>OV702296.1:287779525-297779525 GCA_916181665.1 Avena sativa
ATGCCCACTCTCTGTAATTTAACCCATCCATCTTAATATCACTTGATAAAATAGAAATATCCTTGGCCATGACCAGTGTTTTTCACCGAAAGAAAAGGAACAGCTACACCAAGCAGTTTTCCTCCATTTCCAGTAGGTACTCACCCCAAAAACAGAAGCAATAGCAAGTACCTGGTAGACAAGCAACCACGAAGGGGAGAGATCAAGCAGACCAGCAAGAAGCATCCCAGCCACTCACAGAACAGCTGATGTGAAGAAGGGGCCCTGTAGCGGTCGGCCGACCGGCAGTCACTAGCAGCAAAGGAGAAGAAGGACAGGGGCACACAGCTGCAGGAATCAGCGTGTGTGCCAGAAGGAACGATGACCGCCGGTAAGTCGTAGGTGGTGAGGTAAGTAGGTGGTGGCTAGGGTTATGGATTTGGCTGCCCTAGCTCTGATACCATGACAATAAAATTGCCAAATCGATTTCCTTTCAGCACAAAGTTAGTACATATACAAGGAGTGACATGAGCCTGGGCCTAAAGTCAATATGGGTCTAAAAGTTAAAAGCTATACAATAATATACATATACTCTTAACAACATTAACTAAGTGTATTTTTCAGCTACTCACCCAACAAAGAAAATAAACCTAAGACATGTAGCTAGGAGCACAGAGAACACTGATTGTAGGTAGCGAGAATCAAAGGAGTGTCACTTATCGGGTATGTGGGCATGTCAGTGCAAAGATGGTATATATATACTTCACATGTGAGGTCCTCCATGCGCAATAGATGATGCATATGCATATGCATATGTACTTGCCATGGCATAGTGAATATTTATTGGTTTAGTAAACAAATTATTGTGCCTAGGGACTTATTGTTATACATCTGCACATGGTGAAGTTATTTTATAAAATAACTTCAGCAAATATGGATCATAAAGAGTTAAAACATGTATCAACCATCAGCAAATAAGCATCACAAGGCTAGCCATTCTAAATTCTACTAGTATGTCGCCACCCAATAGCCTGAAAAAAAGGCATGTGCAACCGTAAGCAACTGGTTGCAACCCATAGTCATAGGCTTCCGCTGGTCCGCTGGGAGGAGATAGAACCAAAGTTGAATCCAATATGTAGTCATACGAATAAATACCACATCTGATAATCAATATAAATCAGATGAGTTACTCATCTGTTGCGTGTTGCACAAGTAACTATTAATCCTTTATCTAATATCTACTTTAGATTTTTGTAAACTTGAATCCCTCTAAGTCCAGCCGATCCGAAATGCAGTGCTTAATCAGGAAAATGACCATGAGACCACCATGGAAGCTGGATATGTTTTCCTGGTACCTCTCATTCCGACATCGTGTGTGCACACACCACACTCATCAACTAAGTGTATTTTTCAGCTGCTCACCCAACAAAGAGAAAAACACCTAAGACATGTAGCTAGGAGCACATAGAACACTGACTGTATGTAGCGAGAACCAGAGTAGTGTCACTTAATCGGGTATGTGAGCAGGGTAGTGCAAACATGGTATATATAATATATATACTTCATATGTTGGTGTTCCATGTGCAATAGATGATGCATATGCATGTGTACTTGCCATGGAATAGTGAATATTTATTGTTTTAGTAGACAAATTAGTGTGCCTAGGGACTTACTGTTATACATCTGCACATGGTGAAGTTATTTTACAGCAGTACCTTCCTAGACTGACGCTCTAATGTTTCCCAATGCAATTTGTCCATTCGCAAGTATTCCAGCAAATTGTCCACCGATCTTGGAATTTTTTCTAGATACAGGTAACATGTGCAGATGCGTGGAGCATTTGGTGATGCTTTATGGCCTGCAAAAGCACTAAAGCAGGACATTCCAGTAACTCTGTGAAACAAATATTATTTTATGTATCTTCTCTAGTGATCACACCGTATCCACACTACAATGTGACTAGTTAATCCATGTAAGCTCAGTGGTTGATGTTTGTAAATTTGTGATAATAATAATAATTGATAATAGTGCAATGAGCGAATACAATGGTTTATATAGGAGAGGGGGATAGGAGGTGCAGCGCACCGGCCTAAACCCTAACTTGATATGCAAGTAAATATAATCTAACATCCCCCCGCAGTCTCAACCGTGGGCTCGACAACGTTGAGACTGAAACGAATCTCTGTAAATGGTGTAGTAGCAAGTCCTTTGGTAAAAATATCTGCAAACTGGGCCGTAGAAGGCACATGAAAAACACGCACTTCTCCCAAAGCAACCTTCTCTCGAACAAAATGGATGTCAATCTCGATATGCTTTGTCCGCCGATGCTGAACTGGGTTTCCAGACATGTAAACAGCTGAAATGTTATCACAATATACCACTGTGGCCTGACCAATAGGTCGATGTAACTCAACAAGTAAGTGACACAACCAAACTGTTTTAGCAACCGCGTGAGCAACAACACGATACTCAGCCTCTGCGGACGAGCGAGAAACCGTAAGCTGACGCTTCGAAGACCAAGAAATTAAATTATTGCCAAGAAAAACACAGTATTCTGAAGTGGATCGACGAGTGTCTGGATAACCAGCCCAGTCTGCATCGGAATATGCTGTCAATGATGTAGGTGATGAGTGGTTGATATGCAAACTATGATCTAATGTACCTTTGAGATATCTAAGTATGCGTTTGACATGGTTAAAATGCGGGACTCTTGGATCATGCATGTAAAGACAAGCTTGCTGGACAGCATATGATATTTCTGAACGGGTAATGGTGAGATACTGAAGGGCTCCAATTAAGCTACGATATAGAGTCGGATCAGGAAAAATATCACCATCCGAGGAAAATTTAGAAGAAGTATCTACAGGTGTACGGGATGGTTGACAATCTAACATTCCAGCCCTAGTTAGGAGATCAACAGAGTACTGACGTTGAGAGAGAAAAAGACCAGAAGAATCACGAGTGACAGCTATACCTAAGAAGTGATGAAGGGAACCTAGATCAGTCATAGAGAATTCAGTTTGTAGGAGAGAAATAATATGAGTGAGAAAAGTTGTGGAGGAGGCAGTGAGAACTATATCATCAACATAAAGTAGGAGATATGCAACCTGGGTGTTAGAGTGGTAAACAAAAAGAGAAGAGTCAGAACGAGAGGGAGTGAATCCTATAGTTTGAATAAAGGTAGAAAAACGTTGAAACCAGGCTCGGGGTGCTTGTTTGAGGCCATAGAGAGATTTTTGGAGAAGGCAAACGTGATCAGGAAAAGAAGAATCTTTGAAACCGGAAGGTTGTTGAGAATAGACGACTTCGTTTAAGGAACCATGGAGGAAAGCATTTTTTACATCGAGTTGATGAATGGGCCAGGAAGAGGAAACAACAATACTAAGAATGGTTCGGATGGTGCTAGGTTTAACTACTGGAGAGAAAGTTTCGTCGTAATCGACACCGTGTTGTTGAGAGAACCCACGACAAACCCAACGCGCTTTATACCGAGAGAGAGTGCCATCAGAATGAAATTTTTGACGGAACACCCACTTTCCAGAAACAACATTTGCATTAGGAGGTCGGGAAACAAGTTGCCATGTGTTATTGGATTGGAGTGCTTGAAACTCATCGCGCATGGCAGCGGACCAGTTCGGATCAAGAAGAGCAGATTTGTATGTTTTGGGAAGAGGTGAGAGAGTTGGACAAGCATGAAGATTGAGGCGTGTTTGAGGAAGCCGAAAACCAGACTTGGCACGTGTGCGCATGGAATGGTCGTTGTGAGGTGCGATAATGGGAACGGCATGTGAAGGAGGAGCTGCTGCATCCGGCGCAGCGGAGGAGGAGGATGCAACAGCATGAGGGGCAGAGGATTGGGTAGTTTGATTGTCGGGGGCAGGAGTTTTGGGGCGACGAGCGGAAACCTAGGTTATGGGTGGTCGAGACACGGGTGCTGATGGGGCTGTCGGGGCAGCCGAGTCGGCCGGGGTAGGGTTAGGGACTACCGTGGCAGGAGAATCGGGAGCGGTATTGGTCGAGGGAGGGTAGTGGGTAGCCGTGGCAGGGTTGTAGGGCAGGTTAGGAACGAAAAAGTGAGGTTTTATGGAATTGGCTGGGCGAGGGGTGGATGTGGTGGGAGGATATGTAGGGGTTCTAGTGGCGAAAGGAAAGGTGTTTTCATCGAAAGTGACATGCCTAGAGATGTGAATGTGACCGGTCACAAGATCAAAACACCGGTAGCCTTTGTGTTCATCTGAATAACCTAGGAAGACACAAGGAAGGGAACGAGGAGAGAGTTTATTTGGGGAAGTTGCATAGACATTGGGAAAGCAAAGGCAACCAAAAACGCGAAGCTCAATGTAGTTTGGGTGAGAGAGAAAAAGGGAGTAGAAAGGTGTGGTGTTTGGGTTAGTGCTAGATGGTCGAATATTGAGAAGATAGGTTGCGGTTCTAAGAGCTTCAGCCCAAAACATGGAGGGCATAGATGATTGAATGAGAAGTGTGCGGACTATGTCATTGATGGTGCGGAGTGGTCGCTCAACCTTGCCATTTTGTGGGGAAGTGTAAGGGCAAGATAAACGAAGGAGAATGCCATGTTGGAGAAAGAAATCACGGTTTGCAAAGTTGTTAAATTATTTTCCATTGTCATATTGGATAAATTTTATGGGTAAAAAGAAGTGTGTGTTGACATAGGTTTTAAAGTTGATAAAAAGTGAGTGGACATTAGATTTGTCGCGAAGTGGAAAAGTCCAAACGAAGTGTGTAAAATCATCTAAAATAACTAAGTAGTATTTGAAACCGGAGAGACTCATAGTTGGAGAGGTCCATAGATCACAGTGCAAAAGTTCAAAGGGATAAGTACTATGAGAAGTAGAATGCGCAAATGGTAAACGAACATGTTTTCCTTGTTGACAAAACTCACAAACGGAGGAATTATGAACCTCTTTATTACAAGGGATCGAAAAATCACTAAGTAGAGAGGATAAAGTGGCTTTATCGGATGGCCTAAGCGTTTATGCCATAGATCTACGAAGGCGAGCATGGATGATGGAGACGAGGCCGCATGAGCGCCATGAACAGAGTAGAGGTCGCCAGAGCTATCGAAGCGAGCGATCTCCGCCTTGGTCATGAAATCCTTCACAGACAAGCCAAAAGGGTCAAATTCGACGGAAACATGGTTGTCTTTGGTGAAACGACGAACAGAGATTAAATTTTTAATGAGGGCTGGTGCGACTAAGACATCTTTAAGTAGGAGTGGTTTGGAAGTGGAAGATGCAAGGTTTGTATGACCGACACATGAAATTGGTATGGAGGAACCATCGCCTAATGTAATGGATGAAAAATGTGATGGTATGCAAGTTGACAACATAGTATTCGATGAAGACATTTGGCTAGAAGCACCAGAATCGAAAATCCAATCAGTACCTGAGTTACCTTGAGCAGCAAAATTATTCATGGCCTGTAGAAACGCAGCTTGGTCCCAGCTCGGAGGAGAGGGAGTCGGTGCAGTTGACGGAGCAGGTACTGGCGCAGGTGGTGGCGGTGCAGCAGGAGTCGAGTACATGGTGTATGGCGAGTAGTAGCCTCCAGGATTATAAGTGACCGGTGCCGAAAGGCCATAAGGACCCATAGCAAAGGGCATCGACGAGTGCATCGGCGAGGCATAGGGAGCCGACGATGGTGCAGCATACATGGGCGGTGAAGGAGCGGCGTAATGAGCTTGTGCAGGGACCCGTGGTGCAAGGAGGCCAGGTGAGCCTGTATGAGGATGCACGCCGGGCTGCCACGAACCAGTGTAGGCAGGTGGCACGCCAACAGGAGAGGGCGCGGTCCAGGGCATTGGCCAAGCTTGAACCATGCCAGTCCAAGGGTCCTGAGAAGATCACCAAGCTGGTGCTGCAGGTGGAGCCGGTGGTGGTGCCGGGGCAGGTGGAGGAGCCGGTGCTATTGGAGGAGGCCGTGGTGCAGGCGGCCGATAGATAGGCCGGGTGCCCCTGTAGTTGGGGCTGGGGCGCCAACCTGGCGGTGGAACAGGCGCAAGCGGCGCCGGAGGCGGTGGCGGTGCAGGAGGCCGTGGAGCAGCAGCATAGGCCTGAGGGCGATACTCTTGAGTGGTCATGGCGCGGTCCGCCCAGGAGAGCATGGAGCGGACTTCTGCAAAGGAAGGAGACGGCCGCATCATGGGGATGAAAGACTGCTGCTTGTCGAAGCACTGATTGAGGCCGACGAGGAGGATCTTGATGAGCTGTTTGTCCTCAACGGGATCACCGAGTTCACAGAGTTCATCGGCGATGGTCTGGAGGCGCTGGGAGTATACCCCCACGGGCAAGACGCCCTGGGCGGTGTTCCGAAGCTCCGTGTTGAGCGTGTTGACACGGGCGTCGGCGTTGTCCTGAAAAAGCTGACGGAGGGCTGCCCAGAGGGCGGCGGCGCCGGTGGCAGCCCTGAAAACGAGATTGAAAATCTCGGTGCTCACCCGCTGGTAGATCCACTGTATCACAGCGAGATCATCCTTGACCCAGCGGGGATCCGAGGGAGACGGCGGGATGTTGGGGTCGACGTGCGCCATGAGGTTGCAACGGCCCAAGTGCACCTCAAAAAGATGCCTCCAATGGTAGTAGTTTTATTTGGGGAGATCTAAAGTGATTGGAATCAATGGGGTAACGTCGGAGATTGTATCGGCGAAGTTGATGGTGGTGGCGATAGGAGGTGGGGCGGATGAGGTGGATGGTTTGGCAGCCGCGACGGCGGCCATGGTAGCGTGCCACTCGAAGAACCCCGGAGGGGGCGGCGGCGGCAGGGTGGGAGGCGTGGGAGACATTCCCTAGAATCTAACCTTAATCTGATACCATGTAAATTTGTGATAATAATAATAATTAATAATAGTACAATGAGCGAATACAATGGTTTATATAGGAGAGGGGGGGGGGGGGAGGGGGGGGAGGGGGGGAGAGGAGGTGCAGCGCACCGGCCTAAACCCTAACTTGATATGCAAGTAAATATAATCTAACAATGTTGGCATGTTGCAAGAACAATTTTTATCTCATTCTCAGTTCTTTGAGATCAATCAATGAGGCATACATTGCTCTTTTTGGCTGTATGGATTTGATGTTCACTGAATTTTTAAGTAGTCAGCTTCATGCTTTTGATGCTATGACTCATGGTCTCATGGTGACTCCTAGATTTGGCTCGGAGTTGAATAATGATCTCTGTTACCTATAGGCGAAGTGACTAAATTAGTACCTATAGCCATGTAACTGCACACTAAATTAAGAGCTAGGCACGAATTGTTCCTCCTTTGCCCAGCTTTATAGAATGCAAAACAGGTTGACGGATCAGGCGCAGATGTGGCTTTGCAGTCATGAGTACCGTCATGGTCTTGGGCATCGCATAATTCTGCTAGGAAAACCGATTCGTTTCAGCTGAATGAATTCTAGCCCACATGAATTTTATGATTAATCATCTAGGATCTTGCAACCATTTTGGTCAATAGTCTTACTAATATTTCTTCAGTAAAGGTTATAAGCGATCCTAAGATAGATAGAAAGAATAAAGATTCTCGCATGCTATTCGATGCCTAGCATTAGCTGGTCAACATGAAGAAATTTGTCTTCGCAGGAACATAGCGTCGAATGCAACTTGTGGAGGCTAAACCTTGCACAAGAATACAACTTCTGGACTTTGAAGGAAGAGTTGAAGATGAGAGCTTAAAGAGGCAGGTTATATACCTCAAGTACCATGCTAATATACTAGTACTCAAGCTACCATTTGTAAAAAATAATCCTCTATCTAATACATATTCGAGTTTCCAACAAACCAAAACTTTCCAAAGAGGAGTCAAAGATCAGGAAATTGACCATGACACAAACATGGAAGCTGGGTAAGTTTTCCTGGTACCTCGCATTCCGATGTCGTGTGTGTGCACACACCACTCGCATCAATTAAGTGTATTTTTCAGCTGCTCACCCAAGAATAAAAAGAACTAAGACATGTAGCTTGGAGCACAGGGAACATTGATTCCAGGTAGCGAGAATCAGAGGATTGTCACTTATCGGGTATGTGGGCAGGGCAATGCAAAGATGATATATGTATACTTCACATGTATGATGCTCCTCCACGCACAACGGATGATGCATATGCATATGTACTTAGCTGCATAGTAAATATTTATTGGTTCAACAGACAAATTAGTGTGCTAGGGACTTGAGAGTAATATAACTGCACATGGTGAAGTTATTTTACAGCAGTGCCTTCCTATACTGACGCTCTAATGTTTCACGATGCAATTCTTCCATTCCCATGTATTCTAGTAAATTATCCGGAAAATGTTTTAGATGCAGGTAACATGTGCAGTTTGGCGGAGCACTGACAATGTCTTTTAGCCTGCCGAAGCACTAAATCAGGACAAGGTAGTATTTACGGGGAACAAATGAGGGGAGAACTTTTATGTATGTTCTCTAGTGTACGCTCTCTCGACACTGCAATGTGACTAGGTGTGTATCCAGTAGTGTTTTTTATTGTGTGTGTATCCAGTAGTTAATCGATGTAAGTTCTGTGGTCGATCTTAGACAGAACGATTATTATCTCAGTCTCTGACCTCTGCGATCAATCAACGAGGCATGTGTTGTTCTTTATTGGTGTATGATAAAATGGTAGTGTTGTTCATGAATTTTCAAGCATGTGGTACCATGCTGTTGATGCTAGGGCACTCACGGTCACATAGGTGATTCCTAGCTTAACTATGTGTGAAACAATGATCTATGTTTCATATAGATGTCCTGACTAAATTAAGAAGTGCAAGCTGTGTATTTGCGCACTGCTAATTTATAATACCTGGTTTCTGAGCATGACTTTTTTTTTGGAAATTATAATAGAGCTCCCGTTCAGGTACACCAATGTAGCCATCTAATGTTGTATCGATATTGGTGCTTAGAATTTATCTTCTCTAACTTGAAGATTTCCCTTGAATTTTGCTACTCATCTCTCCCTTCTAGCAACAACAGGGATGGAAGCCACCAACACAACACTAGACAAGCTAAATTAAGTTTCTAGAACAGAATGTGTGAGCATGGCAGCTGAATATGTTTTCCTGGTACATCGCATTCCAATGTCTGTGCATGCACACACCACATTCGCATCAACTAGTGTATCTTTCAGCCTCTCATCCAAGAAAGAGAAAGCGCTAGACATGTAGCTGGGAGCACAAATAACAATAATTTTAGGTGGTAAGAACAGGTTCATCACTTATCGTGTATGTGGACAAGGAGTGCAAAGATGGTATATCAGGGTGCAAGCGGTGGCGGGAGGCCCGCGGAGCCGCAAAGCCCACCCCGCATAAACTCGCTAGCGGAATCCCGCGGACTGGAGGAAATATTATGTGGAGGTACGCGGGTTGCCCGTCATATCCACATACCCCACATAAACTGTTTCTCGTTCAGCTGCTTTCGGTGCTAAATCGTGAGCTTCCCACATTTCCAGCAAGCAGACGCACCACTGGGTATGCTTTTTAACATTAGCAGTAAGTACGTGATAGATAGGGCGTGTGCCGGTGGCCGGTAGAATTGCAAACTAAGTACTTCCTCTGATTCATATTAGTTGATTCAACTTTGTCTAGATACATGTCTGATAGAATTGCAAACTAAGTACTTCCTCCGATCCATATTAGTTGATTCAACTTTGTCTAGATTTATGTATCTAGTCTAGATATATCCGTATCTAGACAAAGTTGAGTCAACTAATATGGGTCGGAGGGAGTAATATTTTTTTAATCCAAATTAGTTGACTCACATTTGACTAAATTCCGATATATCTAATACTTTCTTTGCCTAAAATAGATATTTTAGATTTTTTAAAATTTAGATGAATCTAGTCATTATTTAGATGTAGATTCATCCAAATTTTAACAAACTCGTAACATCTATTTTAGGACGAAGGAAATACAAAACATGTGTTTATACATCGAATTTATACAAATCAGAGGCAAATAATTTTAATCGGAGCAAGTAGCAGATTTTGCTGTGCGTCATGTCACAAAAAGAAAAGATTACGATGTGCGTAGAGATAAGATGCAATCGATGTACACGCACAAGGACATGTCCGACTTACTTTCTTGATACCTAACTTAATACCTAATTATGCTTGGCCTATGATTATGTGGGTATTGCGGGTGCCGCGACTACCCGTATTTATTATGTGGTCTACCCGCATAATACCAGTTAAAATATGCGGGCATGTGCGGCATTTGGTATATACATATGTGCACTCCGCGTGTTGGGGCATCTCCCTCCACATGAAGGTGTCTTCCCAACCTTAGCCCAAAAATTCCGACACATCTCAACCGTTGATCATGATTCACATCCAACGATTGACATGCTCATTGAGAGAGAAATAAAAAGAAAACCCTAGCCACTCCTAGCGATGTGAGTGAGTGTGAGCAAGCAAGCCATCGTTCATTGTGAGTGGGAGAGAGAACACATAATAATATTGTGAGACGAAGAAAAATGACACGTGATTTTTTTCCAGATTTCTGAGTCTTGACCGGTATGTTTTCAAGCTGCCGTTTGGATGCTTAAATATTCTTGGATTGACTCCAAACCCGGTTAGCTTGTTTCTTACTTTGTGTACTGCGATCTGATTAGCTAGTTTGAGATATGGGTTGGTGGAGCATCAAAATTGGGAGTGGTTTAGTCAGTTTGGATGGCTGCAGTTTCAGCACTAGCTAATCTAAAACCGGTTAGTATGTTGGGAACACATATTGGCTGCTTGTTTACAAAGTTTGGTGCTGACTGGATCTCTGATTTAAGACCATTTTATGATTACCAAAGAGGACATAAACTTTGATATCTTCGCTTTGCGTTTGTCTTGCTTGTTATAATCTTGTTGTTGGTTGGCAACGTGCTCACTGTGTTGTACATCACTAGATGTTCTAGAGAAGACATGTACCCATATTCTAAATTTTGTTGTTTTTATCGATTTGCGCATCTGACTGGACCATTGTCTATACATGGAATCCATAGAGAATTTGCCTCTCATGTAGATTTCATTGAAGCTCATCGGTCCCATTTGATAATTTCACTATTGCCAAATGTTGTAACAAAGCGTTTCAAGATGCAAGCTTGGGACCAATTAAGTCTCTTCTGAATGTCATGTCCGGTAGAGAAGACTCCATGACGGTAGCGATGGTGTAATTCTTATGACGAACAATGCTGTATAGGGTTGGACATTGTTCCCGAAGGGTAGCGTTTCCTAGTCACTTGTCCTCCCAAAATATAATTTCCAAACCATCCTAAAAAGAAGATCCAAATTGGAAGAAGTGTTTCTTCGTCGCAATTAGATCAACTCAAAAATACGAGTCCCTTGCCTTCCATTAAATCTGGGACAAAGCCTTTGCGATTATGTAATTTTTTTAGGAGGGTTTGCCATTTCCCATCTTCGACAACTTGTAAATCCAAGTAGAGCAGTACTTTTAACCTCAAGGTCATAAATACCTAGTCCTTGACCTTTGGGATGGCAAAGGACACTTCATTTAGACAGTCGATACATTTTTTTTCTCGCTATCCCATTGTCAAAATAATCTTGATCATAAATAATCTAATCTATTTAAGACTCCTTTAAGTAAGCTGGAAGATACTTTGGTCTATGCTGTCCAAAAAAAAATCTGCTGGATATAACCATGCGTTCTTGTAGTGATAGGTGACATGACTAGGTTAAGAAGTGTTACTGCACCCTGTTTTACAATACCCGGTTTTTGAGCGAATAGTTCCTTCTTTCCCTAGTTCTGTACAATGCAATACGACAGGTATGTCATTTTGCTGTCACGAGTACAATCTCCAAAGTCTCTTCACACTACAGCGAAATCTTCGGGATCAAATTTTCTACTCTGGAAAGTAGACCAAATTATAGTTATGTGACGATGTTTACGAAGGAAAATATTCGCCACCGCCGCAATGGTTTATGAAGAGGCAGCTGGAGCCTCAGCCTGGCGGTGGATGGCTGGTTGAAAGTTCCTACGTACTATTTGGGATGCCATCGCTGAGAGGCACCTTCTAGAAATACCTCATGGAAACAATATATGAACGAAGTGGAGAATTATGATAGCACAAGCACCCCTTAACCAAGGAAGCGGCCAGGGCAGTAGTATCAATGCACGAGTGATCTGAGCTGAAAAACTAACCACACCTCTTTCGTGAAGGGACTTAGCATCACTAAAACAAATTAATCGGCCCCTCCGTTTAGATCTTATAGATTTCCCCAAGTGCATCTAATGAAATCCGTACCACAAACAGAGCCTCAGTAGTTTAAAACGCAGAGATCATATCATTGTTCTAGAGGATTCCATTTAGAGTGGATATCCAAATATAATAATCACGGAGGGTGTTGAGTAGTAGAAGCTCTTGCAACCCTTGTGGTCAGTAGGCTTACTAAACTTTCTTCAGTAACGGTTATAAGTGATTCTATGATAGATAAGAAATAGTATAGTTTCTCCGGTGATGCAACTTGTGGAAGTTTCCGGTTCTTAATCGTGCAAGGGCGTCTATTTGGTGGCCTCTGAAGAATGAATCATGGACCTAAACTAACATGTACTCAGTCACTAATACTTAATGTTCTATTTATTATCTATTAGAGTTTCCACAAATCCCGAAGTCTTGAAAACAAAGTGTCAGATTAGATAAATAAACGCCAAGTATACATGGCTGCTGAACATGTTTTCCTGGTACCTTGCATTCCACTGCCATGTGTGCACACACCACATTCGTGTTACGCAAAAAAGAAAAGGGACCTAAGACATGGAGCTAGGAGCGCAGAGAACACTTGTTGTAAGTAGCGAGAACCAGGTCACTTATCTGTTACTCCACATGCATGGAAGTGCAAACATGAGTATATACATATGGTACTCCAACATAACAGATAATGCATATGCGGCACTACATAGTGTATATTGATTGGTTCAGAAGACAAATTTAGTGTGGCCCAGGACACAAGAGTAATACATCTGCACATGGTGAGGTTGTTTTACAGCAGTACCTTTCTAGACTTGACACTCTAATGTTTCCCCATGAGATTCTTCCCTGCACATGTATTCCAGCAAATTGTCCACGGATCTTGGACATTGTTCTAGAATCTAGATACAGGTAACATGTGAAGTTAGGCGGAGCATTTGGTGGTGCCTCTTGGTCTGCAGAAGCACTAAATCGGGACATGGTAGTATTTCTGAGGAACAAATGAGTGCGGTACTGTTTTATATGCACCTTCTGTAAATATCCCGTTGCCTGTGCGCTGCTATGTGACCAGGTGTGTAGTTAATCGTTGTAAGTTCAGTGGTCGATGTTGGCATGCATGTTGCAATAAAAATTGTTACTGTACATTATTCTCAGGTCCTTGAGATCAATCAAGAGTCATATGCTGTTCTTTGTGGCTGTATGGATATGTTCTTTGTGGTTTAAGGTTGTTGGCGCTATGACGCTCACGGTCTCATGGATGATTTATATCTTAGCTATGTGAAACGCCGATCTCCATTTCATATAGGTGTTGTGCCTCAATTAAGAAATGTAAGTGTGTAACGGCACACTGTTTTATGATACATGTTTCTGAGCATGGATAGTTGTTTTGGGCGGAAGTTGTAATGGAGCTCACATGGAGGTACAACTTCTATCTAGACATCTAATTTTTCATGAGATCGACGGTTAGATATTTCTCTCGTTCCCCATGAAAATTCCCCTCGAATTTTTCTACTCCTCCTTTTCAGTTCCTAACCAAGAAGGATCGGCAAGATCCATCTCCCTCCCGGTAACATCAAGGGAAGTAGTGTGGAGTTTCCAGAACACCGGGTAACCAGCGAACCCACCAGCGCAACACTAACAATGCTGAAGTTTCCAGAACAGAGTGCGATGACCATGGTAGTTGACTATTCTGTCATGGAACATCAACCATGGTAGCTGAATATGCTTTCCTGATACCTCACATTCCTATGTCGTGCATGCACACACCACATTCTCATCATCTATAAGTGTATCTTTCATCCACTCACCCAACATAGAAAAAACCTAAGGCATGTAGCTAGGATCACAAAGAAGAAACAACACTGATCACAGGTAGCGAGAATAGGAGTGCCACTTATCGTGTATGTGGGCAGGGAGTGCAAAGATGATATACACTCAACGCGTAACAGATGCCGCATATGCATACCTACTTGGCATGCCAGAGCGTGCATTTATTGGTACATTATAAAGGAAGTAATACATTTGCTCACTGTGAATGGATTTTGCAGCAGTACCTTACCACATTGACGCTCTCTTCATTTTTTTTATTTTTTTGAGAATAGCTCTCTTCAATTCTTTTACTGCGATAGGCAACTACTAAAAACTCTCCGTCAACCGTCCTGAGCTAGCAAAAGGATTATGACCAGGTTTTCAATCTATCTACTACTAGACATCCCAATGGTTGTGATTCATCAATAGTATAAACATGGGTTCCCCTTGGTCAAGCATGGAAAAATCGGCCATGGCTGGATTAAATTGTCATGGAGCCCTAAACAATACGAATTAATTCACATGAGGGAGAAACCTGCAAGTGCACAATGGGATCTCGATTCAGTTTGTGTTGTACACCCTCCGTCCCAAAAGATAAGGTGTCTAATGATTAGTTAAAAGTCAATATTTTTAAGTGACCAAGATTATACACAAACATAAATATTTATAATACTGAATCAATATCAGTGGATTAACCATAAAATATATTTTCTTAGTGTTCCCATTTAATATTGTATATGTAGATATTTTTTCTAAACATTTGGTCAAATTAGTATGTTTTAATGACTAATCCTTAGACGCCTTATATTTTGGGACGTAGAGAGTACTAGGTGCCTTCTAATTGGATCAGCCATAGAATCTTTACAAGTGTTTGGCACATAGGTTTGAGCATATGGTAAATTACAATATCTTAGATTGCTTTCGCTCGAAAGGAAAATGACCGAGTCCTTATTTTTACGAGCCCTAATTATTTGATTAATTTTCAAGTACATATAGTTCTAGAGGAAAGAAAGGATTTGTGTCGCTTATTTTGGTGAGGCAAGCTAGATTATAGTATGAATGAATATACATCATGTTATTTTGATGAGACAATATTACATGATGTAGAGGCATGGTGTGACTAATTAGCTAGTCAATGTAAGTTCAGCACTTCTGCTTCAGTGCTTATCTCTATGCAAATTTTAAACACAACAATAGGCTGAGATCGCTCCATACCTCTTCATAACTAAGTACATGATGGTCTTTAACGAAAATTCAAGTCATCATTAATGAATAATTAACTCCTATATATAGCCTTGTATAAACCGATATGTATCCATATACATATGTAATCTATATATCATGGTGGGTCCATTCTTGTCGCTTACGATCCGTCGTGGCTCCATCCTTGCCAATGCCGAGGGATGGCATGCCCTGGCACTGTTGGCGGCGAGCAGTAGTCGTCTCCTATAAGTATTGGGCGTCATTGTCACCAGAGGCATCGATCGCCGCGAATTCAATCATCTCATTGCGCACGCACTAGTTTATATTGTGCTATCGACGGTTGACGAGTTCGGTGCAAGCTGTAAGGGAAGTGGCGAGGAAAGAGGAAACAATGCCGATGCCTCTGCCTCCACATCTCACGGCAGCCATGTCCTTGTTCTCATCTGCGTGTATCATGGAGCTTATGTCGAGGACAACAGGCATTTAGAACAATCCCGTATAGAAATGCGTGGGTATACACGTGGGTAAATACGGGTTTGAATCTGAATCCGAGGGGCTAATATAATTAATAGAAGAACATTTTGTTATCTCGGGGCTTTTAGGTGTCCAGTGGTAGATGTGGTCATGTTGCAAGAACATTTTGTTATCTCGGGGCTTTTAGATCAGGCAAGAAGTCTCTTCGTGGCTGTAAGCATATGTTGTCCAGTGACTTTTCAACCAGGTGGTTTCATGCTTTTGATATTATGACACTCAAGAGGTCTCATGGATGATTCCTAGCTTAGCAATGTGTGCATTACGATATCCGTTTGTAACAGGTGCCGTGACTAGAAGTGTAACCGCACCCTGTTTTGTAACAACCGGTTTTTGAGCGAGCAGATCCTTTGTTGCCCAGCTCTGCAGACTGTGTTAGAGGCTTCGGGATAAATTATTCTAGTGTGCAAAGCACTTTTATCTACTGAACTATAGCTGTGTGATTCCTAGGATTCATAATCATCCCGGTACCTCGCATTCCTATGTGGTGCGTGCGCACACCACATTCGCATAAACTAAGTGTATTTTTCAGCCGATCACCCAACAAACAAAAAAAACCTAAAACATATAGCTAGGAGCACAAAAGAACACCAGCTGTGGTAGCGAGAACCAAAGGAGTGTCACTTATCCAGTGTAGGGGCAGGGAAGTGCAAAGATGATTTATATACTTCACATGTATGGTACTCCACACATAATAGATATTGCGTATCCATATGCATTTGGCAGGACATAGTGAATATTAATTGATTCAACATACAAATTTGTGTGGCTAGGGACATGAGAGTAATACATCTGCACATGGTGGAAGTTATTTTACAGCAGTACCATACTAGAATGACGCTCTAATATTACCCAATGCAATTTGTACATTCACATGTATTCCAGCAAATTGATCCAGATGTGTTTTGCCTGGTTTTGCAAATATGAAGGGGTTATGTATCCAGTTTTAAACATCAAGTGGTGAGTTGTCTGTTTTATGGAACTTATGAGAGGTATCTAGACTTCTTTCTTCTTTTTGTCCGAACTACAATTGTTTGTGTGATTCCCACGATTCATCGTCTGGGCAAAGTCTGTGAGTGAAAACACAAAACAACTGATTTTGCTCGACAAGTTCGATGAATAACAATTGATTTTACTTGTGACAACATAGGACCCACCAACTCTCTTCCTCCTCTCTCTCTTCTCCACCACTCACAGGAAGTCATTGATGTTCCCCTCCTCGCTCGCTTCGGTGACCCGTCCTCTCTGATTCCTTCTCTTCTTGGCCCCACGAGCCACCCGGACATCCGCACTTGTCACCCAGGCTTCCTATTGGGTACCCCATCCATGTCCCAGTGATTCCCGAGGTGCGCAACCGGTGCTCTTGTCCTCCCACCCCCCGCTCTTGTACTCCTGTGTCCGAACCACCCCTCTCGGCCCCTGAGGGTGACGGGGGTGCCGACACAACTTCTTAGCCTAACCACCCCCTCCATCCTCTCTCCCCGTTGCCGCCACTGGCAGGGGCCCTGGGCGTAACACGGGTGGCACCGATGGTGATAGATTGACTTTCCCAGTGTGGAGGCGAGGTCGGGGAACCAATCCTCCTGGTGGTGGTGTTCCTAGGGCGGCGGAGGCCCATCTACTATAGGGAGATGCCAACGCGGCAACACGACCATGGACTGTGGGGCAGCGCGGGGTGGATGGGCAGAGGGATGGCATTGGTCATGCAATTTCGGCCCAGATCGGGGCCCTTAGGTCCCCATTGGGGTCGCAAGGTGGTGAGCGTTCCCTACGCTCCGCATGATCTGTAGGTGGCGGAGTTGTAGTGTGTGCAGGGATCAACGGCTGATGCCTGCAAAAGCACATGTTCGTTCGAAGCACTTTTCGTGGAAGTATAATTTTGGTTTTTATATCGATCTCAACGAGGAGCCTAGGAACGTGTTTATATGTGCTATATCTATACCTCCCATGGTATCACAAGTCTTGAGTGAATTGACTACAATTGTCGAGGATGGAAAAATGATGATTATGATTGAGTTTGTAGTAGGGAATAAACTTAAAGTAAATAACATAAAGTAAGGTAAAGTACAAAGATTCATCGGAGTTCCTGCGTATGAGAAATTAGGTGCCGAAAGATTTAGTTCATGATGATAGTGAATATGCCAAATGGATAAAATGGGATAAGTAATAATAATGCTTCATATAAATACGCAAGTAGGTGAGCAGCCTATGATTGGACAGAACTCCTCCAGGTGGATTCTTTTGACTCGCATGATTCTTTTGACTGATACCACCAGACATGGTCAGCGCAACTTTTAAGGTTGTTAGACCGAATCAAGGGTTTAAGATGTGTGGTTCCTCATGCTCCTCGAGTTATACTAGTTTCTCTTTAATATCATCTATGTCACTGGAGGTCGCTGATTCACTACTAAACAAGTTCTTGTATAGTTAGTTCTCTAGATCATATTACCTAGGCTCTTAAATTAGATAACTTAGGCTCTTAAATTAGATAACAATCATTACCCGTAACATATAAAATCAATTCTTGTGTAAATTAATAATAACCACAATCACAAATAGATGAAATATAAGATAGGCACATCATATCTCACCAATCGTCTACATCTTCCATCCCTAGGGGATTTACCCGCACATGAGAGAGGAAGAACACCATGATATAATCATAGTGTAGATGGAATTCATCTCAATATTACCGTAGCAAGCCACAATAAAAAAGGAAGATTGAATCAAATACAATCCAAAGTATGAATAGAGTTGCAAACCCTTATCTCACAAGTGTGATGATCTCTCTCTCTCTCTCTCTCTCTCTCTCTCTCTCTCTCTCTCTCTTCTACAAGGGTATGGTGGATGAGTGGATGAACTAGAGGTTGCAGATCTTGGAGAAGATTGAAGAGAGAAGGCTCCTCTCTCTCCAGATCTCTTCTTTCTCTCTTCTAGACTGGACGATGGTTGTTGTGTTCTGTTTTTGCGTATGCCTCCTTCAAGAAAGTTGATCTATTTGACCAGGTGAAGGCACCAACACATCGTATGGGCGTTCAGTACGGGCGGGTCTTATCCATACAAATGGTCATTAAAACGTGTGTTGCCTTAGGTGGAAATCTTCCCAATTGATGGCTTTCTTGATTTGCATCATTAAGATCATACCAGGAATTATATCCTTTCAAAAGTGCCCAACGCCCGAAAGTCATCCTGAACAACAAGGTTCCTCCATTCTCGTGATATTAGCGTTAGTCGCGAGAAGAAAACCTACGAAAATGGAGAGAAACCAAGGTAAAAACCTAGGTAAATGTGATCAAATTGGGAGCTATCAGCTGCGATCGTGACTGGCGTGTTGAAGCGTGGCCGCGGGATTTATGGGTCCGACTAGACTCTCTTGGGACTGGTGTGCCTCTGCGTGGGCTTTATGGGCCTACTGGGCCCAGTCAGACCCAATTGGGACTGGTGTGCCTACGGTCGCGTCTGGTTGACTACCTGATTTGGTGGTGGAGGTAGTTCCCTCCCACACAACCGCGATACTGCTGTCCCTGATTCAAGCTATTTTCCGCCTATGTCTTGCAGATCTCGCGACGGTTTTCTAGGTGAGACGATGATGGAAGCTTCATGACCGTAGTGCGCGTGCTCACGGACGACGAGTTAGGTAGTGGCGAGGCATCGACCTTGCAGGACTCCTATGCAACAGATCACCCGGGGTTATGGATAGGGTTTTTCGGGGGAAATCCTTGTTGGCTCGCCTGACACCGATGTGGTGCTACCCTCGGGTGGCATCTTTACTTTCTGGAGGGCGTTGTGGTTACATTGCGTCCACTTCCCTCTATGTTCTAGGGAAACCCTAGGATCAGTCTCTGGTTCGGGCAGCAGTGTTGGTTTCCTTTTTGAAGGTGTTGCTTGGTGCTTTATGAGTCAATGCTAGAAGCATGGTGGAACTTCTACGGAGGATGCAGCGGTTGTGTGTCACCTTTGTTTCTTTTTATGGGGCGTGTATTTGCTGCTGCCCCATATTTTTCTTCTGTGTCGAGTCTCTCGTGGTTTGTTTCTATATTAATATAGCAAAGAGAAAAGATGATTGAGGAGAACACAACACGGATATCAAACGAAGGAAAATTATCCGCCGCGCGGTGGATGGCTGGTTTAAAGCTTCTTCTACTGTTTTGTACTCCATTATTGAGGAGAAAGTTCTTTTGGCTCCCAATCTCGAGTGCTTCCTGTATACTGAAAGAATCTAAAACTATATTTACAAGTTTCAAACAAAATCTTAAAGGTAGCTAATGGTGTATCCTACAAATCGTGCGGAATCTCAATTCAATATGTTTTGCATCCTGAGCTACACAGAAACTGTTGGAATTTGAGGCATATTTGATGTTGGGCTTTTGGCCCATAACAAATACAAATTCTGAAATTTTCTTTGGCCCATTACTATGGCAGCTCTTGTGTGTGCTAGTGGTGCCAAAGTTTAGTCCCACATTGCTAGTGGAAGGGGAGTTGGACCACCTTATATAGTAGAGTGTTGCACCACTCACTAAGGTGTGAGAAGAAGATAAGCCCTCGCGCACTCCTCCGACGCCGCCCGCCTCGCCACGCCACGCCTCGTCACGACGCGACGCGACGCGACGCGGGTTGCGGGAATCTCGCCGAGCCGAGCTTTATGAATTATGAGTCATTAATGCGTCATTATGGACGCGTTAATCAACCGGCCGTTTCTACATCGTGGGCTGGTACTGACTCGGTCGTGGGTTGTTGCCCACGTCCTACCCGACCTGCACTATATAAGCAGGCAGACGCGAACCCTAGCCGTCACCAGCAATTAGATTGCATCTGCCTACCTGCGCATCGTCGTTCACCTCTCTGTGCTGCCCTCTGCTACTCCATCCTGCCGGCTGCGTGCACGGAGAGCAGGCCTCCGGAACCCCGTCTCTCTGATCCTGCACCGGGAGAGAGGCGATAAGGTTTTTGGGGAGCGTCTAGGCGCGACTGCTCAAGCTCTTCTTCATCCAGCTTCCTCGACTCCATCGCCATGTCTGACGACGCTTTCAAGCAAGCTGTTGCTGCTTGTGCCGTTGGTCATACCATCGACGAACTCGTACGTGTTCTTTGCCCTCCTGTTATTTCCTATGATGATTACTAGTATTGCAGTATGCGTAGATGTGCTAGGTTTTCACTTGCCTATATGGTACATGTCTACTATGCATATGCTAGTTAGTCTTGGAAATTGTTCTGTCATGATTTACACTTGGATTAAATTAATGCGAAAACTGCTAATTATTTTATCAATCCAAAAACCTTATTTTAGGCTTTTTCGCGTCAAGGCTTTGCCGCTTGTCTGAAATCGAACCCGTTTACGGGTGCGTACTTTAAGCGCTGGCAAACCAAGTGTATCCTATGGCTGATGGCTATGGACGCCTTCTGGGTATCGGCTGGTAATCCTGAAGGAACGATCACTCCTGAACAGCAGAAGACGTTCAAGGAGACCACCATATTCTTTGTGGGCTGTGTCATAAGCGTCATTGGAGACAAGTTGGTGGATTCATATTTACATATGCGCAATGCCAAAGAACTGTGGGATGCACTCGAAGCAAAATTCGGTGCTACTGATGCTGGCAGTGAACTGTATGCCATGGAGCAGTTTCATGACTATAGGATGGTTGAAAACCGTTCTGTCGTTGAACAGGCTCATGAGATTCAGTGCATTGCAAAAGAACTTGAGCTCCTGAAGTGTGCGTTGCCCGACAAATTTGTTGCGGGATGCATTATTGCAAAGCTTCCTCAATCCTGGAGGAGTGTTGCCACTAACCTCAAACACCAGAGGCAAGAGATGTCTGTTGAGAATCTCATTGGGTTTCTGGACCTTGAGGAAAAGACAAAGGCAAAAGACGCACACCCAAAGGGAGCCGAGGCACCCCAGTCAAGCGCCAATATGGTGCAGAAGAACTTCCACAACAAGTTTAAGGGGAAGACCAAGGCCGTTCATGCTACCAACTTCAAAAAGAATAAGAAGGACAAGTCACAAGATCCCTGCTTTGTGTGCGGAGAGGTTGTACATTGGGCTCCAAACTGCAAGCAGCGCAAAGGAAGGAAGAATCCAAATGGACAGAACACTAAGTCTGTCAACGTGACTACGAGCAACAATGATAAGGGTGCATCCGTGTATGGTAATTTACCTATTGTTTTGTCAATTTGTCAATCTACAGATTGGTGGATCGACACCGATGCTAATATTCATGTGTGTGATGATATCTCTTTGTTTTCTTCTTATCAGGTCACAAGAGATCTCTCCATCTTGATGGGAAACGGATCGCATGCTTCTGTTCGTGGTGTTGACACGGTGGATCTGAAGTTTACTTCGGGAAAGATCATGCAGCTGAAAAACGTGCCGCATGTGCCCTCAATAAATAAGAATCTCGTTAGTGGTTCCCTTCTTTGCAAAGAAGGTTTTAAGTTGGTATTTGAGTCCAATAAAGTATTCATCTCTAAGTATGGACAATTTATTGGTAAAAGTTATGAGTGCGGCGGTTTGTTCCGTCTTTCCCTATTAGATTTTTGTGATAAGGTTGTGAACCATATTTATGCCCCTGGCAATGATACCGATATTTGGCATTCACGACTTTATCACATTAATTTTGGTTGTATGCGCGGCTAGCTAAGATGAATTTAATTCCGAGTTTCACTTTAGCCAAAGGCTCTAAATGTCAAGAGTGTGTTCAAACTAAGCAACCGCGCAAGCCTCACAAGCCTGTGCAGAAAGCAAGAAACTTGGCACCACTGGAGCTTATACATTCAGATCTATGTGAGATGAATGGTGTGTTGACTAAAGGTGGAAAGAAATACTTCATGACGTTGATTGATGATTCTACTAGATTTTGCTATGTATATCTTTTGAAAACTAAAGATGAGGCTCTACACCACTTTAAACACTATAGGCGGAAGTTGAAAATCAACTTGAGAGAAATATTAAGAGAGTCCGTTCAGATCATGGTGGAGAGTATTTCTCTAATGAGTTTGATTTGTTTTGTGCGGAACATGGCATTATTCATGAGAGGACGCCTACCCATTCTCCCCAATCTAACGGGGTTGCCGAAAGGAAAAACCGTACTCTAACAGACTTGGTTAACGCCATGTTAAGTACTTCGGGTTTATCCAAGGCATGGTGGGGGGAGGCGATATTGACATCATGTCATGTCCTGAATAAAGTTCCCACAAAAGACAATGAAACTGCTCCCTATGAATTATGGGAGAAGAGAAAACTAACACTCTCGTACTTACGTACTTGGGGCTGTTTGGCAAAGGTGAATTTGCCAATTCCCAAAAAGCGTAAACTTGGACCAAAGACCGTAGACTGTGTATTTCTTGGCTATGCTCATCATAGCGTTGGATACAAATTTCTAGTGGTGAAATCTGAGGTACCTGACATGAAGGTCGGTACAATTATGGAGTCTAAGGATGCTACATTCTTTGAGGATATTTTTCCGATGAAAGATATGCCTAGTACATCTAGACAGGAATCTGTTGAAACTCCTGAACCTGCTATTCCCATGAAATATTATGAACGAGCACATGATGAAATTCCTGAGGAGGTAGACAATGAAGTTCCTATAAGGAACAAGAGATAGAGGATTGCAGAGTCCTTTGGTGATGATTTTATTGTCTATTTCGTGGATGATAATCCCACCTCTATTTCAGAGGCTTATGCATCCCCTGATGCAGACTACTGGAAAGAGGCTGTTCGTAGCGAGATGGATTCCATCATGGCAAACGAAACTTGGGAGATCACTGATCATCCTTATGGGTGCAAACCTGTAGGATGTAAGTGGGTGTTCAAAAACAAGCTTAGGCCTGATGGTACGATTGAAAAGTACAAGGCTCGACTTGTTGCCAAGGGTTATACCCAAAAAGAAGGCGAAGACTTCTTTGATACTTATTCGCCTGTGGCTAGATTGACCACTATTTGAGTTCTACTCTCATTGGCTGCCTCACATGGTCTTATCATTCATCAAATGGACGTCAAGACAGCTTTCCTTAATGGAGAGTTGGATGAGGAAATTTATATGGATTAGCCAGATGGTTTTGTAGTAGATGGTCAAGAAGGCAAGGTGTGCAAGCTATTGAAGTCTTTGTATGGACTGAAACAAGCACCTAAGCAATGGCATGAGAAGTTTGATCAAACTTTAACATCTGCTGGCTTTGTTGTAAATGAAGCCGACAAATGTGTATACTATCGCCATGGTGGGGGCGAAGGAGTTATACTTTGTTTGTATGTTGATGACATACTGATTTTTGGGACAAATATGATTGTCATCGAACAGGTCAAGAGTTTCTTGTCTCAAAGTTTTGACATGAAAGACCTTGGAGAAGCTGATGTTATTCTAAACATTAAGCCGCTGAGAGATGAGAATGGCGGAATTACACTTCTGCAATCTCACTATGTGGAGAAGGTGTTGAGTCGATTTGGCTACTCAGATTGTACTCCTTCGCCGACACCATATGATCCTAGTAAGATGCTTCTAAAGAACAAAACAATACCTAGAGATCAGCTGAAATACTCTCAGATAATTGGCTCGTTAATGTATTTAGCTAGCGCAACAAGGCCTGACATCGCATTTGCTGTGAGCAAACTTAGCCGGTTTGTTTCCAATCCGGGAGATGATCATTGGCATGCTCTTGAGAGAGTAATGCGCTATCTAAAGGGTACATCGATTTATGGTATTCACTATATCGGATACCCTGCGGTACTTGAAGGGTATAGTGACTCAAATTGGATTTTTGATGCTGATGAGTTGAAAGCCACAAGTGGATATGTATTCACTCATGGTGGTGGCGCTGTTTCATGAAAGTCTTGCAAGCAGACCATCTTAACAAGGTCAACAATGGAAGCAAAACTCACATCACTAGATACAGCTACTGTCGAAGCAGATTGGCTTCGTGAAGTCTTGATTGACTTGCCGGTTGTTGATAAACCTGTACCGGCTATTCTTATGAACTGCGACAATCAAACTGTGATCGTCAAAGTGAGTAGTTCAAAGGATAATATGAAGTCATCAAGACATATAAAGAGAAGATTGGCATCTGTTAGGAAAATGAGAAACTCCAGAGTAATGGCATTGGATTATATCCAAACAGCTAAGAATCTAGCAGATCCTTTCACAAAAGGTCTATCAAGAAATGTGATAGATATTGCATCAAAGGATATGGTTTTGAGACCCACATGAGTTACCGTGGTAGTAACCCAACCTATGTGATCGGAGATCCCGTGAATTAGGACCTGGGGAAACAAGCCAGTGGCTAGCTGGAGGAGAGTAACTTTTATTAATCCACTCCGCTGAAGATGCATTACTCTCACGATCTGTATGGCAGATTGACTTAGTCTTAATGTGTTAATAGGCTTGTATAAGCCAATATGCTATCCTACAGAGCAGTCTTGAAAGAACGCACCTATGTGAGCCCGACTGCTGGTCACAGTCTATGAGATAGGGTAATCTCTAGGAAGCTCATGAAAAAGGCCAGGAGTGTGACTTATATGCTCCACCCGATGGGTAGCCTTCGGCAGCCTAGTATCAGTATGACATTAGGTGAAACTCATTTACACAAAACTGGCAATTCAAGGCTTAATCTATTGACAGTTGTTGATGAGTGTAGTCTAATGCTATAGGTGGAAGTTCAACTTAACAGTCTTCACTAAAAACGCTGATATATCAAAACAGTGATTTGGAACAGAATGATGTGATGTGCCAATGAGACTTTGTGGGGGATTGTTGGAATTTGAGGCATATTTGATATTGGGTTTTTGGCCCATAACAAATACAAATTCTGAAATTCTCTTTGGCCCATTACTATGGCAGCTCATGTGTGTGCTAGTGGTGCCAAAGTTTAGTCTCGCATTGCTAGTGGAAGGGGAGTTGGACCACCTTATATAAGTGTTGCACCACTCACTAAGGTGTGAGAAGAAGAGAAGCCCTCGCGCACTCCTCCTCCGACGCCGCCCGCCTCGCCACGCCTCGCCTCGACGCGCGGGTTGCGGGAATCTCGCCGAGCCGAGCTTTATTTTGCTGTTTGGAAAAATTAATTGTGTATTAATTATGAGTCATTAATGCGTCATTACGGAGCGTTAATTAACCGGCTGTTTCTACTCGTGGGATGGTAATGACTCGGTCGTGGGTTGTTGCAGACGTGAACCCTAGCCATCACCAGCAATTAGATTGCATCTGCCTACCTGTGCATCGTCGTTCCACCTCTCTGTGCTGCCGGCTACGTGCACGGCCGTCCGGGAGAGCAGGCCTCCGGAACCCCGTCTCTCTGATCCTGCACCGGGAGAGAGGCGATAAGGTTTTTGGGAAGCGTCTAGGCGCGACTGCTCAAGCTCTTCTTCGTCCGGCTTCCTCGACTCCATCGCCATGTCTGACGACGCTTCCAAGCAGGCTGCTGCTGCTACCGCCGGTGGCGGATCCACTTCTGTTGCGCCGTTGGTCATACCATCGACGAACTCGTACGTGTTCTTTGCCCTCCTGTTATTTCCTATGATGATTACTAGTATTGCAGTATGCGTAAATGCGCTAGGTTTTCACTTGCCTGTATGGTGCATGTCTACTATGCGTATGCTAGTTAGTCTTGGAAATTGTTCTGTCGTGATTTACGCTTGGATTAAATTAATGCGAAAACTGCTAATTATTTCAACAGAAACAACAAAGTTTGGATTTTTTTTAATTTGAAATCACTATACTTAGGGTATGTTTGGTTTGAGCCCCAACTTGCCCCACCAAAAATTTGGCATGACCAATGCAAGGGCATGACCAAAATTTTGGTAGCTAGTAGTTGTTTGGTTTGCAACCATCTTCCCTTCCAATTTTTTGGCAAAATAGATAATGTTTGGGTTTGCAATAAACTATTTTTTTTTTTGCGAAATTGCAAAAAACTAATTTCCTGCATACTAGTTTCTAGAATATACGCCTACTAACCAAATTTGAGAAAATACATAAATTATTACTTTTGAAGTACTAAGTATGATACACTCAAATAGAAA
The DNA here is from genome assembly GCA_916181665.1 of Avena sativa. Classification (NCBI taxonomy): domain Eukaryota; kingdom Viridiplantae; phylum Streptophyta; class Magnoliopsida; order Poales; family Poaceae; genus Avena; species Avena sativa. The sequence continues at coordinate 287,806,256 of OV702296.1, forward strand.
AAGAATATCGTTAGCAAGACGTTCTGCTAAAAGTTGATACAAGCTCGGAGTACCTGGACTACCATACGCTTGCTAGAAGTAACTAAATGAGGCAGGGCGATTAATTAGAAGGCAAAACCATCCGAACAGCCGGCCGCATGCAGCAAAGTACATGGGACCCACCGAAGAAAAGAGGACGAGTTGCCATGCCAAAATTTTGGCGTAGCTTTTCTACGCCCATGACTCGCCCATGAGTTGGCGAAAATTACACCGGCATGCGGCGGGCGGACAGGGCGAGCCAATTATTTGGTACTCATCCAAACGAACGCCAAATTTCACGGGCTGACCAATTTTTTGGTAGGGTCAGCTTTGGTAGTAATCCAAACAGGCCCTTAGATCTACAGTTTTGTCATCTTTGTGTAGCTCAAAATACACATTGTTTTCAATTGACATTTTACACTTTTTTATAAATCATTGCTAGAACCCGATTTATTTTTAGAAATTTTTGTAACGCAAAAATATTAATCTTTGTTCTTTTAAATACGGTATCACTGGTGCACTTATCGTGCACCAAATAAATCTCCACTCCTTGTTGGGAGCTTCTTCTAGAAATAGAGCAGGTACGATTTGGTATTTCGCATTACAACAACTTGAACTTGTCCGGCTCAAAATGTCAAACGAAACGAAGGAAAACTATCCGCCGCCGCGGTGGATGGCTGGTTTAAAGCTTCTTCTACAGTTCGGTACTCCATCGTGGAGAGCTTTTCTAGAGACAGGACATGGGCTAGCTGCCTCGGAGCATGCAGATACGACCTGCTCGAGCACTTGAACTTGTCCAGCTCACCGGATTCAGAGAGAGCCTCATGAATGCGGCCGAAGACCTGAAAGGACGAGGCCCTGTGCTGCGACTGCGAGATCACGATGTGCGCTGCAGGCCATAACGCTCCGCCATCGGCCTCGATCTGCCTTCAATTCGTCCCATGTTGCCTGTCGGCGACTTGCACGCTCCGTTTTCCCCTTTGAGCTGAGACTGACATGGACACGTACGCGTACGACGGTGGTGGTACGCGGGCGAGGCGGCCGCCGGTGGCCGGGCTGGACAGGCAGGGGCAGGCGACGCAGAGGTCGCGAGCCTGCGAGGGCCATAAATGCGCACATGCCAGAACGGGGCTGCCGATCGACGGATTGCAGTGCATCGTGGTGGCGAACTGGGGCGATCATAACTCCACTGGAACCACACTGTTCGTGCTGTGAGTGCCCCAACCTCCCCTGGCTGGATCTCTAGTATCATCCCTCCCTCACACGTCCGCCCTCAGCTGGCTTTAATGCGCGTACGCGTCGATCTCACGACCTCACCCGTCCGTCGCTCTCGCTCGCACGGTGCCGAACTGCCGATCATCTCGTTCCCCCTCCTCCCCCCTACTTAAGAGCAACCCCGAGAAACCCACATGGTACCACCACGACAAACGCGGCAACAAACACTTCATCGAACCAAAAGCAAACGCGAAGAAGCGGAACTGCAATGGCCACGGCCGGCGCTCGCCGCGTCGCGGCTCTCCTCCTCCTCCTGCTCGCCCTCGCGTCCACCGCCGCCCTGGCCACGCGCGACGGCGCCCAGGTCAAGACCAAGCCCTCTCCGGCCGGCAAGAAGCCGGCCAAGCCGTACTTCCCCTCTCCGGCAGTCAAGAAGCCGGCCAGGCCGTACGTCCCCTCTCCGGCAGTCAAGAAGCCGGCCAAGCCGTACGTCCCCTCTCCGGCCACCAAGCCCGGCTCCGGCGGCGGCGTCATCCCCACCATCCCGGGCTTCGGCAGCATCCCCGGGTTCAACGTGCCGGGCATGGGGGGCGGGTGGGGCGGCGGCTACGGCGGGCCCGACGGCGGCTACTCGCGCGGCGGCGTGGCGGCGTCCACCACGGTCTGCTCCGAGAAGGGGCCCTGCTACAAGAAGAAGCTGACGTGCCCCAAGAAGTGCTTCGCGTCGTACAGCAGCTCCGGGAAGGGGTACGGCGGCGGAGGAGGCGGGGGCGGGTGCACCGTCGACTGCAAGACCAAGTGCATCGCCTACTGCTGATCGGCCGGCGGGTTGGGTTGGGCAGCAGCTTATGGGGTGGGGGACGATCAATCGATGGCGCCGGCGAAGGGAAAGTGTGATCAGTACGCGCGTAGTACCGAATTAATATAGCCACTGTTGGTGATCTGCAGGAGAGGGCACATATATGATGACTATATGAGTGGTTTACGATATTTCTTCCCTGAAGTTTAATCTCGGCTGCAGTGTCTTCTTGCTTCTACTATTACTCCATAGTGACTACTAGCTGTGTGTACTATTGTGGTCTTGCTGGGGATGCGTCCGTGACTGTGAGAATCGCTTATCACTATGAACCAATAAAATGAGATCAGAGATGTACGCTAATTTTTTTTAAATAATACATTTTTTTTATTAAATTTCACAAATAATACACAAAACGGGCAAATTACAAATCTGTTGGTCGGTCGGCCGTTCAACAGACGAAACACTGCCTTCGTCACACTGCCTTCGTCCGTTCAACGGACGACACACAGCCTTCGTGTGAACGGACGAAGGCTGTGTGTCGTCCGTTGAACGGACGAGGCAGTGCGGATAAAACGAGTCTGTCGTCTGTCGAACGGCCGACCGACCAACAGATTTGCAATTTGTCCATTTTATATATTATTTGTGCAATTCAATAAAAAAATGTATTATTTAAAAAAAATTAGCGAGATGTACTATGTACTTGAGTGAGCTCGGGGCTCGGCCGGAGCAGCATCCCGTTTCATTTCGTGCTTCTTCGCCAGAGCATCTTCAACACAAGTGTTAAAATAGCGCGCGTTAAAAATCGTTTGTGCGCGCGGACGTGCGACGCTCCACTGTTATATTTGCTGTTAAGATCAACTAGTCTAGAATCATCACGGTAGATCTTTTCCTGTAAGGTTCTAGTCAAAATCTGAGAGGAAGAGGGAGATCGAGATCGAAAGAGAGAGAGAGAGAGAGAGAGAGAGAGAGAGAGAGAGAGAGGGGCAAACCTTCGGTGCGGCTCGAGGAGCCGGAGCCGGTGGCCATCGGGGAGGGCGACGGCGTGAGCGTGGGCAGTGGTGGCGGCGTTGGTGGTGCTTCCCGTCACTCTGCGCGAACCCTCGATCGGAAGGGCGTGGGGAGTGGCACACGACGAACCTCGCAGGTGACAGGGGCCCACCAACCGGGAGGTTGGGCGTCCCCGATCAGGACACGGTCAAGGGGTGTGATCGAGCCGTTGGGCTCGGTCACGATTGAGATCAATCTAACATTCTCCTCCTTAATCTCAACTTTACTTTTAACTTTATACTTTACTCGTTTCATCACAGATCAGTACATAGAGCATGTTATCGTCACAGCTCAATTGCCGATAGAATCATACAGCCACCATATACTTTTCTATTTTAAAACAAATCCTGTTACTTTTGGGCCTTGGTAGTCCAGGAATCATAGGCTTTCCTTTAAGTGTTCCTTGAACATATTGGGAGGTAAGCCCTTTCTTTAGCGGATCCACAAGCATATCCTTTGTCCTTATATGCTCGAGACTTATAGTTTGATCCTGGACTTTGTCCTTCACAACATAGTACTTTATATCTATAGACTTTGTAGCATTACTCGACTTGTTGTTGTGAGCATAGAGTACTGTGGGATCGTTGTCACAGTATATCTTTAGTGGCCTGCTGATGCAGTCAACCACTTTCAAGTTGGATAAAAATTTCTTTAACCATAACGCCTGTCCCATGGCCTCATAACATGCTATAAATTCTGCATACATCATAGATGATGCAACTATTGACTGTTTGGCGCTTCTCCACGAAATAGCACCTCCTGCGAGAGTAAAGACATATCCTGTTGTGGACTTTCTGTCGTCTTTATCTCCCGCAAAATCCGCATCTGAATACCCTTTTTATCTCTAGGGAATCAGATCTTTTGTATGTTAGCATGAGGCCTTTTGTGCCTTGAACATAACGCAAAGCTTTCTTTACCATCTTCTAGTGCTCTATGCCTGGATTCTCTTGATATCTACCAAGTACCCCGGTGATAAAAGCTAAGTCAGGGCGAGTGCACACTTGTGCATACTGTAAGCTTCCAACAGCCAAAGCATATGGTACTGACTTCATTTGATCGATCTCATGTTGATTCTTTGGACATTGGGATTTTCCAAAACTGTCGCCCTTGACTATGGGAGCAGGTGTTGCATTACTCGCATGCATATTGTATTTCTTTAGAATCTTTTCACAATACGCTTTCTGCGACAGTCCTAACACTCCATTCTTTCTATCTCGGTGAATTTCTATGCCAAAACATAAGAAGCTTCACCAAGGTCTTTCATGTCAAAATTTGATGACAAGAACTTCTTTTGTCTCTAGTAGTAGACTGACATCACTGCTAGCAAGCAAGATGTCATCCACATACAGAACTAGGAAAATATATTTCCCACTTTTGAACTTTGCATAAATGCAGTTGTCCTCTACATTCTCTTTGAATCTAAATCTTTTAATTATATCATTAAACTTTAAATACCACTGCCTAGAGGCTTGCTTTAACCCATAAATGGATTTCTTTAGGCGGCATCCCATATGTTCCTTCCCTCCATGAAAAAACCCTTGGGTTGTTTCATGTAAACATTTTCTTCTAAATCTCCATTTAGAAATGCCGTCTTAACATCTATTTGATGTAACTCTAAATCAAAATGTGCAACTAGTGCCATTATGATTCTGAAGGAGTCCTTACATGAGACCGAAGAAAAAGTCTCATTGTAATCTACGCCTTTTCTTTGCATAAAGCCTTTTGCCACAAGTCTAGCTTTATACTTTTCTACATTCCCATTGGAGTCATACTTTATTTTGTAGACCCATTTGCTTCCTACTGTTTTGGCTCCTTTAGGAATTTCCTCTAAGTCCCAAACATTGTTGGAACTCATTAATTTCATTTCATCTTCCATTGCCCCACCCACTTGGTTGAGTGAGGGCTACTCATGGCTTCTTCATATGAGGTAGGATCGCCCTCCATATGAACTATGTTGTAGACTTTGTAGATTTCTTTGGAAATGGCTGGTCTTCGTTCTCTTTTAGACCTTTTGAGTTCATCAGACTCTTGCTCATTTCTTGCCTCGGGTTCAGGCACATTTACAGTATGTGGCTATTCTGGCTCCCTTTCGTGCTCAACAGTGGGTTCAGGTGGCTCCTGATTGACAGGTTCCGAACTTTCGCCCATTGTTGTCACGTGTGGAGTCACAACAGGTGCCGGCACCACAACCTCAGGGGTTGTAGATGTCGGCACAACAGGCAACGAGAAAAATGGCTCCTGAGTCATCGGATTAGGTGCATGCACCCTCTTCTCCTCAAGATCAATTTCCCTAGCTACCGTGCTCCCCCTCATCAATTCGTCCTCCAACAAGACTGCATGTCTCGTTTCTACAAACTTTGTGTATCTGTCAGGACAGTAGAAATGATAGACTTTTGACTTATCTGGATAGCCAATGAAGTGGCAAGATACTGTTTTTGGGTCTAACTTTGCAATGTTTGGATTGAAAACTTTTGCCTCAGCTGGGCTCCCCCAGACCCTCAAGTGGTGCAGAGAGGGGACTCTACCTGTCCACAATTCATACGGCGTTTTGGGCACCGACTTACTTGGTACTCTGTTGAGAATGTGAATGGCGGTTTTAAGCGCCTCCATCCACAATCCCAATGGGAGGGTGGAATAGCTCATCATGCTACGCACCATATCCATAAGGGTACGGTTACGCCTTTCAGCTACTCCGTTTTGCTCAGGTTCGCCCGGTATAGAATACTGGGCGACTATTCTATTTTCTTGCAGGAACCTTGCAAAGGGTCCCGGTACTTGACCATATGGAGTATGCCGACCGTAGTACTCCCCCCCATGGTCAGACCGGACTATCTTAATTCTTTTATCATGCTGATTTTCTACTTCAGCTTTGAAAATTTTAAATTTATCCAATGCTTCAGATCTTTCTTTAATTGGATAAATATAACCATACCGGGAGTGGTCATCCGTGAATGTTATGAATGAATCATAACCATCCACACTTTTCACCAGAAATGGTCCACAAATATCCGTGTGGATTATTTCTAGTGTAGCTATACTTCGGTTTGCACCCTTTTTAATTTGTTTTACATATTTTCCTTTAATGCACTCTATGCATTGCTCGGTGTCTGAGAACTCTAACGGAGCAAGAATGTCATTTTTAACGAGGCTTTTTATTCTTCTCCTCAAAATATGGCCTAATCTACGGTGCCATAACATCGATGAGTCAAGAGTTCGCTTTCTTTTCTTCTGTTCACACAGAAAACACTTTTTCACGTAGTGATAATAAATAAAGCTCATAGTGAAGCAAAACAACACGCACATAAGCATTTTTTAAACCATATGGCACACTTGCCATATCACACTCATAGTTATCTTTGTCCACATGGGATACACATATCAAATTTCTGTGTAATTAAGGCTTTTAGTCTTTTCTATGTCCCATTTTTCTGGGGACATGTTATAATTGACAACAAAGGTGTCAAAACTGGTGAGGCGGTGAAGCCAACACCAAGTGAACAAGGAGTGAAGCCTTTAGCTCCAAATCAGCATCCATGGGCTTAAGCTTAGCTGCCATGTTGCTCATCCGAAGTCTCTTATTCCATGTGCACCACCATTGTACCTTTCTGTCACTAGCTGTTTCAGCAGGTGGGGCATATGTCTTTTAAAGAACTAGTGAACTGGCTCTTTATCTTTTCTATAAACTCTCATACGGAAGCACACTTTGCAATTGAGCCAACATTAGCATTCTCAATTGTGTTCTTTAAAAAAACAATGCAACTTTTGTTGGTATTAAACGTCTTTTGGTTCTCTAATGTATATTGCCATCTCCAATAGTGCATGGTCTTTTTTCTTTTCCTGCCATGCAACATCATCATCTTTTCTTCTTTAAACCATAATGATGTGTAACCATAACAACAATTGCATGCATTAATCCAACGTTGGTATAAATTAAAACATACAATTATTTATGCAATTAAATCTATATCACCGTTGGGCAGATAATAGAGATAAATGCACATATTATCGCAACAAAGCATGATCATGTTATTAATAACGTTGGTCATAAAATAACAGAACTATAATTGTTTCAATAACTACTTTAACATACTTTTGCAATTTAATTCACTTTAAACCTTTAATAAATCCTTTTAACTATTTACATAACAAATCATGATCATGCTATTAATAAAGTTGGTTATATAATAACATAATCATAATCACATTTTAATATCACTTTATCACATCTTTTGAAAAAATTAATTATCACTTTATTGCATTTAAGCAATTACCTTTAACTATTTGCAGCGGAAAATGAATAAAATTCATCAACTTTAATACTTTGCAGAAATATTTCTGTCACTTTAATATTATCTAAACAAAATTTCGTTGGAATGTTTTGAATAGAAAAATCTGTATGAAATTTGCTCAAAAATCTGAACAAAAAACATTAAAACTTTGCTCAGGAAAAAATAACAGAGAAAATTAGCAGATCAGCCCGTCACGCCAGCGGCCCACAGCCCGCCAACGCGCTTCTCTTAGCGCTCCGCTCTGGGCGGCAGATAGCGGCCTGCCAGTGGCCCAAAGCCTGCCTGGGCTTGCCGCCGCCCACACCTTGGCCGTCGGATTAGATCCGACGGTTGCGCGCGACCGTCGCTTGGTCAAAACCGACCCCGACCAGCCCGTCGACAACCCTAGCTCCTACTCTCCCTCACGCGCTCAACCCTCTGTCCCGCGACGGCGGCGACCTGCGCGAGAGAAGACGGGCGCGCTACATCGGCGGCTCGCCGGCGGCGGCGGCGCTCGACGGCACTCCCTCTCCCCTTTCTTTACCTTCCTTTTCCACCACCACCGCCACCAAAACAAGGTCTGGAAGAGGACGTGACGGCCCCCTGCTTCCTCACGCCGGCGACGACGGCTGGAGCTGCGCGGCACGCGCCTTTGCCCCCAAAAATCTCTCTCTTTCGGCAGTGGCGGAGGCGTGGCCCCCTCCATGCCCGTGCCCTTCTTCCCAGATGCCCCTGCATAGGTGCGCGTTGGGATCGAGAGGGGCAGGCGCGGCCTTTATGGCGACGCTCTTTGCCAGCAACGTCGGTGAGTTCTTTCCCCCCTCTTTTGATTTGGGGATTAGGGATTCGGATTTCTCTCTGGGATTTGCCTTCGGTGATGAACTAGGGTTAGAAAAAATCTTTTTTCTACTGAAAAATCTAGCACTAGAATGGCTCTGATACCAATGTTATATTTGCTGTTAAGATCAACTAGTCTAGAATCATCACGGTAGATCTTTTCCTGTAAGGTTCTAGTCGAAATCTGAGAGGAAGAGGGAGATCGAGAGAGAGAGGGGCAAACCTTTGGTGCGGCTCGAGGAGCCCGAGCCGGTGGCCATCGGGGAGGGCGACGGTGTGAGCGTGGGCAGTGGTGGCGGCGTCGGTGGTGGTTCCCGTCACTCTGCGCGGACCCTCGATCGGAAGGGCGTGGGGAGTGGCACACGACGAACTTCGTTGGTTGTGCCACCGGACCCCACCCCTCTCTCTCTCTCTCTCTCTCTCTCTATATATATATATATATATATATATATATATATATATATATATATATATATATATATATATATATATACGCAGGTGATAGGAGCCCACCAACCGGGAGGTTGGACGTCCCCGATCAGGACGCGGTCAAGGGGTGTGATCGAGCCGTTGGGCTCGGTCACGATTGAGATCAATCTAACATCCACAAGACGCCGCAAATTTAAGCGTGGCAAAATAGCTTCACCGGACGCCGTAAAAATCAGCACGCACTGGATGGGTGTGTTCAAGCTGCCCCTTGGGCTTTGTGATGATCTGACAAAAATGATCCGAAACTACTGGTGGGTGGAGGAAAATGGGAAGCGAAAGAACCACTGGATGGCATGGAAATATTTGATGAGAAGTAAAGACCAAGGTGGAATCGGCTTCAGAGATCTACGCTTATTTAATCAAGCTCTACTTGCTCGCCAAGCATGGAGGATAATCAAGTTTCCTAACTCCCTCTATGCACAGATGCTCAAGGCCAAATACTTCCCTAACGGATCGCTCCTTGATACTGTTTTCACAGGGAATAGCTCGGCAACATGGCATGCAATTGAATACGGGTTGGAGCTGCTAAAGAAAGGCATAATCTGGCGTGTCGGCAATGGTGCCAATATACGAGTTTGGCGGGAACCGTGGATTCCACGGACCACAACGTATAAACCTATATCTAAGCAAGGTCACTGTAGACTGCAATGGGTCTCGGATTTTCTGCAGGCAGATGGTACGTGGAATGAACAGCTCGTTCGGAGATGGTTCCTGCCAATTGACGTAGAAGCGATTCTCAAAATTAGACCATTCAGAAGGAACAATGAGGACTTCGTGGCTTGGCAACCAGATAGAAGTGGGCTGTTTTCAGTGGCAAGTGCATATAGGCTGGGCCATGCAGAGCATCTGGTGGATCAGAATCTGGGAGCAACGAGCACACGGCCAAATGGTGATCGCCCCTGCTGGCGCATGATCTGGCAATGTCCAGTGCCACCTAAAGTTAAAACACTAGCTTGGAGAATTGCAACAAATTCACTGGCGACCCAGGCAAACATTCACCATCGTGGCATCAGAGCGACTGCACAATGTAAGATTTGTGGTGCTGAATCCGAAAACACATATCATGCATTCGTCACATGTCCAATGGCAAGATCTTTATGGGAGGCCATGCGCTCGGTGTGGAATTTGCCTGTTCAAACTGAAATTACGAACACAGGAACAGAATGGCTCCTTAACCTCCTGCCTAAACTACAATAGCTTCAAAGGGCAATGACTATGATGGTTCTCTGGAGGGTGTGGCATGTCCATAATGAGCTTACACATGGAAAGCCTATGCCATCGGTGGAGGGCTCAAAAAGATTTCTGACAAGCTACTTGGACTCCCTGCTGATCATTAAACAGTCCCCGTTGGCTGATCCCATCAACGGAAAAGCGGCCGTGTCTTATACTCAGGGTTTCAGTCCCAATGATCACACACCCGATACCGATCGCTCGAAGCATAACAAATGGGTGCTGCCACCGGTAGGCCATGCGAAACTGAATACGGATGGATTGTTTGTTAGCACACACGAAGCTAGCGCAGGTATGGTTCTGAGAGATCACAGTGGGGCGGTAATATGCGCGGCGGCTAGACAACTCAAGTACAGTATGGATGCGACTGACGCCGAACTGGCAGCGATTAAGGAAGGTATGGCGCTGGCCCTTAACTGGATAGACATACCGTTCACGGCTGAGACAGATTGTGCTGAAGCCGTTATGCTGATAAAGAGAGAAACGCCCAACACCTCAGTATACACCGTGAGGATTCAGATTATTCGGGAGATGATACGGGAAAGAGGAATAGCCGTAGACAAGATTTATTGTGAAGCAAATTGTGCAAGTCACGAGTTGGCTAAGCTTGGTAGGTTACAGGACAGGACAATGACTTGGCTAAGACATTCTCCTCCTGAGATTGCCACGGTGCTGGCAGCTGATTGTAATTCTATCAATTAATTGAATCCTCTTTTTCGAGCAAAAAAAAATCAGCACGCACGGCGGCACAAACACATTTCAACACACCAATCTCAAAAAATAGATAAAAACATAAAATAAAATCAAAACAAAGAACAAATACTAGAAATTATGATTATATTACAAGCAAACCAGAGTTCAACAACGACAAAATTAAACATAATAATAAAAACTAGTAATACTTATACTAAAACATGCTTAAACGCGATAAGAAACTACTCGGAGTCCTTCCAAATGTAATCGGAGTCGTCCTTCGTTGAGGATGAAACCGGCATCGATGACCAAAGGTCTATCCAAAGCGGGTCGTCCTCCAGGACGTGGGATTGTCCAGCTGCGTGAGGATGTAGGCGCGCCTTGTCAGTCCTCCGGGATCATGGGATTGTCCAGCCGCGTGAGGATGTAGGCACGCCTTGTCAGCCCTCCTCTCGCGGCGGTTCTGCCGCCTTTACTGCGTCATCTGCTCATTTTTGGCGTAGAAGTTCTCCTCGGCTTGGACGTCCTCCAGGAAGCGTTCCACACAAAGCAGGCGGCAACGCTCGTCCTCCTTGGCATTCGCGAGCCGGCGCTGCTAGGCGCGATAGCGGCGCCGCTCCTCGTCGGTGATGAGGCGCGGCGGCGGCGTCAGCAACTCCGCCTGCTCGCGCGTGTGGACGTCGTGAAAGTTCATCGACCGGGGAGGCCGGCCGAGGCGCCATGCCGCCACGTCGTACGCGCGCGCAACCTCGTGCATCATATCGAAGGTCCCGATCCCAATGCGCGTCTCGCCGGAGCGGATCTCCACGTAGAAGTTCCCTGTCGGGCACGCTCGAACGCCGACATAGCCGGAGGAGTTCCCACGGCTGCACGTCGGTGGCGGCGTGACCTTGTGTTGCACGCAGAGGTGACGAGACAGAGCGCGTAGAAGAGGGGGAGTTTTCGGGCGTTTTGTTTGCGCGCGTTCTGTGACTTTGCCGCGCGTCGTAGCGCGCGCCGTAGATATAGCGCTCACGATTGTGCAATATGCTGCGTGGCAAAACTTTTCGCGCGGGCTATTTTCGCATGTGGGCTATTTTCACGTGTGTGCTGGAGCCGGCAAAACTCCTACACAAGGGCGGACCTGGGCCCCGGACAGCCCGGGTCATGGTCCACCTTGTACCTTTGCACCTCTTATAAATTTCACAGAAAATATAGGGCATAGGCAGTCTAGCCCGTGTCTTGGGCTGAGAATGACCAGGGCTATAGAAGCCCAACAAGAAAACGATCAACTAATGGACAACTCACAGCTCGCGCGATCACTTCCGTTCCTCCAGGCAGTAACTTTTGGATCTAGAGACAGGCAGCTAGCTTACCTGTTCGCACTAGGAAAACAATAAAACATGTTTGGTTTGTGAGTTTGCTGTTCGTGTTCCAATCGCGACCGAGCCCTTGACTGCCAATTCATGCGCAGTAGCTGCTTGCAAAAAAAAAAAAAAAAATCACGCGCAGTGGCCATCGCTGCCCCGCTTGATCACGCCACCACCGCGCCGTTTGATTTCTCGTTTTCCTTTCTCACCTGCTTCTTGCCCTCTCTCTGTCTCTCTAGCCATAGGTAGTTTCTCTGTTTGACTCTTACGTTCAATTGTACTTACTCTGTTTAAAAATATAAGATGTTTTAGCTTTGTAAAAAGAGTATATCTAGATCATTTTTAGTGTGTAGGTTCATTCTGAATCTAAACACTAAAAAGGGTCTAGATACACTCATTTCACAAATCTAAAACATCTTATATTTTAAAACGGAGGGAGTACTATAGAGTCGCCAGTGCTATAACTTCCAAGTTGATTGTGAATTTAATCGATTAGATTGATTACACAGAATATGAAGGGGACCAAACCAAGGACGTATTCTTCAAGACCGGTGTCATCTTATTTTCCATCGGCGTCACGACTTGCCAATTCGAACCAATCTCCTTTGGATAGGGCTGGGGCTGGATTCCATACAATTTTTGATGGAAGTGGAAAGTTCTCTTGGACATGGATACAAATTTTGATGGAAGTGGAAAGTTTTCTCCTGTCAATACTAGGTCTAGGATTAGGTTGTTTTGTCTCTCTGTGACGCGTGGGAGTTCGGATCTCACGGGATAGACCTGACATGTTTTGGTGGTCATCTTCATAGATGTGCTACCCTGGCGGTCGGAGTGGTCGACTGCGGTGGTGCTGCATCACGACATCTCCGTCAATAAGGCCTTGAGGCACATGCGGTGGTTGATTTCGAGCGCCAACTGCCGCTTCAAGATCCTTATCCCCTACGAGCATCTAGGGTGGACGGTGTGGTGGTGGGCTGGATCTATGGTGCGGGTTTGCAAAAGCTCGATGGAGAAAAATCTTGGTGGAATATGGAGTTGTTTCCCCTCTTTCTCAGCTAGCATGGTGCGGGAGATGAAGGAGTGGGGATCTGGGCTTCGGATCCTCATGGACTTTTTGCTCCAAGGGATGGGGTGTGCATGTGCTTTGGCGCGCCCCCGAAGCTGAGATGACATCTTACGGAGCTCCTCAACGGAAGCAAGATGGTGCTGCTGTTATCTATGACAATTGGAGCCGGTTTCAAGCGAAGCCCGAGCCTTTTCTTCTTCCGGACCTTGTTGCCAAAGCGGAGGATCTTGGACCTTGGTGAGAAGCTCCTCGCTGGTGTCGCCTCAAGTGGCGATGCTGGTGCCCGGACCTTGAGGTCGATCGACTGTGATGGTGAAGACATTGCACCCGATTTTTTTCCTTCTTGTTATTGTAGGGTCTTTTTTACAATGTTGGAGGACTATATTGTAATTTCTTTTTCTTCAGGGTCCTCCTTGTAATTCTATACTCACCGCTTGACTAATGCAGTTTTCAGGCCCTTCGGGCCTTACCCGTTAAAAAAAAACCGAACGCACACAAATTGCGAGAGATTGATGTAGACCAAACGTTTTCAACCAAACGGCATTTCTTCAAGTTTCTATGTTTCCATTGAAATCAGATTTCCAGTAGATCCTTTCTCCTTTGTTACCTCTTTTGAGCTGCCCTGCACTCCTCCGTCATTGCCGATGTGAGGGAAGACAAGGAAATGAGCAAATACGACATCCAAATCTCACGTCAAGAACCACTAAACTGCACTCCTTTTTTGTTTGAAGGAGTACTTCCATTGCTAATATCGTAAAACACGTGGTTATCTAAAATATAGCCGCTTTCCTCTCACCAGTGGTCTTACTATATTGTTATTTTTGAAGCATCACACTGTATTATATTACTCCACATATTTGAGAATTTTGAGCCAAAAAGCAGAAAAGGTTAATCAACAACCGGCAGAAAATGGCAAATGTGAAAAGGAAGACAAGGTTAATCAACACCAATCTGTTGTTAGAGTAACCGGACTGTTACAATCGCGACAAGAAGATAACGAAGAACGAAAAACGAAACACAGCAAGGGGGACACAGATTTAACGTGGAAAAACCTCTCCAACAAAGAGAGGAAAAAACCACGGGCGCCAGCCAGCGAAACTTCACTATATCGAGGAGTGTTTACAAACGCCGGGGATTTCACAGATGCAACTATCCCAACCGGCGGCTTACAAGGGGTTTATATATCGGTGAAAACCTAGGTCTTCGACGATCCGTACCGTACCGCGGGGGGCTGTCGCCCCCCGCACCCCCCACAGGCGTCCCCGTTGGGCACGGTGTGGGCCAACTTCAGACTCGTTACACTCGGCCTAAGCCTCCCGGCGACGGGCCTCGCTCCACTCGTCAGAAGTTGGCCTATACTTTGTAGAATTTGGATCAACATATAACACGGACTTTGAGCACAATTCTCACATGCCAAATTCTAGGCCATGATCAGCTTGCTACTTTAATTAAAAGGAATGAATTGCAGCCAATGATGAGCGGAGCCCCATGGAATAATCACAAGTCGGCAAAAAGCAGAGCCTACGCATCAAAGAAACAGAGTACTGCTTGCAGAGCAGACTATTAATTCCTTTCCTTTATTGCCGTATTCATCAAAAACTTGAACTTGATCACATCAACGAAAGCACTGTCATGTACTAGCACTCGCATTTAGCTCGATCGACCGGTTTTACAGCTGGGGAGCAGCGGCTAAAGTATACTACTACAGCAAAGTACCGTGGTGGTGGCCGTCCATGCCGGACGCGGGGCTGAGCAGCGGCGCGGAGAACCACGACGAGTAGTCGAACTGGTCCGGCTTGGCGGCAGATTCCATGCGCCCGTGCGCCTGCGCCGCTGCCGCGTGAGCCGGCGCGGCCATGGACGCCGGCCCCGTGGCCGTCGTCATCGTCATCGTCGCTGAAGCTCCGGTGAGCCTCTGCACGAGCTCGCGGAAGTCCCGGGGCTCCACCCGGTACACCTTGGGCGGGGCCGGCTGCAGGGCGACGGCGCCCCGCATCGGCCTGGCGGGCGCCCTCTGCGCCGCCTCCCGGCCGCCGTACCTCCTCTCGCTGCCGTGCTCCATGGGTCGACTCTTGCTGGTGAGCTCCTCTGCTTCGATCGTCCTAGTCGTCGGTCAGACTTGAGAGCTCGATGGGCTGCTGTGACTGTGAGGACGACCGGACACGGAGCCATTACGCTGCATATGTAGGCGGGCGGGCGGGCTGTGGGTCTGCGCGTGGGCGTGGGGGTTGGGTGTGGTCAGAGTTGACGGGGGACTTGGCGGCTGGGTGGAATGTTGGGAACACGTGGAAAATGGCGTCCGATGGGATGCGGACGGGTGGTGGAACCGAACGGGAACGGGTCGGCCGTGCCTAACCCGGCCTCTAGCCGGCTAGCCGCGCGCGAGCCCGCCACACACGTACTCTCCGGCACTGCCCTGCCCATCGGGTCAATGCAGCGGACTCGCGTCACGCCTGGCATCACGCCTGGGCACGATTTCATATCCTCAATGGGTTTGTTGGGTCGTACAGCTATGATGACAGCCTTTGACAATTTTCTTCGAGTCCTTCAATAAACTTGTTGAATTTCAGCCACGCTAATAAACTAGACACGAGAGTAGCCTAGCTAGGTGCAAACAAATGTCATAGAGAAGAAAGAAAAATATGATTTGAACTCCTGTATGTTTGTTCAAATCGTTTCGATCATACCAACAAAAACACACCCCTCCCCAACTTAAAAGTGTCATTACAGCAACTCGAGAACATCAATCAAATATATAACAAACAAAAATATAGGGTTCCGCTGCTTTGACGAGCTCCTTTCTGCTATGTGGCGATGTTCTTTTCTGCCAGTCTCCTACCAGGGCGCCTTCGTTCAACATCTTATATGGCTTTATAGGTGGTGGTGCCATGGTATGGCGGTGCTTGCCGGGAGTTCTCTAGTGCGGCAGCCGTGCGTGATCTCTCCCATGGTCATTTTGCCGGTTCTACTCTAATGTGTTATCGGGTGAATCTCTCTGCCTGCCGATGCTGCGGTGCTCTTTGAACCAGGGCGGGAGGGAAGGGTCCCTTTTCGGAGACATAGGCGGTGAGTCGAGTCGGTACCTTGATGGTTCATTTGGATACGAGAGTGCGCATTCTTCCGCTGATGGTACCTCCTACTTCCATCGCTTCTCCTCTGGTGCCGACCGCTCTAGAAGACGATGGCTTCAACGATTCAAGTGGAGCTTCTTTTTTTCTATGTTTTGTATGTTTGAGGCATGTAAGTTGTGTGTATGCACTGATGTTTTTGGCATTATTAATTTAAGACAGGGCTACGGCCTTCAGTTTAAAAATGGGGGACCCTTTGCTAATATCATGTAATTTTCCTAGCCGCAACCATGCTCCAACCCCAATTTGGAAACTTTTTCAACATGAAGAAGCCCCTGAGGGCCATTCGTAGGGCTCCTCCTCCTATAGATCGAAATGCGGTCGATCCTATTGTCGCCAGTGCACCTGTCGTGGAAGAAGTCACTACCTAGATCCACAACTAGCCACCACACTACCCTCGTACCCGCTGCATCCATGCCACCGCAAAAAGGCTTCGAGGCCACCGCCCTGGTTTTCGGGTACCATCAAACACGACGCCTTCTAGGGCCACACACCACACCTTACTAGAGGTCAACACAAGGCTTTGCCCATCATCATCTTCATTTGTCAACTTGGTGGGCGGGAGATAGCGGGGCGAACATGATTTTGTCCGAGCACCCCTAGGATCGTGTCAGTAGTGCCCCTTCAGATTATTTGGTCACATGTGTATAACCTGAAATAGAGAGAAGTCTTCTTTTTGCCAAAAGGCCCGCATATAGCTGCCGCACCCACTAGAAAATGGGAACTAAACTTCTTGTCTATGCCCCAAAGCGACTTACCAAACATATCAAAGACTACCTTCATGATAGCATGTACGAGTACTACATGAGAAAGGACCAAACATACTATTATAGTTGCCTATTGTCCCATTCCATGAGAAAGGACAAGATAGGCACTGATTGGCTGGTTTTCCTCTTCTTACTACCGGTCATCAAAATGTGAATTATCCGTGACTATTATTTTTTTCCCGAAAGATCCAGGCATCGCTAGTTTTCATGTAGTATTAGAATATTAAAAAAAATGCTAAAGCGTTAACCTGAAAGTGCAGGAAAAACTGAAGAAGAGTACCATCGGGACTATGAACAAAATTGGGAATTCTTAATTTAAGAGCTATATATATGTAAGATTTGAGTCCTCTAATAAGAACTTTTTTGGACCCTCATTGATCATTACACGGATAGCCCCTAGTTCTCATCCTTAGAGAGGTGTGGAGACTCAAATCTACTACTCCTTCCATCCGAAAATAAGTGACTTGGTTTTGTCTAGATTTATATGTATTTATACATTAAAACACGTATATATATATATACGAATCTAAATAAATGCAAGTCACTTATTCCTGCATGGAGGGAGTAGATAGCATAAGTTGGAGTGCTCTCCGTGGATGTAAATGATGCAGATGTTTTTGTTGGTACAAGGCATAAAACCCATCATCCAAACAGGGGCTTCGAGGGCAAAAAGGGACAGTCAACTACTCAACCATGTCTATGTACTGTATTTATACCAACGAACTAATGATTTCAAGCACATACCGGCTCTTCTATTTCTCCTGTGGTCCTTATAAATAGCAGCTAAGTAGTTTGTGCCCGCATATGGAGCAAAAATATACCGGAGAGATGATAGTGGAAGTTCAGAAATAACAGAACGCACATTTTTCTATTGGGAGAAAAGATGGGCATAGGAGGCATCATGAACATATTTACAACGACCATAGAAGATTGTCTAGTTTCTACAGGTTAGTTAACTGTAACAGAACAAAAATGTTTTGATCTTATACCGTATTTTTCTTCCTACATGCAACGAAGAATTGATTTGAACCACATTATGTGGTGCTTTATTCAGTCTGAAGCTAGGCTCGCCAGGACTTATGATTTTCATAGTATTTAACCAATCGTATATAATGAATTAGTGAGCCTATGTCTTGGTTCTGTGGCACGATCAGTAAAACCAATCAGTTAGAATTCTCGTACCTGCTGGTCACATGCTAAACAAATTATAAGCCGAGACAGTTTTAACCACCATACTCATGCATTGTTATGTTTCCCTTCCTGAAATGCAGTCAGCTGGTACAGCTTATCCACTCCATCTTGCTAGAAAGTAAAGGAGAACATGAGTGAGTGACCATCATACCTAGGGAGAGCACCGATTGGATCTGTGGCAGCAATGGCTGATCATCTCTTTGCATCTCGGCTGAGCACCTCTTCATCTTCTGATGCCAAATCATTCACAAAGACATGTTCCATGACAGCATTCTGAAGATCGGGAACTTATGTCGAAATTATATGTTTGGCAAGATTATAAGCGTTCGACTTCAACACATATAACCCTTTGCTAATTACGAGTCCAACTGTAACCAAATACGTACACATATTTGACAGTCATCGTGATGATTATTCCAAGTTCACAATTTTTTATTTACTATGTCACCAATCGCTTAATTACAACTACATACAATTTCAATGATGTGGCTAAACCACATCGTACAATTGCAATAATGCTTACATGTCTCGGTGATATTCCTCCTATAGTGTGCTATTTCAGAGCATAATTATGCGATAAACACGTTTAATCATGTGACCATGGTGCTATTAGGAGCTGAAAATATGCTTCTGTTGCGCATATGTTAACCGCTTTATGATTTAACTTATGGAAGTAAGTGCAGAATGTCGGAATGATTCAACTTCATGTAGTCGTCACTACAGGAAGCTTCGCCGAGGGCCGGGAGTTATGCCGACGACCAAACATCGGGACCGTCGATGTAGTCATCGTCTAGGACAGATACCCTCCACGGCCGTCGGCGTATCCAATGCTACGCCGACGGCTGTCCTCGACGTAGCTATTTTTTCTTGTACCTCATTAAACTTTAAAAAATCATAACTAAATCATTCTAATTCGGAAAAATACAAATAATATATCAAAATTTGCAGAAAAATAAGATCTATCTATCTACACTCAAATATTACATATTTGTAAAAAAATTAAGTGAAACATAGAACATTATATATATTTTAAAACGGCCATAAAAAATTCAAAAACGATCCAAACAATGCGAAACCTTCGCGTGGTGTCATATTATGTGACATAGTTACAAGGAAAAATATCAAACCTAATATATTAATTATGTCTAAAAAAACCTTCACAAAATGACCTATCTCATTCAAGGTTTTTTGGCTTTCGGATCAAATGACCAATGTTATGGCTAGAATCAAGGCATAGTTTATGATAATATACCCATATTATGCATACATGTGCATCATGGGATGACGAACAATGTTGCAGGAGGAAGTTTTCTTTTTCGTCGCACCAAAAAGTTATTTTTTATTTTCCAAGCACAAAAAACGGATGGTTTTGTGAAGTAACCACCAAATGGCTAATTCAAAATGCTACCACCAAATTTTACAAAAATACTAGACCACCTTATATGGACAATGTCTTAACAGAAGGATCCGAAAACTTTCCGTCCATCCCTAATGAAAAAGATAAATTCCTGCCGAATCGGTAGGAAGTGGGTCAGATATGAACTACAGGCACATGATCCGATGCTCATGTTTTTTTATAAAAATCATTTTTAGATTCATAATATGCTATTTTATCAAAGATCCAATGCAAGCTTTCCTTTTCGTCGCACCAAAAAGCCATTTTTCATTTTTCGAGCGCAAAAAAGAGGGATTTTCTGAAGCAACCACCAAATAGCTAATTAAAAAACGGGGGGTTTGTGATTAGTTAATATTGATATCATATTTAGATTCCTTCCATTTTTAAGATCAATTTAGACATATTATTTATCAAATTCCGATTTACAGATTTAATGATATTAATTATTCCATATTAAATAGAAAAATACAAAAAAGTAAAATTATTATATTTTTATTTGAATTCAATAATATTTTTATTTGAATCCGTAATATTTTTACTTATTCATTGTTGTTTACTTAAATAAGTGTTTGTAGTTTCTAAAAATAAAAACATATGACAAAATCATATAAGAGTTAATAGGATTGATATCATAGTATTGACAATTAGGTACAAATTGCTTCGCGAAAACTGATTCGAAAGGAACCGAGAAGTTAAGCGTGTTGGAGCTGTAGTAGTGATAGGATGGGTTGAAGGGTTTCGCGGCATAGTAAATCAAAATTTTCTACGGATGCGAACAGAGGGAAAGCCAAGATCTAATCTAGGAGATGCAAACAACGAGAGAGATTGGATTAGATCTTCATACCCTTGAAGATTCGCACAGCGGAACGTTCGTCGGAACGTGGGTGATGTAGTCGTACTCGCTTCACCTCCTCGCGATCCGATCCGATCTAGCACCACAAGTGGCGGTGCCTCCGTGAGATGCACACGTGCAGCACCTCGACGTCTCCTCCTTCCTCGGTCCAGCAAGTATGGTGGAGAGATGGGTTGGATCTACAACGCGACGGCGCGGTGCAATTGGTGGAGAATTTTTGCAGCAGGGCTTCGCCTACAAACAGTCGGGAGGGAGAGAGGAAGAGCAGCAGGGCGGCTAGGGTTGGAGGGGAAGGTGTGTTGGGAGGGGGTGCCCCAGCCCTCTTTATATAGAGGGGGGCGGACAGCCCTTGCCCCTCCTCCAAGCCTTGGGCCGGCGGCCAAGGGAGGGAGGAGTGGGGGGCAAGGACTCTCCCCCTTCTAGAAGCCCTAATTAGGGTTTCCCCTTGGATGGCCGGCTGGGCCCTATGGGGCCTTGTGCCCCTGGCCCAATGCGGCCAGGGCACTCCCTCATAGGCCCATGCCCCCTCCCGACAGGTGGTACCACGTTGATCCCCCTCCGGAAGGTTCTAGAAGCTTCCGATACAATACCGATTAACCCGGAACAATTCCGAACTCCAAAAACTGCACTGCCTTATATGAATCTTATTCTCCGGACCATTCCGGAACCTCTCGTGATATCCTGGATCCCATCCGAGACTCCGAACAAAAACTCATAAACCAATTATCCAATCTATCCTAGCATCGAGACACGTTAAGTGTGTGACCCTGCGGGTTCGAGAATATGCAGACATGATCTTCTATCAATAATCAACAACGGGGCCTGGAAACCCATATTGACTCCCACACATTCATCGATGATCATATCGGATGAACCACGATGCCAGGATTCAATCAATCCCATATATATATATTCCCTTCGTCTCGCGATATTTTACTTGCCCGAGATTCGATCGTCGGTACCGTCATACCTAGTTCAATCTCGTTCACAGCAAGTACTTTACTCGTTCCGTAATCCGATATCACTTTGTGATTAACTCCTTAACCACATGCTTGCAAGCGGTGTTGATATCGATTACCGAGTGGGCCCGAAGTATATCTCTCCGACTTGGGAGGGACAAATTCCATCTCGATACATACAACCCAACAGATACTTTCCGATCACCTTTATGATCACCCTCTCATAGGATGACGTTTGATGACCTCAAAGCTTTCTTCCGATACCAGGAAGTTGTATTATCTCATGGTCTAAGGAATACAATATTTGACATAAGGAAAGCTTCGCAAAGACGAACACGATGACACGATCTAATTGCTTCGCTTAGTTTGAGTCTGTCCACCACATCATTCTCCCAATGATATGATCTCATTATTAATTGACAACTCATGTCCATGGCTAGGAAACCTTAACCATCATTAATCAATGAGCTAGTCCATAGAGGCGTACTAGGGACACGGTGTTGTTTACAAACCACACAAGTATTAATGTTTCCGCTTAATACAATTCTAGCATGGAATATAAACTTTATCATGAACAAGAATTATAATAATAACATCTTTATTATTGCCTCTAGGGCATAATTCCAACAGTCTCCCACTTGCCCTAGAGTCAATAATCTAGTTTACATTTGGCAACAATCTCACACCCATGGCACTGAGGTGCTGATCATGTTTGACACGTGGAAGAGGTTTAGTCAATGGATCTGCGACATTCAGATCTGTATGTACTTTGCTAATCTTCAGATCTCCATCTGCTATATAATCTCGGATTATATGAAACTTGCGGTTGATATGCTTGGTATTTGGATGATATCTTGGTTCCTTAGCGAGTGCTATGGCGCCAGTGTTGTCACACAATATCTCCAGTGGGTCCAATGCACTTGGAACCACGCCAAGCTCAGTGATGAAGTTCCTGATCCAAACTCCTTCACTTGACGCTTCTGCAGCAGCCATGTATTCCGCTTCTACTGTAGATCCCGCGATCACGCTTTGCTTGCAGCTTCTCCAGCTCACAGCTCCTCCATTCAAAATATACACGTATCCTGTCTGAGATTTAGAATCATCCTTGTCGGTGTCAAAACTAGCGTCGACGTAACCTTTTACGACAAGCTGTTCATCACCCCCATAGACTAAGAACATTTCTTTAGTCCTATTTAGGTACTTTAGGATGTTCTTCACGGTTGTCCAGTGTTCCACTCCTGGATCACTTTGATATCTGCTCGTCAAACTAAGAGCATTGGACACATCCGGTCTAGTACACAGCATGGCATACATGATGGAACCTATGGCCGTGGCATAAGGCACTTTGCTCATAGCTTCCCTATCATTTACCGTAGCTGGACACTGAGCCTTGCTCAATATCTTACCTGACAACATAGGCACTGAACCTTTCTTTGCCTTATCCATTCTGAACCTTTTCAGAACTTTGTCTAGGTATGTACTCTGGCTTAAAGCTATCAGGCGTCTTTGTCTATCTCTATAGATTTTGATGCCCAATATATAAGCAGCTTCACCTAGGCTTTCATTGAAAAACACTTGTTCAAATAACTCTTCACATCGTTAAGCATGTTGATGTCATTTCCAATAATCAATATGTCATCCACATATAGTACCAGAAACGTCACCGAGCTCCCACTCACTTTCTTGTAGATACAAGCTTCGTAGCAATTTGGAACAAATCCAAAGCTCTTGATCACTTGATCAAAACGAAGGTTCCAACTCCGAGATGCTTGTTTCAGTCCATAAATGGAACGCTGAAGTTTGCATACTTTATCAGCATCCTTAGGATCGACAAAACCTTCGGGTTGCATCATATACAACTCTTCATCAATGTTGCCATTGAGGAACGCAGTCTTGACATCCATCTTCCATATTTCATAATCATGAAACGCAGCAATTGCTAATAAAATCCGAATGGACTTAAACATCGCTACGGGAGAGAAAGTCTCATCGTAGTCAACACCTTGAACTTGTCGAAAACCTTTTGCGACAAGCCGTGCTTTATAGACGGTAACATTACCATCCGCGTCCGTTTTCTTCTTGAAGATCCATTTGCACTCAACGGCCTTTCGGTCGCTAGGAGGGTCCACCAAAGTCCATACTTGGTTTTCGCTCATGGATCCCAATTCGGATTTCATGGCTTCTAGCCATTTCTCAGAGTCTGGGCTCATCATCGCTTCCTCATAGTTCGTAGGTTCACTGTCTTCTACTAACAAGACAGTCAAGACAGAGTTGCTGTACCATTCAGGAGGGGCACGCGACCTTGTCGACCTGCGACATTCAGTAGCAGCATCGTCCGAAGCTTCATGATCCTTGTCATTAGCTTCCTCTATTGTTGGTGCAGGCGGCACTGGAATAATTTCAAGTGCTGCGCTACTCTCCAATTCAAGAGAAGATTCAATAACCTCGTCAAGCTCTACTTTCCTCCCACTCACTTCTTTCGAGAGAAACTCCTTCTCAAGAAAGGAATCGTTCTTTGCGACAAACACTTTGCCTTCGGTTCTGTGATAGAAGGTATACCCAATAGTTTCCTTAGGGTATCCTATGAAGACGCATTTCTCCGCTTTGGGTTCGAGCTTGTCCGGCATCAACTTCTTGACGTAAGCTTCGCATCCCCAAACTTTAAGAAACGACAACTTAGGTTTAGCACCAAACCACAGTTCATACGGTGTCGTCTCAACGGATTTAAATGGAGCCCTATTTAAAGTGAATGCAGCGGTTTCTAATGCATAACCCCAAAATGATAACGGCAAATCAGTAAGAGACATCATCGATCGCACCATATCTAATAGGGTTCGATTCCGGCGTTCAGACACACCATTGCGCTGTGGTGTTCCGGGTGGTGTGAGTTGTGAAACGATTCCACTTGCTTTAAGATGCGTGAGAAAATCATAACTCAAATATTCACCTCCACGATCGGATCGTAGAAACTTAATCTTTTTGTTACGATGGTTCTCCACTTCATTCTGAAATTCCTTGAACTTTTCAAATGTTTCAGATTTATGTTTCATTAAATAGATATACCCATATCTACTTAAGTCATCGGTAAAAGTGAGAAAATAGCGATATCCACCGCGCGTCGAAACACTCATCGGTCTGCATACATCGGTATGTATGATTTCCAACAAGTCCGTTGCTCGCTCCATCATACCGGAGAACGAGGTTTTGATCATCTTGCCCATGAGGCATGGTTCGCATGTGTCAAATGATTCAAAATCAAGAGACTCCAAAAGTCCATCAGAATGGAGTTTCTTCATGCGCTTTACACCAATATGACCTAGACGACACTGCCACAAATAAGTAGTATTATCACTATCTACTTTGCATCTCTTAGCCTCACTGTTATGGATGTGTGTTTCATCCCTTTCGAGATTTAGAAGAAATAAACCATTCACAAGAGGTGCATGACCATAAAAGATGTTACTCATATAAATAGAACAACCATTATTCTCCGATTTAAATGAATAACCGTCTTGCAATAAACACGATCCAGAAATAATGTTCATGCTCAACGCAGGCACATAATAACATTTATTAAGGTTTAAAACTAATCCCGAAGGTAAAACTAAGGAGAGCGTGCCGACGGCCATCACATCAACTCTTGATCCGTTGCCAACGCGCATCGTCACCTCATCCCTCGCAAGCCGCCGTCTATTCCGTAGCTCCTGTTTCGAGTTACAAATATTAGCAACTAAACCAGTATCAAATACCCAGGCACTACAACGAGGGCTAGTAAGGAAAACATCAATAACATGTATATCAAATATACCTTTGATGGTGCCAGCCTTCTTGTCCGCTAAGTACTTCGGACAGTTGTGCTTCCAGTGACCCTTGTCCTTGCAATAGAAGCACTCAGTGTCCGGCTTGGGACCAGACCTGAGCTTCTTCTCAGCAGGGCATTGCGCTTGCCGCCGCCCTTCTTGAAGGGCTTCTTTGCTCCCTTACCTTTCTTAAAGGTGGGCTTGTTGACCATCAACACATGATTATCCTTTTTGATGTCCACTTCCGTGGCCTTCAGCTTTGCGAAGAGCTCGGTGATCGTATCAGTGGAACCAATCTGATTGTGAGTCACTACAAAACTTTTGTAGCTGGGAGGGAGTGATTGTAGAACCCTGTCAATCTTGAGCTCCTCTGGAATCGTGCATTCCAGTTGCTCAAGGTGTTGAGTGTAGCCCGTCATCTTAATGGCGTGCTCACTAACGGAACTCCCTTCCTCCATCTTGCAGTTAAAGAACTTCTCAGAGATCTCATATCTCTCAGAACGGGCCTGAGTCTGAAACATGGTTTTCAACTCTTCGAGAATCTCAAAGGGACCGGGATAGTCTTCAAAACGATTTTGAAGTTCCGGTTCCATAGCAAACAACATGGTGCTCTTAATCACACCATAATCATCTTTACGCGACTGATAGACAGCTTTCTCATCAGCCGGCGCAGTTGCAGCAGGGGGGTCACCTAACGCTTTCCCAAGGACATAGTCCTTTTGTCCGCCAGATAGAATGATTCTTAGATTGCGGAACCAATTGGTGAAGTTAGACCCATTGTTTCTAAGCTTTTCCTTCTCAGCAAAAACGTTGAAGTTGAAGTTGGACTTGGCCATGTGATCTATAGTATTTGCAAGTACAATTTAGACTATGTTCATGATAAATAGTTCAACTTAATCAAATTACTAGATGAACTCCCACTAAATTCAACATCCCTCAAGTTGTTTAGTGAACACGATCCAAATTCACCACACCTAATCCGATCATCACGAGAAGAGATGTGGTTTCAATGGTGGACAACGAAGTGTCGATCATATCATTCATATGACTCATGCTTAACCTTTCGGTTCTTGTGTTCCGAGGCCATGTCTGTACATGCTAGGCTCGTCAAGTTAGACCCAAGTATTTCCGCGTGTGCAAAACTGGCTTGCACCCGTTGTATGTGAGCGTAGAGTCTATAGCACCCGATCATCATGTGATGCTTGGACACGACGAACTTTCGCAACGGTGCATACTTGGGGAGAACACAGTTTTTATCTTGATCTTTAAGTGAGGAATCATCTTATAATGCTACCGTCGCGATCTAAGCATAATAAGATACATAAACGGATAAACATCACATGCATATAACTTTAATGTGACATGGTATAGCCAATCTTCGCGCAATGATCTCCATCTTGTGCGTTCCGGCATGATCTCCATCACTCCACCATGATTGCCTCCACCACGAATAGCAACTACAACTATTGCTAACTACTTAGCAATAAAGTGAAACTATTACATGGCGCATAAGAAGTTGACACACAGGTCATACACAATTATAAAGACAACCATATGGCTCCTGCCGGTTGTGTACTCATCGACATGCAAGTCGTGAAACATTACAAAACATGATCATCGCATACAATATACACATCACATCTTGGGCCATACCATATCACAGAAAACACTCCCTGCAAAAACAAGTTAGACGCCTCTACTTTGTTGTTGCATGTTTTACGTGGCTTATGGGAGTAGATGCTAAGAACGATTCTTACCTACGGAAAGCCACAACGGTGATATTATGGTTGTCAAACTCCGGTGTTAATCCCATGACAACTATAGTGAGAGAAACTGACATCCACCAGCCGCATGTGTGGAACAAGCCACACGTCAAGTGCGGAGCCGGTCTCGCGAACGACGTCGCGTAAGGTTGGCCTGGACCGCTTCAATCTCACTATCCTGCGTCATAAGAAGAACACAAACAAGAGGCTTGCAACAGAAAACATCAACGCCCGCAACAACCATGTTGCGTTCTACTCGTGAAACACATCTACGCATAGATCTAGCTCTGATACCACTGAAGGGTTTCGCGGCATAGTAAATCAAAATTTTCTACGGATGCGAACAGAGGGAAAGCCAAGATCTAATCTAGGAGATGCAAACAACGATAGAGATTGGATTAGATCTTCATACCCTTGAAGATTCGCACAACGGAACGTTCGTCGGAACGTGGGTGATGTAGTCGTACTCGCTTCTCCTCCTCGCAATCCGATCCGATCTAGCACCACAAGTGGCGGTGCCTCCGTGAGATGCACACGTGCAGCACCTCGACGTCTCCTCCTTCCTCGGTCCAGCAAGTATGGTGGAGAGATGGGTTGGATCTACAACGCGACGGCGCGGTGCAATTGGTGGAGAATTTCTGCAGCAGGGCTTCGCCTACAAACAGTCGGGAGGGAGAGAGGAAGAGCAGCAGGGCGGCTAGGGTTGGAGGGGAAGGTGTGTTGGGAGGGGGCGCCCTAGCCCTCTTTATATAGAGGGGGGCGGCCAGCCCTTGCCCCTCCTCCAAGCCTTGGGCCGGCGGCCAAGGGAGGGAGGAGTGGGGGGCAAGGACTCTCCCCCTTCTAGAAGCCCTAATTAGGGTTTCCCCTTGGATGGCCGGCTGGGCCCTATGGGGCCTTGTGCCCCTGGCCCAATGCGGCCAGGGCACTCCCTCATAGGACCATGCCCCCTCCCGACAGGTGGGACCACGTTGGTCCCCCTCCGGAAGGTTCTAGAAGCTTCGGATACAATACCGATTAACCCGGAACAATTCCGAACTCCAAAAACTGCACTGCCTTATATGAATCTTATTCTCCGGACCATTCCGGAACCTCTCGTGATATCCCGGATCCCATCCGAGACTCCGAACAAAAACTCATAAACCAATTATCCAATCTATCCTAGCGTCGAGACACGTTAAGTGTGTGACCCTGCGGGTTCGAGAATATGCAGACATGATCTTCTATCAATAATCAACAGCGGGGCCTGGAAACCCATATTGACTCCCACACATTCATCGATGATCATATCGGATGAACCACGATGCCAGGATTCAATCAATCCCATATATATATTCCCTTCGTCTCGCGATATTTTACTTGCCCGAGATTCGATCGTCGGTACCGTCATACCTAGTTCAATCTCGTTCACAGCAAGTACTTTACTCATTCCGTAATCCGATATCACTTTGTGATTAAATCCTTAACCACATGCTTGCAAGCGGTGTTGATATCGATTACCGAGTGGGCCCGAAGTATATCTCTCCGACTTGGGAGGGACAAATTCCATCTTGATACATACAACCCAACAGATACTTTCCGATCACCTGAGAGACACCTTTATGATCACCCTCTCATAGGATGACGTTTGATGACCTCAAAGCTTTCTTATGATACCAGGGAGTTGTATTATCTCATGGTCTAAGGAATACAATATTTGACATAAGGAAAGCTTCGCAAAGACGAACACGATGACACGATCTAATTGCTTCGCTTAGTTTGGGTCTGTCCACCACATCATTCTTCCAATGATATGATCTCATTATTAATTGACAACTCATGTCCATGGTTAGGAAACTTTAACCATCATTAATCAATGAGCTAGAGGCGTACTAGGGACACGGTGTTGTTTACAAACCACACAAGTATTAATGTTTCCGCTTAATACAATTCTAGCATGGAATATAAACTTTATCATGAACAAGAATTATAATAATAACATCTTTATTATTGCCTCTAGGGCATAATTCCAACATGGTTGACCAAGCGGGAAGTTTGTTAAAGACTGCAATTTGATAGATTAAATATAATTAGTGTAAAAAATGATCCAGGTGAGAGATTAATGATTCAAACAATTCAAAGATATTAAAAAAGTAGAGAAAAAATTCAAAAAAAATTAGGATTTTTTACAACCTGCCGTTATTATGCTGACGGGGCTATGCCGAGGGCAAGGCCGTCGGTGTAGCATACGCCGATGGCTAGAGCTACACCGATGGGCAAAAATGCCTCCGCCGAGGGAGACCTTTGCCGAGAAGGCTACGTCGACGGCTTTTTGACCTCGGCGTAGCGTGCCGTTCATGTAGTGAGTGTTGTCCATCATGTAATTGATACACTATTGTTTTTGTTGAAAATATAAGCAATAATCCATATGATTTAATCCGAATAATAAACTGATAAAGCATGATCATACGAATAGTAGTAAAACCAATCATGCATATCAGGAAAGTAGATGAACATATTACATCTACAAGATAAACCTATCACATCTACGCCAGACGCTAAAACTAGAAACTCTAGCAAAATCAAAAAGAGAGAGAGTGAGATCACATACGATGCAGTTGCGGCAGTAGCCGCGGCGATAGTAGCAGCAGGGCTGTCGCCCATGTTGAGGTTGCCGAAGAGGTCGCTGACGTCCAGAAAGAAGTCATCGTTCAGGAACTCGTCGTCGTCGCCAGTAATCGCGCTTGAGAGCTCCCCAAAAACCCGATCGTCCCTCACCCATATAGGTTCACGAGAGGCGGGGTTCCGGAGGCCTACTGTCCCGATCTACGGTGCACGCCGCAAGCCGGGATGGAGAAGACAAAAGCGACGACGCAAGGTTCTGGAGGTAGGCGCGTGTGTGTGTTGATTTATCACCGATTAGGTTTAGCGCATACGCTTATATAGTCGGTAACTGCCCATGTCCATAAAAACTAGAAACGGTTGTATTAACGTGTTCGTTAATGACTCATAAATAATTTTTCCAATCAGCAAAATAAAGCTCGGCTCGGAGAGATTCCCGCAACCCGCGCATGCACGCATCGTGACGAGGCAAGGCGAGGCGAGCGGCTTCGGGGGAGGAGTGCGCGAGGGCTTCTCTTCTTGTCACACCTTAGTGAGTGGTGCAACACTCTACTATATAAGGTGGTCCAACTCCTCTTCAACTAGCAATGTGGAACTAAACTTTAGCACCACTAGTACAACCATATGCTGCCATGCACAAGTGGTCCAAAGAGAATTTCAAAAAATTTCTAATGGGCCAACAACCCAAAACTCACCAAATTCCAACAATCCCCCACAAAGTATCATTGGCACATCACGTCACTTTTCTTTCAGAACATTGTTTTATATACCGATGTGTAGTGGAGACTGTTAAGTTTAACTTCCATGTTAAACTTCATGTTACACTAGCTAGCAACTTGAATAGTGGATTATGCCTTGAACTACAAGTTTTCTGCGCGCTAGTTTCACACAAAATCTAGACCGGTACAGGGATACCGTCGGCTTCCCCGCGGTTTGGATCTTATGCGTCATACTCCAGGGCCTTTCATGATTTTATTAGAGAGCACCCAACTCTGACGGTCTGCGACGTTTGACAGTCAGACTCATATAGGTGTGTTCCTCAAGAGATGTTCTACAGGATAACATCTCGCTTATAAAAGCCACTTGGAACACATTAAGATAAAATCAACCTGCCATGCAGATTAAGAGAGTATTGCATCTTTATGGAGATGTAAATATAATATGGGGATACTCTCCTCTCAGCTGACCAACAACTTGTCTTCCATCTCTAATTCACGGGATCTCCGATCACATAGAGTGGGTTGCCACTAGGATCAACTCATAGCGTGGGTCTCAAACCCTTTGTGAAAGGATCGGCCAGATTTTTAGATGTTTGGATATAATCCAACGCAATAACTCCAGAGTTTCTCAGTTTCCTGACAGATTTTAATCTCCTCTTCACATACCTTGATGACTTCATATTATCCTTGGAACTGTTTACTTTGACGATCACAGTTTGATTATCAAAGTTCATCGGGATTGCGGGTATTGGTTTTTCAACCACAGGTAAGTCCATCAAGAGCTCACAAAGCCACTCTGCTTCAACAGTGGTTGTGTCTAATGCTGTGAGTTCTTCTTCCATTGTTGACCTTGTTAAGATGGTCTGCTTGCAAGACTTCCAGGAAACAGCGCCACCACCAAGTGTAAACAAATAACCACTTGTGGCCTTAATCTCATCAGCATCAGATATCCAGTTTGAATCACTATAACCCTCAAGTACTCGTGGATACCCAGTATAGTGAATACCATAACTCGCAGTGCCTTTCAAATAGCGCAAAACTCTTTCAAGAGCATGCCAATGATCATCTCGAGGATTTGACACAAATTGACTCAGTTTGCTTACAACAAAGGAGATGTCAGGTCTATTAGCGCTGGCTAAATACATGAGCGAGCCAATAATTTGAGAATATCTCAATTGATCTTTAGTAGTCCTTCGATTCTCTCGAAGTAGCACACTCGGATCATAAGACATTGGAGAAGACTTGCAACCGCTATACCCAAAGCGACTCAATATCTTTTCCACATAGTGAGACTGAAGCAGTGTAATCCCACCATTGTCATCCTTTAGTAGCTTGATGTTTATTATTACATCAGCCACTCCCAAGTCCTTCATCTCATAGCAGCAAGATAGGAACTCTTTGACCTCCTAAATAACAGCGAGGTTGGTCCCAAATATCAATATGTCATCAACATAGAGACACATAATAACTCCATTGCCCCCACCATGGCGATAGTACACACATTTGTCAGCTTCGTTTACAAAAAAGCCTACAACAGTTAAAGTTCTTTCAAACTTCTTGTGCCACTGTTTAGGAGCTTGCTTAAGACCATACAAAGACTTCACTAATTTACACACCTTTCCTTCTTGACCATCTACTACAAATCCGTCAGGCTGCTTGATACGTCGGAAATGTATCTATAATTTTTGATGCTCCATGCTTGTTTTGTATCTACTTTGCTTTGCTTTGTCTATACTTTGAGGTGTTTTTATATCTTTTCTGAAACTAACCTATTAACAAGTTGCCATAGTGTCAGTTGTCTGTTTTCTTCTGTTTTTGGTTCCAGAAAGGCAAAAAATCAATATTCTCGAAATTTGACGGGACAAAAGCCAAAGTTATTATTTTTTCGGGAGCAACATGGAACCACGAAGCAGAGCCGGAGGGGGGCCACAGGGTGGCCGCACCCTCCTAGGCGTGGGCATGCCCTGGAGGCGCCCACAGGGAGTGTGGGCCCCTGAACCCCCACCGACCTTGATTCCTACGCCTATAAGAAGTCTCTGACCCAAAAACCCTAGGGCATCCAGAATAAATCCACGAAAACCTCCGTAGCACCGTCGCCACCGAAAGGGAGATTCGGGGGACAAAAAGTCTCTGTTCTGGCACCCTGCCGAGACGGGGAAGTGCCCCCGGAGCCATCTCCATCGCCATCTTCATCATCGTTGTTGATTCCCATGATGAGGAGGGAGTAGTTCTTCCTTAAGGCTAATGGATCTACCAGTAGCTATGTGTTCATCTCTCTCTCTATGCATGATCTTGTTGTGGTCATGAGCTTTGTAATCAAGTAGATCTACCTTGATACTCAAGTGCTTCAATAGATCTCTGCTCTCCCCATGTGTGTGAAAGTGACAGCGTGCACGTCATGGTGGCACTTAGGTTTGAGTCTACATAAATACTCTTTGTGCTTTAATAGATCTATGTTTTTTCCCACGTGTGTGAAAGTGATAGTGGGCATACCGTATGTGGCACTTTGGCTAGATTGAATATTTGTTATGAGTTATATTTGGAGTTGGATGTCTCTATGAAATTGTGGTGTTTGTTGGAACCATCTAGCGCTCAAGGTGATAGTGTGGGGTTATCTAGATTGGGGAAGGCCCTACCGTGGATTAGAGTGTCCAACCGGAGAGTAGTTAAGAGTAGTATCATGAAGAGAGGATATTTATATGAGAGAGTGTTCACTAGTGAAAGTATGATCCCTAGGCCTTATTTCTAAACACCGAAACACCGTTTGCATCTAGATATGGTGCATGTTTGCTTGCTTCCTTCTTTATTTCAGTTTGCTTTTAGTCTCACACACGTTACCCCACGTCAACAGCAAGTCAGAAGCTATTTTCTGGCACCATTACCACTTGTATTTCACTATCTCTTCGCCAAACTAGTGCACCTATACACCTGACAAGTGTATTGGGTGTGTTGGGGACACAAGAGACTTCTTGTATCTTGATTGTAGTATTGCTTGAGAGGGAATACCTTTGACCACTTTCTCCCTGAGTTCGATAAACATTGGGTAATCCACTTAAGGGAAACTTGCTGCTGTTCTACAAACCTCTGCACTTGGAGGCCCAACAACTGTCTACAAAAATAGAAGTGCATAGACATCACTGCTTCATATAAATTTCCTCATCTAGCTCTCCATTTAGAAAAGCTATCTTAACGTCCATTTGATGAACGAGAAAACCATGTGAGGCAGCCAAGGATACTAGTACTCGAATAGTGGTCAATCTGGCTACAGGTGAGTAGGTATCGAAGAAGTATTCACCTTCTTTTTGGGTATAACCCTTGGCCACAAGACGTGCCTTGTACTTTTCAATAGTACCATCAGGTCTAAGCTTTTTCTTGAACACCCACTTACATCCTACAGGTTTGCACCCATAAGGACGATCAGTGACTTCCCAAGTACCATTAGCTAAGATGGAGTCCATCTCGCTTCGGACAGCTTCCTTCCAGTAGTCAGCATCTTGACATGCATAAGCTTCTGAAATAGAAGTAGAAGTATCATCCACAAGGTACACAATAAAATCATCACCAAATGACTTTGCAGTCCTTTGTCTCTTGCTCCTTTTGGGAGCTTCATTGTCGTCCTCCACAGGATCATCAGAGTGTTCTATCGGCATAGTGGGTTCAGGAATTATAACAAATTCCTGACTAGATGAACTAGTCATCTCCTGAATTGATGAGCTAGACATACCTTTCATAGGAAAGATGTCCTCAAAGAAAGTTGCATCATTTGACTCCATAATTGTACCAACATGCATGTCGGATACCTCAGATTTTACTATAAAAAATCTATAGCCAATGTTATGAAAAGCATATCCCAGAAAAACACAATCCACGGTTTTTGGTCCAAGCTTTCGCTTCTTGGGTATTGGAATATTGACTTTCGCCAAACAACCCCAAGTTCGTAAGTAAGAGAGTTTAAGCCTTTTCTTTTCCCATTCCTCAAATGGAGTCATGGTTTTATCCTTTACAGGAACACGGTTTAGGACATGACACGCAGTCATTAGCGCCTCCCCCCCCATTCCTTGGAAAGACCCGATGTATCTAACATGACGTTAACAAAATCAGTTAGAGTGCGGTTCTTTCTTTCGGCCACCCCATTTGACTGAGGTGAGTAGGGAGGCGTCCTCTCATGTATAATACTGTGTTCCATACAGAATAAATCAAATTCGTTTGAAAAGTACTCTCCACCATGATTCGACCTTAGCCGCTTGATTTTAAGATCAAGTTAGTTTTCTGCCTCAGCTTTATAGATTTTGAAGTAGTTCAAAGCTTCATCTTTAGATTTCAGAAGATAAACATAGCAGTATCTAGTGGAGTCATCAATCAACGTCATAAAGTATTTTTTTCCACCTTTTGTCAACACACCATTCATCTCACAAAGATCTGAATGTATAAGTTCTAGCGGTGCTAAGTTTCTCGGTTCCGCAGCCGTATGAGACTTGCGGGGTTGTTTTGCTTGCACACAAACTTGGCACTTAGAACCTTTGATAGTGGTAAATTTTGGAATTAAACTTATATTGGCTAGCCGCGTCATGCAACCAAAGTTAATATGACAGAGTCGTGAATACCAAACATTGGACTTATTATCATTGCAAACATGATTAATAACTTTAGTACATGAGTCTGACAAAGACAAGCGGAATAGACCTCCGCACTCACAACCCTTTCCAACAAATTGTACATACTTAGAAATTACAATTTTATTGGACTCAAAAACCAACTTAAATCCATCTCGACAAAAAAGCGATCCGCTGACGAGATTCTTATTGATGGAGGGAACGTGTTGTACATTCTTCAGCTGTACGGTCTTCCCCGAAGTAAACTTCAGATTTACCGTACCAACACCATGAACAGAAGCACGTGAGCTGTTTCCCATCAGGACGGAAGAAGTCCTTGAGACCTGATAAGAGGAAAACATGAAAATATCAGAACATACATGTGTATTACCACCCGTGTCTATCCACCAATCAGGAGAATGACATACTGAAAGGATAGTAGGTAAAATACCGTACCAGTATCCTTCATCTCAGTATCGCTAATAACAACATTAGCGGTCTTGCCGCTGTTCCCATGTTGACGTTTGTCAAAGCGATTAGGGCAGCTAGGAGCTCAGTGATCAGGATCACCACAAACATGGCAAAAGCCTTTCCTCTTATCATTTTTTTTCTTGAATTTGGTTGAGTGCGTGGCCTTATTCTTGCCATCAAACTTCCCCTTTCCTTCAATTTTGTTCTTATTCTTGAACTTGTGGGATTGGAAGTTTTTCTCTGCACTAAATTGGCAGTAGAACCTCCCTCAAATCCTAGAGCAGTTTTATCCTTTGCTCTCGCCTTCTCTTCCACATGAAGAGACCCAATGAGATCCGTAACGGAAAACTCTTGTCTCTTATGTTTCAGAGAAGTAGCAAAGTTCCTCCACGAGGGAGGAAGCTTGGCAATAATGCCACCGGCCACAAATTTGTCCGGTAAGGAACACTTGAACTGCTCAAGTTCTTTGGCAAGTGATTGTATCTCATGAGCTTGCTCAACGACGGAGCGCTCATGAACCATCTTGTAGTCATAGAATTACTCTATGACATACAACTCAGTGCCAGCGTCCGAGACACCAAACTTGGTCTCGAGCGCTTCCCACACGTCCTTGCCATTATTAAATGACATATACGGGTCAACAATGTTGTCCTCAAGAACACAGAACAAAGACGCCATAAACATGGTATCGACTTTCTTAAAGGTCGCTTCCTGCTGAGCAGAAAGATCTTCTTTAGGCTTGCCAAGAGTGGCGCTATAGCAGTTTAGGTTTTCAAACTAGAGAACTGTTCTCTTGCGCCATCTCTTATAGTGCATGCCATAAAAAGGAGGCGGCCTAGTAGCCGCGGCTACACCAGTGGAATTCAGTTGCCTAAAATCTGGTTTTTGGATTGTTGAAAATATAAGCAATAATCCATATAATTTAATACGAATAATAAACTGATAAAGCATGATCATACGAACAGTAGTAAAACCAATCATACATATCACCAAAGTAGATGGACAAATTACATCTATACAAGATAAACCTATCACATCTACGCCAAACGCTAAAACTAGAAACTCTAACAAAATCCGAAAGATAGAGATTGAGATCACATACGATGTAGTTGCGGCAGTAGCCGCGGCGGTAGCAGCAGCAGAGCTGTCGCCCATGTTGAGGTTGCCGAAGAGGTCGCTGCCGTCCGGGAAGAAGTTGTTGTTCAGGAACTCGTCGTCGTTGCCAGTAGTCGCGCTTGAGCGCTCCCCAAAAACCTGATCGCCCCTCACAAGTACAGGTTCACGAGAGGCGGGGTTCTGAAGGCCTACTGTCCCGATCTGCGGTGCACGCCGCAAGCTGGGATGGGGAAGGCTAAAGCGGCAGCGCATGGTTCCGGAGTAGGCGTGCGTGTGTGTTGATTTATCACCGATTAGGTTTAGCGCAGACGCTTATATAGTGCAGGTCAGAGAGATCGTGGGGCTCATCCCACGTCCGAGTCGGTAACAGCCCACGTCCATAAAAACTGGTAACGGCTGTATTAACGCGTCCGTTAATGACTCATAAATAATTTTCCCAACCTGCAAAATAAAGCTCGGCTCGGCGAGATTCCCGCAACCAGCGTGCGCGTCGGAACGAGACGGGCGGCGTCGGAGGAGGAGTGCGCGAGGGCTTCTCTCCTTGTCACACCTTAGTGAGTGGTGCAACACTCTACTATATAAGGTGGTCCAACTCCCCTTCAACTACCAATGTTGGACTAAACTTTAGCACTACTAGCACAGTCATATGCTGCTATGCACAAGTGAGCCAAAGAGAATTTCAGAATTTGTCTAATGGACCAATAGTCCAAAACTCACAAAATTCCAACTGTTTTTGCTGGTACAAGACTTGGAACCCATCTTCCCGGCACGGGCTTTCGTGGGAAAAAGGGACCGCCAACTACTCAACTGTGCGTGCGTGCATGTGTGCGTGTGTGTAAGCTTTTTTATTTCTCACATGGTCCTTATAAATAGCAGACAAGTAGTTTCAGCCCACACAGAGAGCAAACATATACCTGATGGATGATAGTGCAAGTTCAGAACTAGGAGCTCGTTTGACTCCCATCATTTGGGGCTGGAATCAAGAAATTTATTTGCGATTCCAAGAATTAACCTGTTTTGCTGCCACGGAATTGTTTACGTAATCCATTTGCAAATTTCATTGTTTTCATTTTATGCCTAACCTTAATTTCTTTTGGTACCCTGTCATTTTAGTGGAATTGCCAAATAAAATAATATCATCAATGTCATTTTATTTCATTTCTACCAAATGAAATAATGGGAGACAAACGAGCTCTAATAGAACAAACAATTTTCCATTGGGGAAAAGATGGACACATAAGAGGTGTCATGAACTTTTTTACAACGACCATAATAGGTTATCTGGTTTCTATAGGTTAGTTGAGCTTATATTGTATTTTTCTTACATGCAACAAAGAATTGATTTGAACCAAATAATGTGGGATCATACATGTACTATGTCAACATCTTTTGATGCGGAATCATACATGTACTATGTCCTCTTCATCTTTTGATTCCGAATCATACATGTGCTATGTCAACATGCTAAAGATTGGGAACGGATGGTGAAACTGCCAGAGTTTACTCGTGGTCTAGAATAATTAAGTCATAATAACTGGTCATGTTATATACCCTGTTGCACATGCCAATCGATACTTATTAGTACTTAATTAATTTTGGGTTCTCTATTTAAAAAACATCTGAATAATGCTTGTTTGAAATTTAATAAGCCGGAAGAGAGCCTCGGCTCTACACGCAGCCCCTTTTAGTACGAGAACCATTTTAAAACCGTTCCGTTTGGCATAAAGTGAAAATTACATTCTTCTATAGAGGAAAGCTATTAATTCTATTTACTGACTTTCTTTCTAACACACAAGAAATAGCATGCATGTAGTACGTAGCTCGTATGGCCGATCCTATTATTGACCAAGCTCATTCGCCAACACTGATGACGAATTT
This sequence comes from Avena sativa, assembly GCA_916181665.1. Classification (NCBI taxonomy): domain Eukaryota; kingdom Viridiplantae; phylum Streptophyta; class Magnoliopsida; order Poales; family Poaceae; genus Avena; species Avena sativa. The sequence goes on from OV702296.1 coordinate 287,844,498, forward strand.
GTCTAAACCATTGTCTTATAAGTCCTGATATGTGCATTTTCTCCATAAGGGCGCGCGGTTGTACCCTGACCCTAATGATGAATTTGTCCACACAATCGTCTTACAGATCCTAATGTGTAAATCCCTACATAGTAAAACAATAAACACATGTAATGAAAACATATATCGGTGTCTATTCCACTTATTAACAATTCTAGAGTTTAAAGTGGTTAACACATGATATTCCTAAAAACATGGCCCCACAATGAAATCTCCAATTTTATTTAGTAGGAAAAGGAGTTAAAATCATAAAAGCACGCTATAATCTATTATGTTGGCACTTTCGTTTATGGCATGTACAATGGCTATAGGGTCATGTTTTCATACCCATCACGCATCAACTAGAGAAGACCAGAATATGTTATTTGTATCTTAGTGTTATCTTTAAGAATTAAAACTTATATGATCCTAAAATTATAGAATACTTAAAATCAAGCTAAAGGACATCTCTTGCAATAGAAAAAAATTCTTATAATTCTTAATAAGAAATCATCTCTTTACTAGGAGATGGCAAAGTTTTGTTTTTTCTTTTCTAGCTAGTAATCATCCTATATGGCACTGTTAAGATAGTGCCATTACAATGTCTTGCTCTATTTCAAGAATACTAAAACCTCCTGACCGGATATATTATTATTTGATGGGATCGCGTACCCTTTCTACAATGGTATTTTGCCTCAAATGCACTGACGTATCTTGACTTGATAAGTGATCACAACCATTTGTCATTTGCCGAACCCGCCTGACCTTAGTAAGTAGCCAGGGCCATGAAAACCCAAGCTCGCAGAGGAAATATACAAGAAAAAAATGGAAAGATGCAGTGCGAGGGAAGGATAAACCATATCTTACCCACTTGAGGAGCCATATATCAAAATCCATGCTTGGGAACAATACATCTGAGGGCGTCATGTTCTTTATTGTTGCCATGTGCAACTAAACCAATATCAGTCGTGCTCGTGCAGTTCTTTATAAGGCCGGGAAAGGCAAAGCGTGCTATATAGCTAGAAAGATTTGGATATATAACTTGTTGGTTCATGTTGGAACGTTAGACACAATGGGAGTAGGAGGATTCAGAAATCGTCGCTCATGATCAATGATGAATTATCTACTAGATGATTGGCCCGGGATTGTTTCCTTTTTCCAAAGGAAATCTACTTGTCTTTCTCCTTTGGCATCCATCCATGATTTGCTCAATTATTCCGCTCCTTCATGGTACCTTTAGATTCAGCAACGTGGCGCAGACATTCAACATTTACTTATCGAGTTAATAACTAGCCTTATGGCTTCTTTGGATGGCCACACTAGTCTTAGGCCTTTCACAATGGGGTGTCTCTTAGCTCGTTATTCAAGGTAGTGGTGTATCTTAAAAAACAACTAGTACAATGGTTTGTATCTATATTTAATGATTTTGGGTACATGCATGCATGTGATTGGGCTAACCATGTATTTTGCCTATGATACCGTGCAAGGCTTGTAGCTAAGCTAAGATATAACCTCACCTTCTCTCTTTATTAAGTATAGTGCCACATAAGCAATTTGCCTATGTACCGTGCTAAGAAACACGCATTGGAAGAGGTCTTACACTTATTCCAACAGGGGCCTCAGTGGTGGCTTGCGGCTCTATTCACATGGATGGACATTCGGCGAATGATGTACGGTGCAGTCAACTTTTCTTGAAAATGAATACTTCCTCCCAACAACGTAGAGATTGGAAGGACACAATATAGCGACAGAATTGTATATCTAGAACATATATAGTTTGGTTGGTTATGAGTTACATTTCTTCTGATCTAACCTATATGCCACTGTTAAGATAGTAGTGTTACAATGTTCTGCTCAATTCAAAGAATACTAAAGCCACCTGAGACTGGATATATTATTATTTGATGGGCTCACATACCCTTTCTACAATGGTATTTTGCCTCAAATGCACTGACGTATGTTGACTTGATAAGTGATCACAACCATTTTTCATTTGCCGAGCCCACCTAACCTTGGTAAGTAGCCGGGACCATGAAAACCCAAGCTCACATAGGTAATGTACAAGAAAAAAAAGGGAAAGATGCGGTGCGAGGGAATATCAAACCATATCTTTCATAATTGAGAGGCCATATGTCAAATTCCATTCTTGGGAACAATACATTTGAGGGCAGTATGTTCTTTATTGTTGCCATGTGCAACTGCACAAATATCAGTCTTGGAGTTCTTTATAAGGAGGGGGGAGGCAAGGCGTGGTATAGCTAGAAAGAGCTGGATATATAATGTGGTGGTTCATGTTGGAACGGTAAACACAATGTTGGAGTAGGAGGATTCAGGAATTGTCGCTCGTGATCAACGATGAATTATCTACGAGTAGATGACTGGCTTAGGACTGTTTCCTTTTTCCAAAGGAAATCTACTTGCCCTTCTCCTTTGGCATCCATCCGCGATTTGCTCAACATTATTCTGCTCGTTCATGGTACCTTTAGATTCAGGAAGGTGGCGCAGTCACTCAGCGTTTTCTTATCGAGTTAATAACTAGCTTTAGGGCTTGTTTAGACGGCCACACTAATTTTACACTTATTCCAACAGGGGCCTCAGTGATGGCTTGAGGCTTCATTCGCATGAATGGACAATCGACGAGGGAAGTGTGGTGCAGTCACCTTTTCTTGAAAATGAATACTTCCTCCCAATAGCGTAGAGAGATTGGAAGGACGCAATATAGTGACGGAATTGCACATCTAGAACATATATAGTTTGGTTGGTTATGAGTTACATTTCTTCTGATATTCTCACTTCATCTTCTAGATTAATTACACGTTGCACGTGATATATACAGCTAGTGCTGCTGGCGTGCTGATTTTAGAATATCATGTTGATGTAGAGTCATCACATGATATCCATTATTTTTATTGTCTCATAAATGTATGAATTTTGAGTGACCCATGATGTAATCTCTTGTAATTATACATTTTAAATAAGGAAATAAAGAAGGACACATGTATCAATTTATATAGAGACCGGGGCATGTCTCAATTTCGAAAAAAAGGTTGAGGCTATCAATGTCAGGTACCCCTCCGCAGAGTGTAAAAGTGTGGAATTTCACCCCTATGACTTTAGGTTTGGGAATGCTTACTTTCATATGTGGCACCATGTGTTTTAATTTAATTAAATACTTTAATCAACCGTTTTTGAAAAGCAGCTCTATTTTACAATTTATATGACAATTTGTATGATTGATTTGCTAAGTATGACTTGTTCGTACACACTCTTGCTACTATATATTTTTATAGAGTCTTTGGCTCGTGCAATTAAATCGTCGTCATAAGAATAGGCTAGATCAGTTGGGGCGAGAAAGTTGTAAAATGTGTAAATGATCTTCTCGATGACCATTGTGCCGGCTTATGCTGTCTCGGCCCGATCTTGGGGCGTGACAAGTTGCACCACAATGGTTTACAATTACACCTAAGTAACTAGGAGTATTACATCCTGGACACTACGGGTCTGGCCGCACATTTTGGACTAGTGGCCGAGGGTGACCATGGTCCCACCGGTTGTGACGACTTAGTGTCTCACGCCGATTCGACTGGTTCCTATATGTAGAAATATTGACTAGCGGAACCAGTCAAATCGAAGGATCCTCTTCTATTTACAGTGGTGCACCAATATCCCCAACTTTACAAATAGATATACTTCAAGAAGACCAGTTTAGATCGACTACACCTTTGTCCTATCCGCATGTTTTATAGAAAATCTCTGCATGGCCGATATTTCTCTCATGTTTTGTTGGGGTTTTGATTTTCGTAAGTGTTTGAAATGAGGTTTATATAACACCTGAATGAAGTGAACCTTATATGAAACTCCACGAGAACTACATAAGAAACCCTAAAATAATTAAACCACATCAAAACTTGATGAATGATTAGTGAAACATTCATGGAATAATAACCGGAGTGAAACATGAAAGATTGTGAAATTCAGTGACACGGAAACAAAACCTACTCTATGAAATCATGAAACCTTGATGATACTGACAAATAGAGAGATGTTTGAAAGTTCCATTAATGTTTCAAAAAGCAAAAAGATTATTTAGATATATATTGTCAACATGGACAAGATGTTAAAATAGATCATAATTCCGAAACGCGAGTAAAAATACATGGTCCCTTTCGGGTTGACAAAAACAGAATGCACACACATTGATGGATGAGGAGAAGTAGTGATGGATTGCAGGTTTATTTTGACACAATACATGATTCTAATAAATGCAGAAAAGAGCATGAACATGGCAAAGTGAAGAACCAAGCCAACCAATAATCAGCCCATCAATCTGCAGCATGGTTTCCACGCTTCCAACGAAAGGATGTTTCCAATGATAAACGAGAAAACAAATAAGAAATATAAAAACTAGAAAATAATATTACTATGAAAACGGTACATAGTTATGGAGCACGATGAAGAATCTAAACCGGATAAATCAAAGAAAAGTTTAAGTTACAGAACATAAATAAAAATTTGTAAAATAACTTCAGTTTTTAAAACTTAAATGGTAACATCATTATTATCTTCTCATTTTCAAAAAACATTTGTAAAACTGTCATATACTACTATTTTATGAATATTTACATGGGTAAGCTTGAACTGAACACTGCATATGTGCGTGTGATGTCAAGCTCGATCGGAGCACCTAAATCTAGAAGTTTCTCATAAATCGCCAAACAGGATTGGACCAGTGGGACAGATATAGAGACCGTGCGTTCGTGGTCCATATTACGTACGATTTTCCAATTCATCTGCGTCTGTCGTTTTGTTGAGCTTTGAATTGCAGAGAAAAATATCAACCCGTTTCGAGCGCACTAGTGTATTTTTTTTCTCGAGGGAGACTCACAATAGGGTTTTCTCTAGAGCTAGATTGTCATGTTGTTCATGCATAGTGTGAGACTGATGTCTGATGGGCGCCACGCTACCTAACGCAAACTTGGACGGTGCGCGCGCAAGACATCAAGTTGTACCGGTGAAACAAGTATGCACAGTGTGTTTGCTTGCAAGACTAGTCAAGATATTATATAGTATCGTATTACATGCATGTAAAAAGTCTGTTTGTCACTTCAACTAATAATGGGAGGCCGGGATGGTATTAGTATAGATACATACCGCATCATAATACGTAAAACTAAAAAATTAGTGTCAAAAAAATTATATATGCACAATTTTACGTTGAGATAGTAAAAACAATAAATATAATGAGACTGTGATACTGATACATAAAACTACAACATATTGGAGAGATAATTTCATACACTATTATCACATGTATGACAATAATAGTACTCTCTCTGATCTATAATAAGTGTTGCTCATCTAATATAAAGTTTATAATAGCTTAATAAAAAATGAACGATACTTATTATGAATCGAAGGGAGTAATATATGATAAAGATCGGTCTAATTAAGCTTTAGAGTGATTGGAACGTTAAGCGCTCGTTTGTGATCGTCCCTGCCTCTTGGAGCCGCCCCGGAGCCCCTCCTCGTGCATGCGGCGCCCTGCATGCATCCGCCACCCACCTTCACGTCGCGTGTCCTGGCCACTCGTTCCTTCCTGGTATTTAAGCCACACACTCTCTCGCTCAAATCTAAACGTCTCGTCTCATTGGCTAGCTAATAGCAGCCTAGTAAGTAATGATAGTACACGTAATCTCAAGAAAAAAAAAGGTAATGATACACGTGTAGGAAAAAACGGCTACGGGATGACGTGGTGTCCGATGTGTTGGCCTCCACTGATGGGCATAAGAATAGCAGCTGAAAGAAAGAAAATTAAGACGGGTGTGCTTCGGTGTATCTTTCTCTTTCAAACTTACGAAACAAAAATAACTGAAGAACAGTTAGGATTAGCCAATACCTCTTCATGTATTTTGAACCGAATTGATATTGGATAATCCTAGCCGTCTTTGTGTTTTAGTCTCGTAAGCGGATCAATCGAAACAAAGATCGCCACTGCCGCCGATCATCCATCAGCAGCAGATGTAACAAAGAATCAAAGAGAGGTGAATTACAACATGGCATGGCCTGGCATTTCAAAGAAAGAAGATGGATGGGAGAAAAAAAATGCAGAGTATCTTCATGTCTTCCATGAATAATGTGCATGAAGAAACCCAGGCAGTACACTACCGAACTACCCCGAGTCTCTCCCATGCAGCTTCACATTTTATTTGCGTGACCGAAGAATTTTCCATCCTACGGTTTCTTCTTGTAACCGAAGCTAATCCCAACTTCTGTATTGTTTCTTACTAGGAAATATGCCCGTGCGTTGCAACGGGAGACAAATATATGATACGCATAAAGTAAATTCTTGTTGGTACAACCATGACATGTGTATAAAAACCCGGCACCAATGTGTTGATCAGGCATGACCAATACCTCTTATACCCACCGCTTCAGCTATGTGTCGTCATCTCCACCTCACGCCACTCCACTAAGTCCTTTTCCTCCCTCGGGGTCGGGAGTCAGATGGATGCGGACCAAGCAGTGCAATGGTGTGATTTTAGCGTTTATTGAGGCATTTGAGACTATGGTGTTGCCTCGTCTCAAATTCTACTCTTCCGTTTTAAAATACAATATGTTTTAACCTTTTTCTAAAACATGTGTACCTAAATCTTTTAGCATGTAGGTTTACTTATTTTACTCTAAACCTACACATTAAAAGGCATCTAGGTACATAAGTTTCAGACAAAGGAAAATACATCTTATAATTTGGAACAAAGGGAGTATTAACTTACTGATGATTGTACCGGTGTGGATATATTTCACATTACTTATTAAAGATTGTTCCGGAAGACAATACTGTGTGCCACTCCATAATTAGACTGAACTTTGGAATTAGTTTCGCAGTTGTACCCATGAAACGGATGGCCACATCAGAACATATATGAATATTATTGAGAAGTTTCCGCAATAGTTAATGTTCGACAATTCTATTCCAAGAAAATAAAAAAAGATTGACTGGATCATTTGCATTTGGGTTCATTTTGGTAAATTCTGCACCAGTGAACTCCAGATCAAACAATCGGGAGATAGCTTCAACCGAATGCGCTCTATTATCTTTCTTACCTGAATGACAAGGAAAGTACACTTAAGAACCAAATTGTGTCAGGTTGCATCTAGCTCCAACACCATAACAGCAATCCAAATTGTGCAAGGAAAGAAGGCATGTGAGACGAAATAAGCAAGAAACATGCATGTGCATACAATAACACCATGAAGAAAAGAAATATTTCAGACATGACTTACAGCCTACATGGCCATGTATTAGGCGAGGGAATCATTTGCAAGCAAAAAATACCCTCTTTTAATTTTTTTTAATCAGAACATATGTTTAACAAAATCAGAACAAGAGCTCTGAATTCGTCTATATTCTCACCAAAAAGATATTAGGACATTGCAGCTTGTTTAATTATTTCATGGACAACATGTCTACAATCTCACCACACTACCAAATCTACCAAAAAGAGAGTATACAGAAATGGATTGAAGAAATATAGGAAGTTGGTATAAGCTAAATGTTGAGGAAGTTACAAAATATTCACAGGTTATGTACTATGATTTATATAAGGGTATATATAACAAATCAGATTGCACAAGGAAGTATATATTTTGTAATATACAGGCCAATGCAAATCACAAAAATGGGTTTAAACATGATTCAAGAAAAGCCTTTCTGAATATAGCTACATGCAACCATTAATTGCGAATCACAAGAAATATATGTTCTGTTGATGCCTCCAAACGAAGTCAATTTTGTTCGCCCAGTACATTTGCAACAAAAATTCCACTCAATGGCAAGCAAAATTAAGATCCATCTCCATTAAAATTTCTTAATTAAGACCAGCAGCACCTTTGGATAATTAAGACCAGCAGCCTCCTTTGTCCGCTTCATAAATTGTAAGCTCCAATGTAATCATTCTATGCTTCTATAAATATGAGCATTGGTAGCATCAAGACAAAATGTTAAAGATCATAGAGATATTACTAATACACCTTTTTTATCATGCTTGTTGGAGATGCGCTACTTTGTTGCCTAGATTTTTCTTCATTACTAGATGGATGAGCTACACTGGAGCACTATCATGATCACTTCCACTAAGAACCTCCTCACAATACATGTATAGCTCTTTCACCGTTGGGCTGCAGAAAATAAAGAATATAAATACATGTACAGCTCTACAGCGTAACAGCTGGAGCATTCTAAGATTTCCAATGAGAGGGATACAAAGAAAATAGATGTCCAATGAGAGGGATACTCCCTCCGTCCTAAAATAGATGTCTCAAATTTGAATGAATCTAGACACTATTTAGTATATAGATTTATCCAAAATTTAAAAAACCTAAGACATCTATTCTTGGACGGAGGGAGTACAATTTGTATAAGAAGCATTATCACCTTATGGTATGAATAGAGTAACGATTCATGGAAGGAATATAGAAACCATGTGGTGAAATAATACAAAAACCAGAGAACAATGATTCAGAGCAAACATATGTCCTATGCAAGCTAAAGTTGTCTTCCGTAAGCTAAAGTATAGAAGAAACTGACTAAGCATGTAATGTTCGAACAAATACAAAAACCATATCCAGAGCAAAAAAAATAGTCTGACAATCGAATGTGTATTCCTAAGAACTATGTGTTCAATTCTTAAGAACCATGCCTCTCAAATATGTCAACTTACTGACTGAATTCCCTTTCTCTTTGGGGATTTCCTTTAATATGTGTCTTGCTGGACCTGGAAAACGCCTTTAACCTTGGTGCTCTTGACTTAGATAAGGATCAGCTGCTGCTGGCGGTGGTGGTGCCCCCCACAAATCGTTTTTCACGTATCAGTCAGCGGGTGCCTTGTACTTGAGATGGTAAGGAATCCTTCAGTCATTGGCAGGTGCTGGTCGCCCGTGCTCAGCCATGGCTCATTTTCGCCAGGTAAACGCAGCGAGCAAAGGGAACACCAGAATCTTCCTCCACACTTTCAGATGGATACAGCAGGAGCAAGCCGGTATGATCTGAATAGCGGATACAGCCTGAGCGCTTGGAGCGTGCCGATACTGTGGACGACGAGTGCTTGGAGGAGAGGGCTTGATGGGGGAGACAAGATTGTGTAGGAAACTGGATCTTCACCGCGGGAGGAGGCCGAAGCTGTTGAGCCCTCAGGCACGCGGTGGCCGTGGCCGCGGATCCGATGGAATCGACGACCGCGCCTCTACCTCCGCCTCCGTCAGCGCCTAGCGCTGGGTCGCCCGGGAGGCCGCGATGCAGGCATGCCGAGCTCGAGTCCACGCACCTGGTGGTGGGGAAACATGGGAGGGGCGGCGTGACGAGATCGAGAATGGGCAGGCCTCCGGGAGGCAGAGGACGACGGATATGCGGGCGGCGTCTAGGGCGTGAAGGCAGGCGAGGGCATCCATGATGCCTCCAGGCCTGTGCTCCATGTCGACGACCAAGGAGGCGAGACTTGAGGGAGAGGACCGAGTAGTAGGAAGTCAAAGACCGCGGGGGTTGAGGGGGATGGTGCTGGCGGCGCGGGAGGTAGTAAGAAGGCGGAGATGTTCCTGGCGGCGTGGGAGGTTGGACGAAGGCAGAAGCGGAGATCGCGGAGGCAGCGTAAAAAACAACGGACGAGCGACGCGGGACGAAGGTTGGACGAAGGAACGACGTATCGGTCGACGACGGAACCTGAAGTTCTTTTTAGGTAGTAGAGATGTGTAACTTGAACTATACTGAATAGCTACGAGTTATTGCTCACGCCGCCGATCAGTATGACCGTCGTTGGACAGACAGAGAATGGATGGGAATTCCGGTATTGGGAAATTTCTTTGCCGTAGATGACGATACTAACTAATTCTCTGTTTTTTCCTGTAAATCGCAAGGCCTCTTCCTTCTATTCTTGCATCCAGCTACCATGGCATCCACGTGGGAACCACGTGTCATTCCGTACTCCCTTCCGGTCCGGTTTATTAGGAACACACACAGTTTAAGAAAATCTTTGACTAATAAAATACACTAGGGAATAACTAAATAGGCCGACGGCCTTTTTATACGCCGACGGCAAAATGTCGGGGCCGTCGGCGTAGCTTGACGGGCCGTCGGCCCAGTTTTGCCATCGGCGTAGAATAAATAGGCCAACGACCGCCGTCGGCGTAAACATTACCGTCGGCGTAGCCCATTGGTGTAGGTTTCAGGCCTATGCCGACGGCTTTGCCGTCGGCGTAGCTATTTTTCTTTTTTTGCCACATTAATCTTAGAAAAATCATAACTAAATCATTTAAATTCAGAAAAACACATATAATATATCAAAATTTGCAGAAAAATAAGATATATCTATATAAACTCAAATATTATATATTTTTATTCAAAAAAATACATAAAAAATACATAAAAAATACAAATACTTTTGTATAACATATTTTTCATTTTCCAAGTACAAAAAACGGGGTGCTTTGTGAAGCAACCACCAAAAGAAAGTTTCAAAATGATAATACCATATTTTCCAAAAATACTAGACCATATTGAATGGACAATTTCCCAACCTAGGAATCTCAAACCTTTCAGTTCACCTTTCGTAAAAAAGACAAATTCCTGCTAAATCGGTAGGAAATGAGTTAGATTTGAACTACAGGTACAAGATATATTGCTCATGATTTTTTGTAAAAATTATTTTTAGATTCACAATATGGTATTTCATTAGAGATCTAATGCAAGTTTAGTGAGACTCGTCCCCGAGCTAAGAATCATCATGCCCCTCGATTTAGGAAGTTTGATGATAGTTTGAAATGGGCATAAAAAAATTAAAAAACGATCGAAACAATGCAAAACCTTCGCGTGGTGTCATATTATATGACATAGTTTCATGGAAAAATACCAGACTTGGTATATTCATTGAGTCTTAAAAAAATCTTCACAAAATGACCTATCTCAATCGAGGTTTTCTGGATTTCAGGTCAAATGACCAATGTTATTGCTAGAATCGCGGTATAGTTTGCGATAATGTGTCCATATTATGCATGCATGTGTATCATGGGATGGTGAACAATGTTGCAGGAGGAAGTTTTCCTTTTCGTCGCACCAAAAAGCCATTTTTCATTTTCCGAGTGCAAAAAACGGGGTGTTTTTGTGAAGCAACCACCAAAAGAAAGTTTCAAAATGATAATACCACATTTTTCAAAAATACTAGACCATATTGAATGGAAAATTTCCCAACCTAGGAATCTCAAACCTTTCCGTTGACCTCTCGTGAAAAAGACAAATTCCTGCTAAATCGATAGGAAATGAGTTAGATTTAAACTACAGGTACATGATATATTGCTCATGATTTTTTGTAAAAATCATTTTTAGGTTCACAATATGCTATTTCATCAGAGATCTAATGCAAGTTTAGTGAGACTCGTCCCCGAGCTAAGAATCATCATGCCCCTTGATTTAGGAAGTTTGATGATAGTTTGAAATGTGCATAAAAAATTAAAAAATGATCGAAATAATGCAAAACCTTCGCGTGGTGTCATATTATATGACATAGTTCTATGGAAAAATATCATACTTGGTATATTCATTGAGTCTTAAAAAAACCTTCACAAAATGGCCTATCTCAATCGAGGTTTTCTGGATTTCAGGTCAAATGACCAATGTTATTGCTATAATCACGGTATCGTTTGCGATAATGTGTCCATATTGTGCACACATGTGTATCATGGGATGGTGAACAATGTTGCAGGAGGAAGTTTTCCTTTTCGTCGCACCGAAAAGCCATTTTTCATTTTCTGAGTGCAAAAAACGGGGTGTTTCATGAATCTTGACATAGTTTCAGTTGGTCTAATATTTAAAATTTATAATATATAATTAAATAGATGATAGGGATGTCATATTTGGATTCCTCTCATTTTTCTGATCGATTTGGATATATTATTTGTCGAATTGTGATTTACGGATTTATAGATATGAATTATTCAAATTTAAATAAAAAACAAAGTAAATAAAATTTATTTTATTTTTATTTGAATTAAAGATTATTATTACTTATTTATTGTTGTTTACTCAAAAAATTGTATGGAATATAAAAAAACAAATATGTCTAACATTATAGTGTAATGGTTAATAGGTTTGATATGATAATATTCACAACAAGTTCTAGTTTGTTTGTCGGAAGCTCATGTGGAAGGAACGAAGAAGTTAAGCGTGATGTGGCTGGAGTAGTATTATGATGGGTGACCGGTTGGAAAGTTTGACTAATTATGCAATTTGACTTGAGACTAAGTATACTTAGAATTAAAAATGTTCATGTGAGATTAACAAGTTAAACAATACAAAAATGTTAAAAAAATTTGAAAAACAATTTGAAAAAAAATTAAAAAAAAATTGAAAAAAAAAATTGAAAAAAAAAATTGAAAAAAAAAATTGAAAAAATCTAGGCCGACGGTAAAGCCGTCGGCGTAGCCAAACGGCCGTTAGTCATCTAGGTGGGCCCCATATGGTCTGCCGTCGGCGTAGCTTTATACGCCGACGGCTTTTCTACGCCGACGGGAGAAGAGGCTACGTCTACGGGGCTGTACGCCGACGGCAGCCGTCGGGCAAGCCTACGCCGACGGCATTTAGGGCCTACGACGGCCGGGTCGGCGTATTCAGCTTCTCCTGTAATGATATGCAATATATGTTCCAAAAAATATATCATTGGAAACTACTTTTAGGCCTAGTTTGGCAACAAAGTTTTTCTAAAACTAAAGTATATCAATACCATAGTATTTTAGTGCCTAGCAAAGCAATACTTTAGTTTTCCCCTTTTCTTAGTTTTAGAAAAAAGAGGGTCTAACATCTTTCTCAAATACTTCAAAAAAACCATAGTTTTAAAGAATACTTCAGTTTTAAAACCATACTATTTATTGGATCCAAACACCTCAAAGTATTTAATACTTCAGTTTTTTCAGAAACCAGAGTATTTTCTCAATACTTTTAAAATACTTTGATGTCAAACAGAGCCTTAAAGATGAATCCAATGATATAATTTTTATGATATAGTATGTAAAATTTGTTGACCAAAATTATTGGTCAAAATTATTGCTACAACTAGAGGCCGTAAGAGCTTCCCGCGGGTGTAGCTTTATGGCACTTACAACGCGGGCGCTAAACACAGACGCCAGGGTTGATATCCCAGCCGTTTGGCCGTTCCTTGTCCAGTCTTTCTTAGCATCGGCGCAAATCAAGACGTCTGGAGCTCCAGCAGATATATACGCATGGAGAGATAGAATTTGTACGTGAACGCTAGCGAATTAAGCACCTATATGCATTGGAACCACCGACGCTAACACAAACGCTAGATGAAAAACAATATATTTATTTTCTCTTAAGCGTCTTGGATTGCACATGCCCTTAGAGTGATTGCAACGTACGTTAAATACTTGTTAATTAATGATCGTCCCTCCCTCTTGGAGTCGCCCGGGAGCTCCTCCTTGTGCATGCGGCGCCCTGCATGCATCCACTCCAAACCGCCACCCACACGCTCTCGCCCAAGTCTAAAAACGTGGCCAGCTATCGTGGCCTCTACGTCGGAATCGCATGTCATTCATAGGAGTTTCCTCGTAGGTGTAGCATTACTGCTACAATAGAGGCCATAGGAGTTTTCTTGTAGGCGTAGCTTTAGTCTTTGTTTACTTTTTTCGTATTCGTTAGTGTGTTACGGGGATTTAGAGATTATCCCGTAAAATCTCCGTACTCTGTTTACCAAGCTAGATTTGGACAGGATAATCTCAAGATATCTCCGCAATTCCTATTATTTTTGCTTAGATTAAAAACTCTCCACCATATCGGTGTATTTTTTTGAAATAACATTTGGAGGGATTGAAGGGGTTTGAGTGAACATCAAATCCCCTCGCATCCCAAAGCTCATGGGAATAAAAATACAAGAGAAGTAAACAAGGTCTTTGTTAGCTTATATGGGCTGGAAAGAGGTCCACTATACAAAAACTGGACGAGGTTTTGTGGGCTCTCTCTACGTTGTGTCTAGCACGAGCGTCAAAGCACGCTGCAACCTGGCCTAGCGACAACGGCCGAATAAGCCATTTTCCTAGGGGCAGGCTGCGTGCATGTTTTTTGGTTCTGCAAGGAGGCAATCTTGATTAGTCCTCTCTCCTCTATAAATGTCGGCTTCAAATTAAATCAAGTTGTACATAAAAAATATGTCTATCGACTATGTAGTTATCGTCCATCAGCCCCGAGATTCATGAGATGTATCTTCTCAAATCCAAGATCAAAGTTGAAGCTTTTTTCATCGATTTTCGTCAGATTTGTCACACGCAATCGACCATTCGAAATTTCCTTTGAGGACTAGCTAGATCTCACTGTTTCACACCACTTTGATGTTCCAAGTTTTTCATTTTGGCGTAGGTTGAGAAATTCATCTATAGCTCTCTCTCTCAGTAGGTGAGGTTGAAGATGAACTCGTTCTCTCTCCTCTCTCAAACAGACTCTTCTCTAGCCTCTTGTAATCCACATCACATGTTTCTCTTTACAGGAAGCTCTACATAAAAGGATGCACTTCATGTTGGGGTTATGTTCCGACCATCGACATCGGGTTTCATGAACTGCAATATCTCAAAATCATGGTCAAAGTTGGAGGTTTTTTTATTAACTGTGTGGTTCACAAACGTGCACTGACACCCACTCCGGTAACCGGAGCACCCCCGGTAAACGTGAGGTTATGTCGTACTCCCGCAGTAGCACCCACAGATGGCTCCACTTCTCCCACAGATGTTCTACTTTCTGGCCACCTCCGCCACGCCATCGCCCACGGGTAATAACTGGTGGTGTATAAGATAAATGTGTTTAGCCTTGGATTGGTGTGGTTGTTGATAGACCATAAAACTATATACGGCGAACCAAACTAACGGTGCGATCTGAGATACCATACAAAGTACACAACGACAAAGTAGACAATGTGACTCAGGTGTAGTTTCCAGGTGGCCATGCTCCCGGCCGGCGGGGCCCTGCCGGAGCTTTAAAATGACAGTAGGCTACCAATTAGGTTCATAGTGATTGCGACGTTAAGCGCTGGTTAATGATCTCCCTCGCTCCCTCTTGGAGCCGCCCGGGAGCCCCTCCTCGTGCATGCGGCGGCCTGCATGCATTTGCATCCGCCACCCACCTTCACGTCGCGTCTTGGCCACTCCTTTCTTCCCGGTACTTAAAGCCACACGCTCTCGCCCAAATCTAAACGTCTCGCCTCATTGGCTAGCTACTACCAGCCTAGTACTACAACTAGAGGCCGATCGAGCTCAAGTCTAGAGATCCATCGATCCATCGAACGATCACACACTCACACTGCTGACACGTTGTAAAATGGTCACCATGGGGAAGGAGGCGGAGGAGGTACACCACCAACAACAGTACTACTACGGCGACTGGCCGGCCGACGACGGCGTCGACGCCGAGGGCCGCGCCACGGAGCTGCGTCCTCTGGCCCTGTCGCGGCCGCACACGCAGGCCTTCCACCTCGCCTGGCTCTCCCTCTTCGCCTGCTTCTTCGCCGCCTTCGCCGCGCCGCCCATCCTCCCCGCGCTGCGCCCGGCGCTCGTCCTCGCCCCCTCCGACGCCTCCTCCGCCGCCGTCGCCTCCCTCTCCGCCGCGCTCGTGGGCCGCCTCGCCATGGGCCCCGCCTGCGACCTCCTCGGCCCGCGCCGCGCCTCGGGGCTCGCCAGCCTCCTCTGCGCGCTCGCGCTCGCCCTGGCCGCCGTGTACGCGTCCTCCCCCGCGGGCTTCGTCGCGCTCCGCTTCTGCGCGGGCCTCTCGCTCTCCAACTTCGTCGCCAACCAGCACTGGATGTCCGCCATCTTCGCACCCTCCGCCGTCGGCCTCGCCAACGCCGTCGCCGCGGGCTGGGCCAACGTCGGCAGCGCCGCCACGCAGGTCGCCATGCCGCTCGCATACGACTGCGTCGTGCTGCGCCTCGGCGTGCCCATCACCGTCGCCTGGCGCGTCGCCTACCTCATCCCCTGCGCCATGCTCGTCACCACCGGCCTCGCCGTCCTCGCCTTCCCCTACGACCTCCCGCGAGGCTGCGGCAGCGGTGGCAAAGGAGCAGGGAAGAAGAAGGAGGGCTTCTGGAAGGTGGTTCGAGGCGGGGTCTGCGACTACCGGGCGTGGGTGCTGTCGCTCACCTACGGCTACTGCTACGGCGTGGAGCTCATCATGGAGAACGTGGCGGCCGACTTCTTCAGGAGACGCTTCCGGCTGCCCATGGAGGCCGCGGGGGCCGCTGCGGCGTGCTTCGGCGTCATGAACGCCGTGGCGCGCCCGGCGGGAGGGGTGGCGTCCGACGAGGTGGGGAGGAGGTTCGGCCTGCGGGGGAGGCTGTGGGCGCTCTGGGCCGTGCAGAGCACGGGCGCGCTGCTCTGCGTTCTGGTCGGCAGGATGGGCTCCCCGGAGGCGCCGTCGCTGGCAGCCACGATGGCGGTGATGGTGGCGTGCGGAGCGTTCGTGCAGGCCGCGTCAGGGCTCACCTTCGGCGTCGTTCCCTTCGTCTCCAAGAGGTAATTAAACAATTTTTTTCCGGTCGATCGATAAAATTAAGTTGAAGCTGATAGCTAGCTAGCTAGCGTGAGATGAAAGGTGGCAACGTCACACTTGACTAGGCACTAATAACCACGAGAGGATTCGCGCCGACGATCGACAAGCTTTCATTTCGCATCTAAAAGAATCTACTACTAAAACAGAATCCTCGTGTAGTTGCATAGTATCGCCGACGCCACGTTGCTTTCTTACATTTATTCAAAGAAAGAAACGCGCCAAGATTCCTAGAAAAAATACAATAGTTGAAATTCATTATAGTCTAACGGAGAGCGACCCGCCATATGTTGACGTTTGTTGCGTAAGATGTGGTGCACATATATACACGGTCATGCTTGGCCAGTGAAAACGTCTACCAACGAATTAACATGAACGAATCGATGCAGGTCGATGGGTGTGGTGTCCGGCATGACGGCGAGCGGCGGCGCCGTCGGAGCGATCATCACCAACCGGCTCTTCTTCAGCAGCTCCAGATACACCGTGGAGGAGGCCATCTCCTTCACCGGCCTGACCAGCCTCCTCTGCACCCTTCCCGTCGCGCTCATCTACTTCCCACGCTCGGGGGGAATGCTCTGCGGCGCCTCCTCCGAGTCTGACGTCCTCGACCAGGATTGCCACGACAAGGACGATGTAAATAAAGATGATGATTACATGCTTCTCAAATGATGATGATGTGGCAGCTAGCTCAGCCTGTAAATATAAGGATAGTTACATGCTCTCCAGAAATGGAAATGAAAAACTGCATTTAATCGTCTCAAGACTCTAAACTCGATGTATGGACTCCGAGCGATAGACAAGTCTTCCTCTTGGTCATTTCGACGAAAATGGAGAGAGCCACTACAGGAGAAACTGAATACGCCGACGGCCGGGTCCCGTCGGCGTAGGCCCTAAATGGCGTTGGCGTAGGCTGGCTCGATGGCTGCCGTCCGCGGTATGGTCGTCGGCGTATAGCCCCGTAGACGTAGCCTCTCCTCCCGTCGACATAGAAAAACCGTCGACCTATATAGCTACGTCGACGGCAAAGGCGTAGACCATGGGGCCCACCTAGATAACTAACGGCCGTTTGGCTACGCCGACGGCTTTACCGTCGGCCTAGATTTTTTCAACTTTTTTCTCAAATTTTTTAACATTTTTGTATTGTTTAACTTGTTAATCTCACATGGATATTTTTAATTCTAAGTATACTTAGTCTCAAGTCAAATTGCACAATTAGTCAAACTTTCCAACCGGTCACCCATCCTAATACTACTCCAGTCCCAGCACGCTTAACTTCTTCGTTCCTTCCACATGAGCTTCCGACAAAGAAACTAGAACTTGTTGTGAATATTATCATATCAAACCTATTAACCATTACACTATAATGTTAGACATATTTGTTTTTTTACATTCCATACAATTTTTTCAGTAAACAACAATAAATAAGTAATAATAATCTTGAATTCAAATAAAAATAAAATAAATTTTATTTATTTTGTTTTTTTATTTAAATTTGAATAATTCATATCTACAAATCCGTAAATCACAATTCGACAAATAATATATCCAAATCGATCAGAAAAATGAGAGGAATCCAAATATGACATCCCTATAATCTATTTAATTATATATCATAACTTTTAAATATTAGACCAACTGTCAAGATTCATGAAACACCCCGTTTTTGGCACTCGAAAAATAAAAAATGGCTTTTTGGTGCGACGAAAAGGAAAACTTCCTCCTGCAACATTGTTCGCCATCCCATGATATACCCGAGTGCATAATATGGGCACATTAGCGCAAACTATATCGCGATTCTAGCAATAACATTGGTCATTTGACCTGAAATCCAGAAAACCTCGATTGAGATAGGTCATTTTGTGAAGGTTTTTTTGAGACATGATCAATATATCAAGTTTTATATTTTTCCATGCAACTATGTCACATAATATGACACTACGCGAAGGTCTTGCATTGTTTCGATCGTTTTTGAATTTTTTATGCTCGTTTCAAACTATCGTCAAACTTTCGAAATCGAGGGGCATGAAAATTCTTAGCTCAGTGCTGAGCTTCACTAATCTTGCATTAGATCTCTGATTAAATAGCATATTATGAACCTAAAAATAATTTTTGCAAAAAATCATGAGCAATATATCATGTACCTGTAGTTCAAATCTAACTCATTTCCTGCTGATTCGGCAGGAATTTGTCTTTTTCACGAGAGATGAACGGAAAGGTTTGAGATTCCTAGGTTGGGAAATTGTCCATTCAATATGGCCTAGTATTTTGAAAAATTTGGTATTATCATTTTGAAACTTTCTTTTGGTGGTTGCTTCACAATAACACCCCGTTTTTTGCACTTAGGAAATGAAAAATGGCTTTTTGGTGCGACGAAAAGGAAAACTTCCTCCTGCAACATTGTTCACCATCCCATGATACATGCATGCACAATATGGACACATTATCGCAAACTATACCGCGATTCTAGCAATAACATTGGTCATTTGACCTGAAATCCAGAAAACCTCGATTGAGATAGACCATTTTGTAAAGTTTTTTTAAGACTCAATGAATATACCAAGTCTGGTATTTTTCCATGGAACTATGTCATATAATATGACACCACGCGAACGTTTTGCATTGTTTCGATCGTTTTTTAATTTTTTATGCCCATTTCAAACTATCATCAAACTTCCTAAATCGAGGGGTATGATGATTCTTAGCTCGGGGGACGAGTCTCACTAAACTTGCATTAGATCTCTGATAAAATAGCATATTGTGAACCTAAAAATGATTTTTATAAAAAATCATGAGCAATATATCATGTACCTGTAGTTCAAATCTAACTCATTTCATGCCGATTCAGCAGGAATTTGTCTTTTTTACGAGAGGTGAACGGAAAGGTTTGAGATTTCTATGTTGGGAAATTGTCCATTCAATATGGTCTAGTATTTTTGAAAAATATGGTATTATCATTTTGAAACTTTCTTTTGGTGGTTCTTCACAAAACACCCTGTTTTTTGCACTTGGAAAATGAAAATATGTTATACGAAAGTATTTGTATTTTTTATGTATTTTTTGAATAAAAATATATAATATTTGAGTTTATATAGATATATCTTGTTTTTCTGCAAATTTTGATATATTATATGTATTTTTCTGAATTTAAATGATTTAGTTATGATTTTTCTAAGATTAATGTGGCAAAAAAAGAAAAATAGCTACGCCGACGGCTTTGCTGTCGGCATAGGTCAGAAACCTATGCCTTGCCGTCGGCGTAGACTTGACGCCGTTGCTCTGCCGTTAGCCCAATGGGCTACGCCGACGGTCATGTTTACGCCGACGGCGGCCGTCGGCCTATTTATTCTACGCCGACGGCAAAACTAGGCCGACGGTCCGTCAAGCTACGCCGACAGCCCCGACATTTTGTCGTCGGCGTATAAAAAGGCCGTCGGCCTATTTAGTTATTCCCGTAGTGAGCCACCATGAATTTGTAGGGGTTCGTAGCATGGAAAACAAAAAATTTCTACCGCATGAACACACAATCAAGATCTAATCTATGATCAAGCCAAGATCTATCTACTAGATTGTAGCAACGAGTCGATAGAGGAACTCACCCTCGAAGATTCCAAAGCGGTTAACGAGAGCAGATTCTCGTGGGTGATGTAGTCGTACACTTGCCGATCTCAAGATCGCGTAGACGATCCTTCCGGCGCTGCGTTCCGGCAGCGCTCCCGCAGTCGGTCACACGTTCGGTACTCGACGAAGACCTTCCTCTCCCTTGTTCCAGCAGGCAGCGGAGGTTGTAGTACTCTCCTCGCGATTCCGGCAGCACAACGGCGTGGTACCGGAAGTAGAGGGGAGATCTCGCAGGGCTTCGCCTTAAGCCGGAGCGAGTATGGTGGACTATGAGAGAGCTTTGGTGATCTAGGGATTAGACACACCAATTAGAAGGCTCTAAACCGGAGGCTAGGGCAATTAGCAGCTCTAACTTGACGGCTTGGGAGAAATCCCTAGGCTGTGGCTAGGGTTTAGGTTTAGAGGAGAGGGACTTGTGTACTAGGAGGGGCAGCCCTGCCCCTCCCTTTATAGGTGGGAGGAGCGGCCAAGGGGAGGGGAATCCCTCCCCAACTCGGCTTGGAGGTGGGCTAGCGGTTGGTGGAGGGAATCCCTCCCCAACTCGGTTTCCCACTCCTCCTCTTTCCAAAACTTGCCGTTTGACTTTCAAACTAGCCGTTTGACTTTTTCAATTTAGGATTTGAATAAACCCTTTATTTTGGACAGCAAGGACACCTAGTATATGATGCAATCATTCCAACTTACAATGACACATTCATGTACCCTTCCCCTTCCCGGAGTGCCGGACATTCCGGAACATTCTAGAACATTCCTGATGAAAACACCGGAACCATTCCCCAACTCCGAAACGGGACTTTCCTTATATGAATCTTATTCTCCGGACCATTCCGGATCTCCTCGTGATATCCCGAATCCCATTCGAGACTCCGAACAACATTCAGACTCTTTCTCATCATTCCATAACTACTCAAACAACGTCGAATCCTTAAGTGTGTCTCCCTACGGTTCGTGAATTATGCAGACATGATCGAGACACTTCTCCGATCAATAACCAATAGAGGAATCTGGAAATTCATATGGCTCCCACATATTTCTACGATTACTTTGCGATCGAATGAACCACTTACATACGATACCAATTTCCCTTTGTCTCACGATATTTTACTTATCCGAGGTTATGATCGTCGGTATCTCTGCATACCTAGTTCAACCTCGTTACTGATAAGTACTCTTTTCTCATTCCCGTGATATGTGATCCCTTGTGAGCCAGTCACATGCTTGCAAGCTAATCGGATGACATTTCACCGAGAGGGCCCAGAGTATATCTATCCGTCATATGGATGGACAAATCCCACTCTTGATCCATGTGTCTCAACCAATACTTTCTGAACACTCAATGCCACCTTTATAGCCACCCAGTTACGGTGTGGTGTTTGATGACATCAAAGCATCCATCCGGCAAAGGTGATATGCATGATCTCATGGTCGAAGGAATTAGATAACTATGTGTCAGAAAGCATATAGCAATTGAACTATTAAAAATGACTTGATCTTTATGCTACGCTTAACTATAGGAGTATGTCCATCACATCATTCTCCTAATGATATGACCCTGTTGTTAATAACATCTCTATGTTCATGATCAGGAAACCATGATCATATATTAACCAACAAGCTAGTTTAACAAGAGGCTTTACTAGGGACTCTTTTATGTTTACAAATCACACATGTATTAATGTTTCCGGTTAATACAATTATAGCATGGTATGTAAACATTTATCATAAGTATGAAGATATGATAATAACCACTTTATTATTGCCTCTTGGGCATATCTCCAACAGTCTCCCACTTGCACTAGAGTCAATAATCTAGTTTCAAACATTTGTGTATTCAACACCTATGGCTTTCTGGTGTTGTATGTACACGATTGCTAGTGGTCAACTGATCTCCGGATCTGAAACTTTCAGGTCCATGTGTAATTGCATGTCTTTGCGTCTCTACGCATCACTCATTCTCTAATGAGATGGCTTTGTATAAATTTGGTCCTTCGGTGAGACCTTTAGTTCTTTGGGGTTAAAACATGTTGATAATATTGTCGTACAATATATCTTCATAGTATTATCCCACTATGAACTACACCTAGTTTGATAACAAACTACTTGACACAAATGCCCTCTTTAGCTGCTATAACAGCAGTTATATACTTAGCCTTTTGTTGTAGTATCTGTCACAATGTCTTAACTTTGGAACTCATCCAAATCCATTATGGAACTTACTTTCCATTATATTGTGCCACCCTTAGTTTAGATTGAGACCTGTAGTATTTGTACTTCGTGACAAAACTAGTATCAATGTAATACTTTTACAATGAACTAACCATCTATTTGCCACCTCTACAAAATAATATACTCTTAGTTATTCCAAAAGATCATAAGAATATCCTTACTATCGTCCAATGATCATCTTATGAATCATTCTGGTATATGCTCATAACATTTAGAGCATAGGACATATCTGGATTTGTACATATCACAGTATGATTGATATAAATACTCTTTTTGATTTCATACATCAAGTATCAATCTATACTTGAATCTTTGTTTCACTTACCAAATGTCAATACACTTGAATATATCATCAATATTGAACTCATTCAATCCTTTCTGTGTGACAAGAACCTTTCTTGTAGTTTCTATATTGAACTCATTCAATACATCATCTATGTACTTTCGGCACAACCATATTAGCGTCTATTGATGCCAAATATTTGGGTTTTGCCTAAGTCTTTCATCAGGATGAAATTCTTAATATGTGTTAATAAAAGATACATCATTTCTAATCAACAATATGTCCTCCACATAATGTATTAGAAATATGTCTTAGCGCTCCCACTTAATTTCTTGCAAATGCAAGCATCTTCATTGTCTCTGATGAAATTAAACTCTTTTAACAGTTTCATCATAGTGAAGATTCCAACCCCGCTATGCTTACTTCAACCATTGAAGTTCGCATATGCATTTAGCATCCTTTGAATTAACAAAACCCTTTGGACTGTGTCATGCACACGTCCTAGGTAACCCTTCTATTAGAAGAACTTGTTTTGTTTATTCAACTACCACATAACAAAATTATATGTAGTGGTTGCTACATTAATCCGTCTAGGCTAAATATCGCTATGAAAGATCAAATCTTGTCATAGTCAACCTTTGAACATTTTGTGAACTCTTTCCCAACATGTCGACTATTTCATAGATGTGAAACACCCATGTCTACTTCTTTATAGATCCAAACACAACTGTAAGGTCTTACACCTTTCTCGAGGGTCCTTCAAGTTCAAAACTTGATTTCTCGTGTATGGAACTATCACGGATTTTATGGCTTCAAGCCATTTGACGGAGTCAGGGCCCATCGTCGCTTCTTTGCATGTTGTCAGTTCATTATTCTCAAATAATGATTCAACCCTCAAATCTTGGTATTTGATTGTTTACTCGACCTACTTGTTTTAATAGGAACTTAGATCTCCGTGACCACAACCTTTGAGGCACGGGAGCCATGAGCATTATTGCTGCCTCCGGAACACTTTTCGGTGCTGCGCAACTCTGCACATATAGCTAAGGTTCCTTTAACCTTATCAAAGTTCTATTGTCATCCCACTTATCTTTTTACGAAAAATTCCTTCTTAAAGAAACTTGACGTTCTAAGCGACAAACACTTTTGTCTCCGGTGTTTATGGAGGAATACTTAACAGTAATACAAAGACAGGTTTATCCGACTTTGGTTGCAAACATCTTTCTTATGCATAGCATACCAATGTTTAAGAAAGGACTACTTGGGTTTTATCCCAAACCATAACTTTATATGGTGTCATTTCAGCGGATTATGATGGAGCTCTTTTCAGTGGAAAACGGTAGTCTCTAAAGCTTTTAATCTTTAAAATATAATGGCAGTTTTATGAATTACACCTTTGATCTTACCATGTCAAACAAGGTTTTAATTACATATCTCGAACGCTCCATACTCTTATGGTGTTTCGGGAAATGCAAATCCACAGAACGATTTCTTAAATCTTAGGTATTATGCTAAACTTGTAACTCAAATATCTTCCTTTATGATCTTTATCATAAACTATTTATATTCTTATTATAATGATTTTGCACTTCATTTTGAAAGACTTTGAACTTTTCAAATGTTTCATACTTCATCCTTATTAAGTAAATATTCATATATTCACTCAAATTTTCGGAGAAAGCATATGAAGTTGAAATCCATCGCTCTTGACTACATATAATGGATTTCATACAACAATATGTACAAGTTCCAATAAGCTAGCCATTCGTTCCCTTTTGGCCTATGAACGAAGTTTTAATTATCTCTAGGAAAGTTTCACAAGCGTCATGTGATCAAAAATCAAAAGACTCCAAAATTCCATCCACATGGAGTTTCTTCATGTTTTCTTTCCAATATAATTTAAACGGCGATGTCACTTCCTAAGTGATCTTTCAATCAATTTGTCTTTTGACATTTTTAGCACTAGTTTTATGGATGTGATTTCTCCAACGAGATTTGTGGATCATCCATCTTTTATGGATCACGGCAATTATTTGAACAAGCCTTTTGTTCTCATAATACCTGATAAAACAAATCTTGAAGGCAAGCTTTGATGTTTAACGAGCAACACAATAACCCTTTATTTGTTCTCGATGAACATCATCACATATTCTTTTGCTAGTTACTTAGGCCATTGTAGTTCATGAATTGTGTTGTTTCGTATGACGATTCACACCAACAAATTCAGTATCAAATACTTAAGAACCATATTGTTTAATAAGCAAAGAATATAGCCATAACATGTATATCATCTATATACTTAAACTGAACAATTCTAGTCTTTTCTTTTCTGCCATATATTTATGAGATTCTCTTTCAGTATTTCCTTTTCTGTTTGAAAGAATCTATCAACATCAATAGTGGAGTCATACATATGACACATAGTCCAAAGCGTGTATAGTTAAATACCAATGTCTTTGGACTTGTACTTTGAAGTAGATCACCATCATCAAATGTTTGGTGTTCTTTCAAATTCCTTTCTTTAGTAATCTATTGGTGTAGTAAACACTTTACCTACATCAAATATTCACCCTTATCATGGAATTATCCATGATCAAGCTACTTTTAGCTTATAACGGTGAACTGCGAGTATAATGTTGCTCTCCAAAACATTTTGGAGGATTAGGACAACTAGTGTCTTTAACCTTTTGCAAATTCTCATCAAATACGAGAACATGACTTTTGCCATATTATACTCTATCATGTTGCAACCAAAACTTTGTTTCAGATATCACAATATCTTCCACACATCATGGTTTCTGAAACAACTCTTTCAGATCCTAGATAACCTTGATATTAAGACAATCCTTTGAATATCAAGAATCATGGAGACAAACACGATACTCATACACTAACACTTGGAATTTGTCACTCTTGATTTAATACCAATTATTAAACTTCATGGAGTAACCGGAACTTACTGAAAGTTTGCAATAGGACTTTTAAACTTTAGATTAACACTTCAAAACAATACGATACCAGTTCGTAAAGTAACTAACCAGAATTCTATAGTTCTATCATCTCAATTATAACTAAGCGCAAGGTGGTAAACGGATGCCAATGACTACAACAACTATGCAAATTCACTTTGATTTAATTTATGATAAATTGAGTTCTAATTAATAATTAAATTAATCTAGGTGAACTCCCACTCAAAACAACATCCCTCACATTGTTTTAGTGATCACACGAACCAAATCCACCATATCAAAACCGATCATCACGAGAGTTGATATAGTTTCAATGGCGAACAATCAACATGTTCATCATATCTACTATATGACTCATGCTTTACCTTTCGGTGATCCGTGTTCCTGAGACCATGTCTGTACATGCTAGGCTCGTCAAGATCAAATCTTAGTTACCGCATAAGCAAATCTGGCTTGCTTATGTTGTATACACTTGCGGAATCTAACACACCCGATCATCACGTGGTGCTTCGAAACAACAAGCTTTAGCAACGGTGCATACTAAGGGTGAACACTTTAGAACTTGAAATTATGTGCATGAGGGATCATCTTATAATGCTACCGTCGTCTACTAAGCAATACAAGATGCATAAAGGATTAACATCACATGGAATTCATAATATGTGATATGATATGGCCTTTCTACTTTGTGCTTCCGATCTCCATCTTCTAGCACGAACATGATCTCCATCATCACCGGCACTGCATCAAGGTCAATGACGCTTCTCCATGGTTGTCGTCCACCGGCTTCAACTATTACAACTACTTTGAATAGACACGCGGGTCTTAACATAAATTAAAGACAACCATATGGCTCCTGCCGGTTGCCAACTTACAATAAGGAACATTGCATACATCAAATATAATCACAATCATGGCCATATCACATCACTGCACATCCCTGCAAAACAAAGTTAGACGCCTCTACTTTCTTTGCATATTTTACGTGGTTTGGGGCTTTCAATAAGTGTCGTTCTAACTTACGAACAAGAACCACAACATTGATACTAGTATTGTTAATCACCCGTTGTAAATTGGATCTCCACTATGCTGGGAGAAACAGGCACCCGCAAAGCCACTTATGCAATACGAGTTGCATGTCAAGCGTGGAGCAAGTCTCATGAACGATGTCATGTAAGGTTAGCCCGGGCCGCTTCATCCCAACATCACGCAAGATGCAAAGTACACAAGAAGCAATCGACAATAAAAGCATCAATGCCCACAATGACCATTGTGTTCTACTCGTGCAACAGATCTACATATAGACACGGCTCTGATACCACTGTAGGGGTTCGTAGCATGGAAAACAAAAAATTTCTACCGCATGAACACACAATCAAGATCTAATCTATGATCAAGCCAAGATCTATCTACTAGATTGTAGCAACGAGTCGATAGAGGAACTCACCATCGAAGATTCCAAAGCGGTTAACGAGAGCAGATTCTCGTGGGTGATGTAGTCGTACACTTGCCGATCTCAAGATCGCGTAGACGATCCTTCCGGCGCTGCGTTCCGGCAGCGCTCCCGCAGTCGGTCACACATTCGGTACTCGACGAAGACCTTCCTCTCCCTTGTTCCAGCAGGCAGCGGAGGTTGTAGTACTCTCCTCGCGATTCCGGCAGCACAACGGCGTGGTACCGGAAGTAGAGAGGAGATCTCGCAGGGCTTCGCCTTAAGCCGGAGCGAGTATGGTGGACTATGAGAGAGATTTGGTGATCTAGGGATTAGACACACCAATTAGAAGGCTCTAAACCGGAGGCTAGGGCAATTAGAAGCTCTAACTTGACGGCTTGGGAGAAATCCCTAGGCTGTGGCTAGGGTTTAGGTTTAGAGCAGAGGGACTTGTGTACTAGGAGGGGCAGCCCTGCCCCTCCCTTTATAGGTGGGAGGCGTGGCCAAGGGGAGGGGAATCCCTCCCCAACTCGGCTTGGAGGTGGGCCGGCGGTTGGTGGAGGGAATCCCTCCCCAACTCGGTTTCCCACTCCTCCTCCTCTTTCCAAAACTTGCCGTTTGACTTTCAAACTAGCCGTTTGACTTTTTCAATTTAGGATTTGAATAAACCCTTTATTTTGCAAGGACACCTAGTATATGATGCAATCATTCCAACTTACAATGACACATTCATGTACCCTTCCCCTTCCCGGAGTGCCGGACATTCCGGAACATTCTAGAACATTCCTGATGAAAACACCGGAACCATTCCCCAACTCCGAAACGGGACTTTCCTTATATGAATCTTATTCTCCGGACCATTCCGGATCTCCTCGTGATATCCCGAATCCCATTCGAGACTCCAAACAACATTCGGACTCTTTCTCATCATTCCATAACTACTCAAACAACGTCGAATCCTTAAGTGTGTCTCCCTACGGTTCGTGAATTATGCAGACATGATCGAGACACTTCTCCGATAAATAACCAATAGAGGAATGTGGAAATTCATATGGCTCCCACATATTTCTACGATTACTTTGCGATCGAATGAACCACTTACATACGATACCAATTTCCCTTTGTCTCACGATATTTTACTTATCCGAGGTTATGATCGTCGGTATCTCTGCATACCTAGTTCAACCTCGTTACTGATAAGTACTCTTTTCTCGTTCCCGTGATATGTGATCCCTTGTGAGCCAGTCACATGCTTGCAAGCTAATCGGATGACATTTCACCGAGAGGGCCCATAGTATATCTATCCGTCATATGGATGGACAAATCCCACTCCTGATCCATGTGTCTCAACCAATACTTTCCGAACACTGAATGCCATCTTTATAGCCACCCAGTTACGGTGTGGTGTTTGATGACATCAAAGCATCCATCCGGCAAAGGTGATATGCATGATCTCATGGTCGAAGGAATTAGATAACTATGTGTCAGAAAGCATATAGCAATTGAACTATTAAAAATGACTTGATCTTTATGCTACGCTTAACTATAGGAGTATGTCCATCACATCATTCTCCTAATGATATGACCCTGTTGTTAATAACATCTCTATGTTCATGATCAGGAAACCATGATCATATATTAACCAACAAGCTAGTTTAACAAGAGGCTTTACTAGGGACTCTTTTATGTTTACAAATCACACATGTATTAATGTTTCCGGTTAATACAATTATAGCATGGTATGTAAACATTTATCATAAGTATGAAGATATGATAATAACCACTTTATTATTGCCTCTTGGGCATATCTCCAACAGAATTTAGCCATCTTTAAAATATAAACAAATTACCGTACAACATTATCAATTAAGATAGCAGATAAAACACTATGGTAAATATAAAGATTAAATTTAGTCATGCGAACTAGTAAACTAGACCATCAATTTCAATCTAAGCCTATTTGTAGAGCAAGTAATTCTATCATGATCTCGTAGAGAAAAGACAATCACATATGGTGCAGCAATATCAAAACTGATAGCGTTCATGTTGATATTGTCGCCCAAGAGGTTGTTGATGTTGGAAAGAATTTATTATTGGGAAAGGGGTCGACGACTGTAATATTGCAAGTACTCACGCGAGAGCGCTCCCCAAAATCTAATAGCATCTCTCATGTACACGATCTCATCTCGAGATACGAGGCTCCGAAGACCCACTGTTCCATCGCATTGTGCATGCCAAAAGAATATGAGAAAGACTTGGACTGCGGCGCAAGGTTCTGGAACAAGGAAGTCTCATGTGATGCGTGTTCGTCTAGGGCAAGGAGCGACCCGTTTAAACATTCAATTGTATGTAAAAAGTTTTTCTTTGGGTTCCATGGTATAGTTGACCTCCCCCCTAAAGGTGCACTATTTCAATATTGTTCTAATGACCGTCACACACCATGGAGACGGGCCTTACACACGGTTACCATAACCATCTCCATCAATGGGTGGGCTATGAGGTTTACTATCCTACATGGTTTCTAAAACCACGTGCAATGGGATCGGTTCGCACATGATTACATAAAAAAGAAACGTGTGGGATAATTTTTCCTATATCCACATGGACTAGAAAACCAAATGATAACCGATGGGTATCAACACACACACTCGTAATGACAAAATCATGTCTGATCCTAAACTAAGAAGTAAAAAAGCCCAGGCGGCAGCCTCCGCCGTCGTGCCGAACGACAGCGCCCACTGTCACCATGACAGATGAAGGCGCTCACTGTTGTCGTGATGGATAATGACGACTCTATCCTCTAGCCCAGTCACGAAGCCCCTGTCATTGCTAGGATAAAGGCATGAGGTGCCATCACAGTCATGTTGATCTGGGTCACCAGAGCAACAGCTCTTCTTCTCCCTTTCCTACTCTATGACCTGCAAAACCATCTCAAGAAGAATCACAAGAACAATCACATCATTTGTAGAATACCTAGTACTTGTTGTCTCCCTTGCCATACAAGAGCCCTTCTCCCTCGCCATAGAGGACATCTTCTTCTCGCTCTCCAACTCCCTACACATAGGGTTAAGGGGGTTAAAGGGTGCTATCAAGTTCAGTTAGGACGTCAGGTTTCATTGTTAGGGTGTAGCAACAAAGATCACTTATTCCAATTAGCTAGTGTTACCATCATGTATGGAAATCTGCAATATCTAGAAGATAAATCCACACCTCGAAAAGAAACAGATCATGCAAAGAATAAGAAAACTATATATCAGATGTGGCCATTCCAACCTATACATTCAACTAGTACCAGGAAGGGACTAGAAAAATGTACTGTCTACAATCATCAGAGCAAACCTGCATATGTGGACTTCATAAATCAGAAATCAGTTACTACTTACTACGAGTTTTCTTAATAAACAAACATTCAAATTTAGCATACAATAGACAGAGGCTATTTGTCTCTAAGGATATGATTACATGCATTCATTAATGTCAAGTGATAATTTTGTAGATTTCAAAACACACATCACTACATTGCAAATGTTACTCGTACTTTTTCGTCTCATAAAAATCCATTTTATAAATGGAAGTATCAACCAAGGGGCTAAGTTATGTCAGCAATATACAAACCTCTTAGTCACATTAGGAGTATTATCAATAAGTTGCTACTAGTCATCTAGTACATACACTCAAAAGGAAAGAAATGAATTATCCTAATCCCTGTCATCGTGGAAGTTACCTCGAGCAAAAGTGTCTCACATCAGTACCATTTAATCCAAACCTAGAATTCATCATTTATTTAGTAATCATACTATATCTACCATGTATGCCAGATGCCTAAAATATTGCTACTCTGTTCGCTACAAACATGTAATGGGATACAATGTTTTCTAACATATCAGACAAGCAATAACTATTAGCTTCACCAGATTTTAAGATATAGATCTAGAAAATAGATAAAAGCTAGAAAATTCACCCGTCGCTAAGTATTCCATAAATAAGAAGGAACGCTAAGTCAAGGAGTCATCGTATCTCTAGCTATCAAAGCAACGGGTTTATCAAAAGTACAAGGAAGTTCCCTTGAATATTCATATTATATTTACACATATAACACAACATGAGTGTGTGACTACTTTGGAATCCAGCAAAAATGAATGTAGGATGCAATTATTCCCTCACATCATGTGTACCAGATGATGATCCATTCTAATCCATAAACTATGGCATATAGTGGCTAGGCCTATTCCTCCTAGCTGTTGGCTTGGCCTTGATTTCCTCTTTGTACTAGCTCCTGGATGGCTCCAGAGAGCAACCAGAGCTAAGGGTGTGATGGAATCTGGCTAGTGGTTTGGTTGGTGGTGTATTGATAGACAAATATTTGGTGGCAAGTTGGTTTCCTGTGGTTTATGTGTTCTTGGGCTAATGAGAATTTGCTGGTCTGGTTGTATATGTTTGTGTGTGGAGATGGAATGGTAGCTGGTTGCTACGGCTGTGCACTCTTATCTTATTCCCTTGTTGCTATGGTGTTGACAACAGACTATGCTGCATGTGTGTGTAAGCAGCCTGTGAGCTGCCTGTGTGCATGTCTCACCCAAATGGATTAGATCAAGTGAAAATGTGATTTTTTACCTATTTGCCTCTTACTTGCCCTTGGTGAAACTTGCCCCTACATCAGCCTGTGATGCACTAGTCTGAGGCAAGATTCCAGAATAAGAATAGATACTACTCTTTGGCCCCTTTTTTAAGAAATACTCAATGATGTGTTCAGCAATGCATCACATTGCCAAACTGAGAGTTCAACTAACACTAACCCATTCTTTTATTTGTTTTCTTTTTTTATCTCATTATTATGCAGGAACAAAAGTGAACAGGAGGAAAATCTTCAAGACAAGAAGATATAGTTTTAAATTTCCTCTTTTTCCTTTTTACAACTTTATTTGATTCTTAAATATTGTAAATAATATTGTATTCTTTTATTAATGTAATAAAGTTCAATTTTCTTTTTGTTAGTTGAAACTTGTAAGGGTTTGTATCTTATTTAATAAAGTTAGGTTTTCTTTCTTTTTATAATTTCTATTACTCTTGTAATATGTCTTATTACTTGAGATTTGTAAAACAATAAGACTTTTTGTTTGTAATAATAATGTTTCTTGTCTTTAATTGCATTCTCTTATTTATTGAATTGTTTGTGATTTGAATTTTCAATTAAAATACTTTTGAATTATATCAATTGTTTACTAAAGTCAATTTTTGTCCCTCAAATCAATAAAATCAGCAAAAGTCATGTCAAAATTCTTCGTACCCACTCTGATGTGTTAAACTAAACCATCAGAACGAGAGGAACTCCGATCCCTTTGTGTTTTCTTAGTTTTGCGTGAAAATTTTCCGGATTTTCTTATGCATGGATGCAATGCACAAACCTGTGTCCTCTATAATTCTAGGTGCTAATCCTGGGATGTTATAGACAGCCTCAATAACCTACTATATCATGGCGGTTCGCTATGGAATATGTATAATGGTAGTATCATACATATGATACTAGTGTATGATACAACCTCTATAGTGCATAATATCATATGATTATCACAATATCATACTATTTATTGTTTTGTAGAATCCAATGAAAATTTGTGTACAAGATTTATTTACTACCATTGCTTTTTATAGGTGTATGTGCTATGAGACCGTACCTCTCTTTATTAATTACATTATTACATTATTTTTTGATGACATAGATTACATGATACTCCTATTAGGGCCAGCCTAAGATAGCATCGTTGTACATATACTTAATTTACTCTACTGGAAGGATACTAAAGCCTCCTGCTTTTATTTGTTGGGCTCAGCTACCCTTGCTACAATGGTACTTTGCTCCAAACATACCGAATATCTTGACTTAATAAGTAACAACAACCATTTTTCCATTAATATTTTCCATTTGCTGGGCTCACCTGCCTTGTTGCGAAGAGCTTATTAAGTCTCATGCATGAGATCCATGCCTGGGAACCCCTTCTCCAAAATATAATCGACGCGTGAGATCATGTGTATCTGCGTAGTCTCAGAAAGGGTGTATATATACGTTGTACGTACGGAGTACAACATTTTGGATTGGAAGGAACTGGGGATTTCCTTACGCCACACTAGGAGTCTAAAACGATGGCGGGTCAACAAATAGCAAGCACCGCTGTGCGACTCTGTACACATGCATCTGGATTCGCTTGCGTGATAGGAGGACATTGCAACGATCTCAGTGTATAAGGCCGGAACCGAGAAAATAACCGTTACTTTTCGGTTTCTCGTAAGAAAAGTGGCTATAACAGAGCGCTTTAAAATCGATCGAACCAAAAAAAAAATTAGGGCCCCCGACAAAACACCCCCGCGGAACCGAGAAAAACCAGTTTTCGAGCCCGGCCTGAACGCGGACCATATCCTTCGTGTTCGTTGGCGGGAGGGAAGTTTCAGCCGCGCCATTCCTTTCCCGCGCTCGATCTTCCGTCCCCGCCCCTCCTACCTTCGTTGAGCCCCACAAAAGGCCGTCATGGACGTCCAACAGCCGCCGCTGAGCTCCGGCGAGGTCGCGCCGGCGCAGGCGACCCCTCCGACGAGTCTGCCAGATCTGACAACCACCATCGTCGTCTCCGTCCCCGTCACCGGTCCCCCAGCCGGGGCTGCTGCTGCTGCGACAAAGCAGAAGCGGCAGGGCTCCATTCTCATCCAGGATGGCAGCGTGGGTGCTCCGGCCTCTCCCGCTGCTCCCCACGCTCAAGTGAGTGCCGCCGCCGCCGGAGCTGGATGATGCTTCTTTTGGCTTCGATGCTTGATGATCATCGTGGGTTGTGGTGATGATTCATATTTTGGATGATGTTTTGCGACATGGTAGCGAGATACTTTGTTAAATTTTCTTAAAACTTGATGATTGTCGCGGTTGAATGGTCGAATTTGTTTAAATTTTGTCATTTGTGGTTTCGTTTTATGGTTTCGTATCGTTTTTGTCCTGGCAGAAACCGTGTGCGTGAAATTGTAAAAAGAGAATATTTTCTTTCTGGTTTGATTTTGAGGGGTTTGTTCCGCCTCGTCGCTCGCCGCCTGAAAAGACCCGCCAAACATGACCCGGGAACGCGTTTTTCGATTCACCCTTTTATGTTGCTAGAGATGCTCTTAGGTGATTTTGTTGAATTGTGGTATCTAGTGTAACCGCTTGTGGAAATGCAGTAACACAGACGAAGGTCGCAAATGGCATTCTGATCAGGATGTTTGCTGGCCCTCATCGAAAGCTTGTAACGCGTGCTTTGAGGCGGTCTGCAGCACACTCCCTTTTCTTTTTTAGGAAATGTGTGTGCTTTATTAATATAACCAAAGGACATAGCGTCAATACAAATAGTATTTCCCGAATACACATCGGAGACACACCACGCCACACAGACACACTAAGACTCTCCGAAGATCGAGCTAAGATATAGGACGACCGGGCCTGGGAAAGCGTGTCTTCCGTCCAAGGAGTAGGGATGTCAAAGGACGAGCCGCCGGCGCAACATAACGCCACATAAGTTTGTTATAGGCTTATTTTTTTTCGGTTAGTTTTAACAATCAGAAACCTACAACTAACAGAGAAGAATATGCCGTTTACATCCCTGCCAAGGAGCCCATAAAGATGCTGGCCCAGCAGCGTTCATTTTCTAGTCAATGACTCTACCGCTTTAATCGTCACCACTGACACCTTAATACTACTAGCAATAGTATTAGCTGAATGCCCACGGTTTATCACCGTCCATTCAATTTCTTTCCCATATCATGTTAAATAAGCATAGTGGACTCCCTCCGATCAATATTAATTGATTTTAATTTGTAAAATTTAAATGAACCTATATACTAAATAGTGTCTAGATTCATCCAAATCTAGATAAATTTAAGTCAATTAATATGGACTGGAGGAAGTAGCTATACTCCCTTTTCCATGGCCTGTGAGACTGTACCGGAAGTTTTGCAAGGACGACCGGTCGTAGCATGTGCGTCTTCTTCGATCGGGAAAAGCTGTTTGTTTTCATTATATTATGGCTATTGGGAAGGGGCTCTTATTTTCGCTAAGTGCGCCTGAAGGGTTTCTCTTATGGCCGTGCAGAATGCGGTCCAATAACAGATGCATTCTTTTCTAATTTATTTTTCTTAACTTTTTTGGCTTTATAGTAATAAAAGGTTGAATTTTCAATAAATTTTAAAGATTAAAAATGTTTAAATACAAAATTGTTGTAATTAAAAATTGTTTGAGAGGGAGAATTGTTCAAATTCAAAAATTATTCAAAATTTTAAAGTATTCAGATTTTTAAATGTTTAGATTTAAAATTTGTTCAAATTTCAAGAAAACATTAAAAAATGTGAAAACAGGAAAAATCCCTAAACATGAAAGCCAAACAAAAAAAAAAGACACACGGAGCCTAATGGGCCTGGCCCAGACCATGTAAGCGCTCATGCGTGCACTAATAGCACATGCACCGAGCGATAAATAGAAAATGCCAGTGGGGAAGTGATAGAGAGAATGAATAGAAAATGAACATTGTTGGGCATTCGAATTATCGCTTAAACCACCACTACCACTGACATCTCAATAGCCAAAATTAGAAAAAAGATCTTTTAAGCATTAGTGCTTATTTATGGAGCGTACGTTGGCAGTGGACGATGTGAGAGCTGTAACGGCGGCTAGAGCATGCCCCATCATTAAAGAGGAGGGTTCAACGTCGAAGGGGGGAGGGGCAAGGGCGCTCGGGCGCCCTCGCCAAGGAGCAGAGGCACGTGGTCGCCGGAGTAAGGAGGGAGCTGTGCGAGCTCGGGAGGCACCCCCAACAATGATATTATTGTAATTATTTGAAGTAGGGAGGTGTTTTATGTAAATTTTCATTTATATACACCCCACTTCAATTCAAATGAGGTGGGGGAGAAGATTACTATATATAAAAATTGGCAATGGTGCTTAAAATATCGATTTTTATTTCTAAGAATCTATCTTTAGCAGCTTGCATCGTTGATGGGATTCGCGGCATATGTTGAATTTGTTTCATAGCACACCATCATCATATATGCTACTTTCTCCGTTTAGAAAAAAGTGATTTGAATTTGTTTAGATTTACGGGAATATATCTACTGGATTTGTTTAGATTTATGTGAATCTATACACTAAAACGTGCCTAGACTCTAGACACAAATAAATCTACACAAATGTAAATCACTTATTACCAGACTAAGGGAGTACAACTTAACACACAGTAGTCACTGCTACTAGCACGATTATTAAGTTTTAACAGGTGACATAAACAGGCAGGATACCAGGCTGCAGCTCGACGCCTCGACCACTCCTCCTTTCGACTCCTTGCCGACCCTGCCAATGGAAGCTCTGTGGGGAGATGCATATGGAGCCATATACGAGTAGGAGCAGGGAGTAGGAGCTAGGTTAATTATTTCTGTTGGAGCTGCTTGACGAGTCCGAGGTTGATGATGCCCCACGCTGAGCGCGGCCACTCCTTGTCCATGGCCTTGTCCCTCATCACCCTCCCCCACGACACCCACCCTTCCCACGACATCCTCTTGTCCCAGCTGCTCCCCCACTGGAGCACCAGCCTCAGCCCCTCCTCCGCCGCTCTCACCGCCTCGTCCCACCTCCCGCCACAGTTCAGCAGCACCTGCGCCAGCACCAGCCACGGCTCCCCCACGAACGGGTTCTTCTCGATGCTCCTCCACAGCAGCGACTCTATTTCCGTCCAGTCGCCGCCTTTCACGTCGCTGCAGATCGCCTCCCAGTACAGGTCCCTCGCCGCGATCTGCTCGTCAGGGTCCAGCACCTTGCTGCACCGGTCGAACACCGGCGGGATCGAGAGCTCCAGCCCCACGTCATCGCTGTCTTCCTTGTCGACGGTGTCTTCTTCCATGCGGCGGAGGCGCTCGTCGATGGCGATGAGGCGGTAGATGGCTGTGAGCCTGGACATGGCGCTCATCCACAAACCCGGCTTGCCGGTGCCTGGCCAGAGCGCGGCCCAGTTGTCGCCCGTGAACTCCAGGCGTCCGTCCTCGTTGCCGAATAGCTTGTCCTGGTAGTCCGTGTACTGGTCGCTGAAGTCGGCGACGGTCATCAGCACGAACACCGCCAGGACCTTCCGCGACAGCGCCACGGGCTCCCCTGTCCGGATGTGCGGCGCGACCACGCCCTCTTCCGGCACCACCGACCGCAGCTTCACCCTCCACGCCTCCGACCTCGCGTACTCGCCACCGGCAGCCTTGGCGAGGGAGGCGTCGGCGGCCGCGAGGTGGTCCCTGAGCTCGGCGTCGGTGTAGCGGAGGTGCAGGTCCTCGTGCATGAGCGCGTGGCGCGGGACGACGCAGAAGAGGTGCACGAGCCTCTCGGCGTCTGCGCCGATGATGGCGCGGACGCGGGCGCGGCTGACGTCGGGCTGGAAGATGGCGAGGTTGACGTAGGAGTTGGAGTAGGAGGAGTGGTAGAGGCCGCAGCGGGAGACGGCTTCCGGCGCGCCCCACAGGCGGATGATGCGGTAGACGTCCACGAGGTGGTCCAGGAAGGTGCCGTGCTTGTGGTAGCACTCGCCGGCTCCTGCGGAGACGAGGACGGACACCAGGGAGGGGAGCTCCGGGTCGACGGCGGCGAGGTCGCCGCGGAGGAAGGGCCGCGCGGCGGCGAGGAGGGACGGAAGGGTGTCGCTGGATGAGGCCGTGCCGTTGGTGCTGCCGCTGCTGATGACGTTGCTGTTCTTTGTGGCCATGATCGATTTAGGTGCCAATGCCTGGTGTGCTTTGCGCGCTGCCTTTCCGTTTCACTTGTGTGGAGTGTGGACTCAATTCTGATTTCTGGAGTGTATTTATCAGCGATGTCCGTGGGAATGCCAGATTCTTTGGAGAGCGGATTTACCGCGCCTAGGAGGGCCTCCCGACATCATCTCTACCGCAAGTTATTTGGAGATTCGTGCAAAAGTCTTGCAGTCAAAGCCTCAAAGTATTTTGCAAGTTAACCCTTCCTCAATATTGAAATCAACCCACCCAGTCCCACCCACCCGTCCCACCTGCCCCGACCTCTACTCCAGCTCGCCGCCTCCCCCACCCCTCCTCCACCTCGTCTCCCCCACCTCTCCACCCCATCCCCAACGTCCGGCGACGCGACAGATCCCATGGCCACCCCGAGCTCGACCTCCTCCTCTAGATCCGGCCTCCATGGACCTAGATCTCTTGGTCCTTTTTTTTGGATTGGATCTACACATCTTGATGTTTAGATTCAAGATTTCTGATTTAGTTTCTTCAACTAAAGTGTTCTTAGCTCCTGCGGTGAATCTGGATCTTGATTTTTTGTCCGTTTTTCTTGATCTTTCGTTCTCAATCTAGATCTTGATCTTTCGTTCTGTTTGTCTTCCTAGACTCCAATCCTCGTCTGCATCTAGTCCATGGATTGATCTTGGAATTTTTGCAGTGTGGATGTTCCGTGAATTAAGTTTTACTTACGCATGAAACTTGTAAAAACCTATGGTGAATTTGATGTTGGAAAGGTGCATCAAAAAAATCCATATCCAATTCGTATGATTTTGTTATGAATCATGAGTGATTATTGTATGATTATTCTATGAATTTGTATCAATGTATGTGATGTATAAATCCTATGAAACCTACCAGATTTGATAATCTTTGAAAAAACTATATGAATCATGTATGATTCTTGGCAGAAACATATGTAGACATTATAACAATATTCTGTGAATAAAATATATGAATATCTTTTGAGAATATTATATGAATATCTCATGAATCTTATGTGAAACTGTTCACGGGTCTCCTCCCATTTCACATCTTGTGTGAATCTTGTGTAAATCTTGTGCGAAAAATTATTACATGAAAATTCTGTGAAAAATAATATGTAAGAAAAATCCCGTGAATTTTTTTGTTAAAAATATTTTATCATGTATGAAATGAATGTTTGTTTGTTACCAAAAATATTGGTTGAATATTGCTACCAAAAATATTGGTACCTAAATTATCTTGTATGAATCAGTCAAGATGAAACATAGTTTTAGTTCTCTGATTAAATAACTTGGACTGATTCCATTTTATCCAAATTGCTTTCCCCAAATCTGGAAAGTACGAATATTCTAGGATTCTTGTATGTATCTTTTATGAATCTCGACACACTTGAAAATCAACGGTGAATGTGTAATATTTTTTTTGCTATTAATCTTATTAACGTGGATTTAAGAAAATCATGGTAAAAAAAATACTTTGGTTGCAAATAAAAATCATGGTAGATATGTTAGTGAGAGGAGTGACAGTGAGATAGTGTTAAATTTTTTTTATGAAATCATATTAGATAGTGTGTGAAATCTCGTGAATCTTGTGTGAATCTTGTATGAAACGTTCTTGGTATTAATCTTGGTTGACGCATATTGTTGTTGTTAGTGATAAAAAACGTTCTTACAAAAAATAATAATCAAGTTTGATTGTTGTTAGTAGTTTCAAAAAAGTTCTATTGAAGATTCATTTGAGTTTCGGTGTTGCCCATGTATCTTAAAAAAATTATCTTGGAAAAAGTATGAAATTTGTACGGATATTTATAGAAAAAATCTTAAAAAATATTCTATGAAATATTGTTGAATATTATTTAAAAAATAATTCTGTAAGAAATTGTTGATTAAACTATATAAATATCTCTTGACAGAAACAAGTTTGTAAAACGTGTGAATCTTGTATATAACTTCTGAATCTAGGATAAAACAAAGTAAGAGTGTCTAAATATTGTTAAATAAAAAGTATAAAAATAAATATTATCAAATGAGATTTTTGAAAAAACAAATTACAGAAATTTTATTTTCAGAATAAAAAATGTACATAAAAAATGTTGAATATTCTTGAAATTTTATAAGAAAAAATGAGGTAAAAAAATAGACATTATACAAGAAGAAACATGTTCTCAGTGTAACATGTGTACGGTTTCATATAGCGACGAAACATGTATAAAACATGAAAACAACAGGGGCCAAGAAGCAAAACTGTGATGGACTCAAAAAGTAAGGTGGAAGGGGTATTCTATAAAAATGTTAGCACGAATCTCCAATATATGGAGGGCACATATGGTGCCGGGGGCCCCTCCTAGGGGGGGGGGATTGCATTGCCCGATTCTTTAGGGCATCTGCAAACGGAGTGTCAAGCCACAGACGATTTGGGGTCACGGTCCGGTCTGTTCGGCCGATCGCGCACGGCAGCACGATCCAAACAGACAAAAATAAGTGACCGCGTCTGTTCGGACAGACCCATCCATGCATCAGATCTGGGTCACGATAGTTCGGTCCGGCCTGATTAATCCGAATGGGTCGTGCCGCGTATGTTTCGCGCAGACCCATTTGGACGCGTTCGGACCGTTTGGATAGTTCGGTGGAGATGCCCTTACTGCTCTGAAATTGAATGTTTGTTGGATCAATGTTTGTTGCAATTCACTCCAAGGACGTTTTACGTTTTCTAGCTAGCTTGTTGCGTCACGTTCAGGTACGAACTGAGGCTAGGCCAGCTGGTGTGTTCCATGGAATGGGAATGGCTCCAAGTTAGCTTTGCAGCGCTTCGTTGGAGCCTAGCTAGGTAGCTAGGTAGCTGGTGTTTCACGAACAATCTCTCTGACGTCTACCGATCAGGTGATGAGGTACGTGCAACGCATGATGCGTCCATTTCAGACGAGACGTGATCGATTTTTGCTTTGTCAGCTTCGTGACCACTATTCCAACTCTTGCATACAAACAGAGAAGAAGGCGGTCTGTCACGCGAGTACTTGTTTCTTTCTTCGAGCTTGTTTTTTTGCGGGTTACTTACTTGTCACACGTACGTTAAATGGAATTTGATTTCGACTCCCAGCTAGTAAATGAAATTTCGTTTCAGTGGTGAAATTTTGGGTCATGCACCGCACCCTTCCTCTGATTAATATACCACGGAGATCCGCCCACGCTGATCTTGTAGATTGATCCTAGTGAACTGAATCTTGATTTCATCGTGGGTGAAATTACTGTCTTGTGTCTTGTATATATTTTCCCCAGCGATACATGCAGGAGAACCGCGCGCATGTGTGATACTAAGAAGAAGATGAAGGCCAAAATACAACAGAACGGTACACGACCAATCACTACCGGATTGTTTTTTTTTTTGCTCAGTGCGAAGTGTAAATTTGCCGGAACTCAGCAAACATAAGGCTTTGTCGAGTCCTCAGCGAATTAGTACACTCGCAAAACTCAGAAAAAAACTTGATACGGATATACAGTTGCCAAATTTCTAAAATACACACGACAAAACCTGACACCGTGGCAAACCTTAAGGACGATCTCCGCATTTAACGGAGCCGTGACAGCGTGGAGTCTTTACCGAGTGTCCCATAACCTACACTCGGCAAACATGTCCAACCACTTTACGCTGCAAGAAAAATGAAGTTCCTCGCCAACCTATTACGGGACACTCGTCAAACATTTCCAACCACTTTACCCTGGAAAAAATAGATTCCACCTAACCTATTTGCCGAGTGTTTTTGCTAGACACTCGGCAAATACCCTGTATTGTCAGCGTTACTTTTCCCGCCCAAAAAAACTTTTCCGCTCGCCAGCAAGTGGGTTGACGAATGTATATATCGGTCAAACATGTCATTCCTTTTTTGCCCATTATTTCCCTCCATTTATTTGCTGCTATTTTTGTCATATCCACGGGAACCAAGGTATACATGATCCTCTAAGCGTGGGTCCTGGAGCTCCGACTGCCACGTAGACCATCCCGCGTCCTGCACTGAAGAAGATCCCGAGATCTGTCTCATGGTTCAGGCTGCGAGAAGGATACTTAAGCAGTGACGTATCCTTCCCGCGGCACGAGGCATATAACCTCGGGGCATGAGCTGGAGGCCTAGCAAGCTGCTTACGTATCCTTCCCACGACAGGAGATATATACCCTCGGGGCATGAGCTGGATGGCCTAGCAAGCTGCTTACGTATCCTTCCCGCGACAGGAGATATATACCCTCGGGGCATGAGCTGGATGGCCTAGCAGGTTCCCAAAAAGAAAGTAGTCAATAAAAGGGCCACTACCGATCAGAGCTCTTGTGCAGCAGGCCCAGGATGAGAGATGCCACCTCGTCTATCTGAGTACTAAACAACTACAAGACAAGACACAGGATAAGTCTGCATAGAAGGATAAAGCAAAGAATAGGAAAATACATGACCTGGGATGGAGGCGATTGGCTATCACCCTGACATGTTAGTAGCCATGACAAGGCCCAACCAGAGAGAGCTCGGTGCGGCTTAGAATAGGCTATATGAGGCCAGTGTGGTGAGCCCTTAATGATACAAAAGGAGGACCAGGGCCATGGATAAAGAAAGGGAGAAAAACAAGGCGGATCGCGTGGATGGGAGGCCGAGGATGGGAACGACACAGAAGAAGGAAGGAGGAAGAGAGGGAGAAACACAAGAGAGTAGGTAGAAGAGGGTGACCATGGCCACTAATAGAGGTCCCATCCACCTCCCAGAGAGGAAGATGAAAATCCACCTTGTACCCCTCATCACTCCACTTGAGCAATACCACCAGACATGCAGGATGTAGGGTTGTTAGCCTTAGGTCGGCCTGAACCTGGGTAAAACCCATGGGTCTCTGAGATTCATGTTCATCGTCTACAACACCGGGAAGGGACATGGAACGTGCTTGCCGATCCTCTGCGAACAACTAAAAGGGGTGTCCATAACCCCTGTCATCCGCGTTCATGCACAGGACAACTTTTCCCACCCTTTTTCTTTTCCGCCATCTTTCAGCCTTGTGGCACCTATATATAGACCGTCTCTCGGCCACATAATTCACAACTTACTTGGGCGGTTTTCTTCTTCCCAATATATCCCCATCATGTGGTGTTCTTTCTATTCGTCAAATACACAGGTAACATAAGGATTCACTAGGGGATGCCATTGTGGTTTGTCTTCCAAGAATGGAGTAGAATCTCCTAGTGAATTTCTTTCAGTAACATTGTATTTAAACCATCTCTTATCCGCATATAACTCGGTGCATATGTTACACAACTCAGTCGGTGTTCCTCAAAATACCCAGGTAACATGAGGGGGTTCACCAGGGAGTGTCATGATCCTGATTTTTCTTAGAAGAATCGGATATGGCATCGCCTAGTGAATTTCTCGCAATACCATTGTATTTAGCCATGATGGTTCTTCTCAACGAAATATCCCCCTTCAGTTGTGTTCTTTACGTTAGTGGATACAAACC
The DNA here is from genome assembly GCA_916181665.1 of Avena sativa. Taxonomy (NCBI): domain Eukaryota; kingdom Viridiplantae; phylum Streptophyta; class Magnoliopsida; order Poales; family Poaceae; genus Avena; species Avena sativa. The sequence continues at coordinate 287,887,882 of OV702296.1, forward strand.
ATCGAATACAAATCATTCAGATGAGACATGATTTCGGTAGCCATGATCACAGTCTAACTTTTCCATTGTAATATGAGGATATTTATAGTTGACGTAATATAAGTCCAGCCAATATTTTACACAATTCTCCAAGAATTGTCTCTAAAGTAGAAAACTTATCTTCACATGATGATATGTCAAGTTTAGACCAGGGTGACGTTATTTTAGCTCCCAGGTGCAATTACTCTCGTATGAACAGTAAAATCTCTACAAAAAATATGAAATACTTTCACATCCTACATGCTTGTGTATTTATGGGCCTACAATTTTTCATGAAGGAAAGTCATATGGTGTGCCCTAGGTAAACAAACTACGAGGCCTGCAAAAAGCAATTTTAACAACACCAAATTTGTTTTTTTTTAACTCAGGGCACGAAACTTGTCATATTTGTACCAAGATTCACATATGCAATAGCTTGAAACATAGACATGGACACATGTAGCTTTTCATATATTTTTACAATACTAAAACCAACTTTGCACGAAGGACCACACGGCCCTAGGTGCTAGTTTTAATTACCGAAGAATATACTACATGCAAATCTACTAAAAATAGTATTCCTGCATTATTTTTTTTAGTGCTAGCAAATGAGAAATAAAGCCTTAACATCTTCAGTCGGGACACAATCTTTACCGTCCAATTGCCCGTTTCCGTAGCAATCTTGGTATAGCCATGGATGGTATGTGGTAGTTCTGTAAAAAAAATCCTGTTGCGGACGTCTTCTTTATGAATTCCCTACCAATTTATCAACCAGCAAATAAACTTTGATGCGAGATCCCCTTTTTGTATGATAGTGGAGTTGGAAGACATTTGTATATTGGCATCTAGCAGGTTCCGTAGAGGTGAGGCCAAATACGTTTGTCCTTGTGATAGTGTGTCATTTATCCATTACTAACCCCAAAATTATATTTTGCTACCACATGTATGAAAAAAGAGTAATGAAAAATCCAATAACACAACAATCTTTCAAATGAACTATCAGATCCTCACGTATGGTAATCCATCATCACCCAAAAATTTTACCCATAATGTTCTCAATCTTCCATGTTCAGTCCTTCATGTTAATTTCTTTATCCTATGGTTCCATAGTTAGGCTTCAAATAAACCACCTTATCAATAGGTTTTTGGTAATAAATGATGCATATCTTAACCTATAAGAAATATTATCAGGTAGATGTGCTAATAGAGTAGTGCCCATAGCAATGGGATATCAATTTTACGTAGAAAGAATGGAGAAGCTTTTACTAGTCTTCCTGAAAGCAATATTTTTTTTATGAATGTGATTTGAGTATATATCTTTTAATCACTAATATCGATAGGTTATGGATGTTACGAAAAACTTCTTTGCTCAACTGCGGAATGGCCTGCTCTAAGCATGAATTTTCTGAAGGGTTTCGCAGCATAGTAAATCAAAGTTTTCTACGGAAGCGAACAGAGGGAAAGCCAAGATCTAATCTAGGAGATGCAAACAACGAGAGAGATTGGATTAGATCTTCATACCCTTGAAGATTCGCACAGCGGAACGTTCGTCGGAACGTGGGTGATGTAGTCGTACTCGCTTCTCCTCCTCGCGATCCGATCCGATCTAGCACCACAAGTGGCGGTGCCTCCGTGAGATGCACACGTGCAGCACCTCGACGTCTCCTCCTTCCTCGGACCAGCAAGTATGGTGGAGAGATGGATTGGATCTACAACACGACGGCGTGGTGTATATGGTGGAGAATTTCTGCAGCAGGGCTTCGCCTACAAACAGTCGGGAGGGAGAGAGGAAGGCAGCAGGGCTACTAGGGCTTGGAGGAAGGTGTGTGTAGGGGGGAGGGGGCGCACCAGCCCTCTATATATAGAGGGGGTGGCGGCGGCCAGCCCTAGCCCCTCCTCCAAGCCTATCTCTAGTTTAAACGATTTAAACTATCCCCTTATCTAGAAATTCTATCCCTAGATTTAAACGAGTTTAAATCTATCTAGAATCGGCTGGGCCCTATGGGGCCTTGTGCCCCTGGCCCAATGCGGCCAGAACACTCCCTCATAGGCCCATGCCCCCTCCCGGAAGGTGGGACCACGTTGGCCCCCTTCCGGAAGGTTCTAGAAGCTTCCGGTATAATACCGATTAATCCGGAACAATTCCGAACTCCAAAAACTGCACTGCCTTATATGAATCTTATTCTCCGGACCATTCCGGAACCTCTCGTGATATCCCGGATCCCATCCGAGACTAGGAACAAAAATTCATAAACCAATTATCCAATCTATCCTAGCGTCGAGACACGTTAAGTGTGTGACCCTGCGGGTTCGAGAATATGCAGACATGATCTTCTATCAATAATCAACAGCGGGGTCTGGGCACCCATATTGACTCCCACACATTCATCGATGATCATATCGGATGAACCACGATGCCAGGATTCAATCAATCCCATATATATATATTCCCTTCGTCTCGCGATATTTTACTTGCCCGAGATTCGATCGTCGGTATCGTCATACCTAGTTCAACCTCGTTCACAGCAAGTACTTTACTCGTTCCGTAATCCGATATCACTTAGTGATTAACTCCTTAACCACATGCTTGCAAGCGGTGTTGATATTGATTACCGAGTGGGCCCGAAGTATATCTCTCCGACTTGGGAGGGACAAATTCCATCTCGATACATACAACCCAACAGATACTTTCTGATCACCTGAGAGACACCTTTATGATCACCCTCTCATAGGATGACGTTTGATGACCTCAAAGCTTTCTTCCGATACCAGGGAGTTGCATTATCTCATGGTCTAAGGAATACAATATTTGACATAGGAAAAGCTTCGCAAAGATGAACACAATGACACGATCTAATTGCTTCGCTTAGTTTGGGTCTGTCCACCATATCATTCTCCCAATGATATGATCTCATTATCAATTGACAACTCATGTCTATGGTCAGGAAACCTTAACCATCATTGATCAATGAGCTAGTCCATAGAGGCGTACTAGGGACACGGTGTTGTTCACAAACCACACAAGTATTAATGTTTCCGCTTAATACAATTCTAGCATGGAATATAAACTTTATCATGAACAAGAATTATAATAATAACATCTTTATTATTGCCTCTAGGGCATAATTCCAACAGTCTCCCACTTGCACTAGAGTCAATAATCTAGTTTACATTTGGCAACAATCTCACACCCATGGCACTGAGGTGCTGATCATGTTTTACACGTGGAAGAGGTTTAGTCAATGGATCTGCGACATTCAGATCTGTATGTACTTTGCTGAACTTCAGATCTCCATCTGCTATATAATCTCGGATTATATGAAACTTGCGGTTGATATGCTTGGTCTTTGGATGATATCTTGGTTCCTTAGCGAGTGCTATTGCTCCAGTGTTGTCACACAATATCTCCAGTGGGTCCAATGCACTTGGAACCACGCCAAGCTCAGTGATGAAGTTTCTGATCCAAACTCCTTCACTTGACGCTTCTGCAGCAGCCATGTATTCCGCTTCTACTGTAGATCCCGCGATCACGCTTTGCTTGCAGCTTCTCCAGCTCACAGCTCCTCCATTCAAAATATACACGTATCCTGTCTGAGATTTAGAATCATCCTTGTCGGTGTCGAAACTAGCATCGACGTAACCTTTTACGACGAGCTGTTCATCACCCCCATAGACTAAGAACATTTCTTTAGTCCTATTTAGGTACCTTAGGATGTTCTTCACGGCTGTCCAGTGTTCCACTCCTGGATCACTTTGATATCTGCTCGTCAAACTAAGAGCATTGGACACATCCGGTCTAGTACACAGCATGGCATACATGATGGAACCTATGGCCGAGGCATAAGGCACTTTGCTCACAGCTTCCCTATCATTTACCGTAGCTGGACACTGAGCCTTGCTCAATATCTTACCTGACAACATAGGCACTGAACCTTTCAATGCCTTATCCATTCTGAACCTTTTCAGAACTTTGTCTAGGTATGTACTCTGGCTTAAAGCTATCAGGCGTCTTTGTCTATCTCTATAGATTTTGATGCCCAATATATAAGCAGCTTCACCTAGGTCTTTCATTGAAAAACACTTGTTCAAATAACTCTTCACATCGTTAAGCATGTTGATGTCATTTCCAATAATCAATATGTCATCCACATATAGTACCAGAAACGTCACCGAGCTCCCACTCACTTTCTTGTAGATGCAAGCTTCGTAGCAATTTGGAACAAATCCAAAGCTCTTGATCACTTGATCAAAACGAAGGTTCCAACTCCGAGATGCTTGCTTCAGTCCATAAATGGAACGCTGAAGTTTGCATACTTTATCAGCATCCTTAGGATCGACAAAACCTTCGGGTTGCATCATATACAACTCTTCATCAATGTTGCCATTGAGGAACGCAGTCTTGACATCCATCTGCCATATTTCATAATCATGAAACGCAGCAATTGCTAATAAAATACGAATGGACTTAAACATCGCTACGGGAGAGAAAGTCTCATCGTAGTCAACACCTTGAACTTGTCGAAAACCTTTCGCAACAAGCCGTGCTTTATAGACGGTAACATTACCATCCGCGTCCGTTTTCTTCTTGAAGATCCATTTGCACTCAACGGCCTTTCGGTCGCTAGGAGAGTCCACCAAAGTCCATACTTGGTTTTCGCTCATAGATCCCAATTCGGATTTCATGGCTTCTAGCCATTTCTCAGAGTCTGGGCTCATCATCGCTTCCTCATAGTTCGTAGGTTCACTGTCTTCTACTAACAAGACAGTCAAGACAGGGTTGCCGTACCACTCAGGAGGGGCACGCGACCTTGTCGACCTGCGACGTTCAGTAGCAGCATCGTCCGAAGCTTCATGATCCTTGTCATTAGCTTCCTCTATTGTTGGTGCAGGCGGCACTGGAACAATTTCAGGTGCTGCGCTACTCTCCAATTCAAGAGAAGGTTCAATAACCTCGTCTAGCTCTACTTTCCTCCCACTCACTTCTTTTGAGAGAAACTCCTTCTCAAGAAAGGAACCGTTCTTTGCGACAAACACTTTGCCTTCGGTTCTGTGATAGAAGGTATACCCAATAGTTTCCTTAGGGTATCCTATGAAGACGCATTTCTCCGCTTTGGGTTCGAGCTTGTCCGGCATCAACTTCTTGACGTAAGCTTCGCATCCCCAAACTTTAAGAAACGACAACTTAGGTTTAGCACCAAACCACAGTTCATACGGTGTCGTCTCAACGGATTTAGATGGAGCCCTATTTAAAGTGAATGCAGCGGTTTCTAATGCATAACCCCAAAATGATAACGACAAATCAGTAAGAGACATCATCGATCGGACCATATCTAATAGGGTTCGATTCCGGCGTTCAGACACACCATTGCGCTATGGTGTTCCAGGTGGCGTGAGTTGTGAAACGATTCCACTTGCTTTGAGATGCGTGAGAAAATCATAACTCAAATATTCGCCCCCACGATCGGATCGTAGAAACTTAATCTTTCTGTTACGATGGTTCTCCACTTCATTCTGAAATTCTTTGAACTTTTCAAACGTTTCAGATTTATGTTTCATTAAATAGATATACCCATATCTACTTAAGTCATCGGTAAAAGTGAGAAAATAGCGATATCCACCGCGCGTCGAAACACTCATCGGTACGCATACATCGGTATGTATGATTTCCAACAAGTCCGTTGCTCGCTCCATCATACCGGAGAACGGGGTTTTGATCATCTTGCCCATGAGGCATGGTTCGCATGTGTCAAATGATTCAAAATCAAGAGACTCCAAAAGTCCATCAGAATGGAGTTTCTTCATGCGCTTTACTCCAATATGACCTAGACGACAGTGCCACAAATAAGTAGTATTATCACTATCTACTTTGCATCTCTTAGCCTCAATGTTATGGATGTGTGTTTCATCCCTTTCGAGATTTAGAAGAAATAAACCATTCACAAGAGGTGCATGACCATAAAAGATGTTACTCATATAAATAGAACAACCATTATTCTCCGATTTAAATGAATAACCGTCTTGTAATAAACACGATCCAGAAATAATGTTCATGCTCAACGCAGGCACATAATAACATTTATTAAGGTTTAAAACTAATCCCGAAGGTAAAACTAAGGAGAGCGTGCCGACGGCCATCACATCAACTCTTGATCCGTTGCCAACGCGCATCGTCACCTCATCCCTCGCAAGCCGCCGTTTATTCCGTAGCTCCTGTTTCGAGTTACAAATATTAGCAACTGAACCAGTATCAAATACCCAGGCACTACAACGAGGGCTAGTAAGGAAAACATCAATAACATGTATATCAAATATACCTTTGATGGTGCCAGCCTTCTTGTCCGCTAAGTACTTCGGACAGTTGCGCTTCCAGTGACCCTTGTCCTTGCAATAGAAGCACTCAGTGTCCGGCTTGGGACCAGACTTGAGGTTCTTCTCAGCAGGGGCAACGCGCTTGCCGCCGCCTTTCTTGAAGGGCTTCTTTGCACCTTTACCTTTCTTAAAGGAGGGCTTGTTGACCATCAACACATGATTATCCTTCTTGATGTCCACCTCCGCAGCCTTTAGCTTTGCGAAGAGCTCGGTGATCGTATCAGTGGAACCAATCTGATTATGAGTCACTACAAAACTTTTGTAGCTGGGAGGGAGTGATTGCAGAACCCTGTCAATCTTGAGCTCCTCTGGAATCTTGCAGTCCAGTTGCTCAAGGCGTTGAGTGTAGCCCGACATCTTAATGGCATGCTCACTAACGGAACTCCCTTCCTCCATCTTGCAGTTAAAGAACTTCTCAGAGATCTCATATCTCTCAGAACGGGCCTGAGTCTGAAACATGGTTTTCAGCTCCTCGAGAATCTCAAAGGGCTCGGGATAGTTTTCAAAACGATTTTGAAGTTCCGGTTCCATAGCAAACAACATGGTGCTCTTAATCACACCATAATCATCTTTGCGCGACTGATAGACAGCTTTCTCATCAGCCGGCGCAGTTGCAGCAGGGGGATTACCTAACGCTTTCTCAAGGACATAGTCCTTTTGTCCGCCAGACAGAATGATTCTTAGATTGCGGAACCAGTTGGTGAAGTTAGACCCATTGTTTCTAAGCTTTTCTTTCTCAGCAAAAACGTTGAAGTTGAAGTTGGACTTGGCCATGTGATCTACAGTATTTGCAAGTACAATTTAGACTTTGTTCATGATAAATAGTTCAACTTAATCAAATTACTGGATGAACTCCCACTAAATTCAACATCCCTCAAGTTGTTTAGTGAACACGATCCAAATTCACCACACCTAGTCCGATCATCACGAGAAGAGATGTGGTTTCAATGGTGGACAACGAAGTGTCGATCATATCATTCATATGACTCATGCTTAACCTTTCGGTTCTTGTGTTCCGAGGCCATGTCTGTACATGCTAGGCTCGTCAAGCTAGACCCAAGTATTTCCGCGTGTGCAAAACTGGCTTGCACCCATTGTATGTGAGCGTAGAGTCTATAGCACCCGATCATCACGTGATGCTTGGACACGACGAACTTTCGCAACGGTGCATACTTGGGAAGAACACAGTTTTTATCTTGATCTTTAAGTGAGGAATCATCTTATAATGCTACCGTCGCGATCTAAGCATAATAAGATACATAAAAGGATAAACATCACATGCATATAACTTTATGTGACATGGTATAGCCAATCTTCGCGCAATGATCTCCATCTTGTGTGTTCCGGCATGATCTCCATCACTCCACCATGATTGCCTCCACCACGAATAGCAACTACAACTATTGCTAACTACTTAGCGATAAAGTAAAGCTATTACATGGCGTATAAGAAGTTGACTCGCAGGTCATACACAATTATAAAGACAACCATATGGCTCCTGCCGGTTGTGTACTCATCGACATGCAAGTCGTGAAACATTACAAAACATGATCATCGCATACATTATACACATCACATCTTGGGCCATACCATATCACAGAAAACACTCCCTGCAAAAACAAGTTAGACGCCTCTACTTTGTTGTTGCATGTTTTACATGGCTTATGGGAGTAGATGCTAAGAACGATTCTTACCTACGGAAAGCCACAACGGTGATATTATGGTTGCCAAACTCCGGTGTTAATCCCATGATCACTATAGTGAGAGAAACTGATATCCACCAGCCGCATGTGTGGAACAAGCCACATGTCAAGTGCGGAGCCGGTCTCGTGAACGACGTCGCGTAAGGTTGGCCTGGACCGCTTCAATCTCACTATGCCGCGTCATAAGAAGAACACAAACAAGAGGCTTGCAACAGAAAACATCAACGCCCGCAACAACCATGTTGCGTTCTACTCGTGAATCACATCTACGCATAGATCTAGCTCTGATACCACTGAAGGGTTTCGCAGCATAGTAAATCAAAGTTTTCTACGGAAGCGAATAGTGGGAAAGCCAAGATCTAATCTAGGAGATGCAAAAAACGAGAGAGATTGGATTAGATCTTCATACCCTTGAATATTCGCACAGCGGAACGTTCGTCGGAACGTGGGTGATGTAGTCGTACTCGCTTCTCCTCCTCGCGATCCGATTCGATCTAGCACCACAAGTGGCGGTGCCTCCGTGAGATGCACACGTGCAGCACCTCGACGTCTCCTCCTTCCTCGGACCAGCAAGTATGGTGGAGAGATGGATTGGATCTACAACACGACGGCATGGTGTATATGGTGGAGAATTTCTGCAGCAGGACTTCGCCTACAAACAGTCGGGAGGGAGAGAGGAAGGCAGCAGGGCTACTAGGGCTTGGAGGAAGGTGTGTGTAGGGGGGAGGGGGCGCACCAGCCCTCTATATATAGAGGGGGTGGCGGCGGCCAGCCCTAGCCCCTCCTCCAAGCCTATCTCTAGTTTAAACGATTTAAACTATCCCCTTATCTAGAAATTCTATCCCTAGATTTAAACGAGTTTAAATCTAACTAGAATCGGCTGGGGCCTATGGGGCCTTGTGCCCCTGGCCCAATGCGTCCAGGACACTCCCTCATAGGCCCATGCCCCCTCCCGGAAGGTGGGACCACGTTGGCCCCCTTCCGGAAGGTTCTAGAAGCTTCCGGTACAATACCGATTAATCCGGAACAATTCCGAACTCCAAAAACTGCACTGCCTTATATGAATCTTATTCTCCGGACCATTCCGGAACCTCTCGTGATATCCCGGATCCCATCCGAGACTCCGAACAAAAATTCATAAACCAATTATCCAATCTATCCTAGCGTCGAGACACGTTAAGTGTGTGACCCTGCGGGTTCGAGAATATGCAGACATGATCTTCTATCAATAATCAACAGCGGGGTCTGGGCACCCATATTGACTCCCACACATTCATCGATGATCATATCGGATGAACCACGATGCCAGGATTCAATCAATCCCATATATATATATTCCCTTCGTCTCGCGATATTTTACTTGCCCGAGATTCGATCGTCGGTATCGTCATACCTAGTTCAACCTCGTTCACAGCAAGTACTTTACTCGTTCCGTAATCCGATATCACTTCGTGATTAACTCCTTAACCACATGCTTGCAAGCGGTGTTGATATCGATTACCGAGTGGGCCCGAAGTATATCTCTCCGACTTGGGAGGAACAAATTCCATCTCGATACATACAACCCAACAGATACTTTCCGATCACCTGAGAGACACCTTTATGATCACCCTCTCATAGGATGACGTTTGATGACCTCAAAGCTTTCTTCCGATACCAGGGAGTTGCATTATCTCATGGTCTAAGGAATACAATATTTGACATAGAAAAAGCTTCGCAAAGATGAACACAATGACACGATCTAATTGCTTCGCTTAGTTTGGGTCTGTCCACCATATCATTCTCCCAATGATATGATCTCATTATCAATTGACAACTCATGTCTATGGTCAGGAAACCTTAACCATCATTGATCAATGAGCTAGTCCATAGAGGCGTACTAGGGACACGGTGTTGTTCACAAACCACACAAGTATTAATGTTTCCGCTTAATACAATTCTAGCATGGAATATAAACTTTATCATGAACAAGAATTATAATAATAACATCTTTATTATTGCCTCTAGGGCATAATTCCAACATTTTCATGTAGCTCGATTGTCCATTATCATTTCTCCCTCCTATGGTGCACAAGCCTTTGACAAAGAGAAGATGACATTCATTTCCAAACATATTAAGATAAAATCACATGTAACCATAACTAACACCACAATCCCCCACTTCCAAAATAATAAAAAATCCAACTATATAAAAAAACAAATAAAGGTATCAAGACATAAAAATGGTGTTCATTATTATGGGGGTAATATTGATGAATTTTTCATATGGCACATGCTTTAGCAAAAAAAAATGACACATTTTAATTAAGATCTAAAAGTTACATTATGTTTTAACTCAAACCCCCATTTTTTCTTTCGTTCTAGGGAAAACACCATTAAAGATGATACACACGGACCATAGTTAACTTAATTACGATTTAGAACTATGTTTGGAAAAACTTCTAGACCATTGGTAGAAAATAAGTTATAATTTCAAATCCAATGCTTATACATACCTTCATTTCACCACTCCCTCGGTTCCACGTTCGTAGCAAGAAGCCTCGATTTTGAGGCATCCTAACTTACCGGTGCCATCTCACTATCATAGAGTCAATGCACTTAAAATCCATGGAAATTACATCCAAAATGCCACCACGTATCTATAATAGACCTCTTCAAAAATCTCGACAATTCCTCGCATCCTCAATCGATTATTGCTCTTTTGCCCCCACCCCCGTTGTGGGGTGGAGAAAGGCATGGAGTAGGGTTAGCTCGGCGCCTCCCCATCCTCTGGCCACCACCTAAACTCCTCTCTACAGGTTGATCTTTGCCCAAATTGCCACCAAACCCATCACTCTCAAGCACCACCCATCTCCTCCCTGTCAACCCTCTCTATTTCCTAATTTGACCCTATCATGGCTAGTTCCTCTTCCGCTAATTTTTTCTAGAATGTTTATTCCTAATGATTAGTGAAATTTTTCATTCCCAGTCATATAGGATATTTTTGATTCATTCTACGCAGATTCGCGTTATGTATTTTTTGAAGTCCAATGCTCACCATTGCAAATGAATCAATACATTTGTAGTGGCAGATTATCCGTGGTGATGCTATTTTATTGTTGGATCAAATAGAACCGAGATTTTCATAAAAGAATGTTCCTTTCATAGCCTTCACAAACAAAGAACTTATTTCATCAAATAAACAACAAAACATAACGTCAAATAAGCTGTATGGTAGTGTGGACTTTACACTTTGCAATAAGAGCAATCATCTCAAAGTCCTTAAGGGTTTATTCATGTTAACTCATTACTATATCCACATATTGTGGAGTGCTAATAATATGAAATGTTTAAGTTACTTTTAATAATTCCCCTAGTTTCAACCATGTTTTCTTGTAAAGATAAATGAGCGCCAAAGGTTATGACTTGTTATTTATCTTTCAGTAATAATGAAGGAAAAAATAAACTGTAGCAGAAATCCACTATTTTTCATGCATGTGCAAACCTGGTACCTTAACTTATGTACCCTATAAGTGGTGATCAAATCCTTTATAAGGACCGTGGGCAAGGTAGATTCAGCATGTAGCTTTCCAATATAGAGCAGAAAGATGAGGCAGCATTTAAGCACCATAACTTGCCAAAAGAAGTACCAGTATACCAAAACAAAATGTACAACGTATTGACCAAAACAATGTTTCTCCCCCCATATGGAAGGTTTGATATGTCAAGAGAGATCATATGCGTCCGCGGTTATTGGCAGTTGGAGTGGCCATACTGTTCCGTCGTCAGATGTTTTCAAAATGACTTATGAAATGATTTATGACTTGACTTGACCACAACAGAGTTGTGATATAAAATTTTAAGTTCCCACTTAGGTGTTATAAAACTTTCAACTAGCTTTCTTTGCTTCTGAACCCAGTAGAGGTAAATCTAGCTTTTTGCAAAACAACCTAGAGCTTAGTACTTCCATTCCAAAACCACTTCACTTATTAGTATTAGTTTGCGAGTACTTAAAAAGTACTCATGGCTTTGTCCCTGGCTATTCCCGTGGCCAGACTATGAAGAGGAGTATCCGGAAGACGGACATCAGGAAGGTTACGACAACTAGAATCATCTCCCATCGTCAGCATTGCCTGTGACCATGAAGATGGAGCTTCACCCACGCTATCGTTATTATTACGTTGTTCTGCTGCTTGAATTGTATTAAGACTAGATCATGTGATCATTATTTGTGTAAGACCTTATATATGGTTTATAATGGATGATGTACTGTGATATTCAATCTGTTATGTCTCGCAAAAAATGGTAATTCTGGGATTGCGATGTATGGAATAACATGCATCTGGGATTAAAAATCCGGATGTTGACAATTTGTGTCGCTGCTCAGCCAGGGTAAATTCTATGTGGTGTTTGCCAGAGCCTACGTTGGTCAGAGACTAGGTTGTGCGCTAAATGTGTGTTGTAGATTGTGACATTCCCAGGCGTGGTATATAAGATGAATATGAAAGTTTTGCTGCGGTGTCATGGGCTGTCTGCCAACACGCAAATATGAAGTGTGCTCTTCTGCACATTCTATTGTCTTCAAAGTGATTGCGTTCCTCTGACAATGGAGAGTTCCGCGGCAAGAGATTGAAGCGCAGACATTTGATGGATTACAATGGGTATAATATCTTGTTGTCGGAGGGTAAGTACTGTGGAACATGCGTTTTTGGCTGGTCCCTATAAGCTCTTGTAGGTCCGTCAACGTTTTTTTAGGATGAACTATGGGTTTCCCCACTGCTTGTATTTTTGGATTTATTAAAAAAAGAGGTTCTGAACGCTACAAAGCAACAGGAGCTTGAGGCAAGCTCCTAAAGCGACTACAAGAAGCTATCTAAAATATTGTGCCAAAGTTTTCATGCGAGTATAATATTTCTTCGTTGCCTTGTATAGAAGAATACACAAGTCTATTTATTCACATGCAGTTCTCCTGCATGGTTCGAAAAAAAGAATAGACAACTTTTCTTTGAAAATCTTCATACACCTGTTAAGATTAGGAGACATTCCTTTGAATATGTGGTCATTTCTGACTCTCAAAATTGCAAGGCAAACCAATATAATAATTAACAGTGAGAAACATTGTGCAATGGCCATTTTGGGACTATCAATATAACCGATGATAGGCGTTTGCTGATCCGAGGGAATGGGGAAATCCATGTGGGGCAGATATACTTCCATCACATCGCAAAAGGAGATAGCCAAAGGAAGAGGTGGCTCCTAGCCTCCATTTGAGTCAAATCACACATGGAACATGAGTAATCAGGCAGAAAGAAATTCTTCCTCTGAAGCAGCTGTCTAGTGTTAATCATGTCTTGAACTAAGAGCCAAAAAAAACTTTGTGCTTGGATTGACAACAAGTTTTCGAAATCCATTTTAGAGAAGGATTAGTGATATGATTCCTCATTATGTGCTTATATGTTTCTCTAGCCTTAAACATAGTAGCATTGTTCCTCGATAAACTATGCCTTCTATATTTATCAAACTCATTGAGGACCTGATAAACCTTGAGGGTGCTCAAGTAAAAGGTGGGTAAGGAGGAGAGAACATAGTTAACAAGCCTTAGTTTGTCTCCATAATTTAAATAAACAGAGTAGGAAGACAATCTTCTTTGGGCACGATAGAGAAGGGGCATAAAGTATTGTTTTTTGGACTTAGTGGTGCTCAAAGGCAAACCAAGATAGGTAAAAGGGAGACTTCCTTCTTGACAGAGAAAAGCATCCAAAAAATTGAACTCTGCTCTCAGGAATATTGATAGGAATGATATTTAATTTTCCATAATTTACTTTAAGTCTAGTTGTCTCTCCAAATCTATGCAACAATCCTTTGAGGTAAATCATTTGATTTTCATCAGCTGGTAGAATGATGAGTGTATCATCAACATACTAGATGATAGAGAAATCCATAGTGCTGGAAATGGGCAAAGGTCTAACAAGATGACCTTGAAGCATGTCTTGATTAGTAATAGACTGCATAAAATCTACTTCCAAAACGAACATGAGAGAGGAGAGAGGGCCCTCCTGTCTTACCCCTCTCTTGAAGTGAAACAGAGGACTAGGTACCCCATTTATAAAAATGACAGAACTAGCGAAGGAAAAAATATGTTTGATCCCGATTTATAATTTAGTGCCCAATCCTTTTTGTTAGAGCACCTAAAGGATGAAATAATTGTGCTCCACTTTATCAAAGGCTATTTAAGTCCAATTTTAGGATAACCATTTCTATCTTTGATTTATGACATGGATGCTAGTACTCATAAGCCCATGAAAGGCAATCTTGAATGGTTCTAGGCTTGATGAAGCCATATTGGTTTTCATGAATAAGTTGCATGATCACTTTTTGGAGCATGATTGCGAACTATTTAGTGAGAAATTTAAGAGTGCAATTGAGAAAAAAATGAGTCTGAAGTCATTGGTACTGGCTGCATCCTATTTCTTTGGAATCAGGGTAATAAACACTCGTTGGTACTCTGGGGACAAATATATCCTTCATGAAACTGATGGCAGAGGTCATAAAATCTTTCTTAATGATGGGACAACATTTCCTAAGGAATTCAACATTAATCCCATCTAGCCCAGGTAATTTGTTATTAGGAAAATCATGAACTACAGAATCAATCTCTTTTGTAGTGAAGGGATCCTCAAGGAATGAAAGGTTCACTGAATTTTCTAGGATCTCATTCAAATTAAAGGAGTTATTAGTTGTAACAGTAGTGCCCAATCTTTATTTGTAGGAGTCTAGAAGGCCGAGCTGCTTTATCTTAACGACTGCTAATAGATATTCCATCAGATCCTCTGAGAGAGGCAATATGATTTCTCCTTTTTTGAACATTGCAATTGAATGGAAGTATTTTGAATTTGAGTCACCAAGAGTGACGTATTTAATTTTCCCTCTTTGCATTGTTTCCAATAGACTAGATGTTGCTTCAAAAGAGTATCTAGATGAGTTTTGAGAGATTTTCTTAGAGAAGTTTCTCTAGGGGACAAATCTGTGAGATTCTCAATAGAATCAAGAAGGGATATCATAGCATTGCAGCTAGCACTCTCTTCTTTAATGGAAGACAATGATTTGGACCATTTTTTGATCTTGTGTTGTTGTTCTTTTGTCTTTGCCGCTAGTCGTCTCTGTAACCGGTAAACCCAGCAAGACCTTGTGTGCTTCCTATAATTTTTACTGGTTGCAGCTTGGCACTTGAAGGACGGGAGGAGCGAATAAAATAGATTTATTTATTGATTTTAGTTTTCATTTTTATTGGATGTAGTTACCTACTTCGTGAGAATTGGCCTCAATTGTCCTAGGATCCTTTTATGTACTTGATAAAGAGAGGATGAGTAATTAATACGCCTCCCTTATTCTAACGAAAGAAAAGAGAAATCATTTTAGCTCTAATCTATCTATTATATACTAAAAGCAATATAAGAGTGTTTTTCGAGGCACCAGGTTGATCCATATTATTTAAATTATCGTAATGGTTAGATCCAAAAATTTACGGCTATGATTTAATAACATATTATTAGTTACGTAACGTTTTGACACAATAGTATATGTCTTTAGGCACGTCTGACACAAAAAAAGAGAGTTGTTTGTTCAATACCCAAGCAAGTCACGTATTGGTGCCAACCATAATGAATCACGCACACATAAGAAACGATATTGAAGTCGTCATCTGCTAGGACTGTGCCATCACGTGTAGTTTAAGGATACTTACTTAGCGCCAGATGGGTATCCATAGGAAAATGATATATATCCACTGGGGGATCGAAAGATTGGATCCCCGGGTCGCTCTCCCTGGCATCAAGTGGGCCCTGCACCACGTTCTCTTCGCAGGAACCCAACCAACACGATGCTATCGGCGCCTCTCCTCCAGCCGAGAATAGTACCCGCCGCCACAACCACATCTAGCCCACCGGAGCAGGCAGTTTCCGCCGCTGGACCACGCTGCCGGACCAGCCACCCGCCGCTAGAGTAGGCACCCACCGCCACCGGAGTCGGCACCCGACACCGGACCGGATATGTTCCCCACATCCGCCTCATCCTCCAAACCGAGCTCCCGCCGGAGCTGGCATCTGACGTCGCCGTTGGACTAGACCCCGTCGGAGCAGGTAGCCGCTGTCACCGGAAATCAAGCCCCCGCGCGAGAGCTCGTGTGCGCCGAAAAAGTATGTTGCAAGGAACATCGCCGGAGATGCAAGAGCCACCGACGAGTCTCCGGCGAGAGTCTCAGCCTCCATCTTCGTTGTGGGTGCATCCTCGTGACCTCGAAATCCATATTTAGCTTTGCTACGAATGGCAGCGGGGTGTTGCTACAAGTGGCTCGGGGATTTGCTACCACAGGCACAAGAGGGTGCTATCAACTTTGGGATGGCGGACCTCCGATGTAACGGGCAGTGCTACAAAGTGGAATAAAAATTTTGCTACAACAGTTTTATATTTTTGCTATAATGGTATAATATTTTTGCTACAACGTTTCCGACAAGATATCTGCCGAAGTCGGATTTGCTATAATAGTATATTTTATTTGCTACAACTTCTTAGTCGTTTTGCTACACTATCGCAAAGTTTTTGCTACACGGTCTCTGGCGAGGTCTCCGGTGAAAGTCTCCGGCAAGTTCTCCGGTGAGGTCGGATTTGCTACATTAGCAATTTTTTGCTACACGGTCGTTGACAAGGTCTTCGGCGAAATCTCCAGCGAGGTCCAGTCTGTTTTTCTAATTTTTTTGGACCAAACCGTTTTCTGCGACATATAGCAAAAGCGTGACATTTTATAGCAAATTGGGATAATTTATAGCAAAAGTGGGAATCTGGACAAAAAAAGGACACGTGCACGCAGAGGACCCGGGGGATCGGGAAGAGTTATCCCCCGGGGACGCGTAGTGCTCCCCATATCCATAGCCATGTTTGCATGTATCCGACACACTACAGGAGAAGCTGAATACGCCGACGGTCGGGTCTCGTCGGCATAGTCCCTAAATGCCGTCGGCGTAGGCTGGCCCGATGGCTGCCGTCGGCGTACAGCCCTGTAGGCGTAGCCCCTTCTCCCGTCAGCGTAGAAAAGCTGTCGGCGTAGACCATATGGGACCCACCTAGATGACTAACGGCCGTTTGGCTACGCCGACAGCTTTACCGTCGGCCTAGATTTTTCCATTTTTTTATTTTTTTTAACATTTTTGAATTGTTTAACTTGTTAATCTCACGTGGACATTTTTTATTCTAAGTATACTTAGTCTTAAGTCAAATTGCATAATTAGTCGAACTTCCTAACTGGTCATCCATCCTAATACTACTCTAGCCCCAGGCTTAACTTCTTCGTTCCTTCCACATGAGCTTCCGACAAAGAAACTAGAACTTATTATGAATATTATCATATTAAACCTATTAACCATTACACTATAATGTTAGACATATTTATTTTTTTACATTCCATACAATTATTTGAGTAAACAACAATGAATAAGTAATAATAATCTTGAATTCAAATAAAAATAAAATAAATTTTATTTATTTTGCTTTTTTTATTTAAATTTGAATAATTCATATCTACAGATCCGTAAATCACAATTCGACAAATAATATATCCAAATCGATCATAAAAATAGAGGAATCCAAATATGACATCCCTATCATCTATTTAATTATATATCATAACTTTTAAATATTAGACCAACTAAAACTATATCAAGATTCATGAAACACCATGTTTTTGGCACTTGAAAAATAAAAAATGGCTTTTTCGTGCGACGAAAAGGAAAACTTCCTGCTGCAACATTGTTCGCCATCCCATGATATATACGAGTGCACAATATGTGCATATTAGCGCAAACTATATCAAGATTCTAGCAATAACATTGGTCATTTGACCTGAAATCCAGAAAACCTCGATTGAGATAGGTCATTTTGTGAAGGTTTTTTTGTGACACAGTCAATATACCAAGTTTGGTATTTTTTTCATGCAACTATGTCATATAATATGACACCACACGAAAGTTTTGCATTGTTTCGATCGTTTTTGAATTTTTTATGCCCGTTTCAAACTATCGTCAAACTTCCTAAATCGAGGGGCATGATGATTCTTAGCTCGGGGCTGAGCCTCACTAAACTTGCATTAGATCTCTGATGAAATAGCATATTGTGAACCTAAAAATGATTTTTGCAAAAAATCATGAGCAACATATCATGTACCTGTAGTTCAAATCTAACTCATTTCCTACCGATTCGGCAGGAATTTGTCTTTTTCACGAGAGGTGAACGGAAAGGTTTGAGATATCCAGGTTGGAAAATTGTCCATTCAATATGGTCTAGTATTTTTAAAAAATATGGTATTATCATTTTGAAACTTTTATTTAGTGGTTGCTTCACAAAAACACCCCTTTTTTGCACTCGGAAAATGAAAAATGGCTTTTCGGTGCAAAGAAAAGGAAAACTTCCTCCTGCAACATTGTTCACCATCCCATGATACACATGTGTGCACAATATGGACACATTATCGCAAATTATACCGCGATTCTCGCAATAACATTGGTCATTTGACCTGAAATCCAGAAAACCTCGATTGAGATAGGTCATTTTGTGAAGGTTTTTTTGAGACTCTATGAATATACCAAGTCTGGTATTTTTCCATGAAACTATGTCATATAATATGACACCACGCGGAGGTTTTGCATTGTTTCGATCGTTTTTGAATTTTTTATGCCCATTTCAAACTATTGTCAAACTTTCTAAATCGAGGGGCATGAAGATTCTTAGATCGGGGCTGAGCCTCACTAAACTTGCATTAGATCTCTGATGAAATAGCATATTGTGAATCTAAAAATGATTTTTGCAAAAAATCATGAGCAACATATCATGTACCTGTAGTTCAAATCTAACTCATTTCCTCCCGATTCGGCAGGAATTTGTCTTTTTCATGAGAGGTGAACGAAAAGGTTTGAGATTTCTAGGTTGGGAAATTGTCCATTCAATATGGTCTAGTATTTTTGAAAAATGTGGTATTTTTATTTTGAAACTTTCTTTTGGTGGTTGCTTCACAAAACACCTCGTTTTTTGCACTTGGAAAATGAAAAATATGTTATACGAAAGTATTTGTATTTTTTATGTATTTTTTTTGAATAAAAATATATAATATTTGAGTTTATATAGATAGATCTTATTTTTCTGCAAATTTTGATATATTATATGTATTTTTCTGAATTTAAATGATTTAGTTATGTTTTTTTAAGATTAATGTGGAAAAAAGAAAAATAGCTACGCCGACGGCTTTGCCGTCGGCATAGGTCTTGCTGTCGGCGTAGACTTGACGCCGTTGCTCTGCCGTTAGCCCAATGGGCTACGCCGACGGTCCTGTTTACACCGACGGCGGCCGTCGGCCTATTTATTCTACGCTGACGGCAAAACTGGACCGACGGCCCGTCAAGCTACGCCGACGACCCTGACATTTTGCCGTCGGCGTATAAAAAGGCCATCAGCCTATTTGGTTATTCCCGTAGTGACACGGCACAGGGACGTGTTTGGGTGGGTCAACCGGCAGTAGGAGGCAACGCCGCCATTACCAACAATTCAAAACAAGGCACATACAATAGGTGAGAAGTGAGATAAAAAGTCAACTTAAAAGACGCAATGGACATGACAATCAGTCTAGATTGAAAAACGGTACGTGTGGAAAGCCATGGATCGGATTGAAGCCATGGTTTTAACCTCCTTTCAAAAAGAATAAATCAGATGGAAATGTCCCGATCGTACATGGATTCAGCCTCTTTTTTCAGTCTGGGTTGTATATTTGATTAGATTAAATAGAGCGAGAAACGTCAACTCAATTATGTTCCAACTCGTGTCCGGATGACCATCTCATACGCGAAGAGTTCTTTGTACTTCTGAATTGCTGACTACGAGGGCTGCACCATGTGGGGCATCAGTAGGCACTCTATCGCGGATGTTGTCCATGGTGGTGAGCTCAAGGACGGCATATGACTGCAAGGGCATGCAGCAGAGCCGAACTGCGCGATGATGAGGGCACGTTTGTTTTTGTTGCATTGTTACTAATCTCCTGTAATACTAATATCTTCCAAGAAAAATAAGAAATTATAAGGGTCCAAAATAGCTCTTCAATTCAGAGGGATCATTCAGAAGGAAAACATCAAAGATCGAATTGATGCGTCGGAGCAATAGTTGGGAGAGAGAAGACATAGTTGAAGGCATGTAGGTAACATCATGGGAAGATGCAGCACATGAGATGAGTCTCTCCATAATCACATCGGCTACATCATCATCGGTGTAGGATTATAGCTTTGATGACATGGAGAACTTAGAGGAGTTGGTGAATTACTGGACGGAAGCATCCTAACTGTCCATTCACTGTCATCGCCGATGAAATTATTGACGAGGACAACAGCCCCTGATTCATTTTCAGATGTGGAGATGTCGTTTAGTACACATGGCAATGGACATACAATTTTGTTTAGATGTGTCATCGCCCATGAATTTTTTGACGAGGACATCAATCCTCACACCATGAGATAGGGCATGAACAATAGAGAGTGCGGTATGTTCTGATTTATCTTCTTTCTTTGTTTACTACAGGCGGCAAGACATAGTATATCAAGTAAAATTTATAGCTCGAGCAAAGAAAGAACTGTGGACTTGTGGACTCAAGAATAATAAAGATACAATGAAGAAGTTTGAGAGGAAGGAATCATTGGTATGTTTGTCAAAGTGAAGCAACAAAAGAAATGCATAGAAATTACACAAAATGATTGTGATGACATCAAAATAGCAAGAAGTACTGAATCATGGGAGAACAATGCCTCATTCATTATGGTTCGATTACTCAATCAAGTTCGAATCCTGGAACAATATTAATAAATGTAGGGTTGCAATACATTTGCACTTATTAAAAATTTCTTAGTAGTATTATGGAAGCTAAACAAACAAAGTTTGCACCATGGGTTGGTTCATACTTAGTATTAGATTTACCTAGGCTCCATCTACGCTTAGATATTGCTATGATCTGCAACAAAGAACTATTTCCATT
The DNA here is from genome assembly GCA_916181665.1 of Avena sativa. Lineage (NCBI taxonomy): Eukaryota > Viridiplantae > Streptophyta > Magnoliopsida > Poales > Poaceae > Avena > Avena sativa. Next base: position 287,909,011 of record OV702296.1, read on the forward strand.
AGACAGATGGATTTTTAGTCGATGTGTGCAAATTTCTCAAATAAATAGTTTGTGGCTAGATTTATATGAGGTTAGAAAGAATTATTTATGGGAACTTAAAAGTATTAAGACAATATTAATTAGAACACACTGTTAACAATCAATTTTATAATGTAAATAATAGAAAAGATCTATGCTATGACAAAAAAATGCTAAAAATGTTAAAAATTAGTTCATAGTGAATCTAGCAGGGCAAATGCATGATAAATGGTTGCTCATCACACTTGTACATAGTTATATCTCAAGAAAAAAATTAAAGGGTCGAATTGTATTGACAAGAAAGAATTTCAATGAAAGCCCATCTTTTTGCAAGGGTAAAACGAGTATGCCATATTACTCCGTATAGCAATGCACAAAATGCTAGAGAGATGCATAGCTATAGATATAAGCTAACAAGCAAACAAATTTATGGGGTCATCCGGTTGGCCAGTTAGTTTTGCTTGTATCCTCGAGCACACTAAATGTATGCCTATAAAATATCTTAGTAAAAAACAAATCAACAATTTAAATTGATTTTATTATTTCTTAGGAATGCTCTCTATTTAGGATTACAAATAATATAACTCTAAAGATTATGCCCTCGCATTTGCGAGGGCCACCTTGCTAGTTAATATGAGAAAGGTGAAAGCATCAAAGGTACATAGAATATAATTACATCCGAAAATACTACGCGAGACCAACGACCAATCAGATTTCATGTTATTAGATAATGCTGGCATATGAGCATGTGTGACTTTGGGCACAATCAGCATGTGTGCTCAGCTGCAACCACGTCAGCAAGGCGAGCGACATTAGCCCAAATTTCATGCTTGCAAGCCTCCAAGTTTAGTACATTAATAGAGCCCGGTGAAGCCGTAAAGGTAGTTAGAACCAATTCAGAATGGAAACTTAAAATGGAGGAAACGAAACTACACAAACCGAGAAGGTCTAATGTTGATATAAGATTATCAATCTTGTTTCTCAGACGAAAACTCAAGATGGAGGACCTGCTCCATGAAGCTCTTTTTTTCAAAAATTTAAAACAATATTTTCAAGTTTCAAAAAAGAAAGAAAAAACATCATAGAAGTGGAAAATGTTTCACTTTACCAATGTTGCAAAATCTTCAACTCATAATACCTTGTATTTGAGGCTACATAAAAATGAAAAAATATGAAATATTTGTGAGGTTTGAAATTTTTCACTATTCACTATTTTAGATGTCATATTTTTTCCTTTTTGTGTAACCACGAATAATAGATATTTTGAGTTGAAATTTTGCATTTTGGTAAAGCACAACCTTTTCTACATCTAGGTGTTTTTTTAGTATTTTTAATCTTTAAAATGTTGTATTTGAATATTTCAAAAAATGAGCTCCACGGAGCATGCGATCCATTTGTCCATGCCCATGTCTCAAGATGGCCATAAAGAGCTTCTTTGTTATAAATATTTTCATTTTCCACCACAACATTATTCTTTCTAGTGCTCAACCATATGTCTCCTTCCATAGTTCCTTATTGAATTATCCTTCAATACTCTTAATGTTTTCTTCTATAGTTGAAGGACCTTTAAAATTGTCAAAATATTTGATGATCAAAATAAGCTTGGTTTATCCGTGAGAGTCAACTAAATTCTCTCACCATTTATAATGGATACATTTGTAAAAGAAGGGACGCTGGAGTACGAAAAATCAATGTGTTTGTAAAACTCAACTTGCAAGTTTTTTGGACCATGGAAACCGTTGGGGAGCCCCCTATGGTATGATTTTTATAAATAGGAAAGCCTCAAAATAGGGGTAAAGTACAAAAGAATTACATAGGACTATACAAAAGAAATAGAACAAAAAGTAGGAACACCTATCAAAATAAATCTATTCAAGCAGATAGTCCAGCTCTATGCGTCGGCTTGACTCTATGCACAAGTTGTGTGACCAATTGTGCTCATATTACCTTAGAAATTATTTCACATACAAATATTTTCTCAAACAATTAATACCAGTCGGGCTTCGATACAATCACTACCCATATTCTATATGCAAGGTAAGCTCTTGGATCCAATCTTTGAAAATCACAAATTTGAACACCTTTTAAAAAAGGAAAGACGGATTTGACATGAATCAGTGTCATTTTTAAATATTTTTTAGAATAACAATTCATTGATTTATTCATGTTTACTTCTTACTTTATGACCAACCATTCTTCATATTTACATGCCTTGCAATTATATGAACAAGCATCACTACTTCCTCATTGTCGCATATTTCATAAATAAATATTTCAAAATTCTATATATAGAATATAAACCTGATAGAGAAAAATCATGTTTGTTCATATATATATATATATGTTTCAAAATGGGATCCCAAGACCATTCATGTTTTATGCCAAACCAGCACGTGGTGGTGAGGCCATGATTAAAATTTCAGTACGACACAAATCCATGCGGGTTGTCTGAATGGATTGGCACCTCGCCTCAAAGCCAAGTGACTTTTGCCACCATGAAGTATGGTTGTTGGGGGCTTAGAGAAGATCATCTCGGAGCATGACTGACATGCGCATCACATGTCGAGATATGTAGTTGCTTCATAAATCAAGGAAAGTATCATGTAGACCCTCATGGCCTGGTATTGAGCACTCTCGATACTTCAAAGTTAAAAAAGAGCTCGTAATAAAGTTATGAAATTCCAGGCATATATTCATCATGCCATGAAATTCCATATCCAAATGTAAAACACTAAGCAAGAAAGAGAAGAACAAATGAGCTAAAAATACAATTTGGGCCATGAATTCGGCCCATTGACCATATTAATCCTTTTTTATCTTCTTTGTTTCTAGATCAACAATTCCACTTTCAGATATGAAATTATCTACACCGTCGGTGTAAAAAAATATGAATATACTATAAGGGTTTTCGTTTTTTGTCCATTAGATATAGGCTAAAAAATGACAGAGTAACAACATACGTAAGAGATGCCATAAAACACACACCTTAAAACAAGTATACATGTGCCGAAAAACACTTTTAGAGTGTAAAAATGGTCCGGATAGAATAGATATGGTAAAACCGACTACTAGCATCTACCAGATAGGACCAGTTTTTATTCTCTTTTTCCTATTTTCCCATTCTCTTTTTCGTGGGCCATTTTCTTCCCCCAAGTAGTCTCACCCTCAATCCAACATGCCCGCCCGTGGAGGGAGCGGGCCGAGCGCGTCGGCGGAGCGGTCAGGCGGCAGCGTCCAGGCAGGCGTGGCGACCTTGTCCAGGTCGGGGCAGAGGGCGGCTAGGTAGGGACGCGGGCGGCCAGGTCGAGGCAGAGGGCGACGGAGGACCAGCGCAAGGAGCGACGCACTGGAGCAAGACGAATTCCATGAAGTTTCTGTGGCAATTTTGCTTCGTGCTTCGAGTGAGAATTTGCAGCATGCACTGACCGGCGCACCAAATTTGGTGCACAGGATAGCGCAACTTGAGGCACGCACGCGCTAGTATAGGGCGTTTGTTGGAGCACGACTGAGAGTCTCTTGCGCAGACGCGTTTTAGAGCGCCTGCTGAAGATGCTGTAAAGCAGCCACGCGCATGCACCGTCTTCCTCTAGGTCTTCAGGCAGCACACGACAACACATGCCCGCATGCCCTCGCCCCATCCCACCCAGTGCCGCCTGCGCCAGCCCGTGTGGATGTTCTTTGCCCGTGTGGATGTTCTTTGCACCTCGAGTGGAGGCCCCCATGCATGGACACGCGCGGCTTGGTGCCGGAGCTCCTAGGTCTGTGCTCATGTGGTCGACCGGACTAATTTTGTTAAAAAGTTAGTCACAATTAGGGCTGCCCGCCGGAGTTTGATGGCACTTTGGCTAGAATCAAACCAACCTTAGAGCTCGTTTGGCACCCAGGTATTCATTTCATTTGGTAGAGAAATGAAATGAATACATGGATTCATTTCATTTATATTGTGATTCCAAAAAGACCCACATGTTTGGTTGCCACCAAAAAAATGACTACGAAATTCAAAATGGAATTTCAAAATAGCTGCCCTGTACTAGAATAAAAACACATGCATCAAGTGATTGCAGCAGTACTTCTCATAAGTTTTGGACCTCAAAACACACATCATCCAAGTTCCAAAGTTAGGAACCCAAATCCAGTATAATTATCATCTGAAATAAAAATATGGCAGAGAACCCACAGATAGCACTACACTTGAACCATTACAACGGAGCACTGTCTCTTAATTATCCTTCCACTTGTCCCATGATTAGCAGGTATTGCTACTCCTACATTTCATATACTACTAGTACAAAGTGGTACCACTACATCTAATCATGTTGGTTCTGCAGAACAATACGGTACACTCCTTTCACTTTCGGTAGTATCCTACAATACATATGCTGTTCTACAGCAACTATACTAACAAAAAACCCAGCTGCTGCCCTCTTTCTTTTCTTCCTCCTCTCATGATATAGCACTACTTGTTGATCAGCCATCTACAATAGATACAACAAAGAACTAGTTCAGATTATAATTAGTGTTGCTTATTGTGTTTATTCTCATATTCATACTTGACGGTTTAATTGAACCACTGGGTGCATGCATTAGTTCATAGTCAGGTTTAGTACAACTTATCAAACAAACAAATGTACAAGCAGACAAAAAATAAGAACATGGTCAGGACTATACAAGCGGACAAAATTAGTGCAGTCACTCCTTTTAATTCTAGAAATCAAAGAAAAGAAAAATCTAAAACTGTAAACTGTTGAACCTACTTACATACATGTACAGACAAAAGTATGCCTATGGACACCTACATACATATGCTTATGGGCAGCAACGATCAATACTTTCAGATGACTACAAAATTCCAGTTTTTAAATACAAATTTGACTAACACAGAGTTCAAGAATAACTACAAATTTGATCAACGAAATATGAAATATGTGCCTAATCAATCACTCGTCATTTAAAAAATCAGAAATATTATCCTACATGGCAAAGAGACTATTTTGTGTTCCTAAGCATTTGCATTGTGCATGGACTAAATGACCAAATTACTCGCAAAAAAATGACCAAATTGGCACATCAACGTTCCATTTGGTTTCTCTGTCTTACACAAACAAAGATATACATGCCATCTTCACTTAACTAGCATCGCTCATCAGGTCACTAGCAGTATGTATATACAAAGATATACATGCCATCTTCGGCCTTCAGTATATATAAGTAACTAGCAGTACAGAATTGATCATAGCACAATCTGGTTATCATCGTCCCTTGAATAGTAGTACTGGCCATCTTGTATGTTTAAATGTTTCATTTCAGTATGAACACAAGTGATTAAGACTACTTCCACGTGTATTTTAAGATGTCCTGGTGGTGCTGTAATGCTGGATCATGACTGAACATTCCACATGGCGCAGTGTAATGTCGCTTTACAACAAAATCCCAGGAAGAAAACGGATTTTCTTTTTTGTTGGGATAAGAATAAGATGCATCTTGCCCAGCTTACAGGTTCCAGTATTACCGCTACAAAGGGAAACGACTACTGAGTAAGAGTTGCTGATTCCTTGTAGTCCCCAATGCAGGTACTAGTCCCCAGCAGCAGCAAGGCAAGCTATGGAAAAGTAATTACCATTTAGTACTACTAAAACATGAGGAAATCAACAAATTTTATGGCCAATTTCCACATAAAACAATCCATCAAGTCGAAATTAACAGAGGAGGCACGAACTAACAAGAATCAAACCTGGATCTGGGGATCTTGAGTTTCCTGTGATCCAAACCTGTAGGTCTTGGGTTAGGGTTCTGGGAGACAAGAGAGAGACGTGGAGGGAGATGTGGAGGCTTGAGGTGGGAGGAGGAGCAGCGAGATGGGATCGGGGAGGAGCAGCAAGATGAGATCGGGGAGGAGGAGCAGCGAGATGGGATCGGGGAGGAGCAGCGAGATGGGATCAGGGAGGAGGAGCAGCGAGATGGGATCGACGAGGAGGAGGCGGCGATGCGGAGTCGGGGATGTAGGCGATGCTGCGGTGGGGAGGACGACGCGATGAGGAGATACGGGGCAAATGACAGGTCTCACATCGGAATCAGGTTTACACATGTTATTTCGGTGGATTTGCCAAATAAAATGATGGCTTAATTCTGTCAACCAAACAACATAAAAATGAAATTCTAAAATAAATTTCAGGATTTCATGTCCAAATGATGGATACCAAACGACTTCTTACGGAATTTGGCTGGATTCCGATTACTCTAGTGCGGGCCCAATGACACTTGGTTGAAACTTCCCTCCCATCAAGACTTTGATCGGTTTGCAGGGCACTAGTAAAATCACCTCTGAAACTTTCTCCGCGTGGATTCTCGATCGGTGCCCTACGTACGGGTCAGCCGACTTTTATGGGATCTGGAATAGGCCATTTTTTTCAACCAAAATTTTAAGAGTTTGGCCACTTTTATGGTATGTGTTAGAGCTACTCTAAACGGTAGTACTCGTACGTGGGGCCCTTCAAGACAAGATACTCTCTCCATAAATAGAAGACGAGCAATCGCGCCGCTCTGTGAATAATGTGATAAAGTACGTTACATATTTCGTATGCTCAAGGCTTTTGCCCTTCATGCCGCTAGAAAAGGTTGTTAATGTAGCTAGGGAAATGGGAGGCCTCGGAAACGACGAGTGAGGAGTACAATGCGTTCTTCTTGCGAAGGAAATCATTCTGGCTGTTCATGGTTGTTTGGTTCACAGTTGAGACACCATACGTGAAGCTATAGCCTCACTGGCTGTTGTCGGTGCAGCAGAAACCATGCCAATCAAGCCTCAATGGTACGCTTTCTCCCTGTCACCACGTTGTGCGAGGGGCTGCTAGCATAGTCCGCTTGAGGCCTTGTTTACTTTAAGGACATTTCCATCCCTCACTTTTAGGGTATTTGAAGGGATGTGAGGGGTTTATTTTGTATCCCAGATTTTTCCTGATATGTCGTTTACTAGACCGGGTTTGGAGGGATAATTCTGGAATATCCCCACAAATTCCCTCCACACTAGTGTATATTTGGCAAGACTAAAAACTCTCCATCATGATAGAGTATTTTTTAGGGAAGGTATTTATGAGGATTTAAGAGTATTGGGTGAACACCAAATCTCCGCATATCCCCACATCTTTTGGGTATAAAAATACCCTAAAAGTAAACAAGACCTCCGGAGGTTGGAGATGATGGGGGATTTGGTGAATCCCTTCCTTCCACTCAATCCCCACATTTCTCCCCCATTTTCTAAATTTCCACTGTGGGCCATCTTCCTCCACCTAGCATCAATCCAACATGCACGCATGCCCATATGCTGGCCTCCCGCCTCCTAGCCAGAGGCGAAGCTCCCCCTTGGGCAAGGTATGGCAACTGCCCTACTTTGAATTTTAGCAAAAAAATTGTATATATGTATGCTTATCTTCGATATAGATACAATTTTGAGCAAAATTCGTACGTTCTGAATAAAACCCAAATGAAAACACGAACATGGATTGCATTGGAGTGATTTAGGCCTTCCTGGGCCTTTGCTGGGCCGCATAGTTGAAAGAGGTCGTGTGTGTGTGCTCCTTCGCTTGCACAGATCGATGTGCCCAAGCCGTTCGTGTGCCCCCGACCTATGCGTATGCCCCGTTTGCCCTGACCTGTTCGACTGCCGATCCCCCGACCGAACTGATCAACAAAACGACGACTCAGGAGCGCCGTGTCTTCCTGCCCTCCCGCGCGAGTGAGCGGCATCTCCGGTCAGCGTCGTTGTGACTCCTTCGATAATCTGACGCCAGGACTGCCCACCGGCTATCGATCCACATGCCCTTGTTTCTCCGGCTCCACTCTCCAGGACTGTCCGGCTAGGGCTAGTATGAAATTGCTAATTTCTAGATCCTACTCTACGAACTTGAAAAATTGTTTCTTATTTCATACTAGAGTGTGTATTTAGGGAGGCTCACTTAGTATATTAATGTTTTTCTTTTGGGTTTGAGGGTTACTATTCTCTCTCAAACTTTTTCATACAATTGGCAACTGGAAGTATTCTACATACTCTGGTTCTTCATAACTGATTGTCGGTATTGCCGTCTAGCTCTGTCTTGGCTCTGCGATTTTTTGCATCAGTTTGTCTATTGCTCTAAAGTTTGCCCGACCTAATTTTTTTCGTCCTTCGTCACTGCTCCCAGCACCGTCTCCCGTGCCGCCCTGTTGTTGCAGCGGCTACAGCTAGCTGCCACCAGCTGCTCGTTTCCTCTAGGTCTTCAGGTAGCACACGGCAACACATGCCCCCATGCCCTCGCCCCATCCCACCCAGTGCCAGCCCGTGTGGATGTTCTTCGCACCTCGAGTGGAGGCCCCCATGCATGGACACGCGCGACTTGGTGCCGGAGCTCCTATAGGTCTGTGCTCATGTGGTCGGTCGGACTAATTTCGTTAAAATATTAGTCACAATTAGGGCGGCCCGCCAGAGTTTGACGGCGCTTTGGCTAGAATCAAACCAACCTTACGGAATTTGGCTGGATTCCGATTACTCTAGTGCCGGCCCGATGACAGTTGGCTGAAACTTCCCTCCCGTCAAGACGTTGACCGGTTTGCAGGGCACTAGTAAAATCACCTCTGAAACATTCTATGCGTGGATTCTCGATCGGTGCCCTACGGGTCAGCCGACTTTTATGGGATCTGGAATAGGCCATTTTTCAACCAAAATTTTACCCAGGTGCTAATAAGTGCACGGTGGCTAGTTTGTCAAAATGAGCCATTGATTTGTGTCCATCCGATCGACACGATTGACGCGCTGCGCGCGTGAGCGTGATCTTTCCGACAACTTCCACCTGTCTTCCACCACCCACATGCCTCCCGGCGACGGAGCACTCTCTCTATCCATTCCCCTCCCCTCTCTGTCTCTCCCAAATTCCTTTCTTGCTAGGGTTCTTCGAGGCAAAATCAGCAAACCAAATCTAGAGGTTCGCCGCGCGAGTGGGGGCAAGGTGCTCGGCCATGGAGAGATCCGCGAGGGAAGGCGGAGTGCTCGGAGATCCAGTTCGTAAGGTAGCACCGAGTTTTTTTCTGTTCGTCCATGGCTGCCGGTAAGGAGGAGGCACACCGGCCAGGTCCGTCGCCGCCCCCGCGGTCTGTAGTCCCATCGTTAACCTCCTGGAGCACCGCATCCACGGCGCGAACTTTTGGAACACCATGCACATGTTGAGCCATGGAGCACGCGTGTTCGCCGCGCACAATGGCCGCGGCGCCAGCAAGGAGGCCGACCACCACAATCCGCATAGGCCACCGCTCATGTGGGGATTCAGTTTCTGTTCACGCCGTGGAGGTCCAGCAGGCCAATGTCGCCTCACGCGCATGCTGACCTGCGAGTAAGCTGGCTGCGTCCTGCGTGCATCTGGTCATCACAGAGAGGTTGGCCAAGCCCACATGCCGCCTACCTCTACAACCCATCGGGGCAGAATACATAAAACTGACCTAACTTTGAAAGGATTTCACAAACTGAACTTATGGCAAAAGTATTTTACTCAACTAACCCTTTTATGTAGCGCCCAACAGAAAGGCTTCACACTATACAGTGTAGCGCCTATGTCAAAGACGCTACACCCCTTGACAGCGTGGCACGCGGGTCCCAAATTCTGATCCAGTATTAAAATACGAAGTATTTTATGTAGCGCCTAAGAGATAGGCGCTACGCTTATGTTATATACCGTGTGAATCTATACTATACAAAAGGCTCTGTTAGCCTAGATGGTTGAGCCCTTTAGTTTACCTTGTAGGTCTTGGGTTCAAATCTCATTTCCTCCTATTTATTTTTCTGAACTTTATTTTATGGAATTTTTTCTCTAAGTCCATAACTGAGAATGCCAGTTGCACCGGTGCTCACGTATATATCGGCATCTCGGTCCTTTTTTTGACATGGTCTCGATCCTTTCTTCCTGTTGCTGGGTTCTACTAACCGTGACCATTAAGTAAAAACCAGTACTACAGCTGCTGCTAGTCATTGGCTCCGGCGCTGGAGAAAGGGTGACGAAACAGCAACACGATTTTCTTTGATGGCTGGACGTGCATGCAGCCGGAGGGGAGCACCGTGTTCCTTTGCTCGTCGGCGCGCCTGCCGAGCCGGACCTGGCCACTACGCTGCCGGAGGTGTTTGCCGGAGGGGAGCACCGTGTTCCTTTGCTCGCCGGTGCGCCTGCCGAGCCGGACCTGGCCACTACGCTGCCGGAGGTGTTTTGGAGAGGACCGGCGAGAGACACTGCCACTACACTGATGTATTTTGCATGTGCTCACGCCATGTCTGTAATTTTGCATGTGCTCACTGATTGAGATCGCCAGCGGGATGACGCGGTAGCCGCAGTGTCCCGCGCTTATTCTGATGGTTTATGGCGGCAAGCCGCAAGAGTCCGCAATGCTTGTGCTGTCCCGCTTAGTTATGTTGCGGCCAGCCAAAACCCGCCCGCTTGCAACCTTACATATATGTCACGAACCAATGTTCTTCGGATTAGATTGCCCCAACTTTTCTACTGATCGATCAATGCAACTGGCAGGCTACTCATTTATGGACTTAGAGAAAAAAAATCTCATAAAAATAAAGCTCATAAAAATAAAAAAATAAATAGAGGATGTAAGATTTGAACCCAAGACCTATAAGCCAAACCAAAGGGGTCAACCATCTAGGCTAACAGAGCCTTTTGTCTAATGCAGATTCACACGGTATATAACTTCGTATTTTAACGCCTTTCGTCAAGGCGTTACCGGATCGGCATTTGGGATCCGCGTGCCATGCTGTCAAGGGGTGTAACGCTTTTGACATAGGCGCTACACTGTGTAGTGTGAAGCCTTTCTGTTGGGCGCTACATAAAAAGGTTAGTTGAGTAAAATACTTTTGCTATAAGATCAGTTTGTGAAATCCTTTCAAAGTTGGGTCAGTTTTATGTATTCTGCCACCCATCGGAGCTGCTGGTATTACTCTAGTTCTGCTGCTCGTCCTGATCGTTGCTGAGTCAGGCGGCATCCCAACTAGTCTGCTCCTGTTGCTGGTCCTAGTCACAACTTAGCCATACCGTGTCCGCCAAGCTGCTATTGCTGCTGGTCCTGGTTGTGGCCATGTCGCGGTGGCACGCGCAGTCACCTACAGGTTTGTAGCTATCTGATTATTGAACTATGATGCCCTGTTTGCTGAATCTTCTGACCGTGCACAACTGATATATGTAGCTAGCTGAATGCTAGTGTGTGCTAGCTGATCTATGGTTGTGATTAGATTATCCCTAGTGTAGAATCATCATTATTTCTGGTTTAAAACTCTGAGATTGAAGTAGTACCCATTTTGTAGGTCAATAATCATTCACGCAGTTCAGGGGTGAGGGGCTAGAATATGTTACCCGCCCATTTTGATCAGCGCAAACTTTAGTACGTCCCTACCATCCATATTAGTTGCTTAGCCATTCTAATTAAGTCACTTACTATTTCTTATTAAGTTGTTTGAATATTGAATTAAGTTAGTAATCTGAGAGGACTCCACTAGGCAATGACCCAAGTTATTAAGTTAAACGGAACCATGCAATCTGGTTTATCCCATGTGGCACTACAATCACATTACATGGTCTTAGATTGTAATCACATTAAGTCTAGTTGCAGCCATTACCCAATTGAGTTGTAGATGGAACCATGCAAAATTTAGTCCATGGTGTAGGTTAGTTGCTTTCTTTGAATCCCTGACAACTCAATTGGGCACATGTTGTCCATCTGGTTGTATTTATTGCACCCTAAGTTCCAACATGGATCATGTAGAGTTGTACGACGGTTTATAATTTTATTAGTTGCTTTTAAAAAATCCCCATAACCAAGTTTATGTACATGGTTTCATCTAGTTGTTTTTACTCTAGCCTAAGTTGCACCAGAGATCATGTAAGAGTTGTATAATGGTGTATGATTAGTTTTTTTAATCCATGCAACCAAGTTTGTGTGCATGATTTTCCATCTAGTCATATTTTTGTCTAGCCTAAGTTGCAGTAGGGATGATGTAGAGTTTGCATGATGATTTATGATTAGTTGATTTTCTTTTAAAACCTCTAAAACCAAGTTTGGGTACATGATTTTCCATCTAGTTTTTACCGTACCCCTTAGTTGCAGTAGGGATGATGTAAAGTTGTATGGTAATTTTTGGTTAGTTTTTTCATGAAATCCACACAACTATGTTTGGGTACATGATTTTTCCATCTAGTTGAGTTCTACTGTACCCCTTAGTTTCATCTAGTTATCATGTAGAGTTGTATGGTGCTTTTTGGTTAGTTGCTTTTTCTGAAATCCATGCAACCAATTTTTTTAAATACCATGCAACCAAGTTGGGTACATCATTTTTCATCTTTTTGTGTTTCACTATGCGTCTAAGTTGTAGCAGTGATTATCTAGAGTTGTATGGTGATTTCTAGTTAGTTACTTTTTGTATAGCTAACTTGCAGCAGGGATTATCTCTATTGTCAAGTTGCCTACTAGTTATAGCTAAGTTGTTTGATATTTTCAGTTAAGTTGCAGGTAAAATCTTACCGTGGCTTCCAGATCAGTTCCAACTCGCAAGGTTCTATGCACTAAATTAGTTCATTTTTAAAATAAACTAAGTTGTTTTACGTCATCATATGTAAATTTATTTTGCCACTTTATTTACTAATATAAGTTCATTACATAGAGATAGACAATTTGCTTTAAACATCTGTACTAAGTTTCTTCAATGGATAAGCTTTCATATTTTTGCTTTGTTATGTACCATTTGTTTTTGACATATTAGGTTAAGTTATTTTTCCCATGCATATAAGTTCATTTTAGAATACACTAAGTTGTTTTACATCATCATATGTAAATTTCTTTTGCCACTTCTTTACTAAGTTCATTACATAGAGATAGCCAATTTGCTTTAAACATCTGTACTAAGTTGCTTCATTTTGATAGGCTTTTTCTATTTTTCTTCTTTGTTATGTACCATTCTAAAAATTGGACAGATTACATTAAGTTGCTTTTTCCCATACATGTTTCATTTTTAAAATATGTTAAGTTATTTCTTGTCACTGATTGTAAATTTACTTCTACCGCTATTTTTACTAAGTTGACTACCTAGAGGTAGCTATATTGCTTTACAATCTTTTACTAAGTTGTTTCATTGGTCTGGCTATTTTATTATTTTTTCTTTGGAATGTACCACTTAAAAAAATGGTCAGATTACTTTAAGTTGTTTTTCGCATACATGTAAGTTCATTTTTGAAACACGCTAAGTTTTTTTCTGTCACCATATGTAAAATTTTCTTCTGCAACTGGTTTTCCTGAGTTGACTTCCTGAAGGTAGCTATATTGTTTTAAAATATTACTAAGTTGCTTCATTGCATAGGCTATTTTGTTTACTTTTTCATGTAACATTTTAAAAATGGATAGATTAGTTTAAGTTCTTTTTTTTCATACATATAAGTTCATTTTTTAAATATGCTAAGTTGTGTTTTGTTACCATTTGTAAATTCCGTTTGACATTATTTTTACTAAGTTCATTGCATAGATGTAGCTAATTTGATTTCCTTTTTTCTGTAATTTTCAAGGTTCTTATTGCAATAAACCTATTTTCAAGTGTCTGCTGGCATCATCAGATAAGCTAAAGGAGAATGTTCATCCTATGTTCAGATAAGCTAAAGGAGAATGTTCATCCTATGTTCAAAAATCTATGTACAGATGAAACAAAAGACCAGGGTCTACTTATATCCGCTAGCTTAAACTGTGGCTAAGAAAGCTTTTTGCAAAGTGTTTCGTGCCGCAACTAGTAGATTTTTCTGTTCACAGTACCTATCATGTGTGTGAAATCTTAATATCCCTTTTATATGTGGTGCCAAATGCAAAAGGTAAACAGTGAAAACTAATTAAGTCGTCGCAGGTTTTATTTTACTTTAACAATAAGAAATATCAGCTTGGTTTTGACGAGAATAATCTAGGTTGCATCAGGTTTGTTAATGCAAAACACAACTTTCCATGGAACATGATGTGTTCGATTTTGTTTGAGTTGTACTCCCTCTGTTTTAAAATATAAGATGTTTTAGGTTTATAAAGAAAATGTATCTATACTACTTTTAGTGTCTAGATTCACTATAAATCTGAGTGAACCTACATACTAAAACTAGTCTAAATACATTTGCTTCACAAAACTAAAACATCTTATATTTTAAAACGGAGGGAGTATCTATCATACAAGCCAAGTTGTTCCAGATTATATGCCATAATTGTTTTCTTAAAAAATATCACCATGTTGTTATTTTTGCTGCAACTAGTGTTGCCGTTGGGTTCGAAGTCAAGATCGTTGCTTACCATTTTTTACTTTCCTTTCTAATATGAATAAAATTGAAGTTTTTCTAACGGAGATCTGAACTTCTGAAGGGAGTTGAAGGAGTTCCTTCTAGAAGAAAAAGGAGAGAGAGGGAGGGAGGGAGGGTGAGAGAGAGCGGTGTCACGTGGGCTAGGCGGGGCTTGGTGTGTTCGTGCGTGAAAAAGGATTGGGACTGCGCGCCTGGTCGAGGGGATCTGGTTGGGGCCGCGGTGGATCACGTGAGCTTGGTTTTCCGTTTCGGGTTGTTGGGGGCTAGAGAATACTTTCCTTATTTGGCGGGTGTCCGGTTGCTATCTAGATGTGTCCAAATTTTAAGAGTTTGGCCACTTTTATGGGACTAGTAATCATGCACGTGCATTGTACGTGTTATGAAGTATATCTTCTTTATGAATATATATTTTTATTTTTCTATATGCAAACTATATCTGTCATACTATGTTTAAATAAAATCTCAATCATAATATGCTGAAAAATTAATTATCAGGTATCCATGCTCTACGATTGAATTGCTTCTTTAACCATTTTATTGCCACCTGGCAATCATAAAGAGCGAAAATGTTATAATAAGTATCGAATAATCTCATCCATGTGAAAATTATAAAAAACCTTCCCCAAATCAAGGTGGTTGGAATCCAAGTCCACCGGATCAAACCCAGACATGAAGTCACAACTCATTCATGTGTAAAGCAAGAACCATTATATAGCAACTATGATTTATAGAATATTGGGCTTTTCTTGCAATGTCAATAGCATCTAGGACCAATAAACGGAAGTTGATTATATCATGATCCCTGAAGAGAAATGTTGTATTATTTCAGATACTATATTTTCAATATGAGAATCCAATCGCTTGCTTTCTGGAACTGTACATAAACTATTTGTACACATATCGAAGGAAAAATATGGACACACTATTTGTATTAACATTGTTATATTCTTTGTTTGGGGCCATCAGTGCCTGATGCAAATTAATGCCGCTACTCATCCTTCTTGTATGCTCAAGGTAAACTTTGAATTTCTCTACAAAGAAGTACTTCAAACATTAGATTACATCAATATATTTGATATTGGATTCAAACATGGGTGGAATTTATATTATCACTTGTAGCACGATAGAAAAAGGCAATCTATTATAGCTAAATTTTGCTGAAGTACATGTATATATAAAGAAAAAATACATCTGAACACAATATTAACATGAAAAATTATGTATGAGCATTGTAAACAAAACTTATTACGGTACTCCTGAGAAAGAATATGTAACCAAATATGTTTATTCTCTGCAAGTTTAATCTAAAAACAAATAACAAATCCATAAAGTCACCATTCACAATCCATAAATTGGTAACCCATACTGAAATCTACAAAGACCAAGTCCATATAAATTATGCATTATGCATATCCTGTACAAAATAAAATTAAAAGCAGGATACCTACCTCTATAGTAGAAAAATAACCATCATCCAGTATTCCTGCACCATAGCTCCATAAACGTAGTGGGATGTGAAAATATTTTTGCGGTAAACTTCCATCTCAACATGATGCCAACCTGGCAGATTTTCGAATGGAAACAACAAACTAAATAAAGATTTGTCATCAATTAGCTATTAATAATAGGAATTTTGGTAGCTTTGGATGTACATACTTTACATTAGTTTTGGAAGTTTGGATCAACAAGAAAATGGAGAAAGAGATTTTTACAAGCATCACTGCCTTCTCTCAGCTTTCTCCATAAGCCACATAGTGAGATACAACTCCCTTAAGCAGAACATGTCCATCTATCTGTATGCACATATCCAACATAAAGACAAGATATATACATAGATACATTATTAGTGACAAACTGAATATAAATTCTTTACCTGCAACATGGAGCTCCTTAAGATATATTGTATTTTTTAGTATGGATTTTGTTGATCCACTCACCTTTTCCTCTAAGCTCGATAAAATTGAGCATGCATAGCTAATCTCTCACTTCGAATACCAACAAACAGGTATAAAGAAGCAGCAAGTTACAACCTATGTACCATTTACTAAGCCATGCTAATCTTACCATCTGTAAACACTACCTCAACATAATACAAGCCAAATGAATAGCCTTAAAAAACAAGTTCTAGGATATGATGCAATGGTAGAAACATACCTTAAACAAAATAGCACATGCCACCAGCAGATCAGCGATCGTGGTTGGGCATGTGCCGGCCAGACTTGCATGTTCAAGATCGATGCGAGTCCGATCATGGCGTCAGACGACAAACAACATTAAGGACAAACCGCGGTGGGGGAAGGATCTCACTTGGAGGCGGCCGCAAATTTTTGTTGAGCAACTGAAGCCACACCTACAAAATAATCGCAGATGGAAAATCAGTATCTCATTCATGCATTTGTATTCAAAAAACATGCGACCAGTTTTTTGTGAGTTCATAAAACATCATGCAAGTGTTATGTACAGATGGGTGACTTCCGATCGTCTAGAAGTTGGTGTATCACATACCATGCTTTTGTCATTAACAGGGTCATTGACTCTTTTTTCCAGTTCTCATTCTTTGCATGTGCGTTTTGAATTCTCATCTTTGTTCATTTCATAATACTCTCTATTACTCTACTTCTTAAGCTCTTCAGGACCTGCACATAAGGCATAATTTAATCACCTCGGTTTTGCAATGTTGCAGTTGTTCAAAAGTATCAGTTGTTAATCACCTTGGTTTTGCATGTTTGATATGTCCTGAAATGGAGTGCCGAATGACATGTAAACTGGAATTCTAAAAAATACCAACTCATGTTAACTATACTATTACTCAAATTTCAACCTAGTGAGTAGAGATATATCATAAATAATATGGGCCTATAATTCACAATGTGCATACGATAGATATGATCACAATTTTAGGTTTTGGATGTATATAATCGGGTTTTGCAGATTTATCCCCGTGGGACATGCCTGGAACCCTCTTTTCACCAGACAGAGGATACATGTTAAAGCTCCTGCCTATGAAGAATGAAAAAAACCTTCAAGGAACTAATTAATTAAAAACATGATTGCACCAGAATTACTTCGAAATAGAGCCTGACGTAGGGATAGCTAGCAGCGTCTGTTTGCACTTGGAGGTTCTGACAAAGCCAAACAAAAATCAATCTGAATCCTCTATTCATATCCTTCTAAAAGTTGCGGTGGAGCAAAGGGGCTCCATGGGAGGTGCTATCAGCCACGTGACCTGTCATCGTCCATTCTCATCCTAGATTGGTATAGGTACTTACAATTTTTTTTGGCGACAAATGACAGAGGAAGTGTCCTTGGCGTCGGATGGCAGGGCATCGTCCTTGGCCTCATACGGAAGGTGTAGCGGGGGCGGCGTCTCCTCGCGGCGCTCAGGGCAGAGGCATGTCGCTTAGAGTGCTACGACTTCTTCGCGTGGTTGCAGGCGGCATCGTCTTCGCGTGGTGCAGGGCAGTGGCGATATGCGGCGGCGTGGGCAGCGTTGTCTTCGCCCGCGGCTGCTAGCACAGTTCTCTTCATGGTGAATTCCTTAATAAAATATGATTACACCTTTCAAGGTGTATTCTACAAAAAGGTCCACATATACGATCGCTACCTTCTTATTTAGATATTTCTCCATGCTCTTTTAAAAAAAAGATATTTGTCCATGCTACCTTTGACGAGGTTTCGACTCGTCAATGCCCATTGTTATGGACTTGGGTTTTGGAGAAGATGGAGATGCTGGAGATCGTGGAACGGTTAGCAAACAAGCAACACGGGGACACGAGGTTTACCCAGGTTCAGGCCTCCGGAGGGAAAACCCTACTCCTGCTTGTCTGCTCTTGATTACGGCGGAACCGGTGATTACAGGGGTGCGCAGATGCAATCTGGCGTGGAGGTGTGTATGCAGAAGTATGAGGAGAAGATCTAGGTCGTGCCCTCCTAGCCTTTATATAGACTCAGGCAGGTCCCGGGCATAGACCTAGTCGGTTACAGGTTCTAGGGTTTTACCCCTTTGAATTTCCTATCTACTCTAGTCTTGCTCTCCAAGGATCCAAAAGCGTCATGGGCCTTGGCCACCCGAAAATCTTCATGGGCCGGCGTATAGTTGCCGTGGGCCTTCTTTGGGCTGGACCAGGTATGCTGAGATCATGTACCCGTGGGGTATAACCATGTCAGTAGCCCCCGAGTGTTCAGTCGAATCGTAGATTCGGCTGAGGACTCTGCAATCTTTCGGGTGCAACTATGTATTTCAATAGTTCATGTGTAGGGATTGTTGATGCGTGTGCCTGACTCACCCGACGGATCAGGGTCAGTTAACTGTCTTAGGACGAAACAACATGATCTTCTTCAGGTTCGAATCCCTCAACTCGAACCTGGAACATATGCTGGCGTAATTCGACTCAGGCCGTAGAGGACTTACAGGAGTGGAATTCTAGTGAATTTAACTGATGTACCCAACGCGTTCGTCGGGATTTTTTATCGCACCTGTTAGCACGGGTTTTTACTAGCAGAGCGCAGTCGTGTACGTTGCCAGGCCATCAGATGGTATTTGTAGGTCTTATCTTTATGTCGCAGGCACAACATCCGAATGTTTATCACCGCAGAGGTGTTTCGGGTGGCCAAGGAGGATGTTACTCACTTAGCGTTTAATTGGGGCAGAGTTGCTGAAAAGTTTTGCATGTTGATCCGAAGGATCGCAGTCGAAGAATTTATAGGGTGCGCGATCAGCGCTCCCTATGGGAGTAGCACCCGAGTGTCTGTTCGAGTCGTGGACTCGAGCTGAGACTTTTATTCAGCCGTTGTTCCGCTTCAGGTCCGTAGGACACAAAAATTTTCGGATGATTAAATCCGTCCTCCCTATGGGAGTAGCCCCCGAGTCCATAGTGGAGTCGTAGACTCGACGAGGGACTCGAAGTAACAGTTCGCTTCTATTCATCTTTCGGGTGCACGGCCAGCGCTCCTGATAGGAGTAGCCCCCGAGTAATTGGTCGAATCATAGATTCGAGTGAGTACTCTTAGCTTTGAAGCCGAAGAAATTGTAGCTGTTGCTAGTGTAGCTTTTGATGACGTCAGTGCTGACGATCGATGACCTCAAGCGTCTGCTGCGCCAGAGATGACTTGACTGGACGAACATGGGTCCCACTGTCTGACCTTGAATTGATCGGTCACGCGCGGCGTGGAGATAATTACGGCGTCGCCTCGATTTCCGCGCGTAGTGGACGGCGTGTTAGCGACGGCTCGTTGTGATGCTGACACGTGTATGGCCAGATCCTGCCGTTGGCGTTAGGTCTTCTCGATGGACGGCTGTCGTGCATCGTCTTCGTCTTTATAATCATTGGGGAAAACTTCAGTTTGTTTTCACCGCATCGATTCTTGCTTTCACTGCTTCCTTGTGTTCTGAGAGCTCTTGCTGCGTGCTGAAATATTCCTTCAGATTTCCTTCTTCCATCCAACGCTCTCGCCGCCGGCACCGCCATACCGCGATGGGGAAGCCGAAGAAGTCGTCATCTGCGGTTGGCACCAGCGCCGCCGGAGGGAAGAAAAGTGCCGCTGCTACCCGTGTCACCAACGGTGGCTGGTGGCGATCGGAGACGCGTGAGAGTGATCTCTGCAGGCTTCGCGAGCGGGGCCTGATCAAGCAGGATAGGGAGGCCGTTAAACTCCTAGGCAATGAGGTAATCCCCCGTCCCCCCGTTGGGTATCGGGTTATGTTCCTTGCCTTTGTCTTGCGCGGATTTTCCTTCCCAGTCCACGACTTCCTTCGTGGACTGCTTTTTCTATACGTGTCCAATTGCACCATCTTTCCCCCAATTCTCTTCTTCACATTACTTGTTTTATCACTTTCTGCGAGTGCTGGCTCGGTATTGAGCCGCACTTTGGCCTCTTCCGGAAACTTTATTCCGTGAAGAGGCAATCTGGTTCGGATGGTGTTTATCCCATTGGGGGTTGCATCATCTCCCTCAGGCCCAATCTGCTTTTCTTTTCTTTTTCCATGTCCGAATCTGTCCAGTACTGGCGGAGGCGATGGTTTTATATCCGCGACTCCGTAGTACCTGGGCAAGATTTTGGTCTTGTTCCTTTCGACCCCTCCCAGGAGATTGAGCCGAAAAGGTCTTGGAAAAACAAGATCTTGGATGGCGAGGTGGCGGTGATAGAGGCTCTATATCGTCGGGTGGAGGATCTCCAGTTGATTCCGAAGAAGGAAGTGAACGGTGTGGATATCATCCGCACCTTTCTCGAGCGTCGGGTGCAGCCACTCCAGGCTAGGGTGCAACCGATGTTCCTTTATGCTGGCCGGCGTGATCCGATGAGGGTTTCGGCTGAGAAAATCTCCCAGGGAGATCTTGACAGGGCCCTTCGCTTGCTGCTGAAGTTCAAGGCCGGAGAGGATATCCCGGGGAAGTCGCTGACTCCTCCGTTTTCTTCTTCGCTTCCTATTCCATAGGTGTAGATCCGTGCGTGTAGCGCTATTTTTCGACTGCATTGTTTTGTGCTTGTTTGCTAACAAATTGTTCTTCTCCTGTGCAGAGCTTCAAAGTGCCGGGTATGTCGCCTCCATTACCCGAAGTATATCCGGATGCTCCGGATAATGATTTGGTGGATTCCATGTCCGAGCTGCCATCGGCGCGATCTCCGGCTGAAGATGCCAATGAGTCGAGCGAGGACCACACTCGCAAACGATCGCGGAGCTCCAGCGAGTCTTCGGATGCTTCGACTCCTCCGAATCCTAGGAATCCTCTGTGTCTTGAGCGCCATAGTGATGGGCATGGAGGCTCTTCTTCCCCTATTCCTGCTCTTCCTGTGCGGGCTGTAGCGCTGCACCCGCCAGCGAAGCGGAAGAAGGAAGAAAAAAGGAAGAGAAGAAGGAAGAGAAGAAAGAGGAGAAGAGGGTCCGAAGGACCCCTCCTGTCTTCAACCTTAGCGAGCTTGACTCGTAAGTTTCCTCTGTACTGCGCTTTCTTTTCTTTTTACTTTGTTCTTGTACTAATTTGTTCGTGTGCAGGCACTCTTCCTACGACTCCTCTAGCGACGGTGCTCGGGAGATGATGGGGGAGTCGAAAGTCGCGTCTCCTCCTCCTCAGACGGTGGCAACTTCTGAGGGCGCTGCTCCGAACCCTCCTCCGCCGGAGGTGCAGGTGGTTGCGCCTCAGAATTTCGCCATCGGACCTTCGATGTCGCCATTGGATCATGTAAGTCTCCTGCCACGGGGGAAGCCCCCGCGCGTTTGTAAAAGATTTTTCTTGTTTTGTTCTTCGAGTCGCGGGAGGAGCCCCCGAGCGTTTTCGTGTGCGTCTTTTGCTTCTGTTCTTTTTCTGTTGGGCGTAGCCCCCGAGTCCTTTTTCTGACTGGTAGGTTTTCTTCCTGCAGCCTTTTGTATAGGATGCCAAGCGACTGGTGCAGGAGCACCTGGTGCTGGAGGCCAGCCTCAAACAGCTTCAAGGTATTGTTATGCCTTTGATATTTGCTTCTTCGTGTATTCTTGTCCTGTTATCTGACACCTGTATTTTTTGGATGCAGAGGAGCATAACACCTCCCTTCGTGAGATCGATGCTCTCAAAAAGAGCCTTGGTCAAGCGGAGAAGAAGGTCGAGGTCGCCCTTGGTGCGAAGGAGCGCCTCGAGGTGGAGCTGGCTACTACGGCCGAGGCTAAGGAGCGCCTACAGCGGGAGGCCACGGACCGCGAGGAGCAGCTTTCCACTGCTGCGGCTGCGCGTGAAAGAGAGGTGGCGGGCAAGCTCATGGCTGCTGCCAAGGCTGTTTCAGGTGAGTATCTTCTTTTGCCCCTTTTGTTTTTCTTGTCTTTTTCCTGGGTGCTTTCTTCATTCCTTTTCTTTATTGTCTCAGATGCCGCAGCCATCGAGTTTGACCGCAGCGCTCTGGAGCACGGGAGTGCTCTAGATGATGCTACTGCAGCGGTCGAAGATCGCTGCAGCACCGTCGTCAGCTCACTTGCCAAGGCCAAGGAGGTCCTTTGTCGCTTCTATAAGGAGCTTGTCCCCAAGGGCGGGGCCCTCGATGATGTTGACGCCTTGGCGGAGGCATTGTCAGCCGAAGCGCCTGCGGCGTACAAGCGCAAACATAAGGGCATCGGCGCGTCCGTCGGGCTGGCGATGGCCTTGGCGGCTGGAGCGGAGCTGGACCTTCCCCAGATCACCTCCCGGATGCCGACGACCGCAGATGGATCCGAGGTAGCCTTCGCTACCTATTCTACTCGCTGCAAGCGATATGGGCCCAAGCTGATTGATCTGCTGGCCGAGTACGCGCTACGGCAGCAGGGGGAAGCCAAAGCGAGACAATCCGGCTCCGAGGCGACTCAGGGCGCCGCGTCTTAGGCGCTGTAGCTGTAGGATAGTTTGTAATTTTCTTTTGATGTAATTATGTTTTGGAAACAAAATCCCTGTGCCACGTAGTGGCGTTTATCCACTTAATGAATTTTGCTGAGTTGTGTTCTTCGTTGTCTCAGTGTTTATGTCTTTTTCTTTTCTGCTGCTCTAGGTTCCTTCGGGTGCTGATCCCGTTGACACCCCGCCTGCAGCACGGCTGCGGCCATCTTTGGATGATTCGTCACAACTTGCTTTTCTTCGAGACCGTGTTCGTAGTCTTGAGAAAGAGTTGCTTGGGGTGCGTGGTCACGCCGATGTTTGGAAGTCCAAGGCAGATCGCAGTGCAGCCAGAGAGGAGTACTTGATGGCGGAATTGCTTCGACTGTCTGAGCAACTTCAGTGTAAGTTTTTTCGAGCTGCTTCTTATTTCTTCGGATGCGTATGCTGGCCTGGCATCTTACTTTTGTGCGAGTATCGCAGGTGCTAACCTTGCTCCAAGGGAGGAGAAGGAGCGTGTTGCTGTTCGGGTCAATTGTTTGACTCAGCAGGACATGGAAGCTGGCGGGTTCTTCTGGATGGATCGCGACCGTGCCATGGCTCTAGCAATGGTGCAGGATCGCATTCACCAAGTATCACGGGTGCTTCGCCAAGTGCAGACTTCGCTCTCGTCGGTTCTGCATGTGATGTTTCCCCTGGATGCTATGCCGACAACCCTGTCCGGTCTTCTGTCTAGATTTCGGAGCGTGACCCGTGTCCAGGAATTGGTGAGGCAGCAGCTCGTTGCAGGGGTGAAGGTTGCGTTGTCCCTTGTTAGGCTGCATCGTCTTGATGTAGATCTGTCTGTTGTAGCAGCTGGGCCACCTCTTCGGCCGGATGGTGGCGAGTGGGATATGCGTCCGTATTATGCGGCTGTAAGGCAGTATGCCGAACAGGTCGTAGATTTGTTTGAGCAGCATGCTCAAGTTATTCTCCAGAATAGGTAGTACCTATAAAAGAGATAGATGTAAAATTTGTATATTTCGACTGGGCGTGTTGTGCCCTTTGTTATAAAGGTTTGTTTGTTGTTTGAGCACGCAGTGCTTTGTTTGAGTACGTGTCCTTTTCGTTTGCCTGACGTTGTCAGCTACTCAGGTCTACACGTGTGATCCTCGGTCGATGAAATCGTGAGGTGGGGGGAGCCCCCGAGTGCGTTTGTAGCATAAAGTAAAGTTGCAAATAGCGAACGAAATTTTGGGGCGAGACACTTAGCTTTATTTATATCGTAATGGAGGAAGTACATTGTTCGGCTGAATAGCCTTGGCTGAAAAGCCTTATTGAAAGTAAAGGAGTAGGTAGCTAGGGGTAGAATCGTCGCAAGTGTGCGATGTTCCACGGGTTGGAGTATGCGACTCCAGACTCCACGTGCTTGAGGCGATAGGCGCCACCTGGGATGACTTCGGTGATGATGTAGGGCCCTTCCCATGGTGACCCGAATTTCTTCGGTCGCTCTTGCTTGAGTCGTAAGACGAGGTCTCCTTCGACGAAGGACCTTGGGCGCAGTCAGCGGCTGTGGTAGTTGCGGAGACTCTGCTGGTACACCACTGATCGAGATGTTGCTACGTCTCTTGCCTCGTCGAGTGTGTCGACGGCGTCTTCGAGTGCAGCCGTGGATTCGGCTTCGCTGTAAGCGACGACCCGGGGGGCCTGGTGGCGTACTTCGGCTAGTAGTACGGCTTCGAATCCATGCACCATGAAGAACGGTGTGTAGCCGGTGGAGCTGTTTTGCGTGGTACGCAAACTCCATAGGACGGATGGCAGCTCTTTCGTCCAGGCTCCGGCCTTTCGTTCGAGTGGGCTCATGAGGCGCTTCTTGATGCCAGCGCCGATTAGGCCGTTGGCCTTTTCGACCTGCCCATTCGTTTGCGGGTGAGCCACTGAGGCGTATGTGATGTTGATCCCGAGGCCTTCGCAGAAGTCTTGGAATTCTTTGGAGATGAAGTTCGATCCATTGTCGGTAATGATGCTGTGCGGTACGCCGAACCTGTAGACAATGGATTCGAAAAACTTGACGGCGGTCTTGCCCTTTTGGTTGGTAACCGGCATGGCTTTGACCCACTTGGTGAATTTATCGACTGTGACCAGGAGGTATACGTGCCCCCCTTTCGAGGACTTTGGCAGTTTGCCGATCATGTCGAGGCCCCATTGAGCAAAGGGCTAGGCTATAGGTATGGGTCTGAGCTCTGACCCGGGTGCGTGCGGTTTGTCGGCGAACCTTTGGCACCCATTGCATCTTCGGACGATGTCCTTTGCATCGCTCATGGCCATTGGCCAGTAGAATCCAGCTCGTAGAGCTTTGGCGACAAGGGAGCGGCTGCCTGCGTGATGGCCGCAGATGCTCTCGTGGATGTCTTGGAGGATGGCTTTCCCGTCATTGATGGTGACGCACCTTTGTAGTACACCCGTAATACTGCGCTTGTACAGCTCGCCATTGATGATGGTGAAGGCTTTTGACCGACGAGATATGCGCCGAGCATCCGTCGGGCTGTCAGGCAGTTCTCCGTTTATCAAGAACTGGAGGTATGGTCGCGTCCAAGTTTCTTCGACTACCATGACCTGCATCAGGTTGACCATAGCGACCTCTGTGTCTAGTTTCTCGGGTCCTTCGTGTCCTTCGGGAAGCGTAGTCCCCGAGTGTTCTACTTCTTCGGGTGATCCCTTGGGGAATTTCCGCTTGATGGATGGCACGCAGATCTGTTCGAGGAACACACCCGGTGGCACCTTTGCATAGGTGGAGCCGATGTTGGCGAGTCTGTCGGCTTCCTCGTTGCTTTCTCTTCCAACGTGCCGAAGCTCGCAGCCGTCGAATTCTCCTTCGAGTGCGTTGTAGAGTGCGCGGTACGCGATCATGGTTTCGGCGTGTGCGTCGCACTCGTTCATCGTCTGCTAGACGACGAGGTTGGAGTCACCGTAGATGACCAGGCGCGTTGCACCACAGATCTTTGCCATCCTCATGCCGTGGATGAAGGCTTCGTATTCGGCCTCGTTGTTGGAAGCTCGGAATTTCATCCGAAGGACGTACTTCATCTGGTCACCCTGCAGGGAGGTCAGTATGACCCCGGCTCCTGCTCCAGCTTCACTCTTGGAGCTGTCGAAGTGCATCGTCCATGACTGCGACATGTCTGGGGTGTCTGGCAGCTGCAGCTCCATCCAATGTACAAGGAAGTCCGGGAGGACTTGAGATTTGATTGCGAGTCGCTTCTCGTAGACGATGTCCAGGGGTGACAGCTCGATGCCCCACAGGGCCACGCGTCCTGTGGCCTCTGGGTTATTCAGGATGCTGTTCAGGGGTGCCTCGTTGACGACCATCACCTGGTGCTCCTGAAAGTAATGGCTCAGCCGTCGAGCCGTCATGAACACGCCGTAGGCGAGTTTCTGGTAGTGAGGGTACCTCTGCTTTGTTGGCGTCAGTACCTCGCTGAGGTAGTAGATTGGGCGTTGGACCCCGTGGGTCTTGCCTTCTTCGGGTCGTTCGACCACTAGCACGGTGCTGACCATCTGGTGTGTGGCTGCTATGTACAGCAGCAGAGCCTCGCGCTCCTTTGGCGTGACCAGGACGAGCGAGGTGGAGAGTAGCCGTTTGAGGCTTTCGAACGCATCGTCGGCTTCGGGCGTCCACTCGAATTTATCTGCCTTGCGTAGCAGCTGGTAGAATGGCAGGGCCTTCTCGCCCATGCGGCTGATCAATCTTCTCAACGCCGCTATTCGTCCTGCGAGCTGCTGGACACCCTTGAGGTTTTTCGGCTTCTCCATCGCCATGATGGCCCTGATTTTCTTCGGGTTCGCCTTGATCCCTCGCTGAGAGATGAAGTACCCAAGCAGCTGACCCGATGGGATGCCGAAGGCGCACTTTTCGGGGTTGAGCTTGATCCTATAGCGATCGAGGTTGTCGAA
Source organism: Avena sativa (assembly GCA_916181665.1). Taxonomy (NCBI): domain Eukaryota; kingdom Viridiplantae; phylum Streptophyta; class Magnoliopsida; order Poales; family Poaceae; genus Avena; species Avena sativa. The sequence goes on from OV702296.1 coordinate 287,935,607, forward strand.
CGTCTCGCGGAGATCGTCGATGAGTGTTCTTGCCTCCCTGGTTTTGATGACTATGTCGTCGACATAGACTTGAACGTTGCGACCGATCTGGTCCTTGAGGCATGCCTGCATGCATCGCTGGTACGTGGCACCTGCGTTCTTTAGCCCGAAGGGCATTGTGTTGTAGCAGAACACTCCGAACAGTGTGATAAACGCCGTTTTCTCTTGATCTTCGACCTTGAGTCGAATCTAGTTGTAGACTGAGTAGGCATCGAGGAAGGAGAGTTTCTCACATCCTGTGGTCGAATCGATGATCTGGTCGATCCGAGGAAGAGGGAAGTGGTCCTTTGGGCAGTGCTTGTTCAGCGACGTGAAGTCTACGCACATCCGCAGGATATCCGTGTCCTTCTTGGGGACCATCACTGTATTTGCGATCCACTCGCTTTCTTTGATCTCCCTGATGAAGTCTGGAGCGTGTAACCTGTTTATTTCCTTCCTGATGGCTTCGTCCCGTGGCTCGGACAGTCTCCGGATGGACTGCTTGACAGGCTTGGTGTCTGGAAAGACGTTGAGTGCGTGCTCGGCGAATTCCCTGGGAACTCCTGGCATGTCCGCGGGACACCAGGCGAAGATTTCCCAGTGCTCACGGAGGAATTCGACGAGCGCGCTTTCCTATGCGGGGCTGAGGTCGTTGGCGATCAGCGCCGTCTTGGAGGCATCCGTCGGATGGACCTGCACCTTCTTTGTGTTGATGGTGGAGTCGAAGGACATGTCAGGTGCGTTTTGTCGTGCGACTGGGGGTGCCCCATTGTCCGTCTCCTCGCGGAGCCTTACGAGTTCCTCCTGCATGCCGAATGATTGGGAGATTCTGTTGAAATCCCTGTCGCATTGGTCCCATCGGGTGAAGCTCCTGTGGATTGTGATGACGCCCTTCGGCCCTGGCATCTTGAGTAGCAGGTATGCATACTGTGGGACAACCAAGAACCTTGCGAATGCTACACGCCCGAGGATGACGTGGTACTGTGATGGCCAGTCCACCACTTCGAATTCGAGCCGTTCCAGTCGGAAATTGTCCGGCTTGCCGAAGATGACGTCGAGCCATATTTTGCCCAGGGGAATATGCCCTTTCCCAGGACAATGCCGTGGAACGTTGTATCTGACTGTTCTAGGCTGCACTGCGGGATCCGCATTGCCGCCAGAGTACTTGCGAACATCAGACTGATGCCGCTGTCGCCGTCCATGAAGACGTGACTCATCTCAAAACCTTCGATCTGCGCCTCCAGCACCAGGGCAGCATGACCTGGGCGAGGGATCTGGCAAGGGTGATCCGAACGACTGAACGTGATGCAGGACTCCGATCCGCTGAGGTACTCAGGGATGGCGGATGGAGTTGCCACGACCAGGTTGATATGTCGGGTGATTTTCTTCTGCACCCTATTCGTGGGGCGCCCCTTCTGGATCATGAGTGCTCCTTTAGGCAGGGGGTACCCATTCCCAGCGTTGTTCTGTGCTGGTGCGACTGGTTGGTTCGGGCCTCCTACAGGTGGCGGTGGAGGAGCTCCATGCGCTATCTCACCTGGCGCGGGTGCGTTCCCGAATCCAGGAAGTCGAGCTTGCTGCCTCATCTGGACCATGCTTTCTCTGAGTTTCTGGAACCCGCGGCAGTCTTTGAGCATGTGGCTTGCCTTCTTTTTTCCATCCTGCTTGTCGATGTAGAAGTGGATGGTGCATGGACCCGAAAGTTTTTCGTATGCTGAGGGTCCGTTATCGCGGTCGCGGCGCTGCCACGACTGTGCTGGGCGTCCTCCGTCGCGGAAGTTTCCTCCGCGGTATCCTCCGCTGTTGCGGTTGGCGAGGTTGCGGCGATCGACGTAGCCGGCCGTGACCATGTCGGGTCCATCGCGATCGTCGTAGACGCGTGATCTTCTCTTGCTACGGCGCTCTCGTCGTCGACCGTAGTCGTCCTCTTCTTCCGATTGTGCTCGGTGAATGGAATCTTCGCCGTCAGCCCACCAGTTGGCGATGTCCATGAGGTGGTCGAGTGTTTTGGGCTTGACGCGCCCGAGTTCCTCCTTGAAGTCTTGGCGCTTGACGCCGTCCCTGAAGGCGTCGATGGCCCTCTCTTCGGAGATGTGCGCTGTGGAGTTCTTTGTGTTGGACCAGCGTAGTATGTACGAGCGAATGGATTCGCCCGTTCGTTGAGTGCAGGCTCGCAACTCTTCGATTGAGGCGGGCCTCTTGTTGGTGCCCTTGAAGTTTCGGATGAATCTGTAAGCTATCTCATCCCAACTTCGGATGGACCCTGAAGATAGGATGCTGAGCCAGATCCGGGCCGCTCCTGTCAGCTGCAGCTGAAGGCATTGCATGGCGATTTCCTTGTTTCCGCCGTGCAATTTGACGGACGATAGGTGGTCGCTGAGCCATGCCTTTGGGTCTTGTGTGCCGTCGAACTTCGGAGTATCCGAAGGAAGCTTGAAATTGCGAGGCATCTTTGTTCACCGAAAGATCTGCTGAAGCATCGGGCTCCGCAGAGTTCTCCTTCGTCTTCGTCCATCTCGGATTCAGACGAGCATGCGCGCTTGGCTCGCGCTTTGTCGATTTTGCGCTGTGTGAGCGCGTCTCTGGCGTCGTAGTCGCGGTTGCGGTGGCGCGAACTCTTCTTCCTTCGAGGAAGGTCATGTTCCTCTTCTTCGGATGAAGGGGTGGGGCTGCGGTCGAACCTGACCGGAGCTTTCTTCTTCGGCTCCGTGGGAGCTTCCTGGTGGAGCGCAGCTCTGACGAGTCCGAGTCCGGTAAGTGCGGACTTGTGCATGGCCCTCTTTGGGTCCCCCTCCGGAGGTGGGTGGGCTGCGAGGTACGCAGTGGCTGCCATGATCGCAGCCTACGGCGTTTTCGGGATGACGTTGCCGTCGGCGTCCATCTCCATGAAGGATGTGTGGAGGGTTCGGGTCACCTCACGGCGCTCCTTGGGATCCATGTTATCCATCCGAGAGCGGTGCTTGTTGCCTTGGTTACCGTTCAAGATGGAGCCGATGCCCATGCCGGAGAGCGCGGCTCGTCGCGCGCTGGACTCTGAGGCTGCTTGCTTGCGTTTGTCAAGCACCTCCTGCATCTTGACCTGCTTCTTGTGCTCCTCGATCAGGAGCAGGTGGTAGGCCATCAGCAGATCCCGGGAGGAGTATGCAGGCAGGACTATGTTGCCTGCCACGGCGTTGCGTGCCTAGGCCCTGTTGGAGATATGCTCTAGAGGCAATAATAAATATAGTTATTATTATATCTTTGTGTTTATGATAAATGTTTATATTCATGCTATAATTGTATTAACCGGAAACATTAATACTTGTGTGATTTGTAAACTAAAATTGAAGTCCCTAGTATAGCCTCTATACTTCACTAGCTTGTTGGTTAATGGATGATTGTGGTTTCCCTATCATGAACATTGAGATGTTATTAACAACAAGATCATATCGTTAGGAGAATGATATGGTGGACATACTCCTATAGATAAGCGTAGCATAAAGATCAAGTCATTTCAATAGTTCAATTGCTATATGCTTTCTGATACATAGTTATCTAATTCCTTCGACCATGAGATCATGCATATCACCTTTACCAGATGGATGCTTTGATGTCATCAAACACCACACCGTAACAGGGTGGCTATAAAAGTGGCATTGAGTGTTCGGAAAGTATTGGTTGAAACACATGGATCAAGAGTGGGATTTGTCCATCCATATGACGGATAGATATTCTCTGGGCCCTCTCGGTGAAATGTCATCCAATTAGCTTGCAAGCATGTGACTTGGTCACAAGGGATCACATATCACGGGAACGAGAAAAGAGTACTTATCAGTAACGAGGTTGAACTAGGTATGCAGAGATGCCGACGATCATAACCTCGGATAAGTAACATATCGTGAGACAAAGGGAAATTGGTATCGTATGTAAGTGGTTCATTCGATCGCAAAGTAATCGTAGAAATATGTGGGAGCCATATGAATTTCCAGATTCCTCTATTGGTTATTGTTCGGAGAAGTGTCTCGATCATGTCTGCATAATTCACGAACCGTAGGGAGACACACTTAAGGATTCGACGTTGTTTGAGTAGTTATGGTATTATGAGAAAGAGACCGAATGTTGTTCGGAGTCTCGGATGGGATCCGGGATATCACGAGGTGATCCGGAATGGTCCGGAGAATAAGATTCATATAAGGAAAGTCCCGTTTCGGAGTTGGGGAATGGTTCCGGTGTTTTCATCGGGAACATTCTAGAAGGTCCCGGAATGTCCGGCACTCCGGAGGGGGGAAGGGTACATGAATGTGTCATTACATATTGGAATGATTGCATCATGTACTAAGTGTATTCGCTGTCCGAAATAAAGGGTTTATTCAAATCCTAAATTGAAAAGTCAAACTGCCAGTTTGAAAGTCAAACCGGAAGTTTTCGGAAAGAAGAGAGGGAATCCGAGTTGGGGAGGGAAACCTCCTCCAACCGGCGGCCAACTCCAATGCCGAGTTGGGGAGGGACTCCACTCCCTCCCCATGGCTCGGCCAGCCCCCTCCCACCTATATAAAGGAAGGGCAGGGCTCCCTCCTCTACACACTAGTTCCTACCCCTCTAAACTAAACCCTAGATCTAAACCCCGGTTTAGAGCTATTTTGGTTTAGAGCCTTCTAATTGGTTTAGAGCCCTCTAATTGGTGCGTCTAATTACTAGACCACTAATAGCCTCTCTCATAAGCTCCACCATACTCGCACCGGCTTAAGGCGAAGCCCTGCGGGATCTCCCCTCTACTTCCGCTACCACGCCGTTGTGCTGCCGGAATCGCGAGGAGAGTGCTACAACCTCCGCTGCCTGCTGGAACAAGGGAGAGGAAGGTCTTCGTCGAGTACCGAACGTGTGACCGACTGCGGGGGCGCTGCTGGAACGTGGCGCCGGAAGGATCGTCTACGCGATCTTGAGATCGGAAAGAGTACGACTACATCACCCACGAGAATCTGCTCTCGTTAAACACTTTGGAATCTTCGAGGGTGAGTTATTCCATCGACTCGTTGCTACAATCTAGTAGATAGATCTTGGCTTGTTTGTTTGTATGCGGTAGAAAAATTTTGTTTTCCATGCTACGAACCCCTACAGTGGTATCAGAGCCGTGTCTATATGTAGATCTGTTGCACGAGTAGAACACAATGGTCATTGTGGGCGTTGATGCTTTTATTGTAGATTGCTTTTTGTGTACTTTGCATCTTGCGGTATGTTGGGATGAAGCGGCCCGGGCTAACCTTACATGACATCGTTCATGAGACTTGCTCCACGCTTGACATGCAACTCGTATTGCATAAGTGGCTTTGCGGGTGCCTGTTTCTCCTAGCATAGTAAAGATCCAATTTACAACGGGTAATCAACAATGCTAGTATCAATGTTGTGGTTCTTGTTCGTAGGTTAGAACGACACTTATGGAAAGCCCCAAACCACGTAAAATATGCAAAGAAAGTAGAAGCGTCTAACTTTGTTTTGCAGGGGTGTGCAGTGATGTGATATGGCCATGATTGTGATTATATTTGATGTATGCAATGTTCCTTATTGTAAGTTGGCAACCGGCAGGAGCCATATGGTTGTCTTTAATTTCTGTTAAGACCTGCGTGTCTATTCAAAATAGTTGTAATAGTTGAAGCCGGTGGACGACAACCATGGTGAAGCGTCATTGACCTTGATGCAATGCTGGTGATGATGGAGATCATGTTCGTGCTTGAAGATGGAGATCGGAAGCACAAAGAAGAAAGGCCATATCATATCACATATTATGAATTGCATGTGATGTTAATCCTTTATGCATCTTGTATTGCTTAGTAGACGACAGTAGCATTATAAGATGATCCCTCAAGCACAAAATTTCAAGTTCTAAAGTGTTCACCCTTAGTATGCACCGTTGCCAAAGCTTGTTGCTTCGAAGCACCACGTGATGATCGGGTGTCTTTGATTCCGCGGGTGAATACAACGTAAGCAAGCCAGATTTGCTTATGCGGTAGCTAAGGTTTGATCTTGACGAGCCTAGCATGTACAGACATGGCCTCAGGAACACGGATTACCGGAAGGTAGAGCATGAGTCATATAGTAGATATGATGAACATGTTGATTGTTCGCCGTTGAAGCCATATCAACTCTCGTGATGATCGGTTTTGATGTGGTGGATTTGGTTCGTGTGATCACTAAAACAATGTGAGGGATGTTGTTTTGAGTGGGAGTTCACCTAGATTAATTTAATTATTAATTAGAACTCAATTTATCATAAACTAAATCAAAGTGAATTTGCATAGTTGTTGTAGTCATTGGCATCCGTTTACCACCTTGCGCTTAGTTATAATTGAGATGATAGAACTATAGAATTCTGGTTAGTTACTTTACGAACTGGTATCGTATTGTTTTGAAGTGTTAATCTAAAGTTTAAAAGTCCTATTGCAAACTTTCAGTAAGTTCCGGTTACTCCATGAAGTTTAATAATTGGTATTAAATCAAGAGTAACAATTCCAAGTGTTAGTATATAAAGTATCATGTTTGTCTCCATGATTCTTGATATTCAAAGGATTGTCTTAATATCAAGGTTATCTAGGATCTGAAAGAGTTGTTTCAGAAACCATGATGTGTGGAAGATATTGTGATATCTGAAACGAAGTTTTGGTTGCAACATGATAGAGTATAATATGGCAAAAGTCATGTTCTCATATTTGATGAGAATTTGCAAAAGGTTGGAGACACTAGTTGTCCTAATCTTCCAAAAGGTTTTGGAGAGCAACATTATACTCGCGATTCACCGTTATAAGCTAAAAGTAGCTTGGTCATGGACGATTCCATGATGAAGGTGAATATTTGATGTAGGTAAAATGTTTACTACACCAATAGATTACTAAAGAAAGGAATTTGAAAGAACACCAAACATTTGATGATGGTGATCTACTTCAAAGTGCAAATCCAAAGACATTGGTATTTAATTATACACGCTTTGGACTATGTGTCATATGTATGACTCCACTATTAATGTTGATAGATTCTTTCAAACAGAAAAGGAAATACTGAAAGAGAATCTCAGAAATATATGGCAGAAAAGAAAAGACTAGAATTGTTCAGTTTAAGTATATAGATGATATACATGTTATGGCTATATTCTTTGCTCATTAAACAATGTGGTTCTTAAGTATTTTATACTGAATTGGTTGGTGTGAATCGTCATACGAAACAACACAATTCATGAACTACAATGGCCTAAGTAACTAGCAAAAGAATATGTGATGATGTTCATCGAGAACAAATAAAGGGTTATTGTGTTGCTCGTTAAAACATCAAAGCTTGCCTTCAAGATTTGTTTTATCAGGTGTTATGAGAACAAAAGGGTTGCTCAAATAATTACCGTAATCCATAAAAGATGGATAATTTACAAATCTCGTTGGAGAAATCACATCCATAAAAATAGTGCTAAAAATGTCGAAAGACAAATTGATTGAAAGATCACTTAGGAAGTGACATCGCCGTTTAAATTATATTGGAAATAAAACATGAAGAAACTCCATGTAGATGGAATTTTGGAGTCTTTTGATTTTGATCAAATGATGCTTGTAAAACTTTCCTAGAGATAATTAAAAATTCGTTCATAGGCCAAAAGGGAACGAATGGCTAGCTTATTGGAACTTGTACATATTGTTGTATGAAATCCATTATATGTAGTCAAGAGCGATGGATTTCAACTTCATATGCTTTCTCCGAAAATTTGAGTGAAAATATGAATATTTACTTAATAAGGATGAAGTATGAAACATTTGAAAAGTTCAAAGTCTTTCAAGATGAAGTGCAAAATCATTGTAACAAGAATATAAATGGTTTATGATAAGATCATAAAGGAAGATATTTGAGTTACAAGTTTAGCATAATACCTAAGATTTAAGGAATCGTTCCGTGGATTTGCATTTCCCGAAACACCATAAGAGTATGGAGCGTTCGAGATATGTAATTAAAACCTTGTTTGACATGGTAAGATCAAAGGTGTAAAATATAGAACTGCCATTATATTTTAAAGATTAAAAGCTTTAGAGACTACCGCTTTTCCACTAAAAAGAGCTCCATCATAATCCGCTGAAATGACACCATATAAAGTTATGGTTTGGGATAAAACCCAAGTAGTCCTTTCTTAAACATTGGTATGCTATGCATAAGAAAGATGTTTGCAACCAAAGTCGGATAAACCTGTCTTTGTATTACTGTTAAGTATTCCTCCATAAACACCGGAGACAAAAGTGTTTGTCGCTTAGAACGTCAAGTTTCTTTGAGAAGGAATTTTTCGTGAAAAGTTAAAGTGGGAGGACAATAGAACTTTGATAAGGTTAAAAGAACCTTAGCTATATGTGCAGAGTTGCGCAGCACCGAAAAGTATTCCGGAGGCAGCAATAATGCTCATGGCTCACGTGCCTCAAAAGTTGTGGTCACGGAGGTCTAAGTTTCTATTGAAACAAGTAGGTCGAGTAAACAATCAAATACTAAGATTTGAGGGTTGAATCATTATTTGAGAATAATGAACGGACTACATGCAAAGAAGCAATGATGGGCCCTGACTCCGTCAAATGGCTTGAAGCCATAAAATCCGTGATAATTCCATACACGAGAAATCAAGTTTTGAACTTGAAGGACCCTCGAGAAAGGTGTAAGACCTTACAGTTGTGTTTGGATCTATAAAGAAATAGACATGGATGTTTCACATCTATAAGTCGACATGTTGGGAAAGAGTTCACAACAATGTTCAAAGATTGACTATGACAAGATTTGATCTTTCATAGCGATATTTAGTCTAGACGGATTAATGTAGAAACCACTACATATAATTTTGTTATGTGGTAGTTGAATAAACAAAACAAGTTCTTCTAATAGAATGGTTACCTAGGACGTGTGCATGACACGGTCCAAAGGGTTTTTGTTAATTCAAAGGATGCTAAAAGCATATGCAAACTTCAATGGATGAAGTAAGCATAGCGGAATTGGAATCTTCACTGTGATGAAACTGTTAAAAGAGTTTAATTTCATCGGAGACAATGAAGATGCTTGCATTTGCAAGAAATTAAGTGGGAGCGCTAAAGACATATTTCTAATACATTATGTGGAGGACATATTGTTGATTAGAAATGATGTATCTTTTATTAACACATATTAAGAATTTCATCCTGATGAAAGACTTAGGCAAAACCCAAATATTTGGCATCAATAGATGCTAATATGGTTGTGCCAGAAGTACATAGACAAGATATTGAATGAGTTCAATATAGAAACTACAAGAAAGGTTCTTGTCGCACAGAAAGGATTGAATAAGTTCAATGTTGATGATATATTCAAGTGTATTGACATTTGGTAAGTGAAACAAAGATTCAAGTATAGATTGATACTTGATGTATGAAATCACAAAGAGTGTTTATATCAATCATATTGTGGTATGTACAAATCCAGATATGTCCTATGCTCTAAAAGTTATGAGCATATACCAGAATGATTCATAAGATGATCATTGAACGATAGTAAAGATATTCTTATGATCTTTTGGAAGAACTAAGAGTATATTATTTGTAGAAGTGACAAATAGATGGTTAGTTCATTGTAAAAGTACTACATTGATACTAATTTTGTCACAGAGTACAAATTAAGTTTATCTCAATCTAAATTAAGGGTGGCACAATATAATGGAAAGTGAGTTCCATAATGGATTTGGATGAGTTCCAAAGTGAAGACATTGTGACAGATACTACAACAAAAGGCTAAGTGTATGACTGCTATTTTAGCAGCACAAGAGGGCATTTGTGTCAAGTAGTTTGTTATCAAACTAGGTGTAGTTCACAATGGGATAATACTATGAAGATATATTGTACGACAATATTATCAACATGTTTTAACCCCAAAGAACTAAAGGTCACACCGAAAGACCAAATTATACAAAGCCATCTCATTAGAGAATGAGTGATGCGTAGAGACGCAAAGACATGCAATTACACACGGACCTGGAAGTGTCAGATCCGGAGATCAGTTGACCACTAGCAATCGTGTACATGCAACACCGGAAAGCCATAGGTGTTGAATACAAAAAGGTTTGAAACTAGATTATTGACTCTAGTGCAAGTGGGAGACTGTTGGAGATATGCTCTAGAGGCAATAATAAATATAGTTATTATTATATCTTTGTGTTTATGATAAATGTTTATATTCATGCTATAATTGTATTAACCGGAAACATTAATACTTGTGTGATTTGTAAACTAAAATTGAAGTCCCTAGTATAGCCTCTATACTTCACTAGCTTGTTGGTTAATGGATGATTGTGGTTTCCCTATCATGAACATTGAGATGTTATTAACAACAAGATCATATCGTTAGGAGAATGATATGGTGGACATACTCCTATAGATAAGCGTAGCATAAAGATCAAGTCATTTCAATAGTTCAATTGCTATATGCTTTCTGATACATAGTTATCTAATTCCTTCGACCATGAGATCATGCATATCACCTTTACCAGATGGATGCTTTGATGTCATCAAACACCACACCGTAACAGGGTGGCTATAAAAGTGGCATTGAGTGTTCGGAAAGTATTGGTTGAAACACATGGATCAAGAGTGGGATTTGTCCATCCATATGACGGATAGATATTCTCTGGGCCCTCTCGGTGAAATGTCATCCAATTAGCTTGCAAGCATGTGACTTGGTCACAAGGGATCACATATCACGGGAACGAGAAAAGAGTACTTATCAGTAACGAGGTTGAACTAGGTATGCAGAGATGCCGACGATCATAACCTCGGATAAGTAACATATCGTGAGACAAAGGGAAATTGGTATCGTATGTAAGTGGTTCATTCGATCGCAAAGTAATCGTAGAAATATGTGGGAGCCATATGAATTTCCAGATTCCTCTATTGGTTATTGTTCGGAGAAGTGTCTCGATCATGTCTGCATAATTCACGAACCGTAGGGAGACACACTTAAGGATTCGACGTTGTTTGAGTAGTTATGGTATTATGAGAAAGAGACCGAATGTTGTTCGGAGTCTCGGATGGGATCCGGGATATCACGAGGTGATCCGGAATGGTCCGGAGAATAAGATTCATATAAGGAAAGTCCCGTTTCGGAGTTGGGGAATGGTTCCGGTGTTTTCATCGGGAACATTCTAGAAGGTCCCGGAATGTCCGGCACTCCGGAGGGGGGAAGGGTACATGAATGTGTCATTACATATTGGAATGATTGCATCATGTACTAAGTGTATTCGCTGTCCGAAATAAAGGGTTTATTCAAATCCTAAATTGAAAAGTCAAACTGCCAGTTTGAAAGTCAAACCGGAAGTTTTCGGAAAGAAGAGAGGGAATCCGAGTTGGGGAGGGAAACCTCCTCCAACCGGCGGCCAACTCCAATGCCGAGTTGGGGAGGGACTCCACTCCCTCCCCATGGCTCGGCCAGCCCCCTCCCACCTATATAAAGGAAGGGCAGGGCTCCCTCCTCTACACACTAGTTCCTACCCCTCTAAACTAAACCCTAGATCTAAACCCCGGTTTAGAGCTATTTTGGTTTAGAGCCTTCTAATTGGTTTAGAGCCCTCTAATTGGTGCGTCTAATTACTAGACCACTAATAGCCTCTCTCATAAGCTCCACCATACTCGCACCGGCTTAAGGCGAAGCCCTGCGGGATCTCCCCTCTACTTCCGCTACCACGCCGTTGTGCTGCCGGAATCGCGAGGAGAGTGCTACAACCTCCGCTGCCTGCTGGAACAAGGGAGAGGAAGGTCTTCGTCGAGTACCGAACGTGTGACCGACTGCGGGGGCGCTGCTGGAACGTGGCGCCGGAAGGATCGTCTACGCGATCTTGAGATCGGAAAGAGTACGACTACATCACCCACGAGAATCTGCTCTCGTTAAACACTTTGGAATCTTCGAGGGTGAGTTATTCCATCGACTCGTTGCTACAATCTAGTAGATAGATCTTGGCTTGTTTGTTTGTATGCGGTAGAAAATTTTTGTTTTCCATGCTACGAACCCCTACAGGCCCATCCTTCTTTGCTAAGGCGGATGACATGGCCGTTGTTTTCCCCTTCGGGTGGAGGGGAGGACTGGCTTCTTCTATTCCCGCTGTTTCAATCTGGCGGGTTAGGTGTCGGGTTGGGCGGCGGGTTGGGTGTTTGTTGATCCCCGTCAGCCTGTATGACTACGGCGCATTGGTAGCGCTCGTAGATATGTCCGCTGCTACCGCAGCTTTCAGATCCGGAACCGTAGGTCCCTTCATCCGATGGCGGATCGCACAGATCGGAGTTGTAGCTGCTGCTGTCGTAGGAATCATCTGTTGATGATGTTGTGCGTAGCACGGGGTGTGGGGTCCATGAAGCGGGCCTGATTGATGGTAGGGGCACCCGCTCAGGGAGGCGGAGGGTGCCAGTTTGCCCCACCTGGAAGCAGAAGCTCCCGAACAGGATTTCGAGTCCGTCGCCTACGGGCTCGAAGTCCTTCATGGTGGCCGGTGAGTGGGCGGTGAAGTCGAAAGCGTCAAAGAGGAGGTGACTCTCCGTCTCCGCAGAGTTGTAGATCGATCGGGTTGGGACCATCACGATCGCACAATCAGCGTCCCCGTTTCCCACAGACGGCGCCAATTGACGAGGTTTGATCTCATCAATGCCCATTGTTATGGACTTGGGTTTTGGAGAAGATGGGGATGCTGGAGATCGTGGAACGGTTAGCAAACAAGCAACACGGGGACACAAGGTTTACCCAGGTTCAGGCCCCCGGAGGGAAAACCCTACTCCTACTTGTCTGCTCTTGATTATGGCGGAACCGAAGGTTACAGGGGTGCGCAGATGCAATCTGGCGTGGAGGTGTGTATGCGAAAGTATGAGGAGAAGATCTAGGTCGTGCCCTCCTAGCCTTTATATAGACTCAGGCAGGTCCCGGGCATAGACCTAGTCGGTTACAGGTTCTAGGGTTTTACCCCTTTGAATTTCCTATCTACTCTAGTCTTGCTCTCCAAGGATCCAAAAGCGTCATGGGCCTTGGCCACCCGAAAATCTTCATGGGCCGGCGTATAGTTGCCGTGGGCCTTCCTTGGGCTGGACCAGGTATGCTGAGATCTTGTACCCGTGGGGTATAACCATATCAACCTTGCGAGAGCAGTATCCAGCTCTAGCTCTGTACAATATTGTTAGACACAAGGGGATATAACTTTTAAAGTAATGGAATCAAATCCTCCAAATGTGTCTTTTCCGTAGAGATCTCATTGGACAAGGACCGGAATCGTGGAATAATCTTCTTCTAAGATTAACATCGTGTTGGTTGCGGATCATCTCACTCAACCACAATTCAGTGATTGAACAAGGTTCGGTCCCTATTTGACAAGGAAACTTCACCCATTTCGGTTTTTCTCCTTCCCTCTTTTCAATAAGAAGAAGTATGTGAAATAAAACAAATTCCTCTTCATTCTGTTGTGCTCAGTGGAGGAACTGCCTAAGCATACTTTTGCGGATCCAAACTTCTTTGTTCTTTCCAAGTCTTTCATTTATTGGATCGTCTGGATGAGTTTAAATGAAAACTACTTGAGAATAGAAAATTCACAGCAAATTCCATGTATAGAATTTTGATGCAACCTGATATTTTAGTCGCTGACAATAATAAGAAAATTTGGAATATGAAGATACCTCTAAAAACGGAAATATTCGAATGGTATATGCGTCGTGGTGTTATTCTCACTAAGGATAATCTTGTTAAACGAAATTGGCAAGGGAAATTGGTATCTTCTAAAAAGGAAACATTTCGTTTGTCATGATGATAAGATGATTAGGCACTTATTCTTCCAATGCAAATTTGCTAAATCTATATGGTCAATCTTCCAAGTAGCGTCTGATATATCTCCCCCGCGATCGGTTGCCAATGTGTTTGGTAACTAGTTAAATGGGATAGATGATAAGTATAAGATTCTGTTTAGGGTGGGAGCGCTTGTTATTATTTGATCGCTATGGCTATGTTGAAATGATAAGATTTTTAATAATATTGTGCCTTCTAACCTGCAGGTTATCTATCAGAGTACAACTACTCTCTTTCTATGGTTACCACTTCAATGTGTGGAGTTCCGATACCTCTTTACGAAGGGGTGTACATGCTTGGAGGATACAACGAGTGATATTTTTTCCTGACTTGGGTGGCAGCATGATCTTTGAATTGAGTTTCCATCCTTCTAGGCATCTAGATAAACACTATGCTGTAATGGTTGCCTAGTTTTTTTCGTAGGTTTTTTTCGGTTTTGTCGGCTGTGTGCATCTTGGTTATGCAGAGATCGGGTATAAACATTACTATTTGTAATAAAGCGCCTATTTTCAAAAAAATCAGATATTTGTCAGTTCCTTGTTTTAGTCGCGGTAGAGTTTTTGAGAGTCATATGGTGCCACGGTCCACATACCATGACCATGCATTTCACGATACGATGGACTTATTTGATCAGTGTACATGCCACTGCTTAATGCAACTTGTTTTCTATGGAAATGGGAGGCTTTGGAAGCGATAGGCGAGGAGAGCGTTCATGTTCTTTTTCCCACGTCCATCAACCAGGTTTTTCATGGACCTGCTTGTTTCGCCTTTGCCTGTTCAAACAGCAGGGGTAACGCTATACTGCATCGCATTGCCAAAGGAGCTAGGCTGGCATGGGTGGGGAGTGGTAGTGGAACAATTAATTTTCATTTTTTGGAATTGTAAAACTATCAAATATTAGTCCTACTAAGAAACATGCACTGCGTTGCACCAAAGACAAAAAAATTGGTGTCACAGGGCACACAAAGTAAGTTGTCAGTGGTACTTCCATAGAAAACTATTCAAATTTGCATTTCAAATATATTTAAATTCAACTTTAAATTATTATGAACATATGCATACAAAAATGCAAAAAATAAACAAATTCTCTTATTACAACTGCAAAAAATAAACAAATTCTCTTATTACAACTATTTTCGAGCACGCTGACTGAACGATCGGGAGCTACTGAGGGCTACGTCACGAAAAATCTGGCTAACAGATAGCTGAAGAAACAAATTCCAATTTGTCGATTTTCTTCGGGAGTTCATGTTTTGAGATCTTCACGTCAAAAAATTCCGCTAATATGGCCCGGGGCAACATTGACATTGCCCTCGCGTGACCCGGTAGCCTTATCGTCTCTGGCTTGGCAGGCCCTATGTCGGCATTCTGGCAGCCTCTATGTCCATGACATGGGCACGATTTCACTAACATCGGCTACATTACCAACTGACTCAGGAATACTCGCAAAGGAGTGTGACTAAACTATGATACCGATGATTATCCGGCTCACTCGCAACGCCTCATGGATGATTAAACAAAAATCTGACCAGTTTATTGTAAACTGGCAGAACAAACGGTCTTCTCATTTGACCAAGAAAATAAATCTAAATCAGTATGCATTGAGTTGAGAAACAAAAGGAATGACTAACGATTTGTCCAAATTCATCGGAGTCGGATAAATTTTATTGATACAGTTTCTGCAACCCTTCAAGATTCTCCATGTCGAAGACCACTGAAGATAAAGACAGAATCCGACTCAAGGATCTTGAAGTGCTCCGGGGGCTATTGTCGGGGTAATACTTACTGGGTATATCCACGGCTAGTCTATATACCTAGAGACTAGGCTGGCCCACTAGGGTTAGAGCCTCTGGCTCCATGGGCGGCCCAGTCAACGAGATAGAGGAGACCCATCTGACTATGAGAAGGCCTAAAAGGATTACCGACTTAGACTCGACACCAGAAGAGTTGGAGTACAAGAGTAGTCTATGTTGCAATCTATACCGTAGTCGGATAGGATTCCTCTCTGTAAGCTCTTTGCCGGATGACTATATAAGCCGTCATACGGGCGGCCCTTAGGACAGGAGGCTCTCAACTCGCATATGCGAACCCATAGTTAAATCATCTGTAACCTTCGACTATCTGAACCTGGGTAACTTGTGTCCTTCCCGTATCGTACATTCTCACGCCTCACACACCCACTCTTTTGACGCCTTGAGGAGGCCCTCATGGTGAACCAGTCATCAATACGATGATGACCGTAAGAAAGTTATTTATCTCCTCCAACTGAAGTTTCTTTATTATGGTCATTTTTGTGGCCCAGCTATTGTAATGCTCGATGCATATATTTCATAAGGAAAATTCTTTTTGCTAACACCTTTTTTTGTAGGAGTATTAGATATCAATAATAGCGATTTTTTTAGTTTTCACATTTGTGTGAACGCTAGGACCAGCCAAATTGAATAAGCTTACCAAACAAACAACCTTCAATTGACTAGCATTTAACAGATGTACCTACTTTACTTCAGAGAACTCATCTCGTTGGACCTATCTCTCTTGTATGTGCTTGATAAAAGAGAACATGGGAAACACATGCCTCTCCACTAAATACAGGAATGGAAATCGTTCTAGCTCCAACCAAAGAAAGATCGATGCATGTAGGTACCACGAAATCAGAACAGTCTTAGGAGACAAAACTAGGTGACAAATTTGACGAAATAATCCTTTTCAGAAAGGAAAGTTACAATGTTTGATCATTAGATTAGCTATGGCTCGATCATGCTTAGATTTTCAGCGTGTATGCTCGCTTGGTATGATGGTATCTAAGTCGTATTTATGTCATTTGAGGATGGGAGACTCTGGGAACAATCAGCGGAAGAAACATCACAGGGGTGGCCCGAGGCGGATCATCCTCGGATCTTAGCTGCCTGATGCGATATAATTAACTTGTAGTCGTGTGCAAGTCAGCTAATGGGTTGGTAAACAAACCTTTGGGCGACTCTGTGGTATATTGCTCTATTGCAGTGGAACCGGGGGCGTTGTCTCTACGACCATCTAGAAAGACACACCAGCCAGCAAAGCATAATGAAACAGGCCAAGGAGCTGCAAGGATTATATTTGAATCATCTACATTATCTCCTTTTCGCTTGCTTACCATATCATGAACTATCAGGGGAAGGAGTATCATGACTATCTCATTTCACCATTGAGTTTATTGTGGGCAGTACTAACCATACTCATCGCTCCTGAGCCAGCTCGAGCACCAACTAGCTCATGCCCTTCAAGCGCGCCTCTCTCATCGTCAGGTCTAACCCAAGGATGACAGCTCCTTGGAGGCTAAATTTGTCTATAACTAGCAGGGTGGCCCTCGCAAATGCGAGGGCATCATATTTAGTATTTATGAAATAGCGCGCTAGGCTCTCCAAAATGTAAGACGCATATTGTTCCGTGTGTCAAAAGAATTAAGTATTTATTTTATCTGATGCCTAAATTTTTCTCCCACTTACATTGTTTCGTTGCTAACTACACGACGTCTAAGAAATGGATATATTTATAAAGATGAACTATGAACTTTATCTTGTATCTATAAATATATGATTACGTATCTTGGAAATAATTAAAATAATATGAAAATATTTTATTATTAAAAACTCAACTATATTGATTAATTGTTTCCCGATAGATCTTTATACATTGAAACCAAGAGGTGCGAAGACACCAATGAAACAAAGCATCAATCCCCAAGCCTTGTAAATCATTTGCCATATCCATTCATATGACTTCACGAAGGATACAAACTGCAATTGCTAAAAGATATATATGCGTTCATCTCAAAGGATACAAACTGCAATTGCTAAAAGATATATATGTATTTAGGAGCAAGATTAAGTTATGCTGTCCACGTATATATCTGTTCATGGAAATATCGAATATACAAGGAGTTCTTGTGAATTTGAATATACGAACCATCTCCTCTAATTAATTCATATGTGTCTCTCACAAGTAATTCCTTCTGTAAACATAAATAAATAGACTTATTCCAGTGTGTATGCTACAACATTGAAATATAAAACATTGGATCGTCGCCTCAGTGAAGAACTTAATATGACTGACAAATACTACACTATTGATAAGCAAGAGGGTAAGCAAAGTTTTGCTTGCTTAGTATAGATATATAGGGGAGTGACAATTTTTTTCTATTGTGTCTTATCCTATTGGATATGCATGAGACAACGGTGAAAATATAAAGATGTTTATATGCACATTAATGGATGTGAATTCTATATACTTTAGTAGCAAGATAATGCCAAAAGGTATACCAAAGTTCTAGAGGTATTGTTTTGCTTGATTTGAATTTCGAGTATACCCTTTTGTTTTTTTCAAGTTTTTTTTTGTAAACATCGTCCTCACAAGGAAATATCTATTTTTGAAAAATAGCCCGGATTCATATCCCTATTTGAAGGATAAACACATAATCGCTAGGGAGTGCAAAAAGATATACCCAGCGTTTTATATAGAACTAAAGTAATTCTATCTATAAAATATTATTTGGTGTGATCGAGCATACAAGTTGGTCCTTGTAAATTTCTTAATTTATACTACACTGGCGTTTCCTCCTCTTCGGTAGCGCACATCATATATCCTCTCTCAGTGTCCTGTTTGTTGAGCAACAAATATGACATTATAATTTACAATTATGTGCTACAGAACCACGTCATGAAAACGCCTAAAGTCCATATGTCCTCTCTCATATGCACACATTATATATGCCCATAGTCCATCTTTTTTTGCGGGAAACCCAGAATCCATCGTTGATGCTGGTAAAATTCTAGAGATTGTAGAATATTATACAGAATATTATGCATGATTAGATTGAGAAGTATAAACATAAATACCTAGTCACGTTCTCTCTAGGATCTGTACGTAGGTGACTACGTGAGCCAAAGTCCCAGATCAATCTCGTAGGTAGTGAATTCAAGGAAAGTCTTCAATTGATGGATCTCGTATTTAGATTCTTGCCACAGGGCTACATGCATGATGCGAATCTAAAATCCGATGCCCAATCTGATAGATTCTTTATCAATCAGCCGATCGACGGAGCCAACGTGAACTTGACAACAACGGGCGGTGCGCAGTCAGAGGGGGGTGCATGCACCGGATCCGGATTCATCATGGTTTGCCAGCCGGCCGGGGACACCAACTTAACTCATCAACTGTGCCGTCCACGACGGTGTGCATTGAGGATATGCAAGGCCAGTCCGTTGTATCCTTCTTGTTTTTTCGTTTGGTTAGCTAGATCGCTGGTGAAGGGGTATGCGGAAAAACGAATTGTATATGAGATGGACACGTGACATGGTAGAACCTCCTTTACGTGTAGCGTACTAATTCCGTAAATAAATCAAGACCTTAAATTATAGATCCAACTGTCAGTATAATTTAGGTGATGTGGATCAACCTCGTGTCTCGAAAAACATCCTTATTTTACTTTTAGTATATTACTATATAACTAGCATGGTGGCCCTCGCAATTGCGAGAGTATTGTTGTATTGTGTTGAACGTGTTTCGGGAATAGTCTGTAAGTTTATGGTTATTCCCATTTTTGTATGGGGAAATTACACGTTGTATTGTCATCATGAACATAAAGATAAATATATTATTTCTTCTGCTGAAAAATATATTTAATCATCTTTAAATTGGTAGTGAATCGTGATTTTGTGATTCCCAAAATACCATATCATAGTTACTTTGATTGCAATGGTGTTGTTTAAGTACCGAGTCTTGAGTTTTAGGATGAAAACCCTAATTCCGACCTTCATTGTTGTTCTGGGGCATGCTTTATTCAATAACATTAACATTTAATGATGCAATAAAATAAACAATGTATATTTCTTAAAATGTGGTATTTCATTACATATAAATCGTTGTATCCACTTAATAGTTCTTTTGTACCATAAGCTTGCAAACTTCATGAAGAGTTTTTAAACATCTCAGGTGATTAACAATTATTTGCTAGTAGTGTTATTTTTTTAAAGGGGTGTAGTAAGGGAGGATCCTACAATGCTTTAATAAAGAGAATTATAAATCAAATAGCATCTATGAGGACTTAAACCTGGTTGGTATATCCACTCTCTTAATTAAGTGAACTTGGCTTACTTCTTTGCTATTGTTAAATTCATCACACTAAAGATTAGATATCAATTTTGTATGCTGAATCCTACATAAATGGCAAAATGATCCGAGTTAACCTTTACACTTAACCCAACCAAATGATTTTTGTACTTGCTAGGTGACAAATTGCTCTATACGTACATAAAAATTAGATCTGTATAAACTACGAAAAATGTTTTTTTCTCATCCTCGTGGCCTTTCCATCCTTCTGATTGGACTTGAAATTGGATTCTAAAGAAATTACATGGTTGCAGCTTCCATGTGTCAGTAGTTGTTCATGTGTGCCTATGCCTCCATAAAAATATAGGACTCGTTCGGCAACACTCCAGCTCCTAAATCCGCTGCCGGAGCGCTTGGAGCAGCACCGAACGCGTCAATTTGACGGATCTTGAACCGTGGAGCGGAGTGGTACGCAGTGCAAATTTACGGAGCGACTCGTCCCTTGCTCCTCGTTTCATGAAAAGCCAGATCTCGTAGAAATTACAGAAATATGCCCCCGCTAAGTGGCTACCGAACCGATACACCTTTTATTTCTCTCCTCTCCCTTCAACGTCAAGACTCCAACCGGTTAAAAAAGAGGAGAGCTCCAACCAGCGCCGCAGGATGGTTCGCTCGCGCCGCCCGCCGATTGTCACGCAGCGCCCAAAAAATGGAGGCTACCCGCCGCCGACCTTGCTCCCTTTCGCCCGTTCCATGCCCCTTGCGTTCAGATTCCTCATCGGCCAGCCCGGATCAAGCACGAACTACCTGCCGCTTCTAGGACCTCACCGCCGCCAGGAGCGTCCCACAGCCACGTCCCGACCACTACGGCAGGCAGTTGCTCGAGTCCAGCACCAACATTTTTAGAACTGATGGCTCAAAGACGGTCAGTATAAAACTCCCATCAGGCTGAATCGTCTAAGTCTGCCCGAACGGGCTCCCATCTACTGTATTGGGCTGGCAGCCCATGCTTTCGCGGAGCAGAGCTAAGCCGAACGCTGACTGCTCGCTCGCCTCGATCGTCAGAGCGCAGAGTGGCTTGAGGCGGAGCGGAGTGGTACGCAGTGCAAATTTAGGACCCGTTCGGCAACACTCCAGCTCCTAAATCCGCTGCCGGAGCGCTTGGAGCAGCACCGAACGCGTCAATTTGACGGATCTTGAACCGTGGAGTGGAGTGGTACGCAGTGCAAATTTACGGAGCGACTCGTCCCTTGCTCCCCGTTTCATGAAAAGCCGGATCTCGTAGAAATTACAGAAATCTGCCCCCGCTAAGTGGCTACCGAACCGATACACCTTTTATTTCTCTCATCTCCCTTCAACGTCAAGACTCCAACCGGTTAAAAAAGAGGAGAGCTCCAACCAGCGCCGCAGGATGGTTCGCTCGCGCCGCCCGCCGATTGTCACGCAGCGCCCAAAAAATGGAGGCTACCCGCCTCCGACCTTGCTCCCTTTCGCCCGTTCCATGCCCGTTGCGTTCAGATTCCTCATCGGCCAGCCCGGATCGAGCACGAACTACCTTCCGTTTCTAGGACCTCACCGCCGCCAGGAGCGTCCCACAGCCACGTCCCGACCACTACGGCAGGCAGTTGCTCGAGTCCAGCACCAACATTTTTAGAACTGATGGCTCAAAGACGGTCAGTATAAAACTCCCATCAGGCTGAATCGTCTAAGTCTGCCCGAACGGGCTCCCATCTACTGTATTGGGCTGGCAGCCCATGCTTTCGCGAAGCAGAGCTAAGCCGAACGCTGACTGCTCGCTCGCCTCGATCGTCAGAGCGCAGAGTGTTGGAGATATTCCCTAGAGGCAATAATAAATATTGTTATTATTATATCTTTGTGTTTATGATAAATGTTTATATTCATGCTATAATAGTATTAACAAGGAAACATTAATACTTGTGTGAATTGTAAACTTAAATTGAAGTCCCTAGTATAGCCTCTATACTTCACTAGCTTGTTGGTTAATAGATGATTGTGGTTTTCCTATCATGAACATTGAGATGTTATTAACAACAAGATCATATCGTTAGGAGAATGATATGGTGGACATACTCCTATAGATAAGCGTAGCATAAAGATCAAGTCATTTCAATAGTTCAATTGCTATATGCTTTCTGATACATAGTTATCTAATTCCTTCGACCATGAGATCATGCATATCACCTTTACCAGATGGATGCTTTGATATCATCAAACACCACACCGTAACAGGGTGGCTATAAAGGTGGCATTGAGTGTTCGGAAGGTATTGGTTGAAACACATGGATCAAGAGTGGGATTTGTCCATCCATATGACGGATAGATATTCTCTGGGCCCTCTCGGTGAAATGTCATCCAATTAGCTTGCAAGCATGTGACTTGGTCACAAGGGATCACATATCACGGGAACGAGAAAAGAGTACTTATCAGTAACGAGGTTGAACTAGGTATGCAGAGATACCGACGATCATAACCTCGGATAAGTAACATATCGCGAGACAAAGGGAAATTGGTATCGTATGTAAGTGGTTCATTCGATCGCAAAGTAATCGTAGAAATATGTGGGAGCCATATGAATTTCCAGATTCCTCTATTGGTTATTGTTCGGAGAAGTGTCTCGATCATGTCCACATAATTCACGAACCGTAGGGAGACACACTTAAGGATTCGACGTTGTTTGAGTAGTTATGGTATTATGAGAAAGAGACCGAATGTTGTTCGGAGTCTCGGATGGGATCCGGGATATCACGAGGTGATCCGGAATGGTCCGGAGAATAAGATTCATATAAGGAAAGTCCCGTTTCGGAGTTGGGGAATGGTTCCGGTGTTTTCATCGGGAACATTCTAGAAGGTCCCGGAATGTCCGGCACTCCGGAGGGGGGAAGGGGTACATGAATGTGTCATTGCATGTTGGAATGATTGCATCATGTACTAAATGTTCTCGCTGTCCGAAATAAAGGGTTAATTCAAATCCTAATTTGAAAAGTCAAACGGCTAGTTTGAAAAGTCAAACTGCCAGTTTTCGGAAAGAGGAGAAGGAGGAGAAGTGGAAGCCGACTTGGGGGAGGAGTCCCCTTGGCCGGCGCGCCTCCCAAGGCCGACTTGGGGAGGGACTCCTCCCCTTGGCCGCCGGCCCTCCCACCTATAAGAGGAGGGGCAGGGCCTCCTCCCCTAGACACACAAGTTCCTATCCTCTAAACTAAACCCTAGATCTAAACCCCGGTTTAGAGCTATTTCGGTTTAGAGCCTTCTAATTGGTTTAGAGCCCTCTAATTGGTGTGTCTAATTACTAGACCACTAATAGCCTCTCTCATAAGCTCCACCATACTCGCACCGGCTTAAGGCGAAGCCCTGCGGGATTTCCCCTCTACCTCCGGTACCACGCCGTTGTGCTGCCGGAATCACGAGGAGAGTACTACAACCTCCGCTGCCTGCTGGAACAAGGGAGAGGAAGGTCTTCGTCGAGTACCGAACGTGTGACCGACTGCGGGAGCGCTGCCGGAACGTGGCGCTGGAAGGATCGTCTACGCGATCTTGAGATCGGAAAGAGTACGACTACATCACCCACGAGAATCTGCTCTCGTTAAACACTTTGGAATCTTCGAGGGTGAGTTATTCCATCGACTCGTTGCTACAATCTAGTAGATAGATCTTGGCTTGTTTGTTTGTATGCGATAGAAATTTTTTGTTTTCCATGCTACGAAACCCTACAGTGGTATCAGAGCCGTGTCTATATGTAGATCTGTTGCACGAGTAGAACACAATGGTCATTGTGGGCGTTGATGCTTTTATTGTAGATTGCTTTTTGTGTACTTTGCATCTTGCGGTATGTTGGGATGAAGCGGCCCGGGCTAACCTTACATGACATCGTTCATGAGACTTGCTCCACGCTTGACATGCAACTTGTATTGCATAAGTGGCTTTGCGGGTGCCTGTTTCTCCTAGCATAGTAAAGATCCAATTTACAACGGGTAATCAACAATGCTAGTATCAATGTTGTGGTTCTTGTTCGTAGGTTAGAACGACACTTATGGAAAGCCCCAAACCACGTAAAATATGCAAAGAAAGTAGAAGCGTCTAACTTTGTTTTGCAGGGGTGTGCAGTGATGTGATATGGCCATGATTGTGATTATATTTGATGTATGCAATGTTCCTTATTGTAAGTTGGCAACCGGCAGGAGCCATATGGTTGTCTTTAATTTCTGTTAAGACCTGCGTGTCTATTCAAAATAGTTGTAATAGTTGAAGCTGGTGGACGACAACCATGAAGAAGCGTCATTGACCTTGATGCTATGCCGGTGATGATGGAGATCATGTTCGTGCTTGAAGATGGAGATCGGAAGCACAAAGAAGAAAGGCCATATCATATCACATATTATGAATTGCATGTGATGTTAATCCTTTATGCATCTTGTATTGCTTAGTAGACGACGGTAGCATTATAAGATGATCCCTCATGCACATAAATTTCAAGTTCTAAAGTGTTCGCCCTTAGTTAGCACCGTTGCTAAAGCTTGTTGCTTCGAAGCACCACGTGATGATCGGGTGTCTTTGATTCCACGGGTGAATACAACGTAAGCAAGCCAGATTTGCTTATGCGGTAGCTAAGGTTTGATCTTGACGAGCCTAGCATGTACAGACATGGCCTCAGGAACACGGATCGCCGAAAGGTAAAGCATGAATCATATAGCAGATATGATGAACATGCTGATTGTTCGCCATTGAAACTATATCAACTCTCGTGATGATCGGTGTTGATGTAGTGGATTTGGTTCGTGTGATCACTAAAACAATGTGAGGGATGTTGTTTTGAGTGGGAGTTCACCTAGTTTAATTTCATTAATTAATTTGAACTCAATTTTTCATAAACTTAGTCTAAACTATTGCAAATATGTTGTAGATCAATGGCAGCCCCTACCATCAATTTTAATGCGTTCCTAGAGAAAGAAAAGTTGAAAAACAATGGAAGCAACTTCGCGGATTGGTTCCGCAATTTGAGGATTGTCCTCACAGCTGGTAATTTGACCTATGTGCTGGATGCACCGCTAGGTGACCCACCTGCAGCTGATGCTACCGATGAAGTAAAGAATATTTACCTCGCTCGGAAGAATCAGTACTCCATAGTTCAGTGTGCTATCTTGTATGGTTTAGAATCGGAGCTTCAGAAAAGGTTTGAAGAGTCAGACCCATATGATATTGTCGAGGATCTCAAATTAATTTTTGAGACTCATGCGGCAATTGAAAGTTATGAAGCTTCTGAAAAGTTCTTTAACTGCAAGATGGAAGAGGGAAGCTCCGTCAGTGAGCATGTGCTTAAGATGTCTGGGCACGCAAATAAACTTCAAAGCTTGGGTATAGTGATTCCTAATACTTTGGGGGTTTATCGCATCCTCCAATCACTACCACCAAGTTACAAGAACTTTGTGATGAACTACAACATGCAGAACATGAACAAAGAGTTGCCAGAACTATTTGCTATGTTAAAATCTGCAGAAGTGGAGATCAAGAAAGAGCACCAAGTGTTGATGGTCAATAAGACCACCAAATTCAAGAAAGGCAAGTCTAAGCAGAAGGGACACTTCAAGAAGGGTGGTAAGAAAGTTACCACACCGATGAAGAAGACCAAGGCTGGACCCAAGCCTGATACTGAGTGCTTTTACTGCACGGGAGAAGGTCACTGGAAGCGGAATTGCCCAAAGTACTTGGCGGATTTGAAGAACGGCAACATCAAGAAGAAAGGTATATCTGATATACATGTTATTGATGTGTATTTCACTAGTATTCGTAGTAGTGCCTGGGTATTTGATACTGGTTCGGTTGCTCATATTTGTAACTCGAAACAGGAGCTGCAGAATAAACGAAAGCTAGCGAAGAACGAGGTGACGATGCGCGTGGGAAACGGATCAAAGGTTGATGTGATCGCGGTCGGCACGCTACCTCTTCATCTACCATCGGGATTAGTTTTATACTTAAATAATTGTTATTTGGTGCCTGCGTTGAGCATGAACATTATATCGGGATCTTGTTTATTGCGAGACGGTTACTTGTTTAAATCCGAGAATAATGGTTGTTCGATTTATATGAGTAATATGTTTTATGCACATGCACCTTTGATAGATGGTCTATTCTTATTGAATCTCGATAGTGGAAATACACATATCAACATCATTAAGGCTAAACGATTGAAATCAAGCGATAACTCGACCTATATGTGGCACTGTCGTCTTGGTCACATCGGAGTGAAACGTATGAAGAAACTCCATTCCGATGGACTTCTTGAATCACTTGATTTTGAATCACTTGAAAGATGCGAAGCATGTCTGATGGGTAAAATGACTAAGACTCCATTTTCTGGTATGATGGAGCGAGCTACAGATTTATTGGAAATCATACATACCGATGTATGTGGTCCAATGAGTGTAGCATCGCGCAGTGGTTATCGTTATGTTCTTACCTTCACAGATGACTTGAGTAGATATGGGTATATCTATTTCATGAAACATAAGTCCGAAACTTTCGAGAAGTTTAAGGAGTTTCAAAGTGAGGTAGAGAATCAACGTAACATGAAGATTAAATTTTTACGTTCTGATCGTGGAGGTGAATATCTAAGTTACGAGTTTGGCGAGCATTTGAAGAAATGCGGAATACTTTCGCAGTTGACACCGCCGGGAACACCACAGCGTAATGGTGTGTCTGAACGTCGTAATCGAACTCTCTTAGATATGGTTCGTTCTATGATGTCACTTACAGATTTACCGCTATCATTTTGGGGTTATGCATTAGAAACAGCCGCATTCACTTTAAATAGGGCACCGTCTAAATCCATTGAAACGACACCGTATGAATTATGGTTTGGGAAGAAACCTAAATTGTCGTTCCTTAAAGTTTGGGGATGCAAAGCCTATGTAAAGAAGTTACAGCCGGACAAGCTTGAACCCAAAGCGGAGAAATGCGTCTTCATAGGATACCCGAAGGAAACTATTGGGTATACCTTCTATCATAGATCCGAAGGCAAAATCTTCGTTGCCAAGAATGGATCCTTTCTAGAGAAGGAATTTCTCTCGAAAGAAGTGACTGGAAGGAAAGTAGAACTCGACGAGGTTGTCGAACCTTCTCTCGAAATTGCGAGTAGCGCAGCACCGGAAGAAGTTCCTGTGATGCCTGCACAAATTAGAGAGGAAGCTAATGATGATGATCATGAAACTTCGGTCGAAGTTGCTACAGAGCCTCGGAGGTCAACGAGAACTCGTACCACTCCAGATTGGTATGATTCCGTTATGAATGTCATGTTGGTGGACAACACCGATGACCCCGAGACATATGAGGAAGCAATGATGAGCCCAGATTCCAATAAATGGCAAGAAGCCATGAAATCCGAGATTGGATCCATGTACGAAAATCAAGTATGGACTTTGATGGACTTACCGGATGGCCGAAAGGCTGTCGAGAACAAATGGATTTTCAAGAAGAAAACAGATGCTGATGGTAATGTTACTGTCTATAAAGCTCGACTTGTCGCAAAAGGGTTTCGACAAATTCAAGGAGTTGACTACGATGAGACTTTCTCACCGGTAGCGAAGCTAAAGTCTGTGAGGATAATGTTAGCAATCGCTGCATATTATGATTATGAGATATGGCAGATGGATGTCAAAACAGCATTCCTCAATGGAGACATTGATGAAGAGTTGTATATGATGCAACCCAAAGGTTTTGTCAATCCTAAAGATGCTAACAAGGTATGCAAACTTCAACGGTCCATCTATGGATTGAAGCAAGCATCCCAAAGTTGGAATCAACGTTTTGATAAGGTAATCAAAAGTTTTGGTTTTATACAAACTTATGGAGAAGCTTGTATTTACAAGAAAGTGAGTGGGAGCTCTGTAGCATTCTTAGTACTGTATGTGGATGACATATTGTTGATTGGGAATGATGTAGACCTTCTTAATAGTGTCAAAGAATATTTGAATAATAGTTTTTCAATGAAGGATCTTGGCGAAGCAGCTTACATATTAGGCATAAAGATTTATAGAGATAGATCGAAACGCCAAATATCATTGTCACAGAGTACATATTTGGACAAAGTTCTAAAGAAGTTTGGAATGGAAGAAAGCAAGAAAGGGTTCTTGCCCATGTTGCCCAATACGACCTTGAGTAAAACTCAAAGTCCGACATCGGCAGAAGATAGAGAAAGGATGAGTAAGACTCCCTATGCCTCAGCCATAGGATCTCTAATGTATGCCATGCTATGTACTAGACCCGACATTGCATATGCTGTTAGTTTAACTAGCAGATATCAAAGTGATCCAGGAGTGGATCATTGGACAGCGGTCAAAAACATCCTTAAGTACTTGAGAAGAACTAAGGATATGGTTCTTTCTTATGGAGGTGATGAACAACTCGTTTTTAATGGTTACACCGATGCTAGTTGGAACACCGATCCGGATGATTCTAAATCACAATCTGGATACGTATTTATTTTGAATGGTGCAGCAGTTAGCTGGAGGAGTGCAAAGCAAAGCGTTGTGGCGAGATCTTCAACTGAATCGGAATACATGGCTGCTTCGGAGGCTTCACAAGAAGCGATATGGATGAAAGAGTTCATTACAGAGCTGGGTGTGGTTCCTAGTGCGCTGGACCCAATGTCTATCTACTGTGATAACATGGGCGCCATAGCCAATGCGCAAGAACCAAGGTCACACAAGAAGCTGAAGCATATCAAGCTGCGTTTTCACGCTATTCGAGAACATATCCAGGATGGGGATATAAAGATTTGCAAAGTACACACAGATCTGAATGTGGCGGATCCGTTGACTAAACCTCTCCCGAGGGCAAAACATGACCAACACCAAACTGCCATGGGTGTTCGGTATATTACCATGTAATCTAGATTAGATGACTCTAGTGCAAGTGGGAGACTGTTGGAGATATGCCCTAGAGGCAATAATAAATATTGTTATTATTATATCTTTGTGTTTATGATAAATGTTTATATTCATGCTATAATAGTATTAACAAGGAAACATTAATACTTGTGTGAATTGTAAACTTAAATTGAAGTCCCTAGTATAGCCTCTATACTTCACTAGCTTGTTGGTTAATAGATGATTGTGGTTTTCCTATCATGAACATTGAGATGTTATTAACAACAAGATCATATCGTTAGGAGAATGATATGGTGGACATACTCCTATAGATAAGCGTAGCATAAAGATCAAGTCATTTCAATAGTTCAATTGCTATATGCTTTCTGATACATAGTTATCTAATTCCTTCGACCATGAGATCATGCATATCACCTTTACCAGATGGATGCTTTGATATCATCAAACACCACACCGTAACAGGGTGGCTATAAAGGTGGCATTGAGTGTTCGGAAGGTATTGGTTGAAACACATGGATCAAGAGTGGGATTTGTCCATCCATATGACGGATAGATATTCTCTGGGCCCTCTCGGTGAAATGTCATCCAATTAGCTTGCAAGCATGTGACTGGGTCACAAGGGATCACATATCACGGGAACGAGAAAAGAGTACTTATCAGTAACGAGGTTGAACTAGGTATGCAGAGATACCGACGATCATAACCTCGGATAAGTAACATATCGCGAGACAAAGGGAAATTGGTATCGTATGTAAGTGGTTCATTCGATCGCAAAGTAATCGTAGAAATATGTGGGAGCCATATGAATTTCCAGATTCCTCTATTGGTTATTGTTCGGAGAAGTGTCTCGATCATGTCCGCATAATTCACGAACCGTAGGGAGACACACTTAAGGATTCGACGTTGTTTGAGTAGTTATGGTATTATGAGAAAGAGACCGAATGTTGTTCGGAGTCTCGGATGGGATCCGGGATATCACGAGGTGATCCGGAATGGTCCGGAGAATAAGATTCATATAAGGAAAGTCCCGTTTCGAAGTTGGGGAATGGTTCCGGTGTTTTCATCGGGAACATTCTAGAAGGTCCCGGAATGTCCGGCACTCCGGAGGGGGGAAGGGGTACATGAATGTGTCATTGCATGTTGGAATGATTGCATCATGTACTAAATGTTCTCGCTGTCCGAAATAAAGGGTTAATTCAAATCCTAATTTGAAAAGTCAAACGGCTAGTTTGAAAAGTCAAACTGCCAGTTTTCGGAAAGAGGAGAAGGAGGAGAAGTGGAAGCCGACTTGGGGGAGGAGTCCCCTTGGCCGGCGCGCCTCCCAAGGCCGACTTGGGGAGGGACTCCTCCCCTTGGCCGCCGGCCCTCCCACCTATAAGAGGAGGGGCAGGGCCTCCTCCCCTAGACACACAAGTTCCTATCCTCTAAACTAAACCCTAGATCTAAACCCCGGTTTAGAGCTATTTCGGTTTAGAGCCTTCTAATTGGTTTAGAGCCCTCTAATTGGTGTGTCTAATTACTAGACCACTAATAGCCTCTCTCATAAGCTCCACCATACTCGCACCGGCTTAAGGCGAAGCCCTGCGGGATTTCCCCTCTACCTCCGGTACCACGCCGTTGTGCTGCCGGAATCACGAGGAGAGTACTACAACCTCCGTTGCCTGCTGGAACAAGGGAGAGGAAGGTCTTCGTCGAGTACCGAACGTGTGACCGACTGCGGGAGCGCTGCCGGAACGTGGCGCTGGAAGGATCGTCTACGCGATCTTGAGATCGGAAAGAGTACGACTACATCACCCACGAGAATCTGCTCTCGTTAAACACTTTGGAATCTTCGAGGGTGAGTTATTCCATCGACTCGTTGCTACAATCTAGTAGATAGATCATGGCTTGTTTGTTTGTATGCGATAGAAAATTTTTGTTTTCCATGCTACGAAACCCTACACAGAGTGGCTTGAGGCGGAGCGGAGTGGTACGCAGTGCAAATTTAGGACCCGTTCGGCAACACTCCAGCTCCTAAATCCGCTGCCGGAGCGCTTGGAGCAGCACCGAACGCGTCAATTTGACGGATCTTGAACCGTGGAGTGGAGTGGTACGCAGTGCAAATTTACGGAGCGACTCGTCCCTTGCTCCTCGTTTCATGAAAAGCCGGATCTCGTAGAAATTACAGAAATCTGCCCCCGCTAAGTGGCTACCGAACCGATACACCTTTTATTTCTCTCATCTCCCTTCAACGTCAAGACTCCAACCGGTTAAAAAAGAGGAGAGCTCCAACCAGCGCCGCAGGATGGTTCGCTCGCGCCGCCCGCCGATTGTCACGCAGCGCCCAAAAAATGGAGGCTACCCGCCTCCGACCTTGCTCCCTTTCGCCCGTTCCATGCCCGTTGCGTTCAGATTCCTCATCGGCCAGCCCGGATCGAGCACGAACTACCTGCCGCTTCTAGGACCTCACCGCCGCCAGGAGCGTCCCACAGCCACGTCCCGACCACTACGGCAGGCAGTTGCTCGAGTCCAGCACCAACATTTTTAGAACTGATGGCTCAAAGACGGTCAGTATAAAACTCCCATCAGGCTGAATCGTCTAAGTCTGCCCGAACGGGCTCCCATCTACTGTATTGGGCTGGCAGCCCATGCTTTCGCGAAGCAGAGCTAAGCCGAACGCTGACTGCTCGCTCGCCTCGATCGTCAGAGCGCAGAGTGGCTTGAGGCGGAGCGGAGTGGTACGCAGTGCAAATTTAGGACCCGTTCGGCAACACTCCAGCTCCTAAATCCGCTGCCGGAGCGCTTGGAGCAGCACCGAACGCGTCAATTTGACGGATCTTGAACCGTGGAGTGGAGTGGTACGCAGTGCAAATTTACGGAGCGACTCGTCCCTTGCTCCTCGTTTCATGAAAAGCCAGATCTCGTAGAAATTACAGAAATCTGCCCCCGCTAAGTGGCTACCGAACCGATACACCTTTTATTTCTCTCATCTCCCTTCAACGTCAAGACTCCAACCGGTTAAAAAAGAGGAGAGCTCCAACCAGCGCCGCAGGATGGTTCGCTCGCGCCGCCCGCCGATTGTCACGCAGCGCCCAAAAAATGGAGGCTACCCGCCTCCGACCTTGCTCCCTTTCGCCCGTTCCATGCCCGTTGCGTTCAGATTCCTCATCGGCCAGCCCGGATCGAGCACGAACTACCTTCCGTTTCTAGGACCTCACCGCCGCCAGGAGCGTCCCACAGCCACGTCCCGACCACTACGGCAGGCAGTTGCTCAAGTCCAGCACCAACATTTTTAGAACTGATGGCTCAAAGACGGTCAGTATAAAACTCCCATCAGGCTGAATCGTCTAAGTCTGCCCGAACGGGCTCCCATCTACTGTATTGGGCTGGCAGCCCATGCTTTCGCGAAGCAGAGCTAAGCCGAACGCTGACTGCTCGCTCGCCTCGATCGTCAGAGCGCAGAGTGGCTTGAGGCGGAGTGGAGCGAGGGATATCTTTAGGACCCGTTCGGCAACACTCCAGCTCCTAAATCCGCTGCCGGAGCGCTTGGAGCAGCACCGAACACGTCAATTTGACGGATCTTGAACCGTGGAGCGGAGTGGTACACAGTGCAAATTTACGGAGCGACTCGTCCCTTGCTCCTCGTTTCATGAAAAGCCGGATCTCGTAGAAATTACAGAAATCTGCCCCCGCTAAGTGGCTACCGAACCGATACACCTTTTATTTCTCTCCTCTCCCTTCAACGTCAAGACTCCAACCGGTTAAAAAAGAGGAGAGCTCCAACCAGCGCCGTAGGATGGTTCGCTCGCGCCGCCCGCCGATTGTCACGCAGCGCCCAAAAAATGGAGGCTACCCGCCGCCGACCTTGCTCCCTTTCGCCCGTTCCATGCCCCTTGCGTTCAGATTCCTCATCGGCCAGCCCGGATCGAGCACGAACTACCTGCCGCTTCTAGGACCTCAACGCCGCCAGGAGCGTCCCACAGCCACGTCCCGACCACTACGGCAGGCAGTTGCTAGAGTCCAGCACCAACATTTTTAGCACTGATGGCTCAACCCATCAGGCTGAATCGTCTAAGTTTGCCCGAACGGGCTCCCATCTACTGTATTGGGCTGGCAACCCATGCTTTCGCGAAGCAGAGCTAAGCCGAACGCTGACTGCTCACTCGACTCGATCGTCTGAGCGCAGAGTGGCTTGAGGCGGAGCGGAGCGAGCGATATCTTTAGACCAGTGGGTTGCCGAACGAGCCCTTAGAGCAGTGGGTTGCCGAACGAGCCCATAGGTGTTGTGGGCTTATGGCAAGACACGAATCTTCAATAAAATCAAAAGATATATTTCCATGTGAATATCCATTGTTTTTTCCTTCATGCATTACTGAAATCTCATCCATTCTTTTTTACATATAAATCTCAACCATTTCTTGGTGCATTCATAAAGTCATTATTTTTCAATGTCAAGCGACATGTTAGACATATTATATTCGATAGAGTGAAATATTTTTGAAGAACACATTATATAAAAGCTTCCAAAATGATTAGACGATACTTTATTACATATTTTTCAATTTATATCTCACCACCATGTTTTTCTACATTTGTGTTTTACAAAAAAGCTCATATGGTAATTTGAAGATGAACATGTCCCACTTCTAAGCCTAAAATCAGTCTTAGACTTGTACTATTTGTGCCGCCACCTCATAAGTATACATGTTTTTTTTGAGGTATCATAAGTATACATGTTAGTACAATATTAAACATGCACTTAATAGCAATAGGTCCTAGTAGAGTTTTATTAAAGGGACGCTGTGACGTAGGATCCTACAGTTTATTTTTTGCTTTTAGAGATAATTAGAAATCAAATCGCATCCAAGAGGACTTGAAGGTACACTCACATTCTTAATCAAGTGAACTTGGCTTAATTGTTTGCTAGTGACAATAATTAACCTTTAAACTTAACATGGCCAATTGATTTTTTATAATTTGAGATAAAAAATTACTCTATTTGTACATAAAACTTAGATCTCTACAAACTACTTAAAAGTGTTCATTTTCATTTCTCATCCTCACGGCTATTCTATCCTTCTAATTAGAGTTCAAATTGAACTTAAAAGAATTTGCATGGTTGCAGCTTCCATGTGTTATGTCTTATAAAAAGTAACGTAAAAGGAACAGGTACGACGTGAAGATTTTAAAAATCATGAGCTATCTATATATGCGGATTATCTGTATTTTATTCATTCATCCATGACTAAAATCTCAGCCATTCTTTTTTATCTCTAGGTCTCAACCATTTCTTTTGGGTTGTCTCAAAATCATCATCTGTCAACGTCAAACCCCATGCTAGCTTCCATGTGTTACGTCTTATAAAAAAGTAACGTAAAAGGAACGGGTTGTGAAGATTTTAAAAATCATGAGCTAGAGCTATCTGTATATGCGGATTATCCGTATTTTATTCATTCATCCATGACTAAAATCTCAGCCATTCTTTTTTATCTCTAGATCTCAACCATTTCTTTTGGGTTGTCTCAAAATCATCATCTGTCAACGTCAAACCCCATTCTAGACATACTCTTCCTCCAGCCCATATTGATTGACTTGGATTTGTTAAAATTTGGATAAACCTATAGTGTCTACATTTATTTAAATCTAAACAAATGTGAGTCAATTAATATGAGACGGAGGTTTTATTTGGTATAGATTGTAATTTTACGAAGAAACACGTTAGCAAAAGGCTCTTAAAATGATTAGAGGTCCTAGTAGTATCCTTTATATACACGTGATTTTTTTAATATAAGAATAATTTTAGAAGTCACCAATAGGAAACAATTTAACAGGAAACAATTTAACTGGATACCATTGCATTAATCTGCTGATGTCATTGATGATGTCAGCACATGCATCCCAACCCCACCCGTTTCGTGCACCTGGTCGGAGGAAAGACTGCAACACATTGCCGTGCGTCTCCAACCTCTTCTCGCATGTATATTTTTTTCTATTAATATTAAATCTGAACAAGTTATCTATCTATCTATCTATCAATCTATCTACTAATTTTACTTGAGATAGGTTAGTCAAATACGTTTCCGTTCACCAAGAATACGTTTTGAAGCTCTATCGCTTGGCTGATTTTCTGTCTGTCATACTTTTTACGGTTTTGCCCCTACATGTTCACACGTATTATAGCCACCGCCACCGCTGAGTGGAAAATAACCGTTCGAAAAAAACAATCCCCAAGCGTCGCCCTGCAGTGCTTGATTCCCCCGTGTCTGACCTTCCCTGTGCGCCTCCACAGGATCTCCTACCAAACTCGCTGCCATGGCGGGCTCCACGACCATGGCCGGCTCCGAGACCATGGTCGGCGCTCGCAACTGCGACCTGCACGGGATCTTCTCCCAAACCTCTCTGCCATGGCAGGCTCCGCGAGCATGGCTGGCGGCGCGAGCTGGGGTGACGTCCATGGCGGCCCAAACCCTACCCACCAAGAAATTCTGACGGAGGGGTACCAGGCCGACGCCATCCACCATGAATTCCTGTCGAAGGAAACCGAGGTCCTCATCCTCCTCGAAGGAACCAAGCCAGTGAGACGCCGCACCTGCCGCCGCATCCTCCTCCAAGGAACCGAGCTGGTGAGAGACCGCACCTACCGTGCAACTACTCTATGTCCCGGGCCATTTGTTCCGACACGTGACGTCGCCGTTTGCCGCTGCTTCCAGCCGTCCCCCTATCCAACCATCCACAGGTACCAACGACCAATCTCTGCATTTCTAGAGCAGTGGCAGAGGTATGTGG
Source organism: Avena sativa (assembly GCA_916181665.1). Lineage (NCBI taxonomy): Eukaryota > Viridiplantae > Streptophyta > Magnoliopsida > Poales > Poaceae > Avena > Avena sativa. The sequence continues at coordinate 287,971,201 of OV702296.1, forward strand.
ACTCGATGGGAGGCTCCAGTTTCCCAGCTCCAGGCCCTTCCAAGAGAATGACCTGCAAGCTAGATGGAAATACCACTCGATTTGGTACCAATCTCGCCTCCAGGATCTTCAGGCAGTACAACCAAGTCGATTTTATAAAGAAGAAAGGGGATCCTATTTAGTGGCTGAGAAATTCTTGTGAGCGAGGAGGCCCGATCGATGGCAGCGGTTTACTGAAAGCAGAATGTGAATAGCGTGGTGGGCAGATTAGTTCTTGGAAGTGCTGACTCAAATGATTATGGATGCTGATGCTTAAGACACATTGGATGCGGGGAGTGTTGGGGCTTCAGAGAACTCACGAAGATCTTGAGAATGGCATGGTTAAATTTCTACACAGTTCTTCATTCACTAACCAATTGCTCAAGAGGTCGTTTCTACAGACAATCGTGACATGCCAACTATCTGTATGAACCAATGCATTTTTTATGCAGTTTGTCTTACTACTACATTTCTAAGATGTTATCAATATGCTATATATCTCGTGATGCATGCGTGCTTGGCATGGTCCGAGTAACCTGATGTATGTATTTGGTTGTGTGGAAAGAAGTAAACTGATATTTTTTAATTTCTTTTATAAACCTGAAATTAGAAATAATATTGGTTAGACAGGCTACACTACCTAGCTCGACTAGGTCTGGAGCACCGCCAAATGACACCAGCACGACGACAACAGCGGGCGCTACTAAAATCCTGGTCCACGTCTCCGGGGAGGAAGTCAGAGCCAAAATAAACGCCTAGGCCTCCTAGGCTTCATGGCGAAAGGCAGGCCGCTAGGAACTCGTCAGCGATACTCGCATGCCGACAGGTCCGCGGACATCGACTCAACCGGCATCACTCGTATCCCAAGAATGGCTCCACTCACTTCGAAAAATGACGCCTCCAAGGAGGTAACGACGTCCACGACAATGCCCTCAAGAGGGAGAACGACGCCCTCAAGCGCCTCCGCTGTCGGCACTGACCAAGTTAGGCTGGACTTTCGGTCGGAGAACTCGACCACCACCTCCAATGGACTATCGCCGAGACGGTCCATGCCGCCCGGCGAGCAAGGTCACTGGAGAAATAGACGACGCCCGCGCCCACGGAGCCATGCCCTGCCGCCCGCACGGCCAAAGGCAGAGCATCAACACCATCTTGATCGGAGCCTCCGCTCTGACCTTCACGCGCAGCAGTGCGACACCTCATGCCGGACTGCCACCGACCAAGAGACGTCGGGTCCAACGCCTCGCCCACCCAAAGCGATGCCACCACGCCGCCGTCCGATCTCTATGGCACACCTCTACCACAGAATTGCGGTTTAGGCCAGGGGCGCCACGCCCCAGCCAGACTGCCACCCACGATGGACGCTGCACCGGGAAGCCCCGCCAAGCCACGGCCTGCCGAGCCCATCTAGGCCCAAATCGGTACATCGCCATGTCCACCGCTCCCCACCCACCGCGCCAACGTCGTCCACCTCCACAACATGCAGCCCGCCTCACCCCACGCCATCGAGCCGATGGACGCATCGGGGAAGACAAAGCTAGGGAGAAGACCGTAGCGCATCCACTACGGGATCCCCCAACCACCTTTGATGATGGGGCCGCCGCTGCCGCTCGCCTGGGGAGAGGGCAGTGAGGTGGGGGCCAGCGGTGGACGACATGAAAGCTCCCCCGAGCCACCCGAGTGGGACGCCGCGTGGAACGGGACCTTGAACTTTTCTTTTTCTTTTTCTTACTCGTTAGCATGAGGAAGTTTGAGACTAGAAAAAAGAGAAGGACACCGATACTGATGTGCCGTAGCAACGCACGGGCATTCAACTAGTATTCGGTAATATGTGATGTGGTCGGGTGTAAGGCGGAGGGTAAGAACCGGACTTTTTATCTCATCCATTAATTACATATCAAACTAATTTATTTAGTAATACGTAATGTGGTTGGGTGTAGGGTGCGTGACGTGAACCGGACTATGTATTTGTATGTACGTAACTTTTAGATCTTTTAATCTCATCCAATAATTATAGATGTAACGGTTTAAATAATTTAGATGATGTGGATCAACCTGGTGCCTCGAAAAACACTCTTATATTGCTTTTAGTATATAATAGATAGACTAGCAAGGTGACCCTCGCAAATGCGAGGGCATCATCTTTCGCTTGTCAAACATATTCATGAAGCAATTTTTGTTTTAACATATTCCAAGTACAGGGAATTCTAAAGCACCACATTCTACATCTTTTGCAAATGTTAGTTATAAAATACCACATGTGCATAACATATTTTCAATCATTTTTCTTTACGTCAAGTATTCATTGTGAAATTACGAAAAACACGATGTCAAGGTCTTGAATGGCGTCTATCTTCTAAATTAGGTATGTAGTGCTATTTTAATATGCTTTTACTCTCTTCCTAATATCCCCCATCTTTTGCTTTTCAATCTATGGGTTGTACTTTATGGTTGACACATGTTTACTATGTCAAGTCATAATGAGTTTGGACCAAAAGATCTTTTTTCTTAGAACAACCAGTTATGTCTTGCATTTAACACCATAAAATAATGCCAACTAATCCAATTTTATAATCTATTTTGGTTTCATCTCATATTAAGGTCACTCAAACACCTTGCCAATTTAGAATTCATAAAAGAGAATTTAGAGGGGCTATTTTGCATATGCAAGCAAAGTTCTAGTTCTAATATAAAAAAGTGTATATTTATAGAGGTATTCCGTTGCAAGGTTGCATATTCTGTTTGCTCCGCATGTGTGACTGAAATTTACATCGACAACAATATCTATTTACTTTATGTTTGTACTATCTGCTTCTATGTCAATGTATTTTTTGTTAGTGACATCTCGGTAGATACCATTGTTGGAGATATGCCCTAGAGGCAGTAATAAATGTAGTTATTATTATATCTTTGTGTTTATGATAAATGTTTACATTCATGCTATAACAGTATTAACAAGGAAACATTAATACTTGTGTGATTTCTAAACTAAATTAGAGTCCCTAGTAAAGCCTCTTCATAATACTAGCTTGTTGGTTAATAGATGATTGTGGTTTCCCTATCATGAATATTGAGATGTTATTAACAACAAGATCATATCATTAGGAGAATGGTATGATGGACATACTCCCATAGATAAGCGTAGCATAAAGATCAAGTCATTTTAATAGTTCAATTTCTATATGCTTTCTGATACATAGTAACCTAATTCCTTCGACCATGAGATCATGTTTATCACCATTACCGGAAGGATGCTTTGATGACATCAAACACCACACCGTAACTGGGTGGCTATAAAGGTGGCATTGTGTGTTTGGAAAGTATGGGTTGAGACACATGAATCAAGAGTGGGATTTGTCTATCCATATGACGGATAAATATACTCTGGGCCCTCTCGGTGGAATGTCATACAATTAGCTTGCAAGCATGTGACTGGCTCACAAGGGATCACATATCACGGGAACGAGAAAAGAGTACTTATCGGTAACGAGGTTGAACTAGGTATGCAGAGATACCGACGATCAAAACCTCGGATAAGTAAACTATCATGAGACAAAGGGAAATTGGTATCGTATGTAAGTGGTTCATTTGATCGCAAAGTAATCGTAGAAATATGTGGGAGCCATATGAATTTCCAGATTCCTCTATTGGTTATTGATCGGAGAAGTGTCTCGATCATGTCCGCATAATTCACGAACCGTAGGGAGACACACTTAAGGATTCGATGTTGTTGAGTAGTTATGGAATGATGAGTAAGAGAACAAATGTTGTTCGGAGTCTCGGATAGGATCCGGGATATCACGAGGAGATCCGTAATGGTCCGGAGAATAAGATTCATATAAGTAAAGTCCTGTTTCGGGGTTGGAGAATGGTTTTGGTGTTTTCATCGGGAATGTTCTAGAAGGTTCAGGAATGTCCGGCACTCCGGAGGGGAAGGGTACATGAATGTGTCATAACAAGTTGGAATGGTTGCATCATGTATTATGTGTCATCGCTGAGCAAAATAAAGGGATAAATCAAATCCTAATTTGAAAAGTCAAACGCCAATTTGAAAAGTCAAACGGCAAGTTTGCTTGATGGAGGGAGAGTAGGCAACCTACTTGGGGAGGAAGTCCCTCTCCCTCCACCGCCGGCCTTGGAAGCCGAGTTGGGGAGGGACTCCCCTCCCCTTGGCCGGCCCCCTCCACCTATATAAGGAGGGGCAGGGATGCCCCTCCAAGCACACAACTCCTCCACACGAAACCCTAACCTTAAGCCGCTGGCGCCACCACCATCAAGTCGCCGCCGCCACCTAGGGTTTGCCCTAGCCGCCGAGTTGGGGCCCTCCCCTTGCCCTAGCCGCCGGTCTAGCCCTCTCTCCTTGATGTGTCTAAACCCTAGATCACCGAGGCCTCTCTCATAGTCCACCATACTCGCTCCGGCTTAAGGCGAAGCCCTGCGAGATCTCCCCTCTACTTCTGGTACCACACCGTCGTGCTGCCGGAACCGCGAGGAGAGTGCTACAACCTCCGCTGCCTGCTGGAACAAGGGAGAGGAAGGTCTTCATCGAGTACCGAACGTGTGACCGACTGCGGGAGCGCTGCCGGAACGCGCCGCCAGAAGGATCGTCTACACGATCTTGAGATCGGGAAGAGTACGACTACATCACCCACGAGAATCCGCTCTCATTAACCGCTTTGGAATCTTCGAGGGTGAGTTTCACTATCGACTCGTTGCTACAATCTATCTACTAATTTTGCTTGAGGTAGGTTAGTCAAATACGTTTCCGTCCACCAAGAATACGTTTTCAACCTCTATCGCTTGGCTGATTTTCTGTCTGCCGTACTTTTTACGGTTTTGCCCCTACATGTTCACACGTATTATGGCCACTGCCACCGCTGAGTGGAAAATAACCGTTCGAAAAAAAACAATCCCCAAGCGTCGCCCTGCTGTGCTTGATTCCCCTGCGTCTGACCTTCCCTGTGCGCCTCCACAGGATCTCCTACCAAACTCGCTGGCATGGCGGGCTCCACGACCATGGCCGGCTCCGAGACCATGGTCGGCGCTCGCAACTGCGACCTCCACGGGATCTTCTCCCAAACCTCTCTGCCATGGCGGGCTCCGCGAGCATGGCTGGCGGCACGAGCTAGGGTGACGTCCATGGCGGCCCAAACCCTACCCACCAAGAATTTCTGACGGAGGGGTACCAGGCCGACGCCATCCACCATGAATTCCTGTCGAAGGAAACGAGGTCCTCATCCTCCTCGAAGGAACCAAGCCAGTGAGACGCCGCACCTGCCGCCGCATCCTCCTCCAAGGAACCGAGCTGGTGAGAGACCGCACCTACCGTGCAACTACTCTATGTCCCGGGCCATTTGTTCCGACGTGTGACGTCGCCGTTTGCCGCTGCTTCCAGCCGTCCCCCTATCCAACCATCCACAGGTACCAACGACCAATCTCTGCATTTCTAGAGAAGTGGCAGAGGTATGTGGACTCGATGGGAGGCTCCAGTTTCCCAGCTCCAGGCCCTTCCAAGAGAATGACCTGCAAGCTAGATGGAAATACCACTCGATTTGGTACCAATCTCGCCTCCAGGATCTTCAGGCAGTACAACCAAGTCGATTTTATAAAGAAGAAAGGGGATCCTATTTAGTGGCTGAGAAATTCTTGTGAGCGAGGAGGCCCGATCGATGGCAGCGGTTTACTGAAAGCAGAATGTGAATAGCGTGGTGGGCAGATTAGTTCTTGGAAGTGCTGACTCAAATGATTATGGATGCTGATGCTTAAGACACATTGGATGCGGGGAGTGTTGGGGCTTCAGAGAACTCACGAAGATCTTGAGAATGGTATGGTTAAATTTCTACACAGTTCTTCATTCACTAACCAATTGCTCAAGAGGTCGTTTCTACAGACAATCGTGACATGCCAACTATCTGTATGAACCAATGGATTTTTTATGCAGTTTGTCTTACTACTACATTTCTAAGATGTTATCAATATGCTATATATCTCGTGATGCATGCGTGCTTGGCATGGTCCGAGTAACCTGATGTATGTATTTGGTTGTGTGGAAAGAAGTAAACTGATATTTTTTTAATTTCTTTTATAAACCTGAAATTAGAAATGATATTGGTTAGACAGGCTACACTACCTAGCTCGACTAGGTCTGGAGCACCGCCAAATGACACCAGCACGACGACAACAGCGGGCGCTACTAAAATCCTAGTCCACGTCCCCGGGGAGGAAGTCAGCGCCAAAATAAACGCCTAGGCCTCCTAGGCTTCATGGCGAAAGGCAGGCCGCTAGGAACTCGTCAGCGATACTCGCATGCCGACAGGTCCGCGGACATCGACTCAACCGGCATCACTCGTATCCCAAGAATGGCTCCACTCACTTCGAAAAATGACGCCTCCAAGGAGGTAACGACGTCCACGACAATGCCCTCAAGAGGGAGAACGACGCCCTCAAGCGCCTCCGCTGTCGGCACTGACCAAGTTAGGCTGGACTTTCGGTCGGAGAACTCGACCACCACCTCCAATGGACTATCACCGAGACGGTCCATGCCGCCCGGCGAGCAAGGTCATTGGAGAAATAGACGACGCCCGCGCCCACGGAGCCATGCCCCGCCGCCCGCACGGCCAAAGGCAGAGCATCAACACCATCTTGATCGGAGCCTCCGCTCTGACCTTCACGCGCAGCAGTGCGACACCTCATGCCGGACTGCCACCGACCAAGAGACGTCGGGTCCAACGCCTCGCCCACCCAAAGCGATGCCACCACGCCGCCGTCCGATCTCTATGGCACACCTCTACCACAAAATTGCAGGTTTAGGCCAGGGGCGCCACGCCCCAGCCAGACTGCCACCCACGATGGACGCTGCACCGGGAAGCCCCGACAAGCCACGGCCTGCCGAGCCCATCTAGGCCCAAATCGGTACATCGCCATGTACACCGCTCCCCACCCACCGCGCCAACGTCGTCCACCTCCACAACATGCAGCCCGCCTCACCCCACGCCATCGAGCCGATGGACGCATCGGGGAAGACAAAGCTAGGGAGAAGACCGTAGCGCATCCACTACGGGATCCCCCAACCACCTTTGATGATGGGGCCGCCGCTGCCGCTCGCCTGGGGAGAGGGCAGTGAGGTGGGGGCCAGCGGTGGACGACATGAAAGCTCCCCCGAGCCACCCGAGTGGGACGCCGCGTGGAACGGGACCTTGAACTTTTCTTTTTCTTTTTCTTACTCGTTAGCATGAGGAAGTTTGAGACTAGAAAAAAGAGAAGGACACCGATACTGATGTGCCGTAGCAACGCACGGGCATTCAACTAGTAGATAGATCTTGGCTTGTTTGTTTGCATGCGGTAGAAAATTTTTGTTTTCCATGCTACGAACCCCTACAACCATGTTAAACCTCAATGTATTGTTCCAATTTATGAGATGACGCAAAAGGGATCTATATCAACGTCTAGTGTTCTTTACCTCCGAGATTCACTTAAAATTTAATACTTTATGGGATGGGAGTGTGTGATATAGTACCCATTTAAATCTATTTTTTGTACTCACTATCGACACTACATGCATCGATGAATTTTTTGTACATCTATATGTTGTTGTTTAGTTACACATCTTGTTCACTAAAGCGACCAAAATTTCAAAATTCTGGATCTAATCTCTCAAAATTGCATAGCTAGGTATACACCTGAATGGGTTTTGAGATAAACGGAAAAAATATTTTTGTTCTCCTATGTTCATCCGAGATACTTATACATGCATCTATAGTTACACATCTTGTTCACTACAACGACCATATTTAAAAAATTCCTGATCCGAGTCCCTCAAAATTGATTTGCAAGGGTATACACTTGAACGGGATTTGACATAAACAAAAAAACATATTTGTGCTCTCCTATGTTCATCTGAGATACTTATACATGCATCTATCTAATGTTTTGTTCCATGTTCAAAACTAAGTGGGATATATTGTTATGGTGTAATTAACAATGATATACCCCACCTGATCAACGAAAACCAATAGATAGGTATGATTAGGTATAGCAAGGAAGATCAAATAATTATACTTCTTCAACTGAATTTGGATCTACCCAATTACTAGCCAGATGTTTTTACTTTATTTGGATAATCTCTATGCTTTCTCTATATTTTGTGTCATATTGTGCTTTTATTGTGGAACTATTTGGTGGTATTATCCCAGATGTGCAATTTACAGATTTCTCTTACTAATTGTGTTATAGGTAGAACTCTATTAAAGTATTTTCTTATGATATAGATTAATTACACAATATGTTTTTTATGAGATCCTGAATTTTATAATTTAGCATCTACCAAATTACACGATGTTTTATAATTTTCTTGATAATCCTGAATTCTAGAATTTAGTTTGGCTGGCTATATCATAATGTACTAATTTTAAAAAGATAGGCACATACCTGAGAAGGGATGTCGTTGTTGTTGTGCGGCACCACCATCTTAAGAGAAATAGTAATAATATGGCCATATAGAGGCAAGCAATAATACATATCAAATAGAGACGGTCATATATGTATAGCTGAAAAGCAACTTCTTGTTGCATCTCTCATATTAAGATAGATGATTTTCAAGAAAATCAGCTCATGTGTTATACCATTCAACCGACAACTTCTTGTCATCCATCGAGCAAAATTAGCAAATATATTCCACCGCAAAACAGTCTTCAGATATTTTGTGCTCGTTGATCTCATCTGCCTCAGTCAACGGAACACTCTTTTTTCTGTGCTTCTTCAGATATATTTTATTTTACTGCTCGATCCAATCTGTGATGAGCATCCGTCCTGATGATGCAGATCAAAGATGACCATCCGTGGTCTTAAAGGATTAAAAAAGTTCTACTGCATGCCAAGTAGAAGTGTACTTACGGGAATTGGAAGTTTTACATCATCCGGTCATACTATCAATCTACATCGCTGCTGACCGGCTAGCCTTTGGCCTTTTACCTGAACTTTTGAGCGGTGCCTACTTTTTCCGTTGCCTCCTTTGATCGGTGCATGCCATGGCGGCTCGGCGGCGGTAGTTCTTTTCTCCGCGCAGAAAGAATTAAGGTCTAAGCAGATGGTGTATGTGAATTATGTTTTTTTTTCGTTTGAACAAAGTTTTCCTTAGTACGACATGTTGTAACGTGTTGGCGCTGTTTACCTATGTGATTTTTTGTTTCTATATCTATTTAAATCTGAGCCACTAATTACAAATCCAACTATCAAAATAATTTTGATGATGTGGATCGACGTGGTGCCTCAAAAAACACCCTTATATTGCTTTTATTATATAATAGATAGATAGATTTTTATTCCAGGTGATGATAGAGACTTTAGAAAACCTTGATTCTTTGAGTTCACATTCTTGTTATGTACGTGGTCTTGAAGTCAGATGCTCACCATTGCTTCCACACCCCCCCCCCCCCCCCAAAAAAAAGATGCTCACCATTGCAAACGAATCAATACATTTGTAGTGACAACTTGTTTAGAGCTTATTTGGAGAGCTGGCTTATGCACAAGCCAAGCCTTCAGATTTTTATTTATTGCATGCAAACAAAAATTAGCTAAGAAGATTAATTAACTTTTGCATCAAAATGTAACATCAAAGCATCATATAACTTGCAAAATTAACCAATTTTTCTCTCTTCTCTGTAAGTTTTATCGGTAGACCATGAAGAATTGCATTGAATATTGCTTGTTGTGTACTTACGCCTTTCGGTACTCCCTCCAACCCATATTAGTTGACTTAGATTCATCTAGATATAAATGTATCTAGTCAATTTTTAGTGCTAGATATATTCATATCTATACAAATTTGAGTCAACTAATATGGATTGGAGGGAGTACTATTTTTTATTTGCGCCAAAGACAGCTAGACTAATGAGCACTAAGAGAGAAGAAAAGGAAAGAGTCGTGGAAAAGGAGCCCAATAAGTTTTCGGAGTTTTTGGTGGGACCTGCAGAAACCCAAAAGTGTGATGTCAGAATAAACCATGTAGCCCAATAAGTGTATGGTACCATGTATTTTCGTACTTTAGCAGTCACTAAGAATTGTGCGATGAGTTTATTGTCTCCATGTGCTATGAAGGAGTAGTATATATAAAAGGAAATGCTTTATCTCCTGAGAGTGCCAAAGCAGCATGTCTCCCAGCGGTTTGGTAAACAGTTCATACTCTTGTTAATGCAGCATGTGTCTCAAAGTTGAGCTGCTTAATGCAGCTGGTTTATAGAAATATAGAGATGTCAACGTATCTAGTCAAGTTTTAGTGCTAGATATATTCGTATCTATATAAATTTGAGTCAACTAATATGGATCGGTGGGAGTACTGTTTTTTATTTGCGCCAAAGACAGCTAGACTAATGGGCACTAAGAGAGAAGAAAAGGAAAGAGTCGTGGAAAAGGATCCCAATAAGTGTAGCCCAATAAGTTTTCGTAATTTCTGGTGGGACCTGCAGATACCCCAAAGTGTGATGCCAGAATAAACCACGTAGGCCAATAAGTGTATTGTGCCATGTATTTTCTTACTTTAGCAGGTATGAAGTATTGTGCGATGAGTTTATTATCTCCATGTGCTATGAAGGAGTAGTATATATAAAATGAAATGATTTATCTCCTGAGAGTGCCAAAGAAGCATGTCTCCCAGCGGTTTGGTAAACAGTTCATACTCTGGTTAATGCAGCATGTGTCTCAAAGTTGAGCTGCTTAATGCAGCTGGTTTATAGAAATGTGAGGCTTCGGAAACGATCCAGAAGGAGTACGCATGTCCACATCCTGCAAAGGGCCACCACCTACCCCATGCGAGCCACCGAGGAAGGCGTCATGACACCATGGCTCATCTGTAACACATGATCCAAGTCGATCAATTGTGAGACTGGAGAAGAGAAGATGGTATCATGTTCAGAGCCACCAATGATGGAGCCATCGATCTCCATAGAAACAGTATAGGTGCTTGCTGGCATGTACATGCTGGAACTATGGAATTCGTAGTTAACTATTATTCCTACATAAATATATGTTATTTATGTTACATTTATAAATATATACTAATTAACCATGTAGATTGTGTCCATCCTCCATATATCGTGCAAAAAGAGCAAAAAAGTGCCACCTTCGGTATCTTAGAGCTTATTTTATTTACGGATACTAAATGCATCAAATAAGACTAAAGATCATGTTGTTTGTATTGACAATCTAAAACAAATAAGAGAACACAATGAACGGAACAAATACAAGAAATCTCTGTGTGCATTGTGGCCTTGAGGACATGATTGAGCCAGGAACATCGTCTCCGTCTTGGACACACATCACCAAATGATATTGGCATGTTAAGAATCTTATTTTGGTAGATATAAGATTTAAAACTTTATGAACATTAGTCGCTCAATTGCATACTTTGCTATTGAGTTGATCAGCGCAGTCCTAAATTTGTTTTGTGTAGATAATTAGGAATATTCTATGCCTGCCTTGTTTTCCTTGGCTGCACTACATGTGGGAAGGTAAATGACAACTTTCTCTGTCCACTTAATTTGTCAAATTGACTCCTTATCCAGCAATGGGTCTTCGCATGTGTCGGTGGTGTTTTTGTTGTATTTTTAAGGCTTATGATTACGTCAATTTTTTTCCTCGGTACCTTTTTCATACGGGTTGTATCCCTAACCCTGATGTGTTAATGTTTTCCTAGGCTCTAACGTTTTAAGATTGATTCCTCATGAGCTTTGTAGTTTATTTATCGGAGAAAATTTAAGGAATACCATTGTGCAAAATAAGGAAACAGTTGGAGATACCGAATTTTCAAGATCTTTACTTAACTCTTTGTTCTATTAAGGACAATTGTCATTCATGTTTTTTAGCTTCTTTCATACTAGTATGTCTTACCATGACTAGTTATATTAATACCAGGATAGTATTGAAGCAACCTAGACTTAGGTTACCACAACAATAATAAATATACTAAGTCCTTCCTAAATTAGGATGCATATTAGCTTTAGTCAAAGATAATCTTTATAAAGTTTGTACATTTATATGTAAAAATATACTAACTTCCATAATACCAAAAGCGTATAAATGAAAATATACTTAATGATGATTCTAATAATATTGAGTTGATGTCTTAGAAATTGGTAGATCGGTGGGATGGAGAGTGAATAGGAGTCTTGGCGAGTAGCAGGCTTGTTTATAGCTAGCTTAGCATCAGTAGATCGGTGGAGAGTGAATAGGAGTATGATGTGTGTGGTGTTTGCTTTCGGTTGACAATGGAGTCGGCGCCTCGCTGGCGTCTGTGCCACACGCTTTTTCTTTGACGCGTGCAGCGCCGAGTCTGTATGTGTGACTTGCTTGTACTTGGATATTAGTTTATTTATAAAGCAGGGTGAAAACCTATTTCGAGGAGTCTGTTCCACACGCATGGTAATGGTAAAGTATTCTAATTTCAAAAGGATTTCACGGGCGAATATTTACTCTTTTCTGTCTTATTTGTTAATTTATAACCTTACCAAATAAGGCCTTCTTCTATGAAAAATAATACCCAATGCAAATGCAGTGATGCCAACATGTCGGGATGCCACTTTACAAGTAGTGAGACTGTGTATCTCACTCACCTAATTTCTTTTAAGCTACAACCGCACCTACTCATGTTTCTCTTTCTTCCAAAATCTATCATAGCTCCTTCATAAATACAAGATGAGCCGTCCTGTCGGTGTGTGACAGATCCCTCTCCACAAATCAAATGAAATAAAAGGAAACATCACAAGAGCTAAATAAAGTAGGTTGTGTTCAGAAAGCTACCTATTTGTGTTTCTCTTCCAGAGGGTCGTCAAACATCTCGTATGCTCCAGATTTTCAGCCTCGGTGAATCCACAAAGTTTCTCATCAATGAAGCAGGCTACTGGAGCCTTAACCCCATGATGCAGATTTTGTTCCTTAAACTAAAAGAAGAAAAGAATGCTGAAAAGAGAGAATTTATCCTTGAAAATTTACTAAAAGAGTTCCATGATGTTGCTAAGGAAGCCAAAAAGGTCTTTGAGCATTTTAATATGCTTGGCTCATGTGTAGATGTTGTGGGTACTTCAGATAAAACCAAACCTAGAGAGGAATTTAAGATACACATACCCTTTAAGCTTGTTGGGATGCATGAAGACTTTGAAAAGAATTCTGACTGGATTGTTCCTGAAAATCCTTTTGATGAAGGTAGTGAACCAAAGAGAGATGAGAAGGGATCCTCCAAAACATATTTGGATGAGATACCTTTCATAGTTTAAGACTTTGCAAGTATTGATGTTAATGCTTCTTCATTTGAAAATACTTGATTTCTTGCTTCTTGTGCCTAACTTAAAGGCGTTAAAGAAAAGTACTTGTTGGGAGATAACCCAAGAGTTTTCTTGAGTCTTAGAAGTTATTACTTCAGTAATGACATCTCCTTATCCTTTTTGTTTACCTTTTGTGCCAAGAATGACCTCTAATGAGAGGGAAGTAAGATTTGGGGAGTTGCTGTCCCGAAACAGATTTCTGTACTCCATCATAAATATTCGTGAGGAGTCTCTGTAAGTCAGATTAAGCTGAAAATTTACGAATAAATCCCCCAGTATGTTATCTAACTTTCGTTAGCTTAACACTTTTTGATTTGAGCAATAGAAGGTCTTCGAAAAAAATTGATTTCTACCTGCTGGTCTGTTTTGACAGATTTCTGTCATTTTTTGCATTTGCTTCTTATTGATTCCTTTTTGGGTTCTTTTTGGGAAATTAAGATTTTTGAAGGAGTTGCTACAGTAGCTCGTTTTTTAGTGAAAGTTTTGCTAATCTAAAGCTAAACCCAAGGGTCTATTATCTTTTGAATACACTAATGTTGCTAATGAAGATTGTGTGAAGTTTTATATGAAGGAAAAATTTCAGGTGTAAAAATAGAACGATATAATGTGATGAAGAATTGACGAAATCTCAAGCTTGGGGATGCCACCCTGGTGTCACCCCAAGAAATATTCAAGAGGTATAAGCGTGTAACACCCTCAGAATCGGCCCTATGCAAGTTTTAGCGCTTCCCGCCAAACCCGCATAGAAACGATTCAAAGGTGCCCACCAGGCACTTTCGTGCGGGTGGAAAACGAAGTAATATCATTATACAATAGTCCTCGATGGAACCCACAAAACATATATACAGCAACGACTCAACGAGTCAAGAATACAAATATACAGTACAAAGATCCAAATCACCTTAAAAACGATACAACGTTCGAGTACGGACAAGATGCAAATTGAGCTAAGAGCCCTGAAGAATAACCAATGGCGTCCATAACCCTGCCCAGGCCAAGCCGGAAGGGTAACCCTGCTAACGACGTCGATCTCAAAACCTACTAAAAACAAAAGGGGTGCCGGCAAAGGCCAAAGGAAAAAGAGAGCGGTCAGTACTGAGGCCAGTACACGGCGAGACTAGAATTCAGCGGTCCTCGTCTACATAGGTATGGTGGACTGAAGCGGCAGCGCAGCATGCACTAAACAACCTATAGAGACTCGATATAACTGTCGGCTATCAGAGAGGGATAAGAAAGACCTATTCAGAACCAACCTGATACTACCAAACATACCCATCCTGGTATAACCTCCTCGAGACCAAACGAGGAAGTCAACTGAGGAACTCACACAGTTGGCAGTTTTATTTATTCGGTTATCGTTGCAGCAATTACTAGTCAGGTATAAGTAGTCATCCTGATATAATAAGCAGTGGGAAATTTTAGTTAACCATTCCATTGTAGTTGAAACACTTACTAGTCAGATACAATTAGCATGAGATATCCCAAACCCAGCAGTTGTTGGTACTTATATTTAGCCATTCCGTTGTAGTGAAGATGATTACTAGTCATATCGGATACAAGTCAAATTATAACAGTAAACTTTAGTTATAGTTGTCTATGATCGAGAACTGTGCTCCAAGTCGTCCATAACCGCGGACACGGCTTCTCGAAAAGATTTAACCCTGCAGGGGTGCACCAAAGTTTCCACACGCACCTACACCCTTGTTGTCAGATCAGGTAGGTACAAGATCACAAAACATACACCCAACGGTATGTCGACGGGGTTTCGGACACAACGTTTCCCAGACCCAAAGCAAGCACGGGGGCCACCCCACTAAGCTACCCGTAACGAAGTCGGCCGGTCTCTGAGACGGACCCAGGGTTTGTGTCGACGGCTGTAAACGACTGAGAACCCGAAAGTGTGACTGGGCTTGTCGATACAGCGAAAACGTATCACGGGGTTCCTAAACAGTACATGCGCTCCACGCGCAATCGTAAATAAAGCAGTAAAGCATGGCATAAGTACATGATAGTAATAAAGCCCCAAACTACTTTGTGGCCCCCAGTACAGTACTTGAAATCAGGTACTAAATCGATGGGGGTGCCCACACACCCCACCTGTGGTTAGCGCGCTCGATCTCAGAACAGGTGTCAAGAACTCGGGGTCCTACAGGACACCAGTGAGCGGTTAAAAATCAAATATTATCTATTACCCACCGGTGCCTCTGCATTTACCTACTTCAATTTTAGTTATTAAATGATAATTAAAGCCATGATCATCTCCAACATTAAACATACGGAAATACTCCAACAACTGTGGTACTTGACGACACGCAACAACACTTGAGCAAGCGACTACGACACGCAAGTCCAACTATCTACCAAACAACAGGTAATAGGATGTGTCCAAGGCAATATAAGGCTGCAAGGGATATCCCGGGTATGAAAACTAGAGCATCGCAACATAGATAGCAATAGATCAACAGGAAGAAATAAAGACTATAAAAGTAAAATAGGTAGAAAGGGGGAGAATGCTCGCCTGAAAACATTGCTGAAGGTTCATCCGAAGATCGGATCGACACTCGCATCAACTCATCGGCCTAGTCCGTGAAGAAGCAAAGCACTAGAGAAAACACCGGATGCACTATTTAATACTTCGGCAAAAGATCGAGCATGATGCGTGTATGATGTATGACATGGCAAATATGCGATGCAATTAGGCCATATTAAGAGGAACCGGGGTCCCAACAATTATTTAATAGGTTTAAGTTGTTTAGATACCCCGCAATTTAAATGTTGTCTTAACAAGGCAAAATATAACACCGGTTCTCTACACAAATTTAAATAGAGCCAATATTAGACTAGATTCGCCCGCATATGACCTCCATATTTAATTAGGAGGTGAATCGGCATAATGCCCCAAACCACAATATGTATGCAAGCATGACAATTTACTATGCAACAAGTATATATTATATATTATAAAAATAAAGGTCTCAAGAAAAGGGTCACACATGGGGAACTCGGCGAACTTGGCGTCCGTGACGTAGATCTTGGTTGTCGACTTATCATCAATGGTGAATTTGTAGCCGCGTCGGAAGATCTTGGAGACACGGAACTTGGTGGCATCGGGTTTTGTCAAACGGAGGCGCACTAGCGCTGCGATGATAAACAAATCGATAAGTGCGGGTACAAAGAGAAATCGATAAGTGCGGGTACAAAGAGGCGTTGCACACCCTGAGCACAGGAACTATTGAAAACAACCTGCAGGGAAACAAAACAAGATTGACACAGGCCTAGCGGCATAGTGCCAGGCGAGGTCGAGCATGCAAAGCAACAGAGGGCCAGCGGCAGGAAGGCGTCGCTGCTTGCGAGAGGGCACAACGCGCGGGAATCCGGCGACGCGGCACCACGGTCGGGAGGCCTAGGAACAACGTGGCAGCACCGGGTCGAGGAGGAGGAGGCCAAGGCGGCGAGCGGCAGGGCCAGTCGGAGCTCGCAGGGTCGACATGCTCGGCAGGGACGGCCGCTGCAGAGGAGATGGGCACCGCGAAGGAGAGGCAGAGGAAGGGTCGCTGGCGTGACGGTGGCCAGGGGAGGCGTTGCGGGCAACAGGTGAGGCAGGCCCGACGACGCGGCTGCGGGTGTCGGGGCTCCGGTGGCGGTGGCCGCTGCCTCGGGGAGGAGGACGCGGCGGTGGCGACGAAGCGCCGGGACGGTGAGGGGGTCGCAGGGCGGCAGGGCCGAAGGAAGCATCTGGTGGTGGTGGGGCTTGGCGACCCGAGCAGAGGAGAGGCGAGAGGAGCAGCGGCGGGAGCTGAGGTCCTGCAGGGCGAGCAAGGCGAGGTGGTATAGGAAGGCAGCGACGCCTGCTGGGGAATCGAGGGAGGCGGCGGGAGGTTCCTGGCGTCAGGGAGGAGTCGAACACGGGGGTTCCGTGTCGCTAGTGACGAGAAGAGGAGCGGGAGTGGGACCCGCAGGGTGGGGCCAGGGATGGGACCAGGGTGAGTGCAGGGTGTGTTGTTGTGTGCATGCGTGAGCCGTGGTGGGGTTGTGTGCGTGCTGCGCACGCTGTGTGGGTGGCGGCGGCAGGGAGAGGAGTAGGTGGGGTTTAGGGTTGGAGAGGGATTAGGGTTAGGGTTTGTTCTAGTGGGGTAGTAGGTGGCCTGTTGGCTGGGCCTTTGGGCCTGGCCGACTGGGCTTCCTCTCCCACTAACAAAAAAAATATATTTTATATTTGTTATTTTTCTTTCTTATAAAACAAAATATTTGCAAAAAGGTTTTAGATAAATAAAAGATCCGAACAAACCTAGGGTTTTGATTTGAACAAAGAGGGGAATATCTGGAACACAAAGTAGGCTTTTGGGAAATAGTTTTAGACGAGTAGATGCATGATGATGCACAAAATATAAACAATAGACGATTTTCTAGTAGTGGATTTACCCGGGGTGCTACAAAGCGTCAAAGCTTGGGGATGCCCAAGGCATCCCCTTCTTCATCAATAAAAAGCTCAGGTCTTTCTAGAAACTTCGTTTTTATTGTTTCATGCACTGTTGTGTTGTTCTTGGAGCGTCTTAGTTTTCGTTTGCTTTGCATAGTTTGTTTAGTTTGCTTGAATAAAGTAGTTTGGACCTCCATTCTCGCTGTGTTGTTTCAAATAAGTTGATTGGTGTTGGAAAGGAGTAGAAAGTTCTTGCTCGAAAGTGCAAGAGGAGCTTGCATTGAACGTGACTTAGACTTTAGCATGTCATGCTAGGTGTTGTTTTGACCTTATGCTTAGTGATTATTTCTGTAGCGTGACTTGTTCCAAACAATTGGGATTGCTTAGTGTGCCTTGAAGGAATCATGCGTTGTTTTAGCATACAAAAGCATAGTCTTGTGGTATTCTCCTTTGATGTTTTGTTTGGGTTGACTTGGCACATGATCACACCATGTTATGACTATGAACAAGTCACCATAGCCTCTATGATCATTTAGCCCTTGACTTGTAGTACCACTCTATGCTTTGATTAGTAATATTTTGTCGCTCTGCATGATTATGGTCATTATTGCTCTCTTAGTTGGTTGGTCCCAGTCTTTTGCTAGCCTCCACTTGTATGAGTAAGCTCTACTCATGCTTCCAACTCCCAAGAAACCAAGTTATTCCAAAGTGTCCACTATAAATTATTATGCATGGTTTGTTACACCATTCCAAGTATATTCTTGTTTTCAGCTATCTTCCAATTAAAAAGTATTTTGTTATGTGAAAACTTAGTGATTAAAGCCCTCACGAACTTGATGGCACACTTTATATTCCTTGCCCCTAATAAACTTGAACCATTGTATCATCTATGTTATATATGCTTGCACTTATACGTTGGAATTAGCAGAACCGACCCGTCTAGCTTACCGAGTGTTTCCGCTGTAAGAGTCCGACTCGAACCCACCTAGTCGGAAAGAATTGGCAGCACCTCAATTTTATGAGCCCACTACCAAAAATGTCTGACTTGTGATGGTGCAAACACGGTCGGGAAAACCAACTAGACCTTATTTGAGGGATTAAATTTTACCTACTATCTAATAGAGGTAAAACAGATACATATCAATAACACATAATAAATCAATTACAATGTGAAATGGTATGGCTCTCTTCATGATGATCTCCATCTCCATAAAGCCTGTAATCCGACTCATACCTACTCTTGTCACTTGCCGTCTTAGACCATGTCTCTGACTTGTACATCGACTTGCACGTCATCCGGATTCTCCAAACAGCTACACTAGCTTAGTAAAGTAAATTACATAGATAATCCGACACGCGGGTCATTATACAATAAAATGACAACACCTAGGATCCATCCGGCTGACAAAACCGTGATTCGCAGATCATGTATGGATTACACACATCACATGCACATAAGCCATACCATTCACAACTTCCTATGAAAACAAGTTATGCATAGATACACTATCTACCGGCGTTGTGAACCTCGCAACGACATCTATGGCGCTACGACAGGGCGAAGCTGGCGGTCCGATTCCAAGCATTGTTCCGATTTGATCAAACTCTTTGATCTTTAATCACCGCTTCTGGATTTACGTGTCACAGTCTACCCCGATGGCGAAACCGACCGGTAGGGGTATGTCATTCCACGACCTCAGCAGTATTATCATGGAAATTATATCTACCATTCCCAGAGTACAGTTGATCCAATCGACCTCGTACAAGATAGATCGACCATAAAAACAACACATAAATCCAATCTATAGCCTACCGCATATCACATATGCGAGATATCGAGCCTAAAACCAGAAGCTAATGCTCTTATACCAGTGTTGGGACATGCAGAGACAAAACAAAACTTTTTCCTCTAACGTGGTGATCCCAAGATCTAGCTGAGATAGAAGGCCACGAGGATTACCACTAGACATGCAGTTGCAGAATTGATGAAGCATGTCTGTTGAATGCAGTGCAGTCCTTGCGATCTCGATCCAATCAATGATCGTCCAAGCGTTGATGGTAGAACGCCTATGTTGGTGTCCACACGTACGAGGAGGAGCTCCGGCGGTGAACTGCTAGGTTCGGTACGTCGGCGGGACTGCTGTGGAGCTAGGGTTTCCAACTCATGGAATTACCTAACCAATCAACGATTAACCCTTCTGGGTTACTATGCTCCACTATATATAGGGAGTGAACATGGGATCCACTCTCGTGGCCCATTCACTAAAGCCCATATAATATCAGTCACCGTGAGTCCGACTCACTGACTTAGTCCAAATCTGACTCAGGTCCAACCCAACCAGATTTCCGGTTCAGATCTAATCCGAACTTGCTCCCGCTCTTAAGTGTGTGACCCCGCAGGCTCATGGCTACTTGGACACGATTGGAGTCCGACTCTCAATTGATCAGTCGGTAGCGGCTCCTAGCAGAACGTGTCGACTCCCAAGCACCAAAGAGTCATGATGACTTGCCTTTCCAATGCGACTTACGTCCGAATCCCTTTTGTCTCACGATATACCTTGTCAGACTATAGGCGAATATTTTTCATCCCTTAAATAGTCCGACTCTCTTCCTGATCCGAGATAAGTGATTCATCTAACTAACTCTTAGTCAATCGCCTCGGTTAACACTTAACCGAGTCGTGCATGGCCATGCTTTCCGAATCATATCATCCGAGAGGCCCCAGAGAATATCTCTCCAAATGGAGGGGCAAAATCCCATCTTGGTTATTGATACGTCCAATTTGCATCACCATTCTATATCATGATTTGCATCTATTCATTGATATATGTCTTATTATGAGGTATTACTTATGCCTTCCCCACTGTTTTTGCATGTTGGATGATTCTTGGAGGATGGACTGTCGAAGTCTGGATTCTGATGGAAAAAGATGTGTTTTGATGCAATTTCGCGAAGATCAGAAAAATACCAGAAAAATATGGGAAAATTATATTTTCCCGGAATACTGAGGAAGCCAGAAGGGGAGGCAAAGAAGGGCCACAGGGGCCCCACACACCCTAGGCGCGGGCCCACCTGGCCCTGCGCCTAGGGCAGGTGTGGCCCACCTGCTCGGCCTCCGACTCCGCCCTCTTGCCTATATCTTCCTCACACCACCCTAATACCAAGGGGGCGACCACAGATATATTTCCGCCACCTCTGCGGGGTGGAAAACACCGAGAGAGAAATATCTCTCCGGCAGACAGATTTCTACCGGGGAAATTCATTCCCAGAGAGGGGAGATCGTCGCCATCAACACTGTCATCAAGCTAGGCTTCATCGGGATCACCATCATCATCCACACCATCATCTCTACCAGCACCATAATCACCACTCCGTCCCTCTGTAATAATTGTGTTGGATATTGCTTTAGTTCTTAGGGGAAACTTTCCTGGTGTTAATTACTATTGTAGTTGATGCCTGTGAGTGGAACCATTGGATTATTGTTTATGTTCAGATTGTTATTCATCACCATATCATCTTTGATATTGATCCATATGATGTCTTGTGAGTAGTTCGTCTAGTTCTTGAGGACATGGGAGAAGTCATGTTGTTATTAATGGATCTGTGTTGATTTATTATTCAATGGTTTAATATTTAAGTTGTGGTGCTATTCTTCTAGTGGTGTCATGTCAATGTCGATTACATGATACTTCACCATTTATGGGCCTAGGGGAATGCATTGTGTATTTGGCTACTAATTGTGGGGTTGCCGGAGTGACAGAAACCTGAACCCCCATTAGGACACCATTGCATAAGGGAGCGTAGGATCTCAGAGTTTAAGGTTGTGGTTAGGTTCATATCTTAATTACTTTCCGGTAGTTGCGGATGCTTGCATGGGGTTTAACTACAAGTATGTATTAGTCCAAGTAAGGTCGGTACATTAGCACAGGTTTACCCACACAACACTTACAACACCAAAGAAGAGTACTCAGCTATATGAAGCGAAAGCACTTGACAGAATTCCCATGTGTCCTCGAGAACGTTTGGTCCTTATAATTATTCCCACCGGCTTGTCCTTTGCTAAGAAAGGATTGGGCCACTTGCTGCATTTGTTCTTTATTACTTGCTCTTTGTTTTGTTGCCTTATTAGAAAACCACTAAAAATCCGTTTGCTAAGTATTTAACGAGATTTCCTGTTCCATACCACTAGTCAACACCTTCTGCTCCTCGTTGGGATCGACACTCCTATTTATTGAAAGTACTGCGATACACCCCCTATACTTGTGGGTTATCAAGGCTATTTTCTGGCGCCGTTGCCAGGGAGTGAAGTGCTATTGAAGAGTGGAACTGGTAAAGGAAACTTCTACTGTGAGTAATGCTTTTTGTTACTGCTTGTTACTTTGTTTCCAATATGGATAACCCACTTGGTTTTCTGTTTGGGAAAAATACTACCACTGCTAGGGTAGTAGATGAACTACCACATATTGAGATAGATCATTTTAAGATACCTACAAGTATTGTTGATCGTGTTATGGATAATTATTATTTTGGGGATGGAACTGTTCATCCTCGTGATCATTTTCTTTTTATCCATGAATTATGGGGGTTGTTTAAGTGTGCAGGTATCACAACTGAACAGGTGAAGAAGAAGTTACTCTTCATATCCTTGAAAGGGAGAGCTGAAGAATGGTATAAGTTGCTAAAGAATGGACAATCCATGGAATGGGAGAAAATGGCATCTCTCTTTTATTCTAAATACTATCCTCTCAGTGAGATTCATAAGGATAGAAATCTGATATATAAATTTTGGCCTCGTGATGGAGAGAGTACAGCTCAAGATTGGGGGAGATTGAAGTTACTAATTCTTAAATGTCCTATTCATGAACTCCCTAACAATATTATTATCAATAACTTTTATGATAGGCTTTCTCTTCATAATAAAGATTTACTAGATGCTTCTTGTGCTGGATCATTCACACGTATGAAGGAAGAAGATAAATGGGATCTACTAGACTGTATTCAAGAGAACACTGAAGCTTGGGAGAATGACAAAGTAAGAAAGTCAGGTATAAACTATGATTATGAATGCATTAAATCCTTTATGGGAACTGATGACTTCCGTGATATTAGTAATGAGTTTGGTCTTGATCCTCAAGTTCTTGCAAAATGTTTTAATGCCTTTGCCTCTTATATTGAAATTCCCAAGAAAGAGTGGGACAAGTACCATGCTCCTTATAAAGACATTGTCACCCATGTTCCTGCTAGCATAGAGGTTTGTACTGTTGATCCTATTTTGTCTGAACCTTATGTGGAGAAAATCCCTTTTCCTGCTAAGGTAAGGGAACATTCCATTATAGCTAACGTGGTTAGCAAAAGTGCAAAGAAAACTGTGGAGCCTGACGAGCTTATTAATATTGAGCCTGTGGTAGCTATTGTGAAAGATCTTGTCACTAGAAACACAGAGGATGAGCATATTGTATTTTTTGAAGACGCTACTAATATTGTTTCTCATCCTAAAAAGCTATAAAATCTAGTGTCCTTGTGCTTTCTGTTAGAATTGGTAATCATAGCTATTATGGTTTGTGTGATATTGGCGCTAGTTCTAGTGCTATTACTTATGAGATTTACAAGGAAATTATGCATGAAATTGGTCCTTGTGAGCTTGAGGACGTTGATGTGGTTATTCACCTTGCTAATAGAGAGCAAGTTTGCCCCATTGGCATTGTAAGAGATGTGGAGGTTCTTTGTGGTAAGATTAAATATCCTGCTGATTTTCTAGTACTTGGTAAAGAAGCTAGTAAAACCTATCTTATTATCTTTGGTAGACCCTTCCTGAATACTTGTGGGGCTATTATAGATTGTAGGAAGGAATTTTTTTGACTAAGTTTGACGGAGAGTCTTATGAGTTTAATTTTTCCAAATTTTCCAAAACTCCTTATGAAAATGAACTGCCTAATGATGATTTCAAGGATGAACAACTTTCTGCTATTTATCTTTCTCCTAACAATGCCTTGCAGCAGTTTATGGAAGATCATGAAAGTGATGTCTTCATGAAGGAAAGAAATGAGATCGACGAGGTTTTCCTTCGTCAGCCGGAGCAACTTAAGCATAATCTGCCTGTGGAAGACTTGGGAACCACACTACCACCTAAAGGGGACCCTGTTTTCGAATTAAAACCTTTACCTGATGATCTTAAATATGCTTATCTTGATAATAATAAAGTATATCATGTTATTATTAGTTCTAAACTTTCAGGAAAGGAAGAGGAAAGGTTATTGGAGATACTGAAGAAACACCGAGGAGCCATGGGTTATACTCTTGACGATTTAAAAGGAATTTCTCCCACTATATGTCAGCATGCTATTAATATGATCCTGGTGCAAAACCAGTTGTTGAGCACCAACTCCGTCTAAATCCTAAGATGAAGGATGTGGTAAGAAATGAGGTATTAAAATCCTTGATGCTGGTATTATTTATCCTATTGCTGACAATCAATGGGTTAGCCCTATTCATTGCGTTCCCAAGAAAGGGGGAATAACTATTGTGCCTAATGAAGAAAATGAGCTTATACCCCAAAGATTAGTGGTTGGGTATAGAATGTGCATTGATTTTAGAAAGATTAATAAAGTTACTAAGAAAGATCATTATCCTTTGCCCTTTATTGATAAAATGCTTGAGAGGTTGTCCAAAAAGACTCACTTTTGTATTCCTGATGGTTATTCTGGGTTTTCACAAATTGCTGTGAAAGCACAAGACCAAGAGAAAACTACTTTCACTTGTCCTTATGGTACTTATGCTTACAGGCGTATGCCTTTTGGTTTATGTAATGCTCCTGCTACCTTTCAGAGATGTATGTCTGCTATCTTTCATAGTTTTTGTGAAGAAATTGTGGAAGTTTTCATGGACGATTTTTCCGTCTATGGAACTTATTTTGATAACTGTTTGCACAAGATAAAGTTTTGCAGAGATGTGAAGAAACCAACCTTGTTCTTAATTGGGAGAAATTCCACTTCATGGTTAATGAAGGGATTGTTCTTGGACACAAGATCTCTGAAAGAGGCATTGAAGTTGACAGGGCCAAAATTGAAGCAATTGAGAAGATGCCTTGTCCAAGAGATATCAAAGGTATTCGTAGTATCCTTGGTCATGCTGGTTTCTATAGGAGGTTTATTAAATATTTCTCCAAAATTTCAAAGCCCCTTACTAATCTTCTTCAATAAGATGTACCTTTTGTTTTTGATGATGATTGTAAGGAAGCTTTTGAAACTTTGAAGAAAGCTTTGACTACTGCTCCTATTGTTCAAGCACCTGATTGGAGTTTACCTTTTGAAATTATGTGTGATGCTAGTGATTTTGATGTGGGTGCTGTCCTTAGACAACGTGTTGATAAGAAGTTGAATGTTATTCATTATGCTAGCAAGACTCTTGATGCTGCTCAAAAGAATTATGCTACTACTGAAAAGGAGTTCTTAGCTGCAATCTTTGCTTGTGGTAAGTTTAGACCTTATATTGTTGATTCAAAGGTTACTATTCATACTGATCATGCTACTATTAAGTACCTTATGACAAAGAAGGACGCTAAGCCTAGGCTTATTAGGTGGGTGTTTCTTTTGCAAGAGTTTGATCTGCATATTATGGATAGGAAAGGTGTTGATAATCCTGTTGCTGATAATTTATCTCGTTTGGAAAACATTTCTTTTGACCCATTGCCTGTTAATGATAGTTTTCCAAATGAGCAGTTGGCTGCAGTGAGGGTAAGTCCGCATGAGAGTCCTTGGTATGCTGATTATGCTAACTTTATTGTTTCCAAGTATTTTCCTCCAACTTTTATAGCTTAGCAAAGAATAAAATTATTTTATGATCTAAGGCATTACTTTTGGGATGACCCACACTTATATAAGGAAGGAGTAGATGGTATTATGCGAAGATGTGTTCCAGAATTTGAACAACAAGAGATACTAAGAAAATGCCATTGCAGTGCTTATGGAGGACATCATGCAGGGGACAGGACTGCACAAAAAGTTTTACAATCTGGATTTTATTGCCCTACCCTTTTCAAAGATGCAAGGAAGTTTGTCTTATCATGTGATGAATGTGAACGAGTAGGTAACATTTCTATACGCAATTAAATGCCTATGAATTATTCTCTTGTTATTGAACCTTTTGATTGTTGGGGATTTGACTTTATGGGTCCTTTTCCCCCTTCAAAAGGGTACACTCATATTCTTGTTGTTGTAGACTATGTTACAAAGTGGGTAGAAGCCATACCTACAAATAGTGATAATGGTAAGACCTATTTGAAAATGCTTAAGGATGTTATTTTTCCTAGGTTTGGTGTGCCTAGATATCTCATGACCGATGGAGGCTCTCATTTTATTCATGGGGTTTTTATAAAAACTCTCGCTAAGTACGATGTAAACCATAGAATTGCTTTAGCTTATCACCCCCAAACAAGTGGGCAAGTAGAACTTTCCAATAGGGAAATTAAATCTATCTTTCAGAAGACTGTAAATAGATCTAGAAAAAATGGGCTAAACAGTTGAATGACGCTTTGTGGGCTTATAGAACTGCTTATAAAAATCCTATGGGGATGTCTCCTTACAAAATGGTCTATGGGAAAGCTTGCCACCTACCTTTAGAATTAGAACACAAAGCTTATTGGGCAGTGAAAGAGTTGAATAGAGATTTTAAACTTGCTGGTGATAAAAAGATTGCTTGACATGAGTGCCTTAGATGAGTGGAGGAGTGAAGCTTATGAAAATGCTAGACTCTTTAAGGAAACAGTAAAAAGATGGCATGATAGGAGGATTCTCAAAAGAGAGTTCCATGTTGGGGAGAAAGTTCTTTTGTATAGGTCTCGTCTCAGATTTTTTGCAGCGAAACTACTCTCAAAATTGGAAGGACCTTTTGTTATTGAGGAAGTATATCGTTCAGGAGCTATCAAAATATCTTCTCTAAAGGATGACACAACACAGGTGGTGAATGGTCAAAGACTAAAACATTATATTTCTGGGATTCTTATAATAAAGATGTTAATGTTATTCAAATGGTAACCCCAGAGGAATTTATTAGAAACCAAACACCAGAAACTGCGGAGTTCGTCTTTGAATAGGTAAAAAAGGGTGAAAACAGAAGGTTCGTGAAATCCCGATCTTTATATTTTTTGGTGTTTTTTATACATAAGGAAAGTTATGAGATGGAACAGAGGAGGAACCGGATGCTGGGGTGGTCAAACCCACCCCAGGAGCGGGCCCCAGCTGCCCCGCGCCTGGAGGGGGTGTGCCTCCCCCGAGCTCTGTCTCTGCCGTGTTTTCATGTCAGAACCTTCCTTATGCATTGAAACTTCGTAATATATAACCCCCCGGATCCCCCGAGGTTCGTGCATCGTGTTCTCGTCGTGTTTTCGTTTCGATCTATTTTTATCAGGAAATCTTCTCAAGTTTAGAGCACCATGGTCTCCGCCAACGACAAAGGCAAGAAGCCCGAGGAAGACGATCCTCACAAACCAAAGGAGGAGGAGACTTTGGTAGGTTATGAAGGAGACATGGAGGACGACAAGCAACCGGACAACCGCGCTACCGTCGCAAGCATTGGAGTGGTGAGAAAACCTATCAAGCTTAAGAGGACAGCACGGATGTCTACAGGAGGGAAACCTCCACGACATATCCTCTCTCCATGATCACCTCCTCCTCGTACCGCTCGTTCTAACCATGCAGGGAAGGAACACTCTAAGAAGGAAGAGTGGAGAAAGAATAACAAGGACTAGGATCCTCGGTGCAAATTGATCATGAGCTGCATTGAGCACAATTCAGAGTTGATTCGTACTTTGACCTTCGATAGTGAGGAGTTGAGGAAACTTATTGAGGAGCTTTTCAAGAGAACACCACCACCGCCAAAGGAGTAATTCGTCATCAGGTTTGGCATCCCCTTGGCTTGTTCCAATCTTGGGGGGAGTTCCGCGGTATCACAACCATCATCTTTTATCTTTTACCTTTTTAGTGGATTCATATCTTTGGTAGAGAGGTTATTTTATAGTTTGGTTTGCATGTGGAAGTATCTCTCCTTTAGTTGGTTATCTATGTATCCCTTGGTGTGAGTGCCTTTATTGGAATATTAATGAGAAGTTTCATCTTTTACTTTTTTGCACTTCTTATTTTAGTTTGCAATCTCTACTATATGATGGATCTTGTTGATCAGTATTGGCATCACTTTGGGATCATAAAGTGGATATAAATTGGTTTTGGCAAACCGAGTTCTGGTCAGTAGCAATACTTTTTGAGGTTTGAAAGAAAAATAGAAAAGCTTACAGGTATTTTGTATCATTTATTTTCTTTCTTGTTGGCTCATAAGCTTAGTATTCTTTATTTAAGATGTTTTTGTGCCTTCAAGGAAGATTGCATGTTTGGCTTTATTACTTGTATGTTTGATTGTTTCTTTCAACTCTCTTGCTTGCTACCTAGCCTTGCTAGCCAAAAACCTGTTTTGAGAAGGCATACTTCTCATGTTTCCAATCCCTTAAACCAAAACCTTTGCCATTTGTGTCCACCATATCTACCTAGTAGCTTTTGCTATTCCAAGAAAATTCTCAAGCTTCGTCTATATTTCGAATTAAAAAGTATTTTGTTATGTGAAAAATAGTTAGTAAATCTCTCATGAACTTGATGGCACACCTTATTTTCTTGCCCTAATAGACTTGAACCATTGTGTCATCGAAGTTGTATATGCATGCAACTATACATTGGAATTAGCAGAACCGTGCTGTCACAGGGAATGTTTTCAACATTGCACTTGTACTCTATACACAGTTGATATCGTGCTCTTTTGTCTATGGATGTCAACGGTGTGAAAGTAAGAGGGAACTTGTAAGTCCATGGAGTCTGTATTTTGTGTTATAGAAATGCCTAGGCCGCTAGCCTAAGCCATGCCTAATCATGGTGGAAACTTGCAGCTTCACCATAGTGAGCTATCTATGAAGCATCCTCAATAAAAATCTATGCATATAGTAAATAAAAAGATCGCTGAGATGCCCATTGTCTGCTTGCCTTGTCATTTTGGTTATGGGAAAGCTCATGTACCATGTGCAAGGGGTACCCCGTTGGAGGTTCTCTATGATACGCATATACTTACAATGACAAGAACTTACCGGTGACTAAAGTTGAGTAGCATGAGGAGTGGCCCTCATATTCAAGGGACATGAGATTGCCAACTTATATTTCGTCAAGCATATACTCCATCTTTGTGCACTTTAACCTTAATCATCTCAAGATGCCTATGATAGGGGCAATGAGGGCTCAAAGCTAGTAAGTACCATAATCTTTTGGAAGCTCTTTATGACTTGTAATCCTTGCTAACCTCTATAGAGGGACCTTTATCCAAGTTACCAAGTTGAGTCAGTAAACCTCCTTCCTCTCTATCTCCAACAAGCATTTGAGTTGTTGTGCTTCAAGTATTCATATGGTGATTTATTCAATCATGTTCTTTATCTTCCTTGTTTGCACAAAACTCTTATCTATTGAGTATTACTTTGAAAGCCTTCATTGAAAAACCTTTTTGAGCAAAGAGTGCTCCTGTTATAAAACTTCTACAAAAAGCTTTTTGTGAAACCATTTTCCAGCTGTCCTATGACCAGTAACAAGAGTTTGCCAATTCCAATTATGATTTATCTTTATGCATCTCTATTGTGACTCCTATACTTGTTAAAAGCTAACTTATATAATGGTGAGTTGCTTACTTATATGAGTTGTGTAATGGTAAGTGTGATGCTTCTTGTCCGTATTCTTTTATCGAAACTTCACTCCATAAACCTGTGGACATGTTTACTGAGCTCAGTTTTTGCTTGGGGACAAGCGAAGGTCTAAGCTTGGGGGAGTTGATACGTCCAATTTGCATCACCATTCTATATCATGATTTGCCTCTATTCATTGATACATGTATTATTATGAGGTATTACTTATGCCTTTCCCACTGTTTTTGCATGGTGGATGATTCTGGGAGGATGGACTGCCGGAGTGTGGATTCTGATGGAAAAATAGGTGTTTTGATGGAATTTCATAAAGATCAGAAAAATACCAGAAAAATATGGGAAAATTATATTTTCCTGGAAGACTGAGGAAGCCAGAAGGGGAGGCGAAGAAGGGCCACAGGGGGCCCACACCCCTAGGCGCGGGCCCACCTGATCCCGCGCCTAGGGAAGGTGTGGCCCACCTGCTCGGCCTCCGACTCCGCCCTCTCGCCTATATCTTCCTCACGGTACCCTAATACCAAGGGGGCGATCATAGATAGATTTCCGTTGCATCTGCGGGGCGGAAAACACTGAGAGAGAAAGATCTCTCCGGCAGACAGATTTCTGTCGGGGAAATTCCTTCCCGGAGAGGGGAGTGTTGGAATTATGCCCTGGAGGCAATAATAAAGATGTTATTATTATAATTATTGTTCATGATAATGTTTATATTCCATGCTAGAATTGTATTAAGCGGAAACATTAATACTTGTGTGTTTTGTAAACAACACCGTGTCCCTAGTACGCCTCTATGGACTAGCTCATTGATTAATGATGGTTAAGGTTTCCTAACCATAGACATGATTTGTCAATTAGTAATGAGATCATATCATTGGGGAATGATATGATGGACAGACCCAAACTAGGCGAAGCAATTAGATCGTGTCATCGTGTTCATCTTTGCGAAGCTTTTCCTATGTCAAATATTGTATTCCTTAGACCATGAGATAATACAACTCCCTGGTATCGTAAGAAAGCTTTGAGGTCATCAAACGTCATCCTATGAGAGGGTGATCATAAAGGTGTCTCTCAGGTGATCGGAAAGTATCTGTTGGGTTGTATGTATCGAGATGGGATTTGTCCCTCCCAAGTCGGAGAGATATACTTCGGGCCCACTCGGTAATCGATATCAACACCGCTTGCAAGCATGTGGTTAAGGATTTAATCACAAAGGTGATATCGGATTACAGAACGAGTAAAGTACTTGCTGTGAACGAGATTGAACTAGGTATGACGGTACCGACGATCGAATCTCGGGCAAGTAAAATATCGCGAGACGAAGGGAATATATATATGGGATTGATTGAATCCTGGCATCGTGGTTCATCCGATATGATCATCGATGAATGTGTGCGAGTCAATATGGGTTTCCAGACCCCGCTGTTGATTATTGATAGAAGATCATGTCTGCATATTCTCGAACCCGCAGGGTCACACACTTAACGTGTCTCGACGCTAGGATAGATTGGATAATTGGTTTATGAGTTTTTGTTCGGAGTCTCGGATGGGATCCGGGATATCACGAGAGGTTCCGGAGTGGTCCGGAGAATAAGATTCATATAAGGCAGTGCAGTTTTTGGAGTTCGGAATTGTTCCGGGTTAATCGGTACTGTACCGGAAGCTTCTAGAACCTTCCGGAAGGGGACCAACGTGGCCCCACCTTCCGGGAGGGGGCATGGGCCTATGAGGGAGTGCCCTGGCCGCATTGGTCCAGGGGCACAAGGCCCCATAGGGCCCAGCCGGCCAAGAGAGGTTTAAACTCTAGATAGAGCTTCTAGAAGGGGGGGTTTCCTTGCCCCCCACTCTTCTTCCTTGGGGCCGCCGGCCTTGGCTTGGGGGAGGGGCTAGGGCTGCGCCCACCCCTCTATATATAGAGGGCTGGGGGCGCACCAACCCCACACACCTTCCCCTCCAACCCTAGCCGCCCTGCTGCCCTCCTCTCTCCCTCCCGACTGCTTGTAGGCGAAGCCCTGCTGCAGAAATTCTCCACCATATACACCACGCCGTCGTGTTGTAGATCCAATCCGTCTCTCCACCGTACTTGCTGGACCAAGGAAGGAGTAGACGTCGAGGTGCTGCATGTGTGCATCTTACGGAGGCATCGCCACTTGTGGTGCTAGATCGGATCGAATCGCGAGGAGGAGAAGCGAGTACGACTACATCACCCACGTTCCGACGAACGTTCCGCTGTGCGAATCTTCAAGGGTATGAAGATCTAATCCAATCTCTCTCGTTGTTTGCATCTCCTAGATTAGATCTTGGCTTCCCTCTGTTCGCATCCATAGAAAATTTTGATTTACTATGCCGCGAAACCCTTCAGTGGTATCAGAGCTAGATCTATGCGTAGATGTGATTCACGAGTAAAACGCAACATGGTTGTTGCGGGCGTTGATGTTTTCTGTTGCAAGCCTCTTGTTTGTGTTCTTCTTATGACGCGGGATAGTGAGATTGAAGCGGTCCAGGCCAACCTTATGCGACGTCGTTCGCTAGACCGGCTCCGCACTTGACGTGTGGCTTGTTCCACACATGCGGCTGGTGGATGTCAGTTTCTCTCACTATAGTTGTCATGGGATTAACACCGGAGTTTGGCAACCATAATATCACCGTTGTGGCTTTCCGTAGGTAAGAATCGTTCTTAGCATCTACTCCCATAAGCCACGTAAAACATGCAACAACAAAGTAGAGGCGTCTAACTTGTTTTTGCAGGGAGTGTTTTCTGTGATATGGTATGGCCCAAGATGTGATGTGTATAATGTATGCGATGACCATGTTTTGTAATGTTTCACGACTTGCATGTCGATGAGTACACAACCGGCAGGAGCCATATGGTTGTCTTTATAATTGTGTATGACCTGTGTGTCAACTTCTTATACGCCATGTAATAGTTTCACTTTATCGCTAAGTAGTTAGCAATAGTTGTAGTTGCTATTCATGGTGGAGGCAATCATGGTGGAGTGATGGAGATCATGCCGGCACGCACAAGATGGAGATCATTGCGCGAAGATTGGCTATACCATGTCACATAAAGTTATATGCATGTGATGTTTATCCTTTTATGTATCTTATTATGCTTAGATCGCGACGGTAGCATTATAAGATGATTCCTCACTTAAAGATCAAGATAAAAACTGTGTTCTCCCCAAGTATGCACCGTTGCGAAAGTTCGTCGTGTCCAAGCATCACGTGATGATCGGGTGCTATAGACTCTACGCTCACATACAACGGGTGCAAGCCAGTTTTGCACACGCGGAAATACTTGGGTCTAACTTGACGAGCCTAGCATGTACAGACATGGCCTCGGAACACATGAACCGAAAGGTTAAGCATGAGTCATATGAATGATATGATCGACACTTCGTTGTCCACCATTGGAACCACATCTCTTCTCGTGATGATCGGATTAGGTGTGGTGAATTTGGATCATGTTCACTAAACAACTTGAGGGATGTTGAATTTAGTGGGAGTTCATCTAGTAATTTGATTAAGTTGAACTATTTATCATGAACATAGTCTAAATTGTACTTGCAAATACTGTAGATCCAATGGCCAAGTCCAACTTCAACTTCAACGTTTTTGCTGAGAAATAAAAGCTTAGAAACAATGGGTCTAACTTCACCAATTGGTTCCGCAATCTGAGAATCATTCTCTCTAGCGGTCAAAAGGACTATGTCCTTGAAAGTGCGCTAGGTGATGCCCCTGCTCTAAATGCGTCGGCTGGTGAGAAAGTTGTCTATCAGTCGTGCAAAGATGATTATGGTGTGATTAAGAGCACCATGTTGTTTGCTATGGAATCGGACCTTCAAAATCGTTTTGAAGACTATCCCGGGCCCTTTGAGATTCTCGAGGAGCTGAAAACCATGTTTCAGACTTAGGCCCGTTCTGAGAGATATGAGATCTCTGAGAAATTCTTTAACTGCAAGATGGAGGAAGGGAGTTCCATTAGTGAGCACGCCATAAAGATGTCGGGCTACACTCAACGCCTTGAGCAACTGGACTGCAAGATTCCAGAGGAGCTCAAGATTGACACTCCTAGCTGCAAAAGTTTTGTAGTTGATCACAATCAGATTGGTTCCACTGATATGATCACTGAGCTCTTTGCTAAGATGAAAGTAGCGGAGGTGAACATCAAAAAGAATAATCATGTGTTGATGGTCAACAAGCCCCCCACCTTTAAGAAAGGTAAGGGTGCAAGGAAGCCCTTCAAGAAAGGCGGCGGCAAGCGCGTTGCTCCTGCTGAGAGGAAGCTCAGGTCTGGTCCTAAGCCGGACACTGAGTGCTTCTATTGCAAGGACAAGGGTCACTGGAAGCGCAACTGTCCGAAGTACTTAGCAGACAAGAAGGCTGGCACCATCAAAGGTATATTTGATATACATGTTATTGATGTTTTCCTTACTAGCCCTTGTTGTAGTGCCTAGGTATTTGATACCGGTTCAGTTGCTAATATTTGTAACTCGAAACAGGAGCTACGGAATAGACGGCGGCTTACGAGGGATGAGGTGACGATGCGCGTTGGCAAAGGATCAAGAGTTGATGTGATGGCCGTCGGCACGCTCTCCTTAGTTTTACCTTCGGAATTAGTTTTAAACCTTAATAAATGTTATTATGTGCCTGCGTTGAGCATGAACATTATTTCTGGATCGTGTTTATTGCAAGACGATTATTCATTTAAATCAGAGAATAATGGTTGTTCTATTTATATGAGTAACATCTTTTATGGCCATGCACCTCTTGTGAATGGTTTATTTCTTCTAAATCTCGAAAGGGATGAAACACACATCCATAACATTGAGGCTAAAAGATGCAAAGTAGATAGTGGTAATACTACTTATTTGTGGCACTGTCGTCTAGGTCATATTGGTGTAAAGCGCATGAAGAAACTCCATTCTGATGGACTTTTGGAGTCTCTTGATTTTGAATCATTTGACACATGCGAACCATGCCTCATGGGCAAGATGATCAAAACCCCGTTCTCCGGAATGATGGAGCGAGCAACGGACTTGTTGGAAATCATACATACCGATGTGTGCGGACCGATGAGTGTTTCGACGCGCGGTGGATATCGCTATTTTCTCAATTTTACCGATGACTTAAGTAGATATGGGTATATCTATTTAATGAAACATAAATCTGAAACATTTGAAAAGTTCAAGGAATTTCAGAATGAAGTGGAGAACCATCGTAACAGAAAGATTAAGTTTCTACGATCCGATCGTGGGGGCGAATATTTGAGTTATGATTTTTTCACGCATCTTAAAGCAAGCGGAATTGTTTCGCAACTCACGCCACCCGGAACACCACAACGCAATGGTGTGTCTGAACGCCGGAATCGAACCTTATTAGATATGGTCCGATCAATGATGTCTCTTACTGATTTGCCGTTATCATTTTGGGGTTATGCATTAGAAACCGCTGCATTCACTTTAAATAGGGCTCCATCTACATCCGTTGAGACGACATCGTATGAACTGTGGTTTGGTGCTAAACCTAAGTTGTCGTTTCTTAAAGTTTGGGGATGCGAAGCTTACGTCAAGAAGTTGATGCCGGACAAGCTCGAACCCAAAGCGGAGAAATGCGTCTTCATAGGATACCCTAAGGAAACTATTGGGTATACCTTCTATCACAGAACCGAAGGCAAAGTTTTTGTCACAAAGAACGGTTCCTTTCTTGAGAAGGAGTTTCTCTCGAAAGAAGTGAGTGGGAGGAAAGTAGAGCTAGACGAGGTTATTGAACCTTCTCTTGAATTGGAGAGTAGCGCATCACCTGAAATTGTTCCAGTGCCGCCTGCACCAACAATAGAGGAAGCTAATGACAAGGATCATGAAGCTTCGGACGATGCTGCTACTGAACGTCGCAGGTTGACAAGGTCGCGTGCCCCTCCTGAGTGGTACGGCAACCCTGTCTTGATTGTCTTGCTAGTAGAAGACAGTGAACCTACGAGCTATGAGGAAGCGATGATGAGCCCAGACTCTGAGAAATGGCTAGAAGCCATGAAATCCGAATTGGGATCCATGAGCGAAAACCAAGTATGGACTTTGGTGGACCCTCCTAGCGACCGAAAGGCCGTTGAGTGCAAATGGATTTTCAAGAAGAAAACGGACGCGTATGGTAATGTTACCGTCTATAAAGCACGGCTTGTCACGAAAGGTTTTCGACAAGTTCAAGGTGTTGACTACGATGAGACTTTCTCTCCCGTAGCAATGTTTAAGTCCATTCGGATTTTATTAGCAATTGCTGCGTTTCATGATTATGAAATATGGCAAATGGATGTCAAGACTGCTTTCCTCAATGGGAACATTGATGAAGAGTTGTATATGATGCAACCCGAAGGTTTTGTCGATCCTAAGGATGCTGATAAAGTATGCAAAACTCAGCGTTCCATTTATGGACTGAAGCAAGCATCTCGGAGTTGGAACCTTTGTTTTGATCAAGTGATCAAGAGCTTTGGATTTGTTCCAAATTGCTACGAAGCTTGTATCTACAAGAAAGTGAGTGGGAGCTCGGTGACATTTCTGGTACTATATGTGGATGACATATTGATTATCGGAAATGACATCAACATGCTTAACGATGTGAAGAGTTATTTGAACAAGTGTTTTTCAATGAAAGACCTAGGTGAAGCTGCTTATATATTGGGCATCAAAATCTATATAGATAGACAAAGACGCCTGATAGCTTTAAGCCAGAGTACATACCTAGACAAAGTTCTGAAAAGGTTTAGAATGGATAAGGAAAAGAAAGGTTCAGTGCCTATGTTGTCAGGTAAGATATTGAGCAAGGCTCAGTGTACAGCTACGGTAAATGATAGGGAAGCTATGAGCAAAGTGCCTTATGCCTCGGCCATAGGTTCTATCATGTATGCCATGCTGTGTACTAGACCGGATGTGTCCAATGCTCTTAGTTTGACGAGCAGATATCAAAGTGATCCAGGAGTGGAACACTGGACAGCCGTGAAGAACATCCTAAATTACCTAAATAGGACTAAAGAAATGTTCTTAGTCTATGGGGGTGATGAACAGCTCGTCGTAAAAGGTTACATCGATGCTAGTTTCGACACCGACAAGGATGATTCTAAATCTCAGACAGGATATGTTTATATTTTGAATGGAGGAGCTATGAGCTGGAGAAGCTGCAAGCAAAGCGTGATCGCGGGATCTACAGTAGAAGCGGAATACATGGCTGCTGCAGAAGCGTCAAGTGAAGGAGTTTGGATCAGAAACTTCATCACTGAGCTTGGCGTGGTTCCAAGTGCATTGGACCCACTGGAGATATTGTGTGACAACACTGGCGCCATAGCACTTGCTAAGGAACCAAGATATCATCCAAAGACCAAGCATATCAACCGCAAGTTTCATATAATCCGAGATTATATAGCAGATGGAGATCTGAAGATTAGCAAAGTACATATAGATCTGAATGTCGCAGATCCATTGACTAAACCTCTTCCACGTGTAAAACATGATCAGCACCTCAGTGCCATGGGTGTGAGATTGTTGCCAAATGTAAACTAGATTATTGACTCTAGTGCAAGTGGGAGACTGTTGGAATTATGCCCTAGAGGCAATAATAAAGATGTTATTATTATAATTCTTGTTCATGATAATGTTTATATTCCATGCTAGAATTGTATTAAGCGGAAACATTAATACTTGTGTGGTTTGTAAACAACACCGTGTCCCTAGTACGCCTCTATGGACTAGCTCATTGATTAATGATGGTTAAGGTCTCCTAACCATAGACATGAGTTGTCAATTAGTAATGAGATCATATCATTGGGGAATGATATGATGGACAGACCCAAACTAAGCGAAGCAATTAGATCGTGTCATCGTGTTCATCTTTGCGAAGCTTTTCCTATGTCAAATATTGTATTCCTTAGACCATGGGATAATACAACTCCCTGGTATCGGAAGAAAGCTTTGAGGTCATCAAACGTCATCCTATGAGAGGGTGATCATAAAGGTGTCTCTCAGGTGATCGGAAAGTATCTGTTGGGTTGTATGTATCGAGATGGGATTTGTCCCTCCCAAGTCGGAGAGATATACTTCGGTCCCACTCGGTAATCGATATCAACACCGCTTGCAAGCATGTGGTTAAGGAGTTAATCACAAAGGTGATATCGGATTACGGAATGAGTAAAGTACTTGCTGTGAACGAGATTGAACTAGGTATGACGGTACCGACGATCGAATCTCGGGCAAGTAAAATATCGCGAGACGAAGGGAATATATATATGGGATTGATTGAATCCTGGCATTGTGGTTCATCCGATATGATCATCGATGAATGTGTGGGAGTCAATATGGGTTTCCAGACCCCGCTGTTGATTATTGATAGAAGATCATGTCTGCATATTCTCGAACCCGCAGGGTCACACACTTAACGTGTCTCGACGCTAGGATAGATTGGATAATTGGTTTATGAGTTTTGTTCGGAGTCTCGGATGGGATCCGGGACATCACGAGAGGTTCCGGAGTGGTTCGGAGAATAAGATTCATATAAGGCAGTGCAGTTTTTGGAGTTCGGGATTGTTCCGGGTTAATCGGTACTGTACCGGAAGCTTCTAGAACCTTCCGGAAGGGTACCAACGTGGCCCCACCTTCCGGGAGGGGGCATGGGCCTATGAGGGAGTGCCCTGTCCGCATTGGTCCAGGGGCACAAGGCCCCATAGGGCCCAGCCGGCCAAGAGAGGTTTAAACTCTAGATAGAGCTTCTAGAAGGGGGGGTTTCCTTGCCCCCCACTCTTCTTCCTTGGGGCCGCCGGCCTTGGCTTGGGGGAGGGGCTAGGGCTGCGCCCACCCCTCTATATATAGAGGGCTGGGGGCGCACCAACCCCACACACCTTCCCCTCCAACCCTAGCCGCCCTGCTGCCCTCCTCTCTCCCTCCCGACTGCTTGTAGGCGAAGCCCTGCTGCAGAAATTCTCCACCATATACACCACGCCGTCGTGTTGTAGATCCAATCCGTCTCTCCACCGTACTTGCTGGACCAAGGAAGGAGTAGACGTCGAGGTGCTGCACGTGTGCATCTTACGGAGGCATCGCCACTTGTGGTGCTAGATCGGATCGAATCGCGAGGAGGAGAAGCGAGTACGACTACATCACCCACGTTCCGACGAACGTTCCGCTGTGCGAATCTTCAAGGGTATGAAGATCTAATCCAATCTCTCTCGTTGTTTGCATCTCCTAGATTAGATTCTGGCTTCCCTCTGTTCGCATCCGTAGAAAATTTTGATTTACTATGCCGCGAAACCCTTCAGGGAGATCGTCGCCATCAACACCGTCATCAAGCTAGGCTTCATCAGGATCATCATCATC
This sequence comes from Avena sativa, assembly GCA_916181665.1. Classification (NCBI taxonomy): domain Eukaryota; kingdom Viridiplantae; phylum Streptophyta; class Magnoliopsida; order Poales; family Poaceae; genus Avena; species Avena sativa. The sequence goes on from OV702296.1 coordinate 288,010,024, forward strand.
ATCATCCACACCATCATCTCCACCAGCACCATCATCACCACTCTGTCCTGCTGTAACAATTGTGTTGGATATTGCTTTAGTTCTTAGGGGAAACTTTCCCGGTGTTAATTACCATTGTAGTTGATGCTTGTGAGTGGAACCATTGGATTATTGTTTATGTTCAGATTTTTATTCATCACCATATCATCTTTGATCTTGATCCATATGATGTCTTGTGAATAGTACATCTAGTTCTTGAGGACATGGGAGAAGTCATGTTGTTATTACTGGATTTGTGTTGAGTTACTATTCAATAGTTTAGTATTTAAGTTGTGGTGCTATTCTTCTAGTGGTGTCATGTGAACGTCGACTACATGATATTTCACCATTTATGGGCCTAGGGTAATGCATTGTGTATTTGGATACTAATTGTGGGGTTGCCGGAGTGACAGAAACCTGAACCCCTGTTAGGACACCATTGCATAAGGGAGCATAGGATCTCAGAGTTTAAGGTTGTGGTTAGGTTTATATCTTATTTACTTTCCCGTAGTTGCGGATGCTTGTAGGGGGTTTAAGCATAAGTTTGTATTAGTCCAAGTAAGGTCGGTACATTAGCACAGATTCACCCACACAACAGTTACAACACCAAAGAAGAGTACTCAGCTATATGAAGCGAAAGCACTTGACAGAATTCCCATGTGTCCTCGAGAATGTTTGGTCCTTATAATTATTCCCACCGGCTTGTCCTTTGCTAAGAAAGGATTGGGCCACTTGCTGCGTTTGTTCTTTATTACTTGATCTTTATTTTGTTGCCTTATCAAAAAACCACTAAAAATCTGTTTGCTAAGTATTTAACGAGATTTCCTGCTCCATACCACTAGTTAACACCTTCTGCTCCTCGTTGGGATCGACACTCCTATTTATCGAAAGTACTGCGATACACCCCCTATACTTGTGGGTCATCAGTTATTCACATCATGCAGCTTGATTCTCAGTCGACCTGAACTCTGCCTTTATAACCGCCCAGTTACAGATCAGCGTTTAACAGAATCTAAGTCGGTGATCCTCAACTCAGACTGTGCAACAACCTCAGGTCTAAGGATTATATTGATTGAGATATATAAATGACAACTTGTTCATTGTACCTCAATATGGGTCAATCCGACTCGCTAAACTCTTTAGCTGAATCTGTGCAAGTCGGAATAGCATCTCCATGCCCATGACAAGTGGAACCGAGTCATCAAGCCGACTTTCACATTGGTATAAGTTATGTGTCCAGCACAACCTCAATGACCAAGGAAATTTAGTACAAACAACATGAATGTATAGTTCCACAATCGAATCACATATTCAATGATACACATCAGATGTTTATACAAGGACAACTTAATATCTTTATGAATACAATGGGAAATATCATCATCCATGATTGCCTCTAGGGCATATTCCCAACACCTACATCTCCCACGCCCAAGGAAACTTACTCACACATGAGAGAAGAAAGCATCATCAATATAATTAAACAAAGGGAGTTCTTCTAGATATTACGTGGCCTTCCTTACCTCCACGCCTTCACAAGCACGGTGGCATAGTCGTATCGGTCATCCTTCATCGGTCATTATTAGAGAAGTACTTAGCCTGAATAAAATTCATCAATTACCATACCCTATTTCCACAAGTGTTTCCACCACTCCCTTGCAGTTAATCGTTTATGATGTTTGGGGTCCAGCTCCTACTTCGGCTGGACATCATGAATATTATGTGAGCTTTATTGATGAATATAGCAAATTCACCTGGATCTATCTTCTCAAACGATGTTCTGATGTTTTTCAAGTTTTCAAAAATTTCCAACAACTTGTTGAATAATGCCTTCAAACGGAAAATTATAACAATGCAGACCGATTGGGGAGGTGAATATGAAAAATTAAACACCTTCTTTCAAACCCAAGGGATTTCACATCATGTGTCATTCCCTCATGCCCATTAACAGAATGGTTCAGCAGAACATAAACATCACCATATAGTTAAGGTTGGATAAGCACTATTAGCTCATGCTTCCATGCCCTTAAAATTTTGGGATGAAGCCTTTCTCACAGCCACCTATCTTATCAATATGCTTTCAAGCAAAGTCATTAACTTTGATACTCCCATTAAACGTCTCCTAGATACCACACCACACTATTCCTCCCTTCGTGTGTTTGGTGGTGCTTGTTGGCCTGGTGGTGCTGTGTTGATGTGCAGCACTTCGTCGGGAAACCCCAAGATCAAGGTGTGAAGCAGCACAACAACAAGCATTCCCTCAGTAAGAAACCAAGGTTATCCAACCGGTAGAAGGAAGGAAACGTCTCAAAGGTGTTGCAAGCAACGTAAAAACCTGCACAACACAAACTCAAGACTTTGCCCCAACGAACAGTGAGGTTGTCAATCTCACCGGTTGCTGTAACAGGATTAACTGTATGGTGTGGAATGTGATGATGGTTTGCAGCAAGTAAATAGTAACAATGGAAGATGTATCAATGGTAAAGATTGGACCGGGGTCCATAGTTCACTAGACGTGTTCTCCTTAGATAAACAAACATGGCATGCTGGGTAAACAAATTACAGCAGGGCAATTGACAGGAATGAGCAAGGCATAACAATGCAATGCTAGACACAAAGATCCTATGAGATTCGATTGGGCAATACAACAATATACATAGACCGCGCAAACTGCATCTATGACTAGAAGTCCACCTTTAGGTTATCATCTGAACCACCTCCAGTATTAAGTTGCAAGCAACAGACAACTGCTTTAAGCAAAGTGTGTAAGGTAAACAGTCCACATGTTCCATGAACAAGAGACCGTTGTTTTCTCCCTAGTAGCAACAACACATCTACAACGGAATATATTTCTGTCACTTCCCTTGGAAACTAGAGGCATGAACCCACTATCGAGCATAAATACCCCCTCTTGGAGTGACGAGCAACTACTTGGCCAAGATAGCTACCAACAATGGAGAGCATGCAAGATCATAAACAACACAGACATGATAGAATCAATAAGACAAAACCATTAATCAATCTGACGTAGTAATCTCAATATCCATCGGATCCCCGCAAACACAACATGCATGATTACAAATAGATTAGATCTTGATCATGAACATAGCTCACAAGATCTATACATGAAAGCACAAGGAGGATATACAACCATCTAGCTACTACATTGACCCGTAGTCCAAGGTGGAACTACTCACGCTTCATACCGGAGGCTGGCATGATGAAGAAGAAGACCTCCGGGATGATCTCCCCTTCGGCAGGGTGCCGGGAAGAGCTTCAGGTCCCCCGATCTAGGGACGATGGTGGCGGCGGCTACAGACGGTTTCGTGGTGTTTTGATCGGGTGTCTAGGGTTTTGGCATCGGGGGGACTTTATAGGCGAAGAGGTGAGGCAGGGGGCCACCAGGGCGGCTCCACCCACCAGGCGCGGGGTGGGCCCACCCGCGCGGCCAGGGGGTGTGGCCCCCTGGTGAGCCTTCTCCGTCTCGTATTCTGGCTTCGTGTTGCCCACGGTAAAATATTGACTTTGGCTTTTGTCCCATCCAATTCCGAGAATATTGATTTTCTGCCTTTTTGGAACAAAGAAAAGAAGAAAACAGGCAAATGGCACTGTGACAACTTGTTAATAGGTTAGTACCAGAAAACATATAAAAACACCTCAAAGTGTGGACAAAGCAAAGCAAAGTAGATAGTAAACAAGCATGGAGCATCAAAAATTATAGATACGTTTCCGACGTATCATGGCCCAATTTACGTCCCTACAATAAACGAAAACTTGCTTTTCGATCCACCCAGTGTGTATTTCTTGCTAATAGTCATAGACACAAAGGAGTAAAAAAATTCGATGTTTCCTCTTGAAGAGTGTATATTTCTTGTGATGTTATGTTTGATGAAACACTTTTTCCCTTTGCCTCTCTTCACTGAAATGCCACGACAATAAATGTGTCAACTAGTGACCTTTTATTAACGACCATGGATTTTTTGGTAATAGATCTATGACCACTTCCAACCAAATGGTTGTAGGCCATTTGGAGGGTCCAAACCTTAAAAAACAACGACCTTTTTTTATTAGAAAGGTCACAACTTGATTACACCAATTGGTCATAATATAGACAGCACTAGTCCATGACCTTAATTTTAGGTTAATACGAACAATTTAAATGGTTGTTACCGCTAGTACATAATTTGTTAAAACGACTAGACTGCCAGCTAACCAGTTTCACATAGGTGATATGTCGGCTGAGGGATTCGAGCCCCGAACCACCATACTTCATTTCACATAGCCAACCACTACACCAAGTCAACTTTCGGTGCAACATCCCCACACGGCTTATATAAGTGTTCAATCCCGTACACTTTTTTCGAGAATTTCGAGCCCGCACACTTGGGTTGCTCTTCTCGGGCTACTCCCTGTGTTGCGGCTGCTTGGACTGCATGGGCCGCTCGTGCGCTGGCCATGGGACAACGGGCTGGGCTGGACCATCTGGCTGTAGGGTTCGGTCTGCTAGATGCCTCCAGTTTTTTTCTTATTCTTTTCTAAATTCTTTCGTATCTTTTTATTTCTAACTCCAAATTGACTCAAACAAAATCTAGTGAACTTGTAAAATTTCAGAGAATATTATAGAACATTTTACTTTCTAGCAAAAATAAAAGGATATATTTTTCATATAAAACCTTAATAATTGTAAATAGAGAAATTATAGTTTTGACTTTTGCCTTTTTTCCAGGGGTGAACGAAAAGGTTTGAGATTTCTTTGTTGGTACATTGTGCATTTAAGGTGGTCTTGTATTTTTGAAAAATAGGTATATACCATTTTGATTTATGAATTTAGTGGTTGCTTCAAAAAACGCCTCGTTTTTGGTACTCATAAAATGGAAAACGCCTTTTCCGTGCGACGAAAAGGAAAACTTCCTCCTGCAACATTATTCGCCATACCAAGATGCATATGCATGCACAATATGGACACATTAGAACAAACTATGTCGTGATTCAGGCCATAACATTGGTCGTTTGACCTGAAAGCCATGAAACCTCGAATATGATAGGTCATTTCTAAGAAGGTTTTTTTGAGATGTTTGCAATATACCAAGTTGGGTATTTTTTCTTGCAATAATGTCACATACCATGATACCATGCAAAGGTTTTACCTTGTTTGGAACTTTTTTGAATTTTTTATGCCCGTTTCAAACTATGATCAAAACGGCGGACATGAAGGTTCTTAGCTATGAGTTGAGCCTTGTGAAAATCTCAATTGATCTCTGATAAAACATCATGTTGTGAGACTAAAAATGATTTTTTTAAAAAAATCATGAGCATTAGATCATGTATCTATAGTTTAAAATGTACCTACTTCCTATCGATTCGGCATAAATTTGTCTTTTTCGCCAGGGATGGACGGAATGATTTGAGATTTACCAGTTGGGACATTGTCCATGTAAGGTAGTCTAGTATTTTTTTAAATATGGTGGTAGCATTTTGAATTAGCCATTTGGTTGTTTCTTCACAAAATGCCCCGTTTTTTGCACTCAGAAAATAGAAAATGCATTTTTGTGCGACAAAAAGAAAACTTCCTCCTATAACATTGTTCGCCATCCCAAGATGGACATGCGTGCATAATATGGAAACATTATAACAAATTATGCCGCGATTCAGGACATAACATTGGTTGTTTTATCCGAAAGCCATGAAACCTCGAACATGATAGGTCATTTCTGAGAAATTATTTTTTGAGATGTTTGCAATATACCAAGTTTGGTATTTTTTATTGCAACAATGTCACATAACATGACCAAGAAAATGGAAACTGTCTTTTTTGTGCGACGAAAAGGAAAACTTTCTCCTACAATATTGTTTGCCATCCCAAGATGCACATGCATGTACAATATGGGTACATTATCACAAACTATGCCAGAATTCTGGCCATAACATTGGTCGTTTAGCCTGAAAGCCATGAATCCTCGGGCATGATAGGTCATTTCTGAGAAGGTTTTTTTGAGTTATTTACAATATAGCATGTTTGGTATTTTCCTTGGAAATATGTCACATAATATGACACCACGCGAAGGTTTTACATTGTTTGGACCGTTTTTGAATTTTTTATGCCAGTTTCAAACTATGGTCAAAACAGCGGGCATGAAGGTTCATAGATAGGGGATGATCCTTGCTAAACTTGCATTGAATCTCTAAAGAAATATCATATTGTGAATCTAAAAATGATTTTTTCATAAAATCATGAGTATTAGATCATGTACCTATAGTTCAAATCGGACCCACCTTCTACCGATTCGACAAACATTTGTCTTTTTCACCAGGGTGGAAGAAATGGTTTTAGATATCCTATTTGGGACATTGTCCATGTAACGTGGTATAGTATTTTTGAAAAATATGGTGGTAGTATTTTGAATGAGCACTTTGGTGGTTGCTTCACAAAACGCCCCATTTTTGGCATTCGGAAAATGGAAAATTTTGTGCGACGAAAAGGAAAACTTTCTCCTGCAACATTTTTCGCCATCCCAAGATGCGCATGCATGCATAATATGGGTACATTATCACAAACTATGTCATGATTCTGGCCATAACATTGGTCGTTTGGCCTGAAAGCCATGGAACCTCGGACATGATAGGTCATTTCTGAGAAGGTTTTTTTGAGTTATTTACAATATACCATGTTTGGTACTTTTCCTTGGAAATATGTCACAGAATATGACACCACATGAAGGTTTTACATTGTTTGCACCGTTTTTGAATTTTTATGCCTGTTTCAAACTATGGTCAAAACGGCGGGCATGAAGGTTCATAGATAGGGGATGATCCTTGCTAAACTTGCATTAGATCTCTGAAGAAATATCATATTGTGAATCTAAAAATGATTTTTTCAAAAAATCATGAGCATTAGGTCATGTACCTATAGTTCAAATCGGACTCAGTTTGTACCGATTTGGCAGACATTTGTCTTTTTCACCAGGGTGAACGAAATTGTTTCAGATATCCTACTTGGGACATTGTCCATGTTACGTGGTATAGTATTTTCGAAAAATATGGTGGTAGCATTTTGAATGAGCACTTTGGTGGTTGCTTCACAAAATGCCCCGTTTTTGGCATTTGGAAAATGGAAAATGTCATTTTTGTGCGACGAAAAGGAAAACTTTCTCCTGCAACATTGTTCGTCATCCATGGATAATTTATTAGCAAAACTTATGTAGGTTACACTGCATGGATAATTTATCAGCATAAAATGTGTTCCTTTTCCATTTCACACTTGGCACCTTCCATTGTATCTTAATACTGATGCAGCATGTGAATCTCTTGTTACTCTGTATGGCCATGTTGTTCCTGAACTTGACTGATCATTGTTTCTTGCGATTGTTGCTTAGTGTGTTGTTGAGTCGTTTGAAGATAATGTGATTGCTTCCTGTTAGTGTGTGATTCAGTTTATTGCATCCAAAATAGAGTATGTTTCAAACCGTAAATGATCAATGTAACATAAGATTTTGAATCTATGCACCTTTTTTTATAAACAGGTAATTTTTTGCTTCAGTATTTGTTGACACCATGCTATGTGTTCTTCTAACTTGAGTTCAGGTCTGTATAGTCCTATTGTTCGGGACATATTTGTCTCATTTTCTTTGATTCTTGGACTTGAATCTCTTTTCAGTTTAACATGGGGTGGGCTTCCTGTTGAAGGAAATATGCCCTAGAGGCAATCATAGAGATGATTATATTTTATATGTATCGATGATTTATTGTAATGTTCTTGAATATCCATATCAGGTAACTTGTATTGATTGGCAATTATGTGAATTATTTGTAAAACTCTTTACTTGTATGATTATTTAATAGTTGTCCCTAGTCGGAGTTCATGTGAGGACACACATGAATATTAGACTAGCACATCGATTGGTTGATGACTATATTTCGCAAGTCATAGACATGGAGATGTCAAACCAATGATGTGGACACATGTTATGAACATGGGGTTGGACTGACCCAACTTGAGACTGTCAATTAGACTTGCAGCTCTCTCTACACATCGTGTACGTTTTGTGCTTAGACCTGAGATTGTCACATGTACTTGAGATGTGGATCGACCTACTTTGGGGCTATCAACCACTACTCCGTAATTGGGTAGTCATAAAGGTAGCTTTCGGGTTTGTCCTGAAGCATGCTACAAGGCATGGTCAATCAATATGGGATTTGCCCCTCTCTACTTGAGAGAGATATCTCTGGGCCCCTCGAGTGATCGGATCCAGAAATGCATGGCCGTGCTACATATGGTTCAAAGTTAACCTAGTAAAGGGATTCTGAATCACAGTATCGAGAAAGGGAGGTCATCTTGGAGCTAGACCAAATATCATGAGGCAAAGGGAAAGACATGTACTAAACCTTGTGATGGTTCGTCCGATATGATCTTTGTATACGTTTAGGAGTTGGCACGTCTTGATAGAGGCCGCTACCAACTATTGACAGAATAAGTGTATTCGTGTCATGTCTATACATATATGAACCTATAGGGTCACACACTTAAGGGGCTGGAAGCCTAATGAGGATTGGATCCGAATTATACCATGCTTAGGCTACTAATGGGCTGCTAATGTAGAAGCCCACTAGGGATGCCTATATAAGAGAGGGTGGGGCGAGCTGACCAGGGTTAGACCATTCCACCCAGCCGCCACTCCTCACGCCTGTGTTGCACGCGCGGACCTAGCAGTCCGGCGTCTGACGCTTCCACCCCGCACGTGTGGATACCTCGGAGGTGCTGCATCTGTGGAACTTGGACGAGCCGCACAAGGGAAGCTGCTCGTGGGACGAGGATAAGGAGGAGACGTAGAACGTCTACACTATCTCAACGCACTTCATCAAGTTCCGCAACTGCGCGTCTAGTGGTAATCCCGTAATCTATGGCAACAGTAATCCTGGTTTACGCGGTAGAAAATTTTGATTTGCGCTAGTGTAGCCTACCCGTATCCCTTCACCTGTTACATATGGTTATTTGTAGCAGTGATGCATTTTTTCCAGCCCTCCATGCGCTACAACTAATGCATTTTGTTAGTTTGAAATCTAGTTCCTTGATCTGATTGAAAGTCAAAAGGGACTGATGTTCTTTTAGTGAGCTTATTCGTCGTTGGGACTAGGTAATGCTAAATACTACATGGTCCATTTAAGCTACAACAGATGTGCACCCTTCTTTGTTATTGCTCTCTTAGGGGAGTTTATTGTTCCACACTGAATTTTAAGAGGTTTTACTATTTATGGAGTTATTCATGGTCTCTATGTTCCAAATATAATGCATCTAGTGTTAACCAAATGATCATTGCTTATTTGGCATAGAAGAAAATTGGATCTATGCATGTCATACAATCGTAGTCGAATTATAGAACTATATGGTTATGCTCTTCATTTGGACAGTGTCGTGGTTCCTTATTCATTGCTTCCAGCAACACTAATGAAACACAACCATGCAATGCAGGTCACTACAATTCTCTCATTTGCTGCATCATGCTTTGACGGTGGTGTGGTAGTTATTTGTGAAGAAGATTGGCGCCGTGGCCTACATCGAATGCAGCAGGTAGGATCAAGGACGGACTACGTGTATGAGAGTTTGTTGTTGGGTCAATTTAAGGTAGACACGTTGTATCGTTGATGTGTATGAGAGTTTGTTGTTGGGTCAATTTAAGGTAGACACGTTGTATCGTTGATGAATGAAAAGAGTGACCTGGTTATGCTATTTGGTCGTGCCAGAATGTCAAGGTTGTCTTTGACACCTCCATCAAGGTCTAGATGAACTAGGCGAAGCTCTGGATGCTCCATCAAGTAAGAATCCACTTCCTGTCACTCTGCTATGTATGGTCTGTGTGAACTATTCTTCATATGTGCTGTGAACTGTGAACGTTAGTACTATCGATTTAGCTTTGAAATTGTTTGCTCGATGATGTTGTCGTGTTGGCTAGTAAGCTGGTTATCGGTGCCTTAAAAGTTGTGTTCGTATAGTAGTAGTATCTTTGGAATCAAAAAAATTCAGGACTTGTTGGTGTTCAGTAAATTGCCAAACTTTAGGTTCACTAGTGTTTACAGTATAAGCTTTTCTTATTTTTATTTGAAAAGTATATAACTCTATAATTTTCTTGGATCCTTGCAATTCTTTGTAGATGACAATGGAGACATCGTGCTTGCGTGCAGGAGTCTTCCATGCTGAAGGGCTTCAGAAGAAGTTGGAGCTGTAGCTACAGTTTGACATAGTGTGCACTATTGTAATGTATTGTTATATAATACGTACCTGAAGTATTGTTACCTGATGTATACTATTATCTGAATGAATTATTTTTTGTGAATACGAATCAAAATATTTGCATGCATTCTGTTGTCATGATGAAATTATTAGTTCTTAATTACTGTCCAAGCGTGGCAAATAAAAACTGATTAGCGGGAGCAGTGGTACAATATAAGTGACAAGTGGGACCTAGTTGCTTGATCAACCTGACAATTGGGATCCATTGGAACAAATCAAAATAAAAGCCTCAAATTTAAAATAAAATGTTTTTGTAAAAGGGCCATGACCCAAGCGGGCTTGGCCCATATAGTTGATCAAATATAAAAAGCCCCATGTAGTTGACCAAATTTAATAGGGAATTTTTTTAATAGGCCGAGTTATTGGGCTCAGCCCATGGAAACCATTAAATTAGACTTGGATGATTTTGATCTACAATGATTTAATTTATTCACGGATTTTCCACGTAGAATTCGTCACATAGGATTTGACGTGGACATGACAGATAGTCTGTGACCAAAACATTTGGTCATATAATCTATGACCATCTATATTAGTCATAGATGTCTATGACCAATGCATAAAAAAGGTCTCTATTGTCCGTCAGTGACTCTCAGCTTTTGACCATCTGTTTTTGCTCACAAGAAGGTCACAAATGAAGAACAATGACCATTTAGTGACCAATATGGAGGGTCAAAAATTGCCAAATTTCTTGTAGTGTGCCGGAGCTCTTCTTATAAATCAAATTCTCCTTCTTCCTACCAATACACACACTCCAGGGGACAAACTTTGTGATAATTTCATGCCTAACACTACCACTGTAGATGTTTTTGTTCCTGTGCAGAACCAAGTAGTAGCAATGCCATGAGCAGATGCTGAAAATCGCGTCTAAAATGATGCTCATATCAACGTGCCTGGTGTGCCGGAGGGAAACACGTCGGGCACGGCAATCGACGATGATTCTTCTGATTCGTCTACCACCTGCACTACTAGAGAAAAGCCTATGCGAGGCGCACCTAAAAGCCTATGCGAGGCGTATATCATATGCGCCTCTAGCTTCAAGCCTCGGGTATTTTTTATGCGAGGCGCATATGATATGCGCCTCCTATACTTCACATATGCGAGGCGCATATCGATATGCGTCTCGCAAATTATTATGCGAGGCGCATATCGATATGCGCCTCGCATATGTTTTACAATGCTACTCGTATATTTATAGTATATGCGCCTCCTATAGTATCCTATATGCGACTCCGGTAATATTTTCGAAATTCAAGTTTTACAGACCACTATAAATAATAATATACAGATATTCAAATATACAATATAGTCCAGAATACAGTATAAAGAGCACAGAATTTTTCAAAAAATTGCAATTTGCCAAAGCATAATAGAACCAACATGAATACAATACATTACACATCAATCATGACATACAAGTTCATACATCAAGTGTTTGTGCCACAAGTTCACACCTCCGAGTACAAGTTCACAATCACATTACACCTTCGAGTACAAGTTCACAATCACATTACAACTCCAACGACGTAGCTCTACCTAGATGAAGTAGAACACATAACCTACCATGAAGAGCAACAAGGTGGTGATCACGAGGAGGTTCCTCCACTTCTTCCTTCCATGCCTCCTCCACTTCTCTTCCGCCACCTCTCTACTCTCATAGCCTTGGTAGCTGTTGCCCGAGAAGTTGTTCACTTGCTTCTGGCAGTCTTTCCACTCCCTGTACACACCTGGAACCCGACCGACTTACACGACATAACACCTCGGCATCTCCTACACATAATAAAGATGATATTACTTATGTCAGTGGAAAGCAATAGCTAGCAGTTCACAAGATAGAATCATGCATATATATATATATATATATATGGGTGCAACAAAATGTAAGAAATCACGTTCTAATCATCGGCATTTCGAAGAAAGACAAAAAAAAGCAAACCAAGAATGACTTGGATTAGTACCTCATACTTAGGTTGGGCACGGAAATAATAATGCTCGTTGTTCGATCTTGTGCGTCAAGTAGAATATATATGCCCAAATTACTAGTCTACTTGGCACACCAGATCCGCCATAACATGTTCTAATCATCGACATTTCGAAGAAAGACAAAGAAAGAAAACCACAAGAAGTAGGGAAGCAATGAAAAATGAAAAGCAACAAGCACTTAAAATAGTTCGTAACACAAATAACTAGCTAGTGTCTCTCACAATCAAGTTCAACGGTTGACAAAACATATTCTAGAGGTTTTGCTAGGCAAGTTTAACATAGTGATAAGAGGTTACAACACGAGTTCGGAACTAACAGCTAGGTACCCAGGCAATGAAATCATGAAGTCTTCTTCGACTCTTGAGTCGGCTTTGGGGGGGCATTGATGAAGCCCGACCGAGTTTTCGCCATTTGCATGAACATCCTGCCGTCACCCTGCTGCGCTAAGCGTTCGTCTATCTCCCTGTTGGACGGTGTATAGCCGTCGTAGAAGGTGCCTCCGGTTTTTATGACTCCCTGGTACATGATTGTCGCGATCTCCTCCTGGATGTTGAAGAAGTGTTGCCTGAGGTTGCGAGCCTGTATGCATGCAAGCTTTTCAACCCACTTCACGAGGTCAGATGGCAGCGTTTTGGTCTCCATGTCATTGAAGAACGCCTTCATGTGGTAAAGGGCGTAGAAGGCATCCTTCCCACTGCCAGGCGGCTGCTTGACGCAGGCAAACTTCATCGTGTGGCGGAACATGTGCGCGCCGAACTTTACATGTGGCCTTGCCGGTTTGACGCCTCCCGCTGAAACGTAGCCGGTGAGAGCGCCATCAAGAATTTTCTTGATATTGGTGTAGTTTTTTTGGATCGCACTGTTTGAGTCGAGGTACAAGGCTGTTGAGTGTTTCAAATTCAAGCTTATGAGCACACAGCCTGTCCGATCATCCTCCGTGATGGGATGGTAGGGAAGGAGAATCACATCCTTGTCCGAGTATGTTTGCAGGAAGTTTGAGAGGTAGTCGGTCGCCAGATCTATGGCCTCAGCATCTTTCAGGACGACGTCACACATGAAGTAGGGATCCACTATCTGGATGCCCAGGATCTTGTCTCTAGTGATCTCCATGGCCATATTGAGGGAGAACAGCCGGACCAGGGTATTGTGCAGTCGAAACCCGTTCAACATGTCAAACAGGTCGGTATGCCGCACGTAGAAGATATCCCCGGGGGGTACAGTGACGAAGCACGGCATATGAGAAGGCACCTTAGCCTTGAAAACGAGGTACGACTGATCGTTGTCGCGAATGCGGCACTGCTCAATTGTGAGACAGCCATAATGAATACTACGCATATGCGAGCCTGCGACCTCGAGCATCCATTTACACATCATCGGTACACCTGCCACGTGCTGCTGATTCCTGGCTTGCCCCACAGCGCCGTCCTGGAAAAGAGGATTTGGATCCTGGCCCCGATCACCCTTAGGCTTCCATTTGCGACCCTTCTTGCTCTTTACGGCTTCGGCCACTATGTTCACCTCACCGACCGTCTTATGGAGGGTGTCGGGGCTGATCAAAGGAACTACTGGCCTTGGAGGCTCGGTGAAGGGGACAGGTGGCGGCGTCTCCTGACTAGTTGGGAAGAGACGCACCTTGCAAGGGGGTTTCGCTGGTGCTGGTTGGGTCTCAGCAACTTGATGTGTGCCTGATGGTCCCGGCTCATACAAATCAGAAAACCTTGTGTTAACAAACTGGTCACCGTAGTTCGGGTCAATTTCTTCATCATCATCGGGATTCTGTGCCATGTTGTCCAAGTCTCCCATCTCGAAGTCTTCATCATGTGCTGGTTGTGCTGCCTCTAGGGTGATGTTGAGCTGGTCCTCTGTCCCCAAATGGATCTGGCTCTTCGGCCATAGGTACAAGTAGCCGAAGCCGGTATTGAGGACCGCTGCCGTGTCCTCATCATCCCATCCTTGAGGTTGAGAGGGAGGTTCCACTTGCTCGTAGCCCGGAAGCACCATACTGTATATGACCCTCATCATGTCAGGTGGCATTGTGACATTGTGCATTTTGCGGTTCTCTGGTTGAACAATAGTACCCTTGGCAACATCCATCAACTGGCCGCCCACCCAGTGCATTAGAGTGCAAGGAGTGTCTCCCTGCGAAAGATTGACATGTAGGCTGAGCGTTAGAAAAACAGAGATCAAGTCATCGGTGTGGTTGAGCCTCCCAACTCTCGCTTTAATTAGTTAGTTACCTTGAGGGCGTCAAACTCGGCCAATGTCGAGGCACCGACGCCGATAGGCTTAACCACGCAAGTGGCGGAGTGGCTGCCTGATGGCACGGTGGTGCGGGTCGGCGCCTTCGCCGTAGTGGGAAAGTTAAGCTCCGGAGCTAGAGGAATCTCCACCACCACCGGCCCTGCTGGAGGAGTCACCAACGCCTCCAGCCACGCCACATTGTCCGATTGGGCGCTGTTGAGGTTGGGAACCGGTGGGGGCCCCCGTTTACCACCCTTCTGCCACTTGTTGTACTTTTCCATGTAGACGGGAAGGATGGTGTTGAGCTTCTCGTTCACTTGTGAATGGACTTGTGACTGGACTTGTGTCTGGACTTGTTCTTGGAACTTTGTCTCGGCAGCCGACACAGCCTTGTTCATGGCATCTTGGACTATATTTGGAAAGGCTTCCACCTGTTCCCTTAGGAGTTTTACCTCGGCGCTTTCGGCCTTCTTGCCCTTCCGCTCCGGGGTGCCATAGTACTCGGACCATGATATGCAAGGGGGGCTAACTACCTGTAGGCCGTTGCCGATCACGCGGTTGATGGATTTGCTACCAGACAGAAGGAAGGGAGACCAGAGGGCTAGAGGAGGCCGGGCCGCTCCAAAGAACCGCACCGGAGGGCGGAGGTGGACGCCGGCAGCGGCTGAGAAACCCTAGAAGGGGAGGAGAGGGGAAGAGGCATGGGTGGGTGGGGGGCGGGGACTCACCGGAGAGAGGGGAAGAGGCGTGGGTGGGTGGGGGGCTCCTCCTTCACGGGGACGGCAGCGTCGGGATCCTCCTTCACGGGGACGGCGGCGGCAAGCTCCTCCTTCACGGGGACAGCGGCGGCGGGCTCCTCCTCCAAGGGGCGGCGGCGAGCTCCTCCTTCACGGGGACGGCGGCGTCGGGCTCCTCCTCCACGGGGCGGCGTCGGGCTCCTCCTCCACAGCGGCGACGGCTTCGATCTATCTAAGATATGTGAAGTCGTGTACTAGCTGTAGTACTAGCTGTGTGACTTGATGTGTGCCGGATTATGCGAGGCGCATATCGCAAAGTGCGCCTCGTATAATATTACGCGAGGCGCATCTGGGCTAAATGCGCCTCGCATAATATGCAATCCTAGACAAATAGGGCAGTGCGCAAGTTTCTATCAACAAACACAGAGCAGCCTAGTGGTAACATGCCTTGTCCTATTTCACTGCTGGCCACCCAGGTTCGAATCCTAAGGTTAACAATTTTTTGGAAATTTTTTAAAGGCCATTTTTCATGTAAAAGCATTGTCCAAACACAATATGAACTATAAAATATACTACAAATATTTTAAATATTCAAATAGCTAAAACAACAAAAGTGAGTATTCTTAATGAATGTGTCTTGTCGATACATAATATTCTCAATGCAATATTATTATAACACACACATAATGAAAATTAAGAATGTTTTGATACAAAATAGTAGGCCACACACACGACGGTTCTTGACAATGGTCGGAGCGCGCTAGCGTTTCTTGACAATGGTCGTCTTCTTGCCCTTCTTTGTCGCGGTTGCATAGGTTAGGTTCGGGACGTCTTCACTACTTCTCTTGAACGGAAGTCCTTTCTTAGGTAGGGTTGTGGTGTACCGTGTTTGGTTGCCATACCCGTCTTCTATCTTTGGGTCGCCGTTCTGGTCAAAGTCTTGCTCGTTGGCGACTCCGTCCATTCCGATAATGTTCCTTTTGCCTCTCCTGACGACAACCCGGCTAGGCTTTGACGGGTCTTTGATGTACCAGCATTGGTCGACTTTGCTAGCCAAAACCCAAGGCTCATTTCTTGTGGGTGCGTTCGCGCTGGTGGTCTTTGACGGTATAACCATCATGGTGAAATACCGGTCTTCTTTCTCGACGCTCTTGGCCCACTTGACACGAAACATCGGCACCTTCTACGTAACATAGTCGAGCTCCCAAATCTCCTCGATCCTTCCGTAGTATCTTTCCGGGATGTCGCCGGTGTAGAATATCCCTGTTATCCCTGAGTTCTGGTAATCGCAGTTATTGTCTTTTTCCTCTGTTTAGAACGTGTATCCGTTGATATCGTAAGCCTGATAGGTCATGAGGTTGTGCGAGGCGCCCTGTGACAATGAGAATATGAGTTTATCTTCCTCCGAGTATTCGCCCTGCAGTGGATTAGCTATGACCTTCTCCCTAAACCACCGCCTGAAACCGGAGTTGTGCTCCTTGATAACATCTTCCTCCCTCGGGACCTGGCGCCCCTGATCAGCGTAATTCTTCTTGATAAACTCTTTGTGCTCATGTATGTATGGATCAACCACCTGCAGGTGTTGCAGCGCGACCAGGTTTGCTCTTTCAAAGTCCTTGGTTCGGCCCTCCATGTCGACATGCTTTGCACGTCGACCCTCGCGGTGACCCCATCCAGCGAGGCTCCCGAGGTGCTTGTTGAATGGCATACCAAGAGGGGTCTCGGTTTGTAGAAAGTTCGAGCAGAAAGAGATGCACTCTTCGGCCAGCAAGCCGTTTGCTATGCTTCCATCTGGACGGGACTTGTTCTTAACGTATCCCTCGATGTGTCCATTGAGCCTTTCGAACGGCATCATGCTTCGCAGAAACGTAGGACCGAGCTGGACGATATCCTCCACGACATGGAGAAGCAGATGAAGCATGATGTCGAAGAAAGCGGGGGGGGGAGGGAATAGATCTCGAGCTCGCACATTATCACCACGATCTCGTCCTGTAGCCTCGTGAGCTGCTTAATGCCTATCGACTTCCGAGAGATGACGTCAAAAAAATTGCAGAGGCCAAACAGTGTTTCACGGATGTGCTTGTCCATTATACCTCGGATCGCGACCGGGAGTACCTGCGTCATTAGCACGGCGACGTCGTGAGACTTCATCCCGCTGAAGCGCTGCTTCGCCTTGTCTAGCCATCTGCTTATCTTCCCCGCGTAGCCGTTCGGAAATTTGACTCTGAGGATGCACTTCATAAACTGTATGGCCTCCTTCTTACTCAGAGTGAAGCATGAGGCCTTGAGCTTGACCTCTCCCTTCTTAACCTTTTTCCCCTTGCGACGACGGCTATTCTGTGTTTCTGTCTCCTCCACCTCGTCCTCCTCCTCATCATCGCTAGGTGCTGGTTGAAGTTCATCCCTGATGCCCATATGCTTCAAGTCGTTCCTTGCCTTCGGCCCATCTTTGGTCTTGTCGGTGTTAAGGAGGGTGGCAAGCAGACTCTCGCCCACGTTCTTTGTGATATGCATGAGATCAAGGCTATGAGGCATGCGGAGGATCTTCCAGTATGGCAAGTCCCAGAAAACATACCTCGCCTTCCATACCTTCAGCAACGGCTCTGGCTTCTTCTGGGTCTTTCCTGGCGCAGGGCACTCCTTCCAGTTATTCAATAGCTTGTAGATTTCCACGCCACTCTTCTGGTGTGGGATTCCTCGGAGCTCGATCGTCCCATCGAACAGATGTCCTAGCTTTCTCCAGGCGTGATTCTTGGGAAGCCACCTCCGAGCCCCAAGGAACACGGTTTTCCCGGACCCGGGATCTTTCTGTAGCTGGCCGTACGTTGTATTATCCTTGCACCTAACGCACCCATAGAATCCTTGGACCACCTGCCCCGAGAAGTATTCGTAACCGGGATAGTCTTGCACCGTCGTGATCACCGCCGCTCTCATGTCAAAGTACTCATGTCTCGAGGCGTCCCATGTACGGGCTCCTTCTTCCCATAACGTGGCCAACTCCTCTTTCAACAACGTGAGATACATATTGATGTCTGTACCAGGTTGTTTTGGCCCTTGAACGAGCATACTCATGGTTACGTACTTCTTCTTCATGCACAACCAGGGGGAGGTTGTAGATCCATACAAACACGGGCCAGGTGCTGTGTGTGCTGCTCTGGCTTCCAAACGGATTGAGTCCGTCAGTGCTCACGCCCAGCCTGAGGTTCCTTGACTCTTTCCCAAAATGTTGGTAATATTGGAGGTCCAACGCCTTCCACTGGCAAGCATCCGAAGGGTGCCTCAACATTTCCTCCTTCTCCGGATCATCGTCTTCCGGCCTCTTTCTTTCCGCGTGTCAGCGCATGAGCTGTGCTTCCTTAGGGTCTGTGAAATATCGCTGCAAACGAGGAGTTAGAGGAAAGTACCACACCACCTTCCTAGGAGCTTTCTTGGTCCCTCTCTTGTATCGAGAGGTCTTGCACACCGGACACGTGGTCTTCTCCGCGTCCTCGCCCCGGTAGATGATGCAATCATTTATGCAGACGTGGTATTTCACGTGCGGTAGATTGAGAGGGCACATGACTTTCTTCGCCTCAGCGATACTAGTCGGACATGTGTTCCCCTTCTTGGGAAGAATATCGTGCCAGAATACAATGTTGTCGTCGAAACATTCGTCGGTCATTTTGTGTTTCGCCTTCATCTCCAGAGCCCTAAGCGTTACATTTAGACGGGTATCCCCGTCGTTGCATCCGTCAAACAATGGAGTGACCGCGTCTTTCTCCATTTGCTCCAGTTTAGCCTTCTCTCTACCGGCGGCTCTGGCGTTACTCGTCTCCTTGAGAAGCAGATCTTGGACATGAGGGTCTCGCAACCAGCTCGAATCATGGCCGGCACCTTGATCTTCGTGTTCATGACCGGCGCCACCTTGATCATCTTCGTGTCCATGCCCGACGCCACCTTGATCATCTTCGTGTCCATGTCCAGTGCCACCCTGATCTTCGTGATCGTGACTGGCGTCTTGATCTTTGTGATCATCACTGGAATATTGATCTTCACCATTATTGACATCCTCATCATCATATTCGTCATCACGTATCCATCGAGTGTAGCCATCCATGAAACTACGTCGAAGTAGGTGCGACTCCAGCATTCCGGAATCATGCTTTATCAGATACATCAGCTTGCAGTCCCGACATGGACATCTTATCTCTATCTTGTTTGCACGTTCCATGTCGGCCCTCGCGCATGTCATCCACCTATCCACGCGGGCTTTGTTGATCAGTGGTCGGACCATGGCCGCCTACGTGGTACAAAGAGCAAGAGAATAATTAGAGCATATATGGACGTGGATCGCCGGAAAAATTCGTCATGACCTTCCCTAAAAAGAGGACATCCGTGAGTGCCAGAAATTCGCCGAAAAAGAAATAAATCGACATTCCGGCGAAACATTGGCATCTCAAATGAAATCCCTGCACAAAAAGTAGCACCACAACACAATCATATAGTCGGTGTCTCCGACAATGCGCATACATGCAAGCAACGCCTTCACGCTTCCTCCAACAACGACTTGCGCAAGAGAGCCGGAGGAGAAGTAAATGGACATGTTGTAGATCTAGAGGAGCAAGATACTTCACTTACATATGGGTGTCAACCAATGGATGTTGAGCAAGCTTCTATGGTGAATCAATGGGGGAAATGAGGTGGGGAGGAGGAGGGGGCGACCAGATTTGTCTTGGTGGAGGAGGAAGAAGTGACACAAGTGAGTGGGGTGGTAGTTGCCTCCATGTGCAAAAAGCTAGGAAAAAGTGGTGCCAGGTTATGCGAGGCGCATATTGCACAATATGCGCCTCCTATAATTCAAACTATAGGAGGCGCATATAGCAATATGCGCCTCGCATATGCGGCCACCTACCACCGCCCGGGCCCGCAGGAGTTACTTGAGGCGCATATGATCATATGCGCCTCGCATATTATCAAATATAGGAGGCGCATATAACCATATGCGCCTCGCATATTCGTGCACCTACCAACACGTGGGCCTACACAGATTATGCGAGGCGCATTCTGTCCATATGCGCCTCGCCTATCTGATATATAGGAGGCGCATATGACTAGAATGCGCCTTGCATAATATGGGGCTGCTAGATTCCGTCCGTACAGGGATTATAGGAGGCGCATTCTTATCATATGCGCCTCGCCTATTTTTATACTAGAGGCGCATGGAGAAGGAGTATGCCTCGCCTATTTTATAGGAGGCGCACATGGTCTAAATGTGCCTCGCATAAGCATGTCTCCTATAGCCTTTTCTCTAGTAGTGCTGGAGATCGGCAGATTCCCCACCTAGGTCCCCTGCATCCGCCTCGGGATCAGGAGCTGGAGGACACACGCCTGGGTCCCCTGCATCCGCCTTAGGCTCAGGAGTTGGAGGCCGCACGCATCCGTACCACTCCTCAAGCGGCGAAGCGTCTGTGGTCTCACACGGTATGACGCCACGTTCGGCTCCTGTGGCGACAGACAACAGCGGCCATAGCGGAACTTCTATGGCCTCGCCATCTGCAACTGATCCTGATACTTCACTGGGAAGCACCTCTGGATCCTCTGCATCACGTGCGATGACAGCACCTCCTGTGCTACCATCAGGGCCCATCACTCGTCAACAACACAACATTGTTTAGCCCAAACAATATAAAGATGGTAAGGTACGATGGTGTATGTCTTGTTCTATAGGTGAACCAGAAAATCATCATGATGTTTTAGGTGATCCTAGGTGGAAATCGGCAATGGATGAGGAGTATCATTCCCTTATGAAGAATCAAACATGGCATTTGGTTCCTCCCAAACAAGGTACAAATATAATTGATTGCAAGTGGGTTTACATAATTAAAAAGAAGTCAGATGGGTCTGTTGATAGGTACAAGGCTCGGTTGGTAGCAAAAGGTTTTAAACAACGCTATGGCATTGACTATGAGGATACATTCAGTCTTGTTGTTAAAGCTGCTACCATTAGACTTTTTCTCTCACTTGTTGTATCCGGGGGTTAGAGTCTTCGACAGTTAGATGCAAAGAATGTGTTTTTGCATGGCATTCTGGAAGAGGAGGTCTATATGCAACAACCACCAGGATATGATAACAAAAGCTTCTCCAATTTTCTATGCAAATTGGACAAGGCACTATATGGATTGAAGCAAGCACCTCGAGCATAGTATTCTTGTCTCAGTTCTAAATTGCTTAACCTTGGTTTTGTTATGTCCAAATCTGATACTTCACTATTTATCTACAACAAAGTATCAGTCTCCATTTATATGCTCATTTATGTTGATGATATCATAGTAGCTAGCTCCTCTCAAGCTGCTACTGTTGCTCTGCTAAAAGATCTTAGTGAAGATTTTACTCTCAAATATCTGGGTGACTTGAGTTTCTTCTTGGGCATAGAGGTTAAGAAAGTTGATAATGGCATTATGCTCACTCGGGCCAAGTATGCCACTGATCTTCTCAATCGTGTTGGCATGAAGGATTGCAAGTCATTCCCCACGCCTCTCTCCTCAGAACAAATCTCAGCGCAAGGGGGAGAAGCACTAGGTCCTGATGATAGCACAAGGTATAGGAGTATTGTTGGGTCTTTGCAATATTTGACTCTTACAAGGCCTAATATTTCCTTTTCGGTCAATAAAGTATGTCAGTATTTGCATGCTCCTACTACAATTTATTGGACAGCTACTAAAAGAATTCTGCGGTATGTTCAGAATACCATGAGTGTTGGGTTGACCTTTAGTAAATCAAGGTCTAAATTATTGAGTGCATTTTCAAATGTTGATTGGGCAGTAAGTCTAGAAGATAGATGCTCAACAAGTGGATTTGAACTTTTCTTTGGTCCTAATCTGATTTCTTGGAGTACAAAGAAACATGCCACGGTATCACTTTCAAGTACTTAATCAGAGTACAAAGCCTTAGCTAATGCCATTGCTGAAGTTATATGGACTTAATCACTTCTTGAAGAACTTGGTGTGAAACTACATCGAGTTGCAACTTTATGGTGTGACAATTTAGGAGCTACCTATCTTTCTACTAAACCTATTTTTCATGCTAGAGATAAGAATATAGAAATTGATTTTCATTTTTTAGAGAAAGAGTAGCCGACAAGAAACTTGAGATCGGGTTTATTTATTCTAAGGACCAAGTTGCAAATGGCTTCACGAAAGCACTACCTACCAGACCATTTGAGAATTTCAAGCATAATCTTAACTTAACAAAGTTGTGATTAAGGGAGGGTATTAGATATAATATGATATGTAAACCGAATATGGTAAAGATAAACCAGTTTGGTATTTATCTGTTCTAGAGTTTTACTAGGACTTGAGTTGTACTCAACTTATTGTACAAGACATCACCGAGGTAAATAAAGCAATGCGACTCAACGTGTATGTCGAGTAGGAACGCTTCTTACAACACTCATGCAAGCTAACTCACCCATCTAAATTTGTATCCCTGTGCTAACACCGGAATCTTTGTCGTCTTCCGCATCACCAATGTTTCCTCTAATTCCTCGTGGAACCTGGCCAAGACGTGCAACACCAAACATTGAGCATATCCAGAGGAGATGGTAGCATATCCAGAGGAGGGTCCTGGTGGCATTTTCATCGATGAAAATAAGGTGGTGCTTCCGCGTGAGGTGATAGTCCAAGGAGGACGAGGGCATGTAGCTCGTCTATGAAGCTGAGTCAACCGAGTAGAAGAGCAGGCCCACGCATAAATGCTCCTAATTATATTTTATAAAGTCGAATGACATTTAGCTAAACTAAAAACCTAACCTACTCTAAGCCTCGTAATCGTCATTCACATTGGTGCATCTCCTTGTTACTCTTATTTTGAGCCTCCCACGGTGGCTTACCGTGGATGTAGTGCGTCGTTGGAACCTATCGAGCGAGAGGCCTTTTCTGGCCCCCACAGCCGCCTGGTTCCTCCTTGCCTCCACCGTCGTGTGTGCCTAGTGTGTCAACTCTAGGCCGGTGTAAAATCCCAGCATTTAGGAACCAACAAAGGGTAGAAATAGGAATCTAAGCATTTGCATGCATTCATCTGTAAAAATCAAGGTAAATTTTTTGCCAAACAAGAACCTAAGGAGATCAAAGTTTCTTTCACTATCTAGAGGTAGGTTTAGCTCTTTATAGTGATTGCTATAAATTTTGACATGATCTTTAGGAATTCAATGAATTTTGCGGAAACAATTTGAATTTAAATTTGCAATTTAAATCATTTGGAAAATATTTGAAAATTATAAGTAATTAATATTAAATTAGTTTCCAAAATGATTTAGTAGTATTGTTTGAATATATGATATGTATTAAACAATAATGAGAATTGAAAATAATACAACAAAATAATTTAAATGAGAAAGTATTTCTTATTTCTTTTCCTTATTCCATTACAACAATATAAATAAAAAGATATATTTTAAACAAGAATATTACAGGAACAAGTTACAATAAAATGTAAACTTTACTAAATAAAAGAATGTTATTACAAAGAATCTTTACAAAAGAATAAATAAAAGATTACACTTAGGATTAAAACCTAAACTATATATCTACTCCTAAACTAAATCTTGATCTTCAAAGTCTGTGTACCTGCAAAACGAAATGAAAATAAAAGAGAAACATAGATAGTATCTTGTTAGTTTTACTCTCAGTAGGGAACAGTGAAGTGAACTGTTCATTTTTACATCATTAAGTAAATAAAAGGGGAAAGTTTCACCAATGTGTAATATCTATTCTTTCACGTTAAACAAACTTCAGAAAAACATCATAAGCCAAGGTAAAGGGGCAAGTTTCACCATATCAGTATATAGTAAAAGGTTAAACAGTGAAGAAGATTCACTTGATCTAATCCAAAGGAAGGAGAACGATGAAGTATCACATTCACCTAAATGTGTGATGTATGTTGTCGACTAGCAGAAGGAGAAGAGAAGCATTACTATTACACTCACACACAACATAGCAGCTCTGCACAACACTCCCACATCACAGTCCCAACTCTAGCTCTCAAGAACATAGCCAAACCATAGCAGTTACTGCTAAATCAACCAAACCATCTACCTAGAAACCCAACCAGATCATCCACAGGATGGTGACCTAATGAAGGGGGTGGTCTAGGAGGATAGCAAGGCCAAGCAGGAGTTCATAGGATCTAGGAGGAGCAGGACAAGTCCCGGAAAGTGCAGGTCAAGGTCCAGGGAGTGATCACAGTTACAGAAGCAAGCCAGCAAGAATAACCATCACAGCAACATCATCAACATCATCTGTTTGGTGAGTTTTACACAAGATCATTACTCTATTGATCTTATCTATCCCATCAGAACATGATTTGTTCTATACATATTATTCTCAGAAAAACACCCAAGTGAGGTGTATATCCGTCCTAGAAGAAGGTTAAAAAGCCAATAATAAATCTTTACAAACCATAACCAAGATCTCAGCCTTTGCATCATTGATCTTGGATGGGACTCTCTAGTGTTATTACTAGATACAAAGGATATCCTTGCATAACCATTATTGGGCACATTCTATGGATAGTAGCACCTCAGTCATGATTACATCTTATAACTTTATCTTATATAGTAAGAATCAACCATACTATTCTTACAAAGCCTATCCAAACATTTTCCTAAATACTATAGGAATCATACATATGAACTATCCATCATAGTATATTTGAAAGGGAAGGCAGCATGTAAAATCATTTGTTTCTACCCAGTAAAGTTTTAGACCAGCATCATAGACTAAGAGATCTATCAAGTATAGCATTGTAGCAGATAGAAATTCTTAAAATCTTACAAGTTAAGCCAATCCAAAGTAGAGTTCATGAAAAGCCTAGCAAAAGACAGGAATTGTGTACCAATCAATAGATAGTGTCACAATAACCATGCTTGATAAGCAATCCATATATATACATGCTACATAGACAGATCCTCTCAAACACAGACTTAATAATTTTCCTAAAAAAAATTAGGAATCATTTATGACATCTATATATTCTATCATCATAAATTATCAAAAAGCAATTGGATTAGATAACCAACTCCAATTCTTCCATATCAAAGCATATCAACACAGGATAGTAAGTAAAAGTTCAGTTAATATCCTACTGACAGGAACCACTACCAACACCAAAATCACAGCATAGCAGTGAACCCTACACAACTAGAATTAGTAGGTAACCACCTCAAATCAACATTGTATCAGGGGATGAACCCTAGTGTAGTGGATATACATAATTGGGTTCATACATTGCAAGCACACATACGCCATCGAGGCAAGACAGAGAACAAGGGGGAAAGGAAGAACTCACCAGTGGTCCTCGCTGAAATTTATTAGAGGAAGCAGAACGACTGACGAGCGTGCACACGATGGCATAGGGAGCACCCGAAGGCGCTGCGACCTGCGCCAGGCCACAAACATGGAGGCCATGACAACACGAGCGGCACTGGTGGCACCACATAGCCACCAGAGCAACACCACAAGGACGGCGGTGCACCGAATCATTGGCAACCAACGAACCCTAGGTTTTGGGGTGGAGGCGGCGTGGTCGAGAGAGAGCCCTAGCACCAAATCGCGCTGGACCAATCGATGGAGCATAATCGAATGACTCGTCTCGCGTCACGGCATCGGCCGTAGAGGCCAGAGGTGGCCAAAATTGCAGGGCGACGGCGGCGATACCACATCGCCATGGCGGGGAGCGAGAGAGAAAAACGCGAGCACACGTGAGAGAGGGAGAGGGGTACTGGGCCGGTAGCGGCCCATACCGAGCAAGCCAATGGGTTTGACCAGCCTAGATGGTCCGGGTCAAGGCTGGGCCAGCCCAATGAGCTAGGTCTACATTTTGAAATAAAGAATTAAAAACAATCTATTTAAAAGACCAAAATACCCATAAAAGGTAAATAATCTCTAAGAAATTGAACAAAAATACTAAAATACAAATAATATATCCATGAGTGAATAGAAGCTATTCAATAAAATTAAGAATTCTATTTTTAATAGAATAAATTTAGGTTAATTTTTTTTACAATATATGTTCCTTATGGAATTCACTTTTACAAATCTAAATAAGTATAGTATTTTAGAAAATAGTAAATTGTTATTTAAATTAGTAAAATGAAATCTCCTAAATTAAAACACTTATTGTTAAATAGAATTTTAAGAAAATAATAATAGGAGTTAAAATTAAATAAAAATTAGTTTAAGCTCTTTTATTAATGTATAGTACCACAAAAATATTAAATGTAATATTTACAAGATTTAAGGAATTATCCATTAAGAACTTTCTTTTATTAATAAAGGGATTTAATAATTTAATAAGGTGGGTAAAACACACAAAGAATATAAATAAAAAATGATGCATTGCATTACTATGCATATTCATTATTGCTTTTTTAAATATTGTCCTTACTACGCAATGATGGTGTTTTGTAGAAATAGAAGCTCAAGGTCGAGTGCAAGCATCTGACTTCACTACCTTGCAGTCACAAGGCAATCTCATCACTTGCTCATGTCCTTTGATGTGTTTTATCAAAGTAATTGCAAATTATGTGTTATCATCTATGTTCTAAAGCAAAGAAAGAAAATATTATCTCCTCAAACAAATAAATGTTGTTATCATCCTAAGTGATGATAACTATAATATTGGCAATGGAACTTAGGTTTCTAGTTGCATGAGATTCATCATAGGAATTAACAACCCCTGACATTAGTGATTCTAGCACAATATATTATGCGTTAACCATGAGATTTGGAATGGGACGGAGAAGTTAGCTGGATCTTCTTCCTTTCACATGTAGCCAGATGTGCAGGTCATGGTTGTTATCCTTGTAGCGTGCATTAATTGGTAATCCATAGACGATATGCAGCATATGGGTGGGAACCCTCAACATCCCACAGTAGTTCTGGCATCTAAATGGTCTATACTAACCATTGCTGTAATTCGATATGTGGGCATGGCGTTGATGATTCTCGACGTGGCACTTCATTGGTAACCCCAAGCGCAGGGTGTGTGAAGAGCAAGAAGCAAGTTTTCCCTCAGTTGAGACCGAGGTTATCGAACCAGAAGGAGGAAGGAAACATCACACAGGTGTTGCAAACAACGTGGAGACCTGCTAAACACAAACTCAACACTTTGCCCCAACGAATCAGTGAGGTTGTCAAGCTCACCGGTTTGCTATAACAAAGGATTAAACGTATGGTGTGGAAGGTAATGGTTTGCAGCAAGTAAACAAGTAACAGTGGAAGATGTATCAATGGTAAAGATTGGACCGGGGTCCATAGTTCACTAGAGGTGCTCTCCTTAGATAAACAACATGGCATGAAGGGTAAACAAATTACAGCGGGGCAATTGACAGGAACTGAGCAAGGCATAACAATGCAATTACTAGCCAGAAAGATCCTATGAGGTTGATTGGGAAATACAACAATATACATAGACCGTCATCCAACTGCATCTATGACTAGAATTCCACCTTCACGTTATAATCCAAACCCCCTCCAGTATTAAGTTGCAAGCAACAGACAACTGCTTTAAGCAAAGTGTGTAAGGTAAATAGTCCACATGTTCCATGAACAAGAGACCATTTTTTTCTCCCTAGTAGCAACAACACATCTACAACCGAAGAGATTTCTGCCACTTCCCTTGGAAACTAGAAGCATGAACCCACTATCGAGCATAAATACTCCCTCTGGGAGTCACTAGCAACTACTTGGACAAGATAACCACTAGAAACGGAGAGCATGCAAGATCACAAACAACACAGACATGATAGAATCATAAAGATAAAACCATTAATCAAACCAACATAATAATCTCAATATCCATCGGATCCCCGCAAACACAACATGCATGATTACAAATAGATTAGATCTTGATCATGAACGGAGCTCACAAGATCTATACATGAAAGCACAAAGAAGGAGATACAACCATCTAGCTACTACATGGACCCATAGTCCAAGGTGGAACTACTCACAAATCATACCGGAGAGAAGGTCTCCAGGATGATCTCCCCTCCGGCAGGGTGCTGAGAAGAACTTCAGATCCCCCCAATCTAGGGACGATGGTGGCGGCGGCTACAGACGGTTTCATGGATTTCTGATCGGGTACTCAGGGTTTCTGCATTGGGGGCTTCTTATAGGCGAAGGGGCGAGACCAGGAGGCGACCAGGGTCACCAAACCCTAGCCAGGCGTGGGCCCACCTGTGGCCGTGCCTAGGGGGGTGGCCCTCCTGGTTGGCGTTCCGGGCTCTCCTCTGGACATCTTGTTCCCCACGGAAAGTTATTGACTTTGTCCTTCGTTCCGTCCAATTCCGAGAATATTTCTTTACTAACTTTTCTGAAACCAAAAACAGCAGAAAACAGGCATCTGGCAATGTTGCAACTTGTTAATAGGTTAGTACCAGAAAAAATGTAAAAAGCACCTCAAAGTGTGGACAAGTAAAGCAAAATAGATACTAAACAAGCATGGAGCATCAAAAATTATAGATACGTTTCCAACGTATCAACATCCCCAATATTAACTCCTGCTTGTCCTCGAGTAGGTAAGTGATAAAAGAATAGTTTTTTAGGTGACATGCACCCTCACAATAAAGATCCAACCATTTGCAAGCATTGAAAGCTGGGATCAAAGAACTCTAAACATGTGCATGAAATATGGAGTTCTAACAATAGGACATAGTAACTATGCATGCAACTTGGCAAGCTACAAACAAAGATCATGAATAGTATGTATTGAAATACGTTTGTTTGTTTCACATGCAGAAAACATAGCATAGTGGTGATTAGCTTGTCCCTCATAGAGTAGCAATAAAATGCATAGGACACCTTTAAAGTTCACAAGGGTGACTAGAAACAAATAGCACAAGAGCAAGTAATAACACAATATGCATCAATTAATAAGCTTTGGAACACTGCACACAGAATGACAACTATGCTCTCTTAATGGTGCCTAAAGGTAGAAGGTGGAGACTCAATAGTGGTGGAAGAAATGCCTTTTGTAAAGGAAGCGGGGATTACAAGTTTCAAAAAGAGCTTCCAAAAATTATGGTACTAGTTAGCTTTCAGCCCTCATTGCCCCTATCATAAGCATCTTGAAGTGGTTAAGGTTAAAGTGGCAAAGCTGGAGTATATGCTTGACGAAGTATAAGTTGGTAATCTCATGCCCCTTGAATACGAGGGCTACACCTCATGCATACTCAACTTTGGGTCCAGGTAAGTTCTTGTCACTATAAGTATTTGCATATCATTGAGAACCGCCAACGGGGTACCCCTTGCACATGGTACATGAGATTTCCCATAACCAAAATGTCAAGGCAAGCAGACAATTAGCATCTCAGCAATTCTTCTTATGTACCATGGGAATATGGTGCTTTTTCTCTCTTTCCTCTTTTCTCAACGTGTCTCTTTTTTATAAGAAGAATGCATCACAGATGTCACTATGGTGATGCTGCAACTTTCCACCATGATTAGGCATGGCTTAGGCTAGAGGCCCAGGCGTTTCTCTAAAACAGGATACAAACTCCATGGACTTACAAGTTCCCTCTTTATTTCACACCGGTGACATCCATAGACAAAAGAACATGATATCAACTGAGTACAACAAGGTACAAGTGCAATGTTGAAAACGTTCCCCGTGATAGCACGGTTCTGCTAATTCCAACTTATAAGTGCAAGCATATACAACAAAATTGTCACAATGGTTCAAGTTTATTAGGGGCAAAGAATAAAGTGTGCCATCAAGTTTGTGAGGGATTTAATCACCAAGTTTTCACATAAGAAAATAGTTTTTAATTGGAAGATAGATGAAAACAAGAATATACTTTGGAATGGTGTAACACGCCATGCATAGGAGTTTATAGTGTACACTTTGGAATAACTTGGTTTCTTGGGAGTTGGAAGCATGAGTAGAACTTACTCATATAAGTGGAGGCTAGCAAAAGACTGGGAGCAACCAACTAAGAGAGAAATAATGGCCATAATTATGCAATGCAATAAAGCAAACTAATCAAAGCAAAGAGTGGTACTACAAGTCAAGGACTAAATGATCATAGAGGCTAATGGTGACTTGTCATAGTCATAACATGGTGTGAGCATGTGCCAAGTCAACCCAAGCAAAATATCAAAGGAGAATACCACAATACTATGTTTTTGCATGCTAAAACAACGCATAATTTCTTCAAGGCACACTAAGAAATCCCAATTGTTTGGAACAAGACATGCTACAGCAATAATCATCAAGCATAATGCTTAAAAAACATCTAGCATGTCATGCTAAAGTCTAAGTCACAGTCAATGCAAGCTCCTCTTGCACTTCAAGCAAGAACTTACTACTCCTTTCCAAACACCAAGCAAACTTATTTGCAAAACAACACAGCGAGAGCGGGGTTCCAAACTACTAAAGCAAACTAAACAAACTAAGCAAAGCAAACGAAAACTAATACGATCCAAGAACAACACAACTGTGCATGAAACAATAAAAACGAAGTGTCTAGATAGACCTGGGCTTTTTATTGATGAAGAAGGGGATGCCTTGGGCATCCCCAAGCTTTGACGCTTGTACCTCTTGGATATTTCTTGGGGTGACACCATGGTGGCACCCCAAGCTTGAGATTTTGTCCATTCTTCATCTCATTGCATCATTCTCTCTCTACACCTGAAATGTTTCCTTCATACAAAACTTCACACTATCTTCATTAGCCACATTAGCTTATTCAAAAGATATTAGACCACTGACAAAGCTTTGGAACAACAAGGCTTTTCACTAAAAACACAAGCTACTGTAGTAACCCCTTCAAATAAACTCAATTTACCTTAAGAGAGCTCAAAAAGGAATCAATAAGAAGCAAAAGCAAATAATGGCAGAAATATGTCAAAACAGACCAACAGGTAGAAACAAATTTTTTTGAACACCTTTTGTTGCTCAAATCAAAAAGTGTTGTACTAACGAAAGTTAGCCAACATACTGGGGGATTTATTCATAAATGTTTAGCTCAATCCGAGTTACAGAGCCTTCTCACTAAATTTTTTGGTGGTGGACAGAAATCTGTTTCAGGACAGCAACTCCCCAAATCTTACTTCCCTCTCATTAGAGGTCATTCTTGGCACAGAAAGCAAACAAAAATGATAAGGAGAGGCCATTACAGTAGTAAACACTTCCAAGACTCAAGGAAACTCTTGGGTTATCTCCCAACAAGTACTTTTCTTTAACGCCTTTAAGTTAGGAACAATAGCTTGAGAAGATGATCACATAAGAATTATGAATTGAAGTCAAAGAGAGCATCAAGAAGCAAATTCAAAACGTGTTTAAGTCTAACCCACTTCCTATGCATAGGAATTTTGTATGCAAATAAATTCACAAAGAACTAAGTGACAAGCATAGGAAGATAAATCAAGAGTAGCTTCAAAACTTTTAGCTCATAGAGAGGTGTTTCAGTACCATGAAAACTTCTACAACCATACTTTCCTCTCTGATAATAATTTTCAGTATCATCATGAATAAACTCAACAATATAGATATCACATAAAGCATTCTTTTCATGATCTTCCAACACAAAATTTCTATCAAGCTCAAAAATAGTGGGATTAAAACCTTCACAAGTTTTACCCAAAGTAGATATTTCAAAAGGATCCACAGGAACATAACATTCATCCTCCTTTGGTAAGAATGGGGTACAATAAAATAATGTAAGGGATAAAGAGTTACTCTCATTAGAAGGTAAGCATGGGTAGATCCATTCTTCCTCATTTTGTTCATCACTCTCTTCCTCTTTTTCATCTAATGAGCTTCGAGTTTCAACAATTTCTTCTTCCATAGGCTCCTGCAGGGCATTAGTCTCTTCCATTCGTGGGAAGCATCTATTAAAATATTCAAGAATATAGCCATTTGCTTCCTTGTAATTATCAAAGCAAAATTTAAGTATCTCATAAACCTCACATTCATAAGGTGCATCATCAGTATTTTCAAGCAAACTGGCAAGTTCAAATGCACCCTTGAAAGCAATAAATTGTTCAATTTGTTCCACATCATAAAAGTCATAATTTCCTTTAACATAAGAAGATATGGTAACATTATCATTATACTCACATTGAAAAGGAAGGTGTTTATACCTCCTACAGCAACAAGATTTATCAAAGCAATAAGTAACATTATAAGTAGAGCACACATCTCTAGAAATAGTATTCAACTTATCAATTTGTTCCCATAAGTGTTTCCCTTTTTGTCACAAACGGTGTTCCTTATAATAATACTTTTGTTCTTCCGTGAACCCACCTTGCCAATAAGAACTAGTTTCAAAAAACCATCCATTGATAGAAAGCATGGCCAAGCAAGGCAACAACAGACCGGCAACTAGAGCAAGAACTATTTTTTTTGTGTGTTTTTGAATAAAGCACGCAAACCAAGCTAGACTAATTTTTTTTGGGTTTTTTGAAAAGAGGCAAACAAAACCAAGCAAAAGAAACAAAGCAAACTAAAAACAAAGTAAAGAGAAAGGAAGTGAAGGACTCCCCTAGTGAAGACGTC
Organism: Avena sativa; assembly: GCA_916181665.1. Classification (NCBI taxonomy): domain Eukaryota; kingdom Viridiplantae; phylum Streptophyta; class Magnoliopsida; order Poales; family Poaceae; genus Avena; species Avena sativa. The sequence continues at coordinate 288,042,823 of OV702296.1, forward strand.
CTTAGCCTCCCGGCAACTGCGCCAGAAAGTCTTGATGATGCTCGACGTGGCACTTCGTTGGTAACCCCAAGCGCAGGGTGTGTGAAGAGCAAGCAACAAGTTTTCCCTCAGTTGAGACCGAGGTTATAGAACCAGAAGGAGGAAGGAAACATCACACAGGTGTTGCAAACAACGTGGAGACCTGCACAACACAAACTCAAGACTTTGCCCCAACGAATCAGTGAGGTTGTCAAGCTCACCGGTTTACTGTAAAAAAGGATTAAACGTATGGTGTGGAAGGTAATGGTTTGCAGCAAGTAAACAAGTAACAGTGGAAGATGTATCAATGGTAAAGATTGGACCGGGGTCCATAGTTCACTAGAGGTACTATCCTTAGATAAACAACATGGCATGAAGGGTAAACAAATTATAGCGGGGCAATTGACAGGAACTGAGCAAGGCATAACAATGCAATTACTAGCCAGAAAGATCCTATCAGGTTGATTGGGCAATACAACAATATACATAGACCATCATCCAACTGCATCTATGACTAGAAGTCCACCTTCAGGTTATCATCCGAACCCCCTCCAGTATTAAGTTGCAAGCAACAGACAACTGCTTTAAGCAAAGTGTGTAAGATAAACAGTCCACATGTTCCATGAACAAGAGATCGTTGTTTTCTCCCTAGTATCAACAGCACATCTACAACCAAAGAGATTTCTGTCCCTTCCCTTGGAAACTAGAGGCATGAACCCACTATCGAGTATAAATACTCCCTCTTGGAGTCACTAGCAACTACTTGGCCAAGATAACCACTAGCAACGGAGAGCATGCAAGATCACAAACAACACAGACATGATAGAATCATAAAGATAAAACCATTAATCAAACCAACATAATAATCTCAATATCCATCGGATCCCCGTAAACACAACATGCATGATTACAAATAGATTAGATCTTGATCATGAATGGATCTCACAAGATCTATACATGAAAGCACAAAGGAGGAGATACAACCATCTAGCTACTACATGGACCCATAGTCCAAGGTGGAACTACTCACGAATCATACAGAGAGAAGGCCTCGGGTATGATCTCCCCTCCGGCAGGGTGCCGGGAAGAACTTTAGATCCCCCCGATCTAGGGACGATGGTGGCGGAGGCTACAGACGGTTTTGTGGATTTTTGATCAGGTACTCAAGGTTTCTGCATCGGGGGCTTCTTATAGGCGAAGGGGCGAGACCGGGAGGCGGCCAGGGTCACCAAACCCTAGCCAGGCGCGGGCCCACCTGTGGCCATGCCTGGGGGGGGGGGGTTTGGCTCCCCTGGCTGGCCTTTAGGGATCCCCTCTGGACATCTTGTTCCCCACAGAGAGTTATTGAATTTGTCCTTCGTCCCGTCCAATTCCGAGAATATTTCTTTACTAACTTTTCTAAAACCAAAAACAGCAGAAAACAGGTATCTGGCACTATTGCAACTTGTTAATAGGTTAGTACCAGAAAACATGTAAAAAGCACCTCAAAGTGTGGACAAGTAAAGAAAAATAGATACTAAACAAGCATGGAGCATCAAAAATTATAGATACGTTTCCAACCTATTAGGCGTACACCAAGGAGACATGCGGGGTCGCGAAGAAGCGCGGTGATTGGCTTGGATCATCTACTGGGCCCCACATCATGGAATTGAGGACAGGGAAGTATGCCCGGTTGTGCAACAAGGATTTGATCTCTCATGGGTAGAGCAACGCACCTCTACAGAGTGTAAGAACTCTAACTTGTTACTCCATGTTCTGGGAAGGAACTTCGAACGCGGCAGGAAAGGAACTCCATGAAGTTCTTGTTAACCTGTGTAGGCTGATGGGCATAGTTTTCGATATTAAAATCAACCTTTGAAGAAATGTTTACGAAAACTGCATAGTGCCAAGGAATGATAGTCCGAGGTGGTAGATGGAGCATCAAACTTCCCACCTTGCATATAATGAACTTGATGGGTAACGCTGTTACTCACTCTTTCCTTTGATCCCCTGATTAGACTCTGAGGAGCTAGAAGACACTCCAATGTATGCCACTAAAGGACAAGAGGATGTCTACTATGAGGAACCAGATCTGTCCAGAGGAGTGGAAGGTGTGGACTACGAAATACATTATGGAGTGGAGGGCAATGAGTCCAAGTAGTTTACTTGATTAGTTAGTAAACCAAATGAGCCGAGCAACATAAACTTTATATATTAAGTTGTTGAGCTCATTTCTGGTTATAAGTTTGAAACTTTGATCTTCTGCTAAAACTATTTAAGTTCGGTTTGTAAGTTTGAATCACTTGAAGTACTGAACTTCTGGTATTGTAATAATAATAATAATGTGTGTATGTTTGTAATACGTACCTGCAATATTTCTGTTGTACCACTTTGAGGGATGTGATGTTTGAGGAACGGTGTTCTATGAATATTATGTCAATGACTATAGTGTACTACACATGTAGTGGTATGCTGGGTCACCACAGCTGGTATCAGAGAAATTTCTTTGACCTTAGGTTGTAAATCTAGTAAAGGGTATTACATGTAGGAATCTATTATCAACGATAAAGAGTTCTCTAAAGAGTATAATGGATATTCAAATGAGAATATTCTGTTATATATTTAGTGCGATAATTCTTTGTTATGATGCAATATTATAATTGATTACTAATCAAAGTATTTTGTATACAGTGAAAATGGCACCAAATTTTCCAAAACAAACTTTGGTAAGGAAGGAAGAGACTCTCGATGATTATCAGGGGACTTTAACTAAACAACTTCGAAAACTTTTAGGGGTCTTTGGTTGTACAACTACTATTCTAGTTAGTACCTTGACCTACTATGATGGGTATATGTTAGCCAAATACCATGTTAGTATCCATATACAAGAAACGATTTATCCATGGGTGAAGGTAGAAGTCACTTAGCAGCATATCATGTTGCTATTGTGGAGGCGATAGCCAATATTAGTGAGCAAAAAGCCCAAGAATTAGCACGAAGAACATTTGCCGTGATTCCTTATGATTCTATAGACGTACTATGATTCTAAATTAGCTTCCAAGTTTATAGATCAGTATCGACTAATGGTTGGGTCTTTGTATAAGACACATCAAGTCATAGTGGAGGATAAGAATGATATGTTGGAGGATTTAACTGATCCCCAATGGAGGGAGAAGTTAGAATCTCAGTTGGAGAATGAAGCAGTAAGTAGGGCTCACCCAATTTTTAAGGATATTCCCATCAATCCAGTATCTTTCACACCATATCCTTATTACCCTAGACCAGAACCTACCTATGATCCTACTCTAGATATGAGGAATCCAGTACCACATGCTTCTGAGGAAGCAACTGATTCAGAACTTCCTATTGAGAATTATGATGGATGGAGAATGGGGTCACCTGTTGGATCTCAAAGAACTCTAATGTCAATGGATGGTTCTAACCAAGATGTCGGACAATCTAGCTAGATGGGTGAGAGATCCAATGCTAATAATAGCAGTAGGAATGACATGTTAGGAGGAACTTAGGATGAGGAGGAAGATCCTGAAGAAAGGGTGTTTGAGTCATCAATATATTATCAAAACCTAGAGAATTTACATTACCTAGTGTTGAATAAAAACTATCATAACCAGTAGAGAACCTAGGGAGTGACATAATCTAAGAATTATGTCGATTACTCCAGGGAAGGTTCTCAGGAAATGCAGGTGAGTGATAGTGATGAATGGGTTTCTAAAGACTTTTTAGCTGATCTGGATGGAGTCAATGCACTCAGCCTGAGTGATAACTCAAGTCCTTACTCTTCAAATATAGAGTACATCCCATATGGAAGGCCAGTTGTTCCACAGACTGTGCGTTGGACTTCACATCGGCACGGTTGGGTTCCAGGCATGTATAATGAGTATCGTGGCTACTGAGAATCTAGTTTACCCAAGTAGAGGAGTAAAAGGTATTGCGTATTGTATTGTTTGAGAGACTGTTGTGTATTTAAATAAGTGGGGTAGCATCCACATGAGTCTGTAGTACCTATATGGTACGGGCTTGTAATGATGTTGTACCAACTATGTTGTTTGTAATGTATAATATGTGAAATCCATATTTGGTTCTTATTTGGATTTTGTTTTCCATTGTATGACTTGTTATGTGCATTAAGTTGAGCTCATAACACATATGCATGATGTAATTATGAGAATTCGCTTTGTGTTGCAGGACTAGGGGGGCATGGAATCAGGTGTAGAGACCGAGTCTGAACAGCAGCGCATGGAGCGCGAGACAAAGGAGAAGGAACAGTACCACCACCAATGAGGCTGTTAATGGAGCATAATTTCATGCAGTATATGCAGATGATGCAAGAATCTCAAAACAAGTTCATGGAGGAGTTATTGGGATGAGCCAGAGATCATAGAGAACCTGAAGGTCGTGGAGTGAGTCATTCTGACTTTCAGAATGCAAGGCCTTTACCTTTTGCATCAGCTGATGAACCAATGGATGTAGAGGATTGGTTGGAAGATACAGAAAGAAAGCTGAAGACTGTCGATTGCAATGATGAGGAAAAGTTGAGGTATGCAACCCATCTTTTGACCGGACCTGCAGCATCATGCTGGGAGAATCAGTTAGCAATGCAACTTCCAAGAAGGGAGTATAACTGGGAGGAGTTCAAGCAGAGATTCCGTTAATATCATGTTCTAGAAAGTGTACTGGAGTTGAAGCTTAGGGAGTTTGAGGAACTTCAGCAAGGATATATCAGTGTCATGAAGTACATCCGGGAGTTCAGTCAATTATCTCGTTATGCTGAGGAAGAGGTGAACATGGAGGAGAAAGCAAAGAAGTGTTTTCTATGCGGGTTAAATCCATTCGTGAAGATGCAGCTGAGGCTTTCCAATAAGAAGACTTTTTAGCAATTACTTGATGCAGCCATAACTTTTTGAAGATGATTACAAGAATGCTAAAGAGGACTGAATGAAGAGGGTAAAGAAGGAAACAAAGAGGATTCAGGCAAGTAAGCCTAAAACCAATTTGGAATTCAAACCTAGAATTAGACCTTATAACAATAACAAGAGCAACAACAATAATGGTGGTCAATTCAATCCTTGAAGGAACATCATATGCAACAATTGTGGAATTCCAGGGCATACAATAAGGGAATGTAAGAAACCCATAGTTATTTGTTATGGATGTGGTCAAAAGGGACACATCAAGCCGGATTGTCCAAATAAACCACCAGGTGGATGGCCCACGAAACGTGGAGGACAAGCAAGTGGAGGCAGCGGACAACCTAAAAGAGGAGGAAATTTTGTCAAGAACAATAATGGCAAGAGGACCAGGCCTACTGGGAAGTTGAACTGTGCAACCTTGGAGGAGGTGGATAACTCCGAGCACGCAGTGGTAGGTATGCTCAACATTCTTACCAATCCCGGAAAAGTTTTTATTTGATACGGGTGCAACTACTTCCTTCATATCCGAGCAATCTTGTGATCAATTTGGGATTAGAAAGGCACCGTTAGCAAACACAATGACCGTAATAACGGCTAGGGGAACAGTAGTGGTATGCCACATTAAGCAAGATCAAGTGATCTCGATCTGTGGTTGTACATATTTTATGGACCTATATGTGATTCCGTTGAAGGGAATTACAGTAGTGTTGGGTATGGACTGGCTGATGGAACATGGAGCCCAGATAAATTTTGAGGACAAAACAGTTTCAATTAAATCTCCCAGTGGAGGAACAATAGTATATCAGGCTGACAAACACAACCATATCATGTTAGATCTTCAATTAAACTCAATGAAGGAGGTTAAGTTGACACATATTCTAGTGGTAAATGAGTTTCAAGATGTTTTTCCAGTAGAATTACTAGGAATGCCACCGGATCGGGAAATCAAATTCACGATTGACCTGATACCCGTTACAGCACCAATAGCCTAAGAACCATACAAAATGAATCCTAAAGAGCTAAAAGAGAAAATTGATGAGTTAGCTAGTAAAGGATTTATCTAGGAAAGTATATCCCCGTGGGGAACTCTAGTGATTTTTGTGGATAAGAGAGATGTGACAACGAATGTGTGGAGATTACAGAAATATCAACAACCTCACCATCAAGAACAAGTACACATTGCCAAGAATTCAAGATCTATTTGCTCAAGTCAAAGGAGCTGGAGTATTTTCCAAGATTGATTTAAGATCAGGATACCATCAGATAAAAATCAAACCTAAAGATGTTCCAAAAAAAGCATTTGTGTCAAGATATGGTCATCATGAGTATCTCGTTGTACCTTTTGGATTGACCAATGCACCAGCAATATTCATGAATTTGATGAAAAAATCTTTATGCCATATGTGGAAAAGTTTGTCATAGTATTCATTGATGATATTTTGATTTATTCGAAAGATAAAGAGGAGCATGTAGATCATTTAAGGATAGCATTGCAAATCTTAAGAGAACATAAGCTATATGCTAAGTTCAGCAACCGTGAATTTTGGTTGGACAACGTAGAATTTCTTGGTCATGTGATCAGTAAAGATGGAATCGCAGTAAATCCATCCAAAGTTCAATCAGTGTTGGAATGGAATGCACCAACTAATGTGAAGAAAATCAGAGGTTTCTTAGGCATGGCAGGCTATTATCGGCGATTCATTGAATGTTTTTCCAAGATAGTTGGACCAATGACCAAATTTCTAAGAAAGAATACACCAGTCATATGGGATGAAAAGTGCGAAGCAAGTTTTCAGGAGTAGAAAACCAGGTTAACCACAACACCAGTTTTAGCAGTACCTAAAACAGGAAAGGATTACAAAGTATATTGTGATGCATCCAAGGAAGGATTAGGATGTGTGTTAATGCAAGATCGTAAGGTACTTGCTTCTGGATCCAGACAACTGAAACCACATGAAGTTAATTATCCAACTCATGATTTGGAATTAGCAGTAGTAGTCTTTGCTTTAAAAGGGTGGAGACAATTTCTATATGGAGCAAGGTGCGAGTTATACATTGATCATAAAAGTCTCAAATATTTCTTCGCACAAAAGGAATTGAATATGAGACAGAAGCGTTGGCTTGAGTTAATCAAGGATTATGATCTAACGATCAACTATACTCCGAGAAAAGCAAATGTGGTAGTAGATGCTTTAAGTCAGAAGAGCACAAATACTCAACCCTTAATAGAGATCTACCGAAGGAATTTCAAATGGATTTGGAAAGATTGGAAATAAAATTTATAAATACAGAAGTTCTTGGAGGATTAGCTACCATGAGAGTAGTTGAAGAACGGAGTAGTGATCTTCGGAATGAGATTTTTAGACATCAAGATGAAGATCCTTTCATTGCTGAAGTGCTTAGATGAATTTCTCAAGGACAACATCAACTTTTCACCTAGGGGATTATGGATCTTTATGGTTTCAAAATCATCTTTGTGTACCAGATGTACCAGAGATTCGAGAAGTGATACTCCGAGAAGCACATGAGACACCATACTCTATATATCTAGGAAGTACAAAGATGTACATGGATCTTAAGGAATTGTTTTGGTGGAATAACATGAAAAGGGACATTGCAAAATATATGTCTGAATGCCATACTTGTCAAAGGGTAAAAGCAGAACATCAAAGTCCACTAGGACCATTACAACCTTTGGAGATTCCAGAATGGAAGTGGGAAGAAATTAGTATGGATTTTATCACAGGATTACCCATGACACCGAAGCGGAACGATATGATATGGGTGATTTCTGGATAGATTCACAAAAAGTGCACATTTTATTCTTGTAAACCAGAAGGACAATGCAGAGAAATTAGTTGAAATATATGTCAAAGAGATAGTGAGTAAGCACAGAGTACCCAAGAAGATTGTATCATATAGAGGATCTGTGTTTACTTCAGCATTTTTGAAACAACTACATGAGGCACTTGGTTCAAAATTTTATTTTAGCACAACCTATCATACAGAGACTGGAGGTTAGACAGAAAGAACTAATCAAGTCTTAGAAGATATGTTGAGAGCTTGTGCATTAGATTTTGGAGGTTCGTGGGAAGATCATCTACCTTTGGCAGAATTTTCCTACAACAATAGCTATCAAAGTAGTCTGAAGGCAGCACCATATCAAGTACTTTATGGGAGAAAGTGTAGATCACCAATATGTTGGTATGAACCTGGTAGTAGCAAAGAATTTGCACTAGACTATATCAAGGAGAAGCAAGATATCATCGATATTATTAAAGATCGATTGAAGATAGCTCAAAGTCGACAAAAGGGTTATGCTGATCAAAGTCGAAGATCATGGCATCCAGAAGTGGGAGATATGGTATATCTCAAAGTAAGTGTAATGAAGGGAGTCAAAATATTCGAAGTTAAAGGAAAATTAAGTCCAAGATATATCAGACCATTCAAGATACTGAGTCAAAATGGAACCATAGCTTATGCTTTAGAGTTACCAAAAAGACTAGCGTAAGTTCACAATTTTTTCCATGTATCAAAACTTTGGAAATGTCTTAAAGTTCTAGATGATGCAATTACACATCAAGAGATTGAATAACAAGAAGATTTGACCTATGTCGAGAAACCCTGCAAAATTCTAGAAGAGAACTAGAAAAGGTTAAGAAACAGGGCAATCAATTACTACAAAGTACAATGGGAACATCACCTTGAGCGAGAAGCAACTTGGGAGAACGAAGAAGATCTAAGAGAAACTTATCCAGAACTATTCAGGTACACCACAACAAACTTCGGGACGAAGTTTAATTTAAGGAGGGAAGTATGTAACATCCCAGCATTTAGGAACCCAACGAAGGGTAGAAATAGGAATCTAAGCATTTGCATGCATTCATCTATAAAAACCAGGGTAAATTTTTCGCCAAACAAAACCCTAAGGAGATCAGAGTTTCTTTCACTATCTAGAGGTAGGTTTAGCTCTTTATAGTGATTGCTACAAATTTTAACATGATCTTTAGGAGTTTAATGAATTTTGGGGAAACAATTTTAATTTAAATTTGAAATTTAAATCATTTGGAAAAGATTTGAAAATTAGAAGTAATTAGTATTAAATTATTTTCCAAAATGATTTAATAGTATTGTTTGAATATATGATATGTATTAAACAATAATGAGAATTGAAAATAATATAAAAAATAATTTATATGAGAAAGTATTTCTTATTTCTTTTCCTTGTTCCATTACAACAATACAAATGAAAATATATATGTTAAACAAGAATATTAATAAGTTACAATAAAATGGAAGCTTTATTAAATAAAAGAATGTTATTACAAAGATTCTTTACAAAACAATAAATAAAAGATTACACTTAAGATTAAAACCTAAATTGTCTATCTATTAAACTAAATCTTGATCTTCAAAGTCTCTCTACCTACAAAAAAAATGAAAACAAAAGAGAAACATAGATAGTATCTTGTTAGTTTTACTCTCACTAGGGAACAGTGAAGTGCACTGTTCATTTTTACATCATTGAGTAAATAAAAGGGGCAAGTTTGACCAATGTGTAATATCTATTCATTCATGTCAAACAAACTTCAGAACAACATCATAAGCCAAGGTAAAGGGGCAATTTTCACCATATCAGTAGATAGTAAAAGGTTAAACAGTGAAGAGGATTCACTCGATCTGATCCAAAGGAAGGAGAATAGTGGAGCGCAAATTCACCTAAATGCATGTTGTGTGCTGTCGACCAGCAAAGAGAAGCATTAGTATTACACTCAGCACACATCACAACATCTTTGCACAACACTCCCACATCACAGTCCCAACTCTAGCTCTCAAGAACATAGCCAAAACCATAGAAGTTCCTGCTAAATCAACCAAACCATCTACCTAGAAACCCAACCAGATCATCCACAGGATGGTGACCTAATGGAGGGGTGGTCTAGGAGGATAGCAATGCCAAACAACAGTTCACATGAGCTAGGAGGAGCAAGACAAGTACCGGGAAGTGTAGGAAAAGGTCCATGGAGTGATAGAGTTCCAGAAGCAAGCCAACAAGAACAACCATCACAATAACATCATCTGTTTGGTGAGTTTTACACAAGATCATTACTCTATTGATCTTATCTATCCCATCAGAACATGATTTGTTCTATACATATTCTTCTCAGAAAAACACCCAAGTGAGGTGTATATCCATCCTAGAAGAAGGTTAAAAAGCCAATAATAAATCTTTACAAACCATAACCAAGATCTCAGCCTTTGCATCATTGATCTTGGATGGGAATCTCTAGTGTTATAACTAGTACAAAGGAAATCCTTGAATAACCATTACCGGGCACATTCTATGTATAGTAGCACCTCAGTCATGATTACATCTTATAACTTTGTCTTAATACAGTAAGAATCAACCATACCATTCTTACAAAGCCTATCCAATAATTTTCCTAAACACAATAAGAATCATACTTATGAACTATCCATCATAGTATATTTGAAAGGGAAGGCAGCAGGTAAAAACATTTGTTTCTACCCACTAAAGTCTTAGACTATAGCTGGTAGAAATTCTTCAAAGCTTACAAGTTAAGACAATCCAAAGTAGAGTTCATGAAAATCCTAGCAAAAGACATGAATTGTGTACCAGAGCACCAGAGCAACACCACAAGGACGGCGGAGCACCGAATCACCAGCAACCACCGAACCCTAGGTTTCTGGGGGGAGGCGGAGTGGTCAGGAGAGAGCCCTAGCACCAAATAGCGCTGGACCAATCGACGGAGCATCGTCGAATGACTTGTCTCGCGTCACAGCGGCGGCCGGAGAGGCCAGAGGCGACCAGAATCGTAGGGCGACGGCGGCAGCACCACATCGCCATGACGGGGAGCGAGAGAGAAAAACGCGAGCACGCATGAGAGAGTGAGATGGGTAATGGGCCGGTAGGGGCCCGTACCTAGCGAGCCAAAGGGTTTGACCGGCCCAGATAGGACGGGTCAAGGCTGGGCCAGCCCAATGGGCTAGGTCCAGGTTTTAAAATAAAGAATTAAAAACAATCTATTTAAAAGACCAGTACCGCAGAATAGTCTATCAGTGAAAGGCTCAAAAGGCTCATTGGTGACGGGCAAAGCGCCTGTCACTGATGACTAGTCACTGGTATGACGATACTAGTGACAGGCAAGTGTCTGTCACTAGTATGTGTACTAGTGACATGTATTTACGCGTGCTAGTCGCTAGTACATGTATAGTAGTGACAGACAAAAGAAATGTATGTCACTGGTTGTAATCAAAGTAAGCAGCCTTGTGCGGCTTTATAGTGATGATGTGCCCATTATCTTGCTCATCAGTGGTCTGAATTTCGGTAACAATAAAATTAAATGCATTTTCCACGAATATTTCAAATATCACAATAAGATGTAACAATGATACAATCACATAACCCAATATAAACTAATATTTGCACGTATAACACACTAAAGATAAGAACTTACAATCTATCATAGAATTATGATGGGTAGTTTCTAGATCGGTTATCTAACAAGCAGTTTGAACTTCAAAGAACAACACCACCATGATACATGTGTTATGGTCATATACATATAGTTCCAAGTTCCTTTCACTATTCAACATTAGCATCATCTTGTTGAGGTGCAAATTCTTTCGCTGTGTCTTCCTTGCATGTACTTGAATCGTGCATGACATTGATAGTGTGCCTAACCTAAAATAAACAAGGAAATAAGCATATAATTATAAGAGATGTCATGAGGTGGATAAGCACTAGTTGGAGAATAAAGCGATTCTAAATAAAAAAATCAAATAGTGGCATAAAAATCAGCTTTCTCTATCATTTGTCCCTAAACGCAGAAGAGTGGATTGAGCAACGAGGAGATAAATCATGCAAAGGTAGATAGGAATACATAAATATTTCGAACAAAACATAGAATAACGAACAACATCACGAAATGGAGGTAGTCTGTATTGATTCATCTATTCTAAGATGAAAATTTAGAAATGTTTATAGGTCATTTTGCTTTTGTGGGTAGTGGTAAGTTAGAAAAGAAATGAAATAGGTCAATAGAAGGCGTCGTTATTATTTTTTGTCATTGTGCTTCTGCCATAGGTCTTGTGGAGCTAAAAACTAAATTTTACTTCTGATAATCGTATTATCAATATGAACTAAATTTTACTTCTCATAATCGTATTGTCAATATGAAATAATAACAAAACTGAATAAAGTAGATGAAATTGTTTTAAGGTGACTTATTGCAACGAGAGTTTTCGCTGAAGTAAGTCATGTATGTTTATTAACAAGTACATACCTTCACCGGTCCTTGACGAAGTGTTTATTGCCTACTTGCATAGGCGGACGCAGCGTCCCTGCAGCCCGGGCGCGTGCCTAAGCTTCGGACCCGGCCGGCAAGCCTAATTACTGTTCATCAAAGTTAAAAATTAATAAAATTAGTCTCTAAATTAAGAGTTTGTCCGGGTTTTCGAAATTTTCTGGGTCCGCCACTGCCTACTTGTGTGGTGTTTGTGATAACAGGTCAACAGCCACCTACAGCAAAAGTAAGCCATAAATCGTTGGCTTTCCACAAACAAACCAGGGGCAATGAGAAAATGACTACCGACCCATAGAAAAATAAATACTCCCTCTATCTAGAAATAATTGACTTAGGGTTGTCTAGATCAAATATATCTATACACTAAAATGCGTCTAGATATATTCGAATCAAATTAAACTAAAATCAGTTATTTCTAAATGGAGGGAGTACAAAATTAGCAAGAAGGGAAGAAGATGAGAAGAGAATGCAGCTCATACATAGGTGTCTACTCGTCGGCGCATTTTCCAGGCTCAAGTTTTTGCATTTCCTCTGATCCACTGCAGTAGAAGACCCAACAAACGCATCGCTGCAGAAATATAGCAACAAAGAACATGACAGAGAGGAGAAAGGAAAGAAAGCTCACTGAATCCTGTAAAGGCCACGGACTTGACTTCCCACCCAATATAATTACCGGTGCCACGGATGGAGTAGCCACTAGCGAACCGGTGCCACAGATGGAGTAGCCACTAGCGAGCATGGACCTGTCACATCAGAAAATCTAAGTGAGAAAAAGTAGCAGGGGATTAGGAATAGAGAGATCGACCAGAGGGAGATCGAGATGTCGTTGGCAAAGGCTGGTATGATCCTTAATATACCGGCGGGCGGATCAGCACACAAGTTACCTACCTGGCTCCGACGCATGACAATTCGAGGAGGTTAGCCGATGAGGCCCAGCGGCCGCCAGAGTTTCTGCGTTATTGAAACACAGCCGCCTTCTACCCCTAGATTGGCGACGTCACTTCTTTCTATTCTTCGTAAATTCATGAAAGATCTTTCTACAACAGCTACCATACCACTGAATGCAAACGCGAAACAAATTAAATCTAACTCTCCAATCAAATTCTACACAAATTCCTAGCAGAAAATAAAAGTACAAAATCTGAATGACCAACGGAACTGATAAGAGACTAGGCAAGAAGCGGTTGGACAAGTTTGGAACAACGATAGTAGCATGCAAGGCAGAGAAGGAAACTGCTTGACAAACTGGTACTGCAGACGAACATCTTCTCGATCAAGGATCTAGCTACGTAGTCTCGATAGTATGAAGTTCAACGCGCGACGCGTCACTAATGGTCAAGATCTTCCCGCTCTGCTTCCCACGATCGAGAGGTCACGCACCGCTGGCTGCCGATGAGGAGGAGGTTGTCTCATCCCGTTCAAGGAGCTCGATCTCATCCCTGTCGGGCCACTACAGAAGAGGTCTCTCCTCGCTGCGTCGGAACGAGGGCCAAAGGCTGCCCGCGCCGCAACAGGGCACCTCGCCTCCTCGCCTACAAGAGGATGGGAGATCTTGAGGCTTTCCGTCGCCGATCTGTTCAACCCACAACCTGAGAGGAAAGGGATGGGGATTTCCGTGAATTGGGTAGTTTCTAGGGCGAGCAAGTTTGTATTCTCGGCGTATACTTTCTCGTGAGGGCCCACACCAATCTGACTTCCACCTCAGCCCGTAGCATTATAGTGATCGGAACGGTGAAGTCTAAAGAGTTGCTACAGGTATTTAATTCGTTGCGAGATTAGTGGATTTGTTACCCTGTTTTCACGGTATTAGGCCATATAGTTTGATTATCAGGAAGATTGCGGACGGTTAGATTGGTCGTGTCTAACCATATTTTGGATTGGTACTCTAAAATGTTCATTTTTAATAATTAGATGGTTGAGATGTTCCGATGTGCTTGGCAAAAAAAATGGCATTATTATCGGTGACAGACCTCTAGAGATGCTCGTCACAAAGGAATTTGTCCTTTCCGCTGGCCTTCATGAAAATAACTAGTGACTGGCATATTTTAAGGCTATCGCTGATAGTAGCTTTATCAGTGACAAACATTTATAGATACCTGTCACTAAATAATTTTTCCATTCAGATGATCTTCCCCAAAAATACTAATGACAGACTTATCTTTACCTGTCACTAGTAATGTTTAATAGTGACAGGCCTAGTTTTGCCCGTCACTAACCAGCCGGAGGCTATAAGCCTTTTCTGCAGTAGTGGACCAAAATACCCATAAAAGGTAAATAATCTCTAAGAAATTGAATAAAAATCCTAAAAATACAAATAATATATCCATGAGTGCATAAAAATATAAGCTATTCAATAAAATTAAGAAGTCTATTTTTAATAGAATAAATTTAGGTTAATTGTTTTTATAATATATGTTCCTTATGGAATTCTATAAAAATAAATAAAATATCTAAAATAAATAAAATTCACTTTTACAATTCTAAATAACTATAGTATTTTAGAAAAATACTAAATTTTCGTACAACGTGTTGGGTACAACAAGGGGTAGCGCTCGCACGCGACCGTGGTGATCTTGACCCAAGTGGTTGGAAGGCAACGAGGCATCGTTGCACATCGGTGGTGGAGAAGGCGAGGATGAACCGGTGTGTATTGAAGAGAGAGAGGGGTCGAGGCCTATTTAGCGCCGGAGCAAGAGGGGGGCTCTACGCAATGGTGAAGCGGTCGGTCAAGCGCATTATGCCGCCGAAGAGCCGTTGCAAATTTGAGGTGAAGCGCCCACCGGGAAAAACGGAGAAGCATTTATTTTAAAGCTGACCGGCCGATGATGAGGATGACCGTGATGTTGTGTCGCTACTAGGGCTGGCTCACCGGGCACGCCGAGAAGGCTTTGTGCCATGGGAAAACCCTATATCCCGCTCAATGCGGGACACATTTCGTCATGTTCATTGGCGGAGGGGAACTGGGCTACGACCCATTTAGCGTGGTAGTGGTTTTTCGAGCTGTCTTCCGGGAGGTTTTTCCAGGCGATTTTTTGGCTATTTTGCTATTTCTGGTTCATTCTTTTGATCATTTATTTCTAGTTTTTTCAAATTTGAACAGTGTCAAAACCTGACCAATTTCCAAATTTGACCATTTTCAAATTTTAAGCAAATTTGAAAGATGAATATTTTCAAAAACTATACATTTTCTATATTTAAATATTCTAAATTTGAACGATTTTCAAATTTTAGCATTTTAAAAAATCTGAACTTTTCTCAAATACATTTCAAAGAAATATTAATATATGATTTTTGCCCCTAAAACAAAAAAGGAACATAGAAACAAAAAAAAACTTGTATATGTTTTTTGGGTCGAGGTGGTGCGGCCCATTTAAGAAGTGCTCTGGTCGTTCTCCTCTCGGTCCCGCTAGAGCAGGTATAGGGACCAGAGGCGAAACTAAAATGTGGGACGCCTTAGTTAGGTTCCTTTTCTATACATATATGAATGTGTGAAATGATGCCAATAAAGATTTAGTGTACCCAATAGAAAAAAATAAAATTAATACCTTAAAATCTTCTCCTTATATTACTAGATGGAAAGTCTAGTGATGTACTAATCGGTATCGACCTTTTCCAATAACTTCTTCATGCATAGAGTTGCCAAACTATTTAATCTCTCTTGGGACATTGAAGATTTCTACTAATTCTTTGCTAATTTTAAGTTTGATCAAAAGCTTCTTTTCCGGCTGATGCAGCCTTCAGATAAATAGTAAATTAAGATCGAATATGCAACAGAAATAGAGAACAACAAGATTAGGGCATAGAGGTATACACTAACTTAACTACAGTCTGACAACCTATATATATATATATATATATATATATATATATATATATATATATATATAGAGAGAGAGAGAGAGAGAGAGAAAATATACCGGAGAAGCTAGAAAAATATATATTTCGAAAAAAAATACTATACGGGGAGAAATAGAGAATAGCAAGATTCATCAATCAACCATACCTAGTTCATTTGGTCTCGGATCCACTTGCCGGCGGCCGCCTCGGGCGATAATTAAGATTGGATGAATTAGCGGCGAAGTTGATGAGTCGACTGGCGAGACAGAGAGCCCAAGCGAAGCGTTTCCGATGATCCTTGATCAGACAAGGACAGGTTTGTCCATATTGTAGGCGCAGCTTCTTCTTTGTGTCATGGCTGATGGAAATAGAGGGCAGCTAAGCTACGACGACAGGGTCAACTTTTTCGATGCGCGCGGTGCTTAGAATCACAGCTTCCGTACGTATTACTTTCTCAGCCTCACTGTTGTTGCTAGTAGACAGTACACCTGCCACACTATATGTATGCATTTCTTCCAACCCATGAGACAATAGTACAAAAACGTACCACATACAGCAGCGCAGCTAGCTAGCAAAACAATCGCGTGCGTGGCGTGAACGTGATATCGATGGAGCAGCTGCAGCAACAAGATCGTCCGTCCATCAACCAGACCGCCGCACTGGAGGCTCTCTCCCCATGGCTGAACAACCCGCGGCAAACCGTCGCCCGCGTGGAGATTCTGACGGCGGCGGTCATCGGGCTGCTCCTCCTGCAGCTCGTGCTGGGGTCCTTGAGGCGGCAGTCCGCCAGGTTCCACGTTCAGGCGGGTACCTGGGTGGCCTACACCGTGTCGTTCCCACTCATCGCCTACACGCTGGGCATGATGCAGTCCTCCCCCGTCAAGAACGTCCTGTACCCGATCTGGGCCGCCTGCCTGCTGCTGGCCGCTGGGTGCACCAACGCCCTCAAGGCCTACGACCTCGACGACAACATGAAATGGAAGCGGAGGGTCTTCAATCTGATGCAGTACTCGCTCTACGCCTCGGTCATCTGCTGGCTACTTGTTCCTTACAAGCCTACCCTCAAGAACTACATCTTTGGCGGCCCCATAGACGACATAGCAAAAAAAACCTACATCGCAATCGCCAATGCTTCACAAAGCGTCAATCTCTTGTGTTGGACTGCTATGCTCACGGCGGATCTTGGTCCGTATTTGATGGCTGTGAGATGCTATCTTTACGGACAGCATGACAAGATCATCAAGGACCTTGAGTCCACCCAACAAGGGTATGATCCTGCCACCATGAAAGGCTACAAATACCCGCTTCATGTTCGTGGAAGCTTGGAAGACGACGACGATTATGATGCGACCACCATCGACGAGATCTGGCACTGCCAGGTATGTATGTACTCTAATATATGCTCATATCAACTTAATTATTAGGCAATGCTGCTAATGTTAGTTGCATATCATGGTTGCCCCTGGATTTTTCAGTTGCACATTGCTTATTGCCACTGATCTTTTTAATTGTGAGTTGATGGTTTTGTAGTTGCATTGCATCATGTTAGCAACTGAATTTTTGTAATTGCACTCCAGCTACAATTTTTTTTTTTCAAATATAGGTGACTCCATTCAAATGAAAATTAAGCTAGTTTTCCCTGAATGAGCATTAGGAGAACCGTTATCATATTGCTAGAATATTATAATAGATAGATGGCTCCACTTTAAATTATCGATATTTTGATTTTCAACATTTGATGACATATATATTTTCTCCAACATCAGGGCATGCCCTTAAGTTCAGGACTAAAGGACGTGTGTCTGGCCTTCGCCTTGTATGAACTGCTGAAACGGCGCTATCATGGGATGTCCTGCATGCCCAGCACCGAGGAAGATCTTCGTAAGTCTCATGAGTTCGTCTTAGAGGGATTGCTACGGACAGAGGATGGCTTTGATAGAGCTTTCCGGATTGTTGAGGTGGAGCTGGGATTCTTCCATGACCATCTGTTCACAAAATATGGTTCTATTTTTAAATCTCATACACTGTGGCAGTTTGCGTTCGGCATGAGGGTTATTCTCTTGATCAGAATTGGAGTTTTTGTCATGCAAAATACACTGTCCATCAAGACATTCAACGCCATCATCGAAGTGCACACAGAAAAGGTCGACAACGGCATCACCCTATTGATTCTGGGCACAGTTCTACTGATAGAACTACTCCAAGTTGTACTTTATTTAGCATCAGATTGGTTCAAGGTGTGGATTGCTTGTCAGTATGTCAAATCCGAGGGCTCTCCTCGAGTTTGGAAAATCGCCGAATGTTTTAGCAGTTTTACGATATTCAAGCATTACTGGAAGCATAGGATTGGCCGACGCTCAATAATTGCTGACAGCAATGCTGGTATAGCCGGTGACAGCCATGCAAATATGTTGAGAACAGTGAAGCAGGCTATTGTTAGATCCCTGAAATCATGCCAGGGTCGGCTAACCAACGGAGAAGGGTCATTAATGCGGAATCATGTGCTTGAAAATTTCAGCTGGGCATTGCGCGGCCAATCTCAGGCAGAGATCATGTTAACATGGAGCATCGCAACTGATTACTGTAAAATTTCTCCGACTAATGCACACCCCATGGATGAGAGCAGGCGCCACGAGCAAATCGCAGTCAACATATCAAGATACTGCGTGCACTTGATGTATTCTAAGCCTGAACTGCTTCCCGGATACTTCGGAGATACAACATTTGCCATACGCGACGTGATGATGAACCAAGCCTCCGCAGTTAGGACTTCCCGCGGCGCTCAAAAGAAGTTCCAGGCTATGAACGATTTAGAAGACCTAGAGGAAGACCATCATGCCATCTTCATGAGAGGCGTGAAGCTTGGAAAGCAGCTGGAGGAGATACCGGACAGTGCTATTCGCTGGAAGGTAATGGCAGATTTCTGGGCAGAGAAAATTCTCTACAATGCACCATCAGATAATGTCAAAGAGCATATGGAACGTCTTGCAAAAGGCGGGGAGTTTCTGACGCACATCTGGGCTCTCCTCACTCATGCTGGCATTGTCAAGATTAATAGGGATACATAATTAAGGGGATCATGCTCAGCCAACCATCATAACAAGATGTGCGACTTCAAGCTGTAGGCTTTCTACTACCGGGATGGCGAGATCGTCTTCTGTTTTATGGTAGAAAAAATGTAACGTCTGTTGTTGTTGCCTTCGATTTCAGTATAAATTTCTGGTGTAATCTATAATAATAATAGTTATCTTCTACTTCTTTCGTCCTAAAAATGATATCACAAATTGTTGTAGTATTTATACAGGTAGCTTTTGTATACCTATCCGTATTGGGATAGGACTGTTTTGAACGTGGTGTACACTTTTTTATATATAATGAGAAGCATGCACCTAGGAGAGAGGATTTCTCCAATGTAAGTGGGGGTTCGGTGGTTAGCGTACGGCTAGCATGACTCCAAGATTCGTGTTGGCTATTTTGCACTTTGCCTTTCCGAAAATTTACAAATTGAGCCGGCGGACCACCCATTATGTCCCAGTTGATCCATCTAGACTCGATCACCCCCCTCCCCCTCATTCTCTCGCCTTGGCCTAACCCTAACAATCTCCCTCTCCCTCTCCCTTGTCCGCCGCCTCCCACCTCTCTGCAACCTCTCTCTCTCATCATGGCCGCAAAGCCACCTCCCTTCTCCTTCTCCCTCGTCTGCCGCCTGCCTCACTAGTGGAAACGAGACCTTTGGTTGAGGTCGGAAATGGGTTTTAACACCGGTTCTCCTATGAACCGGTGTTAAAGGGGGCGCCCGTACCAGCGTGGTCCAGAAAGCAAAAAGGAGCACCCCCTTTAACACCGGTTTGAGCCACGAACCGGTATTAAAGGCCCTGCACCAGTGGCATGCGCAGCCTCCCCTTTAACACCGGTTCGTGGCTTGAACCGGTGTTAAAGGGGGTGCGCCTATATAACACACCGCAGCCCACACCCCTCTCTTTCATTTTTTCACTCTCTCATTTTGGAGCATAGCAAGAGGGTGAGAGGTGTGCACTACTAGGAAAATGCCTGTTTGTGGCGCACATGAAATGGCCATCCGTGGCGCACTAGCAGTGCGCCACTAGCCTCGCGCTGCGGCTATCTCCTAGTCGTGGCGCACTGCCTGGTGCGCCACGGTTGTGTCGAGATAGGCGTAGCGCACCTGCTAGTGCGCCACAGCTATGTGGGCAAGGTGCGCTACGCGTTGGATCCTGTGTGGCACACATTGCAGTGCGCCACTAAGCTGCGCAGGTGCGCTTTAGATGTAGTGCGCCACAAAAGCTAGGTCATGTGCGCCACGGGTGTTTTTTTTATTTTTTTTTAATTTTAGAGCCATATGATATACAATACAGATTATATACAATATTATAGGTAGATATACACACAGAGATACAAGATATACAATTATATATATAAATACACAATTTGCAAGACAAGATTGAAACAAATACATATAGATAAGTCTCATACATAAATACATAGTATAAGTTACATTGTTTCGATCATGTTACAAAGTAGTTGGTGACATGCGAATACATGTGTCTCGAACAAGTTAGAGCTCGGAAGCTCGCCTAGACATCTAAACTAGCTAGATACAAACACGGGATAAACAACCAAAGACGATAAGCATGATCACCACGACGAAGGTGTAGGTCTTCATCCGGTTCCTCGTCCTAACTCCCGCTAGATAGCACGTGTATCTAGCTTCCGCCTCCGTCATACTGTTGTACCCTTTGTAGCTATTGTCGCTGAAACGGTGCACCTCTCTCCGGCAGTCTTCCCAATCATCGTAGACTCCAGGAACCCGTCCCTTGTACACGACGTACCACGTCATCTACACGTTGACAATAATAATTAACCGGTGATTGAAAAAAAACATGTATAATTAAAGTCGCATATGAAGATACACTTATAGAAAGTACTCCTAAATCAAAAAGACCAAACTCAAAAAGCATGCATCATATATAACTAGGTTGTTCGACACAGGAATATGCTACGATGGAACTGTGCGCCAAGTAGGATGCACAACACCTGGACCTGTGCATAGCACAAGGCGGACAATCCCATCGCAGCACATTCACATATATAGTGTGCCACGACATTTCAATCATCGGCATTCTCGAAAAATACCAAAATAACTCAAAAATCATGCCTCATATATAACTAGGTTGTTGGACACAGGAATATGCTACGATGGAACTGTATGCCAAGTAGGATGCACAACACCTGGACTTGTGCATAGCACAAGGCGTACAATCTCATCGCAGCACATTCACATATATAGTGTGCCACGACATTTCAATCATCGGCATTCTCAAAAAAGACCAAAGTAACTCAAAACTCATGCCTCATATATAGCTAGGTCGTTGGACACAGGAATATGCTACGACGGAACAGTTAGCCAAGTAGGATGCATAACACCTGGACCTGTGCATATCACAAGGCTAACTATCCCGTCGTAGCACATTCACATATATAGTGTGCCACGACATTTTAGTCATTGACATTATTTTCGAAAATGACCAAAGTAACTCGAAAAGAATGCCTCATATATATATATATATACATAGGTCGTTGGATACAGGAATATGCTACGATGGAACTGTGAGCCAAGTAGGATGCACAAGACCTGGACTTGTGCATATCACAAGGCTCACAATCCCGTCGTAGCACATTCACATATATAGTGTGCCACGACATTTCAATCATTGGCATTATTCTCGAAAAAGACCAAAGTAACTCAAAACTCATGCCTCATATATAGCTAGGTCGTTGGACACAGGAATATGCTACGACGGAACCGTGATCCAAGTAGGATGCACAACACCTGGACTTGTGCATATCACAAGGCTCACAATCCCGTCGTAGCACATTCACATATATATTGTGCCACGACATTTCAATCATCGGCATTATTCTCGAAAAAAGACTAATAAAGTAAGGAAAAAAGAAGGATCAAAGTGAGCAAAGGACCAAAGAGTAAGCAAAAAAACAAGCATTAATTGGTATATAATAATAATAAGCAAAAGAAGTAAGCGATGATTCATAAACCTAATAAGATAAGTAGTAGCATGTACACTTGTCCACACACACACAAAAGTCATCTATAGTTTGGAACTACAACTAGGCCAACATCAAGCCTTCTAGCTCGGCTTAGGGAATGGGAGGACGCCTTGTCTCGTCATGAACTTCCTATAGTCACCCTGCATCTCTAGGCGATCTTCTATGTCACGGTTATTCGGGATATTTCCTCCATAGAAGATCGCCCCGAAGTCATGACATCACGAAAGATGATTGCCCCAAACTGCTGCTGGATACGATATATCTCTCGTCTAATATCTGAATTAGTGATCTTGGCCTTTGCTTCGGCCCACTGTTTGAGATGATCTGGCAGCATAGAATTATGCTGGTCTAGTAGGAACGCCCTCATGTGATGGAGTGCGTAGTAGGCTTCCTTCTTACTGCTTTTTGGCTGCTTCACGCAGGAGAACTCCGTTACGTGGTTGAAGACGTGCCTACCGAACTTGACCTTCGTACGCACGAAGGTGGTGCCTTCCGTCGAAGCATAGCCACTAAGAGCATCATCTAGAACTTCCTTGATCTTATCATAGTTTTTCTTCTTTTCTAGACTCCCCGAGTCGAAATACGTGGCGTGGGAATGCTTCGGCGATAAGGAGATGAGCGTGCAGTGTTCATATTTGCGCAAAAAATTCAAATGGAATGTGTTAGAAAAATAATGATGATAATCTAATAAAGCCAATCGATGGTGGCGAGTGAATAACGACTTACTCAGGAAAGTAAGGCACGATAATGTATTCCTTTGTCTTGTTCGTCATGAAGATTCTTTTTAGGTATGAGGCCATGATACGTCGTTCAGCGGGGGAACCCAAGAAGCCGTCATGCATGTAGTAGGGGTCCACTATAGCGATGCCCAGTGTGTTCTCTCTAATGATCTGCATGGCCAGGCTGAGAGAAAACAGGCGGACCATGGTATAGTGCAGCGGGTATAGGTGGAACATATTGAAGATGTCGTCGAACCGCAGGAAGAACAGATCCACAGGGGTATTGTCGACAAAGCCCAAGCCTGGTGGCACCTTAACCACGAATACCGGGTGCGAGGGATCTTTCTCCGCCAGAAGGTGTCTCTCTATCGTCAGCACGCCATCATGCACACTCTGCAGTTCCGAACTGGCGAGCCTCCGCAAATTCTTAGGTAGCATGGTCTCACCCGCCACATGAATCCTCCACATAATACCCTCGAGTCTTGGTGGCCCGTCCCGAAACCTGATCGGAATCGCAGTTGATGCCACGGCTGGCTCGAGCTGCTAGATTTTCTTTTCCTGCCCTTTTTTCCTTTTGGAGAGCTGGCAGGCACCGCAATCTAAGCACCGGCCGCCCTATGTAGTGTGTCAGGGCTTAGAATAAAGGGTCGGTTGGTTGTATCAGCTGGCTCCGTAAAGGCGCAAGCTGGAGGTGTCTCCTGAGAACCAAACAGACGCTTGGTGATAGTGGATTTCTCTGTGGGCCACCAGCTAGGTCTTTGTTGCTAAACTGAGTGTTGAAGAAGTGATCATTCCAGTCTTCGTCATCCTCGGTCGGATCCTGCGCCATGTGCATATCATCAACATGATCATCCGACCCACCGCGTGGAGGTGACGACGAGGGCGGTAAGAGGGCCTTGCCACCACTTGTCGCTGGCACGACAGGCGGTGCTGTTGTCTGTGACGTGATGGCCCCCGCCGTCCCCAAACGGATCATGCTTTTTGTCCATTGCAAGAATAAGCCGAAGCAACTTCTGAGGACAGCCGGCTCTTCTTCATCCGCTCCTGGGGGTTGAATGGGAGGTTCCAGGTAGTCGCAGCCCCTTAGCACCCGACTAATTTTAACCCTGTGCACGCTATCTGGCATCGGCCTTGAGTGGAACGTGCACTGCAAGGGTTGAACGATGGTACCCTTGGCAACATCACTCAGCTCGTTGTTCACGTAGCATAAGAGAGTGCAAGGAACATCCGTCTGTGGAAAACATGTACGGCATCGTCAGAGATGCCATAAGAGTAATAGATGGCGTGAAAGGCGGTAAAGCAATTTGTTTACCGTGACGGCGTCGAGATCGGCTAATGTCGAGGCACCGCATACGGCGACGAGCGTGCAAGAGACGGAGGGGATGCTTGATGGCACGGTGCTGGCCGCCGGTGTATTCTCCCTACCGGGTGCTTGGAGATCCGGTGCCGCCACGACGATGGCAGGGGCCACCAACATGTCCAGCGCCGCGGTGATGGCAGGGGGAGTCACCAACACTTGCGGCGCCGCGGTGCTAGCGGGTGGAGTCACGAACACATAGTTCGCCTGATTCGCTGGCGCCGCGTTGTTCGAGTGGTTGCTGACCATGCTTGGAATCGGGCACGGCCCAACTCGACCACCCGCACTCCAGTTCGCTATTGACTCCGCCAAGGTAGGCAGGATGGACGTGAGGGTGATTGCCAGGTTGTCTTGGACGATCTGCGGGATCCGCGCCACTTGTTGCTTAAGTTCTTGAACCTCGCGGTTTTCCTCCTCGCTCCTTCCCGGCGGTGCCACATGCGTCCTCGGCGGTGGACCAAAATGATCCACCCAATTCTTACCCCCAAGGCCGGCCAGACGGCCAGCCGAAGACGGCTTCTTCATAACCGGCTCTATTTTCTTGGCCCGGTTCATCGCCCTGTTAAAAGGGTTATCCCACCGGGTGGCCGCCGTCGACCCCTGGGATGAGGAACCCTGGGATCTATGACTAGCAACAATTTACTCCTCCTGCAGAAGAAGTAACAGTGAACCTTTTAGAAACTAGACTTCATCGATTAGAATGCAATAGAGTTGATCCGCGGTGAGTTGTTTGGTTTTTTGGTCCACATGGTAACGGGCCCTGATGAAGTTTTGAACCTGCCCGGGTTCAAATTTCGCAAAGGGATTTTCTATCCCCTTAGCTCTATACGTTCGTCCTCCTAATTCCATTTGGACTCCGCAGTTCTGTATCCACCAGATCTGAGATGGTGATGACCTATATTCATCGCCTGCAGCACCTTTCCCCGATTACTATTGGCCAGGGCTCTTTCGGATTCACACCTCTCCTTGAACTCCCAGAACTGATCTTCGGTGATCTGCGGGTCAATCTTCTGGATCACCTCGAGACTTTTTCCTTCTTTATAGATCTTCTTCTTTATCCGGGTTCTCCAGCTGGCCAGGGCGGTGCTCATCTTTGTGAGGGCGGATTTGTTTACTTTGTTCCCATGATAATTTGTGTTCCGATACTCAGCGGGGAACTTGTATCTTGCGTGCAGCTTCTCGAAGAGGAGTGTGCGCAAGTGGCCATTATCTTTATGCCGGAGATTCTCGGTGTTGATCGAGATGGTTGTCCGGGTGATCGCTGTCACTTTCCCACCGTACCCTTTGACGACAATGTCGGGCTCCAAAGGAACCCTTGTTGGGCTCACTTCGGTAATTTCCTCCCTGATGGTGCCGACCGTGTTTGGGCGACGTTCCTTCGTCGTCTTGTTCTTCTTAGGAGGATTGCTACCACTCCCTGTGCCCTCGCCTCCATCAGTGGTTTCATCACCCGCCGTTCCTTCGGCTTCTTCCTCCGCGTCTTCCATCTCATCATCCTCGCTCTCCTAAGGATGGTATTCTTCATCGTCTTCTAGCCGCCGTGCCGCCTCCCAGAATGTCAATTGTTTATTCGGAGGTCTGAGTTCTCCTTCAGCGCTGATGCACTTAGAACATCTAGCCTCGTCGTTGTCACACATCTTTGCACTAATAAAAAACAAATAATTTGTTAAATGCATGGAAAAATCCGGCATGACCTTTGCTAATTTTCTTAAACTAGGAGTGCCCGATTTCTGCCGAAACGGAAGTTAATCAACATTTCGGCAAAAATCAGGACTCATTTCATACAAGAACCTGCATACACGACATAATAAAGTGCTTCATACAAGCACAAGAACAATTAGCAAAGAATAAGCACCTGTCATTATATGACAGCAAGCAAATATGACAGCAAGTATGGTCATTATATGACAGCAAGAAAATAAGCACCTGTCATTATATAATATGCATGCAGATTATAGCATTCAACACCAGGAGCATTTCATCACCAGGAGCATTCAACACTAGGAGCATTTCATCACCAGGAGCAAATAAACAGATACAATGGTAAACACCAGGAGCATTTCATCACCAGATTATAGCCCTGTGCACACTCCTAGGGGAGGCACCACAATGGTAAACTTAATAGTTTTATCCAACCCAACTAGCTTCAGCATTTTGCATAATGAGCTAGATTTCTATCTTTTGTACACCAACATCAACTACCTCACTATTGCTACAACCACAAGTCATTCTACCTGGGCAAAACAGTAGCAGCACTGTTATTAGCTAGCCTCAAGTTATTCAAACAAAATAACTTCTATTATTTTCCTAGAAGATAATCCAGGAATCAAATATGCATAACAGTTCATTTTCTATTTTAAACTTGTGATTTTGGCACTGTCTATTTTACTAGCAATGAAGTTCATTCTGGTTGCTTAGAGAATTATTTTATACTGCTTTTGGATTTACTGCTTACATGCCTAAGATAGTTGCTTCTGATTTTATTTATGATCTATTGATCTTGTCACAGTTTGTTGTTTCTACTACAATCGCTAGGTTTTGTTCTTGTTCTATTGTACTACCAGTTGCTTCTTATTTTCTATTATGTACACTATCTTCTTCCTGGCAACTTTGAAAACATTTAAATTTCCTATGAAGCTCAAACTGTGAGGTTTAGGACAAGTTCTTGGGCTTCTATTTAGATACTGCTAACACTACATTAACACTAGCACTAGCTACTGCTAACACTACATCCCTAATCCAAGCTACTGCTAACACTAGAATTTTGTCCTTTTTACAATATTTTTCGACCACTACATTAACACTAGAACTAGCTACTGCTAACACTACATCCCTAATCCAAGCTACTGCTAACACTACATTAACACTAGCACTAGCTACTGCTAACACTACATCCCTAATCCAAGCTACTACTAACACTACATCCCTAATTTTCTGAACACTAACACTAGCAAGCTAATCCTCTGAACACTAACACTAGAATCCTCTGAACCCTAATCCAGGAACCCTAATCCTCTGCCCAGGAATGGATGCAGAGAGAGGGGAGAGAGGGAGAGAGGGGAGGGGCGAGGCTCACCTCTAAGATGAGGACGACGACTAGCTCCTCCACGGCCCCTTCCTCCTCGAGCAGCGGCGGCCTCCTCCTCCTCGAGCGACGGTGTGCGTGCGTGCGGGCTCCTCCTCCTCGAGCGACGGGTGCGCAGGCTCCTCCACGGCCTCCTCCTCCTCGAGCGACGGGCGTGCGGGCTCCTCAACGGCCTCCTCCTCGAGCGACGAGTGCGCGGGCGAGGCAGCCTCCTCCTCCTCCTGGCGTGGCTGGGATGCGGCGGCGGTGGCTTTGATGCAGATGGGATGCGGCGGCGGTGGCGATGCGGATGGGGATGGCTTCGTCTGTGCCTGAGGACGATGGGAGGGTAGGGACGACGTGGCGAGTTGACTAGTCCTACCCACTTAGGTGTAGCGCACCCTGAACCGTAGCGCACTTGGCCAGGGTGCGCTACGCCTAAGTGGATAGGACTAGTCAGATAAGAGGGCTGTCACCCCCATAGTTAACACTAGACCTGCCTTATCCCACTGGTTTCGCCCATTGCTCTATTCTGAACCTTGAGCACCCAGGTTTGAATCCTGGTGCCCACATTTTTTATTTTTATTTTAAAAATACTTTTAAATGTTCCAAAAAATGCCCAAAAGTGGTGATATATGTCATAAAAGTTTTGTTTTATTTTTAAAATATTTTTAAATATTCCAAAATGCCCAAAAGTGATAATATATGTCATAAAAGTGGTACAAATTAAATATGATTCAAATATGTCATAATAATTTGTCCATGATACAAATATGTCATAATAATTTGTCCATGAATATTACAATCTTTTTTGACCACGCGTTTTACAATATTTTTTGAACTAGCGTTTTACAATCTTTTTTCCCTTCTTTGTCGCGGTTGAATAATTTAGCCCCGACACTTTAATGTTTCTTCTTTCGAACGGGCTACCTTTTTCGGATAGGGTTGTCCTTTTTCTTCTTGTGATGTATGTTGTTGCATCGTACTCGTCGTCATCTTCAACCTTTGGATCGACGTACTGGTCGAAGTCTTGCTCATTGGCGACTCCATCCATTCCGATGATGTTTATTTTTCCTCTCCTCACGACAACACAGCTAGGATTTGTCGGGTCGGTAATGAAAAAACATTGGTCCACTTTGGTAGCCAGTATGCACAGTTCATTTTTCGCAGCCATGTTCGCACCGGCAGCCTTGGATTTGGCTGCTTTGGGTATAACCATGGTTGTGAAATACCGGTCTTCTCTTTCGACGTTCTTTGCCCATCTGACACGGAACATCGGCACCTTTTCTCCACAGTAGTCGAGCTTCTAGATCTCCTCGATCCTTCCGTAAAATCTTTCCTTCACGTTGTCATCGGTGTAGAATTCGGACGTTACGCCTGAGTTCTGATAATCACACTTGTTGTCCTTTTCTTCCGTGTAGAATGTGTAGCCGTTGATATCATACGCCTGATAGGTCACCAGGTTTTGCATTGCTCCCTGCGAAAAGGTGAATATGATCTTTTCCGTGTCATAAGAATGCGATCGCGGGGGATTATCAAGGAGTGTCTGCCTAAACCAACGCGTGAAATCTGAGTTGTGCTCTTTGATTATTTCTCCCTGCGTCCTCTGTACGTCCCGGTCCGGTCACTGTACTTCTTCTCGATTAACCTTTTGTACTTCTATACCCAAGGATCGACCAGTTCTAAATGTTGTAGCGCGACGAGGTTTACTCAATCAAAGTCTGCGCGTCGAAAATCAAAGTCTGCATGTAGTATGCGACGACCCTCTCGGTGACCAGATCCGTCGAGCTTGCCAAGGTGCTTGTTGACGGGAAGACTGACAGGGTTCTCGATGTCTAGATAATTCGTGTAGAAAGAAATGCACTCTTCGGCTAGAAAGCCCTTGGCTATGCTTCCATCTGGACGGGACATGTTGCGAATGTATCTTTTGATGTGTCCATTCATCCTTTCGAACGCCATCATGCTACGGAGGAACATCGGCCCGAGTTGGACGATGTCCTCCACGACATGGACCGGCAGATGCACCATAATGTCGAAGAATGCGGGCGGGAAGTAGACCTCAAGCTCGCATAGTATCACCACGATCTCCTCTTGTAGCCTCCCGAGCTGATTCATGCCAATCGACTTTCTAGAGATGACGTCGAAAAACTTGCAGAGACCAAATAATGTTTCACGGACGTGCTCGTCCATTATCCCTCTTAGTGCAACCGGAAGTACCTGCGTCATTAGCACGGCACAGTCGTGAGACTTCATGCCACTGAACCTCTCCTTCAGACGAGGAGTGATAGGAAAGTACCATACCACTTTTCGAGGTGCTTTCTTCCCTTTCTTGTAGCGACTCACGCCGCACACCGGACATGTGGTTTTCTCCGCGTCCTCGCCCCGATAAATGATGCAATCATTGATGCATACATGATATCTAACATGCGGTAGATCGAGAGGACAGACGATTTTCTTGGCGTCCTCGATACTAGTTGGACACGTGTTCCCCTCCAGGAGACGATCGTGCCAGAATGCCATCATATCGTTGAAGCTTGCGTCGCTTAATTTGTGTTTTGCCTTCATCTCTATAGCCTTGAGCGTTACATTCAACCGGATATCATCGGGCCTGCATCCTTCATACAATGGAGTAACCGCGTCTTTCTCAAGTTGCGCAAGCTTGGATTTCTCTCTAGTGGCAGCCCTGGCGTTACTCGTCTGCTTAAGAAGCAGCTCTTGCACATAAGGGTACCACACCCAGCCTGACGTTGTTCCATCGTCGTCTGCTCCTCCGGCATCTAGATCATCATCATCCCGGTCTGCTTCCGCACCTTCACCATCTCCAGGAGACTCTTCATCATCTCTCCCGTTCTCGCCGTGATGATCATCGTCAAGTTGCCCACCTTCACTATCTCCATCGTCTTCGTCATCACTTATCCAACGAGTGTATCCATCCATAAACCATGGCGGAGCAGGTGCGCCTGTAGATTCCCGGAATCTGGGTCGATCACCCAGTTGAGTTTGCATCTTCTGAACGGACATCTTATCTCCGTCTTGTTATTTCGTATCATGTCGGTCGTCGCACATTTCAAAAATCTAGCCACAATGCCTTCGCTCATTATGAGCACCATTTTTGCATGCACGGTGTACACGGTACAATTAGAAGTCTATTAGAACCACATAATCAATGCATGCATGCAATGGTCGATAGAAAATTTTGGCACTATCCTAAAATAAGGACCTTTGCGAAATGCTAAAGCCTTGCCAAAATGGAAATGAATCAACATTTTGGCAAAACAAATGGCAACTTATTCACACACAAACACAAGAGAGAGAGACCGATCCATACACACATGAACATATCATTATCCTCTCCATACACACATGCATGAGCATCATCGATACTCTCCATATACACACACATGACCATCGATCCTCTCCATACACACATCATGAGCATCGATCATCTACATACATATGAGCATATCATCCATATACACATGAACACATCCTTACATGGAAAACTTACCGAGATGAGAGACTGATCGTGAGAAGATGGAAAGGAGAGGTGCGCGCGAGACCGGAGAAGGAGATGAGGGACCGGAGAGCTTCCTCTATTACGTATGTAACATCCAAGGCAAGTTCTACATGCTAAAAATGGTGAATGAGTGGAGAAATTGAGGTGGGAAGGAGAAGGATCCCGACTAGATCTAAGGAGGAAGAAGAAGGGGAAAGTGAAGTGTGGGGTGGTGGATGATCACACATGTGCACAAAGTGGAGCTGCCAAAAAAATACTGGTCGACACATCCGTGGCGCACATGGCCCTAGTGCGCCACAAAGAATAATCAAAACCGTGGCGCACATGCCAGAGTGCGCCACGGATGTTTCTGCCCATTTACAGAACAGAGGGGCCTTCACTTAGGCGTAGCGCATGTGCCGCATGTGCGCCACGGTTAATCATCACAACCGTAGCGCACCTACCCCATGTGCGCTACGGGTATGCGGCATGCGGCCAGCAGGGCCCTGGCCCACACATATTTGTGGCGCACTATGACCATGTGCGCCACGGTTGTTCTAGTTACTAGTAGGAAACTGCCCACAGGTGAGCCACGCTTGTTTTAGCCATGGGGAACTTCAACCATGTGAGCCACGGATGTGCTGATTACCTATAGCCATTTTCCTAGTAGTGGTTCTAGTTTGTGTTTTTTTCCTATGCACAAGAGGTGTTCGGTGAAATGCCCGAGAGCTCGAAATAAGTTTTCTCGTTGCTCTTTCCTTCTCGGTCGAGGTCGGCAACTTTATCCTTTCATGTGTCATTGATGTACTATATAAATGGTCATCTCCCTATTAATTTTTGATATACTATATATTAATGCAGATGAATCGGCAATGGATGTACGGTGACCGACGCACTTCCGAGTACATTACGGGCCTCCAAAATTTCATCGTTGTGGCTAATGCAAACCGTGGTCACAATGGTTTTATGTGTTGTCCGTGTGTTCACTGTCAGAACAAGAAAGACTACTCAAATACCAAAACCATTCACGCCCACCTGCTTCGATCCGGTTTCATGCCCAACTATAATTGTTGGACCAAGCACGGAGAAAAAAAGGGGTTGTGATGGAAGACAACAAATAAGAAGAGGATGATGACAACTATCATAATATGTATCCTGAATACGATGATACTACAACGGGGGTAGATAATGAAGATCAAGAGGCAGTAGATGGGCCCGCTGATGACGATCTTGGTCGGGCCATTACTGATGCAAAGGAAGAATGTGAAACTGAAAAGGAGAAGGAGAAGCTGGAGCAGATGTTAAAGGATCACAAAACATTGTTGTACCCAACTTGCGAAGATGGCCATAAAAAGCTAGGTACCACACTGGATTTGCTGCAATGGAAGGCAGAGAATGGTGTGACTGACAGCGCATTTTCAAAGTTGTTGGTAAAAATGAAGAATCTTCTTCCAAGAAATAATGAGTTGCCCGACAGTACATACCAAGCAAAGAAGGTTGTCTGCCCTCTAGGATTAGATGTGCAGAAGATACATGCCTGCATCCTCTACCGCGGTGAGAAGTACGAGAATTTGGATGCATGCCCGGTATGCACTACACTGCGGTATAAGATTAGACAAGACGATCCTGGCGATGTTGAGGGCGAGGCCCCTAGGAAGAAGGTTCCTGCCAAGGTTATGTGGTATGATCCTATAATACCACGGTTAAAACGTCTTTTTAGAAATAAAGAGCATGCCATGTTGTTGCGATGGCACATGGAAGATCGTAAGAAAGACGCGATGTTGAGACACCCCGCTGATGGATCACAGTGGAGAAAAGTCGAGCGAGAGTACCCGGACTTCACATGTGACGCAAGGAACTTAAGGTTTGGTCTAAGTACAGATGGAATGAATCCTTTTGGTGAGCAGAGTTGCAGTCACAGCACCTGGCCTATGACTCTATGTATCTATAACCTTCCTCCTTGGTTGTGCATGAAGAGGAAGTTCATTATGATGCCAGTGCTCATCCAAGGCCCGAGGCAACCCGGCAACGACATTTATGTGTACCTAAGGCCATTAGTTGAAGAAATTTTACAGCTATGGGCCAAACCAGGTGTACGTATGTGGGATGAGCACAAAGGGGAGCCATTTGACCTAAGATCGTTGCTTTTTGTAACCATCAATGATTGGACTGCTCTTAGTAACATTTCAGGACAGACAAACAAGGGATACAATGCATGCACACACTATTTAGATGAGACTGAAAGTGTATATTTGGATAAATGTAAGAAGGTCGTGTACCTAGGGTATCATCGATTTCTTCCGAACCTGCATCCCGTAAGAAAGAAAGGCAAGCATTTCAAACGTCTGGCAGAACCCCGGAGGAAGCCTGTCCTCCGTACCGCTGAGGAGGTATTTGGTATGGTCAAGGACCTAGAAGTAATCTTTGGAAAAGGTCCTGGCAGTCTATCTGTTCCGAATGACGATGCCGGACACGCGCCCATGTGGAAGAAGCAATCTATATTTTGGGACCTACCCTATTGGAAAGTCCTAGAGGTCCGCTCTTCAATCGACGTGATGCACGTGATGAAGAATGTTTGCGTGAACCTGCTAGGCTTCCTAGGAGTGTATGGGAAGACAAAATATACACCGGAAGCACGACAGGACCAGCAACGTATGAAAGACCCTGAAGAGCCTATGCATCCTAAGAACGAGAAGGGTAAACGATGCCACTTAACTCCTGCCAGCTACGCTCTTACCAAAGCAGAGAAGGAAATCTTTTTTGAATGCCTGAGCAGTATCAAGGTCCCGTCTGGCTTCTCGTCGAATATAAAGGGAATAATAAATATGGCAGAGAAAAAATTCCAAAACCTGAAGTCCCATGACTACCACGTGATTATGACGCAATTGCTTCCGATTGCATTGAGGGGGCTTCTACCTGAAAATGTTAGAGTACCCATTGTGAAGCTATGTGCATTCCTCAATGCAATATCTCAGAAGGTAATCGATCCAGAAAGCCTACCAGGGTTACAGACAGATGTGGCCCAATGTCTTGTCAGCTTTGAGTTGGTGTTCCCACCATCCTTCTTCAATATTATGACGCATCTCCTGGTTCACCTAGTAGAAGATATTGCCATTCTTGGTCCTGTATTAGTACACAATATGTTCCCCTTTGAGAGGTACATGGGAGTCTTAAGAAATATGTTCATAACCGTGCTAGGCCAGAAGGAAGCATCTCCAAGGGCTATGTAACAGAGGAGGTCATTGAGTTCTGTGTTGATTTTATTCCTGAACTTAAGGCGATTGGTGTTCTAAAATCACGACATGAGGGGAGACTGCATGGAAAAGGCACCCTAGGATGTAAAGCAATGATATGTAGGGACGGGCATTCTCTCAATCAAGCACACTACACGGTTTTACAAAGATCTATCTTGGTTGCCACGTATATCAGTGAACACAAGAATTTTATACGCCTCAAACACCCGGGGCAGTCTGATGAATGGATTATAAGTGAACACATGGCGAGTTTTGGCGGCTGGCTGCAAAGACTTCTCACGAATAACACCACTGTTTGAGATCAGCTGTACTTGTTGGCCAGGACACCATCTTCGACTATATGTACTTTCCAAGGGTACGAGATAAATGGGAATACATTTTCCACGATAGGCCAAGATAAAAAGAGCACCAACCAAAACAATGGTGTCCGCTTCGATGCAGCAGAAGACAATGGGCAAAATACCACGTATTATGGGTTCATAGAGGAGATATGAGAACTTGACTATGGACCTAATTTTAAGGTCCCCTTGTTTCGGTGCAAATGGGTCAAGCTAACAGGAGGAGGGGTTGAGGTAGACAAGAAGTACGGAATGACAACAGTGGATATCAACAATCTTATGAAGGTAGACAAGAACTTAGACGAACCATTCGTCTTAGCCAATGATGTGGCTCAGGTTTTCTATGTGAAGGACATGTCTACCAAACCGAAAAAAAGAAAAATAAGCAAACAGATACATCACACGATGAGCAAAGCGTCACATAGTTCTTTCAGGGAAAAGAAACATCGTGGGAGTGGAGGACAAGACAGACATGTCAGAAGATTATAATAAGTTTTATGAAATTCCGCCCTTCAGAGTGAAGACTGACCCAACCATCCTATTAAACGGTGCTGGTACTCCATGGTTATGGCCGACGCGATCATAAGATTGACTATATGTATTAACTGAGCCATTTTTGTCACACATAAGTATCTCAACATGGAAATCAATGTCATATTTATTCGGTTAACACTATATGTATTAAATGAGCCATTTTTCTTCCCGCCAGTTCTTCCCGCCATTTCTTCCCGCCAGTTTATCCCGCCATTTCTTCCCGCCAGTTCTTCCCTCCAGTTATCTTCCTGCCATTTCTCACTATATATATATGTAGGGTTGGCCTCCATTGTCATTGCATATCTCTAGACTCATATATGCAACCTCATCATTCTTTTCCATGGCTTCCACCATACCACTAACACCCAGGGAGGCGGAGGCGCTTTGCGCCTCGAACTACCCCTGCCCGCCAGGCTACTGCGTCCCCGTCGGCTGGATGCTGAGCATCGGAGGCATGCCGGTTCCTCCTGTCCCTCTAGGTGTGGCGCGCCGGATGGCCATCACGAACCACTACTACTTCGAGCTCACGCCGGAGCAGCGGAGGAATCCCAGATGGCATCCTGAATATTTCCCGACTTGGGAAGCCTTCTTCGGGGATCGGCGTGAGAGGGCGCTCGCCAGGCACGAGGAGGACGACCCACCTCCTCCGAACTTCAACGAGGCCGGTCGTCGGCTGTGGTGGCGCGGTCGGACTCTCTAGAGCGTCATGGCCTACAACACCGCCGCCGACTCTAACCCCCGTCTGCGCTACCCTCAAGTCCAGCCCACGCATACTCAGCCTTCAAGGTTCAACTATGGCGACCCTGACGACGACAGCGACGACGGCCATGGCGAGTACGACGACTACAGTGGCGAGTATTACAGGGGTAGGCAGGAGCATGACTAAATCACTCCAACATTTCAAAACAAGTTCGGCCGATTGTGACTTAATCTGGATATATCTTAATTTTCAGTTCTTCTATGTATCTTAATTTTTAGTCGTGCTTTGTTAGTTGCATTATGTACTTTAATTCTAGTTCTATCGTAATAAAATTTTCTTCCCTCCCTTTTCCTCCCGCGCATTCTGCCCGTCCTTTCCCATATGTTACTAGTTTGAATAGTTAGAATTTTATTTTTTTTAAAACAAAAAATGTTTTAGGATTAATTATTCAAATACAAACAATTTTCATGTTGAAAGTTTTGTCAGATTCCAAAGTGTACAAAAGATGCTAAATTTAAATATCCAAACAATTCAAAAATATTAATACAAAATAAAATATGATTTTCTCTAATAAAATATGGTTACATTCCTTTTTAGATGCTTAATATTTCTTAAGTCCAAAGTTTTAGGGTTTGACTATTTTAATTTTGTCTTAATTGAATAATCAAAATTTATATGTAAGTGTTTTAATCATTTTGAAAATTTTCATCTACAGTAACTATAAAATGTTTTTATATGAATGGATAGATCTTATTTTTCTGAAAATTATGATATATTATTCATATTTTTCTGAGTTACAATGAAAAATATATGAATTTTCTTAATTCTATCCTATTTTTTGAATTAAAAAAGCCCCCACCCCTTTAATGTACGCAATAAATGCCCCCCCTTTAACACCGGTTCCAGCCACAAACCGGTGTTAAAGGGGGGCATTTATTTCGTTTCGCGTGCGCACCCCCACTTTAATGTACGAAATAAATGCCCCCCTTTAACACCGGTTCCAGCCACGAACCGGTGTTAAAGGGGGGCATTTATTTCGTTTCGCGCACGCACCCCCTCCTTTAACACCGGTTCCAGCCACGAAACGGTGTTAAAGGGGGGGTGCGCACGCGAAACGAATTCCCTCCCTCCTTTAACACTAGTTCGAGGCTGGAACCGGTCTTAAAGGGGGGAGGGGTTATAACGCAGCACACGCCTTCCTCTTCCTCTTCCCCCAGCCAGAATTCGATCGAGCATAGGAGTAGCGGCCGCCTCGTCGGTGCCTCGCCGTTTCCGGCCACCCCGGGTCCCTCTGAGTCCACCAAGAGCTCCGTCTCGCCGTGCTGGTCTTCCTCGCCAACGGAATTGAGCCTGGGCGCTGCCAATCAACCGCATCGCCCGCTTCTTCCCCGTCACCTACGTGCCCCGCCGCTCGCCTCGCCGTTTCTCCAGTCATCGCCTCGCCTCGCTGACACCATCAATCGTTCCAGGATGAGCATACGGTGCTCAGGCACCCATCCAAATCCTCTCTCTCGCTCTGTGTCCCGCCCGCGCCATAGCTGCCATCAGCCTTTATTGTGTGTAAGTACTATTTCTTTAATTTCTATCTCATCTCATTCAATTCATTAATTGCATATATATATGCTCACCATATGTGTATATATATACTATTATGCAGGAAAAAGGTTATGGAATGCATGAAAGGAGGCCCTTTTGACATTGGGTTCTTGACCCAAATAGAGTTCATGAACAAGTGGTAAAACTCAAACCCAGGCAAACAGAAGATTTCTTGCTAACGTCTTTACTGAGACAACAAACCAAAAGGGAAATACTATTGCCTTACAACTTCTCGTGAGTGTTACTCTCTCTTATACACATTCTGTTTCGGCTTACTCGATGTTAAGTGTAACTGATGATGAGTTATGCTTGCGCAGGTTCCACTTTATTCTGCTAGTCATTCAAGTTGACTCAGGAAAAGTCCTTGTCATGGACTCGTTACGAAAAGACCAAGAACTATGGACAGACTTTAAAGAGATGCTCCAGAGGTAATTTCAATCATATTATCGCACTAGATCGGCAACTTTCGTGACAACAAGTAATTAGATACTCCTTTATCCATTTTCTTTGTCGAACAGAGTTTGGAAAAGGTTCACGGGCAGGGCCGTGGGTGAATGGTCAGAACAACTAAAATTTGTTGACCAAAATGTAAGTAATACTAGCTAGCTAGGTCTGTGTATCTCTTTGATTCTTCTTCCAATTCCATTATATCATGCTTTAATGATTATTATTTTGATTGAACTCTCTATTCTTGTAAAGTGCGAGCATCAGGGACCCGACAATAACTTATGTGGATACTATGTTTGCGAGTTCATTCGCAACACGATATGTGCGATGAGCCAAGCCGCACTAGAACAACTTAGAGTAAGTAAACAAAGTGCACAACATTATTTTATTACCATCGGTTGTGTTGAGTTTTATTCTTATATATATTGACCCTATTCTTCATATATATTTAGATGGAACGGATGCGGGACCAACTCCTACCATTTGACCGCATACGAGTCATTCAAGAGGAATTGGTTGGGTTCATACTTGATGAGGTCGTCACGCCTGGCGGAGAACTCTTTAGATATCCACCAAAATGAACATGGACGGAGATGTTATATTGTATATATGCTTGAACATGTTTGTCTTGTACTTGATGCTTTCAACGTGTACGGAGAATACCACAATGACGATGTTTGTGTATAATAATAGTTGCTTAATTATTCATGTACTCGTATGTACCGACGATGTATGTGTATATCTCTCCCGATCGATTCCCCCTCCCCCTCCCCGTCCCCGCCGCGCCGCAGAAATACGCCCAGAACGGGGCTGCGGCAGAACTCTGTCGTGGCAGAGATTTATGCCGTTTTCCTGCCACGGTAGAGAACCACACGAACCGGTGTTAAAGGGGGGCTGAGCGCTGCGGCAGGCCCACGTAATCCACCCTTTAACAGCGGTTCGTATAAGAACCGCTGTTAAAGGGAGGGGCTCTAACACCGAACCCCCAACAGCGGTTCTGGAACCGCTGTTAGAGGCCTCTACGAACCGGTGTTAAAGGCCCACCTGTGCACTAGTGCCTTCTCCTCCAAACTATGCACCCCTCTCCCATCCGCGCACCTTCGGCCCGATAGAAACCACGCCAGCTACATGCATCCTCCCCGACGACCACGACGATCCCCTCCTCCACCGTGGATCACTTGGCGGTGCAGCGGCCCGAGCCCCTATCTAGCTCGCCATAGTTGAATCCATGGGGCACACGAGGGAGGCGCCGCTCCTCGTCATCTACTCGTCAGCAAGTGGCTATATATGATACACTACCTACTCGAACTATAGAAACAACTCGGTAACCCAATCCTAATCCGATGCATACACATATCTACTCGTATATGGAACCATGCACACACCGTGTATGACTAGTATACCTCACGTATACGAGACGCCGTGCCGGTGCCTGAGAGCCGGAGTGCTTATTTTCTAACAATCACCCCCTAAGCACGAGGTGCCCTTCAATATCCACCTGGGTTCCAAATATGCCAGTTGCTTCTTGCGGGCGTCATCCTGGGCATTGCTTTCGCTGCTTCCTTCCTTGGCACCCATGTCACCGACTTTGCTTTTATCGGCTTCTCCATGGCTTCACGTTGACCCTCCTCGTCCGCGTCCTCCTTTTTTTTGCGAAGAGGGTGATATTGATATTAACCAAGCATCTTACAGATAAACCCATGAAAACACGAAAAATACAAATAGGTCCTTGTCCTGGATCCCAACTTCTTCTCCGACGAGATGCTCGCGCCGCCGGCATGGGCCTCAGCTGCTCCACCACATAAGCCTTGGACTGGGTGGGATCCCCAAACGGAGGGGGGGTCGACGAACCTCGGCGCCACCGCGCCTCCATCCACCCCGACGAGATCGGCCGGCTTGATCAACAGCAACATCATCCCCAAATTCGTCAACGCCGACGCCGCCATCACGGCCACCAGCAAGGGGATCACACGAGCCGCAACTCCCCGAGCTACAGACACACAGAGGACGACGGATTCGGCCTGGAACTCCACCGGAGCCGCCAGATCGAAGAAGAGTGCCGCCGTCTTCTGAAGGCTCTCCGGCCACGCCACCTCCTCCATAGCACCGCCAGCAGCCACCCCACGCACACCTAGACTATGTACACGCCGGGATCCGTTGATTCCTCGTCCTCCGGCCGTCGGAGCGGCCGCCGGAGGGCGAGGAATCCGACGAATCGCCGGCGGCGAGCTGGTCCGCACGGGTTCGCCCAAAAACACCTCCTTTCACTGTAGATGGTAAAAGGATGAGAGGTCTGCCGTTTGCTAAGGCGCACGCAACGGGGTTGGCCCTGGAAAAAATTTCCGCGTCCTCCTTGTCGATGTCGTCCATGATCGTGCCTTTGGTCTTCATCGGTTCCTTGATGAACAACCAATGATTTTTGTAGTTCATCGTCACCGATTTATCCACCATCCAAAGTTTCTTTATCGGATAGTAGTCCACCACGTTTCGCACATGTGTTTGCGTTGGTCATAGTCGTCTCGTTTCTAGTACGGTCGGTATCATGACATACTCTTCTGCATCCGACGTCGTATCTTTTTTTATATTTCTTTCTAGGATGTATGCTTCCATCCTGTCTTCTATCGCCTGCGCAACCGCTGACGATTTTTCCACGTCTTGTAACCAAGCTCCTCCAAAAACAATTTCCAGTGCCAGGCTGAGCGCCTGTGGCTGGCAGCACCACGTCACATGAACCTTGCCAATCTGGGAATCCTTTTCCCCAAACCTTCTCACGTGAAGGACTTCCTGGCTCTGGCTCCCGGTGTGGACTACATGTTACTGGGCCACCAAGGCTTCTTGCTAGGCTTGCTCCCTTCATCTCGTGTGCTGCTCGAACTAGTCTAGATATCTTCCCATGTTCTACTGGGATGTAAGGTGGAGCAAAGGTGCTTTGTCCACCTCGTTCGCCTTTATTCTTTTATCTGCAGTGCCTTCTTCCTTTTCTGGACCTCCCGCGGAAGCTCCTTCTGGCAGACCTTTTTCTTTTGGGTCGCCTTCTTCTGGATTTGCTAGCCTGCTTTCTGAACTACAGAGCCCTCCACCTCTGATTGCTGAGCAAACAAATGCAGGTATCATAGCTAGATATGCGTCCCCTTCCAACTCTGCATCTTCTGGCCACAAACTAGCCTTTTCTTTAGACTGTTTTTCTTCTGGGAGAATCTTTTCTGTCCTGGTGTCCATGACTAGAGCACCCCCTAGGCCTTCAACGTCTTCTGGTCCCGAACTTGCTGACAAGGATAAGCTTGATTGATCCATATTTTCTTCATACTCAAGATCCAACGTGACGTGAAAAGTTGAATATCCCGGTTTGTTGGAGCCCCAATTCCAAGATTTCTCTTCCTCAAAGACTATGTCACCCGTGACAACCACCTTATTGGTATAAGGATTGCACACATGGTATTCCTTCGAGTCTTCATATCCTGTCATGATCATTGGAGTCCTCCGCTCCGCCACATGCGCCACACACCCAAAAGTGCAAAGATGATCAACCAAGGG
Organism: Avena sativa; assembly: GCA_916181665.1. Classification (NCBI taxonomy): domain Eukaryota; kingdom Viridiplantae; phylum Streptophyta; class Magnoliopsida; order Poales; family Poaceae; genus Avena; species Avena sativa. The sequence continues at coordinate 288,084,039 of OV702296.1, forward strand.
ATCCCATCTGTACCATGCTTCGTATGACGTGATACCAACTCCACTCTTAGTTGGCTCCATGTTCACCAAGTACATAGCCATATTGACTGCCTCACCCCAGAATTTTCCTGGCAAGCCTTTACTCTTTATCATGCTCCATGCCATGGTCAATACGGTTTGATGCACCTCAACCTCCTAATCAATGCATAGGGCTCTTATCTTCGCCTCCACCTTGAACTCTTCGGCTTCCTTGATCTTCTCGAATGCTTGTTGAGCTTGATCCTTACTTTTCAGCAACACAATCCACATGTATTTACTATGATCCACCACAAGCATGAAGAACTTATTTCCGGACGGAGTTGCAGGTGAAATTTCAACGCATAGATCTCCATGAACAGATTCTGAAGCTTCACACACCTCAAACGTGGCTTCACACAGAAAGGGGGCACTCCGTTTCTCGTGATCCACACAAGGTAGATCGTGATCCACTTGCGCCACAATCTGTGTACCCAGTGATGGAGGATCCTCCTCATCCTTCAGCTCAGTTACTTCGAGCATCAGCATCATCGGTCTATCATCTCCTTCCTGGGCAATGAGAGCCCTCTCCTTCGACGATTTCTTGCAATCCTTCTTGAAGTTATCGAGCTCGCCGCAGTTATGACATCTTACTTTCTTCATGTCAAACTTCCTTCGTGGTGGAGCGCCGTCCTCTTCCTCCCCTGCGATATACTTTTTCGCTAGGAGAGAAGCTTCTTTATCACTCCTGTTGTCGGATGCTGTATCACCCTTCTTCTCTTTGGCGAACAATGCTCGAGCCATAAGCATGAGATGCTCATTCACTTTCGCGTCGCCGTAGGTGATCTTCATCCGCTCATCATGCACCTTGAACCGTCCAACTAGATCATGAATCGTAAGAGTCTTGAGATCGACGCATTGCTCGATTGCCGAGACAACTGGTGAGTAAAGCGGTGGCGCCACGCGGAGTAAACGCCTCACGATAGAGATCTCCTCTAGCTTCTCGCCAAGTCTACGAATCCCATTGAACAGTGTAGTGACCCTTGAAGAAAAAGCGTCTAGCGTCTCATCTTCTCCCATCTCCATATTCTCGTACTTCTTCTGCAAGGTTTGTAGGGTCACCTCGCGGACGCGCTCGTGCCCAAGATTTAGCGTCTTGAGCGTATCCCACACCTCCTTTGAAGATTTCTTTGAGATCAGGTGTTGCATCAGATCCGTTGACACCACCGAGCAGAAGGCCGTGAGTGTCAGTCGGTCCAGGTGGTACTCCGACGCGCCTTTCTTGAACTCGTCGCCGCCTGGATCGATAGCCTCCCAGAGTCTGGAGCCTTCTAACGCCCACTCCATATGGACCGCCTGTTGACATGGTTATACCCTACGGGTACGTGACTTCAGCATACCTGGTCTAGCCCAAGGAAGGCCCACAGCAGACATACGCTGGCCCATGAAGATTTTCGGGTGGCCAAGGCCCATGACGCCTTCGGATCCTTGGAGAGCAAGACTAGCATAGATAGGAAATTCAAAGGGGTAAAACCCTAGAACTTGTAACCGACTAGGACTATGCCCGGGACCTGCCTAAGTCTATATAAAGGCCAGGAGGGCACGTCCTAGATCTCCCCCCATACTTTCGCATACACACCTCCACGCCAGATCGAATCTGCGCACCCTGTAACCTTCGGTTTCGCCGTAATCAAGAGCAGACAAGCAGGAGTAGGGTTTTCCCTCCGGGGGCCTGAACCTGGGTAAATCTCGTGTCCCCTGGTTGCTTGTCTGTTAACCGTTCCACGATCTCCAGCATCCCCATCTTCTCCAAAACCCAAGTCCATAACAATGGGCATTGACGAGATTAAACCTCGTCAATTGGCGCCGTCTGTGGGAATCGGGGCCGCTGATTGTGCGATCGTGACGGTTCCGACCCGATCGATCTACAACTCTGCGGCGACGGAGAATCACCTCCTCTTCGGCGCTTTAGACTTCACCGCCCACTCGCCGGCCACCATGAAAGATTTCGAGCCCGTAGGCGATGGACTCGAGATCCTATTCGGGAGCTTCTGCTTCCAGGTGGGTCAGACTGGCACCCTCCACCTTCCTGAGCGGGTGCCCCTACCATCGATCAGGCCCGCCTCGTGGGCTCCACACCCTGTGCTACGCACATCGCCATCAACAGATGAGTTTTACGACAGCAGCAGCTGTAACTCCGATCTGTGCGATCCACCTTCGGATGAGGGGACCTACGGTTCCGGATCCGAAAGCTGCGGCAGCAGCAGACTAATATACGAGTGCTATCTATGCGCCGCAGTTATCCAGGGCGACGAGGAAACACCTAACCCGCCGCCCAATCGGAACTCCAACCCGCAGGACAGAAACGGCGGAAACGGCGGGAACAGAAGAAGCCAGTCCCCCCCACCCGACGGGGAAAACAACGGCCACGTCATGCAACTTAGCAAAGAAGGATGGGTCCAGGCACGCCGTGCCGTAGCAGGCGACATAGTCCTACCTGCAGACGCCTCACGTGAACTACTGATGGCATACCACTTCCTCCTCATCGAGGAGCACAAGAAGCAAGTCAAGATGCAGGAAACGCTCGACAAACGCAAGCAAGCAGCCTTCGAGTCCAGCGCACGACGAGCTGCGCTCTCCGCCATGGCCCCCGGCTCTAGCACAAACGGAAACCAGGGAAACAAGCACCGCTCTCGGGTGGAGAACATGGACCCCAGGGAGCGCCATGATGTGACCCGAACTCTCCACACATCGTTCATGGAGATGGATGCTGACGGCAACATCATCCCGAAGACACCGCAAGCCGCGATCATGGCAGCCACTGCGTATCTCGCGGCCCACCCACCTCCGGAGGGGGACCCGAAAAGAGCCATGCACAAGTCCGCGCTCACCGGACTCGGACTTGTCGGAGCTGCGCTCCACGAAGACGCTCCTACGGAGCCGAAGAAGAAAGCTCCGGCCAGGCGCGACCGGAGCCCCACCCCTTCATCCGAAGAGGAGGAGGAACACGACCTTCCTCGAAGGAAGAAGAGCTCGCATCACCGTAAACGCGACTACGACGCCAGAGACGCGCTTACACAGCGCAAAATCGACAAAGCGCGAGCCAAACGTGCATGCTCGTCTGAATCCGAGATGGACGAAGACGAAGGAGAACTCTGTGGAGCCCGATGCTTCAGCAGATCTGTTCGACGAACACAGATGCCACGCAACTTCAAGCTTCCTTCGGATACTCCGAAGTTCAACGGCACACAGGATCCAAAAGCCTGGCTCAGTGACCATCTGTCATCCGTCAAGCTGCACGGCGGCAACAAAGAAACCGCCATGCAATGCCTTCAGCTGCAGCTGACAGGCGCGACGCGGGTCTGGCTCAGCAGCCTATCATCAGGATCCATCCGAAGCTGGGAGGAGCTCGCTTACACCTTCATCCGAAATTTCAAGGGCACTAGCAAGAGGCCCGCCTCAATCGAAGAATTGCGAGCCTGCAGTCAGAAAACGGGCGAATCTATTCGCTCGTACATACTACGTTGGTCTACCACCAAGAACTCCGCAGCACACATCTCCGAAGAGAGGGCCATCGACGCCTTCAGGGACGGCGTCAAACGCCAAGATTTCAAGGAGGAACTCGGGCGCGTCAAGCCCAAAACACTCGACCACCTCATGGACATCGCTAACAGGTGGGCAGACGGCGAAGATTGCATTCACCGAGCACAATCGGATGAAGAAGACGACTACGGCCGAAGACGAGAACGCCGCAGCAAGAGGAGATCGCGCGTCTACGAGGATCGTGACGGACCCGACATGGTCGCGGCCGGCTACGCCGACCGCCGCAACGACAACAGCCGCAACAGCGGAGGATACCGCGGAGGAAACTTCCGCGACAGCGGACGCCCAGCACAGTCGTGGCAGCACCGCGACCGCGACAACGGACCCTCAGCATATGACAAACTTTCGGGTCCATGCACCATCCACTTCTACATCGACAAACAGGATGGCAAAAAGAAATCCAGCCACATGCTCAAGGACTGCCGCGAGTTCTAGAAACTCAGCGAAAGCATGGTGCAGATGAGGCAACAAGCCCCAATCCCTGCGTTTGGAAACGCACCCAGGCAAGGATAAATAGCACACGGAGCTCCTCCACCGCCGCCTATTGGCGGCCCAAACCATCCAGTCGCACCAGCACAGAATAACGCTGGGAACAGATACCCCCCACCGAAAGGAGCACTAAATATGATCCAGAAGGGACGCCCCACGAATAGGGTGCAGAAGAAGATCACCCGACAAATCAACTTGGCCGTGGCAACTCCGCCTGCAATCCCTGAGTACCTCAGCGGATCGGAGTCCTACATCACATTCACTCGCGCGGATCACCCTTGCCAGATCCCTCGCCCAGGTCATGCTGCCCTGGTGCTGGAGGCGCAGATCGGAGGCTTCGAGATGAGTCGCGTCTTCATGGACGGCGGCAGCGGCATCAACCTAATGTTCGCAAGCACTCTAGCGGCTATGCGGATCCCGCAATGCAGCCTGGAACAGTCAGACACAACGTTCCACGGCATCGTTCCAGGGAAGGGCATATTCCCCCTGGGCAAAATAGGGCTCGACGTCATCTTCGGGAAGCCGGACAACTTCCGGCAGGAGCGACTCGAATTTGAAGTGGTGGACTGGCCGTCACAATACCACGCCATCCTGGGGCGTGTAGCATTCGCAAGGTTCCTGGCTGTCCCACACTACGCATACCTACTACTCAAGATGCCAGGACCAAGGGGGGTCATCACAGTCCACAGAATCTTCACCCGATCGGACCAATGCGACAGGGATTTCAACAAAATCTCCCAGTCTTTCGGCATGCAAGACGAGCTCGTAAGGCTCCGTGAGGTGACGGATAACGGGGCACCCCCAGTCACAAAAAAGAACGCACCTGACATGTCCTTCGACTCCACCGTCAACACAAAGAAGGTGCAGATCCATCCGACAGATGCCTCCAAGACGGCCCTGATCGCCAACGACCTCAGCCCCGCATAGGAAGGCGCGCTCGTCGAATTCCTCCGTGAGCACTGGGAAATCTTCGCCTGGTGTCCTGCGGACATGCCAGGAGTTCCCAGGGAATTCGCCGAGCATGCACTCAATGTCTTTCCAGACACCAAGCCAGTCAAGCAGTCCATCCGGAGACTGTCGGAGCCGTGAGCCGAAGCTATCGGCAAGGAAATCAATAGACTACTCGCTGCAGACTTCATCAGGGAAATCAAGGAAAGCGAGTGGCTTGCCAATACAGTGATGGTCCCAAAAAAGGACACGGACATCCTGCGGATGTGCGTGGATTTCACGTCACTAAACAAGCATTGTCCAAAGGACCACTTACCTCTTCCTCAGATCGATCAGATTATCGATTCGACTGCGGGTTGTGAGAAACTCTCCTTCCTCGACACCTACTCAGGCTATCACCAGATTCGACTCAAGGTCGAAGATCAGGAGAAAACGGCGTTCATCACGCCGTTCGGAGTATTCTGTTACAACACAATGCCCTTCGGGCTAAAGAACGCAGGTGCCACGTACCAGCGATGCATGCATGCCTGCCTCAAGGACCAGATCGGTCGCAATGTCCAAGTCTACGTCGACGACATAGTGATAAAAACCAAGGAGGCAGGGACACTTATCAACGATCTCCGCGAGACGTTCGACAACCTTGATCGCTACAGGATCAAGCTCAACCCCGAAAAGTGCGCCTTCGGCGTCCCATCGGGTCAGCTGCTTGGGTACTTCATCTCTCAGCGAGGGATCGAGGCGAACCCGAAGAAAATCAAAGCCATCATGACGATGGAGAAGCCGAAAAAGCTCAAAGGCGTCCAGCAACTCGCAGGATGAATAGCGGCGCTAAGCAGATTCATCAGCCGCATGGGCGAGAAGGCCCTACCATTCTACCTGCTGCTACGCAAAGCAGATAAATTCGAGTGGATGCCGGAAGCCAACGACGCATTCGAAAGCCTCAAGCGGCTTCTCTCCACCTCGCCCGTCTTGGTCACGCCAAAGGAGCGCGAGCCTCTACTGCTGTACATATCAGCCACACACCAGGTGGTCAGCACCGTGCTAGTGGTCGAACGACCCGAAGAGGGCAAGACCCACGGGGTCCAACGCCCAATCTACTACCTCAGCAAGGTACTAACACCAACAAAACAGAGGTACCCTCACTACCAGAAACTCGCCTACGGCGTGTTCATGACGGCTCGACGGTTGAGTCATTATTTCCAGGAGCACCAGGTGATGGTCGTCAATGAGGCACCCCTGAACAGCATCCTGAATAATCCAGAGGCCACAGGACGCGTGGCCCTGTGGGTAATCGAACTGTCACCCTTGGACATTGTCTACGAGAAGCGACTCGCAATCAAATCTCAAGTACTTCCAGACTTCCTGGTACATTGGATGGAGCTGCAGCTGCCAGACACCCCAGACATGTCGCAGTCATGGACGATGCACTTCGACGGCTCCAAGCGTGAAGCTGGAGCAGGAGCAGGGGTCATACTGACCTCCCCGCAAGGGGACAAGATGAAGTACGTCCTTCGGATGAAGTTCCGAGCTTCTAATAATGAGGCCGAATACGGAGCCCTCATACACGGCATGAGGATGGCAAAAATCTGCGGCGCAACGCGCCTGGTCATCTACGGTGACTCCAACCTCGTCGTCCAGCAGACGATGAACGAGTGCGACGCACACACCGAAAACATGATCGCGTACCGCGCGCTCTACAACGCACTCGAAGGGGAATTCGACGGCTGCGAACTTCGGCACATGGGAAGAGAAAGCAACGAAGAAGCCGATAGACTGGCTAACATCGGCTCCACCTGCGCAAAGGTACCACCAGGTGTGTTCCTCGAACAGATCTGCGTGCCATCAATCAAGCGGAAATTCCCCAAAGGATCACCCGAAGAAGCAGAGCACTTGGGGGATGCGCTACCCGAAGGTCATGAAGGACCCGAAAAATTGGACACCGAGGTCGCCATGGTCAACCTGATGCAAGTCATGGCAGTCGAAGAAACTTGGACGCGACCATACCTCCAGTTCCTAATAAACGGAGAACTGCCTGACAGCCCGACAGATGCCTGGCGCACATCTTGTCGGTCAAAGGCCTTCACCATCATCAATGGCGAGCTGTACAAGCGCAGTATTACGGGTGTACTACAACGGTGCGTCACCATCGACGACGGCAAAGCCATACTCCAAGACATCCACGAGGGCATCTGCGGCCATCACGCAGGCAGCCGCTCCCTTGTCGCCAAATCTCTACGAGCCGGATTCTACTGGCCAACGGCCATGACCGACGCAAAGGACATAGTCCGAAGATGTAACGGGTGCCAACGGTTCGCCGACAAACCGCACGCACCTGGGTCCGAGCTCAGACCCATACCTATAGCCTGGCCTTTTGCTCAATGGGGCCTCGACATGATCGGCAAACTGCCAAAGTCCTCGAAAGGGGGACACATTTACCTCTTGATCGCAGTCGACAAGTTCACCAAGTGGGTCGAGGCCATGCCGGTCACCAACCAGAAAGGCAAAACCGCCGTCAAGTTCTTCGAATCCATCGTCTACAGGTTCGGCGTACCACACAGCATCATCACCGACAATGGATCGAACTTCATCTCCGAGGAGTTCCAAGACTTCTGCGAAGGCCTTGGGATCAACATCACGTACGCCTCAGTGGCACACCTGCAAACGAATGGGCAAGTGGAAAAGGCCAACGGCCTAATCGGCGCTGGTATCAAGAAGCGCCTCATGAGCCCACTCGAACGGAAGGCTGGAGCCTGGACGAAAGAGCTACCATCCGTCCTGTGGAGCTTACGGACTACGCCAAACAGCTCCACCGGCTACACGCTGTTCTTCATGGTGCACGGAGCTGAGGCCGTGCTACCAGCCAAAGTACGCCACCAGGCCCCCCGGGTCGTCGCATACAACGAAGCCGAATCCACGGCTGCACTCGAAAACACCGTCGACACACTCGACGAAGCAAGAGACATAGCAGTAGCTCGATCAGCGGTGTACCAGCAGAGTCTCCGCAACTACCACAGCCGACGGCTGCGCCCAAGGTCCTTCGTCGAAGGAGACCTCGTCTTGCGACTCAAGCAAACGCGACCGAAGAAATTCGAGTCACCATGGGAAGGACCCTACGTCATCACCGAAGTCATCCCAGGTGGCGCTTATCGCCTCAAGCACGTGGAATCTGGAGTCGCATACTCCAATCCATGGAACATCGCGCACTTGCGATGATTCTACCCCTAGCTACCTACCCCTTTACTTTCCATAAGGCTTTTCAGCCAAGGCTACTCAGCCGAACAATGTACTTCCTCCATTACGATATAAATAAAGCTAAGTGTCTCGCCCCAAATTCTCATTTACTATTTTGCAATTTTACTTCATGCTACAAACGCACTCGGGGGCTCCCCCACCTCACAATTTCATCGACTGAGGATCACACATGTACACCTGAGTAGCTGACAACATCAGGCAAACGAAAAGGACACGTACTCAAACAAAGCACTGCGTGCTCACAACAAACAAACCTTTACAATAAAGGGCACAACACGCCCAGTCGAAGTATATAAAATTTTACATCTATCTATTTTACAGGTACTACCTATTCTGAAGAATAACTTGAGCACGCTGCTCAAACAAATCTACGACTTGTTCGGCATACTGCCTTACAGCTGCATAATATGGACGCATGTCCCACTCATCACTATCCGGTCGAGGAGGTGGCCCAGCTGCCACAACAGATAAATCTACATCAGGCCGGTGCGGCCTCACAAGAGACAAAGCAGCCTTGACTCCGGCGACGAGTTGTTGCCGCACCAACTCCTTGACGTTGCTCATGCTCCGAAACTTCGACAGAAGACCCGCAAGGCTCGTCGGCATAGCATCCAAAGGAAACATGACGTGCAACACCGAGGCAAGTGACGTCTGCACCTGGCGAAGCACCCGCGACACCTGATGCACACGACCTTGCACCGTCGCTAGAGCCACGGCACGGTCACGATCCATCCAGAAGAAGCCACCGGCCTCCATGTCCTGTTGGATCAAGCAATTGACCCGAACAACGACACGCTCTTTCTCCTCCTTCGGAGCAAGGTTAGCACCTGCGACAATGACACAAATTAAAATGCAAGGCCAGCAGGCTCATCTGAAGAACTGAGCTACAACTCGAAATAAAGAGCAACTTACATTGAAGCTGCTCAGATATCCGAAGTAGTTCCGCCATCAAGTACTCCTCTCTGGCTGCACCGCGATCCGCCTTGGACTTCCAAACATCAGCGTGACCACGCAACACAAGCAACTCTCTCTCAAGACTACGAACACGGTCCCGAAGAAAAGCGAGTTGAGAAGTGTCATCCAAAGATGGCCGCAGCTGCGCTACAGGCGAGGTGTCAACAGGGTCAACACCCGAAGGAACCTAGAACAGCAGAAAAGAAAAGGACACAAGCATTCAGACGGTGGTAGTGAACAACTCAGAAGAATTCATTAAGCATATAAAGGCCACTACATGGCACAAGGATGGTGTTCCTCAAAATATTTACAGCAAAAGCAGACTACAAACTATCCTAAATCTACAACGCCTAAGACACGGCACCCTGAGTTGCCTCAGAGCCAGACTGCCTAGCCTTGGCCTCCCCCTGCTGCCGTAGCGCATACTCCGACAGCAAATCAATGAGCTTTGGCCCATATCGCTTGCAGCGAGCAGAGTAGGCAGAAAAAGCTACCTCGGATCCATCTGCGGTCGTCGGCATCCGGGAGGTGATCTGGGGCAAGTCCAGCTCCGCTCCAGCCGCCAACGCCATCGCCAGCCCGACAGACGCGCCGATGCCCTTCTGCTTGCGCTTGTACGCCGCAGGTGCTTCGACTGACAAAGCCTCCGCCAGAGCATCCACATCATCAAGGGTCGTGCCCTTAGGGACAAGCTCCCTATAGAAGCGGCCAAGGACCTCCTTCACCTTGGCAAGGGAGCTGACGACGGTGCTGCAGCGATCTTCGACCGCCACAGTAGCATCATCTAGAGCACTCTCGTGCTCTAGAGCACCGCGGTCAAACTCGATGCCTGCGGCATCTGAGACAAAAAGAAAAGGACAAAGACATGAAGAAAGCAGCACAGAAGAAAACAGGAAACACGAAGAAACAAGTACAAATACAGCAGTTACCCGAGATAGCCTTGGCAGCAGCCATGAGCTTGGCCGCCACCTCTTTCTCATGTGCAGCCGCAACAGTGGCCAGCTGCTCTTCACGATCCGCGGCCTCCTGCTGCAGACGCTCCTTAGCTTCGGCTGCCTTAGTCAGCTCCAGCTCGAGGCGTTCCTTCGCACCAACGGCGGCCTCAGTCTTCTTCTCCTTTGACCAAGGCTCTTCTTGAGAGCGTCGACCTCACGGAGAGAAGTATTATGCTCCTCTGCATTCAAAACAACCAAACATCAGCAGCAGGACCAGAATAAACAAAAGAAGTACCAAAAGGCAAACAGGTACCTTGAAGCTGCCGAAGGTTGGCCTCCAGCACCAGGCGCTCCTGCACTAGCCGCTTGGCCTCCTGCACAAAAGGCTATAGAAAAAGAAACACTAATAAGAAGAAGGACTCGGGGGCTGCGCCCACCACAAAGTAATAAAAGCAAAACTTGCACACGAAGACACTCGGGGGCTTCCCCCCGAAGATTTGAAAAAAAGAAGAAGACAAGAAATTTTTCAGACACCCGAGGTCTCCCCCCGTGGAACGAAATAGAGTTACTTACATGCTCTGATGGCGACTCCGAAGGCCCGCTGGCGAAATTCTGAGGCGCAACCACCTGCACCTCCTGCAGAGGAGGATTCGGAGCGGCACCCCCAGACGTTGCCACCGTTTGAGGAGGAGGAGATGCAACTTTTGACTCCCCCATCATCTCCCGAGCACCATCGCTGGAGGAGTCGTGGGAAGAATGCCTGCATACGAAGCAATTAGCAAAAGTACAAAGTCAACAAGGAAAAAGGACACTAGCGTAACAAGAAACTTACGAGCCCAGTGAGCTCAGGTCGAAGACAGGAGGAGTCCTTCGGGCTCTCTTCTCCTCCTTTTTCTCTTCCTTCTTTTCTTCCTTCTTCCGCTTCGCGAGCGGGTGTGGCGCTACAGCCCGCACAGGAATGGCAGGAATGGGAGAGGAAGATCCTTCGTGCCCGTCACTATGACGCTCAAGGCACAGAGGGTCTCTGGGAGTCGGAGGAGTTGAGGCATCCGAAGCCTCGCTGGAGCTCCGTGATCGTTTGCGCGTCTGGTCCTCACTCGACTCGTTGGCCTCCTCAGCTGGCGATCGCGCCGAAGGAAGTTCGGACATGGAGTCCACCACTTCATTATCCGGTGCAGCCGGAAACAATTCGGGCAATGGAGGTACCATGCCCGACACCTTGAAGCTCTGTCAATAAGACGGAAGTTTGTTAGAAAACAAAATATAACAAACACGCAATCAAAGCAAAGCGCTACGCGCACGAATCTACACCTGTGGAACAGCCAGCGTCGAAGAAAATGGCGGAGTCAACGACTTCCCCGGGATATCCTCTCCAGCCTTATACTTCAACAGCGTACGAAGGGCCTTGTCGAGATCACCCTTGGAAAGCTTCTCGGCTGAAACTCTCGTCGGGTCACGGCGACCAGCATAAAGAAACATCGGGTGCGCCCTAGCCTGGAGTGGCTGCACCCGACGCTCGAGAAACGTGCGGATAATATCCACACCGTTCACTTCTTTATCAGGAATCAACTGGAGATCCTCCACCCGACGGTAAAGGGCCTCTATCTCCGCAGACTCGCCATCCAAGATCTGGTTTTTCCAGGACATCTTCGGCTCGATTATATGGGAGGAGTCGAAAGGAGCAAGACCAAATTGCTGCCCAGCCACTGTGGAGTCGCGAATATAAAACCATCACCTCCGCCAGTACTGGACAGATTCAGACATAGACAAGGAAAAGAAAAGAATATTGGACCTAAGGGAGATGATGCAACCCCCAATGGGATACACACCATCCGAACCAGATTGCCTCTTCACGGAATAGAGCTTCCGGAAGAGGCCAAAGTGCGGCTCGATGCCAAGCCAGCACTCGCAGAAAGTGATGAAACAAGCAATGTGAAGAAGGGAATTGGGCGAAAGATGATGCAGTTGGATGCCATAGAGAAAAAGCAGCCCACGAAGAAAGTCGTGGACTGGGAAGGAAAACCCACGGATAACGAAGGCAAGAAACATAACCCGATACCCAGCGGGGGACGGGGGATTACCTCGTTGCCGGGGAGTCTGACGGCCTCCCTATCCTGCGGGATCAAGCCCCGCTCGCGAAGCCTGCGGAGATCACTTTCCCGCGTCTCTGATCGCCGCCAACCACCGTCGGTGACACGAGTGGTGGTGGCGCCTTTCTTCCCTCCGGCGGCGCTGGTACCAACCGCAGAGGACGACTTCTTCGCTTTCCCCATCGCGCTCCGACGGCACCGGCGGTGAAAGCGCAGAAGGGAAAATGGAAATGTGGAAGGCAATCCCCGCGCGCAGCAAGAATCGCTAGAGCACAAGGAGGCAGTGAAAGCAAGAACTGATGCGGTGAAAACAAACCGCGAATTTCCCCAATGATTATAACAACGAAGAAGACGCACGGCAGCCGTCCATCCAGAAGACCTAACGCCAACGGCAGATCTGACCATACACGTGTTAGCATCACAACGAATCGTCGTTACCACGCCGTCCACTACGCGCGGAAATCGAGGAGACGCCGTAATTATCTCCACGACGCGCGTGACCGGTCAATTCAAAGTCAGCAAGTGGGACCCACGTTCGTCCAGTCAAGTCATCTCTGGCGTAGCAGACGCTTGAGGTCATTGATCGTCAGCACTGATGTCATCAAAAGCTATACTAGCACCAACTACAAATTCTTCGGCTCCACAGCTAAGAGTACTCACTCGAATCTTCGATTCGACTAAATACTCGGGGGCTACTCCTATCAGGAGCGCTGGCCGCGCACCCGAAAGACGAATAAAGACAAAGTGTTTCTTCGATTCCTACGTCAAGTCTACGACTACACTACGGACTCGGGGGGCTACTCCCATAGGGAGGATGGATTTAAGCATCCGATTTTTTTGTGTCCTATGGACTTAACACTGAAAAAACACCTGAATAAAGTCTCCGCTCGAGTCTATGACTCGAACAGACACTCGGGGGCTACTCCCATAGGGAGCGCTGGTCGCGCACCCTATGAAATCTTCGACTGCGATCTTTCGGATCAGCATGCAAAAACTTTTTGGCAACTCTGCCCCAACAAGACGCTGAGTGAGCAACAATCTCCTTGGCCACCCGAAGCACCTCCGTGGTGACAAATGTTCGGATGCTGCGTCTGCGACGCAAAGATAAGACCTGCAGATATCGTCTGATGGCCTGGCAACGCACACGACTGCGCTCTGCTAGTATAAATCCATGCCAATAGGCGTAATGAAAAATCCCGACGGACGCGTTGGGTACATCAATTAAAATCACTGGAATTCCACTCCTGTAAGTCCTCCGCGGCCTGAGTCGAATTACGCCAGCATATGTTCCGGGTTAGAGTTAAGGGACTCGAACCTGACGAAGATCGTGTTGTTTCGTCCTAAGACAGTTAACTGACCCTGATCCGTCGGGTGAGTCGGGCACACGTATCAAACAATCCCTACACATATATATTGTCAATACATAGTTGCACCCGAAGGATTGAAGAGTCCTTAGCCGAATCTACGATTTGACTGATCACTCGGGGGCTACTGACATGGTTATACCCTACGGGTACGTGACTTCAGCATACATGGTCCAGCCCAAGGAAGGCCCACAGCAGACATACGCTGGCCCATGAAGATTTTCGGGTGGCCAAGGCCCATGACGCCTTCGGATCCTTGGAGAGCAAGACTAGCATAGATAGGAAATTCAAAGGGGTAAAATCCTAGAACTCGTAACCGACTAGGACTATGCCCGGGACCTGCCTAAGTCTATATAAAGGCCAGGAGGGCACGTCCTAGATCTCCCTCCATACTTTCGCATACACACCTCCACGCCAGATCGAATCTGCGCACCCTGTAACCTTCGGTTTCGCCGTAATCAAGAGCAAACAAACAGGAGTAGGGTTTTCCCTCCGGGGGCCTGAACCTGGGTAAATCTCGTGTCCCCTGGTTGCTTGTCTGTTAACCGTTCCACGATCTCCAGCATCCCCATCTTCTCCAAAACCCAAGTCCATAACAATGGGCATTGACGAGATTAAACCTCGTCACCTGTACCGTGTAGTTGTTGCGACTATACCGCGGATACTACATCGACACCGGTGCACCCCGCAACCGCACCGAAATACTCGCCCATCTCCATCGTCGCTCTGACCTTCCGTTCCTAGAAGATCCTCCACGCGGATCTGATACCAATTGTTAGCACAACCCCTATCGCCAAATGCTTTCTGGTGACCACAACGACGAAGATCCGATGAGACACTTCCGAAGATACGCATGTATACCACAAAGTCAGATGAGATGCCCACGTTCCAGCCAATTCGAACTCACGTACGCGAAAATCAAGATGATAGCCACATGCCCATATCGAGCCTGGTATTTTTTTTATTGATTCAACTTCACGGTGTGGTATCGATTACAAAGCACAGTGCATGCATATATAGCTAGCTATCTAGGATATACTACAGAAACAACTCGGTAATCCAATCCTAGTCCGATGCATACACATACCTAGTCATATATGGAACCATGCGCACACTGTGTATGACTCGTATACCTCATGTATACGCGACGCCGTGCCGGTGCCGGAGAATCGGAGTGCTTATTTCTAACAATCACTCCCTAAGCACGTCGTGCCCTTCAATATCCACCTAGGTCCCAAATACGTCAGCTGCTTCTTGCGGGCGTCCATCCCAGAAGTTGGAGCAGGAAAAAAAAGTAGGCCAAACAGCGTGCACGTTGTAGCGCCAAAAGAAATTGATGGACCAAGAGAAATAGGTCCCGTCAGACAAGGGCCAGCCTGCCCAGTAAACAAGATAGAAGCAGATGCAGGTGGAGTAAGAGAAAAATACTCCACAAAAGGTCGAGGTGACGAGTACATTGTGATTAAGGGGTGATTGTTAGGTAATCACGTGTGTATGTTTCCGATATGCTTTGGAGTTCTTGTCCAGGTAGGATCAGTTCTCATCTCCTAGTAGGACGGTAGCAGGTCATAGCCTAGCATATATATATATATATATATATATATATATATATATATATATATATATATACACACGTATACACACGTGATTACCTAACTGTGGAGTAGAATAGTTATTCAACATTTTGTGCCCGTATACTGTGGAGGAAGCATCTCTCACCACTCATTGTTTGGAGATTTGTGTGAGCTAAGTGAATATCCAACATTTTGTGCATTATCAACTGTACCCATTATAGACCAAAGGGGTATTAGGGCATCCACTATGTGCAAAAAACCACACCTTAAGTCTTATGTGGCAATGCTTGTAGTCTACTTTATAAATAGTGGAAGAAATAAGAGTTGTCCATAAGCTTATAAGTGACCTTAAGCTTATGAGTTGTCCACAAGCAATAAAAAATAATTTATCCTCTCTTTCCTCTCATGCATGAGTATGTAGGATGAGACACGTGGGTCCCAGTTTATAGCTAAAGTTCACCTTATATATAGTGAAAGATTTTAAAAAAAAATGGGTCTCACCTTATGACTAAAATTCACCTTATACATGGGTGATGCCGTTAGCATGGTACACTTTTTCATCTGCGACCTGTGACTCTGCTCTGGGCCTGTCCGCCACCTGCCATCAACACAGAGCTGCCGACCTCCTGCTGTCCTGCCACCGGCGCAGAGAGGCATTGACGAAGCAGTGAGTTGTTGCTGCCCCCGATATATTGATTCGGTGCCTCCCTGTCCCATACCACATCCGACCGCCACCGACCGCTCCTGTTCCAGACCCGGCCTGCTCCCGTCCCAAAACACATCTGGGCAGCCGTCTGAATCCCCATCGCTGCCGCGTCCATTGAGCTCCGCCAAACCTGGCCACCGCTCGTGGCCCTGCCGTTTCATCCTCCTGACGCGCGAGCATGACGCGGTTCCTGCATACACGAATGGCGCAGCGTGGCGACGGATCCTGATGCCTCTGCAGCATGCCGCCATGACCTCCAACCTCTAGCCACCGCCCCCGGCCACCACCACCTCCAGCCACTGCCCCGGGCCACCACAACCTCTAGCCGGCCATGGACACCGCCGCATCAAGGCGCTACGCCCGGTCAGCATCCAACTCCCATCGGCATCATCACCAACTCCGCATCCGTCCACCACCGCCGATTTCCCTCCCCGGGCTTGTCGTCGGGATCTTGACACCGGCCATCCTCCTCCTCCAACGCCACAGGTGAGGCTTCCGCGCGCGGAGAATCTGGTGGGATTTTTTCTTGGCGTTTTTGATCTGTTCGCTCTGTTTGGTTGGTGTTTGTTGGGTTGTTTGGTGCTGTGTCTGCTCACAAGATGTTCGTGCTAATGCCTGATAGCCTGGGAATAGAATCATGGTTGTATTGCTTTCAAAAGTGAAATAGTCACACGCTTGGTGTAGATATCCGGTATAGGAAATACACTCACACGCTCATGATAAGAAGTACAGTTTGTGCAGATAGCGTTGTCTTGTTTTTATTTTTGGCATGTATGTGTTTCGAATATTAAAAAATCATCTGCATATAGGCTAATTTTGTGGTGGATGCTTATGTTCGATTGTTCATATATATACATACCAGATGTGCGTGCTAATTCAGAGAAATAGCTTACTCTTTTATGCTTCTGTTTCTGTGTGCAGATTTCTTAGCCAAGCAATGAAGGTTCAGAACAAATACATGTGCTTCAAAAGTTCCAGCTCTCGCTTATGCACCACGACAAGCATGTCACCGGCGGTCTCTCCTGCTAGGTCTTTTTTGTCACCGGCGGTCTCTCCTGCTAGGTCTTTTGCGTTCGTTGTTGCGGCGGCGGTGTGAGATGGCATGGCGTTGTGTGCTGGTGCCGAACGAGCAAGCAACGCCCAATTTCTGTGTCCAGCAAAGTCGATGCGCCTGGAACTGGCGGAGCATCTCAGTACCTCACTGACCTGCAGAGTGAGGTCCTGGTAGCCTCCTTTATCTGGCAGCATTAATTGTGTGTTGTTCGTTTGACCCTGTTGCACTTTGGCAAAATAGGTTTTGTTTCTTGAAGCTTATTCTTGATGGGTAATGGTTGTTGGATATTAGGTGTTGGAAGAGGATCTCAAAGAGACTAACTGTGTTAATGTCTAGAGTAATGCTTGTTGGATTATATTTTTGTGTCTATATGCTGAATTTATCATTTAATGAAGACTAGTCCTTGTAAAAAAAGTCTTTCATCTGTCTCTCCCATAACAATTCCAGTCTGCTAAAAGAGCTATTAGAGTTATATAACAATCTAGGTTGTTAAAAGAGCCAGGAGTGTATCAATTAATGAAGACTAGTCCTTGTAAAAAAAGTCATTCGTCTGTCTCTCCCATAACAATTCCAGTCTGCTAAAAGAGCTATTAGAGTTATATAACAATCTAGGTTGTTAAAAGAGCCACGAGTGTCTAACATGTTCTAATGCTAATATGCTCAAAGAACGAACAATTTCTTTTTATCATGCTCAAGAACTTGAAATCAGTTGCCTGATACTATATTCTTTTTCTTTGCAATTCTGGTACTCATTGCTTGACACCAACATAGTACTTGATTCAGTACCAATCTTATTCAACTATGGTGCTTAACCATTTCAACTGTGGTGTCGAATGCTTGACCATTCCAACTATGGTACTTAACCATTTCAACTGTGGTGTCGAATGCTTGACCATTCCAACTATGGTGCTTAACCATTTTAACTGTGGTGTCGAATGCTTGATCATTCCAACTATGGTACTTAACCATTTCAACTGTGGTGTCGAATGCTTGACCATTCCAACTATGGCACTTAACCATTTCAACTGTGGCGTCGAATGCTTGAGCATTTCAACTATGGTACTTAACCATTTCAAATGTGGTGTCGAATGCTTGACCATTCCAACTATGGTACTTGAGTGTACTAAACACAAATGTTTGAGTGTGGTGCTTAATGTCGTACGGCGTGGTGCCGAATCGTTTTCGAATCTTGATTCTTGGGTGCCGAATCTTGTTTCAAATGAATGTACTTACGGTCATATATTTTTCTGATATGTGTTAACATCTTGTTATATGGTTTGTGTAGGGTTCTTACAGGGGTACTTAGCAAGCTTGGCCAGGGTGCTGAACAAGGTATACCCAAAATGCATATCTAGATTTCTATGCACCGAGTGCTTTAGCCATGGATACCCAAAATGCATATCTAGATTTCTATGTTCCGAGTGTTTTAACCATGGGTACCCAAAATGCACATCTAGATTTCTAGGTGTCGAGTGCTTTAACCATGGGCACCCAAAATGCACATCTAGATTTCTAGGTACCGAGTGCTTTTTTCTTTAATATATAAGGTACCGAGTGCTTTTTTCTTTAATATATAAGGTACCGAGTGCTTGTTCTGAAAGAGTTGGCAAGAAAGCCTGAGGTATAGTCTCCCTTTTTTCTTTAATATATAAGGTAGAAAAACCCACTGATAAAATGAATATGTGAGGCGGCTGTAGCTTTTTTTGCACACATCTCTGCAGGAAATATTCACACCATATGCTGTAACTTGCATTTCCTAATTAGCTGATCTGAATGTTTGATTTCAGATGGCAACTTTTGTTGACAATGAAGTCGTCAGATCCATTATTCATTTACTATTAGAAGAAGACATGGCGACGCAGGCGTGTGCAGGACCTCAGAAGATTCAGCATGATGGCGTGACTGCCACGCGTGCTGGGGTCATCAGGGATCTGCGTGGTTGTTTGACACGGTGAGGTTTAGGTTCCTCGCTAGACATGGACCTCGTCGATGAAGCCTGGGGATCTGCGTGCTTGGTAATCTGACCAGTGCCAGATTGGATTATTTTTCTAGGTACCTGATCTTGCAATTCTTAGGGCCAAGTGAATAGACTCTGGAATAAAGCCTGTAGTGTGCACTTGTTTTCTAATCTTTTATCAACCGGAGTATGTATTGCTGAAGATTTTTGTTTTTTATCTATGGATGCCCTCTTTGCAGTTTGTGAGATACTTAACAGTAGTACTCTAGGTATACTGGGTGACGCATCTCGACGGTACCGACTTTAATACATTGTTGCCCTACCAATAACCAAGAACACGACTGAGGTATCGAATAATTCTACGAGTGGTACTAAAGCACCTTGCTAGCTTGCCACCGACACAAAACACGGCCGATAAACCGAATCTAGCCATATGAGGTACCGAACAACTACACGACTGATCTACCACTAATTCAATACACACTTGAGATACCGAATAAATGTACGAGTGGTACAACATGGAACCCACATCCATGGGTACCGAGCTTAGAAAATATGGTCCTGGTACCGAGAAAATATGGTCCTGGTACCGAGCTTGCTAACCCTTATACCAAGACGACCATCCTGGTACCGAGCGTTTAGAATCAAGGGCACCGAACCGTTGTCTAATTGTACCGAATCGGTTGCCTTAGAAAATTACGATCGCGTGACCTGAGGGGCGAGATCGCCCAAACGGCTAACCCTAATACCAAGATGACCATCCTGGCACCGAATGTTTGGGACCGAGGCACCGAACTGTACTTGTTAGTACCGAATCGCTTGCCTTAGAAAATATGGTCCTCGTACCGAGCTTGCTAACCGTTATATCAAGACGACCATCCTGGTACCGACCGTTTGGAATCAAGGGCACCGAACCGTTGTCTAAGTGTACCTAATCGGTTGCCTTAGAAATTACTGTCTCGAGACACGAGGGGCGAGACCGCCCAAACGGCTAACCCTAATATCGAGTCGACCATCCTGGCATCGAACATTTGGGGCCGAGGCACCAAACAGTACTTGTTAGTACCGAATCGCTTGCCTTAGAAAATACGGTCCTGGTACCAAGCTTGCTAACCATTATACCAAGATGACCATCTTGGTACCGAGCGTTTCGAATCAAGGGCACCGAACGTTGTCTAATTGTACCGAATCGGTGGCCTTAGAAATTATGGTCGCGAGACGCGAGGGGCGAGATCGCCCAAACGGCTAACCCTAATACCGAGACAACCCTCATGGTACTGACCCTCATGCACCGAACCGTACATGCTAGTACCAAGATGTGGTACCGAGCTTGTTAACCCTAATACCAAGACGACTGTCCCGGTACCGAGCGTTTTGGTACCGAGGCACCAAACCATACATGTTAGGGGGATGGGGCGAGACGGCGGTCGCATAGCTAACGTCCCCGAGATGAGACGGGGCGAGGTCGCCAAACGGCTAACCCTAATACCAAGACGACCCTCCTGGGTCCGAACCTTTGGGACCGAGTCACCAAACCGTACATGTTAGCACCGAATCGCTTGCATTAGAAAATGCAGTCCTGGGACCGATCCTGTTGACCCTAATACCAAGACGACCATCCTGGTACCTAGCGTTTGGGACCGAGGCACCGAACCGTTTTCGCGTTGTACCAAATTGGTTTCCTTAAAAATATGGTCGCGAGATGCAATGGGCAAGGTCGCCCAACGGCTAACCCTAATACCAAGATGGCCCTCATGGTACCGAGCGTTTTGGACCGAGGCACTGAACCGTACATGTTAGTACCGAATCGCTCGTCTCAGAAAATACGGAAATGTTAACGAGCTTGCTAACCCTAATACCAAGACGACCGTCCTGGTACCGTGCGTTTGGGACCGAGACACCAAACCGTACATGTTAGTACGAATCGCTCCCCTCGGAAAATACAGTCATGTTAATGAGCTTGCTAACCCTAATACCAAGACGACCGTTCCGGTACCGAATCAGTTCTCTTAGAAAATAAGGTTTCGAGACACGAGGGGCGAGGTCGCCAAACGGTCGTCATAGAAATTACGGTCGCGAGACACGAGGGGCGAGGTCGCCAAACGGCTAACCCTAATACCGAGACGATCATCCTGGTACCGAATGTTTGGGATCGAGGCACCGAACCATACGTATTAGAACCGAATCGCCTGCCTTAGAAAAATACGGTCCCGGTACCTAGCTTGCTAACCCATAGTACCAAGACGATCATACTGGAGCCGAGCGTTTTGGGACTGAGGCACCGAACATTTACTCATTGTACTGAATCAGTTGCCTTAGAAACTTTGATTGCGAGACATAATGGGCGAGGTCGCCGAACAGCTAACCCTAATACCAAGACGTCACCGCCGGCATAATACAAACACTATTGTTTGAGCCTTCATCTGCAGAGCTCTTCATTTTCTGGACAGATGGGCATCTGTCGATGATAGGGCCGACGCATTCCCCATCGAAAGGAAAGTTTTCTGCTTGTTTCCCTCCTCGCCAGCTGTCGAATGAAGGCCCAAATTTGGGCCGCGGATGCATCAATACGGGCCAAAGGCGAGCTCCGTTTGATGGTGAATGTTATGGACTGTTGGAGCTTGGTAGCTAGTGAGGAGCATAGTAGTAATTTTGTTAGCCCCAAAACGAAGAAAAAATGGCAGCCCCACCCAAAGATCAAGATGGTACCGGCTATTTTGTGAAGGTACCAATCACATATAATGTCAATCATATACCAATCAGGGTATCGAATGTAAGATAAACGTTTTCGACCTGCTTTGAGATTGGAAGATAAACATATGAGGCCGAGTGGCCTTAGCGGTCATGAAAGCCGAACGGGACCTAGCTAGATTTTAACAGTGCTTAATTTGGTATCTCACACGCCATAGCATTCCTTCTGTTGTTCTGTCACTGAAAATTCATTCAGACCATATCTCACGTTCACAAGTTCAATGATACTCAGAATTCAGAATTTAAAAACATAGACCTCAGAAGATTCCGGCCCAGAAACAGCGCGAGACGATACAACAGGTTCACGTCAACGAGTTGACTAAGAATATATTAGGAATCATGAGCTCTGAATGAAGTAATCAGCACGCTAGGCAGAGACATGAAGGAAGACAACTCGCAAAGACAGAGACCTTACAAGTCTCGGACACGACGATGTCACGCCCGTCCTTCAGGCTTCAGCCAAAGAGCAGCTCGGCGTGCGGGCGCAGCTTCTCGCACACATTGTTGACGGTGACCGCGGAGACGCCGGTGGCCTCAGCCACATCTAGAGGATGTCGGCGGGCCTATCGGCGTCGGCACGCTCGAGGGCCAAGCAACAAGGCCGGCCATGACGGACTCGCCGGTGTGCCGCACCTCTAGGTCGCTCTTCTCCAGACGCCCCGCCGCCTCCTTGGCCTCGTCCGCCTCCCGGTCCTCCAAGGCGAGCAGCTGACAGAAGTGGGGCAGGTAGTGCTGAACATGAAAAGAAACAAAAACTCAGGCATCACCTCCAATCACATTTATCCATTTCTCATAGCATCCTATTCCTAAACTTTTTAAACAGACTCGCAGGTCCTAACACAGTGCGTAACAAAGAACCTAATCATCACACGATTATTTCTATAAGTACAAACATGCTTATAATAGGCCAGAAGCATCTAAGAAGTGCATATTATCAAACTTGATAGAGCAGTTGACAGTGGCAGTGCCCCTTGGATATTTGTCCATCAAAGATTTACGTTCCATGCACTGGTGGAAAAAGGGCCTCCAGTTCCGGGCCGCAACTGGCTCTAGTTCCGGTTTTGGGCCCGGGACTGCGAAAACGGGACTAGAGGCTCCCCCCTCTAGTCCCGGCTTGCTACGGCCCGCGACTGATAACAGCCACGTGAATGTTTCAGCGCCGCGGGGGGCGAAAACCCTCTAGTCCTGGGCCGTAACACCACCCGGGACTAGAAGGTTTCCTGTTGCGGCAGAGAATTGTGTGTTTCTCTGCCGCGGCAGAGATTATGTATTTCCTTTTTTTTTTGCCATTTCGTTCCTTTTTCGTTTTGTGTTTTACTATAATTCAAACATATATTTCAGTATACATATTATACGCTACTACATACACACTACACGTCGATGCATTTATATAATTAATCGATCCCTTGCAAGCATACATATAATCAATCATATCAAAAGAAAGAAATGTTTTGAAATTACATGGTCATTGATGAATATATATATCATATGAGCTACATGGAGATGACTAAGGCAAATCGAGTTCCACGTCATCCGCATAATGCTCTCCATCTACATCAAGGACTTCCTTCATCATAAATCCCGCCAGCTCCTCTTGAATTGCTCTTATGCGCTGGTCTGGCTCTAGTTTCTCCCGCAAATCATAAATATAATGTGAGTCAACTTTCCGCTCACTGGTCAACTCGCGGATGTACTCGCAGACGTAGTATCCACATAAATGAGTTCCCGGTGGCTGCTGTAAACTCTTCTCCATTTTATAAGTTAGCTCCTCTTTGAATAGACCTGGTATTTTCTGTCTGAACCGTGTCCAGCACCTGCTCGGCAAAGAAAATGAACAAAGGAGTTATTAGTTACTTGATATCAGGAAATGAATGAAAGAGGACGATATAATGAGATAATGATTGAAATTACTTATGGAGCATTGCTTTCATGTCGCTCCACTGCTCTTGGTCCCAACTTAATGAGTCGTGGACTTCAACTAGGGAGTTGTCAACTTGAATGTTTAGCAAGATCCAGTGAAATCTGTAGACGTTTACATAAGCATACATGCATATATAGCTCATCGAGTAAGCAAAAATAATATGTGTACAAGATATAAACACTCACTTGAAGTTGTAAGGAAATAATATTTCCTTAACAAAATTATTCTCGGTTAAGAACCTGCACAGGTCTTCCTCCACGTCCTTGGGGTGATTCTTTAACGTATATTCATTAATGATATATGGGTCAATAAACCCAACGTCGTATCTTCTAGCTCTTTTGCATTTAAGCATCTTCATTCTGCTGAATATAATATCATCATACAAAAGGATATATAGTTAGGATAATATATTAAATGCAATGAACGAGCTAAAGCTACAAACTTAATTATAGAAATAAATAACTTACAGATAGTAGCAACCAATGATAGATTTGTCGAGGGCGCGCTGGTTGTATAACTGAAATAGTTCGGTCATTTGAACCTGTATCGAGTATGGTTTGAAGTGATGCTCCATTCTAACGTCCACCGGAAACCAATCTTTCTGATGCTTTTTTGTGCTTGCGACATGTACCATTCGTGCAGATTTGGCATATGTGTGGATAAACGCGTGAGCTCCTTATTACTGACTAGAGGCTCCCCTTGGACATACTGTCGTACTATCTGACCCACTGGCGTATCTTCATAGCCTAAATATTGACCAAGAGCCATATTTTTTTCGTTAGCAAGTGCTTTGGCCTGCGATACAGTGATTCTCATAAGTGCAGCACTATTACGGGCTCTAGGGTCCATTATTTGCATGTCCATATCCATTTTAGCTCTGAAGACCTTGTCAAGGTCTGAAATGACTTTGAGCGGGGCGACCGATTGATTCTTCTGTGCTCCGAGCTGGGCAACTTGCTTCCCGCTTTTTGCACTTGTGATTTTTTTCTTCTGTGCTTGCTTAATAATCTCCCGGTCATAGTCTGATTCCAGATTCATCGATATCTGGGATGGTTGCTCAAGAAAGGACTTAGCCCACTTTTTGGTTTTTTCGTTATATACCGGCTTTGGCTCAGGCTTTTTGGGTGCAAAATGCGCCTTAACTTGGGCAGCCACATCCGCGTTAGTTTCCTCATCGGTCTTGTCATAAGGTCTCTTTGGAAGAGCCGGCGGGATATCGACTATCTTTGGCATTTGACCTTTCTTCGATGTGGGGCGTGGGGGACCGTCGAACTTCCGTTTCTTCGATGAGGTAGTAGTATTGCACGGAGACTGAGGCGGAGATCGAGTTGATGTACTCCTGCTGCAGCGATCATCAGCGGGGCGGGGTGGACTTGGAGGTTGGCGATAATCGGGTTGGGGTGGACTTGGAGGTTGACGATATTCGATGCGGGGTGGATTTGGATTCCTTGGAGTCGGTGGCCTTGGCACCGAGCCTGGAAACTTGATGTACTTCTTATAACATAGAATGATGTTGCGCTTGACATCATCTAGTTTCGTAAGGCCTTCAGGCATAGAGATTTCAATCTCTAGGTCCGCAAAATCCTCCACTAGGTCATCCACCGTGACACGAGCATAGCCTGGTGGAATCGGAAGTGAATGGTGGAGTGCTCCAGGTAGACAAGGTAAAGCAGTGCCGATCGCCACCTTGAAGGACAGGTTGTTCATTGGATGATGTAGCTCACATTGTGCCATCTCTCTGACATCATCCACGGGGTAGTGAGGAGCCGGTGCATCATCCAGCAGTGCTTGATCATCAGCACGGACCTCCGTGGAAGCGACACCGCTTCTCCGTTGGCTAAGATCCAATGGAGGATCATCAGACCGCGGGTGAGTTGACGCGGCGGCCTTTGGATAATTTCATGCATGAGGTTCTTCAGATCAGCTAGGTCCTGCTCTACCCTAGAGATCCGGTCTGCCTCCCGGTCCTTCTTTCTCTGTCGGCTTCTGTAACTGGCATCGTACTGAGGAAACCCCTTTCTTCCACGAGACACCGGTGCCTTTGCCTCGTGTTCGTCCTCCCTTTTCAGGATTCCCTAGGGCGCGTGTCAGCTCGTCGTTCTCTCTCTCGGGACGGAACAATCCCAATTGAGCATCGTTCATTGCTTTAATAAAGTCTTGGGAGGGTTTTAGAATTTTATCATGAAATAATGTCTTCCCTGTTTCTGGGTCCAAGGATCCCCCGTGCCCGTACCACCAGTGCTTTGACCTCTCGGGCCATCCATCTGTACCAGGAGTGACGCCTCTAGCCCTCATTTCCTTCTCCATAGTTTCCCACTTAGGGACGACACTCTTGTAGCCACCTGTCCCCATTTTATGATGGTATTTCTTGTTGGCAGCATTTAACGCGTTCTTTGCCGACTTTGCCTTTGCTTTATTAGATTGCTTGTACTTTACAAAATCGGGCCACTATTCTCTCAACTTCTCGTTTACTCCTTTGAAGTCTGAAGTTTTCTTTTTCGCGACATATTTTGCGTATAAACTTTTCTTGTGGTTCCGGTACAGTTCAGCCATCTTGCTCAGTGCCCACTCCTTGACTTTCGCTCTATTTTCAAGTCCACCCTGCCTTGGGGTAATACCATCTACCTCAAATTCCTCATACTCTAGAGGTAGTATGAAATGCGCTATGAGCTTCTGCCAAAGGTCATCTTTGGCATCATCGGTGACATAGCTATTGGATTCTTCACCGGATTTCTTTGACTTATTCCATTCTTGGATGGTGATCGGCAGGTTGTCCCTAACAAGCACCCCGCATTGATTTATAAACATCCTCCGGTGCTTCTCTGGAGCAATCGGTTCACCATCATCATCTATTTCTTCGATGGTGAACCTCTGATTACCATCCAACTTTTTGTTCGGCCCTCGTTTCGTTCGAGCTGTCGATTGCTTCGATCCGGTGGGCTAAAAGAAGAAGAGAGAGCGATTAATATATATCTAGATCAGTTAATGAATAGAGGTAACACGAGACTTTATATATATATATATATATGTACCTCGCCAGATCCTGTCGAGGGGCCATCATTATTGTTGTTATTTGTTTGCCCTTCGTCCATCTGGTCTTCCCCTTGGTACATTAGGTTTTCCTCTAGTCCATCACCGGATGGATTCAGATACGAGGATATCTCTTCCTCGAGCAAAATATCTTTGGCGCCGGTAGTAATATTAAGAGGAATTTCACCTCTTATCATGCCCTGAAGAAAACCTTCACCGATGCGGCCAGGATCTTCGGATGGATCCATGACTTAATTATCTATAACAAAAAGAGAGTTAAACAGGTTAGAAAAAACAATAATCCTAATAACTAAAACAATATAATCCTAATATTATTTGTGCTAAAACAATAATTATAATAACTAAAACAAAAAAATAACCCTAATAAAACAATAAATAAAACAATATAATCCTAATAAATAAAACAAAAAATAACTAAAACAATAATCCTAATCCTAATCCTAATATTTTAATTAAAACAATAATCCTAATACTAAAACAAAAAACCCTAATATAAAAATATATAGAAACAAACTATAACAAAAAACCCTAATAAACCTAATTATAATAATCCTAATACTAATCCTAATAACTAAATCTTAACTATAATAATCCTAATTATAATCCTAATTATAATAATCCTAACTATAAAAAACTATAGAAAAAACTATAACAAAAACCACCCTAATAATCCTAAATATAATCCTAATTATAATCCTAATTATAACAATCCTAATAATCTTAATTATAATCCTAATTATAATAAACCTAACTATAAAAAAAACTATAACAAACTATACAAAAAACTATAACAAAAAACTAACAAAAAAATATAAAAAAACCACCCGCGCGCGCGGCCTCTCGATCGAGCTCACCGACGAGGGGCGGCGAGGCGGCCGGCGTCGCGCGGCGGCGAGGATGCGTCGGCACGTCACGACATGGCGGAGCGGCGGTGGCGAAGCGGCACGGCGACGGCAGACGGCACCTCCCCTGCGTCGTCTTCGATGCGCGAGTCTGTGCTTCGTCTTCGCTGCGTCGAGAATGCCAAGTGCTGGGTAGCACCTGCCCTAGCGCGAAGAATATATAGGGATGCCCCCTTTAGTCCCAGGCTAAGCCACGGGACAGGACTAAAGGGTCTTTAGTCTTGGGCCATGGCTTAACCCGCGACTAAAGACCCCCCTTTAGTCGCGGGTTAAGCCATGGCATGGGACTAGTGTGTATTTTTCGGCTGCTTAGTTTTCGCGCGCGTAGGCAACCTTTAGTCCCAGGTCCAGCCACGACCCACGACTAATTGTTTTTTTATAAATTTTCTTTTTTTAATTCAAAACTAATATAAAAACTTTGGAAAATCATATCTTTTATTTTAATAATCCAAATAAAACAAATAATATGTCTATTATTATCAGAAAAATATAAATAATCCTAATATAATATCCATTTATCTGTTTGCATCATTTATAAATTATTTCATTTGTAATTTTTCTTTTTTTAATTCAAATCAAATATAAAAACTTTGGAAAATCATATCTTTTATTGTAATAATCCAAATAAAACAAATAATATGTCTATTATTATCACAAAAATATAAAGAATCTTAATATAATATCCATTTATCTGTTTGCATCATTTATAAATTATTTCATTTGTAAATTTTCTTTTTTTATTCAAATCAAATATAAAAACGTTGGAAAATCATATCTTTTATTGTAATAATCCAAATAAAACAAATAATATGTATATTATTATCATAAAAATATAAAGAATCTTAATATAATATCCATTTATCTGTTCGCATCATTTATAAATTATTTCATTTGTAAATTTTCTTTTTTTATTCAAATCAAATATAAAAACTTTGGAAAATCATATCTTTTATTGTAATAATCCAAATAAAACAAATAATATGTCTATTATTATCAGAAAAATATAAAGAATCTTAATATAATACCCATTTAGTCCCGATTGTAGTCACAAACCGGGACTAAAGATATTTCCCACCGCTTCCCGCCAAGTTTTCCTGCCCTTCCCTTTCTACGAGAGCTTTTAGTCCCGGATGTAGTCAATAACCGGGACTAAAGATATTTCCCGTCATTTCCCAAAGCTTCACGCCAAGTTTTCCCACCCTTTCCTTCTATATTTAGGGCGATCGCATCATGGCTATCCACACATCCACACCTTCCTCTCTTAGAACAATGGACAACGCCTACTGGGCCATTCTGACCCTCGAGGAGACCGAGGCACTGTCCGCCTCCAACTACCCTTGTCCGCCGGGCTACCGGCCACCCACCGGCTGGATGCTGAGGCTGGAGGGGTTCCTGTCCCTCCCGTCCCTCAAGGTTCCGCACGCCAGGCGGCCATCACAAACCACTTCTACCACGAGCTCACGCCGGAGCAGCGAATGGATCCCAGTGGGATCCCGACAACTACGACACCTGGAATGCCTTCTTCGCTAATAGGAGGGAAAGGGAGCTCGCCAGGTACGAGGGTGATGGCTCGCCCCCGGTGAACCACAACAAAGCCGGCCGTCGTCTGTGGTGGGCGAGCCGTACTATCATCGGAGTGATACGCTACATCGCCGGGGGAGACCATCCTCGCCTTCGGTGCCCACGAGTCCACCCGCCACAGAGCCACAAAAAGGCCCTACACCGGCCCGGCGGTAGCGACATCGTCTTCCAGGAGACCCCTCCCCCGCCCGCCGTGAATCCGAGGCTGGAATGGCCCCTGGTATATGCCATTGATGGGCTGAGGATCCCCGGAGTGGCAGGTGACGATGACGATGATGATGATGATGACGATGACGAAGAAGACCCTGAAGCTGCGTACTATAGGACTAGGCATGATTATGACTAAAGGGGACGGCTTTAGTCCTGAGTGTTAGCTAGTCCCGGTTTGTCCCGGTTTTTAATATTAATAAATGTCTTGAGTATTAACTAATAAAGAGAGGGTTCATCTTTAGTCCCGGTTGGAGAAACCAACCGCGGCTGAAGGGATTGCGGCAGACTGGGCCAGGAAACACTAATAATAGGGGTGAGTGTCGACATTATGTCGTGCGGCTTGTACCTTGTCCCGGATGGTGTCACCAACTGGGACTAAAGATGAACCTTTAGTCCCGGTTGGAGACACCAACCGGGACTAAACATGAGTCAGCACTAATAATAGGAGTGAGTGTCGACATTATGTCGTGAGTGTCGACATTATGCCGAGATGCTTGTACTATAAATAGGCATCCTTGTGAGTCCAGTCCTCCAGCCAGTTTGAGGCATCGCCAAGATGGTTTTCGAGAGCAGGGACACCACTACGACCAGTTTCAGGGAGATGCCGACAGAGCCCAGTCCTCCGGCATCTTCAAGAAACTGGTCATAGAGGCACTCCCTAATATGTGAAATTAGTTAGCTCCCAGGCGTATTGATCTAGTTAGAGAAGTTACAAGCTGCAAGATGGTTTTCGAGAGCAGGGACACCACTACGGCCAGTTTCAGGGAGATGCCGACGGAGCCAAGTCCTCCGGCATCTCCGAGAAACTGGTCATAGAGGCACTCCCTAATATGTGACCTCACGCGTTTGGAGATCAGATCTTAATGGTAAGTATGAATCGGGACTAAAGGCCCTCCTTTAGTCCCGGTCTAGCCACAAAACGGGACTAACACACTCAAGATTGTTTGCAGACAACACTATAAAAATGGACACATGCATGGAGCATCTTCACTCATAAAATGTTACAATTATTACATATCATTTCTTCGCGTGTGTTCCTTTTTGATCCCGTCGTATCCATGGAGCATCTTCATTCATTAACATGATGCTTGGGTCATCCTTCACCGTGAAGGGCGGAATTTCATGAAACTTATCACAATCTTCTGACATGTCTGTCTTTTCCTCCACTCCCACGATGTTTCTTTTTCCTAAAAGAACTATGTGGCTCTTTGGCTCATCGTATGATGTATTATTTTTCTTATTTTTTCTTTTTCTAGGTTTGGTAGACATGTCCTTCACATAGAAAACCTGAGCCACATCATTGGCTAGGACAAATGGTTCGTCTAAGTACCCAAGATTGTTGAGATCCAACGATGTCATTCCGTATTTCTTGTCTACCTCAACCCCTCCTCCTGTCAGCTTTACCCATTTGCACCGAAACAAGGGGACCTTAAAAGTAGGTCCATAGTCAAGTTCCCATATCTCCTCTATGTAACCATAATATGTGGTCTTTAACCCATTTTTGTTTATTGCATCAAAGCGGATACCACTGTTTTGGTTGGTGCTCTTTTTATCTTGGGCTATCGTGTAAAATGTATACCCATTTATCTCGTACCCTTGGAAAGTCGATATAGTCGAAGATGGTGACCTAGACAACAAGTATAGATGATCTCCAAGACTGTTGTTTTTGATGAGATGTTGCAACCAACCGCCAAAACTCTTCATGTGTTCATCTCTAATCCAAGAGTCATGCTTTCCAGGGTTGTTGGAGCGTAAGATTTTCTTGTGTTCCTCGATATATGGGGCTTCCAAGATAGAATTCTGTAGAACGGTGTAATGTGCTTCGATGTAAGAATGTCCGTCCCTACATATTATTGATTTCCTTCCTAGAGTACCCTTTCCACTCAGTCTCCCCTCATACCACGATTGAGGAAGACCAATCGGCTTAAGGTAAGGAACGAAGTCAACACAAAATTCAATGACCTCCTCTGTTCCATAGCCCTTGGAGATGCTTCCTTCTGGCCTAGCACGGTTACGAACATATTTCTTTAAGATTCCAATGAACCTCTCAAAGGGAAACATATTGTGTAGAAATACATGACCGAGAATGGAAATCTCTTCGACTAGGTGAACCAGCAGGTGCGTCATAATATTGAAGAAGGATGGTGGGAACACCAACTCAAAACTGACAAGACATTGGACCACATCATTCTGTAACCGTGGTAGATCTTCAGGATTGATTATCTTCTGAGAGATTGCATTGAGAAATGCACATAGCTTCACACTGGGTACTCGAACATTATCTGGTAGAAGCCCCCTCAATGCAATCGGAAGCATTTTTTGCGTCATAATCACGTAGCAGTCATGAGACTTTAGGTGTTGGAACTTTTTTCAGCCATATTTATTATTCCCTTTATATTCGACGAGAAGCCAGACGGGACCTTAATACTGCTTAGGCATTCAAAAAATATTTCCTTCTCTTGTTTGGTAAGAGCGTAGCTGGCATGACCTTGAAACCATTCTAGATGCAGGCCATCTGGGTCTTTCATACGTTGATGGTCCTTTCGTGCTTCCGGTGTATCTTTTGTCTTCCCGTACACGCCCAAGAAGCCTAGCAGGTTCACGCAAAGATTCTTCATCACATGCATCACATCGATTGCAGAGCGTACCTCTAAGAATTTCCAACATGGTAGCTCCCAAAATATAGATTTCTTCTTCCACATGGGTGCGTGTCCTTCAACGTCTTTCGGAACAGATTTTCCTCCAGAACCCTTTCCAAAGGTTACCAATTGATCCAAATCATTGACCATATCAAATATATCAGCACCAGTACGCTCCTTAGGCTTCGTCTAGTGACATGCCAGACCGTTAAAATGCTTGCCTTTCTTTCTTAAGGGATGCTTGGCCAAAAGAAATCGACGATGCTCATTGTATACATTCTTCTTACAATGTTTCAAATATATACTTTCAGTCTCATCTAAATAGTGTGTGCATGCATTGTATCCCTTGTTTGACTGTCCTGAAAGGTTACTAAGAGAAGGACAATCATTGATTGTTACGAAAAGCAATGCTCGGAGGTTAAATTATTCCTGCTTGTGCTCATCCCACACGCGTATCCCGGGTTCGTGCCACAACTGTAAAAGTTCTTCCACTAATGGCCTTAGGTACACATCAATGTCGTTGCCGGGTTGCTTCGGACCTTGGATCAACACTGGCATCATAATGAACTTCCGCTTCATGCACAACCAAGGAGGAAGGTTATAGATGCATAGAGTCACGGGCCAGGTGCTGTAACTGGAGCTCTGCTCTCCAAAGGGATTCATGCCATCTGTACTTAGACCAAATCTTAAACTCCTTGCGTCATCTGCAAAGTCCGGGTACTTTCTATCGATTTTTCTCCATTGCGACCCATCAGCGGGGTGTCTCAACATCCCGTCTGACTTACCTTCCTCTTTATGCCATCGCAACAACTTGGTGTGCTCTTTGTTTCTGAATAAGCGTTTCAACCGTGGTATTATAGGAGCATAACACATCACCTTCGCAGGAACCCTCTTCCGGGGGGGGGGGGGGGGGGCTCGCCCTCAACGTCACCAGGGTCATCTCGTCTAATCTTATACCGAAGTGAAGTGCATACCAGGCATGCATCCAAATTCTCATACTCCTCACCGCGGTAGAGGATGCAGTCATTAGGGCATGCATGTATCTTCTGAACCTCTAAACCTAGAGGGCAGACAACCTTCTTTGCTTCGTACGTACTGGCGGGCAATACGTTATCTTTTGGAAGCATATTCTTCATCATTTTCAGCAACTTTTCAAATGAGGAGTCAGGTATAACACACTCAGCCTTCCATCGAAGCAATTCCAGTGTGCTGCCCAGCTTTTTCAGACCATTTTTGCAATTTCGGTACAACAACTTTTTGTGATCCTCTAGCATGTGATTGAACTTCTCCCTATCCTTTTCAGTTTCACAATCTCTTCGTGCATCGGCAATGGTCCGACCAAGATCATCAGCGGGTTCATCATGTGTCTCTTCTTCATCCTCCCCTTCAGCATCCCCCATGGAAGTATCTCCGTACTCAGGGAAACCATGATAGTTGTCATCCTCCTCCTCTTCTTCATTGTCTTCCATTATAACCCCTCTCTCTCTCCGTGCTTGGTCCAACAATTATAACCGGGCATGAAGCCGAACTTCAACAGGTGGCTGTGAAGGGTTTTTGAGTTAGAGTAATCCTTCTGATTTCTACATCTATTACATGGACAGAATACAAAACCATTGCGCTTGTTTGCATCAGCAACACATATGAATTCATGCACGCCATTAATGAACTCGCCAGAGCGTCAGTCAGTACCGTCTATTCCCGGACCATCTGCATTATAGTAAAAGTATATCAAAAACCATTACACAATGATAAAATTATTACAAGTTATATTGAGAGCTTCTAGAGCATTAATTTTGAATTTTGAAAAATTTACATGCACCAATTTATGAATTGGAGAAAACAATCAACATGATAAATGTGGAGTTTTTTATTATTGTTCTATCAGTGAAAACCTCATTCCATTCTAAGCTCTGAAACTCTAAAATTACACATTTTAATTTTCGGTAACTATGTGCTAATCAAAATTTGTTACACATATATATCAAAATCCTTCTAGCTACTTCTAGAGCATGCATGCATTTGATCCATATCTCTATACTTCTAGAGCATTATAAAGCTAAAGTAGCAATAAGAGATGAAAGAATGAAGTTCTAACCTTTTAAAGCTTTGGATTTAGGTGTTGCAAACTAAATCTTGATATATCTTGAGAAAAAAATAACATAAACTCTCTTGCTTCTTTGAGAAAAATGGCCACCATATGCTTTAGGGCAGGTGGACAGAAAGCTGTATATATACTGATAGACAACTAGTCCCGGGCCGTGATACGACCCGAGACTAATAGTCCCCGAAAAGAGCAGTTGGCCTGCTCAGTCCCGGGCCGTATTACGGACCGGGACTAATGACCTGGTCCGGCCCAAGACTAGTCACTACGGCCGTTTCTAGCCGTTAGAGGCCTCACGGCCCGGGACTAGTGCTTCCACTAGTCGCGGGCTGTGATAGGCCGGGACTGCTAAGCTTGTTCTGATCGAACCGAAGATGTTTTTTCCAGTAGTGATGGTAGGAACCAAAAGCCAGTAGCATGTGCAATTTCAAATATTCCAGCACGCCGTCTACTTCTGTTATATGATAATTAACCTGCAAGAATCAAATAGATAAACTGTAACACTTCTAGAATTTGAAATCAGGAGCATACAGCAGCAAAATAGAACATGCAAACAACTCCATTTTGTCTACCTTGTAGTAGAGGAAATTGGAGGGAGATGAGATAGTGTGAAAAAAGTAAGGATAGAAAAAAAAACGGTGTAGCACCACAACGACGGCATCGTGGATCTGCCCCGCTGGGAAAATCAATCCTGCAGACTGCGATGGATCTACACTGGTGGACAAACCAACCACAAATACATGGTTAGATTTTCTAAAAGAAAAAGGGGATTGTGGTTTAGATCAAAATAGGGATTCTGTACGGGTTTCATTGGAGTACATATGGTGAGTGAGGGGGCTCCGCAAGCAGGGAGTGAGAAAGGGGGGGGGGGGGGGGGGGGGGCGCCTTGGTGACCGATGCATGCCGGAGACATGTGAAGCAGAGCGGCCATGGGCAAGGTGATGGAGGGGTGACCGGAAGATGGATGGAACATGGGACATGGTGCAATGCACAGCATTGGGATATGTCAGAAAAGGTAACCGGGATAGTACCGACGGGGATGGGGACGGAGGTTACTAACCGGTGGAGGGGTGCGGTGAATCTTTCCCGGAGCGGGAGGCCGCAACTTCGTCCGAGTGATCCGACATGGTGGCCGGCGGCGGCGGAACGCGTGGTCAACCGGGAGCTCTGGAATACGTATTTTCTCTAGGGGTCGAACCGGGGTGGGCTTCTTCACGGGATTTTGTTCTCATCTGCGAATTAGGGATCCCTAATCCGATAGCTTGGGGTACCGAATGATGAATCCCTGGAGATGGAGGCTGATTACCCTACGAATCTAGTGTTAGGTACGAGCTCAGATCCGTTCCCCAATTCGTTTCCACGGCGGAGAGAATGTTCTAGTTACTGACGCGAGAGGGGTGACGGTAGGAGACAGCCCAGAAGTGAGTAGTACGCGTCTGGTCTCCCGGGCCGCCCCGGTACCGAATACGGGCTGACAGCCCAGCGAATGCACGATTTGGTACTTATGGTTTGAATTTTGAATCTGGGCTTCGTCTGTGCAGTGGGCTGACAGAGCGCAGCGGGCTAACAGCGCGTCCAGAGCCCACTGGCGTGGCAGTATGGGATTTTCCTAAAACTGCATGTGTTTTCAAATTGGATTCAAACTAAGGCTGCAAAAATCACTATTTTAGATCTGCCAAACTGCCCCAAGTTTCCTTATTTGATTGCCTATGTCATGTGTGTGGTGAGAGAAAATAATTTCATAAATAGGTGGTGCAAAAGGGAAAATAAAAGGGGAGTACTATTGGTACGAATCTCAAAGCATGCTTGTGGTAGAAGATGCTT
Source organism: Avena sativa (assembly GCA_916181665.1). Lineage (NCBI taxonomy): Eukaryota > Viridiplantae > Streptophyta > Magnoliopsida > Poales > Poaceae > Avena > Avena sativa. Next base: position 288,119,939 of record OV702296.1, read on the forward strand.
CCTCCCGGATACTAGGGCAATACCGTTTGCGCTTCCTATATATATATATATATATTTACCTATATATATATTACCCTTTAATTTTGTGTGGCCGAGATAGAAATAAAGAAAGACGTGCAATATGCGCGTATAGCAATCCAATCTACTCCCAGCATATTGTAGAGTAGCAGCTTACGTGCATGTTTGCATGTTCCACTCGGCTAAGAATCTGCCAGCGGAGGTTATTCATCCAGGAGGTTATTCAAGTTAGCATTGCAAACATGTATTGTCGAAAAGTACTCGACGGACTATGGAGTTGTTGCAGGTTCTCTCGTCGCAACGTCCTGACAAAAGTACCGCAAGGTCTAGGCCAACAAGCTTAGCATTGGTAGATCAGTGGAGAGTGAATAGGAGTCTGATGTGTGTTGTGTTTGCTTTCTGTTGACAATGGAATCGGTGCCTCCCAGGCATCTGTGCCACACGCTTTTTCTTTGACGCGTGCAGCGCCGGGTTTGTATGTGTGACTTGCTTGTACTTAGATATTAGTTTATTTACTAGCTGAATGCCCGTGCGTTGCTACTGATGTAACCATATATTAGTCTTATTCTATGAATGCATTTAAGTTTCTCGGTAGCGTTTTTTAACTCTACATGGAAAGAAGAGTATATGACATCTTCCTCCCCTGCTATGTCCCCTTGTCACGTATATCCCCTGGAAACAAAGCGTTCAAATAAATATTGGATAATAAATATTTTAACATGTTTCAATTTTGACAGTCCAAATAAAATACGGTGGCGTGTTGAATTCTATTTTTAAGAAATTACAACAGCATATAGGACGCACTAAATATAGCATTTTAGTTGACACCGGGATATTAAACCATCCTTATATATGCTTGATTGATTGCGAGTGAGAATATTGTAAAAGAGAAACCGGTGGAAAATTGAATCCATGAGCCCAGTTCATTTGTATGTTCTTTTTATACGCTATTAGTTCTACCTTTGTTCTATAATTACTAATAAATATAAGAGGATAAAGTGTACCGGGGAAAAAGAGAGCGATCCTATAAAAGCAGCCGCGTAAATAAACTCTCAAATAAATTTGTATCATGTTACCAGAGGATCAGACAACACCGTACTATTGTAATCCTTCCGAAAAAAAAGTTTCAGACACAGTCTAGATACATATAAGTTGACATAGGAACACAACGTTGAATAAAAAAAGAGTAAAAAAAGGAATAAATCGGTTAACTAGCTAACGAAATAGATAGGGGACATTTGCATGGAGCACCAAGAATCAAGTAAGGAAGCAATGCACACACAACCAAATACTTTCTCCGACCCAAATTACTTGAGTCAAATTTGTCTAGATTCAGATGTATCTAGACTTATTTTAGTGCTAGATACATCCGAATTTAGACAAAACCAAGTCAACTAATTTGGGTCATAGGGGGTAGCAAAACCTTATGAAAATATGTACTATCAATATAAGCATATTCAGGAAGAAATTAAGGGCATCATCACCTTGATAAAAGCAAATGGTAACCAGATTATAAACAGCACATCGTGCTCACTGAGTTATCACTTATAAAAAAATGTCATGCTTCTATGGTCATACGAAATTTATACATGCAATCTAACCCGCTAGCTAGGCCTGTCGTCATTTTAACTCTTTGTTGTTGATTATTGCTTGGATCGAATGACAATTGTATACTGAAAATTCTTCAGATGCAAAGTAAAACACTTACCAATTGCCAACAGACGTTCTTACAAAATACCGGCCAGCCTATTTCAGTTTTGAAAAATAAGCAAGTGCACACGGACCTGAAGGAGAAGACACACCGTCGGGGAGGCAGTTCCAAAACCGTGAGGACAGGGCTGTGTGGGATTTTCTACTGGGATTGGAAGAACGCCGGCGTGTCATTTCCTGCCACGGTTCCAGATACAAGCACGGTCGTGACGGGCGGCATGACACCTTCTCCAACTCGTGGTAGCAAATCCCACGCGGCATGACGGTGCCCGAGTCGCCATAGAGAATGTGACACTCGTCAATTCAGCAACTCCGATGTCCGCTCCTCTCGTCGCTCCTGCAAGCGACCCGGGGGTGGCCATTGCCGGGCGTCACCGGTGAAGGGCCACGGGGTTTACTCCCTCGCGGCCCCTGGCGTTGTCTTAGGAAGGGGAACCTCCCGGTTGGGGAGGGGGTGCGGCGTGTGGGGAGATGACATGGTGGCGTGGTAGTGTTGCAGGAAAGGCGTGGTGCTGCGGGCCCTGGAGTTGAGGCTACTGTCGACAGAGCGACATACCCGATCTGCGCTCCATTTTGGGCCTGGAGGCCCGCGACAGTGCGATGGTGTTGCTCGGGGCATTGGATGGTGTTGTGCGTGGAGGTCTGGTGGCTGGCGACGAGGCTGCGGGCGGCGCTGTTGCGGATGACTTTGGTGGAGGTAGCGAAGGTGCCCTACGGCACTGTGTGGTCACTGTGGGCGTTGGGCGGCCTATCTCTGTGGCATGACATCAGTGTTGAGGCAGGATGGAGGATGGTGTTGTGCTGAGGATGGCGGTGGTTGCGGTATTTGGTCCTGCTTGTGGTGGCGGCTGCCCGGATTTGCTCTGATTGTTGTGGCAACTATCTCGCGGGTAGTGGTGATGATCTGGTCGATGTATTTCGTCATGGCGATGGGAACCTAGGTGTGGGCATGTGCGGGATGCTTGGTCTGGCTGCCCTTTCCGAGGCTTCGACGACGGACGTCATGTTGTGGGTTGGTGTGGTGGTTCGACCGGTCCTTTAGGGGCGGTGCGTGGGTTTGCGACTCATCGCTGGGCGAAAGCCTTGTCCTGGCGGCTTTGCCAGGACAGACGACGGTGACTGATACGTCGGAAACGTATCTATAATTTTTAATGTTCCATGCATGTTTAGTATCTACTTTGTCTTATGTTTTGTCTACACTTTGAGGTGTTTTTATATCTTTTCTGGAACAAACCTATTAACAAGTTGCCATAGTGCCAGTTGCATGTTTTCTTCTGTTTTTGGTTCCAGAAAGGCAGAAAATCAATATTCTCGGAATTGGATGGGACAAAAGCCAAAGTTATTATTTTTCCTAGAGCAACACGGAACCACGAAGCAGAGCCGGAGGGGGGCCACAGGGTGGCGAAACCCCCTAGGCGCGGGCAAGCCCTGGAGGCGCCTGGAGGGGGTGTGGGCCCCCTGGACCCCCCATCGACCTTTATTCCTGCGCCTATAAGAAGCCTCCTGATGCAGCCCGTCCTATGGACGCACCTCCATCTACGACAGCTAGTCCCCCAAGTGGACCAATGACTCGCGCCCGTGCCAAGCTCCTACAAGCCAAGATTAACTCGCTCCTTTCCTCATGTGATTTTGGACTACCTTTGGATGGCTTGCTACTTCATGCATCTACGTTGTGTATCCTCAGATATGAAGCAACACCACCACACCAAGCCACCAAGGAAGCAGGACCAGGAAAAGAAGCCGCTGGAGCGCTGCACACCGGAGTCTCCGGACCTTCCTCCGGTCCAGACCGGAGACTCAAGCCCGGGACAGTCTGATACCCCCTCCGGAGACGGGTCCGGAGATTGACCGGAGTCTCCGGCCCAGACCGGAGTCTCCGGACCGACCGACGCCAGGCATGTTAAAGCCTTTTGGGCCTGGCCCATGTAACCCCCAATTTCGCCCAAACTTCCAGTTTTATTCCAGAACTACCCCTGTTTATGTGGTTGGCCTATATATAGCCCCACCCCTCATATGTAAACCCTAGACTTGGATAATGATAGAGTAAGACACCCCTAGTGGATCTTTTAATCTATTGGTCTCATGCTCCTTGATAAGGAGCACCTATTGTCCACCCTCCTCTTGGATCTTGCCTAGTGCGTTCAAGTTGTACAAGGCCTTGGGTTCTCGGTTTCTCGCCCCCAAGTCGTCAAGATCTCACCAAGCACCTCATCCCCCGTTGTTGGCGTGGAGAGCGAGCTTCGCCCAACACCGATCCTAGGGATTATGTTGGACCGGTTGCCACCGGTGTGAGGGATAGGCGTGTATCGTGTTTTGGTTTGCGTGTGTTCGTGGTTTTCATCTCCTCCCTCGATTTCATTCCCCGACCACCGCTTTTCCCCTCGTCCCTCGTGGAATTCATGAAAGATCGTGCCAACCCCGGGGTTACCCCATAACATCTTGGTATCAAGAGCAAGGTTGATCACGAATTTCCCCCCAATTTTTCTTCTATCCACCATAAATTCGAAAATTTCCCAAAAAACAGCCCCAATTTGCCTTTGGATCGATCTGTCGTTTTGGAGTGTTTTTGGTGGTTTTGATCCGACCAAATCTTGTCTAAGGTGTTGGTTCAGCTTTTGCCTGCGTTTCCTAGCCCAATTTTGGCCAAATTTTCGCGGATTTGAGGACTCTAGGCGTGGATTTCCGCTCAAGAACACAAGCAGTCATCCCACACCGGAGTCTCCGGCCTGCACACCGGAGTCTCCGGTCTACACCGGAGTCTCCGGCCCAAGACCGGAGTCTCCGGCCCTGGACGCCAGTTTTGCCAATTTTTCCTCTTTTCTGCATTGGCTAATCTGTCCACTTGTTGTTTGTGTTCCGTGTGCGTGTCACCAACTAACAGATAGCTTCCGCAACATCGCCACGCTCTTCGACACCACGAACCCCAAACTCTTCCCCGCTCCATCGACACAAGATCATCACCATCAACTAAGGTATAACTTGTGTCAACCCTTGTAGCCATATCTTCCTTTGTGTGTACCTATCCTATGAGAGCAACTCATTTTGTGTTTGTCTAAGCATTGTGCACTTGCCATTGGAAAGTGAGAGTGTGAGGGCAAATACAAAAGTTAACATAGTAGCATAGCAAGGGAGAAAAAGAAAAAGAATCAAAAAAAAGAGAGAAAAAGCAAAAGAAAAATAGAAAGATACATAGTCTCCCAATACAAAGAGAGAATCAAGCTTGTAAGCAAAAGAGAGAGGAAGAAGCGCGCCAAGGCAAGTGCACGAATCCGTTGCTTACCCTCTTTTGGCAAACGAGTTGTGGTCTCTCCTTGCGTTGGCACGACACCCGAGCGTAGTCTTCATTAGGCCATTTCGTGCTCACTTTCATAGTCGTGCTAACCCCATTTTTCTCCACGCGTGTGTGTAGTCGTAGGTTCTCGTCACCTTTTGAGTTGACCATTTCCTTTTGACTTGCGTTTTGTTGGATTTTCTCCACTTTTGACTCTCCTTTGCGTTCGGTTGGTTCTTTGGCTTTCCCACAATCCTACCCATCCACCAAAAGCTTTTGAGAGTTGTAGCTCCGTTATGTGTGAGTTTCTTTACCATTTAACTTTGCACGCTGTTCGCTCCTTTGTGTGGCAATTGGTTTGATATAATCTCCAAGATGAGGTAAAAGGCTAACTCTACGCACCTTTACGCTCCATATACAACCCTTGTAGGCTTTGCATCATGGACAGGAATGGCGAGCCGTCCCAACCACCACCACCACCTCCGGAGGACGACAATCCATACATGACACGATGGGACCATTGGAAGGTTCGAGGAGAATTCAACCACCATTGTGAAGCCCTTGAGCGGCGCCAAGATGAACAATTTAGCGAAGCCCGAGTGGAGTTCAAGAACATCGACAACCGCTTCGAAGAAGTCCGTGGCCAAATGCATGCCATGCAACACAACCTCGGTCATCAAAATGAAGCTCTTGGTCGTGCCCTCGCCTCAACGGATGAGAAGCTTCAACGCCTCATTGATGGGTTAGCAAGGCCACGCTCGCGCGACTCAAGCTCATCACGGCACTCCTCAAGTGAATCAAGTGCTCCTTGCCGTCACGCTTCAAGGCACCGGGATGGACCCGTCCTTCACTCCATGAGCTCTTCTCAAGCGGTACCATCGCCGAGACACGCCGCAACGTCAAGCTATGATGGTGACCTCTCCGCAAGACCTCCAAGACGTGAAGCGGACCGGCCACAACAAAGGGCACTTGTGCTTCAACAAGAACAATCTCACATGGACCACCATGCCCATCGCCATTGACATGTTCTTTCCACAACAAGTGAAGCATCCGAAGTGGAAGAACAAGTTCGCCGGCGGCGTGAAGCACTCGAAGACCCACCAAGGCGCCCCCTCAACATGAACATCATCGCCGTCAACATGATCTAAACGACGAGCCTCCTCCACGACAAGAAGAAAGAGATCAGCCCATTGCGCATGCGGCTCGACGTCCTCCTCGCCACATGGCGCAAGATAATGCCCCTCGGCATCAACCACGACAAGAACAAGAGCAAGCTCCCCAAGCTCACCGTGAGGACCAACAACGTCCTCCTCGTCCTCAACCGCGACAACAACAAGAGCAAGCTCCCCAAGCTCGTCGTCCAAACCAAGTTCCACCACCAAACGCGGCACCTCAACAACCGCAAGAGCAACGCCACCATCAACAAGCAAGACATGAGAGCTCGGATGATGACGATGGCCGCCAAAATCATGGCAACCGTCGCAACCGGAACCGCAATGAGGAAGAAACTTTCGGCAAGCTCAATTTCACCATGCCCAAGTTCACCGGTTCCAATGATCCCGAAGAATACCTCTCATGGGAACTCAAGGTTGACAAGATCTTCTGCATGCACAACTTTAGCAATGAGAAGATGATGGCCATGGCATCCCTCGAGTTTGATGAATATGCCAACCTTTGGTGGGAACAAGTCCAACTCGCTCGTGAATCAAAAGAAGAGCCTCCAATCTCAACTTGGCAAGATATGAAGGCTCATATGAGATCCCGCTTTGTTCCTTCACACTACACGCGTGACCTCTTCAACAAGCTTCAAACGCTTAGTCAAGGAACAAAGACCGTGGAAGAGTACTTCAAGCAAATGGAGCTCAACATGATCCGTGCAAACATTGAAGAGCGTGATGAACAAACAATGGCACGTTTCCTCAATGGCTTGAACCATCCTATCAAGCGCATCACCGAGTTCCAACGGTACAACAACATGGTTGAGCTTGTGCACATTGCATCAAAGGCCGAACGTCAAGTGCAAGAGGACATCAAGTACAACAAGCCAAAGACATACTTCACATACAAGCAAGCTCCAACCACTACGTCGACAACACCAAGTGGAAGCCCCTCAACTACCACCAAGCTTCCCTTCAAGCCAACACTTCCTCAAGGAAAACCGCCCCAAGTGGCAAGTACACAAGAGATGAACAACCATTCAATGGTGAGTGCTACAAGTGTGGAGGCAAAGGACACAAGTCGGCCGCATGTGGGAACAAGAAAGTTTTGTTCATCCATGACAACGGCGATGAAGAATACTTGAGTGAAGAAGAGTTTGATGCAAGGGTCAAGGAAGCCATGGCAAAGGCAACATTTGGAAGAGGACCAAGAGCTACTCATGTGTGAGCATGACGCAAGTCCATCGCTTGTGGTCACAAGGGTCTTAACTACTCAAGCCAATGAGAATGAAGACCAACGATCAAACATCTTCCAAACTCGTGCCGGTATCAATGGGAGGTCCATCAAAGTTGTAATCGATGGAGGGAGTTGCCACAATCTTGCAAGCACGGAATTGTGTGAGAAACTCAACCTCACCCTCCATCCGCATAAACACCCCTATCATATCCAATGGCTAAGTGACCAAGGATCCGTCAAGATCAAGCACACCGTCTCGGTAACGTTCTCAATTGGACCATACAAGGACACGGTGGAATGTGACGTGGTCCCAATGACGGTTTGCCATATGCTTTTAGGCAGGCCGTGGCAATTTGACAAGCGTGCTTTGCATAATGGTCACTCAAACACTTATACCTTCAAATGGCTTGACAAAACTTGTGTGTTGCAACCAATGACTCCTAGCCAAATAATTGCGGACAATGCAAAGGCTTTAGCGAGGGCGCAATACACAAAACCATCTTGTGAGAAGAGTGGTGAGCGAGAGAACCACACTATAGTGAGTGAGTGCCACAAGCCAAACTCGAGTGGAAAAACTAAGAGTGTTCTTCTTGCCACCAAAAGTGAGATGAGAGAAGTGCGGAACAACCCATCCATTTTGCACTATGTCCTTGTATGCAAGGGACTAGCGCAAGGAACTAATGACTTGACAAATGTTCCTCCTTCTTTGATGGCTGTTTTGCAGGAATTCCAAGATGTATTTCCCGAAGAGCTTCCTCATGGACTACCTCCTCTTCGTGGAATCGAGCACCGCATCGACCTCATACCCGGCGCCCCACTACCAAACCGCGCCGCGTATCGCACGAACCCGGAAGAGACGAAGGAGATAGAACGACAAATCAACCAACTCGTCTCCAAAGGTTTGATCCAAGTAAGCACTAGTCCAAGCGCGGTTCCCGTGATTCTAGTCCCAAAAACGGATGATACGGTTCGGTTATGCATGGACTGCCGTCCAATCAATGCTATCACCGTGTGTTATCGACATCCTATACCGCGTCTTGATGACATGCTTGATGAGTTATGTGGAGCCACTATATTTTCGAAAATTGATCTTCGTAGTGGTTACCATCAAATTCGCATGGCCGAAGGTGATGAGTGGAAAACCGCCTTCAAGACCAAGCTTGGTCTCTATGAATGGTTGGTTATGCCTTTTGGCTTATCAAATGCTCCATCTACCTTCATGCGCCTCATGAACCATATTTTGCGATCTCTCATTGGGAAGAGTGTAGTTGTTTACTTTGATGACATCCTTGTCTATAGCAAGTCACTAGAGGAGCATGTTACTCACGTTAAGGAGGTCCTTCAAATCCTTCGTCATGAAAAGCTTTACGCTAATCTCCCAAAGTGCACTTTTGCAAAAGACAAGCTGATTTTCCTTGGTTTTGTTGTGTCTTCTAATGGCATTGAAGTTGATGTCTCAAAAGTCAAGGACATACGAGATTGGCCCATCCCTACAAATGTTAGTGAACTTCGAAGTTTTCATGGGTTGGCTGGCTTTTACCGTCGCTTTGTGAAAGACTTTTCTACCATTGCTTGCCCCCTCAACGAATTGACCAAGAAAAATGTCACGTTCGTTTGGGGAAAAGCACAACAAAAGGCTTTTGATGAGCTCAAAAAGAGGCTCACAGAAGCACCACTTCTTGCATTACCGGATTTCACAAAAACCTTTGAGATGGAATGTGACGCTAGTGGTATTGGCATTGGTGGCGTCCTTATGCAAAATGGGCGTCCTATTGCTTACCATAGTGAGAAACTTGATGGCGCACGCCTCAACTATCCCATTTATGACAAAGAACTTTTTGCCTTGGTTCGAGTCCTTCAAGTGTGGCAACACTATCTTTGGCCCAAAGAATTTATCATCCATTCCGACCATGAGTCGTTGAAGTATCTTAAGGTCCAAGCCAACTTGAGTAAAAGGCACGCAAAATGGGTTGAGTTCATGGAGTCGTTTCCTTACATTGTCAAATACAAGAAGGGCAAAGAAAATGTGGTAGCGGACGCCTTGTCTCGCAAAAACACAAGCCTTCTTACACGACTCGAAGTAAATGTCTTGGGTCTTGATGACATCAAATCTTTGTACGCGTCCGACCCTTTCTTTGGACCAATTTTTGCAACATGTTCAATACACAAAGGGATGGATGATTTCTATTTGCATAAGGGTTTTCTTTTCAAACAAAACAAACTTTGCATTCCGAAATCGTCTCTCCAACTTTTGCTTCTTCAAGAGTCCCATGGTGGAGGCCTTATGGGTCACTTTGGCCGTGACAAGACTTATGACATGCTCTCCACTCACTACTTTTGGCCAAAGATGAAGCGCGACGTGGAGCGCCACGTCCAACGATGCACTACATGTATCCAAGCTAAGTCTAAGTCCAACCCCTTTGGTCTTTATATGCCATTGCCTATTCCTCATGCACCTTGGTCGGACATTAGCATGGACTTTTTGTTAGGCTTGCCTAGATCTAAACATGGTCATGATTCTATATTTGTAGTAGTGGATCGCTTTTCAAAAATGGCACATTTCATTCCGTGCCATAAGACCGATGATGCTTCACATGTAGCAAATTTGTTTTTCAGGGAAATAATTCGGCTACACGGTGTACCAAGAACAATCGTCTCCGACCGCGACGTAAAATTCATGAGCTACTTCTGGAAGACTCTCATGGCCAAGCTCGGCATCAAGCTCCTCTTCTCGTCCGCCTCGCATCCTCAAACCGATGGACAAACCGAGGTTGTCAATCAAAGTCTTGGCACACTCCTCCGGGTGTTAATAAAGAAGAACCTTAAAGACTGGGAGGAATGTATTCCACATGCCGAGTTCGCCTACAACCGCGCCAAGCACTCCACCACCATGAGGAGCCCGTTCATGATCGTCTATGGCTTCGAGCCCCTCACCGCGCTCGATATTCTTCCTCTACCTCTTCATGAACGTGCCAATATGGACGTGGTCAAGCGTGCCCAAACAATGAAGAAACTCCATGAAGACACAAGAGCTACGATCGAGAAACAAGTCCTTCGCCAAGCATCAAAGCTAAACAAGAACAAGAAAGAGATGATCTTCGAAGAAGGCGACCTTGTGTGGATACACTTGAGTAAAGACCGCTTCCCCAAGGACCGCGACTCCAAACTAAAGCCAAGAGGTGATGGACCCTTCAAAGTGCTAAAGAGGATCAACAACAACGCCTACATCATAGATATCCCAAAATCCAAGTATCTTGTGAGCCCGACATTCAATGTCAAGGACCTATCACCCTACCATGGCGAAGATGAAGTTGAGAAGGTTGAAGAGTCGAGGACGACTCTTTCCCAAGGGGGGGGAGCTGATGCAGCCCGTCCTATGGACGCACCTCCATCTACGACACCTAGTCCCCCAAGTGGACCAATGACTCGCGCCCGTGCCAAGCTCCTACAAGCCAAGGTTAACTCGCTCCTTTCCTCATGTGATTTTGGACTACCTTTGGATGGCTTGCTACTTCATGCATCTACGTTGTGTATCCTCAGATATGAAGCAACACCACCACACCAAGCCACCAAGGAAGCAGGACCAGGAAAAGAAGCCGCTGGAGCAAGCCCGGGACAGTCTGATACCCCCTCCGGAGACGGGTCCGGAGATTGACCGGAGTCTCCGGCCCAGACCGGAGTCTCCGGACCGACCGACGCCAGGCATGTTAAAGCCTTTTGGGCCTGGCCCATGTAACCCCCAATTTCGCCCAAACTTCCAGTTTTATTCCAGAACTACCCCTGTTTATGTGGTTGGCCTATATATAGCCCCACCCCTCATATGTAAACCCTAGACTTGGATAATGATAGAGTAAGACACCCCTAGTGGATCTTTTAATCTATTGGTCTCATGCTCCTTGATAAGGAGCACCTATTGTCCACCCTCCTCTTGGATCTTGCCTAGTGCGTTCAAGTTGTACAAGGCCTTGGGTTCTCGGTTTCTCGCCCCCAAGTCGTCAAGATCTCACCAAGCACCTCATCCCCCGTTGTTGGTGTGGAGAGCGAGCTTCGCCCAACACCGATCCTAGGGATTATGTTGGACCGGTTACCACCGGTGTGAGGGATAGGCGTGTATCGTGTTTTGGTTTGCGTGTGTTCGTGGTTTTCATCTCCTCCCTCGATTTCATTCCCCGACCACCGCTTTTCCCCTCGTCCCTCGTGGAATTCGTGAAAGATCGGGCCAACCCCGGGGTTACCCCATAACACCTCCGATGGGAAAACCCTAAACAATACAGAATAAATCCACGAAAACCTCCGTAGCACCGCCGCCACCGAAGGGGAGATTAGGGGGACAGAAAGTCTCTGTTCCGGCACCCTACCGGGACGGGGAAGGGCCCCCGGAGCCATCTCCATCGATCTCCATCGCCATCTTCATCACCGTTGCTGATTCCCATGATGAGGAGGGATTAGTTCTCTCTCGAGGTTAAGGGCTCTACGGGTAGCTATGTGTTCATCTCTCTCTATGCATGATCTTGTTGTGGTCATGAGCTTTGTAATCAAGTAGATCTACCTTGCTACTCAAGTGCTTAATTAGATCTCTGCTCTCCCCATGTGTGTGAAAGTGACAGCGTGCATGCCATGGTGGCACTTAGATTTGAGTCTACATAAATACTCTTTGTGCTTTAATAGATCTATGCTTTTCCCCAGGTGTGTGAAAGTGACAGCGTGCATACCGTGTGTGGCACTTTGGCTAGATTGAATATTTGTTATGAGTTATATTTGGAGTTGGATGTCTCTATGAAATTGTGGTGTTTGTTGGAACCATCTAGCGCTCAAGGTGATATTGTGGGGTTATCTAGATTGGGAAAGTCAGACTTTGAGGAGTGCTGTTATAGCCCTACCGATGATTAGAGTGTCCAACCGAAGAGTAGTATCATGAAGAGAGGATATTTATATGAGAGAGTATTCACTAGTGAAAGTATGATCCCTAGGCCTTGTTTCTAAACATTGAAACACCGTTTGCATCTAGATCTGTTGCATGTTTGCTTGCTTCCATCTTTCTTCCGTTTGCCAGGGAGGTTTTGGGCTTTTACCTTTCCTCCACGCCATCAGCTCTTTTCTGGCACCGTTACCCCACGTCAACAACAAGTCAGAAGCTATTTTCTGGCACCGTTACCACTTGTATTTCACAATCTTTTCGCCGAACTAGTGCACCTATACACCTGACAAGTGTATTGGGTGTGTTGGGGACACAAGAGACTTCTTGTATCTTGATTGCAGGATTGCTTGAGAGGGAATACCTTTGACCACTTCCTCCCTGAGTTCGATAAACCTTGGGTAATCCACTTAAGGGAAACTTGCTGCTGTTCTACAAACCTCTGTACTTGGAGGCCCAACAACTGTCTACAAAAATAGAAGTGCGTAGACATCAAGCTCTTTTCTGGCACCGTTGCCGGGGAGGTAAGGTAAAAGGTACTCACATCCTCCGGTGTGAGTGCTCGAAGTTATTTCCTTTAGATTCTGCAGTTTTGTCTTTTTGTTTCTTGTTTTCACTAGTTAGGCTTAATGGAAGACAACAACAAAATTAGAGAGCTCTATAGCATTTATCTTGAGTTAGGACATGAAGTGTTTGAAGAGAAAATTAAAAAACCTATGGAACTTTATTTGCATGCTAATAGCGATGTTATTAGTATGAACTCTTTGGACACCATTATTGCTAATGCTATGGAAAAGTCTAAGCTTGGGGAAGCTAGTTTTGATGAAAATGATCTTTTTAGTCCCCCAGCTTTGGAAGATAGCTATTCTATTGCTTATGATGATACCAAATCTCCAATCTATGATGATTACAATGATGAATATGATATTTTCAGTCCACCTACTATTGAGGAGGAAGTTAATTGTGATTACAATATGCCTCCTATATTTGATGACTATGGTGAGGAGAATAATAATGATAGCTATTTTGTTGAATTTGCTCCCACTACAATTAATAAGAATGCCTTTGCTTATGTGGAGAGTAATAATTATTATATGCATGTGGCTCATGATAAGAATGTTTTATGTGATAGTTATATTGTTAATTTTATTCATGATTCTACTGAAAGTTATTATGAGAGAGGGAAACATGGTCTTATGCATCTCAAAAATATTAAGTTTCCTCTCTTTATGTTGAAGACTTTGAAGTTGCACTTGTTTTGCTTTCCTATGCTTGTTGCTTTGTGATTTCATGACTTGTTTCTTTACAAGATTCTTATGCATAGAAAGTGGGTTAGACTTAAATGTGTTTTGAATTTGCTTCTTGATGCTCTCTTTGACTTCAATTCATAATTCTTATGTGAGCATCTTCTCAAGCTATCAAGCCTAACTTAAAGGCGTTAAAGAAAAATACATGTTGGGAGATAACCCAAGAGTTTCCTTGAGTCTTGGAAGTTATTACTTAAATAATGAACTCTCCTTATTATCCTTTTTGTTTGCTTTTTGTGCCAAGAATGACCCCTAATGAGAGGGAAGTAAGATTTGGGGAGTTGCTGTCCCGAAACAGATTTTTGTCCTCCACCAAAAAAATTCGTGAGGAGTCTCTGTAAGTCGGATTGATCTGACAATTTACGAATAAATCCCCCAGTATGTTAGATAACTTTAGTTAGTTCAACACTTTCTTATTTGAGCAACATAAGGTCTTCGAAAAAATGGGTTTCTACCTGCTGGTATGTTTTGACAGATTTCTGCCATTATTTGCATTTGCTTCTTATTGATTCCTTTTTGAGTTCTCTTTTGGGAAATTGAGATTTTTTAAGGAGTTTCTATAATAGAATGTGTTTTTAGTGAAAAGTCTTGCTGTTCTAAAGCTTTGCCTAAGGTCTAATATCTTTTGAATACACTAATGTTGCTAATGAAGATTGTGTGAAGTTTTATATGAAGGGAAATTTTCAGGTGTAGAGAAAGAATGGTGTAATGAATAGGGAACTTGTAAGTCCATGGAGTTTGTATCCTGTGTTAGAGAAACGCCTGAGCCGCTAGCCTAAGCCATGCCTAATCATGGTGGAAACTTGTAGCATCACCATAGTGACATCTATGAAGCATTCTTCTTATAAAAAAAGAGACACATTGAGAAAAGAGGAAAGAGAGAAAAAAGCACCATATTCCCATGGTAGATAAGAAGATTGCTGAGATGCTCATTGTCTTCTTGCCTTGTCATTTTGGTTATGGGAAAGCTCCTGTACCATGTGAAAGGGGTACCCCGTTGGCGGTTCTCAATGATATGCAAATACTTACGGTGACAAGAACTTACCTGGACCCAAAGTTGAGTATGCATGAGCTGTGTCCCTCGTATTCAAGGGTCATGAGATTGCCAACTTATACTTCGTCAAGCATATACTCTAGCTTTGCCACTTTAACCTTAACCACTTCAAGATGCTTATGATAGGGGCAATGAGGGCTGAAAGCTAACAAGTACCATAATTTTTGGAAGCTCTTTCTGAAACTTGTAATCCCTGCTTCCTTTATAAAAGGCCTTTCTTCCACCATTATTTGAGTCTCCACCTCTACTTTTAGGCACCATTAAGAGAGCATAGTTGTCATTCTGTGTGCAGTGTTCCAAAGCTTATTGATTGATGCATATTGTGATATTACTTGTTCTTGTGCTATTTGTTTCTAGTCACCCTTGTGAACTTTGAAGGTGTCCTATGCATCTATTTGCTACTCTATGAGGGACAAGATGAATGCCACTATGCCATGTTTTTGTATGTGAAACAAACAAACGTTTTTCAATGCATATTATTCATGATCTTTGTTTGTAGCCTTTCATGTTGCATGCATAGTTACTTTGTCTTATTGTTAGAACTCCATCTTTCATGCACATGTTTAGAGTTCTTTGATCCCAGCTTTCAACGCTTGCAAATGGTTGGATCTTTAATTGTGATGGTGCATGTCACCTAAAAAATTATTCTTTTATCACTTACCTACTCGAGGACGAGTAGAAGTTAAGCTTGGGGATGCTTGATACGTCGGAAACGTATCTATAATTTTTTATGTTTCATGCTTGTTTAGTATCTACTTTGTCTTATGTTTTGTCTACACTTTGAGGTGTTTTTATATCTATTCTGGAACTAACCTATTAACAAGTTGCCATAGTGCCAGTTGCCTGTTTTCTTCTGTTTTTTGGTTCCAGAAAGGCAGAAAATCAATATTCTCGGAATTGGACGGGACAAAAGCCAAAGTTATTATTTTTCCCGAAGCAACACGGAACCACGAAGCAGAGCCGGAGGGGGGGGCATAGGGTGGCGACCCCCCTAGGCGCGGGCAAGCCCTGGAGGCGCCTGGAGGGGGTGTGGGCCCCCTGGATGCTCTTAGAGATGGCCCTGGAGATGCCCACCGACCTTGATTCCTGCGCCTATAAGAAGCCTCCGATGGGAAAACCCTAAACAATACAGAAGAAATCCACAAAAACCTCCATAGCGCCACCGCCACCGAAGGGGAGATTCGGGGGACATAAAGTGTCTGTTCCGGCACCCTGCCGGGACGGGGAAGTGCCCCCGAAGCCATCTCCATCGATCTCCATCGCCATCTTCATCACCGTTGCTAATTCCCATGATGAGGAGGGAGTAGTTCTCTCTCGAGGGTAAGGGCTCTACCGGTAGCTATGTGTTCATCTCTCTCTCTATGCATGATCTTGTTGTGGTTATGAGCTTTGTAATCAAGTAGATCTACCTTGCTACTCAAGTGCTTCATTAGATCTCTGCTCTCCCCATGTATGTGAAAGTGACAGCGTGCACGCCATGGTGGCACTTAGGTTTGAGTATACATAAATACTCTTTGTGCTTTATTAGATCTATGCTTTTCCCCACGTGTGTGAACGTGACAGCGTGCATACCGTGGGTGGCACTTTGGCTAGATTGAATATTTGTTATGAGTTATATTTGGAGTTGGATGTCTCTATAAAATTGTGGTGTTTGTTGGAACCATCTAGCGCTCAAGGTGACAGTGTGGGGTTATCTAGATTGGGGAAGACAAACTTATAGGAGTGTTGTTATATCCCTACCGATGATTAGAGTGTCCAACCGGAGAGTAGTTAAGAGTAGTATCATGAAGAGATGATATTTATACGAGAGAGTGTTCACTAGTGAAAGTATGATCCTTAGGCCTTGTTTCTAAATATTGAAACACCGTTTGCATCTAGATCTGTTGCATGTTTGCTTGCTTCCATCTTTCTTCCGTTTGTCGGGGAGGTTTTGGGCTTTTACCTTTCCTCCAGGCCATCAGCTCTTTTCTGGCACCGTTACCCCATGTCAACAACAAGTCATAAGCTATTTTCTGGCACCATTACCACTTGTATTTCACTATCTCTTCGCCGAACTAGTGCACATATACACCTACCAAGTATATTGGGTATGTTGGGGACACAAGAGACTTCTTGTATCTTGATTGTAGGATTGCGTGAGAGGGAATACCTTTGACCACTTCCTCCCCGAGTTCGATAAACCTTGGGTAATCCACTTAAGGGAAACTTGCTACTGTTCTACAAACCTCTGCACTTGGAGGCCCAACAACTGTCTACAAGAATAGAAGTGCGTAGACATCAGTGACGCCGTTGGCCGCCGCGTCCTTCTTGAAGTCGTCGTCGAAGTGGTGTTCTCGCTCCTCCACCCGGGTTCTCCGGGGGAAACCCTTGATTCCTTGCGGGTTCGGGTTCAAGCGACGCTTTTGTGTCGTTTGCCTCTTGGGGCCTCGCTTTGGATGATCCACTGGACGGAGGGACCTGTGGTGTGTGTTGGTGGTTGGCGTTGGCGTTTCATCTTCGACTAAGCGGAGCGCGGTCCCGGGGTCGGCGTGGATGTCGAACCAGCGACTCTGGTTTTTTGCCCCCGTCTTGTTGCATTCAGGTGTTTCTGTTTGGGTGTCGACCTTGTTCGCTTGGACGTTTTGTTCATCGACCCGTGTGGAGCGCGGTCTCGGGGCCGGCGTGTTGCGTCGTGTTGTATCGTTTTTGGCCCGTTTTCCTCGTAAATTGGCCATCTCTTTTTTACTATATCAAATAAAAGGCAACTCTTTTTCCTCGTTTCAAAAAGAATATCGACAACTCCGACGTAGACAGAACAAATTCAACTTTTTAGTTCTTGCAAAGAGATACGGGAGTAATTAGAGATTTGTTTTTTTGAAAAAAATTACAGGAGATTGTTATTGCAGCAAGATGTGTTACATGTGACGTTGGATTTAAGCGGTTTAACAGTAGAGAAAAACTTGCGTGATTTTTATTGCCCTATGGTGATATCAAATTGATAACATGCCTTCTTAGCGCTCGTGAGAAATAAAGTTATTTGGAAAGAAATAATTAGCCCTTTAATTGTCCATGAGATCCCTGCTAAAATCTTGCTTGGTGGGCGTTTTTGATAGTCCAGATGTATCCAATGTTTGACGGTCTTGTTGGATGGCCGAGATTCTTTCTATGTTTGATACGACCTATGATCACCAACTTTTTTTTAATAGTAAAGATAAAGCATGGTGAAAACCTGTTTCGAGGAGTCTGTGCCACACGCGTGGTCTTCTTCTGTGAAAAAAATACCCAATGCAAATGCAGTGATGCCAACATGTCGGGACGCCATGTACTTTACATGCAGTGAGATTGTGTATCCTCACTCACCTAATTATCTAAAAGCTTAAGACTGAGAGGCAACGAGCTCTCTTGGCGATTCTGCAGCGGCTCGTGTGGTCCGTCTCTCTGCTCGTGGACCTCTTTTTGCTTTCTCGCTGGATCGTGGGCCTTGCAACACGTCGATGCTTCTCGGTGCTGCCTGTGCTGGCCTTCGGCATATTTGCAGCCGGGAATTGATCTGGGTCTGCGTCCGTGTGCGCCTCCTTTTCCCTGTCTGACATGTGGCCCCGTTTTTCTGGGCACGTTCTGTCATTCACTTGGTAGTTTGGATTGGCTGGTTGTTTGTGTGTTTGATTGTGGAAATGGGGGATTGTCGTCTGGTTATCTCCGCGGGGTTGAGTTCTTTCTTTGTTTCTTTTCTTGCCGGTGGAGGATTGGAGACGGTGGAATTGCAGATGGGGGTGGTGTTTTTGGTCTGTGAGATTGGAGACGCTGGTGTTCTTGGTCTGTGCGATTGGAGACGGTGGGATTGGAGGCGGTGGTGGTGTTCTTGGTCCGTCGTGGTTTGCTCTGCCCCCTGTGTTTTCGTCGCCTAGCCAGTTCTGCGTCGTCGTGGGGCCTTTTCTTCAAGGTTTGCTTGTATATGGCCGCTGGCGTGGGAGCCCGGGCAGCTGCCCCAGGTCGTCGGGTGTTGCCTCCGCCCGAGGTCGACCAACAACGCTCCAGTGGTTCAACCGTCCTCCTCCCGTAGGGAGGTCGCCATCGGTGCTCCCTTCCTGAAATCTCGGCGCGACGGACGCTGCCTAGATGATGAGGAGTACCACCATGTCGGGATGAAGATGGTCCGACGTCTCCAGCAACCACATCTCTGCTCCTCCCAGTACACTGACAAAGGCGACGAGGGGTGCGGAGGATCTGGTATCGGTGAGATTACATGGTTGACTCATCTTATTCTCATCTTATTTGCTTCTAAATATTCATGCAATTTCTAATCAATTTAGGGTCTTCTTAGTGGCAGTAGTGATCGGACCGAGCAAAAATGCATTCATTAGCTTACATATACATCTGGATCTCAAATCCCATGCAAACCAAGGTATATGAGCTCATATTTAGGTTCTGACTATAAGCTAGCTAGAACATATGGTGGCTTAGAACTGTAGTGTGGATGTGAAAAATAATATTTTTCATCTGTTATTTGATATGTATATCTTCTCTCAATTATACAGGCCTCTTATTATAAATTTATATTTTCTGCTCTTTTTGGCCTAATCAAACTGACACAAGGAGTTGTGGTTATCATGCACATTAGCTACTTTCATGTGAAAATTATATCCTCTCAGTTATGTTCACCGAAATTATAGTATTATTACACATTTTTATTAATGTAGGCATTAAACTTTATGGATTATATGATATGCTTTTCTGCGCAGGTTGAATTAAGTCAGGCAAAAGAGTGGGGGTTTTTCCAAGTTTTGTAGTGTATGTCCACAGATTATTATTCTAGGCTTATATTGTCTACCAAAAGAATTCAAAGGTAAGTTCATGTCCTGTACACATTCAGGGTTTTTATTTTGATTATATCTTCCCTACGCTCTTGATGCCATTTCTAGCTTGAGATGATCCATACCACGAAGAGCTTAATTTATACCCTACTTTTGAATAATATGGTTCTATATTGTTGTTCTTCCAAGAAAGTTGTGTGTGCATGGAAATTTCCAGATACCCCCCTTCATTTTTTCTTCATGATAGAGTTCTTTTATTTTAAATCGGATCATTGTTTGTCTTTTTGGATGTTTAGAAACAAATGAGTCAAAGACAAAAATGTTATAGAACTGCTCGAATGTACGGACATAGAAGTTGTGTGTACTTACCATCTCCAACAAAAAAGAGTTATTGTGCTAACGGCAAAGAAACTCTAGATGTTACAATTCCTCTTGAAAAGGGTATTTCACCTTTGAGACTGTTCTTTGAGCCAATTAACACAAGAAGCATCAACTTCAAACAACAGAACAGAAAATTAGGTGTTGTAATAATATATACAAAAGAGCTTTGTATTTCTAACTCCTAAATAAAAACAGACAAAATCCAGACAGTGTTAAGAGTGGTAAGGATTATTTAGTATTTGGAATATTTGAATTATTCTTATCATAAAGAATAGAGTCAGATTCTTCTCCAGAGTGTCTATCCATTAGTTTTTTCATACTGCATTTTGGATCAGCAGTTTGGAGGGGCCTTCTAATGATTGTTTCTTTTATTTTAAATCAAGTCATTCTTTGTATTCAATGAAAATTTCTTATTTTGGTTCATATAAATGGATGATTCATCTGGTTTTACATGGATTGTGTGTTCCCAAAAAATAGTGCCAATCCCAAATAAGGTTACTATTAAAGTTCCTGGCACTAGCTTACCTGAATGCTCATCTCTACCAGATGCAACTATGTGTTTGTTCATCAATAAGTATACTATTTTATTGGTTAAGGCTGAATTCCTCCATAGTATAACCAAGAGGTATAGGTATAATAGTGCATCCACCGCTGCATCTACAAGCCATGTAGCATCCTCTGTTGAATTCTACATTTCACCGAGCATGTTCGATGTCAAAGCTATTCAGAAGTATTCTTCTGCTCGATTCTTAAATAATTTTGTATCCAAATTTAATATGCTCATTATCTTCAAGGCTGTCATGTACAATATGTTTTTTCATCACACATAAATCGTAGTTTCTTTACTACTTATGCTAACTCTGAAACCAAAATCTTCAAAAAAAATTGTCTACAATCTTTAGAAGATGAATGTGCAACCTACTGTTGGCTTCTTTCTTTTATAACATTCAGATTTCAGGATAGAACTGGAACACCATGTTCAGGCTCTATAAGCGACCTATTTGTGTACACTTTGGCTTTGACTGTTTAGCTGCACAATGTAGAACCACATGAGCCAAATAACCAAGTTCCAGTTTTAATACTTTTATTAAACCAAGACCTTTACTACCTATTTAGCTATAATACTAACTCTATACTTTAGGATTTCCTTTTAGCACCTTTAATTGCATGTAGCAGCTGCGAGCACACCAGTGGCATACTATGATAATCTTAGTGCACTACCTTTTATTTAATTTCTACAGCCCCCTTTGCACCTCCATTTATATAGTAGTTGGCTTTATTTTGAAAAAATAGCTGCAAAGAATGAGTGATTGTAGAACGAATGCTATCTCTATACTATGCACATATGGACATTTGACTAATAAGAAGTTAGCCTTGCACACGTGGACTGGTAATATCGTAGAACAGATGCTATCTCCATACGTGCATTAGAATAGGCCGAAGGACACCAGTGAGGAGGGTCCATCTAGATTTACATGTATTATCCATTCTTACAAAATATTTTTTTGCCTTCATTCTCAGAGAATACTGCATATACCAGACAAGATCGATGTAAAATGCCTAAAGATAGCGTGTCATTGGGTTTGCTGGCAGAGGGTACATGCCTACATCATTATTTTTTAGCAAATATATCGTGTTCATTGATAAGTTACATGTAATGTCTACTGGTTACAGTGCATCGCTGAGTGCTATGTATCGGTAGTTACATGTAATGTCTACTGGTTACAGTGCATCGCTGAGTGCTATGTATCACCGAAGTTATTCAATATTTCATCAGCGGTTATTTTGTTTTCTAAACCTGACACCTACTTTGCATTCCTCATACCTGGAAACGGTTCCGGCAAAAATGTTTTCTCAGTTGTCTGCCTCCATTTACTACTGTATGTTGTGTTGTTAGAGTCCTTTTTAAGGTTAACTTGATTTTCCATTTTTCCTACTAAGCTTGAAAACCCAACAACATAGGTCTGCTTTGAAAAAATAAATTGCCCTAGAATCTAGGCTAGGTGCAACTCCTGAGCCTATCTGCTCTTTGTATTGTTCATCTTAACTGTAATTAGCTAGGCGATGGTATTCTATTCTTTGGTTTACCGAGAGGTAGGAGGCGGTCGAGAAGGGTAGGTTGTTATGCAAGGGATTGAATGCTGCCATGAAAAGTAACACAAAAAACAAAGACACGTTATGCATGGCTATTACAAATCAAAACGTCCTTTTGCGACAACACTATGCAGGCGGCGAGGCGAGGCGTCTAGTTTCTTTTAAGCTACATCCGCACCTACTCATGTTTCTCTTTCTTCCAAAATCTTGCATAGCTCCTTCATAAATACAAGATGAGCCACCCTGTCGGTGTGTGACAGATCCCTCTCCACAAATCAAATGAAATAAAAGAAAACATCACAAGAGCTAAATAAAGTAGGTTTTGTTCAGCAAGCTAACTATATGTGTTTCTCTTCCAGAGGGTCGTCAAACATCTCGTATGCTCCAGATTTTCAGCCTCGGTGAATCCACAAAGTTGCTCAATGAAGCTGGCTACTGGAAATGGGAGGCTTAGGAGACATTCTCTGAAGAGCCCATACATGTGTTCTAGCAATGGTCGTCAGAACTGGTTCTTTGAATCGGGTCTGAACAAGCCAATGTGAAGCTATAGCACATGAAACTTTTAAAATATATCCAAATTTGGATCAGCCATGTGAGGACCCCTTTGTTGATCGGTGGAGGCTGCTTGGTTTAGTCCCACCTCGCCTACGGAAGGAGGCCACACCCAACTTATAGGCAGAGATTCCTTCCTTCCTTAGTCCGAGCTTTTGGGATGGATGAGCTCTCTTTTATTGTTGGGCTATGAGCGCATGAATGTCCAGAACATGGGCCGAGTACTGGGCTAGCCAAGTGGACTCTAACATCTGGTATCAGAGCTAGCATCACCGTGCCTTCCTGAGGGGATTCTCAGGGGGATAGGATGTGAGGACCCCTCTGTTGACCGGTGGAGGCTACTTGGTTTAGTCTCACCTCGCCTACGGGAGGAGGCCACACTCAGCTTATAAGGGAGAGATTCCTTCCTCCCTTCAGTCTGGGCTTTTGAGATGGAGTGGGCTCTCTTCTTATTGTTGGACTGTGAGCGCATGAACATCCAGAACATGGGCCGAGTACTGGGCTAGCCAAGTAGACGCTAACAAGCTAGGAGCATCCCAGGGGCGTTTTGTTCCGGACCGTTCCGCGTTGCTCTAGGCCAGGAGCGTCCCAGGGGGTCTCAACAGCCACCGCTTGATGCAAGTCATGCCCACTAAATAAAATCAAAAGATTGTTATAAAACGAGTCTTCTAAAATAAATCCCCAAAATAGCCTCCTCTGCGGCCGATCAACCTTTAGCACTATCCTGATTCTCTCCCATATATGCACGGCTCTTTTGTGGCATTTGCAAACCTCGCCTATCTAATTATGATAACTCAAATGCTCATATAGGGTGATGGAGTTCTATTCATCCAACAAGAGGACCTCGTCTCACTATAAAGGAAGAAACAACCTAACCATCTGAATACAAAGATGAACAACTTCTTTGGATCTGCCAAAACATAAGCCTCCAAGCCAACAAAAGCGAGTAACGATCTAGAGCGCCCGACCTAGTTGTGTCCTAATATATTCGTTGAATTGCGAACTATAACTCGTTGGATTCATCTTTCTAGCCACCATTGCACTGTATTTCCAATAACGTTCCAACGGAAGACAACCGTAGGGTTATTAACCGAACAAGAGGGCCCACGTATAGACAAGATTGTGTCCTGTAGTATCTGCATGACTAACAAATCACATAAAATCATTCTATTGGCTCACAAGGTAGTGATATATTCATCCTCAGAAAATGTAATTTGAATTTCTTTTAGGATTCTACGTTCTGGCATGTTGTCTTACTCGATAAGCCAGGATCTTTGCTCCGAAATACATTAGGAGTTTGCAAATGGCTATCACCACTTCTCCAATTTGCTAGAATACTAAGAAGGTATTAACGGAGAGTACATTTTGTGTACCTAGGTGCCCTCTAAAAATATGAACATACATGTATATGTTTTGATAAAAATCCAATACATTTTTTTGATACTTATATTATATGGAGGCTGGACCTACCAAAATTGATGCACCGGATGTATTGTGAAAATCTTTGACATTCTTTCCTAAATGGGGATGTGTTTCGGTCTCTGCATCGGTTGATGCATACAGTCTTTTATTACTTTATTAAAATCTAGTTCTTACAAAGGATTACATCATGGGTCCCACAATATTTCAACGTGTACAAGTCATCAAAAGATAAAATACAATACAGAAAGACTCTGCATCAACATGTTATCCTCATCTCAGAATGCCAGCTACCCTAGTTGTATATATCCCATGCAACCATTTCCAGTTGGTTGCATCTAATGCCTGACGCTGATCCATTGATTCTAGATAGGACCATATACGGATCCAATGAATGTCCACGGAGAACCTTCATAAAAAACAATTGTTCGCTTTGTGAAAAATAATATCATTCCGCTTGCTCCGAATTGTCCAAAGTAAAGTGCATACTCCTACGCGCATTTGTACATTATCTTTCTTAGGCACATAGTATAACCAATTACTGAACAAGTTTGTAATGTTTTCTGGGGTGGAATGTTCAAACCCATGTGAATAATCCACCATATAATCTTTGAAAAAGGGCAGGAAATAAACAAGCGTTGAATTGATTCATCTTTGTCACACAAGCAACAAGTTTTACTCCCATGCCAATTTCTTTTGACTAGATTGTCTTTTGTGAGAAGAACCATTCTATGTAAGAACCACACGAAGATTTTAATCTTCATTTGTACCTTCATTTTCCAAATATATTATCGAATAAAAATAGTGTTATCATTCATCATATATAAATACATAGATTTAATGGTGAAAGTGCCAGATGTTGTAGGCTTCCACACAAATATGCCCGGTTGTGCCGAAATATGGACATTCATCAAACGACTGGCCAAGTGAAACCATCTTGTCCATTTGTTACATGTTAATGTGTGCCTGAAATCTATATTCAGGGGTGCTTGTGATAGAAAATTGGCCGCTAGAACTTCTTTCCTTTGGACAATGTTATATAGTGATGAATATTGTTGTGTTAGAGGACAATGTCACCAAGCCAAGTATCCTCCCAGAACTTGCACTTTAACCATTGCCAACTTGGAATTGACCTCTACTAATGAAATCATTTTTATCTATCATTAAACCCTTATAAAGGGTGAATCCATGGATTTTGGTTTCACTTGGGACATAGTTTTGGAATATATATATTTATTATGTATTAGCTCTTGCCATACACCTTATTCGTTTAAAAGTTTGAAAAGCCACTATTGCCAAGCAAACATTTATTTTTTAGTTCCAAAACTTCTATTCTAAGCCCTCCTTGATCCTTCGGTCTACCTAATAAATCCCTATCTGAAAGTTTACACTTTCTCTTATGGCCTTTACTTTGTGAAAAAATATAGACCTAAAGAAATCTAGTCTTTTTCGTACCGCTTTAGGTATTTAAAAGAAGGAGAGCATATACATTGGTAAACTAGTGAGAACTGAATTAATGAATTCAAGTTTGTCTCCATATGATAACATCTTGTCAATCTAGCTTGCCAGTTTTCTTTCAAAACGGTCTTTTATAGGTTTCTAGTCCCCATTTTTAAGCTTCCTAAAGTGAATCGGTATGCATAAGTATATAAATTGGAATAAATCTGCTTCAAATCCAAATAGGTTAATGTATTGATTTTTACTTCTTTAGCTTGTCCAAAAAAATTATTTTACTCTTGTGAAAATTATTTTTTTATCCCGATTGTTCAAACACACGATCGGTTCATATTCAAAGATTTTTCAAGGTTGTTCTCCGTGAATATAATTGTATCATCAGTAATTTATAGTATCGGCACTCCTGCATCCACTAAATGAGGTATAAGACCTTGAACTTGACCATCTTGCTCTAGCAATCATAATAGCAAGCATATCTGCTACTAGGTTGAAAAGCTTAGGTGATAGTGGATCACCTTTTCTCAAGCCTTGGAAATAATGACCTTTGTCATCATTCACTTTAATACTAGCACTATCATTGCACTTTGTCATAAGCCTTTTCTCAAGCTAATAAAGTGATTTATCCGGTCACACCATTTAGAGCGAAAGCCTTTCATATGCAATACTTGTTGCAAAACGGGCCATTGCACTTTATCATAAGCCTTTCGTAATCAATTTTTAAGAGAACCCCATCAATTTTATTCCTATGAAGTTCATGTATAGTTTCATGTAGAATCAACACACCATCTAAATATGCTAGCTAGGCATGAATGCCGTTTGTGTTGGTCGGACAAATTTTTGAGAAATATCTATTACTGGTTTGGTTCCCACTTTTCTGAACACTTTGACACTTACGATCCGGAAGAAAAACAGGCCAATATTGCTATGTTTTAGTGGCATTTTAATTTTTAGGTAGTAAAATGGTGGTACCAAAATTAAGATGAAATAAATGTAGCTCCCCCCTTTGGAAACTGAAGAACATGTTCATCATATCATTTTACAAGATCACCTAGAATCTCTGATAGAACTTTGCTGGAAACCCACCATCTGGTCCTAGTGCTTTGTTCTTTTCCATTTACACTTCAACATTCATATTGTGGTATTCCTCTTTAATACACATGTAAATGTAATGATAATGTATCAACGGGTTGGGAACACCACTCTTATTGCTCATCTACTAGTCGTTCTTCTTTAAGCTAGCGTCACACCTGCTCAATTACTCATGTTGCTCTCTCTCCCACGATCGTGCATAGTCGATACATAAATAGATGATTGATGAGCAGCCACGCTGCTGTGTGATAGACCTCTCTCTCCTTCCGTGCAAAACAAATGAAATAAAAGGAAATGCATTATTCGTCGAGGGAGGTAACTAAAGTAAGATGTCTACATGTGTCGTTCGTCTTCTGGGGGTTTGTTAAACGTTTCGTATATGTGCACGATTTTTGGCCTTGGTGTATCTAGAAAGGTGCCTAGTGTAGCATTTTAGCCGACTGATCGAAATGTGAGGCTTCAGGAACAATCTGTGAGGAGCACACACGCATTCTTCTTCTAACAGGATTTCAATCAGTTGCTCGAGGGATCGTTTGGTTCGCCATAGTGAGACTAGTGGTGACGCGATAACACCTTAGTGCCACCCGATGAAGCTGTTTCGTTCGCTTCCGTGTCGTGGCGCTCCTGGCTGGGAGCTTTCCTGTGATATTCTTGGACAATGCTTGCGGTTGGCTCGTATCCCATTTCGCTACTCCTTTTTCTCCCCGGTGTGTGCCGCGTGGGAAAACGTGAAATCGACAGCTGGACTAGCGAGAGAGGTGGAATGGATTGGAAGACAAAATGTGTTTCTTCTTTTCGGAAATCCAGAAACACTAGCTAACGTGCTCGAGTTCAAAAGCTATGAACTATTTCATGCGTGTTGAGGACTCCCTCCATCTATAAATAAGTGTACTTTTAGCTTTTGCTTTGAGTTAAACTTTTAAACATTTGACCGATTTTGTAGACAAATATAACAACATATGTACAATCAAAATAGTATATTATGAAACTACATTTCAATGTTGGATCTAATGGAACTAATTAAATGTCATAAGTATTGTCACGTTTTTCTATAAAATTGGTCAAAATTTATTAAGTTTGACTTAAGACAAAAGCTAGAAGTATACTTATTTGCGGACGGATAGAGTATTATTGTTGCTTCTCTGTAAAACAATAGATTATTCTTGTTGCTAGCATCACTAATGAGCCGTAATTTGTGAAAAACAGCTCACAAATAATTCCTTCCATCGGGTGGTGGCTGACGATGAAGTGGGCCCAAATTCTAGTTGCACTAGCATTGCCATATCATGCTACCATAGCATTGCACTAGCCACTAGGATCTGCCTAGACACCATTTGGTTCTCGTGCTGGAGAAGTAACACCAGTCCTGGTTATTGAGTGTCCCGGCAGTATGATTGGCTTGGGGCAGCAGTACGGGGCTCATGACAAGTAAACCGATGTCGCCCATCTCGAGCTGACAAAATCACAAGAGCTATGGTTTGATGCACATCCCGCCGGCTAAACTGAATCAGTTGGCCGTTGTGAATAAAATTCCAAAAAGAGCTTTCTCGGCGGCCGATGAACCTTTAGCATCTCCCTGATTCAGCCATATATATGCACGACTCTTTTCCGGCGTTTTCAAAACTCCATGTCCGAAGGGCATTAATCCTTGCGGGCCCGGTTGGTAAGGGGCATTAGTCCTTGCGGGCCGGTGAAAGGAAGGTCACCACGAGTACTACTCGTACACGCGGTAGT
Source organism: Avena sativa (assembly GCA_916181665.1). Taxonomy (NCBI): domain Eukaryota; kingdom Viridiplantae; phylum Streptophyta; class Magnoliopsida; order Poales; family Poaceae; genus Avena; species Avena sativa. The sequence continues at coordinate 288,148,125 of OV702296.1, forward strand.
GTCCTACTCATATAACAAGAGGAGTCGACTCGCTAGGAAACGGAGCTACCACCTAACTATGTGTATATAAAGATGACCATCCATTTCCACACAAAAAATTATAAAGATGACCATGTTCTTCGGATCTTCCGAAATACAAGTCTTCAAGTAGATATAGAAGCGAGTAATGATCTAGAGCCCCACCTAGTTTGTCCTAATAAATCCATTGACTTGCCCATTCTAACTAGCTGAATTAAATTTTTTTTACCACCAATCTTGATAATTTTTCAATTGAAGGCATGACAAGGGTTATAATAACCGCACAAGAGGGCCCACACTTGGACAAGTCGTGCTACCTGAGCGTATCTACATGACCATCAAATCACCAGTAATCACTCTATGCTTGCAAGACCCTGACATTTTCATCGATCCTTGGCAAACTTCACTTGTTTTTGTTTTAGGTTATTTGGTACTCCCCCTGTTCCTAAAAGAAGCCGCATAATCTTTTTTTTAAAGTAAAACCATGTAAATTTGATGCAGAAGTCGGGACTTTGCTCCCCATTTCGGAAATAACCCATGTAAATTTGACCATACTTTTTGGAAAAAAGTACTAAAACCTACAATGTCAAATTAACCTTATTAGATACTTCATTTAAATATATTTTCTTGTTATACATATATAGTATTATAGTTCTTCTTGGTCTTCTCTAAAAGTTCGGTTAAAGTTTACATTGTTTGACTCTTGACAATATCTATAGGCCTTATTTTACGGACAGAGGTAGTATGTTTTACCATATTCTATTATTCGAGAAACCCGGAAAATTGCTCCTGAATGCTTTCAAAGAAGCATAATGGCCATCACGACTTCTCGAATTTGCTAAAATATTGTGATAGTATTAAGTAGACTTTCTACACGTTTTTTTCCGAAATGGGGAGCATAGCCCCGACCTCTGCATCAAGTAATGCACACAGCCTGATTTATTGCAGTATTTCAAACAGTAGTCAAGATAGTACAGTCATGGATCAATGGGGTTGAAACATGTATCAGCCAACGAAAAATGAAAAGCAACATGACACTATCCATTCTGAAGTCTACTAGCAAGCCGCCATTCAGTAGTCTGTAAATAGAAGTCCCGTGTAACCGTAAGCAGGCAGTTGCATCCAACCTCCATATGCTCCCACTGATTTGTCAGGAGGAGTAAGGACCATAGTTGTATCCACTGCACTGCTAGCTGAATAACTTGCAAAAAATTAGTACCCGTTTATTTATTAAAGACAATATTATTTCTAGTTGTCCAAATTGACCAACATAAAGCCGACACTCCGATGCGAATTCTAGCTTTACTTGTTTTGTCTACACCATCTAGCCAATTTCCAAACATATTAGTAATATTGGATGACAGATGTATATTAAAAGTAAAGCAAACAAGTCTCCAAATAATGCAAGCAAAAGGGCATGATAAAAACAAAAGTTCAATAGTTTCCATTGAATCACAAAAACAACATTTCTGACAGCCCATCCGATTTGTGCTTAGCTAGATTGTCTTTCGTCAAAAGGACTTTATGTTTAAGAAACCATATGAAGATTTTAATCTTGAGTGGGATTTTCAATTTCCGTAGGTATTTCTGCAAGAACCTAGTATGACCATTCATCTGTTCTAAATATATAGATTTAACCGTAAACCCACCATTAGTGGTGTATTTTCATACAAATTTATCCGGGATATCATTTAGTTGTACCATCATTAGCCTCTAGCATAAATGCAACCAATGTTCCCATTTATTACCTGTCAAACTCCTTCGAAAGCCAATGTTAAGAGGTTTTTGAGAAAGAACCACAACAACTAAGACATTTTTCCTATTAATGATGTTATATAGGCATGGATACTATAGTGCTTGTGATGTATTTCCTAACCAGACATCTTCCCAAAAGCAAACACCTTCGCCATTCCCTACTATAAAATAACTATGAGAAAAAAACAGATCTTTTACGCACATCAAACCTTTCCAAAAAGGGAAATCTATCAGTTTTACTTCTACTTAAGAAAGTATTTTATCCCAGTATTTTTATTATGAAGGAGTTGTTGCCACATACCCTCCTCTGTTAGTAATTTAAATAGCCGTTTGCTAAGTAAACACTTATTTTAATCTCAAGTACTTCAATACGAAGTCCCCCTATCCTTAGGACGACATACAATACTTCATTCTGACAGCCTATATTTCTTCTTAGTATTCATACTTTGCAAAAAAATCTGGACCTATAGAAGTCTAGTCGTTTTCTCACCCCTTAGGAATTACCAAAAAAGAGAGCATAAACATTGGTAATCTAGTTAAAATAGAGTTTATGAGGATCAAACAGTCTTCATAGGAAAACATTTTCCCTTTCCAGAATCCAAGTTTGGATAATAGACGGTTCTCTACCGAATTCCATTCTAAATTTTTTAGTTTTGTGTAGTGAATTGGTAATGCCAATATACCTAAAAGGGAGGGAACCCGCTTCGCAGCCAAGAATCTGCTTATACTCTAGTTCCATCTCTTTAGTTTTTCCAAAACAGAAAATTTCACTCTTATGAAAATTAATCTTTAATCTTGACAGTTGTTCATAGATAGATAAAATTAATTTCATATTTACCTCTTTTTCCAAATCATGTTCCATAAATAGTATGGTGTCATCGGCATACTATAGGATCGAGATCATACCATCCACCAAATGTGGAATAAGTCTCCCAACTTGTCCATCCTCTTTTGCAGGAGAAATGAGAATAGCGAGCATGTCTGCTATGATATTAAAAAGTATTGGAGATAAAGGATCACCTTGCACAAATTGTTTAATCCACTCATACCATTGTGGATCGAACCCTTTCATGCGTAGAACTTGTTGCAAAAAGGCCATTTCACTTTATCATATGATTTCTCGAAATCAATTTTAAAAAACACACCATTAAGTTTCTTACGATGTAACTCATGGATGATCTCATGCAAGATGACAACACCAACGAGAATGTGCGGACCTGGCATAAAAGCCGTTTGTGTGGGTCTAATAACTTTACTGACCACTTCTATAATGCGATTAATAGCCAATTTAGTGAAAATCTTGAAACTTACATGGAGAAGAAAAATGGGCCTATATTGTTGTATTTGGGCGGCATTTTTTTGGTAGAACATGTTGAATAATAGAGCAATTTACCAAGCAAATTATCCATAATAAATGCTAGATAAAACATGATTAGAATAATAGGCAATATACTAATCATCTGAAATAGCGAATACATATTAAGGCATATAACCAAACAAACTACAAGGCATAAAACTTTGGATATGATCAGAACAAGATTGAGAGAGAAGATATACACGGCAGTAGCAGAAGAGGAACCGCCAGCGTTGAAACCGTCGTTGGCCATGTCGTCGAGGAAGAGGGTGCTGATGTCGGGGAAGAAGTCCTCGTCGAGGAAGACGTCGCTATCTGTGAGGGAGTCCGTGATGAAGCCAGTAGTCGCGCTGATAGCGCTCCCCAAAAACCTTATCGCCCTTCTCCCGTACAGGACTCGAAGCAGCGGGGTCTCGGAGGCCTACTGTCCCGGCTCGCGGTGCACGCCTCAAGACGGGATGGAGAAGATCTAGGTAGCGTAGTGCTCTGGAACTGGAGGCGCAAAGGATATGTGGCAGTGTAACTGAGAGGAGGCGCGACCTCTCTCTCTTATAGGCACATGACGAGGCGAGGCGAGGCGTGGCGAGGCGGAGGAGCGCGCGTGTGGAACTCTTTCCTTCTCCTTCTCATCCTTTTACCAAGTGGTAGGAGAGCTCACCTTATAATCTGGTCCAACTTTCACTCAACTAGCAATGTGAGACTAAACATTTGTCCCAGCTCTTGCCTTGCATGAATGGGCCAAATGGGCCTCTAGGATTTCAGGAATTTATTGGCATATAATAAATGGGCTAGGCCTAGTTAGGCAAAAATTCCAACAATCCCCCACCAGATCCCGGAGGCACATGAAGTTTGCCTTTGGTTCCAAAACATTGTTTATATACCAGTACTATAGTGGAGACTGTTAAGTTGAACTTCCACCTAGAGCTTTATGTTATACTAGGCCGCAACTTGTACAGTGGACTATGCCTTGAACTGCAAGTTTGCTGCGAACCTAGCTTCACAAAAAGTCTTGACCGATACTAGGCTACCGTGGGACTTCCCCGCGGGTGGAGCTTATACGTCATACTCCATGACCTTTCATGAGTTTATTAGATAGCACCCTACTCTCATAGACTACGACGTTTTAACAGTCAGACTCATATAGGTGTGTTCTTCAAAAGATGTTCTGCAGGTCAACATCTTTGCTTAGGATAAGCCACTTAGAACACATTAAGATAATAAATCAACCTGCCGTGCAGAATAGGAAAGTATTGCATCTTTATGGAGTGGTGTTTATTAAAGTAGGGATACTTTCCTCTCAGCTAACCAACAGCTTGTCTCCCAATTCTAATTCACGGGATTACCGATCACATAGAGTGGTTTACCGCTGTGAAAAGCTCAAATTGTGGGTCTCATACCCATCTCCTTCGATGCATTTTCTATCACGTTGCGTGATAGACCCTTTGTGAAGGGATCTGTCAAGTTTTTAGATGTTTGGATATAATCCAATGCAATAACTCCGGAGTTTCTCATTTTCCTGACAGATTTTAGTCTTCTCTTCACATGTCTTGAGGACTTCATATTATCCTTAGAACTGTTCACCTTAATAATCACAGTTTGATTATCACAGTTCATTGGAATTGCGGGTATAGGTTTTTCAACCACAGGTAAGTCCATCAAGAGTTCATGAAGCCACTCTGCTTCAACAGTGGCCGTGTCTAGTGCTGTGAGTTCTGCTTCCATAGTTGACCTCGTTAAGATGGTCTGCTTGCAAGACTTCCAAGAAACAGCGCCACCACCAAATGTGAAAACATATCCACTCGTGGCCTTTATCTCGTCAGCATCAGATATCCATATTGAATCACTATAACCCTCTAGTACCCTCGGATACCCGGTATAGTGTATGCCATAGCTCGCAGTGCCTTTTAGATATCGCATAACTCTCTCAAGAGCATGCCAGTGATCATCTCCTGGATTTGAAACAAATCGACTGAGTTTGCTTACAGCAAAGGCGGTGTTAGGTCTCGTGGCACTAGCTAAATACATAAGCGAGCCAATGATTTGAGAGTATCTTAGTTGGTCTCTAACATTTCCTCGATTCTTTCGAAGCAACACACTAGGATCATACGGTGTAGGAGAAAAATTGACGTCGCTATACCCGAAACGACTCAAGATCTTTTCCACATAGTGGGACTGAAGCAGTGTAATCCCACCATCATCATCTCTCAATAGCTTGATGTTCAGGATGACATCAGCTACTCCCAGATCCTTCATCTCAAAGGAACGAGATACGAAATCTTTGACCTCCTTAATTGCATTAAGGTTGGTTCCGAAAATCAGTATGTCATCAACATACAAACAAAGGATGACTCCCTCACCCCCACCATGGCGATAGTATACACACTTGTCAACTTCGTTTACAACAAATCCTGCAGCGGTTAAGGTTTTATCAAATTTTTCGTGCCACTGCTTAGGTGCTTGTTTAAGACCATATAAAGACTTCAGTAGCTTGCACACTTTTCTTTCTTGACCATTTACTACAAAACCATCTGGTTGATCCATATAAATTTCCTCATCCAACTCTCCATTTAGGAAAGCCGTCTTAACGTCCATTTGATGAACGAGAAGACCGTGTGAGACAACCAGAGAAAGTAGTATTCGAATGGTGGTCAACCTTGCTACAAGTGAGTAAGTGTCAAAGAAGTCTTCACCTTCCTTTTGGGTATAACCCTTGGCCACAAGCCTTGCCTTGTACTTCTCAATAGTACCATCAGGCCTTAGTTTCTTCTTAAACACCCATTTACATCCTACAGGTTTGCACCCATAAGGACGATCAGTAATCTCCCATGTTTCATTAGCTAAGATGGAATTCATCTCACTATAAACAGCTTCCTTCCAGTAGTCAGCATCAGGAGATGCATAAGCTTCTAAAATGGAAGTGGGAGTGTCATCGACAAGGTACACAATGAAATCATCACCAAAAGACTTTGCAGTCCTTTGTCTTTTGCTCCTTTTAGGAATTTCATTATCATCCTCCTTAGGACTATCAGAGTGTTCAATTGGAATGGTAGGTTCAGAGAATATAGCAAATTCCTGATTAGATGAACTAGGTAACTCCGGATTTGATCAGTTAGGTTTATCCTTCATTGGAAAGATATCCTCAAAGAAAGTCGCATCAGTCGACTCCATGATTGTACCGACATGAATGTCAGGCACTTCAGATTTTACTATCAAGAATCTATATAACCAATGCTATGAAAAGCATAGCCCAGAAAAACACAATCAATGGTTTTTGGTCCAAGCTTGCGCTTCTTGGGGATTGGTACATTAACCTTTGCCAAACAACCCCAAGTACGTAAGTAAGAGAGTTTTAATCTTTTCTTCTCTCATTCTTCGAATGGAGTAATTTCTTTGTTCTTTGTGGAAACTCGGTTTAGGGCATGACACGCGGTCAATAGTGCCTCCCCCCACCATTCCTTAGAAAGACCCGATGTGTCTAACATGGCGTTAACCAAATCAGTTAGAGTATGGTTCTTTCTTTCAGCTACTCCATTTGACTGGGGTGAGTAGGGAGGCGTCCTCTCATGAATTATGCCATGTTCTGCACAAAAGGAATCAAACTCGTTTGAAAAATACTCCCCACTACGATCAGACCTAAGCCTCTTAATCTTTCGATCAAGTTGATTTTCTTCCTCAGCTTTATAGATTTTGAAGAAACTCAAAGCCTCATCTTTTGATTTCAGAAGATACACATGAAAATATCTCGTAGAGTCATCGATCAAAGTCATGAAATATTACTTTCCATCTTTTGTCAACACACCATTCATCTCACAAAGATCAGAATGTATGAGCTCTAGTGGTGTTAAATTTCTCATTTCTGCAGTCGTATGTGACTTGCGAGGTTGTTTAGCTTGCACGCAGACTTGGCACTTAGATCCCTTAACAATTGAGAAATCAGGGATTAAATTCATTTTGGCTAGCGGCGTCATACAACCAAAATTAATATGACAAAGACGAGAGTGCCAGACATTTGATTCAAAATTCGTGTAAATATGATTAACAACTTTATTACAAATGTCTGACAGAGATAAGCGGAACAAGCCTCCGCATTCATAGCCTTTACCAACAAAGGTTCCATACTTCGAAATTACAAATTTATTGGACTCGAATACAATCTTGTAGCCATCTCGACACAAAAGAGATCCGCTAACAAGATTTTTATTTATTGAGGGAACATGATGCACGTTCTTCAGGCGCACGGTCTTTTCCGAAGTGAACTTCAGATCGACCGTACCAACACCATGAACAGAAGCATGCGAGCCGTTTCCTATCAGCACGGTTTGAGTCCCTCTGACCTGATATTAAGAAAACATGGAAATATCAGAACAAACATGTACATTAGCGCCCGTGTCAATCCACCAATCAGGAGAATGACATAATGAAAGAACAGTAGGTAATATACCATACCCAACATCTTTCATCTCAACGTCGCCCATGACAACATTAGCAGTCTTGCTGCTCTTCCCATGCTGGCGGTTGTCAAAGCGGTTGGGACAAGCAGGAGCCCAATGATTAGGATCACCGCACACATGACAAGCACCTTTACTTTTATCAGTCTTCTTCTTGAAGCTGGTGGACTGTGAGACCTTGTTCTTTCCATCGAACTTTCCTTTGTCATCATACTTGCCTTTGTTCTTGAACTTGTGAGGCTGGAAGTTCCTTTTCTGTACCAGGTTGGCATTAGAACCTCCCTCGGTACCTCGAGCACGTGTTTCTTTTGCTCTCGCCTTCTCTTCCACATCAAGAGTCCCAATGAGATCCGTCACGGAGAACTCTTGTCTCTTGTGCTTCAGAGAAGTAGCAAAATTCCTCCAGGACTGGGGAAGTTTGGCAATGATGCCTCCGGCAACAAACTTGTCCGGTAACACACAAGTGAAGTGCTCAAGCTCCCTGGCAAGTGACTGTATCTCATGAGCCTGCTCCACAATGGAGCGGTCATCAACCATCTTATAGTCATAGAATTGTTCCATGACATACAGTTCACTGCCAGCATCGGAGACTCCAAATTTTCTCTCGAGCGCATCCCACATATCCTTACCATTGCTAAATGACAGATATGAATCGACAATATTGTCGCCAAGGATGCTGATCAAGGCAGCCTTGAAAGTGGTATCAAGTTTTTGGAACGCCTCTTCCTGAGCGGGATTAAGTTCTCCCTCAGGTGCGACATAGATGGCGTTATAGCAGCTCATGGTCTGAAACCAGAGCATTTCTCTCGCACACCATTGTTTGTAATTCACACCTTCGAACACAGGTGGCTTCATAGAAGCAACAAAGCCACTTGGGGCAAATTGCCTGAAATAAGGTTTTTGGAATGTTGAATAATAGAGCAATTTACCAAGCGAATTATCCATAATAAACGCTAGATAAAACATGATTAGAATAATAGGCAATATACTAATCATGTGAAATAGCGAATACATATTAAGGCATATAACCAAACAAACTACAAGGCATAAAACTTTGGATATGATCAGAAGAAGATTGAGACAGAAGATATACACGGCAGTAGCAGAAGAGGAACCGCCAGCGTTGGAACCTTCGTTGGCCATGTCGTCGAGAAAGAGGGTGCTGATCTCGGGGAAGAAGTCCTCGTCGGGAAAGATGTCGCTATCTGTGAGGGAGTCCGTGACGAAGCCAGTAGTCGCGCTGATAGCGCTCCCCAAAAACCTTATCGCCCTTCTCCCGTATAGGACTCGAAGTAGCGGGGTCTCGGAGGCCTACTGTCCCGGCTCGCGGTGCACGCCGCAAGACGGGATGGGGAAGATCTAGGTAGCGCAGTGCTCTGGAACTGGAGGCGCAAAGGATGTGTGGCAGTGTAACTGAGAGGAGGCGCGACCTCTCTCTCTTATAGGCACAGGGGGAAGGTAGACAGACTGCGCAGAAGATGAAACGAATGGACGGTAGATGAAGCGAACATGCGGCAGCCCACCAGACAGCCTCCACTCAATTCGTATTAAAAGTCCACTCAAAGCAAACGTTTCATCTTCTGTACATATGTTCATATACCATTCATGCGTGGCAAAATAAAGCTCGGCTCGGCGAGATTCCCGCAACCCGCAACCCGCAACCCGCAACCCGCAACGCGCGCGCGCGCGTCGCGTCGCGTCGCGTCGCGTCGCGTCGTGACGAGGCGAGCGAGGAGGAGGAGCGCGCGTGTGGAACTCTCTCCTTCTCCTTCTCATCCTTTTACCAAGTGGTAGGAGAGCTCACCTTATAAGCTGGTCCAACTTTCACTCAACTAGCAATGTGGGACTAAACATTTGTCCCAGCTCTTGCCTTGCATGAATGGGCCAAATGGGCCTCTAGGATTTCAGAAATTTATTGGCATATAATAAATGTGCTGGGCCTAGTTAGGCAAAAATTCCAACAGAACAGTTATGCCCCCAAAGTTCAATTTAAACAGAGACAACTCCCCTTTCTTTAGTTTATCAAAAAGGGCCATAAGATCATTTTTATGACATTCCAAAATGTTTGATAAATCTCCAAAAGCAACCCATCCGGTTCTGGTACTTTATTATGTTCCATCTGAGATATAGCCTCGTGTGCTTCTTTCTCAGTGAATTCAGCAGTTAGAATATCATTTTCTTCTACTGAAATCTGTGGAATATCATCTATCCTATCTTCTACTAAAATCTGTGGAATAACGGTGAATTTAGTTGACTTTATATACGTAGGTGCACTGAAAAAATTAAGAAAGTACTTGCAAATGTTTCGATAAAATCAAGTACATATTTGTGAGACATGTATCATATCTAGTCCAGACCTACCAAATTTGATGCGCCGCAGCTGCTTTAACAATCTTGGACATTCATATTGTGGTATTCCACTTTATTTTACTTGCTATTAATGACCACATGTAAATGTTATGATGACATATGGAAATATCGGGGACACCACTCTTAATACTCACCTAGTCTGTCTTTAAGCTAGAACGACACCTACTCAAGTTGCTCTTCTCCCACAATCGTACATAGTCCCTTCATAAATAGATAATGTGCAGCCACAATGGTGTGTGATAGCTCTCTACTGAAACAAACGAAATAAAAGGCAATGGTCAAGGTTTTCACCGTTCGTGTATGCTTAATGTAGTGCATTATCGGAAATGGGAGGCTTCGGGAACGGTCAATGAGGAGGGTAGATGTGTTCTTCTTGTCAGAGGGTCTTTGCTTGTACCCGATGGTATAGTCTGGTTAGCACTAAAGAGAGAACACGTGACGGTATAGGTGGGTGCTGAGGGAACCTGGTCGATCAACCTGTTTGGTCCGATTCTGCTCCATCTGTCCAGAGAGCGCCTTGGATGTGTCCTGGTGAAGAAACAACCGGCCTCGCCTGGATGTCGACGGGGTTAGATTAGCATGCTGCTGCAACACTAGGATGATAGCAGCCCGCGCATGATTAGAGAGACAGGTGCGTCATGTACAACGTTGGTAATCACATCTTCAACCTCACTGTATCAACCCAAAATCCCACTGTCTGCGATGCATACCGCCCGCAGTCTTGCTTCCTGCATGGCTCCGTTTGCATACTTTTGCTGCTCTAGTTCATCCTGGCACGCAGCTTCGCCAAGTGGATATTTTGTACCAGAGAGCGAATGGATCTGGAGTTGAATTTTCATTTTCCATTAGAATTTCTAAGATGAGATTTTATACCATATGGATATTTTATTATTCACATACTTTGTTCACTTTGGTCACACAATCATTGTAAACAGGTTAATCTTTCCTGAAGTTGGGGAAAATGTAACCCGCTTCTACTTGATACTAGTGGTATTAGGAGTATGTCGTGCGGTTGTGAGACAATGAGCTCTCTTTTTTGCTGAAGGAGGTACACCTAGTTTTTGCGATTTTAGAGGTGTGCTTCGGTCCCCCTCCTCCCCCCTAAACTTATGTTGTATGGGCCGTTTTATTTTTTTAACATGTCGAAACACATATCGAGGTCACGTATATCTCCGTATATTTGTACTCGGTTGAATTGGTTATAATTGACGTTTCGGTCGGCTGAACCGACCTTCCATTATTGTGATCTATGTCTTTGCATGTCATATTTTAAAAAAATGTTGCTGTTATATAACTTTCGATTTTCGCCTTTTCGTAGGCACATGAGTATACGTATACGGGGAGTATACGTCTAAGAGGACCATATAGACTTCGGTTGGGTTCATACGGTCCTCTAAACAATCGATATCGAGTTTTTGTTTGTCAAAGTTCGAAAGACGGGTGAGGGGAGGGGGGGGGGGGGGGGAGACGGAAGCAAAAGTGCTTGTTGTGTGTGGAATAAAATGACCCCTGCATCGTTTGGGGGACGTCGTGGGGGTATGGTCATGCAGCAGTGACAACAAAAGATCTAGTGTGTGGTGGAGGCATTAGTCATGGCGGTAGCTGCGGCAGCGAGCGTGGTTGGGCAATGCTCAGGCTAAGCTCCTGATGGAGACCGTTTCAGGGTTAAAAGGACGTGAACAGCGGTTCATGGACACGATCCACAAGATCTAAATCTGATTGTCGAATTCGAGATGTTGGAAGGATGCTACTCCCAACGGCTCCCGGATTAAGGAATTGGACGTGGGTCATCGCATCAGAGAGGAGTTTTGTTAGTGGACTAGTCGGCGGGTGGCCATGCCCACTCAAGGTGCACTGAGATGATTAAGAAATTACATGTAGGTGCACTGAAAAGATTAATAAATTGCATGTATATGTTTTGATAAATCCAGTATATTTTTGCGAGACATATACTATATGCTGTTTAGACCTTATCAAATTTGATGCACCGTGGCTGCTGCAAAAATCTTACTCGATAAAATAGGATCATTACTAGCATCTATTCTATCTATTATATACTAAAAGCAATATAAGGGTGTTTTTCGAGGCACCCCGTTGATCCACATCCTCAAGATTATTTGGACAGTCAGATATAGACTTAATGGCTAGGATCTTTTAAGTTACGTACAGGTTATCACGTGTGTGCGCAGACTTTAATTAGGTAGTTTATTTATTTGTGTACACGTTAAGATTTTTCTTTTAGCAACGGGCACGTCAAGCTAATCAAGATATCAACCAATTCGTTCCCAAAAAAAGATATCAAACAATCATACTATCAAAGGAAAAATCAACCAATCAATTTTTTTCCGATAAAGTCGAGAGTTTCTCTACAAGACGTATGTGCAGCCTTTCATTAGGTAGTTTAGTTATTTGCGGACACTTAGTTTTTTTTAGCAACGGGCACGTCAAACTAATCAAGAAATCTCCCTGCAAAAAAAAAAGAACTGTTCAGGATATCAACCAACAACCAATCGTACTGAAAAAGGATATTTATCAGCCAATCGATTTTTCCCCATAATGTCGATAGTTTCTGTACAAGTTGTGTTGGTTCAAATTTGTACACCCGAAATTAAGTTTTTGGATCCGTCCATGTCCAAGAGAAAATAAGTTTGAGAGAATTTGTGACTAATACCGATATAGCAACGGTGCTCTTATCTTATGATTAGTTTTTAGTACTAAACGATGGTACACGTTCTAGAGATATTAAAAAGAAAAACACGTTCAGCTAAAGGGTCTTTTTTTACATGCATAGTGGGAGATCTGTCTTGATATTTTTTAACAAGAGTGATACATCGTGTTGTTTGTTACACATTACTGGAAGCAGAACACCAACAATATGATCAGCTTTTTTTTTTGGTATACCATGTACATCTACTAGATAGGGGATCCCAATTTTTTCTTCATGCGGGAAGAGTTTGACGCGACTGTTGGGACACATAAGTTTTTTTTCTGGCAGACCCAAGTAGATCAAATACGGGAGTCTAGGACCATGTATCTTTCGATCTTTTCTAAAGCACCACCTTAATCCAATACCTGGCAGCGTTGCTGTACGGAGATAAAAACCCCTAAAATTAACTTGATCGGTAGTTTTTCTATGATATGAATAGTGACGTCCATATTAATATGTCTTAAGTGATAGGGAAAATGCATACTGGGCATAAAGCTTGGTGCGTGAAAACTATATTAAAAAATAACAATGTCACCAGTATAAATAAAATATATACAATCTATGAAAAAACTATTTACCAAAACCTTCCTCTCATACTTGCATATCTTATTCTAACGGGAGAAATCCTTAAATTTGCAAATTTACGCAATAAAATAATCATAATCTCTAAAAGTAAGAGTGTGTCTGGAAATATTTGTAATTCTTTCTTTAGATTAAACATAAAAGAGAAATATGTTCAAAAATCTCACAAAAAGTTAAATTTGTGTATCATAATTGCATCAAGTTTGGATTGTATCGTCAGTTTAAATTAGATTAAGATTCCTTTTTAAATTAGATTAACAAAAGCGAACATTCTCAAACATTGATGCTATCAAAAGCGAACATTGTATCGTCAGTTTAATTAGATTAAGATTCCTTTTTAAATGGACACATGCTTTGTCAGAGAAAATATCAACAAATTACAAGACAACCTATCAAAACCATGAAGTTCTGACATATATCTATCTGTTTATGTGAACTATGGAGCTATATTATTCACATTAATTGATTCCAAGGTTACTTTCAAAAAAAGGTGAAGATAATATAATGCCCTCGCATCTGCGAGGGCCACCCTACTAGTTATATACTAAAAGCAATATAAGGATGTTTTTCGAGACACTAGGTTGATCCACATCATCTAAATTATATCAACCATTATTAGATCTATAACTTAACGTCATGATTTAATTAGCACATTAGTCCAAGACGAGTCTCCAACATGTCACGACTCACGTTTGACGTGTAACTCACGAACACCTCTTCCATGTAACAACATGTGTTTCCTAGAAAAAACAGAATCCTACCATCGCGTTAATCCCTCAGCTAGAATCATTGGATCTTGAAATCTATTCCCGTTCATTGTGCGGCTCTTCCTTCGCCCTAATGACCTCCTCACGCTGACTGTCGTCCAAAAGTCCGGCCGTTAGTCTGCCTCACAACAGGAGGCCCAAGCTACCGATCCGCCGCCATGGCCTTGCACAATTGCGTCTGCATCCAATTTGTATTTGGTACATGCGCCAATCTGAGGCAGGCCATGCAGTCACTGCTAGAAGAAGACAATATGCCTAGGTTCTTCACGTAAGTACAGCTAGATGCTCCTTGCACACACCTTAAATTGTTTTACTATTCAGTAATAGCATACTCGCAATTTGATATGTACAATCAAGTTCAAAGTCCAGCTAGCAGATTGATTGATCTGATGAATTTGCACGACTTCCCTAGGAGCAGAAATATGTATGGATGGTTTCAAGTATGTTGACTAGATCAGTCCACAACAGTGATTTTCATCCTTGTGATACACCTAGGGCAAGCCACAACCCCATGGCAATGAACTAGGACTGGGCAGGTAACATACTTGTGGAACTTTGCGTATGATTAATTAGGAACAGTTTAATTAAGATAATTATACATATATTATTTAATATAACACGATACATGAGTCTTTAGCTCCATAGGATCTATTGTCTGATTAGAAGAAACCCAGTAAATTCGTTTAATCTATTTTTAATGTAGACCCTGGCTATAGCCCACTACGATCTTCTTATTGATCTAACATTTTTTTAGTCTGTCGTTATCACCAGTCAATCCCACTAATGTGATAATTTATCTCATTCCATGAATTATTCACAGGTTTAAGTTAGACCCTTCATGAACACTTTATTCTAACGAACATAATATGAAATATTTTGAGAGATGTATATACTTGCATGTATGGTACCCCTACCTACTAATAGTCTGTTCACAAATACATTCTATATATATAAATTAGGGAAGGGAAAAATCTAGGAAGAAATAAGGCGTCGTAGACAATAGAAACACTACCCTGCCAGATTTAGCAGGACTTTCGCTACTATGCTGCAATTGGAATGGAGTTCATTGACATGGAAACGGGAACTATCATAACATGAAAATCTAAGGAGAGAAACTCACACGACTAACAAATAGGTCGTTTCAGAAGAAGTCAGCTCATAAGGTCATGTCTTCGGTGTCGAGGAGCGATACTTGCGTCCTTTATTGTTCAAGTAGTCTATGTGTAAGTCCTTAAAAATTATTTTCTGTAGAGGTTTTCGATGTAGTGATTATAAATCTTAGAAATATTTCATATAGATCACGTTGTACTTTGTTATAAAAAGTGTACTCTAAATAATAATAATAATTGACCATGAAATTTTTTGGGGAAAAAAATATAGGTCATGAGATTTTAACAAAATCTTTTAATAGTATGACAACAATAATAACTAGAGTTGGTAAACTTGAGGACAATGTTTTTGCATGGTCAAGTCAAAAACGAATAACATACTATGTGTTACATGACACAACAATTACATATGAAAAAGAGTAAAATGTGTGGGCACGAGAGTAAAGATTAAAAATACCTCTCTAACTTTTACTATGACCGTCCATTACAAATAACATCGATAGAAAATTAGTATTATTAAATTTGACATGAAAAATGTTTCATAGTTTGTAGTTATGTTGTAATATATTAGAAATATACAGATGTAAAAAAATACGATCAGCGTCTTCATGTCTAAAAAATGTTATGTTATAATATATTATAAAGATACGGATGTAAAAAATACGGTAACCATCTGCATGTCTAAAATGTTACGTATTTCAGAATCTATGGAGTAAATGTGAGGAAAGATACACATAAGATAAAAATTAGTAGTAGTTTACTTTGTGAGCATGTGAATGGGGTGAATTCGTTTATTGTATCCTCTTGCAAAAAATATACAATTAAAATATCATCTAAAGAACTCAATTGGGTAAATTATAAATTCAAGTTTGTGCATTCTTACCCTTAATATTTTTATTTGAATTTATGTTACCATGATGTAACACTCTAGGTATGTTATATTATTGAGAACATACATGGCCAACCTAAAAAATGAAGATCAAGCTATAGAATAGAGCAAAGCACATACCCAACCATTAGTTGTTCTGTCATTGGTAGAACCATCTCTACATATGCATCAACATTATCTGACTAGTTTTTGTTAGGTCTTGTCAGACCGCAAATACATATTATTTTGATCGGATGGCCCTCACAATGAAATCCATTGATAGATCTCGTAGATTTATCCAAATTATATATCCAATGAAATGTTGATTGTTAATTATTAGTTGACAAAAATACATAGGTATTCATAGAGTATACATCTAATATCACCGACTCATAGCATGTAAAGTAAATCTAAAAACTGATGCAATATGTTGTACATCCTCTATCATCTAGCTACAAAAGAAAATTTTATTATTATGCACTATAACAATGCCACATGCAAAAAATAATTGAATTATTATGGTGTTTTTTTGCAAATAACAAAACAATGAATAGTTCACAGATTCGTTATTATTTTCACGCAAGTGATGATCTTTTGGTATAAATTTTCTATAAAAAATACAAATATATATATTGAAATATTATAATTAAAAATAAAAATGTTTTGTAACACTTTCGACACATTAAAGATAGTGCCCTCGCATTTGCGAGGGCCACCTTGCTAGTTAAAGTTTAAATACTAGACAACCTGGTCAGTTTTAACAGAGAGATCATATTGTAGACCTAGGTGCCCTGAATTTTGTTTGGAAGTACATGTATATATATATATGTCTTGGTAAAAAGTTCAGTACATTTGTGGGAGACATATTAATTATACTGGAGTCTGGACCTACCATATTCGATGCACCAAAACTACTGACGACAATTTTTGACATTCATATTGTGGCATTCCACTTTTATTACTTTACTATTAATAACAACACCTAAATGTAACAATAACATATCACCGAGCCTGTCTTTAAGCTAGAGTCAGATCTATTCATGTTGCTCTTTCTCCCATAATCGTACTTTCTCCGTTCATAAAAAGATGATGACGAGCAGCCACCATGGGTATGTGATAGCTCTCTCCTTGGGTTCGAAACAAATGAAGTAAAAAGAGATTGCTCAAGGTTTTTCGCCCTTCGTGTAAGCTTAATGTAGCACATTATCGGAAATAAGAGGCTTCAGGAACAATCAGTGAGGAGCATAGACGCGTTCTTCTTGTCAGTGGATTTGTTATGGTACCTCATGGTATAATTTGGCCTGAAGTAAAGAGAGACGACGTGACGGTATATCTAGGTGCCGGACGGCTTGTTTAAATCCAGCTGTTTGGTTTGCTTCGGCTCTATCTGCTTGGAGTGAGACTTGTATGTGACTTAATTAGTGAAGAAACAGCCGGCCTGGCCTGGATGTCGCTGGGGTTTGATTGCACGAGGATGTCGCTGGGGTTTGATTGCACGAGACACAGGCGAAGCATATACAACAAAGTTAATCTCATCTTCGCCAGCAGTCCCGCTGCCTCTGATGTGGCTCTCGTTCCTTTACTTTTGCTACTCTAGTTTATCCCGACACGCGCCTTCACCAAGTGCTGACAAGAACACGCCAGATCGACAGCAGAAATAGCCAGAGTGGTGAATGGATCTAGAGTCGAATTTTCATTTTCCATTAGAATTTGGGAGATGAGTTTTTATATTATGGTTATTTTTATTCACATACTTTATTACAGGAGCAAGGAGGAGAGAGGCGATCGCCAAGCTTGACTCCAAAACACCATCTTTGATTAATTAAGAAGCATGCTAGCGCGTGAACGTGCCCGCGCGGGTGCGGGGGCGTGACCATAATGAAGATCCAATGACACAAAAAAACACAAAGAACCCCACAAAAATGAAAAATGCCATGGAAAAAATGAAAAATATCCTGACAACTTATATTTGTGGGTGCTCCGAGAGACTAGAGAGGACACATTTTCAACTTAGATTTTGGGTCAGTACATACTAAACTTTCTCCTCATCGTGCGAGGAGATGATGGCATCGGAGATGGCGGCTCTGCCCTTTTCAGACCCTGATACCCTGTACTCTAACGCCTTGCTACTTGCCATGGCAGCTTTCCAAATCCCGCAATCTCGTCGAGCATTTCGATGGGAAACTCCGAACAGCGCAATGCACGAACAGGTCCACGCGGAAAGGCCTCTACACGTACGACCTCTTTTTTGGCGTGCACTTGGTCCTCGCGAAGAGTACTCGTAGTACTACTCCACCATTATATGCTTCTGGATGTGCTCTGCCATCCCGTACAAGTCCCTCGCCATGTCACCGTACTCCACGTCCGAGGAGGATCATGCGGAGTACGAGGGGATGAGCCTCCGTCGTGGTCCGGCCGCGGGAGGGGTTGCTCCTTTGAGCCATATATGGAAGTGTTTGTCTTCTTTGCGTGGGCCATATATCGAAGTGTTTGTCTACCTTGGAGCTGGTCGTGTGGCCACAAGGGAAGAAGACGCGATTTCCAAACAGGGGGCACTTGGCATTTTTAAGGAAGTCGGGCCATCAAGAACTCACTACAGGCACTAATAATGATTGATGACTTATTGCGTGAGAAGGAAAAAGAAACCGTAAAAACTTGACAAAACGTCGTAATTTTAAATCAAACGATTTTTAAATACCGAACTGCAGGGATATAAATACACTAAGCAAACGGTTTCGAAAAAATAAGCCGTGTGAGATGCAGTAGTTATGGTCACATAAATCTTCCCGTGTGCGTTATCCCCACGAAGGAGGCGAGACGGCGAGATTTTGTGGCGTCAGCGATATATGAGGAGTTGATAAAGCTTAATGTTGGTAATATCTTGTCGGCGAAGGATGTTTCACTCTTGGAGCAGTGAGTTCGTAGTGGAATATAAGTTTTTTGGCTGCACCCTGTCAGCCGTCCATGAGTGTTGCTTTTCTTTTGTCTTTGCTGGCAGTGCTGGGCTATTGTAATGCACCCTGGTATCCGTAGCCCGTAAATCCAGCAAGACCCTATACGAGCTCTCTATAATTTTCACTGGTTTCATTACAGGACAGTATACCAGGAGCGGACAAACTGTATCTTTTCATTGACACGCATTTAGCAGTATTACATACTTCCTGAGAGTTCGTATCAATTGTCGTCAAGCTTCCTTTTACGTGCTTGATAAAGAGAGGGGTGAGCAATGTTAGAAATAATGGGGCTAATCCATTTAGGCCCATGTGTATTTCAGATTTTCCCTAAATCTCAAAGCCCAAATTTGTGGCAGCCCATATGTGTTTGGGCCCATGTTTGTGGTAGTCCCACATGGAAAGTTGGAGGAGAGTTGCACCATCTTATAAGGTAGAGTGTTGCACCACTTTGTAAGTGAGTGGCAATAAGAGAGATACACACGCGCGCTCCTCCGACGACGCCGCCGCCGCCGTTCGCACACTCGCCTCGTCTCGTCACGACGCGCGCGCGCCGCTGGTTGCGGGAATCTCGCCAAGCCGAGCTTTAATTTGCTGCTCAGGAAAATTGACAGACGTGTCAAACAGTTAGCTTATTCGGGTCGCTCCTGGATCGTGGGCTACTGTAACCGACCCGAACGTGCGTAACGTGGACTCGGCCCACGTTCGCCTCTATTAGGGTTTCCTGAGCTGCTCTATATAAAGTCCTGCGCGGCTATCGCCACAATACCAACGAAAACCAATCTAGGGTTTTGTCATCCTCTCTACTTGCGCCGTCACCGTAGTCTACTCCATCCCGCTTGCCGGCGTGCACCGGCAGACGGGAGAGCAGGTCTCCGGAACCACTTGCCCTTGTGATCCTATACGGGAGAGGGCGAATAAGGTTTTTGGGAAGCGCTCCGCACGACTGCTCGAGTTCTCCATCACGGGTCGTCTTCCATCCAAGTCGGGCGGTGCTGCCTACCGCCGTCTTCGTCGCCATATGTTTCGATCAATCTTCCCCAAAGTTCCTACTGCGACAACCGAACGGTACGTGCTACGTGCTTCTGTTTGGTTATTCATCATGTTCTGCGAGTACATGTTTAGCTACTGTTTGTTTCCGATCATCCTGTTGTTTAGTACATCTAGTATGTTCGAGTTACATGAGCTAGTAGCTGGTTTTGTCATGATTTATATTCTGAAATTAATCGTGGAAATTATGCCTAATATTTCAACAATCCAAAAACCTTATTGTCGGCAATTTCCTGAATTAACAATGGCTAGTTTTACCGATGCACCGAGGCCGGATAAGTTTACAGGTGTACACTTTAAGAGGTGGCAGTACAAGGCTGAGCTTTGGCTGACCACGATGGAAGTGTTCCATATCAGTAAAGGCAAACCTGAAGGAACTATATCTGACGAGGATCAGAAGAAGTTCGAGGATGCCAATACGGTCTTTGTGGGATGTATTCTGAGCATTCTTGCTAACCGTCTGTGTGATGTGTTTATGCACATAAAAGACGGGAAGGAGCTCTGAGATGCACTGGATGCCAAGTTTGGTGCTGCAGATGCTGGCAGTGAACTGTATATCATGGAGAGCTTTCATAATTTTAAGATGACTAAGGACCTTCTTGTGGTTCAACAAGCTCATGAGATACAGTGCATTGCCAAAGAGCTCGAACTCCTTAAGTGTATCTTACCCGACAAGTTTGTGGCGGGATGCATTATTGCTAAGTTGCCCCCTTCATGGAGGAACTTTGCCACAACTCTCAAACACAAGAGACAGGAGATATCAGTTGAAAATCTGATAGCGTCCCTTGATGTTGAGGAGAAGGCTCGGGCTAAGGAAACTACTGAGAAAGGAGAGAGTCATGCTACTGCCAACTTTGTGCAGAAAGGCAAATCTGTAGGCAAGAACAAAGGGAACTTCAAACCCTCCTTTAACAAGCCTGTAAAGACTACAACCTTCAAGAAGAAGAAGACGAACAGGGACAAGAGTGAACTGTCTTGTTACACTTGTGGAGATCCCAGCCACTTTTCCAAGGACTGTCCAGAACACGTAGACCGCAGAGGGAAAAATGCCAAGACTGTCAACGTCGTGATCGCTAGCAATACTGATGGGTATGGTAATTTATTTACTGTTCTTTCAGTATTTCAATCACCATGTTGGTGGCTTGATACGGGTGCTAATGTTCATGTGTGTGCTGACATCTCTATGTTCACTTCTTATCAGGTCGCCCGGGATTCATCCGTCCTAATGGGGAATGGATCACATGCTTCTGTTCGTGGTGTTGGAACGGTGGATCTGAAGTTTACTTCCGGAAAGATTGTGCAGCTGAGGAAGTGCAGCATGTCCCTACTATGAACAAGAATCTCATTAGTGGCTCCCTTCTTTGCAGAGATGGATTTAAGGTTGTCTTAGAGTCCAATAAAGTCGTTGTTTCGAAACATGGACAATTTATTGGTAAAGGTTATGAGTTCGGAGGCTTGTTCCGGTTTTCACCTTCAGAGTTTTGTAATAAATCCGTGAATCATATCTGTGGTGGTGTTAATGATGATACCAGTGTTTGGCATTCTCGTTTATGTCATATTAATTTTGGTTTGATGTCTCGGATGTCCAGTATGAGTTTAATTCCAAATTTCACTATTGCTAAAGGTTCTAAGTGCCATAGTTGTGTGCAATCAAAGCAACCTCGAAAGCCTCACAAGGCTGCCGAGGAGAGAAACTTGGCACCTCTAGAACTCATACATTCTGATCTATGCGAGATGAATGGTGTGTTGACAAAAGGTGAAAAGAGATATTTCATGACATTGATAGATGATGCTACTAAATTCTGCTATGTTTACTTGTTGCAAACTAAAGATGAGGCTTTAGACTACTTTAAAATCTATAAGACCGAAGTTGAAAATCAACTAGAGAGAAAGATCAAGCGTCTTAGGTCGGATCGTGGTGGTGAGTATTTTCCCAAAATATTTGACGAATTCTGTCAGGAACACGAAATTATTCATGAGAGGACGCCTCCCTACTCGCCCCAATCAAACGGGGTTGCCGAGAGGAAAAACCGCACGCTGACTGACTTGGTGAATTCCATGTTAGCCACTACTGGTTTATCAAAGGCATGGTGGGGGGAGGCTTTGTTGACTTCATGTCATGTCCTGAACAGAGTTCCTAACAAGAATAAAGAAAAGACCCCTTATGAGGAGTGGGTTGGGAGAAAACCATCACTTTCGTATCTGCGCACTTGGGGGTGTTTGGCGAAGGTCAACATACCGATTCCCAAGAAACGCAAGCTCAGACCCAAGACAGTGGATTGTATCTTTCTAGGATATGCTCCACGGAGTGTAGGCTATAGATTTCTAGTGGTTAAATCCGAGGTACCTGATATGCATGTTGATACTATAATGGAATCTCGTGATGCAACATTCTTTGAGAATATTTTTCCTATGAAAGATATGCATAGCATTGGTAGGATTTCTTCTGAAATACTTCCTGAATCTAGTGCATCTATTGATAATTCTGAACAACCACATGAGGAATTTCTTGAGAAGGATGCCGATGAACCTCTCACGAGGAGTAAGAGACAGAGGGTTGCAAAATCCTTTGGCAATGATTTCATCGTGTACCTTGTGGATGATACTCCTAGATCCATTACTGAGGCATGCATATGCATCCCCTGATGCAGATGATTGGAAAGAAGCTGTCCAAAATGAGATGGACTCGATTCTTTCTAATGGAACTTGGGAATTATCAGAAAGACCCTATGGTTGTAAACCTGTGGGATGTAAGTGGGTGTTCAAGAAGAAGCTAAGGCCTGATGGTACTATTGAAAAGTACAAGGCGCGTCTTGTAGCTAAGGGCTACACACAGAAAGAAGGCGAAGATTACTTTGACACCTATTCACCTGTCGCTAGACTGACCACCATTCGAGTACTACTATCCCTGGCTGCCTCTTATGGTCTTCTCGTTCATCAAATGGACGTGAAGACAGCTTTCCTTAATGGAGAGTTGGAAGAGGAGATCTATATGGATCAGCCGGATGGGTTTGTGGTAAAAGGTGGAGAGACAAAGGTGTGTAAGTTATTAAAATCTTTATATGGCCTGAAACAAGCACCTAAGCAATGGCATGAGAAGTTTGACAGAACTCTACTTTCTGCTGGCTTTGTCATTAACGAGGTTGATAGGTGTGTTTACTATCGCCATGGTGGGGGCGATAGTGTTATATTATGTTTGTACATGGATGACATTCTGATCTTTGGTACAAACATGAAAGTGATAAATGAAGTCAAGTCTTTCTTGTCAAAGAGTTTTGATATGAAAGATCTGGGAGAGGCTGATGTGATTCTGAACATCAAGCTTATTAAGAATGAGAATGGGTTACTTTAACGCAATCTCATTATGTTGAGAAGGTCTTGAGCCGATTTTGCTTTAATGATGGCAAGATTTCTCCAACACCTTATGATCCCAGTTTGACATTACGAAAGAATAAGAAGGAACCAACAGATCAGCTGAAATATTCACAAGTTGTTGGTTCTCTCATGTACTTAGCAAGCGCTACAAGACCCGATATCTCTTTTGTTGTGAGCAAGTTGAGTAGGTTCATGTATAACCCGGGTATTGATCATTGGCATGCACTTGAAAGGGTCATTGACAACCAAACTGTTATTGTCAAAGTAAACAATTCTAAGGATAACGCGAAGTCATCAAGACACGTGAAAAGACGTTTGAAATCTGTCAGGAAATTGAGAAACTCCGGAGTAATAACGGTTACGTATATTCAAACAGACAAAAACCTGGCAGATCCCTTTACAAAGGGACTATCACGAAATGTGATAGAAAGTGCATCGAGGGAGATGGGGTTGAGACCCATGGATGTCACACCTAGTGGTAACCCAACCTATGTGATCGGAGATCCCGTAAATTAGGACCTGGGAAGAACAAGCTAGCGGTTTGACTGAGGAGAGTATTTTGTAACCCTCTCTATGTGAAGATGTATAACTCTCATAATCTGTAAGGCAGGTTGGCAACATGCCTTAATGTGTTTCTATTGGCTTAATTAGCAAAGATGCCGTCCTACAGGGCATTCTTGAAAGAACACACCTATATGAGCTTGACTGTAAACGTCACGGTCTATGAGACTTGGGTGATCTCTAGTAAACTCATGAAGAGACCAGGGAGTATGACGCATATGCTCCAACCCGCGGGGTAGGCTACTGACAGCCAAGTACTAGTTATGATTTTGAGCGAAATCTATTGGCACCAAACTGTCAATTCAAGGTTCATCCATTGTTCAAGTTGTTGATAGACGTAGTTCAAGATTCTAGGCGGAAGTTCAACTTAACAGTTTCTGCTGAAACACTGGTATATAAACAAGTAGCAAGGATTGACAAATCATGGGGCTAATCCATTTAGGCCCATGTGTATTTCAGATTTTCCCTAAATCTCAAAGCCCAAATTTGTGGCAGCCCATATGTGTTTGGGCCCATGTTTGTGGTAGTCCCGCATGGAAAGTTGGAGGAGAGTTGCACCATCTTATAAGGTGGAGTGTTGCACCACTTTGTAAGTGAGTGGCAATAAGAGAGATACACACGCGCGCTCCTCCTCCGACGCCGCCACCGCCGCTCGCATGCACGCTCGCCTCGTCTCGTCTCGTCACGACGCAGCGCAGGCTCGCCGCGGGTTGTGGGAATCTCGCCGAGCCGAGCTTTATTTTGCTGCTCAGGAAAATTGACAGACGTGTCAAACGGTTAGCTTATTCGGGTCGCTCCCAGATCATGGGCTATTGTAACCGACCCGAACGTGCGTAACGTGGACTCGACCCACGTTCGCTTCCGTTAGGGTTTCCTGAGCTGCTCTATATAAAGTCCTGCGCGGCTACCGCCACAATACCACCGAAAACCAATCTAGGGTTTTGCCATCCTCTCTACTTGCGCCGTCACCGTAGTTTACTCCATCCCGCTTGCCGGCGTGCACCGGCAGACGGGAGAGCAGGTCTCCAGAACCACTCGCCCTTGTGATCCTGTATGCGAGAGGGCGGATAAGGTTTTTGGGAAGCGCTCCGCGCGACTGCTCGAGTTCTCCATCACGGGTCGTCTTCCATCCAAGTCGGACGGTGCTGCCTACCGCCGTCTTCGTCGCCATCTGTTTCGATCAATCTTCCCCAAAGTTCCTACTACGACAACCGAACGGTACGTGCTACGTGTTTCTGTTTGGTTATTCATCATGTTCTGCGAGTACATGTTTAGCTACTGTTTGTTTCCGATCATCCTGTTGTTTAGTACATCTAGTATGTTCGAGTTACATGATCTAGTAGCTGGTTTTGTCATGATTTATATTCTAGAATTAATCGTTGAAATTATGTCTAATATTCCAACAAGCAACACGCCTCCCCTCGATCTTCATTTTTTTTTAGATCTTCGTGTTAGCTCGAAGGAGAGAAGACCAGAAAGGTGAAAGCATCAAGGACATGTGGAACAGTTTTATCTGAGAATACTAGGCGAGACCACCGACCGACCAGATATTAGCCTTAACATATCCTGATGATTAGGTGCGCATACACTCACTGGGGTCGAACAGAAATGCTGGCAAATGGGCATGGGAGCCTTTGGGAACAATCAGCAGGGGCGCTCTGCTCCAACCCCGTCCGTCTGGCATGCTGCTCTAGCCCTTTCGAATGAAATTTTATGCATGCAGACCGCAAAGTTTAGTAGGATTCGGGGTCACCTAGTCTGCTGTGCGGAAGATCACCCCCTCTCTCAAATAGGCTTTGCTCCGCTATATTAATATAGCAAACCAACTGATATAGCCGTTGGGGCCACATCACAGTCAAGCAAAATAAAAAAAAAGTAATGCTGACAATGGCAGATCGACAAAACGAAGACGGCTTGCCACCGCTGCGCCCAGCGAAGATGTTCCACCACTCGTACAAGCAACACCTTCAACAAGGGATGCGGCGATGATGACGCTGGTGACCGGATTTGTCCTAGGATTTGCCCGTATGCGGGGGTGAGTGGAGAAGGGATATACCCGACGCTCCACAAAAAGGAATGGCGGCATCGGTAGGTGTCGCCCCGTCAATATCGTAAGACCGGAAGAAAATTTTGAGACATCTATTTGGAGACGGAGGGAGTATCATGTATTCTCTCGTATTGAGCACTCCCGGTAATGTGAAGTTCAAAATACTCGGGATAAAAGTTATACGAAATTCTAGGTATGTATTGATCATGTCTTCCAGCTTCAAATGCAGAACACTAATCAAGAAAAAGAAAAGGAAAAATTACGAGTAGTAGCTAATTGAATATGTGTCGTGAATTTGGCCCATTTAACCGCATCAATCCTTAATTTGTTGTTGTTTGTTTCAGAAGTTCAATTCTTACTTTCAGATTGAATATTTTATTAACACTAAGAAAGATGCAGGGACTATAAGGTTTTCATAGATAGGCTAAAATGGACAGCTGGACAGGAATATCGGTAGTACTCCACGCCTTGAGTAATCTACATAAATAGAAGGTGGGCAAACCACGCCGGTATGTGATATAATATAGCTCTCCATTTCTACACAAATCAACACACCCTGGAGGTTCATTAAACATTTTGTAAGGCACGCCTTGAGGAAAAGAAGTTTCATGGAAATGGGAGGCCTCGAAAATAATGAGTGGGTAGCAGAGAGGCCACGTGCCACAAGTGGTACACAGTCTAACCGGCGCTTGTCGGTTTGACTTAGAGCAAGTACAATAAGGTGACATCAGCTGACTATAAGAGATAAAATACTATATTTTGGCTGAGTTAGAGGAGAGAGAAGAGGAGAGAGAAGAAGAGCTGGCTGTAAGTTAAGAGCCAGCTACAACACGTGCTCCTAGACACTTTGTGGGAGTGACATGCGGGCCATGTATTAGTACACTAGTATATGTTTGTAGTTACCTATTGTACTTATTGGCTATAGTGATGGCTATAGATGACATGGCAGTGGCTTATAGCCAACAGTAGGCTATACTATTAAACTTGCTCTTAGGATTCGTTTCTCTTTGGCCCCGCAGAGGCGACTCCTAATACTAGCCCCAATGGGGATATCGTAGGTGGTATCATGGACCACATGCATGCAAAATACTTATGTGTCATAGCAATTAATGATAAAAGAGATTGTGTTGGTATCATAGCACATAAAACTAGAAAAATTAATCCCAAACAAATCTTGTCCACAATTTTACATTGAGATTCTACAAAACAATAAATACATCAAAACTATGATACTACTATATGATACTATGCATTGTGGATATGGTATCATATTCTAGTATCATATGCATGATACTACTATATGATATTCCCCATTGTGAGTAGTCTAAGCTTCCTGGACTTTGTTTGACGACAGCGAATCTCCGACCACTATCTTCCATACTTTCAACCTCATGTCCATCGTCTCGATATAGGAAATCCTGATCCTGTGCAAATCCAATCGTGTTTGGGGTGCACGTACAATGAAGTGACGTCAGCTTTTCCTTACGGTTGCCACGTCGGATTTTCGCTGGGCACAGATTGGCTGACTTTATGAGACTCCAAGTCAGCTGACTTTGAGTCACTGACAGGTGGACCCCATCATATGCAGGGTCCACATGTCAGTGACTCAAAGTCAGCCACCACAAAGTCAGTTAATCCTAGCGGATTTTTGCTTAGTTGAAGGAGAGAGAATGAAGAAAAGAAAGTTGTCTTTCCTAAGCTAAGGGATGATCCCTTAAAAATAAGAGAATATTTTTTTCATTGTACCTTATGTCTTCTCTTATCAATATAATTTTTTACTATAATTAGTCAATTCACATTAACTCTTAGAGCTGACAATAAGAGATAACCCATTATACAACGTATTTTTGTTACCTTCTCTAGATTACGTGAAGGACTAAGAAAAGACCCGTCTTCTCTAGCATTGTACATGCCAAGGGACGAACTTTGCTTCGCTGCCTACCCTTGGCATCGAGCGGTTTTTGCGGATCGGACGTTCGTGACTGGTACTGACATGGCAGGGATAGATAGATCTACTGGGGGGGACCAATTGATGGTAAGGACGTGTCGACCTAGAATACGGATCAGACTGAGAAGGAGAAATCGGTAGAGGGATCTATATCATTCTCGACTTCTTCTAGGGACAAGGTAGCCGAGATGCTGGGTCGCCTCAATCTCACCTCCCAAGAATCTGCTGCATTTGTCTGGGAGGATGAGGACGATGAACACCCATGAATGT
The DNA here is from genome assembly GCA_916181665.1 of Avena sativa. Taxonomy (NCBI): domain Eukaryota; kingdom Viridiplantae; phylum Streptophyta; class Magnoliopsida; order Poales; family Poaceae; genus Avena; species Avena sativa. The sequence goes on from OV702296.1 coordinate 288,176,305, forward strand.
ATGTAGACTTTGTTTATCATGTACTCCCTCCGTTTCAAAATATAAGATGTTTTAGGTTTGTGACAAAATGAATCTATACTTGTTTTAGTATGTAGATTCATCCCTAAGTTGGGTGAACCTATATACTAAAACAAGTCTAGATACATTTGCTTCACAAACCTAAAACATCTTATATTTTAAAACAGAGGGAGTATTCATGAATTTTTCGATATATGTAGACCTTGTTTATCAACTTGAATCGTTAGTATAATACATAAAAAGACTATGTGCGCAGCTTTTTTATTTTTTTTCTAATTTATTATGCTCATTTAAACTACCGTTTGGCCTCGCCATAGTAGCTGCGTCCAAAGTAAAGGCAAAACTGAGCACCATTCGCAGCTAGGGGCAAAACTGAGCACCATTCGCAACTAGGGACAAAACTGAGTACAACAAGGCCTCTAAGGGCAATCTGATAATTACACCACTTGCCTCTGATTGCTTTTTGGTGATTCAGCGTATCAAATCTGAATGGTAGGCTCAATGGTAGGCGCTGTTGCCCAGTTGCCTGCCGTTGCTAGAACCGTCCTCTTCGTATCAGTCTAGGATAGGTTCTTGTCCTCGCGTTGGCACCTCGCCTCAAAGCCGACTGTCTTCTATCCGGGAAGCATTCTTTTAGGGAAATGATCTGGATCCATCGTCCGAGGTTCTCATCGTCCTCCTCCCCTGCGTTTTATTCCTAAAATCGTCCTAAATTTCGTTTTTGCTGTAAAACGGTCCGCTTTTGCTACATATGTCCCCCCTTTTGCTTTCGAAGCAAAAAAAACGGTTCGATTTAGAAATAGAACGTCTCGCCGGAGACCTCGTCGGAGACCATACAGAAAAAAAAATTGTGCTAATGCAGCAAAACCGACTTTGCCGGAAACTTTTTTTTGCTGCATGGTCTCCGGCGAGGGTCATCAACGAGTTGTTTCCGACGATGTCTCCGGCGAAGTTTGTTTTGCTGCATTAGCACATTTTTTTGCTGCATGGTCTCCGGCGAGGTCTCCGACGAGACGTTCTATTTCTAAAACGAACCGTTTTTTTTGCTTCGGAAGCAAAAGGGGGACATATGCAGCAAACGCGGAATGTTTTGCAGCAAATGAATACTTGTCAACACGGGAAGCAGGACGATTGAAGCTCCCCCATCGTCCGGGGGACGCCTAGCACTTTCCATTCTTTTAGGTGCCTTGGAGATCATGTCAGCCTATGAATGACATTCACGCGCTACAAGAGAATTGGCCCATAGAGCACTAATTTGGTCCTGTAGAGACAATTGTATTGTCTTTAATTACATAGTTGTAGAGGCTTTTTATACGTCCATATATACCAATATAAAAAAGACCAAGAAGAGTACAGATCGGATTGGTCGTCAAACTAGCATTCAACAATCCATGTTGACTCCGGTTTTAAGCGGTACGTAGAACACAGTTCGTTCTTCCGCTCTACATCCTCGCCTGCTGCTACGGTGTTGCTACAAGCCTTCAAACCATTACTATATCCCCTAATCATAGCAGTGGATTCCTCTATTTAGTCTCAGGACATTCCTCTATTTAATCGCACCTGCGCATCTTCACTGATTATATCCGAATTGTAGTCATGAACTGCCTATGCGCTCTCGGAGCATCTCCACCGGCGGCCTCCAACCCGAACCCCAACCGAGTTGGGGGGTGAAGGCAAAATTTTGGCCCGCACCGGTGGCCTCCAACCGCTGCCACAGATTGCGCTGCCCACCAATCTGTCCGGTACTCCCTTTTCGCCCCGGCAACCAGGGGGTGCGCTGGGGCTGCTGGCAAGGCACACCACACTAGAAAGGCAGCGCCGGTCCCTCTTGCTAGCCACACAAGCACCCGCTACATCCTAATTTTATTTCTCCCTTGTCACCCCCGCCTTCCCCTGCGCAACCGCTCCTTGTTCCCACCCATTCGAGCGTCGCCGTTGCCGCTCCACATTGCCGGCGCGGTGCCGCAGCTCCACAAGACAGCGCAAGAAGCAACTAACCGTGAAGCCGGCCAACATGTCGGTGGCAGAGTTGAAGAAGATCTTGGAGATGAGGGCGGTAATCGATGGCCGTCGTGGCCGCTCCTAAGAGAGGAATATGTCTGTGGAGAAGGAGGAGTCGGTGATGCGTACATCCAAAGCCAAGCCGGGGAGCAGCAACGCCCGCCGCGGCACCTCGCTGTCATCGCCGGTCTTCTTCGAAGATGTGGAGATATATAGAAAATATATAGTCCCTTCATAAATACAAGGAAAGTATCATGTATTCTCCCGTATTAAGCACTCCCGGTAATGTGAACTTCAAAATACTCGAGATAAAACTTATGCGAAATTCTAGGTATGTATTCATCATGTCTTTTATCTCCAAATGCAGAACACTAGTCAAGAAAAGAAAAGGACAAATGTAATTACAAGTAGTAGCTAATCGAATAGGTGTGGTGAATTCGGCCCATTGACCGCACCAATCCTTAATTTGTTATTGTTTGTTTCAGGAGCTAAATTCTAACTTTCAAATTGAAAATTTTCTTGCACTATAGATAGAAAGATTCAGGGACTATAAGGTTTTCATTTTTTATTGTCTTGCAGTACTCTACGGCCTTGAATACATGTAGTACTCTACGGCCTTGAATACAGGGATACTATCTACTCTCTGCGTCTTTTAGTATTTAGATACATTCGAATCTAAATAAACTCAAGTCAATTATTACTGAACGGAGGGAGTACAAAAATAGAAGGTGAGCAAACCACGCAGATATGTGATATAGCTCTCCGCCTCTACACAAATCAACACACCCTCTAGGTTCATTAAACATTTTGTATGCTTAAAGGATTTTGGTCTACGTGGTTCGTGCCACTGGAAAAGAAGTTTAATGGAAATGGGAGGCCTCGGAAATAATGAGTGAGTAGAACAGTGGGTTCTTTGGCTAGTCATAATGGGAGTAACTTGAATAATAATATAGTCCTACATGTATTGTCAACTAAACATTTAAATGACATGTCATGCAATTAAATGATGAGAGAGAGGCTTGTGGTAACTAGGTATGTTACCATAATATCCCACATTTCAAGACAAAATGAGTCTACATCTATTCTATTATATATTAAAAGCAATATAAGGTTGTTTTTCGAGGCATTAGGTTGATCCACATCCTCATATTTATTTCCAACGTTTGATCTGTAAATCAATGGTTAGATCTTCACTTAAAACATGTGTCGCTTAATTCCGTTATTCTGTGTGATACTTGCCTCAATTGAACATACGCAACACGGTCGTATGTCACGTCTCGGAAACAAACTGATTGACCAGACGTACAGGGAGCTAACTCTAAAACTGATTAACCCGATTCTGTTTGAGACTTGCCCGCATGAAACACATGGCAACACGTACAGACGTATCGGAACCTAAGGACAAAGCTCTGATCGAGCAGACGTACTCGATGCTAATGCCAAAGCTGATCGCACACTATGGGTTTAGTTGCACGTGCCTCCTTGCCAAGACATACTACAACATCTAAGAAAAATATATACTACACTAGGACCTGGTGGCAGGAAAAATACATGTGTTTATCTAAAGATGTGTTCGGTTTGCACGTGCAACCCTGTCAAGACATAATTTGGTAGCATCTAAAAAAGACATATAGTGCACTAGCATCTAAAAAAAGAAGACATACCACACTAGGACATCGTGGCAGAAAAAGTGCATAGAAGCCTTACGAGCGAATATAAAGAAATAACCTGCCAACTCAAATTAACCAACACATAAGCCACTAACACATAAGCCACTGACTTGAATAGTATATCTCTAAAATCGTTGAACACGTATTGACCAGAGACACACATTTCGTAATATACACTTTTAAACTATCATCTATGCTTGAACGAACTACCGAGAAAAACAACATATGAAAATACGAGCCTCCATCGAGTAGAGCGTGAGCTACCGACAAAAAACAAACAAAAGACAACACATGAGAATCAGAGACTCCATAGAGTAGAGCGTTATGGATTTAGCACCAGACCATAGATGTAGTAAACGGTCATTTATATTACATGGCACCGGCCACTCAATCATCAGAAAGTTCTAACGATAATACACACGAAACATTGATTAGTACCTCCCTCACCGACCTTATAGTTATTTAAGGTGAACATAGCCGCTCTAGAATCAAAGGTGGACGGCTATTTGGCAATACATATAATCTCTATGTGTGTGTGAGAGAGAGAGGTCAAAAGTTCCACTATGACATAAGAAAATAGAATACCTACACATTTCCATGATAATGCGGAATCTAAATCAAAATAAAATGTGTGGTCACTATATCCATATAGAAAACTCAGTGAATATTTGAATAGAAAAATTGTATAAAAAACAAATTAGCCTACCATCATTCATGAATTACCGTGTTTATCGATTATACTATGAAATAGATATTATAATACAATACAAAATTTAAATGTGTTATGGAATTTCATAAAACCAAAACATCTGACCATTAGCATAAAGTACAAGTATTTTTATTTGGATAGGGTACTTTCCGCATACATTTCGAAACATTTATTCTAACAAAAATAAAATAATAATATCATGGTAATGTACCACCATTTAGAAATTATTGCATTTATGAATAAAACATAAAATGATCCTACCATCAATCAAATGGAACGATGTTTATTAGTGGACCACAACCGATAGATATTCATTATTGCACCTAAACGGATAAGATGAGGCATCACGATAAATTTAACTATATGTATCGCAAAAGTAAGTCCACGTATAAAAGCATAATATCTAATAATCAATTTGGCGGATCATGTTTTGGATAGTAGACCACACAAATTAATTACATGATCAAAAATATGCATAAACAAGATTAAATCCAACATATCAACAAAAATGTATACAAACATATCAAATAAAATATCAAGCATGAGGAGCTAGATTGGTGTTTTGCAGTTAGTTTTGAGCGCAAATGGATTAAAAAATCAAGCAGAAGATATGTGTTGTAGTGCACAATCGGTGGTCACTTGAGTAATAATATAGTCCTACATGTATTGTCAACTAAACATTTAGATGATATGTCATGCAATTAAATGATGAGAGAGAGGCTTGTGGTAACTAGGTATGTTACCATAACATCCCACATTTCAAGACAAAATGAGTCTACATCTATCTATCTATTATATACTAAAAGTAATATAAGAGGTTATTCTGAGCCACCACGTTAATCCACATATGCTACAAAAATATAAACCAATGATTTAAATCTTAACGGCTGAGATTAAAAGATAAAGATTGTTCCGTACAACATTAGAATGTACAAAAAAAACTCATGGCACGTAACCTAAGCCATATGAGTACACACGATCTCAGCCGACGGATTTTGTTAATCCTGCACAAGCTCCCGTCCCATACGCAATCGTCGTCAATATCAGGAAAAAACACGCTAAAATTACATGGCTGAGGTTCCAAACCCTAGCGTTATCTCCTCCGCCAAGGTCTTGCGCCATTGCATCTTCAACGTCCATGCCCCATGTCCTTCATCCTCTCTTGGTGAGGACACCAGCAAGAAAGGCAACGGGGAAAGACATGGATGAGGCACATGCCTGCCTGATCCAAGACCGCAGCGATCTACTCCCCCTGTTTTAAAATATAAGATGTTTTAGCTTTGTGAAGCAAATGTATCTAGACTTGTTTCAGTATATAGGTTCATTTAATTTTGAGGTAAATCTAAACACTAAAATAAGTTAAGATTTATTTTTTTCATAAACCTAAAACATCTTATATTTTAAAACAGAGGGAGTAGATTTAAATAATTTCTAGGATCACACGTGAAAATAATTGCACCATGTAATCGGTCAGAGGTATAGGCATAGCTAGCAGGTCCATGGATGAATACAATACACCATATGTGCACAACTTCCATAGGAGGCTAGGAACATAGAATCATTCGTCCATCTGATAGAGGCAATGCACTCATGCAATTGGGCGTCGATCCATTGTGAGCACGGAGGACAGGAAGGAGTTTCGCGTCCAGTTCCAGGCTGTCGACTATAACGATGACGACAACGAGTGAGGTCGCTGGCGCTTCGGCCTCCTAGATGGCCCAGGTGAATTATATCTCGGTAGGCTCCATTAGTTTAATTTGCTGTCGTGTTGTATTGATCTCATCTGCTATATCATGGATTACGTCAGTGTTTATTCTAGGAATATAGAATCGTGCGTGTATAATTTTGATTATCTTCATCCGATTGATCATCTAATAGAGGCAATGCGCTGATGCAGTCCGGCGCCAATTCATTGTGACTACAGAGGCTGGGGAGGAGTTCCGAGCCCAGTTCTGGGTTGTCGACAATAACGATGATGACAACGAGTGACTACATGGCCCATGTGAATTATCCCGGTAGCCTCCATTACTTTAGTTTTGTGTCATTTTTTCTCGATCTGCTGTATTATACATTATGTCAGTGTTTATCAATCTCCATAATCAATTCCATGCACTTGGGCAAGTTGCTCGAGGATGCATGCATGAATGCGTAGCATGCGGTATATACCCACGACCGACTTTTTATCGATGGCGCTACTAACCAACGATGCAAAACAAGCCCAGGTAGATCAGATCATGTACGTACAGAAAACACCATTGCATCAAACTTTCATATTAATTAATTAGATAGTAATATTTCCTTTTAAAAATATAAGCTACTTCATTTTATACATTTGTGCTTCATCCCTAATAATTACTACCATGAGTCAGAACATGCATAAGACTTTCAGTTTTAGATCTTTGTAGAGCAAAGCAACCATGGGTATTGGTTTGTGTAAAAGTTACCTATGTTGTATTACAAATTAATTGCTAATATGTTCTCACATATATACTATATATACATTATAAACCATAAAAGAGAGATAATAGGAGAAGAAACCATGAGAAAATTGATCCATGCACATATTATTTTAAGCTGCTAATGAGGGTGTTTAAGTTGGTCACTAGATGAAAATTTCTTCTTGAGAATATAAGATGATATATATTGGATGAAGAACACTAAATACATATGTATTTTACTAGGTTATAATCCCTTCTCCAATATATAGAACATGTAAATAATCGGAGAATAAGCCACGGAAAAATTGACATGGATGCATTGCACACGTTTCCCATACTATGCAAATGGAATGGATGTCGATGGCAAGCTCATGTTAGAGAACTAAGAACACAGGTGTGAGAGAGTGATATCAAACACAAGACGCAAAAGGTGAATCCTTGCTAATCGGTAATTAGGCATTTGCTTTCTTGGAAAAGAGCAAGTACATGAGAGAATTAAACTCAACTGATAAAGGGAGTCATTCAAAAAAATTTACCTAACATGGATTTATGTTTGTTGCCAATAGCCATGATTCCCAGCTAGACTAGAACTCAGGTCTTTAGAATAATCATGTGTGGGTTTGTGATTTATAGAATTATATATCTTAAAAAACTTCCATATAATCACTTTTAATCAATTTATAATAAAAATAATACTCATGGGAAAAGGGAAAATCAATTATGAGCCTAACCATTTAGGCAAATCAATTCTGAGTCTTAACCTTTTATTATTATTAGGTTGGCATAATTTGGAGGTGCCAATGGTTGAATCATACAGAACATGCAAAATGAATAATTGATTAAAAATATTTCCCTACGAACATGGAAACTCGAAGGTGTAAGGTTTACGTGACACACCATTTACCGAGTGATATTGCCGAACGTCTAAAGTGAAGACCGAGCATGGAATGGAAATAATCAATGAAAACAAATAAACATAATAATACATCTCTAGCTTTTACTTTTAACATCCATATAGAGAAATAGGAATCAATACATTATGTTTTCATAAATTTTCATATATGTAATTATGTTAAAAAATTCACATATACATAATAGCAATCAAATATACACAAGATAGCATACATGTTTAAAAATGTTGTGTATTTTGGAACAAGGGATAAATGTATGGAGTAAATGCCAAAATAAGATAAGAATAAATTCTCTAACCTTTGATATCACTACATATCAATGTCAGTGAAATCATTTGTTTTATTAAACTTCTTGAGAATTTTTTAGTCTTTCAATTCAAAAGATCATATAAAACGCTAAGTGGGCAATTGGAAAAATATCTTCATATTTTTGTGTGCTTTTACCTATCATACTTTCAATTCAATATATGTTCTTATATAGAAACCATGATGTACAAAAAAAATATGAGGACAGAAAAGAACTATTGTATAAAGTAAAACACCCAACTAACAACATGGAACAAGATGGTTTAAATATGTATCTAAAAATTGACCAACCTTTGTTCTTCTGAACCTCATTACTACATAATTAGATACCTACTACAATTTTTTTTGCATATTTTATGGTGTAAGAATGATGCCCTTGCTTAGAACACTCTCGATATAGAAAAGACAATACCCTCACAAATCACTAGAAATGGAACTATCGAGACTGAATGTTATTATAAAAGAAGATAATATGTAAGAGGAAATCATATAGGCGTGCCTACAGTTCCCCCTTATTACTTAATATGCTCACCTATACCACTACTATTGACCAGAGGCAGTGGCTTTAGAATATGCAAAAACCGGCTATGCATCATTTCAATGGGAAAGATCCAAAGTGAAAAAATCAAACCAAACTACTATAGATAAATGTGATTTTTAGTACCTTTTTCTAACAACCACATATAAGTTTGATGTCATAGATACTTTTAAAATGCGAGAATTCAACTTCAAATAGCTAGATTGTACCATGAAAACCGTATAGTAGTTTATATGTATTCATCTAAGTTATCTGATGAATATAAAAACTAGAAATACTTAGAAGTTCAAAACAAGTAGTAAAGTTTGGACTAACCTCAGAAGTTCTAAAGAGCGGCATAAGAACCGCATCTCAATAAACGGTGAAACAACAACACAACAAAAGTTTGGACTAACCTCACAAATTCAAAAGAGCGGCATAAGATGTACATCGCAACAATTGGGACTCTAACACTGTTGAACTAACTGTGGCCACACAATTCCCACAATCTGGCAGAGAGAAAATAAAAAAATTGATGAGTATGCGTTGATGAATGACGGGGAAGATTTTAGTGCTACCACCATAGAGTGAACACGATTTTAGGGGTGTGGGAACACAAATATTAAAATTGATGCCTGATTATGCTATGTTTTCCAAGGCCAGTGGAGTCACTCCTCATGACACAACATGTATAGCTGACATGTGATAGAATAACACAAGTTAGACAAAAACAATAATACTTTCGCTAGAAAATAGTGTGCTAAAACTCGTTCGTATAATTTCTATTTTGACTATATGTCTATAAGACCTATATAGAATAATATCAATCTGTGGACAAAACATAACGCAATAATTATTTAAACAGTTTATGTCCTAGAGATTATATCTATGTCTGAAATGCCATGCGGTTTCAAATGAACAACATATTGACAATAAGAATATCTCAACAAAACAATACTTTCAATGTCTTTAATGTCAATATAGAAATATTTTTGTAGTTTTCTCTTTATTAACCAATGTGTTCTCTTATAAACATAAAAAGTACATCTAAATATTCAAATGGTTCTATATGCACCATGAAAATATTGATAACAGGTTTTTTTCAGCTTTGATCATCATATTTTCATTTAAGCCTCTATCTTCTTATTTGTTCACATGTCCGTATTTATTCTATATTAGGAACTCCATTTGATGAAACAAGAAAATTGGGCTAGAAAGTCGAAGGATGAAGCAAAACACTAAAACAATAATCTGGCAGACACTTCAACAATTATATCTTCAACATATGTATAAACAATTCACTTACAAACCATTGTCCTAATTTGCGTATATGATCTAACATCACATACAAATTACCAATCTTACTGTATTCATATGATTCATCAAAATGACAGGTATATTCATTAATTTACGGTTTTTGTAAACCTGTATTATTTAGTCTCACCACATGAATTTAGAGATATATTTCAAAATATTATCATCACGCTATAGATGATGCCCTCGCAATGTGAGGGCCACTGTGCTAGTTATATATTAAAAGCAATATAAGATTGTTTTTCGAGGCATTAGGTTGATCCACATCCTCATATTTATTTCCAACGTTTGATCTGTAAATCAATGGTTAGATCTTCACTTAAAACATGTGTCGCTTAATTCCGTTATTCTATGTGATACTTGCCTCAATTGAACATACGCAACACGGTCGTATGTCACGTCTCGGAAACAAACTGATCGACCAGACGTACAGGGAGCTAATTAACTCTGAAACTGATTAACCCGATTCTGTTTGAGACTTGCCCGCATGAAACACATGGCAACACGTGCAGACGTATCGGAACCTAAGGACAAAGCTCTGATCGAGCAGACGTACTCGATGCTAATGCCAAAGCTGATCGCACACTATGGGTTTAGTTGCACGTGCATCCTTGCCAAGACATACTACAACATCTAAGAAAAATATATACTGTACTAGGACCTGGTGGCAGGAAAAATACATGTGTTTATCTAAAGATGTGTTCTGTTTGCACGTGCAACCCTCGTGGCAGGAAAAGTGCATAGAAGCCTTAGGAGCGAATATAAAGAAATAACCTGCCAACTCAAATTAACCAACACATAAGCCACTGACTTGAATAGTATATCTCTAAAATCGTTGAACACGTATTGACCAGAGACACACATTTCGTAATATACACTTTTAAACTATCATCTATGCTTGAACGAACTACCGAGAAAAACAACATATGAAAATACGAGCCTCCATCGAGTAGAGCGTGAGCTACCGACAAAAAACAAACAAAAGACAACACATGAGAATCAGAGACTCCATAGAGTAGAGCGTTATGGATTTAGCACCAGACCATAGATGTAGTAAACGGTCATTTATATTACATGGCACCGGCCACTCAATCATCAGAAAGTTCTAACGATAACACACACGAAACATTGATTAGTACCTCCCTCACCGACCTTATAGTTATTTAAGGTAAACATAACCGCTCTAGAATCAAAGGTGGACGACTATTTGGCAATACATATAATCTCTATGTGTGTGTGAGAGAGAGAGGTTAAAAGTTCCAGTATGACATAAGAAAAATAGAATACCTACACATTTCCATGATAATGCGGAATCTAAATCAAAATAAAACGTGTGGTCACTATATCCATATAGAAAACTCAGTGAATATTTGAATAGAAAAATTGTATAAAAAACAAATTACCCTACCATCATTCATGAATTACCGTGTTTATCGATTATACTATGAAATAGATATTATAATACAATACAAATTTAAATGTGTTATGGAATTTCATAAAACCAAAACATCTGACCATTAGCATAAAGTACAAGTATTTTTATTTGGATAGGGTACTTTCCGCATACATTTCAAAACATTTATTCTAACAAAAATAAAAATAATAATATCATGGTAATCTACCACCATTTAGAAATTATTGCATTTATGAATAAAACATAAAATGATCCTACCATCAATCAAATGGAACGATGTTTATTAGTGGACCACAACCGATAGATATTCATTATTGCACCTAAACGGATAAGATGAGGCATCACGATAAATTTAACTATATGTATCGCAAAAGTAAGTCCACGTATAAAAGCATAACATCTAATAACCAATTTGGCGGATCATGTTTTGGATAGTAGACCACACAAATTAATTACATGATCAAAAATATGCATAAACAAGATTAAATCCAACATATCAACAAAAATGTATACAAACATATCAAATAAAATATCAAGCATGAGGAGCTAGATTGGTGTTTTGCAGTTAGTTTTGAGTGCAAATGGATTAAAAAATCAAGCAGAAGATATGTGTTGTAGTGCACAATCGGTGGTCACTTAATTGGCATGTGTTTGCTCAAGGGAAAATGATGATAGTCACGCCACTACAAAAATATCAACACAAACTAATTGGAAGTTGTGAGGTCAAGTCATTTCTAATCTTTGCTATCGATTACCTATAATGAGTTGCATCCCTTATTATAAAAAATAATTTCATAATCATTGTATAGTTCTATTTTTTATGAACTTTTGACAGAGATCGTTAAATTTTGAGGATTCCAAATCTTTGAAAGATTTCCGATGTATCAGAGTATATTGGAAATAGAAATTTTATTTAAGTTTATTTTTTGCACCAATATTTTTGGCCAATGAGTTCCGATAATTTTCACACCCACACACATTTATGCCAGGTTCTATGAATTTGTAATATTTTGTATCACCCAACGAAAACATTTTTTTCCACTTTTGACCCAATAAAGAACATGACCATCTCTCTAAAAAACATAAAGATGATGCCCTCGCATTTGCGAGGGCCATCATGCTAGTTTCAATAAATAAGCATTTGCATAATACCACACATATATTATTTTCCACTATAGAGATAGTAATTTAGACTAGTAACGTACACATGTTACTACTTTAAGTCACTCCCACTATGACCAGTCTTCTTGCGTGATACACGGATCTGGCTATTCATGCCTATTCGGTTCGCGGCTGAAACACCAGAGGCGATGCCATAGAAAGTCGGTGATACATGAACCTTGCCAACAAAGCCGCAGTTGTACGCGAAGTAGCCCAGTTGATAGTTGGGACTGTCGCTGCTAGCACACCTGGCATTAAAGCGGACTGTTCTTTTATCTAGGAAGCATTCTTTTAGGGGAGCATCTGTAACCGAATGACAAAAATGTAGAGGACAAAACGGCGGACAAAAATAGATGAGAAAAAATTTAGTCTTCTATACGGTGGCCGGTAGAACCGATCCCCAAAAACTAGCACATGATTTGTACAAATTTCACATGATTTCACACGACTTCAACACAATTCATAGGATTTAACTAAAACCTAACATACTTCAAACTTAAACTAAAAGTTGAACTAAGCTAAACTACCCCGGCGTCGTCACCATTTCTGTCGAGGTCGCCGCCGTAATTGGACGTCTAGTCGTCGAAGTCGAAGGAGTCGATGGGGTCACCGGAGCCGCCTCCTCCGCTGCTCCTCTCGTACACCTCCTCCACCGCACGTTCGCCAGGGATTGGCCATGTACTCCTTGCTGGCACGCTCGGCCTCGAGGTGTTCCCACGCCTCGCGGTCCTCCCTCGCGAGCTGGGCGGCGAGAAGAGCTCTCGCACAGGCTCCTCGCAGCTGAGCTAGAAGTTGACCTCCCCGCACTCGTTTCCGCAGAGGCGAAAGTTCTCGATGTCGTGTCGTTTTAGCCATTAGAGGAGAAAAAAATGCTCCTCTATGGCCTTTTTGTAATTCGGCTAGAGATGCTCTTAGAGATCATATCAGTGTATGAATGGCAATCACGTTACGTATGATTATATTTAGTCCCTGAATAAATACAACGAAAATGTTTCGTGTACTCCCTCTTGGCCCCAATTGAGGATTCCGCTACCATGAAGGCCAGAAACATCCTAACAAAAGTTATTATTCATGCCACAAAATTCCAAATCCACATGAAAAAACAGTAATCAAGAATGAATAGGAAAAATGTAGTTATGAATAGTAGCTAACTCAATATGGGCCATGAATTCAGCCCATTGGCCATATTATTCCTGATTTTTTTTCTTTTTGTTACTCAAGCTATATTTTGACTTTCAGATTGGAGATTGTCTAACACTGTAGAAAGATGCATGTACCATAAATGGACAGAAATATCACGAATACCCCATATCGCCTTGAGTACAACACTCTCTCCATAAATAGAAGGCGAGCAACTATGTGGTAGTTCCGTACTTATATACAAACGGAGTGAGCTAACTATAGTGCATCCCTCCTAGTCCTAGAGGTTCGTTACACATTTGGCATGCTTAAGGGTTTTAGCATTCATGCCCCTAGAAAGGTGCTCAATGTAGCTGATATACCGTTTATGGGAAAGGGAGGTCTCGGAAACGATGAGCGTGAGGAGCACGGTGCGTTCTTCTTGCTAGAGACAAATAGCAGGCTGTTCATGCCTATTTGCTAGAGACAGACGTGAGGCTATAGCAGGCTGTTCATGAACCTTGCCAACCAAGCCTGTACCTGCTGGCGCATGCAGTCCTCTTAATATTAGTCTAGGCAGTGTTAGGTTTTTGTCCTGGCCCAGAAGAAATACACAACCGGAGCGGACTTGAAGTTAGTCAAGTGACATGTATGTCACAGACCCGGGATGCAGCATGGGTTAACAGAAAAATGGGCGTTATCAATCGGAGACAAGCTATGAAGCGTAACACACAACCATGTCTCTTTTGTCCCTGGGACAGTGTTTGGTTTGTGTATGCTTTGAACTTGCTCCGTAAGCCTTATCCCATTGTTTCCTCTTGGACTTCACTCTTGGAAAGTAATTTCTGATCATGTACGTAATTTAGTCTGTGGAACAAATATTTTTTACATATAAAGAAATTAGAAGGAAATTACATAATCAGAAATTGAAAAGGTATAACAAGTTGTGTGGTGTTTCTTCTAAAAAATAGATTTTTGAAGTTGTTAAGATAATAAATATAAATGTAATGAAGCTTTAGTCATGAAAATTATAAGCATTCAGTCAGAACAATTAGTTTTTCTTATGGCTGTCAACTTTTCTTTAGTTGTTTTGAAGGACATAACTTAGTTCATTGACTGGCGAATAAATTTTGGAAGGAGCATGCATACTTTTTCATATAGCATAAGGATTTTCTTGGAATATCATCAACATATTTTCGTGTTTCATTTGATAACATGAGCAGCATAACGTTTCGTTTATTATTCACATTGTGAACGAAAAATATTCATTTTTCTTAACAGGACATATTTACATATATAACAAGAAGTAATCCTATGCACATAGAGTGTATTTTCGGATTTCCCATAGAGCCAATATGGATCATAGAGGAAGTATTTGTACTTTTGGACGCTTAATTAGCCCCGCTAGTCTCCCTCGAAACAGGCATTACGCCTAGCTTTATAAATAAAGCAACCACCGTCCAGAGTACAAAACAGTCACCGACGTCCAGGCGTCACAAGAAAAGAAAAAAGGTCCGCTGGGGCCACAGCACAAACTGCCCAAAAAGGGAAGAAAAAAACAGGGGGGGGGGGGGCGACGAAGAGACTACGAAGCCCCGGACGAACTAGCAGGAGCCGCAAAGCGTTGCGCCGACGCCCGAAGAGCCTGCAAGATGCCGTCCACCCGCTCCCGGTCACGCTGTCTGGAGAGAGGGTACCACTGCTGGAGGTGGGCAAGCAAAGAAAACACAGAGTCAGAAGCCCGGCGGGGAAAGATCCGCTCAATCACCATCTTATTTCTAATCTTCCAAAGGGTCCAGGTTAACGCCGCAAACACCAGCCAAAAGAGGTGGCGCCTTCCTCCGGTGCGGTTAGCCTCAGTCTCTAGGAATTCGCCGAGGTCCTGGGCCTGCCAGGCAGGCCCCAGAGCTTCCCGGATGAAGTTTCACAGAAACCGAGCGGCAGGGCACGTGAACATTATGTGGGTGCACGACTCAGGGACCCCACATAACGGACACAACCCATTGCCAGGACCGCAACGCTTGGAGACCTCCGTCCTCGAGGGAAGACGGTCCCGGAGCAATTGCCAAAGGAAGATACGGATACTCAGAGGGAGAGGGGACTTCCACAAGTGGGAGGTCCAAGGGAGCTCCGGGCCCTGGAAGAGGGACCGGTAAGCCGAACCAACCGCAAACGCTCCCGAGGGAGACTGGACCCAAGCCACCTTATCCCTCTCAGCAGAGAGGGATAGGGGCAGGGATCCCCGCATCCTCACAAAGTCAGCCGCCTCGGCGTCGTTAAAGGTCCTCCGGAACGGGATGTTCCATTAGTCCTTTCGGAACGCGTCGGCGACTAATATCGTGGGGATGGCGCAGATAGCAAATAACGCCGGGAACTCCTGGGACAGGGGGCCCCTAGAATCCAGGGGTCCAGCCAGAACATGACTCCCTGCCCATCGCCTACCTCAAAACGAGAACCACGTCGAATCAGGTGCTTGATATCTTGAATGGCCCGCCAAAACTGGGAACCCTCCCGACGGTCACACGCCAGCAGGGGGCGACCCCGGAGGTACTTGGCCTTGATTAACTGGAGCCAAAGGCCCCCCTCGTCGCGAAGCACCCGCCAAACCCACTTAAGGAGCAGGGCGATATTGAAGCGGCGCGAGTCAATAATCCCTAGGCCCCCAAGAATTTTGGGGTCGCAAATGTCTGCCCATTTGACCATATGGTATTTCTGATGCCCATCTCCAGCGACCCAAAAGAATCTAGACAGCTCTTTAGCCAAGTCTGCATGGATTCCTTCAGAAAGCAGATATAGGCCCATCTAGTAAGTGGTGAGGCTGGACAGGCAGGAGTTAATCAGAACAGTCTTGGAACCCTTGGTCGTGAGCCGGGCACGCCATGGCTCGGCTTTCGACCGAACCTTCGAGACCATGACCCCGCTAGTCTCCCTTTGTTGCTAATTCTGGAAATGAAAGCCGTTATTTATGTTCATCAACAGATTTTTCTTTGTTTTGGTCATTTATATGTGGCCCTGCTATTATAACGTTCGATGCAGATACTTCATGATGCAAATCCAACAGTCTTTTATATTGCGTAGCAAAACAATTGCAACTTGATTATGTTTAGCATTTGTGTGGACACTAGGACCAGCCAAACTGAATAAGTTTTCTGAACAATTAACCTTTAATTGATGAGCATTCAACGGGGAAATCTCTTTAACTGAGGTACCTACTTTACTTCTGAGAGTTCATGTCATCGGCCCTATCTCCCTTGTATGTGCTTGATAAAAGAGAACATGAGAAACACATAGCTCCCTCTAAAGAGAGGAAGGGAAATCTTTCTAGCTCAAACAAAAGAAAGATGAAGGTATACCAAGACATCAGAACAATGCTAGTAGACAAAACTGGTGGAATAGTTTGACCAAAACTTCGTCCCCAGACAGGAAAGTAATAATGCTTGATCATTACTACTAGCTTAGAGTCGTCCTTAGATTTTCTGCATGCATGCTCGTTAGATTTCTAAGTCCGATTCGTGTCAATGGGGATGGGAGACTCTGGGAACAATCCGCGGATGAAACAAGGCAGAAGTGGCCCGCTTGACGTGGGTCATTCTCAGCAGTTCTCATCCTGATGCGATATAATCGGCAGTCATGTATGAGTCAGCTGATGGGTTTCTAAACAGACCTTTGGGGCAAACTTCGGTTTTGTGCTCTTTTGCAATGGAATTGGGTAATTAGGCTCCCTCGTGGTCTAAGAGAGTTGGCTCATTGGAAAGACATGGCCGACGAAGCAGCGAGGTGCAAGAATTATATTTTTGAACACTTGTTTCTTCAGCTTTCTTATGCATGGTATCCTGTACTGTTAGGGGAGAGTAGCATGACTTTTATATCTCATTCCACCATTAGTTTATAGTGGGCTGTACTAACCCAACTCATCCCTCTTGAGCCCGCTCGAGCACCACCTAGGTCCTCCTTGTCAAGCCCCTCCCATCGATAGATCCGACCCGAGCATGACAACTCCTTTGACGCTAAAATTGTCTAAAAAATTTAATCATGGGCTTTGAGAGAGACTTCAGGAAAACTTTGATTCGTTGAGTTCAGATTCTTGTTATGTGCATGTTTCTTAAGTCAGATGCTCACCGTTGCAAATGAATCAATACATTTTCAGTGACATATTGTACTTTGTGATGCAATTATTGTTGGATAAAATATAAGTGAAATTTCATGAAGGAATGATTTATATCATTTTGCGAACAAACAAATTATTTCATCAATTAAACAACAAATAGAGAAGTCCAGTAAGCTGTTCGGGTAGTGTAGACTTTACACCGTGTGCACTAAGAGGAATAAGTTCAAAGTCATTATAAGCAATCCCGAACACTCCCAAACATATAGCTGATTTTGTTAGGCTTATTTCTAGGTTTTAGGTTTTGGCTTATAAGGAACAAAAACATCTAAATACGTTCTTTTAATTTTGGCTTTGGGCTTATACCATTGTGTGTCAATATCCAAAAAAGACAAAAGACTAAATCCAAAAACACCTATTTAGATACTGTTGTTCCTTATAAGTCAAAAGTGAAAGGTCAAAACTAAGCCGAACCAAACACACTATCTTATTCTGCAGCATATTTTTTAGAACTTGTTTGAACAACTGGCTTATTATGGACAAGCCTAGCATTTCAAAACTGGACTAGCTAATTTTCATTTCTTGCATGCAAACAAGAATTAGCTAAAAATAATTATCTCTTGCATCGAAATATCATAGAAATTGCGAAATTAATTATATTTTCTTTCTCTCCTACATAAGTTTTATCGCTAGCACTGAAGCCACGAAGAATTGCATATATTGGATATTGCTAGTTTGTCTGCTTACATCTTCGAGTTCTCTTTATTATCTGCGCCAAAAACAACTAAACCAATTAATGGGCACCAAGAGATAACAATGATAGCTATGGCAAAGGATCCTCATATCTCTAAGTTTTCGGAATATCTGGTGGGGCCTGTAGAAACCACAAGGTGTGATGTCAGAATACAGCCACGTAGCACAGTCATTGTATTATACCATGTAACTTTGTACAATATAGCAGTAGTTATGACGTGTTGTGCGATGAGTTGATTATCTCCACGGCCTATGAAGGAGTAGTGTATATAAAAGGAAATGCTTTATCTCCTGAAACATGTCTACTAGTTGTTTCGTAAATATTTCATACTCTGTGTGCGTCTCAAAGTTAAGCTGCTTAATATTGTTGGTTTTATGGAAATGCAAGGATTCAGAAACTATCCTGAAGGAACATAACTGCCCTCTTCTTCCAATTGGCTGCCACCTACTCCAGGAGAGCCACCGTAGAAGGCCACAACACATCAATGTCACGAAATCCATGTCGATCAAGTAAAAGACTGATAACTACCTTTGACCCTCTGAGAAGAGAAGTTAGTATGTTATTCACGACCACTGAATGACGGAGCCGTCGATCCCCATACAAAGAGTGAAGCTACTGGCCTACATATATATATATATGATCTTACATAAATATATGTTATATATGTGAGACTGGTAAATATGCCCGTGTGTTTCTACATGTGATTTTATTTTAACAACACCGGTCTGGTGAGTGCAGTTATGAATCTGTCCTCAATTGACTCTTTCCCCCATTCTCTTTGAGCATAGATCGAGAGGCGGATTCTATGTTTATAGCAAGTCCGCTTGGAAAGATCTTCAAACAATGTTACATCAGTTTGCACCGATATTTCGTTGGACTCTAGTCTCCTTTGATTCATAGGATTTTCTCAAGATATCTATAGGATCGGGACCCACAAAGTTTTTACATTCGGAGCTGTTTAATTCATGGGAACTAGTCCCATAGGGATCAATCTTGTAGGAAGCCTGTGGTGTAATTTCCCAGAAAAAATTGCATGAAGTCGGACCTCATGAAAAATCCATCACCGCCATCCTATGTACATAGGATCCACATGGGCATGACATTCCAATATTTTGTATTTCTTGTTCCTTTGGTTTTCCAAACCTATGAATCAAAGGGTGCCTAATGCTCACACTATATATTTCACAGATATATATTTTAATTGATAGTTTTAGTTATAAAAAGCATTATTCCATGACTCCTACTTTAAAAGCCTATCTTTTAAGGAAAAATAGAATTAAAAGTAACCCCTCTATTCTCGTTTCGGTACAAAACAACATTCCACACATAAAATATTAATAGTTCATATAGCAGATGAAAAGTACATAAAACTAAATCATTAATAACTCAATTTTTTGTTTGATGTACTATTAATTTCCATCTATTTTGTTTGTTGTGGTCCTTTCATTATAGGCTACATGTGTTTACTTTTCTTGATTTAACTGTGCAAGATAATTTTTTTAAATATTTAAAAGGATGTTCTCTAGATTAAGGATAAAATTGAGAACTCTCCATATAGAATTGTTTTGCTTCTATGGCTTATTCTATAGAAATTTCTGTAAGAAAATAAGAAATGGTGTTACATCCACAAAAAGAACCTTGAATGAGGAATAAAAATAAAAACGATGCAAAGACGTAAACCGGGTATAGGGAGAGTAAATATGAAAAGAAACAAGTCTCAATTTGCTCACATCGTCTCTCATTCACTAAACCGAGCTTAAGTTTTTCCAAAAATGTGGACAACATGTCAAAATCATGCAAAATCTAACGAGTAAATCACCCACAAACTTTGAATTATACTTAAACCCTACTTGCTCCCTCTTCCTCACAATTTTCGAAAATTTCTTAAACGTCATGTATTTAAACAAGACGATTTCTCTCTCTAGAAGAAGAGCGTACATCGACAAAAGCCAAAATAAGTCTTTCTAGGAGGCATTGGTATGTATCGCTATGACATCCACCACCCATACTGCTTTCAGATTGGTGAGACAGTTTGCCTTTTTTATTAACATAAACCTACTAATTAAAATATAATCAAAACTTTTATGTAACCAGATTGAAACATGAGTGAAGTTATGAATCATTTGTAATTTTTTTTAGACCAATAGACCATGTTTCACAAGTTTCATAATGTTTCACAAAAAATTCATAGTATGGGCCAGCACATGGTTGGCATCATGCTAATGTCACCACTCGGTATGTACCGGTGCCTTTAGAATCATTGCGTTCTGAAAAAAGCCTGATGTGCAAAGCTATAACAAGTAAGCCTCATAATGTTCTTTTCAGCAATCTTTAGTTCCATTTACTGCAACGAATGCTCTTTTTCGCTACTGCACCGATGCATTTGAGGATGACGGCGAGGTATCGGACCATGCCAGCAACGGTGATGCAGGCGAGCGTGCGTTTCCTCCGGCTTAGAGGTGAGCATGTCGAACATGACCTACACATCCTGACATCTGCAGGTCTGCACGTCCTCATGGAGCTGGATTATGCCACCACTGCCTGCATTACGATGTGCAAGTTCAGTATCATCTGAGCTTTTCCTAGTCGCCTCCTATCGTAGTATTTCTCCTACTATTTAAGTTCAGTTGGTATGCACTCCATTTAGAAAGCATGTACACAAAGCAAGCAAAAAAGAAAAAGACATGACACAATTTGCCGTAGGTTCGCACCGACTCAACGGAGGCAACGGCCGTCAGTCTGCTGCATTTTGCTGTGGCCAGAGATATAACTCATGGCAAACATGTTGCCGTAGGCCCCATGAAAAACACTGGCCAATTTGCCGACAACGAATTTACCGTATCGATTTGCATGTTGCCGTAAGTATTCCAACCTTTGTCGTAGGCCTCGGGCCAGCTCTTTCTCCCGCAATAGCACATAGTCAGGCCCGGTCCTGAGTTCTCGAGGGCCTGGGGCGAAATTTGGAAATGGGCCCCTCTGTACAATATAAAAATAATATTTAATAAAACATATGTATAATATGTTAAGCCATTCAAAGTGCATACAAAAAACAGAATTTATATCTAACAATCTATTCATATTGTGTTATTTTTCTTAACGTAGTTAGAAGCAAACTCACTAGCGATTGTATGATTTTTTTTTGGTTAAGACGAGCGGAAATTTCAAATGGAGCCCAAGCTTCACGGTCTAAAAAATTGTCACCTTTTTTATTCAAATTTTCTGGAGAAATATACAAACACATATAGATGTCTAATATATAAGTACAAATTATATTGAATTATGTTTTTATTTCCCCTCAATTTTTTCTATGACCTACATAAAAAAGACAATGTGCAGATCAAAAACAAAAAATAGAGCATGTGTAGATCAATGTATTTTCACGCGTAGGAAAATGAGACGAGAAAATGAGTTGATCTTGTGTGCTGCCTTTTCTTTTCTTTTTGAGAAGGTGATCGTGTGCTGCTTATATATGGATCGAACTGGCTTATGCTCTAACCCACCGGCACTTAAATCTCTTGTAGCCAAACAACGAATAAATGGGCCTCTCAAAGGCAAAGAAAACGTTCGAAGCTAATAAAGGAAAAATGGGCTCAACGCTCAGCACACTAGGGAGCACGTATGTGATGCTTCGCCTTTCTCTGCCTGGAACGCACGACATGTCAAAACTGCTCTAATGGAGATGCCAACGCTGCTCCCTTTCTGCAGACCTAGCTGGGGCCCCCTTGGCTTCCGGGGCCCGGGGCGGCCGCCCCTCCAGACCCCCCTCAAGGCCGGCCCTGCACATAGTCCCTTCATAAATAGACGATGAGCAGCCACATTGGTGTGTGACATCTCTCTCCTTCCGTAGAAAACAAATGAAACAAAAGAAAATGCTTTTTTCACCCGCAATAGGTTTTTTTTGTTTGAAAGGTCTATGCTCGAGGTTTTCATCCATGCATGTATCTACAATGTAGCCGATTAGCGGAAATAGGAGGCTTCGGGAACGATCATTCAGGAGCGAGTAGATGTGTACGTTCTTTTTGGCACTGACATTCGCAGTGGTAGATCACAGGATTGTTTGGTTAGCAGTTGAGGGAGCCAACACGACGGTGCAGCAGGGTGCCACAAGAACCTTGTCTATCAAGTTTTTTGGTTCTCTTCTTGCCCCGCAACGCTCCTCTCCAGAAGATTCCACTTCATGCATGTCTCTTGCAGAGCAAACAAGTGCACACCCACGAACAGAGTTCGCCTCTCCAGCGACCTCGCTGTCTCCACTTCCTCGGTCGTGACCTCCTGCAGTCCCGCTGCCACCGCGCCTCCATTCTGGCCGCTATCTGCCTCCTCCATGCAGGCGAATTCACCATGTGGATGGATTGGAGGGTGAAAACCAGAGATGAGATTGACACTTCTGTTTGTAATGCTTTGATACTTGGTTCACTTTACGTTACACAATCGATAGAAAAAGGTCAATCTCTCCAAACGTCAGCAAAAAGTAACACCCGCTTAGAGCATGTCTACAAGACCCCTTAAAAGGGCCAAACCCGTATAATAACCTCCAGAATACGGGTTTGAGCTCCACCCGGCCGTCTAGCAGGCCCCGTAAAAACGACCCCCGCTCCGATTTTTGCTATTTTCGATTACGGGGCGGGCCTTCGCCCCCTACTTGTGCGGGGTGGGAGCGGGAATAGAGGGCCAAACCAGTATCCTCCCCTCCACTGCGCGCGAACGGTTTCAGCGAAACCCAACCGCCGCCGCCGCCGCTCGATCTCCTCCGCCCCGCCCTTTCCGGCAACGTCGCGGCCGGATCCCGCTGCCATGGATCCTCCGCAAGGGCCGCCTACCGTCGGCGGTGCATCTCCAACGGCCGCGGTGGTTGATGTCCCCGTCGGAGGTCCGCCCAACGCCGGCGACGTGTCGGCCATGATCTCCGCCACCATCCCATATGTTCTTTTCACAGTGGTAGATCACAGGATTGTTTGGTTAGCAGTTGAGGGAGCCGACACGACGGTGCAGCAGGGTGCCACAAGAACCTTGTCTATCAAGCTTTTTGGTTCTCTTCTTGCCCCGCAACGCTCCTCTCTAGAAGATTCCACTTCATGCATGTCTCTTGCAGAGCAAACAAGTGCACACCCACGAACAGAGTTCGCCTCTCCAGCGACCTCGCTGTATCCACTTCCTCGGTCGTGACCTCCTGCAGTCCCGCTGCCACCGCGCCTCCATTCTGGCCGCTATCTGCCTCCTCCATGCAGGCGAATTCACCATGTGGATGGATTGGAGGGTGAAAACCAGAGATGAGATTGACACTTCTGTTTGTAATGCTTTGATACTTGGTTCACTTTACGTTACACAATCGATAGAAAAAGGTCAATCTCTCCAAACGTCAGCAAAAAGTAACACCCGCTTAGAGCATGTCTAACAGACCCCTTAAAAGGGCCAAACCCGTATAATAACCTCCAGAATACGGGTTTGAGCTCCACCCGGCCGTCTAGCAGGCCCTGTAAAAACGACCCCCGCTCCGATTTTTGCTATTTTCGATTACAGGGCGGGACTTCGCCCCCTACTTGTGCGGGGTGGGAGCGGGAATAGAGGGCCAAACCAGTATCCTCCCCTCCACTGCGCGCGAACGGTTTCAGCGAAACCCAACCGCCGCCGCCGCCGCTCGATCTCCTCCGCCCCGCCCTTTCCGGCAACGTCGCGGCCGGATCCCGCTGCCATGGATCCTCCGCAAGGGCCGCCTACCGCCGGCGGTGCATCTCCAACGGCCGTGGTGGTTGATGTCCCCGTCGGAGGTCCGCCCAACGCCGGCGACGTGTCGGCCATGATCTCCGCCACCATCCCATATGTTCTTTTCACAGTGGTAGATCACAGGATTGTTTGGTTAGCAGTTGAGGGAGCCGACACGACGGTGCAGCAGGGTGCCACAAGAACCTTGTCTATCAAGCTTTTTGGTTCTCTTCTTGCCCCGCAACGCTCCTCTCCAGAAGATTCCACTTCATGCATGTCTCTTGCAGAGCAAACAAGTGCACACCCACGAACAGAGTTCGCCTCTCCAGCGACCTCGTTGTCTCCACTTCCTCGGTCGTGACCTCCTGCAGTCCCGCTGCCACCGCGCCTCCATTCTGGCCGCTATCTGCCTCCTCCATGCAGGCGAATTCACCATGTGGATGGATTGGAGGGTGAAAACCAGAGATGAGATTGACACTTCTGTTTGTAATGCTTTGATACTTGGTTCACTTTACGTTACACAATCGATAGAAAAAGGTCAATCTCTCCAAACGTCAGCAAAAAGTAACACCCGCTTAGAGCATGTCTAACAGACCCCTTAAAAGGGCCAAACCCGTATAATAACCTCCAGAATACGGGTTTGAGCTCCACCCGGCCGTCTAGCAGGCCCCGTAAAAACGACCCCCGCTCCGATTTTTGCTATTTTCGATTACGGGGCGGGCCTTCGCCCCCTACTTGTGCGGGGTGGGAGCGGGAATAGAGGGCCAAACCAGTATCCTCCCCTCCATTGCACGCGAACGGTTTCAGCGAAACCCAACCGCCGCCGCCGCCGCTCGATCTCCTCCGCCCCGCCCTTTCCGGCAACGTCGCGGCCGGATCCCACTGCCATGGATCCTCCGCAAGGGCCGCCTACCGCCGGCGGTGCATCTCCAACGGCCGTGGTGGTTGATGTCCCCGTCGGAGGTCCGCCCAACGCCGGCGACGTGTCGGCCATGATCTCCGCCACCATCCCATATGTTCTTTTCACAGTGGTAGATCACAGGATTGTTTGGTTAGCAGTTGAGGGAGCCGACACGACGGTGCAGCAGGGTGCCACAAGAACCTTGTCTATCAAGCTTTTTGGTTCTCTTCTTGCCCCGCAACGCTCCTCTCCAGAAGATTCCACTTCATGCATGTCTCTTGCAGAGCAAACAAGTGCACACCCACGAACAGAGTTCGCCTCTCCAGCGACCTCGCTGTCTCCACTTCCTCGGTCGTGACCTCCTGCAGTCCCGCTGCCACCGCGCCTCCATTCTGGCCGCTATCTGCCTCCTCCATGCAGGCGAATTCACCATGTGGATGGATTGGAGGGTGAAAACCAGAGATGAGATTGACACTTCTGTTTGTAATGCTTTGATACTTGGTTCACTTTACGTTACACAATCGATAGAAAAAGGTCAATCTCTCCAAACGTCAGCAAAAAGTAACACCCGCTTAGAGCATGTCTAACAGACCCCTTAAAAGGGCCAAACCCGTATAATAACCTCCAGAATACGGGTTTGAGCTCCACCCGGCCGTCTAGCAGGCCCCGTAAAAACGACCCCCGCTCCGATTTTTGCTATTTTCGATTACGGGGCGGGCCTTCGCCCCCTACTTGTGCGGGGTGGGAGCGGGAATAGAGGGCCAAACCAGTATCCTCCCCTCCATTGCGCGCGAACGGTTTCAGCGAAACCCAACCGCCGCCGCCGCCGCTCGATCTCCTCCGCCCCGCCCTTTCCGGCAACGTCGCGGCCGGATCCCACTGCCATGGATCCTCCGCAAGGGCCGCCTACCGCCGGCGGTGCATCTCCAACGGCCGTGGTGGTTGATGTCCCCGTCGGAGGTCCGCCCAACGCCGGCGACGTGTCGGCCATGATCTCCGCCACCATCCCATATGTTCTTTTCACAGTGGTAGATCACAGGATTGTTTGGTTAGCAGTTGAGGGAGCCGACACGACGGTGCAGCAGGGTGCCACAAGAACCTTGTCTATCAAGCTTTTTGGTTCTCTTCTTGCCCCGCAACGCTCCTCTCCAGAAGATTCCACTTCATGCATGTCTCTTGCAGAGCAAACAAGTGCACACCCACGAACAGAGTTCGCCTCTCCAGCGACCTCGCTGTCTCCACTTCCTCGGTCGTGACCTCCTGCAGTCCCGCTGCCACCGCGCCTCCATTCTGGCCGCTATCTGCCTCCTCCATGCAGGCGAATTCACCATGTGGATGGATTGGAGGGTGAAAACCAGAGATGAGATTGACACTTCTGTTTGTAATGCTTTGATACTTGGTTCACTTTACGTTACACAATCGATAGAAAAAGGTAAATCTCTCCAAACGTCATAAAAAAGTAACACCCGCTTAGAGCATGTCTAACAGACCCCTTAAAAGGGCCAAACCCGTATAATAACCTCCAGAATACGGGTTTGAGCTCCACCCGGCCGTCTAGCAGGCCCCGTAAAAACGACCCCCGCTCCGATTTTTGCTATTTTCGATTACGGGGCGGGCCTTCGCCCCCTACTTGTGCGGGGTGGGAGCGGGAATAGAGGGCCAAACCAGTATCCTCCCCTCCACTGCGCGCGAACGGTTTCAGCGAAACCCAACCGCCGCCGCCGCCGCTCGATCTCCTCCGCCCCGCCCTTTCCGGCAACGTCGCGGCCGGATCCCGCTGCCATGGATCCTCCGCAAGGGCCGCCTACCGCCGGCGGTGCATCTCCAACGGCCGTGGTGGTTGATGTCCCCGTCGGAGGTCCGCCCAACGCCGGCGACGTGTCGGCCATGATCTCCGCCACCATCCCATATGTTCTTTTCACAGTGGTAGATCACAGGATTGTAGCAGTTGAGGGAGCCGACACGACGGTGCAGCAGGGTGCCACAAGAACCTTGTCTATCAAGCTTTTTGGTTCTCTTCTTGCCCCGCAATGCTCCTCTCCAGAAGATTCCACTTCATGCATGTCTCTTGCAGAGCAAACAAATGCACACCCACGAACAGAGTTCGCCTCTCCAGCGACCTCGCTGTCTCCACTTCCTCGGTCGTGACCTCCTGCAGTCCCGCTGCCACCGCGCCTCCATTCTGGCCGCTATCTGCCTCCTCCATGCAGGCGAATTCACCATGTGGATGGATTGGAGGGTGAAAACCAGAGATGAGATTGACACTTCTGTTTGTAATGCTTTGATACTTGGTTCACTTTACGTTACACAATCGATAGAAAAAGGTCAATCTCTCCAAACGTCAGCAAAAAGTAACACCCGCTTAGAGCATGTCTAACAGACCCCATAAAAGGGCCAAACCCGTATAATAACCTCCAGAATACGGGTTTGAGCTCCACCCGGCCGTCTAGCAGGCCCTGTAAAAACGACCCCCGCTCCGATTTTTGCTATTTTCGATTACAGGGCGGGACTTCGCCCCCTACTTGTGCGGGGTGGGAGCGGGAATAGAGGGCCAAACCAGTATCCTCCCCTCCACTGCGCGCGAACGGTTTCAGCGAAACCCAACCGCCGCCGCCGCCGCTCGATCTCCTCCGCCCCGCCCTTTCCGGCAACGTCGCGGCCGGATCCCGCTGCCATGGATCCTCCGCAAGGGCCGCCTACCGCCGGCGGTGCATCTCCAACGGCCGTGGTGGTTGATGTCCCCGTCGGAGGTCCGCCCAACGCCGGCGACGTGTCGGCCATGATCTCCGCCACCATCCCATATGTTCTTTTCACAGTGGTAGATCACAGGATTGTTTGGTTAGCAGTTGAGGGAGCCGACACGACGGTGCAGCAGGGTGCCACAAGAACCTTGTCTATCAAGCTTTTTGGTTCTCTTCTTGCCCCGCAACGCTCCTCTCCAGAAGATTCCACTTCATGCATGTCTCTTGCAGAGCAAACAAGTGCACACCCACGAACAGAGTTCGCCTCTCCAGCGACCTCGTTGTCTCCACTTCCTCGGTCGTGACCTCCTGCAGTCCCGCTGCCACCGCGCCTCCATTCTGGCCGCTATCTGCCTCCTCCATGCAGGCGAATTCACCATGTGGATGGATTGGAGGGTGAAAACCAGAGATGAGATTGACACTTCTGTTTGTAATGCTTTGATACTTGGTTCACTTTACGTTACACAATCGATAGAAAAAGGTCAATCTCTCCAAACGTCAGCAAAAAGTAACACCCGCTTAGAGCATGTCTAACAGACCCCTTAAAAGGGCCAAACCCGTATAATAACCTCCAGAATACGGGTTTGAGCTCCACCCGGCCGTCTAGCAGGCCCCGTAAAAACGACCCCCGCTCCGATTTTTGCTATTTTCGATTACGGGGCGGGCCTTCGCCCCCTACTTGTGCGGGGTGGGAGCGGGAATAGAGGGCCAAACCAGTATCCTCCCCTCCATTGCACGCGAACGGTTTCAGCGAAACCCAACCGCCGCCGCCGCCGCTCGATCTCCTCCGCCCCGCCCTTTCCGGCAACGTCGCGGCCGGATCCCACTGCCATGGATCCTCCGCAAGGGCCGCCTACCGCCGGCGGTGCATCTCCAACGGCCGTGGTGGTTGATGTCCCCGTCGGAGGTCCGCCCAACGCCGGCGACGTGTCGGCCATGATCTCCGCCACCATCCCATATGTTCTTTTCACAGTGGTAGATCACAGGATTGTTTGGTTAGCAGTTGAGGGAGCCGACACGACGGTGCAGCAGGGTGCCACAAGAACCTTGTCTATCAAGCTTTTTGGTTCTCTTCTTGCCCCGCAACGCTCCTCTCCAGAAGATTCCACTTCATGCATGTCTCTTGCAGAGCAAACAAGTGCACACCCACGAACAGAGTTCGCCTCTCCAGCGACCTCGCTGTCTCCACTTCCTCGGTCGTGACCTCCTGCAGTCCCGCTGCCACCGCGCCTCCATTCTGGCCGTTATCTGCCTCCTCCATGCAGGCGAATTCACCATGTGGATGGATTGGAGGGTGAAAACCAGAGATGAGATTGACACTTCTGTTTGTAATGCTTTGATACTTGGTTCACTTTACGTTACACAATCGATAGAAAAAGGTCAATCTCTCCAAACGTCAGCAAAAAGTAACACCCGCTTAGAGCATGTCTAACAGACCCCTTAAAAGGGCCAAACCCGTATAATAACCTCCAGAATACGGGTTTGAGCTCCACCCGGCCGTCTAGCAGGCCCCGTAAAAACGACCCCCGCTCCGATTTTTGCTATTTTCGATTACGGGGCGGGCCTTCGCCCCCTACTTGTGCGGGGTGGGAGCGGGAATAGAGGGCCAAACCAGTATCCTCCCCTCCATTGCGCGCGAACGGTTTCAGCGAAACCCAACCGCCGCCGCCGCCGCTCGATCTCCTCCGCCCCGCCCTTTCCGGCAACGTCGCGGCCGGATCCCACTGCCATGGATCCTCCGCAAGGGCCGCCTACCGCCGGCGGTGCATCTCCAACGGCCGTGGTGGTTGATGTCCCCGTCGGAGGTCCGCCCAACGCCGGCGACGTGTCGGCCATGATCTCCGCCACCATCCCATATGTTCTTTTCACAGTGGTAGATCACAGGATTGTTTGGTTAGCAGTTGAGGGAGCCGACACGACGGTGCAGCAGGGTGCCACAAGAACCTTGTCTATCAAGCTTTTTGGTTCTCTTCTTGCCCCGCAACGCTCCTCTCCAGAAGATTCCACTTCATGCATGTCTCTTGCAGAGCAAACAAGTGCACACCCACGAACAGAGTTCGCCTCTCCAGCGACCTCGCTGTCTCCACTTCCTCGGTCGTGACCTCCTGCAGTCCCGCTGCCACCGCGCCTCCATTCTGGCCGCTATCTGCCTCCTCCATGCAGGCGAATTCACCATGTGGATGGATTGGAGGGTGAAAACCAGAGATGAGATTGACACTTCTGTTTGTAATGCTTTGATACTTGGTTCACTTTACGTTACACAATCGATAGAAAAAGGTAAATCTCTCCAAACGTCATAAAAAAGTAACACCCGCTTAGAGCATGTCTAACAGACCCCTTAAAAGGGCCAAACCCGTATAATAACCTCCAGAATACGGGTTTGAGCTCCACCCGGCCGTCTAGCAGGCCCCGTAAAAACGACCCCCGCTCCGATTTTTGCTATTTTCGATTACGGGGCGGGCCTTCGCCCCCTACTTGTGCGGGGTGGGAGCGGGAATAGAGGGCCAAACCAGTATCCTCCCCTCCACTGCGCGCGAACGGTTTCAGCGAAACCCAACCGCCGCCGCCGCCGCTCGATCTCCTCCGCCCCGCCCTTTCCGGCAACGTCGCGGCCGGATCCCGCTGCCATGGATCCTCCGCAAGGGCCGCCTACCGCCGGCGGTGCATCTCCAACGGCCGTGGTGGTTGATGTCCCCGTCGGAGGTCCGCCCAACGCCGGCGACGTGTCGGCCATGATCTCCGCCACCATCCCATATGTTCTTTTCACAGTGGTAGATCACAGGATTGTAGCAGTTGAGGGAGCCGACACGACGGTGCAGCAGGGTGCCACAAGAACCTTGTCTATCAAGCTTTTTGGTTCTCTTCTTGCCCCGCAATGCTCCTCTCCAGAAGATTCCACTTCATGCATGTCTCTTGCAGAGCAAACAAATGCACACCCACGAACAGAGTTCGCCTCTCCAGCGACCTCGCTGTCTCCACTTCCTCGGTCGTGACCTCCTGCAGTCCCGCTGCCACCGCGCCTCCATTCTGGCCGCTATCTGCCTCCTCCATGCAGGCGAATTCACCATGTGGATGGATTGGAGGGTGAAAACCAGAGATGAGATTGACACTTCTGTTTGTAATGCTTTGATACTTGGTTCACTTTACGTTACACAATCGATAGAAAAAGGTCAATCTCTCCAAACGTCAGCAAAAAGTAACACCCGCTTAGAGCATGTCTAACAGACCCCTTAAAAGGGCCAAACCCGTATAATAACCTCCAGAATACGGGTTTGATCTCCACCCGGCCGTCTAGCAGGCCCCGTAAAAACGACCCCCGCTCCGATTTTTGCTATTTTCGATTACGGGGCGGGCCTTCGCCCCCTACTTGTGCGGGGTGGGAGCGGGAATAGAGGGCCAAACCAGTATCCTCCCCTCCACTGCGCGCGAACGGTTTCAGCGAAACCCAACCGCCGCCGCCGCCGCTCGATCTCCTCCGCCCCGCCCTTTCCGGCAACGTCGCGGCCGGATCCCGCTGCCATGGATCCTCCGCAAGGGCCGCCTACCGCCGGCGGTGCATCTCCAACGGCCGTGGTGGTTGATGTCCCCGTCGGAGGTCCGCCCAACGCCGGCGACGTGTCGGCCATGATCTCCGCCACCATCCCATATGTTCTTTTCACAGTGGTAGATCACAGGATTGTAGCAGTTGAGGGAGCCGACACGACGGTGCAGCAGGGTGCCACAAGAACCTTGTCTATCAAGCTTTTTGGTTCTCTTCTTGCCCCGCAATGCTCCTCTCCAGAAGATTCCACTTCATGCATGTCTCTTGCAGAGCAAACAAATGCACACCCACGAACAGAGTTCGCCTCTCCAGCGACCTCGCTGTCTCCACTTCCTCGGTCGTGACCTCCTGCAGTCCCGCTGCCACCGCGCCTCCATTCTGGCCGCTATCTGCCTCCTCCATGCAGGCGAATTCACCATGTGGATGGATTGGAGGGTGAAAACCAGAGATGAGATTGACACTTCTGTTTGTAATGCTTTGATACTTGGTTCACTTTACGTTACACAATCGATAGAAAAAGGTCAATCTCTCCAAACGTCAGCAAAAAGTAACACCCGCTTAGAGCATGTCTAACAGACCCCTTAAAAGGGCCAAACCCGTATAATAACCTCCAGAATACGGGTTTGAGCTCCACCCGGCCGTCTAGCAGGCCCCGTAAAAACGACCCCCGCTCCGATTTTTGCTATTTTCGATTACGGGGCGGGACTTCGCCCCCTACTTGTGCGGGGTGGGAGCGGGAATAGAGGGCCAAACCAGTATCCTCCCCTCCACTGCGCGCGAACGGTTTCAGCGAAACCCAACCGCCGCCGCCGCCGCTCGATCTCCTCCGCCCCGCCCTTTCCGGCAACGTCGCGGCCGGATCCCGCTGCCATGGATCCTCCGCAAGGGCCGCCTACCGCCGGCGGTGCATCTCCAACGGCCGCGGTGGTTGATGTCCCCGTCGGAGGTCCGCCCAACGCCGACGACGTGTCGGCCATGATCTCCGCCACCATCCCATATGTTCTTTTCACAGTGGTAGATCACAGGATTGTTTGGTTAGCAGTTGAGGGAGCCGACACGACAGTGCAGCAGGGTGCCATAAGAACCTTGTCTATCAAGCTTTTTGGTTCTCTTCTTGCCCCGCAACGCTCCTCTCCAGAAGATTCCACTTCATGCATGTCTCTTGCAGAGCAAACAAGTGCACACCCACGAACAGAGTTCGCCTCTCCAGCGACCTCGCTGTCTCCACTTCCTCGGTCGTGACCTCCTGCAGTCCCGCTGCCACCGCGCCTCCATTCTGGCCGCTATCTGCCTCCTCCATGCAGGCGAATTCACCTAGTGCTGATGACAACGAGCGACATCGGCACTGAACTAGAAATTGATGTGGATGGATCGGATTGGAGGGTGAAAATCAGAGATGAGATTGACATTTCTGTTTGTAATGCTTTCATACTTGGTTCGTACCTTACGTTACACAATCGATAGAAAAAGGTCAATCTCTCCAAATGTTAGCAAAAAGTAACACCCGCTTACTTACACCGGTGCAGGCGAGATAGATGAGGAGCTCATTTCTGCAGAGGGTTGTACATGCACTAAGTTTTTGTACTTGGGCTGAAGTATCTTCTCAACTATTTTTTTTTTAGAAAGGAGCGTATATTAATATCAGAAACTACCAATTACACCCAGCCTCTGCAACAACGCATTGCTCTAGCGGCCCCACATATGCACACAGCCAAAAAAAGAAGAATTACAAAAAAGAAAAATCTCGCTGACTCATTCATTGAAACAGCTGTACTATCACCACTAAGACAACACCAAAAGTCCAGCTTCTCCAAAAACGATGTCTCCTAAAAGGGAACAGTGCACAATCACCATCATCGCCCGATCAAAGATCTAGGTTTTCACCCTGAAGAAAGTCCGTGCTCTCAAAATAATACCTTCAACAAGCCTATTGCCAGGCACAACCAATTAAGGCCAGACCCTGGGGTTTCACCCTGAGAGGTAGGACCATGAACCTCTCCTGTGCAGTCGCCTCCACTTGCATGTCACTGCTCTAATTCACAAGTCAACTAGCCAATTCCTCACCACCACCCAGACTTGAACCACCATTGTCTGTCCTCGGATCTCGGTTTCCATGACTTTTTTCGTTTGCACCATGGAACGAGAACATGCCCCATGATAATAACAGCCAACAAAGCTTCGAAACACACCCTCTGAAACCAAACGGTCAGGGTAAAACATGGGTGCGTACGACCGAATTCAATCCTTCCGGCAAACTCATGGCATGATAGCACTTATGGAGTTCGCCGGCAGAGCCTTCCAGAACATGACACAGAAACCAGATCAATGGAGACCAACATCCGACAGATCATCGTCTTGGCTTGAAAGGGATCCAGGACCACCTCCTTTATTAAAACCGAGCCAGCAGCCCTCACGCCACCCGCCGGAAACTAGCAGGATCCACCGCAAGACGGCAAGACCATCTGGCCGACCATTAAGCGCCCTAGTGTCACGGACAAGGCCCGGGTCGCATGGGCGCCGGCGTCGAGGCCAACGTACGGGATAGATCGCGGCTAGGCCCAGATCCCCGCCGCCGCCTTCTGGATCGAGGATCACCGGCCGCCGCTCGCCGCAACACCACCGCCAAACCAGCCGGGACGGACGCCGCCACCTTCCCGCCAGATCACGATCAGGGATGCCGCCGCCGCCAGCGGGTGCGGGAGGAGGAGGGGTCTCTAAAATGAAGGGAGGATTTCACTTCTCCGGCCTCTGCACCAACTAGGGATGCACACATCCATTAAACATGAGTACCATGATTTTTAAACTTGGTAAAGTACCAGGCCTAGTCCTCAAGATAAATTGCATGAGTATCAGGAGAGTCTGGTCCTCGAGTATAAATAGGAGTACCAGAACATCAGTAATGAGGTTTCCTTCCCTACGAGGTCGATACCCATAAAGGGCCGCACCCTCTCATAGGGGCCTTCATTGGGCTACGTTGTACCTTCTTTCTGGGTGATTGTACAAACTCCGCGGCCCACACTTTAGTCAATCTGGGGGTTTACTCGGAGCTGATAGAGGGGCAGTGTCAGGTAGAATTAGACGAGGACCAAATCACATTCAAATTCAGACAAAAAGAGATGGATTAATTGATTCAAAGAAGTCTCTAGTTGCTCCATATCATTGCCCCTCGGTTCCCCACCTTCCCACAAGCAATCTAGGTCATAAAACGGCCGAGGGGTTTTGGGTGAGATCCAAAACAAAACACAGGAGAATGCAGCTATGGCACAGAAATCACTCACTCCCTGATGCCGAGAACGAATGGGCTGTCGTCGCCTAGAATGAACTGGCCGTTGCTGACGGAGAAGAAGAAGGGGAGGGTAGCTAACATTTGGCCACTGGCAGCACGAGCGGAAGTTTCACTGTCTAGCTGATGCAGGCAAGTACTTGGGACCAAGATTTTGGTTACCAAATGGAAAAAAAAACCTCGTGGGGGCTCGATATTGCCGGTTACCGGACGAATTCTAAAATCAAAATTTGAATTCTAATTTGGACAGAAGGAGTTAATTCGTGCTTACGCTGCAATATTACACAACACACCCTGTAACCGGGGACGTCCGTGAAAGCACGTGCATGTAGTGCGTCCACTGTGCCATGACATCTTTACAAGCTAGTTGAATAGGAAATACGTTCTATTTATTCATTTCTTGAAATTCAAATTCAAAAAATTCAAATAAATCCGGAATTTTTTGGTCGGTTTTCCGGTTTACCCAGGGCGCTCGAGATTCTCGGTTACTAAAGTAAGATGTCCACATGTGTCCCGAGCGAGCTAACTAAAGTAAGATGTCCACATGTGTCATTGTTTTTCTTCTCGAGGTTCGTTCCGTATGCTCAAGGTTTTCAGCCTTGGTTTATCTTTAATGGAGCTTGATGTAGTAGCCGATTATCGGAAATAGGAGGCTTCAGGAACGATTAGTGAGGAGCGCCGGCGCGTAAGTTATTCTTGTCACTGAAATTCTTGTGGTAGCTCACGCCATTGTTCGGTTAGCGGTTGAGGGAGCCCAGGAGACGGTGCAGTAGGGTGCCAAAATAACCCTGTCCACCGAAGTGTTTGGTGCGCTTCTTGCTCCGCAACGCTCCTGGCCAGGAGCTTCCATGTGATCCGCCTGGATAGCGCTAGGTCTGTGTCCTAGAGAAGAAGCACCTGACTGGATTGGATGTCCCGGCGGTGAGATGCTCGTGTGGCTGCAGCACGGTTTTGATAGCGGCGTGCGCATGAATAGACAAGGAAGCAGCAGCGCCACCGTGTCATGTTCGCGTCTGGAACATGCTTGGCGTCCCAAGAGGAGCTATTAGAATAGAGTGTCATCTAGATTTATCCAGTTGAGAAAACTTTAGTTCTAAGTCAACTTTACAAATTTGTTTACACACCTACAAATATGACATTGTGATGTAATATTTGTTTGTACATCTGAAATATGTTCACATTCATGTAATAATATTCTCCTAGTTCAAATATAATATATAAATAGTTTTCATGGTTGAAAACAGGTGGATCCCGCCGGGTTCTCAACATGGGATCGACACTTCTGAGTGTCAACTAAGATGTAAGAAACTCTATAATGAGAATAGCAAAACAACAATTCTATCATACATGTATGCTTCTTATTTCTGTGTCAATATATAGAAATCGATAGTAATGGTCTACTATACTTTGATGTTCTACATGATGTCCACTCGATTATTAGGTTCCATAATGCGATAGTACATTGGAAATTTTGGTTTGAATTTTTTTTCTCGGCGCATCTCGGATGACTCGTGGATGCTGATCCATTAACCGTGAGAAATATTTACCTACGTCACCAAATTGGGAAGCGAGAGGACTTTTGCATGCTGCTAAATAATTACCTTTTGATGATGGTGCATGCATGCAATCGGCTACCCGGGGGTGATCTTGTTTTTTAAGTTGTGAACTGCAATATCAGGCTATTTCAAGAATCTCGAGTCTTCTATACTTGTGTGAACATATGCCTAATTATATTAGGTTTATCTCTAGTACATGATTGAACATTTTCCAACAGTTGCTGAGGGCGAGTGAGAAAACGTAAAAGAAAAAATAATTTTATGAACTATTTGGATGGCTGTCGTTTCCTTTTTTTTTCTGTGGTAGGATCTTATTCAATAAATACTTGGGCACTCCGGCTCTTTATTTTATATAAAAATAAACAGAATTAGGTATTTAACCCAGGAGGAAACATTGCATATATCACACTGATCATCATCATGAGACCCATATTAGATATATATACACTGCGTGCATGGAAGATTCGTACCTACATTCTCTAATTGTCACTCGTTTCTGCAATTGAAAACCACTAATCCCTTGAACAGCTGCTGTTAGAACAATACAAATCTAAGATTTCACAAATTTAAACGCTGATGTTAGAACTTAGAACAATATAATTGGAAGTTTGATCATGGCAAGGCTAAAAACTGTACGACAATGAGCTTTTACAATTCAACTTTCAATTTCTCAACTCATCTAACGAAACACCTTGAACATATCATTTATTTTTAAATACCTAGATAAGCGCATCTTACATTCTGCACCAAAAAATTCTCGACATGTGCAGATTCAAAAATCCGATGACTCTTCTTCTATGGCTAATCGTGCTGCAATTTAGGAACCACCGGAAAAATAAACTTCGTCCATCTAATGCTATATTCAGAGTAGCCATCTAATGGTCTGCGTCACATGAACGAACCTGGAGGTTGCAAGATTTAGATTCATCGTCTCATCTCAGAGTGTACCTTGAAACGTTGCACCAAACTGATTCATCTCGTGGAGGGTGCCTGGTGGCCGCGAGGAAAATTAGCAGCAGCAAGGATGTCGAAGATGGGGCCGTCGCACTCCCTGTCGCTGGCAGTGCAACGTCCATGGCAGATCTTGGAATTCTAGAAGCAGCGTTCCTTACAAGCCATGGAGATGGGCAAATTGTACTGGCCTCCGGCTGCCCACGGCCAGGACCGGCAGCACGGCGCACATGGCAGTAGCCATGAGACCCATATCTAGATCGATTAGAGAAAGGTCTGAGGCGCGAGAGAGATAGGCATCTAGGTGTGCGTTGCTTTTCCGTGCGTGAAGTCGTATGTTGTCTGCGTGATGCCTGACCAAAGGTTGAGACCCGTGCTGTATTGGAGCCGTGGGTGGTATTCCTATGTCTGCGACGTTTTGGCTATTCGGGCTGTGAGAAACTCACATTTGCAAATAATGTTGTGTTCCGGGCAGTATACCGTGAAAAAGCCGCTTGTGAGCTGTTCACCCTGATAACCAACCTTTAGATCTGTCATCACGGATGCCCAATTACCCCACTGCCACCACCATGGCTCGTGCCTCCACAGCTTGCCTAGCGGACTTCTTGTCAAGAGCCAAGAGGCAAACTCTCAGCAGAGAGAGAGCGGGTGGTATGATTTGTGAACACGGGGGTCATTTCGGCCCGCAAATAAGGAAGTACACGTATCCGTTTTCCACAAAAATCCAGTACATTTTTGTCGGACATATATTGTACTGCATCGAGCACCTGGTGTTTTCTTTTAAGCTACAATCACACCTACTCATGCCAGCTCTTTCTCCAGCAATCTCGCACATAGTCCCTTCATAAATAGATGATGAGAGGTCACGCTGGTGTGGGACATCTCTCTCTCCTTCCATAAAACAAATGAAACAAAAGCAAATGCTTTTATCACCCGAGCGAGCTAACTAAAGTAAGATGTCCACATGTGTCATTGTTTTTCTTCTCGAGGTTCGTTCCGTATGCTCAAGGTTTTCAGCCTTGGTTTATCTTTAATGGAGCTTGATGTAGAAGCCGATTATCGGAATAGGAGGCTTCGGGAACGATTAGTGAGGAGCGTAGGCGCGTAAGTTATTCTTGTCAATGAAATCCTTGTGGTAGCTCACGCCCTTGTTCGGTTAGCGGTTGAGGGAGCCCAGGAGACGGTGCAGCAGGGTGCCAAAATAACCCTGTCCACCGAAGTGTTTGGTGCGCTTCTTGCTCCGCAGCGCTCTTGGCCAGGAGCTTCCATGTGATCTGCCTGGATAGCGCTAGGTCTGTGTCCTAGAGAAGAAGCACCTGACTGGCTTGGATGTCCTGGCGGTGAGATGCTCGTGTGGCTGCAGCACGGTTTTGATAGCGGCGTGCGCATGAATAGACAAGGAAGCAGCAGCGCCACCGTGTCATGTTCGCGTCTGATCCATGCTTGGCGTCCCAGGAGGAGCGCAACTCCCCCCTCTTGAGCAGAGAATTCAAGAGCCACCACTTGTTGCACGTCTCGCAAGGCCGACAAGTGCAAAACGTCTTGATGGAGCTGGAGCCACCAACAGAGTTTGCCTCCGCAGTGACTCGATCTACTGTCTCCGCCTTCCGTACCTCCATTCCAGTCCCTATCTAGATGCTCCAGTGCGGGCCATCTCGCATTACCGAGAGATGGCGATGACGCGCCAGATCGGCACTAAACTAGCAATCGATGTGGATGGATCGGAGGGTGAAATTTGTCTCTTTTTTTTATTGTCCTTTTGAAAATTCAGAGATGAGAGATCCATATTTTCAGTTTTTAATATTTCGGTATTTGGTTCACTTACGTTACACAATCGATTGAAAAAGGTCACTCTTTCCAAATGTCGGCAAAAAGTAACCCTCTAGCAGGCACCAAGTTTTTGTACTTGGGCTGAACGATCTTCTGTACCAATTGTATGAACGACAAACCATTACAGTCAATGCGGTCGTCGTGTTGATACCATCCAAGCTTGATTCATGTTGATGAGTTTATCCAACATTTCTTTACATGAAACATATTTTCCCATATATATTATATGGAGTAACTAAATTCTAGGTTTTAGTCTCTGGTTTTACAATTTTGACGCTAATTAATTACCCCATCTAGCATTATTTTATCCTACTTACCCCATTTAGTAATAGTTGTGCCAATAGGTGTGTCCAAACATACATTGACTCTTCTTATTCAAATGAGGTGGATATTTTGATAAAAAGTACCTAGTTGAAGTTTAAAATTTTAGCCTTTATAGTATGCTAAACTGAAGCTGAGCCGGAGGAAGTTCGCAAGCATTTCCGAGTGAGGACATAATTACGGAGTGTAGCATCTA
The DNA here is from genome assembly GCA_916181665.1 of Avena sativa. Taxonomy (NCBI): domain Eukaryota; kingdom Viridiplantae; phylum Streptophyta; class Magnoliopsida; order Poales; family Poaceae; genus Avena; species Avena sativa. The sequence continues at coordinate 288,215,765 of OV702296.1, forward strand.
GAAAATTTCTTATAGTTTGTATACACAACACAGGTAGTATAGAAACCAGCCAGCCGGTAATTCAAAAAGAATATCGGGGACTCCAGCGTCAAATCAAACCAAACGCTAATCTTTCCAACACTATGCGGATTGCCTATGCCTCTGCGGTAATTATGCATCCTGATGAACCTTTACAAAGCTTTGACTACCTATGCCTCTGCGGGAATGAAAACAGTCTACATGTGATGACATCACTACCTGACGCCTAGAGCCCATCCATCAAATTGCTTAAAGAAATAGAGGGAGTAAAATCGGCACACCCTTTTACTAAATGAGGTAATTGAGATAAAAATTTGGAAATGGGTTAACTAGTGTCAAAATTGTCAAACTAGAGAGTAAAAACTAGAATTTGCTCAATTATATTTGTATTCTGGAGACAACATGTGCGTGCTTCCCAAATTATTCGGTGTATTTTATTACTTAGTGTTTGTGCACTTCTCAAATTAAGACAAGTTGTCTATACTTCATGCAGGTACAGTAGTCTAAGCTAGTGTTCTGGTAGCCTTTATGCTGATGTTACTTGTCGTTTCCGGACAACATTTACAAACATTGTCAACTTTAATTCAGTGTTAGGTGACGTCATTTCGAAAAAAAGTGATAGGTGAAGTGCTTGACTTCAAAAATTTACGCGCTAATGTGAAATGTAAATATATTGAGAAATTATAGAAAATCAAGGAAAAATCTAGCTTGTAGAAATTGACATAAATTAGGTAATGATATTGGTAAATCAAGAACTTTTAAGATAATTGTAGAAACAATTTTAAAAAATATCGAGTAATATCACTATATTTGTTCTAAATTATTAGTGAGCTTTCCTCAATTCCCTGGTTTTTTCTACCGCCTGAGTAATATGTATTTTTTGAAGAAATTTATTTTTCAGATTACATTTGATTTTTTGTTTATGATTATTTTGTTTTGCACGTACATAATTCATTTCTAAATTAGTAGAACATGTCATGTTTTGATTCACCAAATATGTTGGTTCTTGCCCAGTTCTTAAAACTAAATAGATATTTCTTTGACAAAAAAATATTTTTAGTAAATCTAACGTATGCTTTTGTAAATCTTCATATTCTTAAAACACATAGTATTTTATATTCAAATTTTAGTTATTTTAATTTTTTTCCTTTGGAATGCTGGGTGTGAAACCACTTCTGCGACATCGTTTAACCAATTTTGAGTGAGGTGGTTGATGATATTGTTCGAGGATGTTGAGGAGCACTTTTTGAGCTATTGAAGTGAAGTGAATAAAGCCGTACTCAGCTTATGAGGGGAGGGGAGAAAAAGTAAATATTTTACTCTATATATACGGATGAGATATAGTAGGGAGCGGACATATATATCCTCTCGGAGAGAAGGAGAAAAGTTATACTTTAGGCTTTTAGAATAAACAGAAGCCAAATGTGGCGGTTATATATCTCTTCTGGGTTCTAACTGCCAAAATATTCAATTACCCACGAGCTTTGCTTTCCTTTGCCGTAGGCATCCTGAGTGCCATTGGGACTATTTGTTCAGTACATATATGGGAATGTGAGGCCTTGGAAATGATCGTACGAGTGGCGACGTGGAAGGAAGCTAGATCCTTCAGTGACGTTGCGCAGAAGTGCGTGTTCTCCGTACCATGAAGAATTTCAGTGCCATTCGGGCTATCTGTTCCTCCAGCGATGTTGGGAATCGGAGATCTGGCAGATTTGCAGAGGCATCGGTCCGGTCTCTTTCAGTCCAGATCACAAAAGAAGGGGACGCTGGCTAGAGATGGATAGTGCAGGTCTCGGGGTGGTGACTAGCGATGGTGCATGTAGATGCTCTAGCTAGTTAGCCTTTCTAACCCCGTTTCAAAATGCTTAGCCGATGGTTCATAGGTTTGGTTCCGGATATATACCACATTTGTTAAATCGTCAATAACCTATTTTTTTCAGGCATTCCTGATCACACTATAAAACACACATACCGATCGTCGTGTTTCACTATGCCCTTCTCCGTGGTATATTCGTGCAGGTCAACATGTCGTGCAAATTCTCCGTGCCGATCTATACACGTTCTGGTTTCTCTTTCCTCGAAATAGGAGTTTCAACTATCCATAACCGGAGATGGTCTGAACTACTCTAAAATGGATATATGTTTGCATATTTGAATTTAATTGTGAATCTAAGATTATTTTACAATGGTTTGAAATGTAATGTTCCTTATTTTTTTATGTTGTGCGGCTATATGATTAATTATTTCTTTCTGTTATATTTTTTTTCATGATGTGCATCCTCGATGCCTCGACTATACTCCTAACATTTCGGTGTCGAGTAGTAAGCTTGTAATTGACATCATCGTGATTTCAATATATTGCACTTTATCAAAAGTGTTTGAACCTTCATCACTCAATATGTATTCCGAACATCCAAATTGTTCAATCCCTTGTGGATTCAAACTTTTCATAAACTGCATGTAACTTGTAACTACAAAACATAAAGGCATCTACGGTGATGATATATCGCAAATTCCTAAGATGATAACAAAGTTGAAAGAGAGAGAAATGAGAGAAAAAAGAGAATTGTTATCTTTTTTTAATTTGTTACTTAAAATTTAAAGTATTACACCCGGTCTCTGCATAATCATGATGCACATAGCCGACAAAGTTCACCGAAGTACAGTAAATAGTAAAAAATGTGAATTACAAGGAGCTCAAAAGCATAGCCAGCAAGCATGCCTAAGACAATGGTGGCCCTATGCGAAGATCACGCTGCCACCCATGTCGAGAAACAAATATCTCTCGTCGTATCCTCTAAACATGTACATACCTCCTTAAATAGGCCGCGTCATTCCACACAATGAAGTGGTGACCACAAACGGAATGTGCAGGTGCACCGGTGAATCACCTGCATAAGAGAAGACATTTTACCATTAAAACCTTGTCATTTCTTCATAGCCTGAGCGACCAAATAACGACAAGTGCTTCCACCATAAGAAGAATTCTGAACTTCTTATCAATTCCATATAGCCAATTGCTAAAAATATTAGCAATACTACGTGGAGGCGCGCAATAGGACAAATGACCATATAGACCTCACGAATTTACATTGAAAGAAAAGATATTTTATTGTCCCATCATGATGATAGAAAACACATTGCTTACTTTCTTGCCAATTCCTCTTAATAAGGTTATGCTTAGTTAAGATGACCCCCCGACGCCGATACCATGCAAATATCTTTGTCTTAAGTGGTATCTTCATCTTTCATATCATCTTGTTATCATCAACTGGCGCTTTCGGTTTGACACTTCAGATAATACTACTCATGTTAGGCACTAATATATATTAAAACAAATTGTTCGATAAAAATGACCTATATCTAGTTGGTGGTACCATATAAGTCTTCAAAACGAGTTTTATATTTTTCTAGAAAGGAATTGTAATCTGGTCAAATTACTTTGTCTCTATGCATTATTACCATCCTTTGCCAGGTGCTGAGGATAGAGGTAAAGCAAATTTGGTATGATTCGCATTTCATTTTTTGGATACTTTCTTCCTGTCGTTTCACAAATTTTCAATCATAGTTAACTCTTCCCAAAATTCAAAGGAATATTAACCACTCTTCAAGGTATTCATATGGAGTGGAAGGTGATGAGCTCCCACCCTTTGTGGGGGGAGGTTCATGCTTCTATATTTTTAATGGAAATAGTAGGACTCTATTGTGTATTGTTTATTGTTTTTTGTATAAAAGTTACAAATGTACAAGAGAATTGTACAACAGAGAAAAATGAATCTAGATATAGAAAAAAAATAAGAATGCTAAATAAAGCTGTCTACACAATCTTAGAAAGAAAATTAGGACTTCCTAGTAGCTCTGTATTTTCACCACTAGAGAGTTCAGACTTAAAGACCGCCCTGGTACTATAGACATTGGGCTGAATATGATTAAAGATAGCAGCATTCCTTGTAAGACAAATGGACCTATATAAATTCGTAGGGAGAAAATCCACTATACTCCCTATATAAGGACGAGATGTAGTAGAGAGGGGGCATATAGAGAGGGGACATATAGAGAGGGGGCATATATATATTGGTCCTCTCGAAGATAAGGAGAAAATTATATACTTTTAGGCCTTTTAGAATAAAGTAGTAGAGATATATTGTCACCTATCTCGACAAACTAGACATAACATTAAACTGTTTGTTTACTTTGGTTTTAAGAACCATGTGTGTGCCTGCATTCTAATTGTGTAATGCGGAGTGCTATGCAACACACGTTGGTGTATAACTTCAGTACATATAAGGGAATGGGAGGTATTGGAAATGAACGTATGAGTGGCGTCACGCAGGAAACGAGCTAGACTTATCAAGCAAGGGTGTGGTGGCAGAATATGGTGTGGATATGCCTTTCCTACAGTGTATGATGCAGAAGATAAGTGCCGTAGGGGATCCTTGTCCCTGCAACCACAGACATACAGAGGCATTGGTCTAGGTAGGCTATTCAGATATGGATTTTGCTGGTGTCAGGTGGTAGCTAGCGACGGTGTCGTTTGAAGCTCTAGGTAGGCTCCTTCATCCCAATCTGAAACCTTGTTACATAACTAGCACCACAGAAGGCCCTTCTGGATTGAGTGATGCCACATAAGATGGGTATATCTTATTCGTGCACGTCAATGTGTAACATATGACATATGGTTTTTGCAGAAGCTATTGAAATTAAACGCACGTATACACCAAATGCTTAATACCGGCCCAGCCGAATCCGGCTATAATCATCCTTAGATACTTCCCTTCTACAAAACCTAAAACCAGCTAGCATCCATCTCGATGAGAAACTTTTCAGTTAAAACCCTGCGAAAGGTTGTGCATATAGCTACAATCACTAGTACAAACAAAACCCTTTCCCAAACGTCACTAAAAGGCTATTCGTGGTTATTTAGAAGACCATAACAAAATTAGTCATCAGTTTATTATGATACAATCATGAATATAACCCAATATAGTTTTAAATACTAGATTCACACTTACTAAAGCAAAACTCATTCAAATTTCAACCTTTTGTTCTTGCAGAAAACAGAAAAAAAAATCCACCATGTGTGCTAACTAATTGCGATCTGTTCACTAGTGCAACCCAACATGCTCGCCTAGTCTACTTTACAAATTTCCCAATACCATTTCTCCTGTGTTTCTTTATTAAAGAAAATGGGCATTGTAGTTGTCCAATCATGACACGTGCATAATTTAAAAAGGGTAAGAAGAAATTGTTGCAACAACGGAAGACAACCGTGCTGCCTTAATGGAAGTGGACTATTATTAGGTGCAAGCACACTGAAGATACCGAGTCAGTTTTCACTTTTGCTTCGGTCCCCCCCCTCTTTCAAACTTTGATAAATAAAAACTCGATACCGATAGTTTAGAGGACCGTACGAACCCACCCGAAATCTGTATGGTCCTCTTAGACGTATACTCACTGTATACGTATACTCATGTGCCTGCGGAAGGCGAAAATCGGAAGTTATATAACAACAACAAAAGAAATTTAAAATATGACATGCAAAGACGTAGATCACGATAATGGAAGATGAGATCAGCCGACCGGAACATTGATTATATCCAGTTCGACCGAGTACGCATATACGGAGATATATGTGTTCTCGATATGGTTTTCGACGGGTCAAAAAAATAAAATGGCCCATGTAGCTTAAGTTTAGGGGGGGGGGGGGGGGGGGACCGAAGCACACCTCGTCAGTTTTTGAGTTGCCACTCAATGCCTGCATTCACAAACTCACCAACCCGTTATTTATAAGGACGACGGTTCGTGGGAAAATGCATGTCCAACCCATAGATTCAAGATCAGTGACGAGGGAGCACCAGGGAAGCATGGCTTGCAAATTAAAAAAGTTATGGTACAACAAAACCAGAAATAAAGAATGTACCAAGGGGATGCTTCTTATGTATGTAAGGTACAATATGTTAGGAGTATGGGAGTCGGAGACATCAGAAACTAACTTTGTGTATTCTAATCGGCTCGGTGCTGCAATCCTGTCTCATCTCTCACAAATATATGCTAGGAGACGAAGGTGGAGGACAATGTCTCCTAAAAGGGCTGGAAAAAGTGCTAGCCTGAGGATATTGCAAAGGGAAGTATCGATAATGGTGCTTTTCTTGATACTATCCTCTGCCACATCGAGGCGATTGCAAAATACGTACGCTGGAAGATACTGTAAATGGCCGTAGAATTGTACAATAGGTGAACATAACGCATGTTTGTCCCTCTCGTTGCAGTTCCGGTGATGCTGGTTCTATTAGTGTCGCGGCGAACCAATCTTGCGCGGGTGGACCAACCAACTAGATGAAATATACTTAACGTGGGCAATAGGATGTAAAAATAATTGTAGGAGTATCATTCTTTCTGTTTAGTCATGGTGTCCACATTTCTTATCAAATATAGTCCACGCTAGATTATAAAATGTCATGATGCTGAGAACAAACCTGTGGTTGGATGGTTAGGAGGGAAGTGGTACCCCCAGCCCACCAGAGTTCAAACCCCGGGTTTTGACACTTTGGTGTCTCATTAAGGGGGAATATTCTTTCAGTGAAAGGCGACGTTTCCGTCGATAACGAGACGCCTACGGTGACTTCGTCAATCTCAAGAGCCGCCGGCTTAGTCTCTCAGAGATGCTCATAGGGGTAGGGTGTACGTGCGTATATTCATAGGGGTGAGTGTGTGTACGCATTGTAAGCGTCTGTGTTTGTACTGTATTTCTCAACAAAAAAAAATGTCATGATGCTTCTGCCATTAGGCTGGTATATCTTCTGTCCAAGATAATGCACGTGATTAAGTTTGTTTCCAGCAAGTGACGAGTGAGATTTTTGTCGATAATGATTGACAAGTGAGATGCGCAGTTACTTTCCGAACTCTTGTGTGACACCAACACGGACCCCATTCTCCATGTTGTTCCGTGATCGCATATTGGTGAGTGCATCTTCAATTCCGGCGCATTATATCATTATGAACTCCACCGCTGATTTACCAGAGGGTTTTCATGATTCACCAAAGCATTTATGGCTCCCATGCATCCTGTTAGAGTATACGTATCTGTTAGGGATAGACTAGGTTACTTGTCTTGTATTCAAAATAGGTTACTTGTCTTGTACTTCAAGTTGGTCTCTGTACGCCTATATATACTCGCCTGAGAGGCTCAATAATACAACCATCATATTCCGCAATCTCTCTTCCTTGACCCTTCAACATGGTATCAGAGCGGCACGGTCCTTGACCTAGCCGCCGCCTCCGCTTCCGCACCGCGCCGCCCCTGGGGAGGTCAATCTTCATGATCTCCGCCGGGGGTTGCGCGACCCGTACGCAGGGTTCGTTCGCCGATCCGTGATCGGCTGCCCTGTAAGTCTTTTTTTTCCGATCTCTTGATCGGTTTTCTTTTTTGGTTTACCGATCTTAGATCGGATTGAGTCGCCCATCGCCATCGTCATCGTCGCGCCTCTACTCCGACCATCGGCATCGACGATCTACACTGCGCCCGTGCGCCTGTCACCTGCGCCGCTGTGCCTTCCTCGGTAGGCCATCGCGGCCTCATGACAGGCTGCCGCGCACCGCGGCCGGCTGCTGCGGCTTCCTCGGGAGGCTGTCGTGGCCGACCCCCCCCTCGGATTGTCTTCGCCGTCATCGTCCGGGATTGCACCGACAACGACGCCGCAGATTCCGATCTACCGTCGTCACGGACTTGGCGCGTACAGCGCCGCCGTCGGTATGATCAACCGATCTGGCGCTCGTCTCCGCCGAGTACGTCCCCGAGCACGCGCCTACCACCGATCGAGCATCGGGTTGCCGCTGCGTCGCTTCTTCGGGCCGTAGCGTCGCCGCCTTTGGTCCCCGCCACCGGCTACCAACGCGCCTTCTCAGGCGTGACCGTCGCTGGTGGTTCTCACACCGCTGCACCGACTCGCGCCCTGCAGCTACGCCGCCCCATCGGGCAGTAGCGTCGCTGCACGCGGTCATCGCCGTCACCCCGCAAGGACGTCGCAGGCTTCCACCGTGCCACCTCCCTCGGCGCGGGTCGCCGCCGTCCGCGCATGGTCTTCGTCACGTCGCCGGGTTCTTCCTCGCCTACTTCGAGCACCGCCGCCGCATCTCCACAGGTAGCCTGCATGGCCACTCCTGGCTGTCGTAGGTCCCGTCGTCTGCCCCTCCGTCTAGGCATCCAGTATGACCACTCTTGGTCGTCGCTGGTTCGCCGCATTCTACGTCTTCGTCCAGCACGACTTCGTCGCCATCGTCCTCGCCTCGTCCTCGACCACACCTACTTGTCTACTCCGACAACCCCGACCTGCATCGGTACTTCGCCGATCTGCGCAACGCAACCGTCGTAGAGTCCTCCTCTGCTAGTCTCCTCTCCGACATGGCGTGAAGTTGTTTCTACTGGTCCCGTTCTTCGCATGCCTGGTATTGGCAACACCGGTACGTGCCTTCGTCCTCGACGTGTTCCCGAGTCTAGCAAACTCGGCGCCAGTACCTCGTCTTCATCGGCCTTGACAACGTCTTCTTCGGCATCGACTACCTTCTCTACGTCTGCCAAGACCGCGTCACCGATTTTGTCTACGCGTACTCGGTTCTGGCAAAAGAGGAGTATGCCTTCGTCCCTGACGTGCGCCTGGTTCTGGCAAAGGCATGGCCGCACCTCGTCCTCGACGGCTCGGACTGCATCGGCTTCGGCATCGCTCTCTCCGACGACTGCCATCACGCGTCTCCGTCCTTCTCCTGGCTGCACTATGCGCACGCGGCTTAATATGCGGCTACCTCGACACCGGCAACCCCGACCACGACATCGACCACGGCGACCCCTCGCGCGGCTACCTCGACCAAGGTTGCAGCACCCACCGCTCTCGGCTCACTTAACACCGGCACAAGGGCTACCACCTCGCATGAGCTCCTCACCAGCATCCTCTACGGTCCAAGCTTCTGCGACGTGACACCGTCCACGACGTTCCCGCTACCACTGCGGGGGGATGTCAGCACACTGGTCTACTTCGGCTCTCCAGTCTGACCGTTCGCGACGTTCCAGTTGTTCACGATGCTACCGCTACGACTGCGGGGGATGTTAGAGTATACATATCTGTTAGGGATAGACTAGGTTACTTGTCTTGCACTCCAAGTAGGTTACTTGTCTTGTACTCCAAGTTGGTCCCTGTACGTCTATATATACTCGCCCGAGAGGCTCAATAATACAACCATCATATTCCTCAATCTCTCTCCCTTGACCCTTCAACACGTCCTTTTCAAATCTCATCTCACATATATCTTGGTTTTGAGGTGTCCTATATAAAACACCTCATTTAGGGTATGATAGAAAGTGTGTTTGCAAACAAGATGTAAACAAGGGATTTTATAAAATAATGCCTCTACCATTACGTCGCCTACCGACTGACGTGATGCATTGCTCATGTTTAATTTCTTTTTGATTTCTTGGAATTCTTCAAATTCATTTCAGTCGTGGTTACACCCGGAAAGACCTGGAGATGTCGTAAACAAACATGCATGCATGAGGAAAAGCAAAAAATGTCCGGATTTTTAAAGTCAATATTTTCTACATTGATCTATCTATATGGTCCTAGGAAACGCAGGGCATGGGGAGCCCTGCGGGTTGCACCAAGTCAAGTTGGTTCATTTTTTTTTGGAAAAGAACATATATTAATATCAGAAGGACATCAATTACATCCAGCCTCTGCAACAACGCATGCCCTAGCGGCTCTACGGATGCACACAACTCAGGAAAAAGAAAGAGAAATTACAAAAAAGAAAAGTCCCGCTATAGAGAACTAATTCTCAAAGAAACGACAGTGACACCATCAGAACAACACCAGTAGTCCTCCACTCCAATAACAACGCCTTCAAGAAGGAAACAGTGCCCAAGCGCCGTCGTTGCCCGACCAAAGGCCATAGGTTTTCACCCTGGAGAAAGTCCTTACTCACAAAACAATGTCTTCAACAAGATCATTGCCAGACACACCAGCTAAGGCCAGACCTTGGATTTTCACGCTGCAAGATAAGACTGGAAACTCCCCTGTGTTGTCTTCCTGCACCAACAGTCGCTGCAACGAGTCTCAGATCACGCAGCCATATCTCCGTCACCACAAGAACAAAAATCACCATCGCTACTCTCAAATTTCCGCTTTCCTGACATTCTCCGCATCTGACATCACCATGGCTCAAAGCATGGCACTTGGTGGAAACAAACAACAGAGCTTCGCACCGCTCCCGCTGAAACCAGTCGGCCAGAAAAACAAGGTGCGTGCGACCGAATACCTTCCGATCCAGCAATCTCCAGGCATGATACGCCCATGGGAGTTCGCCGGCGGAGCCTTCCGGAACCCGCCTCTCCAGACCAGATCAAGGAGGGCATACATCAAGCAGATCTTCGTCTTCATGCGAAAGAAATCAAAGGACCACGACCTTTATTAGATCCGCCACAGCGATCCCCACACCGCCGGCCGGTTCTCGGAGGACGGATCGAGCAGGCAAAAGGAAGAGAGCCAAACCGGGAACCACCGCAGCAGCACCGGAGCCACCGCCCAGCAAGATCCCAGCGCCACGCCTTGACCGCTGCCTACCACGGCACCCCCGCCGAGGGCCGACCTGGCCTAGATAGCCCCAGATCTAGCCCACGCGGCGCACCCACAGACGGTCGTCGTCGCAGCGAGGCCCCTCCCTACACCACCCATACCGCCTCCATCGAGCCACCATGCGCCGCACGCGACCTCCAGAGCAGGCCGCACCGTCGCCCTGACCCGCCATCACGCCTCCACGCACTAGTGCAGAACGGCCCATATATCTCGGTTGGTAAGGGGCTTTAGTCCCGGTTCCCCAACCGGGACGGGGCAATCGGGACTAAAGCCCCAACCTTTAGTCCCGGTTGCCCCACCAACCGGGACAAAAGGGGGTACATGTGGCCGCGGCAGAGGGCAAGGGGGGGGGGAGAAACCATCTGGTTCGTAACACGAACCAGGACAAATAACTCTCTGCCGCGGCAGAGATTGGAAACATTTCTTTGTCGCGGCAGAGAATTCATTTTGGTAACTTTTGTTGCCGCGGCAGCATTTTGGCCACTTTTTGTGCCGCGGCAGAGAATTTATTTATGTTGTTTTATTGTTTATTTAGTGTTTTGCACTCATCAATGAAGGAACCATTATATTACACAAGATCATCATGACAATATAGATCCAAGTGTCAAACATATTACATTCGATACACGGATCGAGTTCATGCACTACATACAAAATAAGCTCTTTGTACAATCCCTATTGTTTATACACACCCGAATAGTATTCTCCTTTTGGGTTTAGGACTTCTATATTGAAGAATCCCGCCAATTCCTCCTGAATTGCTCGTACGCGATCCTTTGGCAGAAGACCGTCCCGTAGACGTTCGATCTGATTTAAAAAAGGAGTCAGTCTATATGAATGAAACTAAACACAATTTGATGGTAAATAAAACTATATAAATTGTTTACGTACGTGGAGTTGCTCTAAATTTCTGCCCTTCTCACAGCACGTCTTCCGGGTGAACACGCAAACATAGTATCCATATAAATTGTTCCTTGATCCCTGCGTCAGGCACTTTACAAGAACATAGTTCAATCAAAATAATAATCAAGCATGATAATAACTGTATCAAAACTAGAATCAAAGAGATGCGTGGATATAGCTAGTGGTGCTTACATCTAGTGCTTGAAATGTAAGCTCCTCTTTCCAAACACCTCTAGCCTTGTTGGTGAACCGTTTCCAAGCGCTGTCCGGCGAAGAAAACGAATAAAAGAAGTTATTAATTACTTGATATCATAAAATTCACGAACGTTGCCGATATAGCGTCGTAATGATTAGAATTACTGCTGGAGAAGCATCTGCATGTCCTTCCACTGCTCAAGTGGTTTATGTTTCGAGTCCATGACTAGTACACGCCCTTTGTCAAGTTGAATGATTAACATAATATAGTGGAAGCTGGCGCATGCATAACTAATCAATTATATACTTAACATCGAGTAGGCGAAATAGAAAGTGTATACAAGATAATAACACTCACTCAAAGTTGCAAGGAAATAGTATTTCCCTTCTGGTTTCTTGAAACATTAATGCGTGTACGATATTATTCTCCGTATCCTGGGGGTTTGTTTTGAGATTAGCTTGATGAACCCAATATGGGTCAATGAAGCCAATGTCATAGATTTGTCCTCTGCTGCATTCGAGAATCTTCATTCAGCATATTACAGTATGATTATATACATGCAATAAACGAGGTGAGATAGCTAGAGACTAAATTAATTACAGAATTAGTACTTACAGACAATAGGCACTGATGATCGATTTGTCTAAGGCGTCTTGATTGAATAATTGAAATAGTTCATCATAATGCTTTTTTTGTAACCCTCAGCACTATCCAGTTATCCCCGGCTTTTGTGGCATGCATGTACCAGTTATGCAATCTTCGCATTTTTGTTGGAAGATTATTTACCTCCTCAGGTTTGACGAGAGGTTTGCCGTACTGGTATTTGTATGCTACTTCACACACGGGGAGGTACTCTAACTGGGATAAGTACTGGGCAATACTCATACCTTGAGTAGCGGCAGCTTCTCCATATTGTGCAACTACCTCTGGATCATACTGCTCTTCGGCCGCATATTTGCTCGACCCCACATTGGTATGGGAAATCACCTTGAGAGGAGCGCAAGACTGTTTTGCTTGTTCTCCGAGATGGGCAACAGATTTCTCGCTTGCATCACAACTGCTCTTCGAGGCTTGTTATGCCGCATGTGACTTGAGAATAGAACGCTCATAGTCTGATGACAGCTTTGGCTCAGGTTGATGAAGAGTCTTTGGAATTTTGAACACTCTGGCTTTTTCTTCTTTGGTGCTGGGGAACTCTGGCTCTTTCGGCCGCCTCAGCTTAGCGAAAAACGCTGTCGTTTCCGCATCAACGATAGCCGTAGTCTCCTCTTTAGTACAGTTATAATCTCTCTTGGGAGGAACCTTTGGTACTTTTGGAAGAGTCTCTTGTTTACGTTTCGGCGATCGCTACCACGACGCAGAGTAGCGCTACGCTTACGCTTTTTATCCTGAGGCGCCGGCGATGGCTTCCGCGGCAATGGTTGCACCGGAGATTGGTGAGGCGACGGAGCCGGGTGAGGTGACGAAGACGGCTGCCGCGGCGGCGACGACCTCGCTGGAGACGGGTGAGGCGGCGGCGAAGATGGCCTTGGCGTGTGATTTCGAAGCACGATACATTCCTTTGGCCATAGAATGGTGACGTTTGTTGCGTCTCCCAGTTCAGTCACATCCCCTTCACCTGCAGGGTAGTCAAGCTTAAAAACTTCAAAGGTGGGCATGATTTCATCCACCCCTACAACAGCGTAGCCCTGTGGAACCGAACGACAACGGTAAATTGGTGTAGGTCCAATTGGTAAGGCATAGCTGACCGCCACCTTCATTGATATGTTCACAACTTTGACATGTAGCTCGCAGTGTGTCATCTGTGTGATATCATCCACTGGGTAGCCAACAGGAGCCATCGTCGGTGCACCATCGTCATCGTCATTGTCATCACCTGGGACCTCGGTGGAAGCCACAATGCTTTTTCGATTATTCGATAGGCCGGTAGCATCGAATGCAGTGTGCTGCTGAGATGGGACGGTAGTACATTGCTCTTTAAGTGCGTTAATTTCATCTTGTTGTTGCTTTATTCGTTCTTCAATTATATGCATTCGATCTTTCTGAATATCTACTTCAACTTCCGCCTTATCCTTTCTCCTCTGACGGCTTCTATCAGGATATTTCTTCCTCTCTTCGGGAAACCCAGTCCTCCATGGTTTGGAGCCTATTGTGCCTCGTGTTCGTCCATCATGTTCCTTATTTCCAAGGGCGCGTGTGAGCTCATCATTCTCTCTATCGGGAATGAAGTCCCCATATTTAATAGCCTTTACTGCTTTTCTCATCTTCTCGATTGGAAAGGGGTGTTCTCTATGTCGTATGTTATATATACACATCCCTTCTGAGTCCAACATGCCCCCATGCCCGTAAAACCAATTCCTTGCATGTTCGATCCAATCGTCTGTCTCTGGGATGATCTTTTTAGCACGCAGTTCATTCTCAAGTTTCTCCCACTTAGGAATGCCAGCCCTGTAGCCACCTTGCCCCATAGTATGGTGATACTTCTTGTTAGCAACATTCAGCTTATTCGTTGCAGACATTTTCTTAGCTTTTTCTGATGTCTTGTAATTCACAAACTCAGCCCAGAATGGTTCTATCTTCTGAAACTGAATCTTCTTGAAATCCGGAGTCTTCTCTTTCACGACATAGTCAAGGTGCAATCTTTTCTTCCAGTTGGTGAAACACTCGGCCATCTTCTTCATATCCCACTCCCTGACCTTATCCTCCATGGCTCACGCATGTTCTAAGGCATCCTCAACTGGATCCTCCGCATTTGGATCCAGCTCTATCTTCGGTAGTTTGAAATTAACCATGAGCCTCTTCCATAGTAAATCTTTGGCCACGGTAGGGAGAAATAAAGACGTTCCCTCTTCTTCCGCATCTGCAAGCCTATTCCAATTTCGAATGGTGATCGGGATGAAGTCCCTAACGATTACTCTGCATTGTGCCACAAATTTGGTTGCAACAACTTCGGGAGCAATCGGTTTGCCGTCTTCACTGATATCTTCGATCCTGAACCTCTCATGGTCTCCAACTTTTTGGTTGGGCCTCGCCCGCTCTTTTCAGTAGATTTCTTCAATCCGGAGGGCTAAAAGAAGAAAGATCGTCGTTACTATTTCTATATAGATAGCAGATGATTAAGTAATGAATTAATTATATTACATGCACCTCGCCGGAGCGGTCGTCTTCTCGATCACACAAGGCATTGCCTTCTCCCTTACGGAAGGCATCACCTTCAACCTCAAACAAGTCGTCTCTTCCGGCAAAAAGAGGATCACCCTCACCGGAGTTGTTCAGAAACGTCGATACATCTAAATTTTCTTCCCCGCGGATCACACCTTGGATCAACTCTTCCTTTTCTTCGTCTCTGTCGCGTGGGTCCATATTTTCTGCATATGTAAAAAAACGGATAAGTCAAAGCGGCTAAGGGAGAATGTTAGGTACGGTGTTGAGAGATATAAACCCTAATTTGGAGAAACCCTAATATATACATACAAAATAATAAAAATGAATTTACAATATTAGAAACCCTAATTCGGATAAACCATCGGGCTCGGATCCTATCGCGAAGAACCAATACCTGAAAGAAAGGCGGCAATCAATACATAGCATAATACAATGCGCAATCAATATGTATGACATGTCAGATTTAGAGATCCTACACTAACCCTAGGTGCAACGTCGATTTAAAAGGGTTCGGGATGCCCTAGCAAGTACACACCGGCGAACCCACATGTCAATAAGGGGTGTTGATGTTTCTTTAACTAAACCAGGGTTTAAAGTTGCTTGACAATGTATTATGATTGCTTAGACACATAGCTCTCAATTTTCTAAACATTTTGATATATTATTTGTATTTTTCTGACTTATAAATCATTAGTTATTGAATTTACAAGTTTATATCAATTTCTGAAAATATTAAACCATTTTAAAACAGTTACTGTGTCACTTTACATCAGCACAGGGGGGTAGTTTTTCATCAGGTCTGGGGCTAACCACAGTGACTAACCAGTGGGGCCGAAGACTAATAGTACCTAACTAATTAATAAACCTAATAATACCTAACAAATAATAAACCTAATAATCCAAACTAATAAACCTAATATGCTAGGAGCAGTGGATCAGGTAATATAAGCTCAAAGGGAGTAATACAACAAATAGGACACTCTATCTATCGATAAAAGACCACAGTAGAATTGCATGCATCATGGCAAGAATTGAAATGCTTTCGAAATCATAGGATTATATCATGGTTGGGCTATGCTTGCCTTTGCTTGTTGATAGCCAAAAGCAGAGCTTCAGGATCCTTGTACTTGACTTGATTACAGTTGGTCAAGTATTTGTCTTCGAGCTTCGACGGTGTTGATCTCTGGCTTCGATCTCGATCTCGATATCGTATTCTACCGGGAAGAACCAAACACCGGAAAGAAAGGGAAACAACCAACACATGGCATCGATGAAATGCTCAAGTATGATGATATTACAAGTTTAATTGCATTGAAATGTAACCCTAAAGCATGCTCTACAATTAATCGGGGTTCCGAGGGGTGAAAACCCTAACTCGGAGAAACTCCGGAACATATGAGAGGGGTGGATTTGTTCTTATAATTAAACTTGTCATTTAAGTTGACAAATAATGCATTATTATAGATTAGATGGCTAGGTTTCATTTTTCTGAACATTTTGATATATTATTCATATTTTTCTGACTTATAGATTAAAAGTTATTGAATTTATAAGATTATAAATATTTCTGAAATTATTAAAAGCTGGTTAAACTTTTTATACCGCAGGCATACCTAGCCACAGTGACTGACAGAGGGGCCCGGAGCCACCTCAGCAGCCAGACAAACAAAAGTGGTTCAGGGGCATTTTTCGCTCGGGCTAGGGCTAGCCAGAGAGGCTGACCTGTGGGCCAGAGGCCACATAGGCAAGCCACGTAGGCAAAGTGGGTCCCTGGCTGGGTTTGACCAGGTCTGCGCGCGCGCTGACGCACGGGTGACGTTAGGATGACATCATGCCGGTAGTGGCTTGCAGGACGGTGACGGGGAACAGCGTTAGGGGGCGATCTAGGGCGCGTGCGTGCACACATTAGAGAGAGGAGGTTGGGGCGAGCCAAAGAGTAGCGGCGCCACCTGGAAAAGGTCACCGGAGAGGGGAGCACGACGACGGTGAGCAGCGGTGGTGGCAGGTGGTCGACGGGGAGGAGGAACCAGAGCGAGAGGGGGCGAGAGAGAGGGTCCACGAGGACCAGCAGCTCGCCAAGTGTGCGGTGGTGGTGTCGGGGAGGCGAGGCGATGTCGGGAGCCGGCGAATCGACGGCGGCGGTCGTCGGGCTCAAGGGAGACAGAGTCGTTGGCAATGATTGGGAGCGAGCGGGGCCGATTCCTTCGGGGTGAAGCCTCGGGGCGACGAGGCGAAGCTTCCTGCATGCTTGGCTGGGCGAGGGGCGGCCGGTAGGGCGTGCAGGGCGGCGGGGCAGCCTGACGGCGTCGTGCGCGAGAAGAGATTGTGAGATGGGGAAGAAGAAGAGGAGGGGTACCCAGTTATAACCAAAGGACCTTGTGTCCCGGTCGTTGGCTCCAACCGGGACTAAAGGGTCATACGTCCCAGTTGGAGCCACCAACCGGGACGTATACTCCACTTTTTTCAGTAGACCAAGGGACGCGCAGGGATCTTTAGTCCCGGTTGGTGGCTCCAACCGGGACAAATGACCCTGTTTTCAAATATTTTTCAGGAATATTCTCTCTGTTCCCGCTTTAATTTTATTTTGGGGTTTAAATTTGTAATATTTTTTAAATGATAATTACTTTGGAATTTAGAAAAACTTTAAACATAAAAAGTGTTTGAATATGAATAGCTAATTCAAAACCATTTTTTGTTTTTAAAAATAATTAATGTAACCATTTAAACTATGAACCATTTAAAATTAAAAGTGAATTAACTTATATTTTTTGAATATTAATTTGGAATTTAGAAAAACTTTAAACATAAAAAGTGTTTGGATTTGAATAACTAATTCAAAATCATTTTCTATTTTTAAAAATAATTAATGCAACCATTTAAAATTAAAAATGAATTTACTTATATTTTTTGAATATTAATTTGGAATTTAGAAAACATTAAACATAAAAAGTGTTTGGATTTGAATAAATAATTCAAAACCATTTTATGTTTCTAAAAAATAATTAATTTAACCATTTAAAATATGAACCATTTAAAATTAAAAATGAATTAACTTATATTTTTTGAATATTAATTTGGAATTTAGAAAAACTTTAAACATAAAAAGTGTTTGGATTTGAATAACTAATTCAAAACCATTTTCTATTTTTAAAAATAATTAATGCAACCATTAAAAATTAAAAATTAATTAACTTATATTTTTTGAATATTAATTTGGAATTTAGAAAAACTTTAAACGTAAAAAGTGTTTGAATTTGAATAAATAATTCAAAACCATTTTCTATTTTTAAAAATAATTAATGTAACCATTTAAACTATGAACCATTTAAAAGCGCCCCCGCCTCCCTAAGGGTTATTGCTATGGTGGAAGTCATGGAAAAGAGTGATGAGGTCGCAGATATGAGTCTAGAGATGTGCAATGACAATGGAGGCCAACCCTACATATATATATATAGTGAGAAATGGTAGGAAGATAACTGGAGGGAAGAACTGGCGGGAAAAACTGGCGGGAAAAACTGGCGGGAAGAAATGGCGGGAAGAACTGGCGGGAAGAAAAATGGCGAGAAGAAATGGCGGGAAGAAAAATGGCTCATTTAGAACTTGCATTGGATCTCTGAAGAAACCACAAATTGCGAGTCTAAAAATGATTTTTTTTAAATCACGGGCGTTAGATCATGTACCTGTAGTACAAACCGGACCCACTTCCTACCGATTCGGCAGACATTTGTCCTTTTTACCCAGGATGGACGAAAATGTTTGAGATGTCCAGGTTGGGAGATAGTACATTTAAGGTGGTCTAGTATTTTACGAAAATGGGACGGTAGTATTCTGAAACAGTATTTTGCTGGTTACTTCACAAAACGACCCGTTTTTGCGCTCGGAAAATAGAAAAGGGCTTTGCCGTGCGACGAAAAGGAAAACTTCCTCCTGCAACATTGTTCTCTATACCAATGTCCACATGCATGCATAATATGGGCACAGCATCACAAACTATGCCGTGATTCCGCAGATGACATCGGTCATTTGGACCGAAAGCCATGAAACCTCGAACATGATAGGTCATTTTGTGAAGGTTTTTTGAGACATGATCAATATACCAAGTCTGGTATTTTTCCTTTCAACTATATCACATAATATGACACCACGCGAAGGATTTTCATTGTTCGGATTTTTTTGAATTTCTTATGCCCGTTTTGAATTTTTTGAATTTTTAACTATGGTCGAACCGGCGTGCATGAAGATAGGGGACGAGCATCGTTAGAACTTGCATTGGATCTCTGAAGAAACCACATATTGCGAGTCTAAAAATGATTTTTTCAAAAAATCATGGGCGTTAGATCATGTACCTGTAGTACAAACCGGACCCACTTCCTACCGATTCGGCAGACATTTGTCCTTTTTACCCGGGATGGACGAAAAGGTTTGAGATGTCCCGGTTGGTAGATAGTCCATGTAAGGTGGTCTAGTATTTTAGGAAAATGGGACGGTAGCATTCTGAAACAGTATTTTGGTGGTTACTTTACAAAACGACCCGTTTTTTGCGCTCGGAAAATGGGAAAGGGCTTTTCCATGCGACGAAAAGGAAAACTTCTTCCTGCAACATTGTTCTCCATACCAATGTCCACATGTATGCATAATATGGACACATCATTACAAACTATGTCGTGATTCAGCACATAACAACGGTCATTTAGACCGAAAGCCATGAAACCTCGAACATGATAGGTCATTTTGTGAAGGTTTTTTGAGACATGATCAATATACCAACTCTGGTATTTTTTCCTTTCAACTATGTCACATAATATGACACCACACGAAGGATTTTCATTGTTTGGATTTTTTTTGAATTTCTTATGCCCGTTTTGAATTTTTTGAATTTCTAACTATGGTCGAACCGGCGTGCATGCAGATAGGAGACGAGCATCGTTAGAACTTGCATTGGATCTCTGAAGAAACCACATATTGCGAGTCTAAAAATGATTTTTTCAAAAAATCATGGGCGTTAGATCATGTACCTGTAGTACAAACCGGACCCACTTCCTACCGATTCGGCAGACATTTGTCCTTTTTACCCGGGATGGACGAAAAGGTTTGAGATGTCCCGGTTGGGAGATAGTCCATGTAAGGTGGTCTAGTATTTTAGGAAAATGATAGGGGTGAGTGTCGACATTATGTCGTGCGGCGTGTACCTTGTCCCGGATGGTGTCACCAACCGGGACTAAAGATAAACGTTTAGTCCTGGTTGGAGACACCAACCGGGACAAAACACGAGTCAACACTAATAATACGGGTGAGTGTCGACATTATGTCGTAAGTGTCGACACTATGCCGAGCTGCTTGTACTATAAGTAGGCATCCTTGTGAGTCTAGTCCTCCAGCCAGATTGAGGCATCTCCAATATTGTTTTCGAGAGCAGGGACACCACTACGAACAGTTTCAGGGAGATGCCGCCGGATCCCAGTCCTCCGGCATCTCCAAGAAACTGGTCATAGAGGCACTCCCTAATATGTGAAATTAGTTAGCTCCCAGACGTATTGATCTAGTTAGAGAAGTTACAAGCTGCAAGATGGTTTTCGAGAGCAGGGACACCACTACGACCAGTTTCAGGGAGATGCCGACGGAGCCCAGTCCTCCGGCATCTCCGAGAAACTGGTCATAGAGGCACTCCCTAATATGTGAAATTAGTTAGCTCCTAGGTGTATTGATATAGTTAGAGAAGTTACAAGCTGCAAGATGGTGTGCGAGAGCAGGGACACCACTACGACCAGTTTCAGGGAGATGCTGTCGGATCCCAGTCCTCCGGCATCTCCAACAAACTGGTCATAGAGGCACTCCCTAATATGTGACCACGCGCATTTGGAGATCAGATCTTAATGGTAAGTACCAATCGGGACAACTTCTTCATAGTCCCGGTCCAGCCACAAAACGGGACTAACACTCAAGACATTTATTAGTATTAAAAACGGAGACTACAAAACCGGGACTAAAGGCCCCCCCATATATAGTCCCGGTCAAGCCACAAACCGCGAAAGATATCCCGGCCAGACATGAACTAGAGTTACATAATATGAGCATGAACTTCTTGGCATATGTCCTTCCTTATGATCGCTTCAGATGTAACCATGGAGCATCTTCTTTACTTAACAGAATGCTTGGGTCAGTTTTCAGTGTGAAGGGCGGAATTTCATCAAACTTATTATAATCTTCTGACATGTCTGTCTTGTCCTCGATTCCCATGATGTTTCTTTTCCCTGAAAGAACTATGTGACGCTTTGGCTCATCATATGATGATTTCGTTTGCATATTTTTTATTTTTTCGGTCTGGAGGACATGTCCTTCACATAGAAAACCTGAGACACATCATTGGCTAGGACGAATGGTTCATCTCTATAACCAAGATTGTTGAGATCCACTGTTGTCATTCCGTACAACTGGTCTATCTTTAACCCTTTCCCATTCAGGTTGACCCATTTGTAGCGAAACAAAGGGACCTTAAAAGAGACTCCATAGTCTAGTTCCCATATCTCCTCTAAGTAACCATAGTATGTGTCCTTTTGTCCATTCTCGTCTATTGCATCAAAGCGAACACCACTATTTTGATTGGTGCTCTTTTTATCTTGGGCGATCGTGTAGAATGTATTTCCATTTATTTTGTACCCTTGGAAATTCAATATAGTAGAAGATGGTGATGCGGCCAATAAGTATAGCTGATCTCCAACAGTGGTGTCATTCAAGAGATGTGTCCGCATCCAACCACCGAAAGACTTCATGTGTTCATATGTAATCCATGATTCAGGATTCCCCGGGTTTTTGTAGCGTACAATATTCTTGTGTTCCTCGATATACGGAGCTGCCAAGGTGGAATTATGTAGAACTGTGTAGTGTGCTTTAGTGAAAGAATCCCCGTCCCTACATATCATTGCTTTCTTTCCCAGCGTGCCTTTTCCACTTAGTCTTTCCTCATGCCACGAGTCAGAAACACCAATCGGCTTAAGGTCGGGAATAAAGTCAACACAAAACTCAATGACCTTCTCTGTTCCATATCCCGTGGAGATGCTTCCTTCTGGTCTAGCACGGTTATGAACATATTTCTTTAAGACTCCCATGAACCTCTCAAACGGGAAAATATTGTGCAGAAATACCGGACCGAGAATGGCAATCTCTTCCACTAGGTGAACCAGGAGATGCGTCATAATATTGAAGAAGGATGGTGGGAACATCAACTCAAAACTAACAAGACATTATACCACATCCTTCTGTAACCTTGGCAGAATATCTGGATTGATTACCTTCTGAGATATTGCATTGAGGAATGCACACAGCTTCACAATGGGTACTCGAACATTTTCCGGTAGAAGCCCCCTCAATGCAATCGGAAGCAACTGTGTCATAATCACGTGACAGTCATGAGACTTCAGGTTTTGGAACTTTTTCTCTGCCATATTTATTATCCCCTTTATATTAGATGAGAAGCCAGACGACACCTTGATACTATAAAGGACTTCAAAAAAGATTTCCTTCTCTGCTTTGGTAAGAGCATAGCTGGCACGACTTAAGTGACGCCCTTTATCCGTCTTGTTCTGTGTATGCATGTTCTTTGGGTCTTTCATAATTTGTTGGTCCTCCCGTGCTTCTGGTGTATCTATTGTCTTCCCATGCACGCCTAAGAATCCTAGCAGGTTCACGCAAATATTCTTCGTCACATGCATCACGTCGATTGAAGAGCGGACACGTAGGACTTTCCAATATGGCAGCTCCCAAAATATAGATTTCTTCTTCCACATGGGTGCGTGTCCTGTAGCGACGTCGTTCGGAACTGATTGACCGTCGGGACCCTTTCCAAAGGTTACTTCTATGTCCTTGACTATACCAAATACATCATCACCAGCAGGGAGTTCAAGCTTCTTCTGGTGATCTGCCTCACCTTTGAAATGCTTGCCTTTCTTTCTTACAGGACGATTGGTCGGAAGAAATCATCGATTCGCCAGGTACACAACCTTCTTGCATTTATGCAAATATGTACCTTCAGTCTTATCTAAACAGTACGTGCATGTCTTATATCCCTTGTTTGTCTGTCCTGAAAGGTTACTAAGAGCAGGCCAATCATTGATTATTACGAAAAGCAACCCTCGTAGATCAAATGGCTCCTGTTTGTTCTTATCCCACACACGTACACCTGGTTTGCCCCACAGCTGTAAGAGTTCTTCAACTAATGGCCTAAGGTACACATCAATGTCGTTGCCCGATTGCTTCGTGCCTTGGATGAGCACTGGCATCATAATGAACTTACGCTTCATGCACAACCAAGGAGGCACGTTGTAGATACATAGAGTCATGGGCCAGGTGCTATGACTGCAGCTCTGCTCCCCAAAAGGATTCATTCCATCCGTTCTTAGACCAAACCATAAGTTCCTTGCGTCACATGCAAAGTCTGGGAAGTCTCTCTTGATTTTTCTCCACTGTGACCCATCAGCAGGGTGTCTCAACTTCCCGTCTTTCTTACGGTCTTCTTTGTGCCATCGCAACAACCTGGCATGATCTTTGTTTCTGAACATGCGTTTCAACCTTGGTATTATAGGAGCATACCACATAACCTTAGTAGGAACCCTCTTCCGGAGGGGCTCTCCCTCAACATCACCAGGGTCATCTCGTCTGATCTTATACCGCAATGCATTGCATACCGGGCATTTATCTAAATTCTCATACTCCTACCGCGGTAGAGGATGCAGTCATTAATGCATGCATGTATCTTTTGCACATCTAATCCTAGAGGGCAGAGAGTCTTTTTTGCTTCGTAGGTACTCTCGAGAAGTTCGTTATGTTTTGGAAACTTCAGCTTCATTATTTTCAGCATCTTTTCAAATGAGGAGTCAGTTAGACCACACTCTGCCTTCCATCGCAACAATTCCAGTGTGGTACCGAGCTTTGTGTTGCCATCTTCACAATTTGGGTACAACAATTTCTTGTGATCTTCTAACATGCCCTCTAACTTCAACTTCTCATTTTCTGTTTCATAGTCTCACTTTGCATCAGAAATGACCCTACCAAGTTCATCAGCCGGCTCATCTTATGCCCGTTCTTCACCTCCTTCCTCTTCATTGTCTTTCATTGCAGTATCACTGTATTCAGGAAACATATGATGATAGTTGTTATCATCATCTTCTTCTTCACCATCTTCCATCATAACCCCTCTTTCCCCGTGCTTGGTCCATCAATTATAGTTGGGCATGAAACCTTTCATAATCAGGTGGCCGCGAATGATTTTCGAGGAAGAATACTCCTTGTTGTACCGACATTGAACACATGGACAACGTATAAAACCATTCTCTTTGTTTGTCGTAGCCACATCGATAAATTTATCCACGCCTTTCATATACCCGGGTACACGCCGGTCACAGTACATCCATTCCCAACCGTTCATCTGCATCATATAAGTAAGTTTATAAAAAACAGGACATCCACTGGTAGAAAACGTGCCATGCGTCCCGGTTGGTAAGGGGCTTTAGTCCCGGTTGCCCAACCGGGACGGGGCAATCGGGACTAAAGCCCTAACCTTTAGTCCCGGTTGCCCCACCAACCGGGACAAATGGGTGCACACGTGGCAGCGGCAGAGGGCGAGGGGGTGGAGCATTAGTCCCGGTTCGTAATACGAACCGGGACAAATAACCTTCTGCCGTGGCAGAGATTTGGCCCATTTCTCTGCCGCGGCAGAGAATTCATTTTGGCACATTTTGTTGCCGCGGCAGCATTTTTGCCACTTTTTGTGCCGCGGCAGAGAATTCATTTAGGTTTTTTATTGTTTATTTAGTGTTTTGCACTTATCAATGAAGGAACCGTTATATTACACAAGATCATCATGACAATATTACATTCAATACACGGATCGAGTTCATGCACTACATACAAAAGTTGCTAATTTTACAATCCCTATTGTCTATACACAGCCGAATAGTATTCCCCTTTTGGGTTTAGGACTTCTGCGTCCAAGAATCCCGCCAATTCCTCCTGAATTGCTCGTACGCGATCCTTTGGCAGAAGACCGTCCCGTAGACGTTCGATCTGATTTAAAAAAGGAGTCAGTCTATATGAATGAAACTAAACACAATTTGATTGTAATTAAAAACTACAGAAATTGTTTACGTACGTGGAGTTGCTCTAAATTTCTGCCCTTCTCATCGCACGTCTGCCGGATGAACTCGCAAACATAGTATCCATATAGATTGTTACCTGGTCCCTGCGTCAGGCACTTTACGAGAACAGAGTTCAATCAAAATAATAATCAAGCATGATAATAACTGTATCAAAACTAGAATCAAAGAGATGCGCGGATATAGCTAGTGGTGCTTACATCTAGTGGTTGAAATGTAAGCTCCTCTTTCCAAACACCCCTAGCCTTGTTGGTGAGCCGTTTCCAAGCACTGCCCGGCGAAGAAAACGAATAAAATAAGTTATTAATTACTTGATATCATAAAATTCACGAACGTTGCCGATATAGTATCGTGATGATTAGAATTACCGCTGGAGAAGCATCTGCATGTCCTTCCACGTCTCAAGGGGTTTATGTTTCGAGTCCATGACTAGTACACTCCCTTTGTCAAGTTGAATGATTAACAGAATATAGTGGAAGCTGCGAATGCATAACTAATCAATTATATACTTAACATCGAGTAAGAGAAATAGAAAGTGTATAGAAGACAATAACACTCAGTCGAAGTTGTAAGGAAAAAGTATTTCCCTTCTGGTTTCTTGAAACCTTAACGCGTGTACTATATTATCCTCCGTATCCTGGGGGCTTGTTTTGAGATTAGCTTCATGAACCCAATATGGGTCAATGAAGCCAATGTCATAGATTTGTCCTCTGCTGCATTCGAGAATCTTTATTCTGCATATTACAGTATGATTATATACATGCAATAAACAAGGTGAGATAGCTGGAGACTAAATTAATTACAGAATTAGTACTTACAGACAATAGGCACTGATGATCGATTTGTCCAAGGCGTCTTGATTGAATAATTGAAATAGTTCATCAAATTCAATGGATATCATGTCATCCTTTTCTTTCCCATGATGCTTTTTTGTAACCCTCAGCACTATCCAGTTAGCCCCGGCCTTTGTGGCATGCATGTACCAGTTATGCAATCTTCGCATTTTTGTTGGAAGATTGTTTACCTCCTCAGGTTTGACGAGAGGTTTGCCGTACTAGTATTTCTATGCTACTTCACTCACGGGGAAGAACTCTAACTGGGATAAGTACTAGGCAATACTCATACCTTGAGCAGCGGCAGCTTCTCCGTATTGTGCAACTACCTCTGGATCTTACTGCTCTTCGGCCCCATATTTGCTCAACCCCACATTGGTTTGGGAAATCACCTTGAGAGGGGCGCAAGACTGTTTTGCTTGTTCTCCGAGCTGGGCAACAGATTTCTCGCTTGCATCAGTACTGCTCTTCGAGGCTTTTTGTGCCGCATGTGACTTGAGAATAGAACGTTCATAGTCTGATGACAGCTTTGGCTCAGGTTCATGAAGAGTCTTTAGCATTTTCAACACTTTGGCTTTTTCTTCTTTGGTGTTGGAGAACTCTGGCTCTTTCGGCCGCCTCAGCTTAGCGAAAAACACTGTCGTTTCTACATCAATGATCGCCGCAGTCTCCTCTTCAGTACAGTCATAAGCTCTCTTGGGAGGAACCTTTGGTACTTTTGGAAGAGGCTCTTGTTTATGTTTCAGCGATCGCTTACCACGACGTAGAGTAGCGGTACGCTTACGCTTTTTATCCTGAGGCGTCGGCGATGGCTGCGCCGGAGATTGGTGAGGCGACGGAGCCGGGTGAGGCGATGAAGATGGCTGCCGCGGCGGCGACGACCTTGCTGGAGATGGGTGAGGCGGCGACGAAGATGCCCTTGGCGTGTGATTTCGAAGCACGATACATTTCTTCGGCCATAGAATGGTGACGTTTTTTGCGTCTCCCAGTACAGTCACATCCCCTTCACCTACAGGGTAGTGAAGATCCAAAACTTCAAAGGTGGGCATGATTTAATCCACCCCGACAACAGCGTAGCCCTCTGGAACCGGACGACAGTGGTAAGTTGGTGTGGGTCAAATTGGTAAGGCATAGCCGACCGCCACCTTCATTGATATGTTCACAACTTTGACATGTAGCTCGCAGTGTGTCATCTCTGTGATATCATCCACTGGGTAGCCAACAGGAGCCATCGTCGGTGCACCATCGTCATCGCCATTGTCATCACCCGGGAGCTCGGTGGAAGCCACACTGCTTTTTCGATTATTCGATAGGCCGGTAGCATCGAATGCAGTGTGCTGCTGAGATGGGCCGGTAGTACTTTGCTCTTTAAGTGCGTTAATTTCATCTTGTTGTTGCTTTAATCGTTCTTCAATTAAACGCATTCGCTCTTTCTGACTATCTGCTTCAACTTCCGCCTTGTCCTTTCTCCTATGACGGCTTCTATCAGGATATTTCTTCCTCTCTTCGGGAAACCCAGTCCTCCATGGTTGGGAGCCTCTTGTGCCTCGTGTTCGTCCATCATGTTCCTTATTTCCAAGGACGAGTGTGAGCTCATCATTCTCTCTATCGGGAATGAAGTCCCCATCTTTAACAGCCTTTACTGCTTTTCTCATCCTCTCGATTGGCAAGGGGTATTCTTTATGTCGTATGTTATATATACACCTCCCTTCTGAGTCCAACGTGCCCTCATGCCCGTAAAACCAATTCCTTGCACGTTCTACCCAATCGTCTGTCTCTTGGGTGATCTTTTTAGCACGCAGTTCATTCTCAAGTTTCTCCCACTTAGGAATGCCAGCCCTGTAGCCACCTTGCCCCGTAGTATGGTGATACTTCTTGTTAGCAGCATTCATTCGTTGCAGACATTTTCTTAGCTTTTTCTGATTTCTTGTATTCCACAAACTCAGCCCAGATTGGTTTTATCTTCTCAAACTGAATATTCTTGAAATCAGGAGTCTTCTCTTTCACGACATAGTCAAGGTGCAATCTTTTCTTCCAGTTGATGAAACACTGGGCTATCTTCTTCAAAGCCCACTCCCTGACCTTAGCCTCCATGGCTCTCCCATGTTGTAAGGCGTCCTCAACTGGATCCTCCGCATTTGGATCCAGCTCTATCTTCGGTAGTTAACCATGAGCCTCTTCCACGGTAAATCTTTGGCGTGGTTAGGGACAAATAAACATGTTCCCTCTTCATCCGCATTAGCAGGCCTATTCCAATTTCTAATGGTGATCGGGATTAAGTCCCTAACGATTACTCCGCATTGTGCCACGAATTTGTTTGCGACAACTTCGGGAGCCGTTGGTTTGCCGTCTTCAACGACATCTTCGATCCTGAACCTCTCATGGTCTTGCAACTTTTTGGTTGGGCCTCGTCTGCTCTTTTCAATAGATTCCTTCGATCCGGAGGGCTAAAAGAAGAAAGATTGTCGTTACTATTTCTATATAGATAGCAGATGATTAATTAATGAATTAATTATATTACATGCACCTCGCCGGAGCGGTCGTCTTCTCGATTACACAAGGCATCGCCTTCTCCCTCGCGGAAGGCAACACCTTTAACCTCAAACAAGTCGTCTATTCCGGTAAAAAGAGGATCACCCTCACCAGAGTCTAAATTTTCTTCCCCACGGATCACACCCTGGATCAACTCTTCCTTTTCTTCGTCTCTGACGTGTGGGTCCATATTTTCTGCATAGGTGGAAAAACGAATAAGTCAAAGCGGCTAAAGGAGAAAGTTAGGTACGGTGTTGAGAGATATAAACCCTAATTCAGAGAAACCCTAATATATACATACACAATACTAAAAATGAAGAGAAACCCTAAACCCTAAATCTAGCTACAAAAATGAAACCGTGTAGTAGATAGGTAACTCTAGCTAAAATCAACTAAAATCAATATTCTGGAGTTCCGAGGGGTGTAAAACCTAGTTCGGAGAAACCTCGGATGCATATGAGAGGGGAACATGAGTATAAGGCTACAAAAGGGAAACTATCCAGCAGATAGATAACACTAGATACTAACAAAATACCATATTGGAATCGATTTAAGAGGGTTCGGAATGCCCTGGCGAAGGCACATCGTCGAACCCACATGCACCTAAGGGGTATTAATGATTCCTTATCTAAGATAGGGTTTTTAAGATAGGGCCGAAGACTAATAATACCAAACTAATTAATAAACCTAATAATACCTAACTAATAATAAACCTAATAATCCAAACACCGAAAATAAAGGGAAACCCTAAAGCATCGATGCAATGATCAAGCAAGTATGATGATATGACATGTTAAATTGTATTTCAAAGTAACCCTAAAGCACGCTCGACCAAATAAACGGGGTTCCGAGGGGCGCAAACCCAAACTCGGGGAAACTCCGGAATCACCTGTGAGGGGTTACTATGTTCTTATAATCAAACTTGGTATATTATTTAAGTTGCTTAACAATGCATGATTATAGCTTAAATAGGTAGGTTTCATTTTTCTGAACATTTTGGTATATTATACATATTTTTCTGACTTATAAAAAATAAGTTTGGGGTTCGGGGTGGCCGGAATCAGCGGTGGAGGCGGTGGCCGGAGTCGGCGAGGCTTGGAGCGCTGGCGAGGAGCACGTGGAGGCGCGACAGCGGGGCAGCGTGTGGAGTCCGACGGTGGGGCAGCGCGTGGAGGCCGACAGCGGGGCCGAAAAATAGTATGTACAAAATATGATAATATACATATACATATACAAATACATCTAAATCATCTAACAACTAAATCATCTAACAACTAATACACCTAAAATAATCAAACCTCAGTCTAACTAAAAAACTAAAGAGCTAGCCAAGTCTACCCTTTTAATTCACTGTAATATTCCTCTTGTTCCACTGATTCCAGGGACATCTTATTTGCAATTTTTTGAGTTGTAGAACTTTTTCTATGGATTTAATACTCTAAGAAGAACATTAACTCATTTAATTAACCAAGACAAAACCTTGCTGCAAAAGCATAAAACAACTGTACAGCAATATCGACGTGAGACACTGATTCCATACATATTTTATTTCCAATTTTTGGCCTAGTAGATTATTTTCTATGAATTTTACAAGTTCCATCTAAAATCTGCCAAAAAATCGAATTAAAGTAAATAGTCAAACGTGACCGTTTGACCACGCTGACGTGGCGCTGACGTGGCGCTGACTGGGCTGACTAGTTAATGGTCCATCTGGACCATTGGATGTTGATCGGAGGGCAGAGGAAGCACGCGAGGGGAAGCTCACCGGAGCAGCCGACGGTGGCGGCGGCGACGGTCGGGGCGGCGGCGGTGGCGGTCCTCGGCGGCGGCGGAAGGTGAGACGGCGTCGGGGGCGAGGTGGCGGATCTCCTCGTGGTGGCGGCGCGTGTGCAGGCGAAGGCGGTCGGCGGCTGGAGTGGCGGGCGGCGTCGGTGGCGACGGCGGCGGCTCGCGGGCGTCGGGCCTGCGGGGAAAGGGAGGGAGGCGGTCAGCGGGTGGTGGCGGTGATCCCCAGCGGGCGAGCGAGGCGAGGGGGAAGGCGCGGCCACGTACGGTACCGGCGGCGGCGGTGGGCGCGGGCGGAGCTGTGGCGGTCGGGGAGGAGAGGGAGGTGGAGGCGCCGGCGACGCTGGTCGACGTACGGAGGCGACGCGCGCGGCCGGAGACGTACTGAGGCGGCGCACGGCGATGGACGGAGACGGCGATGGACGAGGCAGCGTCTCCCCTGCGGCGCGTCGGGTGGTTGCAGAGAATGGAGAAGGGGAAGAAGAAGAAGAAGAAGAAGAAGAAGAAGAAGAAGAGGCACGCGTATGTAAAGGAAGGACCTTTTGTCCCGGTTGGTGGCTCCAACCGGGACTAAAGGGTCATACGTCCCGGTTGGAGCCACCAACCGGGACGTATACTCCAATTTTATGGATTTGAATAAATAATCCAAAACCATTTTCTATTTTTAAAAAATAATTAATATAACCATTTAAAATTAAAAATGAATTAACTTATATTTTTTGAATATTAATTTGGAATTTAGAAAAACTTTAAACATAAAAAGTGTTTGGATTTGAATAAATAATTCAAAACCATTTTCTGTTTTAAAAAATAATTAATATAACCATTTAAAATATGAACCATTTACAATTAAAAATGAATTAACTTATATTTTTTTAATATCAATTTGCAATTTAGAAAAACTTTAAACATAAAAAGTGTTTGGATTTGAATAAGTAATTCAAAACCATTTTCTGTTTTTAATGGGCGGAAAAAAAAGGACGGAAAATAATGGGTGGAAAGATAATTTGATTAGGATAGAACTGGAATTAAAGTACATAACACAACTAACACAAAGTTACATAGAAGAACTGAAAATTAATATACATGGCCAGATTAAGCCACAATCGGCCGAACTTATTTTGCAATGTTGGAATAATTCATTCATGCTCCTGCCTACACCTGTAATACTCGCCACTGTAGTCGTCGTACTCGCCGCGGCCGTCGTCGCTATCGTCGTCGGGGTCGTCGTAGTTGAACCTTCAAGGTTGAGTACGAGTGGGCTGGACTTGAGGGTAGCGCAGGCGGGGGCTAGAGTCGGCGGCCATGTCGTAGGTGATGACGCTCTGGAGAGTCCGGCCGCGCCACCACAGCCGACGGCCGGCCTCGTTGAAGTTCGGAGGAGGTGGGCCCTCCTCCTCGTTCCTAGCGAGTGCCCTCTCACGCCGATCCACAAAGAAGGCTTCCCAAGTCAGGAAATAGTCGGGATGCCATCTGGGATTTCTCCGCTGCTCCGGCGTGAGCTCGAACTAGTAGTGGTTCGTGATGGCCATCCGACGCACCACACCTAGAGGGACAGGAGGAACCGGCACGCCTCTGGCGATCAGCATCCAGCCGATGGGGACAAAGTAGCCCGGCGGGCAGGGGTAGTTCGAGGCGCAAAGCGCCTCCGCCTCCCTAGGAGTTAGTGCTACGGTAAAAGTCATGGAAAAGCGTGATGAGGTTGCAGATATGAGTCTAGAGATGTGCAATGACAATGGAGGCCGGCGGAAAGATAACTGGAGGGAAGAACTGGAGGGAAGAACTGGCGGGAAGAACTGGCGGGAAAAAATGGCGGGAGGATTTTCATTGTTCGGATTTTTTTTGAACTGGCGGGCAGACATTTATCCTTTTTACCCGGGATGGACGAAAAGGTTTGAGATGTCCCGGTTGGGAGATAGTCCATGTAAGGTGGTCTAGTATTTTAGGAAAATGGGACGGTAGCATTCTGAAACGGCATTTTGGAGGTTACTTAACAAAACGATCCGTTTTTTGCGCTTGGAAAATGGGAAAGGGCTTTTCCGTGCGACAAAAAGGAAAACTTCCTCCTGCAACATTGTTCTCCATACCAATGTCCACACACATGCATAATATGGGCACAACATCACAACATATGTCGTGATTCAGCACATAACATCGGTCATTTGGACCGAAAGCCATGAAACCTCGAACATGATCGGTCATTTTGTGAAGGTTTTTTAAAAACATGATCAATATACTAATTTTGGTATTTTTCCTTTCAACTATGTAACATAATATGACACCACACGAAGGATTTTCATTGTTTGGAATTTTTTTGAATTTATTATGCCCGTTTTGAATTATCTGAATTTCTAACTATGGTCGAAACGGTGTGCATGAAGATAGGGGACGAGCATCGTTAGAACTTGCATTGGATCTCTGAAGAAACCACATATTGCGAGTCTAAAAATGATTTTTTTTAAAACACGGG
Source organism: Avena sativa (assembly GCA_916181665.1). Lineage (NCBI taxonomy): Eukaryota > Viridiplantae > Streptophyta > Magnoliopsida > Poales > Poaceae > Avena > Avena sativa. The sequence continues at coordinate 288,248,437 of OV702296.1, forward strand.
CAATAGATCATGTACCTGTAGTACAAACCGGACCCACTTCCTGCCGATTCGGCAGACATTTGTCCTTTTTACCCGGGATGGACGAAAAGGTTTGAGATGTCCCGGTTGGGAGATAGTCCATGTAAGGTAGTCTAGTATTTTAGGAAAATGGGATGGTAGCATTCTGAAACGGCATTTTGGTGGTTACTTCACAAAACGACCCGTTTTTTGCGCTCGGAAAATGGAAAAGGGCTTTTCCGTGCGACAAAAAGGAAAACTTCCTCCTGCAACATTGTTCTACATACCAATGTCCACATACATGCATAATATGGGCACAACATCACAAACTATGCCGTGGTTCAGCATATAACATCGGTCATTTGGACCGAAAGCCATGAAACCTCGAACATGATAGGTCATTTTGTGAAGGTTTTTTCGAAACATGATCAATATACCAAGTATGGTATTTTTCCTTTCAACTATGTAACATAATATGACACCACGCGAAGGATTTTCATTGTTCGGATTTTTTTTGAATTTATTATGACCGTTTTGAATTATCTGAATTTCTAACTATGGTCGAACCGGTGTGCATGAAGATAGGGGACGAGCATCGTTAGAACTTGCATTGGATCTCTGAAGAAACCACATATTGCGAGTCTAAAAATGATTTTTTCAAAAAATCACGGGCGATAGATCATGTACCTGTAGTACAAAACGGACCCACTTCCTACCGATTCGGCAAACATTTGTCCTTTTTACCCGGGATGGACGAAAAGGTTTGAGATGTCCCAGTTGGGAGATAGTCCATGTAAGGTGGTCTAGTATTTTAGGAAAATGGGACGGTAGCATTCTGAAACGGTATTTTGGTGGTTACTTCACAAAACGACCCGTTTTTTGCGCCGGAAAAATGGAAAAGGGCTTTTCCATACGACAAAAAGGAAAACTTCCTCCTACAACATTGTTCTCCATACCAATGTCCACACACATGCATAATATGGGCACAACATCACAAACTATGCCGTGATTCAGCACATAACATCCGTCATTTGGACCGAAAGCCATGAAACCTCGAACATGATAGGTCATTTTGTGAAGGTTTTTTAGAAACATGATCAATATACCAAGTCTGGTATTTTTCCTTTCAAATATGTAACATAATATGACACCACGCGAAGGATTTTCATTGTTCGGATTTTTTTTGAATTTATTATGCCCGTTTTGAATTATCTGAATTTTTATCTATGGTCGAACCGGTGTACATGAAGATAGGGGACGAGCGTCGTTAGAACTTGCATTGGATCTCTAAAGAAACCACATATTGCGAGTCTAAAAATGATTTTTTCAAAAAATCACGGGTGATAGATCATGTACCTGTAGTACAAACCGGACCCACTTCCTACCGATTCGGCCGACATTTGTCCTTTTTACCCGGGATGGATGAAAAGGTTTGAGATGTACCGGTTGGGAGATAGTCCATGTAAGGTGGTCTAGTATTTTAGGAAAATGGGACGGTAGCATTCTGAAGCGGCATTTTGGTGGTTACTTCACAAAACGACCCGTTTTTTGCGCTCGGAAAATGTAAAAGGGCTTTTCCGTGCGACAAAAAAGGAAAACTTCCTCCTGCAACATTGTTCTACATACCAATATCCACACACATGCATAATATGGGCACAACATCACAAACTATGCCGTGATTCAGCACATAACATCGGTCATTTGGACCGAAAGCCATGGAACCTCGAACATGATAGGTCATTTTGTGAAGGTTTTTTCGAAACATGATCAATATACCAAGTCTGGTATTTTTCCTTTCAACTATGTACCATAATATGACACCACGCGAAGGATTTTCATTGTTCGGATTTTTTTTGAATTTATTATGCCCGTTTTGAATTATCTAAATTTCTAACTATGGTCGAACCGGTGTGCATGAAGATAGGGGACGAGCATCGTTAGAACTTGCATTGGATCTCTGAAGATACCACATATTGCGAGTCTAAAAATGATTTTTTCAAAAAATCACGGGCGATAGATCATGTACCTGTAGTACAAACCGGACCCACTTCCTACCGATTCGGCAGACATTTGTCCTTTTTACCCGGGATGGACGAAAAGGTTTGAGATGTCCCGGTTGGGAGATAGTCCATGTAAGGTGGTCTAGTATTTTAGGAAAATGGGACGGTAGCATTCTGAAACGGCATTTTGGAGGTTACTTAACAAAACGATCAGTTTTTTGCGCTTGGAAAATGGGAAAGGGCTTTTCCGTGCGACAAAAAGGAAAACTTCCTCCTGCAACATTGTTCTCGATACCAATGTCCACACACATGCATAATATGGGCACAACATCACAAACTATGCAATGATTCAGCACATAACATCGGTCATTTGGACCGAAAGCCATGAAACCTCGAACATGATAGGTCATTTTGTGAAGGTTTTTTCGAAACATGATCAATATACCAAGTCTGGTATTTTACCTTTCAACTATGTAACATAATATGACACCACGCGAAGGATTTTCATTGTTCGGATTTTTTTTGAATTTATTATGCCCGTTTTGAATTATCTGAATTTCTAACTATGGTCGAACCGGTGTGCATGAAGATAGGGGACGAGCATCGTTAGAACTTGCATTGGATATCTGAAGAAACCACATATTGCGAGTCTAAAAATGATTTTTTTCAAAAAATCACGGGCGATAGATCATGTACCTGTAGTACAAACCGGACCCACTTCCTGCCGATTCGGCAGACATTTGTCCTTTTTACTCGGGATGGACGAAAAGGTTTGAGATGTACCGGTTGGGAGATAGTCCATGTAAGGTGGTCTAGTATTTTAGGAAAATGGGACGGTAGCATTCTGAAATGGCATTTTGGTGGTTACTTCACAAAACGACCCGTTTTTTGCGCTCGGAAAATAGAAAAGGGCCGTGCGACAAAAAAGAAAACTTCCTCCTGCAACATTGTTCTCCATACCAATGTCCACACACATGCATAATATGGGCACAACATCACAAACTATGCCGTGATTCAGCACATAACATCGCTCATTTGGACCGAAAGCCATAAAACCTCGAACATGATAGGTCATTTTGTGAAGGTTTTTTCGAAACATGATCAATATACCAAGTCTGGTATTTTCCTTTCCACTATGTAACATAATATGACACCACGCGAAAGATTTTCATTGTTCGGATTGTTTTTGAATTTATTATGCCCGTTTTGAATTATCTGAATTTCTAACTATGGTCGAACCGGTGTGCATGAAGATAGGGGACGAGCATCGTTAGAACTTGCATTGGATCTCTGAAGAAACCACATATTGCGAGTCTAAAAATGATTTTTTAAAAAAATCACGGGCGATAGATCATGTACCTGTAGTACAAACCGGACCCATTTTCTGCCGATTCGCCAGACATTTGTCCTTTTTACCCGGGATGTACGAAAAGGTTTGAGATGTACCGATTGGGAGATAGTCCATGTAAGGTGGTCTAGTATTTTAGGAAAATGGGACGGTAGCATTCTGAAACGGCATTTTAGTGGTTACTTCACAAAACGACCCGTTTTTTGCGCTCGGAAAATGGAAAAGGGCCGTGCGACAAAAACGAAAACTTCCTCCTGCAACATTGTTCTCCATAACAATGTCCACACACATGCATAATATGGGCACAACATCACAAACTATGCCGTGATTCAGGACATAACATCTGCCATTTGGACCGAAAGCCATGAAACCTCGAACATGATAGGTCATTTTGTGAAGGCTGGGCCAGGCAGCACTAATGATAGGGGTGAATGTCGACATTATGTCGTGCGGCGTGTACCTTGTCCCGGATGGTGTCACCAACCGGGACTAAAGATCAACCTGTAGTCCCGGTTGGAGACACCAACCGGGACAAAACACGAGTCAGCACTAATGATAGGGGTGAGTGTCGACATTATTTCGTAAGTGTCGACACTATGCCGAACTGCTTGTACTATAAATAGGAATCCTTGCGAGTCCAGTCCTCCATCCAGTTTGAGGCATCTCCAAGATGGTTTTCGAGAGCAGAGACACCACTACAGCCAGTTTCAGGGAGATGCCGACGGAGCCCAGTCCTCCGGCATCTCCGAGAAACTGGTCATAGAGGCACTCCCAAATATGTGAAATTAGTTAGCTCCGAGGCGTATTGATCTAGTTAGAGAAGTTACAAGCTGCAAGATGGTTTTCGAGAGCAGGGACACCACTACGGCCAGTTTCAGGGAGATGCCGACGGAGCCCAGTCCTCCGGCATCTCCGAGAAACTGGTCATAGAGGCACTCCCTAATATGTGAAATTAGTTAGATCCGAGGCGTATTGATCTAGTTAGAGAAGTTACAAGCTGCAAGATGGTTTTCAAGAGCAGGGACACCACTACGACCAGTTTCAGGGAGATGCCGCCGGATCCCAGTCCTCCGGCATCTCCAAGAAACTGGTCATAGAGGCACTCCCTAATATGTGACTGCGCGCGTTTGGAGATCAGATCTTAATGGTAAGTACGAATTGGGACAACTTCTTCATAGTCCCGGTCCAGCCACAAAACGGGACTAACACTCAAGACATTTATTAATATTAAAAACTGAGACTACAAAACCGGGACTAAAGGCCACAAACCGCGAAAGATATCCTTCGGTCAAGCCAAAAACCGCGAAAGACATGAACTAGAGTTACATAATATGAGCATGAACTTATTGGCATATGTCCTTCCTTATGATCGCTTCAGACGTAACCATGGAGCATCTTCTTTACTTAACGGAATGCTTGGGTCAGTTTTCACTGTGAAGGGCAGATTTTCATCAAACTTATTATAATCTTCTGACATGTCTGTTTTGTCCTCGATTCGCACGATGTTTCTTTTCCCTGAAAGAACTATGTGACGCTTTGGCTCATCATATGATGTATTCGTTTGCATATTTTTTTCTTTTTTTCGGTCTGGAGGACATGTCCTTCACATAGAAAACCTGAGACACATCATTGGCTAGGACGAATGGTTCATCTCTATAACCAAGATTGTTGAGATCCACTGTTGTCATTCCGTACAACTGGTCTATCTTTACCCCTTCCCCATTCAGGTTGACCCATTTGCAGCGAAACAAAGGGACCTTAAAAGAGACTCCATAGTCTAGTTCCCATATATCCTCTATGTAACCATAATATGTGTCCTTTTGTCCATTCTCGTTTATTGCATCAAAGCGGACACCACTATTTTGGTTGGTGCTCTTTTTATCTTGGGCGATCGTGTAGAATGTATTCCCATTTATTTCGTACCCTTGGAAATTCAATATAGTTGAAGATGGTGACGCGGCCAACAAGTATAGCTGATCTCCAAAAGTGGTGTCATTCAAGAGATGTGTCCGCATCCAACCACCGAAAGACTTCATGTGTTCATCTGTAATCCATGATTCAGGCTTCCCCGGGTTTTTGGAGCGTACAATATTCTTGTGTTCCTTGATATACGGAGCTGCCAAGGTGGAATTATGTAGAACTGTGTAGTGTGCTTTAGTGAAAGAATCCCCGTCCCTACATATCATTGCTTTCTTTCCCAGCGTGCCTTTTCCACTTAGTCTTCCCTCATGCCGCGAGTCAGAAACACCAATCGGCTTAAGGTCAGGAATAAAGTCAACACAAAACTCAATGACCTCCTCTGTTCCATATCCCTTGGAGATGCTTCCTTCTGGTCTAGCACGGTTATGAACATATTTCTTTAAGACTCCCATGAACCTCTCAAAGGGGAACATATTGTGCAGAAATACCGGACCGAGAATGGCAATCTCTTCCACTAGGTGAACCAGGAGATGCGTCATAATATTGAAGAAGGATGGTGGGAACACTAATTCAAAACTAACAAGACATTGTACCACATCCTTCTGTAACCTTGGCAGAATATCTGGCTTGATTACCTTCTGAGATATTGCATTGAGGAATGCACACAGCTTCACAATGGGTACTCGAACATTTTCCGGTAGAAGCCCCCTCAATGCAATCGGAAGGAACTGCGTCATAATCACGTGACAGTCATGAGACTTCAGGTTTTGGAACTTTTTCTCTGCCATATTTATTATCCCCTTTATATTAGATGAGAAGCCCGACGGCACCTTGATACTGTAAAGGACTTCAAAAAAGATTTCCTTCTCTGCTTTGGTAAGAGCATAGCTGGCACGACTTAAGTGACGCCATTTATCCGTCTTGTTATGTGTATGCATGTTATTTGGGTCTTTCATAATTTGTTGGTCCTCCCGTGCTTCTGGTGTATCTTTTGTCTTCCCATACACGCCTAGGAATCCTAGCAGGTTCACGCAAAGATTCTTCGTCGCGTGCATCACGTCGATTGAAGAGAGGACACGCAGGACTTTCCAATATGGCAGATCCCAAAATGTAGATTTCTTCTTCCACATGGGTGTGTGTGTCCTGTAGCGACGTCGTTCGGAACTGATTGACAGCCGGGACCCTTTCCATAGATTACTTCTATGTCCTTAACCATACCAAATACATCATCACCAGCAGGGAGTTCAGGATTCTTCTGATGATCTGCCTCACCTTTGAAATGCTTGCCTTTCTTTCTTACGGGATGATTGGTCGGAAGAAATCGTCGATTCGCCAGGTACACAACCTTCTTGCATTTATGCAAATATGTACCTTCAGTCTTATCTAAACAGTGTGTGCATGCCTTATATCCCTTGTTTGTCTGTCTTGAAAGGTTACTAAGAGCAGGCCCATCATTGATGGTTACGAATAACAACCCTCGTAGATCAAATGGCTCCTGTTTGTTCTCATCCCACGCACGTACACCTGGTTTGCCCCACAACTGTAAGAGTTCTTCAACTAATGGCCTAAGGTACACATCAATGTTGTTGCCCGGTTGCTTCGGGCCTTGGATGAGCACTGGCATCATAATGAACTTACGCTTCATGCATAACTAAGGAGGCAGGTTGTAGATACATAGAGTCACGGGCCAGGTGCTGTGACTGCAGCTCTGCTCCCCAAAAGGATTCATGCCATCCGTACTTAGACCAAACCATAAGTTCCTTGCATCACCTGCAAAGTCTGGGAAGTCTCTCTCGATTTTTCTCCACTGTGACCCATCAGAGGGTGTCTCAACTTCCCGTCTTTCTTACGGTCTTCTTTGTGCCATCGCAACAACCTGGCATGCTCTTTGTTTCTGAATATGCGTTTCAACCTTGGAATTATAGGAGCATACCACATAACCTTAGCAGGAACCCTCTTCCGGAGGGGCTCTCCCTCAACATGACTAGGGTCATCTCGTCTGATCTTATACCGCAATGCATTGCATACCGGGCATTTATCTAAATTCTCATACTCCTTATCGCGGTAGAGGATGCAGTCATTAATGCATGCATGTATCTTTTGCACATCTAATCCCAGAGGACAGAGAGTCTTCTTTGCTTCGTAGGTACTCTCGGGAAGTTCGTTATGTTTTGGAAACTTCGGCTTCATTATTTTCAGCATCTTTTCAAATGAGGAGTCAGTTAGACCACACTCTGCCTTCCATCGCAACAATTCCAGTGTGGTACCGAGCTTTGTGCTGCCATCTTCACAATTTGGGTACAACAATTTCTTGTGATCTTATAACATGCCCTCTAACTTCAACTTCTCATTTTCTGTTTCACAGTCTCGCTTTGCATCAGAAATGACCCTACCAAGTTCATCAGCCGGCTCATCTGATGCCTGTTCTCCACCTCTTTCCTCTCCATTGTCTTCCATTGCAGTATCACTGTATTCAGGAAACATATGATGATAGTTGTTATCATCATCTTCTTCTTCACCATCTTCCATCATAACCCCTCTTTCCCCGTGCTTGGTCCGGCAATTATGGTTGGGCATGAAACCTTTCATAATCAGGTGGCCGCGAATGATTTTCGAGGAAGAGTACTCCTTGTTGTTCCGACATTGAACACATGGACAACGTATAAAACCATTCTCTTTGTTTGCCGTAGCCACATCGATAAATTTATCCACGCCTTTCATATACCCGGCTACGCGCCGGTCACCGTACATCCATTCCCGTCCGTTCATCTGCATCATATAAGTAAGTTTATCAAAAAATGGGACATCATAAATAGTGAAATGACCAATTCACATCGACACATGCATTGTATCAATGACAGAGAAAAGATAAGATTGCTAACCTCGATCGAGGGAAATAAAGAGGAGAAAGCTCAAGTGCGTCTTGGACACCTTCTATATTTTTGTTCTATGAGAAATTGAACGGGATTATTCACTCAAACATTTCATCAAACACCTTGAATGCATGCATAGGAGAGAAAAAACTAGCACACCCCTCACACCTTCCACCAAGAGAAAAAACAGAGTGGAGGCAGAGGGGGCTGGGGCGTTGCATTTATAGAGGGCGGGAGAATACGTCCCGGTTGGAGCCACCAACTGGGACTAAAGGTTTGTGCCACGCCACGTGGTTGTGGCCAAACCTTTAGTCCCGGTTGGTGGCTCCAACCGGGACTTATGCCCCCTTACCAACCGGGACGCATGCCTCCTGGCCCCGTGCCCGCTCGAACCAGGACGCGTGCCAGCATTAGTCCCGGTTGGTGGCGCAACCGGGACTAATGCTCTGAGGAGGCGTGAACGGATGGCCCTTTTTCCACTAGTGATCATAAATAGTGAAATGACCAATTCACATCGACACATGCATTGTATCAATGACAGAGAAAAGATAAGATTGCTAACCTCGATCGAGGGAAATAAAGAGGAGAGAAAGCTCAAGTGCGTCTCGGACACCTTCTATATTTTTGTTCTATGAGAAATTGAAAGGGATCATTCACTCAAACATTTCAGCAAACACCTTGAATGCATGCATAGGGAAAAAACTAGCACACCTCTCACCCTTCCACCAAGAAAAAACAGAGGGGAGACAGAGGGCTGGGGCGTCGTATTTATAAAGGGCGGGATCATGCGTCCCGATTTGTAACACAAACACAAACCGGGACTAAAGGTGTGTGTCACGCTACGTGGCTGACGCCCAACCTTTAGTCCCAGTTTGTATTACAAATCGGGACGCATGCCCCCCTACCAACCGGGACGCATGCCTCCGGCCCCCGTGCCCGCTCGAACCGGGACGCGTGCCAGCATTAGTCCCGGTTCGTGGCGAAACCGGGACTAATGCTGTTAGGAGGCACGAATGGATGGCCTCTTTTCTACTAGTGACGGCAGCCCCCCCTCTCCAACCTTCGGCGGCGAGGGCGCCGGCCGCCACCGCGAGAGGGACCTGCGACAGCTGCGGCGGAGGGATTCGGGCGGGGGGAGTCCGCCGGCGGCGGCTAGGGTTGCCCCGAGTCGCCCCGTATGGGAGCGACGCGGGGTCAGGGGGGTCGCACAAAGAATTGCCGTAAGAAGTTTGCCCAGTACTTGCAACCTCGTCAAGTTGGTTCATACTCCGTGTCCGCAAGGCTCCCTTGCGAGGCAAGGAAGGCAAGAAAAGTCTTACCCGGACACGTTTTGGAGTCATACTCATACGCCAAGACGATGCCGACCCACTCATAAGGATGCCATAGGGTAACCACGTGCATAGAAAGAGGAACAAACAATTTCTTCACATCTACCAAAAAACAAGCTTTCAAAATGACAAAAGCATGTGATAATCTAGATTGCCACGCCTAATTTTGTCCTAATATTTCCATCGAGTTGCCCATTCTAACTCACCTATTCATCTTTCCTACCCACATTGTATTTTATTTGCGATATAATTCCAATTGAAGGAATGGGCAGGGCTCTTGTAAGAGTCTATCTTCGCTTGCTAGGTATACTACATATTCGTTGTCAAAAAGATCCATTTGCTTTAGTTTTTTTATATGTCTTGCCATGCTCTCTTACTTGATAATTAAACTAGGATCATTCGTAGCAATGAAGTTTGAATCCTTAGAAGACTGAGATAGTATTAACAGAGAGTAGACTTTGTATATGGCAAAACATGGTGTGCAGCAAAAAATTATGGAAGCCCATGTATATGTTTTGATAAAAAACCTAGTACATTTTTGTATCACGTATATTATATGCAGTCTGGACCTACCAAACTTGATGCACCAAAACTACTCGGACAATCTTGGACATTCATATTTTTTGGTATTCAACTTTATTACTTTACTACTCCGTCCGCCTAGAAAAAGATGTCACATTTTTTGTCTAGATACGCATAGACACATTTTAGTGTATAGGTATACACGAATTTAGACAAATCTATGACATGTAATTTGAGACAAAGGAATTTATTAGCTATCACATGTAAATCGTAATGATAAAATATAACTACTCCCTCCGTTTCGGTTTACAAGTCCTGCACGTAGTTCTATGTCGCCAAATTAAGCAACTTAGTATGATGTATATATTATAAAAAATATATTACCGGAAATTTTAGATTTTGTATTTTCAATGATATAATTTTTATATTATATAATTCAAATTATATAGGTCAAATTAATAACCTAGACATACGCATAGGACTTGTAAACCGAAACGGAGGGAGTAACAAGTAGGGACTCCGCTCTTAATGCTCGACTAGTATTTCTTTAACCAAAGTCACACGTAGGACATGTACGATGGGGTTACATCAGCCTTTCTTTATGTTTGTCATATTGGATTTTTTTCTTGGTTGGATAAGAGAGAAATAAGAAAAAAAAGATTGTTTTCCTTTAGCTAAGGGATGACCTCTTAGAAATAAGGGAAGATTATTTTTCTCCATTTTACCACATATCTTTCCCAAGTCAATTTCTTACTAAATATAGGTAAATCTCATTAATCCTCGAAATAGGCTTTCGCCCAGCTTTATAAATAAAGCAACCATCCATACAAAGTTTCATAGAGTACCACACACACACGTTACAGCAACCAGCAGCCTGACACTAGTGGAAACGAGGTCTTTTGTTGATCCCGAAAAAGGGCTTTAACACCGGTTCTTCTACGAACCGGTGTTAAAGGGGAAGCCGTACCAGCATGGACGAACCGGTGTTAAAGGGGAGGCCGTACCAGCATGGCCCCTGCGGCAAAAAAGGAGCCCCCCTTTAACACCGGTTCATGCCACGAACCGGTGCCACGAACCGATGTTAAAGGTCCCTGCAGCAGTGGCCCGCGCACCCCCCTTTAATACCGGTTCGTGGCATGAACCGGTGTTAAAGGGGGGGGATATATAAGACACCACCCCAGCCCACACACACCCCACTCTTCCATTCTTTCACATTTTGAAGCCTAGCAAGAGGGTGTGAAGAGTGCTAGTTTGTGTTTTTTTATATGCACAAGAGGTGTTCGGTGAAATGCCCGAGAGCTCAAAATAAGTTTTCTTGTTGCTCTTTCCGTCTCGGTCGAGGTCGGCAACTATAGTTTCATGTGTCATTGATGTACTATATATATAAATGATCATCTCCCTATTATTTTTTGATATATACTACATATTAATGCAGATGAACCGGCAATGGATGTACGGTGACCGCCGCACTTCCGAGTACATTACGGGCCTCCAAAATTTCATCGTTGTGGCTAATGCAAACCGTGGTCACAATGGTTTTATGTGCTGTCCGTGTGTTCACTGTCAGAACAAGAAAGACTACTCAAATACCAGAACCATTCACGCCCACCTGCTTCGATCCGCTTTCATGCCCAGCTATAATTGTTGGACCAAGCACGGAGAAAAAAGGGTTGTGATGGAAGACAACGAAGAAGAAGAGGATGATGACAACTATCATAATATGTATCCTGAATATGATGATCAAGAGGGAGCAGATGGGCCCGCTGATGACGATCTTGGTCGGGCCATTACTGATGCAAAGGAAGAATGTGAAACTGAAAAGGAGAAGGAGAAGCTGGAGCAGATGTTAAAGGATCACAAAACATTGTTTTATCCAACTTGCGAAGGTGGCCACAAAAAGCTAGGTGCCACACTGGATTTGCTGCAATGGAAGGCAGAGAATGGTGTGACTGACAGAGCGCATTTTCAAAGTTGTTGGTAAAAATGAAGAATCTTCTTCCAAGAAATAATGAGTTGCCCGACAGTACATACCAAGCAAAGAAGGTTGTCTGCCCTCTAGGATTAGACGTGCAGAAGATACATGCCTGCATTAATGACTGCATCCTCTACCGCGGTGAGAAGTACGAGAATTTGGATGCATGCCCGGTATGCACTGCACTGTGGTATAAGATCAGACGAGACGATCCTGGCGATGTTGAGGGAGAGGCCCCTAGGAAGAAGGTTCCCGCCAAGGTTATGTGGTATGCTCCTATAATACCACGGTTAAAACGTCTCTTCAGAAATAAAGAGCATGCCAAGTTGTTGCGATGGCACATGGAAGACCGTAAGAAAGACGCGATGTTGAGACACCCCGCTGATGGGTCACAGTGGAGAAAAGTCGAGCGAGAGTACCCGGACTTCGCACGTGACGCAAGGAACTTAAGGTTTGGTCTAAGTACAGACGGCATGAATCCTTTTGGTGAGCAGAGCTGCAGTCACAGCACCTGGCCTGTGACCCTATGTATCTATAACCTTCCTCCTTGGTTGTGTATGAAGAGGAAGTTCATTATGATGCCAGTGCTCATCCAAGGCCCGAGGCAACCCGGCAACGACATTGATGTGTACCTAAGGCCATTAGTTGAAGAACTTTTACAGATGTGGGCCAAACCAGGTGTACGTATGTGGGATGAGCACAAAGGGGTGCCATTTGACCTACGAGCATTACTTTTCGTAACCATCAATGATTGGCCTGCTCTTAGTAACATTTCAGGGCAGACAAACAAGGGATACAATGCATGCACACACTGTTTAGATGATACTGAAAGTGTATATTTGGATAAATGTAAGAAGGTTGTGTACCTAGGGTATCGCCGATTTCTTCCGAACCTACATCCAGTAAGAAAGAAAGGCAAGCATTTCAAACGTCTGGCAGAACCTCGGAGGAAGCCTGTCCTCCGTACCGGTGAGGAGGTATTTGGTATGGTCAAGGACCTAGAAGTAATCTTTGGAAAAGGTCCTGGCAGTCTATCTGTTCCGAATGACGATGCCGGACACGCGCCCATGTGAAAGAAGCAATCTATATTTTGGGACCTATCCTATTGGAAAGTCTTAGAGGTCCGCTCTTCAATCGACGTGATGCACGTGACGAAGAATGTTTGCGTGAACCTGCTAGACTTTCTAGGAGTGTATGGGAAGAAAAAAGATACACCGGAAGCACGGCAGGACCAACAACGTCTGAAGTCCCCTGAAGAGCCTATGCATCCTAAGAACGAGAAGGGTAAACGATGCCACTTAACTCCTGCCAGCTACGCTCTTACCAAAGCAGAGAAGGAAATCTTTTTTGAATGTCTGAGCAGTATCAAGGTCCCGTCTGGCTTCTCGTCGAATATAAAGGGAATAATAAATATGGCAGAGAAAAAATTCCAAAACCTGAAGTCTCATGACTGCCACGTGATTATGACACAATTGCTTCCGATTGCATTGAGGGGGCTTCTACCTGAAAATGTTCGAGTACCCATTGTGAAGCTATGTGCATTCCTCAATGCAATATCTCAGAAGGTAATCGATCCAGAAAGCCTACCAGGGTTACAAACAGATGTGGCCCAATGTCTTGTCAGCTTTGAGTTGGTGTTCCCACCATCCTTCTTCAATATTATGACGCATCTCCTGGTTCACCTAGTAGAAGAGATTGCCATTCTCGGTCCTGTATTTCTACACAATATGTTCCCCTTTGAGAGGTACATGGGAGTCTTAAAGAAATATGTTCATAACCGTCCTAGGCCAGAAGGAAGCATCTCCAAGGGCTATGTAACAGAGGAGGTCATTGAGTTCTGTGTTGATTTTATTCCTGACCTTAAGGCGATTGGTGTTCCAGAATCACGACATGAGGGGAGACTGCGTGGAAAAGGCACCCTAGGATGTAAAGCAATGATATGTAGGGACAGGCATTCTCTCAATCAAGCACACTACACGGTTTTACAAAGATCTATCTTGGTTGCCCCGTATATCAATGAACACAAGAATTTAATACGCCTCAAACACCCGGGACAGTCTGATGAATGGATTATAAGTGAACACATGGCGAGTTTTGGCGGCTGGCTGCAAAGACTTCTCACGAATAACACCACTGTTGGGGATCAGTTGTACTCGTTGGCCAGGACACCATCTTCGACTGTATGTACTTTCCAAGGGTACGAGATAAATGGGAATACATTTTACACGATAGGCCAAGATAAAAAGAGCACCAACCAAAACAGTGGTGTCCGCTTCGATGCAGCAGAAGACAATGGGCAAAAGACCACGTATTATGGGTTCATAGAGGAGATATGGGAACTTGACTATGGACCTAATTTTAAGGTCCCCTTGTTTCGATGCAAATGGGTCAAGCTAACAGGACGAGGGGTTGAGGTAGACAAGAAGTACGGAATGACAATGGTGGATCTCAACAATCTTATGAAGGTAGACAAGAACTTAGACGAACCATTCGTCCTAGCCAATGATGTGGCTCAGGTTTTCTATGTGAAGGACATGTCCTCCAGACCAAAAAAAAGAAAAAATATGCAAACGAATACATCATACGATGAGCCAAAGCGTCACATAGTTCTTTCAGGGAAAAGAAACATCATGGGAATCGAGGACAAGACAGACATGTCAGAAGATTATAATAAGTTTGATGAAATTCCGCCCTTCACAGTGAAAACTGACCCAAGCATTCCGTTAAGTAAAGAAGATGCTCCATGGTTACGTCTGAAGCGATCATAAGGAAGGACATATGCCAAGAAGTTCATGCTCATATTATGTAACTCTAGTTCATGTTTTTAATATTAATACATGTCTTGAGTGTTAGTCATGTTTTGTGGATGGACCGGGACTATGAGAAGAAGTTGTCCCGATTCGTACTTACCATTAAGATCTGATCTCCAAACGCGCGCGGTCACATATTAGGGAGTGCCTCTATGACCAGTTTCTTGGAGATGCCGGAGGACTAGGCTCCGTCGGCATCTCCCTGAAACTGGCCGTAGTGGTGTCCCTGCTCTCGAAAACCATCTTGCAGCTTTGTAACTTCTCTAACTAGATCAATACACCTGGGAGCTAACTAATTTCACATATTAGGGAGTGCCTCTATGACCAGTTTCTCGGAGATGCCGGAGGACCGGGCTCCGTCGGCATCTCCCTGAAACTGGCCGTAGTGGTGTCCCTGCTCTCGAAAGGAGGTAAGGCATAGCCTCAAACTGGCTGGAGGACTGGACTCACAAGGATGCCTATTTATAGTACAAGCAGCTCGACATAGTGTCGACACTTACGAAATAATGTCGACACTCACCCCTATTATTAGTGCTGACTCGTGTTTTATCCCGGTTGGTGTCTCCAACAAGGACTAAAGGTTCATCTTTAGTCCCGGTTGGTGTCTCCAACCGGGACTAAAGGTTCGTCTTTAGTCCCGGTTGGTGACACCATCCGGGACAAGGTACACGCCGCACGACATAATATCGACACTCACCCCTATTATTAGTGCTGACTCGTGTTTTGTCCCGGTTGGTGTCTCCAACCGGGACTAAAGGTTCATCTTTAGTCCCGGTTGGTGACACCATCCGGGACAAGGTACACGCCGCACGACATAATGTCGACACTCACCCCTATTATTAGTGCTGACTCGTGTTTTGTCCCGGTTGGTGTCTCCAACCGGGTCTAAAGGTTCATCCCGCCATTTTTCCCGCCATTTTTCTTCCCGCCATTTTTCTTCCCGCCAGTTCTTCTTCCCGCCATTTTTCTTCCCGCCAGTTCTTCCCGCTAGTTCACTATATATATGTAGGGGGTTGGCCTCCATTGTCATTGCACATCTCTAGACTCATATCTGCAACCTCATCACTCTTTCCCATGGCTTCCACCGTAGCACTAACCCCCAGGGAGGCGGAGGCGCTTTGCGCCTCGAACTATCCCTGTCCGCCGGGCTACTGTGTCCCCGTCGGCTGGATGCTAAGCATCGGAGGCGTGCCGGTTCCTCCTGTCCCTCTAGGTGTGGCGCGCCGGATGGCCATCACGAACCACTACTACTTCGAGCTCACGCCCGAGCAGTGGAGGAATCCCAGATGGCATCCCGACTATTTCCCTACTTGGGAAGCCTTCTTCGTGGATCGGCGTGAGAGGGCGCTCGCCAGGCACGAGGAGGACGGCCCACCTCCTCCTAACTTCAACGAGGCCGGCCGTCGGCTATGGTGGCGCGGTCGGACTCTCCAGAGCGTCATGGCCTATGACACTACCGCCGACTCTAACCCCCGTCTGCGCTACCCTCAAGTCCAGCCCACGCGCTACCCTCAAGTCCAGCCCACGCGTACTCTCCAGAGGTTCAATTACGGCGACCCCGACGACGACAGCGATGACGATGGCGGCGAGTACGACGACTACAGTGGCGAGTATTACAGGTGTAGGCAGGAGCATAACTGAATCACTCCAACATTCCGAAACAAGTTCGGCCGATTGTTACTTAATCTGGCCATGTATCTTAATTTTCAGTTCTTTTATGTATCTTAATTTTCAGTTTCAGTTCGGCTTTATGTAACTTACTATTAGTTGCATTCTCATTCGAGGTTGACAATATGCTATTTTATCAAAAAAAAACAATGCAAGTTGAGCGAGGCTTGGCCCCGAGCTAAGAATCATCATGCCCGTTGTTCGACAAAGTTTGTCGATAGTTTAAAACGGGGATAAAAAATAAAAAAAGATCGAAACAGTGCGAAACCTTCGCGTGGTGTTTTATTATGTGACATAGTTAGAAGGAAAAATCTCAAACTTGGTATATTGATTATGTCTCGAAAAAACCTTCACAAAATGACCTATCTCATTCGAGGTTTCTTGGCTTTCGGGTCAAACGACCAATGTTATGGCTAGAATCAAGGCATAGTTTGTGATAATATGGCCATATTGTGCATACATGTGCATCATGGCATGGCAAACAATGTTGCAAGAGGAAGTTTTCCTTTTTATCGCACCAAAAAGGCATTTTCCATTTTCCGAGCATAAAAAACGGACGGTTTGTGAAGCAACCACCAAATGGCTAATTCAAAAAACCACCAACACATTTTACAAAAATACTAGACCACCTTATATGCACAATATACCAACAGGGGGATCTGAAACCTTTCCGTCCACCTCTAGTGAAAAAGACAAATTCCTACCGAATCGGTAGGAAGTGGGTCAGATATGAACTACATGTACATGATACGATGCTCATGATTTTTTACAAAAATCATTTTTAGTTTCACAATATGCTATTTTATCAAAAAAACAATGCAAGTTGAGCGAGGCTTGGTGAGATTCAAGTGTATACAAAAGATGCGACATTTAAATATCCAATCAATTCAAAAATGTTAATACAAAAGATGCGGCATTAAAATATGATTTGATCTAATAAAATAGGGTTAGATTTATTTTTATATGCTTAATATTTCTTATGTTCAAAGTTTTAGGATTTAACAATTTATTTTTGTTTGAATTGAATAATCAAAATTTATATGTAAGTGTTTTAATTATTTTGAAAATTTTCATGTAAAGTAAATATAAAATGATTTACATGAATGGATAGATATTATTTTTCTGAAAATTATGATATATTATTCATATTTTTCTGAGTTGAAATGAAAAAGATGTGAATTTTCTAAATTCATATCATATTTTTTGAATTAAAAATGCCCCTTTAATGCATGAAATAAATGCCCCCCCCTTTAACATCGGTTCCAGACACGAACCGGTGTTAAAGGGGGGGCATTTATTTCGTTTCCCGCGCGCACCACACCCCCCCCCTTTAACACCGGTTCGTGGCTGGAACCGGTGTTAAAGGGGGGGGTAATAAATGCGCGCGGGAAACGGAATCCCCCCCTTTAACACCGGTTCCAGCCATGAACCGGTGTTAAAGGGGGGGGTATTAAATGCGCGCCTTCCCCTTCCTCTCTTCCCCCAGCCAGATCGATCGAACAAAATAAGCAGAGGAGCTCGCCGTCGCCTCCGTCCTGCTGTCCATCGCCGCCCTGCTGTCCGCCACCGCGTCCGCCATCGCCTCCGTCCTGTCGTTCGTCGCCGCCTTCCACGCCTGTCGCCACCATCGCCGTCCGTCGTCCTCGCGCCGCCCCGACGTCGCTCATCGCCGCCTCCGGCCGCCCGCGCCAGCCGCCGCCCGTTTGCCGCACGCCGCCGTCCCCCGCACCGGTTCTGCGCGCCGCCCGCGCCCCGCGCTTCCCCAGCCGCGCCTCCACCATACCGGCGCCCCGCCACCCGCGCTGCCAGCTGCCGGCCGCCCCGTAGAGGTTAGTATTAGTTTAGTATTTTATTTTCATAGTTTTTGGTTTAGTTTAGTGTTAATTAGTTAGTATTAGTTAATTATTAGCAGTTTAGTGTATTAATTAGTATCTTTTTTAGTAGTTAATTATTAGTAGTTAATTAGTTAGTATTAGTTTAGTATCTTTTTTTGGGTTAGTTTAGTGTTAATTATTAGTAGTTAGTTAGTATTTTATTTAGTTAATTAGTTAGTATTAGTTTAGGGTTATTTAGTGTAGTTTAGTGTACGGGGACGACCTCCCCTCTCGGCTGCAGGGGCGGCCTAGGTGGTGCGAGCTCCGGTGGTGGCCATGGCGGTATAGTATGCCATCGATGTCGGGGTATGCATGGTCCTTCTCGGGTTGCAGGTGTGTCCGCTAGCAACGACGGCACGGCGTCCCTCTCTTCGGCGATGCGATGTGTCGTTGGTCGTCGAAGTGGTGGCTAGAGTTCGCAATGTCGGTGGCGGCCTTAGAAGAAGGTGGACTGCGCGGGCAGCTCTTTGGTGAGCGTCGTGGCTTCTCTCCTCGGTCTGGGGCCTATCTTGGGGACAACGGGCGGGGCCGAAGATGGGGAAAACCCTTTACCATAGGTCTCTGGGGCCGTCGATGCTGCTACCTTCTTCGTCACAGGGCTCCGGGTGAAAACCCTTTACCATAGGTCTCGTTGGTCGTTACCCTCTTGGGGGCGTCGTTGTGGAGCTCTGACTCATCCTGATCTTGGTTCATTGACTTCGGCGGCAAGTTTAGGTTCTCCGCGGTTTTTCTTGCAGCAGACTTCCGCGGTTTTTCTTAGTGTAAACTTGTTTGCTCGATAAATTGTACTACATGCATAGATTAAAACTTGTATACAAATTGGACCTCTGACTCATCCTGATTAGGGTTTCGACCCCTCGGAACTCGTTTAAAATGATCAAGCATCCTTAGGGTTTTAATTTCATTTGTGTATTTATTTGAGTATTTTTATATGAATAATATGTATATTTGTGTATGAATCCAAGTCCACTTGAATGTTTACACTCTTACTCTAGATAATATTATTGTTTTAGAAACTATGGATCCACTTAGTAGAAACCTTGAAGAAGAAGAAATAATGGAGAACATTATTGATGAGGACACCTCACAATATCTGAACTTGGAGGGACATGATGACGACAACTCAAGTACTAGTCATGGAGAAGATGAAGACTCCGGTGAACACAATTTAATGGTTACAAAGTCCGGCGAGGTATATGTATTGATTAAGCCTCTGCTGACTTCCACCAACAATCTTCTTCTACATGTATTAATTTACGCTTCTTTCTTCTTTTAGCCCTCTGGATTGACCAGCCAGCAACCATCTTCTTCTACGAAAAAGAGCAAGCGAGGCGCGAGCCAGCGGTTGAAAGATCGTGTAAAGTTCACGATCGAAGCAGTCCGTGTTGATGGCAGGCCGATGGAGCCCAAGAAGGCCGCAGACAAATTTGTACGTCAGGCTGGAGTTCTTGTTAGGGACCAAATCCCAATCATAATTGAAAATTGGAATAAGACAAAGAAGGGCGACGGTACCTTTGTCGATGACAGATCCAAAGAAACGCTTTGGAATTCGTTATTGGTAAATTTCACCCTTCCGCCAGAGGAGGATGAAAACAACCCGGTTATAAAGGAAAAGGTCAAAGAGTGGACTCTAAAGAAGATGGCTGACGCTTTCCGCAACTGGAAAGACAAAATTGAACAAATTTGTCAAATCTGGCGAGACTCCAAATTTCGAAGACGCATATTATGCGAAGATAAGACCTCACTGGCCCGAATTTGACACATATAAAAAAAGTTCTATAGCTAAAAAGAGGTCAGAAACCAATACGCTTAATGCCCTGAAGAAGGAATATCACCAGAGGACGGGGTCAGGTGGCTACATATCTCAGAGGCCTAAGTGGGAGGAAGCTGAGAAGGCCCTGCGCGAGAGAGGGATCACACCCGACAGATGGGTGGGACCTACGTGCAAAGACTTGGTTCTCCGGAATCGGGGAAAGGTTGGACCCAGAAACAGGATTGTGTATCTTCCCAACCCTCCTTGCCAAACCCGTCACTGAACTCATCACGGCATACGAGGAAACATCCGCCAGGACCTTCCATCCCGACAGAGAGAATGACCAGCTCACACGCGCCATCGGTAAAAAAGAACACCCTGGACATGCACGAGGCACAGGGGGTATGACGTGGAAGGATGGGTTTGCCGACTGGAGCGACTCTTACAGATGGCGCGGCAGAAAAGAAAAAGAGCGTACAGAGCGGATGACACAGATAGAACATGCACTTGCGGCGCTGTAGGCGCAAGTGAATGCACAACAGAGCCATCAAGCTACCGGCCCATCTCAGCGGCACGAAGAGCCTGCATTGGAAGCTGCCGGCGGCCCAGACTCTGCGCGGAAAAGCAGTGTGGCTTCCACGGAGAACGTGCAACCCACGCTTGAAATGGCGGGTCCTCGATACCCCGTGGATGAGATCACGGAGAGCGAACACGCTGAGCTGCATGTGAGATTAATGGGCTTATCCATTAAGGTGGCTGTCGGCTATGCCTTACCTCCTGTAGCTGGTGGAACTTACCACTGCCGACCGATTCCAGATGGCTATGCTATTGTCGGGGTGGATGAGGTTGTGAAGGAATATGAGGAAGCACAGCTTGACCATGCTACAGGTGAAGGGAAAACTCAACTCAAATTTGCAGTGAAAACAACCATTCTTTGGAAGAAGGAACACATTATACTTCCAAATTGGAGGTCACTGGCACCCCCGCCGTCTCCGCAGCGTCAGCAGTCTGAGCCGCTTCAGCTATCTCCTGCGCGGCAGCCATCTCCGGCGCTTCAGCCATCTCCTGCGCGGCAGCCATCTCTGGTGCTTCAGCCATCTCCTCAGCGTAAGCGGAAGAGCACTGCCACGAAGAGCATCAGTAGCACTGCCACAAAGAAATCCGCAGGAAACCGTACGCCAAAGAGTTCAAAAAACTACGTCTCGCAGACTTCCGCCAAGCCATTGCCGGTTTTACCGTGGAATTGCAGCGACGAGGAGACCAATAGGATCTCGGAAGAACAGGTCAAGAAATTCTTTGCACCTAGACGGGCCGAGCCAAAGGAGAAAATAGATCCGGCGGTGGTGGAGAAGTTTTACAAAAATCTTTTGAAACCCGAAACCCCACTTGTGCCGGACTACGAGCGCCAGATTTTGAAGGCGGATGCAAGGCGCCGTAGGGAGACTGAAAGTAGCAGTCGTGAGGCACCCCAGAAAACAGTTCCCATGCTCGGAGAGCAGGAAAACCAATCATGCGCCCCGCTCCAAATGTTCGACACACGGGACGCTCCTCCCGTAAATGATTACGAGGCAGAGCTACAAAGAAAGGCCAATGAGATGGGGATGACTTACATTGCATACTTGAACGTCATGGGAGACAACTTGCCCAAATGCGATGCCAACCCCATACAGCCATGGAAGTATGGGAAGAATCTCGTCAAGAAAGAGGAGCTCAAGAATCTACCAACAAAGATGCGAAAATTGCACAAGTGGTACCTTGATTTCTGCAAGACGAGAAAGGTAGAATGGATCACGGCGCATATAAGAGATGAGATTTTCTTCTGCGGAGAGGACGCGATCGACTTCAACATTCAAGACTTGCATTTTCTATTCAATCAGAAGGAACTCGACAAAGCTGCCATCAGCCTTTATTGTGTGTAAGTACTATTTCTGTAATTTATATCTCATCTCATTCACTTCATTAATTGTATGTATATATATATATGCTCACCATATATGTATATACTATTATGCAGGAAAAAGGTTATGGAATGCAGGAAAGGAGGCCCTTTTGACATTGGGTTCGTTGACCCAAATAGAGTTCATGAAGAAGTGGTAAAAACTAAACCCGGGCAAACAGAAGATTACTTGCTAACGTCTTTACTGAGACAACAAACCAAAAGGGAAATACTATTGCCTTACAACTTCTCGTGAGTACTGTTACCCTCTCTCTTGTACACATTCTATTTCAGCTTACTCGATGTTAAGTGTAACTGATGATGAGTTATGTGTGCGTAGGTTCCACTTTATTCTGCTAGTCATTCAACCCGACTCAGGAAAAGTCCTTGTCATGGACTCGTTACGAAAAGAAAAAGAGATATGAGCAGACTTTAGAGAGATGCTCCAGAGGTAATTTCAATCATATTATCGCACTAGATCGGTAACTTTCGTGACAACAAGTAATTAATTACTCCTTTATCCATTTTCTTTGCCGGACAGGGTTTGGAAAAGGTTCACGGGCAGGGCCGTGGGTGAATGGTCAGAAGAACTAAAATTTGTAGACCAAAATGTAAGTAATACTAGCTAGCTTCCAATTCCATTATATCATGCTTTATTGATTACTATTTTGATTGAACTCTCTATTCTCGTAAAGTGCGCGCATCAGGGACACGGCAATAACTTATGTGGGTACTATGTTTGCGAGTTCGTTCGCAACACGATATGTGCGACGGGCCAAGCCGCACTAGAACAACTTAGAGTAAGTAAACAAAGTTCACAACATTATTTTATTACCATCAATTGCGTTGAGTTTTATTCTTATATATCTATTGACGGCCCATTCTTCATATATATTCAGATCGAACGGATGCGGACCAACTCCTACCATTTGAACGCATACGAGCCATTCAAGAGGAATTGGCGGGGGTTCATACTTGATGAGGTCGTCACGCCTGGCGGAGAACTATTTAGATATCCACCAAAATGAACGATGACGATGTATGTGCCGATGACGATGTATGTGCCGATGACAATGTTTGTGTATAATAATAGTTGCTTAATTATTCATGTACTCGTATGTACCGATGACGATTTATGTGTATACCGCTCCCGATCGATTCCCCCTCGCTCCCCCCTCCCGCAGAAATACGCCCAGAATGGGGCAGAGGCAGAAGTCTACCGTGGCAGAGATTTAGGCCGTTTTCCTGCCGCGGCAGAGTTCTGCCGCGGCAGGAAAACGGCCTAAATCTCTGCCGCGGCAGAAGAACCTTTAACACCGGTTCCAGCCCCGAACTGGTGTTAAAGGGGGGGCCTGAGGCATGCGGCAGCCCCACGTGCGCCACCCTTTAACACCGGTTCGTATAAGAACCGGTGTTAAAGGGGCCCCCCTCTAACACCGAACCCTCAACAGCGGTTGAGGAACCGCTGTTAGAGGGCCCTCCCAACCGGAGTTAAAGGGGGGGCTCTGCACTAGTGTGAGGGGCAGAACAACCCCGAACACACAGTAAACCAGCAAGAACTACAGACATCCAAACGAGCGGGGGGCCAGCAAGTCGGCGAGGCTCAAGAGCGGGGTGGTGGTGGAGCGATGCGACGAGCCTCCTCAATCAGCCGTCTGAGGATGGAGTCCAGCTGCTCCTTTTCCTGGCGCCTACAAAGCGGGTACTACTGCTGCAAAAAGGCGAGGAGTTTGAAGATCGAGTCAGTGGCACGGGGGAGGAATAGCTTTTCAATCACCATCTTATTGCGAATCGTCCATAGGTTCCACATCATTGCCGCGAATACGAGCCAGAAGAGGCGACGCCCCTTATTTGGTCCGTTAGCGTGGGATTCCAGGAATAGTCCAAGATCCTGGGCGTCCCAGTCGGGGCCCAGGGCTTCTCGAACAAAGTTCCATAGGAATCGGGCCGCGGGACAGGTGAACATTATGTGTGCTCCCGTTTTCGGGATCAAACATAATGGACACAATCCGTCCCCCGGCCCCTGACGCAAGGCCACCTCGGTCCCCGAAGGAAGGCGATCGCGGAGCATTTGCCACACGAAGATCTTCGTCTTCAGGGGTAAGGGGGCTTTCCACAGATGTTTAGACCAGGGCAGGGCGGGCCCTCTAAATAAGGCCCGGTAGGCCGAGCTCACCGAGAACTGCCCAGTCGGGGTGAGCTTCCAGGAAGCCGCATCAGGTTCCCCGGAAAGGATTGCCGGAAGCCGCGCCCAAAGGGCGCGCCACTCCAGCGACTCCACGGGGTCAAAGGTCCAGCGGAAGGCCAACGGCCAGGCCCTGCCTGGGAAGCCTCCGCGACCGAAACCGCCGGATTCGCGCAAATCGCGAAGAGGCGGGGGAAGGAGAGGCTAAGGGGGTCCCATCCAGCCAAGGATCCAGCCAGAAGAGTGTGCCCTCTCCATTACCAATGGTGAAGGTCACCCCCCGCCGGATCTCGGCTTTGATGGCCTGAATGGATCGCCAGAATTGTGAGCCCTCCCGACGGTCTCACGCTAAGAGGGGGTTGCTAGAGATAAGTATAAGAGATAATCCATTGTACAATTTATATATTTTCTCTAGATAATATGAAAGGCTAAGATGATGTGGAAGGCTAAAAGAAGGCATACCTTTCCTACCATTGTATATATATTGTTCTTTCTCGCAAGATCGCTCATAAATGCTCCGTAGATGTTTAATGAGCAGCCACGCTAGTGTGTGATAGCTCTCTCGTTCCGTACAAAACAAATCTAAAAGGAAATGCTTTATTGCCCGAGAGAGCTAACTAAAGTAAGATGCTTCTCTTGTGGCAGTTTGCTAAACGCGGTTCATATGCTGCTCATGGTTTTTTGCCTTCCTGTATCTACAAAGGTGCTTAATGTAGCTCATTACGGGAAATGAGAGGCTTCGGGAACGATCTGTGAGGAGCACGCAGACGCAGTTCATCGGACGGGATTTCTTGTGGCTCCCCAAGAGATTGTTCTGCTCGTGGCTATGAGGGGCGTCGCGACGTACCACGCGATCAAGCTATTTCATAGTTCGATTCGATCCCTCCGTATCTGCCCTATTCGCTGCCTCCATCAAAGAGCTCTAGCTATGCGGCTCTATTTTGCTGACCCGTTTCTGCTGGTGGTGCGCCTTCCCCATGGTGCTGACGAGAAAGATGGACTCGGCAACTGGGCTAGCAAGGAGGCAAATGGATCCGAATATGAAATTGGTTTCCGTTTTCTATTCAAAGCTTCCGAGGTGAGGATTTGGTAGGACTGATATGTTATGTTTCCGATACTTTTATCGTTGTTTTTCAAAAATTATAAAAATAGTTCACTCTTCCCAAAAGCCAAAAAGTGTAACCTTTCTTCTCGTGGTAGGATTAGTTAGGAGATGCATGCCGAGTGGAAGACGAGGAGCTCCCGAATTTTATGGAGATAGGAAAATGCGTCTACTTTTTTTTGGTTTTAGGAAGAAACAGAAAGGGTTCGACTAAATATCATTTAGATGAGAATTAGCTTAATACTCTTTAGAATGACATCACCAGATATATGTAAACAGAAATTAGTAGCAACCATAGTGTAACCAAACAATCTGGAGTTGAAATCGTTATGTAAATAGAAAACATCAAGTATATAATATAAAAGATTCAGTTGCAACCAACGCAACAGAAGAAAATTCAAATTCAACCCCAGTGCAACTAAGATGTATATACGGGCCTATTTGGTTGGGCTTAAATCTAGCTTTTGGATTTGGCTTATAAGCCACAAAAGCACCAAAATAGTTGCTTTTAGCTTTGGCTTTTGGCTTTTAACTAAACATAGTAGTATGATTATATAAGCCAAAAGCCAAAATGAAAAGCACCTATTTATGTGTTTTGTGGCTTATAAGCCAAAAACGAAAAGCCATAAATAAGAACAACCAAACAGCCCCGTATTCAGGGTAAATTATGGTGCAGTTGAAAAAACTCGGTTGCAAACCATGTGCAATCGAAAAAATATCAGTTGCCACTCATGTAGAACTCATAGGCCACAAGAATCGTCATGCAAATATGATGACCATGGAGTTGAATGAGCTCTAACTTAATTCTTATTCCATTACGAATTAGCAACATAAAAAGAAAAACTAAAACTAAAATTTATATGAACCATCTATCCATCTTAGAAACCGGTGTTCACACAGTTGAGTTACTATGTCGGTATCTTCAAAATTAAATCCTATTCATAGACCTCCACCAAGATGATTGATGAGCAGCCACTCTGGGTTGTGATAGCTCTCTAGCTCTCTCTCTCTCTCTCTCTCTCTCTCTCTCTCTCTCTCTCTCTCCGTATAGAACAAATGAAATAAAAGGAACTAGTTTATCCCCCGAGAGAGCTAATAACAAAAGTAAGATGTGTACATGTGTCATTTCTCTGCTCGAGGTTAGCTATTGCTTTGTCCTTCACATATCTATAAAGGTGCTTAATATAGCATTGTAACCGATTATTGGAAATGGGAGGCTTCGGGAACAATATGTGAGGAGCACACAGGACTAGATTTCTAGCGGTTGCTCGAGGGATTGTTCGGTTAGGGTCACTGAGGTATATGGTGACACCGTGAAGCTATAGCACGTCGGTGCCTAACTATCAATCTGTCTCGTTGGGTTCGTCGTCGACGCTCCTGTGTGGGAGCTTCGCTGTGATCTTCTTGGATTAACACTTGGTTTGTGTCGTGGAGAAGCAACAAACATCCTGGCCTGATAGTTCAGGTTGTTTGGTAGGCCCAGGGTGCGGCTGCTACACCTGCACGGGGCTCACACGGGTTGCTCCAAACCATATGCATGCTCGCCGCCGCTGATAGGAGCGGATCGAAGCTCCGCCGCCCGCTGCAGCAGACAAAACTGTGGCCCTAGCACAGCAGCATGGCCAAGCTGAAGACACAAGATTTTCATCTCCATTTCGACGGCTCGCCCTCGATCTCCGTCCTATCCGCTGCCTCCGTCAAAGAGCTCTCTCTGCCTCCTCCACGGCTCTGTCGCCCCATTTTGCTGCCCCTTCTTCGCCCGGTGCATGCTGACGAGAAAACGTGTAATCGTGAACTGGGCTAGCGAGAGAGGTGAATGGATCGGATTAAGAAATTTTGTTTCTTTTTCTTTTCGGAAATTCCTAGGTGAGGACTTAATATGATTGATATTTACTGTTTCCGATACTAGCATGGTGGCCCTCGCATTTGCGAGGGCATCATCTTTCCGATTTAAAATTGTCAAAATTTTAATATTTGTTAATCATATTTACACTCTTCATCCTGAAATACAAAATATTTTTAATTTGGATAAATTATTTTTAATGCAACTTTGACCTTTATTTTAAAATGATAATAATAATTGTGAAACATGTTTTCCAAAAATCAAAGGATTTTTTTTTGCATATAGTGTTTATGTACTCAAGCATGGAGTTGCAAAGACACAAACTAATTATTGGCATGCATGTCCTCTAGATTAGCTCCGTTGTGCTCTCTATAATAGATCTCTAGCTCTAACTCATGGTCATTGTACATGGTTGTGCATAACAATATAGTCCATATGTTCATATTTTTCTGTTCATGCGCTCCTTGTAGAGATACTTCATGTATGCATAACTGGATACATAATATTTTAACTACACATGCATTATTAATAA
Source organism: Avena sativa (assembly GCA_916181665.1). Classification (NCBI taxonomy): domain Eukaryota; kingdom Viridiplantae; phylum Streptophyta; class Magnoliopsida; order Poales; family Poaceae; genus Avena; species Avena sativa. The sequence goes on from OV702296.1 coordinate 288,276,100, forward strand.
TGTAATCTACCATTTTTTATAAAAATAATTATGAAATATCTTCTAAAAAATATCTAGTGACAAAATTGTTCTATATATAGAGTTTGTATAGGAAGGCATGGAATTGCATAGACACAAAGAACTATCCCGCAATCTGCGTGTCCACTAAGTTAATTGTTATCTGCTCTTAGAAAACAGTTCCACATCTTTGACATTTTGTTATTTTGTGTATAGTTGTACACAACAATCTTGTATTTCTATTCACACCCTCCTCGTACAAATACTTTCTTGCATGTACAACCGGATTTTAACAAATCAATGGTTGAGATGTCCATAGACTTCTCCCTTGATTTCTTCTATCTCCAATAGTGGGTTAACTTTAGTTACTTTTTACAATATACATATAAGAAGGGTGCAATATGACTTATTGCTTCACACCAAAAGTTTGAAGATGTCAACAATGTTCATAATTTGGGATTATTTTTGTGAATAGGTAGCATCTCATATATTAGAAGATATGTAACAATGAGCATGAAATATGCAACCATGACATAGAAGAGAAGACCAACGTCTTTTAATCACCTTGGCATCTTCCTATATGATATCAAAATCTTGTTTGACTTAACACCGGTATTTTACCAGAAAATAGCTTGTGAAACCTTTGGGTAGTTTCGTTGATGTTTTAGTGTCACTTCAACTAATTTCTATGTTGAACAAAAACCAACTCCACCATTATATTTTTGTACACAATAGAAAAGGAAATTAAATTTTAAAAGTGCAGTAAGTGTACATTCAATTACTTTTTTATCAAGAACTTTCATACAAACTCTTTTTTACCTTACTAAATAAAAAGTCAAACTTTACAATATGGAGTATAGTGCACTCGATGGATTCAAAAAGTATATATAGCATGTTAATCTAGGAAAAAGTGTATGATTCCTACCAAAAGAACTTACACTACCTCCAACTAATAGCATATGACATCATATTTACATGGAGTAAGAAATGTAATGCCATTAAACCTATTGCCTAGTAGATATGTCTATCACAAATATGAAGAATGTAGGAACCTTTTCTTAACCTAGAGGAACCATGATCTTCCATAAGGATGATAGGCCTATCTTCTAACACCACCAGAAAATTAGAAGATATCGGCTACCTGAATAACCATGTCCCAATCTTCAATGGAGAAAATAGTGAGCCATGCAAATGATATCTTGTTTTATTTTCTGCATACTTACATTTTTTTTGACAACCTTACCATAGGGGAAGCCCCTACGGTGTAACTGCATACTTACATAGACATATTATCAATATGACAAAAGGGAATGAAGCGAACAACATTATGCTACAAAAACATGACAAAATCGTAAATTGCTTAAAATCACATCAAAACCAAGGTGCAGAAGCTAAAGTTTTTCTAGTGGAGAAAATATGTACCCATAATTTAGCAGAAACAAACGAAAAATAAATATATATCTATACCAACTTCTTTAATATGGCCATCTACGTTTTTTTGCACAAAGCTGATATGTGCATATATATATATCATCAAAACAGGTATTGAATGTGACACTCTTTCTAATCTTCTGGATGACTTATGTGAAACCTATAATAAAAGTGGTTTACATACTTAAAGTGCATGTGTTGGGGAGCTTGTATAAACAATCTAATAGCCACTAAACAATATTTGTATTTATTCTTTATTTCCTTAATCCTAATTAAATCCACAAACTATTTTTTACCGCAAAGTCTGTAAATTCTTTTTAATATATTGATCTTGACAAAAAATGGAAAAACATTTTACCTTTCCATATATATATCACACCTTGATTAGTTTAATTTAGGAATTATTCCTTATTTATTTAATCCTAATTTATCCTCAAACTCTTTTCTATAGCAAAGTCCACGCACTCTATTACTTATACAGATCCTCAGTACAAAAGGATTAAAAAAATTACCTTTCAATATATCACAAAGTGATTTGTTTGTTGTACGTGCCTATGAGCTTTTAGCAGGAAGAGAATTTGAGCAGACGACCAGGCTCATCAACGTGCTTTACATATTGACATCCATTGAGGCTTGCATGCAATTTGTATTCTTTTTCGTGTAGCTAAAGGATACACTATACGTATATACGCAAAGAAAAATAAAAAAAGAACACACGCCCACGTGTGAAGGTATGAAACAGTAAACGTGTTGTTTTCTTTTAAGAAAGAAAGTGTTGTGTTTTATTTAGAGATCAAACGTGTTGTAATCAAACAGTATTACGTACCCTCTTATATGAGACTATCGTATCGTGTTGGACCCGACGTGTCGTGTCAATTAACTGAAACACGTGACATATTTGTTACGTAAATCTGGCTGTAATCCTAGCCCTAAATTCTAGATCTAACTATCCAAAATAGATATGATGATGTGGATCAACCTCATGCCTCCAAAAACACCCTTATATCTATATACTAATTTTCCTTGAGGTAGGTTCGTCCGTCAGTTTTTTGGTTCCGATTTTTCTCTGGACCGTTTTGCCCCTCACAGTTTGCCATATTACGGCACTGCCACCGCCAAGTGGATACCACGGGGTTCTCTTTGGCCGGAGCCCTCCTCCCTGCTGCATCCGCCCGAGCACCCCGCTCCGCCTCCATCCCGCCCGCTCCGTCTCCATCCCGAGCACTGACCCGCCCCCTGCCGCATCCACCCGAGTGCCCCGTTCTGCCTCCATCCGAAGCGCCCCGCGCCGCTACCACGACTGATCTCCCCTTCCTCGACCTCCATGCCCTCCCGAGGACGAGTCTCTGCCCTGCTCCCTATGACACCAGGATGCCGGCGTCCCCCAACTCATAGGCATGTCCTCCTGCCACCCTTTGATCCCGCCGCCGCCCCTGGGTCAGAGAGAGCGAGCGAGAAACAAGGGATCGTTCTGCCCCTAGCCTCCGTCACCTGGATAGCGCCACCGGCAGCGCCCTCCCATCCCTGCCTCGAGATCTACCGACGACGGGGTCGCCATCCCCTGCATCCCGTGGCCGAGCGCGCGGCCAGTGACGCCGTCCCCATCCCCAGTAGCGCGCGTGGCCAGTTGTGCCTCCCCATCCCCTACATCCTGTGTGGCCTCTGTCGACCCCATCACCTGCATCTCGTGTGGCCGGCGGCGCACGCATCCTTTGTATCCCGCGCGGCTGACGACCAACAACCATCGAGACCGGCATGTACGGTGAGCTGCTGTCTTCTGGACGTGGCCGCTGGGGGCGCTACAGCAGCAGTGCAACGGCGGCCAATCATAACATCAATCGTCCACCAGCTGAAGGCCGCAACCAGCCCAGCGCCGACCTCCTGATCTGTTCATCTTGGTTTGTGTAACTGAAGGCTCTTATCCTTAATCAAAATTGATGTGTCGTTCTTTTAATTAATCATTGTATGTACTTCCTCCGTTCAGAAATAACTAACTTGGGTTTATCCAGATTCGAATGTATCTATATACTAAAATGCGTCTAAATACACTCGAATCTAGACAAACCGAAGTCAGTTATTTCTGGACGGAGGGAATATATAACTATAGACGTGTGTGCATCTTCCCTACGAGCACTACTTCACCATTGTGAATGAACACAAACCGCAGCGTGATAGTTAATCCACTGTATGTTGCAGTTTTGAGACAAAGATGTGTAGGGAAAACGGGGCAGCAACTTCGTCCTTGGCATGGTCGGGGAAGAAGAATGGAGGAGGAGCTCTTAAGGCAGCATCGTGGGTGCGCAGGAGCTGACACCAATGGCAGCGAATTTCAGGCAGTCGAGATAATGTCCGATGAGAAATCGGTCCTGCGTTAATTGCCTTGTTGCAAAGTATATTACTATAGTTATGCAACTCCTATATGTTAACATGCAATCAATCTTCCGTCAACTAGACCATTAGATAGAGCTACTACTGCATCTGTTAGAAAAACAAATAGACTGGTCAACCCATTGCTGCATCTCTGTCGTGGAGGACAGTTTTTTGTATCTTGATGCAGCAAGGGATTGATAAGATTTTTACAGTTATTCTTAGAGTATTTGATACTCCCGGTATTCTGAAGAACAAGAGGTAGTGGCAGGAGCATTCAGAAGAACCAGCTATATCCAGGAGACCAGGACCATCATAGAATGTTCAGGCCACATGCAAAGGAGGCTATGTAAGCTGGAAGATGGCCCAAATGTGCTAGCCTCCTCAATTACTTTGCCTGGTTCAGGGAATGTCATATAGATCTCAAAGAGGCAATATTCAACATCTATTTTGCTGCTCCAAAGTGTTCAGATTCGCCAGACTGATTCAAGCCCAATTGAAGTGAAGATGCAACTGCTGAAGGAGATTGCTAAAAGCAAGTACAATAAGTCGTCAGCTGACAGTTTGAGTGTATTAGCTTGCCTGCCACCGCGAAGTGAAGAACAGAAGTCAACTGTGGCTCACGATCCCTCCGCCCTGTCCCTCTTCCTTGCCTTCGCCCGGACACCACTCTACCGCTCGTCTTTCCCCCTTGAATCTGGCGGCACCAGATCGGTGACGGTCAGTAGCCGGCATCGAAGTCTGTGGCCCTCGCGTCGGTCGTCGCGCGGCCGGAAGTGAACCGCAGAGAGGCGGCAGATGCGTCGTGCGAGGCAGAGGCTGCGAGCTCCATCGCCCTCGCGTACACCGGCCATGGTCTCGATCTGGTCGGGGATGAGTTCGATGTGAGGTCCATGTGAGATTTGGGAAGGTAAACACCGCAAGCAAAGCTGAACCACGTGTGGCTTGGGCTGCGCGCTGGTCTCATCTCCACTGGAGCGCAGGCCGATGGAACGAAGCAGGGCGACGATCTTGAGCTGGTAAGTTTGACGCCGCCATCCATGTCGAACGGCCGGAGAGGCGGGCAGCTGGCTGCTCCGCTGCCCTGGAAATCGGTTCAGTGCTACCGCCGCCGGCGACAGTACCACGACGAATCTAAAAATAGTACGATGATTAAACTACATGAGCACTTAATTTGGCACATCAGATAAAAAGATTGACCGGAAAAGAAGGGAATGGGAAACGAATAAGATAACGACGGGAGAATTAAAAAAATCTGACTTGGTGGTACCAGGAAGCTAGCAACTAGCAAGTGGCTTCAGAGGACTATCGGTCAAACTGAGACATTTATTTTGAAACGGAAAAAATACTTACTGATACTCATTTATTCAAAAATTAATACGAGTGTAGCTATATTTTAGTTTGTACATACATTTATATCTAGATAAAGTGGAGACCGTTTGAAACGTAGCAAGTATTATATTAATCATTACTTAGATTTACATTAGAGTTCTTTTTTCCTTTTGTCTGGCTATCATAATTCCACTGACCAAAGCACTGAAATAAGGTACTCCTTTCGGCTCATATTAATTGACTTTGATTTGTCAAATTTTAGATGAACCTAAAATAGTGTCTAGATTTATTCAAATTTTGACAAATCTAAATCAATTAATATGGATCGGAGGGAGTAGATCAATTACGTCCAGTACCACTTCTAAGATGTATAAGTTGAAAACACATAGAGGGACGGAGCGAGGAACGGAGAATTTAAAACTTTCTATGTTGGTCTAGATTCACGAGACAACACCACCACCCTCAAAAGAGTAGTAGCTAAGTTCAAAAAAAAAAAAGAGCAGTGGCTAGAGCCAAAATTAACGATCGCGAACACCACCGATTTTGGTTGTGTTCATAATACTTTCTCCATTTTAAAATATAAGATGTTTTAGGTTTGTGAAAAAAAATATATCTAGACTTTTTTTATGCGTAGATTTAGTTTAAATCTGAGTGAATCTGCATATTAAAAGAAGTCTAGATACATTTGTTTTACAAAGATAAAATATCTTATATTTTAAAACGAAGGAAGCAGATAATATTTTGATAAACATATTCACGATGAGAAAATTGTGCATCGAAACACACTCTAATTCTCTTACACAGATGGATCCTCCCAGGAGCGAGCGGCATGGACGCTCATACGAAAGTTGTTACAGCCGTTCGGAGGATACTTAGTGGAGTTGAATCTTTAGTACTTTGATATGCATTTTTTTTGAAAAAGAATATATTAATATCACAAGGACACCAATTACACCCAGCCTCTGCAACAACGCATACCCTAGCGGCTCTACGGATGCACACAGCTTAAAAAAAATTACAAAAAAGAAAAGTCCCGCTATAGAGAACTAATCCTCAAAGAAACGACAATGACACCATCAAAACAACACCAGTAGTCCTCCACTCCAATAATAACGCCTTCAAGAAGGAAACAGTGTCCAAGCGCCGTCGTTGTCCGACCAAAGGTCATAGGTTTTCACCCTGAAGAAAGTCCTCACTCACAAAACAATGCCTTCAACAGGGTCATTGCCAGGCACAACCAGCTAAGGCCAGACCTTGGATTTTCACCCTGCAAGATAAGACTGGGAACTCCCCTGTGTTGTCTTTCCGTATAGTTTGTTATCAAATTAAGTGATAAGAAATTAAGAATCTTATTGTTATCGGAATATCAGATGGCTATCTCTTTGCATACATGATGATTTTTATGTCGGTTGTATTTAAATATGTGATAAAAAATTATCGAACCGTAGCAACGCACGGGCATTCAGCTAGTTACTTTTAGTATATAATAGAATAGATACTTACTTCATGATCGTTCCATAGTTATTAAAAACAGTTCACTCTTCCTTTTTTTTTTGAAAGGAACAGTTCACTCTTCCTAGTAGTCAAGTGTATTAACCTATGTTCGCGTGGTATAATTAATTAGGGCATCATGCGGAGTAGAAGATGTGAAGCTCCCAACTTTTTGGGTTTATGCATAACCTAAGTGCTAAAAAAGTACACGGTGGCCAGTTTGCTCGAACGAGCCATCATTTTCTAGCCGTCCGATCGACCAGATCAAGCCGCGTAGCCCGATGTCCCGATAACGAACACGCTATCCCCACCTACCTCACACCAATCCCCACCGCACACGCCGCCCGTCATTCCACTTCAAAACTGTGGACCTAGCACAACCAGGGCCGGCCTTGAGGGGGGTCTGGAGGGGCGGCCGCCCCGGGCCCCGGAAGCCAAGGGGGCCCCAGCTAGGTCTGCAGAAAGGGAGCAGCGTTGGCATCTCCATTAGAGCAGTTTTGACATGTCGTGCGTTCCAGGCAGAGAAAGGCGAAGCATCACATACGTGCTCCCTAGTGTGCTGAGCGTTGAGCCCATTTTTCCTTTATTAGCTTCGAACGTTTTCTTTGCCTTTGAGAGGCCCATTTATTCGTTGTTTGGCTACAAGAGATTTAAGTGCCGGTGGGTTAGAGCATAAGCCAGTTCGATCCATATATAAGCAGCACACGATCACCTTCTCAAAAAGAAAAGAAAAGGCAGCACACAAGATCAACTCATTTTCTCGTCTCATTTTCCTACGCGTGAAAATACATTGATCTACACATGCTCTATTTTTTGTTTTTGATCTGCACATTGTCTTTTTTATGTAGGTCATAGAAAAAATTGAGGGGAAATAAAAACATAATTCAATATAATTTGTACTTATATATTAGACATCTATATGTGTTTGTATATTTCTCCAGAAAATTTGAATAAAAAAGGTGACAATTTTTTAGACCGTGAAGCTTGGGCTCCATTTGAAATTTCCGCTCGTCTTAACCAAAAAAAAATCATACAATCGCTAGTGAGTTTGCTTCTAACTACGTTAAGAAAAATAACACAATATGAATAGATTGTTAGATATAAATTCTGTTTTTTGTATGCACTTTGAATGGCTTAACATATTATACATATGTTTTATTAAATATTATTTTTATATTGTACAGAGGGGCCCATTTCCAAATTTCGCCCCAGGCCCTCGAGAACTCAGGACCGGGCCTGAGCACAACAGCATGGCCAAGATGAAGCCACATGGTTTTCATCTCCACTTGGACCTCGCCTTCTCTGTCCTATCCGCTGCCTCCGTCAAAGAGCTCTCTGCCTCCTCCGCAGCTCTATGGCCCCATTTTGCTGTCTTCGCCCGGTGCATGCCGAGGACTTAATATGATTGATATTTACTGTTTCCGATATAGTACTTCATCGTCGTTACATATATAGTCGTTAAAAACAGTTCGCTCTTCCTAGTAGTCAATGAAGTATAAGTATAGTAACCTATGTGCGCGTGGTACGATTAATTAGGGCATCATGCGGAGTAAGATGTGGAGCTCCCAACTTTTTGGGTTTATGTATAAAGAAGGCTCGGCTAATTATTATCACTAGAATGAGAATCTTACATATTGCACTACTTATGGTGGGAATAACATAAGATTAGGAGGTATATACACATTTAGTTCCACATCTTGCTTTGTAAAAGCGTTTTAGTCCCACATCTTATAAAGTGAGCAACACTAGTCCCACAACTTGCAGGCCGAGAGCATTTTGGTCCAATTTGACCGAATTTTAGCAAGTTTGGTTAAATTTCTCCACCTATGGTGTGGCAATTTTCTAAAATAACCCCTATATATTTTTCTTTATTATTTGTGTCCTTGTTACGGACTGAGAGGCAGGGTCCACATGTAATTAGATGAGCAAATAAAATAATTAAAAGCCTAGAAACGGTCGTGGTTTGAACTCAACACCGTTTACTCGCTATATACCCCACAAGCCACTACACCAAAGCAGCTGATTGCTAATTTGAAGGACGTAATTTTCTTTATACTAATACAATTTAAAACCATAGACGCACGTACAACTGTTCAACTGTCAGCATAATCTTTTTTACCAGATTATTTTGGATTGAAAATTTTCTTAATCTTTTTATCAGCATACAATCACGTAAAAATGCTCGCTTGTGTACAAAATTTTTTGGATTAAAAATTTGTATTTTTTTTGAGAATTTTTCACAGCTTTAAAACACGTATTTTTAAATGTCCAAAAGAAAGTCTACATGTAGTCTGTGTATACACGCAATCAATCAAGTTTTACTTCACTCTGTATGTATGCGCTAGTATCAGTAACTTCCTTTTGCACGTGTGAGCCAATAAAAGCTAGCTAGCTTGTTGTTTGAATGATACGCAGGGCCGGCCCTGGGGATGGGCAGGGTGTGCTGCCGCCCAGGGCCCCAAAAATCTAGGGGCCCCACCTGAGCTGTGATGTACTACATGCAGGTACTAGAAAAAAAGTTAGTTTTCTGTATGAAATACGTAATAGGTATTGACAGCCAACAACGGTAATAAAAGAGCTTGATGGGCCATAGATCATGTACGAGCATAGGACACCAAGAAATAAGCCATCGATCGACCTCCAGTGACTGCTCATCTCCTCGCGTGCTCGCCCGCACGCACCCAAGCCCCCATCGACGCAGGGCCCTGCACCGACAGACTGACGCGTGCAGAACCAGGACATTTTTCAGCGTTTAATGTGACACAACGATCAGCTGATCAGCGACCTTCTAGCTGAAGTCAGATAACATCTCATCGTGTTTTAGGGTTCTCTTTTTTAAAACTTTATCCTAATTTTGTTTTAAATATTGCATTACTATTATCTAATATATACCTTCACATATACGATGTATAGTTTGTACCATTCGGTATTTGTTGTAAATTTATTTTTCAGCATCGTCTATATCACTTCATCGAGAGAAAGTGTCCATTTGCCACGCTAAAAGGAAAAGAGCAAAAGAGGTGGTTGCCTTAGTAGGATCTCATAGAGGAGATATTTACAAAAAAATTAAAGCTAATACCGGTACAATCATAGATAAGATTTATTATTATTGAGATTTCTATATTAAATTTCAGAAAATATTGTGATTTCTATATTAATAAGGGGCCCAAGTTTTAGTCTCGCCCAGGGCCCCCAAAATCTCGGGACCGGCCCTGATGATACACAACTCAGCCAAAAAATAATATATAATAAGGAAGCGCTCTAAAAGTTATTGTATCTCCTTGTGTGCTGTAGTGGCCAAGCTAGAATTTCTTTAGCAGTAGATCGTGTATGTAAAATCTTTTATATTTGTTTTCTTATTTGTACATCCACTGACAGGTGGGGGCCGCTTGTCAGGCTGCGCGAAGGTCACAAGCGTAGAGAAATAATACACAGGGGTATTTTGCAAAAGTTCGATGCCACATTTGACCTATCGGTGGACAAATTTGGTTAAAATCGCAAAAATTCAATTGAATTGGACTAAAATGTTTCCGGATTACAAGTTGTGGGACTAATTTTCTCGCTTTGCAAGATGTGGGACTAAAACGTTCCCACCATGCAAGTTGCGGGGCTAAAAATGTATATACCTCTAAAATTAGTGTCATACATACTCTATGTTACTACATTCGTGCTAGGTCGTCCACACAATGCTATATTAAGCACCCTTTTTTTTACAATCTATATTACTATATCAATACTACATCCATGTCATTGAAATGTCTAGTTGCATTGCATGTTGTTGCATGTTAAGTTACTCCCATTATGAGTACTCATATATTAGTAATTTGGAAGTACCGTACTGAGCCTCCACATTTATATTGTATTCACAGAGTCACAAAGAATGAAGAGTGCTCTGATGCTTTTTTGAAACTTTTTTCATGCAACTTTTAAAGCAAATAGAAAAGGCTGTTATTAGGAGAACTAATTCACATGCTTTCGTTTGGAAGAGGCAATCTGGTCACTACGGATCCATTGTCCTTACTTGTTAATACCCACGTACACATTCATATGGGCTGCCAAACAAAGGTTTACAGCCGTGGCCGGTGGCTAGAAGCTGAGGAGGTGAACTTATTAATTACGCACCTCGCCTGTCTAGACCTGTTCGACCCATCCACTACGGGAGAGAGGTTCTTTGCCGTGTGGGTGTTCCTACATGGCAAATGCGCCCCGGAACACGGCAAATGCCATACGGCAACGTTCGTACCACGGCAAAGGCCCTTTGTCGTGTGTCTTTGCGCCCGAAACATGGCAAAGCCTTTGTCGTGTGCTTTCTGCGCTGACACGGCAAAGTAAATTAGTTGACGGTTCCGTCCGTCTGACGAAGCCAACAGATCTTTGCCGTGTCTGTTCTTTGCCATGTGCAATGAGTCTTTGCCGTGCCGCCCACATCCTCACGACAAGAAGGGTGTCCAGTGCGACCAACGCCTCAGACCAACATTGTCGGGGATTCTTCTATGCCAGTAGTGACGTATTTCTGTTAGCATGAAGACCGACGAATGAATTTTGATCAGCCGCACGAACCTGATTGACTTCGCGACCTCTAGGTCTGGCCGCCTGTGCAACGACCATGACTTAATTTGTTATCCATAAGAACATAGTATGTGGGTCGTGGGTAGGTTTCAGTCTCGCTTCGACGTGGACATATTAACAGTTATGAATCCGTAGTTGTTTTCTTAAGGGCACGTACAATGGTAAAACAGACATGTCTTCTCTTAGCTCTATAACATACTATATACAAGTTGTACAATGCATTATCTCTTATTACCATCTCTAGCTATTAATGAAAATTATCTATTTTTAGTAAGCTTTTGGTTTGCTAAGGCTGATACTAGTGGGAGTATCATAATACTAGTATCATGCATATGATACCAGGGTATGATATTATATCTTTAGTGCATTGTATCATGTAGTAGTATCATAGTAGTGGTATATTTATTGATTTGTAGAATCTTTATGTAAAATATGTATACAAGATTTACTTGCCATTATAATTTCTAGTTTTACGTGCTATGATACGGTATCTACCTATGATACTCTAACCATTTCTCTTCATTAATTGTGATGCCACATCAGATTTTTTCCAAGTTGGCATGCATGATACACCTTATGATACTAGCACTAGGACCAGCCTAAGGAAAGACATAAGATACAATGGAAAAATATAGCCTTCTCTTAGTTTTAAGAGACAATCCCTTAGCTAAGGGAAAACAATCTTCTTTTCCTTATTTCTCTCTCCTCCGACTAAGCAAAAAATCTAATTGTCAGAAATATGCAACTTGTATTCCTTTGGGGGCCAAAGGCCAATATATACATCTAACACTAATATGGCAACCATAAGAAAAGGCTGACGTCACCCTATTGTATATGCCCTAATGAAAGCACGTGCATTAGTTCTTCTAATCACAAACTTAGTTTTCTTTATAAATCGTATAAAAATATATCTGGAAAGCACAGGAGCTTTCCTCGTATTTGTTTTAGGCTAGTTGATACATATTACCATGGTCTCTTACTCGATAAACTATGATCATTTCTCCCGACAACATGAGAAGTTTAAAAATGGCTAATCATGAGTTCTCCAACTTATATATCAAAAAAAAATATATAAAAAAAAAGAGTTCTCCAACTTGCTAGAAGACCGAGATAATTTTAACAGAGGCTAGATTTCGGTGCACCGAAAAATTATAGAAGTACATGTATATGTTTCCATAAAGATTGAACGCATTTTTGTGACACATATAATATATAGAGTTTGGACCTAACAAAGTTGATGCACTGAAACTACCGTGAAAATCTTCGGCATTCATATTGCGGTATTGGACTTCATTACTTTACCGTTAATGACCACACGTAAACGTAATGATGACATACTACTTACTCGATGATTTTTAATGCTCACCCTTTCTTTCTTTAGTACTCAGCGTTCTCTTTCTCCCACATTGCATAAAGTTCATTCATAAATACAAATGAAGTTTAGAACAGATGAATTAAAAGGAAATGGTGTATCCCTCGAGAGAGCTAACTAAAGTAAGATGCCTGCATATGTCGTTTCTCTTATTGTGGTTTCGCTATTGCTTCGCCTTTCGCGTATCTATAAAGGTGCTTCATGTGGCATCGTAGCCGATTATAGGAAATGGGAGGCTTAGGGAAGAATCTGTGAGGAGCACACACGTGTTCTTCTTCGGACTGGATTCCAGATGGTTTCTCAAGGAACTGTTGGGTTTGAGTCACTCTGAGACGTCGTGGCGCCACGTTATCAGTCTGTTTGGTTCTCTTGCGCGTCCTGGCTTGGAATTTCATTGCAATTGCATGAACCGAACGTTTGATTCCCATCCTCTGCTGATTGTTCGGGATGTTTACCCGAGAGCAGCTTTTTCACAGCTTCCCTGAGCTTCTTGCACTGTGTAAATTTTGTTCCCCCAAAATACCCCTAAAAAGAACAGTTATCACATTCCTCTCACTCTAAAGAAAAGTAAATCCCGAGCCTGGCAGGTCGCACGTAGGCTCCCCGCGCGCACCTGGCCTCCATCCACACTACAGGAATAGGATGTTACGACGACGGCCGGTCGCCGACGGCCAAACGTCGGGGCCGTCAGCATAGCCATCGTTCAGGCCAGCCTCGTCAAGCAGCCGTCGGCGTAAAATTGTCCTCGGCATATCCTATGCTACGCCGACGGCTGCGGCTGTCCTCGGCGTAGCTATTTTTTATTTTACCTCATTAAACTTTGAAAAATCATAACTAAATCATTCTAATTTGGAAAAATACAAATAATATATTAAAATTTGCAGAAAAATAAGATCTATCTATCTACACTCAAATATTACACATTTGTAAATAAAAATTAAGTGAAATATAAAACATTATATATAGTTTAAAACGGGCATAAAAAATTCAAAAACGATCGAAACAATGCGAAACCTTTGTGTGGTGTTATATTATGTGACATAGTTAGAAGAAAAAATATCAAACTTGGTATATTGATTATGTCTCAAAAAAAAACCTTCACAAAATGACCTATCTCATTCGAGGTTTCTTGGCTTTCGGGTCAAATGACCAATGTTATATCTAGAATTAAGGCATAATTTGTGATAATGTCCCCATATTGTGCATACATGTGAAATATGGGATGGCGAACAATGTTGCAGGAGGAAGTTTTCCTTTTTGTTGCACCAAAAAGCCATTTTCCATTTTCCGAGCACAAAAAATAGACGGTTTTGTGAAGCAACCACCAAATGGCTAATTTAAAATACTACCACCACATTTTACAAAAATACTAGACCACCTTATATGAACAATGTCCCAATAGGGGGATCTGAAACCTTTTCGTCCATCTCTGGTGAAAAAGACAAATTCCTGCCGAATAGGTACGAAGTGGGTCAGATATGAACTACAGGTACATGATCCGATGCCCATGTTTTTTACAAAAATAATTTTTAGGTTAATAATATGCTATTTTTATCAAAGGTACAATGCAATTTTAGTGAGGCTCGGCCCCGAGCTAAGAATCTTCATGCCCGTCGTTCGACAAAGTTTGACGATAGTTTAAAACGGGCATAAAAAAATTCAAAGACGATCAAAACAATGCGAAACCTTCGCGTGGTGTTATATTATGTGACATAGTTAGAAGGAAAAATATCAAACTTGGTATATTGATTATGTCTCAAAAAACCTTCACAAAATGACCTATCTCATTCGAGGTTTCTTGGATTTCGGGTCAAATGACCAATGTTATAGCTAGAATGAAGGCATAGTTTGTGATAATGTCCCCATATTTTGCATACATGTGCATAATGGGATGGCGAACAATGTTGCAGGAGGAAGTTTTCCTTTTTGTCGTACTAAAAAGCCATTTTCCATTTTCCGAGCATAAAAAAAGGACGGTTTTGTGAAGCAACCACCAAATAGCTAATTCAAAATACTACCACCATATTTTACAAAAATGCTAGACCACCTTATATGAACAATTTCCCAACAAGGGGATCTGAAACCTTTTCGTCCACCTCTAATAAAAAAGACAAATTCCTGCCGAATCGGTAGGAAGTGGGTCAGATATGAACTACAGGTACATGATCCGATGAGCATGTTTTTTACAAAAATATTTTTTAGGTTTTTTTTATCAAAGGTCCAATGCAATTTTAGTGAGGCTCGGCCCCGAGCTAAGAATCTTCATGCCCGTCGTTCGACAAAGTTTGACGATAGTTTAAAACGGGCATAAAAAAAATTCAAAGACGATCAAAACAATACGAAACCTTCACGTAGTGTTATATTATGTGACATAGTTAGAAGGAAAAATATCAAACTTGGTATATTGATTATGTCTCAAAAAACCTTCACAAAATGACCCTAACTCATTCGAGGTTTCTTGGATTCCGGGTCAAATGACCAATGTTATAGCTAAAATGAAGGCATAGTTTGTGATAATGTCCCCATATTTTGCATACATGTGCATAATGGGATGGAGAACAAAGTTGCAGGAGGAAGTTTTCCTTTTTATCGTACTAAAAAGCCATTTTCAATTTTCCGAGCATAAAAAACGAACGGTTTTGTGAAGCAACCACCAAATAGCTAATTCAAAATACTACCACCACATTTTACAAAAATACTAGACCACCTTATATGAATAATTTCCCAACAAGGGGATCTGAAACCTTTCCGTCCACCTCTGGTGAAAAAGACAAATTCCTGCCGAATTGGTAGAAAGTGGGTCAGATATGAACTACAGGTACATGATCCGATGCCCATGTTTTTTTACAAAAATCATTTTTAGGTTCATAATATGCTATTTTATCAAATATCCAATGCAAGTTTAGCGAGGCTCGGCCCCGAGCTAAGAATCTCCATGCCCGTCGTTCGACAAAGTTTGACGATAGTTTAAAACAGGCATAAAAAATTCAAAAACGATCAAAACAATGCGAAACCTTCGCGTGATGTCATATTATGTGACATAGTTAGAAGGAAAAAAAATCAAACTTGGTATATTGATTATGTCTCAAAAAAACCTTCACAAAATGACCTATCTCATTCGAGGTTTCTTGACTTTCGGGTCAAATAACCGATGTTATAGCTAGAATCAAGACATAGTTTGTGATAATGTGGCCATTTTGTGCATACACGTGCATCATGGGATGGAGAACAATGTTGCATGAGGAAGTTTTCTTTTTCGTCGCACTAAAAAGCCATTTTCCATTTTCCAAACATAAAAAACAGACGGTTTTATGAAGCAACCACCAAATGGCTAATTTGAAATACTAACACCACATTTTACAAAAAATACTAGACCACCTTAGATGGACAATGTCCCAACAAGGGGATTTGAAACCTTCCCGTCTACCTCTGGTAAAAAAGACAAATTTCTGCCGAATCGGAAGGAAGTGGGTCAGATATGAACTACAGGTACATGATCCGATGCCCATGTTCTTTTACAAAAATCATTTTTTGTAGGGATTCGTAGCATGGAAAACAAAAATTTTCTATCGCATACAAACAAACAAGCCAATATCTATCTACTAGATTGTAGCAACGAGTCGATGGAATAACTCACCCTCGAAGATTCCAAAGTGTTTAACGAGAGCGGATTCTCGTGGGTGATGTAGTCGTACTCTTCCCGATCTCAAGACCGCGTAGTCGATCCTTCCGGCGCTGCGTTCCGGCAGCGCTCCCGTAGTCGGTCACACGTTCGGTACTCGACGAAGACCTTCCTCTCCCTTGTTCCAGCAGGCAGCGGAGGTTGTAGCACTCTCCTCGCGATTCCGGTAGCACAACGGCGTGGTACCGGAAGTAGAGGGGAGATCTCGCAGGGCTTCGCCTTAAGCCGGAGCGAGTATGGTGGAGTATGAGAGAGTCCCTCGACGATCTAGGGTTTAGACACGCCGAGGAGGAGGCTTGGCCAGCGGCTAGGGTTAGACCTAGGCGGCGGCGGCGAGTGCCCTAGGGCCGGCGGCGGCTATGGAGGGCGGCGGCGGCTTGGGGCTAGGGTTTAGAGGTAGGGAACTTGTGTGTCTAGGAGGGGAGCCCTACCCCTCCTTTTATAGGTGGAGGGAGGCGCGCCAAGGGAGGGGAGTCCCTCCCCAACTCGGCTTGGAGGTGGGACGGCGGTGGAAGGGGAGGAACTCCTCCCCAACTCGGTTTCCACCTCCCTCTCCACTTCCCAAAATAGCCGTTTGACTTTTAAATTGGCGTTTGACTTTTTCAAACTAGGATTTGATTAAACCCTTTATTTTGTTCAGCGATGACACCTAGTACATGATGCAATCATACCAACTTGATATAACACATTCATGTACCCTTCCCCTCCGGAGTGCCGGATATTCCGGAACTTTCTAGAACATTCCCGATGAAAACACCGGAACCATTCTCCAACCCCGAAACAGTACTTTCCTTATATAAATCTTATTCTCCGGACCATTCCGGATCTCCTCGTGATATCCCGGATCCCATCCGAGACTCCGAACAACATTCGGTCTCTTACTCATCATTCCATAACTACTCAAACAACGTCAAATCCTTAAGTGTGTCTCCCTACGGTTCGTGAATTATGCGGACATGATCGAGACACTTCTCCGAACAATAACCAATAGAGGAATCTGGAAATTCATATGGCTCCCACATATTTCTACGATTACTTTGCGATCGAATGAACCACTTACATACGATACCAATTTCCCTTTGTCTCACGATAGTTTACTTATCCGAGGTTATGATCGTCAGTATCTTTGCATACCTAGTTCAACCTTGTTACCGATAAGTACTCTTTTCTCGTTCCCGTGATATGTGATCCCTTGTGAGCCAGTCACATGCTTGCAAGCTAATTGGATGACATTCCACCGAGAGGGCCCAGAGTATATCTATCCGTCATATGGATGGACAAATCCCACACTTGATCCATGTGTCTCAACCAATACTTTCTGAACACTCAATGCCACCTTTATAGCCACCCAGTTACGGTGTGGTGTTTGATGTCATCAAAGCATCCTTCCGGTGAAGGTGATATGCATGATCTCATGGTCGAAGGAATTATGTTACTATGTATCAGAAATCATATAGCAATTGAACTATTAAAATGACTTTATCTTTATGCTACGCTTATCTATAGGAGTATGTCCACCATATCATTCTCCTAATGATATTATCTTGTTGTTAATAACATCTCAATGTTCATGATAGGGAAACCACAATCATTTATTAACCAACAAGCTAGTATTATAAAGAGGCTTTACTAGGGACTCTATTTTAGTTTACAAATCACACAAGTATTAATGTTTCCTTGTTAATACTATTATAGCATGAATGTAAATATTTATCATAAACACAAAGATATAATAATAACTACATTTATTATTGCCTCTAGGGCATATCTCCAACATTTTTAGGTTCACAATATGCTATTTTATCAAAGATCCAATGCAAGTTTAGAGAGGCTCGGCCCCGAGCTAAGAACCTTCATGCCCGTCGTTCGACAAAGTTTGACGATAGTTTAAAACGGGCATAAAAAATTCAAAAATAATCGAAATAATGCGAAACCTTCGCGTGGTGTCATATTATGTGACATAGTTTTATAAAAATAATTTTTAGGTTCACAATATGTTATTTTATCAAAGATCCAATGCAAGTTTTCCTTTTCATCGCACACAAAAGACATTTTTTATTTTCCAAGCACAAAAAGAGGGATTTTCTGAAGCAACCACCAAATAGCTAATTCAAAAACGGTGGATTTGTGATTAGTTGATATGGATATCATATTTGGATTCTTCTCATTTTTCTGATCAATTTAGACATATTATTTGTCGAATTCCGATTTACGGATTTAAAGATATTAATTATTCCATATTAAATATAAAAATACAAAAAGTAAAATTATTATATTTTTATTTGAATTCAATAATATTTTTACTTATTCATTAATGTTTACTTAAATAATTGTTTGTAATTTCAAAAAATACAAACATGTGACATGATGATATAAGAGTTAATAGGATTGATATCATAGTATTGACAATAATGTATAAATTACTTTCCGGAAATAGATTCTGAAGTGACGAGGAAGTTAAGCATGCTGGAGTTGGAATAGTATTAGGATGGGTGACTGGCCGGGAAATGTTCGACCAAGACTGCAATTTAATTAAATATTAAGTATAATTAGTGTTAAAAATATTCAAGTGAGAGATGAACGAGTCAAACAATTTAAAGATTCAAAAATTAAGAAAAAATTAAAAAAAATATTAAAAAAATGTTTTTGCAACCTATCAACAAGCTATGCCGATGGCATTGTCCTCGGCGTAGCATATGCCGAACGCATTTTGATACGCCAACGGCCTCTACGTGCTCCGCTGAGGAAGTCCTTTGCCAAGAAGGCTACGCCGACGACAGTCGTTGGCGTATCATACGCCGAGGGCATTTTGGCCTATGCCGACGGCTTTTTGCCTTCGGCGTAGCGCGCGCGTCCTGTAGTGCCACCGGCGCCTCCCAGAATCCCAGATCGCCGACACCGAACCCCCAAGAGTGCCGCGTCTCGGCCTCCCATCCCGCGGGAACGGCCTCCACCACGCACCGCCTCAGGGTCCTAGCGCGCTGCCGGCAGTCTCAAAACCCCGAAAACCGACTGTACTCGGCTTCCAACTTGCGACGCCTACCATCTTTACGCGCGCTACCGGGGGAGCTCCCGCAGTAGTTTCATGCGCTCGGTCAGTCCGCCACCGTTCAGCACCGGGCGCCGTCCCTGCACCCGCGCGGCAGGTCTCCTGCCGTTCCAACTCGTCAAAATTCGCGAGACAGCTTGCTTCCAGTTTGGGCGCCGGCGTGTTCACCGTTTACTATTTTTGCGAACTGCTGCAGCTAGTTTGGCAAACTTCTCGATGACCTGCACAAATCTGAACTGCGTGCTGCTATTCAGAATAGCTAGTTAGCCAGATAGACGTCCACGCACTTGAGTCCATGACCCGATAGACATCGCTCCGCAAAGCCGACGGATTGGACAAGGCAGCACAAGTTAGCCAGACATGTGAATGGGTGGGAAGAAGATATTCTTTCATTTTCGTTTTAGAAATTGGGAGCCATGTGTTTAGTATGATAGATATATATTTTCTGTTTCTGATACTTTCTTAATTATTCTTTATTTTTGTGGCAACTTTCTTAATTATTCTTTACACAATCGTTAAAAACTGTCCATTCTTCCCAAAAGTAAAGGAAGATTAATCCCTCTTTACTTGCTGCGTGGTACAGTTAGAGCATGCGCGCGCGCGGAGGCCAAGTATATACCTCTAGTTTTTTGGTTTTATGCATCTGTGCCGAGTAGATACAGTTGGTACTAGTATGCAATTTAAGAAAAAACAGTTTCAATAAAAGTTTAACTAAAAAATGCAGTTGCAATTATGGTGCAACTGGATTAAAAACTTAGTTACAATCCATGTGAAAAAATCTCAGTATCAACCCACTTGCAACTCATAGACCGGACGAATCATGTATCAAGTCAAAAGTGCCTTGGAGTTGAATGATATCTAACTAAATTCTTGTTCCAATGAGAAATAGCAAAACCTAAAAATAATAATCTTATGAATGATTTATCAAGCTTACGAACAGTTTTCACATATGATTACTTGCGTCGATGTCTTTAAAACTAGATTCTCTTTATAGGTCCCATCAACTTCTTGACTTGAATCGTATATCTCTTGAAATGTACTTGTACTTCTATAGGAAGTATATGTGTATTTCCAACATTAGCATGTGTACTTTCTATGTTAGTGTTTTTTGTACTTCCCAATTTATGTAGTCTTGTTGTTTCTGTACTTTTGAGTCCTCCCACTTGTTGTACTCCCTCCGACCCAAATTAGTTGACTTATATTTGTCTAGATTCAATTATATTAGACATGATTTAGTATTAGATTCATCTGTATCTTAACAAATTTAAGTTAATTAATTTGGGTCGGAGGGAATAGGTAAATACTAGTTAACATCCTTGATTTCAAAAGCTATGGACTATTTGATGTGTGCTGATTATTATCCCTGCTAGAAATCACAAATTTCTCGTTATTTGTGAAAATTAGATAACAACTAATTCCTGAAATCATATCAACTATTAATAGAAAAACACGGCCTCTTCTCAAAGAGTACAGATGTAGCAATGCAATCACTTCGAGGAACCTTAATGCACTATATAGGCATGATAAAACCGACGATGTTTTGGTGATTTTTAAGAGGTGGCAATTCATATCCAAAAATAGAAAATAAATTCAGAAATTATGTAAAGTGAAGGAAGAGTAACAAGTAAGTATTTCAAAATATATTTAGAATTTATATAATAGAAATAAAGTTGAGTAGGAGTACTGGAAAATTAAAAAATTTAACATAAATGTGGAAAACACTTAGGAGCATTTGTGTGATATCACCAATGTTGAGGATATCGTTTATCGTCAACTTCTCGGTCAACTTGAAATTAGTGAGTTTTAGGTGTATCGGCCAATTTATCGGGCGATAAATTGATTAATCGGCTTATCGGTCACCCAGTGATAAGAGATAAATCGGATGATAAATCGGCATATCGAACGATTTTTTGAACAGTGGATATCACCATCTCCGTTTGTAAATTATTTGTGAGCTTTCTTTTTTTAGAAACAACTAGAGTAGTTCTGAAATTGGCTTGAGTTTTTCCATTTATAGGATAGACATGATTTTGTAGTAACTTTACAGACCATCTTGTGTTTTGCTTAATTTTTTTGTTTTTTGCCCATTTCTTGATAAAATAGGTATCATGTTTTTTTTACAAAACTATGCTTAGAAAAATAATATGTAGTTTTGTTAATCTGTATATTCTTAAAACATAGCTTTATTTTTTTGATATTTTAATAATTATTTAAATTGATAGTAGCATTTGGAATGCCAAGTCCATGAGACGATTACGGTCTATCAAACAGATTTGAGTAGGGTGATAAAAGATATCCTTTTATTTAAATTTCAGGTGTCCGGTTGTCTTTTATATATCTATGACTTGAAGCAAAGGGACACAATTAAAGTCCCAGCAAAAATAGGAGGACTAAAAGCTGTACTCGGGAATTAATTGGAAGGTGAAGAAAATGTAGTATACTCTATAAATAAGGGACCATGTCGAATGGCGAGAGAGCCTATATTTTTTCTCTCGAACATAAGGAGAAAATTTATATGCTCCTGGGCCTTTTAGAATAAAAACATAGACGGATATGGTCAGCTATGTTTGCAAACTAGCCTAAACATTAAACTGCCCATTTGCTTTGGTTTCATGTGCCGTTGGTGTGCTTCTATGCTAGTTGTGAAATACTGAGTACTGTCCAATACACGCTGGTGTGTATAGCTTCATTACACATGTGAATGGGATGCTTTGGAAATGAACGTATGATTGGCGGTATGATTGGCGGCGTGCAAGGAGCAAGCTAACATTATTGGCCAATGTTGTAATGGCAAGGCATTGTGAAGAGCTGCATGCTCTGCGGTATACTGTTAGGAAGCTGAGTGTCGTCAATGCTCGGTTTCCTTCAAAGGATTGTCGGCAACGGGTAACTGGCAGATATACGGATTGGTCGGTCCGGTCTCACCCATTCTAGATCAAAAGGTAGGGTACGCCATATAGAAGAATAGGGTTAAGCGTTGCCATTTTGCTCGGGTCGCCTGCGTGTTAATAATATAGAGAGAAAACACCTCTCGGGAGATTACAGCCGGTACAGTTAGAGACAATCTTGTCTACCAAGGAAACTATACACAGAAACTATGTAGGAAGATCTCTAACCGTGTCATATATAAAATGTTACATACACGCTATTTTATACCCTCCCCCAATCACAACTTATCTAAGTTCAGATTGTACCGAAAAATTTCCATCTGCCGTATTGACAATGGTTTGGTGAACCCATCAACAACTTGATCACATGTAGGTATAAACATGATACTTAGCTTCTTATTAGCAACTCTCTCTTGAAAAAATTGATAGTCCACCTCTATATGCTTTGTTCTAGCATGGAACACTTTATTTGCTAACAAATAGATAGCACCAATATTATCATATAACAACGACGCTGCCTTGGGGTGACATATCCCTAGTTATGCCAACAAAATCTAAAACCATATAACTTTGGATGTAGCATTCGCCAACGATTTGTATTCCGCATCAGTACTTGACCTGGACACTATGGCTTGCTTGAATGCACTCCAAGATATAATATTGCAACCAAAGAAAACTGTAAAAACCACTAGTTGATCTTCTGTCATCTGAACAACCATTCTAATCTACATCAGGAAAAGCACTGACCAAAGGGGAATTTTATTTTACAAGATTCGGTTCATAACAGATAGTAAACTTCAGATGTCATAGGATCCTCTTCACATATGTTCAGTAGTTGTTGGTGCATACAAAAACTGGCTGACCTTGTTGACAGGAAAAGATATATCGGGTTGAGTCTAAATAACATATTGTATAGCACCAAAAATGCTTCTATATCGAGTGGAATCTCTATCACCGAGAGGATCTCCTCTAGAAAGGATAATTGTTTGCTTATTGAAAGTGGGGTGGTAATAGCCCTGTTGTCCCCCATGCCAACACGCTTTAAAGCATTGGAAACATATTTTCTTGAGACAACAAGACACCATTGGATACTTTCTTAACTTCAACACCCAAAAAATAATGAAGAGATCCCAAATCCTTGAGAGCAAAATCCATTAACAAATATGAAAGAAGTGCACCAACGCCTCCCTGGTCAAACTAGTAACAATGCTATCATCCACATAGATAAGCATAAAGATGATCTGATTAAAAATGGTGTCTTAAAACATGTTTTTTCCCATTTCTTGATAAAATAGGTATCATGTTTTTTTACAAATCTATACTGAAAAAATATAATATGTATTTTTGTTAATCTATATATTCTTAAAATATAGCTTTATTTTTTTGATATTTTAATAATCCTTTAAATTGAAAGTAGCATTTGGAATGCCAAGTCCATGAGATGATTACTACTGATCAAACAAATTTGAGTAGGGTGATAAAAGATATCCTTTTATTCAAAGTTGAGGAGTCATGTTGTCTTCTATATAAATGACATGAAGAAAAGGGACACAATTAAAGTCCCAGCGACAATAGTAGGACTAAAAGTTGTACTCGGGAATTCATTGGAAGGCGGAGAAAATGAACTATAGTCTCTATATGAGCGGCCATATGCGGTGGCGAGAGGGCATATATATGTCCTCTCGAAGATAAGGAGAAAATTTATATGCTCTTAGGCCTTTTAGAATAAAAAAACATAAGAAAGATATGGTCAGCTATCTATGCAAACTAGTAGCCAAAACATTAAACTTCCCATTCGCTCTGGTTTCATGTGATGTTGGTGTGCCTGCATGCTAGTTATGAAATACTGAGTACTGTGCAATACACGCTGGTGTGTATAGCTTCAGTACACACATATGTGAATGGGATGCTTTGGAAATGAACCTACGGTTGGGGGCGTGCAGGTAACGAGCTAACATTATTGGCCAAGGTTGTAGAAGCAAGACATTGTGAGGAACTACATGGTTTACGGTATATCATTAGGAAGCTGACTGCCATCAATGATCAGTGCCACTCAAAGGACGGTCGGCAATGGGTAACTGGTAGATATACGGGATGTGTAGGTCCGATCTCGCCCATTCTAGACCACAAGGTAGGGGACGCCATTCAGAGATGGATATTGCCGTACTAGAGTTAGGGTGGCGACCGACGAAGTGGTGCTTGGAGGCTCTAGTTAGGCTCTCGAACCATCCAAAACTATTAGATCATAATGGCGTGCATTGCCGCGCCCGTCTATTTTATTGATGGATTGGTAGGAATTTTATTAATATGTATATTTACTTGAAGTGTTAATTGAACTCAAAGTAGTTGAAGAGCCTAGGTGGTTCATAGGAAAATAATGCATTAGTTTGGAAAAATGGGATTTTTTTCGTGGCCTAATGGCTTAAAGTACATGTAAGAAGGCATGTGATACCATGCTAAACAAAATTTGAAGATAAATGGAACAATATATACATTTGATAAAATTTGAATCATTGATTTCTCGGTATAGATGGTGTGGCATATTTATTTGAAGTTAGAAGAAACATAGTTATATTTTTTAACATTTTCTCTATATTACAGTGAGAAGGTAACCTAAAAAAAGACATAGGACGAAGGAAATTATCACACTATATCCTCTTGAGAGACAAATGATTAAAGAAGTAGAAAAGGTTGATAACATACCATTCAAATATGAGAAATTGCTGGAGACTTGTGGACATGAAGTTTTGGAATTCTTAAAAAAATGACATGAATGTTACTACATATAATTTTAAACTAGTTGTGTATGTATCATAGCATCAGATTTTCAGTAAAGATACTTGTGTGACACTAGAAGAAAGACACACAAGGCCAAGGCCTTGCATAAGGATGAAAATATAAAATTTACACCGTCACCTCAATCAAACAATAAAAGACATCAGTCTGTAAAATTCAGTTTGTCGTCTACTTATGTAAACACTAGGTGATTGAAGCGAAGAAAGTGTCATTGATTCTTCATGTGAGCATGGCTGATTTAACAAAACAATCTTATGCCTTCAACTAAAGTTAAGCCATAAAAAGATTAAAAATTA
This sequence comes from Avena sativa, assembly GCA_916181665.1. Lineage (NCBI taxonomy): Eukaryota > Viridiplantae > Streptophyta > Magnoliopsida > Poales > Poaceae > Avena > Avena sativa. The sequence goes on from OV702296.1 coordinate 288,301,370, forward strand.
CCGTATGAAGCGAGACCAGATGAATATCGTAATAGTGTGCAAATGATTAAATAAATCATGCCTAGTCCTAAACAAACTAAGCATAAAACGTTGTACGATCCCCAACATGTCCATACCCACATAATCACGTTGGCCATTTTTTTGCGAAATTCCGTAGCTAACTGAACTAATGGGTAGCTTTTGGGGCCCAATTGACGACATGGAACCAATTGATCTCCATAGAAGAGCCTCTCAGGGATATTCGGCTCACTTTGGGATATGGAGTACATCTGACAGCCAAAAAGTGCTAGATGTCGCGATCGAACGGCTAGAAATGCTTAGATCATGAGAGAGCTTCCTCTTGTCTCGGTAATAATATCCCTAAATTAATCACCAAAAACCTATTAATATATTTGGTTCGTTAAACATCAGTTCTTTAATAACCGAAAACCTATTAATTTTGGCATTTGACATCAAACTATGAAACTCACTTACCGAAGTCACGCTGCAGGTGCCCTTCTCGACTGAGTGGCACATCCTAAGGATGGTCATCTTTTATTTGTGCACCTCCTGCAAATTCCCTGTGCCTGATCTTGTGAAATCCTCTAGGATGTTAATTGGTAAAAGGATTGGGGTTGGTTTAATATATTTCTCGAAATAGCTCAGTCCTTTTCTGCTAAGACCCGCATAAAAATATGCTGCTGACGTGAGTAAAACAAAAGCAACAGTAGTATTTATATCATTCGTGGGCGCTACTAATTCCCCATGGGGGAGCTAATACGCACACTCATTAGTTTCCCTTTTCTCCAAATAGGACTTCAATTATCCACAATCGGAAATCATCCTAATTAGTCGGAGATGGCTATCTTTTTACAAATTTGAACTTAAATGTTACTCTAGGATTATTTTAGTGTTTTGAACTTTTATGTTCCTGATTTATTTTTTTGATTATGATGTGATGCCATACATGGAACTTCAGCGCAACATCTGTATTTCGAGCATACAAAATGTTCAATCACTTGGATTCAAGCCATTCAGAAGGAAATATACATTAGTAGAGAAATCTTTATAGTCAAAATTCATGTTTGTTAATTTTTCTACAAACTAGACCACATTACGTAACTACATGTCAAAGGATTTTAAAATTTGAAGTGTTTTTTATTTTTTATTTTTTTGTTAGACTAAAAAGACGATCCACGGGGGTGGGGTGGGGGTTGGGGTGAGCAGAAATTTTGAAAATTTACCTATGACACACCTTTATGGAGGTGCGCTACATATAAGTGCCCTATCAGTGGCGCGTCACATAGCCATGTGCCACGATAAGTTGGCACCATCTATATGTGACACTTATAGATGGACGTGGATTGGCGCATGACTTTATGGTGCGTCACGGATAACACACCTATCGGTGGTGCATCATAAAGACATGCGCCATATATAAGTCAGGAACCATCTATAAGTGGCACATATGGATCCCACAGGATTATCCGTGGTGCATGCCTCCTGGATGCGCCACTCATAGTTGGGTTATTAGTGACACATGGCACAATGGTGCGCCACATGTATTTATCAGTGGTGTGTCACCTTCGCCATGCGCCACTAGGTATCAAACCCATAGATAACCCTTTTCCTAGTAGTGGGGTACTTCTATAGGCAGTATATGTGTATTTTCAATGTTAGCATGTGTGCTTTCAATGTTACTGTGTTTCTGTATATCCCAATATGTGTTTCTCTTTGTTTATGTGTGTGTCCACTCTCCAAGTATAGTATGTACTTTCCAAGTTAATATGTCTTCCCTATATTCGGACAACGAGTATAAATGATGTAAACAGGTTACTATCTTTATAGTAACATAATATATAGCAAAATATGTGGAACCACACCCTCCCACTTATTTGTGGTAAGTATTAGCTAACATGCAATGGACTTCAAAAGCTATGGATTATTTGATGTGTGCTAGAAATCACAAATTTCTAAAATTTAGCTAATAAATAATTCTTGTATCATAACAAGTATTAATATAAAAATATGACCCCTTCTCAAAGAGTTCAGATGTAGCAATGCGAACACTCCGAGCAACCTTGATGCACTATATAGGCATTATAAAACCGATGATGTGTTAGTGATTTTTAAGAGGTGGAAATTCAGCCATCCGAAAATTAGAAAGTAAATTTAGAAATTATGTAAAGTTAAGGAAAAGTAACAAGAGAATATTTAGAAAAATATTTTGGATTTATAAATAGATATAAAGTTGAGTAACCATTCTAAAAAATCTAGAAACTTTAATATAAATGTGGAAAAAAACATAGGAGCATTTGTGTGATATCACCACCATCACCGTCGTAAATTATTTGTGAGCTTTTACTCCTCGCGGCCGAGCGATTATGACAATATTTTTCAGAAATAACTGGAATAGTTTTGAAATTGGCTTGAGTTTTTCCATTTGTAGGATACATAATTCAGTAGTAACTTTATAGACGATCTTCTACTTTGAAATATCATTTTTTGACCTTTTCTTGATAAAGAATAGGTATCGTGCTATTCCAAAACTATTTAAAAAAATATAATATGTAGTTTTGTTAATTTGTATATCCTTGAAACATAGTTTTTAATTTATTTGATATTTTAGTTATTTAATTGACAGTATCATTTGTAATTCCAAGTCCATGCAATAATTACTGTTGATCAAACCAATTTGAGTAGGGTGATAAAATATATCGTTTTTTATTCAAAGTTGATGTGATAAAAAGTTATCTATGACTTGAAGCAAAGGGACACAATTAATGACCCAGCAAAAATATAGTAGGACTAAAAGTTGAACTTGGGAATTAGTTGGAAGGCGGAGAAAATATATAAGGGACAATAGCCAGTGCGAGAGGAGGGCGTCGATTTGGCGCCCGGGCTCCCTTGGAGCCCCCTTTTTTTTAAAAGATCAAAATAAAGTTTCAGAAAAATTTGAAAAAAATGTACGGATATAGATAATGATTTATAATGCATGAATACGAAAAATCATGTAAAAATAAATTGTATTATGTCCTCGGTAAAAAAAGAAAATTCTAGATCTAAACATAAACAGTGTAATTTTAAATGGGCCTTCGTTTTCCTAGGTTTTCTCGTATTTGTCTTTTTTGCTGCACTCGAAATATAATGTATTTTTTGATGAAATTTTGCATACATGTATTTTGTTTTAGTGGCTACGCGTAAGTATTTTTTTGAAAATATTTAATGTTCTTTTTAAAATAAAAAAGGGCCCAGGGAGCTCGGCCTCTAAAGCCATTTTCCGGTGCGAGAGGGCCTATATATGTTTGCTCGAAGATAACGATAAATTTTATGTGCTCTTAGGTCTTTTAGTATAAGAACATAAGAGGGATATGGTCAACTATCTATCTAAACTAGCCAAAACATTAAACTGCCCATCTGCTTTGGTTTCATGTGCCGTTGATGTGCCTGCAATACATGCTGGTGTGTATAGCTTCAATACACATATGTGAATGGGATGCTTCGGAAATGAACCTACGATTGGCGGCATGCAGGGAACGAGCTAACATTATTTGCCAAGGTTGTAGTGGAAATACATTGTGAGGAACTGCATGGTGTGCGGTATACCGTTAGGAAACTGAGTGCCGTTAATGATAGGTGTCCCTCAAAGGTCTATCGGCAATGGTAACTGGCAGATTTACAGGTGTATCGGTCCGTTCTCTCCCATTCCAGATCACAAGGTAGGGAACACCATTCACAGATGGATATTGCCGTACTAGGGGTAGGGTGGTGACAAGTGAAGTGGTGCTGGGAGGCTCTAGTTAGGATCTCCAACCATCGAAAACTATTAATCACCAAAAACCTATTAATATGGTTGGTTCGGTAAACAGCAGTTCTTTAATCGCCAAAAAGCTATTAATTTTGGCATTTGACATCAAACTATGAAACTCACTTACCAAAGTCACGCTGCAGGTGCCTACTCGACTGAGTGATGCATCCTAAGGATGGACATCTTTTATTTGTGTAGCTCCTGCAATTTCTCCGTGCCCGATCTATATGCACACTCTCTAGTTTCCCTTTCCTCCAAAATAGGATTTCAACTATCCTCAATCGGAAATGATCTTACTTAGTCGCAGATGGCTATCTGTTTGAAAATTTGAACTTAACTGTAAATCTGATATTATTTTAGTGTTTTGAACTTATATGTTCCTGATTTATTTGTTTGATTACACTACAGAAAACAGGACAGGCGCCGACGGACAGACCCTGTCGGCGTAGCCACTAATTGCCGTCGGCGTATGACCGTCGGCGTACGACCCCATAGGCGTAGCCGGTTTGCCCGTCGGCGTAAAGGATGTGGGGCCCACATCACACGGTTGACAGCCGTTTGCCCTGGTCGGGCTAGAGGGTTTGGCTGAAGCTACGCCGACGGCATTGCCGTCGGCCTATCTTTTTTCAAAATTTTCCATTTTTTTTTGTTTTTGTTTTGAATTATTAATCTCACAAGCATTTTTTTAATTATTTGACTCGTTAAACTCATAAGCATTTTTAACTCTAAGTATAATTAATTTTCGGTTAAATTATACTAATGGTCAAACTTCCTCATCGGTCACCCATCCTAACACTACTCCAGCTCCATCATGCTTAACTTCTCTATTCCTTTGAGATGAGCTTTCAATCAGGAAATTAGATCTTACTGATAATATTATCATATCAATCATATTAACCCTTGGACGATGGTATCACACGCCTTTACTTTTAAAATTTGAAATATTTATTTAAGTAAACAACAATGAATAAGTAATAATAATCTTGAATTCAAATTAAAATAAATTTTTTTTATTTATTTTGCCTTTTTCCATTTAATATTGAATAATTCACAACTACAAATCCATAAATCGTAATTCGACAAATAATATATTCAAATCAATCAGAAAAATGAGAGGAATCCAAATATGACATTCCTATCATATATTTAATTATGTATCGTTTCTTGTTAACACTAGAACAACCAAAACTATGGTAGGATTCATGAAACACCTTTTTTTTGCACTGAAAAAAGAAAATGGCTTATTGGTGCGACAAAAAAGAAAACTTGATGTGGATCTCTAATGAAATATAATGTTGTGAGTCTAAAAATGATTTTTGCAAAAAATCATGAGCATCAGATTAATACATGTAGTTTAAATCGGACCCACTTCCTACCGATTCGGCAGAAATTTGTCTTTTTCACCAGGGGTGGACGGAAAGGTTCGAGCTCCTCCGGTTGGGAAATTGTCCATGTAAGGTGGTCTAGTATTTTTGTAAAATGTGGTATTATTATTTTGAAACTTTTATTTGGTGGTTGCTTCACAAAACGCCCCATTTTTTGCGCTGAGAAAATAGAAAAATGGTTTTTCGGTGCGACGAAAAGGAAAACTTCCTTCTGCAACATTGTTCGCCATCACATGATACACATGCTTGCACAATATGCGCATATTATCGCAAAATATACCACGATTCTAGCAACAACATTGGTCATTTGACCTGAAATCCAGAAAACCTAGATTGAGATAGGTCATTTTGTGAAGGTTTTTTGAGACACAATCAATATACCAAGTTTGATATTTTTCCATGCAACTATGTCACATAATATGAAACTACACGAAGGTTTTGCATTGTTTCGATCGTTTTTGAAAATTTTATGCTCGTTTCAAACTATCGTCAAACTTTCTAAATTGGCGGGTATGGAGATTTTTAGCTCAGGGCTGAGCCTCACTAAACTTGTATTGGATCTCTGATGAAATAGCATATTGTGAACCGAAAAATGATTTTTGCGAAAAATCAGGAGCATCATATCATGTACCTGTAGTTCAAATCTAACTCAGTTCCCGCTGATTTGACATGAATTTGTCTTTTTCACGAGGGGTGGACGAAAAGGTTTGAGATATCCAGGTTAGGAAATTGTCCATTCAAGATGGTATACTATTTTTTAAAAATGGGGTAGTATCATTTTGAAACTTTCATTTGGTGGTTGCTTCACAAAACACTCTGTTTATTGCACTCTGAAAATGAAAAATATGTTATACGAAAGTATTTGTATTTTTTATATATTTTTTGGAAACAAAATATGTAATATTTGAGTTTATATAGATAGATCATATTTTTCTGCAAATTTTGATATATTATATGTATTTTTCTGAATTTAAATGATTTAGTTATGATTTTTCTAAGATTAATATGGCAAAAAGAAAAATAGCTACGCCGCCGGCAAAGGCCGTCGACATAGGTGTGAAACCTACGCCGTCGCTCTGCCGTTAGCCTAATAGGTTACGCCGACGGTTCCTTTTACGCCGACGGCTGCCATCGGCCTTTTTATCCTACGCCGACAGTAAAACTGGGCCGACGGCCCTGACATTTTGCCGTCGGCGTATAAAAAGGTCGTCGTCCTATGTGGTTATTCCCGTAGTGTTATGATGTGATGCCATATGTGAAACTTCAGCACAAAATCTGTATTCCGAGCATACGAAATGTTCAATCCCTTGGATTCAAGCCGTTCGGTAGGAAATCTTCTATATCTAAATAGGAGTCCCCCACTCCCTTATTTCTCTCAACATGCAGGCTACCCACATCAGCAAGCATCTAATTGGTCCAAGTCATCTTCAACATTTTCTTATGCCATGTCATCTTCTGGAACCGTCAAATTTTATACCAAGTGAGCTGTTTAATGTTTGTGATGTGTTCTATTTGTCTCATCTTCCCCACTGTGTTTTTCCTCAATAACTTCCTAATTACTCCCCTAGTTATTGATTCTCATCTCCTATTCGTCTTCTACACACGAAACCATATCCCACTCTTGCGCACTATAGTTTTGGAAAAGAAATTGATGGATTTTCCCAATTCCTTCGTCTCCCTCATCTAAGAACTGCAACAGTAACTAATGGAGAGTTGCTCGCTCGCTGCTCAAGAGCGCTACCATTTTGATCCAGAAGATTTTTCCTTGGGACCATGTTGTTCTTAATTGGATAAATTTCAAGTCCCGTCGTCGCTCATCACCTACTGGCCGTACTGAGCTGCTGGCCTGCTGGGCGGAACACACATGCAGTCCTTGGCGTCCTAGGCGACCAGTTTCAATCCATCACCATGTCCTTACTGGTCCCCTATGTTTTAGGTTCTATTTTCTTGACATTCTGTTAGGATTAAGAATACAATCTAAATGGCAAAATTTGTGGCAAGTGTTATTTCCTTTTGGTTACGTATTCTTTCTGGTCCTCTAAAATTCTCCGGAGTATTTTCTTCATTGATGGTAGATATTTTTCATGCAGGGTTCACTACATGAAAATGCTCTCTTGCTATTTCTGAATGTATGAGCACTTGTCTTGTGGATTATTTGCTTGCAAGGTTGTTCTGGTTATTCCTTTTCCCAATCGTCATCTACTTTGTTTCATTATAAAAATATGATTTCCCTATTTCAACTACACATGTATCTGTATGTATGTATATATATATATATATATATATATATATATATATATATATATATATATATGTAAACAATATGATCTAAGTTTTCGCCGTAGACAAGATCAAATAGATCCTACTAAAAGTGTTGTCCAAGCTACACATTACTACAGTTTTATCATGCAATGTATATCTATAACTCAAGTAAATTACATGCGTTACCATCCTATATATGAAATTTGACAGATTATAAATACAAAATATAATTGCATTTTTTACATCTTATCATTGAGAAAAAACACAACAAATTTCCGCAGCAACGCGCGGGGTATTTTCTAGTATACTCCCTCCGTCCGCAAATAAGTGTACTTCTAGCTTTTGACTAAGTCAAACATAATCAAATTTGACCAACTTTATAGAAAAATATAGGAACATATATTACATCAAATATATTATGAAATTAGATTTAAAAATAAATCTAATGGTATCAATTTAGTGTCATAAATATTGGTACGTTTTCCTAAAAAGTTAGTCAAACTTAGTAAAGTTTGACTTAGGACAAAGCTAGAAGTACACTTAGGGAGTACATTAGTAGAAAAACCCTTATAGTCCAGTTTCGTCATGGCGCGCTGAAAAGAATAACAATGCTAGTATTAGGAAAAATTATCAGCAGTGTGTCCACTGAGCGGACACAGCTATTTTGTCGATACTAATACGGACAGCTAATCGCCACTGGTCGGTATCATGTCGTTCCATCGACACACGCTACTAGTAAATATGTACGGTAGCGTGCTGCTAAACTGACACGCCTACAGAAGTCCACCACACTTGACGAGAGGTGCATGCTGATGCAGAGCCCGTCCATCAAACAGGAGTGGCCTTAAACAAAGTTGAACGTGCGACCAAATTAGGACATTGTGTGTGATATCACCATCAACTTTCGTAAATTATTTGTTAGCTTTCTCTCCTCGGGGCAGGGCAATTTTTTTATTTTTTCTAGAAACAACTGGAATAGTTTTAAAATTGGCTTGAGTTTTTGATTTATAGGATACACATGATTCTCTATAGTAACTTTATAGACGATCTTCTGTTTTTTCTTCAAAATTTCATTTTTTTGCCCATTTCTTGATAAAAAAATAGGTATCGTGTTTTCCAAAACTATTCTTCAAAGATATAATATGTAGTTTTGTTAATCTTCATATTCTTAAAACATAGTTTTAATGTTTTTGATATTTTAATTATTTGAATTGAGAGTATCGTTTGTAATGCCAAGTCCATGAAACGATTACGGTTGATCAAACAAATTTGAGTAGGGTGATGAAAGATATCCTTTTATTCAAAGTTGAGATGTACGGTTGTCTTCTACTCCCTCCGTCCCAAATTACTCTGTGTTTTAGGTTTGATCAAAGTCAAACATATTAAAACTTGACTCAACATCTTTGACATAATAATAATATTTATAATATCAATTGTATACAATATAAAAGTATGTTTTATGACGAGTCTAATTATATTTATTACATATTTTAGATATTGATATTTTCTCATATATTTAAAGTTTGACTTTGACTAAACCTAAAACGCCATGTAATTTGGGACAGAGGGAGTATATATCTATGACTTGAAGCAAAGGGACAAAATTAAAGTCCCAGCGAAAATAGTACTATGGTAGTCTTTTATGGTACCGTCAAATCAATATAAGCCATCTATTTTAGTGCATCCAATGGACCATACCATTTTATACTAGTGGTGGAAACATGACTAGCTAGTACAAATTGTACTACTCTCTCCGATCCATATTAACTGACTTTGATTTGTCAAAATTTGAATGAACCTATATACTAAATAGTGTCTAGATTCATCAAAACTAGAAAATTTGAGTCAATAATTTGGGCCGGAGGAAGTAGTACTATCACCGTGGACAAAATTGGGAGATCACTACGACAAATCATGTTTTTTTTGGTTGAGAACTAACAATCCATGTACATAGACGTAGATAATCTCACGCCCAACAGAGCCCATCTCCGCAAATAACATTATTTCGACTACGGTGGAGGCATCGCCTCAGCATCGCCGTGATCCGGTGGTCTTCTAAGACAAATTAGACCTCTGGGCACCCCAATGACGCTAGATTGCTGCTAAGTCTCGGTCGACTGATCACGATAGTGCATGATAGCACCCAGAACGAGGGAACGAACAAACGCCAATATTATTTTTGCCCAATACACAATGATTAACTTACAATTTTAATTTTGACAAACAATATCTGAGTCAAACTCTAGAGCTCCCGCACCAAATCCAGACGTCTCCTATCAACTGTACGGCCGGCTGCGCCGCTGAATCTTGGGATTTTATTATGGTGTGCTGCTTCCTAATTATCTTTCTGACTGTACGATGGTACTTTAGAGTTCATAGCAATTGATGCATTGTATCGATGTTTTAGTAAGTCGCAGTCCTCGAGATACATGAATGCGCAGCCGGCGGCGGAAACTCAATTGGCCATGGCCGGCGGCGACGATCTTGTGCATGGTGGCAGCAGAAATATTTCCTATCGCTTCTTTTTCAGAAGGGCCTCGTCGATCATGGGCTTACTGGCCCTCAATCAACCCGAGAAACATGTAGAAACTGTTACGTGTAAAAATGACTTACGCGAAACGTCTAAAATTCCCACACAAATCAACGGCCGGATCAATTTTATACTAGTGTCCTCCTCTACTAGTAGTAAAAGGTACTGTAAAATGGACCACAAAACATAGTACTTCTATTTGAGTAGGATATAAAAGTTATACATGAATTAATTGTAAGGCGGAGAAAATGTACTATACTCTCTATATAAGGGACCATATGCAGTGGCGAGAGGGCATATATATATATATATGTCCTCCGGAAGATAAGAAGAAAATTTATATGCTCTTATGCCTTTTAGAATAAAAACATAAGTGTGATATGGTCAGCTAGCTCTGCAAACTAGCGAAAACTTTAAACTGCCCGTTTGCTTTGGTTTCATGTGCCGTTGGTGTGCCTGCATGCTAGTTGTGAAATACTGAATATTGTGTAATACACGAGCTGGTGTGTATAGCTTCAGTACACATATGTGAATGGGATGCTTTGGAAATGAACGTATGATTGGTGGCGTGCTGGGAACAAGCTAGCATTATTGGCCAAGGTTGTAGTGGCAAGACATTGTGAGGAACTGCATGGTCTATGGTATACCGTTAGGAAGCTGACTGCCGTCAATTATCAGTGCCACTCAAAGGTCTGTCGGCAATGGGTAACTGGCAGATTTACGGATGTGTCATTCCTTTCCCGCCGATTCCAGATCACAAGGTAGGGGACGATGTTAAGAGATGGATATTGCCGTACTGGGGTGGCGACTCGCGGAATGGTCCTGCGAGGCTCTAGTTAGGCTCTCCAACCATCCAAAATTGTGATGGGTCATATGTTTGGTTTGGTAAAACATCAATTCTTTAATGTCCAAAAACCTATTAATAGTGGCATTTGACATCAAACTCTGAAATTCACATACGGAAGTCACGTGTTGCAGGTGTCCTTCATACGTCAGCCAGAACCTACATACGAGAAACTAGATCGCGTATTGATGAACTCTGAATGGGAAGAATATTTTCCACGAGTCTCGGTACGCGCTCTAGAGCGTATTGAAGCTCTGTCTGACCATGCTCCCATTTTGTTGACTACTGGTTTACCTCGACAACCGTATTCTCATCAGTTCAAGTTTGAACTAGGATGGTTCTATCGAGAAGGTTACCAGGATATGGTCAAAGAAATATGGTAAAGACCGGTTTCGGGTAATACCCCAATCCAGAGGTGGAACAATAAGATGCGTAGGATACGCAAACACCTTAGTGGATGGGAAAGACACACATCCGGTATCCTTAAAAAAGAAAAGCAACGTCTCTCGTCCACCATAGATGACCTCGAAGCTTTAGCGGAAAATCGGTTGTTAACCACGCAAGAGATTGAGCTCAAAAGCCAATCGAATGCGGAGTTAGCACGACTTTTGCGTGAAGAGGAACTCAAATGGTATCAATGATCTAAAGCTCAATTTATTTTGCATGGGGATTCGAATACTAGGTACTTCCATAGTGTGGCCAATGGCCGATACAAGAAGAAACTTATTCGATCTCTAATGCATGATGAAGAGACGATTCAGGGACATGATCAGTTGAAATCCTATATCACAAATTACTACAAGTGTTTGTTTGGGGAACCAGAAGAAGGTACCTTCTCCTTGGAAGAGTCCCACACAGACGATATTCCTCAAGTTTCTGTTGAGGAAAACAATCTCTTGAATGCTCCCTATTCCGAGGAGGAGGTCAAGGATGCCGCTTTCCAAATGGAACATAATAAAGCCCCTGGTCCTGATGGCTTCCCAGATGAGTTTTACCAAACATTTTGGGATGTTATCAAAACAGATCTTCTTGACATGTTTGGTGCTTTGCACTCTGGTCAATTAGACTTGTTCAGGCTAAATTTTGGAGAAATTATCTTACTACCTAAGATTAACGAAGCAGAACGGATTCAACAATATAGACCAATCTGTCTTAATGTTAGTTTTAAGATTTTCACTAAAGTAGCTACTATCAGGTTAAATTCTGTGGCTGATCATGTAGTCCGCCCATCTCAACTACTTTCATGCAAGGTCGCAATATAGTTGATGGTGTGGTTACCTTACATGAAACAGTTCATGAACTACATAGGAAAAAGCTGAACGAGGTCATCCTAAAAATTGATTTCGAGAAGGCCTATGATAAAGTCAAGTGGCATTTTCTTCAACAGACTCTCAGAATGAAAGGTTTCTCTCATGAATGGTGTGCTTTAATTAATGGTTTTGTGTCTGGGGGTAGTGTGGCCATAAAAGACAATGATGACATTGGCAAATACTTTCAGACCAAAAAAGGGCTCAGACAGGAAGATCCATTATCACCAATTCTATTTAATATAGTGGTTGATATGTTATCTATCTTGATTGAGCGCGCAAAATCCAAGGGCCAAATTGAAGGAGTTATTCCCCATCTTGTGGATGGTGGTCTATCTATACTTCAGTATGCCGATGATACAATTATTTTTATGGAACATGATCTCGAAAAGGCAAAAATCCTGAAACTCATTCTTTCAGCTTTTGAGCATCTTTCGGGTTTAAAAATTAACTTCCATAAAAGTGAACTGTTTTGTTTCGGTGAGGCTCGGGATGAGGTTCACCTTTACGCTGAACTTTTTGGATGTAGTCAGGGTGCTTTTCCGATTTGCTATTTGACCATTCCGGTTTACTACCGAAGACTCACAAATGCTGAATGGAAAATCGTTGAACAAATATTACAGTTAAGACTGTTTAGTTGGAAAGAAAAATTATTATCTATTGGGGGAAGGTTGGTACTCATTAATTCAGTACTCAGTAATATGGTACTATATATGATATCATTCTTTCTACTTCCAAAAGGAGTCTTAAAACGGTTGGACTATTTCCGATCAAGATTCTTTTGGCAGGGTGATAATGAGAATAAGAAGTATAGATTGGCTAAATGGAGTATTCTTTGTCACCCCAAAGAACAGGGAGGCCTGGGTATACATGATCTGGAGATCAAAAATACCGCCTTACTTAGTAGATGGCTCTTCAAACTATTAACTGAAGAGGGGATATGGCAAACTTTACTTAAAAGAAAATACGTTGGATCAAAAGCGCTGTCCCAAGTGGTTTGGAAACCTGGTGACTCTCACTTTTGGGCCGGCTTGATGGCGACGAAGAAACATTTCTTCCGCTTTGGTACTTTTTCAATAAAGGATGGGTCTCAGATACGGTTTTGGGAGGATAAGTGGCTTGGCGCCACTTCACTCCACGAACAATATCCTGCTTTGTATTCCATTGTCCGGTATAAGGTGGAAACGATCGCCAAAGTGATAGAATCATTCCCCCCTAATGTGACTTTTCGGAGGAACTTAATTGGTGCAAGGCTTGACTCTTGGATCATGTTGCTACATCGGTTAACAGATGTTCAACTGTCAGCTGGCCATGATGAATTCTGATGGAATTTAAGTGAGAATGGCTCCTTCTCAGTTAGTTCCTTATACAATGCATTAATTCAGCCAGTCTTACCTTTTCTAGATAATAGGATGATTTGGAAGATGAGGATACCTCTCAAAAATAAAATCTTGGCTTGGTATCTCCGTCGAGGGGTTATCCTTACTAAAAATAATCTTCTTAAGCGGAATTGGCATGGGGATCCTAGGTGTACATTTTGTCAGCATAACGAGACAATAAAACACCTATTTTTCCAATGCAATGTCGCAAGATCTATATGGTCAGTTACCCAAGCAGCTTCTGGCTTGTATCCACTGAGTAGTATTGCCAATATATTTGGGAATTGGTTACATGGTATAGATCGCAAGTATAAGATACTTCTTCGGGTAGGAGCGATTGCCATTATATGGTCGCTTTGGCTATGTAGAAATGATAGTGTTTAATGATACAAACTGTTTACTTCTGCAGGTTATTTACAGATGCACTGGCACCCTTCGGTGTTTGGCGGCACTTCATCGTGCGGATCACCGCAAGCTTTTCACGAAGGTGTGTACGAGGTTGGAGGACACGGCGCGGGATTTGTTCATCTGATATGGCTGGCAACATAATCTGCGGATTGACCTACCTTCGGCTCCTTAGGCGCTTTACAATTTCTCATTATGATATGTAATTCGCCTATGTTTTTTATTCCTTTATGTTTGGATTGCTGGATTTTGGCGGCTGTGTGCATCCTAGTTATGCAGAGGCTGGGTGTAATGCTTAAAGTCTAAGTAATAAAAGCGCCCTTTATCGAAAAAAAGGTGCCCTCCTCGACTGAGTGAAGCATCCTAAGGACAAACATCTCTTCTTTGTGAAGCTCCTGCAAATTCTCCATGGCCAATCTATGCACAATTTAGTTTTCCTTTCCTCCAAATAGGATTTCAACTATCCACAATCGGAGATGATCTCAATTAGTCTAAGATGGCTATCTATTTGCAAATTTGAACTTAACTATAACTTTGATATTATTTTAGAGTGTTTCAAAATTTTGTATGTTCCTGGTTTATTTCTTTGATTATGTTGTGACACCATATGTGGAACTACTGCACAACATCCATATTCTGAGCACACAAAATTTTCAATCACTTGGATTCAAGCCGTCTAGAAGGAAATATACATTAGTAGAGAAACCCTTATAGTCACATTTCGTAGTGGCGCGCCGAAAAGAATAACAATGCTAGTATTAGGAAATAATATCAGCAGCGTATCCACCGAGCGGATGTGGGAGTATCATACCAAGTATCATGCAATCCATGTCATCAAAAACATGACGTGGCACTGTAATTAATGAAGATAGATATATTAGTGGTATCATGCTATGATACGGTACCATATAATAAAGGTGGTATCATATACTATGGTACTAGTATATATAAAACTAGCATAAAATTATACAAAATAATAAATAGCATTATACTATAATACTAGTATAGTATCATATACTAGTATCATGTGTATGATACTCTCCACTATGACCAGCCTAAACTGACACGCCTGCAAAAGCCCACCGCACTTGACGAGAGATGCATGACGGTGTAGAGACCGTCTACCCATAGGTGTGGCCTTAATGAAAGTTGAACGTACGACTAGTGGGCCAGCACTGTCAGCGTTTGTTCTTGCGCGCGATCACTTCGCCATAATGGCAGTCTCTACGGCTTCCATGGATGAATCTCCCATGTCCCCATGCAGCGGCGATGCGTCTTCCTAGAGATACACGGCGTGGATCCTCACGCCGATGATTAATGCAAACTGTCCTACAAATACCCCTCCCCTCTCCGCTATTGCTGCCTCGCACTTAGAGCAAGTACAATAGATCCTACTCAGCAGGCTATAAGCAAATCCATGTCAGCAAAATCTTAGGTGGAGCTGAGAGAAAGGAGGAGAGAGAAGGAAGCAGACGCTTGGTATATCGCCGGGCTATACCACAGAAAACGAAGTGCTACCGCCCACTTGCAGCCTGCTACCGGGGCTAGAGCAGGCGCATGCCTTCTTTTTGCACTCTTATCTACCTTAATAGCATGCAAACATTGATACTTTAATATTCAATAGAGCCAATCTAGTAGCCAGCCTATTGTATGAGTAGACTTTTTTGCTGACTTTAATTGACATGGCATGTGTATATAGCCAACGGCCGGCTGTGCTACTGTCCTTGCTCTTAGCCCCCCCCCCCCCCCCCCCCCATAGCCGCTCGGTCCTCCTATGGCCGCGCTTCCTCAAGAAGGAGCTTGTTGTCTCCAATTCCCAACGACCTTCTAAACGGAAAAGTGAACACCAGAGATTTCTCCTCATGCATGCTTTAGAAATAAGAGAATGGTAAAATGAAATTGTGGCGGCAATGAAACACAGCCTTGCTACTCCTCTGTTTCCCAATAGATTCGGAGATTTGTCTATATTTACATGTACCAATATACTATGTATGGGTATATACGAATCTAGACAAATCTCTGATATTTATTTGGATATGTCGGAGCACATCGGTGGGACAAGGCCCATCTGCTATGTACATATTTTTTTTGCAAATTGTACGGAAGCATTGAAGATACCCAACCGATGCACTATTTAGTCATCGCCATGCAAATCGCAAACTCATCTACCCTGACCGATACCATGTTTCTCATCTATTAGAAAATTGTATTTTAGTAGATATATTACTTCAAAGTTTCAGACATATACCAATTAAAGCGAATTTGTGAGCAGGGCCAGTCCTGAGATTTCGGGGACCCGGGGCAAAACTAAAATTTTGGGCCCTTTATTATAATTTTTTTTGCATAGATAAGATGATGGAAAATAAATATTATAAGTACACTCCAACTATAATATTCATATAGAAATAACAATGTTTACATGATACCTTAAAATTTCCTCCAAAAATTACAGTGAAAATTAAACGGGAAAAAGTTTAGAAACATGACAAAACTATCATGATTACTGCTCAAACACAATTTTAGTTTGGAAGAAAAATCGCAAGAGATAAAAAAATTTAGAATAAGCAGAAATAATGTTTAGAGACATAAGGAACAAAGTCATAAAAAAATCTAATTTAAACATGATAGAAGGTAAAGAAAAAATAAAATTGAAAGAAAAGGCGTGAAAGAAATATACCAAAGAAAAAACAAAAAATGATGAAAGAGAATGAAACAGAAAGAAAATACGTAATGGAACTTATGTAAGAAAAAAATAAAGGAAAGAGACATGCGTTGATGTGTTGAAAAGAACCCGTCTCGTATGTCTCTGATCGATATGCCGATACCTTTTTAAGTGGATGCGGAGATCGATAGTCTGACAACATCCGAAGCTACTTGCTCTAAATAGGCCTTGCCCACTACAGATATTTTTTTAGTGAAACCGTACTAGGATACGCTTGCATGCCAGCGAGCAGTTTTCTGGGACTCGGGAAGCGAACAGGATCAATGTCTAGGACTAGCCACTGGGAGTCGAGACGTTGCTTATAAGCTCAATAAAAAATATTTTTTATATATATACATGCTTATAATTTTTTGGGCCCCTAAATTTTTTGGGCCCGGGGCAGCTGCCCCGCCGGTCCCCCCCAAGGGCCGGCCCTGTTTGTGAGTATGATGTGGAAGATTCTACATTCTTTCAAAAAGGGGAACCTAGCTCCAACCTCTGCATCAAAGTGATGCACACATCCTTTTATTGTGTAGTTTCATATTTAGAGTTTACAAATCATGGGTCACTCGAAATTGCCACCTGCCACATGAAACAATCAGCGAACAAAGCATGCAAAAATCATATATGCATCTTGTAGTCTATTGGCTTGCCTCGCGCCAGCCTTGTTGAAGATTGCCCGTATGTCCGCCATCAACTGATTGCATGCAGTATCCAAATGTTTCATCTGAATCACAAGAAGTAGTTACGGTCACATGTGAATCCAGCAGGTAGCTCCATAAATCTTGAAACAGGCTTTCGCCCAGCTTTATAAATAAAGCACACACGTAAGACCGCTGCTGGGTCAGACAGCACAACGCCCAAACACAACACGATACACGGTGCTGGGGCAGCAGCACACACACGCCCGAACTAAAACAAGGAAAAAACAGAAAGGAATGGAGACGGAAACGGATCGACAAGATGATGAAGCCCGCCACCGCTGCGCCCGCCGAAGAATGTCCACCACGCTCCTAGCTCCGACTCGTCAAGCGCCAGGCAGCACCCTCAAGAGGGAACGCGACCGCTGCTGCCCGGACCAGATTGGCCCTAGGGTTTCCCCCGGCACACTGAGGGGAGTAGAAGGAGGGTAGCCCCGATGCCCTCCGGGAAGGAAGATGCCACCCACGGGCGGCACCGCATCAGAGTCGGGCGAGCTGACAAGGATTTCTCCCGATACCCAATCCACAACCCCCGGACGGGCCGTTGCACCGGAGACACGCGAG
Source organism: Avena sativa (assembly GCA_916181665.1). NCBI lineage: Eukaryota > Viridiplantae > Streptophyta > Magnoliopsida > Poales > Poaceae > Avena > Avena sativa. The sequence continues at coordinate 288,319,235 of OV702296.1, forward strand.
GACAAGGCCTCATCACCACCATCCTATGCCACCCACGAGCATGCGCCATCCGGTCCCGAAACCATCATCACCGCCTCACCGAGTAAGCCATCGCGAGGTCTGCAAAATCGCGGGACAGGTAGAGAGAAAAAAGAACCCACAGTACCGCGGCCGCGCGGGAGGGAACTTCCTCCACCACCGAAGGCGGTAGTCGACCGGACGCGGCTGCAAACACAACGGTCCTCCCTGGATCCGGCCGGGCCCAACGGGTCCATAAAGCCTCCTCAGAGGCATACCAGTTCCATGGTGGTCCGGCCGGGCCCCGACGGGCCCGTAAAGTCTGCAGCCCCGCTGCAACAGGCCGGCCGAGAGTGCCGCGGGTCTCTTTCATCCTACTCGCCAAGATCTGCAGAGTAATCAAGGCAGGGTCGGCCGGCCCGCCTTACCCAGATCTGGGCCCAAATGGGCCCAATCTGGGCCGCCATGGCACTGCCCACCTCAAGCTCTGCCTACCGCCGCTGCGCAGCTCTGCCCTGCCGCCCACCGCCGCGCCGCGGCGCCAACCCACCCCTTGCCGCAGCAGGGCCTCCGCCCCAAGCTCGCCACCGCCGAGGACCTGCCCCGCCGCGCTCAACAACACAAGGCCACAGCAGCACCGCCGCCGCATCCTAGGCCACCACCGGCCAGCACAAGCCCCGGCCCAGCCCCGCCGCCCGTCGCAGGAACGCCGCCCTGACGCCCGGCACCACGCACCCCCCGGGCGGACGACCCCGCGAACCATCCCCTGAGGAAGACGACGAGAGCACCCCGCCGCCGCTGGCACCGGCCGGGCTTCGCCCGGGCGCACCCTCCTGGCGGCGGCGAGGGGAGGATATGAGGATGAGGGGGGGCGGCGGCGGCGGAAGCTTAGGGTTCCCCTGTCGCCTCGCGGGGGCGACGAGGGGAACGGGTCGGGGGAGGAAAGGGGAACTTTTTTCAGTAGTTACTCCAACGATGATTCTTTCTCAGTGAAGATATCTCCGGTAGCTCCATATATAATCTGCAAGAAATTGGGCACAACGGTCTTGTTAAATAAAATGAACCAGTTTCCAACCAGATCTTGCAAAAGGACAGGAAATAAAAACATGTTCAATGGACCCCAGTGAACCAAAAAAACACTTATTATAAACTTGCTATCTCGGTCCATCTTCTCTTAATTAAATTATTTTAAGTATGCAACACCTTTCTATAAAAAAAACACATATAGATCTTTATCTTTTGTGGTACTATTAATTTCGATATAAGTATTTGCGCAAATACCTATTGTTTCCGTTCATAATATCCGAGATTTAACCGAGAACACTCTGGATGCCGTCAAACTCCATGAAAATCTATCCGACTCATCTATCAGTGAAAACCACCACTAATCTCTCTACTAGGTTCAGCCACGTGGTCCATGTGTCGTCGGTTAATGTCTGTTTGAATCCTATTTACAGCGGTGAGTTTGATAATATATACATCCGTAACAGTATGTTTAGGTGGCATGATGTTCTATACTAGATATGAATAACAAGAATCGATCATAACCAATAAACTTCCCAAAAAACGAGTACATGAATATACTTTCCGTTTGTTGACATTTAATAGGGTGACCTACTTTAATTACTTTCGATAATCAGATCGCTGGTCCTAGCTCCTTAGAGCATCTTTACTAGCCTACCCAGGACGCCAATCCGGACGCCGAATTTTGGTCCCGACGCGAAAATCGGCCCAGTCGCGTACCCAATGACCTGTTTTCGTCCGGATTTTGGCATGTTTTGGTCTGGCCTATCCAGGAACCCGGGTATGCCCTGGGAACGCCGGACTCAGCGAAAACGGGCGTGGGCCAGCTCTGTCGCCGAGCTCCCCCGCCATTTTCTTCCCCCTCCCGCCTTTATCCCCCTTTCCCCACGCCGAAGCTCCACCGATCACCACCGCCCGCCATGCCGCCCAAGAGTTTCGTCCAACCCAGATCGATCCTCGGCGAGGGTCCGGCGGAGAAGAAGGCGAGGAAGCCGAGAGCGCCGCCAACCAAGCCGGAGGGCATGTCCTCGGCGGAGTGGGAGAAGAGGGAGCAGGTCAGGAAGATCTCGTCGGCCGAGCGAAAGGACAGGAAGGAAAGGGCGAAGCTCCGGCAGCAGCAAGCGGAGGAGGAGAAGGCGATGGTGAAGGCGGCGACGGAAGAACAGGCGATGGCGAAGGCGAAGCAGGCGGCGGCGACGCGTTCGGCGTTGATGGCCGTGCCATACCCACCACACTGGAGGAGCCAGGCGAGCGTCGGCTCGCCGGCCGGCTTCTCGCCGATCTCTCCGGCCAACATTCAGGAGAGCTAGGCGGCTGCTCGGCAGAGGTACTCCCCGTCGCCGGAGTTCGACGGAGGCTTCAACCCGAACGTGCTCTTCCCCTGCCCAGCGCCGCGCCACCCTTCGCTGTTTTGCGTGGACATCAACGTCCCCTACTCAACCTCTCCGGCATAAGCAAGCCCTGCTCTGCGCCGCGGGCCGCTGCCTTTCGGCGGAAGCTCGGCAACCTTCGGCGAGGCCGACGCGCGCAACCTGTTCGGCGGAATGTCGGGCGCACTTCCGGCCGGCATGACGCCCGATTCCTACATGGAGGACCTGATCGCGACAGGCTCGGCCTCCAACCACCCCTCTTCACGGAAGAGCAGACCCGGGCCAATGTCGAGCGCGGCATCGAGTCCCAGGACCTCGTCGACGTTGATGCTGAGGAGACCCAGGCCGAGCAGACGCATCCAGAGGACGCCGAGACTGAGGCGAAAGGCAAGAAGGGGAAGAAGACGGCGGACGCTCGGCTCAAATGGACCGTGGCCGAGGACACCTGCCTCGCCGAGACTGAGGCGAAAGGCAAGAAGGGGAAGAAGACGGAGGACGCTCGGCTCAAATGGACCGTGGCCGAGGACACCTGCCTCGCCGAGGCTTGGAAGACGGTGAGCATGGATCCGATAACGGGCGCGGACCAAAATTCCGACAATTATTGGCGGCGCGTGAAGGCAGCATTCGACGAGCGAAGCATGTGCGACCCAAAGTATCGCAAGATCCACATGGAGCGAGGGGAGAAGGCAATAACGAACCACTAGGAGATCATCCAAATAGCGTGCAGCAAGTGGCACATTTGCATGGAAGAAGTCGACCGCACACAAGCCAGTGGGGAGAACATGGACAACAAGGTACTCGCGAATATTAACTTTGTCGTGCACTCTGTTGACACACTCGCGAACATGGACAACTTGACACACTTCCATTTTGTAGCTGCGCCGTGCACTTCTTCTGTTTCGAGAGGACATGAAGATGGAGTTCAAGTTCCATCATGTCTTCGAGAAAATCGAGCATTGCGAGAAGTGGCGGGACACTCGGCTGAGTCTCTCCAAGAGCAAGGATGGCGTCTACAACCCCGAGGCCCCGGCGGCTGCTGCCAGCGAAGGAAGACCTGAGCTCGGCCAGAAGAACGCAAAGATGCTCAAGGCCGCCGGACCTCCCGCCGAGCGTCTCCAGGCTTCGATCGAGAAATGCCTCGCCGACATGAGGGCGTAGGCCGACAAGAGGGCTGAGAAGAGCGAGAAGCGCTGGAAGAAGCTGATGGAGACACAAGGGGAAAAGGTGGCCCTCATCAAGGCCAGCCTCACCGAGAAGAAAGCCAGCCTCGCCGAGAAGAAGGCCAACTACGCCGCCAAGAAGCGCCACACGGACCTCAAGTTCCTCATAGGAGGCGAGCACTACTAGGAAAACGGCTATAGGTAATCCATACTTCTGTGGCGCACTTGCTAGTAGTGCCCCACAGGTGTCCTACGGCTAACTGCCATAAGCGTGGCGCACATGGGGGTGGTGCGCCACGGCTATGTGTGGGCCAGGACGCAGGTGGACGTAACACACATATCCGTAGCGCACTAGATCAAGGTGCGCTACGGATGTGTCACTTAGCCGTAGCGCACCTTGACCTAGTGCGCTACGGGCATGTGTGCTGCAGCAGCTGGGTCAACTTAGCCGTAGGGCACTCTGCCCTAGTGCCCTACGGCTAAGTGGCCTGCACCAACTGGGTCAACTTAGCCGTAGGGCACTCTGCCCTAGTGCCATACGGATGTATAAACTTAGTAGTAGGGCACATTGCCCTAGTGCCCTACGCCTAACTATCCTGCACCAACTCCACCCTCCCCCCCTGGATCACCTTTTTAGGCTTTGCGAAAAATAAAAGAAAATGATAAAACTTCAAAAAATTAAATTCTTTCATATTTAGGTAGGTAATGTGGTATAGCTTCTAGTAAAATTAACAAACATGAGTTTCGACTTTATCTGCAAAAAAAAGTCATGCCACGGTAAAAAGGCCGTAACTTTTGCATACGATATCGAAAAAATCGTATAATATACCAAAATGACGAGAACGAGATTTCGCATCCGCTCGCAACCACCTTCGGTCGTTTAGCAATTTTTTAGATTTTCAAAATTCGAAAAGAGTAAAAAGTTATGGTCAAAAGACCGTTTTTTCCTTCAGAAAAAAACATAGAGGGCGACTTACCCGTAGCGCACCACCACATAGTGCGCCATGGATAAGCTTGGGCGGGATTCAAATTTTGAATCATCACCCCGCACACCTACCCCTTTTATTTTCCCTCCCCTTCTCTCCTTTTCCTTTTCCTCCCTTCTCATTTCCTTCTTCTTCTCCTCCTTCTCCTTCTCATTTTCCTTCTCCTCCTTCTCTTTCTCCTTCTCATTTTCCTCCTACTCCTCCTCTTTCTCTTTCTCCTTCTCCTCCTCTTCCTCCTCCTTGCAGTGAAGATGGTGACGGCGGTCTCCTCCTTGCAGTTCCGACGACGAGACGGTGGGCTCCTTCTTCTCCTCCTCTTCCTCCTCCTCCTTGTAGTTCCGACGACGACGAGGCCTCCTCTTCTTCTTCTTCTCCTCCTCCTCCTCTTCTTCTCCTCCTCTTATTCTTCTCCTCCTCCTATTCTCCTCCTCCTCCCTGCAGTTCTGACGACGACGACGAGGTGACGACGAGGAGGCGACGACAAGGCGACGACGGTGACCTGCACCGACGCGCGACGGCACTGACGACGAGATCCAGATCTGCTGCTTTTTTTTTGAATTTTGAAATTTATATCCGTGGCGCACAACACCTAGTGCGCCACGGTTATCGTTTCATACGCGTGGCGCACCTGGACTACTTTCCGTGGCGCACTGGCATGTGCGCCACGCCTATCTCGACACAACCGTGGTGCACCAGGTAGTGCGCCGCGGCTAGGAGATAGCCGTAGCGCGAGGCCCGTGGCGCACTGCTAGTGCGCCACGGATGGCCTTTTCAGGTGCGCCACGAACATGCGTTTTCCTAGTAGTGGAGGACACGTCGAAGATGAGCTCGCCGGTCAAGGCCTGGTACATGGCGCAACAGCAGGCCATCCTGGAGGGCATGACCACGTCTTCCCCTACCTCCACGCCGAGCTCTGCGCCGAACGTGCCAGCGCCGAACGCTCCCACGCCGAGCTCTGCCTCGACTTCCTCCAACCCGGGGGCCTTCGCCGGCGAGACGGATGACAACGCCGCGTCGGCCACCCCTCAGGAGCCCATCCCCATCGACGACTGATCGTTGCTTCCCCTGTTATGTAATAAAAATATGTCGCCGAACATGTAGGCGCATCTGTCGAACACCTTGTGGCCGAGCACTCGCCGGCGGGAACTATGCAGATTCAAATATATAGCCGTTTTTCGTCCGCCTAGGTACTCGGCCTGGGTAGCCGAGTGGGAAACTGGGCGTACCCAGGCCAAAAACTTGTGCCGTCCGGCCGGAAAAAGGTCCGGATTTCGGCCTGGGTTTGGCCAACGAGTGGAGATGCCCTTATATATATAGTGAATTCCACTTTTTACCCTCTACTTGTGCATTTATGACACTAATTATCCTATGTAGTGAAAATTCATCAAAATTACCATGTTCAGAAACTTTAAACCCTTATTTTCTGATGCATATCTATTGGGCAAGGTGCAAGGTGACGATTGAACCTTAAAATTATCAAGATGACAACAAAGAATAGAACATTTGGTGCAGAGAAGGGTAGATATGATCGGTAACGACGTCCTTCGGTCTTGACATATTTTGGCGGCACATCGTCCTAACATGTCGGCCTTATTCATGAACACATATTGAATGCTAAAACGGGACAAAATCATGCTCAGAATTTTTGAAATGGGACATTCGAATACAACTCCTACTAAATAGGGTAATTAGTGTCTCAAATGCATAAATAGAGGGAAAAAGTGGAATTCACTCATATATATATATATATATATATATATATATATATATATATATATATATGTTCTTGATGAGGAGAAGATGAGAAGCACAACTCGTCTAAAGAAAGAAAAGTCCATCATCTCAGTCGAAGACATCAAAACATTAGCAGATAACTCCAAGCAGTGGCGGAGGACCCCTTTGGGCAAGGCAGGCGCCTGCCCTACCTAGATTTTTGCAAACAATTAAGTATAGCATCTTAGACATCGGTCAGTTTCACTTCTCCATGGCGTTATTTTGGGAAGAAATGTGAAGGGAAGAGGTGGGCTGTCTTTCTACGAGCCAAGTTGGAGGAGCGCTCGTGGTCTGGTGTGTTTAGATCGGCTACGACTTACCTAGCTCGGTTCTCTACTAAAAAAACTGGCTTTTTTCAGGAAAAAGAACCTGGCTTGGTTCGACCTTATGCACGCATCTTTTGATTAACTTGTATTTGTCGGCTCATGCACGCATCTTTTTATGAACCTGGCTAGATTTGTGTTTGCTTTTCCAACCTGTCAATGTGCTCTATTTAGAACGTAGATATACAATTCCAAAAAAAGAAAGAACGCATACATGAAGTGCTGATAATGATACTCCCCCTGATCCAAATTAAGTTAATTTTATCTAAATATGCATGTATCTAATCTATATTTACTAGATACATAGAATTTACAGAGTTAAGTTCTTAATATGGACCGGAGGGAGAACATGCCATTTTTAGAATGAAATATATCAGATTTTAATGGTGGAGGATAGGGAGTAACGGATAGTGGGGAATCAATTTTTTCTGTTCCATTTTTCTATGTGGCCTATCAATGTGTACTTTGCCCATGTTTTTAAGTCATGTACAGTAAAAATGCCAAAGAAATTGTAATGCTTTAGTTTTTCTTTTTCGTAAAAATAATGGTTTAGATATACACATAAGTATATTGGGACTTGAAGGTTGGGACTTGAAGGTTGAGAAACATGCTGTTCGAAGCACATAAGTATATTAGGTATACACGCTTGGATATTGAAAATAAAAGCGCCCACGGCCCTCCTCGTTAATTTATCACTCCTTCCTTTTTATATATACGCCAGCCAGTTGCAGTCTCTTTTCCTCATATGTCCATCTTCTTCGTTTCCCACAGTACACCTCCACCCTCCCTGAACTACATCCGCCACTTCTTGCCATCTAAAAGGAATTCCTGTATATTCTCAGCTAGTACAATAAACCTGCGTCGATCTATCTATATTAAGCATTGCACGCTCATACCTTTGGCCACCTTCGTGTTTACGAGTATTTTTAGAGTAGGTAAATGGAAATGGGAGGCTTCAGGACTGCTTCGAGACCAACTGACTGGTTAGTTCGCGGTGAATACTCGCACACAAGTGTGGATTGCGCTATAACACCTTGAAGGACCCACGTTGCTCGTGCATCCTGTAACGAAGCTCGAGACGCTGCGACTCCGCTTCTTCGACACGTTGCTTCCGTGTTGCGCAATATGGAAATGGATCGAGCTGTGGCGTAACTTGCGTGTTATTACTTGAGTATTGGAGCCCTTTCACCACGGCAAGAGTGGCGTACCTTGCTTATTAGGACTAGAACAGTGGCTTCGTTAGCATATTAGGACTTGAAGATTGAGAAACATGCTGTTCGAAGCACATATATATATTATGTATACATGCTTGGATATTGAAAATAAAAGCGCCCACGGCCCTCCTCGTTAATTTATCACTCAAAAATTATTATTATGATATTAACGCTACTAGCAAAAGTCTTTATTTTGAAGGTCGCACATTAATTATTGGTTTGCTTGTTTACATTAATTTTTTCATACTACATATTTTGTGCATCTAAATGAGGTGGATCTTTGGTTCCTCGGTTACACATCTACCGCAGGTCAAGCACTCCATATGATTTCTTCCTTCGTCCTTCATCTCACCGTTCCCTTCTTTCTGGTCCAAAGAGAAAGGGGTGGAAGAGGAGTGTGTTCAACTAATTTGACATTTTTTGGCAATGGAACTAATTTGACATGTAGCCCAACTATTTACTGAAGATACCAATTTGGTTTCCATCATTAGAATTTCCAATTCGTGCATCTATAATATAATAAAAAAATTGCAATTTAACTGACAAAGAGTTAAGAAATTCTAGTTTGTTACTAAATTCTATGAAAAAAGTACTTTACCAACATTGCAAAATAAAAAACTTTGTCTATCACGGAAGGAATATAGTATACATGACAACGATTTGTTGCCTTGCTAAGAAGCTTCTGTATCCTTTCACGGAAGACACCTCCATCCGAGATTGTATCCTTCACGGAAGACACCTCCATCCGATCGAGATTTCCGCAGCACAAACCGCCACAAAGGTGTCCATATTCTAGAATCTTCGTGGTGTGACTGGCACCTTCCCAAATTTTAAACATGCAGTGTCCCGTCCAGGTCATCGACTGGTTTCTCCGTCCGATCTATTTTTGTATTAGAAAACTAGAGAAAAATGATTTCATATTTAGCAAATCAATTTTCACCTTATTTTCTGCAGGTTATACCTCTAGCTACCAATTAGATACCTTCGTGGTCTTATCTCCAGTCGGTGGATGAGCACCAGGCAATGCCTAGTGTCATGCAAGATACTATTATATGTTGCACCCCGATGTGACTAGTTTAAGTACTTCATGTTTTTCGAGGCACCATGTTAATCCACATTATCCAAATTTATTTTGATAGTTGGATCTATAATATAGGGCTAGGATTTATAAAGACTAATAATTACATAACTGTGCAAGTTGTCCGTATTGACACCTATTTGACACGCTCAATGGTACGGCTAGGATTAACCGAAAATATTATCCAAAAACAACCCAGATTCCCTATCGTCTCCTCACGTTGTCACGCACGGCACGAACCACCGGCCTCCATGCCCCTTGGTCGGCCCCTGTGCTTCCCGGTAGGATTTTACCGGAGATGACAATTATAGCCTGCCCTGGCCTATCGCCATGCACGCCCCAAGACGCTGGCCGTGATGCGTTTGGTCGGCCGGCCGGTGCTTCCCGCTACGTGAAGTTCTATTCTGCCTCACGCACATAGCCATGCGAGCTTAATCCCGTTGAAGTGTATAAGTGGATTACACTAGCCCTTTCCATCAGTTCGGACTGTTGGTTGCGTTGGCTAGTGCATGAAGCTTAACATGGTATCAAAGTCTAAGGTCTCGAGTTTGAGTCCTGGCTTTTGCAATTTATCCTAAAATTGTTGTTGACCCCTCTGTGTCCACGTATAGACCTCTTTAGTCATACGTGAGTTTCGCGCGCCGCCGCTCTCTTCCGGTTGCACGTGCTGACTTCTCACCGTCACATGTGAGAGGGGGTGTTGAAGTGTATAAGTGGATTGCACTAGTCCTTTCCATCAGTTCGGACTTTTGGTTGCGTTGGCTAGTGCATGAAGCTTAACATGGTATCAGAGCTAGCGATCGCCATGCCTTCCTGAGGGGCTTCTCAGGGGGATGGGATGTTAGGCTGTTGTTGACCGGTGGAGGCTACACTAGTTTAGTCCCACCTCGCCTACGGAAGGAGGCCACACACACCTTATAAGGGAGAGATTCCTTCCTCCTTCCTTTTAGTTATTTCCACCAGTTCGGACTTTTGGTTGTGTTGGCTAGTGCATGAAGCTTGACATGGTATCCGAGCCTAATGTCTCGAGTTCGAGTCCTGGCTTTCGCAATTTATCCTAAAATTGCTGTAGACCCCTCTGTGTCCACGTATAGGCCTCTTGAGTCATACTTGAGTTTCGCGCGCCGTCGCTCTCTTCCGGTTGCACGTGCTGACTTCTCCCTGTCACACGTGAGAGGGGGTGTTGAAGTGTATAAGTGGATTGCACTAGCCCTTTCCATCAGTTCGGACTGTTGGTTGCGTTGGCTAGTGCATGAAGCTTAACAAATCCAAGGTCCGTCCTCTCGCGCATACATCCAAAAGGCTGAGCGCCTGTGATTAGTTTTTTTTTTAGTACTTCATGTCTTACCTCTCAATTTCTATACAATACACTATGCAGTCTAAATAAAGATGGCCTCATCGTTTTGTTGCCTTTGGGTACTTACCAACATGGGAATGTAGAAAAAGGTTTGCATTATAAGTCACGAGGTTTTCCGTATGCATTAGAGATTGAGGTTTATAGTGTATACAACAACAAGCTGAATTCGTCGGATTCCAGCATATGTTACTAAATAATTTAGTTGATCTCTTTGATTAATAATTTCTTTATTGCGAGTTATCTTATCTATTAATAATTAAACCTACCTATTATCTGACTGTAAGAAATAAAAGATGATCATATGTATCCTACGCAAGAAAAACATCTAACCATTACATACCAAAATCAATATTCGGAGGAAAACCAAAAAATGCGCAGCAAAATTAAATAAAAAGGCAAATATTTAGTTATTGATCTGGTGAACCCTCTAAGTACTGAAGCAGAAGCATTTTATAATACTACTCCCTATGCTCACAATTATAGGATGTCTTAGATTTTTCTGAAATGCATCTACCTAGACATGTTTCAGTGTGTACCTTCACTCATTTTGGTGCACATACGATCCACATTAAAATATCTAAAACATCCTATAATTGCGAAGGGAGGGAGCACATATTTAATTGGGTGGGCCCTATTTCTCATGCATGTAAACAAGGGCAAACATGGCAAGGGGGATATAAGGTGAAGACCTAATAGATTATATCCAAAGATAATCAAGTTTTTGACCATACACATTGATATGGCAACATGTCTCAATGGTTATATATCGGGAGTCCCTCTGCTACATGAAATATTGTAACACCTAGGCACGACTCTATATCCAAAATAAGAAGATCATGTATTACTAGAAAATATATCTACATTAGAAAATGAGCATATATATTATAAAATTTTATGTTCCGCTTATTATCAAAATAAAGTAGGCTTGAGGCAATCATAAAGGTTTCACCAAAAGAAGATGGTCGAACAACACACATCCTTGGTTATTATTTTAGTGTCCTTATTAATTAAGGACTTAATTTTGTTACATGAGAAGTGAAACTGTTGGAGCAAGTCCAATGGAGATAAGACCACTTTAGCTCGATAGAGATATTTCATGTTCTGGGGATTTGAGGAAGAACATATGCCTTAGAACAGAAAGTGAGAGAGAGGGTAGTTCTGAGTTCTAGGGCGAGGAAGAACATAAATATCCTTCTAAAGGTTGCTAAAGATGTTGCTCATATTTGTGATATGTTATTTCCCAGAAGATTTGTGATAGTCGCATAACCGTATTATCTCCTCTCAAGAGATGTGAAATCCATCAAATCGTAACTTTGTTTCAAGCCACTAAATATGACGCCCTCGCATTTGCGAGGGCCACCTTGCTAGTCTATTATATACTAAAAGCAATATAAGGGTGTTTTTCGAGGTACCAGGTTGATCCACATCATCTAAATTATTTAAACCGTTAGATCTATAATTATTGGATGAGATTAAAAGATCTAAAAGTTATGTACATACAAATACATAGTCCGGTTCACGTCACGCACCCTACACCCAACCATATTACGTATTACTAAATAAATCAGTTTGATATGTAATTAATGGATGAGATTAAAAGTCCGGAGGAGAGGTTGGAGACGCACGGCAATGTGTTGCAGTCTTTCCTCCGACCAGGTGCACGAAACGGGTGGGGTTGGGATGCATGTGCTGACATCATCAATGACATCAGCAGATTAATGCATATCCAGTTAAATTGTTTCCTATTGGTGACTTCTAAAATTATTCTTATATTAAAAAAATCACGTGTATATAAAGGATTCTACTAGGACCTCTAATCATTTTAAGAGCCTTTTGCTAACGTGTTTCTTCATAAAATTACAATCTATACCAAATATAACCTCCGTCTCATATTAATTGACTCACATTTGTTTAGAGTTAAATAAATGTAGACACTATTTATTATATAGGTTCATCCAAATTTTAACAAATCCAAGTCAATCAATATGGGCTGGAGGGAGAGTATGTCTAGAATGGGGTTTGACGTTGACAGATGATGATTTTTAGACAACCCAAAAGAAATGGTTGAGATCTAGAGATAAAAAAGAATGGCTGAGATTTTAGTCATGGATGAATGAATAAAATACGGATAATCCGCATATACAGATAGCTCTAGCTCATGATTTTTAAAATCTTCACAACCCGTTCCTTTTACGTTACTTTTTTATAAGACGTAACACATGGAAGCTAGCATGGGGTTTGACGTTGAGAGATGATGATTTTGAGACAACCCAAAAAAAATGGTTGAGACCTAGAGATAAAAAAGAATGGCTGAGATTTTAGTCATGGACGAATGAATAAAATACGGATAATCCGCATATATAGATAGCTCATGATTTTTAAAATCTTCACGTCGTACCTGTTCCTTTTACGTTACTTTTTATAAGACATAACACATGGAAGCTGCAACCATGCAAATTCTTTTAAGTTCAATTTGAACTCTAATTAGAAGGATAGAATGGCCATGAGGATGAGAAATGAAAATGAACACGTTTAAGTAGTTTGTAGAGATCTAAGGTTTATGTACAAATAGAGTAATTTTTCATCTCAAATTATAAAAAATCAATTGGCCAGGTTAACTTTAAAGGTTAATTATTGTCACTAGCAAACAATTAAGCCAAGTTCACTTGATTAAGAATGTGAATGTACCTTCAAGTCCTCTTGGATGCGATTTGATTTCTAATTATCTCTAAAAGAAAAAAATAAACTGTAGGATCCTACGTCACAGCGTCCCTTTAATAAAACTCTACTAGGACCTACTTCTATTAAGTGCATGTTTAATATTGTACTAACATGTATACTTATGAGGTGGCGGCACAAATAGTACAAGTCTAAGACTGATTTTAGGCTTAGAAGTGGGACATGTTCATCTTCAAATTACCATATGAGCTTTTTTGTAAAACACAAATGTAGAAAAACATGGTGGTGAGATATAAATCGAAAAAATATGTAATAAAGTGTCGTCTAATCATTTTGGAAGCTTTTATATAATGTGTTCTTCAAAAATATTTCAATCTATCGAATATAATATGTCTAACATGTCGCTTGACATTAAAAAATAATGACTTTATGAATGCACCAAGAAATGGTTGAGATTTATATGTAAAAAAGAATGGATGAGATTTCAGTAATGCATGAAGGAAAAAACAACGGACATTCACATGGAAATATATCTTTTGATTTTATTGAAGATTCGTGTCTTTCCATAAGCCCATAACACCTATATTTTTATGGAGGCATAGGCACACATGAACAACTACTGACACATGGAAGCTGCAACCATGTAATTTCTTTAGAATCCAATTTCAAGTCCAATCAGAAGGATGGAAAGGCCACGAGGATGAGAAAAAAACATTTTTCGTAGTTTATACAGATCTAATTTTTATGTACGTATAGAGCAATTTGTCACCTAGCAAGTACAAAAATCATTTGGTTGGGTTAAGTGTAAAGGTTAACTCGGATCATTTTGCCATTTATGTAGGATTCAGCATACAAAATTGATATCTAATCTTTAGTGTGATGAATTTAACAATAGCAAAGAAGTAAGACAAGTTCACTTAATTAAGAGAGTGGATATACCAACCAGGTTTAAGTCCTCATAGATGCTATTTGATTTATAATTCTCTTTATTAAAGCATTGTAGGATCCTCCCTTACTACACCCCTTTAAAAAAATAACACTACTAGCAAATAATTGTTAATCACCTGAGATGTTTAAAAACTCTTCGTGAAGTTTGCAAGCTTATGGTACAAAAGAACTATTAAGTGGATACAACGATTTATATGTAATGAAATACCATATTTTAAGAAATGTACGTTGTTTATTTTATTGCATCATTAGATGTTAATGCTATTGAATAAAGCATGCCCAAGAACAACAATGAAGGTCGGAATTAGGGTTTTCATCCTAAAACTCAAGACTTGGTACTTAAACAACACCATTGCAATCAAAGTAACTATGATATGGTATTTTGGGAATCACAAAATCACGATTCACTACCAATTTAAATATGATTAAATATATTTTTCAGCAGAAGAAATAATATATTTATCTTTATGTTCATGATGACAATACAACGTGTAATTTCCCCATACAAAAATGGGAATAACCATAAACTTACAGACTATTCCCGAAACACGTTCAACACAATACAACAATGCCCTCGCAATTGCGAGGGCCACCATGCTAGTTATATTAAAGTTAGAAGCTACTCTCATTGAATCATATTTAACGCTAGTCACCTACTATCTAAATTCATTAGTAACTAGAAATCATGTTGCTCTTTTTCCCATATTCAAATGCATGACCAATTATAAATAGAAGAGCCGGTCATATGGTAGCGCTCTACAAATCAAAGAATAAAGTAGGTGTTCTATCGTGTATGATAGCTCTCTACATATATATAAAAGTAGCCTAGAGCAAAGGAGAGAAACTGCAATATATTCCTTAGCAAGGGACGAAAGTGGGTTTCTCTTGTAGTTGATCTGTCGTTGATCTGCACACTCATATTTTTGACAACCTTCGTGTCTAGGAGTATTTTTTAGAGTTTGCAAATGGAAATAGGAGGCTTCAGAAATAACTTGAGACAAACTGATTAGTACACTCGTGGAAGAGCTACAATGGTACAGACTACGGAGTACAATACAACACATCAAAGAACTCCAATCGCTCGTGTGGTTGTGGAACGAAGCAGAGCCATTGCGACTCCTCTTCTTCGACTCTTAGTTTGTTTGTTGGACGGAGTACATCTGGACCCGATGATGGGTCGAGTTGTCAACCACGCCGACAAGAGCAGCATGCTGTGAGCTTGTGCTCTAGTTGTAGTCCCATATGGCTTGTTGGCGTATTAAGATTTGAAGGACGAAGCTAAATACTACCCTAAAAATAACATGCCCCGATCTTGAAAAGAATAAATAGGAACATCCATCATATTGTGCAGCTATTTTGCTTGGTTTTAACTTCCGCACAATATGTAGTTTGCTTTTTTCCCCAAAAAAAACATTAGTTTTTCTTTTTGGTATCATTTTAAGTTATTTGTTTTCATCGAATGAGGTTGGTTGATCATCTTTCCTATTGTTGCTCAGCGACACATCTACCACATCACTTTCTTTTTATCCTAAGCATGAGTGTTAGGATTCCATGATCTCTTCCTTTGTCGCTCATCTGACCCTTCCCTTCTTTCTACTAGATTTAGGAGTGCGTCTTGGCGCACCATCCCGATATATTCATAGTTGTATGCAGCTAAAACTATAAACAGTGAAATAGCAACACGTATTTTCTTGTAATATAAATCATTGTATATTTTACCGGCTAATTTTGTTCTAATAAGCTTGTAGAATGATTGTGATGTGTCCACCGTCCACAAATGCTGGTTTACGTAGATCGGGCCTGACGATGCATGTTAGGGGATGGAGTTTGTCATTAAGGTATTTTTCAGAACATTTTACTGTCATCTAACCTGCCAGATTATTTTGGCAAATGGCAACCAAAGTTTCTGTTGATGTATGCTTTTAGTGAACACGACTTAATCATTGTTTCTCATTTCAATCCATGTTCATTTGCAGAAGCACCTATGTCAGTAGAAGCGGGAGTATCAATATACCTTACCAAATAACATGATATCAAGATAAATGTTAACACTGGAAAGAAGAGGCTTTCAGCCTCTTACCGCAGAAGCACCTATGTTAGTAGAAGCTGGAGCATCAGAAAGATCAGTGCAATGTATGGAGAATTGGCCTGACAGAAGAGAACCCTGCCCTTGGAGCATCAGAGATATCAGTGGTGCAGACTGATAAACGTCTCAAGAAATAGTAGTTTTGGTTGACAAATAATATCGAGCTATTCAAAACCACAATATTTGCCGTGTTATACAAAATCAAGTCTGTATCAGGTTCGGTTGTACACTGCATGACAGGCTAATAGATTCATCTAACCCAGCTTATGATCAAACTTCAGAAAAATGCAAAAAAGATGATGTAGCATAACAAAAGTTCTAGTAGGCAAATATGGTTTCTCTTGTAGTAATTCTAAAGCGACAATGGAGAAAAAAATACAGAGGTTTCCCCATTTTCTCCCGTGTATTTTTATGATCAAACTTAGCAAAGACGCAAAAACAAAGATGTAGCATC
This sequence comes from Avena sativa, assembly GCA_916181665.1. Classification (NCBI taxonomy): domain Eukaryota; kingdom Viridiplantae; phylum Streptophyta; class Magnoliopsida; order Poales; family Poaceae; genus Avena; species Avena sativa. The sequence goes on from OV702296.1 coordinate 288,335,683, forward strand.
GAAAAAAAAGTCTGATAGGAAAATATGGTTCCTCTTGTAGTAATTCTCAAGCGAGAATAGGGAACACAATACAGAGCATTGGCCTTCCCTGTTTTCTCCTGTGTATTGCAAAATCTAAGCCAGGGGATGCAAAATCTAAGCCAGGGGACACGACACGCACTTCAACAGTGGCAATGCGTTGCTTATCATTCCAACATGCGCGCAGATCTAGAAGACATAATTCCTTGGATGGCAGACTGCGTTATCAACAACAGTGCCAAAAGAAATGCATCATACATATTATTAGAAACAAATTGATGACCAAAACAAATTATGGGACTGAATGCAGTGCAGGAGGGACGTTGTCAGGAGAATAGGAGATTCAGGCACGAAAAACTTTTGTGTGGTGATTTTTCTGGGCGACGTTCAGTATGGACTTGGTTGACCAACTTTCATCAAGAACTTGCATGCATGTAAGAATCTATCTATTCTATTATATACTAAAAGTAATATAAGGGTGTGTTTCGAGGCACCTGGTTGATCCACATCATCAAAATTATTTTAGCTATTAGATCTAAAATTAATGGTTAAGATGTAGTATAAGATTAAAAGATAAGTCATGTTACGTAAAAGTAAACATGTACAAAATAAGTATCATGTCACGTTAGTTGTTATGGACAGATTCTTTATTTTTCAAAGGACGGTCAGCTAACATATTTTTTTCTTTTAAAGAACCGTACGTGTTGGCTCCTGCTGTCCGTGTCAATCAAGAATGGTGCACGTGTGCCTTTTTTCCCTGAAACTCATGATATTACTCTGACTGGCTGGCAGTCAAAAAAATCAGTATCGATCAGATTTTAGGTTTCCGATGGCTATTCTAGCCAGGTTGAATTTGTTTATATATCTATCTATTATATACTAAAAATAATATAAGAATGTTTAATAGAGCCACCATGTTAAGCCATATCATTCAAATTTATTTTGATTGTTAGATCCAAAATATATGGCTCAGGTTTAACGAGAGGTTAACAGTTATGTAACTATGTAATTTGGTTTGGCATAGTAGTTTGATACGGTGTATGTTAAAGGCACATATCCCTTTCACAAAAAGACATGTATCAATTAGAAATAGATTTATCTCACATAGATTATAAGATTATAGAGAAAGAGAACTATCTCACCACGTTCAAACTAAGTTGATCCACCGTGTTGATGCGTAACTTGGTGGGACTCTCTACAATCATTGGAAAAAATGACCATAAGATAGAGCGTGGAGGCAAATCCAGTCCCTTCAAAAAGAAACTTACGATCGATATTTGATGGGACCCACTTCCTGGCTGATCTGCTAAAATAAACTCAGAAGCCGACCTTGTGATGGAAAAGAATCCCAAAACTAATCCGCTAAAAAGGAAGAAAAGAAAAATGATTGATATATACTAGAACCAAACTCCAAAACTGTTCGGCCACAAAATATGGTTTTTTATGGATTCGCAATGGTGTTAGAGACACATTTACAAATTGTCTAACCGTCCCTCTAATGCCAAATCGCTAAACTGTCCAGAAAAAATAGTCGTGAGTATCACCGGTTACATAGACTATTGCGCGATAAATATTGGTCCAGACAAAAAATACAAAGAATTAGACGCATCCAATATTCATTTATTCTATATCGGCACCATGTTAGCTATGGGAAAACAATTCTGAATCAAGTTTAAAAATCAATAATAGATCTTCCTAAAGTATGTCGTGTTTTTATTTGACAATTATATGATCTAAACTTATCACAATTCCAAAGATTTCATGAATTTACTTAAATGTCATATAGCAATCTTCCATTGAATGTACAATTTGAAGCATTAAAAATGAAAATGCAATTGATTAGTTCAATTGTTATGGAATCAGTTATGGCGTATATATATTTGGATGCGTAAGTGACACACTCACCTTACCCTATGAAGATGATATACTCAAGGGTAATGGAATTATCTCTATAAACATACGATTTAATTGTCACAAGATGAACAAAATTGTAGTTTTGTAACTAGATTCGAGCTCTATTCATAAGCTACTTGACGTGGAAATTCGGGGTCCCTCATTAAGCAAGTTCTTGCTTGAGGATATGAACGAGGATAAATTCGTTTTGATTTACCTTATTAATACGATGGAATTTATATTCCATTATAATGGTATAAACATCATAGGATCGTTCCTCAAGTAAACCTTAATTATTTTGTAGTATGTGTGTTAGCCATGCATACTGATATATGATCCCCCTACTAACTAGAAGTTAGGTCATTGTGTAAACTTTAATTATATATACCAATTCATTCTCATGCATAAACTTCACATATGGTCATTAATGTTGTGTTTCGATAGGTAGCCTAATAACGTTTGACACGTGAATTAAAGATGATTAAAGATGCCTTATATGCATACCATATAAATTGAGCATAGAATGAATATATAATGTAATATGTTTTATTGCATTACATGATTGTCCATCAAGTAGTGAACGTATTTTTCATAAATTTTAGCACACCAAAGACGATGCCACTCACTAAGAAAACAACTAAAGATAATGCTCTCGCATTTGCGAGGGCCACCATGCTAGTTATAATAACAATAAGATAGCTATGAAAGGGAAATCAAGTTTCATCCAAGAACCACATGAATGCATATGGACTTATACAGCTCAATGTTCAGCACCTGACTCAACCGGCTCTCGCTAACATCATCCCTATAATGAAGATAGACATATCAACATCATGCTAAAATAAAACAATCTCTCGAGAATGTACTGAAGAATTGCTAACCTGAAGATGACAATCCAATCCGCTTTTCTTCTTCCAGATCCGGTGTAGACGTCAGTCAACCGGTCACTCCTTAAAACAATTGATCTATTTCTTCGAAGAGGCCAGTATTTTCACACATAAGCATGACAAATGCACCTTCTCGGGTACTTCATTTCCTCTCGAACAGAAAAAATCTGATAGGGATAAAATGACAGAAGGCCAATGTACTTCTTTCAAGCAAACAGTTAAGAAGATAGAAACAAAAGAAATTCTCGCAGTGTTACAATGTAGCACCCAAACTATAATTCATGGGTTTCACTAATAACAGTAACCATATCAATCAAAGAATGCAGCCTAGTGGTTCCAGGAAGATGCAGAAATGCAAACATTTGGAATCCTTTCCTAGAACTGCAATGCTATGACACCACCTCATAGTTAAAACCTTGTAGTATGTAGGGCGTCCTTGTGAAAACGATGATCACACTGAAGTGAAAACGATGATCACACTGAAGTGAAAACGATATAAGATAAAATCAGCTAACAAAGTATCCAAATAAGTGGTAGTGGGTGTCGTGCCATGCTCTGGCCTAGGACATCTACATCAACGTGTTGCTGGGATCTAGCCGACCACTGCAAGCGATGAAGATGGTCCAAGAAGGGTGATGGTAGAGCACTATTGCCGCTGCCCTGCTTCTTACATTGTGCGCCACAGAGGATTGAGGTGTATGAAACGACCTCCAGCATGCTGGAACATGCAAGAGAAAACAGTAATGTCCTATTATTGTTATTTATATCGTTATTATTATCATACATAACAATATTGTCCTGTTATTATTTATATGGTTATATTGTTAGAACTCAAGTCGAGGCTATACTACCGTACCGGTAGTTGTTCTAGGAACAATATAAATAACTACCTTGTATATGGTGGATGTCGCTTGTGAAGAAGCGTGAACTTCGTTGCAACCGCAAAAGGAGTACCGGAAGATGGTGAAGGCAGTGACCCTACCAGCACATGCTACCCATATATTCTATCCCTACCATTTATGTTGACATCCATGTTTTCGCAGGGCTAATGCTAATGGACTCTTGTAAGTAAAAAATGTCAATTTGTTGGGCATCACAAGTATCATAAAGAATGGTAGAGCATGTAGAAGGCTTGGTAAATAAGTCCTACATTACCAGCCCCATCAAATCATAAGATACATCTGCAACAATGTACAAAATCAGAAAGATTGTCTTGTGCCATGTTCAATTCAGAATGGGTGGGGTTTACATTTCTAGGGCCTTGATCTTTACCAATGTTAAGGAAATCGGTAATCGTTAGCTTCTCGGTTGGCTTGGGAGTAGCGATTAATCGGAATTCGGACGATTAATTGATTTAATCGGTCGGCTATTAATCGGTGCAACCTACAAAAATTAGCATCTAAAACATGTATGAATCCTCAGCCTTAAGCTCCCGGATGAGATCCTCAAGGCACTCGAGCTCTTGTATCTGAGTTCTGGTCGATAACTACGAGGAACTGGTCAACAACGACAAGGAACTAGTTGGTGATGGCTGAAATCAAGCTCCTAGAGGCAGGGATCGAACGGGAGCTTCACAAAACCTACTTCATTGGGGCGGGCTAGTGGATGGATGGGCGATATGTGTTGATATTTTTGCAACTTTTTACCAAGTGTAGTGGTTAATCGGGAACATACCTAGTAATCGGAGTGTCAGGCCTATTAATCGGGCTAAACAATTAACACAAAGGATTAGTGGTAATCGACACGGTCAGGTCCCTAGTAGCGATTAATCGGCCTATTAATTGCTGATTCGGCCTAGTTTTTGAACAGTGATCTTTACTCATATCCCAATACTTAAAATTTTGTATGGATAATTTGATATAGAACCAATTATTTAGATATTTTCTAGGTAAATATACACAAACATAAGATACTTAATTCCATCTCAGAGGTTATATTAAAACCAACCTGAAACTGTGAGCTAAATATTTTCGGCGCTACATCTGAGAGATAATATGGGAGAGGTAGTGAAAGAAGAGAAGATGATAATATTATTTACCTGAATTAAATCTAATAGTGTTTTTCATACCCTGTTGATTGCATATGACTGGATGTAAGGGATGTTGGGAACAAAGAAGAAATACAACCGGCAAGATTCCTCATCCTCATGTACGAGCAAAGAAACCATATGATATGTTTCCGAGAGATCCAACACGGTGAACACATGCACCATAAACCCAAAAAAGTCGAGGAATATTAGTCAGCATTGAGATCCTAACCATATTTGTAGTTTGCCTATATCAACGAAATGGAAAAATGAAGAACTAAACCAAAACTTATTTGAGATCACAACCCAAGAAAAACCATCGAGATCCAGAATTACTAAAGACAAACAAAAACCTATCTTATTTCATTCTGTGGTCTTAACCATAAGCTGATTAAAAAAAACAGTGAAATAGCTGAAGTTGACAATGGAAATTTAGGATAATGATGTGACCAAATTAATGCAGATCCATTTTTACCCGAAAAATATGGAGAACTTTTCCTTCTTTTTGGGATGTCATGAGTGTTTTCTTAATCCTACGTCCCCAACAACCACATCACAACTTAAAACACAATAAATGGATCGAACTGAATTAATCTGAGCAGCAGTATCCTGTCCTATAAAAAACATATCCTAGATCGGCAGTAGCTAGTAATGACCACATAGGAATATCCCTAATGTATAAGACTAAATTTCTACAGATGGTACTAACAAAAAAGAAGGCATATGATCACAGTGGCTAACTCGTTGATGTGGTAGGGAGATGATCACTATCTTCAAGGACACAATTGAGGCAAAACAATTATGAGATGATTACTAACATGAGATGAAGAAGTCACGATGAAGAAAAATCAAAGAAAAACAGAAGAACAGAAAGGTGTACTTATGTTCTAATGCTAATAATTGTTAGACCAATGATAGATTAGAAACAACCACATATGCTAATTTGTAGTGTATAAATATGATAATTGAACCATAAAAACTACTGGTAATATTAATTTCAATAATAAATCAAGTCTAGAAGGATCTCATTCACCTCATTTGAGTATTGTCGTGCTCCTCCTGATGATTAGCGGTTCGAGTGATGGAGGCGCTGCTCCTGCCAGCCACGGACGCGCATCTTCTCTATAGCTGCGGACTCCAGGTCAAGCAGCTCGTGGACGACGGCGGCCACCATGGCCGGGAGAGGCACAGAGGTTCCCCACCACTTACACTCCTGAGTTCTCACGTTGCCGTTGTCTCTAGCACAGCGTCCCCATGGGGGATTCTCCTCCGCCTCCTCTCCTGCAAACTTGACGAAGAAGACTTGGGCAAGCGTGGGATGGAGCAGCGGCCCGTGCTCCATCCGCTAGGTACGCGTAAGTACATCAGCAATGAAATATCCTTAGACACCCGAGAACAAACAAATAAAGCGTCGATAGCAAGCGCTACATGTCGCACACAGAAGAATCAACTGGTTACATATAGCCTTCCACTGGGCTGCTTCACTCAGAGGATCCATGCTACTGGCATCAGCAACAAATGACGCAGGGCTAACCAATCTAGCAAGCGAAACCGCCAGTACAACAGCCGACCAGGCGATTTCTCGATAAGCTCCCATTCCCTCGTAATTAAAGTCTCGTACAACAAACATTTCCAAGTTCCACGCCGCCAAGGACGGAACCACCCATGCCCACCTCACACAGGTAAGAATGGTAGGACAGACGACACCGGGTTGCAACCAGCTCGAGCAAATGAACAGAGGAATAGCAGACAGCAAACATTCTGGAGCAGCACAGGCACAAACAACACTAACCACACACACACACCAAAAAAACAGCACAAGAAGTACACGCATATCAGGAAACAAAAAAAGGTAAGACAAACAAAATGCGGCACTGTAAGGGATAGGAAGCCCTACCTGAAACAGAGGAAGAGGATACTACCCTTCTAAGAAAAGCCGTCAGCAAAGCCCAGAGCACAAACCAACCTGAAAGGAAACACAAAAATAAGACTTCCACCATATAGGCAATGCAACAGATGGAAATCTTGTACAGATTAACAAAGAATGCACCAGAGGAAGTGATGGTAAACGTACCCTGGAACAAAGAAAGAGCACCGCCGCTGGGAAAGAGAGACGGCAGAAGGAAGCTACAGCAGCAGGCAGCCTGGGAAAAAGAACAAAATCGAGTAAATACCCCTCTATACTCCATACGGACTTTCAGTAAGATAATAACCGCAACCAATTGCCAAGCTGATTAACTGACCAATGTCAACAACCAGTACAAATCTAACTGTGAAAACCTAAATACATGGCAATGGTAAATATCACAGAGAGCACAGACACATTAGGAAGCAAAGAACACACATCTGAATAAACATGACGCATCAGAACAGTAGGCAGGATTCCTAACCTGAAGCAAAGAGAGAGAGTACCAGCAGTCCAGGGAAGGCCACAGTAAGTCCGCAGCAGGAGGCAACCTGCAAGAACCATGGGGAAGCCACACTAAGCACCAAAATCTCCAATACAGCTTCTGCCGACGTTAATAATACTATGCAGAATAATAAAATATGCTTTTATTTCAAGCAGGCACGCATATAAATCGATATTCAGTTGTGAACTTATGAGACCAAATTTAAGCTATCAAGTTGTAACCGTGTAGAAATCCAAATTCTTAGGATAGGGTCAGTAGAGCTGTAGCAAGTTGGATAGAAGAAATGATCAAAATTAAATATATGGGGAAGCAGCCAATAGTCTGAACCCCTTCAAAAACTCTAATGTAGCAAGCAAAACCTAACAATAGCTATAGGGTGAAGAAACATGGGGAGCCAGAACACATGATCCACTTTAGGAACGACCGATGCAACATTTACAAGTCAGCTGGTACACGGAGCCGAGCAGCCGAGCCTATCCTATCGATTCGTCCCCAAACAAGAGGCACACCTTTACCCTCCCAAACCAGAGACCAGGTCGCCCAGATCGGAAGGAGGCGGGCCGACGGCGGCCGCGCTGGCACCATGAGTTCCGAAGGCGGCAAGCGGCTGTTTTATATACGACACAAGCATAGTGATACAATATAGAGAAAAGCTTCGAATCTTTTGCAATCAAATAAATGTGAGAAGCATTACTACTGATTCAGACTGATAATGAAAATTCATACAAGTTCTCATGACCTAAAAGAAAATTATGTGTATCACCTTTATCGGTACTCAAAGAAAACAAATCTATAAAAGAAAATCATCAAATTCCAACAAGTCCATCCTGCTGGACACACTATGGTCAGCTCCTCAAGTCTAGTCTCATAATAACAACATAATATTTGACAGTGATCCATCATAAGAGGGCACAGAATCAGCGGACAATAGTAAACCAGCAAGAAATTTTTCTTGGCCTACATATTATAGTAAATATATTAACAGTGAGAATTTATCTGATCCTTCAATACAACATAATATTTGACAGTGATCCATGAAAAGAGGGCACAGAATCAACGGACAACAGTAAGCCAGCAGAAAACTTTTCTTGGCCCGTAATTAGTGTCTATTACAGAAGAGCATAAGATGTACTTGATAAAGACTTGGTTGGCGCATATGAAAAATAAGCTACAGTAAATAAGCCTAGGATTTTTGCTATTAAAAATAATGCTACTCTCAACAGGGATCTTGAAGAGCTCTTCAAGCAGACCTGGACGAGGCCACAATTTCACTAAATGAGGTGAATGAGAGTATATTGTTTCTGTCTAACAACCTCGATAGCACTAATTCTAGGATTTTTGCTACTAAAGAAGAAAAGAGGTGTTTTCAGCAGCTCTTGCAGATGCTAAGAACGGACATCTAGAGACCTGCAACCTGACTTTGCTAAGAGCTGAATAAATAAATAAACAAACAAAGCAAAAGCTAAAAACCTAGAACCCGACACAACCAAATCCTAGGCAGAAATCATAGAGATGTGGAACTCACCACTCACCAGCAACCCCCGACGTACGGCAAGGCGATCAAAGCAGAGGCAACGACCCGAACCACCAATCGTCAATGAACCAGACACCTGCAAAACCAAAAAAGGGCAAACAGTGAGGAAAAGCAAAACGTCAGGCCAAAAGGAAGAACCACCAAAAAGCAACGAGGAAAACAACAGCAAACGGCCAAACCGTAGATCCCCAAAGAGACAAGCATGCGGTATCTATTTGGCATCGTACGAAAAGGAAGAAAGCAAGGGAAGAAGAATCACAAAAGCTTGCCTGCCGGAACCTGGCTCTAAGCAATGATAATAGAGCTCCTCGCTGTCTACATCCACCAAGTAGACAGGCCAAACCCCAGATCCCGACAGCGGCGGAAAGGACCAACCAAAACCAACCAAAAAAGCGACAGGCGTGTAGTGTCGAACTTCCGTCACAAGGAAAAATAAGGAACAAAGAAGCTTCCTAGAACAAAACGGATCTATCCCTCTGAATCGAAGAGCGCCTCACCCTAACCGAACCCGCCACAGAGGGCATCCATGGCGAGCAAAAAGGCGGGCGTCAGCGAAGCTTGGGGAAGACCGGTAGGAAGACGAGGTGGGGAGGGACACGGGACAAGCGAGGGGCGGAGGCGAACGGCAGACAACAAGCAGGAATAGGCACGCGTAGAGGAGGAAAAGCCAGCCCTGCCCAGCGCGAGGAGCCTCGCGACCACCACGGGCAGCGTCGCCGACCCTGTGCCAGGCCCGCTGACAAGCAGACGGCCAAAAAAAAGGGGCCACCTGCAGCGAAAGGAGTAGATACCAAGCGGGCAAAAAGAGGGAGTCCATCCGGTGGACTGAATCATAACTCACGGCGCCGTATGGGCGCGTGACTGACGCGGACGGGCGGGGAATGGGCGCGGGGTGGGTCGGCGAGGTGGGCGGGCGTATGCCCCTGCCAGTCTTGAAGCAGCCGAAAAACGGCTACGTAAATCTTCTCAGGAGACAGACAGGTCGGCCCGGAAGATCCTGACGTGAATTAAACGGGCGTGGCCAGAGAGAAGCACACGTCTTGTGTAGGAAAAGATGTGCAGCCAACGTTTTCGATCTTTACTGTACGTGCGGGCAAAACCGTCTTTGCAGCAAAGAACGGCCCAGATCTTATTTCACATGCCGATCCAATGGTCCACAGCAAGCAGCCAGACTAAGAGCTCCATGGGGTAGCACCAATAACACCTTTGGATTTCAGTAACAAAGGGGTGGCAAGATGCCAATGGTCCGAAAGGAGTGTGTGTTAAACTTATTGGACACGTCAGTCGAACTATTCAATGACGATATCAGTCCAGGACTGGAATTTCAAATTTGACATCTACTGTAGTATATACTAAAAAGGTCTGGCAATGTAAGCAATACAAAATTATGTAGAAGTAGCACTAGTAGAAAAAAGGCTATCCGTTCGTGCCTCCTAACAACATTAGCGAACCGGGACTAATGCTGGCACGCGTCCCGGTTCGAGCAGGCACAGGGCCCGGAGGCATGCATCCCGGTTGGTAGGGGGCATACGTCCCGGTTTGTAACACAAACCGGAACTAAAGGTTGGGCGTCATCCACGTGGAAGGTGTGAGGGGTGTGCTAGTTTTTTTCCCCTATGCATGCATTCAAGGTGTTTGATAAAATGTTTGAGTGAATGATCCCGTTCAATTTCTCATAGAACAAAAATATAGAAGGTGTCTGAGACGTACTTGAGCTTTCTCCTCTTTATTTTCCTCGATGGAGGTTAGCAATCTTATCTTTTTTCTGTAATTGATACAATGCATGTGTCGATGTGAATTGGTCATTTCACTATTTATGATGTCCTGTTTTTTGATAAACTTACTTATATGATGCAGATGAACGGTCGGGAATGGATGTACGGTGACCGGCGTGTACCCGGGTATATGAAAGGCGTGGATAAATTTATCGGTGTGGCTACGGCAAACAAAGAGAATGGTTGTATACGTTGTCCATGTGTTCAATGTCGGAACAACAAGGAGTACTCTTCCTCGAAAATCATTCGCGGCCACCTGATTATGAAAGGTTTTATGCCCAACTATAATTGTTGGACCAAGCACGGGAAAAGAGGGGTTATGATGGAAGGTGGTGAAGAAGAAGATGATGATAACAACTATCATCATATGTTTCCTGAATACAGTGATACTGTAATGAAAGACAATGGAGAGGAAGGAGGTGAAGAACGGGCATCAGATGAGCCGACTGATGAACTTGGTAGGGTCATTTCTGATGCAAAGCGAGACTATGAAACAGAAAATGAGAAGTTGAAGTTAGAGGGCATGTTAGAAGATCACAAGAAATTGTTGTACCCAAATTGTGAAGATGGCAACACAAAGCTCGGTACCACACTAGAATTGTTGAGATGGAAGGCAGAATGTGGTCTAACTGACTCCTCATTTGAAAAGATGCTGAAAATAATGAAGCCGAATTTTCCAAAACATAACGAACTTCCCGAGAGTACCTACGAAGCAAAGAAGACTCTCTGTCCTATAGGATTAGATGTGCAAAAGATACATGCATGCATTAATGACTGCATCCTCTACCGCGGTAAGGACTATGAGAATTTAGATAAATGCCCGGTATGCAATGCATTGCGGTATAAGATCAGACGAGATGACCCTGGTGATGTTGAGGGAGAGCCCCTCCAGAAGAGGGTTCCTGCTAAGGTTATGTGGTATGCTCCTATAATACCAAGGTTGAAACGCATGTTCAGAAACAAAGAGCATGCCAGGTTGTTGCGATGGCACAAAGAAGACCGTAAGAAAGATGGAAAGTTGAGACACCCTGCTGATGGGTCACAGTGGAGAAAAATCAAGAGAGACTTCCCAGACTTTGCAGGTGACGCAAGGAACTTATGGTTTGGTCTAACTACGGATGGCATGAATCCTTTTGGGGAGCAGAGCTGTAGTCACAGCACCTGGCCCGTGACTCTATGTATCTACAACCTGCCTCCTTGGTTATGCATGAAGCGTAAGTTCATTATGATGCCAGTGCTCATCCAAGGCCCAAAGCAACCGGGCAACAACATTGATGTGTACCTTAGGCCATTAGTTGAAGAACTCTTACAGTTGTGCGGCAAACCAGGTGTACGTGCGTGGGATGAGAACAAACAGGAGCCATTTGATCTACGAGGGTTGCTATTCGTAACCATCAATGATTGGCCTGCTCTTAGTAACCTTTCAGGACAGACAAACAAGGGATATAAGGCATGCACACACTGTTTAGATAAGACTGAAGGTACATATTTGCATAAATGCAAGAAGGTTGTGTACCTGGCGAATCGACGATTTCTTCGGACCAATCATCCCGTAAGAAAGAAAGGCAAGCATTTCAAAGGTGAGGCAGATCACCGGAAGAAGCCTGAACTCCCTGCTGGTGATGATGTATTTGGTATGGTCAAGGACATAGAAGTAATCTTTGGAAAGGGTACCGGCGGTCAATCAGTTCCGAACGACGTCGCTACAGGACACGCACCCATGTGGAAGAAGAAATCTATATTTTTGAATCTGCCATATTGGAAAGTCCTGCGTGTCCGCTCTTCAATCGACGTGATGCACGTGACGAAGAATCTTTGCGTGAACCTGCTAGGATTCCTAGGCGTGTATGGGAAGACAAAAGATACACCAGAAGCACGGGAGGACCAACAAATTATGAAAGACCCAAAGAACATGCATACACAGAACAAGACGGATAAAGGGCGTCACTTAAGTCGTGCCAGCTATGCTCTTACCAAAGTAGAGAAGGAAATCTTTTTTGAAGTCCTTTACAGTATCAAGGAGCCGTCTGGCTTCTCATCTAATATAAAGGGGATAATAAATATGGCAGAGAAAAAGTTTCAAAACCTGAAGTCTCATGACTGTCACGTGATTATGACGCAGTTGCTTCCGATTGCATTGAGGGGGCTTCTACCGGAAAATGTTCGAGTACCCATTGTGAAGCTGTGTGCATTCCTCAATGCAATATCTCAGAAGGTAATCAATCCAGATATTCTGCTAAGGTTATAGAAGGATGTGGTACAATGTCTTGTTAGTTTTGAGTTGGTGTTCCCACCATCCTTCTTCAATATTATGACGCATCTCCTGGTTCACCTAGTGGAAGAGATTGCCATTCTTGGTCCGGTATTTCTGCACAATATGTTCCCTTTTGAGAGGTTCATGGGAGTCTTAAAGAAATATGTTCATAACCTTGCTAGACCAGAAGGAAGCATCTCCAAGGGATATGGAACAGAGGAGGTCATTGAGTTTTGTGTTGACTTTATTCCTGACCTTAAGCCGATTGGTGTTTCTGACTCGCGGCATGAGGGAAGACTAAGTGGAAAAGGCACGCTGTGAAAGAAAGCAATGATATGTAGGGACGGGGATTCTTTCACTAAATCACACTATACAGCTCTACATAATTCCACCTTGGCAGCTACGTATATCGAGGAACACAAGAATATTGTACGCTCCAAAAACCCGCGGAAGCCTGAATCATGGATTATAGATGAACACATGAAGTCTTTCGGTGGTTGGATGCGGACACATCTCTTGAATGACACCACTGTTGGAGATCAGCTATACTTGTTGGCCGCGTAACCATCTTCGACTGTATTGAATTTCCAAGGGTACGAAATAAATGGGAATACATTCTACACGATCGCCCAAGATAAAAAGAGCAACAACCAAAATAGTGGTGTCTGCTTTGATGCAATAGACGAGAATGGACAAAAGGACACATACTATGGTTACATAGATGAGATATAGGAACTAGACTATGGAGTCTCTTTTAAGGTCCGTTTGTTTCGCTGCAAATGGGTCAACCTGAATGGGGAAGGGGTAAAGATAGACCAGTTGTACGGAATGAAAACAGTGGATCTCAACAATCTTGGTTATAGAGATGAACCATTCGTCCTAGCCAATAATGTGTCTCAGGTTTTCTATGTGAAGGACATGTCATCCAGACCGAAAAAAATAAAAAATATGCAAACGAATACATCATATGATGAGCCAAAGCGTCACATAGTTCTTTCAGGGAAAAGAAACATCGTGGGAATCGAGGACAAGACAGACATGTCAGACATGTCAGAAGATTATAATAAGTTTGATGAAATTCCGCCCTTCACAGTGAAAACTGACCCAAGCATTCCGTTAAGTAAAGAAGATGCTCCATGGTTACGTCTGAAGCAATCATAAGGAAGGACATATGCCAAGAAGTTCATTCTCATATTATGTAACTCTAGTTCATGTCTTTCGCGGTTTGTGGCCTCACCGAAGGATATCTTTCGCGGTTTGTGGCTTGACCGGGACTATATATAGGGGGGCCTTTAGTCCCGGATTTGTAGTCTCAGTTTTTAATATTAATAAATTTCTTGAGTGTTAGTCCCGTTTTGTGGCTGGACTGGGACTATGAAGAAGTTGTCCCGATTCGTACTTACCATTAAGATCTGATCTCCTAACGCGCGGGGTCACATATTAGGGAGTGCCTCTATGACCAGTTTCTTGGAGATGCCGGAGGACTGGGATCTGGCGGCATCTCCCTGAAACTGGTCGTAGTGGTGTCCCTGCTCTCGAAAACCATCTTGCAGCTTGTAACTTCTCTAACTAGATCAATACACCTGGGAGGTAACTAATTTCACATATTAGGGAGTGCCTCTATGACCAGTTTCTTGGACATGCCGGAGGACTGGGATCCGGCGGCATCTCCCTGAAACTGGTCGTAGTGGTGTCCCTGCTCTCGAAAACCATCTTGCAGCTTGTAACTTCTCTAACTAGATCAATACACCTGGGAGCTAACTAATTTAACATATTAGGGAGTGCCTCTATGACCAGTTTCTTGGAGATGCCGGAGGACTGGGATCCGGTGGCATCTCCCTGAAACTGGTCGTAGTGGTGTCCCTGCTCTCGAAAACAATATTGGAGATGCCTCAATCTGGCTGGAGGACTGGACTCACAAGGATGCCTATTTATAGTACAAGCAGCTCGGCGTAGTGTCGACACTTACGAAATAATGTCGACACTCACCCCTATTATTAGTGTTGACTCGTGTTTTGTCCCGGTTGGTGTCTCCAACCGGGACTAAAGGTTCATCTTTAGTCCCGGTTGGTGACACCATCCGGGACAAGGTACGCACCGCACGACATAATGTCGACACTCACCCCTATAATTAGTGCTGCCTGGCCCAGCCTGCCGAAATCCCTCCAACCGGGACTAAAGATTAACCTTTAGTTTGTGAAGTAACCACCAAAATGCTGTTTCAGAATGCTGCCGTCCAATTTTCCTAAAATACTAGACCACCTTAGATGGACTATCTCCCAACCGGTACATCTCAAACCTTTTCGTCCATCTCGGGTAAAAAGGACAAATGTCTGCCGAATCGGCAGGAAGTGGGTCCGGTTTGTACTACAGGTACATGATCTATCGCCCGTGATTTTTTGAAAAAATCATTTTTAGACTCGCAATATGTGGTTTCTTCAGAGATCCAATGCAAGTTCTAACGATGCTCGTCCCCTATCTTCATGCACGCCGGTTCGACCATAGTTAGAAATTCCGAAAATTCAAAACGGGCATAATAAAAAAATTCAACATAAATCCGAACAATGAAAATCCTTCGCGTGATGTCATATTATGTGACATAGTTAAAAGGAAAAAATATCAGACTTGGTATATTGATCATGTCTCGAAAAAACCCTTCACAAAATGACCTATCATGTTCGAGGTTTCATGGCTTTCGGTCCAAATGACCGATGTTATGTGCTGAATCACGGCATAGTTTGTGATGTTGTGCCCATATTATGCATGCATGTGGAAATTATTATGGAGAACAATGTTGCAGGAGGAAGTTTTCCTTTTTGTCGCACGGAAGAGCCCTTTTCCATTTTCCGAGCGCAAAAAACGGGTCATTTTGTGAAGTAACCACCAAAATGCTGTTTCAGAATGCTACCGTCCCATTTTACTAAAATACTATACCACCTTACATGGACTACCTCCCAACCGGGACATCTCAAACCTTTTCGTCCATCCCGGGTAAAAAGGACAAATGTCTGCTGAATCGGTAGGACGTGGGTCCGGTTTGTACTACAGGTACATGATCTATCGCCCGTGATTTTTGAAAAAAAAATCATTTTTAGACTCGCAATATGTGGTTTCTTCAGAGATCCAATGCAAGTTCTAACGATGCTCGTCCCCTATCTTCATGCACGCCGGTTCGACCATAGTTAGAAATTCCGAAAATTCAAAACGGGCATAATAAATTAAAAAAATCCGAACAATGAAAATCCTTTGCGTGATATCATATTATGTGACATAGTTGAAAGGAAAAATACCAGCCTTGATATATTGATCATGTCTCAAAAAACCTTCACAAAATGACCTATCATGTTCGAGGTTTTATGGCTTTCGGTACAAATGACCGATGTTATGTGCTGAATCACGGCATAGTTTGTGATGTTGTGCCCATATTATGCATGTATGTGGACATTGGTATGGAGAACAATATTGCAGGAGGAAGTTTTCCTTTTTGTCGCACGGAAAAGCCCTTTTCCATTTCCGAGCGTAAAAAACGGGTCGTTTTGTGCAGTAACCACCAAAATGCTGTTTTAGAATGCTACCGTCCCATTTTCGTAAAATACTATACCACCTTACATGGACTATCTCCCAAGTGGAACATCTCAAACCTTTTCGTCCATCCCGGGTAAAAAGGACAAATGTCCGCCGAATCGGCAGGAAGTGGGTCCGGTTTGTACTACAGGTACATGATCTATCGCCCGTGATTTTTTGAAAAAATCATTTTTAGACTAGCAATATGTGGTTTCTTCAGAGATCCAATGCAAGTTCTAACGATGCTCGTCCCCTATCTTCATGCACGCCGGTTCGACCATAGTTAGAAATTCAGAAAATTCAAAACGGGCATAATAAATTAAAAATAAATCCGAACAATGAAAATCCTTCGCGTGATGTCATATTATATGACATAGTTGAAAGGAAAAATACTAGACTTGGTATATTGATCATGTCTCGAAAAACCTTCACAAAATGACCTATCATGTTCGAGGTTCCATGGCTTTCGGTCCAAATGACCGATGTTATGTGTTGAATTACGGCATAGTTTGTGATTCTGTTCCCATATTATGCATGCATGTGTACATCGGTATGGAGAACAATATTGTAGGAGGAAGTTTTCCTTTTTGTCACATGGAAGAGCCCTTTTTCATTTTCTGAGTGCAAAAAACGGGTCGTTTTGTGAAGTAACCACCAAAATGCTGTTTCAGAATGTTATCGTCCCATTTTCCTAAAATACTAGACCATCTTACATGGATTATCTCCCAACCGGGATATCTCAAACCTTTTCGTCCATCCCGGGTAAAAAGGACGAATGTCTGCCGAATCGGTAGGAAGTGGGTCCGGTTTGTACTACAGGTACATGATCTATGGCCCGTGATTTTTTGAAAAAATCATTTTTAGACTCGCAATATGTGGTTTCTTCAGAGATCCAATGCAAGTTCTAACGATGCTCGTCCCCTATCTTCATGCACGCCGGTTCGACCATAGTTAGAAATTCAGAAAATTCAAAACAGGCATAATAAATTCAACAAAAATCCGAACAATGAAAATCCTTCGCGTGATGTCATATTGTGTGACATAGTTGAAAGTAAAAAATAACAGACTTGGTATATTGATCATGTCTCAAAAAAGCCTTCACAAAATGACCTATCATGTTCGAGGTTTCATGGCTTTTGGTCCAAATGACCGATGTTATGTGCTGAATCACGGCATAGTTTGTGATGTTGTGCCCATATTATGCATGCATGTGGACATTGGTATGGAGAACAATGTTGCAGGAGGAAGTTTTCCGTTTTGTCGCAGGGAAAAGCCCTTTTCCATTTTCCAAGCGCAAAAAACGGGTCGTTTTGTGAAGTAACCACCAAAATGCTGTTTCCGAATGCTATCGTCCCATTTTCCTAAAATACTAGACCACCTTGCATGGACTATCTCCCAACCGGGACATCTCAAACCTTTTCGTCCATCCCGGGTAAAAAGGACAAATGTCTGCCGAATCGGTAGGAAGTTGGTCCGGTTTGTACTACAGGTACATGATCTATCGCCCGTGATTTTTTGAAAAAATCATTTTTAGACTCGCAATATGTGGTTTCTTCAGAGATCCAATGCAAGTTCTAACGATGCTCGTCCCCTATCTTCATGCACGTCGGTTCGACCATAGTTAGAAATTCAAAAAATTCAAAACAGGCATAATAAATTCAAAAAAAAATCCGAACAATGAAAATCCTTCGCGTGATGTCATATTGTGTGACATAGTTGAAAGTAAAAAATACCAGACTTGGTATATTGATCATGTCTCAAAAAAGCCTTCACAAAATGACCTATCATGTTCAAGGTTTCATGGCTTTTGGTCCAAATGACCGATGTTATGTGCTGAATCACGGCATAGTTTGTGATGCTGTGCCTATATTATGCATGCATATGGACATTGGTATGGAGAAAAATGTTGCAGGAGGAAGTTTTCCTTTTTGTCACACGGAAGAGCCCTTTTCCATTTTCCGAGCGCAAAAAATGGGTCGTTTGTGAAGTAACCACCAAAATGTTGTTTCAAAATGCTACCGTCCCATTTTCCTCAAATACTAGACCACCTTACATGGACTATCTCCCAACTGGGACATCTCAAACCTTTTCATCCATCCCGGATAAAAAGGACAAATGTCTGCCGAATCGGTAGGAAGTGGGTCCGGTTTGTACTACAGGTACATGATCTATCGCCCGTGATTTTTTGAAAAAATCATTTTTAGACTTGCAATATGTGGTTTCTTCAGAGATCCAATGCAAGTTCTAACGATGCTCGTCCCCTATCTTCATGCACGTCGGTTCGACCATAGTTAGAAATTCAAAAAATTCAAAACAGGCATAATAAATTCAAAAAAAATCCGAACAATGAAAATCCTTCGCGTGATGTCATATTGTGTGACATAGTTGAAAGTAAAAAATACCAGACTTGGTATATTGATCATGTCTCAAAAAAGCCTTCACAAAATGACCTATCATGTTCAAGGTTTCATGGCTTTCGGTCCAAATGACCGATGTTATGTGCTGAATCACGGCATAGTTTGTGATGCTGTGCCTATATTATGCATGCATATGGACATTGGTATGGAGAAAAATGTTGCAGGAGGAAGTTTTCCTTTTTGTCACACGGAAGAGCCCTTTTCCATTTTCCGAGCACAAAAAATGGGTCGTTTGTGAAGTAACCACCAAAATGTTGTTTCAAAATGCTACCGTCCCATTTTCCTCAAATACTAGACCACCTTACATGGACTATCTCCCAACTGGGACATCTCAAACCTTTTCATCCATCCCGGATAAAAAGGACAAATGTCTGCCGAATCGGTAGGAAGTGGGTCCAGTTTGTACTACAGGTACATGATCTATCGCCCGTGATTTTTTGAAAAAATCATTTTTAGACTCGCAATATGTGGTTTCTTCAGAGATCCAATGCAAGTTCTAACGATGCTCGTCCCCTATCTTCATGCACGCCGGTTCGACCATAGTTAGAAATTCAAAAAATTCAAAACAGGCATAATAAATTCAAAAAAAATCCGAACAATGAAAATCCTTCGCGTGATGTCATATTGTGTGACATAGTTGAAAGTAAAAAATACCAGACTTGGTATATTGATCATGTCTCAAAAAAGCCTTCACAAAATGACCTATCATGTTCAAGGTTTCATGGCTTTCGGTCCAAATGACCGATGTTATGTGCTGAATCACGGCATAGTTAGTGATGCTGTGCCTATATTATGCATGCATATGGACATTGGTATAGAGAAAAATGTTGCAGGAGGAAGTTTTCCTTTTTGTCACACGGAAGAGCCCTTTTCCATTTTCCGAGCGCAAAAAATGGGTCGTTTTTGAAGTAACCACCAAAATGTTGTTTCAAAATGCTACCATCCCATTTTCCTCAAATACTAGACCACCTTACATGGACTATCTCCCAACTGGGACATCTCAAACCTTTTCATCCATCCCAGATAAAAAGGACAAATGTCTGCCGAAT
Organism: Avena sativa; assembly: GCA_916181665.1. NCBI lineage: Eukaryota > Viridiplantae > Streptophyta > Magnoliopsida > Poales > Poaceae > Avena > Avena sativa. The sequence goes on from OV702296.1 coordinate 288,355,511, forward strand.
CGGTAGGAAGTGGGTCCGGTTTGTACTACAGGTACATGATCTATCGCCCGTGATTTTTTGAAAAAATCATTTTTACACTCACAATATGTGGTTTCTTCAGAGATCCAATGCAAGTTCTAACGATGCTCGTCCCCTATCTTCATGCACGCTGGTTCGACCATAGTTAGAAATTCAGAAAATTCAAAACGGGCATAATAAATTCAAAAAAAATCCGAACAATGAAAATCCTTCGCGTGATGTCATATTATGTGACATAGTTGAAAGGAAAAAATACCAGACTTGGTATATTGATCATGTCTCGAAAAAAACCTTCACAAAATGACCTATCATGTTCGAGGTTTCATGGCTTTCGGTCCAAATGACCGATGTTATGTGCTGAATCACGGCATAGTTTGTGATGTTGTGCCCATATTATGCATGCATGTGTACATTGGTATGGAGAACAATGTTGCAGGAGGAAGTTTTCCTTTTTGTCGCACGGAAGAGCCCTTTTCCCTTTTCCGAGCGCAAAAAATGGGTCATTTTGTGAAGTAACCACCAAAATGCTGTTTCAGAATGCTACTGTCCCATTTTCCTAAAATACTATACCACCTTACATGGACTATCTCCCAACCGGGACATCTCAAACCTTTTTGTCCATCCTGGGTAAAAAGGACAAATGTCTGCTGAATCGGTAGGAAGTGGGTCCGGTTTGTACTACAGGTACATGATCTATCGCCCGTGATTTTTGAAAAAAAATCATTTTTAGACTCGCAATATGTGGTTTCTTTAGAGATCCAATGCAAGTTCTAACGATGCTCGTCCCCTATCTTTCTTCCCGCCATTTCTAAATGAGCCATTTTTCTTCCCGCCATTTTTTCCCGGCATTTCTCCCGCCATTCCTTCCCGCCAGTTTTTCACGCCAGTTCTTTCCTCCAGTTATCTTCCTACCATTTCTCACTATATATATGTAGGGTTGGCCTCCATTGTCATTGCACATCTCTAGACTCATATCTGCAACCTCATCACTCTTTCCCATGACTTCCATCGTAGCACTAACTCCCAGGGAGGCGGAGGCACTTTGCGCCTCGAACTACCCATGCCCGTAAACTACTTTGTACCCATCGGCTGGATGCTGAGCGTCGGAGGCGTGGCGGTTCGTCCTGTCCCTCTAGGTGTGGCCCGTTGGATGGCCATCACGAACCACTACTACTTCGAGCTCACGCCGGAGCAGCGGAGGAATCCTAGATGGCATCCCGACTATTTCCCGACTTGGTAAGCCTTCTTCGTGGATCGGCGTGAGAGGGCGCTCGCCAGGCACGAGGAGGACGACCCACCTCCTCCGAACTTCAACGAGGCCGGCCGTCGGTTGTGGTGGCGCGGTCGGACTCTCCAGAGCGTCATGGCCTACGACACGATCGCCGACTCTAGCCCCCGCCTGCGCTACCCTCAAGTCCAGCCCACTCGTACTCATCCTTCAAGGTTCAACTACGGCGACCCCGACGATGACAGCGACGACGGCCGCGGCGAGTACGACGACTACAGTGGCGAGTATTACAGGTGTAGGCAGGAGCATGACTGAATCACTCCAACATTGCAAAACAAGTTCGGCCCATTGTGGCTTAATCTGGCCATGTATCTTCATTTTCAGTTCTTCTATGTAACTTTGTGTTTGTTGCGTTATGTATTTTAATTCCAGTTCCATCCTAATAAAATTTTCTTTCCGCCCATTATTTCCCATCCTTTTTTCCCGCCCATTAATATATAAAACATATAAGTTAATTCAAATCCAAATTAAAAACAGAAAATGGTGTTGAATTATTTATTGAAATCCAAACACTTTTTATGTTTAAAGTTTTTCTAAATTCCAAATTAATATTCAGAAAACTTAAGTTAATTCATTTTTAATTTTAAATGGTTCATAGTTTAAATGGTTACATTAATTATTTTTTAAAAATAGAAAATGGTTTTGAATTAGTTATTTAAATCCAAACACTTTTTATGTTTAAATTAATATTCAAAAAATATAAGTTCATTCATTTTTAATTTTAAATGGTTCATAGTTTAAATGGTTACATTAATTATTTTTAAAAACAGAAAATGGTTTTGAATTCGTTATTCAAACACTTTTTATGTTTAAAGTTTTTCTAAATTCCAAATTAATATTCAAAAAATATAAGTTAATTCATTTTTAATTTTAAATGGTTCATAGTTTAAATGGTTACATTAATTTTTTTTAAAAACAGAAAATGGTTTTGAATTAGTTATTCAAATTCAAACACTTTTTATGTTTAAAGTTTTTCTAAATTCCAAATTAATATGCAAAAAATATAAGTTAATTCATTTTTTATTTTAAATGGTTCATAGTTTAAATGGTTACATTAATTATTTTTTAAAAATAGAAAATGATTTTGAATTAGTTATTCAAATCCAAACACTTTTTATGTTTAAAGTTTTTCTAAATTCCAAATTAATATTCAAAAATATAATTTAATTCATTTTTAATTTTAAATGGTTCATAGTTTAAATAGTTACATTAATTATTTTTAAAAACAGAAAATGGTTTGAATTAGTTATTCAAATTCCAACACTTTTTATGTTTAAAGTTTTTCTAAATTCCAAATTAATATTCAAAAAATATAAGTTAATTCATTTTTAAGTTTAAATGGTTCATAGTTTAAATGGTTAGATTAATTATTTTTTAAAAATAGAAAATCGTTTTGAATTAGTTATTCAAATTCAAACACTTTTTATGTTTAAAGTTTTTCTAAATTCCAAATTAATATTAAAAAAATATAAGTTAATTCATTTTTAATTTTAAATGGTCCATAGTTTAAATGGTTACATTAATAATTTTTAAAAAACAGAAAATGGTTTTGAATTAATTATTCAAATTCAAACACTTTTTATGTTTAAAGTTTTTCTAAATTTCAAAGTAATTATCATTTTAAAAAATTACAAATTTAAACCCCAAAATAAAAAATAAGGCGGGAACAGAGAGAAAATTCCTGATTTTTTTGAAAACAGGGTCATATGTGCCGGTTGGAGCCAACAACTGGGACTAAAGACCCTGCGCGCGCCAACCCTTGGTCTGCTGAAAAAAGTGGAGTATACGTCCTGGTTGGTGGCTCCAACCGGGACGTTTGAACCTTTAGTTCCGGTTGGTGCCACCAACCGGGACGTATGGCCTCTCCCTTTATACGCACGCCCGTTCCTCTCCTTCCCCTCCATTCTCTACAACCTCCGACGCGCACACAGAGCTGGAAGACGCCGCCACCGCCCCGATCCCCACGTCGCCGGCAGGCTGCCCCGTCCTTGCACGCCCGCCGTCATCGTCAGTGCCTTTGCCTCCGTCCTCGTCTCCGGGCGCACACGCGCGTCTCTAGCCGCCGTGTCCAGCGCCGCCCACCGCCTATCCCTCCTTCCCAACTGCCACAGCGCCTCCGTCTCCGTCCATCGCCACGCGCTCCAGCCGCCTCCGCCGACCTTCGTCTCCAGCCGCCTGCGTCGATCTCCGTCTCCGGCCACGTCATCTCCGTCTCCGGCCACGTCGTCTCCGGCCGCCTCTGTCGACCTCCTTCGGCTGCGTCGTCTTTGGCCGCCTCCCTCTCCTCCCTGACCGCCACAGCGCCGACCGCCGCCACCGGTACCATGCACACCCGAGAGGGCCGCGCGCCCATTCCCTTTTAGTTTTTATTAAAATCATTCCTGTAATTATTTTCTAGAAATAATAATAATAACCCATGGGGCCCAGACATCAGTGACTATGAGTAGCCCCAGATCGAGTGAGGAATGTTTCCCAGCCTGTGGTGACGTCAGCCTGAGGTCATAAATGTTTTAAAATTGATTAAATAAATTCCAGAAAATGATTTAATATTGTAAAATCAATAACTTATTATTTATAAGTCAAAAAATATGTATAATATACCAAAATGTTCAGAAAAATGAAACCTACCTATTTAAGCTATAATCATGCATTGTTAAGCAACTTAAATGACAAGTTTGATTAGAAGAACATAGTAACCCCTTATAGGTGATTCCGGAGTTTCCCCGAGTTAGGATTTGCGCCCGTCGGAACCCCGTTTAATTTGTCGAGCATGCTTTAGGGTTACTTTTCAATACAAATTAACTTGTCATATCATCATATTTGTTTGATCATTGCATTGATGCCATGTGTTGATTGTTCCCCTCTCTTTTCGGCGTTCGGTTCCCCTCTCGATGTTGCACCTAGGGTTAGCCGGTGTGTCGCCAGGGCATCCCGAACCCGAGGGTTGATTGATTGCCGCCTTTCTTTCTGGTATTGGTTCTTCGCGATAGGATCTGAGCCTGATGGTTTCTCCAATTAGGGTTTCTGATATTGTAAATTCATTTTTTGAGATGTGTATATACTATGTATTTTTTTGACATGTGTAGATGTATTTAGATTTTAGGTGTGTATATGCATATATTATTTTATTAGGTGTATGTATATATTATTTTAGGTGTATATTATTCTAGGTGTATGTATATATTATTTAGATTTTAGGTGTATAGTTGTTAGATGATTTAGGTGTGTATTTAGATGATGTAGATCCCGACGCGCGCGCGCACTAGTGATGATATTTAGTTGAAGATTATTTTAGTTGACATGATCCCGACGCGCGTGCACATGGAGACGTCGCCGGCCGCCCCGCCGTCAGGCTGCCCGTAGTCACCTCTGTCCGCCGCCGTGCATCGTCGTGCATTCTCTCCCTCTTTCTCCCCCTCGCGTGTGTTCTCTCCCTCTCTGGCCAAACCCTAGCCGGCCCTAGTAGCCGACCGTCGTGGTGAGCTGCTGGTTCTCGTGGACCCTATCTCTCGCCCCCTCTCGTTCTTGTTCCTCCTCCTCGTCGACCACCTGCCACCACCGCCGCTCACCGTCGTCGTGCTCCCCTCTCCGGTAACCTTTTCGAGGCGGCGCCGCTACTCTCTGGCTCGCCTCAACCCTTGAGCTAGGGTTTTCACCCCTTGGAACCCCGATTAAATCGTCGAGCATGTCTTAGGGTTACATTCCAATGCAAATTAACTTGTCATATCATCATACTTGCTTGAGCATTGCATCGATGCCATGTGTTGATTGTTTCCCTTTCTTTCCGGTGTTTGGTTCTTCCCGATAGAATACATTCCAATTCATTTTTATTATTGTGTATGTATATATTAGGGTTTCTCTGAATTAGGGTTTATATCTCTCAACACCGTACCTATATTCTCCCTTAGCCGATTTGACTTATCCGTTTTTTCACCTATGCAGAAAATATGGACCCACACGCCAGAGACGAAGAAAAGGAAGAGTTGACCCAAGGTGTGATCCGCGGGGAAGAAAATTTAGATGTATCGACGTTTCTGAACAACTCCGGTGAGGGTGATCCTCTTTTTGCCGAAATAGACGACTTGTTTGAGGTTGAAGGTGATGCCTTCCGCGAGGGAGAAGGCGATGTCTTGTGTAATCGAGAAGACTACCGCTCTGGCGAGGTGCATCTAATATAATTAATTCATTAATTAATCATCTGCTACCTATATAGAAATAGTAACGACGATCTTTCTTCTTTTAGCCCTCCGGATCGAAGAAATCTACTGAAAAGAGCAGCCGAGGCCCAACCAAAAAGTTGGGAGACCATGAGAGGTTCATGATCGAAGATATCGCTGAAGACGGCAAACCGACGGCTCCCGAAGTTGTCGAAAACAAATTTGTGGCACAATGCGGAGTAATCGTTAGGGACTTAATCCCGATCACCATTCGAAATTGGAATAGGCCTGCTGATGCGAAAGAAGATGGAACATGTTTATTTGTCCCTATCAAGGCCAAAGATTTACTGTGGAAGAGGCTCATGGTTAATTTCAAACTACCGAAGATAGAGCTGGATCCAAATGCGGAGGATCCAGTTGAGGATGCCTTAGAACATGGGAGAGCCATGGAGGCTAAGGTCAGGGAGTGGGCTTTGAAGAAGATGGCCTAGTGTTTCACCAACTGGAAGAAAATATTGCACCTTGACTATGTCGTGAAAGAGAAGAATCCCGATTTCAAGAATATTCAGTTTGAGAAGATAAAACCATTCTGGGCTGAGTTTGTGAAATACAAGACATCAGAAAAAGCTAAGAAAATGTCTGCAACGAATAAGCTGAATGCTGCTAACAAGAAGTATCACCATACTATGGGGCAAGGTGGCTACAGGGCTGGCATTCCTAAGTGGGAGAAACTTGAGAATGAACTGCGTGCTAAAAAGATCACCCAGAGACAGACGATTGGGTAGAACGTGCAAGGAATTGGTTTTACGGGCATGGGGGCACGTTGGACTCGGAAGGAATGTGTATATATAACATACGACATAAAGAAGACCCCTTGCCAATCGAGAATATGAGAAAAGCAGTAAAGGCTATTAAAGATGGGGACTTCATTCCCGATAGAGAGAATGATGAGCTCACACTCGCCCTTGGAAATAAGGAACATGATGGACGAACACGAGGCACAAGCGGCTCCAAACCATGGAGGCACTACTAGGAAAACGGCTATAGGTAATCAGCACATTCGTGGCTCACATGGTTGAAGTGCCCCACGGCTAAAACAGGCGTGGCTCACCAGTGGGCAGTGCCCTACTAGTAACTAGAACAACCGTGGCGCACATGACTATAGTGCGCCACGGATGTGTGTGGGCCAGGGGCCTGTTGGCCGCACGCCAAACATCTGTAGCGCACTAGAGTCATGTGCGCCATGGATGTTAGTGTCAACCGTGGCGTACATGTGGGGGGTGCGCTACGCCTAAGCGCATGCCCCCCTCTGCTGTGAAACGGCCACAATCTTCTGTGGCGCACTCGGCCTAGTGCGCCACAGGGAGTAGGAACATCTGTGGCGCACATGGCCTAGTGCGCCACGGTTGTTTCTACTCCCTGTGGCGCACTAGGGCCGTGTGCGCCACGGATGTGTCGATTTTTTTAGGACAGCACTTTATGTGCACATGTGTGACCACACATCCACCACCCCACACTTCACTTTCCCCTTCTTCTTCCTCCTTAGATCTAGTCGGGATCTTCTCCTTCCTACCTCAATTTCTCCACCCATTCACCATTTTTAGCATGTAAAACTTGCTTTGGATGTTACATAAGTAATAGAGGAGGTCTCCGGTCTCTCATCTCCTTCTCCGGTCGACGCGCGCACCTCTCCTTTCCATCTTTTCTCGCGATCGGTCTCTCATCTCGGTAAGTTGTCCATGTAAGGATGTGTTCATGTGTATATGGATGATGTGCTCATATGTATGTAGATGATCGATGCTCATGATGTGTGTATGTGGAGAGGATGGTCATATGTGTGTGTGTACATGGAGAGTATCGATGATGCTCATGCATGTGCGTATGGAGAGGATAATGATATGTTCATGTGTGTATGGATCGGTCTCGATCTCTCTCTCTTGTGTTTGTATGTGAACAAGTTGCCATTTGTTTTGCCAAAATGTTGATTCATTTCCATTTTGGCAAGACTTTGGCATTTCGCAAAGGTCCTAATTTTAGGATAGGTCATGCCGAAATTTTCTATCGACCATTGCATGCATGCATTCATTATGTGGTTCTAATATACTTCAAAATTGTATCGTGTACACCGTGCAGGCAAAAATGGTCCGCATAATGAGCGAAGGCATTGTGGCTAGATTTTTGAAATGTACGACGGCCGACATGATACGAAATAACAAGACAGATATAAGATGTCCGTGCAGAAGATGCAAACTCAACTGGCTGATCGACCCAGATTCCGGGAATCTGCAGGCGCACCTGCTCCGCCATGGTTTCATAGATGGATACACTCGTTGGATAAGTGATGACGTAGATGATGGAGACGGTGAAGGTGGACAACATGACAATGATCACCATCACGGCGAGAACGGGCGAGATGATGAAGAGTCTCCTGGAGATGGTGAAGGTGCGGAAGCAGACCGGGATGATGATGATCTAGATGCCGGAGGAGCAGACGACGATGGAACAACGTCAGGCTGGGTGCGGGACCCTTATGTGCAAGAGCTGCTTCTCAAGCAGACGAGTAACGCCAGGGCTGCCGCTAGAGAGAAATCCAAGCTTGCGCAACTTGAGAAAGACGCGGTTACTCCATTGTATGAAGGATGCAGGCCCGATGATACCCGGTTGAATGTAACGCTCAAGGCTATGGAGATGAAGGCAAAACACAAATTGAGCGACGCAAGCTTCGACGATATGATGGCATTCTGGCACGATCGTCTCCCGGAGGGGAACACATGTCCAACTAGTATCGAGGATGCCAAGAAAATCGTCTGTCCTCTCGATCTACCGCACGTTAGATATCACGTATGCATCAACGATTGCATCATTTATCGGGGCGAGGACGCGGAGAAAACCACATGTCCGGTGTGCGGCGTGAGTCGATACAAGAAAGGGAAGAAAGCACCTCGAAAAGTGGTATGGTACTTTCCTATCACTCCTCGTCTGCAGCGCTATTTCGCGGACCCTAAGGAAGCGAAGCTCATGCGATGGCATGCGGAAAGGAAGAAGCCAGGAGATGATGATGACCCCGAAAAGGATGAGCTGCTGACGCACCCTTCAGATGCTAGCCAGTGGAAAGCATTGGACCTCGAATTCCCAGAATTCGGTGGAGATTCGAGGAACATCAGGCTTGGTGCGAGCACCGATGGACTCAATCCGTTTGGTAGCCAGAGCAGCACGCCCAGCACTTGGCCCGTGTTTGTATGGATGTACAACCTCCCTCCATGGTTGTGCATGAAGAAGAAGTACATACAAATGAGTATGCTAATTCAACGGCCGAAACAACCTGGTACCGACATCAATCTGTATCTCGGGCTGTTGAAAGAGGAGCTAGCCATGTTATGGGAATCTGGAGCCAATACTTACGACGCCGTCGCACAAGATTATTTCACTATGAGAGCCGCGTTGGTCACTACGGTGCAAGACTATCCAGGTTGCGGGTATATCTCGGGGCAGGTTATCCAAGGATTCTGCGCATGCGTTAGGTGCATGGATAACACAAGCTATCTCCAACTAGAGAAAGATCCAGGGTCATTGAAAACCGTGTTCATGGCGCACCGGAGGTGGCTCGGCAAGAATGATCCATGGAGAAAACGTGGAGACCTGTTCGATGGCAAATCAGAGACCCGAGGAATCCCAGAGCGTAGGAGCAGCGAAGAAGTGGAAGAGTTGCTGAAAAACTGGAAAGATTGTCCTAAGCCTGGAAAGAAGCGAAAGAGGCAGCAACAAGACAAGCCGCTGATGAAGGTATGGAAAACAAGGTCTGTTTTCTGGGAGTTGCCATACTGGAAGTTTCTCCGCACGCCTCATAGCCTCGACATCATGCATATCACGAAAAACGTGTGTGAGAGTCTGGTCGCCACCATAATCAACATGCCAGATAGGACGAAAGATGGTCCGAAAGCAAGGCACGACCTGATATGCTTGGGTATCCGGAAGGAGCTTCACGGAGGACGCACTACTCCTGATGATCAGGAAGATGACGATGATCATGAGTCGGAGACGACACAAGGTCGTCAGAAGGGTAAAAAGTTCAAGAAGAACGAATATTATTGTCCTCCTTCTTGCTTCACTCTAAGCCAGGATGAGATCAAACAGTTTTTCAAGTGCCTTCTAGGAGTCAAATTTCCTTACGGCTACGCGGGCAAGATAAGCAGATACCTAGACGAGGCGAAGCAGAGGTTCAGTGGCATGAAGTCTCACGACTATGCCGTGCTAATGACGCAGGTACTTCAGGTCGCACTCAGAGGGATAATGGACGAGCACGTCCGTGAAACGTTATTTGGCCTATGCAAGTTTTTTGACGTCATCTCTAGGAAGTCGATTGGCTTGAATCAGCTCGGAAGGCTACAGGAGGAGATCGTGGTGATACTATGTGAGCTTGAGGTCTACTTCCCACCCGCATTCTTCGACATTATGGTGCATCTGCTGGTCCATGTCGTGGAGGACATCGTACAACTCGGGCCGATGTTCCTCCGCAGCATGATGGCGTTCGAAAGGATGAACGGACACATCAAAGGATACGTTCGCAACAGGTCCCGTCCAGATGGAAGCATAGCCAAGGGCTTTCTGGCCGAAGAGTGCATGTCTTTCTGCACGAATTATCTAGACATCGAGAACCCTGTCGGTCTTCCCGTCAACAGACACCTTGGCAAGCTCGACGGATCTGGTCACCGAGAGGGTCGTCGCATACTGCATGCAGACTTCGATTTTCGACGCGCAGACTTTGATCGAGCAAACCTCGTCGCGCTACAGCATTTAGAACTGGTCGATCCTTGGGTACAGAAGCACAAAAGGTTAATCGAGAAGAAGTACAGTGATCGGGGCATACAGAGGACACATGGAGAAATAATCAAAGAGCACAACTCAGATTTCACGCGTTGGTTTAGGCAGACGCTCCTTGATAATCCCCCGCGCTCGCATTCTTCTGACACGGAAAAGATCATATTCACCTTGTCGCAGGGACCGATGCAAAACCTGGTGACCTATCAGGCGTATGATATCAACGGCTACACATTCTACACGGGGGAAAAGGACAACAAGTGTGATTATCAGAAATCAGGCGTAACGTCGGAATTCTACACCGATGACAACGTGAAGGAAGGATTCTACGGAAGAATCGAGGAGATCTGGGAGCTCGACTACTGTGGAGAAAAGGTGCCGATGTTCCGTGTCAGATGGGCAAAGAGCGTCGAAAGAGAAGACCGGTATTTCACAACCATGGTTATACCCGAAGCAGCCAAATCCAAGGCCGCCAGTGCAAACGTGGCCGCGAAAAATGAACCGTGGGTACTGGCTACCAAAGTGGACCAATGTTTTTTCATTACCGACCCGACAAAGCCTAGCCGTGTTGTCGTGAGGAGAGGAAAAAGAAACATCATCGGAATGGATGGAGTCGCCAACGAGCAAGACTTCGACCAGTACAGTGATCCAAAGATTGAAGATGACGACGACTACAATACAGCAACATACATCACAAGAAGAAAAAGGACAACCCTACCCAAAAAAGATAGCCCGTTCGAAAGAAGAAACATTAAAGTACCGGGGCTAAATTATTCAACCGCGACAAAGAAGGGAAAAAAAGATTGTAAAACGCTAGCTCAAAAAATATTGTAAAACGCGTGGTTGAAAAAGATTGTAATATTCATGGACAAATTATTATGAAATTTAGTTATACTTTAAATCATATTTGTACCACTTTTATGACATATATTATCACTTTTGGGCATTTTTGGAATATTTAAAAGTATTTTAAAATCAAAATAAAACTTCTATGGCATATATCACCACTTTTGGGCATTTTTTGGAATATTTAAAAGTATTTTTAAAATAAAAACAAAAAATTGGGGCACCAAGATTCGAACCTGGGTGCTCTCAGGTTTAGAATAGAGTAGTGGGCAGAACCAGTGGGATAGGCTAGTATAGTTGTTAGCTAGTGGGGCTGTAGTTCTCTTATGCAGTAGTAAGAAGCCGATAGGCGTAGCGCACTAGCCCATAGTGCGCTACAGATATCCGTAGCGCACTATGGCTCAGTGCGCTACGCCTAAGTGGCTTTATCCACACGTGGCGCCCGACCCCCTCTCTCATCCCCATCTCTCCATCTCTCAGCCCGAGTATGATCCACCGTCGCCGCCGCTCTCGATCCGCCGCCGCTGCGTCTGAGGAGGAGGAGGCCTGCCGGCACCCGAGGAGGAGGAGGTCCGCCCGTGTCCGAGGAGGAGGTCCGCCCGCGTCTCAGGAGGAGGCCCGTGTCTGAGGAGGAGCAGCCGCCGCGTCTCAGGAGGTGGAGGCCGCCGTCGTCTGCCCGTCGTCGTCCGCCCGTCATCCGCCCGTCAGAGGTGAGCGTCGCCTCTCCCCTCTCTCCCTCTCTCCCTCTCTCCCTCTCTCCCCTCTCTCTGCAGGCCATGGTTAGGGTTCTGCAGGCCATGGTTAGGGTTCAGTAGCCTCTCCCCTCTCTCCCTCTCTCCCTCTCTCCCTCTCTCTCCATGTCCTGCTCTCTTGATTCAAGCCTATCTCCTCTAGTTGGCCATGATAATTTCATATTTGGCCTTAGTTATTTTACTGACAATTTTACTGATAATTTCATATTTGGCCTTAGTTATTCAAGCCTATCTCTCTCTCCATGAGAATTTTACTGAAGAAGATGCAGAAACAGCAAGATTCCATCTAGTTACTTTTTCCTTCATGATTCTGTTGCATCTGGTTAGGTAGGTCTTAATTATCAGAGACAAGTTACAGCAAGAACAAGTGTGAATGCAATGCCAGGAACAAGTGTTGGAATTTTCCTCTAGAAACATAAGTGTTGGAATTTTCCATCTTGGAGCTGAAAAATCACATCAACCAGATGAAATATGGGGGCACTAACATTTGGAGCCATCCACTGCATTAAAATAGGTATAAAGTTGTCAACCAGGTAGCTGCTGCATCACATACAATTGAAGTAAAAGAACACCAAATTGGAAAATTGTTTGCAAAAAAAACAAAATATAGCTTGAGCAAATATGAAAAATTGATGGTAAGAATTGCAGAAACAATCAGCATATAGGCCAGACTTCATGAAATTGACTGCATGAATTGACTGCATGAATTGCAGAAACAATCAGCATATATTTTGAACCCTTCTCATTTGATCTTACATCTAAATTGACTGCATGAAATCAGCATATAGGCCAGACTTCAATACAGCTTAGGTTTTAGTTGCTGTCAATTGCTTGATAGAACCTGTGAATCAACACTTAGAAAATCCCAGACTTCAATACAGCTTGAAACAGTAGGGATCTGAACAAGATTCTGTAGAATCAACAGGCAGAGTTATCATATATTCAGAATTTAACCAAACTTAATGACCAGATAACAGAGCACTATGGAATGCAACCATGACAAAATATTTATGCTTGGGTTTTAGTTGCTGTCAATTCCTGCTGTCATGAAAAAATGAAGTAGTAAAAGAAAACCTGGCTGTCAATTGCTATTGTCAGTTGACAGAAACATGTATGCTTGGGTTTTAGTTGCTGTTGTCAATTTCTTGGGTTTTATTTGTTGCTATCAATTATTTATTTGTAGTAAAATGGAACTTTGATGTCATTTTCTTGCTATCAGTTCCTTGCTGTCATTTTCTTGCTTGCTATCATTTGTGCTTCTAAGTTAGATGTTGTAGGATTGCAGCAAATGACAGCAAGCATTAAAGTGCAATTGGTTATGAAGCACTTGAAATTGTGCTTGTGCTTGTATATGAAGCACTTTATTATGTGTGTATGCAGGTTCTTGTATGAAATGAGTCCCGATTATTGCCGGAATGTTGATTAACTTCCGTTTTGGCAGAAATCGGGCACTCCTAGTTTAAGAAAATTAGCAAAGGTCATGCCGGATTTTTCCGTGCATTTAACCAACTATTTGTTTTTTATTAGTGCAAAGGTGTGTGACAACGACAAGGCTGGATGTTCTAAGCGCATCAGCGCTGAAGGAGAACTCAGACCTCCAAATAAACAATTGACATTCTGGGAGGCGACCCAACGGCTAGAAGACGATGAAGAATACCATCCTTCGGAGAGCGAGGATGATGAGATGGAAGACGTGGAGGAAGAAGCCGAAGGAACGGCGGACGATGAAACCACTGATGGCGGCGAGGGCACAGGGAGTGGTAGCAACCCTCCTAAGAAGAAGAAGAAGCCGAAGGACCGGCGCCCGAACACGGTCGGCACGGTCAGGGAGGAAATTACCGAAGTGAGCCCATCAGGGGTTCCTTTGGAGCCCGCCCTTGTCGTCAAAGGGTACGGTGGGCAAGTGGCGGCGATCACCCGGACAACCATCTCGATCAACACCGAGAATCTCCGGCATAAAGATAATGGCCACTTGCGCACACTCCTCTTCGAGAAGCTGCACGCAAGATACAAGTTCCCCGCTAAGTATCAGAACACAAATTATCATGGGAACGAAGTAAACAAATCCGCCCTCACAAAGATGAGCACCGCCCTGGCCAGCTAGAGAACCCGGATAAAGAAGAAGATCTATAAAGAAGGCAAAAGTCTCGAGGAGATCCAGAAGATTGACCCGCAGATCACCGAAGATCAGTTCCGGGAGTTCAAGGAGAGGTGTGAATCCGAAAGAGCCCTGGCCAATAGTAATCGGGGAAAGGTGCTACAGGCGATGAATATAGGTCATCACCATCTCGGATCTGGTGGATACAGAACCGCGGAGGCCAAATGGAATAAGGAGGACAAAGAGTATAGATCCAAGGGGATAGAAAACCCCTTTGCTAAATTCGAACCCGGGCAGGTTCGAAACTTCATCAGGGCCCGTTACCATGTGGACCCAAAAACCAAACAACTCACCGCGGATCCTGCGGTGAAGGAATTCGAGGAAATTGTGGTAAGTATAATCTAATTACCGCGGATTAACACGATTGCAATCTAATCGATGATCTAAATGATTCACTGTTACTTCTTCTGCAGGAGGAGGAAATTGTTGCTAGTCATTGATCCCAGGGTTCCTCATCCCAGGGGTCGACGACGGCCACCCGGTGGGATAACCCTTTTAATAGGGCGATGAACCGGGCCAAGAAAATAGAGCCGGTTACGAAGAAGCCGTCGTCGGCTGGCCGTCTGGCCGGCCTCGGGGGTAAGAATTGGGTGGATCATTTTGGTCCACCGCCGAGGACGCATGTGGCGCCGTCGGGAAGGAGCGAGGAGGAAAACCGAGAGGTTCAAGAACTTAAGGCACAAGTGGCACGGATCCCGCAGATCGTACAAGACAACCTGGCAATCACCCTCACGTCCTTCCTGCCTACCTTGGTGGAGTAAATAGCGAACTGGAGTGCGGGTGGTCGAGTAGGGCCGTGCCCGATTCCAAGCATGGTCAGTAGCCACTCGAACAACGCGGCGCCGACGAATCAGGCGAACTACGTGTTCGTGACTCCGCCCGCTAGCACCGCGGCGCCGCAAGTGTTGGTGACTCCCCCTGCCATCACCGTGGCGCCGGAGTACATGTTGGTTCCCCCCTGCCATCTTCGCGGCGGCACCGGAGCTCCAAGCACCCGTAAGGTAGGGAGAATACACCGGCGGCCAGCACCGCGCCATCAAGCAGCCCTTCCGTCTCTTGCACGCCCGTCGCCGTATGCGGTGCGTCGACATTAGCCGATCTCGATGCCATCACGGTAAACAAATTGCTTTAATTACCGCCTTTCATGCCATCTATTACTCTTATGGCATCTCACTCTGACGACGCCGTACATGTTTTCCGCAGACGGATGTTCCTTGCACTCTCTTATGCTACGTGAACAACGAGCTGAGGGATGTTGCCAAGGGTACCATCGTTCAACCCTTGCAGCGCACGTTCCACTCAAAGCCGATGCCAGATAGCGTGCACAGGGTTAAAATTAGTCGGGTGCTAAGGGGCTGCGACGACCTGGAACCTCCCATTCAACCCCTAGGAGCGGATGAAGAAGAGCCGTCTGTCCTCAGAAGTTGCTTCGGCTTAATCTTGCTATGGCCAAAGAGCATGATCCGTTTGGGGACGGCGGGGGCCATCACGCCACAAACAACAGCACCGCCTGTCGTGCCAGCGACAAGCGGTGGCAAGGCCCCCTTACCGCCCTCGCCGTCACCTCCACGCGGTGGGTCGGATGATCATGTTGATGATATGCACATGGCGCAGGATCCGGCCGAGGACGACGAAGACTGGAATGATCACTTCTTCAGCACTCAGTTTGGCAACGAAGAAGACCTAGCTGGTGGCCCCACAGAGAAAGCCACTATCACCAAGCGTCTGTTTGGTTCTCAGGAGACGCCTCCAGCTTGCGCCTTTACAGAGCCAGCTGATACAACCAACCGGCCCTTTATTCTAAGCCCTGACACACTACATAGGGCGGCCGGTGCTCAGATTGCGGTGCCTGCCCGCTCTCCAAAAGGAAAAAAGGGCAGGAAAAGAAAATCTAGCAGCTCGAGCCAGCCGGTGCCGTCAACAACTGCGAATCCGATCAGGTTTCGGGACGGGCCACCAAGACCCGAGGGAATTATGTGGAGGATTCATGTGGCGGGTGAGCCCATGCTACCTAAGAATTTGCGGAAGCTCGCCAGTTCGGAACTGCAGAGTGTGCATGACGGCGTGCTGACGATAGAGAGACGCCTTCTATCGGAGAAAGATCCCTCGCACCCGGTATTCGTGGTTAAGGTGCCACCAGGCTTGGGCTTCGTCGACAATGCCCCTGCGGATCTGTTCTTCCTGCGGTTCGACGACATCTTCAATATGTTCCACCTATACCCGCTACACTATACCATGGTTCGTCTGTTTTCTCTCAGCCTGGCCATGCAAATCATTAGAGAGAACACACCGGGCATTGCTATAGTGGACCCCTACTACATGCGTGACGGCTGCTTGGGTTCCCCCGCCGAACGACGTATCGTGGCCTCATACCTAAAAAGAATCCTCGTGGCGAACAAGACAAAGGAATACATTCTCGTGCTTTACTTTCCCGAGTAAGTCGTTATTCACTCGCCACCGTCGATTGGCTTTATTAGATCATCATCATTCTTTTTCCAACACATTCCATTTGAATTTTTTGCGCAGAGATGAACACTGCACGCTCATCTCCTTATCGCCGAAGCATTCCCACGCCACGTATTTCGACTCGGGGAGTCTAGAAAAGAAGAAAAACTACGACAAGTTCAAGGAAGTTCTGGATGATGCTCTCACTGGCTTTGCCTCGACGGAAGGCACCACCTTCGTGCGTACGAAGGTCAAGTTCGGCAGGCACATCTTCAACCACGTGACGGAGTTCCCCTGCGTGAAGCAGCCGGAAAACAGTAAGAAGGAAGCCTACTACGCACTCCATCACATGAGGGCGTTCCTACTTGACCAGCAAAATTCTACGCTGCCAGATCATCTCAAACAGTGGGCCGAAGCAAAGGCCAAGATCAATGATTCGGATATTAGACAAGAGATGTATCGCATCCAGCAGCAGTTTGGGGCAATCATCTTTCGTGATGTCATGACTTCGGGGGGATCTTCTACGGAGGAAATATCCCGAATAACCGTGACATAGAAGATCGCCTAGAGATGCAGGGTGACTATAGGAAGTTCATGACGAGACAGGGCGTCCTCCCGTTCCCTAAGCCGAGCCAGAAGGCTTGATGTTGGCCTAGTTGTAGTTACAAACTATAGATGACCTTTGTGTGTGTGTGGACAAGTGTACTTATCTTATTAGGTTTATGAATCATCGCTTACTTATTTTGCTTATTATTATTATATATCAATCAATGCTTGGTTTTTTTGCTTACTCTTTGGTCCTTTGCTCAATTTGGTCCTTCTTTTTTTCCTTACTCTTTTTTCTAGAATAATGCCGATGATTGAAATGTCGTGGCACACTATATATGTGAATGTGCTACGATGGGACTGTGAGCCTTGTGATATGCACAAGTCCAGGTCTTGTGCATCCTACTTGGCTCACCGTTCCATCGTAGCATATTCCTGTGTCCAACGACCTATGTATATATATGAGGCATTCTTTTTGAGTTATTTTTGTCTTTTTCAAGAATAATGCCGATGATTGAAATGTCGTGGCACAATGTATATGTGAATGTGCTATGATGGGATTGTGAGCCTTGTGATATGCACAAGTCCAGGTCTTATGCATCCTACTTGGCTCACAGTTCCATCATAGCATATTCCTGTGTCCAACGACCTAGCTAGTTATATATGAGGCATTCTTTTCGAGCTACTTTGGTCTTTTTGGAGAATAATGCCGATGATTGAAATGTCGTGGCACACTATATATGTGAATGTGCTACGATGGGATTGTACGCCTTGTGCTATGCACAAGTCCAGGTGTTGTGCATCCTACTTGGCGTACAGTTCCATCGTAGCATATTCCTGTGTCCAACGACCTAGCTAGTTATATATGAGGCATTCTTTTCGAGCTACTTTGGTCTTCTTCGAGAATAGTGCCGATGATTGAAATATCGTGGCACACTATATATGTGAATGTGCTATGATGGGATTGTTCGTCTTGTGCTATGCACAGGTCCAGGTGTTGTGCATCCTACTTGGCGAACGGTTCCATCGTAGCATATTCCTGTGTCCAACGACCTATGTATATATATGAGGCATGCTTTTTGAGTTACTTTGGTCTTTTTCGAGAATAATGCCGATGATTGAAATGTCGTGGCACACTATATGTGAATGTGCTGCGATGGGATTGTTCGCCTTGTGCTATGCACAGGTCCAGGTGTTGTGCATCCTACTTGGCGAATAGTTCCATCGTAGCATATTCCTGTGTCGAACAACCTAGTTATATATGAGGCATGCTTTCTGAGTTTGGTCTTTTTGATTTAGGAGTACTTTCTATAAGTGTATCTTCATATGCGACTTTAATTATATATGTTTTTTTCAATAATCGGTTAATTATTATTGTCAACTTATAGATGACGTGGTACGTCGTGTACAAGGGACGGGTTCCCGGAGTCTACGATGATTGGGAAGACTGCCGGAGACAGGTGCACCGTTTCAGCGGCAATAGCTACAAAGGGTACAATACTATGGCGGAGGCGGAAGCTAGATACACGCGCTATCTAGCGGGAGTTAGGACAAGGAACCGGATGAAGACCTACACCTTCGTCGCGGCGGTGATCATGCTTATCTTCTTTGGTTATTTATCGTGCGTTTGTGTCTAGCTAGCTAGTTTAGATGTCTAGGCGAGCTTCCGAGCTCTAACTTGTACGATCGACACATGTATTCGCATGTCACCAACTACTACTATGTAACATGATCGAAACAATGTAACTTAGACTATGTATTCATGTATGAGACTTATCTATATGTATTTGTTTCAATCTTGTTTTTCATATTGAGTATTTATATATACAATTGTATATCTTGTATCTGTGTGTGTATATCTGCTGTAATATTGTATATAATCTGTATTGCATATAATCTGGCTTGGAAATTTAAAAAAAACAAAAAATACATCTGTGGCGCACATGGTCTACCTTCTGTGGCGCACTACACCTAAAGCGCACTATGGAAGCTTAGTGGCGCACTAGGTAGTGCGCCACAGAAGATCCCAGGGGTAGCGCACCAGCCCAAACTTCTGTGGCGCACTAGCAGGTGCGCTACGCCTGTCTCTACACAACCGTGGCGCACTAGGCAGTGCGCCACGGCTGAGAGATAGCCGTAGCGCAAGGCCCGTGGCGCACTGCTAGTGTGCCACGGATGGGCATTTCGGGTGCGCCACTAACAGCATGTTTCCTAGTAGTGAGGACTGGGTTTCCCGAAGAGAGGAAGAAATATCCTGATAGAAGCCGTCAGAGGAGAAAGAACAAGGCGGAAGTTGAAGCAAATATTCAGAAAGAGCGAATGCGTATAATTGAAGAACGAATAAAGCAACAACAAGATGAAATTAACGCACTTAAAGAGCAAAGTACTACCGGCCCATCTCAGCAGCACACTGCATTCGATGCTAGCGGCCTATCGAATAATCAAAAAAGCAGTGTGGCTTCCACCGAGGTCCTGGGTGATGACAATGGCGATGACGATGGTGCACCGACGATGGCTCCTGTTGGCTACCCAGTGGATGGTATCACACAGATGACACACTGAGATCTACATGTCAAAGTTGTGAACATATCAATGAAGGTGGCGGTCGGCTATGCCTTACCAATTGGACCCACACCAACTTACCACTGTCGTCCGGTTCCACAGGGCTACGCTGTTGTCAGGGTGGATGAAATCATGCCCACCTTTGAAGTTTTGAAGCTTGACTACCCTGCAGGTGAAGGGGATGTGACTGAACTGGGAGACGCAACAAACGTCACCATTCTATGGCCAAAGGAATGTATCGTGCTTTGAAATCACACGCCAAGGCCATCTTCACCGCCGCCTCACCCGTCTCCAGCGAGGTCATCGTCGCCGCGGCAGCCGTCTTCGTCGCCTCACCCGGCTTCGTCGCCTCACCCGGCTTCGTCGCCTCACCAATCTCCAGCGCAGCCATCGCCGCGGGAGCCATCACCGGCGCCTCAGGATAAAAAGCGTAAGCGTACCGCTACTCTGCGTCGTGATAAGCGATCGCCGAAACGTAAACAAGAGCCTCTTCCAAAAGTACCAAAGGTTCCTCCCAAGAGAGCTTATGACTGTACTGAAGAGGAGACTGCGGAGATCGTTGATGCGGAAACGACAGCGTTTTTCGCTAAGCTGAGGCGGCCAAAAGAGCCAGAGTTCCCCAGCACCAAAGAAGAAAACGCTAGAGTGTTGAAAATGCTAAAGACTCTTCATCAACCCGAGCCAAAGCTGTCATCAGACTATGAGCGTTCTATTCTCAAGTCACATGCGACACAACAAGCCTCAAAGAGCAGTACTGATGCAAGCGAGAAATCTGTTGCCCAGCTCGGAGAACAAGCAAAACAGTCTTGCGCCTCTCTCAAGGTGATTTTCCATACCAATGTGGGGTTGAGCAAATATGCGGCCGAAGAGCAGTATGATCCAGAGATAGTTGCACAATACGGAGAAGATGCCGCTGCTCAAGGTATGAGTACTGCCCAGTACTTATCCCAGTTAGAGTACCTCCCCGTGTGTGAAGTAGCATACAAATACCAGTACGGCAAACCACTTGTCAAACCTGAGGAGGTAAATAATCTTCCAACAAAAATGCGAAGATTGCATAACTGGTACATGCATGCCACAAAGGCCAGGGCTAACTGGATAGTGCTGAAGGTTATAAAAAGCATTATGGGAAAGAAATAGATGACATGATATCCATTGAATTTGATGAACTATTTCAATTATTCAATCAAGACGCCTTGGACAAATCGATCATCAGTGCCTATTGTCTGTAAGTACTAATTCTGTAATTAATTTATTCTCCAGCTATCTCACCTTGTTTATTGTATGTATATAATCATATTGTAATATGCAGAATGAAGATTCTCGAATGCAGCAGAGGACAAATCTATGACATTGGCTTCATTGACCCATATTGGGTTCATCAAGCTAATCTCAAAACAAGCCCCCAAGATACGGAGGATAATATAGTACACGCGTTAAGGTTTCAAGAAACCAGAAGGGGAATACTTTTTCCTTACAACTTCGAGTGAGTGTTATTGTCTTGTATACACTTTCTATTTCGTTTACTCGATGTTAAGTATATAATTGACTAGGTAGGAAACGCGGCTTGCCGCTCGCTTGCCCGCTTCGCGGGCAACATGACATAAATAATTGTTTTGGAAGAAAATGTAGCAAGGATAGTATACAAAGACACTTTTATTAGACCAAGAGTTATTTTATATGATAAATAGAAGATAATGATGCTTTAGAGTTGACCTTACAACGAAAGAGGAAAATTTAAAGGAACCACGCTTTACCATCGGAATTTAAGAATCAACCACGGAAGGAATGGTTAAAAATGTAGGAAATATTAAAATAGTAAGATACTTAAAGGTGCAACATATAAAATCCACAGCGAAAGTACGATTCTTGGAGGATTATCAGCTGCAAACTAACGATGATTAGATGATAAATGCAGTTGTTTATACAAACTTTAGATAACACATATCTAAGAACAAAGGTAGATTATAAAGTCTGATGGTTTAACAAGAACAAAAGAAAGGTGGTGTGATTACAGAGCAGACACATTGAACTGCCCATACATGATCTAGAGAAACGACTTCTAAGATCATAGGCAGAACAGAAGCCTGATAGCTTAACCAGAAGTAAGAACATGTAGTGATATTGTATATGTCTTAAGTTACATAAATAGAATCCTTTCTACGCCTGGCAGTCCTAGAGAGTTGGTTTTCAAGACCAGTACGGAGCAGCCGCAGGATAATGTCAAGGAGATAATACTATAGGGTGGTGAGAACGTGTTTCTGCTCGGTTGTAGTGACAGAGCACGACCTGGTTACAAAAAAAGAGACACGGTACATACTTTGCTTAGTATAAGCAGAATATTATCATGTTAAGAAATGAGCAGTATACATATTACCTCACACGTTGAAGATCTAGTGCTAATTCTATGGGAACAGTTTCTTTCGAAGGGCACGGCGAAGCGGTGTTTTTTCTTTCGTCCTCTCCAAGCTATGTCGCAAGGCATAAACGGCAGGGAAAGATCAAAAATAAGTCTAAAGATTGACTGACTTGACCCAAAAATATGCAGTAACAGTTCTACTAATAGCCTGGGAACGTTACCTGGTAGATGTTTCTGTAGTGCTAGAGGGAGATGTGGATTGGTCACTTTTAGTCGAGATATACTAACGTGTGTGATAAAGGAAGGGATATGAGATATGATACTATCCATAAAAATAACAAACTTAAACTATTCTGTAAAATTTACCCTTACCGTTATGCGAGCTTTTGCCTGATTGGTTGTAACGACAGTCCCTGACATTGTAGATAATTGCTCTTGCAGAGCAAATGCACAAGCGTAGGTTGCGGAGGACCAGAAGAGAAAGAAATCATACATGTCAGGCTGTGCGAAGAAACCACAACTAATACTAAATTTCTCACTCAGACAACGGCTCAGCACCTGCAGCACAGACAATACACCTATGAGGAGAAAGTAAAGCCTGTGGCAACATCAAGAAAACGCAAGCGTATTCCAGCCAAACCATAGAAGCAAAAATAAGACAAACCCAACAATAGATCGCACCTGACAATCAATCACAGAAACCACACCTTAACAATAGCAATCCTCGGACTAAAGAAGCCAAGCCTCTGCAAGACAAGAAAGAAATAGATCAGGAACAGTCACAAATTCTCAAGACAGAAAGGACCAGACAACCTGATAAGAGACCTAAGCCATCCTTGGAGACGCAACGGACACAAACATGATTTTACAGGCCTAACAACCACCTTCTAGAGCTACGAACCACACGAACAAAGATCCAGGCCATGCAAGCGGCACCTCATCTAAAATTACAAGCAGACCCGGTAACATCTCAAGAGAGCAAATGGAGGCCACAAGTAAATAGCTAATCTAAATAAGCTCCTCAGGACCTAGACTAAAGAAGAAACCAAGGGCCCAAAAAAACCACAGCAGGCTAAAAACCTAACCCGCATGAAAACCCAAACTAAGCATAACCCGAACAGGAAACCAAACAGACGCGGGAAGGTACAGTAACGCACATACCTGGTATAAGCAAAACCAGCAACGAAACAAATAAAGCATAACCCTGACCCAACCAAACCACACAAGGAAAATTACCACAAGAACAAGAATAGGTCATACCTGCCAACCAACCAACAGACCACAGCCTGAAAGCAGCAATCCCCGTATCAAACAGACCGAACCCCTGCAAGACGAAGAAGAAGAAATAGATCAGGAACAGCTAGAATCTACCAGGACATAATCTATATCTAAAACTGAAACAAAAATCTGCTGGCAACTGCATGCAAGCAGCCACTCTATTAGCTAAACTGAAAGCTCCCTTGAGGAGGGCACAATATTCCCTTGAGGCCTGTAGCACCCTAGCAGAGCAACCAAAACCCGCATCTAAAACTAAAAGCAAAACCTAATGGCAGCCGCATTTAAAACCACAACCAAAATCTGCAGAATCCTAATAAAGCAAAGCAGAAGACATAAACAAGTAGGTGGTTAAAATGGGACTCTGCAAACCTCAATGAACACCAGACCAAGCACGTGACTGAATAAGAAGTAAAACAAGGGACATAGTAAAGTAGCAAATCACAGCAGTTCTGTTTTAAATTAAAGATTAAGTTTTTTTAGAAAGGGGATATCCCTAGCCTATGCATCAATTTATGCATGCAGCTGTACTAAAATCAAGTGTTCGCGTGCTATGTACACAATGTGCGGTTTAAACACGGAAAATGCTTATAATGAAGCCTACCGTAGTACCGGTTTGGGAATATCAAATTGTGCTATTCTACCCTGACCTGAAATTCTAATGCCTCTATGTTACATGCTGGATATCAGGCACATCGATTGTGCTCCAGCATACCGCAGTGAGAAGGAGGTAATCAGTAACTATTTTATCCACATCATTTACATCTAATCAGATAGATGCCCTTCAAATGTGCCTAATGTTCAAACCGTAAACCGCTCTAAAATAATCACCCGGTAATTGCAGAAAACATGTGGTGTTAGATTTCTGAAATAATAACCGTTTGCTTGCATGTGCATTTTGATATCTAGAGTTCCTCTGTCAATTCTTGATGGAGTGCATCTACCAGTACTGTCGTGTCTTTTTTCCTATTCTAATACATATGGCAATGAACTATGTACTTGCAAACGCCTGTAAAAAATAATTTGATATGTGATCTGCACCAGAAAAAAGAGAATGGAGGACAAAACTGAGTACATTGTTTTTATGCGTGAAGATTTTAGGATTTCTTAAAAGCAATATTACCAGATCTCTCTAAAACAGAATGGCTATAAATGACGAAGAATGTTTATAGTCAGATTGATACCTAAAACATATAGTAAGAATGACGCTGAATACAAGCATATAGATCCATACAAGAATATTTATAGAATCTGCCTATAAACGACAGCATATTTATGACTACCAATGACGTATCACTGATCACTTGTCTAAAGGTTCCAGATTGATACCTAAAATATATATGCTTGTATGAATCTCCCTGGCAAGTACTGGTGAGCTAGCAATAACTGGGTTTCCAGCGCAAAGGCTATAAATAAGAGAGCATCTCAGAGATAACGATCACTGATCATTTCTCTAAAGGTTCCAGTTCGATACCTAAAATATACATGCTTGTATGAATCTCCCTGACAGGTACTGGTGAGCTAGCACTAACTGAGAGAGCATCTCACTGATAACACACTAAAGGTTACAGCTTGATAAGGAAGAAATAGACCTAGACCTACCTAACTGGGGCACCTCTTTGTTGAAGTAAAACTTTCTGCACCAATAGCTTATACCTAACTGGGGCATATTCATGCTTTTATGCAGATCATCAACTGTTCTTGCAAAGAAATCAATAGGAATTTCTATATATGGAGAAAAATAGTATGTTAGTACCTAATGGCTAACATAAATATATTTGATTCAGTACGCACATAATTAGTACTATATGGCTAACATGTATAGATTCGGATGTTTGGAAGAATCAGCTCTTCCAGAAGAGATGAATGATTTGATAATCTGAATACGGTCTTCCGGTAAAAATGTATACCTCTATTGCATCACACGAATTCTAAAACTTACCTAACAAATAATCTGAGTACCAATAATGTTGGGAGCTTTTAGAACAACCAAGCACAAAACATATATGAGCTCACCTGCCAAATCTACGACCTGTACTCATCAAGGATTAAATCTGGCGTTCACATGAATCACTGAAGATGTTCCCGAAGGAAGGGAACCAGCTCACTAGGAAATCGGGGATGGCCTATGGCACCGATGCAGCGGAGAAGAGGAATTAATCTATAGTACCATGTCCAGCAGAACGTGTGACACAACTCTTCCAGCTCCTCCACATCTCTATATGTTCCACTCTCTTGTCCTTAAATAGTACATAGAGTAATCCTAGTTAGGATTTTCATCGAACACCTTACGAGCACAAATAAAAACAGATATGTGTGTTTAACGAAGATGAGATTTCATGTCATCTTCAAGCAGGGAGAGAAGCTCCACCAGCATTAGCAACCACCTGGAAAGTAGATGGTGGGTTACTGCATGGTCATTGGTCAGAAAATGTGACCCGGGAATTCTACGGTTGGAGAGGAATGGGGTTACATGCAGTGAATCGGAGCATACTACGTCTGGTCATTTCACATATGTAAAAACTAACAGGAAAATAGCAAAGAACAAGCAATTCATGACTAGCAAGTTAGGTGGTTCTATTGTCTAGAAAACGATCTACCAAATTGTAGTCTGTACCACTCCTTCGCAAGCCTAAGCCGCCACAAGAGATAAATGGAGGGAGAGAACCTGTAGGTGGAGTAGGTGTTGTTCAGGTCGAGGAGGAGGACGGGATCGAGCTCCCCGCGGCGGCGCTGGATGCACAACTCGAGAAGGCCGCATCTGAACAAGATGTGGTGGCGTGGATGGGCCCACGCTCGCCGCTGCCACACTAAGAAGAGGCCATCGCCGCCCTAACAATACCATGACCAACGCCTGCTGCTTGGGGAACCCTAGACCGGTGAGGCCCGGCCTACCGCCTCTGCTCCGAGCAAGGTAGGGACGATGCAGCCTTGTTCCCTCCTCGTCCTCCACCATGCCGCCATGCCAAGATATCGGCAAGACCCTCCTGTCCGATCCTCGCGGGCTCTGCTCGATCCGTCGCCCCGCCGGCTCCATTCCCCTCCTGGACGCTCGTCGAGAGCTTCCCTGGTCATCTCCGCCACCGACTAGCAGCCATGGGGGCTAGGGTTTTGAGGAGGGAAGGATGGGGAAGAAGGGAGAGCACGGGAGTGGGTGGCGGCTAGGGCCGACCCTGCCTCCTCTCCATAGCCAAGCGCGGGACGGTTTTTCCCCTGGCCATCCAACGAAAACACGGGGTAGCCACCGCGCTTCTCTCTGATTCCCTCTCTCACATAGCGCCACGTACACTCCGTCTCCGACAAGCGGGCCAGGCGAGACGCAGGACCTCAAATCAGTGGAAAAGCGGGGATGAATGCCGGTGCGGGTAGAAACGCGAAGGCGAGGTGGACGGCTAGGATCGCTTTGTCAACTCAATCCGATGGCCAGGAGGGCACATGGCCTCTAAAAGCTCCCTTGGGGGGCTAGAATATTACTTCCTGATTAGTTATGCATTCACAGTTTCCACTATATTCTGTTAATCATTCAACTTGACAAAGGACGTGTACTAGTCATGGACTCGAAACATAAACCCCTTGAGCAGTGGAAGGACATGCAGATGCTTCTCCAGTGGTAATTCTAATCATTACGACACTATATTGGCATCGTTCGTGAATTTTATGATATCAAATAATTAATAACTTATTTTATTCGTTTTCTTCGCCGTGCAGCTCTTGGAAACGGTTCACCAACAAGGCTAGGGGTGTTTGGAAAGCGGAGCTTACATTTGAAGCACTAGATGTAAGCACCACTAGCTATATCCACGCATCTCTTTGATTCTAGTTTTGATACAGTTATTATCATGCTTGATTATTATTTTGATTGAACTATGTTCTCGTAAAGTGCCTGACGCAGGGACCAGGTAACGATCTATATCATGTTTGCGAGTTCATCTGGCGGACGTGCGATGAGAAGGGCAGAAATTTAGAACAACTCTACGTACGTAAACAATTTTTATAGTTTTTAATTACAATCAAATTGTGTTTAGTTTCATTCATATAGGATGACTTCTTTTTTAAATTAGATCGAACGTCTACGGGACGGTCTTCTGCCAAAGGATCGCGTACGAGCAATTCAGAAGGAATTGGCGGGATTCTTGGATGTAGAAGTCCTAAACCCAAAAGGGGAATACTATTCGGCTGTGTATAGACAATAGAGATTGTACAAAAAGCAACTCTTGTATGTGGTGCATGAACTCGATCCGTGTATCGAATGTAATATTGTCATGATGATCTTGTGTAATATAATGGTTCCTTCATTGATGAGTGCAAAACACTAAATAAACAATAAAACAACATAAACGAATTCTCTGCCGCGGCACAAAAAGTGGCCAAAATGCTGCCGCGGCAACAAAAGTTGCCAAAATGAATTCTCTGCCGCGGCAGAGAAATGTGTCAAATCTCTGCCGCGGCAGAAGCTTATTTGTCCCGGGACGGTTGCTCCCCCCTCGCACGGAGCAGCGGCCACGTGTACGCTCTTTTGTCCCGGTTGGTGGGGCAACCGAGACTAAAGGTTAGGGCTTTAGTCCCGATTGCCCCGTCCCGGTTGGGGAACCGGGACTAAAGGCCCTTACAACCGGGACATATGGGCTGTTCTGCACTAGTGTAGTTTGGGTGGAATTTACTAAATGTAAAAAAGGAAGTATATATATTTTATTATCAATGTCCATTACTGAACTCCCGCGCATGACTGACTTAATTTTATTATACCCACCTACAACGAAATATCGTACTCTGTATGAGTTTTGCACGATGGCTTAGTAGATGGTGATTATGAATTCCTAGAGGTGTGACCAATGGCTACTGTGCTATGTAGTAACAAAATCGTACATACTTTGTCGTACACGAGGCAGTGCTCATTTATACTAGCGTGGTTTGGGTCAGGTCATCGACGTGGTTTCAGATCAGATTAAATATTTTTATGTAACTTTTGCCATGGAGAATGGTCAAGTTCACTTCTCCTATATAACTAGCCATAAGCTACTATGAGGTTTCACGTGTTTTTCGTGTGTTTCTATGCTATATGTCTAGTAATGAACTCCTACAATACAATTTGGCATGTTTCTGCAATACAACTATTGGAATGGGCGGCTCCAGGAATTAACGTACATGGTTGTGTTCAAGGAACGAGATTGCTATAACGACCAAGGGTATGGTGGCCAGAAATTGGCTGCATCCCCGTACTCTATAGTGTACCATCTTGAGGAACTGGGCATGATGAATTGCAAGAGACGGTCCGTTGACCCTTCTCGTCCAGTCTAGATCACGATGAACCGCAGGGAAGGATATTTCTAGTCCCGAGAGTGAGCGAGGCTTTGCTTACGATGTCTACCAATTCAATTGGGCCAACTGTATGGAACTTCTTCATGTTTGAGGAGTCTAATTAAGTTGATCTTACGATTCGTGTCCTATGCATGAAAACAGGAATTAAATAACTGTGCAGTGCTCTAGTGTTTATTGGGTAATATTTATGGATCTTCTCCTCGAAACAGGCATACGCCCAGCTATATTAATATAGTCACCATTTCATACCGCTGCTGGGCCAGACAGTACAACGCCCAAAAGAGAAAAACAGAGAACTAAAAAAGAAATGAAAAAGAAAGCAAAGCCGATAACAGCGGCTTGACGAAAACGGGGAGGACCCGTGACCGTTGCGTCCTCCATCTAAGTTCCACCACAATTCTAGCACTCTGAAGCGTCGCGCACCAAGCAGCACCTCCAGGAAGGACGACGACGCTGCTGCCCGGACAGGTCCTAGGGTTTCCCCCGGTACGCTCCGGGAGGTGGGAAAGAGGTACACTCGGCGCCCTTCAAGAAGGACGGTGGCACTCGCAGGCGTCACCACGTAGGTGTTAAGAAGACAAGGGTTTTTCCCGACCCCTCAAAAAACCACACCCGAACACTTTCACAGTGCTCCACCATGCTCACCGCCCGCCAGCATACGCCACACCGATCTTGCATCCGCCACCACCGTCTCACCGTGACACACGAAGTAGGGTCGATACACCAGCAAAGAGGAAGCAACGGTAGGGATTACCGAAACAACAGTGCACGGGAGGGAACAACCTCCACCACCGGACGGTGGTAGCCGACCGGATACAGCCGCAGGGCAAACCAGGCCCACCTGGCCTGGCCGAGCCCCCCAGGGCTCGTGAAGCCCCGCCGCCGCACTGCAGCAGGGGAACTGTCATCCCGGCCATCCCCACGCAAGCCCCTATTTCTCTGGTTCTCAGGGGATCAATTGCCACCGTCGATCCCTGCCACCAAGTAGCACCACCACCACCACCGCGCTCACCCGGGAAAAAACCAGACCACCATCGGTCTGAGGAACACCCCGACCTCCATGAGTTCAACCCCTCGGGGCGACAAGTACCACCATGGTGAAGTCCTCGGTGCCGACATGGGGTCTAAAGCAAGATCCGGGCCCACCTGGCCTAGATCCGTCGACACGAAGGGAGCAGCGCTACGGGACATGCCGCGCAGCCCGCTGTCCGAGGACCAACCGGTGCTTAGACCATGCGCCGGAGATGGGGTTCAGGTCGCCATAGCGGCAGCCCCTAGAACCACATGCAAGGCCCGACCCGGCCCAGATCAAGCCCAACCTGGCCCAGATCTGGGCCAAGACCCACGCCACCACGGCACAGCTCCGGCCGCCACCTCATGTCCAGCTCTGCCCACCATCGCTGGCTCCCGAGTACCCCACCACCGTCGTGCCCCGCCACCGTCCTCAGGGTCGAGCCCGCGCCGAGAACCGGGCCAAGCCCGCGCATCTGCAGCCGAAGGACGAGGGCGCCCGAGGCCACCCCTGCCTCCGCCATGGACCCGCCGCCCCACCACGAGGCCTCCTCGCCGCTGTCGCACCAGCGGCACCGCCGCGCCCCTCGCCAGCGCGTCGCCCCCACCGGCCCCGTCGTCTCGCGTCGATGTCTCCGCGTGAGGGGGAAGAGGACTCCGCCGCCGCCCGCGCGCGGGCTTTGCCCAGCGGTGCCGTCCGGTGGCGGCGAGGGGAGGAGGGAGGAGGGGAGGACCTGGGCGGCGGCGGCTAGGGTTCCCTCCCGTCGCTCACGGGAGCGACGAGGAGGGAGACGCGGGTTTTCGCTGTCCAGGTCCCGTGTCGGCTAGCACTTGCCATATTTCCGGATCTTCTCACCGATCTTGTTTCGGGGAAAATATTATGGAGATTTTTTACGATACCCTGGTACTTCTTAGCCAGATCATGGAACAGCAGTAAGATCTAACCCTTTATTTCAGATGGCAACTTAGACCTGTTCTCTTGCCTAAGAGGCTAGCATTTGTTTGATCTAATGCATGTTCTTGCCTCCGGAATTGTAAGAAGGATCAAGGATGTGTTCATGTACTTCAGCTCAATGTCATTGTTTTGATCAGTTGTATGTGACCGTCTATTGGATTCTCGATGCATATGTCAGCAGCCTGCCACGACACTTTTTTTTACTTCTATATACATATAATTTTACCTGGTTTCAGATTGACATTTGCATGGGTCTGAGACTAGCCAAAATGGGTAGGCTTGCTGAGCTACTTTACTTCATTGATATTTAACAGGGTTATCTACTTTTACAAAGAATGGAGTGAAAGATATGAAGGTCAGTCAGTACCAAGTTACCAACATATATATTAGAACAACATTAGCTGGCCAAACTAGGTCAGAGCTCCAGCAAAATATTCGTCTCTCGAAGCAGAAGGGACAATGATATATCACGAGCTAGAACTTTATGCTTTGATTTTCCGCATATATGCATGCTCGCTAGCTTGGTGCCAAGTCTGATGCCGGCAAATGAGGATGGTAGGCTTTGGGAACAATGATCCCAGAAAAAATGGTGGCCGGAAGCCACTCTCAATTCCACCACTTGCACATATGTCATTACAAAAACACAACTTGAGGAAATGTCACTCCAACTTTGCAATACCTCCACATATGCAATTCTCTACATTTAAGAGAATAAAGGTTCATAAACTATGTGTATGTCAGTGTGTATTGCAGTATTTACTTTGTTACCACTTTTGGGGTCTTTTTGGCGCCAAAAAAGTTTAAAAAATTTAAATTTTGGCAAAAGTTTGAACTTATCAGAAAAATCTGAAAACATTATAGAAAATAAAACACACTAAAATGAGTCTATTGTTCTAATTTGAGCCATTTCTGGGAAGATTTGGATTGATAAACTGATATTTTTTGTTCTGTCCAGATTTTTGTCAAAATTTAGCCAAAAATTTGAACTCGGAAAAATCTAAACCATTACAGAAAATCGAACACATTAAAACGAGTCTACTGTTATAATTTGAGTCAGTTTTGAGCACATATGATCCTTTAAACAAAGGTGTGAAGTTCTATTCAGAAACTTGAACACCAATTACAGAAAATTTCAGCAGAGTTTCCCTACAAATTGTCGTAGATAGGTCCATAGCAAATAGTTCACAAAAAAATAACCGGTAAATAGTTCACAAGCAAACCAAGCAAATAGTTCACAAGATACATAGTTTTACAAGCATTAGATTGAATCATCCACCAAGCCAATAAAGAAGGCTTTGTTTTGCACCATACACTACTAGGGAAAATCCTACTCGAGGCGCACCACAAAAGCCATTAGAGGCGCATATGTGATGCTCTTCGAGGCCCGCGCTTCTAGTATTTCTTACCCGAGTCGCATCTCACATGCGCCTTGTAGAAACCTATATATGCGAGGCACATATTGATCGATATGCGCCTCGCATATCTAGGGTATACGATGCGCCTCGAATAGCTTTACAGATGTGCCTCGAATGGCATTTTCGAATTTCAAACAAAAAATGCAAAAAACACCCTCATTTTGAATTGTAAAAGCAACCGATTCCGCGTATCGCCGCCGTCGTGTCGCCTCGCTAGAGCATGGTGGTCATGGGCGTGGCCACAACCTACCACCATGGGGAGGTGCAGGAGGCCGTGGCCATGCTAGTTCTCGAGTGGGAGGTGTCGGGCCGAGGAGGGGGAGGTGGCAGCGAAGGAAGAGGTCGTTGTCATTGTCACTGCAAGGAGGAGGAGGAGGATGGAGCAAGGAGGCTAGAGAGAGAGGAGAAGGAGAATGAGAAGAAGGATAAGAGGAGGAGAGGAGGGAGAAGGGGAGGAGGGAGAATGGGAGGAGGAGAAGAAGGAGGAGGAGAAGGAGGAGAATGGGAGGAGAAGGAGAAGAATGGGAGGGAAAATGAGAGGGGTAGGTGGCCATTCAGATTCGAATTTCGAATCCCGTCTAAAAGGTGGAGATAAGTGAGTGGTGCTAGGTGGCTCCATGTGCCAAAAAGTGAAAAAATTGGTGTCATAATACTCGAGACGCATCCCATACAAGATGTGCCTTGTATAATTTAAGAACACAAGGCGCATCTTGTATAGGATGCGCCTCGAGTATTCTGGTACCACCTTTCCCACCTACCACTACCAGGCCCACCCAACTTATTCGAGGTGCATATGCTCAACATGCGCTTCCAATATCCAAAAATACAAAAGGCGTATATGAGCATATGCGCCTCCGGTATTGGAGCACCAACCACCACTGAGACCACCCACCTTATTCGAGGCACATCTGGTCCATATTCGTCTCGAGTCGCATATGGACCCGATGTGCCTCTAATAAGGGGAGGCAGCCAGATCTGGTCCATACATGAAATATAGGAGATGCACCCTTCACAAATGCGCCTCCACTATTCAAATATACAAGGCACGCCCTTAAGAAATGCGCCTTGTATATTTAGTGGAGGCGCATATGGTTAGGATGTGACTCCTATAAGCATGTCTCCTATAGGCTTTTCCCTAGTAGTGATATACGGGTTGCACTACTGGAGGTGAAGGTGGCGAAGGTATAACAGGTGCAAATGGAACAATCTTTTTGTATTTCTTCGTTGTAGATGTAGTCTTCTTCACCGGGGTCTTTTTCTTGGATTTCACTTGTGTTGTAGCTTTCCTCACGGGTGTCTTGTTCTTGGCCTTCTCTTGTGACGCTGTTTTCTTCACAGGAGATTTTTGCTTGGCCTTCTCTTGTCTTGTAGCAATCTTCCCAGGTGTCTTCTCCTTGGTTGGTCTCTTGGGATTTTCTGGAGTTGTTCTACCCTTTTTCCTGCATCAACAAGAGATGGTTTAGATTGAGTAATAACATAGTAAGAAAAGTGCAAGAATTTATCTTATAAGATTGATAAGGACTTCATCATCTGATGCATCACCATCTATTATAGCAACTGTTTTGTCATCTTTCTTCCTGCAATACGAACAATATAAATCAATTTAGGATATGTAAGTTATGAAAAACAAAACTGAAAAGCAGAAATACCGAGTCACCTTTTCTTTGTCGATATAGATGGATCCGATTCATCTTCGGGTATATCATCATCTACTGCCACATATTTAGGATTAGGAACTTTGCATGTCTTCTCCATGTGCCCATATTTAGGATTAGGAACTTTGCATGTCTTCTCCATGTGCCTAGGTTGCTGACACCTCTTACACTTCACTATTTTCCTTCCAGGTTCTAGCCATCCTCTGATTCTTTAAACTCTTGGCCTACCAGCCACGACCTTCTACAACGGGGGTGCACCTTGAATCCCAAATACACATGTATCCACTGCGACTTATCTGTCATGGAAGGGATTCTCCCGGCATATGCTACCTTTAACTTTTCCAAAGAATAGTAATCATCCACATATGACTGAATCTCAGCACCATTAATACTACAAATGAAAGCGAGTGCGTACATGCATGGCTTTCAAGAAACTTGCCAAACTCTACAAGTACATGTGCGAGTTTTTAAGTTGAGAATGTGCCTTTTCATAAATTTCACATCTAGCAAAGTAACTTTTGCCTCTTGTTTAGTGGTCCAAACAATCTTGTTTAGGCCAAATTTTTTTGCTAAGTGCATTTAGCTATTTAATAACATGGGGAAGAATTGTACTATTTAGTATTTCACTAATCTGCCTTCTAACACAAAAATTCTCTGTGATAAGCCTCCTAATTCTATCAAAAAGGTTGCAAACATTGAGTCCTTTGAAGTATTTTATTTGCTTGTTGAAACTCTCAGAAATGTGTTTTTTTAAATAGTCAACCTTGCTGGCCTCTCCAAAAACACATTTGTACCACAACCTATGGTGATGAATTTCCATATATTCAATAGCTGATGGGTTAGCTTCCTTAATTTTGTTCATATGATGCAAAAACTTACGATATGAGAAAGTCCATGTAGATGGGTACAGGTTATCCGTGTACACTTTACCATGAAATTTCCATACATGTGTCTCATGCACTCTCAATTTCCACGGTTAGGGAATACAAGGTCAATGGCAGTTTCTAATCCTTTGCACGCATCACTAGAAATAATAAGTCCAGGAACCTATAGCTCTATGCAACTGTCTCATGAACCATTCCCAATTGTCACCGGTTTCAGAGTCAAAAAAGCAAAGGCTACATAATATAACCAGATGTGTCCATCTACAACAGTTGCTGATGCTAATTGGCCCTTAAATTTTCCATTAAGTGACGTTGAGTCCACACCAACATAACGCCTACAACCAGCTAAGAAACCATCGATGCAAGGCTTGAATGCAACAAACATTCTGTTGAAGTGATATTTATTTCCATTTTTAGTATCTCAATCTCTACAATGCTCCATGGGCTTTTCTTTTCTATCTCGGCTTTCCAGTTAAAAGCAATGGAAAACTATCTTCATAACTACCATGCATGTGATCAAGTTCTCCTTTTATACCATACCAAGTATTGTTGTAATCCAACTTGATGTTGTACTCATCTTGCAGCTTTTTTCTAGCATCTTTTGCACCAACACCAGGATTTTTCTTGACCCAGTCTCCAATCTTATCAACAATCTATCCCCGTGAAGCCATTGTGCAATTTGAAAAGTTATTAGTTGGACAATTGTGCTAAAATGGCAGTGTTTTTGTCTGCATATGAGAAAACAACTACATAAGTCAAGTCCAACAAATAAATCTTGAAAACAATGCATACCATGGTTGTTTTACCATCCTGCGGTACCGATGCATGAATGCGCCATTTACATGTCAGATGTGCACACTGAGCAATAAATCTAGTGGTTTCCATTTTGATTTTAGCCAACTTATACCCAACAATAATATTCCAATGCCTTATAGCTTTTCTACAATCCACAATGTCAGGAAAAAAAAAGCCCTAACACTGATGTCTGGGTTCTTGGGGTCATGCACCACACTATACCCAGCCGGGTCAATGTCTGCCACTTCTTCCTCTTCATGGCACGCCAACACATCACCAACATCCCCTTCCGCCTGAATGCCTCCTCCCTCCTCAACACATGTAGCTGAGACATACACATGGACAGCATACATGTACTCATCATCTACTCCTACATACTCCTCAACTATGTCCAATGGATCAGATTATATAGTTGGGGTAGATGGAACCACTTGTGCAGATTGTTTTAGTGACAAGGTTGAACGAGATGCTATGTTTTTACTAGGAGTTAGAAGACAACCTTTGAAACCCATCAGCAGCACGTCATTATCTAGAATTATTGGCTCGAGCACATGATCAACATTGTCAAGCATCGACACAGGAGTTTCGGAACAAGGGTTGTCATGCACAATAACAACAAGGGCTATCTTCCTCTCGGCTCTATACATGTCAAACATCACATAAACTTTGTCGTTTTGTGTTAGTCTAACATCTTGCGCCATTATCACGTTAAAATATCATACGGTGATAATATGATCCCTACCAACTCTCAACTTTGCACTTAACCCATCCATGAGCACCTCCACTGTAAAATCATGTGAGTTTACATTCCATTTAACTGTTTTCCCATTCACATATGATTTCCTGCCATTGGGTTCCTTGAGCACAAATCCTTGAACAACAATGTCTAAGCTAAATGTATTTGTCAATTCGAGCCTAGAAATTTCATGGAAAAAACGAAATTAAAAAAATCCCATGTATCTTTGCATTCAAGAACATTCTGGACAGAGATATTGGTACTCACTCGACACGCACTCAAGATCAGGGCGCGTCTTCATTTGGGGCTCTGCGCGTCTAGCGTCAAGGGCGTCTTTACGTCCAGCGTCGAGCGCACCTCCGCGTCGAGCAGTGGCTCCTCTGTCCTCATCGAGCCGCGGCAGCGCACCTTCGGCTGTGTCGACCGTGGCACACCTCCGGCCGCCTCGATCAGGCCTCCAGCTGTGTCGCCCTCGCTCACCTCCCCGTGTCCGCCGCCCTTGCTTTCAACCACCGCCGCCGCCTCGATGTAAATTGCTAGGGATTTGAGTCGTGAAGATAGGTAATGAGTTAACTGGACCGGGATTTTTTTGCGTGGTACTGGACCGGGATTTGAACCAATCAATCCCTGCATAGACCCAATCGCTCCATGTATACATTCTCGTATTTGTACATAATGGCATACATGGAGGTATTGTAAAGTTGAAGTGGCATTTTTACAAGTTGTGTTTTTAATGGCATATATGCAACCGGTGGATTTAAGAATGGCATAAAACTAATTAACCCCGGCAATCCCATTTTTTATTGGGTAATATTTCGGATCTTCTCACCGATCTTGTTTCCGGGGAAATATTATAGAGATTTTTTAAGATACCGTAATACTTCTTAGCCAGATGGCGGAATAGTAGTAAGATCTAACCCTTTATTTTAGATGGCAATTTAGACTTGTTCTCTTGCCTAGGAAGGATCAAGGATGTTTATGTACTTCAGCTCAATTGTCATTGTTTTGATCAGTTGTATGTGACCGTGCTACTAGATTCTCGTTGCATATGTCAGGAGCCTGCTATACACACGATGTTTTATGTACCATGTGTAGCATCTCACCATCCATAGCTATGACAGAAGCAAAGAAAACCACTAATTGTTGACCGTACATAGATCAGACACCAAATTGTCGTTCGCATATAGGTTCCTCATATAATTTTACCTGGTTTCAGTTTGACATTTGTATGGGTCCGAGGCTAGCCAATAATGGGTAGGTTTACTGAGCTACTTTCCATTCATTGATATTTAACAGGGTTATCTACCTTTCCAAAGAAAGGACATGGAAATCGTTGTAGCTCTAAGGAGTGAAAGACCAAGGTCAGTCAGTACCAACATATATATTAGAACAGCATTAGCTGGCAAAACTAGGTCAGAGATCCAGGCAAATATCCCTCTCTCGAAGCAAAAGGGAGAATGATACATCACTAGCTAGAACTTTATGCTTTGATTTTCCGCATGTCTGCATGCTCGCTAGCTTGGTGCCAAGTCTGAATGCCGGCAAATGAGGATGGTAGGCTTTGGGAACAATGAACCCAAAAAAAAATGGTGGTCGGAAGCCACTCTCAATGAGCCTACAAATTTCATGTCGTTTGCCCTGTCTAACTTGCCATCTGCTTGATTCGGTTACTTACATGTGGGTCCCATCATGCCCAGCCTTGGTCTAACCATTATTATGACAAGTGGGTCCTACCACCTGAGTTGTGGATGGCCGCATCCCAGGTTCGAGGATCTGTGTCAGCATTATTGTGTAATTTTTCTTATTTTGTCGCTCCACCGCCTGCTCCGCTACAATGCTCTGGTCTCTCCCGCTGCCACAACGTTTCACCGTGCACCGCCCCGCACCACGAAAGCATTCCCCTTTGGCCTCTGTTCATCACGCTCGCCGTTGTCCCCACCCTGACCTCTCTCCTTCCTGCTATGACCTGTCCTGGTGTGGTCAAAAGGCTGGAAGCAAAAAGCATGAGCCAGCCATTTGCTACACGCTTACGACGGTGGATGCAAAGAGGATGGATCATGGATGGGAGGAGAGAACATAAATGGATCCTACAAGGCTGCAGAGCACAGGCGAGGACGACACTGGGG
This sequence comes from Avena sativa, assembly GCA_916181665.1. Lineage (NCBI taxonomy): Eukaryota > Viridiplantae > Streptophyta > Magnoliopsida > Poales > Poaceae > Avena > Avena sativa. Next base: position 288,393,631 of record OV702296.1, read on the forward strand.
AAGAGGACGTGGGGAACAAAGCTCTGCAACTTTGGAGCCCGATGAATATGTTGATCGTCCTCCCTGAAGCATATGAACTATAATTACGTCTTGTCCTTTTTTAATTAGCAACTCTAGCACCGTAGTAATAGCGAGGATGTGTGTCGATAATCGTAGGAAGTCTGTCGCATCCGGATTCCTGCTGAAGGTGTCAGAGTGAAACCATGCCCGGAGGTAGAGTTGTAGTTAGCGCTTGTTTCGATTATCGACTGATAGTAGATGCGGAAGAACTAACTCTATATGACTTGTACACGGAATTTGGCAAGTTCCCGATTAGCCAGAACGAGGAAATCGTACCTAGGTACTATGAAACAAATTCTCAGAATTTTTATGACATTAGGACCGACGAGGCCATGGCCACGATGTGGGGTAAACATCTGGGGACAAAGAGTGTGTTGATGTATGTCTGTATTGTTAATAAAGAGACTGGAAAAGAGTCTATCATCAATAATTTCGGACCATCTGCAATGCAAACAACTCAACTGACCATGACGGAGAAGCCTCTCCTCGCGGTACCGAGCGGAATCGCTCAACTTCTCATTGAGCATGATGCCTTATCAAGTGAGCACAAAGGTATAGAAATGGGGGGACTAAGGACGATTTTGTGTTCAGAGACAGTGATGACGAGAAAGCATATCCATATGTGATTGTTTATCCTGATAGTATGTAAAGTAGGAAGTACTTGATTGATCCGAACTTTGAGCCTAACTACAGATGATGAATACGAGGACATGTCATTGATATACTTTGACAGGGACAACCTACAATTGATGATGGGATTGTCTTTAAGACTATGTAGGTCTGTAGATATGCAGTTGCCACCTTTGCAATAAAACATGGGTTTGATTATATCATTGAAAATAGTGACCTGAAAAGGTTTAGGATGCATTGAGGGAAAGTAAGATGTGTAAGTGGAGACTGCATGCATCCTCAATGAGGGGTGGACACCTATTTCAGGCTGCAATGGCTAACTATTGATTAATTTTTCAAATTTAATATGTTTTATGTGTGTGTGTGTGTGTGTGTTTTGATTTGTTAAATTATTTTCGAATGCAAATCAAAGTAAACACAAAGAAACACAACTGTCATAATACTTTTTAAGTGATAAAATAAGACCTGCTTAAACCAAGTGGATTACTTTACTGTACTTGATTGGGTGAGGCAGGATAAAGGCATTGGACCTGTTGAACTCACATAGAAGCTTAGTGATAAATTTAACGGTCTGATTCCTTACCATGGAGTTTTTGTAGAGAAGGACATGGCTCTGGACTTTATTCAAGACAAGTGGAATGACAATTTCTACATGTTGTACAACTTCAAAGAAGAGGTAAAAAGGGCTCATTACCTTTGAGTGTTGTTGACATTGATTACGAGGTAATGAGATAAAGACAAAAAATCTCAAGAGGGATCAACTATATAACGACATATAAGAAATTCTTCAGGAGATGTTTTGTGTGCCTGGAGGCATGCTAGAAGGGGTTTCTAGTAGGTTGCAAGTCATATTTGGCAATAAACGACGCAACTTCTTTAACGGGGAATTTCAGGGGAAAACGACTTTCCACATCTTGTGTTGTAGATGCCTATAATTCCTTTTTTCGGTAGCTTATATTGTTCTTGAGGGCGAATCTAACGAGAGCTAGACATAGTGCATGGAGAGACTTCGTGCAGTAATTGGTCACCCTAAAGGCTTGGTGACACTGATGTGTGCAGTAATTGTCTAGGGAATGTTGTTTGTTGTATTTCCTTGGTTGAGCATAGAGAATGCATGAAACACCTCGCTACAAACTTCACGAAGAAGTTCAAAGGGAAGATCTTTGAAGATAATTTGTAGCCATCAACATACACATACATCTCAAGTAGGCATGCTACTTACATGCAGAACATGTATACAGTGCCAAAGGTGAAAGAATTTCTTAAAGAATATCATGACAAACTATGGGCTAGAAGCAAGTTTGGTGAGTTAAACAAAATGAATTATGTTTGCAACAATTTAGCAGAGAAGTTTCAGTTATAAGATTACGAGCATTAAATCACTTGCAATTGTTCTTTTGCTAGAAACAGTAAGACATTGCATAATGGCAAAGATAGATTTCAGAAAAAGAATTTGTGCAAGAAAAATTGGTGTCCATAAAATAGTGTCAAATGTGGTTTTGTTACTTAATGCAAGGGCAATAAGGAAAATAAAGATGAGGATGATCACAAGTTCTGATGTGTTAGTTGAGGTTTATGCAAAAGGCAAGCATGGAACTAAAATGAGGTACCATGTAGACATTTGATACGTTGAAAACGTATCTATAATTTTTGATGCTCCATGCTTGTTTAGTATCTACTTTGCTTTACTTGTCTACACTTTGAGGTGCTTTTTACATGTTTTTTGGTACTAACCTATTAACAAGTTGCAACAGCGCCAGATGTCTGCTTTCTGCTGTTTTTGTTTCATAAAAGTTAGTAAAGAAATATTCTCGGAATTGGACGGGATGAAGGACAAAGTCAACAACTTTCCATGGGGAAAAAGAAGTCCAAAGGAGAGCCCGAGGGGCCGGCCAGAGGGGCTAGACCCTCCCAGGCACGGGTGGGCCCTAGCCCGCGCCTGGCTAGGTTTTCGCTGCCCTGGCGGCCGCCTTGGTCTCCCCCTTCGCCTATAAGAAGCCCCCAATGCAGAAACTCTGAGTACCCGATCAGAAATCCACAAAACCGTCTGTAGCCGCCGCCACCATCGTCCCTAGATCGGGGGGATCTGAAGCTCTTCCCGGCACACTGCCAGAGGGGAGATCATACCGGAGGCCTTCTCTCCGGTATGATTCGTGAGTAGTTCCACCTTGGACTATGGGTCCATGTAGTAGCTAGATGGTTGTATCCCCTCCTTTGTGCTTTCATGTATAGATCTTGTGAGCTCCGTTCATGATCAAGATCTAATCTATTAGTAATCATGCATGTTGTGTTTGCAGGGATCCGATGGATATTGAGATTATTATGTTGGTTTGATTAATGGTTCTATCTTTATGATTCTATCATGTCTATGTTGTTTGTGATCTTGCATGCTCTCCGTTGCTAATGGTTATCTTGGCCAAGTAGTTGCTAGTGACTCTAAGAGGGAGTATTTATGCTCGATAGTGGGTTCATGCCTCTAGTTTACAAGGGAAGTGACAGAAACCTCTTCGGTTGTAGATGTGTTGTTACTACTAGGGAGAAAACAACGGTCTCTTGTTCATGGAACATGTGGACTGTTTACCTTACACACTTTGCTTAAAGCAATTGTCTGTTGCTTGCAACTTAATACTGGAGGGGGTTCGGATGATAACCTGAAGGTGGACTTCTAGTCATAGATGCAGTTGGATTACGGTCTATGTATATTGTTGTATTGCCCAATCAACCTCATAGGATCTTTCTGGCTAGTAATTGCATTGTTATGCCTTGCTCAGTTCCTGTCAATTGCCCTGTTGTAATTTGTTTACCCTTCATGCCATGTTGTTTATCTAAGGAGAGCACCTCTAGTGAACTATGGACCCCAGTCCAATGTTTACCATTGATACATCTTCCACTGTTACTTATTTACTTGCTGCAAACCATTGCTTTCCACACCATACGTTTAATCTTTTGTTATAGTAAACCGGTGAGCTTGACAACCTCACTGATTCGTTGGGGCAAAGTCTTGAGTTTGTGTTGTGCAGGTCTCCACGTTGTTTGCAACACCTGTGTGACATTTCCTTCCTCCTTCTGGTTCGATAACCTCGGTCTCAACTGAGGGAAAACTTGTTGCTTGCTCTTCACACCCTGCGCTTGGAGTTACCAACGAGGCACCAGCTAGCATCAAGTATTGCTGGCGCCATTGCTGGGGACTCTACTTCAACCTCTTCCTCGAGCACCATCAACATTGCAAACATGACTTGTTCTTGTAGGAAGTGGTAGATTACTGGTCTGCCATGTCACCATACACTATACTTCATCTTAAAGTTGTGAGATAAATGTGTTGCAATAGAAAAATTTGTTCATAGCTATTTTTATGTGTACAAGTTTGCTGCAACTTACATAAGAACGTACCATATATGGCAGATGAAAATGATTGGGAGATTATGGATCCAGTGGTAAAACCTAAACCACTAGTTTTTAGGAGGCCACCTGGGAGGCCTAAAAAGCTAACGATCAAAACCTCCACTGAGAAGGTCTCAAGGTTAGGAGCAAGAACAAGTAAATGCAAATGGTGTAAAGGCTTTGGCCATATTAAGAGGTTATGCAAAAATCCAGTTTCAAATGGTTTTGAAGATGACACCCTGTCTATGTTCACATTCAGGAGGCGAAAGTTGAAGCTTCTCGTTCTGATAAAGGGAGCAAAGACAAAGGAACGCAGAAGGTCAAGGAAAACGAGACTTCATTTCGTCTTGTCAAGTGTAACCGCAGTACAATGTGACATCAATCCATTGCCATCATTGTCCCGCAGTTGCTAAAATTGATCCGTGCATGTTCACGCAAAACGTCTCCATACACGATTTAAGCAGCGCAAACCGCTACGAAGGTGTCTAGATTATCTTTAATGCGACTTCTCAATCGAGGGATACAATGTGCATCTTTGGGATTCGGCCAATATAATGAGGTCAAGTTCTAGATTTTATTTCTCAATAATACAATTAGAACATGCATTAGCACACCCACGGCGACGCCATCATAAGGAAGCAGCACGAATGTCGTCATCCCTAGTCAAGATAAAAAGACATATCTATGTTTATATTTTGGATAGTCAGTAAGGAAGTGTTGATTGAGCCCTCAATCATTGCCACCTACTTTCGTGAAGTTAGAGAGTACTCTCGTAGACAGACATTTATCTCTCACAAAGACTCTTCTTCCATAAATCATGTCGGTATTTCTTCCGTATTCAAATACATATGGTCCTATATAAATGGAAGATAACTGCTTGTGATGGGTCTTTTTCTCTACAAGTCAAAGAAAAATAGCAGGTGTTATGTTACAAGGGGTGCATGTGGTAGAACTTACTAGTTACATGGATCACAAGAGAGGAAATGTAAGTCTCTCTCTCAAAAAAGAGGAAATGTAAGATGTTTTTGCCTTGATAGGAACGAACATGTGCTTCTCATATTGGTCTATCGACTATCGTATATTACATTTTACACTAAAGATTTTTGGTGGCAGTCGTGTCTGCAAGGATATTTAGACTTTACAAATGGAAATGGGAGACTTCGGCAAATATTTGAGACTGCGAGCCTGTGTCGAGAATGTGGAATCTGGTATGCTAGCAATGATGAGTTGACCATGCTACACCGCATCGAGTCCGACGTGCAAATGTTCAGGACTGCTTTCACTTTAAGTTTCTTTCCGGCTCTTGTATGTAAGTGTAACCGACCAACAGTTTCTTAATGGCAGCGTCCTGGTTGTTCGAGGCCCCTCTTTGTTCAATTTTTTTTATCTAAACACATATTATAACAGAGGAAGTATATATATTCATTTCTTCCCTAATAGGCAAAGTTCATAACAAGAAAGTTAATTTGACTTACTTTTAGAGTTACAACAGCATTAAACTCCAACCAAATAAGAGTTGTACGTAAACATGTATAACACTCAAGTTTACCAAACTTTGTTACTAGTATAAATACCATGTGAGATTGGCATTCCAGTGCTGAAAGCAGATCTTTACCAGATAATTGGGCCGACGTGCCGTAAAAGTTCAGCACGCACGATGGTTAAGACAATGGCAAACCATAGGCGCCTCAAGGACTTCCAATGACCCTAACTTTTGCATGAACAAAGCAATCAGGTCCATTGACCAAACCACCAACGCTGGAGCCTCGCCACCGGCCATCTTGCTCCGGCCAGGGACACACCACTTGGCGAGAAGAACGTGGAGCGCTGGCGCAGGGTCCCAGAGAGCCTCCATCTCTTACTCCAGCTTATTGCCGGGTGGCCATGTCTGCCACCAGCATCTTCAGCTGCAAGAGCGGCGAGTTCGCACGCCTCAAAAGACTCTATTGAAGTTAGGAAGTACTCTCGATTGGGCCCTCAACCATAGCCACCTACTCTCTTGAAGTTAGAGAGTACTCTCATAAGCGAACATTTATCTCTCGCAAAGACTCTGTGTTCCATAAATCATGTCGGTATTTCTTCCATATTCAGATGCATATGCTCCTATATAAATGGAAGATAAGTGCGTGTGATGGGTCATTCTCTACAAGTCAAAGAAAAATAGCAGGTGTGTTTTGTTACCAAGGGGTGCATGTCGTAGAACTTAGTTTTCGCATGGATCACAAGAGAGGAAATGTAAGATGTTTTTGCCTAGCTAGAAACGAACATGTGCTTATCATATTGGCCCATCATATATCATGTTTAGACTTCACAAATGGAAATGGGAGGCTTCGGCAAATATTTGAGAGTTGCAACCCCGCGTCCACCATCTAGAATCTGGTACGCCAGGAATGATGGGTTGACGATGCTACACCGCTTCGAGCCATTGGAAGTCCTTGAGGCGCCTATGGTTTGCTAGGGTCTCAACATCTGTGCGTGCTGAATTTGTTTTTCATGCCCATGTGAAGAAGGCTGCTGCGTGCGCCGCAGTTTGGCAAGAAAGTTCCCGTTTGTCCGATCACACACAAAAAAGTGTTCCGCAGTTCCTAGCGTGCGCTGCAGTTCCCAAGAAGAAAAAGTGTTTTCGTGTCTCTTCATGGAAAACTACTTCCGCCCAAGATTTCAGCAGCGCAAACCGCCACGGAAGCGTCCAATTCTAGAATCTTCCAGGTTGTGATTATGATACTTTATGGTTTGATTTGACAAGGGTTCAACGTTTGTGTGTGTTAATCAACCTTTTTTTGAAACAAGAACAAGCGGCCCAGCTTATATTGAAAGCTACCAAACTAGTCGTTTTACAACAGTAAAAATATGCAAAGGCTGCCCACAACAAATAGGAAATCAGCATTGAACGGAACCTGGGCAGTCCAAACCTAACTAAGAACGAAGCCCAGCAAACACACTGACCTAAACCGACTGACAAGTGCACCATAGCAGCAACTCCAATGATCACAATCGTAGGACCTAAACCGCACCACTGAACACGAAAATCGATCAGATCCTGGAAGATACATCGGACACACGACCCCAAGCGTCCTCTCTCGATGCTAGACGCACCACCAGAGCGAGGATATGACAGAAACGACCTTATTCTGAATTCAGAATGCCGCCTGACCATTTCCAAGAAGACAATGAAAATAAGTATGAAAAAGGGTATTGATCCCGTTAAAAAGATTAAAGAGCGGGGAACCACATGAAGGGAGTAAAAATAGATCTAAGTAGCACTACCTTATTTAAAAAAATAGTAACATGGCACTTTTGGAACTGTCACAATAAATATTGAACGGCGAATTAAATTACTTCACACTATTATTCACATATTTATTATTTTACTTAACATAACAATTTGGTGACAATAGAACCATGAAAATTAGAATTCCATACTTTAGATATTTGTGCAGTCATTAATTAATTTCATTTCATGGACGTGTTCAATATGATAAAGATGATGCCCCATGTCCCTTCACGAAAAACGTCTCCATCGACGATCTAAGTAGCGCAAACCGCCACGAAGGTGTCTAGATTATCTTTGATGTGCCGTCTCAAACAAAGGATACAACGTGCATCTTCGGGATTCGGCCAATGAGGTCAAGTTCTGGATTTTATTTCTCAATGGTACAGTTAGAACATGCATTAGCACACCCACGACCACGCCATCGTAAGGAAACAGCGCGAATGTCCCTATCAAGATAAAAAAGACATATCTATGTTTATATTTTGGATAGCCAGTAAGGAACTGTCGATTGAGCCCTCAACCATCGCCACCAACTCTATTGAAGTTAGAGAGTACTCTCATAGGCGAAAAATTATCTCTGGCAAAGACTTTGTGTTTCATAAATCATGTCGGTTGTATTCAAATACATATGGTCCTATATAAATCGAAGATAACTTGTGTGATAGGTGTTTCTCTACAAGTAAAAGAAAATAGCAGGTGTTTCATTACCAAGGGGTGCATGTCGTAGAACTTAGTTGCATGGATCACAAGAGAGGAAATATAAGATATTTTTTCCAAGCTAGGAACGAACATATGCTTCTCATATCGGCCCATCATATACTATTTTATTTTACACTCAAGATTTTCGATGGCAGTCGTGTCTACAAGGATATTTAGACTTTACAATCGGAAATGGGAGGCTTTGGGTAATATTTGAGAGCTTTGAACCCGTGTCGAGCATGTGGAATCTGGTACGCTAGCAATGATGAGTTGACGATGCTACACTGCATCGAGCTATTGGAAGTCCTTGAGGCGCCTATGGTTTACCAAGGCCTTGGGTTTAGCATATGTTTGCTTTCTTGACTACCGGAATTTTACGGGCGGATGTGCCTGACCGTGCCCGTGGAACAGTGGCAGCGCAGCCCAAGTTGTGGCGCACGCATGGCGCGTCGCCTCGCTAGCGTGTCGCCATCTCCCTTCTTGATCTTCACAATTGATGAAGTGGCATTCATTTTTTTCCTCTTGTACATCAACCCAATTATATACTGAAGGTCTACGATAAAATTGGAATTACAGTCTCTCATCTTGCATATACGTACTAATAAGTTCTGCATACTTGAGTGCTACACATGCATGTTTATGAACAAGTCTAGTTTGGATGGAATTTACTTAATTAAAACCAAGTCAAGTTGACATTTTGGTACGAACTTTGCCTATTAGTGAAGCAAGCAAATATACGTGACCACGATCTGTAGCCTCTTTGTTTTATCGGAACATGTAGCCGCTTCATTCCGTCTTGGCAAGTGAAACCGCAGCACAACGGGACATCAATTCCTTGCCATCACTGCACCGCAATTGCTAAACAGAATTCCGCGTCCCTTCGTGAAAAACGCCTCCATCAACGATTTAAGCAGAGCAAACGGCCACGAAGGTTTCTAGATTATCTTCAGTGTGATGTCTCAATCGAGTGATACAACCTGCATCTTCGGGATTCCACCAATGAGGTCAAGTTCTGGATTTTGTTTCTCAATGATACAATTAGAACATGTATTAGCACACTCATGGCCACGCGCCATCATAAGGAAACACCGTGAATGTCATCATGACTGGTCAAGGTAACTAGACATATCGATTCGCACAAAAAAGAAACATAACTAGACATATCTATGTTTTTACTTTGGATTCGTAAAATAACTAGACATATCGATTCGTAAAAGGGATCTGTCGATTGAGCCCTCAACCATCGCCACCTACCCTCTTAAAGTTAGAAAGTACTCTCGTAAACTGACATTTATCTCTCACAAAGACTCTGCTTCCATAAATCATGTCGGTATTTCTTCCATATTCAGATGCATATGGTCCTATATAAATGGAAGATAACTGCGCGTGTGATGGGTCATTCTCTACAAGTCAAAGAAAAATAGCAGGTGTTTCATTATCATGGGGTCCATGTTGTAGAACTTAGTTGCATGGTCCTATATGAAGGCTTCTCATATCGGTCCACCATATATTATTTTACACTCAAGATTTTCGGTGGCAGTCGTGTCTACAAGGGTTTTTAGACTTTACAAATGGAAATGGGAGGCCTCGGCAAATATTTGGGAGCAGCGACCCAACGATGGGTTGACGATGCTACACCGCATAGAGTCACTGAAGTCCTCGAGGCGTCTACGGTTTGCCATTGTCTTAACGTTCGTGCATGCTGAACTTGTACGGCACGTCGGCCCAATTGTCTGCTAAAGATCTGTTATTGGCACTGGAATGCCAATCTCACATGGTATTTAAACTAGTAACAAGTTTGGCAAACTTGAGTGTTATACATGTTTACGTACAAGTCTTATTTGGTTTGGAGTTTAATACTATAGTAACTCTAAAAGTAAGTCCAATTAACTTTCTTGTTATGAACTTTTCCTATTAGGGAAGAAATGAATATATATATATATATATATATATATATATATATATATCTTACCGTCCGATCTTGTAAAGAGAGCACACGGCGCTTACTTTGGTGCATGCGTCGTCAACTCGAGTTCATAAACGCCGTCACACCGAGAGTATGTCGCAGGATTGGTCTACCCATGTTTCATTTGCAAAGCACGGTCCATTATATTTTACGATGAAACCGTTTGCAGACATTCAGAGAGAGAGCTGCGACCATAGTTGGTTATGGATTCTTATGCTACTCTCGCTCTTAATGGATGTTTGATTTTATCTAGGGATTGATCAAACGTGTCTCTTATAGTTTGGGCAAGATTCTAATCCGTGTTTAGGTAAAATACGGCACCGCCATGCAGTAGTCAAAAAGGATGTAACCTTACTGTGGGCTACTCTGCTATGAGAGCTACCAGGACGAATAGCCCATACTCCCCACCAGTTGGCACCGTCCTGTTCCTACAGGTTAGCCCCTAACTTTTATACGCCCCGTTACTGCTTTTCATGAAGCAACTCACCGTCCGGCATAAACCATTTTACCATAACAGACGGGCTAATAAGTTATCTATTCTAATTGTCCTGTAGGTTTTCTATTTAGACAACATGGATTACGGTGAAGTTTCCTTGCCGAAAGATGACCTGCCGCGCCTTGAACTTTACAACTCACACACATTGTCCAGACAGATCATGGCCGAAACAATCGGCCTCAGGGGCCAGACCCCTTGCAGAATGTTTGGAGCGGGAAAGGTGTGTACATCTGACCTTATAAATTGTTTAATACCCCGTCATTTTTTTTCTACATTTTCAACCGTTAGCAACCTGTGTTCACCACCACCCGTGTTCAAAAAACTCTTTTCCTTTGTGCAAACATTTAGCCGAGGAAGGACACAGAAGTTGTCTACCGGCGGGGTTTGATTCGATGCCAGAACACCAAGGTGCGCTCCGCAACAGAAGAAACACTAAAACGGGGTCGGCCAGTACCAAACCATTGTTCTCCAGCAAAACAAACCACGGCTACACCAATTGACGTAAGCTCGTTTTCATTTTGCCTCCGGACAGATAGATGCTCAACATGTCCACTAACATGCCGACCACCACCGACGCAGGTGAACATGCAAGCCCTCCTGGCAGTGAAGGCACACAGAGCCAGGTGTCTAAAGATCCTCACGCAGGCTCGCAAGGCGATCGAACAAGAAACCGACACGCTTGTTGAGACATTTAATTACCAACATGAAACTCGGCAACGAACACCCCACCAACCCGAAAGATGCCTCCACACACGTTGAGGTGGCGTGCGAGCTCGATGCCCCTAACGCGGAACAGTTCACACCATCGCCGACATTGCCCGGGCCCAAAGGTTAGCGAGCGTAATCTTTTTTTGCAACGCTACAAACACCATCAACTTTCAATGCGTGTATTGCGAAGCTCTAAATCCGTACTAACTATCCTATACTGATAATCCGTTGCAGGTACGACCATTACACAGGAGCGGCATGCACGTCAACATGCATGTGACACTCCTTCGTTCTCCCTGGGGCCAGAATTCGACGACTTCGACACCGACCCCACACCCCATCAGCAAAATGCGAAACAAGTCCCTATATCTCCGCTCGGCCCAAGCCCACGTAGGAAGACAATGCGCATATCTAGCCCAAATCCAGCCTTAGTAGCATCCAAAAAAAAATCTGGGGAATACTTATTCAACAAAAGGTCCCCATGTCAGATAAACCTAAACGACAGTGTCGTGGAACTAGAGTTTACCCAATCTCCCATTGTACGTAAGTCTGTACAAGAAGGTCGTATGCTTTGCCCCCCTAGAGACACTTCCGTGCCGTCTTGAGCTAATAAAAGGGAGGCCGCAAACCACTTTCTAAGATGGGCACTGGGAGCCGTTGGCGACCCCAACAGGTAACAATAGAGTAAAACCGAGCTCCCCTCACTTGTTTTCGCGCCACTTTGCGCATGTCGGTGTAATTGTAGTAATACTACTTCGGCCATCAAACTAAATGATTCTAACCAACTTGTTTTTTTCATTCTCACGCAGTTTCTGGGTTCGGCATGGATTTCCAAAGTTCATCGAAATATCAGCCGCTCAAGTGAAGGAACAGTTTGATGAAAATTGCAACCTTGATCCAGATACATGCGACGCACTTCTGCGCCGCTTCCAGCAAACTACACACAATGGGCATTTTCATGACTGGAGGCATTTCCTAGAAACTGATTTTCCAGTAAAATTGTATCCCATCATCACCCGTATATTTGTTAACATATAGATATAAACAAAAAGAAAACATTCACAACAAAAAAAATGGTTGCTCATATCTTCTAATTTTATAAGTAACATAACAGAATAATCAGACGCCCGTTATTCGTTCAAGATGCGCATCATCGCTGGCGAGGACGTAATCTCTTCCCGGAGCATACAACACCAGTGGATCGGCAAGGATCTCACAAAAGACGTCTCCAAATGCATGCTCGTAATCACGTCAACTCACCAGTTCTTCCCGTCTGACTTGCATGCCTTTATTTTTTACTTGGCTCCAAAGTTTCCGGACACTGCCTGACAGCCCTCGCACCGCAGATCATCACGATGGCTCTTGTAGAGGCCAAGTGGGCATGCTATGCATGGGACATGAAGAGAAGGCAGCTGACAATATACGCCGCAGGCAACACAGACGGAGATTGGGATGCATACGACAAGTTTAAAAGCATGCTTAACTCTACAATACGCAGATGCGTCGAGAACTTCTTCACCGGGTGGGTTGTAGACTGGGAAAACTGGTCAACCGTTTACACAAAAGGACCTGTGCCCGCACCGGTTAGCCACCCAAAGTGAGTTGTCGCCGCATCAATTAATTTGCGAACCAAAATCACCAAAACATCAAAATACGTTAACAACCTTTCTGATGAACATTCCACGCTAACCATTTCTTTAATTTGAAGGTACGACTTCGGTCCCGAAGCATTGCACTTCTGCCGCACGTTCGACGGTGTCAAAAAAGGAGTCCGCCTTACAGCGGTGAGTGAACATTCATTTCTTCTTGTTTCAGTTGACATGTCCATGCATCCAATTTTATGACGATCCACAACCTACAGCCGAAGGATGATTGCGCGACACCGGCCGATCTGCTCTTCGAAATGCTTCACCTCAAGAATAACACCGGAACCTTGCCACCGCAGTTCGTCTAGGACATCGACGACTGATCACGGATCAGCAAGCGCGACCCACATTTCCTTTGTAGTTTGTATACCACGAACCATCGCTCTGAAATTGACCGATATATGTAACCAGATTTTAGCCCCAGAAATTTATCATCGGCCTTGTGAGCTACATTACATCTTCTTGCCGCATCGCCCCGAGTTTTTATTTACTCTTTTCCATGCACCCAAACCGCAATTTCTTGGCTTGCCGAGCTTACCCCCGTAACTGTACATGTAGTACCCACCGCGACATTACAAATCAAGGCGTAGCAATCATGGCGATCCCAGAAGAAACAGCACAACACACAACATTTAAGGCGCCTCGCCGAAACTTACTATCTGAAAATTGTGTTAGGCCCGCGAGGGGGCCTAGCCGTAATAAACCGTGACGTAGTATTTTACCATAGGCCGAGACAGCAGTGGTACGCACCCCTCACGCCGGAAGTCACTAGCAAAAAAACTTATGTTGACCCGTGCGTGGCCTCATTTTTCGCAGTGTCGGATAGCCTGTGCACGCACGATTCCCTGGCCCGCAACTTGCTCGCTCGCCATGCCGAGAATGTTTCTTTAACGCCGAAACAACTTTAATGAGAAACGGCTTACTGAGAAATGTCGTATCCTTCTTTTGGTAAACAAACAACGGTCTACCTACAACCAAACACCCGTCGCGCGGCTCTGCTGGCCGAATGGAAAATAGAAAAGAGTGCATCCACGAATGCGCGTCAACAACCAACAAAATCGGGCTCACCACCCTGGCGTAGAGCTCGTGTGCTTCGGGTTCTATATAAGAATATGCCTTTGCTAGTTCGAGGCACACACCACCACCATGAGATCCAACCGCCTAGCTTATCTTCTCGAAGTCCAGGCCGGCAAAGCCATGCGAAGGCGCATGGGCCCCCGCATGCCTAGATCAGGTACGACACCAAGCCGGCCACCCAGCCCGGCGAGCCCACCATGCCCAGCATCGCCGTACACCACGCTCCCACAGTCACCAGTCTAGGCTGGTACGGTTGACTGCCTCCCAGGCCAGGGAGAGGTGACGCCGGTGGGACCAACACACGCGCTCACCCTCGCCATCGATGACGGCCACTCCACTGACGAGTGGTCAAGCTCCAGCGAAGAGGACGACTACCAGATGCCAGGCAACGGAGATGAGCGCCCCCGCGCCGAGCACGTTCCGGGGCACGCCGGGCTGACAGATACTGATTCAATATGTGGCGACGACCACATCAATGAGGACTGGAGCCTCGCAGCCCATGAATCGGTGTGTACTGCAGTAGAGGAGGAAGCATCCCGGGAGGAGGTCAAGGAGAACAAGAAGTAGAACAAGTTGGTCGACGACTGGTTGGGCGCCGTTAGCAGCGTCCCAGACGCCGACGAGAAGAACCCCGTGAAGCAGGAGCGACTTAGCACCGATGCTGAAGCCAATAGCAAAGGGAAGGAGCCGATCATCGAGATCTCGGACGACGAGGACGAGGACGACGACGACGCCTCATGCACGCCAGACCCACGAAGAAAATGAACTAAAATGTGTTATCTTAGTCCTGTCTTTAATTTTCGGGTCTTCCATCCTACTTAATCGTGTTGCAGTGTCTCGTAGAATCACTTCTCTAAAGTGATATGTGGGCGAGGCCTAGTCGTTTGCAGTTTCGATGCCATGCCTTTCGGTTGTTGTAAGATTACATGGTGCTTATCTTTTTAAGTTATGCATGCTCTCTTCTCAAAAAACATTCCCGCCACTTGCTCTACATGGCAGCATTCCATTGGTCGCCACATAAAGCGATCCATTGGAGAAGCTGCAAGCAAAGCGTGATCGCGGGATCTACAGTAGAAGCGGAATACATGGCTGCTGTAGAAGCGTCAAGTGAAGGAGTTTGGATCAGGAACTTCATCACTGAGCTTGGCGTGGTTCCAAGTGCATTGGACCCACTGGATATATTGTGTGACAACACTGGCGCCATAGCACTCGCTAAGGAACCAAGATATCATCCAAATACCAAGCATATCAACCGCAAGTTTCATATAATCCGAGATTATATAGCAGATGGAGATCTGAAGATTAGCAAAGTACATACAGATCTGAATGTCGCAGATCCATTGACTAAACCTCTTCCACGTGTAAAACATGATCAGCACCTCAGTGCCATGGGTGTGAGTTTGTTGCCAAATGTAAACAAGATTATTGACTCTAGTGCAAGTGGGAGACTGTTGGAATTATGCCCTAGAGGCAATAATAAAGATGTTATTATTATAATTCTTGTTCATGATAATGTTTATATTCCATGCTAGAATTGTATTAAGCGGAAACTTTAATACTTGTGTGGTTTGTGAACAACACCGTGTCCCTAGAACGCCTCTATGGACTAGCTCATTGATTAATGATGGTTAAGGTTTCCTAACCATGGACATGAGTTGTCGATTAATAATGAGATCACATCATTGGGAGAATGATATGATGGACAGACCCAAACTAAGCGAAGCAATTAGATCGTGTCATAGTGTTCATCTTTGCGAAGCTTTTCTTATGTCAAATATTGTATTCCTTAGACCATGAGATAATACAACTCCCTGGTATCGGAAGAAAGCTTTGAGGTCATCAAACGTCATCATATGAGAGGGTGATCATAAAGGTGTCTCTCAGGTGATCGGAAAGTATCTGTTGGGTTGTATGTATCGAGATGGGATTTGTCCCTCCCAAGTCGGAGAGATATACTTCGGGCCCACTCGGTAATCGATATCAACACCGCTTGCAAGCATGTGGTTAAGGAGTTAATCACAAAGTGATATCGGAATACGGAACGAGTAAAGTACTTGCTGGGAACGAGATTGAACTAGGTATGACGGTACCGACGATCGAATCTCGGGCAAGTAAAATATCGCGAGACGAAGGGAATATATATATGGGATTGATTAAATCCTGGCATCGTGGTTCATCCGATATGATCATCGATGAATGTGTGGGAGTCAATATGGGTTTCCAGACCCCGCTGTTGATTATTGATATAAGATCATGTTTGCATATTCTCGAACCCGCAGGGTCACACACTTAACGTGTCTCGACGCTAGGATAGATTGGATAATTGGTTTATGAGTTTTTGTTCGGAGTCTCGGATGGGATCCGGGACATCACGAGAGGTTTCGGAGTGGTCCGGAGAATAAGATTCATATAAGGCAGTGCAGTTTTTGGAGTTCGGAATTGTTTCGGGTTAATCGGTATTGTACCGGAAGCTTCTAGAACCTTCTGGAAGGGGACCAACGTGGCCCCACCTTCCGGGAGGGGGCATGGGCCTATGAGGGAGTGCCCTGGCCGCATTGGGCCAGGGGCACAAGGCCCCATAGGGCCCAGCCGGCCAACTAGGGATAAACCCTAATTGGAGCTTCTAGAAGGGGGGGTTTCCTTGCCCCCCACTCCTCCTCCTTTGGCCGCCGGTTTTGGCTTGGGGGAGGGGCTAGGGCTGCCGCCCACCCCTCTATATAAAGAGGGCTGGGGGCGCACCACCCCCCCACACCTTCCCCTCAAGCCAGTCGCCCTGCTGCCCTCCTCTCTCTCTCCCTCCCGACTGCGTGTAGGCGAAGCCCTGCTGCAGAAACTCTCCACCAATTGCACCGCGTCGTCGCGTTGTAGATCCAACCCATCTCTCCACCATACTTGCTGGACCAAGGAAGGAGGAGACGTCGAGGTGCTGCACGTGTGCATCTCACGGAGGCATCGCCACTTGTGGTGCTAGATCGGATCGGATCGCGAGGAGGAAAGCGAGTACGACTACATCACCCACGTTCCGACGAACGTTCCGCTGTGCGAATCTTCAAGGGTATGAAGATCTAATCCAATCTCTCTCGTTGTTTGCATCTCCTAGATTAGATCTTGGCTTCCCTCTGTTCGCATCCATAGAAAATTTTGATTTACTATGCCACGAAACCCTTCAGTGGTATCAGAGCTAGATCTATGCGTAGATGTGTTTCACGAGTAGAACGCAACATGGTTGTGGCGGGCGTTGATGTTTTCTGTTGCAAGCCTCTTGTTTGTGTTCTTCTTATGACGCGGGATAGTGATATTGAAGCGGTCCAGGCCAACCTTACGCAACGTCGTTCGCGAGACCGGCTCCGCACTTGACGTGTGGCTTGTTCCACACATGCGGCTGGTGGATGTCAGTTTCTCTCACTATAGTTGTCATGGGATTAACACCGGAGTTTGGCAACCATAATATCACCGTTGTGGCTTTCCGTAGGTAAGAATCATTCTTAGCATCTACTCCCATAAGCCACGTAAAACATGCAACAACAAAGTAGAGGCGTCTAACTTGTTTTTGCAGGGAGTGTTTTCTGTGATATGGTATGGCCCAAGATGTGATGTGTATAATGTATGCGATGATCATGTTTTGTAATGTTTCACGACTTGCATGTCGATGAGTACACAACCGGCAGGAGCCATATGGTTGTCTTTATAATTGTGTATGACCTGTGTGTCAACTTCTTATACGCCATGTAATAGTTTCACTTTATCGCTAAGTAGTTAGCAATAGTTGTAGTTGATATTCATGGTGGAGGCAATCATGGTGGAGTGATGGAGATCATGCCGGCACGCACAAGATGGAGATCATTGCGTGAAGATTGGCTATACCATGTCACATAAAGTTATATGCATGTGATGTTTATCCTTTTATGTATCTTATTATGCTTAGATCGCGACGGTAGCATTATAAGATGATTCCTCACTTAAAGATCAAGATAAAAACTGTGTTCTCCCCAAGTATGCACCGTTGCGAAAGTTCGTCGTGTCCAAGCGTCACGTGATGATCGGGTGATATAGACTCTACGCTCACATACAACGGGTGCAAGCCAGTTTTGCACACGCGGAAATACTTGGGTCTAACTTGACGAGCCTAGCATGTACAGACATGGCCTCGGAACACATGAACCGAAAGGTTAAGCATGAGTCATATGAATGATATGATTGACACTTAGTTGTCCACCATTGAAACCACATCTCTTCTCGTGAAGATCGGATTAGGTGTGGTGAATTTGGATCGTGTTCACTAAACAACTTGAGGGATGTTGAATTTAGTGGGAGTTCATCTAGTAATTTGATTAAAAGTTGAACTAGTTATCATGAACATAGTCTAATTTGTACTTGCAAATATTGTAGATCAAATGGCTAAGTCCAACTTCAACTTCAACGTTTTTGCTGAGAAGGAAAAGCTTAAAAACAATGGGTCTAACTTCACCAACTGGTTCCGCAATCTGAGAATCATTCTCTCTGCCGGTCAAAAGGACTATGTCCTTGAGAATGCGTTAGGTGACGCCCCTGCTGCTACTGTGCCGGCTGATGAGAAAGCTGTCTATCAGTCGCGCAAAGATGATTATGGTGTGATTAAGAGCACCATGTTGTTTGCTATGGAATCTGACCTTCAAAATCGTTTTGAAGACTATCCCGGGCCCTTTGAGATTCTCGAGGAGCTGAAAACCATGTTTCAGACTCAAGCCCGTTCTGAGAGATATGAGATCTCTGAGAAATTCTTTAACTGCAAGATGGAGGAAGGGAGTTCCGTTAGTGAGCACGCCATTAAGATGTCGGGCTACACTCAACGCCTTGAGCAACTGGACTACAAGATTCCAGAGGAGCTCAAGATTGATAGGGTTCTGCAAACACTCCCTCCCAGCTACAAAAGTTTTGTAGTGACTCATAATCAGATTGGTTCCATTGATACGATCACCGAGCTCTTCGCAAAGCTGAAGGCTGCGGAGGTGGACATCAAAAAGGATAATCATGTGTTGATGGTCAACAAGCCCCCCACCTTCAAGAAAGGTAAGGGTGCAAGAAGCCCTTCAAGAAAGGCGGCGGCAAGCGTGTTGCCCCTGCAGAGAAGAAGGTCAGGTCTGGTCCTAAGCCGGACACTGAGTGCTTCTATTGCAAGGACAAGGGTCACTGGAAGCGCAACTGTCTGAAGTACTTAGCGGACAAGAAGGCTGGCACCATCAAAGGTATATTTGATATACATGTTATTGATGTTTTCCTTACTAGCCCTCGTTGTAGTGCCTGGGTATTTGATACTGGTTCAGTTGCTAATATTTGTAACTCGAAATATGAGCTACGTAATAGACGGCAGCTTGCGAGGGATGAGGTGACGATGCGCGTTGGCAACGGATCAAGAGTTGATGTGATGGCCGTCGGCACGCTCTCCTTAGTTTTACCTTCGGGATTAGTTTTAAACCTTAATAAGTGTTATTATGTGCCTGCGTTGAGCATGGACATTATTTCTGGATCTTGTTTATTGCAAGACGGTTATTCATTTAAATCGGAGAATAATGGTTCTTCTATTTATATGAGTAACATCTTTTATGGTCATGCACCTATTGTGAATGGTTTATTTCTTCTAAATCTCGAAAGGGATGAAACACACATCCATAACATTGGGGCTAAGAGATGCAAAGTAGATAGTGATAATACTACTTATTTGTGGCACTGTCGTCTAGGTCATATTGGTGTAAAGCGCATGAAGAAACTCCATTCTGATGGACTTTTGGAGTCTCTTGATTTTGAATCATTTGACACATGTGAACCATGCCTCATGGGCAAGATGATCAAAACCCCGTTCTCCGGTATGATCGAGCGGGCAACGGACTTGTTGGAAATCATACATACCGATGTATGCGGACCGATGATTGTTTCGACGCGCGGTGGATATCGCTATTTTCTCACTTTTACCGATGACTTAAGTAGATATGGGTATATCTATTTGATGAAACATAAATCTGAAACATTTGAAAAGTTCAAAGAATTTCAGAATGAAGTGGAGAACCATCGTAACAGAAAGATTAAGTTTCTACGATCCGATCGTGGAGGTGAATATTTGAGTTATGATTTTCTCATGCATCTTAAAGCAAGCAGAATCGTTTCGCAACTCACGCCACCCAGAACACCACAGCGCAATGGTGTGTCTGAACGCCGAAATCGAACCCTATTAGATATGGTCCGATCGATGATGTCTCTTACTGATTTGCCGTTATCATTTTGGGGTTATGCATTAGAAACCGCTGCATTCACTTTAAATAGGGCTCCATCTAAATCCGTTGAGACGACACCGTATGAACTATGGTTTGGTGCTAAACCTAAGTTGTCGTTTCTTAAAGTTTGGGGGTGCAAAGCTTACGTCAAAAAGTTGATGCCGGACAAGCTCGAACCCAAAGCGGAGAAATGCGTCTTCATAGGATACCCTAAGGAAACTATTGGGTATACCTTCTATCACAGAACCGAAGGCAAAGTGTTTGTCGCAAAGAATGGTTCCTTTCTTGAGAAGGAGTTTCTCTCGAAAGAAGTGAGTGGGAGGAAAGTAGAGCTAGACGAGGTTATTAAACCTTCTCTTGAATTGGAGAGTAGCACAGCACCTGAAATTGTTCTAGTGCCGCCTGCACCAACAATAGAGGAAGCTAATGACAAGGATCATGAAGCTTCGGACGATGCTGCTACTGAACGTCGCATGTCGAAAAGGTCGCGTGCCCCTCCTGAGTGGTACGGCAACCCTGTCTTGACTGTCTTGTTAGTAGAAGACAGTGAATCTATGAACTATGAGGAAGCGATGATGAGCCCAGACTCTGAGAAATGGCTAGAAGCAATGAAATCCGAATTGGGATCCATGAGCGAAAACCAAGTATGGACTTTGGTGGACCCTCCTAGCGACCGAAAGGCCGTTGAGTGCAAATGGATCTTCAAGAAGAAAACGGACGCGGATGGTAATGTTACCGTCTATAAGGCACGGCTTGTCGCGAAAGGTTTTCGACAAGTTCAAGGTGTTGACTACGATGAGACTTTCTCTCCCGTAGCGATGTTTAAGTCCATTCGGATTTTATTAGCAATTGTTGCGTTTCATGATTATGAAATATGGCAGATGGATGTCAAGACTGTGTTCCTCAATGGCAACATTGATGAAGAGTTGTATATGATGCAACCCGAAGGTTTTGTCGATCCTAAGGATGCTGATAAAGTATGCAAACTTCAGCGTTCCATTTATGGACTGAAGCAAGCATCTCGGAGTTAGAACCTTCGTTTTGATCAAGTGATCAAGAGCTTTGGATTTGTTCCAAATTGCTACGAAGCTTGTATCTACAAGAAAGTGAGTGGGAGCTCGGTGACATTTCTGGTACTATATGTGGATGACATATTGATTATTGGAAATGACATTAACATGCTTAACGATGTGAAGAGCTATTTGAACAAGTGTTTTTCAATGAAAGACCTAGGTGAAGCTGCTTATATATTGGGCATCAAAATCTATAGAGATAGACAAAGACGCCTGATAGCTTTAAGCCAGAGTACATACCTAGACAAAGTTCTGAAAAGGTTCAGAATGGATAAGGCAAAGAAAGGTTCAGTGCCTATGTTTTCAGGTAAGATATTGAGCAAGACTTAGTGTCCAGCTACGGTAAATGATAGAGAAGCTATGAGCAAAGTGCCTTATGCCTCGGCCATAGGTTCTATCATGTATGCCATGCTGTGTACTAGACCGGATGTGTCCAATGCTCTTAGTTTGACGAGCAGGTACCAAAGTGATCCAGGAGTGGAACACTGGACAACCGTGAAGAACATCCTAAAGTACTTGAATAGGACTAAAGAAATGTTCTTAGTCTATGGAGGTGATGAACAGCTCGTCGTAAAAGGTTACGTCGACGCTAGTTTCGACACCGACAAGGATGATTCTAAATTCTCAGACAGGATACGTTTATATTTTGAATGGAGGAGCTGTGAGCTGGAGAAGCTGCAAGCAAAGCGTGATCGCAGCATCTACAGTAGAAGCGGAATACATGGCTGCTGCAGAAGCGTCAAGTGAAGGAGTTTGGATCAGGAACTTCATCACTGAGCTTGGCGTGGTTCCAAGTACATTGGACCCACTGGAGATATTGTGTGACAACACTGGCGCCATAGCACTCGCTAAGGAACCAAGATATCATCCAAAGACCAAGCATATCAACCGCAAGTTTCATATAATCCGAGATTATATAGCTGATGGAGATCTGAAGATTAGCAAAGTACATACAAATCTGAATGTCGCAGATCCATTGACTAAACCTCTTCCACGTGTAAAACATGATCAGCACCTCAGTGCCATGGGTGTGAGTTTGTTGCCAAATGTAAACTAGATTATTGACTCTAGTGCAAGTGGGAGACTGTTGGAATTATGCCCTAGAGGCAATAATAAAGATGTTATTATTATAATTCTTGTTCATGATAATGTTTATATTCCATGCTAGAATTGTATTAAGCGGAAACTTTAATACTTGTGTGGTTTGTGAACAACACCGTGTCCCTAGTACGCCTCTATGGACTAGCTCATTGATTAATGATGGTTAAGGTTTCCTAACCATGGACATGAGTTGTCGATTAATAATGAGATCACATCATTGAGAGAATGATATGATGGACAGACCCAAACTAAGCGAAGCAATTAGATCGTGTCATAGTGTTCATCTTTGCGAAGCTTTTCTTATGTCAAATATTGTATTCCTTAGACCATGAGATAATACAACTCCCTGGTATCGGAAGAAAGCTTTGAGGTCATCAAACATCATCCTATGAGAGGGTGATCATAAAGGTGTCTCTCAGGTGATCGGAAAGTATCTGTTGGGTTGTATGTATCGAGATGGGATTTATCCCTCCCAAGTCGGAGAGATATACTTCGGGCCCACTCGGTAATCGATATCAACACCGCTTGCAAGCATGTGGTTAAGGAGTTAATCACAAAGTGATATCAGATTACGGAACGAGTAAAGTACTTGCTGGGAACGAGATTGAACTAGGTATGACGGTACCGACGATCGAATCTCGGGCAAGTAAAATATCGCGAGACGAAGGGAATATATATATGGGATTGATTGAATCCTGGCATCGTGGTTCATCCGATATGATCATCGATGAATGTGTGGGAGTCAATATGGGTTTCCAGACCCCGCTGTTGATTATTGATATAAGATCATGTTTGCATATTCTCGAACCCGCAGGGTCACACACTTAACGTGTCTCGACGCTAGGATAGATTGGATAATTGGTTTATGAGTTTTTGTTCGGAGTCTCGGATGGGATCCGGGACATCACGAGAGGTTCCGGAGTGGTCCGGAGAATAAGATTCATATAAGGCAGTGCAGTTTTTGGAGTTCGGAATTGTTCCGGGTTAATCGGTATTGTACCGGAAGCTTCTAGAACCTTCCGGAAGGGGACCAACGTGGCCCCACCTTCCGGGAGGGGGCATGGGCCTATGAGGGAGTGCCCTGGCCGCATTGGGCCAGGGGCACAAGGCCCCATAGGGCCCAGCCGGCCAACTAGGGATAAACCCTAATTGGAGCTTCTAGAAGGGGGGTTTCCTTGCCCCCCACTCCTCCTCCTTTGGCCACCGGTTTTGGCTTGGGGGAGGGGCTAGGGCTGCCGCCTACCCCTCTATATAAAGAGGGCTAGGGGCTCACCACCCCCCCACACCTTCCCCTCAAGCCAGTCGCTCTGCTGCCCTCCTCTCTCTCTCCCTCCCGACTTCGTGTAGGCGAAGCCCTGCTATAGAAACTCTCCACCAATTGCACCGCGCCGTCGCTTTGTAGATCCAACCCATCTCTCCACCATACTTGCTGGACCAAGGAAGGAGGATACGTCGAGGTGCTGCACGTGTGCATCTCACGGAGGCATCGCCACTTGTGGTGCTAGATCAGATCGGATCGCGAGGAGGAGAAGCGAGTACGACTACATCACCCACGTTCCGACGAACGTTCCGCTGTGCGAATCTTCAAGGGTATGAAGATCTAATCCAATCTCTCTCGTTGTTTGCATCTCCTAGATTAGATCTTGGCTTCCCTCTGTTCGCATCCATAGAAAATTTTGATTTACTATGCCGCGAAACCCTTCAGTGTTTGTTACATCATATGAGCAGTGGATATTTATTTACCGTCCCCGCATTTTTTCCCACGTTAGATAGCATTTTTTATGTTGGCGCCATAGGCTGCCACGAGTGTTTGTTTCCGTTTTATGAGGAGCAAGTCCCGAGCGACCACCGATTCGACGGTGCGTGTCATTTTAAAATGACGCCATAAAAATCACTTATATCCGTGCTTAGTACTTGCTTAGTACGGCTTCTTAGTACTTGCTTATGCTAAGAGCGAACATCACTTTCATTTAATGGGTGTAGACGCTGGCCTCAGCACAAACGTCCGCAAATACCGACACGGGTAAAATTATACCTTACATAGAAGTTCCAAGTACAGCAAACTCCACGGTGCGATTACAACTTCAAGCCGCTAATTATTGCACATACACAATCTAGACTACTATAGCATTACCATAATCCCCTCCGTATACACAAACGCGTCGGCTAGTTGACTACTTAATAGTGGTACACCGTCTCCAGCGAGACAGCTAGGCTGCATGCAGACCGTTCTGCCGCCCAAACACCTCAGTGAAGTGTCCGTCCACCAGCAGAACGCAAACTGCACCAATCACTAACATGTTGACGCAAAGAAGCCACCCAATAGCGGCGTACCACCACGGGACAGCCATGTTCAGCTTGACAGAGAGGACGACGATAGTTGCTCCCGCAGCAAGACATAACTGCTTGAACACGATCCACCTCTCGCTCAAACCCATGGACACGTCCCTCAACTGCGCTAGCAGGCCGGCCACGGCCACCACGCAACACAGAGAACAGACGCCGATGACTAGCTGCACAAGGTTATACCGGTTGTGGTACATACCAGCTAGGTGAGACACCAGCGCGACAACGACGATCACGAGGAGGCATGGGTCTGCGAATAGAGAACATATCGTCAAAATAAATCTAAACACGGGGTGTGGAGTACATTTTACGCACTAACCAGTTTTAGGTTACGTGGAACGTACCCATAGCTTTGGTCCGCCGCGGTTTGGGTCGTTCTTACGAGGTGTGCGCTCTTCAGGAACGGTATCTTCTACTACAGTCGCCTTTGTGCACTAGCTAGTAGAATGACTTCGCACTGATATGATGCATTTATTTGCCTCCGCGGCAGTTATATAGACCACTACAAGAGGGGGCATCATGGGGTGTGGAGGAAGCAAGCAAGAAGCTTCCTCCACCACCGAAGATAACTGATTTACTACGTAAACAAAGCACACCACAACGATTTTTCTATAAAACGAGCTACAGCTTGGTCCAATCCGTCTGTCGTTTTTAGCAAATTTTATAGCTAGACGGGCTTGGTCCACATCAACACGGGAGAAACTACTACATAGCACATCCAAGGGCACACGTCAAGTCTGTCGTATAGCTACCAAACCACCATGGCCGGCGAACATGGTGAGAAAGCTGTGGAGGGAGACAGGGGAGTGAGCATGGCGATCGTCCTTGTCTCTATGCCTGCGTATATCCAGGTTCGGCCGATCTGCATACACTTTTGCTTCTTTCAGTTATTTTGATAATCTCAGCGATTGCCTTGGAAAATTTTTGCTGATAGAATACGCAGCCGCGCTAACGAGTTCTTTGTTCCCAGGCAGATTGCCCGGGAGGATCCGTGCGCTCCATCAACACAACCCCTTCAGTTAGGCAAACTAACTATGTTCCTAACTCGCTTGAAGCAAGAACGCTGATGCCCGTAAACATAAAGCAGATAAGAGACACATGGGCATCTAGGAAGAAAGGTTCCATAGAGATAAACGGCAGAGTCGTCACTTCGGTAAGTATCAAACACGATACATCCTTTCCTGCCCCTAAACACTTACGCTGTTACAGACCCCCTTCCCGATAAGTGTCAACCAATTTTTCGGGTTGTTCTTCGCTTTTCGTAACTGTTGAACTTTCAGGTCAGGCTAATCGGTCGAGTATCAGCTAAGGAAGCAGACGAACACAAAGGGAGCTTCAGGATTGATGATTGCACTGGATCCATATAAGCATCCATATGGTTCAACGTGAGTCGAGCAGAGCTAGACAATGTCAAGTAAGAATCTCAGGCCCATTGCCATGTCAACTACTATATTAATAAATCAGTAAATACGTTATTCATAGGTAACCATATTCTAATTCACTTTATCCGTCTACGCGTAAAAATACAGAGATGACACATACGCCATGGTTTTCGGCCGACCCAAGCTTGATTCCGGCCAACCAGAAATCCAGGCATACGTATGTAGGACGGTGACAAACTTTAACGACATCGCTCACCACCACCTAAGCGTGATCGCGGTACACATTGATCTCGTTTTTAAACCGGTTAGTTATACTCCCCACCCATGCATGACATCATTCCCGTGCAGTTTACGATGATTGTTGTACCTAGCTACCTTTTTTTTAGATTTCTTACCAACCTCGCTATGTTTATGTTGCTGTTGTAGGCAAAAACAATCCACAGCCGCGTGGCCGACATGTGGAAAGAAGATATGCGCAAAAACGATAACGGGCCACCCCGTCAAGACCGTCCCATGCCCAGGGACCTCCACGCAAATTCATCAGTACACGTACCAGTTGGCGGGCCAGACGCAAAGGCAACATCATTATTTTTTAGTCAACCTGCACTATTTTCCTTACACATGCCACTCATCGCTCCGACACATTATTATAGGTATGATTGCGCGGGAAACGTAGATAACTCAACGTTTCATCTCTGATCATAGTAGGCAAAATGCAAGCAGGAGGACACGACAGACACTACGGTCGGGATGCCCACCTCAGACGCTATCATGCATATACTCCGTGATAACGCACAAAAGTATGTGACCCTCTACCCATCAGTGAACGAATAAGTTAACTATAACGCCACCCGCAAATTGTTCTTTCTATAATATTCTAGACGCCAGCTTGTTTTTTTTGACTTGTTAACTTACACGAGCCGACTTTCAGGGCTGGCCCGCATGGTGTGCACATTGAACATATATGCAAGAAACTAATGACCGACCAGCGGTCTATCAGGTCCGATACTTTATCTCACGCAAAAAAATAGAGTCTGCACATTTTATATCTATTTTTTTACATCCCGAATAAATTTAGACCTTGTTAACATTCCCTCGGAAAAAATGCAGGAAATACATGGACGACCTTGCTCTGGCGGGAGAGATCTACTCAACGGTGGATGCCGATCATTTCGCACCTACATAGTGGCAATTCCAAGGACGGCCAACCACGTGCACGAGAGCTACGGATATCGTTTTGCAGCCCGTAAAACTTAGATCGTGCACCCAGTCCATGTATGTCGCATGTAGTCTACTTAAACAGTGAATTCCCGGGCATTATCTATCTTTGTAATAAAACTTGGCGTTGGTACCTTAATTCACGACGCCCTCCATATATGATTATCAGGGTTGTTTCTGATGTGCGAATACTTAGACCATAAAACCGACTCCGGTACAACCGGCCTATCTAGCATATCGTTCTTCTGCATTACTTGCGCGCCAACTATCCCACGTGATCACCGCCAAGGTTTTTAGTTCGACACGGGATGATCGCCATAGCCGTCCCGGATGTCTGGCTTGTCGTCAGAAAAATGTATTCTGGTCCTACGAAGGGGGTACTTCCTCTCGAGCCAGCCCGTGCATCGAAAAACGAGACCGAAAAAGTATACCGGAATGCACTGGTCTTGGCGAGACCGAAAAAATGCAATTTTTATAGAATAGTTACTAACGTCCAAATGCATCCGAAAAAAATGAACTAGATTTTTACTGAAAATAATTCGTTTACTGTCTAATAGAAAACAGGCGAATACATATATTAAAGAGAACTGCTCATTCGACCAACAACTTTCATACGTTCGCCCATGCAGCCGACACAGTAGTTGTCTTGAGTATCAAATCGACCCAATGACAACTGGTGCACACCTCCGGGTTGTCTCTCGCGCGTGATGCATGCCCCAACTACAAAGGGAGACAATTCCTACAACCTATAAGCGCTGTACCGCAAGTACCTACCTAGCTGTAGCTAGCCAATTCATCTACCAAAATTTTAGGCGGGAAAGAAATTAACTAGCAGAGGCCACGCGCGGGGGGTGAAGCTTGCAGCCAACAGGCGGGAGACAGACATGCTGACCGCGCGGCGATGTGACAACAGCACTGAACGCCGCTACCGCGCACGCTGTAGTAGACAACGACGACGGCTAGTACAGCCCCGCGCGGCGCTGCGGGCGGCATGTCCCCTAATCGTGCGGGGATGAAATCCCTTGGCCTGTCAGGTCATGTATCCGTTAACTACTATCTATCGTCGGTAAAGACATAGTCTTGTCGGACAAAACCTATCTTTCTAATATTCCAGTTGCATGTAGTACTTTATTTAACCTACTTTCTATTCTGCAACAAAGGACCGTGTTCCAGCTTTGCTGCACTCTATCAACGACTGTTTTTTCCCTTGCTTAGACTTTTTTTCTATCTTACTAGACGCTCGAACCACGACTTGGGCTCGTTTTTTATTCGTGAACTTCATGGGCATTTTGTCAGCTTTAGTACATATAATGGTGGCAAAGGCCACAACCAGACTACTTTTCAAAACTAAACATGCAAGGTACCATCATTTCTTCAGTGAACCACACATATCCAAACATAGAAACCGAACATGCAATCTACCATACAATTTCGAATTAGAAACGTCCCGTGGCAGTAAATCCAATTCAGAACATCATCGCGCCCGGTGGACTCGAGCTACAACCATCACACAACTTATCTTACCAGAAAGTAGATAGACAAAACAACATTAACATCAGGACCTACTGGCCATACAAACACACGCAACAGCAACAACCAACACGGCAATCCTGATCACCATCAACTCAGCTCGGATATGTTCTAGAACTGGAGTGGCTTCATTCTTCACTACTTCCAAGGGATGGACACTTGCTCTTTCCCTAGCAGTTTTCTGAGTGTTTCCTGATGAACTAGCTACAAGTTCGTCCTCCCATTCCCAAAACTTGCATTTCTAGGTGAAGACAACCATGCGAGATTTTTTATTAGAATTAAGAAACAAAATTAATCGGATGACTAACCCTAAACGCAAACATCGCTAACCTTTTCCATGCCGCACTTGAGGAAGATCCTGTCAGGATTATCCTTCGTCCGCGACCGCCACATATCAGCCGACTCGTTGCAGTAGCAGCTGAACTTGGAGACGCCTAGGTAGCTTCCGCTCTTATCCATGTTCATCTTGGACATGGAAGACATGGCAATCGAACAAGAGAATGAACTATTCGTACGCTGCTAGCTCGGGCGTGCACGACCTATCAAAGCAAGGAGCTAGGGCGGCAGATCATATATATAGGGGGAGGGGATTCCGTGGTCATTTATGCACAAAACAAACTAGCCGTTGCGACCGTTGCAAAACTAGCCGTTCCATGTGACGAGTTAGCCGTTGTAGCGAGTGATGGGCACCAATGAGCACACTGCGTGTAAAATAACAATGAATAAAAGGATATGGTGAGAACATGGGGGAACACGAATAATTTTTTAAGATATTCCCATCAAAAAGAATAACCCGATAAACACCGTGGGATTACATGGCTGTTGAACGACGACATAGTGATATTACACCCTAGTGAAACAGTATATAAAATTAAGCTAAGCTCGCATTTTTTTATTAGCATCCACGACATGGGCTGGGATCGTGGGCGCCGTGCCCACAGCTGATTACTGCTTACTTGGCTACGTACGACGACTTCCTACCACACGTGGATCTGTTGTGGCCGACCTCGCCACAGCTCTTGCACTTCCTGGGTGTAGCAGAGGTTGGGCCCAAGTCGACATTGACTGGGCACGCGGATGTGCGGTGCTGGGTGGATCCGCACGCGCCACAGTGCTCCAGAATGTACGCGCCGGTCTTGACAAACCGTTTAGATTTCCGTGGACGCTCTCCACCTGGCTCGGAGTGCATCGCTACAGGCGCAGCTCCCTTCTTCCGTGCGCCGGGTGACTCTATAGGCGACTTAAACCTCAGTTCTTTGGGCCTCCCTCTAGACCGTACACGAGGCGGCGCCGCCAAGCCAGAGTCGAATTCCAGTACTTCACCGTCTTTACGTATAGAATTCTGCACAATGCTACAGTCTTGCGATGGATCGACAACGGTCATGGCAGATATTGCGGACTTGGCGTGGCTAACGTAGTCCACAGCCACCTCGAACGCTTGCCTTGATGTAGTACCCATGGCCACAAGCTCCATTGCAGCAGCGTGTAGCAGACCATGCATGGATGTTGCTTCCGCACCGAGAGCCGCCGCGTCTGCATACCCTTGGATGTCGCACGCGATCCCTTCTCTTGCAGAAATTTTCCATCGTTTCAGTACTAGGCTCGCCGGTATCTCCACAGCACCAACGTGGACTAGCACCTGCAAGCATAGGGACGGTATTACAGTTTCATGATATCTTACAAAAATGTTTTTGCGTGCTATCGGTGATTGGGGTGAACCTTTAGTACGTGGCGACATGGGATACCGCAATGCTCGAAGCTCTTGCATACGCAATGAAACTCCTTATGTTCGTCATCACATTGTACGGCGAACTCGAGTCTAGCAGCTGTGCTCGACGACGATGCCCGGGCGTACCGGACAATGAAACTGTTCGGATTATCGCCATGGCGGCATACATATGCACCTGAGCGGAACAGTTACCTATAGAAACGTTTAAACAGTGATCGGGTGTAAACACGTGAAGCATGCAGCTCAATTGGCACCCCAGCACGTAGCAAAAAATTGACCTGCGAAAAAAATAAATTGAAACAGAAAAAAACATACATATTAGACAAAGTGTGGATGGTGCGGATTTTTTTGGCAAATAGGGTAAATAGGGTCGGAGTGGTAATAAATGGAAATCGGTGTACGGTACCTGTTTGGTTGCATGCTCCTCTCTCCCCTCGTCAGCGACCCGGTCAGTGACAAGCCTGTCGTACTGAGTTACAAACAAATGCATCGGGCGGACCGCGGGATATATGTTTTCAAAACGTGGTTAGCGCTTTCGCTGCGTTGCGTGCTCGTCATGCCAGCGCAAAATGTGCTCGTGAAGTAGGGCTTTGCCCACATCTCCCGGTTGTCGTAAACCCTGGCGAGGAACTCGTTTTCTCCTAGCGAGTGTCCGGTGATAATCTCAGCCCACCGAGTCTCAAATTCCTCCACACCTACTATCTGGTCAAGGAGCTCGCGCAGTTCCTTTTTTGAACTGTGAATTCTTGCTGTATATCCCGCCCAACGACTCTTTCACCTTCTTTAGGACGTGCCATTTGCACCACCGGTGACGCGTGTCCGACATCTCTGTTTCGATAGCTACCCGCATCTGGTGACATTGATCTGACATTTTTCACAAAAGATCGATGAATTTTTTTAAATGCATGGTACTTGTGTTGGAAAAAGGATAAAAAAAACAGGGATGGGATTAGGGGTTGGGTGGACGAACCTGTCAAAATAGTTTGCGGTGCCTTTCCTCCCATCTTTGCCAAAAAAGAACGAAACGTCCAAGCAAATGCCTCGATTGTTTCTTCTGTTAGAAGTACGCCGGCGAAAATAACACTCTGAAAGTGGTGGTTGACTCCGACAAACAATCCGAATGGCAGGTTGTATAGGTTTGTTCGGTATGTCGTGTCAAAGGTGACGACATCACCAAACGCAGCATAGTCAACCTGACTAGACCCATGCGAAAACAACATAGATCGGACCCTCTTGTTTTTGTCGAGGTCCGTTGCCACTACGAACCCCGGATCCCTCTTCCTAATTCTATCAAAAACATCAAGGGTTTTTGCCATGTCCCCCTCTATAGATTCTTGTGCTAGTTTAGCACATAGTGTGCGTACCGACTGCCTACTGAACGGGACATAAGAATCTGTCTGGTGGACTGTGACAACTATAGAGCAAACCCTAGATAGTTGCACGTTGTTCGCTCAGAGGTGCCTAACTAATTCACATGTGCTGTTGTCTATCCTACTGTGAGAAGGCCACCTTCTCTTTTCTCCACACGAAATAGACAAAGAATGGGTGTGTTCGGCCGTGAACCGTTTTATAAACCATGATTCGTCATCTGACCTGAGTAAAGATATCATGCAAGGGCAACCACATCTCGAAGAACGACAATCTTGTCCATCCTTCTTACCCTGCGGCCGTAAAAATTTATACTGTAAATATGTATGGCATACGGGTAGAGAAATGCTTGGTGTATTAGATGTATATCTTTACAAGGAAAAAAGCACATGTTTCCTTAGCAAACAAATCAAATCAAGCACGTGTGCATGCTACAGAACAGAAAACATGAACATAGTTGGGATCGGTTCTTACAGCGCACGAACAGATGATGTCCTGGCGAGTCTTGACGTTTGATCCGTTGACCCGGCTCCGCCCATACCTAATGCCAAAGCCAACCTCCCAGGAATACATGTTAAAGTACTCGTAAGCCTCGTGTAGGCTCTGGAACACCTGGCCGTCGTGCGGGAGGAAGATGCATTTCTCGCCCCTTGACGAGGATTCGCGGAGAGCTTTCTCCACGGCACCGTAGTTCCATGCAGCCGGTAGCCTTGGCCCTGAGGGCAGACTTGGAGGATCATCGGATCATTAATCAGCACAAAAAAAAATGAATAGCATTACGAGGAATGTAGTACTTGATAAACTCGCTCACATGCGATCAAAGGGGGAAGAACTAGCATAGACATACCCATCAGGGAGGTCTCCCGAATTCATGGCGGTTCTGGGCAGCTTCTTGTTTGCGATTCAGAATATCGTGTGTGTCGTGAAACCCCGGTCCTCTCTTCTCCCTTATATAGGACTTGGGAAAAGGTTCGCTTGGTATACGCGGGAAGAAAAGGCGGGAACATTTGACATGGCAGACAAAATAAACCCGGATTTTAGTTTTGACTAATCAATAAACACGCTGCTACATCGCGCATTTTTCTACCTTTGTGGACGTAAACCAACTAGTATAAAAATAAAGATGGAGAAGCTCCATGGTTTTTTGTCAACTAGCTCCACACGACTACCCGGTGTACGTGTTTCCTTCGTATCGTTAGCTGGCCTGTGGAATAACAACAGTGGGAATGCTTCCATGGTTGTTTATAGCTTTGCGCCGATGACATGCAGTTCAAATAAATAAAACAAATGACGGCATATAAAGGGTCATGCAAAAAAAATTAATTCGTAGCCGCGGGGAAATATGTCGGGAATCTTTAGCATCGGCAAAACATGGCATGGAGTTGTTTGTTTTGTCTAAAAAGGAGGTACAGGTCTCTCTTTATCAGCACCGTGCTGTTTTCATAGATCATAGACGTAAACCAACTAGTAGAAAATGAAAAAAAAGGAGAAAACTGGAAAAACAAGGACAGACGGTGGTGAGTAACGGGAGACACACCGCATGCACACACCGTGAGAGGCAGGATGTGGCCGATTTGATTAAGAGAGTCAAAATGCATCCAATCCAACGGTTCACACCGTATGCACACGTACCACCATGAGCATAAAATCCGCGTCCATATATATATATATATATATATATATATATATATATATATATACTTCTCTGTTATAATATGTGTTTAGATAAAGTTTTTATTGTGAACAAGAAGGGGCCTCGAACGATCCGGACGCTGCCATTAAGAAACTGTCGGTTGGTTACACTTACATACAGGATCTAGAAAGAATAAAAAGAAACTTAAAGTGAAAGCAGGCCTGAATATTTGCACATAGGACCCTAAGTTTTGCATGAACAAATTAATCATGTCCTTTGACCAAACCACCGACGTTGGAGCCTCACCGCTGCCCATCTTTCTCCCGCCTAGGACACACCACTTGGCGAGAAGAAGACGTGGAGCGCCAGCGCAAGGCTCCCAAAGAGCCTCCATCTCTTACTCCAGCTCACCATTGGGTGGCCATCTCTACCACCGGCATCTTCAGCCGTGAGAGGGGTGAGTTTGCGCGCCTCAGAGGACTCTATTGAAGTTAGGGAGTACTCTTGATTGATCCCTCAACCATCGCCACCTACACTCTTGAAGTTAGGGAGTACTCTCATATGCGGATATTTATCTCTCGCAAGGACTCTATTTTCATAAATCATGTAGATATTTCTTCCATATTCAGATGCATATGGTCCTATATAAATGAAGATAACTGCGTGTGATGGGTCTTCCTCTACAAGTCAAACAAAAATAGCAGGTGTGTTTTATTACCAAGGGGTGCATGTTGTAGAACTTAGTAGTTGCATGGATCACAAGAGAGGAAATGTAAGAAGTTTTTTCCTAGCTAGGAACGAACATGTGCTTCTCATATCGGCCCACCATATAGTACTATTTTACACTCAAGATCGTCAGTGGCAGTCGTGTCTACAAGGATTTTTAGACTTCACAAATGGGAATAGGAGGCTTCGGCAAATATTTGAGATCTGCGAGCTTGTGTCCATGATGTGGAATCTGGTAGGCCGTCAATGATGAGTTGATGATGCTACACCGCATCGAGCCATTGGAAGTCCTCGAGGCACCTATGGTTTGACAAGGCCTTGGGTTTAGCATCTGTTTGCTTTATTGAATACCTGAATTTTTACCCTCTCAATATCATCCACATTCGTATCATTCACCTACCGCTCGCGTGCCTAACATTGTCCTCTATTATTTTGTTTCAAAAATTTCGTCGATCTATTAGTAATTATAAATAGCAGTATAAAAAGGTTCGAAGGTAATAAAAATTACAACCCAAATAGGTTATTGAACCACCTAGTGAGAACTATAGACAGTAGCGTGAGCCGAAGGCACGCCGCTATCCTTGTCACTCCACTACCGGCGCCAGACGAAGCTTGACACATTAAAGAGACATCTAGATATACTCGTTTCGTAAAATATAAAACATCTTATATTTTATTAAAACAAAGTACATACGTGTTTAGATAAAGCTGAGTCACTTGCTATGAGGAGGCAGGACCATGAATCGTAGCCACTTTTGTTCCTCCAGTGAAATCGCAACACAGATTTCTCGCGTGCGCCGCAGTTGGCAAGAAGTTTCCGTGTCTGATCGCCAAACGAAACATAG
Organism: Avena sativa; assembly: GCA_916181665.1. Lineage (NCBI taxonomy): Eukaryota > Viridiplantae > Streptophyta > Magnoliopsida > Poales > Poaceae > Avena > Avena sativa. Next base: position 288,428,767 of record OV702296.1, read on the forward strand.
TTTCCGTGTCCCTTTACGGAAAACGTCTTCCACCCGTGATTTCAGCAACGCAAACCGCCGCGTAGGGTCCAGATTCTGGAATCTTCCAGGTGTGGCGCGCGTCTTCCCCAATTTTATACGGACGGGGGTCCGTCGTCCAGGTCATCGGGCCGTGGTTTCGCCGTCGGATCGAATACCTTTCCCCCCTTTTCCCCCTTTCCCCGCTCGCCGCGGTCGCGGGTCGGCCTACGCTCGCCCATCGGAGGTAATGGTGCTTCCTCCCGCTCAGATTCTGCTGCAATTTCAGTCTTGATCTAGGGCCTAGGCGTGTCGTGGGCGGGACGGATTCGTTCGAGGGGATTGCTCGGTCCGTCCGGTGGTCGATTCGTTCGGCTATCGATCGGCCTACTGGCGAATCGAGCGGAGATAATAGAAAGGTAGATTTCGGGGCTGTGATCTGGTTGCGGAGTCCTATCCGCTGGCTCGGCTATATGAGGCCGGAAATTTTTACGTTGGGGGAAATTTAGATCTTGTATGCAGAAAACTCTGAAATCTCCTCCTTTTGTTAGAATAGATCGATCTGTTCGGTAATTCCATTTCCTCGAATAAGCTATTGAAAACTAATCTTGTGATGTGATATTGAGCTCTAATCAGCCTCGTACCTCTGACCTCTAGAAACCGGCAGTAAATTTTGTGAATAAACTTTTGCTTGTGCGAATTGATATGTGCAGAGTAGTGGATTGGTTAATCTGTTTTGTGAATAATAAGGTTATACTTCTAGAAGATTTGCTCGTTTTCAGAAATAAAACAGTCTGGTTTTCGTAGAGATTCTAATCATCAGATGGCATGTTTTATCATATTACTAGTAAATAGCTGAATGTACGGTGAAATTGTGTACATACTATGATTTTAGGAAGCTGTTCTTTTTCAAGGTTTCAACAGTATGGAATATATCTGTGTGGTGCTTGTTAGAGTTAGTACTTCATTCTGTACATGAACATGAATGATGTCATTTTCACCTTGGCCCAGAATTTAGACCATTTGGTACTTGCAGGTTAGGTAAAGAATAATAGGGCTGTCTTTTGTGTTAAATAACTCTTTTTTTTCAAAAATGTCTTGGTAACTTTTCACATGTTTATAACTGCCTGTTGTGTTTTTATTTCACAGTATTTCTCTTTTTTTGCCATATCTATTCCTCGCACTGTTGGTGATTGTATTACCACGAAATTGCAGCTTGTTTCACGGCCAATAACTGCGAGATGGCTACCAATGTTGGGGAATCAACAAGCGTTGGCAGCAGCAGTGATGCTGCTGGGGGAAGCTTCGAGTGCAATATCTGCTTCGAGTTGCCACAAGAGCCAATAGTAACTCTCTGTGGCCACTTGTTCTGCTGGCCATGCCTCTACAGGTGGCTGCACATGCACGCGCACACGCCGGAGTGCCCCGTGTGCAAGGCCATCGTTGAAGAAGACAAGCTTGTTCCCCTGTACGGCCGTGGCAAGGACCGTGTCGATCCGAGGTCAAAGAACACACCTGGAGCCGACATTCCTAACCGCCCAGCTGGCCAGAGGCCTGCAACAGCCCAGCAGGCTGATCCCAACAACAATTTCCCGAATGCTCACGCGAATCCATGGTTCATGGGCATGGGAGCTGGAGTTCCGCTGGCGAACGCACGGTGGGGTAACTATGCGTTCTCGGCTGCATTCGGAGGTTTGTTCCCTATGCTTAGCTTCCAAATGCATGGAATCCCAGATCCAACGGCTTATGCCCAGCCTGCTGGGTTTCACTACGGGTATGGCCATGGCCATGGGTTCCATGGCGGGCATATGGGGCCTGCCCATGGCGTTCCCCGCCAGGGGCCTCTTGGACAACAGCAGCAGGCAGACGTCTACCTGAAGGCCCTGCTCCTCATGGTTGGAGTTCTTGTGATTGCGAGCCTGCTTGCATTTTAATTTAAAGTTGTCAGTAGTTTGCATCTGTAATGGCTGTTTGGTGGTAAGAAACTGCTAGAATTCCTCAGGTGGTGTCAGGTTGTGGGCTTATCTTTCTACCGAATGTGACAGTAAATTAGTTGGAATGTTTATACGAAGTGTCCATGGTATTTAGATTTAGATAAGCTTCAACATGTTATTACAGCATCATGTATGCTATTTGGATGAAGATTGTATAATTTGTGTAGTTTTGACGCTTTTGGTGAATGTGATGTACAATTGGGCTGGATCACATATTGCAGTGCATGTAAGAAATCTCTTGTTTGCATAGTGACATATTGCTGCTAGCTTGTGGATACTTTATATAATGTATCCATTTATTAGGCTGGATCACATATTGCAGTGCATGTAAGAAATCTCTTGTTTGCATAGTGACGAAACATAGATGGCAGTAGTTTCAACGTATTTAGTTCAACAAATATACATGGTATACTGGAGTACTCGGACAGTCTTGATGATGAAAAGCAAAGATATTTTAAGATAAAAGGTTGAGCACATGAGAGCAGTCTGTGTGGTTGGACGTGGGCTGACCTCTGTTCTTTCTGGTTGAGCCATCACCCACCTACAGGCCCTCTACCGTTTTCTAGCATGTAATTTGCAATTGGTTGATTGCCTATTCCAATTTTTATTGGCTATGTCGGGCCTTTGAGCACTTGCTTGAACTATAGTGCGCCAAGGCCACCTACCCATACACAAAATCTCTCTCGCACGCCAAAACAAGACCTCCAAAAAATTGAGTACCTATAGTACATCCCAACTGATGTAACTTGTCTGTTGTTCCTCATGTCTGCGACTTTTATACATGCCGAGAATAATGGTTTTCTAGAAATAATGTGTTTATAATAAAGTGTATATCCTAGTTTAAAGACACTTGAGATATGGTTTCACCTACTGTGGTTGAATTTTTTTGCTTTGCCATCGGTTTTACACCATACACACGGAAATATTATATTTATTTTCTTACTTGAGTTGAATCCTCTTGATGTGGCTCTCTACCAAACATATGACATGGTTCCATAATTCAAACAAATCTTCCATTTTCCCATATATATATAGTACTGTTACTACTCCTCGCCGTCCATAATTCAAACAAATCTTCCATTTTCCCATATATATAGTACTGTTACTACTCCTCGCCCCCCTCCAAACTCGCTGTTTTATATCTCGATTGCCATGAAAAAAATTAGGCAGGGGTCGTCTTGTAGCTTTTTTGCTGCATGCATTTTATTCAGAATATTTTCTCCTATCTCACAAGTTTGGAATAAGAAGCATCTGGAAATACTATGGTACCAAGTAAGCATAGATATCGGACAGGGACAGGATTGATTGGGCTGGATCCGCGAGTTGCGCGAGGCGCTGGTATACACCACCACAATGAAAGTTGCCAGAACTATACAGGGACGGATGTGATTGGGTCATGAGTGGATCAGCTTGGCAAAGCGATGAGTGTAATAGCAATCGGCCGCCATTTTCTGCATAACAACCAGTAGACCGAGCTAGCATGTCTGTCTAGGAATGTGTTGCTACTTTGATCAATGGACGAACTACTTAGATATCCCTCCAAAACCTGCAACAGCACAGAGGAGTATTGTGCTAGTTTACTTGAAATTTCAAAACGGTATTTCTAGGTCTCCCCATAAAATCAACAAAAAAATGTACAGATAGGGTATGCACATCCACTATGAGCGTTAAGATTTCGTAACAATACGTTATATTTTGGGCTCTAGAAAAGACAAATCTCGGGGAAAGATGAGAGGTTTCTATGTCTATATAGTCACAACAATTTTGTTTTTCTCTATAACTATAACTCAAGATGCAACTTGGTTTTCATCGGAACTTTACAACAGCACACAGAACATGTATCATATTCACATATAGAAGTAGTATTTTTTAAAAATTTCAAAGTACTGTTTTTTTAAAACGGACACAGAGGTGCTCGGGTGCTGCAAATTCGTGTTCGATGTTGCTGCCTTTTGCCTGGGTCATAGACTCGTAGCCATACTCACACACAATTGTAGCTAGAACTCATAATGCATTACAGTGTATTGCGCCTGTTCAGATCATCATGTCTGACAAGCCGCAGCCAATGTACAGCGTATAGGCCGACATAGTTTACCTAGAATACTTCGGTGAGCGACGCTGTTGTACGGCTTCCAAAATCCGCGCTTCATGGCCACATTCTGGTTTTTTTTTCCTATGTTTAGCCAGATCCAACTGTCTTTTTCCATGGCGGGCATATGGGGCTTGCCCATGGCGTCCCCTGGCAGGAGGCAGGCATCTACCTGAGGCCCTTCTCATCATCTTTGGAGTTCTTGTGATCGCAAGCATGCTTGCATTTTAATTCAAAGTTGTCAGTAGTTTGCAGTTGTAATAGTTGTTTGGTGGTAAGAACTGCTAGTAGAATTCCTCGGGTGGTGTCAGGGTGTGGTCTTATCTTTCTACTGAATGTGACGTAAACTAGTTGGAATGTTTATACGAAGTGTCCATGGTATTTAGATTTAGATAAGCTTCAACATGTTATTACAGCATCATGTGTGCTATTTGGATGAAGATTGTATAATTTGTGTAGTTTTGACGCTTTTGCTGAATGTGATGTACAATTGGGATTCATCTCCTCCTAGCTTGTGGATACTTTGTATACTTTATCCATTTATTTGGCTGGATCACATATTGAAGTACATGTAAGAAATCTCTTGTTTGCACAGTGACAAAACATAGATTGGCAGTTGTTTCAACGTATTTAGTTCAACAAATATACACGGTATAATGGAGTACTAGGACAGTCTTGATGATGAAAAGCAAATATATTTTAAGATAAAAGGTTGAGCACATGAGAGCAGTCTGTGTGGTTGGACGCCGGCTGACCAACCTCGGTTCTTTCTGATTGAGCCATCACCCACCTATAGGCCATCTACCGTTTTCCAGCATGTAATTTGCAATTGGTTGATTGCCTATTCCATCTTTTATTGGCTATGTCGGGCCTTTGAGCACTTGCTTGAACCATAGTGTGCCATGGCCACCTACGCATACACAAAATCTCTCTCGCACGCCAAAACAAGACCTCCAAAAATCGAGTACCTATAGTACATCCCAACTGATGAAACTTGTCTGTTGTTCCCCATGTCTACGACTTTTATACCCGCCGAGAATAATGGTTGTCTAGAAATAATGTGTTTATAATAAAGTGTATATCCTAGTTTAAAGACATTTGAGATATGGTTTTACCTACTATGGTTGAAAATTTTGCTTCGCCATCTGTTTTACACCATACACACGAAAATATTGTATTTATTTTCTTACTTGAGTTAAATCCTCTTGATGTGGCTCTCTGACCAAACATATGACATGGTTCCATTATTCAAACAAATATTCCATTTTCCCATATATATAGTACTGATGCTACTCCTCGCCGCCCCTCCAAACTCGTTGTTTTATGTCTCGATTGCCATGAAAAAACTTAGGCAGGGGTCGTCTTCTACCTTTTTTGCTGGATGCATTTTATTTAGAGCACTTCTCCTATCTCCTCACAAGTTTAGAATAAGAAGCATTTGGAAATACTATGGTAGCAAGTGAGCATAGATATCGGCCAGGATCGATTGGGCTGGGTCGCAAGGCACTGGTATACACCACCACAATGAAAGTTGCCAGAACTATACAGGGACGGATGTGATTGGGTCATGAGTGGATCAGCTTGGCAAAGCGATGAGTGTAATAGCAACCGGCCGCCATTTTCTGCATAATGACCGGTAGACCGAGCTAGTATGTCTGTCTAGAAGTCTGTTGCTATCTTGATCAATGGAACTACTTAGATATCCCTCCAAAACCTGCAACAACACCGAGCAGTATTGTGCTAGTTCATTTAAAATTTCAAAACGGTATTTCTAGGTCTCCATAAAATCAACAAAAAACAAAATGTACAAATACAGTATGCACATCCACTATGAGCATTAAGATTTCGTAACAATGCGTTATATTTTGGGCTCTAGAAAAGAGAAATTTCGGGGAAAGATGAGAGTTTTCTATGCCTATATAGTCACAGCAATTTTGTTTTCCTCTATAGTTATAATTCAAGATACAACTCGGTTTTCATCCAAACTTTACAACAACACGCAGAACATGTATCATATTCACATATAGAAGTAGTATTTAAAAAAAATCAAAGTACCGATTTCAATTTTCTTTCAAAAACGGACACAGAGGTGCCCGGGTGCTGCAAATTCGTGTTCGATCTTGCTGCCTTTTTGCCCGGGTCATAGACTCGTAGCCATACTCACACACAATTGTAGCTAGAACTCGTAATGCATTACGGTGTATCGCGCCTGTTCAGCTTATCATGTCTGACAAGCCGCAGCCAATGTACAACATATAGGCCGACATAGTTTAGCCAGAATACTTCGATGAGTGATGCCGTCGTACGGCCTCCAAAATCTGCGCTTCATGGCCACATTCAGGGGTCTTTTTCCTATGCTTAGCCAGATCCAACTGCTCATGCTCAACGGGTATGGCCATGGTCATGGGATCCATGGCGAGCATATGGGGCCTGCCCATGGCGTCCCCCTCCAGGGACCTCTTGAACAACAGCAGCAGGCAGACGTCTACCTGAAGGTCCTACTCCTCATGGTTGGAGTTCTTGTGATCGCAAGCCTGCTTGCATTTTAATTTGAAATTCTCAGTAGTTTGCAGTTGTATTGGTTGTTTGGTGGTATGAACTGCTAGTAGAATTCCTCAGGTGGTGTCAGGGTGTGGGCTTATCTTTCTACCGAATGTGACAGTAAATTAGTTGGAATGTTTATACGAAGTGTCCATGGTATTTAGATTTAGATAAGCTCAACATGTTATTACAGCATCATGTGTGCTATTTGGATGAAGATTGTATAATTTGTGTAGTTTTGACGCTTTTGGTGAGTGCGATGTACAATTGGGAGGTCACCTCCTTCTAGCTTGTGGGTACTCTGTATACTTTATCCATTTAGGCTGGATCACATATTGCAGTACATGTGAGAGATCTCTTGTTTACTGGAGTACTAAGACATTCTTGATGATGAAAAGCAAATATATTTTAAGATAAAAGGTTGAGCACATGAGAGCAGTCTGTGTGGTTGGACGCCGGCTGACCAACCTCGGTTCTTTCTGATTGAGCTGTCACCCACCTACATGCCGCCTGCCATTTTCCAGCATGTAATTTGCAATTGGTTGATTGCGTATTCCATCTTTTGTTGGCTATATCGATCATTTGAGCACTTGCTTGAACTATAGTGCGCCAAGGCCACCTACGCATACACAAAATCTCTATCGCACGCCAAAACAAGACCTCCAAAAAATCGAGTACCTATAGTACATCCCAACTGATGTAACTTGTCTGATGTTCCTCATGTCTGCGACTTTTATACCCGTTGAGAATAATGGTTGTCTAGAAATAATGTGTTTTTAATAAAGTGTATATCGTATTTTAAAGACACGTGAGATATGGTTTCACCTACTTTGGTTGAAATTTTTGCTTTGCCATCGGTTTTACACCATACACACGGAAATATTGTACTGTATTTATTTTCTTAGTTGAGTTAAATCCTCTTGATGTGGCTCTCTGACCAAACATATGACATGGTTCCATTATTCAAGGACTGTGCTAACGCGCGGCGCCGCATATTAGTCGCGTCGCGCGATGCCTAATTGCCATATTAATTAATCTTAATTGCCATATTAATTATGTCAATTACCATATTAATTAAGCCTAAACTAATTAACCTGCAGAACACTAGCGTGTTTCTCCGTTGCCAGATTAGTCAGATTCAATTGTTTCTAAATTGCCAGATTAATTTTTCAAAAAAAAAGTTGCCAGATTAATTATTTATGATTTCCAGATAAAATTCACTTGGTTGCCTCACGTGGTGGTTTGAGAGGAAGAGGGAGAATTTCTGTATGAGAGAGGGAGAAATTGTGTGGTCGACAGCAACCCATGAAGAGATAAGGTGCATGCAGGAATTGAGGGGATAAGGCCATGCCCTGACTGAATCAACACGCGCCGCACGGGAGAGCATGCGATGCGGCGCCTCGCGTTATATTTTTCTATTATTCAAACAAATCATCCTTTTTCCCATATATATTGTTAAAGTGTATAAGTGGATTGCACTAGCCCTTTTCATCATGTGTGCTATTTGGATGAAGATTGTATAATTTGTGTAGTTTTGACGCTTTTGGTGAGTGTGATGTATCAATTGGGAGTCATCTCCCCCTAGCTCGTGGATACTTTGTATACTTAATCCATTTAGACTGGATCACATACTGCAGCACATATAAGAAATCTCTTGTTTGCACGGTGACGAAACATAGATGGCAGTAATTTCAATCATATTTAGTTCAACAAATATACACGGTGTACTGGAGTACTGCAACAGTGTTGATGATGAAAAGAAAAGATATTTCTAGTACAAAATGTTGAGCACATGGGAGCAATCTGTGGTTGTGCGGTGGGTGTCGGCCGGCCTTGGTTCTTTCTGAATGAGCCATGGATGGACACAGGTCACCCACCTACTTGGTTGATTGCCTATTTCGTCTTTTTGTTTGCTACTCTCTCCGTTCAGAGATATAAAACATTTTAACTTTGTGAATTGAATGTATCTAAACGCCTTTTAGTGTATAGGTTCACTAAGAATCTCTACGAACCTATACACTAAAAGACGTCTAGATATATTCCGATTGATAAAACTAAAACGTCTTATATTTTTAAACGGAGGGAGCATATCGAACCTTTGAACAATTGGTTGAACTACAATGGCAATGTAAAGTGCGCCAAGGCCACCTACGCATACACAAAATCTATCGCACGGCGAGACAAGACCTGCAAATTTGACTGGATCTAAGCTATACAAACCTGCAAATTTGGTTGGATCTAACCTATACATTCCTCTGTATCACCACCAAGCCAGATTAACCTATTATGCCGATCATGCTGATAAAGACAAGCCAACCATGCCGATGAAAACAAGCCTGAACCATCATCGATCCTGTGGCACATGCTACAGGATTCCCCCATTTTGACATATTTCATAGTTTCCCTTCCGGAGTGTGTGGTGTAAATCGTTTACACACGCGAACTGTGGGGCTATGTCATTTGTTACATTGTAGCTTATTTTTTTTACCAGTAGTTAGGTAGCTTAAATCTTTAGATATGTGTTGCACCATTTCTTTTATCACCTGTGCTACCGTCAGCGATAAGCAAGAGAAACTTGACAGGACGGTGTAGGTCATGCTTAGCTAGAAAGAATAAAAATCATGAAAACACTAGCCATGGTTTACATACAGATGCGGATGGGGAGACCGAGCAAGTGATAAAAAGTTTCGACGAGATTCGATCGGACATGATCTCGCGAGTAAGGTATCAGGTGAGATTCCGTTAAAATTTCACTTATAATTTATTTTCTGATTTCTAGTTTAAAATTTTAATTTTATACTAGAAATCATAAGATAAACAGTAAATGCGACTTCCATGGAATTTCACTTGCATATGTGCTCGGCAGGTTGCGTCATCTCTAAAGGTCCGTTAATGTGCGTGCGTCGTCTCTAAAGAAAGATGCGGTGAATTAGTTGATCTAGAGAACGCTGATGAGCACGCGAACTTTATTTATTGGATATGAGTGAGGGTCTTGTAATACTCCAGTGCCTCATGTTTTCTGAAACAAGGTGATCCGGTATCTTATGTTGTACTAGCTTTCTAAGACATCCATGTGAGGTATCTTTCCTTTGCGAACAGCTGCTGCTGTATGCTGCCGGTGCTCTCCTGCCATTGCGCTACTTGCCTGCTGCCGCCTGCTATCCTGCCGCTGTGCTGCCTGCTAGCCCCACCTCCGGCTCAGCTCGAGGACGTCCAGGAGAGAGGAGTGATGGGGGGAGGGGAGGGGGACGACGCATCCCCTCGCGTGGCCGGCCTCCATGTCCGCCGCCTCTCCGCCAGTGTCGAGGCCCGCCTCTCCACCGCCGACTGCGGCCCACCTCCCCTTTCCCACAAGCCGCCACGGGGAGACAAGAGACTAGGAGGGAGACGAGAGAGAGAGGAAATGGGAGGCCGCTAGATCACTGCGGGGTGCTAGGTTTGGCTAGGAAAAGTACCAAATTAGCCCCGTGCGGTCTGAGAAACCACGGTAGAGCCACCGCGCGCCCTCTCCCAGTTGCCATCCGTGCAAAAGCACACATATGCCACGCTCGCACGGTCCCTGACGAGTGGGGCGCGCAAAATGCAGGTCCCCACCGTTCAGGGAGGGTAGCTAGCGGACGTGGCTGTGCGAGTCGAAACGATGGATGGAACGGACGGCTGGGATGAATTTGGAAGCCCAATCCTACGGCTGAGAGGGCAGATGGCCTCTAAAAGCTCCCTTGGGGGCTAGAATATTACTTCTTGATAATACTAAGAAGTCATAAACGTATTACTGGCCGGTTGACTGAAATTTACATGTCTCCAGTTGTAAGAACAAAAACAAATGAATCGGGTACCATAGTAGATCTCAATTATTACAACCTGTCTTTGTATCATGTCTCTCACGTTTGCTACTTTTCCCACTGAGCATATATTGGGAGTGGTCTCAAAATTAATGTGTTTCTTAATAAAGTATTATAGTTACTTTAAATGACATGTGAGGTAAGGCTTCACCTACTATAGTTGAAAACTTTGCTTCCATTTTGGATTTACAACGTACATGTGGAAACACTGCAGTACTGTATTTCTTTTCTTATCTGAGTTATATCTTGTTGATGTGGCTCTCTTTCCACACATCTAACATGGCCCATTATTCAGACAAATCTTTCCATCTCCCATATATAGCGTCACCTTACTACCGATCACCAGCCATCCCTCCCAACTCACTGTTTTATATCTCGATTTTCATGAAAAAACATCAAACATTCTAGGCCGAGTTCATCTTCTTGGTTTCCTGATGTATGCATTTGATTCAGACCATTTTCTCCTATCCCGTTACAAGTTTGGAATAAGAAGCATCTGGAAATACTATAGTACTAAGTTTTCCAAGGTACGGGCGAGGTGTTTCGGATATCGGCATGTTGCGCGTGGCACCGGGAAACTTCCAGGTGATGCATATCATCGAGTCAGGTAGGCATAAGGCTCCAAGTGGAGGCGGGATGTTCCTGGTGCCGCATGGCCCGCACCACATAAAGTAGTAAGTGGACATCTGCGGACAGAAGAAAATATATAGTAGGATGTCTTGGCGGTAGAAGAACCCTAGGATTGCCTCCTTATTTGAGAACACCAGCATGTCACCATGCCGCCGATTGGAGTAGCAAAGGAGAAGACGACCGCAATGCATCCATGACTGCTATATATCTATCCATGGCACGTAGCTGGCCCAGATAAGGCTGTAAGGCCCCGATCTGACAACTTCTGCTAGATCGACCTTTGAGTGTATGATTTGTTGCCTCTCTTCTTGCATAATTGGTTTGTTTTATCGCTAAATTATGCGAGAAAAGAAGCAATAGATTATACCCTTGAAGATCGATCTAGCAGAAGTTTTCGATGTTGGGAAGATCGATCTGGTACCTTATATTGTATTAGCTTTTTAAGGCATCATGCTTTATAGAAATAAATACTCACGTGTGTCCTTTCATTGTGAATACAATACGGAGTATAAGAAGTCAAAATCGTTTAGTGGTCGAAGTGAGATTCATATGTCTCCAGTCGTAAAAACAAAAAGAAATAAAATCGACTGCCATAGTAGATCTCAATTGTTGCAACCTGTCTTTGTATCATGAGTCTCATGTTTCCTATTTTCCCCACTGAGCTAGCATATATAGGCAGTGGTCTCAAAATTAATGTGTTTTTTAATAAAGTGTTACAGAATCTATTATATACTAAAAGCAATATAAGATTGTTTTTCGAGGCATATGGTTGATCCACATCACCCAAATTATATTGACCGTTAGATCTGTAATTTATGGCTACAATTTATTTAGACCGTACGTACCATCTACGTTTACATATAGACATATTCACGTGTAGATCTTATATTTAACGCTAAGGTTTATTTATCCTTGACGTTTCCTATTCTTTTTTATTTCACATGCTCATGTTTCCTATTCATGTACAAGACATGCCCATCGACGCCCAACTTATGGTGACGATGTATTTGAAATTAGGCACCATGTTTTTTTGTACTGTAATTTATTATTGAGAGGTCTGAACCAACAAAGTCCATATAGAGCACGTATGTTCAGAAGAAAATCCTAAGTTTAACATTATAGAGTCCTACCGCAATACATGCCCACCGATCGGACGACCTACTTTGGTTTCCAAAAGATCATCCATTGCTAATCGTGCAATGCATTATGCATGTGCATGCAAAACCATAAAAAACAAGTATAGAAAAATATGCCCGTGTGGAGACGTTGAAGGTGGACACTACGATCAGAGCTGCTCCCGGTTTAGAGCTACTTTTAGAAGCATGAATTAGCCAAGCACTCCAAAAAAAATCCTAGCGGCTCTAAACATATATCTATGTACAATTTACACAGGACACAACACTGGAAATAAACAAGATAAAAATTGCCGGTTTTGCTAATTCTCAGTTGTCCAAGAATAATGTACTCCCTCCGTCTTAAATTTATGTAAATTTGGATGTATCTAAACACTATTTAGATACATCCAAATCTAAATAAATCTCCAACATCTATTTAGGGACAGAGGGAGTATTATTTCTCGGCTGATGCAGAGAACCGTTTCCATGACACCGAGAACATGTCAGATCCATTTTTAATCTAGAAATAAATATTGAATGTTTTAAGCTAGGCTGGCAAATTAATACAATACAATGATTTTCCTCGTATTTGTATAAAAATTGTAAATGGATTAATCATAATTTCATTAAGAGTCACGAGAAAATATTTTTCTACTCGATGAACATATTGAAACATAATCTACTATAAACCTTAGGACATGTTAAAGTAATTATTTCCTAAAATGTTTTAAGCCATTCTTCTAATCGAATAATGAATTTGTTACTTACTATTCATTAAGTAAAGTACAATAGATCAAAACAAGTGTAGTGAACAAAAATACTAAGATGTTTAACAAAATCCAGCACCATCAAAGTCCTTTGAAGTCAATTTACAAGATTCATCTTTCGCATTTGGACTTTGCCCATGTCAGCAATATTGAGGTAAGGTAAAACATGCAAAAGCTGGACTAACCTCGTGGTTTCATATCACCACTTGCCGCCATTCAAAAAATATGGGCCCATAACATCATTGAATGCACTTTGTTCTAGGGCACACCTCACACGTGCACTGCATGAGAGTATACTGGCAAACCTCTATCGATCCCCATATTGTTGAGAAAGAAGGTCAAAACTACGCATGAGAGTACCCTATCTATATGGCATAGACTGTGATTGTCAGGCCAAGATGGGGATGAAACTAGGAGACATTCATGGTGTAGGGTGGATATCCATCACCCACACGATGTTTCAACAAATACTAAAGACGAATATTGTACCTAACTACGCACCTAAGGTTGATAAAATGTTTCCCCTTTCTCCCATATTGTACCTAACTACGCACCTAATGAGGGGGCATAATGAGGTTGGAGCGATGGATAATTCACTGGATTGATAAAAGAACTTGAGTATTTCCCACTAGCGTAAGAAAATACGGTTTAAAATATGAATATAAATAAAAACAACAAGCCTCCGATCATCCATTTAACTAGAGACAAATATGGTGCTTACGGAAATGAAATTGTTAAAATAAAAATAAAAAATTCACCGCAAAAGGTGATATTATGGACCTTGACTTTTATGTATGTCACTTTTATTGAGCTATAATCCTTCAACACTTTATTTAGTATGTCACTACAATCATGTATAGTTATGGCACATTGGACTGATGCAAAAACTACATCGAGCATGTCGTCGTAACCATGTTCAATGCCAAGAGAAATATAGGTGAGTAAATGTAAAACAAGTTAACCGAGGAGTGGGGATAGCTAGGGGCAGTTAAAGAAATAATAGAAACAATAATAGACATCATTATAAAATTAGAAGATTTTAATAGTATTTTTTGTAGTAATCTTTTCTTACTCTTATTAACGCTCTGTTATATTGTGAATGGAGTCCATGTCAAACATATCAAATTTTTAATGACATATGGAAATTATTACATAGTTTGTAATATAGGTTGTAATTAAATTGGAGAAATAAAGAACTAAAGAAACTACAACAGCCTACTCTTTACATGAATTATTATCAATTTGCGAGGTAATTATTTTTATACCAAAAATTTATCTTGATGGGTCTATTAGAAATATCACCTAAACTTCATGCATTGCTCAAGACCATAATTATTATTTTCCCAATAAAGACTAACTATGTGAAAACTTGACATCCTTGAGGATTTAACTTATTCAATCTATCGATCATTGATCAATTATATCATACAAAGGACACATGTGATCATTAATCATATGTTTCAAATGCAGGTGACATTATCTATACAACTACATGTAAAACAATATATTCGTTTCTCAGTCACTTTTTGATACATCTAAGACAATGTCTTCGCATTTGCGAGGGCCACCTTGCTAGTTATTATAAATGAGACGTGAAGTACGGCTTCAGCTACTACAGTTGAAAGTTTTGCTCTGGTTTTGGTTTTACTAGTAGTACGTTTTGTTCTCGAAGAAAACTAGTCACACCTTCTTAAATAGATGATTGAAGAGCAGCCACGCTGCAGTGCTCTCTTTCTCTCTCTGAGCAAGTGAAATAAAAGGAACTGCATTATCGCTCGAGAGAGCTAACTAATGTAAGATGTCTACATGTGTCGTTTCTCTTGTGGCGGTTTCCCAAACGAGGTTCATATGCTCAAGTCTTTTGGCCTACCTGTAGTTGATTACCGGAAATGGGAGGCTTTGGGAAAGATATGTGAGGAGCACACAAGCGTTCCTCTTGGGATTGGATTTCTTTTGGTTGCTCAAGGGATTGTTTGGTTTGTAGCTCTTTGAGCTGCCGTAACGCTACAGCATGCCGCTGCCAGGTGATCAAGCTATTTTGATCGCTTCGGCTTCGTCACTGCAGAGGATCGACGTGTTTAATCAGAAACAAGGAAGTAGTAGCTCTTGGAATTTGCTCATACATCGGAAAAATCTTATGCCCAAAGGCATGCGCGTGTCATGCCGTTTTTTTCTTTTGTTTTCTCAACTCACTATCGGTAAACAACTCACACGATCTTCTTGTGTAAAAATACACAGGCAAACTCTAAACTGGACTAATCCTAGTAGGACACGGACATGCCAAACTAGGACATACTTGACCAAAACTAACACGTACTACTAACACCACACAGAACCAACTAGCTAGCTAGCTCATGAATCCCATCCGACTAGTACTAGACTAGAAAATACCTAATTAGACTCAAACTCATTAGGACAAGATTACTGCTAACAGCAACGCCAACATGCCGCATTCGGGTCCCAGCCATGAATAGGAGGGAAGCTCCCGCCGCTGCCGGAGACAAAATGACACAGCTTGATGCACGTTTTGTCAGAGATTTAGCCTAGAACAACAATATGGTTAAGCTACATCCACAAAGTTCATCGCTGCTCGACTTCTGTCAGAGAACTCTCCGAGTCGGCGTCTCCGTGCCCCCATTTTGCTGCCCTAGCTTGTTCCTCGCGGTGACGCGCCTTCACGTGGTGCCGATGATAACAACTGTGCTAGCCGAAAAGGGGGGATCAAAAGAACAAATCGGTTCCTTTCTCTTGTCAAAAAACCATAGGTGAGGATTTTGTATGATTGATATTTTCGATACTTTCTCGGTTATTGTTACACACGTTAGTACAGTTCACTCTCTTCCTGAAATTTGAGGAAGATGAATCTCTCTTTACTCGCTGCGTAGTACGGTTATGAGCATGCGTGCGGAGTGGAAGATGGAGAGCTCCCAACTTTTTATTTTAGAATAGCTCCTAACTTTGTTGGAAGGAGATCCACGGGTCTATTTTTTAAATCTATTCTATTACTAAAAGCAATATAAGGGTGTTTTTTGAGGCAGGCATCAGGTTTATCCACATCACTTAAATTATATTAACCGTTGGATCTATAACTGAAGGCCATGATTTAATGAACGTAGTACTCCAGTATATACAAAGTAACATATACAAAAGAGTTTGGCCAGAACATATCACGAGACCAAGTACGAGTCGGAACCTTCTTTTAGACGGAGAACATATACGAAAAATCAAGACATCCTTTCCTTCTATCTTATAGCAATATCTCAAACTATACGACGCCATAAACCTAGCGCTCGGGTGATGGCAGCGGCAGAGGTGCGGCTGCGGGTCTTCACAACATCTCATTCGAGCCGCCACCATCGTATATATGGGCCGCCCTCCCGTCCCGGATGATCTCCGCGTTTTGCTGGCCTCCCTTCTTTCTCATGGGATCTCTTGATGTTGGCTGGTCGGGGTCCTCATCTGCCTAGATTTGACGGCTCCACCTTTCTGCACCCGTTCAGGCAGGCCTAGGCGCCTAGCTAGCGGGTACGGTGCACACGGACACGCATGACAAACAAACCAGCAGCGACATGCGTGCTCGCCGTCGACATGAATCGCCAGAGGTTTAAGTCGCCTCCAGTGATGTGTACGTTGACAAGATGCTACTCACCGATCGAGGTACATGATTCCAAGGGGAACATGGTCGGTGCACAGATGATTCCGGCGATAGCGTTCTGCAACTACCAATTGTACCTAAGAAGCTCTCGTCGCTCGGGCTGATGATGTATGGAGTGGATGCCGGACATTGGACTAATTAACACGGTTGTTCTTGGCGTCACTGCTGGATGTATACCAAGTTGCTGGAGCTCGCAAACTGTTCTTGGCGTTCGATCTCCAAAGCGTCAGCTCCAATGGCCGGCCGCTCAAACGCGGGTCGGGATCCCTCCTTGAGAAGAAGCCACTCGGTGCACCGTTTCAAGGTACACAAGATGCGCGGGACTACCAGAGAGTCGGAGATGAGAGGACGATCTGAATCTTGCGAGCTTGAGGTTCGTTCATCTGGCGCAGACCATTAGATAGCAAGTTCAAAGCAGCTTATAGCATTAGATGGTAGTTCCATTCTTGCGGCTGATTTCCTAATTGTAGATCAATTGGTCGTAAAAGAAAAGCGAATGGATTTTTAATTGCACATGTCAATTGCTTGGCCGGTGTAGAATGTCAGTTAGGCTTATCTAGCTAGGTATTTAAAAACATATGATCGTCAGATTGAATGTTTGATCGTAAAAGCTCATTACCATAGAGTTTTTAGCCTTCCCTAATCAATAATCCCACATTGTTCTAGGAGCGGCACTTACTCTTGTGAAGTCTTGGCTTTATTAGCTGTTTTCGAACACATAAAACTATTGACAATGAAACAGTACATTTTATAAAATGTAGTTTTGAATCCTCCATGCATACAGTGCATACTCCGTCCGTCCACAAATAAGTGTATTTCTAGCGTTGTCTTAAGTTAAAGTTAGTAAAGTTTAAGTTAGTAAAGTTTTTTACTAACTTTATAGAAAAATGTAGCAATATTTATGACTTTAAATTGGTACTAGTAGATATATTTTCAAATTTATAGTTTCATAATATATCAATTTGATATAATATACGTTATTATATTTATGTATAAAATTGGTCAAATTTGATAATGTTTGACTTACGCAAAAGCTAGAAGTACACTTATTTGCGGACGGAGGGAGTATATGATATGAACTCAGTGTGACTAATACAATGTTTTCTCTTGGGTTAAATACCTAATTCAGCTTCTTTTATAAGAGTGCCAATGCGTTATAGATTAAGTTAAAACCACATAAAAAAGACAGCAATGCATGCCTAAGTCTTGAGTTGATTAATTATTCCTTCAACAATAAAGAAAGCGTTGTTTTTGCTAGATGAGTATCTGGTAATGATTTTGTTGGTGTAAAAAAATGAGCAATTTCGGTCCACAAAATAATCAAGTTTCGTGGGACAAGTAAACATTAGTAGTAAATAGTTACAGGATAAAAATAGGGGAAAACTAAATCATAGAAACAGTTTAAGGAAAACTTTTCTCTATCTTAAAGTATATATTTAAGTTTTTTGGTATTTTATTGACTTCTTCATCTTTATTTGGCTACATATCTCACCGTGGCTGACTCTCCAAAGCAATAGTCAAACTTGCACCAACCAAAATATGGCTTAGTCTCTGTACCAAAGCATACCCCATAAATGGAGATGTATATGAAGATGGAGATGACTTGACAAGACCAAAACAAATAGATATAGATGATAAAAGAGTGGAAGCTTAGTTGATTAGAAAGCTCAAGTCATGTGCGGAAGTAACAATAATATTCACTTCACTCACAAATGTATGGTACTAATAGTGATTTGTTGGTTCTGATTGATACCCATGCCGAGAGGTCAAGTTAAATATATCAACAAAATATGCACTAAAATTTACATGGTTTAAAACTTTTTTCTGTTAACATTACATATCTTTTCACACTACCACCATAACATGTGCCGGATGTTACCAAAATAATAAATTACATCAAAACTATAAAAACTTTCCATAGAAAATAAATTCACATATAATTTTTATGATATAATTTAAGCTCTGGAAAATTATTGAATATATTAAATTTGTTGCCAACACATTTGTGCGTTTGGACGCTATAAAGATGGTGCCCTCGCATCTGCGAGGGCCACCTTGCTAGTTTATGTAAAAACAAAAAGGGTGTGGTTACTTATCACTCGAATGAGAATTTTCTCAATACTAACTTGAATGATATCCCCCAATTTTAAATAGAAACTTCAGTTGCAACTATAGTGTGACTGAAACAATATTAAGTTGTAGTCTATGTGTAAGTGAAAATTTTATAGTATAAAGTTGAAAAGATTCAATTTCAACCGGTATGCAACTTAAATTTTTTTTAGTTCCAACCACGGTACAACTTATAAATTTGGTCTTCTTCAAGAAAACTAGTGACACTTACTCATGTTGCTCTTTTTGCACCATCGTCCATAGTCCCCTTGAGCAACATTTATTATGGATCGGAGGGAGTAGATGATTGATGAGAAGCCACGCTGGTGTGATAGCTCGTCTCTCTCCTTCCGTATATACTAAACAAGTGAAATAAAAGGAACTGCGTGCATTATCACTCGAGAGAGCTAACTAATGTATGTGTCATTTCTCTCGTGGCTGTTTGCTAAACGATCGAGGTCCATATGCTGATCAAGGTTTTTGGCCTACCTGTATCTGCAAAGGTGCATAATGTAGTTGATTACCAGAAATGGGAGGCTTTGGGAAAGATCTGTGAGGAGCACACGCACGTTCTTCTTGGGTACTGAATCTCTTCTGGTTGCTCAAGGGATTGTTTGGTTTGTTGCTCTTTGAGTTGCTGTGACGCTAATAGCGCGCCGCGGCCAAACGATCGATCAGGCTATTTTGTTCCCTCAAGTTTCTTTGTTGAGCTGCGGGATGGGCGTGTTTAATCAGAAACAAGGAAGTATCAGCGCCAACGTGTCGCGTTCGCGCCCCAGCCGTGAATAGGATCGGAGGGCAGCTCCCGCAGATAAAATGACACAGCTTGATGCAGGTTTTGTCAGACATTCAGCCTAGAACAACGGCATGGTTAAGTGTATATCACCAACGGACCAGTCGCGTCGATCGGCCTGATCCGAGCGACATGAAAATTAAAAAAAAAGAGTCTTACCGTCAACTATATGAGGTAGGTAGTACTACTTGGGTCATCTATATATATGACACTGAGGTACGGCTTCACCTACGTACTATAGTTGTTGCAAGTTTTGCTTGGATTTTGGTTTTACAACGTACACGTGGAAACGCTGTACTGTATTTGCTTTCTTATCTGAGTTATACTACCTTGTTGATGTGGCTCTCTTTCCAAACATCTAATAACATGGCCCATTATCCAGAGAAATCTTCCCATCTCCCATATATAGTGTCCCTTTACTTCCTCTTCTTGGTTTCCTGGTGTGTGTATCCATTTTATTCAAACCATTTTCTCCTATCCCGTTATCACTACCAGAGAGCACCAGAAACCTCACTGCCAAAAGCGGTCAGAAAAATGAGTGTCTTACCGTCAACTTAATATATATAACTTGACGTTGTATCTTCAGGCATCAGTCCCGAGGCAACGTTGGTCACTGAAATTACCGCGCATGCCTGAGACGATGACCGACATCTAAAGGTGTTATTGATGCCCCTTATTGGGCTCCTAGGAACGTTAGCTGCCGTGGACCGTTGGATCGTCCTGTGAAATGAGATCTGAGCCGTTCGTTGTTGCAAAGACAGTTTTGCCCACATGTGCTGTAAAAACCGAAAACGTTGGGTGTACACCCTTTCCTACACAGGTCATGTGCTCCTCTCTGCCACCCCCGTTTAGTTCCGTTCGAGGTCTGCCGGGCCCACCTATCGGCCTCTTGCGAAAGATTTTCGTTGTCATTTTTCGGGTGTTCTAAGTCTGACAGGGGCAGATGCCCACCCACCCCGCCGACCCATCCCGCGCCCATCCCTCACGCCTCTTCTCCTTCTCCTCCCAGGGCGCCGCCTCCCTCTCCCCTACTCCCAGCCTGACGACGTCTTCCTCCTCCAATCCCCCGCCACCGCTCACCCTTGAGCACGACCTGCCATCGTGCTGCATCCCTCCTCCTCCTCTCCTGCTGTGGGCTACCACCGCTCGTGGACATGGGCAGGAGCGCCACCGCAGCCGCATCCCGCAGGGGCATGGCCCAGGCCCCATCCCTGCATCCACACCGGCCTCGAGCAGGGCGCGGCGTGGCGTGGGCGAGCAAGGTCAGGGGCACGGTGGTGACGGGCGAGCAGAGGCAAGGCAGCGGCGCATTGGCCTCCCTCCCCAGCTTCTCTCGTCCCACGGTGGTTGGTTTGGTCTGTTCCGCTTTTCATTATTTGGTTGGTCGTGTCCTCCTCTCTTCGGGAACATTGATGGGAGCAGCAAAGACCGACGCAGCTGAGGCATGTATGTGCCATTCCATCTCCCCTCCATGGCTGAAAGAGGGAGCGAGCGAGAGGAGGAGGGCAGAAGTGGCGCCATGGAGGAGCACGGGGGAAGTTGCGCTGCAGCACCAGAGCCTCTTGGCAGCCTCTTCTCCCCAATCCCCTCTACATCTCCACCGCCACTCCATCCTCCAGTTTTCTCCATGGCTGAAAGAGGGAGCGAGCAAGAGGAGGAGGGCATCAGTTGCGCCATGGATAAAGGCGGAGCTCGACCAGAGCCATCCATCGATTTGGTTGTGGTGAGCCTCTGATCCATTGGGGTTCTTAGTTATGGCTTAGTTATGGATGTCGATCTGGTCATGTTTCTCAACTTTTGCTCTTTTCAATTCGGATCCACGAATTGCATCAATCCAAAGACCATGTTAACTTTTTGGTCTCCTTTTGTCGTCTATTCATCTAAATTTCTAGATTCAGATTAGCACTCCACTAGCTTCAGGGAGTTGGCACGCTAGGACATGGGAGAGGAACAAGGATGGCACCTCAGCCCAGCCGTGGCCTTTATTTGGCTCTTTTCCTAGATTTTTAGAAATTTTCTTTTTGGTCAGGTGTATTCAATTAATTTTCCCAATGATTGGATATTTAATTGAGGTGTGCTTCGGTCCCCCCCTAAACTTAAGCTTCATGGGCCGTTTTATTTCTTTGACCCGTCGAAATCCATATCGAGGCCACGTATATCTCCATATATGTGTACTCGGTCGAACTGAGTATAATCCATGTCCCGGACGGTTGATCCCACCTCTTATTATCGCGATCTACGTCTTTGCATGTCATATTTAATTTTTTTTTGTTGTTATATAACTTACGATTTTCGCTTCTGCAGGCACATGAGTATTCGTGTACGGGGAGTATACGATCTAAGAGTAGGACCATATGGACTTCGGGTGGGTTCTACGGTCCTCAAAACAATTGGTATGAGTTTTTGTTTGTTACAGTTTGAAAAGGAGGAAGGAGGGGGGGGGACCGAAGCAAAAGTGTATTTAATTTTGGTCAGGTGTATTCAAAATACATATGAGGATCGGGCTGTGTATGCACCAGATTCTGCTTAACTTCCTTTGTAGATTCAAATTTGGATAGTTGAGTCGATAAGTTTATGCATTACTGAAAGTAATATCCAGTTTTCAGTCTATATATGTGATTACTTGGTCTATTTTCTTCTCCAGATTTAATTTGCAAAATACAAAAGGTGTATAAAGTTTCATCAATTGGCCTGGATTTAGAGAAAAAAGATGGCGTGATTCGTCCCATGAGTTTGGCGATGTCAGCTGTCCGATCGGAGCTCTCACGGCAAATCCACACTATCCAGATGTGGTAAGACTTTTTTTTACCCCGCCAAACAGTACATTGTATTCATGTACGTCAAGTATTATCTCTTGATTTTGCTATGAAGTTTCACTTCACAGGTTATAGTCCACAATAGATACGTTGTCGAGCTGTATTTGATTTTTGCAACATACACACATCTGCAGGTTGGAGGGATGAATTGGAAATTTCCTTACGGACATATGACATTATTTGTGTATTTCCCTTTACTTTTATTGAAAGGTAATTCCCTTATCCTTTATTTCATCTGGTGCTGCTGTTCCTTAGATTGCACATTTTATGGATTTTCTTTGCAATTTGGACTTAATTTGCAGATGCTAAAATTAATAAATACTCCATATTCTTTTATTCAAGTTCCTTGGATTTACCTTCAATTTACTACTCTGGCTCAATATTTGATCATTAGTGCTGCATATACTATTCAAATGTTGTTGCATCTTATCCAGTTTGTACTGAAGATGGTCCAAAGAAAGATCCTAACTACCATTATTTAGTATGGCATCTAGATAGCTACATTTTTCTACAAGATATTTTCTTCAACAGGTTTCTCTACTCGTGTTACAGGTTTATTCGTATATTTTCCTTTACCCTTTGGTAGTCACGCATCAGTACCCTAGCTATCATCTCGCAATAGTTGAGGTGTTCCCAAGGTTAGATGGTTTCAAATGCTAACTTATTTTTTTCATTTGTGTCGTTTCCTCATAGTTATTAACTGAAGTGATAGATGGTTTCAAATGCTAACTTATTTTTTTCATTTGTGTCGTTTCCTCATGGTTATTAAATGAAGTGAGAAAAGGCCAGCCTGGTTATGTTATTTTTGGTATGTTAGCAAAATCATTGGCTTGAAAAGGCCATATTCCTATTTACAAAATAATCTCATATTTCTTCAAATGTACAATCCATTCCAGTAATTCGGCAACCACCAGTAACTGAATCCGTGTCGGTCCATTTCCAAAGCCAACGCAAATTTGGATTCCTAAAAAGAATTAGAAACTAAATCTGTATGAAACTGAATCCATGTCGGTTCGTTTCCCTTAATAATATGCCACTATGTATTTATTTGTGAAATTGGTGTACGTCTTAGAAAGAAAACTTCCATCACGGCATAAATGACCAAGTTTTCATCTTCTTATAAAGATTTTGTTTCAAAGAAAGAATTGAGAGTTGAATCTGTACTACCTTTTTTCCTTCAGTCTGAATATGCTACTTTGTCTTTATTTGCGCCTGTGTTGTGAGTTAACAAGAAAGCTATAATATTTTTAAGATGCACTGCTAAATGATCCGAGGATTCAAGGCTGAAAATCACCATGGTCTAATGTATTTAAAGATTTGTACTACCTTTATGGCGGTATCACTTTTCTCAAGGTAATTTTTGTTATCTAAGTAAGATTCTATAAAATGGCCTCAACATATTTTTCAATGGCTATAATGGCTTATTCTTGGTTCAGCTTGGCTAGGAAATCATTTGAAGTATCTCACTATTTAGAGTGTAAATTATTCACGTTTATTTATTTCTAAGAGGATCTTATAAGTTTACTATTCTGGTGTTAGGATGCGTTGAGTTGGGTGACTGGCCAACCTGCTTGGAAACGTTCCGAAGGCATGGGCCATATGATCTATGATTACATTAACCCTTTGCACTCTTGTTTTATTGTAGCTTTGATTAGAAGAGCGAATCGGCGAGGATGTCCTCGGCAACCTCGCCTGGCTCCGGTTCGACTGGACGAAGGTATTCTTTTTGCTTACAATGGTTGACTGGATATAATAACAGCTCTGATGACTAGATTTTTATGCATTGTTGCTCTAGATTGTTGTGTTCCACCAAACTGGAGCACGTAATTTGCAATTGTTGTGTACCACCAAAATGGTCCATGTAATTTGCAATGGTCATGTTTTAGAATAATTTTTGTGGCGAAGATACATGAGTGCTTGGCAAAGCTTTATGGTGTTATCACTTTTATCAAGGTAATTTTTGTTATCTAAGTAAGATTCTATAAAACTATTGTGCTATTTCTTAATTGTCCCATTTAAGTAATACATAAATTAGCAGATAGGTTGAGATTATTAGGTATATGTTACTACCAATAAGATATATACATAGTTGTATCTAATATTCATGTTACAAATCCAAAACCATCTTTTGTATTGTTAGAAGTCCACATTTAACACCTTATACCTAGCATTATTTCTTGTGCATTTAAACTTGCAGTTGTCGATGAATCAGTTTGCTGGATGCACTCGTATGCATGCGTGGGGTACACTGTGAACACTTATTTTGCATGGTGTAAATGTGCATGTCTCCGGTTGTAGTACATTGGAATAAATATATACGGGGAAGGGTGCATGGGCAAAAATTTAATAAGAAGCTCCTTAGGAGATCATCATAGGTAGGAACTGTGAGTGATGAACAGGTTGAATCCAGCCCACTCATATGCATCCAAGGATATATTATGCTAATCGAAACTTTCTTGTAACTGTTACGTAATTTGGTGTTCAGTGGAACTGCAGCCAGTTGAATTGTTAGGTTGTTGAAAGTCAAAACCCAAAACTAACTGTAGTATGGTTGAGTTCTATTTATATTTTGCATTGACATAGAAACAAAAACCATTTCTTGGTCACTGAAACTTTTTATAAGTTATTATCATTGTGTTATAGACAGGTTCACTTCTTTCTATTTGCATCTGATCCCCCACTAATTTCTTCCGCTTACCAACCTATGAAAAGTAACCAATTATTAATTTAATAAGAAAGCATTGGCAACTTGACGACGTTTTTCCTCTTTAATTTTGGATTTGTATCCTAAGAATTTGCAATATTTTTTATGTTTGATGTGGTTTTCCAACATTACTAACTCTTCGGGCAAAAGTTTGCTGCAACTCGGGCCATGTTTCCTGAGGATTTCTGGTAGACAAACATTTTGGTCATGACATGGCACGTCGATAGGTTTCCTCCACGACTCAGGCCATCTTTGTCTTCCTGATTTTCTTTAGGATCTTCCATATTATTGTTTGATCTTATTTTAGATAACTGGTCTGGACTAAGCAGGTAAACCTAATGGTCTCTTTTGGACTGGAACCAGGACAGAGGTAGCAGGTTGCAACTTGATATACCTTAGAAATAGTCTGATTGATTTGTGTCTCAAGCTCATAATTATTGCTCATTATATTGGATTGAATTTTATTGATTTCTGGTGCTTCTGGATTGTAATTGTTAGTTGACAACATTCAGATATTATTACATCAAATAATATTATGTCAAACTTTATTTCATATTGTAGGAAAGTTTCTCTTGGTATTTGAAATATTTTTATTTTTATACGCAGGATTTGGATTTCAGCAGAGCTTCAAGATTCAATTTTAGAGGCTGAAGATAGCCCAGATAGGTACAGTCGTCGAGTGTTTAAGCCACCTACCGAAGCTGGTACAGTTTCAGGGGAGATAACCAACTAAATTGGGGTGTCTAGAGCTACAAATTTTCTGTGCTAGGTCTCCATTTTCTGTTGACTGTGTTGTGCACTCTGAAGACCATGTTGCCACAATGCTTATAGGCGGCTTACATAGATGTTGTTTTTGTTGTTTCTTCCCATGCTCCAGTACTTTGCACTAGAAAAATAATCAGTAAGATTTGTGTTCTTTGTTTACTACTGCTTATTAATGATATTTTTTATGCTTGCATAATAAAGTATTATACCAAATGTTTATCGTCTTGGATTTAATACACGGTGTCCATGTTCTCTAAAAAAATGTATTATCGTTTCGATTCTAATCGTCATCATATAGAATGTAAATTGGTGCAAATTTAACGGGATCGTGCGCCAAGACGCACCCCTAAATCTAGTGTATATAAACCTGACGTGCACAGCCCTCAAGAATCACATGCAACATGACGGAACAGTTACCCGTCAGTTTAATATCCAACCCGTCAGTTAATTCAACCAGACGTGAGTTCTCTTGCCACAGCCCACAGGTTAATCCAATCTGACGTGAATTCTCCCGCAGGTTAATAAGACCTGACGTGAACTATCCCAGTGACATGTTAATGCAACCTGACATGGACTATCCTAGTCACAGGTTAATGTAACCTGGCGGTTATCAACAAGAATGACATTACCGTTAGTTTGCATGCTCAACCAGCTGCCAGCAAATACAAAACTTGACAGTTTACAACCCTCGGGTTCACCATATGTCAGGATGTTGATAAGAAAACCTGACTGTCAGGACACGTACGTGAGGAAAGTTGCAACAATCAACAAAGGTTAATATTTGTCATTTGATTTTTTACAGGAAGTATTGAGCAAAAACCACCATAAAAATACCCTGAAAGCAAACTACAAACATCAGTACATCACATTCATTTAGCATAGCAGGTTCCACACATCTCTTGCATCTGTCCAGTGCTAGCAATTAACAAAAGGTAGAGATTCTCAACACTGGCAGAACTACAAGCATGATCACTAAAAGGTCTAAATTGCCAACTACAAACAATATTAGTTTAAATGGTCTCTGGAATGTTCACGACAATTAATTAAAACAGTCTAAATGGAACATTAACAAGTACTACATGTTCACCATCTACGAGATGACTACCAGATCAAGTTTCAAAGGTCCCTAGAACCGTCACTACACATCACGCCTGTGTAGGAGAAACACCAACGACATGTACAAGTTCATCCGTAGAGTCTCGATTCTGGCAAACACTTTGTTCATTGCAGCCACCACTATCAAGGATGGCGTTTTGTCCATCGGCATTGCTATTAGACGTAGGGACCACGTGAGATGAGTAATTCACGTAAGTCCCATCAACCCCATCAGCCCCATTATCAGTCCCAGCCTGCTAGTTGTTCCAGAATATTCACAAATTCAATTACCATTAACAACTCATAGTCGGGACTAGTTCTAAATCTTTTCCAAAAAAAAAAGGACTAGTTCTAAATCATGACCAATATCTATTTGTTCACAAGGAAGATAAATAAAATAAATGTAACATAATCTACATATTCACAACCAACATAAACATGTCCAGAGTTGTTAAAATGCAGAATTCCAATTTAGCTCAAATAGTTTGGTAACAACTATGAGTGATAGAATATAAATTATCTCGACAACTCATACCGTGTCAGTCATCTATGGAAATATGAAAACAAATGTACATTTAACTATTTTAATATTGTACAAGATACGTTAAAGTAACACCAGAGACATACATGTTACATTGGAAAACACATACTAACCATTCTCATAGGTAATTAAAGCTATACAATATTAATCCTAAGTAAAAAGAATGTAACACAACTTAATAACATACAACATTATTAATACTCTATTTATTCTTGGCATAGTTTAGTATATGCCTAGGTTCTATTGGTTTTGCTTCAACTTGTATGATTTTTATGACGACAAAAAACACTATTGACCGAATACCAGTTGTATTATTTAATCCTTCCTTGGCAAAATACATGACACTTTGAGATAAATACAATCATCAAGGTGCAACTAACAAATATTCGAAATGTATATTATATAATATAATATATTGTGAAGATATTTTTCATGGCTAATCTAATGGTGTAAGTCCTCCAGGATGATGGTGTAGGTATCCTCATTCCACTGAGCACTACTCAGGTCTCTAAGCTTGGACACATGTATCCACCATGTTCTTACGCAAGTGGTTGTACACATGTTGTTAGAACACTTCTAAGCCACCACATAACTCAAACACCTTCCTAGAAACAGTGTTTAGGTGCACCTCCTTGAACCCCTTCTTTTTTCTCACGTCGCTCTTGATGACCTCACACATCTTGTTTATGATGAAGGCGTACATGAATGGTTCCCAATTCATGGTGGACTTCACCCCCTTGTCATAGCCAGGGATATGGGCTTTGCATCCTTGATGGCCTTCTTCCTGTCTGGCTGAACTCATCTTGGGTCATGTCCTAAACTATCCATTGTTAGAACAAGAAATACACCAATAAGTCACTATACATGAGCGCACATTAGCTATTTAACAAGAATCCAGTGCACTGCACATGAATAATATTCAGACCTACTTTCTTTTGCATGCATAATCCATATCTACAACATTATCGTTGCACACATCAATACCTAAACAAGAACAACCTATGCATGAACGCAAGCATACCACCTGCATATGTAGCCAGTTGGATCTTGAAATATTAGTGGCATGCTATTTTGCTGGAACGACACTAGTTACCTGTTAGTAGCGGTGTTCTGCATTTTTAGTGCGCCACCAATATTTCATCAAATACTAGTGGCATGTAATTTTTTTGGCACGCCACTAACATGATGTCTAGTAAAAGTTTTTCTACTAGTGCATGGTGCCTTTTGACAATAATTTTAATTAAAATTGGTTAGTTCCTGTATTTCATAGTCAATGCAAAGGTCTTGTCTTTTAGAACAAATAATAAAAGAAGCTAGAAGTATTTGATCTGGTTAGTTTAAATTCATAGGTTTGCCCATTTATGAGTCCATCGCATATTTCTAGATTATTATTTGACCCATATACTACAATAAATATATCATTAGAAACTTGTCCCTTGTATCATGCCCCTTGTATCATGTGTTTCCTATCCTCTCCACTGACAATAGAGAGAGTTGTTTTCAAATTATTGTGTTTAAGTAAGTGTGTATACATCTACTGGACACACGTGTGGACGGTTTCGGTGCAAGGGAGACAGTCTCCGCGTGCTTCTTGCGTGGGGCCAAGGTGAAGCATCATGGCATCTGCCATTCTATGATGATGAGTCTTGCCGCATGGTATAGAGGGGTGTCTGCGGAGGACACGAGATGATGGACACGCTCAAGGCGGTAGCACCATCTAGTGTTGTGGTGGCATCGACGGCAGGCCTGGCAAGGTCAATGCGTTTGATCCCTCTTGGAGATGAGTTTCATGTAAGTGGACGAGAATGATTTCGGGGGCATGTGCGTTGGTGCTTGCTAAGGGTCAGTTGGATCAGTTTTGCCCCTTGCATTGCTTGCCCATGGGTGGCTTGGTGAGACCTTCGCTAGGATGATGGCTTCGAGTTGATTTTTGTATTTGTCTTTTCAGACTTTGTTGGAGAATCTAATAAAAAAGGGCGGTCTGGATCTTTTTGATGTAGCAGCCGTGTGTTTCAACCTCCATTTCCAAACAAACAATATTCAGAAGATGCATGAGATATGGTTTCTCCTAATGAGGTGAAAATTTTATTTACCCTTTTAAATTTTAAACCATCTTTTTTTGCAAGAAAGCTCCAGATCTATTCCATGGGTTCATAAGATATACAAAACATCCCAAACATAATAAAAATTATATCAAACTCCTTGGACCACCTAATGACCGGTACTTCCGTCAGAGTGAGCCGCCGACACACTAGCAGCTCCCTTACGGGAGGTGGCCTAATGTTATTGATGACAGTCGGGAAGTCTTCGTGCACATGCCCCTATAATGACCAGTGCCCTAGAGCAGAAGTCGTCGCCATTGAACCCTAAATTGATCTGAAACTTCTGACACCAAAACTATAACACACATAAGATTGGTCGAGATCCACTACTACATGGAAGCGACAACCATACGAATTCCATCCCTCCTCAACGCCACCGACGAGATCGCCGCCGACAATGTGGACAAAGAAGAGGATATACCTTATTCTTGTTCAGCCCAACGCTCCCATAGCAACCATAATGTCGATGTCAGTTGACCAAACTCTAACTTTAGGGGTACTACAACACCAAGCGCGGGTCCAATGTCCCCACCCCTCCTGGCGTTGGGGCGGCAAGCAGAGGAGGCGGAGACCCGTCGATTCCTGATCATAAACGGCGAGGACAAGACAGATGGCGACGACTAGGGTGGAACCCTTTTTTTGCGGGAGGTAATTTAAATCATCTCATCGTGGCTTTCTAATAAACATCTCACATGGCCGGGTCCATTATTGAAATTAACCAATATTCTCCTTTCCTTTCCCATTAGGTCCTTGTGTGTAGTCCTCACCGTGTCTCCCTCGACCGACTATTTATATCTGATGCGCATGGATACCTACAGGCCGTCTTCTTGATCTTATTGTGACTAGTACGTCATGCGTGTTTTATTAATCATAGCATTTGCCCCCATATCTTGTCACAAGTTTGGATTAGGAAGCACCAGGAAATGCGATGTTATGGGCGTATGCCTATTTTATATGTGCACACGCGTAGCATTACCGCAAGCTGCTGAAGAGCTGCTCGCTAGTGTAGTGTGTGAAGTTGTAGAGCTACATGTACCACAGGATGAACATTTGCTAGCTACAAGGTTGCACTCAGTGGTATGGCGCTATGAAGCTATCAAGAAGAGTGTGACACCCTGGCTTTTTCTGCTGCACCTCAGCCCAAGGCTCGAGCCATAGAGTCCATCACTCGCGATGTTGAATGTGCATGCTCAATGTACTTCAAGGAATTCTTGGACTCACAACTCAGGATACATTGATAATATTACCAGATAGCTACTCTCACTAGTAGAAGAGGCTATCTGTTCGTGCCTCCTAACAGCATTAGTCTCGGTTCCGCCACGAACCAGGACTAATACGGACACGCGTCCCGGTTCGAGCAGGCACGGGGCCCGGAGGCATGCGTCCCGGTTGGTAGGGAGGAATACGACACAAACTGGGACTAAAGGTTTGGCGTCAACCACGTGGCGTTGCCAGCATCTTTAGTCCCGATTTGTGTTACAAACCGGGACGTATGTTCCCGCTCTCTATAAATGCAATGTCCCAGCCCTCTGCCTCCACTCTGTTTTTCCTTGGTGGAGGATGTGAGGGGTGTGCTAGTTTTTTTCCCCTATGCATGCGTTCAAGGTGTTTGATGAAATGTTTGAGTGAATGGTCCCGTTCAATTTCTCATAGAACAAAAATATAGAAGGTGTCCGAGACGCACTTGAGCTTTCTCCTCTTTATTTCCCTCGATTGAGGTTAGCAATCTTATCTTTTCTCTGTCATTGATACAATGCATGTGTCGATGTGAATTGGTCATTTCACTATTTATGATGTCCTTTTTTGATAAACTTACTTATATGATGCAGATGAATGGTCGGGAATGGATGTACGGTGACCAACGTGTACCCGGGTATATGAAAGGCGTGGATAAATTTATCGATGTGGCTACGGCAAACAAAGAGAATGGTTTTATACGTTGTCCATGTGTTCAATGTCGGAACAACAAGGAGTACTCTTCCTCGAAAATCATTCGCGGCCACCTGATTATGAAAGGTTTCATGCCCAACTATAATTGCTGGACCAAGCACGGGGAAAGAGGGGTTATGATGGAAGATGGTTGAGAAGAAGATGATGATAACAACTATCATCATATGTTTCCTGAATACAGTGATACTGCAATAGAAGACAATGGAGAGGAAGGAGGTGAAGAACGGGCATCAGATGAGCCAGCTGATGAACTTGGTAGGGTCATTTCTGATGCAAAGCGAGACTGTAAAACAGAAAATGAGAAGTTGAAGTTAGAGGGCATGTTAGAAGATCACAAGAAATTGTTGTACCCAAATTATGAAGATGGCGGCACAAAGCTCGGTATCACACTGGAATTGTTGCGATGGAAGGCAGAGTGTGGTCTAACTGACTCCTCATTTGAAAAGATGATGAAAATAATGAAGCCGAAGTTTCCAAAACATAATGAACTTCCTGAGAGTACCTACGAAGTAAAGAAGACTCTCTGTCCTCTAGGATTAGATGTGCAAAAGATACGTGCATGCATTAATGACTGCATCCTCTACCGTGGTAAGGAGTATGAGAATTTAGATAAATGCCCGGTATGCAAAACATTGCGATATAAGATCAGACGAGATGACCCTGGTGATGTTGAGGGAGAGCCCCTCCAGAAGAGGGTTCCTGCTAAGGTTATGTGGTATGCTCCTATAATACCAAGGTTGAAACGCATGTTCAGAAACAAAGAGCATGCCAGGTTGTTGGGATGGTACAGAGAAGACCGTAAAAAAGAGGGAAGTTGAGACACCCTGCTGATAGGTCACAGTGGAGAAAAATCGAGAGAGACTTCCCAGACTTTGCAGGTGACGCAAGGAACTTATGGTTTGGTCTAAGTACGTATGGCATGAATCCTTTTAGGGAGCAGAGCTGCAGTCACAGCACCTGGCCCGTGACTCTATGTATCTACAACCTGCCTCCTTGGTTGTGCATGAAGCGTAAGTTCATTATGATGCCAGTGCTCATCCAAGGCCCGAAGCAACCGGGCAATGACATTGATGTGTACCTTAGGCCATTAGTTGAAGAACTCTTACAGTTGTGGGGCAAACCAGGTGTACGTGCGTGGGATGAGAACAAACAGGAGCCATTTGATCTACGAGGGTTGCTATTTGTAACCATCAATGATTGGCCTGCTCTTAGTAACCTTTCAGGACAGACAAACAAGAGATATAAGGCATGCACACACTGTTTAGATAAGACTGAATGTACATATTTGCATAAATGCAAGAAGGTTGTGTACCTGGTGAATCGACGATTTTTTCCGACCAATCATCCCGTAAGAAAGAAAGGCAAGCATTTCAAAGGTGAGGCAGATCACCGGAAGAAGCCTGAACTCCCTGCTGGTGATGATGTATTTGGTATGGTCAAGGACATAGAAGTAATCTTTGGAAAGGGTCCCGGCGGTCAATCAGTTCCGAACGACGTCGCTACAGGACACGCACCCATATGGAAGAAGAAATCTATATTTTGGGAGCTGCCATATTGAAAGTCCTGCGTGTCCGCTCTTCAATCGACGTGATGCACGTGAAGAAAAATCTTTGCGTGAACCTGCTAGGATTTGTAGGCATGTATGGGAAGACAAAAGATACACCAGAAGCACGGGAGGACCAACAAATTATTAAAGACCCAAAGAACATGCATACACAGAACAAGACGGATAAAGGGTGTCACTTAAGTCGTGCCAGCTATGCTCTTACCAAAGCAGAGAAGGAAATCTTTTTTGAAGTCCTTTATAGTATCAAGGTGCCGTCTGGCTTCTCATCTAATATAAAGGGGATAATAAATATGGCAGAGAAAAAGTTTCAAAACCTGAAGTCTCATGACTGTCACGTGATTATGACGCAGTTGCTTCTGATTGCATTGAGGGGGCTTCTACCGGAAAATGTTCGAGTACCCATTGTGAAGCTGTGTGCATTCCTCAATGCAATGTCTCAGAAGGTAATCAATCTAGATATTCTGCCAATGTTATAGAAGGATGTGGTACAATGTCTTGTTAGTTTTGAGTTGGTGTTCCCACCATCCTTCTTCAATATTATGACGCATCTCCTGGTTCACCTAGTGGAAGAGATTGCCATTCTCGGTCCGGTATTTCTTCACAATATGTTCCCCTTTGAGAGGTTCATGGGAGTCTTAAAGAAATATGTTCATAACCGTGCTAGACCAAAAGGAAGCATCTCCAAGGGATATGGAACAGAGGAGGTCATTGAGTTTTGTGTTGACTTTATTCCTGACCTTAAGCCGATTGGTGTTTCTGACTCGCGGCATGAGGGAAGACTAAGTGGAAAAGGCACGCTGGGAAAGAAATCAATGATATGTAGGGACGGGGATTCTTTCACTAAAGCACACTACACAGTTCTACATAATTCCACCTTGGCAGCTCCGTATATCGAGGAACACAAGAATATTATACGCTCCAAAAACCCGGGGAAGCCTGAATCATGGATTACAGATGAACACATGAAGTCTTTCGGTAGTTGGATGCGGACAGATCTCTTGAATGACACCACTGTTGGAGATCATCTATACTTGTTGGTTGCGTCACCATCTTCTACTGTATTGAATTTTCAAGGGTACGAAATAAATGGGAATACATTCTACACGATCGCCCAAGATTAAAAGAGCACCAACCAAAATAGTGGTGTCCTCTTTGATGCAATAGACGATAATGGACAAAAGGACACATACTATGGTTACATAGAGGAGATATGGGAACTAGACTATGGAGTCTCTTTTAAGGTTCCTTTGTTTCGCTGCAAATGGGTCAACCTGAATGGGGAAGGGGTAAAGATAGACCAGTTGTACGGAATGACAACAGTGGATCTCAACAATCTTGGTTATAGAGATGAACCATTCGTCCTAGCCAATGATGTGTCTCAGGTTTTCTATGTGAAGGACATGTCCTCCAGACCGAAAAAAGAAAAAATATGCAAACGAATACATCATATGATGAGCCAAAGCGTCACATAGTTCTTTCAGGGAAAAGAAACATCGTGGGAATCGAGGAAAAGACAGACATGTCAGAAGATTATAATAAGTTCGATGAAATTCCGCCCTTCACAGTGAAAACTTACCCAAGCATTCCGTTAAGTAAAGAAGATGCTCCATGGTTACGTCTGAAGCGATCATAAGGAAGGACATATGCCAAGAAGTTCATGCTCATATTTTTTTTATTTTTTTGAGGGTAAAACAGTAGGGCAAAAAAACCCACTGCAATTTTTATATATTATAGAGAGTTACAAAAGAATATTTACAAACTCAATCCACCTCAAAGAAGAGGGATAACATTCTAAGCAGCTATCTCCTGTCTAAATTAATTTCAATCCAATCTTTAAGGCCCTGATAATACTTCTTCTTAATTCTATACAGGACCCATCTTAATTCCTGGGCTACAATAGCCTTCCAATCCTCAAGCGAAGCATGCAGATTATTGAAGATTTCATTATTTCTGCAAATCCAAATGCCCCAAGTTCCAAGTATAAGAATTTCCATTGCAAAAGGGACATTAAGATCTTTTTTAATACTGGCTAAAGTTTCAAAGATATTTTGATCAGCCACATGGACCTGTGAAATTTCAGCCCAGCAAGCTCTTGCAAAAGGGCATTCCCAAAACAAATGTAGGATGGTTTCTTCACTGATGCAGCCATGGAAAACACATTCATAAGATGCCAGAGAAAAACATTTCCTTTTCAGAAGGTTTCTTGTGTTGAGTCTATCAAGCAGTAAGAGCCAGAAGAAGAATTTGTGCTTTTGCTGACAAGAAGATTTCCACAACCAAGAGAAATGTGGTTGTACCAGTTGGCAACCAGCTAAGGAGCAATAAGCCTTTTTGACCGAAAAATTACTGCCCCAAATGTAAGACCAATTATCATTTTCCCCCTGCCTGCCAGTATTGAGAATTTGCTCAAGACTTTGATATTCCTGGTAAGCTTGTTGTGACAGAGGAAGGTAAAAAAGATCCTGAGTATTTTCAGTATGCAGGAACTCACTGACAGAGATGTGAGGATTTTTTGCATAGGAGAGGAGATGAGGAAGCTTATGTTGAAGGCAACTATCATTCCACATATCAGACCAGAGAAGTGTGGATTTTCCATTTCCAACCCAGCACTTAGCAAGACCTTTAAAAATGTCAATCAATTTTAGATGAGCTTTCCACCAAAAGGATCCCTCAAGACTTCTTCCAGGGAGCTTACCATTACAGTAGTAAGTGCCATATAAGGTGAACCCAAGGGATATCCTTGTGATTATAAAATTTATCCAAATTCTTCAAAAGAAGTGCAGAGTTTTGAACATTAAGGTCAAGAACTCCCAATCCCCCCTGATTCTTGGGTCTATAGACTTTCTTCCATGCTACAAGAGCATTACCTCTAGCTTGAACATCAGAGGTTTTCTTTCTCCACAGACATTGCCTCATATATTTAATCAACTGTTCCTTGACAGTGACAGGAAGATCAAAACAACTCATGCTCATATTATGTAACTCTAGTTCATGTCTTTTGTGGTTTGTGGCTTGACCGAAGGATATCATTCGCGGTTTGTGGCTTGACCGGGACTATATATAGGGGGGCCTTTAGTCCCGGTTTTATAGTCTCAGTTTTTAATATTAATAAATGTCTTGAGTGTTAGTCCCGTTTTGTGGCTGGACCGGGACTATGAAGAAGTTATCCCGATTCGTACTTACCATTAAGATCTGATCTCCAAACGCGCGCAGTCACATATTAGGGAGTGCCTCTATAACCAGTTTTTTGGAGATGCCAGAGGACTGGGATCCGGCGGCATCTCCCTGAAACTGGTCGTAGTGGTGTCCCTGCTCTCGAAAACCATCTTGCAGCTTGTAACTTATCTAACTAGATCAATATACCTGGGAGCTAACTAATTTCACATATTAGGGAGTGCCTCTATGACCAGTTTCTTGGAGATGCCAGAGGACTGGGATCCGGCGACATCTCCCTGAAACTGGTCGTAGTGGTGTCCCTGCTCTCGAAAACCATCTTTCAGCTTGTAACTTCTCTAACTAGATTAATACACCAGGGAGCTAACTAATTTCACATATTAGGGAGTGCCTCTATGACCAGTTTCTTGGAGATGCCGAAGGACTGGGATCCGGCGGCATCTCCCTGAAACTGGTCGTAGTGGTGTCCCTGCTCTCGAAAACAATATTGGAGATGCCTCAATCTGGATGGAGGACTGGACTCACAAGGATGCCTATTTATAGTACAAGCAACTCGGCATAGTGTCGACACTTACGACATAATGTCGACACTCACCCCTATTATTAGTGCTGACTCGTGTTTTGTCCCGGTTGGTGTCTCCAACCAGGACTAAAGGTTCATCTTTAGTCCCGGTTGGTGACACCATCCGGGACAAGGTACACGCCGCACGACATAATGTCGACACTCACCCCTATCATAAGTGCTGCCTGGCCCAGCCTGCCGAAATCCCTTCAACCGGGACTAAAGATGAACCTTTAGTATATTGAAAATCCGAACAATGAAAAATTCAAAAAATTCAAAAAAAATCTGAACAATGAAAATCCTTCGGGTGGTGTCATATTATGTGACATAGTTGAAAGGAAAAATACCAGACTTGGTATATTGATCATGTCTCGAAAAAACCTTCACAAAATGACCTATCATGTTCGAGGTTTCATGGCTTTCGGTCCAAATGACCGATGTTATGTGCTGAATCACGGCATAGTTTGTGATGCTGTGCCCATATTATGCATGCATGTGGATATTGGTATGGACAACAATGTTGCAGGAGGAAGTTTTCCTTTTTGTCGCACGGAAAAGCCCTTTTTTCCGATTTTCGAGCGCAAAAAACGGGTCGTTTTGTATAGTAACCACCAAAATGCTATTTCAGAATACTAGCGTCCCATTTTCCTAAAATACTAGACCACCTTACATAGACTATCTCCCAACCGGGACATCTCAAACCTTTTCGTCCATCCCGGGTAAAAGGACAAATGTCTGCCGAATCGGCAGGAAGTGGGTCCGGTTTGTACTACAGGTACATGATCTATCGCCCGTGATTTTTTGAAAAAATAATTTTTAGACGCAATATGTGGTTTATTCAGAGATCCAATGCAAGTTTAACGATACTCGTCCCCTATGTTCATGCACGCCGGTTCGACCATAGTTAGAAATTCAAAAATTTAAAACGGGCATAAGAAATTCAAAAAAAAATCCAAACAATGAAAATACTTCGCGTGGTATCATATTATGTGACATAGTTGAAAGGAAAAATACCAGACTTGGTATATTGATCATGTCTCGAAAAAACCATCACAAAATGACGTATCATGTTTGAGGTTTCATGGCTTTCGGTCCAAATGACCGATGTTATGTGCTGAATCACGGCATAATTTGTGATGTTGTGCCCATATTATGCATGCATGTGGAAATTGGTATGGAGAACAATGTTGCAGGAGGAAGTTTTCCTTTTTGTCGCACGGAAAAGCCCTTTTCCATTTTCCGAGCGCAAAACACGGGTCGTTTTGTGAAGTAACCACCAAAATGCTATTTCAGAATGCTAGCGTCCCATTTTCCTAAAATACTAGACCACCTTACATGGACTATCTCCTAACTGGGACATTTCAAACCTTTTCGTCCATCCCGGGTAAAAAGGACAAATGTCTGCCGAATCGGTAGGAAGTGGGTCCGGTTTGTACTACAGGTACATGATCTATCGCCCGTGATTTTTTGAAAAAAAATTATTTATAGACTCGCAATATGCGATTTCTTCAGAGATCCAATGCAAGTTTAACGATACTCGTCCCCTATCTTCATGCACGCTGGTTCGACCATAGTTAGAAATTCAAAAAATTCAAAACGGGCATAAGAAATTCAAAAAAATCCAAACAATGAAAATACTTTGCGTGGTGTCATATTATGTGACATAGTTCAAAGAAAAAATACCAGACTTGGTATATTGATCATGTCTCGAAAAAACCTTCACAAAATGACGTATCATGTTCGAGGTTTCATGGCTTTCGGTCCAAATGACCGATGTTATGTGCTGAATCACGGCATAGTTTGTGATGTTGTGCCTATATTATGCATGCATGTGGACATTGGTATAGAGAACAATGTTGCAGGAGGAAGTTTTCCTTTTTGTCGCACGAAAAAGCCCTTTTCCATTTTTCGAGCGCAAAAAAACGGGTCGTTTTGTGAAGTAACCACCAAAATGCTGTTTCAGAATGCTAGCGTCCCATTTTCCTAAAATACTAGACCACCATACATGGAGTATCTCCCAACCGGGACATCTCAAACTTTTTCGTCCATCCCGGGTAAAAAGGACAAATGTCTGCCGAATCGGTAGGAAGTGGGTCCGGTTTGTACTACAGGTACATGATCTATCGCCCGTGATTTTTTGAAAAAAATCATTTATAGACTCGCAATATGTGGTTTCTTCAGAGATCCAATGCAAGTTTAACGATACTCGTCCCCTATCTTCATGCACGCCGGTTCGACCATAGTTAGAAATTCAAAAAATTCAAAACGAGCATAAGAAATTCAAAAAAAATCCAAACAATGAAAATACTTCGCGTGGTGTCATATTATGTGACATAGTTCAAAGGAAAAATACCAGACTTGGTATATTGATCATGTCTCGAAAAAAACTTCACAAAATGACGTATCATGTTCGAGGTTTCATGGCTTTCGGTCCAAATGACCGATGTTATGAGCTGAATCACGGCATAGTTTGTGATGCTGTTCCCATATTATGCATGCATGTGGACATTGGTATGGAGAACAATGTTGTAGGAGGAAGTTTTCCTTTTTGTCGCACGGAAAAGCCCTTTTCCATTTTCCGAGCGCAAAAAACGGGTCGTTTTGTGAAGTAACCACCAAAATTCTGTTTCAGAATGCTAGCGTCCCATTTTCCTAAAATACTAGACCACCTTACATGGACTATCTCCCAACCGGGACATCTCAAATCTCTTCGTCCATCCAGGGTAAAAAGGACAAAATGTCTGCCGAATCGGTAGGAAGTGGGTCCGGTTTGTACTACAGGTACATGATCTATCGCCCGTGATTTTTTGAAAAAATGATTTTTAGACTCGCAATATGTGGTTTCTTCAGAGATCCAATGCAAGTTTAACGATGCTCGTCCCCTATCTTCATGCACGCCGGTTCGACCATAGTTAGAAATTCAAAAAATTCAAAACGGGCATAAGAAATTCAAAACAAATCCAAACAATGAAAATACTTTGCGTGGTGTCATATTATGTGACATATTTTAAAGGAAAAATACCAGACTTGGTATATTGATCATGTCTCGAAAAAACCTTCACAAAATGACGTATCATGTTCGAGGTTTCATGCCTTTCGGTCCAAATAACCGATGATATGTGCTGAATCACAGCATAGTTTGTGATGCTGTGCCCATATTATGTATGCATGTGGACATTGGTATGGAGAACAATGTTGCAGGAGGAAGTTTTCCTTTTTTGTCGCACAGAAAAGCCCTTTTCCATTTTCCGAACGCAAAAAAGGGTCGTTTTGTGAAGTAACCACCAAAATGCTGTTTTAGAATGCTAGCGTCCCATTTTCCTAAAATACTAGACCACCTTACATGGACTATCTCCCAACCGGGACATCTCAAACCTTTTCGTCCATCCCGGGTAAAAAGGACAAATGTCTGCCGAATCGGTAGGAAGTGGGTCCGGTTTGTACTACAGGTACATGATCTATTGCCCGTGATTTTTTTAAAAAATCATTTTTAGACTCACAATATGTGGTTTATTCAGAGATCCAGTGCAAGTTTAACGATGCTCGTCCCCTATCTTCACGCACGCCGGTTCGACCATAGTTAGAAATTCAAAAAATTCAAAACGGGAAGAAGAAATTTAAAAAAATCCGAACAATGAAAATCCTTCGCGTGGTGTCATATTATGTGACGTAGTTGAAAGGAAAAATACCAGACTTGGTATATTGATCATGTCTCGAAAAAAACTTCACAAAATGACCTATCATGTTCGAGGTTTCATGGCTTCGGTCCAAATGACCGATGTTATGTGCTGAATCACGGCATAGTTTGTGATTCTGTGCCTATATTATGCATGCATGTGGAAATTGGTATGGCGAACAATGTTGCAGGAGGAAGTTTTCCTTTTTGTCGCACGGAAAAGCTCTTTTCCATTTTCCGAGCGCAAAAAACGGGTCGTTGTGTGAAGTAACCACCAAAATGCTGTTTCAGAATGCTAGCGTTCCATTTTCCTAAAATACTAGAACACCTTACATGGACTATCTCCTAACCGGGACATCTCAAACCTTTTCGTCCATCTCGGGTAAAAGGACAAATGTCTACCGAATCAGTAGGAAGTGGGTCCAGTTTGTACTACAGGTACATGATCTATCGCCCGTGATTTTTTGAAAAAATCATTTTTAGACTCGCAATATGTGGTTTCTTCAGAGGTCCAATGCAAGTTTAACGATACTCGTCCCCTATTTTCATGCACGCCGGTTCGACCATAGTTAGAAATTCAAAAAATTCAAAATAGGCATAAGAAATTCAAAAAAATCCAAACAATGAAAAATACTTCGCGTGGTGTCATATTATGTGACATAGTTGAAAGGAAAAATACGAGACTTGGTATATTTATCATGTCTCGAAAAACCTTCACAAAAGGACGTATCATGTTCGAGGTTTCATGGCTTTCGGTCCAAATGACCGATGTTATGTGCTGAATCACGGCATAGTTTGTGATATTGTGCCCATATTATGCATGCATGTGGACATTGATATGGAGAACAATGTTGCAGGAGGAAGTTTTCCTTTTTGTCGCACGGAAAAGCCTTTTCCATTTTCCGAGCGTAAAAAACGGGTCGTTTTGTGAAGTAACCACCAAAATGCTGCTTTAGAATGCTAGAGTCCCATTTTCCTAAATAACTAGACCATCTTACATGGACTATTTCCCAACCGGGACATCTCAAACCTTTTCGTCCATCCCGGGTAAAAAGGACAAATGTCTGCCGAATCGGTAGGTAGTGGGTCCGGTTTGTACTACGGGTACATGATCTATTGACCGTGATTTTTCGAAAAAATCATTTTTAGACTCACAATATGTGGTTTCTTCAGATATCCAATGCAAGTTTAATGATGCTCGTCCCCTATCTTCATGCACGCCGGTTCGACCATAGTTAGAAATTCAAAAAATTCAAAATGGGAAGAAGAAATTCAAAAAAATCCGAACAATGAAAATCCTTCGCATGGTGTCATATTATGTGACATAGTTGAAAGGAAAAATACCAGACTAGGTATATTGATCATGTCTCGAAAAAACCTTCACAAAATGACGTATCATGTTCGAGGTTTCATGGCTTTCGGTCCAAATGACCGATGTTATGAGCTGAATCACGGCATAGTTTGTGATGCTGTTCCCATATTATGCATGCATGTGGACATTGGTATGGAGAACAAT
Organism: Avena sativa; assembly: GCA_916181665.1. NCBI lineage: Eukaryota > Viridiplantae > Streptophyta > Magnoliopsida > Poales > Poaceae > Avena > Avena sativa. Next base: position 288,470,767 of record OV702296.1, read on the forward strand.
GTTGTAGGAGGAAGTTTTCCTTTTTGTCGCACGGAAAAGCCCTTTTCCATTTTCCGAGCGCAAAAAACGGGTCGTTTTGTGAAGTAACCACCAAAATTCTGTTTCAGAATGCTAGCGTCCCATTTTCCTAAAATACTAGACCACCTTACATGGACTATCTCCCAACCGGGACATCTCAAATCTTTTCGTCATTCCAGGGTAAAAAGGACAAAATGTCTGCCGAATCGGTAGGAAGTGGGTCCGGTTTGTACTACAGGTACATGATCTATCGCCCGTGAGTTTTGGAAAAATGATTTTTAGACTCGCAATATGTGTTTTCTTCAGAGATCCAATGCAAGTTTAACGATGCTCGTCCCCTATCTTTATGCACGCCGGTTCGACCATAGTTAGAAATTCAAAAAATTCAAAACGGGCATAAGAAATTCAAAACAAATCCAAACAATGAAAATACTTTGCGTGGTATCATATTATGTGACATATTTGAAAGGAAAAATACCAGACTTGGTATATTGATCATGTCTCGAAAAAACCTTCACAAAATGACATATCATGTTCGAGGTTTCATGGCTTTCGGTCCAAATAACCGATGATATGTGCTGAATCACAGCATAGTTTGTGATGCTGTGCCCATATTATGTATGCATGTGGACATTGGTATGGAGAACAATGTTGCAGGAGGAAGTTTTCCTTTTTTGTCGCACAGAAAAGCCCTTTTCCATTTTCCGAACGCAAAAAACGGGTCGTTTTGTGAAGTAACCACCAAAATGCTGTTTTAGAATGCTAGCGTCCCATTTTCCTAAAATACTAGACCACCTTACATGGACTATCTCCCAACCGGGACATCTCAAACCTTTTCGTCCATCCCGGGTAAAAAGGACAAATGTCTGCCGAATCGGTAGGAAGTGGGTCCGGTTTGTACTACAGGTACATGATCTATTGCCCGTGATTTTTTGAAAAAATCATTTTTAGACTCACAATATGTGGTTTATTCAGAGATCCAGTGCAAGTTTAACGATGCTCGTCCCCTATCTTCACGCACGCCGGTTCGACCATAGTTAGAAATTCAAAAAATTCAAAACGGGAAGAAGAAATTTAAAAAAATCCGAACAATGAAAATCCTTCGCGTGGTGTCATATTATGTGACGTAGTTGAAAGGAAAAATACCAGACTTGGTATATTGATCATGTCTCGAAAAAAACTTCACAAAATGACCTATCATGTTCGAGGTTTCATGGCTTCGGTCCAAATGACCGATGTTATGTGCTGAATCCAGGCATAGTTTGTGATTCTGTGCCTATATTATGTATGCATGTGGAAATTGGTATGGCGAACAATGTTGCAGGAGGAAGTTTTCCTTTTTGTCGCACGGAAAAGCCCTTTTCCATTTTCCGATCGCAAAAAACGGGTCGTTTTGTGAAGTAACCACCAAAATGCTGTTTCAGAATGCTAGCGTTCCATTTTCCTAAAATACTAGAATACCTTACATGGACTATCTCCCAACCGGGACATCTCAAACCTTTTCGTCCATCTCGGGTAAAAGGACAAATGTCTACCGAATCAGTAGGAAGTGGGTCCAGTTTGTACTACAGGTACATGATCTATCGCCCGTGATTTTTTGAAAAAATCATTTTTAGACTCGCAATATGTGGTTTCTTCAGAGGTCCAATGCAAGTTTAACGATACTCGTCCCCTATTTTCATGCACGCCGGTTCGACCATAGTTAGAAATTCAAAAAATTCAAAATAGGCATAAGAAATTCAAAAAAAATCCAAACAATGAAAAATACTTCGCGTGGTGTCATATTATGTGACATAGTTGAAAGGAAAAATACCAGACTTGGTATATTGATCATGTCTCGAAAAACCTTCACAAAAGGACGTATCATGTTCGAGGTTTCATGGCTTTCGGTCCAAATGACCGATGTTATGTGCTGAATCACGACATAGTTTGTGATGTTGTGCACATATTATGCATGCATGTGGACATTGATATGGAGAACAATGTTGCAGGAGGAAGTTTTCCTTTTTGTCGCACGGAAAAGCCCTTTTCCATTTTCCGAGCGCAAAAAACGGGTCGTTTTGTGAAGTAACCACCAAAATGCTGCTTTAGAATGCTAGCGTCCCATTTTCCTAAATAACTAGACCATCTTACATGGACTATTTCCCAACCGGGACATTTCAAACCTTTTCGTCCATCCCGGGTAAAAAGGACAAATGTCTGCCGAATCGGTAGGTAGTGGGTCCGGTTTGTACTACAGGTACATGATCTATTGACCGTGATTTTTTTGAAAAAATCATTTTTAGACTCACAATATGTGGTTTATTCAGATATCCAATGCAAGTTTAATGATGCTCGTCCCCTATCTTCATGCACGCCGGTTCGACCATAGTTAGAAATTCAAAAAATTCAAAATGGGAAGAAGAAATTCAAAAAAATCCGAACAATGAAAATCCTTCGCATGGTGTCATATTTGAAAGGAAAAATACCAGACTTGGTATATTGATCATGTCTCGAAAAAACCTTCACAAAATGACGTATCATGTTCGAGGTTTCATGGCTTTCGGTCCAAATGACCGATGTTATGAGCTGAATCACGGCATAGTTTGTGATGCTGTTCCCATATTATGCATGCATGGGGACATTGGTATGGAGAACAATGTTGCAGGAGGAAGTTTTCCTTTTTGTCGCACGAAAAAGCCCTTTTCCATTTTCCGAGCGCAAAAAACGGGTCGTTTTGTGAAGTAACCACCAAAATTCTGTTTCAGAATGCTAGCGTCCCATTTTCCTAAAATACTAGACCACCTTACATGGACTATCTCCCAACCGGGACATCTCAAATCTTTTCGTCCATCCAGGGTAAAAAGGACAAAATGTCTGCCGAATCGGTAGGAAGTGGGTCCGGTTTGTACTACAGGTACATGATCTATCGCCCGTGATTTTTTGAAAAAATGATTTTTAGACTCGCAATATGTGGTTTCTTCAGAGATCCAATGGAAGTTTAACGATGCTCGTCCCCTATCTTCATGCACGCCGGTTCGACCATAGTTAGAAATTCAAAAAATTCAAAACGGGCATAAGAAATTCAAAACAAATCCAAACAATGAAAATACTTTGCGTGGTGTCATACTATGTGACATATTTGAAAGGAAAAATACCAGACTTGGTATATTGATCATGTCTCGAAAAAACCTTCACAAAATGACGTATCATGTTCGAGGTTTCATGGCTTTCGGTCCAAATAACCGATGATATGTGCTGAATCACAGCATAGTTTGTGATGCTATGCCCATATTACCTTTTTTGTCGCACAGAAAAGCCCTTTTCCATTTTCCGAACGCAAAAAACGGGTCGTTTTGTGAAGTAACCACCAAAATGCTGTTTTAGAATGCTAGCGTCCCATTTTCCTAAAATACTAGACCACCTTACATGGACTATCTCCCAACCGGGACATCTCAAACCTTTTCGTTCATCCCGGGTAAAAAGGACAAATGTCTGCCGAATCGGTAGGAAGTGGGTCCGGTTTGTACTACAGGTACATGATCTATTGCCCGTGATTTTTTGAAAAAATCATTTTTAGACTCACAATATGTGGTTTATTCAGAGATCCAGTGCAAGTTTAACGATGCTCGTCCCCTATCTTCACGCACGCCGGTTCAACCATAGTTAGAAATTCAAAAAATTCAAAACGGGAAGAAGAAATTTAAAAAAATCCGAACAATGAAAATCCTTCGCGTGGTGTCATACTATGTGACGTAGTTGAAAGGAAAAATACCAGACTTGGTATATTGATCATGTCTCGAAAAAAACTTCACAAAATGACCTATCATGTTCGAGGTTTCATGGCTTCGGTCCAAATGACCGATGTTATGTGCTGAATCACGGCATAGTTTGTGATTCTGTGCCTATATTATGCATGCATGTGGAAATTGGTATGTCGAACAATGTTGCAGGAGGAAGTTTTCCTTTTTGTCGCACGGAAAAGCCCTTTTCCATTTTCCGAGCGCAAAAAACTGGTCGTTTTGTGAAGTAACCACCAAAATGCTGTTTCAGAATGCTAGCGTTCCATTTTCCTAAAATACTAGAACACCTTACATGGACTATCTCCCAACCGGGACATCTCAAACCTTTTCGTCCATCTCGGGTAAAAGGACAAATGTCTACCGAATCAGTAGGAAGTGGGTCCAGTTTGTACTATAGGTACATGATCTATCGCCCGTGATTTTTTGAAAAAATCATTTTTAGACTCGCAATATGTGGTTTCTTCAGAGGTCCAATGCAAGTTTAACGATACTCGTCCCCTATTTTCATGCACGCCGGTTCGACCATAGTTAGAAATTCAAAAAATTCAAAATAGGCATAAGAAATTCAAAAAAAATCCAAACAATGAAAAATACTTCGCGTGGTGTCATATTATGTGACATAGTTGAAAGGAAAAATACCAGACTTGGTATATTGATCATGTCTCGAAAAACCTTCACAAAAGGACGTATCAAGTTCGAGGTTTCATGGCTTTCGGTCCAAATGACCGATGTTATGTGCTGAATCACGGCATAGTTTGTGATGTTGTGCCCATATTATGCATGCATGTGGACATTGATATGGAGAACAATGTTGCAGGAGGAAGTTTTCCTTTTTGTCGCACGGAAAAGCCCTTTTCCATTTTCCGAGCGCAAAAAACGGGTCGTTTTGTGAAGTAACCACCAAAATGCTGCTTTAGAATGCTAGCGTTCCATTTTCCTAAATAACTAGACCATCTTACATGGACTATTTCCCAACCGGGACATCTCAAACCTTTTCGTCCATCCCGGGTAAAAAGGACAAATGTCTGCCGAATCGGTAGGTAGTGGGTCCGGTTTGTACTACAGGTACATGATCTATTGACCGTGATTTTTTGAAAAAAATCATTTTTAGACTCACAATATGTGGTTTCTTCAGATATCCAATACAAGTTTAAGGATGCTCGTCCCCTATCTTCATGCACGCCGGTTCGACCATAGTTAGAAATTCAAAAAATTCAAAATGGGAAGAAGAAATTCAAAACAATCCGAACAATGAAAATCCTTCGCATGGTGTCATATTATGTGACATAGTTGAAAGGAAAAATACCAGACTTGGTATATTGATCATGTCTCGAAAAAACCTTCACAAAATGACGTATCATGTTCGAGGTTTCATGGCTTTCGGTCCAAATGACCGATGTTATGAGCTGAATCACGGCATAGTTTGTGATTCTGTTCCCATATTATGCATGCATGTGGACATTGGTATGGAGAACAATGTTGCAGGAGGAAGTTTTCCTTTTTGTCGCACGAAAAAGCCCTTTTCCATTTTCCGAGCGTAAAAAACGGGTCGTTTTGTGAAGTAGTAACCACCAAAATGCTGTTTCAGAATGCTAGCGTCCCATTTTCCTAAAATACTAGACCACCTTACATAGACTATCTCCCAACCGGGATATCTCAAACCTTTTCGTCCATCCCGGGTAAAAAGGACAAATGTCTGCCGAATCGGTAGGAAGTGGGTCCCGTTTGTACTACAGGTACATGATCTATTGCCCGTGATTTTTTGAAAAAATCATTTTTAGACTCACAATATGTGGTTTATTCAGAGATCCAATGCAAGTTTAATGATGCTCGTCCCCTATCTTCACGCACGCCGGTTCGACCATAGTTAGAAATTCAAAAAATTCAAAACGGGAAGAAGAAATTCAAAAAAATCCGAACAATGAAAATCCTTCGCGTGGAGTCATATTATGTGACATAGTTGAAAGGAAAAATACCAGACTTGGTATATTGATCATGTCTCGAAAAAAAACTTCACAAAATGACCTATCATGTTCGAGGTTTCATGGCTTTCGGTCCAAATGACCGATGTTATATGCTGAATCACGGCATAGTTTGTGATTCTGTGCCCATATTATGCATGCATGTGGACATTGGTATGGAGAACAATGTTGCAGGAGGAAGTTTTCCTTTTTGTCGCACGGAAAAGCCCTTTTCCATTTACCGAGCGCAAAAAACGGGTCGTTTTGTGAAGTAACCACCAAAATTCTGTTTCAGAATGCTAGCGTCCCATTTTCCTAAAATACTAGACCACCTTACATGGACTATCTCCCAACCGGGACATCTCCAACCTTTTCGTCCATCCAGGGTAAAAAGGATAAAATGTCTGTCGAATCGGTAGGAAGTGGGTCCGGTTTCTACTACAGGTACATGGTCTATCGCCCGTGATTTTTGGAAAAAATAATTTTTAGACTCGCAATATGTGGTTTCTTCAGAGATCCAATGCAAGTTTAACGATGCTCGTCCCCTATCTTTATACACACCGGTTCGACCATAGTTAGAAATTCAAAAAATTCAAAACGGGCATAAGAAATTCAAAAAAGTTCGAACAATGAAAATCATTCGCGTGTGTGTCATATTATGTGACATAGTTGAATGGAAAAATACCACACTTGGTATATTGATCATGTCTCGAAAAAACCTTCACAAAATGACCTATCATGTTCGAGGTTTCATGGCTTTCGGTCTAAATGACCGATGTTATGTGCTGAATCACGGCATAGTTTGTGATGATGTGCCCATATTATACATGCATGTGGACATTGGTATGGAGAACAATGTTACAGGAAGAAGTTTTCCTTTTTGTCGTACGGAAAAGCCCTTTTCCATTTTCCGAGCGCAAAAAACGGGTCGTTTTGTGAAGTAACCACCAAAATGCTGTTTCAGAATGCTAGCGTCCCATTTTCCTAAAATACTAGATCATCTTACATGGACTATCTCTCAACCGCGACATCTCAAACCTTTTCGTCCATCCTGGGTAAAAAGGACAAATGTCTGCCGAATCGGTAGGAAGTGGGTCCGGTTTGTACTACATGTACATGATCTATCTCCCGTGATTTTTTGAGAAAATCATTTTTAGACTCGCAATATGTGGTTTCTTCAGAGATCCAATGCAAGTTCTAAATATGCCATTTTTCTTCTCGCCATTTTTCTTCCCGCCATTTTTCTTGCCGCCAGTTCTTCCCGCCAGTTATCTTACTGCCATTTATCACTATATATATATATGTAGGGTTGGCCTCCATTGTCGTTGCACATCTCTAGACTCATATCTGCAACCTCATCACTCTTTCCCATGACTTCCACCGGAGCACTAACTCCCAGGGAGGCGGAGGCGCTTTGCGCCTCAAACTACCCCTGCCCGCCGGGCTACTGTGTCCCCGTCGGCTGGATGCTGAGCACCGGAGGCGTGCCGGTTCATCCTGTCCCTCTAGGTGTGGCACGCCGGATGGCCATCACGAACCACTACTACTTCGAGCTCACACCGGAGCAGCGGAGGAATCCTAGATGGCATCCCGACTATTTCCCGACTTGGGAAGCCTTCTTCGTGGATCGGCGTGAGAGGGCGCTCGCCAGGCACGAGGAGGACGGCCCACCTCCTCCGAACTTCAACGAGGCCGGCCGTCGGCTGTGGTGGCGCGACCGGACTCTCTAGAGCGTCATGACCTACGACACGGCCACCGACTCTAGCCCCCGCATGCGCTACCCTCAAGTCCAGCCCACTCGTACTCAGCCTTCAAGGTTAAACTACGGCGACCCCGACGATGACAGCGACGACGGCCGCGACGAGTACGACGACAACAGTGGCGATTATTACAGGTGTAGGCAGGAGCATGACTGAATCACTCCAACATTGCAAAACAAGTTCGGCCGATTGTGGCTTAATCTGGCCATGTATCTTAATTTTCAATTCTTCTATGTAACTTTGTGTTAGTTGCGTTATGTACTTTAATTCCAGTTCTATCCTAATAAAATTTTCTTTCCGCCCATTATTTCCCGTCCTTTTTTTCCTACCCATTAATATATAAAAATATAAGTTAATTCAAATCCAAATTAAAAACAGGAAATGTTTTTGAATTAGTTATTCAAATCCAAACACTTTTTATGTTTAAATTTTTCTATATTCGAAATTAATATTCAAAAAATATAAGTTAATTCATTTTTAATTGCAAATGGTTCATAGTTTAAATGGTTACATTAATTATTTTTTAAAATAGAAAATGGTTTTGAATTATTTATTCAAATCCAAACACTTTTTATGTTTAAAGTTTTTGTAAATTCCTAATTAATATTCAAAAATATAAGTTAATTCATTTTTAATTTTAAATGGTTCATAGTTTAAATGGTTACATTAATTATTTTTTAAAAATAGAAAATGGTTTTAAATTAGTTATTTAAATTGAAACAATTTTTATGTTTAAAGTTTTTCTAAATTCCAAATTAATATTAAAAAAATATAAGTTAATTCATTTTTTATTTTAAATGGTTCGTAGTTTAAATGGTTACATTAATTATTTTTAAAAACAGAAAATGGTTTTGAATTAGTTATTCAAATTCAAACACTTTTTATGTTTAAAGTTTTTCTAAATTCCAAATTAATATTCAAAAAATATAAATTAATTCATTTTTAATTTTAAATGGTTCATAGTTTAAATGGTTACATTAATTATTTTTAAAAACCAAAAATGGTTTTGAATTAGTTATTCAAATTCAAACACTTTTTATGTTTAAAGTTTTTCTAAATTCCAAATTAATATTCAAAAAAATAAGTTAATTCATTTTTAATTTTAAATGGTTCATAGTTTAAATGGTTACATTAATTATTTTTAAAAACAGAAAATGGTTTTGAATTAGTTATTCAAATTCAAACACTTTTTATGTTTAAAGTTTTTCTAAATTCCAAATTAATATTCAAAAAATATAAGTTAATTCATTTTAAATTTTAAATGGTTCATAGTTTAAATGGTTACATTAATTATTTTTAAAAACAGAAAATGGTTTTTAATTAGTTATTCAAATTCAAACACTTTTTATGTTTAAATTTTTTCTAAATTCCAAAGTAATTATCATTTTAAAAACATTACAAATTTAAACCCCAAAATAAAAAAATATGGCGGGAACACAGAGAAAATTCCTGAAATTTTTTGAAAACAGGGTTATATGTCCCGGTTAGAGCCACCAACCGGGACTAAAGACCCTGCGCGCGCCAACCCTTGGTCTGCTGAAAAAAGTGGAGTATACGTCTCGGTTGGTGGTTCCAACCGGGACGTATGACCCTTTAGTCCCGGTTGGAGCCACCAACCGGGACAAAAGATCCTTTGGTTATAACTGGGTGCCCCTCCTCTTCTTCTTCCCCATCTCACAATCTCGCGCACGACGCCGTCAGGCTGCCTCGCTGCCCCGCCGCCCTACACGCCCTACCGGCCGCCCCTCGCCTAGCAAAGCGTGCAGGAAGGTTCGCCTCGTCGCCCTGAGGCTTCTCCCCGAAGGAATCGGCCCCGCTCGCTCCCAATCGTCGTCGCCGCCATCTCCCTCGAGCCCGACGACCGGCGCCGCCGTCGATTCGCCGGCTCCCGACCTCTCCTCGCCTCCCCGTCACCACCACCGCACACCTGGTGAGCTGCTGGTCCTCGTGGACCCTCTCTCTCGCCCCCTCCCGCTCTGGTTCCTCCTCCCCGTCGACCACCTGCCACCACCACCGCTCACCGTCATCGTGCTCCCCTCTCCGGTGACCTTTTCGAGGCGGTGCCGCTACTCTTTGGCTCGCCTCAACCTCCTCTCCCTAGCACGCACACACACACGGCCTAGCTCGCGCTCCACCGCCGTCCCCTTTGTCGTTCTGAGGCTCACTGGCGTCAATGACCTCATGGTGACGTCACCCCGGCGTCGGCACGTGGTCAACCCCCAGTCAACCTGTCCTGGGTCCCACCCTGCCCACGTGGAGGATGAATTGGCCTGGGGCCCAACTGTCTGTCTCTCTGGCTAGCTGTAGCCCGAGTATAAAAAGTATATAAGTTGGTTTTAATAATTCTAGAAAATGATTTAATATTGTAAAATCAATAACTTATTGTTTATAAGTCAGAAAAATACAAATAATATATCAAATTGTTCAGAAAAGTGAAACCTATCTATTTAACCTATAATCATGCATTGTTTAACAACTTAAATGATAAGTATAATTAGAAGAACAAATGCACCCCTCTCATATGTTCCGGAGTTTCCCCGAGTTAGGGTTTTCACCCCTCGGAACCCCGATTAAATCGTCGAGCATGTCTTAGGGTTACATTCCAATGCAAATTAACTTGTCATATCATCACACTTGCTTGAGCATTGCATCGATGCCATGTGTTGATTGTTTTCCTTTCTTTCCGGTGTTTGGTTCTTCCTGGTAGAATACGATATCGAGATCGAGATCGAAGCCAGAGATCAACACCGTCGAAGCTCGAAGACAAATACTTGACCAACTGTAATCAAGTCAAGTACAAGGATCCTGAAGCTCTGCTTTCGGCTATCAACAGGCAAAGGCAAGCATAGCCCCACCATGATATAATCCTATGATTTCTAAAGCATTTCAATTCTTGCCATGATGCATACGATTATACTGTGGTCTCTTATCGATAGATAGAGTGTCCTATATGTTGTATTACTCCCTTTGAGCTTATATTACCTGTTCCACTGCTCCTAGCATATTAGGTTTATTAGGTTTATTAGTTTGGATTATTAGGTTTATTATTAGTTAGGTATTATTAGGTTTATTAATTAGTTAGGTATTATTAGTCTTCGGCCCCACTGGTTAGTCACTGTGGGTAGCCCCAAACCCGATGAAAAATTACCCCCTGTGCTGATGTACATATTGATTGTGCATTGTATTATGCCATGTATTGATTGCCGCCTTTCTTTCCGATATTGGTTCTTCGCGATAGGATCCGAGCCCGAGGGGTTTCTCCGAATTAGGGTTTTTGATATTGTAAATTCATTTTTATTATTGTGTATGTATATATTAGGGTTTCTCTAAATTAGGGTTTATATCTCTCAACACCGTACGTAACATTCTCCCTTAGCCTCTTTGACTTATCCGTTTTTCCACCTATGCAGAAAATATGGACCCACACGACAGAGACGAAGAAAAGGAAGAGTTGATCCAAGGTGTGATCCGCGGGGAAGAAAATTTAGATGTATCGACGTTTCTGAACAACTCCCGTGAGGGTGATCCTCTTTTTGCCGAAAGAGACGACTTGTTTGAGGTTGAAGGTGATGCCTTCCGCGAGGGAGAAGGTGATGCCTTGTGTAATCGAGAACACGACCGCTCTGGCGAGGTGCATGTAATATAATTAATTCATTAATTAATCATCTTCTATTTATATAGAAATAGTAACGACGATCTTTCTTCTTTTAGCCCTCCGGATCGAACAAATCTACTGAAACGAGCGGACGAGGCCCAACCAAAAAGTTGGAAGACCATGAGAGGTTCAGGATCGAAGATATCGCTGAAGACGGCAAACCGATGGCTCCCAAAGTTGTTGCAATAAAATTTGTGGCACAATGCAGAGTAATCGTTAGGTACTTAATCCCGATCACCATTCAAAATTGGAATAGGCCTGCTGATGCGGAAGAAGAGGGAACATGTTTGTTTGTCCCTAACAAGGCCAAAGATTTACTATGGAAGAGGCTCATGCTTAATTTCAAACTACCGAAGATAGAGCAGGATCCAAATGCGAAGGATGCAGTTGAGAACTCCTTAGAACATGGGAGAGCCATGGAGGCTAAAGTCAGGGAGTGGGCTATGAAGAAGATGGCCCAGTGTTTCACCAACTGGAAGAAAAGATTGCACCTTGACTATGTCGTGAAAGAGAAGACTCCAGATTTCAAGAAGATTTAGTTTGAGAAGATAAAACCATTCTGGGCTGATTTTATGAATTACAAGACATCATAAAAAGTTAAGAAAATGTCTGCAACGAATAAGCTGAATGCTGCTAACAAGAAGTATCACCATACTATGGGGCAAGGTGGCTACAGGGCTGGCATTCCTAAGTGGGAGAAACTTGAGAATGAACTACGTGCTAAAAAGATCACCCTAGAGACAGACGATTGGGTAGAACGTGCAAGGAATTGGTTTTACGGGCATGGGGGCACGTTGGACTCGGAAGGGATGTGTATATATAACATACGACATAAAGAAGACCCATTGCCAATCGAGAACATGAGAAAAACAGTAAAGGCTGTTAAAGATGGGGACTTCATTCCCGATAGAGAGAATGATGAGCTCACACTCGTCCTTGGAAATAAGGAACATGATGGACGAACACGAGGCACACGCAGCTCCAAACCATGGAGGACTGGGTTTCCCAAAGAGAGGAAGAAATATCCTGATAGAAGCCGTCAGAGAGAAAGGACAAGGCGGAAGTTGAAGCAGATATTCAGAAAGAGCGAATGCGTATAATTGAAGAACGAATAAAGCAACAACAAGATGAAATTAATGCACTTAAAGAGCAAAGTACTACCGGCCCATCTCAGCAGCACACTTCATTCGATGCTACCGGCCTATCGAATAATTGTAAAAGCAGTGTGGCTTCCACCGAGGTCCCGGGTGATGACAATGACGATGACGATGGTGCACCGATGATGGCTCCTGTTGGCTACCCAATGGAAGATATCACAGAGGTGACACACTGCGAGCTACATGTCAAAGTTGTGAACATATCAATGAAGGTGGCGGTCGGCTATGCCTTACCAATTGGACCCACACCAACTTACCACTATCGTCATGTTCCAGAAGGCTACACTGTTGTCGGGGTGGATGAAATCATGCCCACCTTTGAAGTTTTGGATCTTGACTACCCTGCAGGTGAAGGGGATGTGACTGTACTGGGAGACGCAACAAACGTCACCATTCTATGGCCAAAGAAATGTATCGTGCTTTGAAATCACACGCCAAGGCCATCTTCGCCGCCGCCTCACCCGTCTCCAGCGAGGTCGTCTCCGCCGCGGCAGCCGTCTTTGTCGCCTCACCCGACTCCGTCGCCTCACCAATCTCCGGCGCAGCCATCGCCGCGGGAGCCATCACCGGCGCCTCAGGATAAAAAAGCGTAAGCGTACCGCTACTCTGCGTCGTGGTAAGCGATCGCCGAAACGTAAACAAGAGCCTCTTCCAAAAGTACCAAAGGTTCCTCCCAAGAGAGCTTATGACTATACTGAAGAGGAGACTACGGCGATCGTTGATGCGGAAACGACAACGTTTTTCGCTAAGCTGAGGCGGCCGAAAGAGCCAGAGTTCCCCAGCAACAAAGAAGAAAAATCCAGAGTGTTGAAAATGCTAAAGACTCTTCATCAATCCGAGCCAAAGATGTCATCACACTATGAGCGTTCTATTCTCAGGTCACATGCGGCACAACAAGACTCGAAGAGCAGTACTGATGCAAGCGATAAATTGTTGCCCAGCTCGAAGAACAAGCAAAACAGTCTTGCGCCCCTCTCAAGGTGATTTCCCATACCAATGTGGGTCGAGCAAATATGGGGCCGAAGAGTAGTATGATCTAGAGGTAGTTGCACAATACGGAGAAGCTGCCGCTGCTCAAGATATGAGTATTGCCCAATACTTATCCCAGTTAGAGTACTTCCCCATGAGTGAAGTAGCATACAAATACCAGTACGGCAAACCTCTCGTCAAACCTGAGGAGGTAAATAATCTTCCAACAAAAATGCGAAGATTGCATAACTGATACATGCATGCCACAAAGGTCGGGGCTAACTAGATAGTGCTGAAGGTTACAAAAAAACATTATGGGAAAGAAATAGATGACATGATATCCATTGAATTTGATGAACTATTTCAATTATTCAATCAAGACGCCTTGGACAAATCGATCATCAGTGCCTATTGTTTGTAAGTACTAATTCTGTAATTAATTCAGTCTCCAGCTATCTCACCTTATTTATTGCATGTATATAATCATATTGTAATATGCAGAATGAAGATTTTCGAATGCAGCAGAGGATAAATCTATGACAATGGCTTCATTGACCCATATTGGGTTCATCAAGCTAATCTCAACACAAGCCCCCAGGATACGGAGGATAATATAGTACACGCGTTAAGGTTTCAAGAAACCAGAAGGGAAATACTATTTCCTTACAACTTTGAGTGAGTGTTATTATCTTGTATACACTTTCTATTTCTCTTACTCGATGTTAAGTATATAATTAATTAGTTATGCATTCGCAGCTTCCACTATATTTTATTAATCATTCAACTTGACAAAGGGCGTGTACTAGTCATGGACTCGAAACATAAACCCCTTAAGCAGTGGAAGGACATGCAGATGCTTTTCCAGCGGTAATTCTAATCATTACGACACTATATCAGCAACGTTCGTGAATTTTATGATATCAAGTAATTAATAACTTCTTTTATTTATTTTCTTCGCCGAGCAGCGCTTGGAAACAGTTCACCAACAAGGATAGGGGTGTTTGGAAAGCGGAGCTTACATTTCAAACACTAGATATAAGAACCACTAGCCATATCCGCGCATCTCTTTGATTCTAGTTTTGATACCGTTATTATCATGCTTGATTATTATTTTGATGGAACTATGTTCTCGTAAAGTGTCTGACGCAGGAACCAGGTAACAATCTATGTGGATACTATGTTTGCGAGTTTATCCGGCAGACGTGCGATGAGAAGGACAGAAATTTAGAGCAACTCCACGTACGTAAACAATTTCTATAGTTTTTAATTACCATCAAATTGTGTTTAGTTTCATTCATATAGGCTGACTCTTTTTTAAATCAGATCGAACGTCTACGGGACGGTCTTCTGCCAAAGGATCGCGTACGAGCAATTCAAAAGGAATTGGCGGGATTTTTGGATGCAGAAGTCCTAAACCCAAAGGGGGAATACTATTCAGGTGTGTATAAACAATAGGGATTGTAAAAAGAGCAAGTTTTGTATGTAGTGCATGAACTCGATCCGTGTATCGAATGTAATATTGTCATGATGATCTTGTGTAATATAATGTTTCCTTCATTGATGAGTGCAAAATACTAAATAAACAATAAAACAACATAAATGATTCTCTGTCGTGGCACAAAAAGTGGCCAAAATGCTGCCGCGGCAACAAAAGTTGCCAAAATGAATTCTCTGCCGCGGCAGAAGGTTATTTGTCCCGGTTAATGTTACGAACCGGGACGGTTGCTCGACCCCCTCGCCCTCTGACGCGACCACGTGTACCCCTTTTATCCCGGTTGGTGGGGCAACCGGGACTAAAGCCAACCTTTAGTCCCGATTGCCCTGTCCCGATTGGATAACTGGACTAATGCCCGTTACCAACCGGGACCAATGGGGCTATTCCCACTAGTGTCTTTTCCTTTTTTTCTATTATCTGTGAGTGGGCAGCATGCTAACATGTGGGCTGCGGCACGTTCTCAAGAGGGTCCTAAAGACACGCAGACCGGAAAGAACCCTGCCTACCATCGCAATCGTGCCCATCTTTTAGCACATGAATGCTGGGTGCACATACAAAACCAGTGGAGTTTGTGATACTGGTTTATTTTATCGATTAGCAAATCTAGTTAGACGTCGTTTGTTTGCTAGGGATTGAATCCCAATCTGGATTAAAACAGATTGAATTTGGTAAAACCCATGCTGCACCCAATCCAGATTGAATTCCGTTCTCCGCCGCAAGTTCACCGCGTTGCCCGCTAGATGGGTGCCGCTATTTTCCGCCCGTGGCTTGCGCGTATACACATTGCCTGAAGGGTTTCCCGGGTGGGCCGATCCATTAGTCCTTCGTTCGTTTTCTTCCTGGTTCGTCCTGATATTTTTTTCACATTGTTCAAATTCAACTCTGAACATTATCTACAATTGAACAAAAAACAAATTTTAAAAAAATCAAATCTGAACAAAATTCAAATTTGAACAAATTTCAAATATGAACAAATTTCAAATCTGAATAAATTTCGAATCCAAACAAAAATCAAACTTGAACAAAATTTAAGAATGTTCAAATTCGAAAATTGTTCACTTTTGAAACCTGCTCAAATTCGAAAACTGTTCAGAAAAAAGAAAAGAGAAGAGAAAAGAAAACAAAAAATAAAAAATAAAAAGATAAAAGAGACACAGAAAAAAGAGTGCTCTTACTATGAGATTTACTTCCATATATTGTTTAATTCTCGAGATGTAAGTGTGTGGTTGTTATATCATTGTCCCGTTCTTTGTGAGACATTATCAATCTTGCCCGAGGAGATTTTGATTCAGATTCAAAAAAAAAAGATTCTATCGTGTTTTGGCTAAATATCGGTTCAGATTCAGAAGATACATACTTAATTTTGTGTTTCCTTTACTAACTTTTTTATATGTTGTTGGGAATATCACTATCGAAGTTTTATGTGATGTCATTTATGTTAACATTTAACCTTGGCACCTATATTATGTCAGATTGCATGTTCGGACATAAGAGATGTTATATGTTGCTTTAATCTTGCGAGGTTCTCAAGTACGTTGGGAAATATAATACATTTGCATGCACGAGAAGTTAATTTGAATCATGGTCAATAACTAAAAATACAACTAGGGGTTGATGAAACCGTTCTTACTTACAAAATTCACTCAAAAGCTTCATCATGCTATTTTAATGAGACTAAGCTTACTTTGTGCATCTATTTCTAAAATATAAGAAATTTAGGCTTACTTTGGTGAAATAAAAATTAAACAACCGACTAACCATTACAACCCGTGAGGCACTACCATCTCTGCATATGATGCGTAACTATGCAAGACCACCATGTGACAACCGATCAACATTGAGTGAACAAAGTGGAAAACATTCAAAGCTATAGCCAAGAGATTTTGTGTACCGAAAATAAAGATTAACGTTGTGCACATTGATCAACGAAGGACTACGAGATGGGAGAAAGAATATGCACAAATATTTGCAAAATATAGTACTCCCTCCGATCCCAAATAAATGTCATGGTTTTGAACTAGAGCTAGTTCAAAATCGCGACACTTATTTAGGATCGGAGGGAGTATTTATTACTCCGTAGCAACGCACGGACACTTAACTAGTCTATCTATAGTATTTCCCTTATGTAGGTTCGTCCGTCCTCAAATTTTTCGTTCCGATTCTTTTGGACTGTTTTGCCCCTAGCAGTTTGAAAATATTACTTGCACTGCCACCGGTTCTTTTAGGCGCTTAGGGCATTTCCACCGGGAGACCCAACCCGTCTGTTTTTGTCCATTTAGGTTGGGACACGGTCATTTTTGGGTCGTGGTCCGGCCTGTTCGACCAGTCGTGCCCAGTAGCGCAACCCAAATTATCCTAATTTGTTTCGCCAACCCAAGAGAGAAACGGGGCAGCTCAAGAGAGAAGGCCTATTACGTGACTGTCAACTGGGTCAGTCTGCTACAATAACCGGACATGTAAACGTTCAACTCTGTCTGGCCAGACCTATTTGTCACCAAAATTTGATGCTCGAATAGATGAATTTAGCCTGAGTCTGTTTAAATGGGTCATTCCACTGAAATGCAGCATTTAGCCCAGCTATTCTCGCGGGATCGATTATGACACGTCGGCCGTTTGGATCTCCCGGTGGAGATGCCCTTACTCGTCTCCCCCTCCTCGTGTCGTCTCTAGCGCTTTGGAACGGCGCAGCTTCCCGGGACCTGCCTAAGCACTTCCCCGATGAGCTCGCCGTCCCCCGCCTCCCCAGCTCGACCACACGCCGAGGCCTACCTCTACCACAGCCTTCCGCTCTCGCCGGACATCCGCTCCCTTTCCTTCATCAAACGCGCGAAGCCCGATCTGCCGGCCGCAGCCATCAACCCACTCAATCCCCGTAGCCGTGTCCTCGAAAACGGTCCGACCAAGGGCCTCACCGCTGATAACGGACCCGTCAGACGCCATTCCTATTCCGGCTGCCTGCGCCGCCTGCCACTTTATCTCGCAACATGGCCAGCCGGGCCAGAGGGCAGCCACTCGCCGCCCCTCCTTCCGACACCACCCCACAGTCCATCCTTCACAAGGCAGGCCACTGCTCTCACTCCTCCTTTCTGCGTATCACACTCCTCCTAGCTTCGCGACGGGGGCGAGGATCAAGTTTGATTGTTTATTTTTCCTTTTTACCTTCACAAATGTATATCCATTTTTTGGAAGGGGGTGGAGCCGCGTTGCTAAGAATAGTGGGCACAGACGACGGAGCCGCATCTGGAAGTAAGAGATGAGCCTGGGGTGTGGTGACTCGAGGTCGGCCGGGGTTGTGTTGGGCTTCATCCGGAGGAGGCAGGGGCCTAGGGGGCTCGTGGCGGTGCTGACCAGAGGAGGAGGCTGGACTGCTGGTTGTATTGAGAAGATGGAGGTAACACATAGATAAGTGAATTTTCTAGGTGTTGATGTGTGTTAATTGAATGCTAACTGTATGTATAGTTGCTGCCAACTATTCTAAAAATCATTTATCCATTGTTAATTGAATGCTAACTGCTAGTCAGTGCTGCTGGCCTGCTGCATTCGTCCATTGTTCACTTTGAAAAAAGCTTCGAGCTATGATTAGATGAACATTTCTTTCTTGGCTAAATCTTAATTGTTGCCATTCTCGGCAGCTTTGCCTTGAGTCTCTGTCGGATGCTCCCATTACTGAAGTACGACGTTGATGACTAATGATGTGTTCGTTGGAACAGAACCTTGTGTCAAAATCAACCGCTTCTTTTCCCGTCTGCTAAGGTGCGCTCCCTTATGGAGCCGGTTTGACATTGTTGCACTAGTGCATAACACTACCTCTAACACCGGTTCAGAACACCCTCTAACAGTGGTTATAAAACCGCTGTTGAGGGTTTGGTGTTAGAGCCCCCCACCGGTTTTTATACAAACCGGTGTTAAAGGGTGGCGCACGTGGGGCTGCCGCAGCGCTCACCAGGTTATGTGTCGCGGCAGGAAAAAGAGATAAATCTTTGCCACGGCAGAGTTCTGCCGCGGCAGGAAAAAGAGATAGATCTTTGCCGCGGCAGGAAAACGGCCTAAATCTCTGCCGCGGCAGAGTTTAGCCACCGCCCTGTTCTGGGCGTATTTCTACGGCGCCGCTGGGACGGGGAGGGGGAGAGGGGAATCGATCGGGAGCGGTATATACACATACATCATCGTCGATACATACGAGTACATGAATAATTAAGCAACTATTATTATACACAAACATCGTCATTGTGTCGTATTCTTCGTAAACGTTGAAGCATCAAGTACAAGACAAACACGTTCAAGCATATATACAACGTTTATTTTTTTGGATATCTAAAGAGTTCTCCGCCAGGCGTGACGACCTCATCAAGTATGAACCCCGCCAATTCCTCTTGAATGGCTCGTATGCGGTCAAATGGTAGGACTTGGTCCCGCATCCGTTCGATCTAAATATATATGAAGAATGGGGTCAATATATATATAAGAATAAAACTCAACACAATTGATGGTAATAAAATAATGTTGTGTATTTTGTTTACTTGCTCTAAGTTGTTTTAGTGCGACTTGGCCCGTCGCACATATCGTGTTGCGAATGAACTCGCAAACATAGTATCCACATAAGTTATTGTCGGGTCCCTGATGCGCGCACTTTACGAGAATAGAGAGTTCAATCAAAATAATAATCAATAAAGCATGATATAATAGAATTGGAAGCAGAATCAAAGAGATACGCAGACCTAGCTAGCTAGTATTAC
The DNA here is from genome assembly GCA_916181665.1 of Avena sativa. Lineage (NCBI taxonomy): Eukaryota > Viridiplantae > Streptophyta > Magnoliopsida > Poales > Poaceae > Avena > Avena sativa. Next base: position 288,490,300 of record OV702296.1, read on the forward strand.
TTACATTTTGGTCTACAAATTTTAGTTCTTCTGACCATTCACCCACGACCCTGTCCGGAAAATAAAATAGATAAAGGAGTAATTAATTACTTGTTGTCACGAAAGTTGTCGATCTAGTGCGATAATATGATTGAAATTACCTCTGGAGCATCTCTCTAAAGTCTGCCCATGGCTCTTTTTCTTTTCGTAATGAGTCCATGACAAGGACTTTTCCTGAGTCCGGATGAATGACTAGCAGAATAAAGTGGAACCTACGCACGCATAACTCATCATCAGTTACACTTAACATCGAGTAAGCCGAAATAGAATATGTATAAGAGAGGGTAACAGTACTCACGAGAAGTTGTAAGGCAATAGTATTTCCCTTTTGGTTTGTTGTCTCAGTAAAGACCTTAGCAAGAAATCTTCTGTTTTCCCGGGTTTGTCTCTTACCACTTGTTCATGAACTCTATTTGGGTCAACAAACCCAATGTCAAAAGGGCCTCCTTTCATGCATTCCATGACCTTTTTCCTGCATAATAGTATATACATAAATATATGGTGAGCATATATATATATACATGCAATTAATAAATTAAATGAGATGAGATAGAAATTAAAGAAATAGTACTTACACACAATAAAGGCTGATGGCAGCTTTGTCGAGTTCCTTCTGATTGAATAGAAAATGCAAGTCTTGAATGTTGAAGCTGATCTCGTCGTCTCCGCACAAAAAAATCTGATCTCTTATATGCGCCGTGATCCATTCTTCCTTTCTCGTCTTGCAGAAAACAAGGTACCACTTGTGCAATCTTCGCATCTTTGTTGGTAGATTCTTGAGCTCCTCTTTCTTGACGAGATTCTTCCCATACTTCCATGGCTGTATGGGGTTGGCATCGAGTTTGGGCAAGTTGTCTCCCATGATGTTCAAGTATGCAATGTAAGTCATCCCCATCTCATTGGCCTTTCTTTGTAGCTCTGCCTCGTAATCATTTACGGGAGGAGCGTCCCGTGTGTCGAACACTTGGAGCGGGGCCCATGATTGGTTTTACTGCTCTCCGAGCATGGGAACTGTTTTCTGGGGTGCCGCACGACTGCTACTTTCAGTCTCCCTACGCCTTGCACCCCTCTTCAAAATCTGGCGCTCGTAGTCCGGCACAAGTGGGGTTTCAGGTTTCAAAAGATTATTGTAAAACTTCTCCATCACCGCCGGATCTAGTTTTTCCTTTGGCTCGGCCCGTCTAGGTGCAAAGAATTTCTTGACCTCTTCTGCCGAGATCCTATTGGTCTCTTCGTCGCTGCGATTCCACGGTAAAACCGGCAATGGCTTGGCGGAAGGCTGCACGACGTAGTTTCTTGAACTCTTTGGCGTACGGTTTCCTGCGGATTTCTTCGTCACAGTGCTAGTGATGCTCTTCGTGGCAGTGCTCTTCCGCTTACGCTGAGGAGATGGCTGAAGTGTCGGAGATGGCTGACGCACAGGAGATGGCTGGCGCGCCGAAGATGGCTGACGCGTAGGAGATGGCTGGCGCGCCGGAGATGGCTGCGGCGCAGGAGATGGCTGAAGCGCCGGAGACGACAAGGGAGTATTCTGATGACTTGGAGACGGCTGAGGCGGCTCAGACTGCTGACGCTGCGGAGACGGCGGGGGTGCCAGTGGCCTCCAATTTGGAAGCACGATGTGTTCCTTCTTCCAAAGAATGGTTGTTTCACTGCAAATTTGAGTTGAGTTTTCCCTTCACCTGTAGCATGGTCAAGCTGTGCTTCCTCATATTCCTTCACAACATCATCCACCTCGACAATAGCATAGCCATCTGTAATCGGTCGGCAGTGGTAAGTTCCACCAGCTATAGGAGGTAAGGCATAGCCGACAGCCACCTTAATGGATAAGCCCATTAATCTCACTTGCAGCTCAGCGTGTTCGCTCTTCGTGATCTCATCCACGGGGTATCGAGGACCCGCCATTTCAAGCGTGGGCTGCATGTTAGCCACGCTGCTTTTCCGCGCAGAGTCTGGGCCGCCGGCAGCTTCCAGTGCAGGCTCTTCGTGCCGCTGAGACGGGCCGGTAGCTTGTTGGCTCTTTTGTGCATTCACTTGCGCCTGCAGCGCCACAAGTGCATGTTCTATCAGTGTCATTCGCTCTGTACGCTCTTTTTATTTTCTGACGCTCTATCTGTAAGAGTCGCCCCACTCGGCAACCCCATCCTTCCACGTCATACCCCCTGTGCCTCGTGCATGTCCAGGGTGTTCTTTTTTACCGATGGCACGTGTGAGCTGGCCATTCTCTCTGTCGGTATGGAAGGTCCTGGCGGCTGTTTCCTCGTATGCCGTGATGAGTTCAGTGACGGGTTTGGCAGGGAGGATTGGGAAGATACACAATCCCGTTTCTAGGTCCAACCTTGCCCCGATTCCGTAGAACCAAGTCTTTGCACGTAGGTCCCACCCATGTGTCTGGGGTGTGACCCCTCTAGCGCAGGGCCTTCTCGGCTTCCTCCCACTTAGGCCTCTGAGATATGTAGCCACCTGACCCCGTCCTCTGGTGATCTTCCTTCTTCTGGGCATTTAGCGTATTGGTTTCTGACCTCTTTGTAGCTATAGCACCTTCCTTGTATACCACAAATTCGGGCCAGTGAGGTCTTATCTTCGCATAAATATGCGTCTTCGAAATCTGGAGTCTCGCGAGCTTTGACAAATTTGTTCGATTTTGTCTTCCAGTTGCGGAAAGCGTCAGCCATCTTCTTTAGAGTCCACTCTTTGACATTTTCCTTTATAACCGGTTTGTTTTCATCCTCCTCTGGCAGAAGGGTGAAATTTACCAACAGCGAATTCCAAAGCGTTTCTTTGGATCTTTCATCGATAAAGGTACCTTCGCCCTTCTTTGGCTTATTCCAATATTCAATTATGATTGGGATTTGGTCCCTAACAAGAACTCCAGCCTGACGTACAAATTTGTCTGTGGCCTTCTTGGGCTCCATCGGCCTGCCATCAACACGGACTGCTTCGATCGTAAACTTTACACGATCTTTCAACCGATGGCTCGCGCCTCGCTTGCTCTTTTTCATAGAAGAAGATTGTTGCTGCCTGGTCGATCTAGAGAGCTAAAAGAAGAAAGAAGCGTTAATTAATACATGTACATATATACAAATCAATCGGTGGAAGTCAGCAGAGGCTTAATCCATGCATATACCTCGACGGACTTTGTAATCACTAAAGTGCGTTCACTGGAGTCGTCATCTTCTCCATGACTACTTGAGCTGTCATCATGTCCCTCCAAGTTCAGATATTGTGAGGTGTCCTCGTGGATGATGTTCTCCATTTTTTCTTCCGCTTCAAGGTTTCTACTGAGTGGATCCATAGTTTCTAAAACAATAATATTATCTAGAGTAAGAGAGTAAACATTCAAGTGGACTTGGATTCATACAAAAATATACATATTATTCATACAAAAATACACAAATAAATACACAAATGAAATTAAAACCCTAAGGATGCTTGATCATTTTAAACGAGTTCCGAGGGCTCCAAACCCTAATTCAGAGAAATCCAGGATGCATATGAGAGGGTTCATTATGTTCCTGACGGCAGCGGCTGGCGGCGCTGGAGAGCGACCTAGGGCGCGCGAGGTAGCGGGTTCGCCTCAGCGTGATGCGGCCTACCTAAAACGGGCGGCGCCACTACCTAGGGGTCACCGGAGCGACGTTAACGACGACGGCCAGCGGCGGCGCTTGCAGAGCAGCGAGGTGACGACCCTAAACTAATACTAACACTGAAATACACTAAATAACCCTAAACTAAATACACTAAACTACACTAAATAAATAACCCTAAACTAAATAACCCTAAACTAATAACCCTAAACTAAATAACCCTAAACTAATAACCCTAAACTAATAACCCTAAACTAAATAAATAACCCTAAACTAATAATAACCCTAAACTAAATAACCCTAAACTAATACTAACACTAAACTAAATAACCCTAAACTAATAACCCTAAACTAAATAACCCTAAACTAATAACCCTAAACTAATAACCCTAAACTAAATAAATAACCCTAAACTAATAATAACCCTAAACTAAATAACCCTAAACTAATACTAACACTAAACTACTATAATACACTAAACTACACTTATAAAATACTAAGTAATCAACTACTAAACTAAGCTAAAAAAAAGAGGCGGGCCGCATGCAGCTCACCTGCGGGGCGGCCGGCTGCCAACGCGCGCGTGGCGGGGCGTCAGTACGGTGGAGGCGCGGCTGGGGAGGTGCGGGGCGCGGGCGGCGCGCAGAATGGGTGCGGGACGGCGACGCGACGCCGTGCGGCAAATGGGCGGCGGCTGGCGCGGGCAGTGGCAGCGATGAGCGACGTCGGGGCGGCGCGCGCGAGGACAACGGACGGCGGTGGCGGCAACAGGCGTGGAAGGCGGAGGCGGACGGCAGGACGGATGGCGGACAGGAGGGCGGCGACGGCGACAGGCGTGGACGTACGGCGACGGCGAGCTCCTCTGCTTCCTCTTCCTGTTCAATCGATCTGGCTGGGGGGAGGAAGAGGAAGGCACGCGCGTGTTATAACCCCCCCTTTAACACCGGTTCGTGGCTGGAACCAGTGTTAAAGGGGGGATTCGTTTCGCGCCTGCACCCCCCTTTAACACCGGTTCCAGCCACGAACCGGTGTTAAAGGGGGGTGCAGGCGCGCGTGAAACGAAATAAATGCGCCCCCCCTTTAACACCGGTTCCTGGCTGGAACCGGTGTTAAAGGGGAGGGCATTTATTTCGTATATTAAAGGGTTAGGGGCTTTTTTAATTCATAAAATAGGATAGAATTTAGAAAATTCATATCTTTTTCATTTCAACTCAGAAAAATATGAATAATATATCATAATTTTCAGAAAAATAAGATCTATACAGTCAAATAAAAACATTTTATAGTTACTGTAGATGAAAAGTTTCAAAATGATTAAAACACTTACATATAAATTTTGATTATTCAATTAAAACAAAAATAAAATAGTCAAACCCTAAAACTTTGAACATAAGAAATATTAATCATCTAAAAAGGAATCTAATCCTATTTTATTAGAGCAAATCATATTTTATTTTGTATTAACTTTTTTTAATTGTTTGGATATTTAAATACCACATCTTTTGTCGAACAATGGGTATGAAGATTCTTAGCTCGGGGCCAAGCCTCGCTAAACTTGCATTGAATTTTTGAAAAAATAGCATATTGTGAACCTAAAAATGATTTTTGCAAAAAATCATGAGCATCGTATCATGTACCTGTAGTTCATATCTGACCCACTTCCTACCGATTCGGCATGAATTTGTCTTTTTCACCAGAGGTGGACGAAAAGGTTTCAGATCCCCTGTTGGTACATTGTCCATATAAGGTGGTCTAGTATTTTTGTAAAATGTGGTGGTAGTTTTTTGAATTAGCCATTTGGTGGTTGCTTCACAAAACCGTCCGTTTTTTATGCTCGGAAAATGCCTTTTTGGTGCGACAAAAAGGAAAACGTCCTCTTGCAATATTGTTTTCCATGCCATGATGCACATGTAGGCACAATATGGCCACATTATCACAAACTATGCCTTGATTCAAGCCATAACATTGGTCATTTGACCCGAAAGCCAAGAAACCTCGAATGAGATAGATCATTTTGTGAAGGCTTTTTTGAGACATAATCAATATACCAAGTTTGATATTTTTCCTTCTAACTATGTCACATAATATAACACCACGCGAAGGTTTCGCATTGTTTCGATCGTTTTTTAATTTTTTATCCCCGTTTTAAACTATCGTCAAACTTTGTCGAACAACGGGCATGAAGATTCTTAGCTCGGGGCCAAGCCTTGCTAAACTTGCATTGGATTTTTGATAAAATAGCATATTGTGAACCTAAAAATGATATTTGTAAAAAATCATGAGCATCGTATCATGTACCTGTAGTTCATATCTGACCCACTTTCTACCGATTCGGCAGGAATTTGTCTCTTTCACCAGAGGTGGACGAAAAGGTTTCAGATCCCCCTGTTGATACATTGTCCATATAAGGTGGTCTAGTATTTTTGTAAAATGTGGTGGTAGTTCTTTGAATTAGCCATTTGGTGGTTGCTTCACAAAACCGTCCTTTTTTATGCTCGGAAAATGGAAAATGCCTTTTTGGTGCGACAAAAAGGAAAACTTGAAGGCTGGAATTAAAGTACATAATGCAACTAACAGTAAGTTACATAAAGCATAACTGAAAATTAAGATACATAAAAGAACTGAAAATTAAGATACATGGCCAGATTAAGTCACAATCGGCCGAACTTGTTTCGGAATGTTCGAGTGATTCAGTCATGCTCCCGCCTACACCTGTAATACTTGTCACTGTCGTCGTCGAGGTCGCCGTAATTGAACCTTGAAGGCTGAGTACGCGTGGGCTGGACTTGAGGGTAGCGCAGACGAGGGTTAGAGTCGACGGCAATGTCGTAGGCCGTGACGCTCTGGAGAGTCCGACCGCGCCACCACAGCTGACGGCCGGCCTCATTGAAGTTCAGAAAAGGTGGGCCGTCCTCCTCGTGCCTGGCGAGCGCCATCTCACGCCGATCCCCGAAGAAGGCTTCCCAAGTAGGGAAATAGTCGAGATGCCATTTGGGATTCCTTCGCTGCTCCGGTGTGAGCTCTAAGTAGTAGTGGTTCGTGATGGCCATCCGGCGCGCCACACCTAGAGGGACAGGAGGAACCGGCACGCCTTCGGCGCTCAGCATCCAGCCTACGGGGACACAATAGCCCGGCGGGCAGGGGTAGTTCGAGGCACAAAGCGCCTCCGCCTCCCTGGGGGTTAGTGCTACGGTGGAAGCCATGTATTCTCATTTATCTCGTACCCTTGGAAAGTACATACAGTCGAAGATGGTGTCCTGGCCAACAAGTACAGCTGATCCCCAACAGTGGTGTTATTCGTGATAAGTCTTTGCAGCCAGCCGCCAAAACTCGCCATGTGTTCACTTATAATCCATTCATCAGACTGCCGCTGGTGTTTGAGGCGGATTAAATTCTTGTGTTCATTGATATACGGGGCAACCAAGATATATCTTTGTAAAACCGTGTAGTGTGCTTGATTGAGAGAATGCCCGTCCCTACATATCATTGCTTTACATCCTAGGGTGCCTTTTCCATGCAGTCTCCCCTCATGTCGTGATTCTGGAACACCAATCGCCTTAAGGTCAGGAATAAAATCAACACAGAACTAATGACCTCCTCTGTTACATAGCCCTTGGAGGTGCTTCCTTCTGGACTAGCACGGTTATGAACATATTTCTTTAAGACTCCCATGTACCTCTCAAAAGGGAACATATTATGTAGAAATACAGGACCGAGAATGGCAATCTCTTCTACTAGGTGAACCAGGAGATGCGTCATAATATTGAAGAAGGATGGTGGGAACACCAACTCAAAGCTGATAAGACATTGGGCCACATCTGTCTGTAATCCTGGTAGGCTTTCTGGATCGATTACCTTCTGAGATATTGCATTGAGGAATGCACATAGCTTCACAATGGGTACTCGAATATTTTCAGGTAGAAGCCCCCTCAATGCAATCGGAAGCAATTGTGTCATAATCACGTGGCAGTCATGAGACTTCAGGTTTTGGAATTTTTTCTCTGCCATATTTATTATTCCCTTTATATTCGACGAGAAGCCAGATAGGACATTGATACTGCTCAGGCATTCAAAAAAGATTTCCTTCTCTACTTTGGTAAGAGTGTAGCTGGCAGGAGTTAAGTGGCATCGTTTACCCTTCTCGTTCTCAGGATGCATAGGCTCTTCAGGGTCTTTCATACGTTGCTGGTCCTGCCGTGCTTCCGGTGTATCTTTTGTCTTCCCATACACTCCTAGGAAGCCTAGCAGGTTCACGCAAACATTCTTCATCACGTACATCACGTCGATTGAAGATCGGACCTCCAAGACTTTCCAATAGGGTAAGTCCCAAAATATAGATTGCTTCTTCCACATGGGCGCGTGTCCGGCATCGTCATTCGGAACAGATAGACTACCAGGACCTTTTCCAAAGATTACTTCTAGGTCCTTCACAATACCAAATACCTCCTCACCGGTACGGAGGACAGGCTTCCTGCGGGGTTCTGCCAGACGTTTGAAATGCTTGCCTTTCTTTCTTACTGGATGCAGGTTCGGAAGAAATCGACGATACCCTAGGTACACAACCTACTTACATTTCTCCAAATATACACTTTCAGTCTCATCTAAACAGTGTGTGCATGCATTGTATCCCTTGTTTGCCTGCCCTGAAATGTTACTAAGATCAGGCCAATCATTGATGGTTACGAAAAGCAACGCTCGTAGGTCAAATGGCTCCCCTTTGTGCTCATCCCACATATGTACACCTGGTTTGGCCCACAGTTGTAAAAGTTCTTCAACTAATGGCCTTAGGTACACATCAATGTCGTTGCCGGGTTGCCTCGGGCCTTGGATGAGCACTGGCATCATAATGAACTTCCTCTTCATGCACAACCAAGGAGGAAGGTTATAGATACATAGAGTCACAGGCCAGGTGCTGTGGCTGCAGCTCTGCTCAACAAAAGGATTCATGCCATATGTACTTAGACCAAACCTTAAGTTCCTTGTGTCACGTGCGAAGTCCGGGTACTCTCGCTCGACTTTTCTCCACTGTGACCCATCAGCGGGCTGTCTCAACATCGCGTCTTTCTTACGGTATTCCATGTGCCATCGCAACAATTTGGCATGCTCTTTATTTTTGAAGAGACGTTTAACCGTGGTATTATAGGAGCATACCACATAACCTTGGCAGGAACCTTCTTCCTAGAGGCCTCGCCCTCAACATCGCAATGATCGTCTCATCTGATCTTATACCGCAGTGCAGTGCATACTGGGCATGCATCCAAATTCTCGTACTTCTCACCGCGGTAGAGGATGCAGCCATTAATGCAGGCATGTATCTTCTGCACGTCTAATCCTAAAGGGCAGACAACCTTCTTTGCTTGGTATGTACTGTCGGGCAACTCATTATTTCTTGGAAGAAGATTCTTCATTTTTACCAACAACTTTGAAAATGCGCTGTCAGTCACACCGTTCTCTGCCTTCCATTGGAGCAAATCCAGTGTGGTACCTAGCTTTTTGTGGCCATCTTCGCAAGTTGGGTACAACAATGTTTTGTGATCCTTTAACATCTCTCCAGCTTCTCCTTCTCCTTTTCAGTTTCACATTCTTCCTTTGCATCAGTAATGGCCCGACCAAGATCGTCATCAGCGGGCCCATCTGCTGCCTCTTGATCTTCATTATCTACCCACGTTGCAGTATCATCATATTCAGGATACATATTATGATAGTTGTCATCATCCTCTTCTTCTTCGTTGTCTTCCATCACAACCCCTTTTTCTCCGTGCTTGGTCCAACAATTATAGCTGGGCATGAAACCGGAACGAAGCAGGTGGGCGTGAATGGTTCTGGTATTTGAGTAGTCTTTCTTGTTCTGACAGTGAACACACTGACAGCACATAAAACCATTGTGACCACGGTTTGCATTAGCCACAACGATGAAATTTTGGAGGCCCGTAATGTACTCGGAAGTGCGTCGGTCACCGTACATCCATTGCCGGTTCATCTGCATTAATATATAGTATATATCAAAAATTAATAGGGAGATGACCATTTATATATAGTACATCAATGACACATGAGAGGATATTTGCCGACCTCGACCGAGAAGGAAAGATCAGCGAGAAAACTTATTTTGAGCTCTCGGGCATTTCACCGAATACCTCTTGTGCATAGGAAAAAAACACAAACTAGCACACCTCTCACCCTCTTGCTAGGCTCCAAAATGAGAGAGTGAAAAAATAGAAGAGAGGGGTGTGGGCTGCGGTGTGTTATATAGCCCCCCCTTTAACACTGGTTCAAGCCACGAACCGGTGTTAAAGGGGGAGGGGCTGCGCGGGCCACTCGTGCAGGGCCTTTAACACCGGTTCGTGGCACCGGTTCGTGGCACGAACCGGTGTTAAAGGGGGGGCTCCTTTTTGCTGCACGGGCCACGCTGGTACGGGCACCCCCTTTAACACCGGTTCGTAGAAGAACCGGTGTTAAAGCCCATTTCCAGGCTCAACCAAAGGCCTCGTTTCCACTAGTGTTGATAACAATTGAAAAAACTTTGTGCACGTTCCCCTAAGAACCAACGCCCTAGAACCAAATTCGTTGCCATTGAATCGAGTTGATCCAAAACTCCCAATACCAAACCTATAACACATGTAAGATTGGTCAAGATCTACCACTCCATGAAAGCGGTGACCATACAAATTCTTGCCGTCCTCAACGCCAGCTGCCGACAAGGTGGACAAAGAGCCGGTTATACCTTATTCTTGTCCAGCACAATGCTGCCATAGAAAACATTACGTCAACGTTTGTTGACCAAACTCTAACTTTAGGGTACTACATCGCCGACTGCGGGTCCAAGGTCCCCACCCCTCTCGCTGTCGAGCTGTCAAGCAGAGGAGGCGGGGACTCGTCGATTCCTGCTCATAAACGGCGAGTACGAGGAAGATGGCGTCAACTAGGGTGGAACCTTTTTTTTTGGGAGGAAATTTATTTATTTTTATGAAATTTCACCGATCTATTAGAAATCATCAATAGTAGTACAAAGAGATTCAAAAGTAATAAAAACAAATAGGTCTTATGACAACCTAGCAACGACTACAACCAATAGCCCAGGAGGTAATTTAAACCATCTCAACGTGTCTTTCTTAATAACATGGTTCCATTATTGATGCTTAACCAATATTCTTCTTTCCCATTGGGTCCTTGTGTGCAGTCCCTACCATCTCCTCGACCGACTATTTATATCTCCATGGCCATGGTTCTCTACAGGCCGCCATCTTGCTTTTCTTGTTACTAGTCATGTGTGCTTTATTAATCAGAGCGTTTGCCCCATATCTCATCACAAGTTTGGAATAGGAAGCACCAGGAAATGCGATGTTAATGGGCCTATACTTGTTTTCTATGTGCACACGCGAAGCATTACCGTGAGATATCCAGGCGCTGCTTGCTAGGAAAATCTTGCAGCAAAACAAGATGTGTATCTGGTAAATCAGTTTCGTGGGAGGGTAGGGTGATGTGTAAAGTTGTAGGACTGCTCGAACCACTGGACGATCATCACGTAGCCACGAGGTTGCACTCGCTGGGATGGCACTATGGTACGATCAAGAAGAGTGTGACGCCCTGGCCTTTTCTGCTGCACCTCATCCTACGGCTCGAGCCATAGAGTTCACGGCTCGCGATTTAGTAATCGGTAGGCGGGGTTCTTCGACTCACGGCATAGGATACAATGCTATTTTTTTCCAGATCGCTACTCCTTTTTTAGTCATCTGTCACTGGGCTACTCCTTTTTTAGTCATCTGTCACTGGGCAGCATGCTACCATGTGGCATGTTCTCAAGAGGGTCCTGAAGCCACAGACCGGAAGAACCCCGCCTACCGTCGTTATCGTGCCCATCTTTTAGCACAATGAATGCTGGGAATGCACATACAAAACCAGTGGTAGTTTGTGATACTGGTTTATTTTATCGATTACTAAATCTAGTTAAGATCAAAAAGTTTGTTATGAAGGACAAACCGGACTCTAGTACGCACCTCCTAGCTGCTCCATTTACACATGCATCTATAAATATACAACCGAGTACCCGATAAAAGAGTTTCCATGTATAATCATCTAACACAAAAAACTGATCATGAGCTGCTAGCTGTGTAGCACGACTTTTATTTTTCCAAAAATCAAGAAAATATCATACGTGATATCCGCAGAACGATAAATGTTTGATCTTTCAGTAACACATTTACAAAATTGTTATTGTACCGAAATGCGTACATTCAAAATTCAAATTGAAGTAAGAGATCATAGAGTCGAACATATAGCTTGTTGAGTTTTGTTTCTTTGTTCACCCACCATAGCATGGTAGTGTTCTACATATACACTCTCTATCCGCAAATAAGTGTATCTCTAGCATTCTCTTAAATCAAAAGAATTGAGGATTGACTAACTTTATTGGAAAACTTAGTAACATTTATGACAATATAATAGTATAAATAGTAGATTTGTTTTGAAATAGAGTTTTATAATGAACTAATTTAATGTCATACATGTTCCTACCTTTTCCAATAAACTTGCTCAAATTTAAAAATGTTTGACTTAGTACAAATCTAGAAAAACAGTTATTTAAGGACGGATGAAGTAGTGGTTGAGGCACATTATGACCCACACCTCTTTTACTGCTCATTTATACACACACTGGTTGCGCATTCAAACACGGTTTCGTCGGTCCTACCCTTCCCGGAAGCCTCTGTCCCAAAATTTGACACAAATCCCAACGTTAGTCTTGGGTGCGCGCACACACACGCCTCATACAGATATTGCAATGTACATCATGCTACCACGTGGCCCTGTTATCGAGTGGGGCTTGCAGCCATGTGTGCATCTTTATGATGCAAAGAATGGGTGTAAAGTCTTGTGCTTGTGGCATCTTGGTACAACATTTGAGTCAACATAAACTCCATTTATCTAAAAATTCTACAAAAGGAAGTGTATGACAAGAGTTTACATGTAGTCAATACCTTCATATAAAATCTTGTAAAAATGTGTGTTTTGTTATAGAAGGTAGTCATGTTGGCCGTTAGGCCATTCATTTGATGCAAAAGTCAAAAGATGTGTTGTTTCGATGCAAAAGTCAAAAGATGTGTCTCTTGGGATGTGGCATCGAAATGTGACTTTCATGTGTCATGCATATGCGCCTAGCCTTTGGGTTTCCAAATATTTGAATAGTGCGCGCCGTCTGTAGATGGAGGTGTCGCATTGGCTTGGACATGCAAGGGTTCGCGTTTTAGTATCATTGTGTACAATATTAATTTTAATCATGCAAAATGTGCATTAATATATTTAATAAGAACTCATGTTTAATTACTACCTCCGTTTCGGTTTATAAGACAAATACGTATTTCACAAAAATAGTTTAACCACAAATTTGGTCAATAATATGTGAAACATTTAGTGTTATTGGTTTAACCGTAGTAAGTTGAATTGGAGCTTAATTAAAGGTGGGAAAAGGCATAAAAGAAGATGTACTAAATTCATTTAGTGTTATTGGTTTATAGAAGCCGGTCCAAACCACTATAAGCTGGCCAAGAATGACTAAATTAATATCCCACCCCAGTTTGGGCCGACAGTTTCTAAACACGCTGCAATGTATGGAAATGGCATAAGACATATTTGCTCGTTCAATGGAGTGTATGAAGTTGTCCCTCGTTTCTTTCCTTGTTTGCGTAGGGAAATTTATCTCTTTTGTTCTGTAAGAACAACATCTGAGAATTCTAGAGACACACATTTGGAAGAAAGAATCTAACAGTTGCTATACAAAAAGACGTTGAACGGGCTGTCCACTCGATCGCATGGTCATACGTATAATTAGATGGTGACGTGGTCGATGCACGTTTTGATGAAAGGACCGTGTCGTCACACATAAAGTTCGATGGACAATGGGATGTTGAATGTGTGTTTAGTTTCTCTGGTTTTGTTTTGTCTTTTATGCCTATTAGATATTTGAGTTTCTATTTTATATTTGTTTTTTGTCTTGCTTTAATGTCTTATGTTCTATCGATTTTGTGCTTCCTTCTGTTCTCTGTAGTTTCGCTACTTGGAAACTTTGTTTTTTCCGTCGGTATTTGTTCATTATTTTTTAGGAGTCTATTAGTTGTAACTTTCCCTCTCTCGGATCAAGAAGAGTTTATCCAATAGGGTAAGACGTCTTCTCTCGTTTATTTCTGCTTGCATGGGACACATTACCATTTTGTTACTATGTAACAACCACGCATGAGGAGTCTTAGAGACATGTATTTTGAGGAAAGAACCATGTCATCACACATAACGTTTGATGGAAAAATAGACGTTGAACGCATGGTCCACTCGAGCACAAGGTGGATGCTGATGTAGGCGATGCCCGTTTTCAACAAAGGACCGCGTCGTTGCTCGTAATGTCCAATGGACAAAAGCATGTTAAACGCATGCTTGCTTTCTCTGAGTTTTTTCTCTCTTTTTATGATGTTTGGATATTTGTGTGTTATTTTTTTCTTGGATATTTATTTCTTGTCATTCTGCCTTTTGTCATGTTCAATATTTTATTTTATTTACCTGTTTCGTGACCGCTTGATCTTGCTGTATTTTCACTATTTGCTGCTCTATATCTTTTTGAGGTCTCAACTTGACCTCTCTCGGATCTTTGTTACTGTCTTTAGTTTTCCCTAATTTTGTTTGTTTAGGACATCATGGCGGACGGGCGGAGATGTACATATTTTGGTGTGGCTTTTTAATTTACTACTTCCTCCGATCCATATTAATTGTCACTGGATCGGATATATCTAGCACTATAACATGTCTACATGCATCCATTATGCGGCAAATAATATAGATCAGAGGGAGTACCGAACATCTAACATGTCCATTTACTACTTCTCTCCACCCCTCCCAACTCACAGTTTATATCTATAAAAAAACGTCAAGCGTGATGGGAAGGGGTCGTTTTCTTGCTTTCATGGTGTATGCATTATATTCAGAGCATTTTGTCCTATCTCCTCTCAAGTTGGGATTAAGAAGCATCTGGAAAAACACTATGGTACCGAGTGAGAATAGGTACCAGAGAGGTTGGATTGGACGGGATAGGCAGGTTGCGCGCGGCGCCGGGAAACTCCAACGCAATGCAAGCTGCCAGCCATTCGCTACGTAGGGAGGGATATGTGATCGGGTCTGGCTAGGAGTGGGTTGCGTGAAAAAATGATGGGTGAAATACTGGAATAGGAATTTTTGGCACAAAGGACCACCTGTCCAAACAAATTGCCAAAGAACACCACCTTCTGAAAATATTATTAAAAAAGACCACCTACATGTGTCGGCAGCGCTAGCCAGCCGACACATGGCACCTGCCACCATTGCGAGTGGCGGCAAGACCCTGCAACCATGGCCTGCGGTGGCACGTCTGGCCAGACGCCTCCTTGGACAGCAGCTAATGGCGCGGTGTCAGGTGCTACATGTGACAGTGGGGGAATGCTGCTGTCTCCGCGAGCGCGTGAAAAAGATAATTACACAATCACACGGGTGCAACCGATCAGTAGACCTTGATGTTTTGATCTGCTAGGGAAGGATACTAGCTAAGCTAGATGACTCGTACGATTGCACGTGGGTGAATGTGTAGGTTTTTTTTTGAACGGGGAGTGAATGTGTAGGTGCATCTCCATCTTCAAGGAACAGTTGATTGATCTCAGCCAATCGATTCTATTGACGAGACCTCAACATAATGGGTTAATTGATGATAACCCCCAGTTGGTGATTATGTTGATCATAAACCCTTACGCTGTCTCTGATATGTGGGTTCAAAATGGCAGGGGGGTTAATCAGGGTGTGTTTGGTTTTGTCGTGGATTCTAATGAGCTGCGAACTGTGAGAAAACAGCTTGGAGCTAAGAACTATAGGAAAACTAGAAGTCATTCGGTTGAAGCAACGATGAACTGTGAATTCAGTGGAAGTTGTCTATAATAATCTCGAGGTTCCGAGGAAGTGTTTATATGAAAATTGGTCTCAAGCGGTGGTTAATATAATTTGATACAGTGGAATCTGAATTGATGCATTGCTGTGTGTACGTGTGCATGTACATGTGCATTGTGCTGTTGTGACGATCCGTGCTTGTCGATTGAGAGGAGAATAAGCGGTGGGTGTTCTATGCTGGAGGATGCAAGAGGCCGGAGTTGGCGTGCCTATCTGCGGTATTTAGAGGAGCTCATTCAGACTGATGTTGTGTCAGCCCCGTGCCGCACCCCTTGCCCCTCAATTCTAACCACGAACCAAACATACATGAACAGCCAGAACCATTGCGCTGGCAAAAAGAATGCATTGTGCTCCTCACTAATTATTTCCGAGGCCTCCCATTTCTTGGCACCATCTGCATTAAGAACCTTTCTAGTGCAAGGAAGGCCAAAAGTCTTAAGCACGTGAAATGATGGGTAGCGAACCTTAAGAAGGAAGCACTATAGTTTGTTGAGGCGGTTGCTCGCCTTCTATTTATGGAGCTATCACATGCTAGCACGGTTACTCGGCTTCTATTTATGCAGAGATTATACTCTACTCGGAGCAACTCCAGCAGAGCAGACGCTGTATGAGCGCGTGCGCTAAACTAATCGCCTATATAGCGTGTGCGGCCCATTTGCCCTCTCCAGTATACGTATTATATTTGGGCATGCTCTAATTTTTTTTCAGCGCACGTCATTTTCCTCTTGGCACCCTAAAATTAATGCCCCAAGTCGAGTGTGCGCTATCTCTCTCGCTCGCACGCAAAGAGCCAACGGCCAGAGGAAAACCCTCACCCTCGATTCCGCCCTTGCATCCTAGGCGTGTATGGAAAGACAAAAGATACACCAGAAGCACGGGAGGACCAACAAATTATGAAAGACCCAAAGAACATGCATACACAGAACAAGACGGATAAAGGGCGTCACTTAAGTCGTGCCAGCTATGCTCTTACCAAAGCAGAGAAAGAAATCTTTTTTAAAGTCCTTTATAGTATCAAGGTGCCGTCTGGCTTCTCATCTAATATAAAGGGGATAATAAATATGACAGAGAAAAATTTCCAAAACCTGAAGTCTCATGACTGTCACGTGATTATGACGCAGTTGCTTCCGATTGCATTGAGGGGGCTTCTATCGGAAAATGTTTGAGTACCCATTTTGAAGTTGTGTGCATTCCTCAATGGAATATCTCAGAAGGTAATCAATCCAAATATTCTGCCAAGGTTATAGAAGGATGTGGTACAATGTCTTGTTAGTTTTTAGTTGGTGTTCCCACCATCCTTCTTTAATATTATGACGCATCTTCTGGTTCACCTAGTGGAAGAGATTGTCATTCTCGGTCCTGTATTTCTGCATAATATGTTCCCCTTTAAGAGGTTCATGGAAGTCTTAAAGAAATATGTTCATAACCGTGCTAGACCAGAAGGAAGCATCTCCAAGGGATATGGAACAGAGGAGGTTATTGAGTTTTATGTTGACTTTATTCCTGACCTTAAGCCGATTGGTGTTTCTGACTCGCGACATGAGGGAAAACTAAGTGGAAAAGGCACACTGGAAAAAAAAGCAATGATATGTAGGGATGGGGATTCTTTCACTAAAGCACAATACACAGTTCTACATAATTCCACCTTAGCAGCTCCGTATATTGAGGAACACAAGAATATTGCACGCTCCAAAAACCCGGGGAAGCCTGACTCATGGATTACAGATGAACACATGAAGTCTTTCGGTGGTTGGATGCGGACACATCTCTTGAATGACACCACTGTTGGAGATCATCTATACTCGTTGGCCGCGTCACCATATTCTACTATATTGAATTTCTAAGGGTACGAAATAAATGGGAATACATTCTACACGATCGCCCAAGATAAAAAGAGCACCAACCAAAACAGTGGTGTCCGCTTTGATGCAACGGACGAGAATGGGAAAAAGGACACATACTATGGTTACATAGAGGAGATATGAGAACTAGACTATGGAGTCTCTTTTAAGGTCCCTTTGTTTCGCTGCAAATGGGTCAACCTGAATGGGGAAGGGGTAAAGATAGACCAGTTGTATGGAATGGCAACACTGGATCTCAACAATCTTGGTTATAGAGATGAACCATTCGTTCTAGCCAATGATGTGTCTCAGGTTTTCTATGTGAAGGACATGTCCTCCAGACGAAAAAAAGAAAAAATATGCAAACGAATACATCATATGATGAGCCAAAGCGTCACATAGTTCTTTCAGGGAAAAGAAACATCGTGGGAATCGAGGACAAGACAGACATGTCAGAAGATTATAATAAGTTTGATTAAATTCCGCCCTTCACTGTGAAAACTGACCGCAAGCATCCCTTTAAGTAAAGAAGATGCTCCATGGTTACGTCTGAAGCGATCATAAGGAAGGACATATGCTAAGAAGTTTATGCTCATATTGTGTACCTCTAGTTCATGTCTGGCCGGTCGGGTGCATATTGTGAACCTAAATGTCATGAGACATGATAGCTCATTTTGTGAAGGATATCTTATGATGTTTGCAATTTTCCAAGTTTAATAAATGTATTGAGTGTTAGTCCCGGTTTGTGGATTGATCGGGACTATATATAGGGGGCCTTTAGTCCCGGTTTTGTAGTCTCGGTTTTTAATATTAATAAATGTCTTGAGTGTTAGTCCCGTTTTGTGGCTGGACCGGGACTAAAGGGGCCTTTAGTCCTGACTCGTAGAACGACTTTTCCGAACTATGAAGAAGTTGTCCCGATTCGTACTTACCATTAAGATCTGATCTCCAAACGCGCGTGGTCACATATTAGGGAGTGCCTCTATGACCAGTTTGTTGGAGATTCCGGAGGACTGGGCTCCGACGGCATCTCCCTCAAACTGGTCGTAGTGGTGACCCTGCTCTCGCACACCATCTTGCATCTTGTAACTTCTCTAACTAGATCAATACACCTGGGAGCTAATTAATTTCACATATTAGGGAGTGCCTCTATGACCAGTTTTTTGGAGATGCCGGAGGAATGGGATCCGGCGGCATCTCCCTGAAACTGGTCATAGTGGTGTCCCTGCTCTCGCACACCATCTTGTAACTTCTCTAACTAGATCAATACACCTGTGAGCTAACTAATTGCACATATTAGGGAGTGCCTCTATGACCAGTTTCTTGGAGATGCAGGAGGACTGGGATCCGGCGGCATCTCCCTAAAACTGGTCGTAGTGGTGTCCCTGCTCTCGAAAACCATATTGGAGATGCCTCAATCTGGCTGGAGGACTGTACTCACAAGGATGCCTATTTATAGTACAAGCAGCTCGGCATAGTGTCGACACTTACGACATAATGTCGACACTTACGACATAATATCGACACTCATCCCTATTATTAGTGTTGACTCGTGTTTTGTCCCGGTTGGTGTCTCCAACCGGGGCTAAAGGTTCATCTTTAGTCCCGGTTGGTGACACCATCCGGGACAAAGTACAAGCCGGACGACATAATGTCAACACTCACCCCTATCATTAGTGCTTCCTGGCACAGCCTACCGAAATCCCTCAAACCGGGACTAAATATGAACCTATCATGTTCGAGGTTTCATGGCTTTCGGTCCAAATGATCAAGCCATTTTCCATTTTCCGAGCGCAAAAAATGGGTCGTTTTGTGAAGTAACCACCAAAATACTGTTTTAGAATGCTACCGTCCCATTTTTCTAAAATACTAGACCACCTTACATGGACTATCTCCCAACCGGGACATCTCAATCCTTTTTGTCCATCCCAGGTAAAAAGGACAAATGTCTGCCGAATCGGTAGGAAGTAGGTCCGGTTTGTACTACAGGTACATGATCTAATGCCCGTGATTTTTTGAAAAAATCATTTTTAGACTCGCAATATGTGGTTTCTTCAGAGATCCAATGCAAGTTCTAACGATGCTCGTCTCCTATCTTCATGCACGCCGGTTCGACCATAGTTAGAAATTCAAAAAATTCAAAACGGGCATAAGAAATTCAAAAAAATCCGAACAATGTAAATCCTTCGCGTGGTGTGATATAATGTGATATAGTTGCAAGGAAAAAAACCAGACTTGGTATATTGATCATGTCTCGAAAAAACCTTCACAAAATGACCTATCATGTTCGAGGTTTCATGGCTTTCGGTCCAAATGACCGATGTTATGTGCTGAATCACGGCATAGTTTGTGATGTTGTGCCCATATTATGCATGCATGTGGACATTAGTATGGAGACCAATTTTGCATCAGGAAGTTTTCCTTTTCGTCGCACGTAAAAGCCATTTTCCATTTTCCGAGCGCAAAAAACGGGTCGTTTTATGAAGTAATCACCAAAATGCTGTTTTAGAATGCTACCGTCCCATTTTTATAAAATACTAGACCACCTTACATGGACTATATCCCAACCGGGACATCTCAAACCTTTTCGTCATGGGTAAAAAGGACAAATGTCTGCCGAATCAGTAGGAAGTGTGTCCGGTTTGTACTACATGTAGATGATCTAACGCCCGTGATTTTTTGAAAAAATCATTTTTAGACTCGCAATATGTGGTTTCTTCATATATCCAATGCAAGTTCTAACGATGCTCGTCCCCTATCTTCATGAACGCCGGTTCGACCATAGTTAGAAATTCAAAAAATTCAAAACGGGCATAAGAATTTCTAAAAAAATCCGAACAATGTAAATCCTTCGCGTGGTGTCATATTATGTGACATAATTGCAAGAAAAAATACCAGACTTGGTATATTGAACATATCTCTAAAAAACCTTCACAAAATGACCTATCATGTTCGAGGTTTCATGGCTTTCGGTCCAAATGACCGATGTTATTTGCTGAATCACGGCATAGTTTGTGATGATGTGCCCATATTATGCATGCATGTGGACATTGGTATGGAGAACAATGTTGCAGGAGGAAGTTTTCCTTTTCGTCGCACGGAAAACCCATTTTCCATTTTCCGAGCGCAAAAAAAGGGCCGTTTTGTGAAGTAACCATCAAATGCTGTTTCAGAATGCTACCATTCCATTTTTCTAAAATACCAGACTTGGTATATTGACCATGTCTCGAAAAAACCTTAACAAAACCCTAAACCCAAGTTTCTTCCCGCCATTTCTTCCCGCCATTTTTTTTCCGCCATTTCTTCTCGCCGTTTCTCTTCCCGCCATTTCTTCCCACAGTTTTCTTCCCGCCATTTCTCAGTACATATATGTTGGATTGGCCTCTATTGTCATTGCACATCTCTAGACTCATATCTGCAACCTCATCACTCTTTCACATGGCTTCCACCATACGACTAACCCCTAGGGAGGTGGAGGCGCTTTGCGCCTCGAACTACCCCTGCCCGCCGGGCTACTGCGTCCCTGTCGGCTGGATGCTGAGCGCCGGAGGCGTGCCGATTCCTCCTGTCCCTCTAGGTGTGGCGCTCCGGATGTCCATCACGAACCACTACTACTTCGAGCTCACGCCGGAGCAGCGGAGGAATCCCAACTGGCATCCCGACAATTTCCCGATTTGGGAAGCCTTCTTCGGGATCAGCGTGAGAGGGCACTCTCTAGGCACGAGGAGGACGACCCACCTCCTCTGAACTTCAACGAGGCCGGCCGTCGGCTGTGGTGGCGCGGCCGAACTCTCCAGAGCGTCATGGCCTACGACACGGTTGCCGACTCTAACCCCCGCATGCGCTACCCTCAAGTCCAACCCACTCGTACTCAGCCTTCAAGGTTCAACTACGGAGACCCTGACGACGACAGCGACGATGCCCGCGGCGAGTACGACGACTACAGTGGCAAGTATTACAGGTGTAGGCAGGAGCATGACTGAATCACTCCAACATTGCAAAGCAAGTTCGGTCGATTGTGACTTAATCTGGCCATGTATCTTAATTTTCAGTTCTTCCATGTATCGTAATCTTTAGTCGTGCTTTATGTAACTTAGTGTTAGTTGCGTTATGTACTTTAATTCTAGTTCTATCGTAATAAAATTTTCTTCCCGCCCATTATTTTCTGTCCTTTTCTTCCCGCCCATTAATATATAAAAAATATAAGTTAATTCAAATCCAAATTAAAAACAGAAAATCGTTTTGAAATAGTTATTCAAATCCAAACACTTTTTATGTTTAAAGTTTTTCTAAATTCCAAATTAATATTCAAAAAATATTAGTTAATTAATTTTTAATTTTAAATGGTTACATTACTTATTTTTAAATACAGAAAATGGTTTTGAATTAGTTATTCAAATCCAAACACTTTTTATGTTTAAAGTTTTTCTACATTCCAAATTAATATTCAAAAAATATCAGTTAATTCATTTTTAATTTTAAATGGTTACGTTAATTATTTTTAAAAACAGAAAATGGTTTTGAATTAGTTATTCAAATCCAAACACTTTTTATGTTTAAAGTTTTTCTAAATTCCAAATTAATATTCAAAAAATATAAGTTAATTCATTTTAATTTTAAATGGTTACATTAATTATTTTTAAAAACATAAAATGGTTTTGAATTTGTTATTCAAATCCAAACACTTTTTATGTTTAAAGTTTTTCTAAATTTCAAATTAATATTCAAAAAATATATGTTAATTCATTTTTAATTTTAAATGGTTCATAGTTTAAATGGTTACATTAATTATTTTTAAAAACAAAAAATGGTTTTGAATTATTTATTCAAATTCAAATAGTTTTTATGTTTAAAGTTTTTCTAAATTCCAAAGTAATTATCATTTAAAAAACATTACAAATTTAAACCCAAAATAAAAATAAGGCGGGAACAAAGAGAAATTTCTGAAAAAATTTGAA
The DNA here is from genome assembly GCA_916181665.1 of Avena sativa. Lineage (NCBI taxonomy): Eukaryota > Viridiplantae > Streptophyta > Magnoliopsida > Poales > Poaceae > Avena > Avena sativa. The sequence continues at coordinate 288,512,677 of OV702296.1, forward strand.
AACAGGGTCATACGTCCTGATTGAAGTCACAAACCGGGACTAAAGACCCCTGCGCACGCCCCTTGGGCTAATGAAAAAAAGTGAAGTATACGTCCCGGTTGGTGGCTCCAACCGGGACGTATGACCCTTTAGTCCCGGTTAGAGCCACCAACCGGCACGTATACTCCCTCCTTTATAACTTGCGCGCCTCTTCTTATTCTTCCCCCATCTCTTTTATCTGCTTCTTCTCTGCTTTCATCGACGACGCCACCCCCGATCCCCACGACGCCGACAGGCTGCCCGCGCCCGTCGTCATCGTCAGCGCCGCCGCCTCTGCCTCCGCGTCGTCGCCTCCGTCCTCCGTCTCTGGCGCGCGCCCTCCGTCTGCGTCTCTAGCCGCGCGCCCTCCGTCTCTGTCATCCTCGCCACACGCGCTCCGGCCGCCACCGCTGCCCGTGTCCAGCGTCGGCCCGCCGCCTCTCCCTCTCCTTGCCCGACCGCCGCCCGCGTCCACCGACGGTACCACCCGAGAGAGGGCTCCTTTTATTATTGTGTATATATGCATGCATGTATATGCATGTAGATGTATATTTTTTTGACATGTGTAGATGTATATATTTAGATTTTAGGTGTGTGTATGCATATATTATTTTAGGTGTATGTATATATTATTTTAGGTGTATATTATTCTAGGTGTATGTATATATTATTTAGATTTTAGGTGTATAGTTGTTAGATGATTTAGGTGTATATTTAGATGATGTAGATCCCGACGCGCACCCACGCACTAGTGATGATTTTTAGTTGATGATTATTTTAGTTGATATGATCCCGACGCGCGCGCACATGAAGACATCGCCGGCCGCCCCGCCGTCACCTCTGTCCGCCGCCATGCATCGTCGTGCGTTCTCTCCCTCTTTCTCCCCCTCGCATGCGTTCTCTCTCTCTCTGGACAAACCCTAGCCCGCCCCATTAGCCGGCCGTCGCCGCCGTTCCCGGCGTCCCCTCGACCATATATGGTGGTGCCAGCAGCTCCGTCTCGGTCCCCTGTTTCGTACCACTAAAGGAATCAAGCCCCGACCCCGACAAAGCTCGCCGCCATCGATTAGCTCGCCTCCAGCCTAGCCTGGATTCCACGACCCCACGTCGAGCACCGTGGTGAGCTTCTGGTGCTCAGGACGCACCCTCCGTTTACCTCCTAGATCTCCGTAGCCGCCGTAGGCCTCGCTCCGGTGACCCTAAAGGGGCGGCGCCGCCACTATGTGGTTCCCCTCGTCACGCTCTTTCCAGCGCACCCCTCCGTGCGTGTTGGAAGAACATCGATACCCCTCATATATGTGGCATCCCGCAAAACCACTACTAGAAAATCGCGTTGTTTTTGTGCATTGCATCATCATAACCGCATGCTCTTGTCATCATGCCACATTGCATTTGAGCATCGTCATCATCTTGCATTTGTTCGCATCAAACTATTTTCGGAAAAACCTATTTTTGTTTTCTAAACGCCCCGTCTTTGTTCAAACGCAAACCCCGGGTCTCCGGATTATTTTTGTTTGTCTGCTATCGGTTTGCAAACGGTACATTTAAAATAAAATTTTGAATTATTTTTAGTGGGGCAGTCGAACGGGCCGATTCGACCCGAACGACCACCCCCAGAAATTAAAACGCTCCACCTAAATCCCTAGTCTACCCAACCTATTCTACCCAGCCCCTCTACACCTCACCCCCTCCAATCCCTGGTCGCCACGTCACCCTGCCCCTTCCCTCTAGCCAACCCCAACCCGCCACATCAGCCCCCCCAGCTCTCTCTCTTCCACCACCTGTCCCCAGCCGGCCCACACCCACCCACTTCCCCTCCCCACCACACACGCCACACAGCCACACACGCTCCCCCTCCCTGCCACCGGGCCCACCCCACATGGGCCCTACCACCCGACCCACCCTGGCCAGCCTGGACCCGCGGTCAGCCACCACAACCCCCACCAACCCTGGGCGCGCCCTCCCACGCCCCTGGACCCACCCGCACCACGCGCCCCGCTCCTCCTTCCTCCTCCCCCTCTCCTCCGCGCGTCCTCCCTTTCCCCAACCTCCCGCCGGCCTCTGCGCTCTCCGGCCCGCCTCCTCCGGCTCCGCCCCGAGCCCGCGAGCCGCGTCCCCTCTGTCGATCCTCCTCCCCTCCGCGCCTCCGGCCGGGCCAGCGCCTTCCCGGTCCGCCGCTCCACGCATCCCCCCGTCGCCCCGTCTCCGCCCTCTGCCACCCCGGCAGCAGCCGCCGCCACAGGACCCCGCCGGCCGTCCCTCCTCTGCGCTTCCCCCGACCTCGCCCCTCGGCAGGAGCGCCGCCCCGAGCTTCACCCCGCCGCCTCCGGCCCGCGTCCGGCCCGCTCGCCTTCGCCGAGCCGCCTCGCCTCCCCGCTCGCCGGCCCTCCCGCAAGCTCTCCCGCCTCCGACGAGCCGCCGTCCGCCTGCGGTCCGCCCCTCTCCCGCGAGACCGCCGTCCGCCGGCGCGCGACCTCGTCTGCCCCGCCCGACCTCCTCCTCCGGCCGGCCTCGCTGCCTCGCCTTCAGCCGCATCCGGCGCAGCCGCCGCTCGCGCCCCCAGCAACCGCGCGCTCGGCCTCGCCCCTCTGCCCGACGCCGTCCCGCTGGAGCCGTGCGTCAGCGCCGTCGCGGCCCCCTGTTCCGGCTCGCGCCCGGCCGTGGAGTTCTGCCACCACCGCCAAGTCCGTCGTCGTCGGCCTCGCCCTGTCCCGCGACCCCGCCATGCTAGTGTGCCTCCTCCACCCCCGTGATGTTTGGTGATAAAAGATAACAAGAAGACCGTGACCGAGAACATTGACCCCTGAAGGCCATGGACACCGAAACCAAGTTCTCCGTCGTAGGGCACCAATATCGGCCACCTGGGACCTCAAGATCTTCCGAAGGCCGGCGCGTCCAAGTTATCCTCGTCACAAGATCTCCTTCCCAGAACGCCAAGATTCTCGACCCGATGGTCGGGACCCCGAAGCCCCGGACGACGAGCTCTTCTACCCGGACCCGAAGACCATATGTGCGACAAGTACTCCTTTCCCGGATGCGAAGTCGAGAACCCGAACGTCAAGATCGCCGATGCGAATACACCAAGTTCATCTACCCCGGACACCGTGCGACAAGATCTACTTCACGGATCTGAAGACCCCGGAACCCGATCCACTCAAGTCCTCCATCGACGACAAGTTCGACACCGACCAGGGCGAGGCCGATGCGCCCCGACGCCGAACCAAGTCCTCCTTCACGGAACGCCAAGATCTACTCCGTTATCCGAGAACGATCCCGCCGAGACCGACCCTCCCGAAGATCCGAAACCCTGAGACCGAACCCCGAAACCCCGGAACCCCAAGATCGTCGAACCCTAATGTGTGAACCTTTCCCGAGCCCTATTTTTTATAAATGCTATATAATATTAATTGTTGCATATATAATTGAGCATGCTCGCATACATCTCATGTGGTTTGGGGGCCTTATGCCGATTCACCATATAATTAAATATGGGGCCCATATGCGGGCAAATCTAGTCTCATATCGGCCTCATTTAAATTTGGGTAGCGAACCGATGCCATGTTTTGCCATGTTAAGACCACCTTTAATTGCGGGGTATCTAAATAACTTGAACCGTTTAATTAATTGTTGGGACCCCGGTTCCACTTAATATTGACCAAATTGCATCGCATCTTTGCCATGTCATGCATCATACATGCATCATGCCCGATCTTTTGCCGTAGTATTAAATAGTGCATCCGGTGTTTCTTCTAGTGTTGCTTCTTCGCGGATAAGGCCGTTGAGTTGATGTGAGCTTCACCCCGATCTTCGGTTGAACCTTCGACAATGTTTTCAGGCGAGCATCTCCCCCTTTCTACCTATCTTACTTTTATAGTATTTATTCCCTCCTGATGATCTATTGTTGTCTGTGTTGCGATGCTCTAGTTTTCGTACCCGTGATATCCCTTGAAGCCTTATATTGCCTTGGACACATCCTATTACCTGTTGTTTGGTAGATAGCTGGACTTGCGCGTCGTAGTCGCTTGCTCAAGTGCTGTTGCGTGTCGTCAAGTGCCACAGTTGTTGGTGTATTGCCGCATGTTAATGTTGGAGATGATCATGGTTTTACTTATCGTTCACTTTAATTCCTGTTTAACAACTAAAATTGAAGTAAGTAAGCAGAGGCATCGGTGGGTGATAGATAATATTTGGTTTCCGAACGCCCACTTGTGTTCCGTAGGACCCCGAGTACTTGATACCTGTTCCTTGATTTATCGCGCTATCCACATCCGGGAGGCCTTATGGACCCCCCTGAGCCAGAGCTTGATTCATTCCTATTTCTTGGGGCCACAAACTAGTTTGAGGTTTTATTTACTATCCTGTACTTATGCCATGCTTTACTGTTTTATTTAAATTGTGCGAGGTACTGCACACTGTACTGTTTAGGATCGTGGCCCGATTTCGCTGTATCGACAAGCCCAGCCACACTTTCGGGTTCCCAGTCGTTTACAGCCGCCTCCACAACCTTAAGCCCGTTTCGGAGCCGGCCGGCTTTGTTGCGGGATCTACTTAAAGGGGTGGCCCCCTGAAATATTTCTGAATCCTGTAATGGCTTTGTCGTGACTGTCTCGTTGGGTTTTGATTTGGTTTTTCCGAGGCATATCGAGTGTGTGTTGCTATTTGTGCACCCCTGCAGGGTTAAAACTTTCTGAAAGCCGTGTCCGCGGTTATGGACGACTTGGAGCACAGTATCTCGATCATAGACAACTATAACTAAAGTAGTGCTATAAATTTGACTTTATAATGACTAGTAATCAGCTTCACTATAATGGAATGGCTAAATAAAACTGCCAACAATTGCTTGTTTGGGTGTCGCTTGCGACCATTGTACCTGACTAGTAAGTATTGCAACTATAACGGAATGGCTAAATAAAAGTACCAACAACTGCTGGGTTTTGGATTTATCTCATGCTATCTGTACCTGATTAGTAATTGTTGCAACTATAACAGAATGGTTAACTAAAAGTGCCCACTGCTTATTTTATCAGGATGACTATCTACACCTGACTAGTAATTGCTGCAACGATAACTGAATAAATAAAACTGCCAACTGTGTGAGTTCCTCGGTTGACTTCCTCGTTGGTCTCGAGGGGGAATACCAGGATGGGATTGTTTGGTGTTAGTACCAGGTTGGTTCCGAATAGGTCTTTCTTATCCCTCTCTGATAGCCGACAGTTGTATCGAGTCTCTATAGGTTGTTTAGTGCATGCTGCCGCTGCCGCTTCAGTCCACCATACCTATGTAGGCGAGGACCGCCGAATTCTAGTCTCGCCGTGTACTGGCCTCAGTACTGACCGCTCTCTCTCTTTTTCCTTTGCCCTTTGTCGGCACCCCTTTTGTTTAAGCAGGTTTTGAGATCGACGTCGTTAGAAGGGTTACCCTTCCGGCTTGGCCTGGGCAGGGTTATGGACGCCATTGGTTATTCTTCAGGGCTCTTAGCCCCATTTGCATCTTGTCCGTAGTCGGACGCTCTACCGTTTTCAAGGTGATTTGGATCTTTGTATTGTATATATCTGTATTCTTGACTCTTTGAGTCGTTGTTGTATATATCTGTTCTGTGGGTCCCATCGAGGACTGTTGTGTAATGTTATTACTTCGTTTTCCACCCGCACGAAAGTGCCTGGTGGGCACCTTTGAATCGTTTCTATGTGGGTTTGGCGGGATTCGCTAAAACTTGCATAGGGCCGATTTGAGTGGTATCAGAGCTCAGCAGTTGCGATACCCCACAAGTCCAGCCTGTAGGATAACCTAGCTAACGGCCGAAGTAGAGTGTCAAAACTATTTTTGCAAAATCGGTTGGATAGTTCTGATTAGGTCTGATTTTACTCCTTATCCCTCTGCTATTCTTCTCTCACCTCTGTGTGTTTTGAATCCGCTCTCTTCTCTCTCTTCGAGTCCAGGATTTCTCGTGGTTGGGTTCCGTCGTATCTTCAGGGTTTCGCGTCCTCTTTGGTAACGGTGTTGCTACATCTGGTCTTCATGCTGTCCGAGGAATCCTTCGTCTGGTGGTCTTTTTCTTGTTCCTTGTTTGTGCCTTCCAGTGTTTTCCGACGCGACGACATCATCTACGCCAGATCCGATGCAGAGTCTGCATCACCCCTTTGTTCCTGAACCTTGTTTGTCGAGATCTTCAGTCTGCATCCTGAGGGTTGGTTGCATAATCTGTCTATTCGTGTACATAGTAATGCTTTGAGTGCGGGATGGAGTCGCGACCATACCACTACTCTTATCATTTGCTCTGTATAATGAATGGTGGATCGATGTAATTCTACTCCTTCCATGGAAGTTAGAGGTGGCCTTATCTTTAACTTCGTCCGCTGTTATCCGGAGTGCTCTCTTGGCGAACAGGATCAACGACCTCTTGTTAGTGGTGTCGCGAGGATCTATACGATGCGAGAAGATTCAGATCGCCGCCCTTCTTCCCGGTACCATGAGGCGGATCTCGAGGGCGAGATCCATTGTTAGTGGTGTCGAATTGTGGCATCCCGCTAAAACCACTACTAGAAAATCGCGTTGTTTTTGTGCATTGCATCATCATGACCGCATGCTCATGTCATCATGCCACATTGCATTTGAGCATCGTCATCATCTTGCATTTGCTTGCCTAAAACTATTTGCAGAAAAACCTATTTTTGCTTTCTAAACGCCCCGTCTTGTTTTCAAATCCAAACCCGGGTCTCCGGATTATTTTTGTTTTGTCTGCCATCGGTTTGCAAAAGCCCTGTTTGAAATAAATAAAATATTTAATTATTTTTAGGGGGCAGTCGAACGGGCTGAATTCGACCCAGTCGACCACCCCTAGTATTAAAATCGGTCCACCTTAGACCCCACCCCAAATCTTTTCTCACCCCAGTCCTATCTACCCACCCCTCCAGCCACATCACCCCATCCTATCAGTGCTCGCCACGTCACCATGTCCCCAACCCCCACCAACCACAGCCCGCCACCTCACCCCTTGGACCCAATCCCTACCCACCTGCCACCTCACAAATCCCAGACTTTTCCCCCCCTCTCTCTCTTTCTCCCCCGCCGACCCTCTCACCCCTCTCCCTGTCTCCCCCTGTCCCGCGGGACCCACACCTCGCCTGGCCCGGCCCCCACCCGACCTGGTCAACCACCAGACCCGCCCCTGGGCCCCGCACGCACACCACACGCAGCCACTCACCCACCCCCGGGCCCCACTCTGCCCCACCAACCCGCGCGCGCTCCGCGTCCCCCCTTTCCCCCCCCGCTCGCGAGCCCCGTTCCCCACCCGTCCTCTTCCTCCCTCTGCCTCCACCGGCGACCCCCCTCGCCACCCGCCTCCCCCGCTCGGCCTCCCTCTTTCCCCGGCCTGCCGCCACCGCCACCGCCCCGGCGGCTCTCCACCGCGGCCCCTGCAACAACCTCGCGACCCGCCGCCGCCCGGACCCCCCCCTCTGCTTTCGTCGCTTCCGCCGCCCGCTGCTCCCCCGGCCGCCTCCACGCGAGCACCGCCGGCTGCCCGCGCCCTCCTTCCTCGCCCCGAGCGCGCGCTCGCTCCGCCCTTCTCCCTCGTCGCCGAGCCGCCGCAGCCCGCGGTCCCGCGCCCGGCGCCCCGCGCACCTCCCCCGACCGCGGCCTCGGCCTCGCCGCTCCCGCGCCGACGACCCCTCCTCCCCGCCGCGCCCTTCCTCCGCGGAGCCTGCCTCCAGCCCGGTGTCCCTGTCCTCGTCGCCTGCGTCGACGCCTGCGAGCCCGTCGCCGTCCATCACACGCAGGTCTTCGACGTCGTCTGCAAGCCGCGCTACTACGGACGCCATCACCTCTGCCTCTAGCCAGTGCCAACTCCGGCCGTAGTACCGCTCATGCGACCCCGATGTGACCTACCGAAGCCAAGTAGGCCAAGTACACAAGGGGCAAGTACGGCCGGATATGCTCCCAAAGTCTCCCTGTATCTGTGTATTAGAGATGTTGTTGTTCGTCGTGTTGTCCGTGTCATTGGACACGAGTGGTTATCCAAGATTTCATTGTTGGTGTACTGCTGTGTATCGACACTAGGATCGCGTAAAGCACGACAAGATCTTCTGCCTGGAACTCGTGGAACCGACTCCGTTTCATGTCCTTCACCAACCGTCAAAGTTGGAACCCAAGTACTCCGACATGGAACCCCCGGAAGACCCCGGTGTCGAGCCCCAAGTTCGCCTCTGATGATCAAGATGGTACCCCAAGATCTCCATCGTATGTGTCGTGTCCAAGACCAGGGCGATGGCAAGATCTACCGATGACCGAGAACCCGGACGCCAAGATCGCCACCGGATACGCCAAGCACTTCGCCGCGGAACGCCAAGGTCTTCATCCCGAACGCCAAGACCGATCTGATTCGACGACCCGACAAGACCTTCGTGACGACAAGATCGGCACCGACCAGGGTGAATCGGATGCGCCCTGACGCCGAACCAAGTCATTCTACCCGGATACGACAAGTACCCCCTCAAGGATGCCAAGTTCTACTTCCGAACGACAAGACCGGCCGATCCGTGGACCCGACAAGATCGACCGCTTGGAACCAAGATCTCCGGCACGTCGCGACAAGTTCTCCGTCTCGTATCCGATTCCGCTGATCCCGCCAAGACCGAACCCCAGATCCGAACCCTGAGACCGACCCCAAACCCCCGGAACCAAGATCGCCGAACCCTAATGTGTGATTCCCTTCCCGAGCCCTATTTTATAAAATGAAATATAAATTGTTGCATATTAAATTGCCATGCACGCATACTTGTCATGTGGTTTGGGGGCCTTATGCCGATTCACCATATAATTAAATATGGGGCCCATATGCGGGCAAATCTAGTCTTATATTGGCCTCATTTAAATTTGTGTAGCGAACCGGTGATATATTTTGCCTTGCTCAAACAACATTTAATTTGCGGGGTAGTTAAACAACTTGGACCTAATAATTAATTGTCGGGACCCCGGTTCCGCTTAATATTGCCCAATTGCATCGCATCTTTGCCATGTCATACATCATACAAGCATCATGCCGATCTTCTGCCGTGGTATTAAATAGCGCCTCCGGTGTTTCTTCTAGTGTTTTGCTTCTTCGCGGATAAGGCCGTTGAGTTGATGCGAGTGTCGACCCGATCTTCGGTTGAACCTTCGACAATGTTTTCAGGCGAGCATCTCCCTCTTTCTACCTATCTTACTTTTATAGTATTTATTTCCCTCCTGTTGATCTATTGCTATCTGTGTTGCGATGCTCTAGTTTTCGTGCCCGTGATATCCCTTGCAGACTCATATTGCCTTGGACACATCCTATTACCTGTTGTTTGGTAGATAGTTGGACCTGCGCGTCGTAGTCGCTTGCTCAAGTGCTGTTGCGTGTCGTCAAGTACCACAGTTGTTGGAGTATTGCCGCCTGTTCGATGTTGGAGATGATCTTGGCTATATTTATCGTTAACTTTAATTACTGTTTAATAACTAAAATTGAAGTAGGTAAGCAGAGGCATCGGTGGGTGATAGATAATATTTGGTTTCCGACCGCCCACTTGTGTCCCGTAGGACCCCGAGTACTTGATACCTGTTCCTTGAATATTCGCGCTATCCACATCCGGGAGGCTTATGGACCCCCCTGAGCCAGAGCTTGATTCATTCTTATTTCTTGGGGCCACAAACTAGTTTGAGGTTTTACTTACTATCCTGTACTTATGCCATGCTTTACTGCTTTATTTAAATTGTGCGAGGAGCACACTGTACTGTTTAGGATCGTGGCCCGATTTCGCTGTATCGACAAGCCCAGCCACACTTTCGGGTTCCCAGTCGTTTACAGCCGCCTCCACAACCTTAAGCCCGTTTCGGAGCCGGCCGGCTTCGTTGTGGGATCTACTTAAAGGGGTGGCCCCCTGAAATATTTCTGAATCCTGTAATTGCTTTGTCGTGACTGTCTCGTTGGGTTTTGATTTGGTTTTTCCGAGGCATATCGAGTGTGTGTTGCTATTTGTGCACCCCGGCCGGGTTAAAACTTTCTGAAAGCCGTGTCCGCGGTTATGGACGACTTGGAGCACAGTATCTCGATCATAGACAACTATAACTAAAGTAGTGCTATAAATTTGACTTTATAATGACTAGTAATCAGCTGTACTATAATGGAATGGCTAAATAAAACTGCCAACAATTGCTTGTTTGGGTGTCGCTTGCGACCATTGTACCTGACTAGTAAGTATTGCAACTACAACGGAATGGCTAAATAAAAGTATCAACAACTGCTGCCACTCTGTAACACCCTCAGAATCGGCCCTATGCAAGTTTTAGCGAAAGCCGCCAAACCCGCATAGAAACGATTCGAAGGTGCCCACCAGGCACTTTCGTGCGGGTGGAAAACGAAGTAATAACATTACACAGCAGTCCTCGATGGGACCCACAGAACAGATATATACAACAGCGACTCAGCGAGTCAAGAATACAGATATACAATACAAAGATCCAAATCACCTTGAAAACGATAAAGCGTCCAGCTACGGACAAGATGCAAATGGGGCTAAGAGCCCTGAAGAATAACCAATGGCGTCCATAACCCTGCCCAGGCCAAGCCGGAAGGGTAACCCTGCTAACGACGTCGATCTCAAAACCTGCTTAAACAAAAGGGGTGCCGACAAAGGGCAAAGGAAAAAGAGGAGCGTTAGTACTGAGGCCAGTACACGGCGAGACTAGAATTCGGCGGTCCTCGCCTACATAGGTATGGTGGACTGAGCGGCAGCGGCAGCGTGCACTAAACAACCTATAGAGACTCGATACAACTGGCGGCTATCAGAGAGGGGTGAGAAAGACCTATTCGGATCCAACCTGATACTATCATCAAACAAACCCATCCTGGCGTTTCCCCCTCGAGACCAAAAGAGGAAGTCAACCGAGGAACTCACACAGTTGGCAGTTTTAGTTATTCAGTTATCGTTGCAGCAATTACTAGTCAGGTTTAGATATTCCTCCTGATAAAGTAAACAGTGGGCACTTTTAGTTAATCATTCAGTTATAGTGGCATCACTTACTAGTCAGATTCGATTAGCATGAGACAACCCAAAACCCAGCAGTTGTTGGTACTTTTATTTAGCCATTCCGTTGTAGTGAAGCTGATTACTAGTCATATCGGATTCAAGTCAATTTATAACAGTAAACTTTAGTTATAGTTGTCTATGATCAAGCACTGTGATCCAAGTCGTCCATAACCGCGGACACGGCTTCTCGAAAAGATTAAACCCTGCAGGGGTGCACCAAAGTATCCACAGGCACTTCGGCCCTTTTTGCCAGATCAGTTAACATACACCCATCGGTATGTCGGCGGGGCCTAAGTCACGACGTTCCCAGACCCAAAGCAAGTACATGGGGGCCACCCCACCAAGTCGAACCCGCAACGAAGTCGGCCGGTCTCCGAGACGGACTTAGGGTTTGGGTAGACGGCTGTGAACGACAGCAAATCCCCAAACGGGGACTGTCGACACCGTGAAACGTGGCCCGATCCTAAACAGTACAGCGTGCTCCTCACACAATCGTAAATAAAGCGGTAAACATGGCATAAGTACAGGATAGTAAATAAAACCTCAAACTAGTTTGTGGCCCCCAGTACAATACTTTGAAATCAGGTAATAATCAATGGGGGGCCCATATCTCCCCAACTGTGGTTAGCGCGCTCGATCTCGGAACAGGTGTCAAGAACTCGGGTCCTACGGGACACAAGTGGGCGGTCGGAAACCAAATCTTACCTATCACCCACCGATGCCTCTGCTTAATTCAATTTTAGTTGTTAAACAGTAATTAAAGTGAGCGAAAGTAAAACCATGATCATCTCCAACGTCAACATGCAGCAATCCTCCAACAATTGTGGTACTTGACGACAAGCAAAACACTTGAGCAAGCGGCTACGACACGCGGGTCCAACTATCTACCAAACACAGGTAATAGGATGTGTCCAAGGCTATATATGGCTGCAAGGGATATCACGGGTACGAAACTAGAGCACCGCAACACAGATAGCAAAGATCAACAGGAGGGAATAAATACTAGAAAAGTAAGATAGGTAGAAAGGGGAAGATGCTCGCCTGAAAACATTGTCGAAGGTTCAACCGAAGATCGGGGCGAAGCTCACATCAACTCAACGGCCTTATCCGCGAAGAAGCAAAACACTAGAAGAAACACCGGATGCAATATTTAATTCGACGGCAGAAGATCGGCATGATGCATGTACGATGAATGACATGGCAAAGATGCGATGCAATTGGGCAATATTAAGTGGAACCGGGGTCCCGACAATTAATTAAACGGTTCAAGTTGTTTATCTACCCCGCAAATTAAATGTTGTCTTAACAAGGAAAAAGATAGCACCGGTTCGCTACACAAAATTAAATGAGGCCAATATAAGACTAGATTTGTCCGCATATGGGCCCCATATTTAATTATTAGGTGAATCGGCATAATGCCCCCAAACCACATGACAAGCAGGCATGCATGAACAAATTAATATGCAACAGGTAATGTTATATTTATAAAATAGGGCTCGAGAAAGGGTCACACATTAGGGTTCGGCGAACTTGGCTCCGAGGGGTTCGGATCGGGTCTCAGGGTCCGGATCTGGGGTTCGGTCTCGGCGGGATCGTCCTCAGATAACGGAGGTAGATCTGGGCGCATCCGGGAGGAAGTACTTGGTCTGGCGTCGGGGCATCGGATTCGTCCCGGTCGATGTCGATCTTGTCGGCGATGGCGAACTGGAGTGGATCGGGTACCGGGGTCTTCGGATCCGTGAAGTAGATCTTGTCGCACGGTGTTCGGGGTAGACGAACTTGGCGTATTCGCATCGGCGCTCTTGACATTCAGGTTCTCGTCTTCGCATCCGAGAAGAGAGGGCTTGTCGCACACGTGATCTTCGGGTCCGGGGTCTCAGGTTCGCGGAACGGTCTCGCGATCCGAGCGGGAGTACTTGTCGGTCCTAGGTCCCATGTCGGCATCCTCGGTGACTCGCGGTGAAGCGCTTGCCGTGCTTGTGGCGAGTTGGCGGTTATCGAGTTACCACTCTGTAACACCCTCAGAATCGGACCTATGCAAGTTTTAGCGAAACCCGCCAAACCCGCATAGAAACGATTCAAAGGTGCCCACCAGGCACTTTCGTGCGGGTGGAAAACGAAGTAATAACATTACACAACAGTCCTCGATGGGACCCACAGAACAGATATATACAACAGCGACTCAATGAGTCAAAAATACAGATATACAGAACAAAGATCCAAATCACCTCGAAAGCGATAGAGCGTCCAACTACGGACAAGATGCAAATGGGGCTAAGAGCCCTGAAGAATAACCAATGGCGTCCATAACCCTGCCCAGGCCAAGCCGGAAGGGTAACCCTGCTAACGACGGCGATCTCAAAACCTGCTAAACAAAAGGGGTGCCGACAAGGGGCAAAGGAAAAAGAGAGAGCGGTCAGTACTGAGGCCAGTACACGGCGAGACTAGAATTCGGCGGTCCTCGCCTACATAGGTATGGTGGACTGAGCGGCAGCGCGGCATGCACTAAACAACCTATAGAGACTCGAGGTAACTGTCGGTTTTCAGAGAGGGATAAGAAAGACCTATTCGGAACCAACCTGATACTACCACCAAACAAACCCATCCTGGTGTTTCCCCCTCGAGACCAAACGAGGAAGTCAACCGAGGAACTCACACAGTTGGCAGTTTTATTTATTCAGTTATCGTTGCAGCAATTACTAGTCAGGTGTAGATAATCATCCTGATAAAACAAGCAGTGGGCACTTTTAGTTAACCATTCCGTTATAGTTGCGACACTTACTAATCAGGTACAGATAGCATGAGATAAACCCAAAACCCAGCAGTTGTTGATACTTTTATTTAGCCATTCCGTTGTAGTTGCAATACTTACTAGTCAGGTACAATGGTCGCAAGCGACACCCAAACAAGCAATTGTTGGCTGTTTTATTTAGCCATTCCATTATAGTACAGCTGATTACTAGTCATTATAAAGTCAAATTTATAGCACTACTTTAGTTATAGTTGTCTATGATCGAGATACTGTGCTCCAAGTCGTCCATAACCGCGGACACGGCTTTCAGAAAGTTTTAACCCGGCCGGGGTGCACAAATAGCAACACACACTCGATATGCCTCGGAAAAACCAAATCAAAACCCAACGAGACAGTCACGACAAAGCAATTACAGGATTCAGAAATATTTCAGGGGGCCACCCCTTTAAGTAGATCCCGCAACGAAGCCGACCGGCTCCGAAACGGGCTTAAGGTTGTGGAGGCGGCTGTAAACGACTGGGAACCCGAAAGTGTGGCTGGGCTTGTCGATACAGCGAAATCGGGCCACGATCCTAAACAGTACAGTGTGCAGTACCTCGCACAATTTAAATAAAGCAGTAAAACATGGCATAAGTACAGGATAGTAAATAAAACCTCAAACTAGTTTGTGGCCCCAAGAAATAGGAATGAATCAAGCTCTGGCTCAGGGGGGTCCATAAGCCTCCCGGATGTGGATAGCGCGAATATTCAAGGAACAGGTATCAAGTACTCGGGGTCCTACGGGACACAAGTGGGCGGTCGGAAACCAAATATTATCTATCACCCACCGATGCCTCTGCTTACTTACTTCAATTTTAGTTGTTAAACAGGAATTAAAGTGAACGATAAGTAAAGCCATGATCATCTCCAATATCAACATGCGGCAATACACCAACAACTGTGGCACTTGTCGACACGCAACAGCACTTGAGCAAGCGACTACGACGCGCAAGTCCAACTATCTACCAAACAACAGGTAATAGGATGTGTCCAAGGCAATATAAGGCTGCGAGGGATATCACGGGTACGAAAACTAGAGCATCGCAACACAGATAGCAATAGATCAACAGGAGGGAAATAAATACTATAAAAGTAAGATAGGTAGAAAGAGGGAGATGCTCGCCTGAAAACATTGTCGAAGGTTCAACCGAAGATCGGGGCGAAGCTCACATCAACTCAACGGCCTTATCCGCGAAGAAGCAAAACACTAGAAGAAACACCGGATGCAATATTTAATTCGACGGCAGAAGATCGGCATGATGCATGTATGATGAATGACATGGCAAAGATGCGATGCAGTCTCGACAAAGCGATCACAGGATTTAGAAATATTTCAGGGGGCCACCCCATTAAGCTACCCGCAACGAAGTTAGCTGACTCCGAGACGGACTCAAGGTTTGCGCCAATGGCTGTGAACGACTGGGAACCCGAAAATGTGACTGGGCTTGTCGACACCGCGAAAACACTTCGCTTCCCTAAACAGTACAGTGTGCTCCTCGCACAATCTTAAATAAAGCAGTAAAGCATGGCATAAGTACAGGATAGTAAATAAAACCTCAAACTAGTTTGTGGCCCCAAGAAATAAGAATGAATCAAGCTCTGGCTCAGGGGGGTCCATAAGGCCTCCCGGATGTGGATAGCGCGAATAATCTTGGAACAGGAATCAAGTACTCGGGGTCTTGCGGGACACAAGTGAGCATAAAAACCAAATAACAGATATTGCTCACCGGTGCCACTTTCATTAGTTATCCCATTACTACTCAGGTTAAGTTGTTTAGGTACCTCGTTAACCATCAGACACTCACATACCCTACACATGCTGTTCTACGACTCGCATGGCTCAAGCAACTCCTGTAGTAATGGCTCATGGGATGGAGGAACAAGCTTTGGTGGGGTTTGATAGTAAAGGCTATGCAATACTTGGGATTCAATTTAATGCAATCGTGACTCAATGATGCAAGAATAAGAAGGAGGCAATAGGTACTGTATGTATGCAAGCATGTGGTAGTGCTTGCCTGGCAGCTCAGTTGAAGCAAGGAATGGATCTGGGTAGTGCTCCTGGTTCTCTTGATATATCCCCTGCTCAGCGTCTATTCGAAGAAGAACCAAACAAACAAGGGCCAACATAAATAAACAAGAGCTGTATATTGTAACTACCTCGGTGAATTACGCTCCTAGTACAAGCCTGGATGAGCAGAAATGGTTGAAATAGTACGGTGGGGCCCAAATGCCACTCACAGGTAGACCTTTCGGCCGTCCCAACCATTTCCAAACATCGGGACAAGAACGGGCGGCGTAATCGGCAGGCGAAGGGATCAACTACATACACAAATGAGTATGTATGCAAGCCACCATACAATAGTACATCAGAGCCATTCCATCTAAAAAGAAAGGAAATATAGCAACGCCATACGGCAAGATCCAAATATCCTAGATAGATATAATAGTTTAGGATATCTCCTCATACGTCAATCAACAGAGTATCAAGCGGAAGCGGAAGACAAAGTCCGAGTACGGATAAGAAGCAAATCGGCATAAGATGCCCCATAAATAAGCACATCCCGCCCACAGATCTCACGGATCCCCGTTCCCGGAATCTCTACACCGAATGATCGTTGCCCACATCGTCCGTCTCCTCAACCCAGTATCCATCTTGCGAGTGTACCTGTTCATCTGAACCAATAATTTATCGTGTGAGACCCTAGGGGTACTCAGCAAGTCTTTATGCCTCTAAAGGGGACACAACCTGGGGTGACGCAATTGCAGCAAAAGATAAACCCTAGCAATTCTATAGATACTCGCTAACCATCCGCCTGACCAGAGATAGACGGATGTCCGTGAATTAATAACAACAGTTATAACAGTCATAAAGGTAATCTTAACAGATCCATCCTCCTCCTCGCTTACCGACGAGGAAGCGGACGAACAACCCCCATCCGTTGGCAGTTTTATTATCCATTCCATGAGTGTTGCACTATTTACTAGTCAGGTACCTAGTCTAGTCAGATTAGAAGCGGTACTTTAGTTATGCTTGTCTATGATCGAGAAACTGTGCTCCAAGTCGTCCATAACCGCGGACACGGCTTTCAGAAAGTTTTACCCTGCAGGGGTGCACAAATAGCAACACACACTCGATATGCCTCGGAAAAACCAAATCAAAACCCAACGAGGCAGTCACGACAAAGCAATTACAGGATTCAGAAATATTTCAGGGGGCCACCCCTTTAAGTAGATCCCGCAACGAAGCCGGCCAGCTCCGAGACGGGCTTAAGGTTGTGGAGGCGGCTGTAAACGACTGGGAACCCGAAAGTGTGACTGGGCTTGTCGATACAGCGAAATCGGGCCACGATCCTAAACAGTACAGTGTGCTCCTCGCACAATTTAAATAAAGCAGTAAAGCATGGCATAAGTACAGGATAGTAAATAAAACCTCAAACTAGTTTGTGGCCCCAAGAAATAAGAGTGAATCAAGCTCTGGCTCAGGGGGATCCATAAGGCCTCCCGGATGTGGATAGCGCGAATAATCTTGGAACAGGAATCAAGTACTCGGGGCCTTACGGGACACAAGTGAGCCGGAAAAACCAAATAGCGGATATGGCTCACCGATGCCACTTTCATTAGTTATCCCATTACTACTCAGGTTAAGTTGTTTAGGTACCTCGTGATCCATCAGACACTCACATACCCTACACATGCTGTTCTACGACTCGCATGGCTCAAATAACTCCTGTAGTATTGGCTCATGGGATGGAGGAACAAGCTTCGGTGGGGTTTAAATGTAAAGGCTATGCAATACTTGGGATTCAATTTAATGCAATCGCGACTCGATGATGCAAGAATAAGATAGAGGCAATAGGTACTATATGTATGCAAGCATGTGGTAGTGCTTGCCTGGCAGCTCAGTTGAAGCGAGAGAAGGATCTGGGTAGTGCTCCTGGTTCTCTTGATATATCCCCTGCTCAGCGTCTATTCGAAGAAGAACCAAACAAACAAGGGCCAACATAAATAAGGTGCACAAGCATATGAATAAATGCATCAAGCAAACAATCATGCCATGATGAATGATGCACAATTTGCATGGCACTTAAGTAGCATGGCATGGGTGAGGTGTGGAATACAATATTAAAGCATTTTATTTAGTTTTGAGCTCATTTTATTCTCATATTAGTTGCTGTATACTTTATATTTATATGATGCATGCTTCAATTTAAACCATGGAATGCATAAACAGAAAGGTCTCGTCGAGCTAATCATTTTAGACATATTATTTATTAAATTTGGACTTATAAAACAAAAGTTATTAATTATTTAAGAAAAGGGCAATTTATTGTAATTTAAATAAACTTGGAAATTTAAGTGTTCAAAATATATTTTGGATTGCATATTTGAAATCCTCACATTTTTCTGATTTGAAAACATATATTATTTGTTTAAATTGGATTTATATTTTAAAAGTTATTTAAAAACAGAATTTAATTTGCATTTAAATAATTAGAAAAGGATTTGAATTTTAAAACAGATAATACTTTTGCTACTCAGCTCTAGGCTAGCCACAGTCGCTGACAGATGGGGCCGTGCTGACTGGACAGAACTGCGCGCGAAAAGCTTTTTACACTGCAGCCGCTGCCAGACTCTGAGGCCGACAGGTGGGGCTAGCGGCCACGGGGTCCACGCGGCAGTGGGCGAAAGACAGGCACTGACGGATGGGGCCAAGGCTGGAGCGCGGGTTGAGGGTTATAAAAAGGCAGGGGGTTTTCTGGAAGAATCTCGCGGCGGCTGACTAGTGGGCCAGGGGTACCGCGGGTTGAGACGTAGGAACCTCGGGAGCCTTTTTAGAAAACGTCCACCGACGCTGACAGTGGGGCTCCGAGGGACCGCGGGTGGAGGAAAAGAAAGTGCAGGGGGGTTATTGCAAAACATGCGCCCGCGGTACTGTGCTTCTCCTCCGCCCGCTCGCGGACAGACGCGTGCGACGCGCGCGTGCAGAGCGGGGCGGGGAGTCGAACGCGGGCCTCGGGCTGGCGCGCAGAGGGCGGCTGCCGCTGCGCTGGGCTTGGGTAGATGCTAGGAGGGAGGCAGCGGCTTAGCTAGGGTTCAGGGCGTCGCGGGAGCTTGCGGTGTTAGCAAACGACGATTGCACCGAGGGTGCTCGACGTCTGGTCCGGCGTCTACAGGAACCCACGACGACTGCGATGATGTCTAGGGGAAGGGGACGCTCACCGCGAGTGTGCCGGTGCAGATGGTTCGGGCAGGGGCGCGCTTGATCGGCGACGAGGCAGACGGCGGCCGGTGCTTGGGTTTCGCGGCGTCGTCGACGTGCAGGGTTACTGGGGGCTTCTCCTCCTCGCTGCTGGGTACGGGGGCGACGCAGAGGTCCTCCGCGACCTTGCCGACACGCTCTCTCCCGCCTGCGCCTCCTGGATCGCCGGGGGTGGTGGAGGCCGAGAGGTTGGCCGGCGACGGTGGTGGAGAGGAAGCAGGGAGGAAGGGCGAGCCCTGGGGCAGATCTGAGGAGGGCAGAGGGGCTGGGGGGTGGATAAGAACGAGAGGGGCAAGTGAGGTTGCGTGGGGGAGGGGAAGATGGGAAAAGGTGGCCTCGGCCACCTTTCTCTCCTCTCCTCACGTGCTCGGTGGGGCTTGGCCAGGGCAGGCACGGGCAGGGGCAGGGTGGAGTAGGGGGGGCTGCCATGTGGGGTAGGGCAGGCCAGGCTCGGGCTGGGGCCCCTAGGGCAGAGAGGAAGGAGAGGGAGGGAGGTAGGGAGCTCGGGCTAGGGTTGGGGGCTAGGCTCGGGTAGAGAGGGGGGTATGGCTCGGGGTAGCTAGGGTTTGGTTGGGGCTGGGGGTAGCTAGGTGTCCAGCTAGGTAAGAGAGAGGGGGAGGCCGAGAGAGAGAGAGAGGGGTGGACTTAGGGTTTAGCTTAGAACTAGGTTAGAGGAGATGGTAAAGAGAGGAGAGGTGAGGTAGGGGTGATAGCTAGGTGATTAGGGTGATGGGGTGGTGGCTTGGGTTTATAGGAGTTTGCATGCTCCAACTAGATCAAGCAACACAAGAGAGGGGTGTGGTGATGATGGTCTTAAGCAAGCACAAACAAGATCAAGCTAAGGGGAGAGAGAGATGTGGTTTAAATTCGCTCAAAGTTCAAATAAAAACCAAAGAACAAGCAAAAGGTGGGGCTTGCATGGGCCATGCATGATATTTAATGCCAAGCTTATGTTGCTAAGACAAGATAATTTATATGGCATTATTACTATGCATCCCAAAATTGGAGTAAGGCCCAAGCAAAGAATTAAGAGAAAGCTCCAAGTGGAGTAGATGGAGAAGATCACATTTGATTATATTTGGGACTTGCTGGTGTGTATATTCCACTAGATGATTATTAGCCCCAAAAATATTCCAACATGAGCTTAATTCCATGATAATCCAAATGGAAGCTAGGAAAAAGGGGTCCACTCACAAGGCATGCAAAGGTGGCCATGTGGCTCTCATATATCAATAATGTGAAAACAAATGATGCCAAGATGAGAGCATGTGGAAAAGAATTGGATCCATCCCAACCCACATGAGCTAGAAGTAAATCCCAT
This sequence comes from Avena sativa, assembly GCA_916181665.1. NCBI lineage: Eukaryota > Viridiplantae > Streptophyta > Magnoliopsida > Poales > Poaceae > Avena > Avena sativa. The sequence goes on from OV702296.1 coordinate 288,533,115, forward strand.
AAATGCCAAGCTCATATTTAGTTGGATGGTGGAATTATAAGGTGGTGAAAGAAAGGTGGTGGAGTTCATAAGAGATATGCCCCCAACTCAACTTGGGCATTAGACAATATATCAAGAACCAAATACAATATCAAGAAGCAAATACAATTAACAATGCATATGAGATAAGAACCAAATCAAAAAGGGTTTATATGATGCTCAAATGCAAGGAGGCATGATGACATGAGCATGATATAATGATGATGCAACAATTATATATTTGAAGTAGCCATTATATTACTAGACCAAGTAGCATTACAATTGTTAGACAATTGGGATGCTACAACTCTCCCCCACTAAACAGGAATCTCGCCCCGAGATTCTAGGATGAAGAAGAAGACACAAAGAGGGTAGGATACTTGGCACGGAGATCATCTTCACGTTCCCAAGTGGCTTCATCAACAGAATGGTGCGACCACTGCACCTTGCAGAACTTGATGGACTTGTTGCGAGTCCTTCTTTCTGCGACTTCAAGGATTTTTGTGGGGTGTTCTTGATAAGACAGGTCTTCTTGGAGATTGATAAGCTCATGATCCACGGTTCTGCCGGGATCCTTGAAGCACTTCTTGAGCTGAGAGATGTGGAAAACATCATGGACTTTGAGTTTTTCCGGGAGCTCAAGAGTATAAGCAACTTCTCCTCTTCTTCCATGAACTTTGAAGGGACCGATGTATCTAGGAGCCAGCTTTCCTTTGATACCAAAACGGTGCGTGCCTCTCATGGGAGTGACACGAAGGTAAACGAGATCACCAGGGACATACTCCATGTCCGTGTGCTTCCTGTCATAATTGCTCTTCTGGCGACTTTGAGCAATCCTCAGATTTTCCAGAATGATGTGAACCTTTTCCTCCGCTTGAGTCACAATGTCAGGGCCAAACAAGATCCTTTCACCTGCACCCGACCAACCAATCGGAGTTCTGCACTTGCGACCATAGAGAGCCTCAAATGGTGCCATCTTTAGACTTTTCTGGAAGCTGTTGTACGAGAATTCAGCATAAGGAAGACATTCTTCCCACTTCATGCCAAAAGAGATGACGCAAGCACGAAGCATATCCTCCAGAATCTGATTGATCCTTTCAACTTGTCCTTGCGACTGAGGGTGGTAAGCTGTGCTGAAGTTCAACTTTGTTCCCAAAGCATTTTGGAAACTCTCCCAGAACTTGGAAGTGAAGATGCTTCCACGGTCTGAACTGATCTCGAGAGGAACCCCATACAGAGAGACAATTCTGTTGATATAGAGCTCCGCCAACTGAATTGCAGAAATGGTTTCCTTGACGGGGAAGAAGTGAGCCACTTTAGAAAGCCTGTCAATGACAACAAAGATTGCATTGTTGCCCTTCTGCGACCTAGGAAAACCAGTGATGAAGTCCATCTCTACTTTCTCCCATTTCCATTCCGGGGGTTTCAATGGCTGTAGAAGACCGGAAGGTTTCTGATGAACAGCTTTCACTCTGCGGCAGACATCACACTCCGAGACATACTTGGCACAATACCTTTTCAAACCAGGCCACCAATATTGTGTTTTCAAGTCCATGTACATCTTTGTGCTTCCAGGGTGGATAGAAAGAACAGAATCATGCGCCTCCTTGAGAACTTGCTCTCTCAAACCCGGGTAGTTCGGAACAAACATCCGGCGTTCAAAGAAAAGCGTGCCTTGATCATCGACGTGGAAGGACTCATACTTCGGAAGCTGAAGCCTAGAGATGATCTTTCTTGTGTGCGGATCACCAAGCTGAGAAGAGCGAACCTTTTCTTCCAAGAGAGGTGTTGCTAGAAGGTTCAGGAGATACCCTTGTTCCACAATTTCCAGGTTTAGCTGACGGAATTCCTCGCACAAGAGAGGCTGTTGTTCTTCCATCATGAGGTTGTTGACATAAGCTTTACGGCTGAGAGCATCTGCCATGACATTAGCTTTTCCGGGAGTGTAGTTGATGGTCAAATCGAAGTCATTGATTGCTTCAATCCATCTCCTTTGCCGAAGGTTGAGATCAGGCTAAGTAAAGATATACTTTAGACTCTTGTGATCAGAAAAGATCTCACAACGGTTGCCAAGCAAGTAGTGCCTCCATACTTTCAAAGCAAAGACAACTGCTGCGAGCTCGAGGTCATGTGTAGGATAGTTGATCTCATGCGTCTTCAACTGTCGAGAGGCATAAGCAACAACTTGTTTTTCTTGCATAAGGACCGCACCCAATCCATGCAAAGAGGCGTCACAGAATATCTGAAACGGCTTGGATGTATCCGGAGGAACCAAGACTGGTGTGGAAGTGAGCTTCTCTTTGAGTGTCTCAAAGCTTGCTTGACATGCAGGAGTCCAAAGATATTTCTTGCCTTTCTTAAGGAGATCGGTAAGAGGCTTCGCTATCTTCGAAAAGTTCTGAACGAAGCGACGGCAATAACTAGCCAAACCAAGGAAACTCCGCACTTGCTTGACATTGACAGGAGGAAGCCATTCAACAATTGTCTTCACAGTTTCCGGGTTGACTGCAATGCCCTTGGCAGAGATGACATGACCAAGATAGGTAACTTGAGGCAGCCAAAACTCACACTTGGAGAACTTTGCATACAAGCGGTTCTCACGAAGCTTGCTTAGGACACACCGAAGGTGTTCTTCATGCTCTTCCTTTGACTTAGAATAGACTAGGATGTCATCCAGATAGACCACAACGAACTTATCAAGATACTCCATGAAAACCGAGTTCATGAGCCTCGAGAAGGTGGCAGGTGCGTTGGTGAGACCGAAAGACATGACCGTGTACTCATACAGGCCATAGCGGGTGGTGAAAGCTGTCTTCGGAACATCTTCCTTGCGAATCTTGATTTGGTGATAACCACTTCTCAAGTCAAGCTTAGAGAAAACCACAGCTCCAGCTAGCTGATCAAAGAGATCATTAATCCGCGGAAGGGGATATTTATTCTTGATGGTTTTAGCATTGAGAGCCCGATAGTCAACACAAAGTCTATCAGTCTGGTCTCGCTTCTTCACAAAGAGAGTTGGGCTACCCCAAGAAGAAGTACTATGCTGAATGAAACCCAACTTCTCTTGTTCATCAAGCTGACGTTTGAGTTCAGCCAACTCAGCAGGACCCATTTTATAAGACCGCTTGGAGATAGGAGCGGTACCAGGTTCAAGCTCAATAACAAACTCAACCTCACGATTCGGAGGCATACCTGGCAACTCTTCAGGAAAGACATCTGGGAACTCACAGACCACCGGAACACTCTGAATAGCTTCCATAGCATCAACATTCAGAGCCGCCAAAGAGAAAAGCTGGATAGCAGGAGTCAGACTTGGAGAATAGACTATATGGCCTTCAGGAATCTTCAGAGAAACCGAGCGTTCAGCACAATCAATCACAGCTGCATTTGCTGTCAACCAATCCATGCCCAAGATGACATCAATGTCAGAATTGCCCAGAACAATTAAGGACGCCGAGAACGAAGAGCCACCAATCTCAATTTGATTGCCATGGCTGATATAAGCAGCCCTCATGTTTGAACCAGGAGATAGGACCCTTAACTGCTTAAGGAGAGGTTCCATAGCTAACACATTCTCATCTGCAAACTTGGTTGACACATAACACCCTCAAATCGGCCCTATGCAAGTTTTAGCGAATCCCGCCAAACCCGCATAGAAACGATTCAAAGGTGCCCACCAGGCACTTTCGTGCGGGTGGAAAACGAAGTAATAACATTACACAACAGTCCTCGATGGGACCCACAGAACAGATATATACAACAACGACTCAAAGAGTCAAGAATACAGATATACAATACAAAGACCCAAATCACCTTGAAAACGGTAGAGCGTCCGACTACGGACAAGATGCAAATGGGGCTAAGAGCCCTGAAGAATAACCAATGGCGTCCATAACCCTGCCCAGGCCAAGCCGGAAGGGTAACCCTGCTAACGACGTCGATCTCAAAACCTGCTTAAACAAAAGGGGTGCCAACAAAGGGCAAAGGAAAAAGAGAGAGAGCGGTCAGTACTGAGGCCAGTACACGGCGAGACTAGAATTCGGCGGTCCTCGCCTACATAGGTATGGTGGACTGAAGCGGCAGCGGCAGCATGCACTAAACAACCTATAGAGACTCGATACAACTGTCGGCTATCAGAGAGGGATAAGAAAGACCTATTCGGAACCAACCTGGTACTAACACCAAACAATCCCATCCTGGTATTCCCCCTCGAGACCAACGAGGAAGTCAACCGAGGAACTCACACAGTTGGCAGTTTTATTTATTCAGTTATCGTTGCAGCAATTACTAGTCAGGTGTAGATAGTCATCCTGATAAAATAAGCAGTGGGCACTTTTAGTTAACCATTCTGTTATAGTTGCAACAATTACTAATCAGGTACAGATAGCATGAGATAAATCCAAAACCCAGCAGTTGTTGGTACTTTTATTTAGCCATTCCGTTATAGTTGCAATACTTACTAGTCAGGTACAATGGTCGCAAGCGACACCCAAACAAGCAATTGTTGGCAGTTTTATTTAGCCATTCCATTATAGTGAAGCTGATTACTAGTCATTATAAAGTCAAATTTATAGCACTACTTTAGTTATAGTTGTCTATGATCGAGATACTGTGCTCCAAGTCGTCCATAACCGCGGACACGGCTTTCAGAAAGTTTTAACCCTGCAGGGGTGCACAAATAGCAACACACACTCGATATGCCTCGGAAAAACCAAATCAAAACCCAACGAGACAGTCACGACAAAGCCATTACAGGATTCAGAAATATTTCAGGGGGCCACCCCTTTAAGTAGATCCCGCAACGAAGCCGGCCGGCTCCGAAACGGGCTTAAGATTGTGGAGGCGGCTGTAAACGACTGGGAACCCGAAAGTGTGGCTGGGCTTGTCGATACAGCGAAATCGGGCCACGATCCTAAACAGTACAGTGTGCAGTACCTCGCACAATTTAAATAAAACAGTAAAGCATGGCATAAGTACAGGATAGTAAATAAAACCTCAAACTAGTTTGTGGCCCCTAGAAATAGGAATGAATCAAGCTCTGGCTCAGGGGGGTCCATAAGGCCTCCCGGATGTGGATAGCGCGATAAATCAAGGAACAGGTATCAAGTACTCGGGGTCCTACGGAACACAAGTGGGCGTTCGGAAACCAAATATTATCTATCACCCACCGATGCCTCTGCTTACTTACTTCAATTTTAGTTGTTAAACAGGAATTAAAGTGAACGATAAGTAAAACCATGATCATCTCCAACATTAACATGCGGCAATACACCAACAACTGTGGCACTTGACGACACGCAACAGCACTTGAGCAAGCGACTACGACGCGCAAGTCCAGCTATCTACCAAACAACAGGTAATAGGATGTGTCCAAGGCAATATAAGGCTTCAAGGGATATCACGGGTACGAAAACTAGAGCATCGCAACACAGACAGCAATAGATCATCAGGAGGGAATAAATACTATAAAAGTAAGATAGGTAGAAAGGGGGAGATGCTCGCCTGAAAATATTGTCGAAGGTTCAACCGAAGATCGGGGTGAAGCTCACATCAACTCAACGGCCTTATCCGCGAAGAAGCAACACTAGAAGAAACACCGGATGCACTATTTAATACTACGGCAAAAGATCGGGCATGATGCATGTATGATGCATGACATGGCAAAGATGCGATGCAATTTGGTCAATATTAAGTGGAACCGGGGTCCCGACAATTAATTAAACGGTTCAAGTTATTTAGATACCCCGCAATTAAAGGTGGTCTTAACATGGCAAAACATGGCATCGGTTCGCTACCCAAATTTAAATGAGGCCGATATGAGACTAGATTTGCCCGCATATGGGCCCCATATTTAATTATATGGTGAATCGGCATAAGGCCCCCAAACCACATGAGATGTATGCGAGCATGCTCAATTATATATGCAACAATTAATATTATATAGCATTTATAAAAAATAGGGCTCGGGAAAGGTTCACACATTAGGGTTCGACGATCTTGGGGTTCCGGGATTTCGGGGTTCGGTCTCAGGGTTTCGGATCTTCGGGAGGGTCGGTCTCGGCGGGATCGTTCTCGGATAACGGAGTAGATCTTGGCGTTCCGTGAAGGAGGACTTGGTTCGGCGTCGGGGCGCATCGGCCTCGCCCTGGTCGGTGTCGAACTTGTCGTCGATGGAGGACTTGAGTGGATCGGGTACCGGGGTCTTCAGATCCGTGAAGTAGATCTTGTCGCACGGTGTCCGGGGTAGATGAACTTGGTGTATTCGCATCGGCGATCTTGACGTTCGGGTTCTCGACTTCGCATCCGGGAAAGGAGTACTTGTCGCACATATGGTCTTCGGGTCCGGGTAGAAGAGCTCGTCGTCCGGGGCTTCGGGGTCCCGACCATCGGGTCGAGAATCTTGGCGTTCTGGGAAGGAGATCTTGTGACGAGGATAACTTGGACGCGCCGGCCTTCGGAAGATCTTGAGGTCCCAGGTGGCCGATATTGGTGCCCTACGACGGAGAACTTGGTTTCGGTGTCCATGGCCTTCAGGGGTCAATGTTCTCGGTCACGGTCTTCTTGTTATCTTTTATCACCAAACATCACGGGGGTGGAGGAGGCACACTAGCATGGCGGGGTCGCGGGACAGGGCGAGGCCGACGACGACGGACTTGGCGGTGGTGGCAGAACTCCACGGCCGGGCGCGAGCCGAAACAGGGGGCCGCGGCGGCGCTGACGCACGGCTCCAGCGGGACGGCGTCGGGCAGAGGGGCGAGGCCGAGCGCGCGGTTGCTGGGGGCGCGAGCGGCGGCTGCGCCGGATGCGGCTGAAGGCGAGGCAGCGAGGCCGGCCGGAGGAGGAGGTCGGGCGGGGCAGACGAGGTCGCGCGCCGGCGGACGGCGGTCTCGCGGGAGAGGGGCGGACCGCAGGCGGACGGCGGCTCGTCGGAGGCGGGAGAGCTTGCGGGAGGGCCGGCGAGCGGGGAGGCGAGGCGGCTCGGCGAAGGCGAGCGGGCCGGACGCGGGCCGGAGGCGGCGGGGTGAAGCTCGGGGCGGCGCTCCTGCCGAGGGGCGAGGTCGGGGGAAGCGCAGAGGAGGGACGGCCGGCGGGGTCCTGTGGCGGCGGCTGCTGCCGGGGTGGCAGAGGGCGGAGACGGGGCGACAGGGGGATGCGCGGAGCGGCGGACCGGGAAGGCGCTGGCCCGGCCGGAGGCGCGGAGGGGAGGAGGATCGACGGAGGGGACGCGGCTCGCGGGCTCGGGGCGGAGCCGGAGGAGGCGGGCCGGAGAGCGCAGAGGCCGGTGGGAGGTTGGGGAAAGGGAGGACGCGCGGAGGAGAGGGGGAGGAGGAAGGAGGAGCGGGGCGCGTGGTGCGGGTGGGTCCAGGGGCGTGGGAGGGCGCGCCCAGGGTTGGTGGGGGTTGTGGTGGCTGACCGCGGGTCCAGGCTGGCCAGGGTGGGTCGGGTGGTAGGGCCCATGTGGGGTGGGCCCGGTGGCAGGGAGGGGGAGCGTGTGTGGCTGTGTGGCGTGTGTGGTGGGGAGGGGAAGTGGGTGGGTGTGGGCCGGCTGGGGACAGGTGGTGGAAGAGAGAGAGCTGGGGGGGCTGATGTGGCGGGTTGGGGTTGGCTAGAGGGAAGGGGCAGGGTGACGTGGCGACCAGGGATTGGAGGGGGTGAGGTGTAGAGGGGCTGGGTAGAATAGGTTGGGTAGACTAGGGATTTAGGTGGAGCGTTTTAATTTCTGGGGGTGGTCGTTCGGGTCGAATCGGCCCGTTCGACTGCCCCACTAAAAATAATTCAAAATTTTATTTTAAATATACCGTTTGCAAACCGATAGCAGACAAACAAAAATAATCCGGAGACCCGGGGTTTGCGTTTGAACAAAGACGGGGCGTTTAGAAAACAAAAATAGGTTTTTCCGAAAATAGTTTGATGCGAACAAATGCAAGATGATGACGATGCTCAAATGCAATGTGGCATGATGACAAGAGCATGCGGTTATGATGATGCAATGCACAAAAACAACGCGATTTTCTAGTAGTGGTTTTGCGGGATGCCACAATTCGACACCACTAACAATGGATCTCGCCCTCGAGATCCGCCTCATGGTACCGGAAGGAAGGTCGGCGGTCTGATCCTTTGCGCTTCGTGTAGATCCTCGCGACACCACTAACAAGAGGTCGTTGTCCGTGATCGTCGAGAGCACACTCCGGGAACAAAGGTCGAAGGTAGAGGTATCAACAAATAAAGCCACCTCTTGCTCCGATGGAAAGAGGGAACCGATGCATTCTCATCCACTTCAAAGTACTCAAGCGAATAGAAGGGGTAGTCGGCATGGGGGCCAATCCATCACGCACCCAAACTATTACTCCGCACAATCAGTGGAAAAGCATGCAACCATTCTCGGAATCAGACTGAAGATCTCGACAAACGAGGTTCGGAAACAAAGGAGTGATGCAAACTCTGCATCGGATCTGGCGTAGATGATGTCGTCGCGTCAGAAAACACCGGAAGGCACAAACAAGGAACAAAGGATGGTACCACAGTAGACGGATTCCTCAGGCAGCATGAACACCGGATGGTAGAACACCGTTATCAAAGAAGGAAGCGAAACCCTGAAGGTACGACGGAACCCAACCACGAGAAATCCTGGACTCGAAGAGGAAGAGGAGAGCGGATTCAAAACACGTAGAGGTAAGAGGAGAATAGCAGAGGGGTAAGGAGTAAAATCAGACCTAATCAGAACTATCCAACCGATTTTTCAAAAATAGTTTTGACACTCTACTTCGGCCGTTAGCTAGGTTATCCTACAGGCTGGACTTGTGGGGTATCGCAACTGCTGAGCTCTGATACCACTGTGTAACACCCTCAAATCGGCCCTATGCAAGTTTTAGCGAATCCCGCCAAACCCGCATAGAAACGATTCAAAGGTGCCCACCAGGCACTTTCGTGCGGGTGGAAAACGAAGTAATAACATTACACAACAGTCCTCGATGGGACCCACAGAACAGATATATACAACAACGACTCAAAGTGTCAAGAATACAGATATAAAATACAAAGATCCAAATCACCTTGAAAACGGTAGAGCGTCCGACTACGGACAAGATGCAAATGGGGCTAAGAGCCCTGAAGAATAACCAATGGCGTCCATAACCCTGCCCAGGCCAAGCCGGAAGGGTAACCCTGCTAACGACGTCGATCTCAAAACCTGCTTAAACAAAAGGGGTGCCGACAAAGGGCAAAGGAAAAAGAGAGAGAGCGGTCAGTACTGAGGCCAGTACACGGCGAGACTAGAATTCGGCGGTCCTCGCCTACATAGGTATGGTGGACTGAAGCGGCAGCGGCAGCATGCACTAAACAACCTATAGAGACTCGATACAACTGTCGGCTATCAGAGAGGGATAAGAAAGACCTATTCGGAACCAACCTGGTACTAACACCAAACAATCCCATCCTGGTATTCCCCCTCGAGACCAACGAGGAAGTCAACCGAGGAACTCACACAGTTGGCAGTTTTATTTATTCAGTTATCGTTGCAGCAATTACTAGTCAGGTGTAGATAGTCATCCTGATAAAATAAGCAGTGGGCACTTTTAGTTAACCATTCTGTTATAGTTGCAACAATTACTAATCAGGTACAGATAGCATGAGATAAATCCAAAACCCAGCAGTTGTTGGTACTTTTATTTAGCCATTCCGTTATAGTTGCAATACTTACTAGTCAGGTACAATGGTCGCAAGCGACACCCAAACAAGCAATTGTTGGCAGTTTTATTTAGCCATTCCATTATAGTGAAGCTGATTACTAGTCATTATAAAGTCAAATTTATAGCACTACTTTAGTTATAGTTGTCTATGATCGAGATACTGTGCTCCAAGTCGTCCATAACCGCGGACACGTCTTTCAGAAAGTTTTAACCCTGCAGGGGTGCACAAATAGCAACACACACTCGATATGCCTCGGAAAAACCAAATCAAAACCCAACGAGACAGTCACGACAAAGCCATTACAGGATTCAGAAATATTTCAGGGGGCCACCCCTTTAAGTAGATCCCGCAACGAAGCCGGCCGGCTCCGAAACGGGCTTAAGGTTGTGGAGGCGGCTGTAAACGACTGGGAACCCGAAAGTGTGGCTGGGCTTGTCGATACAGCGAAATCGGGCCACGATCCTAAACAGTACAGTGTGCAGTACCTCGCACAATTTAAATAAAACAGTAAAGCATGGCATAAGTACAGGATAGTAAATAAAACCTCAAACTAGTTTGTGGCCCCAAGAAATAGGAATGAATCAAGCTCTGGCTCAGGGGGGTCCATAAGGCCTCCCGGATGTGGATAGCGCGATAAATCAAGGAACAGGTATCAAGTACTCGGGGTCCTACGGAACACAAGTGGGCGTTCGGAAACCAAATATTATCTATCACCCACCGATGCCTCTGCTTACTTACTTCAATTTTAGTTGTTAAACAGGAATTAAAGTGAACGATAAGTAAAACCATGATCATCTCCAACATTAACATGCGGCAATACACCAACAACTGTGGCACTTGACGACACGCAACAGCACTTGAGCAAGCGACTACGACGCGCAAGTCCAGCTATCTACCAAACAACAGGTAATAGGATGTGTCCAAGGCAATATAAGGCTTCAAGGGATATCACGGGTACGAAAACTAGAGCATCGCAACACAGACAGCAATAGATCATCAGGAGGGAATAAATACTATAAAAGTAAGATAGGTAGAAAGGGGGAGATGCTCGCCTGAAAACATTGTCGAAGGTTCAACCGAAGATCGGGGTGAAGCTCACATCAACTCAACGGCCTTATCCGCGAAGAAGCAACACTAGAAGAAACACCGGATGCACTATTTAATACTACGGCAAAAGATCGGGCATGATGCATGTATGATGCATGACATGGCAAAGATGCGATGCAATTTGGTCAATATTAAGTGGAACCGGGGTCCCGACAATTAATTAAACGGTTCAAGTTATTTAGATACCCCGCAATTAAAGGTGGTCTTAACATGGCAAAACATGGCATCGGTTCGCTACCCAAATTTAAATGAGGCCGATATGAGACTAGATTTGCCCGCATATGGGCCCCATATTTAATTATATGGTGAATCGGCATAAGGCCCCCAAACCACATGAGATGTATGCGAGCATGCTCAATTATATATGCAACAATTAATATTATATAGCATTTATAAAAAATAGGGCTCGGGAAAGGTTCACACATTAGGGTTCGACGATCTTGGGGTTCCGGGGTTTCGGGGTTCGGTCTCAGGGTTTCGGATCTTCGGGAGGGTCGGTCTCGGCGGGATCGTTCTCGGATAACGGAGTAGATCTTGGCGTTCCGTGAAGGAGGACTTGGTTCGGCGTCGGGGCGCATCGGCCTCGCCCTGGTCGGTGTCGAACTTGTCGTCGATGGAGGACTTGAGTGGATCGGGTACCGGGGTCTTCAGATCCGTGAAGTAGATCTTGTCGCACGGTGTCCGGGGTAGATGAACTTGGTGTATTCGCATCGGCGATCTTGACGTTTGGGTTCTCGACTTCGCATCCGGGAAAGGAGTACTTGTCGCACATATGGTCTTCGGGTCCGGGTAGAAGAGCTCGTCGTCCGGGGCTTCGGGGTCCCGACCATCGGGTCGAGAATCTTGGCGTTCTGGGAAGGAGATCTTGTGACGAGGATAACTTGGACGCGCCGGCCTTCGGAAGATCTTGAGGTCCCAGGTGGCCGATATTGGTGCCCTACGACGGAGAACTTGGTTTCGGTGTCCATGGCCTTCAGGGGTCAATGTTCTCGGTCACGGTCTTCTTGTTATCTTTTATCACCAAACATCACGGGGGTGGAGGAGGCACACTAGCATGGCGGGGTCGTGGGACAGGGCGAGGCCGACGACGACGGACTTGGCGGTGGTGGCAGAACTCCACGGCCGGGCGCGAGCCGGAACAGGGGGCCGCGGCGGCGCTGACGCACGGCTCCAGCGGGACGGCGTCGGGCAGAGGGGCGAGGCCGAGCGCGCGGTTGCTGGGGGCGCGAGCGGCGGCTGCGCCGGATGCGGCTGAAGGCGAGGCAGCGAGGCCGGCCAGAGGAGGAGGTCGGGCGGGGCAGACGAGGTCGCGCGCCGGCGGACGGCGGTCTCGCGGGAGAGGGGCGGACCGCAGGCGGACGGCGGCTCGTCGGAGGCGGGAGAGCTTGCGGGAGGGCCGGCGAGCGGGGAGGCGAGGCGGCTCGGCGAAGGCGAGCGGGCCGGACGCGGGCCGGAGGCGGCGGGGTGAAGCTCGGGGCGGCGCTCCTGCCGAGGGGCGAGGTCGGGGGAAGCGCAGAGGAGGGACGGCCGGCGGGGTCCTGTGGCGGCGGCTGCTGCCGGGGTGGCAGAGGGCGGAGACGGGGCGACGGGGGAATGCGCGGAGCGGCGGACCGGGAAGGCGCTGGCCCGGCCGGAGGCGCGGAGGGGAGGAGGATCGACGGAGGGGACGCGGCTCGCGGGCTCGGGGCGGAGCCGGAGGAGGCGGGCCGGAGAGCGCAGAGGCCGGCGGGAGGTTGGGGAAAGGGAGGACGCGCGGAGGAGAGGGGGAGGAGGAAGGAGGAGCGGGGCGCGTGGTGCGGGTGGGTCCAGGGGCGTGGGAGGGCGCGCCCAGGGTTGGTGGGGTTGTGGTGGCTGACCGCGGGTCCAGGCTGGCCAGGGTGGGTCGGGTGGTAGGGCCCATGTGGGGTGGGCCCGGTGGCAGGGAGGGGGAGCGTGTGTGGCTGTGTGGCGTGTGTGGTGGGGAGGGGAAGTGGGTGGGTGTGGGCCGGCTGGGGACAGGTGGTGGAAGAGAGAGCTGGGGGGGCTGATGTGGCGGGTTGGGGTTGGCTAGAGGGAAGGGGCAGGGTGACGTGGCGACCAGGGATTGGAGGGGGTGAGGTGTAGAGGGGCTGGGTAGAATAGGTTGGGTAGACTAGGGATTTAGGTGGAGCGTTTTAATTTCTGGGGGTGGTCGTTCGGGTCGAATCGGCCCGTTCGACTGCCCCACTAAAAATAATTCAAAATTTTATTTTAAATGTACCGTTTGCAAACCGATAGCAGACAAACAAAAATAATCCGGAGACCCGGGGTTTGCGTTTGAACAAAGACGGGGCGTTTAGAAAACAAAAATAGGTTTTTCCGAAAATAGTTTGATGCGAACAAATGCAAGATGATGACGATGCTCAAATGCAATGTGGCATGATGACAAGAGCATGCGGTTATGATGATGCAATGCACAAAAACAACGCGATTTTCTAGTAGTGGTTTTGCGGGATGCCACAATATACATGTAAGTTTGATGATGCACCTTTGCCAGGGCATTCCGAACCCTCTTAAATCGACATGCATTATGGTTACTGCGTAGTATCTAATCTAACATGTCATACATATTGTTTTCGCATTGCATTATGCCATGTCTTGAATTTTCGCCTTTATTTCCGGTATTGGTTCTTCGCGATAGGTTCCAAGACCGAGGGCAAGCGTAGCCTCTCATTCTGAACCTATTACAAAGTATGTACTTTATCGCTATGATGCATATGATTCCAATGTGGTCTTTTGTCAGTAGCTAGAGTTACCTATCTACTACATAGTTTCCTTTTTGTAGCTAGGTTTAGGGTTTAGGGTTTCTCTTCATTTTCATTATTCTGTATGTATATATTAGGGTTTCTCCGAATTAGGGTTTATATCTCTCAACACCCTACCTAACATTCTCCCTTAGCCGCTTTAACTTATCCGTTTTTCCACCTATGCAGAAAATATGGACCCACACGTTAGAGATGAAGAAAAGGAAGAGTTGATCCAAGGTGTTATCCGCGGGGAAGAAAATTTAGATGTACCGACGTTTCTGAACAACTCCGGTGAGGGTGATCCTCTTTTTGCCGGAAGAGACAACTTGTTTGAGGTTGAAGGTGATGCCTTCCGTGAGGGAGAAGGCGATGCCTTGTATGATCGAGAAGACGACCGCTCCGGCGAGGTGCATGTAATATAATTAATTCATTAAATAATCATCTGCTATCTATATAGAAATAGTAACGATGATCTTTCTTCTTTTATCCCTCCGGATCGAACTAATCTACTGAAAAGAGCGGACGAGGCCCAACCAAAAAGTTGGAAGACCATGAGAGGTTCAGGATCAAAGATATCACTAAAGACGGCAAACCAACGGCTCCCGTTGTTGTCGCAAACAAATTTGTGGCACAATGCAGAGTAATCGTTAGGGACTTCATCCCGATCACCATTTGAAATTGGAATAGGCCTGCTGATGCGGAAGAAGAGGGAACGTCTTTATTTCTCCCTACCATGGCCAAAGATTTACTGTGGAAGAGGCTCATGGTTAATTTCAAACTACCGAAGATAGAGCTGGATCCAAATGCGGAGGATCCAGTTGAGGACGCCTTAGAACATGTGCAAGCCATGGAGATGAAGGTCAGGGAGTGGGCTATGAAGAAGATGGCCTAGTGTTTCACCAACTGGAAGAAAATATTGCACCTTGACTATGTCGTGAAAGAGAAGACTCCGGATTTCGAGAAGATTCAGTTTCAGAAGATAAAACCATTCTGGCTGAGTTTGTGAATTACAAGACATCAGAAAAAGCTAAGAAAATTTGTGCAACGAATAAGCTGAATGCTGCTAATAAGAAGTATCACCATACTATGGGGCATGGTGGCTACAGGGCTGGCATTCCTAAGTGGAAGAAACTTGAGGATGAACTACGTGCTAAAAAGATCATCCCCGAGACAGACGATTGGATCGAACGTGCAAAGAATTGGTTTTACGGGCATGGGGGCACATTGGACTCGGAAGGGAAGTGTATATATAACATACGACATAAAGAAGACCCCTTGCCAATCGAGAAGATGAGAAACGCAGTGAAGGCTGTTAAAGATGGGGACTTCATTCCCGATAGAGAGAATGATGAGCTCACACTCGCCCTTAGAAATAAGGAACATGATGGACGAACACGAGGCACAATAGGCTCCAAACCATGGAGGACTGGGTTTCCCGAAGAGAGGAAGAAATATCCTGATAGAAGCCGTAAGAGGAGAAAGGACAAGGCGGAAGTTGAAGCGGATATTCAAAAAGAGCGAATGCGTATAATTGAAGAATGAATAAAGCAACAACAAGATCAAATTAACGCACTTAGCCAGCAAGGTACTACCAGCCCATTTCAACAGCACATGGTGGTAGAACCTGCATTCGATGCTACCGGCCTATCGAATAATCGAAAAAGCTGTGTGGCTTCCACCGAGGTCCCGGGTGATGACAATGACACTGACGATGGTGCACCGACGATGGCTCCTGTTGGCTACCCAGTGGATGATATCACACAGATGACACACTGTGAGCTAAATGTCAAAGTTGTGAACATATCAATGAAGGTGGCGGTCGGCTATGCCATACCAATTGGACCCACACCAACTTACCATTGTCGTCTGGTTCCACAGGGCTACGCTGTTGTCGGGGTGGATGAAATAATGCCCACCTTTCAAGGTTTGAAGCTTGACTACCCTGCAGGTAAAGGGGATGTGACTGAACTAGGAGAAGCAAGAAACGTCACCATTCTATGGCCAAAGGAATGTATCGTGCTTCCAAATCACACGGCAAGGCCATCTTCGCCACCGCCTCACCCGTCTCCAGCAAGGTCGTCGCCACGGCGGCAGCCATCTTCGTCGCGTCACCCGGCTAAGTCACCTCACCCGGCTACGTCACCTCACCCGCCTCCGTCGCCTCACCAATCTCTGGTGCAGCCATCGCCGCAGCAGCCATCGCCGGCGCTTCAGGATAAAAAGCGTAAGCGTACCACCGCTACTCTGCGTAGTGGTAAGTGATCGCCGAAACGTAAACAAGTGCCTCTTCCAAAAGTACCAAAGGTTCCTTCCAAGAGAGCTTATGACTGTACTGAAGAGGAGACTACGGCTATCGTTGATGCGGAAACGACAGCGTTTTTCGCTAAGCTGAGGCGGCCGAAAGAGCCAGAGTTCCCCAGCACCAAAGAAGAAAAAGTCCGAGTGTTCAAAATGCTAAAGACTCTTCATCAACCCGAGCCAAAGCTGTCATCAGACTATGAACGTTCTATTCTCGAGTCACATGCGACACAACAAGCCTCGAAGAGCAGTACTGATGCAAGCGGGAATCTGTTGCCCAGCTCGGAGAACAAGCAAAACAGTCTTGCACCCCTCTCAAGGTGATTTCCCATACCAATGTGGGGTCGAGCAAATATGCGGCCAAAGAGCAGTATGATCCAGATGTAGTTGCACAATACGGAGAAGCTGCCGCTGCTCAAGGTATGAGTATTGCCCACTACTTATCCCAGTTACCATACTTCCCCGTGGGTGAAGTAGCATACAAATACCAATACGGCAAACCTCTCGTCAAACCTGAGGAGGTAAATAATCTTCCAACAAAAATGTGGAGATTGCATAACTGGTACATGCATGCCACAAAGGTCGGGGCTAACTGGATAATGCTGAGGGTTACAAAAAAGCATTATGGGAAAGAAATAGATGACATGATATTCATTAAATTTGTTGAACTATTTAAATTATTCAATCAAGACGCCTTGGACAAATCGATCATCAATGCCTATTGTCTGTAAGTACTAATTCTGTAATTAATTTAGTCTCTAGCTATCTCACCTTGTTTATTGCATGTATATAATCATACTATAATATGCAGAATGAAGATCCTCGAATGCAGCAGAGGACAAATCTATGATATTGGGTTCATTGACCCATATTGGGTTCATCAAGCTAATCTCAAAACAAACTCTCAGGATACGGAGGATAATATCGTACACGCATTAAGGTTTCAATAAATCAGAAGAGAAATACTATTTCCTTACAACTTCGAGTGAGTGTTATTATCTTGTATACACTTTCTATTTCGCTTACTCGACGTTAAGTATATAATTGATTAGTTATGCATGCGCAGCTTCCACTATATTCTTTTAATCATTCAACTTGACAAATGGCGTGTACTAGTCATGGACTTGAAACATAAACCCCTTGAGTCGTGGAAGGACATGCAGATGATTCTCCAGCGATAATTCTAATCATTACGACACTATATCGGTAACGTTCGTAAATTTTATGATATCAAGTAATTAATAACTTCTTTTATTCGTTTTTTTCGCCGGGCAGCGCTTGGAAACGGTTCACCAACAAGGCTAGGGGTGTTTGAAAAGAGGAGCTTACATTTCAACCTCTAGATGTAAGAACCACTAGCTATATCCGCATATCTCTTTGATTCTAGTTTTGATACCGTTATTATCATGCTTGATTATTTGTTGATTGTACTCTGTTCTCGTAAAGTGCCTGACGCAGGGACCAGGGAACAATTTATGTGGATACTATGTTTGCGAGTTTGTCTGTCAGACGTGCTGTGAGAAGGGCAAAAATTTAGAGCAACTCCACGTACGTAAACAATTTCTATAGTTTTTAATTACCATCAAATTGTGTTTAGTTTCATTCATATAGGTTGACTCCTTTTTAAAATCAGACCGAACGTCTACGGGACGGTCTTCTGCCAAAGAATCGCGTACAAGCAATTCAGGAGGAATTGGCAGGATTCTTGGATGCAGAAGTCCTAAACCCAAAAGGAGAATACCATTCGGGTGTTTATATACAATAGGGATTGTACAAAGAGCTTATTTTGTATGTAGTGCATGAACTCCGTGTATCGAATGTAATATGTTTGACACTTGGATCTATATTGTCATGATGATCTTGTGTAATATAATGGTTCCTTCATTGATGAGTGCAAAACACTAAATAAAAAATAAAACAACATAAATGAATTCTCTACCGCGGCACAAAAAGTGGCCAAAATGCTGCAGCGGCAAAATAAGGTTGTCAAAATGAATTCTCTGCCGCGGCAGAGAAATGTGTCAAATCTCTGTCGCGGCAGAGGGTTATTTGTCCCGGTTCGTGTTACGAACCGGAACAGTTGCTCCTCCCCCCTCGCACGGAGCAACGGCCACGTGTACGCCTTTTTGTCCCGGTTGATGGGGCAACCGGGACTAAAGGTTGGGGCTTTAGTCCCGATTGCACTAGTGTATCTCAGTTGAGGTCCGCCAGCGAGGTGTCCGATGAGTCTGCCGGGAGGTCGGCTTTTTCTTTCATTCTGTGGTAAACTTTGTTTTGCTACACGTAGAAAATTCAGAACGTCTTTTTTTTGCAACACGCAATAAAAACGGGTTAAAAGACTAACATGACACGTGGCAGGCACACGAGACGAAAGCTGGGAAGTTCCCAACCTCCGGAGTACGCGTAGTCCTTTCCTTCCATTATTGACGTTAACCAATATTGTGTAGGCCTGACCGTCCCCTCGACCGACTATTTATATCTCCATTGCCATGGATCTCCTGGCCGTCATCTTGCTTTTCTTGTTACTAGTCTTGTGTGGCTTATTAATCAGAGCATTTGCCCCATACTCGTCATAAGTTTGGAATAGGAAGCACCAGGAAATGCGATGTTAATGGGCCTATAATTGTTTTCTATGTGCACACGGGTAGCATTACCACCAGATGTTGAAGAGCTGCTCGCTAGGAAAATCTTGCAGCAGAACAACATGTGTATCGTGTAAATCCGTTTCGTCGGAGAGTATGGTGATTTGTAAAGCTGTAGTACTGCTCGAACCACAGGACGGTCATCAGTTAGCTACGAGGTTGCACTCAGTAGTATGGCACTATGGCTCTGTCACGGAGAGTGTGACACCCTAGCCTTTTCTGCTGCACTTCAGCCCACGGCTCGAGCCATGCATAGAGTTCACGACTCAAGATGCTGAATGTGCCACTATGCTAAATGTATTTCAAAGAATTCTTCTACTCACAACACAGGATACAATGCTATTTTTTCCAGATCGCTACTCTTTTTTAGTCATCTGTCACTAGGCAGCATGCTACCACGTGACATGTTCTCAAGAGGGTCCTGAAGCCACAGACCGGAAGAACACCGCCTACCGTCGCTATCGTGCCCATCTTTTAGAACATGAATACACATACAAAACCAGTGGTAGTTTGTGATACTGGTTTATTTTATCGATTACTAAATCTAGTTAAGATCAAAAAGTTTGTTATGAAGGACAAACCGGACTCTAGTATGCACCTCCTAGCTGCTCCATTTACACATGCATCTATAAATATACAACCGAATACCCGATAAAAGAGTTTCCATGTGTGTAATCATCTAACACAAAACACTGATCATGAGTTGCTAACTGTGTAGCATGATTTTTATTTTTCCAAAAATCAAGAAAATATCAAACATGCTATCCACAAAACGATAAATGTTTGATCTTTCAGTAACACATTTACAAAAATGTTGTTGTACCGAAATGCGTACATTCAAAATTCAAATTGAAGTAAGAGATCATAGAGTCGAACATAGCTGGTTAAGTTTTGCTTCTTTGTTCACCCACCATAGCATGGTAGTGTTCTACATATACACTCTCTATCCGCAAATAAGTGTATTTCTAGCATTCTCTTAAATCAAAAGAATTGAGGATTGACTAACTTTACTGGAAAACTTAGTAACATTTATGAAGATATAATAGTATAAATAGATTTGTTTTGAAATAGAGTTTTATAATAAACCAATTTAATGTTATACATGTTCCTACTTTTTCCAATAAACTTGCTCAAATTAAAAATGTTTGACTTAGTACAAATCTAGATAAACAGTTATTTGAGGACGGATGAAGTAGTGACTGAGGCACATTATGACCCACATCTCGTTTACTGCTCACTTATACACACACACACTGGTTGCGCATTCAAACACGGTTTCGTCGGTCCTACCCTTCCCGGAAGCCTCTGTTCCAAATTTCACACAAATCCCAACGTTAGTCTTGGGCGCACACACACACACACGCCTCATATAGATATTGCAATGTACATCATGCTACCATGTGGCCCTATTATCGAGTGGGGACTCATGAATGGATAGAAGAGTTATTTGCAATATATATTTATATGGTTACAAAGAAGATTACAAGAATGAATTCTAAAGATAGTTACCAAGGAGTAATTCTATTAGATCAGGTAGGCATAGTCAATGAATAATATATCTTAGTCAGATGGAAATATTAGGGAGATAATTATAATACAACTATAGTGTTGTATTGATGAAACCTTGATTAGCCAACTAGACACCTAAGCCATCAATGATCAGTGGATTATAATGCCTCCATACAGATATTGCAATGGACATCATGCTACCACGTGGCCCTGTTATGGTGGGGGGGGGGGGGGCTTGCAGCCATGTGTGCATCTTTATGATGAAAAGAATGGGTGTAAAGTCATGTGCTTGTGGCATCTTGGTACAACATTTGAGTCAATATAAACTCCATTTATCTAAAAATCCTACAAAGGAAGTTTATGACAAGAGTTTAAATGTAGTCAGTATCTTCATATAAAATATTGTAAAAATGTGTGTTTTGTTACAGAAGTCTTGTCGGCCGTTAGGCCATTCATTTGATGGGGCGACATGACAAACCATTGTTTCGATGCAAAAGTCAAAAGATGTGTCTCTTGGGACGTGGCATCGAAATGTGACTTTCATGTGTCATGCATATGCGCCTAGCCTTTGGGTTTCTAAACATTAGAATAGTGTGCGCCCTCTATAGATGGAAGTCTCACATTGGCTTGGACGTGCAAGGGTTTGCGTTTTAGTATCATCGTGTACAATATTAATTTTAATCATGCAAAATGTGCATTAATCTACTTAATAAGAACTCATGTTTAATTAAGTTCAATTAAAGCTTAATGAAAGGTGGGAAAAGGTATAAAAGAAAACGTACTAAATTCATTTAGTGTTATTGGTTTATATAAGCCGGTCCAAACCACTATAAGCTGGCCAGGAATGACTAAATATCCCACCCCAGTTTGGGCCGACAGTTTCTAAACACGTTGTAATGTATGGAAATGGCATAAGACATATTTGCTTGTTCAATGGGGTCTATGAAGTCTTCCCTCATTTGCGTGGGAAAATTTATCTCTTTTGTTCTGTAAGAACAACATCCGAGAATTCTAAAGACATGCCTTTGGAAGAAAGGACCTAACAGTTTCTATACAAAAAGACGTTGAACGCGCGGTCCACTCGACCGCATGGTCATACATATAATTAGATGGTGACGTGGTCTATGCATGTTTTGATGAAAGGACCGTGTCGTCACAAGTAAAGTTTGATGGACAACTGGACGCTGAATGTGTGCTTAATTTCTCTGGTTTTGTTTTGCTTTTTATGTCGTTTAGATATTTGAGTTTCTATTATATCTTTGTTTTTTGTCTTGCTTTAATGTCTTATGTTCTGTCGATTTTGTGCTTCCTTCTGTTCTCTATAGTTCCGCTACTTGGAAACTTTGTTTATTCCATCGTTATTTGTTCATTGTTTTTTAGGAGTCTATTAGTTTTAACTTTCTCTCTCGCAGATCAAGAAGAGTTTATCCAATAGGGTAAGACGTCTTCTCTCTTTTATTTCCGCTTGCATGGGACACATTACCATTTTGTTATGTAACAACCATGTATGAGGAGTCTTAGAGACACATATTTTGAGGAAAGAACCATGTCGTCACACATAACGTTTGATGGACAAATAGATGTTGAACGCGTGGTCCACTCGAGCACATGGTTACACACAACATTGGATGCTGATGGTAGGCGATGCCCGTTTTCAACAAAGGACTGCGTCGTTGCTCGTAACGTTCAATGGACAAAATGATGTTAAACACATGCTTGCTTTCTCTGAGTTTGTTTTGCTTTTTATGATGTTTGGATATTCATGTTTATTTTTTGCTTGGATATTTATTTCTTGTCAGTCTGCCTTTTTTCATGTTCAATATTTTATTTTATTTAACTATTTTGTGACCGCTTGATCTTGCTGTAATTTCACTCTTTGCCGCTCTATATTTTTTTGAGGTCTCAACTTGACCTCTCTCGGTTCTTTGTTACTGTCTTTATTTTTCCCTAATTTTGTTTGTTCAAGACGTCACCGGCGGAGCTTAGTTGGGGCCAAACCGGGCCATGGCCCGCCCAGCTTTTGGCCAAAACTAGTAACCCCTATGCATCTGAGTCCAGCACACCAGCATGCCAAGAGGCGGTGCACGTCGGCAGGGGGATGGTGCGTCTCCCAGAGGAGAGGAGGCCAGGGAGGCATGTCTCCCAGATGCGGCGCACGTCATCGACGGCCAACACGTCGAAGTCAAGGTAGATGGACCAGGGTACGCAGTGCAGGAGCAGATCGACATGCTGGTTCGGCACGTAGTTGAGCGGCGCATCGAGGGTGGCCCGCACGAAGGCCGAGATGAGCCCGGGCCCGGAATAGGGACTCCGGGCCGGGCAGGAGGCGTACTTGAGGAGGGAGTAGATGGCCGCCATGGAGCCCTGCAGCTGCAGGTAGTGCGCGTCCAGGTCACGACTATGTGCACAGGCCCCAGGGCGCATACCCCGCCGCCGCAGCCAAGCACCCCTCTCCGTTTCGGTACTACGAGCGGAGCACATCACGTGAGCAGTGACACCGAGAGCCGCTAGCACCCTATGCACATCCCCAATCGATTGAGCTGCTTGTATATTGTTCAGTTTTTTAAAAAAGTTTATTCGGATGTGTTTGATCTTGTTCACTGTAAAACAGTTTTAGGGCGCCGCAATTTGACGCGTCTGTTGAAGATGCTCTAAGGCTGCACAAGACGAGGCCGGCAGAGTTTTAGCAGCCAACGCTGCGACCAAATCGATCCCCTTCTCCTCTCCAATTACTCTGACCAGAAAATCTTCTTTATCTTCCCAGATTTTTAGTTAGCAAGTTTATAGCATCTGCTCCATCTGTATAGGTAGTATTATTGAATTGAATCTTCCATTTTGCAAACTGAACAACCAGCGGCCATGGAAGAGGCCACCTTTGAGAAGAAATTTTTGTGTTTTCTTTTAGCCTGGCCCGCCCAGGAATTGTTCTCAAGCTCCGCCACTGCAAGACGTCATGGTGGACAGGCTGGAGTCGATGTACACGTCGAGATATTTTGGTGTGTCTCTTTTAATTTACTACCAAATATCTAACATGGTCCATTTACTACTACTCCCAACTCACAGTTTATATCTCCATTGCCATACAAAAAATCAAGCGTGATGGGAAGGGGTCGTTTTCTTGCTTTCCTGGTGTATGCATTATGTTCAGAGCATTTTGTCCTCTGTCCTCACAAGTTGGGATTAAGAAGCATTTGGAAAAACACTATCGTACCGAGTGAGAATAGGTATCGGAGAGGTTGGATTGGACGTTATAGGCAGGTTGCGCGCGGCGCCGGGAAACTCCAACGCAATGCAAGCTGCCGGCCATGTGCTACGCAGGGAGGGATGTGATCGGGTCTGGCCAGGAGTGGGTTGCGTGAAAAAATGATGGGTGCAATACTGGACTAGGAATTTTTTTGGCACAAATGACCACCTGTCTAAACAATTTGTCAAAAAATATCACCTGCTGAAAAAATTATTAAAAAAGGCCACCTACATGTGGCGGCAGCACTGGCCAGCCGACACATGGCACCTACCACCATTGCGAGTGGCGGCGAGACCCTGCAACCGTGGCCTGCGGTGGCACGTCCAGCCAGAGGGCGCCTTGAACGGCAGCTAACGGTGCGGTGTCAGGTGCCACATGTGAAAATGGCGTGCCGCTGTCTCCGCGAGCGCGCGAACGAGATAATTATGCAATCACAAGCAGGGGCAGACCCGCTTCAATTCAAAGGTATTCAAGTGAATACCCAAAAAAATTTGGCAAAAAACTAGTCATATGTAGTACTCTAATAGGTATATGAATGAAAAAACAGGAAAAACAAAAAAAAAGAGACTGGCTATTCAGCACACAAGCACACTTCCCGTCCATCCTCGCTCCTATTACGAGGCCCATCTAGCAAACTAGCCCAATAGCATCATCTCTCGTTGCCTCGTTCATTCCTACAGAACAGACCGTGCCAGTTCGTTTGCGTCGCTCCTCCCCCGATCTCGGTCGCAAGATCCAATTCTCCAAACTCTGTACCGTCAACCAGCCCTAGACTGAACTGGACGATCGACGGGGACGCAAAACGGCAGAGTACCGGTGTCGAAGCGGCAGGCGACACTCGTCCGTCAAGTTTGACATCGCCTCGTCTCCATCTCCCTGCTCCACGACTACGACCAGTACATCCTCGGCTGCAGCTGCGCTGGTTCATCTTCGTTGCTGAATGCGCTGCGCGGATCCGCTGACGCCACTACTCCTTCCTCCATCTGTTTTCCTCTCCTGAGTGGCTACTACCGGCGAGCTCCCTGCTCCAGGTTCTCGGAACCGTGAGTAAGGATTAACCGTGAGGTTCTGTTAAAATTCATAAAAGTTCAGATATAGCTTGTCCGAAATTCAGAAGACTGAAACGCTATTTTCTTGAATGGTTGCTTGGTTACATTCATTGAGGGGAGTTTATTTTTGCAAGTCAAGGATGAGGACATCGTCACCATTTTCCAAGCTTTGAAGCATGGGAAAGTTATCCTCTAATTTGTAAGATCTCCTCTCATTTTGCTATTTTCTGTCATCTAGATAGTTTCGAAGTTGCCCTTTGATATGGTGAACAATAGGTACTTTGATATGTTGAATAATTTCTAATGATGATCTGTTCTCATGAATCAATGATATTACAGTCAAAATGCGCTCCATAGGTATAACCATATGATGTTCCTATAATCAATTGTGCATGCCAATAACTAGGCTCTTGATTGTCAAAAAAAAATTAGACCCATACAAATTTTGAATACACACACTTGAAATCCTGGGCCCGCCGCTGATCACAAGGGTGCAACCGATCAGTAGACCGATGTTTTAATCAGCTAGGGAAGGATACTAGCTAAGCTAGATGACTCGTACGTTGCACGTGGGTGCATGTTTAGGTGTGTATCTCCATCTCCAAGGAACAATTGATCTAAGCCGTTAATTCACATGGATCGGTTGATCGAGATTGCTACAATGATGAGACCTCAACATAATCAGGGTGTCTGCCGTGAATTCAAAAAAATCTGCCGTGAGCTGTGAACTGTGGGAAAGCAGCTTTGAGCTGAGAACTGTAGGAAAACTAGAAGTCCTTCGGTTGGAGCAACGGTGAACGGTGAATTTAGTGAAAGTTGTCTATAATAATCTTGAGGTTCTGAGGAAGTTTTTATACGAAAATTGGTCGGAAACACAAGTTTGTGCGCTGATTGATAGGTAAATAGCCATTTTAGAAGAAAAATAAATCTTTTTTCATGTTGCATAGATCATATTCATAACTTTTCCCCAACATTAATTTAAAATCTATGCTAGCTCTTTTTCATCTTCCCTCGTAAGAAAACTGTTGGAATTATGCCCTAGAGGCAATAATAAAGATGTTATTGTTATAATTCTTGATCATGATAAAGTTTATATTCCATGCTAGAATTGTATTAAGCGGAAACTTTGATACTTGTGTGGTTTATGAACAACACCGTGTCCCTAGTATGCCTCTATGGACTAGCTCATTGATTAATGATGGTTAAGGTTTCCTAACCGTAGACATGAGTTGTCGATTAATAATGAGATCATGTCATTAAAAGAATGATATGATGGACATACCCAAATCAAGCAGATCAATTAGATCGTGTCATCGTGTTCATCTTTGCGAAGCTTTTTTCTATGTCAAATATTGTATTCCTTAGACTATGAGATAATGCAACTCCCTGGTATCGGAAGAAAGCTTTGAGGTCATCAAACATCATCCTATGTGAGGGTAATCATAAAGGTGTCTCTCAGGTGATCAGAAAGTACTTGTTGGGTTGTATGTATCGAGATGGGATTTGTCCCTCCCGAGTCGGAGAGATATACTTCGGGCCCACTCGGTAATAGATATCAACACCGCTTGCAAGCACGTGGTTAAGGAGTTAATCAAAAAGTGATATCGGATTACGGAACGAGTAAAGTACTTGCTATGAACGAGATTGAACTAGGTATGCCGATACCAACGATCGAATCTCGGGCAAGTAAAATATCGCGTGACGAAGGGAATATATATATATGGGATTAATTGAATCCTGGCATCGTGGTTCATCCGTTATGATCATCGATGAATATGTGGGAGTCAATATGAGTTTCCAGATCCCGTTGTTGATTATTGATAGAAGATCATGTCTGCATATTCTCGAACCCGTAGGGTCACACACTTAACGTGCCTCGACGCTAGGATAGAATGGATAGTTGGTTTATGAGTTTTTGTTCGGAGTCTCGGATGAGATTCAGGACATCACGAGAGGTTCCGGAATGGTCCGGAGAATAAGATTCATATAAAGGAAAGCAATTTTTGGATTTCGGAATCGTTTCGGAGTATTCGGTATTGTACCGGAAGATTCTAGAAGCTTCCAAAGTGGGACCAACGTGGCCCCACTTGTCGGAGGGGTGCGTGGGACTACGAGGGAGTGCCCTGACCGCTTTGGGCCAGGGGCACAAGGCCCCATAGGCCCAGCCGGCCAAACCCTAGGGAAACCTTCTAGAAGGGGGAAGACTTGCCCCCCACTCCACCCTTGGGGCCGCCGCCCTAGGGCTTGGAGGAGGGGACAAGGGGGCCGGCCAGCCCCCTATATAAGGTGGGCAGGGGGCGCACCCTCCCCTCACCCCAAACCCTAGCCGCCAGCTGCTGCCCTTTATCTCTCTCTCTCTCTCTCTCTCTCTCTCTCTCTCTCCCGACTGCGTGTAGGCGAAGCCCTGCTGTAGAAACTCTCCACCATAGCACCACGCCGTCGTGCTGCAGATCCAATCCATCTCTCCACCCCACTTGCTGGACCAAGGAAGGAGGAGACGCCGCGACACCGTATGTGTGCATCTCTCGGAGGCGCCGCCACTTGCGGCGTAGGATCGGATCGGATCGCGAGGAGGAGACGGTAGTACGACTACATCAACCACATTCTGGTGAACGTTTCTGCTGTGCGATTTCTTCAAGGGTATGAAGATCTCATCTATCCCTCTCGTTGATTGCATCTCCTAGATTAGGTCTTGGCTTTCCCGTTCGCATTCGTAGAATTTTTTTGATTTACTATGCTGCGAAACCCTTCAGTGGTATCAGAGCTAGATCTATGCGTATATGTGTTTCACGAGTAGAACGCAACATGCTTGTTGTGGGCGTTGATGTTTTCTGTTGCAAGCCTCTTGTTGTGTACTTCTTATGGCGCGGCATAGTGAGATCGAAGCGGTCCAGGCCAAATTTACGCGACATCGTTCGCGAGACCGGCTCCGCACTTGACGTGTGGCTTGTTCCACACATGCGGCTGATGGATGCCAGTTTATCTCACTATAGTAGTCATGGGCTTTACACCGGATGTTAGCAACAATAATATCACTGTTGTGGCTTTCCGTAGGTAAGAATCGTTCTTAGCTTGTTACTCCCATAAGCCATGTAAAACATGCAACAACAAAGTAGAGGCGTCTAACTTGTTTTTGCAGGAAGTGTTTTGTGATATACCATGTAGATCATGCTGGCACGCACAAGATGGAGATCATTGCGCGGATGTTGGCTATACCATGTCACATAAAATCATATGCATGTGATGTTTATCCTTTTATGTATCTTATTATGCTTAGATCGCGATGGTAGCATTATAAGATGATTCCTCACTTAAAGATCAAGATAAAGTTGTGTTCTCCCCATGTATGCACCGTTGTGAAAGTTCGTCGTGTTCAAGCACCTCGTGATGATCGGGTGATATAAACTCTACGTTCACATACAACGGGTGCAAGCCAGTTTTTGCACACACGGAAATACTTGGGTTTGACTTGACGAGCCTAGCATGTACAGACATGGCCTCGGAACACACGAACCGAAAGGTTAAACATGAGTCATATGAATGATATGATCGACACTTTGTTGTCCACCATTGAAACCACATCTCTTCTCGTGAAGATCGGATTAGGTGTGGTGAATTTGGATCGTGTTCACTAAACAACTTGAGGGATGTTGAATTTAGTGGGAGTTCATCTAGTAATTTGATTAAGTTGAACTAGTTATCATGAACATAGTCTAAATTGTACTTGCAAATTTTGTAGATCAAATGGCTAAATCCAACTTCAACTTCAACGTTTTTGCTGAGAAATAAAAGCTTAAGAACAATGGGTCTAACTTCACCAACTGGTTCCGCAATCTGAGAATCATTCTCGCTGGCGGACAAAAGGACTATGTCCTTGAGAAAGCACTAGGTGACGCCCCTACTATTGATGCGCCGGCTGATGAAAAAGTTGTTTATCAGTCGCGCAAAGATGATTATGGAGTGATTAAGAGCACCATGTTGTTTGCTATGGAATCTTACCTTCAAAATCATTTTGAGGAGTTCGCCGGGCCCTTTGAGATACTTGAGGAACTGAAAACCATGTTTCAGACTTATGGCCCGTTTTGAGAGATATGAGATCTCTGAGAAGTTCTTTAACTGCAAAATGGAGGAAGGGAGTTCCGTTAGTGAGCACGCCATTAATATGTCGGGCTACACTCAACGTCTTGAGAAACTAGACTGCAAGATTCCAGAAGAGCTCAAGATTGACAGAGTTCTGCAATCACTCCCTCCTAGCTACAAAGATTTTGTAGTTACTCACAATCAAATTGGTTCCACTGATACGATCACTGAGCTCTTCGCTAAGATGAAAGCTGCGGAGGTGGACATCAAGAAAGATAATCATGTGTTGATGGTCAACAAGACCCCTAGCTTTAAGAAAGGTAAGGGTACAAAGAAATCCTTCAAGAAAGGCAGCGGCAAGCGCGCTGCCCCTGTTGAGAAGAAGCTCAAGTCTGGACCTAAGCCGGACACTGAGTGCTTTTATTGCAAGGACAAGGGTCACTGGAAGCGCAACTGTCCGAAGTACTTAGCGGACAAGAAGGCTGGCACCATTAAAGGTATATTTGATATACATGTTATTGATGTTTACCTTACTAGCACTCGTTGTAGTGCCTGGGTATTTGATACTAGTTCAGTTGCTAATATTTGTAACTCGAAACAGGAGCTACGGAATAGACGGCGGCTAGCAAGGGATGAGGTGACGATGCGCGTTGGTAATGGATCAAGAGTTGATGTGATGGCCGTCGGCACGCTCTCCTTAGTTTTACCTTCGGGATTAGTTTTAAACCTTAATAAGTGTTATTATGTGCCTGCGTTGAGCATGAACATTATATCTGGATCGTGTTTATTGCAAGACGGTTATTCATTTAAATCAGAGAATAATGGTTGTTCTATTTATATGAATAACATCTTTTATGGTCATGCACCTGTAGGGGTTCGTAGCATGGAAAACAAAAAATTTCTACCGCATGAACACACAATCAAGATCTAATCTATGATCAAGCCAAGATCTATCTACTAGATTGTAGCAACGAGTCGATGGAATACTAACCCTCAAAGATCCAAAGCGGTTAACGAGAGCAGATTCTCGTGGGTGATGTAGTCGTACACTTGCCGATCTCAAGATCGCGTACACGATCCTTCCGGCGCTGCGTTCCGGCAGCGCTCCCGCAGTCGGTCACACGTTCGGTACTCGAGGAAGCCCTTCCTCTCCCTTGTTCCAGCAGGCAGCGGAGGTTGTAGCACTCTCCTCGTGATTCCGGCAACACGACGACGTGGTACCGGAAGTAGAGGGGAGATCCCGCAGGGCTTCGCCTTAAGCCGGAGCGAGTATGGTGGAGTATGAGAGAGGGCCTTGGCGATCTAGGGTTTAGAGGCACCAAGGGGAGAGCTTGGACGGCGGCTAGGGTTTGGGGAAACCCTAACTCGGCGACTTAGAGGATGCCCTAGGCGGCGGCTGCACTGGAGGTGTCCGGCGACTTGGGGCTAGGGTTTTGGGGTGTGAGAGGTGTAGGGAAGAGGGGCACCCCTGCCCCTTCTTTTATAGGTGGGAGGAAGGCGCGGTTGGGAGGAGGGAGTCCTCCTCCAACTCCTCCTACTTGGCCGGTGGAGGGAGTATGACTTCCTCCCTAAGTAGGTTTCCTACTCTGCCTCCACCAAGCAAACTTGCCGTTTGACTTTTCAAATTGGCGTTTGACTTTCAAACTAGGATTTGAATTCTCCCTTTATTTTGCTCAGCGATGACACCTAGTACATGATACAACCATTCCAACTTGTTATGAAACATTCATGTACCCTTCCCTTCTGGAGTGCCGGACCTTCCGGACCCTTCTAGAACATTCCCGATGAAAACACCGGAATCATTCCCCAACTTCGAAAAATGACTTTCCTTATATGAATCTTATTCTCCGGACCATTCCGGATCTCCTCGTGATATCCCGGATCCCATCCGAGACTCAGAACAACATTCGGTCTCTTACTCATCATTCCATAACTACTCAACAACATCGAATCCTTAAGTGTGTCTCCCTACGGTTCGTGAATTATGCGGACATGATCAAGACACTTCTCCGATCAATAACCAATAGAGGAATCTAGAAATTCATATGGCTCCCACATATTTATACGATTACTTTGCGATCGAATGAACCACTTACATACGATACCAATTTCCCTTTGTCTCACGATAGTTTACTTATCCGAGGTTTTGATCGTCGGTATCTCTGCATACCTAGTTCAACCTCGTTACCGATAAGTACTCTTTTCTCGTTCCCGTGATATGTGATCCCTTGTGAGCCAGTCACATGCTTGCAAGCTAATTGGATGACATTCCATCGAGAGGGCCCATAGTATATCTCTCCGTCATATGGATGGACAAATCCCACTCTTGATCCATGTGTCTCAACCCATACTTTCCGAACACTCAATGCCATCTTTATAGCCACCCAGTTACGGTGTGGTGTTTGATGTCATCAAAGCATCCTTCCGGTGATGGTGATAAGCATGATCTCATGGTCGAAGGAATTAGGTTACTATGTATCAGAAAGCTTATAGCAAATGAACTATATTAAATGACTTAATCTTTATGCTACGCTTATCTATAGGAGTATGTCCATCACATCATTCTCCTAATGATATGACCCTGTTGTTAATAACATCTCTATGTTCATGATCAGGAAACCATGATCATATATTAACCAACAAGCTAGTTAACAAGAGGCTTTACTAGGGACTCTTTTATGTTTACAAATCACACAAGTATTAATGTTTCCTGTTAATACAATTATAGCATGGTATGTAAACATTTATCATAAGTATGAAGATATGATAATAACCACTTTATTATTGCCTCTTGGGTATATCTCCAACAGTCTCCCACTTGCACTAGAGTCAATAATCTAGTTTCAAACCTTTGTGTGTTCAACACCAATGGCTTTCTGGTGTTGTATGTACATGATTGCTAGTGGTCAACTGATATCCGGATCAGACACTTCCAGGTCCGTGTGTAATTGCATGTCTTTGCATCTCTACACATCACTCATTCTCTAATGAGATGGCTTTGTACAAATTTGGTCCTTTGGTGTGACCTTTAGTTCTTTGGGGTTAAAACATGTTGATAATATTGTCGTACAATATATCTTCATAGTATTATCCCTGTTGTGAACTACACCTAGTTTGATAACAAACTACTTGACACAAATGTCCTCTTTTGCTGCTATAATAGCAGTTATATACTTAGCCTTTTGTTGTAGTATCTGTCACAATGTCTTAACTTTGGAACTCATCCAAATCCATTATGGAACTTACTTTCCATCACATTGTGCCACCCTTATTTTAGATTGAGATAAACTTAATTTGTACTTCGTGACAAAACTAGTATCAATGTAATACTTTTACAATGAACTAACCATCTATCTGTCACTTCTACAAAATAATATATTCTTAGTTCTTTTAAAAGATCATAAGAATATCTTTACTATCGTCCAATAATTATCTCATGAATTATTCTGGTATATGCTCATAACATTTAGAGCATAGGACATATCTGGATTTGTACACATCATAGTATGATTGATAAAATACTCTTTGTGATTTTATACATCAAGTATCAATCTATACTTGAATCTTTGTTTCACTTACCAAGTGTTAATACACTTGAATATATCATCAATATTGAACTCATTCAATCCTTTCTGTGTGACAAGAACCTTTCTTGTAATTTCTATATTAAACTCATTCAATATATCATCTATGTATTTTCGGCACAACCATATTAGCGTCTATTGATGCCAAATATTTGGGTTTTGCCTAAGTCTTTCATCAGGATGAAATTCTTAATATGTGTTAATAAAAGATACATCATTTCCAATCAACAATATGTCTTTTACATAATGTATTAGAAACATGTCTTAGCGCTCCCACTTAATTTCTTGCAAATGCAAGCATCTTCATTGTCTCCGATGAAATTAAACTATTAACAGTTTCATCATAGTGAAGATTCCAACTCCGCGATGCTTACTTCAACCATTGAAGTTTGCATATGCTTTTAGCATCCTTTGAATTAACAAAAACCCTTTGGACCGTGTCATGCACACGTCCTTGGTAACCATTCTATTAGAAGAACTTGTTTTGTTTATTCAACACATAACAAAATTATATGTCGTGGTTGCTACATTAATCCGTCTAGACTAATTATCGCTATGAAAGATCAGATCTTGTCATAGTCAACCTTTGAACATTGTTGTGAACTCTTTCCCAACATGTCGACTATTTCATAGATGTGAAACATCCATGTCTATTTATTTATAGATCCAAATACGACTGTAAGGTCTTGTACCTTTCCAGAGGGTCTTTCAAGTTCAAAGCTTGATCTCTCGTATATGGAACTATCACGGATTTTATGGCTTCAAGCCATTTGACGGAGTCAGGGCCCATTATCGTTTCTTTGCATGTAGTCGGATCATTATTGTCAAATAATGATTTAACTCTCAAATCTTGGTATTTGATTGTTTACCCGACCTACTTGTTTCAATAGGAACTTAGATCTCCGTGATCACAACCTTTGAGGCACGTGAGCCATGAGCATTGTTGCTACCTCCGGAACACTTTTCGGCGCTGCGCAACTTTGCACATATAGCTAAGGTTCTTTTAATCTTATCAAAGTTCTATTGTCCTCCCACTTAACTTTTCACGAAAAATTCCTTCTCTAAGAAACTTGACGTTTTAAGCGACAAACATTTTTGTCTCCGATGTTATGGAGGAACAGTTATTCGAAATAACATACAAAGACAGGTTCATCCGACTTTGGTTGCAAACATCTTTCTTATGCATAGCATACCAATGTTTAAGAAAGGACAACTTGGGTTTTATCCCAAACCATAACTTTATATGGTGTCAATTCAACGGATTATGATGGAGCTCTTTTCAGTGGAAAAACGGTAGTCTCTAAAGCTTTTAATCTTTAAAATATAATGGCAGTTTTATGAATTATACCTTTGATCTTACCATGTCAAACAAGGTTTAATTACAAATCTCGAATGCTCCATACTCTTATGGTGTTTTGAAAAATGCAAATCCACGGAACGATTCCTTAAATCTTAGTTATTATGCTAAACTTGTAACTCAAATATCTTCCTTTATGATCTTATCATAAACTATTTATATTCTTGTTACAATGATTTTGCACTTCATCTTGAAAGACTTTGAACTTTTCAAATGTTTCATACTTCATCCTTATTAAGTAAATATTCATATATTCACTCAAATTTTCGGAGGAAGCATATGAAGTTGAAATCCATCGCTCTTGACTACACATAATGGACTTCATACAACAATATGTACAAGTTCCAATAAGCTAGTCATTCGTTCCCTTTTGGCCTATGAATGAAGTTTTAATTATCTCTAGAAAAGTTTCACAAGCATCATTTGATCAAAAATCAAAAGACTCAAAAATTCCATCCACATGGAGTTTCTTCATGTTTTCTTTCCAATATAATTTAAACGGCGATGTCACTTCCTAAGTGATCTTTTAATCAATTTGTCTTTCGACATTTTTAGCACTAGTTTTATGGATGCGATTTCTCCAACGAGATTTGTGAATCATCCATCTTTTATGGATTATGGCAATTATTTGAACAACCCTTTTGTTCTCATAATGTCTGATAAAACAAATCTTGAAGGCAAGCTTTGATGTTTAACAAGCAGCACAATAACCCTTTATTTGTTCTCGATGAACATCATCACATATTCTTTTGCTAGTTACTTAGGCCATTGTAGTTCATGAATTGTGTTGTTTTGTATGACGATTCACACCAACAAATTCAGTATCAAATACTTAAGAACCAAATTGTTTAATAAGCAAAGAATATATCCATAACATGTATATCATCTATATACTTAAGCTGAACAATTCTAGTATTTTCTTTTCTGCCATATACTTATGAGATTCTCTTTCAGTATTTCCTTTTCTGTTTGAAAGAATATATCAACATCAATAGTGGAGCCATATACATGACACATAGTCCAAAGCATGTATAGTAAAATACCAATGTCTTTGGACTTGCACTTTGAAGTAGATCACCATCATCAAATGTTTGGTGTTCTTTCAAATTCCTTTCTTTAGTAATCTCTTGGTGTAGTAAACATTTTACCTACATCAAATATTCACCCTTATCATGGAATCATCCATGATCAAGCTACTTTTAGCTTATAACGGTGAATCACGAGTATAATGTTGCTCAACAAAACCTTTTGGAGGTTTAGGACAACTAGTGTCTCCAACCTTTTGCAAATTCTCATCAAATATGAGAACATGACTTTTGCCATATTATACTCTATCATGTTGCAACCAAAAATTCGTTTCAGATATCACAATATCTTCCACACATCATGGTTTCTGAAACAACTCTTTCAGATCCTAGATAACCTTGATATTAAGACAATCCTTTGAATATCATGAATCATGAAGATAAACATGATACTTATATACTAACACTGGAATTGTTACTCTTGATTTAATACCAACTATTAAATTTCACGGATCAAAACTTACTGAAAGTTTGCAATGGGACTTTTAAACTTTAGATTAACACTTCAAAACAATACGATACCAGTTTGTAAAGTAACTAACCAGAATTCTATAGTTCTATCATCTCAATTAAAACTAAGCGCAAGGTGGTAAACAGATGCCAATGAGTACAACAATTATGCAAATTCACTTTGATTTAATTTATGATAAATAGTGTTCAACTTTTAATCATATTGATGTTGAACTCCCACTCAAAACAATATCCCTCACATTGTTTTAGTGATCACATGAACCAAATTCACCACATAAAAACCGATCATCACGAGAGTTGATGTAGCTTCAATGGCGAACTATCAACATGTTCATCATATCTACTATATGACTCATGCTTTACCTTTCGGTGATCCGTGTTCCGAGACCATATCTGCACATGCTAGGCTCGTCAAGATCAAACCTTAGCTTCTGCATGAGCAAATCTGGCTTGCTCACGATGTATACACTTGCAGAATTTAACACACCCGATCATCACGTGGTGCTTCGAAACAACGAGCTTTAGCAACGGTGCTTACTAAGGATGAACACTTTAAAACTTGAAATTGTGTGCTTGAGGGATCATCTTATAATGCTACCATCGTTAACTAAGCAATACAAGATGCATAAAAGGATTAACATCACATGCAATTCATAATATGTGATATGACATGGCCTTTCTTCTTTGTGCTTCCGATCTCCATCTTCAAGCACGAACATGATCTCCATCATCACCGGCATTGCATAAAGGTCAATGCCGCCGCTCCATGGTTGTCGTCCACCAGCTTCAACTATTACAACTACTTTAAATAGACATGCGGGTCTTAACAGAATTTAAAGACAACCATATGGCTCCTGCCGGTTGCCAACTTACAATAAGGAACATTGCATACATCAAATATAATCACAATCATGGCCATATCACATCACAGCACACCCCTGCAAAACAAAGTTAGACGCCTCTAATTTTCTTTGCATGTTTTACGTGGTTTGGGGCTTTCAATAATTGTCGTTCTAACTTACGAACAAGAACCACAACATTGATACTAGTATTGTCAATCACCCGTTGTAAATTGAATCTTAACTATGTTGGGAGAAACAGGCACCCACAAAGCCACTTATGCAATACAAGTTGCATGTCAAGCGTGGAGCAAGTCTCATGAACGATGTCATGTAAGGTTAGCCCGGGCCACTTCATCCCACCATCCCGCAAGATGCAAAGTACACAAGAAGCAATCGACAACAAAAGCATCAACGCCCACAATGACCATTGTGTTCTACTCGTGCAACAGATCTACATATAGACATGGCTCTGATACCACTGTAGGGGTTCGTAGCATGGAAAACAAAAAATTTCTACCGCATGAACACACAATCAAGATCTAATATATGATCAAGCCAAGATCTATCTACTAGATTGTAGCAACGAGTCGATGGAATACTAACCCTCGAAGATCCAAAGCGGTTAACGAGAGCAGATTCTCGTGGGTGATGTAGTCGTACACTTGCCTATCTCAATATCACGTAGACGATCCTTCCGGCGCTGCGTTCCGGTAGCGCTCCCGCAGTCGGTCACACGTTCGGTACTCGATGAAGACCTTCCTCTCCCTTGTTCCAGCAGGCAGCGGAGGTTGTAGCACTCTCCTCGTGATTCCGGCAGCACGATGGCGTGGTACCGGAAGTAGAGGGGAGATCCCGCAGGGCTTCGCCTTAAGCCGGAGCGAGTATGGTGGAGTATGAGAGAGGGCCTTGGCGATCTAGGGTTTAGAGGCA
Organism: Avena sativa; assembly: GCA_916181665.1. Classification (NCBI taxonomy): domain Eukaryota; kingdom Viridiplantae; phylum Streptophyta; class Magnoliopsida; order Poales; family Poaceae; genus Avena; species Avena sativa. Next base: position 288,569,786 of record OV702296.1, read on the forward strand.
CCAAGGGGAGAGCTTGGCCGGCAGCTAGGGTTTGGGGAAACCCTAACTCGGCGACTTAGAGGATGCCCTAAGCGGCGGCTGCACTGGAGGTGGCCGGCGACTTGGGGCTAGGGTTTTGGGGTGTGAGAGGTGTAGGGAAGAGGGGCACCCCTGCCCCTTCTTTTATAGGTGGGAGGGAGGCGCGGTTGGGAGGAGGGAGTCCTCCTCCAACTCCTCCTCCTTGGCCGGCGGGTGGAGGGAGTAGGACTTCCTCCCTAAGTAGGTTTCCTACTCTCCCTCCACCAAGCAAACTTGCCGTTTGACTTTTCAAATTGGCGTTTGATTTTCAAACTAGGATTTGAATTCTCCCTTTATTTTGCTCAGCGATGACACGTAGTACATGATGCAACCATTCCAACTTGTTATGACACATTCATGTACCCTTCCCTTCTGGAGTGCCGGACCTTCCGGACCCTTCTAGAACATTCCCGATGAAAACACCGGAATCATTCCCCAACTTCGAAACATGACTTTCCTTATATGAATCTTATTCTCCGGACCATTCTGGATCTCCTCGTGATATCCCGGATCCCATCCGAGACTCAGAACAACATTCGATCTCTTACTCATCATTCCATTACTACTCAACAACAGCGAATCCTTAAGTGTGTCTCCCTACGGTTCGTGAATTATGCGGACATGATCGAGACACTTCTCCAATCAATAACCAATAGAGGAATCTAGAAATTCATATGGCTCCCACATATTTCTATGATTACTTTGCGATCGAATGAACCACTTACATACGATACCAATTTCCCTTTGTCTCACGATAGTTTACTTATCCGAGGTTTTGATCGTCGGTATCTCTACATACCTAGTTCAACCTCGTTACCGATAAGTACTCTTTTCTCATTCCCGTGATATGTGATCCCTTGTGAACCAGTCACATGCTTGCAAGCTAATTGGATGACATTCCACCGAGAGGGCCTAGAGTATATCTATCTGTCATATGGATGGACAAATCCCACTCTTGATCCATGTGTCTCAACCCATACTTTCCGAACACTCAATGCCATCTTCATAGCCACCCAGTTACGGTGTGGTGTTTGATGTCATCAAAGCATCCTTCCGGTGATGGTGATAAGCATGATCTCATGGTCGAAGGAATTAGGTTACTATGTATCAGAAATCTTATAGCAAATGAACTATATTAAATGACTTGATCTTTATGCTACGCTTAACTATAGGAGTATGTCCATCACATCATTCTCCTAATGATATGACCCTGTTGTTAATAACATCTCTATGTTCATGATCAGGAAACTATGATCATATATTAACCAACAAGCTAGTTTAACAAGAGGCTTTACTAGGGACTCTTTTATGTTTACAAATCACACAAGTATTAATGTTTCCTGTTAATACAATTATAGCATGGTATGTAAACATTTATTATAAGTATGAAGATATGATAATAACCACTTTATTATTGCCTCTTGGGTATATCTCCAACAGAACCTGCTATGAATGGTTTATTTCTTCTGAATCTCGAAAGCAATGAAACACACATCCATAACATTGAGGCTAAGAGATGCAAAGTAGATAGTGATAATTCAACTTATTTGTGGCACTACCGTCTAGGTCATATTGGTGTAAAACGCATGAAGAAACTCCATTCTGATGGACTTTTGGAGTCTCTTGATTTTGAATCATTTGACACGTGCGAGCCGTGCCTCATGGGCAAGATGATCAAAACCCCGTTCTCCGGAATAATGGAGCGAGCAACAGACTTGTTGGAAATCATATATACCGATGTATGCGGACCAATGAGTGTATCGACGCGTGGTGGATATCCCTATTTTCTCACTTTTACTGATGACTTAAGTAGATATGGGTATATATATTTAATGAAACATAAATCTGAAATGTTTGAAAAGTTCAAAGAATTTTAGAACGAAGTGGAAAACCATCGTAACAAGAAAATTAAATTTCTATGATCCGATCGTGGAGGTGAATATTTGAGTTATGATTTTCTCACACATCTTAAAGAAAGCGAAATCATTTCGCAACTCATGCCACCCGGAACAACATAGCGCAATGGTGTGTCTGAACGCCGGAATCGAACTCTATTAGATATGGTGTGATCAATGATGTCTCTTACAGATTTGCCGTTATCATTTTGGAGTTATGCATTAGAAACCGCTGCATTCACTTTAAATAGGGCACCATCTAAATCCGTTGAGATGACACCGTATGAACTATGGTTTGGTGCTAAACCTAAGTTGTCGTTTCGTAAAGTTTTGGATGCGAAGCTTACGTCAAGAAGTTTATGCCGGACAAGCTCGAACCCAAAGCGGAGAAATGCGTCTTCATAGGATACCCTATGGAAACGATTGGGTATACCTTCTACCACAGATCCGAAGGCAAAGTGTTTGTTGCAAAGAACGGATCCTTTCTTGAGAAGGAGTTTCTCTCGAAAGAAGTGAGTGGGAGGAAGGTAGAGCTAGACGAGGTTATTGAACCTTCTCTCGAGTTGGAGAGTAGCGCAGCACCTGAAATTGTTACAGTGTCATCTGCACCAACAAGAGAGGAAGCTAATGACGAGGATCATGAAACTTCGAATGATGCTGCTACTGAACGTCGCAGGTCGACAAGGTCGCGTGCCACTCCTGAATGGTACGACAACCCTGTCTTAACCGTCTTGTTTGTAGACAACAATGAACCTGCGAACTATGAGGAAGCAATGATGAGCCCAGACTCTGAGAAATGGCTAGAGGCCATGAAATCCGAATTGGGATCCATGAGTGAAAACGAAGTATGGACTTTGGTGGACCCTCCTAGCGATCGTAAGGCCGTTGAGTGCAAATAGATTTTCAAGAAGAAAACGGACGCGGATGGTAATGTTACTGTCTATAAAGCATGGCTTGTCGCAAAAGGGTTTCGGCAAGTTCAAGGTGTTGACTATGATGAGACTTTCTCTCCCGTAGCGATGTTTAAGTCCATTCGGATTTTATTAGCAATTGCTGCATTTCATGATTATGAAATATGGCAAATGGATGTCAAGACTGCGTTCCTCAATGGCAACATTGATGAAGAGTTGTATATGATGCAGCCCGAAGGTTTTGTCGATCCTAAGAATGCTGATAAGGTATGCAAACTTCAGCGTTCCATTTATGGACTAAAGCAAGCATCTCGGAGTTGAAACCTTCGTTTTGATCAAGTAATCAAGAGCTTTGGATTTGTTCCAAATTGCTACAAAGCTTGTATCTACAAGAAAGTGAGTGGGAGCTCCGTGACATTTTTAGTACTATATGTGGATGACATATTGATTATTGGAAATGACATTGGTATTCTTAATGATATGAAGAGTTATTTGAATAAATGTTTTTCAATGAAAGACCTAGGAAAAGCTGCATATATATTAGGCATCAAAATCTATAGAGATAGAAAAAGATGCCTAATAGCTTTAAGCCAAAGTACATATCTGGACAAAGTTCTGAAAAGGTTCAGAATGGATAAAGCAAAGAAAGGTTCATTGCCCATGTTGTCAGGTAAGATATTGAGCAAGGCTCAGTGTCCGGCTACAGTAAACGATAAACTATGAGCAAAGTGCCTTATGTCTAGGCCATAGGTTCTATCATGTATGCCATGCTCTGTACTAGACCGGATGTGTCCAATGCTCTTAGTTTGACGAGCAGATACCAAAGTGATCCAGGAGTGGAACACTGGACAGCCGTAAAGAACATCCTAAAGTACCTAAATAGGACTAAATAAATGTTCTTAGTCTATGGAGGTGATGAACAGCTCGTCGTAAAGGGTTACGTCGATGCTAGTTTCGACACCGACAAGGATGATTCTAAATCTCAGACAGGATACATTTATATTTTGAATGGAGGAGCTGTGAGCTGGAGAAGCTGCAAGCAAAGCGTGATCGGGGGATCTACGTAGAAGCGGAATACATGGCTGCTGGAGAAGTATCAAGTGAAGGAGTTTGGATCAGGAACTTCATCACTGAGCTTGGTGTGGTTCCAAGTGCCTTGGACCCACTGGAGATATTGTGCGACAACACTGGTGCCATAGCAATAGCTAAGGAACCAAGATATCATCCAAAGACCAAGCACATCAATCGCCGTTTTCATATAATTCAAGATTATATAACAGATAGAGATCTGAAGATTAGCAAAGTACATACGGATCTGAATGTCGCAGATCCGTTGACTAAACCTCTTCCACGAGCAAAACATGGTCAGCACCTTAATGCCATGGGTGTTAGATTGTTTCCAGATGTAAACTAGATTATTGACTCTAGTGCAAGTGGGAGACTGTTGGAATTATGCCCTAGAGGCAATAATAAAGATGTTATTGTTATAATTCTTGTTCATGATAAAGTTTATATTCCATGCTAGAATTATATTAAGCGGAAACTTTGATACTTGTGTGGTTTATGAACAACACCGTATCCCTAGTACGCCTCTATGGACTAGCTCATTGATTAATGATGGTTAAGGTTTCCTAACCATAGACATGAGTTGTCGATTAATAATGAGATCATGTCATTAGAAGAATGATATGATGGACAAACCCAAATCAAGCAGAGCAATTAGATCGTGTCATCGTGTTCATCTTTGCGAAGCTTTTTTCTATGTCAAACATTGTATTCCTTAGACTATGAGATAATGCAACTCCCTGGTATCGGAAGAAAGCTTTGAGGTCATCAAACATCATCCTATGTGAGGGTGATCATAAAGGTGTCTCTCAGGTGATCGGAAAGTACTTGTTGGGTTGTATGTATCGAGATGGGATTTGTCCCTCCCGAGTCGGAGAGATATACTTCGGGCCCACTCGGTAATAGATATCAACACCGCTTGCAAGCACGTGGTTAAGGAGTTAATCAAAAAGTGATATCGGATTACGGAACGAGTAAAGTACTTGCTGTGAACGAGATTGAACTAGGTATGCCGATACCAACGATCGAATCTCGGGCAAGTAAAATATCGCATGACGAAGGGAATATATATGGGATTAATTGAATCCTGGCATCGTGGTTCATCCGATATGATCATCGATGAATATGTGGGAGTCAATATGGGTTTCCAGATCCCGCTGTTGATTATTGATAGAAAATCATGTATGCATATTCTCGAACCCGTAGGGTCACACACTTAACGTGCCTCGACGCTAGGATAGAATGGATAATTGGTTTATGCGTTTTTGTTCGGAGTCTCGGATGAGATCCAGGACATCACGAGAGGTTCTGGAATGGTCCAGAGAATAAGATTCATATAAAGGAAAGCACTTTTTGGATTTCGGAATCGTTTCAGAGTATTCGGTATTGTACCGGAAGGTTCTAGAAGCTTCCAGAGTGGGACCAATGTGGCCCCACTTGTCGGAGGGGTGTGTGGGCCTATGAGGGAGTGCCCTGGCCGCTTTGGGCTAGGGGCACAAGGTCCCATAGGCCCATACGGCCAAACCCTAGGGGAAACCCTAGGGAAACCTTCTAGAAGGGGGGGAAGACTTGCCCCCCACTCCACCCTTGGGGTCGCCTCCCTAGGGCTTGGAGGAGGGGCCAAGGGGGCCGGCCAGCCCCCTATATAAGGTGGGCAGGGGTCGCACCCTCCCCTCACCCCAAACCCTAGCCGCCAGCTGCTGCCCTTTATCTCTCTCTCTCTCCTGACTGCGTGTAGGCGAAGCCCTACTGCAGAAACTCTCCACCATAGCACCACGCCGTTGTGCTGCAGATCCAATCCATCTCTCCACCCCACTTGCTAGACCAAGGAAGGAGGAGACGTCGCGACACCGTACATGTGCATCTCTCGGAGGCGCCACCACTTGCGGCGTAGGATCGGATGGATCGCGAGAAGGAGACGGCTAGTACGACTACATCAACCACATTCTGTTGAACGTTTCCGCTGTGCGATTTCTTCAAGGGTATGAAGATCTCATCTATCCCTCTCGTTGATTGCATCTCCTAGATTAGATCTTGGCTTTCCCGTTCGCATCCGTAGAATTTTTTTGATTTACTATGCTGCGAAACCCTTCAGTGGTATCAGAGCTAGATCTATGCGTATATGTGTTTCACGAGTAGAACGCAACATGCTTGTTGCGCGCGTTGATGTTTTCTGTTGCAAGCCTCTTGTTGTGTACTTCTTATGGCGCGGCATAGTGAGATCGAAGCGGTCCAGGCCAAAAATAATCTCATCTCGTTGGCCCGTCTACCATCATTAGAACTGAACTGGAACTGAATTTTTTCTATATGGGCTCGTGGCTAAATCTTCATGCTATGTTTTTTTATTTGCTGCACTCAATTGGCCCAATCTAGGCACCTCTTTTTTAGAAAAACCATGTACTTCATTTGCTATGGCCGAGTATCATTCACTTTCGAAACATAACACGATCGACATATATATTTTTATACGATGAAGAATAGATACACTATCTGCATCACCGGCGTACCGGCAAAAAAGGGGAAAATCGAATGAGATGCATGACTGTATGTAGTAGTTTCAGTTGAAGTTCAGAACCATCATTTTCTTCACTGTACGAAATGGAAAAGCCTTTATTCATTATTCCTGATAGAATTTCTTGCCTCCCAAATGTGCCAAAAGGTGACTGGAAGAACCGTTGCTTGGCGACCTGAACATCTATCTAGCATATCAAACAACTATTGATGCATATTAATCAGATTTCTCTGTTACATATCTAGGTTAAACATGCTCTTTCACTATTCCCAGACCATAGCAAACGGACATGAAAAGAAATAGTGTTCTATGTTTTCAATCTGGCAAAAGCAACATGAAGATCAATAAAGAATATTATGCGCTGGAACTGAAATCCAGTATTAAGTTATCATGTGCAGGCAAGCAAGGACGTTATCAGGTGGATGGAAATTTGTTATCGGTGTTTGCATCGGCTAGATAATTATCAGGTGGATGGAAATTTGTTATCGGTCTTTTGTACAACTTGTACCTAGCGATATCAGCGTGTCTCTGAACCTCAATTTAAGAGTTGCTCACTTGTTGATGTGCAAAAAAAACTCTATTTAGCAGCATTGATGTTCATATACCATCTATTAGTTTCCAGCACCATAATTTGACATATTAACTGAACTGAAAGAACCTTTATTCCGTAATGAATTCATAGAGGCTGAGAGAGACTGTAGCTTGACCCATGTATCTTGTAATGTCAGTGCAAACGGAGGAACTACCTTTCCACTCCTCCACCGAATCTCTATAATCTGTAGCTCGCACCCAAGCTGCCTAGAAGTGGAAATTAACTTGCACCGGTCCTGTAAAACACTGAATTACATCAGATGACGTGGTAAAAAATCCATTCCTAGACACATCTCAATATGGTTAGGATCGTGAGGGGAAGCCGCAGGACTTCAGAGGAGGGCCGCTGGTTACTGGCACGGATCCGCTCATCCACTGCCATGGCACATGGAGTTCAAGAAGTAGGGGCGGGCAGGAGGACCAGACAGAGGCCAGGGACCCCGTCAATGGTAGGGGAATCAGACATAGGAGGCAGTTACGCGGGAATGCCCCGCTCATCCACATACTCGTAGGACGTAGGAGCTCGTGGTGGAGGCGTTCCGAGCTCATGGCAGAGGCGTGCGTCGTCCTCCTGCTCGGTGGGTCGTACCCAAGGTTTTGGTTACCGGTCGGGAAATCCGGTTACCGGTCGGTAACCGGATATCCCGACCACCCTCGGGAAATCGGTTTACCGGACAAAAAATCCCGAATTTATTTGAATTGTATGAAATTTATGAATTTTAACAAAAAACCGATGTAAATAGTCATATCGAGGACTTTGAATTTGAATTTTAAAATTTAAATTCGTCCGGTAACCGGTCGGGATTTCTCGGTAACCGCGGTAACCGGAAATCCCGACCACCCTCGGGATTTTTTTGGTACCGGGAACCAAAACCTTGGTCGTACCTGCAGAGAGCTCAGCCGAGGGTCGAGCTAGGCAATTCGCACTCCTTGCACATGGCCTCCGCCGTCCTCCTCTCACGAGGGAGCCTCCAACCGCGTTCCCTCTATCTTCCTGGAATCCGGCATCGTCATCACTGGCTGGAGGAGTGCGGCGATTCCAGCGAGAGGAGATCGAGGATGGGGGAGCGTGCGAGGTAAGGGAAGAGTTAGGGAAAGGGGAAAGGGGACTCGCACTCGCGGCGATCAGTGGTTTGTGAGGCGGACCTGCAGGAGATTAGGTGGGTCGAGATCCCGGCCTCCCTGGTCGATCTCCTGTGGTCCGGCGGCGTGGCCGAGGAGAAGGATGGGAGGGCGAGGTCGGGAGCGGTTACCGGAGGCCTGGTCGAGGAGAAGGATGGGAGGGCGAGGGCGGGGCGGTAACCGGCGGCGGCGTAGAAGGAGCGGGGAGGTGGCCTCGATGCGGTTGCGTTGAGGTGGGCCAGGCGGGTGCGTGCCACGCGCGGGTCGGAAGCGAAGCAAAGCGAACAAGACGGGTTGACTAAGCGGTGGCACTCCATGTAATTTCCTACAACTATCAGGAGCAAAATTGTCCAAAAAAGTGTTGGACCGGGAGAAACACTTCGTGCTTTATTATTAGGTATAGATAGAGAGTTAAACAAGGCAAAGGGGTGGAAAAACAAGGGCAGGGATCCCGGTCACCCCCTACAAAAAAAGAAACAAGAGGAAACACACAAAAAAGAGAAGAAACTAATGGGCCATCAGCCCAGGTCGAAGGGGATTTTGGCGCCTGCCATGTTCCAAAGGAGGCTTCATCATTGATATGGACAAACAGGCCATCAGGGTTTAGTTCTTCATTTTGAAAAATTCTTCGGTTTCGTTCCTTCCAGATTTCCCACAACACAAGCAATTGCAACGAGTGTGTGCCCCTTCTTTTGTCAGCTATTGAGTTTTCCTTGTAGCAATGCAGCCATTGTGAGACAGTTCGTGCTTCGATCCAAGCCGCGGGGTTTAGGGCTGGCAAGTTAGAGGACGCGACAACCTTTTCCTAGATAGATCGTGACCATGGGCATTCCACAAGAATATGCCAAGGGGTCTCTAGATTTCGGATGCAGAGCGGGCAGAAATTGTTGTTCTCCTAACCCCGTCGTTGCAGCGCATCGGCGGTCAAAATACGCCCAAGGGCCGCCGTCCAAAGGAAGAACTTGCATTTCCCCGGTGCCCACCCCTTCCAGATGGTGTGCAGATGTCGGACTTGGTAGCCCTGCTGAATTGTAGGAGGTAAGCAGAGCGGGCAGTGTATTCGCCAGAATCCTCAAAACGCCAGCGGATCGTGTCCACTCTCATCTCATCTAGCTGAACCCCGTCAATGGCACGAGCAAGGTTCAGAAGCTCGGGTAACGTACGGTGGATTCTGAATTGATGCATTGCTGTGTACGTGTGCATGCAGGTAAGAACGGTCCGTACGTGTGCATTGTGCTGTTGTGATGACCCGTGCTTGTCGAGAGGAGAACGCTATGCTGGAGGAGGCAGAGGCCGGAGTTGGCACTGCTATCTGCGGTATTTTAATTTAGAGGAGCTCATTCAGACTGATGTTGTGTCAGCCCCGTGCCGCACCCCTTGCCCCTCAATTCTAACCACGAACCAAACATACATGAACAGCCAGAACCATTGCGCTGGCAAAAAGAATGCATTGTGCTCCTCACTAATTATTTCCGAGGCCTCCCATTTCCTGGCACCATCTGCATTAAGCACCTTTCTGGTGCAAGGAAGGCCAAAAGTCTTAAGCATACGAAATGATGGGTAGCGAACCTTAAGGAGGAAGCACTATAGTTTGTTGAGGCGGTATATATGGAAGTAAGGAGCTATCACATGCCAGCACGGTTGCTCGTCTTCTATTTATGGAGAGATTATACTCTACTCAAGGCGCCCCGGAGTACTCATGATATTTCTGTCTTGTTGAGCCTATACAAGGGACAGACAATAAAAACCCTTTTGATTCAGAATCTATTATTCTATTATATACTAAAAATAATATAAGGGTGTGTTTCGAGGCACCTGGTTGATCCACATCATCAAAATTATTTTAGCTATTAGATCTAAAATTAATGGTTAAGATGTAGTATAAGATTAAAAGATAAGTCATGTTACGTAAAAGTAAACATGTACAAAATAAGTATCATGTCACGTTAGTTGTTATAGACAGATTCTTTATTTTTCAAAGGACGGTCAGCTAACATATTTTTTTCTTTTAAAGAACCGTACGTGTTGGCTCCTGCTGTCCGTGTCAATCAAGAATGGCTGAAACTCATGATATTACTCTGACTGGCTGGCAGTCAAAAAAATCAGTATCGATCAGATTTTAGGTTTCCGATGGCTATTCTAGCCAGGTTAAATTTGTTTATATATCTATCTATTATATACTAAAAATAATATAAGAATGTTTAATAGAGCCACCATGTTAAGCCATATCATTCAAATTTATTTTGATTGTTAGATCCAAAATATATGGCTCAGGTTTAACGAGAGGTTAACAATTATGTAACTATGTAATTTGGTTTGGCATAGTAGTTTGATACGGTGTATGTTAAAGGCACATATCCCTTTCACAAAAAGACATGTATCAATTAGAAATAGATTTATCTCACATAGATTATAAGATTATAGAGAAAGAGAACTATCTCACCACGTTCAAACTAAGTTGATCCACCGTGTTGATGCGTAACTTGGTGGGACTCTCTACAATCATTGGAAAAAATGACCACAAGATAGAGCGTGGAGGCAAATCCAGTCCCTTCAAAAAGAAACTTACGATCGATATTTGATGGGACCCACTTCCTGGCTGATCTGCTAAAATAAACTCAGAAGCCGACCTTGTGATGGAAAAGAATCCCAAAACTAATCCGCTAAAAAGGAAGAAAAGAAAAATGATTGATACATACTAGAACCAAACTCCAAAACTGTTCGGCCACAAAATATGGTTTTTTATGGATTCACAATGGTGTTAGAGACACATTTCACGCAAGACAAATTGTCTAACCGTCACTCTAATGCCAAATCGCTAAACTGTTCAGAAAAAAATAGTCGTGAGTATCACCGGTTACATAGACTATTGCGCGATAAATATTGGTCCAGACAAAAAATACAAAGAATTAGACGCATCCAATATTCATTTATTCTATATCGGCACCATGTTAGCTATGGGAAAACAATTCTGAATCAAGTTTAAAAATCAATAATAGATCTTCCTAAAGTATGTCGTGTTTTTATTTGACAATTATATGATCTAAACTTATCACAATTCCAAAGATTTCATGAATTTACTTAAATGTCATATAGCAATCTTCCATTGAATGTACAATTTGAAGCATTAAAAATGAAAATGCAATTGATTAGTTCAATTGTTATGGAATCAGTTATGGCGTATATATATTTGGATGCGTAAGTGACACACTCACCTTACCCTATGAAGATGATATACTCAAGGGTAATGGAATTATCTCTATAAACATACGATTTAATTGTCACAAGATGAACAAAATTGTAGTTCTGTAACTAGATTCGAGCTCTATTCATAAGCTACTTGACGTGGAAATTCGGGGTCCCTAATTAAGCAAGTTCTTGCTTGAGGATATGAACGAGGATAAATTCGTTTTGATTTACCTTATTAATACGATGGAATTTATAATCCATTATAATGGTATAAACATCATAGGATCGTTCCTCAAGTAAACCTTAATTATTTTGTAATATGTGTGTTAGCCATGCATACTGATATATGATCCCCCTACTAACTAGAAGTTAGGTCATTGTGTAAACTTTAATTATATATACCAATTCATTCTCATGCATAAACTTCACATATGGTCATTAATGTTGTGTTTCGATAGGTAGCCTAATAACGTTTGACACGTGAATTAAAGATGATTAAAGATGCCTTATATGCATACCATATAAATTGAGCATAGAATGAATATATAATGTAATATGTTTTATTGCATTACATGATTGTCCATCAAGTAGTGAACGTATTTTTCATAAATTTTAGCACACCAAAGACGATGCCACTCACTAAGAAAACAACTAAAGATAATGCTCTCGCATTTGCGAGGGCCACCATGCTAGTTTCTTTAAATGTTGAATGATTACATGCCTGAATTTTTTTATAAGGCTGGTCATAGTGGGGAGTAACTTGGACTAGTGTCATGCACATGACACTGGTCTAAGTTATCACATTCTTAGTGCATAGTAACTAATAGGTAGTGTCATAGATGACTAAATTAATTAGTTTATAGACTCATTATGCCTAGAAAATTTTAATGTTATGATAGCATAGCTAGTTAACCATATCTCTCCTCATTTAATAGCGCGTCATGTCATCAAATTGCTTACCTAGCAATGCACGTAGCTGCATACTACTTATGTTACTCTCATTATGACTAATCTAACTTCTAATGCGAGATTTTTGAACTTCGTAGTATCCTAGGAGTGCTCAATACGAGGCCATGTTGACACGACATGATAATTTCTTTCTACTTATGAAGGGCTATGTTATTGGGGAGACATAACTGCTGGTGACAACCGAGTCATCGTTCGTCGTGGCGGGCAATGACGGTTTCTTCAGATCGTTTCCTTTGTGAAGGCATTGCCACTGCAACTCTCTTCTCTTTGCTCTGGATGCTCCGACAAACTCTAGATATGGATCTCTCAGATCAGACGATAGCGATGCTCGGCACCATTCTCCCTCCAGGGGACTTTGTTTTTGGAGCTGGCGTTGGATGAGTAATAAGGTGGAGCACTTTGGCATCTACCACATCAATGATAGCAAGTCACATCGACATGGTGCAGCGGAGACTCGGTGACATGTGCTCGATGATGGACGTGCGGAGCGGTGTTGTTGTTTGGCGTTATGGCAACATCGACTGCAGGCATTGCCAGTAAATGTATTGATCCATCCCGAAGATGGGTCGGCGGAAGATGGTGGCAGCGGCTTCTAGAGTGTATGCATGTGGTGCACACTAAGGATCATCTAGGCCAGTTAGTTCCCCTGGTATGCCGTTGGGCGGCTTTGTGAGCACTCCGGTTTAGATGGTGTGCGTTGGTGCGATGGAAGCAAGTGGGATTGTGAGGATGGAGCAAGCTTAAAGCGGACACGAAACAAACACTGTCCAGGCAGATCCCAGGGACGAAGACACGATAGTGTTATGCATCCTAGGTTGTCTTTAGGGTTGCAAGTGGATCTTGCGAAAGTCCGTCTTCTAGATAAATTTTAGATCTTTAGTCCAACCTTTTGTTTCAAAATTTGAACTAGATATTTCCAATTGAACTAGAAGCGGGATTTTCGTGGGATCCCGCTTGTAACCCTATTTGTCTCCGATTGATATCATTTAACCCATGCTGCACCCTAGGCGCTCCATTTACGTGTCCGGGATATACATGCCAATTTATGTTGGCTTGCGCGTTTCTTTTCGGCGAGGACGAGAAACTAACACTACCTACACTGATATGAAGGTTGTGCTATCAGCGGCAGGCACAACATTGCGGTAGCGCCTGCCATTGAGGCTTGGTTGGCATGATTCCTGTGGCATAGACATGCTGTAGCGTCATGTCTGCTGTCTCAACTGTGAACCAAACTGACATGAACAGCCAGATCAATTGAGGTGGCAAGAAGAACGCATCGTGCTCATCACTCATCGTCTCTGAGGCCTCCCATTTCCATAAACGGTATACCAGCTAGATTGAACGGTATACGAAATGTGTAACAAACCTAAGAGGGAAGCACTATAGTTAGCTCACTTGATTTGTAGAGGTAGGGAGCTATCACATAGAGGCACGATTGCTGCATTCTATTTATGGAGAGAGTATCTTGTACTCAAGGCGCTCAAGAGTATTATTCGTGATATTTATGTCCATTTTAGGCTATATCTAAAAGAACGTAAATGAAAACCCTTATGGTATATGCATTGTGTCAGACAAACTCCAATCTAAAAGTCAAAATCTAGCTTGAGAAATAGACAAGGGTAAAAAAAACTGATGAGGAAGCATCTCTTCTACAGGAGGGGGGCTCATAGCTTTAGCTAGGTTCGGATGGTTCCATCCAGGCTCGGATGAGGAAGCATCTCTTCTACAGGAGGCGGGCTCTTGAACAGTAAAATGAGTAGTGGAGGAAAAATGTGAGAGAGAAAGAGAGAAATCAAAACAGCTTTCGAAAGAGATATGATGTCTTTAGGACCAAAGCATAGTATACATTACCCGCAAAAAAAGCATAGTATACATCATCTTTTGCTCTTTTCCATGCCAAGGTGAATGGATCGGGGGGCAACACCTACCACTGCCTCCTTAAATCGTGCTCTAAGGCCCCTAAAAGGATGCTTCCTGGATAAAAGACACGCTTTTTTCCTTTGAGGCTAGGTGCCGTGTGAGAACAAGAACCTAACACTGCCTAGACTAATACAAAGAGGATTGTGCTAGCAACGACAGGCACAAGTAGGCGACAACGCCTACCATTCAGTCTTGGTTGGCAAGGTTATTTTCTAGTACTGTAGTTTAAATTCGATGTAATCCGTCTATATTCGTCCATCTTTAATGAAATTCGCCTGGCTGAAATTTAGCCAAACGTGGGAACTCGGCCTGGGAACGTGAGTGAAAAACTCAGGTTCCCAGGCCGAAATCAAGTTTCGTCCGGCCAAAATTTGGTTTGAATTTCGGCCTAGGTTCGCCCAACGAGTGGGTATACTCTAAGACCCCTAAAAGGATGCTTACTGGATAAAAGACACGCTCTTTTCCTTTGAGGCTAGGTGCCGTGTGAGAACAAGAACCTATCACCGCCTAGACTAATACAAAGAGGATTGTGCTAGCAGCGACAGGCACAAGTAGGTGACAACGCCTACCATTGAGGCTTGGTTGGCAAGGTTACGGTGTCACCAACGTGCTATGGTGTCACGTCTGGTGTCTCAGCCGCGAACCAAATAAGCATAAATAGCTACTAGATCTGTGTCCCTCGCAAGGAGCATTAATTGTTTCTGAGGCCTCCCATTTCCATGAAACATCTTTTCTAGTGGCACGAAGGCCAAAAGCCTTAAGCGTACAAAATGTTTAAAGAACCTCCAGGAGGGAGACACTGTAGTTTGGTGTGTTGATTTGTGTAGAAGAGGAGAGCTATATATATATCACATATCGGCGTGGTTTGCCCACCTTCTATTGATGTAGATAGTATCATGTACTCAAGGCGAGAAATGGCCCAATTAGGAAAACATCTCCCAACTGGGGCCATTTCTATACTTGCTAATGGGTATTCATCAACTTTATATTCGTAGCTTAGAGCAGGGAAAAGGAGTTCCCTTAATACGGTATTTGCTAACATTTCTTGTTGTCTGAACCGGTCGCCACAAAGAATGTATAGGAGGCCGTAAAACTCCACTAAGTACTAGAGGAGAATAAAATTGATTGGGTTCATCATGCGGTTTCTTCCATGAACTGCTCCTGCATATTAGGCTAGTCATAGTGGGAGTAACTAAGGTGGTAACATGCATCCACATGCAATGCAAACTAGGCATTTTGCTGATGTGGCATGTCATTAAATGATGAAAGAGAGGTTTGGAGTAACTAGCTATGTTACCATAACATCACACACTCCAAGACAAAATGAGTCTACAAGCTAATAAATAAGGTCTTGCATGTTACTAGACACAAGTTACTATCCACTATAAAAATGGTAACTTATCTTAGTGTCATATGCATGACACTAGCTCAAGTTACTTCCCACTATGACCAGCCTTAGGAGGTGCATGGCCTCTTGGTTCCGGGTATCGCGCTGACAAGCCTCGTGTACAGGGCCAGTCTGGATCCACCAACGACATGCTCCAAGCGTACTCCCTCGCAGTCAAGTCCTCCATGATCTGGCCTTGTTGTTTGTGTGGTGCGGCCTGTGTTTGTAGGAATGCTTCTGCATCCGTGCACAGGTTTCTAACTTTGCAGTTGCGGGCAATTTGTTGTACGAATCGTGGTTCAGTTCAGCACCTAGCAAAGACAGAGTTAAAATGTAATTTGTTGCCTAGCAGGTTGCCTTGCACGTAAACATTCATATATGCATTATTTATATGTAAATGCAGTCAATCTCAGACTCGTAATATTGAGACAACCATAGAAGTAAGTGGTTTTGTTGTAACTGATAAGTCATCGAACATGAACAGTTAGTACCAGGCATTTTGACTATCATCTTCCCATATATTAGTATAGCACCATTTATGTTGGAATGAGGAGACATCCATTTTATCTGTTGTTGCAGCACACATTGTCTTTGTTCGAGGACGATCCAAATGTAGTAAGGTAATCCTAAAATTATCTATTTGGTTCACTCACACTTTCGCTTAGATGTTGAGTGGATTGGAAAGCAAGTAGGTTTGCTTCTGTAGGAATCTATGGTCCAACGGATGATGATCAGCATTTTACGAGAATTATCATAATTTACAAGGAGGCCAAAAATTGATGATACACGTATTTATTAGCTAAAGATTTCCATATGAGAAAAGAAACATGCCTCTCTTTGAAGTTTTGAAGATCCAGAGTTGGCCTTGCTTTAAAAGATAGTTATTTTTGCAGCAAGAAGTAGCTAGGCTTAATAAATTGATCATGCTGGATGATATGTTAATTACTCCCTCCGTTTTAAAATATAAGATATTTTAGCTTTGTGAAGCAATGTATCTAGACTTCTTTTAGTATGTAGGTCCACTCAGGTTTGTAGTAAATTTACATGCTAAAAAAGGTCTAGATACATTTTTTCTTATATTTTAAAACAGAGGGAGTATTTTTTTTGTACTGTATGCATTTCCTCATAGCCTCATGAGGTAGCCGGCAATCTATCTTCCTCGGCGTTGGTTGCGAAACCGAGCAGTCCTCCGGGAGAGCCCAACAACAGCGGGAGACGTCGTGTTGTGCATGTTTCACCTCCCAGACGAGTGAGCTGGGTTCGCCCGAAGAGAAGCAGATCATGACGAAGTTGTTTTCAGACTACTGATGTTCTCATGCATTTTTGGTCTTTCTCTTGGCTCGTGGGTTCCGATGTTTGATTCGTGGTATTGTCTATGTTCTTCAGTGATAGTTAGCAACCTGCATGCTTCAGGATTCAGTAAAGGGCTCCTCTAAGCATTTCCGTTCGCTTAGCACAACACAATCATGTCATTAATTTTGGTCATTTTATCTGCTATTTTTAACATAGCAAATTATTTTCAAAAATAGTTGCTTGACGCATGGATAGTCATCATCCACTCTTCCATTTGTTACCGTTGCCCTGGATGTTTTTCTTCAGGGCATGATGTTGGATTATAGCTTTGCTAATCTTATTTTAGGTACAAGCTTGCTTGTAATATTGTACATCAGATTATCTTTTCTATACACACAAATTGTAACTAATATACTGAAAGTTTGTGCTACAGCATTGTATGTATTAAGAGCTCGTGCAACCTCGTGCGTTGCACGTACATGCTTACTAGTTAATTATGAGCCATAAATGAGTAGTACTACTATTACAAAATAGAAGGAGGTTTTAATTTGCCATATGACTCATGAATGTCGGGAGGAGTATGACCTTGCACAACATGATCATTGAGGATGAACAGAAGTATCCAGTGGATTTGATCGAGCAGAAGAAGTCATACTATAGACAGAGGTCTCTTGCAGAGCTTGATCACCAGGTGTCGGCATTGTGGGCTACCTTCATCGCCATGCGTCAGGAGATCCGAGACCCGACAGTGCATCAACATCTGCAGGATGATTTGGCGAACACATATGGAATACGCAAAGGCAACACACAGCTTCTATGCCGAACATAATCTGTCCGAACTATGCCAAACTATGTTGTTTTTTATTTTATGGTGAACTATGCCGAACCGTGCTGTGTTTAATTTTATGCCGAACTGTGCGAACGTACTATTTCAAATTTTCCACAAAAAACTAGCAGACCCTACTCCAATTCTCGCAAGAAGCTCTGATCGGTTAGTTTAGCTCGTTTGACGCAGTTTCTGATCATACATGTCCACTGTAAGGGTGATGTGGTATGATGCCCTATGTATTTTTGCGACCAAAAGAAAAACTCCATAATGCAAAATTTGACTTTAAATAAACCCAGAATTTTATAGAAAACTCCATAACTGATATTTTTTCTTATATTTTTAGTCAAATTTTATAAAATTTGACTTTAAATAAATCCAGAACGCGAGGTAAGTAACGAGATATCGGATCGGAAGCTTCACGAAATATGCAAGTTGCGAGCATTGTACGGGGAACAGATGTGATCGAGTCAGGGAGTGGAATGAGTGGAATAGCCACCGCATCTGCCTGCCAAGACCAAGCTATGCATAAGTGTGCTGCCTGCCTAGGACCAAACTAGCCGGATCGCTGCCGTTTCGATCGGGTCATAGTCAGGCCTGAAATATCTTGCGGCCGTTCAGCTCATCATTGCTGACGATGAGCCGTGGTCGCCGTTCGCGCCGGCGCCGACACCTTTTAACCGGAATACTTCTCCCAGCGCGCGATGATTTAGACGGCCTAAACAATTCGGCGCATGTTGTGTTGCACTTTTTTACCAGCGTCCTGCTTTTTGAATTGGCATTTTTAAGGGTTTGAATTATTGTTCGTCGTCTCAAAAAGTGACAAGGAAGAAGAGAGAAAGTCTGTGAGGGAATAAATGTTGACTCGCAGGTTTATGTTCCTAACAGTGGCCTAAAACTTGACCACGGTTCACCTTTTTCTTGACATTGACCAATGGTTTACCTTTTTGACCTGCTTGTCGAAGTCACCTAGGATTGCGGCTGCTCGACCTGACCGCTGCCGGTTGCTATGGGCCTGTGGCGGTGATTGGTGGCGAGGAGCGGGCACCAGGGCCCTGGGCCCCTGGTTCTGCCGGTGCTTAGGCTGGTCAATCCCAGGTTGTGTGTAGAAGGTACCTATAGTGGTTTCAAGGTTTTTTCGGTGAAAGTTCAGCGCTTGGGCACCAAAGATGACGATGCATGCAGGTGTCATAACCCTCTTGAGGGTGTCGATGTGGCTATATTTCTATACATGGGCTCCGGGTGAAAACTCTTGACCTTTTTGGTGTTGACTATGGTGGGGTGTACAACACTACCCTCCTCTAGCCATCGTTGTGGAGCTCTGGTATCTTCAGTCTTGTGCCGGCGTATTCGATGGCAAGAATGGTCTTTTTTGCTTTTCTTTTTTCTTACCTTTGATATTCTTTATAAGAGGGTTCTCTCATCATTTTGTACCGGTTTGATCGTTTTACTTTATTTATAAAGCGGGACGAAAACTATAAGCCATAAACGAGTAGTACTCCAGCCAACAACTGGTCTGGAGTTGCAACTCAGCATTGTTTGTATATTAAGAGGTCGTACGTTGCACGTACACGCTTACTAGTTAACTATGATCCATAAACGAGTAGTACTACTGGTATAAAATATAAGAAGATCTTAATTTTCCCTATGACTCATGCATGTCGATAGGAGTGTGACCTTGTACAACATAATCATTGAGGATGAGCAGAAGTATCCGGTGGATTTGGTCGCGCATGAGGAGCCATACTACAGCCAGGGGCCTTTTGCAGAGCCTGATCACCAGGTGTCGGCATCATGGGCTACCTTCATCGCCATGCATTAGAAGATCCGAGACCAGACAGTGCATCAACGTAGTTGCAGGATGATTTGACGAGAACATATATGAATACGCAAATGCAACACATAGCTGCTATGCTAAACATGATCTGGCCGAATTATGCTGAATTATGTTGTGTTTCATTCTATGATGAACTATGCCGAACTGTGTTATGTTTAATTTTATGCAAACTATGCCGAACATTGCTTTGTATTCATATTATGCCGAACTACGCGATAAGCCAAATTGGGGTGAAATGTCGCCAAATTTGCCAAAAAAAAACACCTGCCTGGGAACCCCGCCTGGGAACACGAGCGGGAATTTGGCAATTCTCAAGCTGAAAGTTCCATCCATTCGGCGCTACCGAAAGTTTAGCGCCGGATTTTGGCCTAGAAACGTCAAACGATTGTAGATGCTCACGAGCGCAAACCCTTGCTTGGAGGCCAACCTCAGCTCTTTCTCAATGCCGATCACACTCACCCTATGCAGAAAATTGTAGATTGCTACCACATTTCGGTCTAGGGTTTCAAAAACCTATCACTTCAAATTTTTCGCAAAAGACTAGCAGATCCCACTCCAATTCTCCCAAGATCTCATCGGTTAGTTTAGCTCGTTTGACGCAGTTTCTGATCATACAGGCCCACTGTAAGGGTGATGTGGCATGACGCCCTATGTATTTTTGCAATAAAAGAAAACTCCATATATTACTCTTCCAATGCTGTGTCCCCAGTCTATCCTTTTTTAATGAGCAAATTCCAATTTTTACCCCCTAATTTGATAATTTTGACGCCAATTACCCCATTTAGCATGTTTTTATTCTAATTACCCCATTTAGTAAAAGTTGTGCCAAAGTTTACCCCATCTAACATTTTAGCGATTAGCGACTCGATAGGTGAGTCCTAGCTTCCAGATATGTGTGGTGTGTCACATAGACCGTTTGTGGAGGCATATCTAGTCCAATTTCAGAATTTTTTTAGCAATTAGATACGCCGCAGAACGCGTGCGGCAACTTGTTCACTGCACTCGACGTGGGTGAATGTGGCAGAGCACCGCTGGAGCGATCGTCGATGTCGACCAGCGAGACGTGCCCCTTGAACAGGTTCATAGTGAAGCGCCTCTAATGTGTGCTGCAGAGCCACAACAGCGGAAATGGGAAACGATGACGAGGCGTAGCATGACAAGAGGCAAGACCTGCTATGGTTCGAACATGAAGCCTCACGATCAAAACGCTGTTGTAACTACTAGATGGTTGGATACCTCAATGTGACTCACAGAGAAACATCCAATACAACTAGACTTTAGCTGGAGCTAGTTGCATCTTGAGATGAGAGAGACCGAGAGAGCCTTGAGAAATGCACACAGGAGACCAGGAGTACTAAAAGAGATCAGGCCCGTTGTTTTCCTATATATGGTGATTATAGCGATGGTACTTTGATCTTGACTATGTATGTCTTTTAAAATGTCCACTTTTGGATAATGAAAGCACATGTTGAATCGTTTCAAAATGGTAAAGGGGGTAAAAATCGGCACAATATTTACTAAATGGGGTAATTTTGACAACAAATTGCTATAAATGGGGTAATTAGTGTCAAAATTGTGAAACTAGGGGGTAAATACTGGAATTTACTCTTTTTTAATAAAATCCCCAAACGGTACTGTAGTATAGACAAGTTTGGATCAGATCGGCAAGTGGCGGCTGCTGGAAGCTTCACGGAATATGCAAGTTGCGAGCATGCACTGTAAGAGGAACAGGTGTGATCGAGTCAGGGAGTGTGATGAGTGGAATAGCCACCGCATCTGCCTGCCTAGGACCAAGCTAGTGCACAAGTACGTGTTGCTGCTGCTGCTGCTGCTTTGATCGATGTATTCTTGTTTATCTAGAACTACCTATAGTCTGATCGCTGCCATTTCGATCGAGTCATAGTCAGGCCTGAAATATCTTGAGGCCGTTCAGCTCATGCTGCTGACGATGAGCCGCGGTCGCCGTTCGCCGGCGCCGACACCTTTTAACCGGAATACTTCTCCCAGCGATGTTTTACACGGCCTAAACAATTCGGCGCCTGTTTTATTGTGCTTTTCTACCAGCGGTCTGCTTTTTGAATTGGCATTTTTAAGGGTTTGAGTTATTGGTCGTCGTCTCTAAAAGTGGCAAGGAAGAAGAGAGAAAGTCTGTGAGGGATTAAATGTTGACCGGCAGGTTTAGGTGCCTAACAGTGGCCTAAAACTTGACCACGGTTCACCTTGGTCTTGACATTGACCAACGGTTTACCTTTTTTTGACCTGCTTGTCAAAGTCACCTAGGATTGCGGCTGCTCGATCTGGCCGCTGCCGGTTGCTATGGGCCTGTGGCGGTGATTGGTGGCGAGGAGCAGGTGTCAGGGCCCTGGTGCTGCAGGCGCTTAGGCAGGTCAATCCCAGATTGTGTGTAGAAGGTCTGGTTCAGGGTCAGCGGATGGTCGGAGATACCTATAGTGGTTTGAAGATTCTTTCGGACGAAAATTCAGCGCTTCGGCGCCAAAGACGATGACGCATGCAGGTGTCGTAACTCTCTTGAGGACGCCAATGTGGCTATCTTTTCACACGTGGGCTCCGGGTGAAAACGCTTGACCTTCTTGGTCTTGACGATGGTGGGGTGTACAACGCTACCCTCCTATGGTCATCGTTGTGGAGCTCTGGTATCCTCGGTCTCGTCCTAGTGTATTCGATGGCAAGATTGGTCCTTTTTGCTTTTGTTTTTTCTTAACTTTGATATGCTTTATAAGAGGGTTCTCTCATCACTTTGTACCGGTTTGGCCGTTTAGCTTTATTTATAAAACGGGACGAAAACCTGTTTCAAGAATGTCCGACATGCAACTCCGGACTAGTTGTTTTTTCAAAGGATCGTGGCAGCCGTGCCTCTGTAATAGTGCCTAGATCTTTGACAAATTGACCAAACTTGATGTACTAAAACACTAGCTGTACGGTACCTGACCTGCCAGTTGTTCATACGAATCCAAGGAACTCTTAAAAATATGGCAAGAGTTTATCTGCAATGAGTACCTATTATGCTAAAACCTTGCCAAACTAAGTGTTTTATGTCGGAGCTATATCAAATTCACATAAAGATACTGGGTTTAATAAAGCAGGAGTTTTTTAATGGGTCACCCTTGAGTTTCTAATTTTCCCGTTAAATGCCAGCTTCAAGATTTCATTAAAGTGGGTACCAATTGGATTGCCCCAAAGTTTATTAGACCCACTCAATCTTCTTTTATGACCTGACAACACATTCTTGGGCATGTTGTTGTTCTTCATGAACTATACATGTGATTCATAGGAAGAAAATGAATGGTCTGATATATAAAATTGATTTAAAATATCATATAAAAAAGATAAATGATCTTTTCTACAACAAACACTACATATTAATGGATTTGCGCTTGAGTGGTGTATATTAATTGAGCAGTTTTTGTAGGGAGGTACTATCGGAATAAAAATCAAGGATGAGATCACATATTATTTTCAAACCAGGAAAGGTATGAGACAAGGTGATCTGATGTCCACTATAGTTTTTAATATCATTATAGATATGCTGGCTATCCTTATTGTAAGGGAAAAAGTAGATGAACAAGTTGGAGGCCTCATTTCACATCTTGTTGATGGAGGGGTTTAGATTCTACAATATGCGGACGATATCATTTTGTTCATAGAACATGACCTTCAAAAGACTGTGAACATGAAGCTTATTTTGGATATGTTTTGAACAATTGTCCGGTCTAAAAGTTAATTTATGTAAAAGTGACATTTCTGTTTTGAGAATGGAAAGGGCAAGGAGCAATGGTATAAACAAATTTCTAGATGGGAGGCTAGTTATTTTCCCTTTAGGTACTTAGGAGTACCTATCCATTATACAAAACTTAAAAAATTAGATTGATACCCAGTGAAAACTCGCGTCGAAGGAAAGTTGGATTACTGGAAGGGCAAGTTACTATCCTATGGTGATCATTTAGTCCATATCAATTCTAACCTAACTAGTTATGTATGTTTGTGTTGTCTTTCCTAGAGATACTTAAAGGGTAAAGAAGCAACTACATTTTTGGAGGTCTCACTTTTTTTGGCAAAGTGATGAAAATGAACATAAATATAGACTAATAAAGTGGGATATAATTTATAGACAAAAGATCAGGGTAATCTTGCTATAAAGGTGCTTGAGTTAAGAAATAAGTGTTTACTAAGAAAATAGATTTTTAAACTACTAAATGAAGAAGTGGTTTGGGAGGAGTTGCTATACAATAAGTACCTCAGTTGAAAGATATTATCCAAAGTCTAAGATAAATCAACTAACTCTCCCTTTTGAAAAGGACTTATGCGAGTGAAAGATGAGTTCCTTTGTAGAGGGCACTTCAGAGTTAGAGATGGATTTACTAATAGGTTTTGGAAGGATATATGGATGGTTGATACATCTTTAGCGCAGAAATATCCATCATTGTGTAATATTGTACAAGGGAAGATTGTAAAAGTGCAAAAAAATTAGCTAACACCACAACACGGAGGGCGGCCCCTATTACTTATAAATGCCGAGGAGCCTAATCACCACCTTGGCACTATCGCAGGAAAAAAAAAGGCACCAGACATAACTGCATCATGGAAGTGGATAGGCGGTATTATTTTTTGCTCGAGACATCGTCATCCAGTGACCTAGCGCTTCCGCGGCACTAGACTAGATGTGCCTCGGTCAATTACAGAAGATGGGGAATTTTAGTGTTGTGCCATCATTTGCATGTGTCGTGATTTGTACACATCAGTGATATACAAAATTAATTACAGTAATAGTAACAAAGTAATGAATTTAGGTTGCTAATTGCAATCAAATCAAAAATTCAAGTTTATTAAGATAGAGGATATTCATTAAATCACATTACACTGTAACCACCTTTTCAAGGATCTAATCATTGTACTCGACTTTTCTTTTAAAAAGAGAATGTGAAAATAGGGGATTTGCCCCACTAATTCTTCAAAAATCCCTTCCAAGCAAATTATAAAAATAAATAGTAAAAATCTATCTATAACAATCCTAATTCTTCCAACCTAGCTAACCTATTCTTGAGTGCCTCCCTATTATGCTAGCACTCTACTGTGATAGCAGTAACTGACACACCCACCATCCTCCAACCATGGTGTTGTGACATCCACAGCGATGGGCATCGTGTCCTCCAATGATGATGGTTTCATGGTTGTGGCGGCTCACCGACCATCCTCCGCGCCCAGTACTTTGACGAAAGCATGGGCTTGGCTATAATCCTTCGCACGCCTTAAATTAACGATGTTGTTGTGGGTCTGAAAGAGATAGCCCATCGTTTAGAGAAAGAACAATATGCAACAATAGATCAAAGAACCTTAGGCTCGGAGAACTCCAGCGCGGAGGATCCATTGGATTGGTAGTCCATCCTGAGCTTCCGAGGAATCACCACATTTGGGAGGGCCGACAGTAGCAGCGATGGGAGTTGGTGGTGAGATCTTCGAATCTAGGGTTGTCCTTGCCGAGAGTGGGAGTGTGGCTCCGTATAGAGAGAGGAGTTAAGAAAGTGGAGACTAAGGGTTCCCTATATTATATTGGACATGGGTGAGCAGTTGGTGAGATCTAGTGTTTGCTTTATAGGTTGTAGAACAAGTGCAGCCAATCATGTGGGCTGAATTTGCACAAAGGGCTCATATGTCAGTCTCCAATATCTCGGGTAGGCAGTGGTGCGTTACACCTATGAGCTAGGCAAGCCGAACTAGTCAGCGTGGTGTGATTGACCATTCTCCAGCATACAACCAACAATTAATAGTCCTTGAAATGGACGGCGAAACAGGAGAATGCCTCTATTGGCCAAGTGTGGCATTCAAAACCGCGGCCCTTACGTACCATGTAAGACGGCACAAATATGTGATGATATCAAGTCTACCATGGCGTATCCGTGGTCGCCACGAATACCCAACCGATAGCTATATTATTTTTGTATGTACTTTTTGCTTGTGCTGCATAAAAAAGTATCGCGCACAGTGTAAAGTACCAATGGATGTTTCATTCCGGAGGATACTAATTGGTACTAAGTGGACATCAAGGTTATACTTATGCCAAAGGTTTTGATGGTAAAATTGTCTGATGAGCCGGATATATTTGCATTGAAACTAACAGCCTCACGGGTACTCTTGGTGAAATCTATGTATGGGAATCTTATGAATGATCATACCATTTTCCACCATAATTATCTATAGTAATTGAAGATTACAGTTAAAATAAATATTTTTATGTGGTTCCTTAATAAGAAAGTTCTATTCACAAAACACAACTTAACAAAAATGAATCGGGTGGGGTGTACCAAATATCTTTTTTGTGGGGCCCATGAAATAATTTAATATTTGTTTACTTCTTTCCCTTTTGCACTTCTTTTGTGGCGCACCATGTACTTTACTTATGACCTACCTCCTTTATCTTATATAAAATATGTTTAGCAATTGGGTTAATGGGGTTGCAAATATATCTAAGGCCAGAATTCACATACTCGGCGCCACCCCTCCTTCTACCGACTATTTATTTCTCATGATTGCCATGTAAAGTTTCAACCATGCTATGTAGAGGCCATTTTATTGCCTTTCTCGTGACTAGTCATGTCCCTTGGTATTCCGATTATTTGCTCTTACCTCGTCACATGTCTGGAATAAGAAGCATCGGTAAATAGTATGTTATCGAATATCGATCATACTGGTTCTCCTTTTGGGAAAGTGCATATATTTTTTGAGAGATGTATAGATCTTACAAGCGGTGCTGATCCAATCTCTTATGCCTCATAACAATCAAGACGCTCTTAAGCCATGGTGTCTTGGTCTCAGGTGTGTCGACGTGGAATCATTTGACACTGTTTTTTCCAAAATGTAAGTCCCATTGGCCCTGGCCCATTCCGTGTGCATGGTGATATGAAGAAATAGTGTAATTGCATTCGAGTCCATCCATGTAATAACAGAGAGGTGCTTGTTTATAACTAGGAATCAAAAGAGCCTGAATATGAACGAGATGAATTTGTAGGAACTATGATGTTTCAAGTATAGTGTTTATATGTTCTCAGGAAAAAAGGAATATACAAATGAGACTAGAATGCAAATCTAATAAAAGTAAATCCTATTTATCTCCCAGGGTGAAAGGATATCATGTCAAAGTAGTTCCAAGGGCAAATATTTCTATTGTTCGATATAAATTACTCTTCACTCCCAGATCAACAATTAATACAGAGTGTGGCAGCATTTTAATACAGCTGCGCTAGTGCTCAAATTAAAACCACACATGATGTTGAAGGTGCAAGCCAACACAAGACAAGAAATATCTGACCGCCGTGTGCCGCATTCCTTGAAACAGGATCGCGTCCAGCTATATTAATATAGCAACCAACCCGTACAAGAGTGATACCACTGCTGGTATACAATTTAAAGTAAAAGGAACCTTTGAAAATAAATAGACTTTCCATGTGTTGCTCAGGCATTTGCGAGGGCCATCATGTTAGTTATTGAAATAACCAGCCTTCTCCTTTTCAATAGGGTCCTTTTTTACTAGTCACCATCCTCTGGACTAACTATTTATACCTCGGTGTCCATTGAGAAGTTTCAATCATGGAGGTTGTCTTCTTGCTTTTCATGTGACTAGTCATATGCGTTTTATACGGAGCATTTGTCCCCTTATCTTGTCACCCTTGTCTTGTCACAAGTTAAAAATAGGAAGCATGGGGAAATATTATGTTAACGGGTCTATCCTTTCTTTGTATGCAACTGCATAACATCTCAGCAAAATGTTGAGGATCTGATCAACTCTAGAAGATCTCCTATCAGAACAACATATGTATCTGTTAAATTTGGTTTCTCGTAGATTGTAAGTATTTGTAACATTGTACTAGTTAGGGGGATCCTCACGTATGCACTCTATGCTACGGCAGCACCTTCAACGACATGACAACCTGGCATTTTCTGTCCTAGTTGTGTTGAAAAATAAAATAAAGAAAAGAGGAGTAAGCGGGTAATAACTAAACTATTTTGTACATCGCTCTAATTATAGGTAAATCTGTAAC
Organism: Avena sativa; assembly: GCA_916181665.1. Taxonomy (NCBI): domain Eukaryota; kingdom Viridiplantae; phylum Streptophyta; class Magnoliopsida; order Poales; family Poaceae; genus Avena; species Avena sativa. The sequence goes on from OV702296.1 coordinate 288,597,414, forward strand.
GTACATCTTTGACAAACGGAACTTTAATCCACTTGGAAAGATATTATAGGTAAATCTGTAACATAACCAAATAAGTGCTTGCTTTTCTTAAGAGGTCAATCATTATTTTGTACGTCCATTAGTTGGGTCCTTATGTTATATTCATACGATGTAAAATTATACCAAATACAGTTTAAAGGATGTGGAATCTAAATGTTTTTACAATAGTACTATGTTCTATGTTTTTATACTTGTGCATATTTCCATGCATTATATGTGTCACAGGTAAAAATAAGTTAGACCATAGGAACACACAGACATTCACCTAGCGTTAATAATGCATGTAAGATAATTGCTGAGTTCGAAGACAAAGAAATGGAAAAAACTGGTTTGTCTTCTCTTAGCTAAAAGATATTCTCTTAGCTAGTAAGATAACATAAGACTTTTAACCCGTTGTACGAGCTTCTCTTATGTATATGTTTTCTTGTTCAACTTTAGTAACCTCATAATTTTAGGAGCATAAAAAACAATTATTAGTTACTACTTGAGTGTTGATCCATTATATGCTACTTTTTTTGTCTTGTCTAAGTGATGTGAATTAAATAAATAAATATGTACAACGAAAGTTCTTCTTTGACAAAACGATGAAACTCGATCTACTCGTACTAAAAGAGTGGTTATATCTGACCTATACTTTTATGGGATCAGTGGTTCTTACAATTCTAAGTAGTGCCACAAGAAATATGATGTGGCGTTTAAGGAACTATGAGTTATGCTTTTTTCTTACGGCCTTACAAATCATACATATAGCTAGCCACTACCCCATAATTGGTTCTTAGTAGAGATTTTATAGATATTGTATACTCCAAAGGAAAGAAAAGGTTTGTCATCTTTAATACTATGGATTCTTATTGTGGCTATCCGAAGACTGTTGATGGTAGACATACATCTATTTTTATCGGATATGGATGAGAGTCTAGCAACATGATCTGATGTGCATACCTCGTACCATTTATTGCTTATTGCCAGAGCTTTTGAAGACATGATGCTTTAGAAGGCCACAAATATTTTGGTGGGTTGGTTGAAATTCGATCAAATTGGAAAATAATAAATTGAGTACCATAGTACATCTCGATTGATTATACACTTTATATGTGTATTTGTGTCTAGACAAAACTGGGACCATTAATATGGATCGGAGGGAGTAGATTAAAACATGTTGCATGCACTGGTGATGCAAAAACCATTGTGTCCTTTCTTTTTGAAATAAAATCAAAGCTATAGGTATTTTATTGGGTTGGCTGAGAATCATAAGTTTCAACTACAAAATAAAACTAAAAATTAGATAGTTACTAGGGTACACTCTGTATTGATTATACTTTTTCTCTTGTATCATATCTCTCATGTCTGCAATTTTTGTCCCAACGAGAATAAGTGTAATCTTCAAACTAATGTGTTTTTTAAAAATTATATAGCTTATATTAAATAGATAAGAGATCTGATTTCACGTAGTGGCGGTTGAAAGTTATGATTTTCCCTTCTTTCTGTATTCGGGTTAAATCATTTTTATTTTTTCTCTCTTACCAAACATCTGACATGATTCCATTATTTGATGAGATGTTCTCCTTTCCCATAAGGTCCCTTCTGCATTGCTCGCCACCTCCTCAACTGACTATTAATAGTTGGTTTCGATGGTGAAGTTTCAATCATGCTTTGTACACATTATCTTGTTTTTCTTGTGACTAGTTAGGTGGATTTTATTATAAGCATTTCCCCTATCTCATGACAAGTTCGAAATAGGAAGCATCATGAAATACTATGATAGTGAACCTTTGTTTTTCTTTTACATGCAAGTGAGTATTATTTCATTCCATATACTCGCAAGTCCTGTACCAAGAATGGTTGATTTCATTTACCGCCTCAAAAATAAGATGCTTCAAAGCAAAAAGATCTAGCATTTTGGTGCAACATCGTCAGGACACACAATCACGAAATCTTAATCCATTGACCGCGACCTGTCTTGTATGTGTTGTTTGCTGTTTGAGGTCAAGGTGTTGTTAGAGTCTATCGATGTAAAAATTAGCATGCATGTGCTTCTTTTCAGGTCTAAGAATCTAGTAACCCACGAACAAGTTGAATTTGAAATAAATTTGGTTTTTTATGTTTCAAATAAAGTGTATAGATGTTTGGTGGTACGACAAAAACTTGGTAGTAACGACAAGAAATATATTAGATATATTACATGAAGGAATTATTAAATTGGATGTGGAGAACTAATATAATGTATGTTATGTTAGTATTCTCCCAAACATCTAGTACGAAATTTGTTTATATCTTCTAAAGATCCTCTAAATGATCTACAACCCCAGACACTACTCACATGAACAAGGTTACTATTTCGACTGAATTCAAGCTCATAGGAAGATTGTTAATATCTCTAAATAAATCGTTGTTGTTTTACTTGGAGCTTTACTGAAGAAGGTATTCTCGGAGTACTAAATGGAGCTTTGACGGAAAATAATTACTCATTTTGAACTTGGAAATAGTTGCACAGTTCGAAGATATTTTCAAAAGTGTTATCTGAAAATAATATTGCAGTGTAACTACTGCTCAGCTCAGGGGCACATAGAGGGTTGCACTCCGTGCTATAGCATCATCTTCGACGGCATGGCAACCTGGCATTTTGTACTCTACCTCTGCCTTTGGCTCAAGCTACATAGTTCACGACTCATGACTTTGAATGTGCGTGCATAATGTACTACTCCCTTTGTTTGGAAATGAATGCTTAGATCCGTATGTTCAGACAGATTTTAGTGTATAGAGATATGCTTATCTAGACAAATCAACAACACTTATTTCTGAACAGAGGGATTAGTAGAAGAGCTTCGACTCACGACTCACGACCAGTGCTTTTTTTCCCATATCGCTACTCGTTTCTTTATTCATCTTTGATCACAAACCCCTTCAGGAACACACGAACATAGGACATGTCGACAATATCTGTTATTGGGCAGCATATGCTACCACTTGACGTGTTCTCCATCATCGACGATGCCATTGTACGAGAGGATCATCTCCATGTTGTTTCCATTGTGCGATCATCTCCATCTTGTGCGTTCTTCGTGGCCATGCCCATGAGTTAAGTACGGAGTAGATGAATGCAACCGGTGGTAGTTTATGGTAGTACTTTGTTTTATCGGTCACCGAATTCAGTTAAGGTCATCTTTTGGTTAGGAAAGCCAAACCGGACTCCAGTCGTGCTGCTCCATTTTACCCAAAGCATGTTTGAATGACCGAGTATACACGTATAATCTCATGCAAATCACCATGTGCCAGACAAATAGTAGGGGTTTCGTTTCTTTAGGCACATGGTAGAAACTAACTCCTGTAAATTTGGAGAACAAGTTAAAAAGTATGCTTAGTGTGCGAAATTCACAAATCTCTGTGCCTAAGTTATAGAATTTGGAACTTGGTATGCATTGTGATACTACATATTGAAGTTCTAAAATTTCCACATACCTATATACATTGTCTAAATGCCTGCTTTTTTTCCTGATTTTGTGAAACTTACAAATATAATCTTCGACTCCCTTCATACTGGTCCAAACTTGGGATCAAATATCCCCCTCCGAAAATCCCCCTACATATTTATGTATGCATAAATAAACTAATCCCCCTACATAATCTTCGACATGTCGTGCGGCAACACCGGCGCCACACTAGTAGAAAAAGAGGCTTCGGTTCAATCTAGAGTCTGACACTAGTCCCGATTTATTACAGGCCGGGACTAGTATGAGCACTAGTCCCGATTTATTACTAAAGGGTCACCCTTTAGTCCCGGGCCGTGATACGGTCCCGGACTAAAGGGGTGCGACGCGGGCAACTTAAAATTGCTATAACTTTTGTGTACGATGTCAAAAAAAAATATACAACCTATCAAAATGTGTGGAAATTATTTTTAGTTTGATTTTAACGGCCTTATTTGGATTCCTCACATTTTTAGATTTTTAAAATTATAAATAATGGATTCCTCACATTTTTCTGATTCTTTTACATTTTTAAAATTTGAAAAGGGGAAAAGTTATTTTTTTTATTATTTAGCAAGTTTTTATTCCATATTTTGATTCATCACATTTTTCTGATAATAATGAATATATTATTTGTCGAATTTCGATTTACAGATTTAAAGATATTATTTATGCCATATTACATGAATAATGACAAAAAATGAATAAAATATTATTTTATTTAGTTTTTTACTTTCATTATATTAAAATATTATTATTACTTATTTATTGTTGTTTACTAAAATAGTTGTTTGTAGTTTCAATAAATAAAGATGTATGGCATATTGATATGGGCTAATAGGATTGATAGGATAGTGTTGACAACAAGGTACAAAAGGGCTTCGCGCAAGAACATCCGGATGGAACAGAGAAGTTAAGCGTGCTAAGGATGGAGTAGTGTTAGGATGGGTGACCGAATGGAAAGTTTAACCACAAGTGTAATTTGACCTAAGATTAAATATACTTAGTGCTAAAAATGTTTCAAGTGAGAGGATTACGAGTCAAACAATTCAAAAGTTTAAGAAAAAATTCAAAAAAGAAATTCAAAAAAAATTAAAAAAAAATCAAAAAAATTGAAAAAAAAATCTTTAGTCCAATCATCCCCTGCAGCAAAAAAGGTCATGCATTGGCCCTCTAGTCGCGGGTTGCAACAAACCGGGGCTAGAAAAATAGGGGCCTTTAGTCCCGATTTCGCAGTCCCGGATGCAAAACCGGAACTAAAGGCCCTTGCAAACCGGGACTAGAGGCCTTTTTTCTACTAGTGCCACCTCCTTATTACCCTCCCCGGCCTCCTGCTCCACCAACCTGAACCGCCCATCCATCTTCCACAAGACCTTCCTCAAGCTCTGCCAGATCGTGGCCATGGTCCACAAGATTGAGGCGTGGTTCTCCAAGGTCGTTGCACCACGTCGTGCTTGAACTTGTTCATTTTCCTCCTTTCTAGCAGTTCCAGATTTCTTGCGTGTATGAGGTGTTCTACTTTCCCATATTCTGTCTATTCCTGTGTCTTCCATATTTTCTACATGTATGAGATAAGGAATCTCGGTTGCCATATTTTTCTTTCTTTCTTTAGTTCTTTGGTTGGTAAACAGATTGTTAACAACATTCTGTAATACATCAATGAATTATGTAGTACTAATTCTGTACATTAACAGAAAATAATTATGTACATTAACAGAAAATAATTTTGTACTAATTCTGCACTAATTGTGCCTAAAATCATGGAATCTAAAAATTTGTACTATTAATTTTGCACTGATTGTTCGGGGGGTTATGGAATAAAAAACTTTGGCACTGATTTGTTTCTTCCATTATGTGTCCAGCTCCAGTATGTGTGCTCCAAAAAATCGGTACCGGTCCAATTAACGTAATGGAAAATGGCTAACGTAACAATTATGCATGTCTGTTGGAAAAAATTGGATCAAGTCCAATTAATCGTAATGTTGTGAAAACTGGCTAAAAATGTTATGTACTAACCATGTAGTAGCTGGTGTCGATGGTTCAAGCGACAAGGTAGTGACTACTGAGTAGCAGCACAAGGATCTCAGAGTTAATAGTCGATAATTTATGGGTATTTTATCCTAAACAGAGAAGCACACTAGAGGAGTTTTTTTGCAATGTACACACATCGCTACACAGATCTTAAAGCATATATAGGCGGCCAGGATAAGCATATATAGGCGGCCAGGATAAGCCTCGGACACCAACATTTATGTAGAATGAGATTTTCGGACATTGTGCTTGAAAAATAAAGGATAGACAGCATGCATGCACGAGTCGATGCAGTCCTTTCAATGTATAATGATAAAATATAAGAAGTTAGAAATGTTTTATTCGGGTTAGCTGAAATTCGTATGTCTTCTGTTGTACAAACAAAAACAAAAAAAATCGAGTACCATATAGTAAATCCCAACTGATGTAACTTGCCTCGTGTTCCTCATGTTTACTACTTTTATACCTGCTAGCTGAGAACAATGAGTGGTCTGGAAACTAATGCGTTTGTTTTAATGAAGTGTACTGCATGCATATCGTATTTTAAGGACACACGAGATATGGTTTCATCTACTGTGGTTGAAAGGTGGCCTTGCCTTTGGTTTTACATCGATAACACACATGAAAACATTGTAAAGAGTACTTGTTTTCTTTCTTGAGTTAAATCCTCTCGTTGTGTGGGTCGGACCAAACATATGACATGGTTCTAGACTTCCAGTTCCACTATCCAAACAAATCTTCCCCTTTCCCATATATAGCGTTCTTCCGCGACTCCTCGCCGCGCCCCTCCCAACGCACAATTTTACATATCGATTGTCATGAAAAAACTTGAACCAGGCTAAGCAGAGGTCGTCTTCTTCCTTTCCTGCTGGTGTATGCATTTTATTAAGAGCACTTCTCGTACCTCCTCACAAGTTTGGAATAAGAAGCATCTGGGAATACTACGGTACATAGTGAGAATAGGTCTCGGCGAAGATGGATTCTGCCTGATCGGCAGGTTGCGCGCCGCGCCGGGGAAACTCAACATTGATGCAAGGTGCCGGCACTATACGCGGGAGAGAGACGTGATCGGGTCATGAGTGGATTGAGGAGGAAAAGCGATGAGTGGAATAGCAACCGTTCTCTTGTTCTTTCCTAGCGACCAGCAGCTGACCGAACTAGCTGGTATGTCTGTCTAGAAGTGTCTTGCTGCTATCCAGATCACTGCCTTTTCGATCGGCTCATAGACACATGGTCATGAGTCATGACTCATATCTTGGTCTCAAAAAGAAAGGAAGGGAAGACGAGAGTGAAAGTATGTGAGGGAATAAATGTTGACTCACAGGTTTACGTGACTAACAGTGGCCTAAAAGTTGCCCAACGGTTTACCTTTTGTTCTGAATTTACCAGCTGATTGACCTGCCTAACAGTCACATTGGACTTGTTGGCTTGTTGCCCTTTGTGAGACATGCATCATCGGATCCTAGGCACGCGGCTACTTGGTCGCGCAGAACCAGTTGCTGACTTGCAGGACTGGTACGGACCGACAAGAGACGCTGCTGTAGGCCTCCAAGGTTGCTGCAATCTACATTGAGATTTTAACAAACTGATCTGGGGTGGTTATTCTACGTGAGCATGTTTTGCTTTTGTTTCACGGATGCTCTCAACCTTTGGTACGTGATTGTTAGCCAGGCTGGAAATAGGCCAGCCAATTGCAAAAACGGCTCGATTGGTAGGCCAAGCTCGGGAAGTACGCCTGAATCGGCCGTTTCCGCAGAGCCACGCCGCGTGGAGCACATGGAGCACGCCTTCCCTTGCACGCGTGGAGAAGGAGAGCGAGATGGAGTGGCGGTTCGGGAACACACGCCATAAAATTTACTCACCGTCCACTCACGTACTCCCCTAAACTCTCCCTCTTCTCGCCCACATGTCGCATCACGCTAGAGGTAACTTGGCCATGACCGAGCCCGCTTGCTTGATCGCGACGGCGCAAGATCTCTAGAAGTCGGCCACGAGCGCGACCGCAACCACGTCGTCGACCGCGAACTCAACCAAACTGCATCGTCGACGTCCTTGTACAACACTTTCTCAACTTCGTCCTTGGCCGGTCAGCGATACGGGTAAGGCCTGCTAGCGCTCTCACTTGTTCCTCCGTACACCGTAGATCTGATGCTACATGTTCTCTACTAGGTTGGTGAATGACATGCACTCTAGATCTGCTAGGGTTCCGACTGGAATATGCTAGAAGCTCTGTATTTTCTTTGATTCGTATCCATGCAAGAGGGTTTTTTGGGTTTAGAATCGTCAATTCTCGACTGCGGTACCATAGTTTGCATTTGCATCCGACTTGCGAAGGCCATTACTATGCATGCTCTAGATTCATTCGCCATTTACTATTTGTTCTATTACCGATAATTAAAATATAGCACTTGACACTTGGTCTATCACTGTGATGATATGCATTTAACATGTCGCATGCTCAACCATGTGTGCTATCCATGACATATGTTAAATGATGGATCATATCGGTAATGTGTTCTTTTGGTCTATGTGTATGAGGCATTGCTATTTACTATTTTTTTAGTTTTTCCCAATGATTAAACTACGCATTTGAGGGACGGGGCTACCGAATCTACTAGTGTCATGTCCACAAAAAAATGTTGTGCATATACCTTGATTCGCTAACTCTGTCTCGGAAGTATGATCCATCTTAGCTATATGAGGTCTCACTGTTCTCTCTGGTAGCGTTAGCTTAGTGCCAATGGTTAAAGTCCATTGTGGACGAGGTTATCTGTACCGACCTGCTGTCTTGTACAACAAGATGGTTTGTACATGCAACTAGGTCGATACATATTCATCTTGCTCACAATTGTGTGCTATGTTATGTACATATGAGGCAACCATTTGATTGAACTTTAACCAATTTTGATTGCATTGCAAGCCAATGATTAGAGAAACCTATATTTGGGTGCAAGGAATGGTCCTGTCATACCCTATGCTTTGTACAAGAGCAGTTCCTTGTGCATATCAGTTGGTATGATAGACTCATTTCTTTGAACCAGGTGTGATTAGTCCATGAGGCACATTGTTTATTGTTTCTCCGCTATTCAAATGTGTGTTTTGATTTGTATGCATTGCCTCAATGTTATTGTTGTTTTTTGTGCAGATACAGCAGCTTGGAGTCCCTATCAAGGTGCTATCGGAAGAGGGATCCAACAAGAGAGCTAGTGGAAGGCCACCTACTATGGGCCACTTCCATGGAAGTGTCGCCTATGCATTTAGTCAAGGTGATGATGGCTCCTAGGTTAGGGATGCTCCCTCTCCTAGATGCCTTCAGGCCCTACCTAGGGCTGGTGCCAGGGAAGGTGATCGTGAAGACCAACATTGGCTGCTAGTGGGAGATGAACATCAAGGGTGTGAGTGACAAAACCTGCCTCGAAGCTGGATGGACCGACTTCGCCGTAACTCACAGCCTGAATATCGGCTACTTTCTGTTCTTCAAGAAGCTCAGTGCAAAGGAGTACATGTTCATCGTCTTCAACTACTCTGGCTACAAGGTGGTGGCCAGGTGACATAAGCACGTAGAGTCTAGCAACATGATGATCGTCTAGAGTGGTTGATGACTAACTTCCCTAAGGTGATTGTGATGCCTCCCTAAGTAGCATAAGAATGGGTGTGCCCTATGATACAGATACTGCCTAAGTAACATACTATGCTAAGTATGGATCTATCTGTCAAGTACTGCTTAATTATCTAGCGTGTTGTTTAATTATATGATGTTTTTATTGTTCTTGCTTTTCTTGTTGTTCTTGTCTTGGACAAAAGGACCAAATTTTCCCTACGTACTAAAACAATGGTGGTGTCTATCTGATCTATAACTCCATGGGATCATTTGTTGTTCTAGTCATAACTAGCATGGTGGCCCTCGCAAATGCGAGGGCAATATTTGAATGCGTCTAAAAAGGTTCCATAGATATTGATGTTATGCAATTTGGTAAAAATATTGTTTCATACGTCTAGCAACAATCTAGAAAACATAAATATGTCTCAGCCCAATAGTTTAGTAAGTTTAAGTTTAAATTGCAACTTTATCTACCCTACATTTTTACCTATAACATTAAATAGAGGATCCCTGTTCTCACAAATGGTTTCATTTAAAAAAAATTAGTCCATTCCCTCACTTCACATAATTTTATTTTCCCTAGGCGATTCCCCCTCTCTTGGAGTGCGCCGGCCAAGCTGGCCCCAGTGGACGTCCCGCGGTGCTACCGCCCTGACCCTGAGGTGACCATCTACTTCGACATTACGCAGTACGGGACCAGCTTCGACCTAGTCCAGGCATATGATTCGTCTAATGCGGTAGAAGGTTTTCATGTCTTTTTCATACTTTAAATCCCTTCGATGGGGCTTTCTCAACTAACATATAAGATGGTTTCATTATTAAAGTTATCTAAGCTACAAATTTCCTATAAGGTCCTTTTGTACTCCTCATGGTCCTCTCGGCCGACTATTTATATCTGGGCGCCCATGGTAAAGTTTTAAGTATGCTAGGTAGAGGCCAGTCTCTTCTTGCTTTTCTTATGACTAGTCATATTTGTTTCATTCGGAGCATTTTCCCCATTATCTCGTCACAAGTTCGGAATAGGAAACATTGAGAAATACTCTGTTATCGGGCCTATCTTTTCTTTGTATGTGCACATGCATAGCATTTAGGCGATGTTTTCACAGGGTGCATATCTTCCTTGATCACCGAGCAGACCAACATATGTATCCGGTAATTAGTTTCATCAGAGCTTGTAAGTATGTGCACAGTTGTACTACTCCTCAAACCACGAGCGAATCCTCACGGAGCTAGGGGATTGCACAGTGGATTTTGGCACCATCTGCAAGTCTTCAACGGCATGACACCCTGGCCTTTTCTGCTCTATCCTTGCCTCTCGCTCAAACTACAGAGTTCACGTCTCACGGCGTTGAATGTGCACGCTGAATGTATAGGAAAAATGCTTCCGCTCAGTACTCCGTCCAGTACTGATTTTTCCAGATTGCTATTCACTTCTTATTTACATTTGAGGACAGAGTCCTACATGATTCTTGGGGACACACGAACATGCGTCGCATCGAAAGATCTAGTATTTGCCACAATGTTACCTCGGGCCACGTTCTCGAGACGGCCCGCCTAAAAGATCTGATCCCCGCCTACCTTGTAAGCTCGGCGTTCTTGAATACTCCCTCCGTCCTAAAATAGATATCTCAGATTTGTGAAAATTTGGATGAATTTTAGGACGGAGGGATTAGTTAACTTTACATATGATTCCCTCCTTTATCTAATATCAGAATGAAAATGTTGGAAACTGATTAAATGGAACGAACAAATATTATAAGGCTAGAATTTGCATTGGAGTTCAGCCTTACAATTGGTTAGTATGGAAATGTAGAAAGGCATAATTTTTAAGATGTCTGAAACTTCAACTTTTTGCATGTTATTGGGGTGGCACAGCTTTTACTGCCAAACCAGCAAGATACCATGGCTACCAGACGCAACCCTCTACTGACGGTCACTTGGCATATCTTCGGTCAGCTGGCTGGCAACATATTAGTTGACTACATGATCTTCAATAGTCATATGATTGTTATTTTTGTTGGTTGATTCATGTTCGAACATTTAATGAAAGAATGTGTGCATCAACCGATGCAGAGAGGACAAGGTGTTATTCCCTTTTCAAAAAAGTTACATATAAAATACATAGGGGGGGATTTAGGATGGAGTATATTTGATCCCAAGTTTGGACAAATATGAAGGGAGCCAGAAATTATATTTATAAGTTTCACAAAATCAGGAAAAAAGAAGTGCATGTAGAGAATGTATACATGTGCGTGCAAATTTTAAAACTTAAATATGACCATTAGTAGTATCACAAATTTATACGTAGTGCATACCAAGTTCCAAATTATGTAACTTAGGCATGATGATTTGCGGATTTTCACAAAATTCCAATTTTTACCCTCTAGTTATACTTTTGTGACACAATTACCCATTTAGTGAAAATTTCTCTGTATTACCCCATTTAGTGAAACTCGTGTCAGATTTTACCCTTTTTAAATATTTAGCCCATCTTATTAGCAGGTTTAATCTGCTCATCAGGTTGATGTGGCCCATAACTAGATGTACGACTCGGAGACATAATTAGCTAGATCCTGCTCCACCCAGCGTTGTTGCAAAAACATGTTGTTCATATACTGCAAACGCAACGGTAGCGGTGAGCTCCCCTCAAACATGTGAGATTGTTCCTACGATCCTCACGGCGTCTTTGTCGCTACTTGCATTCCGGCCCTTACAACTGTCTGAGGAACACATCCGACACCATGTGTTCTTCTTGCACCTCTTGGACGGACCAAGCACATTATTTATGATGAAGCTCTTGATTTTTTTTTCATTGTACACGGCTCAAGGCCAACATCATGCCATGGGGCTTCTTCCTCGTCGTGTTGAATTCAAGCTCCTAGCTAGCTGCTATTAGCACTTAGCACATTCGTTTATCATCTGCGAGATCATGTGCGGTGAGTTTAAACTGAAATCTATCACTATCACTTCTTCATGGTTACGTAGCATGAGCAATTCTGCATTCATACAGCTGTGTTCAGCATCATGGACAAACCCCAACTAAGGAAAATCGACTGAGTGAGTGTGTTGAATCTGATAGAAAAGGCTATTTATTTAAATGAGGTAAAATGTGGGACAAGTTTTACTAAATGGGATAATCCGGAGAAATTTTTGCTAGATGGGGTAATTGTTGTCATAAACATACAATTAGGGGGTAGATAGAGGAATTTACGCTAAAACTTAAATATGACCATTTGTAGTATCACAAATTTATACGTAGTGCATACCAAGTTCCAAATTATGTAACTTAGGCACGATGATTTGCGAATTTTACACACTTCGCAAACTTCTAAAACTTGCTCCCGTAATTTGCAGGACTTAGTTTCTACCATGTTCCTGAAAAAAACGAAACCCCTACTATTTTTGTAGCACCACCGGAGTCAGGTTTGGCCTTCCTAACTAAAATTTTACCTTTGGATGATTTGGTGATCGATCAAACACACTACTGCCATTAACTACCACCGGATTTGTATGTTCGCATCCCCAGCATCACGTGCTAAAACATGGTTGTGGCGACGGAGAAAGCACGACACTGAGACGATTGTACAGTTGATTTGTCGGTGTTGGAGAACATGCTACCCAATGACAGATTTGTCAACGCAAACCATGTTCGCATGTGCCCAAGACTCATGTACGTGTCGTCTGTGCTCAAAGATGAACAGAGAAACGAGTAGCGATACGAAAAAATCAGCACTGGATCCAGCTGAATTGTGAGTCGAAGCTTTCCTACTGCCATAGTACTTTCAGCGTGCAGCCGTTCACATTCAACGTCATGACTCGTGAAGTCTATAACTACGCGAAAATCCAGAGGCGGAACTAGAGCAGAAAAGGGAAGATTGTAATAACGTGAAAATGGTGTCGTAGCACAGAGTGCATTACCATAACTACGCGAGGATCTTCCTCTCATTTCAGCAGTAGCACAACTATACACATACTTCTTTTGTAAATGGGTGCTTCTATTACTTTGAGTAAACTATACACATACTTACAAGCTCCAACAAAATGAATTTAACAGATTATATGATGTCTTTATTTTTTCGCTGGTTGATTCATGCGGAGACTTTGCGTAATCCACATGATATATTTTTTTGTAATGTCCGAATGATACATAATGGAATAAAAGGCTGAAATAAAACACTATATGTTCCCATTTTGAAAAAAAAAGGATCTTGTGGATATTGCACTGAAATGCTATGCACATGAATATGAACAAAAGATAGACCCGATAACATAGTATTTCCCCATTCTTCCTATTCTGAACTTGTGACAAGATAAGGGGAAAATGCTCTGTATAAAACGCATATGACTAGGTAGTCACAATAAAAGCAAGAAGACATCCTCCACATAGCATCGCTGAAACTTCTCAATGGAGGTCAAGAAATAAAAAGTTGGTCGAGAGGACGATGACGAGTAAAAGAGAAACCCCTATGGGAAAGGAGAAGATTGGTTAATTTAATAATGAAACCATGTTAGATGTTTGGTAAGAAAGCCACATTGAAATGATTTAAAGTACGACAAGGTTAAATAAAAAAATCCCTCCTTTCCACCACGCTGGGGCCGGAAGGCCGGATCCCTGCCGCCCCCATCACTGGCGCCATGCTCTTAGGCTGGCGGGCCTCCAGGGGCGACGAGGATGGAGGGGCAAGGAGGGAGGAGGTGGCGGCGGCGCTAGGGAAAGTCCCCCTCGGTCGCCAGGAGGAGGGCGACGCCACTTGTAAATATATATCGCAAATTTATTCGTACTGCATACCAAGTTCCAAATTCTATAACTTAGGCACATCGATTTGCGAATTTTACATATTTCCCAAACTTTTATAATTTTCCCTCCTAATTGCAGGAGTTAAATTCTACCATGTGCCTAAAAAATCAAAACCCATACGATTTGTTTAGCACATGGTGATATGCGTGAGGTGATTACGGGTAAAATGGAGCAGCACGACCGGAGACCGGTTTGGTCTTCCTAACTTAAATTTGACCTTAACTGGATTTGGTGATCGATAAAACAAACTATTACCATTAATGACCACCCGTTTTGTATGACCGCATCCCCATGTACTAAAACATGGGCGTGGCCACGAAGAATGCATGGCACAGAGATGATTGTACAATTGATGTGTCGGTGATAGAGAACAGCATGCTGCCAAATGACAAATTTGTCAATGCAACCCCAAGACGCATGTAGGCGTCTGTGCGCAAAGATGAACTAATAAACGAGTAGCGATACGGAAAAATCAGGATGGGGTCCAGCCGAGTTGTGAGTCGAAGCTTTCCTACTACTATAGTACTGTATATTCAGCGTCATGAGTCGTGAAGTATGTAGCTTGAGCCAGCGGCAGAACTAGAGCATAAAAGGCAAGGTTGTCATGTTGTTAAAGATGGTGTCGTAGCACAGACTGCATTCCCATAATTACGCGAGAGATCTTGAGGTCATTTCAGCAGTAATACAACTGTACACATCTTTTTTCCCGAAATGGAGGGTGTGACCCTAGCCTCTGCTTCGAAGAGATACAACTATACACATACTTACAAGCTCCAACGAAACAAATTTGTCAGATACATATGTTGTTCTACAAGGAGAACGTGTGCAAGAGCAGCTTCTGAACATGGATCTGAAATGCTATGCACATGAATATGAAACAAAGATAGGCCTCATAACATAGTGTTTCCCTATGCTTCCTATTCTCAACTGTGACAAGATAAGGGGCACATGCTCTGTATAAAGCGCATATGACTAGCTAGTCACAATAAAAGCAAGAAGACATCCTCTACATAGCATCATTGAAGCTTCTCAATGGAGGACGTGATATAAGAAGTTAGTCGAGAGAACGGTGACCAGTAAAAACGGAACCTATGGGAAATTCTCACCGAACATCTAAGATGGTTTCATTATTAAAATTAACTAAGCTACAAATTTCCTATAAGGTCCTTTTGTACTCCTCATGGTCCTCTCGACTGACTATTTATATCTGGGCGCCCATGGTAAAGTTTCAATTATGCTAGGTAGAGGCTAGTCTTGCTTTTCTTGTGACTAGTCATATTTGTTTCATTCGGATCATTTTCCCCATTATCTTGTCACAAGTTCGGAATAGGAAACATTGGAAAATACTATGTTATCGGGGCTATCTTTTCTTTGTATGTGCACATGCATAGCATTTAGGCGATGTTTTCACAGGGTGCATTTCTTCCTAGATCACCGAGCAGACCAACATATGTATCCGCTAATTAGTTTCATCAGAGCTTGTAAGTATGTGCACAGTTGTACTACTCCTCAAACCACGAGCGAATCCTCACGGAGCTAGGGGATTGCACAGTGGATTTTGGCACCATCTGCAAGTCTTCAACGGCATGACACCCTGGCCTTTTCTGCTCTAGCCCTGCCTCTCGCTCAAACTACAGAGTTCACGTCTCACGGTGTTGAATGTGCACGCTGAATGTATAGGAAAAATTCTTCCGCTCAGTACTCCATCCAATACTGATTTTTCCAGATTGCTATTCACTTCTTATTTACATTTGAGGACAGAGTCCTACATGATTCTTGGGCACACACGAACATGCGTCGCATCGAAAGATCTGGTATTTGCCACAATGTTACCTCGGGCCACGTTCTCGAGACGGCCCGCCTAAAAGATCTGATCCCCGCCTACCTTGTAAGCTCGGCGTTCTCGAGTACTCCCTTCGTTCTAAAATAGATGTCTCAGATTTGTGAAAATTTGGATGAAGTCTATTTTAGGGCGGAGGGAGTAGTTAACTTTACATATGATTCCCTCCTTTATCTAATATCAGAATGAAAATGTTGGAAACTGATTAAATGGAGCGAACAAATATTATAAGGCTAGAATTTGCATTGGAGTTCAGCCTTACAATTGGTCAGTATGGAAATGTAGAAAGGCATAATTTTTAAGATGTCTGAAACTTCAATTTTTTGCATGTTATTGGGGTGGCACAGCTTTTACTGCCAAACCAGCAAGATACCATGGCTACCAGACGCAACCCTCTACTGACGGTCACTTGGCATATCTTCGGTCAGCTGGCTGGCAACATATTAGTTGACTACATGATCTTCAATAGTCATATGATTGTTATTTTTGTTGGTTGATTCATGTTCGAACATTTAATGAAAGAATGTGTGCATCAACCGATGCAGAGAGGACAAGGTGTTATTCCCTTTTCAAAAAAGTTACATATAAAATACATAGGGGGGGATTTCGGATGGAGTATATTTGATCCCAAGTTTGGACAAATATGAAGGGAGCCAGAAATTATATTTATAAGTTTCACAAAATCAGGAAAAAAGAAGTGCATGTAGAGAATGTATACATGTGCGTGCAAATTTTAAAACTTAAATATGACCATTAGTAGTATCACAAATTTATACGTAGTGCATGCCAAGTTCCAAATTATGTAACTTAGGCATGATGATTTGCGGATTTTCACAAAATTCCAATTTTTACCCTCTAGTTATACTTTTGTGACACAAATTACCCCATTTAGTGAAAATTTCTCTGTATTACCCCATTTAGTGAAACTCGTGTCAGATTTTACCCTTTTTAAATATTTAGCCCATCTTATTAGCAGGTTTAATCTGCTCATCAGGTTGATGTGGCGCATAACTAGATGTACAACTCGGAGACATAATTAGCTAGATCCTGCTCCACCCAGCGTTGTTGCAAAAACATGTTGTTCATATACTGCAAACGCAACGGTAGCGGTGAGCTCCCCTCAAACATGTGAGATTGTTCCTACGATCTTCACGGCGTCTTTGTCGCTACTTGCATTCCGGCCCTTACAACTGTCTGAGGAACACATCCGGCACCATGTGTTCTTCTTGCACCTCTTGGACGGACCAAGCACATTATTGATGATGAAGCTCTTGATTTTTTTTCATTGTACACGGCTCAAGGCCAACATCATGCCATGGGGATTCTTCCTCGTTGTGTTGAATTCAAGCTCCTAGCTAGCTGCTATTAGCACTTAGCACATTCGTTTATCATCTGCGAGATCATGTGCGGTGAGTTTAAACTGAAATCTATCACTATCACTTCTTCATGGTTACGTAGCATGAGCAATTCTGCATTCATACAGCTGTGTTCAGCATCATGGACAAACCCCAACTAAGGAAAATCGACTGAGTGAGTGTGTTGAATCTGCTAGAAAAGGCTATTTATTTAAATGAGGTAAAATGTGGGACAAGTTTTACTAAATGGGATAATCCGGAGAAATTTTTGCTAGATGGGGTAATTGTTGTCATAAACATACAATTAGGGGGTAGATAGAGGAATTTACGCTAAAACTTAAATATGACCATTTGTAGTATCACAAATTTATACGTAGTGCATACCAAGTTCCAAATTATGTAACTTAGGCACGATGATTTGCGAATTTTACACACTTCGCAAACTTCTAAAACTTGCTCCCCTAATTTGCAGGACTTAGTTTCTACCATGTTCCTGAAAAAAAAAACGAAACCCCTACTATTTTTGTAGCAGCACCGGAGTCAGGTTTGGCCTTCCTAACTAAAATTTTACCTTTGGATGATTTGGTGATCGATCAAACACACTACTGCCATTAACTACCACCGGATTTGTATGTTCGCATCCCCAGCATCATGTGCTAAAACATGGTTGTGGCGACGGAGAAAGCACGACACTGAGACGATTGTACAGTTGATTTGTCGGTGTTGGAGAACATGCTACCCAATGACAGATTTGTCAATGCAAACCATGTTCGCATGTGCCCAAGACTCATGTAGGTGTCGTCTGTGCTCAAAGATGAACAGAGAAACGAGTAGCGATACGAAAAAATCAGCACTGGATCCAGCTGAATTCTGAGTCGAAGCTTTCCTACTGCCATAGTACTTTTAGCGTGCAGCCGTTCACATTCAACGTCATGACTCGTGAAGTCTATAACTACGCGAAAATCCAGAGGCGGAACTAGAGCAGAAAAGGGAAGATTGTAATAACGTGAAAATGGTGTCGTAGCACAGAGTGCATTACCATAACTACGCGAGGATCTTCCTCTCATTTCAGCAGTAGCACAACTATACACATACTTCTTTTGTAAATGGGTGCTTCTATTACTTTGAGTAAACTATACACATACTTACAAGCTCCAACAAAATGAATTTAACAGATTATATGATGTCTTTATTTTTTCGCTGGTTGATTCATGCGGAGACTTTGCGTAATCCACATGATATATTTTTTTGTAATGTCCGAATGATACATAATGGAATAAAAGGCTGAAATAAAACACTATATGTTCCCATTTTGAAAAAAAAAGGATCTTGTGGATATTGCACTGAAATGCTATGCACATGAATATGAACAAAAGATAGACCCGATAACATAGTATTTCCCCATTCTTCCTATTCTGAACTTGTGACAAGATAAGGGGAAAATGCTCTGTATAAAACGCATATGACTAGGTAGTCACAATAAAAGCAAGAAGACATCCTCCACATAGCATCGCTGAAACTTCTCAATGGAGGTCAAGAAATAAAAAGTTGGTCGAGAGGACGATGACGAGTAAAAGAGAAACCCCTATGGGAAAGGAGAAGATTGGTTAATTTAATAATGAAACCATGTTAGATGTTTGGTAAGAAAGCCACATTGAAATGATTTAAATTACGACAAGGTTAAATAAAAAAATCCCTCCTTTCCACCACGCTGGGGCCGGGAGGCCGGATCCCTGCCGCCCCCATCACTGGCGCCATGCTCTTAGGCTGGCGGGCCTCCAGGGGCGACGAGGATGGAGGGGCAAGGAGGGAGGAGGTGGCGGCGGCGCTAGGGAAAGTCCCCCTCGGTCGCCAGGAGGAGGGCGACGCCACTTGTAAATATATATCGCAAATTTATTCGTACTGCATACCAAGTTCCAAATTCTGTAACTTAGGCACATCGATTTGCGAATTTTACATATTTCCCAAACTTTTATAACTTTCCCTCCTAATTGCAGGAGTTAATTTCTACCATGTGCCTAAAAAATCAAAACCCATACGATTTGTTTAGCACATGGTGATATGCGTGAGGTGATTACGGGTAAAATGGAGCAGCACGACCGGAGACCGGTTTGGTCTTCCTAACTTCAATTTGACCTTAACTGGATTTGGTGATCGATAAAACAAACTATTACCATTAACGACCACCCGTTTTGTATGACCGCATCCCCATGTACTAAAACATGGGCGTGGCCACGGAGAATGCATGGCACAGAGATGATTGTACGATTGATGTGTCGGTGATAGAGAACAGCATGCTGCCAAATGACAAATTTGTCAATGCAACCCCAAGACGCATGTAGGCGTCTGTGCGCAAAGATGAACTAATAAACGAGTAGCGATACGGAAAAATCAGGATGGGGTCCAGACGAGTTGTGAGTCGAAGCTTTCCTACTACTATAGTACTGTATATTCAGCGTCATGAGTCGTGAAGTATGTAGCTTGAGCCAGCGGCAGAACTAGAGCATAAAAGGCAAGGTTGTCATGTTGTTAAAGATGGTGTCGTAGCACAGACTGCATTCCCATAATTACGCGAGAGATCTTGAGGTCATTTCAGCAGTAATACAACTGTACACATCTTTTTTCCCGAAATGGAGGGTGTGACCCTAGCCTCTGCTTCGAAGAGATACAACTATACACATACTTACAAGCTCCAACGAAACAAATTTGTCAGATACATATGTTGTTCTACAAGGAGAACGTGTGCAAGAGCAGCTTCTGAACATGGATCTGAAATGCTATGCACATGAATATGAAACAAAGATAGGCCTCATAACATAGTGTTTCCCCATGCTTCCTATTCTCAACTGTGACAAGATAAGGGGCACATGCTCTGTATAAAGCGCATATGACTAGCTAGTCACAATAAAAGCAAGAAGACATCCTCTACATAGCATCATTGAAGCTTCTCAATGGAGGACGTGATATAAGAAGTTAGTCGAGAGAACGGTGACCAGTAAAAACGGAACCTATGGGAAATTCTCACCGAACATCTAAGATGGTTTCATTATTAAAATTAACTAAGCTACAAATTTCCTATAAGGTCCTTTTGTACTCCTCATGGTCCTCTCGACTGACTATTTATATCTGGGCGCCCATGGTAAAGTTTCAATTATGCTAGGTAGAGGCTAGTCTTGCTTTTCTTGTGACTAGTCATATTTGTTTCATTCGGATCATTTTCCCCATTATCTTGTCACAAGTTCGGAATAGGAAACATTGGGAAATACTATGTTATCGGGGCTATCTTTTCTTTGTATGTGCACATGCATAGCATTTAGGCGATGTTTTCACAGGGTGCATTTCTTCCTAGATCACCGAGCAGACCAACATATGTATCCGCTAATTAGTTTCATCAGAGCTTGTAAGTATGTGCATAGTTGTACTACTCCTCAAACCACGAGCGAATCCTCACGGAGCTAGGGGATTGCACAGTGGATTTTGGCACCATCTGCAAGTCTTCAACGGCATGACACCCTGGCCTTTTCTGCTCTAGCCCTGCCTCTCGCTCAAATTACAGAGTTCACGTCTCGCTTCTGCTCAGTACTCCGTCCAGTACTGATTTTTCCAGATTGCTACTCACTTCTTATTTACATTTGAGGATAGAGTCCTACATGATTCTTGGGCAGACACGAACATGCCTCGCATACAAAGATCTGGTATTTGCCACAATGTTACCTCGGGGCACGTTCTCGAGACGGTCCGCCTAAAAGATCTGATCCCCGCCTACCTTGCATAACCATCACCGACAATTTCTAAGCTATGCGTTCTCGAGTAGTTAACTTTACATATGATTCCCTCCTTTATCTAATATCAGAATGAAAATGTTGGAAATTGATTAAATGGAGCGAACAAATGTTGTAAGGCTAGAATTTGCATTGGAGTCCAGCCTTACGTTGAGCCTTACCAGTCGCAACCATCTGCTAATGGTTGCTTGGTATATCTTCAGTCAGCTGGCTGGTAGCATATTAGTTGAGTACACGATGCTCAGGGGTCATATGCTTGCTATTTTGTTGGTTGATTATGTTCCAACTTTGAGAAATCCATGATTACGTAATAATTCTAAATGATACATTTTTAATAAAAGGATGTGTGCATCAACCGATGCGGAGGACAGCAGGTTATTCCTTTTTTGGAAAAGTTACATGTAAAATACATAGGGGGGGGATTTCGGATGGGGTATATTTGATCCCAAGTTTGGACCAATATGAAGGGAGCCAGAAATTATATTTATAAGTTTCACAAAATCAGGAAAAAGAACGTGCATGTAGAGAATGTATACATGTGTGCACATTTTAAAACTTACATATGACCATTTTGTAGTATCACAAATTTATACGTAGTACATACCAAGTTCCAAATTATGTAACTTAGGAACCACAATTTGCGAATTCTACACACTATTAACTACCACCTGTTTTGTATGTTTGCATCCCAGCATCATGTGCTAAAACATGGTTGTGGCGATGGAGAAAGCACAACACTGAGACGATTGTACAATTGATTTGTCGGTGCTGAAGATCATGCTACCCAATGACAGATTTTCAACGCAAACTATGTTCGCATGTGCCCAAGACTGTAGGCGTATGTGCTCAAAGATGAACAGAGAAACGCGATACGGAAAAATCAGCACTGGCTCCAGCTGAATTGTGAGTCCAAGCTTTCCTACCGCCATAGTACTTTTAGCGTGCAGCCATGCACATTCAACGTCATGGCTCGTGAAGCCTATAGCTTGATCAGGCGGAACTACAGTAGAAAAGGGAAGGTCGTAATACGTGAAAATGGTGTCGTAGCAGATCTTCCAGTCATTTCAGCAGTAGTACAACTATACACATACTTTGCAAGCTCCAACGAAACGAATTTAACAGATTATATGATATCTTTATTTTTTCGCTGATTGATTCACGCGGAGACTTTGCGTAATCCACATGATGTATTTTTTTGTAATGTCCGAATGATACATAATGGAATAAAAGGCTGAAATAAAATACTATATGTTCCCATTTTGAAAAAAAAAGGATCTTGTGGACATTGCACCGAAATGGTAGCACATGAATATAAACAAAAGATAGACCCGATAACATAGTATTTCCCCATGCTTCCTATTCTGAACGTGTGACAAGATAAGGCAAAAATGCTCTGTATAAAACACATAAGACTAGGTACTCACAATAAAAGAAAGAAGACATCCTCCACATAGCATCGCTGAAATTTCTCAATGGAGGTCTAGAAATAAAAAGGTTAGTCGAGAGGACGATGACGAGTAAAAGAGGAACCTATGGGAAATGAGAAGATTGGTTAATTCAATAATGAAACCATGTTAGATGTTTGGTAAGAAAGAGACATTGAAATGATTTAATGTACGACAAGGTTAAATAAAAAAGCAACCACAGTAGGCAAAACCATATCTCATGTATCTTTTAAAAAAGTTGTAATTCTAAAACAACTCTCTATTATCAATTGAAAAGTAAATTGCCGATGGGACACACATGGTACAAGAGACGAGATACAATCAGTACGGAGAACAATCATGCTTGTTTTGTTTTTTGTTTAATTTTACAACTGAGGACCTATGAATTTCAATAAATCCAATCAAACACTTCTAGCTTCTTTGATTTCATTTTTGTAAACACCTCACATGTGCATGAACTGATGAATGCAACCTAGTCCTCTACATAGTTCTTAATAATAAAATTTATTATTAAAAAAATCTTCTCTTAAAAGCTATATCATTAGATATCAAATTGTACAATGTATGCATCGCATATTAGATTAGATTACTTATAAAGTCTGTTCTACCATATGCAGCCTCGAGATGACCGCATTCAAATCCGGTGTGTCCAACTCATTTACACGCGGAATTATGAACTATGTATAGATCCATGTATTACCCTTAAGAACTGATATATAGATTTGACTATAAATGTTCCAGTAGCTGTTAAGTTCCAAAAAAACCTATATGTGTCATCACAAAGTTATACCATCATTAGTATTTAGCATAAATGTAGCCAATTTGTCCACTTAGTATGGGTTGGCGTCCTCCTAAATCCAATATTTAGAGGTACATGAGCTAACACACTAGCAACAATCACATTATTCCGTTGCACAATGTTATGTAATGATGGGTATGGGTGAGCCAAAGAAGTCCCCCAACTAGCTTAGATGGCTTCCCATAACCTCGTGGTAGAACCGTACCATCTCCAACTATGAAGTGACCTCTACTAAAAAAATCCGTTCTTCACCCTAATAATACCTTTCCAAAAAGGTGAATTAGTGGGTTTGTTTTGTAAGAATAATTTTTGGTCTTCGATTTAACGTCGTATTAATGAAGTTTACTGTAGATCGTATTTTAAACAAACGCGAGATATGGTTTCACCTACTGTGGTTGGAAGGTTGCTTTGCCTTTGGGTTTACATCAATCCTACACATGGAAACATTGTATTTCTTTTCTTTCTTGAGTTAAATGTGGCTATCTCACCAAACATATGGCATGGTTCCATTATCCAAACAAATGTTCCCCTTTTCCATATATAGGGTTCGTCTCTAACTCATCATCATCGCCCATCCCAACACACTGTTTATACTTTTATATCTCGATTGACATGAAAAATGTCAAGCATGCTAAGCAGTGGTCGTATTCTTGCTTTCCTGTTGTATGCATTCTATTGAGAGCACTTCTCTATCTTTTCTCAAGTTTGGAGTAAGAAGCATCTGGAAATACTATGGTACCAAGTGAGCCTGGATATCAGACAGGATGGATTGGGACGGATCGGCGGGCTTCTAGAATTTTACAGGGATGGATTTTATTGATTCATGAGTATATCACATTCGACAAGCGAAGAGTGTAATAGCAACCGGCCGCATGTTCCTGCCTGTAGTTGGAAGTAGGGGCGAACGAAATCAAAATAGTCATACGCATGAACTGTCTGTAGGCCTCGTGATATATTGCAGCCATTCAGCACATCATGGCTGAGGAGCCGCAGTCCTCATACACACCAGCACCCAGACAATTTACCCGGGATACGCCATCAGATGGCCTAAACAATTTGGCGTCTGTTTTCTTGTGCTTTTCTACCGGTGTTCTACTTTTTAAGGCGAAATTTGAATTTTTTGAATTTACTATTGTTATTCCGTCGCATAAAGTAAAAAAAAGAAAGTATGCGGAGGAATAAATGTTGACTCACGGATTTATGTGCCTAACAGTGGCCTAAAAGTTGACCAACAGTTTACCTTTTTTTCCTTGACACTGGACTGGGTTTACCTGTTTAACATGCTTGTCAAAGTCACCTTGGACTTGTTGGCTTCTTGCACCCATGTGGATACTCTGGATTATGGATGCATCCATGTGTGGAGACTGCATGCTGATAGTAGCACACGCCGTTTATATTCATCTGAGATATGAATGAGAAGTATATTATTATTCAGGGCATTTTCTTGCTTTCCTGGTGTGCATATTATTATTAAGAGCATTTTCTCAGATCTCCTCACGATTTGGAATAAGAAGCGTCTGGAAACACTATGGTACCAAATATCGAAAGGTATATAGGGCAGGCTGGATTGGGCCGGATCGGCAGGTTGCGCACAGCGCCGGCAGGAAACTCCAAGCAATGCAAGTTGCCGGATCTGCATGGGGAGGGATGTGATTAGGTCATATGTGGCCTTGGCTGGAAAAGTGATGAGTATAATAGCATGTTTTGCATGTCTAACTCGCCGACTTTTTCCTCGGGTTCTAGACTCGTAGTAGTACACATGCACTATTGTAGACCTTGTAATATATTGCGGCCGACGAGTCGTAGTTCGATATACACGCCGGCACCGAGACAGTTTACTCGGGATTTGCCGTCACAAGGCCTAAAGAATTTGGCACATGTGTTTTATTGTGCTTTTCTACTGGTGTTCTGCTTTTTAAGGGGAAATCTTTAAGTGTTGAATTATTGTTCTTCGTCGCATAAAGTAAAAAAGGAAGTATGTGAAGGAATAAATGTTGACTCACATGTTATTGTGCCTAACAATAGCCTAAAGGTTGACCAATGGTTTACCTTTTTTCCTTGACACTGACCAACGGGCTTACCTGTTTGACCTGATTTTCAAAGTCAACTTGGACATGTTGGCTTGTTTCCCTTTGTGAGACATGGGTATGTGCATCGGATCCTAGGATGGTGGCTACTCGGCCACACGGGAACCAGTTGCAGTAGTAGTGCTCGCGACGTGCCAAAGCGATGTACGAAGTTGAGTAGAGAATCAACCCATGGAGCTCGAATGGTTATTCTTGGTGAGCACGTTTCTCTTTGGTTTCATACATGCTCTGAACATTTCTTACCTCCAAACTTTGTCCAGGATAAACGGACCAGATTTGATCAGCTAAAACGGTGGTGGTGTTTGTCTTACGATAAGACAAACACCTACAACTTCATGGGATCATTTTTTCTTGTAATTGTAAGGAAATTAAACAAGTAACGAGTATGGCAAAAGAGTCTCTATAATAACTAGTAAGTATCTTTCTTAAAACCTTGTAAGGTGCATGGTTCATTTTGGAGCTATATGAAAATTTCGTAGTGACATAGATTTTAACAAACATGGTTTAATTTCATTTTCCCGCCCGCCATGCGCATAACTAGCACTAGATTCGTACTTCATTCTTAGCTCAATGCGCATAGGCCTTGGATACTTTGGATTATGGATATGCATCCATGTGGAGATTGCATGCTGATAGTAGCACGCCCTTCATAATCATCTGATATTAATGAGCTTCTAGTAATAGAAAATATGATGCATACGTCTTACCATTTGCTGCTGATTGACGTAGATTTTCAGATATGATGCAAAGACCCGAGGTGTCCTGTGTTTTATGAGTAAATTACACAAACCACCAACTATCGCTGTCGTTGTTGCGCAAAACACTAACTTTACATGTTTTTTGCACAAACCACCAACTATTGGTGTAATACGTTGCACGTAGGTCCAAATCACATATTATGTTGATTAATTGCAAATATAATGATCGGGGTCCATGAGGTAGTTTTGATGTGGCGGTTAACATGTCTTTCTCTAATGTTTCGTTTCAAAAAATAGAAAAAAGAAAAACTTTTAGTAATTAAAACAGTACGAACTACCCTATAAACTAACGAATCTAAAAATGTTTGAAAGAATTTTCTTTTAGTTGTTGTAGTTTTTTCATATTTTTGTATAAAGTTTGAAAAACATACTAGATAATGGCACATGGATGCCACATCCTCACGCCATGGGGCCCGATCGTTGTTAATTCACTTAATATGATTTTTGGACCTGTGAGCAACATGTTACACCAACAGTTGGTGGTTTATGCAGAAAGCATGTAAAGCTAGTGTTTTGCGCAATAATGACAGCAATAGTTGGTGGTTTGTGCAATTTGCTCGTGTTTTTGAAATAAAGCCAATATTGCCTGGTTCAAATTCATTAGTGGTCAGCTAACAAAATTGGGGCACTCTGTTGATTATATCATGTTTACCCTAAAAAAATGTTGATTATATATTGTCTATTGTATCATGTCTCTCACGTTGGGTACTTTTTTCCACTGAGAATTAATGTGTTTTATTTTATAGTAAGTATTTAAAGACACATCAGAAATTATTTTTCCTACCATGGTTGAAAGTTTTACTTTGTCCTTAGTTTTACATTGTACACATGGAAATATTGTTTTTAATTCTGTACATGGGTTAAATTCATTCGAGTTTGACACTATTCAAACCAAGCTTCTCACTTACCATAGGATCATTTGTATACTCCTCGCCACCCCTCAACTGACTATTTACATCTCGTGTGCCAATATTCAACCAAGCCATGCAGAGTCCAACTTCTTGCTTTTCCTTACACTAGTCATATGCAAATCACCATGTACTAAACATGTAGTACGATTTGTTTGTGCTTAGAAACATGTCGTGCAAGCTATATCCACTAAATAAACAACCCTAAAGAGGGTTTTCCCCTCTTTCTAAAATATCACCTTATACAAAAATTCATAAACCAAATGCTAGAAGTAAATAAATAATAATAAGCAGCACATTTGCAGTCACATATTAGATGCTTCAAAATTGAAGTAGACACCATAGAGCTGAAAAGAGGTGGATGAGTTTGCTTCTCTATATATGGACCCACTGGCTTTATCAGGCACATTTTGTCCGGCATCTCTTTTACTACTCAAGGGCATGTTACACATTCAAAACGTTACATGTAGTCCTAAGTGCAAGGTTTCTTTGCTACATATCAGCAATGTCTCCTATTATGGTCGCGAGCATCAAGGAGGAAGCACACGACTTGGGTTAGGGTAGGATCAAGCCAAACACTTGATGAACATTTTTTTACAGAAATTTGACCGAAATATTAATTATCATCAACAACGGTACAAAGAGGCCTAAACGTAATGAAAATTATGTCCAGGAATCACCTAGCAACGACTACATGCAGCATGACCTGAAGGAAAGCCGCTGTCTTCACCCTTTGGCCTCATTCTATTGACATGTCGGCTTAGGCCGTGTTGTCGTTACTTCTTTGGGGGTTGGTTTGTAATGTGTCATAAACTCTTTCTCCATTAATTAATAAAAATAAAAGTCGTTTTCACATTTCACAATCGTCGAAGCCTCTGAGCCAGAGTAGTCGGTCAAGCACATCATGATGGTCTAGCGCCGAGAAGATCTCTGGCCCCACCGGGTTGTTCATGTTCCCCTATAGCATGATGACATGATGATTCAACGCATTGATCATGTATCCCAATGATCTGCTCGATGTATGCCTCTGGGTCGCTCGGTTCTCGCACATGCCCTTACATGCTATAGTCATTGAAGAAGAGCATCGTGTTTAGGTCTAGCTCGCTTGCCGTCTTGAATGTGGTTGCTTGGGCACATATGTCCTTGCCGAGCTTGTCATGGTAGTAGGAGTCATGAAACATCTAGCTCTTCATGTCGTAGAGGAGGAACTTCCTTGGACCTGGGGAGCACTATGTCGATCCAGTTCTTCATGGCGGCAGACATGTGTGTGGTGAGCCACTTCTTCTATCGGGAGATGATCATTCACCTTGTTGAAACTTGTGTTTTATGTTGGGGCTATGTGGAATTCCTATAATGATATTGGGTTTAGCAATTCTTCAGGGTCTTCCATATATCTATCTACTGGCTACATATTTAGTTCTTAGCGCAACTTGTATATGATTTGGATAATCAAGATTTATATGTGGTTGTCTCGAGATTGCATATGATAAACGAACTTTATAAATACTAGGATATGCAATGCACACGTTGTAACCTTTGTAGCCTATTTATATAGCATTTAATAAATGATGTTTTTCTGGAAGGCCGAGGTATATTTCTTTTTTGAAATAAAATGAAATAAGCTAGAAGCGCTTCATCGGGTCAGTTGATAATCAAAGGTTATCAATTGTAAAAAATAAAATAAGTACCACAGTACACCCTAATTAATTGTATCTTGTCTCTTGTATCATGTCTCGTGTGTCTAAAATAATAAGAGTCAATTTTCAAATTAGTGTGTTTTAATACTTATACACCCTATTCGGAAGACACAAATGACATACTATTTCACCTAATTAATACGGAAAAAAGTTATTTCGTCCTTTCAATGTGACTTTCTTACCAAACATATAACATGGTAAAATTATTGAAATTAACCATATATTATCCTTTCCCATAGGGTCCTATTGTACCCCTTGCCATCCTCTTGACTATTTATATCGCGATGGCTACGGAAAAGTTTCAATCATGCTAGCTATGTAG
This sequence comes from Avena sativa, assembly GCA_916181665.1. Taxonomy (NCBI): domain Eukaryota; kingdom Viridiplantae; phylum Streptophyta; class Magnoliopsida; order Poales; family Poaceae; genus Avena; species Avena sativa. The sequence goes on from OV702296.1 coordinate 288,626,343, forward strand.
AGGTCGTCTTGCTTTTTCTTCTGACTAGTCATATGATCTTAGTTATTCCGAGCATTTGCCCCCTTACCCGGTCACAAGTTCGGAATGGGAAGCACCAGGAAACACTATGTTACCGATCTTATATTTTCTTTGTATGTGCACATGCCTCGTAGTTCAGCAAGATTGTCATAAGCTACATTCCTTTAGAACATCCCAGCAGAACAACTTATGTATCGTTTAAAAACATTTTGTCGGAGCTTCTAAGTACGTGTACATGTCTGCCTGGTCTGATGGCTTCGACGGCGGAAGTGTTCGTGGTGGTCTGTATAAAACGCATAAGACTAGGTACTCACAATAAAATAAAGAAGACATCCTCCACATAGCTTTGCTGAAATTTCTCAATGTAGGTCTAGAAATAAAAAGGTTAGTCGAGAGGACGATGACGAGTAAAAGAGGAACCTATGGGAAATGAGAAGATTGGTTAATTCAATAATGAAACCATGTTAGATGTTTGGTAAGAAAGCGACATTGAAATGATTTAATGTACGACGAGGTTAAATAAAAAAGCAACCACAGTAGGCAAAACCATATATCATGTATCTTTTAAAAAAGTTGTGATTCTAAAACAACTCTCTATTATCAATTGAAAAGTAAATTGCCGATGGGACACACATGGTACAAGAGACGAGATACAATCAGTACGGAGAACAATCATGCTTGTTTTGTTTTTTGTTTAATTTTACAACTGAGGACCTATGAACTTCAATAAATCCAATCAAACACTTCTAGCTTCTTTGATTTCATTTTTGTAAAGGACACCTCACATGTGCATGAACTAATGAATGCAACCTAGTCCTCTACATAGTTCTTAATAATAAAATTTATTATAAAAAATATCTTCTCTTAAAAGCTATATCATTAGATATCAAATTGTACAATGTATGCATCGCATATTAGATTACTTATAAAGTCTGTTCTACCATATGCAGCCTCGAGATGACCGCGTTCAAATCCGGTGTGTCCAACTCATTTACACGCGGAATTATGAACTATGTATAGATCCATGTATTACCCTTAAGAACTGATATATAGATTTGACTGTAAATGTTCCAGTAGCTGTTAAGTTCCAAAAAAACCTATCTGTGTCATCACAAAGTTATACCATCATTAGTATTTAGCATAAATGTAGCCAATTTGTCCACTTAGTATGGGTTGGCGTCCTCCTAAATCCAATATTTAGAGGTACATGAGCTAACACACTAGCAACAATCACATTATTCCGTTGCACAATGTTATGTAATGATGGGTATGGGTGAGCCAAAGAAGTCCCCCAACTAGCTTAGATGGCTTCCCATAACCTCGTGGTAGAACCGTACCATCTCCAACTATGAAGTGACCTCTACTAAAAAAAATCCGTTCTTCACCCTAATAATACCTTTCCAAAAAGGTGAATTAGTGGGTTTGTTTTGTAAGAATAATTATTGGTGTTCGATTTAACGTGGTATTAATGAAGTTTACTGTAGATCGTATTTTAAACAAACGCGAGATATGGTTTCACCTACTGTGGTTGGAAGGTTGCTTTGCCTTTGGGTTTACATCAATCCTACACATGGAAACATTGTATTTCTTTTCTTTCTTGAGTTAAATGTGGCTATCTCACCAAACATATGGCATGGTTCCATTATCCAAACAAATGTTCCCCTTTTCCATATATAGGGTTCTTCTCTAACTCCTCATCATCGCCCATCCCAACACACTATTTTATACTTTTATATCTCGATTCACATGAAAAGTTGTCAAGCATGCTAAGCAGTGGTCGTATTCTTGCTTTCCTGTTGTATGCATTCTATTGAGAGCACTTCACTATCTTTTCTCAAGTTTGGAGTAAGAAGCATCTGGAAATACTATGGTACCAAGTGAGCCTGGATATCAGACAGGATGGAATGGGCCGGATCGGCGGGCTGCTAGAATTTTACGGGGATGGATTTGATTGGTTCATGAGTATATCACATTCGACAAGCGAAGAGTGTAATAGCAACCGGCCGCATGTTCCTGCCTGTAGTTGGAAGCAGGGGCAAACGAAATCAAAATAGTCATACGCATGAACTGTCTGTAGACCTCGTGATATATTGCAGCCATTCAGCACATCATGGCTGAGGAGCCGCAGTCCGCATACATACCAGCACCCAGACAATTTACCCGGGATACGCCATCAGATGGCCTAAACAATTTGGCGTCTGTTTTCTTGTGCTTTTCTACCGGTGTTCTACTTTTTAAGGCGAAATTTGAATTTTTTGAATTTACTATTGTTATTCCGTCGCATAAAGTAAAAAAAAGAAAGTATGCGGAGGAATAAATGTTGACTCACGGATTTATGTGCCTAACAGTGGCCTAAAAGTTGACCAACAGTTTACCTTTTTTTCCTTGACACTGGACTGGGTTTACCTGTTTAACATGCTTGTCAAAGTCACCTTGGACTTGTTGGCTTCTTGCACCCATGTGGATACTCTGGATTATGGATGCATCCATGTGTGGAGACTGCATGCTGATAGTAGCACACACCGTTTATATTCATCTGAGATATGAATGAGAAGTATATTATTATTCAGGGCATTTTCTTGCTTTCCTGGTGTGCATATTATTATTAAGAGCATTTTCTCAGATCTCCTCACGATTTGGAATAAGAAGCGTCTGGAAACACTATGGTACCAAATATCGAAAGGTATATAGGGCAGGCTGGATTGGGCCGGATCGGCAGGTTGCGCACAGCGCCGGCAGGAAACTCCAAGCAATGCAAGTTACCGGATCTGCACGGGGAGGGATGTGATTAGATCATATGTGGCCTTGGCTGGAAAAGTGATGGGTATAATAGCATGTTTTCCATGTCTAACTCGCCGACTTTTCGCTCGAGTTCTAGACTCGTAGTAGTACACATGCACTATTGTAGACCTTGTAATATATTGCGGCCGACGAGTCGTAGTCCGATATACACGCCGGCACCGAGACAGTTTACTCGGGATATGTCGTCACTTTGGAAATATAAGCAATAATCCATATGATTTAATCCGAATAATAAATTGATAAAGCATGATCATACAAACGGTACTAAAACCAATTATGCAGATCAACAAAGTAGATGAACAGATTACATCTATAGGAGATAAACCTACCACATCTACACCAAACGCTAGAACTAGAAACTCTAGCATAATCCGAAAGAGAGAGATTGAGATCACATACGATGCAGTTGCAGCAGTATCCGCGGCAGAGCTGTCGCCCATGTTGAGGTTGCTGAAGAGGTCGCTGACGTCCGGGAAGAAGTCGTCGTTCGGGAACTCTTCGTCGGACGACATCGTGGTTGCCAGTAGTCGCGCTTGAGCGCTCCCCAAAAATCTGATCGCCCCTCACCCGTACAGGTTCACGAGAGGTAGGATTCCGGAGGCCTACTGTCCCGATCTGCGGTGCACGCCGCAAGCCGGGATGGGGAAGACGAAAGCGGCGGCGCAAGGTTCTGGAGGATAGGCACGTGTGTTGATTGATTCACCGATTAGATTTAGTGCAGACACTTATATAATGCAGGTTAGGAAGATCGTGGGACTCAGCCCGTGTCCGAGTCGGTAACAGTCCACGTCCATAAAAACTGGAAACGGCTGTAATTAACGCATCCGTTAATGACTCATAATCAGTTTTTCCCAACCAGCAAAATAAAGCTCGGCTCGGCGAGATTCCCTCAACCCGCAACCCGCAACCCGCAGCGCGTGCGCGTCGTGACGAGGCGAGGCGAGGCGGGCGGCGTCGGAGGAGGAGTGCGCGAGGGCTACTCTTCTTGTCACACCTTAGTGAGTGGTGCAACACTCTACTATATAAGGTGGTCCAACTCCCCTTCAACTAGCAATGTTGGACTAAACTTTAGCACCACTAGCACAGCCATATGCTGCCATATACAAGTAGGTCAAAGAGAATTTCAGAATTTGTCTAATGGGCCAATAGCCCAAAACTCACCAAATTCCAACAATCCCCCACAAAGTCTCATTGGCACATCACAACACTTTTCTTCCAGAACATTGTTTTATATACTGGTGTGTAGTGGAGATTGTTAAGTTGAACTTCCACGTTAAACTTCATGCTATGCTAGCTAGCAACTTGAATAGTGGACTATGCCTTGAACTACAAGTTTTCTGTGCGCTAGTTTCACACAAAGTCTAGACCGGTACAGGGCTACCGCCGGCTTCCCCGCGGTTTGGAGCTTATGCGTCATACTACAGGGCCTTTCATGAGTTTATTAGAGAGCACCCAACTCTCACGGACTGCGACGTTTGACAGTCAGACTCATATAGGTGTGTTCCTCAAGAGATGTTCTGCAGGACAACATCTTCGCTTATAAAAAGCCACTTGGAACACATTAAGATAAATATCAACCTGCCGTGCAGATTAAGAGAGTATTACATCTTTATGGAGATGTAAATATAATATAGGTATACTCCCCTCTCAGCTGACCAACAGCTTGTCTCCCAGATCTAATTCACGGGATCTCCGATCACATAGAGTGGGTTGCCACTGGGATCAACTCATAACGTGGGTCTGAAACCCATCTCCCTCGATGCATTATATATCACATTGCGTGATAAACCCTTTGTGAAGGGATCTGCCAGGTTCTTAGATGTTTGGATATAATCCAACGCAATAACTCCGGAGTTTCTCAGTTTTCTGACAGATTTCAATCTCCTCTTCACATGCCTTGATGCCTTTATATTATCCTTAGAACTGTTTACTTTGACGATCACAGTTTGATTATCACAGTTCATTGGGATGGCGGGTATTTGTTTTTCAACCACAGGTAAGTCCATCAAGAGCTCACGAAGCCACTGTGCTTCAACAGTGGCTATGTCTAATGCTGTGAGTTCTGCTTCCATTGTTGACCTCGTTAAGATGGTCTGCTTGCAAGACTTTCAGGAAACAGCGCCACCACCAAGTGTAAACAAATAACCACTTGTGGCCTTAATCTCATCAGCATCAGATATCCAATTTGAATAAATATAACCTTTAAGTACCCGTGGATACCCAGTATAGTGAATACCATAACTCGTAGTGCCTTTCAAATAGCGCAAAACTCTTTCACGAGCATGCCAATGATCATCTCCAGGAGTTGACACAAATCGACTTAGTTTGCTTACAGCAAAGGAGATGTCAGGTCTAGTAGCGTTGGCTAAATACATGAGCAAATATCTCAATTGATCTTTAGCAGTCCTTCGATTCTTTCGAAGTAGCACACTCGGATCATAAGGCGTTGGAGAAGAATTGCAGTCGCTATACCCGAAGCGACTCAATATCTTTTCCACATAGTGAGACTGAAGCAGTGTAATCCCACCATTGTCATCCTTGAGTAACTTGATGTTTAATATTACATCAGCCACTCCCAAGTCCTCCATCTCAAAGCAGCGAGATAGGAACTCTTTGACCTCCTCGATAACAGCGAGGTTGGTCCCAAATATCAATATGTCATCAACGTAGAGACACATAATAACTCCCTCGCCCCCACCATGGCGATAGTACCCACATTTGTCAGCTTCATTTACAACAAAGCCTTCAGCAGTTAAAGTTCTTTCAAACTTCCCATGCCACTGCTTAGGAGTTTGCTTAAGACCATACAAAGACTTCACTAACTTACACACCTTTCCTTCTTGACCATCTACTACAAATCCGTCTGGATGCTCCATATAAATTTCCTCATCTAGCTCTCCATTTAGAAAAGTTGTCTTAACGTCCATTTGATGAACGAGAAGATCATGTGAGGCAACCAAGGAAAGTAGTACTCGAATAGTGGTCAATCTGGCTACAGGTGAGTAGGTATCGAAGAAGTCTTCACCTTCCTTTTGGGTATAACCCTTAGCCACAAGACGTGCCTTGTACTTTTCAATAGTACCATCAGGTCTAAGCTTTTTCTTGAACACCCATTTACATCCTACAGGTTTGCACCCATAAGGATGATCAGTGATTTCCCAAGTACCATTAGATAAGATGGAGTCCATCTCGCTTCGGACAGCTTCCTTCTAGTAGTCAGCATCTTGAGATGAATAGGCTTATAAAATAGAAGTGGGAGTATCATCCATAAGGTACACAATGAAATCATCACCAAATGACTTTGCAGTTCTTTGTCTCTTGCTTCTTTTGGGATCTTCATTGTCATCCTCCATAGGATCATCAGAGTATTCTATCGGCATAGTGGGTTCAGTAATTGTAAAAAATTCCTGACTAGATGAACTAGTCATCTCCTGATTTGATGAGCTGGACATACCTTTCACAGGAAAGATGTCCTCAAAGAAAGTCGCATCATTCGACTCTATAATTGTATCAACATGCATGTCGGATACCTCAGATTTTAATATCAAAAATCTATAGCCAATCCTATGAAAAGCATATCCCAGAAAAACACAATCAACGGTTTTTGTTCTAAGCTTTCGCTTCTTGGGTATTGGAATATTGACTTTCGCCAAACAACCCCAAGTTCGTAAGTAAGAGAGTTTAAGCCTTTTCTTTTCCCATTCCTCAAATGGAGTCATGGTTTTATCCTTTACAGGAACACGGTTTAGGACATGACATGCAGTCATTAGTGCCTCCCCCCACCATTCCTTGGAAAGACCCGATGTATCTAACATGACGTTAACCAAATCAGTTAGAGTGCGGTTCTTCCTTTTGGCCACCCCATTTGACTGAGGTGAGTAGGGAGGCGTCCTCTCATGTATAATACCATGTTCCATACATAATAAATCAAATTCGTTTGAAAAGTACTCTCCACCACGATCTGACCTTAGCCGCTTGATTTTAAGATCAAGTTGGTTTTCTGCCTCAACTTTATAGATTTTGAAGTAGTTCAAAGCTTCATCTTTAGATTTCAGAAGATAAACATAGCAGTATCTAGTGGAGTCATCAATCAACGTTATAAAGTATCTTTTTCTACCTTTTGTCAACACACCATTCATCTCACAAAGATCTGAATGTATAAGTTCTAGCGGTGCTAAGTTTCTCGGTTCCGCAGCCGTATGCGACTTGCGGGGTTGCTTAGCTTGCACACAAACTTGGCACTTAGAACCTTTGACAGTGGTAAATTTCGGAATTAAACTCATATTGGCTAGCCGCGTCATGCAACCAAAGTTAATATGACAGAGTCGTGAATGCCAAACATTAGACTCATTAACATTGCAAACATGATTAATAAATTTAGTACATGAGTCTGACAAAGACAAGCGAAACATACCTCCGCACTCATAACCCTTTCTAACAAATTGTACATACTTAGAAATTACAACTTTATTGGACTCAAAAACCAACTTAAAGCCATCCCGACATAAAAGCGATCCGCTGACGAGATTCTTATTGATGGAGGGAACGTGCTGCACATTCTTCAAAAGTACGGTCTTCCCCGAAGTAAACTTAGATTTACCGTACCAACACCATGAACAGAAGCACGTGAGCCATTTCCCATCAGCACGGAAGAGGTCCTTGAGACCTGATAAGAGGAAAACATGGAAATATCAGAACATACATGTGTATTAGCACCCGTGTCTATCCACCAATCAGGAGAATGACATACTGAAAGGATAGTAGGTAAAATGCCGTACCCAACATCCTTCATCTCAGTATCGCTAATAACAACATTAGCGGCCTTGCCGCTGTTTCCATGTTGACGCTTGTCAAAGCGATTAGGGCAGCTAGGAGCCCAATGATCAGGATCACCACAGACGTGGCAAGAAACTTTCCTCTTATCATTTTTCTTCTTGAAGTTGGTTGAGTGCGTGGCCTTGTTATTTCCATCGAACTTTCCCTTTCCTTCAGTTTTGTTCTTATTCTTAAACTTGTGGGATTGGAAGTTTTTCCTCTGCACTAAATTGGCAGTATAACCTCCCTCAAGTCCTCGATCAGTTTTGTCCTTTGCTCTCGCCTTCTCTTCCACATGAAGAGACACAATGAGATCCGTAACGGAAAACTCTTGTCTCTTATGTTTCAGAGAAGTAGCAAAGTTCCTCCACGAAGGAGGAAGCTTGGCAATAATTCCACCAACCACAAATTTGTCCGGTAAGGAACACTTGAACTTCTCAAGTTCTTTGGCAAGTGATTGTATCTCATGAGCTTGCTCAATGACGGAGCGCTCATAAACCATCCTGTAGTCATAGAATTGCTCCATGACATACAGCTCAGTGCCAGCGTTCGAGACCCCAAACTTGGCCTCGAGCGCTTCCCACGCGTCCTTGCCATTATCAAATGACATATATGGGTCAACAATGTTGTCCCCAAGAACACTGAACAAAGCCGCCATAAACATGGTATCGGCTTTCTTAAAGTTCGCTTCCTGCTCAGCTGAAAGATCTCCTTCAGGCTTGCCAAGAGTGGCACTATAGCAGTTTAGGTTTTCAAACCAGAGAACTGCTCTCTTGCGCCATCTCTTATAGTGCATGCCATCAAAAGGAGGCGGCCTAGTAGCCGCGGCTACACCAGTAGAATTAAGTTGCCTATAATCAGGTTTTTGGATTGTTGGAAATATACGCAATAATCCATATGATTTAATCCGAATAATAAATTGATAAAGCATGATCATACAAACGGTACTAAAACCAATTATGCAGATCAACAAAGTAGATGAACATATTACATTTATAGGAGATAAACCTATCACATCTACACCAAACGCTAGAACTAGAAACTCTAGCATAATCCGAAAGAGAGAGATTGAGATCGCATACGATGCAGTTGCGGCAGTAGCCGCGGCAGATCTGTCGCCCATGTTGAGGTTGCTGAAGAGGTCGCTGACGTCCGGGAAGAAGTCGTCGTTCGGGAACTCTTCGTCGTACGACGCCGTGGTTGCCAGTAGTCACGCTTGAGCGCTCCCCAAAAACCTGATCGTCCCTCACCCGTACAGGTTCACGAGAGGCGGGATTCCGGAGGCCTACTGTCTCGATCTGCGGTGCACGCCGCAAGCCAGGATGGGGAAGACGAAAGCGGCGGTGCAAAGGTTCTGGAGGATAGGCGCGTGTATCGATTGATTCACCGATTAAGTTTAGCGCTTATATAATGCAGGTTAGGAAGATCGGTTGTAATTAACGCGTCTATTAATGTCTCATAATCAGTTTTTCCCAACCAGCAAAATAAAGCTCGGTTCGGCGAGATTCCCGCGACCCGCGGCGCACGCGCATCGTGACGAGGCGTGGCGTGGCGTGGCGAAGCGGGCGACGTCGGAGGAGGAGTGCGCGAGGGCTACTCTTCTTGTCACATCTTAGTGAGTGGTGCAACACTCTACTCTATATGGTGGTCCAACTCTTCTTCAACTAGCAATGTGGGACTAAACTTTAGCACCACTAGCACAACCATATGCTGTCATATACAAGTGGGCCAAAAAGAATTTCAGAATTTGTCTAATGGGCCAATAGCCCAAAACTCACCAAATTCCAATAGTCACAAGGCCTAAAGAATTTGGCACATGTGTTTTATTGTGCTTTTCTATTGGTGTTTTGCTTTTTAAGGGGAAATCTTAAGTATTGAATTATTGTTTTTCGTCGCATAAAGTAAAAAAGGAAGTATGTGAAGGATTAAATGTTGACTCGCATGTTATTGTGCCTAACAATAGCCCAAAGGTTGACCAATGGTTTACCTTTTTTCCCTTGACACTGACCAACGGGCTTACCTGTTTGACCTGCTTGTCAAAGTCAACTTGGACATGTTGGCTTGTTTCCCTTTGTGAGACATGTGTATGTGCATCGGATCCTAGGATGGCGGCTACTCGGCCACACAGGAACCAGTTGCAGTAGTAGTTCTCGTGACGTGCCAAAGCGATGTACGAAGTTGAGTAGAGAATCAACCCATGGAGCTCGAATGGTTATTCCTGGTGAGCACGTTTCGCTTTGGTTTCATACATGCTCTAAACATTTCTTACCTCCAAACTTTGTCCAGGATAAACGGACCAGATTTGATCAGCTAAAACGGTGGTGGTGTTTGTCTTACGATAAGACAAACACCTACAACTCCATGGGATCATTTTTTCTTGTAATTGTAAGGAAATTAAACGAGTAACGAGTATGGCAAAAGAGTCTCTATAATAACTAGTAAGTATCTTTCTTAAAACCTTATAAGGTGCATGGTTCATTTTGGAGCTATATGAAAATTTCGTAGTGACATAGATTTTAACAAACATGGTTTAATTTCATTTTCCCGCCCGCCATGCGCATAACTAGCACTAGATTCGTACTTCATTCTTAGCTCAATGCGCATAGGCCTTGGATACTTTGGATTATGGATATGCATCCATGTGGAGATTGCATGTTGATAGTAGCACGCCCTTCATAATCATCTGATTTTAATGAGCTTCTAGTAATAGAAAATATGATGCATACGTCTTACCATTTGCTGCTGATTGACGTAGATTTTCAGATATGATGCAAAGACCCGGGGTGTCCTGTGTTTTAGGAGGAAATTGCACAAACCACCAACTATCGCTGTCGTTGTTGCGCAAAACACTAACTTTACATGTTTTTTGCACAGACCACCAACTATTTGTGTAATACGTTGCACGTAGGTCCAAATCACATATTATGTTGGTTAATTGCAAATATAATGATCGGGGTCCATGAGGTAGTGATGATGTGGCGGTTAACATGTCTTTCTCTAATGTTTCGTTTCAAAAAATAGAAAAAAGAAAAACTTTTAGTAATTAAAACAGTACGAACTACCCTATAAACTAACTAATCTAAAAATGTTTGAAAGAATTTTCTTTTAGTTGTTGTAGTTTTTTCATATTTTTTGTATAAAGTTTGAAAAACATACTAGATAATGGCACATGGATGCCACATCCTCACGCCATGGGGCCCGATCGTTGTTAATTCACTTAATATGAATTTTGGACCTGTGTGCAACATGTTACACCAAAAGTTGGTGGTTTATGCAGAAAGCATGTAAAGCTGGTGTTTTGCGCAATAATGATAGCAATAGTTGGTGGTTTGTGCAATTTCCTCGTGTTTTTTAAATAAAGCCAATATTGCCTGGTTCAAATTCATTAGTGGTCAGCTAACAAAATTGGGGCACCCTATTGATTATATCATGTTTACCCTAAAAAAAGTTGATTATATATTGTCTATTGTATCATGTCTCTCACGTTGGGTACTTTTTTCCACTGAGAATTAATGTGTTTTATATTATAGTAAGTATTTAAAGACACATCAGAAATTATTTTTCCTACCATGGTTGAAAGTTTTACTTTGTCCTTAGTTTTACATTGTACACATGGAAATATTGTTTTTAATTCTGTACATGGGTTAAATTCATTCGAGTTCGACACTATTCAAACCAAGCTTCTCACTGACGATAGGATCATTTGTATACTCCTCGCCACCCCTCAACTGACTATTTACATATCGTGTGCCAATATTCAACCAAGCTATGCAGAGTCCAACTTCTTGCTTTTCCTTACACTAGTCGTATGCAAATCACCATGTACTAAACATGCAGTACGATTTATTTGTGCTTAGAAACATGTCGTGCAAGCTATATCCACTAAATAAACAACCCTAAAGAGGGTTTTCCCCTCTTTCTAAAATATCACCTTATACAGAAATTCATAAATCAAATGCTAGAAGTAAATAAAAAATAATAAGCAGCACATTTGCAGTCACATATTAGATGCTTCAAAATTGGAGTAGACACCATAGAGCTGAAAAGAGGTGGATGAGTTTGCTTCTCTATATATGGACCCACTAGCTTTATCAGGCACATTTTGTCCGGCATCTCTTTTACTACTCAAGCGCATGTTACACATTCAAAACGTTACATGTAGTCCTAAGTGCAAAGTTTCTTTGCTACATATCAGCAATGTCTCCTATTATCGTCGCGAGCATCAAGGAGGAAGCACACGACTTGGGTTAGGGTAGGATCAAGCCAAACACTTGATGAACATTTTTTTTACATAAATTTGACCAAAATATTAATTATCATCAACAACGGTACAAAGAGGCCTAAACGTAATGAAAATTATGAATAGGTCCATGAATCACCTAGCAACGACTACATGCAGCATGACCTGAAGGAACGCCGCTGTCTTCGCCCTTTGGCCTCATTCTATTGACATGTCGGCTTAGGCCGTGTTGTCGTTACTTGTTTGGGGGTTGCTTTGTAATATGTCATAAACTCTTTCTCCATTAATTAATAAAAATAAAAGTCGTTTTCACATTTCACAATTGTCGAAGCCTCTGAGCCAGAGTAGTCGGTCGAGCACATCATGACGGTCTAGCGCCGAGAAGATCTCTGGCCCCACAGGGTTGTTCATGTGCCCCTATAGCATGATGACATGATGATTCAACACATTGATCATGTATCCCAATGATCTGCTCGATGTATGCCTCTGGGTCGCTCGGTTCTCGCACATGCCCTTACATGCTATAGTCATTGAAGAAGAACACCGCGTTTAGGTCTAGCTCGCTTGCCGTCTTGAATGTGGTGGCTCGGGCACATATGTCCTTGCCGAGCTTGTCATGGTAGTCGGAGTCATGAAACATCTAGCTCTTCATGTCGTAGAGCAGGAACTTCCTTGGACCTGGGGAGCACTATGTCGATCCAGTTCTTCATGGCGGCAGACATGTGTGTGGTGAGCCACTTCTTCTATCGGGAGATGATCATTCACCTTGTTGAAACTTGTGTTTTATGTTGGGGCTATGTGGAATTCCTATAATGATATTGGGTTTAGCAATTCTTCAGGGTCTTCCGTCTATCTATCTACTGGCTACATATTTAGTTCTTAGCGCAACTTGTATATGATTTGGATAATCCAGATTTATATGTGGTTATCTCGAGATTGCATATGATCAACGAACTTTATAAATACTAGGATATGCAATGCACACATTGTAACCTTTGTAGCCTATTTATATAGCATTTAATAAATGATGTTTTTCTGGAAGGCCGAGGTCTATTTCTTTTTTGAAATAAAATGAAATAAGCTAGAAGGGCTTCATCGGGTCAGTTGATAATCAAAGGTTATCAATTGTAAAAAAATAAAATAAGTACCACATTACACCCTAATTAATTGTATCGTTTCTCTTGTATCATGTCTCGTGTGTCTAAAATAATAGGAGTCAATTTTCAAATTAGTGTGTTTTAATACTTATACACCCTATTCGGAAGACACAAATGACATACTATTTCACCTAATTAATACGGAAAATAGTTATTTCGTCCTTTCAATGTGACTTTCTTACCAAACATATAACATGGTAAAATTATTGAAATTAACCATATATTCTCCTTTCCCATGGGGTCCTATTGTACCCCTTGCCATCCTCTTGACTATTTATATCTCGATGGCTATGGAGAAGTTTCAATCATGCTGTGTAGATGTCGTCTTGCTTTTTCTTGTGACTAGTCATATGATCTTAGTTATTCCGAGCATTTGCCCCCTTACCCGGTCACAAGTTCGGAACGGGAAGCACCAGGAAACACTATGTTACCGATCTTATATTTTTTTTGTATGTGCACATGCCTCGTAGTTCAGCAAGATTGTCATAAGCTACATTCCTTTAGAACATCCCAGCAGAACAACTTATGTATCGTTTAAAAACATTTTTTCGGAGCTTCTAAGTACGTGTACATGTCTGCCTGGTCTGATGGCTTCGACGCCGGAAGTGTTCGTGGTGGTCTTCGTGTGGGATTGTGATCGTGGCCTGGCCGGCCTCGAGTGGCGGGTGTGAGGTTGCGACTCTCTGCCAGGCGAAAGTCTTGTTCTGGCTGCGGCCGGAGCCGACGACGGTGACTCCTTTTGGCGCCATTTCCTCCTTGGAGGCGTCGTGTTGGTGGTGCTCTTGCGCCTCCGCCCGGGTTCTCCGGGAGAAATCCTGATCCCTCGTGGGATCGGACAAGGGCGGAACATTCTTGTGTCGTTTTGGCTTCCTGGGTCCTCGTCTTGGATGCTCCGTGGGCTAGAGAGTTTTGTGGAACGAGTTGGTTGTTGGCGTCGACGAGCTGTTGGGCTTCCTTGACTCGGTGGTCAGGCGGACATGACTTTGGTTTAGTAAGCTCCGGGTGAAAACCCTGCGCTGGCCACGGCCGATGCCGTTGATGGCGGCGCTCTTGGTCGTCGCTCCCCTTGTTGGAGGCATCACTATGGAGGCCCTTTCCTGCAAGTGCGGTGTTCGGTTTATCTGTCTTGTCGGTTTCGTCATTGGCCTGTTTTCGGCTAGGTGGTGCGTGGCCCCGGGGTCGTCGTGGATGTCGGAGCGGCGGTTCTGAGTTTTTGCCTCTATCTTATTGCGTTTTGAGGTGTTTTGGGTGTCGTCCTTCGCCACTTTGGTGGCTAGGCCTTTGGCTCATGTGGTGCGTGGCCTCAGGACCGGTGTGTACAGGGGCGGAGCCAGGATTTGACATTGAGGGGGGCGAAGATACTGATGATCATATATAAGATTTTTTTTTCATGAAGACAACAACTAGCTATCATTTTGTGTTGAAAGAATTATTTGGATAAAAAACATAACAGTATATCATAGTTTTGGCATATAACTGATATTAATATGTAGCACTAAATCTTAGACAATACAAACAAAAAATTAGTTTATATTAGATCAACTTTATCTCTACGAGTATAAAGCCTGATAATTTCATTGCAGGTGACCTTCCTATTATTATTTTTCAATTATTTTGCAATAAGTTGTCGTCATTACCGAGCAAACATCAAATAAAAGATGCATATTTTTTTGTAAATTAATCAATTAGACTATAGGTTATGCAATCTATCGACAAAATACTAACGATTTGGTACCTTCAATCAGAGTGAGGAAGATTGATTCTTACACTCGATGGCACAACATGCTTATTGCTAGCGCTGCAGCATGATTAACAAAGGTAGAAACTGGCAAACAACATGGCTGGCTAGCATGGCGGTGCAGCCACGGCATCGCGTGGCGTATGGCTACTAAGTAGGAGCAAGCGATGGCAGACCTCCAGTCAGTTGATTTGAACAATTGCATATAGTGCTAGCTATTAGGTCTAGTTACACAAATGAAGAATGTTGGGACATGTTACTACGGTTGACTAATAAAACGAATTTATGAGCTACATTTGGCTTTTGATATAGAGAAGCATGGCAAATCAATTAAATTTAAGCTTAGTGTTAATTAAGCGTATGAGGCCATTAGTTTAGTACTAAAATCTGCACCTATGTATTGAGGAGGGCTGATGGTTAGGGGGCGTCTAGCCCCTGCTAGCCCCCCCTTGGCTCCGCCCCTGGGTGTGTAGTGTTGTGTTGTATCAGTTTTCGGCTAGTTTTCCTCATAAACTGGTTATTTCTCTCCTCGCGTAGGTCGGGAGCTACACCCGGTTCCATAGCACCATCTTGTACTAGATGGATAAGCGTGCTTCGCCGCGCCGCCTTTATGGTGTTGTTACATAGAGTATGCATTTCGGTACAATTGGAGACACTTTGATTTGTGAAACAGACAGGCACACCATATATTTTTTGCGTGGCCCCTTAACGGCATCTGCACAAGTCAAAAGGAGCCATAATCATAAATTGTACATAATGTAGAAAAATGAAAGAATATGACAGAATGGAAATGCAAACTGGATTAAGCAAAGAAAAGTGACAAGAGCATATTATGTAAATTGGCACGCAATTAAACAATGAGCATTGAAATAAGAATAGGTTAACAATCCAAAATTCATTGATAAATCTCCCTCAAACACATCCATTGATAAATCTAAAATAATCATTACAGAGTAGCAAATCACCAATCTGGCTTCTAGTATCATAACAATTCTACACATTTTTTACATGTACTTGTTCAAACTTATGCATTTTAATTAGTTTACTTGCAAAGTAAAAGGGGAGTGCTTCAATAAAAAATTTAACATGAGAAGAAAGTTGATATTACACCAACATTGATCCCCAATTCTTATCACTAATTAACCAGAAGCAGCTAGCATGGAGAAACTGCTCTGGCAGCTCACTAAATATACACTTAATAACAATATATTTTCATAAGATCTAAAAGAACATCAAAGTACCCATTACAAATGTGGACATGGACATGATCAAAAAAGAGACAATAAATAGTTAACAAATTGATCAAAAACCTATTTGTAGTTTGTAAATACATCGATGAAAGGTAGCACACAATAAGAACTTACAAAATTGCCTAAATTTTACACAATCAAAGCCTCTAAAGTTGAAAGAAAAGAACGAACCACACAGTCTAATGTAGCACATTATTTTATCTTTGTGAGGAACACTTTCCCCAATATTCGCAATAGAGCTGCCAGGATTTGCTACCCCATAATTAATAAAGTGTCACCAATATACCTTGTAAATTGGCCGACAACAACAAATCCTTGTTGAATCGCATAAAGCATCATCCTTTTTGAATCGCATAAACATCAAGAGAAATGCACATGAGAAGAGCGTAAACTTGTGAGTCAAGGTTTAGTTAGCCATGGGAGTTCATCGTAAGCCATTGAAACAAATTAGTACCTAGACATGAGCACTCACCTAAAAAGCCACCACAAAGAAGAAAGGATTAGATTTTGAAAACACTTTACAAATAAGCACCACCAACAAATAACTTGAGAACAACTTTTTTCGAGAAAATGCAAAAGCATTTGTGTTCCACTTCATTGAAAATGTAAGAGTAAGACATCGGGGTACAACCTCCAGAAAGGGGGGACACATACACACGACCGTCCTCATCAAGCAACTACAACTTGGTAAGGAGGTGCCCTCGACCATAGACCGCGCCCGTGGGATGATACTGCTCTTTGCAACATCTGGGACAATGTTGTTGCACATGGTTATGTAATTAGCACTGATACATATTTAGATCCATTTGACATAACCCATGATACTGTTTTACATAAGCAGTACATGAAAGACAACATGTTTTCTTTAAAAGAGTGGAGAAAATATGAGCTAATTTGGTTGTGTTCTTTTTGGCAAGAACCATCAAGTGTACCGCCATGCAGAAATGCAAAAGGAACCATGAATAACAGCAGGACCAGGTTGTTGGCGGCCAGAAGAACGCTCCAGGGAGACAGGGAGCCAAATGTCATGGTGATTGCTAGTATACAACCTTTAAATGTTCTTTGAATTCATCCTATGTGATTGGCTGGTATAGAGCCTTCCTTTGTGTTTTCCTTATAAAGGTAAACGGATTCTTAGTATCTACTATGTAGAAAACAGTCGAGCTTGGTAGCAAAGAGTTGCACAATAAGGGCAGGATTTAAATTTTTAATTGGGTGCTAGTCATTTACACATGTGAAAAGATGGAGACTTAAATACTTTTTCTAAACCAATATCTTGGATTATCAACACGGTGTGGAAATTATTTATTTTATAAAATTTGCTATGATAATGTTATCAAACCGACTAATCATATAGCCTACAAAGATAAAACAAACTGCTACATTATAGTGATATATATAAATATAAAAGAGAATCTTGATTACAATATATTTTTTCTTCTAAGGGACACAAATTGTTTCTGATTGTTCAAGCAATTCATGCAAAGATAAAAATTAATAAGTTGAGGTATTGTTATGAACTTATATTGGTATATGAGAGCAAGTAAATCAAATGTATGAAACTTATATTGGTATATGAGAGCAAGTAAATCAAATGTATGGATCTGTGGAGGAGTACCTCACGGTCAGTAACAATGAAGCCCGACTCATATAGATGTGTGAGTTTCTTGATCCCTGTATTCCAAGATGCATGCCTCTGAAAGTAGCAAGCGAGACAGAAAACTAAATGCAAGTCAAGAAAAGAACAGCGAGAATAATGTTATGACATACAAAAAGAAGAATGGAACTGATACCATTAGGTACATCGTCAACCGACTGCTTGCCCGGCCGGAGGTCAGAGTTAGACAAAGCACGCTGAGATGAATGACCACCTGAAACAGCAAGCAGAAAATCAAACAAAGAACCAGCAATAACAGGAACAGCCAACGGAAAAAAATTGTCCACGGCAGAGTCGGTCGCACCATGGTTTTTAAGGCGTTAAGGCGACATAGGGGCGCTCTGTGCCTAGGCGGCCATTTTTGCAAGACGGAGGAGGGGTGCTTGGACACCTAGGCGACGCCTTTAAAACCATGGATCGCACAACCAACGGCAAATCCCTATACCACTGGCATCTATACATTACCTGGATAAAACAACACTAAACAAAATAGCATCACTAAGAAACAGTGATGACAAGATAATACTTCTCAATGCGCTAATATGTATCATTGGTGGTTTTGTCTAGATACAGATACAGCAGCATGCTCACTATCCTTGCATCTGGAGTTTACTTTAATATAAGTTCAGAGTGGAAAAACAACGAAAAATGTGTAATGCGGACTTCTTGAATTTGAACCAAAAGAGCCACTGTAAAAGAAATTATTAGTTATCTGAGAATCTAGAATGTATTCATACTACTCTCCAAAAGATAAACAATAGACTATACCACCAATTCCTAAAATATGGACTTATTGTTATGATTTAGACATTTTTAGAAGCAACAAGGAATCGTAAGTAAAATCAAGAACATGACAGCTCAAACCGCAAAAGAAGACATCTTTGATAAGATTTGACATAACATCACCAAAAAGGAGCATGAATTTTAATGAATTCCAACATATATCATTCGAAGTTATGTACTCACAATGGCAAGAAAAAATACATGCGGACCTTGGCTATATAAAGCCCATGACATCCTACAATTATTATAGTCTCTATTTTCCCCGTTGCATTCTAAGATAGTGCCCACATTTTTAACTTAAAATGGATCAGTACATCTCCGAATTGAAGCAGTACAATCAATGGTAAAAGAGGAATGACCTTGAAATCAAAGAGAGTACATGCAGTTCATTATATAGTTCGATCTTTACATGAAAAACCTTGAACTTCTATCCAAGATAAAATATGTATTTAGAAAACATATGCATCATGTCCTACAGGCATGGTTTTAAAGGTGTCGCCTAGGCGTCCAGGCGGCATCCCTCCTCTGCCTTGCAAAATTGGCCGCTTTAGGCGCCTAGGTGTCCAAAGCGCCCGCCTAGGCGTTAGAGCGCTCCTAGGTTGCCTTAAGACGCCTTAAAAACCATGCCTACAAGCTGTAGCTCTTAACAAAGAACAATCTATCTGCATAATTTAAGAAACACTCTATTGTATATATGGAACAAAGGGAAATAACAGAACATTCCTTGTGTCCCTCGTTTCCTTTACTTTCAGCACGAAATTGGTCTGACATACATAGAAGTGCATCTTAAATTTCAACTCCGACATGAACTATAGATGGAGTTAATACATAATAGTATCCGCCTCGAGCTTGTCCAGCGCCATCCCAACCCGCTGTTGACCCCACGTACACGTCCGCCGACACGTTCTCTCTAGTCTCTTCTCCGGCCCGTAGCGAGGAAGAGAAGGAGGAGGGGAAAACAAGGTGAGGCGACGACGATGGGAACAGAAGAGAAGAAGAAAACGTGGGGGCAAATCGAATCGCTGGGCACGGTGCCGATGGGTGCCCAACAACATGCGTGACAGAGAGGCAACTGTGCCTATGCCCCACACGATTGGAGAGTAGTATAAAGTACCGTAAAAGTTACCAAAATGAATGGTTAAATCTATAGCAAGAAATATCCTATATGAAGAAAATGCGCATATTTTAGTCAACTACTTACAGGGGAAAAATACATTACACACGTGAGGATAGATCATGTGATGAGTAACGCAGTTGGTAAATATCTCTTGGACATACATATTTGTAGTTGAAATAGAAAAAAAGAAGTGCACGAATGCAAAACAAAATCCAAGTTTCATACTCATTGAGTCATTTCTGAACTCAAATCTGACAGGGCAATAATCTGAGCGAAGCATGTTACCAAGTAAATAAATCGACTGCCATGATTGGCAATACCGATTCATGAATTTAATGCAAAGTGTAGAATGCTTATTGTGCGGATAATGGGTCAACATAGAACATAAAGCACCATGAAATCATGTGAGGTTCATTAACTGATTACATTTTAGATGGTAGAAGAAAATCTGAAGGCCACAACCCAAAAGCGTGAATTGGATGGACTTCCACATTTGTAAACTGAATCCTATATCGAAGTAGCAAATTTCAGTTTCTTCACTGCTTGGTCACACCGCATGTGACCCTGCTTAGCATTTAAGTAAAAAATGTGCTATTTGTATTATTAATCCACCAATAGCTAGACAAACAAAAGTAATGGAAAAAAATTACCATGAAGGTTATGGAATATTTCGATCACACCTCAGCTTTCCGACACCTGAGTTGAATCTTGTATACATATTTATGTGCCCCATGTCTGAATCTTGAAACAACCAATAGAATCTTCGTTTATATATTTGGGCTGCTAAAGTAATAGAAATATTATTAAACATAAATATATGAAGCTGGAGGCAGTTAAAAGGGACCAGAATGATTGGATCCTTCATATATTTGGGCTGCCAAAGTAGTAGAAATATTATTACATAAATATATGAAGCTGAAGGCAGTTAAAAGGGACCCGAAGGATTGGAATGTACCTAGAGATTTGGCTTTTGTTCGTTTTCGATACCTTCAGTTCAGCAAAGCTCAGCTCAGCGTAGAAATGTTTTCTATCAAGAAATTATGCAGAGATTAAAATGATGGTATGTCCTCAAAATTCAAAGTCAAGAAACATGCTTGAAATCATCAAAATTCTGTACACGCTGAAGAGTATATCTCCGGTACAAACATATAAATTTTGCGGGTCAATAATTTGTTGAGAAGAGATCGTGTACAATGCTTAGAAAAGAATGGTAAGAGCAATCCTTCATCAAATATTAGATCGTACAATATATCCTCAATTCGGTTCAACTTTTCAGCTTTTGTAAAGATCCTCAGGTGCATATGTAAAACCATGATGTGCTAATCTTATAAGAGATCTTTTTCTATTCAAACAACCTATAAGAGATATTCCTTTCTACTGTTTGATTTCTTGCCTATATAAATAAGGCAAAAAAGATAAGAATATAGTAGGCGATCTGCTTATCACAGCACTGCCGAAACAGAAGGGCGGCAGTTGTATGATCTGGCCTCGGGTACAAACAGAAAAAAGGCCAAAAAGGAGATAAATAAATATATCTTTTCACGGAAATAAATGAACAGATTGGGCTAGAGGGACTCACTCTGTCAATAAGGCTATGCAGGATCGTGCGAGTACAAAGGGGAGACGACTAAAGGTGCCGACGGAGAAACCATCTTCCATCCAAGGCCAGTTTGCCTACCACAACTTCCTCGTCCAGGACCCTATGGCGTGCTGTGCCTAGCACGAAAAGGACGATTCACATGGTCTACCCCCTAAACAGAGGGTTGGTGGCATGAAGGCAGAGAACAGATACTCCCCACGGCTGGCTGCCAGCACGCCAATCGTTAAAACACAGACAGAACCTCGTGACCTACATCAACGGAAACCATCTCCTTATAAAGGCGCTAAAAAGTAGTAGCAAATAAATAAGCCGAGTAGAAAGAACAAGGGACAGAGAAGCTCTACCGCAAATAAGCTGATCCACGACACAACAACCAGCGCAAAATTGCACGGACACACAGGTGAAAAAGCAATGAAGCAGAGGTGAAAGAAACCACGTGAAGCAGAGGTGAACGACGATGCAGTAAGCCAGAACCGATCACAACACAACGGAATTAAGGATGACCAAAACTCACAGACATGCCTGCGCGGCAGTGCAGCTCAATCCATGCTTTCTTAGCTGAAATTTGGAAATCAAGGTTTAAGAAAGGGGAAATCATAATACTGGCAAGTTCTAGAAATCCATTACAATTTTTGGGAACCAACAGTGTTTTAAAAGCTCTGGCCTACTCCACCTACAGGTAGCAGATAGTATGTTATAAAAGCTCTGGCCTACTCCACCTACAGGTAGCAGATAGTAGATATCAGTGGATCTAGAATCAAAACTTGGGAAAACTAATCATCCCCTTGAGAGATTACATGCTACTAACACGACCAGAACCCAAACTTCTAGATGACCAATGTTAGACGGGCGCCATGCGCAATAGGACAAACACAATAGAATTTCACGGTTGCGGGGGGAGAAGAAAACCGAGCGCACCTTGGTGATCTTTAGCTTGGCGAAGACATCCTGCAGGACCTTGTAATT
This sequence comes from Avena sativa, assembly GCA_916181665.1. Taxonomy (NCBI): domain Eukaryota; kingdom Viridiplantae; phylum Streptophyta; class Magnoliopsida; order Poales; family Poaceae; genus Avena; species Avena sativa. The sequence goes on from OV702296.1 coordinate 288,648,486, forward strand.
CTGGATCATGTCGTACTCGTTCTTCGCATCGAAGTTGACCTTGTGCATCGGCACCGAGCCAGGGTGCGCCGCGTCCATCAGCTGGCACGCCACCGCGCCCGACGCCGCCTGCAGATGGAGAATCAAACCGCGCCATCTCAGCGACCCCCCCCCCCCCCCCCCCCTCCAGAAAACGCAACGAATCGAACCCAAATCGCACCAGCGTAAACCTCCGTTCGCAGGGATGCTGGCGAGATGCGCCGCGGCCGCCGTGGATGAGGAAGATGATGCGCGGAGGACGCAAACACCCTCCGTGGGGACCTTGTCGAGGAACTGCTTCTTACGGCGGCGGCGGCGGCCGCCGCGGGGCCCATGGAGGATGAATCGGCAAAGGGAGACGTCTCGGCGGCCGCGGAACCCATAGACGACGAAGCGGCGGGAGGGGACGCCGCGGAGCCCATGGAGGACAGCTCCGCCTCCTCTCTTTCTAGCGTGGCGGACTGTCCCAGCGTCGAAGAGGAGCAACGAGAGAAGATCCGAAGAAAGACGCGAGGAAGCAGCGACGAGCCAGTTTTTTTCTAGCGTTGCCGGTTCGTTGGTTTTTCTTTGACTATATTTACTGTAGCCAAGCTCCTGAGCCGGTGCTCAGGGCACAGATTTTCCCTCACGCGTAAGCTGTAGAGTAATAGGATAACTCCCCGACTTGTTTGTGCTCTAGCTCGACCTTTGGCTTAAGCTACAGATCACGACTCAAGACATTGAATGTGCACGCTGAATGTACTATGGTGAGACTTAGACTCAAAACTCTGGATCCAATGCTGATTTTTCCACATTGCTACTCATCTTTTTTCAGTTATAATCTTTGATCACACGCGAACATGGGTCGCATGGACATCATTGATAAAAAAAAATGCACTAAGATCATTTCTGCGCCGCGCATTCCCTGTGGCAGTGCCCCTGTTGTAGTACATGAATATGCTGCGAGTGCACATAGAAAACCGGTGGTAGCTTATGGTATCGACTACTAAATTCATTTAAGATCAAGATTATTGTTAGGAAAGTGAAACCGGGCTCCGGTATGTTAGATGTATATATCTGTATATTATAGTTTCTCCATATGTTAGGGGGCTTCCTTCATATTTGTATCTGTACCTGTACTATATATTATGGCCTTTGGCCCCAAGAGAAATACATGTTGCCTATTCCTAACATGGTATTAGAGCCTCGTTAGCCCTTTCCTCTTTCTCGCAACTTCGTCGGCCGTCACCGTCCCTGTCGCCGCCGGCCTTGCCGTCGTCGTCTCCGCCGGTCGCCACCCGTTTTGCCCCGTTTCAGATCTGGATCGATCTGTGTCCCGATTGAGATCCAAATTGGTTTCAGATTGGAATTCTTCTTCAACAAATCTGGATCGATCCGGCCACCGGAATTCTTCTTCAACAAATCTGGATCGATCCAGCCACCTGTTGCCCGTCGCTCCTGCTCACGCCCACGTCTTGGTCCTGTCTCCCGTCTGGTCCCGTCCGTCCCCGCCTCTGCGCACGCTACGTGGAACCCCGACGCCTCTGCTCACGCCAGCGCCCGCCCGACACCACGCCCCCGTCCTCGTCTGTGCGGGACCCCGCCTGGTCCTCGTCGGGGACCCTACCTCTTCTTCAGCGGGAGTTTATCCCGCCATCGCAACCTTGGGCCACCTGTCCCGTCGCCTGCCCACGCCACGCAGGAGCTGCTGGCTCTCGCCTGAGCCTGCTGGCCGCCTCTCGCCCGTCTCAGTCGCCTTCTCTTCCGGTATCGATTTCCCCCGGAATAGGTTCGCGCCGCCCTGATCTACCTTGTTCCAGTGCTCAGATCATCGGCGGTGCCCTGTTCTAGGCGGAATTGGCTGGAGATTGCTGGTTTGCGAGCGTTAACTTCCAGTCAGATCTAGTCAAAAAAAAGTGAGAGAGAGAGATGTTTTCTTCATCGGGTTATGTTGGGATTCCTCGCCGCCCGGTGATCTTTGATGGCGCGAATTATCCTAATTTCGCTCCCTTTATGCGCGTTCACATGCGCGGTCTTCGTCTTTGGGGTGTGCTCTTCGGCAAGGTCTCCTGTCCGCCGTGCCCCCCTGCTCATGTGGCACCTCTTCCGCCGACGCCGATTGTTCTCGGCGTTGATGCTTCTCAGGAGGCCAAGGATGCTGCTCAGAGTGTTGATGATAGTGCTATTGCTGCTTATGACCTGAAGTTCAAGCAGTACTCTTCTGATCTCGAGGCCTATCGCCACGCTCGGACTGCCTACACTCAGTGGGTCGATGAGGATGCTCGTGCTGCTGTTGTTCTCACATCTAGTGTTCTGCCTCAGTATGCTGCTGAGTTCATGAGTCTCCCTACTGTTGCCGCCCAGTGGGCACATCTTCGTCAGCGCTATCAGCTGTCTGGGGATACCCTTTACCTATCTGTGGTTCGCCAGGAGCATGCTCTTCAGCAGGATGATTCCACTATTGATGAGTTCTATACTCAGAGTGCTGCTATCTGGCGTCAGCTTGATTCTCTCCGTACTGCTGTTTGTGGCACATGCTCGTGCTGCCAGATTGTGCGCTCGGATTTGGAGTTTCACCGCATCTATGAGTTTCTGTCTCGGCTCCGCCAGGAGTTTGAGCCCCGGCGTGCTCAGTTGAATGCTCGTGGTCGTGTTCCGCTCTCTGAGGTGTTGTCTGAGCTTCGGGCTGAGGAGACCCGTCTCCGTGGTGCTGGTCTTCTTGCCGTTCCATCTGTGCTTGCTACCCGTGGTCCTCCTATGCCGTCTGCTCCCTCGACTCAGCCGTGGTCCTCTGCGCCTCCGCCGATACTACCCACTCTAGGTCAGGGTCAGAGTCAGCACCAGCAGTCTCAGGGTCAGAGTCAGCACCAGCAGGCTCGTGGTCAGGGTCGCCGTGGTTCTCTTCGTCACTGCTCTTACTGCAACAAGGATGGTCACACTTGGGCTACCTGTTATACACGGGATCCCAGTTTACGTCAGCAGCATCAGGCTCGTGGGCAGTCGGCTCCTTCCCGGGTCTTCAGCAGTTGCTCTCTCCGATCAGGACATTATCAGGAGTCTTCGCGGTCTGCTTGCTGCTACAGGCTCTTCTTCGACAGGCACTGCTGGTTCTGTGACTGATTCTTCAGGCACTGCGCGACCACCACCTTCTACACAGTCAGGTACGTCCCCATGGTATCTAGATTCTGGAGCTTCCTTTCATATGACCTCTAAGTCTTCTTTTCTGTCCGCTCTTTGTTCTCTCCCTTCTCCTATCCGTGTTTTCATGGCTGATGGTATGTCTCTTCTTGTTTCTAGTCGGGCACCCTTTCTACTTCTTCTTTTTCTGTTCCTGATATTTCTCATGTTCCTCTTCTTAAGATGAATATGTTCTCTGCTAGCCAGCTTAGTGACTCTGGTTGTCGCGTCATTATTGATGCTGATTCTTGTGTTGTCCAACCAAAAGTCCAAACTTATGGAAAGGGCCAGTACAATCCACTTATACACTTCAACACCCCCTCTCACGTGTGATGGGGAGAAGTCAGCACGTGCAACCGGAAGAGAGCGACGGCGCGTGAAACTCAAGTATGACTCAAGAGGCCTATACGTGGACACAGAGGGGTCAACAGCAATTTTAGGATAAAGCGCGAAAGCCAGGACTCGAACTCAAGACCTTAGGCTCTGATACCATGTCAAGCTTCATGCACTAGCCAACGCAACCAAAAGTCCGAACTTATGGAAAGGGCCAGTGCAATCCACTTATACACTTCAACATGGTATGTGTTGCTCCGCTTACCCAGACATGTATGAATAATCGAGATTACACATGGAATCATCTCGATCACAAAAAATCATCATTCTTGAGTCTTTGTGATGATGAGATACTGGCTTGGTGATCTTTGACTCGCAGCAGTGTTTGTTAGTGGGGATAACATCACAAGAGAAGTTTATAGTTTACCTTGCTGGGTGAAAATCCATGGTCTAATCTTAATTGGTTGTGTCTGGCAATGACTGGTGAAGGCATCGTTTTGTGAACGAGGACTATCTCCTGGGTGAAAACCTATGATCTTTGCTCCAACGGTGATGGTGCTTGTGCACAATTTCCTTTTTAAAGGTGTCGCTATTTGAGAGATTGGACTTCCGTGATGTTTCCGTGGTGTTAGTGTCGCTGATACAAGAAATTGACTGTTGTAGTGGGACTTTTCATTTTGTAATTTTTTTTTCTAGATTGTGTGCATCCGTAAGGCCATTAGGACAATGCGTTGTTGCAGAGGTTGGATGTAATTGGTATCTTCGCGATATTAATATATGCTTTTTGTCAAAAAAAATGTGCCATTTCTAAAAAAAATACAACATGTTGTGTGCCCATGCATAAACATGTGGTGGGCGATTTCTTTTTTCCACAAACATGTCATTTCAACGGTACAAGCAATATCCACGAAAATAAACAACCATATAAGGGTTTTCCCCTTCACCAACACGCTTGAAAAATAAAACCTTATACTGTACTAAAAATGCATCTTACGTCCCAACATTTGATCAGACTTTTTTCTCTCGGTCCGTCACGCGTGGCGGCTCCGGAGGACTCCCTCCAACCCTAAAAACCATCTCCCTCCGATGGCCTTCCCAGTCGTTGCCGCTGTTGCGCCGGCGGTGGCGGCCACACCCATGTTGCCAAAGGCGGGGGCAGGATTTGCGTGCCCCATCGGTATCCCTGCGCGGGCGGAGTCCGTGCGGCGGTAAGGCAAGGTCCACTTCAGTGGGGCGGCATCATTTGTCGTCGCACGGCTAGGAGGCGCGGAGCAGGCTGGATGCAGGAGCGGAGATGACCGGGTGAGGCGACGCGATCTGCCTTTCGTGGCGGCGACACCTTTTTTCCTGGATTCAATTCGTGGACCAAATATAGGGCTTCCACGGGCTCATCCAGGCCTACGGTTGTCCCTCTCGTTCCGATCGCTGGGATCCGGCCAACGGTGTGGGGATTGTTGTGCTGGTTTGGCTTGAATAAAGTTGGTCGTCCTTGGATTTCCCTCTCGCCATGATGAAGAACTTCCTGTCACCGGTAGTCATTGATCTTGGGTGGACTACCGAGTTCCAGAACACTCCGTCATTGAATTCCAAATGGACGACATGCCTGGAGTTTGCCGGTGCGTACGGTGTTTAAGTCACGTGCAACCATGTTTTTTGCTAGCCGTTTGGTTTTAGGGGTGACATTGTGAAGCTTAGCTGTATGTTGCCATTATGGGACATGTATTGGTTCCACAGTGAAGTCAGATGCGGAGAATGGTATGGAAGACGAGAACTAAAGACTGACAATGGAATTTTCAGTCCTAGGGATGTAGGGTTTTTGACTTGGTGTTTTGTGATTTGGAGTAGCAGAATTGGCAAGCGGGGGCGACAACACAAGAGAATTTCTGTGTCTAAACATGTAGGATGAAAACCCAAGGTTTGGCCTTAACTGGTTGTGCCTGGCAATGACATTGTTGAAGAAATTTTTTTGTGTGTGCGGTCTTTTTTCAGGATGAAAACCTATGGTCTTTGATCAGGGCGATGGCAGCGCTTGAGCACTGTTTTCTTCCTGGAGGCATCGTTTTTTGGAGTTGTTGGATTTCTGGTGCTGTTTTGGTGGTGTTTTTTTCCGCTGTTTCAAGGAACTGATCACTCTAGTTGGACTTTCTTTTTTGTGATTCTTTTTTATTTTTTGTTGGCTGTGTACATTCGTAATGCCAATAGGTATTGCGTTGTTGTTACAGAGGCTAGGTGTAATTGGTATCTCCTGATATTAATATATGCTCCTTTCCAAAAAAAAACTAAAATGCATCAATTCGTCACATTCATAAATACATATTCGAAATTAAGGTAGAGAGCAAATAGTAGAACATGTGTGCCGCTCCTTTGGTCAATCTAGTAATACAACTGTGTCGCTGATTTGGATCCACGTGTCTTCTATATATGTAGGTAGAACTAACTAGTGTCTTCTATATATGTAGGTAGAACTAACTAGTCAGGTCGCTATCTTTTCAAGTCAGTCATACACTAGGGTAGAACAGAACTCGATATATATTGCGACCGTTCAGCTCATCATGTCTGACGAGCCACACTCCATGTGCGTCGACACATTTTCCCATGCATGGATTCTCCTGTGACTGTGAGCGACGCCGCCATAGACATAGCCTCCGAAATTTGGCACTTCTTCTCCTATGTTTTCTGCCGATGGTTTGATTTTGTTTGAATTAGGATGTACGAGTCGTCTCAAAAGGTAAAAGGAGGAGACAAAGCATATGAGGAGGAACTTCCTTTGACTCGCATGGTGTACAGTGGCCTAAAGTTGACTAATGGTTTACCTGTTTGACATGCTTGTCAAAGTCACCTTGGACGACCTGTTGGCTGGATGTACTTTGTGAGACAAGCTTGTGTGTATCAGATCCCAGGCACGCAGCTGCTTGATTGCAACTGCAGACAAGTTGCAGCCCCTAGTTGCAGTGGAGGCAAGACGCAACGCGACGAGGTTGAGTGGGGTGTCATTTACGGCGAGCATCTCTCGGGTGTCTCCAAGATGTGCGGAAGACCTGCTTGACTTAAGGAACATCATAAAGCAACCCTTCAGGATTGGGTTGTCATTTCTCTACTATCTAAAAAAGAGAAAGCGGTTCCATTTTCTGCCAACAGCGGCACTACGTCAAATCCCTTCGTCGCACTTACATTTTGCTGGCGACACCCTCACGCGTGAACATCATGGGTATCACCGCCCTTAATCTCTCCTGAAACCACGCCGCTCTTAACCATAATCAATGCGTACTCTCCTAATTCTCCTCCTCGAATCGTCTAACATCACGTCCGCTTCCTCCATCGACGACGCCGTTGTCCACACCTCCAGCACCACCCGACTTCCTTCCCTACCTCCAGTACCGCGGAGCTTTCTCCCCGCCCACAACACCACCGGCACCCTCCCTGTATTCTGCACCACCGAGCTGAATCCATCCTTTGCCGAATCGATAGCTGGGGTTCCCAGTCGAGAATCCCCAGACCAATCAACCCAGAAGGCAGATGAGGAGGTGGCACCTGGCTGTTCCGAGACCAAGGTAGTGGCTGCAGCTCCTCCTCTTCATCTGACGAAGAAGAGGATGTGGACAAAGAGGGTCAAAACGGCGATTCTGGCGTGCATGCTATATAGCGTGCATGGCCCCACACTCTCTCTCCTCTGCTGCATGCAAACTTTACATAGATTAGCCCATTTTCTTTTATATTATGGTATAGTTTAAAATGCTTATAGATTTTTAATTACAAGTTCACTTTAAAAACCGTTTGCACATCTGGGTTTTTAATGGAGAGAGCTTCAAAATAAAACTAATATTAACTATATTTTGACAATATTTAAAAATTGATTTTTGAAATTGATAAAACAAAAAAAATTTATATGAAACTTGGTGGTTTTTTATTGCTAAAACAGTCTCTTTCTTTATGTTTCAAACTTTTTCCATCATAATGAGAAAATAGTTGACAAAATCCTTCGAGTTGAAAAAATAAAATATATTAAAGAAAAACAAGAAACCAATAATACAATATGTTTCATTGTGAATCATGACATTTCATTATGTTTTGAAATTTAAATTTTCAATTTTATTAATTTTTGGGCTTGTTTAAAAGATTTAATAAAAATAAATACGCTGGTTCAAAAAGATTTTTAATTAGATAATTATTTTAAATTATATGACTCTTTTAAATCTAGTATTAAGAGTTAAAAGGACTGGGAGAGAGAGTGTCATAGATTTGTCAGATGTTGTACTATGTGCATGCAAAAGATTCTTTTTTATACAAATCTCAAAACAAAAGCAGCAAATGGACGTCTCTAGCATGCTAGAGTTGCATTTCCCCAAAGAGGGTGGAGTTCTTCACTTCTCAACTGGAAGTGCGAGCCTTGTACGACAAGCATGAGAAGGAGCTAGAGGAGTGAATGGAACAGATCAGGATGAAGGTGCAGGAGAGAAGGGATACTTCGTGCTCGCCCGATCTGGTACGATTTGTCAACCGTGATGCTGCTGCGGTCTTAAACTTCTTTCTTTCCCCTCTAATTGCTAAGTAAAATTTGGTAGCAAAATTAGTCTGGTTGGGTAAGATGGATGTGGTAGGATGGTGGATGCGCCAGGGGAAGGAACCAACACAAGGGGAATACCATGGATCTGATCACTGCTCTAGATTATTTTTTATTTATTGCCGTGTTAGGTTAAATTTAGTGTCATGCTACTATCTATATTCTTTGGACATCTATACGTATATAGAGTCCTGCTAGACAAGGACAGTTAGCACCAATTGCAACAAATAGATCTGGGATTTTTGCCCAGATCCTTATAGTACTAGCGAGCTGGCAGGAAGAAACATGATAATTCATCACCTAGGTTATCCACTGCAACTCGAACAAGGTTTGCAAGAATCTAGCTTAATCCTTGTGTATGGTAAGTTTGTAATAGATCCATCCTACTAGCATAAATCATCTTCCGTTTGTCTTTGTAGGTTTGCAAACAAGGTATCATCCCTAGCTGCACTTGAAGATCAATATCATCTCCATACTGCACTTTGCACAAGTAGCAGGCCTAGATGATCTGTCGTAGGGATTAAGGTACTTATAGACATATAATTAGAAGAGTAACTTTTCTTTCATCTCGATACAAGTACTACAGTGCTACTGATTGTCTCTTTGCTAATAATATTGTCTTTCCATCTCTATAATTGCTTCACTGTAAAATTTACTTAATTAAGTCTACCAATTTGTAATGTGTATAGACGAAACCACAAACTGCTACCAATGAGTTATTTCAATTCAGATTAATTTAGTCTGTGATGATCAAGAAAGAAAATGATATACTCAAACACTTTCAGTCATGTACCTCCATTATCTTTTCTGGGATTCTCCTCTGCAGGACCATGTGGTGCTCTTCTATTTGGTAATGCGTTTACACATCCTCTTAACAGCCAAACCTATCTTACTAATATTCGGAATTCACTCTAATATTTATTTGAAGGTGAGGTTCATTGCTGTAGCATTTTGCTCTATTGTTGTAGCGCTTTAAATTTAAAGCGTTATTTCTCAACTAATAATTAGTATTTGATCTGATCATCCTTTAGCGCTGAGAACATTCAAAGAAATTCCTATCACATCATCTTCTCTAGAATAATTAATAGTACCTAGCGTAGGTCATAAAAGGAAATTGGGTTAAATTTTTACCGACCAAGCTACTCTATGTTATTGTTTTGTTATACACATGAGTATCACACTCTATCTCATAAAAAACAGTAACTTTTGTCAGCAAGAAATTTTTGTATGTTTAGTCATATATTTTTTCCTTTCAAATAATGATTCAAACTTGTTTTCACAAATTGGTTTGTAGTTTTTGAAAATCTTGTATTTTATATCCATTTCATAAAAAAAATGAGCATATTAATTAGTATGACTACATGAGAGAGCATGTGGTGAGTAAATACAAGATGCGGAAGATGAGATTGCATACTTGAATTTCATACCATGATATTCTGTTGCATGCTATGGGCATTTGGGAACTTGGCTCTCATGCTACTTATTGATCTGGTAGCATTTCTAAATACAAACTACAGGAGCAAGGTCTAACTGCCGCACTGTCTGATTATTATTGTAATTTTGATAGTCATTTTATTTTAAAAATAAAATGTTTCTATAATTTTCATTACCCAGTGCTTTTCAATACAAACTAATACCATAGAACCCTACCAATATTGTGAATTATGTTTAGTTATTTTGATGGCTTGCAAAATCAGGTGAATGCCTAACATGTATTACCTCTGTAAGAATTCTATTGAGAGATGAAAAGAAATATTTTTTTATGGACGTCATATTATGTTCTCTTGCGAACACCTGTGTATATTAAATATGTACAAAATGAAGACTCGAGGTAAACATACTTTCACACTGTGTGTGAAGTTCATGCCACTTTCAACAATGTTTTTTCGATTTCTAAGGAAGATATGTCCTATGTAAAAATGATTTCTGGTTTCACAGGAATGTCTTTGGTCTGATTTGCATCCAATTTTGCTGGTATTTCTCCAATCACACTCATCAATTCAGGGAAGTTTCCCTTATTATTTTTTCTCATCGCCTTTGCAACGTGAAGTTTTTTACCACGTCTACTTGAATTGTTTAGTTTTCTCTTGCTTATTGCATTTCCATTGTTTATATGGTAATTAAGGCTAGCGCCTCCCCTGCTTCCCGCATCCCACGCCAACTCTTTGAGATTTTTCTAACTTCAACTATGAGCAGCCAAATGCACTGGTCTTCATGGAGACTGCTATAATGGAGCGTGCCTCGGTGTCTCTCCCCACCAATAAATAAACGAGATTAACACCAACCTCTTCCTCGATGATGACTTCGCGCTTCCCCGACTAATGGTAACAAACATCAGTTTTGGAATGCTCCTGTTTTTTATCATGTTGTGTGCAGGGCTATACCGTCCTAAGCATGCCATGTGTATTTGTAGAATGGTTGCAGAAGGAAAATATTTGCGAAGAGTAAGTTAACACTGGTCTGACTTTCGGGTTTCAATTATTTCTGCTACTCAAGTGGAACCTCATGATTTGGCATCCAAACATCCATGATTATAGAAAATAACAAAAAAGATTAATGTTTGTGTAGGTGTTCGAATGTATAACTGGAAATATATTTATGCACATTTATGCGTATATATTCCCTATGTTCTTAAAATTGTCCTGTTTTGAATCAATATCTCAAGTAGATAAAGATGATACATACTGATGGTGGAAACTGATCATATATTTGTGGAACCTTTACCAAATCTAGTTGTGCATCTTATGCTGGTGAAGGAACTGAAGAACTCCATTGAGTTCAAAAACCCGAGGACTGTTAATTTGTGAATGGTGTATATATCTCCACTTCAATGTATTGTCAACCATGCTGGAGAAATTAACCAACTTAGAGAACCTTTTTATTCACCTCGACAAGGTATGTGCAATGTATTACTTGGTCAATGTTTGCTATGAGAGCTTAAGCACGTCGTTGATCCTTTAAACAAGTTCATTGTTCTATACAAGGTCTACAACAGAATATATAACATTGAGCAAAGAGGAAGATCGTTTACTTGAAACAACCTGAAGGTGAAGATCTCATGTTCAGAGGAGGATGACATGATTTCCTATCGGTTGGAGAATTCTTCTATGCAAATTATGGATCAAGGTAGAAGCGCAAGGAGTAGGGCGAAGCTGCGGAGAGTTTAGCGAAGCAGAGAAAGCTAAAGAAAAGGATGAGCCCAGAGGTAGTATGAACTAGGTTGATGTACTGATTGGTGTGGCTGCATACTGATTTTAGATGAGGCCAGCTGTGTTACTGTCTCATTGAGTCAGTAAGAGTAACCTTTGGGGTAAAATTGCAACCGACACACTATTGATGAGATGCCAAAAATAGTAAACGGCAAAAAGTTGGTTAGGTGGATTGACATTGACGTCTTAATAATGTTATAAATCAGTACATGTGTTTGTTGTGTTCTATGGAGATGGTAAATAAAATTTTATAGTGATTGAAGCTTGAGATGTGCTCCCTAGAGCTCTTATTAGGACCAACTCATGGATTGATTTGCACTGGGTGAGCCTAGAGCCGCGGTCGACATGAGTTGCCGGTGATGTTTGTAAGTTGTGACCACGTAGGATGGTTGGTGAAGTGTGTTTCTGAATTTGGCCTACGGATGTATGTAGAAGTCATGTGCACCCGCTATTACTAAATTTTGTATCACATTTCACTTCTCTTCTTAAATAAGCAGGCATGTACTTTAAATGTTGCAGCGCATCGTATATGTATACCTGCAGATTTCTCAAAAATAGTGTATAATAGGTTAATCTATGCTTGGTTTATCTTGTAGTCACCATTTTGAACCAGTTGGCAATGCAAGATTTAAGCTAGCCATCTGGCATAATTGAGCTTTACAAGTTCCAGTAACATGGTTAATATGTTGTACGGCACAAGGGCTGCAACTGGATATAATGTATAAATATAAACAAAGCATTTCTATGAAATTTTCCTACAACTAATTATAGTCTTTAATGTTTATTTGTCTAGACCTATCACCTATCTGGGCATTGTGATTTGTATGAGAATAATTCCTCGGGAATTTTAAGTCGATGCAGACTATATTCCAATAGATTTTGTAATCATTATGTGGGCTGAGTTTTCCATTGACTATTTGACTAGACCTATCACCTATATGGGAATGGAACGTATGTACTCTAGCTTCGTTTCTCATTAATACATTGATTAGAAGGCATATCACAAAGTGTTAAGGAGCCCATGCATGACCAAAAATAATGACAGTCCTATTTTGTTTCTACTAACATTTATGCAACAATTCTGACATTATGGATATCACATAAAAAAATTAATTTCCATCTTTTATTTACACAACATATAATTTTCTCTTCTTTTGAAATTTTCAATTTATTATAAATATAATTTTCACACCAATTTTTTTACCAAAATAACTAGCCTAGAAAATTCTCCAATATACAGGGAAATGATGGTAGTTCGCGGTATGCTGTTGACACTCGCCTTCTGACATCCTGGTTTGTTTTGTTCATATTTAAAAGACCGATTTATTAACTGTGTATTAAGGCATAAATTGTTTGGCCGTGGCAACGCACGGGCATTTGTCCTAGTCTCTAAAAAACGAATTGGGCTATCATGTTCTCCCACTTAGCATCACATGCATGGATAGCTTTTTTTCTCTCTAAATCGGTATTTTTTTGTTCTTTTTTCCTTTCCAAAAGTCCATAATTGGGTGTTGAGGTCTTAAGTTTATGGTTTGTATAGGAATTTCGCATATTTATTTTTTGTAGTAAGAGTTCAAGCCAGCTTTGAGACCTCCATACATTCCTCAATTATTTTTGGCTAGCGCAATTATCTTTGGGTCAATGTTTTGTGATTTGTTACTCAAAAGTCTATCCTAGGAAAAACGACCAAACTTTGATCTATAAAAGATGTACTAGTGGTGTCTGAACTACCAGATACCCTTACGTTTAGGGATTTGCTAGCTTAGCGCATACTCAAATGTTAGTCCGTTGATTTTCCCCCAACGCATTAAGATTGGTGACCGCGTGTTGTCGTTGCGTTTGTATCATGGTTTATCACGTGAGTTGTTTTTGTGGTGCAATTTGTTTTTTGGCCTCATGGCCCGTGTATTTTGGCATTGCCTCGCATGTGTCAGTTATTTTTTCTAGACTACATTGGCCCTTTTTCAAAAAAAAATTGTTCTAGCTATTTTTTTTGTTCGTGTTTTGCTTTTTGTTGGTTGTGGTTCATTTGAGTATTGTGTCTAGTGTCACACTGATTGTTATTTAATCAGCAAACAACGAATACTACAAATAGGTTGTCTAAAAAAATTGGGTTGATGTGGCTTTTTTGAATTTTTTCTAGCTTGAAACATTTCTCATAGTTGACTTTTTTCCGTGACTCATTTTTTATATGTTGTTCCCACAAAGATGTTTCATCATCCTATTATTTGTTACATAATATTTTTATGAAATAATAAGAACCCAAATCCACGCTCGTATGGACTTGAATCTGGATGGCTAAGTTGTACATCAACTTCCCTAACCAAGTGAGATAGGCTACTTGGTTGTAATTTAGAGAGAGAAGGACATATAGGTTGCTTATATATATTTTTCGAGTGCAACTATACTAAAAGAGCGGGGGTTTCAGGTTGCAATTTAGTGAGAGAGAGAATGGGACAAAGAGTTCACATATTTTTTACCAGGTGCAGTTGCACTATATTTTCATCAATGTATTTTGATCTCTTTTCTCTTTCATTGTTTTGAATCCAATGTGTGTAAAAATTAAAAATTATTTTTGATTTTTCTTGTGATGCATATTTTTGTTTATGAGATTTTGTTTTATTTTTTATTTTTTGATGTTGATATTTTTTTCTTTGTTTTTTTAAACAGGTGATGCGTCTTGGAGATTTATGTCCTATTTTTGATAGCCCCTTAATATTTGTCATCTTGCAACACAGAGTGGAATAGAATTGTTTGTAAGGTTTCTAGTACCGTCATGGAGATTAGCAATTGTATGTTATTGCATTTTGGAAATCTGTTGCAGAATCAGATGTATCTAGACATGTTTTAGTGCTATATACATCAATTTCAATGATAATTAATATGGATCGGACGGAGTACATCAGATTCCTGAATCATGTTTTTTCATGCTTCCTATGAGTTGCAATCATAATTACAATTGGTTCATGTTTTCCCAGTTTCAATTGAGTCTGAATTTGATATCGCATATAAAACTCAGAGCTGTCCATCATATAATCTCAGAATTATAATTTCCATGCTTCCTATGAGTTCAATCATACTTGCAACTGGTTTACATTTTTCCTAGTTGCAACTGGAATTGTAACCGAGATTTTTTCTATTTTATATCATACTGATTAAGAATTAAGCTAGTACATCAGATTTACTGAATCATGTTTTTCATGCTTCTATGAGTTGCAATCCGACTTGCAACTTTCCCAGTTGCAAGTTCAAATTTGATATCAATTGAATAAGAGCTAGTCCATAATTTTTTTTGAATTATGTTATGTGTGCTTCCGATGAGTTTCAATCTGACTTGCAAGTAGTTATATTTCTTCTAGTATTGCAACCGATATTTCCTGAATTTTATATCGTACTTATTTGAGAATTAAGCCAGTACATTATATTTCTTCAATCCGCGTTTTTTCATGCTTCCTATAAGTTCTAATTGGACTCGCAACCGGTTCATGTTTACCAGTTGCAACTAAGTTTAAATTTGATATCAAATGGACTAAGAGCTAGTCTATCACATTTTTTCGAATTATGATTTTCTGCTTCGTATAAATTGCAATTGGACTTGCGACTAGTTTATATTTTTCTAGTCGCAACTATAAACATAATCTAGTTTTTATTTATCTTATATCATATTGATTGCGAATGTAGCTAGTGCATCAGATTTCATGAATCCAGATGATGTAACTTGTCTCATGTCTCTCATGTTTGTGACTTTAGACCTGTTGAGAATAAGGAGTGGTCTTCAAATTAATATTTTTCAAGTAAAGTGTATATATATCTTATTTTTAAGACAAGTGAGATATGGTTTCACCTACTGTGGTTGTAAGTTTGCTCTGCCTATTGTTGTACATCGTACACATGGAACCACTGTAGTATTTCTTTTCTTACTTGAGTTAAATCATGTTGGTGTGGCTCTCTTACCAAACACACGACATGGTTCCATTATTCAAACAAATCTTCCCCTTTCCCCATATGTAGCGTCCCTTTACTACTTCTCACCACCCCTACCAAGTCCCAACACATTGTTTTATATATCTCAATTTCCATGAAAACACTTCGAGCATGCTAGGCTGGTCTCGTCTTCTTGCTTTCCTGGTGTATGCATTTTATTCAGATCATTTTCTCATATATCCTCACAAGTTTGGAATAAGAAGCATCTGGAAATACTATGGTACAGAGGGTGACTGGGTATCGGCGAGGATGCATTCGGCAGGATCGACATGTTGTGCACTGCGCCAGGGAACTCCACCGCCTTGCAAGTTGCCAATAATAGATGGGGAGGGATGTGATCAGGTCATGACTTGGTTGGATTCCAACTCTCAGTACACCTACACTACCTTACCTATCAAATCCAAATATCTTAAGATTTTTTGAGCCCTCGTTGAATTTTAAGGATTTAAACTATTCTGCATATAGTTATATCACTAGATAAATCTTTTCAGAAGCTTTGTGCTTCCAAATTAGTGAATCCAATTTCTACAAAAAGTTATTTAAAATAATTATCATGTGTACTTTGTTTCATATCTTTTGGATCTGTAGATTAAATCTGGAGAAAAAGAGAAATGTCTTCCATAACTGAATTTGGGAATTTCCTAAGGGCATTCCGCTAAATATTTTGAATTGAATCCAACTCTCAGTAAATCAGTACTCAACGGTATTCTTAACCCTAAGAGGAAATAATTTTTGGAGCTACAGATCTTTTCTTGTGATTTATTCCCTAAAACTAGAGCCATTTTTACTAGAAAATTCATATTAAATCAAATAAAAAATTATAAATTATTGAAACCACTTTTGTTGGCTTTTTTTTCAATACCTATATGGTGGTATCATTTTTGTACTTGGATATCATCTAGAACTTGTCCTTGGTTTAAAACCCCTTAGTTAAATAGTTTTTGGCTTATAAATCATTAAAGAAAACCCATAAATGCAAATAAAGCATTTCCAACTGCTTTGCAATCAAATACTCAAAACCTACTAAAGTGTAGTGTTGTATTGTTCACTTGCTTGTTGTCTCGTATTGGTGATTACATACACTGTATTGATTGTGGTACCTTGCTTCCTTGCATGTATGTCTCGTGACGACGATAGTTGCGATTGTACTATTATTGGTATTCTTGTTATTTTATTAAAGAAGGGATCATATTACTATTATTGGTATTCTTGTTATTTTATTAAAGAAGTTTAGGGACATACTACTTATCACAGGCATGCCACCATTCCGGAACTCCGATACTTGTCCCACTCCTTTAAATTTACCTGTTTTGTATCTTCTTTGTAAACTGCATTACTAACTGCATGCTTTGTTTTACTACTACGTTAGTAACTTGGCTCCTCCAAGTTATGATCTAGTGTCCAGATAGGACAATTACTCTGATTGATACCTACCACTTCCCTTTAGACCGAGGTTAGGATGACTAGCGTCCTACCTCCTTGGAAAACCACGAGTTTTGATGAACAAACTATTTTGGGGTTTCCCCTACCATAAAAGTACTATAAATGTTTTGGTAAAACCCTTGGGAAGAGGCATCGTTTTTAGTGGATGTTTTGAAAGAAGAAAAGGAGAACTGAAGAAGTGATTAAGACGGACATGAATAAGAGAAGGGATGTTCTACGCCTTTACCGGAATAACTTATCCATGCAACCACATTACCTCAGGAGCCGGGGTCTAACTCGTAGTTTGTTTTATTTAGCCGGGTCCTCCCTACAGATGCTATAGGAGAGAAATCTCTCGAAT
Organism: Avena sativa; assembly: GCA_916181665.1. Lineage (NCBI taxonomy): Eukaryota > Viridiplantae > Streptophyta > Magnoliopsida > Poales > Poaceae > Avena > Avena sativa. The sequence continues at coordinate 288,665,530 of OV702296.1, forward strand.
CTGTACTTTCCTTGGAATCTATGGATATGAGGACGGTGTATGTCATAGACAAGGGACGGTGCAATAATTGGGTCTCCCACGGACGGTATGACTTAGGAGTATGGAAGGAAGTGAAATCAACAAATCAAGGTATTTCCCAAGCTGTGGTTTGGCTATACGCGTGAAAGGAAGAAACTATTATGGCCCAGCAGTGCCAAATACTCCTTGTCGGGGAGAACAAACCCAAAAGGGAAAGACACCTTTGCTAGGGACGACAAATGAAAGGTTAGGTTTGATTATCCGAAACCCCATGTACTTTGTGTAACGGGCCATGGTTAAATTCTGGCAGATGTATTGATTCTTGTGGGTAAAGTACACAAACTCTATAGAGTATAATCTATTCAAATAGCCATGTCCACGGTCAAGGACGTTTGGTAAGGTTATTGCTAGGAGTACCCAAGTGATGGTTTTGAGAAAGATAAAAAAGATGTGACTTGGTCACGAGAAAGCATGAGAATAATGTTTTGTTTTGACCATGAATGGTCTAAGATGTTTAGAAAGGATTTTACTCTAAAGATGGTTTTAAAAATGTTTCAACAAGGATATGGAGATATCCCACCAAAAAAAGGAGATATGTTTTCAAAAGTCTTTTTCAACAAAGATATAGAGATGTCATATCTATAAGAGAAAATAATCTTTTTCAAAACAACTGTAATATAGAGCTATCTCACCCCAGCCAAATTGCATTATCTTGTTTACCGTGTCTTAGTGGTTTGCGAGTACCTTCAAATTACTCACTAGTGTTGTCCTTGGCTATTTACTTGGACAAACTTCCAGAAGCACGAAGGACGAGGGAGATGCTGACATGTATGCGAGTTGGATCGTCTTTCCAGTTAGTTGCATGTAGGTTAAGACTTGAAATGGGTTCTGCGCTCGAGGAAGATCCAATGCTGATGTTTGTACATGCATAATGGCAATAATGCAAGTCTTGTATTTGTTAACTTATGGATGTTGTAATGGTACTTGTCGGTTATGCTCACGGCTCACTGATGAAGAGAACCCGAATTGCATGTGTAACAGGGATTCTCGGACGGTCAATCCGGGGACCCTACATAATGTGTGATGTATAAATGTTGGATTTTTAAGATAAAAGGGTATGTATTTACTTTCGGGGTTGTATATGTTCTATAAGTTTGTATTTGTGATCAAACGTCCTAAGCCCATTATCGTATCTACTGTATTGATGACTTAGTTAATCTTTGAAAATATAGTTTAGTATGCAACAATACATACACACATGGTCAATTTCCTTATTTATGACCTAATAAACTATTCAACCAAGCATAGCTATTTTTTGTGTTGGCATAGTAACTTACAAATTTATCTCACGTCATAGGTCAATGTTCCCACTGCACATAAGTCTTCTAAGTTAAAATGAGAACGAACTTTGCATGAACTCTATGTCAAATAGTGATATATTTATATATCAGATTTTTTTGTATCTGAAATTCAGTTTCAATTGTCAAGCCAGCCCATTAGGTGGTAATTGTTTTTGATAGGACTTAGGTATGATTTTTTATGAAGCTAATAAAACTTGAAATCAGTATACGGTAACGTTGTGTGGACACACAGATTACTCAAGATAGAGCATGCGAAATTCAGTTTCAGCCAGTTTGCAAGCCAGTTAATTGGTGTAAGTGTTGCAACCCACAATACAGAAATTTTGATAGGACGTAGGTATGATTTTTGCGAAGCTAATACAATTTTGCAGTGGTATACAGTAATATGGTAAAGACCTATGTTTTGCCAGGAAAATCGCTCATGATAGAGTTGTAATTGAATAAATACTCAGATCAGACAATATGATTGACCTAATATATTATAGTGTCTCATAAACAGATTCTTGCAAAATAAATTATATATGTATAATTAGCTTACACATATTTATTATTTTAATGATTTTATTGACCTAAATTTGGAATTGCGAATAACTATATATATAGTAGTGAACATCTATTTCGAAATATGCAAATCCAGACTATGTGATTGACCTAAAATATATGACAACCATATATTGCTTTTAGTATATAATAGATAGATTACCGCATACATTTTAGTTCGAAATTATGGTTAGGAGTGCTCACACGAACTCCATTCGAATAAGGGTCCCTTTGGATTGAAGTTTTTTTTAAAAATAGAAGAATTCATTTCATAGTTTTTATGAGAAAGATCGACCTTTGGATCAAATGGAATGAAACCTCCAAAATTCATATGAATTGCATTCCTACACATAAATTCAATGGCAATGCTTGACCATTCCTACAACACGAAACTCGGGCGCTGGCGCTTGTAGACGCCGAGGCACAGGCTTCGTCACCGTTCTCGCGCTGGTGCGGCAAAAAAAATCCGCCAGGGATAACTGTGCCGGGGATTATGAAATGGCGGCAGATTTTTTGTCTTGGCACAACGTGAACCACCGACCTATTGCTTCCGCGGCAGCAAGGTGTTTACGTCACGACCCATGTAGTGAGGCACTGCATACATTCCGTGGCAGCGGTGAGACAACGTCATAACAACAATGCCTCGTAATGTCTGTGTCAGCACATGCTATATGGCAATTTTGCAATTCGGTCCGCATTAAATATCTAATATCTAGATTATATCTCAATACAATAAACATCATAACAATCAACTCATTACACAAAGAATTCAACTTTAGCTGAATTAACATGAGCATTCATTATATACATATATTACATCTTAACCCAAGAGGCTCAGAGCTCACAAAAGATGCAACTAATTTCAACAAGTTCAAACCACTACAAATTATGCACCATCACGATCAGAGAACCTGCTTTGACTGCAAACTAGAAGGCACAACCATCACCTTCGTGAAGATTGTATTGGCGAACGTATTCTCCCCAGTTTGATCTGAAACTGACAGTAGTTTCATTATCACATGACTTCGCTTCAACGGTTTCTCTAGATATGTAAGGCATAATATACTTCCTAGTGAAACTGGATGAGAAGCACTATACAGGAAAGACATGAACAATTTAGATTGTTACAATACTAGACATGGTTGGAGTTCAAAAGAATTACAGTACTACATAGGGAAGAGAATTACCATATTTCTTTTATAGTCTGTGATTTTCTTGATGGTGCAAACATAGTAAGGAATTTCTGGCCTATAACTTCTAACAATTCGCTTCAGATTCTTCCTTCTTGAGATGGTCATGTCTACTTCATTTCTGAACATATATCAAAAGGAGTACTTCTCTAGTGATAGAACATTGGGACCTGAAACACCAAGTGAAAGAATAATCCAGATTGCAACTAGTTTATATTTTTCTAGTCGCAACTAGAAACATAATCTAGTTTTGTTTTTAATTTTATATCATATTGATTGCGAATGTAGCTAGTACATCAGATTTCTGAATCCAGATGATGTAAATGTTCTCATGTCTCTCATGTTTGTGACTTTATACTTGCTGAGAATAAGGAGTGGTCTTCAAATTAACGTTTTTTCAAGTAAAGTGTATATTTATCTTATTTTTAAGACAAGTGAGATATGGTTTTACCTACTGTGGTTGTAAGTTTGCTCTGCCTGTTGTTGTGCATCGTACATATGGAACCACTGTAGTATTTCTTTTCTTACTTGAGTTAAATCCTGTTGGTGTGGCTCTCTTACCAAACACATGACATGGTTCCATTATTCAACAAATCTCCCCCTTTCCTCATATATATAGCGTCCTTTTACTACTTCTCACCACCCCTCCCAAGTTCCAACACACTGTTTTATATATATCTCGATTGCCATGAAAGAATTTCGAGCATGCTAGGCTGGGCTCGTCTTCTTCCGTTCCTGGTGTGTATGCATTTTATTCAGAGCATTTTCTCCTACCTCCTCGCAAGTTTGGAATAAGAAGCATCTGGAAATACTATGGTACAGAGAGTGACTGGGTATCGGCAATAGTGCGTCCAGCCAGATCGGCAGGTTGTGCGTCGCGCTGGGGAAGTGCACTGCCATGCAAGTTACCGATACTAGACAGGGAGGGATGTGATCGGGTCATGACTGGGCTGGGGTGCAAAAGCGATGAGTGGAATAGCAACCAGGATATCTGGTATGTTTGTCTAGAAGTATGTTGCTCCATTGATCGAGTCAGGTCGCTCCTTATTCGCTCTGAGTCACAGACTTGCATACATTGTCAGCTCGACTAGCTGACGTCGACGTACACGTGCTGAGAAAGTTTACCCAGGACATTTATAAGGAAATGCTATGTTTTGGTGGATTTTTCAGCCAAATAGACTAAACTTTTTTTTTTTTGAAGATTTCAGCACAAAGTGAACTCTTCCTGAATCTTCAACAAGATTTGACCGTTTTTGCAAATCCCACACACTTTGGCATTTAGGTTGAAGGGGCAAATGACAGATCCTTGCTTGTCTGTGGGCCATGGAAAATACATGTCGTTTGGACGGTTCCCCAGTTTGGGTCAATGACGGTGACGTTTTCCCGTCAAGTCAAATACAAGTGTGTTTAGCGTTAGTAAAACGTCTTAGTTGTTAAAGTTTCTGGTACTCCAGTGTATTTCCAGCTCATGCTTTATAAATGCATGGATAACGAATTAGCCAGATCGCTGTGCCTTCTCCATCGGGCCATAGCTAGACTCATGGTCATATATACATTGGGGTAGAAGAGGATATATCTTGCGGCCATTCAGCTCCTCATGGTTGACGAGCCGCAGTTGGACCAAATTAAAGCACCGGCGCCGAGACAGTTTACCTTGGATACTTCTTCCAGCGACGCCGTTACACGACCTAAGAAATTTTGCACTTGTTTTATTGTGCTTTTCTACCAGTGTTCTGTTTTTTGAAGGGAAATTTTAGTTAATTGAATTTTAATCTTCCTCGTCTCATCTCAAAAAGTAAAAAAAAAAGAAGAAGATTGAAAGTATGGTAGGAAATAAATGTTGACTCCCAGGTTTATGTGCCTAACAAAGGCCTAAAAGTTGACCAACGGTTTACATTTTTTTTACAACTAGCACAGTGGCCCTCGCAAATGCGAGGGTAACATCCTTAATGTGTGAGATGTGCTTAAGAACTATATCTTTTTTTTAATCAACATGCTGCATTCAAATTAAGCCATGGCTAAATCACGAGCCAGACAGTCACCGATACAATCCGGAGCTACAGAGAACCAAACCTTACATAATTTATTATTGCAGCCATGCTTCGCTAACTGATGAGCGGCCTCATTTGCCGAACGTCTAACTGCTTGAACCTTGCATTCCTGAAATGATCGCATCGGGAATTTTACCTCCTCCACTAGGACGCCATGTCCCGATCTTTCAAGCTCATTCCCGACAAGTTTTGCAGCCACTCCAGAGCTATCAGTTTCCAACACAATCTTTTGGCAGTTGATCTCCGTCCCGACTTGCAGTCCACGCTTACAGGCTAAGAGCTCTGCACACTCGGTGTCTTGGATTTGTGGTAAAAAATGGCATGCCCCTGCTAAGAAGCTACCATGGTAGTCTCTGATGACTACGCCCCCACCACCCGAGCAGCTAGCGTTAAAAGCCCCATTGACGTTGATCTTACACCAATCCTGAGGCGGGCTGGACCAAGGCTCCACCTTCTTTATTTTTGCAGCCGGCCTTGGCTGATGGACCAGTGTCCATTCCTCCAAAAACCTGACGGTCTTTCTTGCAGTTTGAGCGGGCTCCTCAATCTGGCAAGACTCCCTAGCCTCATTTCTGGCAATCCATAACTGGTAGAGATGCATCATCATCAATGCCACCTTATCACCCTTCTCCTTTCCAATCCAGTCAAGTAACCAGCCTTTCAAATCCGAGTGACAGCGTAAAAGCCGAGGTGGTTTCTCCAACCTGATGCCAGATAGCAAGGCAAGCTCGTGCCATGAGTTTGCTGAATGAGAACAAGACCAGAATCTGTGAACCGAACTTTCCTCTTTGTGGCACACAAGACAGGCAACCCTATCCTTTATTTTACGGTGCGATAGTTCTGTTTCCACAGCTAGTCCGTTCTCAATTAGCCTCCAAACATGGACCTTCACTTTCCCTGGCACATTACAGTCCCATAGTGCCAGCCTCCCTTTGTGGTTGACGAGCCATGGTCCAAACATGGACCTTCATGGTTGACGAGCCGCGGTTGGACCAAAGCACCGGCGTCGCCGAGACAGTTTACCTTGGATACTTCTGCCAGCGACGCCGTTACACGACCTAAGCAATTTTGCGCTTGTTTTATTGTGCTTTTCTACCAGTGTTCTGTTTTTTGAAGGGAAATTTTAGTTAGTTGAATTTTATTCTTCCTCGTCTCATCTCAAAAAGTAAAAAAAAAGAAGAAGATTGAAAGTATGTTAGGAAATAAATGTTGACTCGCAGGTTTATGTGCCTAACAGAGGCCTAAAAGTTGACCAACGGTTTACATTTTTTTTACAATGACCAACGGTTTACCTGTTTTTTCATTCTTGTAAAAGTCACAATGGACTTGTTGAATCATTGACCTTTGTGAGACATGGAGTACGTGTATCGGATCCTAGGATTACAGGTGCTCGACCCGATCGAAAACGATGAGATTTTGCTTGCGGTGTGCCAGAGCACCGTACGTACTTTTTTTTAATGAAGAGCAGCGTACGTACTTGAGTTGAAACTTAACCCATGGAGCTCGATTGTTATCCTCAGTTAGCGCATTTTGCCTTTTTGTGTGTGTGTGTGTGTGTACGGGGGGGGGGGGGGGGGGGGGGGGGGGGTCTCCGATAAGTATCTTCTAATTATTTTTCGAGATTGCCAACGCTCTTTTCAATTATTTCATCTGTCAGAACACAGCCCTCGCCAATGTCACCACCACATCTTGAGAAAACAAGCAAACATGGGGAAATATCTGGCATTGTGCACCATGATGCCACGTGGCATCTTGAGAGGGCCCTGCAACCAACCGGAAGAACCCACTCTTCCGTCCGTTCTCTTGCAATCATCTATGCGCTGCACACGTTCTCCGGCATCGACTGGCCATGCCCATCTCGAAGTACATGAATGTTGGGAATGCACATGTATTGTAAATTGAGTATCCACGTGTAATCATCTCGCACAAATCATCATGTGGAAAACATGTAGAATGATTTATTTGTGTTCAGAAACATGTCGTGCAAGCTATATCCACTCAAAGAAACAACCCTAGAAGTGTTTTCCCCTATGATAACACAATTGCTAAAATATCACCTTATACTGAAATGCATAAATGAAATGCTAGAAGTAAATAAAAAATAAGATATGGCACATTTGTGGCCATTTATTAGATGCTTCAAAACTAAAGTAGACACCATAGAGCTAAAAAGAGGTGGATGGTAGTCCTAAGCGCAAGGGTTTTTGGCAACAAATCAACAAAACCACCTATTATCACGGCCATCAAGGAGGAAGCACGGATTGGGTCAGAAACTTGACAAACATCATCCCAAGAGAGTAGGCTTGGCATCGTTTTGTATTCCTTTTAGCTTTATGCCATGTTGGCATTACTTCTTTGATGGATAGCTTGAATTATGTCTTAAAGTCTTTCTCAATGAAACAGTGAAAATAAAAATCTTTTGCCTGTACTAAAACCCTCGTCGAAGCCTATGAGCCAGAGTAGGAGGCTGAGCATGGCATGCCGGTGTAGAACCAAGGAGATCACATTTCCTACCGGGTTGCTCATGTGCCCCTATCCTATAGTATGATACCGTGATCGGCATGCGCTGATCATGTATGCCGATGATCTGCTCGATGTATGCCTCTGGGTCGCTCAGATGTGATGTCACACATGCATCTCCATGTTGTAGACATTGAAGAAGAGCAACACGTTTGGGTCTATCTCGCTTGCTGTCTTGAACATGGTGGCACACATGACCTTCGCTAGCTTGTCCTGGTACTAGGAGTCGTGCTACATCTCGCTGTTCACATCGTAGAGCGGGAACTTGCCTTGGACCATGTCGATCTAGTTCTTCATGGCGGTGGACAAGTGTGCGTGAGCCACTCCTTCTATCGGCTGAGTTGATCATTCACCTTGTCAAAACGTGTGTTTTATGTTGGAGCTATGTGGAATTCCTCTAATGGTATTGGGTTTAGCAATTTGTAAGGGTCTTCCATATATCTATCTACTGGCTGCATATTTAGTTCTTAATGCAACTTGAATATGATTTGGATATTCTAGATTTGGATGTGCCGTCTCGATATTGCATATGGTAAATGAACTTTATAAGTAATAGTATATGCAATGCATACATTGTAACCTTTTTGGCCCATTTATACATCTTTGAAGAAATAACGCTTTTTTAGAATGCCGAGGTATCTTTCTTTTTTAAATAAAATGAAATAAGGTAGAAGCGCTTCATCAGGTTTGTTGTGTTGGAGATATGCCCTAGAGGCAATAATAAATATAGTTATTATTATATCTTTGTGTTTATGATAAATGTTTACATTCATGCTATAATAGTATTAACAAGGAAACATTAATACTTGTGTGATTTATAAACTTAAATTGAAGTCCCTAGTAAAGCCTCTTCATAATACTAGCTTGTTGGTTAATAAATGATTGTGGTTTCCATATCATGAACATTGAGATGTTATTAACAGCAAGATCATATCGTTAGGAGAATGATATGGTGGACATACTCCTATAGATAAGCGTAGCATAAAGATCAAGTCATTTTAATAGTTCAATTGCTATATGCTTTCTGATACATGGTAACTAATTCCTTCGACCATGAGATCATGCATATCACCTTTACCGGATGGATGCTTTGATGACATCAAACACCACACCGTAACTGGATGGCTATAAAGGTGGCATTGAGTGTTCAGAAAGTATTGGTTGAGACACATGGATCAAGAGTGGGATTTGTCCATCCATATGACGGATAGATATACTCTAGGCCCTCTCGGTGAAATGTCATCCAATTAGCTTGCAAGCATGTGACTGGCTCACAAGGGATCACATATCACGGGGACGAGAAAAGAGTACTTATCAGTAACGAGGTTGAACTAGGTATGCAGAGATACCGACGATCATAACCTCGGATAAGTAAACTATCGTGAGACAAAGGGAAATTGGTATCGTATGTAAGTGGTTTATTCGATCGCAAAGTAATCGTAGAAATATGTGGGAGCCATATGAATTTCTAGATTCCTCTATTGGTTATTGATCGGAGAAGTGTCTCGATCATGTCCGCATAATTCACGAACCGTAGGGAGACACACTTAAGGATTCGACGTTGTTTGAGTAGTATGGAATGATGAGAAAGAGACCGAATGTTGTTCGGAGTCTCGGATGGGATCCGGGATATCACGAGGAGATCCGGAATGGTCCGGAGAATAAGATTCATATAAGGAAAGTCCTGTTTCGGAGTTGGAGAATGGTTCCGGTGTTTTCATTGGGAATGTTCTAGAAGGTTCCGGAATGTCCGGCACTCCGGAGGGGAAGGGTACATGGATGTGTTATATCAAGTTGATATGATTGCATCATGTACTAGGTGTCATCGCTGAACAAAATGTGTTATATAAAGTCAAACGCCAAGTTTGAAAGTCAAACGGCTATTTTGGGAAGTGGAGGGGAGGTGGAATCCGAGTTGGGGAGGAGTCCCTCCTCCTCCATCGCCGGCCCACCTTGGGTCCGAGTTGGGGAGAGACTCCCCTCCCCTGGCGCGCCTCCCTCCAACCATAAAAGGAGGGGCAGGGCTCCCCTCCTAGACACACAAGTTCCCACCTCCAAACCCTAGCAGCTACTGCCCACCATAGCCGCCGCCACCCCCTAGGGTTTCACCCCTAGCCGCCGACTTGGGCACCTCCAAGCCCTAGCCGCCGGTCCTAGCACCTCTTCCTCGGCGTGTCTAAACCCTAGATCACCGAGGGCTCTCTCATAGTCCACCATACTCGCTCCGGCTTAAGGCGAAGCCCTGCGAGATCTCCCCTCTACTTTCGGTACCACGCCGTTGTGCTGCCGGAATCGCGAGGAGCGTGCTACAACCTCCGCTGCCTGCTGGAACAAGGGAGAGGAAGGTCTTCGTCGAGTACCGAACGTGTGACCGACTGCGGGAGCGCTACCGGAACGCAGCGCCGGAAGGATCGTCTACGCGATCTTGAGATCGGGAAGAGTACGACTACATCACCCACGAGAATCCGCTCTCGTTAAACACTTTGGAATCTTCGAGGGTGAGTTATTCCATCGACTCGTTGCTACAATCTAGTAGATAGATCTTGGCTTGTTTGTTTGTATGCGATAGAAAAATTTTGTTTTCCATGCTACGAAACCCTACAGTGGTATCAGAGCCGTGTCTATATGTAGATCTGTTACACGAGTAGAACACAATGCTCATTGTGGGCGTTGATGCTTTTATTGTCGATTGCTTCTTGTGTACTTTGCATCTTGCGGGATGTTGGGATGAAGCGGCCCGGGCTAACCTTACATGACATCGTTCATGAGACTTGCTCCACGCTTGACATGCAACTTGTATTGCATAAGTGGCTTTGCGGTGCCTGTTTCTCCTAGCATAGTTAAGATCCAATTTACAACGGGTGATTAACAATACTAGTATCAATGTTGTGGTTCATGTTCGTAAGTTAGAACGACATTTATTGAAAGACCCAAACCACGTAAAATATGCAAAGAAAGTAGAGGCGTCTAACTTTGTTTTGTAGGGGTGTGCTGTGATGTGATATGGCCATGATTGTGATTATATTTGATGTATGCAATGTTCCTTATTGTAAGTAGGCAACCGGCAGGAGCCATATGGTTGTCTTTAATTTCTGTTAAGACCCGTGTGTCTATTCAAAGTAGTTGTAATAGTTGAAGCTGGTGGACGACAACCATGGAGCAGCGTCATGGACCTTGATGCAATGCCGGTGATGATGGAGATCATATTCGTGCTTGAAGATGGAGATCGGAAGCACAAAGAAGAAAGGCCATATCATATCACATATTATGAATTGCATGTGATGTTAATCCTTTATGCATCTTGTATTGCTTAGTTAACAACGGTAGCATTATAAGATGATCCCTCATGCACATGAATTTCAAGTTCTAAAGTGTTCATCCTTAGTAAGCACCGTTGCTAAAGCTTGTTGTTTCGAAGCACCACGTGATGATCAGGTGTGTTAGATTCCGCAAGTGTATACAACGTGAGCAAGCCAGATTTGCTCAAGCGGAAGCTAAGGTTTAATCTGTAGGGGTTCGTAGCATGGAAAACAAAAATTTTCTATCGCATACAAACAAACAAGCCAAGATCTATCTACTAGATTGCAGCAACGAGTCGATGGAATAACTCACCCTCGAAGATTCCAAAGTGTTTAACGAGAGCAGATTCTCGTGGGTGATGTAGTCGTACTCTTCCCGATCTCAAGATCGCGTAGACGATCCTTCCGGCGCCACGTTCCAGCAGCGCCCCCGCAGTCGGTCACACGTTCGGTACTCGACGAAGACCTTCCTCTCCCTTGTTCCAGCAGGCAGCGGAGGTTGTAGTACTCTCCTCGCGATTCCGGCAGCACAACGGCGTGGTACCGGAGGTAGAGGGGAGATCCCGCAGGGCTTCGCCTTAAGCCGGTGCGAGTATGGTGGAGCTTATGAGAGAGGCTATTAGTGGTCTAGTAATTAGACACACCAATTAGAGGGCTCTAAACCAATTAGAAGGCTCTAAACCAAAATAGCTCTAAACCGGGGTTTAGATCTAGGGTTTAGGTTTAGAGGGTAGGAAACTTGTGTGTCTAGAGGAGGAGGCCCTGCCCCTCCTTTTATAGGTGGGAGGGCCGGCCAAGGGGAGGGGAGTCCCTCCCCAAGTCGGCCTTGGGAGGCGCCGGCCAAGGGGAGGAATCCCTCCCCAACTCGGCCTCCACCTCCTCCTCTTTCTCCTCTTTCCGAAAACTGGCAGTTTGACCGAAAAACTGGCAGTTTGACTTTTTCAATTAGGATTTGAATTAACCCTTTATTTCGGACAGCGAGAACACTAAGTACATGATGCAATCATTCCAACATGTAATGACACATTCATGTACCCCTTCCCCCTCCGGAGTGCCGGACATTCCGGGACCTTCTAGAATGTTCCCGATGAAAACACCGGAACCATTCCCCAACTCCGAAACGGGACTTTCCTTATATGAATCTTATTCTCCGGACCATTCCGGATCACCTCGTGATATCCCGGATCCCATCCGAGACTCCGAACAACATTCGGTCTCTTTCTCATAATACCATAACTACTCAAACAACGTCGAATCCTTAAGTGTGTCTCCCTACGGTTCGTGAATTATGCAGACATGATCGAGACACTTCTCCGAACAATAACCAATAGAGGAATCTGGAAATTCATATGGCTCCCACATATTTCTACGATTACTTTGCGATCGAATGAACCACTTACATACGATACCAATTTCCCTTTGTCTCACGATATGTTACTTATCCGAGGTTATGATCGTCGGTATCTCTGCATACCTAGTTCAGCCTCGTTACTGATAAGTACTCTTTTCTCGTTCCCGTGATATGTGATCCCTTGTGACCCAGTCACATGCTTGCAAGCTAATTGGATGACATTTCACCGAGAGGGCCCAGAGAATATCTATCCGTCATCTGGATGGACAAATCCCACTCTTGATCCATGTGTTTCAACCAATGCTTTCCGAACACTCAATGCCACCTTTATAGCCACCCTGTTACGGTGTGGTGTTTGATGACATCAAAGCATTCATCCGGTAAAGGTGATATGCATGATCTCATGGTCGAAGGAATTAGGTTACTATGTATCAGAAAGCATATAGCAATTGAACTATTGAAATGACTTGATCTTTATGCTACGCTTTATCTATAGGAGTATGTCCACCATATCATTCTCCTAACGATATGATCTTGTTGTTAATAACATCTTAATGTTCATGATAGGGAAACCACAATCATCTATTAACCAACAAGCTAGTGAAGTATAGAGGCTATACTAGGGACTTCAATTTAAGTTTACAATTCACACAAGTATTAATGTTTCCTCGTTAATACTATTATAGCATGAATATAAACATTTATCATAAACACAAAGATATAATAATAACTACATTTATTATTGCCTCTAGGGCATATCTCCAACAGTCTCCCACTTGCACTAGAGTCATCTAATCTAGATTACATGGTAATATACCGAACACCCATGGCAGTTTGGTGTTGGTCATGTTTTGCCCTCGGGAGAGGTTTAGTCAACGGATCCGCTACATTCAGATCTGTGTGTACTTTGCAAATCTTTATATCCCCATCCTGGATATGTTCTCGAATAGCGTGAAAACGTAGCTTGATATGCTTCAGCTTCTTGTGTGACCTTGGTTCTTGCGCATTGGCTATGGCGCCCATGTTATCACAGTAGATAGACATTGGGTCCAGCGCACTTGGAACCACACCCAGCTCTGTAATGAACTCTTTCATCCATATCGCTTCTTGTGAAGCCTCCGAAGCAGCCATGTATTCCGATTCAGTTGAAGATCTCGCCACAACGCTTTGCTTTGCACTCCTCCAGCTAACTGCTGCACCATTCAAAATAAATACGTATCCGGATTGTGATTTAGAATCATCCGGATCAGTGTTCCAACTAGCATCGGTGTAACCATTAACAACGAGCTGTTCATCACCTCCATAAGAAAGAACCATATCCTTAGTTCTTCTCAAGTACTTAAGGATGTTTTTGACCGCTGTCCAATGATCCACTCCTGGATCACTTTGATATCTGCTAGTTAAAACTAACAGCATATGCAATGTCGGGTCTAGTACATAGCATGGCATACATTAGAGATCCTATGGCTGAGGCATAGGGAGTCTTACTCATCTTTTCTCTATCTTCTGCTGATGTCGGACTTTGAGTTTTACTCAAGGTCGTATTGGGCAACATGGGCAAGAACCCTTTCTTGCTTTCTTCCATTCCAAACCTCTTTAGAACTTTGTCCAAATATGTACTTTGTGACAATGATATTTGGCGTTTCGATCTATCTCTATAAATCTTAATGCCTAATATGTAAGCTGCTTCGCCAAGATCCTTCATTGAAAAACTATTATTCAAATATTCTTTGACACTATTAAGAAGGTCTACATCATTCCCAATCAACAATATGTCATCCACATACAGTATTAAGAATGCTACAGAGCTCCCACTCACTTTCTTGTAAATACAAGCTTCTCCATAAGTTTGTATAAAACCAAAACTTTTGATTACCTTATCAAAACGTTGATTCCAACTTCGGGATGCTTGCTTCAATCCATAGATGGACCGTTGAAGTTTGCATACCTTGTTAGCATCTTTAGGATCGACAAAACCTTTGGGTTGCATCATATACAACTCTTCATCAATGTCTCCATTGAGGAATGCTGTTTTGACATCCATCTGCCATATCTCATAATCATAATATGCAGCGATTGCTAACATAATCCTCACAGACTTTAGCTTCGCTACTGGTGAGAAAGTCTCATCGTAGTCAACTCCTTGAATTTGTCGAAACCCTTTTGCGACAAGTCGAGCTTTATAGACAGTAACATTACCATCAGCATCTGTTTTCTTCTTGAAAATCCATTTGTTCTCGACAGCCTTACGGCCATCCGGTAAGTCCACCAAAGTCCATACTTGGTTTTCGTACATGGATCCAATCTCGGATTTCATGGCTTCTTGCCATTTATTGGAATCTGGGCTCATCATTGCTTCCTCATATGTCTCGGGGTCATCGGTGTTGTCCACCACCATGACATTCATAACGGAATCATACCAATCTGGAGTGGTACGAGTTCTCGTTGACCTCCGAGGCTCTGTAGCAACTTCAACCGAAGTTTCATGATCACCATCATTAGCTTCCTCCCTCATTGGTGCAGGCACCACAGGAACTTCTTCCGGTGCTGCGCTACTCGCAATTTCGAGAGAAGGTTCGACAACCTCGTCGAGTTCTACTTTCCTTCCAGTCACTTCTTTCGAGAGAAATTCCTTCTCTAGAAAGGATCCATTCTTAGCAACGAAGATTTTGCCTTCGGATCTATGATAGAAGGTATACCCAATAGTTTCCTTTGGGTATCCTATGAAGACGCATTTTTCCGCTTTGGGTTCAAGCTTGTCCGGCTGTAACTTCTTTACATAGGCTTCGCATCCCCAAACTTTAAGGAATGACAATTTAGGTTTCTTCCCAAACCATAATTCATACGGTGTCGTTTCAACGGATTTAGATGGTGCCCTATTTAAAGTGAATGCGGCTGTTTCTAATGCATAACCCCAAAATGATAGCGGTAAATCTGTAAGTGACATCATAGAACGAACCATATCTAAGAGAGTTCGATTACGACGTTCAGACACACCATTACGCTGTGGTGTTCCCGGCGGTGTCAACTGTGAAAGTATTCCGCACTTCTTTAAATGCTCGCCAAACTCGTAACTTAGATATTCACCTCCACGATCAGAACGCAGAAATTTAATCTTCTTGTTACGTTGATTCTCTACCTCACTTTGAAACTCCTTAAACTTCTCGAAAGTTTCGGACTTATGTTTCATGAAATAGATATACCCATATCTACTCAAGTCATCCGTGAAGGTAAGAACATAACGATAACCACTGCGCGATGCTATACTCATTGGACCACACACATCGGTATGTATGATTTCCAATAAGTCCGTAGCTCGCTCCATCATACCAGAAAATGGAGTCTTAGTCATTTTACCCATCAGACATGCTTCGCATCTTTCAAGTGATTCAAAATCAAGTGATTCAAGAAGTCCATCGGAATGGAGTTTCTTCATACGCTTCACTCCAATGTGACCAAGACGACAGTGCCACATATAGGTCGAGTTATCGCTTGATTTCAACCGTTTAGCCTCAATGTTATTAATATGTGTATTTCCACTATCGAGATTTAACAAGAATAGACCATCTATCAAAGGTGCATGTGCATAAAACACATTACTCATATAAATCGAACAACCATTATTCTCGGATTTAAACAAGTAACCGTCTCGCAATAAACAAGATCCCGATATAATGTTCATGCTCAACGCAGGCACCAAATAACAATTATTTAAGTATAAAACTAATCCCGATGGTAGATGAAGAGGTAGCGTGCCGACCGCGATCACATCAACCTTTGATCCGTTTCCCACGCGCATCGACACCTCGTTCTTCGCTAGCTTCCGTTTATTCTGCAGCTCCTGTTTCGAGTTACAAATATGAGCAACCGAACCAGTATCAAATACCCAGGCACTACTACGAATACTAGTGAGATACACATCAATAACATGTATATCAAATATACCTTTCTTCTTGATGTTGCCGTTCTTCAAATCCGCCAAGTACTTTGGGCAATTCCGCTTCCAGTGACCTTCTCCCTTGCAGTAAAAACACTCAGTATCAGGCTTGGGTCCAGCCTTGGTCCTCTTCGTTGGCATGGTAACTTTCTTACCACCCTTCTTGAAGTGTCCCTTTTGCTTAGACTTGCCTTTCTTGAATTTGGTGGTCTTATTGACCATCAACACTTGGTGCTCTTTCTTGATCTCCACTTCTGCAGATTTTAACATAGCAAATAGTTCTGGCAACTCTTTGTTCATGTTCTGCATGTTGTAGTTCATCACAAAGTTCTTGTAACTTGGTGGTAGTGATTGGAGGATGCGGTAAACTCCCAAAGTATTAGGAATCACTATACCCAAGCTTTGAAGTTTGTTTGCGTGCCCAGACATCTTAAGCACATGCTCACTGACGGAGCTTCCCTCTTCCATCTTGCAGTTAAAGAACTTTTCAGAAGCTTCATAACTTTCAATTGCCGCATGAGTCTCAAATATTAATTTGAGATCCTCGACAATATCATATGGGTCTGACTCTTCAAACCTTTTCTGAAGCTCCGATTCTAAACCATACAAGATAGCACACTGAACTATGGAGTACTGATTCTTCCGAGCAAGGTAAACATTCTTTACTTCATCGGTAGCATCAGCTGTAGGTGGGTCACCTAGCGGTGCATCCAGCACATAGGTCAAATTACCAGCTGTGAGGACAATCCTCAAATTGCGGAACCAATCCGCGAAGTTGCTTCCATTGTTTTTCAACTTTTCTTTCTCTAGGAACGCATTAAAATTGATGGTAGGGGCTGCCATTGATCTACAACATATTTGCAATAGTTTAGACTAAGTTTATGACAAATTGAGTTCAAATTAATTAATGAAATTAAACTAGGTGAACTCCCACTCAAAACAACATCCCTCACATTGTTTTAGTGATCACACGAACCAAATCCACTACATCAACACTGATCATCACGAGAGCTGATATAGTTTTAATGGCGAACAATCATCATGTTCATCACATCTACTATATGATTCATGCTTTACCTTTCGGCGATCCGTGTTCCTGAGGCCATGTCTGTACATGCTAGGCTCGTCAAGATCAAACCTTAGCTACCGCATAAGCAAATCTGGCTTGCTTACGTTGTATTCACCCGCGGAATCAAAGACACCCGATCATCACGTGGTGCTTCGAAGCAACAAGCTTTGGCAACGGTGCATACTAAGGGTGAACACTTTAGAACTTGAAATTTATGTGCATGAGGGATCATCTTATAATGCTACCGTTGTCTACTAAGCAATACAAGATGCATAAAGGATTAACATCACATGCAATTCATAATATGTGATATGATATGGCCTTTCTTCTTTGTGCTTCCGATCTCCATCTTCAAGCACGAACATGATCTCCATCATCACCGGCATAGCATCAAGGTCAATGACGCTTCTTCATGGTTGTCGTCCACCAGCTTCAACTATTACAACTATTTTGAATAGACACGCAGGTCTTAACAGAATTTAAAGACAACCATATGGCTCCTGCCGGTTGCCAACTTACAATAAGGAACATTGCATACATCAAATATAATCACAATCATGGCCATATCACATCACTGCACACCCCTGCAAAACAAAGTTAGACGCTTCTACTTTCTTTGCATATTTTACGTGGTTTGGGGCTTTCCATAAGTGTCGTTCTAACCTACGAACAAGAACCACAACATTGATACTAGCATTGTTGATTACCCGTTGTAAATTGGATCTTTACTATGCTAGGAGAAACAGGCACCCGCAAAGCCACTTATGCAATACGAGTTGCATGTTAAGCGTGGAGCAAGTCTCATGAACGATGTCATGTAAGGTTAGCCCGGGCTGCTTCATCCCAACATACCGCAAGATGCAAAGTACACGCAAAGCAATCTACAATAAAAGCATCAACGCCCACAATGACCATTGTGTTCTACTCGTGCAACAGATCTACATATAGACCTGGCTCTGATACCACTGTAGGGGTTCGTAGCATGGAAAACAAAAATTTTCTATCGCATACAAACAAACAAGCCAAGATCTATCTACTAGATTGCAGCAACGAGTCGATGGAATAACTCACCCTCGAAGATTCCAAAGTGTTTAACGAGAGCAGATTCTCGTGGGTGATGTAGTCGTACTCTTCCCGATCTCAAGATCGCGTAGACGATCCTTCCGGCGCCACGTTCCAGCAGCGCCCCCGCAGTCGG
Source organism: Avena sativa (assembly GCA_916181665.1). Taxonomy (NCBI): domain Eukaryota; kingdom Viridiplantae; phylum Streptophyta; class Magnoliopsida; order Poales; family Poaceae; genus Avena; species Avena sativa. The sequence continues at coordinate 288,684,064 of OV702296.1, forward strand.
TCACACGTTCGGTACTCGACGAAGACCTTCCTCTCCCTTGTTCCAGCAGGCAGCGGAGGTTGTAGTACTCTCCTCGCGATTCCGGCAGCACAACGGCGTGGTACCGGAGGTAGAGGGGAGATCCCGCAGGGCTTCGCCTTAAGCCGGTGCGAGTATGGTGGAGCTTATGAGAGAGGCTATTAGTGGTCTAGTAATTAGACACACCAATTAGAGGGCTCTAAACCAATTAGAAGGCTCTAAACCAAAATAGCTCTAAACCGGGGTTTAGATCTAGGGTTTAGGTTTAGAGGGTAGGAAACTTGTGTGTCTAGAGGAGGAGGCCCTGCCCCTCCTTTTATAGGTGGGAGGGCCGGCCAAGGGGAGGGGAGTCCCTCCCCAAGTCGGCCTTGGGAGGCGCCGGCCAAGGGGAGGAATCCCTCCCCAACTCGGCCTCCACCTCCTCCTCTTTCTCCTCTTTCCGAAAACTGGCAGTTTGACCGAAAAACTGGCAGTTTGACTTTTTCAATTAGGATTTGAATTAACCCTTTATTTCGGACAGCGAGAACACTAAGTACATGATGCAATCATTCCAACATGTAATGACACATTCATGTACCCCTTCCCCCTCCGGAGTGCCGGACATTCCGGGACCTTCTAGAATGTTCCCGATGAAAACACCGGAACCATTCTCCAACTCCGAAACGGGACTTTCCTTATATGAATCTTATTCTCCGGACCATTCCGGATCACCTCGTGATATCCCGGATCCCATCCGAGACTCCGAACAACATTCGGTCTCTTTCTCATAATACCATAACTACTCAAACAACGTCGAATCCTTAAGTGTGTCTCCCTACGGTTCGTGAATTATGCAGACATGATCGAGACACTTCTCCGAACAATAACCAATAGAGGAATCTGGAAATTCATATGGCTCCCACATATTTCTACGATTACTTTGCGATCGAATGAACCACTTACATACGATACCAATTTCCCTTTGTCTCACGATATGTTACTTATCCGAGGTTATGATCGTCGGTATCTCTGCATACCTAGTTCAGCCTCGTTACTGATAAGTACTCTTTTCTCGTTCCCGTGATATGTGATCCCTTGTGACCCAGTCACATGCTTGCAAGCTAATTGGATGACATTTCACCGAGAGGGCCCAGAGAATATCTATCCGTCATCTGGATGGACAAATCCCACTCTTGATCCATGTGTTTCAACCAATGCTTTCCGAACACTCAATGCCACCTTTATAGCCACCCTGTTACGGTGTGGTGTTTGATGACATCAAAGCATTCATCCGGTAAAGGTGATATGCATGATCTCATGGTCGAAGGAATTAGGTTACTATGTATCAAAAAGCATATAGCAATTGAACTATTGAAATGACTTGATCTTTATGCTACGCTTTATCTATAGGAGTATGTCCACCATATCATTCTCCTAACGATATGATCTTGTTGTTAATAACATCTTAATGTTCATGATAGGGAAACCACAATCATCTATTAACCAACAAGCTAGTGAAGTATAGAGGCTATACTAGGGACTTCAATTTAAGTTTACAATTCACACAAGTATTAATGTTTCCTCGTTAATACTATTATAGCATGAATATAAACATTTATCATAAACACAAAGATATAATAATAACTACATTTATTATTGCCTCTAGGGCATATCTCCAACATAATCTTGACGAGCCTAGCATGTACAGACATGGTCTCGGAACACGTATCACCGAAAGGTAAAGCATGAATCATATAGTAGATATGATGAACATGTCGATTGTTCGCCATTGAAGCTACATCAACTCTCGTGATGATCGGTGTTGATGTGGTGGATTTGGTTCGTGTGATCACTAAAACAATGTGTGGGATGTTGTTTTGAGTGGGAGTTCACCTAGATTAATTTAACTATTAATTAGAACTCAATTTGTCATAAACTTAGTCTAAACTATTGCAAATATGTTGTAGATCAATGGCGGCCCCTACCATCAATTTTAATGTGTTCCTAGAGAAAGAAAAGTTCAAAAACAATGGAAGCAACTTCGCGGATTGGTTCCGCAATTTGAGGATTGTCCTCACAGCTGGTAATTTGACCTATGTGCTGGATGCACCGCTGGGTGACCCACCTGCAGCTACTGCTACCGATGAAGTAAAGAATGTTTACCTCACTCGGAAGACTCAGTACTCCACAGTTCAGTGTGCTATCTTGTATGGTTTAGAATCGGAGCTTCAGAAAAGGTTTGAGAATTCAGACCCACATGATATTGTCCATGATCTCAAATTGATCTTTGAGACTCATGCGGCAATTGAGAGCTATGAGGCTTCTGAAAAGTTCTTTAACTGCAAGATGGAAGAGGGCAGCTCCATCCGTGAGCATGTGCTTAAGATGTCTGGGCACGCAAACAAACTTCAAAGCTTGGGTATAGTGATTCCTAATGCTTTGGGGATTTATCGTGTCCTCTAATCACTGCCACCAAGTTACAAGAACTTTGTGATGAACTACAACATGCAGAACATGAACAAGACGTTGCCAGAACTCTTTGCCATGTTAAAATCTGCAGAAGTGGAGATCAAGAAAAAGCACCAAGTGTTGTTGGTCAATAAGACCACCAAATTCAAGAAAGGCAAGTCTAAGCAAAAGGGACACTTTAAGAAGGGTGGTAAGAAAGTTACCATGCCGACGAAGAAGACCAAGGCTGGACCTAAGCCTGATACTGAGTGCTTTTACTGCAAGGGAGAAGGTCACTGGAAGCGGAATTGCCCAAAGTACTTGGCGGATTTGAAGAATGGCAACATCAAGAAGAAAGGTATATCTGATATACATGTTATTGATTTGTATCTCACTAGTACTCGTAGTAGTGCCTGGGTATTTGATACTGGTTCGGTTGCTCATATTTGTAACTCGAAACAGGTGCTGCAGAATAAACGGAAGCTAGCGAAGAACAAGGTGACGATGCGCGTTGGAAACGGATCAAAGGTTGATGTGATCGCGGTCGGCACGCTACCCCTTCATCTACCATCGGGATTAGTTTTATACTTAAATAATTGTTATTTGGTGCCTGCGTTAAGCATGAACATTATATCGGGATCTTGTTTATTGCGAGAGGTTACTTGTTTAAATCCGAGAATAATGGTTGTTCGATTTATATGAGTAATATGTTTTATGCACATGCACCTTTGATAGATGGTCTATTCTTGTTGAATCTCGATAGTGGAAATACACATATTAATAACATTGAGGCTAAACGTTTGAAATCGAGCGATAACTCGAACTATATGTGGCACTGTCGTCTTGGTCACATTGGAGTGAAGCGTATGAAGAAACTCCATTCCGATGGACTTCTTGAATCACTTGATTTCGAATCACTTGAAAGATGCGAAGCATGTCTGATGGGTAAAATGACTAAGACTCCATTTTCAGGTATGATGGAGCGAGCTACGGACTTATTGGAAATCATACATACCGATGTGTGTGGTCCAATGAGTGTAGCATCGCGCGGTGGTTATCGTTATGTTCTTACCTTCACGGATGACTTGAGTAGATATGGGTATATCTATTTCATGAAACATAAGTCCGAAACTTTCGAGAAGTTTAAGGAATTTCAAAGTGAGGTAGAGAATCAACGTAACAAGAAGATTAAATTTCTACGTTTTGATCGTGGAGGTGAATATCTAAGTTACGAGTTTGGCGAGCATTTGAAGAAATGCGGAATACTTTCACAATTGACACCGCCGGGAACACCACAGTGTAATGGTGTGTCCGAACGTCGTAATCGAACTCTCTTAGATATGGTTCGTTCTACGATGTCACTTACAGATTTACCGCTATCATTTTAGGGTTATGCATTAGAAACAGCCGCATTCACTTTAAATAGGGCACCATCTAAATCCGTGGAAACGACACCGTATGAATTATGGTTTGGGAAGAAACCTAAATTGTCGTTCCTTAAAGTTTGGGGTTGCGAAGCCTATGTAAAGAAGTTACAGCCGGACAAGCTAGAACCCAAAGCGGAAAAATGCGTCTTCATAGGATACCCGAAGGAAACTATTGGGTATACCTTCTATCATAGATCCGAAGGCAAAATCTTTGTTGCCAAGAATGGATCCTTTCTAGAGAAGGAATTTCTCTTGAAAGAAGTGACTGGAAGGAAAGTAGAACTCGACGAGGTTGTCGAACCTTCTCTCGAACTTGCGAGTAGCGCAGCACCGGAAGTAGTTCCTGTGACGCCTGCACCAGTAAGAGAGGAAGCTAATGATGATGATCATGAAACTTCAGTTGTAGTTGCTACAGAGCCTCGCAGGTCAATGAGAACTCGTACCACTCCAGATTGGTATGATCCCGTTATGAGTGTCATGTTGGTGGATAACACCAATGACCCTGAGACATATGAGGAAGCGATGATGAGCCCAGATTCCAACAAATGGCAAGAAGCCATGAAATCCGAGATTGGATCCATGTACGAAAACCAAGTATGGACTTTGGTGGACTTACCGGATGGCCGGAAGGCTGTCGAGAACAAATGGATTTTCAAGAAGAAAACAGATGCTGATGGTAATGTTACTGTCTATAAAGCTCGACTTGTCGCAAAAGGGTTTCGACAAATTCAAGGAGTTGACTACGATGAGACTTTCTCACCGGTAGCGAAGCTAAAGTCTGTGAGGATTATGTTAGCAATCGCTGCATATTACGATTATGAGATATGGCAGATGGACGTCAAAACAGCATTCCTCAATGGAGACATTGATGAAGAGTTGTATATGATTCAACCCAAAGGTTTTGTTGATCCTAAAGATGCTAACAAGGTATGCAAACTTCAACGGTCCATCTATGGATTGAAGCAAGCATCCTGAAGTTGGAATCAACGTTTTGATAAGGTAATCAAAAGTTTTGGTTTTATACAAACTTATGGAGAAGCTTGTATTTACAAGGAAGTGAGTGGGAGCTCTGTAGCATTCTTAATACTATATGTAGATGATATATTGTTGATTGGGAATGATGTAGACCTTCTTAATAGTGTCAAGGAATATTTGAATAATAGTTTTTCAATGAAGGATCTTGGCGAAGCAGCTTACATATTAGGCATAAAGATTTATAGAGATAGATCGAGACGCCTAATATCATTGTCACAAAGTACATATTTGGACAAAGTTCTAAAAAGGTTTGGAATGGAAGATAGCAAGAAAGGGTTCTTGCCCATGTTGCCCAATACGACCTTGAGTAAAACTCAAAGTCCGACATCAGCAGAAGATAGAGAAAAGATGAGTAAGACTCCCTATGCCTCAGCCATAGGATCTCTAATGTATGCCATGCTATGTACTAGACCCGACATTGCATATGCTGTTAGTTTTAACTAGCAGATATCAAAGTGATCCAGGAGTGGATCATTGGACAGCGGTCAAAAACATCCTTAAGTACTTGAGAAGAACTAAGGATATGGTTCTTTCTTATGGAGGTGATGAACAGCTCGTTGTTAATGGTTACACCAATGCTAGTTAGAACACCGATCCGGATGATTCTAAATCACAATTTGGATACGTATTTACTTTGAATGGTGCAGCAGTTAGCTGGAGGAGTGCAAAGCAAAGCGTTGTGGCGAGATCTTCAACTGAATCGGAATACATGGCTGCTTCGGAGGCTTCACAAGAAGCAATATGGATGAAAGAGTTCATTATAGAGCTGGGTGTGGTTCCTAGTGCGGTGGACCCAATGTTTATCTACTGTGATAACATGGGTGCCATAGCCAATGCGCAAGAACCAAGGTCACACAAGAAGCTGAAGCATATCAAGCTACGTTTTCACACTATTCGAGAACATGTCCAAGATGGGGACATAAAGATTTGCAAAGTACACACAGATCTGAATGTGGCGGATCCGTTGACTAAACCTCTCCCGAGGGCAAAACATGACCAACACCAAACTGCCATGGGTGTTCGGTATATTACCATGTAATCTAGATTAGATGACTCTAGTGCAAGTGGGAGACTGTTGGAGATATGCCCTAGAGGCAATAATAAATATAGTTATTATTATACCTTTGTGTTTATGATAAATGTTTACATTCATGCTATAATAGTATTAACAAGGAAACATTAATACTTGTGTGATTTGTAAACTTAAATTGAAGTCCCTAGTAAAGCCTCTTCATAATACTAGCTTGTTGGTTAATAAATGATTGTGGTTTCCATATCATGAACATTGAGATGTTATTAACAACAAGATCATATCGTTAGGAGAATGATATGGTGGACATACTCCTATAGATAAGCGTAGCATAAAGATCAAGTCATTTTAATAGTTCAATTGCTATATGCTTTCTGATACATAGTAACCTAATTCCTTCGACCATGAGATCATGCATATCACCTTTACCGGATGGATGCTTTGATGACATCAAACACCACACCGTAACTGGGTGGCTATAAAGGTGGCATTGAGTGTTCGGAAAGTATTGGTTGAGACACATGGATCAAGAGTGGGATTTGTCCATCCATATGACGGATAGATATACTCTGGGCCCTCTGGGTGAAATGTCATCCAATTAGCTTGCAAGCATGTGACTGGCTCACAAGGGATCACATATCACGGGAACAGAAATGAGTACTTATCAGTAACGAGGTTGAACTAGGTATGCAGAGATACCGACGATCATAACCTCGGATAAGTAAACTATCGTGAGACAAAGGGAAATTGGTATCGTATGTAAGTGGTTCATTCGATCGCAAAGTAATCGTAGAAATATGTGGGAGCCATATGAATTTCCAGATTCCTCTATTGGTTATTGATCGGAGAAGTGTCTCGATCATGTCCGCATAATTCACGAACCGTAGGGAGACACACTTAAGGATTCGACGTTGTCTGAGTAGTTATGGAATGATGAGAAAGAGACCGAATGTTGTTCGGAGTCTCGGATGGGATCCGGGATATCACGAGGAGATCCGGAATGGTCCGGAGAATAAGATTCATATAAGGAAAGTCCTGTTTCGGAGTTGGAGAATGGTTCCGGTGTTTTCATTGGGAATGTTCTAGAAGGTTCTGGAATGTCCGGCACTCCGGAGGGGAAGGGTACATGGATGTGTTATATCAAGTTGATATGATTGCATCATGTACTAGGTGTCATCGCTGAAAAAAATAGAGGGTTTAATCAAATCCTAGTTTGAAAAAGTCAAACGCCAAGTTTGAAAGTCAAACGTCTATTTTGGGAAGTGGAGGGGAGGTGGAATCCGAGTTGGGGAGGAGTCCCTCCTCCTCCACCGCCGGCCCACCTTGGGTCCGAGTTGGGGAGGGACTCCCCTCCCCTGGCGCGCCTCCCTCCACCCATAAAAGGAGGGACAGGGCTCCCCTCCTAGACACACAAGTTCCCACCTCCAAACCCTAGCAGCTGCTGCCCACCATAGCCGCCGCCACCCCCTAGGGTTTCACCCCTAGCCGCCGACTTGGGCACCTCCAAGCCCTAGCCGCCGGTCCTAGCACCTCTTCCTCGGCGTGTCTAAACCCTAGATCGTCGAGGGATCTCTCATAGTCCACCATACTCGCTCCGGCTTAAGGCGAAGCCCTGCGAGATCTCCCCTCTACTTCCGGTACCACGCCGTTGTGCTGCCGGAATCGCGAGGAGAGTGCTACAACCTCCGCTGCCTGCTGGAACAAGGGAGAGGAAGGTCTTCGTCGAGTACCGAACGTGTGACCGACTGCGGGAGCGCTGCCAGAACGCAGCGCCGGAAGGATCGTCTACGCGATCTTGAGATCGGCAAGAGTACGACTACATCACCCACGAGAATCCGCTCTCGTTAAACACTTTGGAATCTTCGAGGGTGAGTTATTCCATCGACTCGTTGCTACAATCTAGTAGATAGATCTTGGCTTGTTTGTTTGTATGCGATAGAAATTTTTTGTTTTCAATGCTACGAAACCCTACAGGTTGAAAATGATAGGTTATCAATTGTAACAAAATAAAACAAGTAATTGATTGTATCTTGTCGTTTGTATCATGTGTCGTGTGTCTAAAGTAATAGAGAGTGATTTTCAAATTAGTTTGTTTTAATACGATACCTTATTCAGAAGACACGTATGATATAGTATTTCTCTAATTAATACGTACAAAAGTCGTTTCGTCCTTTAAATGTGACTTTCTTACCAAACATCTAACATGGTAAAATTATTGAAATTAACCATACTAGCTGAATGCCCGTGCGTTGCTACGGCACCAAACATTGCCACATTCTTTGTATTTAGTTTTTGTCACATATTTATTTATGATTTAAGTAAAACCGTGCATAAAAAATGTGTACAGTTAAATATCCGTACATTGCTACAGAACATAATGCAACTTGCATTTTTGTATCATTGTCATCCTTTTCACGAACAAATTCATATTTCCTCTGGTTACATGACTTTGTCATGCTTAATTCGGCAACTTCTCTTTTTCACAATCATTTTATTTTTTGTTGATCTGTGTATGTCTTTTGTCCATAGTTGACATCACCTTCGGCAATAGTACGCGGTAAAAAACAAAATCACAACATTCATCACTTCTCCACCACAATGGACTACCGCGGTGCATATATGTTTAGGTGACTGTGTGGTGTTGTTGGTCCCAAATTCTGAAACTTGATAGTACAATTTTGAATGACAATCTTTGAGGAGTCGACACAGATCTCTTGTGCTATACTTTTGTGTCTAAGGAAAAATATACAAGACCAATCTGCAATGCACTATTCTGTAGCTAAACATGAGATAAGAAGAGAATTGGCTATGTCTAGGAGCGACTCAGTTGAGCAAAGTGGTACGCTGACAATTATTCATGTCTTACAAGAAAACTCCATTTAACTTGCCTATTACAACTTCAAAACAACATATACAACTTGCATGAAAATCACAAGAGCTAAAATATCATAGTTGTAATATATCTTCTTCAACCCAGAAGGCCAGAAGTAGCTTCTTGTACATCAGCTCGTACAACAACAATACAGTGGTGGATGTGCATGTGCAGCTCCGAGCTCCTCTTTGATCCCGGATGGCAGACTCGAGCGTCCACTACAAGTAGGGTGTGGATGGAGACCTTCTCGTACTGCAGCGGCCCCTCACTTATTCTACAGGCGAGCACGAGAAATGGCTCCTTACTATTGAGATCTTTGGTGCAGATTTTAAGTTTCCCTTGAGAAACCGTTAGTACAGACTCTTCACCAGAGGTAGTGCACAGTGCATGAGGCGAAATCACCATTTGGAAGATGTCCTCTTCCACGGTCACTTGGTAAGTCCTTTGCATCCTGGTATAAGTCAGCTGGTGACCTGTCCTGATCAGCAGGCATCTATGGCTGGAACATCGTGAAGAGAAGAATCTGTACAGAAAAATTACCACTTACAGAATTACCCTATCTACAAAGATCACCACTACGACAAACAAGGAGCATTTAGTTTATTTGTAAAAGTCTCGTGTTGTTGGTGCATACTAAAGGGATAGTATATTACTAAGATCTACTATCTAAGGCGCTTAAGAGCACAGTTGATTTAAGGGTCATCTACTCTTGTTGGTCACCATTTCTGTTTTACACTTTCATGTTGCAAGATAAATATGAAGTACATTTTACTTTCTCCTTTTGCCTGATAAGCACACTTATGTTCATAAATCAACATGCTTTATTTACAAATCCTGATTGGTTAGATAAACACACACGAGATGCAGCATGTCCTAGCATCATCATGTACATGAGTAAATCCGGCTGTATAACCAACATGTTAATAACTGTAGAGGTCAGTTTAAAAGACAGACTGAAAATACTTGTAGTACTAAATCTTTCCTCAAGGCAATTTTCTAGCATCCCCTTGACCAAGTCTAGAAATGAATTATAATAGCTCACATTCCGTCATTCAAATTCAGAATATCATGATTACGTATCAAAAAAAAACAGTTAGTCACATATCGGGTATGTGCATCCCACGTGATGACATAAAGTCAAAATATCTTACCATTGGAAAAAATAAGAATCTCTCTTACACCTGGAAAAGAATATGATTTTCCTTAATATGTGCAGTGGCCAGTCAAGTAACTTGCACCGCAGCAAATTAATCCCAGGCTTCCATACCTAGCTCCATTCATTCTCTTGCTCTTTTAGATAAGTGTAATCCCAAAATTACGAATGAATGTATGTATAAAAATTGGGACGTCTGTAGGGAATCAATTGCATCCTCACAGAAGCGAGACATCATGTGCACTCCCATCCCGGCTGACCGCCGGTCCATCTCGCCAGCACCATGCTTTCGCCGTCTGCGCCGCCCAGATCAGTTGCCGGTCCCACCTGATCCTACAACGTTTGATAAGTGCCTCTTTAGCATTTTGTCAAACAGATGATATGCATGCGACTGCTTCAGGTAATTGTGAAAGTGGTTGGTCACTGTGCTCGATGACAGGACAGAGTCTGCCGAGGAGGCAGGTGCTATGTCGGCAGGGCAGGTGAGGGTGTGGATGGTAGAGGAGTTCGGGGGCGCAGCAAAGCCGGTCGGTGGCTCCCTCGGGAGCGCAGCAGCGGAAGCCTTTGGCGCAGGAGTTCTCCGGCCCGATGCCTCCTGGCATAACGCGGCACCCTGCGTGTGGAGGCGGTAGCCCAAGGCGGCACTCCTATCTTGGCCGATGTGAGGAGGCGCTCCTATGAGCATTCCCGTCTGACGACGGTTAGAAAGATAATTAAGGAAATCCCAAGCACCTAGACTCGCTTAGTTTTAGACCAGGAAGAGGAGAAGGAACAGAACGGAAGGAGAGGGTAGAGGAAGGACCTAGCGGATTGGAGAGGCGGGGTAGCGAGGAGCTAGGCGGTCTGGGTGGCAAACTCCCGATCGAGATCGCACGGGCTTGCGCTGCCGCTGCTCCGAGCCATGCCGCCGGCTTCAGCTGTTGCTTCTTGCGGCCGGTCCTGACTCCTGCCTCCGCGGTCTTGTTCCAGTGGACGAAGGAGCTGGAGGTCGCCTATGGCCGGAGAACGACGAGGTGGCGGCTGGGGCGCTGGGTGTTTTTTAGATGGGTGGCTGGGTGTTGGTGATAGCCTGAGAAGAACGTCTAGTGTTTACATCCGTTCGGGTGGAGAGAAGAAAACACGTGCGTACCTTTTTTACTTGGCGGTGGCACCTTGTAATATCCTCTAACTGACAGGGGTAAAACCGTCTAATAAAAATCGGAACCAAAATTTGAGACGACGAACCTACCTCTGTGTAAATTAGTAGATAGATAGATAGATAGATAGATAGATACTCCTTTCCCATACATAGGGTCCCTTTGTACTCCTCGCCATCCTCTCGTCTAACTATTTATATCTCGATGGTCATGGAGAAGTTTCAATGACAATCATGCTACGTAGAGGTCGTCTTGCTTTTTCTTGTGACTAGTCATATGCTCTTATTCCGAGTATTTGCCCATTACATGGTCACAAGTTCAGAATGGGAAGCATCGGGAAACACTATGTTACCGAGCATATATTTTCTTTGTATGTGCAGATGCCTCATAGTTCAACAAGATTGTCCTAAGATGCATTCCTCTAGAACATCCCAGCAGAACAAGTTATGCATCGTATAAAAACATTTTATCGGACCTTGTAAGTACGTGTACAGATATGCTACTGCTCAAATCACAGCCGGGTCCTCATGTAGGTAGGGAGCTACACCCGGTGCCACAACACTGTCTTGTATAGGATAACTCCCTGACCTTTTGTGCTCTAGCTCGGCCTCTGGCTTGAGCTACAGATTTCACGACTCAAGACATTGAATGTGCACGCTGAATGTACTATGGAGAGAGCTTAGACTCAAAACTCCGGATCCAATGCTGATTTTTCCACATCTCTACTCATCTTTTTTCAGTTATAATCTTTGATCACACGCGAACATGGGCCGCATGGACATCACTGAAAAAATACACTACGATCATTTCTGCGCCGCGCATTCCCTGTGGCAGTACCCCTATTGTAGTACATGAATATGCTGCGAGTGCACATACAAAACCGGTGGTAGCTTATGGTATCGACTACTGAATTCATTTGAGATCAAGATTTTTGTTATGAAAGCGAAACCAGGCTCCGGTACGTGTTGCTCCGCTTACCCAGACATGTATGAATAATCGAGATTACACATGTAATCATCTCGATCACAAAAAATCATCATTCTTGAGTCTTTGTGATAATGAGGAACTGACTTGGTGATATTTGACTCGCAGCAGCGTCTGTTAGTGGGGATAACATCACAAGAGAAGTTCATAGTTTACCTAGCAGGGTGAAAATTGTGTTGGCAATAGCTTTGTGAGCGAGGACTTTCTCCTACGTGAAAACCTATGATCTTTTCTCCGAGGGCGATGGTGCTTGTGCACAGTTTTCTTCTTAAAGGTGTCGCTATTGGAGAGGTTGGACTTCTCTGGTGTTTTTGTGGTGTTAGTGTCACTGGTACAAGGAATTAAACGCTGTAGTGGGACTTTTTCATTTTATAATTCTTTTCTTTTCTGAATTGTGTGTATCCGTAAGGCCGTTAGGTTAATGTGTTGTTGCAGAGGTTGGGTGTAATTGGTATCTTTGCGATATTAATAAATGATCTTTATAAAAAAATGCCATTTCTAAACAAAAATACAACATGTGCCCATGCGATAAACATGTGGTGCGCGTTTCTTTTTTTCCGCAAACATGTCATTTCAATGGTACAATCAATATCCACAAAAAGAAACAACCATATAAGGGTTTTCCCCTTCACCAACACGCTTGAAATATATAACCTTGTATATTGTACTAAAATGCATCAATTCTTCACATTCATAAATACATATTCGAAATTAAGGTAGAGAGCAAATAGTAGAACAGGTGCGCCGCTCCTTTGGTCAAGCTGGTACTGCAACTGTGTCGCTGATTTTGATCGACGTATCTGCTATATATGTATGTAGAACTAACTAGTTAGGTTGCTGTCTTTTCGGGTCAGTCATACACAAGGGTAGAACATAACTTGATATATATTGCGGCCGTTCAGCTCAGCATGGCTGGCGAGCCACAATCTATGTGTGTTGAGACATTTTCCCATGGATTCTCCTGTTAGTGACGCCGCCACACAACCTCTTGAAATTTGGCACTTCTTTTCCTGTGTTTTCTACCAGTGGTTTGATTTTGTTTAAATTAGGATGCACGTTGACTCAAAAGGTAAAAGGAGGAGACAAAGCATCTGAGGAGGAACTTATTTTGACTCGCATGGTGTACAATGGCCTAAAGGTTGACTAATGGTTTACCTGTTTGACATGCTTGTCAAAGTCACCTTGGACATGTTGGTTCGTTGTACTTTGCGAGATAAACTTGTGTGTATCAGATCCCAGGCACACACGGGCTCGATCACACCTGCACACAAGTTGCAGCCCCTGGCTACAGTGGAGGCAAGTCGCAACGCGGCGAGTGGTTGAGTGAGCATCTCTCTGGTGTCTCCAAGATGTGCGGAAGACCTTCTTCCCTTAAGGAACATCATAAAGCAATCCTTCATGATTGGGTTTTCATTTCTCTAAAAAAGGATTGGGCTATCATGTTCTCCCACTTAGCATCACATGCATGGATAGTTTTTCCTATCTCTAAATCAGTAATTTCTTGTTCTTTTTCCTTTCCAACAGCCCACAATTGGGTGTCGAGGTCTTAAGTTTATGGTTTGTAAAGGAATTCCATATTTTTATTTTTTGTAGTAAGAGTTCTGGCCAGCTTTGAGACCGTCATAGATTCCTCAATTATTCTTGGCTAGCACAATTATCTTTGGCTGCGCCAATGTTCTGTGATTTGTTACTCAAAAAGTATATCCTAGGCAAAACGACCAAACTTTGATCTATAAAAAGATGTACTAGAAGTGGTGTGTGAATAACCAGTTACCCTTAGGTTTATTGATTTGGTAGCTTAGCCCATACTCAAATAGTTGTCCGTTGACCCCCCCCCCCCCCCTACGCATTAAGATTGGTGTCCGCATGTTGTCGTTGCGTTTGGACCATGGTTTATCATGTGAGTTGTTTTTGTGGCGCAAGTTGTTTTTTGCCTCACGGCCCGTGTGTTTTGGCATTTCCTCGCATGTATCCGTGCTTTTTTTCTAGCCTTGATTAGCCCTTTTATTTTTTTTATTTTTTGTTCTAGCTATTTTTCTGTTCGTGTTTTGCTTTTTGTTGGTTGTGGTTCGTCTGGGTATTGTGTCTAGGGGCAAAGAGTTCATAGATATTTTTTACCAGGTGCAGTTGCACTATATTTTCATCAAGGTAATTTTATCTCTTTGCTCTCTCATTGTTTTGAATCCAATGTGAGTAGAAGTTAAAAATTCTTTTTGATTTTTTTTGTGATGCACATTTTTGTTTATGAGATTTTGTTTTATTTTTTTATTTTTTGTTTCTTCTTTTAAACAGGTGATGGGTCTTGGAAATTTATGTCCTATTTTTGACAGCCCCTTAATATGTGTCATCTTGCAATGAGTGGAATAGAATTCTTTGTAAGGTTGCTAGTCCCGTCATGGAGATTAGCAATTGTATGTTATTGCATTTTGGAGATCTTGTACTCCCTCTGATCCATTTTAATTGTCGTGGAATTATATGTATCTAGACATGTTTTAGTGCTAGATACATCCATTTTAACGATAATTAATATGGATTGGAGGAAGTACATCATATTTCTTAACCATGTTTTTCCAATTGGTTCATGTTTTCCTAGTTCCAATTGAGTTCGAATTTAATATCAAATATAAAACTAAGAGCTAGTCCATCATATAATCTTAGAATTATGATTTCCATGCTTCCTATGAGTTCAATCAGACTTGCAACTGGTTTACATTTTTCCTAGTTGCTAAATTCCAACCAAGATTTTTCTATTTTATATGATACTGGTTAAGAATTAAGCTAGTACATCAGATTTACTGAATCATGTTTTTTTGTGCTTCTATGAGTTGCAATCAGACTTGCAACTTTTCCAGTTGCAAGTTCAAATTTGATATCAAATTGAATAAGATCTAGTACATATTTTTTTAATTATGATTTTCGTTCTTCCAATGAGTTTCAATCTGACTTGCAAGTAGTTTATATTTCTCCTAGTATTGCAACCAAGATTTCCTGAATTTTATATCATACTTATTTGAGAATTAACCTAGTACATTATATTTCTTCAATCCGAGTTTTTTCATGCTTCCTATGAGTTCTAATTGGACTCGCAACTGGTTTATGTTTACCATTTGCAACTAGAGTTGCAACTAAGTTCAAATTTGATATCAAATGGACTAAGAGCTACTCTATCATATATTTATCGAATTATGATTTTTGTGCTTTGTATAAATTGCAATCGGATTTGCGACTAGATTATATTTTTCTAGTCGCAACTAGAAATGCAATCTAGGTTTTTTGAATTTTATATCAAATTGATTGCAAATGAAGCTAGTGCACATCAGATTTCCTGAATCCAACAGATGTAACTAGTCTCATGTCTCCCATGTTTGCAGCTTTATACCTGTAGAGAATAAGGAGTGGTCTTGAAATTAATGTGTTTTCAAGTAAAGTGTATATATCTTATTTTTAAGACAAGTGAGATATGATTTTACCTACTGTGGCTGTAAGTTTGATCTGCCTATTGTTGTATATCGTACACATGGAAACACTGTAGTATTTCTTTTCTTTCATGAGTTAAATCCTCTTGGTGTGGCTCTCTTACCAAACATATGATATGGTTCCATTATTCATACAAATCTTCCCATTTCCCCATACATAGTGTCCCTTTACTACTTCCCAACACAGTGTTTTATATATCTCGATCGCCATGAAAAAACTTCGAGCATGCTAGGCTGGGCTCGGCTTCTTGCTTTCATGGTGTATGCATTTTATTCAGAGCATTTTGTCCCATATCCTCACAAGTTTGCAATAAGAAGCACCTGGAAATACTATGGTACATGTGGTGAATGTGTAACGGTGAGGATGCATTCGGTCGCATCTGGAGCCGATTGTGCGCTGCCCCAGGGAACTCCATAGCCATGCAAGTTGTCGGCAGCCTAAAATTTGTCCAATGTTTTTACCTGTTTGGCCTGCTCCCATCAAAGTTACCTTGGACTTGTTGGCTTGCTATATGCTTTGTGAGACGAGTACATTTTTAGATCACACATGTCCAACATTCCTGGCGGTAAGAATTGGAGAATCACAACTTACCCATGGGGCTCACATTATCTCGGTGACCCCGTCTAGCTTTGGTTTTGCCAAATTTTCTAAGATTCGTTACCGCCAAAAGTTTGTGTTGGAGAAAATTATCAAACTTGATCGGCTAAAACAGTGCTGATGTTCTACCTACCCATTGTTCTTCCGGTTCTAAGGAACTCTAAGGAATGTGGCAATAGTTTCTTCGCAATTAGTGCATTATGTTAAAACCTACTTGTCAGACTATGCGTTTCATCTTGGGGACGTATGAAATTCTCATAATGATAGATGTGTTTTGGTTAGATGGATGGATTAACGAGAAACCTCTTGCGTAGTTATACCCTCAGTTGTTTACTATATGTGACAACCCTGAGGTGTTTGTGGATTCTGTTTGTCTGTGTTCGAATGGCAGACCAGTTTTTAGACTTTTGGCCATATTGAGCAGAGCCAATGGCTTCGCCAGGTAGCTGATCTCGAGGTTTTCAGTTTAGTAACGACGAGAAAAGACTTTCCTGGATATTTGAACCATCAGGAAATTTCATTACGGCTTTTCTATGCAAAGCCTTGCACAATGGAGGGGGGGGGGGGGGGGGGGGTTCTGCCTCAGCCAACTGTAGACCTGTTAGAATTCCCATTAAGATTTGATACTTCCTTTGGCAATTTGTGAAGGAGCACATTCCTAGTGGCTTACGGATCAATTGGTCATCCATGTAGCTATCCATCAGACACATGCTTTATTCTTAGTGTAGCGATATGGCTCATATACTTTGGATTTAAATGCTCTTAGTGTTGTGGTAGGGCTTAGACACTCTGGATCTTGAATGCATACATTTAGAGACGGCTGATTGTTGAATATGCGTACATTGGTTACGCTTGGACTTGTAGTTAACAAGGTTACATGTTGGAGTCGGACACCTGTAACATGGCCTAATATATAAAGGCAACATGAGTAGCCAAAATAGATTAGACGCAAGCTCGAGTTTTTGGGAACGGTCCGGCTAGACCAGTGTGATGTAAATCTGATGTGTCTATACACGATGACAGACTTGTCATTGATGCTACTATGATGAGTACTTGGGAAGGAGCATCCCTAAAGCATATCCCACAAATGTAAGTGTTTATCACTGAGCCGCAGTACCAAATCTTGATGTCATTTGGAACCCAAATCCTGCAAAAAGTTTAGCACCCCCGACTTTCCACACATGATGATAGCACAAGCTTTATCTTCATCTATGGATGAGGGTCTAGTAATTACACATGTAATGCATACATTGTACCATTTGGAACCCATTTCTATAGCTTTTAAGACATGATGCCTTCTATGAATAAATTTAAGTAAAATAGGTTGCATGAGTTACACGATGCAGATGTCCTTCCTTTTTTACAGAAAATTAAGGAAGGCACATTTTTTGACCGGTGGGTTGAAATTCATTAGGCAACAATTGAAAAAAAACTAGTATGATAGTACAACTCAATTGATTTTATCTTGTCTGTCATATCATGTCTCTCAGTCCCTATATAAGTTGAAGGCATCATGTCTTAAAAGCTGCCCGGTATAAGTTTGACCGAAACTTGAAGGGATGAGTTTGACCGGGCAGTTTTTTGGCCTGACGAAACCCATATCTAGACCATATATACCCGCGTATCAGCATACGAGGTGGAGTACGGTATATTCTCAGTCCCTATATCCAAGCAATGCGGGTGACGTCGTTATATACACCCAGACGTTCCACACCTCCCATGGACCCGTGCACACCTGTGTGCATGTACACCCATTGTACCGCCTGTGTACGTCCAAGCAGGTCATATATATGATCTTCGAGTGGGTTTGTATGGCCTTCGCACCGAAATAGTACCGTGCAATCTTAGCGGTTCATGCGTTTATGTTTGCTAAAGTTTTAGGGAGGAAGGGACACCGAAGCAAAAGTGTTGTACCAGTGTTCTGCTTTTGAAGGGAAGTTTAATTGAATTGAATTAGTGTTCTTCGTCTCAAAAAGTAAAAAAGAAGAAGAATGAAACTATGTGAGGGAATAAATGTTGACTCGCAGGTTTATGTGCCTAACAAAGGCCTAAGAGTTGACCAACGGTTTATTTTTTTTACGATGAACAACGGTTTACCTGTGTTTTCCTTCTTGTAAAAGTCACATTGGACTTGTTGAATCATTGACCGTTGTGAGTCATGAGTAAGTACGATGTATCGGATTACAGGTTATCGACCTGATGATCACTGCCAGTTGCAGTGGACGTGGAGAACGGTGAGATGTTGCTAGGTTGCTGCTAGCGGCGTGCCAGAGCAGCGTTCTTAGTGAGTTGAAAGTTGAAACTTAACCCATGGAGCTCTGTTGTTATCCTCGATTTGCGCATATTTCCTTGGTTTTACCGGTATTCTGGGGATCTCCTTCGAAAGTCTATCTTTGACAAAAGGAACAAACTTGATCTATTGAAACACTGGCGGTGTGGATGACCTACAATTCTATGTAACCCATTATTCTTCTAACTAGGATGGTGGCCCTCGCAAATGCTAGGGCATCCTATTTAATATGTCGAAATAGCATGTTGGTCCCTCATAAATGCAAGTGGAAGTATTAAGTAATTATTATTTTTATCTTATGCATATATTTTTCTCTCCCTTGTACCTCCTTTAGTTGCAAAAAATACATGATTTATACTTTGATATATATATATATATATATATATATATATATATATATTCATAAAAGTCAACCTTGACGTTTATTATATATGTGTATATTTGATGTTTCTAGGAAATAATTAAAATATGTAAACTATTTTGGTAAATATCAAAAGGTATTGATTAAATTGTTTTTAATAAAAAATTTAAATATTCAAACCTGGAGCTGTGAGGACACTAATGAAAATAAACCCGTGCACCTGCTAGACCAATTGTCATGTGCAACCCTACGCCTCTCTGCAACTTGTGCACCGATATATCGATTGATCTTGATTTTTTCACATCCTCATAAAATAAATCAGGCTTGAATGGTAGATATTTCTATCATATGCATTGTGATCCACTTAAGAAAAGAAATTTACCAATCATTGATCATCCCATGTACTACTGCTTTGCGGATGTTTTTGTTTGTACCTAATCAATGTTAAAGAATTTTTAATTAGAATATTGCCCCTAATGAAAATTCTATGTTCCCAGTAGAGATAAAATATTTCCTACTGGTTTCTTCTCAATGACATTGACATTGCTCATCCCAAAGGTACTTATTTGGTGCGTCCTGCTAGCCTTCCCTTCAACACCAACGTCTGCGATCAGATCCTCAGTAGTCATATCTTTCCTAGTGTGTTTTATGCAACTAACAAAGTACCGCCATGATGAAGGAATGTTCCTCACAATCCCTTGTGACACAAACATGAAACCCAGTTGCACTATATCTCACCACCAAGCAGCTGAATATCATATGCTTTTGCAACTATATATCAATTAGGAACTATCATGATATTATAGAATTGATACCCACACGTATGTAGCCAGCGGCTAGCTTTGGGTTCCGTATTCTTGTGCTCAAGCACATTCCTAGGTTCAGTGGTCGATGTGTTGTGTACAGAGATGATCTCTGAACGCAGTCAGAATGCATCACAAGGAATTATTGTGTGCGTTATGGAGCACCTTGGTATTCTCAATTGTTGAATGTTCAAGCTTTACTCTCGTTAAAATAAGATGTACGTCTATACCAATTGTCTATCATTTTAATCTTGAGCATATGTATGGCTAGACCAATTGTCCACCATTTTAATCTTGGGAAGTTGCCCTTAACTTCGAGAACCCCAATATGGCATGAGGACCCCAAGAAACAACAGGTCAGCCCTTACCATTTAGTTTATGTACCTACTTTGTTAGGTTTGTATATACTTCACGACAACATGCTGACAGTAAAGACATACATCTTACATAATCAGTGGTCTTGTATGGATACCACACTCAACTCCTCATAAAGTGCTTCTCGTGGCTTCCATTTTCCATGTTTTGTGTCCTTTCTAGACAATTCTATTAGATAGAAAATCGTGGTTTAGAGCTTGACTTGTGATGTTTTAGGTTCCCACTTAGTGGGTGACTCGCTCTTCAAAATCCTCTTGGGGGGTGGGCCGGAGGGGGTGCATGTTAAAAAAAATTAGGTTTTGACTCTTTGGTGTGTACAACCGTGTAGCAATTACGCATATAAGCAAATGGAAAAATATAAATATCACTTATTGACATAATTTCCCTTGGGTATGGATAATGTACATACCTGAGCATTGTGCACCATTTTTTTCTCGACTCCGAAAGTATTACAATCGGCAAATTCAGAGTAGTTACTCCAGAAATTTGCTGACTTATCAAAAGCTTCCTTCATTGTTGTATCTGTAAGGAAAAATAATTTTTAGATTCTTGATTGGTGATTGTTCCTCAACGGTTGAGAGATATCGTGCTTTCTTGATGGATCCGTAAATTATCTGACCGGGACGTGCTTTGTGATGGATCCAAGTTCCCGCAGAAGTCTCGTCCCTCCCAAGGTCGATCCTCTCATCAGATTCAAAATCGAGAAAACTTAGACCGCCCTAGAAGGTTCCGTCGCTGCTCGCGTCCGTTGATTCGCTGCGGAATATTGGTGGACTTGAGTTCCATAGCTAGCTCCAAGTTGCCGATCTCTGGAGAGCTATGATTTGCCGCAAGATGATTTCCAATCTCTGTAGAAAGGCGAGTGACCCCTTGAAACCTGGATCGTATGAGAGGATCTCGGCCCGATCGATTTCCGTACGTGATGCCAATCACGTGTTACATTGGTAACAAAAATCTAACGGTTGTGTAACTAATTCACTAATTTGATCTTTGCCTTAACTTAGGGATCCACGAAACATGCACACCGATAAGTTTTTTTCTTCTTGGAGGTTGCTATTTTTTACGAAGGTTGCTTTTCCACGTGAGACAGACCTGGTAGATGCGGTCATGTAACGTGATGGAGTCACGTACTATTACGTTACGTACATGTGTTCTCTAATTAAATCATAGCCATAGATTTTAAATCCAACTATCTAAATAATTTTGATGATGTGGATCGACGTGGTGCCTCAAAAAACACCCTTATATTGCTTTTAGTATATAATAGATTATAAAAAAATTCTAAGAAGGATCAAGAGTTTCTCCAATAATTATCTTCTAATTATTTTTTAAAATTGCCATAGGGCGTTTTAACTTTTTTATCTTTGAGAACAAAACCCTCACCAATGTCACTACCACGTCTTGGGCAAACTCGTGAACATGCGGAAAGATCTGCCATTGTGTAGCATGCTTCCATGTGGCGTCGTGAGAGCGCCCTAGAACCAACCGTAAGAACCAACTCTTCCGTTCGTTCTCTTGCAAAGCACTCTAAGCCCTCACCGACAAAACAGTGTGCAATCATCTATGCGTTGTGCGTTCTCTAGGGCCGACTGGCCATGCCCATCTTGAAGTACATGAAAGTTGGTAATGCACATCTATTGTAAATTGAGTATCCACGTGTTAAAGTGTAACCATATCGCACAATCACCATATGGTAAACATGTAGAACGATTTATTTGTGTTCAAAAACATGTCATGTATGCTATATCCACTCAAAGAAACAACCATAAAAGAGTTTTCCCCTACGATAACACAATTGCTAAAATATCACCTTATATTGAACTGCATAAATCAAGTGCTAGAAGTTAATAAAAAATATGATGTGGCACATTTTAGGCCATTTATTAGATGCTTCGAAATTAAAGTAGACACCACAGAGCCGAAAAGAGGTGGATGAGTTTGCTTCTCTATGCACCCACCGGCTTAATCAGGCACATTTTGACCGGCACCTCTTTTACTACTCGAGCGCATGTTAACAAATCAACCAAACCTCATACTTAATAAAATTGATCAATAAAATATGAACTACGTGTCACAAAATAGTATACCATTAGAATCATATTTGAAAGTCCTATCTAATGGTATAGTTTTTGTGCCATATAATTCATATTTCGTTGGTCAAATTTATAGTCAGTCATTTTTCTTGAACTTCGTGTTAGCCTAATAAACTGGTATAGAGGGAGTATTATTATCACGGGCATCAAGGAGGAAGCACGACTTGGGTCAGGGCAGGAGACAAACAGTTGACGAATATCATCCCAAGAGAGTAGGCTTGGCATTGTTTTGTATTCCCTTTAGCTTTTGAACCTTGCTATACACAAGAGACTTTCTATATGAAAGTTGTTTGACGTCTAGGATCCAACATGGGTTGGTTGAAAATAAAACAAAATAAGCTAGAAGCGCCTTCATCGGGTTGATTGAACATCATAGGGTATCAACTGTAACAAAATAAAGTGAGTACGAACAGTACACCCTAATTGATTGTATCTTGTCTCTTGTATCATGTGCGTCTAAAATAACATAGAGTGATTTTGAAATTAGTGTGTTTTAGTATGTATGCACCCTATTCCGAAGACACACATGACATACTATCTCGCTTAATTAATGCAGACAAAAGTTGTTTTGTCCTTTCAATGTGACCTTCTTACCAAACATCTAACATGGTTCCATTATTGAAATTAACAATATATTCTCATTTCTAATAGAGTCCTTTTGTACTCATCGCCATCCTCTCGCTATTTATATCTCGGTGGCCATGGAGAAGTTTCAATCATGCTATGTAGAGGCCATCTTCTTGTTTTTTCTTGTGACTAGTTATATGTTTTTAGTCAGAGCATGTGCCTCCTTATACGGTCACAAGTTTGGAATGGGAAGCACTGGGAAACACTATATTTTCTTCGTGTGTTCACATGTCTATCGAGCGATCTATTCCTGTAGTGCTGGTAATTCAGCGAGATATTCATAAGTTGCATTCCTTTGGAACATCCGAGCAGAACAACTCGTGTATCGTGTAAAAACGTTTTGTCGGAGCTTGTACATATGTGTGCAGTCGTACTAGTGTACTACGCCTCAAGCCATAACACCATTCTGTGTATGATAACTCCATGAGGTTTGGTGCTCTAGCTCGACCTCTGGCTTAAGCTACAGATTTCACGACTCACGACATTGAATGTGCATGCTAAAAGTATGCTGTGACGTTTGTTTGCTTCCGGAGGATCAGCGGGAGCTTATGGACAATGGCTACAATATCCTGCTTACAGTTGCTCAGGATTTCTATTTTCAGGCTACTGGATGGCGGCATACTAGTAGATTGCAAAATGAATAGTTTTGTTGTTCTATTCATTTTTCGATGGTTGATATTTGTTTCAACTCTCTCTGATCCATGATTATAAACTTTAAACTATTTGGAATAATGCAATAAAAGGGCTGTGTGCATCTATTGATGCAGAGGCCGGGGCGATACTCCCCATTTCTAAAAAAAAAAGTATGTTGTGACGAGAGATTGGACTCAAAACTCGGGATCAAATGCTGATTTTTTCACATCGCTACTCTTTTTTTAGTTAATCTTTTTTCAGTCTTGAACACATGAGAACATGGGTCGCATGGACAGATATCTGTCATTGGGCAGCATGCTACTGCATGGACATCACCGACACAAATGCACTAGGATCATCTCAGCGCCGCGAATTCCCTGTGGCTGTGCCCATATTCTACCCACTCCGGCATGTGTAATACTCGTACCATACATAGTACGGAGTCCATTTTGCAAAAATACCCTTGTTTATTAAAAAAAAATCAAATTTGGTCTGGATATTCAAATTTCAAACTAAAATCTTGTCGACACATCTTTGCCCTCCTAAAGTCCGGTGTGGCCTTGCCACCGTTCTGATGCAGTCCTCGCCGCAAGCTTGTCCATGGCGTGCTCCTGTGTCTGAGTTCCAGTATATGGGCGCGGTCCTGCGTGGGAGCTCCGATGCGGGGAAGACAAGCGCTCGGAGTATGTCGTCCTGCTGGAGCGGCACAAGGACGAGCTCAATGAGGGAGGCCCGTTAGGGACAACGCATGGATGCTGGAGCCCCAAGACAATGCGGAGGTGCTAGAGCACTGCAGGAGCGAGCTTGACGAGGACCGTGGCGGAGCGGCAGCGAGGCCGCGGCGGACTGCGGGAGGACGAAGACGCGTCGGCAAGATTTCAGTTTGAATTTTGAATATCAAGGCTAAATTTGAGAAGTTTTGCATGAACAAGGGATATTTTTGCAAAATAGACTTTGTACTACTTATACTACAAGTATTACGGACAGGAGGGAGTACATAAATGTTGTGATTGCACATAGAAAACCGGTGATAGCTTATGGTATCGACTACTGAATCAGTCTATCTGCTAAGTCAGGCCGCTGTCATTTCGGGTCAGTCATACAGTGAGTAGAACAAAACTTGATATATATTGCGCCATTCAGCTCATAAAACGCTGACGAGCCACAGTCCATGTGCGCTGAGACATTTTCCCATGGATTCCCTTCTGAGCGACTTCCGAAATTTGGCACTTCTTTTCCTCTTTTTTATGCCGGTGGTTTTGTTTTGTTTGAATTAGCATGGTGGCCCTCGCAAATGCGAGGGCAACATTTGAAAATATTTGGAAAATGTATGAATGATAAATATATATTAATGAAACCCTTATGGATTTGCTAGTTGATAAGGTAAATATCCAGCCCACTAAATGCTAGGGAGAATGAGGATATATAAGAGACTCCAAAAAATTTCTTCTCGCTCTATGAACTTTAAGGTGTATGAAGTCTCATAGTTAACTCTTACGTGATTAGTATTAATATGGTCCTAGTCACCAAGAAGTTTGTGTTAATTAAATTATAAATTTAGTTATATATGGTTTGAATTGTGCTACCTCTTTTGTCGACAAACAAATTGTTTAATCTCAAGCAATAGTCATAAGTAAGCAAAACTTTTGTTATTCTCTTTCTCATGTACCATAAAACCTTAAATGTAGTCATACATATGGGAAAATCTCATCTTGCAGATTAGTTCCCTCTATTTTAATAAAATACTAACTTAAAGTTTAGTTCCCTCTATTTTAATAAAATCTTAAAAACACTATAAATGTCGGGAGAGTGTGCATTTTTGTTGTTAATTTCAGGGGCATCATAGTACACACTTGACTTGTTTTTTGATAAGATTCTTTAAGATTATACTATAAATCTATTACAGTAACTTTTGATGATTGTATCGACCTTGTTCTTATCTTATTAACAACCTTCTCTTAAAAGTTAATACTTGCACTCAACCACAAAATTTCGATTTTATGACATACAACCTAACTAATCGTAGAAACCCGCATGGGTGTAATTACAAGTTGAGTATCAATATAAATTTTAGAAAGTAATAAGTTAGTACTATTCTCCGTGTAGATTGCACCCTTGTTGCTTAATTTTATTTCCATGGAAAATCGAAATCAGTTCTTATTCTTACTTTGACACGTGGCTATTATTGATAACGCCGACACTGCCTTAAAAAGTATTACTTCAACAAAAGTACAGGTATTCTGAACCTATAGCAGTCAAATGTTAATATTGGCACCAAAGAGCATATGCTCCTAGGGAAACAAACGGCATTATCGGTAAAAAATATGTTTAGTCCTATAAATTTCCATGTATATGTGTTAATTTAAAATCTCATGGGCAAAGAACTTTTGATCACCAAAGAGCATATGCTCCTAGGGAAACAAACGGCATTACTGGTAAAAAAGAATACGTTTAGTCCTATAAATGTCCATGTTTATGTGTTAATTTAAAATCTCATGGGCAAAGAACTTTTGATCGATGCCAAAAACAAATTTTAGGTGCTATTGAGGTAACTTTAGAGCATCAGGTTTCGTTTTCTTTTTCTAGGATAGGACAAATATCTTTTAATGAAATTTTGTAGGCACATGTTACCCGGATCCAAAAATCTACTTTTTTTTGCTTTCATTTCTTAGGAACTGATTTATGCTACTCCCATCAATCTATAATAAGTGTCACTGATATAGTAGAGAGTATTTTTTATAAAATTTTAAATTCTCTTTGGCAATTTTCATGTTCATTTTGAGAGCACTTGCAACCGAGAGCCAAAACACCACAAAGTACGTGGATTAGTACTCCCTCCGTCCCAAAATAGATGTCTTAGATTTTTCTAAAATTTGGATAAACCTATATACTAAATAGTGTCTATATTCATCCAAATTTTGACAAATCTAAGACATCTATTTTGGGACGGAGGGAGTATGAATTTTGAGAAAATAACGCAAAACCACCACATTTGGGGCTAAGGTGACAATCCTTCACAAAAAAACCCACCAAAAAACATGCATTTTGGTGGGTGTTTGGTGACTTTGCCTTAAATGTGGTGGTTTTGCGTTATTTACTCTATAAATTTTACATTGTCCATATACTCACTGCATGGCTTTTTCTAACTCAAGTGCGTATTCATCCTCTCCGGTTATAGCACGTATGAACAAAGGGTAAGCGGAAAGTTTGCTACTCCGATCCCTATGTCCGGAATTACTTGTTGCAGATTTGTCTTGATACGTATGTGTCTAGACGTTCTTTGGTTATAGATGTGAATCTAGATAAAACCGTGATATCTACCGGTGTATATTACATTTCATTCAGTTTGAAAAATATCCGTGGATTAATAGAAATAACTTAAGGAACTTTAATCATGTCCTCTTTGTCTGGTTACTTATTTTCGTACGGAGAGAGTAATATAATTTGTTAACGAAGATAAGCAATGTATATTATGTTTGGTTCAGTTTTAAAATCACCCGTCGGCCAATAGTAAAAACATCTTATTACACGGTACAGATTGATAGGTCCTTTATACGATCGCTTTTGCCTTCCCCGATCGGATCAGGTTCAGAAGTCCAAGTCCGATGCACACACCTTCTATGTTGGTTCGGAGTTCTTTTGGTCTTTGGTCCTGACACGTTATTATGCCAAAAAGAAGAGATACAACAGGCTTTTGACACGCGCTAATGTGTACAGAGATGTTCACGCATTGGTAGGGAGAGATTTTTTTTCCTAAACCGTGGTGTGAGAGAGCAAAGATGTGACCGAGACTTAATTTGTGTACATGAAAACATAATTACGTTACATAATTTAATTAAATCCTAACCACCTATATCAGATCCAACTGTTGTTGTTCAAAAAAAAAAAGATCCAACTGTTGTTAATAGATTAGATGATATGGATTAGGTAGTGCCTCGAAACACACCCTTATATTACTTTTAGTATATAATAGAATAGATTAGGATGTAAGTCGTCTTAGAAGGTAAAAGGTGGAGACAAAGCATACGAGGAGAAACTTCTTATGACTCGCATGGTGTACGTGCCTAACAGTGGCCTAAAAGTTGACTAATGGCTTACCTGTTTGACTTGCTTGTCAAAGTCACCTTGGACCTGTTGGCTTGCTCTCCTTCATGAGACAAGCGTGTGTGTATCAGATTCTAGGCACACGGCTGCCCGGTCGCACCTGTACATTTGTGAGGGCCAGCTTGCTAGTTGTAACAAAATAGCACGAGGTTCAGCTCATGCTATTTGTGGGGGTAAACAGAACTCGATATATCTTGCCGCCGTTCAGCTCATCGTGGCTCACGAGGCATTTTACCAGGGTTTCTCCTGTGCTTTTTCTGCTTCTTGCATTTTGATTTTGTTTAAATTAATGGTCAAAGGGTAAGAAAAGTAAGAGAGGAAGAATAATAAGGGGGAATATTTTCAATCGCATCATGTAGATGTCTAATACTGGCCTAAAACTTGGCCAATGGTTTACCTGTTTGACCTGCTTGTCAAAGTCACCTTCGACTTCTTGGCTTGTTACCCTTTTGTGAGCATGGGTATGTGTACCAGATCCTAGGCACATTGATGCTCGTTTGCGACCGCACACCAGCTGCAGTAGCGGTACGGCGGAGATCGACGAGATGTGGCGTGCAAGTGCCTAAGTTGAAAATTAACCCGTAGAGAGCTTGGGTCACGGTCAGCACATTTGGGTTTGGTTTCTCTTATGTTCTATGATTGCCTATAAAAGTTTTTTCTTGGAAAAACGACCAAAGTTGATATGTTGAAATAGTAGTGGTGTCTAACCCACCCGTCATTCTTCTGATTCCATTGAACTATAAGGATTATGGAAGAGTTTCTATGAATGAGTATGTTCTATTAAAACCTTTTCAAACTATGTCATTTATGTTGGGGGTGTATGAAAGTCTCATAATGATACTACCTCCATTCTAATGAATAAGGCCCACACATATTTTAAGATGAAGCTTGACCAAAAAATTAAACAATGTTATTCCATTGTATATTATTGCTATTGTTAGACTCATATTGAAAAATACTTTCTAATGATTCCAATGATATACCAATGTTTCTATATATACATGGATTGATTCTTGGTCAACAAAAAAACACGAAAACAAGGATGACTTATTCATTAGAATGTAGGGAGTATTTTGTTTAGTGAATAGGGAGTTTTATTTTTTATCACATCCATGTAGCTATCCATTGGATATGTGCTTCCTTCTTAGTGCAGCGGTATGGCTTGGATACTCTTGAATTTTTATGCATACATCTAGTTGTAGTTGATGGTAGCACGAACTATTTTTTCATCTGATAAGGATGACGGTCTAATAATTGGACATGTGATGCATACATTGTACTCCCTTCATTTTATAGTACAAGGCTACTATATCATTTTTCAGATACCAAGAAAACAAAACTAACTAAAGTAACATGATTAAGTGTTTCAAAAATCCTGATGTCCTGGGCTAATTAAACATGTTGTGTGTGGTGGTTACATCCAATGTTCGCAATAACCATCATTGTCAAAGACATAAAGCTTATAGATTCTTATTGGGGAGACCTGGTACCCTTATATTTGTAGAAAAACAGATTTTGGTATTGGCCTTGTAGTAAACAAAAGCCGTACTATACCATTTGAAACCCATTATTGAAGCTTTTAAGACTTGATTTTGTGAAAGAATTATTTTTAATTAGAATAGGTTGCATGCGTTATATGATCGAGACATCCTTCTTTTTTTTAATTAAATCATTCTTGGGTTGAA
Organism: Avena sativa; assembly: GCA_916181665.1. Taxonomy (NCBI): domain Eukaryota; kingdom Viridiplantae; phylum Streptophyta; class Magnoliopsida; order Poales; family Poaceae; genus Avena; species Avena sativa. Next base: position 288,713,191 of record OV702296.1, read on the forward strand.
AAAATAAATAATACACTGAGTACTATAGTACCGCTCAATTGATTATATATTGTCTCTTATATTATGTCTCTCACAACTGCAACTTTTATCCAACAGAAAAATGGAGTGGTTCTAAAATTAATGTGTTTTTGAATAATTATGCACCTTATTTCATAACATTAATGAGATATTATTTTGCCTACCATGGTTGAAAGTTTTTGTTTGACCTTAGTTTTTCATTGTATTGGTTGATACATTTGGTTTTCTTTTCCTTTTCGTACTCTGGTTGAATCCTTTTGTTGTGGCTCTCTTACAAAGTATCAACACAGTTCAATTATTCCAACCAATCTTCTCCTTTCTCATAGTGCCCCTTTTATACCCCTCTACATCTCTCCCTCCGATTGACTATTTATATCTTGATTTCCATGGAAAGTTTTCAACCACTATGTAGAGATCATCTTCTCGCTTTTCTTGTGAAAAGCCATATGTGTTTTATTCTGATTATTTTCCCCTATCTCGTCACATGTTTGGAATAGGAAGCATCCGGAAATTCTATGCTATTAAGCCTATCTTTTATCTTGTCGTGCAAAAGCATATGATTTCGACTAGATACATAGAGATTACAGGAAGAGTTGATTTGATATCCTCTCCTACCACATAGTAAGTATGACAATAAGCTATGTTGACTTGGACTCAATTTTATCGATGTGGAAACATCTATTTGTGTTTTTTTTAAATCTTGCTCCATTGGTTTTGGTTCGTTTCATGTCTTTGTGGCAATGTGGTACAGGGAAATCGTGAAATAGTATTATAGTCGATGTATATAAAAACTGAGATGTACTCGTTCATACCTAAGAATCCAAAAACCATAAGAATAAGAAAATTACAAGATTTTAAAATGCCATTGTTTGTTGGGCCCCTCATGACGAAAAAGTGAAATAGTAAGAATTTGGTTGCGATGTTTCAAATATAGTATATAGTGTTTAGATGTTTGCAGGAGAGAAAAGGAATTTGTAAATACAATCAGAATGCAAGTCCAAAAACAACTCAAAAGAATCTAGCTTATTATCTTGGAATTCATGCAGTCAAGTAAATCGTAAATATTCTCCAACGATATCCTTGAGGTTTGCCTGAAAAGATATCATCAAAGAGTAGTTTCAATGGAAAAGAATTTACACTCTTTAGCCGCAAAGCAATAATTAATATGATATGTATGACAAAAATCCTTTTCGTTTGAATTTGTAACTATTTGTAAAGTTGTACTCCTTCCGTTTCAAAATATAAGATATTTATATTTTGTGAAGACAATTATCTAAACTTCTTTTGGCGTGTGACGTCTAGATACATTAGTTTTACAAAAACTAAAACATATTATATTTTGGAACGGAGGGAGTGCAACTTAAGCCACGCATGACGCCCAACGTGAACAACTACACATGGTATACCACTTCGACCGCCATGTTGCATTGGCACCGGAGGATCTACCGCATGGATCCCTTCGCCAACAGGTCGTTGGGCACGTGCAAGCATGGGTCGCATAGACAGATCTAGCATTGCGCAGCATAGCACAATGCGTCATGTTCCTGAGAAGGTTTCATCCATGATCCATCGGTCATGCAAAGGCCGAGGTGTCTTTTTGAAATAAAATCAAGGAAACTAGAGGCATATTACTTTGTTGGTTGAAGTTCATAAGTTTAGATAAAATTAAAAACCAGTACTAAAGTACACCCGAATTAGTATACTACCTTCGATCCAAATTAATTAACTCAGATTTATTTAGATAGGGATATATGGATATATCTAGACACATTTTAGTGCTAGATATATTCATATCTGAACGAATCTGAGTCCATTAGTTTGGATTGAAGGGAGTATTATATCTTGTTTATTATATCATATCTCGATCAAGTCTGCGATTTCGTTTTTTCCAGTGATAGCAGAGTCGTTTTCAAAGCACTGTGTTTTAATAAGTATACACCTTATTCAAGAGACACATAAGATAAGATTTATCCAACGTGGTTAAATTTTTGGATTTGCCCTTTTGGTATTTGGGATAGATCCATTCAATGTGGCTTTCTTACCAGATATCTACTCGTTGTGCCATTATTAAAATCAATCCTCTCCTTTCCCATCGGGTTTTTTTGTACTCCTTACTATCCTGTCAAATGACTATTTATACCTCGATGGCCCCGGAGAAGTTCATTCATAGTATGTAGAGTAGTCGTCTTTCCTTTTATTGTGACTAGTCATATGTGTTTTATTCAGAGCATTTGCCTCCTTATCTCGACACAAGTTCGGTATAGGAAGCATCGGGAAAAACTATGTCATCTGGCTCATCTTTTCTTCGTATGTGCACATGCATATTATTTCCGCGATGTGTCGACGACCTGCTCTCATGAAATATCTCTAAAAAGGGCAACATACTTTCCCGGTAAATTCATTTGATCGGATCTTGTAAGCATGTGTGAACGGTTGTACAACCAGTGGCGGAGCTACAGGCCGGCATGCCCGGGCGGCTGCCCGGGCTCTAGCTGCTAATTACCTTTGTGGATAGAGCTAGCTTAAGTAAGGAATTTTTAGGACAAATCTTGGTCAATACAGCTGCATGCAAAGCCTGCCCAGGCTCAGTGATTGAGCTGGCTCCGCCACTGTGTACAACCACTCAAATTAGATGTAGATCCTCGTATAGCTAGGGGGTTCCAATCTGCATCTTGGCACCACGGATTGGAACATACAAAACCAGTTTACGGTTCTACTAGCAGTTTTATTTATCAATTACTGCATCCAGTTTAGTTTGAAATTTTGGTTAGGAGAGCCCGCACGAACTCTGGTGTTGGTCCATTCGAATAAGGGTCCCTTTGGATTAAAGATTTTTTTTAAGTAGATTAATTCATTTCATAGGATTTTTTCTTTGAGAAAGACCTTTGGATCAAAAGGAATGTATTCCTACACCTAAATTCTACAGAGTTTCCAACAACCACTCTAATCTATTTTATACACTCATTCACGTAAGATCGAGCCATTTTTTTGTGTTTTTTCAATGACTATTCCTGCAGTTTTGCACCTACATTTCTATCAATATTCTTTGTTTCCCCATTATTGTGTTTTGTAATCCGGTGATCCAAAGAAGCCCCGAACCAGAGTACCCGTGTGTGTAATCATCACACACAAACCATCATGTGCTAACACATGCATGTAGTATTAGTTTTTATATTATTTTCAGGAAACATGTGGATCCACGAAAACAAACACAACCTAATTAAAAAGGTTCTCCCTTTGTAGTAACATGCTTACGGACTACAAGATATCATCTTATACTGAAAATTTGAAATGCATCAATTCAAATACGAAATTGAAATAAGCGCAATATATACACGGAGCCCGTCCGTTCCCCTCCCACTCCTCCTCCCTGCAAAGGCGGCTAGGGTTTTATTGCTTCCCATCAGCGCCGCCGCTGATCTGCCTTACTTCTGTGGCCTTCGGGCCATGAAAGAGGGGTGGATCTAGGCACCCGACTTCTATGGCCTTCGGGCCATGGAGGAGGAATAAAATATAAACTTGAAGCAGGCAACACGGAGCCGAACATAGGAGGATGGATGACTTGGCTTCTCGACGCGCACACCGTAGCACAGCGGATCGTTCCACACACACACATCGATCTATCTGACCACCGACATCTCTTTTACTACTATCATGATGAGTACTCATCAGTTAGACTGAAACGCATGTTACACATTCAAACACGGTTTGCTCAGTCTAGTACTGCCCTTCCTCGAACCCTCTGACCCAAATTTGAGACGAACCCCTTTTCCGCACGCAGCACGCGGCCACGGCCCCGTATAAAACCCGACACCCGCGCGCGCCCCTCGCTCGCACACAATCAACGCGCGGCCGCACGAAACACTTTCCTAATTAAAACATGTCGCGCGCCTCGCCCCTCCTCCCCCTCCTCCTCCTCGTCTCGCTCCTCCTCCTCTGCGCCGCCGCCGGCGCGGCCACGGCCACGCCCGCCGCCGTGCCAACGTTCCGCGAGGCCCCGCACTTCACCAACTCCGCCTCCGCGCGGTGCCCGCCGCCGCTGCCGCCCACCTCCGGCCCGGACGCCGCGTGCTCGCCCAACGCGGCCGTGCACGTGGCCATGACCCTCGACGCCTCCTACCTGCGGGGCACCATGGCCGCGGTGCTCTCCGTCCTGCGCCACGCCTCCTGCCCGGAGTCCGTCCACTTCCACTTCCTCGCCGCGGCCGGCTCCCCCTCCACGACGTCCGACCTCGCGGCCGCCCTCCGGGGCTCCTTCCCGTCCCTCGCCTTCCGCGTCTACCCGTTCGACGAGTCGCGCGTCGCGGGGCTCATCTCGGCCTCCATCCGGGGCGCGCTCGACCGCCCGCTCAACTACGCGCGCTCCTACCTCGCCTCCACGCTCCCTCCCTGCGTGCGCCGCGTCGTGTACCTCGACTCCGACGTCATCCTCACCGACGACGTCGCCGCGCTCGCCGCCACCCCGCTCCCGGAAGGGACCGCGGTGGCGGCGCCCGAGTACTGCGGGGCCAACTTCACGTCCTACTTCACGCCAGGGTTCTGGGCCAGCCCAGCGCTGTCCTCCACCTTCCAGGGCCGCCGCGCCTGCTACTTCAACACGGGCGTCATGGTGCTCGACCTGCCCCGCTGGCGACAGGCCGGCTACACGGCGCAGATCGAGGGCTGGATGCAGCTGCAGAAGCGGGTGCGCATCTACGAGCTGGGCTCGCTGCCGCCGTTCCTGCTCGTCTTCGCCGGCCGGATCGCCGCCGTGGACCACCGCTGGAACCAGCACGGCCTCGGCGGGGACAACTACCGCGGCCTCTGCCGCGGCCTGCACGCGGGCCCCGTCAGCCTGCTGCACTGGAGCGGGAAGGGGAAGCCCTGGGACCGGCTCGACGCCGGCCGGCCATGCCCGCTCGACGCGGTCTGGGCCAAGTACGATCTGCTCCGCCCGGACGCCGGGATCGACAGCTTGTGATCGCGTTCGATCTAGCGCCCCGACCCGTTTTTGGTTGAAGATCAGTTTAATTAGGAGTTGGTTCGTTTGTTGACATTAGTGTTTTTGGCAGGTGTACATAATATGTTTAGAAGGAAATTATATATGGATCAGTTAGTTTCTCTAATTAAGCACCCAAAAATTCCTAAACAGTTGGACTGTGATCAAAATCACACCTGAATACTGATTTGATAACCCGAAAAAAGAGGACTCAATTGGAGTGAGGACTCAGTTCAAATTTTAAATAAAAAAAAATCTGAAAACCAATTCTAGATGTAGTAGAGAATAATGTACTTTGCAAGCCTGAACAAAATATGATAACTAAAGTAGTGGAAAGTGCACTACTTCAATCCTCAAAATCTATCTGATTTCATCATTTTTTTGTTACCCACAGAATATAAGGTTTTCGGGTTGTGAGTTTTCAAGTTGGTAGAGTGTATCATTATCTACATCTAGAAATGTTTTCAGAATTTTTTGATATTTTTAACTGGTGTTTTCGAATTTTGAAAAAAAAGAACTCCATGTATAGAAGGAAATTATAAACTGATCAGATACTTTCTCTAATTAAGCGCCCAAAATTCCTCAACAGTTGGACCGTGATCAAAGTCACACCTGAAAACTGATTTTATAACCTGAAATAAATCATGCCTCGTTTTTTTCTTTATTGCTAGACTAAATCGGTTTTTTTCTTTAGATAAATCTTTGACATATATTTTGAGAGCGGAGAGAGTACTCTACAAGCCTGAACACAGCTATTAAAATAGAATTCTGAAAAAACAATTCAAAATGTAGAAAACAATGTACTCTGTAAGATTTTGTCATTTTTGTTACTCATAGAATGTAATTAAGGTTTTTCGGATTGTAGGTTTTTCAAGTTGGTAGAGTATATCATTATCAACATCTAGAATTTTTGAAACTTTGAACTAGTGTTATAAAAACCAAGATCCATGTTTAGAATAAAATTATAAACTGATCAAATACTTTCTCTAATTAAGCGCCCAAATTCCTCAACAGTTGGACTGTGATCAAAATCACACCTGAAAACTGATTTTATAACCTGAAAAGATCATGACTCGATTGGTTTCTTTATTGCTATATCAGGCCTCGATTTTTTCTTTTAGAGAGTACTGCCACTACTCCCTTCGATCAATATTAGTTGACTCAAATTTGCCTAAATTTAGACACGATTTATTATATAGGTTTATTTAATTTTTTACAAATTCAAGTCAACTAATATGGGTCAATAATGTTTTTTTTCTCGAAACCAGCTGAAAGCACGGATTTTTCCTCTAAAACCAGCGGAAAACGGCGCCAAATTAAAGGTACGGCGTTGCTGAAGCTGATCCGGATACTGTATATCTATGGATGTATGCAACCCTGCCCACCCACCTGATCGTTGCTACGCGTAACAGTGTAGTGCCGGTAACAATCCTACTAGCTACGACGACCAGAGGCCGGGCCGTGTCGGGTCGGGTGACACATTATTAGGCCGTTCAGCCTGCACTTTGGTACGACCCTAGTACCACCGTAGCGCGCCCTTTTCCAATTACAGTGTCGCCTCCACTTGTGAATTCCTACTTCCTCTTTTGCTTTCGCTGTTGCTTTTTTCTTTCTGCCGAAAACTTCCGCTGTAGCTATAAAGTTCACTAGTCGTCATAAGATAATCCGACCTGCTCCATTATCCGTGTGTGCAGTCTGCCGGTGTATATCTAAGGTCTCGGTTGGCCTGAGCTTCATTGGCTCCTCCAATGTAAGAAAATAATCACAATTCTACTACCTTCTAGACTATATGCTTGAATCAAAGAAATTTTGTTTTGGCAAACCCCAAACATACGGTCTAAGGGCGCATATCTAGCCGATCCTTTATATTTAGAGGAGCGAAACGGCTCACTATCCTTCAAAGGATTATATTTACTCCTCTAAACAAAAGCACTTTCCCTAAATTTAGAGGAGTGATTTTTTTTCTTTCTAAACTAACTATTCAACACGAAACACATTGCATCGTTCAAACCTAATAAAAATACCAAGTTAGGAAATAATAAAATATAAATTTACAAACCACCAAATAATTAAACGCCAAAACACATGGCAAGGTTCAAATGAAGCGAATAGAAAGAATGGTTCAAGTGAAGTAACCGTGCGAATAGCCTATTTTAATCGCATTTGATCTGTGAAGCGAATAGAAAGAATGGTTCAAATGAAGCGAATAGAAAGAATGGTTTAAGCGAATAGAAAGAATGGCCTGACCGTGCGAATAGCCTATTTTAATCGCATTTGATCTGTGATGGAGGGTGTCATTTACTAACGAGAATTAGGGAGTAGACAGAGAGGAAAAGTGTTAAGCATTTCCTTTATGGGCCTTTTGAGAAAATGCGGCTCCAAAAGCTAGGTACTTGGACCACACTTGCTCAAATGGCCCAGAGTTGCCACTCCCTACTCCCCACTCTCTATATAATAGAGGGAACCCTAGATCTCACTTTCCATTATAACTCTCCGCTGCATATCCTCACCCTGCCACCCTACAACTCTCCACCAAAAGCCAACACCGAATGATCCCTAGATCTCACTTGGTAGTACAAGAAATCCACAAGCCGGATCTTGCGAGCCCCTGGCCGCTCTAGATCTGGCGTGGCCTAGACGAGCGGGATATTGCGCGGTCCATGAGCCCCGACATACTCCTGGATTGGTGTATCAAATCCACAGGTTTGTTTGTCTTCCTCTCTACACATCTCTGCTCGTCTTGGTTTTAGATCCGCCACTTTGTTCTTCCTTCTCTTAATCATCTCCGTTATGTATCTTGCAATTTCAAGCCAAGTGGATGTCTGCTTCTCAAAGGTGTCCTGGTGACGGTGACAAGATATGTGGTGATGATGTTGGTGCGCATAGCATGACCCTTTGATTTAGCAGACTGGACATGAGACGCCCAAGAAGTGTGGCAATAGATATATATTTTTGTAATTAGGTGTAGTTTTAGTTTTTGCAGATAGTACGGTTGAATAAAGAGGGGCTCAAGACCTTCTATGTTATTAGCGGAAACTATCTCCAATGCAATGAATAGAGATGGGCTCAAATACTGTGTAATATAATGTGAATAAAGTTTTCTATCTCAAATTCTCAATGAATTGGTATTTTCATTAGAATTAGCAACCTAATTTCATTACTATTAATATAATTATTTTTCTATATCGCTAATGGTGTGCAAAACGCATCGCGTGCAATAGGTGACACGACATTAAAATTCCTCCATCTTTTGTAATGTACAGAAGCGCATCTGGTCTGGTGTTGTGCTAGCCTAGCTCGGGGAATACCGATGCGTCGAGCCAAAAAATAATGTTGCATATTCACTTTCCCCGATGCAGTTATTTCTAACGGCTTTTTTGTTGCGCCAGCATGATCACAACGATTAGGCGTGTGCCTTGGTGTTTATAAAAACAGGGCCCACCCTCCGTGTTGTAGTGTCGGTCTCCCGGCGGCACCATAGTCAGCCGAAGGCCCGTGAGGTCAGGAGTTTGCCGACCTCCCTCGATTAGGCACTGCCTAGCAACGATGTGAGACCTCTACCAAGTATCCATTTACCGTTGGTCTGTTTTTTTTTTCAACAAAGCGAGCTCCAGCTAGCCATGTTTTGGATGAAATCTGTGCGGCAACAACGACGAAGATCCAGCTCGATTCGGCGATGGCAAGGTCGGGGTCCAGCGAGGTTGTGGCAATGGCGATGGAGGGTTTGGGGTCTCGGCGGAGTGGTCTGTTGCAAGGATGCCGTGCGAGGGAGGTGAGCGTCGACGTGTGGGAGGAGCTGGAACTTTTACTTGGCGAGGCCGAGATTGAGTATATTTATTCTACCGCGGGGGCAACTCCTAAAAAATATGCTCCACTAATGCAGATGTAGGTTGAGGAGTTAAACCGACGTTTTTACTCCTCTAACCGGCTATAATAGATCAACTAGAGATGTCTATATCCTGGAAAATAGGCAATTTTTGTTATTACGGAACATAATTGCAACGTTTCCCTTTACACCATAATAATCATTTAAAAATGTAGCGACATTTGAAACACACTAACACAACATAAATTTCTGTGGTTGCAATGACTATTTTCTTGAGATAGGTGGGTTTGAAAAAAAAACCTCTACTCTCTTGGATATTTTTTCTAGGGCCTTCATCGTTTACTTTTTTTTCACTCTTTGACTTCTTGATCTTGACTTGACTTGCTTTGACCCTGTTGACTATACCACATAGGACTACATAGGCCCATCCATAGGAATTGGCTATTCCCACAATATTATTGAACCAAAGGAAGATATAAATTTTCTCGAGTAAATGTATAAACATTATTTACAAGTAAAACATCCTAAGCTATAGTATTGGCGTATAAATATCTTCTTAAATATATTTCTATTTATTATAAAAATTATTATTCAAAGTATATGTTTAGATCTAGTGTGATATAGTTTATATGAGTATGAAGGTGACAAAATGCCCAATTATCTTACATAAATTTACTAGCTAGAATTTTTTTTAGCCACATCACTCTTCACACAATTTCACTAAAACAAACAATAACATATAGCATGTCCTAGTATATTATAACACGGTTCTTTTCTCTTCTCTGCTAGTGCTTTGGAGATTTGCTTTGGTGGGCTTGTGGATGTGGTAGCTAGTGTGGTACCGTATCCTTTTAAGTGTGCACCCGTCTTTTAAATTAGATTTGGTTTTTCCCGCAAAATAAAAAATAGATTTGGTTTATACAGATGTAGAAAAGACCCTAAACAAAAGGAGAATTACAACCATGACCCTAAGCCTAAAAACTCACCAGAACCTTTCATTGTTGTGCCACCATATCTATTGCCGATCACGACAGCTTCGAGAAATTCGGTCACTGAAGTCCTGCAGAAACAATTAGAGGACCAAACCTCGCAAAATCTCTACAGTAGTAGACTGTATGATGAAGGTTGACAATCGCTCGAAGCATATCGACCTTGCTCCGCTTGATTTTGGAACTTTTTTGAAAAATGGAGAGGAACTTTAGCTTAGGAAAAAAAAATAACACTCCCAAACAAGCCCACGAACTCCGCTTGCTACTGGGCTAGCTTGGCACAAAAAATTATTCCACGCCCACATCCCATCTGCTCCACCAGCCCAAGCCTCAGGCAGCCGAGCGGCCCAGCCAGCCTCCTCGTCCTCGTCGTCTCACGCGACCACGCAACCCCCGCCGGCGCCGGCGCCGGTCGCACCGCCACCACCGCTGCTCATGGCATGATCCCAGGCCGCCGCTGCCGCTGCCGCTGCTTCATACACCGGCAACGGCGATCCGGTGGCTCTACCCCACTCGTCAGCCTCAGTCATTGTTGGAAGATTGCTCTGTCTCTGCGCGGACAGAAATATCTGCTGCTGCCACTGTTGTTGCCATCGTCCGTTGGGAGTCTGTTCCGCGTCTCTATGTGAGATGATCTTGCGTATCTGGACGGACGTGTCAGGTGTCATCCATCATGGTACCTTTTGTCGAGAGGTGGACGTGCGCACGGGAATATCTGGGTTGGGCGGGCAGCCAGGCACAAATATCTGGTGCCACTGCCACTGTTGCTTGCTGCCGTCGGTTTCCCATCATTTGGCCACACACGTCCGCCACTCCGCCTGTCCTCTCTCCGGCGACGAGTGGCCACTCGTTCTCTATCCTCCCCCTCTCCGGCCCAGGACCAGCCCAGCCCAGCCCGGCCCGGCCCGATGATCCCCTCCCCTCCCCTCCCCTCTATAAAAAATCTCTCGCTCGCTCCAGTCATCAGGTGTGCACTGCCATCCCCCTCCCTCACTGCCACCCATTGAACGCTTCCGCCATCCCACGCCTCTCGCGGGATCCGCCGTTCCTCCTCAGGTGAGCGCGCATCCTTCCTCTCCGGATCGATCCGATCGTGCTTGGTGCCCTAGGGTTTATTAGGCGTAATGTTCTGTTTCCGGGTCGGAATCTGTGCGAATTGGCTCCACCGTTCGCCGGGTTGGGGTCGCAATCCTTAATTGTGCTGCTATAATCCATTTCGTGCAATTATTAATCCAGTTTTTTTGTGGGAGTTGGGGCCTCACTGTCGAGTAGTACGATTTTGTCATGTATAAACCTGGAGATGAGTCTGTTGTTGTTGTTGTTGTTGTTGTTGCAGAAACGCACAACGTATTGACAGTAGGACTCGTATGGTTCAGACTTCAGATACAGCTAGCCTCTTTTTTCGATAAAGAGCTAGCCTCTTGTGCTGTTAAAAATTATTACCACAACAAGGTGTAAGTATAATAGGTCCCAGATACTGCAGTTGAATAAAAGTAGTAGTACCGTCTGCACATTTTGGCATTTGCAGATAGTACAAAGTATGCATGTTCTTGTCCATAGCATAATATAGGGATTGGCTGAGACGTGGGCTCTAGACCTACATGTCACCGAAACAGGGCAGGGGTCACCGAAACAGGGCAGGGAAAATCATCAAAGTGAAAACTAAAGTGTGGTTTATGATCGAATTTACCAGCAAAATATGTATTGTTTACAGCCACTAAATAGTCTGTGCCTTAAACAGGAAATGGCTGCGCTGCGACCCTCGTTCTCGTCGGCGACGATGGCTATGAACAGTAGCTGCAGCACCATCAAGTTCCCCAAAACTGCACTTCTGCCTGGCTTTGGTGGTATTGCTCGCACTCAAGATGTGCAGGACAGGAACGCTAGCCTCACCTGTTCAAGGCCCAAGGCAGCCTCAGTGACTGACCAGTCAGTAGCAGAGCCAGCAAAACCCAGGCAGAAGAAACACACTGTTGATCCTTCTGCTCCAGAGTTTCTGCCACTCCCAGCGTTTGAAGAATGCTTTCCACGGAGCACCAAAGAGTGCAGGCATGCTTCCTGTTTTCGCTTCATCTAGCCACTCTACTCAGATTGCCACCATGGTTAGGTTTCAGTATATTGATTATACCTTATGTTTGCTGTGGTTATGTTCTGCAGTGAAGTTGTTCATGAGGAATCAGGTCACTCCCTCAAGGTTCCATTCCGGAGAATCCATTTGACCGGAGATAGTGGGCACTTCGATACGTATGACACCAGTGGTCCACAGAACATAAGCCCAAGGCTTGGTAACTCACTGGCCTCATCTTTCTTGCCATGTTTTTGTCTTAAGATGTTTAAAGTGCCTTTACTCTTTAAGTCACAACATCTAGATCATCTCTTGAATACAAACATAGATGGTGCTCTTGCTCTGACGAAACTATGCATTTGTGCTTACTATTGGTGCCTTGCTCTGATCTGTGCGCTAATTAGTTAAATAATACACAGTTTCAACAGTTGGATGGTATCCAATGCTTGGTTTGGAGTTGAAGGATGATTTCGAACTTGAAAAGTAGTTGAAGAGGCAAAATAGGCTTGTCACATTTTATGGTCATACATCAGATATCACTGTAGATGCTTATGTGATAAATTTAGTTGTATTCATACTGTACATTCTTCAGTCTTATAACTAGCTGAATCCCGGTGCTTTGCTTAGGATAAAATAATCATATTACCCTAGTTAGCACATCAAGTCATTTTATCGGGCTTGGTTGGATGTGTTTTGTTTCCCTAACGTTTTTTGTTGATATTTTGTTTGGAGATGGAGGGGTGAATGAACTTCCACCTCCACTTTTATAGTACTCCCTCCGATCCATATTACTTGTCATTAAAATGGATGTATCTAGACATGTTTTAGTGCTAGATACATCCATTTCAACGACAAGTAATATGGATCGGAGGGAGTAGTCAAAATAAAGATAGATTCAATTAGAAAACAACAGAAATGTTGGCAGCACACAAGGTTGTTGTCATCATGGTCTTGGGTCGTCCTTAAGGAAAAAAAGTAGTCAACCCTATGTACTCTCGTTTTAACGTTTTCTATAAGAAAACAGGAATTTTTAGATGGTTAAGTATCCTTGGAAATTTGAAATATAAGTTCCATCAAAACTTTATATATTACCAGAATATCAATACAGTTCTTTTGTTCATCTGAAATTATTCAGATAAGTTTTCTTGCCCCAAGCTTAAAATTCAAGACAAATAATTTTATTTATAGTAAGTTAATTACATTTTTACAGGACTCCCGAAGATAAGGAAGGAATGGATTGACAGGAGGGAGAAGTTGGGCAGTCCTCGATACACACAAATGTACTATGCTAAGCAGGGAACCATAACAGAGGAGATGTTGTACTGTGCCAAACGTGAGAACCTCACTCCTGAATTTGTCCGGTCTGAGGTCGCCCGAGGACGAGCCATTATTCCTTCAAACAAGAGACACCTGGAATTGGAACCCATGATTGTTGGAAGAAACTTCCTGGTAAAGGTGAATGCAAACATTGGAAACTCAGCTGTTGTGAGCTCCATTGAGGAGGAAGTCCACAAGCTCCAGTGGGCCACAATGTGGGGAGCTGATACTGTCATGGACCTTTCAACAGGGCGCCATATCCATGAGACCCGGGAATGGATTATTCGTAACTCTTCGGTTCCTATTGGGACTGTTCCTATTTACCAAGCACTTGAGAAAGTTAATGGTATTGCAGAAGATCTGAGCTGGGAAGTCTTTAGGGAAACTTTAATTGAACAAGCTGAGCAGGGTGTTGATTATTTCACAATCCATGCTGGTGTGTTGCTTCGCTATATTCCTCTTACAGCAAAGAGAATGACTGGCATAGTTTCACGTGGTGGATCGATCCATGCAAAATGGTGCTTAACTTATCACAAGGAGAACTTTGCTTATGAGCATTGGGATGACATTCTTGACATATGCAATCAGTATGATGTGGCACTATCAATTGGTGACGGCTTGAGGCCTGGTTCTATTTATGATGCAAATGACAGTGCTCAGTTTGCAGAACTGCTGACTCAAGGGGAGCTAACACGCCGAGCATGGGAGAAAGATGTGCAGGTGAGAATAGTACAAATAAAGTTGGACTAAATAGAGTTGTTTTCTTTACAATATCAACAAAATAGAGTATACACCGTCATGGTTTTATGTTATTGTTTTTATATTCCAGTGATCAATAACAGGATGTTCTAACTAATCTTTAATTATGCAATCGAACTCTGATACAAATTCCATGGACAAGATTATTAACTTGGTTATCCATTCAAAAATTTAGCATGAGATTGAAGTGAATATTTCAAGTAACTGGTGATAAGTAGAGACAACATTTTGTTTTGCACCACAAACGAATAATTGCATATTGAGCATAAAAGGCACCACTATTAACAGGACATACATTAGCTGTAATAATCTGATCATTTCTATGCCCATGACTAATGTGAACACTGCCACTTTTTTGGAACAGTGTATAGGCAATGATATTCACTTATAGCGCAATGTAGCTTAATTAGCTTAGCTAGAAATTAGTTGTCAAAAGACAATAAGTGAGAAGATATTAAAGATTGATTTTCCACACTCTTGATTTGCAAAGTGCCCCACAATGATGAATTATTTTTATTTGCCCTAGTGGCTCAATAATTAAACTTGGAACTGTATTTTTCTCTGAATGGTGAATTGTTTCTATCTGCTTTGTAACTTGGTCATTCTGATATTCCTTCACTTGTAGGTGATGAATGAAGGCCCAGGGCATATTCCGATGAATAAAATTCCTGAAAACATGGAGAAACAGCTGGAGTGGTGCAATGAAGCACCTTTCTATACATTGGGTCCATTGACAACCGATATTGCACCTGGTTATGATCACATCACCTCAGCCATTGGTGCTGCCAACATTGGGGCTCTTGGCACTGCACTTCTTTGTTATGTAACACCAAAGGAGCATCTTGGGTTGCCTAACCGTGATGATGTTAAGACAGGTGTGATATCCTATAAAATTGCTGCTCATGCTGCTGATTTGGCAAAGCGTCACCCCTACGCACAAGCATGGGATGATGCATTAAGCAAGGCAAGGTTTGAGTTTAGATGGTTGGACCAATTTGCTTTATCTCTGGATCCAGTCACTGCTATGTCTTTCCATGATGAAACATTACCATCTGATGGTGCCAAAGTAGCACATTTCTGCTCGATGTGTGGTCCCAAGTTTTGTTCGATGAAAATCACCGAAGATATTAGGAAGTATGCTGATGAACATGGTTACGGGACAGTAGAGGAAGCTGTGAGACAAGGAATGAGTGATATGAGTGCTGAATTCTTGGCTGCAAGGAAAACAATTAGCGGAGAACAACATGGTGAAGCTGGCGGGGAAATCTATGTTCCAGAAAGCTACCTAGCTAAAAAATAAGGTCAGTTTGTTTTGTATATGATGTAAAGATTGTCATGCGAGAGAACACACATAAAGATTTTTTTCTTTGAGATACTATACATTATAATAAGATTTTAACCATATTGGTAAATCCTTTAACACAAAATAAAGTATGCTTCAAACTTTGACCCACATTATTTTCTTTCCTTCAGATAATTTTCGTAACCATAGATAACCCATTTTGACCTCATTAACTTGATCATAATTACATTGCATGATCTGCTCAATCATTGTTCTGCGTTGCCATGTCATACAATGTTGGTTTTTTTTCCCACAATAAGTGAAACTTTTCTAGCCCTGATCAAACTTTATCTTTCTTAAAAAGACTGTGGAATTAAACTAACGGTGTGATGGTATGGTTGTAAAGAAGCAAACATTTAGTAGCACATTAATGTGGTTGAATGATCCATTCATTAATTTCGGAGCAACTACATGCAGGTGTACTTTGATATCATAATGTAATTCTGTTGCAGTGGCTTATTTTCCCTTGTTTCTATTGGTATGAATTTCTACTTGTAATTTTAGGGAAATAAATATACCATTTTGAATTGTATGTCATACCGTTCTGAATACGCATGTGTTTTATCTCTCTAATATTTTCTCATAATTCATAAATACAAACTTTGTGCAGATCTCCATGAGAACCGTCTCTTCCCGGTGATGCAGGTCTGATGGCTAGGATGTTTGCCAGCAGCACTTCTACCATCCTTTGTTAGGAGGTGGTAAGCAGGATATATGCCTCAATAAAGCTGGTGTCACTTAGCTTCAGTTTTTAAATGTCGTTATGGATTGTAATAAAGAGAACTCTATTGTCCTCTGTTTTTTATATTTCTCTTTTTGTATCATTATGGGATTGTTAGTGATGAAAGTTGCACCAGGGGTGCCTGTATTCTCAACAATCTGAAGGGCCCTTGGCCTGGATTGTTGTGATACGGGCTGAGAAAGTCCCTTTGAACCTGATCAGGATAATGCCTGCGAAGGGAGTGTGCATTTCTATTTTCATGTTTCTCAGGACACACTCAACCCTCGACTTTTCGGAAAATCGAGAGACCATATTTTCCTGAATGTGTGGAGCGCACCAACTGGATATGCATGTTTCTTACCTCGGAGGTTACATGGTAATGTACATGATTTCTTGAACCAGTTTGCATATTGGCATTTTTCCAGGAGAGAATCTTGGGTATTTATCATGGCATGCATGTGATTTAGTCACACACTTGATCAATAGAGCCAAACTTTAGTGCGGCCGTTAAATCTTGCAAAGTCACCATGTCATGTATAATGTACTTCTACACCTATCCATCTACATCTTTCTTTACTAGAAGTATAGAAGTGTGGCCTGCACTCTGACTGTCTTACAGATTGGATCTTTTAGGCGCATGCCAACTGTCAATTGGGAATAAAAGTACTTGATTATGTGAAATGTATCTATTAAGAACTGATTATGTAGGATGGCTAAGATACATTTTAATCAACTATCGTTTTGTTCTTCCCATTGGAATTATCAAATGTAGCAAGTGCATCATGTCGTTCAATACATCATTGTTTCTCCATGGACAGTTAATAACATGTTGTTTTAAAAGGGAGTTAATAACATGTTAATCTTTCATGCATAACTGTGTATATACATTGTAGAACTTGGCAGAATTATTTAGTGCTGGAATGGTTTATGACAACAAATCTCCTCCTGTAAGTTTAGGCATTTCATACATGTTTAGTTCTCGACGACAGTAAAGGATACTAAAGAAATACACTCCTATCAGCCATACTAGTGTGGCAAAAAACTTAGTATATACCCCATACTCTTATCCTTGCGAAGTCGCTTTTGTATCGGTGGAGAACATGACTTTATTTGTACTCGCTTTCTGTATCGGTGGAGAACATGACTTTATGTTTACCTTCGGTTGTTTAGGCATATGTTTCCTAGTTGACTTGCCAATCTACCTTTTGGTTCATGACCCAAATACCTTTGCTGAAACGAAACATGCTCGTGGCTGGGGTCTTTCTAAGATGGCAATGTCCTTCGCTTATGTTCTGATTGTGCTAGTACTACCTTGTTGAACTTGGATTGTAACAAAACTGCTCTATGAACGGCACGTTTTATGCAATGTTCTGGGCTCACCGCTACGATTCTCACACTTCTGTTATTTCTCGTCTTCAAAGCGCCGTACTTCTTTTCACTTTGTAAAGGGATTCTGAAGTTCCTTACTTCTTTTCACTGTGTAAAGGGATTCATTGCAAGTTCAGATGTTAACTTGTACTCCCTCTAGTTCAAAATATAAGATGTTTTAGTTTTGTGAATCAAATGTATCTAGACTTTGTTTAGTATGTAGGTTCACTCAGGTTTAGAGTGAATCTATACACTAAAAGAAGTCTAGATACATTTTCTTCACGAACCTAAAACATCTTATATTTTGAAACGGAGGGAGTAATACATATTTTGACGTTGGACAAGGCCATGTCCCTGTGTCGATTTATCTACTTTATTATGCTTTGTGTATTGATTTTTTTGGCTTCGTTGAAACTTCGTCCGTGAAAATAATAGGAACATATTTGAGAATCTGCATGCTTGTCCTGAAATCATACTGTTTTTTCTGGAAAAAAATTCTCCGGTTACATAAACATACATGCATTGTGTGTCAAGCACGATCCTGTCCCTGACCAGTTAGCTCATCTGTCCACGCAAAGGCAATCCCAGTGCAATGACATCAGCTTGTGTATAAAATCTGTCAATGAGGCAAAATATTGACGTGGAAGCATAGATATGAAAAGAAACACGGTATCTTGTCTTAATCTAGATTCCACTGGTGTGACATTCAATGATTATATTTTTTCAGTCACAAGATTTTTTTTTAAAAGATGGCAACTCCAAGTTGAGCTAGCATGTGCTCTCGGCTTGAAATGAAAAATCTACATAGGGCTTTGGTGGAATCGGTGCAGTTATCTGCAATTACAAGAGTTTGAATACCAGAATAACAGAAGCGCAGTGATAGGGAAAGGAGTTAAAAATGGGACGGCATGGTGTTAACGCTTGGTTTCGCTCCGCTTTGTCCCCACGAGCAATGAGGTGAACCCTAGCTCGTCGCCTCCTTGGCCCCCTCCCTACCTTCCCCCTGTTGTTGCCGCCATGTAAAGCCTGCGTGATGCCAGCGACAGTGGCCCTGTCTTTACCAGGCGTTGAGAGGGAGTCACGGGAGCGCCCGGCTCAGCGGTGTTGTGCTGCGCAAGGAAGCTCGGCTCGGTGGCCGATGGCTAGGCATGAGGGTGGCGGTGTTTGGTGGCGCAAGCGTGGGTGCGGTGCATGAGCAAGCGGCCAACAGGCGGAAGGGTGGTGGTGAGGCGCAATGGCGGCTGGGCTGCGTGGGCCAAATATAGGCCTGCCTAGGCCCAATATAGGCTTGGAGGCTTGGCTGCTGAGCGCTGACTTTAGCGTTAACAGTGACGATGTGCATGGAGGCGCCCCTTCCCTGGTTGTGCAGTAGCCGGGGTACCGGATCTGGAAAGGGTGGGCCCAGATTTGGCGACTGCCTGGTCGGCCCAGGTGGGCTATGTGAGGTGCGACTTGCAGCGGCAAGGAGGTGCCATGTCTGCATGCTTGTCACACTTACGCTACATGTATGCTAACTTGTCACCTCCCACATTCGTACCATCAAGCTCGCTTTGCTTGTATATGTCGCCTCTCGTGTGCAAGATGGATGTCGGGGCGGCGGCTCTAGAAGGTGGATTGTGTGTTTGGATTTTCGGCGAGCGAAGTTCCTGTGGTGATGGTTCTCTCTTTGGCTATGAGGATGGCAAGGATTCGGTAGCGGGGGGATCTTAGTGTTTGTGGCGCTTCGGCAAAGACGACTCTCAGATCGCGTCCTAGAGGCTTGACTTAATTTGTGACATCAGGCGGTCCAAAGTATCAGGTTGTTGTGCGAAGGTTTTTCTGGACGAAATCCCAGTGCTCCGTTGCCAGCGGAGGCCATGCATGCGGGTGTTGTAACCCTCTTGGGACGTCGTTGTTATTACCTTCCCCACATCTCGACACCGGGTGAAAACCCTTGACCATCCCGATCTCGATGATGATGGCATGCTACATCATCACCCTCTTGAGGGCGTCATCGTGGAGCTCCAGTACCTTTCGATCTTAGTCTGGTGCCATTGGTGGGTAAGTTCAGATCCTGTCTCGAGACATTTCATGTGCTGGCAAAGGGTGTTTACGACGCCTCCTATCTTATACATGTGACTCTGTCTTCACCACTCTCTGTCCTCGTTGTCTGCTAGTAGAATAGTTGTTACACGACTTAGAGCGAGAGGGCAGACGACCCTCTCCGACGATAACTTGGTAGGTTTGGTGTGACTACTTCCGGTGGTTTCACAAGGAGGCATAGTGGCATCTATAGTTAGTGTCTGGTGCTTCATCGGGCGTGACTATTTCTATACTTTTTTTGTCTTATCTTTGGTATGTTGTGTAAGAGGGTTCTCTCCTCACTTTGTATCAGTTTGGCAGTGTTGTGTCTATTTATAAAGCAGAGCAAAAGCATGTTTTGATGAATTAGGTGATTTTCCGTCATTTAGAAATATTAAAATAAGTTTTCGATGAAGTTACACCGGATATTCTTTAGAATACGGTGAAACAGTGGCGGACCTTGACTATCAGCTTAGGAGGGGCTAAAAGAGATTAGATAAGAGCTGAGGGGGCCAATTTGGAGAATTTTCTGTTTTGTATAGTGAAAAAGTGATAATAGATAATAGTACTATGCAAAATTTCATTTAGTTGGGGGCCACTAAGGTCCGCCATTGCGGTGAAACATATAAAAGAATACTAATATTACTCCCTCAATATCTATATATTAAAATTAAAACATGTTTAGATACATACGAATTTAGACAAGTATCCGAACACTCTAATTTGAGATGGAGGGAGTACAAAAAGAGTCCGAATTCTTTTGCAAATGTTTGGGTTCTTCAAATGCTTTGTACAGTCTGCCTAAAATAAGGATTCTTGTGCCCTAATAAATCTGTGTTTTTGCACGATGTCACGCCTCCCGGATTCTCCGTTGTCAACCGTGGTAGACGGCACGCGCGGCCCGCTGATGCCGCTAGCCAAATGGTACGGTAACAAATCCCCCCGCACCCCGCCCCGTTTCCGCGCGCGTCGAGCCCTTCTCTCCCACGTCCCCGCGCCTTCCTTTCCTTCCGTGAGCTGCCATCAAAATCTCCACTCTTCGAGGGAACGCCGTGCGCCGACGCTTCCTTCCCCTAGAAGCAGCCGCCCCACCACCAAACCCATCCGTCTGCTTCGGGAGTACTCTCGGCTTCTCCATGGGGAAGGGGAGCCGTCGCGGCGGCGGAAGGGGACGCGGGCCGGTGAGCGCGGACGACGCCCAGCGAGTTGCGGCGACTATCACGGACGCCGCCGCCCGCCTCGGGTTCCAGGTTACCGACGTGGGCACGTGTTCGGCCACTCCGACCCCTCTGCCGCCTCGCCACTCTGGGCGCGGTTTTGCCCGTGGCGGCGGCGGAGCGGGAAGGGGACGCGGGCCGGTGAACGCCAACGTCGACGTCCAGCGAGCGGGTACGTGAGCAACCGTTCCGATCTATCCCCTTGCTGTCTCGCCATTATGAGCGAGGTTTTGCTCTACGGCCGAGGTCCCTTAACTAGTAATGGCGTCACGTGTTGTGTCCTCGCGCGTGCAGGCACCGGCCGCTTGCAGACGAAGTTCCTCCTGGCGTGCTCCGATGGCGACGTCGACCGCATCAAGGGTAAGATCCTGATCCTCCCTCCCCTGCAATGGCGTTGCTCTTGGATTGGGTTTTAGCCATGGTTCCTGTATGTTAGGCTGTGCGCACGCGCGTGTGCTCCCTGTGGGCTTTTGAGTGTGCGCTGGATCGTGTGCCCTTTCCCTGTCGAATTACTCTGTTCTTGTTTTATACAACAATCTCTGGCGGAAACTGAAATGTATGAAAATTGGGTCTTGAAGCCGTGGTTGATAGCATGGATGAGCATGAGAGGGAGTTACTCCCCTCCCTGAGGATGGAAGGCTGTGGGCCACTGCATTCGGCAGCAGGCTCAGGTAATGTGGCGGTCTGCAAGTACTTGGTGGAGCAGCTCGGATTTGACGTAGATTCGGATGCTGATAATCATGGTTCAGGTACACGCTGCTCTTTCTATTGCTAAATCTAATGCTTCCATGTTTCTTCATCAACTTTGTTTGTGGGACAATAATGGAACAAGCAAGCGAGTACTATAATAATATTGTATATTATGCTTTTCTGGGATGAAATGTGATTTTTCCGCTATTATATTCACAGGATTTTCCTTATTTATTTCAGCACTGGACCCATTGTTTTCTTCTGCTATATGGTTTTGTTGTGTTGTCTGGACATGTAATAACTGGAAGTTGTAAAAATTGGCATGTCAGCCCTGATGTAGACCTTTTACTCTAAAACCGAGTTTTCGTTAATCATCTACATTTTTTGTGTGTAAGGGATGGCAGTGGGTTCTACTTTTGCCCTTTTATTATACTCCCTCCGTCCCAAAATAGATGTCTTAGATTTGTCAAATTTGGATGAACCTATATACTATATAGTGTCTAGATTCATCCAAATTTTGACAAATCTAAGTCATCTATTTTGGGACGGAGGGAGTAGAACAAAAGCAAATGTTGTTTATCATATATAAGGTCCAGTTGAAAACCTCAAACCAGAATCATCGATAAACACCAGACACTGGAAAGGGTGTTGACAGTAGTAATAAGAGACGAAAATATATCAAAATATGTTTTATTGTAAGCACCATTGATTCCACTGTTATATATGTGCTTACTTTTCAGAATTTTTGCTCCTCTTGTCATGCATCTTTGCACTTCACCCATTTTACCGTTGCAAAAAATTGTATTATAGCTGATATGAATCCCTTAGCCATGTTGAAGAG
Organism: Avena sativa; assembly: GCA_916181665.1. Taxonomy (NCBI): domain Eukaryota; kingdom Viridiplantae; phylum Streptophyta; class Magnoliopsida; order Poales; family Poaceae; genus Avena; species Avena sativa. Next base: position 288,735,383 of record OV702296.1, read on the forward strand.
TACTGTGCTGGACTTTATGTTTGTCACAATATGGCAGGGTGTCAACATTTGCCTAAGCTGATTGACTGTGATCCTATTGGCAGGTATCACACCTTTGGCTTGTGCTGCGGCACATGGGCAAGTGATTACTGTGAGATATTTTCTTGACAAAGGTGCTAATCCTAATAAGGAGAAGTCTTCTGGACGCACAACTCCTCTGCATGAGGCAGCAGAAGCAGGTGCCTGTTTCTGCATTCCTGTATTTATTTGAAACGCTCATTACAAAGAATTACCAACTTCGGCTATATAGAAAAACATAGTTGATACATTTTATCCTATTTCTACCCTCCCGAATTATCTTCCAAAATTGTTTGTGAGGTTCAGCCCTCCCTACCTTGTGTTTATGATTGTGCTGTGGCTCATGTAAACCAGGAGAGTGATAATAATTAAATGGTAGTTGCGCTACATAATTGGTATTACCTTTTTAAAAAACAATGGGAACTCTGGCCCAAAAAATTTTTGATCGACCAGTATGTGTATTCTAATACGACAGGTTTACTCAAAACTGCAATGACTGCCTTCTTTTACTTAACAAATGTTTTCACTCGACACTAACATTAATGCTATATTCCAGATCTGTTACTAGGCGGAAATAATGCGGAACAAACACTTTACTAGGTTAAATTTTGTATTTGATTTCTATAATTACATTTTAATTTGTTTCTGTCTAGGGCATGATGAAATAGCACGGCTGTTGCTATCGAAAGGAGCTAGTGTTGATGCATCTTCTTCTTATGGGACACCTCTAGTTGCTGCTGGTGTTCGTGGGAAGTTCAGTGTTATGAAGATTTTGTTGGAGAATCATGCAGATGTAATTAGTAAATGATGTTCTTTCACTTGTGCTTACCCTTTTTTTTGCAAAGCTTGGCTCAGCATTGTCCAATGGCCACATCTTCTAATTTGATTAGTTTAGTTTCTTTATACACTATGGGGTTTCGTTTTGCGCTTGTGCCCCAGCTGCATCCTTCTGGGCGACTTAGCTTTTGTCCGTCATAAGATGAGCTGATGCCCAAAGCAAACCAAACATGGTCCAAATATCCAATATCCTTGTTTTCTTTTGCTATTTTTCGTACTCCCTCCGTTCCAAAATAGATGTCTTAGATTTTTCAAATTTTGGATGAATCTATATACTAAATAGTGTCTAGATTCATTCAAAATTTAACAAATTTGAGACATCTATTTTAGGACGGAGGGAGTATGATTTTTTGCTTCTGCTGTGTCCTTCTTGTGGGTCTTCCATTATTCATCTTAGAGTCATGCAGGGCCACTGCTAGCGGAGTTTGTTTCAGACTGCAGGACTCTTAGAGTTGTTGGAGTTTTTTGTAAAATTCCATTTCAGTTTTAGTTTTGGTTGTGCAGGGGTCACTTAGACTTGGTTCTGTCATGGTCGTTTGTCTGTCTTTTTTGTCATGAGTTCATACTGTTTCTTAAGCTTTGTAAACTTCCTACCCATCTTTTTTGAGTTTTCCTTTTTATTATTCATCTTGTGTGTTCCTAGCAACTACTACTTCAAAGTCATGCAGGGGTTAGTTATTATATGTGACATATATGATCTATATGCATGCCCTTGTAATTGGCATTTTTTTTAAAATAATACATAATTTTAAATTATTTTTAAAAGTATTGCACGATTTTTACAATTTACAAATCTAGCACTTTGTCGGCCTAGGCCTAACTGAATGGACCACTCGGCCTGACCGTGACCGATTCAACTCCATTCGGCAAGGAGCGGGCCGACTGCATGTGGCCGTGGGGCCCACCTTGGCCAAATGCTCCATTCGGCAACGGGCTGGCCGAGTGGCCGAATTGGTCATGGCCTGACCGAGTGCATGTCATCTATTCCTCAATGCGGTGGTTTGTTTTCGTCCGACGGTTGCCTTTTTCAATCGGTTTGGGGTTGGCCGAGTACTTTTCCAATCGGCTTGGCTGTGACCGATTGGAGTAATCGGTTTGCTCCTAGCCGATTGCATGTTGGCAGCCCATTAACTGCGCAGTCGGTGCGGTCTAGGCCGATTAAAGCGTGGTCGGCTTGGCCTAGACCGACAATGTGCTAAATATCAAAATTTTAAATTTTGTGCAATACTTTTCGAATTAATTTTAAAAAATGTATTATTAAAAATAAATTCGCCTTGTAATTTGACTTGGATGAATGTTGCATCTTCCTTTTTGCCGGGTGACAAGCAGGCCCATGGGCTGGAAAACATATTATAATGTTGTAGTGTGTTTTGACAAATGACCCAAAATTGCAATGGTACTGGACAAAGACACGACCTGGTAATGTGTTCTGGCAAATACCAATAAACAACTGTGTCCAACAACAAATTTTCCCTATTTACTATGCTGCTGATGCCAGCAACCTTGAAGTATGATTTTTTTTGCACACATGGTGGATAAACTGTTTAATTTTATGGATAGGAATTTCGAATTGATTTTCCATTTGACAAATACTTTCTACTTGATATACATAATTCCGTTACTTGCACGTGGGAATTGGTGACTGACTACGTTTCAAAACAATTGCAGCCAAACAAGGTCTCATGGCAGTTTGGTACACCCCTAACTTCAACTCTTTATGGCGCCCCTGAAAGAATGAGCAAATCCACTTGCTTAAAGTGTGTGAAACTTCTTGTCGAGGTTTGGCCCTTAGTTCACATTCTATATTATTTTGGTTGCTAGAGGGAATCTCGATTGAAAAGTTATTTGTAATCTACATCTGTTGGTGGTCCATTCGTTTATCCATAGGCTGGTGCTGATGTCAATTGTACAAATCCTGAGACTCCATTGGCGATAGCAACTTACAAAGGCCTAACTAGATGTGTTGAGTACTTGTTGGAGGTCAGCAAAAATGCTAATGTTCTGGTTAATCATGTGAGTTCCTTTTCTTAACTAAGTCATGTTAGTTCAAACATTGATTCTTGATGACTTAATGTCATTTTTTGTCCTTGTCACTTGTTGCATTAAATTGTTGAGGTGATGAATGCTACATTTATCTTGCATTCCCGTTTGTTGGCCTGGAAATTTCCTGAGACCCGACTGATAAATTGGGAAACTTATGCCATGTTCAAAATTCGACATAATATAAATTGGTACCAGGTTTTACCATAATTATAATAGATATATAGATAACTGGCTAGATTCATCCAAACTGGGTTCAAGAGAATCGAATGAAAACCTAGATAGGTAACTTGCTTGGTACATCCTAATTGTTATGGTAAGAGTTAGAATTGGGGGTGTTCTTTTATTTGGATTGCAAAGTAGGGTGATTTGGAATCATTTCAGTGAGAGAACGGGTTTAAATTGCGTCAGATTTTCCTGTGTTTAAGCCCAATCGCACGAGGCCTTTTAGGTGCCATAATCTTGGTTTTTTCACGAAGAACGCAAAGGCTTAGAAAAGGATGTAGAATTCTCATCCAAGTCGAGAGCTCTCCAATTTATTTGGATGCGAGTATATCTTGGCATGTATCCTGCTGTTAGAAGAAAAACATCTTAGTTGTGCTCAACTAATGGTTAATCAATGTCTTTTTGCATTAGTTTGAGGGATAATACATATGTTATTCTCACGTTTTACATTCTGGGGAATCTATTGTTTCTATTTTATCTTGGCATAAGTTGCATTAACAATTTAGGATAAGTCAAGTGACAAACATAGCAAGGCTCAGCTGAAATCACAAGGTGCAAAAGCAGTTGAGGGGAAGAACTATTCTAGTGCATCAAAATTCTATACTGAGGTATGTTGGCGTGCAATCATTTTCAAAAGCGTTATTACTCAAAAAACCATTTGAAAGAACTTCTTTGTTCTGCATTGCTAGTACTCCACATCATTTAGCTAGTGGACATTAACTGTGAACAGAAAATTTAACAACATTGCCAATTTACATGTGTGCACTATCATCTGACTAGCTTCACACAACTAGAAAACAGTTCATGAATCAGGATTCAGCTGTGATTTTTCCAACAAAAAGAATCGAAAGGGGGATTTTTACAAATTGGATGATCTCTTCAAATAATATTGGATAACATATAGCTGATAAAATCTGCATCTCTTGTGTAACACATCCCATTTGACGCTTTAATTGGTCTAAGATTATTTAACTATGTTCAGTTATGTTCCAAAATTTCAACTGTCCCACTTAGGCATCCACTTGTGTTTAGCTTCACTTGTACGTGAAGCATCAGCAATGACTCGTATGTTTTGGACACAATGGGGCAAATCATGATTCTTGTTTTTGTTTTCGAGAATATCATGGTTCTAGTTCAATTATGCAATAACAGGGTATGGTTCTTTGTCCTTTATATTTGGTTTGGGTGCAGGCGATCAAGCTGGATCCTGCAGATGCAGTGTTGTATTCGAACAGGAGCCTGTGCCGTCTCAAGTGTGGTGAAGCACATGACGCTTTGCTTGATGCCAATGCTTGCATAAATCTGCGGCCTGAGTGGCACAAAGGTTACTATCGGAAAGGAGCTGCCCTCATGTTGCTCGCGGTAAGATAAAGAACAACGACACGGTAGCCATCTGATTTATGCGCATCATCACCCCCTTTTAAATAATCCCTGCTCCATATTTTCATTCTCAGGAGTACAAAGAGGCACCTGATGCATTTTTGGCTGGACTGAAACAGGACCCTGGAAATAAGGAGATGCAGGAAGCGTTTTGGTACTGCATTTCTTCACCATAGTCCATCATCAACGCATGCTTAAATTACCTTTTTGGCACTGTTGTTATCATGGACCTTCATTCTTTTACTCCCTCCGTCCTAAAAAAGTATGTCTCAAGTTTGTTTAAACTTGAATGTATCTAGACACTATTTAATATATAGATACATCCAAATTCAAATAAACTTGAGACATCCTTTTTAGGACGGAGGGAGTATTGTTTTATATGATGCTAGTGTTAACTTGTTATATATATATGTTGTACATATATTTCATTGTAACATTCTCAATGTGAAAAACCGATTGCTAGCTATAGTTCAGAACAGAGAAACTTTAAAATGGTCTTGTTCCGTCTTTCTTAATTAGTGGCTGCACGCAAAGGTGGTATGATGATTCTAAATTCATTTCGCTGGCAATTTCAGGGAGGCGGTTGAGGAGATGAGGAAGGAACCTTCCGAACCAAGTCTCCACGAGGTTGATTAGTGCTCGGGGATTTCCATGCTGTTTCCAGTATTTTTCATTCCGAATTCTCGTTCTGTACTGTATATATCTGGAAAATGCAAATACGTACAATACTTGGGGTTTGCATGCTACCGAAAAGCTTTACGTTTGGTCAAGACTGGTACTAAATTGGTTGGGAGCAAGCCAGCAAGGTTCCATATCTTTAGACTGTTAGTGCGACCGTAACCATAGGCAACCTGACATGTCCTCTGAACCGCAATATTTTTGCTCTTAGCCCGGCACAATGTATACTCCCTTCATCTAGAAATAACTGACTTCGGTTTGTCTAGATTCAAATATATCTAATGCGTCTAGTACATTCGAATCTAGATAAACCTAAATTAGTTATTTCTAGATGAAGGAAGTATAATATATTCACTAGTCTAAATACCCTCCTCTGAAATAGTACCTACTTTATATGAAAGATAAACAAATTAGAGAGCCCCTATGGATGCCAAATTAGAGAGCAGCCGTTACAGTATGCAGATCTACATTAAGCGTGGGCTGGTCATATAAGGCCTTTTACAATGGAGAGTTTCTTAGCAATGTTATCATAGGAGTCATAGTATTGTTTATTAAGAGGGTTGTATTTAATGATTTTAGCCTCATGCATGTATGTAATTAGACTAACCAAGTTTTTTTTTGTCTATGATAGCGTGCAAGAGATGTATCTTAGCTAAGATACAACAAACCATCTCTTTCTTTATTAAATAACATGCAACATAAGCAAAGTACCTACAATATAGGCTAAGAAACACCCATTATGAAAGACCTAAGAGACGGTCACACTATCAAAAAAGGTGCATCACCAGAGGCGTATAGAAATTTGCGCCCCTCAACCCATAGGTGCATCACGGGTGGTCCTTTCAACACCCATTGGAGAATGTTGACATTACAGACACTCCCTCTGTTTGGGATTATAGGTCCTACATGTATATCTAGATCATTAATTTGACTAATAAAATATAAGTTATATAGCATAAAAATTATAGCATCTAAAGTTTATAATGGTATAATTTTTATGGTATTCTATTTATATTTTGTTGGTCAAATTGGCAACCTAGTTAACCGTGTGTGACCTATAATCCCAAACGGAGGGAGTAGCTCAGAAGAACCACCAAATATTGCATGCATGTTGGTATTGATAATTTTTTTGGAGGCCTTTGAAGATTAATCATCGGGGATGAGCTAACATTACAAGAGGTTGTTCTACTTCGGCGCATCTTTCACGGTCTATAGTTTTGTGCCTAAGATTGTAGACTCCTATCGCCCGCTAAAGCTCGAGCATCACTATTGATGGGACCTATTGTACTTGTGAGATTAACTTAAACTCAGGACTTTGGAGCAATGTATAATAATCAGTGATCATATTTATCTTCAATTGTGGTATATAATTTGTCTGTAAACTTGGTGTTGTAATCAAAGAACTTCATATTTTAAACCACGATCAAGTTTTCTTCCCATGAATAGTTGTTGCAACTAAAAATTACTATAGATTAATTTCTAGTGCATCCCATCATTCTCTTGGATATCATTTAGTTGATGTACTAATAGTACAAAACAAATCACACTTTAGTGCTTTGAGCATTTATACAAACAACCACCGTCCAGACAGGAGATGACAGAAGATAGATCACTAAACACCGTGCGGCAATCATGGTAAGAAATAACAAAATTAAAAGGAGACTTTATTGAATTTGTAAACGGCGACTTTATTGAATGCTTAGTCACAAGAAACTACGGGTTAGGTCTCTTCATTCGGGGGACCAAGTAGGCATGGGCGATTAAGTTGGGGCACATATGCTATGTTTCACCTGCTGATTGGTCCCAAAGCCTCACATCCCCACTTACCAGCATTAGACTTAGCCAGTTGAAGAGCATATGCCTGCCCGCACCTGCGTGAAAAACTTGGTTAGCAGTCAAAGTCATAGATAGGTCGAGGTAGGTGTAACATTTGCTAACTTCTTGAGAATGACTAGTTGGAGTTCTCGCCTAGACTATGTTGCTAACACTATTTATTACTAGTGCCTGTGTTTTCTCTCATCGGGGCTAGCTATGGTTTCCCTTTTCTTTCTTTGGAAGAGGGGGCGTGTTGCTCATGTTCTCTTTATCAAGCATATAAGGGATCTGGGAACCAATTTTCAAAAGTAAAGTAGGTGACTCAATTAAATGTCAATCAATGAAATTATTGGTTTTTCATCAAGCTTACTAAATTTGTATGATTCCTACTGTTTTGGAAGTTCTAAATCGAGATAGGTCAAAATTGTAGATATGTAAATCTAAACAAATGTTGCAGAAGAATAACAACAATGTTCCGTATAAAATATCTATACTGAACATCATGATAGTGAAGCCATATAAAGGGAAAAGGAAGAAAATTGATTTTAAGACATAAACATCCTTCTATCTAACAATTCTAGAACTAAACAATGGACGTTTCTAAACACCCAAAAATAAAAGCACATTCTCTAACATGGAATTGGAATTCTCCTTGTTTTACATTGGCCGTGCTTTATTTCAATTTCTTGGTCACAAGGATTCCAAAATTGCTAATCACGATAGGAAATTTGCTATGCAAGATGGTATGCACACACACACCCGCCAACATTTGATTTTCAACATGTCTTCCTAGTAACCATGGGTTTATGTGTATGAAACCGGTCTCAAAAAGTTTGGTTAACGTACTTTTGGTCATCTTTTTTGGGTTGAGTTTTTTAGGATGAGAATTGAAAGTAAATATTATGATGGGAAATGACTTTTTGAAATTTCAAATCACTAATATCATTTTACTGGTGTACCTATGTGTTTGTCAACACATGGGTGTGTAGGTACCCCTTACATAGCAAGTTTTTTTTGTTGATCATTATGGAAAAGGTCATGTGTCTTTTTGGCTTTTGATGATATGTCAGTGCCCATTAAGTGCATAGTCTAAACATCAATTGTTGCCCCAAATTAACTACTCCCTCTGATCCAAATCAATGGACTCCATTTTTTTCAAGATTTGGATGTATGTTAGCATTAAAACATGACTACATACATCCGAATCTTGAAAAATTGAGTCCATTGATTTGAATCAAAGGGAGTACGTAGATTATAAAGGTTTCTTAATTTATTGCATGCCTTCCTGATGGGGATACATCCTATAAGATTGAAACTTTCGAGAACAAATTATTTGAATACTTGAAGAATAGATTGGTTGTTCCGAATATTGCAATGTTATTTATTTTGATGAAGATGGCACTGAATATGATGCTTGATGTAGTGTTTAACTAATGCTGATTAAAGTTGTGTGTTGTGTTCATTATTAATATGATGGTTTATGTAGTGTTGGTGTTCAAATGAAGATGACATATTGATGTGGTTGTTTATTTTGCTATTTTACTAACATATTCATCAGATGTAGTTGATTTTGTAGTATATGTTATTTAAACCACCACTTTTTTTGGTATTTCAATATGTGTGTTTGGACCACAGTGTTTTGTAAAACGATCATTGCTCGTGTTGTTTTTCTTCACAATGGTAATAACTGTTTTTAAATTCATGTAGGTGTAGATCATGTGGGATGTATTTGTTATGGTCACAGGAAACTCTTTGTGTGTGATGTGGTCATGAACGAGGATACCAGGGCTATGGACAGATGGTCAAAATTTGGGGTATCAACAATCTTTTGCACCACACAGCGAAAGAGCTTTCCATGTGCGGCGGGGCCTTAATAGGCCCGATCTATACTAGTGAGATAAATAGGAAATTATATAGATAGTTAATGCATTTAGAGAAATAGCAATCCATGATTAGATGTGTACATTGAAAACTGTTAACTTCCTCTATATAGTGCAAGGACAAGCTAGATTTGTGGTAATCCATGAATCCCTAGTTCAAAACCATCCTAGGCAAAAAAAATTAAACATCTAAGGACTTGAGTAAGTAGATGCGCTCATTCCAAACTATAATTATCCTCTATGAGCATAGTGGTAAGAAGAGAGAGGTGTTGGCTTGAGGTCTAGGGTTAATTCTCCCACCGCATCAACCCATTTTTTACAAAATTAGAACTCATGGAAAAGAGAAAATGTGTGTGCTCACATGGCATGACATACGGTCTCGCGATGTACATGTGGGCTAGGTCAGTTAGAGTACAAATGGCACGTGGGTTTTAAAAGTGGAGACCACCTACTACCCGACTAACATGTGGACTCGACATGTTGGTCCTGTTGGAGATATGCCCTAGAGGCAATAATAAATGTAGTTATTATTATATCTTTGTGTTTATGATAAATGTTTACATTCATGCTATAATAGTATTAACCAGAAAAATTAATACTTGTGTGATTTGTAAACTAAATTAGAGTCCCTAGTAAAGCCTCTTTAATAATACTAGCTTGTTGGTTAATAGATGATCGTGGTTTCTCGATCATGAACATTGAGATGTTATTAACAACGAGATAATATCATTAGGAGAATGGTATGATGGACATACTCCTATAGATAAGTGTAGCATAAAGATCAAGTCATTTTAATAGTTCAATTGCTATAAGCTTTCTGATACATAGTAACCTAATTCCTTCGACCATGAGATCATGCTAATCACCATCACCGGAAGGATGCTTTGATGACATCAAACACCACACCGTAACTGGGTGTCTATAAAGATGGCATTGAGTGTTCGGAAAGTATGGGTTAAGGCACATGGATCAAGAGTGGGATTTGTCCATCCATATGACAGATAGATATACTCCGGGCCCTCTCGGTGGAATGTCATCCAATTAGCTTGCAAGCATGTGACTGGCTCACAAGGGATCACATACCACGGGAACAAGAAAAGAGTACTTATCGGTAATGAGGTTGAACTAGGTATGCAGAGATACCGACGATCAAAACCTCGAATAAGTAAACTATCGTGAGACAAAGGGAAATTGGTATCGTATATAAGTGGTTCATTCGATCGCAAAGTAATCGTAGAAATATGTGGGAGACATATGAATTTCCAGATTCCTCTATTGGTTATTGATCGGAGAAGTGTCTCGATCATGTCCGCATAATTCACGAACCGTAGGGAGACACACTTAAGGATTCGATGTTGTTGTGTAGTTATGGAATGATGAGTAAGAGACCGAATGTTATTCAGAGTCTCGGATGGGATTCGGGATATCACGAGGAGATCCGGAATGGTCCGGAGAATAAGATTCATATAAGGAAAGTCCTGTTTCGGAGTTCGGAAATGATTCCGGTGTTTTCACCGGGAATGTTCTAGAAGGGTCTGGAAGGTATGGCACTCCGGAGGGGGAAGGGTACATGGATGTGTCATGACAATGTGGAATGGTTGCATCATGTACTAGGTCACTTGGTTGGGCAATATGGAGAGAGAAATCAAATCCAAGTTTGAAAGTCAAACGCCAATTTGAAAAAGTCAAATCTGAAGTTTGCTTGGTGGAGGGAGAGTAGGAAACCTACTTGGGGAGAAAGTCCCACTCCCTCCACCCGCCGGCCAAGGAGGAGGAGTTGGAGGAGGACTCCCTCCTCCCAACCGCCTCCCTCCTACCTATATAAGGAGGGGTAGGGTTGCCCCCTACCCTCACACCTAAAACCCTAGCTCATGCGTGCCACCACCTCCAAGTGCTGCCGCCGCCTAGGGTTCCTCCTCCAAGTCGGTGACTTGGGGCTTCCCCAAGCCCTAGCCGTCGGCGACTTGCGTTCCACGTGTGACTGACTACGGAAGCGCTGCCGGAACACAACGCCGGAAGGATCGTCTACACGATCTTGAGATCGGCAAGAGTACGACTACATCACCCACGAGAATCTGCTCTCGTTAAACACTTTGGAATCTTTGAGGGTGAGTTCCTCTATCGACTCGTTGCTACAATCTAGTAGATAGATCTTGGCTTGTTTGTGTGCATGCGGTAGAATTTTTTTGTTTTCCATGCTACGAACCCCTACAGTGGTATCAGAGTCGTGTCTATATGTAGATCTGTTGGACGAGTAGAACACAATGGTCATTATGGGCGGTGATGCTTTTATTATCAATTGCTTTTTGTGTACTTTCCATCTTGCGGTATGATGGGATGAAGCGGCCCGGGCTAACCTTACATGACATCGTTTATGAGACTTGCTCCACGCTCAACATGCAACTTGTATTGCATAAGTGGCTTTGCGGGTGTCTGTCTCTCCCATCATAGTATAGATTCAATTTACAACAGGCACTTAATAGTTCAAGCATCAACGTTGTGGTTCCTGTTCGTAAGTTAGAACGCCACTTATTGAAAGCCCCAAACCACGTAAAATATGCAAAGAAAATTAGAGGCGTCTAACTTTGTTTTGCAGGGGTGTGCCGTGATGTGATATGGCCATGATTGTGATTATATTTTATGTATGCAATGTTCCTTATTGTAAGTTGGCAACCGGCAGGAGCCATATGGTTGTCTTTAAATTCCGTTAAGATCTGCGTGTCTATTCAAAGTAGTTGTAATAGTTGAAGCTGGTGGACGACAACCATGAAACGACACCATTGACCTTGACGCCATACCGGTGATGATGGAGATCATGATTGTGCTTGAAGATGGAGATCGAAGCACAAGAAGAAAGGCCATATCATATCACATATTATGAATTGCATGTGATGTTAATCCTTTTATGCATCTTGTATTGCTTAGTAGACAACGGTAGCATTATAAGATGATCCCTCATGCACACAATTTTCAAGTTTTAAAGTGTTCATCCTTAGTAAGCACCGTTGCTAAAGCTCGTTGTTTCGAAGCACCACGTGATGATCAGGTGTGCTAGATTCTGCGAGTGTATACAACGTGAGCAAGCCAGATTTGCTCATGCGGAAGCTAAGGTTTGATCTTGACGAGCCTAGCATGTACAAACATGGTCTCGGAACACGGATCACTGAAAGGTAAAGCATGAGTCGTATAGTAGATATGATGAACATGTTGATTGTTCGCCATTGAAGCTACATCAACTCTCATGATGATCGGTTTTGATGTGGTGGATTTGGTTCGTGTGATCACTAAAACAATGTGAGGGATATTGTTTTGAGTGGGAGTTCACCTAGATTAATTTAACTATTAATTAGAACTCAATTTGTCATAAACTTAGTCTAAACTATTGCAGATATGTTGTAGATCAATGGCGGCCCCTACCATCAATTTTAATGCGTTTCTAGAGAAAGAAAAGTTGAAAAACAATGGAAGCAACTTTGTGGATTGGTTCCGCAATTTGAGGATTATCCTCAATGCTGGTAATTTGACCTATGTGCTAGATGCACCGCTGGGTGACCCGCCTGCAGCTACTGCTACCGATGAAGTAAAGAATGTTTACCTCACTCGGAAGAATAAGTACTCCGCAGTTCAGAGTGCTATCTTGTATGGTTTGGAATCGGAGCTTCATAAAAGGTTTGAGAACCATGACCCACATGATATTGTCCGTGAACTCAAAATGATATTTGAGGCACATGCGGCAGTTGAGAGTTATGAGGCTTCTGAAAAGTTCTTTAACTGCAATATGGAAGAGGGCAGCTCCGTCAGTGAGCATTTGCTTAAGATGTCTGGGCACGCAAATAAACTCCAAAGCTTGGGGATAGTGATTCCTAATTCTTTGGGGATTCACCGTGTCCTCCAATCACTACCACCAAGTTACAAGAACTTTGTGATGAACTACAATATGCAAAACATGGACAAGACGTTGCCAGAACTCTTCTCCATGTTGAAATCTGCAGAAGTGGAGATCAAGAAAGAGCACCAAGTGTTGTTGGTCAATAAGACCACCAAATTCAAGAAGCAAGGCAAGTCTAAGCAAAAGGGAAACTTCAAGAAGGGCGGTAAGAAAGTTGCCGCGCCGGCAAAGAAGACGAAAGGCTGGACCTAAGCCTGATACTGAGTGCTTTTACTGCAAGGGAGAACGTCACTGGAAGCGGAATTGCCCAAAGTACTTGGTGAAGGGTTTCACAGCATAGTAAATCAAAAAATTTCTACGGATGCGAACAAGAAAGCCAAGATCTAATCTAGGAGATGCAATCAACGAGAGAGATAGATGAGATCTTCATACCCTTGAAGAAATCGCACAGCGGAAACGTTCAACAGAACGTGGTTGATGTAGTCATACTAGCCGTCTCCTCCTTGCGATCCGATCCGATCCTATGCCGCAAGTGGCGGCGCCTCTGAGAGATGCACACGTACGGTGCTGCGACGTCTCCTCCCTCCTTGGTCTAGCAAGAATGGTGGAGAGATAGATTGGATCTGCAGCACGACGGCGTGGTGCTTATGGTGGAGAATTTCTGCAGCAGGGCTTCGCCTACACGCAGTCGGGAGAGAGAGAGAGAGGAGGAAGTGGCAGCAGTTGGCGGCTAGGGTTGGAGGAGTAGGAGGGGGAGGGTGCGCCCCTTCCCACCTTATATAGGGGGCTGGCCGGCCCCCTTGGCCCCTCCTCCAAGCCCTAGGGCGGCGGCCCCAAGGGTGGAGTGGGGGGCAAGTTTTCCCCCTTCCTTCTAGAAGGGTTCCCTAGGGTTTGGCCGGCTGGGCCTATGGTGTTGGAGATATGCCCAAGAGGCAATAATAAAGTGGTTATTATCATATCTTCATACTTATGATAAATGTTTACATACCATGCTATAATTGTATTAACAGGAAACATTAATACTTGTGTGATTTGTAAACATAAAAGAGTCCCTAGTAAAGCCTCTTGTTAAACTAGCTTGTTGGTTAATATATGATCATGGTTTCCTGATCATGAACATAGAGATGTTATTAACAACAGGGTCATATCATTAGGAGAATGATGTGATGGACATACTCCTATAGTTAAGCGTAGCATAAAGATCAAGTCATTTAATATAGTTCATTTGCTATAAGCTTTCTGATACATAGTAACCTAATTCCTTCGACTATGAGATCATGCTTATCACCATCACCGGAAGGATGCTTTGATGACATCAAACACCACACCGTAACTGGGTGGCTATAAAGATGGCATTGAGTGTTCGGAAAGTATGGGTTGAGACACATGGATCAAGAGTGGGATTTGTCCATCCATATGACGGATAGATATACTCTGGGCCCTCTCGGTGGAATGTCATCCAATTAGCTTGCAAGCATGTGACTGTCTCACAAGGGATCACATACCACGGGAATGAGAAAAGAGTACTTATCGGTAACGAGGTTGAACTAGGTATGCAGAGATACCGACGATCAAAACCTCGGATAAGTAAACTATCATGAGACAAAGGGAAATTGGTATCGTATGTAAGTGGTTCATTCGATCGCAAAGTAATCGTAGAAATATGTGGGAGCCATATGAATTTCCAGATTCCTCTATTGGTTATTGATCGGAGAAGTGTCTCGATCATGTCCGCATAATTCACGAACCGTAGGGAGACACACTTAAGGATTCGATGTCGTTGAGTAGTTATGGAATGATGAGTAAGAAACCGAATGTTGTTCGGAGTCTCGGATTGGATCCGAGATATCACGAGGAGATCCGGAATGGTCCGGAGAATAAGATTCATATAAGGAAAGTCCTGTTTCGGAATTGGGGAATGATTCCGGTGTTTTCATCGGGAATGTTCTAGACGGGTCCGGAAGGTCGGACACTCCGGAGGGGAAGGGTACATGAATGTGTCATGACAATGTGGAATGGTTGCATCATGTACTAGGTCACTTGGCTGGGCAAAATAAAGGGAGAAATCAAATCCTAGTTTGAAAGTCAAACGCCAATTTGAAAAAGTCAAACGGCAAGTTTGCTTGGTGGAGGGAGAGTAGGAAACCTACTTGGAGAGGAAGTCTCCTCCCTCCACCCGCCGGCCAAGGAGGAGGAGTTGGAGGAGGACTCCCTCCTCCCAAACCGCACCCTCCCACCTATAAAAGGAGGGGCAGGGCTGCCCCTCTCCCACACACCCAAACCCTAGCCCCAAGTCGCCGGCCACCTCCTGCTGCCGCCGCCTAGGGCCTCCTCTAACTCGGCAAGTTAGGGTTTCCCCAAACCCTAGCCGCCGGCTAAGCCCTCCCCTTGGTGCCCTCTAAACCGTAGATCACCAAGGCCTCTCTCATACTCCACCATACTTGCTCCGGCTTAAGATGAAACCCTGCGAGATCTCCCCTCTACTTCCGACACCACGCCGTCGTGCTGCCGGAATCACGAGGAGAGTGCTACAACCTCCGCTGACTGCTGGAACAAGGGAGAGGAAGGTCTTCATCGAGTACCGAACGTGTGAATGACTGCGGGAGAGCTGCCGGAACGCGGCGCCGGAAGGATCGTCTACGCGATCTTGAGATCGACAAGTGTACGATTACATCACCCACGAGAATCTGCTCTCATTAACCGCTTTGGAATCTTCGAGGGTTAGTTCTTCTATCGAATTGTTGCTACAATCTAGTAGATAGATCTTGGCTTGTTTGTTTGCATGCGGTAGAAATTTTTTGTTTTCCATGCTACGAACCCCTACAGTGGTATCAGAGCCGTGTCTATATGTAGATCTGTTGCACGAGTAGAACACAATGGTCATTATGGGCGGTGGTGCTTTTATTATCAATTGCTTCTTGTGTACTTTGCATCTTGCGGTATGATGGGATGAAGCGGCCCGGGCTAACCTTACATGACATCATTCATGAGACTTACTCCACGCTGAACATGCAACTTGTATTGCATAAGTGGCTTTGCGGGTGTCTGTCTCTCCCATTATAGTATAGATCCAATTTACAACGGGCACTTGATAGTTCAAGCATCAATATTGTGGTTCTTGTTCGTAAGTTAGAGCGACACTTATTGAAAGCCCCAAACCACGTAAAATATGCAAAATTAGAGGCGTCTAACTTTGTTTTGCAGGGGTGTGCTGTGATGTGATATGGCCATGATTGTGATTATATTTGATGTATGCAATGTTCCTTATTGTAAGTTGGCAACCGGAAGGAGCATATGGTTGTCTTTAATTTCTGTTAAGACCCGCGTGTCTATTCAAAGTAGTTGTAATAGTTGAAGCTCGTGGACGACAACCATGGAGCAGCGTCATTGACCTTGATGCAATGCCGATGATGATGGAGATCATGTTCGTGCTTGAAGATGGAGATCGGAAGCACAAAGAACAAAGGCCATATCATATCACATATTATGAATTGCATGTGATGTGAATCCTTTATGCATCTTGTATTGCTTAGTTAACGACGGTAGCATTATAAGATGATCCCTCAAGCACACAAATTTCAAGTTTTAAAGTGTTCATCCTTAGTTAGCACCGTTGCTAAAGCTTGTTGTTTCGAAGCACCACGTGATGATCGGGTGTGTTAGATTCTGCGAGTGTATACAACGTGAGCAAGCCAGATTTGCTCATGCGGAAGCTAAGGTTTGATCTTGACGAGCCTAGCATGTACAGACATGGTCTCGGAACACGGATCACCGAAAGGTAAAGCATGAGTCATACAGTAGATATGATGAACATGTTGATTGTTCTCCATTGAAGCTACATCAACTCTCGTGATGATCGGTTTTGATGTGGTGAATTTGGTTCGTGTGATCACTAAAACAATGTGAGGGATATTGTTTTGAGTGGGAGTTCAACAGTAATATGATTAAAAGTTGAACACTATTTATCATAAATAAAATTAAAGTGAATTTGCATAGTTGTTGTAGTCATTGGCATCCGTTTACCACCTTGCGCTTAGTTATAATTGAGATGATAGAACTATAGAATTCTGGTTAGTTACTTTACGAACTGGTATCGTATTGTTTTGAAGTGTTAATCTAAAGTTTAAAAGTCCTATTGCAAACTTTCAGTAAGTTCCGGTTACTCCATGAAGTTTAATAATTGGTATTAAATCAAGAGTGAAAATTCCAGTGTTAGTATATAAGTATCATGTTTGTCTCCATGATTCTTGATATTCGAAAGATAGTTTCAATATCAAGGTAATCTAGGAGTTTAAAGAGTTGTTTCAGAAACCATGATGTGTGGAAGATATTGTGATATCTGAAACGAAGTTTTGGTTGTAACATGATAGAGTATAATATAGCTAAAGGAATGTTCTCATATTTGATGAGAATTTGCAAAAGGTTGGAGACGCTGGTTGTCTTAATTCTCCAAAAGGTTTTGGAGAGCAACATTATACTCGCGATTCACCGTTATAAGCTAAAGTAGCTTGATCATGAATAATTCCATGAGAAGGGTGAATATTTGATGTAGGTAAAATGTCTACTACACCAAGAGATTACTAAAGAAAGGAATTTGAAAGAACACCAAACATTTGATGATGGTAATCTACTTCAAAGTGCAATTCCAAAGACATTGGTATTTAACTATACACGCTTTGGACTATGTGTCATGTGTATGGCTCCACTATTTATGTTGATAGATTCTTTCAAACAGAAAAGGAAATACTGAAAGAGAATCTCAGAAATATATGGCAGAAAAGAAAAGACTAGAATTGTTCAGTTTGGGTATATATAGGATATACATGTTATGGATATATTCTTTGCTTATTAAACAATGTGGTTCTTAAGTATTTGATACTGAATTTGTTGGTGTGAATCATCATACGAAACAACACAATTCATGAACTACAATGGCCTAAGTAACTAGCAAAAGAATATGTGATGATGTTCATCGAGAACAAATAAAGGGTTATTGTGTTGCCCGTTAAACATCAAAGCTTGCCTTCATGATTTGTTTTATCAGGTATTATGAGAACAAAAGGGTTGTTCAATTAATTGCCGTAATCCATAAAAGATGGATGATTTACAAATCTCGTTGGAGAAATCACATCCATAAAACTAGTGCTAAATATGTCGAAAGACAAATTGATTAAAAGATCACTTAGTAAGTGACATCGCCGTTTAAATTATATTGGAAAGAAAACATGAAGAAACTCCATATGGATGGAATTTTGGAGTCTTTTGATCTTTGATCAAATGACACTTGTTAAACTTTCCTAGAGATAATTAAAACTTCGTTCATAGGCCAAAAGGGAACGAATGACTAGCTTATTGGAACTTGTACATATTGTTGTATAAAGTCCATTATGTGTAGTCAAGAGCGATGGATTTCAACTTCATATGCTTTCTCCGAAAATTTGAGTGAATATATGAATATTTACTTAATAAGGATGAAGTATTAAACATTTGAAAAGTTCAAAGATTTTCAAGATGAAGTGCAAAATCATTGTAACAATAATATAAATAGTTTATGATAAGATCATAAAGGAAGATATTTGAGTTACAAGTTTAGCATAATACCTAAGATTTAAGGAATCGTTCCGTGGATTTGCATTTCCTGAAACACCATAAGAGTATGGAGCGTTCGAGATATGTAATTAAACCTTGTTTAACATGGTAAGATCAAAGGTGTAATTCATAAAACTGTCATTATATTTTAAAGATTAAAAGCTTTAGAGACTACCGTTTTTCCACTGAAAAGAGCTCCATCATAATCCGTTGAATTGACACCATATAAAGTTATGGTTTGGGATAAAACCCAAGTTGTCCTTTCTTAAACATTGGTATGCTATGCATAAGAAAGATGTTTGCAACCAAAATTGGATGAACATATCTTTGTATGCTATTTTGAATAATCGTTAAGTATTTCTCCATAACACCGAAGACAAAAGTGTTTGTCACTTAGAACGTCAAGTTTCTTTGAGAAGGAATTTTCCGTGAAAAGTTAAGTGGGAGGACAATAGAACTTTGACAAGGTTAAAAGAACCTTAGCTATATATGATCAAAGTTGCGCAGCGCCGAAAAGTGTTCCAGAGGCAACAACAATGCTCATGGCTCACGTGCCTCAAAGGTTGTGGTCACGGAGGTCTAAGTTCCTATTGAAACAAGTAGGTCGGGTAAACAATCAAATACCAAGATTTGAGAGTTAAATCATTATTTGACAATAATGATCCGACTACATGCAAAGAAGCAATGATGGGCCCTGACTCCGTCAAATGGCTTGAAGCCATAAAATCCGTGATAGTTCCATATACGAGAGATCAAGCTTTGAACTTGAAAGACCCTCTAGAAAGGTACAAGACCTTACAGTCGTATTTGGATCTATAAAGAAATAGACATGGATGTTTCACATCTATGAAATAGTAGACATGTTGGGAAAGAGTTCACAACGATGTTCAAAGGTTGACTATGACAAGATCTGATCTTTCATAGTGATATTTAGTCTAGACGGATTAATGTAGCAACCACGACATATAATTTTGTTATGTGTTGAATAAACAAAACAAGTTCTTCTAATAGAATGGTTACCAAGGACGTGTGCATGACACGGTCCAAAGGGTTTTGTTAATTCAAAGGATGCTAAAAGCATATGCAAACTTCAATGGTTGAAGTAAGCATCGCGGAGTTGGAATCTTCACTATGATGAAACTGTTAAAAGAGTTTAATTTCATCGGAGACGATGAAGATGCTTGCATTTGCAAGAAATTAAGTGGGAGCGCTAAGACATGTTTCTAATACATTATGTGGAAGACATATTGTTGATTGGAAATAAAGTATCTTTTATTAACACATGATAAGGATTTCATCTTTATGAAAGAATTAGGCAAAACCCAAATATTTGGCATCAATAGACGCTAATATGGTTGTGCCGAAAGTACATAGATGATATATTGAATGAGTTCAATATAGAAACTACAAGAAAGGTTCTTGTCGCACAGAAAGGATTGAATGAGTTTAATATTGATGATATATTCAAGTGTATTGACACTTGGTAAGTGAAACAAAGATTCAAGTATAGATTGATACTTGATGTATAAAATCACAAAGAGTATTTTATTAATCATGCTGTGATGTGTACAAATCCAGATATGTCCTATGCTCTAAATGTTATGAGCATATACCAGAATGATTCATAAGATGATTATTGGACAATAGTAAAGATATTCTTATAGTGACAAATAGATGGTTAGTTCATTGTAAGTGAATTACATTGATACTAGTTTTTTCACAAAGTACAAATTAAGTTTATCTCAATCTAAACTAAGGATGGCACAATATGATGGAAAGTAAGTTCCATAATGGATTTGGATGAGTTCCAAAGTTGAGACATTGTGACAGATACTACAACAAAAGGCTAAGTATATAACTGCTGTTATAGCAGCAAAAGAGGGCATTTGTGTCAAGTAATTTGTTATCAAACTAAGTGTAGTTCACATCAGGGAAAATACTATGAAGATATATTGTACGACAATATTATCAACATGTTTTAAGCCCAAATAACTAAAGGTCACACCAAAGGACCAAATTTGTACAAAGCCATCTCATTAGAGAATGAGTGATGCATAGAGACGCAAAGACATGCAATTACACACGGATCTGGAAGTGTTAGATCCGAAGATCAGTTGACCACTAGCAATCGTGTACATACGACACCAGAAAGCCATAGGTGTTGAATACACAAAGGTTTGAAACTAGATTATTGACTCTAGTGCAAGTGGGAGACTGTTGGAGATATGCCCAAGAGGCAATAATAAAGTGGTTATTATCATATCTTCATACTTATGATAAATGTTTACATACCATGCTATAATTGTATTAACAGGAAACATTAATACTTGTGTGATTTGTAAACATAAAAGAGTCCCTAGTAAAGCCTCTTGTTAAACTAGCTTGTTGGTTAATATATGATCATGGTTTCCTGATCATGAACATAGAGATGTTATTAACAACAGGGTCATATCATTAGGAGAATGATGTGATGGACATACTCCTATAGTTAAGCGTAGCATAAAGATCAAGTCATTTAATATAGTTCATTTGCTATAAGCTTTCTGATACATAGTAACCTAATTCCTTCGACTATGAGATCATGCTTATCACCATCACCGGAAGGATGCTTTGATGACATCAAACACCACACCGTAACTGGGTGGCTATAAAGATGGCATTGAGTGTTCGGAAAGTATGGGTTGAGACACATGGATCAAGAGTGGGATTTGTCCATCCATATGACGGATAGATATACTCTGGGCCCTCTCGGTGGAATGTCATCCAATTAGCTTGCAAGCATGTGATTGGCTCACAAGGGATCACATACCACGGGAACGAGAAAAGAGTACTTATTGGTAACGAGGTTGAACTAGGTATGCAAAGATACCGACGATCAAAACCTCGGATAAGTAAACTATCGTGAGACAAAGGGAAATTGGTATCGTATGTAAGTGGTTCATTCGATCGCAAAGTAATCGTAGAAATATGTGGGAGCCATATGAATTTCCAGATTCCTCTATTGGTTATTGATCGGAGAAGTGTCTCGATCATGTCCGCATAATTCACGAACCGTAGGGAGACACACTTAAGGATTCGATGTTGTTGAGTAGTTATGGAATGATGAGTAAGAAACCGAATGTTGTTCGGAGTCTCGGATGGGATCCGGGATATCACGAGGAGATCCGGAATGGTCCGGAGAATAAGATTCATATAAGGAAAGTCCTGTTTCGGAGTTGGGGAATGATTCCGGTGTTTTCATCGGGAATGTTCTAGACGGGTCCGGAAGGTTCGGCACTCTGGAGGGGAAGGGTACATGAATGTGTCATGACAATGTGGAATGGTTACATCATGTACTAGGTCACTTGGCTGGGCAAAATAAAGGGAGAAATCAAATCCTAGTTTGAAAGTCAAACGCCAATTTGAAAAAGTCAAATGGCAAGTTTGCTTGGTGGAGGGAGAGTAGGAAACCTACTTGGGGAGGAAGTCTCCTCCCTCCACCCGCCGGCCAAGGAGGAGGAGTTGGAGGAGGACTCCCTCCTCCCAAACCGCACCCTCCCACCTATAAAAGGAGGGGCAGGGCTGCCCCTCTCCCACACACCCAAACCCTAGCCCCAAGTCGCCGGCCACCTCCTGCTGCCGCCTCCTAGGGCCTCCTCTAACTCGGCAAGTTAGGGTTTCCCCAAACCCTAGCCGCCGGCTAAGCCCTCCCCTTGGTGCCCTCTAAACCGTAGATCACCAAGGCCTCTCTCATACTCCACCATACTCGCTCCGGCTTAAGGCGAAGCCCTGCGAGATCTGCCCTCTACTTCCGACACCACGCCGTCGTGCTGCCGGAATCACGAGGAGAGTGCTACAACCTCCGCTGCCTGCTGGAACAAGGGAGAGGAAGGTCTTCATCGAGTACCGAACGTGTGACCGACTGCGGGAGCGCTGCCGGAACGCGGCACCGGAAGGATCGTCTACGCGATCTTGAGATCGACAAGTTTTACGACTACATCACCCACGAGAATCTTCTCTTGGTAAACGCTTTGGAATCTTCGAGGGTTAGTTCTTCTATCGACTCGTTGCTACAATCTAGTAGATAGATCTTGGCTTGCTTGTTTGCATGCGGTAGAATTTTTTTGTTTTCCATGCTACGAACCCCTACATATGGGGCCTTGTGCCCCTGGCCCAAAGCGGCCAGGACACTCCCCTTTAGACCCACGCAGCCCTCCGACAAGTGGGCCCACGTCGGTCCCACTCCGGAACCTTCAAGAACCTTCCGGTACAATACCGAATACTTCGAAACGATTCCGAAATCCAAAAACTGCTTTCCTTTATATGAATCTTATTCTCCGGACCATTCCAGAACCTCTCATGATGTCCTGGATCTCATCCAAGACTCCGAACAAAAATTCATGAACCAATTATCCATTCTATCCTAGCGTCGAGGCACGTTAAGTGTGTGACCCTACGGGTTAGAGAATATGCAGACATGATCTTCTATCAATAATCAACAGCGGGATCTGGATACACATATTGACTCCCACATATTCATCGATGATCATATCGGATGAACCACGATGCCATGATTCACTTAATCCCATATATGTATTCCCTTCGTCACGTGATATTTTACTTGCCCGAGATTCGATCGTTGGTATCGACATACCTAGTTCAATCTCGTTCACAGCAAGTACTTTACTCGTTCCGTAATCCGATATCACTTTGTGATTAACTCCTTAACCACGTGCTTGCAAGCGGTGTTGATATCGATTACCGAGTGGGCCCGAAGTATATCTCTCCGACTCGGGAGGGACAAATTCCATCTCGATACATACAATCCAACAAGTACTTTCCGATCACCTGAGAGACACCTTTATGATCACCCTCACATAGGATGACGTTTGATGACCTCAAAGCGTTCTTCCGATACTAGGGAGTTGTATTATCTCATGGTCTAAGGAATACAATACTTGACATAGGAAAAAGCTTCACAAAGATGAACACGATGACACGATCTAATTGCTCTGCTTAATTTGGGTCTGTCCATCATATCATTCTCCTAATGACATGATCTCATTATTAATCGACAACTCATGTCTATGGTTAGGAAACCTTAACCATCATTAATCAATGAGCTAGTCCATAGACGCGTACTAGGGACACGGTGTTGTTCATAAACCACACAAGTATCAAAGTTTCCGCTTAATACAATTCGAGCATGGAATATAAACTTTATCATGAACAAGAATTATAATAATAACATCTTTATTATTGCCTCTAGGGCATAATTCCAACAGTCTCCCACTTGCACTAGAGTCAATAATCTAGTTTATTTTTGGAACCAATCTAACACCCATGTCATTAAGGTGCTGATCATGTTTTGCTCGTGGAAGAGGTTTAGTCAACGGATCTACGACATTCAGATCCGTATGTACTTTGCTAATCTTCAGATCTCCATCTGCTATATAATCTCGAATTATATGAAAATGGTGGTTGATGTGCTTGGTCTTTGGATGATATCTTGGTTCCTTAGCCAGTGCTATGGCGCCAGTGTTGTCGCACAATATCTCCAGTGGGTCCATGGCACTTGGAACCACACCAAGCTCAGTGATGAAGTTCCTGGTCCAAACTCCTTCACTTGACGCTTCTGAAGCAGCCATGTATTCCGCTTCTGTTGTAGATCCCGCGATCACGCTTTGCTTGCAGCTTCTCCAGCTCACGGCTCCACCATTCAAAATATAAACGTATCCTGTCTGGGATTTAGAATCATCCGGGCCGGTGTCGAAACTGGCGTCTACGTAACCTTTTACGACGAGCTGCTCATCACCTCCATAGACCAAGAAAATTTCTTTAGTCCTATTTAAATACTTTAGGATGTTCTTTACGGCTGTCCAGTGTTCCACTACTGGATCACTTTGGTATCTGCTCGTCAAACTAAGAGCATTGGACACATCCGGTCTAGTACATAGCATGACATACATGATAGAACCTATGGCCGAGGAATATGGCACTTTGATCATAGTGTCTCTATCATTTACCGTAGCTGGACACTGAGCCTTGCTCAATATCTTACCTGACAACATGGGCAACGAACCTTTCTTTGCTTTATCCATTCTGAACCTTTTCAGAACTTTGTCTAGGTATGTACTTTGGCTTAAAGCTATTAGGCGTCTTTGTGTATCTCTATAGATTTTGATGCCCAATATATAATCAGCTTCTCCTAGGTCTTTCATTGAAAAACATTTATTCAAATAACTCTTCACATCGTTAAGCATACCAATGTCATTTCCAATAATCAATATGTCATCCACATATAGTACTAAAAATGTCACCGAGCTTCCACTCACTTTCTTGTAGATACAAGCTTCGTAGCAATTTGGAACAAATCCAAAGCTCTTGATCACTTGATCAAAACGAAGGTTCCAACTCCAAGATGCTTGCTTTAGTCGATAAATGGAACGCTGAAGTTTGAACACCTTATTAGCATCCTTAGGATCAACAAAACCTTCGGGCTGCATCATATACAACTCTTCATCAATGTTGCCATTGAGGAACGCAGTCTTGACATCCATCTGCCATATTTCAGAATCATGAAATGCAGCAATTGCTAATAAAATACGAATGGACTTAAACATCGCTACGGGAGAGAAAGTCTCATCGTAATCAACACCTTGAACTTGTCGAAACCCTTTTGCGACAAGCCGAGCTTTATAGACAGTAACATTACCATCCGCGTCCGTTTTCTTCTTGAAGATCCATTTGCACTCAACGGCCTTACGGTCGCTAGGAGGGTCCACCAAAGTCCATACTTGGTTTTCGCTCATGGATCCCAATTCGGATTTCATGTCCTCTAGCCACTTCTCAGAGTCTAGGCTCATCATTGCTTCCTCATAGTTCGCAGGTTCATTGTTGTCTAACAACAAGACGTTTAAGACAGGGTTGCCGTACCATTCAGGAGTGGTACGTGACCTTGTCAACCTGCGAAGTTCAGTAGTAGCATCGTTCGAAGTTTCATGATCCTCGTCATTAGCTTCCTCTCTTGTTGGTGCAGACGGCACTGGAACAATTTCAGGTGCCGCGCTACTCTCCAACTCGAGAGAAGGTTCAATAACCTCGTCTAGCTCTACCTTCCTCCCACTCACTTCTTTCGAGAGAAACTCCTTCTCAAGAAAGGATCCGTTCTTTGCAACAAACACTTTGCCTTCGGATCTGTGGTAGAAGGTATACCCAATCGTTTCCTTAGGGTATCCTATGAAGACGCATTTCTCCGCTTTGGGTTCGAGCTTGTCCGGCATCAACTTCCTGACGTAAGCTTCGCATCCCCAAACTTTAAGAAACGACAACTTAGGTTTAGCACCAAACCACAGTTCATACGGTGTCATCTCAACGGATTTAGATGGTGCCCTATTTAAAGTGAATGCAGCGGTTTCTAATGCATAACCCCAAAATGATAATGACAAATCTGTAAGAGACATCATTGATCGCACCATATCTAATATTGTTCGATTCCGGCATTCAGACACACCATTGCGCTGTGGTGTTCCAGGTGGCGTGAGTTGCGAAACGATTCCGCTTGCTTTAAGATGCGTGAGAAAATCATTACTCAAATATTCACCTCCACGATCGGATCGTAGAAATTTAATTTTCCTGTTACGATGGTTTTCCACTTCGTTCTGAAATTCTTTGAACTTTTCAAATGTTTCAGATTTATGTTTCATTAAATAGATATACCCATATCTACTTAAGTCGTTAGTAAAAGTGAGAAAATAGCGATATCCACCGCGCGTCGAAACACTCATTGGTCCGCATACATCGGTATGTATGATTTCCAATAAGTCCGTTGCTCGCTCCATCATACCGGAGAACGGGGTTTTGATCATCTTGCCCATGAGGCACGGCTCGCACGTGTCAAATGATTCAAAATCAAGAGACTCCAAAAGTCCATCAGAATGGAGTTTCTTCATGCGTTTTACACCAATATGACCTAGACGGCAGTGCCACAAATAAGTTGGATTATCACTATCTACTTTGCATCTCCTAGCCTCAATGTTATGGATGTGCGTTTCACTGCTTTCGAGATTTAGAAGAAATAAACCATTCACAACAGGTGCATGACCATAAAAGATGTTATTCATATAAATAGAACAACCATTATTCTCCGATTTAAATGAATAACTGTCTTGCAATAAACACGATCTAGATATAATGTTCATGCTCAACGCAGGCACATAATAACACTTATTAAGGTTTAAAACTAATCCCGAAGGTAAAACTAAGGAGAGCGTGCCGATGACCATCACATCAACTTTTGATCCATTGCCAACGCGCATCGTCACCTCATCCCTTGCTAGCCGCCGTCTATTTTGTAGCTCCTGTTTCGAGTTACAAATATTAGCAACTGAACCAGTATCAAATACCCGGGCACTACAACGAGCGCTAGTAAGGTAAACATCAATAACATGTATATTAAATATACCTTTAATGGTGCCAGCCTTCTTGTCCGCTAAGTACTTCGGACAGTTGCGCTTCCAGTGACCCTTGTCCTTGCAATAGAAGCACTCAGTGTCTGGCTTAGGTCTAGACTTGAGCTTCTTCTCAGCAGGGGCAACGCGCTTGCCGCTGCCTTTCTTGATGGATTTCTTTGCACCCTTAGATTTCTGAAAGCTAGGGGTCTTGTTGACCATCAACACATGATTATCTTTCTTGATGTCCACCTCCGCAGCTTTTAGCTTAGCGAAGAGCTAAGTGATCGTATCAGTGGAACCAATTTGATTGTGAGTAACTACAAAACCTTTGTAGCTAGGAGGGAGTGATTGCAGAACTCTGTCAATCTTGAGCTCTTCTGGAATCTTGCAGTCCAGTTGCTCAAGACGTTGAGTGTAGCCCGACATCTTAATGGCGTGCTCACTAACAGAACTCCCTTCCTCCATCTTGCAGTTAAATAACTTCTTAGAGATCACATATCTCTCAGAACGGGCCTGAGTCTGAAACATGGTTTTCAGTTCCTCAAGTATCTCAAAGGTCCCGGCGAACTCCTCAAAACGATTTTGAAGTTCCGGTTCCATAGCAAACAACATGGCACTCTTAATCACTCCATAATCATTGTTGTGTGACTGATAAACAACTTTTTCATCAGCCGGCGCATCAGTAGCAAGGGCGTCACCTAGCGCTTTCTCTAGTACATAGTCCTTTTGTCCGCCAGCGAGAATGATTCTCAGAATGCGGAACCAGTTGGTGAAGTTATACCCATTGTTCTTAAGCTTTTATTTCTCAGCAAAAACGTTGAACTTGAAGTTGGACTTAGCCATTTGATCTACAAAATTTTGCAAATACAATTTAGACTATGTTCATAATAACTAGTTCAACTTAATCAAATTACTAGATGAACTCCCACTAAATTCAACATCCCTCAAGTTGTTTAGTGAACATGATCCAAATTCACCACACCTAATCTGATCTTCACGAGAAGAGATGTGGTTTCAATGGTGGACAACAAAGTGTCGATCATATCAGTCATATGACTCATGTTTAACCTTTTGGTTCGTGTGTTCCGAGGCCATGTCTGTACATGCTAGGATCGTCAAGTCAAACCCAAGTATTTCCGCGTGTGCAAAACTGGCTTGCACCCATTGTATGTGAACGTAGAGTTTATAACACCCGATCATCACGAGGTGCTTGAAAACGACGAACTTTCGCAACGGTGCATACTTGGGGAGAACACAATTTTATCTTGATCTTTAAGTGAGGAATCATCTTATAATGCTACCGTCGCGATCTAAGCATGATAAGATACATAAAAGGATAAACATCACATGCATATAATTTTATGTGACATGGTATAGCCAATCTCCGGGCAATGATCTCCATCTTGTGCGCGCCAGCATGATCTCCATCACTCCACCATGATTGCCTCCACCACGAATAACACCTACAACTATTTCTAACTACTTAGCGATAAGGTAAAGCTATTACATGGCGTATAAGAAGTTGACGCGCAAGTCATAATAATTATAAAGACAACCATACAGCTCCTGCCGGTTGTGAACTCATCGACATGCAAGTCGTGAAATATTACAAAACATGATCATTGCATACATCTCAATTCATACACATCATGTCTTGGGCCATACCATATCACAAAACACTCCCTGCAAAAACAAGTTAGACACCTCTACTTTGTTGTTGCATGTTTTACGTGGCTTATGGGAGTAACAAGCTAAAAACGATTCTTACCTATGGAAAGCCACAACGGTGATATTATGGTTGATAACATCCGGTGTAAATCCCATGACTACTATAGTGAGAGAAACTGGCATCCACCAGCCGCATGTGTGGAACAAGCCACACGTCAAGTGCGGAGCCGGTCTCGCGAACGAGGTCGCGTAAAGTTGGTCTGGACCGCTTCGATCTCACTATGCTGTGCCATAAGACATAACAACAAGAGGCTTGCAACAGAAAACATCAACGCCCGCAACAAGCATGTTGCGTTCTACTCGTGAAACACATCTACGCATAGATCTAGCTTTGATACCACTGAAGGGTTTCGCAGCATACTAAATCAAAAAAATTCTACGAATGCGAACAAGAAAGCCAAGATCTAATCTAGGAGATGCAATCAACAAGAGAGATAGATGAGATCTTCATACCCTTGAAGAAATCGCACAGCGAAAACGTTCAACAAAACGTGGTTGATGTAGTCGTACTAGCCGTCTCCTCCTCGCGATCCGATCCGATCCTTCGCCGCAAGTGGCGGCGCCTCCGAGAGATGCACACGTACGGTGCCGCGACGTCTCCTCCCTTCTTGGTCCAGCAAGAATGGTGGATAGATAGATTGGATCTGCAGCACGACGGCGTGGTGCTTATGGTGGAGAATTTCCGCAGCAGGGCTTCGCCTACACGCAGTCAGGAGAGAGAGAGGAGGAAGTGGCAGCAGCTGGCGGCTAGGGTTGGAGGATTAGGAGGGGGAGGGTGCGCCCCTGCCCACCTTATATAGGGGGCTGTCCGGCCCCCTTGGCCCCTCCTCCAAGCCCTAGGGCGGCGGCCCCAAGGGTGGAGTGGGGGGCAAGTTTTCCCCTTCCTTCTAGAAGGGTTCCCTAGGGTTTGGCCGGCTGGGCCTATGGGGACTTGTGCCCCTGGTCCAAAGCGGCCAGGGCACTCCCCTTTAGACCCACGCAGCCCTCCGACAAGTGGGCCCACGTTGGTCCCACTTCGGAACCTTCTAGAACCTTCCGGTACAATACCGAATACTCCGAAACGATTCCGAAATCCAAAAACTGCTTTCCTTTATATGAATCTTATTCTCCGGACCATTCCGGAACCTCTCGTGATGTCCTAGATCTCATCCGAGACTCCGAACAAAAACTCATTAACCAATTATCCATTCTATCCTAGCGTCGAGGCACGTTAAATGTGTGACCCTATGGGTTCGATAATATGCAGACATGATCTTCTATCAATAATCAACAACAGGATCTGGAAACCCATATTGACTCCCACATATTCATCGATGATCATATCGGATGAACCATGATGCCAGGATTCAATTAATCCCATATATGTATTCCCTTCATCACGCGATATTTTACTTGTCCGAGATTCGATCGTTGGTATCAACATACCTAGTTCAATCTCGTTCACAGCAAGTACTTTACTCGTTCCGTAATCCGATATCACTTTATGATTAACTCCTTAACCACGTGCTTGCAAGCGGTGTTGATATCGATTACCGAGTGGGCCCGAAGTATATCTCCCCGACTCGGGAGGGACAAATTCCATCTCGAAACATACAACCCAACAAGTACTTTCCGATCACCTGAGAGACACCTTTATGATCACCCTCACATAGGATGACGTTTGATGACCTCAAAGCTTTCTTCCGATACCAGGGAGTTGTATTATCTCATGGTCTAAGGAATACAATACTTGACATAGGAAAAAGCTTCGCAAAGATGAACACGATGACACGATCTAATTGCTCTGCTTAATTTGGGTCTGTCCATCATATCATTCTCCTAATGACATGATCTCATTATTAATCGACAACTCATGTCTATGGTTAGGAAACCTTAACCATCATTAATCAATGAGCTAGTCCATAAAGGCGTACTAGGGACACGGTGTTGTTCATAAACCACACAAGTATCAAAGTTTCCGCTTAATACAATTCTAGCATGGAATATAAACTTTATCATGAACAAGAATTATAATAATAACATCCTTATTATTGCCTAGGGCATAATTCCAACACTTGGCGGATTTGAAGAACGACAACATCAAGAAGAAAGGTATATCCGATATACATGTTATTGATGTGTATCTCACTAGTACTCGTAGTAGTGCCTGGCTATTTGATACTGGTTTGGTAGCTCATATTTGTAACTCGAAACAGGTGCTGCAGAATAAACGGAAGCTAGTGAAGAACAAGGTGACGATACGCGTTGGAAATGGATCAAAGGTTGATGTGATCGCAGTCGGCACGCTACCTCTTCATCTACCATCGGGATTAGTTTTATACTTAAATAATTGTTATTTGGTGCCTGCGTTGAGCATGAACATTATATTTGGATCATGTTTATTGCGAGACGGTTACTTGTTTAAGTCCGAGAATAATGGTTGTTCGATTTATACGAGTAATATGTTTTATGCACATGCACCTTTGATAGATGGTCTATTCTTATTGAATCTCGATTGTGGAAATACACACATTAATAACATTGAAGCCAAACGTTTGAAATTGAGCGATAACACGACCTATATGTGGCACTGTCGTCTTGGTCACATTGGAGTAAAGCGTATGAAGAAACTCCATTCTGATGGACTTCTTGAATCACTTGATTTCGAATCACTTGAAAGATGCGAAGCATGTCTGATGGGTAAAATGACTAAGACTCCATTTTCTAGTATGATGGAGCAAGCTACGGACTTATTGAAAATCATACATACCGATGTGTGTGGTCCAATGAGTGTAGCATCGCGCGGTGGTTATCGTTATGTTCTTACCTTCACGGATGACTTGAGTAGATATGGGTATATCTATTTCATGAAACATAAGTCCGAAACTTTTGAGAAGTTTAAAGAATTTCAAAGTGAGGTAGAGAATCAACGCAACAAGAAGATTAAATTTCTACGATCTGATCATGGAGGTGAATATCTAAGTTATGAGTTTGGAGAGCATTTGAAAAAATGCGGAATACTTTCACAATTGACACCGCCGGGAACACCACAGCGTAATGGTGTGTCCGAACATCGTAATCGAACTCTCTTAGATATGGTTCGTTCTATGATGTCAGTTACAGAATTATCGCTATCATTTTGGGGTAATGCATTAGAAACATCCGCATTCACTTTAAATAGGGCACCATCTAAATCCGTTGAAACGACACCGTATGAATTATGGTTTGGGAAGAAACCTAAATTTTCGTTCCTTAAAATTTGGGGTTACGAAGCTTATGTAAAGAAGTTACAGCCGGACAAGCTTGAACCCAAAGCGGAAAAATGCGTCTTCATAGGATACCCGAAGGAAACTATTGGGTATACCTTCTATCATAGATCTGAAGGCAAAATCTTTGTTGCCAAGAATGGATCCTTTCTAGAGAAAGAATTTCTCTCGAAAGAAGTGACTGGAAGGAAAGTAGAACTCGACGAGGTTATTGAACCTTCTCTCGAACTTGCGAGTAGCGCAGCACCGGAAGTAGTTCCTGTGGATCCTACACCAATAAGAGAGGAAGCTAATGATGTTGATCATGAAACTTTGGTTGAAGTTACTACGAAACCTCGCAGGTCAACGAGAACCCGTACCACTCCTGATTGGTATGATCCCGTTATGAGTGTCATGTTGGTGGACAACACCGATGACCCTGCGACATATGAGGAAGCGATGATGAGCCTAGATTCCAATAAATGGCAAGAAGCCATGAAATCCGAGATTGGATCCATGTACGAAAACCAAGTATGGACTTTGGTGGACTTACCGGATCGCCGGAAGGCTGTCGAGAACAAACAGATTTTCAAGAAGAAAACATATGCTGATGGTAATGTTACTGTCTATAAAGCTCGACTTGTCGCAAAAGGGTTTCGACAAATTCAAGGAGTTGACTACGATGAGACTTTCTCACGAGTAGCAAAGCTTAAGTCTATGAGGATTATGTTAGCAATCGTTGCATATTATGATTATGAGATATGGCAGATGGATGTCAAAACGGCGTTCCTCAATGGAGACATTGATGAAGAGTTGTATATGATGCAACCCAAAGGTTTTGTCGATCTTAAAGATGCTAACAAGGTATGCAAACTTCAATGGTCCATATATGGATTGAAGCAAGCATCCCGAAGTTGGAATCAACGTTTTGATAAGGTAATCAAAAGCTTTGGTTTTATACAAACTTATGGATAAGCTTGTATTTACAAGAAAGTGAGTGGGAGCTATGTAGCATTCTTAATACTATATGTAGATGACATATTGTTGATTGGGAATGATGTAGACCTTCTTAATAGTGTCAAGGATTATTTGAATAATAGTTTTTCAATGAAAGATCTTGGCGAAGAAGCTTACATATTAGGCATAAAGATTTATAGAGATAGATCGAGACGCCTAATATCATTGTCACAAAGTACATATTTGGACAAAGTTCTAAAGAGGTTTGGAATAGAAGATAGCAAGAAAGGGTTCTTGCCCATGTTGCCCAATACGACCTTGAATAAAACTCAAAGTCCAGCAACGGCAGAAGATAGAGAAAGAATGAGTAAGACTCCCTATGCCTCAGCCATAGGATCTCTAATGTATGCCATGCTATGTACTAGACCCGACATTGCATATGCTGTTAGTTTGACTAGCAGATATCAGAGTGATCCAGGAGTGGATCATTGGACAGCGGTCAAAAAACATCCTTAAGTACTTGAGAAGAACTAAGGATATGGTTCTTTCTTATGGAGGTGATGAACAACTCGTTGTTAATGGTTACACCGATGCTAGTTGGAACACCAATCCAGATGATTCTAAATCTCAATCTGGATACGTATTTACTTTGAATGGTGCAGCAGTTAGCTGGAGGAGTGCAAAGCAAAGCGTTGTGGCGAGATCTTCAACTGAATAGGAATACATAGCTGCTTCGGAGGCTTCACAAGAAGCGATATGGATGAAGGAGTTCATTATAGAGCTTGGTATGGTTCCAAGTGCGCTGGACCCAATGTCTATCTATTGTGATAACATGGGCGCCATAGCCAATGTGCAAGAACCAAGGTCACACAAGAAGCTGAAGCACATCAAGCTACGTTTTCACGCTATTCGAGAACATGTCCAAGATGGTGACATAAAGATTTGCAAAGTACACACAGATATGAATGTGGCGGATCCGTTGACTAAACCTCTCCCGAGGGCAAAACATGACCAGCACCAAACCGCCATGGGTGTTCGGTATATTACCATGTAATCCAGATTAGTTGACTATAGTGCAAGTGGGAGACTGTTGGAGATATGCCCTAGAGGCAATAATAAATGTAGTTATTATTATATATTTGTGTTTATGATAAATGTTTACATTCATGCTATAATAGTATTAACCAGAAACATTAATACTTGTGTGATTTGTAAACTAAATTAGAGTCCCTAGTAAAGCCTCTTTAATAATACTAGCTTGTTGGTTAATAGATGATCGTGGTTTCTCGATCATGAACATTGAGATGTTATTAACAGCGAGATCATATCATTAGGAGAATGGTATGATGGACATACTCCTATAGATAAGCGTAGCATAAAGGTCAAGTCATTTTAATAGTTCAATTGCTATAAGCTTTCTGATACATAGTAACCTAATTCCTTCGACCATGAGATCATGCTAATCACCATCACCGGAAGGATGCTTTGATGACATCAAACACCACACCGTAACTGGGTGGCTATAAAGGTGGCATTGAGTGTTCGGAAAGTATGGGTTGAGGCACATGGATCAAGAGTGGGATTTGTCCATCCATATGACGGATAGATATACTCAGGGCCCTCTCGGTGGAATGTCATCCGATTAGCTTGCAATCATGTGACTGGCTCACAAGGGATCACATACCATGGGAACGAGAAAAGAGTACTTATCGGTAACGAGGTTGAACTAGGTATGCAGAGATACCGACGATCAAAACCTCGGATAAGTAAACTATCGTGAGATAAAGGGAAATTAGTATCATATGTAAGTGGTTCATTCGATCGCAAAGTAATCGTAGAAATATGTGGGAGCCATATGAATTTCCAAATTCCTCTATTGGTTATTGATCGGAGAAGTGTCTCGATTATGTCCGCATAATTCACGAACCGTAGGGAGACACACTTAAGGATTCGATGTTGTTGTGTAGTTATGGAATGATGAGTAAGAGACCGAATGTTGTTCGGAGTCTCGGATGGGATTCGGGATATCACGAGGAGATCCGGAATGGTCCGGAGAATAAGATTCATATAAGGAAAGTCCTGTTTCGGATTTCGGAAATGATTCCGGTGTTTTCACCGGGAATGTTCTAGAAGGGTCTGGAAGGTCCAGCACTCCGGAGGGGGAAGGGTACATGGATGTGTCATGACAATGTGGAATGGTTGCATCATATACTAGGTCACTTGGCTGGGCAATATGGAGAGAGAAATCAAATCCAAGTTTGAAAGTCAAACGCTAATTTGAAAAAGTCAAATCTGAAGTTTGCTTGGTGGAGGGAGAGTAGGAAAC
Organism: Avena sativa; assembly: GCA_916181665.1. Lineage (NCBI taxonomy): Eukaryota > Viridiplantae > Streptophyta > Magnoliopsida > Poales > Poaceae > Avena > Avena sativa. The sequence goes on from OV702296.1 coordinate 288,770,440, forward strand.
CTACTTGGGGAGGAAGTCCCACTCCCTCCACCCGCCGGCTAAGGAGGAGGATTTAGAGGAGGACTCCCTCCTCCCAACCGCCTCCCTCCCACCTATATAAGGAGGGGTAGGGCTGCCCCTACCCTCACACCTAAAACCCTAGCTCCTACGCGCCACCACCTCCAAGTGCTTCCACTGCCGCCTAGGGTTCCTCCTCCAAGTCGGCGACTTGGGGCTTCCCCAAGCCCTAGCCGCCGGCCACACCCTCCCCTTGGTGCCCTCTAAACCGTAGATCGCCAAGGCCTCTCACATACTCCACCATACTCGCTCCGGCTTAAGGCGAAGCCCTGCGAGATCTCCCCTCTACTTCCGACACCACGCCATCATGCTGCCGGAATCACGAGGAGAGTGCTACAACCTCCGCTGCATGCTGGAACAAGGGAGAGTAAGGTCTTCATCGATTACCGAACGTGTGACCGACTGCGGAAGCGCTGCCGAAACGCAGCGCCGGAAGGATCGTCTACGCGATCTTGAGATCGGCAAGAGTACGACTACATCACCCACGAGAATCTGCTCTCGTTAACCGCTTTGGAATATTCGAGGGTGAGTTCCTCTATTGACTCGTTGCTACAATCTAGTAGATAGATCTTGGCTTGTTTGTGTGCATGCGGTAGAAAGTTTTTGTTTTCCATGCTACGAACCCCTACAGGTCCACCTACAAAACAACATCCAAGTTGGTGATGTTGCACCAAATAGACATGTATAAATATGTGTAGGTCCATGTATGTCCAATATGCCCGCATGGCTTTACAAGCGGGTTCTAGGGCAGCCAAACATATGATTCATGTTAGTTTGTGTCCAACTCATAAGTGGGCTCCACCAACATGGTATATTTGCTATGAAGTTGGAAACATTTACTGTGTGACTGTCATGGAGGGGCCAACCTGTCCATCCACCTCTTATAACCGCTAACATGATCGATGGCATGGGTCTACCTCTGTTAGTAGGGCCTAATTTTTTTTTGTGTGGTTGTGTGAAGAATTAGATTTTTTTAATGGTTTGATTGGATGGTTCACATATTGTAACTTGTTATGGTAAAATACGCCACTCGTGTCACCGGTTCTCTACGGGTCGACAAGCCTCTTGTACATCCGTGATGAAATGGTCGATAGTCACAAATACCGACCATTAGTTATGGTTTCCAAGAACTTGACCATATAACTTTCTTGGATCACCATGTTTCTTATAGAGCCGGCTACAGCTCCAAAAAAGAAAATTTCATTTGGAAAAACATATGTGTGTTAAGTTCTCTAACCTAGGTAGGTCAAAATACCATTGATGGTTGAATATGAAATCACCTTAGAAGAGACACATCAGGCGCATACTCACTATCAATACAGGACGTTATCGCTGGCACAAACAAATTTGTGACCCTCGACCATGTAATTAGGGCATCACAAATTGTCCTCGTTCTAGAATCATAAAAAAGAATTACATTTGAATTTTTTTAGAAGATCCAACATTTATTTTCAATACATAGTACTCAAAACATTTTTGGAGTCCTTGGAAAAACATCTCGGAATCGAGTTATCCTCACAAAGATTTGTTCCACTCTAGCGTGCCTTTCATGTTCACGGTTTTTGCTGACTTGAGATTGAATCTGTCTCACGAAGACTCATATCATTCCTTTTATTTATTTTTTGCGAAATTTTACCGATCTATTAAAAATCATCAATAATAGTACAAAGAGACCCCAAAGCAATAGAAGTTACAAATAGGCCACTTGACTATCTAGCGACAACTACAATCACTATCGCAGGCCGAAGGCGTGCCGCCGTCCTCTCCTCCATCACCGGACAAACCATCATCATTGATAACAACAGTAGATTTAAATAGACTTGCCTGAAGTCACACCAACGAACACGAAAACGGACTAGATCGTAGGAGATCCACCGAACACACGAGTCCACGTGTCCTCTGTCGGCGCTAGATGCACCACCAAAGCGTGGTAGAGAGGGGAGGATCTCATTCTAACTTTAGGACACAGCTTCCGCCTCAACATCCCAAAGAAATCATTGAAATATGGGCTAAACAAAGCATGATGCCGGTATATGATACTATCCCTACAATCGCTAATATCATATAGTAGTATTATAATAGCACCAAATTAAATTATTTGTACAATCTCAATGCAATCAGTCTAGACACACCGGCGCGGCACCGAGACGCAGGAGCCGTCGAGGACGCACCGGCAAGGATAGGTGACCGTGAGGTGACTGCCAGAACGGGGTCGGGATCGGAGGCTGTGCTCATCACCTTGCTGAAATCAGGAGGTGCACATTTTGGAAGATACGTACACCCATAGAGCGAGGTGCATTGCCCCAATCAGAACTGCTCCTTGAGCGATGACTTCCTGGTCAGCCTAATGGCATGTAGCTGCACGCTAGGTTGTGTGGTCGCTAGGTCGTCCGACCTTTTTTGGTGGGACTTGCTGTGCACATTGGTGTCTTTTGGTTTTTCTCAATGCCTCTTATCTCCATTTGCTAGCACTGGACGTCCGCACTAGCGAGCATAGGCATCCCCACACATATGTAGTAGAAAACTGTGTTAGCGTTTGAAGGCGTAGCTAGCTATCTCTTGATATAGCGTTGTAGCATTGGTTAATTTCTTTGGAACGACTACTCAGGGCTCTCGCCTACTCTTTTACGCTAAAATTGATCCTCATGACTTTTCTCTGCTCATTGTATCTCTTTGGAGCTTTCTAGAATTATTTCCCTTTTCTTTCTTTAAAAGAGAAGGGCGTCTTGTGTCAACCATATAATAGACCTTGGAACAATGAAATGGATTTGCAGAGGTGAAGTAGGCAACTCTATCAAATGCCAATAAATGAACGATAAGTTGTGGAGCAAGCTTACTCAGTTGGTACTATCCTAGTGCCGCGCGAGTTCTAAACTAAGGCCAGTCAATATTGTAGATAGGTAAAAGTAAAAAAATGTTACAAAAGGCCAAAAAAAAATGTTCCCCATAAAGTGTATCGAACATTACAATACCAAAGCCATAAAATGGCCAATAATAATATAACTGAGTTAAAGGCATAACCACCCGTCTACCTTACAATTACTGAATTGAACAACATGCGCAAAGTCAGACTCTGCCAAAAACTAGAGGAGTTAAGTGTCCAAAAAATGCAAGCACATTCTATAACATCCCAATTGGCACCATATATGCGCTTTCAAAACAGTTGACATTCCGTTGAATCCTTGTAAAATAACCTCACAAGCCATTTTTATTTTTCTGGAGATGGATATTCTATTACGAGACACAGGTTAATGCAAAACTACAAAAATAGAAATGATTGGGTAGTATATGCAAACAAGCATTTATGTTGGAAAGATGCAAATGTTGTTTACTAAGTCTAAAGAGAGATGATAGGTTCTACTCCAACATAAATAAACTTTCCAAGATGATCCTAATATGTTTAGGCCTTCAACACAACATCATAAGAATAATTCAATCCATGCAAGTGTGTTCTCTAGGCAATAAACAAAATTTTACCAATTGCCTAACACAAGACAAACCACTAAGCTTTATTTCCTATTTCAGCATTACGCACTAAATTTCGTTCACATATGGCTCTATTCACTTTTAAGTATGTTAGATGATGAAAAAACCGAAGAAGGGGATACCTTTATTGTATTAGTTATTTGTTTAGTTTTGAGTCACTTTGTCGCAACTTTGCTTTCCCTATTATCCTGCAAAAAAAACTTTTGCTTCCCTATGAGTTCTCTCTACATGTATTATTGATTTAATTATCACAAGTTTAGAGGTGTAGGTTAAGAACATTTACCACATAGGAGAGAACACATAGGAGTAGGTTAAGGCATTTCAATAATCATAATTTCTTCCAACCCGGTTTACTCTTTGTAGAAAATGAGACTAACTCAGCTAGACCCATATGTGTTCCTATTCAGCTGGTTTTACAACAGACATTTCACATGATTGATGACAGTTAGGCATTACCAGAAAAAATATATGAAACAACAACTCTCTTGTATTATGCAATATGGTTTTCATATTCCTCTCATAGTAATTACCATCTAAGAGGGGTTGCGCAAGTCCGTTATACCAACACAATTCGAAGGCAGATGTTAATGCGCGAAACCTTATCATACCCTCATATACTATCTATTTTGACATAATAAACATGCCATGCACAAGGCTTTGTTGATAACATTTTAATATTTTTATTGTACTAGTAATTTTTTTCGCGAGTCTTTTGATAGTTTCATCTCATATTTCATATATGTGTTGGATAAGAAACACGCAGAACATGTCTACTCAATATTCAAATAAAAACTCGATCACTACAAATATGTTACATAAGTTTTGAGAAGCATGGAGCCTTGAGTTTTCATATGCATGGAGTGACTACATAGAGGATTTAGTATCTTGAATGTGCCTTTGTACGTACAGGAGTCAGTATCACTAATGTGGAAAGATTTTCCTTTATTGCAATAGTTTCCTATACCTTTTTTATTTATCCCGAGCCCCCTTGGTGCTATTTTTTCTTACAAATAGAGTAGGTGGGTTTGTCAAATGACAATAATGAATAAATACAAAGTAACTCGAAAATCTTAGTATGATATATCTGGTAGTGCACAACAGGAGGAGGTATTAGTAAATCACTTCAACAAGGAGTAGCTTGTATTCAACTAAGTGGGCCGGAGAGAAGACTTGGTTAGCATTTGACGCCATAGCTACCTCATGGTATAGCGCTGCAAATTGGTTAATGTCCTCAGACTAACTAGTCGGAGTTCTCGCCTAGCCTTTTTTTAACACCATTCTTCGTGACTTTGGTGGCCTCATTTTTCTCCTTGGAGCTAGAATGATTTCCCTTTTTATTTCTCTGGAAGGTAGGGATGAGCTGCTCGTGTTCTCTTTATCAAGCATATAGTGGATCTAGGACCAACAATGATATAAATTCTGAAATGTAAAGTAGGTACTCTGTTAAATCCTTGTTCAGCTTGTACACCGCTAGTGTCCTACAATTTCTAAACCGAGATAGTCAAAATTATAGTTATGTAAAAGCAAAAAATGTTACAGAAGCCCAAAGAAACGTTCCTTGTGCAAATACATGTATATCATACATATCGAAGTCGTATAAATCGCCAGTGTGAAGAAGCTTTGGGTTGAGAATGTAAACAGCCTTCTACTGTGTACATACAAAATCAGACCCTACAAACACCAAGAGGGGCTAAGAACCAAATAAATTCAAGCACATTAGAGTAACATCCACGTTGCACCATATATGCACTTTTAAAAAAGCCAACATCACGTTGAATCCTTTAAAGGAACTAACGAGACATGTATTTTCTTTCTTTCTTTTTGTACAGATGGATATTCTGTAATGAGCCACATATTTGGCCAGATGAGACCGGGCACTGTCGAGAAACAAGCGTATATATTCAGAAATAAGAAAATGCTGCTTACTATTTGTCAATAGAGGTGTGATAGGTATTGCTCCAACGTAGATCAACATCTAAAGATGATTAATATATGTTTAGGAGTTCGCCGTAATACCATAAGCCTAGTTTAATGTAAAAAATATATTTCACGATAGTTCTAATAATATCAATTTGGTATTACGGGTGTTGATACTTTTGTGAATATAATTGATCAAATTTTACAAAATTCGACGTTGACCAAAAAATATATGCAAGATAATTTAGGCAGGAAGGAGTACAACGTGTTTTTTCCGGCCATTTGTTTCTTCTGCGAGGATTATTCTATGTCTCTTATAGATTGCCTAGGATTTAGCAATGTTTCTATTTGGCCAGGACAGATAGGCACATAGGCATACGACTACTAAATACACTCTCTACATTTCAGCTAAAACATACTTACCGATGCCTTGCCCACATCCACTCGGATTTGTGAAGAGTGACTTCTTAGTCCAGCAGATCACAAGCGATTGCAGGTTAGGTCGCATAATCATTAAGAACTGTAAGATTGACATGATTGGATCAGGCCATGTATGCCGTCTTTCACCTACTGGTTATTCCTGAAACCTCGCATCCCTGTTTAGCTAGCTAGCTCACCATATAACGTTGTTGTCAATTGGTTAACTTATTGAGAATGACTAGTCAGAGTTCTCGCCTAGTACTAGCTTTGCTTCTCATTATTTTGGTGCCTTCGTTATTCCTTGGCATGATTGTTCATTTCTATCATTAGAAAAAGAGGGACGTGTTGTTCATGTTCGTTTTATAAAGCGTATAATGGAGCTAGGACCAATGAAATGAATTCTTAGATGTAAAGTAGGTAAGTCTATTAAATATCAACCAGTGAAAAATATCATCAAGCTTAGTCAGTATGTACACTCCGATCCTGAGTCCAACAAGTTCTAATCTGAGAACAATCAAAATTATATATATCTATATATAGAGTGGCGCTATTTGACACCCTATCTTCAGAACCGTAGATTATTTTTACGTCACGTAAATTTTGTATTACTTCGTAAGTCGAGAAGAACATAATAAAATTTAGAAATGACATAATTTTTTTGTTTACATGTCGTAAAAAATTCGACGTAAAAGACATATTTTTAGTGTTTTTTACACTATAATGACTCATAAACTTTATTTTTGTGTCAATTTTTTTGGTTGTGGTGAATATATGAATATAATTATTCGTATACAAAAAATAATTTTTTAAATCTAAGAACGTAAAAATATGTTAGGTGCAAAATAACTATTCTGCACCCTGGATGCTAAATAGGATTTCTATATATATATATGTAATAAAATGCTGCAGAAGAATAAACTAATGGTCCTTACGAAATACATCTATATGCAGCAGAGCATCACCATAGCAAAGCCACATACATGGAAAGGCAAAGAAACTTCAGATGAAAACATAAGTATTATATTTCAAAAAAAAACATAAGTATCAATCTAGCTCACCACTCTTTTTATTAGAGCTAGTACGAGGGTTATAGTGATAATGAAGAAATGATATAAGGTACAAGGCGGGGTACACGAAATGAACAAGGGTACATTCAGATTAAATCCTCGACTCGAACCTTCAATCCATGGCAACATCGAATGCGAGGGATATGGGCTGGTGAAAACAATTACAGGCCTGCAGGAGAAGGAGTCGCCGACGAAATCAAAGAGATGATTAAAGGAAATCGGGAAAGCTATCATCCCCAACTTAGCATGAGTCATCATTGTCAAGTGTACTTAGACCCTCATAATATTTCAACATTACACACCATTTTCACAATCAAGATTAGAACAACAAATGCAACCAATGGGACTAGAAGTATCATCTTTTGTGGTTAATACATTTTTTGATCCATCTACGAGATGACCAACACATACCATTAGAACCTAAAATTCCCCAAAAATTAGCTTATCAACAATTCCCCCCTCTCACTCCACAATTTTCACCATTGTCATCAGTTTCACTCTCCAAGTGTCCCTCGATTTCTTCTATTCTATACCTAAAAATCACCAAAGATGGCAAGAAAGAAACCTCTATCGACATTTTATCACATCTCCACCTACTCAAACGATACCTTCCCTCCTATCTGGTCTAGGCTGACTGCGCTATGGAAATAAGCCTGGCAAAAAGACACATTGAATCCATGCGACAAGACCTGAAAGGTTGCGGTGTAGCTCCATGACCTTTTTGCAATAGTCTCAAAGCCTCTCATCCCCATTTACTGATATACACTTAAGACAACCGTCAAGCATATGCATGCCAACAAATAGGCATAAAACTTGGTTAGAATATTGTGGCATAGCTACATCATTGTATAGCAGCCCCATGAAGTTTAAATTCTTTAGAATTACTATTCTGAGGTCTTGCATAGTCTCTGCCTTGTGAGCTTGGTGCCTGCATTTTCTCAACTTTGAGCTAGCTAGAATGATTCTCCTTATCTTTCTTTCAAAAAGATGGATGTATTGTGCATGTTCTATTTATCAAGCATATACGAGAGCTAGGGCCACTAAAATGAATTTGTTTAAAGTAAAGTAGGTATAACTATGTTCAAAGGTAATCAATGGAAACTTATTTCTTCATCAAGCTTATTCAGTTTATATGCTCCTAGTGTCTTGCGAATTCTCAACTAACACTAGTCAAAACTAGTAGGGTGGCCCTCGCAGATGCGAGGGCATTATATTATCTTCACCTTTTTTTGAAAGTAACCTTGGAATCAATTAATGTGAATAATATAGCTCCATAGTTCACATAAACAGATAGATATATGTCAGAACTTCATGGTTTTGATAGGTTGTCTTGTAATTTGTTGATATTTTCTCTGACAAAGCATGTGTCCATTTAAAAAGGAATCTTAATCTAATTTAAACTGACGATACAATGTTCGCTTTTGATAGCATCAATGTTTGAGAATGTTCGCTTTTGTTAATCTAATTTAAAAAGGAATCTTAATCTAATTTAAACTGACGATACAATCCAAACTTGATGCAATTATGATACACAAATTTAACTTTTTGTGAGATTTTTGAACATATTTCTCTTTTATGTTTAATCTAAAGAAAGAATTACAAATATTTCCAGACACACTCTTACTTTTAGAGATTATGATTATTTTATTGCGTAAATTTGCAAATTTAAGGATTTCTCCCGTTAGAATAAGATATGCAAGTATGAGAGGAAGGTTTTGGTAAATAGTTTTTTCATAGATTGTATATATTTTATTTATACTGGTGACATTGTTATTTTTTAATATAGTTTTCACGCACCAAGCTTTATGCCCAGTATGCATTTTCCCTATCACTTAAGACATATTAATATGGACGTCACTATTCATATCATAGAAAAACTACCGATCAAGTTAATTTTAGGGGTTTTTATCTCCGTACAGCAACGCTGCCAGGTATTGGATTAAGGTGGTGCTTTAGAAAAGATCGAAAGATACATGGTCCTAGACTCCCGGATTTGATCTACTTGGGTCTGCCAGAAAAAAACTTATGTGTCCCAACAGTCGCGTCAAACTCTTCCCGCATGAAGAAAAAATTGGGATCCCCTATCTAGTAGATGTACATGGTATACCAAAAAAAAAAGCTGATCATATTGTTGGTGTTCTGCTTCCAGTAATGTGTAACAAACAACACGATGTATCACTCTTGTTAAAAAATATCAAGACAGATCTCCCACTATGCATGTAAAAAAAAGACCCTTTAGCTGAACGTGTTTTTCTTTTTAATATCTCTAGAACGTGTACCATCGTTTAGTACTAAAAACTAATCATAAGATAAGAGCACCGTTGCTATATCGGTATTAGTCACAAATTCTCTCAAACTTATTTTCTCTTGGACATGGACGGATCCAAAAACTTAATTTCGGGTGTACAAATTTGAACCAACACAACTTGTACAGAAACTATCGACATTATGGGGAAAAATCGATTGGCTGATAAATATCCTTTTTTCAGTACGATTGGTTGTTGGTTGATATCCTGAACAGTTCTTTTTTTTTTGCAGGGAGATTTCTTGATTAGTTTGACGTGCCCGTTGCTAAAAAAAACTAAGTGTCCGCAAATAACTAAACTACCTAATGAAAGGCTGCACATACGTCTTGTAGAGAAACTCTCGACTTTATCGGAAAAAATTGATTGGTTGATTTTTCCTTTGATAGTACGATTGTTTGATATCTTTTTTTGGGAACGAATTGGTTGATATCTTGATTAGCTTGACGTGCCCGTTGCTAAAAGAAAAATCTTAACGTGTACACAAATAAATAAACTACCTAATTAAAGTCTGCGCACACACGTGATAACCTGTACGTAACTTAAAAGATCCTAGCCATTAAGTCTATATCTGACTGTCCAAATAATCTTGAGGATGTGGATCAACGGGTGCCCTTATATTGCTTTTAGTATATAATAGATTATAGGTATGGAAAGTAAAAAATACCGTAGATGCCCAAAAACAATACAATTCACACGCACGCATGCACGCACGCCTTTCTAAATCAGATTTTAACTATAGTGGAAGAGATAGACACCCGCCAGCCGCTAATGCAATATAAGTTCCATGTCAAGCACGAAACCGGTCTCTTGTGCGATTTCAAGTAAAGTTGGTCTAGGCCTCTTCATCCCACTATCCCGCAAAATTCAAAGTACACGTAGGAGGGTAGCAAAAAGAAGATCAGACACCCACAAAACAATTGTGTTGTAATCGTACCAACATCTACGAATAGATCTAGTCTCTGATAACATTGATAGCTTCGTTGCAAGGAAAACAAAAAAATCCTAGGAAGAGCGGAAGAAATCCAACAAGATCTGATCTACGAGATGCTAGTTATTGATGAGAGTTAGATCCAATCTACGAGATGCTAGTTATTAATGAGAATTAGATCCGATCTACTCACCCTCTAAGTCACATGAGTCACATCGATGATGTAGTCATACACAACGTCGGATCAACCACATGAAGTCTTGCGACCGGAAACACCTTCACGGTATCTACACGTCCGCATTGGTGCCATCTCCTGCTTGATACCGCAAGCGAGAGAGAAGAGCTCCGCTAGATTACGGAAGGACAACGACAGTGCGGGGTTATGGTGTAGAAATGCAGCAGGGCTTCACCTAAGTGGCTATGCAAGAGAGGAAGGAGAGGGGAGAGGGAGGTAGCGGCTGGGATGGGGAGATGCATTGTCCACCATGGGGATGGGGAGGAGGGATAGGGGAGAGGGGAGAGGGAGGCAGCGGCTAGGATGGGGAGAGGGAGGTAGCGCCCTCCACCATGCCCCTTTATATAAGTGTAGGCAGGGGAGGTGCATTGTCCCTCCCTCCAAGAACTATGGTCAGCTGCGCTAGGGGGATACTTGCCCCCCAAGTCTTCCCCTTCCTTGCGGCTAGGGTTTGCCCCATATGGGCGCATGGGCCTAGGGGCTATGGCACCCTAACCCATGTAGGTCGGGGTGCCCTCAACTCTTGCCCATGCCCCCTTCTGAACATGTGGGACCCCTTTTAAAAAACTTTTGGAAGCTTCTAGAATATAGTTTTTTCTCCATCTCCGGATCATTTCGGAGCTCCTTATGATATCTAGGATCTCATCCGAGACTCCAAATCAATATTCGATAACACCATCTATTATCTCAACGAAACCTAGCGACATCTAAGCATTTAGTGTGTGACCCTATGGGTTCGAGAATGTGTAGACATGATCGAGATACCTCTCTGATAAATAACCAATAGCGAGACCAGGGATGTCCATAATTGTTTGCACACATTCAATGAAGTTCTTCTATCGGTTGAACCATAATGTCGATGATTCAATTAATCAGGTATTCGATTCCCTTTGTCTCACAATATATTACTTGCGCGAAATTTGATCGTCGGTATCGCCATACCGAGTTTAATATCGCTACTGGAAAGTTCTCTTTACTCGTTCCATGGTGTAGGATCCCCGAGACTAAACACATTAGTCACATGCTTCCAGGCTTTTGGATGCTACACTACCGAGAGGGCCAAGAGATATCTCTCTGTCACTTGGAGGAACAAATTCCGGTCTTGATTCATGCAACCCAACAAGTACCATCGGAGATAACTGAAAGCCATCTTTATAATCACCCAATTACAAAGTGACGTTTGATGTCCATAAAGTATTCCTCCAGCAACAGGGAGTAACATAATCCCATGGTCTAAGGAAAAGATAGTTGACATATACAAAAGTGATAGCAATCAAACTAAGTGACACGATCAATGGCTATGCTTATTATTGGGTATGTCCATCACATCATTCTCCTAATGATATGATCCCATTATCAAGTGACATTACATGTCCATAGTTAGAATATCTTAACCATCACTTGACTAATGAACTAATCAAAAGAGGCTTACTAGGACACTAGGTTGTTTATATTCCACATATGTATTTAGTTTTTGGTTCATACAATTATAGCATGAATAATAAATACTTATTATGAACATTGAATATAATAATAACAACTTAATTATTTCCTCTTGGCATATTCCCAACAGATGCGCCAATATAATCTGGAGCTCGTCTAGTTTGAGATAGCTTACTTTGCGGCAAGGGAAGTCACGAAGAAAAAAAAGGATGCGGAGGACAATATGGCTATGACGTCGACTTCGGCAGGCCCATGCACCATTGACATCTCGTTGGGTTCATCTTCTGAGATAGACCCGGATTTCTAGAACGATCTCACCAGCTCCGACGATGATGAGTTTTAGGTTTTATTATGAATCCATGTTTAGTTCTATGAGTTGATCTAGAAGTTGAAGTGTCGAAGTATCGAAGTTCTATCTATCGTTGGAGTCGAGTTTCTGTTGTTAAATTTGAAGTTTGAATTATCGGATATGAATGAATTTCTAGTGTAGGTGATCTATTTTACATCACCTAGTGTCCAACAGGCGCTCTATTATACATCATCTGGAAACCTTGAGCATATCAACAGACGCTCTATTTTACATCACGTTTGCTACCTTGGTTGCTCTCCTCGACAAAGCCAATGTCAGTTGCAGGTAGAACACATTTGTGCTCCTCGCATATCGTTTCCAAAGCCTCCCATTTCCTCAAAGATGCATTAAAGCAGTTCGGTAGACGCACCAAGGCTGGAAACCTTGAGCATACACAAAACCTCTAGAAGGAAAATATGAACTAAAAGAGAAATACTTCTTATGAAATCTTACTTCAGCTCGCTTGGATAATATAAAGCATTTTGTTGTATTTTCTTTGGTTTTTTTTTGGATAGGGAGCTATCACACCAATGTGACTGCTCGTCATGTATTTATAAAGGGGCTGTATATTTATGCGAGTTGTGGGAGAAAGAGTTACAAGAGTAGGTGGGATTATAGTCCCTTGCGGAAATCTAATTAAAACAAGTCGGTAGGACTGTAAGAGGAGAATGGATAAAGGTTGGTGCATCGGAGCGTGTTATCATTACCAATGTAAAGAATATTATCATTTCACTGAGTTAGTACTCTCTCGGATCCATAATAAATTTCTACAACTTGATACTAAATCAACGACACTTATTATGGATCATACGAAATAGCAAATATATATGAATATACATTAATAGAATTTTGTCCTTTCTCCTCTCCCGAATGTCAAAACATATCTATATCGAACTTCATAGGTCAACACAAGTTAAGTACTCCCTCCGACCCATATTAGTTGACTTGAATTTGTCAAAATTTGGATGAATCTAGACACTATTTACTAAATAGTGTCTAGATTCATTCAAATCTAGACAACTCCACGTCAAGTAATATGGGTCGGAGGGAGTACCAAAATGGGTTGAACTATTTTCATTATTCGTTTTGTACAATGAAAACATCTAAACTAAGTTGCGGGTGTAGGCCGGTACTCTTGAGATTAGAAAATTGAGAGAACCGAAACAAACGAGAAAACAATGAACCTTACTAAAACAACGAGTTACAGCATCTATAAAAAATTACACCACGGCGACCTTTGTTTCAGTTCAGACCAAACCTGTGCAATTTAGACTTACATCAAAGGTTTTACAAAATATTACCAGACACTGATCTCATATGGGAACCAAAGAACACTAAGGTACTATTGGTAGTTTGCACGAGCATTAATCCTCCATATGCGACATCATTATATCCATTTTACAGCATCCAGCAGAAAGTACATGCACTCTAGCTAGAGAACTTTTCCTAAGGATTCAAACACATCTCTAAACAGACCAATAAGAGATCGCCAAGTTGATTTAGAGAGCCTGTGTCCTTGCCCGAGGGCCCGGACTCGGCCAGATGGCAGCTCCACCCCTCTGGGGAGTTCTCGGTGAGCTCGGCCTACCGCGCCTTGTTCCAGGGCCCGGAGCTGAGCTGGACCCCTCCCCTGTGGAAGGCCCCCGTCCCGCTTAGTATTCGCATCTTCGTTTGGCAACTCTTGCGAGACCGGCTTCCCTCGGGGATTGAGGTGGCCAAGCGGAATGGCCCGGGTAACGGTCTGTGTCCCCTATGTGGGACGCCGGAATCTTGTGCCCATATTATGTTCTATTGTTCGGCGGCTCGGGCACTGTGGGGCTTTGTCCGAGAGGCGTTGGGTCCAGCTTGGCAGGCGCAGGAGCTCGGGGAGTTTCTGCAAGCCCAGGCATACCGTGTCGGAGGGGGGCGTCGCCTCTTCTGGCTGGTATTTGCGGCTCTCGGCTGGACCCTGTGGAATGTGCGTAACAAGATGGTGATTGAGAAGGTCTACCCCTCCCGCGTGACTGACCCTGTTTCTCCTTTCTTGCTTTCCTCCAGCAGTGGGCTCCCCTGGTGCACCAGCGTGACCGACCGGTCTTTGACGACACTATTAGGGCCCTGAGGGCGGCGGCGCTACCCCTCTCGGCTCCGGCTTCGTCGTCCTCGTCGGTGGCTTGAGTAGCCTGCTCGCAGCAGCGCTATTCTTTTTTCGTTTTGTCTTGGGCTTTCTTGTGTTGTGGCCCCAGCGGATGCCGTACTTCTTTTCTTTTTCGTTCTGGCTTTGGCTGTTGTGGTTGTTGTATGAACCTTGGTGGTGGACGTTGCTTTATTTATAAAGCGAGGCGAAAGCCTATTTCGAGAGCCATATTGTGTCGGCATTCCGTAGTTTCCAGAGATGGTGAGAGGAGCTTTGGGTCCAGGCAATTCTCAGCATCTCCAAAAGTTTGATGATTCGGTCCAGCAGTTTAGGAGATTTATAGAGGGGTCAAAAGCACCCGAGAGGGTGAGACAATGGTGCGTTCCTTCTCGCAACAATGTTCTCGATAATTCCTTTGGAGTGCACAACTTCCTTCATGTGAAGAATATGGCAAGGAAATTACACAAGCGCAAGAAATCGTGCCTTTTTTTAAGCTTGACATTCGCAAGGCCTTTGATTCCATTAGGTGAGAGTATATCATTGATCTCCGGCAAAGAAGAGATTTCCCTAGTTGATTCCGAGATTGGATTGCCGCCATCTTCACCACATCAACTTTGCGGACCCTTCTCAATGGAGTGCTCGGTCACACTTTTTCCCACGGCCGAGTCATCCGGCAAGGACCCGCTTGCACCTCTCCTCTTCGATATTGGCATCGACCCCCCCTAAAAAAATCTAGACCTTGCTACCTCACACATGTTGCTTCACAAGATTAGAGGTCGGGGCACCAATTTGAAAAAACTTTATCTATGCAGATGATGCGGCGGTGTTTGTGCCTCCTATTGAAGATGACATTCAAACCCTCTCTACCATCCTTCATAGCTTCGGGGAGGTGACCGGCTTATGCACCAACATCCAAAAGTCCTCTTTTGTTCCAATCTGTTGCGACCAAATCAACTTAGATGAAATTTTAGAGGGGATGTTGGCAGAGCAGGCATATTTCCCTTTGAAGTATCTTGGGCTCCCACTTTTGTTTTGGCGTCTCCGGAAGTGGACTTTAAACACCTTGAGAACAAGACGGCGGCAAAAATCCTGACATAGCATGGAAAATGTATCAACATGGTTGGCCGAACCACTCTTGTTAAATCCATGCTAGCCTCACAAGCTATCTATCAATTAACGACACTTATTGTCACTCCGGGTGTCACCGGAAACATGGAAAAACTAGACAGGGCTTTCTTATGGTCGGCTACCAACAAGGTCACGGGAGGCAGTGTGCCGCCCCAAGACATTGGGAGGTCTTGTTGTGCTTTGTGTGGAATATTTTGCTAGAACTCTTTGTATTAGATGGCCATGTCTTGAATGGAAAGAGTCAAATAAGATTTGGGTTGGGTTAGGGAACCCTTGCATGAAAGTGGACATGAATCTCTTCTACGCCGCCACTAAAATACTGGTCGGAAATGGAGAAAGGACGCCATTTTGCAAGGCCTCATGGTTGAATGGCTCCAAGACAAAGGACATTGCACCTCTCATCCATTTGAGCTATAAAAGAAAGAAGTCGAATGTCAAGAGTGCCTTAAACAAAAATGGGTTGGTAACAAAAATCAATATGGAAGATCTTATCTTTGTGCATCTTGAGAAATTTGTAGAGTTATGGTCTCAACTACAAAACATCCAACTTGCAAATGATACCGAGGACGTCATCATTTGGAATCTTACAACTAGTGGTCTGGCTTCGACTTACAAGGCACAATTCTTTTGGAAAATATCGACCAACATGAATAGAATGGTTTGGAAAATTTGAGCGCCTCCAAAATCAAGTTCTTTGCATGATGGCTTGTGATCCAAAATAGAAATTGGACGACGGATCGCTTAGAGAAAAAAGGGTTGCCAAAGTGTGGGCTTTGACATTTGTGCAAAAGGGCCATGGAATCGCCAGCACATTTGTTCATGCATTGCTGCTACACCATTAGACTTTGGGTCTTGTCAAGAATTGGCTTGGGATATGCCCTTCATTTCCAAGATTGGCCAACGCTCTCCCTCAAGGAGTGGTGGTCACGCATGACCGGTGCCCTTTCTCCAAACAGTAAAGCCATGAGTACCCTCACTTTGCTCATTACTTGGGAAAAATGTAACAAGAGAAATGCTAGGATCCACCACAACAAGAAAGTGCCATCAACGGTTATCTTTGAGAATATTAAAAAGGTGGCGAAGCTTTGGGTGCTGGCAGGTGTCAAACACTTGAGTGATCTTATGCCAGGAGAGTAGTCTGTTTTGTTCGAATTTTGCTTTGGTGTCCCCCCCCCCCCCCCCCCCCCCCCTCATCCAAATTTATGAAAATGAAGACGCAAAGGTGGACAAGATTGACTGATACCCCTTCGGTTCGGAATGCATGAAGGGGTATCGGTCAATCCTGGCTGTCAATTATGTTTTTAGTTTCGTAAATTTGCCTGAGAGGGGGGGGGGGGGGCACCGAAGCATGCCTTTCTCTTTTTAGTTTGTTTTGCAACTCGTACAATTTCTCATAATTAAATGAATGAGGCAAAGCTTTTGTTCTGTTTCAAAACGATAATTCCTTTGGAGTGTCTGGTTCATTGCGAGCCATTTTTCGTCTACAAGTCAAGGCACAACAAGAGTTGTGCGTCTTCCTGTCAGGGGTATAGACTGAAACTCTTCAGCCTCCCGTTACCATTTTTAGAAGTGAAAAACTTATGCATTGAAGCCCAGATTATCAGATTTTTACTTTCATCTAGTCTTTGCTATTTCTACTCTTCTTGGAGTATTTTGTTTTTCTCCTTGAAATCTTATTTTATTTGTCTGTTGGAGCGCGGCAGCGAGTGTAAGTTATGGCTTCTCATGTGCTTTTATCCTCTTCTTTTTGGAAGGAATGGTGAATCTTATATTTATCAGGGGAATGTGGAAGAAGAGATAGATGACAATCGCACGAAAAGTGACAATTTTAGCAAGTCATTGCCTTGTTCTGGAGATGCAATTTCAGGCTAGTGATTCTAATTACCCCCTCCGACCCAAATTAGTTGACTCAAATTTGTCTAGCGTCAAACAATAGTCAATTTATGCCACCAGTTCGTTGCATGTAACGGTTGACAAATGACAAGAGTTAAGACTCGGTTGTCTAGCGTCGTCAGTTTTGGTGATACACGCCCTGGATGCGCCTACTAGACTATAGTGGTTTTCGTCCTGATTGCACCTTCCAACCAACCAAACTACTGCTGATCGCACAGCTGAGAGATCCGTGCTCTCCTTCTCTCCACGACGTTCACACTAAAGAATCTCAAACCAAGGCGCTACGGGGCTGAAATCTCCTGCTACAGACCAAAATTCCGTTGCCTCCCATTCCCATTTTTAGCAGTACGCAACCAATTAACTGAAGAGCATTTTAGAACATCAGATGTTGGCTCTCTCTATAGTGTTTTCTACCAGACTCCTTTTCAAGGTTTGGCACTCCTTTTGCTTCACTCCTTGGCGTCTTCTTTACTTTGTTTGAGGGAGAGAGGCGTAAGTTATGACTACTCTTGTTCACTTTATATTCTCTTGTCTTTGGAAGAGTAGTAGCACGTCTTCTATTTATCAAGGGCATACAGAAGGAGAGATTAATATGACAATCCCATGTGAAGAGTGACTCTTTGAGCAGGTCATTGCCCAGCGGCGAAGCTCCCATTATGGCAAGTTATGGCGTCTGCCAAAGCTAAACGTCACAGGTAATACTGTTATACCATCCAAACTTTACGCTTAGTTATATAACTAAACATAGTTAGAAAATGCTACTCCCTCCATTCCTTAGAATAAGGCATATAAATTTAGTCAAAAGTCAAACATTGCAAAGTTTGACCAATCTTTTACATAAAACTATAAACATCTACATGGTCAAATCAATCTTATTGGATACATTATGAAATATATTTTTGTGTTGTAGCTATCTATTATCATAGTTGTTGATAGTTTTTTCTATAAATTTAGTCAAACTTTGCACTGTTTGACTTTTGACTAAATTTATAGGCCTTACTCTAAAAAAAGGAGGTAGTATAAATAAGGAGATGTAGAAAGCGTTTTAGCACTACATCTCTTCACCACAATTCAATTGCATACTTAAATTACCTTTTGATATTGTTGTTATCATGGGTCATGTTCTATGGACCTTCGTACTTTTATGATATGATGATGCTGATTTTGATTTGCTTTATATGTAGTACATATTTCATTGTAAAAATCTCAATGTAATTTTTAAAAATGATTTGTTCTGTCTTTATCGGTTACATGGTGGGATAATTTTAAATTCATTTCGCTGGTATTTTCAGGGAGGCAGTTGAGATGAAATGGAAGGAACATTCTGAACCAAGTCGCCATTGATTGATGTCAAAAAAAGTCACTTTTGATTAATTATTGCTCGGGGATATCACACTGGTTTCATTTTTTTCCTTCGTACTTTCGTTTTGTATTGTATATTACTACCTTTGTTCATAAATGTAAGTTGTTTTGAACGTTTAATCTAAACTAGCAAAATGACTTTTTAAAAAAATACACTTTTTTTTTACTTTAAATAATGTTTATACTAGCCTCTGCATAACTAGGATGTACGCATGTGCACAAATCATACAAAAGAGAAACAGAAAGTTGAGTAAAATTACAAAAATTACGAACAAAAACAACGGCTTCAGACTATGGCAGATCAATCCGCAAATCATGTGGACATCCATGTCGAGAGAAAATATCCCTCGTCGTGTCCTCCAATCACGTACACTCCTCCACAAATAAGTCACGAAACTCCATACGATTAGAGAATAGTCTTATATTTAAAAACGGACGGAGTAGTATATATTTAGAAGGGAAATAGTGGGCTGCCTATGGTGGCCACGGTGCATACCCTGAACACCGTTCGATCTGTTTAATATGATTAAGAGAGCACACGGTGTTAACAAACTGTGTCGATGCATACTATAGGGAGACATGCATGCAACACAAGCATTTAGTACGGTCAACGGCTAGAAAACAAACACATCCATGGACCATGGCACGGTGGTGGCCGGAAATCACATCCATGCACCAGGGCTACGGTTCATTCAATGTTGTTATTCCTCTCATCAATATGAAGAGCATGCAAAAAACGATATTCACACAAGGATACGGTACATGCAATGATTCACACACTACTTCGCGCGGCAAAACCACAGTGGCAAGAAATCACATCCATGCACCACGGCTATGATTCAATCAATTATTTGCATATCAATTTTTTATTCAAATTCTATACCAAATTCATTTCTTAAATGCTAAATTTATTACTTTCCAGCTACATAATAGATAATTTGGAGTATCGGACGTTAATTTCATTTTATCTTTTTAAGATGGATTTTTTTAAGTACACGGATTGGTATTTGGGATGACATCCCCCGGGCAATTTTTTTTTGGAAAAATATAGAAAAAATACGTTAGATATATAATCCAAAGTTAAAACAAATAAAGTACTCCCTTCGACCCATATTAGTTGATTTAACTTTGTCTAAATACTAATGCATCTAGGCTAGATACATACGAATCTAGACTGGGTCAACTAATATGGGCTGAAGAGAGTAGTAATATTCCTTAGCCATCTCGATTTAAACACCACGTACTATATCACACTAGTAGAAAACAGGACACTAGTCCCGATTTGTAAGCTTTAGTTCCGGATTGCAATCCTGGACTGGACTAACGTATCGGGACTAAAGGTTAGGCCTTTAGTCCCGGTTCTATTGGGGTACAACAATTTGTTGTGATCATCTAACATCTGTTCAAATTTCAACCTCTTCCTTTCGCTATCACATTCTCCCTTTCATCAGCAATGACCCGACTAAGATCATCATCTGGCTCATATGATGCACGTTCTTCTGCTTCTTCTTCATCATTGTCTTTCATTGTAGTACCACCGTATTCAGGGGACATAGGATAGCTGTCATCATTCTCTTCATCTTTGTTGTCTTCCATCATAATCCCTCTTTCTCCGTGCTTGGTCCAACAATTATAGCCAGACATGAAACCGAACCGAAACAAGTGGACATGAAGGACTATTGAGGAAGAGTATTCCTTCTGGTTCCGACACTCACCACATGGTCAACAGATAAAACCATTCCGCTTGTTTGCCTCTGCCACAACGAGAAAAGAACGCACGCCTTTAATGAACTCGTCAGAGATTCGGTCAGCGTACATCCATTGTCGTCTCATCTGCATTTTATAAGTTCATCAAACAAAATCACGATGCTAAGAGTAGTACTAGTCTAAAAATAAAAGAACACATCGTATACATCAAACAAGCACTGATTTAAAAAACTTTCTACTATATCTTTAGTCCCGGTTGGACACACCAACCGGGACTAAAGGGGTTGCGGCAGGCTGGGGCCGACATGAGCCCATTTAGTCCCGAATGGTGTCTCCAATCGGGACTAAAAGTGGGTGACGACACTATACGTCATGAGTGGACACTATGCCAGTGAGTGGCGACATTGTTTCAGTGGGTGGCGACAATATGTCATGAGTGTCGACACTATGTTATGTTGCTTAATCTATAAATAGGCTTCCTTGTGAACTATCAACTGCAAGGAAGATCGTGTGCGAGACCAGGGACACCACTACGGCGGAGCTTCTCGAAGATGTCTTATGACCTCGTCCTCAGACATCTTCGAGGAGCTCACCGTAGAGGCACTCCCTAATATGTGAAATTAGTTAGCTCCACCAGCATACTAATTTAGCTAGAAAAGATATAAACTGAAAGATGGTGTGCGAGAGCAGGGACACCACTATGGCAGAGCTTCTCAAAGATGTCTTAGGATGCCTCGTCCTCAGACATCTTCGAGGAGCTCGCCATAGAGGCACTCCCTAATTTAATTTGGTATCTCCTTGGCGTGTTCATGTTTTTGTTCTTAATTTCTTGCTTAACTGGCCGATGATTAACTAAAATGCTAGGGCGCCACTATATATATGTGTGTCTTTATAGTTTTGGTACTTATTTTTGTTTCAGTGGATTTTATGACGACAGGTAGAAGAAAGAAGAATATTTTGTTGCTCGATGGTGACATGATGCACTGTGAACCGACCGGTTTTCAAGACAACGTGTCAAACCAAGATATGTATATAGGATGAACTCATGTATCTATGTGCTTCGATTAATCAAATGAATTTCGAGAACTATATGTGCCAAATTAACCAGATATACAGAGATAGAACCCACACAAAATCTATCCATTTCTAGAGCATGAAATGAGCTAAAACAAGCAATGACAGCTGAAATGATGAAGTTGCTAACCTCTTAGGACCCTTGATAGATGTGGAGCCAAAAAATCTTCACAAATCTTGAGAAAAATGGGGAAGAACTCGAGATTGAGGGGAGAAATTTGAGAGGGATGATTGTGTGAGCTTGAAATGGCTCGGGCTGGGAAGGGGAAGAAGATATAGTCGGGGACTTTAGTCCCGGTTTGAGAAACAAACCGGGGCTAAAGGTCCACGCATCTGCTCTTTTCCAGCGCGAGACCCTTTAGCTCCGGTTTGTTAAACGAACCGGGGCTAAAGTTTCCATACGAACCGGGGCTAATGTCTTCTGGTCCATGCGGACGTTTCTAGCCGTTGGGACCAGGGCTCTGGACCAAAGTTGCGTTTTCTACTAGTGTCATATCATTGCCTGGTACACGATTATGGTTGTTGTTTTACGAGGCGTGCGGAAGCGCTTGTTTCCCGGTAGCCGTGAATCGATGCTTATTAAAATAAGAAGATATGGTGCGGTGAGTATACATGCCGATTTCTCATCCGTGACCGTGCGTGTAATGCAGAAGCGAGTGCGGTGTAAGTTTGATCATGGCTAACGGCTGCATGCAGCATTCCATCCACTAGAATAATGCATACGGCTAGCGGCTGCATGCACCATCACATGCATTAAGGTGGGTTAATGCCGTTTGCCATCATTAACGTGCAGATGATTCAAGGGAGCACATGTATCTCACAATCCGACGGTGTCTAGGCTATGCACCGTAGCCACCACGGGTAGGAAATCCGCGTCGATATTTAGAAAAGACAAACATGTAGCAGCAGTACTTGGTTTACATGCTACTTAACTGATTTATCTTTGCAGAGGCCGGTGTTATACTCTCCTTTTCAAAAAAGAAAAAAAACTTAACTGATTTACCTTTGGTCAAGACGGCTGTAAATTGGTTGGGAGAAAGGTTACGTGTGCTTAAATGCAATACATTACTTATTTAGCCTGTCATAGTGCAACGGTGTAAGAGCCTAAGAGCATTTTCATGGACTAAAATTCTCTCCCTCTAAAAGATCATTTAGGACATGTTTCTTGCCTCTATGAGAGATTCTCATAAAATTTCAGTGTTTCTAGTCTGACATGTCCACTACAAGACAAGTCCACAAGGGTACATAGTATTAGAGTATCGACGCGGATTTGCTACTCACGGGCATAGCTGCGTATAGGCAGAGCATCGTTGGATTTAGAGATCAAATGCATGCAACCTCTAGATGGAAGTGGGGTGGAACATGGATGAGCTAACGGTGTTAGTTTGTGCATGCATGCAAAAATCTAGGGTTTGGCAAGGATTCCAAATTAACACACTGTTTTGGCTACAAAAATTTTAGCATCTAAAATGAGAAGAGATCGAGAACAAGGATTAAAACAGGTTTTGCATGCAGTAACTTTAGACTATGTGCCATGCAAGAGAGTGCCCTAACAAAGGTTGTTTTGGTATGTGTTTGGTGGCCGCATGCATCCATGACAATGTGAAGAATACCAAACAAAGGTTGTTTTGTTTATTGCGGTGGCCCTAGCTATTGGAGCAAAACAACCCTTGTTTTGATTAGGGTGGCTTCTTTCTGCAGCTAGGACTTCATACTATGCAAACCCTAGTGAAATTTTGTGGTACTATGCAAACCCTAAATATTCATCTAAGTGGTTTAGTGTCTTATTTTTTTGGCGGGAGAGAGTAACTTGTCATGCGTCATCTGGGTGACATTTTGTTTTGTTTTCCCGCCACATAGTACTGTGGTACTCTATAAAAGATAGAACACACTCATAGACAAAACATCTTATACAAGCACTTGTAGCTAGCAGTGCATTGAAGTCGTTCTGCTCCCCGTTTATGTGGAGGAACAAAAAGTTCGTTAGCGGTCCATAATAACGACGTAACACAATAGCTTGTGATTAGAGAAAGCAATGGTACGTACCAAACAAAAGTGCACGAGGAGGGATGAGGTACAGGGAAGAAAGCAATAACCAGTTCCACCTAGTTTTTCAAATGAGCAAGGAAAGTTGAAGACAGACTAAATAAGTTACGGTTTCTCAGCATGTTGTCCGTTAGGGTTTGCCTCACCTAAACGAAATTAGATAAGCTTTGTTTTGCATGTTGCTCGTTAGGGTTTGCCTCATGCAAACAAAATTAGACAAGCTTTGCTTTGCTAGGGCTTCATGCATGTAGTATATTAGGGTTAGGGTTTACCTCATGTTGTATATTAGGGTTTGCCTAACCAAAACGAAATTAGATAAGCTTTGTTTTGTTAGGGCTTCATGCATGTAGTATATTACGGTTTACCGTGTAGTATATTTGGTTTAGTGTTTATCGCATGTTGCTCGTTAGGATTTGCCTCATGCAAACGAAATTAGATAAGGTTTGTTTTGCTAGAGCTTCATGCATACGTGCCAAATGAACACTAACGGCGTTAGTTCTTAGACAAATCCTGGGTCTGGATACATGTGCTCCCTATATCAAAAGGGGATAGAATCAACGGTGGATAGGCTATACGCAGCTATGCCTGTGTTTAGCAGGCTATTTCACATTAGAGTATATATCGGTTAGGCATATTTGTTAGTTTAAATGTTGTAATCCAATTCTAACTTTAGTAGTCTCCTTGCCCTCAAGTCTTCTAGTACTATATAAACAGCCCAAAGTCTCATGATGTAATCATCTCTTGTAATATCAATACAATCTAAACTTTTGCAATCTATCATGGTATCAGAGCGTGTCACTCCTCGGCCTAGGTTTTAGCCAGCACCGCTTCCACCACGCCGCCCGCAAGATCTATCTCTGTAATTTCCGTCGGGGGCATCGGATCCTGTAGCTAGTTTTTCTTTCAATCCCTAGACCGGTTTAGTAATTCTAGCAAATTTATTTTTTTCCTATTAGATATATCTTTTCTTTAGCCACCAAAATCTGATTAGGCTCTAGCCAGTGCAACAATACAGCAGATCTGGTAAACTTTGGCTACAGACGGCCTGCCTCAAGCTGCTCTGGCCAGCCGTACACGTGCATCAGGCAGCTGCACACGCAGCATCTACTCCGACGTACGTATGTCCAAGTCCTGCATCGATGAGGCGCCCAAGTTTCATGGACCATCGCATGCTTGTTCCTGTGCATGTGGGACAAGGGCGATTCGGCTCAACTCCAAGCTAGCTGCATCTTCTCGGACCTGCATCTGCATGTCTACACCATCAAGTCGTCACCAAGCCGATCTACTTTGAGCTACCAACTCCGATCTGCATTAACCGTGGTCATTATGGCCGATAACCATCTACACCAATAACATCGTCATATCGTCGTCGCTACCACCGATCGTGGTCATCGTCAACGCCAACAAGTTCTTCTCCACGAGTGACACCGCGCTCATACAAGCGGAAAATACGGGTCTAATCCCCGAAGTACTACCGCTACAATGCAATCGCCATCGACAACTACCACAATCGTCTTCGTCCATCACAATCTTACCGTCAGAGTCGCAGTCTAATATTTATTTGGACAAGTCCGTGCTCAATTTTCTTCTTGCAGCCACTTCGTCTACTTCAACACGGCGGACAACTTCTACACCGACCGTTTACAAAAAAAATTATTTGCTCCTCAGTCAGGCTCTGGCACGCATGGCTCATGATGGTCCCTGTCTTCGCACGTCCGATATTGGCAACACCGACGTATGCCTTCGTCCCCGACACGCTCACGAGTCTGGCAAGCTCGGCATTGCGGATCGAGCTACTTCTCAAACTACGTCTACCTCAACCACTATGGAGAATTCTCCCGTCTCAATGACGACATCGACCACAACACAACAACATCATCAACTTCATAGACTTCATCAACGGCGACAACTTCAACAATGGCACCATCGACCACGACTACAATGCCTCACTCCCGGCTACATCGACATCGGCAATAAGGGCTACCACCTCACCTCCGGCTTATGCTACAGTCAGACCATCCGCGTCACTACCGATCCGACTGGGGGGGAGGGGGTATTAGAGTATATGTCGGTTAGGCATATTTGGTAGTTTAAATATCGTAATCCAATTCTATCTCTAGTTGCAATACAATCTATACTTCCACAATCTATCACGCAGGATGGTGATCTTCGGGGAGATACTTTTCTTTCTTTGGCGGTCGATACTTGGCCGAATTTTAAGGGCCCTTGGGCCTTTTACTTTGTTTTTGGTTTATATTGTTTTCGGTCCTTATCATTTTCTTGTGCATCAAGCCATGTGGTCCAGATTAGTGTCTTCGGTGTCTTCAGCCTATACGATTATGAGTCGGGATCCACATCCACATCAGGGATTTTATTGCCTTCCTTAGCATTATTAATGTCTTCATCCTATCATTTTGGCGGTCAACACATTAGCCAATTGGCCTAGTCGTAGTCCCTTGTATGGCTACTAGAATTTGAGATAGGCTATTCTAGCGGCAATGCAATTCCCCCATAGGAGGGGCCCCGGCACCATCTCTACTCTCAATTTGTTGGAGATTCGTGCTATACGTTTTACAAAATAACCCTCCCACCCCATCTCTTAGGTCTGCTGTAGTTTTTCTATCTAACCCCTAACATTTTTGGATATTCTATTTTTTTGTCGCTTGTTTGTCTTCTCACAATCGATAGTCTTCTACACGTTCCTGTTTCTTTTTCATCTCATTTTTTCTCGTACAATTTCAGGAATATTCAACAATTTTTTATATACATTCTTAATTCTGAAAATGAAACATGCATAATTTATTTTTTCAACAATCTCTTTTAATAATTTTTATTTTTCTCCTTTTTATTTAACAATATTTAGACACTCTTACTTTGTTTCATCCTAGATTCAGAAGTTTTATACAAGATTCACACGTTTTACAAACTTGTTTCTGCCAAGAGATATTTATATGATTTTTTCACAGAATACATGCATAATGTCTGTTTCTTTTTCACCTTATTTTTTCTCGCAAAATTTCAGGGATAATCAACATTTTTTTATGTACATAGAGAAAATATTATTTCGTTGTTGTTTGTCTCCACACTTGTTACATAGAGAAAATATTATTTTTTTAATTTACCATTATCCAAGGTGTGCGGCTTAATGGTTGCTGATAGTGTACAGAACTACAACTACAAGTACAGGATGAACCATGAAACTGTAGAAATACGTTGTTCTTGACAACAGTGGAATTCTTGAAAGATTTTTAGTTACAATATATTTTTAATTTATTAATTATCCGTTTTTAGTAACAATATAGTTTCATAAAAAGAAATTCACATATATTTATTCAAAATTTATCTGTTAACATGTATGAATCTTTACAAAATATTTTCACAGATTTTTTTCAAATAGCCATACGAACATTCATATTATTTTTTCAAGGTAAATTTTATTAAGGATTTTGCAACTATAAAATTCATGGACGTTTCAATCCACTCTTATCACATATTTCTAAATTCATGCAAGAAACATGAATAATTCATGCAAAATCCACCAAAATCTATAGGATTCAACATGGTTCCATACAATATTTTTCAACAATTTAGAAATTGATTTTCTATAATCTGCATCAACCAAGATTAATACCAAGAACGTTTTATACAAGATTCACACAAGATTCACGAGATTTCACACACTATCTAATCTGATTTCATAACAATTTTTTAACACTATCTCACTGTCACTCCTCTGATTAACAGATCTACCATGATTTTTTATTTGCAACCAAAGTATTTTTTACGTTGATTTTCTTAAAACCACGTTAATAAGATTAATACCAAAAAAATATTACACATTCACCGCGGATTTTCAAGTGTGTCGAGATTCATAGAAGATACATACAAGAATCCCAGAATATTCGTACTTCCAAATTTGGGAAAAGCAATTTGGATAAAATAGAAGCAGTCCAAGGTTATTTAATCAGAGAACTAAAACTATGTTTGATCTTGACTGATTCATACAAGATAATTTAGGTACCAATATTTTCGGTAGCAATATTCAACATTTTTTTATGTACATTTTTAATTCTGAAAATGAAACATGCATAATTTGTTTTTTCAACAATCTCATTTAATAATTTTTATTTTTGTAATTTTTATTTAACAATATTTAGTCACTCTTACTTTGTTTCATCCTAGATTCAGAAGTTTCATACAAGATTCACACATTTTACAAACTTGTTTCTGCCAAGAGATATTCATATAATTTTTCCACAGAATACTGGCATAATGTCTGTTTCGTTTTTACCTCATTTTTTCTCGCAAAATTTCAGAAATAATCAACAATTTTGTTATGTACATTTCAGGAATAAGATTAATAATAAGAATGTTTCATACAAGATACACACAAGATTCATGAGATTACTCACAATTTCTAATCTCATTCATATATTTTTTTCATAGAAAACAATATTTTCCTCAGATTCTTGACCGAAATCATTTTCGTTTTCCCTCTTTTTTTGATGTTTCATACATAGATCCATAGAAGATTCATACCATGATCCACACAAAAAAATTGAAGGATGTTCCATACAAAGATCAATCTAAATAAACTAACCTTAAAAAGACAAAATCTAGAAAAAATGGAAAAGAAAAGAGGGGCCTCAGATCATTACCATCACAGATTCAATCAATAACGAATCTGTAGCATACAAGATTCATACAAGAATCTGGGGAAGTTTTGCATGCATCTAGAAAAATTTACTGAAACCCTTCTGCATACTTGCTACCTCCACGACTAACACCTAAAAAGCATCTGGACAAACACCTAAAAAGCATCAGTTTTCCAAAGACATTATTAGTAACCAAAATAGATCTAGTTCTTCAAAAAGATTAGTAAATCTATTGAAGGAAATCCGCCCTTTTTGCGCTGCCACCGTTCTTTTTTGTACACGAGTCACAAGATTCATACATGTTTCTAATCAAAGTTCTATGAACATGAGAATCTGTTTTTGTACCCAGATCAAATCAAGTTCTATGAACATGAGAATCTCAAGACCAGTAGAGAATCATAAAACCAAATCGACTGAAAACGAAACCAAAAAACCAAATCTACTAAAAAAAACCAAATCGATTGAAAAGGCTAAACACTGGGGCATGGAGCCAAGATCTGTGACCGCCATGCCTAGCCAGAGGAGGAGGCGGGTCGGCCCCAGACTTGAGGAGGAGGTTGGGGGAGGTGGAGGCGGGGCTGGGTGGAGGAGGTGCATCGGCTTGGGAGGTGGAGGTGGAGACGGGGCTGGGGAGGAGGAGGTTCGTCGGCGATGGGGGAGGTGGAGGCAGAGGAGAGGTGGGGGGCGATGAGAGGTGGTGACGACGTGGGTGGAGATATGCAGCAGGGGCAGGGCGACGGAGGTGGGGGGACTCGCTCGGGGGCAGGGAGGGCTGCTCGCTCGGGGGCTGGGGACGGGTGGGACGGGGCAGGTTGATTTCAACATTTGGGAAGGGTTAAATTGCAAAACACTTTGAGGCTTTGACTGGGAGACTTTTGCACGAATCTCCAATTAACTTGCGGTAGAGATAATGCCGGGAGGGGGGGGGGGGGGGGCTCCTAGGTGTGGTAAATCCGCGCTCCTATTCTAGCGCGTTGGAACAATGTTGGTTTTGACTAGCACTACACATCTAACTTTGATCCACGTAAGAAAGCATCAACCCCCCCCCCCCCCCCCCCCCTCTCCCACTACCTCCACCATTTTCGCACTTGCCATCAGTTTCACCTCCACCAAGTATCCCTCAATTTCTCCTCTATATAAACATAGAATCACTGGATGGCAAGAATATTTTATAGAGTTTATCACATCTTCACCTACTCAAATAATTGGGACTTGACCCATCTTAATACGTCCAAATACATGTATGACATCATCTCAATGTGCCTTTTGGAGGGTAGTGATTTTTGTCCAACATGCACCTTCGAACCAATGAGCCGTGAATAATGAACATGTAGACAACACACAAGAGGGTGGGATACCGGCGCTTTCATCGACTCCAAGATTTTCTTAGTAATTTCCTTGGCGCACCTAAATCGCAAGCCATTTGGCTTCTGGAGGCCAAGGTAGTACAAGCAATACTGAGTGTCCTACATGCCAAAATTCTGTAGCCTCACATTCCCATTTTTAGCACTAGAAATCCAATTGACCGAAGCACTCAGAAAGCATTTCGGATCTCGTCTAGTCCTTTCTACTACTCTTTTTTAATTCTTAACACTCTTTTCTTAAAGTCTTGTTTTGTGCTCTTTATCCTCTTCTTTTTTGGAAGAGTCGCACATCTTCTATTTATCAGGGGCACGGGAAGTAGCATAAATGACAACCCACACGTGATAAGGGATGTTTTGATTAGGACATCTATAATAACTAAATAGGTGATCTCAACTAACTTATTTCTTTCAACATGCAAGTCGATCACCTTAAGAAATAGAGCAGCTAGTTATTTTGCAAAAAATCCAGTACAAATAGGCCCGAAAGTAATAAAAATTACAAATAGATCAAAGGACCACCTAATGACGACAACAAACACTAGCGCGAGCTGAAAGCGCGCCGCCCTCCTCGGTCCTCCAACACCGGAGACAAAGCTTATCATGGTAGAGCTTGTTATAGTAGACAGACGGAAAGTCGTCGTGCTAAGACCCAAAGGACCAGCGCACTAGAGAAGCAATCATCACCAATAATTACATTCGTAGATCGAAAGAGACTAACCTGAAAACACACCAACGAATACGAAAAACGAACAGATCCCGGAAGATCTATCGAACCGCCCTCCGTCGACGCTATATGCACGATCGGAGCGAGGATAGGGCGAGGAAGATTTTATTTTGACTTTAGGATGTAGCCGTCACCTCAGTCTAACCAAAGAACATAAACCTCCCGCCGGCGAGAGACCGTGGTCCACCACACCTCCAAGGCCTCAAGGCCACCGGAGGCGGAGCGGACCAGCGACGTCACCGGCGAGGGGAACGAAACCCTAGATGAGGTTTTCTCAGCCGCCACCTCTAAAGTCATGTACCGGTTCGAAGCGACGGAAAGTAAATAGAGCAGCTAGTTAATGAGGAGTTGCATAGGCTCATAATGTTGGAGCCTCAAAGAAATGATGGGGCTTCGTGATACCCTTGGACTAATATGAGGTGCATGGAAACGGAGGTGATTATCATAGAAAAATAATTACTTATGTTGATGTTCCATTATTTGAATGAAACATGGCAAAATGGAGCATCTTCGTTTTACAACATGCAGCAAAAAGTACGGACAGCAGGTACAAGAATGAAACAAATGTAAAGACCTAGAGAAATTTTCCAAAGGATCCAAACACATATTCTCTAAATAGATCAAGAAGCGATCGCCTAGCTAGTGTAGAATGTTAGAGTATTAGACATATACGGTTGTTATGATAGTTTAGAATAGTTAGGATTCTAGTCTAATTTGACTTGTAGTTTAAGATGAGTCCGTGTACGTCTATATATACTTATCCATGAGGCTCAATAATACATTAATCATATTCCGCCAAACTCATACTCTTTAATGATATCAGAGCCACATATATCGCCTAGACTGTAGAGAGCCACATATATCGCCTCGGAATTCCGCAGATTCAGCCATTCAGGAGATGGTGAGAGGAGCTTTGGGTCCAGGCAATTGTCAGTAGCTCCAAAAACATGATGCATCGGTCCAGCAATGTAAGAGATTTGCAGAGGGGGCTCCAACGCTATAGCAGCTTCATCATGCACGTCCAGATCGTCTTCATGGTCGACCACAGCGCAACCAATTGTTGAACGCTTGGTCGTCAGTCATTGCCAATTTAAGTGATGCGCCGTCTCCATGTGCCTTTTAGACAGTACATGATACTCTCCCTACCCGAACCTGCCATCCAACGAGCTGTGAATATTAAACAGGTCAACATCGTGCAAGAGGGTGAGACACTAGTGCCTTCCTTCTCACAACGGTGTTGTCGATACTTTCTCTAGAGTGTTTGGCAAAGATTTTTTTTTTTTTTGGCCAACACCTAATCACATCACTTTCCAAGAAAAATATACCCGTAAAAACGTGTCTCTGTGGTAAAGTGATATCCCCTTGCTATGGCCTATGGGCACCACTCACATCTAACTACTAATATTTCATTTGTGTTCAAAACATGCAAACTAAATAAACAGGGGAATATGCAAACACCTAATCACATCACTTTCCAAGAAAAGAGTATACTCGTAAAAACGTCTCTCCATGGTAAAGTGATATACCCTAGCCGCCTCCCTGGGTCGCTCGCATGAGGCGACTCCAGGGCGCCCACCTCCTAACCCCAGCAGGCCGCCACCGAGCCCACTTCCCGGTCGGCGGTGGCGACCACGCCTTGGTCACCGAAGGTGACGGGCGGTTTGCGTGGCCTCCGTCGATCTCCTTCGCGCGAGGGGTAGGCACCTTGGGGTTGCGCCGGTGGATCTGGGCTACGGGCGGCGGCGCTCCAGCGACGCAGGCTAGCGACTCGGATAGGAGGCGCGGAAGAGCGGAAGGGGATATGGTGTGGACCTGGAGGCGGCGGCTGCCCTGCGACGATGCTGCTTCCGGCGTCGGCTCAATCTCTGGGTTCAGCCATGGCCTCAAGGGCTAATGGTTGACCCGCTCGTTCCGATTGCCGGTAGACGCCAGCGGTGTGGGGACTGCTGGTTCGACCCGAATAGAGGCGGTCCTAGGGTTCCTCCCGCGCGAAAAAGAAGATCTGTTTGATGCTTGCCCTCGTTGATCTGGCTGGAGTGTCGAGTTCTGGAAGGCTCCGTCGGCGAACTCCCATGCACGCATCAGGCCTAGAGATTGCTGGATCGGAAGGTATTCAGTCGTGCGTACCCATGTTTTTCTGGCCGTTTGGTTTCACCGGGAGCGTTGCGAAGCTCTGCTGTTTGTTCCCACCAAGTGCCATTCATCGAGCCATGGTGAAGTCAGGTGTGGAGAATGTCAGGAAAGCAGAAACATGAGGACAACAATGGTGATTTGAGTCTTTGTGGCGACGACGAACTGGCTGCGTGATCTGTGACTCATAGCAGCGACTGTTTGTGGGGGGATGCAACACGGGAGGAGTTCCCG
The DNA here is from genome assembly GCA_916181665.1 of Avena sativa. Classification (NCBI taxonomy): domain Eukaryota; kingdom Viridiplantae; phylum Streptophyta; class Magnoliopsida; order Poales; family Poaceae; genus Avena; species Avena sativa. The sequence continues at coordinate 288,803,081 of OV702296.1, forward strand.
GTCTTACCTTGTAGGGTGAAAATCCAAGGTATGGTCTTAACTGGTTGTTCCTGGCAATGGCCTTGTTGAAGGCATTGTTTTGCGAGCGAGGACTTTCTCCAGGGTGAAAATCTATGATTTTTGGTCGGGCAATAACGGCGCTTGTGCATTGTTTCCTTCTTGAAGGGTTGTTATTGGAGTGGAGGACTATTGGTGTTGTTAGTGTCGTTGCTTTGAGTAACCGTTCTCTGTAGCGAGACTTTTATTTTTTGTAATTCTTCTTTATTTTTTCTGGGTTGTGTGCATTCGTAAGACCGCTAGGACATGGTTGTTGCAGAAGCTAGGTGTAATTGTATCTCTGTAATATTAATATATACTCTTTTCCAAAAAAAATCTATGTTTAAAACAGGGAAATATGCAATCTGATTAAACTCTGTTATATGTTGATCCAAATTCTATAAAGTATAGGCCAACTTCTGACGAGTGGAGCGAGGCCAACTACTAAGCACATTGATGTCAAGTACCATTTTGTTAGAGACATTGTTGCTCAAGGTAAATTAAAGGTATGCAAGATCAGCACTCATGATAATCCTGCTGATATGATGACTAAACATGTTCCTGTTGCTAAGTTTGAGCTTTGCTCGAACTTTAGTTGGTTTAACTGATTAGTCCAAGTGGCTATTGGCGCCGAAAGTATTTGCTTTGTTTGTTCAGGGAGATGGTTGCTGTTGATGCTACAAGGAGGAATTTGTCTCAAGGTGGAGTTTTGTTATATGTTGATCCAAATTCTACAAAGTATAGGCCAACTTCTGACGAGTGGAGCGAGGCCCGTCGCCGGAGTGTAACGAGTCTGAAGTTGGCCCACACCGTGCCCAACGGGGACGCCTATGGGGGGTGCGGGGGACGACAGCCCCCGCGGTACGGATCGTCGAAGACCTAGGTTTCCACCGATATATAAACCCCTTGTAAGCCATCGGTTGGGATGAGTTGCATCTGTGAAATCCCCGGCGTTTGTAAACACTCCTAGATATAGTGAAGTTTCGCTGGCTGGCGCCTGTGGTTTTTTCCTCTCTTTGTTGGAGAGGTTTTTCCACGTTAAATCTGTGTCCCCTGCTGTGTTTTTCGTTTTCGTTCTTAGTTATCTTCTTGTCGCAATTGTAACAAACTCTGACATAATTATATCTCTAGAAGCACAACTCAGATATCATATCTTTGACAAGGCTTGTTTGACAGGAACAACTGGCATACAGAGGTCAAAAGAGTGAATGTACAACGCAGCTCGTGTAACTATCAGTGTGAAGAATGCAACTAGCTTTATTTTTGAGGAATCCTTGACACTTTTTGTTCAGGAGATGCAATTTCAGGCTAGTGATTCCAATTACAAGATCTTGGACAAATGATAGCCAATTTATGGCACCTGTTCTTTGCATGTAACAGTTGACAAATGCCAAGAGTTAAGACTCGGTTGTCAGTTTCGGTGATACATGCCCTGGATGCGTCTACTCGACTGTAGTGATTTTCTTCCTACTTGCACCTTCAAACCAACTAAACGAGGATATCAAACTACTGCTGATCGTACAGATGAGAGATCAGTGCTCTCCTTCTCTCCACGATGTTCACGCTAAGGAATACCCAATGAGAAATTTCCCGCTATAGACCAAAATTCCGTTGCCTCCCATTCCCAATTTTTAGCGGTACACAACCAATTAACTAAACATAGTTAGAAAATCCTAGAAATAAGGAGATGTAGGAAGCGTTTTGTATTGCATTTCTTCGCCACAATTCGATTGCATACTTAAATTACCTTTTGATATGGTTGTTATCATTAAGGACGGCAATTTTATCCATGGATCCGGGTATCCACGGATATCCGACCCGGTGGGCAAGGGTATGGAGGCCTAATTACATCCACGGATTTCATCGGGCGGATATCTGCTAATTCATGGGGCGGGCATGGGTAGTATTTTCACTCCACGGATATCCGACGGATACCCGGCTGACACATGAGACCCACATGTCAGTGAGATTATTTTTTTATGTATACAATATTTACTCAATAAATGGCCCCAAGTTTCAAGCCACTGGCCCAAAATCCCACCTAAGCAGTAATCCTAATTAATCCCAATTCCCCCCAATTACTGTATGGTGTAACCCCTAGCCCAGGTCGCATTTGTGTCGCCGCCCCATCCCCGGGTCGTACTCGAGTCAACCGCCAGGAGGCAGGCGACCACTCAACATTTCTACTATGCATTGCTATATCTATTGAATGTATGAGATGTTGTATTGGAAACTTGTAATAAAAGGCATTCTCTAAGACTGTTATGAGACATCTATGTACTTTGTGATGTTAACGTGTGATATTTTAAGTACTATGTGGTTAAAATATTATTGATTTGATATTTATATGTATTATCCCTATAATATTTGTTGAAATGCTGTCGAAAATTGCTATTATATCGTAGTTATGCATAATATTATTATGATTATTGTATACAATATGTAAAACAATGGATATCCATGGATACTGGATATCCGGCGAGTTTGGATCTGGAGCGACATCCATGCCCATGGATATCTTCGTGGGCGGGATAGAGTTAGTTTCATGGATTTGGATTTGGATTTCGTTTTCCTATATCCGTCCAAACCCGCTCCATTGCCATCCCTAGTTATCATGGGCCATGTTTTATGGACCTTGGTACTTTTGATGCTGATTTTGATTTGTTTTATATGTAGTACATATATATTTCATTTTAACAATCTCAATGTAATTTTTTTAAATGAATTGATCTATCTTTCTCGGTTACAGGGTGGGATAGTTCTAAATTCATTTCGTTGGTATTTTCAGGGAGGCAGTTGAGATGACATGGAAGGAACATTCTGAACCAAGTCACCATTGATTGATCTAAACAAAAAGTCACCATTGATTAATTATTGCTCGGGGATATCACACTGGTTTCATTTTTTCCCTTCGTACTTTCGTTTCGTACGGTATATTACTACCTTTGTTCATAAATGTAAGTTGTTTTGAACGTTTAATCTAAACTAGCAATTTTTTTTTTGAAAATGGACGTTTTTATTACTTTAAATAATGTTTACACCTGGCCTGTGCATAACTAGGATGCACGCATGCGCACAAACCACACAGAAAGAGAAACAGAAAATTGAGTAAAATTACAAAAATCACTAACAAAAACAGCGGCTTCATACTATGGTAGATAAATCCATAAATCATGCGGACATCCATGTCGGGAGGAAATATCCCTCGATGTGTCCTTCAATCGCGTACACTCCTCCACAAACAAGTTACGAAACTCCATACGGTTAGAGAATAGTCTTATATTTAGGAACGGACGGAGTAGTATATATTTAGAAAAGACAAACATGTTGCAGTACTTGTTTACATGCTACTTAACTGATTAAACTCGGACAAAATTATAACTCTAGCAGCACAACTCACATATCATCACTTTGACAAGGCTTGTTTGACAGGAACAACTGACCGATTGCATACAGAGGTTAAAAGAGTGAATGTGCAACACAGCGCATGTAACTATAAGTGTGAAGAATGCAACTAGCTTTGTTTTTTTTGGAATCCTTGACACTTTTTGTTCAGGAGATGCAATTTCAGGCTAGTGATTCTAATTACAAGATTTTAGACAAATGATAGCCAATTTATGGCACCTGTTCTTTGCATGTAACAGTTGACAAACGCCAAGAGTTAAGACTCGGTTGTCAGCTTCGGTGATACACGCCCTGGATGCGTCTACTAGACTATAGTGATTTTCGTCCTACTTGCACCTTCAAACCAACTAACCGAGGATATCAAACTACTGCTGATCGTACAGATGAGAGATCAGTGCTCTCCTTCTCTCCACGATGTTCACGCTAAGGAATACCAAATGAGAAATCTCCCGCTATAGACCAAAATTCCGTTGCCTCCCATTCCCAATTTTTAGCGGTACACAACCAATTAACTGAAGAGCACTTCAGATTCTTGAAAAGGAGTTTGGTATAGAAAACACTAGAGAGAATTCAAGGTTTGGCACTCTTTTTGCTTTGCTCCTTGTCGTCTTCTTTCCTTTGTTTGAGGGAGAGAGGCATAAGTTATGACTGCTCATGTGTTCTTTATTATCATATTTTAGCACATGTTCTATTTATCAAGGGTATGCTAAAGGAGATATAAATGAGAATTCTATGTGAAGAGTGACGTCTTGAGCAGGTCATTGCCCAGCGGCGAAGCTCCCATTATGGCAAGTTATGGTGTCTGCCACAGCTAAACGTCCTAGGTAATACCCTTATATACCATCCAAACGTTCTGCTTAGTTATGTAACTAAACATAGTTAGAAAATCCTAGAAATAAGGAGATGTAGGAAGCGTTTTGTATTGCATTTCTTCGCCACAATTCGATTGCATACTTAAATTACCTTTTGATATGGTTGTTATCATGGGCCATGTTTTATGGACCTTGGTACTTTTGATGCTGATTTTGATTTGTTTTATATGTAGTACATATATATTTCATTTTAACAATCTCAATGTAATTTTTTTAAATGATTTGATCTATCTTTCTCGGTTACAGGGTGGGATAGTTCTAAATTCATTTCGTTGGTATTTTTAGGAAGCAGTTGAGATGCACTAGTGGAAACGAGGTCTTTTGTTGATCCCGAAAAAGGGCTTTAATACCGGTTCTTCCACGAACCGGTGTTAAAGGGGGGGGCGTACCAGCGTGGCCCCTGCGGCAAAAAAGGAGCCCCCCCTTTAACACCGGTTCGTGCCACGAACCGGTGTTAAAGGTCCCTGCAGCAGTGGCCCGCGCACCCCCCCCTTTAACACCGGTTCGTGGCATGAACCGGTGTTAAAGGGGGGGGCTATATAAGACACCACCCCAGCCCACACACACCCCACTCTTCCATTCTTTCACATTTTGGAGCCTAGCAAGAGGGTGTGAAGAGTGCTAGTTTGTGTTTTTTTCATATGCACTAGAGGTGTTCGGTGAAATGCCCGAGAGCTCAAAATAAGCTTTCTTGTTGCTCTTTCCGTCTCGATCGAGGTCGGCAACTATAGTTTCATGTGTCATTGATGTACTATATATATAAATGGTCATCTCCCTATTATTTTTTGATATATACTATATATTAATGCAGATGAATCGGCAATGGATGTACGGTGACCGCCGCACTTCCGAGTACATTATGGGCCTCCAAAATTTCATCGTTGTGGCTAATGCAAACCGTGGTCACAATGGTTTTATGTGCTGTCCGTGTGTTCACTGTCAGAACAAGAAAGACTACCCAAATACCAGAACCATTCACGCCCACCTGCTTCGATCCGGTTTCATGCCCAGCTATAATTGTTGGACCAAGCACGGAGAAAAAGGGGTTGTGATGGAAGACAACGAAGAAGAAGAGGATGATGACAACTATCATAATATGTATCCTGAATATGATGATAATGCAACGGAGGTAGATAATGAAGATCAAGAGGGAGCAGATGGGCCCGCTGATGACGATCTTGGTCGGGCCATTACTGATGCAAAGGAAGAATGTGAAACTGAAAAGGAGAAGGAGAAGCTAGAGCAGATGTTAAAGGATCACAAAACATTGTTGTATCCAACTTGCGAAGATGGCCACAAAAAGCTAGGTGCCACACTGGATTTGCTGCAATGGAAGGCAGAGAATGGTGTGACTGACAGCGCATTTTCAAAGTTGTTGGTAAAAATGAAGAATCTTCTTCCAATAAATAATGAGTTGCCCGACAGTACATACCAAGCAAAGAAGGTTGTCTGCCCTCTAGGATTAGACGTGCAGAAGATACATGCCTGCATTAATGACTGCATCCTCTACCGCGGTGAGAAGTACGAGAATTTGGATGCATGCCCGGTATGCACTGCACTGCGGTATAAGATCAGACGAGACGATCCTGGCGATGTTGAGGGTGAGGCCCCTAGGAAGAAGGTTCCCGCCAAGGTTATGTGGTATGCTCCTATAATACCACGGTTAAAACGTCTCTTCAGAAATAAAGAGCATGCCAAGTTGTTGCGATGGCACATGGAAGACCGTAAGAAAGACGCGATGTTGAGACACCCCGCTGATGGGTCACACTGGAGAAAAGTCGAGCGAGAGTATCCGGACTTCGCACGTGACGCAAGGAACTTAAGGTTTGGTCTAAGTACAGACGGCATGAATCCTTTTGGTGAGCAGAGCTGCAGTCACAGCACCTGGCCTGTGACCCTATGTATCTATAACCTTCCTCCTTGGTTGTGTATGAAGAGGAAGTTCATTATGATGCCAGTGCTCATCCAAGGCCCGAGGCAACCCGGCAACGACATTGATGTGTACCTAAGGCCATTAGTTGAAGAACTTTTACAGCTGTGGGCCAAACCAGGTGTACGTATGTGGGATGAGCACAAAGGGGAGCCATTTGACCTACGAGCATTGCTTTTCGTAACCATCAATGATTGGCCTGCTCTTAGTAACATTTCAGGACAGACAAACAAGGGATACAATGCATGCACACACTATTTAGATGATACTGGAAGTGTATATTTGGATAAATGTAAGAAGGTTGTGTACCTAGGGTATCGCCGATTTCTTCCGAACCTGCATCCAGTAAGAAAGAAAGGCAAGCATTTCAAACGTCTGGCAGAACCCCGGAGGAAGCCTGTCCTCCGTACCGGTGAGGAGGTATTTGGTATGGTCAAGGACCTAGAAGTAATCTTTGGAAAAGGTCCTGGCAGTCTATCTGTTCCGAATGACGATGCCGGACACGCGCCCATGTGGAAGAAGCAATCTATATTTTGGGACCTACCCTATTGGAAAGTCTTAGAGGTCCGCTCTTCAATCGACGTGATGCACGTGACGAAGAATGTTTGCGTGAACCTGCTAGGCTTTCTAGGAGTGTATGGGAAGACAAAAGATACACCGGAAACACGGCAGGACCAGCAACGTCTGAAGGCCCCTGAAGAGCCTATGCATCCTGAGAACGAGAAGGGTAAACGATGCCACTTAACTCCTGCCAGCTACGCTCTTACCAAAGCAGAGAAGGAAATCTTTTTTGAATGTCTGAGCAGTATCAAGGTCCCGTCTGGCTTCTCGTCGAATATAAAGGGAATAATAAATATGGCAGAGAAAAAATTCCAAAACCTGAAGTCTCATGACTGCCACGTGATTATGACACAATTGCTTCCGATTGCATTGAGGAGGCTTCTACCTGAAAATGTTCGAGTACCCATTGTGAAGCTATGTGCATTCCTCAATGCAATATCTCAGAGGTAATCGATCCAGAAAGCCTACCAGGGTTACAAACAGATGTGGCCCAATGTCTTGTCAGCTTTGAGTTGGTGTTCCCACCATCCTTCTTCAATATTATGACGCATCTCCTGGTTCACCTAGTAGAAGAGATTGCCATTCTCGGTCCTGTATTTCTACACAATATGTTCCCCTTTGAGAGGTACATGGGAGTCTTAAAGAAATATTTTCATAACCGTGCTAGGCCAGAAGGAAGCATCTCCAAGGGCTATGTAACAGAGGAGGTCATTGAGTTCTGTGTTGATTTTATTCCTGACCTTAAGGCGATTGGTGTTCCAGAATCACGACATGAGGGAAGACTGCGTGGAAAAGGCACCCTAGGATGTAAAGCAATGATATGTAGGGACGGGCATTCTCTCAATCAAGCACACTACACGGTTTTACAAAGATCTATCTTGGTTGCCCCGTATATCAATGAACACAAGAATTTAATATGCCTCAAACACCCGGGGCAGTCTGATGAATGGATTATAAGTGAACACATGGCGAGTTTTGGCGGCTGGCTGCAAAGACTTCTCACGAATAACACCACTGTTGGGGATCAGCTGTACTTGTTGGCCAGGACACCTTCTTCGACTGTATGTACTTTCCAAGGGTACGAGATAAATGGGAATACATTTTACACGATAGGCCAAGATAAAAGAGCACCAACCAAAACAGTGGTGTCCGCTTCGATGCAGCAGAAGACAATGGGCAAAAGACCACGTATTATGGGTTCATAGAGGAGATATGGGAACTTGACTATGGACCTAATTTTAAGGTCCCCTTGTTTCGATGCAAATGGGTCAAGCTAACAGGAGGAGGGGTTGAGGTAGACAAGAAGTACGGAATGACAACGGTGGATCTCAACAATCTTATGAAGAACTTAGACGAACCATTCGTCCTAGCCATTGATGTGGCTCAGTTTTATGTGAAGGACATGTCCTCCAGACCAAAAAAAAGAAAAAATATGCAAACGAATACATCATATGATGAGCCAAAGCGTCACATAGTTCTTTCAGGGAAAAGAAACATCGTGGGAATCGAGGACAAGACAGACATGTCAGAAGATTATAATAAGTTTGATGAAATTCCGCCCTTCACAGTGAAAACTGACCCAAGCATTCCGTTAAGTAAAGAAGATGCTCCATGGTTACGTCTGAAGCGATCATAAGGAAGGACATATGCCAAGAAGTTCATGCTCATATTATGTAACTCTAGTTCATGTTTTTAATATTAATACATGTCTTGAGTGTTAGTCATGTTTTGTGGATGGACCGGGACTATGAGAAGAAGTTGTCCCGATTCGTACTTACCATTAAGATCTGATCTCCAAACGCGCGCGGTCACATATTAGGGAGTGCCTCTATGACCAGTTTCTCGGAGATGCCGGAGGACTAGGCTCCGTCGGCATCTCCCTGAAACTGGCCGTAGTGGTGTCCCTGCTCTCGAAAACCATCTTGCAGCTTTGTAACTTCTCTAACTAGATCAATACACCTGGGAGCTAACTAATTTCACATATTAGGGAGTGCCTCTATGACCAGTTTCTCGGAGATGTCGGAGGACTGGGCTCCGTCGGCATCTCCCTGAAACTGGCCGTAGTGGTGTCCCTGCTCTCGAAAGGAGGTAAGGCATAGCCTCAAACTGGCTGGAGGACTGGACTCACAAGGATGCCTATTTATAGTACAAGCAGCTCGACATAGTGTCGACACTTACGAAATAATGTTGACACTCATCTTTAGTCCCGGTTGGTGTCTCCAACCGGGACTAAAGGTTCATCTTTAGTCCCAGTTGGTGACACCATCCGGGACAAGGTACACGCCGCACGACATAATGTCGACACTCACCCCTATTATTAGTGCTGACTCGTGTTTTTTGTCCCGGTTGGTGTCTCCAACCGGGACTAAAGGTTCATCTTTAGTCCCGGTTGGTGACACCATACGGGACAAGGTACATGCCGCACGACATAATGTCGACACTCACCCCTATTATTAGTGCTGACTCGTGTTTTTTGTCCCGGTTGGTGTCTCCAACCGGGACTAAAGGTTCATCTTTAGTCCCGGTTGGTGTCTCCAACCGGGACTAAAGGTTCATCCCGCCATTTTTTCCCGCCATTTTTCTTCCCGCCATTTTTCTTCCCGCCAGTTCTTCTTCCCGCCATTTTTCTTCCCGCCAGTTCTTCCCTCCAGTTCTTCCCGCTAGTTCACTATATATATGTAGGGTTGGCCTCCATTGTCATTGCACATCTCTAGACTCATATCTGCAACCTCATCACTCTCTTTCCCATGGCTTCCACCGTAGCACTAACCCCTAGGGAGGCGGAGGCGCTTTGCGCCTTGAACTACCCCTGTCCGCCGGGCTACTGTGTCCCCGTCGGCTGGATGCTGAGCGTCAGAGGCGTGCCGGTTCCTCCTGTTCCTCTAGGTGTGGCGCGCCGGATGGCCATCACGAACCACTACTACTTCGAGCTCACGCCGGAGCAGCAGAGGAATCCCAGATGGCATCCCGACTATTTCCCTACTTGGGAAGGCATCTTCGTGGATCGGCGTGAGAGGGCTCTCGCCAGGCACGAGGAGGACGGCCCACCTCCTCCTAACTTCAACGAGGCCGGCCGTCGGCTATGGTGGCGCGGTCGGACTCTCCAGAGCATCATGGCCTATGAGACTGCCGCCGACTCTAACCCCCGTCTGCGCTACCCTCAAGTCCAGCCCACGCGCTACCCTCAAGTCCAGCCCACGCGTACTCTCCAGAGGTTCAATTACGGCGACCCCGACGACGACAGCGATGACGGCGGCGGCGAGTACGACGACAACAGTGGCGAGTATTACAGGTGTAGGCAGGAGCATGACTGAATCACTCCAACATTCCGAAACAAGTTCGGCCGATTGTTACTTAATCTGGCCATGTATCTTAATTTTCAGTTCTTTTATGTATCTTAATTTTCAGTTCCAGTTCGGCTTTATGTAACTTACTATTAGTTGGCTATTAGTTCGGCTTTATCTGGTATATTGATTATGTCTCAAAAAAACCTTCACAAAATGACCTATCTCATTCGAGGTTTCTTGGCTTTCGGGTCAAATGACCAATGTTATGGCTAGAATCAAGTCATAGTTTGTGATAATATGGCCATATTGTGCATACATGTGCATCATGGCATGGCAAACAATGTTGCAAGAGGAAGTTTTCCTTTTTATCGCACCAAAAAGGCATTTTCCATTTTCTGAGCATAAAAAACGGACGGTTTTGTGAAGCAACCACCAAATGGCTAATTCAAAAAACCACCAACACATTTTACAAAAATACTAGACCACCTTATATGCACAATGTACCAACAAAGGGATCTGAAACCTTTCCGTCCACCTCTCGTGAAAAAGACAAATTCCTACCGAATCGGCAGGAAGTGGGTCAGATATGCTCATGATTTTTTACAAAAATCATTTTTCGGTTCACAATATGCTATTTTATCAAAAAACAATGCAAGTTGAGCGAGGCTTGGTGAGATTCAAGTGTATACAAAAGATGCGACATTTAAATATCCAATCAATTCAAAAATGTTAATACAAAAGATACGGCATTAAAATATGATTTGATCTAATAAAAATCATTTTTTAGATGCTTAATATTTCTTGTAAAGTAAATATAAAATGATTTACATGAATGGATAGATATTATTTTTCTGAAAATTATGATATATTATTCATATTTTTCTGAGTTGAAATGAAAAAGATATGAATTTTCTAAATTCATATCATATTTTTTTGAATTAAAAATGCCCCTTTAATGCATGAAATAAATGCCCCCCCCTTAACACCGGTTCCAGACAGGAACCGGTGTTAAAGGGGGGATTTATTTCGTTTCCCGCGCGCACCACCCCCCCCCCCCTTTAACACCGGTTCGTGGCTGGAACCGGTGTTAAAGGGGGGTTGTAATAAATGCGCGCGGGAAACGGAATCCCCCCCTTTTAACACCGGTTCCAGCCACGAACCGGTGTTAAAGGGGGGGTATTTATTTCACATTCCCCTTCCTTTCTTCCCAGATCGATTGAACACACCGCCACCACCGCGCGCAGAGAGACGACGAAGCGCCGCCACCGCCGCCCGCGAGCGTCTCGCCGCCGCCCTTGGAGTGCTACACGGATCGAGGAATCGTCCTCCGTCTCGCTGCCGCCGCTTCGGAGCTCGAGGTCCGCCGCCCCCGACCCCTCTCTCCTTCCCCGCATCCTTCCCCCTCCCTCCCGCCACCATCGGCATGCAGGACCGCGGGCGTTTCCCGTGCGGGGCCGGCGGCGGCGGTCGGGTCTCTACCCGCGCGCGAGTCCGGCGGCGGCGCTCTACCCGGGAGAAAGCTCTGGCGGCGGTGAACCTCGGTTGGCGTCGAGTCCGGAGGCGGCGCTTCCCTTTGGCGTCGAGTCCGGTGGCGGCGCTTCCCTTTGGCGTCGAGTCCGGCGGCGCGCTTCCCTTTGGAGCGGGCCATACGGGCCTGGGCGGGCCGGCCCCTGACGTGCTCAGCGATGTTCCTGCGGGATGGAGGGCGGGACTGCGTGTAGACTAGGGATGGCTATGGCGGCGCACCATGCAGCGCAACGGCGGCGGCTATGACGATGGATGGCTATGACGATGGCTATGACGATGGACTAGGGATGGCTATGGATGGCTATGACGATGATGACGGTGAGACCATGGTGGCGCGTGCTGGTGGATGGCAAGTTGGGTGGAGTGCTACGGATCAAGTGGGGTCGTGGTTGTTTGGGGTCGGGAAAATCCCTGTCGGCTTGTCCGACATCGACGCGGTGACACCCCTTTTCCACTCCCCTCCGTGTATTGGGGGAAACCCTAGGACAAGTCCGGGCAACAGCGTCGTCGACGTCGCATTCCTTCTTGAAGGTGTTGCTTGAAACACGGTGCTTCGAAGTGCTAGGAGTGAGGTGGGACAACTCCGGAGGGCGCAGCGGTCACGGGTCGTTTTCGTTCGTCGATCTGCTCGATGTCGGCATTTGTTTCTTTTATTTTTCTCTTTATTTTCTTTTGGGTTAGATTGTGCTGTTGCTTTTCTGTTGCTCCAACATTGTCGTTGTATCTTGTGATTGCTATATTAATATAGCGGGGCGCAAGCCTATTTCGAGGAGCCCTGACCACCTCGCTCTCTTCCCCGTGCAGGAGCGTCTCGTCGCCGCCGCTTCGGAGCTCGTAGGCCACGCCTTAACACCAACGCCGCCCGCCGCCCGACGAGCCCGCCGCTAGCACCGCCGCCCGATGAGACCGCCGCATCCGTCCGACGAGCACCGTCGCCCGACGAGACCAACGTCACCCCACCGGTGAGCGCCACGTGTCTGCCACGTGTGTGATTGCTGACTCATCCTGATTAAAACTTGTTTGCTCGATAAATTGTACTACATGCATAGATTAAAACTTGTATACAAATTGGACCTCTGACTCATTTGTGTATTTATTTGTGTATTTTTGTATGAATAATATGTATATTTGTGTATGAATCCAAGTCCACTTGAATGTTTACACTCTTACTCTAGATAATATTATTGTTTTAGAAACTATGGATACACTTAGTAGAAACCTTGAAGAAGAAGAAATAATGGAGAACATTATTGATGAGGACACCTCACAATATCTGAACTTGGAGGGACATGATGACGACAGCTCAAGTACTAGTCATGGAGAAGATGAAGACTCTGGTGAACGCAATTTAATGGTAACAAAGTCCGGCGAGGTATATGCATTGATTAAGCCTCTGCTGACTTCCACCAACAATCTTCTTCTACATGTATTAATTAACGCTTCTTTCTTCTTTTAGCCCTCTGGATCGACCAGCCAGCAACCATCTTATTCTACGAAAAAGAGCAAGCGAGGCGCGAGCCAGCGGTTGAAAGATCGTGTCAAGTTCACGATCGAAGCAGTCCGTGTTGATGGCAGGCCGATGGAGCCCAAAAAGGCCGCAGATAAATTTGTACGTCAGGCTGGAGTTCTTGTTAGGGACCAAATCCCAATCATAATTGAAAATTGGAATAAGCCAAAGAAGGGCGACGGTACCTTTGTCGATGACAGATCCAAAGAAACGCTTTGGAATTCGTTGTTGGTAAATTTCACCCTTCCGCCAGAGGAGGATGAATACAACCCGGTTATAAAGGAAAAGGTCAAAGAGTGGACTCTAAAGAAGATGGGTGACGCTTTCCGCAACTGGAAGACAAAATTGAACAAATTTGTCAAATCTGGCAAGACTCCAAATTTCGAAGACGCATATTATGCGAAGATAAGACCTCACTGGCCCGAATTTGAGACATATAAAAAAAGTGCTATAGCTAAAAAGAGGTCAGAAACCAATACGCTTAATGCCCTGAAGAAGGAATATCACCAGAGGACGGGGTCAGGTAGCTACATATCTCAGAGGCCTAAGTGGGAGGAAGCTGAGAAGGCCCTGAGCGAGAGAGGGATCACACCCTAGACAGATGGGTGGGACCTACGTGCAAAGACTTGGTTCTACGGAATCGGGGCAAGGTTGGACCCAGAAACAGGATTGTGTATCTTCCCAACACTCCTTGCCAAACCCGTCACTGAACTCATCACGGCATACGAGGAAACAGCCGCCAGGACCTTCCATCCCGACAGAGAGAATGACCAGCTCACACGCGCCATCGGTAAAAAAGAACACGCTGGACATGCACGAGGCATAGGGGGTATGACGTGGAAGGATGGGTTTGCCGACTGGAGCGACTCTTACAGATGGCGCGGCAGAAAAGAAAAAGAGCGTACAGAGCGGATGACACATATAGAACATGCACTTGCGGCGCTGCAGGCGCAAGTGAATGCACAACAGAGCCATCAAGCTACCGGCACATCTCAGCGGCACGAAGAGCCTGCATTGGAAGCTGCCGGCGGCCCAGACTCTGCGCGGAAAAGCAGCGTGGCTTCCACAGAGAACGTGCAGCCCACGCTTGAAATGGCGGGTCCTCGATACCCCGTGGATGAGATCACGGAGAGCGAACACGCTGAGCTGCATGTGAGATTAATGGGCTTATCCATTAAGGTGGCTGTCGGCTATGCCTTACCTCCTGTAGCTGGTGGAACTTACCACTACCGACCGATTCCAGATGGCTATGCTATTGTCGGGGTGGATGAGGTTGTGAAGGAATATGAGGAAGCACAGCTTGACCATGCTACAGGTGAAGGGGAAACTCAACTCAAATTTGCAGTGAAAACAACCATTCTTTGGAAGAAGGAACACATTGTGCTTCCAAATTGGAGGTCACTGGCACCCCCGCCGTCTCCACAGCGTCAGCAGTCTGAGCCGCTTCAGCTATCTCCTGCGCGGCAGCCATCTCCGGCGCTTCAGCCATCTCCTGCGCGGCAGCCATCTCCGGCCCGTCAGCCATCTCCGGTGCTTCAGCCATCTCCTCAGCGTAAGCGGAAGAGCACTGCCACGAAGAGCATCAGTAGCACTGCCACAAAGAAATCCGCAGGAAACCGTATGCCAAAGAGTTCAAAAAACTACGTCCCGCAGCCTTCCGCCAAGCCATTGCCGGTTTTACCGTGGAATCGCAGCGACGAGGAGACCAATAGGATCTCCGAAGAACAGGTCAAGAAATTCTTTGCACCTAGACGGGCCGAGCCAAAGGAGAAAATAGATCCGGCGATGGTGGAGAAGTTTTACAAAAATCTTTCGAAACCTGAAACCCCACTTGTGCCGGACTACGAGCGCCAGATTTTGAAGGCGGATGCAAGGCGACGTAGGGAGACTGAAAGTAGCAGTCGTGAGGCACCCCAGAAAACAGTTCCCATGCTCGGAGAGCAGGAAAACCAATCATGTGCCCCGCTCCAAATGTTCGACACACGGGACGCTCCTCCCGTAAATGATTACGAGGCAGAGCTACAAAGAAAGGCCAATGAGATGGGGATGACTTACATTGCATACTTGAACGTCATGGGAGACAACTTGCCCAAATGCGATGCCAACCCCATACAGCCATGGAAGTATGGGAAGAATCTCGTCAAGAAAGAGGAGCTCAAGACTCTACCAACAAAGATGCGAAAATTGCACAAGTGGTACCTTCATTTCTACAAGACGAGAAAGGTAGAATGGATCACGGCGCATATAAGAGATGATATTTTCTTCTACGGAGATGACGCGATCGACTTCAACATTCAAGACTTGCATTTTCTATTCAATCAGAAGGAACTCGACAAAGCTGCCATCAGCCTTTATTGTGTGTAAGTACTATTTCCATAATTTATATCTCATCTCATTCACTTTATTAATTGCATGTATATATATATGCTCACCATATATGTATATACTATTATGCAGGAAAAAGGTTATGGAATGCAGGAAAAGAGGCCCTTTTGACATTGGGTTCGTTGACCCAAATAGAGTTCATGAAGAAGTGGTAGAAACCAAACCCGGGCAAACAGAAGATTACTTGCTAACGTCTTTACTGAGACAACAAACCAAAAGGGAAATACTATCGCCTTACAACTTCTCGTGAGTACTGTTACCCTCTCTCTTGTACACATTCTATTTCAGCTTACTCGATGTTAAGTGTAACTGATGATGAGTTATGCGCACGTAGGTTCCACTTTATTCTGCTAGTCATTCAACCCGACTCAGGAAAAGTCCTTGTCATGGACTCGTTACAAAAAGAAAAAGAGATATGGGCAAACTTTAGAGAGATGCTCCAGAGGTAATTTCAATCATATTATCGCACTAGATCGGCAACTTTCGTGACAATAAGTAATTAATTACTCCTTTATCCATTTTCTTTGCTGGACAGGGTTTGGAAAAGGTTCACGGGCAGGGCTGTGGGTGAATGGTCAGAAGAACTAATATTTGTAGACCAAAATGTAAGTAATACTTGTTGGAATTATGCCCTAGAGGCAATAATAAAGATGTTATTATTATAATTCTTGTTCATGATAAATTTTATATTCCATGCTAGAATTGTATTAAGCGGAAACTTTAATACTTGTGTGGTTTGTGAACAACACCGTGTCCCTAGTACGCCTCTATGGACTAGCTCATTGATCAATGATGGTTAAGGTTTCCTAACCATAGACATGAGTTGTCAATTGATAATGAGATCATATCATTGGAGAATGATGTGGTGGATAGACCCAAACTAAGCGAAGCAATTAGATCGTATCATCGTGTTCGTCATTGCGAAGCTTTTCTTATGTCAAATATTGTATTCCTTAGACCATGAGATAATACAACTCCCTGGTATCGGAAGAAAGCTTTGAGGTCATCAAACGTCATCCTATGAGAGGGTGATCATAAAGGTGTCTCTCAGGTGATCGGAAAGTATCTGTTGGGTTGTATGTATCGAGATGGGATTTGTCCCTCCCAAGTCGGAGAGATATACTTCGGGCCCACTCGGTAATCGATATCAACACCGCTTGCAAGCATGTGGTTAAGGAGTTAATCACAAAGTGATATCGGATTACGGAACGAGTAAAGTACTTGCTGTGAACGAGATTGAACTAGGTATGACGGTACCGATGATCGAATCTCGGGCAAGTAAAATATCGCGAGACGAAGGGAATATATATATGGGATTGATTGAATCCTGGCATCGTGGTTCATCCGATATGATCATCGATGAATGTGTGGGAGTCAATATGGGTGCCCAGACCCCGCTGTTGATTATTGATAGAAGATCATGTCTACATATTCTCGAACCCGCAGGGTCACACACTTAACGTGTCTCGACGCTAGGATAGATTGGATAATTGGTTTATGAGTTTTGTTCAGAGTCTCGGATGGGATCCGGGACATCACGAGAGGTTCCGGAGTGGTCCGGAGAATAAGATTCATATAAGGCAGTGCAGTTTTTGGAGTTCGGAATTGTTCCGGATTAATCGGTATTGTACCGGAAGCTTCTAGAACCTTCCGGAAGGGGGCCAACGTGGTCCCACCTTCCGGGAGGGGGCATGGGCCTATGAGGGAGTGTCCTGGCCGCATTGGGCCAGGGGCACAAGGCCCCATAGGGCCCAGCCGATCCTAGATAAGTTTAAACTCGTTTAAACTAGAGATAGGATTTCTAGATAAGGGAGAGTTTAAATTGTTTAAACTAGAGATAGGCTTGGAGGATGGGCAAGGGCTGGCCGCACCCCCCCTCTATATATAGAGGGCTGGTGCACCCCCTCCCCCACAACACACCACACCTTCCTCCAAACCCTAGTTGCCCTGCTGCCCTCCTCTCTCCCTCCCGACTGTTTGTAGGCGAAGCCCTGCTGCAGAAATTCTCCACCATATACACCACGCCGTCGTGTTGTAGATCCAATCTATCTCTCCACCCTACTTGCTGGTCCGAGGAAGGAGGAGACGTCGAGGTGCTGCACGTGTGCATCTCACGGAGGCACCGCCACTTGTGGTGCTAGATCGGATCGGATCGCGAGGAGGAGAAGCGAGTACGACTACATCACCCACGTTTCGACGAACGTTCCGCTGCGCGAATCTTCAAGGGTATGAAGATCTAATCCAATCTCTCTCGTTGTTTGCATCTCCTAGATTAGATCTTGGCTTTCCCTCTGTTCGCTTCCGTAGAAAATTTTGATTTACTATGCTGCGAAACCCTTCAGTGGTATCAGAGCTAGATCTATGCGTAGATGTGTTTCACGAGTAGAACGCAACATGGTTGTTGCGGGCGTTGATGTTTTCTGTTGCAAGCCTCTTGTTTGTGTTCTTCTTATGGCGCGGGATAGTGAGATTGAAGCGGTCCAGGCCAACCTTACGCGACGTCGTTCGCGAGACCGGCTCCGCATTTGACGTGTGGCTTGTACCATACATGCGGCTGGTGGATGTCAGTTTCTCTCACTATAGTTGTCATGGGATTAACACCGGAGTTTGGCAACCATAATATCACCGTTGTGGCTTTCCGTAGGTAAGAATCGTTCTTAGCATCTACTCCCATAAGCCACGTAAAACATGCAACAACAAAGTAGAGGCGTCTAACTTGTTTTTGCAGGGAGTGTTTTCTGTGATATGGTATGGCCCAAGATGTGATGTGTATATTGTATGCGATGATCATGTTTTGTAATGTTTCACGACTTGCATGTCGATGAGTACACAACCGGCAGGAGCCATATGGTTGTCTTTATAATTGTGTATGACCTGCGAGTCAACTTCTTATACGCCATGTAATAGCTTTACTTTATCGCTAAGTAGTTAGCAATAGTTGTAGTTGCTATTCGTGGTGGAGGCAATCATGGTGGAGTGATGGAGATCATGCTGGAACGCACAAGATGGAGATCATTGCGTGAAGGTTGGCTATACCATGTCACATAAAGTTATATGCATGTGATGTTTATCCTTTTATGTATCTTATTATGCTTAGATCGCGACGGTAGCATTATAAGATGATTCCTCACTTAAAGATCAAGATAAAACTGTGTTCTCCCCATGTATGCACCGTTGCGAAAGTTCGTCGTGTCCAAGCATCACGTGATGATCGGGTGCTATAGACTCTACGCTCACATACAACGGGTGCAAGCCAGTTTTGCACACGCGGAAATACTTGGGTTTGACTTGACGAGCCTAGCATGTACAGACATGGCCTCGGAACACATGAACCGAAACGTTAAGCATGAGTCATATGAATGATATGATCGACACTTCGTTGTCCACCATTGAAGCCACATCTCTTCTCGTGAAGATCGGATTAGGTGTGGTGAATTTGGATCGTGTTCACTAAACAACTTGAGGGATGTTGAATTTAGTGGGAGTTCATCTAGTAATTTGATTAAGTTGAACTATTTATCATGAACATAGTCTAAATTATACTTGCAAATACTGTAGATCACATGGCCAAGTCCAACTTCAACTTCAACGTTTTTGCTGAGAAAGAAAAGCTTAGAAACAATGGGTCTAACTTCACCAACTGGTTCCGCAATCTAAGAATCATTTTGTCTGGCGGACAAAAGGACTATGTCCTTGAGAAAGCGTTAGGTAACCCCCCCCGCTGCAACTGCGCCGGCTGATGAGAAAGCTGTCTATCAGTCGCGCAAAGATGATTATGGTGTGATTAAGAGCACCATGTTGTTTGCTATGGAACCGGAACTTCAAAATCGTTTTGAAAACTATCCCGGGCCCTTTGAGATTCTCGAGGAGCTGAAAACCATGTTTCAGACTCAGGCCCGTTCTGAGAGATATGAGATCTCCGAGAAGTTCTTTAACTGCAAGATGGAGGAAGGGAGTTCCGTTAGTGAGCACGCCATTAAGATGTCGGGCTACACTCAACGCCTTGAGCAACTGGACTGCAAGATTCCAGAGGAGCTCAAGATTGACAGGGTTCTGCAATCACTCCCTCCCAGCTACAAAGGTTTTGTAGTGACTCACAATCAGATTGGTTCCACTGATAAGATCACCGAGCTCTTCGCAAAGCTGAAGGCTGCGGAGGTGGACATCAAAAAGGATAATCATGTGTTGATGGTCAACAAGCCCTCCTTTAAGAAAGGTAAAGGTGCAAAGAAGCCCTTCAAGAAGGGCGGCGGCAAGCGCAATGCCCCTGCTGAGAAGAAGCTCAAGTCTGGTCCTAAGCCGAACACTGAGTGCTTCTATTGCAAGGACAAGGGTCACTGGAAGCGCAACTGTCCGAAGTACTTAGCGGACAAGAAGGCTGGCACCATCAAAGGTATATTTGATATACATGTTATTGATGTTTTCCTTACTAGCCCTCGTTGTAGTGCCTGGGTATTTGATACTGGTTCAGTTGCTAATATTTGTAACTCGAAACAGGAGCTACGGAATAGACGACGGCTTGCGAGGGATGAGGTGACGATGCGCGTTGGCAACGGATCAAGAGTTGATGTGATGGCCGTCGGCACGCTCTCCTTAGTTTTACCTTCTGGATTAGTTTTAAACCTTAATAAATGTTATTATGTGCCTGCGTTGAGCATGAACATTATTTCTGGATCGTGTTTATTGCAAGACGGTTATTCATTTAAATCGGAGAATAATGGTTGTTCTATTTATATGAGTAACATCTTTTATGGTCATGCACCTCTTGTGAATGGTTTATTTCTTCTAAATCTCGAAAGGGATGAAACACACATCCATAACATTGAGGCTAAGAGATGCAAAGTAGATAGTGATAATACTACTTATTTGTGGCGCTGTCGTCTAGGTCATATTGGTGTAAAGCGCATGAAGAAACTCCATTCTGATGGACTTTTGGAGTCTCTTGATTTTGAATCATTTGACACAGGCGAACCATGCCTCATGGGCAAGATGATCAAAACCCCGTTCTCCGGTATGATGGAGCGAGCAACGGACTTGTTGGAAATCATACATACCGATGTATGCTGACCGATGAGTGTTTCGACGCGCGGTGGATATCGCTATTTTCTCACTTTTACCGATGACTTAAGTAGATATGGGTATATCTATTTAATGAAACATAAATCTGAAACGTTTGAAAAGTTCAAAGAATTTCAGAATGAAGTGGAGAACCATCGTAACAGAAAGATTAAGTTTCTACGATCCGATCGTGGGGGCGAATATTTGAGTTATGATTTTCTCACGCATCTCAAAGCAAGTGGAATCGTTTCACAACTCACGCCACCCGGAACACCACAGCGCAATGGTGTGTCTGAACGCCGGAATCGAACCCTATTAGATATGGTCCGATCGATGATGTCTCTTACTGATTTGCCGTTATCATTTTGGGGTTATGCATTAGAAACCGCTGCATTCACTTTAAATAGGGCTCCATCTAAATCCATTGAGACGACACCGTATGAACTGTGGTTTGGTGCTAAACCTAAGTTGTCGTTTCTTAAAGTTTGGGGATGCGAAGCTTACGTCAAGAAGTTGATGCCGGACAAGCTCGAACCCAAAGCGGAGAAATGCGTCTTCATAGGATACCCTAAGGAAACTATTGGGTATACCTTCTATCACAGAACCGAAGGCAAAGTGTTTGTCGCAAAGAACGGTTCCTTTCTTGAGAAGGAGTTTCTCTCGAAAGAAGTGAGTGGGAGGAAAGTAGAGCTAGATGAGGTTATTGAACCTTCTCTTGAA
This sequence comes from Avena sativa, assembly GCA_916181665.1. NCBI lineage: Eukaryota > Viridiplantae > Streptophyta > Magnoliopsida > Poales > Poaceae > Avena > Avena sativa. Next base: position 288,824,369 of record OV702296.1, read on the forward strand.
TTGGAGAGTAGCGCAGCACCTGAAATTGTTCCAGTGCCGCCTGCACCAACAATAGAGGAAGCTAATGACAAGGATCATGAAGCTTCGGACGATGCTGCTACTGAACGTCGCAGGTCGACAAGGTCGCGTGCCCCTCCTGAGTGGTACGGCAACCCTGTCTTGACTATCTTGTTAGTAGAAGACAGCGAACCTACGAACTATGAGGAAGCGATGATGAGCCCAGACTCTGAGAAATGGCTAGAAGCCATGAAATCCGAATTGGGATCCATGAGCGAAAACCAAGTATGGACTTTGGTGGACCCTCCTAGCGACCGAAAGGCCGTTGAGTGCAAATGGATCTTCAAGAAGAAAACGGACGCGGATGGTAATGTTACCGTCTATAAAGCACGGCTTGTCGCAAAAGGTTTTCGACAAGTTCAAGGTGTTGACTACGATGAGACTTTCTCTCCCGTAGCGATGTTTAAGTCCATTCGGATTTTATTAGCAATTGCTGCGTTTCATGATTATGAAATATGGAAGATGGATGTCAAGACTGCGTTCCTCAATGGCAACATTGATGAAGAGTTGTATATGATGCAACCCGAAGGTTTTGTCGATCCTAAGGATGCTGATAAAGTATGCAAACTTCAGCGTTCCATTTATGGACTGAAACAAGCATCTCGGAGTTGGAACCTTCGTTTTGATCAAGTGATCAAGAGCTTTGGATTTGTTCCAAATTGCTACGAAGCTTGTATCTACAAGAAAGTGAGTGGGAGCTCGGTGACGTTTCTGGTACTATATGTGGATGACATATTGATTATTGGAAATGACATCAACATGCTTAACGATGTGAAGAGTTATTTGAACAAGTGTTTTTCAATGAAAGCCTAGGTGAAGCTGCTTATATATTGGGCATCAAAATCTATAGAGATAGACAAAGACGCCTGATAGCTTTAAGCCAGAGTACATACCTAGACAAAGTTCTGAAAAGGTTCAGAATGGATAAGGCATTGAAAGGTTCAGTGCCTATGTTGTCAGGTAAGATATTGAGCAAGGCTCAGTGTCCAGCTACGGTAAATGATAGGGAAGCTATGAGCAAAGTGCCTTATGCCTCGGCTATAGGTTCCATCATGTATGCCATGCTGTGTACTAGACCGGATGTGTCCAATGCTCTTAGTTTGACGAGCAGATATCAAAGTGATCTAGGAGTGGAACACTGGACAGCCGTGAAGAACATCCTAAAGGTACCTAAATAGGACTAAAGAAATGTTCTTAGTCTATGGGGGTGATGAACAGCTCGTCGTAAAAGGTTACGTCGATGCTAGTTTCGACACCGACAAGGATGATTCTAAATCTCAGACAGGATACGTGTATATTTTGAATGGAGGAGCTGTGAGCTGGAGAAGCTGCAAGCAAAGCGTGATCGCGGGATCTACAGTAGAAGCGGAATACATGGCTGCTGCAGAAGCGTCAAGTGAAGGAGTTTGGATCAGAAACTTCATCACTGAGCTTGGCGTGGTTCCAAGTGCATTGGACCCACTGGAGATATTGTGTAACAACACTGGCGCCATAGCACTCGCTAAGGAACCAAGATATCATCCAAAGACCAAGCATATCAACCGCAAGTTTCATATAATCCGAGATTATATAGCAGATGGAGATCTGAAGATCAGCAAAGTACATACAGATCTGAATGTCGCAGATCCATTGACTAAACCTCTTCCACGTGTAAAACATGATCAGCACCTCAGTGCCATGGGTGTGAGATTGTTGCCAAATGTAAACTAGATTATTGACTCTAGTGCAAGTGGGAGACTGTTGGAATTATGCCCTAGAGGCAATAATAAAGATGTTATTATTATAATTCTTGTTCATGATAAAGTTTATATTCCATGCTAGAATTGTATTAAGCGGAAACTTTAATACTTGTGTGGTTTGTGAACAACACCGTGTCCCTAGTACGCCTCTATGGACTAGCTCATTGATCAATGATGGTTAAGGTTTCCTAACCATAGACATGAGTTGTCAATTGATAATGAGATCATATCATTGGAGAATGATGTGGTGGATAGACCCAAACTAAGCGAAGCAATTAGATCGTGTCATCGTGTTCGTCATTGCGAAGCTTTTCTTATGTCAAATATTGTATTCCTTAGACCATGAGATAATACAACTCCCTGGTATCGGAAGAAAGCTTTGAGGTCATCAAACGTCATCCTATGAGAGGGTGATCATAAAGGTGTCTCTCAGGTGATCGGAAAGTATCTGTTGGGTTGTATGTATCGAGATGGGATTTGTCCCTCCCAAGTCGGAGAGATATACTTCGGGCCCACTCGGTAATCGATATCAACACCGCTTGCAAGCATGTGGTTAAGGAGTTAATCACAAAGTGATATCGGATTACGGAACGAGTAAAGTACTTGCTGTGAACGAGATTGAACTAGGTATGATGGTACCGATGATCGAATCTCGGGCAAGTAAAATATCGCGAGACGAAGGGAATATATATATGGGATTGATTGAATCCTGGCATCGTGGTTCATCCGATATGATCATCGATGAATGTGTGGGAGTCAATATGGGTGCCCAGACCCCGTTGTTGATTATTGATAGAAGATCATGTCTACATATTCTCGAACCCGCAGGGTCACACACTTAACGTGTCTCGACGCTAGGATAGATTGGATAATTGGTTTATGAGTTTTTGTTCGGAGTCTCGGATGGGATCCGGGACATCACGAGAGGTTCCGGAGTGGTCCGGAGAATAAGATTCATATAAGGCAGTGCAGTTTTTGGAGTTCAGAATTGTTCCGGACTAATCGGTATTGTACCGGAAGCTTCTAGAACCTTCCGGAAGGGGGCCAACGTGGTCCCACCTTCCGGGAGGGGGCATGGGCCTATGAGGGAGTGTCCTGGCCGCATAGGGCCCAGCCGATCCTAGATAAGTTTAAACTCGTTTAAACTAGAGATAGGATTTCTAGATAAGGGAGAGTTTAAATTGTTTAAACTAGAGATAGGCTTGGAGGATGGGCAAGGGCTGGCCGCACCCCCCCTCTATATATAGAGGGCTGGTGCGCCCCCTCCCCCACAACACACCACACCTTCCTCCAAACCCTAGTTGCCCTGCTGCCCTCCTCTCTCCCTCCCGACTGTTTGTAGGCGAAGCCCTGCTGCAGAAATTCTCCACCATATACACCACGCCGTCGTGTTGTAGATCCAATCTATCTCTCCACCCTACTTGCTGGTCCGAGGAAGGAGGAGACGTCGAGGTGCTGCACGTGTGCATCTCACGGAGGCACCGCCACTTGTGGTGCTAGATCGGATCGGATCGCGAGAAGGAGAAGCGAGTACGACTACATCACCCACGTTCGGACGAACGTTCCGCTGCGCGAATCTTCAAGGGTATGAAGATCTAATCCAATCTCTCTCGTTGTTTGCATCTCCTAGATTAGATCTTGGCTTTCCCTCTGTTCGCTTCCATAGAAAATTTTGATTTACTATGCTGCGAAACCCTTCAATACTAGCTAGCTTCCAATTCCATTATATCATGCTTTATTGATTATTATTTTGATTGAACTCTCTATTCTCGTAAAGTGCGCGCATCAAGGACACGGCAATAACTTATGTGGGTACTATGTTTGCGAGTTCATTCGCAACACGATATGTGCGACGGGCCAAGCCGCACTAGAACAACTTAGAGTAAGTAAACAAAGTCCACAACATTATTTTATTACCATCAATTGTGTTGAGTTTTATTCTTATATATATATTGACGGCTCATTCTTCATATATATACTCAGATCGAACGGATGTGGGACCAACTCCTACCATTTGAACGCATACGAGCCATTCAAGAGGAATTGGCGGGGTTCATACTTGATGAGGTCGTCACGCCTGGCGGAGAACTCTTTAGATATCCACCAAAATGAACGATGACGATGTATGTGCCGATGACGATGTATGTGTCGATGACGATGTTTGTGTATAATAATAGTTGCTTAATTATTCATGTACTCGTATGTACCGATCACGATTTATGTGTATACCGCTCCCGATCGATTCCCCCTCGCTCCCCCCCCCCCCCCGCAGAAATACGCCCAGAACGGGGCAGAGGCAGAAGTCTGCCGCGGCAGAGATTTAGGCCGAGCCCCCCCCCCCCCCCTCTAACACCGAACCCTCAACAGCGGTTGGGGAACCGCTGTTAGAGGGCCCTCCCAACCGGAGTTAAAGGGGGGGCCCTGCACTAGTGATGACATGGAAGGAACATTCTGAACCAAGTCAGCATTGATTGATCTAAACAAAAAGTCACCATTGATTAATTATTGCTCGAGGATATCACACTGGTTTCATTTTTTCCCTTCGTACTTTCGTTGTGTATGGTATATTACTACCTTTGTTCATAAATGTAAGTTGTTTTGAACGTTTAATCTAAACTAGCATTTTTTTTTTGAAAATGGACGTTTTTATTACTTTAAATAATGTTTACACCTGGCCTCTGCATAACTAGGATGCACGCATGCGCACAAACCACACAGAAAGAGAAACAGAAAATTGAATAAAATTACAAAAATCACTAACAAAAACAGCGGCTTCATACTATGGTAGATAAATCCATAAATCATGCGGACATCCATGTCGGGAGGAAATATCCCTCGCTGTGTCCTTCAATCGCGTACACTCCTCCACAAACAAGTTGCGAAACTCCATACAGTTAGAAAATAGTCTTATATTTAGGAACGGACGGAGTAGTATATATTTAGAAAAGACAAACATGTTGCAGTACTTGGTTTACATGCTACTTAACTGATTTACCTTTGCAGAGGCCGGGGTTATACTCCCCTTTTCGAAAAAAAAACTTAACTAATTTACCTTTGGTCAAGACGGCTGTAAATTGGTTGGGAGCAAGGTTACATTGCTTAAACACAATACATTACTTATTTAGCCTTTCATTTGCGGTAGAAGAGCCTAAGAGCATTTTCATGGACTAAAAATCTCTCCCTCTAAAAGATCATTTAGGACATGTTTCTTTGCCTCTATGAGAGATTCTCATGCAAATTTCAGTGTTTCTAGTCTGGCATGTCCACTACAAGACAAGTCCACAAGGGCACGCAGGATGGTGATCTTCGGGGAGATACTTTTCTTTCTTTGGCGCTCAATACTAGGCCGAATTTTAATGGCCCTTCGGCCTTTTACTTTGTTTTTAGTTTATATTGTTTTCGGTCCTTATCATTTTCTTGTGCATCAAGCCATGTGGTCCAGATTAGTGTCTTAGGTGTCTTCAACCTATACCATTCTGAGTCTGAGATCCACATCCACATCAGGGATTTTATTGCCTCCCTTAGCATTATTAATGTCTTCATCCTATCATTTTGGCGGTCAACACATTAGCCAATTGGCCTAGTCGTAGTCCCTTGTATGGCTACTAGAATTTGAGATAGACTATTCTAGCGCATTGGAACAATGTTGGTTTTGACCGGTACAACACATCTAACTTTGATCCATGTAATAAAACAAGAAACCATCAAACCAAAAATTACAAAGTAGCTTATCAAGGATTTCACCCCTCCTCTCCCACTACCTCCACCATTTTCGCACTTGCAATCAGTTTCACCTCCACCAAGTATCCCTCAATTTCTCCTCTATACAAACATAGAATCACATGGTAGCAAGAATATCTTATAGAGTTTATCACATCTTCACCTACTCAAACAATTGGGACTCCACCCATCTCAACCTCTACGTCCAAATACATGTATGACATTATCTCAATGTGCCTTTTGGACGGTAGTGATTTTTGTCCAACATGCACCTTCGAACCAATGAGCCGTGAATAAAGAACAGGTAGACAACACACAAGCGAGGGTGGGATACCGGTGCTTTCATAGACTCTGAGATTTTCTTAGTAATTCCCTTGGCATGCCTAGTTATTTGCAAGCCATTTGGCTTCTCCATGTCAAGGCACTACAAGTGATACTCAGCATCCTACATGCCAAAATTCCTTAGCCTCACATTCCCATTTTTAGCACTAGAAAACCAATTAACCGAAGCACTTGAAAGCATCTTGGATCTCGTCTAGTCCTTGCTACTACACTCTTTTTGAAGTCCTGACTCTGTGTTTTGAAGTCTTATTTAATTTGTTTGAGGGGGAGAGGGTGTAAGTTATGCCTGCTCATTTGCTCTTTATTGTCTTATTTTTGGAAGAGTCGCACATCTTCTATTTATCAGAGGCACCGAAAAGAGACATAAATGAAAATTGACACGTGATAAGGGATGTTTTGAGCAGGACATTTATAATAACTAAATAGGTGATCTCAACTACTCCCTCCCTCCAATCCAAATTAATTGACTTCGATTTATCTAGATTCGGATGTATCTACTACTAAAACATGTCTATATACATCCGTATTTTGAGTCAATTAATTTGGATCGGAGGGAGTAACTTATTTTTCTCAACATACAAGTCAATCATTTCTGAAAAAAAAGGGCAACTAGTTAATTTGGAGCTACATAGGATCGTAATGTTGGAGCCTCGGAGGAATGCATGGAGCTTCCGGATGTCGCCGGCCGGCTGGTGAGCCCCTCACCGTCGGACATGCTCCTCTCTGACCCGCCCCTCACCAACGGCCACGCTCCGCTCCACCACACTCCCCTCCGACAAAGTACTAGCACATCTAGCGCGAGGCAGACAAGTAGATTTCCAATTTATTCGTTGGAATGGATTCAGCTATACGTGAGTTTGTATAATCTCTTTTTTTTAGAATTGTATTTGAATCAATGGGTCTTCAATTTGTGTGGCTAAATTTGCAAATTTCTAAACAAAAGCAGGTTTTCTCTCTCTAGACCTGGGCGCTCCAGACCGCGAGCCGGCTCACCCTGCCTCGAGCTGAGCTGGCTCGGGCCCGAGTTTTTCCTAGTCTCGGTCTGAGCCAGCTCGAGCCGGCTCGCGTCCAAGTACAATGATACGAATATGAGGTGACATGGAAACGGAGGTAATTATCATAAAAAACAATTACTTCTGTTGATGTTCCATTACTTGAATGAAACATGGCAAAATGCAGCATCTCTGTTATACAACATCCAGCAGAAAGTACAGGCACCAGGCACAAGAATGAAACAAATGTAAAGACTTACATAAATTTTCCTAAGGATGCAAACACATGTTCTCTAAACAGATCAAGAAGAGATCGCCAAGTTAGTGTAGAGAGTCACATATATCGCCTCGGCATTCCGCAGATTCCGGATATGCTGAGAGGAGCTTTGGGTCCAGGCAATTGTCAGCAGCTCCAAAAGCCTGATGCATCGATACCGCAATATAGGAGATTTGCAGAGGGGGCAACAAGGTTGTAGCAGCTTGATCATGCATGTCTAGATCGTCTCACCAGGCAACCAATAGTTGAACGCTTGATCGTCATTCATTGCCAATTTAAGTGATGGGCCGTCTCCATGTGCCTTTTGGACCGTACATGATTCTCTCCCTACCTGAACCTTGGTCTGCCGTCCAACGAGCTATGAATATCAAACAAGTCAGCAACGCGCAAGAGGGTGAGATGCTAGTGCCTTCTTCCTCGCAACGATGTTGTCGATACTTTCTTTAGAGTGTCCGGTTCATCGCTGGACACTTTGCCAAGGAACAATAAGACATGTGCCCCTTCCTGTCAGTGCGCAGACAAACATTCCGTAGCCTCCCACTCTTGTTGAAGTCTTTTGTTTTGCTCCTTGAATTGGAGTCTTCTTCATTTGTTTGTGGGAGAGAGCTAGGTGCAACTTATAGCTGATCATGTGCCTTTTGTCCTCTTATTTTTGCAAGAGTAACATGAAAGAAGTCCACATAACCCCCTATGTATCGAGTTTGGGTCGCTAACCACCCATAACTTTGAACTGGGTCATTTAACCCCCCTGAGTATTCAAAACCGGGCAAATAACCCTCTTGAACGCTGATGGCTGTTTTGGTGGCGGTATTGGCTGAGGTGGACAGTGGTTTAAGCCATGGTGTATGGTTAGCACGTCACAATCTCCCGCCGGTCCTGAACTGTCTCGCCTTGCATGTTCATACGTTCGTGAGCTTTTTAATACGGAAATCCTCATGTCTGATTTTTAACTCTTCTACGTAGCAGAACATGCATGTACATACAAGGTGTGTGTGCGTATCTGGAGGTGTCTGGAGATGATGAATCCGCCCTTGCTGCGGGACATGTCGTAGAGGAGCTTCTCCTGGGCGGGCAACACGAAGAAGTCACGGGACAATCGCTCCATCTCGGTGACGAGGCCAGCACGCCGTGGTCGACCACCTGGAAGGTGCCCAACTCCTCGCACACCGCAGCCAGGCGGTCCGTATATATGTTGGGGCTTTTTGGTCCGGTTCGTGAGGCGCTGGATCGTCTGGGGGGTGGTTTCGGGCGTTCAGATTCCAGAGTCCCAATCGACGATTCGTTCAAGCTCCTGGATGACTGAACATAAGCTAGCTCTAGTTGGGCGTGGCCACAGGCGCTGGCTTTGTGCACCTGATTCGCTGCTTCCTAGGATTGAAACAAGCAGTTGTGCACCTCAGATCCTAAATCGATTGAGATAGGCATATGCTCCTAGGATTGATCCAAGCGGTTGTGCATCTGATCCGCTGCTTGCACTTTTTCTTCTGTTGATCGCCAGACTCGCTACTACTCCCTCCAATCCATATTTATTGATTTTGATTTGTTAAAATTTAAATTAACTTATATACTAAATAGTGTCTAGATTCATTCAAATCTAGACAAATTTAAGTCAATTAATATGGACCGGAGGAAGTACTTTTTTTCTTCTGAAATCGGTCTCTAAATCATGTCGCTCTATACTACGCATGGCTGGGCTGCCGGGTATGCCACTATGTATGAGCATCTTTGCCACTGTGTCATGCCGCTAACCATCCACCCTAGCTTAAACCATTGTCCACCTCAGCCAATACGGCCAAAAACAGCCATCAGCGTCCAAGGGGGTTATTTGCCCGGTTTTGAATACTTAGGGGGGTTAAATGACCCAGTTCATAGTTAGGGGTGGTTAGCGACCCAAACTCGATACATAGGGGGGTTATGTAAACTTTTTTCGAGTAGAGTAACATCTATTCGGAGGGGGCACGTGGAAGGAGAGATAAATGACAATTGACACGAATTGTGACGTTTTGAGCAGGTCATTGCCTTGAATACTACTCCCTCCTTTTTAAAATATAAGATGTAATTGTGAATAAAATATATCTATACTTGTTTTAGTGTGTAGATTCACTTCAAACATTAGTAAACCTACATAGTAAAAGTAGTATAGATACATTTGTTTCACAAACCTAAAACATCTTATATTTTGAAACGGAGGGAGTAGTTGGCAGCAGAGTAGAGTGCTTTTTCTGTGGCCGACACCTACTCACATCAATTTCCAAGACAAATATACTCATCTTTGTTCTCTAAATATTTTCAAGAAACTAGTAAAAACGTAGGTAAAGTAATATCGGTTAGCTATGGACAGCACTCACATCTATCTAATTATTTTTATGGAACATGATCTGGAGAAGGCTAAGAATCTGAAATTGATATTATCAGCATTCGAGCAGCTATCTGGGCTTAAAATAAACTTCCATAAGAGTGATTTGTATTGTTTTGGCGAGGCCCAAAACGAGGCTCACCTATATGCTAAACTTTTCGGCTGTGGTCAGGGCCAGTTTCCAATCAATTATTTGGGAATACCGATGCATTATCGACGTCTCACAATTACTGAATGGAAATATGTTGAGAAAAGGTTACAAAAACGTCTTAATAGTTGGAAAGGTAAATTGTTATCCCTTGGTGGAAGACTAGTACTTATAAATTCAGTACTCACTAACATGGTACTGTATATGATCTCGTTCTTCCAATTGCCAAAAGGGGTCTTGACCAAAGTGGATTATTTCCGTTCAAGATTTTTTTGGCAAGGGGATAGTGAGAAAAAGAAATATCGACTGGCCAGATAGAATGTGGTTTGCCGCCCGAAGGAATTTGGTGGACTGGGCATACATGATATGCAAGTCAAAAACACTGTACTCCTGGGCAAATGGCTTTTTAAACTACTTACAGAAGATGGTGTTTGGCAAACCATGTTATGGAGGAAATATGTGGGGTCCAAGGCTGTGTCTCAAGTGGTTTGGAAACCCGGTGATTCACATTTTTGAGCGGGTCTTATGGCCACCAAGAAGCATTTCTTTCGTTTTGGTGCTTTCGAGATTAAGGATGGATCACAGATTAGGTTTTAGGAAGATAGATGGCTTGGCCAATCTACTCTTCGCGAACAATATCCGGCTCTATATTCGATTGTTAGACATAAAGGGGATACAATTTCCACGGTGTTGGAAGACTATCCTCCTAATGTGTCTTTCAGAAGAAGTCTCATCGGTCCTAGACTGGTATCTTGGAATAATCTACTATTACGATTATCCAGAATACAATTATCGGATGGTGTTGATGTGTTCAAATGGAAATTATTAGAAAATGGTCAATTTTCTGTTGGTTCACTATATAAAGCCTTGATCCAACCTGATATCCCGGTTGATGTTAATGATAATAATAAAATTTGGAATATGAAAATACCCCTTAAGACGAAGATATTCGCTTGGTATTTACGGAAAGGGGTAATTCTAACAAAAGATAATCTTGTAAAGAGGAATTGGCATGGAAGTACACAATGTGTTTTTTGTCATCAAGATGAGACAATTCGCCATTTATTCTTCCATTGTAAATTTGCTCACTCTATATGGTCATTCATCCAAATAGCTTCTGGTTTATCTCCGCCACGTTCTGTAACCAATGTTTTTGGTAATTGGTTGTATGGAATTGTTGATAAGTACAGAACTTTGTTTAGGGTGGGAGCGCTTGCCATTATATGGTCGCTATGGCTATGTAGAAATGACAAGATTTTTAATAACATTGTGTCTTCTCCTCTATAGGTTATCTATCGGGCCACGGCTATCCTCCGTTCATGAAAGATTCTCCAACGTTTCGAGTTCCGCGACTTATTTATGGAGGGATATAGGCGATTGGAGGACACGGCGAGGGATATTTTTTCCCAACATGGATGGCCACGTGATTTGAGGATTGATCTGTCTTAGATTCTAGTCATTTATTTTCATAGTGCCTTTGTGTAATATTTGTATACTTTTTACCTTAGCTCTGTCGGTCGTGTGTCTGTGTACATCTTGGTTATGCAGAGGCCGGGTGTTAACATTATCTTTAATAAATGCGCCCTTTTCTATAAAAAAAAAATCTGCGTCCATCAAAGGGGACATGATTTTAACTCCAGCCACACGACTCACGTACCATCAATTTGGTAAGACTTGTTTGATATTAACAACTGACCGATTGCTTATAGAGGTTTAAAGAGTGAACGCCCAACATTGCGCATGTAACTATTAGTGTGAGGAATGCTACTAGCTAATTTTTACCTCCCAGCGGAAGGTTCCTCGACATTGTAGGAGATGCAATTTCGGGCTATTTTGTTCAAAATGGGGAGCATAGCCTCTGTCTCTGCATCAATCGGTGCACACAAACGCTTTTATTGCATAGTTTCGGAGTTCATATCGTAAGAGTTTAAAAAATGCAATTCGCGGATCACTCGGGGTGAACATAAATATCAGTCAGCTGAATAAAAGAATAAATAAATGCCTATGCATCATGTAATATTTTATAAAGCCGCCATCCACCTTGGTTGTAGATATCCCGTGCGACTGTCTCCAGATGGCTCCATCCAAAAATATATATGCGCACGCCACGCCTCCGGGAGGAGAAAGGACCGCTCGTGGATCCAATGTGTAGCCATAAGAATAACCTGCAGAAAATGAGCATTTCCGGTCTTATTAAAAACTAAGTCATTTCAATATTGTCTAAACTAAAGCACAAACTCCCACACGAATATGTGCTTTCGTTTTTTCTCAACCATATTTTGCAAATTTCCAAACTCTTGAGATTAAGAATCATACTATATTTGGTCTGATTGATTTGAAGAACGGCTCGAGGAATATAGTTGGAAATAAATGAACTAGGAAACTTGATGGAACCAAATGAAAGTAGAGCATTTATAGACCAATGAATTGGTCATATAAGAACTTAACCTTAGACCAATGAATTTCTATCTGTGCCAAGACTTAATAGGATAACTTCATAGGCAATGAAGGACAAAACTCATGACTATGTGATAATATAGTTGAAAGCATCTTATGTTCATGATGATTTGGCTATATGTATACATCAAAGATTCAAATTATCCACATGTTAGGATGATGATGTTTGCAAATTAATTATGCTTTTCTTAATATGATTTGAGATACATTGGCATTTCTTTTTGGTTACATATATGTCACTAGACAAACACAACACAAACATACATTGGAAACCTGCGTTGATGAAATAGTTCCAACGAAAGAAAATTTGAAGGACGGAAAATTAATTATATATTTCTAGCTATTTGGGTTGTAGTTGAAAAAAAATAGTCTCGGAGAATACGTCCTATTATTGTTGTTCCTTTTCATGAGTTTAGTCAAGGTCCTATTAAAAAACCACGTGGTGTACGTGGTTAGCAATTAAAAAACCTGATATAAGGTCCTATTAAAAAGGGAGATCTTGTCAGGTTGGAAACCTTTTGCCTGGCATGGCCGATGCTGTCACCGGTGCCTCCTAGAACTTATCAAGGTGACGACTCATATCAAGTTCGGGTTAGAAAGCGGTGGTGCTTCGAAGTTCCTGCTAATGATTCCAATATGAGAAGTTGGACAAATAGCAGTCAATCTTGCACCAGCTTGGCAAACGGATAGAGTTAAGACTCAATCGATTATTGTCAAACTTGCAGCTTCCAAAGAATTAAATGAGGATATCGAACTAGTTGACAACCCCAAGATATGATACCAGTGCTTTCCATATCTCCACGATGTTCTCAGTAAGACCTTGTTTACTTTTAGGGTATTTCAGGGGATGGAAGGGGATTATTTTGTATCCCGGAATTTCCCCGATAGGTTGTTTACTAGGCCGGGTTTTGAGGGGATAATCCCCGAATATCCCCACAAATCCCCTCCACACTAGTGTATTTTTGACTAGATTAAAAACTCTCCATCATGGTAGAGTATTTTTGGGGAAGGGATTTGAGGGGATTTGAGAGTATTGGGCGAACACCAAATTCCCGCATATCCCCGCGTCTTTTGTGGATAAAAATACCGGAGAAGTAAACAAGGCCTAAGGAATAAATTGTTCATCGCAAGTCAAGGTAACACATAAGCGATTTGTCTTCCTACTGGCCAAAATCCCGTTGCATCTCGTTCCCGGTTTTTATCAATAGGAAATCAGTTAACTGAAACACTTCCAAACATCAAATATTTGGTATCGTGTAGTCTTTTCTACTACACTCCTTTTGTTCGCTCATTGGAATCTTCTTTCATTTGTTTAAGGAACAGAGGTGTAAGTTATGGCTTCTCGTGTTCTCTTTATCCTCTTCTTTTTGAAAGAGTTGGCACTTCTTCAATTTATCATGGGCATGTGGAAGCAAAGATAACTGACAATATCATGCGTAAACTGTCGTTTTAAGCAAGTCAGTGTCTTGTATAGTTCACATAATAGTAAACCATTTTTATGGCCAACACCTACTCACATCACTTTCCAAGACAAATATATACGTCTTCACTTCTCTTAAGTTTTCAATAAACTACTATCGCTTCCATTCCAAAATATAAGGCACCTAAGGATTAATCAAGAGTCAAATCTTACTAAATTTGACCAAACATTTAGAAAAGTATACATCTACAATACTCATTGCTAAAAAATGGGAACGGAGGGAGTACTTGGTAATAGGAAAATTTTGGGATGCCTTATATTTTGGGATGAAGGGAGTACTTGGTTTTGGTTAGGTGATTTTCCTTAGATACGGGCACCACTCACATCTAATTGATAGTCTTTCCCGTGGGATATTTTGTGCATCTAAATAAGTACTATATTCGGTCTTATTGCTTTGAATAATAGCTCAAGGATTATAGTTGGAAAATAAATGAACTAGGAAACTTGATGGTACCAAGTGAAAGTCGAACATTTATAGGAGAAAGAACAAATGAATTGGTCATATGAGAACTTGAAAAAGACCAATGAATTTAGATATTGAACCAAGACTTAATATATAGGAGAATTTCATAGTTAACGACGAAGGATAAAATTCTTGACTATGGGATAATTCACTTGCAAGAATATTGCATTCCTATTGATTTTTCCATATGTATACATCAAATATGGATTATCCACATATTAGGATGATGGTTTTGCAAATTCATTATGTTTTTTCTTAATATAATGTGCGATGCATTGATTTTTTGTGTGGTTATATCTATGCCGCAAGCTGAACACATCATCACACACACAAACACACTTCATCACCCATTACTTATTTAGCTTGTCATAGTGCATTGGTAGAAGAGCATAAGAGCATCTTCATAGACTAACACTTTTGCTTCAGTGTCCCCCCACCTATTCAAACTTTGACAAACAAAAACTCGATAAAAATTGTTTTAAAGACCGTACGAACCGATCGAAAGCTTGTATGGTCATTTTAGATGGATACTCAGCGTACACGTATACTCACTTGCCAGAGGGAGGCGGAAATCGGGAGGTATATAATAGGAGCAAAAAAATTCAAAACACGGCATACAAAGACGTAGATTGCGATAACTTGATGTGGAATCAGCCGGTCGGAACGTGGAGTATACCCAGTTCGACTGAGTACACCTATATGGAGATATACATGGCATGGATATAGCTTTCGACGGATCAAAAGAAAAGTGACTCATAGAAATTTAAGTTTAAGGGGGGACACCGAAGCACACCTAACTAACACTAAAAATCTGTCCCTCTAAAAGATCATTTATGACATGTTTCTTTGCCTCTATGAGATCTTCTCATGCAAATTTCAGTGTTTCTATTATGGCATGTCCACTACAAGACAAGTCCACAAGGGTATGTAGGATGGTGATCTTTGGGGAAATACTTTTCTTTCTTCGATCGATACTAGGCTGAATTTTAAGGGCCTTTGGGCCTTTTACTTTGTTTTTGGTTTATATCGTTTCCGGTCCTTGTCATTTTCTTGTGCATCAAGCCATATGGTCTAGATTAGTGTCTTCGGTGTTTTCAACCTATATGATTCTGAGTCGAGATCCACATCCACATCAGGGATTTTATTGCCTTCCTTAGCATTATTAGTGTCTTCATCCTATCATTTTGGTGGTCAACACATGTAGCCAATTTTTCTAGTCGCAGTTCCTTGTATGGTAGTAGAATTTAAGATAGACTACTCTAGCGAGTTGGAACAATGTTGGTTTTGACCGGCACGACACATCTAATTTTGATCCACGTAAGAAAGCAAGAAATCATAAAACCAAAAATTACAAAGTACTAGCTTATCAAGGATTTCACTCCACCATTTTCGCACTTGCCACATCAGTTTCACCTCCACCAAGTATCCCTCGATTTCTCCCCTATACAAACATAGAATCATAGGATGGTAAGAATATCTTAAGAGTTTATCATGTCTTCACCTACTCAAACAATTGGGACTCCAGCCATCTCAATACGTCCAAATACATGTATGACATCATCTCAACGTGCCTTTTGGACAGTAGTGATTTTTGTCCAACATGCACCTTCAAATCAATGAGTGAGAATAAAGAACAGGTAGTCAACACACGAGAGGGTGGGATACCGGTGCTTTCATCAACTCCAAGGTTTTCTTAGTAATCTCCTTGGCGCGCCTAGTTAATCGCAAGCCATTTGGCTTCTGGAGGCCAAGGTAGTGCAAGCAATACTGAGTGTCCTACATGCCAAAATTCTGTAGCCTCACGTTCCCATTTTTAGCACTAGAAACCCAATTGACCGAAGCACTTGAAAACATCTTGCATCTCGTCTAGTCCTTTCTACTACTCTTTTTGAATTTTCTTAAGTCTTGTTTTAATTGTCTTGAGGAGAAGGGTGTAAGTTATGCACTGCTCATGTGCTCTTTATCCTCTTCTTTTTTGGAAGAGTCGCACATCTTTCTATTTATCAGGGGCACGGGAAGGAGAGATAAATGACAACCCACATGTGATAAGGGATGTTTAGGTTAGAACATCTATAATAACTAAATAGGTGATTTCAACTAAATTATTTCTTTCAACATGCAAGTCAATCACCTCAGAAGAAATAGAGAAGCTAGTTTTTATTGCGAAAATTCCACCGATCTCATTAATAATCATCAACGGTAGTACAAATAGGCCTAAAAGTAATAAAACTTATAAATAGGTCAAAGGACCACCTAGCAACGACTACAAACACTAGCGCGAGCCGAAGGCACGCTACCATCGGCCCTCCAACACCGGAGTCGGACAAAGCTTGTCGTAGTAGAGCTTGTTGTAGTAGACAAACGGGAAGTCGTTGTACTAAGGCCCCAAATAACCAGCAACCATCGCCAATAATGACATTCGTAGATCAAAAGAGACTAACCTGAAAACACACCAACGAACACGAAAAACTAACAAATCCTGAAAGATCTGCCGAACACACGACTCCACGCGCCCTCCATCGATGCTAGATGCACCATCAGAGCAAGGATAGGGCGGGGAGGACCTTATTCCGACTTCAGGATGTAGCCGTCACCTCACCATCCCGAAAAGACACGAAAAATAGTCTAACGAACGAACAGAAACCTTCCGCCGGCGAGAGGCCATGATCTGTCACACCTCCAAGACCTCAAGGCCACCGGATGCGGAGCGGACCAGCGGCGTCACCTTCGAGGGGAACGGAACCCTAGATGGGGTTTTCTCAGCCACCGCCTCTAAAGTCACGTACCGGTTCGAAGCGATGGAAAGTAAATACAACAGCTAGTTAATGAGGAGTTGCAGAGGCTCATAATGTTGGAGCCTCGAAGAAATGATAGAGCTTCGTGATACCCTTGGACTAATATGAGGTGCATGGAAACGGAGGTGATTATCATAGAAAAATAATTACTTCTGTTGATGTTCCATTACTTGAATGAAACATGGCAAAATGCAGCATTTCTGTTATACAACATCCAGCAGAAAGTACAGGCACCAGGTACAAGAATGAAACAAATGTAAAGACTTACAGAAATTTTCCTAAGGATTCAAACACATGTTCTCTAAACAGATCAAGAAGAGATCACCAAGTTAGTGTAGAGAGTCACATATATCGCCTCGGCATTCCCCAGATTCCGGAGATGATGAGAGGAGCTTTGGGTCGTCCTAGCAATGGTCAGCAGCTCCAAAAGCCTGATGCATCGATACAACAATATAGGAGATTTGCAGAGGAGGCAACAACGTTGTAGCAGCTTGATCATGCATGTCTAGATCGTCTCACCGGGCAACCAATAGTTGAACGCTTGATCATCATTCGTTGCCAATTTAAGTGATGCGTCGTGTCTCCATATACCTTTTAGAACGCACATGATTCTCACCCTACCCGCACCGCCGACTATCATCCAGCGAGCTATGAATATCAAACAGGTCAATAGCATGCAAGAGGGTGAGATGCTATTTCCTTCCTTCTCGCAACGATGTTATCGATACTTTCGATAGAGTGTTCAGTTCATCGCTGGACATTTTGCCAAAGAAAGTCAAGGCACAATAAGACGTGTGCCCCTTCCTGTTGTTGAATAAAAGAGCAATTTACCAAGCGAATTATCCATAATAAACGCTAGATAAAACATGATTAGAATAATATGCAATATACTAATCATGTTAAATAGTGAATACATATTAAGGCATATAACCAAACAAAATGCAAGGCGTAAAACTTTAGATACGATCAGAACAAGATTGAGAAAGAAGATATTCATGGCAGTAGCAGAAGAGGAACCGCCGGCGTTGGAACCGTCGTTGTCCATGTCGTCGAGGAAGAGGGTGCTGATGTCGGGGAAGACGTCGCCGCAGTCGCTATCCGTGAGGGAGTCCGTGACGAAGCCAGTAGTCGCGCCGATAGCGCTCCCCAAAAACCTTATCGCCATTCTCCCGTACAGGACTCGAAGCAGCGGGGTCTTGGAGGCCTACTGTCCCGGCTCGCGGTGCACGCCGCAAGACGGGATGGGGAAGATCTAAGTAGCGCAGTGCTATGGAACTGGAGGCGCAAAGGATGTGTGGCAGTGTCTGAGAGGAGGTGCGACCTCTCTCTTATATAGACACAGAGGGGTAGGCAGACAGGCTGCGCAGAAGGTGAAACGAACGAACAGAAGTTGAAGCGAACAGGCGGCAGCCCACTGGACAGCCTCCACTCTGTTCGTATTTATTTAGCTCATATTAAAAGTCCAATCGAGCAAAACGTTTCAACTTATGTATGACTGTTCATATACCATTCATGCGTGGCAAAATAAAGCTCGGCTCGGCGAGATTCCCGCAACCCGTGACGCGCGCGTCATGACGTGACGTGACGAGGCGAGGCGAGGCGTGGCGTGGCGAGGCGAGCGAGGAGGAGGAGCGCGCGTTTGAAACTCTCTCCTTCTCCTTCTCATCCTTTTTACCAAGTGGTAGGAGAGCTCACCTTATAAGCTGGTCCAACTTCCACTCAACTAGCAATGTGGGACTAAACATTTGTCTTAGCTCTTGCCTTGCATAAATGGGACAAATGGGCCTCTAGGATTTCATGAATTTATTGGCATATAATAAATGGGCTGGGCCTATTTAGGCAAAAATTCCAACAATCCCCCACCAGATCCCAGAGGCACATGAAGTTTGTCTTTGGTTCCAAAACATTGTTTATATACCGGTATTGTAGTGGAGACTGTTAAGTTGAACTTCCACCTAGAGCTTTATGTTATACTAGGCTGCAACTTGTACAGTGGACTATGCCTTGAACTGCAAGATTGCTGCAAACCTAGCTTCACAAAAAGTCTTGACCGATACTAGGCTACCGTGGGACTTCCCCGCGGGTGGAGCGTATATGTCATACTCCATGACCTTTCATGAGTTTATTAGAGAGCACCCTACTCTCATAGACTGCGACGTTTTAACAGTCAGACTCATATAGGTGTGTTCTTCAAAAGATGTTCTGCAAGACAACATCTTTGCTTAGGATAAGCCACTTATAACACATTAAGATAATAAATCAACCTGCCGTGCAGAATAGGAAAGTATTGCATCTTTATGGAGTGGTGTTTATTAAAGTAGGGATACTTTCCTCTCAGCTAACCAACAGCTTGTCTCCCAATTCTAATTCACGGAATCTCCGATCATATAGAGTGGTTTACCACTGTGGAAAGCTTAAATTGTGGGTCTCATACCCATCTCCTTCGATGCATTTTCTATCACGTTGCGTGATAGACCCTTTGTGAAGGGATCTGCCAAGTTTTTAGATGTTTGGATATAATCCAATGCAATAACTCCAGAGTTTCTCATTTTCCTGACAGATTTCAGTCTCCTCTTCACATGTCTTGATGACTTCATATTATCCTTAGAACTATTTACCTTGAAAATCACAGTTTGATTGTCGCAGTTCATAAGGATTACGGGTATTGGTTTTTCAACCATAGGCAAGTTCATCAAGAGTTCACGAAGACACTCTGCTTCAACAGTGGCTGTGTCTAATGCTGTGAGTTCTGCTTCCATATTTGACCTCATTAAGATGGTCTGCTTGCAAGACTTCCAACAAACAGCGCCACCAGCAAGTGTGAATACATATCCACTCGTGGCCTTTATCTCGTCAGCATCAGATATCCAATTTGAATCACTATAACCCTCTAGTACCCTCGGATACCTGGTATAGTGTATGCTATAGCTCGTAGTGCCTTTTAGATATCGCATAACTCTCTCAAGAGCATGCCAGTGATCATCTCCTGGATTTGAAACAAATCGACTAAGTTTGCTTACAGCAAAGGCGATGTCAGGCCTCGTGGCACTAGCTAAATACATAAGCGAGCCAATGATTTGAGAGTATCTCAGTTGGTCTCTAGCATTTCCTCGATTCTTTCGAAGCAACACACTAGGATCATACGGTGTAGGAGAAAACTTGCAGTCGCTATACCCGAAACGAATCAAGATCTTTTCCACATAGTGGGACTGAAGCAGTGTAATCCCACCATCATCATCTCTCAATAACTTGATGTTCAGGATGACATCAGCTACTCCCAGATCCTTCATCTCAAAGGAACGAGATAAGAAATCTTTGACCTCCTTAATTGCATTAAGGTTGGTTCCGAAAATCAGTATGTCATCAACATACAAAGGATGACTCCCTCACCTCCACCATGGCGATGGTACACACATTTATCAGCTTCATTTACAACAAAGCCTGCACCAGTTAAAGTTCTTTCGAACTTCTCATGACATTGCTTAGGGCTTGTTTTAGGCCATATAAGGACTTCAACAACTTGCACACCTTTCCTTCTTGACTGCGGTGACCCAGCATACCACTGCATGATGTAGTATACTATAGTCATTGACATAACACCAATGAAACACCGTTCACTAGTACTACATCCCTCAGAATGGCACAACAGAAACACAGCGGGTCCAATACATGGCTAAAGGTTACAACTCACTCTTTACACAAGATCCAGAGAACACTCTAGGTTAAAGAGAGAGAAAGAACTTCTTATGGAGAAGAATCAAAGATAAACAACGTAAGAACTATTATACTACTAGAACTAGTATTTTAACTAAGGAATTGGCATAGCTGCTAGTGCAATGCACTACAGAATTAGGTTCTTTGGCTAGAGATTATATTCCTATCTCATCTGTAACTTCGTCTTCACTTGAGTTGAGTTATATGTTGACTTCCTTGTCTTCATTGATGAGCTTTAGCTTTGCATGATAAATCCTGGAGCATAACTTCATGTGGTTGTTGTCTATTCCGGCTTTCGAATCTAGCAAGGGTTAAGAAGATACTTTGTGTACGAGCGTACTCAGCAAATTCACTAGAAAAGGAGTGTTTGATGCACTATAGATACAGCCACAGACTGTAGGTCGTAGGCAATGCAAGTTTTCATAAACATTTCTTCAAAGGTTGCTTTTATTCTGAAAAGCTATGTCCGTCAGCCTTCATGGGTTTACCAGAACTTTCATGGAGTTCCTTTCCCGCCGCGTTCGCAGCTCCTTCCCGGAACAGGGAGTAACAAGTTACAGTTCTTACACTCTGCAGAGGTGCGTCACTTTACCCATGAGAGATCAACTCTTTGTTGCCCAACCGGGCATCTTATTCCCGTCCACAATTCCATGATGTGGGGCCCAGAAGATGATCCAAGCCAATCACTTACTCCTTCGCGACCCCGCATGGCTCCTTGGTGTACACCATGCCCACATAACGAATTACGGCAATGGTTTGTACAAACCGTTAGATGCCAGAACTATCGTGGGGCGTTGAGGGTTCCCACCCATATGCTGCATATCCTCTACGAATTACCAATTAATATGCACGCTACGAGTGATAACAGCCACGACCTGCACATCCGGCTTCATGTGAGAGGAAGAAGATACAGATGAATTCTTCATCCCATTCCAAATCTCATGGTCAACGCGTAATATACAGCGCAAGAATCACTGGCGACATTGGTTGTTAAGTCCTAGGTGATATAGTTCTGAACAGTGTTATTCCAACTGTCAGACTTAATAGGTTAACTGATCACCCTGGATCAGTAACCAATAGTTTACATTATTATTGAAAATAGTGTTTTCTGACCTTTTTCAAATGCAGGTGAGGACAACATTGGATTTGTAAAATGCTTTACAGAAAATAAACAAAGGACATGAGCACGTGTGAACTTGCCTTTTGTGATTGCAAGATTATGCACCGTCGGTGAGTCAGTATAAGATCCAAAATCTGAAATCAGCATCATTGATCTGGTAAGGACTAATGTTTAAAGAAGCAATATGCTTTTATGCATAGGTGATGTGATGCACGTTCTAAACGCAAATCCCGGAGATAACGTCGTTCTAGGGTTTGGATACTAGAAATGATGTCTTTGAAGTGTGTTGTACTTTTAGATGAGTTGTACACTTGTGCTTCTTATTAAGGCTTGTGAGTGTGTGTGAAAAAATCATATGATTATAATATCATTAAACAATAGGATGCACACAAATGTGATATACTACTCAAGATGACTTATAAGAGTTCTTGTTTGGAGTGGCAAAAAGAATAACATTTGAAGGAAAGATTTCTTCTCTAAGGTTTAAACAATCTTTGTGGTTAGTTAGTGGTGGTTGATGTTATTTGTTTTTGCTTGAATAGTTTTGGCTTGAGATGCTTTATTAGTTAACTAGTTCAGACCAAAGTTAACTATAAAACATATAATGAAGCTTATAGGGTTATATTTAGATTCTTTAGACTAAAGTTAACTTTAAAACATAGATAGTTTGAAAGTATAATGTTTATAACCTTTGTGCCTGGGGTACTTGTTAATGTTGCTTTAAGGTTACTTAAGAATGGTTATTCTTTTACTTGATATAGTGGTTTATTGATTTTATACTAGAGTGGTATCATTTACCTTTTATGGATGAGTGGTTATAGTTAATATTTCTTAACTACTTATGGATTAATAATAGTGTGGTGGTGGTTTCATAATCTGGTGGTTGAATTAGATAGAAAGGATCTGATTATTCACAAGTTGTTCTTTAAGAATTTTACCTTGAATTGAAATCCTTTGAGAATATAATCTTCACTTAAGATTGAAAGTAATGTAATAAAGAAATATTTATAATGTTTAAACCATTTGTCTTATATTATTAATATTTAAGATTAATACTATTTATTAGACTTATTTGACTCATTTTAGAAATATTAATAAATTTTATTTATCCTTATATGAATTATTAATGAAGTAAATAAGTTTAAATTTGAGTTATTAAAATAATTCAGTTTTTTTAACTCAAAAGTGGAATATTAGATTTTTAACATGTAGATATTATTTTTGTGATCATTTTGGTATATTACATTTATTTTTGTGATTTATAAATAATAAGATATGATTTTTATAAGATTTATTTCTTTATAAATACTCAATAAATAACAAATACTTGATTAAGTTGAATTATAATGTATGATTATAATTTTAAATTGTAATTCTTATTTTTCTAAGATTTTTGGTATTCTATTTATATTTTTCACATTTACCATTATTAAAATTTGAATTATTAAAGTTTTATTATTTATAAAACCTTTATTAAATAATATTTATTTAAATAATCATTATATTAATATTTAATAATAGATTTAAATTTTAGATTTTATTTTTCTACAAATTTTCATATATTATACACATTTTTTTGAATTATAAATCAAAAGTTATTAATTAAAAAAGATTTAATCATTTATTTGATTTCTGGAATATTAATAATTAAGTTTATAACATTTTATTTATTTCTTAAACAGGAAATACTTTTTACACCGTACCTATAGCTAGCCTCAGTCACTGACTAGTGGGCCATTGTCCACCTCAGCCCTCAGGTTAAAGAAATTACATTTGTTACCGACTGGTTAACTACCCCCCAGTCAATGACATATGGGCCCTAGACCATGTCACTTGCCACGTGGGACAAAGACCAGGTCAAACGCGTTGACGTGGCTAAGGTGACGCGAGCATGATGTCATGCTGACATAAACTTGGCCTCCACCACCAGAGGAGGGTCGCCGGCGGCGGACCACTGTGCTCCGGTGGACAAGGTTGATGCTACTGGATAGAGGGAACCGAGGCGAACCTATTGGTGGTAACGCCGCTACTTAATGGTCACCGGAAATACACCGGCGACGAGCTTCTGCGGCGGCCAACGGCGGTGCTCAACGAAATAGGGTCTACAGTGCGAATCAGCAAACGAAACTAGGGTCCAGAGATGCGTAATCTTACCCTGACGACAATAGAGCGGTCGAGGAGGCTTGGGAAGGCGTGACGACGGCGAATCGACGGTAATGGCCATAGTGGTCGAGGAAAAGGAACGCTCGATTTCACATGATTCCCGGCGAGCGGGCCTCCGTGCTTGGTCCTAGATGGTTCAGTCCACGACGACGCGTCTAATGGTGGCTATCACGAGGCAAGGGGTGGTCGGAGTTGGCCAGAATGATGAACTCCGATGAGCTAGGTTTTCGGGTGAAGGAAAGAAGTGAGTCTAGAGAGCAAGATTGAGGATGAGGACGAGCAGGGTTGTCGTGGTGGACTTCTTATCTTCTCCTGGCAACGGCGGCGTTGATCTTGGCGCAACGACGACGATAACGGTATCGGGCATAGGCGAGCTCCGCCAGCGAGTTTTCTGTGTGCGTGAGGATGACGATGATGGCTGTTTTGCGGATAACCCCTGGCAATTCTTTTAGCTCAACCCGCCGTCCTCTCCTGACCCCACTTGTCAGTCACAGATGGAAACGAGTTGGGCTGGTTGCTGGGCTTTTGTGGGCTGCATAGGGGCGTTAGGTAAACAGGTAGGGTTGGGCTACGGCCTGGTTTGGTTTTTTTATTTTTTTTTACTTTTTTCTATTTTCTGTTTTCTTTTTCAGATTTGAATTTGATTTATATTTTGAACTTTTCTTGGTAGGATTTATTTTCTGGATATTTGTAGCAATACTAAAATAGGTTTAGTATTACTTGTGAACTTTTATTTATAATCCTTTTATTTTTATTTTATTTTCTTTATATGAACCCCTTAATTTGTAGAAACTTTTCTTATTATTTTTCTCTCCTCTTTTAGTTATGAATTTCTTGAATGATGTATTCTTATTTGTTTATAACTCTTAACTCTAGTTGGCTCAGAGTTTGAATAGACATTTTTATTAAGGAATTCCTTTCCTAGATATAATACTTCTTCCTATCCATCATCATAGTTAGTATGATGAGCTTTACTTCATAATACTATTCTCATTCACCTTTTATTCTTCTAAATTCATTGATAAACCTAATGAGCTTGACATTGAAACTTTTATAGTTTCCTTTTATTCATTATGAATTATATCCACTACTCTACTATTGATAACCTTCCATCCAACAAGTATTCCTTCAAACTCCACTCATAGTCTTCCTTAAACATTCATCACTATTATTCCTCCATCAGATGTATGTATCCAACTACCTTTCTCTAAGGTTTATTATTATTTAAAATATTAAGAGTACCTTCAAGCTTATACCTTCTTAGGGTTTTGAAATAATCTTTCCTTATTACCTATAGTATTGTCTTCAACTTTCATTCATAATGTCTACTCTCCCCCTTAGGTTTTACTAATAGTTTTGAAACTACATACATAGAGACCATTGGTTCTTAAACTAGAATGTTGGTTCCTGTTCAGTTTATATTTTACTGGTTTAGGGTCCAATGAAAGATTATACGGTGTATCCACATAGTTGTGGATCTCCGAAACAAATCTTTCAGCACTAAATGTCGTACTTACTATTGGGCATTTTCGCTGGATAAGCTTGACCTTGTGAAGCATCTCTCCAGGCGATCGTCTTTAAATCTGTTAAACTTCCTTAGGTCTTACTTAACTTAGGCCAAATTCAATGCTCTTTATGCAACTATTAAGATGATTTGGTTAACTATCTCAACCAAATACCAGCTGCGGACAAAATACCAACTGTGGATTAATTACTAGCTATGGATCAAATACCAGTTGCGGATGATTACCAGCTGCGAACCATCCTAGGGTGTGTGTATTAGCCTATGATTTCCCATATACCTCTCACATTCTCTCGGAATTGTCAGAGCTTGAATACCATTTTGGTTCCAAAGGTAACTATTTGTACTTATTCATGATACTTCCATGAACTTGGTACAACTATTCCATTACTTCTTAGTAATATTACCTCCTTTGATGGAACTTTAAGTTTATTATTTCTTGTGGCTCCATACATCTTCTATACCACACTTCTTTCTTGGGTCTGGCTAGGAATAATTTATGCTTTATCTATCCTCCAAGTGTTGTTAACACTCCTTATAACTTGCTTCTTCCTTCTAGTAAGTCTTCCTTTTGATTTAAATTCGTCACTCCCTTACATGAATTCCCATTCCTATCTAGGTCTATAACATCAAGTAATAACTGGGTGTTACATCATGCATTTGCACACCTAATTAAACTTCATGTACAAATCTAGTCAATCAAGAAGATCCAATAAGATCCAAAAATCGATAAACAACAAAACATATACCATGTATTACACATAGGTTTTAAATAATTTACAAATCTACTACATGTTTCAACGGTTTGCTCCATACCTATTAACACAATTATCTTACAAGAACTTCTTGTTCTTGTGGATATATCCTCACTTATTCCGGCAAACCCTTCAAACTACAATACGAATTACCCTCCATATACATTATTCAAGCCATCATCCCTTGGGATGTCGTTCCTTTCTTACTTTCATCTTCCTCTGGTGCTTCCTGGAGTTCCGTCCATGATGACATGAAGTCCTACGACTGCCTTCTGGAGCATAAGAGCATCCAGGAGGTGCGTATTCTTGATTAGAAGTACCGAGACTGAGATTAGTCATTGAGAAATAACTAGAGTTGGTGTAATCTTCCATCGAGTACTCCGGGTTTTCTGGCAACGCTTCCTCATAGTAAGTTGGTTCCTTAGCTTTTTCTTGGATCCAGTCGTACAGATTGGTATAGTAGCTATTGGAATACTCCTCTAAGTTGATTGTATTGGTATCACCCCCATATGGTCCATAAGGCTCTCTATGGAACTTGTTGGTCTCTTCTCCGATACCTGTATCACAAGGTATAGGATTTCCTATGGTTCCACCATGAGATTCTACTCCCCATTTATACTGGTTTGGCTCCGGGTTATTCGGAATAACTTTATTCCATTCCTGTTGTTCGGAGCTATACTTGGCCCATAGGTCTTTGGGTGGCTTAAAGTCATTTTGGTAATAGGCATAATTTTCCAAGTTTGGGTCATCAAACTCAGTTTCCTCAAACACTTCTCCTGAAGGTATGTATTTGGGATGCCTAGCTTCTTTATCTAGCTTCTTCCTACGTGCCATTGCTTTAGCAGGATCAGTAAAATCCTCAATGACCATATCTAGTTCCTGAACTAAAACTTGGTGAGTGTTATGATAAGTGTTTAGCAAAGACCGATAACGATCCATATACTCTACAGCTAGAGTAGGTTCAGTTTGGACTAGATTAGAGTGATCTAACTCATGCTCTGGTTTTGAGGTTTCATGTGGTATAATGGTATGAGTACTACCTTCTAGAGCTTGGGATTTCTGTTCTCGGATCATGGTTATGGCTGCTGCTATGGAAATCTGATATGCAGATGCCATGCACCTTGCCTCTCCTAATGGAAATTCTCCCTTAAGTCCTAACTTTTGGGTAACATGATCATGAGACGGTATTTAGCTAATACCTGCCCATCATAGTAACTGTAAATCTTGACGAGAAGTCTCGATTCACATTCCAAACTCCATAAAAGTTGTCGGAGATTATCTATCCAATCCCCTCCGTAGTCATCCAACGTTCGGTTCATCACTTGAACATTCTGAGGTGGATCTCGAGGTGCCATGTGGAACTGTGGATAAGAAATTATCATCAGTCACATAGAGTTAAAAATCTTGGGTTACAATTGGAATTGCAATCATATAAAAGAGTTATCGCACTAGTAACATAACAGGATTATTCTCAAGTGAATATCCCTCACATCACTAGAGAAGTCTTTATTACCACTTGGATGTGTCCTACAGGTTCTACCCATTTACTAGGTTTCCAACATAAGGTCAAAGCATATGCTCTGATACCAACTGCGGTGACTCAGCATACCATTGCATGATGTAGTATACTATAGTCGTTGACATAACACCAATGAAACACCGTTCACTAGTATTACATCCCTCAAAATGGCACAACAGAAACACAACGGGTCCAATACATGGCTAAAGGTTACAACTCACTCTTTACACAAGATCCAGAGAACACTCTAGGTTAAAGAGAGCGAAAGAACTTCTTACGGAGAAGAATCAAAGATAAACAACGTAAGAACTATTATACTACTAGAACTAGTATTTTAACTAAGAAATTGGCATAGCTGCTAGTGCAATGCACTACAGAATTAGGTTCTTTGGCTAGAGATTATATTCCTATCTCATATGTAACTTCGTCTTCACTTGAGTTGACTTATATGTTGACTTCCTTGTCTTTATTGATGAGCTTTCGCTTTGCATGATAAATCCTGGAGCATAACTTGATGTGGTTGTTGTCTATTCCGGCTTCCGAATCTAGAAAGGGTTAAGAAGATACTTTGAGTACGAGCGTACTCAGCAAATTCACTAGAAAAGGAGTGTTTGATGCACTATAGCTATAGCCACAGACCGTAGGTCGTAGGCAATGCAAGTTTTCATAAACATTTCTTCAAAGGTTGCTTTTATTCTGAAAAGCTAAGTCCGTCAGCCTTCACGGGTTTACCAGAACTTTCATGGAGTTCCTTTCCCGCCATGTTCGCAGCTCCTTCCTGGAACAGGGAGTAACAAGTTACAGTTCTTACACTCTTCAAAGGTGTGTCACTTTACCCATGAGAGATCAAATCTTTGTTGCACAACCGGGCAGCTTATTCCCGTCCACAATTCCAAGATGTGGGGCCCAGAAGATGATCCAAGCCAATCACTGCCCCCTTCGCGACCCCGCATGCCTCCTTGGTGTACACCATGCCCACATAACGAATTACGACAATGGTTCGTACAAACCGTTAGATGCCAGAACTATCGTGGGGCGTTGAGGGTTCCCACCCATATGCTGCATATCCTCTATGAATTACCAATTAATATGCACGCTACAAGTGATAACAGCCATGACCTGCACATCTGGCTTCATGCGAGAGGAAGAAGATACAGCTGACTTCTCCATCCCATTCCAAATCACATGGTCAACGCGTAATATACGGCGCAAGAATCACTGGCGACATTGGTTGTTAAGTCCTAGGTGATATAGTTCTGAACAGTGTTATTCCAACTGTCAGACTTAATAGATTAACTGATCACCCTGGATCAGTAACCAATAGTTCACATTATTATTGAAAATAGTGTTTTCTGACCTTTTTCAATGCAGGTGAGGACAACACTGGATTTGTAAAATGCTTTATAGAAAATAAACAAAGGACATGAGCAAGTGTAAACTTGCCTTTTGTGATTGCAAGATTATGCACTCACGATGAGTCAGTATAAGATCCAAAATCTGAAATCAGCATCATTGGTCCGGTAAGGACTAATGTTTAAAGAAGCAATATGCTTTTATGCATAGGTGATGTGATGCACGTTCTAAACGCAAATCCCGGTGATAACGTCGTTCTAGGGTTTGGATACTAGAAATGATGTCTTTGAAGTGTGTTGTACTTTTAGATGAGTTGTACACTTGTGCTTCTTATTAAGGCTTGTGAGTGTGTGTGAAACAATCATATGATTATAATATCATTAAACAGTAGGATGCACACAAATGTGATATACTAGAAATATTTATAACATTTGAAGGAAAGATTTCTTCTCTAAGGTTTAAACAATCTTTGTGGTTAGTTAGTGGTGGTTGATGTTATTTGTGTTTGCTTGAATAGTTTTGGCTTGAGATGCTTTATTACTTAACTAGTTCAGACCAAAGTTAACTATAAAACATATAATGAAGCTTATAGGGTTATATTTAGATTCTTTAGACTAAAGTTAACTTCAAAACATAGATAGTTTGAAAGTATAATGTTTATAACCTTTGTTCCTGGGGTACTTCTTAATGTTGCTTTAAGGTTACTTAAGAATGGTTATTCTTTTACTTGATATAGTGGTTTCTTGATTTTATACTGGAGTGGTATCATTTACCTTTTATAGATGAGTGGTTATAGTTAATATTTCTTAACTACTTAAGGATTAATTATAGTGTGGTGCTGGTTTTGTAATCTGGTGGTTGAATTAGATAGAAAGGATCTGATTATTCACAAGTTGTTCTTTAAGAATTTTACCTTGAATTGAAATCCTTTGAGAATATAATCTTCACTTAAGGTTGAAAGTAATGTAATAAAGAAATATTTATAATGTTTAAACCATTGGTCTTATATTATTAATATTTAAGATTAATACTATTTATTAGACTTATTTGACTCATTTTAGAAATATTAATAAATTTTATTTATCATTATATGAATTATTAATGAAGTAAATAAGTTTAAATTTGAGTTATTAAAATAATTCAGTTTTAATTTAACTCAAAAGTGGAATATTATATTTTTAACATGTAGATATTATTTTTGTGATCATTTTGGTATATTAAATTTATTTTTGTGATTTATAAATAATAAGATATGATTTTTATAAGATTTATTTATTTATAAATACTCAATAAATAACAAATACTTGATTAAGTTGAATTATAATGTATGATTATAATTTTAAATTGTAATTCTTATTTTTCTAAGATTTTTGGTATTCTATTTATATTTTTCACATTTACCATTATTAAAATTTGAATTATTAAAGTTTTATTATTTATAAAACCTTTATTAAATAATATTTATTTAAATAATCATTATATTAATATTTGATAGTAAATTTAAATTTTAGGTTTTATTTTTCTACAAATTTTCATATATTATACACATTTTTCTGAATTATAAATCAAAAGTTATTAATTAAACAAGATTTAATCATTTATTTGATTTCTGGTGGCTATCACGAGGCAAGGGGTGGTCGGAGTTGGCCGGAATGATGAACTCCGACGAGCTAGGTTTTCGGGTGAAGGAACGAAGTGAGTCTGGCGAGCAAGATTAAGGATGAGGACGAGCAGGGTTGTCACGGTGGCCTTCTTATCTTCTCCTGGCAATGGCGGCGTTGATCTTGGCGCAACGACGACGATGACGGTATCGGGCGGCGGCGAGCTCCGCCAGCAAGCTGTCTGTGTGCGTGAGGATGACGACGATAGTTGTTTTGCGGATAACCCCCTGGCAATGAAAGGAATATTCCCGAGAGGCAATAATAAAGTGGTTATTATCGTATTACTTATTATGATAAATGTTTATTTTGCATGCTATAATTGTATTAATACGGAAACGTTAATATGTGTGTGTTTAATAAACAAAAAGGAAGTTCCTAGTTATGCCTCTCTTATAAACTAGCTCGTTGATTAACAAGATGATCAAAGTTTCCTGATCATGGACATTGGATGTTGTTAATAATGAGGTCACAACATTAGTGTAATGGTGTGATGAACATTCATCCGAAGTATAGCATTACGATCAAAGTCATTGAGTTTATATTGCTATAACAACTTACGAAGTGATCCTAATCCTTAGACCATGAGATCATGTCAATCACTAACACCAGAAGGGTTTCTTGATAACATCAAACTTCACACCGTAACTGGGTGATTATAAAGATGGATTCAGAACTAATAAAGTGTTATGTTGAGGCCCATGTATCGAGAGTGGAATTTGTTCATCCCGATGACGGATAGATATACTCTGGGCCCTCTCGGTGATATCACATTGATTAGCTTGCAAACAAGTGATTTGATCACTAGAATGTTATATCACGGGAACGAGAAAAGAGTGCATGTCGGTAACGAGATCAAACTAGGTATGAAGATACCGATAATCGAATCTCGGACATGTAATATATCATGAAACAAAGGGATTAAGATACTCGCGTAAAAGGTTCACACGATCACAGAAGTCATCGTTGAATGTGTGGGAGTCAGTACGGATCTCTAGGTCCCGTTGCTGACTATTGATCAGAGAGGGGTCTCGATCATGTCTGCATTATTCGCGAATCGTAGGGTGACACACTTAAGGGATACCGACACCATTCGGAGCAAATGATATGCCAGAGAAAGAAAAAGGAAAGCGCAGGAATTTATTTCACTAGACACCAAAACTGTTTCGGTTGAAATTGCTGAAACTGGTTCTGCATGTGAAATGGAATACTAGCAAGGGGTTTTATTGTAGGGTTTCGTAGCATGGAAAAAAATTTCTACCGCATACAAACAAACAAGCCAAGATCTATCTACTAGATTGTAGCAACGAGTCGATGGAATAACTCACCCTCGAAGATTCCAAAGTGTTTAACGAGAGCGGATTCTCGTGGGTGATGTAGTCGTACTCTTGCCGATCTCAAGATCGTGTGGACGATCCTTCCGGCGCTGCGTTCCGGTAGCGCTTCCGCAGTCGGTCACACGTTCGGTACTCGACGAAGACCTTCCTCTCCCTTGTTCCAGCAGACAGCGGAGGTTGTAGCACTCTCCTCGCGATTCCGGCAGCACAACGGCGTGGTACCGGAAGTAGAGGGGAGATCTCGCAGGGCTTCGCCTTAAGCCAGAGCGAGTATGGTGGACTATGAGAGAGAGCCTCGGTGATCTAGGGTTTACACGCACCAAGGAGGGGGCAAGGTCGGCGGCTAGGGTTAGGCCTAGGCGGCAGCGAGTTGCCCTAGGCGGCGGCTATCGAGGGCGGCGGCTAGGGTTAGGGTTTAGAGGGCGTGGTGTTGTGTCCTTGGAGGGGCAGCCCTGCCCTCCTTATATAGGTGGAGGGGGCGCGCCAAGGGGAGGGGAGTCCCTCCCCAACTCGGTCTCCAAGTGGGCCGGCGGTGGAGGGAGGGAACTCCTCCCCAAGTAGGTTTCCTACTCTCCCTCCACCTCACAAAATAGCCGTTTGACTTTTCAATTTGGCGTTTGACTTTTTCAAACTAGGATTTGATTTAACCCTTTATTTTGTTCAGCGATGACACCTAGTACATGATGCAATCATTCCAACTTGTTATGACACATTCATGTACCCTTCCCCTCCGGAGTGCCGGACATTCCGGAACCTTCTAGAACATTCCCGATGAAAACACCGGAACCATTCTCCAACCCCGAAACAGGACTTTCCTTATATGAATCTTATTCTCCGGACCATTCCGGATCTCCTCGTGATATCCCGGATCCCATCCGAGACTCCGAACAACATTCGGTCTCTTACTCATCATTCCATAACTACTTAAACAACGTCGAATCCTTAAGTGTGTCTCCCTACGGTTCGTGAATTATGCGGACATGATCGAGACACTTCTTCGAACAATAACCAATATAGGAATCTGGAAATTCATATGGCTCCCACATATTTCTACGATTACTTTGCGATCGAATGAACCACTTACATACGATACCAATTTCCCTTTGTCTCACGATAGTTTACTTATCCGAGGTTATGATCGTCGGTATCTCTGCATACCTAGTTCAACCTCGTTACTGATAAGTACTCTTTTCTCGTTCCCGTGATATGTGATCCCTTGTGAGCCAGTCACATGCTTGCAAGCTAATTGGATGACATTCCACCGAGAGGGCCCAGAGTATATCTATCCGTCATATGGATGGACAAATCCCACTCTTGATCCATGTGTCTCAACCAATACTTTCCGAACACTCAATGCCACCTTTATAGCCACCCAGTTACGGTGTGGTGTTTGATGTCATCAAAGCATCCTTCCGGTGAAGGTGATATGCATGATCTTATGGTCGAAGTAATTAGGTTACTATGTATCAGAAAGCATATAGCAATTGAACTATTAAAATGACTTGATCTTTATGCTACGCTTATCTATAGGAGTATGTCCACAATACCATTCTCCTAACGATATGATCTTGTTGTTAATAACATCTCAATGTCATGATAGGGAAACCACAATCATTTATTAACCAACAAGCTAGTATTATAAAGAGGCTTTACTAGGGACTCTATTTTAGTTTACAAATCACACAAGTATTAACGTTTCCTTGTTAATACTATTATAGCATGAATGTAAACATTTATCATAAACACAAAGATATAATAATAACTATATTTATTATTGCCTCTAGGGCATATCTCCAACAGTCTCCCACTTGCACTAGAGTCATCTAATCTAGATTACATGGTAATATACCGAACACCCATGGCAGTTTGGTGTTGGTCATGTTTTGCCCTCGGGAGAGGTTTAGTCAATGGATCCGCCACATTCATATCTGTGTGTACTTTGCAAATCTTTTTGTCTACATCTTGGACATGTTCTCGAATAGCATGAAAACGTAGCTTGATGTGCTTCAGCTTCTTGTGTGACCTTGGTTCTTGCGCATTGGCTATGGCGCCCATGTTATCACAGTAGATAGACATTGGGTCCAGCGCACTAGGAACCACACCGAGCTCTGTAATGAACTCTTTCATCCATATCGCTTCTTGTGAAGCCTACGAAGCAGCCATGTATTCCGATTCAGTTGAAGATCTCTCCACAACGCTTTGCTTTGCACTCCTCCAGCTAACTGCTGCACCATTCAAAGTAAATACGTATCCAGATTGTGATTTAGAATCATCCGGATCGGTGTTCCAACTAGCATCGGTGTAACCATTAACAACGAGTTGTTCATCACCTCCATAAGAAAGAACCATATCCCTAGTTCTTCTCAAGTACTTAAGGATGTTTTTGACCGCTGTCCAATGATCCACTCCTGGATCACTTTGATATCTACTAGTTAAACTAACAGCATATGCAATGTCGGGTCTAGTACATAGCATGGCATACATTAGAGATCCTATGGCTGAGGCATAGGGAGTTTTACTCATCCTTTCTCTATCTTCTGCCGTTGTCGGACTTTGAGTTTTACTCAAGGTCGTATTGGGCAACATGGGCAAGAACCCTTTCTTGCTATCTTCCATTCCAAACCTCTTTAGAACTTTGTCCAAATATGTACTTTGTGACAATGATATTAGGCGTCTCGATCTATCTCTATAAATCTTTATGCCTAATATGTAAGCTGCTTCGCCAAGATCCTTCATTGAAAAACTATTATTCAAATATTCCTTGACACTATTAAGAAGGTCTCATTCCCAATCAACAATATGTCATCTACATACAGTATTAAGAATGCTACAGAGCTCCCACTCACTTTCTTGTAAATACAAGCTTCTCCATAAGTTTGTATAAAACCAAAACTTTTGATTACCTTATCAAAATGTTGATTCCAACTTCGGGATGCTTGCTTCAATCCATAGATGGACCATTGAAGTTTGCATACCTTGTTAGCATCTTTAGGATCGACAAAACCTTTGGGTTGCATCATATACAACTCTTCATCAATGTCTCCATTGAGGAATCCTGTTTTGATATCCATCTGCCATATCTCATAATCATAATATGCAGCAATTGCTAACATAATCCTCACAGACTTTAGCTTCGTACAGTTCAGAAAGTCTCATCGTAGTCAACTCCTTGAATTTGTCGAAACCCTTTTGCGACAAGTCGAGATTTATAGACAGTAACATTACCATCAGCATATGTTTTCTTCTTGAAAATCCATTTGTTCTCCATAGCCTTCCGTCCATCCGGTAAGTCCACCAAAGTCCATACTTGGTTTTCGTACATGGATCCAATCTTGGATTTCATGGCTTCTTGCCATTTATTGGAATCTGGGCTCATCATCGCTTCCTCATACGTCACAGGGTCATCGGTGTTGTCCACCAACATGACTTCATAACAGGATCATACCAATCAGGAGTGGTACGAGTTCTCGTTGACCTGTGAGGCTCTGTAGTAACTACAACCGAAGTTTCATGATCATCATCATTAGCTTCCTCTCTTACTGGTGCAGGCACCACAGGAATTTCTTCCGGTGCTGCGCTACTCGCAAGTTCGAGAGAAGGTTCGACAACCTCGTCGAGTTCTACTTTCCTTCCAGTCACTTCTTTCGAGAGAAATTCCTTCTCTAGAAAGGATCCATTCTTGGCAACGAAGATTTTTCCTTCGGATCTATGATAGAAGGTATACCCAATAGTTTCCTTTGGGTATCCTATGAAGACGCATTTTTCCGCTTTGGGTTCAAGCTTGCCCGGCTGTAACTTCTTTACATAGGCTTCGCAACCCCAAACTTTTAGGAACGACAATTTAGGTTTCTTCCCAAACCATAATTCATACGGTGTCGTTTCAACAGATTTAGATGGTGCCCTATTTAAAGTGAATGCGGTTGTTTCTAATGCATAACCCCAAAATGATAGCGGTAAATCTGTAAGTGACATCATAGAACGAACCATATCTAAGAGAGTTCGATTACGACGTTCGGACACACCATTACGCTGTGGTGTTCCCGGCGGTGTCAATTGTGAAAGTATTCTGCATTTCTTCAAATGCTCGCCAACGTCGTAACTTAGATATTCACCTCCACGATCAGAACGTAGAAATTTAATCTTCTTGTTACGTTGATTCTCAACCTCACTTTGAAATTCCTTAAACTTCTCGAAAGTTTCGGACTTATGTTTCATGAAATAGATATACCCATATCTACTCAAGTCATCTGTGAAGGTAAGAACATAACGATAACCACCGCGCGATGCTACACTCATTGGACCACACACATCGGTATGTATGATTTCCAATAAGTCCGTAGCTCGCTCCATCATACCAGAAAATGGAGTCTTAGTCATTTTACCCATCAGACATGCTTCGCATCTTTCAAGTGATTCGAAATCAAGTGATTCAAGAAGTCCATCGGAATGGAGTTTCTTCATACGCTTCACTCCAATCTCACCAAGACGACAGTGCCACATATAGGTCGAGTTATCGCTCGGTTTCAAACGTTTAGCCTCAATGTTATTAATATGTGTATTTCCACTATCGAGATTCAATAGAATAGACCATCTATTAAAGGTGCATGTGCATAAAACATATTACTCATATAAATCGAACAACCATTATTCTCGGACTTAAACAAGTAACCGTCTCGCAATAAACAAGATCCCGATATAATGTTCATGCTTAACGTAGGCACCAAATAACAATTATTTAAGTATAAAACTAATCCCGATGATAGATGAAGAGGTAGCGTGCCGACCGCGATCACATCAACCTTTGATCCATTTCCCACGCGCATCGTCACCTCGTTCTTCGCTAGCTTCCGTTTATTCTGCAGCACCTGTTTCGAGTTACAAATATGAGCAACCGAACCAGTATCAAATACCCAGGCACTACTACGAGTACTAGTGAGATACACATCAATAACATGTATATCAGATATACCTTTCTTCTTGATGTTTCCGTTCTTTAAATCCGCCAAGTACTTTGGGCAATTCCGCTTCCAGTGACCTTCTCCCTTGCAGTAAAAGCACTCAGTATCAGGCTTAGGTCCAGCCTTGGTCTTCTTCGTCGGCGCGGTAACTTTCTTACCACCCTTCTTGAAGTGTCCCTTTTGCTTAGACTTGCCTTTCTTGAATTTGGTGGTCTTATTGACCATCAACACTTGGTGCTCTTTCTTGATCTCCACTTCTGCAGATTTTAACATGGCGAAGAGTTCTGGAAACTGCTTGTTCATGTTTTGCATATTGTAGTTCATCACAAAGTTCTTGTAACTTGGTGGTAGTGATTGGAGGACACGATAAATCCCCAAAGCATTAGGAATCACTATACCCAAGCTTTGAAGTTTGTTTGCGTGCCCAGACATCTTAAGCACATGCTCACTGATGGAGTTGCCCTCTTCCATCTTGCAGTTAAAGAACTTTTCAGAAGCCTCATAGCTCTCAATTGTCACGTGAGTCTCAAAGATCAATTTGAGATCACGGACAATATCATGTGGGTCTGAATTCTCAAACCTTTTCTGAAGCTCCGATTCTAAACCATACAAGATAGCACACTAAACTGTGGAGTACTGAGTCTTCCGAGCAAGGTAAACATTCTTTACTTCATCAGTAGCAGTAGCTGCAGGTGGGTCACCCAGCGGTGCATCCAGCACATAGGTCAAATTACCAGCAGTGAGGACAATCCTCAAATTGCGGAACCAATCCGCGAAGTTGCTTCCATTGTTTTTCAACTTTTCTTTCTCTAGGAACGCATTAAAATTGATGGTAGGGGCCGCCATTGATCTACAACATATTTGCAATAGTTTAGACTAAGTTTATGACAAATTGAGTTCTAATTAATAGTTAAATTAATCTAGGTGAACTCCCACTCAAAACAATATCCCTCACATTGTTTTAGTGATCACACGAACCAAATCCACCACATCAACACCGATCATCACGAGAGTTGATGTAGCTTCAATGGCGAACAATCGACATGTTCATCATATCTACTATATGATTCATGCTTTACCTTTCGGTGATCCGTGTTCCGAGACCATGTCTGTACATGCTAGGCTCGTCAAGAT
Source organism: Avena sativa (assembly GCA_916181665.1). Taxonomy (NCBI): domain Eukaryota; kingdom Viridiplantae; phylum Streptophyta; class Magnoliopsida; order Poales; family Poaceae; genus Avena; species Avena sativa. The sequence goes on from OV702296.1 coordinate 288,862,428, forward strand.
CAAACCTTAGCTTCCGCATGAGCAAATCTGGCTTGCTCACGTTGTATACACTTGCAGAATCTAACACACCCGATCATCACGTGGTGCTTCGAAACAACAAGCTTTAGCAACGGTGCTTACTAAGGGTGAACACTTTAAAACTTGAAATTCATGTGCATGAGGGATCATCTTATAATGCTACCGTCGTTAACTAAGCAATACAAGATGCATAAAGGATTAACATCACATGCAATTCATAATATGTGATATGATATGGCCTTTTCTTCTTAGTGCTTCCGATCACCATCTTCAAGCACGAACATGATCTCCATCATCACCGGCATTGCATCAAGGTCAATGATGCCGCTCCATGGTTGTCGTCCACCAGCTTCAACTATTACAACTACTTTGAATAGACACGCGGGTCTTAACATAAATTAAAGACAACCATATGGCTCCTGCCGGTTGCCAACTTACAATAAGGAACATTGCATACATCAAATATAATCACAATCATGGCCATATCACATCACTGCACACCCCTGCAAAACAAAGTTAGACGCTTCTACTTTCTTTGCATGTTTTACGTGGTTTGGGGCTTTCAATAAGTGTCGTTCTAACTTACGAACAAGAACCACAACATTGATACTAGTATTGTCAATCACCCGTTGTAAATTGGATCTTAACTATGTTGGGAGAAACAGGCACCCGCAAAGCCACTTATGCAATACAAGTTGCATGTCAAGCGTGGAGCAAGTCTCATGAACGATGTCATGTAAGGTTAGCCCGGGCCGCTTCATCCCACCATCCCGCAAGATGCAAAGTACACAAGAAGCAATCGACAATAAAAGCATCAACGCCCACAATGACCATTGTGTTCTACTTGTGCAACATATCTACATATAGACACGGCTCTGATACCACTGTAGGGTTTCGTAGCATGGAAAACAAAAAAATTCTACCGCATACAAACAAACAAGCCAAGATCTATTTACTAGATTGTAGCATCGAGTCGATGGAATAACTCACCCTTGAAGATTCCAAAGTGTTTAACGAGAGCGGATTCTCGTGGGTGATGTAGTCGTACTCTTGCCGATCTCAAGATCGTGTAGACGATCCTTCCGGCGCTGCGTTCCGGCAGCGCTTCCGCAGTCGGTCACACGTTCGGTACTCGACGAAGACCTTCCTCTCCCTTGTTCCAGCAGGCAGCGGAGGTTGTAGAACTCTCCTCGTGATTCCGGAAGCACAACGGCGTGGTACCGGAAGTAGAGGGGAGATCTCGCAGGGCTTCGCCTTAAGCCGGAGCGAGTATGGTGGACTATGAGAGAGAGCCTCGGTGATCTAGGGTTTAGACGCACCAAGGAGGGGGCAAGGCCGGCGAATAGGGTTAGGCCTAGGCGGCGGCGGCGAGTTGCCCTAGGCGGCGACGGCTATGGAGGGCGGCGGCGGCTAGGGTTAGGGTTTAGAGGGCGTGGTGTTGTGTCCTTGGAGGGGCAGCCCTGCCCCTCCTTATATAGGTGGAGGGGGCGCGCTAAGGGGAGGGGAGTCCCTCCCCAACTCGGTCTCCAAGTGGGCCGGCGGTGGATGGAGGGAACTCCTCCCCAAGTAGGTTTCATACTCTCCCTCCACCTCACAAAATAGCCCTTTGACTTTTCAATTTGGCATTTGACTTTTTCAAACTAGGATTTGATTTAACCCTTTATTTTGTTCAGCGATGACACCTAGTATATGATGCAATCATTCCAACTTGTTATGACACATTCATGTACCCTTCCCCTCCGGAGTGCCGGACATTCCGGAACCTTCTAGAACATTCCCGATGAAAACACCGGAACCATTCTCCAACCCCAAAACAGGACTTTCCTTATATGAATCTTATTCTCCGGACCATTCCGGATCTCCTCGTGATATCCCGGATCCCATCCGAGACTCCGAACAACATTCATTCTCTTACTCATCATTCCATAACTACTTAAACAACGTCGAATCCTTAAGTGTGTCTCCCTACGGTTCGTGAATTATGCGGACATGATCGAGACACTTCTTCGAACAATAACCAATAGAGGAATCTGGAAATTCATATGGCTCCCACATATTTCTACGATTACTTTGCGATCGAATGAACCACTTACATACGATACCAATTTCCCTTTGTCTCACGATAGTTTACTTATCCGAGGTTATGATCGTCGGTATCTCTGCATACCTAGTTCAACCTCGTTACTGATAAGTACTCTTTTCTCGTTCCCGTGATATGTGATCCCTTGTGATCCAGTCACATGCTTGCAAGCTAATTGGATGACATTCCACCGAGAGGGCCCAGAGTATATCTATCTGTCATATGGATGGACAAATCCCACTCTTGATCCATGTGTCTCAACCAATACTTTCCGAACACTCAATGCCACCTTTATAGCCACCCAGTTACGGTGTGGTGTTTGATGCCATCAAAGCATCCTTCCGGTGAAGGTGATATGCATGATCTCATGGTCGAAGGAATTAGGTTACTATGTATCAGAAAGCATATAGCAATTGAACTATTAAAATGACTTGATCTTTATGCTACGCTTATCTATAGGAGTATGTCCACCATATCATTCTCCTAACGATATGATCTTGTTGTTAATAACATCTCAATGTTCATGATAGGGAAACCACAATCATTTATTAACCAACAAGCTAGTATTATAAAGAGGCTTTACTAGGGACTCTATTTTAGTTTACAAATCACACAAGTATTAATGTTTCCTTGTTAATACTATTATAGCATGAATGTAAACATTTATCATAAACACAAAGATATAATAATAACTATATTTATTATTGCCTCTAGGGCATATCTCCAACATTTATGTGAATGTTTGTTAATTAAAGTAATTAACAAAATTCTGAATAAATAAATAAAAGAGTTTTATTTAAATGAGAGCTTGCATTAAATTTCGTGGAAATTTAATGCATGTGAGTGGATTTTTGAGTGGAGGCTCTTTTATGGGAGTGGAGACTTTTCATTTTGAGTGGGAGCTCCACCCACATGAATGTGGGAGAGGTGGGGGCAGCCCCCATGGCTGGGCGCCATGCCCCTTGGGTGCCCCCCTCTCCCCTATAAAAGGCCCCCCCTCTCATCCTCTCAAAGCACACCTCCTCGCGAAGGATCTCTCTCCCCCTTTTAGAATTTCCCCATGGTCTCGGATCAGCGAGATACATGTTCCTGGTGGCTTTTTTCTGGAAGGATTTGTTGCTTCCGCTGCTTCGCTGGAGCGAGGGCGCGGAGGTTATCGGGGTACCCATACGTGTGTGCGATCACGGATGCACCACCGCTTTGAGGTGCTGGACTTGATCGTGCTGGACCTAATCGTGCTGGACCGGCTGGACCAGATGGACTTCATCACGATCTTGAGATCGGCAAGCGTTCATCTACATCATCCACGAGTACAACCTCATTAACGCTATTCGGTCTTCGAGGGTATGTATTCTATGGATGTATATCCACCCGTTGCTTGTATCTAGTAGATAGATCTTGGTACTTAGATGTTCCCATCGTAGGAAATTTTTTGTTTTCTATGTTGCGAACCCTACAGTGGTATCAGAGCCAGATCTATGCGTAGATGCTTTGCACGGGTAGTACACATATGAGTATGTGGGCGATGATGATCATATTATTGCTTCTTAGTTGTACTTTGGATATTGGTGGCATAGTGGGATGAAGCGGCCCGGACAAACTTTACATGTCCTCGCACATGAGACCTGTTCCACGCTTGACATGCAACTAGTTTTGCATAAGTGGCTAGCAGGTGTCTGTCTCTCCTACTATAGTCAATATCTAATTTGCAACGAGTTGTCAACAATTTGGTTATCCTCGTTGTGGTTCATGTTCGTAGGTAAGAACGGTTCTATCTTCGAAAGCCCTAAGCCACGTAAAACTTGCAATGGATAAATTAGAGGCGTCTAGTTTAGATTGTTGCTGGGCTAGTGTTATGATATGGTGATGTTGTAAGTATAAGTATAAGATGATACTCTTACAACACACATAACGTGTAGGTTCCATATACCTTGGCCTTACACATAGAGGTATGATAGAGATCATACCACGATGCACATGATGGAGATCATATGCGGGAACCATATCATTTCACTTACAAACATGTGATGTTTGATTACATTTTATATTGCTTGTTTGGCATTTTATTAGCATAATAAGATGATCCCTTATTTAGATATCAAGATAAAAATGTGTTCTTCCTTAAGTATGCACCGACAATGTTTTGTCGCTTCAAGACATCACGTGATGATCGGGTGTACTAGAATCCACGAGCACATCTCGGGTGTAAGACAGTTACACACGCGAATTCTAAGGTTCTTACTTGGCGAGCCTAGCATGTACAGACATGGCCTTGGAACACGGACCGAAAGGTTAAGCATGAGTCATATGGAAGATATGATGCCCATTTGATGCTCTCCTTTGAAGCTACACCGACTCACGTGATGATCGGACTTTGTGTAGTGGATTTGGTTCATGTAATCACCAAAAAGACACGAGGGATGTCGTTTTTGAGTGGGAGTTCATTTCTAATTTGGATTCGTTGAACTCAATTTATCATAAAATTAAATCAAAGTAAATTTGCATAATTTGTTGTAGTCATTGGCATTCGTTCACCACCTTATGCATAGTTGTAATTGAGATAATAGAACTATAGAATTCTGGATATTTACTTTACGAACTGGTATCGTATTGTGTTGAGTGTCAATCTAAAGTTTAAAGTCCTATTGCAAACTTTATTTACTCCGTGAGATTTAATAATTGGTATTAAATCAAGAGTAACAATTCCAGTGTTAGTATCTTAAGTATCATGTTTGCCTCCATGATTCTTGATTTAAATATCGAGATTATCTAGGAGATGAAAGAATTGTTTTAGAAACCATCATGTGTGGCAGATATAATGATATCTGAAACAATGTTTTGGTTGCAATATGATAGAGTATAATATATGTTCTCATATTGGATGAGAATTTACGAAGGTTGGAGATGCTAGACATCCTAATCATCCAAAAAGGGTTTTGGAAAGTAATGTTATACTCACGATTCGCCTTTATAAGCTACAGTAGCTTGATCATGAAAGTCGTCATGATAAGGATGAATAGAAGATGTATGTAAAGTGTTTACTACACTAAGAGATTACTAAAGAATGGATTTTGAAAGAATACCGATCATTTTGATGATGGTGATCTACTTCAAAGTGCAGGTCCAAAGGTATTATTATTTGAATATACATGCTTTGGACTATGTGTCATGTATATGGCGCCACTGTTGATGTTGATAGATTCTTTTAAAAGGAAAAGGAAATGCTGAAAGAGAATCTATAAAATATATTTGGCAGAAAAGAAAAGATTGGAAATATCCAATTTAGGTATATGGATGATATACATGTTATGGTTATATTCTTTACTTGTTAAACAATGTGGTTCTTGGGTATTGGATACCGAATTGGTTGGTATGAAATTTCATACGGAACTACGCAATTCATGAACCACAATGGCCTAAGTAACTAGCAAGAGAATATGTGATGATGTTCATCGAAAACAAACAAACCGTTGTTTGTATTTCTCGTTGACATCAAAGCTTGACTTCAAGATTTGTTTTAATAATTGTTATTTGAATCAGGTATTATGAGAACAAAGGTTGTTCAAATAATTACCGTATTCCATATAAGATAGATGATTTACAAATCTAGTTGGAGAAATCACATCCATAAAGCCTAATGCTAAAATGTCGCAAGACAAATGATTGGAAGTTCACTTACGAAGTGACATCGCCGTTTAAATTATATTGGAAAGAAAACATGAAGAAACTCCATTTTCATGGATTTTTGGAGTCTTTGATTTGATCAAGTGACGCTTGTGAGACTTTCCTCTTGATAATTAAAACTTTGTTCAAAGGCCAAAGAAGAACGAACGACTAAAATATTGGAATTTATACATATCGATGTATGTAGTCCATTATCTATAGTCGTAAGCGATGGATTTCAACTTCATATGCTTTCTCCGAAAATTTGAGTGAATATTCACTTAATGAGAAAGAAATATGAAATATTTGAAAAACGTTTCAAAGACTTTCAAGATGAAGTCGAAAATCATTGTAACAAGAAAATAAATGATTTATGATTTTATCATAAAGGGATTTATTTGAGTTACAAGTGTAACAAGAAAAATAAATGAATTATGATTTATCATAAAGGGATTTATTTGAGTTGCAAGTTTAGCGAAAACACCTAGATTTACATCTCCCGAAACACCATAGGAGTATGGAGTGTTTGAGATTTGTAATAAAACCTTGTTTGACATGGTTGGATTAAAGGTGTTATTTATAAAACTGCCATTATGTTTTAAAAGATTAAAGCTTTAGAGACTACCGCTTTTTACACTAAAAAGAGCTTCATCTTGATCCATTGAAATGACACCATATGAGTTATGGTTTGGGGTAAAACCCAAGTAGTCATTTCTTAAATTTTGGTATGCTAAACATAAGTAAGATGTTTACAACTGAAGTCGTATGAGCATGTCTTTGTAGGTTATTTCGAATAACAATTGGGTATTCCTCCATAACACCAAGGACAAAAGGGTTTGTCGCTTGAAATGTGAAGTTTCTTAAAAAAGGAATTTTTCGCAAAAGTTAAGTGGGAGGACAATAGAACTTTGATAAGGTTAACGAACCTTAGCTAAATGTGTTGAGTTGCGCAGCACCGGAAATCGTTCCAGAGGCTGCCATAATGCTCATAGCTTATGTGCCTCAAAGGTTGTGGTCACGGAGATCTAAGTTCTTACTGAACCAAGTCGGTCAGATAAACAATCAAATGTTGAGATTTGAGAGTAAATCATTATTGTTTGACAATGATGAACCATGCAAAGAAGCGATGATGGGCCCTAACTCCATCAAATCGCTTCAAGCCATAAAATCCGTGACAGGTCCATACACGATAAATCAAGTTTTGAACTTGGAAGGCCCTCCGGAAAGGTGTAAAAACCTATCGGTCGTATTTGGATCTATAAAGAAACAGACATGGATGTTTCACATCTAAGAAATAGTCGACATGTCGTAATGTATTTTACGACAATGTTCAAGGAGTTGACTATGACAAGATTTGATCTTTCATAGCGATATTTAGTCTGGACGGATTAAAGTAGCAACCACTACATATAATTTGGTATATGGTAGATGAATAAACAAAACAAAGTTCTTCTAATAGAATGGTTACCTAGGACGTGTACATGACACGATCCAAAGGGTTTTGTTAAAATTCAAAGGATGCTAAAAGGTCATGCAAACTTCAATGGTTGAAGTAAGCATCACGGAATTGGAATCTTCACCTTAATGAAAAGGAGTTTTCATCAGGAGACGATGAAGATGCTTGCATTTGCAAGAAATTAAGTGGAAGCGCTGAGACATATTTCTAATACACTATGTGAAGGACATCTTGTTGATTAGAAATGATGTAATTTTTATTGTCAAAGGTTAAGAATTTCATTTCGATGAAAGACTTAGGCAAAACCTGAATATTTAGCATGAATGTCTATAGTGGATAGACTGTGACGCTAATATGGTTGTGCCAAATGTACATATATGAGATATTGAAGGAGTTCAATATAGAAACGACAAGAAAAGGTTCATGTCGCATGGAAAAGGAATTGAATCAAGATTCAAGTGTATCGACACTTGATAAGTGAAACAAGATTCAAGTGCTTTGACACTTGATGAGTGAAATCACGAGAATGTTTTGATCAATCATACCATGATATGTACACATCCAGATATGTCCTATGCTCTAAGTGTTATGAACATATACCAGAATGAATCATAAAATGATCATTGGACTATAGTAAGGATATTCTTATGATCTTTTGGAAGAACTAAGAATATATTTGTGTAGAGGTGAAAAACAATTACAAATAGTTCATTGTAAAGTGTTACATTGATAATAGTTTTGTCACAAGATACAAATTAAGTTTATCTCAATTTAAACTATGGGTGGCACAATGTAATGGAAAGGAGATTCCATGATGGATTTGGAAGAAATCCATAGTTAAGACATTGTGACGAATATTACAACAAAAAGGCTAAGTATATGACTGCTATAGTAGCAGCAAAGGAGGGAATTTGTATCAAGTAGTTTGTTATCAAACTAAGGGTGTGGTTCGAAATGGGCTAACACTAAAGATATATTGTATGAAAATAGTATCGACGTGTTTTAACCCAAGGAACTAAAGGTCTCACCAAAAGACCAAATTTATACAATGCCATCTCATTGGAGAATGAGTGATGCGTGAAGACGCAAAGACATGCAAATACATACGGACCTGAAGTGTTAGATCCGTAGATTATGTTAACCACTTGCAATTGCGTATATGGAACACCAGAAGCCATATGTGTTCAATACACAAAGTTTTCAAACTACATTATTGTCTCTAGTGCAAGTGGGAGACTGAAGGGAATATGCCCGAGAGGCAATAATAAAGTGGTCATTATCGTATTCCTTATTTATGATAAATGTTTATTTTGCATGCTATAATTGTATTAATACGGAAACATTAATACATATGTGTTTAATAAACAAAAAGGAAGTTCCTAGTTATGTCTCTCTTATAAACTAGCTCGTTGATTAACAAGATGATCAAAGTTTCCTGATCATGGACATTGGATGTTGTTAATAATGAGGTCACAACATTAGTGTAATGGTGTGATGAACATTCATCCGAAGTATAGCATTACGATCAAAGTCATTGAGTTTATATTGCTATAACAACTTACGAAGTGATCCTAATCCTTAGACCATGAGATCATGTCAATCACTAACACCGGAAGAGTTTCTTGATAACATCAAACGTCACACCATAACTGGGTGATTATAAAGATGGATTCAGAACTAATAAAGTGTTATGTTGAGGCCCATGGATCGAGAGTGGAATTTGTTCATCCTGATGACGGATAGATATACTCTGGGCCCTCTCGGTGATATCATATTGATTAGCTTGCAAGCAAGTGATTTGATCACTAGAATGTTATATCACGGGAACGAGAAAAGAGTGCATGTCGGTAACGAGATCAAACTAGGTATGGAGATACCGATGATCGAATCTCGGACATGTAATATATTGTGAAACAAAGGGATTAAGATACTAGCGTAAAAGGTTCACACGATCACAGAAGTCATCGTTGAATGTGTGGGAGTCAGTACGGATCTCTAGGTCCCGCTGCTGACTATTGATCAGAGAGGGGTCTCGATCATGTCTGCATTATTCGCGAACCGTAGGGTGACACACTTAAGGGATACCGACACCATTCGGAGCAAATGATATGCCAGAGAAAGAAAAAGGAAAGCGCGGGAATTTATTTCACTAGACACCGAAACTGTTTTGGTTGAAATTGCTGAAACTGGTTCTGCATGTGAAATGGAATACTAGCAAGGGGTTTTATATGAATGTTTGTTAATTAAAGTAATTAACAAAATTCTGAATAAATAAATAAAAGAGTTTTATTTAAATAAGAGCTTGCATTAAATTTGGTGGAAATTTAATGCATGTGAGTGGATTTTTGAGTGGAGGCTCTTTTATGGGAGTGGAGGCTTTTCATTTTGAGTGGGAGCTCCACCCACATGAATGTGGGAAGAGGTGGGGGCAGCCCCCATGGCTGGGCGCCATGCCCCTTGGGTGCCCCCTCTCCCCTATAAAAGGCCCCCCTCTCATCCTCTCAAAGCACACCTCCTCGCGAAGGATCTCTCTCCCCTTTTAGAATTTCCCCATGGTCTCGGATCAGCGAGATACATGTTCCCGGTGGCTTTTTTCTGGAAGGATTTGTTGCTTCCGCTGCTTCGCTGGAGCGAGGGCGCGGAGGTTGTCGGGGTACCCGTACGTGTGTGCGATCATGGATGCACCACTGCTTTGAGTTGCTGGACTTGATCGTGCTGGACCGGCTGGACCAGATGGACTTCATCACGATCTTGAGATCGGCAAGCGTTCATCTATATCATCCACGAGTATAACCTCGTTAACACTATTCGGTCTTCGAGGGTATGTATTCTATGGATGTATACCCACCCGTTGCTTGTATCTAGTAGATAGATCTTGGTACTTAGATGTTTCCATCGTAGGAAATTTTTTGTTTTCTATCCTGCGAACCCTACAGGCAATTCTTTCAGCTCAACCCGCGGTCCTCTCCTGACCCCACTTGTCAGTCATAGAAGGAAACGATCTGGGCTGGTTGCTGGGCTTTTGTGGGCTGCATAGGGGCGTTAGGTAAGCAGGTAGGGTTGGGCTACGGCCTGGTTTGGTTTTTTTATTTGTTTTACCTTTTTCTATTTTCTGTTTTCTTTTTGAGATTTGAATTTGATTTATATTTTGAACTTTTCTTGGTAGGATTTATTTGCTGGATAATTGTAGCAATACTAAAATAGGTTTAGTATTACTTGTGAACTTTTATTATATAATCCTTTTATTTTTATTTTATTTTCTTTATATGAACCCCTTTTTAATAATTTGTAGAAACTTTTCTTATTATTTTTCTCTCCTCTTTTAGTTATGAATTTCTTGAATGATGTATTCTTATTTGTTTATAACTCTTAACTCTAGTTGGCTCGGTGTTTGAATAGACATTTTTATTAAGGAATTCCTTTCCTAGATATAATACTTCTTCCTATCCATCATCATAGTTAGTATGATGAGATTTACTTCATAATACTATTCTCATTAACCTTTTATTCTTCTAAATTCATTGATAAACCTAATGAGCTTGACATTGAAACTTTTATAGTTTCCTTTTATTCATTATGAATTATATCCACTACTCTACTATTGATAACCTTCCATCCAACAAGTATTCCTTCAAACTCCACTCATAGTCTTCCTTAAACATCCATCACTAATATTCCTCCATCAGATGTATGTATCCAACTACCTTTCTCTAAGGTTTATTATTCTTTAAAATATTAAGACTACCTCCATAACTTCATACTATACTTGTTTTAATTGAATCATATTGTCTTATATTTACTCTAGTAACTCATACACCAATCTTACATTATATTATTGTGACTTGTAATGGTTAACCTAAGATAATATATTTAGACTAGGGTTCAATAATGTTCTATCCACCAATGTCACTTATACAGGGTATAAGCATTCAATCTTGGTGAATAAGACATGATGATTATAATCTTTTGATCCTTTATGATTTAGGTTTCTAATTGGCTAATCAAGGCTCCATCAATACAACATTACAGTGGTATTATAATTATCTTCTGTTTAGCTCTATTGGATTAAGAGATATAATGCATTAACTATACCTACTTGATCCAATAGGACTACTCCTGGTAACTATCTTTAGTCTTCATCCTTGTAATCTTCTTTTCTATCAAGGAGGGATTTGACTCCATCAACTATCCTATTGATTGGATTCTTTTCAATCATTCTTATCAAATAAATGATATCTGAAACTAGCATCACTATTCACCTCTTCTTAGTTGTTTCTTTGTATACACTTATTTGTAAGCTGTGTTATGATCAAGTGCTTGATGAGTTGAGAATGGATGAATCAGTAGTTGATTTCTCAACATTGATGAACAACAGATATGGGAATATAACTCAAAAAAGATGATAAGGATTGATATGGAAAGAAAGATATATGGTGAATGATCTAAGCTTAGTTTCTTTCCTACTCAATCTTACTTAAGAGGTAGGGTTAGGTATTACCATGATACTCATGGTATATGCAAATGAGATTAAGATATAGTTGTTACATTCTTGTTATTTGTGTTATATCCTTAAATTGATACTCATGAATAAACAAAAGGTGGAAAGAAATATTTCATGACTTTGATCGATGACTCTACGAGATATTGTCATGTGTATCTTCTGAATTCGAAAGATGAGGCTTTGAGTTTCTTCAAAGTCATGAAATATTTCTTTCCACCTTTTGTCAACACACCATTCATCTCACAAAGATCAGAATGTATGAGCTCTAGTGGTGTTAAATTTCTCACTTCTGCAGTCGTATGTGACTTGTGAGGTTGTTTAGCTTGCACGCAGACTTGGCACTTAGATCCCTTAAAAGTTGTGAAATCAGGGATTAAATTCATTTTGGCTAGCCGCGTCATACAACCAAAATTAATATGACAAAGACGAGAGTGCCAGACATTTGATTCAAAATTCGTGTAAATATGATTAACAACTTTATTACAAATGTCTGACAGAGATAAGAGGAACAAGCCTCCGCACTCATAGCCTTTACCAACAAAGGTTCCATACTTCGAAATTACAAATTTATTAGACTCGAATATAATCTTGTAGCCATCTCGACACAGAATAGATCCGCTAACAAGATTTTTATTTATTGAGGGAACATGATGCACGTTCTTCAGGCGCACGGTCTTTCCCGAAGTGAACTTCACATCGACCGTACCAATACCATGAACAAAAGCATGCGAGTCGTTCCCCATCAGCACGGTTTGAGTCCCTCTGACTTGATATGAAGAAAACATGGAAATATCATAACAGACATGTACATTAGCGCCCGTGTCAATCCACCAATCAGGAGAATGACATAATGAAAGAACAGTAGGTAATATACCATACCCAACATCTTTCATCTCAACGTCGCCCATGACAACATTAGCAGTCTTGCTGCCCTTCCCATGCTGGCGCTTGTCAAAGCGGTTGCGACAAGCAGGAGCCCAATGATTAGGATCACCGCACACATGACAAGCACCTTTCCTCTTATCAGTCTTCTTCTTGAAGCTGGTGGACTGTGAGGTCTTGTTCTTTCCATCGAACTTTCCTTTGTCGTCAAACTTGCCTTTGTTCTTGAACTTGTGAGGCTGGAAGTTCCTTTTCTATACCAGATTGGCATTAGAACCTCCCTCGGTACCTCGAGCACGTGTGTCTTTTGCTCTCGCCTTCTCTTCCACATCAAGAGTCCCAATAAGATCCGTCACGGAGAACTCTTGTCTCTTGTGCTTCAGAGAAGTAGCAAAATTCCTCCATGACTGGGGAAGTTTTTCAATAATGCCTCCGGAAACAAACTTGTCCGATAACACACAAGTGAAGTGCTCAAGCTCCCTGGCAAGTTATATTATCTCATGAGCCTACTCCACAATGGGGCGGTACTCAACCATCTTATATTCATAGAATTGTTCCATGACATACAGTTCACTTCCAGCATCAGAGACTCCAAATTTTCTCTCGAGCACATCCCACATATCCTTGCCATTGCTAAATGACAGATATGAATCGACAATATTGTCGCCAAGAATACTGATCAAGGCAGCCTTGAAAGTGGTATCAAGTTTTTGGAACGCCTCTTCCTGAGCGGGATTAAGTTCTCCCTCAGGTGCGTCATAGATGGCGTTATAGCAGCTCATGGTCTGAAACCAGAGAACTGCTCTCGCACGCCATCGTTTGTAATTCACACCTTCGAACATAGGTGGATTCATAGAAGCAATAAAGCCACTTGGGGAAAATTGCCTGAAATAAGTTTTTTGGATTGCTGAATAAAAGAGCAATTTACCAAGCGAATTATCCATAATAAACGCTAGATAAAACATGATTAGAATAATAGGCAATATACTAATCATGTTAAATAGCGAATACATATTAAGGCATATAACCAAACAAACTGCAAGGCGTAAAACTTTAGATACGATCAGAACAAGATTGAGAAAGAAGATATTCATGGCAGTAGCAGAAGAGGAACCGTCAGCGTTGGAACCGTCGTTGTCCATGTCGTCGAGGAAGAGGGTGCTGATGTCAGGGAAGACGTCGCCGCAGTCGCTATCCGTGAGGGAGTCCGTGACGAAGCCAGTAGTCACGCCGATAGCGCTCCCCAAAAACCTTATCGCCCTTCTCCTGTACAGGACTCGAAGCAGCGGGGTCTCGGAGGCCTACTGTCCCAGCTCGCGGTGCACGCCGCAAGACGGGATGGGGAAGATCTAAGTAGCGCAGTGCTCTGAGACTGGAGGCGCAAAGGATGTGTGGCAGTGTCTGAGAGGAGGTGCGACCTCTCTCTTATATAGACATAGAGGGGTAGGCAGACAGGCTGCGCAGAAGGTGAAACGAACGGACATAAGTTGAAGCGAACAGGCGGCAACCCACCGGACAGCCTCCACTCAGTTCGTATTTATTTAGCTCGTATTAAAAGGTATGACTATTCATATACCATTCATGCGTGGCAAAATAAAGCTCGGCTCGACGAGATTCCCGCAACCCGCAACCCGCGGTGCGCGCGTCGTGACGAGGCGAGCGAGGGTGTGTGGAACTCTCTCCTTCTTCTTCTCATCCTTTTTACCAAGTGGTAGGAGAGCTCATCTTATAAGCTGGTCCAACTTCCACTTAACTAGCAATATGGGACTAAACATTTGTCTCGGCTCTTGCCTTGCATGAATGGGCCAAATGGGCCTCTAGGATTTCAGGAATTTATTGCCATATAATAAATGGATTGGGCCTATTTAGGCAAAAATTCCAACACCTGTTTTCAAGAGGTGAAAAACATTCCGTATCCTCCCATTCCCATTTTCAAGAGGTGAAAAACCTATGAATTGAAGCCCAGATCATGTGATATTGGCTCTCGTCTGGTTTTTTGCTAGTACAATACTACACTCTTGTTGAAGTCTTTTGTTTTTCTCCTTAGAGTCTTCTTCATTTGTTTGAGGGAGAGAGCTAGGTGTAACTTATGGCTTCTCATGTGCTTTTTATCATCTCTTTTTTGCAAGAGTAGCACAACTTCTATTTATCTGGGCCCATGCAAGGAGAGATAAATGACAATTGACACGAAAAGTGATGTTTTGAGCAGGTCATTGCCTTGCATAGTTGGCAGCAGAGTAAGTGTTTTTTTGCAACACCTACACACATCAATTTCCAAGATAAAATTATGCTCCTCATGGTTCTTTAATTTTCAAGAAACTAGTAAAAATGTCTCTCCATGGCAGTCCCTGTTAGCTATGGGCACCACTCATCTAACTAATAATCTTTCATTTATGTCCGACACAAAACTGGCGCATAATATTACCTCTAGCCACACGACTCGTCACTAGTATGACCAATATCTAATAATACTAGTCAGGGTGGTAAGTAACTTAGACCAGTAACTAGTCTATATTATTATTTTCATAGTGGATGATGATATATGTATGGTGTCATGGAATGTCATATATATTAAATTTTACTCATTTTGTTTTGGATGTGTGATGTTATGCTAACATAATATATAATAACCATAAAACTCTCTTTCTTCATCTAATGGCATGTCATGTCACCTAAATACGTATGTGGCATTGTATGTTACTTTCACTATGACTAGTCGGCTTTTTCTAACAGAAAAAAGAGTGAACTCATGATTGCACATGTAACTAGTACTAGATAAATTTTACCTCCTAGGAAGATCCTGGAAACTGTGTCGGAGATACAATTTCGGTCTAGTGATTCCAACTACAAGAACTTTATAGCAGCAGGTACTGCATGTAACAGTTGATAGACACAAAGAGTTTCTTCACAAAAAAGCAAAAGCTTTGGCTTTCGATTCGTTGATAGAAAAGGAGTTTAAATTACAAGACTAAAATGACTGAAACATCCATATTTGCAAGCCTAAAAAAGGGACAGACACACCCAGCAACACAAACACAGAGTTTCCCGGTCGTCTAGCGTCGTCAATTCCATCCATACTTCCAGCGACATACCGTATCTCGATGTGCCTACTAGATTCTCGTCATGCTTGACCTTCTAGCCAACAATCCGTGGATATCAAATTACTTTGCTAGAAACAGCCGAGCGGGATTTGCTTTCTTTCTCTCCACGATGTTCTTAGTAAGGAATACCTGGTTCATCGCAAGCCAAAGGCGCCACTTGGATGGTCGGGCATCCTACAGACCAAAATTCCGCTGCGTCCCATTCGCATCTTTTAGCAGTAGGAAATCAACCGAAGCACTTCCGAACATCAAATTTCCGGCTCTCGTTTAATCTTTGCTACTACACTCCTTTTGTTTCGCTCCTTGGAATCTTCTTTTATTTGTATAAGGGGCGGAGGTGTAAGTTATGGCTGCTCGTGTCCTCTATATCCTCTTGTTTTTGGAAGAATAGCACATCCTCTATTTATCAAGGGCATGTGGAAGGAGAGATAAATGGCAATCACATGTGAAAGGTGACGTTTTGAGCAGGTCATTGCCTTGAATAGTTCGCAGCACTGCAACAGTAAAGCATTTTTATAGAAAATATCTACTCACATCACTTTCCAAGACAAATATATACTTCACGCGTTCTCCAAATTATCAAAAACTAGCAAGAGGACCTCTCACCGCTAAAGTGATTTCCTTAGCTACAGGCACCGCTCACATCTAACTAATAGTCTTTTCCGTAGGTTATTGTGTGCATCACAGTTTTCTTCAATGTTTTGAGATTAAAACTCATAATATATTATGGTCTTATTGATTTGAAGAACAAATGGATGATCTTAGTTATAAATAAATGAATTAGAAAACTTGATGGTACCAGATAAAAGTAGAGCATTTATAGGAGAACAAATGAATTGGTCATATGTGAGAATTTATCCTTAGACCAAGGAATTTTATATTTTGAACCAAGACTTAATAGGAGAACTTCGTAGGTAACAAAGAAAAAACCATGACTATGATAATTCAATTGCAAGAATGTTACATTCCTATTGATTTGTCCATATTTATACATCAAGTATGCACTATCCACATATTAGGATGATGATTTTTTGCAAATTAGTTAAGTTTTTTTTAATATGATGTGTGATACATTGACATTTCTTTGTGGCTACATCTATGTCACGATCCAAACACACCATCACACACAAAAAAAACACATCGGAAACCTGCGTTCATGACCCTTGAATAGTGCCAACGAGAGAACATTTGAAGAATGGATGATTAATTAGTTATATATTTGTAGCTGTTTTGGGTTTTTTTGTGAAAAAAATAGTTTAGTGAAAAAAAATAGCTGTTTTGGTTTGTAGTTAAACAAAAAAAATAGTCTATGACAAGCCATCCTATTATCATTGATTCTTTTCATGAGTTTAGTGAGGTTCCTATTAGAAAGGGAGATCTTATCGGGGTGAAAACATTTTTCCCGGCATGGCCGGTGCCACCGCTAGTGGATCCTAGATCTTGTAGATGTGAAAACCTAGATCATGTTCAGTTAGGAATTTTGTGCCCCTCTTGAGGGCATCGCCTTGAAGTCCATGGACTCTTCACTCCACCGTGGTGTTGTGGCGGCAGTGTGGAGGTTTTGGGAAGTCTGGATTTGTTGTGGTGGGGTGATCGCCTCTACTAGGGGATGCATTGTTAGCACACAAGTCAGATCTCTAGGGTGAGCTTCTGTCTTCCGAAGGTGACACTCATTGCTCGGGGACAGAGGACCCCCCTGATGGTGATGGCGCAGATTGATGGTGGGACGGCGTCCTTGTGCTTTCCATGTGAGTCTATTCTTGTTCAGCGACCCAACTACTTCAGACGTCTTGGTTGCTGCTACCTGCAGTAACTTGCGTTTATTGTGCACTCACTTGTCCTCACTGTATAGACTTATGTGTGCTAGTCTGATCTAGTGCGCGTGCGCGTGCGCGTGCGTGTGCGTGTGCGTGGAAGCCCTTGTTGTAACTTGGATCATTACCATGCATCTTTCTGCCGTTAAAGGTGTCATTAATTTAATGATAGGCTTAGACCTTCTTTTTAGAAAGAGCTCACTAGCTTCATCGTCACCATTGGAGTCGACCAACCGGTAAATGCATGTGGAGAGATTGTTTCATAACTCATATTTTGTGGAATATTTAGGTATTCCATAGAAGTTGCTAGACGTGTGAATGACTGAATGGTGTAATAGGCCGAAGAAGAAAGTTTTCAACCCGGAAAATGGCTTTGGCACCCGAGCTTCATGGAGGACTTTATTTACAAAAATTGAAAACTTGATTTTAAAGTTTCAAAAAGTTCAGAAAAAATACATGGATGTAGTAAACTGTGTATAATACGGGAGTGCAAAATTTTAATGTAAAATACTCCGTATTTTAGACTCAAGAAAAAAGACAAATTGGACAATTTTGGATGATTCAAAAGTTGCACCGTTCACGTTCCCAGATCTGTATTTTTGTTATTTTTGCCTAGGATAGAATGTTTGGTATTTCATATTGAAGTTTTACATACTGGTAGAATAAATAATTGAGTACAGCCTGGTATTTTTTGTGAAAGTTTTGAAGCTCCAAATTTAAAATTTTCGAAGATTTCGGCAAAGTCCTCCATGTAGCCAAAACGATGCACTCGTTTTCAACCCTACATGTATCGCTACACAGATTTATCAATATTTCAACTTTTTAGAGTAGCAATTTTGGGCTAATGGTTCCAATTATGATAATTTCACAAAAGATTGGTCATGGCACCAATTTTTGCATGCAATATTGAAAATCGCAAAGACTTGATGACTCTATCATCCAACCTAGTCAATTTTAGGGGCACGAAGTCTCATGCCTTCTGGACGGTGGTGATTTTTGTCCAAGCAAACAGCTCCAAAGATCAAGCAGGTTCGATAGCGTGCAAAAGGATAAGACCTCGGATGTGATGTACTGGTGTCTTTGCTCATGTTTCTCTAATCTAGTTCATTCTGAGTGCCCGGTTCACTGCAAGCAATTCTGCCTCTACAATTCAAGACATAGCGACCGCAAGAATTATACATCATCCAACAAATCAACATTAATTCTGTACGTAGCCTCCCGTTCCCATTTTTTGAGCTGTGGAATTCCAGCCCTCTAGAGCATGGATATTGGCTCCTCGCCTAGTACTCCTTTTGTTTTTCTCCTTGGAGTCTTCTTTCTTCTGTTTCATGGAGAGAGCTAAGAGTAAGTTATGGCTTCTCATGTTCTCTTTATCCTCTTCTTTTCTGGAAGAGTAGCACATCTTCTATATATCGCACTCGAAAGAAGGGATGTGAAAAGTGACATTTTAAACCGGTCATTGCCTCGAATAGTTGGCAGCACAGTAAAAGTTTCCTTTTATGGTCAACAACTACTAGTATCACTTTCCAACAAAAATATACTCCTCTTGGCTAGCTAAATTTTCAAGAAACTAATACAAACACCTCTTCATGATAAAATGAGTTCCTTTAGCTACGTGCACCGCTCGGATCTACTATCTCTGTTCCATAATGTAGAACGTTTTAGTAATATATAGTATTTTCTTTAGGTTATTTTCCCCAACATACTTTTCTTAGTTCTCATGAGATTAAGAATTGTACTATTCTGGTTGATTGATTTGCGAACCAGTTAGACGATTATAGGTGGAATAAATGAGCCTGAAAATAACTTGATCGTACCTAATTTTATTAGAGCGTGTGCACCGTTTTTGAAGAAGTATGAGCTTCTGCAGCTAGTATAAGTTGGGAAAGACCTTTCTAATCTGCATTGTACAAATAGTGGATTTTATTAGAGCGTGTGCACCGTTTAGAGATGATTCTACCAAAAAGGGTGTCCAATGCAACACCGAGCTAGCAAACAAATTCTCATCGCAGTGCTTAGCTACCTTAGTAGGACCCACAAGTCCTGGGAATTAGCTACCTTAGTAGGATCCACAAGTCCTGAGAAAAGTGTCTTTTAAGTCTGCATCCCTGCCATTTATTTCAGTATACTAGGAGACTAACAGTGGGAC
The DNA here is from genome assembly GCA_916181665.1 of Avena sativa. Lineage (NCBI taxonomy): Eukaryota > Viridiplantae > Streptophyta > Magnoliopsida > Poales > Poaceae > Avena > Avena sativa. Next base: position 288,882,092 of record OV702296.1, read on the forward strand.
ATTGCAGCATTTTGAGTTATTAGAGTTGAGTCTAATACTAGACACTAAGTCTTGTAATTTCTTGTTAAACTTAGCTGCTCCACTGTTTATACTCAAGCTAAGCTCTAAAAAGATTCTTTTAGACATAGATTTTTACGTACACTGCACACGCCCTTAGCACCCAACATCCAGCTTTGATCCACCTTAGCGTAAAATACTTATAATCAAAACTAAATATTACCAACGAAAATAACTTATTCAACGGTTTCTCCATCTGCTCTCCCCTTCACTATTTTCACCTTCTCCATAATTTGCACTGTCCACCTATTTTCCCGCCCCTCCCCTCAATTTTTCCATCTTCCTCATTTCTTCTTCCATGTCATAGAAATCACCAAATTAAGGAAAATCCCTCCTTCCATGGTTTATAACCTCTCCACCCTCTCGAACAATACCCTACTTGTCTCCCCTATTCTTCCAAGTACATATATATACAAAAAATAAAAGGAAAGAATTACTAATCTTAGACCACCCTTAAGTAGTTGAGATACAATAATGTGTTGGAGTAAACCATGTCAGGTGCGCGCGTGTGTGCGTGCTCGTGAGCGGCACAGGTCCATGACCAAGTTGTTAGCTAGCTTAGTGGAGTTTGTTAGCTAGCCCATGCAGGCCGATGTGTTTGGCCGGGTCATGTGTGGATGGCTGGTGTGGTGTGCGTGCATGTAGGTCGTGAGTTAGTGACAGGATCAGGTAGTGCGTGAGTGTAGGTGGTGTTATTGGCTTATGCACAGGTTCTGCCTGTATAAGGGGCTAGAGTGCATGGTTGTGTGTGTGACGAGCAGAAAAGGAAAAAGACTAGGGTGTTGGTGCGCCCACGGCGGCGTTCGTGCGCCGGCCGGGAAACTTCCGTGTCTCCAGTTCTTCTACCTTCGTCTGTGCGAGAGAAAGAGAGACGCACACAGAGAGAGAGAGAGGACAGCGGCGTTTGTCGCCGGAGGGCTGGTTCGGCGTGTGTCGCCGAGGCCAGCCCCAACATAATGTACCCAAAAGAAATGGTCATGGTGAAAAATTACCTAGGTGCAACTAATAAAAATGTAAACAAATTTGAATTTGGAAATCATACTTATATGGGATTGAACTTAGGTACGTCGAAGGATCCATTATTGTTGAGTATTGAACCACCTCAAAAGAGACACATCAGAGGCAAGCACACTATTAAAAATGATAACACAAAAGATGAATTTTGGAGAACTTGGAAAACCTTCATCGGATATGAGCTGAATGAGATTCTCTAACTTAGTGGATGGTGAATTTGGGTGACTTCAAGTCACTAGCATGCAGAGCCCAAAAAAGAATAGGCCCCACATATCAGTGACCAAAGTCACCTGAATTTGTGTCTTGCAAAGTCAAACAACATGTGCCCATCTTTGATGGGGCGGACTCCACCTGAATTTGTGTCTTGCAAAGTCAGACAACATGTGCCCATCTTTGATGGGGCGGGCTCCTATCACTAGTCGAAGATGGGACATCGGTAATGGACAATATAGTACTAGCAAAATAGATTTCTACTTGATGGATAAAAATCATTAGTATCTTCCATTCGGTAGGAATTCTGTTATGTTCAACAACTTGGTGCTTGAACAAGAGAAGTTTTCTATTTTTTACAACCACTAAGTTTTGTCCTAATGAGTCGACCATGACAAGTTATTTAAGCTAAAAAAATCACTAGGTTAATTTATTGTGCCTTCCATCATTCTCTTGTACATGATGTATTGTGTAAATTGCTATAACCCTATCAATAAACGACCAAGAGGCAACAGTTGGGAAGCAAACCTAGAACAAAAAGGAAAGTAGTTTCTGAAGAGGTATATGTATGGGTGTACTTCTCCTATTCACTGTGCTTTTGTCAATGGCGACTTTTTTGTACAGGAGACCACAAACAATCGAAGGTTAGCTCGCATAAGCTTCATGCTGTGAAAGGCTATTGTGCTTGGTCCGAGGAACATATGCCATGTTTCACATGTGGATTGTTCCCAAAGCCTCTCCTCCCCATCTACTACACTAGAATTAGACACCTTGTGATCATATGCATGCTAGAATATACGCACAAAACTTAGTTAGTCGGTGACGTATAGCTAGCTCATGTATAGCATTGTCACATGGTTAATTTCTTGAGAATGAGTAGTCGAATTTCTCACCTAGTCTTTGCTACTAACACTATTCCTGGTGAGTTTGCTGCCCCCTCATCTTATTTATAAGAGAGCAGGGGCGGGGTGCTCATGTTCTCTTTGTGAAACACATAATGGAGCTAATATCAATGAAACAAACTCCTAGAAGTAAATTAGGTAACTCTACTCAATGTCTATCAGTAAAAATCACCTAAAATTGAGCAGAGTATGATCAAGAACCATAATGATGAGCAACCAAGTTGGGTAGCCCATGGACTCAAGTTGGCACAATTTCAACGTACTTATAACCTTTTTACCCAACCACCTTGTTGTGATGCCCTCCTCCAACCCCCAAACCTCCCACATGCATGAGCCTGAGTAGGCACATAGTTCTCTTCAACTTTCCCTAACCCCTCCCCAGAATTCCGCCTTCGTAGCTCTCATGTCGACCTCTTCCCCAACCGTCTTATCATGTTGCCCTCCTCCAACCCCTACCTCCCTACGTGCACGAGCTTGGGTAGCACAAAGCTCAACTTCCTCCAACCCTCCTCCACAATGTTTTCTCTTTAGCTCTCCCATGTCTCCCCGACCCTTGCACTTAGGGTTGTGTCCCTCTCCCTTCTAAAACAAACAACAATGAGAGAAAACATGGGAAACTACGGCTAATTAGCCGACGAGCCTTTTGAGATTAAAAAAGGGGCTACCATGTTGCTTTGCACATGCCAAATTCTATACATTTTGACCGTCCCTTGGCCCTGAAACAAATCACGGCACCGACCATGTCACCCATGTCGTGCCCCTACTAGATGCACCATCTCCACGTGGTCGGGAGCGCGCATACCACATCCTTGTGAAAGGCAACTGTGTGGAGTGCCTCTGTGTAGATCGGACCACGTGGATGGTGCACCCCGATTCATGCAAATACGTCTGATTCTTGAAAATAGTGCATCTGCACTTTTAAGCATTTGGAAAAAAATAGTATTCACTCTTAATATAAAAAAGATATACTTGTGTAGTTATCACCCCTCCTAGCTGTTTCACATTTTTTTTACTATTCGATCTTCACCGTCCATTTATGTGGTGAATTATTTGGCCTCTAGTTTTCAAGAGCATCTCCAACATGTCTGTTTGGGGCCTTGTGGACAAGAATACAAAAAAATTGCCAATGACGCGATGCAAACGTATGGGAGGCCGTGAACCGATGCATCCCCACCCAAATCTGGGCTAGGAATGCGGTGCTACAGACACAAGGCAGACGGCTGGCGCGTCCTCCCCTGCCCTCCAGTCAGAGTTAGAACACAAAGTTTTACAATGAAAATAAATAAAAACTAAAGGGGTGTTCTGCCCTCGCACCCCGCGTTGTTGTTTCCCTTGGCAAGCTGCTCCGTCATGGCTTCCTTGGTCTTTCGGTGCTTCTCTGCCACCGTGGAGTGACGTTGTACCTTGGAGAGGGGCATGCGGCCTAGGGTGAGAGACGGGCAAGGAGAAATCACGCATGCCTAGGCCATAAGCGGGCGACGGAAAATCACGTGATCTAGATGAGAAACGGTGCCGGGTGCGGTGGGAATGGTGCACCACCATTTGGGGCTCCTCCACTGCGTCGTCCTTTTTAGCACCACAGACAAATGGGTCAGTCTGTTGGGTGTGCACCAGATAGTCCAGAGCTTGGAGGAAGGGGGCACCACAGACAAATGGGTCAGTCTGTTGGGTGTGCACCAGATAGTCCAGAGCTTGGAGGAAGGGGGCATACCAACAAACAGAGTGCCTAAAATCTGTAGTTGGAAGAGGTAAGTTCTGAGATTTGGACGGCAGGGGAATAGATATACTAATCCGAGATTAGTACTAGCAGGCAAGGACTCTAAGTTACTCATAAGAGCAACGAAAGTCCGTAGTCGAGACATCTAGACCGCTTAAGTAAAGTGAGCGGTCGCAATGGATCAAAAGTGGAGAGATGCGTCATCTGAGCGTCACGAAGTCCTGTCAGTGGACACCGCAGGGACCAAATCAAACATTTTATGTGTCCGCAAAGTGGATTGGCCGTTGGATGCATGACATTGTGGGTAACAAAGACTTAATAGGAGAACTTAGAGAACTTCATATGTAACGAAGGACAAAATTCATGACTATGGTATAATTCAATTGCGGGAATATTACATTCCTATTGATTTGGCCATATGTATTTACGTCAAATATGAATTATCCACATGTTAGGATGATGATTTTTGCAGATTAATTATATTTTTTCATAATATAATGTGCGATATATTGTTTTTGTGTGTGGTTATATCTATGCTACAAGCCGAAACACGATCACACACACAAAAACACACTTCGTCACTCATGTGATGTCCCCCACTAGGCGCGCCCGCCCATTGCCACGTGGTCAGAAGCACGCATATCACACCCTTGTGAAAGATAATGGTGTGGGGTGCCTCCGTGCAGATCGAATCAGGTGGATGGTGCATACCCGATGCTTGCAAAAAGCATGGCTATGGTTTTAAGCAAATAGTATTCACTCTTTATCTAAAGAAGCTATACTTGTGTAGTTACCACGTCCTACAAGCCTTTTCGTGTTGTTGACCATTCGATCTCCACTCGTGTGCGGTGAATTTGGCCTCTAGTTTTTAAGAGATGCAGCTGAGCCAGTCTCAGACAAGAGATGGTAGAATTAGGAGTGAAATGCATCGGCAGTCCCGTAACTTGTTGGCGATGTTTGAAAACCTAGATCAAGTTCGGTTAGGAATGTTGTGCCCCTCCTGAATGCATCGCCTTGAAGTCCATAGACTCTTAGCTCCGACGTGGTGTTGTGGTGGCAGTGTAGAGGTTTTCTGGAAGTCTAGATTTGTTGTGGTGGGGTCGCCTCTACTAGGGGATGCATTGTTAGCACACAAGTCGGATCTCTAGGGTGAGCTTCTGTCTTCCGAAGGTGACACTCATTGCTCGGGGGACAGAGGACCCGGCCCCCTGATGGCGCAGATTTGATGGTGGGACGGCGTCCTTGTGCTTTCCCCGTGAGTCTATTCTTGTTCAGCGACCCAACTACTTCAGACGTCTTGGTTGCTGCTACCTGCAGTAACTTGCGTTGATTGTGCACTCACTTGTCCTCACTGTATGGACTTATATGTGCTAGTCTGTTCTAGTGTGTGTGCCTGTGCGTGCATGTCTTTGTTGTAAGTTGGATCATTACCATGCACCTTTCCACCATTAAAGGCGTCATTAATTTAACGGTAGGCGTAAACCTTCTTTTTAGAAAGAGCTCACTAGCTTCATCGTCACCATTGGTGTCGACGACCGTTAAATGCATGTGGAGAGATTGTTTCATAATTCATATTGTGTGGCAGATCTAGGAACTCTATAGAAGTTGCTAGAGGCGTGAATGACTGAATGGTGGAATGGGCCGAAGAAGAAAGTTTTCAAGCCTACCTGTATCGATACAAAGATTTATCAATATCTCAACTTTTTAGAGTGGCAATTTTGGGCTAATGGTTCCAATTATGATAACTTTCACAAAAGATTGTTCATGGCACACCAATTTTTGCATGCAATAGTTGAAAATCGCAAAGACTTGACGACTCTATCATCCAACCTCGTCAGTTTTAGGGACACGCCGTCTCAATATGCCTTCTGGACGTGGTGATTTTTGTCCAAGCAAACAGGTCCAAAGATAAAGCAGGTTAGACAGCGTGCAAAAGCATGAGACCTCGGTGGTGAGGTACTGGTTGGTGTCTATGCTCTCTACACGATGTTTCTCTCTAATTCATTTTGAGTGCCCGGTTCACTGCGAGCAATTCTGCCTCTACAATTCAAGCCATAGCCACCGAAAGAATTATAGTACGGAGTACATATATCTTCCTACAAACCAACATTCTGTAGCCTCCCGTTCCCATTTATTGAGGTGTGGAATTCCAGTGAATCGAAGCCCCCTAGAGCATGGATATTGGCTCCTCGCCTCGTCTTTGATATTACACTGTTGTTGAAGTCTTGGTACTCCTTTTCTTTTTCTCCTCAGGGTCTTGTTTCTTTTCTTTCAGGAAGAGAACTAAGGAGTAAGTTATGGCTTCTCATGTTCTCTTTACCCTCTTCTATCCGGAAGAGTAGCACATCTTCTATATATCGCACTCGAAAGGAGGGATGTGAAAAGTGACGTTTTAAACCGGTAATTGCCTCGAATAGTTGGCAGCACAGTAAGGCATTGTTTACTTCTAAGGAATTTGAGGGGATGAGAAGGAATTATTTCGTATTCAAGTATTTTCCTGATAGGTCGTTTACTAGGCTGGATTTGGAGGGGATAATCCCAGAATATCCCCATAAATCCTCTTCACACTAGTGTATTTTTGGCTAGATTAAAAATTCTACATCATGGTAGAGTATTTTTAAGAAAGAATGTTTGAGGGGATTTGAAAGTATTGGGTGTACACAAAATCCCCGCATATCCCCACATCTTTTAAGGATAAAAATGCCGGATAAATAAACAAGGCCTAAAGGTTTCCTTTTATGGTCAACAACTACTCCTATCACTTTCCAACGAAAATATACTCCTCTCGTCTCGCTAAATTTTCAAGAAACGAATACAAACATCTCTTCATGATAAAATGAGTTCCTTTAGCTAGGCGCACAGCTCGGATCTACTATCTCTGTTCCATAGTAGAACGTTTTAGTATTTCTTTAGGTTATTTTCCCCAACATACTTTACTTGGTTCTCATGAGATTAAGAATTATACTATTCTGGTTGATTGATTTGCGAATCAGTTAGACGAGGAAATAAATGAGCCTGAAAATAACTTGATCGTACCTATGATTACCCTGGAGGATTTAGGAAAACCTCTCTTTTAAGACCTTGAGGGCAAGTGCTTCCGTTATTCCCAAAACTTTGTGTCAAAGCTTAATTTTAGAACATTATGGTGAACAAGTACCTTGATTAACCCTGCCTCGATATTCATATTGTTGTATGAGAAACTTAATGTATTCATGATATTGAAGAAGTATGAGCTTGTGCAGCTAGTATAAGTTGGGAAAGACCTTTCTAATTTGCATTGTACAAATAGTGGATTTTATTAGAGCATGTGCACCGTTTAGAGCTGATTCTACCAAAAAGGTGTGCAACGCAACACCGGGCTAGCAAAGAAATTCTCATCGCAGTGCTTAGCTACCTTAGTAGGACCCACAAGTCCTGGGAAAAGTGTCTTTTGAGTTTGCATCTCTGCCATTTATGTCAGTATACTAGGAGACTAACGGTGGGACATTGCAGCTTTTTAAGTTGTTAGAGTTGAGTCTAATACTAGACACTGAGTCTTGTAATTTTTTGTCAGACTTAGCTGCTCCACCGTTTATACTCAAGCTAAGTTCTAGAAAGATTCTCTTAGACATAGATTTGTACGTACACTGCATACGCCCTTAGCACCCAACATCCAGCTTTGATCCACCTTAGCCTGAAATACTTATAATCAAAACTAAATATTACCAACGAAAATAACTTATTCAACGGTTTCTCCATCTCCTCTCCCCTTCACTATTTTCACCTTCTCCATAATTTGCACCGTCCACCTAGTTTCCAGCCCCTCCCCTCAATTTTCCCCTCTTCCTCATTTCTTCTTCCATGTCATAGAAATCACCAAATTACGGAAAAGCCCTCCTTCCATGGTTTATAACCTCTCTACCCTCTCGAACAATACCCTAGTTGTCTCCCCTATTCTTCCAAGTACATATATATATACAAAAAATAAAAGGAAAGAATTACTAATCTTAGACCACCCTTAAGTAGTTGAGATACAATAATTTACCCAAAAGAAATGGTCATGGTGAAAATCACCTTGGTGCAACTAATAAAAATGTAAACAAATTTGAATTTGGAAATCATAGTTATATGGGGTTGAACTTAGGTACGTCGAAGGATCCATTATCATTGAGTATTGAACCACCTCAAAAGAGATACATCAGAGGCAAGCACACTATTAAAAATGATAACACAAAAGATGAATTTTGGAGAACTTGGAAAACCTTCATCGGATATGAGCTGAATGAGATTCTCTAACTTAGTGGATGGTGAATTTGGGTGACTTCAAGTCACTAACATGCAGAGCCCAAAAAAGAATAGGCCCCACATGTCAGTGACCCAAAGTCACCTGAATTTGTGTCTTGCAAAGTCAGACAACATGTGCCCATCTTTGATAGGGCGGGATCCTATCACTAGTCGAAGATGGGACATCGGTAATGGACAATATTGTACTAGCAAAATAGATTTCTACTTGATGGATAAAAATCATTAGTATCTTCCATTCGGTAGGAATTTTGTTATGTTCAACAACTTGGTGCTTGAACAAGAGAAGTTTTCTATTTTTTACAACCACTAAGTTTTGGCCTGATGAGTTGACCACGACAAGTTATTTAAGCTAAAAAATCACTAGGTTAATTTCTTGTGCCTTCCATCATTCTCTTGTACATGATGTATTGTGCAAACTGCTATAACCCTATCAATAAACGACCAAGAGGCAACCGTTGTCAAGCAAACCTAGAACAAAAAGGAAAGTAGTTTCTGGAGAGGCATATGTATGGGTGTACTTCTCCTATTCACTCTGCTTTTGTCAATGGCGACTTTTTTGTACAGGTGACCACAAACAATCGAAGGTTAGCTCGCATAAGCTTCATGCTGTGAAAGGCTATTGTGCTTGGTCCGAGGAAAATATGACATGTTTCACATGTGGATTGTTCTCAAAGCCTCTCATCCCCATCTACTACACTAGAATTAGACAACTTGTGATCATATGCATGCTAGAATATACACACAAAACTTAGTAAGTCGGTGACGTGTAGCTAGCTCATATATAGCATTGTCACATGGTTAATTTCTTGAGAATGAGTAGTCAAAGTTCTCACCTAGTCTTTGCTACTAACACTATTCCTCGTGAGTTTTCTGCCCCCTCATCTTATTTATAAGAGAGCAGGGGCGGGGTGCTCATGTTCTCTTTGTGAAACATATAATGGAGCTAATACCAATGACACGAACTCGCCAAGAAGTAAATTAGGTAACTCTACTCAATGTCTATCAATAAAAATCACCTAAAATTGAGCAGGGTATGACCAAGAACCATAATGATGAGCAACCAAGTTGGGTAGCCCATGGCCTCAAGTTGACACAATTTCAACGTACTTATAACCTTTTTCCCCAACCACCTTGTTGTGATGCCCTCCTCCAACCCCAAACCTCCCACATGCATGAGCCTGAGTAGGCACATAGTTCTCTTCAACTTTCCCTAACCCCTCCCCACAATGCCGCCTTCGTAGCTCTCATGTCGACCTCTTCCCCAACTGTCTTATCACGTTGCCCTCCTCCAACCCCTACCTCCCTACGCGCACGAGCTTGGGTAGCACAAAGCTCAACTTCCTCCAACCCTCCTCCACAATGTTTTCTCTTTAGCTCTCCCATGTCTCCCTGGCCCTTGCGCTTAGGGTTGTGTCCCTCTCCCTTCTAAAACAAACAACAATGAGAGAAAAGATGGGAAACTACGGCTAATTAGCCGACGAGCCTTTTGAGATTAAAAAAGGGGCTGCCATGTTGCTTTGCACATGCCAAATTCTATACATTTTGACCGTCCCTTGGCCCTGAAACAAATCACGACACCGACCATGTCATCCATATCGTGTCCCCTACTAGATGCACCATCTCCACATGGTCGGGAGCGCGCATACCGCATCCTTGTGAAAGGCAAATGTGTGGAGTGCCTCTGTGCAGATCGGACCACGTGGATGGTGCACACCCGATTCATGCAAATATGTCAAATTCTTGAAAATAGTGCATCTGCACTTTTAAGCATTTGGAAAAAATAGTATTCACTCTTTATATAAAGAAGATATACTTGTGTAGTTATCACCCCCTCCTAGCTGTTTCACATTTTTTTACTATTCGATCTTCATCGTCCATTTTTGTGGTGAATTATTTGGCCTCTAGTTTTTAAGAGCATCTCCAACATGTCTGTTTGGGGCCTTGTGGACAAGAATACAAAAAAAATTCCAATGACGCGGCGCAAATGGATGGGAGGCCGTGAACCGATGCATCCCCACCCAAATCTGGGCTAGGAATGCGATGATGCAGACACAAGGCAGACGGCTGGCGCGTCTTCCCCTGCCCTCCAGTCAGAGTTAGAACACAAAGTTTTACAATGAAATAAAATAAAAACTAAAGGGGTGTTCTGCCCTTGCACCCCGCGTTGTTGTTTCCCTTGGCAAGCTGCTCCATCATGGCTTCCTTGGTCTTCCGGTGCTTCTCTGCCACCGTGGAGTGACGGTGTACCTTGGAGAGGGGCATGCGGCCTGGGGCTAGAGACGGGCAAGGAGAAATCACACATGCCTAGGCCATAAGACGGGCGATGGAAAATCACGCGATCTAGACGAGAAACGGTGTCGGGCGCGGTGGGAATGGTGCACCACCATTTGGGGCTCCTCCACTACGTCGTCCTTTATAGCACCACAGACAAATGGGTCAGTCTGTTGGGTGTGCACCAGATATTCTAGAGCTTGGGGGAAGGGGACAGACCAACAAACAGAGTGCCTGAAATCTGTAGCTGGAAGAGGGAAGATCTGAGATTTGGACGACATGGAAACAGATATACTAATCCGAGGTTACTACTAGCAGGCAAGGACTCTGAGTTGCTCGTAAGAGCAACGAAAACCCGTAGTCAAGACATCTAGATCGCTTAAGTAAAGTGAGCGGTCGCAATGGATCAAAAGTGGGGAGATGCATCATCTCGGAGCGTCACGAAGTCCTATCAGTGGACACCGCAAGGACCAAATCAGACATTTTATTATGTGTCCACGAAGTGGATTGGCCGTTGGATGCATGGCATTATGGGTAACAAAGACTTGATAGGAGAACTTCATAGGTAACGAAGGTCAAAATTCATGATTACGCAATTGCATGAATATTACATTCCTATTGATTTGGCCACATGTATACATCAGATATGAATTATCCACATGTTAGGATGATGATTTTTGCAAATTAATTATGTTTTTTCATAATATAATGTGTGATAGATTGTTTTTTGTGTGTGGTTATAACCCACCATCACACACACAAACACACTTCGTCACCCATGTGATGTCCCCCACTAGGCGCGCCTGCCCATTACCATGTGGTCAGAAGCACGCATATCACACCCTTGTGAAAGACAATGGTGCGCACAGGCGGACCTTCCCAGGGACAAACCTGGGCTAGTCGTCATGTTATAAGGCCCAATTGCCCCTTGATATATTCAGTTTATAAGGCCCAATTTCCCCTTCTTTTTCCCTATCTCTCGTCTCTAACAGCTGCCGTTAGCGGCGGCGACTAAGCTGCTGTTAGCGGCGGCAACTAGAGCGGTGTGTTGCCATGGAAGTGATCGGCCGCTGGTGGCACTGGCGCCAGGTGACGGAGACGGCCTGCCGAAGACGAGTCGTTTTGGTCGCGACCCGGGGCGTTGAGTAGACTCGCAGTCACATCATCGGCGGCATCTTGAATTATTTATCTGTCGTCTCATGCAATTACAAGCTGGAGCTAGCTTTTTCGTTCGTCCGGGCAAGCGACCCGCTGATAATTTTTCAGGCACAAACACTCAATTCTAGTTCTTGTCCCGATTCTTCATCTTAGAATCGGTAAAAAATGCTACTCCCTTCGTGAGATGTCTAGATTAGTTAAAATTTAGATATTCCCTCCGACCAATATTAGTTGATTTAGATTTATCTAGATATCAATGTATCCAGTTAAATTTTAGTGTTAGATATATAACCATATTTAGATAAATTTGAGTCAACTAATATGGGTCGGAGGGAGTACTATTTAATACTCACTCTGATTCAAATTAATAGTTTTAGATTGTCTAAACTTAGATGTATCTAATCATGTTTAGTGCTAAATACATTCGAATCTAGATAAATTTAAGACCATTAAATTGGATGGGAGGCTAAAATTTTTAAAATAATATATTTTTTAATCATTTTCAGAAATAATACACGAAATTGATCATTTTCAATTCTAGCTGCCGGTCTTTAATTTAAAAAACGACCGGTATGCGTCTTTAATTGAAAAGACGACGGGCAATAATCATCTTTTAAAAAGACGACATTACTAACTATCTTTTTAAAAGACGACTAGCCCATGATCGACTATGCATGATCCAAAAGACTATGCATGATCGACTATGCATGATCAATTCTAGTTTTTAAGAGATGCAGCTGAGCCACTCTCAGAGAAGAGATGGTAGAATTTAGATGTGACAAAGATGGGGGTGTGCGTATCATTTTCGCACCCGTCACACCCGCCGGCTTCTCCGTCGTCCAGTCCGGCATGGTCCACGGCAGAGCTGGGGGCCCTGTTTCCGCATAGTAGCAGAATTCACTCAGCACCCCGTCCCGTTCCATCACAACCGTCCACGACGCCACGTTCCGAGCGTGGACCGCGTCGTGTCTCTCTCCGCTCCCTTCTACCCTGCCCTGCCCACTACTAAATCTCCGCTCAGACGAAGAGACGCGGTACACCGACGCTTCCTTCCCCCCAGAGGCAACCGCCTCAAGCGTCTTCTTCCAGACTCTTCTCCAGTTCGCCTCGCCATGGGGAAGGGGAGCCGTCGCGGCGGCGGAGCCGGAGCCGCAGAAAGGGGAAGGGGACGCGGCGGGCCGGCGCGCGCGAGCGACGACGCCCAGCGTGTCGCGTCGACTCTCACCGCCGCCGCCGCCCGCCACGGGCTCCAGGTTACCGACGTGGGTACGTTACTACGCGCGCGCGTGCTCAGCCACCGCGAATCCGCTTCGATTCGTTTCTCCGCTTCGCCGTTTTCTGGGCGGTCACTTTCTCCACGATCGACGCCTCTAATGGCGGTTTCCCATTTCCTTGTCGCGCGTCCAGGTTTCGGCTGCTTCTCGCCGCAGATGCGGTTCCTCCAGGCGTGCACGGATGGCGACGTCAACCGCCTCAAGGGTAAACTCCTATTCCCCCTACCTAATGGCATTGCTTCCTTCTGGGCAGTATGTAGGGGTTTAGCCGTGGTTTCTGCAAGGCCTCGCGCGCTCGCGTGCGCTGAGGTGAGGCTGGAGGGTGCGCCCGCCCTTGACCCTTGTTGCGTTGCGTGCGTGCCTTCCCCGTTTCAACAAATCTGCATGTAGGCGTTTTGGGGATGGTGCTTCATGCTTGCGTGAGTAGGCCACTCAGTTTGCTGCTTCCTTTGGCTGCACAAATTGTTTCTGTGTGCAGAGAGTGAGTTCTGATCTGTACTTGGTGCGTAATCTGATTCTGGGTGAAGTTGTGTTGAATTTCGGAAGTTACATTTCCTGTGTGCAGAGAGTGAGTTCTAATCTGTAGTTGGTGTGTAATCTGATTCTGGGTGAAGTTACGTTGAATTTTGGAAGCTACATTTCCTGTGTGCAGAGAGTGAGTTCTAATCTGTATTTGGGGTGTAATCTGATTCTGGGTGAAGTTGCGTTGAATTTCGGAAGTTACATTTTACCCTCAGTTTATTGAGTATTTGGATATTGTTTTATGCAAAAAATCTTGGTGGAAAACTGGAAATTAACTGTATTATATGCAAGTTTGTGCCTAAACAGCTAACGTGGTTCTTGTGAATATTGGCTCTTGTGCAGCCGTGGTAGATAGCATGGATGAGGATGATAGGGAGTCGCTTGCCTCTGTGCGGTGTGCGGGCTTTGGGCCGTTGCATTCCATAGCAAGCTCGGGTAACATGGCGATCTGCAAGTACTTGGTGGAGCAGCTTGGATTTGATGTCAATTCGGATGCTACCAATCATGGCTCAGGTACTTCATCATAAATGCTACATTAGACGCTTTCATGTTTTTGCTCAGTCCTTTTTTCCTGGGAAGCAAGCTGCTACTGTAGACTGTATATGCATGACTCAATTCACAGATGGAACATGTATTACGATCAGCATTCCTTTAACAGGCATTTTCCTTATTTGTTTCAGCTGGTGCCCTCTGTTTGTATGCACTGTATTGTCTTGGATTGTGTAGTGTGGATATGTTATAACTGAAATTTTGGATTAGTATGCCAAGACTGATGGAAAACCCTTTAATCTAAAAATGACTCTTTGTCCGTCATTTTCTTTGGAAGGCACAACAGTACGGGGGGTTGCTAGTATTATAGAAGCTAGGTTTAGATCATTAAGAAAAATACAGACATGCCAAGGAGGCAATTTATAGCAGTAATAACGAAAAGAAACATGTAGGAGAGTGTGGGCGATACTCTCAGTAATGCAAGACTAATATTGCTTTCTGCAAGAACAATTGGTTCTGTTCCTTTTGTGTGTGTCTGTGTGTGTCTGTGTGTGTGTGTTTAGAGTTTGTACTCCTATTTCTTCTCATATTCCACACTTCTTTTTACTAGTGAAACATGATTCTAAGAATCTTTCTAAACGAAAAGTGAATATGATTATAAATGATGTTTCTGTTACAGTATTTGTTTTACTGCCCTGTTTATATGTACCTGCAATGCGGGTATCTGGGAGATTTCAGTCTTCAGTATTGCAATGCATCCTTTTGTATGCTGAAGAATGCTGATGTGGACTTATGTCCCACCATTTGCTTTCAATGTGTCAATATTTGACTAACTTGCTCTATTCTAGTGCTCTTGGCAGGCGTGACACCTTTGCATTGTGCGGTGTTGCATGGAAACATGACTGCTGTGAGGTATTTTCTTGAAAAGGGTGCTGATCCCAATATAAAGGACTCCTCCTACGGCACAACTTCTCTGCATGAGGCAGTTGCATTAGGTATCTATTTCTGCACATTCTACTCAGTAGTAAATGATTACTGACTTTCGCTGTGTAAAATATGGTTGCGTATTATGCCCCACTTTCCTGATTATTTGCTTTCCAACCAGGTTAGGTGGGAATATTTGCACATTTGCCACACTTTTTCTCTGAAATTTGCATATTTGCCCCATGACCCACACCAAATGGCAAATATGCAAGTTACAAAATAAAATGGGGCAAATATGCAAATCCCCCGTCTTGCGGATAAAGAAAATGTCAACCTATTGTGTATTCTAATACTCCTTCCGATCCTAAATAAGTGTCGCAATTTATTTAGGATTGGAGGTAGTAGGATATATCAATTCAAATTTCATTGCAGTCTTCTTTCACTTAAAGCATGCAGTCGCATAAATTAAGACTCGTGTGAATTATACTCTTGATCCATAACCAGGAGGGGGTTGGTGGTTATGTCATATTAAGACTCATTTCATATTATGTCTCTACACTTACGTCTCTTTTAATCATAGGCTATGATGATATTACACAACTGCTGCTAGCAAATCGAGCCAATGTTGATGAACCTTCTTCTCATGGGACACCTCTAGTGGCCGCTGCAGCTCACGGGAAGTTCCGTTCTATGAAGATTTTGTTGGAGCACCATGCAGACGTAATTAGTAAATTTATTTATGTTCTTTACTTCAGCTTACCTTTTCTTGCTTTGTCCGAGTTATGCATATGTAATCTCTAGAATCCTATTTCTTCTACATGGGACCTGGGAATTGGCTTATGTTTTTCAAAATAAAATTGCAGCCGAACAAAGTCTCATGGAAGTTTGGTACACCCCTCACTACAACTCTTTATGCCACTCCTGACAGAATGAATGAATCTACTTGCTTAAAGTGCGTGAAACTTCTTGTCGAGGTCTGGTACCCAGTTTGCATTCTGTATATTTTGATCGTTCAAGGGAATCTCATGTCAAAAGATACTTTCTGTATTCACATATTTTTATGTTACACCTGTTCATCCACAGGCTGGTGCTGATGTCAAGTGTACAAATCCTGAGACTCCATTGGCGATAGCAACTACCAATGGCTTAACTAGATGTGTTGAGTACTTCTTGGAGGTTAGCAAAAAAGCTAATGTTCAAGTTAATTATGTCAGTTCCTTTCCTGAGCTAAGTTACATTAGTTCTTAAACCTTGATACTTGGTGTCCTAGAATCATTGTTCTCCTTGGCACTTGTTGGATGAACTTGTTAGGGTGATGAATGCTATGTGCTCAATCTATTGGTGTCAACAGGAACCGTATTGTTTTATCACTGCTGCTTCAGTCCATGTTCTTTTCAATATATGAGGTGACATCAGGAGACAAATTTTGGGAGCAAATGGGATTAGAGGCCCCAGTAGACCTATTCATTGCAGAATTCATGCCTTTGCTTTTTATATGAATGACTTCATTTTTTGCGTAGTATCCAATTATTTTGCTAGTTCCCATGTGGATTCAAATCCAGACATTGCCACACAAACCAAAGAAATTTGTTTGTTTCTGCTGACCTTGTCTGTCTTTCGCCATGTCTTTTTTTTGGAAAAATCCTCTTGCGTCATGTTTCTTGCACTCACAACCCCTGCATGTTTATTTTTGTATCCTCCCTGCCATAATCTGCTTGGAGAACCATATGAAAGCTTGGTATGTAGCCTTTCTCAAACTCACATGCATATTGAAATCATGGGAGTTAGTAAGAGGAGTAACTGCAAACAAGAAACTGTTAGCTGCGATTTTTTTTGATTTAGGAGCCAGAAATGTGGAAATTTATGCAGTGTTATTCCACTTTCAAAAACTTCACAACATCTGTATTCTTAGTTGACATATTTTTTGTAATGATTTAGGTTAAGAAAAGGGACGGTGATAGCAAGGCTCAACTGAAATCAAACGGTGCAAAAGCAGTTGAGCGGAAGGACTATGTTGCTGCATCAAAATTCTATTCTGAGGTATTATTGTTCAATCATTTTTCTAAAAGCACTCTGAAAAGCTATTAGAGAGCGCTGTTGATATTTGCTAATGCAACATTAGCTGAAAACAGAAAATTTCACATCCTGCCAATTTACATGTTCTCACTCTACGGACTATTGTTCCCCACCAAAGAAACTTTGTTTTACTGCCTGTTAGGGGTCGCGAGTGCCTTCTTCCTATTTGCAATTCGCCAACAAAATTACTGTTGAATTGTGTCTTTTGACTAATTTAGATAGTTACAACTTAACAAAAATAATAACAACTAATAAGCTAATGTATTCCATTCAATGTTCTAAATGGTTTTGCAGCTTTTGTCCTACTTTGGACGAGTTTCAATGATGATGTATGAGCGATAAAGTTGCAAGATTTTTACCTTCGCATTCAGTCACATGCTAGTAGCTTTAAACGTAACGAAGCACATCATGATTCTGGTTTGACTCCGCAAAACACGGTATGCTTCTTTGTCCTTAACGTTTGGTTTGGGTGCAGGCGATCAAGCTGGATCCTGCAGATGAAGTGTTGTATTCGAACAGGAGCCTGTGCTATCTCAAGTGTGATGAAGCACACGACGCTTTGCTTGATGCCAATGCTTGCATAGGTCTGAAGCCTAATTGGCACAAAGGTTACTATCGTAAAGGAGCTGCCCTAATGTCTCTTCTGGTAAAGACAGACCAAACAATATATACTGGTCTTTTGCTGCTTCATACATCAACTCTTCGTAGATCTTTGATCCACGTTTTTATTATCAGGAGTTCAAAGAGGCATCTGATGCATTCTTGGCTGGAGTGAAACTGAAGCCTGGAAATAAGGAGATGCAGGAAGCGTATTGGTATTATACTTCTTTCTTCTTTATGATGACTCTTGAAGGATTGCTTAGGACCACCTTAGTGCCTGTGATAATTTCATGATGTACATTTAATGTAAACTCTATATGGTTACACAAATGTTTGTTTAGGACACTATGAAATGGTTTGTTCCATTCTCAATGGTTGTGTAAGAACACCTGGGAACATGTTTCTGATCCTATCTTGATTACAATTTCAGGGAGGCGGTTGAGGCCATGAGGAAGGAACAGTCTGAACCAAGTCTCCACGACATTGATTAGTTCTCTGGAACGTCCGTGCTGGTTCTAGTATTCTCTTCTGGTGTTCTTGTTCTCTGTATATATACCTTGTTGTTGCTCGATTGGGACGGTAAAGAAGGCTTATATTGTGGAGCAAAGGGAGTAGCTGAGTTTGAAGCTCCATTCCAATGGATTTTCTACAACATTATGGATAGTCTGGAGTAGCAACATTAAGCTGATCAGAATACTTGGGTCCCAAACATGCTCTTGTGGTTTCCTAATTTATCCTGCAATCAACATCCCAAATTAAGTCGATTTGCAAAAGAACAAAACCAAGTCATCAG
Source organism: Avena sativa (assembly GCA_916181665.1). Taxonomy (NCBI): domain Eukaryota; kingdom Viridiplantae; phylum Streptophyta; class Magnoliopsida; order Poales; family Poaceae; genus Avena; species Avena sativa. The sequence continues at coordinate 288,900,383 of OV702296.1, forward strand.
CATAACCCTTTTTTGTGTTGAAAAAAAAACAGAGCGAAAGAAATTCTCCAAAGCTAAAATAATTCTCCAAGATTCGATTTTCCTTGCCAGACAATTCTCCTGTCTAGGGCAAGTAAAACAGAGGATTTGGAAGTTCCGGACGTGCGCGTAGCATTTCCATTTCAAAAACCGCGGCACGCCTCCGGAGCAGGAGCCACCATTCGTGGCACGACCCCGGTGCCGCGTAGCCGAAACCCCTCCCCACCTGCTCCCGCAGTCGATCCCATCCGTCGGCGTCAACACGTGGCGCCCGATCCCCCGCGCCCCCATTTCTGTGTCTATCTCTCTCCCCCCGGCTTCCCGCCCCCTCTCCTCCCACCCATCCCATCCCATAAAGCAGGCCGCGAGCCTTCCCGAAGGAGCGTCCGCCTCCCCACCACCACAGTCCAAACCAAACCCCACCCCGTCTCTCTCATAGCCTTCTAGCCTAGGGTTCTACATGGCGAGGGGAAGGCGCCGCGTCGCCGTCTCCGTCCCCGTCGGCGGTGGCGGCGGGCGAGGCCATGGGCGAGCGTTCGTCCCGGGGAGCGCCGAGAACGCCTCGGCGAGCGCGGGCTTCGTCGCCGCCCAGCTCGGGATGTGCCGACTGAGTAAGCGAGCCTACCGCTAGCTCCGATCTGTTGTTCCCCCCTCTCGATTTCGCGCTCCAATCCGTCAGATGGGAGGTCTCTAACCTTTGGTCTCAGCCGGGCTGTTTTTTTTTTGCTTGCAGATGCCGAGCAGAAGCAGTCGATGAAGCGCGTGATCGAGTCGTCGGACGTCGACCCCGAGCGCGCCAGCAGTGAGATCCCCAGCTCTCCTCCCGCCCCCTTCTCAAATGGCATTCCTTTTTCCCCTAGCTAGGATTTGGTTCTCGTTGCTGGGGTTTGGGCCCTCTTGCTAGAGCTGCTTTGTGCGCGCCTGCGTTCCCCGTGTCAGTTATTTTGTGAATCTAGGCCCATATAGTAGTTGGAATCATAAAGAGCTCGGCCATCTGAGTTTATCCTAGTAGTTGGAATTCTCGAGCCGTGGTATTGGTTTGTTCATACATCCATGGCTCTACATGCACCTTTCTCATACCGCTCGGTCAGGTGTGTTACTGTTTTGGTAGACGCCTTCCGTTTGACAATAAACAGGCAACGCTTGACTGCTGATATGAGTTTGAAAGGCTGTCACTTTTCCCCGTTTCTTTCAAAGAGCTTTGATTTCACTTCACAGCGCATGAGTCATGAAATAAAATTGTGGGAATTTTCAATTGAACTTGTCAAAAGATTGTCCCTAACCGTGGTTTATTGGAATTGGGTTTTGAAGAGATGATCGATCAGATGGCTGGGAGCGACACTGATTCGACTGACTCTGGGGAGATGGAGGAGTTGGGGCCACTGCATGAGGCAGCAGCCATGGGCAGAATGGACACTTGCAAATACTTGGTGGAGGATCTTGGGTTTGACATCAATGCTGAGGCTAACAATGATTCGGGTATGTGCATGCTCTACTCCTGTATTAAATGCTATTGGTGTAGTGTTGGCATGCTATTATTACAAATGATAGGCAAACACTGATCGTGTGGGCTCATTTTTTTCTTGTATGCATGACTGGTTTATTCCTCTGTTGTGTTTATTTTGCTTGCACAATTTCTCCCTTTATTGTTTACACTGTTTGTTACCATACTTAATGTGGTTCTGCCACGCAAAGAAGGTACGCTCTTTTATGCATGCATATTCTCAGGCCACTGTGCAATGGTAAATTATTTTGGATCCCATATATTTAAGTCTTAATAACGCTCTTCAGTGATACTTCTTATTCTTAATAATAGTACCTTGTCCAGATACTGATGCAATGTGGGGTCTGTGGTTCTGCTTTTAGTGTTGCATCCAATATGCATTTGTTGTAAATAACTGATGGAAAAGCTCCCCTCTGAAATATCCATATATTGTCCTGATGTTGGATTGTCATTGTTGTAGTTGTAGTTGTAGTTGCGGTCTGTTATGCTATGATGCATTTGTCGAACTTTTATGCCTCACATTATGTTGTGGTAGTCTGGCAAGATGTATGTTTGTTCTCTGGGTAAACTGCTTATTTGTTACACTCTTGGCAGGCATGACACCCTTGGCTTGTGCGGTGTCACGTGGCAAAGCAATTGCTGTGAGGTATTTGCTTGAAAAAGGTGCTGATCCAGATAAGGAAGACATTATAGGCTTTACTCCTCTGCACTATGCTACAAAGGAAGGTTCGCTTTCAGCACCTATTCACATCTTTATGTTTACTATTTTGTTGCTGCATACTAAAATAGTTGCAAATAAGTAATGGACATTCCCAGTTTATGTTTAGACTGCATATTTATATGTTTGTACTAAGCATGATATTGTATTATACAAATACCTGACACATATGTAATGTTCCTCTTGGATATATTTTTGTCCACCTCTCTTGTAATTGTGTTTTTTGCCTGTTTGTACTTAAAGCTTGTCATGTGCATTGAGGGGTATGTGTGTATCTTAACTCAAAATACATCATTTGAATAATATAGTGCTGTCTATGATCTATTTTTGGTTTATTTTTTTAATAATTTGAATTTCTAGAACACCTTATTATTATTCAGTGTAATTAATGCAACTCCTTACTTCTCATTTTCCCCAGGAAATGATGGACTGGTACGACTGTTGCTATCCAAAGGAGCAAGTGTTAATGCATCATCTTCTGAAGGGACACCACTACATATGGCTGCGTCTCATGGGAAGTCTGCCATCGTGCAGATTTTATTGCAGAACAATGCAGATGTAAGTTATTTATTGTTTTGGATGTGAGGAGCATCTCTAGATATCTGCTGTCTCTGCAATTATTTGCTTTTTTCATGGGAAGTGACTTCTTTCCATAAATACCTGCAGGCAAACAGGGTTTGTGCAGATTTAGGAACACCCATGACTGCTGCAGTTCTTTCTGCGGCGGTTGTTTGTGTTGTTCCTGGAAAAATTAGTGAGTCTGCTGCTCTGAAGTGCATGAAGCTCCTTGTCAAGGTATGGTTGTATCTTGACTGCTGCAGGGAATCTAATGTGGATTTTTACTGGGTTCCTGAATTTTATGTGAATTGTTAATACCCATGCAAATTCATTTATTACATTATTTGCGTCAACAGGCTGGTGCTGATTTGAATTATGCAAATCCGGATACTCCATTGGTGATAGCAACCAGCAAAGACTTATCTGAATGTGTCAAATACTTGTTGGAGGTTGGTGCAGATGCCAATATACCAATCAACCATGTAAGTTCTTGACTCCAGTTACTTGCTTTCCTTAATTGATTAATACTCCCTCCATTCAAACTACACTGCATATTAGCTAATCTCTAGTAGTACTCCCTATGTCCGAAAATAAGTGATTTTGATTTTACTTATGAATCTAGAAAAATCCGAGTCACTTATTTCCAAATGGAGGAAGTATAATATATTTTATGTGATATAAAATTGGCATACTTAAATTCGTATTGCAAAATACTTCTTTGTGGTTATGATTTTTTAATCACAAAATTACATATTAATAGAGTAATTGTTGGATTTGACACAAAGGCAATATTATCCCTGGCACTTTTAAACCGACTGGTAAGACGCCTGTGCTATGCTACAGAACCATAAAACATTGTGAAACACAGTGTACTGAAGTTATATGTCAACTGTTCTCTAGAAACATTGTGAAACACAATTAATATACTCTGGATGCTTTATTTATTGGGGGCCGCAGATGAGATGGTAGCGTGCTGCTATGCTTGTAGGTTTGTATGGTCACACTTGTAAGAGTTGTGACGGAAGGCTAGAAAAGAGAGTGATGAATCTTTATAGTTAGGAAAGAAACTACTGGTGACAATGTGCAGGACGAGTGGATGTCTTTATGTTTGCTATTTTTGTGTACCTGTTGTTATTTTAAACATGCTAACTGGATGGATCCTGTGTCTTGTTGATACATATTGCACTCATCCTTTCTAAGTTATCTTTTTTTGATAACAGGGCGGTATGACACCAATAGAAATTGCTGCGGATTCTGGAAGAAGAGAGCTTGTGGAGATTCTGTTTACTCACACTTACCCCATTCCATCTGTGTCAGACTGGAGTGTTGAAGGAATCATTGCCCATGCAAAATCAAAGCAATTGAAGGAGAAGGTATGGCATTTATATAGTGAAACTTGGTCAAAAGGGAACCAGATACAAAATGGATAATTGGATATGGAATCCTAGTAACCATTTGCTCGAAACAAAATATAAGTAGGTTGTTCCGTATAGCATCGTGATATTACCCACGGAAAGTCAGTAAAGTTTGTTATGATGTGCATATTCACATGCCATTTCTTTAACCATTTTTACATGCACTTGCCATTTCTTTAACCATTTTTACATGCTCTTTGGACTTTTTTGTTGCCAAAACTGTTGCTTGGAGATGGAAGTACCATAATTAGGGCATTCGAAATATTTGTAACTAAACATGCCCATGAAGTCAAATGGTTAAATTGTTGTTTTACCTTAGCACTTGAGTAGTTTTAGTGTATATTCAAGCATATTTTGACTGTAAAGTGTTAAATTGAGCTTCTCCATGTTTATTAACTTCTCATGTTTTCTATGCATTGACACACTTAATCATTCTTATTAAGGAGAAGAAACGTGATAAAGAGGACAAGGTTAAGCTGAAAGACTCAGAAAAAACATCCAAGAAAGTGGATGCAAACTCAGAAAAAACATCCAAGAAAGTGGACGCTAGTGCATCGAAGTCCTCAGCCAAGGTACATTGTTGAACAACTCACATACTGGATAAGCTGCATAGATTCATGTTGCTAATATATATGGTTTCTTAATGGCATAGAACAAGGTAGGTGATAAAGATGAGAAGGCAAAGCTGAAATCACTTGGTGCAAAAGCAGTGGAGGAGAAGGACTATGCTGCTGCAACAAAATTCTACAGTGAGGTAAATTGTTGTGGTATCATGTCTTCGTTTGTTCCATAAATGATCGACTATTTGGCATTCATGTATGTGGTCTATACTTCTGATTTGTCCTACTTTGATTCCGGGATGACAGACAGTGCTTGTTGTGATTTTGTTTGATGCAGGCGATCAAAGTGGATCCTGCAGATGCTGCTCTTTATTCAAACAGGAGCCTTTGCCATCTAAAGAGTGGTGAAGCACAGGAAGCTTTGGTGGATGCTAATGCTTGCATAAGTGTGAAGCCTGATTGGCCCAAAGGTTACTACCGGAAAGGAGCTGCCTTCATGGCACTCAAGGTCTGATAATAAACTTGCTAATCTCTAACTGTTGTACATGCCAACCCTATGTCTGCATGTAGATAATGTGCTTCATGTTCTTATTTATCCTTAGGAGCACAAAGAAGCATGTGATGCATTCATGGTGGCAGTGAAACTGGATCCTGAGAATGGGGAGATGCACGACGCATTTTGGTATTCTTTCAACCTTGCCTTTCTTTTCTTGAACAATTCTTCTAAGGTTCGCTTAAATATAACTGGTCTTTTACTCCAAAAGTAACATTGTTATCATGCATATTATTCTGGCGAAAATTAATCAAGTGAAAGCATGTTGTATCATTGTTATTGCTTGTACACTCCCATTACATACTGTTTGTGTAAACTTTGTGCATTCTTATGCTGTATACCTGGTTGTGACATTATGTGTTTGCTGAAATACTTGGTTGTAAACAATAAACGGATGACTTTGGAATAGATTGAACTTCACATTGCTTGAGCCCACCATAGATATGTCTTAACAGTTGGTATGTGTGTCATTTTCAGGGAGGCGGTTGTGGCAATGAAGAAGGACCATTCGTCTGTTGAAAGCGATGATTCATCTGACTAGGGCTGGGGCTGAGCTCCTGCTGTGTCGAGTGGTTTCCTTTTCCAGCTTGTCATTGTGAACGTGTGTTTGTTCACGTCTGATGAAGTGACGCTCTTTTTTTGTGTAATCGTGAAGCATAGTGGTGGTGAGTCTCGACGAGCTGTAACTCATCCAAGTCGCTAGGCTACTGGTACTTTTTTCATGTGTGAGATAGACATAGACTGCTGGTACATGGCCTGCTTGTGGGAGCCGTTTAAGTTATGGTGCTGTTCTAAACGTTCATTTGCTTTGTCTAGCTGATGGATTGAAAGATGTTTGCTAGCTGAATGTGCTTTAGATAGCATCATGTGCTTGGATATGGTTTTCATTTGTGCTAGTATACTAGCAGATGCTTTGTTTATGTGTACATGCTGGAACGTGTTGTAGCTTTGCCACTTGTGTTGCTTGCCCTTCCACTACTCACTAGCAGCAGGTCCCTTGGCAGAATGTAGGAGCGCTTCTCTCTTTTCAATTTGCCTCCTCGCTGCCTCTGATCTTTCCCCTAGCTTGCAGGCTCGGCTGACTCAGAAGCAGCCTTTGAATGTTTAACTCCTTGTTTCAACTGCTGACTACCTTCAACCTACACAGGACCTTCAGTTATAAGGAAATCTCTGTCTTGGAATTTTTTTTGAAAGAGAGATCTATAAAACAATATCTAATTATTTGATATTAATGACAAACTTGTCAAAAAAAACTTGTGAATACTCCAGAGGGTGCTTAACTTCCGATGATAAGTGCAATTGCAATTTTATTTAAAAAAAACTGCTCACTCCGTCTTAAAATAGATGTCTTAGGTTTTTTAAAATTTGAATGAATCTATAAACTAAAATAGATGATAAGAGCTCTAATTTTGTATTAAATAAGTCTTGAGAATTTTCTTATTTTTTTACAACATGCATATATCATGTCACTGATTTCACATAAAAAGGGGACGAATTTCACTGTGAATAGTAGCAGCATGATACTAGTTGCTTCTGGGTTTGAATATGATACTACTAATTCACAGCATTTTTTTGTTTATCAAGCTGTGGATCGAATTTGGATTTGAACTTTCTAGCATGATGGATATATATTATCTCTATTTCATGATATTTTATCAGAAGTTTTTACTAGTACACCTCATTACTTCAAAGGTGCTACTGCATACTATATGCCCCCTACCTGGTTCATTACTGGTTTACTTCTATAAGTAGTCGGAACAGCCAACCTATTATTTGGCCAACATGATGTGCCCCACCCACAATTGTTACTTGGACACATATCTCGGTGTCTGAATCCGTCCTGGATTTTGTTGTCTTGCTCGGCCAGAAGTTTATGATGCTAGTGTCCGGGTAGCACTATTGACCCACCTCGTTAAGTGCCATTCGTGTTCATGTTCTTCTTTTGAACTTCTGATAGTTTCCATTTTCATTTCTTTCTGTAACAGTTTTAATGACAACTTAGAGGGACTCAAATGCATTTTATGGTTACGTTGATGTTTGCATTTTTAAATGTTTTGGCTTGTCATGATTGATACTATGTGAGAAAAAGGTTGTTATGGAGCTCTTTAGTGGCTTACTGCACATCTTATAGGAATTAATTGCCAATTTTTTTGAAGGATGAATTAATTGCCTTGTTGTCTTAGACTCTTAGCCAGTGTCTGAATAATGGTTTGTAACACCGCGGTTCTGAAAAGACCTAGGCCTCTATGTGACATGTCAATCCCTGGATCGGTTCATTGGCCCACAATAGAGTAAGATGAATAACATAGCAAATAACCGTGTATCATGAATAACGATGATCCAGAGTACCATTATTACAATAAAAGCTTAGCCCAAAGCTAGCTTAAATTATTCAGATAGCAACATAAATAAAGCAAATCCTCCATTCTTCAAATTGCCCACAAGTGAACAGGTGCCGAGTGGAGTACCGTGGCCTATATCGATTACTCAGAATCGGAAAATCCTGCAACATGAAACGTAGCAGCCCCGAAGGGTCAATACATGGAATGTATGGCAAGTAGAGCTAGTAAAAGAGACAATAGTACTAACATCTACATGCATATTTGGCAAATGGAGTTGTGTCTGGCTTGCATTTACAAATAACTTTGTCCTACTTTCATAAACAGTTTTTGATTTTCTTTGAAAAGATCCCAAATAAGTTAACCCAACAACATTAAAACAATTATGAAATTGGAATGAGCGAGAAACATGTCATGGAGTCAATATCAAGCACCTCAGTTGTCCATAACCGGGGACACGGCTAATCGATTAGATTATACACCCTGCAGGGGTTAGTACACTTTACCCATGTGACTTGGCCAGCCCATCTCGTACCATCACTCTCATTTTGGGTGATGATAGGGAAAAGTCCAAGAAGAGACCGTTCGGGAAGTAGCTCCCCAATCCCGACGCGCACCGGTCCAACCTACCAAAATTCTACATCTCTGGATACGCGGGTTCGGGTTACCACAACCTACTAAGTCCAACCAACCGCCCATTCCATTATTGGCACATGGTTGTACACGTAAGCTACAAAATAAAGAAGCCAATCATTCTCTCTTGATACCTGGGTGCCTTTCCGCAATGAAATCATCAAAAATTATCAATCCCATCACACCCAGGAGATTCATTGATTAAGTTGTTTTAGTTTTTGCAAAACAACTCATTTAGAAACTACTTTCAGTGATGTAACCCAGCCTTCGTTCAACAAAGCATGGCTAAGCACATCTACCAACGGTGGTTCATCTACAAGGAAAGCCCTACCACATAGTAGGTCATAGCATGGCGATAGTATCATCCTACACATGCATCTATAAAATACACGACAATGCATTGAAAATAGTAGGACGATATCATCAACAAAGTAGCATCTACTTGCCTTGGTTGTAGCGGTCGGAAGAACAATCCACACACGAGCAAGCGTTGCACTCGTCACAATCTACACGATACAATTGCAACCATAAACAAACAATCCACAAGCATATGCAACAAAGATGATGCATGAATGCATGCACGACAAGTGAATTGGTGCTACAGCTGCACCACATAATCCTATTCAATAATACTACTGATTGCATGCATGGAAAATAGTTTTAACGCAAGGAAAACTATTAAGCAAAAAGTAATGCTCCAAACTAGAGCTAGAACTCAAATAATTCACTACCGGTAGTATACTGTTTGTAAAATTTTGGTAAAATTCTACCGCATAGATATCGCTGATTAGAAACAGTACCAACTGGAATTACTCAAAAAGGAATTATAAAACTCCCCGAGTAATTAAAACACTGCAGAAAGTCACTAGACAGTTTCTGTAGAAGTTTTCACTGTAAGCCTATCTTATTAATTCACTATGAGATTCCCCTCGTTCCACTGAATCCAGGGACATATCATACGCGATTTTTGGAGCTACGGATCTTTTTCTACGAATTTATTACTCCGAAAAGTCACTAACTAGTTTGATTAAACTGTACTAAACCTTGCTGCAAAAGTCTGAACCAAAGGTACAGCAAGATTCTACACGACTCACTTAATCTACACATATTTTATTTGCAATTTTTGGCCAAGCGATTTAATTTTTACGCAATTTACAAGTTTTTACCGAAATCTGTCAACTAAAAGGATTAACGAAAATAACCAGTCAACTGTGTCTATTGACTGGTCAACGCGTCTGCTGACTGGGCGCTGACTGGGCGTCTGACTAGTCAACGCCTGGGTCTGACCGGTCAACGAACGATCTGAACCGCTGATCTGAAATCTGACAGTGGCTGTAGGCTTACCGGAAACAAACGGCGAAACGGACTCCGGACGGTGCGGCGATCGGTTCCGGCGACGACGGTGACCTGCGCGGTAGGGAAAACAATCAGCGCGTGGTTCGAGATCGTCAACGCGGCGCGCAAGACGGCGCGCGTACGTACGGCACGCGTGCATGCGTGTGTGCGCAAGCGCGCGCGCGAACAGCAGCGCAGCAGCGCGCGCAAGCAGCAGCGCAGCAGGCGCACGCGGCAGCAGCGCGCAGCGAGCGGGCAGCGCGAGCGAGCGTCGCGAGCGGCGGCGAGGCGCTGCAGGCGGGGGCGCACGCAGCAGGCGCGACGCGGGGTGCTGCGGGGCGGCGCAGCGCTGCGGAGCGGCGGCGGGTCGCGCGGGTGCGGGGCTCGGTGCGCTGGCGGCGGAAGGCGGCTCGGTGGCGGGTGCGGGTGGCGCTGGCGGCGGGGTCGCGGGGGTACCTGGCGGCGGCGGGGATCGGCGGGCCGGCGGCGAGGCGGGAAGAGGGCGGCGCGGCGGGGATCGGCTCCAGGAGGCGGCGGCGCGGGCGGAAGGAGAGGCGGCGCTGGCGCGAAGGCCGAGGCGACGGGGCGATCGAGGGGAGGCGGGCACGCGTCCCGAGGCGCTGGCGGCGGGCGGTTATCGAGGCAGGGCGGGGTCGGCCGGGCCAGGTGGGGTCCTTTTGTGGGCCCCCTTGCGCGAGTCCTAAACTGATTCAGCGCAGAGTTAGACGCGGACTCGGAAATCGGTCCAAAAATTCGGACCGTTTTCCGATCTTTTCATAAAACGGCCGCAACTTCTTCGTACGAGCTCCGAATCGAGTGATTCTTGCTCCTACGGTTTCGTAAATTCGAGGGAACAAGCTAGGGTCAAGGGTTGAACGAAACCACTAGGCTACAAGGGTGGACAACGCGAGTCCTACTAAAGTTTCCCGCAGGAGCCTCGTAGCAAAATAGAATAGGGATTTGAAAATAGCGTTTCGCCGATTCTTTTCAATCGATGATTTTGCATGGAAAGGCATGATGCAATGATATGAATGATATGCAAGACCAAATCTAAAATTTGGGATGTGACAAGACTAACCCCCTTAAGATGAATCTCGTCCCCGAGATTCGGCGCGACTAGCAAATAGGTGTGGGTAGTCCTCTCGGATGTCATCCTCACGCTCCCAAGTGGCTTCCTCTTCAGTGTGGTGGCTCCACTGCACCTTGCAAAACCTGATCGTCTTGGTACGGGTAGTCCTCTCCGCTGTCTTCAGAATCTTGACCGGTTTCTCCTTATAGGTCAAGTCGTTCTCAAGCTGAACCTCCTCTAGCGGTACAGTGTCTCTCAATGGTGTATCCACCATCTCCGGATGGCACTTCTTCAGCTGGGATACGTGGAACACATTGTGAACAGCGGATAGAGTCTCTGGCAACTCCAACTGGTAAGCAACTTCTCCTTTGCGTGCTAGAACCCGATACAGTCCAATAAATCGAGGTGCCAGCTTACCCTTAATTCCAAATCTCTTGATTCCACGAAGCGGCGATACTCTGAGGTATGCTCTATCACCTATCTCATACACCACTTCCTTGCGCTTGGCGTCAGCGTAGCTCTTCTGCCTTGATTGTGCTACCTTCAGCCTGTCCCTAATCAAGGCGACCTTCTCCTCAGCGTCCTTGATCAAATCGGGTCCAAACAACTGGCATTCTCCTACTCCATCCCATAGCAATGGTGTTCGGCACCGTTTTCCATACAGCACATCGAACGGTGACGTCTTGATGCTGGTTTGATAGCTGTTGTTGTAGGAAAACTCAGCATACGGCAAATTCTCATCCCAACTAGAACCATGAGCCAAAGCGCAAGCTCTCAGCATGTACTCCAAAATATGATTCACCCTCTCGGTCTGTCCGTCAGTCTGTGGGTGAAACGCTGTGCTAAACTCCAATCTAGTTCCAAGTGACTCATGCAGCTGGCGCCAGAAGTGTGAGGTAAACTGGGTGCCTCTATCAGATACGGTACTCTTGGGAACCCCATGTAGGCACACAATTTTGTCCATGTAGATCTTGGCCAACTTGGCACTCGTGTAGGTCGTCTTCACCGGTATAAAGTGGGCTACCTTGGTCAAATGGTCGACCACTACCCAAATAGAGTCATATCCTGACCTGGTCCTGGGCAATCCTGTGATAAAGTCCATTCCCACTCTATCCCACTTCCAATCTGGCACGGGCAACGGCTGTAGCAGTCCTGCTGGCTTCTGGTGTTCCGCCTTTACTCGACTGCACACATCACATAGGGCAATATGCTTCGCGATGTCTCCCTTCATGTTGTTCCACCAAAATCTGCTCTTCAAATCCATATACATCTTTGTGTTCCCCGGGTGTATGGAGTATGGCGAGCTATGAGCCTCCTGCAGAATCAACTCCCTTATCTCCGGGTCGCTGGGCACACACAAACGATCTCCATACCACAAGGTACCATGCTCATCCTCGCGAATATCCTTTTCTCGATTCTCCTTCATCTTTTCCTTTATCTCCTCTATTTCCTTGTCTCCTATCTGAGCCTTCATGATCATGTCCTGTAGCGTCGGTTGGACTTCCATTGTAGCCAACTATCCTTCAGACACTACTTCCAGTCTAAGGTCCTTGAATTGCTTGCACAAATCCTCAGGCAATTCACCAATTGTCAATCCATTGGCATAAACCTTCTGGCTCAGAGCATCTGCTACTACATTGGCCTTTCCTGGGTGGTATTGCAGGTTCATATCATAATCCTTGATAAGTTCCAACCATCTCCTTTGCCTCATGTTCAGTTCCTTCTGCGTGAATATGTACTTCAGGCTCTTGTGGTCGGTGTACACATCACAGTGTTTTCCCATTAAGTAATGCCTCCATACCTTGAGCGCATGAACCACTGACGCTAACTCCAAGTCGTGTGTGGGGTAATTCTGCTCATGGTGTTTGAGTTGTCGCGAGGCATATGACACTATTCTCCCATCTTGCATCAGCACACTCCCAAGTCCCTGTCGAGAAGCATCACAGTACACTTGGAAATCCTTCTGAAGGTCTGGTAAGCACAGAACAGGGGCGGTCACTAGTTGACGCTTCAGTTCCTGAAAGCTGGCTTCACACACATCCGTCCATTCAAACTTTCTCTCCTTCTCCAGAAGTTCAGTCATCGGCTTAGCAATCTTGGAAAAGTTTTCAATGAACCTCTTGTAATATCCAGCAAGTCCCAAAAAGCTTCGAATCTCTCCTGCATTCTTGGGTGCTTCCCACTCAGTTACTGCAGTCACTTTGCTTGGATCAACAGCGACTCCTTCTCCTGACACTACGTTTCCAAGAAACCCAACGGTGTTAAGCCAGAATTCACACTTGCTGAATTTGGCATACAGCTGGTGTTCCCTCAGTTTCTCCATAATCAGTCGCAGATGTTTCTCATGCTCAGCATCATCCTTGGAATATATCAGTATGTCATCAATAAACACCACCACGAACTTGTCCAAGTACTCCATAAATACCTTGTTCATCATGGTCATGAAATATGCCGGGGCATTCGTTAGTCCAAAAGACATAACTGTATACTCATATAAACCATACCTAGTGGTGAAGGCGGTTTTTGGTATGTCCTCCTCCCGGATCTTCAATTGGAAGTAGCTTGATCGCAGATCAATCTTGCTAAACACCTTTGCTCCTTCCAGTTGATCAAACAAATCATTTATGTTCGGCAGAGGGTACTTGTTCTTGATGGTTACTTCATTCAGCAAGCGATAGTCCACCACTAACCTCCTGCTGCTGTCTTTCTTCTCCACAAACAGAACAGGTGCACCCCATGACGACGAACTAGGCTGAATGAATCCCTTGTCCAATTGCTCTTTCAGCTGCTTCTTCAACTCCTTCAGCTCATCCACATCCATCTTATATGGTCTCTTTGCTATAGGTCCTGTTCCCGGCATCAGGTCGATAAGAAACTCTACTTCCCTGTCAGGTGGCATCCCTGGCAGCTCTTCCGGAAACACGTCGGGGTAATCCCTAATCACTGGCACAGTATCCATGCTAACCCCCTTAAGAGAATTCAACTTACAACTTCGCGGTCGCACCGCTGACTTGAATCTAATCCTCTTACCATCCGGGGTTTTGAGTGAAACGGCTCGCTGTGCACAGTCTATGTGTCCCTCATGCATAGACATCCAATCCATACCCAGAATGACATCTAATCCCTGTGATTCCAACACTACCAAATGTGCACTGAAATTGTGTGTTCCAATCCTCACAGTTAAGTTGCGGCATCCCGCGCTAGCTATCATATCTCCTCCAGGCGAACTCACTCTAATGGACCCTTTCATAGATTCAGTCGGTAGCTTTACTTATCCACAAAAGCCCTTGATATGAATGAATGCGATGCACCAGTATCGAAAAGTATAAGTGCAGGGTGAGTGTTGATTGGAAACTTACCAATCACAAGGTCAGGCTCATCTGGGATCTCCTCCACATTCATGTGGTTCACTGTGGCCTTCTCGTTGTTGGCTGGCTTCGGTCCTTTCCTCTCCGGACAGTTGTCAGCATAGTGTCCCTTCTGTTTACACTTGAAGCACGTCACCTCACTCAGATCCTTCTTCACAAAGTTGCGATCACGGTTGCGGTCATGTCCACCGTGTCCTCCAGAGTGGTGAGTGTCCTCCCTTGTGGCTGTGGTGGCTGCTCCTATGGTTGTCATGACGATGCCCATCGCCTCCATGGTGGTGGCGGTCATGGCTCCCATGGTCACTCCCTCCATGCTTGGAGTATCCATCATATGAAGTGCGAGACTTGTGATGTGAACCAGAGTGATGATTGTTACTCTTTCTCTTGCGGCTTTCCACCTGCTTGTGTTTCCCTTCCAAGATCCTGGCCTTGTCCATAAGCTCCTGGAAAGTGGGGCAATAAACCACCAGTAGCTGCACGGAAAGCTCATCACTGAGGCCATCCAGGAATCTCTCCCTCCTTTTTGCATCAGTGTCAACATCCTCAGGTGCATAACAGGACAGGTTGTTGAACTCCTCAATGTACTCGGCCACGGTGCGATTGGTTTGGCGCAAGTTACGGAACTCCTTCCTCTTCAGGCTCAGAACTCCTGAAGACACATGGTTGGTCCTGAAACCTTCCTCAAACATAGCCCAAGTCACAGTGTCCAGCGGGTGGGTGATCTGAAAAGTATCCCACCAAGAAGCGGCTGGTCCCTCCAGTAGGTGAGCGGCAAACCTCACCTTCTCAGCATCAGTGCATCCGACAGTTACTAGATCCTTGTTGACTGAACGCAACCAGTCGAGAGCAACCATTGGTTCAGTTGCAGTAGAGAACTTAGTTGGCCTTAACCTCAGAAATCTGATGAGAGCATCTCCCTGAGGCTGATTGTTTCCATTGTTGTTGTTCTGAGCTGCCATGAACTGAGTCATCACTTGGGTCAGCTGTGCCTGAGCTGTCATGAGCTGCTCCAACTCAGTGGGTTGACGGCGGGGAGGCATCTGCGGTTCAGCACAGGTAAGTTTAGAAATAATCAACTACGATAATAGGATTCTACCCATGCATATGATCAATCAACAACAAACAATAGCAGACAATCACAAGCAAGCAACACATCAACAAACAAGTGATCCAGCAACATCCCAGGTGTTATCCTAGCAGTATATACCTACTGAAATAGTTTTACAAGAGTTGGCAATGGTTAGCTAAACAGTTGATCAACTAAACAACAAAACAGCAATCTGCCAGAATAGTCCAGAAGCGTTCGCGAATTTTTCCGCCTAACTTAAACTCGTCAGAAAAATACGCTGATTTTTTCACATACAGTACAGAGAGTTTCGCACCAGCCCTATTTTTTTCAGATTTTTCCCAGTTACCAGAAAAATATGAAAAATCATACAGTACTGTTGTATCAGCAGAAAAACTGCAGCGAAAATAACATAGATAGTAACCAAACTTGCCATAACTCTCTCATAAAATTTTGCACAAATAATTCCTGGGATATTGCAGTACACAAATAAGCAACTAAAAACTCTTAAACTAACAGCAACTAAGTTTCACAACGATCGAGAATAATCCTAACGAATTTACCTAACGAGGACTAATTGGTGGACTTCTATCTACTTCTTGAAGAGGTTGCGGTAGGTCCTTGCAGTCATGCGTTGGCGCTTCGGCTCGCGGTTCAACCATGGCGGCGGAGTGTACACCTCTCCTGAATCATCACTTGAGATCTCAAACTCCACCTCTTCTGGATCCTCCTCTTCTTCTTCACTCTCTGCTGCAACTGCAACAGCTTCATCTCCTCCATCATCGTCGTTTCCATCATCATCATCCTCGTCCTCATCATCATCATCGTTCCCACTATCATCATCATTGTTGTCGCCATCTCCATTGTCATCATCAGAGGGTGGATTCAGCTGCGCTTGGATAGCGGCAATCTGGGCTGCCATAGCTTCAATAGTTTGATCCCTTTCCTGGACGGTCCCTTGCAGCTGTTGTATGTTCTGGGTGTTCTCCTGCACAGTGCCATGAAGGTGAGCTATGGTTGCATCTCTGGCTATCAGGGCATTCTCCATAACTCCCACAGCTTCATGCAAGGTGTCAATTTCCTGTCCTTGGGCTGCCATAGTATTGCTGGCAAAATCTGCAATCTCCTTCACCATCATCACCTTCTCAGCTAGAGCTCCATTCTCCCTTTCCATATCCTCTATGTGCCTTCGACGGGGCGGCATGTTGTTCCTGTCGCCCGGGGTAACCACAATGTGCCCATCTTCATCACGCCTCCCATAGTCACGGTAGGGTGAATCTGCTGGCAGTAGGTGGCGGACTTGATGGCACTGGCGAGACAGAGCTTCATGCATGGCCAAGTTGGTTCCAAGTCCCCAGTTGCAGTATGTCTTGGTGTAGATCAAGTGCACGGGATTTGGCAAGGCGGCATCTCTGAATATGAAGGTAGTGATCTCCCATGCATCCTCTCCATAACCATAGGTGTACAACCTTCTCCCCTTGAACATGGGCAGTGGCAATCCCAATGACTGCGAGAGCTGTGCTAACTGCCTTGCAAAGGGCCTTGGTGACTCCATGGTTGCATACTCAGTCCTGACTTCTCCCATCTATCAAGTAAAAGAGGAAAGTGTGAGAATAGCATATGGTAAGAATTTACGAGGGTGAAAGGCATAAGACGAAAGACAGAGTTAATATAGGCTTTAATAAATCTATGGCTTCCTAATCCAATCCTAGGTCACGATCCTACAGTCGACACACGGGCTCTGATACCATCCTGTAACACCGCGGTTCTGAAAAGACCGAGGCCTCTATGTGACATGCCAATCCCTGGATCGGTTCATTGGCCCACAATAGAGTAAGATGAATAACATAGCAAATAACCGTGTATCATGAATAACGATGATCCAGAGTACCATTATTACAATAAAAGCTTAGCCCAAAGCTAGCTCAAATTATTCAGGTAGCAACATAAATAAAGCAAATCCTCCATTCTTCAAATTGCCCACAAGTGAACAGGTGCCGAGTGGAGTACCGTGGCCTATATCAATTACTCAGAATCGGAAAATCCTGCAACATGAAACGTAGCAGCCCCGAAGGGTCAATACATGGAATGTATGGCAAGTAGAGCTAGTAAAAGAGACAATAGTACTAACATCTACATGCATATTTGGCAAGTGGAGCTGTGTCTGGCTTGCATTTGCAAATAACTTTTTCCTACTTTCATAAACAGTTTTTGATTTTCTTTGAAAATATCCCAATTAAGTTAACTCAACAACATTAAAACAATTATGAAATTGGAATGAGCGAGAAACATGTCATGGAGTCAATATCAAGCACCTCAGTTGTCCATAACCGGGGACACGGCTAATCGATTAGATTATACACCTTGCAGGGGTTAGTACACTTTACCCATGTGACTTGGCCAGCCCAGCTCGTACCATCACTCTCATTTTGGGTGATGATAGGAAGAAGTCCAAGAAGAGACCGTTCGGAAAGTAGCTCCCCAATCCCGACGCGCACCGGTCCAACCTACCAAAATTCTACATCTCTAGATACGTGGTTCGGGTTACCACAACCTACTAAGTCCAACCAACCGCCCATTCTATTATTGGCACATGGTTGTACACGTAAGCTACAAAATAAAGAAGCCAATCATTCTCTCTTGATATCTGGGTGCCTTTCCGCAATGAAACCACCAAAAATTATCAATCTCATCACACCCAGGAGATTCATTGATTAAGTTGTTTTAGTTTTTGCAAAACAACTCATTTAGAAACAACTTTCAGTGATGTAACCCAGCCCTCGTTCAACAAAGCATGGCTAAGCACATCTACCAACGGTGGTTCATCTACAAGGAAAGCCCTACCACATAGTAGGTCATAGCATGGCGATAGTATCATCCTACACATGCATCTACAAAATACACGACAATGCATTGAAAATAGTAGGACGATATCATGAACAAAGTAGCATCTACTTGCCTTGGTTGTAGCGGTCGGAAGAACAATCCACACACGAGCAAGCGTTGCACTCGTCACAATCTACACGATACAATTGCAACCATAAACAAACAATCCACAAGCATATGCAACAAAGATGATGCATGAATGCATGCACGACAAGTGAATTGGTGCTACAGCTGCACCACATAATCCTATTCAATAATACTATTGATTGTATGCATGGAAAATAGTTTTAACGCAAGGAAAACTATTAAGCAAAAAGTAATGCTCCAAACTAGAGCTAGAACACAAATAATTTACTACCGGTAGTATACTGTTTGTAAAATCTTGGAAAAATTCTACCGCATAGGCATCGCTGATTAGAAACAGTACCAACTGGAATTACTCAAAAAGGAAATATAAAACTCCTCGAGTAATTAAAACACTGCAGAAAGCCACTAGACAGTTTCTGCAGAAGTTTTCACTGTAAGCCTATCCTTTTAATCTGATGTATGCATTACGATTTGCTTTGCATTGCATGTGTCCACAGGCTGGTGCTGATGTGAATTCTGCTCATCCAGACACTCCCTTGGTGGTGGCAAGTATGAATGGCTTGGCTGACTCTATTAAGTACTTGCTAGAGGCTGGCGCAAATCCTAGCATTCCAGATAAACAGGTTGGTTTTTATTCTAATGCATATGGTATTTCGCGGACTAGTATGTAGACACATGCTTGTGACATGGTGGTCTGTATACGCTTGTATTTGTCTACACATCCGCACACCTATGTTGGATTCACAGGGAATTATTTGTTTACAATCAATATTGCTACTAAGTTTCTATTTATTTGTTCTTTTCTCCCTTTCTCTCTTTGGTTTCCATATGTTTTCTGGTGGGCTTTGTATCTAGCCTACCCCAACTTGGGACAAAAGGCTTTGTGTTGTTGCAATATTGCAACTAATTTTTGTCATGATTATTCTATTTCTGAGGTAATCAGCTCATAATAAACTAATAATTTTTTCGAGGGCTAACTAATAAATATATTCCAATAGAAAACCACTCCCATAAGATTCTTGCTAGTTAAGTAATCCAGTTTGCCGATGTGATATATTTTGAAAAGGATGTCCCTATAAAATTAATCTTCTTTCTTTTGTTACTTCATAGCATGGCCGCTTGCCAATACAAATTGCTGCAAGCTTCGGAAAAAGAAGTCTTGTGGAGATTCTATTTCCTTTCACTTCTCCCATCGGAGTAGTGGCGAACTGGAGTGTCCAAGGAATTATTGCTCACGAGAAATCAAGATGCTCAATCCCTAAGGTTTGATTTGGACCGGAAGTTCTCTAACCGTAACCGTTCTACATTTCTGTAGTTGATTGTATACGTGGATGCCTCCACCTTCTGTATGAACTTGTAACACCTTATCTCAGTTGAATGAGAATTTAGCACCTTGACTTGTTTCTTCCCCTCAAGTAGCGCCATGTCGGGTCCGTTTGTTGATTTTACTACAACAGGTGGCTAGTAGTAACTGTTATTTAAGTTTTCTGTGGAATGTTATTGTAACTTGTTAGGATATTACATGATTCCAGAAATACAGGTACTATGGTTAGTATTGCCTTAAAAAGCAAAAGTTAATGGCACTCGCGGTCGCTTGCACGGTTTATCCCCCACGCTCAATCCTTTGCACCGGCGAGCTGTGCTATTCTACTATATTTGTGTGCGATCAAGATATTGTGAAATATATACATGATTTTTCTAAGTTGCTAAGTGGTTAAATATTTTGCAAAGCAATATATAGTACCAGGTAGCGACAACATATCGATTTTTATTTATGTTGTAATGTACAAAATTAACAAGACTAGCAATCATAATATTTTGAGATGTATGCACGGAAACAATAATTTGTTCATATTGCTATGATTGGGTTATTGTGATATATAGGCGTGAAACAATATGTTATTATAACATCACTTGAGATGTGACTAAATATTTTAGTATGAAACAATGCATTTTATTGTTGTACTATATGATACTCCCTCCGACCCATATTACTTGACTTGTATTTATCAAAATTTAGATGAATCTATATACTAAATAGTGTCTAGATTCATCCAAATTTTAACAAATCCAAGTCAACTAATATGGATCGGAGGGAGTATTATATTTGTGATGTGATAAATATTTTAGTACTCCTTTGTTCCATATTATAAGACGTTTTGGGTAGTCTAATAGCCTACTCAACATGTATTATAATATGGAACAGATGTAGTACAATGTTTCGGAAGTGCACTACATGTGCCCG
The DNA here is from genome assembly GCA_916181665.1 of Avena sativa. Classification (NCBI taxonomy): domain Eukaryota; kingdom Viridiplantae; phylum Streptophyta; class Magnoliopsida; order Poales; family Poaceae; genus Avena; species Avena sativa. Next base: position 288,920,737 of record OV702296.1, read on the forward strand.
ATTGCTAGTAATTACTAGTAACACGTGCTTGAATCACTGCCTCTCATATAACATGTTTTCTCCAATCTTCTAATCCTGGCACAACAGGATTTGATGATTTATTAGATTTTCTTTCACCTTATCTTTTATGCTTATGCTTAGCAGAAATAGTAGCTAACTAAGTACGTCCAACCTTCCGACACCATTTCTTCTTCACCGCGAACTAGCCTCATTGCCAGTAGGAATCGCCTTACATTAAAGCCCCTGGTGTAAGCGGTTCTTTATTCAGTGCTATGCATGGTTTCTTGGTAACCTCTTGTTTGATCAGGGAAACTACTGAAAATGAATCTGCTAACGAGGGTTACAAATTTGGTCAAGAGGAAGAGAGTTATAACATTGTGTCCGATCATGGTTATTTTGGCGTTCTTTTCAGAAATAACATTACAATGTAACCAACTTGCTTTAACTCAGCAATTTTTGCCCTCCCAAGACAACAGCCTATATATATCGAAAGTAGTTGCATCTTTATGCCTAGTTGTTAAGAATAGTTATCTTTGAATAATTATGTATGCTCTATATAGTTTGCAGGATTAAACTAGGAAAGATAGGCTGATAAGACTTGAAAGATGCATATTTAGGTGTAACATTGCAAATGCAGTTGATTTCATAATGACACGACAAACATTAAAAGTTTTGAGAAATAACACCGTCAGGTGATGCTCCATTAGCATCCAAATTACACAAATAAAATTAGGGTTACCTCCTCCATTTCTGTCATGATCTGGACCTCTGCATCTGTGAGGATGTACCCTTAGGCTGCAACTGGTTGACATTCAGAACATCTGAAGGGCAAAAGCTGTGATGTGCTGTTAAGCTTGCATTGTCTTTTCCTAAATATGCATCTCTTAATGTTACTAACCTACTTTTCCCTAATGTATGTTCATGATTTAGGAGCCACGTAACAAGACCATGGATAAGATAGCTGAGCTGAAATCACAAGGAGAAAAGGCTGTCAAGAGAAAGGACTACCTTGGTGCTTCAAAGCTCTACTCCGAGGTACTCCATCTTAATGCTATATGAGGTGCCTCGTGCCGTTTGACTTGTGTTTCACCGGTTCAATGTAATTGCATTGTCCTGTGAGAAAAAAAGTAGTTTGTTATGCTTTGGATGTTCTTATATGTTAGCAATAGTTTGCACTTGTTCAATGTTTGGTCCTTTATCTTTGTTGGTCAATTTTAGGCACTTCCGAATTCTGTGTGACTAAGCGGATCAAACACTTGCCACAACTATAGGAACTAAAAAGCCCCAATCACAAGCATCACAAAAAACCATACGTATTACAAGCTTCGGATTTATGGTACTATAGTTTCATCAAACTACATGAGGTTAAATTTGTAAGCTTGATGACATCAACGATCCACCTGCTGGGCCATTTGACTGCTTTGTCTTCCCAGTATGGCAACTTAACAGTCTGTCGTGTTATTCCTCAGCCCAACTTAACGTGGACTATGGTCCATTCACTCACCACCGATTATTCCCCAACCCAACTGATCCATGTCGTGTTACCCAGAGTTTTCCCCTGCAACGCTCCACGCCAAACCTCATAGAATGTTGTTGTCAGCGTAGACAGTCTGGAGGCCTACTGACCCCTTCCTGCCAAAGTGTCCTGCCAGTAACAAGAGCTCTGCACTACTCACCACCTTTTTATGCAATCTACTATCTGTTGGTACTTTCTCCATCCGGAGGAGCACAGGCAAGCCATGGATACTTGGTGCAACCGTTTGGAACAGTTGCATGCAGTTTATACAACCAGTGCGTCTGGCGGTTTGACAACCAGATATCATCTTGATGCATAGGCGTCTCATTCTATTTTTTTCTTTTTAGATGGTTGATACATTTATAGACCTTATGCGATCTCTTGAGCTGTAACTTTTGTGAACAAACTTCAATAATAAGGTACTAAAAGGCCTAACATGAGTACTCTTCTAGTCTCAATTTGATCTGAAGCACGATCTTGGGCTGCTGCTGGTGCGATTGGCCTGAGGGCCTTGATCCCCGTAGATCTGCAGGTCTAGTGGGTTGAGTTGGTTGGGGAGTTTGCTCTTCTGAGCTTGTATATACTTGTACAAAACTCTCTTTTTCTATGAATGAATCGGAACGCAAGGCTTTTGCGTTTTCGTGAAAAAAAGTAATGAAAGGCCATATGTATCAGTTGATGCAGAGGCCAGGGCTTTCCCCTTTTCAAAAAAGAAAAAATCTGTTGGCACAAATACATCTACAAGTCAGTTGACTCAAGTATGTCTTTCTTCTCTCAACTGTAAGCCAACTCAGCTCTTGAGTGGGGGCAGGGCATTGTGGAGCGGTGATAGTGCGGGGGATGTGAGCAGCATGTGTTCACTGTTGGGGAGGCGCAGCCGTGCAGGAGCAGCTACGCTGGGGAGAAATAGTAACTTGTACTAGTAGAGAGATGCAACCTTCTTCCCTTGAACATGGGCAGTGGCAATCCCAATGACTGCGAGAGTTGTGCTAACTGCCTTGCAAAGGGCCTTGGTGACTCCATGGTTGCATACTCAGTCTTGACTTCTCTCATCTATCAAGTAAAAGAGGAAAGTGTGAGAATAGCATATGGTAAGAATTTACGAGGATGAAAGGCATAAGATGAAAGACAGAGTTAATATAGGCTTTAATAAATCTATGACTTCCTAATCCAATCCTAGGTCACGATCCTACAGTCGACACACGAGCTCTGATACCATCTTGTAACACCGCGGTTCTGAAAAGACCGTGGCTTCTATGTGACATGCCAATCCCTGGATCGGTTCATTGGCCCACAATAGAATGAGATGAATAACATAGCAAAATATCCGTGTATCATAAATAACGAAGATCCAGAGTACCATTATTACAATAAAATCTTAGCTCAAGGCTAGCTCAAATTATTCAGGTAGCAACATAAATAAAGTAAATCCTCCATTCTTCAAATTGCCCACAAGTGAACAAGTGCCGAGTGGAGTACCGTGGCCTGTATCAATTACTCAGAATCGGAATATCCTGCAACATGAAACGTAGCAGCCCCGAAGGGTCAATACATGGAATGTATGGCAAGTAGAGCTAGTAAAGGAGACAATAGTGCTAACATCTACATGCATATTTGGCAAGTGGAGCTGTGTCTGGCTTGCATTTGCAAATACCTTTGTCCTACTTTTGTAAACAGTTTTTGATTTTCTTTAAAAAGATCCCAATTAAGTAAACCCAACAATATTAAAACAATTATGAAATTGGAATGAGCGAGAAACATGTCATGGAGTCAATATCAAGCAACTCAGTTGTCCATAACCGGAAACATGGCTAATCGATTAGATTATACACCCTGCAGGGGTTAGTACACTTTACCCATGTGACTTGGCCAGCCCAGCTCGTACCATCACTCTCATTTTGGGTGATGATAGGGAGAAGTCCAAGAAGAGACTGTTCGGGAAGTAGCACCCCAATCCCGACACGCACCGGTCCAACCTACCAAAATTCTACATCTCTAGATACGCGGGTTCGAGTTACCACAACCTACTAAGTCCAACCAACCGCCCATTTCATTATTGGCACATGGTTGTACATGTAAGCTACACAATAAAGAAGCCAATCATTCTCTCTTAATACCTGGGTGCCTTTCCGCAATGAAACCACCAAAAATTATCAATCCCATCACACCCAGGAGATTCATTGATTAAGTTGTTTTAGTTTTTGCAAAACAACTCATTTAGAAACAACTTTCAGTGATATAACCCAGCCCTCGTTCATCATAGCACGGCTAAGCACGTCTATCAACGGTGGTTCATCTACAAGGAAAGCCCTACCTCATAATAGGACATAGCATAGCGATAGTATCATCCTACACATGCATCTACAAAATACACGACAATGCATTGAAAATAGTAGGACGATATCATGAACAAAGTAGCATCTACTTGCCTTGGTTGTAGCGGTCGGAAGAACAATCCACACACGAGCAAGCGTTGCACTCGTCACAATCTACACGATACAATTGCAATCATAAACAAACAATCCACGAGCATATGCAACAAATATGATGCATGAATGCATGCACGACAAGTGAATTGGTGCTACAGCTGCACCACATAATCCTATTCAATAATACTACTGAATGTATGCATGGAAAATAGTTTTAGCGCTAGGAAAACTATTATGCAAAAAGTAGTGCTCAAAACTAGAGCTAGAATTCAAATAATTCACTACCGGTAGTATACTGTTTGTAAAATCTTGGGAAAATTCTACCGCATAGGCATCACTGATTAGAAATAGTACCAATTATAATTACTCAAAAAGGAATTATAAAACTCCCCGAGTAATTAAAACACTGCAGAAATCCACTAGACAGTTTCTGCAGAAGTTTTTACAGTAAGCCTATCCTTTTAATTCACGATGAGATTCCCTTCGTTCTACTGAATCCAGGGACATATCATACGCAATTTTTGGAGCGACGGATCTTTTTCTACGAATTAATTACTCCAAAAAGGCCATTAACTCATTTGATTAAACTGTACTAAATCTTGCTGCAAAAGTGTGAAACTATGGTACAGCAAGATTCTACACGACTTACTGAAACTACACATATTTTATTTGCAAATTTTGGCCCAGCGGTTTAATTTCTACGCAATTTACAAGTTTCTACCGAAATCTATCAACTAAAAGGATTAACGAAAATAACCAGTCAACTGTGTCTGTTGACTGGTCAACGCGGCTGCTGACTAGGCGCTGACTGGGCGTCTGACTAGTCAACGCCTGGGTGCTGACCGGTCAATGGCTGATCTGGACCGCTGATCTGAGATCTAACGGCGGCTGCGGACTCACCGGAGACGAACGGCGGCGAACTCCGGACGGTGCGGCGATCGGTCCCAGCGACGGCGTTTTTCCTGCGCGGAAGGGGAAGATTGGTCAGCGCGCGGATCAAGACGGTCACGCAACGGTGACACGGGACGGTGGCACGGCGCGCGAGGCTGCGGTTCGAGGCTCGCGGGGCGCGGCGCGCGAGCAGGCGCGCGAGGCGGCGGCCCGCGGCGCGTGCGCGCGTGCGAGGGCGCGCTAGCGCGCAGCACTAGCGGCGGGCGGCTGCAGGCGCTGCGGGCGCGCGGCATTGGCGGAGAAGCGGCGGCGCTGGCGGCGGGGCAGGCGAGCTGCGGGCGGCGTGGCGCGCGGGCGGCGGGGAAAGGCGCGGCGGCGGCGTGCTGCAGCAGCTGCTGCAGGCGGCGGGGGCGGTCGGAAGCGGTCGGCGGTGCGGGGAGAGGAGGCGGCGGTACCTGCGGCGGCGGCGGCGGGCACGGAGGCCGAGGAGCGAGGCGGCGCGGCGCGGTCTTCGAGGTGGCGGCGGGGCACGAGATCCGAGGCGGGGTGGGGTCCTGGCGCGCGCGGCTGGGTGGGGTCCGCCCTTTTTGTGGGCCCCACGCGGGTCCTAGTCCGATTACGGCGCGCGGTTGGAAACGGACACGGAAATCGGCCCGATTTTTGATCTTTTAGTAAAACAGCCGTAACTTTTCCGTACGAGCTTCGAATCGAGCGATTCTTACTCCTACGGTTTTGTAAAATCGAGGGGAACAACCTAGGGTCAAGGGATGAGTGAAATCACTAGGTTACAAGGGTGGACAACACAAGTCCTACTAAAATCTCCCGCAGGAGTCTCGTAGTAAAATAGAATAGGGTTTAGAAAATAGTGTTTTGCCGAATCTTTGGTTTTCCATGGAAAAGTATGATGCAATGGCATGAATGATATGCAGAACCAAATCTAAAATTTGGGATGTGACAAGACTAACCCCCTTAAGATGAATCTCGTCCCCGAGATTCGGCGCGGCTAGCAAATAGGTGTGGGTAGTCCTCTCGGATGTCATCCTCACGCTCCCAAGTGGCTTCCTCTTCAGTGTGGTGGCTCCACTGCACCTTGCAAAACCTGATCGTCTTGGTACGGGTAACCCTCTCTGCTGTCTCCAGAATCTTGACCGGTTTCTCCTCATAGGTGAAATCATTCTCAAGCTGAACCTCCTCTAGCGGTACAGTGTCTCTCAATGGTGTATCCACCATCTCCGGATGGCACTTCTTCAGCTAGGATACGTGGAACACATTGTGAACAGCGGACAGAGTCTCTGGCAACTCTAACTGATAAGCAACTTCTCCTTTGCGTGCTAAGACCCGATACGGTCCAATAAATCGAGGTGCCAGCTTACCCTTAATTCCAAATCTCTTGATCCCACAAAGTGGCGATACTCTGAGGTATGATCTATCACCTATCTCGTACACCACTTCCTTGCGCTTGGCGTCAGCGTAGCTCTTCTGCCTTGATTGTGCTACCTTCAGCCTGTCCCTAATCAAGGCGACCTTCTCCTCAGCGTCCTTGATCAAATCAGGTCCAAATAACTGACATTCTCCTACTCCATCCCATAGCAATGGTGTTCGGCACCGTTTCCCATACAGAACATCGAACGGTGACGTCTTGATGCTGGTTTGATAGCTGTTGTTGTAGGAAAACTCAGCATATGGCAAATTCTCATCCCAACTAGAACCATGAGCCAAAGCGCAAGCTCTCAGCATGTCCTCCAAAATCTGATTCACCCTCTCGGTCTGTCCATCAGTCTGTGGGTGAAACGCTGTGCTAAACTCCAATCTAGTACCAAGCGACTCGTGCAGCTGGCGCCAGAAGTGTGAAGTAAATTGGGTGCCTCTATCAGATACAATACTCTTAGGTACTCCATGTGGGCACACAATTCTGTCCATGTAAATCTTGGCCAACTTTGCACTCGTGTAGGTTGTCTTCACCGGAATAAAGTGAGCTACCTTGGTCAAATGGTCAACCACTACCCAAATGGAGTCATATCCTGACCTGGTCCTGGGCAATCCTGTGATAAAGTCCATTCCCACTCTATCCCACTTCCAATCCGGCACGGGCAATGGCTGTAACAGTCCTGCTGGCTTCTGGTGTTCCGCCTTTACTTGGCTACATACATCACATAGGGCAATATGCTCTGCGATGTCTCCCTTCATGTTGTTCCACCAGAATCTGTCCTTTAGGTCCATATACATCTTTGTATTGCCCGGATGTATGGAATACGGCGAGTCATGAGCTTCCTGCAGAATCAACTTCCTCAACTCTGGATCGTTGGGAACGCACAAACGATCCCCATACCACAAGGTACCTTGCTCATCCTCGCGGAACTCCCTTGCTCGACCTTCCTTCATCTTTTCCTCAACTTCATCTATCTCTTTGTCTCCCACTTGAGCCTTCCTGATTCTGTCCTGTAGCGTTGGTTGGACTTCCATTGTTGCCAAGTATCCTTCAGATACTACCTCCAGTCTAAGGTCCTTGAATTGCTTGCACAAATCCTCGGGCAATTCCCCAATTGTCAGTCCATTGGCGTAAACCTTCCGGCTCAGAGCATCTGCTACTACATTGGCCTTTCCTGGGTGGTATTGCAGATTCATATCATAATCCTTGATAAGTTCCAACCATATCCTTTGCCTCATGTTCAGTTCCTTCTGCGTGAATATGTATTTCAGGCTCTTGTGGTCGGTGTACACATCACAGTGTTTTCCCATTAAGTAATGCCTCCATACCTCGAGTGCATGAACCACTGACGCTAACTCCAAGTCGTGTGTGGGGTAATTCCGCTCATGGTGATTGAGTTGTCGCGAGGCATATGACACCACTCTCCCATCTTGCATCAGCACACTCCCAAGTCCCTGTCGAGAAGCGTCACAATACACTTGGAAATCCTTCTGAAGGTCTGGTAAGCACAGAACAGGGGTGGTCACTAGTCGACGCTTCAGTTCCTGAAAGCTGGCTTCACACACATCCGTCCATTCAAACTTTCTCTCCTTCTTCAGAAGTTCAGTCATCGGCTTAGCAATCTTGGAAAAGTTTTCAATGAACCTCCTGTAATATCCAGCAAGTCCCAAAAAGCTTCGTATCTATTCTGCATTCTTGGGCGCTTCCCACTCAGTTACTGCAGTCACTTTGCTTGGATCAACAGCGACTCCTTCTCCCGACACTACGTGTCCAAGAAACCCAACAGTGTTAAGCCAGAATTCACACTTGCTGAATTTGGCATACAGCTTGTGTTCCCTCAGCTTCTCCATAATCAGTCGCAGATGTTTCTCATGCTCAGCATCATCCTTGGAATATATCAGTATGTCATCAATAAACACCACCACGAACTTGTCCAAGTACTCCATAAATACCTTGTTCATCATGGTCATGAAATATGCCGGGGCATTCGTTAGTCCAAAAGACATAACCGTATACTCATATAAACCATACCTAGTGGTGAAGGCGGTTTTTGGTACGTCCTCCTCCCGGATCTTCAATTGGAAGTAGCCTGATCGCAGATCAATCTTGCTGAACACCTTCGCTCCTTCCAGTTGATCAAACAAATCATTTATGTTCGGCAGAGGGTACTTGTTCTTGATGGTTACTTCATTCAGCGAGCGGTAGTCCACCACTAATCTCTTGTTGCTGTCTTTCTTCTCCACAAACAGAACAGGTGCTCCCCATGACGACGAACTAGGTTGAATAAATCCCTTGTCCAACTGCTCTTTCAGCTGTTTCTTCAATTCCTTCAGCTCATCCACATCCATCTTATATGGTCTCTTTGCTATAGGTCCTGTTCCCGGCATCAGGTCGATAAGAAACTCTACCTCCCTGTCAGGTGGCATCCCTGGTAGCTCTTCCGGAAACACGTCAGGGTAATCCCTAATTACTGGCACCGTATCCATGCTAACCCCCTTAAGAGAATTCAACTTACAACTTCGCGGTCGCACAGCTGACTTGAATCTAATCCTCTTACCATCCGGGGTTTTGAGTGAAATGGCTCGCTGTGCATAATCTATGTGTCCCTCATGCATAGACATCCAATCCATACCCAGAATAACGTCTAACCCCTGTGATTCCAACACTACCAAATGTGCACTGAAGTTGTGTGTTCCAATCCTCACAGTTAAGTTGCGGCATCCCGCGCTAGCTATCATATCTCCTCCAGGTGAACTCACTCTAATAGACCCTTTCATAGACTCAGTAGGTAGCTTATACTTATCCACAAATGCCCTTGATATGAATGAATGCGATGCACCAGTATCGAAAAGTATAAGTGCAGGGTGAGTGTTGATTGGAAACTTACCAATCACAAGGTCAGGCTCATCTGGGATCTCCTCCACATTCATGTGGTTCACTGTGGCCTTCTCGTTGTTGGTTGGCTTCAGTCCCTTCCTCTCCGGACAGTTGTCAGCATAGTGTCCCTTCTGTTTACACTTGAAGCACGTCACCTCACTCAGATCCTTCTTCACAAAGCTGCGATCACGGTTGCGGTCATGTCCACCGTGTCCTCCAGAGTGGTGAGTGTGTCCTCCCTTGTGGTTGTGGTGGCTGCTCCTATGGTTGTCATGACGATGCCCATCGCCTCCATGGTGGTGGCGGTCATGGCTCCCAGGGTCACTTCCTCCATGCTTGGAGTATCCATCATATGAAGTGCGAGACTTGTGATGTGAACCAGAGTGATGATTGTTGCTCTTTCTCTTGCGGCTTTCTACCTGCTTGTGCTTCCCTTCCAAGATTCTGGCCTTGTCCATAAGCTCCTAGAAAGTGGGGCAATAAACCACCAGTAGTTGCACGGAAAGCTCATCACTGAGGCCATCCAGGAATCTCTCCCTCCTTTTTGCATCAGTGTCAACATCCTCAGGTGCATAACGGGACAGGTTGTTGAACTCCTCAATGTACTCGGCCACGGTGCGATTGGTTTGGCGAAAGTTGCGAAACTCCTTCCTCTTCAGGCTCAGAACTCCTGAAGACACGTGGTTGGTCCTGAACCCTTCCTCAAACATTGCCCAAGTCATAGTGTCCAGCGGGTGGGTGATCTGAAAAGTGTCCCACCAAGAAGCGGCTGGTCCCTCCAGTAAGTGAGCGGCGAACCTCACCTTCTCAGCATCAGTGCATCCAATAGTTACCAGATCCTTGTTAACTGAACGCAACCAGTCGAGAGCAACCATTGGTTCCGTTGCAGTAGAGAACTTAGCCGGCCTTAGCCTCAGAAATCTGGTGAGAGCATCTCCCTGAGGCTGGTTGTTTCCATTGTTGTTGTTCTGAGCCGCCATGAACTGAGTCATAACTTGGGTCAGCTGTGCCTGAGCTGCCATGAGCTGCTCCAACTCAGTGGGTTGATGGCGAGGAGGCATCTGCGGTTCAGCACAGGTAAGTTTAGAAAGAATCAACTACGACAATATGATACTACCCATGCATATGATCAATCAACAACAAAAATAGCAGACAATCACAAGCAAGCAACACATCAACAAACCAGCGATCCAGCAACATCCCAGGGGTTATCCTAGCAGTATATACCTACTGAAATAGTTTTACAAGAGTTGGCAATGGTTAACTAAACAGTTGATCAACTAAACATCAAAACAGCAATCTGCCAGAACAGTCCAGCAGCATTCGCGAATTTTTCCACCTGACTTAATCTCGTCAGAAAAATAGGCTGATTTTTGCACATATAGTACAGAGACTTTCGCACCAGCCCTATTTTTTTCAGATTTTCCCCAGTTACCAGAAAAATATGAAAAATCGTACAGTACTGCTGTATCAGCAGAAAACTGCAGCGAAAATAACACAGATAGTAACCAAACTTGCCATAACTCTTTCATAAAATTTTGCACAAATAATTACTGGGATATTGGAGTACACAAATAAGCAACTAATCACTCTTAAACTAACAGCAACTAAGATTCACATCAATCGAGACTAATCCTAACGATTTTTACCTAACGAGGACTAATTGGGGGACTTCTATCTACTTCTTGAAGAGGTTGCGGTAGGTCCTTGATGTCATGCGTTGGCGCTTCGGTTCACGGTTCAACCATGGCGGCGGAGTGTACACCTCTCCTGAATCATCACTTGAGATCTCGAACTCCACCTCTTCTGGATCCTCCTCTTCTTCTTCACTCTCTGCTGCAACTGCAACAGCTTCATCTCCTCCACCATCATCGCTTCCATCATCATCATCCTCGTCCTCATCATCATCATCGTTCCCACTATCATCATCATTGTTGCCACCATCTCCATTGTCATCATCAGAGGGTGGATTCAGCTGCGCTTGGAGAGCGGCAATCTGGGCTGCCATAGCTTCAATAGTTTGATCCTTTTCCTGGACGGTCCCTTGCAGCTGTTGTTTGTTCTGGGTGTTCTCCTGCACAGTGCCATGAAGGTGAGCTATGGTTGCATCTCTGGCTATCAGGGCATTCTCCATAACTCCCACAGCTTCATTCAAGGTGTCAATTTCCTGTCCTTGGGCTGCCATAGTATTGCTGGCAAAATCTGCAATCTCCTTCACCATCATCACCTTCTCAGCTAGAGCTCCATTCTCCCTTTCCATGTCCTCTATGTGCCTTCGACGGGGCGGCATGTTGTTCATGTCGCCCAGGGTAACCACAATGTCCCCATCTTCATCACGCCTCCCATAGTCACGGTAGGGTGAATCTGCTAGCAGTAGATGTCAGACTTGATGGCACTGGCGAGACAGGGCTTCATGTATGGCCAAGTTGATTCCAAGTCCCCAGTTGCAGTATGTCTTGGTGTAGATCAAATGCACTGGATTTGGCAAGGCGGCATCCCTGAATATGACGGTAGTGATCTCCCATGCATCCTCTCCATATCCATAGGTGTACAACCTTCTTCCCTTGAACATGGGCAGTGGCAATCCCAATGACTGCGAGAGTTGTGCTAACTGCCTTGCAAAGGGCCTTGGTGACTCCATGGTTGCATACTCAGTCCTGACTTCTCCCATCTATCAAGTAAAAGAGGAAAGTGTGAGAATAGCATATGGTAAGAATTTATGAGGGTGAAAGGCATAAGATGAAAGACAGAGTTAATATAGGCTTTAATAAATCTATGGCTTCCTAATCCAATCCTAGGTCACGATCCTACAGTCGACACACGGGCTCTGATACCATCTTGTAACACCGCGGTTCTGAAAAGACCGTGGCTTCTATGTGACATGCCAATCCCTGGATCGGTTCATTGCCCACAATAGAATGAGATGAATAACATAGCAAAATATCCGTGTATCATAAATAACGAAGATCCAGAGTACCATTATTACAATAAAAGCTTAGCTCAAGGCTAGCTCAAATTATTCAGGTAGCAACATAAATAAAGTAAATCCTCCATTCTTCAAATTGCCCACAAGTGAACAAGTGCCGAGTGGAGTACCGTGGCCTATATCGATTACTCAGAATCGGAATATCCTGCAACATGAAACGTAGCAGCCCCGAAGGGTCAATACATGGAATGTATGGCAAGTAGAGCTAGTAAAGGAGACAATAGTGCTAACATCTACATGCATATTTGGCAAGTGGAGCTGTATCTAGCTTGCATTTGCAAATACCTTTGTCCTACTTTCATAAACAGTTTTTGATTTTTTTTTGAAAAGATCCCAATTAAGTAAACGCAACAATATTAAAACAATTATGAAATTGTAATGAGCGAGAAACATGTCATGGAGTCAATATCAAGCAACTCAGTTGTCCATAACCGGGGACACGGCTAATCGATTAGATTATACACCCTGCAGGGGTTAGTACACTTTACCCATGTGACTTGGCCAGCCCAGCTCGTACCATCACTCTCATTTTGGGTGATGATAGGGAGAAGTCCAAGAAGAGACTGTTCGGGAAGTAGCACCCCAATCCCGACGCGCACCGGTCCAACCTACCAAAATTCTACATCTCTGGATACGCGGGTTCGAGTTACCACAACCTACTAAGTCCAACCAACCGCCCATTTCATTATTGGCACATGGTTGTACACGTAAGCTACACAATAAAGAAGCCAATCATTCTCTCTTGATACCTGGGTGCCTTTCCGCAATGAAACCACCAAAAATTATCAATCCCATCACACCCAGGAGATTCATTGATTAAGTTGTTTTAGTTTTTCCAAAACAACTCATTTAGAAACAACTTTGAGTGATGTAACCCAGCCCTTGTTCATCATAGCACGGCTAAGCACATCTATCAACGGTGGTTCATTTACAAGGAAAGCTCTACCTCATAATAGGACATAGCATAGCGATAGTATCATCCTACACATGCATCTACAAAATACACGACAATGCATTGAAAATAGTAGGACGATATCATGAACAAAGTAGCATCTACTTGCCTTGGTTATAGCGGCCGGAAGAACAATCCACACACGAGCAAGCGTTGCACTCGTCACAATCTACACGATACAATTGCAATCATAAACAAACAATCCACGAGCATATGCAACAAATATGATGCATGAATGCATGCACGACAAGTGAATTGGTGCTACAGCTGCACCACATAATCCTATTCAATAATACTACTGAATGCATGCATGGAAAATAGTTTTAGCGCTAGGAAAACTATTATGCAAAAAGTAGTGCTCAAAACTAGAGCTAGAACTCAAATAATTCACTACCGGTAGTATGCTGTTTGTAAAATCTTAGGAAAATTCTACCGTATAGGCATCGCTGATTAGAAACAGTACCAATTGGAATTACTCAAAAAGGAATTATAAAACTCCCCGAGTAATTAAAACACTGCAGAAAGCCACTAGACAGTTTCTGCAAAAGTTTTCACTGTAATCCTATCCTTTTAATTCACGATGAGATTCCCTTCGTTCTACTGAATCCAGGGACATATCATACGCAATTTTTGGAGCTATGGATCTTTTTCTACGAATTAATTACTCCAAAAAGGTCATTAACTCATTTGATTAAACTGTACTAAATCTTGCTGCAAAAGTGTAAAACTATGGTACAGCAAGATTCTACACGACTTACTGAAACTACACATATTTTATTTGCAAATTCTAGCCTGGCGGTTTAATTTCTACGCAATTTACAAGTTTCTACCGAAATCTGTCAACTAAAACGATTAACGAAAATACCCAGTCAACTGTGTCTGTTGACTGGTCAACGCGGTTTCTGACTGGGCGCTGACTGGGCGTCTGACTAGTCACCGTCTGGGTGCTGACCGGTCAATGGCTGATCTGGACCGCTGATCTGAGATTTAACGGCGGTTGCGGACTCACCGGAGACGAACGGCGGTGAACTCCGGGCGGTGCGGCGATCGGTCCCAGCGACGGCGTTTTTCCTGCACGGAAGGGGAAGATTGGTCAGCGCGCGGATCAAGACGGTCACGCAACGGCGGCGCGGGACGGTGGCATGGCGCGCGAGGCGGCGGTGCGAGGCTCGTGGGGCGCGGCGCGCGAGCAGGCGGCGCGCGGCGCGTGCGCGCGTGCGAGGGCGCGCTGGCGTGCAGCAGCAGCGGCGGGCGGCTGCGGGCGCGCGGCAGTGGCGGAGCAGCGGCGGTGCTGGCGGCGGGGCAGGCGAGCTGCGGGCGGCGTGGCGCGCGGGCGAGGCGCTGCAGGCGGCGGGGGAAGGCGCGGCGGCGGCGTGCTGCAGCAGCAGCTGCAGGAGGCGGGGGTGGTCGGAGGCGGGCGGCGGTGCGGGGAGAGGAGGCGGCGGTACCTGCGGCAGCGGCGGCGGGCACGGAGGCCGAGGAGAGAGGCGGCGCGGCGCGGTCTTCGAGGTGGCGGCGGGGCACGGGATCCGAGGCGGGGTGGGGTCCTGGCGCGTGGAAAAAGAGGAGAGGGCGCGCGCGGCTGGGTGGGGTCTGCCCTTTTTGTGGGACCCACGCGGGTCCTAGTCCGATTACGGCGCGCGGTTGGAAACGGACACGGAAATCGGACCGATTTTTGATCTTTTAGTAAAACAGCCGTAACTTTTCCGTACGAGCTCCGAATCGAGCTATTCTTGCTCCTACAGTTTTGTAAAATCGAGATGAACAACCTAGGGTCAAGGGATGAGTGAAACCACTAGGTTACAAGGGTGGACAACACAAGTCCTACTAAAGTCTCCCGCAGGAGTCTCGTAGTAAAATAGAATAGGGTTTAGAAAATAGTGTTTTGCCGAATCTTTGGTTTTGCATGGAAAAGTATGATGCAATGGCATGAATGATATGCAGAAGCAAATCTAAAATTTGGGATGTGACAAATGGATGAGGTAAACATCGGTGGTTGATGGAGATGCGTTGGTGATGACGATGGCGATGATCCTCTCCAAATTCCCCGTCCCGGCAGGGTGCGAGAACGGAGTTTCCGAATCCGAATCTTGGTTTCTGGTGGCGGCAGCGGAGCAGAACTCTTTCTGAAAAACTATCAAATCCCCCTGAGTTTTTAGATCAGAAGGCAACTTATAGGCATGGAGGGAGGCCGAGGAGCTGCCTGGGGCGGCCAAACCTCCCCCAGGCGCGGGGTCAGGTGGGCCCGCGCCTAGGGTGGGTCTGGGCCCCCAGGCCTCCTCTCTGTCTCCCCTTCTGGCTCCGTGGATCTTCTGGTGAGAAACAGTTTTTGGCATATTTTCCGGGATTTTTCCTGATAGTTCATTTTCTGCACAAAAACAAGACACCAAAGTAATTCTGCTGAAAATAGCGCCAGTCCATGTTAGTTGTATCTAAATCACACAAGTTTAGAGGAGAAACAATAGCAAAGTGTTCGAGAAAGTAGATACGTTTTGGACGTATCAGCCGCCTCCATGTCAGCACCATCGCCCCCGTCTTCTCCTCAGCACCTCCCTTCCAAGACACCAACGAACGCCGCTCGAAACCTCCAGCGTCGTCCCCTGGTGCCCACCCCCTGCATGAAGAGGATCGACCGAGCCCACGTAGCTCGCCCGCGCCTTCGCAGCCAAAGCATGGCCACCACCACTTACGGGGGAGTGATGGTGATGGCTGTCTAAGGGTTGGGAGGGGACGCCCGGGATTGACCCGCACAAGTGACCCGGGAGCAGTTTGATGGAGGTCTAAAAAAACTTCTCTCTAATCCATCACGAAGGACTCATATAGGCACCTTAATAGTTCTATTAGAAAGCAAAATAGTAGTACAAGTAGGTTGGAGCTTGACAAACTTCTATTATGATGAGTTTCCTCATAAATAGAATAAGAAATAATATTAATATTATAACTAAGATCGCATAAACATGTGTGAGAAGATCCTCCAAAATAACTAGGTATTTTTGGTTTCCCTCTATCCTTATATTTAAGCTTACCTTCAACTAGTCCAGAGGCTTCAATATGAAGTGCTTCTACTTCATAATTCGCATATTCTTGGTTGATAAGTTCTTTCACAACATCCTACTCAGTCAGCTCTCTTACAGTTGGATTTGCATTGTGATTCATGCTACCATGAGAGTTGTAGATGAGTTGTAATCAAGATTTTTAGTTGCAAGTGGGTTTTCAAATTAGTTTTTCAGTTATAAGTAGGTTACAACTAAAATTTTCCAGTTGCAAGTGGGTTGTAACCGAGTCTATTTCCAGTCAGGGACAGATCTACCATTGTTAGAATAAATTGTGTAGCTCTTTCTATCACTTTAGACTATTGATTGCATTGGCTAGAGCATGCAATTCAATATAGTATTAGAGTAGGAGGTCCTAGGATCAAATCCTGGCCAACGGAAGAATTAAACACAAATATTGCGGCTCCCCGAACATGCGTCACAATAGGTCAAAGGGCAAAGATGTAGGCTAAGTGCTAAAATAAATTACCTATCCTTTTACATCAGTTCGGACTGTTGGTTGTTTTCGCTAGTGCATGCAATTCAATTACCATCCCTTTAGCTCTGCCTAGGCTTGCCGACGCGTGACGTCTTGTATTTTCTGACTTTATATACTGATTTTGTTTGAAAATGGCATTTTAGACATGTTTGCCTAGGTTTCCAAAAGTTTCTGCATCCGCCACTGTTTTCACTTACATGTGGATTGTAACTAAGTGTGGTAACCCAACATACCACTACATGTTATAGTATGCAAGTCGTTGACATAACATTCACGAAATACCGTTATGCAAATATCACGTCCCTTAGATTGGTACAATAGAAACATTGCGGGTCCATATTACATGCACACTTATTATTTTTACAATACAAAAATAGCATATGTCACCAATGTCTCAAATTTACAACCCTTGAGCAGCTTACTTATTGAGTTTCAACATATGAGCAAAAGATCCAAATTAATTAACATGGTCCGAGCTCAACATCTTATTATATAAAGTTTATGCTGCTCGACCCAACTTAAGTTCTAAGTACTACTATATCAACTATTCTGACTCGTTGCCTTCAGCTTCATAGAGGATCTCATAGTCCACTCCTTCAACTCCTCCTGATAGATCTGGATCCTCGTAGAAGACGTCATCTTGGCACTAAGTGGCATACATTAGAGTATATTCCTAGTCTTCAGAGTCTAAGCAGAGGATCAAAGGAAATAACTTCATGGAGTTTGATGTTACATAGCAAGTTCATTATATGCAAGGTCGGAAGTTTGATGCACTAGCTACCACCTCAGACTATATGTCTTAGGTGTGATGTAGTTCTCGTAAATATTTTTTCAAAGATTGCTTTTATTATAAAAACTATGCCCACCAGTCTTCAAAGGTTGACCAGAACTTCATGGAGTTCCTTTCTTGTCGCGTTCGTAGCTCTTTTCCGAAACAGGGAGTAACATGTCACAATTTTTATACTCTGCAGAGGTGCGTTGTTTTACCCATAAGAGATCAAATCATTGTTGCACAACCGGGCATACATTCCCGTCCACAATTCCATGATATGGGGCCCATTAATCGATCCAAGCCGACCACTGTCCTCCTTCGCGACCCCACATGCCAACATGACCCCGCAAGAAGAACGACCTCTATTAACCCGCATATAGGTAGATATGACTATGTGATACGTCGTAAACGTATCTATAATTTTTATGTTCCATGCTTGTTTAGTATCAACTTTGCTTTGCTTTGTCTACACTTTGAGGTATTTTTTATACATTTTCTGGGACTAACCTATTAACAAGATGCCCCAGTGTCAGATGCCTATTTTCTGTTGTTTTTTGTTTCATAAAAAGCTAGTAAGGAAATATTCTCGGAATTGGACGGGACAAAAGCCAAAGTCAATATTTCACCGAGGAGAACACGGAGTCCAGAGGAGAGATGGAGGGGCGCCATAGGGCGGTTGCACCCCCTAGGTGCAAGCCTACCCTAGGCCGCGCCAGGGCAGGGTGTGGCCCCCTGTCCGCCTCACTTCCTTGCCTCTTCGCCTATAAAATCCCCCGATGCCAAAACCATAAGGACCCGATCAGATCTCCACGAAAACATTCCGTAGCCACCGCCACCATCGTTCCTAGATCGGGGGGATCTGAAGCTCTTCCCTGCACCCCGCCGGAGGGGAGAGATCATCCCGGAGGCCTTCTTCATCACCATGCTAGCCTCCGGTATGATGCGTGAGTAGTTCACTCTTGGACTATGGGTCCATACAGTAGCTAGATGGTTGTTTCTCCTCCTTTGTGCTATCATGTTTAGATCTTGTGAGCTCCGTTCATGATCAAGATCATCTATTTGTAATCATACATATTGTGTTTGCGGGGATCCGATGGATATTGAGATTACTATGTCAGGTTGATTATTGATTCTATCATGTCTTATGATTATTGATTCTATCATGTCTGTGTTGTTTGAGATCTTGCATGCTCTCCGTTGCTAGTAGCTATTTTGGCCAAGTAGATGCTAGTGACTCCAAGAGGGAGCATTTATGCTCGATAGTGGGTTTATGCCTCTATTGAATCTGGGGAAGTGATAGGAATATCTAAGGTTATAGATGTGTTGTTACTACTAGGGATAAAACAACAATCTTTTGTTCATGGAACAATTGTATTGTTTACTTTACACACATTGCTTAATGCAATTATCTATTGCTTGCAACTTAATATTGGAGGGGGTTCGGATGATAACCCGAAGGTGGATTATTAGTCATAGATGCAGTTGGATGGTGGTCTATGTATTGTTGTAATGCCCAATCAAATCTCAGATGAATCATGAATGTCTAGTATTGCATTGTTATGCCTTGCTCAGTTCTGTCAATTGCCCCGCTATAATTTGTTTACCCAGCATGTTATGTTATTTATCTTAAGGAGAACACCTCTAGTGAACCGTGGACCGTACAATCTTTACCATTGATACATCATCTATTGTTACTGTTTACTTTCTGCAAGCAACCATTACTTTCCACACTATACGTTTAATACCTTGTTTTCAGCAAACCAGTGAGACTGACAACCTCACTGTAAGTTGGGGCAAAGTCTTGAGTTTGTGTTGTGCAGGATTCCAAGTTGCTAGCAACACCTTGAGTTTTTTCCTTGCTCCTACTGGTTCGATAACCTTGGTTTCATAACTGAGGGAAAATTTGTCGTTGTGCTCATCATACCTTCCTCTTGCGGTCTCCCAATGAAGCTCTACAACTGATCTGCGTCAAGATATTTCCTGGCGCCGTTGCCAGGGAGTTAAGGACAGCTTCACAAGGGGAGTCTTTGACAATGTTCTGTTTACTTTGTTTTTGTTTTGCTTTGTTTTCTTTTGCTTTGTTTTGTTTGCTTCCTTTTACCAAAAATTACCAAAAAATAGTTTCGTTTGGTTTGCTTTTTCTTATCAAAAACATAAAAAAATAGTTCCTACTATAGTTGTTGGTCTATTATTGCCTTGCTTTGTCATGCTTTCTATCAATGGTTGGTTTCTTTGAAACTAGGTCTTATTGGCAAGGTGGGTTCACAGAAGAACAAAAGTATTATTATAAGGAACACCTCTTGTCACAAAAAGGAAAACACTTATGGAAACAAATTGATAAATTGAATATCATTGCTAGAAACGTGTGCTCTACTTATAATGTTACTTATTGATGTGATAAATCTTGTTCCTGTAGGAGGTATAAAGACCTTCCTTTTCAATGTGAGTATAATGATAATGTTACCATATCTTCTTATGTTAAAGGAAATTATGACTTTTATGATGTGGAACAAATTGAAGAATTTATTGTTTGGAAGGGTGCATTTAAACTTCCTAGTTTGCTTGAAAATACTGATGATTCACCTTATAAATGTAAGGTTTATGATATACTTAAATTTTTCTTTGATAATTACAAGGAATAAAATGGCTATATTCTTGAATATATTAATAGATACTTTCCACAAGCGGAAGAGACTAATGCCTTGGAGGAGCCTATGGAAGAAGAAATTACTAAACCTGAAATCTCATTAGATGAAAAAGAGGAGGAGAGTGATGATCAAGAGGAGGAAAAATGTATTATCTACCCATTCCTACCTTCTAATGAGAGTAACTCTTTATCCCTTACATTATTTGATTGTCCCCCATGCTTACCAAAGGAGGATGAATGTTATGTTCCTGTGGATCGTTTTGAAATATCTACTTTGGGTAAAACATGTGATAATAATTTTGCTCTTGTTATCTATGATAATCCTTGCTATTTTGATAAATCTTATGGTAATCCTTTATTTGTGCATAACTTCGAAATGCATGGTACTAAAGAGTTTTGCTTAAAAAATGTTTATGATAAAGCTCTAGATGATGGTCCTATATTGGTTGATAATATTAATAGTACTACTATTGAAAATGAGATTGGAGAGGTCTTGACTTTATCTTGGAACCCCATACCTCTTGAGAATGATCGGTCATCTTGTTATAAAATTGTTAAAAGTGGGTTTGAAGGTTTTAATCCCACTATTTTTGAGCTTGATAAAAATTAAATGTTTTAGATCATGAAAAGCATACTTTATGTAATAGTTATATTGTTGAGTTTATTCATGAGGCTACTGAAATTTATTATGAGAGAGGAAAATATGGTTGTAGAAGTTTTTATGGTACTGAAACACCTCTCTATGTGCTGAAAGTTTTGAAGTTGCGCTTGTTTTATCTACCCATTCTTGTTACTATGTGCTTCTTTGATTTATTCTCTTACAAGATTCCTATGCATAGGAAGTGGGTTAGACTTAAATGTGTTTTGAATTTGCTTCTTAATGCTCTCTTTTACTTCAATTCATATTTTTTATGTGAGCATCTTTCTTGTGCCTAACTTAAAGGCGATAAATAAAAGTACTTCTTGGGAGATAACCCAATAGGTTTCTTGAGTCTTGGAAGTTATTACTTCTGTAATAACCTCTCCTTATCCTTTTTATTTGATTTTTGTGCCAAGAATAACCTCTAATGAGAGAGAAGTAAGATTTGGGAAAGTTGCTGCCCCGAAACAGATTTTTGTGCTTCACTTTAAAAATCTTGAAAAATCTCTGTATGTCGGATTGAGCTGTAATTTTCTGAGTAAATCCCCCAGGTTGTTATTTAACTTTATTTAGTTCAACACTTTTTGATTTGAGCAACAGAAGGTCTTCGAAAAAATCTATTTTTACCTGCTGCTCTATTTTGACAGATTTCTGTCATTATTTGCATTTGCCTCTTATTGATTTCTTTTTGAGTTTTTTTTGGTGAATTGAGCTTTTTAAAGGAAATTGCTACAGTATCTTGTGTTTTTAATAAAATTTTGTTGTTTTGAAACTAAACCCAAAGGTTTATTACTTTTGAATGCACTAATGTTGCTAATGAAGATTGTATGCAGTTTTGTATGAAGAAAATTTCCAAGTGTAGGGGAAGAATGTTGTAATGAGATGAAGAATATACAAAAGCTCAAGATTGGGGATGCCACCCGTGTCACCCCGAGAAATATTCAAGAGGTACAAGCGTCAAATCTTGGGATGCCCAAGGCATCCCCTTCTTCAGTAGTAAAAATCTAAGGTCTCTTTCTAGACACTTCGTTTTTATTGTTTCATGCACTGTTGTGTTGTTCTCAGAGCGTCTTAGTTTTCATTTGCTCAATTTGCTTGAATAAATTAGTTGTACCCCCGCTTTAGTTGTGATGTTTCAAATAAGTTGATTGGTATTGGAAAAGAGTAGAAAGTTTCATGCTTATAGTGATACAAAAGGGAGCTTGTTTTGAATGTGACTTAGACTTTATCATGCCATGCTATATGTTGTTTTGACCTTATGCTTAGTGATTATTTCTGTAGCATGACTTGTTCCAAACAATTGAGATTGCTTAGTGTGCCTTGAAAGAATCATGCATTGTTTTAGCATACAAAAGCATAATATTGTGGTATTCTCCTTTGATGCTTTGTTTGGGTTGACTTGGCACATGATCACACCATGTTATGACTATGAACCAGTCACCTTAGCCTCTATGATCATTTAGTGTTTGACTTGTGATACCACTTTATGCTTTAGTTGATAATGTTTTGTCGCTCTGCATGATTATGGCCATTATTGCTCTCTTAGTTGGTCGCTCCCAGTCTTTTGCTAGCCTCCACTTGTATTGAGTAAGCTCTACTAATGCATCCAACTCCCAAGAAACCAAGTTATTCCAAAGTGTCCACTATAAATTACTATGCATGGTGTGTTACACCATTCCAAGTATATTCTTGTTTTATCTATCTTCCAAATTAAACTTGTTATGCGAAAATTAGTGATTAAAGCTCTCACAAACTTGATGGCACACTTTATTTTTCTTGCCCCTGATAAACTTGAACCATTGTGTCATCTATGTTGTATATGCTTGCACTTATAAGTTGGGAATTAGCAGAACCGTGATGTCACGCGGAACGCTTTCAACGCCTGTAAATATCTACCTAGTTGATATCATGCTCTTTTGTTTATGGATGTCGGCGGTGTGAAATAAAAGGGGAGCTTGTAGGTCCATGGAGTTATGTATATGTGTTAGAGAAACGCCTGGGCTTCTATCCTAAGCCATGCCTAATCATGATGGAAACTTGCAGCATCACCATAGTGAGCAATCTATGAAGCATTCTTCTTATAAAAAAGAGATAGAAAAAAGAGAAGAGAAAAAGAAAAAAAGAGGAAAGAATAGAAAAAATCACCATTTCCCATGGTAAATAAGAAGATTGTTGAGATGCTCATTGTTTGTTGCCTTGTCATTTTGATATGGGATAGCTCCTGTGTCATGGGGCAAGGGGTACCCCGTTGGCGGTTCTCTATGATACACATATACTTACAATGACAAGAACTTACCGGTAACTAAAGTTGAGTAGCATGAGGAACGACCCTCGTACTCAAGGGACATGAGATTGCCAACTTATACTTTGTCAAGCATATACTCCATATTTTGTTCACTTTAACCTTAATCACTTCAAGATGCTTATGATAGGGGCAATGAGATCTGAAAGCTAACAAGTACCATAATTTTTGGAAGCTCTTTATGAAACTTGAAATCCCTGCTTCCCTTTGAAGGGCCTTTCTTCCACTTTTATACCGAGTCTTCACCTTCTATCTTTATGCACCAATTAAGAGAGAATAGTTGTCATTCTTAGTTTTATGTGCATTGTCCCAAAACTTATTGATTGATTCATAATATTGATATTGCTTGTTCTTGAACTATTTGTATCTAGTCACCCTTATGAACTTTGAAGGTGTCCTACGCATTTATGTTTTGCTACTCCATGAGGGACAAGCTGAATACCACTATGCTATGTTTTTTATATGTGAAACAAACAAACCTCTTTCAATGCATTGTTATTCATGATCTTTGTTTGTATCCTTTCATGTTACAACATAGTTACTATTTCCTATTGTTAGAACTTCATCTTTCATGCTCATGTTTAGAGTACTTTGATCCCATCTTTCAATGCTTGCAAATAGTTTGATCAAGATTGTGATGGTGCATGTCACCTCAAAAATTATTCTTTTTATCACTTACCTACTTGAGGACGAGCAGGAGTTAAGCTTGGGGATGCTTTATACATTATAAACATATCTATAATTTTTGATGTTCCATGCTTGTTTAATATCAAATTTGCTTTGCTTTTTCTACACTTTGAGGTATTTTTTATACATTTTCTGGGACTAACCTATTAACAAGATGCCGCAGTGCTAGTTGCCTGTTGTATACTGTTTTTGGTTTCAAAAAAGCTAGTAAGGAAATATTCTCGGAATTGGACAGGACAAAATCCAAAGTCAATATTTCACCGAGGAGAACACGGGGTCCAGAGGAGAGACGGAGGGGCGCCACAGGGCGGACGCACCCCCCAGGCGTGGGCCTGCCCTAGGTCGCGCCAGGGCAGGGTGTGGGCCCCCTGGCTGCCTCCTAGCCTCGCCTCTTCGCCTATAAAAGCCCCCTGATGCCAAAACCCTAAGGACCCGATCAGATCTCCATGAAACAGTCTGTAGACGCCGCCACCATCGTCCCTATATCGGGGGGATCTGAAGCTCTTCTCGGCACCCTGTCGGAGGGGAGATATCATCCCGGAGGCCTTCTTCATCCCCATTCCAGCCTCCGGTATGATGCGTGAGTAGTTCACTCTTGGACTATGGGTCCATACAGTATCTAGATGATTGTTTCTCCTCCTTTGTGTTGATCTTGTGACCTTCGTTCATGATCAAGATCATCTATTTGTAATCATACATGTTGTGTTTGCGGGGATCCGATGGATATTGAGATTACTATGTCAGATTGATTATTGATTCTATCATGTCTGTGTTTGAGATCTTGCATGCTCTATGTTGCTAGTATCTATCTTGGCCAAGTAGATGCTAGTGACTCCAAGAGGGAGTATTTATTCTCGATAGTGGGTTCATGCCTCTATTGAATATGGGGAAGTGACATGAATCTCTAAGGTTATAGATGTGTTGTTGCTACCAGGGAGAAAACAACAATCTTTTGTTCATGGAACAATTGTATTGTTTACTTTACACACATTTCTCAATGCAATTATCCGTTGCTTTCAACTTAATACTGGAGGGTGTTCGGATGATAACCCGAAGGTGGATTATTAGTCATAGATGTAGTTGGATGGCGGTATATGTATATTGTTGTAATGCCCAATCAAATCTCATATGAATCATGAATGTCTACTATTGCATTGTTATGCCTTGATCAGTCCTCTCAATTGCCCCGCTGTAATTTGTTTACCCAGTATGTTATGTTATTTATCTTAAGGAGAACATATCTAGTGAACTGTGGACCCCGGTCCAATCTTTACCATTGGTACATCATCTATTGTTACTGTTTTTTCTGCAAGCAACCATTACTTTCCACACTATACGTTTAATCCTTTGTTTTCAACAAACCAGTGAGATTGACAACCTCACTGTAAGTTGGGGCAAAGTTTTGAATTTGTGTTGTGCAGGATTCCAAGTTGCTAGCAACACCTTGGAGTTGTTTCCTTGCTCCTACCAGTTCGATAACCTTGGTTTCATAACTGAGGGAAAAAATTCGCTGTGCTCATCATACCTTCCTCTTGGGGTCTCCCAACGAAGCTCTACAACTGAGCCGCGTCACTATGGTTGACTCCTTGAGGACTCTAGTGAGTAGAATAATGTCCCTGGTCACCCAAACAAAGTGGTGGACCTACCTACGAAAGTCTCTCATAGATGATCTAGATACCAAGATCGCGTGGAACTGAGGGGTCCCACCCATGTACTAGTCCTCAAAAGGAATATTAGTGCCATGATATGTTCATCTGTTGACATACGAAAGGAAGATTATCCAACTGACTTCTCCGTCTCATTCCAGATCTCATGGTTAATGTGTATTATACGGTGCTAGAATCACTGATGTCATGGGTTGTTAATTCGTATCTAATGAACTTCATTGCACATTGAATTCTATATTCAATTGCTAGCTATAATAACTTACCATCACTTAGGAATATATTCGTAGTACTTCGTATTATCATGAAAATATTCTTTCTGACTCTTTTTTGTAACATAGGTGATAACACAACAATTTATAAATTCTTTAGAGAACACAACAAAGGACATGATCAAGTGATGAACTTGACTTCTGACTTCAAGGTAGTGAAATCTGATGCTTCCACTTGACCATGAGCTCCTGTTTCTACAAAACACTATTATTACCCGGTAAGGACAATATTTAAAGAAGCAACAATGAATTATGTATAGTAATGGCATACAATACTTTATTTTAATTTCAAAACCCTATTAAGTGTTTTATTTCTTCGATTAAACTTAAAAAATAATTTCTAAGAATTAATACATGTCAAAACAAATATTTTGTTTTAAATAATAGATAAATGAAGTCTATTAATTCAGAAATCCTAAAACCTTTTGAAATCAAGTATTTAGTATTTTTTGACATAAATTATTTATTTAATATCTTAAAAATGAATTTTATTTATATTTAAGTATTATAATTTATCTTTAGAAAATTCCATAAAGTAATTATCGCCTTTTAAAAATCAAATCAAATTTTACCAATCTAAAATATAATTAGTACTTTTATTGGATATTTTATATTTTTGTGAACATTTAGAGATATTATATGTATTTTTAGGATTTTTCTTTATTTTTCTAGAGCTTAAATACTCTTAGGGGTATCTTTGGAATTTGTACTTTTAGAATTTAAACGTTTTCATTGTTTAAACTTGGGCGTGGCCCAGTCCTGGCTTAGCCCAGTGGGTTGGGCTAAACCCGCCTCGGTCCACTAGGTCAGCCGACCGACCCAGACCTCTCACGCGCTCTCCCCTCTCGCTCCTCTTCTTCCTCTGGAGATCCCTTGCCGTCGCCCTTCAATTCCGGCTAGCTTCGGCCGCCTTTGTTGCTGCCGCACTTGCCTACTAATTAGATGTTGCTGCATCGGCTGGCCTACATCGATCCGTCGAG
This sequence comes from Avena sativa, assembly GCA_916181665.1. Lineage (NCBI taxonomy): Eukaryota > Viridiplantae > Streptophyta > Magnoliopsida > Poales > Poaceae > Avena > Avena sativa. Next base: position 288,947,312 of record OV702296.1, read on the forward strand.
CGCACCCTCACCTGGCCACATCGACCCTTGTACTGGCGACTAGGGTTACGCCCTCCTCGCCCTATCATGCCCCTGGTGACCTCGCGGTGCTATCCTAGTGATCTGGTGGTGCGATGGTTGCTAGCGCCACCTTCTTATTTGATGGTCACTACGGTTATGGCTTGACGCGAGTTGTAGCGTTGCCGGTGATCCTCGTGACGCCGTGTCCTCGCCTCCGCCATGTTTGCATCCCCTTCTTGCTGCGAGGCCCTTGTGTAAGTTATTATTTCCCCTCCTTCTCTCTGCCTCTCTCAGCACCTCTCACTTCACTATGGTTTGTAACCCTAATTAGGGTTTCCCCTGTTCTAGGGTTCCTCTCTGGCCCTACTGGTACTCTAATGATGCTTAGATGACTTTGTCATTATGGATTGCCTAGTACTAATGTCCGTGTTGCCATGTGATTTGATATCTAGACTCACTTACCATGTACTGTCATTTATTGTGATCTTAAGGATCTTAGATTGTTTGCTTTATACTGTGAGTACTTGATTGATGTTGATGCTGCCATGGAATTCATGCTTACTATATTTACCATCTAGATGATGTTTTAGTGGAAACATCACAACTGTGTGTATATCTTTACCAAAGACAGTGTTGCTACCTGGTTGGCAATGAGATATAGCATCAAAGGCTCATATATGTGATTTTATTTGGGAATGGTTTCTTAGATGTACCAATAAGGATTTAATCCTTTCTGGGCTGATGCTTATTATCCAACTATCTTGATGTTGCAAACTTCATATAGGTTCTTAAGCATGAAATATTCCTAGTATTTGATACTTGCATTTTGCATCATAATTCTTAGGACCTTTATGCAATATTTAGAATCATATTTACCTTGATCCAGCATTATTTATGCATAATTAGATGATTTATCGGACTTTACTACAAAGTCCCTCTCTTTGGTATTTAATTTTTCGGAGGCAGAAAACCTCATTTTTCATGTTTTTGTTGTTTCAGGACCTTCTGGACGTCGATAAATCGAAGGAAAAATACCTGACAAGTTTTTCACAAGAAGAACCAACTTGGGCCAAAGAATGAAGTGAGGGGAGCCATGAGGCCCAAAAGAGGCCAGGTGGCCCGTCCACCCCCTAGGCGTGCCACAAAGGCTCTTTCAGCCCTCGAGCGTCGTCTTAGCTCCTCCTTTTTACACACGCCTTCGTATCGCCAAAAAACATGCGCCTCATATTTTTTCCACAATTTACATAGGCCGCGACGGAGGCGGAAGTCCGCTCCTACTCCGGGAGGGGGCAGATCCTGCCGCACTGGAGCCTCCGATGAGGGGGAAATCAACACCATCGTCATCACCACTCCTCCTAGGCGTAGGGGGAGGCCTCTCCATCAACATCTCTATCAGCACCATCATCTCCAAGATCCATCTCATCTCCCTCATAGTTTATGATTGAGTGAACTCCGGATATTTTTTAACGGCTATTTACATGTTTGTGATTAGAATATTGTCTTTATTTGGTGGAGAGATTATATTTTTAGATTGTGTTGTATCCCATATGCTACTGATCCATATCATGTTTGTCACTTGTGAGTAGATCCCCATGTTCCTAGGGACATAGGATGAATTGGCTATGATTTCCATATAATATGCAATGCGTATGTGGTCTAGTTTTTATCTTTTATATTGTTCTATGATGGTTTTATGCGAACGTCGACTGCATATTACTTCACCTATATGGGATCATAGGAGAATACTTTGATGCAATGATAGGGGTTGGAAGGGACGGAATTGACAAAAACCGTTTTCCAATACTTTGAGTCGCATTGGACGGATTATATGTCGGGGACCCATGAACCTATTGCTATGGTGGGACAATAATATCTTAATGATTCCTAGATGTTCATGTGAATGGCTTTAGTACCCATCATAAGTGGTGTATTTAGCTCATGCTTATGGCCGCACCTAATTAGGCTCCACCCTAAGGGAAAGAAACTTGACACCATATTCACCATATTGTGTAGAAATCTTTATGCTAAGTAAATCCATGCCGCCCTCGGAAACGCTTGTCACATATAAGTTCACACACACACACTTGAGCTTGTCTCATCGAGAGCATTTACTTATTGTTATTTACTTTCAACATTTTATATTATTGCAAACTACAAACCAAAAACACCAAACCCACTGCATTTACTATTATTTCCTTTGTTAAATTTGATAACCAGTACCCTCGGATCCTCGTGGGTTCAACAACCTTTCTTTATTAAAAAAATACTACAATTGATCTCCTGCACTTGGGAACCATCAAGACACTTTTCTAGCGCCGTTGTCGGGGAGCGTTGTGCAATTGGTAAGCTGTTTGGTAAGGAAACTTGACATCTGTTTTTATTCTTTCTAATATTTTTTATCATGGCTTTCTTAAATCATAAAGAATTGGAACTACCTTTTTTGAGTTCATTCATGACAAAAATGAAGAGAAAGTTGTGAAGCCTACAGAACCAGAGGTTGAATATCAAATTCCTATTGGTATTGTTGATGGAGCTAGGGAGGTAACTTTTGCAGGTGATGGAAGCCAAACTGCTATGGGGCATCTATATGAAATTGAAGAACTATGTTCCCTATTTAGACTTGTAGGTATTCATGAGAATGAAGTAAGATGGAAACTATTATTTTTATCTTTATCTGGTAAATCTCGTGAATGGTATAGATCTGTGGATGATGAACATTGTCTTGATTGAGATAATCTAAGAAAGGCCTTCTATCTTAAATATTATACTCCTAAAGAAGCTTATGATGATCGCTGCCATATTTATAACTTTTGGCCTCATAATGGAGAAAGTATTGCTCAAGCTTGGGGGAGATTGAAGGGTCTTATTCATAAAAATCCTCGTCATGGTATTCCTGAAAGCATTATCTTAATAAACTTTTATTTGAGATTGCCTCAGCATCATAGGGAATTCCTGGATAATTCTTCTAGAGGAAGTTTCACTAATAAAAATCAAATGGAGGTAGCGGATTTATTGGAAATTATTTCTCAAAATACTAAAGCTTGGGACCTTGACAAAGATAATAAACCAGGTTTGGAATATGAATATTCATGTGTAGAGAATTTCTGTACTTCTATATTATTTGAGGAACTTAAGAACAGGTTTGGTGTTAACCCTCATGTTTTAGTAGAAATTGCTAAATCTTTTGCTAGCCATCTTAATGTTACAAAGAAAGGATTTAATGTATTTGTTGAACCTCTTAAAAATTCTGCATATGTTTCTAAAGTTGTAAAACAGGTTCATCAAGTCTCATCCCCTAAGATAGAAGAAATATTTGAAGCTCCTCCTTATCCTGGCAAAGTGAAGGAAAATTTACTCACTACTGTTACTAATAAGAGTGCTAGAATATGTCATGAACCATATGAACAAATCCAAGTTCAACATCAAATTTTGGCCATTAAAGAATTGAATGAAGAAGCACCTTGTGATGTGTATTGATGTGAAGATTCTACCAAGTCAATAAAAGGTAACACCACTAGAGTTGGGAAACCTATCATATCATGTACTATTGGGACTTCAACTTATCATGGCTTTGTGATATTGGAGCAAGTATAAGTGTGATTCCATATTTTCAATTTCTTTAAATCAAGCCAGATATTGATCCCATCCACATGGAAGAGACGGGTATAAGTATCCAACTTGCTAATAAAGAGTATATTTGTCCCCTTAGTATTGTTACAGATGTTGAAGTATTAATTGGAAGGATTAAGTATCATGCTGATTTTATCGTGCTTGGTTGCTCCCGAGATGCATTTTGCCCTGTTATATTCGGTAGACCTTTCTTACATACTGTTGGTGCTGAAATTAATTTGCTAAAAGAGAAAGCGTTTATTAAATTTGCTGGTGAAAGGCTCGAGTTTAATTTTTCAAAGTTTATTGATAAACGTTTAGAAAAGGAAAAACTCTCTAAAGACATAGTGGAGACTCTTTCCTTAGTGGCAGTCGCTTCATCGGACGCGATGGAATGATATGTGCTAAATCAAGAGGAACCATTTGATGAAGAAGATAAAGATGCTCTAGAAAAAAAATACTATCTCAACAACCACAACAGATGCAATTACACATTCCACCTAATAATCTAGGAGAATTACCACCACCCAAAGGGGGTCCTAGTTTTGAACTTAAACCATTGCCTGAAGATATGAAATATGCATTCCTTGATGATAAGAAAATATATCTTGTTATTATCAGTGCTAACCTTTCAGATGAAGAAGAATCACAATTACTTGAAGTACTGAGATCTCATAGGCCAGCCATTGGATATTCACTTGATGATTTCAAAGGTATAAGCCTAGATTTATGCATGCATAAGATTAACTTGTAAGAAGATGCAAAGCCTGTTGTTGACTATCAACACCATCTTCAACCAAGAATGAAAGAAGTGGTAAGCAAAGAGGTAATCAAACTCTATTGAGGCAGGTATTATCTATCACATAGCTGATAGTAAATGGGCAAGTCATGTCTAGTGTGTGCCTAAAAAGGGTGGAATCACCGTGGTTCCAAATGATGAAAATGAACTTCTTTCTCAGCGTACCGTTACTGGTTATAGAATATGCGTTGATTATAGAAAACTTAATAAGGCAACTCGTAAAGATCGCTATCCTTTACCATTAATTTATCAAATGCTTGAAAGATTATCCAAACACTCTCAATTTTGTTATTTAGATGGTTATTCAGGTTTCTCACATATTCCGGTGCACAAGGATGATAAAGAGAAGACTACTTTCATGTGTCCCTTTGGTACTTATGCTTATAGTAGAATGACATTTGGTTTGTGCAATGCTCCTCCTACTTCTCAAAGATGCATGAATGATATATTTGCTGATTATATTGAGAAAATTATGGAAGTATTCATGGATGAATTTTGTTGTGTATGGTACCTATTTTGAAAACTGCATGTTCAATCTTAACAAAGTTTTGCAGCGCTGTGAGGACCAACACTTAGTCCCAAATTGGGAGAAGTGCCATTTCATGGCGACAAAAGGTTTTGTTCTTGGACACCGAGTTTCAGGAAGAGGCATTGAAGTGGACCGCGCCAAGATAGAAGCAATAGAGAAGCTACCATATCCTAGGGATATAAGAGGTATAAGAAGTTTTCTTGGTCATGCTGGTTTCTATAGAAGATTTATCAAAGAATTTTCTAAGATATCCAAGCCTCTAACAAATCTTTTGCAAAAAGACGTTTCATTTTATTTTAATGACAATTGTGTAGAGTCTTTTGATGTTTTAAAGAATGCTTTGATTAGTGATCTTATAATTCAACCTCCTAATTGGAATTTTCCTTTTGAAATCATGTGTGATGCTAGTGACTATGTTGTAGGAGCATCTTTAGGCCAAAGAGTTGATAAGAAACTTAATGTGATATATTATAGTAGTAAAACTCTTAATGGCGCTCAAAGAAATTATGCTACAACTAAAAAATAATTATTGGCTGTAATTTTTTATGTGACAAGTTTAGACCTTACATTGTAGACTCTAAGGTAATAGTACACATCGATCATTCTTCTATTAAATACCTTATGAACAAAAAATATGCTAAGCCTAGACTCATAAGATGGGCTTTTTACTACAAGAATTTGCCTTACATATAGTAGATAGGAAAGGTGAGGATAATCCGGTGGCTGATCATTTATCTAGAATGGAAAACATTTGGGTAGTTCCTATTAATGATAGTTTTGCAAATGAAGAACTAGCAAACATTAATGTATCTTCTGCTATAGTGGCTTCACCATGGTTTTCTAATTATGCTAATTTCATTGTTGGAAAGGTTATTCCACCACATTTCACACACCAACAAAGGAAGAAATTCTTTAATGATCTTAGACATTACTTTTGGCATGACCCATTTCTTTATAAGAAAAGGGTAGATGGTATTATTATATGTTGTGTCCCTGAGTTCGAGTAGTAGGATATCATAAGGGACTGCCATGACAACCCTTATGGGGGACATCATGCAGGATACCGCACTGATTCAAAGGTATTACAATCTAGTCTTTATTGGCCTACTTTATTTAAGGATTGTGATAATTATGTTAAAGCTTGTGACAAGTGCCAACGTGTTGGAAACATCGGTAAGAGAAATGAAATGCCTATGAACTATTCACTGCCTCTTGAAACATTTGATGTATGGGGATTTGACTTTATGGGACCATTCCCCCCATCAAAACAAAACACACTCATATTTTGGTTGAAGTGGATTATGTTACAAAATGGGTTGAAGCTATTCCAACAAAAAGTGCAGATCATGCCACATTAATGAAGATGCTTAAGGACATCATCTTCCCCAAGTTTGGAGTACCTAGGTTTTTAATTACTGATGGTGGTTCTCATTTTATTCATGGAGTATTTGGAAAAAATCTAGCTAAATACAATGTTAATCATAGAATTGCATCTCCATATCATCCTCAAACTAGTGGGCAAGTTGAACTAAGTAGTAGGGAAATTAAACTCATATTGGAGAAGATAGTTAATAAATCTAGATCTGATTGGCCAACTAAAATTAATGATGCTTTATGGGATTATAGAACTGCTTTTAAAAATCCTATGGGTATGTCCCCTTATAAAATGGTTTATGGAAAAGCATGCCATCTTTTCACAGAATTAGAACATAAAGCTAGATGGGTTGTTAAACAACTCAACTTTGAATTTAAAACCGCTGGAGAGAAAAGAATTCTTGACTTAAGCTTATTAGATGAATGGAGAAATGAAGCATATGAAAGTGATAGACTATTTAAAGAAAAAGTAAAACTTTGGCATGATAAGAAAATAAAAAGAAAGGAATTCAAGGTTGGAGATCAAGTATTGTTGTTCAACTCTCGTTTCAAGTTTTCTGCAAGAAAGTTAGCCTCAAGATGGCAGGGTCCATTAGTTGTGTAGGAGGTGTACCGCTCCGGAGTCATTCGTCTTCATGGATATTTCAATGGTAAACCTCATGTCGTTAATGGACAATGTCTTAAACATTATATTGCGGGCCAAACATTTCTCGGAAGGGTTAAAGTAATGAATCTCTAAAGTACAGAGGCCATAATTGAAAAAATATATCCCCTGCGAGATACAAAAAATCACCAAAAGTCAAAAATAGGCGCGTAACAATCTCGGAATATCTTCATATTTTAGGGAAGTCGTTATTTTGGAAAACTAATACGTGTCGCGAAACAATTGGACGAAATGGAGTCCCGAGGAGGTAAAGAGACCAGGTGGCGCACCCACCCCCTAGGCGTGCCAATCGAGGTCTTTCCCTCTTCCAAAGTCCGTTTCGCCTCCATTTCTTCCTCAATGCTTTGTCTTACCCTAAAACCCATCTATATATACTCCTCTCTGCCAATCTAATCTCGCATCGAGTCTATTTCTAGCGAACCTTGTTTTCTACCTACTTCTTCCAGATCTTGCCTTGTTCCAAGACATGTCTTCGAGGTGGAGCACCCCAGATGGAGGATTCCCGTGTGCACCCATCAGAACTCCAGAGTGGATACCTCCACAAAGATGTCAAGCTACATGGGGAGGGGAAGACCGAAGGAACAATGCTATCTGGAGTAACCAGCTTGAAGATGGAGCTGCAAGGATGAGGGAGATTGAAGAACCTCGCTTCAGGGACATGACTGGCCCAAATCTTCAAGCACGGATCGATTCGCTGCATCGACAAATTGCTCATGAAGAGGGGTACTTTTCTGGCTCTCGATGTCACATTACACTTTTGCAGGATTACAAGGAGGTGGTAAACACAATGTTCATCAGGAACATGCAAGCAATCTCTACAGGTTGAATTGAGATCATATAAAAGTTGGAAAAAGAGGTCCAAGATTACAAATCCAAGTGGGAAGATCAGGTGGCAGTCAACAAAAGGTTGCACACAGCCTTGTTGAAGGTCAGAAGCACCACCAATGATGAGGTCCTGAAGGCCATTCTCTAGTGGACCGGCGGCAAACCTCTAAGCTTGGGGGAGTTCCACCGTACGTTTTGCTTTTTAGTTATCATATATGCATCTAGTTCGTAATCATTAGGAGGTTTTGCTTGCATCCATTAGGTATCGATTTTTTCCTAAAGTTTGAAGAGCTCTTAGAGCATTATCATATATCATTGGTTGAGTGGTTTTGAATAAAATATAAAGTATGGTGTCATCCATGATTCTCTTGTTTGAAGATTTATGGGTAACACTCATGCAGATGTGCGCACCATATGTAGGAATTTCACTTACATCTTGCCTTGAACTGAATTAACTTGAGCATGTTGGACAAGCATATAATTACTCAAAAAGCTAAAACTTGCAAATAAGGAAAGATCCATGGAAGGGAAGCAGCAGTTATTAAAAGAAGAACATTGTGAATTTGTGGTGAGATAGGGATTCTTATAAAATAAATAGTTGGAAAGAGGAGGATGACAAGGGGACATGAGATTCTCTTATTCTTCTTCTTAGTAATCAACGAGTAAACTGAATGGTGGTCATGGGTATTTCAATACATATGCTCTATAGGAAAGTGTTTGAAAGGTGGGAACCCGAGAACTCGGCTAACCATGGAAAGTGAAATACCATGGTTGTGTAGAGCATATGACATAATTGAAAGACCCATAAATAAGTTTTATACTGGTTACTAAGAGGGTAGGACCATTAACTAATGTCATGCAAAAGTGGTGAAAGTTCTTGACCAAAGTCAAAATAGTCATGTCTATCTTGTTGTCTAAATAATTCTCTTTTCCACTAGTTGCTTTATGAGAAACTTATCTTTATTGCAAAGGCATATCCAAAGGTTAAACTAAAAGCTGGTAAAAAATCCATGCAAAGCTATTGAAAATAGCAAAGTGTATGATAAATTTGAGACTTGTTCAATTGTCCAACATGTAATGATTAGTTTTTGTTCAAAAGTAAGGTGTAAGTGACAATATCTATCTATGTATCCCATATCTGCATGGTGGTTAGTTCATATTTCTTTTGAAAGGGTGAATATGCATAATTTGATGATGCCATGGTCATATTTTCTTGTCAACCATAAGCTCATTGATGCATGATGATGATCTATTCGCTTATTTGCTCGAGGACGAGCAAAGTTTTAAGCTTGGGGGAGTTGATACTTGCATTTTGCATCATCATTTTTTTGACCTTTATGCACTGTTTAGAATCATATTTACCTTGATCCATAATTATTTATGCATAATTAGATGATTTACGGGACTTTCCTACAAAGTCCATCTCTTTGGTATTTAATTCCTAGGAGGCAGAAAACCTCTTTTTCATGTTTTTGTTATTTTAGGACCTTCTATACGTCAATAAATCAAAGGAAAAATACCTGATAAGTTTTTCACCAGAAGAACCAAATTGGGCCAAAGAATGAAGCGAGGGGATCCACGAGGCCCGAAAGAGACCAGGTGGCGTGCCCACCCCTAGGCGCGCCACATAGGCTCTTTCGGCCCTCGAGCATCGTCTCGGCTCCTCCTTTTGACAGACGCCTTCATATCGCCAGAAAACCTATGCCATATTTTCCCCACAATTAACAGAGGCGACAACGGAGGTGAAAGTGCTCTCCTACTCCGGGAGGGGGCAGATCCTGCCGCACCGGAGCCTACGATGAGGGGGAAATCGATGCCATCGTCATCACCACTCCTCCTAGCCGTAGGGGGGCTCTCCATCAACATCTATATCAGCACCATCAACACCATCATCATCTCCAAGATCCATCTTGTTCCCCTCATAGTTTGTGATTGATTGAATACCGGATATTGTTTTAAGGGCTATTTACATGTTTGTGATTGGTATCTTGTCTTTATTTGGTGGAGAGATTATATTTTCAGATTGTGTTGTATCCCATATGCTACTGATCCATATCATGTTTGACACTTGTGAGTAGATCCCCATGTTCCTAAGGGCATGGGTTGAATTGTCTATGATTTCCATATAACATGCAATGAGTATGTGGTCCAGTTTTTATCTTTTATATTGGTTTATGATGGTTTTATGCACTAAATATTAATTCACCTATATGGGCTCATAGGAGAATACTTTGATGCAATGATAGGGGTTGCAAGGGACGGAATTGACAGAAACCGTTTTCCAATACTTTGAGTTGCATTGGAGGGATTATATATCAGGGACCCATGAACCTATTGTAGGGTTTGTTGCATGGAAAACAAAAAAATTCTACCACAAAAACAAAAAAACCAAGATCCAATCTATGGCAAAGCCAAGATCTAATCTACGAGATAGGTGCAAGGAGATAGGTGCAAGGAGATAGGAGCGAAGTAACCCTCATAGATTCAAAGCGTTTAACGAGATCGGATCTCGTGGTTGATGTAGTCGATCACTTGCCAATCTCAAGATCACGATGAAGATCCTTCCGGCGCCGCGTTTCGACAGTGCTTCCGCACTCGGTCACACGTACAGAGTCGGTGAAGACCTTCCTCTCCCCATTCCAGCAGGCAGCGGAGGTAGTATACCCCCTTAGAATCCCAACATCATGACAACGTGGTGGTGGAGGAGGAGAGATTTCTGCAGGGCTTCCCCTAAGCCAGAGCAGAAGGAAGGAGGAGAAGGGTGGTGGCTAGGGTTGAGGAAGAAGGGCAAGGGGGAGGTGCCCACCCCTCCCATCTTTATATAGAGGGGGTGCAGCCTAGGGTTCCCCCTTGGTCCACTTCCCCTAGGGCCGGCGCAAGGGAGAGAGGGGGAAGACTTTCCCCCAAAGTTTTCCCCTTTACTTTTTAGGGTTTTGCCCTAAACCCTTTAGGGCTGACCAGTTTGCCCCCTTGGGCTTGGTGCGGCTGGCCCATGATCCCCCGCAACATTTCCTTAGCCCATGTGGCCCCTCCCGGGGTGGTGGGCCCACTGGTGGACCCTCTAGAACATTCTACAAGCTCTGGTCAAGATACCGAAAAATTTTCTGAACCCTAGAAGATAACTTCGTCTATATGAATATTATTCTCCGGACCATTCCGGATCTCCTCATGATGTCCTGGATCCAATTCGACTCCGAACAACATTCGGTCTCCAACCCATATTCCATATCTACTTAAACAACATCGAACCTTAAGTGTGTCACCCTACGGTTCGTAAAATATGCAGACATGATCGAGACACCTCTCCGATCAATAACCAATAGCAGGACCTAGAGATCCATAATGGCTCCCACATATTCAACGATTACTTTGTGATCGAATGAACCATAAACATACAATACTGATTCCCTTTTTCGCGCGATACTTTACTTACCCGAGGTTCGATCATCGGTATCTCGATACCTAGTTCAACCTCGTTACCGATAAGTACTCTTTACTCATTCCATGATATGACATCCCTTGTGACCTAGTCACATGCTTGCAAGCCAATTGGATGGCATTCCACCGAGAGGGCCCAGAGTATATATGTATATCATTTGGATGGACAAATCCCACTCTTGATTCATGCGCTTCAACACATACTTTCAGAATACCCAATGCCACCTTTCTAACCACCCAGTTACGGAAGTGGCGTTTGATGTCATCAAAGCACTCATATGGTGATGGTGATTAACATAATCTCATGGTCGAAGGATTAGGTTACTATGTATTTGAAAGCTTGTAGCAAAACAAACTTAATGACTTTATATTATGCTATGCTTACTTTGGGTGGGTGTCCATCACATCATTCTCCTAATGATATGATCTTTTTATTAATAACATCCAATATCCATGATCAGGAAACCATGATCATCTATTAATCAACAAGCTAGTTTAACAAGAGGCTTACTAGGGACTCTTTTATGTTTACAAAACACACAATTATTAATGTTTCCTCTTAATACAATTATAGCATGGGATGTAAACATTTATGATAAACACAAAGATATAATAATAACCACTTTATTATTGCCTCTTGGGCATATCTCCAACACCTATTGCTATGGTGGGACATTTATGTCTTAATGATTCCTAGATGTTCATGTGAATGGCTTTAGGACCCATCATAAGTGGTGTATTTAGCTCATGCTTATGGACGCACCTAATTAGGCTCCGCCCTAAGGGAAAGAAACTCGACACCATATTCACCGTATTGTGTAGAAATCTTTATGCCAAGTAAATCCATGTCGCCCTCGGGAACGCTTGTCACATATAAGTTCACACACACACTTGAGCTTGTCCTCTTGCTGCATACAAGATTGGGCTTTCTCTCATTGAGAGTATTTACTTATTGATATTTACTTTTAGCATTTTATATTATTGCAAACTACAAACCAAAAACACCAAATCCACTGCATTTACTATTATTTTCTTTGTCAAATTTGCTAACGACTACCCTCAGCTCCTCGTGGGTTCTATAAACTTTTTTATTGAAAAGTAGTAGAATTGATCTCCTGCACTTGGGATCCATTAGTATGCTAGCAATATGTTTATCTATGTTGCTTGAATATAGAAGTGGCTTTGATTGGATAAATGCCACTGTGAAACCTCCTAATGGATGGTACACAACGGTAACCTCCACTATATCATGATGTTTCCTTGATGTTTTACTAGATTAGATCGAAGATGCAAAGACTGAGATCTAGTTTGGTTCATAGACAAAGAGCAGATACTACTAGTGGCTATTTATCATCATGTGATGAGTTTGCGCCCCATTTGGGTGTAACTCTGAGGATCCCATCAAATCCATAGATCATAGAGTAGTAAATAATAAGAACAAATACTAGTCATGGTCTTGGAGATAAGCAATCAGATTCTAAAGTTATTATGGATGCTTACTTGGCTTGATTCACTACTTCTAGTTGTGGCTTGGTGCTGCTCCTCTTAACAATGATCCTTGGCTTGGCTTTGCCTAGTTGTTTCATATGAGTGACCTATCCTCCTCTTCCCAGCCACTGGCATGTCCTTGCTCTACTCCAACACCATCCCCTCCTTTAGGTGACCATGATTGATGGTTTGGTTGGTTTTGTGGTGGATTCAGTGGTTGATCTGGTATGTACTAGTAATGAAATTGTGGCGTGTTCTTGGTGTGGTGAAGTGTGTCAACAAAGAAAGTCTTGCTGGTACGGCTGCGCCTTTTGATGTACTCTCTCCTTTTCCTCCTAGCAATGACAACACTTCACACATGTATGCGTGTAAGATGTGTGATTGCTTGCTGAGTGGATTAGATCAAGTAAGATATTTGGATTCTACTCTTTTAACCTTTACTCTTTTAGGTGAAACTTGCCCCTTTATCTACTGTCGATGTTGTTGTTTTGAGACAAATATTTGTTTAAGAACAGATGCTGCCTTTTGGTGAAACTTGCCCATTTATTTGATGTTTTGCCGAGTGATGAATTTAAATAGATCACTTCACTGTTAATTCTGAGAGCAAACAGTATTAACACTTAACCATTTTCTTTATTTTTGTTTTCTTTGTTTTCTTGCAGGTGCAATATCTTACAAAGAAGGATATGAAGATACAATACTCAGTTTAGGAAAAGTAGTGTAGGTTTTCTTTTATTATTCTGTAATTTTATTTTATTCTTTTGTAAAAACAATGTAATATATATGATTCAATAAATCATTTCTTTTTATTTACTTGTAATTATTCCTTCTTATAATAAATTCTTATTTACTTGTATTCTTTATATCTTTTGAACATATTGGATAAGAAAGGAATAAAGTTTTCTATTTACTTGTCTTTATTTGAATTTCTTTAATTACTTTAATGTCTTGAATTTCCTTTTATTATATTCTTATTATATAATGTAATAATACTTCACATTAAAACACTCAAAGGTTCTTTGAAAACAAGTCTCCTAAATGATTTTGGTTTAAATTATTTCAAAATTTAATTCAAATTTAAATGTCAATTTAAATTTTTACCCCAAAATAGCTCAAAATACCTAGAGGTCACGTCAGAATTTATAACGATCACCTTGATGAGCTAAACCCTAACTCATTAAGGCGAAAAAACCATGGTCCTTCTAGTATTTTAGTTTGCGAAAAATTTACCCCAGTTTTATGGATGAATGCATGCACATGCACATATTCCTATTTCTACTATTAGTTGCTTCCTAATCGCTGGAATGTTACACTAAGTTTATTACACGTGATGTCACATGCCTGAGAAACAGATGTAGGCGCTCCCTTTCTTAATCTGCTCACACTTTTTCTTCCCTTTAGAGAATCTTCACACGTTGGGTGTTCTCAAGATGAAATCTGGAGCTAAAAATATGCTGATGGATGCAACTTTTGGTCTGGAAATGGCCAAATTCTCACTCGCGTTCCCAGGTTTTTGGCAAATCTGGTGACGTTTTACCACAATTCGACTCAAGTTCACACAAAATTGGCGACATTTCACACAAGACGGCGGCGACGCGCTGGCCTAGTCCAGGTCGCCCGCGCAGCGAGCTCCACCGTTGCCCCCCGGCATGCCCGCGAGCTCCACACCGGCCATACGAGCTCCACACCGACCTCCGCATGGACGAGCTCGCCGTCCTCTACATGGCCCTAGCTCGCCGTCCTCCGTCCTCCTGCATGTCACCGTCTTTCGTGCGTGCATGGAGAAGAGGTGGAGAGAGATGGGCGGTTGGTAGGGAAAAGGGGGAGAGAGAAAGGCCGGTGGGTGGGGGAGAAGAGTAGGAGAGAGAGGGAGTGGCTGACGGTGCGCCTGGTGCATGCAAAAGTTACATCTGGTGTTCCGAGGCAATTCCCAGCATGCTGGGTTCGGGTAGGATCATCGGATGAAAAATGCCCAAATCCGAACGAAATCGACGTCCTAAAACACGAGTGGGACGAAATTCGTCTATTCGGTGAAAAAAATCGGCAAAAGCGGTCTCTTGGAAACACTGGTGGGAGATGATCTTAGAACATCTCCACTAGCATTCTCAGGAAGGCCTTCCCAGGCCGATTTTTTCATTCGGACGGCGAAAATTCGCTCAGTCGCGTTCTCAAGATTCGAATAGCGCCCGATTTGGCCCAACTTTTATCTGGCGTTCCCAGGCCGAACCCGGGGCGCTGGGAACCTCCTAGGAACGCCGGACGCAGTGGCATTGGCAGAAAAAACCTGCTCGTGGCCCCACCCTATCAGCGAGAGAAGCCGAGTCGTCCTCATCTCGTCGCCTCGGCTCCCGTGACGGACCGCCAGTCAATGACCGTCCGTCGCGTTGGCCACACGTCGTCGTAATGGTGCGCCACCGCCGACTCGCCTTCCCGTTGTTTCCCTTTTTCCTGCCCACACTGCTACATCCCTCCCGTCTTCGTAGCTCTTTCCTCTTTCGGCTATAAATGCCGGCGCCCTCGCCGCCTCCCAGAGCACACACTCTCGCCTCCACTTCCCCACTCACAAGTTCCACATTCGGCGACGAGAAGCAGAACTCGGCGGGGGCAGCAATGGCGGAGAGGTACCCTGACAATCTAGCGACGGCGAACTTCTTTGACCGGTGTTCGTTGCAGCCGTGGGAGGCAATGCCGCTCTACAACACCGGGTACCCGGCGCCACCGGACTTCTGGTGCTCACCGACGTGGAAGCTGAGCATCGGCGGCTTGCCTGTGCCCCTAGTACCGGAGGGGTCCGACCTCGTCGAGGAGATCCAGTTGTCCATCGCCGCCATGGACGATCCTGAGCTCACCGAAGACCCCGCAACCTTCTGTACTAGGAAAATTTCTTCACCGAGCAACGTAACTAGGAACTCGCCGCCCACGACGACGCCAACACTCCGCTTGCACAACACCGCGGGACAACATCGGTGGTGGAGTGCGCCAGGCCGGACCCTGGTGGCCGTCCTCGAGCACATCACCGCCGGGGATCGCCCTAAGCTGGGCTATCCTACCCACTCACCACTAGCGTCCGCCCGGCGCCACGGTGCCACCAACTGGCCGCCGAGGAGGATGAGTACCCTCTCCTTGTTGTCCTTGGCGTCTGCGTGTTTGTCTGGATCGGTGCCGGCCCAGTCGCCGCGCGCCCACCTCCGCTCCGGCCGGTGAACCACGAGGTGGGGAATCGCCGGTGCGCTCGCCGCCGAGGACGTGTTCCCGCGACATCTTCATCAACGAAGACCGCACAACGATGCTGTCGGTCGGCCGCCTTCGGCTGCACATGCCAAAGACCGAGTCGGCGGACTGGGCCGTCCCCGTCAACGAGGACGAGTTCGTCCTCAGGATGGCAATGGAGCGCTCACTGAACGACGAGCCGCCGATGCCGGCATCGGACGTCTGCGCCTGGTCCAGGGTGGACTGGGAGCGGGAGGATGCCGACCGCATCTAGTGTCTGCAGCTGCATGCCGATCGTCAGGCTTCCTGCGGCACTCGCCGCCAGCACGCCTACCAGGGCGCGTGGCTCATCGTCCTCGACGACGAGGAGGAGGAGGAGGAGGAGGCAAGGACCTCATCGTAGCCGTGGCGCTACGGCGACACCGGCCAAGGCAGCTCCCAGCCATCGCAGCCACCGAGCGACAACAACGACACGCGGGACGTTGACTACACCGTCTTCTACCGCAACTTCGGCATATGAGCAGCACCCTGCGGCATCGGCATCAGCTAGGCCTAATAGTATTTTCTAAGTTTTTATTTTCTTTAGCCTAATATAGTCAAAATTCGGGTGTTTGTCCGAATTTAACGTAATATGTATAAACTCGTCTAAATATTATGAAATTGTCTATAAACATGAATGAAAAACTGAACGTTTGGCAAAAGTTATATCCATCCTGTACTAAATAGTGTGAAGAGGTAGTGGTTCCACCTTGTGCGGAGTTTCCTTTGTCCCAAAATTAATTGACGAGTTACATCTGTGTAGATTCACACCATATCTACCCATTAATGCGTGTCAATTAATTTGGACAGATGAAAATATATCGTGTCATTGATCGTGAAAAATAATTTTCCTAAAGTAACTATACTATACTAGCTGAAACAAACGTTGAGAGCGGCCGTGGCCTAAGATAAACATTGTTTTCGTGTCGTGATCGTCTCGTTCCCGCGGTCCCGGAAATCGGAACGACCTTTTTCCACGACCAGCGCCGCGCCCGCGCTCCCTTGTTGGGTAGTTTCGGCATAAAACTGCGCGCTTCTCCCGAAGAATCCGCCTCTACCCAAACCCAAACCCACCCATCGCTTCTAGGCTGTTCTACATGTCAAGCAGGAGGCGCCGAGGAGGCGGCCGCACCCGCGGCGGCGGCGGCCGCGGCGACGGCCGTGGCGGCGGAGGCCGCGGAGACGGCGGACGGGGGCCTTTCGACGGGTTCGCGCCGGGAAGCAGCCTGAACGTCTCGTCGGGCATGGCCTACTTCCCCTCCCAGGACAGGATGGGCCGCATGAGTACGTGCCGACACCACTAGCTCTGATCCTGATTCTGCCTCGCTTCTCCCTTTTGCTCTTCGATCCGTTCTCTAATGGCCGCCCCCGCCGCCGCTGCTGCTGTTCCTTGCTGTGCGTCCAGGTTCCGAGCAGAGGGAAGGGCTGGATCGCATGCTCGCGGCGAACCGGGAGGTCATGGATCGCCATATCGCCGAGTCGGGCGCCGACCCCAGACAAGTCTGGAGTGAGAATCCTTCGCTCTCCCGTGTCTCCCCCTCTGCCCAAATTGCCTTGCTTTTTATTTTCCTTGCGAGGATTGGGGGTTTGGGCTCTCAATCGCGAAAGCTTTGTGCCGCGCGTGCCTTCGCTGCATCAACATTGGGCGTCGTGGGATATGCATTGAATAGATTGTGATGATTTTAACCTACAGGTTTCCTTGGTTCCGATCTGACCGGCGGTTTCTTTGGTTGCGGAATCATGTTCAGTTTCTCTGCAGGAGCGAACGTGCCTGGGTGAAAGCGCATATGCATGTGTGTAGTTGGTACACGGGCCCATGTGTTTATTTGGTGAATCTAGTAGTACTACTCCTAGTTTTTTCGTTTCCTAGTAGACGCAGGTGCATCTTCCTGATACTGCACGTTCTGCTGCGTTGTTACTTCTGAACATGCCTTCCGTTTTCGAGTCAATCGGTAGTGCTGCTTGTGATTTGGGATTGCATCAATGTTCTCCAAGAGGCATTGATATATAATATCGTTTCACATCTGAGTCATTGCTCAGGACAGAGATTGTTGTGATATGAACTGGACTTTTTAGAAGTTTGTGCCTTACTGATGCTCTTGGAAGTTGTTTTGTGAAGGGGTGGTTGACAGTAGTTTATTTAGGCGAAATTCCCCACTGCAGTTTCTATGAATTAAATTAACAAAGTGTAAATATGTGCAGGGTTAACAAGTCTTAAAAAACTTTTAAAAATTATATATCTAGTGTTTATTGCTAAGCCAGTCTGTATGGTTGACAGTAGTGGATCCAAGATTCAAGCAATTGGTGTACAGACCTAAAATAATCCACATGAGCAAGTTTTATTTCACAACAAATTTGATGCCGTGGAAAGCATATCACAGTAATTTAGTGAAAGCATACCACACACTACAATTTTCCATGGCCAAATTGCTGTTTCATCTTCATCTTTTAGATGCATTTGTTTACATAGAAATACATGATTCAAGTCAGTCCATGCTATTTTTTTGTATTCATAGCACAAAAATCAGCAAGACATTGAACAATGGAGAATTTAGAAACTGACAAGGCATCCAAGAAAATTACCACTGTCTGATCCATCCCTGAATTTTGCTGCCCAATCGCCCAAATCAGGTCTCGCCGCTGGTCGTGGTGTTGTGTCAATGGGTTTGCCCACATCTTAGAGCTTCTGTATAGGATGCGTTCTGCTTGTTATTTGGTTTTTGCAATCTTGGGCTTCCTAAGAGTTGAAAGGAGGGAGCTGATTGGGACTTTGGGGGAGAGAATGGGCGAAGGGTAGTTCAGGAGCAGGCTGGGACAAACTCGTGTTTCTGTCCAATTATTCTTGGTATATCTGTATATTTAACAGTGTTATCACTATATTTCCTAAAAAAAATGGTTGT
Source organism: Avena sativa (assembly GCA_916181665.1). Lineage (NCBI taxonomy): Eukaryota > Viridiplantae > Streptophyta > Magnoliopsida > Poales > Poaceae > Avena > Avena sativa. The sequence goes on from OV702296.1 coordinate 288,966,187, forward strand.
CCTACAGTTGCTCCACCCACGATACTTGATAATCCGGATAAGGACCCCAGTGAGTCGACTGACCTTGCGGAGATGGAGGACTCTGGACCACTGCATGAGGCAGCATGCACGGGGAGAATGGAGACATGCAAATACTTGGTAGAGGAGCTGGGGTTTGACGTCAATTGTGAAGCTAATAATGATTCAGGTATGTGCGTGTATTCTTGCTAGATTAAATTATTTTCCGTTAATTTATTTTTGTTGGTAACACAAGTATAAGCTGTTATATGTGTTGTAAACATTATTTTGTGTGTCCCTTAGAATTCCACATCTTGATGCTCTGGTTTCTCGTACTGTGTGGTTTGCTACTGCATAGTGTTGGCATGCTACCATTATGAATGGCATGCAAACACTGATAATGTGGACTCATTGGTTGTTATATGCATATTTTTCTCCATTCTCTTTCTTGTCCATTTTCATTACATGAGTTCCCTATTTACTGTCTCTTTTCACACTGTTCTGTTAGCCTGCTGTAATGTGATTTGGCCCTCAAGAAGTCCGTGCATATGTTCTTTTGTGCACTTTATCAGTTCAATTTTCTTCCTTATTTCTTTACATGACGTGACCATAAGTTAATACGTGATTTTATGAACCCCATGTAAAAGAATGCCAAATGTGCTTATGAGATTTATGAATGCCAGTTCCTTCTCCATATACATCTGCAAAGTGATTTCTGCTTCTAGCATTGCATCTGGTATGCGTTTCTTCCAAATTGCTGATGAAAAAGGCCCCTTTCAAGATTTAAATTTTTATTTTCAAGTGTGTCTTTTCATATGTCTAAGTTGTAACTGTGGTCTGGTACACTACTCTGTATGACATATTTATATATTACTCCCTCCTATCAGCGACACTTATTATGGATCGGAGGGAGTAACTTTTATGCTTCGCATTATACTGTGATAGTCTGGTAATGATCTGATTGAATTGCTTCTTTGTAACTCTTGGCAGGCATAACACCTTTGTCTTGCGCGGTGTTGCGTGGCAAATCAATCGCTGTGAAGTATTTGCTTGACAAAGGTGCTAATCCCGATAAGCAAGACAACAAAGGCTTTGCTCCTCTGCACTACGCTGCAAAAGAAGGTTCTCTTTCTGCACCTATTAACACTTCATATATTTACTGATTCGTCGTTAACAAAAGGAAGTTCTCAATTTAAGTGTTCATTTTATAGGTTAAAGTCCTGCCTCATCTTGTTACTAATGCCCATCCCCACTTTGTTTCGAAATGGCAGATTCATATGTGTGTACTTACTAAAACTAAAAAGACTGTTAGTACATTATACCTGACACCTATAACATTCCTCATTGATTTAATTTTTTTCCACCTTTTTGGCTCTTTGTACTCCAACATTACAGTGAATTCAATCATGTATTTGCCTGTTGTTACTTGAAGGCTGTCATGTGAATTGGGGTATATGTGCCTATCTTGAATGGAACACACTTTACTTGAATGATATAGTCCTGGTCTATTTGCATTCTTCGTAAAATAAGAATGTCTTAAATAAAGAAGTATTATCTAACATCACCACTTACTTTCCTTTTCTTCCATAGGAATGGACCGACTGGTGCGACTCTTGCTGTCTAAAGGAGCTAGTGTTAATATATTGTCTTGTGAAGGGACGCCTCTACATGTTGCTGCCTCGTATGGGAAGTCTGGGATCATGCAGATCTTGTTGCAACACAATGCTGATGTAATAAGTAATTTAATATATTGCAGTTGAGGATCATTACTACTCCCTCCTCAAAATAGATGTTGGAGATTTGTCTAGATTCGCATGTTTCAAGACGCGTTTTAGTGTATAGATACATCCAAATTTAGACAAATCTTCGACATCTATTTCGAGATGGAGAGAGTACATATTTGTGTAACTATTTTTATTTTATATGTCAAATGACCTCTTTCCCTAAAAATTTGCAGCCACACAAGGCCGTGGCAGATTTAGGTACTCCCATGGCTGCAGTTCTTTCTGTTGCTTCTGGAAGAATTAGTGAGTCTGCTGTTTTAAAGTGCATGAAGCTCCTTGTGAAGGTCTGATAGACAATTCACCCTCTTTTTTAAATTGGTGCAGGAACCCAGTGTGGATTCCTTACTGGATTGCTCTATTTTGTTTGAACTGTACATATCAAAACATTCATTTATTATATTACTTGTTTCCACAGGCTGGTACTAATTTGAATTTTACAAATCCTGATACTCCATTGGTGATAGCAACTAGCAAAGGCTTATCTGAATGTGTTGAGTATTTGTTGGAGGTCGGCGCAAATGCCAATATTCCAAGCAATCATGTAAGTTGTTGAGTCTTGCTATTTGATGTTGTGCTTGATTGTTATTCTCCTTGGTACTTGTAAACATATATTGATGTGATGTTGTGTTGTCTGTCAGTTGGCCAAATCGATTTCTCAATTGCATAGTGAGAACTTATACACAACTACGTGGGCCTAATGGGCTTTTAGTCTACACATAAACTATAACTAATAATCTGAACATTGTTGACTCTGGGAGCAAGGTGAAATGATATATCTTGATAATTCCATCGTTTTGTTTCTACATGCTAATAGGATGGGCCATATATGTCTTGTGTTGACACATTATGACCATGCTCTGTAAATATCTCTGTCTTCTGTTTTTTACATAGCAGGGTTGTATGACACCAATAGAGATCGCTGCAAACTCTGGAACAAGAAAGCTTGTGGAGGTTCTATTTCCGTTCACTTCACCCATTCAATCAGTGTCAAACTGGAGTGTTGAAGGAATCATTGCCCATGCAAATTTAAGGCATTCAAAGAACAAGGTACGAACTGAATTATAAGCTCAGTTATTTCGACCTTCAAAACTGTGGCATCTTAAATTTACCGCTCCTAAGATTAAGTGCGCCGTTCGTTCTCTTTAGTGTTGCCCATAACTTATATCCACTAATTTTCATAGCAGCTAAATAAATAGTAATATGTAAAAATATCAGTTATTTGCACATTGTCAGCTAGTTCAGAAAAAAATCAGTAAGCTATGAACACACAAGAGAGAAACTGTGGCCAATACTCAATAGGGAACCTGATACTGAAACAGAATGCGCCAGTATCCACTTGAAAGAAACCAGAACATAAGTAGGTTGTTAATGGAGATAACATTTTGGTATTCGCTCATGCAAGCCAATCAAGGAATTTTGCTGCCCATATTCACTGGTTTTTAGTTGTTGTTTCAAGTTTTTGCGGAACCTGTGGCTTGGACAGGAAGTACCACAATTAGGGCAATCCAAATGTTTTCAATAAGTAAACTACTCATGAGTTCAAGTGGTAAAAAATGTTATTCTGAAGAGAATTCTCAAAATTTGCTATTTTTAGTTCTGTGAGTTGTTAAGCTTCTCCATGTTTGTTAACTTGACATTTCTTATGTACCATGGATCATCGTCTGCTTAATCATCATGATTAGGGCGAGCGAAGTGATAAAAACAGCACTGTTCAGCTGAAATTAAATGCAGAAAAAGCAACCAAGAAAGAGGATTCTAGTGCACCGAAGCCCCGTTCAAAGGTAATATCGTTGCACATGTTCCCTGTATGAAAGCTGTATTAGATACATGCTGCTAATATAAGTGTTGTTTTTAATGGTATATGATAAGAGAGGTGATAAAGATAAGAAGGCCGAGCTGAAATTACTTGGTGCAAAAGCAGTAGAACAGAAGGACTATGCTAGTGCATCAAAATTCTACAGTGAGGTATTATATTGTTGCACCATCATATCGTACTACCTGAGTGCTGTCTTAGTTCCATATCCAGTGGCGGAGCTATGTGCATGTCAGGGGGGGGGGGCCACTGCCCCCCACCTCCACCCGATTTGGACCAATCTCAGAAGATTTTTTTAGGAAGGGCTTAGTTTGAAGTTGTTTAGCCTTTTGGTCCCCCAAACCTTCAGATTTTTACTTTTGCCAACTTTCGTCTAGCTCCGCCACTGTCCATATATTTAGCACATCATTAGATATAGAGCATGAATGGAATACATTATGATTGCCTACTTGATTCTGGGATGACAGATTGCGCTTATATTTTTGAGAATCAAGCATATGATTTGCTTTGACGCAGGCAATCGAAGTGGACCCTGAAGACGCAACGCTTTATTCGAACAGGAGCCTCTGTCATCTAAGGAGTGGTGAAACACATGATGCTTTGCTTGATGCTGACGCTTGCATAAGGCTGCAGCCTGATTGGCCGAAAGGTTACTACCGGAAAGGAGCTGCCCTCATGTCGCTCCAGGTCAGATAATATTGCAATTCGGTATTATTTTGCTGTTCTACACGTCACACCCCATGTAGATAATCTGCTTCTTATTATTATCCTAGGAGTATAAAGAAGCATGCGATGCATTCTTGGCTGGAGGGAAACTGGATCCTGCAAGTGAGGACATCCGTCAAGCATTTTGGTAAGGATTTCCATCTGTTGCCTTTGTTTTCTTGAACATTTCTCCTAAATCGTCTCCCTCTGCCAAAGTCTAGTGCAGATGAGTTTTTTCAGAAACCAAATGATGCAAAATTTGAATAGTATGTAGAAAAATATAACATCTATGTACAACTTAATATGCACTACATGTTGGCATAGAGGGAGTAGTGGGTTTTGATTCCACACATACTTTTTTCTAATATATGTTATTATGCATATTTAAATTTTCGGACATATTTAATGAAGTAAAACATGTTCTTTGAATTCCATTGCTTGTATGCCCTATCAGTTTGTGTTAACTTGTTTCCTTCACGATGTATTGCAACATTATCCTGCGCTAAAATTCTTGGACCTAAAAACAACCAAGGAATGCTTCGAGACATGTTAAACATTGATGCCTTCGGCATGGTAGTAGCTACCCTACCTTGCATTTTTCTTATAACAGTTGTTATATCTCACGTTTTCAGGGAGGCAATCGAGGCAATGAAGAAGCAACATTTGGCTCGGCAAAATCCCAAGTCACGTGATTAGAGCTGGAGTTCCTATGAGGCGATGTCTTGTTTTTTGGGTCTAAAACATACTGAGAAGTGGCGTTGAGGCCCGAATGCTCAGTTCCTTGAAACCGAAGACGTGACTTAACACATCCTGAAACACTATATGGCTGTGCTCGTTCATAGGTTTAGATTTGTTGTTAGGAATTGTTCAGAAGCGCCTGACTTCTTGCCCTTGCCAGCGGATGGTTTAGATGGTAATTTCTTCTTGTTTGCTCTTTAGGGACATGTTGTCCATCACAGGCTGAGGGCGCGTTTTGCACCCGATCCTCTGTTCTGGACGAACTTGTAGACCGCCCCAACGTTTGCCACCTATCTGTGATTACTTTTGTGATGGTGTTATGAATGTTGAAGTGGCCGATGAAATTGTACAAGGACTCTCCCATGCTTTGGTGTTGTCGGAAGTGATCGTTCTTTTTGCTGGGTTGAACAAAGAAACCGCTGAAGTTCCTGAGTCAGAAGCCTGCAAAGCAACATGACTAGACTGTAAAACTGATCCTGGCTTTCCATTGGTTGGACATTTGAGTCGAGAGGTATTTGGCCATGGCTATCTTGTCCCTGCCTGCAACCTCGATTGGTCCAACCGTTGAAGCTTTCCAACTTAATGGACCGGTTTAAACTGTTTTAGCTTTTCGGTGGATTGATTTTGAACCGAGTTGGCCATTATATTGAACTGGTTTGAGATATGCCGAGAAGGGTTGGCACCATCTAGGGAGAGATTTGGGGTTGGAGCGCACTCCTTGCTTGGAGGGGTGATTGAGAGGCCACAAGCCCTGCCGGAATGGAATGGTCGTTGTATAGGGAGTTTGTCTCCATAGCTCTCAAACTTGGGTTCTCTAGCTGACATGTGTTTTGAGATTTTACTTGGCAACATAAGTAGTACGTCCGTTTCTAAATACTCCCTCCGTTTCGGAAAATGTTGTCGTGGATTTGTTTAAATTTGAATGTATGTGGATGCGTTTTATTGCATAGATACAAGCGGATCTAAACAAATCCACGACATTCTTTTCTGGAGGGAGAGTACAAAATGTTTTGGCAAGCTATACTAACTTGTCAAAACGTTTTATATTTACAACAAGCATGTTTGAGTTTGATCAATTTTATAAAAATATATAAAATAACATCCACGTGGCAAATGAATACATTACAGAGTATATTCAGTATTGCATCTACCAATACTAATTAGATAGTGTAAACGTATTTATAATTCTATATACAGTATATTTCAGTCGAATTTTAAATAAAAAACTGACATCGGAGAAGACCACTAGTACTACGACGACTTAAATGGAGTAAATCTCGCCGGATCAAAAGTTGACTCCTCAATCCTCTCCCTCGACAGGGAGCTCCCGTTGCTATTTCATCTGCCCTCGATGCTCCCGGCCTCCCCACGTTCCCGCCCCTTCCCCTCCCACGCCCGCCTTATTCCCCTCGAAGCCACCGCCCATACCGCTCCCCTTCACCTAGCCGAGGCCGTCGGAGCCGACGCCGCTGAAAACCTACAATGGAGTCGCCGTCGCCGTCCGTCGACAAGTCGTCCTTCTACTCCATGCTCGAGTACAACATAAATGGTAGTATGCACACCGCCGCCGCCACCCGTCGAAACCCTAGTCCGCGTTACTCGTTTCCTTGTCTCTAACGCCCCAGCTTCTTTCGTTCTTGCTTTCTCCAGCCAACCCCGGCTCGCTGGAGAGCGATTTGGTCGAGGCGATACGGGATGGTGATGTGCGCGACCTGAAGGGTGAGTAAACCTGGCCAATCTCCGCGCCGCGCGGCCGGCGTCCGCCTCACTGCCCAACACGGGCGTTGTTCCGCTGTGGCCGTACGTGAGGCTGTTTTGGTTTGTATTTGTATCACGGGCATTTTGCAGGGGTGCATTGGGTTGCATGATTGCATCTCACGATTTTTTACTAGTACTATCATTTATTTACACATTGGTACTACTTACCTTGTGGACTTGTGGTGAATTCGTGTTTAATTAGTCGTGTTTTCAGTCAGATTTGGTTATGTGGTTCTGCACAGGGTTTGCTTAAGATACTGAGTGAGCATGTTTATTGACGGATTGTGCAATCATTTGAAATTGCAGTTACATGTTTCGCACCATATATTGCATTTTATTAAGATCCATTTGTACATTTTTGGGTCATGTAGAGCTGGTGAGTGAAATGGACGAAGACGAAAGGGCAAGACTCGCTGATATGCATATATGTGGCACGGGGTTGCTACAAGTGGCTGTATACCTTGGTAAAGTGGATGTTTGCAAGTACTTTGTGGAGGAGCTCGGGTTTGACGTCAATGCTGGTGACCTCTGTGGTGGTGCGTACTTTCTGTACTGCTGTAGTCAGAAACTGCATGGGAACACAAGGGATATTGTGCTTACATTTTTCTTTGTTGTCTCTGTTTTGCACTTCTGTTATTTGGTGATTACAAGTACCAGCTATTGGCCTGCAACTAATCAGGCTTCAGGTGTTTTTGCTATGATTTATAGGGCTCACTTAGGGGAATTATATTCAACCCATGTTTTTATTTCTGAATTTCTGATTAGTTGAAAATGATACCGAAGCAGGTTCTTTGGAGAAATTTTTATATATATATTAAAATTTTGGCATCCATGTATTGCTGGAGTATAAGTTGCATTTAATGTGATTTTGATTAGGATACATACTACCTGGATATGTTCTTCTATTGTCACATTTGGATGATCCATACCATAGGTAATTGTATGGTATATGAGTTTATCTGCCATACTTCTAGGGATTAATCTGATAGCAGCACATGTCTGTGAATAAGGGAGGTATACCATGCACTATCCTACAACGGAGTGTTTTCACCTTCTAGATGAGAGAGCGGGAGAGGTATTGATGATCTAACTGGGTACTTATTTGGTTGCCAGGTGTAACGCCTCTGAGTTCTGCAGCATTGTTTGGAGAAGAAGTTGTTGCTAGATACCTTCTTGACCATGGAGCCGATCCTAATAAGCTAGAGCAGTCAGGCTCTGTTGCTCTTCATAATGCTGCAAAAAGCGGTATCTCCACATCTCTCTGTCTGTGTATGTTTCATTTGATCTGTTAGTGTTTGCAATGAACATTACTGTGTCCTAAATAAGAACAAGTAAATTCAAGGCTGTAACCATAAGACTCACCAATTTTGAATTTTCAAAAATCATTGCTAGTACCCACATTGTGAGAACATTGTGTTGGAACTCCCTAAACTATCACGAACTTCCTCACTTGGCTCCCTTAACTTGATTTTCTGCACCGGGATTCCCTGAACTTGTCTCCATTCTCACATGGCTCCTTTTGATCGTTAGACGTAGACCTGATGGCTCTCACTCTTTTTGCCATGTTCAGCACCACCTAATGGAATCTGGTGAAAAATAGCTAAGTGAAAAAACATAGATAAGTTTAGGGAGGACCTAAAGAGAACCATAGTTCATGAAGGCAAGTGAGAAGGTGGTGATAGTTTAGGTAGTTCTTATCTATTTCTTTTTCATTTATTTCTGTTTAGTAACTATTTGTTCCATGGTAATTTGTTATACTTAGTTGCCCTATATTTTGTATGTAAATTTTTTGTCTGGCCTATGACGCAATCTATAAACCTTCCATCTGTCTAAATTTTACAAGTCAAAAAATATTTATGGGTCAATCTTCTTCATAGAGCTATATTTGTTTAGATTGGTTTCATAATTTGTCTAGTATACCCTACTAATTGAGTAGTCTTTGGATTCTTGTGGTTCTTTCTTGGCATGCTTTCATAAAATGGTGTTTGATCAAAATTCATCTTGACTCTTGCACATCTCAAGAAGCCTACGACCTTGGTTTATTACTTGGTTTTTAGGTGCTTGGGACCAGTCAACCTACTATATATTTGGGCACCACACCCTGCCCCAACCCATTAGTGTTACTTGTACTAATGTGGCTGCCGGCATCCACACGGACTGGTGTCTGATTCGGTATTGTTTAGGATGCGGGTGTCTGATTTATGGTATTGACCCACCTGGTTGAGGTGCCATTCGAGTTCAACAGCTCATCCTGCTTTTCAACTTTTGATAATTACCATTACAATTTCTTATTTAAATCTTTTTTGTGAGAACTTAGAGCTCAGATTAATTTTGAGGTGCATTGATGTCTGCATGTTGAGGTGTGTAGAAAGGAACGAGGTAATACGTGATAGGGTATGGGTGGCACCAATCAACAAGAAGCAAGTCCAATACCGACTAAGGTGGTTTGGGCATATCCAGCTGAGACCTCTAGAAGCACCAGTTAATAGTGGTATTTTAAAGGGTATATGGAAAATACTAGGAAGGGAAGAGGGAGACCAAAGTTGACATGGACTGAGGCAGTATAAAGGGACTTGATGGATTGGAATGTTCCTAAAGATTTGGCTCTTGATAGGACTGCATGGAAATCAGCAACCCATGTGCCAGAATATTAGTTTACTCATTCTTTGTTTACTCTTTTCTCTCCCTTGCTTTTTCTTTCCTTGTGTTTCTGTTGTTGTTGGCTGCATATTGTTTTGTCTTTTCTCATGATTAATACCATGGGAAAGGGTGGGTGTGGAGCACTTTAGCACACGCCTTATAGCAACTTATTGTTTCATTGTTTTCTTAGGATATTCTAGAGTATCTGCATAATGCTTGCTCTTTATGAAACTATAATGCTATTCCTATATCTTATACAGGGAATGAGGAAGTAGTGCGTTTGTTGTTATCTAGAGGGGCCAGAGTTGATATAGCCATCGCTCATGGGACACCACTTCATATTGCTGCTTCATATGGGAAGACTAGTGTTTTGAAGATTTTATTGGATCACCATGCAGATGTAATGTGTAACTTCCATACTTCATCTATTGACAATTTTGATACCTGGTTGTTGTTGATCTATTTAATTTTACCATATTTTGTGCTGACATGTTCAATAATTCATTCATACATTTCTAGTCAGCTCTAGTTTAAAATCATGTTAGGAATACTAATTCTAATGACCAACCTGTATAATAAATATTGCTAAATTTAGGATAATTGAGTTTTAGCAATCTGAGAAAATGCAAAGTGTACTACTGTGAGTTCAGACATATTTATTGCTGTATATAGTTGAATATGTTTGCACGGTGTATTCCCTTTTGATGATGTATCTATAGTTATATTGCTGCAACCTGTTGAATTATGTCACTTTTGTATAGGAAGTGATTTTGTGCTCTTAAATTTGTAGCCAAACAGGGTTTCAGAAGTTTCAGGTACCCCTCTTGTTACGGCTCTTCATTCTACTAAACATGGATTGAGTGAATCTGATTCACTAGAATGTGTCAAGCTTCTTGTCAAGGTCTGATACCCCGTTTGCTTTGTTTTTCCATGTCTTGATGGCTATGCAGGAATCCATTAGTTACTATAGGATAATAAGTCATTTCATTATTTGATTCCTCTTATGTATATGATCTATATGCATGGCATTTTGCTTTAATAATATGCATCAACAGGCTGGTGCTGATGTGAATTCTGCTAATCCAAATACTCCCTTGGTGGTGGCAACTATGCGTGGCTTGACTGAATGTATTAAGTACTTGCTGGAGGCTGGCGCGAACCCTAACATTTCAGATAAGCAGGTGAGGTTTTGGTCTTCCTAATTTCTTGCCCTTCTTATCGCGGTGGGAAATCTAGTGCATATGGTATTAATTTTTACCACATTATATGCAGGTGTTTGTTTGTTGCATGGTGTTGCATGTATATGCCTGTATCTTTCTGAACTTTGTGCACACCTGTTGGGTTTGCACGGAATTATTTGTGTTCATGATGCCATATTGCTACTGTATTTTAATTTTCTTTGTAAGGTAGTCAGCACTTCGTCACCCCCCTCCCCTCCCGCGGCGTGCCCCAGGGCGCCGCCGGGGGGCCCCCGCCGCCGCCGTCCAAGTTCTCCCTCCATCTCCTGTCTCCCTTCCGCCGCTGTCGCCGGCATGGCCGCGGTGGCGGCGGCCCCTGGTGTCGAAGGCGCTAGGGGAGGGGGGGTGACGAGGACTTCGACGGGCTGCTGGGGCGGCACCAGCGGATGTGCTCGGGTGCGGTGGTCGGACAGCGATCTGGACCAGGCGGCGGCCATTGCCGTCCTTGGCTCGTCCTCTCGGGCGGAGGAGGCTGGTCGTGGATCTCGATTCCCATCTAGACCCGGTGCTTCTGGCCTCGGCCAGTTGCGGCGCGGTTGGGAGGCTAGTGCGGAGCCGATCTGCACGAATCGGCGGAGATCCAGCCGGCTGTGGGTGTCGAGAGGCGGGGGATCCGGTGAAAACCAGGCTCTCACTCGTTGACGGCGGGCGATGGCGGCGTTGTTGCGCCGTAACCTTGTTGGAGGCATCGACCTTGCAACCTTCGTCTCTTCGTCGCTCGAGCTGCTCCGGGGGAAACCCTAGATCTGGGCCTTCCCGGATCAGACGATGGCGACGCGTTCAGCGTCGTCTCCCTCTTGAGGGCATCGTTCTTGGAGCAAGTGCTGGATGCGGAAGGAATAAGGTGGAGCGGTCTTTCATCGGTGGCATTGAAGACGGCGAGTCTCGGCGGCAAGGTGTCGCAGAGTCTCGGTGATGGATATGGCCTGTTGGACTCGCGCAGGTCGGTGGAGCTGTCTGACGTCGAGGTGGCGTCGATGGTTGGCCTAGCTTGGGCTATGCATTGATCTTTCTTGAAGATGGGATTGCGAAAGATGGCGGCGGCGACTACTGTGGGTCAGCCGGACCGGTTTGGGTTCCTTGCGCGTCAATGGGCGGCAGGTTGAACTATCGGTTTCTTAGATGAGGCGCGTCGGTGTGATGTCAGGGCAAATGGCCCTGTTCATTGGCATCCCCCTCATATGTTTAGGTGTAGCGATGATCGCTAGGATTGGTGGATTTCGGTTTGATCCTTGTATTTCTCCTTGTAAGGTTTAGTGAATAATTAATAAAGCAGGCTGTGTGCATCGCTCGATGCAGAGGCAGGGGGTTTTCACCTCCTTTTCGAAAAAAAAGGTAGTCAGCACTTAGAAAAACTTCATGAACTCTCTTATTGATTGTATTAAATGGAAAATCCCTTCCATCTAATTCTTGCTAACTAAGTAATTAACTTTGGTCATGTGGTATATTGAATTAAAGTTTATCTTATTTCCTATTTTACTTCACATCAGGGCCGTATGCCAATACAAATTGCTGCAAGCTTTGGAAGAAGAATCCATGTGGAGATTCTATTGCCTTTCACTCCTCCCATCAGAGCAGTGTCAAACTGGACTGTTGAAGGAATTATTGCTCACGAGAAGTTAAAATGCTCAATTCCAAAGGTTTGACTTGACTTGGAAGTTGTCAAATACTTCTTCCATCTCCCATAATATAAGATGTTATTATAACCAATACATGAGTATATTGGTTGTAGTAACATCTTAGATTATGGGGTGGAGGTAATATATTCCTATGATTGTTTATATGCATGCCACATTTGGCAAGATATTTTCTCACATTTTACTTATTTCGGAAATACAATCAACTAGATACACTCGTCATTGGACTGTTTGAATCATCATATTTAAAATTGATCATTTAGATCATAAACTTGGACTAATTCTTAAAAGGTGCTGAATACTCATTAATATAAGATAGTTCTGGACCTTTATTGGTAAATGGAGGACTGCATGTACAACTTAATGATGTTTTTCCTAGTGATCTGCATAGGATTTTCACAATGGCCATTCAAAGTTGCACCAATATTGTTCATTGCAAATGCTAAATGTACACAGTGGCAACAATTTTCTTGTGGGGGATCCGTAAATTGAACCCATGACCTTAGATAAAGCCATCTAAACATCCAACCAGCTGGTCTGTTTGGATTTTGTGCCATTAATGGGTAATAAAATACTTATCTTCGTCATTTTCAGTATGTATATAGGGCTAGTCTAACTACATATACTTTTATTTTCAGCTCATTGTGATGTCGCGTCAAAGCCTAACCTATTTCTCCCTAATTTATGTTCATGATTTAGGATGAGTCATGTAACAAGATCATGCATAGAATTGCTGAGCTGAAATCTCAAGGAAAAAAGGCAGTCACAAGAAATGACTTCCTTGGTGCGTCAAATCTCTACACAAAGGTATATGCTTGCATACTTTGAGTTCAGTGTCAGTGGCATTATCCTACAATGATCAAAGTACTTAGTTACGCTTGTTTTTTTACCCATGGGCACTAGCACCCATGTTTTTTGTTTATTATAAGAAGCAAACACCCTGCAGAGGCTGGGCCTCGAACGCGAGTGGACGAGCACACAAAAGCTTGCTGCTAGCCAACTGAGCATTGCTTGGTTAAAAACTTGACTCATGGGTACTAGCACCCATGGCGTTTTTATTTAGAAGAAGCAAGCACCATCAGCAGAGGTTGGGTCTTGAACGCGGTTGGGCGAGCTCGCAGACATGCACTGCTAGCCAACCAAACATTTGTTGGCAACAGTTTGCATTTTTTTGGCAACAGTTTGCATTTTGTTGACCGTTTAGTTTAAACTGACCTCCAAGTATAATCCTCTAGTCGTTTTATTCATGGATTTGGCTCATATTATGTATCTTCATTTTTCAATTTAATGTAGGCACTTGAGCTAGATCGTTTTGATGAAACGTTGTATTCAAATAGGAGCCTTTGCTATCTAAAAATTGGCAAACCACGTGAGGCTTTGTTTGATGCTGATCTATGCATTGCAAAACGACCCGGGTGGGTGAAAGGTTACTACCGGAAAGGAGCTGCTCATATGTCGCTCAAGGTCAGAAAACTTACGACACTAGTCATCTCTGTTGCCCTTTCTGCACTTTGTGTGGATCATCTGTCCAATGTTCTGTCCGCAGGAGTACGGGGAAGCATACGAAGCTTTCCAGGACGGACTGGAGCTGGATCCTGGGAATGCCGAGATCGAGAAAGTGTTGTGGTAATATATATCTATCTGCTATTTATATTCAGGGTTTGTGTTGGGGCAAATCATTTTGATGCAGTCCATCTCGAGTATGTACGTGGGCCTAATTTTTGTATTTGGTCTATGATTGTTATTTTTCGGAAAATTGATTTAGCGAATTGCAGAAACACAAACCTGACAGTACCACATATTAGTGAGAACCTCACAAGCACACGGAAATTAGGAGCAACGCGCTCGTCATATGCACCCGCTGAAACCTGTGGAAGGAGAGAAATAGGAGGATCGTTCAAACACTCTTTGAGCTGGCAACAAGTCGCTGTCAGGATTAGAGGACTCATCCAGGGGTCCAAGTCTTGCTACTATGCCCTCTTCCAGGGGTCTATAGTCTCAGGTCCTTGGAAGCTGATTTGGAAATTGTGGGCGCCACCCAGGATGAAGTTCTTCATCTGGCTCGCTTATCAGGGCAGATGCTGGACGGGTAAGAGGCTGGAGCGCCGGCAGCTTCCTCACCGGCCGCTTTGTGCGCTTTGCGACCAGTCTTCGGAGTCCATGTCACACCTCCTCACCGGATGCCCGTTCTCGCGGACTATCTGGCACGAGGTCCTATCATGGATCCGATCTACCTCTGGACCTCCGGTTGCTGAAGGCCCCTTCGCGGAGTGGTGGGAGCTGGTGGTGAGCTCCAACCCACGTCAGATGCGCAAAGGAACCTCGTCCGTGATCATGCTTACGGCGTGGTGGATGTGGAAGCATAGGAACGCGATCGTCTTCAACAACGAGTCCCCCTCGGTGGCTCCCCTGGTCGACACGATCAAAGCTGAGGCTAGATTGTGGGCTGAGGCTGGGCCGCGGGGGTTGCGCCAGATGCTCCCTTAGATTAGCTTGCCTTAGCCTTGCTCTGTCTCCTTGGGTTGAGTTGTATGGCGCGGGTGTTGGTCCTCTCTGGACTTGTAAATTGACTCTTTCTTAACCTATGCTTTTTGCGTTTTCGCGAAAAAAGATTAGAGGACTCATCATGAGTTCACGACTAACCTTGTCCTTCTAAGCTGGTGATGGTGTCCCGTTCTGCCCAGCTGCCCAGGCACTATCGTGCGTTGCTCCGACATCACCACCAACACACACTGCCGTGCACATTCACCACAAACTGAGTAGGCTTTTGCTTGGTGATTTTGTGGGACCTTGGAATATTTTGTATCTACCACAATTTTTCATGCACGCCTTCTATTATTTTTCTCTTACGCTAATTATGATCTATGTTCGCAGGGAGGCTTGCAAGGCGATGGAAAAGGATGATGATGCTGTAGGAAGTACATAGCGCGTGACCCATTTTTGTTAAAAAACGGGCGACAAACCGGTTAGTGACCTCGGGTGCACACATTTGACAAGTTCGATGATCGGTTTGTCCGTTTTGCGAGTTGTGTGAAACTACACACGCGGGACAAGTTGTGTGACCGTCAGTGCTATTTACTCCAAGTTAAAGGAAGAGGTTGAGGTCAAACACTAAGGATGTGTTCGGATTGTGGCAAAAGTGTATCCTACCAATATTTTGGTCATGACCAAAAGGTTGGCACTTGTTTGGATTGTTGCCAGCTTTTTGGCAATGCCAATGCTCCACTGCCAACTCCATGTCAATTTTTTAGCCAATGTTGCCAACTTGTGGTGCAATCTTGGGCACAAACCAAACACATCATAAATGTTCCCTACAAGGTTGTGAAGTTCAAATCCACTACTTTGCATCAATGTGGTTCCACCATTTTTGTTGTGCCCTCTAGTGCTCTCTACAACCGAAAATGTTGTGCCTATATTTGATAATAGCGGAAAAAGTTTGAGTGGAGATTTGGTGCACATGGACACTAGTGATCATGTTTGTTTACAAAAATCAAAAATCATATTTTTGAGTATAAAAAATAGGAAAAACATATCCCTATATAGCCAATGATGTATTCCACAAACATGCAAACTATAAATTTCAAATAATTTATATTATGAGCTACACAAAAATGACAAAAGTTTGGATTAAGTATTCATAGTTTCAATAATATGACGTGATGAATTATTAGGACTAGCACATGACAATATGACATTTTGCATTTTGAGTAGATATAATGCTAATGTCTACATATGGCTCACAATATGTTACCTTCGAAGCCCCATGAGCTAATTTTAGCATATCACGCGAGGCTAGAAGATCCCTATGGGAGCTTGAGAGCTTTTTGTGGCTTTATTCCATAATTGCTAGTTAGCATTTCAAATTGAGCACTTACCTCGACATTCTTCTTCCAAATTTATGCTTCACAATAAGTAGAGTTAGTAAAAAACATTAGTATTAATTGCAAGAGGAGGAGGCAACTTGGAAATATCTTTTATGTATGAAACTTTAAGTTGTGCACGTGACTCACTGAGTATATGAGCCCACTCTTAATGATCCTAGATCCATTTTTAAGGTGCTTAAAATTCTCAAGGATTTTAGCATGTGTAACTACAAACTCATCGTTTTTTATCTTCAAATCATTTGCCACCTCAAGATCTCTATCTTGGGTTTCCTTTACTCTAAATACTTCTAGAGAAAAAGTCTGTTCAGGAGATTCCTTGGTGATATATTCCTTTTTAATAGATTCCTTTAGATTTTAAATATCATTGGTGTACTCACGCTCATGACCTTGCATTGTAAAAATGGTGTTTTCATTCTTCTCAATAAGTTTCTCTCTATAGCAAAAGCCAAGATTTCAACGAAGTTAGAGCAAGCATTTTTGTACGAAGAGCATGAAAGACTAGCCCACCCTTCTCTTTTAAAGAGGCAACATCATCAACCTCTTCTTTATTGTCAACATTCTCGGCATCATGAGATATATTAGGTTCTAAAGTAAGAGTTATCTTTGAATCCCTAGCCATAAGGCATATGTGAGAACCGATAGTAGGTGCCAAGAGCATCTCTAGCAGATACTGTAAATCCCGAACCGTAAACACGCAAGTACGGGTCGGCAAAAACGCGATTTTGTTGGCCGCGAGAGCCGGCGCCGAGCAGTCCCCGCAAACTAGAAAAGTGACTCGCGAATAAAGTTTGACATTATTATAGCATGCGACATAGGTGTTCGATATAACTGCACGACAGTGCTTGCATCAAGCCAACCCCAAAAATACAATCAGTAGCATATGCAAGGCACACTCAAGCCATAGCACCGTCCTTCGTTGCCCCTCCGACGTCCCCACCATTTGCCGGAGCCAGAACCGAAGCAGCTGCACTCGCCCGATCCGAAAAGGTAGCCTCCTCCATGAATTTTCGTCTCCTTGTGATGATCTCGAGCCTCCTCATTTCCCACCACTCTCTTGTGAACTCATCCATCATCATTGTGCGATTCTCCTCGGCAATGAGATCCTCAAGCACAATCTTCCTCTCCTCCAAGTCCCGAATTGATTGCCAGCTTGATTGCTTCATCTCATTCTTCTTCTCTTTCATCAGCAACTTTGCCTCTAAGGTCTTGATTATCATTGATACGTTGGAAACGTATCTATAATTTTTGATGCTCCATGCTTGTTTAGTATCTACTTTTCTTTGCTTTGTCTATACTTTGAGGTGTTTTTATATCTTTTCTGGAACTAACATATTAACAAGTTGCCACAGTGCCAGTTGCCTGTTTTCTTCTGTTTTTGGTTCTAGAAAGGCAGAAAATCAATATTCTTGGAATTGGACGGGACAAAAGCCAAAGTCAATAACTTTCCGTGGGGAACAAGAATCCATAAGACGAGACGGAGACGCAAGCCAGGGCGCCCAGACCCCCCTAGGCGTGGGTGGGCCCTGCCCCGCGCCTGTGTAGGGTGTGGGGCCCCTGGCCGCCTCCCAGCCTCGCCTCTTCGCCTATAATAAGCCCCCAATGCAGAAACCCTAAGTACCCGATCAATATTCCACGAAACCTTCTGTAGCCGCCGCCACCGTCGTCCCTAGATCGGGGGGATCTGAAGTTCTTCCCAGCACCCTGCCGGAGGGGAGATCATCCTGGAGGCCTTCTCTCCGGTATGATGCGTGAGTAGTTCCACCTTGGACTATGGGTCCATGTAGTAGCTAGATGGTTGTATCTCCTCCTTTGTGCTTTCATGTATAGATCTTGTGAGCTCCGTTCATGATCAAGATCTAATCTATTTGTAATCATGCATGTTGCGTTTGCGGGGATTCGATGGATATTGAGATTATTATGTTGGTTTGATTAATGGTTTTGTCTTTATGATTCTATCATGTCTGTGTTATTTGTGATGTTGCATGCTCTTCGTTGTTAGTAGCTATCTTGGCCAAGTAGTTGCTAGTGACTCCAAGAGGGGGTATTTATGCTCGATAGTGGGTTCATGCCTCTAGTTTTCAAGGGAAGTGACAGAAATCACTTCGGTTGTAGATGTGCTGTTGCTACTAGGGAGAAAACAACGGTCTCTTGTTCATGGAACATGTGGACTGTTTACCTTACACACTTTGCTTAAAGCAGTTGTCTGTTGCTTGCAACTTAGTACTGGAGGGGGTTCAGATGATAACCTGAAGGTGGACTTCTAGTCATAGATACAGTTGGATGGCGGTCTATGTATCTTGTTGTATTGTAGGGTTTCGCAGCATGGAAAACAAAAAAATTCTATCGCATACAAACAAACAAGCCAAGATCTATCTTCTAGATTGTAGCAACGAGTCGATGGAATAACTCACCCTCGAAGATTCCAAAGTGTTTAACGAGAGCGGATTGTCGTGGGTGATGTAGTCGTACTCTTCCCGATCTCAAGATCGCGTAGACGATCCTTCCGGCGCTGCGTTCCGGCAGCGCTCCCGCAGTCGGCCACACGTTCGGTACTCGACGAAGACCTTCCTCTCCCTTGTTTCAGCAGGCAGCGGAGGTTGTAGCACTCTCCTCGCGATTCCGGCAGCACAACGGCGTGGTACCGGAAGTAGAGGGGAGATCTCGCAGGGCTTCGCCTTAAGCCGGAGCGAGTATGGTGGAGTATGAGAGAGTCCCTCGATGATCTAGGGTTTAGACACGCCGAGGAGGGGTGCTAGGGCCGGCGGCTAGGGCTTGAGGCTGCCCAAGTCGGCGGCTAGGGGAGAAACCCTAGGTGGCGACGACTATGGTGGGCGGCGGCTAGGTTAGGGTTTAGAGGGGTAGGTAGGTGGGAGGCGCGGCCAAGGGGAGGGGAGTCCCTCCCCAAGTCGGCTTCAAGGTGGGCCGGCGGTGGGGGGAGGAACTCCTCCCCCAACTCGGTTTCCACCTCCCTCTCCACTTCCCAAAATAGTCGTTTGACTTTCAAATTGGCGTTTGGCTTTTCAAACTAGGATTTGATTAAACCCTTTATTTTGTTCAGCGATGACACTTAGTACATGATGCAATCATATCAACTTGATATAACACATTCATGTACCCTTCCCCTCCGGAGTGTCGGACATTCCGGAACCTTCTAGAACATTCCCGATGAAATCATCGGAACCATTCTCCAACCCCGAAACAGGACTTTCCTTATATGAATCTTATTCTCCGGACCATTCCGGATCTCCTCGTGATATCCCGGATCCCATCCGAGACTCCGAACAACATTCGGTCTCTTACTCATCATTCCATAACTACTCAAACAACGTCGAATCCTTAAGTGTGTCTCCCTACGGTTCGTGAATTATGCGGACATGATCGAGACACTTCTCCGATCAATAACCAATAGAGGAATCTGAAAATTCATATGGCTCCCACATATTTCTACGATTACTTTGCGATCAAATGAACCACTTACATACGATACCAATTTACCTTTGTCTCACGATAGTTTACTTATCCGAGGTTATGATCGTCGGTATCTCTGCATACCTAGTTCAACCTCGTTACTGATAAGTACTCTTTTCTCGTTCCCGTGATATGTGATCCCTTGTGAGCCAGTCACATGCTTGCAAGCTAATTGGATGACATTTCACCGAGAGGGCCCAGAGTATATCTATCCGTCATATGGATGGACAAATCCGACTCTTGATCCATGTGTCTCAACCAATACTTTCCGAACACTCAATGCCATCTTTATAGCCACCCAGTTACGGTGTGGTGTTTGATGTCATCAAAGCATCCTTCCGGTGAAGGTGATATGCATGATCTCATGGTCGAAGGAATTAGGTTACTATGTATCAGAAAGCATATAGCAATTGAACTATTAAAATGACTTGATCTTTATGCTACGCTTATCTATAGGAGTATGTCCACCATATCATTCTCCTAACGATATGATCTTGTTGTTAATAACATCTCAATGTTCATGATAGGGAAACCACAATCATTTATTAACCAACAAGCTAGTATTATAAAGAGGCTTTACTAGGGACTCTTTTAAGTTTACAAATCACACAAGTATTAATGTTTCCTTGTTAATACTATTATAGCATGAATGTAAACATTTATCATAAACACAAAGATATAATAATAACTATATTTATTATTGCCTCTAGGGCATATCTCCAACATGTATTGCCCAATCGAATCTCATAGGATCTTTCTGACTAGTATTGCATTGTTATGCCTTGCTCAGTTCCTGTCAATTGCCATGCTGTAATTTGTTTACCCTTCATGCCATGTTGTTTATCTAAGGAGAGCACCTCTAGTAAATTATGGACCCCGGTCCAATCTTTACCACTGATACATCTTCCACTATTACTTGTTTACTTGCTGCAAACCATTACCTCCCACACCGTACGTTTAATCCTTTGTTACAGCAAACCTGTGTGATGTTTCCTTCCTCCTACCGGTTCGATAACCTTGGTTTCTTACTAAGGGAAACTGTTGCTGTGCTGCTTCACACCTTCCTCTTGGGGTTCCCAGCAAAGTGCTAACCAGCACCATCAGTCATTGATTCCTTGTATTTCACCATCTCATCAATCTTGGATGTTAAGTTGGCATGTTGTTCCTCCATCTTGATCCACTCTTTTGTCTTCTTGGTTCCTTCCGGCCTCCCATTGTCCAATACAAGCAAATATCCATTCTTGGGTTTGGCTTCTTTCTCCCTCAACTTCCACTTCTCCATGTGCTCAAGCAACTTTCAACAATGTTGGAGATTAAATGCCTTTCCTTTGGAGCTTGCCATGTCCCGATACCTATCCATCGCAATTCCTTCCTACAAAATGATCGTAGTGCATGTTAAATCTTATGTATGTTGGAAAAAATCAGCGCGAAATAATGCAAGTTATATTGACTCACATATTCATCTACAGTTCTACCACTTGGAGGTACCGCCCGGATTTGCTCAATTGTTGCACTCCAATGACTACAACACGACTTGATCACATCCCATCGACCTTGTAGTGATTTATAGGAGCGGGCTTGGTCTTGAGCAACTCGTGGAAAGAGCTTGAAAAACTTTTCGTCAATCCTAATCCAATAGTGCTTGCCGGTTTGTTCCATGTCATTCACCGCGTCGAGAGACACTTCGTTCCAAGCTTGCACCAAGCATGTGTCCTCGATCACGGTGTAGTTGCCAGTCCATCTCTTCCTATATTTCGCCTCATCATAGGACGCTTGATCCACCTCTTCCAAGCCATCCTCCTCCTCGCCATCTTCCTCTCCATCATCATCCCCACCCTCCTCTCCATCATCATCCCCATCCAAGTCATATGTACCGAGTGGTGGCTCGGTGAGGCACACCTCCAACTAGTTGAGAGTCTCGACAAAGGAATCGGGGACAAATTTTGTGTCGTACCTTGCGGGCATGTCACCAAACGCGTTGTGTACGCCGTTCCCGTCGATTTCCACAGCGGCGACTCCGGAGGTGGCAAGCTGAAGAGGAACAGGGTGCACCGCGGGTTGCTTCTTCTTCGTGGCCACTATCGCCTTTCTTGGCGCGGCTTTTGTCCCGGCTTTTGGCCTGGCCCCTACCTTATTCCGATGTGCCTTGGGGCCGGCGTCCTTCGGGGGAACGGGTTTTGAGGCGGCGACTGCCTTGGCCTGAGCAGCTCCGTCTGGAGCAGCGGTGGTCGAGGAAACAGCGGTCGGGCACTTCCTCTTCTTTAGGACGGAAGTGGCAGCGGCTAGCAAGCCCGCGTGGAATGCTGGAGCAACTGGAGGGGGCAGATGCGGTCGAGAGAACTGAACAACGATCGGCATGAGCTCGGCGGGATGCATAGTGCCGATTCCCCTATGCGGCAGCAAAGGAGGGCAAGCGGGAAGGAAGATTGACACCAGGACGCATGGGAAGGGAGGAGGGGGGACTTCGATCCTGCCAAAATGACAATGGAAATGCGGAGCGTGTTCGGTTTCCCCTCTCGACCCACGGATGTACAGGCCCGTGGCCGAAATCTACCGTTCCCCGTAAAAAAATTGTGGGCTAGGTCAATTTACGGTAGTTGATCGGTGCGTGATTTTTGTGAGGGACCGTAAACTGGTGGTTATTTTACGGTTTTGGGCATTATACGGTAGCTTATAGAGTTGTTCTAATGAGGAATTACTTGAAGCTCCATTCAATACCTTGTCTTGATTCATGAAATCTTCGGTTTCATCCACATGGTTAGCAACACAAAGACTAGATGATATATGCATTCTTATCATAGTAACAAGTGAAAGGATCGTATGGGCACTTCAAATTTTCTTCTTTTTCAAATTAGGGTTTGACAAGAAAGGTAAATTCTCTAGATTATGCAACTAAGGTAAATTTACCTATTTGTTAAACAAGCACAAGCTAGCACAAGACTAAACAAGAACAAGTAAGTAAAGTGCGATAAAGGATAGAACTAACCAAAGTGGTGGACGCGGAGACACAAGGATTTGTTTCCCGTAGTTCCTTCCTTTTGAGGGGAAGTACGTCTACGTTTGGAGAGGGGTGGTTTCAAACCACCAACTCCACGAGAGGCCTCCCTTGTTCTCTGATGAATCTCACCCCGACGGGATCGATCCACCTTCCACTATATCGGCAACCTTCGAGGTGGAACCCGGCACCTTTACAACAAGTTCGGGGCACACATCCACAACTTAATTGGAGGCTCCTAAATACAAGCAAGCTGTCAAAAAAATCAAAGACAAGCTTGTAAGAGCCAAATCTAGAACTAGAGTTTCCAAAGAAAACACTAGAGCAAGGGTCCCTCAAATGAATGAGAGGGAAATGAAGATCTCTTTTGGTGAAGTAGTAGATCAAGGCCTCCTCCTTCGATTCTCCAAAGATCAAAGACTTTGGATGGTTGAGTGAAGAGATCTTGGCGATTTGGTGGCACAAATCGAGGTGGTGTTCTTGAGTGAGACGAACAACTTTCCAAGGTAGGTGGGGGTGCATTTATAGTCCTCTGAGCAGATCCGACCATTGAGCATTTAATGCAGCGGTAGTACTGGATTTCCAAGCGGTAGTACCGGAAAACACCGGTACTACCGGACAGGTACCGGAGATGCGCCATAAAGGCACACTGGCCCCAGACACCCACGGTACCAAAATGTGGTGCTACTGCAAAGCGGTAGTACCGGCCCTAGGGCACGGTACTACCGGACATATGCGGTAGTGCCGCATTTTGGTACCATGGAGGGCAGTGGCATTTGGCCACTTGCCAAGACCTTCTGCCACGCTAGGTACTAAAATGCGGTACTACCGCATTTTGGTACCGAGGAGGGCAGTGGCATTTGGCAACTTGTCAAAGCCTTCTGTCGCGCTAGGTACTAAAATGCGGTACTGGTACCGACCAGTACTGAGGCGTTTGGCGAAATCGCCCAAACCTTCTGTCCTGACAGGTATCCAAATGCGTTACTACCGCTTTTTGGTACCTAGCGCGGTTTGCCCAAAACCTTCTGCCATGCCCCGTAGCAAATTCTGGTACTGCCGGTCCTGTGCGGTAGTACCGGATGATTTTTCTGGTACTACCGGACAGCACAAAGGCAAAATGTAGATCAACAAGGACCCCTTTTTGGGAGGAATAAGCCAATGATTTCTTGATACAACCTGTGGTACACTTGGCAAATAATTAGTCCGATATGTGTGTTGTTATAAACACCAAAATCACTTGGGATAGGAAATGCTCTTTCAATCTCCCCCTTTTTGGTGTTTGATGACAACACACATTTTGCATGATAATATTGTGATGACAAGCAAGGTTTTGAAAAATAGAGATGGGGCTCCCCTAGATAAGTAGAATCAAGCTCCCCCCCCTCTATTTTACAAACTACCTGGGAGTGTAAAGTCGCACTTAGAGCACATACCTTTGCAAAATAAAGTGTGATGAGAAATATTGATAAAGAATAGATAATATCATCACACATTACATAGGATGGATCCATATGAGAATAACCATACCACACAAATGATGGATCCATAAGATAACCACATAGTCTCAACATACATAGCACAAATAGTTAGTTCATAAGATTCACACATAGTAAGAGGCAAGCAAATAAAGTTCACAAGCGAGTAAAAATCAATGGCAAGAACGAGCTTGTGACTTTTCCCATGCAAATCCCGCATGCCTAATGTGCAACTTCTCCCCCTTTGGCATCAAGACTCCAAAAAGGGGCAAGAGCAACACTAATGTCCCGGATATCACGCGTCATCATCATCCGAGGCATCCTCATGAGTCGGCGGGGCACGGAAATAGGAGGTGGCATCATCATCCCAGTGGCTGTGCTTTGAGATCGATTGGTCTTGTGGGGTGATGTTGTTCTTGGAGCCCTTGGAGATGGTCAACCCTTGAGCCTCCATCAATTCCTTCTGACGAGCACAGGCTTTCTTGGCATAGACATGAGCCTCATACATGCGCTTGTGATTGTCAACTTGGAAGCAAAATACTTTCTTGATCTTAGCCTCAAACCTCTTTTCCCATGATGGTTGGGCATGCTTGCGGCGTGAGACCACAAAATCAGCATCTTGGGCATCATCATCATCACCGGACCCCTCCTCAAGTGGGTTCCCATCCTCATCAACTAGTTGGCCATCCGCATTGCGAGGTTTCGGATGGGTCTTGATCAACAGATTCTTGTGCCGATGAGTAACTAGGTGTTGAGAAGAAATGTCGCGGGCAATCGATGGGCACTTGCTAAGAATGAGAGCCATTATGTAAGGAGCAAAAGGAGGGACCCTCCGAGTGTAGGTAGCACAAACCATCTCATTCCAAATAACATCCATCACATCAAGAGGTTGGCCGGAATCACGGTGGTGGTGAGTGGTGATCATAAGGTCCACCATAAACCCATGCATCTCATCAACATTTCCAGCTCGGGGTGCAATGGTCTCACGGAATATACGGTGCAAGATGTCATATGTGGGGAGAAGCCCCTTGATATTCCCAGCAACACCGTGCCCCTGGATGTATAGTGGAGGAAGAACATCCTTATTCATGGGACGATCATTGTTGTGACAGCGGTAGCCAACATGAGTGTCCTTGCCACGGTCCTCATACCCAAGAATTGTCGCAAATTCAGCCAAAGTTGCTTGCTTCACAACACCCTCTGTCATCCAGGTGATAGTCCTTGGTTCTTGGAAAAGTGAACGGTGGCATAAAACTGAGTAATGAGCATGGGGTCATAGTCAAGCCAGAACTGCATAATGGGAAGTAAGCCAATGTTTGTGCAAATCTCAAGAGCTTCACCGAAGTACTTCAAGTTCTTCTTCACATGATTCATCTCAATCCACTTCTGAGGGACCACTAGCTTCTCATCCTTCATGAGTATCTCATGGTATACACGCTCTTGGAAATCCGTATAAAAGAGGCTATTTTACCGAGCATGAGAGCGAGCAGCAACATATGGATTGACTGACCTCAAGGCATGAAACTCAACCTCAGACAAATCAGACAACAACTTTGGCCCAGATGGCCCAGAACTCTGACTCTTGCGATGACTCGAGGGGGGAGGAGGAGGAGCACTACCACGGCCAGCACTTTGCTTAACACCCCCTCCATGTCGGACCCGAGTGGTTTTCAGCTTCAGACGGTTGCTAGGTTGAGGCATGATCTCTTCCTCTGACTCTGTCTCTGACTCAGACTCTGAATCAAAGTCCTCGATTTCATGATGAGCTTTGGACCGTTTGCGTGAACCCTGGGAGCCCCCTACACCTGTGAAAGAACGAGGGAGATAGGAGTGGGATAAGGGCACAAGAACCTAAAACAAACACACGACGAAATTCAAGTTTTAGAGAGAATTTTGCTATCAGTAATGGTCGGTAGTACCGGATCTCATGAGCGGTAGTACCGGAAAAAAAATCCGGTACTACCGGTCATGGGTCTACAGTGTAGATCTGGTAGGATCGATCCATGGACGGGCAACAAAATTGTCCAAAACAAGGATTTCATCGGGCAAGGAGTAATATCTGGTGAATTGCACACGGTACAACCTCAAAAACACTTGTTTTGACCAAGAATCAAGGTGGCCCTAGATTCAATGGAGAAAACATGGGAGAAGAAGAGGAGGGCGGTAGTACCGGTGTCCATGGCGGTGGAGAATGAGGAGCCCACGAGGAGGCCGGATCCGGTGCGGATCTGGTGAACTGAGGAAAAGGCGGGGCTCCGGCGGCGGTGGTTAGGAATGGAGATGTGGGAACAATGAGGCACTGAGAGGTGCCCCCCTCTCGCGTCTGCACCCTTAATCAGAACACCGAGTGGTAGTACCGGTCATACGAACGGTAGTACCGCTAAGCGATACTGCCGCGCGTACACACGGTAGTGCCGTAAGCTAGTAGTACCACGAAAAGCGACTGGTAGTACCGCACCTGGGAAGTTTCCAGAAAAAGACCTGGAAACTGACCCCTGAGCGGTAGTACTGCTTGTTTTTCACAGTAGTACCGCTTGCCGGTAGTTCTGCATAATTGACCTGTAGTACCGTACCTGGTACGTATCCAGGGGTCGACCTGGAGACAAACCAGGGCCGGTAGTACCGCTCCCTTACCCGGTAGTACCGTTGCCACCAGAACAGAAAGCCAGGTAAGTGGAAGGTTCTTGTGTAGAGTAGATGAGTTTTGTCGAAGGATAAGAAAGGCTTGGGTTAAGAGAGTCACACTGATATGGACACATGCACTCTAAAAATGAAAAAAAACATATGAAGAGCCAAACGAGAGTGCATGACCTTAAGAACAAACACAACGCGAGAATGACCAACATGAGTAAGCACCAACCTCTCGAATGTGAGAGGGAAGTGGCCTAGGCCACCATATTTGAGTATACTCGGCTTGGCACCACGAAGATATATCTTGGGTCCATTACGGAAACTCATCATTTAAGCACATATCACAGAATGATATTAAGAGGAATGATTTTGAATGCTTTGGGCATAATGGGGGGGATAGTCCAATCAATTAGAACCGCACTCCCCCTATATCCATGCCTACACCTAAACCAAATAAGAGTCAAGACATAGATGGGTATGCAAGGTGATCAAGTCAAGCTCCTTGAATCTATGATATTTAGTTCATTCCTCAAATAGCAAAACCTTGCTTCATCAAGTGGCTTCGTGAAGATGTCGGCAAGTTGATCTTTGGTTGACACATATAATATATCAATATCTCCTCGAGCAACATGATCCCTAATGAAGTGATGACGAATCTCAATATGCTTTGTCCTTGTGTGATCCACCGGGTTGTATGCAATCTTGATGGCACTTCCATTGTCACATAGAAGAGGCACTTTGTCACAAAGGACACCGTATTCCTTTAAAGTTTGCCTCATCCATAGCAATTGGGTGCAAGCACTAGCAACTGCCACATACTCGGCTTCGGCGGTGGAGAGAGATATACAATTTTGCTTCTTAGAAGACCAACATACCAATGACCTACCAAGGAATTGGCAAGCCCCGGATGTTGATTTTCTATCATCCTTATCACCCGCCCAATCCGAATCCGTGTATCCACAAAGAGCAAATGTTGACCCTCGAGGATACCAAAGACCATAATGTGGGGTATGAACCAAATATCGAAAGATTCTCTTGACCGCCATTAAATGGCTTTCTTTAGGAGCCGCTTGATATCTTGCACACACACCTACACTCAACACAATATTCGGTCTAGATGCACAAAGGTAAAGCAAAGAACCAATCATAGACCAGTATACCTTTTGATCCACATCTTTACCATTCAAATTTTGTTCTAGATGAGTCTTTGTAGCCATGGGAGTAGGATATCCATTTAAATATTGCATATTGAATATCTTGAGCATATCTTGAGTATACTTGGCTTGGTTGAAGAATGTCCCTCCTCTAACTTGCTTAATCTCGAAACCAAGAAATACTCTTAACTCCCCCATCATAGACATCCGGAACCTACTAGTCATAATCTTTGAGAATTCATCATTAAAAGCTTTGTTACATGAGCCAAAGATAATATCATCAACATATATTTGGCATACAAAAAGCTGTCCATTGACCTTCGTAGTAAAAAGAGTGGGATCGATTTTCCCAACCTCAAATCCACGGTCAAACAACAACTCTCTAAGGTGCTCATACCACGTGCGTGGGGCTTGTTTAATCCCATAGAGCGCCTTATCAAGTCTGTAGACATGGTTTGGGAAGTTGGGATCCTCAAATCCTGGGGGTTGCTTTACATATACTAACTCATATAATGGACCATTAAGAAATGCACTTTCTACATCCATTTGTTGCAACTTGAAGTTATGGTGTGTCGCATAAGCAAGAAGGATACGGATGGACTCAAGGCGAGCCACAGGTGTATATGTATCTCCATAATCAATGCCTTCAATTTGAGAGAAACCTTGTGCAACCAATCTTGCCTTGTTCCTTACTATAATTCCATGCTCATCTTTCTTGTTCTTGAATATCCACTGTGCCTACACTACTAGGAAACTAGCTATAGATAGACAGACCTTCTGTGGCGCATAGTTCTGACCATGCGCCACAAAAGTTGTCCAGTGGCGCATTTCAGAAAATGCGCCATAGAAGTCTTCACACTTCTGTGGAGCATATAGAAAAAATGCGCCACAGAAGTTCCAACTTCTGTGGCGCCACAGAAGTTCCAACCTCTATATGGACATATGCGCCACAGAAAGCTCGGGTGGACCCTACCATGGAATCTTGTTGATTGTACTCTGACCAACATTCTGTGGCGCATATGACCATATTCGCCACATAAGGGTTCATCTTCTGTGGCGCATATAGAGGTATGCGCCATAAAAGTTGGAGTAGGAAAAATAGATCCCCCCCTGGATCGCCTTTTTAGCCTTGCAAAAAATAATAGAAAATGAAAAACACTTCAAAAAATAAAATCCTTTCACATAGTGATTGGTAACGTGGTCTAATTTGTAGGAAAATTAACAAATATGCATTTGGACTTTTTATGCAAAAAAAAGTTTATGCCACGGTAAAATGGCCGTAGCTTTTGCATACAATGTCAGAAAAATACGTATAATATACCAAAATGACGAGAACGAGATTTCGCATCCGCTCGCAACGACCTTTAGCGATTATTTAGATTTTTAAAATTCGAAAATAGTAAAAATTTATGGCCAAAAGATCGTTTTTTTCCTGCAAAAATAAATAAAAAAAGAGGACAAACTTCTGTGGCGCATTTCTTCCATATGCGCCACAGAAGTCTTGGCCAAAATTCGAAATTGGAATCCCACCATTCTCCCTATCTTATACTCTTCCACTCCTTCACCCTTCCCCTCCCCACCTTCTTCATTCATTCTCCTCACCTTCTCCTCCTCCACCCCGGTGAGATCCTCCTCCTCCACCCCGGTGAGCTTCTCCTCCTCCTCCACCACCCCGGTGAGCTCCTCCCTCCTCCACTCTAGTGAGCTCCTACCTCATCCACCCCGGTGAGCTCCTCCTCCTCCCACCTCCCTCCTCCTCCACCCCGGCGAGCTCCTCCTACTCCTCCTACCTTCCTTCTCCTCCACCCCGGCGAGCTCCTCCTACTCCTCCTACCTTCCTTCTCCTCCACCCCAGCGAGCTCCTCCTCCGGCGACCTTCTCCTCCTCCTCCTCGTCCTCCTCCGGCGGCCTCCTACTCCTCCGGTGGCCTCCTCCTCTCCTCCACCGGTGACCTCCACCTCCTCCACCAGTGACCTCCTTCTCTCCTCCATCGGCGACCCCCACCTCCGGCGAGCACCACCTCCGGCCAAATTCTGGCTGTTTTTTTTTTAAATTTGAAAAAAACTTATGTGGCGCATATTGGAAAAATGCGCCACAGAAGTTTGAGATGTGGTTCGGTACTTCTGTGGCGCATTTTGGCAATATGCGCCACAGAATTTTTTTCAGACTTCTGTGGCGCATTTCAATATGCGCCACAGAACTGCACTTTAGTGGCGAGATAACATTGGCGTATCCCATATGCGTCATAGAAGTCCCAAAATGATGCGCCACTGATAGGCCTTTTCCTAGTAGTGCTATAACATTGCGGCAATCCTTTGGCTTCTCAACTAACTTCCATACTTTGTTTCTCTCAAAGTTGTTGAGCTCTTTGTGCATAGCTTCCAACCAATACGAATCTTCAAGAGATTTCTACACTTTCTTTGGTTCAATCATGGAGATGTGTGCTTGGTGCTCACTAAACCTATTCAATTGTGCTCTTGTGGAAATGCCTTTCCTTAGGTCACCAACCACATTTTGTAAAGAGTGGTCTCTTAATTCCAACATCATCTCCTTTCTAGCTTCACGACAAGCGTGGATCTCCTTGTTGTTTCTTGGAGGACCCTCTTCATCATTTTGGTCCTCGTATTGACCATCAACTTGACCTTGATCACCACCGGAATCATTCTCTTCATTAAGAGGCACATATTGACCTTGGTCTTGATCAGACACTCTTCTAGCATCGATTTGAGCTTGTCTCAAGGCAGTTTGTATGGATCTTCCTTGAGTAATTGACTTGGCACCACTTGACATCCTAGAGAATGAATCAAGCTCCTCTCACTAGAGTTGTCACCTTGATCAACATGTTGAGGGTCCACTGCTTGTCTTTGGCTTGGGTCATTGCCCTCCTCGGTGGATGGAGCTTGTTGATGTTGTGAAGATGAGGGCTCCACTTGAGTAGAGCATAGTTCTTCTCGATCCGCCATAAGGGGTTCCTCAACAGGGCGGATATATCCCACACCCATTCTTCCTATGGCATCCTAAGACATTTCATCATCTGCATCACAAGCATCAACACGCCCCCCTTGGGGACCATCATATTCTTCAAAGGTCACACTACAAGATTCTATGACGGATCCGGAGAGCTTATCATAGATTTTATAAGTGTGATATTTGAGACCATAGCCAACAAAAATACCCTCTAATGATTTAAACTCGAATTTGGACAAACGAACACCTTTTATGAGATAGAAACACTTACATGTTGGGCTTGTTACCTGTAAGTATTTCATATGGAGTCTTGTTGATTTCTCTACAGAGGTAGAGCCGGTTTGATGCATGGAAAGCGGTGGAGATGGCTTCGGCCCAAAAGTTGTATGGAGATTTAAACTCCGCCAACATGGTCCTAGACATCTCAATAAGGGTCCGGTTCTTCCTCTCGGCAACACCATTTTGTTGAGGGGTATATGCAGCGCAATATTGGTGTTTAATCCCCTCATCACTAAGGAAATCATTCAAGGTGTAGTTCTTGAACTCGGTGCCGTTGTCGCTTCTTATTATCAACACGGGAACATTGTATTGACGTTGAACCAAGTTGATGAAGGCGATGAAGGTCTTTTGGGTCTCACTTTTCAACTTGAAGAAATAAACCCATGGGTATCTTGAATAGTCATCAACAATCACCAAACAATATTTCTTCCCACCAAGACTTGCATGAGATGGAGGACCAAAGAGATCCACATGAAGGAGCTCCAAGATCTTTGTTGACTTTATGTGGTTATTTGGCTTGTGGGGAGCATCATGCATCTTTCCTAGAATGCAAGCCCTGCAAACACGATCTTTGGCAAAGGAAACATTTTCTTTTAGTCCAACAATATGGCCCTCCTTGTGGAGACTTTGCAAAGTTATCATATTGACATGGGCTAGTCGGCAATGCCATAACCAACCCACATCGGCCTTTCCGAATAAGAACATCGCACTTGTAGTGGTTTGCCCCGAAAAGTCCACCACATACAAATCATGTTCGACGTACCCAACGAAAGCGACCTTGAGAGACTTGCTCCACATGTGGACCACAATATCATCATCAATAAATACGGCAAAGCCCATCTTTCCAAGAGCACATACTAAAAGTAAATTGTAACCAAGGGTCTCAACAAGCATGACATCCATGAGTGTAATATCGTGAGCAACCACTACCTTGCCAAAACCCATTACCTTAGACTTTGACTTGTCGGCATATGTCATGGAGATTTGATCATCATTTGGCCTTAATTATTTGACAATAGATGAGCTTCCGGTCATATGACTTGTGCAACCACTATCAAGCACCCATTTTGACCCTCCGGAAACATATGTCTACAAAAGATCAAGCTAATTTTTAGGTACCCATTTTTCAATGGGTCCTCTTTTGTTAGCAACAAGGATCTTGGGGACCCAAATAGACCAAGAAATATAACCATCATATGGGTCAACATACTGAGCATACACATCACCATAATAATCACGCATTAGAACATAGTGAGGGTTAGCACTTCCCGCAAAATCATCATGAGACATAGTTTACCACTTGTGGTCTTACTACCCACAATGACCTTGTTTTTCTCTTGTGCGGGATTGTCCTTCTTCTTGTTGTTCTTCTTCTTGGCTTTGGAGACAAAACCAATGCCCCCTTTCTCACCACTAGGCCTTTGCTTACTCGAAAGATCATCAATGGACTTGTTACCTTGTGGAAATGTGGCCTTGGCTAGCTCGCCCTTCAACCTAGCATTTTCTTCAAGAATAGTTGTACTACTAGAAGGAATGAAGTTACTAGGTGAAGTAATATTGGCCAATTGAGTTTGAAGCATTTCATGGGACTTTGTGAGAGACAAGAGTTTACTTTCCAAAGCCTTGTGAGCCTTGTTAAGCAAACTAAAGTCCTTGGCAAGTTTTTCATGAACCACACCAAACTCAATCTTGTCCTTTTAAGCCCTTTTGTATTTAGCAATAGCATGATCACGTTCTTTGACGAGTCTATTAACAATTATGTCATTGGCCTCATCAAGCCCTTCAAGTTTTATTTCAAGAGACATCCTAGTCTCTTGTTATTCTTGTAGAACATTATTTAGGGCTTCTATCTCACTCATGTTTTCACTCCCAAGTTTACATCTTACATCAAGAAGCTCTTGTGTGTGGGAAAGTTGATCTAAGACGTTCCCAAAATGTATCTTGGCCTCCCCTTGTAAGTTAGTCACAAACTCATCAAAAGCAATTAACTCTCTTTTTACTTCAAGAGACATCTCATCATCATATTCATCATTGGCTAAGGGAGTAGATTGAGATGATGAGGATACCCCCATTCCTCTTGCCATAAGGCAGGTGACATTCTTGTTG
Organism: Avena sativa; assembly: GCA_916181665.1. NCBI lineage: Eukaryota > Viridiplantae > Streptophyta > Magnoliopsida > Poales > Poaceae > Avena > Avena sativa. The sequence goes on from OV702296.1 coordinate 288,999,456, forward strand.
GGAGAATTTTCATTTGGAGAGTCGAAGAGTGAGAATGTCGGAGTAGATGTAGTGACTAGAACAGCCACACCACTTGATGTTTCCTCTTCCTCATCTTCACCGTCTTCATTGTCGGTGGAGTATTCTTCATGAGTGATCAATACAATTTCGCCCTTCTTCTTATTGATTGGATTCTTCTTGACGAAGGGTTTCTTGTAAGGAGCTTTGGAAGTTGTCTTTGGCACAAGTTTGCCCCCATGATCTTCTCTCTTCTCATATGGGAAACCCACCACAAAGTGTTAGCGGTCACCACAATTGAAAAAAAGTTCTCAATTTAGTGACATTTTCTCTTCTTCCATTTGGATTGCTTCTTCTTTGCATTTACATCTTGGACTTGGCGGGGTTCTTCCAAAAGTTCTTTGCATAGAAAGCCATATATTGACCATGAGCAATCTTGACATCATAGGGGTGGCTCATGGAGAAGCCTTCATCACTATCATATTCATCCCCATGTTCCACAACTTTGGCCTTCAATGCAAGGTTGACAACATTGCTCATTCCAAGGGCACGAGCACAGACATATTTGGCATTCTTGGCGGCAACCTTGAAAGAGGCCATCTCTTGCATAACTTCATTGGAGGTCATGAGGTGGTAGTTGTGTCTTCCTTGTAGGCTCTTCAAGTCGGTGGGCTCAAAGGGCATGAGTGCACTCACATATTTCCTTTTTATCCAAGCATCATCCACATGTGAGGCACCCACATTCCTAAAAGCGGTGGCAGTGGTCTTGAGCCTACGGTACATGTCTTCATGATCTTCACCTTCTTTCATGTACAAGCCTTCGGCTTCATTGCTTAGTGCATCATACCGGTTCCTTCTCATGCTCTCATTCCCAACAAACAACACTGTGAGAGCATCCCAAGCTTCCTTGGCAGTGTTGAGGTGCTCAATGTGTGGGTAATCCTTTGTACCCAATCCTTGTTGAATCATGTGCAAGGCGGTGGCATTGAGTTAACTATTGACAACTTCTCTTCTTGTCAAGTTGCTTGGATCCCCAATATAGAGTCCTTGTTCAATAATGTTCCATAGTTCAATACAAGAGCTGCGCACATGAGTTTTCATTAGAGATTGCCATTGAGCAAAAGTAGTATATGCTTCAAGCTTTGGTGGGTCACCTCTATTGTATACATGAGGGTGAGGAATTGGAGGGTTGGGAGAGTACCATCCATGAGAGTCATGGTGCTCTCCCTTCTCACCAACCCTTTTTGTGGAGGATTTAATGTTGCCTTGATTATCCCCCACCACCTTATCCGTGGGAGATGCCGGGGCATTCTCCTTGGATAAAGGTGGTAGTTCCTCTTGAGGAGAAGGGGATGATGAGCCAACCTTATCTTTAACAAGTTGCTCAAGTAACTTGTGCAATTGTTTGATCTCGTTGGACATGGTGGAGCTCAATCTTGTTTCCAAGTTATTGAGATCATCCATGGTCACCGTGGTATGCTCACCATCCATTTCCCCTTCTTTGCTACCCATATACTCTTAGGCGGTAAATCCCGAATAAAGAGCCGAGGCTCTGATACCAATTGAAATATAAAGAACTTAAATCACGAATGCTATCACAAATTAAAGTGCATAAGGAAGGATCTCGGGTATAGGAAAAACCGAGGCATGCATAGACGACGATGTATCCCAAAGTTCATACCCTTGTGGGTGCTACTCTCGGTTGGAGCGGTGTGGAGGCACATGGCTACCCAAACGCTACAATGCATCATCATATTATCCTCTAGCCCTTCCACCAAAAGGGAAGTCCTTGATGCACTACGGGACCCTTGAGGAAGGTCACCGAACTCGTACAAGCCTCGGGCAATCTCCACAACTCAATTGGAGGATCCCAAGTAATCTCCACCAAGGAATCAAGCTTGAGGAAACTCCAACAACTTAATTGGAGACCCTAAGAAATCCACCAAGTGAATTTTTCGTCTAGGGTTTTAATAACCCAGTAGGAACAAGCTCCGGGTTCCAAGAACCTAAGAGTAACAAGCTCACTTGCTTTCACCAACCGATTCTCCATAGAGAACTCAAATCGATGAATTGATGCAATGTCAAGTATTTCACTCCCAAATTCCACCAAAGCTACAAAAGATATGGGGGAGTAAGAGAGGAAGAACAATGGAGGGAATCCATGAAAGACTCCAAGATCTAGATCCAACAGGTTCCCCTCACTTAGAGGAGAGATTGATTGGTGGAAATGTACGTCTAGATCACCTCTATTTTTTCCCTCAAATAGATGCAATAATCATGGGATGGAGAGGAATCATCAAATCTCAATAATGTAAATAATGGAGGATAAAAACGTGCTCAAGAACTTGGGAAACATTGGGAAAGATGGCCACTTAAATAGGTCCCGCAAAATCCAACCGTTAGGATCAGATTCACGCATTAGCAGTACTAATGGTACTTTGGAAGTATCACCGCTAAACTAAGTGGTCAAAATGGTACTAAAATGGGCCTTTGGCAGTAGTATATCGGTACTAGAACCGATGCTACCACAAACGTAAAAACTCAGGGCAACATGGTATCAAAACTTTAATAACTTGAGCTTTAGAAATCTGATTTCGATGACCTTGGGATCGTTTCAAAGAAAACAACAAGCACTACAAAATTGGTGATACGTCGTAAACGTATCTATAATTTTTGATGTTCCATGCTTATTTAGTATCAACTTTGCTATGCTTTGTCTACACTTTGAGGTATTTTTATACATTTTCTGGGACTAACCTATTAACAAGATGCCACAGCGCCAGTTGCCCGTTTTCTGCTATTTTTGGTTTCAGAAAATCTAGTAAGGAAATATTCTCGGAATTGGACAGGACAAAATCCAAAGTCAATAATTTACCGAGATGAACACAGAGACCAAAGGGCGTACGGAGGGGCCCCACAGGGTGGCCGCACCCCCCACCCCCACAGGCGCGGGCTCACCCTAGGCCACGCCTGGGCAGGGTGTTCGCCCCCTGGCCACCCTCCTTCCTCACCTCTTCGTCTATAAAAGCCCCTTGATGCCAAAACCCTAAGCACCCGACCAGATCTCCACGAAACAGTCCGTAGCCATCGCCACCATCGTCCCTAGATCGGGGGGATCTGAAGCTCTTCCCGGCACCCTGCCGGAGGGGAGAGATCATCTCGAAGGCCTTCTTCATCACCATGCCAGCCTCCGGTATGATGCGTGAGTAGTTCACCCTTGGACCATGGGTCCATACAGTAGCTAGATGGTTGTTTCTCCTCCTTTGTGTTATCATGTTTAGATCTTGTGAGCTCCTTTCATGATTAAGATCATCTATTTATAATCATCAATGTTGTGTTTGCGGGGATCCGATGGATATTGAGATACTATGTCAGATTGATTATTGATTCTATCATGTCTGTGTTGTTTGAGATCTTGCATGCTCTCCATTTCTAGTAGCTATCTTGGCCAAGTAGATGCTAGTGACTCAAAGAGGGATTATTTATGCTCGATAGTGGGTTCATGCCTCTATTGAATCTGGGGAAGTGACAGAAATATCTAAGATTATAGATGTGTTGTTGCTACTAGGGAGAAAACAACAATCTTTTGTTCATGGAACAATTGTATTGTTTACTTTACACACATTTCTTAATGCAATTATCCGTTGCTTGCAACTTAATACTAGAAGGGGTTCAGACGATAATCTGAAGGTGGATTATTAGTCATAGATGCAGTTGGATGGCGATCTATGTATATTGTTGTAATGCCCATTCAAATCTCATAGGAATCATGAATGTCTAGTATTTGAATTGTTATGCCTTGCTCAGTTCCTGTCAATTGCCCCGCTGTAATTTGTCCACCCAGCATGATATGTTATTTATCTTAAGGAGAACACCTCTAGTGAACTGTGGACCCCAGTCCAATCTTTACCATTGTTACATCATCTACTGTTACCGTTTACTTTCTGCAAGCAATCATTACCTTTTACACTATACGTTTAATCCTTTGCTTTCAACAAACCAGTGAGATTGACAACCTCACTGTAAGTTGGGGCAAAGTCTTGAGTTTGTGTTGTGCAGGATTCCAAGTTGCTAGCAACACCTTGGAGTTGATTTTTGCTCCTACTAGTTCGATAACCTTGGTTTCATAACTGAGGGAAATTTTGTTGATGTGCTCATCATACCTTCCTCTTGGGGTCTCTCAACAAAGCTCTATAACTAAGCCGCGTCAAGATATTTTCTGGCGCCATTGACGGGGAGTTAAGGACAGCTTTGCAAGGGGAGTCTCTCACAACCACTCCCTTTACTTTGTTTTTGTTTTGCTTAATTTTTTGCTTGTTTCTTTCTTTCAAAAACACAAAAATTACTTTTGTTTGGTTTGCCTTTTCTTATGAAAAAACACAAAAAAATTAGTTTCTACTATAGTTGTTGTTCTGTTATTGCCTTGATTTGTCATGCTTTGTATCAATGGTTGGTTTCTTTGAAACTAGTTCTTATTGGCAAGGTGGGTTCACGAAATAACAAAAATATTATTATAAGGAACACAACTTATCACAAAAGGAAAACACTTATGGGAACAAATTGATAAATTGAATATTATTGCTAGAAACGTGTGCTCTACTTATAATGTTACTTATTGCTTTGATAAATCTTGTTGCTATAGGAGGTATAAACACCTCCCCTTTCAATGTGGGTATAATGATAATGTTACTATATCTTCTTATGTTAAAGGAAATTATGACTTTATGATTTGAACTTGCTAGTTTGCTTGAAAATACTGATGATTCACCTTATGAATATGAGGTTTATGATATACTTAAATTTTGCTTTGATAATTACAAGGAAGAAAATGGCTATATTCTTGAATATATTAATAGATGCTTTCCACAAATGGAAGAGAATAATGCCTTGCAGGAGCTTATGGAAGAAGAAATTACTGAACCTGAAAGCTCATTAGATGAAAAAGAGGAGGAAGAATGGATCTACCCATGCCTACCTTCTAGTGAGAGTAACTCTTTATCCCTTACATTATTTGATTGTCCCTCATGCTTACCAAAGCAGTATGAATGTTATGTTCATGTGGATTCTTTTGAAATATCGACTATGGGTAAAACTTGTGATAATAATTATGCTCCTGTTATCTATGATAATCCTTTATTTGTGCCTAGCTTCAAAATGCATGGTACTAAAGAGTTTTGCTTAGAAAATGTTTATGATAAAGCTCTAGATGATGGTCCTATATTGGTTAATAATATTAATTATACTACTATTGAAAATGAGATTGGAGGGGTATTGACTTTATCTTGGAACCCCATACCTCTTGAGAATGATCAGTCATCTTGTTATAAAATTGTTAAAAGGGGGTTTGAAGGTAATCCCACTATTTTTGAGCTTGATAAAAATTATGTGTTTATAGATCATGAAAAGCATGATTTATGTGATAGTTATATTGTTGAGTTTATTCATGAGGCTACTGAAAATTATTATGAGAGAGGAAAATATGGTTGTAGAAGTTTTCATGGTACTGAAACACCTCTCTGTGTGCTGAAAGTTTTGAAGTTACTCTTGTTTTATCTTCCTATGCCTGTAACTTTGTTCTTTGTGAATTTATTTGCGTAAAAATTCCTATGCATAGGAAGTGGGTTAGACTTAAATGTGTTTTAAATTTGATTCTTGATGCTCTCTTTTACTTCAATTCATATTTCTTATGTGAGCATCTTCTCAAACTATCAAGCCTAACTTAAAGGCATTAAAGAAAAGTACTTCTTGGGAGATAACCCAATAGTTTTATTGAGTCTTGGAAGATATTACTTCTGTAATGACCTCCCCTTATCCTTTTTATTTGCTTTTTGTGCCAAGAATAACCTCTAATGAGAGGGAAGTAAGATTTGGAGAGTTGATGTCCCGAAATAGATTTTTGTGCTCCACCGTAAAAAATCGTGTAAAATCTCTATAAGTCGGATTGAGCTGTAATTGGCTGAATAAATCCCCCAGGTTGTTAGCTAACTTTCATTAGTTCAACACTTTTTGATTTGAGCAACAGAAGGGCTTTGAAAAAATCGGTTTCTACCTGCTGGTCTGTTTTGATAGATTTCTGCCATTATTTGCATTTGCTTCTTATTGATTCCTTTTTGGATTGTTTTTGGGAAATTGAGCTTTTTGAGGGAATTGCTACAATAGCTTGTGTTTTAGTGAAAGTTTTGCTGTTTTGAAACTAAACCCAAAGGTCTATTATCTTTTGAATACACTAATGTTGCTAATGAAGATTGTGTGAAGTTTTGTATGAAGGAAAATTTTCAGGTGTAGAGGAAGAATGATGTAATGAGATAAAGAATGGACAAAACCTCAAGCTTGGGAATGCCACCCCGTGTCACCCCAAGAAATATTCAAGAGTTACAAGCGTCAAAGCTTGGGGATGCCCAAGGCATCCCCTTCTTCATCAATAAAAATCTCAGGTCTCTTTCTAGACACTTTGTTTTTATTGTTTCATGCACTGTTGTGTTGTTCTTGGAGCGTCTTAGTTTTCGTTTTTGGTTTTCGTTTGCTTAGTTTGGTTGAATAAAGTAGTTGGACCCCCAGTTTCGCTGTGATGTTTCAAATAAGTTGATTGGTGTTGGAAAGGAGTAGAAAGTTTCATACAAAAGAGAGCTTGTTTTGACTGTGGCTTAGACTTTATCATGTCATGCTAGATGTTGTTTTGACCTTATGCTTAGTGGTTATTTCTGTAGCATGACTTGTTACAAACAATTGAGATTGCTTAATGTGCCTTGCAAGAATCATGCGTTGTTTTAGCACACAAAGGCATAATATTTTGGTATTCTCCTTTGATGGTTTGTTTGGGTTGACTTGGCACATGCTTACACCATGTTATGACTATAAACAGTCACCTTAGCCTCTATGATCATTTAGTTTTTGACTTGTGGCACCACTTTATGCTTTGATTGATAATGTTTTGTCGCTCTGCATGATTATGGCCATTATTGTTCTCTTAGTTGGTCACTCCCAGTCTTTTGCTAGTCTCCACTTGTATTGAGTAAGCTCTACTCATGCATCCAACTCCCAAGAAACCAAGTTATTCCAAAGAGTTCACTATAAATTCCTATGCATGGCGTGTTACACCATTACAAGTATATTCATGTTTTTATCTATCTTCCAAATTAAATTTGTTATGTGAAAATTAGTGATTAAAGCTCTCACAAACTTGATGGCACACATTATTTTTCTTACCCCTAATAAACTTGAACCATTGTGTCATCTATGTTGTATATGCTTGCACTTATAAGTTGGGAATTAGCAGAACCGTGCTGTCACGGGGAACACTTTCAACACCTGTAAATATTTACCCAGATGATATCATGATATTTTGTTTGCGGATTTCGGCGGTGTGAAATAAAAGGGGAGCTTGTAAGTCCATGGAGTTATGTACATGTGTTAGAGAAACGCCTGGGCCGCTAGCCTAAGCCATGCCTAATCATGGTGGAAACTTGCAGCATAACCATATTGAGCAATCTGTGAAGCATCCTCAATAAAAACCTATGCAAATAGCAAATAAAAAGATCGTTGAGATGCTCATTGTCTGTTGCCTTGTCATTTTGATATGGGATAGCTCCTGTATCATGGGGCAAGGGGTACCTCGTTGGCGGTTCTTTATGATACACATATACTTACTATGACAAAACTTACCGGTGACTAAAGTTGAGTAGCATGTGGAATGGCTCTCGTACTCAAGGGACATGAGATTGCCAACTTATACTTTGTCAAGCATATACTCCATATTTGTTTCACTTTAACCTTAATCACTTCAAGATGCTTATGCTAGGGGCAGTGAGAGCTGAAAGCTAACAAGTACCATAATTTTTGGAAGCTCTTTATGAAACTTGAAATCCCTACTTCCCTTTATGAAGGGCCTTTCTTCCTACTTTTATATTGAGTCTCCACCTTCTATGCTTATGCACCAATTAAGAGAGCTTGGTTGACATTCTTAGTTCTATGTGCATTGTCCCAAAACTTATTGATTGACTCATAATGTTGATATTGCCTGTTCTTGAACTATTTGTATCTAGTCACCCTTATGAACTTTGAAGGTGTCCTATGCATTTATGTTTTGCTACTCCATGAGGGACAAGCTGAATACCACTATGCTATATTTTCTATATGTGAAACAAACAAACGTATTTCAATGCATTGTTATTCATGATCTTTGTTTGTATCCTTCCATGTTGCAACATAGTTACTATGTCTTATTGTTAGAACTTCATCTTTCATGCTCATGTCTAGAGTACTTTGATCCCAGCTTTCAATGCTTTGCAAATGGTTTGATCTAGATTGTGATGGTGCATGTCACCTCCAAAATTATTCTTTTTATCACTTACCTACTCGAGGACGAGCAGGAGTTAAGCTTGGGGATGCTTGATACGTTGTAAACGTATATATAATTTTTGATGTTCCATGCTTGTTTAGTATCAACTTTGTTATGCTTTGTCTACACTTTGAGGTATTTTTATACATTTTCTGGGACTAACCTATTAACAATATGCCGCAGTGCCAGTTGCATGTTTTCTGCTGTTTTTGGTTTCAGAAAATCTAGTAAGGAAATATTCTCGAAATTGGACGGGACAAAAGCCAAAGTCATTAATTTACCGAGATGAACACAGAGACCAAAGGGCGACCGGAGGGGCACCATAGGGTGACCTCACAACCCCCGGCACGAGCCCACCCTAGGTCGCGCCTAGGCAGGGTGTGGGCCCCTTGGCCGCCCTCTTGCCTCGCCTCTTCGCCTATAAAATCCCCTGATGCCAAAACCCTAAGCACCCGATCAGATCTCCACGAAACATTCCGTAGTCGCCGCCACCATCATCCCTAGATCGGGGGATCTGAAGCTCTTCTCGGCACCTTGCCGGAGGGGAGAGATCATCCCGGAGGCGTTCTTCATCACCATGCCAGCCTCCGGTTTGATGCGTGAGTAGTTCACCCTTGGACCATGGGTCCATACAGTAGCTAGATGGTTGTTTCTCCTCCTTTGTGCTATCATGTTTAGATCTTGTGAGCTCCTTTCATGATCAAGATCATCTATTTGTAATCATACATGTTGTGTTTGCGGGGATCAGATGGATATTGAGATACTATGTCAGATTGATTATTGTTCTATCATGTCTGTGTTGTTTGAGATCTTGCATGCTCTCCGTTTCTAGTAGCTATCTTGTCCAAGTAGATGCTAGTGACTCCAAGAGGGAGTATTTATACTCAATAGTGGGTTCATGCCTCTATTGAATCTGGGGAAGTGACAGAAATATCTAAGGTTATAGATGTGTTGTTGCTACTAGGGAGAAAACAACAATCTTTTGTTCATGGAACAATTGTATTGTTTACTCTACACACATTGCTTAATGCAATTATCCGTTGCTTGCAACTTAATACTAGAGGGGGTTCAGACGATAACCTGAAGGTGGATTATTAGTCATAGATGCAGTTGGATGGCGGTCTATGTATATTGTTGTAATCCCCATTCAAATTTCATAGGAATCATGAATGTCTAGTATTTGCATTGTTATGCCTTGCTCAGTTCATGTCAATTGCCCCGCTGTAATTTGTTCACCCAACATGTTATGCTATTTATCTTAAGGAGAACACCTCTAGTGAACTATGGACCCCGGTCCAATGTTTACCATTGTTACATCATCTACTGTTACCGTTTACTTTCTGCAAGCAATCATTACCTTCCACACTATACGTTTAATCCTTTGTTTTCAGCAAACCAGTGAGGTTGACAACCTCACTGTAAGTTGGGGCAAAGTCTTGAGTTTGTGTTGTGAAGGATTCCAAGTTGCTAGCAACACCTTGGAGTTGTTTCCTTGCTTCTACTGGTTCGATAACCTTGGTTTCATAACTGAGGGAAAATTTGCCGCTGTGCTCATCATACCTTCCTCTTGGGGTCTCCCAACGAAGCTCTATTACTGAGCCGCGTCAATTGGACAGATAAACATCATGGTAAAAATTAAGGATAAAACCAAATGGTAAAAGTTTGTATCTCTCTATAAAATATGAATTGATAAAACCTCCAAAATAGAAAATGCAATAAGTTTTTCATCTGAAATATGTTTTTAATGAACTTGAGATTGTATCTAAGATAACCAGAAGATCTAAAACCTCACACATATGAAATCCAAAAAAACCAAGAAATATGATGCCAAGGATGAAAATGTTTGAGCTCTATATGAATGCCACAATCAAGTTACTCACTTGAGAGCCCCTCTTGATCGAACGGCTAGCTATGACATAACACGATATCCGAACTACAAAAAATAGCATGACCATACCTTTGCCTTGCGCATTCCACTTGAACTTGATGAAGATGATCATGTCCTTTTCAAATTGGAACATCTTTCTTGATTGATCTTGCTTGGTGAAGTCTTGTGAATTGCTCCAGTTGGAGAGCATGCTACACAAAACAAAAAAATTCTAGCATATAATCAAGATCCAAGGCGAGGAGAGAGGTAACGGAACATACCCTCAAATATGGAACAAGCGAAGTTTGTCGATGACGAGGTTGATGAAGACATGTCCCCGCAACAAGACTTATCAAGTCGCTAGGAGATGTATTATCCCACGGACAACTCCAATGATCTAATGCCACACGCGCATCACCTCCACAGTGTCCACACGAGTACGAGATCATCAACACCGCTCGAAGTGCGATTGAGTTCACCATTCGAAGATGGAGTGTGTTGATGAGGATTTGAAGTGCTCCACGATCACTAGCTAGATTAGATCTAGATGGAGGGTAGATATCTGAAGCGATCCGGTGTTGATGGTGAATAAGATCTCCTCCACCTGATGACGACGAGCTCGACGACACGAGGAAGAGGAGGAAGTAGATGCGATGATGAGGCGGCGTGGTGGAAGGCTGCTGGTGATGGTGGCGGTTTAGGGTTTGGGGCGATGGCTTGGTGTGTGCTACCCCCTCCCCTTGGCCTTCCTTATATGGGGGTCCGACCGACCTCCTCCTCCAATCCGAGTAGGGGAAGGAGTCTGAGTCCCGGGTGGACTCCTTCCTCCCCAAACCGACCTAGCTAGAGGAGTTTGAGTCCACCTAGGACTCCTCCCCCAATCTTCCTTCACCACCAGCCAAGGGGATCCATGGATAACTCGGCCAAGGACTCCTTCCCTCGCCCCGCGCGCGTGCCCTAGTGGGTCCATGTGGCCCTCGGCCCGTGGGACCCACCATGTAATAACTTTTTCGACGATTCCAAAAAATCCGAAATCCTTCGAATTCTTATCGAGCCTTCCTAAATTATTCTAATATCTTCCATGTAATGACCGAAACCATTCCATTCACTGTCGATGATAACTCCGGACACTTCTAGATTATTTTGAGACTTTTCGGAAACCTTTTCTGGTATTACTTCAAACATATATTCATCACACACATAATCTATATGTCGCTAAACCTTTAAGTGCGTGACCCTATGGGTTCAGATATGAGTGGACCTGTCTGGAACTCATTCTGTAACAATGACCAACATAGGTATCTAAATCTATACATATTGATTCCCACCTCATAACACAAAGATCTTTATCATGTGAACCTTTCATATTACTTATGGATACATGTCATATTGCTTATCGATACTTTACATTAACCAAGGTGAAACACTAGGTTATCCTCGTTACCCGACATGTACTCTTTACTCATCCTATATTGTCGATGTCCCTATGATCGATACTTCAATCACTTGTCCGGGCAGACGATGACAAACATCACAACACATGAGTGGGCCCAGAATGTATCTCTCCATCATTAGGAGTAGAAATTTCCATAACTACACCATACATAACATTGACATACCATCTGGTAAGAACAAAGACATATGTTATGATTATGCTTTTACGAAGTAACGTTTGTAGGCCCCGTTACTTCCTTATTGTATCCAAGTTAAGATGTGTCTTATGGTCTAACGAACTTTAGTAACTGTAATACTTATCATGAGTAACTACCGATAACATTATTGACGATGCATTTCATGGTATATCAAGGTCGGGTCTATCCATTTGTCGTTGTTCTTTTTTACAACTTCGGTCTCATATATCACCGACATCTCAACAACACTTTGTTATTTTCCCATAGTTAGGAAACTGAGACTAACAATGATACACAAACTAGACTTATATGCGAGACTAGGGATATCTAAATGCTATTTATAATTCCACACATGTATTAGGGTTTTCCTCCAAATACTCTCTATCAATAACTAATACAATTATAGCAATAAACTTAATTACAAAATAGAAATATAATAATAATCCATTTATGTTTGCCTCTAGGGCATATTTCCACCAGCTCCCCCATACTCCACTATGGGAGAACCTATTCTTTGAGCATTTATTCATATATCCTCTACCATCAGATCTATGGAAAGATTCAAGCATTTGATCCCTTCGAGATGGCTCATCTTGAATATTACTTCTTAGCCTTGAATAAATTCTTCTTTCTTCAATATGATGATGTCTTGAAGGAAACCATTATTGCACACTCAATATTCTCCTTAATTCAATAGGCTAAACTCTCAAATGACCGTTCTTTGGATCTTTTATTGAATATCACCTTGGTCATCACTCAATATTATTTGCGTTCTTCTTCTTTTTTTACCTTGAAACCAACATATGGTCTAGAAGCATTGCATATGGAAAATCCGTACAAGTATAACTCAATGCAAACATTAGTACATAGAGGTTGCCATTAATTATAAAAACCGCACATGAGGACATACATCCTCGGACCAACACAGGATGATCCCAAGCCCGTCAACAACTGGCCGCCACTCCCTTCCCTTACTGTAGCCGCCGCATGTACCAGCGGTGGGCAAAGCTTGCGGCGTCGGTGGCGGTGGTGCTTCCCTACTCGAGACATGGCACGTGACAGAGTATTATGGCATTGGGATACAACGCCGGCACTGAGGCATGAAGGTGCTGGTGTGATGAAGGGGATCAATGGTGCAGTGGCATCTTGAGGTGCTCAATTGCTAGCAGTGGTGGCTTTGGGGCGGTCCTGATCTAGGCCCAGCCTAGGCCTAGAGGGCCATGGCCGATGTTGGCAATGTCTACCTTCGATCCGTGACATGGTGCTAAATCTAGGGCTAGGATATCCCGCCCCGTGCACCTGGGCATCCGAGGCCAACAAGGAGGCTACGAAATGCGTGATTGAGGTACAGGAGAAGAAGATGCATGGCTTGCTGGCTCCGCGATGTGATGGTGTGTCCTACTATGGGGTGCGGATGGATCCACTGTGGCAACATCTTGCTTCGAGTGATGATAGTGGGATGAGGAAGATGAGACAACAACCATAGGACAAGGTGAAGGTAGATGTCACATCAGCGCCCACCGTGGAGTGAGGTGCCACTGTTGGGTTCCGCTGTGTGGTGGTGGTCATGGTGGTCGGCAACATTGCACTCTTCTTGACTTGTTGGCTCCCGATGCTTTGTGGTCGGATCAAGCTCTGGATGAAAGCCCTGAATGGACTACAGTCGGTGTTAACGTATGACAGTGGATTCCGACGTTATTCTCCTTCTTTATTCCGTCGTTGTGGAGTTCTCTATTCCATCCGAGGTGAGTGGTACTATGATCTCCTTGTGAAAACCTAAGCTCCATCGGGAGTGGGTGGCAGCGACAGACGCGTTACTACCTTGCTGGAGGTGCCACCTTGGAAGTTCTTTGCCCACATGGTGTGGTTAGTTCACAACGACCAGTCTGGGTGGCTCTATAGTCAAGGGAGGCGGTGCCCTAGAAAGTGGTTGAATGTCGAGGCAGTGGCCTCAAGCCACTATGCAGCGGTGGTCCATGGGGCACGATCGTGGCCTAGCATGCCTTTTGGTGTCATCTTGGAGTTGTGTGAGGAATGAGCTTGTCGACCCGATAGGCTCGTCTCAAGCAATGCAGAGGTCGACCTGGTTGCTGCATCGAGGCAACGGTACAGGATTTGGCGCTATCATTCGAGGTCTACGAGCGGTTGCCTGGGTAGCCGGGCTATGAGACAGTTGAATTGTGCGGCGTTGTGGCTCATGTGCGGCGTTAGTGATGGGTGGTATATGTCGGGGCGTCTACACCGAAGCTAGAGGTGTGATTTTGTTACATTTGGTGGACTAGTGTCGTGTGGACTTGATTCTCCTCCATTTTTTCGATTTTTTCTATAAACAAGACAATGTATGATTGTTGAACCCGGTTTCTTTCGTAAACTAGCAAGCTCTATTCTATCTATATGGATTGTAGGAGTGCCCTGCCCTCTTCGAGAGGTTTCTTGAAAAAAAAAACTAATATATAACCTATGATATGTACAAAAATTACAGAATGATTCAGATTCATTAAATAAGACACATTGTGATCTTGTGATTTTTGCGGCATCCACAAATGATAATAACTTGCTTGTATTATCAGTGAAGTATAAGTTTTTAGTGTGTGATTATTTTCTTAATTATGTGAAACTTTTTTGGACAATTAATTATCTAAAACTTAGAAATACGATTTTCATATAATCTGTTAAAACCAAATTAATACGAACTCGTACTTAGGTTCCCTTGATGATTTCTATCTACTTTCTCCGTTCACAAATAAGTGTATTTCTAGTCTTGTACTAAGTTAAAACTTAGTAAAATTTTGATTAACTTTATAGGAAAATGTAGTACTCCCTCTGACCCATATTAGTTGATTTAGATTCATCTAAATATAAATGTATTTAGTCAAGTTTAGTGTTAGATAATTAACAAAAATAACATTTTATATCTCCTGTTTTGGGCGGGAGGCCGGGAGCATGTGTGCTCCTGCCGCGTGCGATATTTCTCTGGAGCAACTTGCAATTTTCGGCGAAGCTTCTTCTCCTTCCAAAAACCCCAACTCTCAACTCCCCAAGGCGACGGTGGTACGAGGCTGTGACAAGGCGCCATAGCCCGTCGCCGTCGGCCATGGACAACTCGAACTTCAGCTTCGGGCTCGGCGTCGAGAGATATCTTCGATCCGCGCTTCCGTACGGCGGGCTTCCGAGCAAGGACTCGCCGCAGATGGCGTTCTTCGACGCGGCCTCCGAGGGCGACCTTCCCCGCATGAGAGGTGAGCGAGCTCTGCGTCCGTCCTATCTCTCACGCGTCTGGCCGCGCGCCGCTCCCCTCCCTCCAATGCGGCGCTGTATTTGCTAGGGTTTTGCATCAGCTAGGGTTTTGGGGGAAATGGGGCGGGGGTTGCGTGTGCTCCTTTCGCCATGTAATGCTTGTGTCTCACCTCCGAGTTTTTTTGGTGTTGTATTGAAGAGCTGGCGAGCGGCAGGGATGCGGAGGGGAAGGCATGGCTTGCCGATGTGTGTATCGCAGGTGGGGGGCCGTTTCAGACGGCGGCGCGCCTGGGAAAACTGGATGCGGTCAGGTGTATGGTGGAAGAGTTGGGGTTCGACGTCGATGCTGGTAGCCAAGAGGGTATGTGTGCGGTTTCTGTGTGTTAACATTCACTATATTCTTTCATGTTCTGGTTACCTCAATTTCACAGTGTCTGTTACCTGTCTGCATGATCTTTCAACTTGCATATATTTCAGTAAATTCACTGAACCAATTTCGTATGCTTTGAGCAGTGCAGCATGCCATGATCCAACTTTTGCTGGTTCACTTACGAGATATGACTACATTGGTAGCTTTTTCATGGAAATTCATATCTTAGTTGAGAGATATGTCAGTGATTGCACTAGTTACCTGTTGCCAATGTTATTGGCAGGTATAACTGCTTTGGATGCTGCTACAATGGACGAAAGGATGGATGTTATGAGGTATCTTCTCGACCATGGGGCTGATCCAAATAAGCGAACCAATTCAGGCTTTGTTCCTCTTCACTGTGCTGCAAGAAAAGGTCTCTTCTCTGCACATACTAAGATTTGTGTCTATAGACTTGTGTTTACTAAGTGGCAGCTGTGTACAGAAGAATAATTGAAGGAGTAGTTCATTGTTCTCTGGAACAGTCTTCAACTACTCACTGATGCAATTTGATCATTTGTGGCTTCTAGTTTTTGTTCTGTTTTAGACGCTGAATTCTTGCAGTTCTACCAAAAATATTATCTGACTTTTTTTCTCACAGTTCATGCTGGTTTGTAGTGCTATCCAACCGTGTAAGCTTACATATTACATTTTCAGTCTGGTTCAAATAATTAGCAATCTAGTTCCCTTACTTTTTGTATTCCATTTTGTGGCTTTATTAGATAAACTCTCAATTACATGAATTTGGTTCTTGAGGCCATCTAGCAGACATTGGCATGTACATAGTTTCAGTTTTATTTGTTTCCCTATTGATTAGAACATCTGGTCCCCCGTCAGAAAAACTAATCCGTCAGTTCTTACTCTCTGTGTGTATCTCATTTATAACAAAATGATAACAAATTATGTGCTTGTTCTTTTGTTTCTGTAGCATTGCTATGTCTTTTAAATAGTTTCACTAAAATAATCATGACTCAATTGATTAATGCTTGGCCTCTAGCTAAGCGAGGCAAGTGGTGCTGCTTCTTGATAACCCTTAAGAGTATATTTTTCTGCTGTGCAAGAAATCCATGTTTTTCATGGTAGCGTTATATTCTGCTTTTTGTGCACCTTGTCCAGGACGTGATGAAGCAGCAAAACTTTTGCTATCAAGTGGAGCTAGTGTTGATATAGCTTTTTCTGATGGGACACCACTACATTTTGCTGCTGCCTGTGGGACGATTGGTGTCATGAAAGTTCTACTGCAGCACAATGCAGATGTAATAAGTAAATTCCATGCTTTTGTATTTGAGATCTATATGCTACCTTGTTAGAAGCAAATCATCAACATTTAGTATATCGGATTGCTGTTCCACGCCTTGGTCTCAGCCTTTTATTGTGGCTGTAGGTATTCATCTCCTATATTTCTAATTAATAATAGTTCAAAGTTGTTAGCTTGAATGGGCAATTCAAATGGCTTTTCAGCAGGTCATACTTCATGCTACTCCGTTCCATTGCTTATTTTTTCCTTGCTGCATGATCTTCAGTTCTTCAGGATGTCATAGCAGATATTGATGTCAAATGTCTTTAACATGTGTATTTTATTATTTGATCTGTCACTCAACAGCATAATGTTATTCTATGTCGTGTTTTTAGTGTCATAAATATTGGTTGGGTTGAAAGAACTGTCTTTGCAGTTGACGCTTGGCAATCTATATAAAATATGCATTGCAAACTGTCACGTGCCTGTCCTATGATAGTTCTGTCTTCCCACTTCCAAGTAAAAGGAGAATCATGAGAACGGAAACATGTTGTGTCTGTGATATAATTTCCCTCTACATTAGTTCGAGCATTTAATTTATTCCTATATCAAAAGTTAATATTTTTCACTGAAGAATATTCTGTCATAAAAATGTAGCCGAACAAGCTTTCAGAAATTGGAGGTACTCCTCTCTCTGAAACACTTTGCGCCACCAATAAAGGACTACCTGAAACTATTTTATTGAAGTGTGTGAAGCTGCTTGTGGAGGTCTGGTAACTGTCCACCTTGACTTCATGATAACATATTATAGTTTTCTTACGATAATAATCTATTGCATCAGTTGCATAGTCCTTATCTGTTAATTTTATATGGTTTATATCTACAGGCAGGCGCAGATGTAAATTGTACGACCCAAAATCCATTGGTGATAGCAACTACTCATGGCTTAACTAACTGTGTCAAGTACCTGTTGAAGGCTGGTGCAGACCCAAACATCCCACAGTGTCATGTGAGTTTTGTTGCATTTTTACCTGACTGTGTCTTCTAGTGCTTGCAGTTTTCTTAGTCGCTGGTATTATCTAGGTGACTGCTGACATATCTAGCATGAACACCTATTTCCTACTTTGATTCTAGCACGCAAACCTCTCCCTGAGGCATCCAAAGAACAGGCAATGAATCTTCAGAAAATTGATTTATACTAGGTAGTTCTTCAGGCTGCTAATATCACTGAAAGTTGGCATGATATAGAGTGCAGATGCACTTAATGTTATCAATTTTCAACAAAAATGTTCTTGACTTTTGATTGAGGAAAGCTGATTTTTTGAGAAACAACTCAGGTGCCATTTTGAAGTGGGTGCGTCATGTAATGTCTAGTTTAACTTCATCAATTTGTGTGCCCAATTTCATTTTTCTATTTATTTCCTTCATATATAATTTTTCTGTAATTATTACTACTGAGATTCTTTACTAGGTTTGTATTTGTTTTTTAAGCCCTGGTAGCTATATAATGTTACTGAATCATGTGGTTCCTGCTTGTTTCTTTGGTTACATGACAGTGTGGTGTCAAGCCAATAGAACTAGCTGCAAGCAGTGGAATGCGGAAGCTTGTGGAGTTACTATTTCCTTTAACTTCTCCCATTCTAACTGTACCAAACTGGACAGTTGATGGAATTATGGCCCACGCCAACTCAAGGCCCTCAAAGCCCAAGGTATGAATTGAACTCTGAGAATTTGAATAAGCCTATATTGAGTTATTTTTCTGTCCTCCAACTGTGATGGCATAAATTTTTGCACCTCTAATCACCTGAATATTTTTTAAAATGGGAGTATGGGAATATGAGAGACAGGTCTACTTAAAAGAAATGGTATAGCAATTTTATGGATCTTGTTACTATGCAGATTTTTCATTCTGTTTTTGCCGTTCTCTCTCCCTAGGCCACAGTTCAGTAGTTCACTGACACGGCCCAGTGGCAAATTTGAAATGCAAGCAAAAATATTGAACACAAAATCTAGAGTCAAGCATTATTGCCCTGATATTGTAAATACAAAGCACACTAGAAATATAATCCTTTGGATCCAGAAAATCTTGACCTCAACCAAATTACAAAGAGAGAGGAAATTAGGTTCGGCTTCATCCACTTATTCCATCGTAGAGGAAGCTCTGACCTGTAACCATTCCAAGCAAAAACAGCATTCTTCTCCATCTATGCTTTATTAGGGTGGATTTATTTTTCAGAATCGCGTGTCCATGTTTCCGAGCAACAAAAGAAGTAATTAGTTCCTTGGAGAAAATTTGTGATACCGCCTTAACTTTATAAGACAAACATGTTCAATTCCAGCCATATTCTTTACCTGCACACCACAAGATACACGACAATTTATGAAGTTGCATTCTACCTGCAAAGCTGCTCACATTGTTTCCCTTTTATATACTTTATGATGTGTGTTGTAAATGATAGATCACCTTTGAAAACAGTGTAAGTACCTTCTCTGTTCCAAAGTATTTGAAGTTCTAGCCTTGTCGTAAGTCAAACTTTTCTATATTTGATCAAGTCTATAGAAAATAATACTATTATCTACAACATCCAATATACGTAGTACTTTAAAAAATATATAGACTGAAGTGTCAGTTTACGCCATGTATTTTCACATAATGCACTTGTCTTTTGTAACAAAGAAACATAAAATTTGTATTTGTCGTTTCAATTGTGTACGACTTAGCTAATTATAAACAGACAGTACAACCTAATTCCTTAGTAGACCTTTCAATGACTATTATACATTTTGTATCTTTATTTTGCTTGGTTTAATTTGTCTCGTTGATTTAGGTTAAACCTGTTAAAAATACAAAAGTTCAGTTGAAATCTTATGGCGAGAAAGCTGTTCAGAGAAAGGATTATGATGGTGCTGCAATGTTCTACACCGAGGTTAGTGCTGATGTGTATTAGTTATGCTACTCTAAGGTCTTTGAAAGATGCATATGCATGGAACTTCGCGGTGCATCTTTCCCACTTGCTATACAGAAATAGGCCTCTGCTTAACAACTGTCTGTCAGTGTGGATTTGGAGTTTCTGTTCCGAAATATCTGTCCGCTGATGAAGTCAAGAGTGTTAATTATTTGACACTGTTTACAGGCAGTGATGGTTATTAGTTAGGTCCAACATGGTGCATGGCCTCCCAGCCAAAAATATGATTTAGGTGAACACCTAATATTTAACACTATTTGGCCAAATTTGGCAATAGTACCCTAGATTAGACCCCTCAACTCTGCCCAAAGCTTATTTAGTCCCCTCTCAAATCTTGTTGAAGTTCTGCCACTGTTTCCAGGTAAACATATGTCTAGCTATAAGCCAAATAACTGTGAAGTACAACTATAGTTTGATCCACCATAGTACTGTAAGGTCTCCAGCCAAGTCTAGGCATGTATCATGTTGTCTGGGGACCTGTAACAGCCATGACTGCTGGGAACGGTTCAAACCATCTTCAGCAGCCCTCTAGAAAAAGGCCCATAATGATCTGAGAAACCTTGGTTCTCAGGTTTCAGTTCAGTACTATGATAAAGTGTGAACATACACAATGTCATTGCTGATAAGAGTGACAGGGGCATGGACGTATGGAACCAATGATGTCTTGTTTATGTAAATGTTTATCTTGTCAGGCATACATAAGTAGCCAGTAATAGATTACACAGTTTTGCTCTTTGTCAAAAACTTGTTTGCTTATGGTACATCCCTCACTATTTTCAGTTCTCTGTTTTGATGTAGGCAATTGAGCTAGATCCTACAGATGCGACATTGTATTCGAATAGGAGCCTTTGCCATCTGGAAATGACTGAAGCAGAGAAGGCTCTGCAGGATGCTAACACTTGCATAAGATTGCGCCCTGAATGGATAAAAGGACACTACAGGAAAGGAGCTGCTCTCATGTCTCTCAAGGTCAGCCAAATTGTAGCTTACTCACCTCACGATTGGTTACATGACACCTCCCCGTATATTTACTGTAACCTGCCTAACTTCCCATCGATAGGACTACACGAAAGCTTGTGATGCATTCATGGTTGGACTGCAGCTGGACCCTGGAAATGCCGAGATGGAGAAAGCGTTCCGGTAAGCTATCCTACATCATGTTTCACTTTTCAACAACTGTAGTGATGGAAGTTTTGTGTTTCGCTATGTTCACTCATGTTTGCAGCATTTAGTTTGTTTATTTTCTCCACAGTTAGATGCAATTGCAACATTAAATTTGAAGGTTGAAAAAAGACAGAAGTCATTATTTTCCAAGTTTGTTTCTGCACATCTGCAGACTAGACAAAACCAGGCACAGAACAGGGCATTGATTCTGTTCACGTTTTGCAGGGGGGCAGTTGAGGCGATGAAGGCGGATCACTTGGCTAGAAAAGGTTTGAAGCCATCCAGTTAGAGGAAAACTGGGGATTGCATTGCCCGTTTTTGTATACAGTATATCTTAACGCTAGGAAGGTGGGGATTAGCTTCTTTCCGGTACTGTAGTAGCAAGATGCCCAATGAGCAGCACTATGGCTCTGGTTTGCCTGTGGATGGCGCCGTTGCGGAACGCCAGATCTCCGTAGTAAACCCGACGTGTAGTGAAAATAGATGTTTCCTTATCTGCGGCCAGTGAAAGAGGACCATCTTGGTGGCTATTATTCCGGTGTCTACGCTACCTTTTGTTTAGTCCATTCTCCGAGAGAAGTATCCATTGTTACCCACCCTGTGTGGATGAATATCGTCGTTAGCAATGATAGTCACTGAGCTTCCCTGAGGGTGGCGGTTGCCGGTGCTGGGAATGGCAAAACTCTTGGCCCCAATCGTTGCTTGGAATGGCAAAGTAAGCACCAGACCAGACCTTGTCCCCAGTTTTCAAAAATCATAACGAAATATGTTCTGAGAAAGGTGGAATCAGTTACTCTATGATGTGCATTCATTGCACAGTTGATGCGCCTATATATTCTTCAAGAAATTAACCGATGACATAGAATAGTTAGCGTCTGATGCACTGTAGACTGGCGTGATCAGAGAAAATGACCTTTACTCATCAGGCTGAGAATGTACGACAACACAGTTAGGCCGAGGCCGAACTTCAGCCCAAATTTGTACATCACCAGTTACGACTTACGAGGGTAGTTCGCTGGAGATGCTGTCAGGCAAACTAGATATTATCTGGCACTAATTATTAAGCGTGGCAATCGCTACAATACCATCTTAAACCGGTAAACTGAACCTCACGTCACATGTAGAATCTTCAGAACAGAAAAAATGATTCAATGTAGAATCTTCAGAGCAAAAAAACGATTCAATGTAGAATCTTCAGTAAGCGCCCTACTAGTGATACACTGATACTTGAATGGATCGAATCGGCATCGCAGACTAACTGATACTCTCACTCGAGCTCTGACAAAAAGAGCTCCTCTAGCTAGCTAAACTTAACATGAAAATGGGCAGTCCCATGAAGACCAAACCAAAACCAAAAACATGGAACCAACAACGAAGATCAATCACATCCAACCCACTGAAACGAGTTCGTCCTTGTATCGGTGGTGGGTTCGTGCGACCGAGACCGGGTGATATATAGCTCTTCAGAACCTTCCTCCTTGAGACCTCTGCTATCACGAGGACGATGCGCCGCCATCTTCCCTTGAGACGACGGCGAAGTCGTGGGAGAACTCGTCGTTGTACATCTCCTCGATCATCGGCTTCCACAGCCGCACCCGCGCGTTGATGAACCAGTTGGATATCTGCACGAGCACGCACGTTGGTCGTGATTCAGAAGTAAGAGAAGAGAATCGGTACAATATTAGCAGGATGTTCAGTGTCCAAGCACGAGTGCGGTGCTGCTCACCTGTCTTCTGCTTAGGCCCGTGCTCACCGCCAGCCTCAGCTTCTCGTTGTCGCTAGGGTAGCTGCCACACATTACAACACCAGACTCGAGTGTTAAGAAAAATATATATGGAGTAACATTATTTTTGAAGTATTCAATCTGAATGATATTAGTGCGTGGTCAGGCTCAAAAGCTTGATGTGGCAAGAAGTCATGGAGTGCATCGGAATAGCAGACAAGGCTTTGTCAGTGCTAAGCAGCGATCACTTACGGATCTAGGAAGTGGTCGAAGAGCCAGGCCCGGAGCACGGCCACCGAGTCCTCCGGCAGGCCCCTGAGCGGCTTGCACACCTGCTCCGCCGCCCTTGCCGCCGCGGCCCGCTTCGTGCGCCGGACCAGCCTGTTCACCACGTCCTCCTCGGTCACCGCCGCCCGCGCGGGGTGGTAGTCGTAGTCGTAGTCGTCGTCTTCTTCTTCCTCCTCGCTGTCCTCGTCGGCCCACGGCGTCACCCGCGTCGGCACCGGCGGCATCGTAAGCGCGGCGGCGAGCTTGCGGAGTATGGCGCGACGCAGGTTGCTGAAGTGGCGCGACATGGCCTGCGACATGAGGGACGTGTACCCTGCCGTCGCGGCGGGGCCCAGCGCCGGCTCGAACGACGCCGCCACGCGGCTCAGCTCCTGGAAGTAGTGCTCCTGCCGGCTCTCCAGCTGCGACAAAAAGGAAACGGCATGGATTAGTTCAGTGTAGACTGAAGAACAGACCAGGTGATGAGTTGTTTGCAATGGAATAGTAAGTACGGACCTCGCTGAGAAGGCCGAGGAGCTTGGCTTGCACGCCGTCGTCGTTCTTGCCGTGGATCCGGCGGCTCGTCGCGAGCATTTCTAGGCGAGCATCATCGCCTGCCTCCTCGTCGTCGTAGCCCCCTTCGTTGTCGTCGCCGGAGACCTCCCTGCCCAGAGACACCGCGTCGCGCAGCAGCTCCTGCGCCGGCCTGAGGTAGCGCGAGCCGCGCAGCACCGACGGCATCACCTGAGCCGCCTGCGCGTCATCCGTCGCCGCTGCTGAGGCGCCGAGCGTCAACGCCAGCGGGCCAACGAGGGCGCTCTCCCCGCCCGCCGTCGCTGGTGCGTGGCAGCGGTGGCCGCAGTACTGCTCCTGAAAACGCAGCAGCGTGCCGTTGGCGCTGTCGGCGGCGACAGGTGCTCGCTTCGGCGACCTGCTTCCTTGGAGGCGATTGGTCACCATGTCAGCTCGCGTACGTTGTACCGATGAGTGATGACCACCACCACTGACTATATTAAGTGAGGATGCGCGTGTGTGTCCTGGAAACATTTTCAGACACCAACCAGATAAAACAGTTAGAACAATAATCCATCAACTACACTGATGATACTACAAACAAAGAGAGATCCCTAGCTAAAATGTGCATACTACCTTTTACTTACTTCCCTGCAGGCAAGTGAGGGTAGTGACACTAGCTAGTATGGTAGATGTATCCTCACATACATGAGAGGGAGGCAAGTTCAAGTTCAAAGAGCCATGACAGCTGCAGACATATAAATAGAGACCACTACTGCTGATAGCCATACACACAACACAAGTAGTACTCCACTGTAACTAGGAACACGAATCAATACATATATCGGAAGCCATGTATACTGTACCCCACTGTGTATAAAGAAGAGCTTGGACACAGTGTGTTGGTGTTGCATTGAAACAACACCAACCATAGGAAGGAAGGAAGGAAGGAGCTGGATTCAAACTCTGCAAGCTTTGGGCGCAAAGCTAGCTAGCTCTCTTTCGGCACTGTGCTTGTCCTCCTGTCTCCTCCTCATCTATACCACCACCGCTCCCTATCTATCTACCGCCGCAGTCCACAGGCATAGCCGCAGCTGCGTGCGTGCTCATGCTGCTGGTCCTGGCTGCTGCGGCTGCGGCTGGGCAGCTAGCTAGCCCAGCCTTTTCTTGGTCTTGGGGAGTGCAACCTTGTTGAAGGGTAGAAGGAGAGAGAGATTGCGGAATATGATGGTTGTATTATTGAGCCTCTCGGGCGAGTATATATAGACGTACAGGGACCAACTTGGAGTACAAGACAAGTAACCTACTTGGAGTACAAGACAAGTAACCTAGTCTATCCCTAACAGATACGTATACTCTAACATCCTCCCGCAGTCGTAGCGGTAGCATCGTGAACAACTGGAACGTCGCGAACGGTCAGACTGGAGAGCCGAAGTAGACCAGTGTGCTGACATCCCCCCGCAGTGGTAGCGCGAACGTCGTGGACGGTGTCACGTCGCAGAAGCTTGGACCGTAGAGGATGCTGGTGAGGAGCTCATGCGAGGTGGTAGCCCTTGTGCCGGTGTCGAGTGAGCCGAGAGCGGTGGGTGCTGCAACCTTGGTCGAGGTAGCCGCGCGAGGGGTCGCCGTGGTCGATGTCGTGGTCGGGGTTGCCGGTGTCGAGGTAGCCGCATATTAAGCCGCGTGCGCATAGTGCAGCCAGGAGAAGGACGGAGACGCGTCAGGGCAGTCGTCGGAGAGAGCGATGCCGAAGCCGATGCAGTCCGAGCCGTCGAGGACGAGGTGCGGCCATGGCTTTGCCAAAACCAGGCGCACGTCGGGGACGAAGGCATACTCTGGTTGTGCCAAAACCGAGTATGCAAAGACGAAGTCGGTATGACGCAGTCGAGGCAGACGTAGAGGAGGTAGTCGATGCCGATGAAGACCTTGTCGAAGCCGATGAAGACGAGGCGCTACAACCGAGCTTGCCAGACTCGGGAACGCGTCGGGGACGAAGGCACGCACCGGTGTTGCCAGTACCGGGCATGCGAAGAACGGGACCAGTAGAAACAACTTCACGCCATGTCAGAGAGGAGACTAGCAGAGGAGGACTCTACGACGGTTGCGTTGCGCAGATCGGCGAGGTGCCGATGCAGGCCGCGGTTGTCGGAGTAGACGAGTAGGTGTGGTCGAGGACGAGGAGAGGACGATGGCGACGAAGTCGTGCTGGACGAAGACGTAGAAGGCGGCGAACCAGCGACGACCAGGGGTGGTCAGACTGGATGCCTAGACGGAGGGGTAGTCGGCGGGACCTACGACAGCCAGGAGTGGCCATGCAGGCTACCTGTGGAGATGCGGCGGCGGTGCTCGAAGTAGGCGAGGAAGAACCCGGCGACGTGACGAAGACCATGCGCGGACGGAGGCGACCCGCGCCGAGGGAGGTGGCGCGGTGGAAGCCTGCGACGTCCTTGCGGGGTGACGGCGATGACCGCGTGCAGCGATGCTACTGCCCGATGGGGCGGCGTAGCTGCAGGGCGCGAGTCGGTGCAGCGGTGTGAGAACCACCAGCGACGGACACGCCTGAGAAGGCGCGTTGGTAGCCGGCGGCGGGGACCAAAGGCGGCGACGCTACGGCCCGAAGGGGCGACGCAGCGGCAACCCGATGCTCGATCGGTGGTAGGCGCGTGCTCGGGGACGTACTCGGCGTAGACGAGCGCCAGATCGGTTGATCAGACCGACGGCGGCGCGCGTACGCGCCAAGTCCGTGACGACGGCAGATCGGAATCTGCGGCGTCGTTGTCGGTGCAATCCCGGACGATGACGGCGAAGACAATCCGAGGGGGGGTCGGCCGCGACAGCCTCCCGAGGAAGCCGCATCAGCCGGCCGTGGTGCGCGGCAGCCTGCCATGAGGCCGCGATGGCCTACCGAGGAAGGCACAGCGGCGCAGGTGACAAGCGCACGGGCGCGGTGTAGATCATCGATGCCGATGGTCGGAGTAGAGGCGCGGCGATGACGACGGCGATGGGCGACGCAATCCGATCTAAGATCGGTAAACCAAAAAAGAAAACCGATCAAAAGATCGGAAAAAAAAGACTTGCAGGGCAGCCGATCACGGATCGGCGGACGAACCCTGCGTACCGGTTGCGCGGCCCCCGGCGGAGATCATGGAGATCGACCTCCCCGGGGGCGGCGCGGCGGAAGCGGAGGCGGCGGCTAGGTCAAGGGCCGTGCCGCTCTGATACCATGTTGAAGGGTAGAGGGAGAGAGAGATTGCGGAATATGATGGTTGTATTATTGAGCCTCTTGGGCGAGTATATATAGACGTACCGGGACCAACTTGGAGTACAAGACAAATAACCTACTTGGAGTACAAGACAAGTAACCTAGTCTATCCCTAACAGATACGTATACTCTAACAAACCTAACCTCACATGCAATGCAATGCTGGAGTAGCTAGCTGGCTCTGTGTCTATTATGTGTATGAGTGCTGGCTGGCTGGCTGCAAAGGCGTACACATACACACAAGGGGGCACACTACAAATGCTAGCTATCGATCTAGGGGGGCTGGGTGATGGAGGGAGGCCAGCAGGCCGGTGTGCAGTGTGCTTGTGGTGGTGGTGCTGCTTTGTGAAGTAGTAGCTGTCCTGGCCTATGGAAAGACCAGTGACTTTTTCTGGGTGCCTGCAACTTCTGTTGTTTGGGTTGGGGGCGGGCACATGACAAGACCATGGTGTGGAACCAAGCAAGCAGCAAACCATTGATCCTTGCTGGTTGCTGCAACTGCACCATGCATGCATGCATGCATGATAGATAAAGGTAACAACCAACCCTGACTGACAGGTGTGGGATGCACATAAATGGATAGATACAGCATACATCAACGAGTGCTCAATTCAGCCAAGCATGCTGAGAGACAGACAGAAAGATGCTGAGAGAGAAAGGGAGGAGGGAGAGCTTTCAAGAGATTCTGGAGAGAGAAAGGGGGAGGTCAAAACACAGGCTTCGGAGGCGTCAATGTCATCTCTCGGCCGGCAAGGGAGTAGTCGGGGTGATTGATTGGACTGGACTGATCCTAAGCTGCCGGCTGGGGTGGTGTGGTGGTGGCGACGCTGTTTGGTTTCTTTTGGGGCAGAGGTGCCTTTGTTTGTTCGTTCCAGGCAGGCAGGCGATCCCTACAGTGCCGTTCAAACTGACCTGATTTGAGCTGTGAACTGCCCACCTTTGACCAATCAATGCAGTGCATGCCCTTTCATCACCTTCTGCTCTCCACCGTCTTGTTGCTTCGCTTGTGTATATGATATGATGCCACTGCACGCGCCTTTAATTTAATACTCCATTTGTTTTAAAATATAAAATATTTTAGGTATTGAAGAAAAAATATATCTAGACTTATTTCAGTGTGTAGATTTATTTTAAAACTGAATGACATACATACTAAAATAAGTCTAGATACATTTATTTTATAAAGCTAAAATATCTTATATTTGAAAACAAAGAGAACAATATAAATATTATATATAATAAATACGGGGATTCTAGATTAAGACCGGTCTGAAGTTGGCAAAACCTGTTGAAAGTGTCATATGTAAACCAAAACTGTATGATTTAACAAGAAATGTTTTTTGCAATTTTACAAGCCTATGCAAAACCCTATACGTACAAAAGGATGAGGTTTCAGAAATTTGATCATACAACCAATGTGAATGTTAGAGTATTGTATTGTCACGGTAGTTTAGGATAGTTAGGACTCTAGTCTAACTTAACTTGTATTCAAAGATGATCTCATGTACGTCTACATATACTCGTCCATTAGGCTTAATAATACATCCAACATATTCCACCAATCCCTCTATATCAATCTACATGGTATCAAAGCTACGGGCTGCCGTTGTGTCGGCCGCAGCGCCGCCACCTTGGTCCACGCTACCGGCTTCCAACACGTTTTCCTTGGTGTGTACGTCGTTGGTGGTCTCCCAGCCACTGCACCGACTTGCTCCTTGTAGCTATGCCGCCCCCTCGGATCGTAGCGTCGCTGCACGCAGTCTACTTCGCCGTCCCCGCGCACCGACGTCCTTGGCCTCTACCGCGCCATCTCCTAAGACGCGCATCGGCACCATCTGCGCATGGTCTTCGTCACGTCGTGGGGTTCTTCCTCGCCTACTTCGAGCACCGCCGCCACACTTCACAAGGTAACCTGCAGGGCGACCTCTCGTTGTCGCAGGTCTCGCCGACTATCCCATCGCCACTCTAGGCATCCGGCATGACCACCCCAGGTCTCCGTTGTTTTCGCCGCCCTCTACGTTTCCGTCCACTACAACTTCGCCGCCAGCGTCACTGCTAGTCTCTCTGACATGGAGACAAGTTCATGATGGTCCATGCCCCTCGCACGCCTGGTACTGGCAACACGGGAGTGCCTTCGTCCCCGACGCATTCCCGAGTCTGAAGAACTCGGATCGACACATCGGCTTCGACAACGTATTCTTTGGCATCGACCCCTCTAAGACTGCCTCGACCGCGTCACCGACGAGTTCTTCTTGGCATACTCGGTTTTGGCAAAACCATAGTGTGTGTTCGTCCCCGACGTGCGCTTAGTTCTGGCAAAACTATGGTTGCACCTCGTCCTCGATGGCTTGGACTGCATCGACCCTCGGAAAACCTCCGTGGATCCTCGGCATGCCTCCACGAACCCTCGGCAAGCCTCCGCGGACCCTCGACGTGTCTCCTTCAACATCACCACGGCGCACTCTTCGCGCATGCGGCTTCACGTGCGACTACCTCTACACCGACATCCCCGACCAAGACACCGACCATGGCGACCCCTTGCAACGGCTACCTCAACGTCGGCACCGCCTCACGCTCTCGGCTCCCTCACATCGGCACAAGGGTTACCACCTCACTTGAGCATCACCAGCTTCCTCTACACTAGTAGAAAACAGGCTATCCGTTCGCGCCCCCTAACAGCATTAGTCCCGGTTGCGCCACGAACCGGGACTAATGCTGGCACGCATCCCGGTTCGAGCGGGCACGGTGGCCGAAGGCATGCGTCCCGATTCGTGAGGTGTCATGCATCCCGGTTTGTAACACAAACCGGGACTAAAGGTTGGGCGCCAGACACGTGGCCTGGCACACACCTTTAGTCCCGGTTTGTGTTACAAACCGGGATGTATGATCCCGCCCTCTATAAATACGACGCCCCAGCCCTCTGCCTCCCCTCTGTTTTTTCTTGGTGGAAGGTGTGAGAGGTGTGCTAGTTTATTTTTTTTCCTATGCATGAATTCAAGGTGTTTGATGAAATGTTTGAGTGAATGATCCCGTTCATTTTTTCACAGAACAAAAATATAGAAGGTGTCCGAGACGCACTTGAGCTTTCTCCTCTTTATTTCCCCCGATCGAGGTTAGCAATCTTATCTTTTCTCTGTCATTGATACAATGCATGTGTCGATGTAAATTGGTCATTTCACTATTTATGATGTCCCGTTTTTGATAAACTTAATTATATGATGCACATGAACGGTCGGGAATGGATGTACGGTGACCGGCGTGTACCCGGGTACATTAAAGGCGTGGATAAATTTATCGATGTTGCTACGACAAACATAGATAATGGTTTTATACGTTGTCCATGTGTTCAATGTCGGAACAAGGAGTACTCTTCCTCGAAAATCATTCGTGGCCACCTGGTTATGAAAGGTTTCATGCCCAACTATAATTGTTGGACCAAGCACGAGGAAAGAAGGGTTATGATGGAAGACAGTGAAGAAGAAGATGATGATAACAACTATCATCATATGTTTCCTGAATACAGTGATACTGTAATAGAATACAATGAAGAGGAAGGAGGTGAAGAACGGGCATCAGATGAGCCCGCTGATGAACTTGGTAGGGACATTTCTGATGCACAGCGAGACTGTGAAACAGAAAAGGAGAAGTTGAAGTTAGAGGGCATGTTAGAAGATTGCAAGAAATTGTTGTACCCAAATTGCGAAGATGGCAGCACAAAACTCGGTACCACACTGGAATTGTTGCGATGGAAGGCAGAGTGTGGTCTAACTGACTCCTCATTTGAAAACATGCTGAAAATAATGAAGCCGAAGTTTTCAAAACATAACGAACTTTCCGAGAGTACGTACGAAGCAAAGAAGACTCTCTGTCCTCTAGGATTAGATGTGAAGAAGATACATGCATGCATTAATGATTGCATCCTCTACCGCGGTAAAGAGTATGAGAATTTAGATAAATGCCCGGTATGCAATGCATTGTGGTATAAGATCAGACGAGATGACCCTGGTGATATTGAGGGAGAGCCCCTCCGGAAGAGGGTTCCTGCTAAGGTTATGTACTATGCTTCTATAATACCAAGGTTGAAATGCATGTTTAGAAACAAAGAGCATGCCAGGTTGTTGCAATGGCACAAACAAGACCGTAAAAAAGACGGGAAGTTGAGACACCCTGCTGATGGGTCACGGTGGAGAAAAATCGAGAGAGACTTCCCGGACTTTGCAGGTGAAGCAAGGAACTTATGGTTTGGTCTAAGTACGAATGGCATGAATCCTTTTGAGGAGCAGAGCTGCATTCACAGCACCTGGACCGTGACTCTATGTATCTACAACCTTCCTCCTTGGTTGTGCATGAAGCGTAAATTCATTATGATGTCAGTGCTCATCCAAGGCCCGAAGCAACCGGGCAACGATATTGATGTGTACCTTAGGACATTAGTTGAAGAACTCTTAGATATGTGGGGCAAACAAGTTGTACATGTGTGGGATGAGAACAAACATGAGCCATTTGACCTACGAGGGTTGCTTTTCGTAACCATCAATGATTGGCCTGCTCTTAGTAACCTTTCAGGACAGACAAACAAGGGATATAAGGCATGCACACACTGTTTAGATAAGACCGAAGGTACATATTTGCATAAATGCAAGAAGGTTGTGTACCTAGCGAATCGACGATTTCTTTCGACCAATCATCCCGTAAGAAAGAAAGGCAGTCATTTCAAAGGTAGGGTAGATCACCGGAAGAAGCCTGAACTCCCTACTGGTGATGATGTATTTGGTATGGTCAAGGACATAGAAGTAATCTTTGGAAAGGGTCCCGGTGGTCAATCAGTTCCGAACGACGTCGCTACAGGAACGCACCCATGTGGAAGAAGAAATCCATATTTTGGGAGCTGCCATATTGGAAAGTCCTACGTGTCCGCTCTTCAATCGACGTGATGCACGTGACGAAGGATCTTTCCGTGAACCTGCTAGGATTCCTAGGCGTGTATGGGAAGATAAAAGATACACCAGAAGCACGGGAGGACCAACAAATTATGAAAGAACAAAGAACATGCATACACAGAATAAGACGGATAAAGGGCGTCACTTAAGTTGTGCCAGCTATGCTCTTACCAAAGCAGAGAAGGAAATCTTTTTTTAAGTCCTTTACAGTATCAAGGTGTCGTCTGGCTTCTCATCTAATATAAAGGGGATAATAAATATGGCAGAGAAAAAGTTCCAAAACCTGAAGTCTCAAGACTGTCACGTGATTATGACGCAGTTGCTTCCGATTGCATTGAGGGGGCTTCTACTAGAAAATATTCGAGTACCCATTGTGAAGCTGTGTGCATTCCTCAATGCAATATATCAGAAGGTAATCAATCCAGATATTCTTCCAAGGTTACAGAAGGATGTGGTACAATGTCTTGTTAGTTTTGAGTTGGTGTTCCTACCATCCTTCTTCAATATTATGACGCATATCCTGGTTCGCCTAGTGGAAGAGATTGCCATTCTCGGTCCTGTATTTCTGCCCAATATGTTCCCCTTTGAGAGGTTCATACTATGGTTACATAGAGGATATATGGAAACCATCTTCTACTGTATTGAATTTCCAAGGGTATGAAATAAATGGAAATACATTCTACACGATCGCCCAAGATAAAAAGAGCACCAACCAAAATAGTGGTGTCCACTTTGATGCAATAGACGAGAATGGACAAAAGGACACATACTATGGTTACATAGAGGAGATATGGAAACGATACTATGGAGTCTCTTTTAAGGTCCCTTTGTTTCGCTGCAAATGGGTCAACCTGAATGGGGAATGGGTAAAGATAGACCAGTTGTACGGAATGACAACAGTGGATCTCAACAATCTTGGTTATAGAGATGAACCATTCGTCCTAGCCAATGATGTGTCTCAGGTTTTCTATGTGAAGGACATGTCCTCCAGACCGGAAAAAAGAAAAAAAATATGCAAACGAATACATCATATGATGAGCCAAAGCATCACATAGTTCTTTCAGATAAAAGAAACATCGTGAAAATCGAGGATAAGACAGACATGTTAGAAGATTATAATAAGTTTGATGAAATTCCGCCCTTCATAGTGAAAACTGACCCAAGCATTCCGTTAAGTAAAGAAGATGCTCCATGGTAACGTCTGAAGCGATCATAAGGAAGGACATACGCCAAGAAGTTCATGCTCATATTGTGTACCTCTAGTTCATGTCTGGCCGGTCGGCTGCATATTGTGAACCTAAATGCCATGAGACACGATAGCTCATTTTGTAAAGGATATTTTATGATGTTTGCAATTTTACAAGTTTGATAAATGTATTGAGTGTTAGTCCCGGTTTGTGGCTTGACCGGGACTATATATAGGGGGGCCTTTAGTCGCAATTTTGTAGTCTCGGTTTTTAATATTAATAAATGTCTTGAGTGTTAGTCCCATTTTGTGGCTGGACCGGGACTAAAGGGGGCCTTTAGTCCCGATTCGTAGAATGACTTTCCCGAACTATGAAGCAGTTGTCCCGATTCGTACTTACCATTAAGATCTGATCTCCAAATGCGCATGGTCACATATTAGGGAGTGCCTCTATGACCAGTTTGTTGGAGATGCTGGAGGACTGGGCTCCGACGGCATCTCCCTCAAACTGTCCGTAGTGGTGTCTCTACTATCGCACACCATCTTGCAGCTTGTAACTTCTCTAACTAGATCAATACGTCTGGGAGCTAACTAATTTCACATATTAGGGATTGCCTCTATGACCAGTTTCTTGGAGATGCCGGAGGACTGGGATCCGGCGGCATCTCCCTGAAACTGGTCGTAGTGGTGTCCCTGCTCTCGAAAACCATATTGGAGATGCCTCAATCTGGCTAGAGGACTGGACTCACAAGGATGCCTATTTATAGTACAAGCAGCTCGGCATAGTGTCGACACTCACGACATAATGTCGACACTCACCCCTATTATTAGTGCTGACTCGTGTTTTGTCCTGGTTGGTGTCTCCAACCGGGACTAAAGGTTCATCTTTAGTCCCGGTTGGTTACACCATCCAGGACAAGGTACAAGCCGCACGACATAATATCGACACTCACCCCTATCATTAGTGCTGCCTGGCCCAGCCTGCCGAAATCCCTCCAACCGGGACTAAAGATGAACCTACCATGTTCGAGGTTTCATGACTTTCGGTCCAAATCATCAAGCCATTTTTCATTTTCCGAGCGCAAAAAACGGGTTGTTTTGTGAAGTAACCACCAAAATGCTGTTTCAAAATGCTACCATCCCATTTTTCTAAAATACTAGACCACCTTACATGGACTATCTCCCAATCGGGACATCTCAAACATTTTCGTCCATCCCGGGTAAAAAGGACAAATGTCTGCCGAATCGGTAGGAAGTGGGTCCGGTTTGTACTACATGTACATGATCTAACGCTCGTGAATTTTTGAAAAAATAACTTTTAGACTCGCAATATGTGGTTTCTTCAGAGATCGAATGCAGGTTCTAACGATGCTCGTCCCCTATCTTCATGCACGTCGGTTCGACCATAGTTAGAAATTCAAAAAATTCAAAACGGGCATAAGAAATTCAAAAAAGTCCGAACAATGTAAATCCTTCACGTGGTGTCATATTATATGACATAGTTGCAAGGAAAAATATCAGACTTGGTATATTGATCATGTCTCGAAAAAACCTTCACAAAATGACCTATCATGTTCGAGGTTTCATGGCTGTCGGTCCAAATGACCGATCTTATGTGCTGAATCGCGGCATAGTTTGTGATGATGTGCCCATATTATGCATGCATGTGGACATTGGTATGGAGAACAATGTTGCAGGAGGAATTTTTCCTTTTCGTTGCACGGAAAAGCCATTTTCCATTTTTCGAGCGCAAAAAACGGGTCGTTTTGTGAAGTAACCACCAAAATGCTGTTTCAGAATGCTACCGACCCATTTTTCTAAAATACTAGACCATCCTATATGGACTATCTCCTAACCGGTACATCACAAACCTTTTCGTCCATCCCGGGTAAAAAGGACAAATATTTGCCGAATCGGTAGGAAGTGGGTCCGGTTTATACTACAGGTACATGATCTAACGCCCGTGATTTTTTGAAAATATATTTTTAGACTCACAATATGTAGTTTCTTCAGAGATCTAATGCAAGTTCTAACTATGCTCATCCCCTATCTTCATGCATGCCGGTTCGACCATAGTTAGAAATTCAAAAAATTCAAAACGGGCATAAGAAATTCAAAAAAAGTCCGAACAATGTAAATCCTTTGCGTGGTGTCATATTATGTGACATAGTTGCAAAAAAAAATACCAGACTTGGTATATTGATCATGTCTCGAAAAAACCTTCACAGAATGACCTATCATGTTCGAAGTTTCATGGCTTTCGGTCCAAATGACCGGTGTTATGTGGTGAATCACGGCATAGTTTGTGATGTTGTGCCCATATTATGCATACATGTGGACATTGGTATGGCGAACAATGTTGCAGGAGGAAGTTTTCCTTTTCGTTGTACGGAAAAGCCATTTTCCATTTTCCGAGCGCAAAAAATGGGTCATTTTGTGAAGTAACCACCAAAATGTTGTTTTAGAATGCTACCGTCCCATTTTTCTAAAATACTAGACCACCTTACATGGACTATCTCCCAACCGGGACATCTCAAACCTTTTCTTCCATCCCGGGTAAAAAGGACAAATGCCTGCCGAATCGGTAGGAAGTGGGTCCGGTTTGTACTACAGTTACTTGATCTAACGCCCGTGATTTTTTGAAAAAATCATTTTTAGATTCGTAATATGTGGTTTCTTCAGAGATCCAATGTAAGTTCTAACGATGCTCGTTCCCTATCTTCATGCACACCGGTTCGACCATAGTTAGAAATTCAAAAAATTCAAAACGGGCATAAGAAATTCAAAAAAGTCCGAACAATGTAAATCCTTCGCGTGGTGTCATATTATGTGACATAGTTGCAAGAAAAAAATACCAGACTTGGTATATTGATCATGTATCGAAAAAACCTTCACAAAATGACCTATCATATTCGAGTTTTCATGACTTTCGGTCCAAATGACCGATGTTATATGCTGAATAGCGACATAGTTTGTGATGATGTGCCCATATTATGCATGCATGTGGAAATTGGTATGGAAAACAATGTTGCAGGAGGAAGTTTTCCTTTTCGTCGCACGGAAAAGCCATTTTCCATTTTCCGAGCGTAAAAACGGGTCGTTTTGTGAAGTAACCACCAAAATGCTGTTTCAGAATGCTACCGTCCCATTTTTTCTAAAATACTAGACCACCTTACATGGACTATCTCCCAACCCGGACATATCAAACCCTAAACCCTTCATTTTCCCGCCATTTCTTCCCGCCATTTTTCTTCCCGCCATTTCTTCCCACAATTTCTTCCCGCAGTTTTTTCCCGCCATTTCTCTCCCCGCCATTTCTCCCCGCAGTTTTCTTCCTGCTATTTCTCACTACATATATATAGGATTGACCTCTATTGTCATTGCAGATCTCTAGACTCATATCTGCAACCTCATCACTCTTTCCCATGGCTTCCACCATACGACTAACCCCCAGGGAGGCGGAGGCGCTTTGCGCATCGAACTACCCCTACCCGCCGGGCTACTGCATCCCCGTTGGCTGTATGCTGAGCGCCGGAGGCATGCAGGTTCCTCCTGTCCCTCTAGGTGTGGCGCGCCGGATGGCCATCACGAACCACTACTACTTCGAGCTCACGCCGAAGCAGCGGAGGAATGCCAACTTGCATCCCGACTATTTCCCGACTTGGGGAAGCCTTCTTCGGGGATCGGCGTGAGAGGGTGCTCGCCAGGCACAAGGAGGACGACCCACCTCCTACGAACTTCAACGAGGCCAGCCGTCGGCTGTGGTGGCGCAGCCGGACTCTCCAGAGCGTCATGGCCTACGACACGGCTGCCGACTCTAACCCTTGCCTGCGCTACCCTCAAGTCCAGCCCACTCGTACTCAGCCTTCAAGGTTCAACAACGGCGACTCCGACGACGACAGCGACAACGACCGCGGCGAGTACGACGACTACAGTGGCGAGTATTACAGGTGTAGGCAGGAGCATGACTGAATCACTCCAACATTGAAAAACAAGTTCGGCCGATTATGACTTAATCTGGCCATGTATCTTAATTTTCAGTCGTGTTTTATGTAACTTAGTGTTAGTTGCGTTATGTACTTTAATTCCAGTTCTATCGTAATAAAATTTTCTTCCCGCCAATTATTTCCCGTCCTTTTCTCCCCGCCCATTAATATATAAAAAATATATGATAATTCATTTTTAATTTTAAATGGTTACATTAATTATTTTAAAAAACATAAAATGGTTTTGAATTAGTTATTCAAATCCAAACACTTTTTATGTTTAAAGTTTTTCTAAATTCCAAATTAATATTCAAAAAATATAAGTTAATTTATTTTTAATTTTAAATGGTTCATAGTTTAAATGGTTACATTAGTTATTTTTAAAAACATAAAATGGTTTTAAATTAGTTATTCAAATTCAAACACTTTTTATGTTTAAAGTTTTTCTAAATTCCAAATTAATATATAAAAAATATAAGTTAATTCATTTTTAATTTTAAATGGTTCATAGTTTAAATGGTTACATTAATTATTTTTAAAAACAGAAAATGGTTTTGAATTAGTTATTCAAATCCAAACACTTTTTATGTTTAAAGTTTTTCTAAATTCCAAATTAATATATAAAAAATATAATTTAATTCAATTTATTTTTAAATGGTTCATAGTTTAAATGGTTACATTAATTTTTTTAAAACAATAAATAGTTTTGAATTAGTTATTCAAATCCAAACACTTTTTATTTTTAAAGTTTTTCTAAATTCCAAATTACTATATAAAAAATATAAGTTAATTCATTTTTAATTTTAAATGGTTCATAGTTTAAATGGTTACAGTAATTATTTTTAAAAACAAAAAATGGTTTTGAATTAGTTATTCAAATCCAAACACTTTTGATGTTTAAAGTTTTTCTAGATTCCAAATTAATATATAAAAAATATAAGTTAATTCATTTAAATTTTAAATGGTTCATAGTTTAAAATATTACATTAATTATTTTTAAAAACAGAAAATTGTTTTGAATTAATTATTCAAATTCAAACACTTTTTATGTTTAAAGTTTTTCTAAATTCCAAATTAATTATCATTTAAAAAATATTACAAATTTAAACCGCAAAATAAAAAATAAGGCGGAAAGAGAGAGATAATTCGTGAAAAAAATTGAAAACAGGATCATACGTCGCGGTTGGAGCCACCAAACGGGACTAAAGGCCCCCTGCGCGCCGCTTGAAAACAAGGAGGATATGTCCCGGTTGGTGGCTCCAACCGGATGTATGACCCTTTAGTCTCGGTTGGAGCCACCAACCGTGACATATACTCCTTCCTTTATAACTTGTGCGCATCTTCTTCTTCTTTCCCATCTCTTTTCTCTGCTTCTTCTCATCGACAACGCCGCCCCCGATCCCCACGATGCCGATAGGCTGCCCGTGCCCATCGTCGTTGTCAGCGTCGTCGCCTCCGTGCCGCCGCCTCCGTCCTCCGCCTTCGTGTCGCCTCCGTCCTCCACCATCGCCGCCGTCGGTACCACCCGAGAGGGCCCTGCTTCCTTTTAGCATGTGTATGCATGCATGTATATGCATGTAGATGTATTTTTTTGACATGTGTAGATATATATATATATATAGATTTTAGGTGTGTGTATGCATATATTATTTTAGGTGTATGTATATATTATTTAGATTTTAGGTGTATAGTTGTTAGATGATTTAGGTGTATATTTAGATGATGTAGATCCCAACGCGCGCGCACGCACTAGTGATGATTTTTAGTTGATGATTATTTTAGTTGATATATCCCGACGCGCGCGCACAGGGAGACGTCGCCGGCCGCCCCGCCGTCAGGCTGCCGCCGTCGCCTCTGTCTGCCGTCGTGCATCGTCGTGCGTTCTCTCCCTCTTTCCCCTCCTTGCGTGCGTTCTCTCCCTCTCTGGCCAACCCTAGCCGACACCAGTAGCCGGCCGTCGCCGCCGTTCCCGGCCTTCCCTCGACCATCTGGTGGTGCCAGCAGCTCCGCCTCGGTACCCTGTTTCGTCCCACTGAAGGAATCAAGCCCCGACCCCGGCAAAGCTCGCCGCCATCGATTACCTCGCCTCCGGCCTTGCCTGGATTCCACGACCCCACGTCGAGCACCGTGGTGAGCTTCTGGTGCTCAGGGCGCACCCTGCGTTTTCCTAGCCGCCGCGCGCCGTTCGTCTGTGAGCTCCGTCGCCGTCGCTCGTCGCAGGCCTCGCTCCGGTGACCCTAAAGGGGCGGCGCCGCCACTATGTGGTTCCTCTCGTCACGCTCTTTCTAGCGCACCCCTCCGCGCGTGCTGGGGTGGCCCAGATCGTCGCCGGCGACCACCGCCCGCCGCCTCCCGCCGCCGCGTCTGACGTGGCGTTTGCGTGGCCACAGGGTGGACCCAGCTCGGCCTGGGGGCCCCTAGTCAGTGGCTGTGGGTAGGAGAAGCCCCGGTGTAGAAAGTTAGGGATAGGGTTGATGACGTCAGGGTGATGCAGTAATGGCTTAATCCTTTTCAGAAATGTTTGAAAATAGCAGAAATTAATATAATTTTGTAAAATCAATAACTAATTCATATTTAATCATAAAAATATGTATAATATATCAAAATGTTCAGAAAATTGAGAGCTATGTGTCTAAGCAATCATAATACATTGTCAAGAA
The DNA here is from genome assembly GCA_916181665.1 of Avena sativa. Lineage (NCBI taxonomy): Eukaryota > Viridiplantae > Streptophyta > Magnoliopsida > Poales > Poaceae > Avena > Avena sativa. The sequence continues at coordinate 289,038,839 of OV702296.1, forward strand.
ACTTAAAACACTAGTTTAGTTGGAAGAACATAGATACCCCTCATATACATGTGAGTTTAACGATGCACCTTTGCCAGGGCATTCCGAACCCTCCTAAATTGACATGCATTATGGTTACTGCGTAGTATCTAATCTAACATGTCATACATATTGTTTGCGTATTGCATTATGCCATGTCTTGAATTGTCGCCTTTCTTTCCAGTATTGGTTCTTCGCGATAGGATCCGAGCCCTAGGACAAGCGTAGCCTCTCATTATGAACCTATTACAAAGTATCTACTTTATCGCTACGATGTAAGATTCCAATGTGGTCTTAGTAGCTAGAGTTACCTATCTACTACATAGTTTCCTTTTAGGGTTTAGGGTTTCTCTTCATTTTTATTATTGTGTATGTATATATTAGGGTTTCTCCGAATTAGGGTTTATTACTCTCAACACCCTACCTAACATTCTCCCTTAGCCGCTTTGACCTATCCGTTTTTCCACCTATGCAGAAAATATGGACCCACACGACAGAGACGAAGAAAAGGAAGAGTTGATCCAAGGTGTGATCCGCGGGGAAGAAAATTTAGATGTATCGACGTTTCTGAACAACTCCGGTGAGGGTGATCCTCTTTTTGCCGGAAGAGATGACTTGTTTGAGGTTGAAGGTGATGCCTTCTGCGAGGGAGAAGGCGATGCCTTGTGTGATCGAGAAGACGACCGCTCTGGCGAGGTGCATGTAATATAATTAATTCATTAATTAATCATCTAATATCTATATAGAAATAGTAACAACAATCTTTCTTCTTTAGCCCTTCAGATCGAACAAATCTACTGAAAAGAGCGGACGAGGCCCAACCAAAAAGTTGGAAGACCATGAGAGTTTCAGGATCAAAGATATCGGTGAAGACGACAAACCAACGGTTGCCGTTGTTGTCGCAAACAAATTTGTGGAAGAATGCAGAGTAATTTTTAGGGACTTTGTCCCGATCACCATTCGAAATTGGAATAGGCCTGCTGATGCGGAAGAAGAGGGAACATGTTTATATGTCCCTAACATGGCAAAAGATTTACTGTGGAAGAGGCTCATGCTTAATTTCAAACTACCGAAGATAGAGCTGGATCCAAATGCGGAGGATCCAGTTGAGGACGCCTTAGAACATGCGAAAGCGATGGAGATGAAGGTCAAGGAGTGGTCTATGAAGAAGATGGCCCAGTGTTTCACCAACTGGAAGAAAAGATTGCACCTTGACTATGTCGTGAAAGAGAAGACTACGGATTTCGAGAAGATTCAGTTTCAGAAGATAATACCATTCTGGGCTAAGTTTGTGAATTACAAGACATTAGAAAAAGCTAAGAAAATGTGTGCAACGAATAAGCTGAATGCTACTAACAAGAAGTATCAGCATACTATGGGGCAAGGTGGCTACAGGGCTGGCATTCCTAAGTGGAAGAAACTTGAGGATGAACTGCGTGCTAAAAAGATCATCCCAAAGGCAGACGATTGGATCGAACGTGCAAAGAATTGGTTTTATGGGCATGGGGGCACGTTGGACTAGGAAGGGAAGTGTATATATAACATACGACATAAAGAAGACCCCTTGCCAATCGATAAGATGAGAAACGCAATAAAGACTGTTAAAGATGGGGAATTCATTCCCGATAGAGAGAATGATGAGCTCACACTTGCCCTTGGAAATAAGGAACATGATGAACAAACACGAGGCACAATAGGCTCCCAACCATGGAGGACTGGGTTTCCCGAAGAGAGGAAGAAATATCCTGATAGAAGCCGTAAGAGGAGAAAGGACAAGGCGGAAGTTGAAGCAGATATTCAGAAAGAGCGAATGCATATAATTGAAGAACGAATAAAGCAACAACAAGATCAAATTAACGCACTTAGCCAGCAAGGTACTACCAGCCCATCTCAGCAACACATGGTGGTAGAACCTGCATTCGATGCTACCGGCCTATCGAATAATCGAAAAAGCAGTGTGGCTTCCACCGAGGTCCCGGGTGATGACAATGACGATGACGATGACGATGGTGCACCGACGATGGCTCATGTTGGCTACCCACTGGATGATATCACACAGATGACACACTACAAGCTATATGTCAAAGTTGTGAACATATCAATGAAGGTGGCGGTCGGCTATGCCTTACCAATTGGACCCACATCAACTTACCATTGTCATTCGGTTCCACAGGGCTATGCTGTTGTCGGGGTAGATGAAATAATGCCCACCTTTCAAGGTTTGAAGCTTGACTATCCTGCAGGTGAAGGGGATGTGACTGAACTGGGAGAAGCAACAAACGTCACCATTCTATGGCCAAAGGAATGTATCGTGCTTCCAAATCACACGCGAAGGCCATCTTCGCCGCTGCCTCACTCGTCTCCAGCGCGGTCGTCGCCGCCACGGCAGCCGTCTCCGTCGCCTCACCCATCTCCGTCGCCTCACCCATCTCCGTCGCCTCACCAGTCTCCAGCGCAGACATCGCTGCGGCAGCCATCATCGGCACCTCAGGAAAAAAGCGTAAGCGTACCACCGCTACTCTGCGGAGTGGTAAGCGATCGCCGACACGTAACCAGGAGCCTCTTCCAAAAGTACCAAAGGTTCCTCCCAGGAGAGCTTATGACTGTCTGAAGAGGAGACTACGACGATCGTTGAGGCGGAAACGACAGCGTTTTTCGCTAAGCTGAGGCGGCCGAAAGAGCCAGAGTTCCCCAGCACCAAAGAAGAAAAAGCCCGAGTGTTCAAAATGCTAAAGGCCCTTCACCAACACGATTCAAAGCTGTCATCAGACTATGAGCGCTCTATTCTCAAGTCACATGCGGCACAGCAATTGTCGAAGAGCAGTACGGATGCAAGCAGGAATTTGTTGCCCAGCTCGGAGAACAAGCAAAACAATCTTGCGCCCCTCTCAAGGTGATTTCCCATACCAATGTGGGGCCGAGCAAATATGCGGCCGAAGAGCAGTATGATCCAGATGTAGTTGCATAATACGGAGAAGCTGCCGCTGCTCAAGGTATGAGTATTGCCCACTACTTATCCCAGTTACAGTACTTCCCCGTGGGTGAAATAGCATACAAATACCAGTACGACAAACCTCTCGTCAAACCAGAGGAGGTAAATAATCTTCCAACAAAAATGCGAAGATTGCATAACTCGTACATGCATGCCACAAAGGCCGGGGCTAACTGGATAATGCTGAGGGTTACAAAAAAGCATTATGGGAAAGAAATAGATGACATGATATCCATTGAATTTGTTTAACTATTTCAATTATTCAATCAAGACGCCTTGGACAAATAGATCATCAGTGCCTATTGTTTGTAAGTATTAATTCTGTAATTAATTTAGTTTCTAGCTATCTCACCTCATTTATTGTATGTATATAATCATACTATAATATGCAGAATTAAGATTCTCGAATGCAGGAGAGGACAAATCTATGACACTGGGTTCATTGACCCATATTGGGTTCATCAAGCTAATCTCAAAACAAACCTCCAGGATATGGAGGATAATATCGTACACGCGTTAATGTTTCAAGAAACTAGAAGGGAAATACTATTTTCTTACAACTTCGAGTGAGTGTTATTGTCTTGTATACACTTTCTATTTCGCTTACTCGACGTTAAGTATATAACTGATGAGTTATGCATGCGCAGCTTCCACTATATTCTGTTAATCATTCAAACTGACAAAGGGCGTGTACTAGTCATGGACTCGAAACATAAACCCCTTGAGATGTGGAAGGACATGCAGATGATTCTCCAGCGGTAATTCTAGTCATTATGACACTATATCGGCAACGTTCGTGAATTTTATGATATCAAGTAATTAATAACTTTATTTATTTATTTTTTTCGCCGGGCAGCACTTGGAAACGGTTCACCAAGAAGGCTAGGAGTGTTTGGAAAGAGGAGCTTACATTTAAACCACTAGATGTAAGCACCACTAGCTATATCTGCACATCTCTTTGATTCTAGTTTTGATACCGTTATTATCATGCTTGATTATTATTTTGATTAAACTATGTTCTTGTAAAGTGACTGACGCAGGGACCAGGAAATAATTTATGTAGATACTATGTTTGCGAGTTCATCCGTGAGACGTGCTGTGAGAAGGGGAGAAATTTAGAGCAACTTAACGTACGTAAACAATTTCTATAGTTTTAATTACCATCAAATTTTGTTTAGTTTCATTCATATAGGTTGACTCCTTTTTTAAATCAGATCGAACGTCTATGGGACGGTCTTCTGCCAAAGGATCGCGTACGAGCAATTCAGGAGGAATTTACGGGATTCTTGGATGCAGAAGTCCTAGACCCAAAAGGATAATACTAATTGGGTGTGTATATACAATAGGGATTGTACAAAGAGCTTATTTTGTATGTAGTGCATGAACTCCGTGTATCGAATATAATATGTTCGACACTTGGATCTATATTGTCATGATGATCATGTGTAATATAATGGTTCCTTCATTGATGAGTGCAAAACACTAAATTAAAAAACAACATAAATGAATTCTCTGCCGCGACACAAGAAGTGGTCAAAATGTTATCGCGACAAAAAAAGTTGCCAAAATGAATTCTCTGCCGCGGCAGAGAAATGTGCCAAATCTTTGCCGTGGCAGAGGGTTATTCTCCCCCCCCCCCCCCCCCCCGCACGGAGCAGCGGCCACGTGTACGCTGTTTTGTCCCGGTTGGTGGGGCAACCGGGGTAAAGGTTGGTGCTTTATTCCCGATTGCCCCGTCCAGGTTGGGGCTTTAGTTCCAATTGCCCCGTCCCGGTTGGGGAACCGGCACTAAAGGCTCTTACCAACTGGGACATATGGGTCGTTCTGCACTAGTGCTACAGTCCAAGTTATCGCAACGCGACACTGTCCAAGACGTTTCCGCTCGGACCGTGGGGGGATGTCAGTCCACTGGTTCTATTTTGGTTTATCTCCAGTCTGATCGTCCGCGACGTTTCAGTTGTTCACGACGCTACCGCTACAAGTGTGGGAGATTTTAGAGTATTATAGGTATATGATTGTCATGGTAGTTTAGAATAGTTAGGATTTTAGACTAAGTTGACTTATAATCTAACATAATCCCATGTACGTCAAGTTTTGGCATTCAAATAAGGGACGTGCCAACGACTCCAGCCCTCTTTTGCATAGTTGACAGGCCGTCAGTTGGCCACCTCGATGTTGAAGGCGGTCGGTTGTCCACACCATGTTCTAGCCAAACCAAGAGGCGCTCTTGCACGTTGGTGGATTGCAGCGTCTTGGCGGCAAAATCATCTCTCCCAAAAATCGATATAATGTGAAGTTTAACAATTGTACAGTATGAGGAACTTTCTTGTGTGCAGCTGTACCTACGTGCACACAGGTCGTGTTATCGATACTAGAGCCAACTTCCATATGGCTACAGTAACAAACACAGGTTAGCAGATTTTAAAGGACGAGGTGTCACTACTAAGAAAACAGCTATAGATAGATTTTCTGTGGCGCATATGTATGATCATGCGTCACAGATAAATTATAGTGGTGCATTTCAGGCAATACGCACTATTATCTGGCGCATATAGGGAAATAATGCGTCACGGAAATTTGGTGGAACCCGCCACCAGGGTTGGGCTTCCAACTTTCTATAGCGCATATGTCTATATGTGCCATAGAAATTGTAATGTCTATGACGCATATGTCGAAATGTGAAGGCGAAAGGTGAGCCCTACCATAGAATCTTGTTGTACAGATGTTGACCAATCATTTGTGGCGTATATGTCGATATGATATGCGCCACGGAATATGGAAAAACATAACCCCGGATCGCCTTTTAACTTTTATAAAAATAAACAAAAGTATAAAAACTTCAAAAAATAATTCTTTTGAGATGTAGTTATATTTTAGGGCATAGTTGTAGAGAAAATTGAAAAACGTGAATTTTGAAAAAAAGGTCATGACATGGTAAAATTGCTATAACTTTTGCATACAATGTCGAAAAAAAAAGTTTTACCCATCAAAATGATCGTCTTGAAATTTTCTACTCGAATCCAACGGCCAAAGGCTGTTCTGGATTTTACAGATTTTCCAAATTCGAAAAGAGTAAAAAGTTATGAGAGAAAAAAGTTTTTTTCTGGAAAAAAATAAAAGAGGGGGAGAAAGTTCTGTGGCGCATATCTCCCATATGCGCCACCGAATTATTGGACAGGATTTGAAATTTGAATCCTGCCGGCGCCCATTCTCCCTCTATTTTCTCCTATTCCTCTCCTCCACACTTCTTGCGGTGACCCAGCATACCACTGCATGACGTTGTACACTATAGTCGTTGACATAACACCAATCAAACACCGTTCACTAGTATTACATCCCTCAGAGTGGTACAACAGAAACACAGCAGGTCCAAGACATGACTATAGGTTACAACTCGACTCTTTACATAAAATCCAGAGGACACTCTAGGTTAAAGAGAGAGAAAGAAACTTCTTACAAAGAAGAATCAGAAATAAATAACTCAAAAACTACATACTAATAAGACTAGTATATGAACTGTTGGTCTGGCATTGCTGCTATTGCAATACTCTATAGAAATAGGTTATGTGGCTAGAGATTATATCCCTATCTAGTAGGTAACTTCGTCTTCACTTTAATTGGTGTATCTGTTGACTTTCTCGACATCATTAAAGACTTGAGCTGTTGATGAAGAATTCCTTGAGTAGAAGTTGATGTAGACGTCGTCTTAATGGCTTCAGAATCTAGCAAGGGTTAAAAAGATACGTTGAGTACGAGCGTACTCAGCAAGTTCACTAGAAAAGGAGTGTTTGATGCACTATATCTATAGCCACAGACCATAGGTCGTAGGCAATGCAGGTTTTCGTAAACATTTCTTCAAAGGTTACTTTTATTCTGAAAAGCTATGTCCGTCAGTCTTCACGGGTTTACCAGAACTTTCATGGAGTTCCTTTCCCGCCGTGTTCGCAGCTCCTTCCCGGAACAGGGAGTAACAAGTTACAGTTCTTACACTCTGCAGAGATGCATTACTTTACCCATGAAAGATCAAATCCTTGTTGCACAATCAGACGATCTTTCCCGTCCACACTTCCTATGGTGTGGGGCTCAGTAGATGATCCAAGCCAATCACTGTCCTTCTCCGCGACCCCGCATACCCGACGGATTGCACATCAGGCCTAGGATAAAACTTGTTTCCATTATCAGCCTAAGGTGTACAACCCTCATAGATACCAGAAGCCGTGGGACGTTGAGGGATCCTACCCTTAACATGCTAACCCTCTACAAGAGGAGTTGCAACAATGGCTCGGTCATCTGTTGGCATGTGAGAGAGAGCCGATCCAGCTGACTTCTCCGTCCCATTCCAAATCTCATGGTTAACGCGTAATATACGGCGCAAGAATCACTGGAGACATTAGTTGTTAAGTCCTAGATATTATGTTCCTTTACCACCGGAACTTCCATAGTAGGTTATTACCTCATGGTAAAATAACCTATAATCATATTATTATGAAAATAGTGTTTTCTGACCTTTTTGAAATGCAGGTGATGACAACACTAGATTTGCAAAATACTTTACAGAAAATAATCAAAGGACATGAGCAAGTGTGAACTTGCCTTTTGTGATTGCAAGATTATGCACTCACGGTCTTCAAGACAATATAAGATTCAATATCTGAAATCAGCATCATTGGTCTGGTAAGGACTAATGTTTAAAGAAGCAAGATGCTATTATGCATAAGTAATGTAATACAATTTCGTAAACTCGAATCCCAAGGATAACGTTGATCTAGGGTTTGGAAACTGGAAATGGTTTCTTTAGAATGTGTTGTCCTTTTAGATAAGTTTCATACTTGTGCTTCTTATTAAGGCTTGTGAGTGTGTGTGAACAACACATATTTATACAACAATAAGATACACACATATGGAATGCTATTCAAGAATGCTTACATTATAATTATTTATCTTCAATTTTTACTTACAAGGAATGTCACTTATAAAGAACTTAACTGTTATCAATCCTAAGTATACAAGTAAAGTATAAAATAATGTGATTATGGTTAACTCTAATTTGGTGACTATGATAAAAGTCTTTGGGTTGAGTTGTTAGGAGTTGTAGAACTTATTATGAGATTGTTGTTTGAAGTGGCAAAAAGAATAACATTTGAAGAAAAGATTTTCTTTCTAAGGTTTAAACAATCTTTATTGTTAATAGGATGTGTTCAATGTCTTTTGGTGTGTGATTGATTAGTTTGGACTTGAGATGCTTTATGTCTTAATTGGAATAGACCAAAGTTAACTATAAAAACATAAGTAGTTTATTAGACATAATGTTTATAAGCCTTGAGACTAAAGTTAACTTTAAAAGGGTAAATAAACTTAAGGTGTAATTTGTTTTAATTATTCTCAATTTTTGGATTTATGATAAGTATGATTAAAATGTGGGATTATTCACTTTACATTCAAGTGAATGATTAGATTAAATTTGTTTTGCTATTATGATAATAACATGCAACTATCCAAGAAAGTATAATTTGGATGGTGTTGTTAAGGTGTTAGTTTTAAAGTCATGTTAATTATGATTTAGATGTTAAGATCATTCCCTCTTCATATAAGTGAATGATATATAAAATTATCTTAAAGATTGTGGCTTTGAATTTTGGTTTAGGGTTTAAAAGAGTATTATAAAGTTAATGATTTATGCTTAAGTTTTATTATAAATCTTAGTTATGGTTTAGAACTTTAGTAATTAAATTTTAAGGTTTTGATATTTCTAAAGAAATATAATTATTTCTTATTTAAGAAATGTTTTTAAAGAATTTTCAAAATAGATAATGGACAAGGATTTATTACTTTAAAATATTAAAACCTTTCTAATATTATATTTAATAATTTTCTAGTGTAATATATTTTTTCAAGACTTTAAAAATGATTTTTATTTATTTTTAAGTATTATTCTTATGTTTATAAAATTCCATCAAGGGTTAAATGTCTTTGAACATTTACTTCATATTTTATTTATAAAAAATTAGGCTAGTATTTTTATAAAATAGTATATTTATTTTTATACACAAAAATGATTTTTATTTATTTTTATGTTTTTTCCTTATTTTATGAAATTTCACTTAGTCTTTAGTGATGTTAATATTTATTTGCATTTTATTTAACTTGAATAAGTAAGATTATATTTTTCTTGGGTGCATATTTTTTTTGTGATGATTTTTATATATCACATGTATTTTTAGGATTTGTTTCTATATTTTTATGGAGATGAAATAAATTTAGGGTAATATGATCATTTTTTTTAATTTTTTCTTCTTCTTCTGGGCTAAATTCATGAACCAACTTGGACCACAGACCAACCCACTCCAATTCGGCCCACTCCATCTCCTGCACATCTCACACACGTAGACACGCACACAGAGACCCACTCCTCTCGCGTTCCTCTTTCTGCTGCGCACGATGCGCCGCCGCCATCGTTGCTACGTCTGGTTGACAGCCGTTTCTGGCGCCGCCGCCTACCGACGAGGCTCCGATTCAAGCATCTCCGGTTATTACCTCCGCCTTGGTGCTGCTCTGCTTCACCGCTCGTGCCCCTGCGAAACCCTAGCCGTGCGGTTCGGCTAGGTCGCCAGCGCGACTCCGCTGGCCCCCGATGCCCCTGGCTACTGCTCGAGGGAGACCAGGATTTCCTCTTCCTCGACCCCGACCTGCTGCTGCCACCCTTTCACGATGGTGTGGTACTGTGGTTGTTACCGCCTATGGCCATGGTTTATCGTGGCCTTCCCAGCCTGGCGCGGTGTTAGGTCTGGTCGGCCCTCTTCTTCATCGCCCTCGCCACCTTCAAGTAATCTCCCTGTCTTCCTAACTTGGTGATGTGTAGATGATCTGGTCACTAAGGTGTATTAATATAGGGATTGGAGTTGTATTCTAGTTCGACATAAATGAGTTCCGATTTTAGACAGAGAGTTTGATTCATCTTAGGCACATGCTTGTTGATGTTGATAATGGTTTATCAGTATATACTAGATTATGATTTTGAGGATGTGATGTTGGACAGTCTAGTGTTTGTACTCTTCAATGACCTTGATTGTGTGTTCTGCTTTTAAACATATGACATACTTAGTTTCTAGTATATTCCTACAATAATGTAGAGGTTTTAGTTGGGTGGTCCTTGTGTTGTGATTGCACATAGTGTGCTTCTGAATATTAACATCTCTATTTTGAGAATGGAAATTACATGTTGTATTAATTAGGCAAAGGTATCTGTAATATGTAGGAGTGTGTATGTGGTTGGAATATATGATTGTTGTTTAATCATAAAGTTTGTGATATAGTCCAGTAATTGTTGGAAGACAAATAACAACATATGGTCTTAATATTATGAGCTTATTTAAATAGCATGTAATTGATCTTGGTTCTAGTTCATCTAGAGCAAGTATTTGTTATATGGTATCACTTGCATTCTTATGTTTACTGAACCTTGTGGTTCAGTGATGTATTAAATTGAACCTTTCTGTCAATGTAGAGTATCAAAAAAATGATTCCTAGTTGAAGCTTTCTAGGAAGATGATTTAATTCAATTTTCTGATGGTTGCAGATGATAGATGATGTGTTTGGCTTATGTGGGAGATATACATGATGAACTGGACCTATTGTTCAGCAATGATCTTAGTATTAAAAACTCAACCAAACAACCATGTTGATAGTGGACAACTTACTAAGAATGATTCCTACAAATGGTAGATAGGAAAATGATTTAAATTATATTTGTATGGCTTTAGCAAGTGGCTATCTACTTCTTGTTCAGATGTTGTGTACTGTCAGTGGGGATAGTGAGTTTGGATTGCAAACCATGATTTCTTTACCTGGGATTATGATTCCTTTACCAATATGCTTTGCAATGATTTGTCTCTATGCAGAGAGCTTGTACTACATAAATACTGAGTCTGCTAGGTGCAGAGGTGCCACCCCTAGGGGACGTGCCCTGTAACCTAGCATATGTGGTTTATGTTTGGCTAATAAAAGCTAGTTACTAGGCTAATGATGCTGGTCTGAAGCTAAACAACTCAGGGATGATATTTACATGGTTTTTCTATGTGGATCAGAGAGTTTTCCCTTTTCTAAACCACCTCCTAGATACATGGTTAAGACTAGATGTTATGTTTGATTTTTTGTGGACTATGCCCATGATTTGATAATCTCTAGCTGGTTTAGCTAGAGAAATTATTTGAGATGGCTTACGGATGGTACATGTATTTATTATACCTAGTTTTAAAGTTCTTTTGGTTTGGTCAACTCTGTGGTTGCTGCCAGTGCATCTGCCACTGTGATGCCTCCCTTTGGAGTGTACACAGGGGTAGCTCTCACTAGGTAGTTAACTGCTGGGATGAGTTATCCAGGAGACTTAAATTGGATTGTCAATGATGCTAAGGCTGAGGATTTAATTTGGAAATAAGATAGACAGATACTCCTGATGCCTAGAAGTTCTATGATGAGACAAGCATAACATTTCTATGCCTATCTGAGAACAATCTCAACTCTCCCAAAATCTTTTCTAATGGAACTGGTAAGAACATATGCTACTAATGATATTAGTGTGGGGTAATAACCTGATGCTGAGCTGATGTTGCTATGCTGATACCAGTACTTGATCAGCTAGCCTTCTTTGTCCTGGTTTGTTTCTTCCCCTGTGAAACTCCTCCTCACTAGTTCTTGGGTGGCTTTTTAAGCAACCAGATACTTGTGGTGTGGATTTCTGGTCTTCTTTTACTAGTGTTGTTGGAGCTGGTTCTTGATGATATAGATCTGGATAGATCAGTGATAATCTAATACTGGGTTGTGGTGGGTTATGTCTAGTGCTTGAGAGTTCTAGTGCTAAGAAATGAACTGGGGTGGAAGGAGATGTGTGGCAAGTGACCAACGATGTGGTACTCTGCTACTACGACTGTGTTCTTATCTTCACTTGTGGCTGCCTTGTGTTGACAGCACGCAAGCATGCAATGACTAAGCTGCTGTGAGGTGGTCTCTCTGGTTCAAGTTCCATTGTACTAAGATATTTATTCAGTGAGGATCAGTTCAGCTGGTTTGTTCTTATCCATCATAAATATTTTTCTTTTGCTTATCTTGGTGAAACTTGCCCCTGCCGATGAGGTTGTACCGAGGCCACTACAAGATAAGAACAAATACTACTCATTTGGTGAAACTTGCCCCTTTATTTTTTTAATTGCTCAATGATGTAATATGAACAGTGCATCTCATTGTTTAGAACTGAGAGCAAACTAACCAACATAACCTTCTTTTATTTCTGTTTTGTTTCTTTTCTTGTTTGTTTTGCAGGAGTAAAGAATGTGAAGAAAAGAAAAGAAAATACAAGAGTGTACAAGAAAATACTTTAGATTTTATTTTTATCAAATATTGTAATTTCTTTTTTGTTGAAGATTGTAAAAAAATGTATTGTTGTATTTTATTCAATAAAGATTACTTGTTTTCTTTTTCTTATTCCATTCATTTGTAAAGACAATGTAATATATATTTCTTCTTGTAATAAAAAATTATTTGAGTTACTCCATTTATGTAATTCCCTTTTTTATTATTATTTGTTTCCTGTAATGCACTTTCATTCTTCTTTTGTAAAAGAACAACAATACTATATGTATATATATATAAAGATTATAATTTCATTTTGTTGAATTGGTCCCATTTACTCAATTGTAATTAGGATTATATATCCATATTATATTATAGACTAATTCTTTTCTTTTCTTTATTTTTGTACTTGTGTTTTAACTATATCACAATCATAGATAACCTCTTAAGGATGTGATTATAATTGTAACACTATTTCTAATTATAATTTTATTCTATTGCAATTTAAATATATGTTTTGAATATTCAAGTTCAAATTTCTTTTCCCTCAAACACATAAATACTGTAGAGGTCATGTCAAAATCCATCGCACCTGTCCTGATGTCTCCATCAGAACAAGAGAGACCTCGATCCCTGCGCAAAAATTATCCGGATTTTCTATGCATGAATGCAATGCACACACCTGGGTTCAGCTTATTTCTAAGCTCTAATGCTGAGATGTTACACTTCTCCTCCCTTCTTCCTCACAGTCTCCTCCGACGACCTCCTCCTGCACCAAGGTGAGCTCCTCTTCCTCCTCCTCTACCCCGGTGACCTCCTCCTACCTCCTCCTCTGGCAAGCCCCTTCTCCACCGGCGGCCTCTTCCTACCTCCTCCTCCGACGAGCCCCTTCGCCATTGGCGGCCTCCCCCTACCTTCTCCTCCTCCGGCGAGCACCTCCTCCACCGGCGGCCTCCTCCTCCTCTGGCGACCCCTCTTCACCAGCGGCCTCCTCCTCATGCTCCTCCATCGGCGACCTCTTACTCCTCCTCCTCCTCTGGCCACCACCATCCTCCTTCTCCTCCGCCGACCCCCTCCTCCACCCACCTCCGGCCAGATCTGGCCCGGTTTTTGTTTTTTGAAATTTGAAAAAAAAAACATGGCGCTACGCCACAAAACTTTTAGATCTGGCCTGCCTTTTTTAATTTGAAAAAATAATTCTATGGCGTATATTGGCAATATGCCTCACGAAATTTTGAGATTTCTGTGGCGCATATTGATATGCGCCATAGAATTACAATTTAGTGGAGCCACAGAAGTTCAAAACCCATGCGCCACAGATAGTCTAGCATCATTCTTTCCAAAGAAAGCAGCATGCAAAACACAATTACATACTTATATTGAACCATATATGTTATGTAGACCAAACTTATATATGAAAATTTAATTATAAAACTTCACAATTTTAAGAGAAAATTTCCGAAATACACCTATACCTAGGCAAAATGCATAAGAAGAGAGATAAGAGCCCCACACCTCCAGGTGAGATCACATTCCTACGTTTAAAGAGAATCTCCACCGGCGCTCCCAATAGCCCTCTCAATCTGGCTATTAGGGCACTGGAAGAAAAACCTGCTCCTAGAGGTGACCAGAACAAAGAGAAAACTTAACGGCACTCCAACCCCATATCTAGCACATAGTGAGGCGATTAGACTTATGAACGACATATGCAATAAACTCCATGGGATAGAGGACCAAGAGGCTCACATGTCAGTCTCTCTATCCCCAGTTCCTCACGGACCCCACCTACTCTCTTTCTCATCTCTCCTCGACTGCCACAACCTTGATCTAGAGTCCACGTTCACGGCTACGTATCTATCGGCGTCGATAGCCACGACATCGGTACACCCTCGTCACATCATGTAGTAGATAGAGTGGATGTCTCCCACACATGGCCTCCATCTCACGTAGTAGATAGTGGCTGGCCCCTCTCCTCCGAGCACGGTTGCCCCGTAGAGGCTTTGCTGGGTACCACTACAGTCGAAGCCCCTCTTGTCCATCCTCTCTGTGATCGCGGTGGCATGGACTAGGCCCAGCAAGAGGCATTGTTACACATCATGGAGGTGGATTCCGTCTCCCATGTATAGGGTCGTGTAGGGTGCAACTATTGCACACAAAACTTTTTCCCTACGCAGCAACCAAGATCTAGCTTGCGAGAAGGCGACTATTCTTTCCACTTGACGCGTGGTTGTAGAAATATGATTAAGCGTGTCGGGTTAGTTTCATCCTTGTTCTGCTCGTCTATAACGAAATTCTCTGGCTCTAGCAAACTCTTCGTCTAAACACCGAAGAACGATGCCTCTGTCATGATCCATGTGTGCGAGACGAAGCACCACCGTCAAACTGCTAGTTTTGGCTCGAAAACACGTACTGGGTTGGAGGCTCTAGGGTTTTCAACATATGGGAGTGATTACGTTACTAATGTACTCTAATTACCCACGCTCCACATCTTTATATTGGGAGCAGTTATGGGCTCACAACACTTGTGGCCCATTTTCTAAAACCCTAATCCTATTAGTATGGGTCCAGCCCACTACGTCCATGTTCGGCTTAGGTCCAACCTACGTGGCTTAACTCGGACATTTCTCTATCCACCTGGCTCCAGTATTTTAAGTGTGTGACTCTACATGCTCATAGTACTTCGGACACAGTTTTGAGTCACTATACGGATCCTAGCAGAACATGGCGCGCGCCTCCAGCCACCGCCAAGTCATAATACAAACCTTTCCTAATATAACAATGTGTCCAAGTACATTTTCCACATGATATTGCAGTCATACTACTCGCAAGTATTTTGTCATCCATGTGTTAGCTTAACTCTGTTCTCGATCTATGATATGTGATTCTTTCGACTAAAATTTAGTCGAACTCCCTGGCTATCACTTAGCTAGATGGTGCATGACCATGCTTCTGAATCATATCACTCGAGAGGGCTTCGAGAATATCTCTCCAAACAGAGGGGCAAATCCCTTCTTGATGATTCGCGTCACCCAACTTGATTCACAGTCGGCCAGATATCTGCTTTTATTCTTGCCTGTTACAGAACATCGTTAAGTGGTTTCAAGTCCACTGATCCACAAATTGGATTGCGCAATCGTCTCAAGTCTAAGGATTTAATTGATTGGGATGGACCACATGACAACTTACTCGTGGTGCCGCAATTCATGGATCGGTTCGACTCGCTAAACACTTTAGTTGAGTTCGTTTAAGTCAGATTGGCATCATATGTCCATGACAAGCGAAACCTAGTCATCTCCCGGCTTGCACACTAGTTTAAGTCGTATGTCCAGTACAACCTTTCCGACTAAGGACAATCTAGTATGAACAAAGTAAACATATAATTCCATAGCCGAATCACATATTCGATGATAAATGCAAATGTTCATATAATGACGACTTAACTCATGAAAACATTAGGGAATAACATCATACATGATTATCTAGGGCATATAGTTCTGTGCACGAATGGACTTTTACTTTGTGTTGATGGTGCACTTTGATGCACTTTGTTGCCTGTTCTATGCTTGAATGACACAATTTTACTATGGATTTTTGATGAATTATTTTAAGTATTGTGTGTAAAAATTATTAGTTAATTCGGATGAAACAATATGTAGGAGAGTAGTAGAGAGAAGAAAATGCTCAAAATTGGCAGTCCAATTGTGGGGTATCCAGATTATGAGTAAGCTGGATAACCTGAACAATTTTTGCTGACCTATCTTCTCTCTTATCTACCCAAACTCGTTTCAGGTACCCAAATTATAGGTACCATTTTGGGGCGACCAATTTGCAGCATTATTCTTATTTGCGTTGGTGAAGGAGAAAACCATGAAGCCAAGGAGAGAGATCCGTATTGTATATACTCGTTCATCTGGATATCGTGGAGTATTATACTACTCACTCCGGTTCATTTTTTTTGGAATAAACGAGAGCTTATATTAACATGGCCTTAGGAGGCTTCAGGTCTTGTGTGATACAATGTCTAGAATGGAGTCAGAGAAATGATTCAGCCAAATGCAACTGTCCGACGATCTGGCGAGCTTAGCCAGGCAGTCGGCTGCCCTGTTGCTCTCTCTTTTAACATGACCAACGCGGTGGTCATTTAGTTTCTTCAGCAGGTCTTTGGTCTCCTCGTACGGAGCCCAGAGTTTGGATCTATCCAGCGAGCACGATTGTAGCGCCACTGCCACCATGGAGGAGTCAGTTTCTAGAATGATCTTGTCATGCCCGTAGCCCAAGGCCACTCTCACGCCAAGCAGAGCAGCCTTGGCTTCAGCCTCGACAGCATCGTTACAACTGGGCAATGGGGAGCAGGCAACCAGGACAATTCTGCCTTGGTGATCTCTAGCGATAGCGCCAGAATCGCTCGGGATCTTCATGCTGGTGAAAGCGGCGTCGGTGTTGAGTTTGATCCACCCTTCCAGGGGAGGGGTCCAGCCGCATATGGTTGTTTGTTTTTCGGCCACTGTCGTTGTCGGCTCAGGTCCGTGGGCGTGTTTTTTCCTTTCCTGTCTTCACTCCGGTTCATATTAATAACCTTAACTTTTTTTTCGAAATTCCACCGATTTATTAATAATCATCAACAGAAGTACAAAGAGTTCTAAAAGTAATAAAAAATACAAATAGATCAATGGACCACCTAGCGGCGACTACAAACACTGGCACAAGCCGAAGGCGTGCCGCCGTCCTCGCCCCTCCATCACCGGAGCCGGGCAAAGCTTGTCGTAGTAGAGCTTGTTGTAGTAGACGGACGGGAAGTCGTCGTGCTAAGGCCCCAAAGGACCAGCGCACCAGAGCAGCAATCATCGCCGAAGATGACCAACATATATCGGAGGAGACTGCACCAACGAAAAATGACTAGATCCCGAGGGATCTGTTGGATACACGACTCCACATGTCCTCCGTCGATGCTAGACGCACCATCGGAGCCAGGATAGGACGGCCTCCAGGACGTAGCCGCTGCCTCAATATTCTAAAAAAAGACATGAAAATAGTCTAAACAAAACACTGAGACCTTCCGCCGACGAGGGGCCTTGGAGGCGTGGCGAATAACCTTAACTTTGGCCAGATATAAATGCATACTTAACTATTACTCCCTCCGTTTCAAAATATAAGATGTTTTAGCTTTGTGAAGTAAATGTATCTAGACTACTTTTAGTATATAGGTTTACTCGAGATTGGAGTGAATCTATACACTAAAATAAGTCTAGATACATTTTCTTAACAAACCTAAAACATCTTATATTTTAAAACGGATGGACTAGATACATATAAATTTAAATAAAGTTGAGCCCATTAGTTTAGAATCGGAGGAAGTATATGAATCTCGCCAGGACAACACACAACTGATTGCTCCTTAAAAACAGATGCTAGGGGCCCACCGGACAGCAGCAGCAGGGCGCATTGACATTGAGTCGTACTAATACAGATATTACCCGGACCCCGGCTGCCCACTGCACCGGCACTGCCTAAGAAAAACAATTGCCATGAAAATTACCAGGTTGCCTGACACGCCATTTCAGAGGTAAACAGAAGACAGGGCAGCATGCTTGCTTGGGGTCATGTTGCTGCAAGCGACCTTTTAGTACAGTAAGAAAAATAAAAGCAACAAGTCAGACAACAGCTGGTACTCTGCACAATAACATAAAGCCTGAAGAAACTTTCAGACTACAGCTTCCATTAATACCACGCAAAAAAAAAAGAGCTACTATTATAATACCAAGAAAAAAAAACTACACCTGACGATTTTTTGTTTTGGTTTTCATCAGGAACGGTCCTCCTGAAGGATCTAGCTGTCCCCAACGGGCCAACTGGGGTAAAGATCCACTTGCAATACATTTGCGGTTTTCCTCCTCTCTGTTTCAGTTAAACCGACCGCACAATAGTACATAACTGATCTTAAGTGTTCGTCACAGATAATGTTTTTACAAAAGATAATTCTTCCTCGGCCATAACCTTTACACGTATAATGCATTCCATTCATCTTTACAAGATCATTTACCCCCGCCGCCGCCTAAAACTTATATATTAACCGCTCCAAGAAAAAAACTTATATTACATTTCATGCTATACCCCCTCTTCTGTACCAAATGTGACTACAGCTACAATTCCCATTGCTTTTCAGGCGTGTTATCATTTGCCCTACAGATTACAAATGCTCCTCCATCCAAATCTTTTACCGACGAGCATCTAGGCCACAAAATCATGCAGTAGAGGCGACGGTTCAAAGTTTTGCCGCTGATCTAATTGGTTTGTCGACTCGTAGTCTGAGGAGGAGGCGGCGGCAACTCCGGGATGCGATGCTGTGTTGTAGATGCCCTCTTCCACGCCAGGGAAACCTGGCTGATGGGTGTTTGGAGCTGAAAGGCTGTTCTCGGCATGCTGCAGCCCTAGCGTCAACGACACATTGCTGTTCCGGTATCCCCCAAGCTCCGCCAAATGGTAGGCCATGAACCGCGCGCTCTCGTCGGCGTGATGGACAGCGGCATCATGGAGGAGACCGTCATCCGCCTCGTCCGGTCTTTGGTCCTTCAACAGCAGGTTCATGAAGCCATCATCGGAGTTCGCCTCGTTGTGGAAGCTGGCAGGTGCGCCACTGAAACCCACCATCATCCCAATGTTGGCTTTGGATTCACTGGTTTGGTAACCCTGACTCCTGGAGCATCTCAGATCTTCGTTTTCTTCACAAGATACCGCTTTGTCCTTGCTTCTTGGTAAATTGTCGGAGGAGGAGTTTGAGTCAAGCTCTGCCTCCCCAGTCTCTTCTTTATACATGTCTTCGATCATTGGTTTCCAGAGGCGGACACGGGCATTTATGAACCAGTTTGAAATCTGGGACAATGCAAAAAAATGTAAAATAAGTTCAGCAAAACTGATTTCATTCAACAGAATGCAAAGTACTGCAGAAATCACTTGCACACACTCTAAATATCCAATATGCTTCTAGTGTCTGCTGTCCCAGAATAGCAAGATGCATGGTCTATTTACAAGTTACTATTGATGGAGCAGAACTTGACAAATTTAAGATTGCCTATTTGCAGGTTATGCACATACAGACTAACAGAGTGGTAACCTTGCAGCATGGTTCAAAATTTGCACCACTTGGATATACAAGAGGCATAATACATTCATTCTAGTACTAACAAGGCATGCTGATGATTAGTAACAATATTAACTGTGACAAAGGTAAGAAATATCTTGGTAAGATAATAAAATACCTGACTTCTTGTTAAACCAGTTTGCCTCGCTAGCATTAGCTTTTCTGAATCCTTTGGATACCTGAAAATTGACAGTGTCATCAGAAGAAAAAAAAGGCAAAAGGGGGCAATGAAAAATATAAGAAATAAGCAACATACGGGTGAAGGAAGTGTTCAAACAGCCAAGCACGGAGAATTGAAACTGAGTTTTCAGGCAGTCCCCTCTGCGGCCTCCAAGCATTTTGCTGTAACATACCATACTGTTGGAAAGCTCGTTGTTGCCTTAACTGCTGATCAATGTAACGTAAGCGAGTTAATTTGCCCTCTCTGCCGGATGAGTTTTCCTCCTCTCCAAGTTTCTTTCGGATAACATTGACCTGGTCGTTGATAGCATCCTTCAGACATCGGAAATGCCGCGATATTGTCTGAAGGGCAACTGCAGTATAAGGTTTTGCAGATCCAGGCCCAGCAACCACATCAAAAGATGAGACTACAATTTGCATTTGATGGAAATAATGCTTGTACTTCCGGTCCACCTGAAAGAACATAACTTGATGTTCAAAATAATTTATTGAGATATGATGTACCAACTGCTAACTGAAAAATAACACATTTAGGTTGGCAGTAAACCTCCTGACAACCTGTGTTAAGGACAATTTGTCTTGCTGAGGCCTGTTTGAAAGAGGAGTATTTTCAGCAAGTTTCTGTATTTAGTTCAAATTTTCAATTTGATTTAGATACCAAAACTTGACGAAGAAATACCCTCCTTCCATACAGCCCTCGGAGAGAAATTTTTAAGCTCCCGCCCACTTGAAATTTTGATAGGGTTGTTAACACGACTTTCTTATGAACTTCGTGGTGGTCAAATTGATCAAAATACTAGTTAGATATACACGGCTGTTCCTACTCCAAATATGCTTAGTACTCCCTTGGAGGCCCTAGAGGTAAAAGCATGCATGCACAAGCTAAGCTTTCTTAACAAACCCAGACCAACCTAGAAACCTGTGACCCACCTCTCCTAACTTCTCCAAGGAGACCGAGGCATGAATTTCTAGTTAGAAAATAAACCATTCAGAACAAACTCTGGATCATGACCCATCTATGTTGCTCTAGACGATATAAAGCCCATACCTCTTGATTGTGTGGGGATTCCAATCCCAACCACAACTTTGTCTAAAAGAACAACAAAGATAGGACAATGCAGTTGTCTGAGATACGAGAAACTCTGAGCTGGGTTTTCTCCAGTGAGAAAAAAAACTCTCAGCTGCAACAGCCACCAAATAAAACATTTATTTGTCTATGGAACTTTAGATTGGGGTGTCTAAAACTAAGCTTGCTCATATTGGTGTATTATTTAAAGTGGATTTAATCTTTTACACAAGATTATGCAGATCTTCATGTGGAATAGCTACAGAAATTAGCCAAGCAAAAGTAAATCGTCTTGGCATTTCAGTTTGATTTCAACAGCAAATTATGGAAGCAGAGACTCACAAACCTCATCCAACATGGCCAAAAGTTTTGCCATCTTATTCTGGAGCTCTTGTTTCTCAGCCGCAGAAATCTCAGCTTCCGCATTGGCAGTAGACTCTGGCGGGTTGGAAGATAACCCCTCGCTTTTTGACACCCCATCAGCCTCTTTGCCATCCACTTTGTCTGGTTCAACCTTGTCTTTCTGTGCATTCTGCTTTATACTCTTCCAAACACTGACTATCTCATCGAGCAATTCTTGTGCTGCCTTCAGATACTTCGAGTTCCTGATTGCCCGTGAGGCCTCTGACTGCATAGTTTTCATTCTGTTCTCATCACCCTGGTAAGATTGGGTTGCCAGTAATTCTGGCTTTGGGGACCAGTAAGGGTATGAAGGTGCCAGGATATGTGTGTTGAGGCTCAGAGACAATCCTTGACCTGATGCTGATGGAACACCCGTCGAATCGTGGTTGTTCAGCAAGCCGAACTCAAGCTGTGCACTGCTATGGGCATCATTGTGGATGAGATCGCCACCACCACTGTGTGCAGCATCCATGAAATGCACCAACATCTCATTTCTCATATCTTTGATAGGACCAAAGGAGTGTTGCTCTGTAAGCGAAGTGGCCATGTTAGGTTCCCTTGATGATGAATGTTGTGGAATTTCCGAAGGATGGCCAGGCAGCTCCATGAAATTCTGCTGAGGCTGGATAATACCACTGAATTCGGTATATGGTCCAGAGGATCCATTGTTTGAATAAATCAAGTTCCCTAGTGCTGATGACACAGGATATGATGGATTTCCCGTTTCTGGTGAGTACATGGTTTGTGAGTCTCTTTCATTGCCCGGGCTCGAGTAATAATTAGACATGTCACAACTTTGACTGCTCACTTATGAAGATTGCTGCAAAGGCATGGATATGTATGTAGAAGCAAGTGTGGATGGTACATGGAGCAACTGCATGTCACTTGTGAAGTTCAGCAAATCCAAATTTTGGTTGGCCTGCCTGCGAAAAGGTAAACACTCAAGAAGAAGAAAAACTAACTGAATAAGGAAAAAAAATTATCCAACAACAGTAAGAGTGGAAAAAAATTAAACGACTGATGCAATCAACAATTATTTCTTATTTTTGCTTTCTTTTTCCAAAAAAATAACTCAGGCTTTGTTTCTTCTGCAAGGGCACAAGAATACAACATACACACAATGCCCATCACGAGTGATTAAAGCCCAGATCCTCAAGATTCTCTTTTTTGGCAGAAGTTACCACCAGTTTGCTCCTTCTATTTTTCACATTTGTATGGAAGAAACAGACACTCTGCTCAAGAAACAGGACAATACAACGTGACAAGACAAGATGCTTGTTTGCAGGCTAAAGGTACCTGTGGTCCGTCATCTATGAGCTCAGCTAGGTTCTTGGCCTTTTGCACCTTCTTTGCCAAGATGGTGAGAATGTGGAAGAAAATTCCTTATGTTTCACCAAAATAACACAACCATCCAAAGGAACCAGACTAGATAATGGACTCTATACCACACAGACACAAGATAAACTACAAGAGCATGGCGATTTGAAGAAAAATAACTCTACTGTTTTTTTTGGGGGGCCTTGACAATAAACTGTTCTTGAATGAAATACGATTATATGTTGGCCGGCAATACCTTGTCCGACCAATTATTGGTAGCCGAGGCGTGCACAAGACTCCTCGGAGCTCCTTCACCAGCTCAGCGCAACAACCACCAAAGATATGAGAGTCTACTGATTCAGGATGATTCTGAAAAAACAGAAGATGAAATGGCATTGAGATGGCTAGCTAGATAAAAAAACTATACGGTCCTACTTGTTTGCAGCTCAAATTGAAAGTAATTTTATTGATACGAAAGAGGCGGAAGTGGAACGGGGAGAAATGTCCAAGGCGAAAACCTTGTTGTCAGTTGTCACACGCAATAGAATAACTTAACGAAATTCTGCTGAGAAGAGCTAAGAGTTCCATCGCAAATGCACAATAAAATATGAGCAATCCAAGAGAAGAAGAAGAAGAGGAGGAGAAAGGGACAGGGCTTTGCCAGCATGGGTTCATACAAGAAAAAAAAAAAGATTCAAGAATCAGCAAAGGAGAACGAAAGGGCTCCTCCCCACTGACTGTAATCAAGCTGAGAAGCCAGCTCTGGTGGTGGTAGCTGGGGGAAGCAACTAGAAACCCACAGCTCCCCTCCAATAGCAAACCGATGATAACTGAGCTACCAAGACCACCACGAAACACGGAATTCAAGAGGGGTAACCAAGAATTCCGTACCAAAGAGGCGAAGAACGGATAGGTTCTTCAGGTCAGGCGTCAACACCGAGAAAACCAAGAATTTGAGGCGCGGGGGTAAAAGAGGAGCATCAATAATTAAGCTGCCAAAACCCCAATAGTAGCTTCAGTTCGTCAGTCAAGAAACCCAACTCCAGCAGCACCATCCACCGAAATCTCCGCAAGGGCTCTGAATCTCTCTGCAAGCTCCAGAAACCCCCAACCCAATACGAACCGAAGAGCCCAGGCCAGAAACACTCAAGAGCAAACAATTCAGA
The DNA here is from genome assembly GCA_916181665.1 of Avena sativa. NCBI lineage: Eukaryota > Viridiplantae > Streptophyta > Magnoliopsida > Poales > Poaceae > Avena > Avena sativa. The sequence goes on from OV702296.1 coordinate 289,062,463, forward strand.
GAGACCGGCCAGCCCTATCGCCGCCCTGAAAAGGCAAGAAAAACTCACCAACCAATCATTGGTGCTCTCGTAACAGCAGCACAGGAAACCAGAAGGATCGGTTGCACCCACCCATCAGATCAGACACCGCGATTTTTTTCCTTTCCTAAAGCAAAAGCAGGGAAGAAGCAAGAACCGGAGCAACGAACCGAAAATCATACTACATGCGTCAGGAGGGGAATATGCACGCGGCGAAGAATTTGTGTTGCTGCCGCTGGGGTCAGTGATGCAGAGAGGGGGAGGGGGTAGAATATTGGGGAAGGGAGGGAGTGAGACCTGATGGCGGCTGGCGGGCGGTGCGCTCCTCTTGGGAGGCAGGGAGAGCGAGCGAGCAGGCAGGCAGGGATTGCTGTCACGAGACCCGAGCTGATCTTGCGGGGAGCGGAGAGAGAGGGGGTGTGGGGTGGGGGAGAGAGAGGGGAGAAAGAAAATGGATGAATCCCTCGCCCTCCCCCTTCTCCTCTGCCCAGTATGGGGACAAAATCAGATCCCAAGACTACAATACCGAAAAATCGCGAAAAGGAGGAGAAGCTCTCTCCCTTTCTTTTCTTTTTCTTGCTGCTGCTGCTTCTTCTTCCTCCTTCTTCTCGCCTCCAAAAACAATCAGATTTAGTGAATAAACAAAGCGAGCACCAACCACTAACAACTGTTACCAATAAATAATGGCGCGAGAGGGGGGGCCTGGGCCTCCCTGCCGAAGAAATTTTCCATCTTTTCTTCGTCTTTATTATTGTGGCTGTTAGGGGGTGGATTATTGGGTGGGGGCTGGGGAGGTTTGGAGGGTTTGGATTTTAAACCGAGAATCAAAGAGCTGTTGGAGGTTTGGCGGTGCGTCCACCACCACCACCACAGCTTCCGGTTGCTTCTTGTTCCACGATAACGCGTGTTGTTGGTTGATTTCATACTAGTGTTATTGGGGAGTGTATTTATGTGATCATAGTGTGTTTATTGTGGAGTATAATTGCTGGAAAATGAGATGTGACCTTACGAGTTGGACAGAATCATAGTATTTATGATAGAATCTCTACTACTAATAAAAGAGCAAACCTTATTTTTTCTAAACGCACCCCATAAGATGTACATGGACCTATTACCACCGTATGATTGAACCCACGAAATCAATCCAACAGCTAGCATTAGGCCAATTGATGTCTTGTGTGCACTTAGCAATTTATCTTGACTGACCGTGCTTCACCATCTGAGAAAAAATCCCCGCCCTGTTACCGGTTCCATTCCGAATTTATTGCCCCGCTAATTACTCACCTTATTATTCCTCCTTCCTCTCTCTTTTCTTCCATCTGCATCCTCGGTGCCACGATGCATTGTTTCCTGATTGCGCTGCCGGTCCCCATTACCACCATGTTGCACGCCGCGGGCACCGTCTCGACTTCCGCCGCTGATCTATGTTGTAGTTGGGGGTTGCCTGTGTGGCTATGGGCTAGCCGTCGGTACTTCTGGCTCGGCTCCCTGTGTGATTCCCCGGTCTCCTGGCCTTCCTACCGCTCCTTCATTGCCCAGCGTGAGGATCCCGTCGCCCTTCCCATGCCATGAGTCGGCGCCATTTTCCCTCCCGGCCATCGCGCCCTTCCCCCTCTCCCTCGTTGCTGGCTGCCGGCGTCATGACATTCTACACTCTGGCCTTCTCTCTCCCTTCAGTCGTGTGGCCAGCAGGGCAGCTGGCGTGATCCATACGAAGAGAAGCCGACCCTCTCTTCCTTGCGGTCGCGTGACCAGCAGGACAACCGCCTAGATCTCGTCATCAGTCGTCGCGGGACAATATCGTCCCAGCATACAGACCTACAGAAAACTGTCCTGGTTAGTGGACATTAGCAACGCGAAACTGCTCCCCGTGTTGTTCCAATATTTTGATTTACATGCATGTAATTCTTGTTCTCAGTTTTATGTGTATTGTCATAGTTCTGACAACCAAACTCATGTATCTTTGGTTCTCAATTTAGCATGTATTTCTTCCTTCTTTTTTGTCTAATTGTGTAGGGAAAGAACGAACCTGAACTGAATTTTTCCTGCCATCTTGGATGTATGTGTGCTACTATTTAACCCTGACATAGCATCAATTATTGGTATCCCACTAAGTTTATTTTTGCATGAGAACAATTACATGTAGATTATGCAAAATGTTTAGGAGACTGAATATGTAGATGACATCCTTATAAAATGTCCAGAGAAACTAACCTTTTATTGTAGAATGTAGAATTTTATATTAAGAAAAGTCTCTAGATGTTGATTTTCTTACTTATGCTGATGGCACTGATTTGATATCAAACATTGGTTGATTGGATTGTCGTCAGAAGCATCAGCGACAATGATGGTGCATCTGGTGTCGGCAATTGAGTTTTCCTGATCATACATACTATCATGTGTTGATTGGGCGTGGGCTATAGGTGGAGTGGCGAGAAAAAAAGAACTCAGTTAGCGAAGTAGGCAATATGTATATTAGCAGCACTATTATATCACTGTAAATCTTCACCTGGTTGGTTGTTTTTTAAATCAGGGCTTTATCAAAATGTTTAAATCAGTTCTTAATAAATTGTTTAATCAGGGCATTATCAATAGTTCTATAGGAATGGGAGTATAAGTATCAACTATTTGGGTTTTAACCACTTTTCGGTTGGATTACTTGTATGCGAGAGGCCAAATCATTGACATGCGTGTATCTTTTGCTATCATTTGTTGTACTTAATTGCTACAGCTCAACATGTGACCTTTTCTGTATAGAATGCAAAGAGGTCCAATCTTTTTATGTTGGCAGGACGTGAGTTTTAGAAAGCTGATACATACTCTGAAGTTTGTCGAACAGCACAAAGTTAGTCCCTGTTGTGTTGATACGTTTTCACACTATTATGACGAAGATTTTCTGGATGTCTTCCTGTGTCTAATCATGCAAGAAATTAAAGTTTGGTACTAAGTGCAAGAAGCTTGGAAACACCAAATTGTATATATAACTGCCTTGATGTATTGTAAGTCCATATCTGATTTTTTATATGAATTAAATATTCTTACTTTTAATTATAAATACGGTAAATAAATATAAGCTTCGCAAGTTCCTTTTCCGTGCCGTTTAAACTTTGGAAGCAATAGTAAGTTCTAGATATACTTAATAATGCATGGACGCCTTTCTGGATGTATTTGTTTATATGCATTTAATATGTTTGTGGTAGTGCGAGATTGAAATTAGCACGGAGGATATTTGACCGGTGTAAATATGTTGAATTGTTGCGGCTCCTGTTTTGTAGCTTAAGATTTATTCTTGAGCACTACAATATGTGTTTGTGCAGCATGAGGATCAATACATACTTAGGAAATTATTCTGATGCAAGGTAATTTTCAATACCATATATTGTCTTCCAAATATTCATTATAGCAATAAATTCAAACAAATGCGCTGGATACTCGCATTGAATAGTCAGCTAGCTACTGCATAACTCTTGGTTTCAAAAATCGTTATGTTCAGAATTTCAAGATGTGAGATCTACTATGTACTCTACTTGACTGACTGCATTTATCCTCAGGCTACAGCTTTGATTCCGTCCTGAAATGTCCTGAAATAAAATGAAGCTTTGTAAGCGCTCGAGACGCCTACGGATAGTTAATCTTTTGATACACTAAAATGCGTCTAGATACATGCAAATTTATACAAATCAGCGGCATCTTTTTGGACAGAATGAGTATTTGTTTTGTTTCTTCAGGAATGCCTCCTAAAGGCTTGTAATTAAACTCCTCTCTATTAAGTAAAATGAAATGCAAAAGCTTCTTTGTGTTTTCTTGAAAAAGTAATAGCCTATTAATTTTGTCGCTAAATCAGTGGCAATGATATAACGGTCCAGTTTGTAGGAGAAATTGACAATTATGAAAAATTCATATTAGTGTTTGGTGGAGTTCAAATAGCAGTTTGAGCTTCTTGGTCTTGGTGATGTCTAATTAATTCTTAATTGCAAGTAGATGCTCGGCTCAAATGATGTCTATTAATTCCTAATCGCCAGTTGATGTACCGTTACAATTTGTGTCATGTTAGGAGTGAAAATGAGTCAGGCTGCCCTTTTCCCCTGATACTTGAGCTTGGAAGAAAGCGTTTTCATCCCATATCATTATCCTGATTTTGAAGTAGAATAATTTCACTATTACTTTAGTACCATCTATTTTCTATGGTTCGGGTAATCTAGATTTATGTGTAATTACCAGAGGCATGAGCATGTGTTAATCATTGGTCCATTTAGTTTAGGACCGCATAGAGACATTTTGATACAATGTATGATAATTTGCGATGTATATATGGAATGCATGCATAGAAAAACAGAGTGCAAAAAGAGGTACTGACATGGTTATACCCTACGGGTACATGACTTCAGTATACCTGGTCCAGTCCAAGGAAGGCCCACGGCAGATGTATGCCGGCCCATGAAGATTTTCGGGTGGCCAAGGCCCATGACGCCTTCGAGTCCTTGGAGAACAAGACTAGTGCGGATAGGAAATTCAAAGGGGTAAAACCCTAGAACCTGTAACCGACTAGGACTATGCCCGGGACCTGCCTAAGTCTATATAAAGGCCAGGAGGGCACGTCGTAGATCTCGGAACTCATACTTTCGCACACGCACCTCCACGCCAGATCGAATTTGCGCACCTGTAACCTTCGGTTCCGCCGTAATCAAGAGCAGACAAGCAGGAGTAGGGTTTTCCCTCCGGGGGCCTGAACCTGGGTAAATCTCGTGTCTCCTGGTTGCTTGTCTGTTAACCGTTCCATGATCTCCAGCATCCCCATCTTCTCCAAAACCCAAGTCCATAACAATGGGCATTGACGAGTCGAAACCTCGTCAATTGGCGCCATCTGTGGGAATCGGGGCTGCTGATTGTGCGATTGTGACGGTCCCGACCCGATCGATCTACAACTCTGCGGCAACGGAGAATCACCTCCTCTTCGGCGCTTTCGACTTCACCGCTCACTCGCCGGCCACCATGAAAGATTTTGAGCCCGTAGGCGACGGACTCGAGATCCTATTCGGGAGCTTCTGCTTCCAGGTGGGTCAAACTGGCACTCTCCGCCTCCCTGAGCGGGTGACTCTACCATCCATCAGGCCCGCCTCGTGGGCTCCACACCCTGTGCTACGCACATCACCATCAACAGATGAGTTTTACGACAGCAGCAGCTGTAACTCCGATCTGTGTGATCCACCTTCGGATGAGGGGACCTACGGTTCCGAATCCGAAAGCTGCGGCAGCAGCCGACCCATCTGTGAGCGCTATCTATGCGCCGCAGTCATCCAGGGCGACGAGGAAACACCTAACCCGCCGCCCAACCGAAACGGCGGAAACGGCGAAAACAGAAGAAGCCAGTCCCCCCCACCCAACAGGGAAAACATCGGCCACGTCATCCAACTTAGCAAAGAAGGATGGGTCCAAGCATGCCGTGCCGTCGCAGGTGACATAGTCCTACCTGCGGACGCCTCACGTGAACTACTGATGGCATACCACTACCTCCTCATCGAGGAGCACAAGAAGCAAGTCAAGATTCAGGAGACGCTCGACAGACGCAAGCAAGCAGCTTCCGAGTCCAGCGCGCGACGAGCTGCGCTCTCCGCCATGGCACCCGGCTCTAGCACAAACGGAAACCAGGGAAACAAGCATCGCTCTCGGGTGGAGAACATGGATCGCAAGGAGCGCCGTGACATGACCCGAACTCTCCACACATCGTTCATGGATATGGATGACGACGGCAACATCATCCCGAAGACACCGCAAGCTGCAATCATGGTAGCCACTGCATATCTAGCGGCCCACCAACCTCCGGAGGGGGACCCAAAAAGATCCATGCATAAGTCCGCACTCACCGGACTCGGACTCGTCGGAGCTGCGCTCCACGAAGACGCTCCTGCGGAGCCGAAGAAGAAAGCTCCGGCCAGGCGCGACCGGAGTCCCACACCTTCATCCTAAGAAGAGGAGGAGCATGACCTTCCTCGAAGGAAGAAGAGCTCGTGTCATCATAAAGGCGACTACGACGCCAGAGACAAGCTTACACAGCGCAAAATCGACAAAGACGAGCCAAACGTGCATGCTCGTCTGAATCCGAGATGGATGAAGATGAAGGAGAACTCTGCGGAGCCCGATGTTTCAGCAGATCTGTTCGGCGAACACAGATGCCACGCAATTTCAAGCTTCCTGCGGATATTCCGAAGTTCAACGGCACGCAAGATCCAAAATCATGGCTCAGCGACCATCTGTCATCCGTCAAGCTTCATGGAGGCAACAAAGAAACCGCCATGCAATGCCTTCAGCTGCAGCTGACAGGCGCGGCGCGGGTCTGGCTCAGCAGCCTATCATCAGGATCCATCCGAAGCTGGGAGGAGCTCGCCTACAGCTTCATCCGAAATTTCAAGGGCACTAGCAAGAGGCCCGCCTCAATCGAAGAGTTGCGAGCCTGCACTCAGAGAACGGGTGAATCTATTCGCTCGTACATACTACGCTGGTCTACAACCAAGAACTCCGCAGCACACATCTCCGAAGAGAGGGCCATCGACGCCTTCAGGGACGGCGTCAAACGACAAGATTTCAAGGAGGAACTTGGGCACGTCAAGCCCAAGACACTCGATCACCTCATGGAAATTGCCAACAGTTGGGCAGATGGTGAAGATTGCATCCAACAAGCGCAATCGGATGAAGAGGACGACTACGGCCGAAGACGCGAACGTCGCAGCAAGAGGAGATCGCGCGTCTACGAGGACCACGACGGACCTGACATGGTCGCGGCAACGACAATAGCCGCAACAGCGGAGGATATCGCGGCGGAAACACCCGCGACAACGGACGCCCAGCACAGTCGTGACAACGCCGCGACCGCGACAACGGACCCTCAGCATACGACAAACTTTCGGGTCCATGCACCATCCACTTCTACATTGACAAACAGGATGGCAAAAAGAAAGCCAGCCACATGCTCAAGGACTGCCGCGAGTTCCAGAAACTCAGTGAAAGCATGGTGCAGATGAGGCAACAAGCTCCAATCCCTGCGTTTGGAAACGCACCCGTCTAAGGAGAAATAGCGCTCGGAGCTCCTCCACCGCCACCTATTGGAGGCCCAAACCAACCAGTCGCACCAGCGCAAAACAACGCCGGGGTCGGGTACCCCCCACCAAAGGGAGCATTAAATATGATCTAGAAGGGACGCCCCACAAATAGGGTGCAGAAGAAAATCACCCGACAAATCAACTTGGCCGTGGCAACTCCACCTGCAATCCCTGAGTACCTCAGCGGATCGGAGTCCTGCATCACATTCACTCGCGCGGATCACCCTTGCCAGATCCCTCGCCCAGGTCATGCTGCCCTGGTGCTGGAGGCGCAGATCGGAGGCTTCGAGATGAGTCGCGTCTTCATGGACGGTGGCAGTGGCATCAATCTAATATTCGCAAGCACTCTGGCAGCAATGCGGATCCCACAATGCAGCCTAGAACAGTCAGACACAACGTTCCACGGCATCGTCCTAGGGAAGGGCATATTCCCCCTGGGCAAAATAGGGCTCGACGTCATCTTCGGTAAGCCGAACAACTTTCGGCAGGAACGACTCGAATTCGAAGTGGTGGACTGGCCGTCGCAATACCACACCATCCTGGGGCGCGTAGCATTCGCAAGATTCCTGGCCGTCCCACACTACGCATACCTACTACTCAAGATGCCAGGACCAAGAGGCGTCATCACAGTCCACGGGAGCTTCACCCGATCGGACCAATGCGACAGGGATTTCAACAAAATCTCCCAGTCCTTCGGCATGCAAGACGAGCTTGTAAGGCTCCGCGAGGTGACGGACAATGGGGCACCCCCAGTCACAAGGCAGAACGCACCCGACATGTCCTTCGACTCCACCGTTAACACCAAGAAAGTGCAGGTCCATCCGACGGATGCCTCCAAGACGGCGCTGATCGCCAACGACCTCAGTCCCGCATAGGAAGGCGCGCTCGTCGAATTCCTCCGTGAGCGCTGGGAAATCTTCGCCTGGTGTCCTGCAGACATGCCAGGAGTTCCCAGGGAATTCGCCGAGCATGCACTCAATGTCTTTCCAGACACCAAGCCAATCAAACAGTCCATCCGGAGGCTGTCCGAACCACGAGCCGAAGCCATCGGCAAGGAAATCAATAGATTACTCGCATCAGACTTCATCCGGCAAATCAAAGAAAGCGAGTGGCTGGCAAACACAGTCATGGTCCCCAAGAAGGACATGGACATCCTGCGGATGTGCGTGGATTTTACGTCACTAAACAAGCATTGCCCAAAGGACCACTTCCCTCTTCCTCGGATCGATCAGATCATCGATTCGACTGCAGGTTGTGAGAAACTCTCCTTCCTCGACGCCTACTTAGGCTATAACCAGATTCGACTCAAGGTCGAAGATCAAGAGAAAACGGTGTTTATCACACCGTTCGGAGTATTCTGCTACAATACAATGCCCTTCGGGCTAAAGAACGCAGGTGCCACGTACCAGCGATGCATGCAGGCCTGCCTCAAGGACCAGATCGGTCGCAACGTTCAAGTCTATGTCGACGACATAGTAATAAAAACCAAGGAGGCAAGGACACTTATCGACGATCTCCGCGAGACGTTCGACAATCTTGATCGCTACAGGATCAAGCTCAACCCCAAAAAATGCGCCTTCGGCGTCCCATCAGGTCAGCTGCTCGGGTACTTCATCTCTCAACGAGGGATCGAGGCGAACCCGAAGAAAATCAAAGCCATCATGACAATGGAGAAGCCGAAAAACCTCAAGGGCGTTCAGCAGCTCGCAGGACGAGTAGCGGCGCTAAGCAGGTTCATCAGCCGCATGGGCGAGAAGGCCCTACCGTTCTACCAACTGCTGCGCAAAGCAGACAAGTTCGAGTGGACACCAGAAGCCAACGACGCATTCGAAAGCCTCAAGCGGCTCCTCTCCACCTCGCCCGTTTTGGTCACGCCAAAGGAGCGCGAGCCCCTGCTGCTGTACATAGCAGCCACACATCAGGTGGTCAGCACCGTACTCGTGGTCGAACGACCCGAAGAAGGCAAGACCCACGGGGTCCAGCGCCCAATTTACTACCTCAGCGAGGTACTGACACCAACAAAGCAGAGGTACCCTCACTACCAAAAGCTAGCCTAGGGCGTGTTCATGACGGCTCGACGATTAAGCCATTACTTCCAGGAGCATCAGGTGATGGTCGTCAATGAAGCACCCCTGAACAGCATCCTGAATAATCCAGAGGCCACAGGACGGGTGGCCCTGTGGGGCATCGAACTGTCACCTTTGGACATCATCTACGAGAAGCGACACACAATTAAATCTCAAGTCCTTCCGGACTTCTTGGTACATTGGATGGAGCTGCAGCTGCCAGACACCCCAGACATGTCGCAGTCATGGACAATGCACTTCGACGGCTCCAAGCGCGAAGCCGGAGCAGGGGCAGGGGTCATACTGACCTCCCCGCAAGGCGACAAGATGAAGTACGTTCTTCGGATGAAATTCAGAGCCTCCAACAACGAGGCCAAATACGAAGCCCTCATCCATGGCATGAGGATGGCAAAGATATGCGGCGCAACACGCCTGGTCATCTACGGTGACTCCAACCTCGTCGTCCAACAGACGATGCATGAGTGCGACGCACACGCCGAAAACATGATCGCGTACCGCGCGCTCTACAACGCACTCGAAGGAGAATTCGACGGCTGCGAGCTTCGACACGTCGGAAGAGAAAGCAACGAGGAAGCCGACAGACTCGCCAACATCGGCTCCACTTGCGCAAAGGTGCCACCAGGTGTGTTCCTCGAACAGATCTGCGTGCCGTCCATCAAGCCGAAATTCCCCAAGGGATCACCCGAAGAAGCAGAACACTCGGGGGCTACGCTACCCGAAGGTCATGAAGGACCCAAAAAATTGGACACCGAGGTCGCCATGGTCAACCTAATGCAGGTCATGGCAGTCGAAGAAACCTGGACGCGCCCATACCTCCAGTTCCTGTTAAATGGAGAACTGCCTGACAACCCGACAGATGTCCGGAGCATATCTCGTCGGTCAAAGGCCTTCACCACTATCAATGGCGAGCTGTACAAGCGCAGTATCACGGGTGTAATACAACGGTGCGTCACCATCGACGACGGCAAAACCATCCTCCAAGACATCCACGAGGGCATCTGCGGCCACCACGCAGGCAGTCGCTCCCTTGTCGCCAAAGCTCTACGAGCAGGATTCTACTGGCCAACGGCCATGAGCAACGCAAAGGACATCGTCTGAAGATGCAACGGGTGCCAACGGTTCGCCGACAAACCGCACGCACCCGGGTCCGAGCTCAGAACCATACCCATAGCTTGGCCTTTTGCCCAATGGGGCCTCGACATGATCGGCAAACTGCCAAAATCCTCGAAAGGGGGACACGTCTTCCTCCTGGTCGCAGTCGACAAATTCACCAAGTGGATCGAGGCCATGCCGGTCACCAACCAGAAAGGCAAAACTGCCGTCAAGTTCTTCGAGTCCATTGTCTACAGGTTCGGCGTACCGCACAGCATCATCACCGACAACGGGTCGAACTTCATCTCCGAAGAATTCCAGGACTTCTGCGAAGGCCTTGGGATCAACATCACGTATGCCTCAGTGGCACACCCGCAAACGAACGGGCAAGTGGAAAAGGCCAACGGCCTAATCGGCGTCGGCATCAAGAAACGCCTCATGAGCTCCCTCGAACACAAAGCTGGAAACTGGACGAAAGAGCTACCATCCATCCTGTGGAGCTTACGGACTACGCCAAACAGCGCCACCGGCTACACACCGTTCTTCATGGTACACTGAGCCAAAGCCGTGCTACCAGCCAAAGTACGCCACCAGGCCCCATGGGTCGTCGCTTACAGCAAAGCCGAATCCACGGCTGCACTCAAAGATGTCGTCGATACACTCGACGAAGCAAGAGACATAGCAGCAGCTCGATCAGCGGTGTACCAGCAGAGTCTTCGCAACTACCACAGCCGTCGGCTGCGCCCAAGGTCCTTCGTCGAAGGAGACCTCGTCTTACGACTCAAGCAAAAGCGACCGAATAAATTCGAGTCACCATGGGAAGGACCCTATGTCATCACCGAAGTCATCCCAGGTGGCGCCTATCGCCTCAAGCACGTGGAGTCTGGAGTCGCATACTCCAACCCATGGAACATCGCGCACCTGCGACGATTCTATCCGTAGCAACCTACCCCTTTACTTTCAATAAGGCTTTCAGCCAAGGCTACTCAGCCGAACAATGTACCTCCTCCATTACGATATAAATAAAGCTAAGTGTCTCGCCCCAAAACTTCGGTTAACTATTTCCTGCAACTTTACTATATGCTACAAACGCACTCGGTGGCTCCCCCCACCTCATGATTTCATCGACTGAGGACCAAACGTGTATACCTGAGTAGCTGACAACATCAGGCAAATGAAAAGGACACGCACCCGATCAAAGCACTGCGTGCTCACAAACAAACAAACCTTTACAACAAAGGGCACAACGTGCCCAGCCGAAATATACAAATTTTACATCTCTCTCTTTTTACAGGTACTACCTATGTTGAAGAATAACCTGGGCACGCTGCTCAAACAAATCTACAATCTGTTCGGCATACTGCCTTACATCGGCGTAATACGGACGCATGTCCCACTCACCACCATCCGGTCGAAGAGGTGGCCCAGCGGCCGCAGCAGCCAAATCCACGTCAGGCCGGTGCAGCCTCACAAGAGACAACGCAGCCTTCACTCCCGCGACAAGCTGCTGCCGCACCAACTCCTTGACATTGCTTACGTTCCGAAATTTCGACAGAAGACCCGCAAGGCTTGTCGTCACAGCATCCAAAGGAAACATGACGTGCAGCACCGAGGCAAGTGATGTTTGCACTTGGCGGAGCACCCGCGAAACTTGATGAACACGATCCTGCACCGTCGCAAGGGCCATGGCGCGATCACGATCCATCCAGAAGAAGAAGTCGGCCTTCATGTCCTGTTGAGTCAAGCAATTGACCCGAACAGCGACACGCTCCTTTTCTTCCCTCGGAGCAAGATTCGCACCTGCAACAATCGGACAAAATAAGAGTAAAGCCAGCAGGCTCATCCGAAGAACCAAGCTACAGCTCGAACCAAAGAACAACTTACATTGCAGCTGCTCGGACAGCCGAACCAGCTCCGCCATCAAGTACTCCTCTCTGGCTGCACCACGATTCGCCTTGGACTTCCAAACGTCGGCATGACCGCGCAACCCGAGCAACTCCCTCTCCAGAGTACGCACACGATCTCAAAGAAAAGCGAGCTGCGAGGAATCATCCAAAGATGGTCGCAGCGGCATTACGGACGAGGTGTCAACAGGGTCAGCACCCGAAGGAACCTAGAGCAGCAGAAAAAGAAAGGGACACAAACATTCAGACAAGAGCAGATCACAACTCAGAAGAATTCATTAACATATAAGGCCACTACGTGGCACAAGGATGGTGTTCTTTAAAATATTTACAGCAAAAGCAAACTACAAACTATTCTACGTCTACAAAGCCTAAGGCGCGGCACCCTGAGTCGCCTTGGAGCCAGACTGCCTAGCTTTGGCCCCGCCCTGCTGCCGCAGTGCGTACTCAGACAGCAAATCAATGAGCTTGGGCCCATATCGTTTGCAGCGAGCGGAGTAGGCAGCGAAGGCTACCTCGGATCCATCTGCAGTCGTCGACATCCGAGAGGTGATCTGGGGCAGGTCCAGCTCCGCTCCAGCCGCCAAGGCCATCGCCAGCCCGACGGACGCGCCGATGCCCTTCTGCTTACGCTTATACTCCGCAGGCGCTTCGGCTGATAAAGCCTCCGCCAGGGCATCCACATCATCGAGGGCCACGCCCTTAGGGAAAAGCTCCATGTAGAAGCGGCCAAGGACTTCCTTCGCCTTGGCTAGGGAGCCAACGACGGTGCTGCAGCGGTCTTCGACCGCCACAGTAGCATCATCTAGAGCACTTCCGTGCTCCACGGTGCTGCAGCGGTCTTTGACCGCGGTGCAAACTCGATGCCTGTGGCATCTGAGACAAAAAGAAGAAAAGCATGAAGAAAAGCAGCATAGAAGAAGACCCGAAGAAAAAGAAACAAGTACAAAACTAGCACTCACCCGAAATAGCCTTGGCAGCAGCCATGAGCTTCACCGCCACCTCTTTTTCACGAGCAGCCGCAACGGTGGCCAGCTGCTCCTCACGATCTGCGGCCTCCTGCTGCAGACGCTCCTTTGCTTCGGCTGCCTTAGTCAGCTCTAGCTCGAGGCGCTCTTTCGCGCCAACGGCGGCTTCGGTCTTCTGCTCCGATTGACCAAGGCTCTTTTTAAGAGCATCGACCTCACGAAGGGAATCGTTATGCTCCTCTGCATTTAAGACAAGCAAGTGTCAAAAAGCAGGACCAGGACAAATAAGAGAGGTATTAAAAGGCAGATGGATACCTTGAAGCTGCCGAAGTTTCGCCTCCAGCGCCAGGCGCTCCTGCACCAGCCGCTTGGCCTCCTGCACAAAAGGCTGAAGGAAAAGAAATAGCAGTAAGAAAAAGACCTGGGGGCTACGCCCAACACCAAGGAGTAAAAACCAAATCAGCGTATGAAGACACTCGGGGGCTCCCCCCGTGACATGAAGCAGAAAACTTACATGCTCCGATGGCGACTCCGAAGACCCGCCTGCGAAATTCTGAGGCGCAACCACCTGCACCTCCTGCACAGGAGGATCCGGAGCGGCACCACCCGAAGTCGCCACCGTCTGAGGAGGAGGAGACGCAATGTTCGACTCCCCCATCATCTCCCGTGCACCATCACTGGAATCAAGGGAGGAGTGCCTGCATACGAACCAATCAGCACAAGTGCAAAAATCATAAAGGAAAAAGGACAATAGCACAACAAGAAACTTACGAGCCGAGCGAGCTCAGGTCGAAGACAGGAGGAGCCTTTCGGGCTCTCTTCTCCTCTTTCTTCTCTTCCTTCTTCTCCTCTTTCTTCTCTTCCTTCTTCCGCTTCGCTGGCGGGTGTGACGCTACAGCCCGCACAGGAATGGCAGGAATGGGAGAGGAAGAATCCCCATGACCGTCACTATGACGCTCAAGGCCAGAGGGTCTCTGGGAGTCGGAGGAGTCGAGGCATCCGAAGACTCGCTGGAGCTCCGTAATCGCTTGCGAGTACGGTCCTCACTCGACTCGTCGGCATCCTCCGCCGGAGATCGCGCCGATGGCAGCTCGGACATGGACTCAACCACTTCATTATCCGGGGCATTCGGATAATTTTCAGGCAAAGGCGGTACCATGCCCGGAACTTTGAAGCTCTACAAAAGCTAGAAGAAACTTTGTTAGCAAACAAAGGAAATAAATACACAGCCGACAAAAAGCACTACGTGCACAAATCTACACCTGCGGTACGGCCAACGTCGAAGAAAATGGAGGAGTTAGCGACTTCCCCGCGATTTCTTCTCCGGCCTTGAACTTCAGCAGCGCGCGAAGGTCCTTGTCAAGATCCCCCTTGAAGATTTTCTCAGCCGAAACCCTAGTCGGATCACGGAGCCCAGAATAAAGAAACATCGGGTGCGCCCTCGCTTGGAGAGGCTGCACCCGACGCTCAAGAAATGTCCGGATGATGTCCACGCCGTTCACCTCCTTATCCGGAATCAGCTGGAGATCCTCCACCCGACGGTTAAGGGCCTCTATCTCCTCTTTCTCACCGTCCAGGATTGGTTTTTCCAAGACCTTTTCGGCTCAATCTTTTGGAAAGGGTCAAAGGGAACAAGACCAAAATCTTGTTCGGGCACTACGGAGTCGCGGATATAAAACCATCGCCTTCGCCAGTACTGGACAGATTCGGACTTGGAAAAAGAAAAGAACAGAAGATTGGGACTAAGGGAGATGATGCAACCACCAATGGGGTACACACCATCCGAACCAGACTGCCTCTTCACGGAATAAAGCTTCCGGAAGAGGCCAAAATGCGGCTCAATGCCAAGCCAGCACTCGCAAACAGTGATAAAACAAGCAATATGGAGAAGAGAATTGGGAGACAGATGATGAAGCTGAATCCCATAGAAGAAGAGCAGTCCACAGAGGAAGTTGTGGATTGGAAACGAAAGCCCGCGCATAACGAAGGCGAGAAACATAACCCGATACCTAGGAGGGGGACGGGGGATTACCTCATTTCTGGGGAGTTTGACGGCCTCCCTATCCTGCGGGATCAGGCCCCGCTCGCGAAGCTTGCGGAGATCGCTCTCCCGCGTCTCTGATCGCCGCCAGCCACCATCGGTGACGCGAGGAGCGGTGGCGCCTTTCTGACCTCCGGCGGCGCTGGTCCCAACGGCGGACGAGGACTTCTTGGGTTTCCCCATTACGCTACGACGGCACCGGCGGTGAAAATGCAGAAGACGACGACGGAAGTGTGAAGGAAATCCTAGCGCGCAGCAAGAATCGCTAGAGCACAAGGAGGCAGTGAAAACAAGAACTGATGCGGTGAAACAAACCGCTGTTTTCCCCAATGATTATAACAGCGAAGACGACGCACCACAGCCGTCCATCCAGAAGACCTAACGCCAACGGCAGATCTGACCGTACACGTGTCAACATCTTAACGAACCGTCGCTACCACGCCGTCCACTACGCGCGGAAATCGAGGAGACGCCGTAATTATCTCCACGCCGCGCGTGACCGGTCAATTCAAAGTCAGCAAATGGGACCCACGTTCGTCCAGTCAAGTCATCTCTGGCGCAGCAGACGCTTGAGGTCATCAATCGTCAGCACTGACGTCATCAAAAGCTATACTAGCACAACTTACAATTCTTCGGCTCCACAGCTAAGAGTACTCACTCGAATCTTCGATTCGACTAAATACTCGGGGGTTACTCCTATCAGGAGCGCTGGTTGCGCACCCGAAAGACGAATAAAGACAAAGTACTTCTCTGAGTCCTACGTCGAGTCTACGACTCCACTACGGACTCGGGGGCTACTCCCATAGGAAGGATGGATTTAAGCATCCGAAAATTTTCGAGTCCTACGGACTTAACAACTGAACAATGCTTGAATGAAAGTCTCCGTTCGAGTCTACGACTCGAACAGATACTTGGGGGCTACTCCCATAGGGAGCGCTGGTCGCGCACCCTATGAAATCTTCGACTGCGATCTTTCGGATCAGCACGCAAAAACTTTTCGGCAACTCTGCCCCAACAAAATGCTGAGTGAGAGACAATCTCCTTGGCCACCCGAAGCGCCTCCGTGGTGACAAATGTTCAGATGCTGCGTCTGCGACGCAAAGATAAGACCTACGGATATCATCTGATGGCCTGGCAACGCACCTGACTGCGCTCTGCTAGTATAAATCCATGCCAACAGACGTGATGAAAAATCTCGACGGACGCGTTGAGTACATCAATTAAAAATACTGGAATTCCACTCCTATAAGTCCTCCGCGGCCTAAGTCGAATTACGCCAGCATATGTTCCGGGTTCAAGTTAAGGGACTCGAACCTGATGAAGATCATGTTGTTTCGTCCTAAGACAGTTAACTGACCCTGATCTGTCGGGTGAGTCAGGCACATGTATCAACAATCCCTACACACATATGCTTTTACTACCCAGTTGCACCCGAAGGATTGAAGAGTCCTCAGCCGAATCTACGATTCGACTGATCACTCGGGGGCTACTGACATGGTTATACCCTACGAGTACATGACTTCAGTATACCTGGTCCAGTCCAAGGAAGGCCCACGGCAGATGTACGCCGGCCCATAAAGATTTTCGGGTGGCCAAGGCCCATGACGCCTTCGAGTCCTTGGAGAACAAGACTAGTACGGATAGAAAATTCACAGGGGTAAAACCCTAGAACCTGTAACCGACTAGGACTATGCCCGGGACCTGCCTAAGTCTATATAAAGGCCAGGAGGGCACGTCCTAGATCTTGGAACTCATACTTTCGCACACGCACCTCCACGCCAGATCGAATCTGCGCACCTGTAACCTTCGGTTCCGCCGTAATCAAGAGCAGACAAGCAGGAGTAGGGTTTTCCCTCCGGGGACCTGAACCTGGGTAAATCTCGTGTCCCCTGGTTGCTTGTCTGTTAACCGTTCCACGATCTCCAGCATCCCCATCTTCTCCAAAACTCAAGTCCATAACAATGGGCATTGACGAGTCGAAACCTTGTCAGGTACCTATTTGTAATTATAGATTTATATTAAACGATAAACGATGATTAATAGTACGTGCGTGCACATGCAAACTTACTAGTTCTATTAGTAATGAGTATACAAAAAAATTACTAAGCTTAACATAATTACTCGGGTGGCTGATGGGGTGGTTACATGTGCAGCATCTTCTTGTGTTCGAATCACGGTGGATTAACCGAAACCTATTTGTCCCACCCGGGTGGGACAATTTTCATGTTTGTTTGACCCGTTTTTTCTTATTTTCATGGCTATAAATATCAATAGCATGTTACTACTCTCAAACGAGTACTATAAAATAAGCACAATACAGTTGGAAAACCGAGCCTATTGATCCTTCCTACCCCAAAAACTGCAGCCACACGATTATTATAAAAGTGATGTCATAACTTCTCGGGAAACAAGAACATCTACAACATCGAAATGTAAGGCAGTTGTATCAGATATATTAAGTCGGGTGGTATATGTATATATTAGAGAGAGAGAGCATACGAAGGTGGTGGTGCGCAATGATCGTGTGAAAATTTATAATTGAACTCTCAATGATTGTGGGGGGTGTATCATTCATAATCGTCTATTGTGCATATCTCATTGTTCTATCATATGTCATAGCAACAACACCCCTACCCATGGTTGCAGACGAGATACCAGTTCTTTGAATCTTAATAGTCTCAATGCTTCGTTATGGCATCATCTCTTAACCTTGCCACTTTAGATTTTTTTTACCTGCATGATTACTGAGGGGATGTTGTTGTCTCTTATCTTAGGAACAACCTCTACGGACAATCGTGGTGAATTAAAGGCTTAAAATGCTTTTGCATTAAATATGTATTAAAATAGGCTAAGCAACTGCCCGGGTAGCAAGGAAGTTGGGTCCGCCACTCATCGTGTACATAAATCGTTAAATTGCATATCATCGTCCCATTAGTTTCATCTAATCTTAATAGAACAAAAGATTACAATGCTAAATATCAAGCATATCTAAGATATTGTGCAGTGAGCCTATTATCTCTAAAGATCTTAAGAGGGACTTTTTTTTGCCGGAAACCAAGAGACCGATGCATTGAGAGTAGTGTTAGAGCACCTCTAGCAGATAGACGATAAACCCAACCAACAAAACAAGGATACGGGAGAGCTGGAAAATTGTTTTCCAGTTCGAAACAACATGTGGCACTTGCAAAACAAAACTACATATTTAAAAAAGAATTCGCAAAAGTTTTTGCACTAGGCACATATAAGTTCATCATAGTTCGATCATACAAAATTTATTTACATTCATACGATTTCCTACTCGAACATGTGGCAGCAGCATAAACCTAACCCTACTCGACAAGACCAAAAGGCGGCAGAGCTTCTTCGCTGGCTTGCAGAGGCGGCGACACTTCACTCCTCATCGGAGGGAGGAGTCCGTCTAGTATCCCTAGAGCAGCACCTCAATGTGCCACACCTGAGAGTTGGCCTCGTGCTGCTCAAAGGCCTGGAGCCCCCCCCCATCCAATTGCGTTGTGTTGAACAGCGCAAGGGTGAAGCCAGAACCGCCCATGTCCGGTGCTAATACTAGCTTAGTGGTGCTAATTACCTAAACTGTTAATATTTACAGCCTTGAAATGTACCACATACGCGTTGGAGTCAGCTGCTGGAACGGTGCTACAACACCGTTAGCACCACCCTTAGCTCTGCCCTTGGAACGGCGTGACGTCGTGGCATCACATCTACTCTCATGCCGCAGTGCGTACTGAGCGGGCGAGGACACTGCGGAGCACTTGCTCGGCTCGACCACGGGCTCGTCCTACTCGTCGTTATCGGTGGTGGCCTACAAGAGGATGGCAATAACCCCCACCATGTAAGGTGGAGCTGTCGGCCCATGACACGTTGTGGTCCTGGAGCTCTCCACATCCGCTCCGTGCGTGGAACTTCACTAAGTACATGTTTCCTCGCATACGGGATGCTCACACGCTATCCACCGCCCGACATAGATGTCGTTGCTGCGTGCGGTCCTCGGCGGTGGAGCGCTCATGGGGGTTGCGCGGTAAACAAGACCAAGAGGCCCCATGGCCTCACGAAGACGCTGATGGTCCGCCATGGTCGGCAACTTTGCTTTTGACCAGCCACATTTTGTGGATCCGGTGGTGGGACTACCGGTTTTGGTGGCTGGAGGTAGTGGAAATGGGATTTGTGGCGGATTCAGGTAGTGGAGGAGGCGATGCAGCCGGGGAAGAGGTGACATGGTTATACCCTACGGGTACACGACCTTAGCATACCTGGTCCAGCCCAGGGAAGACCCACGAGACTACACACGACCCATGAAGACTTTCGGGGGACCAAGCCCATAACGTCTTCGGATCCTTGGAGAGCAAGACTAGATTAGATAGAATATTCAAAGGGGTAAACCCTAAACCTGTAACCGACTTGGTCTCTGCCCGGGACCTGCCTACCTCTATATAAAGACTAGGAGGGCACGACAAGGAGGGCACTTCGTATACCACCGCATACACACCTCCACGCCAAATTGCATTTGCGCACCCCTGTAACTTTCGGTTTCGCCGTAATCAAGAGCAGACAAGCAGGAGTAGGGTTTTCCCTCCGGGGACCTGAACCTGGGTAAACCTCGTATCCCCGTGTTGCTTGTTTGCTAATCGTTCCGCGATCTCCAGCATTCCCATCTTCTCCAAAACCCAAGCTCATAACAATGAGCATTGACAAGATCGAACCTCGTCAAGAGGGGAGGTGGAACCGGCCTAGATTTGTTCCTCCATCTCGGGTATATAGTGGTGGGGTGGTTCGTTATGGGGTGCTCAAATTTTATCTATGTCAATGCTCTTAGGGCTCCACACGAATTTTCTACAAAACGTCCCTTCTGAAAACGCTTGCACGGAATATCACGGTGGAGCCAACTGAATCCCACTCTCCAACCTAGGAAAAAACTGAGTTACACGATTTCTTCTTACAAGTGCAACTTCCATATGTTTCCCGCAGAGCTTTCGCAGTGAACATCCTGGCAAGCCGCGGACACAATGGAAGATTTCCGTTTGCTATATTTCATAGAATCAATAGTACAAGAAGGAGAAAATAACACATTTATTTCTAAAAATCACGGAAAGTATTTTTGACTCCCGAGCTCTAGTGCTTCCTTCATATTAAAAAATAAAAACTATATTTATAAATTTTAAAAAACCTTGAAACAAAATCCTAAAAGTAGCTAATGATGTATCCAATAAATGTGTAAAATCTTAATTCTAAATGTTTTGTATTCTGAGCTACACAAAAATGACAAAGTCTTATAGTTTTTTATTTGAAATGACTATATGCTTAGGTCGACAGTTTTGTTGTTTTTGTGTAGCTCAAAATACACATTACTTTGAATTGAGGATTTCTGTGGCATACATCTTTGACCATATCCTGATTTATTTTTACAATTTTTTAGAACTCATAAATATGATTTTTTTTTAAACCAGGATCATTGGTGCCCATGTGCACAAAATCTCTACTCTAAAATTCATGCATATATACATAAATTTATAAACGGTACAAAATACTATTTCGAAGGTGGATTTTCGGCTCACGGGTGTATTTGCACCCATATATTTCGAAATGTCAAAAAAATGTCTACATATACATTCAAATACTTTATGTTTGTTTACAAGTTTTTGGAATTAAATAACATTTTACATGTCCCGTGCAAAAAACACAAAAATATCTTGTGAATAGTCGTACTCACATGACTTTTTTGTATTTTTTATACATGATACATAAAATATTTTTTATCCTAAAAACTTGTAAATGGACATAAAATTTTCGAATGTATGTATAGATTTTTTTTTTCGAATTTTTTAATATTCTAAAATATGTTTTCTCGTAAATAGATGCGAATTCACCCGTGAGTCAAAAGTGATTTCCGGGTTTCAAGGACATATATGCATATAGTAAGATGCTATATCAACTAACACAGAGATACGTGGATCCTGAAATCATTTCTAGACAAAGACATGGGTTGAGATTAATGGCATGTGACATCGTAGTCACGATGAGAGAAATCCACCGGTAGGGGACCTCTACCTCAAACCAGAAAATGCTACACGCACATAGAGAAGAAAGGGCAGCGCTTGTTGTAGATTGTTTACAACTACAGCCTTATAACCGTAATTTGGCAACGGGTGTTTTACAGACAAATGACATTGTCTGCATAAATAATTAAACTAGCGTGCTTGAAGTTTCGACAAAAGCATCTAAGGTAGCATATGAATAGATAAAGTAAAAATCATGAAATTGCTTTTGGACCAAAACATGATCAGCATGATGGCAAGAAAATTCTTGTTGTCAAGGGATTTTGAAAGAAAAAAATGCTATTCTCTCCGATCCATATTAATGGTCTCAAGTTTATCAAATCCATATGTATCTAGTTATGTTTTTTTAGATGCATGCGAATCTAAACAAAGTTAAGACCACTAATTTAGATTGAAGGAAGTAAGTCTAGATACATACGAATCTAGATAAAGTTGAGGCTATTAATATGGACCGGGGGAGTAGATGCATGATCAACATGGCACTTTCTTTGTGACACTTGTATGAAAGAGCAACTAGTGTTGGACCAACATTTTTGTGAGATATACCGGATATGGTGACATCCAAAAGTCGTGGAAAAGTATGAAAACTTTGACAACATTGTTACAAGTTATAGAAAAGGACAAGAATAATAGTGTGCCTCTTAAAACATAGAGTGAGTAAAAAATAGATAGATCATATTGTAAGTATTCACAATAATGTTTTTTGTATATTTTCTATGCAAAATTGCTGAATCTTTATTAAAGCTTTGTTGCATAATAATGTTTTACAACATCTTTCGGATCTATATTGAGCAAAATCTTAACGGAAGGGTTTTCCATAAAAGTTTCTCGTGCATGTGGCTACAGACTAAAAACCAATACACCGGTTGAAAGGGCAATTCGCCCCAAAAGCTAGGGAATAGTTGACCAAAATCTGGATATGTTTGACATTGTGTATGGATAATAATGAGTCATCTTGTCAAATAAAAAAATCTTAAATTGTTTGTTTAACCAGCTTTTTTTTACCTTTGTGGCCATATTTTCCATCAGGCTATATAAAGTTTAGCAACCACGAAGCGAGTAATATCTTTCTCATTTGTTTGCATGTCCTCTTCTTCACGGGGTTCTTTTATGACCTCTTTGATTCAGTAGATTCCAAAATGCACGGGGATTTAAAAAAAAAGCCTCTTTCCAAACACAGGATTGTTTAGATATGAACATAGTCCCTAGTATGTATATAGTCAAAAAAAATGTCTATTCGCTTCCGAAGACAGGAAAGCTTTGCTGCACACTTCACATGAGGACTTGTAGTTAGGAATGAGCGCATGCCAATTGATTATTTGCATGAGACCGCGGCTGCACCAAAGTTTATTTTATTTTTCCGAGGATTTCAACTTTTGATTATTCTGCTAAAAAAACATTTGGATAGAATCGCACTCCCTCTCTGTCCTGAAAAAGATGCCTCAACATTGTCTGGATTCGTATATATCTACGCACTAAACTACGTCTACGTATATGTAGATAAAGTTGAGACCTGTTTTTTTTAGGATGGAGGGAGTATTTCAATAGAATTACCACAGTTTAAAAACAATCTATTTTGTGTGAAAACAACAAAATTAAAGGTGGTGTTTCCGGGGATGTGTATTATTTTTACTTCCCAGCCGCCCACCCCTCGTGATGATCTGTCTAGATACTGTGCAGATTTTCGTTTGGTACCCATTGCGCTTTTCTGTTTTTTTCCTCCTCGCATGGCAGGGCAGGGCAGGGGCTGCTCGCGTGGTCCAGGGACCAGGGCCATGGGTCGTGCGATAGATAGGTACCCCCGGGTCCCCGCCGAACCTGCTTCTTTCCGCACCAAATGGCAGGGCAAAGCGCCGGGCCGCATTCACGCGGGACCTCTCGCTAGTGGCGGCATGGGATGGATGGGCGCGCGAATGAATGAATCAATAAACCACAGCGACGGCGGCTGCGAAAGAATCATGCGCCGCGCGTCTCGTCGCGTTGGAGTGGCTGGCTCTGCGCGGGAAGAAAGAATCGCGGTTCTTCTACGCCTGAGCCTGACGGCAAAGCCGTGTCGAGTTGCCGCGGCCGCCGGCGGACGTCGACGACGCGGACCTTTACACCCATTTTTTCTCTGTGCAAAAGAGATCATCATTTCCAAGATATAGGATCATACTCTTCTGTCGTGGATCGAAAAAAAAAATTGAATATAAGAACACGAATGGACCCATGTGGAAAATTGCTTTAGGTCCAACTTGATGAGTGCTCCATATCTATCTCAGAATTGTCTCGTCCTCACCCATTTACTCAAAATTTTAATGTTGGTCTATATATATATAAGTTCTAATCTTGAATGTAACTATGTGCTCTCTTGGTTCACATCATTTGAAAAGGCGCAAAAATATAAAAAAATTTGGAAAAACAGAAAAGAGATACTTGAACAGTAATGAACATGGTCGAACTACATGGTAAAAATAGGCCTAGAATACTTATTGTGTTGCTAAAGGCCTTCCTCTTGTTATTCATCCGTACGAATTAGAAAGAAAAAAGGTTCACGGTAGGTTGTAAATTGGCACATTCTGCCTTGAACCGAGAGAAAAGGGCCACCTTATGTTCCTTTTTCATCTTTTTATCTATTCCTTCTAGTCGAATGAACCAAAAAAATATTTTTTCTGTAAAATGTCCTAACACATTTTTTCCAATGAATAATCTACAGATATTTCATGAGAAACATATACTCATAACGGATATGTCCATGTAATAGCACGCCAAAGAATATGCAGTAGTCAAATCAACGTGAATTATAGTTGCTAGTAGAAAGCACGTGCTTGCACGTGTGCGTCGCTATAAAAATTGTATGTCTCTTTGCATAGAAATACATCATATTTTGGGATAAAAGGCAACAAACATGACTTTTTAATCTCATATAAAATTGTACTTATTTTATCATATTTTTATCTTGTTGGCCTATGTGCTGTTGCATCTTCCGTAGATTATGCTAGTTGGATTGATTTATCAGCACGCGTGAAGAAATATCGGTGTTTACAGCAAAATGATTGGAAATTACATATATGTGCCCAATGGCTCTCTAGCAAATGATCCGCTCACTCCGCTTGCTAGGATATCTCTCTTTCTTTGTTTTTTGACAGAGAGAGGTGTTTCGGTTATTACAGGCACACGAACCAAGGCACGTTTTATTAATCCCCTTAAAACATTGAAGATATATATCATACTCTTCTGTCATGGATCAAAAAATATTGAATATAGAACATGAATGAACCCATGTGGAAAATTGCTTTAGGTCCAACATGGGTGCTCCATATCTATCTCAGAATTGTCTCGTCCTCACCCGTTTACTCAAAATTTTAATGTTGATCTATATAAGTTCTAATCTTGAATGTAACTCTGTGCTCTCTTGGTTCACATGATTTGAAAAGGCACAAAGATATTTTTTTTGGAAATGCAGAAAAGAAATACTTGAACATGGTCAAACTACATGGTAAAAATAGGCTTAGAATACTTATTATGTTGCTAAAGACCTTCCTCTTGTTATTCATCCATACGAATTAGAAAAAAAATGTCCAGTAGGTTGTAAATTGGCACATTCTGCCTTGAAGCGAGAGAAAAGGGTCACCTTATGTTCTTTTTTCATCTTTTGATCTATTCCTTTTAGTCAAATGAACCCAAAAATGGTTTTTCTGTAAAATGTCCTAGCACATCTTTTCCGATGAATCATCTACAGATATTTCAAGAGAAACATATACTCATAAGGGGTATGTCCATATAATAGCACGCCAAAGAATATGCAGTAGTCAAATCAACGTGAATTGTAGTTACTACTAATTCAGATAAGCAAGTGTATAAATGTTATGAAAATTTATGGTCATTTATGGTAGGAATGTATATGTATACATCTCCTTCGGATCGGCCCTTTGCTGATGTAAAGGCTCACACTGACGCTAGTGGACCAACCACACAACATTACGAAAGACTATTGAACCTAGCCTAACATTTAAAAATATAAAAGTCGAGCATATGGCTTTACTGGTGTTTTTTATCTGTTAACCGATTTGCCTCTCCATGAGAACTTTGTACTCTAACTAAAACGCACATTGGTAGTATGTTTTGTGGCATTTTCCTCAATATGTTGCGTCTTGGTTTTATTTCTTTTTGGCGTTCTTTAGGTGGAACAAGTCTATATGGCTACTAGAAAACAATGGAATTAATCTAGCTGTGACAACGCGCCAGCTTATTGTGATGCAGTTCAGAACCCGAGGTACCATGTCTTGCTGCCCATAGCCAATCGGCATAGTAATTATTTGTATTAGTTGGTCAGTTTCGCTTTGTTCCTCTCCTCAATATGTATTTTAGTGGTGAAGAAGTTATCGTTACAATTATGCATGACATATTCCAGCATAGACACAGGAGCCGAAGCATGTAAAACACCACACATATTCACTTTACTGTTGAAATCCACCATCATGCGGGCCACAAAATTTGCAGTTCTAGCGATCTTTTCAAACTTTAGAGCTAGGAAGGAGTTAACTTCCCTGATAATGATGCTTGTTTGAGATATATCCTTGCATTTTTGCATGAGGCCTTCAATGACGTAGGCAGAATCACTCTCCTCAATATGTTTGATCATCTGCAATCACACATCTACCCGCCACAAGGATCGACAGGGAAAAATCATGTTTGTGAGTTTACCTTTTCAAGAACTCTAGATCTTACTAGCACGAAATTAGAATCTAGAAAGTGTATTGTAAGTTTAATGTAATTTTTGTTGGTTATTTTCGTGAAACAAATTATGTTTATTATAGATGAAATGCAGTGACATACCAAGTTCAAAGCCTTTGCATCAATATCGAACTACTCATATGCACATTACTAATTCATGGACTAAAAATTGTAGTACCACTATTCATTGTATTGCACAATTTTAAAATGAATAAAAATTAAGTAATGTATATATACTAAAAAATGTTACGTTGTTTTATATTGTACACTTCTCATGCTATAAACACTTAATATTAAAAATATATATTATTAAAACTAAGAATGAGAAAAAATAAAATGTTAAATCTCAAACAATGCATATGTCATCATCGAGACAAGAAAAAAGAATTTAAAGACAAATCTCGACGAGAATTAGAATCCTTGTGACCGTATCATCGTCATGTGTGCTCCTCTATTGATTATTATCACCATTGGCTGAACTTTATCATGTTCAGTTCAATCGGTAGGGGTGAGCCCCATCTGCAACCATCCATCATGACCTGAGTACATATTTCAAATTGAATCATCATTTGTATTACCAATATCACTTGAGACAAATAAAATGCATTTATTTCAAAGTCAAATAATCTAAAATACTAATATGGCTTGAGATAGATAAAGTTATACCTTTTTTCTCTAGAAGTATGTCTATACATCCTTGCTCAATGAAGCAACACATTCATTCACATACCTAACAAGATTCAAAATGATGCTTAAATAGACATTATGGTTTCCTTACACTTTAAGGAGGTGAGAGAGTAGTTAGATTTTCCATGCCCGGTTTAGTCTTCGGTTGACGACCTGCCGGATTGCATCCTTCTATCTAAGCTCATTGATCTTTTCATGTATTTAAAGGTTTTACCGCATTCTTAATGAAAAATAATAACACATGGTACCAGTCAAAGAAATAATACTAGTGTCCAACAAAAAAATAACATATGTGCTAATAAATTTGACTAGCATAGTGAACCTAGACATACAACATATTATCGAGTAAAAGACCAACATGTTTATATTATTTGCATATGGATAAAATGCACACACAAAGTGGGAGACAATTATAATATACACTTTAGTCTGAAAATTAAGGGGTGTCATTGTGTGCCATGGTGATGAAGGTATCGCAATCAAAGTAGTCGTTTGTCACCCTTGATCACAAAGAAGTAGCCCATCAGTTGTGAGTAGTACCCTGAAACCCGTATCTGTCTTCAGCCAGTGTAAATTCTCATTAACCGTCAGCGGCGAGCAGTAGAGACACGCTTTTTCCCTCACTCGATATAGGATCTCGAGAGTCAGGTCCAGATACCTACTATTTGTGCTGCCACAAAATGAAAAAAAAATACTCCACTCAATCATATAACATGAACATCATATGCACAACACGAGGTGCGGCAAGCAAATGAGCATGTGATATTGTCCCATTTTCTCACACAAGGAGGTGAGAGACACAACCCCTTATAAGTTGGTGTCCTCCCATTTCAAATTGCAGCGTGGTACTAAACCTTGTACCAATGGCATGTTTCCAACTGGGATTTTGAATTTGAAACTAGTTGTGATAAGGATCAAGTAGATGGTCTGTAGAGTTTTGCACAACCTTCCATGGTGAATCAACATATAACAGATCTTCCAATCACGTGATGAAAGCAACCTGAAGAAGAGGAGCAAATTCCATCATGCAACATGATGATGATCAACGCTACTCACACTCAGTCTAATAGTTCTTGTGCACACACAAGAACCTTTACACAATCTATATTAAATATAGATAAATGGAGTCCGCGACCCGAGAGGGATGCTTCTGTTGGAGATATGCCCTAGAGGCAATAATAAAAGTAGTTATTATTATATCTTTGTGTTTATGATAAATGTTTACATTCATGCTATAATAGTATTAACCAGAAACATTAATACCTGTGTGAATTTGTAAACCAAATTAGAGTCCCTGGTAAGCCTCTTTATAATACTAGCGTGTTGGTTAATCGATGATCGTGGTTTCTTGATCATGAACATTGAGATGTTGTTAACAACAAGTTCATATCATTAGGAGAATGGTATGATGGACATACTCCTATAGATAAGCGTAGCATAAAGATCAAGTCATTTCAATAGTTCGTTTGCTATAAGCTTTCTGATACATAGTAACCTAATTCCTTCGACCATGAGATCATGCTAATCACCATCACCGGAAGGATGCTTTGATGACATCAAACACCACACCGTAACTGGGTGGCTATAAAGGTGGCATTGAGTGTTTGGAAAGTATGTGTTGAGGCACATGGATCAAGAGTGGGATTTGTACATCCATATGACGAATAGATATACTCTGGGCCCTCTCAGTGGAATGTCATCCAATTAGCTTGCAAGCATGTGACTGGCTCACAAGGGATCACATATCACGGGAACGAGAAAAGAGTACTTATCGGTAATGAGGTTGAACTAGGTATACAGAGATACCAACGATCAAACCTCGGATAAGTAAACTATCGCGAGACAAAGGGAAATTGGTATCATATGTAAGTTGTTCATTCGATCGCAAAGTAATCATAGAAATATGTGGGAGCCATATGAATTTCCAGATTCCTCTATTGGTTATTGATCGGAGAAGTGTATCGGTCATGTCCGCATAATTCACGAACCGTAGGGAGACACACTTAAGGATTTGATGTTGTTTAGTAGATATGGAATGTAAGTAGGGAGACCGAATGTTGTTCGGAGTCTCGGATGGGATCCGGGATATCACGAGGAGATTCGGAATGGTCCGGAGAATAAGATTCATATAAGGAAAGTCCGATTCCGGAGTTCGGGAATGATTTCGATGTTTTCATGGGAGAGGTTCTAGAAGGTTCTAGAAGGTTCTAGAAGGTTCTAGAAGGTTCACCGGACCGTAAGGGGAATAGTCCATGAATGTGTCATGGGTAAGCGGGATGATTGGATCATATCCTAGGTCACTTGGTTTGGGCATTTGCGAGAGAGAATTAAAGCTCTAAATTGAAAGTCAAACGGGGGGTTTGAAAAGTCAAATTGGAACAATGGTTTCCTAGTGGAAGAAGGAAAGAGTCCTTCCTTCTATCCAACTTGGGTTTGGGTTTGGATTCAAACTCTCCCCTCCTAAGGCTGCCCCTCTCATAAATAGAGTGGGAGGGCTGCCCCAAACAACACAAGAGCCAGCCCTACCAACCGTGTCGCGCCGCGCCGCGCCGCCGTCGGTCCGTCATCGTCGCCCTAGCCGCCGCCTCCTCCTCCTCCTCCTCTTCGGCCTTCTAAACCTAGATCGTCGGAAAACCCTAGATCCACCATAACTCGCACCGGCTTAGGCGAAGCCCTGCAGGATCTTCCCTCTATTTTCGACACCACGCCGTCGTGCTGCCGGAATCGCGAGGGGAGAACTACAACCTCCGCTGCCTGCTGGAACAAGGTAGAGGAAGGTCTTCATCAAGTACCGAACGTGTGACCGACTGCGGAAGCGCTGCCGGAACGCAGCACCGGAAGGATTGTCTACACGATCTTGAGATCGGCAAGTGTACAACTACATCACCCACGAGAATCTGCCCTCGTTAACCGCTTTGGAATCTTCGAGGGTGAGTGCTGCTATCGACTCGTTGCTACAATCTAGTAGATAGATCTTGCTTGTTTGTGTGCATGCGGTAGAAATTTTTTGTTTTCCATGCTACGAACCCCTACAGCTTCACCCTGAAAAACAACTCAGTGTCTAAACTCCGCAAATTCCGAACTCCGTAAACCCTAGTCACTGGCTCTTTATATAGGAGAATAGAATCCTAGTTGGTTGGAAAGAATCAAACCAAAACACACAAAACAAACCTAAGTGGCCCACAACATGACCTGGAATAATAAAGAAAACTACAGTTGCAATCAACCCAAGTACCTACATGGTTTAGTCACCCTCCCAACATGTCTTTAACATGGTGGAGTCCTGAAGTTGGGATTAAGTTGGGATTCACCTCCTCCTTCATTGAAACAACAGGAGGTGAACGGATATCTTCGTCAAGTTGCATGTACAAAAAAAATGCCACTTCAAGCTCCTCAAGCTGGTGACGATAACTAGGGCCAACGTTATGCAATTCAAATTCACTTTCGATGGCATCCTATAGTGGGCCGCATTTTGTACTCAAAGAAAAATCATATTCCTAAGTCGGCGCCAAGCGCAAGGAGCGCAATTTTATTATCTCGGCACAAACAAAGATGAAGGCAACTTAGAGTGAAAGGGATCATAACTAAAAGTGAAAAGGATCAGAAATGTTATTAGTCTAAAAACATGATAACATCTTCCCGCAAAAGTAAAAAAAGAAGATATTAGTCAAGAAAATAAGTGAATGCACAAATTTGATTGCAAAAAAAGTTCAGCTCAAGGTCGAGAAACGTACCAGCTTGTGCATTCATAAACAAACACGAGTTTATGCAATTGAACTTCACTTCTCATGACATCGTATAGCTGTTGTCACTAGAAAAGAAAACCTAGGCCTAAATCGGCGCCAAAGGAGTATGGAGCACTCTCTCCGTTTATAAATATAAGATGTTTTAGATTTGTGAAGTAAATGTATCTAGATATTTTTTAGTATTTAGATTCATTTGAACTTATACACTAAAATGTATGTAGATACATTACCTGTACTAACCTAAAACATCTTATATTTCCAACCA
The DNA here is from genome assembly GCA_916181665.1 of Avena sativa. Taxonomy (NCBI): domain Eukaryota; kingdom Viridiplantae; phylum Streptophyta; class Magnoliopsida; order Poales; family Poaceae; genus Avena; species Avena sativa. The sequence continues at coordinate 289,093,155 of OV702296.1, forward strand.
TAGGGAGTATAAGCTTGGCACAAACAAAGATGAAGGTAACTCCGATAGGTGATTTTAGTGTTTAGAAGTACCATGCATTATGTTACTCCCTCCGGTCCATATTAATTGACTCAAATTTGCCAATCTAGATACTATTTAGTATTTAGTATATAAGTCTATCTAAATTTTAATAAATTTAAGTCAACTAATATGGGTCGGACGGAGTAGTACTATTAGTTTCGGAAAAGAACAAATAGTAGTCAAGAAAAATACTGAATATTTATACTCAGTATATGATTTGACACGTATCAGCTCGTACATACGTAAACAAACACGGACTAGTCCAAATCAAGCGTCGACCAACACGTTGTAGCAGCACAGCAGTAGCGAGAGCTGTAGACTTGGGAGTAGTTCACAGTCCTAGCTAGAAGCTTGCCGACACGAGGCAAGAGCCATGGCGACCGGGGCAGACAGAAGCACGGGTACGGTCTATCCAGCAGAGACATCACATGTGCCTACGGGACTACTCCAGTGGCTATAGCCTACCGCCGCCGGCTCACTGCGTCGGCAGCGATAGGGAGTACCTACCGTTGCCAGCCAGTTGCCATGCCACACGGCCACACTACATCGTGGGTTGTGTTTCCGCTTGCCTTTTTCTCGTAAAAACAAAGCAGTCTAATTATTTTGAAGGATATGAAATTCTCGTACTTAAAAACAAAGCTAACCAGTTTAGTTACCTGGCGTACATGAAAATTCTTGGAACACACGAAATTCAAAGCACCCCAAACCCAGCTCGAGAGAACGGTCGAATCGACAGTTTATAGTGAACCACCCTTTGGCGAGCACAAAAAGGGCCTCACGATTTCTAGGCGTGGCTCACTTTTGGTTTATTTCTCTAATCTATCAAGGTGTTTTGTTTAAGATAAGTTGTACTCTACAAAGTTGAACATCGACACGTTGTGATTTCATTCCATGGTCAGTTTCTAGTTTCCCCGGGTGTTAATCTTCAACTTCATGGTAATGTTTAGAGCCTTTTTAGACGACGAGGAAAAATGCCCGTGCGTTGCACCGGAAGGGAAAGAAGCTCTAGAGGATGAAATACTTTTGCTTAGCACATGGTACAACTATAAAATTTCTTAACTGAAAATATACTTGAATAAAATAATTTGATTCACATCGATAAGATCTTCTGATGTTCGATCTAATGGATTTACTGGTCAACACAAGATGTTCACTATTCGTCATCTTGAGGCTTCCTCGCCAAAAATAAAAACATCTTGAGTGTTCATGTTGAAATCGAGATAAGGTTTTATAATTCTTATATAGAAATAATAATGTTTTACAATGCTAAGCAAAAGTATTTCATCCAATTCTATTTCATCGAGATAAGGTTTTACAACATTATTAAAAATAGAATTACTCCATGGTACAGTGGCTCACGATCTAGTATAATTTTCCAGGCACTTGTTGTATAGCTCTACACAAGTATGCATCCAATTTTAGTTGAACTGTGTGCTGCTAAATCACCGTTCGTCTCCAATTTGTTATGGATAGCGTCTCCATTTTCATGGCCGTGCTTTATTGAATTTTTAATCTCTTCAGAAGTCTTTAAGAGTTTAGCTCTGAAAAATGAGTGGCAGGGAAAAGGCAAAGTAGAGAACTGAGAAGCTCGTTCATTGTGCGACCGAGGAGCAGTCGCCGACATCACTCTCTCCCCTCACGGCCACACCTACACGTCGGCTATGCGCTGCAGCCAAAGAAACTGGACACCGCCATACAGCCATCCTTGTCACCATGGCAGCCAAGTGCGGTATGTGCTTGGTCGCCCGTCGTGCCTCCAGCAGCTGAGCAGGGCCTCTTCCACCTCCTCATCCACAAGCTCTGGCGCGCGAAGCTTTCCCGGGCTCCCTGCACCTCATTCTCAATGCTAGACGACCTCCAGATGGAGTGGAGGCCCTCTCCGCCGCCTCTTTTTCCGGCCGCCGTCTCTTCTTCCAGCAGGGACACCGCAGTCTCCTTTCTTCCAGAACCATTCTCACCCCACCCCACACCACCGCACGCAGCTGTGATTCCGGGTGGCACATGATTTCGTTTCCTCTTGCTGTTGGTCACCCAAAGGCACATCGCGATCTGCAGGAACGATGTCAGCAGCTGGGAGAACATCAGATCGTGAGTTCACACACCTTATCTTTGAGATTTGCCTTCTCCGGAAGCCTCTAGCTTGGACACCCAAAGGCTACCATCAAAGAGGAAGAAAAAGTGGTATCTCCAATATTCTGCCAATTCATTCCAATTTCACTTCACATAGAAAAATCGTAAGCTTGGACACTTAATTGGCCTAATAAAAATCACAGCTGCAGATACTTGTATCTCTAGACCCGGAAGTACTTAACCCAACATGGGTAACAGATATGCAAGGTCTTTGACAAAAACATGTTACCGTATAGATTGATGTACTGCAAGTCCAAATCCACAGACAGTGCCTATGAAAATTATCATTACACCAACTTGGATCGCTTCGGACTGACGAAGCATCTCCCAACAAATCTCATCAGTGCCTACTTCCTAGAGCTTCAGCACAAGGACAATTGGACTGTTGTCGCTGATTGTTACATCTGGAAGAAATTAGGAATCATGTACCCTGTCAATGATGAATCTGAGCAACAACCTTATTTTACTTCATTGTGAAGAACCAATGGAGAAGCTTTTAGGTTCAGGTTGAACAATGAAATGAAATAACCATCAAATGTGAGATGTGTAGTACCTTACGCATCTGTCAGCTAAGCTATCGTTAAATAAAGAAGTGTGTTAAAATACCCCGTAGGCACCTTCCTGAACTGAAGATTTATGATCAACTAATTCCAACAGCTGTCAAGAAAAAATTGATTACTACTGATCCCGTGAGATAGAGTACAATAGCTGCATCCATCATGATACTACTATAAGAAGCCATAGTTTTTGAAAAAAAATTGAGAAGGCATAAGTTTGTTTTCCCTGATTCAAAATGCTCAGAAAAACAAAGGTCTTGCTTACTATGTTCAGCATGCTACCTCAAGCAGCCAGCCATACAAAGCGACGACATCGTCGGGCCTTCTCGTGACAGGAGTTTGTCTCAGAACACTCACATCACCACGACTCCCTCAGTGCCACCATATGTGTCATCGTTGTCACAGCCTTCTTGAGCACCAGATAGCAGACTCAGACGAGTGAGCTATTGGCGAAGTTAGGTGATTAGCTAGCAATGTGTTTTCTTGTAATTGGCTCTCTGAATAAGAAACAACCAAGGTCTGGCCCCAAAACAAGTTCACTTATATCTGACATTTTAGCTACAGCCAAACAGAATCCTCAAATAATCTCATCGACATGCAAACCGTAGGTAGTAAAGATGTGTTGAAGCTCTGACATTTTAAGTGCATGTGACAGATAACAGTTTGTTTTAGCGTATCCTCAAATGTCAAACTTAGCCCTGACTTTGCTTTAGCGTATCCTCAAATGTTAAGGAAGAATAAATTTCTATGACAACAGACTTTAAGATTACTATATTTCAGATTTTTCTAAAGCACATGATGTGACCTCTGTGAAACATCATATTTTCTAGAGGGAAAACGAAACAACAATATCTCATTCTTCAATAAAAATAATTAAGCTCTCCATGAAATGCAACTTCATAATCTGAATGAAAATTTTACATGGTTGCCCTTTAGTCATGTAGGAGCTCATGAATATGTCAATTAAAGAACGGGGGGGGGGGGGGGGGGGGATTATTTATGTTTTACATGCTTCAATACCATGCAATGTGATAGATTCCAAATATTAGAGATGCGGAATAATGTGGACAACATAATAAGATGCTAAATGGCTAGCAAGACCAATGTACAAACCTTATCCAAATATATTTGACTAAGTATCAGAGGTGAATATTTATAGCACTAACATACTCCTAGCAAGAACAGTGTACATACCTTAACTCCAAGGTTTCTTATTGTTCAGGTGTAAAATTTCTACCTCTGATAATATGAAAAGTAACCATAGCTTTGCGCGATCAGTAACTTAGGAAAGAAGATGATCATAGTTCTATGGATAGGGTGAAGCATACGTTATTTCATCATGATGTGATTTCTGGACCATGGCTCTGGCCAGAATCGACAAAGACGGTTCTAGTATGGACAGTCCATTTCCATACCTGCAAAATGCCACCACCAGCATCAGTGGTGGTATAATAGTCCGAGGAGAATTCAAGTTTAACATGAAGTATACATGGTTTTTTAAAGGTATTGGGTAGAACCTTTAATAGCCTGACGAGTAAATATTCCGAGGAGAATTCAAATCAAAAGGGATTGATTTCTTAAATAAATTGGGTTAGAATAATTTCCTACCAGTACATATAAAAAACACAGCGGAAGACCAATATGCTCGATCATATAAAACTCTCACGGATTCAGAAACTCATGTAGTTAAATGCCCATGCGTTGCCACAACCCATTAATTTTTCTCTAACATACATGCAAAATTTACATGTCACACATGAATTTTTGTGCCCTTACAACAACATTGTCTCGAGACCTATGTCGACATATTCTTTCTGAACATTGACAACATCCATCTCCATACAGTCCATAATCTGTACAAGTGAAACATACATAGAAAACAAAATTTAAAAAGTTCATATGAAACATGCATAGAAAGAAAATACAATTCTCTATAAGCACCTTCCAACAAACAAAATCTCTAATATGCACAAATTAACTTAATGGACAAAGGCATTAAAGAATTCCTGAAGGGAAAGATGCACAAATCAAAGTTCTGAAGCAGCTGTTCTGAAGGAGGGGGCTTCTTGTAATGAGAATTCACAGATAGCGTCAATGTCAGATTAAACCCAATAATCAGTCCGAAGATCTGACCCAATAATCAGTGATTCCCATAATTTCATGAGTCGTAGACCGGATGTTATGGTATAATATATACATCCTTTGAACAAAGACATGATTAGCTTACCTCGTGTGCGACCCACATAAACATTCCTCTGACCTGATCTGATGGGACGATGCAGCCATGCTCGTCCGGCTCCATCGGCATGAACGGAAGTTGCAGTAGATAGTGGTATCACGTACTGTCAGCAGATACCAATAGTGAGCTTGGAGGAGTCTGATGAGGGAGCAAATAGGGGGAGAACTGGTCGTACGGGCTTGGATCTCAGCTATGGAATTTTTCCAAGTTGTGAAAGCAGGTACGTGAGGATTATGAGGACCAGGTGTGCCAGATCTTGTGATGGGAGGCGGATCAAAGGCAAGCAAAAGCCGAGAACATGGAGTAGCACAACACGTTCAGAGTAGTCTAGGCCTAACGAGATTTTCAAGTGTGGCCTTCGTCGTGGTGGATGTGCTAGATGCGGGGCAAAAAAATCTCGCCAGAACGGGCAGGGGAGGAGTTGTGTTCTCTCGCCCACCCATGGTCAAACTGTCGAGCCTTACCATGGCGGCCACGGTGTCACGGACAATGCTCGAGATGGAGCCTTTGACTGAGGGGTCGGAGCCGCCGGCGGCGTGCCGATGGGAGGGAAGGGGCGTTGTGTGGGCGTGGCCGCGTGTGGGAGGAAGACATGATGTGTTCATCCCGTTTGACTGAGGGGCGGTTTCTAGTAGCACGTAATTTTAACAAAATCGTATTCTTGTTTTGCCCGGGCCATCCGAATTCCTTCTAACTTCGTCATCAGGTGCGGATCATCATGTGGGCTCCCGCTTGGCTAAACTAGATAGGCCAATCTTGGATACTCGTAGGGTATACCCATGTCACACACAATTCTCTTACAATAAGTTTTCAATTATTATTTTGCTCATAGAGAACAATTTTAAAGTGTGGTGTGAGGTCTGGTCACCAAGTAGACTTATTAATGAAGGCATGACCAAACATCCAAATGTTGCATCTAGGAGCACACATGTGCAACTGAACACCACAATTGTGTTCCTTCTCCCATACAAGGAAAAAAACAATGTGCGCACTCAAATATATGTAGATTCTGGCCTAGACCTTTTATCACTACATCAAACCTGCACCGAGCTATGGTGCAAAAATGCCTAAAAGTCTACCAAACACGGGCTTATTCTTCGTGGAGAAAGCCCAAGTAGATCGTTTTCATGAGTATACACAATATGACCATGGGTTTAGATGACAAGACTATACTTGACGAAGCGGAGGAGGAGATGAGCTTAGAGGTGACGAAAAGGGAAAATGACAACTTGGAGGAGAAAATTTCCTTAGCTAATATTTTTTTCTTGCTAATTCTCAGTCATATACTTTTCTAGATGACACAGAAACCGCCAATTCAATGTTAAGATCTGTACAACAGTCAATAAATTTATATGCTACAAGAACAAATACTACATTGTTCTATTTTAATTGACAATACAAAAAGAAGTTTGTTGTTTTTAGGGGGAAATGGTGTTTTTTTAGACAATCTACCAAGCTTTATTACTCAATCAGAGTTACATGCCACACATGACGACCAACTCCACAAGAAATCATATGCTTGGCAAGATGTGTGTGCTTCAAAATTCGAAGCTCTACTCGCTAGTTTTTTTTTTTTTTTAGTGGAAGCTCTACTCGCTGGCTGGGCTCACGGTACTGGTGTTGGGCCTGCGCTGGAGAATCTTAACATTAGGCCAGGCCAAAACTCGAAGAGGGTTACAATGTTGGTAAATACCGGCAAGAAAGGGTTACAGTACAGGCCCATAAAATTATAGTGGACCCGCCCATATATCCATCGCGTCCTCTCCGGCATCGTCCTATCTCCTCTCTTTCCCTTCGAACCATCGCGGCGTCGGCGGCGGCGGAACCTCTCCGGCGATCACCGAATTCATCCAGGTAGGTAAACATAACCTCCCTCCTCCACCCCCCTCTCTATATGCATCCTTGCGAACGTGCTCTGACGTGTAATTGCAATGGTCTACTGGTCTTTCACGGAAAACCCTAGTTCTGCGGCGAGGGCTTAGATCCGTAGGGTATTCGGCGGGTTCCTTGACGATTCCGCCGCCAAGGACGAACCCTTAACATGGAGGCGATCATCACTTTCGAGTCCTGAAGTTCTCCCGCTGAAAATCTGTCTTAGAGACTCGGTGTGCTGTTCCTGAAGTTCTCCCGCTGAAAATCTTTCTTTATCACGCTGAATCGGCCATAGATGTCAGATGCGCCAATAGGTTGGTCGGTGCCGCAGTTTCTCGGCAGTTAGGGCAATTGCATGAATCAACTCGCGGCAATGGTGCTCGCGTTGGGTTTATGTTTTCCTAGGTTTGTGTTGTGTTGTTAGTGTGTTGTTACACATGATTTGTGTTGTGCACTTGTGCTATTAAAGTTCTGTAGCCTGGTTATGTTTGAATTATATGAGAAACCTGTGCTAAGAGTTTCTGATCGACTTCTCTTCTGATAGACTTTTCTTTTGTTAGAGAACTTACCACAGATTTTGTTTTCTTATTTATCCTAGATTGTTAATGTTGTACTAGAAGGGTATCTTAATTATGCCGTAAATGTGGTCCAGCCACCTTGTTATTGTGCCACTCTTGAGCTTTCTTCAGAGATGGGCTGGCAGAGTAAATCTGGTGTGCAATGGTGTCTTAGCTCATAAGCCAAGCACCTTGGAAATTTGTCTTTGTCTCCATCACAACTGTGTCAAATACTGAATCCTTCAAGAAAATTCATGCATTTTTCCTGCCGTGCAGCCAAACAACTTATGATACATATTCCTGTGTTTTCGTTCATGCATGACTTGACATGCCGTTGCATCTAGTTCCTATGTTTTCCCTATTTCAGCGATTTTGTAATCCTCAAATCAAGGAGGCACTAACATGTCATATGTTTGTTTGTAATCACAGAGAAAACAATGGGGAGGTACAATCAGCCGTATCGTAGCCCTCCAAGGAGGGGATATGGCGGGAGAGGAAGAAGTCCCCCTAGGAGAGGATATGGAGGACGGAGGGAGCAGAATTCAGGAAGCCTCCTGGTCCGCAACATCCCATTAAGCTGCAGGTAGGTAAACTGTGGCATGTATACTGGCTTCTCATTACAATGACTTGTTTTTTATACGAAGAAGAATATTTCATTTTGCAAGTTATTGGCTTCATTTTTGTTATCTTAACTGTGGCAGGCCGGATGACCTTCGAGTTCCTTTTGAAAGGTTTGGTCCTGTTCGTGATGTGTACCTGCCAAAGGATTTTTACTCACAGTAAGTTTTACATATTCGCCTTTTTTTTTGCAATTGGCAAACATTTTGGCTTTCTTTTCTTATGATTATAGGGAATATAGATTTTTTTTTTTTACTTTTGAATGCTTATCTGAATTGTTATTGATGCATAAGCTTGGTAATTTCCCTTAACTTGCCTATTACATGAGAATTACCACCTTTATTTTGTGAAGAGAACTTGCAAGCACCTTTCAGCTTTGGTGTGATGTTGGTCTATTCAACCATTTTGTGCATAACATTTAGGCTCATGAAAATGCTCTAATCATTGTACTCTGCCGAGTGTACGCCACTGATTAATTCCTGTTACCAGCATATGTTATGAACCAATTTGAACATGGTTATGTTACCTTTTCTTCCTCGTTCATCCGTGCACCATGAGTGCTCTTCTGGAATTATTCCTAGGGTGGTATTGTTTGTTGTAAATACAAGACCTTGATATGTTAAAGATTTTCTTAATATTCCTAACAATTGATTTGCTTGGCAAGATAGAGTCTTGTCCGAATGAAGTTCTTCTATGAAGACAAGATTTGATTGATTGAGAAAATTAATTTCGTGAAGAGAAGAGAGTTGTACTGGGTGGTCCATGAGAAGATAAAATAAAGTGGTGTTGATTTCAAGTACTTATGGGACTTTTCAAACACTGAGGAACTTGAAGCAAAAGATTTTACGAAGATGCTCTCTGTGAGGATCACAGTACTTAGTCATTATACAAGAAATCCGTACAAGAAACTTGGGTACTAGGGCCTGGACATATAACTGATTTTTGCAACACTTGCTTCATTTTGATGGAAATGTTTGTAAGTTGTTGACTGTGCTTCGTCAAGAATCACAGAGGGCACACTGCATTTTCAACTGTGATGGTAACATGGGAGACACGCACGCTCTTTATGAATATTTCATGCCCTTTTATTTGTTTTTTATATAATTGGTTTCGTTTATCCTACTTTTTCTAATGAAATTGACATACACAGGGAGCCCCGTGGCTTTGCATTTGTGGAGTTTGTTGACCCTTATGATGCCTCTGAGGCCCAATATCACATGAACCGCCAAGTATTTTTAGGCCGAGAGATAACTGTTGTTGTTGCTGCTGAGTCGCGGAAAAGGCCTGATGACATGCGTAATAGAGATAGAGTCAGGTATGTTATTCTATAATTCTTGTGAAGTTCTTCCATATCTTCTGTTTCTTTTTGACAACCTTACATATCTTCTGTTACGTTCTCATTTAAAGTGACTGGTTGGTGTGCTCTGCAGGGGGCATTCTGGTGAGCATGAAAGGCGTCATTCTCGTTATGGTACTTATATGATTAATTTGGAACTCTGAAAGCTTATTTTTTTTGCTTTGCACTAGGTTATTTATCTTGTAGTTGCAGGTAGATAGACCAATTCAAACCCTTTTTTTGCCACATATAATGGATTAGCTCTGACACCGAAGACTAAGGATGGAGTTTGGTTAACCATTTACTTTTCGGACTCGAACCTATTTAACCATTTCACGTAAAAGGTAAAAAGGGGTTAACCATTAGGTTACTGGGTTAGAAATGGTTAACCAATGGTTATTAAGGTTCGAACCTTTTTAAAACTGGTAGCTCAGCCTGCTCGGTGCAAATTAAAAATTGGCATAACCTTTGTTAGAAATCAATAATTTACAATTATATTCATAATTTTAGGCAATAAAATAGTGGTCTAAGAAACGTTCATTTCTTGTTGTCATTAGAGTACTATAAAGAGCTGGCATATGAAATAATTTTGACATTTCTATTTGTCATGGAACAGGATGAGCTGACGTAGATAATTTTAGTAGTATTTCGATCATGAAATGTACAGGATCAGTGTACTTCACTACTACTCTGTCCATTGCATTGTTGTTGATTGATACTAGTACTACTACACGTGTATTTCCCTTGACTTTTAGATCTGTCCATGATTCAGAAATGAAAATGAAGCTGCTTTTAAATCCTCAAAAACTGATCTAGCTGAGTGGTCATCAGAAATTTAGAAGCAAGCTAGACAAGAGCCAAGAATTGAGCCAGAACTAACTAACACAAGCAGCAACGAGTACAACATGCCAGCTGCACCCGGCTCTGACCTCTCTTTAGCTGCAGACGCCGGTATACTCTACATCGTACTCTTTGTAGTACTCTCAGTTGGGTAGAAAGGAGTGATGCTGCGATGGCTGTAGCCTGTAGGTTCACGTGAGGTTAACCTTTGGTCTATTTGGATCGAACCTAAAGAACCTAATCGGTTTTGAGGTTAACCACATGGCCCATTGGGCTCTTATTTAGGTTAGGTTAACCTAACCAATGGATAAAGGGTAACCAAGTCCCAATTTTACCGAAGACCTATTAGAAAGTTAGTTATTTCAGCTTAGCTTTCTTATTTTATTTTGTGTAAATAAGGAACAGAGAGCTTGAGATTCTTGATCTATTAGCACCCTGCAGTTTATTTAAACAGTGAGTACCTTGCAAAGAAAACACCAGTTACATAAAGGCTTAATTGACAGATTGCTACAAGACATGTAACAAATGTGTAGTGTTAAATCTAAATTTTATTTTACGATACGTCTGACTGCTTATTTCAGATTGCATAAGGGTGAAATCTGCATTCTAATGTGTTCTGAACATTTCAAATTCTGTTGCAAATTCTTTTTGTTGGAATACTAGGTTCAAAATTAATTATAGCCTCTCGATTTTCAGGGCGATCTCGTTCCCGTTCACGCTCCTACTCTCCCCGCTATCGTGGCCGTCCTCGGTCAAGGTAGAGCAATATAGTAGGTTATTTTGTTTTGCTTGCCATGTGACCTTCTCTCAAAATGTATTAATCCCTGTTAAATATTTTATAAGGTCGTATTCTCCTGCTCCAAGACGCCGAGATGACTACTCTGCTTCTCCGCCAAGATCTCCCAAGCGTCAGCCAAAGGGGCATGAAGACGACAAGCGGAGATCCTGTTCACCTGCTGGTAGAGGTGGTGGCAAGCATGATGGAAAGTAAGTTCCTGCTGCAGCGCGTTCCTTCTTCTCGCCCTAATCTTATTTGTATAGCCGTTGTATCTACTTTTGTCCATTATTTTTGAAATATGCCTATATACTGTTCACCTATAGTAGTCTGTGGTCATATAGTGAAAGCTCTTCACATTGGTCTATTCACAGGAGGTCACCACCACCAGACAGTCACGGATCACCTCTACGCCGAAGGTCGCCCTCAGGATCACCTACACGCCGAAGGTCGCCCTCAGGATCTCCCGTGAGGTCACGCTCAAGGTCCCCTGATGCTTCTCCTGCCCGCAGCGACTGACGGATTGGTGCTACCTGATATCGCTGTGCCTCCCAGGTCCCAGCTCGCCCATGTACTCTGCTCTAAGCTTCGGTTTCTGTTGGACTGAATTGGTTTGGGTTAACCCTTCTGGAATGTGTTCGCTACTGTCGTCTGTCGTAGTGCCTTTAAGAGGATATGACTTGTCAGCAGTTGTTACTGGACCTTGTACCATGGTAGTGTTTTATTGTGAACCGGGCCACAGTCCATGTCTCGGCAGAACTTTTGATTGGATTCGCTACTGCAAAGGCTGCCTGAACCAGATGTTTTTTCTCTAATGAACTGCATTTTAAGGTTTTCTGTCGTTTCTTTCTTCAGAAAACTGCAACTGTGGATTTTTGTGTCAAGTGCTTAAGTCCCTGTTTGTGTGAACTCTTTCATATTTATAAATAATTTGAGATGGTCGTTCAGATCTGCTACTCCAAGCATAGGAGTAAGCGACCGTGAAAATGCATTTAGCTGCCGAGCCATTTTAAAATTTTGAAAATGATTGTATTTAAAAGTTATAAAATATTCTGGAAAAAATAAGTACATACAGAGCGGTACAAAGTTTTAATCTCAAATACATCATATTATGGGATACACAAAAAGGGCAAATGTGACAAGATTTGGATATGCGGTATCTAAAATTTTGTCATTTTTGTTTATTGTAGAATACAATATACTTATATCATTTACTATTTGATACTTTGAAAATACGTTTTCTTTGAAAATACCATCATCTCCCCCTTTGGTACATGCCCGACCTCCTCGTTGGCCAGAACCATGAGCTCGCCCTCGCCATGATCTTCCTGGCCATGGTCCATCTCCACGGCCACGATCTCCTCCGCCTCGCCTTGCACTTGCACCTCAGGTTCCATGGTCTCCATCCAATCTTGCATCTCTGATCAACAAGATCGATCCAACTCCCTCTCTTCTCCCTCTCCCAACGAGGCCAATCTATACCTCCACGGTCTCCCTTGTCGTTCTCCGTGTCGTGGCGCCTCCCAGATCAGGATCCATTGATTTATAAGTGCATGGATGGGTAGAAGAAGAGACATGCAAACAATTTCCGATCGTTTTCACACGAGGCATGCAGTACTCCCGCATCATGCAAACAGATCCGGTGAGCATTAATTGGGGAGAGGAAACGAGAGGAGGAAAGTCCAGCGGGATGAGGAAACAAGATGAGTAATTGACGGCAATTAAAACTGCTAGTAGCCCAATTTTTTTCGTCCAACTTCAAAACGGCTAATAGCCTAATAAACCTGGACGGAGAGAGTACCTCCGGTCTATATGAAGTGTTTAATTAGTGTCAAGTAGTACTAAATCAGCGACACTTGTTATACTAGATCAGAGGGAGTGCCATTTTCTAGATGATATGGATGACTAAGAAAAGTCTGCCTTCTCATGCTATCTCTAGTAGAAAATAGAGAAATGAGATGGCCGATTTTTTGTTTTGAGAGAATGAGGGAGCTAACTAGCAAGTCAAATCCAACAATGGCCTCAAAGATCTTCTGACTGAGGAGCCTCCGGGCCTCAAATAGCTATTGCATAAAAAAGAATGTCCAAGTTAAAATGCCAGGAGTATCATTTTCCTTTCTCCCTCATCCTTTTACCCATAGAAATAACTATGACACACGTACCCTAAAAAACCCTAGGGGCACACATATGTGCCACCACACGCACCTAGAAATTCAAACATTGTCTACGAAACGAGTTATGTAGTACTCTCTCTGTTCCAAAATATAAAATGATATTTTGTCTTTTTCTCACACTAAACGGCGTCTAGATACTTGTGTTTTAGAAAAAGGCTAAATTATTTCAAAAAATGCAAAAACATCTTATATTTTAAAACAAAGGGAGTATATGATTGGAAGTCATAGAAGACGCTCCTCTGTGAATGGATATGTCCCTTGCCACCAACAAAATAAACCCACCCTAATTAATAAACATGTGGATTCGATCCACAACTAGGCAACCTGTTGTCGAGGATGACTTCATCGAGTGGTGGTCGATGGCACTCCAGTCAAACCCTCGCTTGCTATGCTAGGGCACCTTGTCGGTGATCATTCTCACGGCCTTTGTGGATCTAGAAACAAGATAATGCTTAGCATTTTGTAGCCATCTTGTTTGACTCTGCTGTAGGCTTTCACCTTTTACTCCCCTATATCACTTAGCTTGGTTGAGTTGAGTTGTATGGTGTGGTGTTCCATTTGTTTCAATACATTTTGTGTTTTTGCCAAAAAAAAGCAAACATGTGACGTTGGGCTTTAGGGTTTGATCTCTACCGGACTAAGGTGCAACTATCCTACTTTTCTCGGTACTAAAAACATGTTATTTCATTTATGGCTCGTTCATGATTTCCATTGTACATTTTGTATGTCAAGAAAATCATTTCAATTTGGAAGAAGAAGACTAGACGCCTCTTATGACAAGTCATATTGTTACATGCAAACCTAAACAACTGGCTCTTTCGGCATTGATGCTATCATGTTGCTCAAAATTCATGCTTTTACCGGTGCCCATGGTTCAAGGCACGGTTCTTTCTCTCATTGCTCGTGTTTGTCCTATACATTGAGCACATACTATGCCAGGCGAGATAAAAGGCATTTTATTCGATGTCACAATCAAGAGGAGTATTTGAGACAAGTTCGGAGACAAATCAAGAGGATGCGCAAGTAATATGGAAAACCGAGTTTCCAGGTGGGCTACACCGGCAACACTTCTTAAGTTTGCTCTTCTTTTCACCTTATGACTTCTAGGATAGAAAAGAAGGGACTTGAACGACACATGAGCTTTCCGAGATCAAGTTTGGATAGTCCCCTTTCACCATATTGCAAGTTTGCGGATCACCTCGCTACAACATGAGAAGTTGCCCATCCCTCGTTGTAATCATCGATTCAACGTGATGTGTTTGAAGCGGTGGCTCACAAGACATTGACAACAGTCAACTTTGGCGTTGCTCGAGACATGTGTGTCCAAATGCACATGCACAAAATTTGTTTTATGTTTTCGCCTTGTTCGTTTTCTGTGTGGCCATTGTTTGTCACTTATCGTGCTATAGACTACGATAATCCTGTTCGCTCAATTAATCTCTGTTAATTTCGCAGTTTGCCTAATTGTTTTTTATTTTTGTTCATGAAAAATCATAAGACCAAGCAACACAATCCAACATCCCGAAATTCTGAGCATTGATCTACTTATGTAAAAGAGCAAATTAACGGGATTGGAATCGCTGCTTATTTTTCTCCCTGTATTTCTATAGAAAAATGACCTATTTCATGTTGAGATTCGTGTCTCAGATCGTGCAATCTGTCTTTTCTCCTACTAGCAGAAACCATGGTGTCCGTTTGGCGGAGAACTCCGAAAGACGAGAAACCCAAAGCTTGGCCTACACTACTCTACCAGTGCTGCTACTCTGTCTCCTTTCTCTCGCCCCTGCTCTGACTCTCTGACACATCCCCCCAAAGCAACAGCGCAGCATCTCCCGACGCGACTCCCGACGAGAGATCGCTCCCTCCATCCCCGGCCGGTCCCCCCTCACTCCCGCGCGGCGCGAGCAGCCCGCTCCCCAGCCCAGCCTCTGCCCCGGAGCTAGGGTTCCCGATCCCGCCGGCCGAGTCCGCGGAGTCCATGCCGGCTCCCGCGCCCCCCCGGATCCGGGCGGCCTGACGCGGATCCGGCGGACGGGGCGGGCGGGCATGGCGTCCTCGCCGGTCAAGTTCTTCTCGGTGTTCCTCGTCGTCTCCGTCATCGGATGGGTCGTCTTCACGTAAGCCGTCCTCCTCCTCCACGCCCAACGCTGGAACCGAGTAGCAGGAACGGGGGATATAGGATCCCACGAGCGCGGAGCTTGCTTCCCGGCTTCGCCTCGCGGGGAAATTCGGCCGTTTGGTCCCGAGCATGGCGTGGCCACTGAGTGCTTAGTACTGCTGCTTGCTGACAGTCGGGCTTTCAGTTTCCGGGGCTGGTTAATTGAGCGTCATTCTGTTTCCTGATCGACGACTGAAACTGAAACGTGGCCACTGAGTAGCAGCTGCAGTAGTGAACTGGGGCCTCATGGGGGGTTGCTTTCGTGCGGGGAGCTCTCCTTTCCTTGGTGTGGGTTTGGGGTTTTGCAGTGGCAAGTCTTCAGTGTTTAAGGGTGTATGCTAGCCATTTGGTCGGAGCCACATGTGTTGCTTTCCGAGTTACTGCTTGGTAGTACGATCTAAGTGAGATGGTGCTTCAGTTTATAATTCGTTCTTCCATCTGGATAGTCAACCACAAACTTCTACCGATTTACCCTCCTAGTTGGTAATTGGTAGCACAATGCTGATCCGGTCTGATACATGGCTTGTCCTTCCTTTTGGTGGATGGTCTATTGGCATTGATCACTATGTGTTTCGTGTCCATTTAGCAATATTCATAGTTCTGGTAGACCTGTATTATAAGATTTAAGTTATTTGTGGAGACTGTCTCAACCACACAGCCCTATTTTCTCAATGACGGGACAATTTGTAAATTATAACCTAATCAGTTCACATTTATGTTCACACGATACTATATGATGTAAAAAACCTGGTTAAACATGAAACATTACATCCCAGGCTTTCCATTTTGTTGTGGTTATGATTTAACCTGTTTGTTGGGGCATATATTTCTACCACTAATTTGTTATGTAACAAACATGTGACATGTTATCAAAAAGGATTTGGCTCATCTCGACTTTTCAGTTCGCATTCCAGCGTACTGATTTAGCACCAATCACACACGAAACATCCATTCAACGACATAATGGTACAAATATGCCAGAAAGAACCTATTGCTCTAGCTCCCAAGATTATGTGATGCCTGTAAAACTTGAATGTTCTACCATTTGGATACTTCAGTTTTCTATTCTGATAAGAAGTTCTCTGGGGAACCGTCTATTCATTCTGTTTTTGGATTCATTGCAGATTTGCTGCGAGACTGCTGGCTTGGTTCTTGAGCCGTGTATTACGTGCTTCTGTTGCATTTCGGGTTGCTGGATTTAATTGCTTGCGTGATGTAACAATAAAGTTCAAAAAGGTACGCTGTGAAGCTGCTTGCGTTTAGAACTTCATGACTGCCTGTTCTAAGCTTGTTTGTTTCTTTTAATTTAGAACAATTTGGTTTGGAGTGTTCAGTTCTACTTGCAGTCTATCAAGGTTTTGCCAGTTGTCACGTTTTGTTGCACTTCCAGGCAGATATTGTTATCTAATGCTTCCTAAGTCTGTGATGTGAACAGCTAAAATATATGTTTTCCCACATTGTAGCTCGGTTGCTTAAGATCATTTAGCTTACTGATGTTGCATATTGTCTTAAGTAGAATAAATGGTTAACCAGTCAACACAGATTAAGTGTCCATAAAATTTTCCTTATTAACTCCACCCTAGTAGCTCCATGAATAAAACAGTGGCAAGGATATCACAAGTGTTATTACCTTGAAGTTGCAGAAATTTTGTTTTATAACAAAAAGGTCTTGACTTATGCTAAAAATCCATATTATAGACAAGAGAGTATTCCTTTTTATGCTGGTTTTTGTCTACTTCTAGTGGGGATGGAGAATTGGTCCATAATATATTTCCTGTCATGAAATACTTATGCCATGAAAAGTTAAACTTAAAATCATTTGATGTTTGTTGATTAACATGCATTTGATTCCTTATTCATCTAATGATCTACACACTATACCACATTTTTTTTCTTCACAGGGTTCTCTTGAATCCGTTTCAATTGGTGAAATAAAACTAAGTTTCCGCAAGTCACTTGTCAAACTAAGTTTCGGTGTCCTCTCCAAGGACCCAAAGGTGCAACTACTGATAAATGATCTTGAAATTGTAATGAGATCATCTTCACAGAGCAAAAAGATAAGCAAATCAGCAAAGCCTCGCTCCACAGGAAAAGGGAAATGGCTGGTTACATCAAGTATGGCTAGACTTTTATCAGTTTCTGTGGCAGATCTGATGATCAAGGTAACCCTTTTATCTTACTATATCCTTATCTTTCAAAATTTCATGTGGGAATGCAGTTTGCTTGTTTTTAATATCTGTATGATGTTAATATATCTAGTGTGTTACTTGTCTAGAAAGTAAGTAGCTAAATCAAAGGGCGAAGTGCTCTTAGTTCCCACATTAAATATTTTGGTTTCTCTGCAATCTGCATTCAAACAGTGCAAATTAACCCTTTTATTGATGAATTTAGTTCAAATTGGTAGTTCTATCACAAAAAAATTTGGAAAGCTTAGTTGCCATAACACCAAGTTGCCTAGTTTGATGTGGATTTACATGTATGACATAATCTCTTTCCTGTTATTCCTAATTTTCCCTAGTTCAAATTGGCAATTCTGTTACAAGGGAAGTATATAGAGAGTCCAGAAAGACTAGGAAATAATAAAATAGTGCCTCTATGGCCATGTAGTCAATATAAAAGATGCTTGTGTTGCTTGGAGCTTTAGGTTGCTAAACTCACAGTCCATGTGCATGGGTCACCGGTATAGCATGCAGCATGGTAATTATTTAATTAAAATAGTTTTTCTGGTAATCTGTCTTGTATATGTAAACTTTTCTCCTGAAAAGCATCTAAGCAGAAGTCAAGTCATCATTCAACCACTGAGATATGTTGGATGTACCTTTTGCTGACCGAGACATTCCTTTTCTTGTGTTTACTGTTCTGTGCTGTTATTTGTGATTCTTATTCGACGACAATGATCAGGTACCAGATGGTGCTGTTGACATCAAAGAGCTAAAGGTGGACACATTTAAAATCGCCGGGCCTAATCATATTCTTGGTGTCAAGTTGCACATATTTCCTTTGAATGTACACCTTGGAGATTTTGGGTCGACTGCTGATCCAGTGGGCAGCTGTAATCAGCTTGATTCTTTTCAGTCTGATCAAGCTTCTCTATCAAGTTCTGAGAAATTCTTGGCTCCATTTGTTTGTGAAGATTTGTTGGTAACTTGTGAGTTTGGTCATGAAAAGTGAGTTCTTTTGATCTTGGTAACTGTTATATTTGGGTGCACCTTATGTTATTGATATTTTTAGTTGCAAATACTGATTAAAATACACCAGTCTCCAATTGTTACAGAAGTCATAAATAATTTCTGGTAAACTGTAGATTATTCTCAAATTAGTTTCTGTTGATTAATTACCAGCTATTTAAAGCAGGAAATTTGCTTCATACCTAGATAGTATAGTTAGGATACAAAAATTGTGTTTTGAATTGGCAAAGTAATGCTTCGTATCTTTATCATATTTAGGTTTCAATATCGTTTAACTTTTCTTGTGTGTATTCACAAATTGATAGTTTTTTGTCAGGGTAAGAGGTGTTAAAGTTGTTAATCTCGAATTGAAATGCGGAGATGTCACTGCCAACATTGATGAACGACTCTCTTACAAGAAACATACAAAGCCAGAGAATAATGCTGTCTCCGAGAATGCTGGAGATGCTCTCCCCGGTACTTCTTCAACCAAACAGCCTTCAAAAAGCAAATCCATTTTACCAGCATTGAAGAAGCAGATGCTTGTGTTTCCAGATAAGGTTTGTTAACAGTAAAAGTTTCAAGTGTAGGCTAAATGAAAATTATTTAGTTAATTTGCTACATCACACTATTAATTGTGCTTTGCAACATCTTTTATTCCGTTGGCTATCTTATGTAAGCCCAGTCGCAGCCCCGGCTCACATTCATAATCTTGTTTTTCACTTCTCCACTGAGTGTCCTGGTTAACTAGTATTTCAGTCTCTTAGAAACACAATTTCATTCAAATCAAAATATTTGTAGCATGTGCAATATTTATCAGGAGGAAGGAGGCTTCATAAGCATTAACACACTTCCTGCAGTATTAATTGTACACCTGGTTTGATTGTCAATTGTTCACTTAAACACTGTCATGCGCATGTAATGCAAGTCATGTGATGCTACGGGTGTGTTTGGTAGACCGGGTAAGCCCAGATATTCTCTTCCCAACCTAGCTGAGAGGCCTTTTTGTTGTTTGTTAGCCCGGGTCGGGTCATCTCAGCAGTGCCCATCTCACCCCGAAAAGGGCTCTCAGCCGGGCTGGGGAGAGAAGCTCAAATCGAGCTTCTCAACTCGCCCAGGCTGAGTCCATCCCGCAATGTACTGTAGCGCCTGCGGGCCCCCCACTCCACCCGACCCCCAACCCCTCTTCCCTCCTCATCCCCCGTTCATGCGACGCGCCCTCCGCGCTGGCCGCCCTCTGCCCTGACGCGCTGGTCGCCCTCTGCCCTCCGCCCCGACGTGCAGACTGCCCCTCCGCACCCTCCGCGCTGGCCACCCTCCTCCCTGACGCGCTGGCCGCTCTCCGCCCTGACGCGCTGGCCGCCCTCCGCCCGCATAGGCAGCAGTAGCAGTTCGCGCTGCCGTGAGCAGCACAGGTCGCGCCGCTGCCCACCGCCGCGTCAACCACCTGCCACCATGTCGCCCCACCGCTCAGCACCCACCCCGGCGCCCCATCGCTCTTCACCGGCGACGAACATCTCTCAGCACATGTTGTGGTGGAGAAGAGGGCCTGATTGCTTTTTTTGTTTCTGTTTAGGGGCCTGTGTGTAAAAGTTTGGACGGTTCTGTAATTTCTCAGTTTTTGGTCAATCTCAGCTCATACGAGCTACCAAACAGAGTACCAGTGCAGATTTTCTCAACCCATCTGGTCTTACCAAACACACAAAAAATCTCAGTCCAGCTTGTATAAGGTCAGATATCTCAAGTGGGAGAGTGAATTCGAAGTGGCCCGATCTACCAAACACACCCTACATGTCCAGGTAGAGCTGCTTTGTGTGTTTTGCTGTGCTACTGCTGAAAATGGCTGGAGTTCCTTTCTTTGCAATGATAGTCTTAGGGCTTGCACACTTCCAATCTTCCATTAGTGGTTGCTAACCATGTATTTGATTACCCACTACATATATTGAGGTTGATTTGTTGTTTTTCTCATTGCACGAGTAGTATGGGACTGATGAGTACACGGTTCCATAACTGAAAGCTTGTCTACTCCCTACAGTGATTAGGAATATAACAATCATGCATAGCCATATCCTTCTAACTTCTCACTTGTCAAATGAACTGCTTCACTTGAGACAAGTCTTAGTATCCGTGTGTCTTGCTGATGTTTTCGAGCGCAAGAGAAACTAGATAGGAGGCCCTTGAGTTTGTCAATTGTCGGCAAAATTTGTTGGGACACGTGGCTTGCCATTTATTACTGTGAGCTTAATCATGATATTATGCTGTTTATGGTGTTCGCTCACAGGCGCTACTAAAATTTACAATCCTTCCATTGGCACTTGGCAGTCGAGAATCTCCTTTAGGCAGTTGGCAATTATAGTTTTTTACTTGATTATGTTTTGGCTGTATCTGAAAAGTATTGCTAAATATTATATTTGTTCTTTGGAAGGTTAGCTTCAGTGTGCCGAAGCTTGATGTGAAGTTCACACACCTGGGTGAAGGGCTTAGTGTTGACAACAATGTTATGGGGATCCACTTTACGAGTACGAAATCCCTGCCACTGGACGATCTAGAGGATGCTACACCACACTTCGATGTTCAAATCGATCTTAGTGAGATTCATGTACTTCTCTATTGCTTTATCCGAGACTCTTGTTATACCTATTGGTAGCTATTCAGCAATCAGCACCGTTAATTTTGTTCCCTTCCAGTTAGTTAGAGAAGACTCAAGCTCTCTGTTGGAAGTTCTTAAAGTTGCTGTGGTAGCTTCTTTGGATGTTCCTGTGGACGTAAGGATCCTTCTTTACTTTAGTTGATTGATGACAATATTACAACTGTCCTAGAGCTATAAAGTATGACTTCCTTTCAGCCACTTCTTCCAATCAGAGCCGAAATCGATGCCAAGCTTGGTGGTACACAATGCAATCTTATGTTGAGCAGATTGATGCCATGGATGCGCCTTCATTCTTTGAGAACCAAAGGAATGAAGCTTTCCAAGGAAAACTCTCATCAAGAAATTTCTCAAACAAAGGAGAGCAAGCTAATTATGTGGACGTGCACAGTTTCTGCCCCAGAAATGACTGTTATGCTCTACAGCCCTAGTGGGATGGTATTGTATCATGTAAGTTCTCTCAATTCATGTAAGAATAAGGCCTGTTCTGCTCAGGAAATACTTTGGCTCTTACGGATCGTAGACAACATTTCTTTAGTTTAGGCATCAATTTTTGTAAGTGTTCAGTATCAAGCATTAATTGTACTGGCAAAAGTTGTAGACTGATCCCTAATTTATTCTAGATGTACTAGTGGTCTAGTATGGGAAAATAATGAAATAGTTAGTAAAGTGTGTCTGTGCAGGCAAGTGTAAGTATCGTGGATGAGCTCTAATTATGGTCCATGAACACATAGCATACTCTCTGGTGACCAGTTTTTCTTCTAATATTTGCTTTCCATGTCTTAATATCACATAGTTCTTCCACAATAGGGAGCAAGGCCTCTGAACATGTGAATGTAATTTTTTGGTCGTTTCTACGGTTAGTAGCACTTGGTCTTTTCACAATAGCATGCAAGTTTCTCTAAACCTATCAAAGTAACCTTGGTAACCTTTTTTGCTGTATTCCTTACAATTTATTTATGCGTTGATTGATGAGTATAAAGCATTATCTTCCTTCTAGTTCATATGCACTTCTCATTTTGCAGGTCTGTTGCCAGTCATCACATGTGTTTGCAAATAACATTGCAAGCAAGGGGATTCAGATACACACTGAACTTGGTGAAATGCTGGTGCACATGGAAGATGGTTATAGGGAATTCTTGAAGGAAAACATATTTGGTGTTGATACTTACTCGGGCTCCTTAATGCACATCGCTCGGGTGAGCCTTGATTGGGGATACAGGGAAATTGAGGTCCAAGATATGCCTGAAACTAGTAGACTTGCTCTTGTATTTTCCGTCGATATCAGTGGCATAGGAGTAAAGTTTGGCTTCAAGCATTTGGAATCTCTTGTCCTCAATTTGATGTCCTTTAAGGATCTTTCATCCTCTCGGGAAAAGGCTAAAGAAAAGAATTTGGAGGATAGAGGGAAAAAGAAAAGAAAAGGTGTTGAAATATTCAAATTAAGCCTACAGAAGTTTTCTATTACTTACAGTGGTGATGTAAATATATTAAATATGCCAATTGCTGATCCGAAGCGTGTGAACTATGGCACTCAAGGTGGTCAAGTAATTGTTGATGTTTCTGCTGATGGCACACAACGTAGGGCAAGTATAACTTCGGAACCACCAGGCATTGGCCGTAACTTGAAGTTCTCTGCATCTTTAGTTATCTCTCATCTCTCTATATGTATAGACAAGGAGAAAAAGTCCACAGAAGCAGAATTGGAACGGGTAAAAGCAATGTACGAGGAGGATCATAGCTCTGGTGTCAAAGTGACCTTACTAGATATGCAGAATGCTAAAATTGTTCGTAGATCTGGTGGTCTTACAGATGTTGCTGTTTGTTCCCTCTTCAGTGCAACAGACATTAATATCAGATGGGAACCTGATGCTCATTTAGCACTGTTTGAGACCTTTCTCCGTTTTAAGTGTTTTCTGCATCATAACAAGATTCAGAGTTCTCAGAAGCTGATCAATACTAAAACTGGCAGTATTAAAGAGAATGAGCATGCCAACATAGCTGCTGGTTCAGTGAAACCTCAGAAGTCTGACAAAAGAAGCTCAATTTTTGCTGTTGATGTGGAAGTGTTGAGAATGTCCGCTGAGCTCGCAGATGGTGTCGAAGCAAACATGCATGTACAATCTATCTTCACTGAGAATGCCAAGATAGGTGTATTATCGGAGGGTCTTTCTCTCAGTCTTAATGGTGCCAGGGTTCTAAAGAGCACACGAATACAGATCTCATGTATTCCTTTCAGTACTGCAAATTCGCCCAGTGCAAAGGTTGAACCATCACCCAAGAGAGATTGGGTCGTTCAAGGGCTAGATGTCCATATTTGCATGCCATACAGGTTACCGTTGCGTGCCATAGAGGATGCTGTTGAAGATATGATTCGTGCCCTAAAGCTTGTTTCTGCTGCCAAAAGAAGTATATTGTCTCCTGATGGAAAAGAGAACTCGAAAAAGGTTAAGTCTGGAGCTTCAAGTTTTGGATCTGTAAAGTTTGTATTGCGTAAACTCACCGCGGAAATAGAGGAGGAGCCCATACAGGGTTGGCTCGATGAACATTACTATTTGATGAGGAACAAAACCTGTGAATCGGGTGTTAGGTTGAAATTTCTTGATGAAGCTATATCAGGAAGTGTAGACTCTAACCACTGCAGCTCTGAGGGAAAAATTCTCTATGATGGTATTGAGGTTGACGTACATGACACTGCAGCTCTTCAAAGGCTACGGGAAGAAATCCATAAGAAAGCATTTCGATCGTATTATGTGGCTTGTCAGAAGAAGGTATGCGCAGAAGGCTCGGGAGCTTGTGCAGAAGGTTTCCAAGCTGGATTCAAGCCAAGTTCACGGAGAGCTTCACTTCTTTCACTTTCTGCTTCTGAACTGGATATTACTTTGACCAGGATAAATGGTGGAGAGATAGAAATGGTTGAATTTATAAGGGGACTTGACCCTGTTTGTCAGGAGAAAGACATACCATTCTCTCGACTATACGGGAGTGATATTGCTCTCCTTGCAGGGTCCTTGGTTATACAAGTGAGAGACTATACTTCTCTCTTTTCTGCAACCAGTGGGAAATGCGAAGGTCGTGTGGTGCTTGCCCAGCAGGTCAGGTCCATCAAATTCTTTGTTTGGATTACTCATTCGTGTTCCCAAGTTATGTTATGCATTGTTATGGCTTGTTACTCTGTTTTGGTGCTCATTCCATTTCATTTGTGTGCTTTTCAGCGTATTTTTTTTTTAAATTTCTTGTTGTATCTGCTTGCAGGCAACATGTTTTCAACCCCAAATACACCAAGATGTATATGTTGGCAGATGGCACAAGGTCACCATGCTACGCTCTGCCAGTGGTACCACACCAGCAATTAAAATGTACTCCAATTTACCAGTTTATTTCCAGAGAGGAGAGATTTCTTTTGGTGTTGGTTATGAGCCATCTTTTGCTGATATAAGTTATGCGTTTCAAGTAGCCCTACGGAGAGTTAATCTTAGCTGCAGAGGTAAAAACTCTGGTGCAGCAAACCAACCACCTAAAAAGGAGCGCAGTTTGCCATGGTGGGATGACATGAGATATTACATCCATGGAAAGATAGTTTTATATTTCAATGAAACTAAGTGGAAGATCCTGGCAACAACTAATCCTTATGAGAAGGTAGACAGATTGCAAATTGTTTCTGAATACATGGAAATCCAGCAAACAGATGGGCATGTAGATATTTCCGCAAAGGAATTCGGGATGTATATCAGCAGCTTAGAGAGTATGATGAAGAATTGCAGCTTAAAAGTGCCATCTGGCGTGCCCAGGCCTTTTATTTATGCTCCTCTGTTCTCCCTTAATGTGATTATTGACTGGCAGTGTGAATCTGGCAACCCTTTGAATCATTATTTGCATGCACTCCCCATTGAGGGTGAGCCAAGGAAGAAGGTTTATGATCCATTTCGATCTACTTATCTCTCTCTTAGGTGGAACTTCTCCCTTAGACCTTTGCAAGTGCAGTCTGAAAATGGTACATCATCTTCGTCTTATGCAAACAGTTCAATGCTACGTGGAACCGCCTTCAGTAGTTGTTCCAGAATGGCTGATGTTGATTTCCCCACGATGAACCTTGGTGCCCATGACCTTGCTTGGGTTTTCAAATGGTGGAGCTTAAACTACAGCCCCCCACACAAACTGCGTTCTTTCTCTAGATGGCCTCGATATAAAATTCCTCGAGCTGCTAGATCTGGTAACCTCTCAATGGATAAAGTTTTGGTTGAGTTCTTTTTCCGGGTTGATGCTACACCCTGTTGCATAAGGCATGCAACTTTGACTGAAGATGATCCTGCCAGTGGCTTGACCTTCAAAATGTCAAGTTTGAAGTATGAATTGTGTTACAGTCGAGGTAAACAGAAATACACATTTGATTGTAAGCGTGAATCTCTGGATCTAGTTTATCGTGGTCTTGATCTTTACAGTCCAGAGGTTTATCTAGTGAGAGATGTTAACTTGTCCTCTGCTGAAAATGTGTCCAAATTAAAGACTACCCAGTCACATGGCAAAGTTGCGAATGACACATGCAACATGGGCAGTTTTCAAGAAAAACATGAGGATGGTTTCCTCTTGTCTTCTGATTATTTCACAATAAGAAGACAAGCTCCAAAGGCAGATCCTGCAAGACTTATGGAATGGCAGGATGCTGGTAGGAATCTTGAGATAACATATGTCAGATCTGAGTTTGAGAATGGCAGTGAAAGTGACCATAGTCTATCTGAGCATAGTGATGATGACGATGGTTTCAATGTGGTGTTAGCGGACAATTGCCAACGGGTATTTGTGTACGGTCTTAGGCTCTTATGGACTATTGAGAATCGTGATGCAGTTTGGTCATGGGTTGGAGGAATTTCCAAAGCATTTGAACCTCCAAAACCTTCTCCTTCGAGACAATATGCACAAAGAAAGATGATTGAGGAAAGGCAGAATGCAGATGACTCTAGATTAGTTCAAGAGGCTTCCTCTATCCATGTTGGTTCTCCTTCGGTGCAATATGCTGAAGCTCTGGGCTCTACTTCCCCGTTACATACTAAAGCCAATCGCTCCTCTGATATAGCAGGTATGCTTATTTTTCCTAGACGTTTCATGTTGTACCAAAAGTTGGAGGCTTCATTTCTTTCACTAATTCACTCGAGTTGGTTGAAAATTAAAAGCTATTGAAATTACAGATCACTGTTACCTTTTTGATTAAATCCTTTTTTTGTCAACGCTGCAGTGAAGTATGGTATGTTTGATGAATTGGATAAAGGAGGGAATCTCAGTTTTATGGTTAATGTTGTCAAGCCCCAGTTCAACCTACATTCTGAAGAAGCCAATGTAAGTGATGTTGAAGATGTTTGTTTTTATTGTACTTGTTATTCTGTCCTTTAACTAATAATAATAATAATAATAAAAATCATATCATATATGTTGTTCGTAGTCTTTGTTGTCACAGTTTAGGTCATTGTGGGATAACCCACAGCATTTTCTCCCATTTAACCTACTTTGGAACATTTTTCCCCCAAACAGTGACACATTGATGAAGCCATATAGTACAATTAGTGAAGGAATATTGATACAGAAAATAACAAAATCCAATGCAGAAATGTGAATTTCATACATTCATGAAGCCATATACCATAACCTGTCAGTGTACTATAATTTTGATACCATCTTTTTTACTGACCTATTTTAGTAACACAAGAAGCATCATGCTCTCAAGAAAAACTAACAAATCATCTAGATCGAACATAGAAGTTTGACTGAACACCACTTCTTACCCTGAAGTCTGAACAACTGATATGTGTATAACCATGTAGTTTTAGTTGGTGCTATGTGTTGAGACAGGCAGGCTTCAAATGAGGAATTACCTGCTCTAGAGATGTTGGAGGAGTATCTGACAGTATCTGAGTAGTATCAGTCGTTTTATTTATTTTAAAACCCCACTTTCTCCAATACTTCTTTGTATCATTGAATATCCATTGTCCTGATACTGATATGTTAAATTTGCAAAACTTCAAAACCACCTTAACCTTAGCCTGCCGTGCACACAGTATCTCTTTGTGCCTTTGTTTCTCTTGTGCGTTCTGGGTGTGTATCAACGTATGTGCACTGTTTGGTATTCTATTTTCTCTTTTTGGTGTCGGGGTGACGCAAAGGGGTCATGCATTTGGTGTTTATGTATCACGTTCATGTAGATTATGAGTTATTGCAATAGTAGCTGTATTGACTTTTTTTGGCAAGGAACTGAAGCTTTTGCTATATGTACCAGGGTAGGTTTCTACTTGCCGCAGCCAGTGGGCGTGTCATGGCACGTTCATTTCATTCAGTTGTTCATGTTGGGAAAGAGATGCTAGAACAAGCACTGGGGACAAGTAGTCTTCACATTCCCGAGCTACAACCTGAAATGACCTGGAAAAAAGCTGATCTCTCGGTGATTCTGAAAGATGTTCAGGCTCATGTTGCACCCACTGATGTGGATCCTGGTGCAGGCCTGCAGTGGCTTCCTCGTATTCTTGGTAGTTCGGAGAAATTGAAACGCACAGGGGCCTTGTTAGAGAGGGTATTTATGCCTTGCCAGATGTACTTCCGTTATACTCGTCACAAGGGTGGAACTGCAGACTTGAAGGTAACGCTAAGGGATTCATCTAAGGATACATACCAGTCCCACTGCCTGAGTTTGTACCGTGTGCAGTCTAGGAAAATTAAATGCATGAATAATGTTCTGATGGTTACAAAATATTTTGTTTCATGACCCAGGTTAAGCCGTTAAAGGAGTTACGTTTCAATTCTCCAAACATTACCGCAACAATGACTTCACGCCAGTTTCAAGTTATGTTGGATGTGCTTAGCAATCTCCTGTTCGCAAGACTTCCCAAGTGAGAATCCTTCTAGGTTCATGGACCTTTTTTCTTATGTTGAATCATTCTTGTTTGTTGCTTTCAGTCTTTGGTCATTGAGCTTGCTCTAAAGATTAATTAAGTTACTGTTCCAGCCCACTCATTATTATTTGCCAGAACAGAGAATGTCCACGACATATCAACTAAATAAATGCTGTCATTTTGTGGAGAAGCCTCTAGCACCATGTTCCCAAATTAAAATTGTTTTACACTTTGATCCACACATTGAATTGTGTAACACCACATGAATATATCAAGTAGGCGAGGAATCTTTTACCACCCTTTTTTGGATAAAAGTTGTGGCTTTACACTGCTTTTTGTTAAGATTCACTCATAATTATTTAGAACAGAACCTTTTTAACTTGGTAGTCGTATTTCAAAAGCTGGCCTCATTTTTCGTTAACCTTTCTGGCACAGGCCTCGGAAAAACAGTCTTCAGTATCCATCGGATGACGAAGATGTTGAAGAAGAGGCTGATGAGGTGGTTCCTGATGGAGTAGAAGAAGTGGAGCTTGCGAAAATTAATCTTGAACAGAGGGAAAGGGAGAGAAAGTTACTGCTTGATGATATAAGATCCCTAGCTGGAACCGGTGATAGTCATACCGGCCATCTTTCAGAAAAGGATAATTCTTTCTGGATGATTGACAGTGGGAAAGCTTCACTGGTAAATATTTGAACTTTGTATGGCCTGTGCCAAATAGATAATCTATTTTCTTCATGGTGCGCAGTAATTTGTTTTGAGCATAAATTTCACCACAATGCTAGCAAAGGTATATAGTTATAATAACATCAAGTACTTTTGAGTTTGGTAGCAAATTTACTCATATAGCTGAAATTCCAGGCGTTACTATAGAGGTAATAAAATACGGAGTAGATCTAATCATGTGGCGCACCAAATCTACACACAAATCCCTAGCCACGAGAACTTACTTGGAGTTGGAAAAAACAAGGCAACTTAGATTGGCATATTTTCCAAACCCTAAGGCAAGCTGGTGAAAATCATAGAAAGATTACCTGAACAGTCAGGAAGTTGCTTTTGGGGATGGCAGATGGACCATCCCTTACTTCAATATATCTGTAGTTTTATAGTTTCATGTGGTCAACATAGTAGTACTATGGATATACTCCTACTGTTTGATTTTTTTTCTAATGTGTGTTTAGAACCAAGTACAAGTATTTGTCCCTCTTACTATAAATACGTCAGACTGAAATACACCGTAGTGAATTCTGTTTGCTTTATATCAGCGCCAAACATAAGAGCCAAACTTCCACCTATGGAGTGTAGTTTCTATACAACGTTTGATTGATATTATACTGTCATCAGGTGGAAGGACTGAAGAGAGACCTTCTAAACCTCCAGAAGTCTCGAAAATTTGCATCTTCTGCATTAAGGAAAGCACTACAAAAGGCTGCCCAGTTACGCTTGATGGAGAAAGAAAAGAACAAAACCCCATCTTGTGCCATGCGAATTTCTATGAAAATTAGCAAAGTTGTATGGAGCATGCTTGCAGATGGGAATACTTTTGCTGAAGCTGAGATCAGTGATATGGTATATGTTCAAACTTTGGTGAAACAGCTTTTTGTTTGTAGTTTCTTTTCTGTGTTTTGATGTACTGTGTTCCCACTTCGTTGTATTAATTTACTGTAACTTTACCTCTTCCCCTAGTGATTTAGAATGCTTTTCAATTGACTAAATTGGAAATATTTTGCAGGTATATGATTTTGATCGTGACTACAAAGACATTGGTGTTGCTAGGTTTACGACTAAGTATTTTGTTGTGAGGAACTGCATGGCAAATGCCAAATGTGATACATTGTTGTCTGCGTGGAATGCACCTCCAGAAAAGTAAGGCCCTAGTTTTAGCTTTATTTATCATTAGTTATTCCTCGTATTATCGATGTGTGCTATATATATCATGTTAAACTGGTGTGAGTGCCACCCTGAATCCACTTTTAATTGCTATGATCACATTAGCGGACAGTATTGTTCTTAGTTTATAACTCTTAAAGGTTCGAATGGATCAAATGGGTTTTCAGCGAATGACTCTTAACTGATATTGCAGAGGTGTCATGCTTCGTGTGGATGCAAAGCAAGGTGCTCCGAAGGATGGAAATTCCCCACTTGAGCTCTTTCAGGTTAGTTATCCTTTTTGCGCCAAGCTAAAATGAGCAATTACCCGTGCTAAAGGTTGTAAATTCCATGTTTAGCTTAGCGGCACCATATCTTTAGTCACATGGATTAGCAAAAAAAAGATCTGTAAAGATATCTAGAATCAGTTATTGAGCACAAAAGGGTACACTAAGTATAGTCCACCTTATTCTAGGGCGTATTTTTACTAGGCACATAGTTTAAGGGGTTCGATAAATCCAGTATTGTTAGATAATTCCCATAATATAATGGGCGTACCCAGTGCTGAAAGCTCCCACATTGTGGGGTCTGGGGAAGGGAATTTCTCTTAAGCGATATAGAATAAAAACATCTCAAAAGATGCTGCCTCTTTTATGTTCTGTGGCCTAGGTTTCAGTTTCCCCTGGAAATACTTTTTAGGCTTTGTTCGGTTCATCCACTCCCCTAGTGGATTGGGGTGGTTTGGAAGGGATTAGAGGGGATTTTGGCTTAGATGGGATTTAATCCCCCTCAATCCCGCTGAATTCTAATGAAACCGAACAAGCCCTTAAAGTTGTAAGATCATGATTTGTGTAGTTAGTGATGCATACGTACCTATACTGTGGAACAAGTCTCAAAAGCTGATGTCTTATAAAATGAACTATGGTAGTTAGTAGGAAAGTTAATGGTCGAAAGTGTATATTTTGTCTGAAATAACTTCATTCGGCCTCTTTTGACCAAAAGTGTATGTACATAGGTAGGATCTCAGAAATGCAAATTTGGCACAATTCTCATTAAAGTTACAGTATTTTAAAGCATATTCTTGAGACAGTCTAAATATTAACAAAGCGTGCGAGTCCAAGATGACAGTTTTTTGTTGTCTGAAGGGATTATTTGGTGATTGCAGTGCTTTGGCTCCCCGGTCTATTGGAGCTTGGTATTTTATTTTGAAAATAATCTTTTGAAGTTTTAGAAAATTTCATACATATAGACGTGATCTAAAACAGCAACTAATGCATCAATTATAGATCGATATATTTGTCTTTTTCTGTAGCCCACAAATTAGCATATTTCTTCTTGAAATTTATAGGTAGGTAGTGATCTTCTATATGTACTGGTGTAAATAATTTCAGAATTTTTTGAAACTCACCAATGTGTGTATTTTATTAGTTTTAAACGGTCTTTGGTATACCTCCGGTTATTTTATTTTCCAGTATTTAGTCTTTTGTTGAAGCCTGAGGGTCTCTTAGCAGGGCGAAAGCACTTGTAGGAAATCAAAGTGTGACTCTGGTGGGCAAAAAGGGATGGTGGTAGTAATATTTTTAGATGATTGCTGCCTTGCTGTCATTACAGATTTACATGCTACTCTAAGCGTTTCATGACTTGACTCCATCACTCCACTACTTTACTAGTCATGTTTCTCTATTCATTATCATGCTTTGCAGGTGGAGATATACCCACTGAAAATATATCTGCCAGAGACGATGTATAGAATGATGTGGGATTATTTCTTTCCTGAGGAAGATGATTCTCAAAGACGCCAGGTAGCTGTAAATCATGCTTCATCACATCTCCCATGTCGATGCTTTCTACACCTTGTTCTCTTAGTTTTTTTAATATTATTTCCATTTCTAATATATTTTGATGGGGTGGAAAAGGATATTTGGAGAGTCTCAACGTCAACTGGATCTAGAAGAACCAGAAGAGTATCTTCCGGTTCTGATGCTGTCGCTTCTACCAGCTATTCTGTCAGGGAGCATGAGCTTCCTGGGAGATCAGGTACAACCGTATCCACTTCCATAAACGTCTCAAGTTGGCAAGGCTTACATGGAGACAATTCACAGGTGAGTTGCATACGATCAAATTAGGATATTTGATATTTCAACTATGACACTAATATGCAGAATCGTTCCAAGTTTGCTTTAGTCATGTATTTATGAATGGAACAGAAAATCTGGCAAACAAGGCTAGGTATTAATTATACAGGGTCATTCTGGTCTTACCACTTGACAGAGCTGTGCCCGTCCAGCCTGATAGAGCTACGAAAGCTCAATAGAGTATTTAAGCTTGTCTATCATTTAAAAATACCTAAGTTTGTCTTACATTAAAGCGTACTTCAGCTTGTCATGATGTCTCCTGTCAGATGTAATTTTCTTCTATTATTGGTGTGTATATCACAGAATAGGAAACTGAATGCAGGTATCCAAGTTGCAGAGCCTAAAGGCCAATATGGTCTGTGGTTCACAATCAGAGTTGCGACGGACATCTTCTTTTGAAAGGACCTGGGAAGAAAGTGCGGTAGAAAATGTCACAAATAATGATGTGGTATCACTGCTGAACTCTTCAAACATTTCTTCAAAAGGCGACAATTCTATGGCAGAGAACCTTGTTGCTGCTACTGAGATGTTCAGGAGCAAGACTAAAGAATCCAAATCCATCAAGTCTGGCCGTTTATCTCACGAGGAAAAGAAAATAGGAAAATCCCATGATGAAAAAAGGACAAGAGCTCGGAGATTGATGGAATTCCATAATATAAAGATTAGCCAGGTTAATATATTTCCGTATCATTGCTTCGGGAGATGTATATATCCAAAATTTCAGTCTAATATGACCGTATAACTTGCTGACACTATAGGTTGAACTTCTTGTTACATACGAGGGATCAAGGCTTGCAATAAATGACCTAAGGCTACTTATGGATACATTCCACCGTGTAGAATTTACTGGTACATGGAGGAGATTGTTCTCAAGAGTAAAAAAGCATATCATTTGGGGTGTCCTGAAATCAGTGACTGGGATGCAGGTATGATGAGCATTCGCTACTTGTTACGAGAACTTTCATAACCAGACATGGCATAGCCTCTTCGCTGTTTGACATTCCCTTTGTTGTAGCAAGTAGCCTCTTTTCATGATTATATTAAATATTTTAGTGGTCTATTAGGTAATTTTGGCTTGGAGTACAGATTAATGTCTCCTTCAAGTGCTTACACCAGAATCCACAAGTTTTGTGAAACAATATCCCCTTCATTACTTTATGTCAGGAACATTACTGATGGTTTGGTCTTGAGCAGGGGAAGAAGTTTAAGGCCCAAAACCAGAGGGAAGCACTTGATGGTACTATTCCTGAAAATGATCTTAATTTCAGCGACAGTGATGGCAGTAATCATGGAAAACCTGATCAGTTCACAGCATCATGGTTGAAGAGGCCAGGAGATGGTGCAGGTGATGGATTTGTCACATCGATTAGAGGGCTATTCAATTCGCAACGCCGTAGAGCAAAGGCATTTGTGGTGCGGGCAATGCGAGGTGATGGAGAGAATGAATACCATGACGAGGGGAGCGAGAGTGATGGCGAGTATCCTTTTGCTAGACAGCTCACAATTACAAAAGCTAAGAAGCTTCTTCGAAGAAAGTTTCGGCCGAGAGGGCAAAAGATCATAGGTATTCCTTACATGTCACTATTACCACCGAGCAAAAGTGTTAATGCAGGCCTGACACATTCCTTTTTTCTTTCTTTTGTCATAGGACCAACATTGCAAGATTCTCTCCCGTCTAGTCCACGCGAAACAACTCCATACCAGAGTGATTCTTCAGAGTCATCTTATGAGGACTTCCACGAGTCATAAGGCAATGTAGGCAGGTCATGATATGTATACAACAGACACCATGAGGACGTGCAAAATGTTGCAAACTCCTACATTCGGTGGACACAAGAATCAACTACTATTCCACAGAAAAGTTGGAATAGTCAATTGCTCAGCTGTATAGTTCTACATGCTGTGAGATGCAGTCTTCAGGGGTAGCTTTGGTAAACTCCCCCTTGTATATATAGTAGGGTGGCGGAAACAGAAGTGATAAATGTATTGTGTGTGTGTGTGTAGTTAGCAGTCAGATGCATCATTAGAGAATGTCTGATCTAGCCATAACTATATTGGCCTTGTAAGTTAAATATAAGAGGCCATCTCATACTTCCTGGAACAGTCATGGAAACAAAATCCTTTGTCTTTTGAATCTTGGAGATCAGTATAAAGAGACATGAATATACTGTCGATGCAAACAACACATCACTCAATCCATGTTTCTTTGTGCACAACAAGTACATGCCTAGCACTATATGCCTGGCATATTCATTTAATATTCGGATGCACAACAATGAACACATGTAATAATGATTTAACTTTGATTCTTAATTGCTGTGGAGGGCAATTAAGAATACAAAGGTTGGAGTGCCTCTTGGGTCACCTCCTCGCCGTACAGCGGCAGCTTAAGCTCGTGTGCATTTTTTCCTTCACGTACCAAGTCACTGATGGATATAAAAGTGAAAATGCTTGTTTTTCTCCTCAAAATAAATAAATAAAGCAAACTAACTCAATTTTATAGGTCAACATCTGTGCAGGCCAAAATCTTAAAATCACTGCCATTCAGAAACAAGCGTTGACATAATGGCTGTCCTATCAGGTGGCAACGAATCCTAGCCTCCTAGCCCTGGAAGGGGCGTCTCTCCTGCCAAACGCGGGCTGTATCGCCGCACTCTATCTGCCAGATCAACAATCTGGTCAACGACTTGAGCGAGCTCCATTTCAGGCGGCGCATCATGTTGGTTGTTCGTTAGACGATCCTCATCCTGTTGGTTCTGGTTTTCTTCGGCACGGGCGACACCCATGCGCATCCAGCCGAAATCACCTGAACACATGTATTAAAAAAGGTATTATTACTATTTAAGATATAGAAGTAAGAGAAGTGGACGAATAGATTATTAACAAGTCATTGATTTATATAGTATAGTACCTTGTTTACAATAGTACGCCGTTGTCCCCACCATCAAAAACACACCAACAAATATAAGGAGAACTAAAATAGCTACAAGTAGCCAATGATCAGGCGTTCTTGTGGCAGAATGGGGAGGAGAGGAGCCTATATTCACTGTAGGAGGAGGAGCAAGCCGTGTATCTTGCGTAGGATGAGATGTGTCTAAAACTGGTAAAAAATACAGTATCAGGATGTCTTTTCATGAGAGAATAGTAATTTTACCTTAAAGAAAACAAGTAGTATAAATAACAAACTTACACTGGGCACAGCCTGTGGAAGGAAGATGAAGGTCGCTTGGCCTAATGCTAACACAAGATGCATATGCAGTGACCAAATCCCGGATGGTAAGTGCAACATCATCTATAGCATCGGTTGAGCTCAAGGCGCATAAACATAACAATGGTTTGCTCGATTGGATTGCCTGCCTCAGTATGGAGCAGCAACTCTCTTCAGAGAGACGAGACCCACAGTCTGCAGCTACGGCTGTGCTTAACGGGGCAGCTCCAGGACAACTGGAGAAATTGGAAGGAAGATGGGTCTCAGACTGCCGCTCCTTCGGGATCGAATGCAGCGGCTCTGTAAACCCAAAACGTGCAAGCATGGATCAGAACACTGGCAGAAACAGACGAAATAACACTCTTAAGCAAACAGAACGAGAAACGTCTGGAAGGGCAGGCGCGTTGAATAAGCATAAACCAACGAACTATCCAAACAAGCTATCGATGAACTAAGCCGCACGCGGGTTCTCCACGAACAACGGAAAATCGAACCACTGCACGGGCAGACGGAGGGAGGCAGAGAGAGGGGAACTTACGTACCTTCCCAGGCAGCGGGCGCGGGCGCGAGCGCGAGCGGGGAAGTAGCCGCGTAGGCGGGGACGGTCTTGGAGTGGGCGGCGCCGTCGTGCTGCTGAGGCGGCGGGGACGGCTTCTCGGTGGACGGTGGCGAGAAAGGTGCCGCATCTGCAAAACCGATGGAGAAAGCACGCATGAGTAACAATCAGCAAGGCAACAAGTAGTACTAGAAAGGAGGTTCGCGCGGGGCTTACGTGCTGGCTGCTTGCGGCGAGGTCCGGGCGAGGGGGGTGGGGCTCTGACGACGGCGGCGGGGGGAGCGGGTCCTATACATGTACACCAAGAGACAACAAATAATTCAAGGAGGGGAAAATCAAATCAAGAAGGAAATCTTGCTAAAGCATCACAAATCAGGCCCGAGGGGGCGATGAGTAGGAACGTACCTTCATAAGCGGCAGCGGGTGCCAGCGGGGAAGCAGCCGCGTAGGCGGAGACAGCCTTGGAGTGGGCCTGAGGCCGCGGGGAAGGCTTCTCGGTGGAGGGCGGCGGGGGAGGTGCAGGTGCCGCATCTGCAAAACCGATGGAGAAAGCAGGCATGGGTAAAGTGTGGTAACCATCAAGGAAAGTACTACTACTAGACGAGAGAAGGTTCGCGGGCTGATTACGTGCTGGCTGCTTGCGGCGAGGTCCGGGCAAGGGGGGTGGTGCGCTGACGACGGCGGCGGGGGGAGCGGGTCCTGTACATGTACACCAAACCAACCAAAGTTAATTATCGGCCGTGTTTCAAAATTCGAAAAGACGACAGACCAAGTTAATTGCACGTTAGACGCATGACGTGCGCACCAAGAAATACAGTAGGGGGCAGGATAAGAAGTACGCAGAGTACTATCGTCAGAGTACTGCTGTTAAAGCTGTGACAGCCAGCGCTATCTGTTTCCGCTTTGACTGTCAGAGAGCAGTTGCAAGCAACACACGCAAAAACGTAGCACCCCGTGAACTAGATCGACATGGAAAACGTTGAGCTCTGGTAAACAGATCACGTGGGGACATGGATCAGAACACGTCCGATCGAAGAAGGCAAAAAAACGAAAGAGAAAAAGAGACGACAGAGGCTTCGCTATGTCTACGGCAGAGCGCTTTTGACCAAGAAATCCTGCACGACCACACAAGAGAAGACAAGAACGCGAAAGTTTTTGCAGAAAGCAACGCTGCGTTTCATGGATCGAGCGGCAGAAAACACATGGGTCCGCTCCCAGACCTTGACGACGGTCGTTTCGAAATGAATATTCATGAGCCCGTGGCCATGGCTGCGCAAAAGTACTTATGGACGCGTAAACGAGACGAAATAACAAAACTAAAACCCTCTCAAAACCTCTGGAAGGGCAGGGCGCTGAACCCTTGTAAGATTAAGCATAAACCCAAGATGCCGAAGACGTTTCCTGCTCCGCTAGATCCAAGCAAACGGCAGATAAAAGCGTCAAATAACTGACAGGACGCAGGACGTACGGTTCAAACCGCGCAAGTCCAAACAAGGATCAAACTCGCGGGACACTGCTTGATCTCATGCGAGCGCGTCCGATTAGCAGTGTCCAGAGAGAAAAACTAAGGCATCGATGAACTATAAGCTGCACATACGCGCGGGTTGCTCGCCACGGCAAACGGCGAGAACCCGACGCCGCGGTCGCAGATCCGGTTCACGAAGCAAAAATCGAACGAAATAGCACAGCGTGATCTCGCGAAACCATCAGAAACCCCGGAAAAACGCGAAGCAAAACGATGAATCGGCCCCGAGAGACGGAGAGAGGGAGAGGCAGGGCGTGGAGTAGGAACGTACCTTCACAGTCGGCGGCGAGGTGGGCGCCTCCGGGACGCAGGCCGCCGCAGGAGGTGTAGAGCGTGAGGAGGTGCGTGGCGTTGAGGCCGGCCATGACGAGCTGGGGCTCGGCGGCGACGCGGCAGAGGCAGGGGACGCCGCCCCCGAGGTCGACGGCGGCGACGACGGGCTCGCAGCACTGCGCGGTGGGCATGTCGGGCGCGCAGAAGAGCGCGACCTGGGTGGCGAGCAGGGTGGGCTCGCAGGGGGCCCCCGGCTGCGGCCCGAAGGTGGCAGCGGCCGCCGGGAGCACCGCGGCCAGGAGGCCGGCGACCAGGAGGAGGCGGAAGAGCCCCTCCATGGCCTGGGATCTCTCGCTCGCTCGGTTCCTACGGCTAGGGTTTCGCTGGCTCCTCTCTGCGGCGGTGGAGGAAGGCTCTGGTGGTGGTGGTGGAATGGGGATGAGGCCGGACGAGTGGCGGGTGGCGGCATATATAGGCGGAGGAGCCGTGAAGGCTAAGCCAAGCGCTGGGGCGCGCGTCCGGCGCCGCCCCGGTCGATCCCGTGCGTCCGTTCAGCCGTGGCGGGACAGCTGTCCGCGTGGACGGCTGCGATGCTCTCGCGCGGCATCCGCTCCCATGTTGATCCTGTCACGTGAGAGTGGCAGCGCGCGTGGGGTGGGTGGGGTGCTGGCGCTGCCCTGGCTCTCGTGCAGCACGTAACAGCTTTCTTGGGATTGGGGGCATGGGGTTTAATCACCGCAACGATATTTTCGAAATTATTACTATCAGCTTTCTTGAGAACTTAATTACCGCGCCCGAATTTTCGTGAAGAGTGTAGAAGTGGTAATTAAGCTGGTAAAATTGGATTCTGAAGATCAAAACAGAAACGGCATTTACATGCTGGTCACGATGCTTTTCAAACTTACTTATCTCGCTGCCCTTTTGGCGCAACTTTATCTCTTTCTTTTACGGCCTTGTCATTTCTCATGCACTGATTTTTCTCAATGGGAGGCTTATCTAAGGAACGGCTACGCAAGCTCTTTAATTACGCTCAATCTGCCCAAAAAATCAGGATCAATTTGAACCTTTTTTTTTATATCCGATCAATTTGAACCTAAGTTCTTAAAAAGGATCTTCAAATGTAAAGTTTCTCCTTCCATTGTATGGTTGCCACAATGCTTTTCTATACTACTACTTTTTATCGGGCTGTCTTTTTAGCGGAACTTTATCGTTGGTCCGTATTATCGTGCCACTTCATGTCCCGCCCTGGACTCTCCTACCCATGTACTACTGATTTTTCTCAACGGGAGGCTTATCTAAAGAACGGCTACGCGAGCTTTTTAATCATGATCAATTTGCCCAACAAAATCAGGATCAATTTGAACCTGAGTTCTCAAAAGGTGAAAAGCCAAGGAGAAGGGAACTCTTGCAAATGGTTTTTGGATTCATCTCTAAAAAAGGTAAGGTTTGGATTGAGTTCACATAACTTATCAAGTTCATTCAAGAAATAACATGTCCCGCTTGTGTTAACGTGTCTCTTGTTCTCGTACCCTTTAGGCGGTAAATAAAAGTCGGATGGAAAGTTATCCTAAAAGTTCCAAAACCTATGTGGCGATAACACTAATAAAATCCTCCATCGCTGGAAACAATCTAAAATTGTTCCTTTTTTGCAAATAGGACCCTGGCATTAAAAGAAACAACGAACAGTACAAAGCACCTAAAAACAAAAATTACAACGAGATCCTTGAGAAGCCCTTCATCTTCAACCTCCAGACCATGTCGACGGTGCGCCGCCGCTGCATCTCCTCCCTGAGTCGGCCTCACATTGTTGGTTACGGACGGGAAATCGTCGAACGGGTCAAGAAGACCACATCTGTCCCAAAGACCAAGAAGAAGGATGAATTGCCGATGAAGCTCCTTGACGATCGGAAGATCCCCACAGCCAGACGAAATCCTCGAATACCACACCACTCCCACAAGCTTCTTGACGTTGCCATCGAGATGGGACTGAAGCCGGGGAGACCTTATTGGAAGAGACGCCACCGCCACCACCTGAAACGCTGTCCCACCAAACTTGAACCCTAAAAACAGGAAAACAGAGTGAAAGAACATTTCTTATCCCTAGAGATTTTGGTGTTTATTACAACACACATAACAGACTAATTATTTGCCAAGTATTCTACACGTTGCATTCTTAGAATTCCCTAACTAGTTGCTCACAAAAAGGACTTTCCTGCTGCTCCACATTTTGCCTCAGTGATGTCCGGTAGTACCGGAGAATTCATCCGGTACTACCGCTCAAGTCCAGTAGCACCGGGTTTTACTTCCGGGCCTGGCAGTATGGTGGGTATACTGGCCAAAGGCCTCAGTACTGAGCGATATCAAAAAGCGGTGGTACCGCATTTTGGTACTGCTCATGACTGAAGCAATTGGCAAGCTCGCCAAACTCCTCAGAACTGAGCGGCATCAAAAAGCGATAGTACCACATTTTGATACCGGTCAAGACTGAAGCGATTGGAAAGCTTGCCAATCTCCTCAGAACTGACCGGTACTAAAATGCGGCAGTACCGCATTTTAGTACCTATCACTTCTAGGTGCCCATACGATCCTTTCACGGAGCCCTCCTGCCGACGGGGGCCAAGATTCACCCCTCTTCCATGGCCCTAATACCACAAAATCGAGATTGATGTGCGGCGGCACCGGCGGGAGACGAGGAAAACCTAATCGCTTGGGACTCATGCTTTCAACAACGAAGGGGTAAAACGTTTCGTTCAAATATATCATTGAAGGCATCATTTTTCAGTTAGCAAGTGTGCAACACCAACACCTCCCTTCTCTATATATGTTTCATATCCAAGAATACAACGTCAATCAAAAAACCGAATTCACACTGAATGTTGGAACTGATGTCGTCCATCCGTCGTAGTTTTTCTTAGAGTTTTTTTGTTGCGCTAGAACTTCAAGAGTAACAAGCAAAATAAATATTTATGTGTGTTTCCTAGACAATGGAATCATCGTACTCTTGTTATTTGCATTGAGGATACAAACA
Source organism: Avena sativa (assembly GCA_916181665.1). Lineage (NCBI taxonomy): Eukaryota > Viridiplantae > Streptophyta > Magnoliopsida > Poales > Poaceae > Avena > Avena sativa. Next base: position 289,133,755 of record OV702296.1, read on the forward strand.
CAAGACATAATCTTCAAGTAACAATATTAAGTTACTCGCGACCTGGGTGGCGAGTAGGGTGGACACGCAGGAGGGCCCCGGCTGCGGCCCGAAGGTGGCGACGGCCACCGGGAGCACTGTGACCAGAAGGCCAACCACGAGGAGGAGGCGGAAGAGCCCTTCCATGGCTAGGATCTCTCTCTTGCTTGCTTGGTTCCTACGGCTAGGGTTTCGCTGGCTCCTATCTACGGAGGTGGAAGGCTCTAGTGGTGGAATGGGGATGAGGCCAGGGGAATGGAAGATGGCGACATATATAGGCAAAGGAGCCGTGAAGGCTAAGAGCATCTCCACCGGGTTGACCCATCCCGTCCGAGCATGTCCGAACTCGTCCGTGCTGACGAACGGGACGTGCGCGGCGCCCCAGCGGCCTGACCCATCCGAACAAACGCGTCCGGTTCGACCTATCTGTGCACCAAATCTAGGTAACGGTTGCGTCGGCCCGGACGCGCGTGGAAAGAGGGCGTGTACTGCGTGTCGGACACTTGGGGCCCATCTGTAAGTGAAACATTAGTACTTAATGATAGCTATTCATTAGATTAAGCCCTGCTAGTTACAAAAAGGCCGTTTGAACAAAATAGGGGGATGCTACTGCTACTGTTACTGCTACGGCTACTACTGTTGCTGCTGGATGAGACGTCGCGGTGGCTACTCGTCGCAGTTGCCTCTGCAGTCGGCCCCGTCGATCGCCGCCCTAGCAGACCAGATGACCCGCTGCTGGACGCGTTTGCGGTGACGGTCGCACACCAGGCCACGAGCCACCGCCTTCCTACGGTCCTCCGCCGCCCAGTTTGCCAGGGCCTTGTCCATCTCGGTGGCCCAGTGGTACCTCGCCTCTTGGTAGCTGTGCTCCCTCACCACAGCAATGACAAACGCCTAACGTTGGAGCTCTGTCTCAGCCGCGAGCAACTCCGCCGGAGAAGGATCCGGAGCTGGAGATGGAGCACCATTGGGGCCGAAGCCCAGCTCCTGCGCAATCTACACGGGGACGGCGATTTCCTCCTCCGGCTAATCCACCTCCCCTCCTCCTCGTCCTCCGCCACCTTTGTCTCATCATCGTCGATGAGATCCCACGCGGCCGCCACCTCAGCGGCCATAGCCACACGCTCCTCCTCCGCCGCTAAGTCGGCGACGTGGTCGCGCCTCTTCTGTGTCACTACACGCTTTGGTGGCGTGGCGACGCGCGTGGACGGCGACCTCCTTGGCCACCTCCTCCAGCGTGGTCATGACCGCCTCGTGGCGGATCTCGCGGAGAGCCGTTGATGCGACCTCCATCGCCTCCTTGGCAGCGACGTGGTGTATGTCGTGCACAACCCATTAGGCGGCCACCATGGAGGCCGCCTCCACCACCCGCTCCAGCGCCGCCTCTGCCACATGGCCTTCCTTCTCGAAGGCCACCACCTGCCTGTCGCTCATGCGCCTGGCCAGCAACGTGGCCTCGAGGTGGACCTCGTCGACCTCCTGTAGGGGTTCGTAGCATGGAAAACAAAAAATTCTACCGCATACAAACAAACAAGCCAAGATCTATCTACTAGATTGTAGCAACGAGTCGATAGAATAACTCACCCTCGAAGATTCCAAAGTGTTTAACGAGAGCAGATTCTCGTGGGTGATGTAGTCGTACTCTTGCCGATCTCAAGATCGTGTAGACGATCCTTCCGGCGCTGTGTTCCGGCAGCGCTGCCGCAGTCGGTCACACGTTCGGTACTTGATGAAGACCTTCCTCTCCCTTGTTCCAGCAGGCAGCGGAGGTTGTAGCACTCTCCTCGCGATTCCGGCAGCACGACGGCGTGGTACCGGAAGTAGAGGGGAGATCTCGCAGGGCTTCGCCTTAAGCCGGAGCGAGTATGGTGGACTATGAGAGAGGCCTTGGAGATCTCGGGTTTATAGGCACCAAGGGAGGAGCCTAGCCGGCGGCTAGGGTTAGGGTTTCACCCCAACTCGGCGAGTTGGTGGTGCCCTAGGCGGCGGCGACAGCAGGGCGTGGTGGCGCCGGCGGCTTAGGGCTAGGGTTTGGATGGTGAGAGGTGTAGGCTAGAGGGGCACCCCTGCCCCTCCTTATATAGGTGGGAGGGCACCGGTTGGGAGGAGGGAGTCCTCCCCCAGCTCGGCCTCCTTGGCCGGCGGTGGAGGGAGGATGACTTCCTCCCCAAGTAGGTTTCCTACTCTCCCTCCACCAAGCAAACTTGCCGTTTGACTTTTCAAATTGGCGGTTGACTTTTCAAACTAGGATTTGATTTATCCCTTTATTTTGCTCAGCGATGACACCTAGTACATGATGCAACCATTCCAAATTGTTATGACACATTCATATACCCTTCCCCTCCGGAGTGCCGGACCTTCCGGAACTTTCTAGAACATTCCCGATGAAAACACCGGAACCATTCTCCAACCCCGAAACAGGACTTTCCTTATATGAATCTCATTCTCCGGACCATTCCGGATTTCCTCGTGATATCACGAATCCCATCCAAGACTCCGAACAACATTCGGTATCTTACTCATCATTCCATAACTACTCAACAACATCGAATTCTTAAGTGTGTCTCCCTACGGTTCGTGAATTATGCGGACATGATCGAGACACTTCTCCGAACAATAACCAATAGAGGAATCTGGAAATTCATATGGCTCCCACATATTTCTACGATTACTTTGCGATCGAATGAACCACTTACATACGATACCAATTTCCCTTTGTCTCATGATAGTTTACTTATCCGAGGTTTTGATCGTCGGTATCTCTGCATACCTAGTTCAACCTCGTTACTAATAAGTACTCTTTTCTCGTTCCCGTGATATGTGATCCCTTGTGAGCCAGTCACATGCTTGCAAGCCAATTGGATGACATTCCACCGAGAGGGCCCAGAGTATATCTATCCGTCATATGGATGGACAAATCCTTGATCCATGTGTCTCAACCAATACTTTCCGAACACTCAATTCCACCTTTATAACCACCCAGTTACGGTGTGGTGTTTGATGTCACCAAAGCATCCTTCCGGTGATGGTGATAAGCATGATCTCATGGTCGAAGGAATTCGGTTACTATGTATCAGAAAGCATATAGCAATTGAACTATTAAAATGACTTGATCTTTATGCTACGCTTATCTATAGGAGTATGTCCATCATACCATTCTCCTAACGATATGATCTTGTTGTTAATAACATCTCAATGTTCATGATAGGGAAACCACAATCATTCATTAACCAACAAGCTAGTATTATAAAGAGGCTTTACTAGGGACTCTAATTTAGTTTACAAATCACACAAGTATTAATGTTTCCTTGTTAATACTATTATATCATGAATGTAAACATTTATCATAAACATAAAGATATAATAATAACTATATTTATTATTGCCTCTAGGGAATATCTCCAACAATCCTGGGATTGCGATGTATGGCATAACAGGCATCTGGGATTAAAAATCCGGGTGTTGACAAGTTGGTATCAGAGCCATCCTGACCATAGGAGACCCTAGTTAGACTGGACGTTTGAATCAAAAACTTAGTTTCAAAACAAAAGAAAATAACTATTTACAAAAACTTATTCTCATTCTTATCCCTTTGATTCTTTCATGAAAATTCATGTTCCTCAAAAATTCTTGCAAAATACATAAAATTTTGACACACTTGATCACTCTACTAACTTACTCATCCTATATTCTTATAGATGGACGTGAAGTACAACAAGTTTTATCAGTTGGGAAATGGCGGAGACCTTATCTTTGAGAGGGATTTGGACCAGCTTTCGGAACTTCTGGAGCGTCCACACCCCGAGTTCTTCGGAGCTCAGCTCAATGATCAAGGAGGAGAAGATCTGCAAGTGGCTAATTGTTGCAAGTCTCCTAGGAAAGATTGAACCTCCCACTGCTGAGGGAATTCAGTTTACCTTAAGAGAGAACAACTGGCTCGATGGACTTGCCAGGGCCATGCAGGAAGCTCTTTCCCGTCTGTGTGGGCAGAGTATCAATCATATCAAGGGAACCCACTTTGAGTTTTGCCCAAGGCGTGATGCAAATGGACAACCACTGGAAGCCCCATACCACCCCGAGCTGAATACTCAATTGGACCACCTTAGCTTCATGATGTACGATCGTCAGCAGGAGTTGGATAACTGCCGTGACTACTCCAACCACAAGCCTGCCATCATCAAGACGAAGGATCTGTCCATCGCCATGCTAGCAAAGGATCGCAAGTCTCGCCGCCGTCAGCTCGACAAGAAGGAGCGCATCATTGCCCGTCTTTGCCACCGTATCTCGTCTTTGGAGGAGACCATCCACGAGAGAGATATGCAGTTGGAGGAAAGGGAGAATGCCGGAGAGGATCTTCGTGGAGACCCCTACTCCTATCTCAGCGATGATGACGATTTTCTGGAGGATCAGGCTATGGACTTCTTCACCGATGAGGATGATTTCGCCTTCATCGATGATGATGAGGATGATGAAGCCACAGATTCCGAGGAGTAGTAGCACTTGAGCACTAGCGTAGTGAGTAGTATTCGGTCCCACTTGATCGTAGTTTTCAGAATGGTTCTTAAAACCATCTGTTTTTCTTTGTTGTGGTGTGTGTTGTATCGTGTGCTATGAATGAACGAATGAAAATAAAGTTGCTAGAAAAATCTGAGTCAAACTTCAAAACTTTTCAAAATACCAGAACCTTAGAAATTTCCCTCTTTTCTCATGATCTATCTCAATCTTCAGATGCCACGCGGAGGAAGTGGTTCATCCCCGGACCCGATGTTGCAGATCCTGCAAATGTTGACTTCTGACCGTGAAGCTGAAAGAGCCGAACGTCAAGCCAACCTAGCCACCCTGCAACAGATAGCTCAGCTTGCCCACAACAACCAAGGCCACGGAAATCAGGACAACCATGGATCTAAGCTCAAGAATTTCCAGAACACCAACCCACCTATTTTCACTAAGTCGGAAGAGCCCTTAGACGCCGATGATTGGTTGCAAACCATGGAAAATAACCTAGAAGTCACCAGAGTGGAAGCCAACGAGAAAGTTCTGTTTGCCACCCACTATCTAGCCGGAGATGCCATGGCATGGTGGAACAGTGTTCGCGCAATGACCGAAGGCCAGATGATGACCTGGGAGGAATTCAAGGTCAAGTTTACCAGAACCCATGTGCCACCGGGTTTAATCAAGAGGACGAGAGACGAGTTCAGAGAACTGAAGCAAGGGAGGATGACCGTAGTGGAATACCGTGACAAATTCTTGTCATTAGCTAGGTATGCCCCGGATGAGATCGACACCGAAGCCAAGAAGAAAGAAAGATTCCTGAATGGTCTGTATGATGAGATGCAGACAGTGTTAGTCAATATCCCCTTTGCTGATATTGAAGCCCTTGTCGACTCCGCTATCCAGATGGAAGGAAAGATCAACCAAGCCAATGAGAACCGCAAGCGTCGCATGATGCATCAACTAGGAACCCATCAGACCCCAAAGTATCGCCCTAACCCATCTTCAGGATTTGCCCCAAGAACCAACAGACCCCCGATGAACCGTCCCACCTATCCCAACCGTGGAAACCCTAGACCCGGAGGAAATCACAACAACCCCGGCAACTCTAGCAATTTCAATCGTGCCCCACCCAAGTTCAACGCCAACAATGCTGCCACCAACACCAACACCAACACTGCCCCAAGGACTGGAAGCAATGCTGTGCCTGTAGCAGCAAAGGACAAGTTGCAAGTGACTTGTTATGACTGTGGAAATAAAGGTCACTATTCCAACGAGTGCCCCAACAAGAAGAATGCCGTAGCACCCAATGCCAATGCCCCAGCTCAGCAGCAACGTCGTGTTCAGCCCGGAAGAAGGTTTGCCCCAGGGAATTCGCTCAACCGCAATGGCCGTCTTTTTCTCATGCATGCTGAAGAAGCTCAGGAAGCGCCAGACGTCGTGCTGGGTATGTTTTCTGTTAATTCAGTACTTGCAAGAGTGTTGTTTGATTCTGGTGCATCGCATTCATTTTTCACCGAAGAATTTACATGCACTAGTAAAATTCAACCAACCAAACTGAAGCATGTTATGATTGTTCAAATTCCCGGATCAACCACCAAGGCTAGGCAAATTTGCAAAGCCGTCCCTATCCAAATCCATGGCATAGATTTTTATGCTAATCTGATAGTACTCGGAAGTAAAGGTTTGGAAGTAGTACTAGGAATGGATTGGATGTCCAAACACAAAGGATTGATTGACTGTGCCAAGAAAGCCATCACCATGACCAGTACAACCGGAATATCAGTCGAGCATATATCTGAAACCTTACCTCGCCAATTCAAGTGCAACAAGAGTATAGCCCAACCTACCATTGATCAAGTCTGGATAGTCTGTGAATACCCCAATGTATTTCTAGATGTTTTGCCCGGTATGCCCCTAGATAGGGATATCGAGTTTATCATTGAACTAATCCCCGGAATAGGACCCATAGCTCAGAGACCCTATAGTATGAACCCGTCGGAGCTAGCAGAACTGAAGAATCAACTGGATGCCATGCTGGAAATTGGATTGATTCAACCAAGTGCGTCACCATGGAGATCACCTGTCTTGTGTGTGGACAAGAAGGATGGAGGTAACCGTTTGTGTACGGACTATCGGAAATTGAATGATGCCACCATAAAGAACAAATACCCCTTGCCCAAGATAGAAGATTTGTTTGATCAGTTGACCGGTGCCAAAGTGTTCTCTAAGATTGATCTTAGAATCGGTTATCATCAACTCAAGATTCGTGCAGAAGATATTCCAAAGACTGCCTTTACCACCAGATATGGATTATACGAGTATACAGTCATGTCTTTTGGATTAACCAATGCCCCCGCTTATTTCATGAATCTCATGAATAAGATTTTTATGGACTTCCTGGATAAGTTTGTCGTTGTTTTCATCGATGACATTCTGATTTATTCCAAATCGGAAGAAGAACATGAGCTACACCTAAGGACCATTCTTGGAACCCTTAGAGAGCATCAACTGTATGCCAAGTTTAGCAAATGTGAATTCTGGTTACAGGAGGTAGGATTCCTCGGTCACATTGTATCAGCCGGAGGAATTTCCCTTGATCCCGCAAAGGTGAAAGATGTCGAAGATTGGCAAGCCCCAACCACTCAAACCCAAGTTCGTGTATTTCTCGGATTGGCGGGATATTACCGCAAATTCGTAGAAGGATTCTCGAGCATCGCCAGACCCATGACCCAATTGCTGAAGAAGGACAAGAAGTTTGAATGGACAGACAAATGTGAAGCGAGTTTTCAAGAACTCAAGAGGAGATTGATTTCAGCCCCAATCTTAATCATGCCGGATATCACGAAGCCCTTTGATGTGTATTGTGATGCATCCAAGATCTTTCTCGGATGTGTGCTAATGCAAGAAGGCAAAGTTATATCTTATCTATCTCGACAACTGAAACAACATGAGAAAAATTACCCAACCCATGACCTCGAACTCGCAGCCGTAGTTCTAGCCCTGAAGACATGAAGACATTACCTGATGGGAAATCGTGGTAAGATCTATACAGATCACAAGAGTCTGAAGTATATATTCACTCAGAAGGAGCTGAATATGAGGCAGAGAAGATGGATTGAGCTAATCAAGGATTACGATCTGGACATTCACTATCACCCTGGTAAAGCCAATGTGGTAGCAGATGCCCTTAGCAGATTGCCGTGCCGCTTGAACTCCATGATCTTGAAGGAGCAACCAAGCTTGCACAAAGAGATGGAAGACTTTCGAATAGAATTAGTAAGTGAAGGATTTTTGGCTAGCATAGAACTCCAGCCCACTTTGATCAGTCAGATTAAAGAGGCGCAGAAAGGAAATGCTAGTATCGATGGAATCAAGCGTCGTATCGGTACAAGCAAAGTACCCAGATTTACTGAAGACGAAGAAGGAGTTTTGTGGTACAAAGGACGCCTTTGTGTACCATCAGATTCGGAGTTGAAAGAAGTTATTTTGAAGGAGGCTCATGATACTCTTTATTCTATCCATCCCGGAGGAACTAAGATGTATCAAGATTTGAAAGAGCAATTTTGGTGGCATAAGATGAAGAGAGAAATCAGAAGCTATAACACAAAGTGTGACATATGTCAGCGAGTCAAGGCAGGACATCAAAGACCCGCTGGATTGTTGCAACCATTGCAGATTCCGGAATGGAAATGGGATTCCGTTGGAATAGAATTTATCACTGGACTGCCTACTTCTAGTAGGGGAAATGACTCTATCTGGGTCATAGTGGACAGATTGTCCAAATTCGCCCATTTCTTACCCGTCAAGACCACATATCAGAGTTCGAAGCTAGCGGAGTTGTACATCGCTAGAATAGTTAGTTTGCATGGAGTCCCCAAGAACATCGTATCGGATCGAGGAACTCAGTTTACCTCGAGATTCTAGAAGAAAGTCCAAGAAGGTTTAGGAACCCGCCTAGATTTCAGCACCGCATATCACCCTCAGACCGATGGACAAACGGAGCGAGTAAATCAAATACTCAAAAATATGCTGAGAGCATGTGTGTTAGAATATGGATCCAAGTGGGAAGATTGTCTGCCGTTTGCAGAATTTTCATACAACAACAGTTACCAAGCCAGTTTGCAAATGGCCCCATTTGAATTCATGTACGGAAGGAAGTATCGCACCCCTTTGAACTGGTCGGAAGTAGGAGAGAGTCAGATCTTCGGACCCGACATCCTACGAGAAGCAGAAGAGAAGGTTCACAAGATTCGTGAGAATCTCAGGACTGCCCAGTCCAGACAGAAGAGTTACGCCGACAAGAGACGTAGAGACCTCGACTTCAACATAGGAGATTTTGTTTATCTGAAAGTGTCGCCATTGAAGGGAATGCAGCGTTTCCAACTCACAGGAAAGTTAGCCCCTAGATATATCGGACCTTTCAAGATTCTGAACCGTCGAGGAGAAGTATCGTATCAATTGGAACTACCCAAAGATATGTCAGCCGTGCACAATGTGTTCCATATCTCATTACTTCGCAAGTGTCTCGAAGTCCCCGAGAAGATCGAAGTGTTCAAGAATATCGATCACCAGACCATAGAGATCAACGATGACCTGACCTATCCTGAAGTACCCATCCGTATTTTGGAGGAAGCTTTCAGAACTACCCGAACCCGAAGCATCAAGTTTCTCAAGATTCAGTGGAGCAACCACACAGAAGAGGAAGCTACCTGGGAGCGCGAAGATCATATCAGGACGGAGTTTCCCGATCTCTTCAAATCCTAGGTAATCTTTTCGTCCTTTTTCAAATCTCGGGACGAGATTTTGTTTAAGGGGGGAAGGTTTGTAACATCCCAAAAACACTAAACTTGGATCATCAAACTCTAATCATCAAAATTAGGGTTAACAAAAACTTTTCTAAATAAAAATATGAAATCATGCATCTGTGTATGCATCCCATTTTGAATTCTTTTGAATTGCCTTGTTTAAGTGTTTCTTTGCTTGTAAATGGATTCTTAGGTGAATTAAACATCATCTAAACAATTCCCAAAGACAAATAAATCAAAAACAAACAAAATAAGTGAATGGTCATTTTGACTAATTTAACTCCCAAGCCTACTTTGGCTGTCCCAAAATTTCAGAACTTAACAGAAACTTTTCTGGATCTTTGCACCCCTTGATTGTACTCATAACAAAGTATCAAGGACCACTTTGTGATCATCCAGAAACTTTCAAATGCATGGTTTAAATGACAGTTCAAAATTGAATCTTTATCATATGAGAAGATCCCACTTTTTCAAAAACCACTCAAACAAGCTCAACTTTCAAAACCCAAGAATCTGTAGACTCCCCAGCATCAACCTAGCACACCCACCAAAAATCTTTTCAAAATTCAAAACTTGAATTCTTGCGGCCATTTCATCAAACACTTTGCAGACACAAATCATCAAAAATCATAAACACTATTGTGAGCAGTGATTGAAGCCTAACTTGTTCCCTCTCTAGCTCACAACCATCTCAGTAGATCATCTAGCAAGCTAAACCAAGCACTAGACTCACTGTAAGCTGGGCAATGACATCAATGGTGAACAACCTAAGCTCACCATGCCACTGTTGGAGATATGCCCTAGAGGCAATAATAAATGTAGTTATTATTATATCTTTGTGTTTATGATAAATGTTTGCATTCATGCTATAATAGTATTAACAAGGAAACATTAATACTTGTGTGAATTGTAAACTTAATTTGAAGTCCCTAGTAAAGCCTCTATATAATACTAGCTTGTTGGTTAATAGATGATTGTGGTTTCGCTATCATGAACATTGAGATGTTGTTAACAACAAGATCATATCGTTAGGAGAATGATATGGTGGACATACTCCTATAGATAAGCGTAGCATAAAGATCAAGTCATTTCAATAGTTCAATTGCTATATGCTTTCTGATACATAGTTATCTAATTCCTTCGACCATGAGATCATGCATATCACCTTTACCAGATGGATGCTTTGATGTCATCAAACACCACACCGTAACAGGGTGGCTATAAAAGTGGCATTGAGTGTTCGGAAAGTATTGGTTGAAACACATGGATCAAGAGTGGGATTTGTCCATCCATATGACGGATAGATATTCTCTGGGCCCTCTCGGTGAAATGTCATCCAATTAGCTTGCAAGCATGTGACTTGGTCACAAGGGATCACATATCACGGGAACGAGAAAAGAGTACTTATCAGTAACGAGGTTGAACTAGGTATGCAGAGATACCGACGATCATAACCTCGGATAAGTAACATATCGTGAGACAAAGGGAAATTGGTATCGTATGTAAGTGGTTCATTTGATCGCAAAGTAATCGTAGAAATATGTGGGAACCATATGAATTTCCAGATTCCTCTATTGGTTATTGTTCGGAGAAGTGTCTCGATCATGTCCGCATAATTCACGAACCGTAGGGAGACACACTTAAGGATTCGACGTTGTTTGAGTAGTTATGGTATTATGAGAAAGAGACCGAATGTTGTTCGGAGTCTCGGATGGGATCCGGGATATCACGAGGTGATCCGTAATGGTCCGGAGAATAAGATTCATATAAGGAAAGTCCCGTTTCGGAGTTGGGGAATGGTTCCGGTGTTTTTCATCGGGAACATTCTAGAAGGTCCCGGAATGTCCGGCACTCCGGAGGGGGGAAGGGTACATGAATGTGTCATTGTAAGTTGGAATGATTGCATCATGTACTAAGTGTCTTCGCTGCCCAAAATAAAGGATTTATTTAAATCCTAAATTGAAAAGTCAAACGGCCAGTTTGAAAGTCAAACGGCAATTTTGGGAAGTGGGAGGAGAGGAGGAAACCGAGTTGGGGAGGGAGTCCTCCTCCCCAAGCCGGCGCCCCACCCAAGCCGAGTTGGGGAGGGACTCCCCTCCCTCCCCTTGGCCGGCCAGCCCCTCCCACCTATAAAAGGAGGGGCAGGGCCTCCTCCTCTAGACACACAAGTTCCTATCCTCTAAACTAAACCCTAGATCTAAACCCCGGTTTAGAGCTATTTCGGTTTAGAGCCTTCTAATTGGTTTAGAGCCCTCTAATTGGTGTGTCTAATTACTAGACCACTAATAGCCTCTCTCATAAGCTCCACCATACTCGCACCGGCTTAAGGCGAAGCCCTGCGGGATTTCCCCTCTACTTCCGGTACCACGCCGTTGTGCTGCCGGAATCGCGAGGAGAGTGCTACAACCTCCGCTGCCTGCTGGAACAAGGGAGAGGAAGGTCTTCGTCGAGTACCGAACGTGTGACCGACTGCGGGGGCGCTGCTGGAACGTGGCGCCGGAAGGATCGTCTACGCGATCTTGAGATCGGAAAGAGTACGACTACATCACCCACGAGAATCTGCTCTCGTTAAACACTTTGGAATCTTCGAGGGTGAGTTATTCCATCGACTCGTTGCTACAATCTAGTAGATAGATCTTGGCTTGTTTGTTTGTATGCGATAGAAATTTTTTGTTTTCCATGCTACGAACCCCTACAGTGGTATCAGAGCCAGGTCTATATGTAGATCTGTTGCACGAGTAGAACACAATGGTCATTGTGGGCGTTGATGCTTTTATTGTAGATTGCTTTGCGTGTACTTTGCATCTTGTGGTATGTTGGGATGAAGCGGCCCGGGCTAACCTTACATGACATCGTTCATGAGACTTGCTCCACACTTGACATGCAACTCGTATTGCATAAGTGGCTTTGCGGGTGCCTGTTTCTCCTAGCATAGTAAAGATCCAATTTACAACGGGTAATCAACAATGCTAGTATCAATGTTGTGGTTCTTGTTCGTAGGTTAGAACGACACTTATTGAAAGCCCCAAACCACGTAAAATATGCAAAGAAAGTAGAAGCGTCTAACTTTGTTTTGCAGGGGTGTGCAGTGATGTGATATGGCCATGATTGTGATTATATTTGATGTATGCAATGTTCCTTATTGTAAGTTGGCAACCGGCAGGAGCCATATGGTTGTCTTTAAATTCTGTTAAGACCTGCGTGTGTATTCAAAATAGTTGTAATAGTTGAAGCTGGTGGACGACAACCATGAAGAAGCGTCATTGACCTTGATGCTATGCCGGTGATGATGGAGATCATGTTCGTGCTTGAAGATGGAGATCGGAAGCACAAAGAAGAAAGGCCATATCATATCACATATTATGAATTGCATGTGATGTTAATCCTTTATGCATCTTGTATTGCTTAGTAGACGACGGTAGCATTATAAGATGATCCCTCATGCACATAAATTTCAAGTTCTAAAGTGTTCACCCTTAGTATGCACCGTTGCCAAAGCTTGTTGCTTCGAAGCACCACGTGATGATCGGGTGTCTTTGATTCCGCGGGTGAATACAACGTAAGCAAGCCAGATTTGCTTATGCGGTAGCTAAGGTTTGATCTTGACGAGCCTAGCATGTACAGACATGGCCTCAGGAACACGGATCACCGAAAGGTAAAGCATGAATCATATAGTAGATATGATGAACATGTCGATTGTTCGCCATTGAAACTATATCAACTCTCGTGATGATCGGAGTTGATGTAGTGGATTTGGTTCATGTGATCACTAAAACAATGTGAGGGATGTTGTTTTGAGTGGGAGTTCACCTAGTTTAATTTCATTAATTAATTTGAACTCAATTTGTCATAAACTTAGTCTAAACTATTGCAAATATGTTGTAGATCAATGGCAGCCCCTACCATCAATTTTAATGCGTTCCTAGAGAAAGAAAAGTTGAAAAACAATGGAAGCAACTTCGCGGATTGGTTCCGCAATTTGAGGATTGTCCTCACAGCTGGTAATTTGACCTATGTGCTGGATGCACCGCTAGGTGACCCACCTGCAGCTGATGCTACCGATGAAGTAAAGAATGTTTACCTTGCTCGGAAGAATCAGTACTCCATAGTTCAGTGTGCTATCTTGTATGGTTTAGAATCGGAGCTTCAGAAAAGGTTTGAAGAGTCAGACCCATATGATATTGTCGAGGATCTCAAATTAATTTTTGAGACTCATGCGGCAATTGAAAGTTATGAAGCTTCTGAAAAGTTCTTTAACTGCAAGATGGAAGAGGGCAGCTCCGTCAGTGAGCATGTGCTTAAGATGTCTGGGCATGCAAATAAACTTCAAAGCTTGGGTATAGTGATTCCTAATACTTTGGGGGTTTACCGCATCCTCTAATCACTACCACCAAGTTACAAGAACTTTGTGATGAACTACAACATGCAGAACATGAACAAAGAGTTGCCAGAACTATTTGCTATGTTAAAATCTGCAGAAGTGGAGATCAAGAAAGAGCACCAAGTGTTGATGGTCAATAAGACCACCAAATTCAAGAAAGGCAAGTCTAAGCAGAAGGGACACTTCAAGAAGGGTGGTAAGAAAGTTACCATGCCGACGAAGAAGACCAAGGCTGGACCCAAGCCTGATACTGAGTGCTTTTACTGCAAGGGAGAAGGTCACTGGAAGCGGAATTGCCCAAAGTACTTGGCGGATTTGAAGAACGGCAACATCAAGAAGAAAGGTATATCTGATATACATGTTATTGATGTGTATCTCACTAGTATTCGTAGTAGTGCCTGGGTATTTGATACTGGTTCGGTTGCTCATATTTGTAACTCGAAACAGGAGCTGCAGAATAAACGGAAGCTAGCAAAGAACGAGGTGTCGATGCGCGTGGGAAACGGATCAAAGGTTGATGTGATCGCGGTCGGCACGCTACCTCTTCATCTACCATCAGGATTAGTTTTATACTTAAATAATTGTTATTTGGTGCCTGCGTTGAGCATGAACATTATATCGGGATCTTGTTTATTGCGAGACGGTTACTTGTTTAAATCCGAGAATAATGGTTGTTCGATTTATATGAGTAATATGTTTTATGCACATGCACCTTTGATAGATGGTCTATTCTTATTGAATCTCGATAGTGGAAATACACATGTCAACAACATTGAGGCTAAACGTTTGAAATCGAACGATAATTCGACCTATATGTGGCACTGTCGTCTTGGTCACATCGGAGTGAAACGTATGAAGAAACTCCATTCCGATGGACTTCTTGAATCACTTGATTTTGAATCACTTGAAAGATGCGAAGCATGTCTGATGGGTAAAATGACTAAGACTCCGTTTTCTGGTATAATGGAGCGAGCTACGGACTTACTGGAAATCATACATACTGATGTGTGTGGTCCAATGAGTGTAGCATCGCGCGGTGGTTATCGTTATGTTCTTACCTTCACGGATGACTTGAGTAGATATGGGTATATCTATTTCATGAAACATAAGTCCGAAACTTTCGAGAAGTTTAAGGAGTTTCAAAGTGAGGTAGAGAATCAACGTAACAAGAAGATTAAATTTCTACGTTCTGATCGTGGAGGTGAATATCTAAGTTACGAGTTTGGCGAGCATTTGAAGAAATGCGGAATACTTTCGCAATTGACACCGCCGGGAACACCACAGCGTAATGGTGTGTCTGAACGTCGTAATCGAACTCTCTTAGATATGGTTCGTTCTATGATGTCACTTACAGATTTACCGCTATCATTTTGGGGTTATGCATTAGAAACAGCCGCATTCACTTTAAATAGGGCACCATCTAAATCCGTTGAAACGACACCGTATGAATTATGGTTTGGGAAGAAACCTAAATTGTCGTTCCTTAAAATTTGGGGATGCGAAGCCTATGTAAAGAAGTTACAGCCGGACAAGCTTGAACCCAAAGCGGAAAAATGCATCTTCATAGGATACCCGAAGGAAACTATTGGGTATACCTTCTATCATAGATCCGAAGGCAAAATCTTCGTTGCCAAGAATGGATCCTTTCTAGAGAAGGAATTTCTCTCGAAAGAAGTGACTAGAAGGAAAGTAGAACTCGACGAGGTTGTCGAACCTTCTTTCGAAATTGCGAGTAGCGCAGCACCGGAAGAAGTTCCTGTGGTGCCTGCACCAATTAGAGAGGGAGCTAATGATGCTGATCATGAAACTTCGGTTGAAGTTGCTACAGAGCCTCGCAGGTCAACGAGAACTCGTACCACTCCAGATTGGTATGATTCCGTTATGAATGTCATGTTGGTGGACAACATCGATGACCCCGAGACATATGAGGAAGCGATGATGAGCCCAGATTCCAATAAATGGCAAGAAGCCATGAAATCCGAGATTGGATCCATGTACGAAAACCAAGTATGGACTTTGGTGGACTTACCGGATGGCCGGAAGGCTGTCGAGAACAAATGGATCTTCAAGAAGAAAACATATGCTGATGGTAATGTTACTGTCTATAAAGCTCGGCTTGTCGCAAAAGGGTTTCGACAAATTCAAGGAGTTGACTACGATGAGACTTTCTCACCAGTAGCGAAGCTAAAGTCTGTGAGGATTATGTTAGCAATCGCTGCATATTACGATTATGAGATATGGCAGATGGATGTCAAAACAGCATTCCTCAATGGAGACATTGATGAAGAGTTGTATATGATGCAACCCAAAGGTTTTGTCGATTCTAAAGATGCTAACAAGGTATGCAAACTTCAACGGTCCATCTATGGATTGAAGCAAGCATCCCGAAGTTGGAATCAACGTTTTGATAAGGTAATCAAAAGTTTTGGCTTTATACAAACTTATGGAGAAGCTTGTATTTACAAGAAAGTGAGTGGGAGCTCTGTAGCGTTCTTGATACTATATGTGGATGACATATTGTTGATTGGGAATGATGTAGACCTTCTTAATAGTGTCAAAGAATATTTGAATAATAGTTTTTCAATGAAGGATCTTGGCGAAGCAGCTTACATATTAGGCATAAAGATTTATAGAGATAGATCGAAACGCCAAATATCATTGTCACAAAGTACATATTTGGACAAAGTTCTAAAGAGGTTTGGAATGGAAGAAAGCAAGAAAGGGTTCTTGCCCATGTTGCCCAATACGACCTTGAGTAAAACTCAAAGTCCGACATCGGCAGAAGATAGAGAAAGGATGAGTAAGACTCCCTATGCATCAGCCATAGGATCTCTAATGTATGCCATGCTATGTACTAGACCCGACATTGCATATGCTGTTAGTTTAACTAGCAGATATCAAAGTGATCCAGGAGTGGATCATTGGACAGCGGTCAAAAACATCCTTAAGTACTTGAGAAGAACTAAGGATATGGTTCTTTCTTATGGAGGTGATGAACAGCTCGTTGTTAATGGTTACACCGATGCTAGTTGGAACACCGATCCGGATGATTCTAAATCACAATCTGGATACGTATTTATTTTGAATGGTGCAGCAGTTAGCTGGAGGAGTGCAAAGCAAAGCGTTGTGGCGAGATCTTCAACTGAATCGGAATACATGGCTGCTTCGGAGGCTTCACAAGAAGCGATATGGATGAAAGAGTTCATTACAGAGTTGGGTGTGGTTCTTAGTGCGCTGGACCCAATGTCTATCTACTGTGATAACATGGGCGCCATAGCCAATGCGCAAGAACAAGGGTCACACAAGAAGCTGAAGCATATCAAGCTACATTTTCACGCTATTCGAGAACATATCCAGGATGGGGATATAAAGATTTGCAAAGTACACACAGATCTGAATGTGGCGGATCCGTTGACTAAACCTCTCCCGAGGGCAAAACATGACCAACACCAAACTGCCATGGGTGTTCGGTATATTACCATGTAATCTAGATTAGATGACTCTAGTGCAAGTGGGAGACTGTTGGAGATATGCCCTAGAGGCAATAATAAATGTAGTTATTATTATATCTTTGTGTTTATGATAAATGTTTGCATTCATGCTATAATAGTATTAACAAGGAAACATTAATACTTGTGTGAATTGTAAACTTAATTTGAAGTCCCTAGTAAAGCCTCTATATAATACTAGCTTGTTGGTTAATAGATGATTGTGGTTTCGCTATCATGAACATTGAGATGTTGTTAACAACAAGATCATATCGTTAGGAGAATGATATGGTGGACATACTCCTATAGATAAGCGTAGCATAAAGATCAAGTCATTTCAATAGTTCAATTGCTATATGCTTTCTGATACATAGTTATCTAATTCCTTCGACCATGAGATCATGCATATCACCTTTACCAGATGGATGCTTTTATGTCATCAAACACCACACCGTAACAGGGTGGCTATAAAAGTGGCATTGAGTGTTCGGAAAGTATTGGTTGAAACACATGGATCAAGAGTGGGATTTGTCCATCCATATGACGGATAGATATTCTCTGGGCCCTCTCGGTGAAATGTCATCCAATTAGCTTGCAAGCATGTGACTTGGTCACAAGGGATCACATATCACGGGAACGAGAAAAGAGTACTTATCAGTAACGAGGTTGAACTAGGTATGCAGAGATACCGACGATCATAACCTCGGATAAGTAACATATCGTGAGACAAAGGGAAATTGGTATCGTATGTAAGTGGTTCATTCGATCGCAAAGTAATCGTAGAAATATGTGGGAACCATATGAATTTCCAGATTCCTCTATTGGTTATTGTTCGGAGAAGTGTCTCGATCATGTCCGCATAATTCACGAACCGTAGGGAGACACACTTAAGGATTCGACGTTGTTTGAGTAGTTATGGTATTATGAGAAAGAGACTGAATGTTGTTCGGAGTCTCGGATGGGATCCGGGATATCACGAGGTGATCCGGAATGGTCCGGAGAATAAGATTCATATAAGGAAAGTCCCGTTTCGGAGTTGGGGAATGGTTCCGGTGTTTTTCATCGGGAACATTCTAGAAGGTCCCGGAATGTCCGGCACTCCGGAGGGGGGAAGGGTACATGAATGTGTCATTGTAAGTTGGAATGATTGCATCATGTACTAAGTGTCTTCGCTGCCCAAAATAAAGGATTTATTTAAATCCTAAATTGAAAAGTCAAACGGCCAGTTTGAAAGTCAAACGGCAATTTTGGGAAGTGGGAGGAGAGGAGGAAACCGAGTTGGGGAGGGAGTCCTCCTCCCCAAGCCGGCGCCCCACCCAAGCCGAGTTGGGGAGGGACTCCCCTCCCTCCCCTTGGCCGGCCAGCCCCTCCCACCTATAAAAGGAGGGGCAGGGCCTCCTCCTCTAGACACACAAGTTCCTATCCTCTAAACTAAACCCTAGATCTAAACCCCGGTTTAGAGCTATTTCGGTTTAGAGCCTTCTAATTGGTTTAGAGCCCTCTAATTGGTGTGTCTAATTACTAGACCACTAATAGCCTCTCTCATAAGCTCCACCATACTCGCACCGGCTTAAGGCGAAGCCCTGCGGGATTTCCCCTCTACTTCCGGTACCACGCCGTTGTGCTGCCAGAATCGCGAGGAGAGTGCTACAACCTCCGCTGCCTGCTGGAACAAGGGAGAGGAAGGTCTTCGTCGAGTACCGAACGTGTGACCGACTGCGGGGGCGCTGCTGGAACGTGGCGCCGGAAGGATCGTCTACGCGATCTTGAGATCGGAAAGAGTACGACTACATCACCCACGAGAATCTGCTCTCGTTAAACACTTTGGAATCTTCGAGGGTGAGTTATTCCATCGACTCGTTGCTACAATCTAGTAGATAGATCTTGGCTTGTTTGTTTGTATGCGATAGAAAATTTTTGTTTTCCATGCTACGAACCCCTACAGCCACCCCAATGGAGACAGCAAGCTAGGAGGAGATTTAGCCGTGCCAACCTTGTCTGGGAGGCATCCCACCGTCCACCGCCACTCCCTGTCCCAGCCGCGTGCGTTGCCAAACCCTGGACCACACGCACCGACCGCGCCCAGCTCGCCAGCAACCATGCCGAGCATGCGCCAGAGCGCCACCCTCGACCAAAGCCCACAGACCGCGCGCCGCCCTCACCGCGTGCATACATGATCGCCACCAACCCAGGAGACCGGCAGACATCCCCGTTCTCCGCCCCATGCTGCACAGCCACCGCTCACCGTCGAAGACGCCGCCTCTGCTGCGCAGAGCGTCGCGTGTTCCAGACCAAACCGCACCGCCCCTACATGCGCATTAAAGCCGTAGAGCATCGCCAGGAGACCACCAAGCAATCGCCACTGCCGGCCATGCCTCTAGCAGCCCGTAGCCATGTCTCCACCATCGCCTGCCCATGCCATTCGATCTCGTCGTCGCGACTATAAATAGAGGCCACCCCTAGCCGAATTGAGCACACCATTCTACTCCCCTCTCTTCACTGATCGTGCCACCATGTTCTCGGAGCAAGGCGAGCAGCCCCTTGCCGGAATTTCACCGGAGCCTCCCGCTGCTGGAGAAGAAGGGGGCCAGCGATTGGAGCCGCCCCAGGAGAAGCCGTCAGTACCAGGAGGTTCGCCGTCGTCGACTTCATTGTTCGCCCGCCTCGCCGACCCTCGCCTGAGCCCCGGTGAGCCCCCAACGACCCTCACCTGCCGCGTTAGGTTTCTGCCGCGCCGGCGTTGCCCGACGTGGACGATGACCCTCAGCCGTTAGATTAGAACAAGATCCCACGGCTCACATTGCCCCATACCGCTTCGCACCCCCTCGTCTCACTGACGCGTGGGGACAACGAATTAACCAGCCCGCGTAAGCGCTGCGCTTAGCAGGCCGGCCCAGTATCGTTTCCCGCGCAGCCCAGTTGTTTGAATTTGGATTTTTCCATTTTAGTTCAAACACACTTCTATACCCAGTTTCAAAAATCAACCCAGGTCGATTTAGTGAACCAAATTGAATGAAACCAATTTTGTTAGAAAGGTCTGAGAATGCTGAATCCAAGCCCATTGGATTCAAGTCATTTGGATATGTAGATCATCCTTGGTAAAAATAACAAGGCAGAAGCTTTTCTGCATTCAAACATTTTTCAAATTTAAATCATAATAGCTTTTGAGTTGATTCCAACTCTCAAAAATCACATTTAACCATACCTTTCATAATATATAAAAATATATAGGTTTACTTACAGAACTAATGTTCAAGTAATAAAAGAATGCCACATAAGCATTTCTAGCCACTTTATTTAATTAAAATAAAAGGGTAAAACCTTATTAAATTGTGAAACCACTTTAAATCACATTCCCATGGACTAAAATATGTGGTGATGACATGTGTCAACATGATCTCATGTTTGGTTTGGAGAATATTAAATCTTAAGTAGTTTTTCAATGAGTAGAAATTACTTTTCTAAAAATAAAAGGAATTAAACCAAGCTTTAATCTTGTAATGTTAGTGATGATGCTAGATCATCTATAGGACCCTTTTGTGTGATTATTTCAAGTAGTTAAGTATTGTTTGGTGATTGTGTACATCGTATTTATTTATAGACGCTAGTACCGACCAAGGATACGAGGAGGAAGGAGGATACTACGAAGAAGAAGCCAAGGAGAACTTCAACCACTGCTCTGCACAAGGCAAGCCTAATACTACTAGATGAATGTGTAAGCTAACACTTGCAAGACACTTTATCTATGCAATCCTTACTAATCAAGTTGACCTATGCAAGCCAATACTTGCTTGTCACCATACCAATTATATGCCTTAAGCATAGATGATCCTACCCACTTGATAAACCAATTCTAGTTTTTACTTACAAGCTTTATACTTTATTTTCTTTATCAAAGCTATTACTTAGAGTTTACTTAAGTGAATTGTAGATACTAGAAAGATATTTGAAGGTTGCATAAAGAGCATAAAATTTGGCCTAAGCTAGATAATCTTGATATCATCCTAAGGCATAAGATTGAACTTAATTAAACTCTACTTGTTTACCACCCCTCATTAGTACTTACCCCCACTTGTAGATGCTAGTGCTAAGCATAAAACTTGATCAACATTAGATGGGAATACTTGTGGAAAAATGGTTATGAAAACCTTGGAATGATGGATCATTCTATTGAAATGTTTTGACATGTGTTTCCAAACACCAAATGATTTTGGTGATGAAAATGTTGAGGCATGAGCCTTAGCCCTTTATAAAATTGATGGTTGTCTGGATGCGATACCATTCCAATTTTACCGTACAACCACAATACCCGAGAATTGGGTAGGGCTTGACTGGAAACTTATATACCTTAGTATTAGTTCCCTCACGGCTAAGGTCTGAGATGAGGCTACCTTGTGAAGATTGTCCACCTGTGCAGTACCCAAGATGACAACTGGTCATGGTTGGGAGGCCAAACTCACAGGAGAGGTGCTTATACTAGGGCATGTAATTGAAAGGTTAGGATTGATTATCCGCATACTGAGTATGGTGAATTCAGGATTTGTTCCTGACGGATGTATCGAATGTTGTGGTGAAAGTGTACAATCTCTGCAGAGTGTCAAACTATTCGAATAGCCGCGTCCGCGGTTATGGACAGTTGGAGTGGCCATACTGTTCCCCCGTCAGATGTTTTCAAAAGACTTGTGAAATAAATTGAGACTTGGACTTGACCACAACAGGGTTGTGATATGAAATACAAGTTCCTACTTAGGAGTTATAAAATTTGTGACTAGCTTCTCTTACTTCTCAACTTAGTAGAGATAAATCTGGCTTTTGCAAAACAAGCCTAGAGCCTAGTGTCCTATTATCAAAAACCGCTTTCACTTGTTAGTATTAGTTTGCGAGTACTTAAAGAGTACTCATGGCTTTGTCCCTGGCTATTCCCGTGGCTAGACTATGAAGAGGAGTACCTGGAGGATGGACCCCAGGAAGGTTACGACAACTAGGATCATCTCCCATCGTCAGCATTGCCTGTGACCTCGAAGATGGAGCTTCGCCTACGCTACCGTTATTATTACGTATTCCGCTGCTTGAGTTGTATTAAGAACTGGATCATGAGATCCTTATTTGTGTAAAACCTTATGTATGGTTTGTAATGGATGATGTACTATGGTATCCAATTCTATTATGTCTCGCAAAAATGGTAATCCTGGGATTGCGATGTATGGCATAACAGGCATCTGGGATTATAATCCGGCTGTTGACAGGAACCGGCAAAACATCGAACACTTGGCGGGCGAAGTGGTGGGAGCTCATAGCGAAGCCGAGCTACGGCGAAGTTTGGGCGGCGATAGGGGCGGCGAAATCAGCGGCCACTATGGCGACTTATCGAAAGGCATGGATACGTCTCGGCGGGGTGGAGCTTCGCCGTCGAAGTCATGGCGGTAGAGGCAGCTGGGGAGCTCTTCGCCGCAGACTGGGCGAGTGGGTATGGGGAAATGGGACTGTCTCGCCGACAGAGCTAGCCCACGTCCATTTTCGCTTCGTATGGCGTTCCCAGGGCGTTCTGGGGATGTTGGGAATGGCCTGAGAAGTTCAGAACAAAGTTTTTCCAAATCCGGACAAAACGGGGGTCCTAGGAACGCGACTGGGCTAATTTTCGATGTTTGAATCTAAAATTCGCCCCGAGATCAGCGTCGTGGGAAGCCGAATGGAGATGCTCTTAGAGCAGCTCTACTCATTGGGCGTTCCCATACCGAAATCCGACGTTATTAGCGCCGGACAGATAAAACTTTCAGTTTGGGAAACTTAGTTTCTCGCTAGCTTTTTCAAGCCGAGTTTTCATGCTTTATCAAAAATAGCGACATATTAAAAAAATCGTTCCCGCCAACGAAACCTTGGTTAAAGGTGTTCGACACAAGTACATCCAAAAATGTTCGGTGATCAAATTATTACAAAACATGATAATAAAATCCGGCAATCAGTCGTCAATGGGGATGGGCTCCTCCTACGTATCCGGTGCGACGGGGCTGGGTTCCTCGGCCAGGACGTGACCCACCGATGAATTGTAGGAGGTGGAGGCAGAGCTTAGCGAAGGCGCGGTGGCCGGGACGGTCGGCGTAGAGCTTGGAGTGCTGGCGGCGATGTCCTCGTCGAGAATGGCATTGCTGCACGCCATGTACCAGGCCTTGACCGGCATGCTCATCGCCAAGGTGTCTTCATCGTCCATGAGGAACTAGAGATCCGTATTCCTTTTCTTGGCGGTGAAGTTTGCCTTGAGGAGGTCGAGCTTCCTGTCTTGGTTCTGGAGCAGTTGCGTCCACCTCTCGCCAGCCTTCTCCTCCCTCTTCTCGGCATGGGCCTTGGAATCGGCGATGCACTTCTCGATGGACGCATGAAGATGTTCGTCGGGAGGTCCTGTTGCTTTGAGCATCTTTGCCTTCTTCTGGCCGACCTCCGGCCTTCCTTCGCCAGCAGCAGGGGGAGGAGCCTCCGGGTTGTATACATCGTCCTTGTTCTTGGCGAGGCTCACGTGAGTATCCGCCCATTTCTGACATTTCTGTATTACGACGAACACGTGGTGAAACTTGAACTCCGTCTTGGTGTCATCCCGGTATTTGCCGGAGTGCATGGACAAGCTGCAAAGGCAAGGCGAAATAGATATTTTTTTTATTTGATATTTTGACATTTGTTTTTTCTGAATAGCCACCTCCAGTTTCTATATACTATGATTTCTCTTCATGACGTAGAGGTTGTGCACCTCTCTCAGGCCAAACTTTGCTACACTTGGAGTAGATCGAGGACGACCGCGACCTGACGCAGCCCCGTGGATCCATAAAAGGTTTACTCTGATTTTTCCACGAATTTCCAGCTAAGCATTTCTATCTTCGTCCCATTATGTAACTCAATTATTGAAGTTCTTCGGGGCGTAGAAAGAATTCAATAAAAATAATTTTACAATGCAGTATTTTTTTTTCTCTCTATGCAACGCACTGGAATTTTTTCTAATATAGTTAGTATGGATGTATGTATTGTTAATCTATGCATATATGAAGTGTGATTGTGTTGTCGAAAGGTTTGGAAGGCTTTTCTAAAATTATACTACAATTCATGTTCTGTACAACAAAATTTCAGACTAAAAAAGAGGTTTTAGGTAGTTTTAAATGCCCGCATTTTACGGAATGTGTTAGAGTTGCTCTTACACCCGAGCACCCATCCGGCTTGGCCAGCCTCCATTGCACCCATTATATTCTTCCAAGTTCCAAGATTTGATCCACCAAACCTGCTTTCACGGTTTCACCGATCGTTGTCTGCTGATGTTGCCAAAACCCGTTGATCTTACACGTTATTTCTACACAAGCTCCACGCTGCGACACCGATCGGACGATGTGTCCACCTTTTCTTGAGACAGAGCATGACACGATGGAGCGGTCCGCTTCTGCGATGCAACATGTAGTCCGTTGCTGCAAAGTTTGAGGGTAGAGCCGATCAGGACTGGCTGCCATCGGTCCCGGGTGTACTGGCATGCATGCATACCCTTGCCTGTCTCCTAGTAGTAGAGCAGTAGGCTTCTGTCCCTCACGTCTCAACTCTCAACCACTTCTTTAAAAAGGACGAGAGACAAAACTGTGGGTACAGGCGTACAGCAAAGAGAGAAGCAGGCACACCGCACACCTGTTGCACGGACAGGCTGCACCGCTGCAGCCCTGAGTACTTGGAGACATGGTGCTTTCTTTCGAGTAAAATAAATTGTCCTTACCACATCTCCACACGGGTGAGCCAAACGCCCCGACCGAAACGGTCGGATTCTATACGTTAGGTTGGGCCACGGTTGTTTTCGGTTTATAGTCGGGCCGACGATGTCCAACGGTGTGACGTATCTGTCTGTGCTTGGTAAATAGACCATCATCAATGTCGGTGTATTTTCCGTGCCTTTCGGCTATCTCTCCGTCTTTCGCCTTTCTTTCCTGCCGCTTTCTGGGCGTTTACCGCTGTGTCTAGGCGCAGCCATAAAAAAAGGAGGTCGCCGAGATATCTTCAAGCAGACCCGTACCACCTCCACCACAAACCACCATGCCTGGCCGCCCGCGTCGGCGCACCGGCCTCCGTGGTAACCCAGACATCGGCAAAAAAGAGCAGCCTGAGCGCCTGCTGTCGTCGTGGTGTCCGAACCCGCCGATGGCCCCGGAGGTGTTGCCGCTTCCAATTCTTGGGTGCCCGCAGATATACACTATCCCACTGCGATCGTGGCACACTCACTACAACCACAACAGGACCACCGACGAGCATTTCTCGTTGGAGGTGATGAACCATGTCTTTCTGTCGGAGCATCGGCGACGTCTAGCGCTCACAGAAGTGCGCGACGAGCTCCGAGAAGCGATGCGGGCCAATCCTGACGACGCTTACCCGCGTTTCCGCCTCACCCAAGCTCAAGAAGAGATGCAGACGCAACAGGCGATCTACCACTCTTTAGAGAAAGAATAGGGTCTTACTGACCCACCGGCACCGCCGCCGCCAGCGCTATAGGCGGCGTATAGTTCGAAAGGTGTTGTAGTGTTATCTCTGTGGTTTGATTTTAACATATCTAAAGACTCAAATAAAACTTTTCATTGCAAATGGCCAATGCCCATATTGCTACATCGTACATGGCGAGTGCATAGCCTAGCCTACTCATCGGAGTCGGAGTCAAAGTCGGAGTGGTAGCAGCGACTGCACATGGTGTCGTCGAAGACGCTCACGGTGAGCGCTCCTTCGCTGTTGTACTTGAAGACGATGATGTTGCCCATCTCGATCTGGTGCGCGCGGGCGAAATCCTCTCAGCCGTTGGCGAGGAACATCTGGCCGAGGTGGTCGAACAACACCCCCACCGGGTACATGCTGGTATTGACCCCGGATGTTCGCAGAATGACCTGCTAGGGCTCTGCGCCATCGACCAGCAACGCAAATTTGCGGTGAAAGAGCAAACTGTCCCGTGCCATGCACGAGTAGATGGTCACGGCGAACTCGATGCCGGTGTCGACAAAATCGTGCGATGACGGCGGTGAGGGAGAGTGTGGCAGCGCGCTGCTTTGGCCGCGCCTCCCTCGACGTCCACGACCAGGACTCAGTGGTCGTCATAGATGCCCTCCTATCGATCCAATGCCGCTAGCCATCGCTAGCTACTGGTAGTGGAGGATCAGAAGGAGAGTATGGTGTGGTATGAAGATGTCCGCGTGCGGCCAGTTAAAAAGGGCCGGCATCGGATGTTGGCGCAGAGGCCGAAGCGACGACATTGATGCATCGGGTGGCGCGAGCAGTGGTGTGCCCAGCCTTTGGAGCAACCTTCCATTAATGGCTAGTGGAATAAAGCCGTTGGGTCGCTGGCAAGCGGGCCCTCGCCCCCCTGGGAGGACACGGGAGGATGCACGCGTTATCCGGACTGACGCAACCGTTTTCAAATTTAGTGCACGGATGGGTCAAGCCGGACACATCGGTCCGGATCGGTCGTGCCGCTGGAACGCCGCACACGTTCCACGCTTCTGCGCGAACGCGTTCGGACGCGTTCGGACGGGTTGGATCGATCCGGTAGAGATGTCTTTAATCTTACTAGCTCCCTCCCCTCTTCGGCTGCGTATAACCGAATCAAAACCAAAACTGAATAAAAAAAACTTAACCATAACCGGAATTCTTTTTTTTTGTTTGTGGTTAAGATTTCAGTTAGTTGATGCTTGGTTAATTTCGTTTTAAATCAAAAACCGCATTTTTTAGGGAAAATAATCGAGTAACTACTTTGCACAAAAAATTCCGTAATAGGCCCAGCCCAACTTCGTTAGAAATGATCATATAATATCCAAAGTGCGATAAATCACGTAAGTCTTTGGACCATACTGGTTTTCACATGCACACTTCTGCACTAAATAATATCCAAAGTGCGATAAATCGAGTTTTTGTCGGAATTTGCTTGTTTTGTTTATTTCTCTCTTGCAAGACACCAAGTTTGTTCATATAATTTTGACCGAAATTCATCGTTTTTCTTATTTATCTAGTTTGGTCATATAAAATGCTAAACTGAACATACGATCATAAAAGTTAGTTTTCATTATAAAAATCGCGTCAATTATGGTTAGTTTGGTTATTACTGAAACCAAACCGATATTAAATAGTTATTATCAAAACCAAACCGTATTTACGTTTAAAACCGTGTTTATTGAAGTATTAAAATCGTATTTACCATATTACCATATAAACCAGTCATTTGCATGGTATCTGTAAGGGAGTAATTCTTACAACGGATAATCTTGTAAAGAGGAATTGGCATGGAAGTACACTATGCGTTTTTTATCATCACGATGAGACAATAAGATATTTATTCTTTTATTATAAATTTGCTCGCTCTATATGGTCAATCATCCAAGTAGCGTCTGGTTTAACTTTCCCGTGTTTGCTAATGTATTTGATAACTGATTGGATGAGATAGATGATAAATACATGACTTTGTTTAGGGTGGGAGTGCTTGCCATTATTTGGTCGCTATTTTTTTTAAAAAAATGGGCGTTTTATTACTTAAAAGTAAGTTTACACTCGGCTTTTGCATAGTTAGGATACACACAGCCGATCAACGCGCTATGACATTTCTATTTGTAAATCACGCTGCCATCCATGTCTAGAGAAGATACCCCACGCGGTGTCCTCCAATGGCGTATAGCCCTCCACAAACAAGTTGTGGAACTCCATACGTTGGAGAGAGGTCCATGATCGGAGGATCGCCGTGGCTCGATACATAACCTGCAGGGAAGAAGACATAGTGTTATTAAAAATCTTGTCATTTCTACATAGCCAAAGTGACCAAATAATGGCAAGCGCTCCCACCCTAAATAAAGTGTCATATATATCCTCAATCCCATTCAGCCAGTTGCCAAATGCATTGACTACCGAGCATGGAGGAGATAAACCAGAAATTATTTGAATGATTGACCATATAGCACGAGTAAATTTACATTGAAAGAATAAATGGCATATTTTCTCATTATGGTGAAAAAAACACATTGTATACTTCCATGTCAATACCTCCAAACAAGATTATTTTTTGTGAGAATGACCCCTTTACGGAGATACCAAATGAAAATCTTTGTTTTAAGGGGTATTTTCATCTTCCAAATTTTACTATTATCATCGACTGGAATATCGGGTTGGATCAAAGCTCTATACATGGAATCAACAGAAAATTTACCAGTCGGTAGTAATTTCTATTTGAATTCATCCACACCCTCGGACAGTTGTATTATGGATAATCTTAATAAAAGTTGTTCCAAGACACCAGTCTAGGGCCTATGAGGCTTTTTCTGAAAGACACATTAGGAGGGTTATTTTCCATTAGGAGCCAAATATTGTTCACGATGAGTAGTTTGGCCAAGCCATTTATCTTCCCAGAACTTAACCTATGATTCATCCTTAATATTGAAAGCACCAAACCGGAATAAATGTTTTTTAGATGCCCGGGGCGAGCCTTCAACCAAAGGCCCATAATATAAATATTAAAAAAGTATAAAATGTTACCGATAAATTCTCAAAGCACATCCAAAATATTGTAAAAATTATATACATATTAGCTTGAAAATTTGTTCAAAACATTCCTAGGGGTGCCTAAATAAACCCTTTTTAGGGAGGAACATAAGTTAAATTAGATTATGGAACATATATCTATAAACTAAACCCTTTGATACACATAGCTAGTTACAAAATCATACATACGAGTCATCTAAGAAATGCTTGGTAAAAAAATTCAGTCGGAAAATCAAATAAACATAAACATACATATCTAACGTACCTTGGGCCTGAGCAATCTCTCACGCATAAAACAATTCAACAACTGCGGAGCCGCCGGTCCCGGTCCCAAATCCCTTCAGTAAACCTAAAGCATCACAACACTTTGTTTGGTTGTTAGTTCTTAATGTCTCCGGCTAGACATTATATTCATGTGAACATTACTATCTAATAAAGCTTACTTTGTCTTAAAGAAACGAAAACAATTTGTCAATTGACACTGCAGGCTAAAACAAGATTATTTGACTAGGAAAACCTGTTTTTTATCTTCAAAGGAAGTGTCGGTTCACACGGCATTCTGAATGGCTGGCAACCATAATACA
Source organism: Avena sativa (assembly GCA_916181665.1). NCBI lineage: Eukaryota > Viridiplantae > Streptophyta > Magnoliopsida > Poales > Poaceae > Avena > Avena sativa. The sequence continues at coordinate 289,163,045 of OV702296.1, forward strand.
GGATCCTAACTTTCAAGGGCTACCCGACAGCTTTGGATGAACTGACATCAACAATCCTCTCCAGAACCAGAGCTCAGTCTGCACCCGGCGAGATGGCGACTCAGCCTCTCATCTGTCCTCGTGACTGCATGGGGGCAGCAATGAAGCATCTCTGACGGATCTTTTCCAGTGCCGGCCGAACGGCGAGGCTCATGGGGGCTGGCGCACATAGGATATTGGGAATTAGCGTATAGATTGTCCTATGTTTTTACCGGAGGCATCTAATCAGGCAGGAGGCGGGGTCAGGCCGAGCGATGTTTTTATCCTTCTGACTGGTCTAACTGGGAGTCGCGTCTGCCGTGTTACGCGTGCCTCTGTGTCCCGTGTGCTACTACTATGGACTGGGCCTAGCACGTATTGCATTTACATGCTAGGAGCATACACGCCAAAATGGGGCCCCTTGATTTCGCGGGCCCGGGGCGGCTGTCCCGCGCGTCCTGCCCCAGGGCCGGGCCTGTTAGATGCCATTAGTCCAGCCCAAAAATGTGAATCACCAGGTTTCCGAACCACTTGAGATACAACTTTTGAGCCAATATACTTTCTCCATAGAATGGTTTGCCAGACTCCTTCCGTAGGAAGTTTGAAAAGCCATTTACCTAGGAGTGCGATGTTTTTGACTTGTAAATTATGTATACCTAGTCCACCATATTCTTTGGACCGGCAAACCACATTACATCTGTCCAGTCGATATTTCTTTTTATCACTATCCCCTTGCCAAAAGAATTTTGAGCGGAAATAATCCACTTTTGTCAAGACATCTTTTGGTAACTAGAAAAATGAGATCATACACAGTACCATGTTGGTGAGTATTGAATTAATGAGCACAAGTCTTCCACCAAGGGATAGCAATTTACCTTTCCAACTATTAAAACGTTTTCGAAGTCTTTTCTCAACGAGTTTTCATTCATTAATCATGAGACGCCAATAATGGATCGGTATTTCCAGATAATTGATTGGAAATTGCCCCTATCCGCAGCCGAAAAGATTGGCATATAGGTGGGCATCGTTTTAGCCTCACCAAAACAATATAAATCACTCTTATGAAAGTTAATTTTCAATCCAGAGAGTTGCTCAAATGCTAATAATATTAATTTCAGATTCTTAGCTTTCTCCAGGTCATGCTCCATAACTAAGATTGTATCATCAGCACATTGAAGAATAGAGATTCCACCATCAACCAGATGCGGAACTAATCCTTCAATTTGGCTTAGCTCTCTCAATAAGGATAACCAACATATTAGCCACTATGTTAAATAGTATAGGCAATAATGGATCCCCTTGCCTTAGAACTTTATTGATATGGAAATATTTTCCAGTGTCATCATTGGTATTTATGGCAACACTTCCTCCAGACACAAAAGACTGGATGAGAGCACACCAATCCTCCAAAAAGCCTTTCATACAGAGTGTTTGCTGAAGAAAATACCAATTAACTTTATCAAAAGCCTTCTTGAAGTCTATCTTGAAGAACAACCCATTTAATTTCTTTGAGTGTAATTCATAGATCGTTTCATGCAGTATTACTACACCATCTAAGATGTTTATCCCTTGCATGAAAGCAATGTGAGAAGGGCGTACAACATGATCAGCTGCTGAGTTTAGTATAATCGTAGCAACTTTTGTAAAAACTTTAAAAATAACGTTAAGAAGGCAGATTGGACGATAATGTTGTATGTGTTCCGCATTATTAATCTTAGGTAGTAAAATTATGTTGCCAAAATTTAGTCTAAAAAGGTCTAGCTGACCAACTTGCAAAAACTAAAACAATTGCATCAGGTCCCCTTTGATAACGCCCCTAGAATTTCGAATAGAATTCCGCTGGAAAGTCATCTGGTCCTGAAGCTTTGTTATGTTCCATTTATAAAACTGCTTTCTACCTCCTCCTCAAAATAAGGGGCAGTCAAAAAGTTGTTTTTCTCAGTAGAAACTTGGAGAATATCTTCTGTCTGGGACTCATCCAAGGAAAAAGAGTTTTCTGGTGGTGACCCAAACAAAGATTTGTAATAGCTTGTAATATAATATTTTAGATGCTCTTGACCTTCAACCACACCTTCATCTTGAATTAAAGAGTGAATAAGTTTCTTCTTATGCTTGCCATTGGCAACCGCATGGAAGTATCTTGTATTCACATCTCATTCAAGGATGAATTTAGCCTTAGATCATTGGTACCATTTGAGTTCTTCCTCCCGAAGAAGTCTGGCAATTTCCGCATTCGATTGGTTTTTAAGCCCAATCTCATTTGCAGTCAAACGCCTAACTTCCGCTAAAGCCTATAAATCATTAATAATAGAGAAAAGGCATATTTTATCCTTTTAAGGATTCCAGCAGTATGTCTGGCCCAACCACGAAGGAACTTGAGTAAAGCACGCGTTTTGTTGTTCCATCGTTGTATATGTGTCTGAGCACTAACCAGTTTCTCCCAAATAGCCTTCACCAACTCATGGAAGCCATCACGATCGATCCATCCAAGTTCAAACTTGAAACTAGTTCTGGATTTTCGTAGTGGTGTTCCAACAGATAACAATAATGGAGCATGATCTGACAAAGCCTCAATACGCTCTAAAGCACGAACAATTACCATAGGAAATTTATCTTCCCATTCGGTTTCCATAAGCACTCTATACTATTTTTCATATGTAGGCTCCAGAAGACTATTAGTCCGAGTGAACTATCTTCCTAACATAGTAACCTCTCTTAAGTCCAAGCTGTCAATGACAACATTAAACATGAAAGGCCAATGCTCGTCAAAACGGCCCCGACTTTTCTCATTAGGGAATCTTAGCAAATTAAAATCTCCATCTATAAGGATAGGATAGAGATTGTCCTTAGCCATATTGACCAACTCACGTAAAAAGTAGGCTTTATAAACATCCTAGGCAGCCCCGTAGACAGCGCTAGAGACCATATGAAATCATCAACCTTGTTACGGATGTAGAGTTTAATAAAAAAATTCCAGCTGAATGATATGTCGTAAACCTATCAATAATTTTCGATGCTCCTTGCTTGTTTTGCACCGACTATCTTATGTTTTGTCTACACTTTGAGGCATTTTTATACATTTTCTGGAACTAACCTATTAACAACATGCCATAATGCCAGTTCCTTTTTTCTGCTGTTTTTGGTTTTAGAAAAGCTAGTAAAGAAATATTCTCGGAATTAGACGAAACGAAAGCCGAACTTCTTATTTTTCAGAGGCAAACACGAAGTCCGAAGGAGAGACGAAGAGTAGCCGCGAAGCAACCACACCAGGTGGCCGCGCGGGCCCCCTGTCGTTCCACCGTATGGTGTGGGCCCCTCGGGCCTCCACCAACCTTGCCCCTTCGCCTATATATTCCCCTCGAGGAAAAAACCCTAAAGACTAGATCAAAATTCCACGAAAAGTTCCGCAACGCCGCCGCCACCGAAGACGAGATTCGGCGGGGACAGAAGTCTCTGTTCCGGCACCCTGCCGAGACGGGGAATTGCCCCCGGAGCCATCTCCATCGATTCCACCATCATCTCCATCACAGTTGTTGACTCCCATGATGAGGAGGGAGTAGTTCTCCCTCAAGGTTAAGGGCTCTACCGGTAGATATGTGTTCATCTCTCTCTATGCGTGATCTTATTATGGTAATGAGCTTTGTAATCTAGTTGAATAAGTAGATGCTACTCTGCTACTCAGGTGCTTTAATTAATGTAATCTCCGCTTATCCCACGTCTGTTAAGTTGATAATGTGCTCACCGTGTGTGGCACTTAGGCTAAAGATTACATAAATACTTATCACGATTTATACTTTAAGTTGGATGTCTCTATAAAATTGTGGTGTTTGTTGGAACCATCTAGCGCTCAAGGTGATAGTGAGGGGTTACCTAGATGAGGAATGCGAACTTTAAGGAGTTCTCTTATAGCCCTACCATGGATTGGTGTAATCCGACTGGAGAGTAGTTCAGGGTAGCATAGTGAAGATAAGATATTATATGTTTATTGAGAGTGTCTACTAGTGAAAGTATGATCCCTATGCCTTGTTTATAAGCATTAAAACACCGTTTACAATCAGTCCTGCTACATGTTTGCTTGCTGCCATTTTTATTTTAGATTAAAATTACCACTTATAATCATCCATATTACTTGTATTTCACTATCTCTTCGCCGAACTAGTGCACCTATACACCTGACAAGTGTATTGCGTGTGTTGGGAACACAAGAAACTTCTTGTATCTTGATTGCGGGGTTGATTGAGAGGGATACCTTTGACCTATTCCTCCCTGAGTTAGATAAACCTTGGGTGATCCACTTAAGGGAAACTTGTTGTTGTTCTACAAACCTCTACACTTGGAGGCCCAACACTGTCTACAAGAATAGAAGCGTGCGTAGACATCAAGCTCTTTTCTGGCGCCGTTGCCGGGGAGGTAAGGTAAAAGGTACTCACATCCTCTGGCTACTAAGCTATCCTTTAGTACTGTTACTGGTGTATGAGTGCTCGAAGTTATTTCCTTTAGATTCTGTAATTATATCTTTTTGTTTCTTGTTTTTATTTTCACTAGCTAGGCTTAATGGAAAACAACAACAAAATTAGAGAGCTTTTTAGTATTTTCCCTGAGTTAGAACCTGAAATGTTTGAAGAGAAAATTAAAAAATCTATGAAACCTTCTTTGCATGCTAATAGCAATGTTATTATTATGAATTTTTGAGCACCATTTTTGCTAATGCTATGGAAACGTCTAAGCCTGGGGAAGCTAGTTTTTATGAAAATGATATTTTTAGTTCCCCATCTTTAGAGGAGAGAATTTGCTCCGATGTTACTTTATCTCCCATATGTGATAATTCTAATGAAAGTGTCCCTTTTAAAATACCTATGAAAATTGTTGAACATGTTATGAATAACTACTATTTTGAAGATGGAACTGTCCATCCTAGTGATCATTTACTCTTTATACATGAATTATGCGAGTTGTTCGAGTGTACAGGTATTTCAATGGACCAAGTTAAGATGAAGTTATTCTCTTTATCACTTAAGGACAAAGCAAGTGAGTGGTATGAGCTACTAGATGATCCCCATCATTCAGAGTGGAAGGAACTTGAATCTCTCTTTTACTCTAAAGTTTATCCTCCTCATGAAATTCATAAAGATAGGAATTATATTTATAATTTTCATCCTCATGATGTAGAAAGTATTGCCCAAGCATAGGGGATACTGAAGTCACTAATGCTCAAATATCCCATTCATGAGCTCCCCAGTAATATTGTTATTAATAATTTTTATGCAAGGCTTTCAGGACATTAGAAGGACTATCTAGATACCTATTTAGAGGGATCCTTCACAAGTAAGGAGGTCAAATCTAAGTGGGATCTTCTTGAAACAATTCAAAGCAATACCGAAGATTGGGATAACAACAAAGGTAAAGAACCAGATATAAACTATGAGTATGATTGCATTAAGTCTTTCGCTGAAACTGCTGATTTTCAAGAGCTCAGTGCTAAATATGGTCTTGATCCTCAAATTCTTGTCGATTGTTGTAGATCCTTTGCTTCTCATATTAATGCTCCTAAAGAAAATTGGGACATGTATCATGAACCTTTTAAATACACTTGCATGAAAAATGAAATTGTTATTAATGATAGCAATAAACATGCTCAAACCTCTGAAAGTACTATTTCTTATAAGCATGTTAATTTTTGTGGAGTACTTAGACCTTGTGAAAAGAATCAAATCGAAGAAGAATATTGTATCCACCACAGGAATTAAAAAACTAGAACGTGGGATAGGGCTCTAAATGATCTTGGTAAAAAAGTTTGTGCCCTCTATCCTTTTACTACCTCCGTTTGGGATTATAAGTCCCGCGCGGATAACTAGGTTGCCAATTTAAACAACAAAATATACATATTATATTATAAAAATTATATCATTAGATACCTTAGAGATTATATTTTCTAATGGTATAATTTTTGTAATATATAAGTTATATTTTTTTGGTCAAATTAACAACCTAGGTATGCGCGTAAGACCTATAATCCCGAACAGAGGGAGTATTTGTGAAGTTTGCTATAAAGTGGGTCATTTCAATTTTCAATGCTGAGGCTATGATAATAGCCTTTCTAATCCAATGAGTACTGCAAGTTTGTATTGTGATAACATGATCACTCTTAATCAGCATGTGAACTTACATTATTTTAGGGGTGTGAAGAGCTATCAAGAAAAACTTCTTTGGTAGATATGAGTGCTTTTGATATGAATAACGTCCTGCATGGTTTTCATCTTTACTGTGTTGATAATTGCCACGCAAATACTTACATACAAAATATTATAAAAGATGAGATTTTACCAAAATATGACAGGACTAATATGTGTTTTGTTCTTATTAATGAAAAGGAGGAATCCTCCAAAGATTCTTCTATTGTCTATAACAATAAACCAGGGTATGTGGAGAAGCTTCCTTTCAAGCATCTTCCTCCTAAAGAGGGGAATAAGAAGAAGAAGAGGAGTAAAAGGAGAGAGGAAACAATATTTCCCCTAAGAATGTGGCTCCTATTATAGTTTTTGCTGATGAGTCTGAACTCGATGATGTTCCTATGCCTGTTACCTATAGTAGTGATTATGATTAGGAAAAGCACACTACTTTGATATTGGAAATCTCTTGGGTACCAATTCTAAAAATGATGATGTTAATAATTGCTGTACTATTAGTACCATCCATGTTCCTTCCAATGATGATATGTTTACAAATGAACACACTTTGAAAGATAACTATTCTATTGCTTATGATGATACTATACCTCCAATGTATGATGATTACAATGATGAATATGATATTTTCAGTCCACCTACTATTGAGGAGAAAATTAATTATGATTACAATATGCCTCCTATATTTGATGACTATGGTGACGAGAATATTAATGATAGCTATTTTATTGAATTTGCTCCCACTATAATTAATAAGAATGACTATGCTTATGTGGAGAGTAATAATTATTCTGTGTGGCTCATGATAAGAATGTTTTATGTGATAATTATATTGTTAATTTTATTCATGATGCTACTAAAATATATTATGAGAGAGAGAAACATGGTTTTATGTATCTCAAGAATATTAAGTTTCCCCTCTTTATGTTTAAAATTTTGAAGTTGCACCTGTTTTGCTTTCTATGCTTGTTGCTTTGTGCTTTCATGACTTGTTTCTTTACAAGATTATTTTCCATAGGAAGTGGGTTAGACTTAAATTTGTTTTATATTTGTTTCTGGATGCTCTCTTTTACTTTAAATTCATATTTCTTATGTGAGCATCATCAAAATTATCATGCCTATCTTAATGGCTATAAAGAAAGAGTTTTTGGGAGACAACCCATTATATTTTTGCTTTTAGTTTATTTTTGTTTAGTTGAGTCTTGGAAGTTATTGCCTCTGTAATAACCTATCTTTATCCTTTTTGTTTGATTTTTGTGCCAAGAATAGCCTCTAATGAGAGGGGAGTAAGATTTGGGGAAGTTGCTGCCCCGAAACAGATTTCTGTGCTTCGCTGTAAAAATCGTGAAAAATCCCAGGACATTGTATTGATCTGTAATTTTTTGTGCGCATGCCCCAGGTTATTATATAACTTATGTTAGTTTTGCACTTTTCAATTTGAGCAACAGAAGATTTTCTAAAAAATCGATATTTACCTGTTGTTCTGTTTTGACAGATTTCTGCCATTATTTGCATTTGCCTCTTAAATCGATTTCTTTTGAGTTCTTTTGATCACTTGAGATTTTAAAAGGAGTTGCTACAGTAGCCTATGTTTTAATGAATGATTTATTTGAGTTGAAACTGAACCTAAGGGTTTATTATCTTGCATACACTAATGTTGCTAATAAGGTTAATAGTCTACTGCCCAGGGGGATAGCTGTCCTCCCCCTGGATGCCCGCCAACTTGTGTGCTGAGATACGTGCAAAATAACCATAAGCTAGATAGTTTAATTAAGCAGTCTGACAGGACACAACAACGATATTTCGAAAGCTGACACGCTTCATGCATAGCCACCGCCAGCAACAATTTTTGTTTTTTCTAAGCATGCATGACCACTGCATGACGGCATGACAATCTAGAGACACGTGAGCCTATGGTATGCTAGAAGTATCAGGACACAAACATGAGGCCAATCATGTAGATTGAAGCAACCACATTAACGACAAAGCTAGCACACAAAGAGACCGTACACAAACATGGACAAAGCTACTCCTAACTTGTCAGACACACATGCGTGTGTACGTACGTGAAAGCAGCAGAAAAAGTAGGCCTAATTCTTGTGTAGGCTATGTAGCCTAACTGCAACAAGAGCTATCGTTAAAAAACAAAACATGCTAGCTAGAAAGGGCGACAAAAGCAGGTTGCATGGTACTACATGCAGAGTAATGATTAGACGGTGTGGATTTGCTCCTGAGTGTAGATTTGCTAATCTTAGGATGTGTCTAGCATATATAGTGCTGCAATTACATTGTCTTAACAATGTTAAGTGCTTTTTTTCTAGTTTGTCGGAACTCATACGTAGGTTTGGAGTGATAAACTATTTAGAGCTAGAAAAAATAAGGAGACAGGATGAGGTCAAGGAAGGGGAGCTGCTTAAAGGATGTAATAATCAAGAACTAATGAACGTAAAAAAAAGCTAGCTGGCTAGCTCGCATGCAAGAGGAGGACAAATAGGGACCGCTGGGCAACTTAATATACAGCCAAAGGTATTTCCAAGTAAGCATTAACCGGCTAGCTCGCATGTGTTTTTAGGATTATACTAGCTAGCCGTGTCTAGTACTGGGACACATGTAGCTGATATGTGAAAACACAAAAAACAACATAACAACGAAGCACGGGTTTCCATGCTCTGCACACACGCAACGCCAACCGAGAGGGTGCATGCAGACTACTGACAAGGTCCGCCAGTCCAAGCACACCCAAATCACTGATTAGTGTCACATCGTCGGGAATACAACAAATGACAGTTAGATGCATGTACATATCTCAGCACGGATCGTACGGTGTTGGCTTGGGGGGCAGCTATCCCCCTTGGCAGCAAATCCACACTCTGCTAATAAAGATTGTGTGAAGTTTTATATGAAGGAAGTTTTCAAGTGTAGGAAGAGAATGATGTGATGAGATGAAATATGGAAAAAAGCTTAAGCTTGGGGATGCCACCCGTGTCACCCCAAGAAATATTCAAAAAGTACAAGCGTCAAAGGTTTGGGTTCATGCACTATGTGTCATTCTTGGAGCGTCTTTTTTTTTGTTTTTAGTTTTCTTTTGTTTTGTTTGCTGTAGTATATTGTTGGATCCCATCATGTTTGTTTTGGAGAGAGACACGCTCCATTTTCATTGTTTACAACACTCTAGTTTCCACTCTTATTATTCTGTGAGTGTTCGCTTTTGCTAGCACTGCGTTTAGCTTTAGTTTTCTTCTGCTTTTTGCTTAGAACTTTTTAGTTTTTCTTTGTAGATTTGTGAGACAAGCTCACTGGTCTTTATTGACTATTATCTTTGTGAGTTGTTTCAAATAAGTTGATTGGTGTTGGAAAAGAGTAGAATGTTTCCTGCTTATAGTGGTACAAAATGAAACTTGTTTTGACTGTGACTTAGACTTTATCATGTCATGTTAGATGTTGCTTTGACCATATGCTTAGTGATTATTGTTGTAGAATGACTTGTCTCAAACAATTGAGATTGCTTAATGTTCCATGAAAGAATCATGCGTTGTTTTAGCATACAAAAGCATAATATTGTGGTATTCTCTTTTGATGCTTTATTTGGGTTGACTTAACACATGCTTACACCATGTTATGACTATGAACCAGTCTCCTTAGCCTCTATGATCATTTAGTTTTTGATTTGTGATATCACTTTATGCTTTTATTAATAATGTTTTGTCGCTCTACATGATTATGGCCATTATTGCTCTCTTAGTTGGTCGCTCCCAGTCTTTTGCTAGCTTCCACCTGTACTGAGTATGAGCTCTACTCGTGCATACAACTCCCAAGAAACCAAGTTATTCTAAAGATTCCACTATAAACTCCTATGCATGGTGTGTTACACCATTCCAAGTATATTCTTGTGTTTATCTATCTTCCAAATTAAATTTTTTTATGTGAAAATTAGTGATTAAAGCTCTCACGAACTTGATGGCACACTTTATTTTCTTGTACTTAATAAACTTGAACCATTGTGCCCATCTATGATGCTTATATGCTTGCAAATTATGAGTTGAGAGTTAGCAGAACCATGCTGTCATGGGGCACGCTTTCGACATTGCACTTATCTATTCAGTTGATATCATGTTCTTTTGTTTATGGATGCCGGCGGTGTGAAATAAAAGGGGACTTGTAATTCCATGGAGTTTGTATATGTGTTAGAGAAACGCCAGTGCGGCTAGTCTAAGCCATGCCTAATCATGGTGAAAACTTGCAGCATAACCATAATGCGCAATCTATGAAGCATCTTCAGAAAAAAATAAAAAAATAAAAATAAAGAAAAACCATGCTCATGGTAAATAAAAAGATCACTGAGATGCTCATTGTCTGTTGTCTTGTCATTTTGATATGGGATAGCTCCTGTGTCATGGGACAAGGGCTACCCCGTTGGCGGTTCTCTATACACATATAGTTATAATGATAAGAACTTGCTTGTGACTAAAGTTGAGCATGAGGAACGGTACTCGTACTCAAGGGGCATGAGATTTTCAACTTGTGATTTGTAAAGCATATAACTCATATTTGTCTCACTTTAAGCTTAATCACTTCAAGATGCTTATGATAGGGGCAATGAGAGCTCAAAGCTAGTAAGTACCATAATTTTTGGAAGCTCTTTATGAAACTTGAAATCCCTACTTCCCTCTGCGAAGGGCCTTTCTTCTTACTTTTTGTTGAGTCTCCATCTTCTATCTTTATGCACCAGTTAAGAGAGCGTAGTTGTCATTCTTAGTTCAATGTGCATTGTCCCAAAACTTGTTGATTGATTCATAATTATGGTATTGCTTGTTCTTAAATTAGTTGTACCTAGTCACCCTTATAAACTTTGAAGGTGTCCTATGCATTTATGTTTTGATATTCCATGAAGGACAAGCTGATTACCACTCTTGCTATGTTTTCTATATGTGAAACAAACAAATGTCTTTCAAAACATTATTCATGATCTTTTGTATGTATTGCCTTTCATGTTGCAACATAGTTGCTATATCTTATTGTTAGAAATATATCTTTCATGCTTATGTTAGAGTACTTTGATCCCAGCTATCAATGCTTTACAATACCTTGATAAAGATTGTGATGATGCATGTCACCTAAAAACTTATTATTTTTATCACTTACCTACTCGAGGACGAGCATGAGTTAAGCTTGGGGATGCTTGATACGTCGTAAACGTATCTATATTTTCGATGCTTCATGCTTGTTTTGCACCAACTATCTTATGTTTTGTCTACACTTTGAGGCATTTTTTATACATTTTCTAGAACTAACCTATTAACAAGAGGCCATAGTGCCAGTTCCTGTTTTCTGCTGTTTTTGGTTTCAGAAAATCTAGTAAAGAAATATTCTCGAAATTGGACGAAATGAAAGCCGAACTTCCTATTTTTCAGAGGCGAACACGAATTCCGAAGGAGAGACGAAGAGTAGCCCCGAAGCAACCACACCAGGTGGCCGCGCAGGCCTCCTGGCCGTGCCACCGTATGGTGTGGTGCCCTCGGGCGTCCACTGACCTTGCCCCTTAGACTATATATTCCCCCCACGGCAAAAACCCTAAAGACCAGATCATAATTCCACGAAAATTTTCGCAGCTCCGCCGCCACTGAAGACGAGATTCAAGGGGACAGAAGTCTCTGTTCCGCACCCTGCCGGGACGGGGAATTGCCCCTAGAGCCATCTCCATTGATTACATCGTCATCTCCATCGATGTTGTTGACTCCCATGATGAGGAGGGAGAAGTTCTCCCTCGAGGCTAAGGGCTCTACCGGTAGCTATGTGTTCATCTCTCTCTATGCGTGATCTTATTATGGTCATGAGCTTTGTAATCTAGTTTAGTAAGTAGATGCTAATCTTCTACTCAAGTGCTTTAATTAATGTAATCTCTGCTTATCCTCACGTGTGTGAAGTTGACAGGGTGCACACCGTGTGTGGCACTTAGGATAAAGATTACAGAAATACTTATCATGAGTTATAATTTGAGTTGAATGTCTCTATAAAATTGTGGTGTTTGTTGGAACCATCTAGCACTCAAGGTGACAGTGAGGGTTTACCGAAGATCCCCCATCCACCTCTTAGAGCACCGGTTCTAGCACCGTTTCCACATGCCGCGGAATAGTGTGGCCCAACACATTAGGCCTGCCACGTGTTGGAGAAGCCGAGCGAGACATAAAAGTATAGTCACAATCCATGCGCAAAGCATCCTGCAGCTATGAAGGAGAAATACGAGGTTGAAACCACAGCACTCGTGCCACCACGAAGTGGAGAGTCCACCAGTAGTGCCTCCAGAAGCTCCTTTCCCCACGGCGTAGATGGATTATCATTAAAAGGGGTGACCATGATCATATGCACAGAAGTTTGTCTCAGCGAAGCATCATCTAGTACAACAACAAAGTGGGGGGGGGTCCAACAGGGCCCCCTGTATGGTAGACTGAGATGTCGACCCCCTGTCCAGTCAGGGTCGACGAGGGACCAGATCCAGCATCCTGCAAACCACCAATCGAGTTAGACAAATCCATAACATCGTCAGAGGGCTTCCCATTGGCATCATCATCAGCATCATCGTTCCTCTTCCTCCATAAGAATGGTACAAACTCCGGCTCCGTAACATAATCCTCAGGCTCCAACCAAAAACGAAACTCATAGGCCTTGAGCCTAACCACAACATCAGTCAAAAGATAGTGGCCCAAGGAATCATGCATCTTCAAGAAAACACTGGTATCCGTCATTGCAACAAGAATCTGAATGACTTTGCGCCTTCACAGACTGAGCAAATCAACATCTAAAGTAGTCCCCATGAGTCCTCCAATGGCCCATAAACCCCAGAAGGAACGCAAACCGTGAGGTACCCCCCTCAACATGTAGCGAAACCTGCTTTAGCTCAAACTTGTGGGGCACTTCCTGTGTATGATAGACAGAAAAAGTAAGCTGAGAGGTACTCAGAGGCACCGAGGATCCCATCGACCCTGGCCAGATCCTCCAAGGATGGAGATCTCACAAGAAAAGCGGACTCTCCATAAGCCAAAGCCTCCCACTTCCACTGAGCCCGCACTGGACATCTCCTGGCAATCTGACATAGAACAACATCCGTAGGAACCATTGGACCAGAAACCCTCACAAGAGCTATAGGAGTCTGTTTATCCCCCAGATGATCACGAACAACACTACCAGGAATGTGAGAGAACAAAGTAAGCTCAATGCCAATACCAACCATCTAAGGAGTAGGACGCGACTGCTTAAGCACCGGGCATCTCAAGGTGGGGTGAGCAGAACTATCACGGATGTAGCAGTAGTGGACCACTGTATAGTCTTTAGATGCGTGTGTGTTCACCGCACACTTCCAACAATGAACACACTTTTGGCTCTTCTTACCCTAGCAAAAGCGTGCAACGGTCAGTCTCCGTAGCAACTGGCAACAAAGTAGTGTAAGCGTTACCCTGTGAGCCGAACTGGTGCTGTACCTACTGATCATAACTCTGGAAGGAAGTATCTTTCACCTGTAACTGAGTTTGAGGCTGAAAAACTAGAATGCCCGACTCCTGACTCGCCTGCGCCCGAGGTGTCTTCTTCTTCTGCTCCGGCACAAGTGCTACCACCACACCCACGCCAACAACAAACTGCTATCCCGATGAATGTCCCTATGCGGCTGCCATAATCGGAACCATTGGTCCTTGGTAGGGCAACCGCAAGGGCTGCTGAACGAACGTCGATCCACCATAGAAAGCACCACGAGTCGGCTGCGCCGGAGCAGCCTGCGCCATCCCCTGGAAGAAGGGCCGTGGCGGGGGAATCCCCGGAGGACCCGAGAAAGGCGGAGGTCCATATGGCCCTGCCGGTGTGCCATCGCCCATCGGTAGAGGAGCAGCGAAGGGGGGCCGAGCCCCGCCCATCGGCCCCTGGAAAGGTGCGCAGAAAGGAGCGGCCCCGGGTGGCTGCCCATTGGCCCTTGGAGGCGTGATGACCCACAAGTATAGGGGGTGTATCGTAGTACTTTTGATAAATAAGAGTGTCGAACCCAACGAGAAGCAAAAGGTGTTGACAAGCGGTTTGGATCAAGGATTCACTGTAAATACTAGCAAACAGATTTTTAGTGGTTTTTGGTAATGTAGATAAATAAAGTGCGAGTAAATAAAATACAATAATAATAATTGCAGCGAGTGGCCCAATCCTTTCTTCAGCAAAGGAAAAGTCGGTTGTATTACTTATGATGACCAAACGTTCTCGGGGACACATGGGAATATTGTCAACTGCTTTCGCTTCATATAGTCGATTAATCTTCATTGGTTGGATAAGTGTTATGGGGGTGAACCTATACTAATGTACTACCCTAAATTGGACTAATACATACTTATGATTATACCCCTTGCCAACATCCGCAACTATAAGAAAGTAATTAAGATAAAAAATCTAACCACAACATTAAACTTTGCGATCCTACACTCCCTTATGCAATGGTTTCCTAACCAGGGTTTATGTTTCTGTCACTCCAGCAACCCCACAATTAGTAGCCAAGTACACAATGCATTCTCCTAGGCCCATAAAGGTGAATTATTATGTAGTCAACGTTCACATGACACCACTAGAAGAATAGCACCACAACATAAATATCAAACCATTAAATATTACTCAACATAATTCCACTACTAACAACATGACTTCTCCCATGTCCTCAAGAACTAAACGAACTACTCATAAGACATCATATGGATCAAGATCAGAGATGAAATAATGATAAGTAACAATCTGAACATGAACAATAATCCAATGGTTTCACTCAATAGCATCAACTACAACAAGTAATCAACACCGGGAAAGTTTCCCCTATGAACTACACAAGATTCAACCCAATTGTTATAGCGGTATGGCATGGTGGTGATGGTGTTGTTGGTGATGATGATGTGGATGATGATGATGATCCCGATGGAGCCCAGCTCGATGACGGTGTTGATGGCGATGATATCCCCTCTTCGGGGAGGAATTTCCCTGGAAGTTTTTCTCCTGTCAGAGAGTTTTTTCTCTCTGTAGTTTCCGCCCCGCAGAGGCGGCAAAATATTTCTGTGATGGCTCCCCGAGTCTTAGGTTTTAAAGAGGAAGATATACGTGAATGGGCGATGCTAGAGGTGGGCCACCACACCACCTGGCAGCGCGACCCGGGGGCCCGCGCCTAGGGTTGGTGTGGGCCCCCTGTGGCCCATATCCACTCCCTCTTCTGGCTATCTTCGTCTTCTATAAAAATAGGAATTTCCATATATTTTCTGGAAATTTTTGATCTTCGGAAATATTGCATCTGGACAACGTTTTTTCTAGCAGAATTCTGACTCTGGCAGTTAATTCTCCAAAAATCATCAAACATGCAAACAGATGAAATAACATAAGTATCATCTCTAAATATGAAATATATCAATGAATAACAGTAAATTATGATATAAAATAGTGATTCAAAATGGACGTATCAACTCCCCACAAGCTTAGACCTCGCTTGTCCCCAAGCAAAAACCAAACTCAGTAAACATGACCACATGTTTATGGAGTGAAGTGTCGATAAAGAGAATACAGACAAGAAGCATCACATTTATCAATACATAAATCATAATAGAAAGCAACTCACTCTTTTATAACTTAACTTGCAATGAGTAAGAGAGTCACAATAAAGGTGCACAAACAAAATCATAATTGGTGATGGCAAACTTTGTTCTTGGTCAGAGAACAATTAACAAATCATACTTATTTTTGAGCAAAGTATTTATAATTGGGCTTACATTGCAGCGGTCTCTTGCTCAAACATAACGGTACCTTCACTAACACTGATAGCTTTCAAAGTTATATTCATTTGGATAAGAGCATTGTGGAAAACAAGGAACATAAGAAACAATATTGAATAAATCAACATATAGATGATTGAATCACAACAACTCAAATGCTTGCTTGAGATAGAGAGGAATAGGTTTACTGACTCAACATAAAAGTAAAAGATAGGCCCTTCGTAGAGGGAAGCAGGGATTAACAAGTTTTATAAAGATTCCAAAAATTATGGTACTCATTAGCTTTGAGCTCTCATTACCCCTACCATAAGCATTTTGAAGTGATTAAGATTAATGTAAGGGCAAATATGAGTTATATGCTTGACAAATCACAAACTGAAAATCTCATGCCCCTTGAATACGAGTACCGAGACTTCATGCTACTCAACTTTGGTCCCTGGTAAGTTCTTGTCATTGTAAGTATATGTGTATCATAGAGAACCGCCAACGGGGTACCCCTTACCCCATGACACAGGAGCTATCCTATACCAAAATGACAAGGCAACAGGCAGTGGGCATATAAGCGATCTTTTTATTTGCTATTTTCATAGTTTTTTATTGAGGATGCTTCATAGAATGCCCACTATGGTTTTGTTGCAAGTTTCCACCACGATTAGGCATGACTTAGGATGGCTGCCCAGGCGTTTCTCTAACACATATACAAACTCCATGGACTTACAAGCTCCCACTCATTTCACACCGACGACATCCATAACAAAAGAACATGATATCAACTAAATAGGAATAAGTGCAATGTTGAAAGCTTGCCCCGTGGCAACATGTTTTTGCTAACTCCCAACTTACAATTTGCAAGCATATAATCATCATAGATGGTCACAATGGTTCAAATTTATTAAGTGCAAGAAAATAAAGTGTGCCATCAAGTTCGTGAGAGCTTTACTAACTAATTTTCTGATAACAATTTTTTAATTTGGGAGATAGGTAAAACTCGAGAATTTACTTGGAATAGCAACGATGCTAATAGGTGGATATGGTGGACACAAATGTCAAAGGTTTTGGTTCAAGGATTGGTGCACAAGAAGCATTCCCTCTCAGTACAGGTTTTTGGCTAGCAAGGCTGGGTAGCAAGCATAAGAGTTGAGTGAAACAAGCAAACATACACGTGATAGAAACAATCATGCAATATGAGCCAAACAAGAAAGAAGTATAATGAAGTAAAAATCTACAAGTATTTTTCTCTTTTCTACTCAAGCCTCAAAATATTATTGCTACTGACCAAAGCTAAGTTTGCTAAAACCAACTAAATTTACTTGATGCTCCCAAAGTGATACCAATACTAACAACAAGATCAATCATATAACAGAAATAGCAAACTAAAATAAGATGTGCAAAAAGTAAATGATAAAACTTCTCATTAATATTCCATAATGGCAACTCACACCAAGGGATACATAGATAACCAACTAAAGGAGAGATACTTCCACACTGCAAACCATCCTATATGATAACTTCTCTACTCATGATATGACTCTACTAAAAAGGTAAACATATAAAAGATAATGATGTGATACCGCGGCACTCCCCCAAGCTTGGAACAAACCAAGGGGATGCCAAAACCGATGACGAATTACTTCTTTGGTGGTGGTGGTGTGATCATGATCGGGGTGAGTCCCAGCTCTTGTAATTATTTCCCCACTCTTCCTCCTTAAAGTATTCTTTCCCTGCATGGTGAGAACGAGGCATATCCCAATTGTAGGGTAACTTTTCCTTAGGCATCTTTTGGAATTGATGCTCATGTATAAGAGTATGGAAGGGGTTCTTGATGCGTGGAGGAAGTGACCGTGGAGGTGACCGTGGAGCTAAGCAATGACGCGGAGCTCACCCCCAGTGGTTCTCCGTGCAGTCCTCTTGAACTTGACAGGGTTTGCCACCACTCCAATGCTTGCAATGGTGGCACAGGTCTGCGGATGCTGGTCTTCCTCCACTTCTTCTTCAACTTCAACCTCAATCTCCTACTCCTGATTGGGGTCTTGGAGATCATCTTCCGCAGGCTTATTGCCCTTGTCGTCGTTGGCGGAAACCATGGTGCTTCTAAACTTGAGAATAGCTCCTGACAGAAACAGATCGAAGCGAAAACACGACGAGAAAACGATATATGGACCTAAGGGGATCTGGGGGATTATATATAACAAAGTTTAACGACAAAAGGGAGGTACTGAGAGAAAACAGGTCGGAGACGAACTCCGAGGCGGCCACACCACCTGGTGGCGCGGCATGGTGGGCCCGCGCCTAGGCATGGTGTGAGCCCCTCAGACTCCGTTTCTATACCTCTTCCGACTCATAATCTTCCATATTAAATAAAAACTACAAACATATAAGTTGGAAAGTTTTTCGTGAACTTTTTCTTACCAAAACTGTTACCTATTCGAAACTGGACTCTGTAGATTCCTGAATTTGGTCTTTAATAAATTCTTCCGGAGTCACCACTTGAATAATATAAATATCTTCATTATAAGAATCTCCAGAAATATAATGTTTGAGCCTTTTACCATTCACCACTTGCGTAGTGTTGTCTCTCAATGAAGAATTTTTTATTGCACCTAAACGATACACCTATTCAATAACAAAGGGTCCTTCCCATTTTGAGAGTAATTTTCTTGCAAAAAATCTGAGTAGAGACCTATACAATAGAACTTTCTCACCAACATGGTACACTCTCTTAAGGATTCTCCTATCATGCCATTTTTTAACCTTTTCTTTAAAGAGTCTAGCATTTTCATAAACTTCATTTCTCCACTCATCTAAAGAACTCAAGTCAAGCTATCTTTTCTTACCAGCAAGTTTAAAATCTCTATTAAGTTCTTTCACTTCCCAATAAGCTTTGTGTTCTAATTCTAAAGGCAAGTGACAAGCTTTTCCATAAACCATTTTGTAGACATTCCCATAGGATTCTTATAAGCAGTTCTATAAGCCCATAAAGCATCATTCAACTTACTAGCCCAAATTTTTTCTAGATTTATTAACAATCTTTTGCAAGATAGATTTAATTTCTCTATTTGATAATTCTACTTGCCCACTTGTTTGGGGATGATAAGCTGAAGCAATTCTATGATTAACATCATATCTAGCAAGGGTCTTCCTAAAACCACCATGAATAAAATGAGAACCTCCATCAGTCATAAGATATCTAGGCACACCAAACCTAGGAAAAATAACATCCTTAAGCATTTTTAAAGAGGTCTCACCATCAACACTTTTTGTAGGTATGTCTTCTACCCACTTAGTAACATAATCTACAATAACAAGAATATGAGTATAACCTTCTGAAGGAGGAAAAGGACCCATAAAGTTAAATCCCCAACAGTCAAATGGTTCAATAACAAGAGAATAATTCATAGGCATTTCATTGCGTCTAGAAATATTACCAACTCATTGACATTCATCACATGATAAAATAAACTTTCTTGCATATTTGAAAAGAGTAGGCCAATAAAAACCTGATTGTAGAACCTTCTGTGCGGTTCTATCTCCAACATGATGTCCTCCATAAGCACTACCATGACATTTTCTCAATATCTCTCGTTGTTCATATTCTGGAACACATCTTCGCATAATACCATCCACTCCTTTATATAAGTGTGGGTCATCCCGAAAATAATGCCTCAAATCATAAAAGAATTTCCTTCTTTGCTGGGCTGTAAAGGTTGGAGGCAAATACTTGGAGACAATAAAGTTAGCATAATTAGCATATCAAGGACTCTCTCGCGAGCTTACCTTTATTGCAGCCAACTGTTCATTTGGGAAACTATCATTAACAGGAATTGGATCAAAAGAAATGTTTTTCAATCGAGACAAATTATCAGCAACATGATTTTTAACACCTTTCCTATCTACAATATTTAAATCGAACTCTTGTAAAAGCAACACCCATCTAATAAGCCTAGGCTTAACATATTTCTTTGTCATAAGATATCTAATAGCAGCATGATCAGTATGAATAGTAACTTTCGAATCAACAATATAAGGTCTAAACTTATCACAAGCAAAGACTACAACTAAGAACTCTTTTTCAGTAGTAGCATAATTCCTTTGAGCAGCATCAAGAGTCTTACTAGCATAATGAATAACATTCAACTTCTTATCTATTTGTTGTCCAAGAACAGCACCTTCAACAAATTCACTAGCATCACAAATAATTTCAAAGGGTAAATCCCAATCAGGTGGTTGGACAATAGGAGCAGTAGTTAACGCTTTCTTTAGAGTTTCAAAATCTTCCTTACAATCATCACCAAAAACAAAAGGTACATATTTTTTGAGGAGATTAGTAAAAGGCTTTGATATCTTTGACAAATCTTTAATAAACCTCCTATAGAAACCAACATGACCAAGGATACTACAAATACCTTTAACATCCCTAGGATAGGGCATTTTTTCAATTGCTTCAACTTTGGCTCTATCAACTTCAATACCTCTTTCAGAAATTTTATGTCCAAGGACAATTCCTTCATTAACCATAAAGTGGCAGTTCTCCCAATTAAGAACAAGATTATTTTCTTCACATATCTACAAAACTTTATCAAGATTGTGCCAACAATTATCAAAAGAAGTTCCATAGACGAAGAAATCGTCCATGAATACTTCCACAATTTCTTCACAAAAACCATAAAAGATAGCAGGCATACATCTTTGAAAAGTAGCAGGAGCATTACACAAACCAACACTACTAGGAAAACGGCTATAGGTAATCCACACTTCTGTGGCGCACTTGCTAGTGGTGCCCCACGGGTAAAATAGGCGTGGCGCATTGTCCACAGGTGCCATACGGCTAACTTTCGTAAGCGTGGCGCACATGGGGGTGGTGCGCCACGGCTATGTGTGGGCCAGGGCACATGTGGCCACATCACACATACCCGTAGCGCACTAGGTCAAGGTGCGCTACGGATGTGTCACTTAGCCATATCGCACCTTGACATAGTGCGCTACGGGCATGTGTGCAGCAGCAGCTGGGTCAACTTAGCCGTACGGCACTCTGCCCAAGTGCCCTACTGCTAAGTGGCCTGCACCAGCTCCACCCCCTCGTGGATCGCCTTTTTAGGTTTTGCAAAAAATAAAAGAAAATAATAAACACTTCAAAAAATAAAATCCTTTCATCTTTAGGTAGGTAATGTGGTATAGTTTCTAGGAAAATTAACAAACATGAGTTTCTACTTTTTCTACAAAAAAAATCATGCCACGGTAAAATGGCCGTAACTTTTGTATACGACGTCGAAAAAAATCGTATAATATACCAAAATGACGAGAACGAGATTTCGCATCCGCTGGCAAAGACCTCCGATCGTTTGGCGATTTTTTATATTTTCAAAATTCGAAAAGAGTAAAAAGTTACGGTCAAAAGACCTTTTTTCCTGCAGAAAAAAATAGAGGGCAACTTAACCGTAGCGCACCACCACCTAATGCGCTACGAGTAAGTTGGGCGGGATTCAAAATTTGAATCGCTACCCCGCCCACCTACCCCTATTCCCTCCCTCTTCTCATTTTCATTCTCCTCCCTCCTCCTTTTCCTTCTCTCTTCTCCTCCTCCTTTTCCTTCTCTCTTCTCCTCCTTTTCCTTCTCTCTTCTCCTCCTCCTTTTCCTTCTCTCTTCTCCTCCTCCCCCTTTTCCTTCTCCTCCTTCCCTTGCACTGACGACAGCGACAGTGGCCTTCTCCTCCTCCTTGCTCCGGCATCCTCCTCTCCTTGCAGTGACGATGGAGACAGCGACGGCGACCTACTCCTCCTCCTTGCAGTCACGACGGCGACGACCTCCTTCTCCTTGCGGCCTCCTCCTCCTTGCAGTCACGACGAGCGCCGACGACCTCCTTCTCCTTGCGGCGACCTCCTCCCTTCTCCAGCCACACCTCCTTCTCCTTGCGGCGAGGAGTAGCACGACCACGGCCTCCCGCACCTCCCTATGGTGGTAGGTCGTGGCCACGGCCACCATGCTCCAGCGAGGCGACACGACGACGGCGATGCGGACCCGATTGCTTTTGAAATTCAAAATGAGGGTGTTTTTTGCAATTTTTTTGTTTTTTGAAAAAAACATCCGCTACGCCTATCCCCATATAACCGTAGCGCACCAGGGTAGTGCGCTACGGGCACTTTTTAGCCGCAGCGTACGCTTAGTGGCGCACCACTAGTGCGTCACGGATGGGCTTTTTAGGTGCGCCACGAACAACCCTTGTCCTAGTAGTGCAAAAGGCATACGCCTATAAGAATAAGTTCCATAAGGACAAGTAAAAGTGGTTTTCTCTTGATCGTGCTTTCTAACAGCAATTTGAGAGAACCAAGAATAACCATCAAGAAAACAAAAATGAGTCTTCTTAGACAACCTTTCTAACATTTTATTAATAAAAGGTAAAGGATAATGATATTTCTTAGTAACTTTGTTAACCTTTCTAAAATCAATGCACATCCTATAACTAACTACTACTCTTTGAGGAATAAGCTCATTATTTTCATTAGGCACAACAGTAATTCCTCCTTTCTTAGGGACACAATGAACGTGACTAACCCATCTACTATCAGCAATAGAATAAATAATACCAGCATCAAGAAGTTTCAATACCTCATTTCTTACCACTTCCTTCATCTTAGGAATTAAATGGCGTTGATGTTCAACAACTGGTTTTGCATCAGGTTCCATATTAATAGCATGCTGACATATAGTAGGAGAAATCCCTTTTAAATCATCAAGAGTATAACCCATAGCTCCTCGGTGTTTCTTCAATACTTCCAATAATCTCTCCTCTTTCTTTCCTGAAAGTTTAGAACTAATAATAACAGGATATATTTTATTATCATCAAGATAAGCATATTTAAGATCATCAGGTAGAGGTTTTAAATCAAAGACAGGATCCTCTTTAGATGGTAATGTGGTACCCAAATCTTCCACAGGTAGATTATGCTTAAGCATCTCAGGTTGACAAAGAAGAATCTTGTCAATCTCATTTCTTTCTTCCATAAAGATCTTGCTTTCATGATCTTCCATATATTGCTGCAAAGCATCGTTAGGAGCAAGAGCAATAGAAGCAAGTTGCTCAACTCTAAAATCTTCATTAGGCAATTCATTTTCATAAGGAGATTTAACAAATTTAGAAAAACTAAACTCATAAGATTCTCCATCAAATTTAGTTAAAATCTTCTCTTCTTACAATCTATAATAGCACCACAAGTGATCAAGAAAGGTCTACCAAAAATGGTAGGACAAGTTTTACTAGCAGCTGAACCAAGTACTAGAAAATCAGCAGGATATTTAGTTTTACCGCAAAGAACTTCCACGTCTCTGACAATACCAATTGGAGAGATGGTCTCTCTATTAGCAAGATGAATAACCACATCAATTTCTTCAAGTTCACAAGGACCAATTTTATGCATAATTTCTCTGTAAAGCTCATAAGGAATAACACTTGAACTTGCACCAATATCACATAAACCATAATAGCAATGCTCACCTATTCTGACAGAAAGCACATGAACACTAGCTTTCCTAGTTCTACTATGATGTGAAACAATATTAGAAGCATCTTCACAAAAGATAATTTATCCATCTTCTAAATTTTTAGTGACAAGGCCTTTCACTATTGCTACTGCAGGTTCAACATTTATTTGTTCATCAGGTTCTACAGCTTTGTTTGTACTTTTATTAACCACACTAGTTATCATAGAATGTTCCTTTACCTTAGTAGGGAAAGGTATTTTATCAATATAAGGTTCAGGCAAAATACGATCAACAGTACAAACTTCAATATTTCTAGCAGGAACACAACTAACAATATCTTTATATGGCGGATGGTACTTGTTCCATTTATTTTTTGGAATATCAAGATAAGAGGCAAAGGCCTTAAAACAATTTGCAATAATTTGAGAATCAAGACCATAAAAAGCACTAATATTATGAAAGTTATTAGTTCCCATAAAATATTTAATGAATTCATAATCATAATTTATACTTAACTTTCTTCCTTTGTAATTCTCCCATGCTTCAGTATTTTCTTGAATGCGGTCAATAAGATCTTATTTAGCTTCTTCTGTCATACGTGTAAATGATCTAGCACAAGAAGCATCCAATCTAATCCTTGTCATGAAGAGAAAGCCTTGCATAGAAGTTATTAATAACAATATTACTGGGGAGCTCATGAATGAGACATTTGAGCATTAGTGACTTTAGTCTCCTCCAAGATTGGGCAATACTCTCTCCATCATGAGACCAAAAATTATATATTTGATTCCGATATTTATAAATCTCACTAGGAGAATATAATTTAGAATAAAAGAGTGGTACAATTTCCTCCCATTCAATAGATCGGCCATTCTTCAGCAGCTTATACCATTCCATAACTCTGCCCTTTAGTGATATAGAGAATAGCTTTCTCTTAACTTGATCCATTGTAATACTTGCACACTTGAACAACTCGCATAATTCATGTATAAAGAGCAAATGATCACCAGGATAGACAGTTCCATCTTCAAAATAACAGTTATTCATAACACGTTCAACAATTTTCATAGGTATTTTAAAAGGATCCAATTTAGCAGGCGGTGGTTCATATACTACCTTAGCAGTGATAGTAGTTTTCCCAAATAGGAAACCAAGTGTGTTATCCATAATGAAATAAAATAACAGACATAAATAAAAACAATACTCACAGTAGAAATTTCCTTTACCAATTCCACTGTTCAATAGCGCTTCACTCCCCGGCAACGGTGTCAAAAAATAGTCTTGATGACCCACAAGTATAGGGGGTGTATCGTAGTACTTTTGATTAATAAGAGTGTCGAACCCAACGAGGAGCAGAAGGTGTTGACAAGCGGTTTGGATCAAGGATTCACTGTAAATACTAGCAAACGGATTTTAGAGGTTTTTGGTATTACAGATAAATAAAGTGTGAGTAAATAAAAGACAATAATAATAATTGCAGCGAGTGGCCCAATCCTTTCTTCAGCAAAGGATAAGCCGGTTGTATTACTTATGATGACCAAACGTTCTCAAGGACACATGGGAAGATTGTCAAGTGCTTTCGCTTCATATAGTCGATTAATGTTCATTGGTTGGATAAGTGTTATGGGGGTGAACCTATTCTAATGTACTACCCCAACATGGACTAATACATACTTGTGATTATACCCCTTGCAAGCATCCAAAACTACAAGAAAGTAATTAAGATAAAAAAATCTATCCACAATATTAAACTCTAAGATCATACACTCCCTTATGCAATAGTTTCCTAACGGGGGTTTAGGTTTCTGTCACTCCGGCAACCCCACAATTAGTAGCCAAGTATACAATGCATTCTCCTAGGCCCATAAAGGTGAAGTATCATGTAGTAGACGTTCACATGACACCACTAGAAGAATAGCACCACAACATAAATATCAAACCATTAAATATTACTCAACATAATTCCACTACTAACAACATGACTTCTCCCATGTCCTCAAGAATTAAACGAATTACTCACAAAACATTATATGGATCAAGATCAGAGATGAAATAATGATAAGTAACAATCTGAACATGAACAATAATCCAATGGTTTCACTCAATAGCATGAAATACAATAAGTAATCAACACCAGAAAAGTTTCCCCTATGAACTACACAAGATTCAACCCAATTGTTACAGCGGTATGGCGTGGTGGTGATGGTGGTGGTGGTGATGATGATGAGGATAATGATGATCCCGATGAAGCCCAACTCGATGAGGGTGTCGATGGCATGATCTCCCCTCTCCGGGGAGGAATTTCCCCGGTTGATTTCTGCCTGACGGAGAGCTTTTTCTCTCTCTATAGTTTCCGCCCCGCAGAGGCGGTGGAATATTTCTGTGATGGCTCCCCGAGTCTTATGTTTTCGGGAGGAATATATACTCGAAAGGGCGATGCCAGAGGTTGTCCAGGGTGGCCACACCACCTGGCAGCGCGACCCAGGGGGCCCGCGCCTAGGGGTGGTGCGGGCTCCCTGTGGCCCATATCCACTCCCTCTTCTGGCTATCTTTGTCTTCTAGAAAAATAAGAATTTCCATATATTTTCTGGAATTTTCTAATCTTCATAAATATTGCATCTGGAAAGCGCTTTTTTCCAGCAGAATTCTGACTCCGGCAGTTAATTCTCCAAAAATCATCAAACATGCAAAATAGATGAAATAATATAAGTATCATCTCTAAATATGAAATATATCAATGAATAATAGTAAATTATGATATAAAATAGTAATGCAATATGGACGTATCAAGGCGCGCTAACCCTTGGAGGCGGAGGAGGCTCGTTGGCACGTGTAGGAGCTGGCCCAGCAGTGGTCGCCGACAGTCCCCTAGGGTTTGGCGTGGCCATGGAAGCGAAGCCGAGGAGGGCCTGGGCGAAGGAACTGCGTGTTGTTGCTGCGGACGATCGAGGCGATGACGACGTGAGCGTAGACCACGAAGGCTGATTGCAAATTAGGGCAACCGGAGCCCCTGACACCGATCCTTATAGCGATCGCTAGCCACATCGAAACAGACTCGGGCTCTAGCGACATAGCGGGCCTAGGCGCGCGTCCACGTCAGCTGCCACCTTAGGCTCACTCCGCGTGAAAACCGAATCCCGGCGGTCCGACCTCTTGGCGATAGCGGTATCCACCAGAACACTCAACTACGGTGGCGCCGACGCCCTCCGCGACGGAAGCTGTCTCCTCCAAGGGAGGATCCTAGGGCCACTACGCGAGAGCAGCCCCACCTGTGATGGCCCAGACCTCCTAGGACCCACCAGCAGGGAAGAAGATCGACGGGGCGGAGGTGAAACATCCTGCGATGGCGACGACGGAGAATCCTTCTCCCAAAACCTAGAGGCCGGCATCGGGAATCCGATGTCCTCCCAGAAGGCCTGCTTCAACTCCTCGTCTGATTTTATTTCGACGATGACTAACCGTCGTCCAACCGAGCACGCCGGAGGAACCCTCCAGCTCATCGAGCGCCACCCGTGCAGCCTGCTCTTCCCCCCCATCTGAGCCTGACTCGGAACCCAAGCACCAGAACCACCCGCCGGAGAAGGAGAGGTGGTCGCCGACGGTCCAAGCGCGCCAGACATTAGGGTTAGACGGCGGCCGCCCATTCCCCTTTTTCTCTAATATTTGTAGAAATAACAAGATTTTTTATAACATTGTGTCTTCTTTCCTACATGTTATCTTTTGGGCCACGGCTATCCTTCGGTCATGGACTACTCTCCAACATATGGAGTTTCACGACTTATTTGTGGAGAGGCGTATGCGATTGGAGGACATGGCGAGGGATATTTTCTTCCGATATGGATGGCCGCGTGAATTGCATATTGATTTGCCATAGCTCGAGGCCGTTTACTTTATTAGCGTTATTTATAATTTTGGTCTGCATATCTTGTTCTTTAGTCATGTGGATTGATCGGCTGTGTGTATCCTAATTATGCAGAGGCCGGATATAAACATTACTCTAAATAATAAAAACGCTCATTTCTAAAAAAAAATGTCTTCTACCATGGACTAGCCTTTTTTTGAGACTTTGCGACGTCGATTTTGGAGCTAATCAAAACACTTGTATTTGTTGTATCTTTGTCCGGCTGATCATTATTTTCCGCATGCTCATCATGGTTTTTAGATTTAACGCTTCAAACATGTATTTTAGATTTAATCCTGTGGCCAAGCAGAGAGAGAAATCGTGCACAAAATTGTCATTCCAACTAACAAAAGAAGGCCGCGCCTGTTGGAAGATCTCTCACTTGCGTTGCCTCCATGAAGAAAGGTTTGCCAAAATTTCTCCTTGGAGCAACAATTGCATCATGCATGTCATTGCTCCTAGTCCAGTCAGTCTGTAGATAGGCCCAGATCCGCTCACTAAAAATGACATGTCAAAACTAAATGAAACCTATCCTGGTGTCCTCTAGTAGTGCAGAAGACACGGTGTTTGTATTCAGTCACCTTCCCGTTTCTCCTCCGCAACACGTCTCATGTGTTTAGTCGATCATAATACATGCACACTTCCAAATCCACTTAAAAATCTCCCGGCCCTGCAAGATGGGCATGACAGTGGGAATAAAAAGCAGCTGATTTATAAGCGGAGCCCCACCTGTAAGTCCAAGAATCTGTATTATTGGTTAGAGGGTTTTGTTGCATAGCCTGCTGAATAATCTGCAGCTCCTCATAAGCTTGTGCAGATAAGGGGAGGTGGAATAGAGGGAAGATCTTGTACTGCATAAACTTCAGCAGAAGATAATGTATCATCAAAAAAATATGAGTACAATCTGGGGAATCTCCTTGATAAAGGTTCAGAACTGTCCAAGAACTCCCATTTACCCAGACAGAAGACAATAGAAGCCCCTAACCCTGGCTTAGTTACCTCTCTGAAATTATCAGCCAACTTCATTATATCCCTTCACCAGCATGTGGCATACTATCTGAATAATATGAGTTCCATACTAACTGAACCCAAGGTATCCAAGCCTTCTTGTAAAATTTATCTAGGTGCTTAATTAATATGCATAATTTTA
Source organism: Avena sativa (assembly GCA_916181665.1). Lineage (NCBI taxonomy): Eukaryota > Viridiplantae > Streptophyta > Magnoliopsida > Poales > Poaceae > Avena > Avena sativa. Next base: position 289,191,552 of record OV702296.1, read on the forward strand.
TTTCTGAAAATTAACAATCCCTAAGCCACCATTTCTTTTAGGATTACATACCATCTTCCAAGCTGCTAAGGATTTTATTGGACCACATTTATCTCTCCACAAGCATTGCCTTAATATTCTGTCTAGTTGCTTTGTAAGGCAGGGGGCAGGCTTAAAGAACAGGGGAAATGCAGAGGCATTGAGCATAGATCAGAGGTTATGAGTTGAAGCCTTGCACCTTGTGAAAGAAATATATATGTGTCCCACACTGTGATGCCCATGCGCCTGCCTGGTGTTGCCGGGGGCTTCTAATTGTCTGTCAGCCCTTTTAGCTGTCGGAATCTGCATGGAAGGAGTAAGAATGTGCATGGAAGGAGTAACACCAGGGGCTTCTAATTGTCTGTCGGAATGTGCATGGAAGGAGAGGTCGCGGCTTCCAGCACTGCTGCTGCATTCCGCTACAAAGACCCGCCACCCACTGAGGTAGTTCTCGAGGAACTGGTTGTTTTTTTAAACTGAGATATGATGACTTGTAACTTGGTTTCCTGTAAGAAGACGAGGCCTGGATTTGCAGCTTGTGTTGGTTTGGAAATGGTGATGTTTTTCTACTCGTCCCCTAGGCCCTAACCCTCTCACATTCCATGACATTACTCTCAAATGGCAAGGATGGGAAGAAACAGGAGTATCAGACAGACCATGCAGATGCCGATGAACAAGGGAATGCAAATGCAGAACTAGAACGAAAATAGAACTGAACTCACAGAAGGTTATGTGATAGCTTGGTCTTACATGATGAAACAACACACACAAAGCAAAGAAAAGCAAACATGTTGTTGGTCTACAGCAACACTCAGAAGGAGCGGGACTAACTTTCGGGGAAACTAAACTACTGTAAAAAAATGCATCTGGACAGGGAAACACGAACAGGACTACCCTGGACTCTGTTCCGTACGACACTAAGCTAGAAACACTAGGAAGCAAGCTATCCACCCAAGGACACGGACCCTCAGAGCAGTTCCGTGACAAGGCTGACTGAGCCCTACGGCTTGATAACTCCTGTTCTCCTGCATGTACGACGAGAGACTATAAGTAGCTGTCAATACAAAAGTCTATAAGTTAATCTGTTACACTCATACATGTATGCTCAGAGAAAAAGAGTACCAACCAGCTACTCTCTCCGGTCCATATTAATGACCTCAACTTTGTGTAGATACGAATCCATCTAATCTAAATACTTAACTAGATACATACGAATCTATATAAAGTTGAGTCTATTAGTATGGTCCGAAGGGAGTACATGTAAGCTATGCTAGGAAAACTGTAAAAGCTGTAGCACTGCTAGTTAGCACAATAATGACGCATGTAGCAACGACAATTGGCATGCTTGTAGCTCTATCTACACAAGTTAATCAGCATCTCTATCGACACAAATTAATAGCCGCCTCGGTAAGTATGTAGAATTAACAGTGTTTCCTAGAAATAACACTAATCGGCAAGCCAAACAATGTGAATGCTCACATACAACAACGCCAAATATAAGGAAACAATCACATCACACTAAAAAGGACTCAACGTCCAGTTGCACAGAAAAAAGTAGGAAATTTCTCTTATATTGCACTAGCTGCATGGATGCGTGATGTGTCACCAGCAAACTTGCAGGTTCTTCTAAAAACTGGAACTTATAAAGCCAGCTGCAGCAATAAGTGACTCCGGGTTCTTCAGTTTACTCAAACTACTAAGCTGGAGTAGCAAACTAAATTCATAAATCAAGGGAATATCTATCAAGGACTGGCAAATCATTTCTTATTTTTATGTAAGGACCTACGATTGTAATTGCAGCTGTAATGAAAGACACAAGTCATGAAGAATTCTTCAGGGATGTCAATTTCGTCATCATAATGTCGAAGCAAAGAAAACAAGTGGACGTCAAATTAACACACAGGCAAAATATTTCCTTCCTAATACACGACACAGTATAATAAGAAGCCAATGCGCGTAAAAAACACAAGAAACAAAAGATTCATGTCAACAAGTTTACTACTCCTGTAATAATTTTCTAGAAACCATCCTGCTCCAATCTAAGCAGTTCAATATCTTGTGCAGAATAATACACAGTTCTCTGTTTTCCACTCTAAATAGTTACTTCAATATCTTGTGCAGAAGCAACTCCCAAGGGCATGCTGAAACTTATGAAAGTGGAAAGCCTGACCATCTACCATGTAAATAGCTATTTAACACATCACAATTTCATAATTTGTCGATAATGACACAATATAAGTAAATCTAAAGACTATATAGGTCATTAACATGTATTTTTGCTAATACTTTGGTCTATTAGATCTCAAAGCAGTGTTTTTTTAATATATTTGGATGCAGTACAATTGTTTATTCCTTTTGCAATTACAAATTAAAAAGGCAAATCAAAGAGGTGAAACGTTTGTTTGATAGAAAACTAAGCAAGTCACCTGCACTTTACAAAAGAAACATCATGTTGATGCTGTTTGGGATAACCCTATTTGCATTAATTACACATTTATTTTAATTTTTTTATTAATACCACATTTTCAAGCATCCAAATACACTCTAGATAGTTGAACAAGTAAGTTGTGTCAGAAAGAGGTTTGGCAGAATATACATACCACCATCAACATATGTCATGGAAAAGCTGGTGGACTCCTTGGCGGCCTGTGCACTCGTCATAGAGACCTATAATGTCGTTAAGGCCAAGCCCGCTGCTCAGGAACACCCACTGGTCAACCACCAGGCAAAGACACGGGGTCTCGGCACTGTTGTCTATATCGATGCTCGACACCACAGCCTTGCAGCATCTTCCGGTTATCTCCCCATTAGAACAAAAAACATTCAGCTCAAATGCTAGGCGCGGAGCATTACAAGCCATCGCCACTGTGTGTCCCTGTAGCGCCTCGATGGCGGACTTGTGCTCCGACTGCTGTCTCCCAGTGCCGATAGCTGTACTGTTCTGCGTCAGCTCTGTTGTGGGCGATGGCGGCGAGTCTGCTACACCTGCGAAATCAAGAACATACCACATATCAGTAATCTATCCACTAGTATAATATTATTGAACTAGAATAAGAGGAAGGGCGCATGTTAGCCGAGAATAAACAATAGAGTATTGTTATGCTTTTTTTTTTTTGCACTTACACGGAAAGGATGCAAATATTTTACTAGGATTACTTATCATGTGTTTGGCTTTGTTCTTTGTTTTTGTAATTTTGTTGGCCGATCATATTTGCATCTCAAACCATTCCATTTATACTAATTAGTGCACCGGCTCATGTCTGGTAGCTTCAATCAGGTAAATACTTTATTTTAGAGGGTTAATATGTTTTTTACTAAGTGTGCTGCTGCGTATCTTGTCAGTGCATTCTGATTTCATTATGCTGTTTTAATTTTTGGAGCAGAGAGGAAAACATGACCGGCACGTCAAAAGTTGAATCACTTGGCTGTGGAATCAGTGTGCTCCTATTGATGCCATAAATTACCATGATCTGTTAATTACCATGTGCTTGTGCATACTTACATTCATGTAAAAGTTCAGTTTCACGCATACTCTTTGGACTAGCATTTTTTTCTTTCATTTATTTTCCATCCAATCCATTTTAAACTTATGTTTCTGTCCAGGAGAATGAAGATTGAAGAAGGTTGAATCTGGTAGCCTAAAAGGAAACTGATATTTGGTTATCATTAATTATTGTCGCCATAGTCTGGACTTATGCCAGTATTATCCACTCCCTATTGGATGACATTTTCAATCATTAAATGCAACAATATCTCTCAATGAAACCATTTACCCATGTTTATGAAATTTTAAGGTAGAGCAACCGCAATAAGGTTAAATACCGTCCCTATGTTTAGTGTTTCTCATTGCTATATTTATGGTCTATATAGTTTGTAGTGTTGTTCGAACATCAGGTGGTTGTCTTAGCAGTTAGCATGCAAAATCTTGGTTTCTTACTTGGTTCTAGGGATGGCCTGGAATTAGATCAATACAAAAAATGGTTATCCCGCTCTTGCAGAACTATTTGCTTCAATGCCGAAGCTGGTATCAGTACCTCTTGGGGGGGAAATGTTATGATTCGCTTTAGTGCCATTAGTATTCCATGTTGCAGAGTTCCAATTGATATATCATCATATGGGGACATTTGAATAATATGCAAATTATTCTGGATTGTACATGAACCATACAAAATTATAATATACAGTGCTTTAGGGATGAGGTATGGGTATCTAACTCGACCGTACATGTTAATTTTGATGCATAGGCTAACAAGAAAGTTTGCCTAGCATTGGTAGAATAATTGAGAGGATAGCTAGCTGATCAAGATCGGTGCTGGACTGCAGAGTGCCTAGCGCGCCATGGCCTCCAACACCATCCCAGATGCCCACTTTGTGACCAGGTTCCGAGACAATCTTGCATCTTCTCTTAGGTTGCCCCTGGCTTGCCTAGCCTGGTATGAGGTTCTCGCCTGGCTTAGGATGATAGCCAGGCCACTTGATCAGGAAACATCGATCATGGCCTGGTGGTTGCAAGCCAAGCGCGACACTCCCAAGCCAATGCGCAAAGGCCTCTCCTCAGCATCGCTTCTCATCCCTTGGATGATATGGAAGCTCATGAATGCGTGTGTCTTCGAAGGATCTCGGCCTTCAGTCCATGGCCTCATCGAGACGATCAAGGAAGAAGCTAGGCTCTGGGCATGAGCAGGAGCATGTGGCCTTCGAGCTGTCCTCCCAACCACCTGGGATGTACATCGATTTTCCTGTCTGTTACCCTATAATCTGCCTCTTAGGAGGATGTAAAACTTCTATCTTTTCAATGAAATAAAACGCAAATGTCCTTTGCGGTTTCTCAACAAAAAAAACTTGTTGATTTTGATCGAGTAGTCACCATTGCAGGTATTGGCTAATGGAGTACATTAATTTAGATGCCAATTCACTTATGCTATTTTGACAAATTTCCCCTTGTCCCTCTACTGAAATTGGTTGTATTCTTCATAATTGGGTCCTTGGATAGGCAGCAGCAAGTGATTACCATGAAGGGTAGATGTGTGTGTGATTTTTTTTTGGTATTTCTTGCGGATACTATGCTTGAATTCATCAGAGTGCCTCCAAAGAACCAGGAAATGGATTGATCGATGATTACCAAAATTCAAAACTAGATGAAGGGCGATAATGCGCATCATCACATGGTTCTAGGATCTGCAGTCTGGACATGATCAGCAGATCAGGGCTGGGGAACCAATACACAATAAAGGGCAAAATCGATATGTATACTCCATTTGGGAACATCAAGCTGCCCATAGGCAGAGTGGATGGAACCACTCGTCTTAATATGGACAACAACAAGGAGGAGAGGTCTGTACTGCTATCAGATGATTAATACATTAATAAGTAGAAAGATTTCGTGTTGTTTTTACTAGGATGAATGACAGTTGAGGAAGTAGCTGAGGACCAATCATTTATACACAGCTTTTTAACTACAGTAGTCAACTGCTGAATTGTTGCCCTTTTCTGAACTTTGAATGGTTGTACATGTACACACTAGAAATAGTACATGACCAATTTTTTTTCTCTATGAGTATTTTGTCTCAAAAACCCGTGTCAATGGAATCCAATACTCCATATTAGTAGTGTCCCAACCTCTATTTGTTTTGCTTGTTATATTGGTGTGCGGCCTACCAAATTTGAATGTTGATGTGATTTTGGGAGTGTTTTTTTTATAATAAGTTAAACCTTATTCTTGTTCCTCTACTGAAATTTGTGCTATTCTTCATAATTGGATCCTTGGATAGGGAGCAGAAATTGATTACCATGTGTGTGCGCTTGTATGTAGTGTCCTCATTTATGTTTGTTCAAAAAATCCATAATGACTTGCTAAACTTTACTTATAAAATCTTAGACTTGCCCCGAAATAGGGATGGAGGGGAGAGTGACCTTGTGGCCGCTGGGGAGCTTGCTACTCCCTCCGATCCATAATAAGTGTCGTTCATGTAGTACAAAATGGGTGTCACTTACTATGGATCGGGGGGGAGTAAAAAAAAGCAAAAGACATCGAGGAGTCTTGTACCTTCACAGGCGGCTTCAAGGGGAGGGACTCCGGGGGCAAGCGCTCCGCACAATCCGAAAATCGCTAGGAGGTCATCAGTGTTGAGCCTAGTCATGATTAACTGTGGCTCAACGGCCACACGACACAGGCAAGGGGCTGTGCCGGTGCCCTCGATGTCGACAGAGGCGATCACCGATTCACAGCATGTAGAAGTTGAGACATTGTTCATGCAGTACGAGTTGATCTCGCTCGCGAAGCTAGCGGGTTGGCATGGGTCCTCGCGCTTCGGCTGCTCACTGGAGGTGCCGACGGCTGCGTGCGTGGCTAAGAGGAGAATGATGACAAGAATGCTCTGCATCTCGAATGCTTGACAGAATCTGACAAACGGAAGAGGGGAAACACAAAGATTAGTGACGGAGCTACAAAATCTCCATGGCCAGGAGTTCATAAATAATATTATTACTACAAAACAGACAGAGTTAAAAAAAAACTAGATGGTAGATGTAGATGGTGAGGCACGGAGATGAGTTAGGGACTAAAATTTGGGGAAAAGACAGAAAATTACCTGAGCAGAGGGATTGAAGATGATTATGGGAGTAGGGGTTCGATTCGATGGGCTCGCGCGCAACGCTGCCGAAACTCCGGCCGGTGGCCTGTGTTTGTGCGGAGTGCCGTGTGGCCGGCTGGGCGCCCCTAGCTGCGATGCGGATTTGATGTGCCCGCTCCCCTGACTGGGATAAACCAAGCAGCAGCAAAGCGAGAGGACTTCCGGGCGGTTTGTACAATTGTACCGCCGATGCTGAGCAGCTGACGAGCAAGATAAGCATGACTTTCGGTTCTCCGGTCAGTACACCGCCTGACTTCTTGCCGTTACTGGAGTCTAGGGTACCTGAGCCGTGCCGGTCAAATATGCGGCACGAGGATGGCTTGCAGGACCTGCTTCGGTGTTCCTCCCTCCTCTGAACATGAAAGCACAATCTAATCTTTGTCATTAATTAATCTCTAATCCCCTATTAATTATATTGATAGATTAGATCTAAACTTAAACTCGCAGCAATCGATCTAACTATTCGTCGTTCTTAATATAAGCACACTGATAGACGCACGTGAGAACGAGGACATGGCCCCGCAAGACGCGAAGGCAGAGATGGCGACACCATTTCCTCTTCACTCAGTGGCCAATCTAAGATGAGAATAGAGGGTAGGCTCGAATTAAAATATATAACAATGTAACTTCATACAATCCAACGCCTTTAATTGGTTGATCGAGTCAAACCAGACATATTAGTTGATTAAGCCAAAAAAAATCAAGAAAACTATGCTAAAGAGTACTCCCTCCATTTCAAGGTTTAAGGCGTCCTCGTTTTGCGTGTTTTTTCTTTGACCAAGAATTACTCTAAATACGTATAGAGTTTTGGTATAAAACTAGTATCACTAGAAAGTATTTTTTAATATGAATCCAACGGTACTAATTATGTATAATATAATCAAGATTTTGTTGCTCAATTTTTTTGGTCAAACTTTGCTTTGAAAAGCATGTGCGCCTTAAGCCTTGAAATAGAGGTAGTATTTTCAAATAGCAAGCATGTGCTTCAACAACTTTTCCTAAATTGTTATTGCATTGTTAGACACGGCCGTACATGCTCGATGGGTGAATGATTAGAAAAAGAAAAGGCGCAACATAACAATGAGTTTCACCTTTTAGTGATCACTAGTTGAATGCCCGTGCGTTGCTACGAAAAATGAAAATATATAAATAAATAATTTTGTTTTATTTAGAGTTGTTTGCCTTGATAAAATTGGTGTGAATTTTACCAATTTGGGGAACCATTTTTTTTTGGCGCTGCTTGCCAAGGCCCATGCAGGAATAGAGTGGCCGAATAGTGGTTTCGAACTTACCACCTTTTAGTGATCACTAGTTGAATGCCCGTGCGTTGCTACGAAAAATGAAAATATATAAATAAATAATTTTGTTTTATTTAGAGTTGTTTGCCTTGATCAAATTGGTGTGAATTTTACCAATTTGGGGAACCATTTTTTTTTGGCGCTGCTTGCCAAGGCCCATGCAGGAATAGAGTGGCCGAATAGTGGCTTCGAACTTACCAGCTTTGTCCATACCTATGCCAACAACCTTTTTTCTCCTCGGATGCCCACATGAAAATCAAAGAATTAATGCCCGCTAAAAAAAATTAAAATAAGAATGCCATTTAAAAAAACCTAATCTCTTATCAAGATCTATAACGCAGCTTATGAGGGAAGACCCGAATAGGACCTTGAGTCCTTTTGGCAGCATGTATTATGATAGTATATAGACATAAGTTTCATCATGTATTCAGGATATTTCAGCAAACTAAGTTTACGAGAGCACATGTATGCTCCAAGCTTGTAAAAAATAAAGTAAGATTCCAACCATCAACAAAAGTTTTGTTAAGAAATCCCAAATAGATTTCTGAAAAATAGAAACCAATTTCGCATGTTTCTATTTTACCGGAAAATAACATACAGTATAATTGCAGAACTGTATTACTCTCTAAACAAAACCATCCACCTGCAAAATGTCTATGCTAATATATAATAAAACAAATATGGTTTGTTAATAGCCAGTGTGTCACCACATATAGAAAATGTATATCCTCAAGTTAAACTTTGAGACATCGTGCTTGTAATGCTGATCCAGAGCTCACTAAGCAACCTCCAACCTTCCACACTGCAAACTAACAATTATCAACAAGATTTAAATCAAGTGATGAGATATTTCATCCAAAAATATACGAATCTCGCCAAATTTAGCCATGTCATGTCATGTGCAAAGTTTTCTTGTGATGAACTAATTTGCAACATATATTAAGCATTAGACAAAAAAAAAATTCTCCAACTGACATATTAGACCATCTAGTATTACTTAGAATCTTAAAGTGAAAGTATTGTCCGTATTTCTCCCAATGTATGCTCTAGATTCTAGACCCTAGCCAACAACCACCAACCCACCGGCCACCGGTGTAGGTGCATCCGAAGTTTCAGAGGAAAAACATTCACTCATGATACAGTCATGTAAGTTGTATGAATGATTCTGCATAACAGGAACTGAATTGAAACCTCCAAAACTGAACTGGCCCACAGTGTAACTTTCAAACAATTATTTGTCAAAAAAACAGTGCAATCTAAGTATTCTATACACTAAGGATCTTTATGGCATGCAAAATTAAAAGAATAAATGTAACAATGCTTGCCACTACTGATTTGTGAAATTCACATGCATAAAATAGGAGATCTATATGCTAAACTTACTAATTGGTGTCATATGGTAAGAACAAAATAATACACCTTTGTTTAATTGAATGTCAAAACCTGGAGAAAGGGCCTGAATTGCCATAAAATAGCCTTTTAGGGTAAAAAATAAATCAGTGGACGGCTGCAAGACCACACTTAGGCCATCGGCCACCTCCACCACTGCATTTGGACCTCCATCTCCCATAGCACGCAGATTTGTATTGGCCAAGGAGAAGTGCAAGACTGAACAAACAAACACAAAAGTTCTTCTGCACCACATGATCCGCAATGGCACAGCAGAACAAAGCTCACGAGACCATCATCCCTAGCGAGCGACATTCAACAAGAAGCCAAATCATATTTGCAGATGACAACACAATCATGATTTTTCCATCATATTGACTATTAAACCTGATTTTGTATACAAGTCTTGTTGTGCCAGAGATTTTTTTCAGCCCCGCATGATGCAAAAAAAGAGAACTGTCAATCATAACAATATTGATTAAATTTTTACCCAGCATCATTTCAGGTACAGACCAAACCTCCAATCGGTAAGGAGCTCGTGCCAGATATCTCTCCTCTTCTTCACCTTGAATCTCCATGGATTATTTTAAACAATCCAATCCAAATATATTAAGCATCTTCTGGTGTGAATGCCCAGCCCCATCCTTACGTGTGAGAGAGATTGCATGAAAGTAGATGAGGATTTTTACGGCACCCTGGTACCCAATAAACACCGTGGGGGTACCAGAAAAATCTAGACATCCATCTGCAGGGTCAACTTAGTCTTTTTGTTTGCATACTGGACATAGAAAAATATGACTTGGGACTTCTGTTGCTTCTTCTTCCGTAGATCAAGACTGTTGTGGTGGGAAAAGAGGTCGTGAACAACCCAGGAATCCAATTCAATCTACATATTCCAGAATATGATCAATTAGGTTCGATCATTCTTGCTGCAGTCTGAAAACATGGTTGAAGTCTCAGTTATAGGGTCCTGATGGAGGATAGGTGAACTCAACGGCCAGCCGGTGTAATCTAATCACATGCTAAATGGAAAGAAATCTCTCTTGTTAACACAACCTTTCTTTAAAATCATCCACAATTGGTCACTCACGGCCGTATACATCCATATTTGGAATTGTCCTTTCAATTCATTAGAATCAATTCTTAATTCAAGGAAGCATCACACCTGTAGCTAACAAGCGTTTGTTCATGGAAAAGATCGAGGACAGAAGGAGATCACTTTTTTTAGATGCAAAGAACACCGAAACAGAGATAACAGAAAATAATTCACGTGTTATAATCGTGGATCTGAGATTTGTTCTTGTTTTAAAAAGTTTAATGTCCGATGATTACGATTTTACCTCTTAAAACTTGTTACTCCTCGATATTCATTGGCGATACACCCTAATACTTGCTTGGACTACAAGTGAACCACATCCATTAGATGGGGCATAATGGACGGATCACATTAACTTATGGGTATTGTAAAAGTTCTCTAGAGGAGACTACAACGCCTCTAGTTGGAACAAGCTGCATTACCATAATATCATCGGGTAAAAATCTTGTACTTTTTTTAAATAACTAAGCTATCTGTCATGGCATATCATCAGGTAAAAATCTTGTAAAAATGTAAAATAACTAAGCTATCTGCCATGTCAGGATGTGAACTCTATAAAATGAGCCATTTTGTCGCAGTAAGTGTTTATGACTCAGTAAATGCAGGAATCATAATAATCAGTAACAAAGATAAATACCTTGACCTTTAAAAAAAAGATAAATACCTTCTATATGGAAATTTCTTGGAGAACTCAATCTCGCTAGTTTCTTCACTTTTCTCATGCAGAATTTTAACTTCTAATGGCATTTGATACTCATCATACCTAATGAATTTACACAAAGAAAAAAAAGCCATGAGATGTATTCAGAGTGCAGATCTCTAGAAAAATTTGTCTTTCTCATGCAAAGCATCCATTTTTGACTATGTTTCGGCATGCATGTTCCAGTCCAGATGCATTTAAGCATACCTAATGAATTTACACAAGAAAATGGTTTAGCAACAATGTAACATGTCGCGCAACCGCATGGTGTTTGATAGAGCCTCCTCCACCGCCGGTCAAATCACCTCCTTGGTCGTGGAACATCTACGGTTGTGGGTCGTCCGAGCTCCCCGACGGGTAGACCTTGATCCTCTTCGATCTTGGTGTGACTACTTAGGGTAGCCCCCCTCTCCCCTACTATGTACCTCTTTGGGGTGGTATGCCACCCCCGCGCCGCCACGGTCTCTCGTGTCGGCGCCACCATGTAAATCTGTGTTTTTTATGAAAATGGGATCGCGTTCAGGTGGGCTATCACCCCCCGTTGCACCCTAAAAAAAACTTGAGACATCTATTTTGAGACTGAGGGAGTAGTAAAATAACATTTATGCCATTTAACACTAAGCAATGGATAAAAAAGAAACCTCGCTTCATATAGGTACTTGACAAAGCAGATGGATCACCAAATTGACAAACAAGACCAGAAACAACAACTGAAAGCCTATAACTCTATCACCATTACACCACGAATCATCTTGTTGGTTACGAAATTCCCATGCCCAAACAACTAAAACACTTGTATTGTATAGTTTTCCATGTTTTTATTCCCACCATGAATTTTTACGATCCCGGTGCCATTCTAAAGGGGTCAAGATAGGTACCTTTCTTGTGGATGCATCGGTTTTGGTTACGGGGTAGACGTCGAGGTCATTGAAGGACTCTTCCTCCTCGCATCCGCTCAACTACATGTTGTAGAACTTGCCGGACCAGATATGCACCGAAGCCAACGATTGACCAACATCGATACTGAGCCCAGCCTAGCCCTGCCACACTGCATTTGCGTGCCCATGGTTGTCGTCGCCGCCACCTTGGACACGGCCTCCGGGATGTCAGGTGGTGAGGATGGCGGCATCAAGGGGTCGGACATGGACGGGGATCGCGACGGTGGCGAACTCGAGGCGGCAGCCATCGGCGGGGCACAAGAGATGAAAAGGGAAGTTGGGCCAATGCCTGTTGCGGCTGCTCCTTCTCGATGGCCGACGAGGTTGCAACAAACATGAATGGGAGCTGCTAGCAGTGGCATTGAAAGCAGAGAATATAAATTGTCAGCACGCTCCGATCGATCTTAGTTCGACCAACTGATAAACATATAAAAATTAGGAGGATGTTTAGGCATGGTTGGCGACAAATAAGTGCATGTCACGAGCATTCAATTTGGCTATTTCATGATCTTATACAGAGAAAAACTTAAGGGATTGGGACTGGTACATGAACGCCAGCTGGCTAGGGTAAGCATTTAAGGAATTTGATCGCCACAAACCAAACTAAGCAATTTCATAATCTGGATTTGTAGAGGGGAAAGGGGAATCCAAGGGAAGTGATTTATTTGCTGTAGTGGAGATACGAACTACTGGCAGATCTTCCTGAGGATGGCGATACTGATCTCCAGGAACCTAACCTGGCCCTCGTGCGTCTCCGCTAAGCCACCTTACTGTTCTAGCCTGGATTTCAATTCGATTGATTAGTAATTACCAATCGATGGATAAACGTATGGACCCAATGCGATTAATTAGTTAACACAAATCGATGGATGGACGGACCAGGGGATAAGAAGGGATACCAGGTGAGGTTAGCATGTTTCTGAGCGTGTTGGAGACCAGGCGGCCTTCTTGTCGATGACGAACTCGAAACCCTCGGCGCTGGCCAGCTTCACGACGCCCACCATCTCTCTTTCTTCATCGTGCTCCTCCTCCTTGTGCTGCGCGGTGCAGCCACCGCATCTCCTTTTCCCATCATGACGGCGTGGATCCTTTCCCTTGCTTCAGATGGAGACGGCGCGGACCCAAAGTTTGACGAGCAAGGTGGGAGTTGAGAACGGGGAAGAAAGGGCGTGGCAGTCGTGCGGTCGTGGATGGATGGGGTCATGTGTGCGTGGTCCTCTTGTCGACGGTTTTTCGTCGTGACGCGGTTTATGCAAACCTACCACCATCACGTCGTCTTCTACTTTAAGAAGTACTCCCTCTGTTCGGGATTATAGGTCCTACCCGCATACCTAGGTTGTTAATTTGACTAATAAAATATAACTTATATATCATAAAAGTTATACCATTAGAAAATATAACCTCTAAAGTTTCTAATAAGATAATTTTTATGATATATTATTTATATTTTATTGTTCAAATTGGCAACTTAGTTATCCGCGCGGGACTTATAATCCCAAACGGAGGGAGTAGTAGAGAAATGCACTTATGCCTACCAGCTGGCTCCTATTGGCTAGGCATGCACTACGTAATGCGTATATCCTCATTTAGCAGTTTTTTTTTGGGTAAAACTAGAACTTTATTGAGCAATAGGGATTACAAGTTCGTTCTAGTTCGAGCTCCTGAAGGAAAAACATGCCCCAAACCGAACGTGATGCGAGTTCTACGCTCCATCCTTGCCCAATTGGCAAGGCGATGACTAACCCCGACTTGCTCTCGATCTACCTTTACAAACTTGCATAAACGAGAGAAACTGACTATGTCCTTAATCTCAGTAATTACATGTCGACATGGCAAAAGATTATATAGATCCTGAATGGCTGACACCAACAAAGCACAATCCGTATCAACAATTATTGGAAGGTTACTGTGCTGAACTGCAAACACTAATCCTTCTGAACACGCACATAATTCAGCCTCAAAAGCCTCTTTTGCATAAGAAATAAATCTGCACGCCGAGAAGAGTACCAGACCCTCAGAATCACGTAAAGCCATACCCATCCCAGCAGTTTCATCCTTCATCCGGAATGAGCCATAGATCGCTTAATTTCACCCACCCCACAGGTGGTTTTAGCCAAGGTTTAGTAGGGGTTTTGGCCATTGGCATTGACCTCTCAGGGCGATCAAAGAGAGACAAAGGCCGAGTTCTTTTGGCGGCTTCTCCGAGAAGCCGCCCTACCCCCAGCTTCCTCGGGAAGCCGGTTCCAAAATTCTGTGAGGCTTCCAAGTTAGTTTAGCCTTAACCATTTTGGAAGCCTTGTAAATTTTTTGAACCGGCTTCCCCAGGAAGCTGGGGGTAGGACGGCTTCTCGGAGAAGCCGCCAAAAGAACTGGGCCAAAGACTGTTTACCTTTCACAATAATGTCCGTTAGAATATCCAGAAGAGTGTCTATGTAGCCACACAATGATCTCTTTAATCCTTCAATAGATGGAATAGAATTATCATGGGTAATTTTATTCCTGACATACCAAATTCTCCATGCAACTAGAAGCGTGCAATCAAGCATTTGATCCGGTACTTCCAGCAGAAGAGATCCGAACCAATATTGGGAATTTAAAATAAGATCCCGGCCGGCAGGGATATCTCAACAATCCATCATAGCCTCCCACAGAAGGCTTGCATGGGCGCATCATGCAAGGGCATGGGCCGTATCCTCCACCTCCATGTAGCAAATATTGCAAACGCCAAACACCTTGATACTCCATTTCCTTTTATTATCCTCTATAGCTAGAGCTTTGGAAGTGACACGCCAAGCAAAGTTTTTCACCTTTGGCGGAACCGCAGAGTGCCAGATCTTCTTCCAACAAGGGTCATCACCATGCATGTGAGATCTAGAAGCACCATAGTTGCATTGTTCCGGCAACTCATTGAACGCAAGCTTGTATGCCAAGCTAACAAAAAACACTCCAGACCGCCCAGGCTGCCAAGCCAGAACATTGGCCTGGCCCCTTCTCGAAGGAACAATCCTTAGAATAGCTTTAGCATCCACAAGGAGAAAAATATCATGTATAAGCTGTGTGTTCCACCCACCCATACCATCGAGAATCTCCACAACCCGCCGGAGACGACCGTTGCCTTTGGGTGTAATAACTTTCCCACATCCCACCCTCGTAAATCAACTATCCCGCCAAATTTTAATGCTATCTCCATTGCCGACCCTCCACAGTAGTCCTTTCTTCAACAACAGATCAAGCCCATAGGAGATAGCTGACCATGTAGATGACTGATTCCATGTAAACTCCGTATCCATTAAGTTACCATTCGGAAAGTAGCGCGCTTTTAAAACCCTAGAACAAAAGCTGTCATGAAACGCAATGACTCGCCATGCCTGGCGAGCCAATAGTGCTTGATTTAAGAGGCACATATCTTTGAAGCACATACCTCCCTGCACTTTAGACCTCATCATAGTATTCCAATTGATCCAGTGCATCTTCCTTTTAACGCTAGGATTTTTATTTTCGTGCCCCTTGTTTCTTAGTAGACTTACTTTTTCCCAGCCGCTTAACTTTTTCTTATCTTTTCCCTTCTCATTCTCGGAAACTCATCAAAGAGATCGAACGACAGCTGCCGTCAGGTTGACCGTTGACTGACGTGTGGGGCCACATGGTGTGGGACCATGTGGGACCGACTGGTCGGGAACACGTTATGCTGACATGTGAGGCCGTGTCATGTGGGAATGTGTGGGGCCGGTTGGTTGGGAATGGGGGACGTGGTGCGGGACCATGTGGGGCGTATTTGGTGGTTACATGCTGTAACACCCTCAGATTGGCCCTATGCAAGTTTCAGCGATTCCCGCCAAACCCACATAGAAACGATTCAAAGGTGCCCACAAGGCACTTTCGTGCGGGTGAAAAACAAAGTAATATCATTACACAATAGTCCTCGATGGAACCCATAGAACAGATATATACAATAGCGACTCAACGAGTCAAGAATTCAGATATACATTACAGAGATCCAAATCACCTTAAAAACGATACAACGTCTGAGTATGGACAAGATGCAAATTGAGCTAAGTTCCCTGCAGAATAACCAATGACGTCATAACCCTACCAGGACAAGCCGGAAGGGTAACCCTGCTAACGACGTCGATCTCAAAGCCTGCATAAACAAAAATGGTGTCGACAAAGGGAAAAGGAAAAAGAGAGCGGTCAGTACTGAGGCCAGTACACGGTGAGTCTTAGAATTTTGCGATCCTCGCCTACATAGGTATGGTGGACTAAAGCGGCAACACAACATGCACTAAACAACCTATAGAGACTCGATACAACTGAAGACTATCAGAGAGGGATAAGAAATACCTATTCAAAACCAACCTGATACTAACACCAAACATACTCATCTCTGGTATTTCCCCCTTGAGACCAAACGAGGAAGTCAAACCGAGGAACTCACACAGTTGGCAGTTTTATTCATCCCATTATAGTTGCAACAATTACTAGTCAGATATAGATAGCATGAGCCATCCTGATAACATAAGAAGTGGGCAGTTTTAGTTAACCTTTCCATTGTAGTTGCAATACTTACTAGTCAGATACATATACGATGAGACCTTAAAAAACCAGCAGTTGTTGGTACTTTTATTTATCCATTCCGTTATACTGAAGCTGATTACTAGTCATTTCAAGGTCAAATTTATAGCACTACTTTAGTTATAGTTGTCTATGATCGAGATACTGTGCTCCAAGTCGTCCACCACGGACACGACTTTCAGAATGTTTTACCCTGCAGGGGGCACAAATAGCAACACACACACGATCAATCTCAGAAAAACCAAATGAAAACCTAACAAGGCATCACGACAAAGCAATCATAAGATTCATATAATATTTTAGGGGGCCACCCCACCAAGATACCCGCGATGAAGTTGGCCGGCTCCGGAACGGACCCAGAGGTTTGCGTCAATGGCTGTAAACGACTAGGAACCCGAAAGTGTGACTGTGCTTGTCGATACCACGAAAACACTCCACTTATCTAAATAGTATGGGCTCTCCCCGCGCAATAGTAAATAAAGCAGTAAAACATGGCATAAGTACAAGAGTGTAATAAAGCCTCAAACTACTTTGTGGCCCCAAGAAATAAGATATGACTCAAGCTCTCGCTAAGGGAATTCATGGTTCCATATGCGGATAGTGCGAATATTCAAGAAATAGGTATCAAGTACTCGGGGGTCCTACGGGACACAAGTGGACGGTTAAAAACCAAATAACATTTATAGTCCACCTGTGCCTCTGCATTATTTATCTACTTTTAATATTAGCTATTAAACTGTAATTGAAGCCATGATCATCTCCAACATAAAGCATGAGGCATTTCTCCAATAACTGCGGTACTCGACGACATCGAAACAACACCTGAGCAAGCAACTACGACTCGCAAGGCCGACTATCTACCAAACAACAGGTAATAAGAGGTGTCCAAGGCAATATAATGGCTGCAAGGGATATCACGGGTATGAAAACTAGAGTATCGCAACACAGATAGCAATAGATTCATGCAAACTAGAAGATCGGGCATGATGCATGCATGATGTATGACATGACAAAGGTGCGATGCAATTAGGCAATATGAAGCGAAAACGGGGTCCCGACAATTATTTAATAGGTTCATGTTGTTTAGATACCTCATATTTTAAATGTTGGCTTAATAAGGAAAAACATGGAAATAGTTTGCTACACAAATTTAAATGGGGCCAATTTAAGACTAGAAAATCCCACATATGGTCTCCATATTTAATTATTAGGTGAATCGGCATAATGCCCCCAAACCACACAATATGTATGCGAGTATGAATGATTATATGCAACAAGTATATTTATATATTATAAAAATATAGGGGTCTCGATAAGAGGGTCACACATGGTGGGGTTCGGATCCAGGGATTCCGAGGGTTCGAGGGATCGGTCTCCAAGTGGGTGATCTTGGCGTCCGTGTAGAACTCCTTCGGGCATCGAATTCTTGAAGGAGATCGTGGCAACCCATGAAGGAGACCATGGGGTGCAGCATCAGATTGGTCTTGGACTTCGGCGCCGCTGGTTCCTCGAATTTGTGGGCGACGTTGTCGATCTTGTTCGTCTAGATGGTTCGAAGACCCTGTCTTGTCGATCTTGAGAAGGATAGGCTCGTAGCAGTACCACGCTGCTACCTCAGCTTCACAGCACCAGTGAAACGAGTAGCACACATGCACCACTAGGGGTGTGTTCGGTTCTGGAATTAGGTGGAACGGAACCGGTCCGTTCCGCGCCTAGCGTCCGTTCGTATGTTCGGTTGGAAGAAAGGAATGGAACCAGGTGGTTCCTCGGAACGGAATATTCCTCTAATATGCGGAACGAGGTCGTCCGACCGAATCGGCCGGATCGCGCGGAACGACTTGCTAATTGACGAACTAACCCAGTTAAGATGATTAATTAGTGAATCAACAGAGATTTTTAGCTGTGGCGATGATTACCTGATATGATTAGCAACAAAATCTTGCAAAAACACGCGGCCCTTTAATTTGAGTATATTTTGCAAAGATTTTAAAACAAAAAGATTTCTATAATTTGGTACTTTTAGCAAAGATTTTAAGACAAAAAAATATTTTCTACCATTAATTACAATTGTTTAATTTAAGCTCAGATTATTAGAATTTTAAGGATCATTATAGCTATTCCGTTCCGGTCCCAATTCTTCCAACCGAACATAATATGGAACCATTCCGTTCCTCGTTCTTTTTCGAACCAAACACAGGGTCGGAACCGTCCCATGCCCTCGGAATGGACTCACTCCGTTCCATTCCCTCTCGTTCTAGAACCGAACACACCCTAGGCCAACGTGAAGGGCAGCACAACAGTGTGCGCATCCTGCAGAGGCGAGGAGGTCGGACCCGTGTAGGCGGGTCAGAGCAGGGCAATGGGGCTTGGCAGTGGCGGTGGCCGCGGGGCGCAGTGATCGATGATAGGTTGCCGGCGAGCTCGGGTGGAGTTGGTGGCGGTGAGGAACACAGAGGGAGGCCGAGCGATGCGCTGTAGAGGGCACCGAAGGGGAGGAAGGCGGCATACGGACACGGGCGGTCACGCGGTTCGGTGGCAGAGGGTCGAGGAAGAGGGCCCGCCGGTGGCAGCAGGACCTGGTGTGGCAAAGAGGCACCACGAGGGAGGCGGGTCCTCTTGGCGACAACGACGAGCGGCTCATAGGGCAAGGTGAGCGGCGGCAGCAAGGGAGCCTGGGGTAGGCGATCTAGGCAGCTCGGGGGAAGGAGGCCGGTGGGGAGATCATCGGGGAGGAAGAGGCAAGGAGGGGAGTGGCGACAGGCGACCGGTGGAGTTCTGGGGGAACGGCGCAGGGGCTCGCTCGGGAGGAAGGCGATGGCGACGAGCAGCGCATCGGGTCAGAGGCGCTTGTGGGGGGGGGGGAGGTAGGTGTCATTGATGCGGGGTGGGCGGAGTGAATCTCGGGCATGGGGTGGGGTCCACGGGAGCGGGCGGGTGTGCTGCGTGCGTTGTACGCGGGATGGGATGGGAAGGTGACGTGAGGTGGGCCAGGCGGCGATCGCGATGTGGAGCTGGGCATATCGCTGCGAGGTGGGATGGTGAGCGTGCATTGTTTGTGTTGCGTGCGTGCACAGAGCGAGTGGCGGCGGGGGTGAGGAGAGAGGGGTTGGGGTGTAGCTAGGGTTTGGGTGATCTAGGATTAGGTTTAGGGGAATTAGGGTTTGGGTTAGTAGGCCAACTAGCTGGGCCTTTGGGCCTGGCCGGCTGTCTCCCGCGATAGTAAAATATTTTTATTATAAAAAATATTATGGGTTTATTTTAAAGGCTTATATAAATAGTTTTTAGACAAAACAAAATAATCGGACGAGGCCGGTTTTGATTTGAAATAAGGACGGCGAAATTTAGAAAAACAAAGCTAAACTTTTAGAGAAATAAATTTAGGTAAATTATATGCATGCAAATATGAAGATGCCCAAATAAAAATAACAGGTGATTTTCTAGTTGGTTTTTATCCGGGGTTCTACACATGCACCCTATCGCCTAAATTGGAAGTTTTATTTTTTTTATTCTTATGATTGTGTACTTTTTAATAGCGCCTTTTCCCCTCTCTATCTCTCACTAACAGTTGTGTTTTTTGCCAAAAAGGTAGCGAATATAGAGCAGCTTCTCTCTTCATTCATTGTTCCTTTTGGCCCTCATTTTTTCCAATCTGGTAGAAAATCTAGAGCAGCAAATCTAACCAGCATCATAAATACATTCAGTAATAGAGCAGATAGAGATAATGCAACTAATATAGGATATATAGTATGGTACTTAACGAGGTTCGGCAATTAGGCTGGTCAGCAATAGCGGGCAAGTTTAACACAGACAAAACAAAAGAAGCTACTTTACAGCACCAGCACAAGGATCAGTGCCCCCTCATGGCCTCTACCAGGAGGGCCTCTGCCTCTCTAGTGTTTCGTCCACTTGTTGCTGCCATGTCACTTGACCTTAGGCGCGTTGGGATTGATTGGGGGCATGCGACCCTCTTCGACGGCCACCTTCTAGAGGTTGCGGAAGTGAAAACCAAGCGCCAGGTGCTTGGCTCTAAAGGCGTGGACTTTCACGGTCTGGCTGCAGGTCTTCACATCCTCTGCATGCTTCACGAGGGAGTTGAAGTAGGTGGCGAGGAGCCTCTTGGTGCAGAAGGTGCACCTGTAGATTTCGCAAGGGAAGAAGTTGTCATACTAGATGGACTTCAGCCTCCTCAGCACCCGACGAGTCTTGGTGTCCTTGGACTCGTTGTCGCTGCAGACGCCGCTGCTATCCATCTGTTGGAAAATAGTAGCATGCAATAAGGAAATGATTGGGATGCCTTGATTATCTGGATTGATTATTTGCATAAATTGACCAATTGAGATCCCCTGATTATTCGCATAAATTAACCGAGTGGGTTAAATTCCCCAATCCCCAAATCTCAAACAAAATCAAATACTTATCCCAACTACAGATCGACACTAGTACTAACTACGGAATCCCTTAACTGCAACTCGGAGGATAAATAAAATAGAATTGAAATACAAACAGGGGGATTCATCAAAATACGAGATCTAACACAAGAGTATTAGCTTCTGTAAAAAGACCTAGAATCCAATGATTTAAAATACGAACAGTCGAACCCTAATAACACACGATCTAGGATCCTACAATAGGAATGTGGTAAGAACAAGGGAAGGGGAGAAAACCCTAGTTACCTCCGACCATGGGTCGACGATGCTGGTGTTGTAGGGGTTCTCTAGCCTGATGTAGTCCTCCTCGTAGGGGTCCCAGCCGAGCGAGATCTGCCCGAGACTGGTGGGGGCCTCCTCATCGGTGGCTACGGCGGAAGCAGGGATGGGGGCCTGGACAGGGATGGCGACTGCCTTTGATGCCTCGATGGGGGCCTATACAGGGACGTGGGACTCCTCGCGGGCGGCCTTGGAGGCAATGATGGCCACCGCGCCGTTCTTCTCCATCGCCGGCACGGTTGGGGTTTTCTTACGGTTTTGGAGGAGGTGATGGGACAGTGGAGATGGTTGCGTGAGTGAGCAAGCGAGGAGTGAGTGATGAGTGAGAGTGAGGAGGCCTATATAAAGGCAAATGGAAGATATGTTTCGTTGCACCACCATGCACCGTGTAACCGCGTACGCTACTGCACCGTGCATGGCCACACGCGTCCGCTACCGCCCCGTGCACCGTGACACGCATACCGTGCATCACATTCTTTCCCTCGTGTCTAACCCTGGCGACTTAGTTGTGCTCAGTTGTACCCTCAAGTGTAACACTAGCACAGTTTGGTTGTACTCAGTTTTGTCCTCCAGTACTAACACTACTACATGCAATATGCTCACTTTTACCCTCCGGTGGCTTGTAAACAGAGAGTCAACGAATGGGTTTTAGCTAGCTAATTGAGTCATTTTATGCACAATAAATTCAAAAAGGTCAAAACATAGTGGCACCTACCCGAGAAGTCTTCTTATATGACATGCCACCATAAGAAATGTATAAAAATCAAGTTTTAACCTAAATCACCACTTCTCAAATCACCTGCTATTTGTGAAGGTTCATGCCATTTTACTCAAGCCTCTTCCCAAAACAACCCTCCCCAAAATATAGTTTGTCTGAATGAGGCAATAATTGTCACACTAATGTATATTTGAGTTGCAAATAGTTTGATATATGCCAATATGTATTTTATTGTATAAAATATGCATTTTCCATTTTTTAAATCTCTTTCTATTTTCTATTTGAATCCCTTTGTCAGTTTTGCCCTTGGTTTTTAAGTTCTACTCAGTTTTTCCCTCTCTCTTAGTCACAAACTCTCACACTTGTACTCATCTTGGCTTCTACGCTCTGATTGGTCGAGACAGTTGTTACGTGGATCATGCCCACCAACTGTTGATCCTCTGTGATCTAGCGGACAAGATAACCCCTATAGCTATCGAAGGCAACCCTCTGTCCATGCAAAATAACGAGTTTTCCACCAGTACTTTAACTCCATAAATAAATGTTTTTGAATATAATTTGAAGGGAAAGTGTTCAAAGGTGTATAATTTTCGTATATGCAAGTTTATGCATTACATTTCACTCTATGAAAATGATAATATCTCAAGATTTTCTTAGCACAACATTATCATGTCCTAGGTGCGGTTTCAAAGTGTTCAAAGGTGTATAATTTTTGTATATGCAAGTTTATGCATTACATTCCACTCTATGAAAATGATAATCTCTCAAAATTTTGTTAGCAAAACATTATCACGTATTAAGTGCAATTTCAAAGAGTTCAAAGGTGTATAATTTTCGTATATGCAAGTCTATGCATTACATCTCACTATATGAAAATGATAATCTCTCAAGATTTTGTTAGCACGTCATTATCATGTATTAAGTGCGATTTAACAGTGTTCAAAGGTGTATAATTTTCGTATATGCAAGTTTATGCATTATATTATACTCTATGAAAATGATAAATGATCAAGATTTTCTTAGCACAACATTATCACGTATTAAATGCGATTTCAAAGAGTTCAAAGGTGCATAATTTTCGTATATGCAAGTTTATGCATTACATCTCACTCTATGAAAATGATAATCTCTCAAGATTTTGTAAGCACATCATTATCATGTATTAAGTGCGATTTCACAGTGTTGAACGGTGTATAATTTTCGTATACACAAGTTTATGCATTATATTTCACTCTATGAAAATGATAAACTCTCAAGATTTTCTTAGCACAACATTATCATGTCCTAATTGTGATTTCACAGCATTCAAAGGTGTATAATTTTCGTATATGCATGAGGCATAAATATTTTAGTTTAGGGATCACTTTCACGCTCTAAAAATGGTAAACTCTCATGATTTTCTTAGGACAACATTATCATATCCAAATTGTAATCTGAAAGTGTTCAAGGGTTGTGTCAATGCACTATTTTTATTAAGAGTTGTATAATTTTTTAATTTTAAAGTGTTCAAGAGTTGTGTCATTTTCTTATTTCTTATACTTCCATCTACCTAAATCTCAAAGACTTTCACCTCATAGATTCACTTGATTGCAACCGAGACATTAACTCGACAAACAAATTAAATCATCGGAACGACTCCTCTGTCGGCCACATTATCCACAGTAAGCGCGCACCCAATTGATCTCATGAGTTGCGCCAATTGATTGTCCACAACAAGCGCCCCCGTCTAATCAGAACAATATGGTGCGAGATCTAACCTTCCCTGCGCATGGTTCTCATTGTTATCCTTCATGCAGGTCAACGAGACGACACCATACTACAGCCAGGATGAACGGGGGCCAAATTGAAGCTAGACAAAGGGCCACCGTCACCAGAGAAGAAGAATAAAGGGGAGGCAACGACATGGACACGAGCGCGGGGCTGGCTTGGTGTCTCATTTTGCAACGCCAACCTGGGTAAGATGTGCGTTTTATGATCACGTGGATAAGCTATGGGTCCCACGCTGATCTTGATAAATAGAGAGAGGTGTCCACTATGGGACCCGATAAAACACGGACGCACTTATCAGCACGTAACGACAAGGGTCCACTACGGGACCCGAAAAATGCGGCCTCACTTGTCAGCATGTAACAGCAAGGGTCCACTAGAGACCCGACTGAATGCGGCCCCACTTGTCAGCACGTAACGACAAGGCTGACAGATACCGAGTTTCAGAACGTGTGAGAGTTTTGGAGAAGAAGATGGGCAAAAGTGAGGAAATGTTAAGCGGCTAGGGAAAAGTGAGTATAACTAACGAACCAAGGGCACGGAAATAGAAATCCCTTTACCTTTATCCACACCCCACCAATAATCTCTAATCAACTTTGTGAGGTCATCGCAAATAGATACTGGGAGTTTGAAAACCCCTATAACATATACCGGGATAGCCTATGCAATAGCCTTGATGAAAACTTCCCTCGCACTCTAGGAGAGCATATCCTCGTAATCCATCAACCATTTGCAGAGACTTGATTGTAAATTAATAAAGTGGCCTTTGTGCATCCTGCCATTAGGGGTAGGAAGACCTAGATACTTCTCCTCAAAATCTTGATTCTCCACATGTAAGATAGAACGAACCCCCTCCTGAGTAGTCAGTGGACAAGAAGGATTAAAAATTATGGAGCACTTGGACGGGTTAATAAGCTGCCCCGTACCTTTAGCATATACATCAATCACATGCTTCACTCTTAAAGCTTCATCCTCCGCTGCATGAAAAAATAATAGTGTATCGTCAGCAAACAGGAGATGAGAAATACCAGGAGCTTGTCGACACACCTTGAGGGGAGATAAGCCATCAACCTCAACTTCTCGTTGCAAAAGGGTTGAAAGACCATCAGCCACGAACAAGAACAGAAATGGAGAGATAGGATCTCCCTGGCGTAGCTCTCTTGTCGGAGTAAATGCTTCCAATAGGGTTCCATTGAATTTTACCGAATACCTCACCGTGGTAACACAAGCCATTATCCATTGTATCCACCGATGAGAAAACCCCATATTATGCATAGTAGACTCCAGGAAGGACCAATACACTCTATCATAAGCCTTATAAAATCCAACTTATAAGCACAAAAATAAGAATTAGCAGCCGTACCATGCTCCATGAAGTGAAAGCACTCAAAATCCAATAAGGCGTTGTCTGTGATCAAGCGCCCCGACACAAAGGCACTTAGATTTTCAAAAATAATGTCCCCCATAAGTGGATGAAGCCTATTCACTAGGCACTTTGAAACAACCTTATATAGTACATTACACAAACCAATAGGCCTATAGTCCTTGAGATCGCATGGGTTGTCCACTTTCGGAATAAGCACAATAGAGATGTCATTAGTACCTCATGGCATAAAACCTGTAGAAAAGAAGTGCTTCACAGCTTTGATCACATTATCAGGCATAATATCCCAATTACTTTGATAAAACTTAGCAGGAAAACCATTAGGACCCGCAGCTTTGATGGGCCAAATTTGGAAGAGAATGTCAGAGATCTCCTTATCAGTAAAATCATTACACAAGCCCATATTCATATTATCATAAATATGCACTTGGATCAGAGAGGTGATAGGTTCTTTATCCAAAGTAGGATCCTTAGTACACAAGGATTTAAAATAGGGTACCGACATTCTCTCCATTTCAGTAGGAACTGTTTTAACAACACCATCAAAATCATGTAGGCTGGCAATTTTATTGCGGCACGCCCACCAAACAGCCTTCCAATCACTAG
The DNA here is from genome assembly GCA_916181665.1 of Avena sativa. Lineage (NCBI taxonomy): Eukaryota > Viridiplantae > Streptophyta > Magnoliopsida > Poales > Poaceae > Avena > Avena sativa. The sequence continues at coordinate 289,217,376 of OV702296.1, forward strand.
TAGAAAACAGGCCATCCGTTCACGCCCCCTCAGAGCATTAGTCCCGGTTGCGCCACCAACCGGGACTAATGCTGGCACGCGTCCTGGTTCGAGCGGGCACGGGGCCCAGAGGCATGCGTCCCGGTTGGTAACGGGGCATACGTCCCGGTTGGAGCCAGCAACCGGGACTAAAGGTTTGGCCATAGCCACGTGGCGTGGCACACACCTTTAGTCCCGGTTGGTGGCTCCAACCGGGACGTATGCTCCCGCCCTCTATAAATGCAACGCCCCAGCCCCCTCTGCCTCCACTCTGTTTTTTCTCTTGGTGGAAGGTGTGAGGGGTGTGCTAGTTTTTTCTCCCCTATGCATGCATTCAAGGTGTTTGATGAAATGTTTGAGTGAATAATCCCGTTCAATTTCTCATAGAACAAAAATATAGAAGGTGTCCGAGACGCACTTGAGCTTTCTCCTCTTTATTTCCCTCGATCGAGGTTAGCAATCTTATCTTTTCTCTGTCATTGATACAATGCATGTGTCGATGTGAATTGGTCATTTCACTATTTATGATGTCCTGTTTTTTGATAAACTTACTTATATGATGCATATGAACGGTCGGGAATGGATGTACGGTGACCGGCGCGTAGCCGGGTATATGAAAGGCGTGGATAAATTTATCGATGTGGCTACGACAAACAAAGAGAATGGTTTTATACGTTGTCCATGTGTTCAATGTCGGAACAACAAGGAGTACTCTTCCTCGAAAATCATTCGCGGCCACCTGATTATGAAAGGTTTCATGCCCAACTATAATTGCTGGACCAAGCACGGGGAAAGAGGGGTTATGATGGAAGATGGTGAAGAAGAAGATGATGATAACAACTATCATCATATGTTTCCTGAATACAGTGATACTGCAATGGAAGACAATGGAGAGGAAAGAGGTGAAGAACGGGCATCAGATGAGCCGGCTGATGAACTTGGTAGGGTCATTTCTGATGCAAAGCAAGACTGTGAAACAAAAAATGAGAAGTTGAAGTTAGAGGGCATGTTAGAAGATCACAAGAAATTGTTGTACCCAAATTGTGAAGATGGCAGCACAAAGCTCGGTACCACACTGGAATTGTTGTGATGGAAGGCAGAGTGTGGTCTAACTGACTCCTCATTTGAAAAGATGCTGAAAATAATGAAGCCGAAGTTTCCAAAACATAACGAACTTCCCGAGAGTACCTACGAAGCAATGAAGACTCTCTGTCCTCTAGGATTAGATGTGCAAAAGATACATGCATGCATTAATGACTGCATCCTCTACCGCGGTAAGGAGTATGAGAATTTAGATAAATGCCCGGTATGCAATGCGTTGCGGTATAAGATCAGACGAGATGACCCTGGTGATGTTGAGGGAGAGCCCCTCCGGAAGAGGGTTCCTACTAAGGTTATGTGGTATGCTCCTATGATACCAAGGTTGAAACGCATGTTCAGAAACAAAGAGCATGCCAGGTTCTTGCGATGGCACAAAAAAACCCGTAAGAAAGACGGGAAGTTGAGACACCCTGCTGATGGGTCACAGTGGAGAAAAATCAAGAGAGACTTCCCAGACTTTGCAGGTGACGCAAGGAACTTATGGTTTGGTCTAAGTACGGATGGCATGAATCCTTTTGGGGAGCAGAGCTGCAGTCACAGCACCTGGCCCGTGACTCTATGTATCTACAACCTGCCTCCTTGGTTGTGCATGAAGCGTAAGTTCATTATGATGCCAATGCTCATCCAAGGCCCGAAGCAACCGGGCAACGACATTGATGTGTACCTTAGGCCATTAGTTGAAGAACTCCTACAGTTGTGGGGCAAACCAGGTGTACGTGCGTGGGATGAGAACAAGCAGGAGCCATTTGATCTACGAGGGTTGTTATTCGTAACCATCAATGATTGGCCTGCTCTTAGTAACCTTTTAGGACAGACAAACAAGGGATATAAGGCATGCACACACTGTTTAGATAAGACTGAAGGTACATATTTGCATAAATGCAAGAAGGTTGTGTACCTGGCGAATCCACGATTTCTTCCGACCAATCATCTCGTAAGAAAGAAAGGCAAGCATTTCAAAGGTGAGGCAGATCACCGGAAGAAGCCTGAACTCCCTGCTGGTGATGATGTATTTGGTATGATCAAGGACATAGAAGTAATCTTTGGAAAGGGTCCCGGCGATCAATCAGTTCCGAACGACGTCGCTACAGGTCACACACCCATGTGGAAGAAGAAATCTATATTTTGGGAGCTGCCATATTGGAAAGTCCTGCGTGTCCGCTCTTCAATCGACGTGATGCACGTGACGAAGAATCTTTGCGTGAACCTGCTAGGATTCCTAGGCGTGTATGGGAAGACAAAAGATACACCAGAAGCACGGGAGGACCAACAAATTATGAAAGACCCAAAGAACATGCATACACATAACAAGACGGATAAAGGGCGTCACTTAAGTCGTGCCAGCTATGCTCTTACCAAAGCAGAGAAGGAAATATTTTTTGAAGTCCTTTACATTATCAAGGTGCCGTCGGGCTTCTCATCTAATATAAAGGGGATAATAAATATGGCAGAGAAAAAGTTCTAAAACCTGAAGTCTCATGACTGTCACGTGATTATGACGCAGTTGCTTCCGATTGCATTGAGGGGGCTTCTACCGAAAAATGTTTGAGTACCCATTGTGAAGCTGTGTGCATTCCTCAATGCAATATCTCAGAAGGTAATCAATCCAGATATTCTGCCAAGGTTACAGAAGGATGTGGTACAATGTCTTGTTAGTTTTGAATTGGTGTTCCCACCATCCTTCTTCAATATTATGACGCATCTCCTGGTTCACCTAGTGGAAGAGATTGCCATTCTCGGTCTGGTATTTCTGCACAATATGTTCCCCTTTGAGAGGTTCGCTAGACCAGAAGGAAGCATCTCCAAGGGATATGGAACAGAGGAGGTCATTGAGTTTTGTGTTGACTTTATTCCTGACCTTAAGCCGATTGGTGTTCCTGACTCGCGGCATGAGGGAAGACTAAGTGGAAAAGGCACGCTGGGAAAGAAAGCAATGATATGTAGGGACGGGGATTCTTTCACTAAAGCACACTACACAGTTCTACATAATTCCACCTTGGCAGCTCCGTATATCGAGGAACACAAGAATATTGTACGCTCCAAAAACCCGGGGAAGCCTGAATCATGGATTACAGATGAACACATGAAGTCTTTCGGTGGTTGGATGCGGACACATCTCTTGAATGACACCACTATTGGAGATCAGCTATACTTGTTGGCCGCGTCACCATATTCTACTGTATTGAATTTCCAAGGGTACGAAATAAATGGGAATACATTCTACACGATCGCCCAAGATAAAAAGAGCACCAACCAAAATAGTGGTGTCCGCTTTGATGCAATAGACGAGAATGGACAAAAGGACACATATTATGGTTACATAGAGAAGATATGGGAACTAGACTATGGAGTCTCTTTTAAGGTCCCTTTGTTTCGCTGCAAATGGGTCAACCTGAATGGGGAAGGGGTAAAGATAGACCAGTTGTACGGAATGACAACAGTGGATCTCAACAATATTGGTTATAGAGATGAACCATTTGTCCTAGCCAATGATGTGTCTCAGGTTTTCTATGTGAAGGACATGTCCTCCAGACCGAAAAAAAGAAAAAATATGCAAACGAATACATCATATGATGAGCCAAAGCATCACATAGTTCTTTCAGGGAAAAGAAACATCGTGGGAATCGAGGACAAGACAGACATGTCAGAAGATTATAATAAGTTTGATGAAATTCCGCCCTTCACAGTGAAAACTGACCCAAGCATTCCGTTAAGTAAAGAAGATGCTCCATGGTTACGTCTGAAGTGATCATAAGGAAGGACATATGCCAAAAAGTTCATGCTCATATTATGTAACTCTAGTTCATGTCTTTCGCGGTTTGTGGCTTGACCGAAGGATATCTTTTGCGGTTTGTGGCTTGACCGGGACTATATATAGGGGGGCCTTTAGTCCCGGTTTTGTAGTCTCAGTTTTTAATATTAATAAATGTCTTGAGTGTTAGTCCTGTTTTGTGGCTGGACCGGGACTATGAAGAAGTTGTCCCGATTCGTACTTACCATTAAGATCTGATCTCCAAACGCGCGCGGTCACATATTAGGGAGTGCCTCTATGACCAGTTTCTTGGAGATGCCGGAGGACTAGGATCCGGCGGCATCTCCCTGAAACTGGTCGTAGTGGTGTCCCTGCTCTCGAAAACCATCTTGCAGCTTGTAACTTCTCTAACTAGATCAATACACCTGAGAGCTAACTAATTTCACATATTAGGGAGTGCCTCTATGACCAGTTTCTCGGAGATGCTGGAGGACTGGGCTCCGTCGGCATCTCCCTGAAACTGGCCGTAGTGGTGTCCCTGCTCTTGAAAACCATCTTGCAGCTTGTAACTTCTCTAACTAGATCAATACGCCTCGGAGCTAACTAATTTCACATATTAGGGAGTGCCTCTATGACCAGTTTCTCGGAGATGCCGGAGGACTGGGCTCCGTCGGCATCTTCCTGAAACTGGCCGTAGTGGTGTCCCTGCTCTCGAAAACCATCTTGGAGATGCCTCAAACTGGCTGGAGGACTGGACTCGCAAGGATGCCTATTTATAGTACAAGCATCTCGGCATAGTGTCGACACTTACGAAATAATGTCGACACTCACCCCTATTATTAGTGCTGACTCGTGTTTTTTCCCGGTTGGTGTCTCCAACCGGGACTACAGGTTCATCTTTAGTCCCAGTTGGTGACACCATCCGGGACAAGGTACACGCCTCACGACATAATGTCGACACTCACCCCTATCATTAGTGCTGCCTGGCCCAGCCTGCCGAAATCCCTCCGCGTGGTGTCAACAATGAAAATCCAGTTTCAGAATGCTACCGTCCCATTTTTAGAACAATCCGAACAATGAAAATCCTTTGCGTGGTGTCATATTATGTTACATAGTTGAAAGGAAAAATACCAGACTTGGTATATTGATCATATTTCCAGAAAACCTTCACAAAATGACCTATCATGTTCGAGGTTTCATGGCTTCCGGTCCAAATGACCGATGTTATGTGCTGAATCACGGCATAATTTGTGATGTTGTTCCCATATTATGCATGTGTGTAGACATTGGTATGGAGAACAATGTTGCAGGAGGAATTTTTCCTTTTTGTCGCACGGAAAAGCCCTTTTCCATTTTCCGAGCGCAAAAAAGGGTCGTTTTGTGAAGTAACCACCAAAATGCCGTTTCAGAATGCTACCGTCCCATTTTCCTAAAATACTAGACCACCTTACATGGACTATCTCCCAACCGGGACATCTCAAACCTTTTCGTCCATCCCGGGTAAAAAGGACAAATGTCTGCCGAATCCGCAGTAAGTGGGTCCGGTTTTTCCCGCCATTTTTTCCCGCCATTTATTCCCACCAGTTTTTCACGCCGGTTCTTCCCGCTAGTTCTTCCCTCCAGTTATCTTCTTGCCATTTATCACTATATATATGTAGGGTTGGCCTCCATTGTCATTGCACATCTCTAGACTCATATCTGCAACCTCATCACTCTTTCCCATGACTTCCATCGTAGCACTAACTCCCAGGGAGGCGGAGGTGCTTTGCGCCTCGAACCACCCCTTCCCGCCGGGCTACTGTGTCCCCGTCGGCTGGATGCTGAGCGCCGGAGGCGTGCCGGTTCCTCATGTCCCTCTAGGTGTGGCGCGTCGGATGGCCATCACGAACCACTACTACTTCGAGCTCACGCCGGAGCAGCAGAGGAATCCCAGATGGCATCCCGACTATTTCCCGACTTGGGAAGCCTTCTTCGTGGATCGGCATGAGAGGGCGCTCGCCAGGCACGAGGAGGACGACCCACCTCCTCCCAACTTCAACGAGGCCGGCCGTCGGCTGTGGTGGCGCGGCCGGACTCTCCAGAGCGTCATGGCCTACGGCACAGCCGCCGACTCTAGCCCCCGCCTGCGCTACCCTCAAGTCCAGCCCACTCGTACTCATCCTTCAAGGTTCAACTACGGCGACCCCGATGACGACAGCGACGACGGCCGCGGCGAGTACGACGACTACAGTGGCGAGTATTACAGGTGTAGGCAGGAGCATGACTGAATCATTCCAACATTGCAAAACAAGTTCGGCCGATTGTGGCTTAATCTGGCCATGTATCTTAATTTTCAGTTCTTCTATGTAACTTTGTGTTAGTTGTGTTATGTACTTTAATTCCAGTTCTATCCTAATCAAATTTTCTTTCCGCCCATTATTTTCCGTACTTTTTATGTTTAAAGTTTTTCTAAATTCCAAATTAATATTAAAAAAATATAAGTTAATTCATTTTTAATTGTAAATGGTTCATATTTCAAATGGTTACATTAATTATTTTTTAAAACAGAAAATGGTTTTGAATTATTTATTCAAATCCAAACACTTTTTATGTTTAAAGTTTTTCTAAATTCCAAATTAATATTCAAAAAATATAAGTTAATTAATCTTTAATTTTAAATGGTTACATTAATTATTTTTTAAAAATAGAAAATGGTTTTGAATTAGTTATTCAAACCCAAACACTTTTTATGTTTAAAGTTTTTCTAAATTCCAAATTAATATTCAAAAAATATAAATTAATTCATTTTTAATTTTAAATGGTTCATAGTTTAAATGGTTACATTAATTCTTTTAAAAATAGAAAATGGTTTCGAATTAGTTATTCAAATTCAAACACTTTTTATGTTTGAAGTTTTTCTAAATTCCAAATTAATATTCAAAAAATATAAGTTAATTCATTTTTAATTTTAAACGGATCATATTTTAAATGGTTACATTAATTATTTTTTAAAAATAGAAAATGGTCTTGAATTAGTTATTCAAATCCAAACACTTTTTATGTTTAAAGTTTTCCTAAATTCGAAATTAATATTCAAAAAATATAAGTTAATTCATTTTTAATTTTAAATGGTTCATAGTTTAAATGGTTACATTAATTATTTTTAAAACAGAAAATGGTTTCGAATTAGTTATTCAAATTCAAACACTCTTTATGTTTAAAGTTTTTCTAAATTCCAAATTAATATTCAAAAAATATAAGTGAATTCATTTTTAATTTTAAATGGATCATATTTTAAATGGTTACATTAATTATTTTTTAAAAATAGAAAATGGTTTTGAATTAGTTATTCAAATCCAAACAGTTTTTATGTTTAAAGTTTTTCTAAATTACAAATTAATATTCAAAAAATATAAGTTAATTCATTTTTAATTTTAAATGGTTACATTAATTATTGTTTAAAAATAGAAAATGGTTTTGAATTAGTTATTCAAATCCAAACACTTTTTATGTTTAAAGTTTTTCTAAATTCCAAGTTAATATTCAAAAAATATAAGTTAATTAATTTTTAATTTTAAATGGGTACGTTAATTATTTTTTAAAATAGAAAAGGTTTTGAATTAGTTATTCAAATCCAAACACTTTTTATGTTTAAAGTTTTTCTAAATTCCAAATTAATATTCAAAAAATATAAGTTAATTCATTTTTAATTTTAAATGGTTCATAGTTTAAATGGTTACATTAATTATTTTTAAAAACAGAAAATGGTTTCGAATTAGTTATTCAAATTCAAACACTTTTTATGTTTAAAGTTTTTCTAAATTCCAAAGTAATTATCATTTAGAAAACATTACAAATTTAAACCCCAAAATAAAAATAAGGCGGGAACAGAGAGAAATTTCTGAAAAAATTTGAAAACAGGGTCATATGTCCCGGTTGGGGCCACCAACCGGGACTAAAGACCCCTGCGCGCGCCAACCCTTGGTCTGCTGAAAAAATTGGAGTATATGTCCCGGTTGGTGGCACTAAAGGTCCTTTGGTTATAACTGACGCGCCTCCTCTTCTTCTTCCCCATCTCACTTCTCTGCTTCTCACCGACGCGCGCACAGGAACCGCCCACGACGCCGGCAGGATGCCCGAGCTCGCCGCCGCCCGCGCGTTCCGTCCGTCGCCTCCGTCCGTGCGCGCCCCAGCTTCTTCCCCCTGCCCCCCGCCCGACGCCGCCGCTGCTCGAGCTCGACGGAGGCGACGCTCCGGTGACCAAGAAGGAGCGGCGCCGCCACTGTCTTGCTCCCTGCGTTGCCCTCTCTCTAACGCGCGGTGAGCCTCTGCACCTCCCAGTGCCCTCCGTTTTCCTGCTTGCTTGTTGTAGCCGCCACGCGTCGTGTCCCTGCAAGCACCGCCGCCGCTGCCCGCCGTGCGCCCAGATCCGGTGACCTTCTTCGAGCGACGCCGCCACTTTATTGCTTACCTCGACGCGCTGCTTCGATCAAGCCTAGCCCCGTCGGCCCGCACGCCTCACAGCGCCGTCCCCGGTGACCAGCCGACGGTGGCCGCCGAGATGATGTCACCCCGGCGTCACGCTGACGTGGCCCACGGGCCCGCTGACCTTTGACCACCACGGTGGCTTGCTGATGTGGCCTAGGGCCCAGCAGTCAGTCATAGTGGATAGGTTCTGTCTGGGTAAAAAAAACCCAACCCTTTGATAATGTCATATTGACACAGTAATTCAATTTTAAATGATTTAATAATTCCAAAAATTGATATAAACTTGTAAATTCAATATCTTTTTATTTATAAGTCAGAAAAATACAAATAATATATCAAATTATTCAGAAAAATGAAACCTATATATTTAACCTATAATCATGCATTGTTCAACAACCTAAATGACAAGTATAATTAGAAGAACAAATGCACCCCTCTCATATGTTCCGGAGTTTCCCCGAGTTAGGGTTTTCACCCCTCGGAACCCCGATTAAATCGTCGAGCATGTCTTAGGGTTACATTCCAATGCAAATTAACTTTTCATATCATCATACTTGCTTGAGCATTGCATCGATGCCATGTGTTGATTGTTTCCCTTTCTTTTCGATGTTTGGATTATTTGGTTTATTATTAGTTAGGTATTATTAGGTTTATTAATTAGTTTGGTATTATTGGTCTTCGGCCCCACTGGCAGTCACTGTGGGTAGCCCCATACCCGATTCACATTGTCAAGCAACTTAAAAACCCTATCTTAGATAAGGAATCATTAATACCCCTTAGGTGCACGTGGGTTCGACGATGTGCCTTCGCCAGGGCATTCCGAACCCTCTTAAATCGATTCTAATATGGTATTTTGTTAGTATCTAGTGTTACCTATCTGCTGGATAGTTTCCCTTTTGTAGCCTTATACTCATGTTCCCCTCTTAGGTGCATGTTGGTTTAGGGTTTCTCTTCATTTTTATTATTGTGTATGTATATATTAGGGTTTCTCTGAATTAGGGTTTATATCTCTCAACACCGTACCTAACTTTCTCCCTTAGCCGCTTCGACTTATTCGTTTTTCCACCTATGCAGAAAATATGGACCCACACGTCAGAGACGAAGAAAAGGAAGAGTTGATCCAAGGTGTGATCCTCGGGGAAGAAAATTTAGATGTATCAACATTTTTGAACAACTCCGGTGAGGGTGATCCTCTTTTTGCCGGAATAGACGACTTGTTTGAGGTTGAAGGTGTTGCCTTCCGCGAGGGAGAAGGCGATGCCTTGTGTAATCAAGAAGACGACCGCTTCGGCGAGGTGCATGTAATATAATTAATTCATTAATTAATCAACTGCTATCTATATAGAAATAGTAACGACGATCTTTCTTCTTTTAGCCCTTCGGATCGAACAAATCTACTGAAAAGAGCAGACGAGGCCCAACCAAAAAGTTGCAAGACCATGAGAGGTTCAGGATCGAAGATGTCGCTGAAGACGGCAAACTGACGGCTCCGGAAGTTGTCGCAAACAAATTTGTGGCACAATGCGGAGTAATCGTTAGGGACTTAATCCCGATCACCATTTGAAATTGGAATAGGCCTGCTGATGCGAAAGAAGATGGAACATGTTTATTTGTCCCTAACCACGCCAAAGATTTACTGTGGAAGAGGATCATGGTTAATTTCAAACTACCGAAGATAGAGCTGGACCCAAATGCGGAGGATCCAGTTGAGGATGCCTTAGAACATGGGAGATCCATGGAGGCTAAGGTCAGGGAGTGGGCTTTGAAGAAGATGGCCTAGTGTTTCACCAACTGGAAGAAAAGATTGCACCTTGACTATGTCGTGAAAGAGAAGACTCCCGATTTCAAGAATATTCAGTTTGAGAAGATAAAACCATTCTAGGCTGAGTTTGTGGAATACAAGACCTCAGAAAAAGCTAAGAAAATGTCTGCAACGAATAAGCTGAATGCTGATAACAAGAAGTATCACCATACTATGGGGCAAGGTGGCTACAGGGCTGGCATTCCTAAGTGGGAGAAACTTGAGAATGAACTGCGTGCTAAAAAGATCACCCCAGAGACAGACGATTGGGTAGAACGTGCAAGGAATTGGTTTTACGGGCATGGGGGCATGTTGGACTCGGAAGGGATGTGTATATATAACATACGACATAAAGAAGACCCCTTGCCAATCGAGAGGATGAGAAAAGCAGTAAAGGCTGTTAAAGATGGGGACTTCATTCCCGATAGAGAGAATGATGAGCTCACACTCGCCCTTGGAAATAAGGAACATGATGGACGAACACGAGGCACAAGAGGCTCCCAACCATGGAGGACTGGGTTTCCCGAAGAGAGGAAGAAATATCCTGATAGAAGCCGTCAGAGGAGAAAGGACAGGGCGGAAGTTGAAGCAGATAGTCAGAAAGAGCGAATGCGTATAATTGAAGAACAAATAAAGCAACAACAAGATGAAATTAACGCACTTAAAGAGCAAAGTACTACCGGCCCATCTCAGCAGCACACTACATTCGATGCTACCGGCCTATCGAATAATCGAAAAAGCAGTGTGGCTTCCACCGAGGTCCCGGGTGATGTCAATGGAGATGACGATGGTGCACCGACGATGGCTCCTGTTGGCTACCCAGTGGATGATATCACAGAGATGACACACTGCGAGCTACATGTCAAAGTTGTAAACATATCAATGAAGGTGGCGGTCGGCTATGCCTTACCAATTGGACCCACACCAACTTACCACTGTCGTCCGGTTCCAGAGGGCTACGCTGTTGTCGGGGTGGATGAAATCATGCCCACCTTTGAAGTTTTGGATCTTGACTACCCTGCAGGTAAAGGGGATGTGACTGTACTGGGAGACGCAAAAAACGTCACCATTCTATGGCCAAAGGAATGTATCGTGCTTCGAAATCACACGCCAAGGCCATCTTCGCCGCCGCCTCACCCGTCTCTAGCGAGGTCGTCGCCGCCGCGGCAGCCGTCTTCGTCGCCTCACCCGGCTCCGTCGCGTCACCAATATCCTGCGCAGACATCGCCGCGGGAGCCATTGCCTGTGCCTCAGGATAAAAAGCGTAAGCGTACCACTACTCTGCGTCGTGGTAAGCGATCGCCGAAACGTAAACAAGAGCCTCTTCCAAAAGTACCAAAGGTTCCTCCAAAGAGAGCTTATGACTGTACTGAAGAGGAGACTGCGGCGATCGTTGATGCGGAAACGACAGCGTTTTTCGCTAAGCTGAGGCGGCTGAAAGAGCCAGAGTTACCCAACACCAAAGAAGAAAAAGGCAAAGTGTTGAAAATGCTAAAGTCTCTTCATCAACCCGAGCCAAAGCTGTCATCACACTATGAGTGTTCTATTGTCAAGTCACATGCGGCACAAAAAGCCTCGAAGAGCAGTACTGATGCAAGCGATAAATCTGTTGCCCAGCTCGAAGAACAAGCAAAACAGTCTTGCGCCCCTCTCAAGGTGATTTCCCAAACCAATGTGGGGTCGAGCAAATATGGGGCCGAAGAGCAGTATGATCCAGAGGTAGTTGCACAATACGGAGAAGCTGCCGCTGCTCAAGGTATGAGTATTGCCCAGTACTTATCCCAGTTAGAGTACTTCCCCGTGAGTGAAGTAGCATACAAATACCAGTACGGCAAACCTCTCGTCAAACCTGAGGAGGTAAACAATCTTCCAACAAAAATGCGAAGATTGCATAACTCGTACATGCATGCCACAAAGGCCGGGGCTAATTGGATAGTGCTGAGGGTTACAAAAAAGCATCATGGGAAAGAAAAGGATGACATGATATCCATTGAATTTGATGAACTATTTCAATTATTCAATCAAGACGCCTTGGACAAATCGATAATCAGTGCCTATTGTCTGTAAGTACTAATTCTGTAATTAATTTAGTCTCCAGCTATCTCACCTTGTTTATTACATGTATATAATCATACTGTAATATGCAGAATGAAGATTCTCGAATGCAGCAGAGGACAAATCTATGACATTGGCTTCATTGACCCATATTGGGTTCATGAAGCTAATCTCAAATCAAGCCTCCAGGATACGGAGGATAATATAGTACACGCGTTAAGGTTTCAAGAAACTAGAAGGGAATTACTTTTTCCTTACAACTTCGAGTGAGTGTTATTGTCTTCTATACACTTTCTATTTCGCTTACTCGATGTTAAGTATATAATTGATTAGTTATGCATTCGCAGCTTCCACTATATTCTGTTAATCATTCAACTTTACAAAGGGCGTGTACTAGTCATGGACTCGAAACATAAACCCCTTGAGACGTGGAAGGACATGCAGATGCTTCTCCAGCAGTAATTCTAATCATTACGACACTATATCGGCAACGTTCGTGAATTTTATGATATCAAGTAATTAATAACTTTTTTTATTCGTTTTCTTCGCCGGGCAACGCTTGGAAACGGTTCACCAACAAGGATAGGGGTGTTTGGAAAAAGGAGCTTACATTTCAACCACTAGATGTAAGCACCACTAGCTATATCCGCGCATCTCTTGGATTCTAGTTTTGATACAGTTATTATCATGCTTGATTATTATTTTGATTGAACTCTGTTCTCGTAAAGTGTCTGACGCAGGGACCAGGTAACAATCTATGTGGATACTATGTTTGCGAGTTCATCCGGCAGACGTGCGATGAGAAGGGCATAAATTTAGAGCAACTCCACGTACGTAAATAATTTCTATAGTTTTTAATTACAATCAAATTGTGTTTAGTTTCATTCATATAGGCTGACTCCTTTTTTAAATCAGATCGAACGTCTACGGGACGGTCTTCTGCCAAAGGATCGCGTACGAGCAATTCAGGAGGAATTGGCGGGATTCTTGGATGCAGAAGTCCTAAACCCAAAAGGGGAATACTATTCGGCTGTGTATATACAATAGGGATTGTAAAAAGAGCAACTTTTGTATGTAGTGCATGAACTCGATCCGTGTATCGAATGTAATATTGTCATGATGATCTTGTGTAATATAACGGTTCCTTCATTGATAAGTGCAAAACACTAAATAAACAATAAAACAACCTAAATGAATTCTCTGCCGCGGCACAAAAAGTGGCAAAAATGCTGCCGCGGCAATAAAATGTGCCAAAATGAATTCTCTGCCGCGACAGAGAAATGGGCCAAATCTCTGCCGCAACAGAAGGTTATTTGTCCCGGTTCGTGTTACGAACCGGGACTAATGTTCCACCCCCCTCGCGCTCTGACACCGCCACGTGTACCCCCATTTGTCCCGGTTGGTGTGCAACCGGGACTAAAGGTTGGGGCTTTAGTCCCGATTGCCCCGTCCCGGTTGGGTAACCGGGACTAAAGCCCCTTACCAACCGGGACCAATGGGCCTCTCTGCACTAGTGGATGAAAGAATTTGGTGTTCCTATCCCCTCCTTCAACCAATCAATGCATGAGCGTTGAAGCCACATCATCTCTTACTTGTACAAGATTTCGTTCATTAGATCAGTGACTGAACGAATCATGGAAAAAGGGGAAACCTCCTCCTATGGCGCTTTCATCTTAGCACGCAGCTGAGATAACTGATGAGAAATATTACCAAACTTCCGCTTGCCCCAAGAATGCAAATTTTGCATCATGACATGTAACCCATCTGACAGCGAGCCCAGATCCCTTCCAGGCACGCTCAATAATCTCCTTCATGGCTGGGTCCCTTTCCCAGAAGATCTCATAACGAGCACACCAGCTGTGATGAGTAGGTCAAGACTCCATTGCCATGGATAGTAGTACCGGGCAATGATCTAAACAAGGACTCACAAGGTGCACCACTTTGGATTCAGCAAAAATATCCCTCCAACTATTGTCCGCCAAGGCTCGATCCATCCTGACACGAACATTACTTGACGCTGACCATTTATTATCATAAGTAAAAGGCAAACCTGAGAAGCCTAAGTCATTTAGCTCACAAGCCAACAGACAGTCCCTAAAAGGTGACATCTGACCTTCAAGACGAAGAGAGCCCGAGAAGTGCTCATATTGCCACATAGCTTCATTCAGATCCCCCACAACCACCTAGGGAAGTCTCGAGGAATCTCTAAGAACCGAGAGCAGCAACCACATACTGTGCCTATTCTCCACCCGTGGTTCTCCGTACAAGCATGTCACATGAAATAATGGAGCACCTGGTCGAAGACGCACATAAGCATAATTCATCCTCGGGCCAGACTCCTTGATGGCCACCTCGATACTTTCATGCCAAAAGAGCGCAAGACCACCACTCATACCATCACAGTCCATACCATGAAACCCGCGCAGACTTAGACGATTGCGAAGCCGACACACGCAGTCACTTTTCTGTCGAGTTTCACACAAAAACACCAGCTAGGAATTATGGGTTCTCACGAGACCCATGATGAGTCCAAAATTTAAGCATTTTTACCTATTGTTTTGCATAAATAGAGTAGAGAACTTTGTATTTCACTGCGTTCACACGCATCTTTTGTCTTTATTTCAGTAAGATCCCAAATCACTAAGTCTATTATGAACATATCAATTAAAGCTGTCATATTATACTATAATATGATATTTTTAAGTGATAAAAGTCATTTTGAGGAATTACCTTTGCAACTGGAAAAATACCAAGCGAGGAGAGGCAACCAGTACCCGTAACGACCAACGGTACGGGCGGGGCCTGCCCGTACCGTCCGACCGTGCCATGTGTCACCGGGTCCGCCTCTTCAAATACTTTCTCCTGGCAAAGATGGCAGAGAGATCTGACATTCACAGCCACCAGAAACCACAAAAAACCAAATCTAAAAGAGATCTAAAGGAGGAACTTGGCTGGGGAGAAATCCCTGCTGATCCACGGATCATTGGGGTACAACACATCATCCCCTTCATCATTAACCGATGCATCTACATCACCACCATTACTCTCATCCTTCATCCATGAGATCATGTTGCAATTCTTGATTCAATTGTGGTTTGCACTATATCTATTTCATTATATTCATCCATCCATTTGATTATGATGATGTTGTTGATTACTTCCATGAGTGAGTAGTTCCTTTGTTCTTGGGAGATGGAGAAACCCTAGCGTTAATATGAATTTGCAATAAAGATGATATATTCTTGTGTCCATATGACTTGCTAGTCTATGATAGGTTTATGATTTGTGTTTGATCTCTCTCTTTAGATGGTATGTGAAAGTCGACCACATACCATTTTCCTTTGGGATTAAAGGGAGGGAGAAATCCTTTGGACGTGCTTTGGGATTGTACCCGGAATAGCCCATGAAAGATTGGCGCCTGCTCATGAAGTACACGGTCAAAGGACAAATAAAAAGGGACTCCCTAAGGTGGTCTGTATGGGTGACCTCTCTTAGGCATCGCAGTGGTTATTTAGAGGTGATCTCACTCCTGGCTCAACAAGTGGCTTTCTACGAGCCTTGTAGTGAACATCTTATTATGGAGCTCTCTCCACAAATTTTATGATACAAGAAGTATATTATCTTAAATTATTAATAATGACAACACCATGCTAGAGGAGTATCCTACATCCCCGAGAATGTTTTAGACCTATTGCATTCCACCATGCTTTTATACGTACTTGTTACTTGCTTTCTTTTAATCGTTTAATTACATTTCTACACACAACCAAAAACCTTTCAAACACTCTTTACTTGAGATCAAAGGCAACTTACAAGTATCCTTTGGTAGTTAGTGACGAGGGGCATTAAGACCTTTACCAATAGCTCTCTGTGGGTTCGATATCTTTATTTCAAAACTAGCTACAATTGATCTGTGCACTTGCAGTCATTAAGCTATTTTTGTCTCCGTTGCCTGGGAGCTAAGCACTTTTGGTCTTTGTTCTTAGTAGCTTATTTTACTAACCATTTTACTAAAGTTTCTTACTAGTTTAGGTAAGCACCATGACTGCACTCGAACTGATAAATCAGCTCGATGCAACTAAATACCTCGGGAAGTTAAACAAAGGACTTGTGAAAGAATTCATGAGTGGGGGTTGAACCAGAATACGAGGTCAACCCTCGCTTTATCGCCATCATTAAAGAAAAGACTTTTGTATGAGATGATCCAGATGAGGATCCTTACACATATTTAATGCATTTTACCGAGCTGTGTTGGACTCTTAAATTGAGAGGCTATTCTGATGATGAATTAAAACTTAAACTGTTTAGCCAATATCTAACTAATACTGCTTTATCTTGATAGAATTTTCCCTATAGAGAAAGTAGATACTTGGGAGAAACTTAAAGGAGAATTCGTGATTCGATTCTTTCCAAGGTAAAGACTGCTGAAGTAAGAAGGGAGACTAGAAACTTCAAGGACCGTCCAGGTGAAGGCTTGGTAAGGGCCTTCAAAAGGTATACGACCCTTCTTTATAAATGTCCCCATCATGATTTGCCTGAATGGTACGTTTTACACATATTATATGGAGGACTTAATCAAGAAATTAAACATGAGGTAGACACCAATTCTGGAGGATCCTTTATGGAGTTAACTATAACTAAAGCTTGGGAACTTTTAGAACATATTCGCTGTAATAGATAAACATGGGGATTTGATTTAGGCGGTGAAGGAGGTATAGAAATTGAATATGATTGTCTCAATGCTTATAAAGAATCCGGTAAGGTAAAACAAACTGCCGATGAACTCCAAATTGATGATGATATTGTTTTACAAATTCTTCAGTATTTTATAGAACATATTGGGCCTCCTAAAAAGGACTGGCTCCATTACACTCCACCACCCGAGCGAGCTGTAGAAGACGATAACCATTGCGGAAGGTACCCCCATATGTTGAACCCCTTCCTTTCCCAAGGACGGTGAAGAAACATATGATGGCTTAGCAGCTGGTGGATCAACAAGAAGAAGGGTTATTCCTAAAACAGCTAGACGAAGAACATGTAAGGAAAACCGAAGAAGTAAGTGTACAAGAGATGGGGGATCCAGCGAAGGAAGACATTCTGACCATGTTTGGTCACTGGAACATGATTGAGCTAGATACTGAAGCCTCACAGTTCGTCGAAGGTAAGGTAAAAGCTAAAGAAGTTGGTAAGACTATTCTCCCTTGTACTTTCAGAGGAACTTACTACTATGGCCTCTGTGACATAGGGAAAACTGTTAATGTGATACCATTTAACTTCTATTTAAAAATCCCAAAAGAACTAGCACCAGCCGAACTAGAGGATACATATATGACTATAATGCTTGCTGATAAAACACTTAGAGTCCCTATGGGAATAATTAGAGATGTTCCAATTTATGTTGGACCATGCAAATATCCTATTGATTTTATGCTAGTTGATATCCCTACCGATGTTTATTGTCCCATCATTTTTGGAAGAACCTTTCTAAATACTGCAGGAGAAAACATAGATTGCAAGAGACAAACCGTGTCTCTCAAATTTGGGGAAGAAAAAATGGATTTTCATTTCTCCAAATTTGACCATAAGCCAGCTACTAAAGAACTAGATGATGATGAGTATGAATGTGAGGAAGAAGTTAATTTTGTCAATTTAGCCTTGGTAGTTATTGAGACTCTAGATGATGATTTAGCAAGAAGTTTAGTCAATAATAATAATATCCTCTATGACATAGAGAGAACTGAAATAGATGATTATCTTGACTCCACACCTGAGGTGGATGCCGAGATTAATCAAGAATATGAAGAACCTATAAGAAAGGGAGATGAAGCTCTTCCCTCCTATCCTTAAAACTTTACCAAAGTTATTAAAATACATGTTTCTTGATGATACCAATAGATGCTCTATTATTATAAGTTCTAACCTTGCAGAAAAAGAAGAGGAGAATCTGATGAAAGTTCTTCAGATGCATAGAAATGCTCTTGGATATTCAATGAGTGACTTGAAGGGGACCAGTCCTTCGATAGCCACCCATAGGATATTCATGGAGGAAGGTGCTCAACCGGTCGTAGACTTTCAGCGATGTCTCAAACCTCACATGAAAGAGGAGGTAAGAAAAGAGATAATAGGTTTATTAGATGCAGGGATCATATTTCATGTAGAAGAGATTGAATGGGTAAGTCCTGTTCATTGTGTTCCTGAGAAAGGTGGATTTACTGTTGTTGAAAATGAACATAATGAGATGGTGCCCATACAGACTGCTGTTGGACACATGATGTGCATTGACTATAGAAAACTTAATAAAGAAACCAGGAAAGATCATTATCCACTTTTGTTTATAGATCAAACTCTTGAGAGGCTAGCTATGCACTCTTATTTTTGCTACTTAGATGGCTATTATGGTTTTTCTCAAATTGTTGTTCATCCTGACGACCAACTTAAAACTACCTTCATATGTCCCTATGGTCTTTATGCTTATCGTCGTATGCCTTTTGGTCTTTGCAATGCCCTTGCTACTTTTCAAAGATGCATGACTGCGATATTTGCCGATTATGTTGAAAGTATTATGGAAGTCTTCATGGACAATTTTTCTGTTTATGGAACTTCCTTTAATCATTGTCTTCATAATATTCATAAAGTTCCGGAGAGACACAAAGATACTAACCTAGTATTAAACTGGGAGAAATGCCATTTTATGGTTCAATAAGGTATAATACTTGGTCACAAAATGTCACATCCCAAAATTTTCCAAATTTTGTAATGTGAAAAATAAATAAACAAAATTAATAATTGTTGAAATTTAGGGTGAAAAGAAACTTTTTGTTTCTAAATGGAAACTTAAAATTCCATCTTGAACAAACTTTGGTTAATGTTTGAATCCAACAAAATTCAAATCAAGTAAAATGCATTCATCAATGAATGTATCTTGAAATTTAAACACTTGGAAAATAAACCAAAACCCTAAAACCCTAATGGAAGAAAATCGTTTCAAAAGATATCTCTAAGCCTATGGATTTGATCCATATAAAAATTTGTCAACAAACATTTACAAATGATCAAAAATGACAAATAGAAATATTATAAAACCATATAAATTGGTTTCACTTAATTTGGAGCCATAGATAAAATCTTATGAATTTAATAAGATAAGGAAATTGAATTTCCAAAGCTAATAAAGCCCCTATCTAGAAATCCATACCAAATGGTGAGCAAATAATCCTAAAGATATTTAAAAGGATAAATAAATATCAAATGAGATTTTACAAATTGAAATCACCAACTTTGGATCTATAAAATATGGATTTTTATAAAATAGAGAAAGAAATATTAAATGAAGAATATTTAAAGACCAAATTAAATATTGACCTAATCCATAAGAAAATGGAATGAATATAATCCAAATCCAAATAAAATAAAAGGATAAAGAATTTTCCAAATTAAATAAAATGGCATTAACCAAATTCTACTTCTATTTGAATAAAAAAATCCCTAATAAAAATGATTATTTTAAATCAGGGGAAAATAATTGGAATTTACCCAAGTGGAATAAAAGTTGTTTAATTGACTTAAATGAAATAAAAGAATCATTTAAATGAAGTTTTATGGAATTAAAACCATATTTGATTTGATTGGAATAAAGACAAATACCCAATTTTAAATGATTAATAAATCATATTAAAAATATTCCAAATAAATCAAAGTGAATTATTTGACACCCTAATAAATAAATAAAACCTACTGAAAAGATTTGGAAGGATTTGGAATTAAAATGGATTTTTAAAACATTATTAAATCTTGATTGAATTAATACAAGGGCCTATTTTAATTAATTATTATGCCCTAAAAAGAATAAATATATTATTCTAAATTTGACTCTAAAATGAACTAATAATCAGTATTTGAAAATACTCAAAGTTTGGTTGAAGTTTGAATTCAATTAGTTGTTTGAATTGATTAAACAAAATCAAAACATATAAATAGAAAAAGAAAAAGGAAAAATTATCTGTACAAAAAAAAATGAAACAAGCAGACAACCCAACTAACCTAGCCCAATAGGCCCAGCAGCCCACTCCCTCTCTCCCACGAGAAAACGTTTCACACCCGAAACTTGACCCATGCAATCGCTGACTAGCAGGCCCCACTCCCACTCTCTCTCTCTCGCTGACAACCACGCCCCACCCGTCAGTCTTCTCTTCTACCTCGCCACGACCTCGCCCCTCACCTCGCCGGCCGTTTCTGCCGTATTAAAAATTGATTCAATACACGTTAATGCTGTGACGATTACTCCCGATGACCAAGCTCGTTTAAACATCTCCCTCTTCCCCCTTTTCCCTCAGAAACCGCTGCAAGAGCGCCCCCAGGCCGTCCCCATTTGCGTTTGCACCGCCACAGCCTCCGACAAGCTCTCCGAGCAATTCCGTCCAGCACCCTCACCCCCGCAAGCCCTGCTTCACGTGAGCGTGATCCCCATCCTCTGGCGCATCTCCCTGTGATTTCCGTTCATCCGTGCGAGCATCGTATTGTCGACAACGACCACACCCGAACACCGCCGTCGTCTGCTTCAACTCCGGCGACGCCCCCGGTAACGTTCTGACCGCCCCTCTTCTTTCCGATGATTCACGTGTGGCCAGTGACCTCGTCCGCATCTAACACCGTCTATTTCATGTCCTAGCGTGCTTCGTAGCGTCGCCCCCATCAACATCAGAGCGTGCCCGACGCCGTTGCCAACTCCGGCGAGAGATTGAAGAGGACCCCGTGCTCCCGTTGCCCTGCGACGACAACGTTGAGCATCAGCATCGCCCTGTGAACCCTGTGAGCTACCTCTCTCCCTTCCTTGCTTCCTGAATCACCGGGAACGCCTCCGTCTGACCGCGCGCCACAAGTCGCCGCCGCCAGCGCCGCTGGTTCTTGGTCAAAGCGTTGAGGACCGTAGGATCTTGATCTGACGAGTGTGAATAGATTTAACCTGAAGCGGTATGGAGCGATCTGTGCCGCATGATCTCATTTTAATCCAACGCCTCGCAACGCTTGATCCGCACGAACCGTTATTGTCCAATGAGAAACAACCACGTGGCCCTGCCTATTGTTATAAAAACAGAATTGATCTACTTGATGTTCAAATTTGTAAAATCTATAACTTTTGATCCACACATCCAAATTTTGCAAATTTTATATCAATGGAATCATCAAGACAAAACCTACCCAACCATGCACTTTGTTTAATGAATTGCTTCTGGAAAAATGGTTTTTTTTGCAGAAACTTGTGTTGGCATAATTTGAATATAAAATTCTTTCTAAAATTATTTTTGTGTTAAAATCTTGGGCAAATGGATTGTTTTGAACCTACTGACCATAGAAACCAACTTGTGGATTCAAAAACATATTTTGTGAAGAAAAAGAATAAATCTTTGAATTAAAGCATTTCTAGTCAAATAAAAATGTTGTTTATATGTTGAAAATACTTTTTGGAGAAAAACCTTTGGGAAATGTTTTGATTTAAACACTCTGACCTCAAACACCAAGTTTAGAATTAAAAATGTATTTGGTGAACCCTATAATATTATTGCTTTGCTAAAAAGCATTTTCAACCACATAAAATATTGATTTGGTTTAAAAATGGTTTATAAGTAAAATCTTTTGCAAATGGTTTTGCCACTTTTATAAAATGACCAATAGGTGTTTTAGAATGTCTATAACCTATTAGAAACCACTTTTACAAATAAAACAATCTTTGGCATGCTTGGATGCATTGCTTTGTTTCTATTATTTTATGTGATGTTTGCTTGAATGGTAGATTGAAATTATGCCTTGCTTGATTAATTGTAGTGATTTGAAGAGTGTGAATATTGCAAGGTCAAGGAGTGAACTTATATTCTCTACCAAAAAGGCAAGTGATGCTTCATACTTTTGTCCCAATATTTTTACTATGCATTAGTGATATTTCTAAGTAGGACTTGCATGGAATTTTTGCTTAGTATAAGTTATGCCATGGGAAATCCTAGTAGATGAAACCTTAGTAGAAATTTCCTAAGATAAGATTCCTACTACTATCATGCTTAGATTAGCTAGTAGAAAACAAGGGTGGTTTATATTCATGCTATGGAATATTTCTAAGTCAAGGACTTGTGTTTTGTTTAATAAAACAACTAAGTGAATGAATCACCTGGGTGGAATGCAAAGAATGCTTTGTGTTGAGTGGTTACACAAGACCCATTTCTATGGTTTACCTTGTGTATCACACTTGTGGATGGCCACCCAGGAACAAAGAGATTTGAGATGTCAAATGTTGAGAAGCTTCAAGTGCAACCACTTGGCATTATGGGCTCTGCCTGGATCATATAGGTTGCAATAACTTAGCCAAATGGACAGTTGGTGGTAGGGAATGATAGGTTGGAACGCGTCCATTCTGGTCTAAGGGAAGGCTTCTGAAAGATCTTGTCTTGGTAAAACCAAGTCTTGTGGGGAAAGTGCACCACCTCTGCAGAGTGTAAAATCTAAGTACTTAGCCATGTCCCTGGTAAAGGACAATTTGATTATCAAGACATGGAAGCTATCAAGAATCTCCTCATCCCAATTTATAAGTTAAAATTTTGTGGTTGAACAAGGGTTGAAGGATCACTAATTTCTATTGGGAGATGCCTTGGGTGATTTTGACAAGCAAAAGCTTAGTGTTTTCAAATGATAAGGAAAAATCTATTTTGAGCAAAGCAAGCCTAAGCTCCACTTATCCAAATGCATGTAGATGATAGACTCCACTATACTACCATAGTATCACTTGCCAATACAATTCAAATGTATTGACCCTTGTGGCTGTAACTTATTATGTTGTAGGTTTGTTTGATGTTAGTGAAGTTTATTGATTAGGATTACAAGTCTACAACCAACATGACTGCCTGTGGCACTTTGAAGATGAAGGACCCCATGCTATTGTTATATTCTGCTGCATTGTAATGAGATAGCCAAATGAGCTATTTAAGATGTAAAAAATTATTTTCCTCCTGGTTATAAAGTTGTATTATGACGTTTGTTTCTTGATATTACATCTTAACTGTGGATGCTAGCTATTGATCCAGGGACTAGCATTGTAAACACAGGGATCTCTACTTTATTAAAGGTTGGGACCTCTACAGATGGTATCAGAGCACTGTGTTGCCTGTAGGATTGTAACCCTAGGATTGTACAAAACCCCTTAGCAAAGTAGGAGTTATATTTGTTCCAAAACTTATTTACAAACAATCTTGTAAACTGTTTCCTCAACCTTTTGGTTTTAACTCTACATCTCTTATATTTCAAACTTGATGGATAAAGCCTCCACCATGAGCAAAGACTTCAACATGAGCAAAGGATTCCACCAACTCAAATGACTTCAACATCATCAATGACTTCAACTTTAATTTTTCACCAAGGACTTCAACTTGGATATCACTAAGGACTACAAGTGAGACAAGAAATATTACTCAAGACTTGAAGACTAAGGAAACACAACTTAGAGGGAATCATCATCACCTTTGAAGTTTGTGACCAAGATACAAGAAATTTTCCCAAGGAAACTATGATCTCATTCAAGAAGAATCAACTAAGAAGGATGGAATGATCTCAAGTGAACCATATAGTTGGACCACCATGTTTAGTTTAAATTAAACCCACCAACTTATGTGGTGTAGGAAAAATATTTTGTTGCCTAAATATGTGCTTGAACTTGTTGTTTGATTGGAATGAATGTTTGTGATTGCTTGCACATTGCTTGTGTGAATTGTGATGTGTGTGATTAGAATTCTTCCTTAGAAATCTTTTGCCTATTCTAATCCCAATCCAACCCAAACAAATGACTTCCCCAAGAAACTCCAACATCAAGGATGGTGACAACAACAACCAAGGGATCAACCTGAGAGAACTCATAGTAACCCAAACCCAGTTGAACCAAGTGACAACCCAATTTGGGCCAACAACAATGATTTAGACCCAACCATGCAAAAATTTTTGGAAACCCAAACCCAATTGTTGCATAGGATGACAAGTCAAATGATCAACATGGGAGACAACCCTTCCCAAGGAGTTTATGACAACAAGGATGTCAAGGATGATATTCTAGAAGGAACTCAAGCTTGCAATATTTGTGGAGACAAGGATCACACTTCCCAAGAGCATGAAGGTCAATGCCCCAATTGTGAAGAGAAACATCCAACTAATCAATGCCCCACATCTCAAGCTACTTGTTTCCTATGTGAAGGAAATAATCATGTCCCTATCCAATGCCCCACCTATTCCATAGTTCAACAAAGGAAACAAGGTGGAGTGCATCAACAAATTGTAAACCCCCATGAAGACAAAGGAAAATCTCAGCTTGCACCTCCATGCAATATGACTCAATTTGATGGACCAAAGAGGAGACATATGTATTACCCAAGGAAAATATCAAGGAGACCAGGAAACTTTCCCACCTTTGAGATAAGATATGAAGAGCATGAACTAGAAGCACTCCTAGCTTTGGAGAAACCCAAGAAGAAGAAGGACAAAAGTCAAGTGAAGTGTTGCCATTGCAAAGAGATGGGACACTATGCAAATGAATGTCCAGAGAAGAAGAAGAAGTATAAGGAAATTAGCCAAGTGTGGTGCAACAACTGCAAAGAGCTAGGCCATTATGTGTCAACTTGTCCACAGAAGATACGTGAAGAACTCAATCTTGTCACATGTTACAATTGTGGTGATCAAGGACATTATGCAAGCAATTGTCCAGAAAAGATGAAGCACAAGGTAAAGCCTATGAAGGATCTCAGCCTTGTCACATGTTTCAAGTGTGGAAACAAAGGACACTATGCAGATGTTTGCCTAGAGAGGTTTCAACAAGATCCCAAGCAAGCCAAGAAGTAATCTAGTTGGAAAAATTTTAAGGGTGGTAGTACCCTAGTTGCTTTGAGCCAACTTGTAACCCCTATCTTTCCCAAATCTCGGGACGAGATTTATTTTAAGGGTGGTAGCCTGTCACATCCCAAAATTTTCCAAATTTTGTAATGTGAAAAATAAATAAACAAAATTAATAATTGTTGAAATTTAGGGTGAAAAGAAACTTTTTGTTTCTAAATGGAAACTTAAAATTCCATCTTGAACAAACTTTGGTTAATGTTTGAATCCAATTCAAATCAAGTAAAATGCATTCATCAATGAATGTATCTTGAAATTTAAACACTTGGAAAATAAACCAAAACCCTAAAACCCTAATGGAAGAAAATCATTTCAAAATATATCTCTAAGTCTATGGATTTTATCCATATAAAAATTTGTCAAAAAACATTTACAAATGATCAAAAATGACAAATAGAAATATTATAAAACCATATAAATTGGTTTCACTTAATTTGGAGCCATAGATAAAATCTTATGAATTTAATAAGATAAGGAAATTGAATTTCCAAAGCTAATAAAGCACCTATCTAGAAATCCATACCAAATGGTGAGAAAATAATCCTAAAGATATTTAAAAGGACAAATAAATATCAAATGATATTTTACAAATTGAAATCACCAACTTTGGATCTATAAAATATGGATTTTTATAAAATAGAGAAAGAAATATTAAATGAAGAATATTTAAAGACCAAATTAAATCTTGACCTAATCCATAAGAAAATGGAATGAATATAATACAAATCCAAATAAAATAAAAGGATAAAGAATTTTCCAAATTAAATAAAATGGCATTAACCAAATTCTACTTCTATTTGAATAAAAACAAATCCCTAATAAGAATGATTATTTTAAATCAGGGGAAAATAATTGGAATTTACCCAAGTGGAATAAAAGTTGTTTAATTGACTTAAATGAAATAAAAGAATCATTTAAATGAAGTTTTATGGAATTAAAACCATATTTGATTTCATTGGAATAAAGACAAATACGCAATTTTAAATGATTAATAAATCATATTAAAAATATTCCAAATAAATCAAAGTGAATTATGTGACACAGTAATAAATAAATAAAACCTACTGAAAAAGATTTGGAAGAATTTGGAATTCAAATGGATTTTTAAAACATTATTAAATCTTGATTGAATTAATACATGGGCCTATTTTAATTAATTATTATGCCCTAAAAAGAATAAATATATTATTCTAAATTTGACTCTAAAATGAACTAATAATCAGTATTTGAAAATACTCAAAGTTTGGTTGAAGTTTGGATTCAATTAGTTGTTTGAATTGATTAAACAAAATCAAAACATATAAATAGAAAAAGAAAAAGGAAAAAACTATCTGTACAAAAAAAAATGAAACAAGCAGACAACCCAACTAACCTAGCCCAACAGGCCCAGCAGCCCACTCCCTCTCTCCCACGAGAAAACGTTTCACACCCGAAACTTGACCCATGCAATCGCTGACTAGCAGGCCCCACTCCCACTCTCTCTCTCGTTGACAACCACGCCCCACCCGTCAGAATTCTCTTCTACCCCGCGACGACCTCGCCCCTCACCTCGCCGGCCGTTTATGCCGTCTTAAAAATTGATTCAATACACGTTAATGCTGTGACGATTACTCCCGATGACCAAGCTCATTTAAACATCTCCCTCTTCCCCCCTTTTCCCTCAGAAACCGCTGCAAGAGCGCCCCCAGGCCGTCCCCATTGTCGTTTGCACCGCCACAGCCTTCAACGAGCTCTCCGAGCAATTCCATCCAGCACCCTCACCCCCGCAAGCCCTGCTTCACGCGAGCGTGATCCCCATCCTCTGGCGCATCTCCCTGTGATTTCTGTTCATCCGTGCGAGCACCGTATCATCGACAACGACCACACCCAAACACCGCCGTCGTCTGCTTCAACTCCGGCGACACCCCCGGTAACGTTCTGACCGCCCCTCTTCTTTCCGATGATTCACGTGTGGCCAGTGACCTCGTCCGCATCTAACACCGCCTATTTCATGTCCTAGCGCGCTTCGTAGCGTCGCCCCCGTCAACATCAGAGCGTGCCCGACGCCGTTGCCAACTCCGGCGAGAGATTGAAGAGGACCCCGTGCTCCCGTTGCCCTGCGACGACAACGTTGAGCATCAGCATCGCCCTGTGAACCCTGTGAGCTACCTCTCTCCCTTCCTTGCTTCCTGAATCGCCGGGAACGCCTCCGTCTGACCGCGCGCCACCAGTCGCCGCCGCCAGCGCCGCTGGTTCTTGGTCAAAGCGTTGAGGACCGTAGGATCTTGATCTGACGAGTGTGAATAGATTTAACCTGAAGCGGTATGGAGCGATCTGTGCCACACGATCTCATTTTAATCCAACGCCTCGCAACGCTTGATCCGCACGAACCGTTATCGTCCAATGAGAAACAACCACGTGGCCCTGCCTATTGTTATAAAAACAGAATTGATCTATTTGATGTTCAAATTTGTAAAACCTATAGCTTTTGATCCGCACGTCCAAATTTTGCAAATTTTATATCAATGGAATCAGCAAGACAAACCCTACCCAACCATGCACTTTGTTTAATGAATTGCTTCTAGAAAAAAGGTTTTGTTTGCAGAAACTTGTGTAGGCATAATTTGAATATAAAATTCTTTCTAAAATTATTTTTGTGTTAAAATCTTGGGCAAATGGATTGTTTTGAATCTACTGACCATAGAAACCAACTTGTGGATTCAAAAACATATTTTGTGAAGGAAAAGAATAAATCTTTGAATTAAAGCATTTCTAGTCAAATAAAAATGTTGTTTATATGTTGAAAATACTTTTTGGAGAAAAACCTTTGGGAAATGTTTTGATTTAAACACTCTGACCCCAAACACCAAGTTTAGAATTAAAAATGTATTTGGTGAACCCTATAATATTATTTCTCTGCTAAAAAGCATTTTCAACCACATAAAATATTGATTTGGTTAAAAAATGGTTTATAAGTAAAATCTTTTGCAAATGGTTTTTCCACTTTTATAAAATGACCAATATGTGTTTTAGAATTTTTATAACCTATTAGAAACCACTTTTCCAAATAAAACAATCTTTGGCATGCTTGCATGCATTGCTTTGTTTCTATTATTTTATGTGATATTTGCTTGAATGGTAGATTGAAATTATGCCTTGCTTGATTAATTGTAGTGATTTGAAGAGTGTGAATATTGCAAGGTCAAGGAGTGAACTTATATTCTCTACCAAAAAGGCAAGTGATGCTTCATACTTTTGTCCCAATATTTTTACTATGCATTAGTGATATTTCTAAGTAGGACTTACATGGAATTTTTGCTAAGTATAAGTTATGCCATGGGAAATCCTAATAGATGAAACCTTAGTAGAAATTTCCTAAGTTAAGATTCCTACTACTATCATGCTTAGATTAGCTAGTAGAAAACAAGGGTGGTTTATATTCATGCTATGGAATATTTCTAAGTCAAGGACTTGTGTTTTTGTTTAATAAAACAACTAAGTGAATGAATCACCTGGGTGGAATGGAAAGAATGTTTTGTGTTGAGTGGTTACACAAGACCCATTTCTATGGTTTACCTTGTGTATCACACTTGTGGATGGCCACCCAGGAACAAAGAGATTTGAGATGTCAAATGTTGAGAAGCTTCAAGTGCAACCACTTGGCATTATGGGCTCTGCCTGGATCATATAGGTTGCAATAACTTAGCCAAATGGACAGTTGGTGGTAGGGGATGTTAGGTTGGAACGCGTCCATTCTGGTCTAAGGGAAGGCTTCTGAAAGATCTTGTCTTGGTAAAACCAAGTCTTGTGGGGAAAGTGCACCACCTCTGCAGAGTGTAAAATCTAAGTACTTAGCCATGTCCCTGGTAAAGGACAATTTGAGCATCAAGACATGGAAGCTATCAAGAATCTCCTCATCCCAATTTATAAGTTAAAATTTTGTGGTTGAACAAGGGTTGAAGGATCACTAATTTCTATTGGGAGATGCCTTGGGTGATTTTGACAAGCAAAAGCTTAGTGTTTTCAAATGATAAGGAAAAATCTATTTTGAGCAAAGCAAGCCTAAGCTCCACTTATCCAAATGCATGTAGATGATAGACTCCACTATACTACCATAGTATCACTTGCCAATACAATTCAAATGTATTGACCCTTGTGGCTGTAACTTATTATGTTGCAGGTTTGTTTGATGTTAGTGAAGTTTATTGATTAGGATTACAAGTCTACAACCAACATGACTGCCTGTGGCACTTTGAAGATGAAGGACCCCATGCTATTGTTATATTCTGCTACATTGTAATGAGATAGCCAAATGAGCTATGTAGATGTAATAAATTATTTTCTTCCTGGTTATAAAGTTGTATTATGACCTTTGTTTCTTGATATTACATCTTAACTATGGATGCTAGCTATTGATCCAGGGACTAGCATTGTAAACACATGGATCTCTACTTTATTAAAGTTTGGGACCTCTACACAAAATCTCAGGTAAGGGTATAGAGGTTGAGAAAGTAAAGATAGAAGCTATAGAAAGACTTCCTCCTCCTCGGGATGTGAAAGGTATAAGGAGTTTTCTACGCCATAATAGATTTTATAGAAGGTTCATTAAAATCTTTTCCAAAACTGCTACACCTTTAACTAATCTTCTTTAGAAAGGGATTGTCTTTAATTTTGATGAAGGATGTCTAAATGCTTTCAGCATATTAAAACAATCTCTCATTAAGGCTCCCGTTATTAAACCACCTAATTGGAAGAAACCCTTTGAATTATTCTGTGAAGCTAGTCATGAAGCTACGGGAGCAATTCTTTGCCAGTATGGTGGTGATGATCTTAATATCATTCATCATGCTAGCCGCACCCTAAAAGAGGCCGAATAGAATTACCCCATGGTAGAAAAAGAATTTTTTCTATAGTTTTCTCCTGTGGTAAATTTAGGTCTTATATCAATGACTCAAAAGTGAGAGTACATACTGATCGTATTGTCCTAAAGGAAATCCTAGAAAGGACTGATGTTAAGCCAAGTATGATCCGTTAGACTCTACTTTTGCAAGAATTTGATTTGCATATTCTAGAAAGAAAGGAGGATATAGAGGAGACACTCATGGACATTCTAGAAATTAGTCCATCTAAAGAAGTATCATCCATTTACATATCCTTAGGAACAACATTGCCAAAAAGAAAATTATAAAATTCTCTTTGCAATGGTTTTACTGATATGCTTCAACCCACCTTGTTAAAAGAGAAAAAGAAAAAGGTAATCCAAAATAGAGGAGATACTCAACTCGTTCTCTCTAAATGATCATGCATTTGAAATCTGAAGTTATCTTTATTCTGGATGACTTTCTGCTATTTCTTTTGGCATTTTTGATTTCCTTTTGTGTTGGGGATATGCTATATGGGTATCCTCATAGCATGTCACCTATCCGGATAACTGGGGTGGCCCACAGTTGGTAGTGTGGCCTATGGCCTGCTGGGCGGCCCAGTTAGATGGATCCAGAAGGGAGGCCCATGCCGGATAAAGGAAGGCTACGGTGGAGTCACCAGCGTACCCGGAGCCTTGGAGTGCAAGATACACAAGACTAGTAATAGACGGTGTAGGACTCTGTAACTTGTCCGGCTAGGACTTTTCCCTGTAACCCTAGGACCTGGCGACTATATAAGTCGGGCCTATGGGAGCCTTTAGGGCACAATCTCAGACAACCTAGTATCGATTCATCCAACCTCGCACAGCGAACCAATCCCTGTAACTCGGCATATTGCCCTTATAGTGATTTATAGCAGGAGTAGGATTCCGCCACCGTCGTGGGATCTAAACCTGGGTAAGCTGTGTTACCTCGTACCCGTCAATCGTCCGCCTTCCCCCACGTCTCTAAACACGCACTGTGAGGACCCCTCCATGGTGTACTCGTCGGCAATACCACGACAGTTGGCGCCCACCGTGGGGCAAGAGGCACTTTAGGCTCTTCAGCCGGCGAGGACCAAGATCTTCATGGGAATCGGCGAAACCATAGCCATCGGTCGTGTTCTCTTCTCCGGCAAGGTTCCGATCGTCCCTCCTGACGAGTTCTGGATCCCGGCGAAGACGAACCCTACGCGGTGTTCGATCGTCCCTATCGGAGACATCCACCTCTTCATCGGCGAAACCGACTCGGCACTAGTTCCCTAGGAGTCGGAGGAGCATCAAGGCCCGCACGGACCGCCTACGGGCAGGATATGTTTGTGGAAGGATCGATGTCGGATCTCTCTTCGGAGTTTGCCGTCAAAGATCGAAAAAATTCAAGGCCCAACCAAACCGCCCCTGTGCAGGATATAAAGGTGGAAGATCACTGCAAATCCGCCAGCTTCGCCCGTGCGTCTGGACAACAAAGATCCAAGTTCATCTGCGTGGTTACCATCTTCATCCGGCGCGCTGCATCCAGAGAGAAGGCGAAAACCCCTGCGATTACCTGGTCAGGTGGCTCCATATACGAGCCGATCTGGCCCACTACCTCGATGATAACGCTTTGTATCACTTCGTGGAAGGACTGGACCGTGGCACGCTTCTCTGACATTCTTTAAGACGGCAACAGGCAACATGACGCCTTACCCTTGAACAGATGGTGAGCACCGTCAACAACTACGCGGAGACTGACGCGGAAGCCCAGAAAGAACTCACACTCATCGATGGAGAACCTCCGATTCAGCCACCGCCACCACCGCCTCCGACCGCCATTGTCGCAGCGGCACCACCACCTCCAGTCATCATCGCTGCTGTTGCACCTCCACTGCCCGTCAACGAGGAAGTCCTGGCACCCTCCGACTCTGTCATTGACACGCTTTATGCTGATTTCAGTGCAAATTCAGAGGAGATAGATTTCAGTCCAGAAGAGCCAGACTCCGCTATGCAGGAGATGGAGGAGGAGCACTCGCGCGACGAGCAAGCCAATAACACCATCACGTCTCGAGGGGTGTTCGTCACCATTGGGACGGCGATGGATGAAGATCAATTCGAACGAGCTCCGCCTACAACGCTGGAAAAGGGAAAGGGGACACTTAGTGCTGCTGACGATGATCGTGCAAAAGTCATGCCTCCTCCGCCTAACCCAGTGCAGCAGCCACAGGAACTCGGCACCGGCCCGAGCAACAAAAACACCGCAAACTTGCCGCCTCCAGCATCTACGTCTGCAGCATCCCAAGTTACTCCAGCTGATAGAGCGATGTACGACAATCTCCTCGTCGAGCCACTAACCGTTGCTCATATCCGGAATGTGACTCATCTTGACGAGAAGCGCCAGCAGCTGCTGGAGGAAGCGCAGGCCATCGCGGAGCAAGGCGCTAAGCTAGATCGAGATCTGGTCAACACGTAGAAATCCATAGAGAAAGCTAGAGCAATGGAGGCCGAGTACAAAACTTTGCTGCAGCAGCAGAAGGCCAAGAAAGCTCCGGCCCGCGTCATCAATGATCCTGGTGTACGGTGCAACCTAGAATGGGCTCCCTCGAAGCCAGCACAAGCCAAGCCATACATTGACAGTGAAGGAAAGTAGGTGATGCTCACCCCACTCCTTAACCTCGCCGTCGCCAAGACCCTTCTGGAGCAGGATAGATCGCCCGAGGCAGTGGAACAGGTCTATGACCTAGTGGCCAAGGCGGTGAAGTAGCAGGAAAAGGCCACCTCTCAGAGGCTCGAGTACGACCCAGCGCTTTTCTAGTCTAGTCAGTATAAGCCGCCAAGGGACATATCTCCTCTTGATGTTGGGTCCCAGATGGCTTCATCAGAACGAAGACGGAGGGACACGCGCAACAGGAAGGATGCCATCCCCATATCCTCCAACCACGGAGAAAAGGCCCGACCTCGTCGCCCGTCGCCACCGCCACGACCCCCCCGACATCGCGAAGATTACAAGGATCACCATCATACGGATATGCCCCCACCAAAGCAGTGCAGCATCGTCATCCGCGACAACGCGGAGCAGACCCGTCATGACGGAGAGCGCAACCAAGGGCACAGGAGCAGGTCACACCATGACCCTCCACGTCCGACAAGCAACCGTGATAGGCGTGAGGCGTCACAGGAGGGTAACCGCAAGAAGGCTAACCCACCGCCACCTCCGCCTCCGTGACCACCAAGAAGTCACCATGGCAGAGGAGGCCCGCGTCGTTCACGCAGCCCATCCCCTGTTGACAAGAAGAAGAAGAACCCGGAGCCGTACGATGCACATTCACGGATCGATAAGATCCATGAGGCCCGAGAAGGACCATACCTGGGACCACGTTGCTTTGGACCTGCAATATGGTCCGCAACTTACCCCAAAGGTTTCTGGATTGACAAGACCATCAAGCCCTATGACGGCACCGCCAAGCCAGCCACATGGTTGCAGGACTATGGAAACACGGTGGAGATTGCCGGAGGCAACCCCAACATCGCCATCAAGTACCTCCCGTTAATGTTGGCAGGCACGGCCCATCAATGGATTGACGACTTGCTAGAGAAATCTATCTACAACTGGTTGGACATGCAAGAAGCGTTCACCAAGAACTTTGAGGGTACATACAAGCGTCCCTACACTGTGGGCGATCTACAGCGGTGCGTGCAAGAGAAAGACAAGACATCTCGTGCCTACCTCTCTCGCTGGCTGGACATGAAGAATTCCTGCGCAGGAGTGCACACTCAGACCGCCATGTCCTCCTTCATCGACGGGTTGGAAAGGGGCACGTTGCTCCGGCATAAGCTGGAGCGCTTGCAGGACAATCACCAGCTTGACTTTAACCAGATGATTCAGTTGGCTAGTGAGTTCGCAGCTGCCGACGACGATGCTCGCGGCTCCTTGCTGGCAACAACCATTCCAACTCAAGCTCGGAGGAACAGCAGTACAAAGTGGAAAACCGCTCCAAAAGAAAAGCAATCTACCGACATGGTCGCTATGACTTTTGCAGGACGAGGTGATGACGGACAACATGGCCGAGGAAGGGGAGCTGGTCGTGTGCAGCAGCGAGGAAGCAAAACTACCTCGACGCCGCTCCGCGTTCCCCAAACCTACGAGGAGTACCGCGATATGCCATGCCTCGTACACCTCGATGCCAATGGTAAGGCCACCCATACCAATCGACACTGCAAGTTCGTCAACGACCTCAAGGAAGACCCGGAGTCCGGCTACAAGAAAAGTCAGAAGAACAGACCGTGAGGCAAGGGCAAGGGGAAGAAGAAGGAGGAGGAGTCCAAGGATTCAAGTGACATGGACGAGGACGTTGACCCCAAGCACGCCGCCAAGAGCGGCGACAAGGGCAAGAACCCCTTCGCAAAGAAGGCACCAGTCTACCACACTTTCCTTGGCACCCCACCGTCCGACAACAGAAGACCTCTCTGAGGATCCTGATGGCCACTCTCCCCCAGTTCCCTAGTACCTGCGCTGGTCGGAGGTTCCAATAACTTGGGACAGGACGGATCACCCAGACCTCATACCTGCGGAGAATCAGTACGCCATGGTCATCAACCCCTTGATTGACGGTGTGGAGTTCACCAAGTGTATGGTGGATAGTGGAAGCAACATCAACATCATGTACTTGGATACACTGCAAAAGATGAACTTAACGGAGGCTAACCTAAGGCGAACCAACACCATCTTCCATGATGTAGTTCCTGGTCGAGAGGCTCGGTCCCTTGGGTGCATTACACTTCAGGTTGCCTTTGGCGATGTTAACAATTACCGCCAAGAGCGCATGACCTTTGAGGTAGTCCCCTTCAAGAGCGTGTAACACATCATATTCGGCCGCGACATATTCCACACGTTCATGGCCAAGCCATGCTTCGTCTACAACAAACTGAAGATACCCGGACCAAACAGTGTTATCACCGTATCCGGAAGCTTTACCAAGGCAAGGGACTGCAAGATCAATGAAGCAGCCGTTGTAGAAGCTGTCCTCTGTAGCGAAGAATTCAAAGAGATCTAGAGCAAGGTTGATGACTCAGAGATGCCCGCGTCGAAGAAGCAGATCTCCGACTCCGCTCCTGTGTTCAAGGCCTCCATCGAGACCAAGCCGGTGGAACTTGTGGTAGGCGATGCCTCCAAGGTCACCGCCATTGGGACGAACCTAGATCCCAAATAGGGAAGCGTGCTCGTCGAGTTCCTCTGTGAGAATAGGGACATCTTTGCCTGGCAACCTACTGACATGAAAGGTGTACCTAGGGAACTTGCCGAGCTTAGCTTAAACATTGTTCCAAAATGCAAACCAGTGAAACAACCTCTACGATGCTTCGGAGATGGGAAGAGACGCGCCATTGGCAAAGAGATAGCTAGGTTACTTAAAGCTAGATTTATCCGAGAAGTCCTTCACACCCGATGGGTGGCCAATCCTGTACTTGTCCCCAAAAAGGGAACCAATGAATTAAGAATGTGCGTTGATTACACCGGCTTGAACAAAGCATGTCCCAAAGATCCGTTTGCTTTGCCTCACATTGACCAAGTCATTGACTCAACGGCTGGCTCAGAGCTTTTGTGTTTTCTCGATGCATACTCAGGATACCACCAGATCAAGATGAGGAAGTCGGACCAATTGGCCACTTCGTTCACTACCCCATATGGCACGTTTTGCTATGTCACGATGCCCTTTGGGCTGAAAAACGCAGGTGCTACGTACCAGCGGACAATGCAACATTGCCTCCACGACCAAATTGGTTGGAACGTTCACGCCTATGTGGACGATATCAAGGTGATGTCTAAAAAGTCAAACGACTTAATCTCCGACTTAAAAGAAACCTTTGATAATCTCCGGAAATACAACATGATGCTTAACCCTAAGAAGTGCGTCTTCGGGGTTCCAGTCGGCAAATTGTTGGGTTTCATCATTTCTCAACGCGGAATCGAGGTCAAACCAGAGAAAATCAAGGCCATATTAAACATAAACTATGCGACGTGCCTAAAGGACATTCAACGACTAACATGTTGTGTTGCATCAGTTAGTCGGTTCGTCAGCCGACTTGGAGAGAAGGCTCTGACGCTGTACAAGTTGCTGAAGAAGGCGGACAAATTCACGTGGACAGACGAAGCAGATGCATCATTGAAGTAGCTCAAGGAGATTCTTTCCTCCACGCCCATCCTTGCAGCACCCGAGCCTGGAGAATCCCTGTTAATCTACATGGCGGCAACCAATCGGGTAGTCAACATCGTCGTCATGGTAGAGCGGAAGAAACCGGGCTATGAACACGGAGTTCAACGACCAGTTTACTATGTGAGCGAGGTCTTGATGGAGTCCAAGCAGCGTTACCCGCACTACCATAAGATAGCTTATGGAGTATTCCTTGCTTCTCGGAAGCTGAGGCATTACTTTCAGGAGCACCCAATCATAGTGGTGAGCAAGACTCCACTGTCCGACATTATCAACAACAACGACGCTACGGGAAGGGTCGCGAAGTGGGGCATTGAACTTGCCGCCTTCGAGATCACCTACAAGAGATGCGACGCTATCAAGTCACATGCCTTGGCGGATTTTGTTGCAGATTGGACGGAGATGCCAGATGCTACTCCGTTGCCAGAACCAGAGTACTGGGTGATGCACTTTGACGGTCAAAACTGCTCAACGGCTCGGGGGCTAGTGTATTCCTACAGTCACCAACGGGAGACAAGCTACACTACATTCTGCAGATCCACTTCGAGGCTACAAACAACATGGCGGAGTATGAAGCACTCATTCACGGATTGCGTGTAGCCAAGGATATTGGCATCAAGCGCATAGTTTGCTGTGGAGATTCCGAGTTGGTTGCCCAGCAGGTGGCTGGAACATGGAATGCGCGGAACCCTATGATGGCGGCATATCGAGACAAAGTGGATGAGATAGCCAAGAGCTTCTTGGGCTACGAAGTCAAGTATGTACCTAGGGAGCAAAACGAGGCGGCTGATCTACTGTCTAAGCTTGGACCAGGACGGAAGCACATTCCGCCAGGAGTTTTCCTAGAGCATCTGCACACACCATCTGTGAAGGGAGCCGACATCGACAACCCAGATAGAGATGACTCTTTCGTCAACATGGTGACTAAGGTCCCTCCGGCTTGGACAAAACCGTTCATGGAATATCTCGAACACGGAACTTTGCTCGACAACAAAGTTGAAAGACGACAAATAGTACGACGGGCAAAGGGTTATACCATAATCAATGGGCAACTCTACAAAAGGAGCACTACTGGTGTATATGTCACATCCCAAGATTTTCGAAATCTTGTAATGTGAAAAATAAATAATTGTTGAAAATTAGGGTGAAAAGAAACTTTTGTTTCTAAATGGAAACTTAAAATCCCATCTTGAAAAAACTTTGGTTAATGTTTGAATCTAACTAAATTCAAATCAAGTGGAATGCATTCCTCATAAAATGCGTCTTGAAATTTAAACACTTGGAGAATAAACCAAAATTCTAAAACCCTAATGGAAGAAAATCATTTTCAAGTTATCTCTAAGACTATGGATTTGATCCATATAAAATTGGTCAAACAAACATTTCAAAATGACCAAGAATGACAAAGGGAAATATTATAAAACCATATAAATTGATTTCATTCAATTTGGAGCCATAGATAAAATCTTATGAATTCAATAAGATAAGGAAATTGAATTTCCAAAGCTAATAAAGCAACCATCTAGAAATCCATACCAAATGGTGAGCAAATAATCCTAAAGAGATTTAAAAAGATAAACAAATAATAAATAAAGTTATAATAGTTGGAATCACTATTTTTGGATCTTTTAATAAAAAGATATTGTTTTCAAAAGCAAAGGTAGAAATATAAATAAGGACTATTTTAAAGCGCCAAATTAAATCTTGACCAAACAAATGAAATATTTCTATTTGATGAAAAGAGTAAAGGATTATTTAAATAGAATAATAAGGATTTATTATACCCAATTATATTTGAGTAAAGGCTTTTTTCCATTTTAAAATAAACATTAAAAACTTATTAAAGTGTTTTAAATAAAATTCCAAAGTGTTTTATAATTTCAATTAAAACCTACTGAAAAGGTTTTGGAAAATTTAGAAAGTCAAATAGAGTTTTAAACATATTTGAATCCTATTTTGAATTAAAGACTAAAGTCTATTTAATTTTTTTTAAAATAAATAATAAACCCTAAAAATAATTGTTCTATTTTGGACTTTGAAATATGTTGATAAACAGAATTAAAATTCACCCAAAGTTTGGTGGTGATTTGAATTCAAATGGAGATTGAAAAATATTATTAAATCTTATTTAATTAATACTAGAGCCTACTTTAAATAATTAAAAGACCCTAAAAGAATAAAAGAAATATTCTAATTTTGACTCTGAAATGAACTATTAATCAGTATTTGAATCTACACAAATTTTGGTTGAGGTTTGAAATCAAATTGAGGTTTGAAATAATTAAACAAAATCAAAACAAATTAATAGAAATGGAAAAGGGAAAAAGAATCTGTACAAAAAATATAAACAAAAGCAGCCCAGCTCGGCAAAGCCTAGTCCAGGCTCAGCAGCCCACCTCTCCCTCTCTCCCCGAAACATTTTCTCATCACTGCTCTCACCCACAAAGCCGCTGATGTTTGGACCCCACCTCCCCTCTCTCTCCTTCGCTGACGACGCGACCCCACCTGCCAGCTTTCTTCCTGACCCTCGCGACGACCCCGCCCCCAATTCCTCCGTCGCCGTTTCTGGCCGTTGAAGACAGCGTCAATATGCATTACCGCCGCCATTAATCCCCCTGACCTCGCATACTTAATTGCCACAGTCCACTCCCCCTTTCCCCCCCAGTCGTCGCCCCACCGGAGCACCTAGGATGTCCTAATTCACCAGCACACCACCACTGCCTCCGACGAGCTTTGTGAAGAATTCCGACCAGTCTCCGTCTCCCCTCGCCCCCTCGACCACACGAGCTTGACCCACAGACTCTGGCGCATCTCCCATTACTCCTAGCTCACTCGCGCTCGGTCCAGAACGTCGGCAACGTCTTCACTAGTGCGACACCGACGACCCCACAACTCCGGTGAGCCCTAGAACTCGACTCCCTGCGTGCCTCGACCAGTGGATCATGCCATTTGGTTCGCATGTGTCTTATGCATCTCCAGGTGCTCGCCAATCAATCGCGCGCGATCTAAAACCTCGTCTTCGACCGCGACAGTACGAGCCCGTCGCCAGGCATCTCTCTAGCGAGCAATCACCGTCACCACCGTGCGCCCCTCGACAAGCGGCATGCACCTTGAGCATCAGAAGCAAGATGCGAACCCGGTGAGCCTTTCCTCTACCCCTGTTTCTTCCTATATCACCAGCTCCGCCATAGCCAGAGCGCGCGCCGCCACCTGCCGCCGCCAGCGCCGCCCATCGACTGTCACTCGTCTGTGCACCGTTCAATTTTAATCTAGTGGCTATGATAGAATTTAACCCGAAGGGGTAAGTTGGCATCTGCACCGCACGATCTAAGTTAAATCCTACGATCCTCAGTGCGTGATCCGAACGAATCGGTACCGGCGAATAGGAACAAGCCACGTGGCCCTGCCTGTTTTAATAAAAACAGAATTGATCTATTTGATGTTCCAATTTGAAAAATTCATAACTTTCAAACCACACGTCCAAATTTTGCAAATTTTATATCAATGGAATCCGCAAATCAAGTACTTTCTGACCATGCACTTTGTTTAGTAAAATGCTTCTATTAAATTGTTGTTTTTGCAGAAACTTGTGTAAGCATATTTAGAATATAAAATTTGTTCTAAAATGATTTTTGAGATATAACCTTTTGCAAATGGATTGTTTTGAACCTAATGACCTTAGAAACCAACTCATGGATTTGAAAATGTATTTGGTAAAGCTAAAGAGTAAATCTTTGATTTAAAGCATTTCTAGTCAAATAAAAATAATGTTTATTTATTAAAAATGCTTTTGGAGAAAAACCTTTGGGAAATGTTTTGATTTAAACTCTCTGACCCTAAACACAAGTTTTTATGATTTAAACATATATTTTGATGAACCCTATAGATTGTTGCTTTGCTAAAGGCATTTTCAAACACATAAAATATTGATTTGGTTTAAAAATGATTTATAAGTAAAATCTTTTGCAAATGATTTTGCCACTTATATAAAATGACTAATAGGTGTTTTAGAATGTTTATAACATGTTTTGCTTGAATGGTAGATGGAAATATTGCTTGCTTGATTGAATTGTAGTGACATTTGAAGAGTGTGAATATTGCAAAGACAAGGAGTGAACTTATATTCTCTACCAAAAAGGCAAGTGATGCTTCATACTTTTGTTCCATTATTTTCAAAATGCATTAGTGATATTTCTAAGTAGGACTTGCATGAAATTTTGCTAAGTGTAAACTATGCCATGGGAAATCCTAGTAGATGAAACCTTCGTAGAATTTTCCTCAGTTAAGATTCCTAATACTGTCATGCTTAGCTTAGCTAGTAGAAAACAAGGGTGGATTATATTTCATGCTATGGAATATTTCTAAGACAAGGACTTGTGTTTTTGTTTAATAAAACAACTAAGTGAATGAATCACCTGGGTGGAATGGAAGGAATGGTTTGTGTTGAGTGGTTCACAAGGCCCATTTCTATGGTTTACCTTGTGTATCTCACTTGTGGATGGCCACCCAGGAACAAAGAGATTTGAGATGTCAAATGTTGAGAAGCTTCAAGTGCAGCCACTTGGCATTATGGGCTCTTCCTGGATCATATAGGTTGCAATAACTTAACCAAATGGACAGTTGGTGGTAGGGGATGATAGGTTGGAACGCGTGCATTCTAGTCTAAGGGAAGGCTTCTGAAAGATCTTGTCTTGGGAAACCAAGTCTTGTGGGGAAAGTGCACCACCTCTGCAGAGTGTAAAATCTAAGTACTTAGCCATGTCCCTGGTAAAGGACAATTTGAGCATCAAAACATGGAAGCTATCAAGAATCTCCTCATCCCAATTTCTAAGTTAAAAACTTGTGGTTGAACAAGGGTTGGAGGATCACCAATTTCTATTGGGAGATGCCCTGGGTGTTTTTGTCAAGCAAAAACTTAGTGTTTTCAAATGATAAGGAAAATCTATTTTGAGCAAAGCAAGCCTAAGCTCCACTTAGCCAAATGCATATAGATGATAGACTCCACTATACTACCATGGTATCACTTGCCAATACAATTCAAATGTATTGACCCTTGTGGCTGTAACTTATTATGTTGCAGGTTTGTTTTATGTTAGTGAAGTTTATTGATTAGGATTACAAGTCTACAACCAGCATGACTGCCTGTGGCACTTTGAAGATGAAGGACCCCATGCTATTGTTATATTCTGCTGCATTGAAATGAGATAGCCAAATGAGCTATGTAAGATGTCATAAATTACTTTATTCCTGGTTATAAAGTTGTATTATGACCTTTGTTTCTTGATATTACATCTTAACTGTGGATGCTAGCTATTGATCCAGGGACTAGCATTGTAAACACAGGGATCCTTACCTTATTAAAGGTTGGGAACCTTACAATATACCTAAAGTGTGTTTCCCAGCTAGAAGGTATGGAAATCCTACGCGAGATCCATCTCGGAGATTGCGGGCATCACGCCGCTCCTCGATCATTGGTCGCGAAATCCTTCCAGCAGGGATTCTACTGGATGACCGCGAAGGCGGACGCCGACAAGCTGGTTGAGACATGCATGGGATGCCAGTATTATGCCCGACAACCACATGTTCCTGCTGAAGAATTGCGAACAATACCAATAACTTGGCCGTTTGCAGTCTGGGGGCTAGACATGGTGGGACCGTTACATACGGTACCTTGTGGGTTTACGCATCTTCTTGTAGCAGTTGATAAATTCACTAAATGGATAGAAGCTAAACCCATTAGAAAGCTTGATGGGGCAACTGCCCTCAGGTTTGTCCGGGATCTAGTGGTGAGATTTGGTCTCCCACACAGCATTATCACCGACAACGGTAGCAATTTGTCACTCGGATAAGTGGAGGCTTATTGTTGGGAGAAAGGCATCCGACTTGACCTTGCATCTGTGGCACACCCACAATCCAACGGTCAGGTTGAGCGAGCCAATGGATTAATTCTGCACGGAATCAAGCCACGTCTGGAGGCACCACTACATAGAGCAGCTGGAGCCTGGGCGGAAGAATTACCATCTTTGCTGTGGAGTTTACGAATTTCATGGTATATGGAGCAGAAGCCATCCTGCCTTCCGACATCCTTCATGATGCACCAAGAGTCGCCGCCTATGACAAAGATGACGCTGAAGAATCCAGACGCCTAGATGTGGACCTTCTCGAGGAGGAGCGCGTTTTGGCATGCCAAAGATCCGCCATCTACCAGCACAAGCTACGCAGCTACCATAGTTGCCGCGTTCGGTATCGCTCGTTTAAAGAAGGGGATTTGGTACTCCGACTTAAGCAGAAGAAGTCGCACAAATTATCCCTGCCATGGGAAGGACCGTTCATCATAAGCAAGACGCTACTCAATGGGTCTTACTACCTTGTTGACAATCGTGAATTGAAGGATAGACCCAACAAGGACCATAAGCGTAAGCGACGTGACCCGGATGATGACTACCCGGAGCTTGATCGGCCATGGAACATAGCACAGCTACGTCCTTTTTACACTCAGCATTTTTATCTATTTGTGTACCTCTTATATGATCAATGAAATAAAGCTCTTTGGTTCACTCATATTTTTGAGTCTTTTACCTCCTTTAGTGTTCATTTTTGGATCATGTAAAACCTTTATGCACAAGCTTTGCGATTACACTTGTGAAAATTCCGCCGTACGGGCGTTAGCTTAAGTTTTCTGGTCTACACGTTCTTTGTCGTTTTTATGTAGATTCTGGAGTAGTGACTTTCAGCACTTATTGTCGGTGATTTTGTTCTCAGGTTATTGACAGTGCCATTGGGCATCATCACCTAAGCACATGGTTCTGACAACGAGTCTTCCGACTCACGAAAAGTCAAGCATAAGAACCAAAGTAATGGATAAGCCAGCACTTGCTTAAACATATATACATGCTGGAAACTAGTTCTTGAGTAGCAGGAAATAACAACCATTGTTTTCCGCCTTAAATTACATCAATAAGTTTTTTCCGCATATACACCAAAGGTGAAACAAATATTACAAAGTTGTTCTTCACTCCTTTGACGCAGGTGACTTGGAGGTAGCGTCATCACCAGCCAAAGAGCCACCCTCGAAGACGGCGCTGTGGTGGGACTTAGAGGGACCTTGATCGCCGCTGTCGATGATGTTCATGGGCACGAAGACGTCAACGTCCATCAACTTGGCAACTTTGGTGTCATAGCCCACGAGCGATGACAAGATGGCTTCATGATTAATCTCTTTGCCATCATCGTCTACTTTGGGAATGCTAGAGGTCACCGTGTCGATGTCGGCATCTTCATAGTGTGCCTTCACCATTGACAGCGCCATCCTTGCGCCAGCCCGTGCACATGAAGCTTTCCATCTTGTGATACGCTCGGGGGCTCGGCGCAAAATCTCCGAGTACTTCGCCACAGAGTCCGATGCCTTGATGTTTATTTGGAGGGGCTTGGCGATCTCCTTGGCTTGCATGATGGCGGTGTTGATGTAGTTGCCGGCAAGAACCATGCATTCCTTGGCTGGAGGAGGCGATCGGGTTAAACCCATAGGAGCTGCAAATTTCGACAAGGAGTGCATGAGTTCAACAATTCAAAGTACCCAGACTACAGAAATCCAAGATGGAGAAAACATACTGAAGATGCTACCCTCAGCTTTCCAGAGGGTGTCCGCCAAGGATTCTTTCTCTTGTTGGAGGAGCTTATACGCCTCACTATGGCATTGATTCTGCTCATCGGCAGCTTGCTTCTGATCTTTTAAGATCACAATCTCCTCCTTCAATCGATTGATTTCCGCGGTGGCGGAGTCCTGCAAGGCCTTCATTGACTCCTCATGCATTTTCAGCATGTCTTTTCTCTCCTCCTTAAGGATCTTGTTCTCGCTATCCAGCTGCTGAATGTGCTTGGATTGCTCGACAATGTCCTTGGCCTTGGCAACATGTTCTGCAAAAGTCGGAGAAACAAAGTACACAATGAGTACTCGGAGAATATAGGCACAAAACAAAGACGGAATTCGCAAAAAGAAAACAGACTCTTGTT
Source organism: Avena sativa (assembly GCA_916181665.1). Lineage (NCBI taxonomy): Eukaryota > Viridiplantae > Streptophyta > Magnoliopsida > Poales > Poaceae > Avena > Avena sativa. Next base: position 289,261,562 of record OV702296.1, read on the forward strand.
TCTGATGATCTGTTCCTTCAAGATGGCAGTTTTACCCTTTTTGGCTTCAAGATATGCGCGCATCTTCTGGTACTTGTCATTGGCCATGCCCCTCTAAGAATTCTCATTCTGTGGACAAAAGGGACAAAGTTAAACGTTGTTTAGTCTACTTGGATCATCTAGCCGGAAATTGTCCACCTAGACGCTTGGGGGCTACAGCGAGAGTTTTTAATTTAGCAACATGCTTAGCTTTTCTTTGAGCATCTAGTCGCAACTAATTCAGTTACAACTAGAAGATTGGGGGCTACAGTATAAAGTTTTTAACTCGGATATATGCTTAGATTTCTTTAAGCATCTAGTCGGAACTAATTCCATTGCAACTAGAAGCTTGGGGGCTACAATACTGAAATTTATAAACACTGCGTATGCTACTCTTAAAACATCTAGTCGGAATAATTCATTCCATCTAAATGCTTGGGGGCTACAGTGAGAAGTTTTCTAGCTTAGTCACTCTTAGAGCATCTAGACGCAAAAGCCTATGATTTTCTGTCTACATCCTCGGGGGCTACAGTGGGATACTCATATGAAATGCAAAAGGAAAATAAAACTTACAAGTGCAATGATCTTTAGGTTTGTGGCGCTCTCGGCCAGCACCTTGCCAAAGGAGATGCTGTTTCCCCACAAGGTTTCTGCTTGTCGGAGGAGCTCCTCAAGACCGCACGTCGGAGATGTTGGTGCTGCTCCAGGAAACAGAGTTGTGCTACTCGGCGTAAGGTACGGGTAGACTATCTTTGGGAACTCAAAAGGTTTCTGGGGAGCAAGGGCGCCGCCTTCGGCAGAAGTACCAGCTTCCACCACCGCCTTGCCACCACTGATGGCATCCTTAGCCGGAGCTTCAGCCATTTGTTGGGCGGTACTCTCCAGCGTCGCCTGCTCACCGGCAACAACAAGCTCGGTAGAGGCGCCAGAATCCACTTCCATGGCGGAAGGGCCTGATGCCTCCTTAGCCTGTGAGCTTGTCGGGGCAGACGAGGGCTTGACGGCAGGAGTGGCAGGAGCGATGGCGGGGGAGGCGTCGCGATGCAGCATGTCCTTAATATTTCGAGAAGCCCCCGATGTTTTGGAGGTCTTCTTGAGGCTGGTCGTGGCTTTCTTCCTGAAACGTGAAAAATGCGTTAAGTATAGGAGCAAGACAGATAAATAGACAATGCCGGAGAATGAGAAGCTTACACAAGTGGGGGTGCTTTGGCAAAGGGGATCCCGATAACTCTTCTCTTTTCCGCCTCCAAGGTGGCGGTAGTATTTTTGGAGGCTCCACCCTCCGTTTTCTTCTTCTTGCCTCCATCGGCAGCATCAGAGGTGGAGCTCTTCCGCTTTTGCGGCAAAGGAGCTTCGTCGTCGGACACGACCGTGCCTTCCTTCATCTTTGGATCGTAGATTTGGGCAGCCAGGTTGCCCTCCTCTAGATCGCTAAGCTGTTAAGTGAGAAATCACCGTGTTAGACAAGATGACATTTGCAAGACGGAAGAACTGGAGTATATGTCGTACACGGAAAATAAATACCTACCTTTGGGCACATGGCGTCTACGAACATGTCGTAGGTGATGGTGAAGCCACGCTTCTTATCCTTCACCTTGACGATGTCCTTAAGGCGGAGCTTAACGGAGTCGCTCGAGAAGTTGTCCACGGAGATGCAGAGACTATCCCTTCTATCGCTGGTATACTCGTGCATGAGCTTCGCGCGGTGCTGCAGAGGTTGGATTCTCCTGATGAACCAACACATGGCTAGGTCCAAGCCGGTCAAACCCGTCTCTACGAACCATTCGATCCGCCTTATGGCACGAGAAGCATCGAGGTCGGAGGGAAGGGAGGCCTGGGATCTCCATGACGAGGCTTCAGCGGCGGCTCCGTCAACAAAGTCCAGGTACGTAACTTGTCGGCCAGCTAGAGGAATGTCTGGGCCGTAAAAGTATGTCCGTTGCCAATTTTTGCAGGACTCGTGGCCGACGATGTCGGGGAACCGCCGGCCAGGTCAAATCTTGAAGCTTATGGTGCCGCAGTTCCTAAGTTCTTCCTTGCTATGTCCGGCTTCACGTTTGACGGTGAAGAAGTACACAAAGAGGTCTAACCTAGGCCTTATCCCTAAGTATCCCTCGCAGAGCGCTGCGTAGTTGCTAAGCACTAAGATACTATTGGGGGAAAGGTTCTGGGGCTGGACTCTATAGTGGTTCAAGACGGAGAGGAAGAAGTTGGAGATGGGCAGGGAGACGCCGCGTACCAGTTGGGCTTTGAGGTACACCTTTTCTCCGGCTTGGGGAGAAGGTGTAACCTCGCCGACCGGCGCCGCCCGCCAGGCGAGCCCCTCCGTCGCAGGAAGGTAGCCTTCGGCGATCTTCTCTTGGATATCACGGTCTGTGATATCTGAGCCGCGCCAGTCTCCCTTGTGCGAATCTGGCTCCTCCTCCAATGGCTCCAGCGCCGCCAGATTAAGGTCACCGCCGGTGGACTCGATAACCGCCGATGCAGGGATGACTAGGCCCTCTGGAGGCACGCCGATGGAGCTCGCCGGCTTCGCCACGGCTTCATTCGACGCCGCCATGGAGGGAGAAGTGCTGCTGCTGGCCATGGAGTGAGGCTGGGTGTGACTGGTGCAGATTGGAGGCTAGGGTTTTTTCGCGAGTTGGGCGCGGAGAGCTCGAAGGGGCGCGTGCTGGAGGAAAGAATATGATGCGAGGAGAATGAGGTAAAAAGAGGGAATTCCACCACGGTTACTATTTATCATCTCCAAGCGTCAAGATTCGTGCAGCTTGATCAGACGGTTGCCACGTAGACGACGTGTTTGCGAACGTGCGCGGAAATTTAGCCACGTCTCCAACCGTCGCTGGCAACGGTTCGTATCGCTCACGTGGGAAAATCGGACATGATTGCGTTCTCTGCATGTGTGAGTTACGAGGCGTCGCTGACCTAAGCCTACGTCGTCCTAGCTGACATAGGCAGATGAGCCGTCACATCGAAGATTCCGACATGGACGGATCCAGTCCGGCTACGGAAGAGTACGATGAAAGATTCAGCATTTCTCCGTCTTACAAGTTGAAGACGGAGAAAGCCTTGCAGGGTTCTTTGGGAGGACTACAAGATATTGCTGGACGATTTGCCGACATCCAACTAGATGGAGCATTCATCTGAAGAGGCAAGACGGCGCAAGATCTCGGAGTTCTCCGGGGCTACTGTTGGGGATATGCTATATGGGTATCCTCATAGCATGTCACCAATCCGGATAACCCGGCTGGCCCACAGTTAGTAGTGTGGCCTATGGCCTGCTGGGCGGCCCAGTTAGATGGATCCAGAAGGGAGGCCCATGCCGGATAAAGGAAGACTACGATGGAGTCACCAGCGTACCCGGAGCCTTAGAGTGCAAGATACACAAGACTAGTAATAGACGATGTAGGACTCTGTAACTTGTCCGGCTAGGACTTTTCCCTGTAACCCTAGGACCTGGCGACTATATAAGTCGGGCCTATGGGATCCTTTAAGGCACAATCTCAGACAACCTAGTATCGATTCATACAACCTCGCACAGCGAACCAATCCCTGTAACTCGGCGTATTGCCCTTATAGTGATTTATAGCAGGAGTAGGATTCCGCCACCGTCGTGGGATCTGAACCTGGGTAAGCTGTGTTACCTCGTACCCATCAACCGTCCGCCTTCCCCAACGTCTCTAAACACGCACTGTGAGGACCCCTCCATGGCGTACTCGTCGGCAATACCACGACATTTTGTTTTTCTGATTGCACTGCCAGTTTTGCAAAGTCGGTATGGGCGGGCTGTATGGACGCCCCCGCCCCGGTCGTTGGACGAAATGCATCATTGTCCTAGTTTTCACTGTTTCGGTATGACCATGCGGTACGGGCGCACCCGCCCGTACCACTGGTCATTACCGATACGGTCTCATTTCGCCAAACTTTGGTTCTTCTCTTGTGTTAAAAAAGTCGGTAAAAGGCCAGTACGGAGGGACAGTACAGGCATGACCCGCCCGTACCGCTTAGTCGGTTGGAAGATTACCACCTTTGAAGCCGTGTTGGCCTGGGAATGACCCGGTACGGGCGCGCCGTACGGGCGTACTCCCATACCGAGTGGTCGTTATGATCGTATTTTTTGTATTTTTCGTTTATCTCTTTCCATATTTTTTGGGACTCTTTTCTTGGACGCCCCTTTTCCTTCCAGTATGTATTTCTTCCTACCTATGACCCTTAATAAGCCTCCATAGAGGTCTTTCTTCCTCCCATATCAGAAGATTCAATCTACCTGATGCGCTACCCTGTCCAAGGCAAGAGAAAGTCTATAAACATCATGGCTCCTTCATGGGACAACTTCCAGACCTCCTCCATTGAAGCTGATGACCTTGAAGCCCAAGGTTTGATCCCGAAGAACAAGCATTATGCGTATGACCCCGATGATGAATCCTAGGATGAGGAGTATGAGATATTCATGAACCAAACAAAGAGGGGGTGGCAGCAGCCGCCCTACTTGGCTATGGTGACGCCCGAAGACGAAGAGGAAGCCAAAAAGCCCCATGGGAAGGGCTGCAAGGAGTCGTTTAAGCTCATCGCCGTCGACTATCCTTTGCCAAAGCGTAAGCAGTTTAACTATCCCGATGCAGGAACTTACAAGGAGACCACGAAGCACACTTCAACAACAAAGAAGGTCACCATGAACACTCCTATGAGCGTGAAGCCCTAGGAGGACTAGGGATTCAACCTCCTAGATGTGCCCATTCATGCTCATGTCTCGGACACTGAGCTCCACCTCCGTAAATTAGAGAAGTTCAAGAAAGAAGAACTCGTCCATAAGGAGATTGTGCGCAAGCGCCTCTTAGATCTTAAAGGAAGGAAGGAGATCAATGACGTGATGAATAAAGTCGCTGACTGGATGTTCCTCTCGCATTCGGATCTGTAGAAGTGCATGTTTCTCATATCTGCTATGGAGGAAACAAACAAGAAACTTCGAGCCGCAATCTCCAGCAAGACTTATGCAAACTAAAGGGTGTGCCATGATACCAAATAAAAGGAAGGAATAATTTGATCTACCTAGTTTGATTCCAAGCTTGGGGAATCTATGAGAGCCTTGTAATATATCTTACAGTTTTTAGAATGTTTACTTTTTCTCATGCATCTAGACTTTAATTCAAAAGTTTGCATTAGCTGCACCAACTTCAAGTTCCCCTTGTTCGAGAGATGATTTATATTTGTTGAGTCTCGAGACTTTATGATATTTGAAGTATGTTATGATTCATGATTATTATATTAGATAATTGAACTAGGTTGAGTGTTATGATACTTGTACAGTTGTCATGATTTTTAGGAACTTCCACACCAATAAAAGTATTGATTAGGTTATGAGAAGAAAAATTCTGGTAGCATATTATAATTAAGAGTTTTTTTATTGTATCCATCAAAGTAGTGAGCATGATCAATGTCGGGGGGATAACCCCCGGTAGGGTCACAAGGGGTGAAACACAGCCCAGCTTGGCTTGCTCCGTGTAAAGAAAGAACCAGGCCGAGTAAGTACGGCCGGGAGAGAGAATCGTATGCGGCCGACATAGAAACTATGTCGACCCATATAAGACAAAGTTGTTAATCTTTCAGGAACCAACGAGCCGAGTCTCCCGAGGAAGGGCCGAGTCAGATAGGACGCGTGGCACCTTTCCGAATGAGGTTCAAGAGGGACCATGGTAAAGCATGGTCAAAAGAGAAGGACGACATCGGGTGACACAAAAGGAGCCGGGTGACGCCTAAAGCAAGGGCTAACGTACAAAGTTACTGCATGACGCTAAAAGGAACAGGAGGCGACGTACCAGAAGACCGTTAGCTATCAAGATTTGTGGACTGGGCCATTGGGCTTAGGGAAAGCCCATGACCCGGCCCACGTAGTAGGGACTAGGATCCAAACAGTAACCCTAGAACCCAAAGGGGTGTGACCTAGCTAGCACCGCCTATATAAGGAGGGGCATAGCAGTAGTAGAAGGCGGTTGGACCAAGTAGGGAACTAGTGCCTAGTACACTAGTTCATACAGCTGAAGGAGCACTTGTAAAATCTCAAGTATTAATCAAATTCCTAAGTGTGGAGAGTTCATCTTGTTCTTCGTGCATGGCAAGACCGTGCACTCCCTCCCCGGTGACCACAAGCACCCATTCGGCCCCGAACTTAAGCCTACCCATGGCATATGTCGTGACACCACCACGACAGTTGGCGCCCACCGTGGGAAGAAGCAGGTGCTTGATGGAGTCTTCATCCGGACGGTCAACCTCATCTCCAAGACCGGCGAGCGCGTCTACTCCGGTCTCATCTAGAGGTTTGGAGCGCTCAACTTCATCAGCGACAACGCAGGGTGCTTCGGGACGAAATCGTTCCCTAGGGGCGGTCGCTTCATCAAGTTCGGCGAGCACCAGGTCTACGTCGCCGTGCGCGTGGAGCGCGCATATCCAGAGCGCATCATCCTGGCGCCGGATCCGCCAGCGATTCCTGTCGCTGGGAAGCTTCACCAACTCATCTCCGTTGAGGTAATGATGACAACTCCTAACCCAGCAGCTCCACCAATAGCTCCAATAGTGAATGAGAATGTTGAGGGAGGAAATCATGAAGATACACCAAAGGCCGCGAGAACGGAAAAAGCACCGCTAGAAAAGCCAGAAAACATAGCTAGGAGTAAGAGGGCTAAAGAGCTGCAAGATAGATAAGTTGGCAGAGCCAGTTGCACAAGCAACTAATCCGGCACGTGTGCAAGCCGAGTTAGAGGAGGCCAGGATAAAGGTTCTGGAGAAAGCCAAGGAGTTAGCACAGTTACAGCAAGATGTGGATATCACAATCCGAGAGCTCAACTCGGCAAACCGAGTCAAGGGAGCAAAGACCCGGCTTGATGCAACTAGGTTAAGAGGAAGAAACCTCAATGAGGAGCTGGCGGATGCAACGTCAAAAATAACACCAGAGAATAGCAACGAAACAGCTATGCGGCCCACATACAATATAGCAGCAGCTAACCTGCGAGCCGCAGAAGCAGCAATGGCAGAATTATGCCATCTGACGGGAGAAGTGAAGAAAAGACAACAAGAGCGAGTCAATGAACTGGTGAAAGTAGCTAGCATGCTGAATGAAGCATACTACAGGGCGAATCCGGGTATAGCAGGGAGGTCATAGCTAGTTCACTCGGCGACTCCAGTCTCGGCAAGATCAGCAGGTCCCATGGCATCCTCACCCGGAGCAGCGCCAAGACCGAGAAAAGAAAAGAGGGTGGATTCAGTAGGAACAAGCAAATGATAACTTATGACCCGACAATGGCTAAGGGAAACCCAGCGCATGCATAGGGAACGAGAAGGAATAATGCCCAAGGAAATGAGAACCAGGAAAATGCAGGACGAGAGAGGAAACTAGTGCAAAGCAATGACAATGGGGGCAAAATTTTGCGCCTCAACCTAGGCGTGGAGCTCACTCGGCAGGAGGAGGAAATCCAGCACCGAATAACGCACCAGCTCAACCCGAAAGAAGACAGCAAAGCGCAGGAAAAGCAGCACAACGGCCTGCTGACCAAAACGCAAGCCGATACAATGATGGTTACTCAACAATGGTAAACAACAAGTATGAGTTACAGGATCACGCATATCAAGCGATGGGAGCCAGACTCGGAGGAAGGAACCTTTAGCCGGATGATATAAGGCTAAATCTTGACCGAATAAAGATGACAACGTTGATCGAGTCGCAAGGTCCATAGGGTCCACCATGCTTTGGCCCAAGGATCATGAAGGAGCCTCCTGTACCAAATTTCCAGCTGGCCAGGGGAACAAAAACTTATGATGGAAGCACAAAGCCAGAAGATTGGCTCATAGATGATGTAACTGCTGTGAAAATTGTGCAAGGAAATTTGAGATGGGCAGTACGGTATGTACCGCAAATGCTGGAAGGACCATCACGGGAATGGCTGAACAATTTGCCACCTGGAAGCATCAACAGCTGGATCAATTTTCAGGATGCTTTTGTTAGCAATTTCACAAGAACCTACAAGAGGCCGAATCGCCCACAACAGCTAGCAATGTGCAAGCAAAGGTCAAATGAGACAGATAGAGAATTCCTCACAAGATGGTGCACAATGCGCAATTCTTGCAAAGGGGTAATCGAGTCACAGGCAATCGCTTGGTTTGCCCAAGGTTGCAGACACGAAAGTGTGTTGTGGCAAAGGTTACAGAGATATATGCGGACAAGTTTAGCAGAAACAATGAGGATTGCTAACTCGTATGCGTTGGTAGGTCCGACTCAGCCTCTGCTCATGTCAGCAGATGGGATGACTGAGACTCAGATCTATGACGCTGCCGGGTCGCAAAGACGCCAGTAAAGATCTGAATACAGAAGCAAAAGAAGAGATGAAAGGCCAGACTACAGATATGGTTAGACTCAGGTCGTGGCCGTGAGTCAGGATCATCCAGATGCTGGAAGTAGCCAACATCAAAGTACAAATGGACAACAACACTGGGTGCCAAAGAATGATGGCAAAAAGCCATATGAAAAAGGAAGCAATATCAGGACCGACAGACGTATACCTATGAGATGATGCTGGACCAGCCGTGTAAATTTCACACGCCTATTCTGAGTAAGCCAGCAAATCACACAACAAGACAATGCACTTGGTTTGTCACATCCCAAAATTTTCCAAATTTTGAAATGTGAAAAATAAATAAACAAAATAATTAATTGTTGAAATTTAGGGTGAAAAGAAACTTTTGTTTCTAAATGAAACATCAAAAACCCTTCCTGAATAAAACTTGAATGAAAAGAGAATCCAACAAAATTTCAATCAAGTGAAATGCATTCATCAATGAATGTATCTTGAAATTTAAACATATGGAAAAGTTAAACCAAAACTCTAAAACCCTAATGGAATAAATCATTTCCAAGATCTCTCAAAGACTATGGATTTGATCCATATAAAAATATATCAACAAACATTTATAGATGATAAAAAATGGTAAACCAAAATATTATAAGATCATAGAAATTGGTTTCATTTAATTTGGAGCCATGGATAAAAACTTATGAATTTAATAAGATGATAGGAATTAATTTCCAAAGCTAATAAAGCTCCTATCTAAAATCCTTGCCAAATCTTGAACAAAAGAAATCCTAAAAGGATTTAAAAGGATAAACAAATATCAAATAAAAGTATACAAATTGGAATCACCAATTTTGGATCTATAAATAAAAAGATATGGATTTTATAAGATAAAGAAAGAAATGAATAAATAAGGAATATTTAAAAGCCAAATTAAATCTTGGCCAAATCCATAAACAAATGGAAGTTATTGAATAATAAAAAGAAATAAAAAGATTATTTAAATAAAACTATATGGGCTTTGAACCATATCCAATTTTATTTAAATAAAGACAAATTGCCTAAACTAAATAATAAATCCCAATAAATTATTTAGAAGACAATTTAAATCTTAAATTAAGTCCATAAACAAATGGAATAAAGATAATCCAAATAAAATGAAGGGATAAAGAATATCCAAATAAAATTATATGGCATTAACCAAATTCAATTCTATTTAAATAGAGACAAAATCCCTAAAGTAAATGATTAATTAAATCATGAGAAAATAATAAATTGGAATTTGCCAAAGTGGATTAAAAGTTATCTAAATAACTTAAAAAGAATTATTTGAATAAAATTTATATGGGTTTAAAACCATATATGATTTTATTTGAATAAAGACAAATGCCCAATTTAAATGAACATTAAATCATATTAAAATATTTTAAATAATAATTCAAAGTGAATTATTTGCACTAATGAATAAATAAAACCTAATGAAAAAGGTTTGGTAAAAATTATAATTTAAATAAAAGTTTGAAACATTTAAATAAAATAATAAGGGTTTGAAACATATTTAAAAATCTTATTTAAATAAAGACAAAGGTCTATTTCAAATAAATATTTAAATCTTATGAGAATATAAGAAATATTCTAAAAATTAATTATTTAAATACATTAATAAACAGATAAAACTTACTGAAAGGATTTAGAAAAGGTTTGACAAAAACCTGAATTCAAATTGAGTTTAAATCATTTGAATTAAAACAAAACAGAAAAGAAAAAGGAAGGCAGAAAGAAAAAATGAAACAGAACCAGCCCAGCCCAGCTAGCCCAACAGGCCCAGCAGCCAGCCCAATAGGCCCAGCAGCGAGCCCACTCTCTCCTTCCCCCCGAACCGTTTTCTTTCACTCACAAACGAACCCGCACCCTCACTGACCTGATGACCCCACCGAACCCCCACTCACCTCGCTGACGCGAGGCCCTACTGCCAGCTCGTCTTCTTCCCCACCCGCGACCAAATCCTCCCCCTCTCTCTCGCCCGTTTCTGCCCTTAATCCCGCGCCCTTAATTCACCTAAATGCCGTGAGTAACTCCGCGAGGGATCACGCCCATTTAAGCGCCCCTCTCCCCTCTACCATTCCTAAGTCGCCAGCTCCTCTCTGCCACCGGGCTACCGCAATTTTGCTTGCGAACCCCCTCTGCTCCGACGAGCTCATCGGCCGATTCCGGCGACGACGACCCTCCCCACTGCCCCTGGTTTCCACGAGAGTACTCGCCAGCACCAGGCGCACGTGCCATTGCCTCGTTCTCGCCCGCGCATGCCCCTAGCATCGGAAACCTCGACGAACAGAGTGCCACTGCCGTCTGCCCCTCTCCGGCGACCTTTTCCCGGTAAACCTGACCTTCCCTTTCCCTCTGGATGATGCTCGCATACTCACCTTCACCTTACGCATCTAACGCTGCTCCTGGCTCGCTTTCTCGTGCCTTGTAGCGTTGCCAACGACCACTTCCAAACGATCCCGACGCCGCCCGCAACTCCAACGAGGAATCAACGCCGTGTCCATGCACCCTGACCCATCCACCTGCATGTTGAGCTTCGCCATGTCTCCATGACCTCGGTAAGCACCAGAACCCTCACCTTTGCCCTCTGGTCTCGTCGGAACGTCACCGGCAGACGCGCAGCCGCCGCGGTGGCCATTTGCATCGCCCACGAGTGGTCAAAGCAACATGATCCGCTGGATCTGGATCCAGCGGTTGCGATTAGATTTTCTAGCGAAGGGGTACGTGAGGATTTGGACCGTAGATCTTAGATCTAGCAGTATAGATTAGATTAGATGCGAAAGTGTAAGATTTGATCTAGTGCGTTGGATATAAATTAGATCCAATGGCGTGGAAGCGCAATCCTCCCCGAAGCGGTACTGACCAATCAGGAAGCGCAGCGTGTCAGGGATTTTCTTTTAAAATCCAAATTTGATTTAGTTAGATGAATAAACTTGTAAATTCAATAACTTTTGTTCTGTTTATCCAAAAAATACAAATAATATACCATTGGAATCACAAAAATAAATCCTACACATCTGTAGGCTTGGTTTTGTGATTTGCTTCTATTAAAATAGAATTTTATGCAGAGACATTTGTCGGCCTATTTTGTGTATAAAAATTATTTGGAAAATGTTTTAAAAGCCAAATTAAGTTTATTTAGTGTATAATTGCTTAGTTTAGTGATTCAGTACTGTTTTAATTGTCTTTTTTAGTTTAGAAAAATCATCACATGGCATTTTCATGCATTCATATATTTTTGCTTTATTATTTGAAATATGAATTTGGTGCTATCATTTTATGTGTAGATTTTGGTGCTAGTGGTTATTGTGATTGTGAGGATTGTTCCTACTCTCGCAACTACCAAGGAAAGTGGTGCTTCATATTTTTTCCCCAATATTTTGACTATGCATTAGAGATATTTTGTATAGGTCTTGCATGATGTTTTTTCTAAGTATCTATATGCTATGCTTGGGAAATCCTAGTAGTTGTAGAATTGTCAGAATTTTCTCTAAGTTAAGATACTTTCTTTATTGCCATGCTTAGCCTAGCTTGTAGCAAACAAGGGTGGAATATTTATTCATGTTATGGAAATTTTGCTAAGTCTTTTGACTTATGTTTTTGCTTAATAAAACAACTAAGTGAATGAATCACCTGGGTGGAATGGTTTGATGGTTTCTGTTGAGTGGTTACACAAGGCTCATATCTATGGTTTACCTTGTGTATCACACTTGTGGAAAGCCACCCAGGAACAAAGGGATTTGAGATACTTAGTGTTTAGAAGCTTCTAGTGAAACCACATGGCATATTGGCTCTGCCTTGATCATATAGGTTGTAATAACTTAGCCATTTGGACAGTTGGTGGTAGGGTGATAGGTTGGAACACGTCCATTTGGTCTAAGGGAAGGCTTCTAAAAGGTCTCGTCTTCATGAATGTCAAGCCTTGTGGGGAAAGTGCACCACCTCTCGAGAAGGAAAAATCTAAGTACTTAGCCGTGTACCCAACAATGGATAATTTGAGCATCAAGACACTAAAGCTATCAAGGATCTCCTCATCCCAATTTCTAAGTTAAAAACTTGTGGTTGAACAAGGGTTAAAGGATCTTCAATCTTTGATTGGTAGATGCCTTGGGTGATTTTGACAAACAAAAACTTAGTGTTTTCAAATGATAAGGAAAATCTATTTTGAGCAAAGCAAGCCTAAGATCCACTTAGCCAAATGCATATAGATGATAGATACCACTATTCTACCATAGTATCACTTGCCAATACAATTCAAATTTATTGACCCTTGTGGCTGTAACTTATTATGTTGCAGGTTTGTTTGATGTTAGTGAAGTGTGTTGAATAGGATTACAAGTCTACAACCAACATGATTGCCTGTGGCACTTTGAAGATGAAGGACTCCATTCTATATAGTTATTTTTGCTGCATTGTAATGAGATAGCCAAATGAGCTATGTAAGATGTAATGTATTATTTTATTCTTGGTTATAAGTTGTAATATTGCCTTTGTTTCTTCATATTACATCTTAAAATGTGGATGCTAGCTATTTATCCAGGGACTAGCATTGTAAACACAGGGATCTCTACCTTATCAGGTTGGGACCTCTACATGGTTTCAGAAAGGAGATAGAGTGGATTCGTCGAGTAAGCATCTACCACCACCTCCCCCTCCACCACTCACAGGAGGAAATGCTCAGGTTGTGGGAACGGATAACAGATATGAAAACAGGCAGCCAAGGTATCATAATCAAGAGAGAAGGGAAATTGTGAACCAGGTGCACAATCCAAGAGGTGACGACGCTCATGTCGGCCATGGAACTAGAAATGAGGAGAGAGAACATCACCAAAGCTATGTCGTCTTTGTCACAAAGCCGAATGACAAAAAGAGTCAGAAGTGACGGATGATGGAGGTGAACGCCACAATGCCAGCAATTCCTAAGTACATGCATTGGTCTGAGCAAGAAATAACTTGGAGCATAAAGTATCACCCCAAGATCATGCCAACTCCAGGAGGTTATGCTCTATTCTTAGATCCAATGTTCATGGGCCCTGATATCAATGTGAAGTTTTCCAAGGTGCTGATCGATGATGGCAGTAGCATCAACATCATGTATAAGGATACCATGCTCAAGTTAGGAATTACCATGAACATGCTGGAGCCGACTAAGACAACTTTCCATGGCATTGTGCCGGGATTGTCCTGTGAGCCAATTGGCAAGATCTGGGTCGAAGTTTTATTCAGCAACAGAGAGAATTGTCGAACTGAAGCCATAGAGTTCGAGGTGGTTGATTTGGTCAGCTCGTATCACGCCTTAGTCGGTAGGCCGGCTATGGCAAAGTTTATGGCTACTCCTCACATTGCTTACTTGAAGATGAAGCTGCCAGGCCCATGTGGGGTGATTACAGTGGAGGGAGATTACAAAAGGTTCATTGCTTGTGCCTCAGCCGGATCTTCATTGGCCGAGTCACTGGTCATAGCGCAGGAAAAGCATCAAATGTTGGAGGTGGCAGCATTGGCCAAAGCAGCACAAATGTCTATGCCGGCACTCACTAATCCGCATGGCAATGTGTCATTTCAAGCTACCAAAGAGACCAAGAAGGTACAAGTGGATGAGACTTTCCCAGAGCATACAGTTACCATTAGGTCTGGCCTCACTGACAAATAGGAAAGCGAGATCACCAGCTTCCTCCGTGAGAATTGGGATATCTTTGCATGTTCCACACAGGATTTGCAAGGAGTTCCGAGGGAGCTGGCTGAGCACTCTCTTCATGTAAGGCCAGATGCCAAGCCGGTGAAGCAACCCCTCCGCCGCTTCACCGAAGATAGGAGGAAAGTAATAGCTGCCAAGATTGTCAGGCTCTTAGCTGCTAGATTCATATGGAAGTACTGCACCCGGATTGGTTATCAAATCCAGTCTTTGGTCGAGAAGAAAAAAGATGACCCGAACGTGGCAGTGGTATGGCGCATGTGTATTGATTACACGAACCTCAATAAGGCGTGTCCAAAAGATCCATTTCCCCTGCCACGGATCGACCAAGTCATAGATTCTACTGCTGGGTGTGAGTTGTTGTCGTTTGTGGATGCGTATTCTGGATTCCATTAGATACCACTGAATCCGAATGATCAAATAAAGACAGCTTTTATCACCCCGTACGGGCCTTATTGCTATCGTACCATGCCATTTGGTCTAAGAAATGCAGGTGCAACATATCAAAGATGCATGCAAAAATGCTTGCAAGATCAATTGGACAAAAATGTTCAAGTATACGTTGATGACGTGGTGATAAAAACCAAGAAAAGTGATACTCTAATTGAGGTCCTGCGTCAAACACTCGCAAACTTAAGAAGATTCCGGATGAAACTTAACCCGGAAAAATGCACATTTGGTGTCCCGGCTGGCAAATTACTCGGATTTCTTGTATCTAGCCGAGGAATTGAGGCTAACCCGACAAAGATCAGGTCCATCAAAAGAATGGAATTGCCAAAAACCCTCAACGATGTCCAGAAGTTCACATGATGCTTGGCCTTGTTGAGCAAATTTTATTAGTCGGCTAGGTGAAAAATGCCTACCACTATATCAACTGATGAAAAAATCATACAAATTCACATGGACATAGCAAGCTGATAGCGCTTTCCATGAATTAAAGAAAATGTTGGCAACAACACCAATATTAGCATCACCACTGTACAAAGAGCCAATGTTGCTCTATGTCGCCGCAACCAACAGAGTTCTAAGTGCAGTAATAGTGGTTGAACGCGAAGAGGAGGGCAAATCAGTCCAAAGGCCAGTTTATTACTTGAGCGAAGTGCTCTCTGTATCAAAGCAGAATTACCCTCATTATCAGAAAATGACATATGCGGTATATATGGCAGCAAAGAAGCTGAAACATTATTTTCAAGAACACCCAATCCGGGTAATATGTGAGGCGCCTATCTCGGATATATTAGGCAGCAAAGATGCCAGTGGCCTAGTCGCAAAATGGGCCATAGAGCTAGCGCCATATACTCCACAGTATGATAGACGAGATGCAATTAAATCTCAGGCAGTTGCAGATTTCTTCATAGATTAGATGGAGATGCAGTACGAACCACCATTGCTAGACCCGAATTACTGGAAAATGCATTTTGACGGGTCCAAGACGAAACTGGGTCTGGGTGCCGGGATAGTGCTCACATCGCCAAAGAGGGATCATCTCAAGTATGTGTCACAGATCCATTTTGCTGCTTCCAATAACGTTGCCGAGTATGAAGCACTTGTCCACGGCATCAAAGTGGCCAAAGAGATTGGCATCAAAAGGATCATGTGCTTTGTTGATTCGGATTTGGTGATTCAGCAAGTGTCTGGGCATTTGGACGCACTGGACGCAAACATGGCGTTATATCGTTTCCATGTGCAACAAATTTTGGGATACTTTGACGGGTGTGAATTCCACCACGTCCCAAGAGTAGAGAATGAAGCAGCAGATGTACTATCCAAACTAGGTTCATCTCGGCAAGCAATACCACTAGGTATAGCATTGGAACACCTTAGGAAACCATCGATCAAGACGTCATTAGAATCTGAGTCAATCAGGGTCAACCCGGCGAATTAGGAGTCAGACGTTGTGCCAATGGATATTGACTCAGGGGCAGTTTCAAGTCACTCAGGGACTGGTCCATTCACCTCAGGGATAGCCGAGTCACACTCGGGGACTCCTGAGGTCATGTCGGCAGAACATATGTCGGCTGAGCCAATGTAAATTGATGGGGAAGCAGATCCGGAACCACTAATACCAACATGGGAATAGCCAATATTCAACTACTTAAAGGATGGAACTTTGCCGAATGATGAGATATTGGCAAGGCAAACAGAAAGAAGAGCAAAAGCATACACCATAATCAACAAGGAGCTGTACAAGAGAAGTGTAACGAGTGTACTGCAGCGTTGTATCAGTTCAGAGAAAGGCCAAGAAATTTTATTGGATATTCACCAAGGAGAATGTGGGCACCACGCATAATCAAGAGCATTGGTGGCCAAGGCATTCCGACATGGGTTTTATTGTCCAAGTGCACTGGCAGAGGCACAAGAGCTAGTCGGAAAATGCAATGGTTGTCAACATTATGCATCCAAGTCACACTTACCAGCGTCTGAATTAAAGACTATACCAATCACTTGGCCATTCGCAGTATGGTGCCTAGATATGGTAGGACCATTCAAACCAGCAAGGGGAGGAATGAAGCCCATCAAAAAATTGGACGGTAAAACAACTGTCACATTCTTAAGGGACATCATCCTAAGATATGGTTACCCACACAGTGTAATCACGTATAATGGCACAAACTTTGCTGAAGGAGCTTTTGATCGATTCTGTGGAAAAAATCGAATAAGACTCGATGTAGCATCAGTCGCTCATCTAGAATCAAATGGACAAGTTGAACGAGCTAATGGCTTAGTTCTATCCGGGATAAAACCCCGCTTGATAGAAGCACTCCAGAGATCACCTGGTTGTTGGATAGAGGAACTACCCTCATAGTGCTATGGAGTCTAGGACAACTCCAAATCGGTCAACAGGCTATACGCCATTTTTCCTTGTGTATGGGGTAGAAGCAGTTTTGCCTGCTGACATAGAGTATGATTCGCCAAAGAGTAAGGCAATACTCGGAAGACGAGGTAAAAGAGGCCCGAGAAGATGGACTTGACTTACTCGAAGAAGCAAGGGAACTGGAATTATCCAGATCCGCTATATATCAGCAAAATATCCGATGCTACCATAGCCAAAAAGTTCAACCTCGTGTTTTTCGAGAAGGGGATATGGTGCTAAGGCTAGTGCAGCGCACAGCTGGAATGCATAAGTTATCACCCCCATGGGAAGGTCCATTCATTGTAAGCAAAGCATTGCACAATGATTCATATTATCTCATAGATGCTCGTGAAGCGCAAACGAACAAGGCAGACAGATCAGGTGATGAGACCAAAAGGCCATGGAATGTGGCACTACTTCGCCCTTTCTACACTTAGGAGAAGCAGTGCATGTATCACTCGAACTCTGATATGTCGGACATTTGTGCTGGCTATGTGCTGATAATGAAATGGTATGACTCGAAAAAACTGACTCGGGGACTGCCCCTTATGTTTTCCCTTTCAATTATTTTATGTCGGCTGGCGTGACACCCAAAGCTTATCTCGGAACAAGTAGTGTTTACTCGGAAAAAATCAACTCTTAGACTATGCTGTTGTCCGAAAACACGGCTTCATGGCAAGCAAGAGGAAAGGATGCATGACGAGTAAACACGAACGCCGGATAAGTACAAGGAGAAACATGAGTTGACCCTATGTCTTTTGCCTAACCCCCTGCAGGTTATATTGCATTGTGTGTTGAGTGATCCCCGACCAAGTGATCTAAGTTTCATACCCGCTAACTATATCCTTAGTACTTTGAGACTCTAATGTTGAATGCTAAAAAAGGTAGACAAGAGCCAAAGTCAAGGAAAGGGGAAACAACAAAATGAAACTCGGGGACTTGCCCTTGGATGATTCACATTCAGAACATAACAAGATATTTAAAGCCTTGTCAAAAGGCACACAACCGAACATAAGTGCAATGTATATTACATTTGTATCCGGCATACCTGGGATCTCATCAAAGTTCAAGTATTTGTCCTGTTCAGTCTAAGAAGCAGCAGGACTCGGAGGAGCAGTCTTGGAGCTAGGAGCATCGCTTGGAGCATCTGCCGAATCAGGGGCATCAGTAGCCGAGTCTTCAGGATCGTCCGACTCGGTGGCCTCGCTATCGGCACCCTCTTCATTAGCAAATTCGACAAGTAGTTCGCCAAGGTCGAGGAAGCTGCGCCCGTCACACCAAGCATGCACCATAGTATACTCGATCATGGCGTAGGCTCGCTCCTGGCGTCTCTTGATCAACTCAGGGTCATTCAGCCACTTCCCGTCCCCCTTATGCGTGAAAGCACATCAAGATTGATGTCCTTGTACTAGGAGAGCATGAAGGAAAGGGCCTTATCCGCTGCAGCTCAGTCGGCCGACTCTCGCCACTGATCCAACATGTCCTCGGTCTGAAGCAGCTTTTCAGCAATGGGCTCGATGAGTGCAAGTGCATCTTCATCCGGCCAGAGCATGCGGAACACATGAATGGCTGATTTGATCAAGTCCACGCCGCAAGACTTGAGGGTCTTGACGTGCCCCCACAGTGCTTCGAGATGCTCATCGTTAGTCACCTCGCCATCAGCTGGAGCACCAGACTCGGCTCTCACCTTCTTCATGGCCCGAATGGCGAATAAATTGGCCTCAGGAAAATTCTCTGCAAGAAAAAGAGAATCTTAGCAAAGTAACAATCAAAGATGACAAAGTCAAGAACAGAAAGCACAGTGCAAAAAAGAGTAAGAACTCACTACCGAGAAAAGAGTTGATGGTGCCGAATTTGGTTTGCCAAGCCTTGGCCTTGGCTTGGAGTGTGTCTAGATCCATGTTCGCCGACTCAACTGACGACTCGGCGTCCTTGAGCATCTCCTTGGTTTTCTCGGTGCTGGCGGCATGTTGGTCGTCTTTCTCGGCAAGCTCTTCCTTCAGCCCCTTCACCTCGGCTAAGTGTTTCTGCTCTATGTCGGCCATCAGCTTTTTCAGCCGAGTCACCTCGTCTCGCTCCTTCTGGGGTTCGACTTGGTGCTTCTCTGCTTATTCAGAACGAATTACTTGTCAGCAGCAACAGAAATATCTTGACCCACCAGGATAATAAGGCAAGAGAATGGCATTGTAGAGGTCTCAACCTAATAAGGTAGAGTCCTCCTGTGTTTTACAATGCTAGTCCCTGGATCAATAGCTAGCATCCACAGTTAAGATGTAATATCAAGATACAAAGGTCATATTATAACTTTATAACCAGGAATAACATACGTTTATTACATCATACATAGCTCATTTGGCTATTACATTACATTGCAGCGGAATAATTATAATCATGGGGTCCTTCATCTTCAAAGTGCCACAGGCAGATGTTGGTTGTAGACTTTGTAGTCCTAGTCAATCAAACAATCTTCACTAAAATCAATCAAACCTGCAACATACAAGTTACAGCCACAAAAGTCAATACATTTGAATTGTATTGGCAAGTGATACTATGGTAGTATAGTGGAATCTATCATCTATATGCATTTGGCTAAGTGGAGTTGAGGCTTGCATTGCTCAAAATAGATTTTCCTTAACATTTGAAAATACTAAGTTTTTGCTTGACAAAATCATTTCCTCAATCAAAGATTTCAAGATCCTTGTACCAAGCCATCTCTCCATCAATGATTGAAGAATTCAAACAACCCTTGATCAATCCACAAGTTTTAACTTTAGAAATTTGAATGATGAGATTCTTGATTGCTTCCATGTCTTGATGCTCAAATTGTCCTTTACCAGGGACATGGCTAAGTACTTAGATTTTACACTCTGCAGAGGTGGTGCACTTTACCCACAAGACTTGGTTTCCCAAGACAAAATCTTTCAGAAGCCTTCCCTTAGACCAAAATGGACGCGCTCCAACCTATCAAACACTACCACCCACTGTCCATTTGGCTAAGTTCTTGCAACCTATGTGATCATGGCAGAGCCCATATTGCCAAGTGGTTGCACTTGAAGCTTCTCAACATTTGACATCTCAAATCTCTTTGTTTCCTGGGTGGCCATCCACAAGTGAGATACACAACCCAAGTCCATGGCCTTGTGTAACCACTCAACATATCCCAATCCTTCCATTCCACCCAGGTGATTCATTAACTTAGTTGTTTTATTAAACAAAAATATAAGTCCTCAGACTTAGAGATTTTTCCATAGTGTGAATATATTCTCCACCCATGTTTTCCATTAGCTAGGCTAAGCTTGGTGGTAATAGGAAACTTAACTTAGGAAATCCTACTAAGGATTCATCTACTAGGTTTTCCTATAGCAAGATCTATACTTAGCAAAATCCATGCAAGTTTACTTAGCAAAATCACTAATGCATAGAGAAAGTATTGGGATAGAAAAGTATGAAGCATCACTTGCCTTTTTGGTAGGGAATGTTGGTTCACTCCTTGATCTTGCTAGTCTCACACTTCACTACAAGTCAATCAAGCAAACACCAATTCAATTTACATTCCAAACCAATAATCACTTAAACAATTTCACACACACAAGATAATGGAAACAAATTCATGCATGGGAGCATGCACAAGATAGTTTTATTTTGCAAAGGGGTCTCCATGGGGTTCCTAAACTTTGTAATATCCAAATTGGTCATTTACCAAAGTGGCAAAGTCATTAGCAAGAGGGTTTTGTCCAAATACTATTTGTAAATCCATTCATCATTTCATGTGGTGAAAAATGTTTTTATTAAGGCAAAACTCTTAAGTTTTTCACCAAATGAGTTGCTATTGCAAAGCTTGGTGTTTTTGGGTCAGTAGGTTTGGTCCAAACCATTTTCTCAAAGTTTTCTTTCCATAAACATTTTTATAATAAAATCAACAATTTTATTTGGCTAGAAATGGACTAAACTAATTAATCCATTCCAAACTTTTCCAAATTTATTTTCCAAACCATGGGTTGGTTCCTAGGGTCAGTAAGGTCACATAAATCCATTTTGCAAAAGATTTAATCCTAAAATCAATTTTAAACAATTTTTCTACTCTAAACAAGCTCACAAAAGGATCTGCAATTTCAAACAAGATAACATATACTATTTACTAAACTAAGGGCATGGTTGGCTAGGTCTTGTTCTCCTGAATCCATTGATATAAAATTTGTAATTTTTGGACGTGTGGATCAAAAGTTACAGAGGTTTGAAAATTGCATATCAATCTGATTTCAATTCAGTTTTAAAACAAATCAACAGACACGTGTCCTATCCTTATTCGCTGATACCGCTTCGGTTGGATCAAGCACCGAGAGGCGTTGGATCAAGCTGGATCGTGTGGCGTAGGTAGCGTACCTCTTCGACGTTAAGTGAAACTATCGTACCCGTTGGATCCAGATCGCACGGCTACCGTGCGATTGACCAGAGGTGGGCGGTGCTAGCGGCGGCAGGTGGCGGCGCTGGCTCTGGCTACAGCGGGGCTGGTGATAGAGGAAGCGAGGGAGGAAAGGAAGTGACTCACCAGGTTCTCCTAAGTGTGGGGATGCTCGAGGTGGTACTGGTTGGCAAGGGGGCGCACCGATGGGTCGGCAATCTCTCGCCGGAGTCAGGGCGGCGTCGGTCTTGTTCAGATGTTGTCGAAGGTGAGGATAGAGGGCGCCCTAGGACAAACGGAAGGTGCAGTTAGGTTCGTAAGAGCTTGGAGATCATCATCGTGTCCACGGGGATGAGAGGGGAGTCAGGTTTTACCGGGGAGACGTCGTCGGAGAACAGCAGTAGACGGTGGCGTTCAGTGGTGTGTTGGAGTCGAGGTTCCGAGGTGCCCGTGGTCGAATGGAAGGTGCAGGGAGATGCTACAGGAAGCGGGGAATGTTCCTGCGTGCTTGGGGAGGCAAGGGGCGATGTGAGGCCGCCGGAATCAGCGTCGGAGCGTCGTCGGAGACAGAGGAAGTGCAGGGCAAAATTCTTCGGCCTGGGGGCGTGTCGATGAGGGGTGTCTGGGGGAAATGGAGGAGGAGGCGCTGGCGCTTAAGTGTGCTTGATCGCTGCGAGTTATGGTGGCCGTGTTAAGGCGTAATCAAGCCACGAATCAATAGCCTGCAACGGCCGGCGAGGGGGAAGAACGGGTCACAGAGGGTGAGGACGAAGAACAGTAGGGTGTGGGGTCCGCTGGCAGTGGAAGAAAGGGAGAAGGGGAGGGGTCCACATGTCTGTTGCTCCGCGGGTTCTTTTTACGGTGAGAAACGTTTCGCTGCGGTGGGGTGGGGATTGGGCTAGGTGGGCTGTTTGGGCTGGGGTAGTTGGGCTGCTGTTGTTTCTTTTTTTTTTGTACAGAAACATTTTCCTTTTCTATTTCTATTTGCTGATTTGATTTTCAATCAACATTTCAAACATTCAAACCATTCAAACAATTCAAACTATTGTAATGAGTTTTTTGGTTATGTTTAGTAGTATAACCAACTTTCAAAATAAAATAATATTTTAAATCTTTTTAGGTTCCATTTATTAATTAAATAAAATGGACCATGGTTTATTAATAAAATAGGGTTTGGTTTATTTAATAAAATCTTCCTTTGATATCTAAATATTTTCAAAACCAATCAGTAGATTTTATTTGGAAATAAAGAATATTTGGAAAACTTGTTTAAAACAAAATAACCTTTTATTTTTAGGATCCATTAATAATTAAATAAAGTGGGCCTTAGTTGTTAAATCAAATAGAGTTTGATTTTATTAATAAAATCTTTATTTGAAACCTAAATATTTTCAAAACCAATCAGTGGGTTTTATTTGGGGAAATATAGAATACTTGGAGATTTGTTTAAAATAAAATAACATTTTATTTTAGGGTCCATTATTAATTAAATATAATAGACTTTCATTATTATTTCAAAGAGGATTTATTTTATTTGAGATATTTATTTTGAATCTAAAATAAAGCCAAAACATTTTGGTAGGTTTTATTTGTGAATATTAATTATTTGGAAAACTTATTTTAAATAATTTAACAAGTTTTGATGTTTCAATTAAATTGGTAAAACCTTTTATTTAAAAAGAGTTTGGATATTAATTCCTTATTATTTTATTTAAGCAATCCTTTATTATTTTTAATTAAACCTTTGCTATTTTATTTAAAATAAAATGTTTTAATTAAAAAGCTTGGTCAAGGTTTTAATTGGCTTTATAAAATAATATTTATTTATAAAACTTCTATTTCATTTGAAAACAAATCTTTTCATTTAATTGTTTCAAAATAGTATTTCCAAATGTTTTATTTTCTTTTTATTAAATGTTTATCTTTTTAAATCCCTTTAGTTTTTATTAAATTCAAATGGGTTTGAGGTTCCAATTGAATTCAAAAAGTTTCTTCTGGCTCTAAAAATCAAACAAAGTTTTATTTTATTCATTTATTTTCACATAACAAGATTTGGAAAATCTTGGGATGTGACAGGCATGAAGACAAAACAACACGAGGAAGGCAAAAAACTTACTCTCCGTCTCGCTGATCTGTGAGTGGAGCGCGTTGATGGTGGACTGGGCAGAAGCTGTGGGACGAGAGAGAGAAAATACTAAGAAAATGAAGCAAAGAAAGGTACACCTAATAAAGGTAGGGCGAGTAAGAAGATCACCTTGGCCTTGAGTCTCAATTTGCAGCTTCTCATAAGCAAGTTCGAGCTTGCGATGCTCCAGGAGGAGAGCTTGATGCACCTTGGTGCGCTCATTATGCGTGAGCTGCACAAAGGAAAAGGACAGTGAATAAATGGAAAATTCAAGCTCCCAGCCCGATAAAGAGTGACTCCTATCTTAGAGCTTACAGCCGAATAAGTTTCTCATTTGGCAGTAACCTCGGGGACTAGGGATCGAAAGTCTAACATGCAAGCTTGGCATAAGGAAATAAAAGGCTAAGTTATTGCTTAGAGCTTACAGCCGACTAAGTTCCTCACTCGGCAGTAACCTCGGGGACTAGGTGATATGTATAAAAGAAATACTCATCGACACAAAAGAGTAGACAAATTATTTACCTCGTTCACTTCATCTGCGCAAGACATTAAGGTGATGGCTTGCTGGGTCATATCAGAGACAGCCGTGGGGCCCAGTTTCAGTTTTTTCCCAGCACGGGTGCTGACCTCCTGCTCGCCAGCTGCATTCCACGCCAAAGCATAAGGCTCAGCCGAACCAAGGCCATTCCCAGTGAGAACTTGCCCCATCTTCAGGGTAGTTCCCACATTGGCGCGGGTGGCAGCGGCACTAGTATGAAGGGCAATAGCTTTAGAGCCATCACCTGACCCGGTAGCAGCAGACCCGCTCGGTTTACCCGTTGACACAAACATTGTTGCCAATGTCGGGGGCCGGATCTGAGGAGCAGTACCCGGAGCACAAACCATTGTTGTTTGTTTGGTGGAGGTGGTCTTTCTGGATGAAGTGCGAGCCGGACCAGGAGCCATAGGCCGGGTCTGGTTCTTTGATAGAAGAGGAGAGTGAGCAGATTTGTTCGGGGAAGAAAGGGGAGCCGACTGACTAGGCTCAGCAGTTTTGCTGGCACCAAGATCAAAAAGTTGTTCATGTGCACCAGCTTGAGGGCTGGCGCCAGAGGAACTGATGGCAAAGGTTTTCTCGGTTCCAGCATCACTGGCACCAAGATCAGGAAGCTGTTCCTGGCCAGCACCAGGGGTGCTGGGCCGAGTCTCCTTCCCCGGGTGTGCCACCGGGTCTGACTAACACTGAGAAGCATGAGCCTCAATAGTGGGAGTCTCGACTCGGACAAGGTTCTGCGCCATAGAATCAGTCGGAGCAGGTGTAGGCCTTAGCGGCGAGGCAATGCTGGGAGCATCCTGGTTAGCCGACAGAGGCGCGGCGCTAAAAACAACAAGACACACATAAGAAAACAGTAGCAACATATAAGAAGGAAAAACGTAATGTAAGCAGAACACAAAAGCTAACCCGGTGATAACCGGATCGCGTGGTGGACGACGCGTGACTCGGAGCCCAGCAGCTTTGCGAGACTCAGCTAGCGTGGCAGCAACAGGAGCAGCGGGAGTGGCCTTGCTCTTTTTGGCTGGCTGAGTGCTGGAGGAGGCCCCGCGTCGCTTATTCGGCTTGGCGACGGGGATCTTGCTGACTCCGCCAATGGCGAGAGGAGGAGTGTCATGTACCTGGCCAGCTGCATAAGTAAATGACAGGCTTACTCGAATAAGTTAGAGGGCTAAGGTCACAAGGCATGTACCTCCAAAATCGTACAATCATCATCCTCATCATCGTCAGACCAATCTTGTAAGGGGTTTCAAGATTGACTCTTACCCGAAGTTGAAGCAGCAGCCGCATGCGGAATGGGCATGAAGCACTCCAAATCATACTCGACTTCATCGGAGTCGGAGCGATCCTCGGTGTAAGAGCTAGGAGGGACAATACTGTCATCAACCTGGTGAACAAGGTTCTGCGAGAGAAAAACAGAATAAGTATCAAAAACTAGACTGAGAGTAGCAAACAAGCTAAAGCTGACTCGTCAATGAAAATGACTCGTAAACCTACCTAGGGGACAAGCTTGACCCGGATAAACGGAGGGCAACTCCAAGCCCAATCATCCGCCAAGTTCAGTTTGAAGATCGAGCTTACTCGGTGAGCCACGGAATCATGGGTAAGCTCCTTCTTGGAATGCCGAGTGGGGTCATGGGATCCACTCATGAAGCACATCTTGTGGATCCTGGCTTGTATAGGGCTTACCCAGCAAGATATTAAGGTGCACATGAGGTCCGTGTCGGCGAGATGAAAGTTCTCATCTGGCTACAGCAACCTTTCCAAGATCACATTAGCCTCGTTCACCGCAGCGTCTTGGTCGCGCGGGTCAAGCTGCCAGAATTTCTTGTTGGGGACCTCGTCCGCGAAAGGGGGGAGCCGGATGTTATCGGTGGCCCCGCTGTTTTTGACATAGAAGAAAGTCCTATGCCATTTCTTGCAAGAGTCAAGGCCAGTAACCCGAGGAAAGATGGATTCTCTCCTGGGAGTGATGCTAGCGGCACCGCACCGAGTCGGTTTCTTCTCGGATTGGGGAGCGCCAAACTGAGGGACAACTTGCACCCAAAAGCTAAAATATTTGGCCCACAGAAGAACTGTAGGCCAAATGCCAAAATAGGCCTCGCAAGCGGAAATGAAGCAGGAAAGGGAGCCAATCGCGTTGGCAGGGAGATGATGGGTCTGGAGATGGAAAGTGGAAAGAAACAAAGAAAATAAGCTTCTCACTGGCAGAGCGAAACCTCGCTCAAAATGAGAAAGGAAAACCACCCGCTCATTGGCATCGGGTTTGGGGGAGATCTCACCGGCGGGAAGACGACAGTCGACCTGGAGCGGGATGCGCCTAGTGGAGCGGAGCCATTCGACCTCCTTCGTGGAGACCTCTGAGCCCTCCCAGCCGCCACGCTCGCCGGCGGGAACCTCCCGTTCCTCGGCCCCATCAGCACTGTGGTGTGCGTCCATGATCCTCCTGCACTCAATCTCCTCCACCGTTGGAAGAGGTTTGGAAGAACAAGGACCCGTAGTGGAACAAGAAGAGGAGAAGGGAAATCACAAGGCAAGAACAGAAAGCAAGAAGAACCATAGAGGGGGAAGTTTGATTTTGCAGGCGCAAGGAAGAAGAAGAGGCTTGGCGAAACTGAATGGGCGAAGGGAGTTGTAACCCCCTCACCCCTACTTAAGGGCAGTAAAAATCCCAATCGTGGGATCCCTCTGCAACGTGCATCCAGCGTGTGGCCGTGTACCCGGCCGAGTAAGCCAATCAGCGGACGCCACGTGACAACAATACACGGAAAATCCCTCGCCACGTCACGAAAAGAAGGACAAGGGGCGCAGACCGATGGGACTGCCACAATGACGGGGAATAACTGCGCAGCCATCAGTGTGCCGCCAGAGCTTGGAACAAAAGTTGAGGCAAGTTACCATGATTACCAGCTGTCAGTGACTGGGGCACACTGAAAATGACTCAGAATTGACCAAAATGACTCAGCACGAGACGAAAACGAGCCAGAAAGTCAAAGAATAGACTCGGAAACTGTCAGAGAGATTCGGCAGAATGCGAAATCGCAACAAAACAGTGCGCCATAAGCAAAGAATAAGGACAAAGGATAAAGTTCCAATTGCATTAAAGGAACCTAGAGACGCCTAACAGCTAGAACTGCTAGACCTCACCAGCTTTGGGGACTAATGTCGGGGGGATAACCCCCGGTAGGGTCACAAGGGGTGAAACACAACCCGGCTTTGCTTGCTCCAAGTAAAGAAAGAACCAGGCCGAGTAAGTGTGGCCGGGAGAGAGAATCGTATGCGTCCGACATAGAAACTATATCGGCCCGTATAAGACAAAGTTGTCAATCTTGCAGGAACCAACGAGCCGAGTCTCCCGAGGAAGGGCCGAGTCAGATAGGATGCATAGCACCTTTCCGAATGAGGTTCAGGAGGGACCATGGTAAAGAGTGGTCAAAAGAGAAGGGAGACGCCAGGTGACACAAAAGGAGCCGGGTGATGCCGAAAGCAAGGGCTGACATACAAAGTTACAGCGTGACGCCAAAAGGAACAGGAGACGACGTACCAGAAGACCGTTAGATGTCAAGCTTTGTGTACTGGGCCATTGGGCTTAGGGCAAGCCCATGACCCGACCCGTGTAGTAGGGACCAGGATCCAAACAGTAACCCTAGAACCCAAAGGGGTGTAACCTAGCTAGCACCGCCTATATAAGGAGGGGCATAGTAGTAGTAGGAGGTTGGACCAAGTAGGGAACTAGTGCCTAGTATACTAGTTCATACATCTCAAGGAGCACTTGTAAAATCTCAAGTATCAATCAAATTCCTAAGTGTGGAGAGTTCATCTTGTTCTTCGTGCATGGCAAGACCGTGCACTCCCTCCCCGGTGACCACAAGCACCCATTCGGCTCCCAACTTAAGCCTACCCATGGCATCTGCCATGACACCACCATGACAATCAAATATCTATATAATGTGAAAAAAATAGAGGGGAAAATAAAATAATAAGATATTTATGCATGTTTAGACAAAATGCAAAAGAAGCAAAAGGAGAGAGCAGTTATAAAAAAATCAAGATGAAAAGAAGAGTGATCATAAATCTTCATTACTAAACTAAGCGCTCAATATTTCTAAACTTAATGATTCTATGATATGTTAAATCACTAGAAGCTCTTATGATTTCATTAATACTAGAGAATCTGTGGAAGCCTCCAAGTCATGTAATGTGTAAGGGTATGATAATACCCCCGATGCTTCTTTACATCTGATGTTGTATTCCTGTTTCAATTTTTTGCCTCATTTATTGTAATGACTCGTGTCTCATGAACTCGTGTCTCATGAACACGATGCTCGGGGAAGAACAAGAGCCTAGCTTAGGGGAGTTGATGAGTACAAAATTTAAGCATTTTTAGATATTGTTTTTGCATAAATAGAGTAGGTATCTTTGTATTTCACTGCGTTCGCATGTACCTTTTGTCTTTATTTCAACGGGATCTCAAATCACTCAGTCTATTATTAAAATATCAATTAAAGCTGCCATATTATACTATAATATGATATTTTTAAGTGATAAAAGTCATTTTGAGGAATTACCTTCGCACCTGGGAAAATACCAAGCGAGGAGAGGCAACCAGTGCCCCTAACGACCAGCGGTATGGGCGGGCCCCACCTGTACCGTCCGAACGTACCATGGGTCACCGGATCCGCCTCGTCAAATAATTTCTCCTGGCAAAGACGGTAGAGAGATCCGACATTCACAACCACCAGAAACCACGAAAACCACATCTGAAAGGGATCTGAAGGAGGAACTTGGCTGCGGAGAAATCCCTGCCGATCCATGGATCATTGGAGGACAACACATCATCCCCTTCATCATCAACCCCTACTTCTACATCACCACCATTACTGTTATCCTTCATCCATTAGATCTTGTTGTAATTCCAGATTCAATTGTGGTTTGCACTAGATATATTTCATTATATTCATCCATCCATTTGATTATGATGATGTTGTTGATTGCTTCCATGTGTGAGTAGTTCCTTTGTTCTTGGGGAGATGGAGAAACCCTAGCACTCTTATGAATTTGCAATAAAGATGATATATTCTTGTGTCCGTATGACTTGCCAGTCTATGATAGATTTATGATATGTATTTAATCTCTCTCTTTAGATGTTATGTGAAAATCGGCCATATACCATTTGCCTTAGGGACTAAAGGGAGGGAGAAATCCTTTGGACGTGATTTTTGATCGTACACAAAATAGCCCCGTGAAAGATTGGCACCTGCTCGTGTAATACGAGGTCAAAGGAGGAATAAAGAGGGACTCCCTAAGGTAATTACGATATCCACAGGGAAACCCTTAATTGTGGTGTTCTATATGGGTGACTGCTCTTAGGTATCATAGTGATTATTTAGAGGTGACCTCACTCCTGGCTCAACAAAGTGTCTTCCTACGAGCCTTGTAGTGAACATCTTATTATGGAGCTCTCTCCACACATCTCATGATACAAGAAATATATTATCTTAAGTTATTAATAATGACAAAACTATTCTAGAGGAGTATCCTACATCGTTTTAGCCCTATTGCATTCCACCATACTTTTATACATACTTGTTACTTGCTTTCTTTTAATCATTTTAGTTACATTTCTACACACAACCAAAAACCTTTCAAACACTCTTTACTTGATATCAAAGGCAACTTACAATTATCCTTTGGTAGATAGTGACGAGGGGCATTAATACCTTTACCAATAGATCTCTGTGGGTTTGATATTTTTACTTCGAAACTAGCTACAATTGATCTGAGCACTTGTAGTTATCAACCCACAAGGTCGTAAAATGTCGCAGCATTCCTATGCCACGAAAGTTCCAAAATAAGGAATTCATTGATCCACAAACACCAACGATCAAGAAACCAAATAATCCACAAACTCAATAAACCTTTGAGTCAGATACACGATCAACTCAGTGATGTCCTGCTGTCACATCCCAAGATTTTCCAAATCTTGTTATGTGAAAAATAAATGAATAAAATAAAATTTTGTTGAATTTTAGGGTGAGAAGAAACTTTTGATTCCAATTTGAAACCTTCAAACCTAATTTTGATCAAACAAATCCTAAAGGGATTTGAAAAGATAAACAATTAATAAAGAAAATTTTAAATAAGTGAAATTACTATTTTTGGATCTTTTAATAAAAAGATTTGGTTTTCAAATGAAAAGGTAAAAATATAAATAAGGATTATTTTGTTGAGCCAAATTAAATCTTGGCCAAGCTTTTGGAAATAAAATATTTTGTTGTTATTAAAGGGGTAAAGGTTTATTTAAATAAAATAATAAGGATTTATTAATATCTAATTTTATTTAGAGTAAGGGTTTTTCCATTTTAATTAAACACTAAAACTAATTAATTTATTTTAAATAGGTTTTCCAAGTGTTTTATATTTTCAAATAAAACCTACTGAATTGATTTTGGTATTATTTAGATTTCAAATGGAGATTTTAATAAATCAAAACCTATTTGAATTAATAACTAAGGAATATTTTAATTAATTATTAAATAGATCCTAAAAAGAATAAAAATATTACTCTATTTTGGACCTTGATTTGTGTTGTTAAACAGAACTAAAATCAATGCAAAGTTTGGCAAAGATTTGAAATCATTTGAGTGTTTGATTTGTTGTTTGAATTTCAAAACATAAAATCAAAGGAGAAAAAGAAAAACAAACAGAAAAAAAAATGTGTAAAGGACACAGCCCAGCCGGCCAGCCCAACAAGCCCAACAGCAAGCCCACCCCACTCTCTCACACGAAACGTTTTCTCACTCAAACACTCACCCGCAGCGTCACAGACAGACAGACCCCACCGCACCTTTCCCTCTATCGCTGACGAGACGACCCCACGCCAGGTCACCTTCTTCTTCCCCTGCAGTGACCACGTCCCCCTCTCACCGGCCGTTTCTGCAGGTTTCAATACGCGTTGATTCCGCGACAATTACTCGCCGTGACTGCGCCCTATTAACCGCCCTGGCCTCCCCTACTTTTCCCCTCACTCGCCTCTCCCTCTCCGCCCTTAGGCTGAACGAATCGAGAGCTCCAACCTCTCTGCCTTCGACAGCTTCCCCGTCCAATTCCGGCAAACCACTGTCGCCCCTCGCCTCCCCAACCACACTAGCTTGCTCTCCATCCTCAGGCGTTCCTCCCTGCACCCTCGGCTTGGCCGCGCTTGATCCACAGCGCCAGCAACAATGACCACCTGAGCGCCACCGTCTGCCATTGCTCCGTTGAGCTTCCCAGGTGAACTCCGTTCTCCCCACTCCCTCCTGATGATACTCCTGCACTCGCCACAATCTCCCGCGTCTAACCGTGTCCTTGTTTTTCCTCGGGGTGAACCACAGCGTCACCCTCGACGACCTCTAGAGCCGCCGACGCCTGACACCTCTCCGGCGACCCCTCCTCGTAAGAACAGATCGCCCCTTTCTCTCTGCTTGCAAGCCCCATGTTTAGCATCTTTGCGCGCACCTAACAGTGGCCTTCTTTTGCTTTGGCATGGCCTATAACCTCGCCTCCGACAACAACCAGACGGACCCGACACTGAGCACAGCTCCGGTGAGCAATCCACTCCGTCCATGTGCGCCCCTCGACGAACCGACCACGCCTCGAGATTCACCGCAACCCTGCGAGCACGGTGAGCACCTACACTTCTCTCCTTGCTTCCTGTAACCTCCGCGATGCCATCGTCTAACCGCGCGCCGCCGCTAGCGCCGCCAGTTCGTAGTCAAACACACCGAGCCCGTCGGATCCAAATCCTATGGCTATGATTAGATTAGGTCGAAGGGGTAAGTTTGAATCAGAGCAGCATGATTTCATTTAGATCTAACACACCAGAGAGGTTGATCCAACCGAACTGGTATCAGCCAATAGCAAGCAGCCACGTGGCCTAGCCTTTGATTTAAAACAGAATTTGAGATCAGATTGATATGCAAACTTGTAAAATTCATAACTTAAAATCTACACGTCCAAATTTTGCAAACTTTATATCAGTGGATTCAGAAAAACAATCCCTAGCCAACCATGCACTTTGTTTAGTAAAAAGCTTCTGGTAAAATGTTTGTTTTTGTAGAAACTTGTGTAAGCTTGTTTAGGATATAAAATTTATTCCAAAATGATTTTGGGGTTGAAATCTTTGCAAAATGGTTTGATGTGAACCTACTGACCTTAGGAAACAACTCATGGATTTAAAAATGAATTTTGTGAAGTTTAGGAATAGATGCTTGAATTAGCTCACTTCTAGTCAAATAAAAATATTTGATTTTGATATGAAAATGATTTTTGAGTAAAACCTTTGGGAAATATTTTGATTCAAACCTTCTGGCCCTAAACACCAAGTTTTGTGAAATAACAACTTGTTTTGTTGAACAAAATAAAATTGTTGCTTTGCTAAAAACATTTTCCACCACATGAAATAATGATTTGATTTAAAAATGGTTTATAGATAAAACCCTTTTGCAAATGGTTTTGCCACTTTAGAAAATGACCACTTGAACCCTACAATGTATAGAGCCTAGTAGAAACCACTTTTGCAAATAAAGCTATCTTTTGCATGCTTGCATGCATAACTTTGTTTCTATTATTTTTTTTGTGTTAAATTGTTTGAATATTGGTTGGAATGCTAGTTGAATCTATGTTTGCTTGATTGATTTGTAGTGAAGTTAGAAGAGTGTGAGATTAGCAAGATCAAGAAGTGAACTAACATTCCCTACCAAAAAGGCAAGTGACACTATCATCCAAAGTCCTACTATTTTCATTACACTTAGTGGAATTTGAAACATGCATGATAAAGACTACTATATTTTGCTATGCTAAATCCTAATAGGATACCCTTATATATTCCTTAGTGAAAACAATGTAGTTGTAATAAGCTTAGCCCTGCTATATATTTTGAGATGAGATACATGTTGAGATTATATGAAGTTGGGAAAAGAATTATGTTTTATATAATAAAACAAGTACTCAATGAACCACCTGGGTGGACAAGGATACTCAAGTTTTGGACAAGGTGGCAACAAGAGGAACCATGTTTATATGGCAATCTCTTTTTGTTGTGCACCAGATGAAAACCACCCAGGGACTTAGAGATTGAACATGTTTCTCGTACAGTGGCTTCTGTGTACAACCACATGCTAAATGGGCACTGGCTTAGTCAACTACATAGTGGAAGACCTATGCATTGGCCTCTTCAGGTTAATCGGAATGAGGGAACTAGGAACCCTACATTGGTGCCTGAAGACAAGCTAGCATTGTCTATTGGGAGGACTCCTATGGAAAGACTTCATCACATTCTCAATCTGCCAGTACTCCATCTTGGTGAGTACTTATCCAGCGGCCACTGGTGGCAACAAGATGAGATTCTGTCATGTGGGTAAAGTGTACAACTTCTGCAGAAGATCAAATTCTAAGTACTTAGCCGTGTCCCCAATTATGGACAATACTGAGCAACTAAGGCCTGAAGCTATGGGAAATCTCGACATTCCAATTTCTAAAAGTAAAACTTGAAAGTGACAACAAAGAGACTTGAGGCACTTGGAGTTTTCCAGGAAGTGCAGAAAGATTTTGACAAAGATCAAAAACTACTTTGAAAATATAGGACAAAAATATATTGCTTTCTGCAAATGAGCCTAAACCCTACTTAGCCAAATATGCATGTATTGATAGGATCCACTTATATTCTACATAGTAGTGAAACTTGCCAATACAATTCAAATGTATTGACCCTTGTGGATGTAACTTGTAATGTTGCAGGTTGGTTTGATGTTAGTGAAGTTTATTGATTAGGATTACAAGTCTACAACCAACATGTTTGCCTGTGGCACTTTGAAGATGAAGGACCCCATGCTTAAAGATATTCTGCTGCAATGTAATGTAATAGCCAAATGAGCTATGTAAGATGTAATGAACTATTTTATTCCTGGTTATAAAGTTGTATTATGACCTTTGTTTCTTGATATTACATCTTAACTGTGGATGCTAGCTATTGATCCAGGGACTAGCATTGTAAACACAGGGATCTCTACCTTATTAAAGGTTGGGAACCTTACAGATGGTATCAGAGCATTGTGTTGCCTGTAGGATTTGTAAACCTAGGATTGGACAAAAACCCTTAGAAAAATAGGAGTTGTATTTGTTCCAAAACTTATTTACCAACAATCTTGTAAACTCTTTCCTCAACCATTTTGGTTTCAACTCTACATCTCTTCTATTTCAACTTTATTGATAAAACCTACCCCATGGCCAAAGATTTCACCATGTGCAAAGGACTTCATCAACTCTAATGACTTCAACATCTTCAACTCTAATGACTTCAACATCTTCAGCATTTTCACCAAGGACTTCAACCTTGGATATCACTAAGGACAAGTGAGACAAGAAATCTTGCTCAAAGACTTGAAGACTAAGGAAACACAACTTAGAAGGAACCATGATCACCTTTGAAGTTTTGTGACCAAGGATTTTCTTAAGAATAAAAGATCTCCTCAAGAAGAATCAACCAAGAAGGATGGAAAGATCACAAGTGAACCATATAGATGGACCCCCATATTTAGTTTAAGTCAAAACCCACCAACTTGTGAGGTGTAACAAAAATATTCTTGATTGCAAAAAATATGCTTGAAACTTGATATTAAGTGGAATGTTTGTTTTAGATTGCTTGTACCTTGCTTGTGTGAATTGTGATGTGTGTAATTAGAATTATTTCCTTAGAAATATCTTGCCTATTCTAATCTCAATTCAACCCAAGCAGATGACTACTCCAAGAGACCCCAACATCAAAGTTGATGACACCAACAACAACCAAGAGGACAACATAAGAGAACTCATAGAAACCCAAAACCAGTTGAATCTAATGACAGCTCAATTCATAGCCAACACCAGTGGGGAAGATCCAACCCTGCAAAGATTTTTGGAAACCCAAGCCCAATTGTTACTTAAGGTGACAGATCAAATGATCAACATGGAAAGCAACTCTTCCAAAGGAGATTGTGACAGCAAGAATGACAAAGATGTTATTCTAAAAGGAGCCCAGGCTTGCAATATTTGTGGAGACAAGGATCACACTTCCAAGGATCATAGAGATCAATGCCCCAACTGTGAAGAGAAACATCCAGCTGGCCAATGTCCCACATCTCAAGCTACTTGTTACTTATGTGAAGGAAATAACCATGTCCCCATGCAATGCCCCATCTATTCCATAGTTGAACAAAGGAAACAAGGTGGAGTGCAACAACTGATTTCAGACTACCAAGAGGGAGCTAAGTCTACCAAGAAGGATGAAGACAAAGGAAAATCTCCACTTGTACCTCCATGCAATATGACCCAATTTAAAGGACCAAAGAAGAGACATATGAATTATCCAAGAGGCAATAGAAGGTCAAAGAAACCAGTAGACATTCCTACCTATGAGATAACATATGAAGAACATGAACTAGAAGCACTCCTAGCTTTGGAGAAACCCAAGAAAAAGAGGGACAAAAGCCATGTGCAATGTAATCATTGTAAAGAAATGGGACACTATTCCAGTGAATGTCCAGAGAAGAAGAAGTATAAGGGGATTGGCCAAGTATGGTGCAACAACTGCAAAGAACTAGGCCATTATGTAGCAACTTGTTCACAGGAGATACGTGAAGAACTCAAACTTATCGCATGTTACAATTGTGGTAACCAAGGACATTATGCAAGCAATTGTCCAGATAGGATGAAGCACAAGATAAACAAGCCTATGGAGGATCTCAACCTTGTCACATGTATCAAGTGTGGAAACAAAGGACACTATGCAGATGTCTGCCTATATAAAATGCAACAAGACCCCAAGCAATCCTAGATATAATTTAGTTGGAAATTTTTTAAGGGTGGTAGTACCCTAGATGCTTTGAGCCAACTTTTAACCCTAGCCTTCCCAAATCTCGGGACGAGATTTATTTTAAGGGTGGTAGCCTGTCACATCCCAAGATTTTCCAAATCTTGTTATGTGAAAAATAAATGAATAAAATAAAATTTTGTTGAATTTCAGGGTGAGAAGAAACTTTTGATTCCAATTTGAAACCTTCAAACCTAATTTTGATCAAACAAATCCTAAAGGGATTTGAAAAGATAAACAATTAATAAAGAAAATTTTAAATAAGTGAAATTACTATTTTTGGATCTTTTAATAAAAAGATTGGGTTTTCAAATGAAAAGGTAAAAATATAAATAAGGATTATTTTGTTGAGCCAAATTAAATCTTGGCCAAGCTTTTGGAAATAAAATATTTTGTTGTTATTAAAGGGGTAAAGGTTTATTTAAATAAAATAATAAGGATTTATTAATATCTAATTTTATTTAGAGTAAGGGTTTTTCCATTTTAATTAAACACTAAAACTAATTAATTTATTTTAAATAGGTTTTCCAAGTGTTTTATATTTTCAAATAAAACCTACTGAATTGATTTTGGTATTATTTAGATTTCAAATGGAGATTTTAATAAATCAAAACCTATTTGAATTAATAACTAAGGAATATTTTAATTAATTATTAAATAGATCCTAAAAAGAATAAAAATATTATTCTATTTTGGACCTTGATTTGGGTTGTTAAACAGAACTAAAATCAATGCAAAGTTTGGCAAAGATTTGAAATCATTTGAGTGTTTGATTTGTTGTTTGAATTTCAAAACAGAAAATCAAAGGAGAAAAAGAAAAACAAACAGAACAAAAAAAAATGTGTAAAGGACACAGCCCAGCCGGCCAGCCCAACAGCAAGCCCACTCCACTCTCTCACGCGAAACGTTTTCTCACTCAAACACTCACCCGCAGCGTCACAGACAGACAGACCCCACCGCACCTTTCCCTCTATCGCTGACGAGACGACCCCACGCCAGGTCACCTTCTTCTTCCCCTGCAGTGACCACTCCCCCTCTCACCGGCCGTTTCTGCAGGTTTCAATACGCGTTGATTCCGCGACAATTACTCGCCGTGACTGCGCCCTATTAACCGCCCTGGCCTCCCCTACTTTTCCCCTCACTCGCCTCTCCCTCTCTGCCCTCAGGCTGAACGAATCGAGAGCTCCAACCTCTCTGCCTCCGACAGCTTCCCCGGCCAATTCCGGCGATACACTGCCGCCCCTCGCCTCCCCAACCACACTAGCTTGCTCTCCATCCTTAGGCGTTCCTCCCTGCACCCTCGGCTTGGCCGCGCTTGATCCACAGCGCCGACAACAATGACCACCTGAGCGCCACCGTCTGCCATTGCTCCGTCGAGCTTCCCAGGTGAACTCCGTTCTCCACACTCCCTCCCGATGATACTCCTGCACTCGCCACACTCTCCCGCGTCTAACCGTGTCCTCGTTTTTCCTCGGGGTGAACCACAACGTCGCCCTCGACGACCTCCAGAGCCGCTGACGCCTGACACCTCTCCAGCGACCCCTCCTCGTAAGAACAGATCGCCCCTTTCTCTCTGCTTGCAAGCCCCATGTTCAGCACTTCGCGCACACCTAACAGTGGCCTTCTTTTGCTTTGGCATGGCCTATAACCTCGCCTCCGACAACAACCATACGGACCCGACAGTGAGCACAGGTCCGGTGAGCAATCCACTCCGTCCCTGTGCGCCCCTCGACGAACCGACCACGCCTCGAGCTTCACCGCAACCCTGCGAGCACGGTGAGCACCTCCACTTCTCTCCTTGCTTCCTGTAACCACCGTGACGCCACCGTCTGACCGCGCGCCGCCGCAAGCCGCCGCTAGCGCCGCCAGTTCGTGGTCAAACACACCGAGCCCGTCGGATCCAAATCCTGTGGCTATGATTAGATTAGGTCGAAGGGGTAAGTTTGAATCAGAGCCGCATGATTTCATTTAGATCTAACGCACCTGAGAGGTTGATCCAACCGAACCGGTATCAGCCAATAGCAAGCAGCCACGTGGCCTAGCCTTTGATTTAAAACAGAATTTGAGATCAGATTGTTATGCAAACTTGTAAAATTCATAACTTAAAATCTACACGTCCAAATTTTGCAAACTTTATATCAGTGGATTCAGAAAAACAAGCCCTAGCCAACCATGCACTTTGTTTAGTAAAAAGCTTCTAGTAAAATGTTTGTTTTTGCAGAAACTTGTGTAAGCTTGTTTAGGATATAAAATTTATTCCAAAATGATTTTGGGGTTGAAATCTTTGCAAAATGGTTTGATGTGAACCTACTGACCTTAGGAAACAACTCATGGATTTAAAAATGAATTTTGTGAAGTTTAGGAATAGATGCTTGAATTATCTCACTTCTAGTCAAATAAAAATATTGATTTTGATATGGAAATGATTTTTGAGTAAAACCTTTGGGAAATGTTTTGATTCAAACCTTCTGGCCCTAAACACCAAGTTTTGTGAAATAACAACTTGTTTTGTTGAACAAAATAAAATTGTTGCTTTGCTAAAAACATTTTCCACCACATGAAATAATGATTTGATTTAAAAATGGTTTATAGATAAAACCCTTTTGCAAATGGTTTTGCCACTTTATAAAATGACCACTTGAACCCTACAATGTATAGAGCCTAGTAGAAACCACTTTTGCAAATAAAGCTATCTTTTGCATGCTTGCATGCATAACTTTGTTTCTATTATTTTATGTGTGTTAAATTGTTTGAATATTGGTTGGAATGCTAGTTGAATCTATGTGTGCTTGATTGATTTGTAGTGAAGTTAGAAGAGTGTGAGATTAGCAAGATCAAGAAGTGAACCAACATTCCCTACCAAAAAGGCAAGTGACACTATCATCCAAAGTCCTACTATTTTCATTACACTTAGTGGAATTTGAAACATGCATGATAAAGACTACTGTATTTTGCTATGCTAAATCCTAATAGGATACCCTTATATATTCCTTAGTGAAAACAATGTAGTTGTAATAAGCTTAGCCCTGCTATATATTTTGAGATGAGATACATGTTGAGATTATATGAAGTTGGGAAAAGAATTATGTTTTATATAATAAAACAAGTACTCAATGAACCACCTGGGTGGACAAGGATACTCAAGTTTTGGACAAGGTGGCAACAAGAGGAACCATGTTTATATGGCAATATCTTTTTGTTGTGCACCAGATGAAAACCACCCAGGGACTTAGAGATTGAACATGTTTCTCGTACAGTGGCTTCCGTGTACAGCCACATGCTAAATGGGCACTGGCTTAGTCAACTACATAGTGGAAGACCCATGCATTGGCCTCTTCAGGTTAACCGGAATGAGGGAACTAGGAACCCTACATTGGTGCCTGAAGACAAGCTAGCATTGTGTATTGGGAGGACTCCTATGGAAAGACTTCGTCACATTCTCAATCTGCCAGTACTCCATCTTGGTGAGTACTTATCCAGCGGCCACTGGTGGCAACAAGATGAGATTCCTTCATGTGGGTAAAGTGTACAACTTCTGCACAAGATCAAATTCTAAGTACTTATTCGTGTCCCCGGTTATGGACAATACTGAGCAACTAAGGCCTAAAGCTATGGGAAATCTTGACATTCCAATTTCTAAAAGTAAAACTTGAAAGTGACAACAAAGAGACTTGAGGCACTTGGAGTTTTCCAGGAAGTGCAGAAAGATTTTGACAAAGATCAAAAACTACTTTGAAAATATAGGACAAAAATATATTGCTTTCTGCAAATGAGCCTAAACCCTACTTAGACAAATATGCATGTATTGATAGGATCCACTTATATTCTACATAGTAGTGAAACTTGCCAATACAATTCAAATGTATTGACCCTTGTGGCTGTAACTTGTAATGTTGCAGGTTGGTTTGATGTTAGTGAAGTTTATTGATTAGGATTACAAGTCTACAACCAACATGTTTGCCTGTGGCACTTTGAAGATGAAGGACCCCATGCTTAAAGATATTCTGCTGCAATGTAATGTAATAGCCAAATGAGCTATGTAAGATGTAATGAACTATTTTATTCCTGGTTACAAAGTTGTATTATGACCTTTGTTTCTTGATATTACATCTTAACTGTGGATGCTAGCTATTGATCCAGGGACTAGCATTGTAAACACAGGGATCTCTACCTTATTAAAGGTTGGGAACCTTACAGTCCTGCAAGTGCACAGGTTCGTCAGAGCATGTTTTTGCGGAAGTATTAATTCCAGTTTTTATATCGATCCCAATAAAGAGCCTAGGTAAGTGTTATTATGCGGCATTTCTGTCGCACTCAAGGTGTCACCGGTATTGAGTGAATTGACTGCAATTGCTGACGCTAGAAGGTGGTGAGTGAAAGATAGAGGAAACTTGTGTAATAAAGAAATAAGAATTATATTGCATAAAACTAAAGATGAGAAAGGTGTTTGAAGATCCTACAGATGAGAAGTTAGGCATGGAGAGAAATAGTTCATGGTGATAGTGAAAGTTCCAGATGAATAAAGTGGAATAAGTGATAGTGATATTTCTTCTTTGTAAATGAGTAGGCAAGCAACCCGTGTACCTACTAGGAGTCCTCATGGCCAATTCTTCCCAGTCCCAATGATTCGTCTGCCTATTACCATGGTGATGATCAGCACATTAATTAAGGTCTTCCGACCGGATCAAGGCTTTAATCTTGATGGGTTCCTTGTTGTCCTTGAGTAGTACTAGCTCCTCATTGATATCGTCCGTGTCACTCGGGGGTCACCGATTCGCTAGCGCATACAAGTTTATATCTATGAGATCTTTAGATCATGTTACCTAGGCCCTTAAATTATATAACAAGTATTAGGAAACATAGATAATCATTCTCACTATTTAATATTTACTACAACAATCACAAATGGATGGATTTAAAGAAGGCACACCACATCTCACCAATCCCCTACATCTCCCACACCTATGGGGATTTACTCATACATGATAGAAAGACAAATCAAAGGCATAATTGTATTGCAAATGGGAATCATGTCAAAGTTATCATAGCAAGCCACAATACCATTTGAAGATCAAATCAAATATCAACCAAAGGTAGATCAAAGTATCAAACCATAATCTTACAAGTGCCAATCTCTATCTCTCTCTCTCTCTATATATATATATACTCTCTCTCTCTCTCTCTCTATATATATATATATATATATATATATATATATATAGAGAGAGAGAGAGAGAGAGAGAGAGAGATAGAGAGAGAGAGAGATGATGGTGGAGTGAATAAGAAAAAACGGGGATGATGGTGGAGTGAATGATTTAGAGGGTAGAAATCATCGAAGAATGAGACGATGTTCTTGTCCTTCTCCAAATCTGATCTCTCCCTCTTTAGATGAGTTTGCGGCGGCTGTGTTGTTGGAGATTTGCCCTAGTGGCAATAATAAATGTAGTTATTTGTCACATCCCAAAATTTTCCAAATTTTGAAATGTGAAAAATAAATAAACAAATAAATTTTGTTGAAATTTAGGATGAGAAGAAACTTTTTGATTCCAATTGGAAATATCAAAACCTATTTTGATCAAATAAAATCCCCAAAGGATTTAAAAAGATAAACATTTAATAAATAAAATTTTGGTAGTTGGAATTACTAATTTTGGATCTTGCAATAAAAAGATTAGATTTGTCAAAAGCAAAGGTAGAATTATAAATAGGGATTATTTTATAGAGCCAAATTAAATCTTGGCCAAACTTTTGAAATATTTCTATTTGATAAAAAGAGTAAAGGGTTTATTTAAATAAAATAATGAGGATTTATTAATATCCAATTTTATTAAAGTAAAGGCTTTTCCATTTTAAATAAACACTAAAACTTGTTATTTTATTTTAAATAAGATTTCCAAGTGTTTTATATTTTCAAATAAAACCTACTGAAATGGTTTTGATATTATTTTAGATTTCAAATAGAGTTTTTAAATAAATTAAATCCTATTTGAATTAATGACTAAGGTCTATTTATAATTATTAATGGATCCTAAAAAAAGAATAAAATTATTTTGTTTTGGAGTTTGATTTGTGTTGTTAAACATAATTAAAATGAATGCAAAGTTTGGTGGTGGTTTGATTTGATTTGTTGTTTGAATTGTTTGTTTGAAAATCAAAACAGAAAATCAAATAGAAAAAGAAAAAGCTTCCTGTATAAAAAAGTGAATCAAACCCAGCCTAGCAAACTGGCCCAACAAGGCCCAGTCCAGCCCACCAGCTCTCCCCCACGACGAAACGTTTTCTACGCAAATAACAACCCGCAGAGACACAAACAGGTGGACCCCGTGCCCTCTCTCTCTCTCACAGACAGCACGGCCCCACTGCCTCGTCATCGTCATCAACCCCTCGCCGGCAGTTTTCCCCTTGATCAACGGCGTTCTGCCGCGATTAAATTCTCTTGATTACGTGTTGATGGCAGGAGTAAACCCGCCAGTAACCACGCCTGCATAAACGCCTCTCCCTCCCCTCTCTTTCCCCTCACT
The DNA here is from genome assembly GCA_916181665.1 of Avena sativa. NCBI lineage: Eukaryota > Viridiplantae > Streptophyta > Magnoliopsida > Poales > Poaceae > Avena > Avena sativa. The sequence continues at coordinate 289,303,977 of OV702296.1, forward strand.
CGCCCCTCCTTCTCTGCCCCAGGGCTGCCCCGATTTCCTTTTGCACCGTCGCTACTCCGACGACCTTCTCCGAGCAATTCCGGCCACACCCCGCCGCCTCTCGCCTCCCACTGCGCACGAGCTTGTACTACACCTCCAGGCGCACCTGCCCGTGTGCTCCATTCACTCGCGAGCGCTCCAAAACGTCGGCTTCGTCATCACCTGAGCACCGCCGCGTCTGTCCCTTCTCCGGCGACTCCCCCTGGTAAGCCCAGACCGCCCCGAGCCCTCTCAGTGATGCTCTCATACTCCCCACACTCGTACGCGTCTAACCACACCTTTGTTTTGCCTCGGCACGATCCGTAGCCCCATCCCCGACGACGCCTGAGCACAACCGACGCCGCTGCACACTCCGGCGAGGAATTGCCGCCGTTCCTGTGCGCCCCTTGGACAGCTGCGACCACCTCGAGCTTCACCTCGACCACGTGAACACGGTGAGCTGTTTCCCTTCTTCCTTTGCTTCCTGCAATCACCGCGACGCCACCGTCTGACCGCGCGCCGCCAGTCATCGCCGCCAGCGCCACCAGTTACTGGTCGAGCTGCTGTGAGCCGTGCGATGCAAATCGTCTGGCTAAGATTAGATGCAAGCGAAAGGGTATCATGTGCTCTGTGCCGCACGATCTCACTTAAATCCTACGGTCCACAGAGCTCAATCCGTGCGAACCGGTAGCGTCCAGTAAGAACACGCCACGTGGCCAGACTCAGGATTAAAAACAGAAATATGTTCTATTAGATTTGCAAATTTGAAAAATTCATAACTTTAGTTCTACACGTCGAAATTTTGCAAATTTTATATAAATGGATTTAGTAGAACATGTATTTGCAACCATGCATTTTGTTTAATGTTTTGCTTCTGTAAAATTGGTTGAAATTGCAGAAACTTGTGTAAGCTTATTATGAATATAAAAAAATGTTCTAGATATAATTTTAATGTGAAATCTTTGCAAAATGATTTGTTGTGAACCTACTGACCCTAGGAATCAACTTATGGATTTAAAAATGTATTTTGTGAAGTTAAGGAGTAAATATTTGAATTAACACATTTCTAGTCAAATAAAAATATATTTTTTTGGTTTAGAAATGATTTTTGAGTAAAACCTTTGGGAAATGATTTGATTCAAACCTTCTGACCCTAAACACCAAGTTTTGTGAATTAACAACTTATTTTATGAACAATATAAAATTATTGCTTTGCTAAGAGCATTTTCAACCACATAAAATATTGATTTGATTTTAAAATGGTTTATAGATAAAACCTTTTGCAAATGGTTTTACCACTTTAGTAAATGACCATTTTTGAACCTTATAATGTTTAGAGCCTAGTAGAAACCACCTTTTCAAATAAAACTATCTTATGCATGCTTGCATGCATGACCTTATTTTTGTTATTTTATGTGTGACAAATTGTTTGAATGTTGTGTTAAATATGTGTTTGCTTGATTGAATTGTAGTGAAGTTACAAGAGTGTGATATTTGCAAGATCAAGAAGTGAACCAACATTCTCTACTAAAAAGGCAAGTGACACTATCATCCATGTCCTACTATTTTCATTACACTTAGTGGATTTTGTAACATGCATGGAAAGGTTTACTATATTTTATGCTATGCTAAATCCTAATAGGATACCCCTATATATCCCTTAGTGGAAACAATGTAGTTGTAGTATGCTTAGCCCTGCTATATATATTGGGATGGGATACATGATATGATTATATGAAGAGTTGAAAATACATATGTTTTATATAATAAAACAAGTACTCAATGAACCACCTGGGTGGACAAGGATACTCAAGATTGGACAAGGTGGCAACAAAAGGAACCATGTTTATATGGCTATCTCTTTTTGTATGTGCACTAGAAGAAAACCACCCAGGGACTTAGAGATTGAACATGTTTCTCGTACAGTGGCTTCCGTGTACAGCCACATGCTAAATGGGCTCTGGCTTAGTCAACTACATAGTGGAAGACCCATGCATTGGCATCTTCAGGTTAACTAGAATTGTGTAAGGGAACTTGAAACCCTACATTGGTGCCTGGATGACAAGCTAGCATTTTGTATTGGGAGGACTCCTATGGAAAGACTTTTTCACATTCTGGATTTGCCGGTACTTCATTTGGTGAGTACTTATCAGCGGCCACTGGTGGCGTCAAGACGAGATTGTGTCATGTGGGTAAAGTGTACAACTTCTGCAGAAGATCAAAATTCTAAGTACTTAGCCGTGTCCCCGGTTATGGACAAATACTGAGCAACTAAGGCCTGAAGCTATGTAATATCTCGACATTCCAATTTCTCAAAGTAAAACTTGATGGTGACAACAAGGGATTTGAAGCACTTGGAGTTTTCCAAGAAGTTCAGAAAGATTTTGACAAAAGATCAAAAATATTTTGAAAAGATAGGACAAAACTATATTGCTTTCTGCAAATGAGCCTAAACCCTACTTAGCCAAATATGCATGTAATGATAGGATCCACTTATTTCTACATAGTAGTGAAACTTGCCAATACAATTCAAATGTATTGACCCTTGTGGCTGTAACTAATAATGTTGTAGGTTTGTTTGATGTTAGTGAAGTGTGCTGATTAGGATTACAAGTCTACAACCAACATGATTGCCTGTGGCACTTTGAAGATGAAGGACCCCATGCTATTGTTATATTCTGCTGCATTGTAATGAGATAGCCAAATGAGCTATGTAAGATGTAATAAATTATTTTATTCCTGGTTATAAAGTTGTATTATGACCTTTGTATCTTGATATTACATCTTAACTATGGATGCTAGCTATTGATCCAGGGACTAGCATTGTAAACACAGGGATCTCTACCTTATTAAAGGTTGGGAACCTTACATTATTATTATATCTTTGTGTTTATGATAAATGTTTACATTCATGCTATAACAGTATTAACAAGGAAACATTAATACTTGTGTGATTTGTAAACTAAATTAGAGTCCCTAGTAAAGCCTCTTTATAATACTAGCTTGTTGGTTAATAAATGATTGTGGTTTCCCTATCATGAACATTGATATGTTATTAACAACAAGATCATATCGTTAGGAGAATGATATGATGGACATACTCCTATAGATAAGCGTAGCATAAAGATCAAGTCATTTGAATAGTTCAATTGCTATATGCTTTCTGATACATAGTAACCTAATTCCTTCGACCATGAGATCATGCTTATCACCATCACCGGAAGGATGCTTTGATGACATCAAACACCACACCGTAACTGGGTGGCTATAAAGGTGGCATTGAGTGTTCAGAAAGTATTGGTTGAGACACATGGATCAAGAGTGGGATTTGTCCATCCATATGACAGATAGATATACTCTGGGCCCTCTCGGTGGAATGTCATCCAATTGGCTTGCAAGCATGTGACTGGCTCACAAGGGATCACATATCATGGGAACGAGAAAAGAGTACTTATCAGTAACGAGGTTGAACTAGGTATGCAGAGATACCAACGATCAAAACCTCGGATAAGTAAACTATCGTGAGACAAAGGGAAATTGGTACCGTATGTAAGTGGTTCATTCGATCGCAAAGTAATCGTAGAAATATGTGGGAGCCATATGAATTTCCAGATTCCTCTATTGGTTATTGTTCGGAGAAGTGTCTCGATCATGTCTGCATAATTCACGAACCGTAGGGAGACACACTTAAGGATTCGATGTTGTTGAGTAGTTATGGAATGATGAGTAAGAGACCGAATGTTGTTCGGAGTCTCGGATGGGATCCGGGATATCACGAGGAGATCCGGAATGGTCCGGAGAATAAGATTCATATAAGGAAAGTCCTGTTTCGGGGTTGGAGAATGGTTCCGGTGTTTTCATCGGGAATGTTCTAGAAGGTTCCGGAATGTCTGGCACTCCGGAGGGGAAGGGTACATGAATGTGTCATAACAAGTTGGAATGGTTGCATCATGTACTAGGTGTCATCGCTGAGCAAATTAAAGGGATAAATCAAATCCTAGTTTGAAAAGTCAAACGCCAATTTGAAAAGTCAAACAAATATTTTGCTTGGTGGAGAGAGAGTAGGAAACCTACTTGGGGAGGAAGTCCCTCTCCCTCCACCGCCGGCCAAGGAGGCCTAGTTGGGGAGGGACTCCCCTCCCCTTGGCCGCGCCCTCCCACCTATAAAAGGAGGGGCAGGGCTGCCCCTCCAAGACACACACCTTGCCCCACCAAACCCTAACCCTAGCCGCCGGCCACCAAGTCACCGCCGCCACCCTAGGGTTTCTCCCAAGCCGCCGAGTTGGGGCTTCTACTTTCCCTAGCCGCCGGCCTAGCCCTCTCTCCTTGGCACGTCTAAACCCTAGATCATCGAGGCCTCTCTCATAGTCCACCATACTCGCTCCGGCTTAAGGCGAAGCCCTGCGAGATCTCCCCTCTACTTCCGGTACCACGCCGTCGTGCTGCCGGAATCGGGAGGAGAGTGCTACAACCTCCGCTGCCTGCTGGAACAAGGGAGAGGAAGGTCTTCATCGAGTACCGAACGTGTGACCGACTGTGGAAGCGCTGCCGGAACGCAGCGCCGGAAGGATCGTCTACACGATCTTGAGATCGGGAAGAGTACGACTACATCACCCACGAGAATCCGCTCTCGTTAAACACTTTGGAATCTTCGAGGGTGAGTTATTCTAGCGACTCGTTGCTACAATCTAGTAGATAGATCTTGGCTTGTGTGTTTGTATGCGGTAGAAATTTTTTGTTTTCCATGCTACGAACCCCTACATGTGTTTTCTTTTTTGTTGTCTCCGCTTCACGAAAGTTCCTTCTATTGATATAAAGGAGCTGGCGAATACGGGCGCATCCCGACCGTACATGTGGTTGTTATGCCCTCTAAACGCCTCCAATGAAAGGGGCTCTAATTGAGGATTTGCTTCTTTATGTGTAATTAGCCCATAAATGCTATTAGATCTTCCATAAATGTTCATTACCTGAAAACCATCACAAGAAACCAAGGATTTGCTAATTGCGATATTAACGTCAGTAGAAAAAGGTAATCTTCAGTGAAATCTAGCAATAAAAAGGAGGAAAATCAATGATAAAAAGTGATGAAATTTGGAGCTATCAACTTCCCCGAGCTTAGCTGTTACTCGCCCTCGAGTGACAAAGCTATAATGAGTAATAGCAAGGAATTGAATCAAGACGAAAGACTTACAAGTTCGAGGTTGTATCATATTCCATTGTCTCAAATCCTGCAACCTTGAACATGAGCATAATATATTTGAAATATTTCACTTCAGTTCAATTCCCTAACGCAAGTAACTCGCTAGCTAATATCTCTTACAACTCAAATGAGATTGTCAAATATTTTACTTGGCTTGCAAATCAATTCCTTTCAACACCTCTCTTTTTATGAGAGTGAAAATATTTTAAAGCGAGGACGCTTAAGTCAAAATTAAGGGTGCACAAGTAGATGTCAAAAGAAGGATAAACTTAGAGCTTTTTCATTGACACCCACTTCAATAATCGCGACTATCAAACACCTCTTCTTTTCCTTGTATTTCAAGAAATCTATTTATTTATTTTAGGTGGTGAGGTGATACCAAAGTTCTCAAAAATTATAGAATTTTTTCAGCTCATATGTTGGCGGTAGTTCTTCTTTGTTTTTGCTTCCTCTTTCAAGGATGATTGATTGTTTCTTTTTACAAATGCTTATGCAACCTTTGAGAATACTAATATTTTTTCCCATATAGCGAGACGTATGTCACTCATGTCATCAACTCATAGCCGAAATCCGAGGTTATACCAAAGATCGTTTAAAATCTAGTGGAGTTGTTGGCATCCCAAAGGTGTGTATGAGAAACATAGAACTTTTTCCCTCTTCTCCCCTTTTTTTACAGATGGTCCAAACAGGTTTTAGCATCTCCCTCTTCCACCATTAAAATTTCATTCTATCAAACAATTCTTTTTCAGAAGGTATCATCAAGTCAATGATCAGTATGTGGGGTTGAGTACTACTAATATTAAGCCCTTAAGATAAAAACATGGCACCAAAGTTGTCGATAGTCACTTTCTCTTATTCTTAAAATTTTGGATTTTAATACAAGGAGTTGTTTTTCAAAATGATATTAATTTTCGTAAGTTTCAACCAAAGTAGTGACAAAAACCTTTGAGCTCAAGTCCTAAAATATAACGAGTTAAGCACGGAGTAGAACTCAAGTGCAACAGAAAAGACATAAAATGCTCACGAATAAACTTATAGGAAGGGGGAAATAAGAATGTGGTACCTCCTCTTGCTTTCTTATCTCTTGCTTGAGCGAACTCTTTGCGTTCATCGCAATAGCTAAATCACTAGAAATGAATAACCTGCAGAAAAATCAACGAGAGCCGAGAGAAATTTGCACAAATAAAGATAAAAGCTACTATAATATATATATTGGGTTTTTTATCAACGCAAAACTGAAAGTAAACATGCACTAGAATGAAAACAAAATAAATCAAAAGAAAAGAACAAAAAATATGGATGCAAATGGTGGGAGGAGTTTGACCTCCCCAAGCTTAGGCTCCTGGCCTATCTGGAATAAAAAAGTTGCCACCTTTATTAGGCGGCGGCTGCTGGTATGGGAAGTTCGGGTAGCGGTTTGGAAAGTCGGTCATAAAATATGTGTAGTCCAGGGTGAGGTTGACTATGTTAGCATTCAAATCATGTAATGCATTTTATATGTTGTCAATGCGATGGACCACTTGGTCAAAATCACCTCTCGGGACATAGTTAAATCCCGGCTGTGGTGCAGGCATACCTTATTGCTGGTACTAAGAGAAATGTTGCTAGTGATGGTGCTGCTGACCATAGTAATCCCAGCCTGCTGCATTCCAGTCCTCTCCACCTTGCTCCTTCTACTGTTGGCCAGCTGCTGAGTCTTCCCAGTTGGGGTGACCTTCCGATTGTGCAATCCTCCCTAAGAGGATCAATGCTTGCTAGAACTCCTCCTCAGTAAGGACCCAACTCTGTTTACCTGGAAAACCAAAATCTTGGACAAAAGGAAGCTAAACTTGGTGGAGGTCACCATTAGGCTCAAAATAAAACTAATAAGCATGAAGGGAGCATTGGGGTCTATAGATCCCGATGAATTTGGGGCTAGCCATGTGGATATCATCTAGAATCTTACTGCCAGACACATCTCTTTCTAGAGGCAGGTTAATTCGCTTGCATTGGCGATCTGTGTGATAAAGCCACCACAACGGATGTCCGTAGCAGAAGCTGACCTTTGGCGGTGAAAGTGTTGGATGAGAAAAGCACCTAAGTTTACATTATGCTCCATCTCGGGATGCAGAGCCATGTGAATTAGACTCATCTCGAGGCCTGCCATTGCCCCAACATCTCCTTTCCCAAAAATATAATTCACCAAGAAGTTGTGAAAATAACGAATAGTGGGATTCTGTATAGTTGCGCTCTTCTTGTGCAAATAATCGGTGTTCTTGTGGATAGAAATCTTCTTCCAAGAATGCATTGCCTCTACGTGGACATTGTCATTAATATCGAGTTCCCCCTTATGGGAGAATCCGAAACAATCACAAAATTCATAAAAGGAAAGGCTACGGGGTTGCCCATTGAGTACAAAACTTACAGTGCAATTATGCTCCTAGACTTCAAGATCATCGTGGAATGATGACATGAACTCGAACATGGCGAGATTGTAGGTGTCGACGGAGAGGTGGGTGAACGGGACCATGCTAGCTTGCACAGTCATCCGCTCGAAGACCTCCAAGAGATCCTGGCGGGAGAGGAACTCATGGTATACCCACATAGTGGTTAAAATCTTGCGTTGGCTCACCTTCTCATAGTCTCTACTCATGGCGGCTCTCAATCTATCCACCTCCGAATGCCTCTTTTTTGAACCTGGCGGCCTAGTGGAACCCGAGGCCCCTGCCATCCCTGAACCCTTGCCCAAGTGGAAAATCTTTCCAATGTTATTCCTTGTGCTACAAAATTTTCAAAGAAAAATATAGGCATCAAGTTTCTATCACATAAACAAATGATTACAGGCAGAAATTACAAATCCTAATGTTAGGAATCAAAAGTAATCTCAAAATATGATGAACTCATCTAAATAGCCAATGTGAGGAATTAAACCATTGATTTCATAAAATAGAGCATGGATCGGATGTGAAACTTACCAATGTGAAGATTCCCCCACTCAAAATCACGAAATCAATGAAGAGTCAAAGATTCTAGGAGTCTAGGGTTTAAGGTGTAGAGAGAAAGAGAAAGGAAGAAAGAGGAGGAAGAATAAAGGGGGTGGCTGTGAGCCAGCTGCCACCGGCCTTTACTTGGCGATGTAGTCGGTACAGGCGGGTGGTACGGGTGCATCCCGCATGTATCGGTGGTCTTCAGGGTTGGATCAAGGTTAGGGTTCAAGATTAAACCTAGATGGTCTGGTACGGGGGGACGGTGCGGGTGCGTCTTGACCGTACCAATGCTCATTACCGGTACTGTGAACTCTGGGTGAATCCATCAAAGTTTAGTATGGGTGCCTCCAGCCATACCGATGCTCATTATCGATACGGTGAACTTTTGGCGAACTCGTCGAAGTTCAGTACGGGCAGGCGGTACAGGCATCTCCGGCCGTACCGGTGCTCGTTATGTAGTCTAAGCCATGTTTACTTCTTCCCTTCATTTTTCTCTTCCTTCTTTAAAATCCACTTGGGAAAATCCTATGCTAATCTCAAGACTCGAATAAATTTATTAATATGCACACACAAAGTAAAAGAAAATAACACGAATTTAAACTTTCGCTCCCATTAAGAATTTTATTCTAGAGTTTATCTTGTTAGCTAATCTCCATGTTATTAGCGTTTACCTCAAGCTGCTTGGATACACTTATGTGGTGGAACATATTTTCCATTATGCTCCTGTTTCTTTGGAAAATAGTGAACAATCTGATCATCATGTATATTGAAGTCAATCTTACTGCTAGAAAAATCTACATTAGCTCTAGCTGTGCTAAGAAAATGTCTTTCAAGGATGATAGAAAGTTTGTCATCTTTAGGAACATCAAGTATAATAAAAAATCAGTAGGTTTAACATGTTGTTCTATTCTAAGTAGAACATCTTCAATCATACTGACATGTTGCTTAGTTGTCTTATCAGCCATTTGCAAAGTGATTTAAGTGGGAGAGTACACTCCGAGGTTCAATTTTTTAAACAAGGAATAAGGCATGACACTAACACCTCCTCCCAAATCACAAAGAGCGTTAACTATATTTGATTTTCCAATTGCGCAAGAGATAGTTGGTATACCTGGGTCCCCAAGCTTAGCAGGCAGCTTATCACCAAAGCTTTTCATTATTGCTATAGTCTTAGTTACCTTCTTTTTTATATTAAGAATATCTCGCATAAACTTTTTATAAGTAGAAACTTCAATAGCATCAGTTATAGGAAGTTATAAGCGAAGGCTTCCCAGTGCCTCGGCAAAAGTATCATAAATAAATTTATCCGGATCATATTGACCTCTATTAGGATAAGGAATTTTATTTTTGGTGGCTATTACCTTCTCTTTTACCTTTGCCCCTGATTCAGTATATTTTTTAGTTTTCCTTGTTACTGATTTTTGCTTATCGACATGTTCTTCATGTGGGGTGATAACTTGCTTTTCTTGCTCCTTTCTGAGATCGGCCTTTTCCCTTGAGTCGATTGTCTCAGCATGCGAGTCATATAGTTTATGTTTATCTCCTTTTTTGTTTTCTTCTTCTTCTTCTTATTATTATTTTCTAGCTTTGGAAGCCTCAGGTTCTCTTTTCTGAGCTTCATAATCGATGTCATCTTAAGGATCAACTAGGTGCTCTTCTTATTGACTCATCTCTTGAGTCTCTCTTGCCTTGCGGTCTTGTTCTTCTTGATACCAAGGTGGCATTTGTGGTTCCTGCGTTTCTGTTCCACGTCTAGTGACAATGTTAGTAGAAACAATATTGAAATTTCCTTGGTTCAAAATCAAAGTTTGGGCTTTGATTATTTGATCACATTGTGTTTTAACCATACTTAAGTATCTATCTAAATGCTTTGTAGCATGACCCAAGTCATCAAAGACTTCAGTTAGGTCTCTTATATTCTTTTCTTGAGTCATAAGACGTTTATAATTTTTCTCATGGAACTGATTTTGTTGATATCTAAACTTTTGTATGACAAGATTTGTATCATCTTCCATTACATAAGCTAGAAGACTGCCAATTTTAGTTTCTTTAATAAGTTCCGAGGCTATTCCTTTTTCTTCCATGGACTTTTTGACTTCAGGTATAAGATCTGGGGGTATGTGAATCATACCTTTTCGTGGTTCAACATCCTCAATTGGATTGTATTGTTCATCATTAAAGGATCTTACATCGAAAAGATTTACACGTTCTGGCAATGTTAAGTTGCATATAGCTCCCCCCCCCCCCGCAGATGGATCAATCATTTCTTTTGTTTCATCATTAATCCCATTGTAAAAATATTGGATAATTAAGTGCTCGTGGAAACCATGATTCGGGACTTTCATAATCATTGCATAAAATCTATTCCATGCTTGATAAAAGTTTTCTCCAACTATTTGGAGAAAGTTTGTTATGCTACATTTAAGAAGCATGATTTTAGTGAATAAACAATATTTATGCATAAAATCTAGGATGCAATCTTCCCAGCTTTTTATAGTGTGATTACGTAATGATTGTAACCAAGCAAAAGCATTATATTTCAGGGACCAGTGAAAAAGTTGAAGGAGTACAAACTCTATTGGTAGACTTGCTGGTTTAATATTAGCGCAAAGGTCATGACCCTTGTCAAGTGATCACAAGGATCTTCCTCTTCTTTTCCTGCGAAAGCAATCTATTTCATCAAATAAATTATCTCAGGATATATTTCAAATTCCTGGCATTCAAGTTCAGAACAAAGAATATGCATTGTTCTTAAGTTCCTATATGGATTCCCATATTCTCCTAGTGGCAGCTCAGGTACTTCATCCCCCTGGGTGATGGTCAAGTCTGCCATCAAAGGAATTATACTATTCACATCTACAGTACATGAGTTAGAAAATATTTCAATAAATTCTAGGCCTATCTCAGTTGGAATACGATCAATGTATGGAGGTAGATACGTTTTTCCTGATCGAGTGGTACATGTGTCTTCAATGGAGATCATGGATGGTGTCAAAAATTACTTTCGTCAAGAAAGAACACTTAGCACTTATGTAGTGACCTCAGATCGGCAAAGATCCTAAGTCCCTGTGATTAACATGCTAGTCCCTAGATCAATAGCTAACACTCATAGTCGATAAAATATCATGTAGAACACAAGTCTTTATTATATGAATTGAATAATCCAGAGTTTACATTATTACAACAAAAGCAAAATATATACAACTTGGAGTCCCATCAATGCCACTGGCAGGTTGAGTGAAGACCCGCGATCCTAGCGCACCTTTTAATGATCTCCAAATTCTACACATGAAACATGCAGCCAAACGAGTTGGTCAATACTTTGAATGTATTGGCAAATTACACCAAGGAAAGAAATAGGCTAACTCTACATGCAAGGCTAGAGTAGGCTTTGGGGTTCATCTGCATAAAGCCAATTTTTCTCTAAGTAAGAGGAAAGAGGAAGAGTTTTTATCCTACTTTGTAAACATTTGATTAAGTAAAATATGGTCGAATGGAATACGAGGATGTTACTCACCAAGTGTCCAAACAACCTAACACTTGGATATTACTCACCAATTCCCAAAATCCCACCCATTAGCGATATTACTCATGCCATGGGGTTTCAAAATTTTGTTTAGAAAAGAGAGAGGAAGATCCTTCAGACGCTCCCTCCTCCAGATGATCAATGTTGTTCTGTTTACATGAACACAGATGATTGATCAGATTGCAATACTCTCGAGAGTTTGTGCACTTTACCCACATTCCATGATCAAGTCCTTTTACAGACAACACCACGGCGAGGCTTTCCCTCAGTAGCCCCTCTACCTTCTAGATCCAACCGTGCCAAGAACCTCCAAATGTTGGTACCCAGGTGAGGTTTCCCACTAAGTACTAGGCCAAGACAGAGCCTATTTGTATTGTGGTTGCACTGAAAGCTTCTGAATTCTAAAACATGGCAGACTTCTTTGATTCCTGGGCGGCTGTCCTCCACCAAAATCTTACTCGTTGACCAGACAACCATTCCACCCAGAAGAAAACTTAGTTTTGTTTTGAAGTGGATTAGAGAAGAAAAGATCGCTCAAGAGAGCCTTTATACTTAGAAAATTTCTTGTCTTTCGAGCCCCCCAACGGTACTCACTACAACAGGACAGAGCTTTCGTAACACAGTCTTGTATTACCACAGGTCCAAAACAGTGTTACTAGGCCATATAGTAACATGTTCTGTGATGTGTTCCATTAGGCCGTGTTACTAAGTGGTCTCCTAGGTCACACATCATAATTGTTACCATATGTGTAAAACTGTGTTACAATTCACAGTGTAGTAACATGTATATTATGTGTTACTTTGTGTGTCGGTAACACTTTTTTAACTATAGTAACACCAGTAGTAACATATTTCCTAGATGTAAAACATTTTTGTTAACATATTTTTACAACTACGGTAACATAACTAGTAACAAATTCTTTATCTTTAAGATATAATGTAACACTAGAGTTTGTATTTGTTAACTACTCTAGTAACACATCTCATACTCATAGTAACACCATAAGTAACACTACTGCATTAATATTATATCAACATTAATGTATATTTATTATTATTATCAGAAAATTAGGTAACCAATTTAAGGAATATACGTTAAATCAAATCGTATGAACCATTCATTAATTATTTTTATTATGATGCACCATCAAAAAGATAGCAAACAGACGCACATCACATCCGCAAATCTAATATATATCAAGATACTTATTACCAATATACAAGTGTAGAATACATATGCATTACAATAAATAAATAAAAATATTATTGGTGCAATGACACAATATCCATATCAATTTGATTACAGAAAACATAATTGTCAAAAGACTACACCATAGCATGTGCATCAATTCGACTAAAGAATAATACCATGTGAATAATACTACATTTTTCAATGTAGATGTTCAAAAGTAGAAGGCATGACAAATAATGGGTCAGAAACTGACATTTAAGGAAGAGAAGTGGATGATGATACCATCAATGCTCCGAGAGATGAAGAATAATGGAAGTTAATTTATTTAATATCATCTCACTCATTGTATGCGTATATTTATATGAACTTTCTTATATATTTTGTATTCTAGTGTGCCATTTACTTTGCTAAGAATATTAGGGAAAAGTTTAGGCATAGTACATCTGTCTCCTTTGTGCACTTCACTTCTTCTCTAAAGCTATATGAGATGGTGTCCTGTTGTTCCTGTTAATAAAAATACGTTTATTTCATGGAGTTTCCTTTTCCTAGACATTGCATGTTGTATTTCTACTATATTTCACACTATTATATGCATGATACTATTGTAGCTAGCACTCTGAGTTTCTGTCCACTTTGTAGAATTAACCATTTGTACTAGATCATACATATGTGTAATTGAAAAATATGAACTTAATGCAAATTAGAAGTACACCATGTTCTAATATAAAGCATAAGTTAACATATATGCTACAAATACATTCAATATATGTATTGAATTTAACTTGACCCTTCTGCTGGAATGCTTCACTAAATCTTAATTTCCAGGAAGTTTTAGTGGAGATTACAAGGATTTTTCTGTATTGAAGGATGGAGCAATGTGTTCTAGTAGCAAACTTTTCTGGGTGTGCATAGTTTTTGCTCTTCGATCTTGAAGCTTGGATGAAGGTAATCTTGGTGACTACAATACATTTGACAGGGCAATCCCTTTAGAATATGTTTCCCGGGTGTGTTTGGGAGAGGCAGGATTTTGTGCATGAAGTGATATATTTTTGCAACTAGAGTGGTCAAAGGGACTAGCGCAAAGTTTGATTTAATCTCATTGTAGTTGTACTGGTTATCTAGTACATGTAGGTGGACGCGTGCGCAGTGAGCTTCATGTATGATGGACTATTTGTCGAAGAATCATTTTATTAGATTTATCATTTTGTAGAGTGAACATGTTACCATTTGAAGACGTTATGATTTAGGTGGGAAATTTGTTTGGTGTCAAAACCTGGATATCTGATTCAATTCTCGTCAACCATCATATGCGCGTATCCTATGGCTTACAGCTAGGCGCTGGCTGTCTAGCCGCCCTATTTTATGATTTTGTTGATTTAGGGGAATATTTATTTTGCAATTATCATTATTTCAATTTGAGGCACCATCTACACATTATTGTTTACTGTCGTCACAAAGATGTCATAACCTCTTGGGCTATACCAATGAAAGAAATGATGATATACGTCATTCATGAATGTATGGTGATGGTGACAATCAGACTTGCTATCCTTTTCTAATTTTATTTTATTTTCTTGTACTTTGATATTACAATATGCAACTAGAAATGATCCTGGATTATTTGTGGAAAATTGTTATTGTTATTTAATATATTGTTTTACTTTTTGTGGAAGATATTTGGGTTGTAGCTCTCTCATATAGCGATGGGCTCTAGTTAAAAATATATCAATGGGCTTAAACTCTTATGAATCACATATTATCTTTCTCAATTATCCTCTCTCTTTTACTGTCCAAACTATTTAGTCTAGTTAGCTTTTGGGCCACTATGTTTTGTTGGTGGAGGAAAAACAATGCACATTTCTTCCTTCACTAGTCTCGCGTGTTGTTCGTGATTATCTAAATACGATGAAATATCGGATCCCTTTTGATATCAAATTTTTATTTTTCGTGCAACTAGGCTCATTTCGAAGGACGCTGGACTACCATGTCAATTAGTAAAAACTAGAAAAACATTATAATGGTGATTTATTAATACCATTTATTTTAAATTCTTCTCCTTTTCTCCTGCCAAACCTGTAACATTAAGTTGGAACATATGACTATCTGATACCACAATTATATTCAGTGACATGTTTGTAGCAACACAAAATGTTTTGTTACTAAGGTACTACCCTTGTACACATGTTTTCAGCCCTTACCTACTACGTGTTACTGCTCATCTTTGTAACACAAATGATGCGTTACTCGAATTTTACTTGTAACATGTTTTTCCATGTGTTACATGATTGTGTTACCAAAACTCTTTCGTGTTGTAGTGACTTTATATATATATATATATCTAGCATAGCAAGCAACACTTAGCAAAAATAGGGGTAACCTATTAGGAGGGAAAATCCTAAGTATAGAGCTACTCATGGCATACTACAATAATCATCGCACTTAAAAATAATACTAAGGAAAAATTCTACGAGAACATTCTACACATGCACACAGCATAATTTGAAGATCAAATCATGCATAAAATCAAAAGTAGGACATTATATGTAGTGGGAGTGTCCCAACCTTTATTTAATATAAGGTGGAGTCCCCTGTGTTTACAATGCTAGTCCCTGGATCAATAGCTAGCATCCACAGTTAAGATGTAATATCAAGAAACAAAGGCCATAATATAGCTTTATAACCAGGAATAACATAATTTTATTACATCTTACATAGCTCATCTGGCTATTACATTACATTGCAGCGGAATAACTATAAGCATGGGGTCCTTCATCTTCAAAGTGCCACAGGCAGACATGTTGGTTGTAGACTTTGTAATCCTAATCAACACACTTCACTAAATCAATCAAACCTGCAACATACAAGTTACAGCCACAAAGGGTCAATACATTTGAATTGTATTGGCAAGTGATACTTATGGTAGTATAGTGGAGTCTATCATCTATATGCATTTGGCTAAGTGGAGCTTAGGCTTGCATTGCTCAAAATAGATTTTTCCTTATCATTTGAAAACACTAAGTTTTTGCTTGACAAAATCATTTTTCTCAATCAAAGATTGAAGATCCTTTAACCCTTGTTCAACCATAAGTTTTTAGCTTAGAAATTTGAATGATGAGATTCTTGATAGCTTCCATGTCTTGATGCTAAATTTGTCCATTGCCATGGACTTGGCTAAGTACTTAGATTTTACACTCTGCAGAGGTGGTGCACTTTCCCCACAAGACTTGGTTTCCTAAGACAAGATCTTTCAGAAGCCTTCCCTTAGACCAAAATGGACGCGTTCCAACCTATCAAATTCTACCACCCACTGTCCATATGGCTAAGTTCTTGCAACCTATATAATCCAAGCAGAGCCCATAATGCCAAGTGGCTGCACTTCAAGCTTCTCAACATTTGATATCTCAAATCTCTTTGTTCCTAGGTGGCAATCCACAAGTGTGATACACAAGGTAAACCATAAACATGGGCCTTGTGTAACCACTCAACCAAAATGCACCATTCAAGAGGTGGTGCACTTTCCCCACAAGACTTGGTTTCCCAAGACAAGATCTTTCAGAAGCCTTCCCTTAGACCAAAATGGACGCGTTCCAACCTATCAAATTCTACCACCCACTGTCCATATGGATAAGTTCTTGCAACCTATATGATCCAGGCAGAGCCCATAATGCCAAGTGGCTGCACTTCAAGCTTCTCAACATTTGATATCTCAAATCTCTTTGTTCCTGGGTGGCAATCCACAAGTGTGATACACAAGGTAAACCATAAACATGGGCCTTGTGTAACCACTCAACCAAAATCCACCATTCAAGTCCCATTCCACCCAGGTGATTCATTAACTTAGTTGTTTTATTAAACAAAAACACAAGTCCTCAGACTTAGAAATTTTTCATAGTATGGATATATATTCCACCCTTGTTTTCTATTAGCTAGGCTAAGCTTGATAGTAGTAGGAATCTTAACTTAGGAAAATTTCTACTAAGGTTTCACCTACTAGGTTTTCCTATAGCAAGGTTTATACTTAGCAAAATTCCATGCAAGTTTTACTTAGAAGAATCACTAATGCATAGTGAAAGTAATGGGACAAAAGTATGAAGCATCACTTGCCTTTTTGGTAGAGGGTATAAGTTCACTCCTTGTCCTTGCAACAATCACACTCTTCAAGTCACTACAATTCAATCAAGCAAGGCACAAACTCAATCTACCAATGAAGCAAAACAACACATAAAATGACAAAGTCAAGGTAATGCATGCAAACATGCCAAGCTTTGTTTTATTTGAAAAAGTGGTTCCTAATGGGTCATAAACATTGGAAAACACCTAATGGTCATTTTGTAAAGTGGCAAAGTCATTTGCAAAAGGTTTCACTTTATAAACCATTTTCAAAACAAAGTATCATTTTATGTGGTGTAGAAATATTTTTACTAAGGCATTAATCTATAGGGTTCACAAAATACATTTTCAAACCATAAAACTTGATGTTTGGGGTCAGAGAGTTTAAAACAAAACATTTTCCAAAGGTTTTCTTCCAAAACCATTTTTAATAAATAAACCACATTTCTATTTGACTAGAAATGGTTTTAAATCAAAGAATCATTCTTTTTCTTCACCAAATACATTTTTGAATCCACAAAGTGTTTCCTATGGTCAGTAGGTTCAAAACAATCCAATTGCAAAAGATTTTATCCCCAAATTCATTTTTAAACAATTTTTACATCCTTAACAAGCATACAAATGTTTCTGCAAAAACAACCATTTTTCCAGAAGCTTTTTACTAAACAAATGGCATGGTTGGCTAGGGCTTGTCTTGCTGATTCCAATGATATAAAGTTTGCAAAATGTGGACGTGTGGTTTAAAAGTTACAAGGGTTTCAAAATGGCATCTAAATCTGATTTCAAATTCTATTTTAAATCGCCTGGTGCCACGCGTCCTATTCTCATTCGCCGGTACCGCTTCGCTCGGATCGCACAGCTGCAGCCGTTGGATCTAAACAGATCGCGTGGCCCAGAACGCGTACCCCTTCGCTGTTAAGTGATTCTATCCTATCCACCAGATCGGGATCGGACGGCTGCTGTGAGCTCGACCCTAAACTAGCGGCGCTGCGGCGGTGGCTGGCGGCGGAGCGACCAGACGGTGGCGGCGCTGGTGAAATAGGAAGCGAGGGAGGAGGGGAAGGTGCTCACCACGTTCACAAAGGCCTGAGGAAGCTCGACGTGGTCTCCTTGGGTCAAGGGGCGCTCTGTCGTGGCGGTAATCGCTCGCCGGAGTTGCTCCTGGTGTCAGGCGGCTCTGGTAGTGGACGGGGACGGTGCTGTGGTTCACTCCGAGAGAAAACGAAGACGTGGTTAGACGCGCAGGATCAAGACAAAGCTGCGTGCGTGAACGAGAGGTGAAGGGGTGGTCTGTTCTTACCAGGAGGCTACGCCGGAGTAGAAGGCAGACGCGGCGGCGTTCGGAAGCTTGTCGTAGTCGACGCTCTGGGGCGCCCACAGTCGAATGAAGGGCACAGGCAGATGAGCCTGGGAGTGGTGAGTGTGTGTGCGTGGTCAATGAGACAAAGGGCAGTGCTGAGTCGCCGGAATTCGCACCGGAGCATCGTCGGAACAGAGGGAGTGCCAAGCCAAATTGAGGCAGCCTCGGGGCAGAGAGGGAGTGGCGACAGAGGGGAAAGGAGGAGAAGATGCTGGCGTTTAATAGCGTGCAGTCATGGCGAGGTTAAGGCGCGGCATTACTGCGAATTGAAGCCGCGACATCAACGGCAGAAACGGCCGGCGTGGTCGTCGCGAGGAAGGAGATGAGCTGGAAAAGTGGGGTCTGCTGGTCAGTGGGAAAAGGAGTGAGGAAAGGGTCCACCAGTCAGCGTCTGTTTGAGTTAGAACCTGAGTGCGAATCGTTTTTCTTCGGAGAGGGAAAGTTGGGCTGTTTCTGGGCTTCTTGGGCTTGGCAACTGGGCTGAGTCCAAATCCTATTTTTTTTTCCTGGATGTTTTTCCTTTTCTAATTCTATTTTTCTGTTTTGAAATTCAAACAAACATTCATACATTCAAACAATTCAAACATTGAACACTCTTTGCACTTGAATTTGGTTCTGTTTAACAACATAAACCAAATCCCAAAATAAAATAATACTTTTATTCTTTTTAGGATCTATTTAATAATTAAATAAATAGACCATAGTTATTTAATCAAATAGGGTTTGATTTATTTAATAAAATCTCCATTTGAAATCCAAATATTTCCAAAACCAAATCAGTAGGTTTTATTTGAAAAATAGAAGATATTTGGAAATCTTGTTTAAAACAAAATAACATTTTTATTTTAGGTTCCATTAATAATTAAATAGAATGGACCTTAGTTATTAAATCAAATAGGATTTGTTTTAATAAAATCCTTATTTTGAAAACTAAAATAAAACCAAAAACACTTCAGTAGGTTTTATTTGAGAATATAAAATACTTGGAAAACTTATTTAAAATAAATAAATAAGTTTTAGTGTTTGTTTAAAATGGGAAAAGCCTTTACTTAAATAAAATTGGATATTAAATCCTTATTATTTTATTTAAATAAACCTTTACTATTTTTATCAAAACAAAATGTTTTTATTTCAAAAGCTTGGCCAAGGTTTAATTTGGCTCCATAAAATAATCTTTATTTATAAATCCTCCTTTTCTTTTGAAAACCAAATCCTTTTATTAAAAGATCCAAAATAGTAATTCCAAAATATTTTATTTTCCTTTCTTAAATGTTTATCTTTTTAAATCCCTTTAGGATTTTTAATTGATCCAAATTGGTTTGAAGGTTTCCAATTGGAATCAAAAGTTTCTTCTCACCCTAAAAATCAACAAAGTTTTATTTTGTTCATTTATTTTTCACATTACAAGATTTGGAAAATCTTGGGATGTGACATTATATGAACAAGAGGTGTAACTTGCCTTATGTTGATAATATGGGTGATGATTGTATTTATCCACAGCAATCGCACTATCCGAACAATCTAATGTGAGAGAAAAGTAGTTCCAATCAACACAATTGCAAACATAGCAAAGACAACCAGGATGATCACAAACATGCATGATGTTTTAGTTTCATAATGGTTATACTTAGTTTTCTGAACACTATTAGATCATATGATGCACGTACGAGATCTTTTAATGCGATGTCATATTTATTATTTATTCTTGATTGTCATTAAAAGGGTTTTAGTAGTTTAGTTGCAACTTCTATCCTAATTGTCGAATTAAATTTGGTTCTGAGATTTACTGGATAAAAGATATTAATATGAACCACATGGAATTGGATTCTTCTTAATCGGAGTTGTAATATTTTTCTATGATTTAGTTACTACTTAATAGAGTTTAAATCATTTAAAATATTAATTGCATCAAAAATTATATCTAAGATCAGATCTGTATTCTACACGAAATTTTGAAACTAGGGGCATATTATTTATATTTTTAGGGTCTATAAATAATTTATTGTGAATTTAATACTCTTAAAAGGCCATTAAAACTAATTAAATTTATTAAGAGTTAACTATTCTCCAAAAGATAGATCTAATCATATATTATTAAATTACATTACAATAGCTTAAATTTGATATATTATTCATATTTTTTGACACACGAATAATTTATTATGAATTTAATACTCTAAAAAGTTATTAAAACTATTAAAATTATCACATTAAATACATACTGCAAAGATTAGATCTAATTTTATAATAATATTCTACATAACGTTTCGAATCCGTGGATATATTATTTATATTTTTTTGAGTTGTAGTTATTTTTATACAATTTAAATACCACAAAAGTCTATTTAACCAATTAAATAAATATAGAAAAACTATACGTTTAAAAATAGATATGATCATGGAATAGTGTTCTATGATAAAATATCTTTACAACAGTATATTATATGCTAGGTTTGGACTTACAAATCTTTTTCTATTATTTTTCAAACATTAATCGATTTTTTGCCCTATTATTTCCTTTTAAAGGATTTGCTGACTGGGTGTTGACCTGGGCTGACGCAGTGATGACGGGGTAGGGTGATGAGGATAGCGACATGGCAGTCCAGGTGGCGCACTGTCAGTGGAGGATAGCTCTTCACGGAGAAACTAATCCAGGAAGTCCCTTTCGAATCCGACATCTGTGAATGAAATGTTCCAAGTGGTTAGCAGGGTGACGTCAACGATGGCGACGGCGGCTTCGGTGGTGGTGGTTGGCGTCACTCCGGAGGTCCTTTCTCTTGGGGAAGAGGGTGACAAGGTGCGATGCAGATCGGTGGACTCG
Source organism: Avena sativa (assembly GCA_916181665.1). Lineage (NCBI taxonomy): Eukaryota > Viridiplantae > Streptophyta > Magnoliopsida > Poales > Poaceae > Avena > Avena sativa. The sequence goes on from OV702296.1 coordinate 289,325,170, forward strand.
ATAGGGTCCCTTCCATGGTCCCCTTATTCCTCTACGATTGCGGTCAGCGGCTGGACAAGCTCGGCTTGCCGTGGGCTCTCGCGAGGGATTGCGGCTCCTCCGGTGTTCCTAAGAGGGGGTAAAAAGGTTAGGATAAGCAGTTGGCTATGGGGAACACGATCGTCTGAACGATAGGGAGAGGGAGCGATGAAAACCTCCTGTTCCTGAGCTTGGCCTAGCTTCAATGGCTACGGCGCAGATGAGATCGAATCGACACTAGGGTTTCGATTGTTTTGTGAAGTCTCGCACGGGAGAGAGGGAGGTGCTTATATGGAGGGGATTACGTGACAGAGGGGGCACAGATTCGTGCAGGAATCAGTAGAATTCCCTCGGTAGTTCAACGAACTAGTGTTCTTTCAAGTCGTTGTCTAGATGCTAGAAATGACAAGCGGGCCCCAAACGGCATCGATAGAGGGAGGAAAAGAGGCCGGGTGCTATTGGACTAGCCATGGGCCTCTATGCACACGGGTGGGCGGTAGGAAGGCTTAGGTCGACGACTGTGCAGCGTAGTGCGCGGGTGCGGGAGAGAAGAGGTGGGCCGCCTCCGGATGGCCCATGTTAGTTTAGTTGTTTTTCTTTATTCCTTTTCTTTTTCTATCTTTAGTATTTATTTTATAATTTGAGTTTTAGGAATCCAAATGAATCCATAAAAGTTTCTAAAATTTTCTAAATTCAAAATACACCTTTTTGTGTTTATTGAGAATATTTTTGTGCAAGTTTTAAAATGTCAATAATGCCATTGCATATATTGTATTGTTTGGCAATTTTGGAGGAATTTAAAATAGGGTTTAGGATTGATAATTTCCACGTTTATTTTTAGGACATCTTAATAACAATATTCCTTTCCATCAAATATACAAAATGTATTTTTTATAGGAACCTTCATGAATGATTCCGGGGATTAAATATAAGGGTTTTGACACGAGATTTTTGAATGAGGGTTTGCATGAGATGCTATGATGCAATGCAACACATTGTTTTTTAGTTTACACAAAACTTCCAAACCTAATTGGACAGTCATGATAATGATTCATGTTTAGTGTGCTTACGAAGGTTTGAACAATCCTAAAAAGTTTCTTTTCAATCAAATTTCAACAAGGTTAAACAATTCAATCAACTTATTTATTTTATTTCTAACATTCCAAAATTGTAAAATTTTCGGATGTTACAACTTAGCTCCCTGACAATGGCGCCATAAAATATCTTGATGCCCTGCAAGTGCATAGGTTCGTCAGAGCATGTTTTTGTGGAAGTATTAATTCCAATTTTATATCAATCCCAATAAGGAGACTAGGTAAGTGTTTTTATGCGGCGTTTTTGTCCCACTCAAGGTGTCACCGGTTTTGAGTGAATTGACTGCAATTGCTGACGGTGGAAGATGGTGAGTGAAAGATGGAGGAAACTTGTGTAAGAAAGAAATGAGACTTAAATTGCATAAAAGTAAAGACGAGAAAGGTGTGTGAAGATCCTGTAGATGATAAGTTAGGCACGGAGAGAAAAGCTTCATGGAGATAGTGAAAGTTCCAGATGAATAAAGTGGAATAAGTGATAGTGATATTTCTTAAATGAGTAGGCAAGAAACCTGTATACCGACTGGGAATCCTCATGGCCAATTCTTCCTAGTTCCAATGATCCGTCTGCTTGTTACCACGACAATGGTCAGTACATTAATTAAGGTCTTCCGACCGGATCAAGGCTTTAATCTTGATGGGATCCTTGTTGTCCTCGAGTAGTACTAGCTCCTCATTGATATCGTCTGTGTCACTCTAGGGTCATCGATTCTCAAGCATACAAGTTCATACCTATGAGATCTTTAGATCATGTTACCTGGACCCTTAAATTAGATAACAAGCATTAGGAAAACATAGATAATATTTCTCACTATTTAATAAGCACTACAACAATGACAAATGGATGGATTTAAAGAAGGCATAACACATCTAATAAATCCCCTACATCTCCCACGCATATGGGAATTTACTCAGACATGAGAGGAAGACAAATCAAAGGCATAATTTTATTGCAAATAGGAATCATCTCGAAGTTATCGTAGCAAGCCACAATACCAGTTAAAGATCAAATCAAATACAAACCAAAGGTAGATCAAAGTATCAAACCCTAATCTTACAAGTGCCAATCTCTGTCTAAGTAATAATGGGGATGATGGTGGAGTGAATGGTTCAGAGTCTAGAAATCGTCGAAGAATGAGTCATGGTTCTTCCCCTTCTCCAGATCTGATCTCTCCCTCTCTAGATGAGTTTATGGCGGCTGTGTTCTCTTTTTTCGTCGTCTCCCCTTCATGAAAGTTGCTTGTATTGATATAAAGGAGCTTCATATCCTTTCCAACACCAATCAACTTATTTGAAACAACACAATGAAAGCAGGGGTCCAACTACTTTATTCAAGAAAACTAAGCAAATGAAAACTAAGACGCTCCAAGAATAACACAACTGTGCATGAAACAATAAAAACGAAGTGTCTAGAAAGAGACCTGAGATTTTTATCGATGAAGAAGGGGATGCCTTAGGCATCCCCAAGCTTTGACGCTTGTACCTCTTGAATATTTCTTGGGGTTACACGGGGTGGAATCCCCAAGCTTGAGATTTTGTCCATTCTTCATCTTATTACATCATTCTTCCCCTACACTTGAAAATTTCCTTCATACAAAAATTCCCACAATCTTCATTAGCAACATTAGTGCATTCAGGTTTCCAGCTATCTTCCAATGATTGGTTGATGGGTTCTCTCTCTCTGACCTTTGCTCTCACCCACGGTGGCGGATGGTTCTGATGATTGTCGTTCCTTGGTTGGGACTTGGAAGGCCATTATTAGGGAAGTACGAGGTGATGTGCTCAGCTTACGTCGGTGGGGTTCGATCGCATGTGATGGATCAGGACATGTGTCGCTGCTCGATGAATCTGGGCGGGTTTTGGCGGTTTGGAGATCTACGATGGATGTCATGTTTGGTTCGCGTGTGGTGCACAAGGGTTGGCACGTTCTCGTGGGCCCGGAGGTTGCGGCGCATGGACTACGGAGTGGTATCACCGGTGCGCCGCCCTACGCGCGTACGTGCCGGGTGATACATCTTGGTTGTCGTGGGAATGGTCACGGCAGATGCTGCAATTGGCAGCGAGTCGCTTGGGTGTATGATGGAACATGCTCTACTCGCCCTACGGGGAGTGCCAGAAGATGTGCGGGCGCTGACGGTGTGTCGGCGGTGGAGGAGGGACACCTGACAGTTGAGGGTGAGGTTACTAACTCACCGACGAGGGGCTTGGTCCAGTCAGTTTCCCCCTCTCCTCCCATTTTCATCAACCCTAGATCGACATTGGGATCCCCATCGTCTCTCGAGAATTCTAGATCGCGTGAGGTGTGCAAGGTGGTTTTCGTTCGAGGTTCTCCAGTTCTTCGTCCTTCATCTCCAAGAGTTGTTTCTCTAGTGGGGTGGAGTGGTGTTCAATCAGGTGATTGTAGATCGTTTGCTCAGGTGGTGGCGGTGGAGCCTATGATGGATCGGCATTTCCGTGGTGGTCGCAGATCTCCCCCCGTCCCCCAATCCGACCTGTTCCCTATGTGAACAGATCGGGATTTGGGTATGGACAAGGGTGGCAGCCGGTTGACCGCGAAGTGATGGATGAGAATCACCATGAAGGGGATTGGATCCGTGAGCAGGAGCATCGTCGCGATGATGCGCGGCGGTGGGATGCAAGGCGCAGGGACGATGAAAGGAGACAAGCGGAGAATGAGGCTAGATTGGAGGATCAGCGCCGTGAAGCCATGGCTCGTGACAGGGCCCTGGCGGAGGCGCGCCGTCGTGAAGAAGATCAAGGCCGTAATCGTGGAAGGTGGAGTCATCATCCAGAGATGCAGCAGGGGTCAGGTTAAGATGCTATAGCTTTGTTGTTTCTGGGAAGATCACATAATCCTACTAATAACCCTAGGAGGGGAGAGCCGGTTTTTGCTCGAACAGTGGAGCAAGCTGCCATTACTATACCTATGGTGATTCCTTTTGTTCCTGTTAGTCGTACTGCTACTGTGTTGAACACATTTGTTTCCAATTCTATCAATGTGCCTGCTGGGGTTGGTCGTCCTGTAAGTGTGTCGCCCATTACTGCTGTCAGCCAATCAGATGTTGTTGCCACTACTCTGGTGGGGTCCTCTGTACCTCCTCCAGTAGTAGGTGTGCATGGAAATGTGAATGCCAGTGCTGTGCTAGTTAATCAGCAGTTGCTTGATGCTGTGCAAGAAGAATAGGAGTGTGAGAATTGTGGAAGGAATCACAATATTTTGGTCTGTCAAGAGAAGAAACCATGGGAGTATGTCCCTTTGTTTTTTGGCAGTACTGATTTTGAGCAAGGTTTTCATTATATTCTTGTAGTGGAGTCTACTTTTCAATCCATGGAGCAACTGCACTATGCACACATAAGTGTGGTTAGAGGTGATGTTATAGGAAAATATCTTGAAAAGGAGTTCAAAATGTGGGATAATGCTTTGGGTTTTGTTGGAGGTTTAATGCTAGATCCATCAATGATGTTGAGTTTTTGATGAGATTTCCTTCTGCTAGTTCTATTGATGATTTTCATTTTGGTAAAGTATTCATGAAGACAATCCCTGATGCTGTGATCTAGTTCTCAAAATGGAATGGTGACCTGGAACCTGTGGAATGGCTAGAAGAGTCCTGGTTCAGAATTGTTGGTATTCATATGAAGTATAGGGAAAAGTCAACTATTTTTTATGTGGCATCTCTTGTGGGTAAACCTCTGTCTTTGGATAGAAACATCTTGAGGAATTTGGCTTATGTAAGGGTGAAGATTGCTTGTCTGGATGTGACTTTGGTGCCTAACACTAGGAGGAGGGAGATGCAGGGTGGTATATATGAATTCAAATATACCAGGGAAATTTTTGCTCCTGATGCAGTGCCAAATTTACCTGTACCTGTGGGGGTGGATGAGCAAGATTGTGGCAATGTGAATGATAGGAGAAATGAGGAGGATGTTAGGTAGAACAGGCCTACTGGTGTTGAGGAGGATCAGGCTGGCACTCCTGGTGGTGCAGGTGGGGGAAGTGGTGGTCATCAACATACTGCTGGTTTTACTGGTGGGTATGTTCTGGACAAATGTAAAAATGTGATGATAGATCAGGATGATTATGGTGACCTGTCTTTTGGGACTAGGATGGCCAATATTTGGGCTAGTTCTGGTGGTGGTGGAAACACAAGTGGAATTGTTATCAGAGAAAATGTTGATGGTGGTAATTCTGGTAGTGGAAATATCTAGAATAGGGAAGGTGCTATGGGAACACAGGGGTCTGGTAAGCAACATGATATTGTTCAGGGAGATGTTGTGGATGCTGCTGCTGGTTTAGATGTTGTACACATGGAAGTTATTCAGAATTTAACTCCTCCTGTGGTTGGTAATATTATCAATCCTCCTGGTGTTGCTGGTCCTCAAAATTTTAAATTTTTTATCAGAGGCTTGTTGAGAGAGAAAGGTAGTGATAAGTATTATGAGCTCAGGAAGCAGTATGGACACTTGCTAGTTGATGAGGGTGGGCATGGTTATGTTGATATGCAAGGTGATGGTGATGTCTCCGCTGAGGATTCTTTTGGGTCATCTACTGATAGTGGTGGAGGTGATGGAGAAAATTCTTTGAGGGATGATTCACAGGCTGCGGGTGTGGAGAATCAGGAGCAGGGTGTGGTGGCTACTGGGTCTTCTCAACCTGAAGTTGTTTCTACCCAAGACAGTATGGGATCTCAACCTGAAGGGGTAGCTTGTGTTGGTGATAGGGTTGAGCAGCTGGTGTGGATGAGTTCAAGGATTGCTGATCAAGGTGGTGTTGGAAGCATGGAGGAAGGGCATCTTTCTCAACAACCTAGCAGAGATTTGTCAGGTACCAAATTAACTTTTTATAATTCCTTTGCTGTTCTAGATGATGACGATATCATTCATAGAGCTTTGGAGATGGGGATTGATGCTGCTTCTATATCTTTAGAACATGTGAATTCTTTGAAAGATTTAGAGATTACTAGACACAGTTTAAATGATAGAAAACAGGGTGGGGTTGTAGAAGAGGTGAATCAGGGTGAGAAAGTTTTGTTTCTTGACTGGAAGAAGGATGATAGTGATGAAGGGGAATTTACTCCTATCATTTCTAGAAAGAACAGGAAAAAGTTGAGGTCTGTTTCTGGTGGGAGGAATAAAAAGTTAAATTCTGTGGCTGTGAAGGTACACAACTATCACCCTATGAGTGTTTTTGTGACTGGAACAAGGGAGTGAAGAACTGTCGTATGATAGGTGCTATTTTGAACATTAGAGGTGTGGGGAAGAAAGGTGTGAGTGCTTATTTGAGTGATCTGTTAAGACAAGAAAGAGTGGATTTTATTGGGCTGCAGGAGACTATTAAGAAAGATTACTCTTCTGACTTTTTTAGGAAAATTGATCCTATGAATCAATTTTCCTGGAGTTGGTTGCCTTCTCTGGGGAGATCTAGGGGCATTTTGGGGGCCTACGTTCCTCCAAATTGGCCAAACTTGATGTTTCTGTGGGCACGTTTCATGTTAAGATGAAAGTGTTTGATATCAAGAAATAGGTCCAGTGGCATTTGGTGGTGGTCTATGGGGTCGCTCAGGAGGAAAATAAGGAAGATTTTTTGATGGAATTAGCTGATGTTTGTCAGGACTAGTCAATTCCTTTGCTGGTGGGTGGTGATTTTACTATGATTCGTTTTATTTCTGAGAAAAATAAAGGACACTCTTTGAATAAGTGGAGTCACATGTTTAATTCTATTATTAATGCTTATGGACTGAGAGAAATTCAAATGTCTGGGGGGGGCAGTTTACTTGGTCTAATAATCAGGCAATACCTACTCTTGAGAAACTTGATAGGATCCTTGTTTGCAAAGAATGGGAGAAGTTGTTTCCTCTCACCACAGTACATAAGTTGACTAGAGAAGTTTCTGATCATAGTACTTTGATCCTGGATACTATGGAAGCACATGAAGGTGGCAACAAGGAGTTTAGATTTGAGAAAAATTGGCTGCAGAATGATGAGTTTTTGCTTAGAGTGGAGAAAGCTTGGAAAAATCATGTTAGAGGAAAGAATAGTCTTGATAGTTTGAAGAAAAATTGAAAAATGTCAGAAATGACCTAAAAGGTTGGGGTGCTCATGTTAGGGGGGTGGAGAAGAAAAGGAAAAAAGATTTAGTGGAACAATTACAAGATTTGGAAGCCATAGAGGAGTTAATCTTACTTAATGCAAAACAGTTGAAAAAGAAAGCTTCAATTCAGAAAAAACTAATGGAGGTTTATGAGAATGAAGAGAAATTTTGGCAGCAAAGGTCAAGGGATAATTGGCTGTTGAAAGGTGATAATAATACTGAATACTTTCATAGGATTTCTAATGGGGTGAGGAGGAAGAAAATGATTTTTTCTATGAAAGATGGGGGTAGAGATATTCAGGGAACACATGATTTGTTGTTGCATGCTACTGCATATTACAAGAGTCTATTTGGTCCAGCTGGAGGTTTTTCTATTAGACTTGCCAATGACAACTGGAAATCTTGGGAGAAACTTAATGATGAAGATAGGAAAAGGATGAGTGTACCTTTTAGTGAGAAACATGTTAAGGAGGTTATTGATCAGATGGAAAAAATAAAGCAGCTGGTCCTGATGGAATTCCTATTGAATTCTATCAACACTGTTGGCATATTATCAAGGGGGATGTTATGGCTGTGTTCTGTGATTTTTATGCACACAGAATTGATTTGAGCGGCATTAATTATGGTATAATTACTCTGTTACCAAAAGGTGATGATGCTGATTGCATTCAGAAATATAGACCCATTTGTTTGCTCCAGGTTTTGTTCAAGATTTTCACCAAAACATTGACAGTGAGAACTGAACCAATGATGGGTAAGCTGATTGATACGTGTCAAACTACATTTATTAAAGGAAGATTTATTGCTGATGGAGTTACTTTGTTACATGAAATACTGAAAGAATCAAAAATTCAGAAGCAATAGGGTGTGATCCTGAAGATTGATTTTGAAAAAGCCTATGATAAACTCAATTGGGATTTTTTGTTTTACTGTTGTAAGAAGAAAGGTTTCAGTGAGGATTGGCTGATTTGGTTGAAAAGTGTTGTGACTCAAGGTACTCTCAGCGTGGAAGTGATTGGGGAGGTTGGTCCTTATTTTGGCAGTTTTAAGGGGGTTAGACAGGGGGCCCTTTTTCTCCTTTCCTGTTTAATCTTGTTGGGGAATGTTTGGCTAAGATGGTTCTGAATGCTCAAGCAAGTGGTCTGTTTACTAGGTTGGTTGATAATCTGTTTGAAAAAGGGATTGCTATTTTGTAGTATGCTGATGATACTATTCTTTTCATTAATGATGAGGTTGAGGGAGCTAGAAACTTGAAGCTGCTACTGTATCTGTTTAAATCCATGTCTGGTCTCAAGATTGATTTTGAGAAAAGTGAGGTGATGATGGTTTTAGAGGATGAAGATAAGCTTTTTAATTATGCAGAGTTGTTTAACTGTCAGAAAGGTAGTTGGCCTATTAAGTATTTGGGGCTGCTTGTTTGTAGTAGAAGATGCAAAGTGGCTGAGATGGGTTTTATTGGGGACAGATTGAAAAAGAAGTTAGATGGCTGGATGGGAGGGGCTTTGTCTCTGGGGGGCAGGCATGTGAAAATTACTACTTGTGTGTCCAGTGTGGCTATTTACCCCATGTCTATGTTCCTTTTGCATAAATCAAATGTGGAGGAAGTGGAAAATCATACTAGAGCTTTTTTCTAGTATGGCAGGGTTGGCAAAAGAAAGTATCATTTGGTGAAATGGAAGTTTGTTTGCAGACCTATAAAGAAAGGAGGTTTGGGGATCAAGAATATTAGACTGCTTAATATCAGCTTGCTCTGCAAGGTGGTGGAGACTTGAGGTTGAGGAGGGTCCCTGGCAAGTTTTTGTGAGGAAGAAATATATGAGAAGAGGGGGGTTAGTGTTGTGAAACACAAACAGAGTGATTCTCCATGTTGGGCTGATTTGATTAAAATTAAAGATATATATTTGGAAGGCAGGAGAATGAAAGTTGGGAATGGGAGTTTGACTGATTTCTGGCATGATGCATGGTGTTTAGATGTTCCTCTAAAAATTAAGTTTCCTAATTGGTTTGATATTTGTCAGAATTAAATGATTACTGTTGCTGGTATGGCTGAGAGAGGGTGGAGATGCTCTTTTAGGAGATGGTTGAATGATGATGGTATGATTTAATATAATTAGTTGAGACACCTGGTAAGTGGAGTGGTTTTGAATCAGGAGAAAGATAAGCCTGTCTGGTTGTGGACTAAATCTAGCAGATTTTCAGTCAGATCTATGTATTCTCACTTATCCAATGTTGGGATTGATAGGAGCTTTAAGTATCTGTGGAAAAAAAATCCCTTTGAAGATTAAAATCTGGTTGTGGTTGATATGGCATAATGCTATTCTCACTAAAGATAACATGAAAAAGAAAAACTGGGAAGGGGATTCCACCTGCAGATTTTGTCGAGAGGAGGAAACCATTGGGCACCTGTTCTTTTCCTGTGTGGCTGCTAAGTATGTGTGGGGTGTGGTTGCTAAGTCAATTGGTGTTGAGAATAGGCCTGGGTACTTTTCTCAGTATTTCTGGTGGGCTCCTAAATTCCTGGGAGTCAGTAGAAATGTGCAGATTACGGCGTTGGCAGCGATTTGCTGGGCTATTTGGAAGCTTAGGAACAGGGCCTGTTTCGAAAAAAAAACTTATTAACTCTCTAGTTGATTTGGTTATATATGGATGTGTTTTCATTCGATATTGGGCAGGTTTGCATGGGGAAGAAGAGCAAGGGATGCTACGTGCTGCGGCTGATGTTTTATAGCAGAATGCGTTATCTGATGTTGCGGCGATGGATGCGGCTCATGTACCTTTCTTGGGGCTTTTGTCGATTCCTCAGGATCACACACATGATGCGCCTAATTTGGAGAGGGGAAGGGGGGAAGAAGAAGAATGTGATGATGCTGGGAAAAAGTCTTTGGGTCTTTCCTGTTATGGTTATGTTGGTTGCTTTTGCTTGAAAAACCTTTCACTAGCCTACAGGCGGTGTTCTTGCGTCTCCAGCTTCCCTATCTTTATCTATCCTTTGTTTGAAGGCTTGTAATAAGGTGACAAAAACGGATAGACCCTTTAGATGGGTCAAGGCAAACTAGTTTGTGTGGTTTTTTGTTCCTTATCTGATGATAGTGGAACCGGATCCCTATGTCATGGGGATTGTATGGAAAAAAACATTAGTGCATTCAAAAGTAATAAACCTTTGGGTTTAGTTTCAAAACAACAAAACTTTCATTAAAAACACAAGCTACTGTAGCAATTCCCTTAAAAAGCTCAATTTACCAAATAGAACCCAAAAAGAAATCGATAAAGAGGCAAATGCAAATAATGGCAGAAATCTGTCAAAATAGACCAGCAGGTAAAACCGATTTTTTCGAAGACCTTATGTTGATCAAATAAAAAAGTGTTAAACTTACGAAAGTTAGCTAACAACCTGGGGGATTTATTCAGAAAATTACAGCTTAATCCGACATACAAAGATTTTTCACAAATTTTTACAATGAAGCATAAAAAATCTGTTTCGGGACAACAACAACTTCCCCAAATCTTTTCACTCTAATTAGAGGTTATTCTTGGCACAAAAATCAAATAAAAAGGATAAGGAGTGGTTATTACAGAAGTAATAACTTCCAAGACTCAAGAAAACTATTGGGTTATCTCCCAAGAAGTACTTTTCTTTAACGCCTTTAAGTTAGGCACAAGAAGCAAGAATCTAGTATTTTCAAATGAAGAAGCATTAACATCGAAAAGGAGGAAAAGGTAACTTCTCACTCCTCATAGGGAAGTGTTCAATACCTTTCTTAAATGGGAATTGATATTTAATGGTGCCTTCTTTCATATCAATGATGGCACCAACTGTTCTAAGAAAAGGTCTTCCCAAAGTGATAGGACAAGAAGCATTGCATTCAACATCCAAAACATAGAAACAAACAGGTACATAGGTATTGTTAACCATAAAAATAACATCATTAACACTCCCCATGAGTTCTTCTTAGCATTATCATCAAGTAGTACATCTAAATAGCAATCTTCCAAAGGTGGAAAAACAAGCATTTCATAAATATTCCTAGGCACAATAGAGACACTAGAACCAATATCACATGAATCTTTGAGATCAAAGTCATTCACTTGCATATTAATGATGGGTTCCCAGCTATCTTCTACTTTCCTAGGAATAGAGGCTTTATGTTTCAATTTTTCTTCCTTAATTTTAATGAGAGCATCTATAATGTGTTTTGTGAAATCCATATTCATAGCAATAGCATTAGGACTTCTAGAAAGCTTTTGTAGGAACATAATCACTTCATAGATATTGCATCCATCAAGATCAAAATCAAACTTAGCATCACAAGTAGGAGACTTATTGGGTTTAGGCATTGTTGTAGGAGGAATGGGGACTTCTTGTGGTTTGCTAGCATCAATATTGTTGGTGGTAATAGTACAAATACTATTGTTTCTAGCAATTTCAGCTTCTCTTTCCCACTTAGCATGTAATTTAGCTAATAGTCTAACACTTTTATCAATAGTAACTTGTATGGCATGAGTAGCAGCAAAGGTACTTTCCAAAGTTTCAGGTTTAGCAGCCATCTTATTGATCAAAGAGGATTGTTCTTTAGACAAATATGAAATATTTTTCTCAGCACTCAAAATTTTGGACTGTAAACTAGGAATTTCCCTATTTAAATTCTCAAGTTGATGACTAATATTTTTCAAGATAGCAGATTGTTCTTCCATAGTTTAGTGAATATTTTGTTCTGCTCATATTGCATTTGCATGAAGTTTTTAGTGTATCTTTCAACTTCTAGAATCCTATCTTCACTAGGCATTCCAGATCTACCATGATAAGTATTGCTATTATTATGAGGATAAGGCCTATAGTTATTATTACCATAAGCATTATTGCCAAAATTATTATTCCTAATAAAGTTCACATCAACTTGCTCTTGTTGAGCAACCAAAGAGGCTAAAGGAACATTATTTGGATCAATATGATCTTTTCCATTAACAAGCATAGCCATGATAACATAAATTTTATCACTCAAGGAGGAGGTTTCGTCAACAGAATTTACCTTCTTACCAAGTGGAGCTCTCTCAGTGTGCCATTCAAAATAGTTGACAATCATATTATCGAGGAGCTTTGTTGTAGCACCCAAAGTAATGGTCATAAAGGTACCTCCAGCAGCAGAATCCAACAGATTTCTTGAAGGGAAGTTTAATCCTTCATAAAAAGTTTGGATAATCATCCAAGCAGTAAGTCCATGAGTGGGACAATTCTTCACCAAAGATTTCATTCTTTCCAAATCTTGAGCAAAATGTTCATTATCAAGTTGTTTAAATTTCATTATTTCACTTCTCATAGATATAATCTTAGCAGTGGGATAGTATTTTCCAATAAAAGCATGTTTGCATTTAATCCATGAATCAATATTATTTCTAGGCAAGGATAGCAACCATTCTTTAGCTTTTCCTCTCAAGGAGAAAGGAAACAATTTGAGCTTAATAATATCTCCATCTACATCCTTATAATTTTGCATATTGATGACCCACAAGTATAGGGGGTGTATCGTAGTACTTTTGATAAATAGGAGTGTCGATCCCAACAAGGAGCAGAAGGTGTTGAACAGTGGTATGGAGCAGGAAATCCCTGTGAATACTTAGCAAACGGATTTTTAGTGGTTTTCTGACAAGGCAACAAAACAAAGAGCAAGTAACGAGCAAACGGAGCAAGTGGCCCAATCCTTTCTTAGCAAAGGACAAGCCGGTGTAAATACTTATAAGGACCAAACGTTCTCGAGGACACATGGGAATTCTGTCATGTGCTTTCACTGCAAATAGCTGAGTACTCTTCTTTGGTGTTTGTAAGTGTTGTGTGGGTGAACCTATGCTAACATACTACCCTTCCTAGGACAAATAAATACTTGTGATTAAACCCCCTACAAACATCCGTAACTACACGAAAGTAATTAAGATATAAATCTAACCACAGCCTTAAACTCTGAGATCCTACGCTCCCTTGTGCAAAGATGTCCTAACGGGGGTTCAGGTTTCTGTCACTCTGGCAACCCCACGATTAGTAGCCAAATACACAATGCATTACCCTAGGCCCATAAATGGTGAAGTATCATGTAGTCGACGTTCACATGACACCACTAGAAGAATAGCACCACAACTTAAATACTAAACCATTGAATAATAACTCATCACAGATTCACTACTAACAACATGACTTCTCCCATGTCCTCAAGAACTAAACGAACTACTCACAAGACATCATATGGATCAAGATCAAAGATGATATGATAATGGATAACAATCTGAACATAAACAATAATCCAATGGTTCCACTCACAAGCATCAACTACAATAGTAATCAACACCGGGAAGTTTCCCCTAATGAACTAAACAATGTCCAACACAATTGTTACAGCGGGACGGAGTGGTGATGATGGTGCTGGTGGAGATGATGGTGTGGATGATGATGATGATTCCGATGATGCTTAGCTTGATGATGGTGTTGATGGCGACGGTCTCCCTTCTTCGGGAAGGAATTCCCCCAGCAGAAATCTGTCTGCCAGAGAGATCTTTCTCTCTCGGTTTTTTCCGCCTCCCAGAGGCGGCGGAAGTCTATCTGTGGTCGCTCCCTTGGTGTTAGGGTTCCGTCAGGAAGATATAGGTGAAGGGACGGATTCGGGAGCCGAGCAGGTGGGCCAAACCAACCCTAGGCGTGGGTCAGGTGGGCCCGCGCCTAGGGGTGTGTGGTCCCCCTAAGGCCCCCCCCCCTTCGCTCCTCCTTCTGGCTTCCTTCGTCTTCTGGTAAAATAATATGTTTCCATATGTTTCTGTTATTTTTCTGATCTTCGCGAAATTGCACCGAAACACCGTCTTTTCCATCAGAATCCAGACTCCGGCAGTCCATCCTCTAGGAATCATCCAACATGCATAAACAGATGAAAATCCATAAGTAATACCTCATAATAAGACAAATATCAATGAAAAGAGGTAAATTATGATATAGAATGGTGATGCAAATTGGGCGTATCAACTCCCCCAAGCTTAGACTTCGCTTGTCCCCAAGCGAATACTGAGCTCAGTAAACATGTCCACAGGTTTATGGAGTGAAGTGTTGATAAAAGAATACGAACAAGAAGCATCACACTCACCATTACACAACTCATAGAAGAAAGCAACTCACCATTATATAACTTAGCTTGCAACAAGTACATGAGTCACAATAGAGATGCATAAAGATAAATCATAATTGGAATTGGCAAACTCTTGTTCCTGGTCAGAGAACAGCTGGCAAACAGTTTCACAAAAAGATTTTTTGTAGAAGTTTTATAACAGGAGCACTCTTTGCTCAAAAAGGTTTTTCACAATGAAGGCTTTCAAAGTAATACTCAATAGATAAGAGTTTTGTGCAAACAAGGAAGATAGAGAACATGATTGAATAAATCACCATATGAATGCTTGAAACACAACAACTCAAAAGCTTGCTGGAGATAGAGGAAGTAGGTTTACTGACTCAACTAGTAACTGGTAGAAAGGTCCCTTCTTAGAGGGTAGGAGGGATTACAAGTCATAAAGAGCTTCCAAAATATTATGGTACTTACTAGCTTCGAGCCCTCATTGCCCCTATCATAAGAATCTTTAGATGATTAAGGTTAAAGTGAACAAATATGGAGTATATGCTTGATGAAATATAAGTTGGCAATCTTGTGTCCCTTGAATATGAGGGCCACTCCTCATGCATACTCAACTTTGGGTCTAGGTAAGTTCTTGTCATTGTAAGTATTTGCATATCATTGAGAACCTCCAACGGGTATCCCTTGCACATGGTACATGAGCTTTCCCATGACCAAAATGACAAGGCAAGCAGACAATGAGCATCTCAGCAATCTTTTTATTTACTATGCATATAGCTTTTTTATTGAGGATGCTTCATAGATGACTCACTATGGTGATGTTGTAAGTTTCCACCATGATTAAGCATGGCTTAGGCTAGCGGCCCAGACGTTTCTCTAACACAGAATACAAACTCCATGGACTTACAATTCCCCTATTTATTTCACACCATTGACATCCATAGACAAAAGAGCACGATATCAACTATGTATGACAAGGTACAAATGTAATGTTGAAAACATTCCCCGTGATAGCACGGTTCTGCTAATCCCAACGTATAGATGCAAGCATATACAACTTCGATGTCCACAATGGTTCAAGTTTATTAGGGGCAAGTAAATAAAGTGTGCCATCAAGTTCGTGAGATCTTTACTAACTAGTTTTCACATAATAAAATACTTTTTAATTCGAAACGTAGATGAAGCTTGAGAATTTACTAGGAATAGCAATAGATATTAGGTAGATATGGTGGACACAAGTGGCAATTTTTTTTGGTTCAAAGAGTTTTGGAAACATGAGAAGTATGCCTTCTCAAAACAGGTTTTTGGCTAGCAAGGCTGGGTAGCAAGCAAGAGAGTTGAAAGAAGAAAGCAAACATATAAGTAATAAATCCAAACATGCAATCTTTCTTGAGGACACAAAAGAATCTTAAATAAAGAATACTAAGCTTATGAGCCAACAAGAAGGAAAACAAATGATACCAAATACTTGTAAGCTTTTTGTTTCTTTCTTTTCTTTCAAACTAATGCCACTGACCAGAACTCGGTTTGCCAATACCGATTTAGATCCACTTGATGATCCCAAAGTGGTGCCAATACTGAACAACAAGATCCATCATATAATAGAGATTGCAAACTAAAATAAGAAGTGCAAAAAGTAAAGGATGAGACTTCCCATTAATATTCCAATAAAGGCACTCACACCAAGGGATACATAGATAATCAACTAAAGGAGAGATACTTCCACATGCAAACCAAACTATAAAATAACCTCTCTACCACAGATATGAATCCACTAAAAAGGTAAAATATGAAAGATAATGGTGGTGATACCGCAGAACTCCCCCAAGCTTGGAACAAGCCAAGGGGATGCCAAACCCGATGACGAATCACTCCTTCGGTGGTGGTGGTGTTCTCTTGACAAGCTCCTCAACAAGTTTCTTCAAATCCTCCATATCGTAGGCAAGAGTACGAATTAAATCCAAATTATGCTCAATGCACCCCATGATAAACTCGAACCGAGGATCCCAGTCCTTGTTATCCTTTCTCCATTCTTCCAAGTTAGAGTGTTTCTTCCCTGCACGGTTAGAACAAGGGGTATTAGAAGGAAGTGTGCGTGGAGCGAGGATATGACGCGGAGTTCTCCCTCGTGTAGACATCCATGCTATCCTATTAAGCTTGGTAGGTTGTGACACCAAACCAATGCTTGCGACGGTAGTGCGGGTGTCCGGTTGCTTGTCCTCCTCCATGTCTCCTTCATAACTTACCGAAATCTCCTCCTCCTTGGGAACTTGAGGTTCTTGTTCTTCGGGCTTCTTCCCTTTACCGTCGGCGGAGGCCATGGTGCTCTAAACTTGAGAAGATTTCCTGACAGAAACAGATCGAAAATGAAAACACGACGAGAACACGATGCAAGAACCTCGGGGAACCCGGGGGGTTATATATTACGAAGTTTCAATGCATAAGGAAAGTTTTGACACGAAAACGAAGCAGAGACGGAGTTCGAGGGTGGCAAACCCCCTCCAGGCGCGGCCAGGCTGGGCCTGCGCCTGGGGTGGGTTTGTCCACCCGGGCTCCGTTTTCTCTTCAGTTTCGTCCCGTAACTTCCCTTATGTATTAAAAACATAAAAAATATAAGAAGATTGGAGTTTCACGAACCTTCTGTTTTCACCACTTTTACCTATTCAAAGACGAACTCTGCAGTTTCTGGTGTTTGGTTCTTGATAAATTCTTCTGGAGTCACCATTTGAATGACATCCACTTCTTCATTGTAAGAATCTCCAGAAATATAATGTTTTAGTCTTTGGCCATTAACCACATGTGTTGTGTCATCCTTCAGAGAAGAGATTTTGATGGCACCTGAACGGTACACTTCCTTGATAACAAAAGGTCCCTCCCATTTGGAGAGTAGTTTCCCTGCAAAAAATCTGAGACGAGACCTATACAAAAGAACTTTCTCACCAACATGAACTCCCTTTTGAGAATTCTCCTATCATGCCATCTTTTTATTTTTTCCTTAAAGAGCCTAGCATTTTCGTAAGCTTCCCCTCTCCACTCATCTAGATAACTTAAATCGAGCAGTCTTTTCTCACCAGGAAGTCTAAAATCTCTATTCAACTCTTTCACTGCCCAATAAGCTTTGTTTTCTAATTCTAAAGGCAAGTGACAAGATTTCCCATAGACCATTTTGTAAGGAGACATCCCCATAGGATTTTTATAAGCAGTTCTATATGCCCACAAAGCGTCATTCAACTTTTTAGCCCAAATTTTTCTAGACCTATTGACAGTCTTCTACAGGATAGATTTAATTTCCCTATTGGAAAGTTCTACTTGCTCACTAGTTTGGGGGTGATAAGCTGAAGCTATTATGTGGTTTACATTGATGCTACACTCAACAGTGAGGAAGAGTGCTTCGTTGGAAACCCCAAGAGCAAGGTATGAAGAGTACAGAAGCAAGATTTCCCTCAGTAGAAACCGAGGTTATCGAACCATAAGGAGGAAGGAAACGTTACACAAGTGAGCAACGTGGAGACCTGCACAACACAAACTCAAGACTCTGTCCCAACGAATCAGTGAGGTTGTCAAGCTCACCGGTTTGTTGTAACAAAGGATTAAACGTATGGTGTGGAGGTAATGGTTTGCAGCAAGTAAACAAGTAACAGTGGAAGATGTATCAATGGTAAAGATTGGACCGGGGTCCATAGTTCACTAGAAGTGCTCTCCTTAGATAAACAACATGGCAAGAAGGGTAAACAAATTATAGCGGGGCAATTGACAGGAACTGAGCAAGGCATAACAATGCAATTACTAGCCAGAAAGATCCTATGAGGTTGATTGGGCAATACAACAATATACATAGACCGTAATCCAACTTCATCTATGACTAGAAGTCCACCTTCAGGTTATCATCCGAACCCCCTCCAATATTAAGTTGCAAGCAACAGACAACTGCTTTAAGCAAAGTGTGTAAGGTAAACAGTACACGTGTTCCATGAACGAGAGACCGTTGTTTTCTCCTTATTAGAAACAGCACATCTACAACCGAAGAGATTTCTGTCACTTCCCTTGGAAACTAGAGGCATGAACCCACTATCGAGCATAAATACTCCCTCTTGGAGTCACTAGCAACTACTTGGCCAAGAAAACCACTAGAAACAGAGAGCATGCAAGATCACAAACAACACAAACATGATAGAATCATAAAGATAAAACCATTAATCAAACCAACATAATAATCTCAATATCCATCGGATCCCTGCAAACACAACATGCATGATTACAAATAGATTAGATCTTGATCATGAACGGAGCTCACAAGATCTATACGTGAAAGCACAAAGGAGGAGATACAACCATCTAGCTACTACATGGACCCATAGTCCAAGGTGGAACTACTCATGAATCGTACCGGAGAGAAGGCCTCCGGGATGATCTCCCCTCCAGCAGGGTGCCGGGTAGAGCTTCAGATCCCCCGATCTAGGGACGAAGGTGGCGGTGGCTACAGACGGTTTCATGGATTTCTGATCGGGTACTGAGAGTTTCTGCATTAGGGGCTTCTTATAGGCGAAGGGGCGAGACCGGGAGGCGACCAGGGCCGCCAAACCCTAGCCAGGCACGGGCCCACCTGCCCCCGCGCCTGGGGTGGGTCTGCCCCCCCTGGCCGGCCACTCCGGCTCTCCTCTGGACTTCTTTTTCCCCACAGAGAGTAATTGACTTTATCCTTCGCCCCGTTCAATTTCGAGAATATTTCTTTACTAACTTTTCTGAAACCAAAAACAGCAGAAAACAGGCATCTGACATTGTTGCAACTTGTTAATAGGTTAGTACCAGAAAAAATGAAAAAGCACCTCAAAGTGTAGACAAGTAAAGCAAAGTAGATACTAAACAAGGATGGAGCATCAAAAATTATAGATACGTTTCCAACGTATCAGCATCCCCAAGCTTAACTCCTGCTCGTCCTCGAGTAGGTAAGTGATAAAGGAATAATTTTTGAGGTGACATGCACCCTCACAATAAAGATCCAACCATTTGCAAACATTGAAAGCTGGGATCAAAGAACTCTAAACATGTGCATGAAAGATGGAATTCTAACAATAGGACATAGTAACTATGCATGCAACATGTCAAGCTACAAACTAAGATCATGAATAATATGTATTGAAAAACATTTGTTTGTTTCACATGCAGAAAACATAGCATAGTGGCAATCAGCTTGTCCCTCATAGAGTAGCAATATAATGCATATAACACCTACAAAGTTCACAAGGGTGACTAGAAATAGATAGCACATGAACAAGTAATAACACAATATGAATCAATTAATAAGCTTTGGAAAATTGCACATAGAATGACAACTATGATCTCTTAATGGTGCCTAAAGGTAGAAGGTGGAGACTCAATAATGATGGAAGAAAGGCCTTTTTGTAAAGGAAGCAGGGATTACAAGTTTCAAAAAGATCTTCCAAAAATTATGGTACTTATTAGCTTTCAGCCCTCATTGCCCCTATCATAAGCATCTTGAAGTGGTTAAGGTTAAAGTGGAAAAGCTGGAGTATATGCTTGACAAAATATAAGTTGGCAATCTCAAGTCCCTTGACTATGATGGATACACCTCATGGATACTCAACTTAGAGCCCAGGCAAGTTCTTGTCACTGTAAGTATTTGCATATCATTGAGAACCGCCAACGAGGTACCCCTTGCACATGGTACAGGAGCTTTCCCATAACCAAAATGATAAGGCAAGAAGACAATGAGCATCTCAGCAATTCTTCTTATGTACCATGGGAATATGGTGATTTTTTCTCTCTTTCCTCTTTTCTCAACGTGTCTCTTTTTTTATAAGAAGAATGCTTCATAGATGTCACTATGGTGATGCTGCAAGTTTCCACCATAATTAGGCATGGCTTAGTCTAGCGGCCCAGGCGTTTCTCTTAACACAGAATACAAACTCCATGGACTTACAAGTTCCCACTTCATTTCACACCGGTAACATCCATAGACAAAAGAGCATGATATCAACGGAGTACAAAAAGTACAAGTGCAATGTTGAAACGTTCCCCGTGACAGCACGGTTCTGCTAATCCCAACTTATAAGTGCAAGCATATACAACAAAGTTGCCTCAATGGTTCAAGTTTATTAGGGGCAAAGAATAAAATGTGACATCAAGTTCGTGAGGGATTTAATCACTAAGTTTTCACATAACAAAATAGTTTTTAATTGCAAGATAGTTGAAAACAAGAATATACTTGGAATGGTGTAACACACCATGCATAGGAGTTTATAGTGGACACTTTGGAATAACTTGGTTTCTTGGGAGTTGGAAGCATGAGTAGAACTTACTCATACAAGTGGAGGCTAGCAAAAGACTGAGAGCAACCAACTAAGAGAGCAATAATGGCCATAATTATGCAATGCAACAAAGCAAACTAATCAAAACAAAGAGTGGTATTACAAGTCAAGGACTAAATGATCATAGAGGCTAATGTCGACTTGTCATAGTCATAACATGGTGTAAGCATGTTCCAAGTCAACCCAAGCAAAACATCAAAGGGGAATACCATAATACTATGCTTTTGCATGCGAAAACAACGCATAATTTCTTCAAGGCACACTAAGCAATCCCAATTGTTTGGAACAAGACATGCTACGGCAATAATCACTAAGCATAATGCTAAAACAACACCTAACATGTCATCCTAAAGTCTAAGTCATAGTTAATGCAAGCTTCTCTTGCACTTCAAGTAAGAACTTACTACTCCTTTCCAAACACCTAGCAAACTTATTTGCAAAACAACACAGCGAGAACGGGGGTCCAAACTTCTTTATTCAAGCAAACTAAACAAACTAAGCAAAGCAAACGAAAACTAAGACTCTCCAAGAACAACACAACTGTGCATGAAACAATAAAAGTGGAGTGTCTAGACATACCTGATCTTTTTATTGATGAAGGGG
Organism: Avena sativa; assembly: GCA_916181665.1. Classification (NCBI taxonomy): domain Eukaryota; kingdom Viridiplantae; phylum Streptophyta; class Magnoliopsida; order Poales; family Poaceae; genus Avena; species Avena sativa. Next base: position 289,346,399 of record OV702296.1, read on the forward strand.
ATGCCTTGGGCATCCCCAAGCTTTGACGCTTGTACTTCTTGGATATTTCTTGGGGTGACACCATGGTGGCATCCACAAGCTTGATATTTTGTCCATTGTTCATCTAATTGCATCACTCTCTCTCTACACCTGAAATTTTTTCTTCATACACAACTTCAGACAATCTTCATTAACAACATTAGATTATTCAAAAGATATTAGACCACTGGCAAAGCTTAGGAACAGCAAGTAGTTTCACTGAAAACACAAGCTACTGAAGTAACTCCTTCAAAGAAACTCAATTTACCTGAAGAGAGCTCAAAAAGGAATCAATAAGAAGCAAATGCAAATAATGGCACAAATCTGTCAAAACAGACCAGCAGGTAGAAACGAATTTTTTCGAACATCTTCTGTTGCTCAAATAAAAAAGTGTTGAAGTAACGAAAGTTAGCCAACATACTGGGGGATTTATTCGTATATGTTTTGCTCAATCCGAGTTACAGAGCCTCCTCACGAATTTTTTTGGTAGAGGACAGAAATCTGTTTCGGGACAACAACTCCCCAAATCTTACTTTCCTCTCATTAGAGGTCATTCTTGGCACAAAAAGCAAACAAAAAGGATAATGAGAGGTCATTACAAAAGTAATAACTTCCAAGACTCAAGTAAACACTTGGTTTATCTCCCAACAAGTACTTTTCTTTAACGCCTATAAGTTAGGCATGATAGCTTGAGAAGATGCTCACATAACAAATATGAATTGAAGTGAAAGAAAGCATCAAGAAGCAAATTAAAAACACATTTAAGTCTAACCCACTTCCTATGCATGGGAATCTTATAAGAAAATAAATTCACAAAGAACAAAGTGACATGCATAGGAAGATAAAACAAGAGTAACTTCAAAACTTTCAGCACAAAGAGAGGTGGTTTAGTACCATGAAAACTTCTATAACCATATTTTACTCTCTCATAATAATTTTCAGTAGCCTCATGAATAAACTCAACAATATAACTATCACATAAAGAAGGCTTTTCATGAGCTACAAACACATAATTTCTATCGAGCTCAAAAATAGTGGAATTAAAACCTTCACAGGTTTTATCCAAAGTAGATATTTCAAAAGGATCCACAGGAACATAACATTCATCCTCCTTTGGTAAGCATGGAGGAAAATCAAATAATGTAAGAGGTAAGGAGTTACTCTCATTAGAAGGTAGACATGGGTAGATCCATTCTTCCTCCCTTTGTTCATCACTCTCCTCCTCTTTTTCATCTAAGAGCTTTCAGTCTTAGAAATTTCTTCTTCCATAGGCTCCTGCAAAGCATTAGTCTCTTCCATGTGTGGAAAGCATCTATTAAAATATTCAAGGATATATCCATTTGCCTCCTTGTAATTATCAAAGAAAAACATAAGTATCTCATAAACCTCACATTCATAAGGTGCATCATCAGTATTTTCAAGCAAACTAGCAAGTTCAAAAGCACCCTTGAAAGCAATAAACTCTTCAATTTGTTCCACATCATAAAAGTCATAATTTCCTTTAACATAAGAAGATATGGTAACATTATCATTATACTCACATTGAAAAGGCAGGTGTTTATACCTCCTAGAGCAACAAGATTTATCAAAGTAGTAAGTAACATTATAAGTAGAGCACAAGTCTCTAGCAATAGTATTCAACTTATCAATTTGTTCCCATAAGTGTTTCCCTTTTTGTGACAAATGGTGTTCCTTATAATAATACTTTTGTTCTTCCATGAACCCACCTTGCCAATAAGCACTAGTTTCAAAGAAACCATCCATTGATAGAAAGCATGACCAAGCAAGGCAATAACAGACCACCAACTAGAGTAGGAACTAAATTTTTTGTGTTTTTTAATAAAGAAAGCAAACCAAGCTAGACTAATTTTTTGGGTTTTTTGAAAATAGGAAAACAAAACCAAGCAAGAGAAACAAAGCAAACTAAAAACAAAGTAAAGAGAAAGGAAGTGAAGGACTCCCCTAGTGAAGACGTCCTTAGCCTCCCCGGCAACGGCGGCAGAAATTACTTGATGATACGCTCAACAGTGAGGAAGAGTGCTTTGTTGAAACCCCAAGAGCAAGGTATGAAGAGTACAGCAGCAAGATTTCCCTCAGTAGAAACTGAGGGTATCGAACCAGAAGGAGGAAGAAAACGTCACACAGGTGTTGGAAGTAACGTGGAGACCTGCACAACACAAACTCAAGACTGTCCCAACGAATCAGTGAGGTTGTCAAGCTCACCGGTTTGCTGTAACAAAGGATTAAACGTATGGTGTGGAAGGTAATGGTTTGCAGCAAGTAAACAAGTAACAGTGTAAGATGTATCAATGGTAAAGATTGTACCGGGTTCCATAGTTCACTAGAGGTGCTCTCCCTAGATAAACAACATGGCATGATGGGTAAAAAAATTAGAGCGGGGCAATTGACAGGAACTGAGCAAGGAATAACAATGCAATTACTAGCCAGAAAGATCCTATGAGGTTGATTGGGCAATACAACAATATACATAGACTGTAATCCAACTGCATCTATGACTAGAAGTCCACCTTCAGGCTATCATCCGAACCCCCTCTAGTATTAAGTTGCAAGCAATAGACAACTGCTTTAAGCAAAGTGTGTAAGGTAAACAGTCCACATGTTCCATGAACAAGAGACCATTGTTTTCTCCCTATTAGCAATATCACATCTACAACCGAAAAGATTTCTGTCACTTCCCTTGGAAACTAGAGGCATGAACCCACTATTGAGCATAAATACTCCCTCTTGGAGTCACTAGCAACTACTTGGCCAAGATAACCACTAGCAACGGAGAGCATGCAAGATCACAAACAACACAGACATGATAGAATCATAAAGATAAAACCATTAATCAAACCAACATAATAATCTCAATATCCATCAGATCCCTGCAAACACAACATGCATGATTACAAATAGATTAGATCTTGATCATGAACGGAGCTCACAAGATCTATACATGAAAGCACAAAGGAGGAGAAACAACCATCTAACTACTACATGGACCCAAAGTCCAAGGTGGAACTACTCACGAATCATACCGGAGAGAAGGCCTCCGGGATGATCTCCCCTTCGACAGGGTGCCGGGAAGAGCTTTAGATCCCCCCGATCTAGGGACGATGGTGGTGGCGGCTATAGACAGTTTCGTGGATTTCTGATCGGGTACTGAGAGATTCTACATCGGGGGCTTCTTACAGGAGAAGGGGCGAGACCGGGAGGCGACCAGGGCCGCCAAACCCTAGACAGGCGCGGGCCCACCTGCCCCCGTGCCTGGGGTGGGTCTGGCCCCCCTGGACGGCCCCTCCGGCTCTCCTCTGGACTTCTTGTTCCCCACGGAAAGTAATTGACTTTGTCCTTCGTCCCGTCGAATTCCGAGAATATTTCTTTACTAACTTTTCTGAAACCAAAAATAGCAGAAAACAGGCATCTGGCACTGTTGCAACTTGTTAATAGGTTAGTACCAGAAAACATGTAAAAAGCACCTCAAAGTGTAGACAAGTAAAGAGAAGTAGATACTAAACAAGCATGGAGCATCAAAAATTATAAATACGTTTCCAATGTATCATACATCATACTTAGCGAGAGTGTTTCTAAAACCCCCATGAATAAAATGGGAGCCTCCATCAGTCATGAGATATCTAGGTACACCGAACCTAGGAAAAATGACATGTTTGAGCATTTTCAAAGAGGTCTTACCATTAGCACTTCTCGTAGGTATGGCTTCTACCCACTTTGTAACATAGTCAACAGAAACAAGAATATAAGTATACCCTTTTGAAGGAGGGAAAGGCCCCATAAAGTCGAATCCCCAACAACCAAAAGGTTCAATAACAAGAGAATAATTCATAGGCATTTCATTGCGTCTAGAGATGTTACCTACTCGTTGGCATTCATCACAGGATAAGATAAACTTCCTTGCATCTTTAAAAAGAGTAGGCCAATAAAATCCAGATTGTAAAACCTTCTGTGCAGTCCTATCCCCAGCATGATGTCCTCCATAAGAACTGCCATGACATTTTCTCAATATCTCTTGTTATTCAAATTCTGGAACACATCTTCTCATAATGCCATCTACTCCTTCTTTATATAGGTGTGGGTCATCCCAAAAGTAATGCCTTAGATCATAGAAGAATTTCCTTCTTTGCTGGGATGTAAAGGTTGGAGGCAAATAATTGGAAACAATAAAGTTAGCATAATCAGCATACCAAGGATTCTCATGTGGACTTACCCTTATTGCAGCTAACTGCTCATTTGGAAAATTATCATTAACAGGCAAAGGGTCAAAAGAAATGTTTTCCAAACGAGATAAATTATCAGCAACAGGATTATCAGCACCTTTCCTATCCATAATATGCATATCAAACTCTTGCAAAAGCAACACCCACCTTATAAGCCTAGGATTAGCATCCTTCTTTGTCATAAGGTACTTAATATCTGCATGCTCAGTATGAATAGTAACCTTAGAATCAACAATATAAGTTCTAAACTTATCACAAGCAAAGATTATAGATAAGAACTCTTTTTCAGTAGTAGCATAATTATTTTGAGCGGCATCTAGAGTCTTGCTAGCATAATGAATAACATTCAGCTTCTTGTTAACATGTTGTCCAAGGACAGCACCCACAACAATGTCATTAGCATCACATATGATTTCAAAAGGTAAACTCCAATCAGGTGGTTGTACTATAGAAGCAGTTGTCAAAGCCTTCTTCAAAGTTTCAAAAGCTTCCTTACAATCATCATCAAGCACAAAATGTACATATTTTTGAAGAAGATTAGTAAGGGTCTTTGAAATTTTGGAGAAATCTTTAATGAACCTCCTATAGAAACCATCATGACCAAGGATACTACGAATACCTTTGATATCTCTAGGACCATGAATCTTCTCAATTGCTTAAACTTTTGATCTATCAACTTCAATGCCTCTTTCAGAGATCTTGTGTCCAAGAACAATCCCCTCATTAACCATAAAATGGCATTTATCCCAGTTAAGAACAAGGTTGGTTTCTTCACATCTCTGCAAAACTTTGTCAAGGTTGTGCAAAAAGTTATCAAAAGAAGTTCCATAGATGGAAAAATCGTCCATGAAAACCTCCACAATTTCTTCACAAAAACCATGAAAGATAGCAGACATACATCTCTGAAAGGTAGCAGGAGCATTGCATAAACCAAAAGGCATACGCCTATAAGCATAAGTACCATAAGGACAAGTGAAAGTGGTTTTCTCTTGGTCCTGTGCTTTCACAGCAATTTGAGAAAACCCAGAATAACCATCAAGAAAGCAAAAGTGAGTCTTTTTGGACAACCTCTCAAGCATCTGATCAATAAAGGGCAGAGGATAATGATCTTTCTTAGTAACTTTATTAATCTTTCTAAAATCAATGCACATTATATACCCAACCACTACTCTTGGGGTATAATCTCATTATCCTCATTAGGCACAACAATTATTCCCCCTTTCTTGGGAACACAATGAACAGGGCTAACCCATTGATTATCAGCAATAGGATAAATAATACCACCATCAAGGAGTTTTAATACCTCATTTCTTACCACTTCCTTCATCTTAGGATTTAGACGGCATTGGTGCTCAACAACCGGTTTTGCATCAGGCTCAATATTAATAGAATACTGACATATAGTAGGATAAATTCCTTTTAAATCATAAAGAGTATAACCCATAGCTCCTCAGTGCTTCTTCAATAACCTTTCTTCTTCCTTCCCTGAAAGTTTAGAACTAATAATAACAGGATATATCTTCTTATCATCAAGATAAACATATTTAAGATCATTAGATAAAGGTTTTAATTCAAAAACAGGATCCCCTTTGGGTGGTAGTGTGGTACACAAATCTTCCACAGGTAAATTATGCTTAAGTAACTCAGGCTGACGAAGGAAAACCTCATCAGTATCATTTCTTTCCTTCATAAAGGCATCACTTTCATGATCTTCCATGAACTGCTGCAAAGCATTGTTAGGAGCAAGAGAAGTAGCAGATAGTTGTTCAACCTTGAAATCCTCATCAAGTAATCACTTTCATAAGGGGTTTTGGCAAATTTGGAAAAATTAAACTCATAAGATTCTCCAGCAAACTTAGTCAAAACTTTTTCTTTCCTACAATCTATGATGGCCCCACAAGTATTAAGGAAGGGTCTACCAAATATGATAGGATAGGTTTTACTAGCTTCTTTACCAAGTACTAGAAAATCAGTAGGATATTTAATCTTACCACAAAGGACCTCCACATCTCTTACAATACCAATGGGTCAAACTTGCTCTCTATTGGCAAGGTGAATAACCACATCAATGTCTTCAAGCTCACAAGGACCAATCTCTGGCATAATTTCCCCGTAAAGCTCATAAGGAATAACACTAGAACTAGCACCAATATCACATAAACCATAGTAGCAATGATCACCAATTTTAACAGAGAGAACATGAACACTAGATTTTCTAGCCTTACTAGGATGAGAGATAATATTAGAAGCGTCTTCACAGAAGACAATATACTCATCCTCTATATTTCTAGTAACAAGATCTTTCACAATAGCTACCACAGGCTCGATATCAATAAGCTCATCGGAACCTACGGTTTTCCTTGCGCTTTTACTAACCACATTAGCCAAAATAGAGTACTCCCTTACCTTGGAGGGAAAAGGGATCTTCTCAACATAAGGTTCAGGCAAAATAGGATCAACAGTACAAACCACTACACTGGCAGGAACGTGGGTAACAATGTCTTTATAAGGAGCATGGTACTTGTCCCACTCTTTCTTGGGAATCTCAATATAAGAGCCAAAAGCATTAAAACATTTCGCAAGAACTTGAGGATCAAGGCCAAACTTATTGCTAATATCACAGAAGTTATTAGTTCCCATAAAAGATTTAATGCACTCATAATCATAGTTTATACCTGCCTTTCTTCCTTTGTCATTCTCCCAAGCCTCGGTATTATCTTGAATACGGTCTAAAAGATCCCATTTAGCTTCTTCCTTCATATTTGTGAATGATCCAGCACACAAAGCATCTAATAAACCTTTATCATGAAGAGAAAGCCTAGCATAAAATTATTGAGAATAATATTGTTAGGGAGTTCATGAATAGGACATTTAAGCATTAGCAGCTTCAATCTCCCCTAAGCTTGAGCTGTACTTTCTCCATCAAGAGGCCAAAAGTTATATATAAGACTTCTATCCTTTTGGATTTCTCTAGGAGGATAAAATTTAGAGTAAAAGAGAGATGCCATCTCCTCCCATTCCATGGATTGTCCATTATTTAGAATCTTATACCATGCCTCAGCTCTCCCTTTCAAGGATATGGAGAGTAACTTCTTCTTCACCTGTTCAGTTGTGATACCTTCACACTTAAACAACCCACATAATTCATGGATATAAAGCAAGTGATCACCAGGATGGACAGTTCCATCCCCAAAATAATAATTATCCATTGCACAATTAACAATACTCGTAGGTATCTTAAAAGGATCTATCTCAATAGGTTGTGGTTCATCTACTACCATAGAAGTGGTAGTAGTTTTCCCAAACAGAAAACCAAGTGGTTTATTCATATTGGAAACAAATTAACAAGCAGTAACAAAAGTAATACTCACAGTGAAAGTTTCCCTTACCAGTTCAACTCTTCAATAGCGCTTCACTCCCTGGCAACGGCGCCAGAAAATAGTCTTGATGACCCATAAGTATAGGGGGTATATCGTAGTACTTTCGATAAATAGGAGTGTCGATCCCAACAAGGAGCAGAAGGTGCTGAACAGTGGTATGGAGCAGGAAATCCCTATGAATACTTAGCAAACGGATTTTTAGTGCTTTTCTGACAAGGCAACAAAACATAGAGCAAGTAACAGAAGTAACGAGAAAAAGGAGGAAGTGGCCCAATCCTTTCTTAGCAAAGGACAAGCCGATGGAAATGCTTATAAGGACCAAACGTTCTCGAGGACACATGGGAATTCTGTCAAGTGCTTTCGCTGCAAATAGCTGAGTACTCTTCTTTGGTGTTTGTAAGTGTTGTGTGGGTGAACCTGTGCTAACATACTGCCCTTCCTAGGACTAATACATACTTGTGATTAAACCCCCTGCCAACATCTGTAACTACAAGAAAGTAATTAAGATATAAATCTAACCACAGCCTTAAACTCTGAGATCGTACGCTCCCTTGTGCAAAGGTGTCCTAACGGGGGGTCAGGTTTCTGTCACTCCGGCAACCCCACGATTAGTAGCCAAATACACAATGCATTCCCCTAGGCCCATAAATGGTGAAGTATCATGTAGTCGACGTTCACCACTAGAAGAATAGCACCACAACTTAAATACTAAACCATTGAATAATAACTCATCACAGATTCACTACTAACAACATGACTTCTCCCATGTCCTCAAGAACTAAACGAACTAATCACAAGACATCATATGGATCAAGATAAAAGATGATATGATAATAGATAACAATCTGAAAATAAACAATAATCCAATGGTTCCACTCACAAGCATCAACTACAATAGTAATAAACACCAGGAAAGTTTATCCTAATGAACTAAACAATGTCCAACACAATTGTTACAGCGGGATGGAGTGGTGATGATGGTGCTGGTGGAGATGATGGTGTGGATGATGATGATGATCCCGATGAAGCCTAGCTTGATGATAGTGTTGATGGCTACGGTCTCCCCTCTACGGGAAGGAATTCCCCTGGCAGAAATCTCTCTGCCAGAGAGATCTTTCTCTCTCAGTGTTTTCCTCCTCCCAGAGGCGGCGGAAGTCTAGCTGTGGTCGCTCCCCTGGTGTTAGGGTTCCATCGAGAAGATATTGGCAAAGGGGCGGAGTTGGGAGCCGAGTAGGTGGGTCAAACCCACCCTAGGCGCGGGGTCAAGTGGGCCCACGCCTAGGGGGTGTGGGCCCCTTGAGGCCCCCCTTCGCTCCTCCTTCTGGCTTCCTTCGTCTTCTTGTAAAATAATATGTTTCCATATTTTTATGGTATTTTTTTGATCTCAGTGAAATTGCACCGAAACGCCGTATTTTCCATCAGAATCCAGACTCCGGCAGTCCATCCTCCAGGAATCATCCAACATGCATAAACAGATGAAAAGCCATAAGTAATACCTCATAATAAGACAAATATCAATGAATAGAGGTAAATTATGATATAGAATGGTGATGCAAATTGGGTGTATTACATCTCACAAAGTTCAACAAAGTTATTGAGGTGGGCAGCATCATCATCAGAACTAGCACTAGAAAATTGCTCTTTCATCACAAGATTCAACAAAGTAGGCTTAATTTCATAAAAGGTAGCATTAGGAGCAGGTGGAGAAATAGGTGTAATTAGGAAATCATTGTTGTTTGTGTAGTGAAGTCACACAACTTGGTGTTCTCAGCAGAATTCATTTTTGCAAAGATGAAGCAAGCTAACAGCAGCAACAACTAGAGTAGGGACTAATTTTTTTGTGTGTTTTTTATAGGAAAAGGCAAACCAAACGAAACTAATTTTTTTTGTAATTTTTTATAAAAATAAGCAAGAAAAACAAAGCAACAGGAACTAAGAAAAACAAAAACAAAGTAAAGAGAATGGTTGTGAAGGACTCCCCTTGTGAAGCTGTCCTTAAACTCCCTAGCAACGGCGCCAGAAAAATCCTTGACGTAGCTCAATAGTAGAGATTCGTTGGGAGACCCCAAGAGGAAGGTATGATGAGCACGACAGTAAGTTTTCCCCCAGTTATGAAACGAAGGTTATCGAACCAGTAGGAGCAAGGAAACAACTCCAAGGTGTTGCTAGCAACTTGGAATCCTACACAACACAAACTCAAGACTTTGCCCCCAACTTACAGTGAGGTTTTCAATCTCACTGGTTTTCTGAAAACAAAGGACTAAACATATGGTGTGGAAGGTAATGGTTGCTTGCAGAAAGTAAACGGTAACAATGGATGATATAACAATGATAAAGATTGGACTGGGGTCCACAGTTCACTAGAGGGTTCTCCTTAAGATAAATAACGTAACATACTGGGTAAACAAATTACAGTGGGGCAATTGACAGGAACTGAGCAAGGAATAACAATGCAAATACTAGACATTCATGATCCTATGAGATTTGATTGGGCATTACAACAATATACATAGACCACCATCCAACTACATCTATGACTACTAATCCACCTTCAGGTTATCATCCAAACCCCTCCAGTATTAAGTTGCAAGCAACGGATAACTGCATTAAGCAATGTGTGTAAAGTAAACAATACAATTGTTCCATGAACAAGAGATTCTTGTTTTCTCCCAAGCGGAAACAGCACATCTATAACCTTAGAGATTTCTATCACTTCCCCAGATTCAATAGAGGCATGAACCCACCATCGAGCATAAATACTCCCTTTTGGAGTCAATAGCATATACTTGGCCAAGATAGCTACTCGAAATGGAGAGCATGCAAGATCTCAAGCAACACAGAGATGATATAATCAATAATCATAAGACATGATAGAATCAATAATAAATCTGACATAGTAATCTCAATATCCATCAGATCCCCGCAAACACAACATGCATGATTACAAATAGATGATCTTGATCATGAACGGAGCTCACAAGATCTAACCATGATAGCACAAAGGAGGAGAAACAACCATCTAGCTACTGTATGGACCCATAGTCCAAGGGTGAACTACTCACGCATCATACCGAAGTCTGGCATGGTGATGAAGAAGGTCTCCGGGATAATCTCTCCCCTCCGGCAGGGTGCCAAGAAAAGCTTCAAATCCCCCTGATCTAGGGACGATGGTAGCGGCGGCTATGGACTGTTTCGTGGAGATCTGATCGAGTACTTAGGGTTTTGGCATCGGGGGGTTTATATAGGCAAAGAGGCGTGGTAGGAGGGGGGCAGGGGGCCCACATGTTGGAGATATGCCTTAGAGGCAATAATAAATGTAGTTATTATTATATATTTGTGTTTATGATAAATGTTACATTCATGCTATAATAGTATTAACCAGGAAACATTAATACTTGTGTGATTTGTAAACTAAATTAGAGTACCTGGTAAAGCCTCTTCATAATACTAGCTTGTTGTTTAATAAATGATTGTGGTTTCCCTATCATGAACATTGAGATGTTATTAACAACAAGATCATATCATTAGGAGAATGATATGATGGACATACTCCTATAGATAAGCGTAGCATAAAGATCAAGTCATTTTAATAGTTCAATTGCTATAAGCTTTCTGATACATAGTAACCTAATTCCTTAGACCATGAGATCATGCTTATCACCATCACCGGAAGAATGCTTTGATGACATCAAACACCACACCGTAACTGGGTGGCTATAAAGGTGGCATTGAGTGTTCGGAAAGTATGGGTTGAGACACATGGATCAAGAGTGGGATTTGTCCATCCATATGACGGATAGATATACTCTGGGCCCTCTTGGTGGAATGTCATCCAATTAGCTTGCAAGCATGTGACTGGCTCACAAGGGATCACATATCACGGGAACGAGAAAAGAGTACTTATCGGTAACGAGGTTGAACTAGGTATGCAGAGATACCGACGATCAAAACCTCGGATAAGTAAACTATCGTGAGACAAAGGGAAATTGGTATCGTATGTAAGTGGTTCATTCGATCGCAAAGTAATCATAGAAATATGTGGGAGCCATATGAATTTCCAGATTCCTCTATTGGTTATTATTCGGAGAAGTGTCTCGATCATGTTTGCATAATTCACGAAACGTAGGGAGACACACTTAAGGATTCGATGTTGTTGAGTAGTTATGGAATGATGAGTAAGAGACCGAATGTTGTTCGGAGTCTCGGATGGGATCCGGGATATCACGAGGAGATCCAGAATGGTCCGGAGAATAAGATTCATATAAGGAAAGTCCTGTTTCGGAGTTAGGGAATGATTCCGGTGTTTTCATCGGGAATGTTCTAGAAGGTTCCGGAAGGTCCGGCACTCCAGAGGGGAAGGGTACATGAATGTGTCATAACAATGTGGAATGGTTGCATCATGTACTAGGTGTCATCGCTGAGCAAAATAAAGGAATAATTCAAATCCTAGTTTGAAAAGTCAAACGCCAATTTGAAAAGTCAAATGGCAAGTTTGCTTGGTGGAGGGAGAGTAGGAAACCTACTTGGGGAGGAAGTCCTCCTCCCTCCACCGCCGGCCAAGGAGGCCGACTTGGGGGAGGACTCCCTCCCCCTTGTCCGCGCCCTCCCACCTATAAAAGGAGGGGCAGGGGTGCCCCTCTAGACACACACCTCTCTCCACCAAACCCTATCCCTAGCCACCGGCCACCAAGTCGCCGTCGCCGCCCTAGGGTTTCCTCCTAGCCGCCGAGTTGGGGCCCTCCCCTTGCCCTAGCTGCCGGCCTAGCCCTCTCTCCTTGGTGCCTCTAAACCCTAGATCGCCAAGGCCTCTCTCATAGTCCACCATACTCGCTCCGGCTTAAGGCGAAGCCCTGCGAGATCTTCCCTCTACTTCCGGTACCACGCCGTCATGCTGCCGGAATCGCGAGGAGAGTGCTACAACCTCCGCTGCCTGCTGGAACAAGGGAGAGGAAGGTCTTCATCGAGTACCGAACGTGTGACCGACTACGGGAGCGCTGCCGGAACGCGGCACCGGAAGGATCGTCTACACGATCTTGAGATCGGCAAGAGTACGACTACATCACCCACGAGAATCTTCTCTCGTTAAACACTTTGGAATCTTCGAGGGTGAGTTATTCTATCGACTCGTTGCTACAATCTAGTAGATAGATCTTGGCTTGTTTGTTTGTATGCGGTAGAAAATTTTTGTTTTCCATGCTACGAACCCCTACACCACACCCTTCCCAGGAGCGGCCTAGGGTGGGCCCGCGCGTGGAGGGGTGTGGCCACCCTGTGGCTCCCCTCCGATCGCCCTTCAGTCTCTGTGTTTGTTACGGTGAAATATTGACTTCGGCTTTTGTCCCGTCCAATTCTGAGAATATTTCCTTACTAGCTTTTCTGAAACCAAAAACAGCAGAAAACAGGCAACTGGCACTGTGGCATCTTGTTAATAGGTTAGTCCCAGAAAATATATAAAAATACCTCAAAGTGTAGACAAAGCATAGAAAAGTTGATACTAAACAAGCATGGAACATCAAAAATTATAGATACGTTTACGACGTATCAGTTACCAAAATATAAGATTCCTCCTTGTACCACTCAGCAGTAGTATTGATCTATATGAAATTCCCATCATTTCTGGGTCCTCTTCTCTTGTTCGGATCTTGGTCATACTAGTAAAACATGAATAGAACCACAGATCGACCACCAGTCTTATCATTATAGTTCAACTCAATAACCTCTTTTATGCGACCATAATAATCATAGTCCTGGCTTCTTCATTTTGGTTGTCAAGTGCTCTCCACTGGTCGTGATGCCACTGTTTTGTGTCTTCAAATGTTTCTCACTCTCATAAGTGTTATAGTGGATACCATCGTCATTGCAAGATGAAGCTGTCTGCACCATCTTTGCAGGACCACGTGATAGGGCATATAGACCATCACTAACATCGCCCGGGTTCTCTTCACGCAGCTTCCTGATCTGCGGTTATACAAAATAATCAAGAGGTCATCTCATGTGCACAATTCAAATGCAATTCAAAGGTCAGTTGAACATCTTACATGATTCCTAAACCATTCCTGAAACCCACCCCCACATACTGGTGCAACATAATCTTTTCCTTTTCCTGCTTTAAATAACCTACAAAAATGATACTCAATTCAGACATCTGAACATATCTTGCTACAAGTTTCATGTCATATATGTGAGGATATATATGAATAGTACTCACGCAACAAAGTTTTTAGCCTCATCCGTTTTATTCAGCACATACCAAGTGAGTTGGTCATATTCGTGCTGCATTAATGTTCTATGTTCCTTCTTTCCTACTAGGCGAACACCATGGTTAAAAACATATTTTTCAAATTCTTCTGTTCTGCCACCCAGATTGGATCTTGTTTTAAGATCAGGAATGTATCTTGAGCAAAATGCAATTTCTTCACCAGCAATATATGCCTCTGCAATGCAAGCATCTGCTCTAGCCTTGTTCCTAACAGTACCCTTGAAAGTCAAAGTTGGCGTTCTATAGGATACATCCATCCGTACTGTACGGGACCTCTATAAAGTGCATCTTTAGGCAGATGAACAGCCAAATGCACCATCACATCAAAGAAGGATGGTGGATATATCAGCTCAAGCTTGCACATGATTTTTGCTATGTACGTCTGACGACGTGCTAGAACTCTTCTGTCCAGAGTTTTGCTACAAAGTTCCCTAAAGAACTTTCCCAATTCTGCAAGCACATTGTAGAAATCCTTATTCACTAAACCTTTAACGCCAAGAGCTAAAAGCCTTTGTAGTAGAATGTGGCAATCATGAGTTTTATACCCTTGGAGCTTGTTCCCCTCTGCATTGATACAATTTGCAATGTTGGAGGCAAATCCAGATGGGAACTCCACACCACGTAGGAAGTCACAAAATAGTACCCTTTTATTCATCGGCACGGTAAATTCTGCACCTCGAAATTTGTAATGTTTTTCACCACCCTTATCAACCGTATCTTCAGGATGCAGCTTCAAGTTGTTGTTAACATTGAGTTTTTCGCAGTCAAGCCTAGCATTATAGCTATCTTTTGTCTTGGTTGGAATGTTGAGTAATGTGCCTATAATGCTGCCACATATATTTTTCTCCATGTGCATGACATCAATATTATGCCGAAGCGTCTTACCAGCCCAATACGACAAGTCCCATAGAATGGATCTGTGCTTATAAAATATTCTTGGTTCCTGTTCCTTCCCTTGGGCAGCAGCTGCTATTTCTTCCGCTCTATTCCTTTTGGATGTGCTCCTACTGTCAATGCATCTTCTGTATTCTTTCTTTTACCTCGTTTGGCAGCTGGTTGTTTTCCTGGTTTGACATTTCTGACCTTTTCTAGATGCGCCTGTAACTCAGCCGTAGTGAACTTTCATGGTGCAGTGCCATACTCAGTCCTCTTTCCATAGAACTACATTTTTTTAAGTTTTTTTGGAATTTGTGGCCTGCAAGAAGAAAAACCAGGTGGCCAAGGTAACCGGTCTTATTTTGTAGCCTCACTGTGACATGTTTTGACTCACAGGGAACACATGTGTTGTAACCGCTTGTCATTCTGCCTGACATAGTGCCAAGAGGTGGAAAATCATGGGTGCAGAAAAGCACAGTAGCATGCAGAGAGAACTTGGCATCTTCAGGTTTGCTTGCAAGGATATCAGGAGTCATGACACCCTTCCATAGTTTCTGCAAGTCTCGCATAAGAGGCACCATGAACAGATCAAAATCCTTACCAGGTGATTTGTGACATGGGATGAGTAAAGTTAGCAAGCAGTTCGACTGATCAGTGCATGCCCAGGGAGGCAGGTTGTAAATTGTAACAAGTGCTGGCCACATGCTATACGAGTTACTCATGTTACCAAACGGGTTAAATCATTCTGTAGCTAGTCCAAGTCTCTAGTTCCTTGGATCTGTACCAAATCCTGGATAAGCCTTGTCAAAATACTTCGATTCATCGCCATCAGCTGGATGTCTCAGTAAGTAATCGTCTGGCTTGAGAATATCTTTATGCCATCTTGTTTCCTTAGATGTTTGTTCTGACTGAAATAGCCTCTACAATCTATCTATAATTGAAAAATATCTCAGAACCTTACAAGGATCTTTCTTCTTTTTATCACCATTTTCCATCTTGATTCGTTACATACTAGGCATTCATCGAGATTTCAATAATCCTCCTAGAATAGTACACGGTTATTTGGACAAAAATGGATCTTCTCATATGATAGTCTGAGTAAGTAATCGCCTGGCTTGATAATCTCTTTATGCCATCTTGTTTCCTTTGATGTTTTTTCTGACTGAAGTAGCCTCTACAATCTATCTATAATTGAAAAATATCTTAGAACCTTACAAGGATATTTCTTTTTTATCACCATTTTTCCATCTTGATTCGTTACATACTGGGCATTCATCGAGGTTTCAATAATCCTCCCAGAATAGTACACGGTTATT
This sequence comes from Avena sativa, assembly GCA_916181665.1. Taxonomy (NCBI): domain Eukaryota; kingdom Viridiplantae; phylum Streptophyta; class Magnoliopsida; order Poales; family Poaceae; genus Avena; species Avena sativa. Next base: position 289,362,486 of record OV702296.1, read on the forward strand.
TGGACAAAAATGGATCTTCTCAAATGATAGTCTGAGTACCTTGAAGTACTGTTTCATCTCATAAAAGTATTTTTCAGTCCTTCCCTAGGGATTGACTTGTTGTACACCTTAATCACTACATTGAAAGCTTTGTTGGTAATCTTGTTGGACGACTTTTCCTTTAGTAATTTCATTACCATTTAGAATCTTGAGATACTAGAATCAGGGTCCACTAAACACTTGGCATCTTCTATCAGGTCAGAGAAAGGTGATCTTTTAAGAGAAGGGCCCTACTTTTTGCTTGCAGTGCGTTACAGGTCCCTTAACAAACCAGAAAGGTCCTTATCCTCGATCTGGTGAGCTTCATGCGGACAATATTAGCTATAGGATCAAGAACATGTTGATCATATGGTTCACCATGTTTAGTCCACCTAATGTATGTGTGTTGCATCCCATTAATGAATATATGGTCTGCAACTATGCTCTGACTCAGCTTTTTATAATTAAGGCATTGTTGGCTTGGGCAAAACACATCCGAGTCACCGTTATGCTGTTTAACAAACTTCATGAAGTCATTAACACCTGCCCAATATGAAGGTGTTTCTTTTTGTCTGTCCAATATCCAATATATGTCCATCTGTTGAGGATAGATATGGTCAGAATCTTCCATGATATTTCAGCAAACAGGTTGATTACTGATCTAATTAAGCCAAGATATCTGAACAAACTGATGGCATATAGAAATAAAAATGCCACATAATTTTAGCCTATTTTAGTAATTTTGGCCTATTTCAGAAATTGAGTGCAGAACAATGTTACATATTTGAGAGAGCAGATGGACCGAGTGTAATAAAATGCTAACCAATTCGAACAAACACTATGATCAAGTGCAGAACAATGTCAAACGAACACATCGAATATGAATGAATTCTAGGGAAGTATTTGAGCTAACTAAGGAAATTATAAGCGTACCGTTGGGATCGACTACCTAACCGCCGGTCTGTGTGCATCTCGAAAAGAAAGCTGCCGCCAACGATGGTGTCAGCCGCCTCGACTGGTAGACGGAGGGTGAATGTTTCGGAGCGCGGCCTGTGGTTTTCACGGCCGGTGCGTCTCTAGAAGAATGCCACAGAGATAGTAGCTGGCTGCTGGAGTGAATGCTCGAGCAGGAAAGTTTTAGCGCGCCAGGGCTATGTGTCCTGGTTGTGAACAATTTTTTCTGCCCTTATGTTTTTCTTTCTTGTTGACGTTTGGAATTTTTATTACTAAGCCCATGAAATTAGCCTATGAGGGCCAAGCATAGCCAAAAACTTTATAATTCGTCCTTTTCATGGTCTTGTGTCCGCCAATCATAGCCCATTCAGTTTTGGAGTGAGCCCATTGAATATTGCCCATGACGATAAAAAAAGCTCAGCCTACCTATTTTTTGTGTAAAAACTACTGCATTATGTTGCAGTTTTTAGTTTAGCCGCCAGGAGCTCCGCCATATTATTTCAAAAGAGATAAACATGGTCAAAGAAAGTCTTTTAAAAACTATGGCATTATGTGGCAAGGCAAGCCATTTACCGGTTTTGAGGTCTCGAGTTCGAATGGTAGGCAATTTTTGTTTTTCTTGTAGTCATCTTTTTGTACTCTAAGGATGACATCTCGGACCCAGGTAAACTGCAGCTGTGTCTAGCAATGTTGCCAAGGTCAAAACGGTGGACTCGATGCAAAAAAAAATAGTCCAACACATACGCGTTTCTTTCAAATAGAGGCTGCCATCTGGGACCCAGCATAGACATGTTTCCTGCACAGAGGAGGCTGACATCTAGGACCAGCAACGGACCAAGGTTAAAATAGTGGTCGTGGCAATTTTTTTTATTATATACTAACGCTGACGTGTGGGACCTGGAAATGGAGTATAGATTAACTTTTTTTTTCAAAAAAAGACAGATACCAGGGTCCCAATAAACTGCTGCTGCATCTAGCAATGTTGCCAAGGTCAGAACGATGGACTCGAGCTGAAAAAATAGTCCAACATATACACATTTCTTTCAAATGGAGGCTGACATCTGGGAACAGCCTACACATGTGTCCTCACAGAGGAGGCTGGCATATGGGACCCAGCAACGGACCAAAGTCAGAAGATCAGAGGCGGCCGAAAAAAGTCCATCATAGCACATTTCATTTACGGAGAGGCTGACATGTGCGACCCACTAGAAAGACATTATATGGGTGCTGCATCGAGCAATGTTGCCAAGTTCAAATAAGGTAGGCGCGAGCGAGAAAAAATTCCAACATGCACACGTTCTTCTAATGAGATGCTGACATGTGGGGCCCTGCAGCGTGACCAAACGGTAGATGTTGACATGTGCGGGTAGCTAGAGAAGAAAAAAAATTCATCATATACACATGATTCTTATAATGAGAGGCTGACATATAGGACCCAGGAGCTTGTATAAACGGCTGATGTATCGAGCAACATTGCCAAGTTCGAAACACGGAGGCACGAGTGTGAAAAAACTCCAGCATGCACACGTTTCTTTCTAATGAGATGCTGACACGTGGGACCCAACAGCCTGTATAAACTGCTGACGCATCGAGCAATGTTGCCAAGTTCAAAACACGGAGGCGTGATCGAGAAAAAAGTCCAACATGCACATGTTCTTCTAATGATATTGTAACAACCCTAGTTTTATTAATGGTAATTAGGAATTGATTGTGCATTCATGAGCATCATTTTAAAATACATGCAAGAAAAATAATCAGAAAACCCTAAACCATAATTTCCTCCCTCTCTGAAATCAATTCAAATGGTTTTGGAAATATTTGAAAAACACAAAATCTGTGGAGCCCAAATTGATTAAAAGGGGCCCACATTATTTCAGGTATTTTAGAAAAAGTCTGGTATTTTTGAAATACTCAAAACAGTTTTGAATTGGAAAATACAAAAAAAAAATAGAAAATAGAAAAAGAAAAGGTTTTCTGAATAAAAACCTAACCCTAGCATAACAGGGCCGAAGCCCAACTCCCTCTCTTCTCTCTTTGCCGCCCAGCACAGCAAACCCTGGCCCTTCCCTCTTGCTTTGGTGCAGCCCACCTAGCCCAACTCACGACCCACGTACCCCTTCGACAGGTGGAGTCGTCTTCCAACTCTAGATGTCGCAAGCACCTTGCTGTCGAGTACTCGCCGCCGGCGTGCGCCAACATGCGCGCCGCCGCTTCTAGCCGCCTACAAGTACCCCTGCTGCCGTCAGTCGAGCCCTATCCACTCCTCTTTCCCCAATTCCCCTCCCTGGCAAAACCCTAGCTCACGAGAGCTCCGGCTCGCCGTCGTTCCTCGCCCCTCTCGCTGTTCTAAGCTCGCGGGGGTCACTGCCGTGGTGCACTCGATCGATTGTCCCAGTCAGCGATAGCCGAAGCCATCCCCTTGGCCCTAAGCGGCACCTCGGTCTCCGACGACCTTCGCCACCTTCTCCATCGATTCCGACGATCTCCTACCTCGTCGACCACTTCTCAGCAACCATGGTGGCCACTGGTTCCTAGGGCACCCTCCTTTAGCTCGCTTGCTTGCTGTAGCGATGCCGCGCCGATGACCTGCAACCACCGTCGCCGCCGCTAGCCGTAGCCGCTGTTCCGGTGACCCAACTAGAGCGGCGCCGCCACTTTCTGGTCCGCCTCACCTCGCTGAGTCGAACGCGCCTACTCCCGCTACCCCGCATGCACCCAATCGCCTTTCCCGCTGTCGATCCGAGGCTCATCGCCATGCTGACGTCAGCAGCGCGTGGGTCATCCTGGTCAAACCAGGGTGGGCCTCGTTCCTGCTAGCGTGGCAGCTGAGGTGGCCCGGGGCCCCTCTGTCAACCACTGTGGCTAGGGGTTGCTCCGGTGTAAAAAGTTTGTGCCTTTTGTTAATAATTCCAGAAAATGGTTTAATAATTTCAGAAAATGAATAAAACTTGTAAATTCAATGACTAATTATTTATATGTCAGAATAATACAAATAATATATCAAAATGTTTAGAAAAATGAGATTTATCTATTAAAGACATAATAATGCATTTATAATCAACTTTAATAACAAGTTTAATTAGAGAAACATAGTAACCCCTCTCATATGCCTCCGAGGTTTTTCTGAATTACGGTTTGTACCCCTTGGGACCTCGATTAAATTGTCAAGCATGCCTTAGGGGTTTATTTCAATGCAATTTAACTTGTCATATCATCATCCTTGTTTGATCATTGCATCTATACCCTGTGTTGATTGTTTCTCTCTCTTTCTGGTGTTTCTTCTTCTTCCCGATATTATTCGGAGTTGAATGTGAGCAGCGATTTGAGATCGAAGACCGAGGTCAACACCATCGAAGACCTCTGCCTGGCCTCCGACTCCGCCCCTTTGCCTGGCCTCCGACTCCGCCCCTTTGCCTATATCTTCCCTTCGGAACCCTAATACCGAGGGAGCGAGCACAGATAGATTTCCGCCGCCTCTGGGGGCAGAAAACACCGAGAGAGAAAGATCTCTACAGCAGACAAATTTCTGCCGGTGGAATTCCTTCCCGGAGATGGGAGACCGTCGCCATCAACACCGTCATCAAGCTAGGCTTCATCGGGATCATCATCATCATCATCCACACCATCATTTCCACCAGCACCATCATCACCACTCCGTCCTGCTATAAAAATTGTGTTGGGTATTGCTTAGTTCATTAGGGGATACTTTCTCGGTGTTAATTACTATTGTAGTTGATGCTTGTGAGTGGAACCATTGGATTATTCTTTATGTTCAGATTGTTATCCATCATCATATCACCTTTGATCTTGATCCATATGATGTCTTATGAGTAGTTCGTTTAGTTCTTGAGGACATGGGAGAAGTCATGTTGTTAGTAGTGAATCTGTGATGAGTTATTATTCAATGGTTTAGTATTTAAGTTGTGGTGCTATTCTTCTAGTGGTGTCATGTGAACGTCGACTACATGATACTTCACCATTTATGGGACTAGGGGAATGCATTGTGTATTTGGCTACTAATCGTGGGGCTGCCAGAGTGACAGAAACCTAAACCCCCGTTAGGACACCTTTGCACAAGGGAGCGTAGGATCTCAGAGTTTAAGGCTGTGGTTAGATTTATATCTTAATTACTTTCCTATAGTTACGGATGTTTGCAGGGGGTTTAATCACAAGTATGTATTAGTCCTAGGAAGGGCGGTATGTTAGCATAGGTTCACCCACACAACACTTACAAACACCAGCGAAGAGTACTCAGCTATTTGAATCGAAAGCACTTGACAGAATTCCCATGTGTCCTCGAGAACGTTTGGTCCTTATAAGTATTTCCACCGGCTTGTCCTTTGCTAAGAAAGGATTGGGCCACTTGCTCCGTTTGTTTGTTACTACTGTTACTTGCTCTTTGTTTTGTTGCCTTGTCAGAAAACCACTAAAAATCTGTTTGCTAAGTATTCACAGGGATTTCCTTCTCCATACCACTGTTCAGCACCTTCTGCTCCTCGTTGGGATCGACACTCCTATTTATCGAAAGTACTACGATACACCCCCTATACTTGTGGGTCATCAAGACTATTTTCTGGCACCGTTGTCAGGGAGTGAAGCGCTATTGAAGAGTGGAACTGGTAAGGGAAACTTTTACTGTGAGTATTCCTCTTGTTACTGCTTGTTACTTTGTTTCCAATATGGATAACCCACTTGGTTTTCTGTTTGGGAAGACTACTACCACTACTAGAGTAGTAGATGAACCACCTCCTGTTTAGATAGATCCTTCTAAGATACCTACAAGTATTGTTAATCGTGTTATGAATAATTATTATTTTGGGGATGGAACTGTCCATCCTGGTGATCACTTGCTTTTTATCCATGAATTATGCAGGTTGTTTAAGTGTGCAGGTATCCCAACTGAACAGGTGAAGAAGAAGTTACTCTCCATATCCTTGAAAGGGAGAGCTGAAGAATGGTATAAGCTGCTGAAGAATGGACAATCCATGGAATGGGAGGAGATGTCGTCTCTCTTTTACTCTAAATTTTATCCTCCCAGTGAGATTCATAAGGATAGAAATCTTATATATAACTTTTGGCCTCTTGATGGAGAAAGTAAGCTCAAGCTTGGGGGAGATTGAAGTTACTAATGCTTAAATGTCCTATTCATGAACTCCCCAACAATATTATTCTCAATAACTTTTATGCTAGGCTTTCTCTTCATGATAAAGATTTACTAGATGCTTCTTGTGCTGGATCATTCACACGTATGAAGGAAGAAGCTAAATGGGATCTCTTAGACCGTATTCAAGAGAACACTGAAGCTTGGGAGAATGACAAAGGAACAAAGTCAGGTATAAACTATGATTATGATTGCATTAAATCCTTTATGGGTACTAACAACTTCCGTGATATTAGTAATGATTTTGGTATTTTTTTTGAAACTTTTAATGAGTTTGGTCTTGATTCCCAAAGTACTGCCAGTTATTTTAAGGCCTCTGTCTCTTACATATAAATTCCCAAGAAGAAGTGGAACAAGTACCATGCTCCTTATAAATATGTTGTTAGTCATGTTCCAGTTAGAAGTACTCAAGTTTGTACTAATAATCATATTGTGCCTGAACCTCATGTTGAGAAAATGCCTTTCCCAGCTAAGGTAAAGGAGTATTCTATGATTATTAGTGCAAATAACAAAGGTACAATGGAAACTATGGAGCTTGGTAAGCATTTGAGTGATGAACCTGTGGTAGCTATTGTGAAGGACACTTTCACTAGAAATATAGAGGATGGGCATATTGTCTTCTGTGAAGACACTTCTAATATTATCTCTCATCCTAGTAAGGCTAGCAAAACTAGTGTTCTTGTTCTTTCTGTTAAAATTGGTGATCATTGCTACTATGGTTTATGTGATATTGGTGCTAGTTCTAGTGCTATTCCTTATAAGATTTACAGGGAAATTATGCATGAGATTGGTCCTTGTGAGCTTGAGTACATTGATGTGGTTATTCACCTTGCTAATAAGGAGACCATTTTCCCCATTGGCATCGTGAGAGATGTGGAGGTTCTCTGTGGTAAGATTAAATATCCTGCTGATTTTCTAGTGCTTAATTCAGCAGTTAGCAAAACTTGTCCTATCATTTTTGATAGACCTTTCTTGAACACTTGTGGAGCTATTATTGATTGTAAGAAGGAAAAGTTTTAACTAAGTTTGATGGAGATTCTTATGAGTTTAACTTTTCCAAATTTGCTAAAGCTCCTTGTGAAAATAGCTTGCCTAATAAAGATTTCAGGATGGAAGAACTTGCTTCTATTGATCCAGTCTATGACCTTGGACCTCTTTTTGGTGACTGTAAGTATGCTTATTCGGATGATAAATTTGTTCCCAGTGACAGTTATATTGTCAACTTTATTCAAAGTTCTACTGAATGTTATTTTGAAAGAGGGAAACATCATTTTATGCATCTCAATGATGTTAAGTTTCCCCGTTTTATGTTGAAAGCTTTAAAGTTGCATCTCTTTTGTCTTCCTATGCTTGTGGACTTTTGTTTCAACAATTCTTTTTCTCATGATACCCCCATGCATAGAAAGTGGGTTAGACTCAAGTGTGTTGGATATTTGCTTCTTGATGCTCTCTTTCACTTCAAATATATATATATATATCCTATGTGAGTATCTTTGGAAGTTTCAAGCCTAACTTAAAGGCATTAAATAAAAGTACTTGTTGGGAGATAACCCAAGAGTTTTGTCGTGTCTTGGAAGTTATTACCTCTGTAATAAACGCTCCTTATCTTTTTTGTTTTGGTTTTTGTGTCAAGTTCAACTACTTTTGTGAAGTAGAGGAGTTGTGAAAAGTGGCTGTCCTAGGACAGATTTTTGTGCTGTATTGTAAAAATTCGTGAGGAATTCCAGTACGTAGGATAGAGCTGAATTTTTTTGAGCTTGTTCTACAAGTTGTTACCCAACTTTAATCAGTTCTGCACTTTTTGATTTGAGCAACATAAGATCTTCGAAAAAATCAATCTTTACTTGCTAGTGTGTTTTGACAGATTTCTGTCATTCATTTGCATTTGCCTCTTATAGAAGCTTTTGTTTTGATGGGTTTTCAGTTGAAGTGTGTACCAATGGTTTATTATTTTTGCTTATACTAATGTTGTCATTGAGTTTGTGCAAGGGTTTTTGCAATAAGGAAATTTTCAGGAGAAAGAGAAAAGGAATCTGCAGAGTTCGTCTTTGAATAGGTAAAAGTGGTGAAAACAGAAGGTTCGTGAAACTCCAATCTTTTTATATTTTGATGTTTTAAATACATAAGGGAAGTTACGAGACGAAACTGAAGAGGAAATGGAGCACGGGGTGGACAGACCCACCCCAGGCGTGGGCCCAGCCTGGCCGCGCCTGAGGGGGGTGTTCCACCCTCGAACTCCGTCTCCGCTTCGTTTCCGTGTCAAAACCTTCCTTATGCATTGAAACTGTCAACACCCGGATTTTTCAATCCTAGATGCCTGTTATGCCATACATCGCAAACCCAGGATTACCATTTTTGCGAGACATAACAAAATTGGATACCATAGTACATCATCCATTACAAACGATACATAAGTTCTTACACAAATAGGGATCTCATGATCCAGTTCTTAATACAACATCAAGCAGCAGAATACGTAATAATAACGGTAGAGTAGGCGAAGCTTCGGGATCACAGGCAATGCTGACGATGGGAGATGATCCTAGTTGTCGTAACCTTCCTGGGGTCCATCCTCCAGGTACTCCTCTTCATAGTCTGGCCATGGGAATAGCCAGGGACAAAGCCATGAGTACTCTTTAAGTACTCGCAAACTAATACTAATAGGTAAAGGGGTTTTTGGATAATTGGACACTAGGCTCTAGGGTTGTTTTGCAAAAGCCAGATTTATCTCTACGAAGTTCCAAAGCTAATCACAATTTTATAACTCCTAAGTGGGATCTTGTATTTCATATCACAACCCTGTTGTGGTCCAGTCAAATTCTCAATTCATTTCACAAGTCATTTTGAAAAGTCTGACGGGGGAACAGTATGGCCACTCCAACTGTCCATAACCGCGGACGTGGCTATTCGAATAGTTTGACACTCTGCAGAGATTGTACACTTTCACCACAACATTCGATAAATCCGTCAGGAACAAATCCTGAATTCACCATACTTAGTATGTGGATAATCAATCCTAACCTTTCGATTACACGCCCTAGTATAAGCACCTCTCCTGTGAGTTTGGCCTCCCAACCATGACCAACTGTCATCTTGGGTACCGCACAGGTGGACAATCTTCACAAGGTAGCCTCAGCTCAGACCTTGGCCGTGAGGGAGCTAATACTAAGGTATATAAGTTTCCAGTCAAGCCCTACCCAATATTCGGGTATTGTGGTTGTACGATAAAATTGGAATGGTATCGCATCCAGACAACCATCAGTTTTATAAAGGGCTAAGGCTCATGCCTCAACATTTTCATCACCAAAATCATCAGGTGTTCGGAAACACATGTCCAAAACATTTCAATAGAATGATCCATCATTCCAAGGTTTTCATAACTATTTTTCCACCAAGTATTCCCATCTAAAGTTGATCAAGTTTAATGATTAGCACTAGCATCTACAGGTGGGGGTAAACACTAATGAGGGGTAGTAGACTAGTGGAGTTTCAACTAAGCTCAATCTCATGCCTTGGGATGACATCAAGATTATCTAGCTTAGTCCAAATTTTATGCTCTTTATGCAACCTTCACACATCTTTCTAGTATCTACCATTCACTTAAGTAAGCTCTAAGTACTAGCTTTGATAAAGAAATAAAGTAATCAAGCTTGCAAGTAAAACTAGGATTGGTTTATCAAGTGGAGATGATCATATATGCTTAGGGCATATAGTAGTCATAGTAACAAGTAGGGGTTTGTTTCATCAGTTGGGTATTCTGCAAGAGTTAACTTGCATCAATATCAGTATAAGCTTGCCTTGTGCAGAGAAGTGGTTGAAGTTCTCATCGGCTTCTTCTTCGTATAATCCTCCTTCCTCCTCGTATCCTTGGTCGGTACTATCGTCTATGAATAAATACGAGGTGCACAATCACCAAACAATACTTAACTACTTGCAATCATCACACAAAAGGGTTCTATAGATGATCTAACATCATCTCTAATATTACAAGATTAAGGCTTGGTTTAATTCCTTTTATTTTTAGAACAGTAATTTCTACTCATTGAAAAACTACTTAAGATTTAATATTCTCCAAACCAAACATGGGATCATGTTGACACATGTCATCACCACATATTGTAGTCCAAGGGAATGTGATTTAAAGTGGTGTCACAATTTAATAAGGTTTTACCCTTTTATTTTAATTAATTAAAGTGGCTAGAAATGCCTATGTAACATTCTTTTATTACTTGAACATTATTTCTGCAAGTAAACCTATATATTTTTATATATTCTGAAAGATATGGTTAAATGTGATTTTTGAGAGTTGGAATCAACTCAAAAGCTATTATGGTTTAAATTTGAAAAATGTTTGAATGCAGAAAAGCTTCTGCCTTGTTATTTTACCATGGGTGATCTATAGATCCAAGTGACTTGAATCCAACGGGCTTGGATTCAGCATTCCCAGACCTTTCTAAAAAAATTGGTTTCATTCAATTTGGTGCACTGAATCGATCTGGGTTGATTTTTGAAGTTGAGTACAGAAGTGAGTTTGAAATAAAATAGAAAAGGTTTAATTTGAATAACTGGGCTGCGCGGGAAAAGTTAACGGGCCGGCCTGATAAGCGCAGTGCTCCCGCGGGCTGCTTGAGTGGGTGTCCCCACTCGTCAGTGAGACAGGGAGGGGCGAAGCGGTACGGGACAACGTGGGTCTTTCGATCTGATTCTAATCCAACGGCTGGGAGTCATCGTCGACGCGAGACAACGCCGGCGAGAAAGAAACCTAGCGTGGCCAGTGAGGGGTGCTGGGGGCTCACCGGGGTGTAGGAGAACTCAGGGGTGGTCGCGGCAGCTCCTGGGGTGGACGAAATCTATGGCGCCCTTCTTCTCCAGAGGCGGCGGGCTCCGGTGAAATTCCGGCGAGGTGGTGCTCGCCTTGCTCCGGGAACGGTGTGGCACGATCAGTGAGAAGAGGGGAGTGAGGTGGTCTGAAGAAATCGACTGGGGGTGGCCTCTATTTATAGTCGAGCGAGGGGACCAACGGGGTGCAAGGTGAGCTCGTCGGGGGCGATGTTACAGGCGGCTATTGGCATGGGCGACGGTAGGGGACGGTGCGGTGTTCCCTGGCGATGCTCAACGACATGGTTTTGAGGTGTGGGGCGGTGTGGCTTGGTCTGGAACATGCGACGCTCTGCGCAGCAGAGGCGGCGTCTTCGACGGCGAGCGGTGGCTGTGCGGCGCGGGGCAGCGAATGAGAATGTTTGGCGGTCTCCTGGGTCGGTGGGTATTGTGTGTGCACGCGGTGAGGGCGGCGCGCGGTCTGTGGGCGCTGGTCGAGGGTGGCGCTCTGGCGCACGCTCGGCACAGTTGCTGGTGAGGTTGGCATGGTTCGTGCGTGTGGTCCAGGGCTTGGCAACGCTCGCGGCTGGGACAGGGAGTGGCGGTGGACGGTGGGCTGCCTCCTAGACATGCTGGCTAGGCTTGCTTCTCTTCCTAGCTTGTTGTCGACATGGGGGTGACAAGGTTGGCTTCGGCTGTTCACCATTGATGGTAATGCCAATTTCACAGTGGTGCTAGTGTTTAGTTAATCTTTCTAGATGATCTACTGAGTTGGTTGTGAGCTAGAGAGGGAACAAGTTAGGCTTCAATCACTGCTCACTATAGTGTTTAGGATTTTGATGATTTGTGTCTGCAACCTGTTTGATGAAATGGCCGCATGAAATCAAGTTTTGAATTTTGAAAATATTTTTGGTGGGTTTGCTAGATTGGTGCTGGTGAGTCTGCAGATGCTTGGGTTTTGAAAGTTGAGCTTGTTTGAGTGGTTTTTGAAAAAGTGGGATCTTCCCATATGATCAAGATTCAATTTTGAATTGTCATTTAAACTATGCATTTGCAAGTTTCTGGATGATCATAAAGTGGGCCTTGATACCTTGTTATGAGTACATTCAAGGGGTGCAAAGATCCAGAAAAGTTTCCATTAGGTTCTGAAAGTTTGAGACAGCCAAAGTAGGCATGGGAGTTAAATTGGTCAAAATGACCATTCCTTTATTTTATTGGTTTTGATTTATTTGTCCTTAGGAAAAGTTTGGGAAATGTTTTAGATGATGTTTATTTCACCTAAGAAACATTTTACAAGCAAAGGAACACACAAACAAGTTGGTTCAAAAGAATTCAAAATGAAATGCATACTCACATGCATGCTTTCATAATTTTATTTAGAAAAGTTTTTTGTTAATCCTAATTTTGATAATTAGAAGTTGATGATCCAAGTTTAGTATTTTTGGGATGTTACAAACCTTCCCCCCTTAAACAAAATCTCGTCCCGAGATTTGAAAAAGGACGAAAAGATTACCTAGGATTTGAAGAGATCGGGAAACTCCGTCCTTGTAAGGTTCCTAACCTTTAATAAGGTAGAGATCCCTGTGTTTACAATGCTAGTCCCTGGATCACTAGCTAGCATCCACAGTTAAGATGTAATATCAAGAAACAAAGGTCATAATACAACTTTATAACCAGGAATAAAATAAATTATTACATCTTACATAGCTCATTTGGCTACCTCATTACAATGCAGAAGAATATAGAAATAGCATGGGGTCCTTCATCTTCAAAGTGCCACAGGCAGACATGTTGGTTGTAGACTTGTAATCCTAATCAATAAACTTCACTAATATCAAACAAACCTGCAACATAACAAGTTACAGCCACAAGGATCAATACATTTGAATTGTATTGGCAAGTGATACTATGGTAGTATAGTGGAGTCTATCATGTATATGCATTTGGCTAAGTGGAGCTTAGGCTTGCATTGCTCAAAATAGATTTTCCTTATCATTTGAAAACACTAAGTTTCTGCTTGACAAAAACATTCCCAAGGAATCTTCCAATAGAAATTGGTGATCCTTTAACCCTTGTTCAACCACAAGATTTTAACTTAGAAATTGGGATGATGAGATTCTTGATAGCTTCCATGTCTTGATGCTCAAATTGTCCTTTACCAGGGACATGGCTAAGTACTTAGATTTTACACTCTGCAGAGGTGGTGCACTTTCCCCACCAGACTTGGTTTCACCAAGACAGGACCTTTCAGAAGCCTTCCCTTAGACCAAATGGACGCGTTCCAACCTATCATCCCACTACCACCAACTGTCCAAATGGCTAAGTTCTAGCAACTTATATGATCCAGGCAGAGCCCATATTGCCAGGTGGCTGCACTTGAAGCTTCTCAACATTTGACATCTCAAATCTCTTTGTTCTTGGGTGGCCATCCACAAGTGAGATACACAAGGTTCACCAGTCCCCTGGCCTTGTGTAACCACTCAACATAAACCATTCCTTCCATTCCACCCAGGTGATTCATTCACTTAGTTGTTTTGTTAAACAAAACTCAAGTCCTCAGACTTAGAAATTTTTCCATAGCATGAATATATATTCCACCCTTGTCTTCTATTAGCTAAGATAAGCATGATGGTAATAGGAATCTTAACTTAGGAAATTTCTACTAAGGTTTCATCTACTAGGATTTCCTATAGCATGGTTTATACTTAGCAAAATTCCATGCAAGTCCTACTTAGAAATATCACTAATGCATAGTAAAAATAATGGGACAAAAGTATGAAGCATCACTTGCCTTTTTTGTAGAGAGTATAAGTTCAGCCTTGATATTTGCAATGTTCACACACTTCAAGTCACTACAATTCAATCAAGCAAACAATATTTCAAACTACCATTCAAGCAATTCATCACATAAAATAATAATAACAAAACAATGCATGCAAGCATGCTAAAGATTGTTTTATTTGGAGAAGTGGTTTCTAATGGTTCACAAACATTTGAAAACACCTAATGGTCATTTTATAAAGTGGCAAAGTCATTTGCAAAAAGGTTTCACTTTATAAACCATTTTTAAAACAAGGTATCATTTTATGTGGTGTAGAAATGTTTTTAATAAGGCATTAATCTATAGGGTTCACAAAATATGTTTTAAAACCATAAAATCTTGTGTTTAGGGTCAGAGAGTTTATTTCCAAAACATTCCTCAAAGATTTTCTACCAAAACCATTTTTAATAAATAAGCCATATTTTTATTTGACTAGAAATGGTTTAAATCCAAGATTCATTCTTTTGTTTCACCAAAAACATTTTTGAATCCACAAAGTGTTTCCTATGGTCAGTAGGTTCAAAACACACCATTTTCAAAAGATTTTATCCCAAAAATCATTTTAGAATAATTTTTCTAACCTAAACAAGCATACATAAGTTTCTTCAAAAACAAACATTTTACCAGAAGCTTTTTACTAAACAAAGTGCATGGTTGGCTTGGGCTTGTTTTTCTGAATCTATTGATATAAATTTTGCAAAATTTGGACATGTATATCAAAAGTTATAGATTTTTCAAGTTTGCATTCTAATCAGATTCAGAATTTTGTTTTAAACCAACCTAGTGCCACGCGGCGCTTTCCTATTCGTCGGTACCGCTTCGGCCGGATCAAGCGATGGCAGCCGTTAGATTTAAGTCATATCGCACGGTGCAGAGATGCTACTTACCCCTTCGTCTAGCTTCTATCGCGTTCGTCAGATCAAGATCCTACGGTCCCTAGCATGTGACCAAAAGCTAGCGGCGCTGGCGGTGGCGTCTGGCGGCGGAGCGGTCAGACGGCGGCGGAGTCGACGCTACAGGAAGCGAGGGAGGAAGGGGAGATGCTCACCGTGTTCGCAACGTCGTGGGGAAGCTCAACGTGGTCTTCGGGTAGCAGGGGGCGCACGAAGTCGACCGGGATTCCTCGCCGTAGTTCTGTCTGGCGTCGGCTTGCACTGGCGTCGTCGAGGACGTTGCTACAGCGCACGGGTGTCACATCCCAAAATTCTCCTAATTTTGGAATGTGAAATAAATAAATAAGTTTGATTGATTGTTTGACTTTGTTGAAAATTCTCAAAGAGAAGAAACTTATTGAATAGAAAATCCTCTCAACCATGAATTGAAAATCTTATATTCTTTTGTTAAGACCTAAGTAGCCATATAGGCAAAAGGGCATGGATTGATTATGGATTGTAGAATTAGTGTGCAAGATTTCAAAATGAAAATCATGAAGCATTCATAAGCATTTCATCCATGCAAAGTTCTCACAAACTGAATCCAAATCCTATAGTTGATTCGCCCAAATGTTCCTAAGGGTAATTAAATTGACTTATTAAAACCCACTGTTGCTAAGGCATAAATTATTGCTAAATCATAGCCTAAAGAGATCCAATTAATATTACAAAATTTTAGAAACAAAATTGAGCTCATTTGGAGCTAGTATGAAAAAGTTATGTATCAAATACAAACACATAAAGATATAAATAAAATGAAATATACAAGGATTTATAAATCCACTACTTCCAAACTAGTAAAAAGATTAAAATTTTGATCCTATAATGATCCATTCGATTTTAGAAAAATTTAGAAACAAGAATCATGTCATTTGGAGTTCGTATGCAAAAGATATGAGGGAAACAAGTATAAAAAAAAACTGAGCGGGCCGGCCCACCCGGTCCGACCGGACCGAGCCAGCCAGGCAGGCCACGCGTACGGGACGGTCGAGTTGCTCCAAAAAGCGTGCAAAATCTGTTTTGTTAGACCTATCTCTATTCAAACTGCAATAACTTTTTATCTACAACTCCGAATCGACTTTCGTTTGTTTCTACTTGTTCCCTACTCCAAGGCCTATCTCTAAACCGTCTCAAACCTCCATATAAACTCGTGGAGCCATAGCTGTACGAGTTTATCTCCCCGAAATCCCGAATCTACACATGCCCGAATCTTATTTCGCTTTTTAACCCATCTAGACTTCGTCGTTCGCGCTCGTTTCTTCAAATCCAAATTCCTTTGGTGAGAAAGTGGGAATAATGATTCCCCACAACTTTCATGTTCTGAGTTTTTCGATTTGACCTACGGATTTGTCTCTCTAACACAGATCTATTTCTTGTCTATTCTGAGCCAAAATCGGGTCAATCTCTTCTTCTAGCCACCGGATCCTATCCAGACGGTCGAGATCCAATCAAACCGGTGCGTGCCATGTCGTCATCCTGGTCATCTTCCTCATCAACGCCACGTCAACGTAAGGTCAACATCTAGTCCCAGTCAGCATGCAAAGTCAACCTGTCCAGTCAGCGGAATATTCCCTGGAATATTCCGTTCGAATTTAAAATTGCATATTATAGATCTAACTTGTAAAATTAATTAGAAATTCGTACCACGTCCAAAAATTGCGTATAATATACCAAATTGAAGATAATTTTACGTAGAATCATCTTATCAGAATAGATCCAACTTTTACTGTATGTGGTTACTGCAGTAATTTAATTAGTTTTAATGGTCTTTTAAGTTAATAAATTCATAGAATATTATCTGTAACTCTGAAAAATATGAACAATATATCAAATTGAAGCTACTGTAATGTAATTTAATAATATATGGTTGGATCTAGCCTTTGCAGATTATTTAACCCGTAGCAGTTTAATTAGTTTTAATGGCTTTATAAATCATTAAATTCATAGTAAATTAATTGCTTGTCACAAAAATACAAATGATATACCGATGGAAAGCTGGTTCCATGTAGATCATCAATATGCAATTAGTTCAGCATTTTACTATAAGGTTTTGCCGTGAAGATTTAAATGGTTTAATGGCCTATTTAGAGTAATAAATTCATAAGAAAATAAATACTATTCAGAAAATTACAAATAATATGTCCCTGAAATCACAATTCCGTGGAGATTACAGATATAATTTTAGTTTGATTTTTAGACAACAGAAACTATATGAATCATTTAAAACCATTAAACACTACTTAAATCATACAAAAAGATCTATAACTCCGATTAGGGTGAATCCAAGTGCTAAGGTTTTGTATTGACAATATCTATACAGAGTAATTGCATGACAAATTATTTGGTACTGTTAAAACAGAAATTTATACAGAAATATTTAAACCCATTGAAATAGTGTTTTAATCATAGGAAAATATCTATAACTCCTTTTTAGGTGATTCAAATTGCTACTATCTCTAAATTGCATTATCTATCCAGTAGCATCTAGTTCACAATTTAATATGACATAAACATATTTAGTTCAATTAAAGTGGTATACACGATATTAAATCGATATAACTTTAGTAATAAAAGCTTTAGTGCATTAAATGACTTTCCACATGCATCATGTAATCTAACTATGTTTAGAACACTAAATGCAACCATTGTGACTCATTAAATTGTCATGCATGCATCTGTTCATCATTGTTTTCTTGTAATGTTGCACTGTTGTATGTTTGCAATGTTTTGAATGGTGTTTGTTGTGTTTGCTTCAAACATTAGATTGCGAGGAGTGCAACTACTGTGATTGCAACTACTAGGATTGCAAGTATTGTGGTTATGACGAGTGCAACCATTATATCTATGAGGATTGTGAGGATTATATAATTGACTACATGTACAACAAAGGCAAGTGGTGCTATCTTGGTCATAAATGTCCTATTGTTTTCCTATGCATTGTAGATGTTTTGTAGAATTGCATATGTAGGAATTGATGTGTATATGATATGCTATGTCCCATATTATTCCCTAGTATTCCCTGTTTATGAGCCATCATATTGGTAGATTGCTTAGCTATGCTATTTAGACGAGGAAGGGAATCACATCATGAAAAGTTATATGTTTTGAAAGGCTTATGTTTTGCTAAATGACAAACCAACATGTTTTAATGAACCACCTGGGCGGAATGGCATTGATTGGGTCATCGAGTGTATTTATGGTGGGGAATACCGCCCAGGACACTGAGAAAGGATTGGTCTCTTTGTTTGGAAGCTTTCGTGTGCAACCATGTGCCAATAATGAAATGGGCGGTTGGTTGAACTCAGTAGGTTGTGGTAACTCGAACCCGCGTATCCAGAGATGTAGATAGTGTAGGTTGGACCGGTGCGCGTCGGGATAGGGGAGCTACTTCCCGAACGGTTCCTTCTTGGACTTCTCCCTATCATCACCCAATATGAGAGTGGTGGTACGAGCTGGGCTGGCCAAGTCACATGGGTAAAGTGTACTAACCCCTGCAGGGTGTATAAACTAATCGATTAGCTGTGTCCCCGGTTATGGACAATTTGAGCGACCTGATACTGATGCTATGATATTTCTCACTCATCCTTATTTCTTAATTACTTAAAACTTGTTGGGTGAACATAATTGGGTAGGAGCACCTGGGAGTGAACCAGAGTGTCCTATTTATCGTATTGGAAAACTACTTTGTTACAAATGTTAGGATAAAACTGTTGCTTTATGCAAATGAGCCTGAACTCCACTTGGCCAAATAAGCATGTAGTTGATAGATCTGTTGTTAACCACTTTAGCCTAATTGCCATACATTCAATGTATTGACCATTCGTGGCTGCAACGTTTCATGTTGTAGGTTATATCGTATCCGAGTGATCGTTCATAGGTCGCGAGACTCCACTCAACATTTGTTCGCCTGTGGCACATTTGAAGGATGGAGATCTACCTTGTATTCGTTTTCCGCTGTGTACTTGAATAAATAATGTAAATTCTGGATCATATTCGTTGTATTTATGATGCACAGTTATATTTGGTATTATTTTGTACTGTGTGTGCCAGTGAACCGATCTAGGGATTGGCACTATACACATGAACTCAGCCTTATCAGGCGAGGGTGTTACAACGGGAGAGGGTACAGAGGGTGACATTAGACGCGTAGAAGGGTAGAGAATACGGGTGCATCAAAGAGAGGGAGCGGCGTGGTTGGACGTTACCAGTAGAGCTCGTCAGAGTCGGAGCAGACGGTGGCGCTGCGGGTTGTTGTCGTTGCCGATGTTCTGGTGTTCGCGCGGATGAATGGGAAGGACAGGGAGGTGCGCCAGAGGCTGGGGAGTGTGTGAGTTTGGTCGGGGAGGCAAGGGGCGATGCGGTGCTGCCAGAATTGGCCAGGAACCTCGTCGGAGACGGCGGCGGTGCAGAAGAAATTGGAGACAGCCTGGGGGCTCTCTCGCAGCGGTGTCTGAGGGGAAAGGAAGGGGAGGGGGAGGTGGTTAAACGAGCGTGATCGTGGGGAGTTTTAATTCGCAGAATAACTCGTATTGATTCAAATTAAGACGCGGAAGAAACAGTCAGAGGAAAGGCGAGTTCATCGCGGGGTGAAGACGATGATGACCTGGCTGTGGGGCCCGGCGTCAGTGAGGGAGGTATGTTTCAGGTGGGGTCCAACGGTCAGCGTCTGTGTGGGTCGATTCGCAGGTTTGAATCGTTTTCTGCGGGGAGGAGAGGAGCTGGGCTAACTGGGCCAGGTGGGCTTAGCTGGGCTGGGTCGAGTTTGTTTTCATTTTTTTCTGTTCTGTTTGTTTTTCTATTTCTCTTTCTTTTATTCTGTTTTGATTTTGTTTAATCAATTCAAACCTCAATTTGATTTCAAATCTCAACCAAAGTTTGGGTAGTTTCAAATGTTGATTAGTAGCACATTCTGAAATCATTTTTTTGAATAAAACCTTATTCTTTTTGGGTCTTTTATTTATTCAAAATAGGCTTAGTTTTAAATCATATACGATTTATTAATATTTCTAAACACCATTTGATTTTTCCAAAACCATCCAAATCTTTTCAGTAGGTTTTTATTTGATTAGTTGGTTCAAATAATTCATCTTGAATTATTTGGAAATTATTTTAATATGATTTATTAATCATTTAAGATTGGGTATTTGTTTTAATTCCCATAGGATTTGGTTTAGATCATTTTATTTTATTTTGGAAATTTCTTTATCCAATATTTTATTTAGATTTGGATTATAATTCATTCCACTTGTTTATGGGTTAGGCCAAGATTTGATTTGGTCTTTAAATATTCTTTATTTAATAATTTTATCTTTGTCTTATAAAATCTATATCTTTTCATTTAGAGATCCAAACTTGGTGATTCCAATTTGTGAATTCTTATTTGATATTTCTTTATCCTTTTAAATATCTTTAGGATCCTTTGCTCACCACTTGGTATGGATTTTAGATAAGGGCTTTATTGGCTTTGGAAATTCAATTCCTTTATTAAATCCATAAGATTTTATTTATGGTTCCAAATTGAGTGAAACCAATTTCCATGGTCTTATAATATTTCTATTTGTCTTTCTTGATCATTGTTTGTTGATAAATTTTTATATGGATCAAATCCATGGATTTGGAGATACTTTGGAAATGATTTTTATTCCATTAGGGTTTAGGGTTTTGGATTTATTTTCCAAATGTTTAAATTTCCACATACATTCATTGAGGAATGCAATTCCCTTGATTTGGATTTTGTTGGATTCAAACTTTTACCAAAGTTTGTTCAAGATGGGATTTTAAGTTTCCTTTTTGAAACAAAAGTTTCTTTTCACCCTGATTTTCAACAAAAATTTATTTTGTTTATTTTATTTTTCACATTACAATATTTGGAAAATCTTGGGATGTGACAGTCCTGATGTGATCTTCGCGTTCCCAGGTGGCTTCCTCTTCTCTGTGGTTGCTCCACTGAATCTTGAGAAACTTGATGCTTCGGGTTCGGGTAGTTTGAAAAGCTTCTTCCAAAATACGGATGGGTACTTCGGGATAGGTCAGGTCATCGTTGATCTCTATGGTCCGGTGGTCGATATTCTTGAATACTTCGGTCTTCTCAGGGACTTCGAGACACTTGCAAAGTAACGAGATATGGAACACATTGTGCACGGCTGACATTTCTTCAGGTAGTTCCAATTGATACGATACTTCTCCTCGACGGTTCAGAATCTTGAAAGGTCTGATATATCTTGGGGCTAACTTTCCTTTGAGTTGGAAACGCTGCATTCCCTTTAATGGCGACACTTTCAGATAAACAAAATCTCCTATGTTGAAGACAAGGTCTCTACGTCTCTTGTCGGCGTAACTCTTTTGTCTGGATTGGGCTGTCTTGAGGTGCTCACGAATCTTGTGAACCTTCTCTTCTGCTTCTCATAGGATGTCGGGTCCAAAAATCTGACTCTCTCCTACTTCCGACCAGTTCAAAGGGGTGCGACACTTCCTTCCGTACATGAATTCAAATGGGGCCATTTGCAAACTGGCTTGATAACTGTTGTTGTATGAAAATTCTGCAAACGATAAACAGTCTTCCCACTTGGATCCATATTCTAACACACATGCTCTAAGCATATCTTCGAGTATTTGATTTACTCGCTCCGTTTGTCCATCGGTCTGAGGGTCATATGCGGTGCTGAAATCTAGACGGGTTCCTAAACCTTCTTGGACTTTCTTCCAGAATCTCGAGGTAAACTGAGTTCCTCGATCCGATACTATGTTCTTGGAGACTCCATGCAAACAACGATTCTAGCGATGTATAACTCCGCTAGCTTCGAACTCTGATATGTGGTATTGACGGGTAAGAAATGGGCGACTTTGGACAATCTGTCCACTATGACCCAGATAGTCATTTCCCCTACTAGAAGTAGGTAGTCCAGTGATAAAGTCCATTAATACAGAATCCCATTTCCATTCCGGAATCTGCAATGGTTGCAACAATCCAGTGGGTCTTTGATGTCCGGCCTTGACTCGCTAACAAATATCACACTTGGCGATATAACTTCCGATTTCTCTCTTCATCTTATGCCACCAAAATTGCTCTTTTAAATCTTGATACATCTTAGTTCCTCCGGGATGGATAGAATAAAGAGTATCATGAGCCTCCTTCAAAATAACTTCTTTCAACTCAGAATCCGATGGTACACAAAGGCGTCCTTTGTACCACAGAACTCCTTCTTCGTCTTCGGTGAATCCGGGTACTTTGCATGTACCGATACGACGCTTGATTCCTTCAATACTAGCATTTCCCTTCTGTGCCTCTTTAATCTGACTGATCAAAGTGGGCTGGAGTTCTATGCTAGCCAAAAATCCTTCACTCACTAATTCCATTCAAAAAGCTTCCATCTCTTTGTGCAAGCTCGGTTGCTCCTTCAAGATCATGGAGTTCAAGCGGCACGGCAATCTGCTAAGGGCATCGGCTACTACGTTGGCTTTACCTGGGTGATAGTGAATGTCCAGATCGTAATCCTTGATTAGCTCAATACACCTTCTCTGCCTCATATTCAGCTCCTTCTGAGTGAATATATACTTTAGGCTCTTGTGATCCGAATAAATTTCACAACGGTTTCCCATCAGATAATGCCTCAATGTTTTCAGGGCTAGAACTACGGCTGCGAGTTCGAGGTCATGGGTTGGGTAGTTTTGCTCATGTTGCTTCAGTTGTCGCGATAGATAAGATATAACTTTGCCTTCTTGCATTAGCACACATCCGAGACCAATCTTGGATGCATCACAATACACATCGAAGGGCTTCGTGATATCCGGCATGATCAAGATTGGGGCTGAAATCAATCTCCTCTTGAGTTCTTGAAACCTCGCTTCACATTTGTCGGTCCATTCAAACTTCTTGTCCTTCTTCAGCAATTTGGTCATGGGTCTGGCGATACTAGAGAATCCTTCTACGAATTTGCGGTAATATCCCGCCAATCCGAGAAATGCACGGACTTGGGTTTGAGTGGTTGGGGCTTGCCAATCTTCTACATCTTTCACTTTGGCAGGGTCAACGACAATTCCTCCGGCTGATACAATGTGACCGAGGAATCCTACCTCCTGTAACCAGAATTCACATTTGCTAAACTTTGCATACAGCTGATGCTCTCTAAGGGTTCCAAGAATGGTCCTTAGGTGTAGCTCATGTTCTTCTTCTGATTTGGAATAAATCAGAATGTCATCGATGAAAACAACGACAAACTTATCCAGGAAGTCCATAAAAATCTTATTCATGAGATTCATGAAATAAGCGGGGGCATTGGTTAATCCGAAAGACATGACCGTATACTCATACAATCCATATCTGGTGGTAAAGGCAGTCTTTAGAATATCCTCAGCGCGAATTTTGAGTTGATGATAGCCAGTTCTAAGATCAATCTTAGAAAACACTTTGGCTCCGGTCAACTGATCAAACAAATCTACTATCTTGGGCAAGGGGTACTTGTTCTTGATGGTGACATCATTCAATTTCCGATAATCCGTACACAAACGGTTACCTCCATCCTTCTTGTCCACAAACAAGACAGGTGATCTCCATGGGGACGCACTTGGTTGAATTAAACATGGAATCCAGTTGCTTCTTCAATTCTGCTAGCTCCGACGGGTTCATACTATAGGGTCTCTGGGCTATGGGTCCGGTTCCGAGGATTAGTTCGATGATAAACTCGATATCCCGATCTGGGGGCATACCGGGCAAAACATCTGTAAATACATCGGGGTATTCAGAGACTATCCGAACTTGGTCAATGGTAGGTTGGGCTATACTCTTGTTACACTTGAATTGGTGAGGTAAGGTTCAAGATATATGCTCGACTGATATTTCAGCGGTACTGGTCATAGTTATGGCTTTCTTGGCACAGTCAATTAATCCTTTATGTTTCGACATCCAATCCATTCCTAGTACTACTTCCAAACCTTTAGTTCCGAGTACTATCAGATTTGCATAAAAATCTATGCCATGGATTCGGATAGGGACGGCTTTGCAAATTTGCCTAGCCTTGGTGGTTGATCCGGGAATTTGAACAATCATGACATGCTTTAGTTTGGTTGGTTGAATTTTACTAGTGCATGCAAATTCTTCGGTGACAAATGAATGCGATGCACCAGAATCAAACAACACTCTTGCAAGTACTGAATTAACAGAAAACATACCCAGCACGACGTCTGGCGCTTCCTGAGCTTCTTCAGCATGCATGAGAAAAAGACGGCCATTGCGGTTGAGGGAATTCCCTGGGGCAAATCTTCTTCCTGGCTGAACACGACGCTGCTGCTGAGCTGAGGCATTGGGTGTTGTATCATTCTTCTTGTTGGGACACTCGTTGGAATAGTGGCCTTTATTTCCACAATCATAACAGGTCACTTGCGACTTGTCCTTGGCTGCGACAGGCACAGCATTGCTTCCAGTCCTCGGGGCAGTGTTGGTGTTGGAGGTAGCATTGTTGTTGTTGAACTTGGGTGGGGCACGGTTGAAATTGCTAGAGTTGCCGGGGTTGTTGTGATTTACTCCGGGCCTAGGGTTTCCACGGTTGGGATAGGTGGGATGGGTCATCGGGGGTCTGTTGGTCCTTGGGGCAAATCCTGGAGATGGGTTGGGGCAATACTTTGGGGTCTGATGGGTTCCTGGTTGATGCATCATACGACGCTTGCGGTTCTCATTGGCTTGGTTGATCTTTCCTTCCATCTGGATAGCTGAGTCCACAAGGGCTTCAATACCAGCAAAGGGGATATTGACTAACACTGTCTGCATTTCGTCATGCAGACCATTCAGGAATCTTTCTTTCTTCTTGGCTTCAGTGTCTATTTCATCTGGGGCATACCTAGCTAATGCCAAAAATTTGTCATGGTATTCCACTACAGTCATCCTTCCTTGCTTCAGCTCTCTGAACTCGTCTCTCATTCTCTTGATCAAACCTGGTGGTACATGGGTTCTGCTAAACTTGACCTTGAATTCCTCCCAGGTCATCATCTGGCCTCCAGTCATTGCGCGAACACTGTTCCACCATGCTCGGGCATCTCCGGCTAGATAGTGGGTGGCGAACAAGACTTTCTCGTTGGCTTCCACTCCTGCTACTTCTAAGTTATTTTCCATGGTTTGCAGCCAATCATCGGCGTCTAAGGGCTCTTCGGACTTTGTGAAAACAGGTGGGTTGGTATTCTGGAAATTCTTGAGCTTAGATCCATGGTTGTCCTGATTTCCGTGGCCTTGGTTGTTATGGGCTAGCTGGGCTATTTGCTGAAGGGTGGCTAGGTTGGCTTGACGTTCCGCTCTTTCAGCTTCACGGTCAGAAGTCAACATTTGCAGAATCTGCAACATCGGGTCCGGGGATGAACCACTTCCTCCACGTGGCATCTGAAGATTGAGATAGATCATGAGAAAAGAGGGAAATTTCTAAGGTTTTGGGTCTTTGAAATTTTTTTTTTAAAGTTTGACTTAGATTTTCTAGCAACTTTCTTTTTCATTCATTCATTCATTCATAGCACCTGATACAACACACACCACAACAAAGAAAAACAGATGGTTTTAAGAACCATTTTGGAAACTACGATACAGTGGAACCGAATACTACTCACTACGTGGGTGCTCAAGTGCTACTATTCCTCGGAATCTGTGGCTTCGTCATCTTCATCATCATCGATGAAGGCGAAATCATCCTCATCGGTGAAGAAATCCATAGCCTGATCCTCCAGAAAATCATCGTCATCGCTGAGATAGGAGTAGGGGTCTCCACGAAGATCCTCTCCGGCATTCTCCCTTTCCTCCAACTGCATGTCTCTCTCGTGGATGGTCTCCTCCAGAGATGAGATGCGGTGGCGAAGACGGGCAATGATGCGCTCCTTCTTGTCGAGCTGACAGCGGCGAGACTTGCGATCCTTTGCTAGCATGGCGATGGTCTGGTCCTTTGTCTTGATGATGGCAGACTTGTGGTTGCAGTAGTCACGGCAGTTGTCTAACTCCTGCTGACAATCGTACATCATGAAGCTGAGGTGGTCCAATTGGGTCTTCAGCTCAGGGTGGTATGGGGCTTCCAGTGGTTTTCCATTTGCATCATGCCTTGGGCAAAACTCAAAGCGAGTACCCTTGATCTGATTGATTCTCTGCCCACACAGACGGGAAAGATCTTCTTGCATGGCTCTGGCAAGTCCATAGAGCCAGTTGTTTTCTCTCAAGGTAAATTGAATTCCCTCCGTAGTGGGAGGTTCAATCTTTACTCGGAGACTTGCAACAATTAGCCACTGCAGATCTGCTCTTCCTTGTGTTGGAGATATGCCCAAGAGGCAATAATAAAGTGGTTATTATCATATCTTCACACTTATGATAAATGTTTACATACCATGCTATAATTGTATTAACCGGAAACATTAATACTTGTGTGATTTGTAAACTAAAATAAGAGTCCCTAGTAAAGCCTCTTGTTAAACTAGCTTGTTGGTTAATATATGATCATGGTTTCCTGATCATGAACATAGAGATGTTATTAACAACAGGATCATATCATTAGGAGAATGATATGGTGGACATACTCCTATAGATAAGCGTAGCATAAAGATCAAGTCATTTCAATAGTTCAATTGCTATATGCTTTCTGATACATAGTAACCTAATTCCTTCGACCATGAGATCATGCATATCACCTTTACCGGATGGATGCTTTGATGACATCAAACACCACACCGTAAATGGGTGGCTATAAAGGTGGCATTGAGTGTTCGGAAAGTATTGGTTGAAACACATGGATCAAGAGTGGGATTTGTCCATCCATATGACGGATAGATATACTCTGGGCCCTCTCGGTGGAATGTCATCCAATTAGCTTGCAAGCATGTGACTGGCTCACAAGGGATCACATATCACGGGAACGAGAAAAGAGTACTTATCGGTAACAAGGTTGAACTAGGTATGCAGAGATACCGACGATCATAACCTCGGATAAGTAAACTATCGTGAGACAAAGGGAAATTGGTATCGTATGTAAGTGGTTCATTCGATCGCAAAGTAATCGTAGAAATATGTGGGAGCCATATGAATTTCCAGATTCCTCTATTGGTTATTGTTCGGAGAAGTGTCTCGATCATGTCCGCATAATTCACGAACCGTAGGGAGACACACTTAAGGATTCGACGTTGTTTTGAGTAGTTATGGTATTATGAGAAAGAGACCGAATGTTGTTCGGAGTCTCGGATGGGATCCGGGATATCACGAGGTGATCCGGAATGGTCCGGAGAATAAGATTCATATAAGGAAAGTCCCGTTTCGGAGTTCGGGAATGATTCCGGTGTTTTCATCAGGAATGTTCTAGAAGGTTCCGGATTGTCCGGCACTCCGGGGGGGGAGGGTACATTAATGTATAATTGAATGATTGCATCATGTACTAAGTGTTCTTGCTGTTCCAAATCTGAAAAGTCAAACTGCCAGTTTGAAAGTCAAATGGCTAAAACAGGAAACTGTGGAAAACAGGAAACTGTGGGAAACAGGAAACTGTGGGAAACAAGCAAGAGGAGGTTGAAACCAACTTGGAGGAGGAGTCCCTCTCCTCCAAGCCGGCGGCCAGCCTAGGCCGAGTTGGGGAGGGACTCCCCTCCCCTTCCCTGGCGCGCCAGCCCCTCCACCTATAAAAGGAGGGGCAGGGCCTCCTCCTCTAGACACAAGTTCCTATCCTCTAATCTCCGGTTTAGAGCCGTTTTGGTTTAGAGCTTCTAATTGCTCTAGCCTGCGGTTTAGAGCCTTCTAATTGGTGTGTCTAATCCCTATACCACTAATATCTCTCTCTCATACTCCACCATACTCGCTCCGGCTTAAGGCGAAGCCCTGCGGGATCTCCCCTCTACTTCCGGTACCACGCCGTTGTGCTGCCGGAATCGCGAGGAGAGTGCTACAACCTCCGCTGCCTGCTGGAACAAGGGAGAAGAAGGTCTTCGTCGAGTACCGAACGTGTGACCGACTGCGGGAGCGCTGCCGGAACGCAGCGCCGGAAGGATCGTCTACGCGATCTTGAGATCGGAAAGAGTACGACTACATCACCCACGAGAATCCGCTCTCGTTAAACACTTTGGAATCTTCGAGGGTAAGTTATTCCATCGACTCGTTGCTACAATCTAGTAGATAGATCTTGGCTTGTTTGTTTGTATGCGATAGAAAATTTTTGTTTTCCATGCTACGAACCCCTACAGTGGTATCAGAGCCGTGTCTATATGTAGATTTGTTGCACGAGTAGAACACAATGGTCATTGTGGGCGTTGATGCTTTTATTGTCGATTGCTTATTGTGTACTTTGCATCTTGCGGTATGTTGGGATGAAGCGGCCCGGGCTAACCTTACATGACATCGTTCATGAGACTTGCTCCACGCTTGACATGCAACTTGTATTGCATAAGTGGCTTTGCGGGTGCCTGTTTATCCTAGCATAGTTAAGATCCAATTTACAACGGGTGATTGACAATACTAGTATCAATGTTGTGGTTCTTGTTCGTAAGTTAGAACGACACTTATTGAAAGCCCCAAACCACGTAAAACATGCAAAGAAAATTAGAGGCGTCTAACTTTGTTTTGCAGGGGTGTGCAGTGATGTGATATGGCCATGATTGTGATTATATTTGATGTATGCAATGTTCCTTATTGTAAGTTGGCAACCGGCAGGAGCCATATGGTTGTCTTTAATTTATGTTAAGACCCGCGTGTCTATTCAAAGTAGTTGTAATAGTTGAAGCCAGTGGACGACAACCATGGAGAAGCGTCATTGACCTTGATGCAATGTCGGTGATGATGGAGATCATGTTCGTGCTTGAAGATGGAGATCGGAAGCACAAAGAAGAAAGGCCATATCATATCACATATTATGAATTGCATGTGATGTTTATCCTTTATGCATCTTGTATTGCTTAGTAGACGACGGTAGCATTATAAGATGATCCCTCATGCACATGAATTTCAAGTCATAAAGTGTTCACCCTTAGTTAGCACCGTTGCTAAAGCTTGTTGTTTCGAAGCACCACGTGATGATCGGGTGTGTTAGATTCTACAAGTGTATACAACGTGAGCAAGCCAGATTTGCTCATGCGGAAACTAAGGTTTGATCTTGACGAGCCTAGCATGTACAGACATGGCCTCAGGAACACGGATTACCGAAAGGTAGAGCATGAGTCATATAGTAGATATGATGAACATGTTGATTGTTCGCCATTGAAGCTATATCAACTCTCATGATGATCGGTTTTGATGTGGTGGATTTGGTTCGTGTGATCACTAAAACAATGTGAGGGATATTGTTTTGAGTGGGAGTTCACCTAGATTAATTTAATTATTAATTAGAACTCAATTTATCATAAACTAAATCAAAGTGAATTTGCATAGTTGTTGTAATCATTGGCATCCGTTTACCACCTTGCGCTTAGTTATAATTGAGATAATAGAACTATAGAATTCTGGTTAGTTACTTTACGAACTGGTATCGTATTGTTTTGAAGTGTTAATCTAAAGTTTAAAAGTCCTATTGCAAACTTTCAGTAAGTTCCGGTTACTCCATGAAGTTTAATAATTAGTATTAAATCAAGAGTAACAATTCCAAGTGTTAGTATATAAGTATCATGTTTGTCTCCATGATTCTTGATATTCTAAGGATTCTCTTAATATCAAGGTTATCTAGGATCTGAAAGAGTTGTTTCAGAAACCATGATGTGTGGAAGATATTGTGATATCTGAAACGAAGTTTTGGTTGCAACATGATAGAGTATAATATGGCTAAAGTCATGTTCTCATATTTGATGAGAATTTGCAAAAGGTTGGAGACACTAGTTGTCCTAAACCTCCAAAAGTTTTTGGGAAAGCAACATTATACTCACGATTCATCGTTATAAGCTAAAAGTAGCTTGATCATGGACGATTCCATGATAAGGGTGAATATTTGATGTAGGTAAAATGTTTACTACACCAAGAGATTACTAAAGAAATGAATTTTGAAAGAACACCAAACATTTGATGATGGTGATCTACTTCAAAGTGCAAGTCCAAAGACATTGGTATTTAACTATACACGCTTTGGACTATATGTCATATGTATGACTCCACTATTGATGTTGATAGATTCTTTCAAACAGAAAAGGAAATATTGAAAGAAAATCTCATAAGTATATGGCAGAAAAGAAAAAGACTAGAATTGTTCAGTTTAAGTATATAGATGATATACATGTTATGGCTATATTCTTTGCTTATCAAACAATGTGGTTTTTAAGTATTTGATACTGAATTTGTTGGTATGAATCGTCATACGAAACAACAGAATTCATGAACTACAGTGGCCTAAGTAATTAGCAAAAGAATATGTGATGATGTTCATCGAGAACAAATAAAGGGTTATTGTGTTGCTCGTTAAACATCAAAGGCTTGCCTTCAAAGATTTGTTTTATCAGGTATTATGAGAACAAAAGGGTTGTTCAAATAATTGCCGTAATCCATAAAAGATGGATGATTCACAAATCTTGTTGGAGAAATCACATCCATAAAACTAGTGCTAAAAATGTCCAAAGACAAATTGATTGAAAGATCACTTAGGAAGTGACATCGCCGTTTAAATTATAATGGAAAGAAAACATGAAGAAACTCCATGTGGATGGAATTTTGGAGTCTTCTGATTTTGATCAAATGACGCTTGTGAAACTTTCCTAGAGATAATTAAAACTTCGTTCATAGGCCAAAAGGGAACGAATGACTAGCTTATTGGAACTTGTACATATTGTTGTACGAAATCCATTATGTGTAGTCAAAAGCGATGGATTTCAACTTCATATGCTTTCTCCGAAAATTTGAGTGAATATATGAATATTTACTTAATAAGGATAAAGTATGAAACACTTGAAAAGTTCAAAGACTTTCAAGATGAAGTGCAAAATCATTGTAACAAGAATATGAATAGTTTATGATAAGATCATAAAGGAAAATATTTAAGTTACAAGTTTAGCATAATACCTAAGATTTAAGGAATTGTTCCGTGGATTTGCATTTTCCCGAAACACCATAAGAGTATGGAGCGTTCGAGATATGTAATTAAACCTTGTTTGACATGGTAAGATCAAAGGTATAATTTATAAAACTGCCATTATATTTTAAAGATTAAAAGCTTTAGAGATTACCGTTTTTCCACTGAAAAGAGCTTCATCATAATCCGTTGAAATGACACCATATAAGGTTATGGTTTGGGATAAAACCCAAGTTGTCCTTTCTTAAACATTGGTATGCTATGCATAAGAAAGATGTGTGCAACCAAAGTCGGATGAACCTGTCTTTGTATAAACTGTTAAGTATTCCTCCATAAACACCGGAGACAAAAGTGTTTGTTTCTTAGAACGTCAAGTTTCTTTGAGAAGGAATTTTTCGTGAAAAGTTAAGTGGGAGGACAATAGAACTTTGATAAGGTTAAAAGAACCTTAGCTATATGTGCAAAGTTGCGCAGCACCGAAAAGTGTTCCGGAGGCAGCAACAATGCTCATGGCTCACGTGCCTCAAGGGTTGTGGTCACGGAGATCTAAGTTCCTATTGAAACAAGTAGGTCGAGTAAACAATCAAATACCAAGATTTGAGGGTTGAATCATTATTTGAGAATAATGAACGGACTACATGCAAAGAAGTGATGATGGGCCCTGACTCCGTCAAATGGCTTGAATCCATAAAATCCGTGATAGTTCCATACACGAGAAATCAAGTTTTGAACTTGAAGGACCCTCGAGAAAGGTGTAAGACCTTACAGTTGTGTTTGGATCTATAAATAAATAGACATGGATGTTGCACATCTATGAAATAGTCGACATGTTGGGAAAGAGTTCACAACAATGTTCAAAGGTTGACTATGACAAGATCTGATCTTTCATAGCAATATTTAGTCTAGACGGATTAGTGTAGCAACCACTACATATAATTTTATTATATGGTAGTTGAATAAACAAAACAAGTTCTTCTAATAGAAGGGTTACCTAGGACGTGTGCATGACACAGTCCAAAGGGTTTTGTTAAAATTCAAGGGATGCTAAAAACATATGCAAACTTCAATGGTTGAAATAAGCATAGCGGAGTTGGAATCTTCACTATGATGAAACTGTTAAAAGAGTTTAATTTCATCAGAGATAATTAAAATGCTTGCATTTGCAAGAAATTAAGTGGGAGCGCTAAGACATGTTTCTAATACATTATGTGGAAGACATATTGTTGATTGGAAATAATGTATCTTTTATTAACACATATTAAGAATTTCATCCTGATGAAAGACTTAGGCAAAACCCAAATATTTGGCATCAATAGACGCTAATATGGTTGTGCCAGAAGTACATAGACGAGATATTGAATGAGTTCAATATAGAAACTACAAGAAAAGGTTCTTGTCGCACAGAAAGGATTGAATGAGTTCAATGTTGATGATATATTCAAGTGTATTGACATTTGGTAAAGTGAAACAAATAATCAAGTATAGATTGATACTTGATGTATGAAATCACAAAGAGTATTTATATCAATCATACTGTGATATGTACAAATCCAGATATGTCCTATGCTCTAAATGTTGTGAGCATATACCAGAATGATTCATAAGATGATCATTGGACAATAGTAAGGATATTCTTATGATCTTTTGGAAGAACTAAGAGTATAATATTTGTAGAAGTGACAAATAGATGGTTAGTTCATTGTAAAAGTACTACATTGATACTAGCTTTGTCACAAAGTACAAATTAAGTTTATCTCAATCTAAAACTAAGGGTGGCACAATATAATGGAAAGTGAGTTCCATAATGGATTTGGATGAGTTCCAAAGTTAAGACATTGTGACAGATACTACAACAAAAGACTAAGTATATGACTGCTATTTTAGCAGCAAAAGAGGGCATTTGTGTCAAGTAGTTTGTTATCAAACTAGGTGTAGTTCACAGTGGGATAATACTATGAAGATATATTGTGCGACAATATTATCAACATGTTTTAACCCCAAAGAGCTAAAGGTCACACCGAAAGACCAAATTTATACAAAGCCATCTCATTAGAGAATGAGTGATGCGTAGAGACGCAAAGACATGCAATTACACACGGACCTGGAAGTGTCAGATCTGGAGATTAGTTGACCACTAGCAATCGTGTACATACAACACCGGAAAGCCATAGGTGTTATATACACAAAGGTTTGAAACTAGATTATTGACTCTAGTGCAAGTGGGAGACTGTTGGAGATATGCCCAAGAGGCAATAATAAAGTGGTTATTATCATATCTTCACACTTATGATAAATGTTTACATACCATGCTATAATTGTATTAACCGGAAACATTAATACTTGTGTGATTTGTAAACTAAAATAAGAGTCCCTAGTAAAGCCTCTTGTTAAACTAGCTTGTTGGTTAATATATGATCATGGTTTCCTGATCATGAACATAGAGATGTTATTAACAACAGGATCATATCATTAGGAGAATGATATGGTGGACATACTCTTATAGATAAGCGTAGCATAAAGATCAAGTCATTTCAATAGTTCAATTGCTATATGCTTTCTGATACAATGTAACCTAATTCCTTCGACCATGAGATCATGCATATCACCTTTACCGGATGGATGCTTTGATGACATCAAACACCACACCGTAACTGGGTGGCTATAAAGGTGGCATTGAGTGTTCGGAAAGTATTGGTTGAAACACATGGATCAAGAGTGGGATTTGTCCATCCATATGACAGATAGATATACTCTGGGCCCTCTCGGTGGAATGTCATCCAATTAGCTTGCAAGCATGTGACTGGCTCACAAGGGATCACATATCACGGGAACGAGAAAAGAGTACTTATCGGTAACGAGGTTGAACTAGGTATGCAGAGATACCGACGATCATAACCTCGGATAAGTAAACTATCATGAGACAAAGGGAAATTGGTATCGTATGTAAGTGGTTCATTCGATCGCAAAGTAATCGTAGAAATATGTGGGAGCCATATGAATTTCCAGATTCCTCTATTGGTTATTGTTCGGAGAAGTGTCTCGATCATGTCCGCATAATTCACGAACCGTAGGGAGACACACTTAAGGATTCGACGTTGTTTTGAGTAGTTATGGTATTATGAGAAAGAGACAGAATGTTGTTCGGAGTCTCGGATGGGATCCGGGATATCACGAGGTGATCCGGAATGGTCCGGAGAATAAGATTCATATAAGGAAAGTCCCGTTTCGGAGTTCGGGAATGATTCCGGTGTTTTCATCAGGAATGTTCTAGAAGGTTCCGGATTGTCCGGCACTCCGGGGGGGAGGGTACATGAATGTATCATTGAATGATTGCATCATGTACTAAGTGTTCTTGTTGTTCCAAAACTGAAAAGTCAAACTGCCAGTTTGAAAGTCAAATGGCTAAAACAGGAAACTGTGGCAAACAGGAAACTGTGGGAAACAAGCAAGAGGAGGTTGAAACCAACTTGGAGGAGGAGTCCCTCTCCTCCAAGCCGGCGGCCAGCCTAGGCCGAGTTGGGGAGGGACTCCCCTCCCCTTCCCTGGCGCGCCAGCCCCTCCACCTATAAAAGGAGGGGCAGGGCCTCCTCCTCTAGACACAAGTTCCTATCCTCTAATCTCCGGTTTAGAGCCGTTTTGGTTTAGAGCTTCTAATTGCTCTAGCCTGCGGTTTAGAGCCTTCTAATTGGTGTGTCTAATCCCTAGACCACTAATATCTCTCTCTCATACTCCACCATACTCGCTTCGGCTTAAGACGAAGCCCTGCGGGATCTCCCCTCTACTTCCGGTACCACGCCGTTGTGCTGCCGGAATCGCGAGGAGAGTGCTACAACCTCCGCTGCCTGCTGGAACAAGGGAGAGGAAGGTCTTCGTCGAGTACCGAACGTGTGACCGACTGTGGGAGCGCTGCCGGAACGCAGCGCCGGAAGGATCGTCTACGCGATCTTGAGATCGGAAAGAGTATGACTACATCACCCACGAGAATCCGCTCTCGTTAAACACTTTGGAATCTTCGAGGGTAAGTTATTCCATCGACTCGTTGCTACAATCCAGTAGATAGATCTTGGCTTGTTTGTTTGTATGCGATAGAAAATTTTTGTTTTCCATGCTACGAACCCCTACACCTTGATCATTGAGCTGAGCTCCGAAGAACTCGGGGTGCGGACGCTCCAGAAGTTCCGAAAGCTGGTCCAAATCCCTCTCAAAGATCAAGTCTACTCCATTCCCCAACTGATAAAACTTGATGTACTTCACGTCCATCTATAAGAATATAGGATGAGTAAGTTAGTAGAGTGATTAAGTGTGCCAAAATTTTATGTATTTTGCAAGAGTTTTTGAGGAACATGAATTTTTAGGAAAGAATCAAAGGGATAAGAATGAGAATAGTTTCTTTTCTAAATATTTGTTTTTCTTTGGTTTTGAAAAATAAGTTTTTGGTTTAAACGTCCATTCTAACTAGGGTCTCCTATGGTCAACCTGGCTCTGATACCAACTTGTCAACACCCGGATTTTTCAATCCTAGATGCCTGTTATGCCATACATCGCAATCCCAGGATTACCATTTTTGCGAGACATAACAGAATTGGATACCATAGTACATCATCCATTACAAACGATACATAAGTTCTTACACAAATAGGGATCTCATGATCCAGTTCTTAATACAACATCAAGCAGCGGAATACATAATAATGACGGTAGCGTAGGCGAAGCTCCATCTTCGGGGTCACATGCAATGCTGACGATAGGAGATGATCCTAGTTGTCGTAACCTTCCTGGGGTCCATCCTCCAGGTACTCCTCTTCATATACTGGCCATGGGAATAGCCAGGGACAAAGCCATGAGTACTCTTTAAGTACTCACAAACTAATACTAACAGGTAAAGGGGTTTTTGGATAATTGGACACTAGGCTCTAGGGTTGTTTTGCAAAAGCCAGATTTATCTCTAAGAAGTTCCAAAGCTAATCACAATTTTATAACTCCTAAGTGGGATCTTGTATTTCATATCACAACCCTGTTGTGGTCTAGTCAAAGTCTCAATTCATTTCACAAGTCATTTTGAAAAGTCTGACGGGGGAACAGTATGGCCACTCCAACTGTCCATAACCGCGGACGTGGCTATTCGAATAGTTTGACACTCTGCAGAGATTGTACACTTTCACCACAACATTCGATAAATCCGTCAGGAACAAATCCTGAATTCACCATACTTAGTATGTGGATAATCAATCCTAACCTTTCGATTACACGCCCTAGTATAAGCACCTCTCCTGTGAGTTTGGCCTCCCAACCATGACCAACTGTCATCTTGGGTACTGCACAGGTGGACAATCTTCACAAGGTAGCCTCAGCTCAGACCTTGGCCGTGAGGGAGCTAATACTAAGGTATATAAGTTTCCAGTCAAGCCCTACCCAATATTCGGGTATTGTGGTTGTACGATAAAATTGGAATGGTATCGCATCCAGACAACCATCAGTTTTATAAAGGGCTAAGGCTCATGCCTCAACATTTTCATCACCAAAATCATCAGGTGTTCGGAAACACATGTCCAAAACATTTCAATAGAATGATCCATCATTCCAAGGTTTTCATAACTATTTTTCCACCAAGTATTCCCATCTAAAGTTGATCAAGTTTAATGATTAGCACTAGCATCTACAGGTGGGGGTAAACACTAATGAGGGGTAGTAGACTAGTGGAGTTTCAACTAAGCTCAATCTCATGCCTTGGGATGACATCAAGATTATCTAGCTTAGTCCAAATTTTATGCTCTTTATGCAACCTTCACACATCTTTCTAGTATCTACCATTCACTTAAGTAAGCTCTAAGTACTAGCTTTGATAAAGAAATAAAGTAATCAAGCTTGCAAGTAAAACTAGGATTGGTTTATCAAGTGGAGATGATCATATATGCTTAGGGCATATAGTTGTCATAGTAACAAGTAGGGGTTTGTTGCATCAGTTGGGTATTCTGCAAGAGTTAACTTGCATCAATATTAGTATAAGCTTGCCTTATGCAGAGCAGTGGTTGAAGTTCTCCTCGGCTTCTTCTTCGTAGAATCCTCCTTCCTCCTCGTATCCTTGGTCGGTACTATCGTCTATGAATAAATACGAGGTGCACAATCACCAAAAAATACTTAAGTACTTGCAATCATCACACAAAAGGGTCCTATAGATGATCTAACATCATCTCTAATATTACAAGATTAAGGCTTGGTTTAATTCCTTTTATTTTTAGAACAGTAATTTCTACTCATTGAAAAACTACTTAAGATTTAATATTCTCCAAACCAAACATGGGATCATGTTGACACATGTCATCACCACATATTGTAGTCCAAGGGAATGTGATTTAAAGTGGTGTCACAATTTAATAAGGTTTTACCCTTTTATTTTAATTAATTAAAGTGGCTAGAAATGCCTATGTAGCATTCTTTTATTACTTGAACATTATTTCTGCAAGTAAACCTATATATTTTTATATATTCTGAAAGGTATGGTTAAATGTGATTTTTGAGAGTTGGAATCAACTCAAAAGCTATTATGGTTTAAATTTGAAAAATGTTTGAATGCAGAAAAGCTTCTGCCTTGTTATTTTTACCATGGGTGATCTATAGATCCAAGTGACTTGAATCCAATGGGCTTGGATTCAGCATTCCCAGACCTTTCTAACAAAATTGGTTTCATTAAATTTGGTGCACTGAATCGATCTGGGTTGATTTTTGAAGTTGAGTACAGGAGTGAGTTTGAAATAAAATAGAAAAGGTTTAATTTGAATAACTGGGCTGCGCGGGAAAAGTTAACGGGCCGTCCTGCTAAGAACAGTGCTCTCGCGGGCTGCTTAAGTGGGTGTCCCCACTCGTCAGTGAGACAGGGAGGGGCGAAGCGGCACGGGGCAACGTGGGTCGTTCGATTTGATTATAATCCAACGGCTGGGAGTCATCGTCGACGCGAGACAACGCCGGCGAGAAAGAAACCTAGCGCGGCCAGTGAGGGGTGCTGGGGGCTCACCGAGGTGCAGGCGAGGGTCGGCGAGGCGGGCGAACGACAAAGTCAACGACGGCGAACTCAAGGGTGGTCGCGGTAGCTCCTTGGCTGGACGAAATCGATGGCGCCCTTCTTCTCCAAAGGCGGCGGGCTCCGGTGAAATTCCGGCGAGGTGGTGCTCGCCTTGCTCCGGGAACGGTGTGGCACTATCAGTGAGAAGAGGGGAGTGAGGTGGTGTGAAGAAATCGACTGGGGGTGGCCTCTATTTATAGTCGAGCGAGGGGACCGACGGGGCGCAAGGTGAGATCGTCAGGGGCGATGTTACAGGCGGCTATTGGCATGGGCGACGGTAGGGGACGGTGTGGTGTTCCCTGGCGATGCTCAACGACATGGTTTTGAGGCGTGGGGCGGTGTGGCTTGGTCTAGAACATGCGACGCTCTGCACGGCAGAGGCGGCGTCTTCGACGGCGAGCGATGGCTGTGCGGCGCGGGGCGGCGAATGAGAATGTCTGGCGGTCTCCTGGGTCGGTGGGTATTGTGTGTGCACGCGGTGAGGGCGGCGCGCGGTCTGTGGGCGCTGGTCGAGGGTGGCGCTCTGGCGCACGCTCGGCACGGTTGCTGACGAGGTTGGCATGGTTCGTGCATGTGGTCCAGGGCTTGGCAACGCTCGCGGCTGGGACAGGGAGTGGCGGTGGACGGTGGGCTGCCTCCCAGACATGCTGGCTAGGCTTGCTTCTCTTCCTAGCTTGTTGTCGACATGGGGGTGACAAGGTTGGCTTCGGCTATTCACCGTTGATGGTAATGACAATCTCATAGTGGTTCTAGTGTTTAGTTAATCTTGCTAGATGATCTACTGAGCTGGTTGTGAGCTAGAGAGGGAACAAGTTAGGCTTCAATCACTGCTCACTATAGTGTTTAGGATTTTGATGATTTGTGTCTGCAACCTGTTTGATGAAATGGCCGCATGAAATCAAGTTTTGAATTTTGAAAAGATTTTTGGTGGGTTTGCTAGATTAGTGGTGGTGAGTCTGCAGATGCTTGGGTTTTGAAAGTTGAGCTTGTTTGAGTGGTTTTTGAAAAGGTGGGATCTTCCCATATGATAAAGATCAATTTTGAATTGTCATTTAAACTATGCATTTGCAAGTTTCTCGATGATCACAAAGTGGGCCTTGATACCTTGTTATGAGTACATTCAAGGGGTGAAAAGATCCAGAAAAGTTTCCATTAGGTTCTGAAAGTTTGAGACAGCCAAAGTAGGCATGGGAGTTAAATTGGTCAAAATGACCATTCCTTTATTTTATTGGTTTTGATTTATTTGTCCTTAGGAAAAGTTTGGGAAATGTTTTAGATGATGTTTATTTCACCTAAGAAACATTTTACAAGCAAAGGAACACACAAACAAGTTGGTTCAAAAGAATTAAAAATGAAATGCATACTCACATGCATGCTTTCATAATTTTATTTAGAAAAGTTTTTTGTTAATCCTAATTTTAATGATTAGAAGTTGATGATCCAAGTTTAGTATTTTTGGGATGTTATAGAAACTTCGTAATATATAACCCCACGTATCCCCCGAGGTTCGTGCATCGTGTTCTCGTCATGTTTTCATTTCGATCTGTTTCTATCAGGAAATCTTCTCAAGTTTAGAGCACCATGGCCTCCGCCAATGACAAAGGCAAGAAGCCCGAGGAAGAAGAACCTCAAGTCCCTAAGGAATAGGAGATTCCGGTAGGTTATGAAGGTGACATGGAGGAGGACAAGCAACCGGACACCCACGCTACCATCACAAGCATTGGGTTGGTGGCACAACCTACCCAGCTTAGGAGGACAGCACGGATGTCTACAGGTGGGGGAACTCCGCGTCATATCCTCTCTCCACGCACACTTCCTTCTAGTACCCCTTGTTCTAACCGTGCAGGGAAGAAACACTCTAATTTGCAAGAATGGAGAAAGAATAACAAGGACTGGGATCCTTGGTCCGAGTTGATCATGGGTTGCATCGAGCATAATTCGTAGTTAATTCATACTCTAACCTTAGATATGGAGGACTTGAAGAGACTTGTTGAAGAGCTTATCAAGAGAACACCACCACCACCGAAGGAGTAATTCGTCATCAGATTTGGCATCCCCTTGGCATGTTCCAAGCTTAGGGGAGTGCCGCGGTATCACCACCATTATCTTTTATCTTTTACCTTTTTAGTGGATTCATATCTGTGGTAGAGAGGTTATCTTATAGTTTGGTTTGCATGTGGAAGTATCTCTCCTTTATTTGATTATCTATGTATCCCTTGGTGTGAGTGCCTTTATAGGAATATTAATGAGAAGTCTCATCTTTTACTTTTTGCACTTGTTATTTTTAGTTTGCAATCTCTATTATATGATGGATCTTGTTGATCAGTATTGGCACCACTCCGGGATCATAAAGTGGATCTAAATTGGTTTTGGAAAACCGAGTTCTGGTCAGTGGAATTAGTTTGAAAGAGAAAAATAAAGAAAGAAAAAGCTTACATGTATTTGGTATCATTTGTTTTCTTTCTTGTTGGCTCATAAGCTTAGTATTCTTTATTTAAGATTCTTTTGTGTCTTCAAGGAGGATTGCATGTTTGGCTTTATTACTTGTATTTTTGCTTGTTTCTTTCAACTCTCTTGCTTGCTACCCAGCCTTGCTAGCCAAAAACCTATTTTGAGAAGGCATACTTCTTATGTTTCCAAAATCCTTCAAACCAAAACTTTTGCCACTTGTGTCCACCATATCTACCTAGTAGCTTTTGCTATTCCAAGCAAATTCTCAAGCTTCATCTACCTTTCGAATTAAAAAAGTATTTTGTTATGTGAAAACTAGTTAGTAAAGCTCTCACGAACTTGATGGCACACTTTATTTACTTGCCCCTAATAAACTTGAACCATTGTGGACATCGAAGTTGTATATGCTTGCATCTGTATGTTGGAATTAGCAGAACCATGCTGTCACGGGGAACGTTTTCAACATTGCACTAGTACTCTGTACACAGTTGATATCGTGCTCTTTTGTCTATGGATGTCAACGGTGTGAAATAAAGAGGGAACTTGTAAGTCCATGGAGTTTGTATTCTCTGTTAGATAAACGCCTGGGCCGCTAGCCTAAGCCATGCTTAATAATGGTGGAAACTTGCACCATCACCATAGTGAGTCATCTATGAAGCATCATCAATAAAAAGCTATGCATATGATAAATAAAAAGATCGTTGAGATGCTCATTGTCTTCTTTCTTTGTCATTTTGGTTATGGGAAAGCTCCTGTACCATGTGCAAAGGGTACCCCGTTGGCGGTTCTCAATGACATGCAAATACTTATAATGACAAGAACTTACCTGGATCCAAAGTTGAGTATGCATGACGAGTGGCCCTCATATTCAAGGGACATGAGATTGCCAATTTATATTTCATCAAGCATATACTCCAACTTTGTTCACTTTAACCTTAATCATATCAAGATGCTTATGATAGGGCAATGAGGGCTCAAATCTAGTAAGTACCATAATCTTTTGGAAGCTCTTTATGACTTGTAATCCCTGCTACCCTCTAAGAAGGGACCTTTCTCCTAGTTACCAGTTGAGTCAGTAAACCTACTTCCTCTCTTTCTCCAACAAGCTTTTGAGTTGTTGTATTTCAATCATTCATATGGTGATTTATTCAATCATGTTCTTTATCTTCCTTGTTTTCACAAAACTCTTATCTATTGAGTATTACTTTGAAAGCCTTCACTTGTGAAAAACCTTTTTGAGCAAAGAGTGCTTCTGTTTTGAAACTTCTACAAAGAA
This sequence comes from Avena sativa, assembly GCA_916181665.1. Taxonomy (NCBI): domain Eukaryota; kingdom Viridiplantae; phylum Streptophyta; class Magnoliopsida; order Poales; family Poaceae; genus Avena; species Avena sativa. The sequence goes on from OV702296.1 coordinate 289,403,963, forward strand.
AAGCTTTTGTGAAACTGTTTGCCAGGTGTTCTCTGACCAAGAACAAGTTTGTCAATTCCAATTATGATTTATCTTTATGCATCTCTATTGTGACTATTGTAATTGGTTGCAAGCTAAGTTATATAATGGTGAGTTGCTTTCTTCTATGAGTTATGCAATGGTAAGTGTGATGCTTCTTGTCCGTATTCTTCTATCGACATTTCACTCCATAAACCTGTGGACATGTTTACTGAGCTCAGTATTCGCTTGGGGACAAACGAAGTCTAAGCTTGGGGGAGTTGATACGCCCAATTTGCATCACCCTTCTATATCATACTGTACCTCTATTCATTGATATTTGTCTTATTATGAGGTATTACTTATGGCTTTTCATCTATTTATGCATGTTGGATGATTCCTAGAGGATGGACAGCCAGAGTCTAGATTCTGATGGAAAAGAAGGCGTTTCGGTGCAATTTCGCGAAGATCGGGAAAATACCATAAAAATATGGAAACATATTATTTTACTAGAAGACGAAGGCAGCCAGAAGGAGGGATGGAGATGGGCCTCAGGGGGGCCACAACCCCCCTAGGCGCGGGCCCACCTGACCCACGCCTAGGGCAGGTGTGGCCCACCTGCCCGGCCTCCGACTCCGCCCCTTCGCCTATATCTTCCCTTCGGAACCCTAATACCGAGGGAACGACCACAGATAGATTTCCGCCTCCTCTGGGGGCGGAAAACACCGAGAGAGAAAGATGTCTCCGGCGGACAGATTTCTGTCGGGGGAATTCCTTCCCGGAGAGGGGAGACCATCGCCATCAACACCGTCATCAAGCTAGGCTTCATCGGGATCATCATCATCATCCACACCATCATATCCACCAGCACTATCATCACCACTCCGTCCTGCTGTAACAATTGTGTTGAATATTGCTTAGTTCATTAGGGGAAACTTTCCCGGTGTTAATTACTATTGTAGTTGATGCTTGTGAGTGGAACCATTGGATTATTGTTTATGTTCAGATTGTTATCCATTATCATATCATCTTTGATCTTGATCCATATGATGTCTTGTGAGCAGTTCGTTTAGTTCTTGAGGACATGGGAGATGTTATGTTGTTAGTAGTGAACCTGTGATGAGTTATTATTCAATGATTTAGTATTTAAGTTGTGGTGCTATTCTTCTAGTGGTGTCATGTGAACGTCGACTACATGATACTTCACCATTTATGGTCCTAGGGGAATGCATTGTGTATTTGGCTACTAATCGTGGGGTTGCCGGGGTGACAGAAACCTGAACCCCCGTTAGGACACCTTTGCACAAGGGAGCGTAGGATCTCAGAGTTTAAGGCTGTGGTTAGATTTATATCTTAATTACTTTCCTGTAGTTACAGATGTTTGCAGGGGGTTTAATCACAAGTATGTATTAGTCCTAGGAAGGTCGGTATGTTAGCACAGGTTCACCCACACAACACTTACAAACACCAGCGAAGAGTACTCAGCTATTTGAAGCGAAAGCACTTGACAGAATTCCCATGTGTCCTCGAGAACGTTTGGTCCTTATAAGTATTTGCACCGGCTTGTCCTTTGCTAAGAAAGGATTGGGCCACTTGCTCCATTTGTTCGTTACTACTGTTACTTGCTCTTTGTTTTGTTGCCTTGTCAGAAAACCACTAAAATCCGTTTGCTAAGCATTCATAGGGATTTCCTGCTCCATACCACTGTTCAGCACCTTCTGCTCCTCATTGGGATCGACACTCCTATTTATCAAAAGTACTACGATACACCCCCTATACTTGTGGGTCATCATACACCCCTGCAGGGTATTAATCTTTTCGAAAAGCTGTGTCCACGTTTATGAATGACTTGGGAACGGATGTGATGATCATAGAGAACTTGAACCTAATCGTAAAACTTGGTAGATCAATGTGTGCTTAAGGATGCTTCGTCAGGGAGCGAGGGGGTGATCCTAGTTGGTTGGTTCAGCTGATAAAGAATCAGTGGAAATCACGAGATGATCAAAGCTAGAGATACCGCTCTCTTATCCCCTTTTAAAGTAAGCTGTTTAGTCGAGCTTCTTCTCTTACCTATTTTACAAAAAAAGATGGTTTCATGAAAAATAAGTCCACCAGCCATAAGTCTTATGGAGTACACCCTATACTCACCCTTGCTTCATTGATACTTTTGCAGCAGAGTAAGTGTTACCATAGAAGATGAGTTCTTTATGACATCGACATTGATCAGTAGATTGGGGTTCCTAGTCGGCAGTCTCGGATCTATGGATTGGACGTCATCGTTATGCTTCAGGCCTCTTAGGCCATTTATTAAGTTTGCTATACTTAATAGCATAATTTTCCTTCTGTTGTTTGATGTTTGTGGTCATTGACCTCTGCTTGTAATATTTTGGTTCTTTGCTCAGTTTGAGCTTGCTAGAATAATTTTGTGTCATAGGGTCACTGTTGTGTTATCAATTATCTCTCTATACGCTTTCGAGATTTAGGTTAGGCTTATAACAGACAGAGGTCTGGAATTTGTCCATCCCTAATCCCGGGGGTGTCACATGTTTTGGTATCAGAGCAGTACCGACTGTAGGAAACCCATTTTATTGGTCAATGTTGAGTCTAGTACTTCTGAAAACTATTTTCAAAGATGAAAATTATCTGGGAAAACTCTAGTATGCTTCTTTTTCTCCTCTCTAGTTTCGCTCTAACTCTAGGTCACCTTATCTTGTGTTGATTTGGAAAAATTATGCTATCTCGTCTCGTCTTTATAAACTTAGGTGCCTTTTTGGCATGTCGTTTCCCAGCCAGTTGACTTAGTGTAAAGTTCTCTAGAGTTGTGTGTGTTGTGTGTTCCTTGATTCCCTTGTTCCGTTTCACTTGAGATATTTCTTTCCATCATGATCTCTCTGTTTTATGGGTCCACAGCATCATGTTCATGGTTCCACGATGTTCTATTCTTGGCTTCAAAGTTTCCTATCGACTCGTGTGACGCCTTTTTATTTGCTTGGGTACTTCAGAAGTTGTATCTTCTTTTGGAAGCTACCTCATGATTACTACCTTGTGGTACCCTCTGTGCTACTAAGATAGTAGTTACTCCTTTCTCTGGGTTTTAACCCCTGGACTTGAACCGAAGATCCCTGATTGTGCTAGATTCTGGTGTTGTGAATTTTGTACATGAAGCCGACCTTTAACCCAAGATCCATTTTATTGACCCATGTTGTTAATGTTCAAACATTACTCCTTTATGGATAGTTCTTTATACTCTAGCCTTCAAGCTTGTGGTTATTGTCACGATTGAATTGCGACAACAAAGGACTTCCCCTACCACTAGCTATGGAAGATGTTCTTTAACGGAACTAAATAGATCACGACAAGAGATCTTTGTGAGTATCACATCTATATTCATGAATCTGCCACATCTACCCTCTTCTGCATTGGTTTTTGGAAGATTGTTGACTTAGGCATCCACATCTCAGGATTCTACCCTGAGCATGTTCTTTCTCCCTTGTTGTTCTCCGACCTTTGTCCACCAGTTGGTAGCCAAGTAGTAAATGTGCACTGGTGTCTTCTGATGCAAGATACTCTTGTGGTCTGTCATGACAAACCATTTAGGGATGTCAGGAGAAACAAACTCCAGTACCTCAGCACATCTAGGACCAGGTCAAAGTGTTGTACTCCGTAGATGAATAAGCGTTGATTAGCTTATTTTTTCTACCTTAGAGTACCACACTCCTTATATTAAGAGGTCGTGCTGAGTCTCATGACCCTCTTAACGAAGTTATGATCTTACACATATTTACCCACCTTTCGTATGAGCTTTTGCGCTCGGGAATGTTGTGTGTGCGTAATGATGTGGCCATCTAAGATTCTTAGCAATTCTTATTGCTTTGAACTTCAAGGACATTTGTATCATTCATAGCGTGATGGTTAATCTATCACTAAACAAAGGATGATTGTGCTACCAAGTCCGCTATTATAGTGCACTCTCTTCGGTCAAAGAGTTAGGCTTGTGCCGAACCTCTGCGATTATGTCATATTGCCTTACCAACCAAGTTTCCTCTCGAAATAAGTGACATATTAGTAGTTCGTGATATTCTAGATGTCCTGCTAGAAGTATCGCCATGTTGCCGCGTGATCGTGTTGTCAGGTTCTTGAGTAAGCTATTTCTTTAAAATGCTCCTTTCTCCAAGGATCTGTACTAGATACCCCTGAGTTGGTTGGTTGAGCTTAAACAACAATTTGGAGAGTTGTAAGACGGAAGTTCTATCCAACTCTGTTCCTCCTTAAAGGGATGTCTAGTTTTGTTCGTACTGAAGCAATATAGTATGTTCTTTGGGGATATGTTATATTCCATGCCTTTGATTTGATTTGGGAAATCGTCAAATCGAACTCAGTTCCAAGGACAATCTTGATGATGTATCTACTTGTGATGTTTCACTTAGGTACATATTCATGTCTTTGGTATGATTAGTATTTCTGCCTTGTCTATACAACATATGAGTCCATCTTCTTGGAGTGTCTCAATAAGTTTGTTGTTGAGACCATCAATGACATCCTTATCTTCTCCATGATATATGAGATTCATATGGAATACTTGGCACTAATGTTGGAAACTTTTGAGAACCATCTTCGTGTCATCTCGAAGTATGTGTTTTGGATGTTAAAAGCAACCTTCTCTGGTTCACGTGCAAATGTTGAAAGATATTGCCGTGGATTCGAGTATAGTTGTCTTTGTTTCCTCGGGAATCATTTCAAGTTAGTCAAGCATGTGTGAAATGTTCTTGATATGGTAGGTTGATGCCTTCACATCTCGAGCAGATCCTCCAAGCACACCAAGCCACTGATTGATTTGTTCACGGGATATAAGAAGTCCAACAAAACTTCGATATCCTCCTAAACGTTTCCTAACAAGGATTCAGTGGTGCTTCGTTGCAAACAACTCATGTAGGTGCAATTGTCGTCTGATAACTTGTTAATACATGGAATTTGCAATCTAGCTCATCTTTTGAGGCTATACATTGTGGTCCATGTCTTGTGAATCTAGTGACTTTACCTTTGTGTAAATGTTGCACACTTTCTATTCGGATATGTTGAGTTTGAAGTAGTTTTCCACCTAACCAAATCTGAATCTCAAGCAGATATGATGGTTAGTGTTCCTCAAGATTTTGTCGTAGGTCTCTTTGAACATCCGACAATATTGATGTAATGGTTGACACAATTAGCCGGAAGATCTATTGCTACACTATCTTGATTTAGCAATAACAACCACTCCTCATGAGGCATCTTCTATGATTTCTTATAGGAGTTGTGCTTATGGTTTCCTTTGCATCCGAACTCCGACCTTTACTTGATGACTGGTTAAAGGCTTGTTAGTAGCCTGATATCGGTGTTTGAAACATAAAGGAGAACATTTAAGTAGAGTAGCTAAATGTCTCTCGGTCGATCCTCCAGACCCTTTTATAATGGCAAGCGTCTTGTTATGCCAAGTACTTGGAGTCCGCGAATTAAGTTTCTTTCTTCTCGTGTCATCAGGAATCTTCTTAACTACTCATCTGGTGGTGTATAGTGACATCATGATCTTTGGCAAGGATCTTGATAAACCTGGATGAATAAAGAGTTTCCTTCTTGTTTTCTTAAACATGTCCGAAGAGCGACCATGATTTTTTGTAATCAGTAGTTCCTCTCGTTACATGTTCCTTGTGTTTGTTGAATGAAAGAGTGACCCTTCTGTGCCAAAAGTAGTTCAACAACTTGGTTTTGTTGGTATCTATCTCTTCCACCTGTAAAGCTCTACTTAAGCTGTTTAGTAGAGGTTTACCTCCCGAAGTCTGCGTAACTTTCTCCATATGTTGGAAGTCTCCTTCCCTCAGAAGTCAAAACTCTTCTGCAATCTCCATGGTCTGAATCCTCATGAAGACCAATTATCTGTCACATTTAAACCTTCTCCTTTTGTTTCCTCCGTTACCTTGGCATGTTTCATGTCTGTTGGCATTAGAGATGTTCTTGAAACATCTATCCATGAGTTAACCATGAGATACTCAGTTTGTGGTTCCGTGTCATTCCCTCTCATGTTCAGTGTGAGAAGCCATCTCAATGTTTACGAAGTGCTTCGTCCATTCGTCATGGTGGTATGGATCATCCTCTTCGACAAGATCGTTGAAGTTTAGTGTAACTTTGTTCCTTCTATCTTCCTACCTAGGAATCTTGGGACAAGATTGTTTTAAGGGGGATAGAATTGTAACAACCGTAGTTTTATTAATGGTAATTAGGAATTGATTGTTTAAAATGTATGCAAGAAAAATAATCACAAAACCCTAAACCATAATTTCCTCCTCTTTGAAATCAATTCAAATGGTTTTGGAAATATTTGAAAAACACAAAATCCGTGGAGCCCAAATTGATTAAAAGGGCCCCACATTATTTCAGGTATTTTAGAAAAAGTCTGGTATTTTTGAAATACTCAAAATAGTTTTGAATTGGAAAATACAAACAAAAAATATAAAACATAAAAATAAAAGGTTTTTGGAATAATAACCTAACCCTAACCTAAGAGGGCCGAAGCCCAACTCCCTCTCTTCTCTCTCTGCCACCCAACGCAGCAAACCCTGGCCCTTCCCTCTTGCTTTGGTGCAGCCCACCTGACCCAACTCGAGACCCACGTACCCCTTCGACAGGTGGAGTCGTCTTCCATCTCTAGATGCCGCAAGAACCTCGCTGTCGAGCGCTCGCCGCCGGCGTGCGCCGAGATGCGTGCTGCAGCTTCTGGTCACCTACAAGTACCCCTGCCGCCGCTGGTCGAGACCTATCCACTCCTCTTTCCACAATTTCCCCTCCCTGGCCAAACCCTAGCTCACGGGAGCTCCGGCTCGCCGTCGTTCCTCGCCTCCTCTTACTGTTCTGAGCTCGTGGGGTCACCTCCGTGGTCCACTCGATCGATTGACCCAGTCAACGATTGCCAAAGCCGTCCCCTTCGCCCTAATCGGCACCTCGGTCTCCAACGACCTCCGCCGCTGTTGCCATCGATTCTGACGACCTCCTGCCTCCCCAACCACTTCTCAGCATCCATGGTGAGCCACTGGTGCCTAGGGCACCATCCTTTAGCTCGCTTGCTTGCTGTAGCGATGTCGCGCTGATGACCTGCAAGCACCATCGCCGCCGCTCGCTGTAGCCGCTGTACCAGCGACCCAACTAGAGTGGAGCCGCCACTTTCTGGTCCGCCTCACCGCGCTGAGTCGAACGCGCCTACTCCCACTAGCCCGCGTGCACCCAATCGCCTTTCCCGTCGTTGATATGAGGCTCACCGTCGTGCTGACGTCATACTGACGTCAGCAGCGCGTGGGTCCCCTGGTCAAACCAGGGTGGGCCTCGTTCCTGCTAGTGTGGGAGCTGAGGTGGCCCGGGGCCCCTTTGTCAGCCACTGTGGCTAGGGGTTGCTCCGGTGTAAAAAATTTGTGCCTTTTGTTAATAATTCTAGAAAATGGTTTAATAATTTCAAAAATGAATAAAACTTGTAAATTCAATAACTAATTATTTATAAGTCAAAAAAATACAAATAATATATCAAAATGTTCAGAAAAATGAGATCTATCTATTAAAGATATAATCATGCATTTATAATCAACTTTAATAACAAGTTTAATTAGTACAACATAGTAACCCCTCTCATATGCCTCCTAGGTTTTTCTAAATTAGGGTTTGTACCCCTCGGGACCTCGATTAAATTGTCAAGCATGACTTAGGGGTTTATTTCAATGCAATTTAACTTGTCATATCATCATCCTTGTTTGAGCATTTTATCTATGCCATGTGTTGATTGTTTCTCTCTCTTTCCGGTGTTTCTTCTTCTCGATAGTATTCGGAGTTGAATGTGAGAAGCGATTCGAGATCGAAGACCGAGGTCAACACCATCGAAGACCGAGGTCAAAACCATCAAAGGTAGAGATCAACACCATCGAAGGTTATCGACGAACAAGTCCAGATGATGTACCTGAAGATCTATAGCTAGGTATCAACTGGCAAAGGCAAGCGAAGCCCCACACATGATATACTCCTATATTTTCAAGAATTTCAATTCTTGCAATGTACATGTGATTCTGAAGTCTTTTATCGATAGGTAGAGTATTCCTATCAGATGCATGTTACCTTTGTAGCCTATAATCCCCGATCCACTGTTCCTAGCATAACTAGGGTTTGGCTTATGGCATCGCTAGAGCAGTTATATTGGTTATGCTTAGCCATGCTTAGTTGTTTCCATTGATCCATCCGGTTGATGAATCATAGCTACGAATGAACCTAGTTTGACAGGATAACAGGGTATGATCAGAGATGAAAGTTAAACATGCTAAGGCTTGTATGGGAGGCCACGGTGGGTTGTGGTTTTTTCAGACCCATACCTGCCACTACTACGACCTAACTTCTTGTGTAACATCCCAAAACTACTAAGCTTGGATCATCAAACTCTAATCATCAAATTTAGGGTTAACAAAAACTTTTCCAATTAAAATATGAAAGCATTCATGTGTGTATGCATTCCATTTTGAATTCTTTTGAATTACCTTGCTTGTGTGTTTCTTTTCTTGTAAAAGGATGCTTAGGTGAAATAAACATCATCTAAACAATTCCCACACTTTTCCCAAAGACAAATAAATCAAAACAAACAAAATAAGGGAATGGTCACTTTGGCCAATTTAACTCCCATGCCTACTTTAGCTATGTCTAACTTTCAGAACTTAACAGAAACTTGTTTGGATCTTTACACCCCTTGATAGTAATCATAACAAAGTATTAAGGCCCACCTTGTGATCATCTAGAAACATTCAAATGCATAGTTTAAATGACAGTTTAAAATTGAATCTATATCATATGGGAAGATCCCACTTTTGCAAAAACCACTCAAACAAGCTCAACTTTCAAAACCCACGCATCTACAGACTCACCAGCACATGCCTAGCACACCCACCAAAAATCTTTTCAAAATTCAAAACTTGAATTCATGCGGCCATTTCATCAAACACCTTGCAGATTCAAATCAAACAAAATCAAAACACTATAGTGTGCAGTGTTTTGGGCCTAACTTGTTCCCTCTCTGGATACCACTAGCCTTAGTAGATCATCTGACAACCTAAACTAATCTCTAGCACCACTGTAAGCTAACCATTGTCATCAATGGTGAACAACCCGAGAGCACCATGGTCACCCCAGTGTGGACAGCAAGCTACAAGCAGCACTAGCCTCGCCAACCTTGTCTGGGAGCAAGCTAGCATCCCACCGCCACTCCATGTCCCAGTCGCGAGCAATGCCAGCCCCTGGACCACACGCACAGACCATGCCAACATTCTCTGCAACCATGCCGAGAGCGCGCCCCGTGCGCCACGCTCGACAGACCGCGCGCCGTCCTCGCCGCGTGCATACGTGATCACCACCGTCCCAGCAACCCCGCAGACACGCCCGTTCGACGCCGCGCTGTGCGCCATAAAAACTTCCGTCGGGCACGCTTAGAGCACCGCAGGATTCCGACCGATCAGCACCGCCCCACGCCTTGCCACCACGTCGTTGAGCTTCGCCAGGGAGCACAGCACCGCCCCTACCGTCGCCCACGCCGATAGCCCTCTATGCCGTCGACCACGACGAGCTCAGCTTGCGCCGGTCGGTCCCCTCTCGCCACTATAAATAGAGGCCTCCCCCGCTCGATTTCTTCACACCATTCCACTCCCCTCTCACCCAGAACCACCCCGCCTTAGTCCCGGAGCAAGGCGAGCAGCGCATCGCCGGAATTGCGCCGGAGCAGGCCGCCTCTGGAGAAGAAGGGTGCCGTCGATTTCGTCCACCCCAGGAGAAGCTGCCGGTCCTAGGAGGTTCGCCGTCATCGACTTCGTCGTTCGCCCGCCTCGCCGACCCTCGCCTGAGCCCCGGTGAGCCTCCCATGACCCCCACCTGCCGCGTTAGGGTTCTGTCTCGCCGGCGCTGCCCGACATGGACGATGAACTAGAGTCGTTGGATTAGAACTAGATCCAACGCACCACGTTGCCCCGTACCGCTTCGCACCCCCCCCCCCGTCTCACTGACGCGTGGGGACAGCAACTTAACCATCCCGCATAAGCGCTGTGCGTAGCAGGCCGACCCATTAGCAATTCCCGCGCAGCCCAGTCGTTTGAATTTGGATTTTTCCATTTTCATTCAAACACAGTTCTGTACCTAGTTTCAAAAATCAACCCATCTCGATTCAGTGAACAAAATTGAATGAAACTAATTTTGTTAGAAATGTTTTGAAATGCTTAATCCAAGCCCGTTGGATTCAAATCATTTGAATCTATAGATCAACCTTAGTAAAAATAACAAGGCAGAACCTTTTCTGCATTCAAACATTTTTCAAATTTAAACCATAATAGCTTTTGAGTTGATTCCAACTCTCAAAAATCACATTTGATCATACCTTTCAGAATATATAAAAATATATGGGTTTACTTACAGAAATAATGTCCAAGTAATAAAAGGATGCCACTTAGGCATTTCTAGTCACTTTATTTAATTAAAATAAAAGGTTAAATCTTATTAAATTGTGACACCACTTTAAATCACATTCGCATGTACTGAAATGTGTGGTGATGACAAGTGTCAACATGATCCCATGTTTGGTTTGGAGAATATTAAATCTTAAGTAGTTTTTCAATGAGTAGAAATTACTGTTCTGAAAATAAAAGGAATTAAACCAAGCCTTAATCTTGTAATATTAGAGATGATGTTAGATCATCTATAGGACCCTTTTGTGTGATGATTGCAAGTAGTTAAGTATTGTTTGGTGATTGTGCACCTCGTATTTATTCATAGACGATAGTACCGACCAAGGATACGAGGAGGAAGGAGGATTATATGAAGAAGAAGCCGAGGAGAACTTCAACCACTGGTCTGCACAAGGCAAACTTATACTGATATTGATGCAAGTTAACTCTTGCAGAATACCCAACTGATGCAACAAACCCCTACTTGTTACTATGACTACTATATGCCCTAAGCATATATGATCATCTCCACTTGATAAACCAATCCTAGTTTTACTTGCAAGCTTGATTACTTTATTTCTTTATCAAAGCTAGTACTTAGAGCTTACTTAAGTGAATGGTAGATACTAGAAAGATGTGTGAAGGTTGCATAAAGAGCATAAAGAGCAAAACAACCCTAGAGCTTAGTGTCCTATTACAAAAACCCCTTTCACTTGTTAGTCTTAGTTTGCGAGTACTTAAAGAGTACTCATGGCTTTGTCCCTGGCTATTCACATGTCCAGGCTATGAAGAGGAGTACCTGGAGGATGGACCCCAGGAAGGTTACGACAACTAGGATCATCTCCCATCGTCAGCATTGCCTGTGACCTTGAAGTTGGAGCTTCGTCTACGCTACCATTATTATTACGTATTTCCGCTGCTTGAGTTGTATTAAGAACTGGATCATGAGATCCTTATTTGTGTAAAACCTTATGTATGGTTTGTAATGGATGATGTACTGTGGTATCCAATTCTGTTATGTCTCGCAAAAATGGTAATCCTGGGATTGCGATGTATGGCATAACAAGCATCTGGGATTGAAAAATCTGGGTGTTGACATCTTGCCTCTTGAACGAAGTCGAGCTTACAGCCACACGGGGGCCTGGAAACTCCCTCGACCAACTAACTTGCCTATTAGATTCCATGAGTCACATAGTTCGAGTGTTCCATTCGACACACGAATTCTGGTTATTCTCGAAGGAGGTGAAGGAGGTGCATTCATAACAGGTAGGTAAGCATGGCCGGGAACAAGAGATGCACGACATCCGTAATATTGAACCCTACGCACATCATTAGGGACCGGCTTCGGGACTCGGCCTATTACGGCGGCATCTTCCTAGTGCGAGACTCATGGTCTCGGCGAAAGCAAGGTAAAGGTCGTGTCTAACCACCCTCTACCGGCCTTCCAAGGAAGAGGGCTTATCTAGTGGCATTAAGGGAAGGTTAGTACGTGTGGGTAAAGTTGTACACCCCTACAGGGTATTAATACTTTCAAAAAGCCGTGTCCGCGGTTATGGATGACTTGGGAATGGACGTGATGATCATAGAGAACTTGAACCTAATCGTAAAACTTGGTAGATCAATGTGTGCTTAAGGATGCTTCCTCAGGGATCGAGGGGGTGATCCTAGTTGGTTGGTTCAGCTAATAAAGATTCAGTGGATATCAAGAGATGATCAAAGCTAGAGATACCGTTCTCTTCTCCCCTTTTAAACTATTATGTTTAGTCGAGCTTCTTCTCTTACCTCTTTTACAAACAAAGATGGCTTCATGCAAAATAACTCCACCAGCCATAAGTCTTGCAGAGTACACCCTGTACTCACTCTTTCTTTGTTGATACTTTTCCAGCAGAGTAAGTGTTACCATAGAAGATGAGTACTTTACGACATCGACGAGTAGCTTGGGGTTCCCATTCGGCAGTCTAGGATCTATGGATTGGATTTCATCGTCATGCTTCAGGCCTCTTAGGCTATTTTTTAAGTTTGCTATACTTAATAGCATAATTTGCCTTCCGTTGTTTGATGTTTGTGGTCAGTGACCTCTGCTTGTAATATTTTGGTTCTTTACTTAGTAATGAGCTTGATGTAATAATTTTGTGTCATAGGGTCACTGTTGTGTTATCAGTTCTCCCTCTGTACACTTTCGAGATTTAGGTTAGGCTTATATCAGACAGAGGTCTGGAATTTATCCAGCCCTAATCCCGGGGGTGTCACAGAGATGCTGACATGTGCTACCTAACAGTGTGTCCAAACGGCAGATTCGTCGAGCAACGCTGTCTAGTTAGGAACAGGGTAGCACTAGGGAAGAAAAAATTCAATCATATACACACGATTCTTCTAATAAGATGCTGACATATAGGACTCACGATTCTGAATAAACGGGTGATGCAGCGAGCAATGCTATCAAGTTAACACAAAGGCGCGACCGGGGAAAAAAATCTTCTAATGCGAGTATGACACGTGGGGCCAACTGCGTGATTATGCATCTGGCAGAGCTATCAAGTTAAGAACAGGGTAGCGTGACCGAGGGCAAAAAATCTATCATACACATGTTTTTTCTAATGAGAGGATGACAGGTGGGCCCAGATGCGTGATTAAACCGCAGCGCAATCAAGTTCCAAACATGGTAGCGGGAGCGAAGGAAAAAATTGATCATACACACGATTCTTGTAATGGGAGGCTGGCATGTGGGACCCAGCGTCGTGATTAACGGCAGATAGATCGAGCAACATTATCGAGTTCATATCAGGGAGGCATGAGCCAAGGAAAAAATTCATCATGCACACGTTTCTTCTAGTGTGAGGATGACACGTGGGACCCAGCAGCCTGATCAAATGGTAGATGCATCGAGCGACACTATCAAGTTCGGAATAGGGAAGGAAAAAATTCTATCATACACACGATTCCTCTAATGTGAGCCAGACATGCAGGACCCAGCAGCCTGACTAAACGGAAAAGGCATCAAACAACGTTATCGAGTTCAAATCAGGGAGCCGCGACCGGAAAGTTTAGTCCACTATAGTCACTGACGTCTAGGACCCACACGCAAAAAAATACTTCGGCGAGTCAACATCTCACGAGGAAGTGGAAATCTTACTTCTGTCATGCGCCCGTCGAGCTTTGTCCATGTTTTTAGCGGTTTCGTCGTAGTAGAGGGGCGCAAAACCGGAAAAAAAATTTGTATCGGCCACGGTCGAGCCGAGATTTTGTCGCGGAAGAGGCGCATTCTACGATGACTGACGGGCCCAGTGATTGCGGAAGGAAACCTTTCTTGTAGTGTATCACCATACTATGGGGCAAGGTGGCTAAATGGGTGGCATTCCTAAGTGGAAGAAACTTGAGGACGACCTACGTGCTAAAGGGGTCACTCCAGAGACTGACAATTTTCCCGAACAGGTAAAGAATTGGTTTTACGGGCATGGTGGCAGGTTCGACTCATAAGGGAAGTGCATATATAACAAAGACATTAGGAATGCAGTAAAGGTTGTTGAAGAGGGGAGGTTCATTCCCGATAGAGAGAATGACGAGCTCACACTCGCCCTTGGGAATGAGGAACACACAGGATGAAACGAGGCACAGAAGGCTCCAAACCATGGGTAATCCGATTTCCCGACAGCAGGAAGAAATATCTCGATAGAAGCCGTAAGAGGAGGAATGAAAATCAGGAAAATGAAACAAAGATTCATGCAGACCGGATGCGTAACATAGAAGAACAATTGAAGAGGCAGCAGGATCAAATTGACGCACTTAGCCAGCAAGGTACTACCGCCCCATCTCAGCGGCGCATGGTAGAACCTGCATTCGATGCTACCGGCCTATCTAATCGGAAAAGCAACATGGCTTCCACGGAGATCCTAGGTGATGATGCTAATGATGCACCGACGATGGCTCCTCTTCGCTACCCAGTGGATGGTATCACAGAGATGACACATTGTGAGCTACATGTGAAAGTTGTGAACATTACAATGAAGGTGGCAGTCGGCTACGCCTTACCAACTAGACCTGAACCAACTTACCATTGTCGTCCGGTTCCATAGGGCTATGTTGTTGTCGGGGTGGATGAAGTTATATCCCAATTTCACCAGCTAAAGCTTTACTACCCTCAGGTGAAGCGGATGTGACTGAACTGAGAGATGCCTCAAAGGTTACAGTACTTCCCCGAGGCTGAAGAAGCATACAAATACCAGTATGAGAAGCCCCTCGTAAAACCTGAGGAGGTCAAGAATCTACCAACAAAAATACGAAGATTGCATAACTGGTATATGGATTCCTCAAAGGTTAGGACAAACTGGATAATGCTGGGAGTTAAAAAGAGAATTTCGGGAAAGAAGGTGACGTGGTAATGATTGAATTTGACGAACTATTTCGGTTATTCAATCAAGACGCCATCGAAATATCGATCGTCGGTGCCTATTGTCTGTAAGTACTAATCCTGTAATTAAGTCTCTAGCTAGCTCACCTTATTTACTGCATGTATAATCATACTCACTATATTATGCAGAATGAAGATTCTTGAATACAAAAGAGGACGCGTCTATGACATTGGGTTTATTGACCCATATTTTGTTCATGAACGTAATCTCAAAGAAAGACCCAAGGAAACAGAGGATAATATTGTACACTCATTAAGGTTTCAAGAAACCATAAGGAAAATACTATTTTCTTATAACTTCAAGTGAGTGTTATTGTCTTATACACATTCTATTTTGCTTACTCGATGTTAAGTGTATAATTGATGAGTTATGCGTGCGCAGCGTCAACTATATTCTGCTAATCATTCAACCTGAAAAGGGCTCTATGACATATGGATGGACATGTAGTGATGCTCCAGCGGTAATTTCAATTATTATGGCACTATATCGGCAATTTTCGTAAATTCCTGATATCAAGTAATTAATAACTCCTTTTATTCGTTTTCTTTGTCGGACAGTGCTTGGAACCGGTTCATCAACAAGGCTATGGATGCTTGGAAAGAGGAGCTTACATTTAAACCACTAGATGTAAGTACTACTAGCTAGATCCGCTCATCTCTTTGATTCTAGTTTCGATACCATTATCATGTTTGATTATTATTTTGATTAAACTATGTTCTCGTAAAGTGCTTGCCGCAGGGACCCGGAAATAATTTCTGTGGATACTATGTTTGCGAGTTCATTCGTCAGACATGCTATGAGAAGGGAAGAAATTTAGAGCAACTTCACGTGAATAATCAAGCATATATGAGCTTGATTATTCACGTGAAGTTTTCATAGTTTTTTATTACCATCAATTGTGTTTAGTTTCATTCATATATGTTGACTCCTTTAAATCAGATCGAACGGCTATGGGACGGTCTTCTGTCAAAGGATCACGGACGAGCAATTCAGGAGGAATTAGCGGGATTCTTAGATGAAGAGGTCCTAAAATTAAAAGGAGAATACTATATGGAGTTGGATATAAGGCAATAGAGACCATAAACAGAGATTATATATATGCATGAAACTCGTGTATCGAATGTAATATGTGCGACACTTCGATCTCTATATTCATGATGATGTTGTGTAATATAATGGTTCCTTCATTGCTGAGTGAAAAAACACAAAATAAAAAGGAAACAATAAATGGAAAATTACAAAATGAATTATCTGCCATGGCATAAAAAGTGCCCAAAATGCTGCTGCGGCAAAAAAATGGCGAAAATGAATTCTCAGCTGCGGCACAGAAAATTGCCAAATTGCTGCCGCGGCAGAGACAGATCTATCTCGGTTAGTATTACGAACCGGGACTGATGCTCCTCCCCCTCGCGTTAGACAGGGGCCACCTGGAGCCCCGTTTGTCCCGGTTCATAGCCCAACCGGGACTAAAGGGTGGGGGCTTTAGTCCCGATTGCCCCGTCCCGGTTGGGCAACCGGGACTAAAGCCCCTTACAAACCGGTACAAGAGCCCCGTTCTCCACTAGTGTCCCATCATTTTCCTAATTTGATGTAATCTTTTTTTGGAACTACAACCATAGTCCTTGTGAAGCACGAAATCTCAAAAAAATTCAAAGTTTGAATGTTAAATATACGGTCCAATTGACATACCTGGCATGCCTATAGACTAGTAAGCAATTTGTTTTGCCAAAAGCTCAAATATTATATGCATGCACGATCAGGTTTACATGGTTACACAATTTTCTACGACAAATGTGCATGCAAAATGTAAAACCATAGAAAAAAGAATAGTATGCTCAATCATGCGGATGTATTGAACTTCAAAATTTTAGCATAGTTGCATGTGATTTACAATAGGTTTTAGAAGTATGGATTAGCTAAGTACTCAAAAAATGTCACTAGAGGCTCATACATATGTCCAAGGATACTTTACACTGGGTGGGAGAGAGAAAAAAATGATGGGTTACAAAGTATCGGGTTTGGATAAGTCCCAGCAGTCCAAGAATGTCTGAGGTCTCGGTTGATGCGGACAACCATTGATCCAAGATTGTGATCGTTGTAAGATTTAATTTTTAATATAGGAACAAATACTACAGTGTTTTCCGCTATGTTGGCAACTTACTATAACACAGTGATTTTCTTTATATTTGCATGAACACATCTGTAAATCGACTAACCATAAGTTAATCTTCGTCCAGAGAATTTTTGTCCTTTGGATGAACACACTGTTCCGGTACAGTATGGTGACAAATAGGCTACAAACCATAAAACAAGATAAAAAAAGATTTTCTAAAATATTTGTTAAGCTGTTCTTCTGGTTCAACAATTTTGTTATCATTCATTAAAGTACAATTGATTCGAGGCAAGTGGAATGAACACAAACTACTAACACTTAAAATGTTCAATAAATTAAAACTTCATCAAAGTTCCTTAATATCAATATCAACTTCGTTGATTCTCCTTATGCATCTAGACTATCTCTTGTGTCTCGAGTGATGAGATGAGGCCAAACATGCCAAAAGGTACACTAACCTCATGGTTTTATAGAACCATGTGCCTTCAATCTAGAAATATGGGACAATAAGATCATTAAAAACATATTGGTATGAGTCACACTTCAAGTACGACAGACTTTCAAAATGCTAACCATCGCCTTACTGGTAAGGAAGAAGACTAAAACTACATGTAAGAACCACTATCACAATCGCATAGACTTTGACTCCATGCAAGGATTGGGAGAACAAGACCATTATTTAGAAGCTCTCACGTCTATTTATTATATATTCGAAACAAAATATTGTTGAATAAGGGAGATATATTAGAATGTCGGGAAAAAAAATTAGAATGTCGGTAGAAAGCAGATATATTAGAATGTTGAAACAAAAACAATACATCCACCATCAAAATATAATGGGCGTGATTCTGTAACCAAATGATTTCAGACATGTCCTTAAACAAATCTATTACAGTTCATCATAACTTCAACCGGATAAACCTAGATAACACTCTCTTCTAATAACACAATGTTAAGAGGAAGAAGTGTGCTTAAAAAATCTATTATAAGAGTTCATTGTAACTTCAACCGGATAAAGCTAGATGACACTATATTCTTATAACACACTTTGCTGCTACTCATGTCATACAAGTTACTATTGATAAAAATGTTAGACTGTTAGCTCAACTTCATGCTAAGTGGAAAAGGGAAGCTGAAATTGATAAAAACAATAGTGTGTGCACCATCACTAAAATGGATACCACTAAACCACAAAAGGTCCCTATTCCTCATCCTACAATGCCTAAGCGTAATGAGTCTACTACTAGTGATTCTAAGTTTGATTTTGATATAGATGGTTGCAATATTTCTAAAGTGATTATGTTTCTGCAAAAGCTTGCTAGAAGTCCTGATGCTAGTGATATGCATGTTGCTTTCACCAAATACATTACAGATACTCTTGTTAAGATTAAGGAAGAGAAGTTAAAACACAAAGCTTCTATTCCTAGGAAACTAGAAGATAGTTGAGAATCCATTATTAATATGCAACTGAATGACTTAAATCTCAAAGCTTCATATGATCTTGGTTCTAGTGTCTCTATTATGCCTAGTAAGATTTATGAAATAATTGATTTGCCACCTTTGAAAGATTGTTATTTGGATTCCCACTTAATGATAATACTAAGAAAAATCTCATGAAGAGTATTAATGATGTTCTCATCTATCTATTATATACTAAAAGTAATATAAGGATGTTTTTCAAGGCGTCAGGTTGATCCACATCACCTAAATTATTCTAATGGTTAGATCTAATATCTATTGCTGGGATTTATTAAAAAATTAATAGTTACGTAACTATGTAATTTGGTTTGACACGACTACAGTCCGTTTGACACGATCTGCATAGAGAGAGGCTCCTGTACAACATAATAAGACGTGACAAGAATTGATTTTGAAAACTCACGTCACCATGCCAGGCATGTTGAGATATAGCTCTGCCAACGGAATTGACTCAAGTACAATAGAATCTGTACATTTATATACATCTAGACTTACGAGGATGCTTCTATGATTGGGCCTCTATGATTTTGCCCACGTACAGACACTATGCTAATATCAGTCTGATCGTAAGTTACTGGGTGAGTTTATTTTCATTAATATTTCTTGCTTCTCTCTTTCTGTCTTTTGATTCGACTTTTTGTGCTTTTGCATGGCTCCTCTCTCTGCCAAACCAAGCGGTCCGAGTATGACGAGTCATACAACTCGGCTGCCTTCTCCTCTGCCTCCTGAAGATACCCGAGCTCCTAGTCCCGCTCGCGTTGACTCTCCTCCTGCGCCGACTCAGACCTCACCTCGGCCGGATGTACCCACAGCCTCCATTCCTGATGTCGACATAACTCTGTCAGTAGATCCTCCTACCGAACTTGTTGCCTCCGTTACGAATCCCGATGTTTCCCCCTAAATTCCTTTGACTCCCCCAATTCCAACTGCGTCTCCAACTCTAGCCGAGGATATCACCATCTCGGCCCCCTCGGAAACCATAGTTCCTCCTGCCTCCAAAGATTCCACTCCTAGTGCCAAGGTTGTGGCCCCTTCCGACGCCTCTTCTAAGGCTAAGAAGGTTGTTGTTACCAAACCTTCATCATCTCAGAAGGGGCTGGCTAGCTCTTCTCAACCCAACATCGCTGATGCGTTCCGTAAGGGGGTTTCCTCTGCTAAGCCCGTTGTCACCCCGGCCGCTGATACTCAGCTTACTCTCCACAAGAGTCCCGCAGCGTCGGTGGTTACACAACGGGTCCGAGGTAAAGTGCTGACCCGTACTAAGAGTGGGAACAGCCTCGGCTCCTTGGTGGAATACGCCAATAATTGGAATGCCGCCGATCATCTTGAGGGCAATCCGAGTAACCAGCCGTTTCAGCTTTCCGACATCAGCGGTCGTTTGCATATGGCTGCTAAGATTGTTCTTGAAAGTGATAAGATGAACGAGGTAAGTGCTTATGTTGATATTTTGTCTGTTATTCAAGTGATAGTATATATACACTAGTCCCCGAAGCTTGCAACCGAATAACTTGTTCGTTTGGAATCTTCGTTAGGCTTCAAATGCATTATTTTGCTAAGTTTATTTCTTGTATACCTTGGATTAATCGTTGTTCATCCATATTTCGAAGTAAGCGTGGCTTAATCCGGATCTATTTTGGCTTCGGTTATCAGTCACTTAGATCCGAGTTAAGTTTCACTTGATTTGGATCTGTCTTAACTTCGAACATCCAGCCACCTAGACCCGAGTTAAGGTTTACTTGATTCGGATTTATCTTAGCTTCGAATATCCATCCACCTAGATCCGGATTAAGTTTTTCTTGATTTGGATCTGTCTTAGCTTCGAATATCCAGCCACCTAGATCCGAATTAAGTCTTTCTTGATTCGGATCTGTCTTAGCTTCGAATATCCAGCCACCTAGATCCGAGTTATGTTTTACTTGATTCGGATCTATCTTAGCTTTGAATATCTAACTGTGTAATTTATTTTGGTACTTAGGTTGCCCATGACAGGCGGACAGCTGAATTCCAAAGGTTGCTCTTTGCGCACAAGAAGTTGGAAGAGAAATATGAGAAAGTTCTCCCCGTGGTGAAGAAAACTGGTAACTTAACCAATCTTTGCATTGTCCCATAGATTCTTAATATTTCCAACTTGAGATGTTAACCCATTTTTCTTTGCTGGGAAACAGGTAATATCAATAATCTTAATATCCGTCTTAACAAGAAAGTCAAAGCTCTGGAAGGTAAGTTATTCTTTTTCTCTATTGATTTTCGTTTGAGACTTATCCTGGGTTTCTTATAACCTTCTGGCTTTGGTATAGCCGAGTTACAAACACTTGTAGCGTCGCATCAAGAATGCATACCCATGTATGATATGATGCTGCATTTTTTAGAACAAGCCACCACTCATTCGGCGCAACTGAAAGAGAACGATGACAAGATAACCCGGTTACGTTTCGAGGTTGAGTCTCTCAAGCTTTCTCAGAAATCCGAGTTAGAGAAAGTTGACCAGGAGTTCTCTGAAGAGAAGAATTGGCTGAGTCTGCAACTGTAGAAAGGTAAAGAACTCCTCGAGTCTGCCGAGCTGAAGAATCGGATGATGGGTGAAGAAATCACTCGCTTTGAGAAGACTAAAACCGACTGGGCCCAGGATCTCTAGAAAATGTTGAGTTATATTCATCGTAAGTTTCTGACTGTGGCCGAGTTATTTTCTTCTCTTTCTTACTTTAACAGACATACTTTGTATTTCACGTAGATCATTTTCAGGAAGCTAGACCCGTGAGCTCTAAAGCAGTGATTACTGCTCGCTAGCGCCGAGGTGTCCCCGCAGACTCAAGTCCGGAATATTCAATGGAAGACTTCTTGGTTGCTGTTGGTGCTGCTATTGGGCCAATGAAGATTATGGGTAGGGATTTGGTGCAAGCAGCCATTCGGGCCTACCATGTTCTCTGGCCGAATACTTCTGGAACTCCCGATATTGACGAGGTCAAAATACTCGTGGAGAGATTAATGGCATCTCAGAACCAGCTAAATCTCTTGAGGGAATCTGCCGGTAGGGCCGGTGCTGACATGGCACTTACAGTCGTTCTGTCTTGGTACGAGGACATTTCCCTCGATACTTTGATAAACTTGCGCACCGGCTCTCTTTGGGTTGAGGATCCAGCATTCGTTGCTCGCCGCCAAGCTCGTGCCTTCCAGCTGGTTGAGTACGATGATGTGCATAATTGGATTGAAGGGCCGAGTTTCCTTCCCAATCCAGCGGATGACGTTGAGATTGAAGATGCCTCTGATGATGATTCGGCCGATCAGGATGAAGCAGAAGGTGACTCGGACAACTCCCATGATTCCAATGGAAGCTCGGACGAGGATGACAACGCGCGATCATCGTCCAAGGGGACTGGACATTCTCAAGCTCAAACTAATGTTTCTCAGTAGCCCAGGATCTCCCCCGAGGTTACTGTCGTTTCTGTTGAGGGCGAGGTAACTTCGGCCGAGGCTCCGTCCACCTCGGAGCGTCCAGTTCCTGACAGCGCCCCTGCACGGGAGACCGAGGTCGCGCCGTCATCATCTGAGATACTCGTTCCCGGTGCGCCAGATCATACTGTTGCCCCTTAAGGGTACTCTAGTCCTTTTAGCTGTTTATGTTTAAAAAACCTCTTAAGTTATTTCCAGTCCCCGGTATGTCGGGCGTATGATGTCTATGGAACAATCGTCTGGCTTGTGATGCGAACCTTTTTTGCTTTTTGCCGCTAAGGCATGAATGATGGTAATCATTATTATTTTTGCATTATCCTGAGAGATCCTTATTTGTCGAGCTATGGAACTTTTATGTGTCTGGCGACAAATAGTCGATTATACCCACTAGTCCTCGAGTTATCACTTGGGCTATCGAGTTCTTGCGTGTACTCAAAGAGTTACCTTGGACCATGTGGTCGTCTCCAAGTTGCAAACCGAGTCGCCGAAATATATTTCATGGGTTAATGCAGAGAATATTACGGGTAATTCCTGAGTCATTGCTCAAGGCGCCGAGGTTTAATGCATGACCCCGGATAAGGGATAATACGGCACAGTCTGCGAGTCCCTGCCCGAGGTCTTGAAACTTAACATATAATTCATGAATAAGAGATAACACGGCACAGTCTCCGAGTCCCTGCCCGAGGCGCCGAGGTTCCATACGTAACTCAAAATAAGAAATAATCACAGGGCAATCCCCGAGTCACTGCTCGAGGCGCCGAACTTTAACATATAACTCAGAATAAGGAATAACATAGTGCAGTCCCCGAGTCACTGCTCGAGGTGCCGAGGTTTAATACATAACTCAGAATAAGCAATAACATAGGGCAGTCCCCGAGTCACTGCTCCAGGTGCCGAGGTTTAATACATAACTCAGAATAAGCAATAACATAGGGCAGTCCCCGAGTCACTGCTCGAGGTGCCGAGATTTAATACATAACTCAGAATAAGCAATAACATAGGGCAGTCCCCGAGTCACTGCTCGAGGTGCCGAGGTTTAATACATAACTCAGAATAAGAAATAACATAGGACAGTCCCCGAGTCACTGCTCGAGGTGCCGAGGTTTAATACATAACTCAAAATAAGCAATAACATAGGGCAGTCCCCGAGTCACTGCTCGAGGTGCCGAGGTTTAATACATAACTCAGAATAAGAAATAACATAGGGCAGTCCCCGAGTCACTGCTCGAGGTGCCGAGGTTTAATACACGGTTGATACTTCGACTTGGAGCGTCATATTATAGCGCACCATAGATGGCTCCTATGAGTAAAATGGACGAAGTAAAGCTATGTTCCATGGTCTTTTCGATTCTTCGCCGGCTTTGTTTGCCTTGTTCTTTTCTGGTGACTGAGCATCGATTAGGTAATATGCATCATTGTGCAATTCTTTACATACGATGAATGGCCCCTCCCATGGGGGTGATAGTTTGTGCATGCCGGCTGTGCGTTGCACCAGCCGAAGAACCAAATCTCCTTCTTTAAACACTCTTGGATTGACTTTCTTGATGTGATATCGTCGTAGGTCTTGCTGATAAATAGCTGATCTTGATAGTGCCAATTCCTTGGCCTCTTCTAGCAAATCGACATCGTCTTGCCGAGCTACCTCATTTACCTCAGCGGTTGTATATTGGGTTACTCTTGGCGAATCATGTATTATGTCGGCTGGAAGCACGGCTTCTGCCCCATACACCAGAAAAAAATGGGGTATACCCTGTTGACCTGTTTGGGGTAGTTCTGAGGCTCCATAGTACTGCTGGTAGTTCTTCGATCCAACATCCTGCCGACCTTTGCAGAGGTTCGACGAGTCGGGGTTTAATTCCGGATAATACTAGTCCATTTGATCTTTCTACTTGCCCATTTGATGCTGGGTGAGCCACCGAGGCGACATCTAGTCTTATGTGTTTTTCTTGGCAGAATCTAGCAAAAGCCCCCTCAGCAAAGTTTGTGCCATTGTTTGTAATAACACTATGTGGATAACCATCATGCGTGCGAGCGCTAATACTCTGGCTGTGGCTATTTGGCCTGTTTGGTCTTTTGTAAGTACTGGTGAAGTTGCTGACAAACATCTCTTCAAAATCTAGCCAACAGTTGATACTGCCTGCTGGCAGATTGTTTAGCCATACTCTGGCTGGTCCTTCTAGCATTTGCAGGACATATCTTACCGCTCATCGCAGGTTTCCACCAGCTATCTTTACTGCAGTAGCGTAGTCAATCAACCAATCCTGTGGTTTGGTGCTCCCATTATATGTTTTCGTGCCCCTTGCCAGCTGAAAGTTCGGTACCGGTGGTTCGCCCATGATCCGAGGTCCAAAACACGCTGGACCAGGCGGACCCTGCTCTTCTAACAACTCGGACCGGTACAACCTATCAAGTTTTAATCTTGCATCATGTGATGGCAAGTTTCTGTAAATGATTTTTTCCTGTATTCCATGATGGTTATTTCCACCATGCCCTGCATACTCCATATCTGAGTAACCATCATTGTACCTCTCATTTGCCTAATTTTGGTGAGCTGGTCTTACTTCTCATTCTTCCCGAGGTCCATACCTCGGCTGAGGATTGTCCGGCAGGTCCCTCCTTCCTTCCTCCGGGTCATTGTTCTCATGATTTCTTCTTCCATGGTCTCCATTACCTCGGCTTCCGTTGCCGTTGTTGGCACGGTCGGGGTTTCTTTCACCACTGTTACCTCGGCTCCCATTGCCTCTGTCCTCATTGATTTTTCCGGCCACTACCAGATCATATGGCACAATTTGCTTATTTCTTTTTCCTGAGGTTACTGCTCTATGTTTTCGCGCATTGTTTCCAGGTGAGGATGCTGCTGCCACTGATAGGGCGGGTGCTGCTCCAGCCGAATGAACCATGCGCGAGGCCCCCGGTCTTGTCGGTTCAGCCCTAAGAATTTCTTCATTATGTTGGTTCGCAATGCGTACCAGCTCATTCACTCTTTCTTGCTGTTTCTATCGGGCTTCACCGGTCAACCCTTCCAACTCCAGTGCGGCGGCATTTGCCGCCCTTAGGTTCTTTGTCGGGGTGCTATACCTCGGCAAGCCTAGGTCGACTGAATCTGCCTTATGAGTCTCTTGATCTTTGTTGATATCATCCATGAGGTTTTTCCCTCTCAATCTTAATTCATCTACCCGCTCTGGGCAACATCTAGCTTATTTTCCTTAGAATATTCTCGCAGGGTCCTGTTCAAGGACTCCCGCAAAGCCAATACCTTTTTTGCTTCTACCATTACTTTCTGCCTAGTCTCTTCTAACTCAGCCTGAGCATTAGCCGGATCAAGTATCGGCGCTACAGGCGTGGTCAGATTATCTATAGTTGCCTGGAGAATATTTTCTGGTCTTTCCAGATGTGGCCATCTTACCCTCGGTGCCTTCGGGGTTGTCTCCTGCACCTCGGCTTACTTTGCTGCTGACGGATCTACCTCGGTGAGCTGTGGAGCTGCCTTCTTCGTGGCCACCTGTCCTCCCATTGTCGTGTCCTTGCTTGATCCGGCGCCTGCTGCTGCCGCATGTACCCCGGCTGCGACCATCACCTCGACGCGGCTGACGGGGCGTTCTCCACGCAGACCATTTGCGGCGCTGAGGGGAGGATCTCCTGCATCAACAACCCGGTGAGGATAAACGCATGATGTGTCGACACGAGACATAGATCTGGTGCATGCCCAGGTTGATGAAGACGCCGTTGTGCGGTGGAGATTTTCTCCTAAAGCTGCCTGCGTTATCGCTGACATAGTCACAGAGATCAAATCTCTGGACTAAGCCATAGACAACGCGCTCGCCAGTGTGGATGAAGTTTCCCGTCCGGATCTTGACTCCAGCTAGCACCGCTATTGGCCCCATGGTGGGCGCCAACTGTCGTGGTGGTGGCACGGCAGATGCCATGGGTAGGCTAAAGTATGGGGCCAATGGATGCTAGAGGGATCCGAGGAGGGAAGATGTAGTTACTTCTACACTCAGATGACTAACAAGCAGATCTTTATTTCTCTTCTCTTGTGCTACAAGTGCTCCCCGAGCTGTTTTCAGGAAGAAGAGAAGACCTACACGAGCCTTACGGCGTAGAATGAATCGATCACCCCTCTGGATCCCGCGCCTCCCCTTATAAAGGGGTGCCTTGGCTCCTCTAGGGATAACGTGGCAAGCATATTCGAGGAATATGCTTGTCCCAATATAGTAACTCGGCGACCTCCTTTCCGTGTCCCCCTTCTAATGACGGCAAGGTTCTAGAGAACCCCACCTGCGCGCCTCGGGCTCCATAACTGTCACCTCCGTGATCTCCTTCTGCCCTTCTGCTGCTCTGCTCCTTGTCCTTTGTGCTTGGCTCTGTTCAGATTCTTCCTAGCCCATGACTTTGGTTTGACTATGGGCACCTCCTTCTCCTGCAAACTTCACGTTATTCGGCTCTGTCTCGCATAACTCGGCTCGACCTTCACCTGCATTCAAGTTATTCGGGCTCACTCGGTCGACTTAACTCGTATGTCGGCCGGGTAAGGCATTGCTCCTTCCGTAGGTGTCATGGCCATGCTTATCTCGGCCGACCTTTACATGACTCGGCCGATATCAACAGTAACTCGGCATATGACAAGGGAGACTCTTTTTATCTTCCCCCGTCTTGACCCTATCCGGGGTCACCTCCCAACAGACTGCCGTATAAAAGCTAATATCAGTCTGATCGTATGCGACCGTCGTACAAAATCCATCGTATGTATAGCATTGCTCCACTGCCAACATCTCCCAAATAAAAATTAGGGAAGGAGAGGCTCACGTAGCATATAGCACTAAATCATAGCAACAGTTGATGACACTTTCTTCTTACAATGTAGAAAAATCACGTTAACATGCCCAAAGAGTTGATAGGAGTTCGACTTAGATTAAAACTAGGCTATTAATCCGCCTAAATCATGGACTAATTTGTCTCTCTCCAGAAGTGTGCTCGGCTGCCGCCGTCACCAACTCCTCTCTAATAGACGTTGATACCAAGTTACCAATATCACACTACTTAATGTCCTACTTTAATTTTTCCTTCGAAAAAATAATGAGATCCTATAAATGCATAATTCACCGATATCAAGTTCCCAACTTTGTAATGCCACTCATAAGTTATCTACACACTACTTGATATCCTACTTTTGCGTTCAAAAAAATAACGAGACCCTGTGAATGCATAATTCACCAACTGCGCATAAAGTACTTATGGATTTGGAGCTCGGCCCTGAAGTTGATAGATCCGGATAGACAGAGTCCATGTAATATATATATATATATATATCGACACAGATTTGCTACTCACAGGCGTAGCTGCGCATAGGCAGAGCACTGTTGGATTTAGGGATCAAATGCATGCAACCTCTAGATAGAAGTGGGGTGGAACATGGCTGAGATAACGGTGTTAGTTTTGTGCATGCATGCAAGAATCTAGGGTTTGGCATGGGTTCCAATTTAGCACACTGTTTTGGCTACAAAAGTTTTAGCATCTAAAATGAGAAGGGATTGAGAACAAGGATTAAAACAGGTTTTGCATGCAGAAGCTTTAGACTATGTGCCATGCAAAAGAGTGCCCTAACAAAGGTTGTTTTGGTATGTGTTTGGTGGCCGCATGCATCCATGAGAATGTGAAGAAAACGAAACAAAGGTTGTTTTGTTTATTGTGGCGGCCCTAGCTATGGGAGAAAAACAACGCTTGTTTTGGGGTTTTTGCATTACACATTGGATTCAACGCAATGAAATAAGGCTTAGTTTGGTTAGGGTTTACCGCATGTAGTATATTAGGGTTTGCCTCACCTAAATGAAATTTGATAAGCTTTGTTTTGCTAGGGCTTCATGCATGTAGTATATTAGGGTTTACCATGTAGTATATTAGGGTTAGGGTTTACCGCATGTTGTATATTAGGGTTTGCCTCACCTAAATGAAATTTGATAAGCTTTGTTTTGCTAGGGCTTCATGCATGTAGTATATTAGGGTTTACCGTGTAGTATATTAGGGTTTGGGTTTACCACATGTTGTATATTAGGGTTTGTCTCACCTAAATGAAATTTGATAAGCTTTGTTTTGCTAGGGCTTCATGCATGCATCAAAGGAACACTAACGGCGTTACTATTGAGCCAACATCCTGGGTCTGGATACATGTGCTCCCTATATCAAAAGGGGAGAGAATCAACGGTGGATAGCCTATGCGCAGTTATGCCTGTGTTTAGCTGGCTATTTCTATATATATATATAGACAAAACACATGGTATGCCCGTATCCTGTGGAGGAAGCATCTTACACCGCTCAACGCTTGGAGATCCGCGCGGGCTGGTAGGATATCTTCCTTTTTCCTCTTTATCAATCACACCCATTTTATCCCGAAGAGGTATTTCTGTGGAGACCTTTCCGACTGCGTATTGTGGCTCTGCGCCGGGCTTGTCAGCCGGCTCCTGTTACCGCTGCCACCCCCTGACGCCGCTGACAGCGCGAGCCTGCCATGCAGCAGGGAGCCGTTGCCTTGGGGAGGCCAATCCCCATTAAACACCCCGATCCAAGATCCACCACGCTGTCCTGCTCATATCCTGCTTCTCACAAACACTCCCCACACCACCGTCTGGTCCTGCCGCTGGATTCCTAGCCACCGCCGGCTTCCTGCCTCTCCCTCTCCCGACCCAGAAATCGACCCTAAGCATCATCTTCCTCTCTCCCCCCAAGCAGCAGCCCTCGCACAAACTCTGCTACATGAGCAGTCCTCTTGATCCCAACCGAGTTTTGACGGTTGAGCTCGACAACTATCTCATTTACAAGTGTGTCCGAGCTATCTTCAAAACTGATATGCCGGAGGACTGGACATGGGGGATGAAGCCATTCACTCGCGGGAATCCCTCTCCCGAGGTAAATTTACGCATGTGCATTTGCTTCCAAATTTCATTTGTGACTTCTTTTGCTAACTCCACTTTGTTTCTTTTTTGCAGAGGTTTGCGGAGCAAAAGATAGAGGATGCCGAGGTTCTGGCTCTTCCGTGGACCGCAGATCGACTCGGAGGAGTTCGTTCCTAAGTCGGACGTCGATTCGGCTCGCGCCCGTGGCAAGACCTCGGCCCACGGGGAGGAAGGTGACTCGGACGACGTCCAAATTCTTGAGGTAGTCGCTGCAATGCCTATCTCTTATGCATTTACGGCTTCTAGTTTCCCAGCTAATAAGGCCGGTCAGGTGCACGACGCCGAGCCTCTCGCCTCTCAACCTCCTACTACCTCGAGGAAGCGCACTGCCTCGGCAGATCCCTCCGAAGCTGCTCCCAAGAAGCGAACCAAGAAGTCAGCCCAGCATCTTCCGAAGCGTAAAACTATGCCCTGAGTTACTGGGTGAGTTCATTTTCATTAATATTTCTTGCTTCTCTCTTTCTGTCTTTTGATTCGACTTTTTGTGCTTTTGCAGGGCTCCTCTCTCTGCCAAACCAAGCGGTCCGAGTATGACGAGTCATACAACTCGGCTGCCTTCTCCTCTGCCTCCTGAAGATACCCGAGCTCCTAGTCCCGCTCGTGTTGACTCTCCTCTTGCGCCAACTCAGACCTCACCTCGGCCGGATGTACCCACAGCCTCCATTCCTGACGTCGACATAACTCCGTCAGTAGATCCTCCTACCGAACTTGTTGCCTCCGTTACGAATGCCGATGTTTCCCCCAAAATTCCTTTGACTCCCCCAATTCCAACTGCGTCTCCAACTCCAGCCGAGGATATCACCATCCCGGCCCCCTCAGAAACCATAGTTCCTCCTGCCTCCAAAGATTCCACTCCTAGTGCCAAGGTTGTGGCCCCTGCCGACGCCTCTTCTAAGGCTAAGAAGGTTGTTGTTACCAAACCTTCATCATCTCAGAAGGGGCTGGCTAGCTCTTCTCAACCCAACATCGCTGATGCGTTCCGTAAGGGGGTTTCCTCTGCTAAGCCCGTTGTCACCCCGGCCGCTGATACTCAGCTTACTCTCCACAAGAGTCCCGCGGCGTCGGTGGTTACACAACGGGTCCGAGGTAAAGTGCTGACCCGTACTGAGAGTGGGAACAACCTTGGCTCCTTGGTGGAATACGCCAACAATTGGAATGCCGCCGATCATCTTGAGGGCAATCCGAGTAACTAGCCGTTTCAGCTTTCCGACATCAGCGGTCGTTTGCATATGGCTGCTAAGATTGTTCTTGAAAGTGATAAGATGAACGAGGTAAGTGCTTCTGTTGATATTTTGTCTGTTATTCAAGTGATAGTATATATACACTAGTCCCCAAAGCTTGCAACCAAATAACTTGTTGTTCGTTTGGAAGCTTTGTTAGGCTTCAAATGCATTATTTTGCTAAGTTTATTTCTTGTATACCTTGGATTAATCGTTGTTCATCCATATTTCGAAGTAAGCGTGGCTTAATCCGGATCTATTTCGGCTTCGGTTATCAGCCACTTAGATCCGAGTTAAGTTTCACTTGATTTGGATCCGTCTTAACTTCGAACATCCAGCCACCTAGACCCGAGTTAACATTTACTTGATTCGGATTTATCTTAGCTTCGAATATCCAGCCACCTAGATCCGGATTAAGTTTTTCTTGATTCAGATCTGTCTTAGCTTCGAATATCCAGCCACCTAGATCCGGATTAAGTTTTTCTTGATTCGGATCTGTCTTAGCTTCGAATATCCATCCACCTAGATCCGAGTTATGTTTTACTTGATTCGGATCTATCTTAGCTTTGAATATCTAACTGTGTAATTTATTTTGGTACTTAGGTTGTCCATGACCGGCGGACAGCTGAATTCCAAAGATTGCTCTTTTTGCACAAGAAGTTGGAAGAGAAATATGAGAAAGTTCTCCCCGTGGTGAAGAAAACTGGTAACTTAACCAATCTTTGCATTGTCCCATAGATTCTTAATATTTCCAACTTGAGATGTTAACCCATTTTTCTTTGCTGGGAAACAGGTAATATCAATAATCTTAATATCCGTCTTAACAAGAAAGTCAAAGCTCTGGAAGGTAAGTTATTCTTTTTCTCTATTGATTTTCGTTTGAGACTTATCCTGGGTTTCTTATAACCTTCTGGCTTTGGTATAGCCGAGTTACAAACACTTGTAGCGTCGCATCAAGAATGCATACCCATGTATGATATGATGCTGCATTTTTTAGAACAAGCCACCACTCATTCGGCGCAACTGAAAGAGAACTATGACAAGATAACCCGGTTACGTTTCGAGGTTGAGTCTCTCAAGCTTTCTCAGAAATCCGAGTTAGAGAAAGTTGACCAGGAGTTCTCTGAAGAGAAGAATTGGCTGAGTCTGCAACTGTAGAAAGGTAAAGAACTCCTCGAGTCTGCCGAGCTGAAGAATCGGATGATGGGTGAAGAAATCACTCGCTTTGAGAAGACTAAAACCGACTAGGCCCAAGATCTCTAGAAAATGTTGAGTTATATTCATCGTAAGTTTCTGACTGTGGCCGAGTTATTTTCTTCTCTTTCTTACTTTAACAGATATACTTTGTATTTCACGTAGATCATTTTCAGGAAGCTAGACCCGTGAGCTCTAAAGCAGTGATTACTGCTCGCTAGCGCCGAGGTGTCCCCGCAGACTCAAGTCCGGAATATTCAATGAAAGACTTCTTGGTTGCTGTTGGTGCTGCTATTGGGCCAATGAAGATTATGGGTAGGGATTTGGTGCAAGCAGCCATTCGGGCCTACCATGTTCTCTGGCCGAATACTTCTGGAACTCCCGATATTGACGAGGTCAAAATACTCGTGGAGAGATTAATGGCATCTCAGAACCAGCTAAATCTCTTGAGGGAATCTGCCGGTAGGGCCGGTGCTGACATGGCACTGACAGTCGTTCTGTCTTGGTACGAGGACATTTCCCTCGATACTTTGATAAACTTGCGCACCGGCTCTCTTTGGGTTGAGGATCCAGCATTCGTCGCTCGCCGCCAAGCTCGTGCCTTCCAGCTGGTTGAGTACGATGATGTGCATAATTGGATTGAAGGGCCGAGTTTCCTTCCCAATCCAGTGGATGACGTTGAGATTGAAAATGCCTCTGATGATGATTCAGCCGATCAGGATGAAGCAGAAGGTGACTCGGACAACTCCCATGATTCCAATGGAAGCTCGGACGAGGATGACAACACGCGATCATCGTCCAAGGGGACTGGGCATTCTCAAGCTCAAACTAATGTTTCTCAGCAGCCCAGGATCTCCCCCGAGGTTACTGTCGTTTCTGTTGAGGGCGAGGTAACTTCGGCCGAGGCTCCGTCCACCTCGGAGCGCCTAGTTCCTGACAGCGCCCCTGCACGGGAGACCGAGGTCGCGCCGCCATCATCTGAGATACCCGTTCCCGGTGCGCTAGATCATACTGTTGCCCCTTAAGGGTACTCTGGTGCTTTTAGCTGTTTATGTTTAAAAAACCTCTTAAGTTATTTCCAGTCCCCGGTATGTCGGGCGTATGATGTCTATGGAACAATCGTCTGGCTTGTGATGCGAACCTTTTTTGCTTTTTGCCGCTAAGGCATGAATGATGGTAATCATTATTATTTTTGCATTATCCTGAGAGATCCTCATTTGTCGAGCTATGGAACTTTTATGTGTCTGGCGACAAATAGTCGATTATACCCACTAGTCCTCGAGTTATCACTTGGGCTATCGAGTTCTTGCGTGTACTCAAAGAGTTACCTTGGACCATGTGGTCGTCTCCGAGTTGCAAACCGAGTCGCCGAAATATATTTCATGGGTTAATGCAGAGAATATTACGGGTAATCCCTGAGTCATTGCTCAAGGCGCCGAGGTTTAATGCATGACCCCGGATAAGGGATAATACGGCACAGTCTGCGAGTCCCTGCCCAAGGTCTTGAAACTTAACATATAATTCGTGAATAAGAGATAACACGGGACAGTCTCCGAGTCCCCGCCCGAGGCGCCGAGGTTCCATACGTAACTCAAAATAAGAAATAATCACAGGGCAATCCCCGAGTCACTGCTCGAGGCGCCGAAGTTTAACATATAACTCAGAATAAGGAATAACATAGTGCAGTCCCCGAGTCACTGCTCGAGGTGCCGAGGTTTAATACATAACTCAGAATAAGCAATAACATAGGGCAGTCCCCGAGTCACTGCTCCAGGTGCCGAGGTTTAATACATAACTCAGAATAAGCAATAATATAGGGCAGTCCCCGAGTCACTGCTCGAGGTGCCGATATTTAATACATAACTCAGAATAAGCAATAACATAGGGCAGTCCCCGAGTCACTGCTCGAGGTGCCGAGGTTTAATACATAACTCAGAATAAGAAATAACATAGGACAGTCCCCGAGTCACTGCTCGAGGTGCCGAGGTTTAATACATAACTCAGAATAAGAAATAACATAGGGCAGTCCCCGAGTCACTGCTCGAGGTGCCGAGGTTTAATACATAACTCAGAATAAGAAATAACATAGGGCAGTCCCCGAGTCACTGCTCGAGGTGTCGAGGTTTAATACACGGTTGATACTTCGACTTGGAGCGTCATATTATAGCGCACCATAGATGGCTCCTATGAGTAAAATGGACGAAGTAAAGCTATGTTCCATGGTCTTTTCGATTCTTCGCCGTCTTTGTTTGCCTTGTTCTTTTCTGGTGACTGAGCATCGATTAGGTAATATGCATCATTGTGCAATTCTTTACATACGATGAATGGCCCCTCCCATGGGGGTGATAGTTTGTGCATGCCGGCTGTGCGTTGCACCAGCCGAAGAACCAAATCTCCTTCTTTAAACACTCTTGGATTGACTTTCTTGATGTGATATCGTCGTAGGTCTTGCTGATAAATAGCTAATCTTGATAGTGCCAATTCCTTGGCCTCTTCTAGCAAATCGACATCGTCTTGCCGAGCTACCTCATTTACCTCAGCGGTTGTATATTGGGTTACTCTTGGCGAATCATGTATTATGTCGGCTGGAAGCACGGCTTCTGCCCCATACACCAGAAAAAAATGGGGTATACCCTGTTGACCTGTTTGGGGTAGTTCTGAGGCTCCATAGTACTGCTGGTAGTTCTTCGATCCAACATCCTGCCGACCTTTGCAGAGGTTCGACGAGTCGGGGTTTAATTCCGGATAATACTAGTCCATTTGATCTTTCTACTTGCCCATTTGATGCTGGGTGAGCCACCGAGGCGACATCTAGTCTTATGTGTTTTTCTTGGCAGAATCTAGCAAAAGCCCCCTCAGCAAAGTTTGTGCCATTGTTTGTAATAACACTATGTGGATAACCATCGTGCGTGCGAGCGCTAATACTCTGGCTGTGGCTGTTTGGCCTGTTTGGTCTTTTGTAAGTACTGGTGAAGTTGCTGACAAACATCTCTTCAAAATCTAGCCAACAGTTGATACTGCCTGCTGGCAGATTGTTTAGCCATACTCTGGCTGGTCCTTCTACCATTTGCGGGACATATCTTACCGCTCATCGCAGGTTTCCACCAGCTATCTTTACTGCAGTAGCGTAGTCAATCAACCAATCCTGTGGTTTGGTGCTCCCATTATATGTTTTCGTGCCCCTTGCCAGCTGAAAGTTCGGTACCGGTGGTTCGCCCATGATCCGAGGTCCAAAACACGCTGGACCAGGCGGACCCTGCTCTTCTAACAACTCGGACCGGTACAACCTATCAAGTTTTAATCTTGCATCATTTGACGGCAAGTTTCTGTAAATGATTCTTTCCTGTATTCCATGATGGTTATTTCCACCATGCCCTGCATACTCCATATCTGAGTAACCATCATTGTACCTCTCATTTGCCTAATTTTGGTGAGCTGGTCTTACTTCTCATTCTTCCCGAGGTCCATACCTCGGCTGAGGATTGGCCGGCGGGTCCCTCCTTCCTTCCTCCGGGTCATTGTTCTCATGATTTCTTCTTCCATGGTCTCCATTACCTCGGCTTCCGTTGTCGTTGTTGGCACGGTCGGGGTTTCTTTCACCACTGTTACCTCGGCTCCCATTGCCTCTGTCCTCATTGATTTTTCCGGCCACTGCCAAATCATATGGCACAATTTGCTTATTTCTTTTTCCTGAGGTTACTGCTCTATGTTTTCGCGCATTGTTTCTAGGTGAGGATGCTGCTGCCACTGATAGGGCGGGTGCTGCTCCAGCCGAATGAACCATGCGCGAGGCCCCCGGTCTTGTCGGTTCAGCCCTAAGAATTTCTTCATTCTGTTGGTTCGCAATGCGTACCAGCTCATTCACTCTTTCTTGTTGTTTCTGTTGGGCTTCACCGGTCAACCCTTCCAACTCCAGTGCGGCGGCATTTGCCGCCCTTAGGTTCTTTGTCGGGGTGCTATACCTCGGCAAGCCTAGGTCGACTGAATCTGCCTTATGAGTCTCATGATCTTTATTGATATCATCCATGAGGTTTTTCCCTCTCAATCTTAATTCATCTACCCGCTCTGGGGCAACATCTAGCTTATTTTACTTAGCATATTCTCACAGGGTCCTGTTCAAGGACTCCCGCAAAGCCGATACCTTTTTTGCTTCTACCATTACTTTCTGCCTAGTCTCTTCTAACTCAGCCTGAGCATTAGCCGGATCAAGTATCGGCGCTACAGGCGTGGTCAGATTATCTATAGTTGCCTGGAGAATATTTTCTGGTCTTTCCAGATATGGCCATCTTACCCTCGGTGCCTTTGGGGTTGTCTCCTGCACCTCGGCTGACTTTGCTGCTGACGGATCTACCTCGGTGGGCTGTGGAGCTGCCTGCTTCGTGGACACCTGTCCTCCAGTTGTCGTGTCCTTGCTTGATCCGGCGCCTGCTGCTGCCGCATGTACCCCGGCTGCGACCATCACCTCGACGCGGCTGACGGGGCGTTCTCCACGCGGACCGTTTGCGGCGCTGAGGGGAGGATCTCCTGCATCAACAACCTGGTGAGGATAAACGCATGATGTGTCGATGCGCGACGTAGATCTGGTGCATACCCAGGTTGATGAAGACGCCGTTGTGCGGTGGAGATTTCTCCTGAAGCTGCCTGCGTTATCGCTGACATAGTCACAGAGATCAAATCTCTGGACTAAGCCAGAGACAACGCGCTCGCCAGTGTGGATGAAGTTTCCCGTCCGGATCTTGACTCCAGCTAGCACCGATGTTGGCCCCACGGTGGGCGCCAACTGTCGTGGTGGTGGCACGGCAGATGCCATGGGTAGGCTAAAGTATGGGGCCAATGGATGCTAGAGGGATCCGGGGAGGGAAGATGTAGTTACTTCTACACTCAGATGACTAACAAGCAGATCTTTATTTCTCTTCTTTTGTGCTACAAGTGCTCCCCGAGCTGTTTTCAGGAAGAAGAGAAGAACTACACGAGCCTTACGGCGTAGAATGAATCGATCACCCCTCTGGATCCCGCACCTCCCCTTATAAAGGGGTGCCTTGGCTCCTCTAGGGCTGACGTGGCAAGAATATTCAAGGAATATGCTTGTCCCAATATAGTAACTCGGCGACCTCCTTTCCGTGTCCCCCTTCTAATGATGGCAAGGTTCCAGAGAACCCCACCTGCGCGCCTCGGGCTCCATGACTGTCACCTCCCTGACCTCCTTCTGCCCTTCTGCTGCTCTACTCTCCTTGTCCTTTGTGCTTGGCTCTGTTCAGATTCTTCCTAGGCCGTGACTTTGGTTTGACTATGGGCACCTCCTTCTCCTGCAAGCTTCACGTTATTCGGCTCTGTCTCGCATAACTCGGCTCGACCTTCATCTGCATTCAAGTTATTCGGGCTCACTCGGTCGACTTAACTCGTATGTCGGCCGGGTAAGGCATTGCTCCTTCCGTAGGTGTCATGGCCATGCTTATCTCGATGACTCGGCCGATATCAATAGTAACTCGGCATATGACAAGGGAGGCTCCTTTTATCTTCCCCTGTCTTGACCCTATCCGGGGTCACCTCCCCAACAGACTGCCGTATAAAAGCTAATATCAGTCTGATCGTATGCGACCGTTGTACAAAATCCATCGTATGTATAGCATTGCTCCACTGCCAACATCTCCCAAATAAAAATTAGGGAAGGAGAGGCTCACGTAGCATATAGCACTAAATCATAGCAACAGTTGATGACACTTTCTTCTTACAATGTAGAAAAATCACGTTAACATGCACAAAGAGTTGATAGGAGTTCGACTTAGATTAAAACTAGGCTATTAATCCGCCTAAATCATGGACTAATTTGTCTCTCTCCAGAAGTGTGCTCGGCTGCCGCCGTCACCAACTCCTCTCTAATAGACGTTGATACCAAGTTACCAATATCACACTACTTAATGTCCTACTTTAATTTTTCCTTCGAAAAAATAATGAGATCCTATAAATGCATAATTCACCGATATCAAGTTCCCAACTTTGTAATGCCACTCATAAGTTATCTACACACTACTTGATATCCTACTTTTGCGTTCGAAAAAATAACGAGACCCTGTGAATGTATAATTCATCAACTGTGCATAAAGTACTTATGGATTATGTTTGGTGGCCGCATGCATCCATGAGTATGTAAAGAAAACGAAACAAAGGTTGTTTTGTTTATTGCGGCGGCCCTAGCTATGGGAGCAAAACAACGCTTGTTTTGGGGTTTTTGCATTACACATTGGGTTCAACGCAATGAAATAAGGCTTAGTTTGGTTAGGGTTTACCGCATGTAGTATATTAGGGTTTGCCTCACCTAAATGAAATTTGATAAGCTTTGTTTTGCTAGGGCTTCATGCATGTAGTATATTAAGGTTTACCGTGTAGTATATTAGGGTTAGGGTTTACCGCATGTTGTATATTATGGTTTGCCTCACCTAAATGAAATTTGATAAGCTTTGTTTTGCTAGGGCTTTATGCATGTAGTATATTAGGGTTTACCGTGTAGTATATTAGGGTTAGGGTTTACCACATGTTGTATATTAAGGTTTGCCTTACCTAAATGAAATTTGATAAGCTTTGTTTTGCTAGGGCTTCATGCATGCATCAAAAGAACACTAACGGCGTTACTATTGAGCCAACATCCTGGGTCTGGATACATGTGCTCTCTATATCAAAAGGGGAGAGAATCAACGGTGGATAGGCTATACGCAGTTATGCCTGTGTTTAGCTGGCTATTTCATATATATATATATATATATATATATATATATATATATATATATATATATATATATATATATATATATATCAACTCTGAAGATGATCGATCCGATCAGTTGTTCAACTTGGACGGACATGGACTAATTTTTCTCTCTCCAGGAGTGTGCTCGGTTGCCGCAGTCACCAACTCCTCTCCAATAGACCTTGATACCAAGTTACCAATATCGCACTGCGCGCTCATGCACGCTACTTGATGTCCTACTTTAATTTGCCTTCGAAAAAATAATGAGATCTTATAAATGCATAATTCACCGATATCAAGTTTCCAAGTTTGTAATGCCACTCCTAAGTTATCTGCACGCTACTTGATATCCTACTTTTTACAAATAACGAGACCCTATGAATGCATAATTCACCAACTGTGCATAAAGTACTTATGGATTTGGAGCTCGACACCGAAGTTAATAGATCCGGCTAGACAGAGTCCATATAATATATATAATATATATATATATATATATATATATATATATATATATATATATATATTGACCCCCAGGGTGTAGAATAAATCTTTAGAACTGCATATTATTTTTACGTCGCGTAAATTTTGTCTTGCCTCGAGAGTTGAGAAGAACGTAAGAAAATATAGACATGTCATAAATTTATTTGTTTACATGTCGTATAAAAATACGACGTAAAATGCGTATTTTTAGTGTTTTTTATACTATAATTACTCATAAATTATTTTTTTATGTCAATTTTTTTGCATTGTGGATGAATATGAACATAATTATTTGTATACAAAACATAAATTTCTAAACATGACCACATAAAATTATGTGGGGTGCAAAATAACTATTCTACACCCTGGATGTCAAATATGGTTTCTATATATATATATATATATAGAAACATGGTATGCCTGTATTCTACGGAGGAAGCATCTTGCACCGTCCGTGGCTTGGAGATCCGTGTTGACCTAGAGTTATTGTTTCTTTTTCCTCTTTATCAACCGCGCCCATTATATCCCGAAGAGGAATTTCGATCGAGGCCTTTCCATCTGCGTCCTGTTGGTCTGCGCTGCCAGTGTCAGCTGCCTGCCCCGTCTGAGGTCTGGCCTGCCTATCCTGCCATCGCCAGAGCTCACGGGAACGCAACGCACAACAAGGCAGGTGACCATTGTCGATCCCCAATAAGTAGCACCGTCCCCAGTCCGCTCTGTCCTAGATCCCACCTCCTCCCCCGGCCCACTCCCGTCTAGACCCCTTCCGAACGCGTGAAGCTCGCACGGCTGGTATCCCTCCCCAGATTCATCTCCAATGCCGGCTCACCTCCCGATCCCCGCCCTGATTCGGTACCACAGCGCCGGCGACCCTCCCGCTGGCCAGGACAGGCGGCTCCCCGTCGTGCTGCGACTCCCTCACCCGACCGCCTCCGTCGCCAGCTTCTCCCGTTCCCTACCGTCATTCGACATCCACCGCCTGACAGCCCTCCTGCCGGCTACCGCCCCCCGTTGTGCTGTGACTTCCTCACCCTACCATCTCCATCGCCGGCTCCCCTCCTTCTCCCTGCATCCATAGCGTCCTTGATCTTGGCGAACAGCTGCATCTCTTTGAACTTCTACCTCGCGGCGCCGGGCAAGCTGGCGTGTGATGTAAAAAAGAATTATTTGTAGTAGTAGGTGGCTTAGCCTTGCTCTGTTTCGATCTTGCAGCAAACTGGGTTTCTGATATAAACACTTTTGTTGTGTTTACTAAGTACTAAAACTATTCAAAAATAGTACCACAGTTTACGGTACTTAACCATTTCAACTTGGATGCTAGATAGGTTTCAATTGCGGTGCTGAATCTTTCAACGTTGGGTGCTGACTTGCATTTCCTTTTTTATACTTGTGGCTAGTGAGGCTTGCATTTTCTCTAGGCCCAAGATGTTAAGTTTTCCTTGATTATGCAAGAAAAATGGAATATAACCGTTTGATCTGTGTCTTTTACTTCTTTTAAAATTGAACTCCATGTTTTTTGTTCACTGTGATGTACCTTGGAAGTGATAAATGGTTAGCTTGCCATCTCTTACTTCTAGCATAGCAGATGTTTGTTCTAATTCATTTCAATATACCGTCCTTGACTCCTGACTTGTACACCTCACTATCACAACTCACTCCTTTTGCACAAATAGCACTCAACCATGTTGCCGGTTGCACCTTATAAGGGTACTTAACAACTTTATCCGATATATCATATGGGTTCTTAATAATTTTATTTGAGGTGCGGAATCATATAGGTTTCAACGTGCTGAGCCATATTGGTGCTGAACAAGGTGCCCTGAGGTGCTGAATCACTTGGGAGGTGCTGAATCGTATGGGTGCTTAACAAGGTGCGCTGATGTGCCGAATCACTTGGGTGCTTAACAAGTTTATCTGAGGTATCACTTGATGCTTAACAAGGTGCCCTGAGGTGCTGAATCATATGAGTGCTTAACAAGGTGCCCTGAGGTAATTCAGATAAAGCTTTCTGTTTTTTAATTCTATCTCCAAGTTTCAGCATGTGTTACCCTGATCTCCGAGGTAATTAATGCTCCAGATTCTAAGCTCGAGTAAGGTACTTGACAGTTGATAGAAAATAGGTTGTACTCTAGTTTGGAAAAATTGATCAGGAAAAGTATGCATTAATCTCCATAGGTTGTACTCTAGTTTTTTTTGGAATAACATTAAGTTCAGACTTTGCTTTTAATTTTAGCAGCGGTTTCTTTTGCTTTTCAGATTAGATTAGACTATCTCATAGGAACAAAGATCATATATCATCAGTCGTTGTGCTTTGGTTCGTCCTTGGGGCTGAAGTTAGTAGAACTGATACTAAGCATGTATGTATAAATGTGTTTCCCATCGTTGCTGTTTGTGCTTGACACTTTACAGTACCAAATCTTTAGATTTTAGAACCATAGGTAAATAATTTTTTATAACGGTGCTTGACAATTTAAGACATGGTGTCGAACAATTTTAAAGAGAATAATTTTTCACTTCTCGTTGCTTGCCTTTTTTGGGTGAGTTTCTTTTCTTTTAGGTAATTAATAGATTGAACTTTGGTGCTGGATGTGTTAGTGACGTGGGGATGAACTACCCGCGAAAAAAAACCTCGCTCGCGTCTCTCGCCCCTCGAGGGTGACGAGGTGCCGCCTCCCCTCCCCGCGGGCCCCATCTGGGCCTGGGCGGGCCGGCGCGCTGGTGGGTGCCCTGCCTCCTGTAGAGGTGAATGTGAAGCTATCAAGCTAATTAATTAGGCGATTGTGTGATTTCCTCATGTAGATTTATAGACTATATGGATTAATTTCATCATGTTTGATTTTTCCCAAACCATCAGCAAGTTGTAATAAATGCAGGCCATCCTCTAGTGATAGAGATTGAACACTGATCTCCAATCAGTGCCTTGGAAGATGGTTACTAAGATAGGCAATGAGAAGAACAGTCTCTAACAGGGTCAAGACTATGATTCCATTTCAAACTGATGAAGGGCTTGGCAAAACACATGAAGAAAGAAGTATTGTGGAATGGAAATCAACGTTCTGGTCATCAACGTTCTGCTGCCTGATAGGATGGAAATCATCAAAGCGTCGTGTAATGGACTTAACGTAACAAAATAATTTGTGCTCCGGTGTCACGGATGCTTAACAAGGTACTGTGATGTGCTGATAACTACTTCAGTTCATCTCGTGTTCTTTTTCCTGTGATGCTACTTAGCTCACTTCACCTGTTTGCATGCACTATCTTACTTCTTGTTTAGATGAATGGTTTTGGGTGAGTGCACTGGATACGTGTGCTGAAGTAATTACTTGACTATTCACTGCATTGGATTTCTCTTGCCACTTCCCCAAGCACACCTTATGAAATTTTGTAATATTGTGCATCTGAATCTTTTTTGCTCTTGTGTTACAGTGAACTTGGATATAGTTACTACTGGTTCTGGGCATGAGTTTTCCCAGGTACTAGGTTATTAATTTTCCAGTACTGATTTGCTTAATCTATGACTAATTAGTAGCAGGAAGTATTTGATTAATTAATCAGCCGTGGTACTGACTGGAGTGAATTTCTCAGCGTAAATCCTTGTTTTGGATTGCTGAGTTTTCTTTATGATAAAGTACTCTCTTTGACCCAAATTAGTTGACTCAAATTTGTCAAGATAGGGATGTATCTAATGCAAAATTATGTCTAGATATAATTGAATCTAGACAAATCTAAGTCAACTAATTTGGATCGAAGGTAGTAGTACAAAATTAATAGATTGATATTCAGAAGCTTATTTCTTCGCACTTATGCTTGAAATATAATTTGAAGGTGCTCGATTAGTTTGATGTGAAAGAAACGAATTGACCTACTATCGTGATTGTTGTTGGAGGGAGAAAAAAAGGTGAGGAGCAAGGCCTTTAGTACCGACGGAGCAGTCCAGCGATGATAGGATTGGTACCGATCAAGCATTTAAACCAACGATAATTTGAATCCAGACGGTCAGGCCAGCCCATGTGACCACGTTAGGTACCCACACACTAAGATCGGACACTAGGCAACGAATGTTTCAAATTTAAATAGTGGGCAAGTTTGCTGACCCGTG
Organism: Avena sativa; assembly: GCA_916181665.1. NCBI lineage: Eukaryota > Viridiplantae > Streptophyta > Magnoliopsida > Poales > Poaceae > Avena > Avena sativa. The sequence goes on from OV702296.1 coordinate 289,446,586, forward strand.
AGCAACTCCTCTGTGGGCTGGCAGGACGCGCACAGCCCACTGCCCACATCAGTGTACCTTTCCCCCTTTTCAAACCAGAATTCAAACAAAAGGCTGCAAAGTATACACATGTAGACCTGCAAAACTATGGCAAGTTTCCTCATTTGCTAGGTGATGTCATGTGGTGGAAGAGAGAAATCAATTTCACAAATAGTTGATGAAAATGGAAAAAGAAGAAAGGAGACCATGTGGTACCAATCTCAAAGCACACGAGTGGTGGATGATACTTCCTCCCGACTACTAGGGCCTCGAACCGCTGCCACGCCCACCTCGGGTACCACTCCAGGCTCTCGCGGCTGTGAAGCAGCCCCAGCTCCAGGTTCCGCCGCCTCCCCGGCATATCAAACAGCAGCATCCCATAGCTGTACATGTCGCACTTGTCCGTCGCCGGGAGCGGCACCCATAGCTCCGGCGCCGCGTACCCTGGCGTGCCCCGCGCCCCCGTCAGCGTCGTCAGGTGGCAGCAGCCATCCTCCCTGTCGCACAGCTTCGCCAGCCCAAAGTCGGACACCTTGGGCGCCATGCCCGCGCCTAGGAGCACGTTCTTCGGCTTGATGTCGCGGTGGATGATCCGGTGCTGGATGATTCGGTTGCCCGCGAGGTACGCGGCCGCCCGCGAGCGGGTGCCACCGGCCGCCGCGAGGCAGCCGTCGAGGTGCTCGGAGTCGGTGTTCTCGGAGGAGAAGGAATCACCGCAGTTGGGGCACGCCGCCGATTGCATCTGGACGGCGGGAGGAGGAGACGAGCGGGGTGAAGGGGGGTAAAATCGGAGGGCCCGGCTGGGCGCGAGGGCTGCTGCTTGGGGGGAGAGAGGGAGTTGATGCTTAGGGTCGGTTTCTGGGTCGGGAGAGGGAGAGGCAGGAAGCCGGCGGTGGCTAGGAATCCAGCGGCAGGACCAGACGGTGGTGTGGGGAGTGTTTGTGAGAAGCAGGATATGAGCAGGACAGCGTGGTGGATCTTGGATCGGGGTGTTTAATGGGGATTGGCCTCCCCAAGGCAACGGCTCCCTGCTGCATGGCAGGCTCGCGCTGTCAGCGGCGTCAAGGGGTGGCAGCGGTAACAGGAGCCGGCTGACAAGCCCGGCACAGAGCCACAATACGCAGTCAGAAAGGTCTCCACAGAAATACCTCTTCGGGATAAAATGGGTGTGATTGATAAAGAGGAAAAAGGAAGATATTCTACCAGCCCGTGCGGATCTCCAAGCGTTGAGCGATGTAAGATGCTTTCTCCACAGGACACGAACATACAATGTGTTTTGTCTATATATATATATATATTACATGGACTCTGTCTAGCCGGATCTATCAACTTCAGGGTCGAGCTCCAAATCCATAAGTAATTTATGCGCAGTTGGTGAATTATGCATTCACAGGGTCTCGTTATTTTTTCGAACGCAAAAGTAGGATATCAAGTAGTGTGCAGATAACTTATGAGTGGCATTACAAAGTTGGGAACTTGATATCAGTGAATTATGCATTTATAGGATCTCATTATTTTTTCAAAGGAAAAACTAAAATAGGACATTAAGTAGTGTGCATGAGAGCGCAATGTGATATTGGTAACTTGGTATCAACGTCTATTAGAGAGGAGTTGGTGACGGCGGCATCCGAGCACACTTCTGGAGAGAGAAAAATTAGTCCATGATTTAGGCGGATTAATAGCCTAGTTTTAATCTAAGTCGAACTCCTATCAACTCTTTGGACATGTTAACGTGTTTTTTCTACATTGTAAGAAGAAAGTGTCATCAACTGTTGCTATGATTTAGTGCTATATGCTACGTGAGCCTCTCCTTCCCTAATTTTTATTTGGGAGATGTTGGCAGTAGAGCAATGCTATACATACGATGGATTTTGTACGACGATCGCATACGATCAGACTGATATTAGCTTTTATACGGCAGTCACTTACGATCAGACTGATATTAGTACAGTGTCAGTACGTGGGCCAAATCATAGAAGCATCCTCGTAAGTCTAGATGTATATAAATGTACAGATTCTATTGTACTTGAGTCAATTCCGTTGGCAGAGGCATATCTCAACATGCCTGCATGGTGACGTGAGTTTTCAAAATCAATTCTTGTCACGTCTTATTATGTTGTACAGGTGCCTCTCTCTATGCAGATCGTGTCAAACGTACTGTAGTCGTGTCAAACCAAATTACATAGTTACATAACTATTATTTTTTCAATAAATCCCAGCCATAGATATTAGATCTAACCATCAGAATAATTTAGGTGATGTGGATCAACCTGACGCCTCGAAAAACATCCTTATATTATTTTTAGTATATAATAGATAGATGAGAACATCATTAATACTCCCCATGAGTTTTTTCTTAGTATTATCATTAAGTGGGACATCCAAATAACAATCTTTCAAAGGTGGCAAATCAAGCATTTCATAAATCTTCCTAGGCATAATAGAGGCACTAGAACCAAGATCACATGAAGCTTTGAGATTTAAGTCATTCACTTGCATATTAATAATGGATTCTCAACTATCTTCTAGTTTCCTAGGAATAGAAGCTTTGTGTTTTAACTTCTCTTCCTTAATCTTAACAAGAGTATCTGTAATGTGTTTGGTGAAAGCAACATGCATATCACTAGCATCAGAACTTCTAGCAAGTTTTTACAGAAACATAATCGCTTCAGAAATATTGCAACCATCTATATCAAAATCAAACTTAGAATCACTAGTAGTAGTCTCATTAGGCTTAGGCATTGTAGGATGAGGAATAGGGACCTTTTGTGGTTTAGTGGTATTCATTTTAGTGATGGTGCACACACTATTGTTTCTATCAATTTCAGCTTCCCTTTTCCACTTAGCATGAAGTTGAGCTAATAGTCTAACATTTTCATCAATAGTAACTTGTATGGCATGAGTAGCAGAAAAGGTACTTTCCATGGTTTTAGGTTTAGCGGCTATTTTATTAATCAAGGAGGACTGTGCTTCAGAGAAAGAGGAAATATTTTTATCAACAGTTAAAAGCTTTTCCTCCATAGTCTTGTTGAAAGCGGTTTGTTTACTAATAAAGTCTTTGAGCATAACTTCAAGTTCAGAGGGGGCACTTCTAGCATTGTTGTAGGAGTTTCCATAGGAATTGTCATTATTAGGAGGATAAGGCCTATAATTATTGTTGCTACCAAAATTATTCCTATAGGCATTGTTGTTGAAATTGTTGTTTCTAATGATGTTCACATCAACCTGCTCTTCTTGAGCAACCAAAGAGGCTAGGGGAACATTATTTGGATCTAAAGGAGTTTTCCCGTTAACAAGCATAGCCATAATAACATCAATCTTATCACTCAAAGAGGAGGTTTCTTCAACAGAATTTACCTTCTTACCATGTGGAGATCTCTCACTGTGCTCTTTAGAGTAATTAACCATCATACTATCAAGGAGTTTTGTTGCAACACCCAAAGTGATGCTCATAAAGGTACCTCCAGCAGCTGAATCTAACAGGTTTCTTGAAGAGAAGTTGAAACCTGCATAAAAAGTCTGGATAGTCATCCAAGCAGTAAGTCCATGAGTGGGACAATTCTTAACCAAAGATTTCATTCTTTCCCAAGCTTGAGCAACATGTTCATTATCAAGTTGTTTAAATTTCATAATGCCACTTCTCATAGATATAATATTAGCAGGAGGGTAGTACTTTCCAATAAAAGCATCTTCGCACTTAATCCAAGAATCAATACTATTTCTAGACAAGGATAGCAACCATTCTTTAGCTTTTCCTCTCAAGGAGAAAGGAAACAACTTGAGATTAATAATATCTCCATCTACATCCTTATACTTATGCATTTCACAAAGTTCAACAAAGCTATTGAGATGGGCAGCAGCATCATCAGAACTAGCACCAGAAAATTGCTCTCTCATCACAAGATTCAACAAAGCAGGCTTAATTTCATAAAAGGTAGCATCAGGAGCAGATGTAGCAATAGGAGTGCTAAGGAAATCATTGTTTTTTGTGCTAGTGAAGTCACACAACTTGGTGTTCTCAGCAGAGTTCATTTTGGCAAAAGTAGGGCAAGCCAAAAACAGCAGCAGCTAGAGCAGGAGCTAATTTTTTTGTGTTTTTGATAGGAGAAAGCAAACCAAAGCAAAATAAACTAATCTTTTGGAGTTTTTGATAAAAAGAGGCAACCAAAACCAAGCAAAAGAAACTAAGCAAACTAAAAACAAAGTAGATAGAAAGGTTGAGGAGGACTCCCCTTGTGAAGACGTCCTTAGCCTCCCCGGGAACGGCGCCAGAAAGTCTTGATGCGTGTTGACGCCCAGTTGGGAAACCCCACGAGCAAGGTATGATCCAGGACATCAACAAGTTTTCCCTTAGTAAGAAACCGAGGTTATCGAACCAGTAGGAGGAAGGAAACTCCTTAAAGGTGTTGCAAGCAACGTGGAAACCTGCACAACACAAACTCAAGACCTTGCCCCAACTAACAGTAAGATTGTCAATCTCACCGGTTGCTGTAACAATGGATTAAATGTATGGTGTGGAAAGTGATGATGGTTTGCAGCAAGTAAACAATAACAGTGGAAGATGTACCAATGGTAAAGATTGGACCGGGGTCCATAGTTCACTAGAGGTGTTCTCCTTAGATAAACAAACATGGCATGCTGGGTAAACAAATTATAGCAGGGCAATTGTCAGGACTGGGCAAGGCATAACAATGCAATACTAGACAAAAAGATCCTATGAGATTCGATTGGGCAATACAACAATATACATAGACCGCCATCCAACAACATCTATGACTAGAAGTCCACCTTTGGGTTATCATCCGAACCCCCTCCAGTATTAAGTTGCAAGCAACAGACAACTGCGTTAAGCAAAGTGTGTAAGGTAAACAACCTACTTGTTCCATGAACAAGAGACCGTTGTTCTCTCCCTAGTGGCAACAACACATCTACAACCGTAGAGATTTCTATCACTTCCCTTGATTAAGTAGTGGCATGAACCCACTATCGATCATAAATACCCCCTCTTGGAGTCACTAGCAACTACTTGGCCAAGATAGCTACTAACAACGGAGAGCATGCGAGATCACAAACAACACAGACATGATAGAATCATCAAGACAAAACCATTAATCAATCTGACATAGTAATCTCAATATCCATCGGATCCCCGCAGACACAACATGCATGATTACAAATAGATTAGATCTTGATCATGAACGAAGCTCACAAGATCTAGACATGAAAGCACAAGGAGGAGATACAACCATCTGGCTACTACATGGACCCGTAGTCCAATGTGGAACTACTCACGCTTCATACCGAAGGCTGGCATGATGAAGAAGAAGGCCTCCAGGATGATCTCCCCTCCGGCAGGGTGCTGAGAAGAGCTTCAGATCCCCCTGATCTAGGGATGATGGTGGCAACGGCTACAAACGGTTCCGTGGAATATTGATCGGGTGCGTAGAGTTTTTGCATCGGGGGCTTCTTATAGGCGAAGAGGCGAGGAAGGGGGCCACCAGGGCGGCTGCACCCCCAGGCGCGGGGTGGGCCCACCCGCGCGGCCAGGGGGTGTGGCCCCCTGTTGGGTCCCCTCCGTCTCGTACTCCGGCTTCATGTTCCCCACGGTAAAATATTGACTTTGGCTTTTGTCCCGTACAATTCCGAGAATATTGATTTTCTGCCTTTCTGGAACCAAAAATAGAAGAAAACAGGCAACTGGCACTATGGCAACTTGTTAATAGGTTAGTACCAGAAAACATATAAAAACACCTCAAAGAGTGGACAAAGCAAAGCAAAGTAGATAGTAAACAAGCATGGAACATCAAAAATTATAGATACGTTTCCGACATATCACTGTCCAGTTCTTATCTTTTCATCTTTGCGAGTCCGTCTAGCAGTGGCGGAGGAAGTGGTTCTATATCCGTGACGTCAAGCTGGACAGCCAGCATTATGGGCGCACTCCCTTCGACTCCACCCAGAAGATCATCCGAAAGCGTTCGTGGTCGAACGACATTTTTGAGGGTGAATCCGAAGAGGTGGAGAAGCTCTATAAGCGGGTGGAGGCCCTTCAGCTGGTGCCAGGCAAAGAGGTCAACAGTGTTGATATAATTCGCACCTTCCTCAAGCGTAGGGTGCAGCCTCTCCTAGCGAGCGCATACCCGATGTTTTTGTATGCTGGCGCCAACAACCCGACAAGGGTTTTGATGGAGGAGATGTCTTCAGCTGAACTTGATAGGGCACTTCAGCCTCTGCTGAAGCACAAGGCCGGAGAGGATCTTCCGGGAAAATCGCTGACTCCTCCCTTCAATGCCAAGAAAGCAGTGCCCCAGGTGAAATCTGTAGTTGTATGTAGTGCTTTTCGAGTGCCTGTTGTTTGTTACTATTAAATCATTTTGCCTTTTGTCTTCAACTCGCGGGGCTATAAGGTGGTGGGCATGATGCCTCCTCTGCCTGAAAAGTTCGAGGCTGCACTAGACGGTGGGGATGCGGAGTCTGAGTCCGAGCTTCCTCCTGCGCAGTCACCTTCCTTGGAAGCCCCCGAGCGTAGTGAAGGGCACACTCGAAAGAGGTCCCAGAGAGAAACTTCGGATGGGGCGACGCCGCCAACACCGAAGGGGCCCTACTTCCTCGAGCATCATGGCGGTGATGAGGGTGCGACCTCCTCCCCTATTGAGTCCGTGCCTGCTCGAGCGATGGCTCCTCAACCGCCGGCCAAGAAGAAGAAGAAGAAGAAGAAGAAGAAGAAGAAGGAGAGTAAGAAAGAGGCTCCTGTCTTCAACCTATAAGACATACCATCGTAAGTTACTCTGATTGCACCTTGTTATTTGTTGATATGCTAAGTATTAGCTTCTTGTTGATTTGGATCCTCGTAAGTGCTAGCAGTAATCATTCGGAAGAGTCCCTCGAAGAGGAGCTCAAAGAAATGTATGCGGAATCAAATCCTGGCTCTTCGTTCCCCAAGATTGTGGCCAACTCCGACGATGATAATTCGATCTCCCTGCAGAAAGGGGCTCGTGCGATCGTTGCTCGGAAGATGCGAACAAAACCTTCAGAGTCCACAGCTGGCCATGTAAGTGCTTTTTCTCTTTGGCATGAGTGAGCCCCCGAGCCTTCTATTCACCAATTGCGTTGATTTCCTTGCAGCCCTTTGTTCGTGATGCCAATTGCCTGTTCTAGCAGCATCTATCGTTGGAGGGCAAACTCAAACAGCTCCGAGGTGCGTAGGTTTCTTCTTGTTTGATTGTGAGTGCTCACAGAATATTTTCTTGTGTTCATCTTTCGTTGCCCAATGCTGTAGATGAGAAAAACGATGCCCTCCGCAAGCTGAACGCTCTCAAAAAGAGTCTCGGCCAAGCGGAGAAGAAGGCAAAGGATGCTGCAGAGGCCCTCGAGCGTCAGCGGAAGGTGGCTGAAGATCGTGAGCAGCAACTTGTAGCTGCTACGACATCACGAGAGAAGGCCATGGCGGAGAAGTTCATGGCTGCTGCCAAGGCGATATCCGGTAAGCCACCATGTTCCTCTTTGGAGCTTTCTATGTTTCATTTGCGCCTCCTTATATTTCATTTGAAATTTTTTTTGCACATGCTCGCAGATGCTTCTAGCGTTGTGTTCGATCATAGCCCCCTAGAGCATGGAGATCCTTTGGCAGATGCTGCTGCGGCGATCAAAGATAGCTGCACCTCTATCGTGGAATCATTCGACAAGGCCAAGAAGGTTCTTGCACGCTTCTACAAGGAGATCAACCCAAAGGGCGTTGACCTTTAGGATGTTGACTCCCTCGCCGAGGCCCTGATGGATGATGCTCCAACGAAGTACAAGCGAATGCAGAAGGGGGTGCTGCGATGGGGCTGGTGATGGCGATGGCATCCTGCGCTCAGCTGGATCTGCCGCAGGTCACGTCCAGGATGCCAACAACGGCGGATGGCACTGAGGTAGCGTTTGGTTCCTTTGCCTCCCGCTACAAGAATTTTGGTCCTAAGCTGATAGATCTTCTAGCCAACTACTCGCTGGAGCAGCAGCGAGTGGCCAAGACTAGGCAGTCTGGATCCGAGGCTGCTCCGGGTGCTGATGCCTAGGTCCATCTTCCTTGTAGCTTGCTTTGTATAGTTTCTCTTTCTTTTGCGTATGTAACGCATTTGGGCTGAACAAGTGTCACTCTGCCACGTAGTGGCTTTATTTGTGTAAATATGAATGCATCTTTTGGTTATTGTCAAATGTTGTGATTTTGACGTTTGCTTGTGCACCCTTAGGGTCCTTCGAGTGTGAATCCAGTGGTTACACCTTCTCCTATGCTTGGTGCTCGCCCGTCGTTGAGCGAGGCGTCGCAGTTTCCGTATATGCATGATCGCATCCGAAGCCGGGAGAAGGACGTCCTTAGCATCCGTGGTCATGCAGATGTTTGGAAATCCAAGGCCGAACGGGCCATTGCAAGGGAAGAGTTCCTCCTTGAGGAATTTCGGCAAGTTGGCGAGCAAATCCAATGTAAGTCATCTTGACCCTTTGCTCTTTGTTCTGCGCCAGGCATTTTATGTCATCTTACTTGCTGCGTTTTGCAGTTGTAAATCTTCTTCCGAAGGAAGAGAAAGAGCGTGTTGCAATTCGAATGAATTGCCTGACGCAACAAGAGTTAGAGGCCGACGACTATTTCTGGATGGACCGCGACCGAGCGACTATGAAAGATCTCGTTCGTCAGGTACTTTGGGTGCTGAAGTGGGAAAGGTCATCACTCGCAGCGATCTGGGCCACAATGTTCCCCTTAGATTCTGCACCGTACAACTTCTTGGGATTGCTTGGAAAGTTTCGAGATACAAGCCACATGAAGGAGTTGGTGCGTCATCAACTAGTGGCGGGTGTGAAGGCAGCCCTGTCACTTGTTCGGCTGCATCGCCGCGATGTCAATCTTGCGGAGATAGCAGCTGGGCCACCTCCTCCTCCGGATGGTATGGCGTGGGATATGCGTCCACACTACGTAGCGGTGGCGCAATATGCTGAAGATATTGTAGATGTGTTTGAGGAGCGGACGAATGTTCTGCTCCAGCATGGTTGAATCCTGTAAATAAAAATCAGGCAATGTAAAGTCTGTATATTTTTGGGTGGGCTTGTAATGCCCTTGTAAAGTTGTATGTATTGGCATGTAGTGTGCTGTTTGATTATAGGGTATGCATGTCCTTTTCGTTAGGCTGACGTGATCATCTCCTCAGGTTATATGCGTTGTTGTCAATCGACGAAGTCGTATGGTGAGGCGTAGCCCCTGAGCATGTTTGAACGATAAAAATATATGGGAGAATTTTTTTGGGCCAAGGAACTTAGCTTTTATTTATCGTAACGTAGGGGGTACAGTGTTCGACCGAATATCCTGGCTGAGTAGCCTTATTGAAAGTAAAAGATAACTAGGTTTAGAAGCATCGTAGTTTTGCGATGTTCCAGTGGTTGAAGTAATCGACTCCTGACTCGACGTCTTTGAGGTGGTAGGCGCCACTTGGGATTACTTTAGTGACAATATAGGGTCCTTCCCAGGGTGACTCGAGCTTCAGGTGTCCTTCCTGCTTGAGTTGGAGAACGAGGTCTCCTTCGACGAAGGACCTTGGGCGCAGCCGACGGCTATGGTAGTTGCGGAGACTCTGTTGGTACACCGCTGAACGAGCCGCGGTGATGACACGAGATTCATCCAACATGTCGACTACGTCTTCGAGTGCGGACGATGACTCGGCTTCGCTGTAAGCAACGACCCGTGGGGCCTTGTAGCATAACTCGGCGGGCAGCATGGCTTCGGCTCCATGCACCATGAAGTAGGGCGTGTAGCCTGTTGAGCTGTTTGGTGTTGTGCGCAGGATCCATAGGATGGACCGTAGTTGGTCTGCCCAGACCCCCACAAGCCTTTCGAGTGGGTGTAGTAGCCGCTTCTTGATGCTGTTTCCGATGAGGCCGTTGGCCTTTTCAACCTGCCGGTTGGTCTGCGGATGCGCCACAGAGGCGTATGTGAGGTTGATTCCGAGATTTTCGCAAAAGCCTCGGAACTCCTTCGAGGTGAAGTTCGAGCTGTTGTCCGTTATGATGCTATGAGGTACTCCGAACCTATAAACAATGGACTTGAAAAACTTGGCTGCGGTGGCGCCGCTTTGGTTAGTAACAGGCATGACCTCTATCCACTTCGAGAATTTGTCGACTGCTACAAGGAGGAAGACCTGCCCTTCTGGCGAGGACCTTGGAAGTTGGCCGATCATGTCGAGTCCCCACTGGGCGAAAGGCCATGCCAGCGGTATGGGTTGCAGCTCCGATCCGGGCGCGTGTGGCTTGTCCACGTACCTCTGACAGGTGTTGCACATCTGGACTATCTCCATGGCGTCGTTCATTGCGGTTGGACAGTAGAAGCCAACTCATAGAGCTTTGGTGACCAGAGCGCGGCTGCCTGCGTGGTGGCCGCAGATACCCTCATGGATGTCTAGGAGGATGATTTTGACGTCGCCATTGGTGATGCATCGTGGGAGCACACCTGAAATGCTACGCTTGTACAACTCGCCATTGATGATGGTGAAAGCCTTTGATCAGCGAGATATGCGCCGGGCGTCTAACGGGTCCTCAAACAGTTGCTTGATTATCAGGTAGCGAAGGTATGGTTGGGTCCATGTTTGCTCGATTTCCATGACCTACATGAGGCTTACTAGTTCGACCTCTGTGTCAAGATTTTCTGGTCCTTCTTGTACTTCGGGTGGCGCAGCCCCCGAGTGTTCTGCGGCTTCGGCGGTGCCCTTCGGAAACTTCCGCTTGATGGAGGGTACATAGATTTGCTCGAGGAACACACCTGGTGGCACTGGGGCGCACGTGGAGCCAATGTTGGCGATCTTGTCGGCATCTTCATTGTTTTACCTGACAACATGTTGGAGTTCACAGCCAACAAAGTCCCCTTCGAGTGAGTTATAGCGCACGATATGCGATCATGTTGGCACTATGGGCGTCGCACTCATTCATTGTCTGATGGACAACGAGGTTAGAGTCATCGTATATGACGAGGCGCATTGAGCCGCACACCTTGGACATCCTCATGTCGTGTATGAGTGCCTCGTATTCGGCCTCATTGTTGGATGCACGGAATTTCATCCAAAGGACGTACCTCATCTTATCCCCTTGAGGGGACGTCAGTATTACGACGGCTCCTACTCCAGCCTCGCGCTTAGAGCCATCGACATGTCCGTAGTGTCCGGCAGCTGGAGTTCCATCCAGTGGACGAGGAAGTCAGGGAGAACCTAAGACTTGATGGCGGTGCGTTGCTCGTAGACGATGTCTCGCGGAGACAGCTCGATGCCCCACAAGGCTTCTCGCCCCATAGCTTAGGGGTTGTTCAGGATGTTCGATAGTGGGGCGTCGTTGACTGCCACGATCTGGTGCTCCTGGAAGTAGTGGCTCAACCGATGCACCATCATGAATACGCCGTAGGCGAGCTTCTGGTACTAGGGATACCTTTGCTTTGTAGAGGTCAGTACCTCACTGAGGTAGTAGAATGGGCAATGCACCCTGTGGGTCTTGCCGTCTTCGGGTCGTTCGACCACGAGTGTCGTGCTGACCACCCGATGCGTGGTTGTTATGTATAGCAGCAAAGGTTCCCTCTCTTTTGGTGTTACCAGCACGGGTGATGAAGAGAGCAGGCGCTTGAGGTCTTCGAATGCCGTGTCTGCCTCGGCTGTCTACTCAAATCTGTCGTCCTTGTGTAGTAGCTGGTAAAAGGGGAGGGCCTTCTCGCCCATGTGGCTGATGAACCTACTGAGCGCTGTGATTTTCCCAGCCAGCTGCTGGACTCCCTTGAGGTTCTTGGGTTTCTCCATGGCTAGTATAGCCCTGTTTTTCTTCGGGTTCGCCTCGATGCCGCGCTGAGAGATGAAGTACCCGAGTAATTGTCCAGATAGGACACCGAAAGCGCACTTGTCTGGGTTTAGCTTTATCTTGTAGCGATCAAGGTTGTCTAATGTCTCGCAGAGATCGTCAATGAGCGTACTGGCCTCCTTGGTCTTGATCACTATGTCATCGACATAGACCTCAATGTTGCGACCAATCTGGTTCTTCAGACATGCCTGCATGCATCTTTGGTAAGTGGCGTCTGCATTCTTCAGCCCGAAAGGCATTGTGTTGTAGCAGAACTCTCCAAACGGCATGATGAATGCCGTTTTCTCCTGATCTTCGGCCTTTAGACGAATTTGGTTGTAGCCTGAGTAGGCATCAAGGAAGGAGAGTTTCTCGCATCTTGCAGTGGAGTCAATGATTTGATCGATCCATGGTAGGGGAAAGTGGTCCTTTGGATAATGCTTGTTGAGAGATGTGAAGTCCACACACATCTGCAGGATGTCCGTGTCCTTCTTAGGGACCAGCATGGGATTGGCCAGCCACTCACTTTCCTTTCTCTCTGTGATGAAGTTGGCATCGAGGAGTCTGTTGACTTTGATACCAATGGATTTTTCTCTGGGCTCGGACAGTCGACGCATTGACTTCTTGACTGGCTTCGCATCCGGGAACACATTGAGTGCATGCTCGGCGAATTCCCTGGGAACTCCTGGCATGTCCGCAGGACACCAGGTGAAAATTTCATAGCACTCAGGGAGGAATTCGACGAACGTGCTTTCCTATGCGGGACTCAGGTCGTTGGCGATCAATGCTGTCTTGGAGGCGTCCGTCGGGTGGACCTGCACCTTCTTAGTGTTGACTATGTAGTCGAACGACATATCAGTTGCATTTTTCCTGGTGACTGGGGGTTCCCTGTTGTCTCTGACCTCCTTGAGCCTTGTTAGCTCCTCCTGCATGCCTGGTGACTGGGAGATTATGTTAAAGTCCCTTTTGCAGTTGTCCAACCTGGTGAAGTGTAACACCCTCAGAATCGACCCTATGCAAGTTTCAGCGATTTCCGCTAAACCCGCATAGAAACGATTCAAAGGTGCCCACCAGGCACTTTCGTGCGGGTGGAAAACGAAGTAATAACATTACACAACAGTCCTCGATGGGACCCACAGAACAAATATATATACAACAGCGACTCAATGAGTCAAGATTACAGATATACAGAACAAAGATCCAAATCACCTTGAAAACGATAGAGCGTCCAGCTACGGACAAGATGCAAATGGGGCTAAGAGCCCTGAAGAACAACCAATGGCGTCCATAACCCTGCCCAGGCCAAGCCGGAAGGGTAACCATGCTAACGACGTCGATCTCAAAACCTGCTTAAACAAAAGGGGTGCCGACAAAGGGCAAAGGAAAAAGAGGAGCGTCAGTACTGAGGCCAGTACACGGCGAGACTAGAATTCGGCGGTCCTCGCCTACATAGGTATGGTGGACTGAAGCGGCAGCGGCAGCATGCACTAAACAACCTATAGAGACTCGGTACAACTGGCGGCTATCAGAGAGGGGTAAGAAAGACCTATTCGGAACCAACCTGAATCCAACACCAAACAAGCCCATCCTGGTGTATCCCCCTCGAGACCAAACGAGGAAGTCAACCGAGGAACTCACACCGTTGGAAGTTTTATTTATTCAGTTATTGTTGTAGCAATTACTAGTCAGGTATAGATAGTCATCCTGATAAATTAAGCAGTGGGCACTTTTATTTAACCATTCCGTTGTAGTTGCGACACTTACTAGTCAAATACAATTAGCATGAGATATCCCCAAAACCCAGCAGTTGTTGGTACTTTTATTTAGCCATTCCGTTGTAGTTGCAATACTTACTAGTCAGGTACAATGGTCGCGAGCGACAACTCAAACAAGCAATTGTGGGCAGTTTTATTTAGCCATTCCGTTGTAGTGACGCTGATTACTAGTCATTATAAAGTCAAATTTATAGCACTACTTTAGTTATAGTTGTCTATGATCGAGATACTGTGCTCCAAGTCGTCCATAACCGCGGACACGGCTTTCAGAAAGTTTTACCCGGCCGGGGTGCACAAATAGCAACACACACACGATCGACCTCGGAAAAACCAAATCAAAACCCAACGAGGCTTTCACGACAAAGCAATCACAGGATTCATAAATATTTCAGGGGGCCACCCCTTGGAGTACACCCGCAACGAAGTTAGCTGACTTCGAGACGGACCCAAGGTTTGTGGGGCCGGCTGTAAGCGACTGGGAACCCAAAACTGGGCTTGTCGATACCGCGTAAACGGGTCACAATTCCTAAACAGTACAGTGTGCTCCTCGCACAATCGTAAATAAAGCAGTAGCATGGCATAAGTATAGGATAGTAAATAAAACCTCAAACTAGTTTGTGGCCCCAAGAATTAAGAATGAATCAAGCTCTGGCTAAGGGGGGTCCCATAATTCCCCGTATGTGGATAGCGCGAATATTCAAGGAACATGTATCAAGTACTCGGGGTCCTACGGGACACAAGTGGACGGTTAACAACCAAATAACATCTATTGCCCACCTGTGCCTCTGCTTACTTACTTCAATTTTAGTTGTTAAACAGTAATTAAAGTGAACGAAAAGTAAAGCCATGATCATCTCCAACATCAACATGCGGCAATACACCAACAACTGTGGCACTTGACGGCACGCAACCGCACTTGAGCAAGCGACTACGACGCGCAAGTCCAACTATCTACCAAACAACAGGTAATAGGATGTGTCCAAGGCAATTTAAGGCTGCAAGGGATAACACGGGTACGAAAACTAGAGCAACGCAACACAGACAGCAATAGATCAACAGGAGGGAATAAATACTATAAAAGTAAGATAGGTAGAAAGGGGGAGATGCTCGCCTGAAAACATTGTCGGAGGTCCATCCGAAGATCGGGTCGACACTCGCATCAACTCAACGGCCTTATCCGCGAAGAACCAAAACACTAGAATAAACACCGGATGCACTATTTAATACTACGGCAAAGATCGGGCATGATGCATGTATGATGTATGACATGGCAAAGGTGCAATGCAATTAGGTCATATTAAGTGGAACCGGGTCCCCGACAATTAATTAGATGGTTCATGTTATTTATCTACCCCGCAAATTAAATGTTGTCTTAACATGGCAAAAGATAGCATCGGTTCGCTACACAAATTTAAATGAGGCCAATATAAGACTAGATTTGCCCGCATATGGGCCCCATATTTAATTATGAGGTGAATCGGCATAAGGCCCCCAAACCACACAATTATGCATGCGAGATGAATGATTTAATATGCACAAGTTTTATACATAGCATTTATAAAATAGGGGCTCGGGAAAGGGGTCACACATCAGGGTTCGACGAACTTGGTTCCGGGGTTCGGGGTCGGGTATCAGGGTCCGGGTCTGGGGTTCGGGGTTCGATGGGCTCGGTCTCGGACAACGGAAGTAGGTCTTGTCGCATCCGGGAAGCAGGACTTGGTTCGGTGCCGGGGGCGCATCGGATTCTTCCGGGTCGGTGTCGTTCTTATCGTCGCGAAGATCTTGTCGGTACCGCGTACCGGTCGGTCTTGGCGTTCGGGATGCAGAACTTGGTGTCCGGGACGGAGAACTTGACGTCATTCGGTTCCATGTCGACGGTCTTGGTGTCCTGGAAGGCGAACTTGTGGTTTGGCTTCGAGGGTCCGTGATCGATCTTCGGTTTCCCATGAAGAAGTCCTTGACATCCGGCTTCGTCTTCGGACGGCGCAGAAACTCAGTGTCACCCGGTCTCAGAACATATTACCGAGGAGTGGTAGCCGGGAAGATCTTGTCGTCAACATAGGCTTGGCTCGCGAAGAGAAGCACTTGAACAGTGTCGCGGTGGGGAGGTCACGCCGGCACACATGTCCAACTAGGACACACATGGGTTGGGGAAGACCCGATTTACACCTTGTCTTCATCGATCACAGGGGCCGCCGGAGGGAAGGAAGGGGCGGCCGGACGCGGCAGGATGAGCTCGGGCGGGCCGACGCGGTAGAGGCGGGAGGCACGGGCCAAACAGAGAGGGAGCGGGACGAGCGAGACGGCGCCCGGCGAGGTCGAGCTGGAGAGGCGAGGCTGGCGATGCAGAGAGGCGGCCGGGCGGTGGAGGAAGGCGAGGGCGACGGCGGGTGCTAGCTAGAGGCCGACGACGGCGGTCCTTGGGCGGAGCGGCCGCGGGGTCGACGGAGCTCGCCGGGAGGCGCGCAGGACGGCGGGGAGCCTGGACGCGGCGGCCGGGGCGACGCCGTGGTGGAGCAGCCCGGCACGGGCTCGGACGGCCGGGAGAAGGACGGCAGGGGCGGCCACGGGAGGAGACGGAGCCGCGGAGGGGAACGGCGGCGAGGCAGCCGCGGGCCCTGGCGGCGGAGGGTAGGGTCCTGGCGGCGGCTTGCGGAGGGGGCCGTGGGGAGGCGCGGACAACGAGGGAAACGGAGGCGGTCGGCGGCGCGGACCACGCGGCGGAGCGGGGCGAAGGGGTGATGCAGGCGGGGCGGAGCTTGTCGACGGGGAGGTGGCGACGGAGAGGGAGCCGGAGGCGGGCTCCTGGGAGGCGGAGCGGCGGACGGGCGGTGGCGGCTGAAGGAGAAGCGGCGGCGGAGGTGAGCGAGAGGAGGCAGAGCGGGGGAGGACGCGGTCGCGCGTGAGGGAGAGGGAGGATGGGGACAGGCGGGGTCGGTGGGGGTGGGGCCAGGGAGGGAGTGGGGGCCGGGTGGGGTCCAGGCGGGGGAGAGGAAGGTGACCAGGGGGAGAGAGGAGGTGACTGAGGGATGGGGCCAGGCGCGGGTGGGGTTTGGGGAGGTTGACCAGGGGGAGAGAGGGAGTGGGGTGGCTGATGTGGCAGGGGGGGATTGGGTGGTGGAGAGAGGAGAGGTGAGGTGGCGAGAGGGCATTGGTGAGGGTGAGGTGGAGGGGAGGGCTGGGTAGGCTATCTGGTAGCAAAAGGGTTTAGGTTAGGTAGATTTTTATCTGGAGGTGGCCGGCTGGGCTTTCGGGACTGGCTGGCTGCCTCCCTAAAATAATTTAAATGATTTCATTATTCAAAACGGGACTTTTGAAAACCATTGCCAGACGAAACAAGATAATCCGGAGACCCGGGTTTGTTTTGAAATAAGACGAGGGGATTAATATAGAAAACCAACATAGGGTTTTTAGCAAAATAGTTTTAAACATATAGATTCATGCTGATGTCATGATGATGCACAGAGACAAGACATGCGAATATGATAATGCAATG
Organism: Avena sativa; assembly: GCA_916181665.1. Taxonomy (NCBI): domain Eukaryota; kingdom Viridiplantae; phylum Streptophyta; class Magnoliopsida; order Poales; family Poaceae; genus Avena; species Avena sativa. Next base: position 289,463,713 of record OV702296.1, read on the forward strand.
CACAAAACAACGCGATTTTCTAGTAGTGGTTTTGCGGGATGCCACATGAAGCTTCCTGGGACGGTGATGACGCCCCTGGGTCCTGGCATCTTCAGTAGAAGGTATGCGTAGTGCATTACTGCCAGGAACCTTGCGAATTCCACACGCCCGATGATGGCGTGGTACTGTGAGGGCCAGTCCACCACTTCGAACTCCAGCCGCTCACGCTTGAAGTTTTTGGGCTTGCCGAAGATGACATCGAGTCATATCTTGCCCAAGGGATATATGCCTTTCCCTAGGACGATGTCGTGGAACGTTGTGTCCGACGGCTCTAGGCTGCATAGCGGGATCCGCATGGCTGCGAGTGTGCTAGAGAACATCAGGTCGATGCTGCTGCTGCCATCCATGAAGATGCGGCTCATCTCGAACCCTCTGATCTGTGCCACGAGCACCAGGGCGGAGTGTCCTAGGCGAGGTATCTGGCGCGGGTGATCCGAGCGGTTGAACGTGATGCATGATTCCAGGCCGCTGAGGTACTCAGGTATGGCTGGTGGGGAGGTCACGGCCAAGTTTACCTGGCGGGTGATCTTCTTCTGCACCCTGTTGGTTGGGTGCCCCTTTTGTATCATGAGGGTCCTGATACGTCGGAAATGTATCTATAATTTTTGATGCTCCATGCATGTTTAGTATCTACTTTGCTTTGCTTTGTCTACACTTTGAGGTGTTTTTATATCTTTTCTGGAACTAACCTATTAACAAGTTTCCACAGTGCCAGTTGCCTGTTTTCTTCTATTTTTGGTTCCAGAAAGGCAGAAAATCAATATTCTCGGAATTGGACAGGACAAAAGCCAAAGTCAATATTTTACCTTGGGGGACACGAATCCAGAAGACGAGACGGAGAAGCAAACCAGGGCGGCCAACGCCCCCTAGGCGCGGCCAGGGGTGGACCCGCACCTGGGCAGGGTGTGGCCCCCCTGGTCGCCTCCCGGCCTCGCCTCTTCGCCTATAAGAAGCCCCCGATGCAGAAACCCTAAGTACCCGATCAAAACTCCACGAAACCTACTGTAGCCGCCGCCATCGTCGTCCCTAGATCAGGGGGATCTGAAGTTCTTCTCGACACCCTGCCGGAGGGGAGATCATCCCGGAGGCCTTCTCTCCGGTATGATGTGTGAGTAGTTCCACCTTGGACTATGGGTCCATGTAGTAGCTAGATGGTTGTATCTCCTCCTTTGTGCTTTCATGTATAGATCTTGTGAGCTCCATTCATGATCAAGATCTAATCTATTTGTAATCATGCATGTTGTGTTTGCGGGGATCCGATGGATATTGAGATTATTATGTCAGATTGATTAATGGGTTTGTGTTTACGATTCTATCATGTCTGTGTTGTTTGTGATATTGCATGCTCTCCGTTGTTAGTAGCTATCTTGGCCGAGTAGTTGCTAGTGACTCCAAGAGGGGGTATTTATGCTCAATAGTGGGTTCGTGCCTCTAGTTTCCAAGGGAAGTGACAGAAATCTCTTTGGTTGTAGATGTGTTGTTGCTACTAGGGAGAAAACAACGGTATCTTGTTCATGGAACAAGTGGATTTTTACCTTACACATTTTTATTAAAGCAGTTGTCTATTGCTTGCAACTTAATACTGGAGGGGGTTCGGATGATAACCTAAAGGAGGACTTCTAGTCATAGATGAAGTTGGATGGCAGTCTATGTATATTGTTGTATTTACCAATCGAATCTCATAGGATCTTTTTGTCTCGTATTGCATTATCATGCCTTGCTTAGTTCCTGTCAATTGCCCTTCTGTAATTTGTTTACCCTTCATGCCATGTTGTTTATCTAAGGAGAGCACCTCTAGTGAACTATGGACCCCGGTCCAATCTTTACCATTGATACATATTCCACTATTACCTGTTTACTTGATGCAAACCATTACCTTCCACACCATATGTTTAATCCTTTGTTACAGCAAACTGGTGAGCTTGACAACCTCACTGATTCGTTGGGGCAAAGTCTTGAGTCGTGTTGTGCAGGTCTCCGTGTTGCTTACAACACCTGTGTGACGTTTCCTTCCTCCTACTGGTTCGATAACCTCAGTTTCTTACTAAGGGAAAACTTGTTGTTGTTCTTCTTTACACCTTGCTCTTGGGATTCCCAACAGGCGCCACGTCAACTACGTGTACAACCATCAAGCTTTTTCTGGCGCCGTTGCCGGGGAGGCTAAGGACGTCTTCACAAGGGGAGTCCTCCACTTCCTTTCTCTTTACTTTGTTTTTAGTTTGCTTAGTTTCTTTTGCTTGGTTTTGTTTGCCTCTTTTCAAAAACTCCAAAAAAATTTAGTCTAGTTTGGTTTGATTCCTTTATTCAAAAACACAAAAAAATTAGTTCTTACTCTAGTTGGTCGTCTGTTATTGCCTTGCTTGGTCATGCTTTCTATCAATGGATGGTTTCTTTGAAACTAGTTCTTATTGGCAAGGTGGGTTCACAGAAGAACTAAAAGTATTATTAAGGAACACCGTTTGTCACAAAAAGGGAAACACTTATGGGAACAAATTGATAAATTGAATACTATTGCTAGAGAGGTGTGCTCTACTTATAATGTTACTTATTGCTTTGATAAAGCTTGTTGCTGTAGGAGGTATAAACACCTTCCTTTTCAGTGTGAGTATAATGATAATGTTACCATATCTTCTTATGTGAGGGGAAATTATGACTTTTATGATGTGGAACAAATTGAAGAGTTTATTGCCTTCAAGGGTGCATTTGAACTTGCCAGTTTGCTTGAAAATACTGATGATGCACCTTATGAAGATGAGGTTTATGAGATACTTAAATTTTGCTTTGATAATTACAGGGAAGAAAATGGCTATATTCTTGAATATTTTAATAGGAGTTTTCCACAAATGGAAGAGACTAATGCCTTGAAGGAGCCTATGGAAGAAGAAATTGTTGAAACTGGAAGCTCATTAGATGAAAAAGAGGGGAGAGTGATGAACAAAAGGAGGAAGAATGGATTATCTACCCATGATTACCTTCTAATGAGAGTAACTCTTTATCCCTTACATTATTTGATTGTCCCCCATGCTTACCAAGGGAGGATGAATGTTATGTTCCTATGGATCCTTTTGAAATATCTACTTTGGGTAAAACCTGTGAAAGTTTTAATCCCACTATTTTTGAGCTTGATAGAAATTATGAGTTTGTAGATCATGAAAGCATGCTTTATGTGATAGGTATATTGTTGAGTTTATTCATGAGGCTACTGAAAATTATTATGAGAGAGGAAAATATGGTTGTAGAAGTTTTCATGGTACTGAAACACCTCTCTATGTGCTGAAAGTTTTGAAGTTGCTCTTGTTTCATCTTCCTATGCCTTTCAGTTTTTCTTTGTGAATTTATTTGCATACAAGATTCCTATGCATAGGAAGTGGGTTAGACTTAAATGTTTTTTGAATTTTCTTCTTGATGCTCTCTTTGACTTCAATTCATAATTCTTATGTGAGCATCTTCTCAAGCTATCAAGCCTAACTTAAATGCGTTAAAGAAAAGTACTTGTTGGGAGATAACCCAAGAGTTTCCTTGAGTCTTGGAAGTTATTACTTCAGTAATGACCTCTCCTTATCCTTTTTGTTTGCTTTTTGTGCCAAGAATGACCTGTAATGAGAGGGAAGTAAGATTTGGTGAGTTGCTGTCCCGAAACAGATTTCTGTCCTCCACCAAAAAAATTCGTGAGGAGTCTCTATAACTCTGATTGAGCTGAAAATTTACAAATAAATCCCCCAGTATGTTAGATAACTTTTGTTAGTTCAAAACTTCTTGATTTGAGCAACAGAATATGTTTGAACAAATCGGTTTCTACCTGTTGGTCTGTTTTGACAGATTTCTGCCATTATTTGCATTTGCTTCTTATTGATTCCTTTTTGAGTTCTCTTTAGGTGAACTGAGCTTTTTGAAGGAGTTTCTACAGTATCTTGTGTTTTTAGTGAAAAGTTTTGCTGTTCCAAAGCTTTTCCTAAAGGTCTATTATCTTTTGAATACACTAATGTTGCTAATGAAGATTGTGTGAAGTTTTGTATGAAGGAAAAATTTCAGGTGTAGAGAGAGAATGATGTAATGAGATGAAGAATGGACAAAAGCTCAAGATTGGGAATGCCACCCCGGTGTAACCCCAAGAAATATCCAAGAGGTATAAGCGTCAAAGATTGGGGATGCCCAAGGCATCCCCTTCTTCATCAATAAAAAGCTCAGGTTTGTCTAGACACTTCGTTTTTATTGTTTCATGCACTGTTGTATTGTTCTTGGAGCGTCTTAGTTTTCATTTGGTTTGCTTAGTTTGTTTAGTTTGCTTGAATAAAGTAGTTCGGACCCCCGTTCTCGCTGTGTTGTTTTCAAATAAGTTGCTTGGTGTTGGGAGGGAGTAGAAAGTTCTTGCTTGATAAGTGCAAGAGGAGCTTGCATTGACTGTGACTTAGACTTTAGCATGACATGCTAGGTGTTTTTTTGACCTTATGCTTAGTTATTATTGTTGTGGCATGTCTTGTTCCAAACAATTGGGATTGCTTAGTGTGCCTTGAAAGAATTATGCGTTGTTTTAACATGCAAAAGCATAGTATTGTGGTATTCTCCTTTGATGCGTTGTTTGGGTTGGCACATGCTCACACCATGTTATGACTATGAACAAGTCACCATAGCCTCTATGATCATGTAGTCCTTGACTTGTAGTACTGCTCTATGCTTTGATTAGTAATGTTTTGTTGCTCTGCATGATTATGGCCATTATTGCTCTCTTATTTGGTTGCTCCCAGTCTTTTGCTAGCCTCCACTTGTATGAGTAAGTTATACTCATTCTTCCAACTCCCAAGAAACCAAGTTATTCCAAAGTATCCACTATAAAATCCTATGAATGGTGTGTTACACCATTCCAAGTATGTTCGTGTTTTCAGCTATCTTCAAATTAAAAACTATTTTGTTATGTGAAAAATTAGTGATTAAAGCCCTCACAAACTTGATGGCACACTTTATATTCTTTGCCCCTAATAAACTTGAACCATTGTGTCATCTATGTTGTATATGCCTTCACTTATACGTTGGAATTAGCAGAACTGTGCTGTCACGAGGAACGTTTTCAACATTGCACTTGTACTTTGTACTCAGTTGATATCATGTTCTTTTGTCTATTGATGTTACCGGTGTGAAATAAAGAGGGAACTTGTAAGTCCATACAGTTTGTATTTTGTGTTAGAAAAACGCCTGGGCCACTAGCCTAAGCCATGCCTAATCATGGTGGAAACTTGCAGCATCACCATAGTGAGCTATCTATGAAGCATCCTCAATAAAAAAGCTATGCACATAGTAAATAAAAAGATCGCTGAGATGCTCATTGTCTGCTTGCGTTGTCATTTTGGTTATGGGATAGCTCATGTTCCATGTGCAAGGGGTACCCCGTTGGCGGCTATGATATGCATGTACTTACAATGACAAGAACTTACAGGTGACAAAAGTTGAGTAGCATGAGGTGTGACCCTCGTATTCAAGGGACTTGAGATTGCCAACTTATACTTTTTCAAGCATATACTCCATCTTTGTTCACTTTAACCTTAACCACTTCAAGATGCTTATGATAAGGGTAATGAGGGCTGAAATCTAACAAGTACCATAATTTTTGGAAGCTCTTTTTGAAACTTGAAATCCCTGCTTCCTTTATGAAAGGCCTTTCTTCCACCATTATTTGAGTCTCCACCTTCTACTTTTAGGCAGCATTAAGAGAGCATAGTTGTCATTCTATGTGCAGCGTCCCAAAGCTTATTGATTGATGCATATTGTGATATTACTTGTTCATGTGTTACCTGTTTCTAGTCACCCTTGTGAACTTTGAAGGTGTCCTATGCATCTATTTGCTACTCTATGAGGTACAAGATGAATGCCACTATGCCATGTTTTCTGTATGTGAAACAAACAAACGTTTTTCAATGCATGTTATTCAAGATCTTTGTTTGTAGCCTTTCATGTTGCATGCTTAGTTACTATATCTTATTATTAGAACTCCATCTTTCATGCACATGTTTAGAGTTCTTTGATCCCAACTTTCAGTGCTTGCAAATGGTTTTATATTGGTTTTGATGGTGCATGTCACCTCAAAAATTATTATTTTTATCACTTACCTACTCGAGGACGAGCAGGAGTTAAGCTTGGGGATGCTTGATACATCAGAAATGTATCTATAATTTTTGATGCTCAATGATTGTTTAGTATCTACTTTGATTTGTTTTGTCTACACTTTGAGGTGTTTTTATATTGTTTCTGGAACTAACCTATTAACAGGTTGACACAATGCCAGTTGCCTGTTTTCTTCTGTTTTTGATTCCAGAAAGGCAGAAAATTAATATTCTCGGAATTGGATGGGACAAAAGCCAAAGTCAATATTTTACCGTGCGGGACACGAATCCAGAATACGAGACGGAGAAGCAAACCAGGGCGGCCAAACCTCCTAGGCGCAGCCAGGGGTGGACTCACGCCTAGGCAGGGTGTGGCTCCCTAGTCGCCTCCCGGCCTCGCCTCTTCGCCTATAAGAAGCCCCCAATGCAGAAACCCTAAGTACCCGATCAAAACTCCACGAATCCTATTGTAGCCGCCGCCACCGTCGTCCCTAGATCGGGGGGGGGGGGGGGGATCTAAAGTTCTTCCCGGCACCCTGACGGAGGGGAGATCATCCCGGAGGCCTTATCTCCGGTATGATGCGTGAGTAGTTCCACCTTGGACTATGGGTCCATGTAGTAGCTAGATGGTTGTATCTCCTCCTTTGTGTTTTCATGTATAGATCTTGTGATCTCCGTTCATGATCAAGATCTATTCTATTTGTAATCATGCATGTTGTGTTTGCGGGGATCTGATGGATATTGAGATTTCTATGTCATATTGATTAATTGTTTTGTCTTGATGATTCTATCATGTCTGTGTTGTTTGTGATCTTGCATGCTCTCCGTTGTTAGTAGCTATCTTGGCCGAGTAGTTGCTAGTGACTCCAAGAGGGGGTATTTATGCTCGATAGTGGGTTCATGCCTCTAGTTTCCAAGGGAAGTGACAGAAATCTCTTCGGTTGTAGATGTGCTGTTGCTACTAGGGAGAAACCAACGGTCTCTTGTTCATGGAACAAGTGGATTGTTTACCTTACACACTTTGCTTAAAGCAGTTGTCTGTTGCTTGCAACTTAATACTGGAGGGGGTTCAGATGATAACCTGAAGGTGGACTTCTAGTCATAGATGCAGTTGGATGGCGGTCTATGTATATTGTTTTATTGCCCAATCGAATCTCATAGGATCTTTTTGTCTGGTATTGCATTATCATGCCTTGCTCAGTTCCTGTCAATTGCCCTGCTGTAATTTGTTTACCCTTCATGCCATGTTGTTTATCTAAGGAGAGCACCTCTAGTGAACTATGGACCCCGGTCCAATCTTTACCATTGATACATCTTCCACAGTTACATGTTTACTTGTTGCAAACCATTACCTTCCACACCATAATTTAATCCTTTATTACAGCAAACTTGTGAGCTTGACAACCTCACTGATTCGTTGGGGAAAAGTCTTGAGTTTGTGTTGTGTAGGTCTTCGCATTGCTTACAACACCTGTTTGACGTTTCCTTCCTCCTACTGGTTCGATAACCTCGGTTTGTTACTGAGGGAAAACTTGATGCTGTGCTGCTTCACACCTTGCTCTTGGGGGTTCCAACAGGCTCCACGTCAACTACGTGTACATCCATCAGGTCCCTATTGGTAGCGGGTATTCATCCGCCCCGTTGTTGTGCCCCTGCGCAACCGCGGGTTGCACGGGTCCTCCAGGTGGTAGTGGTGGTGCTTCGTGGACGACGCCTCCTGGAGCGGGTGTGAATCCTGGATTCACTGTCTGGCGTCGCATCTGGGCGAGGCTCTCGCTGTGTTTCTGGAACTCCTAGCAATCCTTGAGCATGTGGCTGGCCTTCTTCTTACCATCTTGCTTGTCGATGTAGAAGTGGATGGTGCAGGGACCTGATAGCTTGTCGTATGCCGAAGGTTTGTCGCCGTGGTTGCAACGTTGCCATGTTTAGGTGAGGCGCCCACCGTCGCGGTACCCGCTGCTGCGATACCCACTATTGCGGTTGCCATCATTGTGGCGATCGACGTAGCCAGCTGCAACCATGTCGACTTCTTCGCGATCATCGTAGACACGCGATCTTCTCTTTTTGCGGCGATCGCGCCTACAGCTGAAGTCGTCCTCATCATCCAAGGGTGCTCGATTGATGGCATCTTCGCCATCTGCCTAGCAATTGGCGATATCCATCAGATGATCGAGGGTTTTGGGCTTGATGCGCCTGAGCTCCTCCTTGAATTCACGGCACCTGACACTATCCTTGAAGGCATCAATTTCCCTCTCCCCAAAGATGTTTGTGGTGGAGTTCTTGATGACGGACCAACACAGTATGTACTAGCAGATGGACTTGTTGGTCCGCTGGGTGCAGGCCTGTAGTTCTTCGATTGAGGCTGGTCTGTTGCTGGTGCCCTTGAAGTTGCGGATGAAGATGTATGCCAGCTCTTCACAACTTCGGATGGAGACGGCGGGGAGGCTACTGAGCCAGGCCCTGGCTGTGCCTATCAGTTGCAGCTGGAGGCACTGCATGGCTATACTTTTGTTCCCCCCATGGAGTTTGACTGAAGACAGGTGATTGTCGAGCCAAGTTTTCGGCTCCTACGCGCCATCAAATTTCGGATTTTCCGAAGGGAGCTGGAAGTTCTTTGGAATTCGTGATTGCCATATGGACCTGCCGAAGCATCTGGCTCTGCACAGATCCCTGTCGTCCTCTTCGTACTCAGTCAAGCATGCGCGCTTGGCACGTGATTTTTCGACCTTGCGCTGCGCGAGATCGCTACGAGCATCGTAGTTGCTGCTCCTGCGCCTTGGGCTATGACAACGTCATGGCAGGTCATGCTCTTCGTCATCGTATGAGGGTGTGCGACTTTGAGTGAACTTCACCGCGGCCTTCTTCTTTGGCTCTGTGGGTACATCGTCGTGGAGCGCAGCTCCGACGAGTCCGAGTTCTGCGAGTGCAGCATTGTGGATCGCGTTCTTCGGGTCTCCTGCCGGTGGCGGGTTGGACGCGAGGTAGGTGGTAGATGCCATGATCGCATCCTGCAGTGTTTTAGGCATGACGTTGCCTTTTGTGTCCATCATCATGAAGGGCATGTCAAGTGCTTTGGTGACCTCGTGCCGTGCGGCGGGGTCCATGCACTCCAGGCGAGAGCGGTACTTGCGGGCGTCGTTGTCATGTGAAGAGGAGCCGCCAGCAGCGAAGAGTGCATCTCGCTGCATGCTTGATTTGCTAGCTTCCCGCTTGCGTTTTTCGAGCTCGCCTTGTAGCTTGACTTGTTGATTGTGTTCCTCGATCAGGAGCTAGTGATAGGCCATCAGCATGTCGCGGGAGGCGTCAACAGGTAAGATGTGATTGCCCCACACAGCTTCGCGTGCAATCTCCTAGTCGGTGTTGGTGAGGTGGATTTCATGGTGGGCACAATTTATGCCCTTAGTGCCTTTAGGTGCCCTATTCCCGTTGGGATTTTGCGGGTTTGCCCTGGTTCCTCCGGTTTTGGCCTGAGGGTTGTGAGGGGCGTTGGGAGGTGGATCCATCGGTGGTTCGGTTCTGTCGTTGATGTCGCCGCCATGGATGACAGTGCACATGTAGTGCCCACAGAGAGGGTCGCTGTTTCCGCAGCTTTCAGATCCGAAACCATAGGTTCCTTCATCCAAAGGGGGGTCGCATATATCGGAATTGCAGATGCTGCTGTCATCCGAATCGCTTGTTAGCAACTTCGAGTGCAGGGTGTTGATTCGTGGCGCCCATGTGGCGGGCCTGATTCGCGGGGTAACATCTGCTCTAGGAGGCGGAGGGTGCCAGTCTAACCCACCTGGAAGCAGAAGCTCCCAAACAGCATCTCGAATCTGTCGTACGGACTCGAAATATTGTGGCTGGTGAGTTGGTGGTGAAGTCGAAGGCGCCGAAGAGAAGATGATTCTCTGTCGCCGAGGAATCGTAGATCACTTCGGATGGGACCATCAAGATCGCACAATCAGCGTCCCAAATCCCCACGGTCGGCGCCAATTGACGAGGTTCGATCTCGTCAATGCCCATTGTTATGGACTTGGGTTTTGGAGAAGATGGGGATGCTTTAAGTCGCGAGACGGTTAACATGCAAGCAACACGGGGACATGAGGTTTACCCAGGTTCAGGCCCTTGGAGGGAAAACCCTACTCATGCTTGTCTATTCTTGATTATGGCAGAACCGAAGATTACAGGGGTGCGCAGATGCAATCTGGCGTGAGGTGTGTGTATGAGTTGGAAGATCCTCCTCGACGTGCCCTCCTGGAACTTATATAGATAGGCTAGGTCTTGGGGGTAGGTCGAGTCGGTTACAGGTTAGGGTTGAACCCTTCGAAATTCTATCTACAACTATCTGTGTCCTTCAAGGAGTCGAACTTGCAATGGGCTTGGGCCACCCGAAATATTCTTGGACAACAAGTCTTCACGTGGGCCTTCCCTGGGCTGGACCGGGTATACCAATGTGAGGCACCCGTACGGTATATCCATGTCAAAAGGTAAGCTTGAAACTTGTTTTACTTGGCACTTTGATCATTTTTTCAGTCCTCGTCAACTGGTGTTTAATGCAGCACGGGCTTGAACAATAATAAGAGGAGCAGAGAGAAGCTGGCACAATAACATCGTTTCTTGAATTTTCATTGAAACTGAACTATTCATTTGTAATTTCTTTATATCTGGTGCTTGTAACGAGTATGTGATGTGTGGTGTGAACCAGATTCCAGGTCGTTAAATATTACATTAATTTTTAAACTGATTATCCATAAACAATAATCATGGATTTTTAATCGTACAACAATCAAAATTATGACCGTGCCATGGAGTAGGTAAGGCTCACCTCCCTTGGATTCCCATCTCAAACAACATGACACACGCGTCTCCTTCTCCTCTAGCGCACTCCAAAATTATGACTATGCTATCAAGTGTTGGGAGTAGAGACAGCGTATGGTCCCATCAGCCTCATCGTCTTTGTTAGCGACATCTGATCCTCGCATCGGCTATGTCAAGTTCATTGATTCTCTCCTCAGTTCCGCTCATTTGTCATGTTTCATCTCCAGCTATGGAAACTTCATCCACATGGTCCTACCAGAGCTGCCATGATAGATGCGGTGGTGTCACCGTATTATCCGAAGGTGGCCATGGCCGAGAAGTCGGCGATGGCTTTGGTGCCGGTGACTAACACACTTAAAACTTAGCCACTCTACCCGAATAGGTAATTAAGCTACCGTACATAGATTAAATTTAGGCTAAAGTGACACTAATCGACTATGTCGCTCCCGCTATCTTTGTCATGCACGAAGTCCTCCGCATCGTCTTCCACTTTTTCTGAGTCGGAATCAATGAGGAAAATCCCGTGGGCATTCCTCCTCACGAGTTCTACACGGCGCGCCACATCGATAATGGTGGAGGGCATACACCTAGGCACTGCCCAGAAGGGATGCCTCCCTTCGGGGTTGCGCAGATCCGAGTGGATCTCCCGATGGTGAGCTTTGCACAGCCAAATCAACGCCTTTCGCTCCTTCTTGAACCGCCTTGGCTAGTATGCGCTCGTGCGCGCGTATCGGACCATCGTCCTCTTTCGCTCCGACAGCTAGAGGCGGCGCTCCTCGATCTGCCTCATAGCGCATTGCCACTCAAGAGCGGCATCATGGGCACCCCAGCGTAGCTGAGCTCATAGCCGACCGGTATCCTCACTAGCGATGGCACAAGTATGTTGTACTGGGTGAACATCTCGGCATCGTACAAGCTGAGACGGGGCCTCTCCATAGCGAGGCGTCGTGACTTCAGGTAGGATTCGACAGCTGTGCTAATGCAAGTTGCAGGGAACGAATGGGGTTTGAGCTTCGGCCACACGATCGTGGTTATAAAGTCAAGGATAAAGGCCCACTCGTGGTTGCGAGTGCCAATAGGGACACAAAACTGCCTACTCGCGGATCGCTCTTGCAAAGCATGATCCTTATCGTCCATTCTCCCCAGTCCAAGGGTGCCTAACAATTGGAACACATAATCAACCTGGCCCCGCGGGGGGTTCTAGAAGACCCGATATGACGACTACCAATGGGCGCTAGCCTTACGATCCAAGGACTGTAATTGGGCGTTGGGGATAGGCATAGTTTCTGCAAGGTTAACAAGCTAGACAACGGGGTTTATCATGGCTTTGACTAGACTTCCAAAAACCATAAGTCTTTCATAAAAAACTTTTTATTAACTAAATTAGCGTGAATGGCCATATACATGATGTAGCATGCGTGAAAATTGCCTCAGTCCCTTGGGCACGCCCTGGTCTTGTACCTCCTTTGGAAAAACACTCGTTTTTTTGGGTTTAGAAAATGGAAAGTCAATATTTCTCCAAATGACCATGAAATATCTAGTTGTATCAGTTGCTTGTGATTCCTAGAGGCAGCTAGGTGCCGGGTTTGGGCTCAATCTGTGGAGTGGTTCCATGTTCTAGGGGGCGAGGGGGGGATCTAGGGTTGAAAGCCATGTTAACTCCCACTTGATAGACATCTGGGTGGTGCCTTGGCTGCCAAAGTAATTGGTATGCCTTTCTTATGATTTTATGAGGGCAGTGGATCACATGCAAGGGCTCCAAGAGCTATTTTTCACAATTTTCTGATTTTTTAAATTTTGTTTGGTGTTGTCCAAAAAAAAGTCCAAACCCACTGGCGGCAGCGGCAACGTAGGGGTCGGTGCAATCTTGGACCCGGGCATGCATCCAGCCTAGGTACCCCATGGGGCACCTCAAAACATTTTTCTAGAAAACTGAGAGTGTCTTATAGGGTACCTACGGTTAGAAACCTCCTTTACCGGGCCGTAACTCAAGAAAAATAAAGTATATGCTTGCACAACGAGATAAATACCCACCTCCCGGGAATGGCCATACACCATGATGTAGCATGCGTGAAAATTGCCTTGGACCCTTGGGAGCGCCCTGGTCTTACACCTCTTTTGGAAAAACACCGGTTTTTTAAGTTCACAAAAGGGAAAGTCGAGATTTCTCCAAATGACCAAAAATATCTAGTTGGAGAAGTTTCTTGTGATGCCTAGAGGGAGCTAGGTGTCGCGTTTGGGCTCGATCCATGGAGTGGTTCCATGTTTTGGGGGGTGTGGGGGATCTAGGGTTGAAAGGCATGTTAACTCCTACTCGATAGACATCCGGGTGGTGCCTTGGGTGACAAAGTAACTGGTATGCCTTGCTTATGATTTTATGAGGGCAGTGGGTCACATGCAAGGGCTCCAAGATCTTTTTCACATTTTCCTAATTTTTTTAGATTTTGTTTGCTGCTCTCCAAAAAAACGACTAAACCCGCTGGCGGCCGTGGCAACAGAGTGGTCGGTGCAATCTTGGACCCAGGCATGCATCCAGCTAGGCACCCCATGGGGCACCCAAAAACATTTTTTCCAGAAAATTAAGTGTCTTATAGGGTACCTACGATTAGAAACCGCCTTTATCGGGCCTTAACTCAAGAAAAATATAGTATATGTTTGCACCATGATATAAATACCCACCTCCTGGGAATGGCCATACACCATGATGTAGCATGCGTGAAAATTTCCTTGGGCCCTTAGGCACGCCTTGGTCTTGCACCTCATTTGGAAAAACACCTGTTTTTTTGGGTTCAGAAAATGGAAAGTTGAGATTTATCCAAATTACCACGAAATCTCTAGTTGGAGAAGTTGCTTGTGATGCCTAGAGGGAGCTAGGTGTCGGGTTTAGGATCAATCCACGGAGTGGTTCCATGTTACGGGGGGCGAGTGTTATCAAAGCTGAAAATAAAATGGAGTAATGTCAAAAATCAGGATTTATACGGTCATTTATGGTGTATTCATAGTTGAGTCTTCAATTCTCACCAATTTTTTGTGTGGTCGTTTAACCACATAGTATAGGTGCCGCTCTGCCATTGGTGGGGATCTAGGGTTGAAATCCATGTTAACACCCACTTGATAGACATCCTGGTGGTGCCTTGGGTGCCAAAGGAACTGGTATGCCTTGCTTATGATTTTATGAGGGCAGTGCGTCACATGCAAGGGCTTCAATAGTTGTTTTCACATTTTTCTAATTTATTTAGATTTTTTTCGTGATGTCCAAAAAAATAGCCAAACCCGCTGGCGGTTGCGGCAACACAAGGGTTGGTGCAATCTTGGACCCAGGAATGCATACAGCCTAGGTACCCCATGGGGAACCCCAAAAAAGTCTTATAGGTACCTATAGTTAGAAACCGCCTTAACATGGCCGTAATTCAAGAAAAATACAGTATATGCTTGCACCACGAGATAAATACCCACCTCCCAGGAATATCCATACATCATGATGTGGCATGCGTGAAAATTGCCTTGGGCCCTGGGCACGCCCTGGTCTTCACCTCCTTTGGAAAAAACACCAATTTTTCGGGTTTAGAAAATGGGAAGTCCAAATTTCTCCAAATGACCATGGAATCTCTAGTGGGAGAAGTTTCTGGTGATGCCTAGAGGGAGCTAGGTGCTAGGTTTGGGCTCAGTCCATGGAGTGGTTCCATGTTCTAGGGGGAGAGGGGGGATCTAGGGTTGAAAGCGATGTTAACTCCCACTCGATAGACATCCGGGTGGTGCCTTGGGTGCCAAAGGAACTGGTATGCCTTTCTTATGATTTTATGAAGGTAGTGGGTCAAATGCAAGGGCTCCAAGAGCGTTTTTCACACTTTCCTGATTTTCGTTAGATTTTGTTTGGCGCTGTAAAAAAATGGCCAAACCAGCTAGCGGTCGGTACAATCTTAGACCCAGGCATGCATCCAGCCTAGGTACCCCATGGGGCACCCCAAATCATTTTTTCCAGAAATTGAGAGTGTCTTATAGGGTATCTACAGTTAGAAACCTCCTTTACCGGGCCGTAACTCAAAGAAAAATACATTATATGCTTACACCACGAGATAAATACCCACCTCCCAGGAATGGCCATACACCATGATGAAGCATGCGTGAAAATTGCCTCGGGCCTTTGGGCGCTCCCTGGTCTTGCACCTCCTTTGGAAAAACACATTGTTTTTTCCGGTTCATAAAATGCAAAGTCGAGATTTCTCCAATGACCATGAAATCTCTAGTTGGAAAAGTTGCTTGTGATGCCCAAAGGGCGCTAGGTGCCGGGTTTAGGCTCAATCCATGGAATGTTTCCATGTTCTAGGGGGCGAGGGGGATCTATGGTTGAAAGCCATGTTAACTTCCACTTGATAGACATCCGGGTGGTGCCTTGGATGCCGAAGGAACGGTTATGCCTTGATTATGATTTTATGAGGGCAGTGGGTCACATGCAAGGGCTCTAAGAGCTTTTTTCACATTTTCCTGATTTTTTTTAGATTTTGTTTGGTGTTGTCCAAAACAACGTCCAAGAGCGTCGGTGGTCGCGGCAACGCAGGGGTCGGTGCAATCTTGGACCCAGGCATGCATCCAGCCTAGGTACCCCATGGGGCATCCCAAAACATTTTTTCCATAAAATTAAGAGTGTCTTGTAGGGTACCTATAGTTATAAAGCGCCTTTACCGGGCCATGACTCAAGAAAAATACAGTATATACTTGCACTATAGGGTAAATACCAACCTCCTAGGAATGGCGATACACCATAATGTAGCGATGGCTTGCAAGTGCATAGGTTCGTCAGAGAATGTTTTCACGGAAGTATTAATTCTAGTTTTTATATCGATCCCAACAAGGAGCTTCTGCAAGTGCTTTTAGGAGCCGTTTCTGTCACACCCAAGGTGTCACAAGTATTGAGTAAATTGATTACAATTGTTTATGGTGGAGGTCTGTGTGTAAAAGATATAGGAAACCTGCGTAGGAAATAAATAAGGAGTAAATTGCATAAACGTAAATACTGGGAATGAGAGTGGAGTTCCTGTAGATGAGAAATTAAGCGTAGAGAGAAACAGTTCATGATGATAGTGAGCATGCCAAATGGGTAAAGCGGAAATACATCTTCCACTGTTACTGTTTACTTTCTGCAAAAACCACCATTACCTTCCACACCATACAGTTAATCCTTTGTTTTTCGCAAATCGGTGAGATTGACAACCTCACTGTTCGTTGGGGCAAAGTCTCGAGTTTGGGTTGTGCAGGTTTCCAAGTTTCTAAGAACACCTTGGGGTCGTTTCCTTCCTCCTACTGGTTCGATAACCTTGGTTTCTTTCCGAGGGAAGACTTGCTGATGTGCTCATCATACCTTCCTCTTGGGGTCTCCCAACGAAGCTCTACATTGGTCTGAGCGCATCACTCTCCGCGCCGAGGTTAGGGCCATGCAGCCTCAGCCGCCATCGCCCGACCGCCCCGCCGGAGGTCGCCCATGCACACGCGCCGGAGCCCCTCCGCAACCCACCGAGAACCTCCGCCCAAGAACTCGAGAAGGACGCGAGGAAGGACCCCGCGCCGCCGTCGTCGGCCGCTCAGGCTTTGCCCGATGGCTTCCTCCGATGGTGGCGCTGGGGTGGGGGAAGGAGGGATGGTGGTGGAGGTAGGGTTAGTCGGGGTCGCCCCCGTGTCACCCTGGGCGAGAGCAACGTTTTTTTTTCTTTTAGGGTAACTGAAGTAGGGGAATACTCTCCTAAGTTCAATTTCTTAAATAGGGAATAAGGCATAACACTAACACATCCTCCTAAATAACAAAGAGCATTGAATATATTAGTTTTCCCAATCATGCAGGAGATAATTGGTATACCAGGAACTCCAAGCTTAGTAGGCAGCTTGTCTCCAAAGCTTATCATTACTGCTACAATCTTAGTTACCTTCTTTTTTCTATTAAGGATGTCCCGCATAAATTTTTTATAAGCAAGAACTTGAATAGCATCAGTTAATGGTTAAGCGAAGGCTTCCTAATTCCTCAGAAAAAGAATCATAAATAGCTTTATCAGGTTCATATTGAACCCGATTAGGATAAGGAATTTTCTTTTTGGTTGATATTACCTTCTCTTTTACCTTTGGCATTGGAGTGTCTTTCTTAGTTTTTCTTGTCACTAACTTTTGCTTATCAACGTCATCTTCCCGTGATGAGAGAAATTTCTCTTCTTGTTCCTTGTTGAGATCATCTTCCTCCCTTGAGTCAATCGTCTCAGCATCTGAATCATATAGTTTACGCTTATCACCTGCTTCATCTTCCTCTTGTTTTGTCTTGTAAGCTTCATGCGCTTTTTCTGAGCTTCATAGTCTATGTCATCTTGAGGATCCACAATGTTATCTTTTTTCAGACTCATCTCTTGAGTCTCTCTTGCCTTGTGGGCTTGTTCCGCTTGATACCAAGGTTGTCCATGTGGTTCCTGTGTTTCTATGCCACGTCTAGTGACAATGTTAGTAGAAGCTGTACCGAAATTTCCTTGGTTCAAAATCAAATTTTGGGTTTCAATAATTTGATCACATGCTATTTTAACCATGCATATATATTTATCCAAGTGTTTTGTAGCATGACCCAAGTCATCAAAGAATTCGGTTAGGTCCCTTATATTCTTTTCCCATGTCATAAGACGTTTATAATTTTCTCACGGAACTGATTTTGTTGGTACCTAAACTTTTGCATTACAAGATTTATATCATCTTCTATTACATAAGTTTGAAGAAATCAACTTTAGTTTCTTTAACTAATTCTAAGGCTATACCTTTTTCTTCCATGGAATTTTTAACTTCATAAATGAGATTGGAGGGTATATGGATCATACCTTTTCGTGGTCCAACATCCTCAACTGGGTTCGTCATTGAAAGATCTTACCTTGAAAAGCTCTACACATTCCAGCAATGTTAATTTACATATAGCTCACCCTGCAGATAGATCAATCATCTCTTTTGTTTCATCATTAAGCCCATTGTAAAAATATTGGATAACCAATTGTTCTTTAAAATCATGATTTGGGAATTTCATAATCATTGCATAAAATCTATTCCATGCTTGCTAAAAGTTTTCTCCAACTATTTGGAGAAAGTTCGTTATGCTACATTTAGTTTGCATGATCTTTGAGAATAAACAATATTTATGCATGAATTCTCGGATGCAATCTTCCCAGCTTTTTATATTATGATTGGGAAATGATTGTAACCAAGCTAAAGCATTATATTTTAGAGACCAATGAAAAAGTTTAAGGAGTAAAAACTCTATAGGCAAACTTGCTAGTTTAAGGGTAGCGCAAAGGTCATATACCCTTGTCAAGTGATTACTAGGATCTTGTCACATACCAGCATTAGTTCCTAGAAATAAGCTAAACCCAGATGTGTGCATTGCATTCATGCATAGAAAATCCGAATAATTTTCGCGCTTTTGAACAACACTTGCCAAAGTGATTGAAGCTTCTCTTAACTTGATGGAATAAGAAGTAGATCATCAAGTTGAATGCGATAAGTTTCAATATGACCTTTGCTAAAACCTTATTTTGGGTAAGGGAGATTTGATCTAAGGGTAGATCCAATGAAATAAAAGTTAAACCCTAATACATTATGATTATATTTGATCCTTAGGTGATCATATTATAGTATCCATTATAATCACTCATGAGTACCAAGTTAAGGATATAACACAAATAATAAGAATGTAACAACTATATCTTAATCTCATCTGCATATACCATGAGTATCATGGTAATACCTAACCCAACTTCTTAAGTAAGATTGAGTAGGAAAGAAAATAAGCTTAGATCATTCACCATATATCTTTCTTTCCATATCAATCCTTATGGAATCTTATCTCAATATCTGTTGTTCATCAATACTGAGTAATCACTATTGATTCACTAGTTCTTCACCTATCAATCCTTAACTTAGCAGCTTTTGTCCTTATTATAGCATTCACTTAAGGCCTATCAAGAAAGAAGATAGAAGAGTTATGTAGAGGATATAATTATATGTTAACCAATAGGACTATAAGAATGAATCCTGAAGATAGATACTAAGAAGATAATTTTTAATACAACTGTAATGTTGTATTGATAAAGACCTTGATTAGCCAACTGGAAACCTAAACCATATATGATCAAAGGATTCTAATGATCATGCTTTTGTCACAAAGAGTAAATGCTTATATCATGTATAAGTGACATTGTTGGATAGAACATAATTAAACCTAGTATAGATATATTATCTTAGATTAGTCATTACAAGTCACATTAATATAATGTGAGGTTGGAGTATGAGTTACTAGAGTAAATATAAGATAGTATGATTCAATTAAAGCTAGTATAGCATAGAGTTATGGAAGTAGTGTTATGCATCCTAAAGGATAGTAAGCCATAAAGAAAGGTAGATGGATGATTAAGGAAGATTATGAATGGAGTTTGAAGGAACTACTTGTTGAATGGAAGGATATCAGCAATAGAGTAGTGGATTTAACCAAGAGTGGATATGAGGAAACAATAAAAGCTTCAGTGTCAATCTCATTGGATTTATCCATGAGTTTATAAGAATACATGGTGAATAAGAACATTTCATGAATAAATCTCATCATACTAACAGGATGATGGATAGGAAAAATTATTATATCTAGGAAAGGAATTCCTTAATTAAAGGTCCAGGATTGTGAATTAGGGAAAATAGACATTGCTGGTAAACACTCAACTCTAAATCTTAAGACAAACATAATATCCATTTCGGGTTATTAATCCATCATCTTATGTCTATATCATTTTTTTTAAATAACCTCTTATAACAAATCACATAAGCACATCTCTATCAATTCTAACTATCATAACTATATGTGCTTAAGAGTACCTTTATCAATTCCTTTCGATAAAAAATTCAAGATATAACTTTCTATTATAAAAGGTGATGTCATCAAATATCACAAATAGAAGACAACATGTTTAGTTATTAAATTTGTACTCACATCCATAAAGGAATCTAAGTAAATTAAGAACCCTAAACCCTTGGATAAACATTTATAATTCAAATCCTAAAACTTCTATGATTACCATAACAAAATATATATAATATCATGTTCTTAATTAATGAAAGTAATATTAACCATATTAAATTATTTTGTATTTTATGCATCAAATAATGATATAGGATTATTATACATATAAAAATTTCTATTCAAAACTATGATCCAACTAGAGTTAAGTTTTATAAACAAATAAGAATATATCATTTAATAAATCCATGGTTAAAAGTGGAGAGAAAAATGATAAGAAAAGCTTCTACAAAATATTAAAAAAGGGGTTCATATTGAGAAAATAAAAGAAATATAAAAATATTATATAGTAAAAGTTCACAAATGATACTAAATATATTTTAGTATTACTACAATTATCCAGCAAATAAATTATATAAAGAAAAGTTCAAAATATAGATTAAATTCAAATCTGAAAAGGAAAACAGAAAATAGAAAAAAGGGAAAACCAATAAAAAACAAAACCTGGCCGTAGCCCAGGTGCAGCCCACAAAGGCCCAGTAACCAGCCCAGCTCATTCTCTCCTGTGACTGACGAGTGGGGCCAGGGAAGGACTACAGGTTGAGGGGAAAGAAGCGCCAAGGGGTTTTCTGCAAAAACGACTTCGTCGTCTACCTCGCCTACTAGAAGCAGCTCACTAGCCGGAGCTCCGCCGTCGATCGACCGTCGCGCTATGATGTGTGCCGCCGTCTATGGGAGGAGTAGATAAGATCGCCGCGTCCTCCTCTATCCTCTCATACCCATTTCATCCTCGATCTCGCTCTCCAAACCCACTTTCCTTCCTCACCCGAAACCCTAGTTCATCGAAGTTCATCGTTATGGCCAACTCCAACCACCCATCGCCGTGTGGTAGCCACCGTTGGACGCACCGTCGTGGACTTACTCACCTAGGACCAAGAACGGAATCCCGCACGCTGGGAATCATGTGAAATCGAGCATTCCTTTTCCTCGGCCGTCGTGGCCATTATCGTCGATTCGCTGTCGTCACGCCTCCCCAAGCCTCCTCGACCTCTCTATCGTCATCAGGGTAAGCTACGCATCTCTGGACACCATTCTCGCTTGCAAATTCTCACCATAGGCCTAGTTTCATTGAGCACCGCCATTGGTCGCCATAGAATCTCGTCGTCGATGCAGTTCCGATGACCATTAGGTAGCGGCGCCACCACCAATAGGTTCACCTTGATCTCCTCTGTCCAACGCACCTAGCCACAGCCCCGCGCGCGCACCAGATCGATCGTTTGATCCTCAACTAGTGAGGATCAACCCAGGTGACGTCATGCCTACATCAGGTTCGAACCACGTCAGCTAGTTTGACCAATCTTTGCTAGCGTGGCGTGTGACGTGGCCTAGGGCCCATATGTCATTGTCTGGGGGTGACGAATGATGATGATTTCAGATTTTGGATCTTATACTGACTCGAAGACCGTGAGTGCATAATCTTGCAATCACAAAAGGCAAGTTCACACTTGCTCATGTCCTTTGGTTATTTTCTGTAAAGTATTTTACAAATCTAATGTGGACATCACCTGCATTTGAAAAAGGTCCGAAAACACTATTTTCATAATAATGTGATTATAGGTTATTACCATGAGGTAATAACTTATTATAAAAGTTCCGGTGGTAAAGGAACATAATATCTAGGACTTAACAACCAATTTCGCTAGTGATTCTTGCGTCATATATTACACGTTAACCATGAGATTTGGAATGGGACGGAGAAGTCAGCTGTATCCTTTTCCTCTTGTATGGAGGCAAAACGACCTTAACGTGACATTGTGATTCCTGGTGCGGATCCAACATATGGGTGGGCACCCTTACGCCCCACACTTTTGGTGTCTAGATTATCTATGGATGGTGTTTAGTGGATGGACCATTTAATATGGCACTTGTCAGGGAAACACCAGGTCATAGAGTCTTCGGGAACTCATCAAGGCTTTAGCCTGCCCAAATGGGGGCTTAGCAAAGGTGAGCTAGCCTAAAGGATCGTGCAGACATGTGAGTTCGCGGAGAGGGCAGTGATTGGCTTGGACCAACTACTGGGCCCCACAACATGGAATATTGGATGGGTAAGCTGCCCGGTTGTGCAACAAGGAGTTGATCTCTCATGGGAAAAGTAACGCACCTCTGCAGAGTGTAAGTACTGTAACTTGTTACTCCCTGTTCCGGGAAGGAGCTGCGAACACTGCGGGAAAGGAACTCCATGAAAGTTCTGGTAAACCCGTGAAGGCTGACGGACATAGCTTTTCAGAATAAAAGCAACCTTTGAAGAAATGTTTATGAAAACTTGCATTGCCTACGACCTACGGTCTGTGGCTGTAGTTATAGTACATCAAACACTCCTTTTATAGTGAATTTGCTTAGTACGCTCGTACTCAAAGTATCTTCTTAACCCTTGCTAGATTCTGAAGCCGGGTTAGACAACATCTACATCAAGTTATGCTCCAGAACTCATCATCTAAAGCTAAAGATCTTCAATGAAATCAGGGAAGTCAACACCTACATCAACTCAAGTGAAGACGAAGTTACTGATTAGATAGGAATATAATCTCTAGCCAAAGAACCTAAATTTGTAGTGTATTGCAATAGCAGCAATGCCAATCCCTTAGTTGAAATACTAGTTTTAATAGTATAATAGTTCTTGCGTTGTTTATCTTTGATTCTTCTCCGTAAGAAGTTCTTTCTCTCTCTAACCTAGAGTGTTCTCTAGATCTTGTGTAAAGAGTGAGTTGTAACCTTTATCCATGTATTGGACCCGCTGTGTTTATGTTGTGCCATTCTGAGGGATGTAATACTAGTGAACGGGGTTTCATTGGTGTTATGTCAAGGACTATAGTATACTACATCATGTAGTGGTATGTTGGGTCACCGCAGTTGGTATCAGAGCATATGCTTTGACCTTAGGTTGGAAACCTAGTAAATGGGTAGAACCTATAGGACACATCCTAGCAATAATAAAGAGTTCTCTAGTGATATGTGGGATATTCACTTGAGAATAATTCTGTTATGTTACTAGTGCGATAATTCTTTAGTATGATTGCAATTCCGATCATTACCCACGAGTTTAACTCTATGTGACTGATGATAATTTCTTATCCACAGTTCCACATGGCACCCTAATATCCACCCCGGAATGTTCAAGTGATGAACAGGACACTGAATGACTACAGAGGGGATTGGACAAACAATCTCCGACAACTTCTATGGAGTTTGGAATGTGAATTGAGACATTTGGTCAAGATTTACAGTCACTATGATGGGCAGGTATTAGCTAAATACCGTGTCATGATCATGTTACCCAAGAAGTTAGGACTTAAGGGAGAAATGCCATCAGAAGAGGCAAGGTGCATGGCATCTGAATATCAGATTGCCGTAGCAGCAACCATAACCATGATCCAAGAACAGAAATCCCAAGCTCTAGAAGGTAGTACTCATACCATTATACCACATGAAACCTCAAACCCAAATCATGAGTTAGATCACTCTACTCTAGTTCAAGCTGAACCTACTCTAGCTGTAGAGTATATGGATCGTTATCGGTCTTTGCTAAACACTTATCATAACACTCACCAAGTCTTAGTTCAGGAACTGGATACGGTCATTGAGGATTTTACTGATCCTGATAAAGAAATGGCACGTAGGAAGAAGTTAGATAAAGAAGCTAGGCATCCCAAATACATACCTTCAGGAGAAGTGTATGAGGAAACTGAGTTTGATGATCCAAACTCGGAAAATTACGCCTACTACCAAACTAAAACCCAGCCACCAGAAGACCTATGGACCAAGTATAACTCCAAACAACAGGAATGGAATAGAGTTATTCCAAATAATCCTGAACCAAACAAGTATGGATGGAAAGTAGAATCTCAAGGTGGAACCATAGTAAATCCTATACCTTGTGATACAGGTATTGAAGAAGAGACCAACTATAACCTTAGAGAGCCTTATGGACCATATGGGGGTGATACTAATCCAATCAACTTAGAAGAGTATTCCGATAGCTACTACACCAATATATATGACTGGATCCAAGGAAAGGCTAAGGAGCCACCTTACTATGAGGAATCGTTGCTGCAAAACCAGGAATATTCTGTGGAAGATTACGCCAACTCTAGTAATTTTTCAATGACTAATCTCAGTCTCGGTACTTCTAACCAAGAATACGCACCTCCTGGATGCTCTTATGCTCCAGAAGGCAGTTGTAGGACTTCACGTCATCATGGACAGAACTCCAGGGAGCACTAGCGGAAGATGAAAGTAAGAAAGGAACGACATCCCAAGGGATGAGTGCTTGAATAATGTACATATGGGGTAATGCGTATTGTAGTTTGAAAGGTTTGCCGAAATAAGTGAGGATATACCCACAAGAACAAGAAGTTCTTGTAAGTTAGTGTGTAAATAGGTATGGAGCAAACCGATGGGACATCTGGTGCATTTGTAAATTATTTAAAACCTATGTATAATACATGGTATATGTTTTGTTGTTTATCGACTTTTGGATTTCATTGAATCTTATTTCTGTACATGAAGTTTAATTAGGTGTGCAAATGCATGATGTAACACCCAGTTATAACTTGATGTTATAGACCTAGATAGGAACAAGAATTCGTGTAAGGGAGTGACGAGTTTCAAAGATCATAAGGAAGACTTATTTGAAGGGTGAAGCAAAATATAAGGAGTATTAACACCATTTGGAGGATAGATAGAGCATAGGTCATTTCTAGCCGGCTTTGGAAGAAAGTTTATCGTAGAAGATATATGGAGCAACAAGAAGTAATAAACTTAAGACCCATTCAAGTAGGTAGCATTGCTCCGAAGTTAATAAAGTAGTAATACCCAGTTTATGGAAGCGTCATGAACTAGTACAAAGATAAAATTGTGGAGAAAAATGGTATGTAAGCTCTGACAATTCAGAAAGAATTTTAGTAGTAGGTCGGAAACCGTAGATTAATGTATACAACCTAAAATGATCCGCCTTTGGTACTTAATCCCTAGTCGGTATTCTGATCCACAGTTGGTATTTTGTCCGCAGCTGGTATTCGGTTAACATAGTTAACCGACTCTTCTCAAAAGTTGCATAAAGAGCATAAAATTTGGCCTAAGCTAAGTAAGACCTAAAGAAGTATAAAATTTTAAGGCGATCGTCTTTCGAGATGCTTCGCAAAGTCAGACTTATCTCAGCAAAAATAACCAATAGTAAGTACTACATATAATGCTGAAAGATTTGCTTCGGATATCCACAACTATGTGGATACATCGTACAATCTTTCATCAGACCCTAATCAGGTAAAGTATAAGCTGAACAGAGACCAACATTCTAGTTTAAGAACCAATGGCCACTATGTTTGTAGTTTGGAGACTATTAGTAAACCCTAAATGGGAGAGCAAACATTATGAATGAAAGCTGAAGAAGTACTATAAGTAATAATGAGAAATCATCTAAAACTTATAAGGTAAAAGCTTAAAGGTGATAAAAGGATAATCCTAACTGACCAATTCTATAAGAAACAACTCTTAATTAACCTTAAGAAGTAGTAGAGAACACCTAACTGGACAAGTATTGGGAATAAGAAATTCCAATGGGTATGGACTAACTGAGCTCAAATCCAATCCTAGAAGGAGTACCAGTATCAACTATACTATGACAAGAATAGAATATAGTTTTCTAACCACAAACACGGCTATATAGAAACTTAAAACTTGTTTTAGTGAGACCCTCTAGACTGTATTTAACATAGTAATAAAGTTTTATGTTTAAATAAAAGAATTGGATTAGGATATCTAATCAAGTTATAGATTACCACAAATAATTACATTTAAGGTCACCATAGAGTGGAGAAATGTAGCAACCACTATAAGTCAATTCCTTACTCCAAAGTGTGAGAGTTTGCGAACTTCGAGGACGGAGTTGATTTTAAGGGGGAGACTCTGTAACATCCCAGCATTAGAGCCTAGAAATAAGCTGAACCCAGATGTGTGCATTGCATTCATGCATAGTAAATCCGAATAATTTTCGCGCTTTTGAACAACACTTGTCAAAGTGATTGAAGCTTCTCTTAACTTGATGGAATAAGAAGTAGATCATCAAGTTGAATGCGATAAGTTTCAATATGACCTTTGCTAAAACCTTATTTTGGGTAAGGGAGATTTGATCTAAGGGTAGATCAAATGAAATAAAAGTTAAACCCTAATACATTATGATTTATATTTGATCCTTAGGTGATCATATCATAGTATCCATTATAATCACTCATGAGTACCAAGTTAAGGATATAACACAAATAATAAGAATGTAACAACTATATCTTAATCTCATCTGCATATACCATGAGTATCATGGTAATACCTAACCCTACTTCTTAAGTAAGATTGAGTAGGAAAGAAACTAAGCTTAGATCATTCACCATATATCTTTCTTTCCATATCAATCCTTATGGAAACTTATCTCAATATCTGTTGTTCATCAATACTGAGTAATCACTATTGAGTCACTAGTTCTTCACCTATCAATCCTTAACTTAGCAGCTTTTGTCCTTATTATATCATTCACTTAAGGCCTATCAAGAAAGAAGATAGAAGAGTTATGTAGAGGATATAATTATATGTTAACCAATAGGACTATAAGAATGAATCCTGAAGATAGATACTAAGAAGATAATTTTTAATACAACTGTAATGTTGTATTGATAAAGACCTTGATTAGCCAACTGGAAGCCTAAATCATATATGATCAAAGGATTCTAATGATCATGCTTTTGTCACCAAAGTAAATGATTATATCATGTATAAGTGACATTGGTGTATAGAACATAATTAAACCTAGTATAGATATATTATCTTAGATTAGTCATTACAAGTCACATTAATATAATGTGAGGTTGGACTATGAGTTACTAGAGTAAATATAAGATAGTATGATTCAATTAAAGCTAGTATAGCATAGAGTTATGGAAGTAGTGTTATGCATCCTAAAGGATAGTAAGCCTTAAAGAATGGTAGATGGATGATTAAGGAAGATTATGAGTGGAGTTTGAAGGAACTACTTGTTGGATGGAAGGTTATCAACAATAGAGTAGTGGATTTAACTAAGAGTGGATATGTGGAAACAATAAAAGCTTCAGTGTCAATATCATTGGATTTATCCATGAGTTTACAAGAATACATGGTGAATAAGAACATTTCGTGAATAAAGCTCATCATACTAACCAGGATGATGGATAGGAAGAAGTATTATATCTAGGAAAGGAATTCCTTAATTAAAGCTCCAGGATTGTGAATTAGGGAAAATAGACATTGATGGTAAACACTCAACTCTAAATCTTAAACCAAACATAATATCCATTTCAAGTTATTAATCCATCATCTTATGTCTATATCATTTTTTTAAAATAGCCTCTTATAACAAATCACATAAGCACATCTCTGTCAATTCTAACTATCATAACTATATGTGCATAAGAGTATCTTTATCAATTCCTTTCGATAAAACATTCAAGATATAACTTTCTATTATAAAAGGTGATGTCATCAAATATCACAAATAGAAGACAACATGTTTAGTTATTAAATCTGTACTCACATCCATAAAGGAATCTAAGTAAATTAAGAACCCTAAACCCTTGGGTAAACATTTATAATTCAAACCCTAAAACTTCTATGATTACCATAACAAAATATAATAATATCATGTTCTCAATTAATGAAAGTAATATTAACCATATTAAATTCTTTTGTATTTTATGCATCAAATAATGATATAGGATTATTATACGTATAAAAATTTCTATTCAAAACTATGAGCCAACTAGAGTTAAGATTTATAAACAAATAATAATATATCATTTAATAAATCCATGGTTAAAAGTGGAGAGAAAAATGATAAGAAAAGCTTCTACAAAATATTAAAAAAGGGGTTCATATTGAGAAAATAAAAGAAATATAAAAATATTATATAATAAAAGTTCACAAGTGATACTAAATATATTTTAGTATTACTACAATTATCCAGCAAATAAATTCTACAAAGAAAATTTCAAAATATAGATTAAATTCAAATCTGAAAAGTAAAACAGAAAATAGAAAAAAGGGAAAACAAATAAAAAAACAAAACTTGGCCGTAGCCCAACTTCTCTCTGTTTACCTGTTGCCCAGGTGCAGCCCACAAAGGCCTAGTAACCAGACCAGCTCATTCTCTCCTGTGACTGACGAGTGGGGATAGGGAAGGACTGCGGGTTGAGGGGAAAGAAGCACCAGGGGGTTTTCTGCAAAAACGACTTCGTCGTCTACCTCGCCTAGTAGAAGCAGCTCGCTGGCCGAAGCTCCGCCGTCGATCGACCGTCGTGCTATGATGCGTGCCGCCGTCTCTGGGAGGAGTAGATAAGATCGCCGCGTCCTCCTCTATCCTCTCATACCCATTTCATCCTCGATCTCGCTCTCCAGACCCACTTTCCTCCTCACCTGAAACCCTAGTTCGTCGGAGTTCGTTGTTCTGGTCAACTCCGACCACCCCTCGCCGCGTGGTAGCCACCGTTGGACGCGCCGTCGTGGACTTACTCACCTAGGACCAAGCACGGAAGCCCGCACGCCGGGAATCATGTGAAATCGAGCATTCCTTTTTCCTCGGACGCCGTGGCCATTATCATCGATTCGTCGTCGTCACGCCTCCCCAAGCCTCCTCGACTTCTCTATCGTCGTCAGGGTAAGCTTACGCATCTCTGGACACCATTCTCGCTTCCTAATTCTCACCGTAGGCCTAGTTTCGTTGAGCATAGCCGTTGGCCGCCGCAGAAGCTCGCCGCCAATGCAGTCCGGTGACCATTAGGTAGCGGCGCCACCACCAATAGGTTCGCCTTGATATCCTCTGTCCAACGCACCTAGTCACAGCCCCGCGCGCGCACCAGATCGATCGATCGATCCTCAACGAGTGAGGATCAACCCAGGTTACGTCATGCCTACATAAGGTTCGAACCACGTCAGCTAGTTTGACCAGTCTTTGCTAGCGTGGCGTGTGACGTGGCCTAGGACCCATATGTCATTGTCTAGGGGTAGCCAACGAGTGAGTAACAAATACATTTTCTAACCTAAAGAGCTGAGGTGGACATAGACCCACTGGTCAGTGACTTAGGCTAGCTGTGGGTGCGGTGTAAAAAGTATTTCCTGTTTAAGAAATAAGTAAAATGTTATAACTCAATTAATAATATTCCAGAAATCAAATAAATGATTAAATCTTGTTTAATTAATAACTTTTGATTTATAATTTAGAAAAATGTGTATAATATATGAAAATTTGTAGAAAAATAAAATCTACAACTTATAATTATTATCAAATATTATTATGATGATTATTTAAATAAATATTATTTAATAATTTTTTAAAAGTAATAAAACTTTGATAATTCATATTGTAATAATGGTAAATGTTAAGAGTATAAATAAATACCAAAAATATTGGAAAAATAAAAACAATACTTTAAAAACTATAATCATGTATTATTATTTCACTTAATTAAATATTTATTATTTATTAAGTAATTATAAAGTAATAAGAATTTTCAAGAATCATATATTATTATTTATAAATCACAAAAATAAATGTAATATACCAAAATGATCACAAAAATAATATCTAGATGTTAAAATTTTAATATTCCACTTTTGAGTTAAATAAAAATTCAAATACTTTGATAACTCAAGTTTAAAACTTATTTATGTAATTGATAATTCATATAAGGGTAAACAAAAATTGCTAATATGTCTAATTTAACCAATTAAGTTTAATAGATAGTATTAGTCTTCAACATTAATAATATGAAGTCCAAATAGTTTAACACATTTTAATTACCATTTTATTGAATTCTCCTCAACCATAGGTGTGTAATATTTTCTAAAGAGAATCTTTATCAAATCCAAAATCATCAAGAATAAATTTGAGTTAAATAAAAACTTATTTCCTTTACTTTAACCACAAGTTTATCAACATACTAAAACACTACAGTGAACTCATAAGCAATTAAGTAACATTACTCCATGGTTTACAAACTATAACCCCTTATCCATAAAGGGGGGTAAGAGATACTAATCCATTATAAAGTCAAGAAAACCACCACATCAAAGAAAAGTATAACCATCCTTAAGTAGCCTTAAGGCAACATTCCCAATACACAAGGTACAAATGTTATAAGAATTATACTTTCAAACCATCTATATTTTAAAGTTAACTTTAGTCTACAAAGATCTAAATATAATACTATAAACCTTGTTAGATGTTTAATAGTTAACTTTGGTCTGATATAATTAAGTCATAAAGCATCTCAAGCCCAAACTATTCAAGCAAACACAAATAACATAACCAGACTCGACTAACTACAAAGGTTGTTTAGACCTTAAAAGAGAAACCTTTTCTTCGAAGGTTATTCTTCTTGCCACTTCAAACAAGAACTCTTATATAAACAATCTTGAGTAGCATTTCACCTTTTGTATGTGTCCCATTGTTTTATGATATTGTAATTTTATGATTGTCTCACACACACTCACAAGCATTAATAAGAAGCACCATTATAAAATTTATCTAAAAAGGACAACACACTCTAAAGTAACCATTTCCGGAATCCAAACCCTAGAACAACATTACCCCGGGATTCGTGTTTATAAAGTTCGTCACATTTCTTATGCATAAGAGCATATTGCTTCTTTAAACATTAGTCCTTATCGGACCAATGATGATGACTTTAGATTTTGGATCTTATACTGACTCGAAGACCGTGAGTGCATAATCTTGCAATCACAAAAGGCAAGTTCACACTTGCTCATGTCCTTTGGTTATTTTCTGTAAAGTATTTTACAAATCCAATGTGGACATCACCTGCATTTGAAAAAGGTCCAAAAACACTATTTTCATAATAATGTGATTATAGGTTATTACCATGAGGTAATAACTTATTATAAAAGTTCCGGTGGTAAAGGAACATAATATCTAGGACTTAACAAACAATGTCGCCAGTGATTCTTGCGCCGTATATTACGCGTTAACCATGATATTTGGAATGGGACAGAGAAGTCAGTTGTATCCTTTGCCTCTTGTATGGAGGCAAGACGACCTTAACATGACGTTGTGATTCCTGGTGCGGATCCAACATATGGGTGGGCACCCTTACGCCCCACACTTTTGGTGTCTAGATTATCTATGGATGGTGTTTAGTGGATGGACCATTTAGTATGGCACTTGTCAGGGCAATACCAGGTCATAGAGTCTTCGGGAACTCATCAAGGCTTTAGCCTGCCCGAAAGGGGGCTTAGAGAAGGCGAGCTAGCCCGAAGGATCGTGCAGACATATGAGGTCGCGGAGAGGGAAGTGATTGGCTTGGACCAACTACTGGGCCCCACAACATGGAATTGTGGACGGGTAGGCTGCCCGGTTGTGCAACAAGGAGTTGATCTCTCATGGGAAAAGTAACGCACCTCTGCAGAGTGTAAGTACTATAACTTGTTACTCCCTGTTCCGGGAAGGAGCTGCGAACACTGCGGGAAAGGAACTCCATGAAAGTTCTGGTAAACCCGTGAAGGCTGACGGACATAGCTTTTCAGAATAAAAGCAACCTTTGAAGAAATGTTTATGAAAACTTGCAATGCCTACGACCTACAGTCTGTGGCTGTAGTTATAGTACATCAAACACTCATTTTCTAGTGAATTTGCTTAGTACGCTCATACTCAAAGTATCTTCTTAACCCTTGCTAGATTCTGGAGTCGGGTTAGACAACATCTACATCAAGTTATGCTCCAGAACTTATCATCCAAAGCTAAAGCTCTTCAATGAAGTCAGGGAAGTCAACACCTACATCTACTCAAGTGAAGACGAAGTTACTGATTAGATAGGAATATAATCTCTAGCCAAAGAACCTAATTCTGTAGTGTATTGCAATAGCAGCAATGCCAATCCCTTAGTTTAAATACTAGTTTTAATAGTATAATAGTTCTTGCGTTGTTTATCTTTGATTCTTCTCCATAAGAAGTTCTTTCTCTCTCTAACCTAGAGTGTTCTCTGGATCTTGTGTAAAGAGTGAGTTGTAACCTTTAGCCATGTATTGGACCCGCTGTGTTTCTGTTGTGCCATTCTGAGGGATGTAATACTAGTGAACGGGGTTTCATTGGTGTTATGTCAAGGACTATAGTATACTACATCATGCAGTGGTATGCTGGTTCACCACAAATCTTCCTCTTCTTTTCCTTCAAAAGCAATATCTTTCAACATAACAATTAGCTCAAGATATATTTAAAAATCATGGACTTCGAGTTCAGGACAAACAATAGGTATCTTTCTTAAGTGTCTGCATGGATTCCCATATTCTCCCAATGGCATCTCAGGTTCGGCCCCATGACTGATGGTCAAGTGTGCCGTCAATGGAATCAAGTTGTTCAAATCTACGGTATTTGAGTCAGAAAATTTCAATAAAATCAAAATGTCTTTCAATCGGAACACGGTCAATATATGGAGGTAAATAATTTTTTCCTGATCGAGTAGTACCTATGTCTTCAACAGAGATCATGAATGGTGTCAACAAATGGGTTGTCAAGAAACAACACTTAGCGCTTAGCTCCCCAACAATAGCGCCAGAAAATATCTTGATGGCCTGCAAGTGCACAAGTTCGTCAGAGAATTCCAGTTTTCATGGAAGTAGTAATTCAAGTTTTTATATCGATCCCAACAAGGAGCTCTAGCAAGTGCTTTTAGGCGGCGTTTCTATCACACCCAAGGTGTCACAAGTCTTGAGTGAATTGACTATAGTTTTTTATGGTGGAAGTTTGTGAGTAAAATATAGAGGAAACTTGCATAGGAAATAAATAAGGAGTAAATTGCATAAAAGTAAAGACTTGAAATGAGATTGGAGTTCCTGCGGACGAGAAACTAGACGCGGGGAGAAACGGTTCATGATGATAGCGAACATGCCAAATGGGTAAATCAGAATAAGTAATTGTGATATTTCTTATTTGTAAGTGAGTAGGCAAGCAACCCATATACCGACTAGGAGTCCTCATGGCCAATTCTCCCCAGTCTCAATGATCCGTCTAACTGTTACCACGGCAATGGTCAGCACATCATTTACGGTCTTTGTCACTCCTCATTGATATCGTCTGTGTCACTCGAGGGTCGCCGATTCGTTAGCACACAAGTTCATACCTATGATATATTTAGATCATGCTACTTGGGCCCTGAAATTAGATAACAAGCATTAGGCAAACATAGATAATCATTCTCATAGATTAATAATCACTACAACAATCACAAATGGAAGGATAGAAAGGAGGCATGACACCACTCACCAATTAACTACATCTTCCACGCCTATGGGGATTTACTCAGACATGAGAGGGAGATAAATCAAAGCCATAATTGTATTGCAAATGGAAATCATCTGAGAGTTATTGTAGCAAACCACAATAGTACTCGAAGATCGAATCAAATACAAACCAAAGGTAGATCAAAGTATCAAACCCTAATCTTACAATTGCCAATATTTCTATGTCTCTCTCTAAATTATGATGGATTGTATGTTGGACAGGTGGAGATTGTCGAGGAACAAGGGGATGTTCTTCTGATGGGGATATGCCTACCGGGGTATACCCAGCAGGACATTTCCGACCGGCCCAGGAACTGGCGAGTGGGCCTGCAGGACGGCGGCTGGATCAAGGCCTGGCGTAGATTCAAGCGACTGGAAGCCGAAGGCCCAGGAGAGTAGATAGGCCCAGTCAGACTAGGTTAAACGATTGCCGAGACCTTAACTGATTCGGTTGAGATATGTAAACCCTAGGGGGGTGAGTCTATATGAACCTCCCTTGAGGGCGTGTAGAGGATACGTTCCATCATCCACCCAAGCGACTCGCCGCCTAGCCGTCGAGCTCGCCCCATTGTACCTCCATCATAATACAATCTAGCAGGAGTAGGTATTTGAAGGGTTTCGCAGCATAGTAAATCAAAATTTTCTATGGAGCGAACAGAGGGAAAGCCAAGATCTAATCTAGGAGATGCAAACAACGAGAGAGATTGGATTAGATCTTCATACACTTGAAGATTCGCACAGCGGAACGTTCGTCAGAACGTGGGTGATGTAGTCATACTCGCTTCTCCTCCTCGCGATCCGATCCGATCTAGCACCACAAGTGGCGGTGCCTCCGTGAGATGCACACGTGCAGCACCTCTACGTCTCCTCCTTCCTCGGACCAGCAAGTATGGTGGAGAGATAGATTGGATCTACAACACGACAGCGTGGTGTATATGGTGGAGAATTTCTGCAGCAGGGCTTCGCCTACAAGCAGTCGGGAGGGAGAGAGGAAGGCTAGCAAGGAGGCTAGGGTTTGTAGGGGAAGCTGTGGGGGGTTGGTGCGCCCCCACCCCTCTTTATATAGAGGGGGGGCGCAGCCCTAGCCCCTCCCCAAGCCCAAAGGATAAGGAGTGGGGGGCATGGACTCTCCCCTCTTCTAGAAACCCTATCTCTAGTTTAAACGATTTAAACTCTCTAGGATCGGCTGGTCCCTATGGGGCCTTGTGCCCCTGGCCCAATGCGGCCAGGACACTCCCTCAAAGGCCCATGCCCCCTCCCGGAAGGTGGGGCCACGTTGGTCCCCTTCCGGAAGGTTCTAGAAGCTTCCGGTACAATACCGATTAACCCGGAACAATTCCGAACTCCAAAAACTGCATTGCCTTATATGAATCTTATTCTCCGGACCATTCCGGAACCTCTCGTGATATCCCGGATCCCATCCGAGACTCCGAACAAAAAATCATAAACCAATTATCCAATCTATCCTAGCGTCGAGATACGTTAAGTGTGTGACCATGTGGGTTTGAGAATATGCAGACATGATCTTCTATCAATAATCAACAGCGGGGTCTGGGCACCCATATTGACTCCCACACATTCATCGATGATCATATCGGATGAACCACGATGCCAGGATTCAATCAATCCCATATATATATATTCCCTTCGTCTCGCGATATTTTACTTGCCCGAGATTCGATCGTCGGTACCGTCATACCTAGTTCAATCTCGTTCACAGCAAGTACTTTACTCGTTCCGTAATCCGATATCACTTTGTGATTAACTCCTTAACCACATGCTTGCAAGCGGTGTTGATATCGATTACCGAGTGGGCCCGAAGTATATCTCTCCGACTTGGGAGGGACAAATTCCATCTCGATACATACAACCCAACAGGTACTTTCCGATCACCTGAGAGACACCTTTATGATCACCCTCTCATAGGATGACGTTTGATGACCTCAAAGCTTTATTCTGATATCAGGGAGTTGTATTATATCATGGTCTAAGGAATACAATATTTGACATAGGAAAAGCTTCGCAAAGATGAACACGATGAAACGATCTAATTGCTTTGCTTAGTTTGGGTCTGTCCATCATATCATTCTCCAATGATATGATCTCATTATCAATTGACAACTCATGTCTATGGTTAGGAAACCTTAACCATCATTGATCAATGAGCTAATCCATAGAGGCGTACTAGGGACACGGTGTTGTTCACAAACCACACAAGTATTAAAGTTTCCGCTTAATACAATTCTAGCATGGAATATAAACTTTATCATGAACAAGAATTATAATAATAACATCTTTATTATTGCCTCTAGGGCATAATTCCAACAGTCTCCCACTTGCACTAGAGTCAATAATCTAGTTTACATCTGGCAACAATCTCACACCCATGGCACTGAGGTGTTGATCATGTTTTACACGTGGAAGAGGTTTAGTCAATGGATCTGCGACATTCAGATCTGTATGTACTTTGCTAATTTTCAGATCTCCATCTGCAATATAATCTCGGATTATATGAAACTTGCGGTTAATATGCTTGGTCTTTGGATGATATCTTGGTTCCTTAGCGAGTGCTATGGTGCCAGTGTTGTCACACAATATCTCCAGTGGGTCCAATGCACTTGGAACCACGCCAAGCTCAGTGATGAAGTTTCTGATCCAAACTCCTTCACTTGACGCTTCTGCAGCAGCCATGTATTCCGCTTCCACTGTAGATCCCGCGATCACGCTTTGCTTGCAGCTTCTCCAGCTCACAGCTCCTCCATTCAAAATATAAACGTATCCTGTCTGAGATTTGGAATCATCCTTGTCGGTGTCAAAACTAGCGTCGACGTAACCTTTTACGACAAGCTATTCATCATCCCCATAGACTAAGAACATTTCTTTAGTCCTATTTAGGTACTTTAGGATGTTCTTCACGGCTGTCCAGTGTTCCACTCCTGGATCACTTTGATATCTGCTCGTCAAACTAAGAGCATTGGGCACATCCGGTCTAGTACACAGCATGGCATACATGATGGAACCTATGGCCGAGGCATAAGGCACTTTGCTCATAGCTTCCCTATCATTTACCGTAGCTGGACACTGAGCCTTGCTCAATATCTTACCTGACAACATAGGCACTGAACCTTTCTTTGCCTTATCCATTCTGAACCTTTTCAGAACTTTGTCTAGGTATGTACTCTGGCTTAAAGCTATCAGGCGTCTTTGTCTATCTCTATAGATTTTGATGCCCAATATATAAGCAGCTTCACCTAGGTCTTTCATTGAAAAACACTTGTTCAAATAACTCTTCACATCGTTAAGCATGTTGATGTCATTTCCGATAATCAATATGTCATCCACATATAGTACCAGAAACGTCACCGAGCTCCCACTCACTTTCTTGTAGATACAAGCTTCGTAGCAATTTGGAACAAATCCAAAGCTCTTGATCACTTGATCAAAACGAAGGTTCCAACTCCGAGATGCTTGCTTCAGTCCATAAATGAAACGCTGAAGTTTGCATACTTTACTAGCATCCTTAGGATCGACAAAACCTTCGGGTTGCATCATATACAACTCTTCATCAATGTTGCCATTGAGGAACGCAGTCTTGACATCCATCTGCCATATTTCATAATCATGAAACGCAGCAATTGCTAATAAAATCCGAATGGACTTAAACATCGCTACGGGAGAGAAAGTCTCATCGTAGTCAACACCTTGAACTTGTCGAAAACCTTTCGCGACAAGCCGTGCTTTATGGACGGTAACATTACCATCCGCGTCCGTTTTCTTCTTGAAGATCTATTTGCACTCAACGGCCTTTCGGTCGCTAGGAGGGTCCACCAAAGTCCATACTTGGTTTTCGCTCATGGATCCCAATTTGGATTTCATGGCTTCTAGCCATTTCTCAGAGTCTGGGCTGATCATCGCTTCCTCATAGTTCGTAGGTTCACTGTCTTCTACTAACAAGACAGTCAAGACAGGGTTGCCGTACCACTCAGGAGGGGCACGCGACCTTGTCGACCTGCGACGTTCAGTAGCAGCATCGTCCGAAGCTTCATGATCCTTGTCATTAGCTTCCTCTATTGTTGGTGCAGGCGGCACTGGAACAATTTCAGGTGTTGCGCTACACTCCAATTCAAGAGAAGGTTCAATAACCTCGTCTAGCTCTACTTTCCTCCCACTCACTTCTTTCGAGAGAAACTCCTTCTCAAGAAAGGAACCGTTCTTTGCGACAAACACTTTGCCTTCGGTTCTGTGATAGAAGGTATACCCAATAGTTTCCTTAGGGTATCCTATGAAGACGCATTTCTCCGCTTTGGGTTCGAGCTTGTCCGGCATCAACTTCTTGACGTAAGCTTCGCATCCCCAAACTTTAAGAAACGACAACTTAGGTTTAGCACCAAACCACAGTTCATACGGTGTCGTCTCAACGGATTTAGATGGAGCCCTTTTTAAAGTGAATGCAGCGGTTTCTAATGCATAACCCCAAAATGATAACGGCAAATCAGTAAGAGACATCATTGATCGGACCATATCTAATAGGGTTCGATTCCGGCGTTCAGACACACCATTGCGCTGTGGTGTTCCGGGTGGCGTGAGTTGTGAAACGATTCCACTTGCTTTAAGATGCGTGAGAAAATCATAACTCAAATATTCACCTCCACGATCGGATCGTAGAAACTTAATCTTTCTGTTACGATGGTTCTCCACTTCATTCTGAAATTCCTTGAACTTTTCAAATGTTTCAGATTTATGTTTCATTAAATAGATATACCCATATCTACTTAAGTCCTCGGTAAAAGTGAGGAAATAGCGATACCCACCGCGCGTCGAAACACTCATCGGTCCGCATACATCGGTATGTATGATTTCCAACAAGTCCGTTGCTCGCTCCATCATACCGGAGAACGGGTTTTGATCATCTTGCCCATGAGGCATGGTTCGCATGTGTCAAATGATTCAAAATCAAGAGACTCCAAAATTCCATCAGAATGGAGTTTCTTCATGCGCTTTACACCAATATGACCTAGACGACAGTGCCACAAATAAGTAGTATTATCACTATCTACTTTGCATCTCTTAGCCTCAATGTTATGGATGTGTGTTTCATCCCTTTCGAGATTTAGAAGAAATAAACCATTTACAAGAGGTGCATGACCATAAAAGATGTTACTCATGTAAATAGAACAACCATTATTCTCCGATTTAAATGAATAACCGTCTTGCAATAAACACGATCCAGAAATAATGTTCATGCTCAACGCAGGCACATAATAACACTTATTAAGGTTTAAAACTAATCCCGAAGGTAAAACTAAGGAGAGCGTGCCGACGGCCATCACATCAACTCTTGATCCGTTGCCAACGCGCATCGTCACCTCATCCCTCGCAAGCCGCCGTCTATTCCGTAGCTCCTGTTTCGAGTTACAAATATTAGCAACTGAACCGGTATCAAATACCCAGGCACTACAACGAGGGCTAGTAAGGAAAACATCAATAACATGTATATCAAATATACCTTTGATGGTGCCAGCCTTCATGTCCGCTAAGTACTTCGGACAGTTGCGCTTCCAGTGACCCTTGTCCTTGCAATAGAAGCACTCAGTGTCCGGCTTAGGACCAGACTTGAGCTTCTTCTTAGCAGGAGCATTACGCTTGCCGCCGCCCTTCTTGAAGGGCTTCTTTGCTCCCTTACCTTTCTTAAAGGAGGGCTTGTTGACCATCAACACATGATTATCCTTTTTGATGTCCACCTCCGCAGCCTTCAGCTTTGCGAAGAGCTTGGTGATCGTATCAGTGGAGCCAATCTGATTATGAGTCACTACAAAAATTTTGTAGCTGGGAGGGAGTGATTGCAGAACCCTGTCAATCTTGAGCTCCTCTGGAATCGTGCATTCCAGTTGCTCAAGACGTTGAGTGTAGCCCGACATCTTTATGGCGTGCTCACTAACGGAACTCCCTTCCTCCATCTTGCAGTTAAAGAACTTCTCAGAGATCTCATATCTCTCAGAACGGGCTTGAGTCTGAAACATGGTTTTCAGCTCCTCGAGAATCTCAAAGGGCCCGGGATAGGTTTCAAAACGATTTTGAAGTTCCGGTTCCATAGCAAACAACATGGTGCTCTTAATCACACCATAATCATCTTTGCGCGACTGATAGACAGCTTTCTCATCAGCCGGCGTAGTTGCAGCAGGGGGGTCACCTAACGCTTTCCCAAGGACATAGTCCTTTTGTCCGCCAGACAGAATGATTCTTAGATTGCGGAACCAATTGGTGAAGTTAGACCCATTGTTTATAAGCTTTTCCTTCTCAGCAAAAACGTTGAAGTTGAAGTTGGATTTGGCCATGTGATCTACAGTATTTGCAAGTACAATTTAGACTATGTTCATGATAAATAGTTCAACTTAATCAAATTACTAGATGAACTCCCACTAAATTCAACATCCCTCAAGTTGTTTAGTGAACACGATCCAAATTCACCACACCTAATCCGATCATCACGAGAAGAGATGTGGTTTCAATGGTGGACAACAAAGTGTCGATCATATCATTCATATGACTCATGCTTAACCTTTCGGTTCTTGTGTTCCGAGGCCATGTATGTACATGCTAGGCTCGTCAAGCTAGACCCAAGTATTTCCGCGTGTGCAAAACTGGCTTGCACCCGTTGTATGTGAGCGTAGAGTCTATAGCACCCGATCATCACGTGATGCTTGGACACGACGAACTTTCGCAACGGTGCATACTTGGGGAGAACACAGTTTTTATCTTGATCTTTAAGTGAGGAATCATCTTATAATGCTACCGTCGCGATCTAAGCATAATAAGATACATAAAGGATAAACATCACATGCATATAACTTTATGTGACATGGTATAGCCAATCTTCGTGCAATGATCTCCATCTTGTGCGTTCCGGCATGATCTCCATCACTCCACCATGATTGCCTTCACCATGAATAGCAACTACAACTATTGCTAACTACTTAGCGATAAAGTAAAGCTATTACATGGCGTATAAGAAGTTGACTCGCAGGTCATACACAATTATAAAGAAAACCATATGGCCCCTGCCGGTTGTGTACTCATCGACATGCAAGTCGTGAAACATTACAAAACATGATCATCGCATACATTATACACATCACATCTTGGGCCATACCATATCACAGAAAACACTCCCTGCAAAAACAAGTTAGACGCCTCTACTTTGTTGTTGCATGTTTTACGTGGCTTATGGGAGTAGATGCTAAGAACGATTCTTACCTACGAAAAGCCACAACGGTGATATTATGGTTGCCAAACTCCGGTGTTAATCCCATGACAACTATAGTGAGAGAAACTGACATCCACCAGCCGCATGTGTGGAACAAGCCACACGTCAAGTGCGGAGCCGGTCTCGCGAACGACGTCGCGTAAGGTTGGCCTGGACCGCTTCAATCTCACTATCCCGCGTCATAAGAAGAACACAAACAAGAGGCTTGCAACAGAAAACATCAACGCCCGCAAAAACCATGTTGCGTTCTACTCGTGAAACACATCTACGCATAGATCTAGCTCTGATACCACTGAAGGGTTTCGCGGCATAGTAAATCAAAATTTTCTACGGAGCGAACAGAGGGAAAGCCAAGATCTAATCTAGGAGATGCAAACAACAAGAGAGATTGGATTAGATCTTCATACCCTAGAAGATTCGCACAGCGGAACGTTCGTCGGAACGTGGGTGATGTAGTCGTACTCGCTTCTCCTCCTCACGATCCGATCCGATCTAGCACCACAAGTGGCGGTGCCTCCGTGAGATGCACACGTGCAGCACCTAGACGTCTCCTCCTTCCTCGGACCAGCAAGTATGGTGGAGAGATAGATTGGATCTACAACACGACGGCGTGGTGTATATGGTGGAGAATTTATGCAGCAGGGCTTCGCCTACAAGCAGTCGGGAGGGAGAGAGGAAGGCTAGCAAGGCGGCTAGGGTTTGGAGGGGAAGGTGTGGGGGGTTGGTGCGCCCCCACCCCTCTTTATATAGAGGGGGGGCGCAGCCCTAGCCCCTCCCCCAAGCCCAAAGGATAAGGAGTGGGGGGCATGGACTCTCCCCTCTTCTAGAAACCCTATCTCTAGTTTAAACGATTTAAACTCTCTAGGATCGGCTGGGCCCTATGGGGCCTTGTGCCCCTGGCCCAATGCGGCCAGGACACTCCCTCATAGGCCCATGCCCCCTCCCGGAAGGTGGGGCCACGTTGGTCCCCTTCCGGAAGGTTCTAGAAGCTTCCGGTACAATACCGATTAACCCGGAACAATTCCGAACTCCAAAAACTGCATTGCCTTATATGAATCTTATTCTCCGGACCATTCCGGAACCTCTCATGATATCCCGGATCCCATCCGAGACTCCGAACAAAAATTCATAAACCAATTATCCAATCTATCCTAGCGTCGAGATACGTTAAGTGTGTGACCCTGCGGGTTCGAGAATATGCAGACATGATCTTCTATCAATAATCAACAGCGGGGTCTGGGCACCCATATTGACTCCCACACATTCATCGATGATCATATCGGATGAACCACGATGCCAGGATTCAATCAATCCCATATATATATTCCCTTCGTCTCGCGATATTTTACTTGCCCGAGATTCGATCGTCGGTACCGTCATACCTAGTTCAATCTCGTTCACAGCAAGTACTTTACTCGTTCCGTAATCCGATATCACTTTGTGATTAACTCCTTAACCACATGCTTGCAAGCGGTGTTGATATCGATTACCGAGTGGGCCCGAAGTATATCTCTCCGACTTGGGAGGGACAAATTCCATCTCGATACATACAACCCAACAGATACTTTCCGATCACCTGAGAGACACCTTTATGATCACCCTCTCATAGGATGACGTTTGATGACCTCAAAGCTTTCTTTCGATACCAGGGAGTTGTATTATCTCATGGTCTAAGGAATACAATATTTGACATAGGAAAAGCTTCGCAAAGATGAACACGATGAAACGATCTAATTGCTTTGCTTAGTTTGGGTCTGTCCATCATATCATTCTCCAATGATATGATCTCATTATCAATTGACAACTCATGTCTATGGTTAGGAAACCTTAACCATCATTGATCAATGAGCTAATCCATAGAGGCGTACTAGGGACACGGTGTTGTTCACAAACCACACAAGTATTAAAGTTTCCGCTTAATACAATTCTAGCATGGAATATAAACTTTATCATGAACAAGAATTATAATAATAACATCTTTATTATTGCCTCTAGGGCATAATTCCAACAGTATTTACCCTCCGGGGGGCCGAACCTGGGTAAAACCCCGTGTCTCCGCCCTCATCTCGCACCGCAGATGGCTGGCCGCCCTTGCCTATGTTCTACTACTCGCTGCCGATTGCAGCATCTGCCGTGGTCATTCCCACGACAGTGGCGCCCACCGTGGGGCCTGGCCGGTCTGGCCGGTGTTCTGCGGCGAGATCCAATCTGCCCATCAACGAGTCGGTCTCCACCGGCCGCATGATAGCGATCGGCGAGATGCTCCAGATCTTGCCGAGCAGCTACGTCCCGACGGCGCGACCCGTCATGCATAGCATGATCTTGCCAGTCGGCACGATCAGCCTCTTCGTCGGCCTCACCGACGTCATCGTCTCGGAGGATTCGGCTCGCATCCGCGAGTCGCCGCCACGCGACCGGCTCTCCGAGAGCCAGGTCCGCACGATCCACCGCCTCTCCTCCGAGTACAACTCGGCCCACAGCGACGTGGCCGAAACCACCGCAGCCGCGGAAGACGCGGCCCTCAACGACGACGCCGACTCGGCGACCCCGGCGTCACTCGCCGGATCCATCATCGCGGCTTCGCCCGCGGGCTCCATCACCCAGGTCTCCAACGTTGGAGACTTCGAGGATCCCTCCATCCTTGGGATCTTCGACTTCGATTCCGGATTGGAAAACTCCGCCGATCTCCGCGACGGGACCGGTCGCTACGCCGCGACCTACATGGCGACTGGCACCGACCCGCCGGAGGATCCCTTCACCACCCCGATCCCTCCTAACGCCACGGCAACGGAGGTCGAGGAACTCCGCCTGAAGCTGGCGGAGGCAGTCCGCAAGGAGCAAGCCGAGCGCGAAAATTTTCGCCTCGAGCAGGTGACGGCGCAGGAGCTGTCACGTTACCACCATCAGCGAATCAGGTCGCGCTTGAACCCCACCATCCAGGGGCGCGCCCTGAACTTCGACGACGAAAACGACCCAGCCCGCGTGGCCGAGCGCGCAATCTGCAAGAACGCGCCACCCGGAGGAAGCGCTCGGCCCCCACCAGGGTCGACGGTGAAAGGCACCCCACCTCCACCCAACCGCGCACCCCCCAGGGACCAGCCGCGGATCGTGGTCTCCTCACGGGAGCGAGACGCGAACGGCCTACCACTGTTCTCCACCCCGATTTACAACCTCGTGGTGGGCCGAGCAGCAGCCGACAACATCACAGCCACCGGTGACGGCGCCCTACAGATCCAGTACGTCAAGGACCTGCTCGCAAAGGCGGTCGAGCAACAAAACGCAGGCGTCGACTCACAGGGCCGGATGTACTCGCGTTCATCGGGCAGCAGAGCG
Organism: Avena sativa; assembly: GCA_916181665.1. Classification (NCBI taxonomy): domain Eukaryota; kingdom Viridiplantae; phylum Streptophyta; class Magnoliopsida; order Poales; family Poaceae; genus Avena; species Avena sativa. The sequence continues at coordinate 289,507,634 of OV702296.1, forward strand.
GCCTCAAGCGGCCGTCCATTGGCGGCAAACACCCTCAACTGCCCGCCACCCGAACCACTGCAGCTCCAACACCGACCCGCGAACACGGCACTCTCCACCAACGACCCCAGGCCAGCGACCAACTTCGTCGCCGCCAACGGTCAGCCCGTCGACGCCCGCACCCACATCATCAACAACCAGAGCTGGCGCGCACGCCAGCCCGACGACCTGCGACACACCCTAACCAATCGCCGCGACGGCGAGCCGATGGGGTCACTAAGCCGACTCGGGCCCCAATGCTTCGGACCGATGATCCGAGGCGAAAAATACCCGGCGAACTTCAAAGCGCCGAAGGAAATAGAGAAGTATGACCCTTCATACGACCCCTCCGTGTGGCTGGACACCTACCTCATGGCGATGGGGATCGCTGGCCACACCGACCTGCTAGCCGCCCGCTACCTCCCCCTGATGATGGAGGGAGCGTGCAGGCAGTGGATCAACACTCTCCCCCCGGATAGCTTCGACTCCTGGGAAGAGATGCGAGATGCCTTCGTCAGGCACTTCGAGGGTTCCTACACCCGCGCCACCACCATCGAGGACCTGGAACGATGCGTCCAGGGACCCCGCGAGTCGACCCGCAACTGGGTCCAACGGTGGCAAGAACTATGGTACAACGCGGTCGGCATCCACCCGGACACCGCGATCCACTGCTTCAAGACCTCGTGCCGCTACGAGCCCTTGGTCGCCAAGCTCAAACGAGCATACCGCACACTCGACAACATACCGGACCTCCTTGAGATCGCCAAAAGATATGCGGAGGAAGACCCAAACCAGGAAACCGACGATGAGTCGGGAGGTCAACGCCGCACGAACGGCAACGACAACGAACGACGGCCTGACCTACTCTACAGCAACACGCCTCACCGGCAAGCGCCGCAGTGACGGGCGAGTCGACTTCGTCGCCAACGCTGGGCACGCGTAGCGCGAGCCCGAGAGCTTCCGCCGCGACGGAGGGCAACGCCGCGACGGCGGCAACTACAAGGCGAAACCAAGGTTCGACCCTGCGGCCCTCCTTAACCAACCTTGTGCGTTTCACAGCAGGGAAGGGAAGCCCGCCACGCACACGACCGTCGACTGCCACTCTCTCAAGGAGATCGAGAAGGGCACGACGAGCGCGGGAGGACCCCGACAACAACCCGCCAAATGGCGGAAAATTTGGCAGCGTGACCGGCTCGCTCCACACCTTCACAGGCTTCAACACGAAGCGCGAGAAGAAGGTCATCGCCCGCACCGTCGCCGTCAACGCGGTGGCCCAGGTGGACGTTCCCCAGTTCCTCAACTGGTCGGAGCAACCCATCACCTGGAGCCGCCAGGACCACTCGCCACGCATCGAGTACCCAGGCCGAGTCGCCCTGGTGGGTAAGCCCAAGGTGGGAGACTACTGGCTCCCCAAGACATTGATGGACGGCGGCAGCTCCATCAACATCCTGTACCTGGACACCTTCAGGCGACTGCGGCTCCCGCAGTCGATGGTCGAGACGACCTACACAACGTTCCATGGCATCGTCCCCAGTCGGAAGGCGTACCCGATCGGCAAGGTCACGCTGCCAGTCACCTTCGGCACACCAGCAAACTTCTGCACCGAGCGGATCGTCTTCGAGCTGGTGCCCTTCGACAACCCCTACCACTGCGTCCTGGGGCGCTAGGCGTTTGCCAAGTTCTTGGCGGCGCCCCACTACGCGTACAATGCGATGAAGCTCCCCGGACCGCGTGGCGTCATCACCATACACGGCGACCCCGACATGGCCGCCGAGTGCGAGGCCAAAGGAGCCGAGCTCATCGATGCCGTCATCGCGGCTGAGGCCAACCACGCCGACGAGCTCGCCAAGTACGCGAGCGGGGTCAACAACGATGACCCCACTATACTCAAGAAGCCCAACTCGGAAGGCGGCAACACCTCAGCCTTTGAGGCAACGACGCACACCCGCACCATCGAGCTGGTCCCAGGCGACTCCAACCAAACGGTGACGATCGAGACAGGCATGAGCCCAACATAGGAAGGCGCACTCATCGAGTTCCTCCGTGAGAATAGGGACATCTTTGCATGGAAGCCCTCTGACATGCCTGGTGTCCCTAGGGAACTTGCTGAGCACAAACTCAACGCCGACCCCAAAGTGCGACCTGTCAAGCAGTCGCTGCGGCCCTTCAATGAAGAGCGCCGCCGAGCCATCGCCGAGGAGGTGCAGCGTCTACTCGCTGCAGGCTTCATCCGGCCAATCAAATACTCCAAGTGGCTGGCAAACCCAGTCCTGGTCGAGAAGAAAAATGGGACCAGGAGGATGTGTATCGATTACACAAACTTAAACAGCGCCTGCCCGAAGGAGCAATTCGTCCTCCCGCGGATTGACCAAATAATCGATTCCACCGCGGGCTCGGAGTCGCTGTGTTTCCTCGACGCCTACTCTGGGTACAACCAGATCAAAATGGCTGTCGAGGACGAGGAAAAAACGGCGTTCATCACGCCATTCGGAGCCTTCTGCTACACCGCCATGACCTTTGGCCTCAAGAACGTCGGGGCGACCTACCAGCGATGCATGCATGAATGCCTTGCGAGCCAAATTGGCCGCAATATCCACGTCTACATCGATGACGTGGTAGTGAAGTCCGCTCGCCAGAGCGACCTACTCGCCGACCTGACGGAAACATTCGCCAACCTGCGGAAATACAAGATAAAGCTAAACCCAGGCAAATGCACCTTTGGTGTACCAGCAGGGCAACTACTGGGCTACGTCGTCTCCAAGCGTGGGATCGAGGTGAACCCCACCAAGATCGACACGATCGCTCGACTCGGCAAACCCGAGTGCCTACGCGACGTCCAGAAGCTGGCCGGACGAGTCGCGGCTCTCAGTCGCTTCATCCCCCGATTGGGCAAAAAGGCGATGCCACTATACCGCCTGATGCGCAAGAACCCCACCTTCCAGTGGGACAAGGAGGCGGACGACGCGCTCCGCGACCTCAAGAAGGTGCTACTCGCAGCACCGCTACTTGCCGCCCCTGTCGACAAAGAACCCATGCTGGTCTACGTCGCAGCTTTCGACCGCGTCGTTAGCACCGTCATGGTCGTCAAGCGGCCAGAGGAAGGAAAGGAGCGCCCGGTACATCGACCGGTGTACTATATCAGCGAGGTCCTCACCGAGTCGCGCCAGCGATACCCGCAATACCAGAAACTGGTATACGCGGTCTTCAGAGCACAGCGGTGACTGCCGCACTACTTCTAGGAGCACCCGATCACGGTCGTCTCCTCAGCACTGTTGCAGGACATCATCCGCAACCGTGAGGCGACCGGGCGAGTTGCCAAGTGGGCCGTCGAAATTGGCGTCCACAACATCAAATACAAGCCACGCAAAGCGATCAAGTCGCAGGCTCTCGCGGACTTCATCGTCGACTGGGAAGAAGCCCAGCAGCCGGAAAAGCTGCCGTACCTCCACTACTGGAACCTGCACTTCGACGGCTCCAAGAATGGAGACGGCGCAGGAGCAGGGATCGTGCTGACTTCCCCGAAGGGAGACAAGCTCTGCTACGTCCTCTGCCTCGACTTCACCCCCTGCACCAACAACATGGCCGAGTACGAGGCACTACTCCATGGCATGCGAGCCGCCAAGGAGATGAATGTCAACCGCCTACGCTGCTACGGAGACTCCGACCTCGTCGCTGGGCAGGTCGCTGGTACCTGCGATGCCGTCTCCCCCACCATGGCAGCATATCGCCATGCAGTGGACAAGCTGGGCGGACACTTCGCAGGCTATTCCGTCGAGTGGATTGACAGGCGGAAAAACGAAGAGGCCGACGCACTCTCTCGTATCGGCTCGGCTTGACTCGCACCACCCGCCGGCGTCTTCCTCGACACCATCACCAAGCCTTCCCTCTCTCCCCCAAGGGAGATCGACATCGGAGTCCCGCTGCAACCAGAGGCAGCCCTGGTCACACTCATCGCCGAGCCAGAAGACTGGACCACGCCGTACATCGCCTACTTGGAGGGAGGCACCTTGCGTCAGACGAAACAGACGCCCGGATGATAGCACGCCGCTGCAAATCCTTCGTCATCATCGACGGCGAGCTCCACAAGCGCAGCATGACCGGCGTGTTCCAACGCTGCGTCCAACACGCTGAAGGACGCAAAATCCTCCACGATATCCACTCCGGCGACTGCGGCCACCACGCCGGCGCCCGCTCTCTGGTCGCAAAGGCTATGCGGCACGTCTTCTACAGGCCCACCGCACACGCAGACGCCGTCGACATTGTTCAGCGGTGCGCCGGGTGCCAGAAGTACGCCAACCAGACACACGTGTCGAGCTCAGCGCTCAAGACAATCCTCATCACCTGGCCGTTCGCCGTACGGGGTATGGACATGGTAGGCCCTTTCAAAAAGGCCCCCTCCGGCTTCACCGACCTCCTGGTCGCGGTCGACAAATTCACAAAGTGGGTGGAGGCCAAGCCAGTCCGGAAATGCGACGGGAAGACCGCCACCAAGTTCCTACGCGAGCTCATATATCACTACGGGTTCCCAAGCAGCATCATCACGGACAACGGCACCAACTTCGCCAAAGGAGCCATGGCCGAGTTCTGCGAGGAACATCACATCCGACTAGACCTTGCCTCAGTCGCCCACCCGGAGTCCAATGGCCAGGCGGAACGGGCCAACCAGAGCATCGTCCATGGCCTGAAGCCATGACTCCAAGTGTAGGGTTTCGTAGCATGGAAAACAAAAAATTTCTACCGCATGCAAACAAACAAGCCAAGATCTATCTAATAGATTGTAGCAACGAGTCGATGGAATAACTCACCCTCGAAGATTCCAAAGTGTTTAACGAGAGCAGATTCTCGTGGGTGATGTAGTCGTACTCTTCCCGATCTCAAGATCGCGTAGACGATCCTTCCGGCGCTGCGTTCCGGCAGCGCTCCCGCAGTCGGTCACACGTTCGGTACTCGACGCAGACCTTCCTCTCCCTTGTTCCAGCAGGCAGCGGAGGTTGTAGCACTCTCCTCGCGATTCCGGCAGCACAACGGCGTGGTACCGAAAGTAGAGGGGGGATCTCGCAGGGCTTCGCCTTAAGCCAGAGCGAGTATGGTGGAGTATGAGAGAGTCCCTCGACGATCTAGGGTTTAGACACGCCGAGGAAGAGGCGCTAGGGCCGGCGGCTAGGGCTTGGAGGTGCCCAAGTCGGCGGCTAGGAGATCCCTAGGCGGCGGCTATGGAGGGCGGCGGCGGCTAGGGTTAGGGTTTGCGGGGTAGGGAACTTGTGTGTCTAGGAGGGACAGCCCTGCCCCTCCCTTTATAGGTGGGAGGCGCAGCCAAGGGGAGGGGAGTCCCTCCCCAACTCGGCTTGGAGGTGGGCCGGCGGTTGGAGGAGGGAACTCCTCCCCAACTCGGTTTCCCACTCCTCCTCCTCTTTCCAAAAACTGCCGTTTGACTTTTCAAATTGGCGTTTGACTTTTCAAACTAGGATTTTAATAAACCCTTTATTTTGGACAGAGATGACACCTAGTACATGATGCAATCATTCCAACTTGCAATGACACATTCATGTACCCTTCCCCTCCAGAGTGCCGGACATTCCGGAACCTTCTAGAACATTCTCGATGAAGACACCGGAACCATTCCCCAACTCCGAAATGGGACTTTCCTTATATTTATCTTATTCTCCGGACCAATCCGAATCTCCTCGTGATATCCCGGATCCCATCCGAGACTCCGAACAACATTCGGTCTCTTTCTCATCATTCCATAACTACTCAAACAACGTCGAATCCTTAAGTGTGTCTCCCTACGGTTCGTGAATTATGCAGACATGATCGAGACACTTCTCCGAACAATAACCAATAGAGGAATCTGGATATTCATATGGCTCCCACATATTTCTACGATTACTTTGCGATCGAATGAACCACTTACATACGATACCAATTTCCCTTTGTCTCACGATAGTTTACTTATCCAAGGTTATGATCGTCGGTATCTCTGCATACCTAGTTCAACCTCGTTACTGACAAGTACTCTTTTCTCGTTCCCGTGATATGTGATCCCTTGTGAGCCAGTCACATGCTTGCAAGCTAATTGGATGACATTTCACCGAGAGGGCCCAGAGTATATCTATCCGTCATATCGATGAACAAATCCCACTCTTGATCCATGTGTTTCAACCAATACTTTCCGAACACTCAATGCCACCTTTATAGCCACCCATTTATGGTGTGGTGTTTGATGTCATCAAAGCATCCATCTGGTAAAGGTGATATGCATGATCTCATGGTCGAAGGAATTAGGTTACTATGTATCAGAAAGCATATAGCAATTGAACTATTTAAAATGACTTGATCTTTATGCTATGCTTATCTATAGGAGTATGTCCATCATATCATTCTCCTAACGATATGATCTTGTCGTTAATAACATCTCAATGTTCATGATAGGGAAACCACAATCATTTATTAACCAACAAGCTAGTGATGTATAGAGGCTTTACTAGGGACTTCAAATTAAGTTTACAAATCACACAAGTATTAATGTTTCCTTGTTAATACTATTATAGCATGAATGTAAACATTTATCATAAACACAAAGATATAATAATAACTACATTTATTATTGCCTCTAGGGCATATATCCAACAGTCTCCCACTTGCACTAGAGTCATCTAATCTAGATTACATGGTAATATACCGAACACCCATGGTAGTTTGGTGTTGGTCATGTTTTGCCCTCGGGAGAGGTTTAGTCAACGGATCCGCCACATTTAGATCCGTGTGTACTTTGCAAATCTTTATATCCCCATCTTGGACATGTTCTCGAATAGCGTGAAAGCGTAGCTTGATGTGCTTCAGCTTCTTGTGTGACCTTGGTTCTTGCGCATTGGCTATGGCGCCATGTTATCACAGTAGATAGACATTGGGTCCAGCGCACTAGGAACCACACCCAGCTCTATAATGAACTCTTTCATCCATATCGCTTCTTGTGAAGCCTCCGAAGCAGCCATGTATTCCGATTCAGTTGAAGATCTCGCCACAACGCTTTGCTTTGCACTCCTCCAGCTAACTGCTGCACCATTCAAAATAAATACGTATCCAGATTGCAATTTAGAATCATCCGGATCGGTGTTCCAACTAGCATCGGTGTAACCATTAACAACGAGCTGTTCATCACCTCCATAAGAAAGAACCATATCCTTAGTTCTTCTCAAGTACTTAAGGATGTTTTTGACCGCTGTCCAATGATCCACTCCTGGATCACTTTGATATCTTCTAGTTAAACTAACAGCATATGCAATGTCGGGTCTAGTACATAGCATGGCATACATTAGAGATCCTATGGCTGAGGCATAGGGAGTCTTACTAATCCTTTCTCTATCTTCTGCCGATGTCGGACTTTGAGTTTTACTCAAGGTCGTATTGGGCAACATGGGCAAGAACCCTTTCTTGCTATCTTCCATTCCAAACCTCTTTAGAACTTTGTCCAAATATGTACTTTGTGACAATGATATTTGGCGTCTCGATCTATCTCTATAAATCTTTATGCCTAATATGTAAGCTGCTTCGCCAAGATCCTTCATTGAAAAACTATTATTCAAATATTCCTTGACACTATTTAGAAGGTCTACATCATTCCCAATCAACAATATGTCATCTACATACAGTATTAAGAATGCTACAGAGCTCCCACTCACTTTCTTGTAAATACAAGCTTCTCCATAAGTTTGTATAAAACCAAAACTTTTGATCACCTTATCAAAACGCTGATTCCAACTTCGGGATGCTTGCTTCAATCCATAGATGGACCGTTGAAGTTTGCATACCTTGTTAGCATCTTTAGGATTGACAAAACCTTTGGGTTGCATCATATACAACTCTTCATCAATGTCTCCATTGAGGAATGCTGTTTTGACATCCATCTGCCATATCTCATAATCATAATATGCAGCGATCGCTAACATAATCCTCACAGACTTTAGCTTCGCTACTGGTGAGAAAGTCTCATCGTAGTCAACTCCTTGAATTTGTCGAAACCCCTTTGCGACAAGTCAAGCTTTATAGACAGTAACATTACCATCAGCATCTGTTTTCTTCTTGAAAATCCATTTGTTCTCGACAGCCTTCCGGCCATCCGGTAAGTCCACCAAAGTCCATACTTGGTTTTCGTACATGGATCCAAACTCGGATTTCATGGCTTCTTGCCATTTGTTGGAATCTGGGCACATCATCGCTTCCTCATACGTCTTAGGGTCATCGGTGTTGTCCACCAACACGACACTCATAACGGGATCATACCAATCTGGAGTGGTACGAGTTCTTATTGACCTGCGAGGCTCTATAGCAACTACAACCGAAGTTTCATGATCATCATCATTAGCTTCCTCTCTTATTGGTGCAGGCACCACAGGAACTTCTTCCGGTGCTGCGCTACTCGCAATATCGAGAGAAGGTTCGACAACCTCGTCGAGTTCTACTTTCCTTCCAGTCACTTCTTTTGAGAGAAATTCCTTCTCTAGAAAGGATCCATTCTTGGCAACAAAGACTTTGCCTTCGGATCTATGATAGAAGGTATACCCAATAGTTTCCTTCAGGTATCCTATGAAGACGCATTTTTCCGCTTTGGGTTCAAGCTTGTCCGGCTGTAACTTCTTTACATAGGCTTCGCAACCCTAAACTTTAAGGAACGACAATTTAGGTTTCTTCCCAAACCATAATTCATACGGTGTCGTTTCAACGGATTTAGATGGTGCCCTATTTAAAGTGAATGCGGCTGTTTCTAATGCATAACCCCAAAATGATAGCGGTAAATCTGTAAGTGACATCATAGAACGAACCATATCTAAGAGAGTTCGATTACGACGTTCGGACACACCATTACGCTGTGGTGTTCCCGGCGGTGTCAATTGTGAAAGTATTCCGCATTTCTTCAAATGCTCGCCAAACTCATAACTTAGATATTCACCTCAACGATCAAAACATAGAAATTTAATCTTCTTGTTACGTTGATTCTCTACCTCACTTTGAAATTCCTTAAACTTCTCGAAAGTTTCAGATTTATGTTTCATGAAATAGATATACCCATATCTACTCAAGTCATCCGTGAAGCTAAGAACATAACGATAACCACCGCGCGATGCTACACTCATTGGACCACATACATCGGTATGTATGATTTCCAACAAGTCTGTAGCTCGCTCCATCATACCAGAGAATGGAGTCTTAGTCATTTTACCCATCAGACATGCTTCGCATCTTTCAAGTGATTCGAAATCAAGTTATTCAAGAAGTCCATCGGAATGGAGTTTCTTCATACGCTTCACTCCAATGTGACCAAGACGATAGTGCCACATATAGGTCGAGTTATTGCTCGATTTCAAACGTTTAGCCTCAATGTTGTTGATATGTGTATTTCCACTATCGAGATTCAATAAGAATAGACCATCTATCAAAGGTGCATGTGCATAAAACATATTACTCATATAAATCGAACAACCATTATTCTCGGACTTTAAACAAGTAACCGTCTCACAATAAACAAGATCCCGATATAATGTTCATGCTTAACACAGGCACCAAATAACAATTATTTAAGTATAAAACTAATCCCGATGGTAGATGAAGGGGTAGCGTGCCGACCGCGATCACATCAACCTTTGATCCGTTTCCCACGCGCATCGTCACCTTGTTCTTCGCTAGCTTCCGTTTATTCTGCAGCACCTGTTTCGAGTTACAAATATGAGCAACCGAACCAGTATCAAATACCCAGGCACTACTACGAGTACTAGTGAGATACACATCAATAACATGTATATCAGATATACCTTTCTTCTTGATGTTGCCATTCTTCAAATCCGCCAAGTACTTTGGGCAATTCCGCTTCCAGGGACCTTCTCCCTTGCAGTAAAAGCACTCAGTATCAGGCTTGGGTCCAGCCTTGGTCTTCTTCGTTGGTGCGGTAACTTTCTTACCACCCTTCTTGAAGTGTCCCTTTTGCTTAGACTTGCCTTTCTTGAATTTGGTGGTCTTATTGACCAACAACACTTGGTTCTCTTTCTTGATCTCCACTTCTGCAGACTTTAACATAGCAAACAGTTCTGGCAACTGCTTGTTCATGTTCTGCATGTTGTAGTTCATCACAAAGTTCTTGTAACTTGGTGGTAGTGATTGGAGGACACGGTAAATCCCCAAAGCATTAGGAATCACTATACCCAAGCTTTGAAGTTTGTTTGCGTGCCCAGACATCTTAAGCACATGCTCACTGACGGAGCTGCCCTCTTCCATCTTGTAGTTAAAGAACTTTTCAGAAGCCTCATAGCTTTCAATTGCCGCATGAGTCTCAAAGATCAATTTGAGATCCTCGACAATATCATATGGGTCTAAATTCTCAAACCTTTTGTGAAGCTCCGATTCTAAACCATACAAGATAGCACACTGAACTGTGGAGTACTGAGTCTTCCGAGTGAGGTAAACGTTATTTACTTCATCGGCAGCATCAGCTGCAGGTGGGTCACCCAGCGGTGCATCCAGCACATAGGTCAAATTACCAGCTGCGAGGACAATCCTCAAATTGCGGAACCAATCCGCGAAGTTGCTTCCATTGTTTTTCAACTTTTCTTTCTCTAGGAACGCATTAAAATTGATGGTAGGGGCTGCCATTGATCTACAACATATTTGCAATAGTTTAGACTAAGTTTATGATAAAATTAATAATAAAATTAATCTAGGTGAACTCCCACTCAAAACAATATCCCTCACATTGTTTTAGTGATCACACGAACCAAATCCACCACATCAACACCGATCATCACGAGAGTTGATATAGTTTCAATGGCGAACAATCGACATGTTCATCATATCTACTATATTATTCATGCTTTACCTTTCGGTGATCCGTGTTGCGAGACCATGTCTGTACATGCTAGGCCCGTCAAGATCAAACCTTAGCTTCCGCATGAGCAAATCTGGCTTGCTCACGTTGTATACACTTGCGGAATCTAACACACCCGATCATCACGTGGTGCTTCGAAACAACAAGCTTTAGCAACGGTGCTAACTAAGGGTGAACACTTTATGACTTGAAATTCATGTGCATGAGGGATCATCTTATAATGCTACCGTCGTCTACTAAGCAATGCAAGATGCATAAAGGCTTAACATCACATGCAATTCATAATATGTGATATGATATGGCCTTTCCACTTCGCGCTTCCGATCTCCATCTTCAAGCACGAACATGATCTCCATCATCACCGGCATTGCATCAAGGTCAATGACGCTTCTCCATGGTTGTCGTCCACCGGCTTCAACTATTACAACTACTTTGAATAGACACGCAGGTCTTAACATAAATTAAAGACAACCATATGGCTCCTGCCGGTTGCCAACTTACAATAAGGAACATTGCATACATCAAATATAATCACAATCATGGCCATATCACATCACTGCACACTCCTGCAAAACAAAGTTAGACGCCTCTACTTTCTTTGCATGTTTTACGTGGTTTGGGGCTTTCAATAAGTGTCGTTCTAACTTACGAATATGAACCACAACATTGATACTAGTATTGTTAATCACCCGTTGTAAATTGGATCTTAACTATGCTAGGAGAAACAGGCATCCGCAAAGCCACTTATGCAATACAAGTTGCATGTCAAGCGTGGAGCAAGTCTCATGAACGATGTCATGTAAGGTTAGCCCGGGCCGCTTCATCCCAACATACCGCAAGATGCAAAGTACACAAGAAGCAACCGACAATAAAAGCATCAACACCCACAATGACCATTGTGTTCTACTCGTGCAACAGATCTACATATAGACACGGCTCTGATACCACTGTAGGGTTTCGCAGCATGGAAAACAAAAAATTTCTACCGCATACAAACAAACAAGCCAAGATCTATCTACTAGATTGTAGCAACGAGTCGATGGAATAAATCACCCTCGAAGATTCCAAAGTGCTTAACGAGAGCAGATTCTCGTGGGTGATGTAGTCGTACTCTTCCCGATGTCAAGATCGCGTAGACGATCCTTCCGGCGCTGCGTTCCGACAGCGCTCCCGCAGTCGATCACACGTTCGGTACTCGACGCAGACCTTCCTCTCCCTTGTTCCAGCAGGCAGCGGAGGTTGTAGCACTCTCCTCGCGATTCCGGCAGCACAACGGCGTGGTACCGGAAGTAGAGGGGAGATCTCGCAGGGCTTCGCCTTAAGCCGGAGCGAGTATGGTGGAGTATGAGAGAGTCCCTCGACGATCTAGGGTTTAGACACGCCGAGGAAGAGGCGCTAGGGCCGGCGTCTAGGGCTTGGAGGTGCCCAAGTCGGCGGCTAGGAGATCCCTAGGCGGCGGCGGCTATGGAGGGCGGCGGCTAGGGTTAGGGTTTGCGGGGTAGGGAACTTGTGTGTCTAGGAGGGGCAGCCCTGCCCCTCCCTTTATAGGTGGGAGGCATGGCCAAGGGGAGGGGAGTCCCTCCCCAACTCGGCTTGGAGGTGGGCCGGCGGTTGGAGGAGGGAACTCCTCCCCAACTAGGTTTCCCACTCCTCCTCCTCTTTCCAAAAACTGTCGTTTGACTTTTCAAATTGGCGTTTGACTTTTCAAACTAGGATTTGAATAAACCCTTTATTTTGGACAGCGATGACACCTAGTACATGATGCAATCATTCCAACTTGCAATGACACATTCATGTACCCTTCCCCTCCGGAGTGCCGGACATTCCGGAACCTTCTAGAACATTCTCGATGAAAACACCGGAACCATTCCCCAACTCCGAAACGGGACTTTCCTTATATGAATCTTATTCTCCGGACCAATCAGGATCTCCTCATGATATCCCGGATCCCATCCGAGACTCCGAACAACATTCGGTCTCTTTCTCATCATTCCATAACTACTCAAACAACGTCGAATCCTTAAGTGTGTCTCCCTACGGTGCGTGAATTATGCAGACATGATCGAGACACTTCTCCGAACAATAACCAATAGAGGAATCTGGAAATTCATATGGCTCCCACATATTTCTACGATTACTTTGCGATCGAATGAACCACTTACATACGATACCAATTTCCCTTTGTCTCACGATAGTTTACTTATCCGAGGTTATGATCGTCGGTATCTCTGCATACCTAGTTCAACCTCGTTACTGACAAGTACTCTTTTCTCGTTCCCGTGATATGTGATCCCTTGTGAGCCAGTCACATGCTTGCAAGCTAATTGGATGACATTTCACCGAGAGGGCCCAGAGTATATCTATCCGTCATATCGATGGACAAATCCCACTCTTGATCCATGTGTTTCAACCAACACTTTCCGAACACTCAATGCCACCTTTATAGCCACCCAGTTACGGTGTGGTGTTTGATGTCATCAAAGCATCCATCCGGTAAAGGTGATATGTATGATCTCATCGTCGAAGGAATTAGGTTACTATGTATCAGAAAGCATGTAGCAATTGAACTATTTAAAATGACTTGATCTTTATGCTATGCTTATCTATAGGAGTATGTCCATCATATCATTCTCCTAACGATATGACCTTGTCGTTAATAACATCTCAATGTTCATGATAGGGAAACCACAATCATTTATTAACCAACAAGCTAGTGATGTATAGAGGCTTTACTAGGGACTTCAAATTAAGTTTACAAATCACACAAGTATTAATGTTTCCTTATTAATACTATTATAGCATGAATGTAAAAATTTATCATAAACACAAAGATATAATAATATCTACATTTATTATTGCCTCTAGGGCATATCTCCAACACCAAGTACCACTCGAGCGCACCGCCGGGTGCTGGGTCGAGGAGCTACCCTCCGTCATCTGGGGTATCCGCACCTCGGTCAACAGGTCGACAGGGTTCACCCCCTTCTTCATGGTGTATGGCGCCGAGGCAGTCATGCCCACCGACCTAGAGCACGACTCGCCAAGGGTCGTCCACTACATGGAGGCTGCGAACGAACTCGCACGCCAGGATGGAGTCGATCAACTCGACGAAGCACGCGACCTAGCTCTCTCCCGCACTGCCATCTACCAGTAAGGACTCCGCCGCTACCATAGCCGGCGGGTGAGGACTCGCACCTTCCAGGAAGGCGACCTGGTGCTACGCCTCATCCAGGACAAGAAGGGCATGCACAAGCTCCCCCCCCCCCCCCCGTGGGAGGGACCATTCGCCATCGGGCGAGTACTCGGCAACGACGCCTACTACCTCACCGACGTCCGCGGAGACGGGAAACTCGACGTCAAGCGACCGTGGAATGTAAACCTCCTACGGAAGTTCTACTCTTAGAACTCCATACATGTACCCTCCACTAGCTATGAAATAAAATATATCGGTTACCGCAAATTGCGTCTACTCTCCACGTCTTGTGCCACTCGCACTCGTAATAATAGTGTCAAGCTAATTGCAGAAGTCAACCTCTGGTACAGCGACCGGCACGGCCAAGTAGTGCGTCACGAGGGCACTGTGTTACCCCAGGACTCGTCACGTCCACGAAAAATGCCTACCCGGAGCCCCATTGGAGTCGCCTAGCTCGACTGGCTTAACGAGCCAAGACAACTACCTTCGCTCCTCATAGCGACCGTGATCCTCCGCATCCTCGACACAGCGACTCGAACGGCCCAAGTACCACGCTCGGGGACTGACGACCAGTTAAGCACGAGCGACTAGGGAAAAACACCAAGTACGAGAGCGTGCCCAGGACTCGCCACGCGACTGACCCGACGGGCCAGGCAGGAGTGATGCGCTCACTCTAACGCGCCCAGTCCTCACCCACCCTAGAGCCGCGACTAGAACCACCAAGTACCACGCTCGGGGACTCGGCTACCCGACCTCGTTCGCGCAAGGGAAAACGGTCAAGTAAAGAGCACTCATGGGAGTTGCCCTGCGACTGGCTTTCCAAGCTCGGGCGAGTCGACCTCAATAACAAAACAACTGACAAAACGTTCAAAACCACAAACACATAACAAACAAGGTAAACCCCATAAAAAGGGCGGACACGCTCGGGGACTCATCCAATCATCAATCAAAATCGCAAGACAAAATAACGCGAAATTCCATTACATCATAACAAAGTTGTTACAAAATACAAGTTGAGCCCAATGGCCAAATTACTACTAACGCCCCAAGGCACAATGCTTCTATTCCGCAGACTTCGACGTCGACTCGCCGCCACCCTTGTGGTTGCGAATGAAGGGAGTGTACGGGTTCGACGGGTACGTCGTCAACTCACCCGCCATCACCGCACAGAAGGGCTGCTCAACCTTGAAGTCCCGGTGCGGTGGCTCGGGATCGTTGGGCGCGACAGTCGTCTCCTGATAAGGCAGAAGGTCGCCCATCGCCCAGACGCGATCGGGGTATACCGCGGCCCGGTCCGTCAGCTTCAGCACCTCGGCAATCTCCACCGAGCCCGTCGACGAGGGGTAGCCACTCGTCACGTCGTCAAGGTCGAAGTCCTCCGGGAAGTGGGCAAGCCCAAGGCTAAGCGCCGTTGCCGCCCCACGCTGGAACGCCGACCGCGTCATGAACTCGACGACTGACGGCGCCTTCTCCAGATACCGCCAAACTTCGACGAGATCACTGGGAATCACTTCCGTGGGCGACATCTCTTGAAGATAAGCTCGAATGCAAGCCACAGACAACGTGGCCGAGTCGACCAGAGTGGCCATGCACTGCCGCGCGTCTTAAGTCTGCGCCTCCTCCGAGCTGTCGATAATCCGACCTGCGGATAGGGGTCGGCAGTAAATACAACGACGATTCCATAACAGAGCTACTACAGGCAGAGGCAGGAAAGCTTACCAATCAAAGGACGGGAGAGACCCGTGATGAAGCTTTGAAGAGAGGAGAAGTCATCTTGTAGCCCAACAACGAGGGCGTCAGAGACCTTCCTCTCTTCAACAGCAGCCGTAACAGCAGCTTTGGCTCGCCCATCCGCTGAACTCGCCTCCGCCTTCGCTTCCTTCAGCTCGCGCTCAAGATCAGCGATCCGCTGCTCATCCGTGCTCAAGGCAGACTGAACCGCCGATGGTTCACTCGCCGGGACATGGCCCTGGCGGACCTCCTCTGCCTTGGCAGCGATTTCCTGGAGTGCCTTGTTCGTCTCTTGGACGGCAACAAGCTCCTTCTCCGCGCGACACTTCGCAGCAAGCCGATCGGCTGATTCACGCTGCAAGCCCTGTGCACAAGTCAAACAGTTAAACAAACAACGGAATCTTAAGTGCCCACCCACTGAAATTCAGCGGCTGGACACTCGGGGACTGGAGATCAAAAAAACCTAAGTGCCCACCCGCTGAAATTCAGTGACTGGACACTCGGGGACTAGAGATCAAAAAACCTAAGTGCCCACCCGCTGAAATTCAGCGACTGGACACTCGGGGACTGGAGATCAAAAAAGCCTAAGTACCCACCCACCGAAATTCAGCGACTAGGCACTCGGGGACTGGGTGTTACAAAAAAAACACAAACAACAAAAAGAATCTGACCACTGAAATTCAGTGGCTCGATCCTCGGGGACTGGACATACCTGTATGGCTGTGCCTAGCATGCCATGGAGCTGCAGCGCGTCCACAGATGCGAGAAGAGCCGGAGTGTGCCCACGACGCTGTTCGACCTCCGTTTCGGCGACCCCAGGTGCGTGGCTCGATGGCGTTGTACCACTCGTTGTAGCCGCTTTGGCCATGAAGCGGGGGAAGGTCGCGGTGGACGCTCCAGCACCAAGAGAAGCATCCTCCTTGGTCTTCACGGCTGCCTCCGTCGCAGTTGGAGGACCACTCGGAGCAACCGTTGTGTCGTCAGACACCGTGACAACATCATCGCCCTTGGACTTCTTGGCACTGTCTGCGGGGGCAGCGACCTCATCAGCTTTCCTCTTCCGCGAGGGGTCCTCCTCGGCGACGACTGGTGGCACCTTGGCCATGGACGGGTGGCCTATCTTTTTAACTCCAGTCCTGCGAGTTGATTATATGAGCAAAATGATCCGATTACAACGAAAGGGAAAGTAGTTGAGCAAAACTTACTTGGTGACTGGTATGAACCGCAGCCCCGTGCGGATGCTGGCTGGCTTCTCCAGTTCTGGGTCCAGTTTCCGACTGAGGCCCATCTCCAAAACATCGTGTGCCCAAGACACGGAAGGCCTCTTCGACGACGAGGCCGTGACAGGAGCCTCCGAAACGACTTTGGCAGGAGCTCTCCTGGGAGGCGAAGCTACTGCGGCTGAAGCAACCCCCAACCTAGAGACTGGGGCAAAGAGGGGGGGAAGCTAGGCCAGAGGCACCTCACTCAGGGCGGCAGTGGCATCCGGTGCTGTTGTCGTCTGCGGCGCTTCATCCTTGGCCAAGCTGGTGGCGTCGGAACTATTCACCGAGCGAGGCGGAGATGCCTATTTCGCCGGCTTCGTCTTCCTCTTTGGAGGAGCCTTCACTTCCTTCTTCTTCTTATTTTTCAATGGTGTAGCCTCACGACGTGAGGTGTGCTCGGGAAGCTCGTCGTCGTCATTGTCATGACGTTCGAGGCTTCTACTCGCCTCGAGCTTGCGCTGATGTTGCCCGCGAGTTTTACGGACCATCGAGGCGGCGTCTTCCCTGGGCTCGTCATCGTCGTCGTCATCATCACTCGCGTCGCTCCGGACGCCGCCCTTGGCAGGAGGTGACTTGTCCCCGTCCTGGACGAACGAGCTCGAGTTCTCGTCTTCCGCGGGTGGGAGCCACCCTTCCACTACCTGGAATAGCTGCAGCAGGCACGAGATAATATCAGTATAACCGCGACAGCATCAACTGCGACTGCGAATGATAGTAAAAACAGCGACTTACCGTCAGAGCTGGATGCTTTGCGGTGTAGGGGGCGACCCCAGCCTTCGCGTCTAGGTATGCCGCCTGGGTGATCTTCTTCAGCGCCAGGGTATAGTCTTCGAGTTTCCACTCGGCGAGGCAGGATTTCGTCAAGTCCTCCCTGCCCGTGTACTCGTACATGTAATGGTCACGACCGGCCAGGGGAACGAGTCGCCGCCCGAGCCAACAGTTGTACAAGTTGATGGTTTGAAGACCCTTCTTCTTCAGGACGCGGATGGTTTGAAGCATCTCGTCCACGACCATCCGTTGGTCTACTGGGAGCTTGCCGACTTGGAGTCGGCGCGGTTCGGGTCGGTCGACGGAGTATCTTGGGATCACCACCTCGCCGTCTGGAGTCGCCTCGGTGACGTAAAACCAGGACTTCTTCCACTCGCTCGCCGCCTTGGAAGGTAGCATCAAGTCGAAGAAGGAGGCCTTCGACTTCAATTGAAATGTCAGGCCACCCGCAGCAAGCATCGGGTCGCCTGATTCTTCGCGACTGATCCTCCCGTGGAACAGATCTTGCCATAGGGGGAAGTAGGGCCTGCAGCCCAGGTAGCACTCGTAGAACGCCACGAAAATGGCGAGCTGCTCGATGCTGTGCAGGCCCAGGTCCGACGGCTGGATCCCGTAGAAGGCACAGAAGCGCCGGAAGAAGAGAGATGTGGGAAACCCCAGCCCCCGCTCAAGGTGGCTGGTGAAGCAAATAAATTCTCCCTCGCGCGGGTCCGGAGTCACCTCTCCGACCGCGGGGATGCGCCACCTGCCGGCGCGCAGGATCCCGGCTTCCTCGAAGGATGCCAATAGCGCTCTGGTGCACTTGGACCTGCCCCATGGTTCGGTGGAGGGGGCCATTGGCGGAAAGATTCGCGGAGGTTGAAGGTTTTCGGATCGATCGGATCGCGGGGCGGAGGAAGACGGAGATGAGCGAAAGTGGAGGAAATGACGGAAGAGTGGTTCACCGATCGCCTGCAATTTCCCTTATATAGCGGTTGCTACCCGCCAATTTCGGGAGCCGTTACTACGCGGTGATTACGCCAAAGTTACCGTTGGATTACCCCAACGGCTAGTTTTGACTGCATCTGACGGTCCAACTTCGTCCATTCGACTCGCTGACCCGATCACAACAATAGTGACTGAACATTTCGCCGACCCGTTCGCCGAGCTGCGACCCGATTGACCGCCATCATTGTGACTAGAATAACTGGTTTTTTCCTTTATTCAGGAGTCCGCCGCCGATTCGACTGGGCGTCCGCATTGGACCCGTATACTCCGACTGCCAACGAACACCTGCGACCAATCAGCGACGGCCTCGGGGACTACTGATGGCGATATGCCTACCGGGGTATACCCAGCAGGACGTTTCCGACCGGCCCAGGAACTAGCGAGTGGGCCTGCAGGACGGCGACTGGATCAAGGCCTGGCGTAGATTCAAGCGACTGGAAGCCGAAGGCCCGGGAGAGTAGATAGGCCCAGTCGGATTAGATTAAACGATTGCCGAGACCTTAACTGATTCGATTGAGATATGTAAACCCTAGGAGGGTGAGTCTATATAAACCTCCCTAGAGGGCGTGTAGAGGATACGTTCCATCATCCACCCAAGCGACTCGCCGCCTAGCCGTCGAGCTCACCCCATTGTACCTCCATCATAATACAATCTAGCAAGAGTAGGTCTTTACCCTCCGGGGGGCCGAACCTGGGTAAAACCCTATGTCTCCGCCCTCATCTCGCACCGCAGATGGCTGGCCGCCCTTGCCCTATGTTCTACTACTCGCCGCCGATTGCAGCATCTGCCGTGGTCATTCCCACGACATCTTCTCCTCTTCCAGATCTAATCTCTTCTCTCTGATGAGTTTTGCGGCGGTTGTGTTCTCTTTTTCGGTCTCTCTTCTTCACGTTTATTCTATTGATATAGCGGAACCGATGGCAGATAGTACGGGCTGGTGGTACGGGGGCGTAACGACCATACCGTCGGTCGTTACGCGCACTGAACGCCTCCAATGAAAGAGGCTCCAATTGGGGATTTGCTTCTTTTGGTGTAATTAGCTCATAAATGCCATTAGATCTTCAATAAATGTTTATTACCTGAAAACCATTACAAGCAACCAAGGATTCTCTAATCGCGACATTAACATTAGTGGAAAAGGAAATCTTTAGTGAAAATCAATTGAAAAAGTCATGAAATTGGGAGCTATCATGTAGCATGCGTGAAAATTGCCTCGGACACTTGGGCGCGCCCTGGTCTTGAACCTCCTTTGTAAAAACACCGGGTTTTCGGGTTCATAAAATGGAAAGTCAAGATTTCACCAAATTACCACGAAATCTGCAGTTGGAGAAGTTGCTTGAGATGCCTATATGGAGAAATGTTCCGGGTTTGGGCTCAATCCATGGAGTGGTTCCATGTTCTGGGGGTGAGGTGGGGATCTAGGATTGAAAGCCATGTTAACTCCCACTCGATAGACATCCGGGTGGTGCCTTGGGTGCCAAAGGAACTAGTATGCCTTGCTTATGATTTTATGAGGGCAGTGGATCACATACAAGGGCTCCATGAGATGTTTTCACATTTTTCTGATTTTTTGGTGCTGTCCAAAAAAAGGCCAAACCCGCTGGCGTCCACGGCAACACAGGGATCAGTGTAATCTTGGACCCAGGCATGGATCCAACATAGGTACCGCATGGGGCACATCAAAACATTTTTTCCAAAAAAAATTGAGAGTGTCTTATAGGGTACCTACAGTTAGAAACCGCATTTATTGAGTCGTAACTCAAGAAAAATATAGTATATGCTTGCACCACAATATAAATACCCACCTCTCGGTAATGGCCATACACCACGATGTAGCATGCATGAAAATTTCCTCGGGCCCTTGGGCGCACCCTGGTCATCCACCTCCTTTGGAAAAACACTGGTTTTTTGGGTTCAAAAAATGGAAAGTTGAGATTTCTCCAAATGACCATGAAATCTCTAGTTGGAGAAGTTGCTTGTGATGGCTAGAGGGTGCTAGATGCAGGGTTTATTCTCAATACATGGAGTGGTTCCATGTTCTAGGGGAGAGGGGGATCTAGGGTTGAAAGCCATGTTAACTCCCACTCGATAGACATCTGAGTGGTTCCTTGGGTGCCAAAGGAACTGGTATGCCTTGCTTATGATTTTATGAGGACAGTGGATCATGCAAGGGATCTAAGAGCTTTTTTTCACATTTCCTAATTTTTTAGATTTTGTTTCGTGCTGTCCAAAAAATGTCCAAACCCGTCGGCGGCCGCGGCAACGCAAGGGTTGGTGCAATCTTGGACCCAGGAATGCATCCGGCCTAGGTACCCCATGGGGCACCCCACAACATTTTTTCTAGAAAATTCAGAGTGTCTTATAGGTTACCTATAGTTAGAAACCGCCTTTATGGGACCATAACTCAAGAAAAATACAGTATATGCCTGCACCACGAGATAAATACCCACCTCCTGGGAATGGCCATACACCATGATGTAGCATGCGTGAAAATTTCCTCGGGCCCTTGGGCGCACATTGGTCTTGCACCTCCTTTGGAAAAACACCGGTTTTTCAGGTTCAAAAAATGGAAAGTAGAGATTTCTCCAAATGACCATGAAATCTCTAGTTGGAGAAGTTGCTTGTGATGCCCAGAGGGTGCTAGATGCAGGGTTTAGGCTCAATACATGGAGTGGTTCCATGTTCTGGGAGTCAGGAGGATCTAGGGTTGAAAGCCATGTTAACTCCCACTTGATAGACATCCGGGTGGTGCATTGGGTGTCAAAGGAACCGGTATGCCTTGCTTATGATTTTATGAGGGAAGTGAGTCACATGGAAGGGCTCCAATAGATGTTTTTACCATTTTTTGATTTTTGTAGATTTCGTTTGGTGCTGTCCAAAAAACGGCCAAACCCGCTAGCGGCCATGACAATGCATGGTCGGTGCAATCTTGGACCCAGGCATGGTTTCATCCTAGGTACCCCATGGGGCACCCCAAAACATTTTTCCTAGAAAATTGAGAGTCTTATAGGGTACCTATTGTTAGAAACCGCCTTTACTGAGTCAGAACTCAATAAAATACATTATATGCTTGCAACACAAGATAAATAACCACCTTCCGGGAATGGACATGCACCATGATATAGCATGCATGAAAATTGCCTTGGGCCCTTGGGAGCGCCCTAGTCTTGCAGCTCCTTTGGAAAAACACCGGTTTTTCAGGTTCAGAAAATGGAAAGTCGAGATTTCTCCAAATGACCACGAAATCTCTAGTTAGATAAGTTGCTTGTGATTCCTAGAGGGAGATAGGTGCCTGGTTTGGGCTCAATCCATGGAGTGGTTCCATGTTCTGGGGGCGAGGGGGGATCTAGGGTTGAAATCCATATTAACTCCCACTCGATAGACATACGGGTGATGCCTTGGGTGCAAAAGGAACTGGTATGCCTTGCTTATGATTTTATGAGGGCAGTGGGTCACATGCAAGGGCTACAAGAGCTGTTTTCACATTTTTCTAAAAAAATAGATTTTGTTTGGTGTTATCCAAAACAACGGACAAAAACTCGCTGGCAGCCGCGACAACGCAGGGGTCGGTGCAATCTTGGAAACAGGCATGCATCCAGCCTAGGAACCCCATAGGGCGCCCCAAAACATTTTTCCCAGAAAATTGAGAGTTTTTTATAGGTTACCTACAGTTAGAAACCGCCTTTACCGAGCTGTAACTCAAGAATAATATAGTATATGCTTGCATCACGAGATATATACCCACCTCCCGGTAATGTCCATACACGATGATGTAGCATGCGTAAAAATTGGCTTGTGACCTTGGGCGCGCCCTTGTATTGAACCTCCTTTGGAAAAACACCGGTTTTTCAGCTTCAGAAAATGGAAAGTCGAGATTTCTCCAAATTACCATGAAATCTCTAGTTGGATAAGCTTCTTGTGATGCCTAGAGGGAGATATGTGCCAGGTTTGGGCTCAACCCATGGAGTGGTTCCATGTTCTTGGGGGGCGGGCGAGGGGGGGGTCTAGGGTTGAAAGCCATGTTCACTCCCACTCAATTTTTCCCTTTATGTTAGTCATGAATACTTAGAAAAGCCCTTACTATAGCTCACCCAGATCGTTCCCGCCAACCTTTGATCTGCTATGATCTAACGGCCAGGATAACCCCCTTTATCTTTTCCCTACCCCTCTATATGTGGACGGATGCATGGTTTTGGCAGTGAGCATGACCACTAAGTGCTCTGTTCGTTGCCAATCGATGCCGAGTGCGCGCTCTAGGCAGGCTCCATTCTTATCACGATAATATTTCGATGAAATAGTTTCAGTACCAACACAATATTACAGCAAGACATGGTAGTTACAACAATAACAATGCAGGATGTGGTAGTTATATAACAATAATACTTATACTAGAACATTACTCTACTCATCATCATGGTCCTCGCCATCGCAACCGTCGGTGTCCTACGATGACTCGTCATTAACTCCCTCCTCGTAGATATGCGTCCTCTCCTCGTCGGAATCCTCCTCCTCCTCCTTCTCGTAGTCCCACAGGTCAACGTCCTTCTCCTCCACTTCTTCCTCCAACTGATCCATGAACACCTCCTCGTTACCCGAGTTGGAGTCGTCCTCATCGTTGGCTCCTCTATTCCTCTAGGAATTCTTCATGGTGGTCTCGTAGGCCTTCCTCCGGTGCTCATCCGTCTTGGCTGCTGCTTGGCGATCCTCCGTCCCTGCCGGTGCAACGTTCTTCTCGGGCGCGGTGGGTACGACAAGCTTCGACATCGCGGTGTTCTCGAGCGCCGATGTCGATGGATCTAGGCACGGTTGGATACGACGTGGTACCTCAGATGGATACCGGTGGGCACGAACGATGCCGCGACGAGAAGGTGACGCAGGATGGTCAGCCAC
Source organism: Avena sativa (assembly GCA_916181665.1). Lineage (NCBI taxonomy): Eukaryota > Viridiplantae > Streptophyta > Magnoliopsida > Poales > Poaceae > Avena > Avena sativa. The sequence goes on from OV702296.1 coordinate 289,531,363, forward strand.
CGACAAGAATCTGCCACTTCCACGGCGTGGTTCAATCCTGTGCGAGGAAGTTGTTCTGAATCTGCGATGGCGGGTATGCAGAGTTGGGTGTCAATCCTATAAGGGGCGCGAGGAGCATACTCGTAGTTTAGTCACGTAAGAATTTTACTAGATCGTAAAATATCTATGTTCTGGGAGTGTATTCACGTAACAAATCAGAAAATGCTCACTTTGGCAGCGTCGGGAAGTGTCCAGTGCATGCATGTCGACATGGAGTTCAACGTATCTTCATGTTGTGTCCGTGCAGTAGTTGTGCACATCATGCCAACCCCTTGAACATGTGACGGACACTCGAAAGCACGCACGCACGTTGGACGTGCAGCCCACGATTACTTCCTCGTAGTCCCACCCCGAACCTTTTATCCACGGGATTTTAGGCGGCGCGCGACGAAGCCCACTGAACCGTCCATCGCATTAAAACCAGTCTAATCGATTCCCATCGCGCAGACTATAGGGTTTTATTCTCCGGTTCTGCCAGTCTCCCTTTGTTGAGAAGGTATCAATATAGGCCATCGATTAACGAATGAACTATTGATGTAGGTTGAGATAACACTGGAGTAGATGGTGGTCGTGTGTAAGACTGTACCAAGGACTGGACTCTTTGACCATTCTCCCACACCCATCACTTTATTCTTCCTCTAGCCCCCACCTTCCTCCATCTACATTAGCCATGGCTCCCCGGAGGATAGGCGTATCGACCGTGCACACTGAGAGAAACGAGAGAGCTCACTGCCGATCACTTCTTGCTCAACCAGCTGCTCAACCTCCCCCTCGCATAGAGGCCCAAACTCTCCTACAAATGACACTGAATGTTCCAGTAGGCGAGGGATCCTCCCAGTAAAGTCTTCTTCTTCTTTGTTTTCTTCATCTCTTTCTCTGTCTACTTCTTACTCTTCTTCTTGTTATTCTGCTACATATTCAACGGCTGTTGTGGACCCAGAAACTAGCATGATGGTGGCGGGGTTGCATGACCAGTTCGGCCCCGTTCCCCGGCTCAGCGAGGTAGGAAATCTCCACACCTTTTACTACTCATAATTCTGTAGACATGCTTTTGGATTTATTTTTCAGATTCTAAATACAGAATTATTAGATCATGTCCGCTCGCAAGTAGGGACCATGCTCAATCCTTTTTTCAATATTGTTCTTAGTAGACACACTAGGTTTTTGTGATTTGGACTAGTATTTCCCTAGAACCTGCAACAGGGTGCACGCTCCCTAACCCAGGCTAATGAGCGCCTTTGAAGCCGATTTTCTCTACATAAGGAGATCACGCTTGATTTTTCACTTGACATCAAGAGGCTTGAAGAAGAGTGCGACGGGCTGCAGAGGGTGATCGACGAGCTGCAGAAGTTGATCGCATACAACTTGACCAAGCTAGACCTGGCCATCTAGTTAATTAGGCAGCTCATGGGTGACAGGAAGAATCTCCAGAATAGATGCACCCTCCATCATGAGGAAGCCACCAAGGCACTCAGAGAACGCATCGACAAAGCAAATGCTTCCATTGAAGCCTACCATGACATGGACCGTTGCCTGGATGCAGTGAGTCAGATGAAGGATTACATGGGCCGAGGTATCACCATGCTCGAGGGTCTACAGAAGGAGAACAAGGAGCTAAGGGCCACGCTGGAGGCGTATTGGGCAATGCCTAAGTCAGATTCTAAGTAGAGGGGGCAGGAACCATAGTTCATGCTCCACTTCTATTGTAATTTATATATATTGTGCAATTAAGAAATCTTGGAGCAACTCCTTATTTATATGTTTATCTTATTTGCCTGTCAACTGAATTATGGGTTTGTGTTCTCATGAATGGACATCATTCTTTGTTTCCATTATGTATCTGAGCTTGCTTTTAGATTATAACTATGCCACTACTATTTGGTTACATTGAAAAAACCCACAACACCTTTAGTTCAAGATAGTCCTAGATTACTTTGGAATTGAAATTAGGAATGTGCCACTAGTTTATCCTGTTGAATTGGGAAAAAACCTATATTGCTCTAATATTGAAATTAGGAATGTGCCACTAGTTCATCCTGTTGATTTGGGGAAAAGCCTATATTGCTATGACATTGAAATTAGGATTGTGCCACTAGTTGATTCTGTTAAATTTTGAATAATCCTAGATTGTTCGATCCATCAAATTATGACTTTGACACTAGTTAATTGATTTAATTATGGAAACTAACCACATATTTTGTTGCAGCAAAATAGGCGAAAGCTAAACCTAGAAATGTCGATCTGGCTGAAGGACAAGATGGCCATCCAAATGAAAAAACAGAATTTTTAGAAACTGGCCTATGACCGCCCGAGAGAAGAAGTCGCGGTCCTTTATGACAAGTGCCACAATCTGAAGGTGGACATCACTAGCTGGAAGGAACTTCATAAGAATGGTCTCACCTCAGCGCGTGCAAAGGAGGAGATCATCAAGGAGCTCATGCGGGATAATCTTAAGCTTACTGATAAGCTTGTCGCATCCCAAACAAAGCGCTTGAAACTACGGGAGGCGCACGTCCAAGTACTGAGGGAGTAGGTAAAAACCAAAGCAGACCTGATCGAACCAACCCTCCAACTGGAGGATCTCAGGAAGGAAAACGAGCATGTCCATGCCAGGTCCAGTGCAAACTATAAGTTCTTCTAAAATTAGTTTGCAAACTATGCTTGATGAACCAAAGCATGTTTTATCCATGTAGTAGTGATTTTGTAAACATGGACCTAACTCTATGCAAACTATGCTTTCTTCTGAAAGGTTATTTTTCTCAAGGATTGAGTTTGGATTAGTTAAGATATCATAATTGCAAGTCTTATAGTTAACTATTTTCAGATACTATCACGGCATAAATTATTCATCTAAAATTTTCTTCATCCTGTGAAGCTTGTCCTTGTTCACCTCGCGCTCATTGTTCATATCCTTCAACAGATCCGCGATGCAGTACTCTCGATTCTTCTTCTCTTCCATGAGCTGACCCCTCTCCTTTTCTGCCTTCTGAAGCTTCCGTGCAGTTCCCACCACCAATCTCCCATTGATTGTGCCATTTAGTTCTGACTGTAAATTCTTGATTTTCTGTTCCAGCTCCTTATTTCCTACCGAGAGCTTGTAATTTCTATCCAGTTGCATCACAGGCATCAGTAAACCTCACCGACCTTTCGAGATCATACATATCCCATAACTGGGCCAAACATTTCTTAAGCGCATCTGGCCACTCGAGATCCACCCACTCTACTACTTTACACACTGGGCCAACCTAAAAAACACGCGACCTAATTATCAACATAACACTACAATTTTCTTCATGTCAATGTTGTACATAAAGAAAGCAAACCTGATTTGTATAGCCCAAAAAACCTTCACCCAGTGTTACTCCCTTCAAATACAACATATTTCCTCAGTTTTAGCTCATGGTCACATGATACTTCCCAATCGAGATCTAGGCCCTCCCAATCGGGGTCGTAGATCGTGAGTGGTACCTATAAGGTAACGAAAAGCTAGAATAAAGCACGATTGCATGCACAAATGGAGCTCGTATCGAGGTAATTACAAATGACTAACCATTGCTGAGAAAACAAAGAAAATCACATCAGGGAGGGAAGACTCGATGTTAGATAGAAGGATGTCGTTGCCCGACTAATCGTCTTCGCCATTCCAGGATGGCATGGCAAATGCGGCCGCGTCGACGACGGTGAGGAGGGAGAGGAGGGCAGTGAGTGTAGAGAGCAAGAGTGGGGAAAGTGAAGTGCGTCAATGTTGCAACATTGACTAAATTGATATGTTATAATGGTTTAAGTGATACCATGCACCATGTCTGGATAACTGTATCATATCTAATAGTTTTTCTCTTCCTTCATTTTAATTCGTAATATTAATCCTGCACTTTCTCCTTTCCAATGTGTTTGAATTATAGCAACATATAAAATCTTATCTACCGAACAATATAGGATTAGGGTTTATGATTTAGGGTCTAATGCACTGTTTATTGCACTAATCCCTTATCACTTAATTCTAAATCCTAGACTTGTACGTCTAATAGACAATGTCTCCTACTTAGTAAGTTTTTTTCCTAAACCCTATGCTCGTTTATCCATGATAGTACTTGGAAAAGGTAGTTATCCAACGATTAATCAAATTACCGATCTCACTGAGCATTATATTACATCAGAATCATGTCAACTACAAGGTACTAATGCATCACCTTATTCATCGATGGTTTCAATGAATGATATGTTCGAAAATCCCAACAGCTTATAGAACATTATATTACAATCACTCAACAATCATAATCTCTGAAACAAGTATATTATATCATCTCAACATACATAATCATGTCAACTACAATGTACTTATGTCTTATTACAACAACGATGGCATCGAGTGATATGCCTGAAAATCTCAATAGCTCATAGAACATCGGATTGCAATCTCTGAACAAACATGACCACAAAAACATAGTTTCAAAGCAACAACAATCTTTGTTACAAATACAAGCAGGGGAACCCTGTGGACTATATGACAAGCATTGGGTAGCAGCTCTCACCAGATCTGATCAACGTCGATTGCCTAGTTCCGTTCAGCCACAACAAGGGCCTCTGCATCCACTATAACCTCTTCAACAACATCAGAAATAGCAGCCAGGAAGAACACCTTCCTATTTTGCTTCTTTCGTCACATAATCTGAATCAGATCATCGGTATCCAAAACCTCTATGAATTCTTGCTTCTTATGATGCCATCACCGGAATCGTGCCATATGCTTAGGGCCAATAATGATTTCCTTGCCAATCATCTCTCTCGATTCATAAAGAGTTATGTTTTTGGAATCGACGGCTATCTCTACACTACATGAGGAAACTGGCTTATTAACTCCGCCATCAAGTTTTGCCGTGTATGAATCCATCTCTAGGTGTATATTGAACTTAGCTTGATTAACATCTGGTGGTCCGTAAACTCGAGCAGCAGAAGCCCTGGTAGAAGATATCTAGTATCTTCATACATATCATCAATCATCGCTTCCACTTTCACCTTGCGGTCAGCTGCACACCACTCCCAAAGCATCTGAAGCTCATGGGAGTGCTCAATCTGCATATAGGTATAGGTATCACAGATGTTGCGCCATACCAATTTTTCCCTCTGTCTGGATCCCCAAGGAATCCTAGCATGAAGCATATCTATCAACTATGAAACAAACACAACCTCCTTGCAGTTGACAAGCAGACACACATCCTACCCGAACACAACCCTCTCGCAACCAAAATCTAGCTTTGAAGTGTACTAGCGGACATGAACCGTGAAATCATATAGGTCCGTTGCATAAAATTGTTCCTAATTTGACTAAAAAGGAGACCTTTTAGTTCATTCGACTCTAGTTTGCAGTAACTAATCTATTTGTAAGATAAGGCACAAATAAGAAAATTCACTTCCAGCAATCTCCTGGATTTGATTCAGGTGGGTTCCTGATATTATGTTGATTGAGGGAGAAAATAAGAAACTTGCAGGCAATTCTGATGACTTAACTCCTCCTCCAACTTCAGTTCCTATCCTGCAAGCTATTGGTATCAACCTGTGTGGGATGTCTGCTGCAAATCTCACTCCAAGGAAACTTCTGCAATCTCCTGAGGAGAAGGAAAAGAAGGAGGATATCTAAGAGCCTTAGGAGCTTTTTATTAAAGTTCTGTAATAATTAAGTCATGTTCCTTTGCACTGTCTTTTTATGCATTCTCTGAAACAGTGGTTTATCTTGTGCTGGAATATTAGAGGCCTAAATGCTAGGTCCAAACAATTAGCTTTGCATAATGCTATCCTTTCTTGTGGCTGCTCTGTGGTATGTTTGCAAGAAACTAAGAAGGAATATTTTGATATTACCTTTATTAAGGATTGTTGCCCTCCTGGATTTGATGATTTTGTTTATGTCCCATTTGTGGGGGCATCTGGTGGGTTGGTTATTATCTGGAAGAGTGCTGTTTTCTCTGGTATTGTAATGCATTGCACCACCTTTGCTTTATCTGTATATTTCACCTCTAAACAGTCATATCAATCCTGGACTTTGGTGAACATTTATGGACCTTGTATTGGGGAAGCAAGAGAGGAATTCAAAAAATGGTTGTTTGATTTATGCATCCCTGATGATGAAGATTGGATAATACTTGGTGACTTTAATTACATTAGATCACCTTCAAATAGAAATAAACCAGGTGGGAATATTAGTGATATGTTACTATTCAATAATTTCATCAGAGAGCAACATCTCATAGAAATTGGAATTAAAGGAAGAAACTATACCTGGAGTAATATGCAAGAAAACCCTCTTCTTGAACAACTAGATTGGTTTTTTACTTATCTGCACTGGACTAGCTCCTTCCCACAGACTTTTGTCTCTCCACAAGGGAAACCTACTTCTGATCATATCCCTTTGGTGGTTACTATGCGAACTTCTATTCCTGCAGCAAAAATATTCAGATTTGAGAATTATTGGGTGGCTCATCATGGGTTTCATGATGCTGTTGCTAAAAGCTGGAACAAGCCTACTCATAAAAAGAATAGTGCTGCCAATCTGAATGCTAAGTTTAAAAGGTTAAGATATGATTTCAAATTTTGGAGTAAATCTATCTCCAAACTCAAAATATGTATTGAAAACTCTAACAGGGCCCTTTTGGAAATTGATAATATAGAAGACAAAAGGAGTTTAACTATTGCTGAAGCCAATTTCAGGAAAAATTTAAAGGAACATCTTCTGAATTTATTGGATTTCCAAAGATAGTACTGGAAAAAGGTGTACTATTTGTTGGACAAAATTTGGGGATGAAAATACAAAAATTTTCCAATCTATAGCTACTGAAAGGTATAGAAGGAATTCCATATCTCAGCTTCAGAGTTCTGATTGTTCTTTGGTGAAGGATCATGCAGGGAAGGAACAAATAATACACAACTCTTTCAGATAAAGATTGGGCACAAAATCAAACCCTCAGATGATGTTCAATTTAGCTGACTTGATTCACCCTATCTCTGGTCTTGAAGATCTTTCTGTACCTTTCACAACTGATGAAATTTATGATGTGGTCAAGACTATGCCAGTGGACAAAGCCCCTGGACCTGAAGGCTTTAATGGCCAATTTTTGAGAAGTTGTTGGAGTATCATTAAACAAGATATTTACCAGTTATGCTTTGATTTCTTTGATGGAACATTGGACCTTGAGAGCATTAATATGGGGTACATTACATTGATCCCAAATGTTCCATCCCCTATATATGTTAATGATTATAGGCCGATTACTTTGCTGAATTGCTGCCTAAAGATTATTACAAAAATATTGGCTAATAGGCTCCAGAAGGTGGTGCTCAAGGTTGTACATAAAAATCAATATGGATTTTAAAAGGCAGAAGTATTCAAGATTGCTTAGCATGGCATTTGAATTCCTTTTTCAATGTGAAGCATCCAAAAAATAGATTATATTACTGAAACTTGATTTTGCAAAGGCTTTTGATACCATTGATCATGGAGCAATGATAAAAATCATGAAGCAAATGGGCTTTGATCAAAAATGGCTAGATTGGATTTCTATTATCTGGGAAATCCTCTGTTTTGCTAAATGGCACACCTGGGAAACAATTTCACTGCTTAAGGGGAGTTAGACAAGGTGACCCTCTATCTCCTTTAATTTGTGTCCTTGCTGCAGATTTACTTCAGGCTGCAATCAACAAAGCTTTCAGAGATGGACATATTTTGGCACCTTTCTCTCCAGATTATGGTATGGACTATCCAGTAATTCAATATACAGATGATACCCTTATTATCATGCCTGCATGTACTAACCAGCTGGAGATTATGAAGAAAATACTGGATGATTAGGCCCTATCTACTGGTCTAAAAATAAACTACACCAAGTCTACGATGGTTCCAACAATTCACTGATATTAGGATCCAACAATTCACTGATATTATGGGATGTACTGTAGGAAAGATGCCCTTCACATATTTAGGACTACCAATGGGCACCACTAAGCCAACTATTACAGAATTAATGCCTCTAGTTGACAGAGTTGAGAGGAAAATATCCGCATCCTTTATGATGATGAACTACAGTGGCAGGGTTACTGTCATTAATTCTCTTCTGGCCTCAATATCAATGTTTGCCATGTGCTCCCTTAGCTTGGCTAAAAAAATAGTTGAGCATTTTGAAAAGCTAGAAAGGCACTGTCTATGGAATAACAAAACAGAAGAAGGAGAAAGATGCAATTCTTTGATTGCTTGGGAAAACGTTTGTAGACCAAAGGAGAAGGGAGGTGTTGGAGTACTGAACCTAAAATTACAGAATAAAGCTTTATTATTAAAATACTTGCATAAATTCTATAATAAAGAGGATGTTCCTTGGGTTAAGCTAATTTGGCAGGCACATTATACTGAAAAAGTTCCTCATAACTCTGGTCCATGTGGATCCTTTTGGTGGAAGGATATTTGCAAACTCTCTCCTATATACAGAGGCATTGCAAAACGCTCAGTGCAAAAGGGCGATTCTGTTCTCTTTTGGAAGGATGATTGGTTGGATGGAATTGTTTCTGAACAATTCCCTAGAATTTATTCTTATTGCCTCAATTAAGATGTTTCAGTCTAGGAATTCTTAACTGCAGATAATTTGTCACACAATTTTAATCTTCCTCTGTCTCCAGAAGCAATGGGGGAACTCAGGAAAATTCAGAACTTATCTCTTCACATTACTTTAGATGCTGCAACTGATGATTCCTGGAGCTATGATTGGGGAACAAATTATACTTCACAGAAGTTTTACAAGCATTGTTTCAGGAATATGATTACACATGCGGCCTTTAAGTGGATTTGGAAATCGAAATGTACACCTAAAGTTAAATTCTTTTGCTGGCTTCTTTTCTCTGACAGAATAAATACCAGAGACATGTTAAGAAGAAGGCACCTTCATCTCAATTCTGGTTATCTTTGTCCTATTTGTGGACAAAATGAAGAAACTGCTGAACATTTGTTCATGACGTGTGACTTCAGTAAATCATGCTGACATTCATTTGGTATATACTGGAACACTCATGGAACACTGCTGGACTGGATTAGCCATGCTAAAAATAACTGGAATCAACCTTTATTCATGGAGATATTTATGGTGGCTTCTTGGAACATATGGAAGGAAAGGAATGATCTTATTCAACTCAGTTATACCTTCCCTAAACTCCTGGAAAACTAGATTTTCTACTGATTTCTCTCTTCTGGTTCATAGAACCAAGTCTGATCTGCACCCTGCTATTCATAGTATAGTCAGCAACTTGTAATTCTATTTTTTTTGACCTTTTGAAGTCACCTTGACTTCTACTTTATTCTATAATTATGTCCCAATATTAATGAAAAAAGGAGAAGGCAGTAGAACCCCCTGAGGGTTCTCTACTGTCATAATTGCTCAAAAAAAGAAAAATTCACCTCTCGCTCGTCCTCCCGGTGGTTTTTTCGAGATCTGGGTCTCACGACCCAGCACTGCAGCCGAACACTCCGCTGCTGGCCTAGCTTTTCTCTTCAACCCGCTGCTCGTCGGTACCCTATTACCAGATTTATGGCTGACCTCCCCGCTAACCTAGGCTGCAGACCCCGCTGCTGCTTCGCTTGTCTGGCGTTGCGCCCGAGATGCTAGCTCCGATGGAGCCAAATTAGTCACTGACGTAGCTACCACCTTGGCCTCGCTATACATGCTGGACATGGGTATGGAAGGATAGGGAGAAAAGGGACCGCCGCCGCGGGATTCAGTGTGTGGGAGGAAGAAAAAGGACCGCCGCTGTTGGATTCAGTTGGGGTTAGAAAAGTATAGAAATGGATTTGCCCCTGCGACACGTGCAGGGTGACTTAGATGGGGGAACGACAGGTAGTAGTGTAACGAACTATCCTGACATAACAGTGAAGATTCAAAAATATTCGGTTCGACCACCATTCACTCGAAATACCCCTCTCGGCAATTACCCATCCCCCAACTTTTAGAAATGCGGTGATTATATGGAACCCAGACCCCGTGATGCCTTGGCATGCGAACTTTCAGGCCAAAAAGTAACAGCCCTAGCCTAACCGAGGCCGGGTGGCTACTATCGTATTCGTGGAACCCGGGGTCCTCGGATATCACCCGAACAAGCCGCCGCAAAGGCCTCTGCCTAGGGGCTATGTGTTCCCGGCTCGCGCGGCCGAGAGCATCCCGGCTGGCCGTCCATTCTGACAGAAGACAGGATGGAAGTCCAAAGCTCCGATGCCTAGGGAGCTAGTCCTTAGACCTGCTCCGTCATGCGAAGACCGCACAGGAGAGCCTCTCCACGTTGTACTCATGAAAGACACGCCCTTCCACGTGGTATTGCTAGACCGACGCATGTTCTTCTGACCCCTGTGGTGTCCCCTTGTTCTTATAAAAGGAGGTTTGTGTCAACCGAGAGGGAGGGGAGAGATTTCTAAGCTAGATCCTTCCATGGGAAGGAACCTTTATAATTGTGATCATCCACCAGATAGTCAATAGTAACAGGACATAGGGATCCGCACATCATGGACCTGAACCTGGGTAAAAAAAACTTGTGTCTCTCTCTATGTGTGTTCGTCTAGCTCGCCGATCCAGTTCGTCAGATGTTGCGACCCTGGCCGAACTAACAAAGGAGATCCCCATCCCTGGTGTCGAAAATTAAGAAACGACACCAAACCTAGGGTGATGGGTGTCTCTTAGGAACACCGGAAGAATCTGAATCAGCGGGAAAAAATCGCGCTGGTGTCCCCGTCCTCTCAGCGTGTGAAGGTGATTCGTCCTCATCGCTTCGCCTCGATTCCCGTGATGGACCGTCGGGCAGATGGCCTCCTGTCCAATCTCCCACGCGGTTGTGTAATGGCGCGCCACTGCCGCCCACCTTCCTTCCCTCGGGTCTACACCCCTCCAGCCCCCGCCACTCTTTCCCTAAATGGCGCTAGGCAACCTCGTCGTCTTCGGAGACCCACTTCTACTCCATTTTCTCTCCAAAGCATGAGGTTCCAGGCAAAAGCGATGGCAGAGATGTACCCCAGCAATGGAGCGGCACCGAATGTCTTCGACCGACGTTGGTTGCAGCCGTGGGAGGCTCGGCTCCTCCACGTCGCCGGCTACCCGGCGCAGCCAGATTTTCGGTCCCCGCCAACATGGAAGCTGAGTGCGAGCGGTGTTCCCGTGCCACCGGTGCCAGAGGGGTCCGAACGGATGATCGTCGACATGGACACCGACGAGGCGGAAGACCCCAAGAAACACGCTTACTGGGACCAGTTCTTCCGCGACCGTGGGGCACGCCAATTGGCCTACCACGAGGGTGGAGGCCCGACACCGGAACATAACAATGTCGAAGGCTGGCGCCACTAGTGGAGTACGCCCGGTCGCACCCTCGTCGTTGTCTTGGAGTACATCACCGAGGGCAACACTCCGCGGCTAGGCTACCTGCCGCGCTCGTCGCCATCCTTTTGGCGGCGCCGTGGGGTGGCCACCTGGATGCCGAGGAGGATGGCCGGCACATCATCATCTTCTTTGGCATCGGCCTCGTGCTCATCCGGCTCAATGCCCAATAACTTGCAATGCTTCATGGCACTGCTTCGACTGGTGAAGCCGGAGCCGAAGTATCCGGTGCGCTCGCCGCCGCGCGCGCTTGTGCGGCCTCGCCATCAATGAGCGTCGTGCTCCGTCTTTGCCAAGCGGCCACCTTCGCCTCATGAGGCTGAACCTGCACATGCTAAAGAAGGAGCCGACGGAGTGGGCTGAGCCAGAGGCCGAGAAAGATTTCTTGTTTAAGATGGTGATGGAGGCGTCGCTGAACGACGTCTCGCCGATGACGGCCCCGCCGCGTGCGCCTGGTCCATGTCGGACTGGGAGCGGGAGGAGGCCGAGCGCCAGGCCGTGTGCGCCGCTCACCGAGTGTGTGCCGGTCATCCTCGTCCTCGACGACGCCGAGAAAGACGAGGGCGGACTGGGGCCTTCATCGCAACAGTAGCGCTGCAGCGACACCGACCAAGGCAGCTCCTAGCCGCCGCAGCCGGCGACACCGACGGCGTTGACGACGCCGACTACACGGCGTTCTACTCCCGCAGCCTCGGCATTTCTCCTCCTTTATGTTATTTCTATGTTTATTTTAGCTTACTGTAAGTCAAATTCGGGTATATGTCTGGATTTGACAGAACATGTACGAACTCGTGTATAACCTAATGCAATCGTCTGAATTAGTATCAAATTTGCTGTGTTTTGCCGAATTTTAGGCTTAAAATGCGAGTGAGAATTTGGACGTTTTCAGACCGAAAGTTATATTTATCCGGTTAATTTTTGCTCTTAATTTCGGTCCGGAAACGCCAAATGAGTAGATTTAGCCAAACGGTGGCATGATACCGTTTATTCGGTGTGATTAAGTGGTCTGTGTACAGAGGCCTCCCAAATAAACATGCTTATGAAATCTCCAGTTCTAGCCACCGTCTCATTCTGGGTTATAATCCAGCGGGCGCAGCAGCACGCGCCAAATCTCCACCATTCAGTACAAAATAGCCCTTTTGCATGCTGCTCTCAGCCTTGGTCGTCTCTCCGACTCCGATCGAGTCATTTACATGTGATGTCCCAGCTGCTATATGTACTCTGTCCTAGTTCTTGAGATACCCCTCGCGCAGCGAAACTCACTCCGATTGCTAGCCACGGTGCAGAATGGCATGAGAGCAAGCCACCGGTGCATCTGAACAGTCAAAAAAGTTTGCGCGCATCTTCCGTGTGCCATCTAACGGCCTACTATGCTCGCTCCGTCTAGTACGTGCGCCCTATTAGGTGAAGAGGGACATCGCCGAAGAGGTCGAGGTAGAATCATGTGCTAACAAAGAGGGGCCATCAACACAAAAGAAAGCCGCCAAAGGTGTCGATGTAGAGCATCGTGCCGCCGGAGATGAATTTGGCCGTTTTTATGCCAAAAGTTGCATCTATTCTCTGAATTTTAGCTCTAGATTTCGGCTCGGAAACGCCAAGCAAGTGGATTTAGCCAAACGGTGGCATCATACCGTTCATTCGGTGTCATTAAGTGGTATGTGTACACAGGCCTCCCAAATAAACATGCTTCTGAAAAATCTTCACTTCTAGCCCCCATCTCATTCTGGGTTATAATCCAGCGGGCGCAGCAGCACGCGCCAAATCTCAACCATTCAGTACAAAACAGCCCTTTTGCATGCTGCTGCCAGACTTGGTCGTCTCTCCGACTCCGATCGAGTCATTTACATGTGATGTCCCAGCTGCTATTTGTACTCTGTCCTAGTTCTTGAGATACCCTCGCGCAGTGAAACTCACTCTGATTGCTAGTCACGGTGCATAATGGCATGAGAGCAAGCCACGGGTGCATCTGAACAGTCAAAAAAGATTGAGCAGTCAAAAAAGATTGCGGGCATGTTCCGTGTGGCATCTAAGGGCAGCACGTCCAGTAACTCCGGCGGGTTACACGAGGGCAGCGACCGTTCGGATACCTCTTCTTTGCCGGCGTCGGGATTGCCATGGAGCTCGTCGGGTTGACGCCGGCGGCCAGGCATGGTGGTTTTTTGTATTGTGGGTGGTGCGGGTATGGTCGAAGATAACTCGACGACCTCCCATTTTTATGGCTGCGCCTAGACGCAGCGAGAGACGGCGTGGCAGCAGGAAGACAGTGTAAATACGCCAGCGTTAGCGATGGCCAAGCACGAACAAATGGGTCGCACCGCTAGGCGTGGTCGGCCGGACAGGCCAGACAACAGCCCCAAATCGACCGTGGCCCGACCCCAAACGGACAGAAACAGACCGTTTGGGTCGACCAGATGGGTCGGCCTGGTGGAGATGCCCTAATGGCCTACTATGCTCACTCCGTCGGTAGAACGCGCACCCTATTAGGTGAAGAGGGACACGGCTGAAGAGGTCGAGGTAAAATCATGTGCGGACAAAGAGGGGTCATCAACATACACAGAAGACGCCAAAGGTGTCGACATAGAGCGCCGTGCCGACGGAGACGAATTTTCATACCGAAAGTTACATCTATCCTTTGAATTTTAGCACTAGATTTCAGCTCGGAAACGTCAAACGAGTGGATTTAGCCAAACGGTGGCATGATACCGTTCATTCGGTGTCATTAGGTGGTGTGTGTACACAGGCCTCCCAAATAAACATGCTTATGAAATCTTCACACTACAGGAGAAGACTGATACGCCGACAGCCTGGTCCCGTCAGCGTAGCCCCAAAATCTTGTCGCCGTAGGCTGCGCCGACGGCAGCCGTCGGCGTACAAGCCCGTAGGCGTAGCCCCTCTATCCGTCAGCGTAGAAAAGCCGTCGGTGTATATAGCTACGCCGACAGCTTTGTCGTCACCGTAGACCGTTTGGGTCTCACCTAGATGACTAACGACCGTTTGGCTACGCCGAGTGCCGTCGGTCTAGATTTAAAGAAAAAAGTTAAACTTTTCCAAAAAAAAATTAACTTTTTTGAATTGTCTAACTCGTTAATGTCACATGGACATTTTTTAATTCTAAGTACACTTAATCTCAAGTCAAATTGCACTGGTAGTGAAATTTCTCAATCGGTCACCCATCACCCATCCTAACACTGTTCCGACCCCCAGCACACTTAACTTCTCTTTTTCTTCCACATGAGCTTTCGATAAAAAAATTAGAACTTATTGTAAATATCATCGTATCAATCATATTAACTATTGGACTATAATGTTAGACGTCTTTATTTGTTTTACATTCCATACAATTATTTAAGTAAACAACAATGAACAAGTAATAATAATCTTGAATTCAAATAAAAATGAAATAAATTTTATTAATTTTGCCTTTTTCCATTTAAAATTGAATAATTCATATCTACAAATCCGTAAATCGTAGTTTGACAAATAATATATCCAAATCGATAAAAAAATGAGATAAATCCAAATATGACATCTCTATCATATATTTAATTATATGTCGTAACTTTTTAATAATATACCAACCGAAACTATGTCAGGATTCATTAAATTCGAAAAATAGAAAATGACATTTTGATGTGATAAAAAGGAAACCTTGCATTGGATCTTTGATGAAATAGCATATTGTAAACCTAAAAATGATTTTTGCAAAAAATCATGACCGTTAGATTATTTACATGTAGTTCAAATCTGACTCACTTCCTACCGATTCGGCAGGAATTTGTATTTTTCACGAGTGGTGGACGGAAAGGTTTGAGATACCCCGGTTAGGAAATTGTCTATTCAAAGTGGTCTACTATTTTTGAAAAATGGGGTGGTATCATTTTGAAACTTTCATATGGTGGTTTCTTCATAAAACACCTCGTTTTTTTATACTCGGAAAATAAAAAATGGCTTTTTGGTGCAACAAAAAGGAAAACTTTCTCCTAAAATATTGTTCGCCATCCAATCATTCACATGCGTGCACAATATGGGCACATTACCATGAACTATACCGCGATTCTAGCAATGACATTGGTCTTTGATCTGAAAGCTAGAAAATCTCGATTAAGATAGGTCATTTTGTGAACGTTCTTTTGAGACACAATCAATATACCAATTTTGGTATTTTTTTCTTGCAACTATGTCACATAATATGAAATCACGCGAAGGTTTTGGATTGTTTCAATCGTCTTTGAATTTTTTAGGCCTGTTTCAAACTGTCGTCAAACTTTCTAAATCGTCGGGCATGAAGATTCTTAGCTCGGAGCTTAGCCTCGCTAAACTTGCATTAGATCTTTGATGAAATATCATATTATGAACCTAAAAATGATTTTTAAAAAAAAATCATGAGCATCATATCATGTACCTGTAGTTCAAATCTGACTCACTTCCTACCGATTCAGTAGGAATTTGTCTTTTTTACGAGGGATGGACAGAAAGGTTTGAGATATCCCGGTTGGGAAATTTTCCATTCAAGATGGTCTAGTATTTTTCAAAAATGGGGTGGTATCATTTTGAAAGTTTCATTTGGTGGTTGCTTCACAAAACACCCCGTTTTTTGCACTCTGAAAATGAAAAATCGATTTTTGGTGCAACGAAAAGGAAATCTTATTCCTGTGACATTGTTCACCATCCCATGATACACATGCTTGAATAATATAGGCACATTATCGCAAACTATGCCGCGATTATAGCAATAACATTGGTTATTTGACCTAAAAGCCAAAAAACCTCAACTGAGATAGGTCATTTTGTGAAGGTTTTTTGAGACACAATCAATATACCAAGTTTGGTATTTTAACTTGCAACTATGTCACATAATATGACGCCACGTGAAGGTTTTGCATTGTTTCAATTGTTTTTTATTTTTTATGTCCGTTTCAAACTATCGTCAAACTTTCTAAACCGACGGGCATAAAGATTCTTATCTCGGGGCTGAGGCTCGCTAAACTTGCATTAGATATCTGATTAAATAGCATATTATGAACCTAAAAATGATTTTTGCAAAAAATCATGAGCATCATATCATGTACCTGTAGTTCAAATCTGACTCACTTTCTACCGATTCAGAAGGAATTTGTCTTTTTTATAAGGGGTGGACAGAAAGGTTTGAGATATCCTAGTTGGAACATTGTCCATTCAAGATGGTCTAGTAGTTTTGAAAAATAGGGTGGTATCATTTTGAAACTTTCATTTGGTGGTTGCTTCACAAAACACCCCTTTTTTGCACTCGGAAAATTAAAAATGGTTTTTGTGCGATAAAAAGAAAAACTTCCTCATGCAACATTGTTTGCCATCCCATGATACACATGCGTGCACAACATGGACATATTATCGCGAACTATGCCATGATTCTAACTATAACATTGGTCATTTGACCTCATAACCAGAAAACCTCGATTGAGATAGGTCATTTTGTGAAGATCATTTTTCCTTGCAAATATATCACATAATATGACATTACGCGAAGGTTTTGGACTGTGTCAATCGTTTTTTAAAAATTTTATGCCCGTTTTAAATTAACGTCAAACTTTTTAAATCGGCGGGCACGAAGATTTTTAGCTCAGAGCTGAGCCTCACTAAACTTGCATTGTATCTCTGATAAAATAACATATTGTGAACCTAAAAATAATTTTTGCAAAAAACCATGAGCATCAGATCATTTACCTGTAGTTTAAATCTGACTCACTTCCTACCGGTTCGGCAGGAATTTATCTTTTTCATGAAGGGTGGACGGAAAGGTTTGAAATATCCCGGTAGGGACATTGTCCATTCAATGTGATCTACTATTTTTCAAAAATGGGGTGGTATCATTTTGAAAGTTTTATTTGGTGGTTGCTTCACTAAACACCCTGTTTTTTGCACTCGGAAAATGAAAAATATGTTATACAAAAGTATTTGTGTTTTTATATAGTTCTTTGAACAAAAATATGTAATATTTGAGTTTATATAGATAGATCTTATTTTTCTACAAATTTTGATATATTATATGTATTTTTCTAAATTTAAATGATTTATTGGTTATGATCGGCGTAGGTGTGACTTGACGTCGTCGCTCTGCCGTTATCCGAATCGTCTATGCCGACGGTCTTGTTTATGCCGACGGTCTATTAATACTATGTCGACGGCAAAACTGGGTCGACGGCCACGCAACCTGGCTGTCGAGCCCATGACGGTCCGATATTTTACCGTCGGCGTAGAATGCGGCCGTGGGCTTCCCGTAGTGAGATCACTTCTAGCCCCGTCTGATTCTGGGTTATAATCCGGCGGGCGCAGCAGCACGCGCCAAATCCCAACCATTCATTCAGTACAAAACAGCCCTTTTGCATGCTGCTCTCAGACTTGGTCGCCTCTCCGACTCCGATCGAGTCATTTACATGTGATGTCCCAAGTGCTATCTGTACTCTGTCCTAGTTCTTGAGATACCCCTCGCGCAGTGAAACTCACTCTGATTACTAGCCACGGTGCAGAATGGCATGAGAGCAAGCCACCGGTGCATCTGAACAGTCAAAAGAGATTGATCAGTCAAAAAAGTTTGCGCGCATCTTCCGTGTGCTAACTAACGGCCAACTCCGTCCGTAGTACGCGCGCCAAGCTTACACATATTTTTGTTTGGCGGTGGGACGCATGCCACACACTAGTGCTCCAAACAATGGACCTAGCTCGCCTTCTCCTCCTCCTCAGCCTAACCGCTTCTGCGGCGGCGCTCACCTTGGCGGCGCAGTCAGATCCGGGGCCGGCAGCGTGCGACCTCGGCAGCTCCCTCCTCAGCCCCACCGCGCAGTGCAGCAAGGCGCTGGTGGCCTTGGCCTCTGTGCCTGTGCCTGTGCCTGTGCCTGCGCAGCAAGAGGTGGCCATCCCGTGCCTCTGCCGTGCGGCGGCCGACCCACATTTCATGGCCGCCAGCTTCGACGACCCTGGCTGCGGCAAAGACAACTTCCGCGGAGGCCTCGACTTGGCCGACTGGTACTGTGAAGGTATACGTGCAGTTCCCGTCCGGCTCCTCCATTTACTCTGGTTTTTGTGCGTCGTCGAGTTCCTCATTCCGTCGATTTGCTTGGCAGGGTACAAGGCGACGGCGTTGTGTGGCGCGGCAACCCGCCTCGCCACCAAGACCAAGGTGTCACGGTTCTGCCCGATAGACAAGCGCATTGAGGAGTGTTCCATGGCAGTGGCAAGGGTGCCCTGCCTCTGCTGCGTCGAGGCAGAGCCGGAGCTGGCCGCAGCCAGCTTCAACGTCACTGGCATCCTCGCCGGCCCCTGAGGCTGCGGAGCCAGCTACCTCGCCGACGCCTGCAAAGGTTGGCAGCTTCCGGCCCCGGCGCATCAGGGTGCTAATAAGACGGCGGCCATCGCGGCGTCGTGCACGCCCAAGGCCGTGTGGATGGTCACCTGCGTCCGCAGGGATCCCACCGTGCAGAGTTGCAAGGAGCTGGTGGCCTACGTCGACCTCCGACTCCGAGGCGGCGTCCCGTGCCTCTGCCGCGCCCGCGCGGCTGTAGAGTTCGTCACCATCATCGCCAAAGCCACGGACCTCCTAGAGATCTACTACAATGCATGTGGAGGTGGAGGACTCCGCCTCGGAGGGGCAGACCACAAAGCCGCCGCCGCCGCCGCCGCGCCATTTGAATGTATGCTCTCCGATCCGCTCTGCGCCTCTGCCCGGCCGTGCTTTTGGAGGATTCTCCTAGCTGTGTTTCATTGCCTGAAACTTGTCATTTGTTTTTTGTTATGCAGGGTACGGACTACCGCCGCAGCAGCAACAGCAGCACCTCTACCGCGGCCGCGGCAAAGCAGTCCTCTTCGCCAACTCGTACTGTGAAGGTACATAGTTCCTCTGCTCTTACTTCACCACTATCTGTTTCCCCATCGGCTCTGTTTCCTCTGGCCCGGCCGCGAGTTGTTATACATTGCTAGTATTCGCTTGGTTTGAGCAGTGGAGGAGACGAGGGACAGGGCGACGGCGATGCGTCATGCGGCAAGCCTCGCCACCCGGCTGTCACGGTTCTGCGTGCTACACAAGTGCACTGCGGAGTGCTGCATGGCGACGGTCGGACCCTCTGGTCGTCCGCCCTGCCTCTGCCGCGTCGGCGTCGCGGCACAGCCACAGCTCGCCGGCGTCCTCGAACTCTACGCCGGCACCTGCGGAGGACGCCACCTAGTAGGCGCCGATGAGTGCAAAGATTGGCACCTCCCGGCCCCTGTCCTGACGCATCAGGGTGCCACCACGGCGCCCACGGTGGCCGCTTTGCTCAGCGATCGTACCGTGCGGAGCTGCAAGGACCTAGTGGCATCCGTCGACATCGGCGGCGTCGTCCCGTACCTGTGCCACACGGCTGTCGAGAATGTCATCGTGAACGCGGGGCTCAAAGCCACAGACCTGCTCGCGATCTACAATGCCTCTGGAGGACTCCCACTCGGAGGCGCCCACCACAAGGCCGCCGCCGCATCATGTGAAGGTATGTCTGATAAGGAAGGCAACCTTGCGATCGATCATATGATCATCATCATATAGCAATTCTCAGTTACGCCACATTAGTTTGTTTTCTTTCAATTTTTCTTGCGCCTAACAATACAAGAGTAGGTAGTAGAAAAAAATATCATCACAACTTACATTTTGTATATGGCATATGATCAGGTACCATAATGACTACATCGAACGATCGACTAAAACCTTCTCCACTACCTCCTGACTGCTGCTGGAAATTAGCTGAAATCTTCACAACTGGGGTGCTGCTTGGCATATACTTGGCAATAATTACCGTTATTTTCTTCTGGGCTACATACAAGGTGACTTCCTATGATTGCTTCCATTTTTTACTTAATAAAGGCATTTACATAATTTCTTGTCATTTGCAACTGGAAACTACCATGGTGGCTCTCACACAAATGCCAAGTCAACATTTGAATATATTTAGAAAATTTATAAATGGTTCAATACATACTTATATTATGAGATTAATATTATTATTGACCTAGTTACCAACAATTTTACTGTTAACAAAAACAACCCAATTTGTTATATATGGAGGGAAAATGTTCTATCTTTTTTTCCCCTACAATCAAACTATAAAATCTCAAGCATTAGTAGTATTTAAGAACAACCTTTTCTGTCGTCTTTCTCATGCTGTGTCAAATCTGAATATAGTTGTACACAAGGGAAACCACATCGTGCCAACCATATCAATATTAAATCTAAAGTTGTGTTTTCTGATCATATATACTCATTTGAAGTGTACTACTCTCTATTGGCATAAATTGAACATAAATCATGAGTAACAAATGTAAATATCGGGAGAGTATGCGCCTTTTGTTGTTAAGATTGAAACCAGCGATTGTTCTTTTTTTTTCAAGTGGTCGTTATTGGTGACCCTGACACTTTCCTAAATATTATTACTTCCTGTCACGAGTGCATGCATATATTGTAAACCTATAACGACCAAATATTCAAACAGCATATTCTCCCAGGAAACAAAATCAGTTAACGGTATAAGAAATGTGATTTTTTTCTCATATATCAATATCCGTGTTCATGTGTAAATTTAAAATTCCATGAACTAAAGATAAATATTGCGACCGATGCCGAAACAATCCGGTGTTAAGGTGTTTCTTTAATGTGTTCTTATTAATTTCTTAGACACGACATATATACATCTTCTATTTACAAAACTTTCTAGGCATGTGTGCTATGTGGAGCCAAAACTTCAGTTTTTTACATTTAAAATTTCTTTTAGCGATTTTATTTATGTGCTAAACTTCTTTTTTTGTTGATTTTAAGGTTTTTTAGCTACATGTATATCATTATTCGGTCAGTTTGAAAATTATCAGTCGATTGAGATAAACATCTTATTACACGGTACGGGTTAAAATGCCTTTTTTTAATCAAACTTTGCCTTCCACGTCCGACCAAATAGAAGAGTCTATGTCGGATTAAACAACGGAATCTAGCCTTAAATAATAAATCTAATTATTATTACTAGACGTCAACCCATGCGATTGTACGGGCTAGATAAATTATGGCATCATCTAACTATAAATATTGTACTCCCTCCGACCCATATTAGTTGACATGGATTTATTAAAATTTAGATAAACCTATATACTATTTAGTGTCTAGATTCATTCAAATTTAAATAAATTTGAGTCAACTAATATGGGTCGGAGAGAGTACCTAAATGTTTTGAAAAATTGCGGGGAAATATACTTTCTATTAAAACCTTTTGAGATGACTGTGTAATTTTTTTTGTATGTTAAAATTATATATTTTCTTTGTTAGTGATTTAGCATGGTGACAGTTTTAGCAACAATTAGTGAGTGCGTTTGTATATACGATGGTATTACACGGTACAGGTTCAAAGGACTTTTTTTACTCCCTCCATCTTAAAATAGATGTCTTACATTTTCTAAAATTTGAATGAATCCATATACTAAAGTCTCTAGATTCATCTAAATTTTAATAAATTTAAGACATCTATTTTGTGACGGGGAAATAGATCAAACTTCGCCTTCCAAGTAGGGCCAAATAGAAGAGTTGGATTATCCAGTCTATCTAACTATAAATGGTAAATCTAATTATAATGTGGACTCCTCGATGTTCACACTACTAGTAAATAGTTTATAGGAGACATCCTATCGGAGTGCACCGTGGACGCACGACTGTAACAAGTTGCGCTGCACAAGAATTGACAACATCTCGATAATGTGTCATTGGTACCAGTTTGATGAGCGGCAACCAGTAAGGCGTGGTCGTTCGTTGCCACGCCTCCAATAATGCATTCCCTTCGTTTTAAAATTGAGGTTTATAAAAAAAGTCTAGATTTTTTTAGTGTATCGATTTACTCTAAATTTAAGTGAACCTAGACACTAAAAGAAGACTAGATACATTTGCTTTATAAACCTAAAACATCTTATATTTTAAAATAGAGAGAGTATTATCGGACCCTTGCATCTTTCCACATTGAATAAATCTTATATTTTAAAATAGATGTCTTACGTTTTCTAAAATTTGAATAAATCTATATACTAAAGTCTTTACATTCATCTAAATTTTGATAAATTTAAGACATCTATTTTGAAACGGAGGAAACCTTCCATGAGTCCGACCAAATAGAAAAGTTGGATTATCCAATCTAACTATAAATGGTAAATCCAATTATAGTAATGACCCTGAGGGAGTACTTATTGAACCCTTGCATATTTCCACATTGATGGTAATGACCGTGAAGCGGCGTGGCCGCGTGTTCCCTTGTCACTAATTAATGATGCACGCCCCACTGACCGGTGCGCACGTCCCGTCGGTCACTTGACGCTATAAATTAAAGGCCGCCACACCACACACCGTTTAATCACCGCCCCCGTTTCACCTTCTCGCCCACTTTCTCTAGCCACGTACACATCATGCCCCTTCTCTTTCCCCGACCATGGCGACGCGCCTACCAGGTCAACGACTGGCCGCCATCACTGAAGAAGGAGGAGGCACACACGAGGGAGGCGTATGGCCTCCTCGTCCACAGGATGCACAACTGTCCCGATGGTTGGAAGCTATCACTGGGATGGTGGGGGGTGTCGTGCCTCTGATCCCCACCGACAAATATCTGGAGATCCTCATCCACCAGCGTCGGGACACTTTCTCGTCGGCAGAGAGGGCCAACCCTACCTAGGCGGTGAAGCCAAATTTGCAAGTTGCTCCTCAACGACGAACGCGATGGGCGCATCAACATGCATGTCGGACCTTACGGCACACCGCTGTAGTGGAGCAAGGAAGCCCGTCACGCATTTTGTGACAACCGCTCCTTCTACGAGGTGTTGGAATGTGTGCAGGCCGGCATGCCAGTGCCACCCAAACGCCCCGTTTTAGTATCGGCGCCATGGTTTCCTGTAGCCATCCATGGGTGGATCTTGGTATTTATCGTTGGTCCCCTCTAGTTCGCACAGGTCTTCGCATTCACCGTCGGTCACCTCGTCATCACCTGCCTCGTCATCGCGCTCGGGCTCAGGAAAGCGCCATTGGGGTAACGTGGTTTCCCACACCCCAAAGGAGGAGCCAAAGCTCGCTGTCCTGAAGCTAGAGCCAAAATAGAGCTCGGTCGACGAGGAGGAATTTGACGTCCCGAAGGACGAGATGGCCTGGGAGAGGGAACAACGCTCCTACTGCCACGCCGGCGACCCGGAGCTCTACCCAGGCCTCACCGATGTGAATCGCGCGTTTGTGAGATCCAACATCATCATCAAGCTAGGCGACTCTGACTCCTCGAGCCTCGGGTGTTCCGCCGATGATGTTAGTGACGTCGAGGATGGCGCGGAAGGCCCTGCCTCCGGCCGCTATTAGTTTAAGATTAGTTTAGTTTAAATTTTAGTTTCATTTAAATACATATAATATTTCCTAAATTTGAATGAAATGTTATGATTTCCTAGTGGCGTCCCCGAATCCAAGAAAGGACCTCATGCCACATGATCTTTGCGTTAAGGATATTCGACTAATATATGCTCCATTGTCTCCATGACCTGTTCGCATAGCACATAACGGGGAAGGTGTGCTACAGCCTACACTGTTCCAACCTCTTTGTTGTCGAACATTGGTCTTGCAAGCTAACTACATGGAGAAGTTGACGGTTGACCCTAGGCCCCCCAAGCCTTCCGGTTTAGCTTTTCAAGGCGTAGACTTTACCGACCCCTGGAACATGGCTCTGCAGAAAGAGGCTGACGTGTAGACTCTTCCGCCATCCATCGCCATACCAATGTATTTGGTTCATCCGTAAGGTGCACTCCCTCAACATTCAACAACCTCCAGACCTGGATGTACTGCCACAGAGCGAGGCTGCTAAAAGCCCCTTGCATGTCGGCGATCCAGCTCTGTCAACAATGGTGTCCCTGATCGTGTTTGCCGCTTTCGTATGTGCCTGGAGACCATCGAACTAAGATCCGATGCAATAACAAAAATGGACTTCCATTTGTCTGCCCATAAGGCCTTGTTTACTTCTAGGATATCTAAGGGGGATGGAAGAGGATTATTTTGTATCCCAGAATTTTTCCAATATGTCGTTTACTAGGCCGGATTTGGAGGGGATAATCCCGAAATATCCCCACAAATCCTCTCCACACTAGTGTATTTTTGGCTAGATTAAAAACTCTCCATCATGGTAGAGTATTTTTTCGAAAAGGTATTTGAGGGGATTGGAGAGTATTGGGTGAACACCAAATCCCCGCATATCTCCACATCTTTTGGAGATAAAAATACCAAAGAAGTAAACAAGCCCTAAGAGTGCAGAGGTTCCGCTGCCAATAACCACCTTGGTAGATACTGCGAACACATTCAACTCATCCCGAGAGAATTACATGTCCAAGCCTGCCAAGGCCGGTCTGGGTATATACACCTGAAGGCTGGTAGCCTTCCTGGCCAGATTCGGAATGCCAAGCTCCCCAAACTCCAAGGGACGACACACCCGCTACCAGTTGACGTGGCAATGCCCTCCGCTACCTTCCTTCCTGCTTGTTTAGAGGAAGCCCCACGGAATTTTGGAAACTTGCTTTAGCATCTTCTTAGAGACGCCTAACACCACTAACAGATGGAGAAGCATGTTCGCCAGAATCGATCAAACTAGAGTTATCCATCCTGCCTTTGCCATCCTCTCCGCCTTCCAAGACGACAGCTTGTCTGCGAGTTTCTCCACCAAGGGTTGAAGAGCTGCAGCGGTGAGCCGATGAGTGGAAGGGGAATACCGAGGTATTTGATCTCGAAGTGCGCGTATTAGTACTCCAAGGCAACCTCCTCCAAACAGCCAATGGGGGTCATCGAGCACTTGTCTAAGTTGGTGTGTAGCCCAGACTCCTGCCCGAAGGAAGTGAGCATCTCTCGAACCACGAGTAGATCCAACCTATCCGGGTGTCATAAGAGCATGACATCGTCCGTGTATAGCGAGAGACCACCGATGCTAGATCCCTCCATGCCAGATTGCGGAGCACCCCGACTGCTCTAGCTTTAGATAGGAAGCAGATAAGGGTCTCGATCACTAGGTCAAAAGCAAGGTTAAGGCCCCAAAACTCACATTAGAGAGGGAGTACAACTTGTCAAAGCATGACATGAAATCATCCTTCACCACATCCTAGAAGGACTATAAGAACTCTACCAAGAAACCATCCAGACTCGAAGCCTTCCCTCTAGGAAGGTGCAACACGACCTTCCAAACCTCCTCAAGCAATATGGGGGCATCTAGTGCAATCAAGTCCTCAGAAGGAATCCTATGAAGTCGAGGCCCAAAGAGAACTCCCTCTAGTCGGCTGCACCCGGAAGCGAGAAGAAGTGATCATATGCAACATCTGTCATAGCCGCATGGTCCAAAAGCACCATGCTATTAGCCTGAAGTTAAAAATGATATTATTACGCTTCTAGAAGGAAGCATGGCTGTGAAAGAATGTCGTGTTCGCGTCCCCCTCATGCAATCTTAGCCATTTGGCAGGCCATCTCAAGGGAGGATAAGCCTAAGTAAGCATCCTTGAGATTTTCTCTGAGGCATCGCTCAAATGCCGTCAGTCGACGGGATTCCATTGTGACGTCTAACCTAAGGATGACCTTTTGAGAAACCATGAGCTTCAGGTGGACACACTCCACCATCTGATCGCTCTATTTCATCAAACGATAGGTCGTGGACTATAGGTGACTCGAAAGCCATCGGAAGAGGTCAGCCTCCTCAGCTGTCGTAGTGCTCCAATCCTTAGAAAACGTGTCCCCAAAGCCTTCTATCAAAGTCCAGAACTTCTCGAATTGAAAGCGGCGCCTAAATAGGGGGGTGAGGAGTGCAATCGAGAAGAAAGGGATAATGATCTGAAACTGTGTATGACGGGATTTCGAAGAGAGTAGCTGGGATAGATATCCTCCCATCTCACCATACAAAACACCGGGTCGAGCTAAAAAATCATTGGAGACTCACGCTCATTGGACCATGTATATCTTCGATCATGTAGATATAGCTCCTTAAGCTTTCAACCATTGACGAAGCACCAGGATCCTACCTATCATGTAATGATTCAAGTAAGCCTTGTTTTATCCTTGTGAAGAATGAGGTTGGAATCCCCACATACGACCTAGGTCCTGTGGGCCCCATCGCACCTCTCGCAACTCAGCAAGGAAAGCGATCTTGCCCGATTCACCCCGTAGGACCATAGACGGAAGTCAACCACCAAGTATCTCCCTAGACGGGGTAACAAACGCCATGAAACCATGGAATACAACATGAAGGTTACTTAGATGCACCGCGTGCCCCCACCCAAGCTATAATGATACCCCTTGTACCGACAGCCAGCAAGATAACCATAAAAATATGAGCCCAAGGCATCCATAACAAGGTAAGGGGTTGTAACATCAAGGTTAGAATCCTAAAGGCAAAAAATCAAAGCACCCATGTTACAACTACACTACATACACTCGCGCGCTGAACTGGATCATTGAGCATGAGTGGGTTCCACACCCCTATTATAAGATTGATCGATATTGAAACATATACAATACCCAAATTAACTTAGGAGATCAAACCTCAATGAGTCTACCTCCAACACATCCTACCGTTGCGCCCAGGTCATCCAGAGGAGACCCCAAGGTCCAGTCATAGAGCTACTCAATGGAATCAATCATATCATCCTCCAAGGGAACCTCGAACAACCGATGGTAGCCCGCGAGTGACGTATTTAAGATCTTCTCGTCACCTATGATGATCCCTAGCTTGTGGGGGAGAACTCAAAGTGCTTGCTACAACACATGAGAGGGTATATGATCATCATGTCCATGTGAGAATAAGCTTCTGGCAGGAACTCGCCAAGATTTTGTGGCCGAGATGCATCGAACACCTACCGTGACAGTCCCCTCAGATAACACAACTAGATCGGTGGCATAGCGAACTTCCACATCTGAGAGCGAGTAGTTGCAAGTGGGATGTCGATCACACACATGTCTAGGGGTGGGCAAAACCGGTTTGAGTCGTTTCACTGGTTTGGGTTAGTTTATTTTTTGAACTAGATTGAAAGTTAGGATTTAGTTTGTGAAAGAAAATGAACTATCACCTTATCAATCGGTTTGGACGGTTTGTCCGGTTCCAGTTTTTACCCACCGCTACACATGTCCTAGGATTCAACCGAATTGAGCCCTGACGAGGTAGCAATGGAGAACTAGGATGGCATTCCACCCATCTGTGTGTCAGGCATCCCTCCCTGCTCGATTAGGCCCAACCAAAGAACCTTTGAAGGTCCGGTAGTCTTGGCCTATGGGCTCTAACGGGTCCAACCAATAATTTAGCATAGTTAGGGCCCAACTTGATCCATCCTGTCTCATGCTGCTTCCCCACTCTCTTCTGCATCCTAGGCCTCCAGTAAGGAAGGGATAGAACATGTGCATCATCATCTGCAAAGCTCCCAAGATCTTCATGATTAGAGGCATCCTTGGCCACCACATCGTCGCTAGAGTCCAGATAATGCACATTGGAGCAAGGGACCAACATTGCCCATGAAATCGAAGGAGAGCGAGCCTTGGATTCGGTGTCCGCCAATTCAAACTCGGTCTTCTCCATGTTCTGGGTATACCGCCCCTCCCAAAAGGATCTTAGTGTAGATCGAAGGAGCAACCGCACGACATCTCGTGGGGGTGTGTCATTGGTGTTAGCCGGTAGCCTGGCATCACCAACGTCCTCCATTCTTTGCTTTTGCTTTTTGTTACGACGACCTCGAAGGTCTATCCTTTTTCGTTGCTTTACCAATGGCACTCCATCGTCCATTGTGCAAACCGACAAAGGAACTGACAGAGGAAGATCGGCCCCATGTCGATGACCTTTACTTATCGGAGACCCTGCTCCACCAGCTTTGCCACTCAGAAGATTTTCATGGAAGCCGGGGTCCTAAGAGAACCCCCTTCTTGCTGGCCATGATGAGGCAGCGCCACCACCATCACTTCCGATCCGATCTCCATCGTCCTCACCGAAGGACAGCAGAAATCATGTATTTGGGTCACATGTAGCAGTAGAGGGTACACCTACATGTCGACGTGCATCGGCACCACTTGTTTCGTCGATGCGGTGAGTGCCAACGATTATGACGCATCCCCTTGCTCCAGAATTGTGGAAGTCCTTGGCCAAGGGGATGGCCTCCGTATCGAAGCACCACTACGGACATCCTAAACGTTCCCATGTCGCTTGTATGGGCCGCGTCAGGACATCGATCCGCTCGACCCATCAATGTGACGCCATAATGGATTCCATCCCCGCCAAGCTCCACGTCTTGACCGACAACCCTTCCACCTTGAGATCTAGGCACACCCCGAGACCTCTGAAGGTGGCCATGGTCCTGAGCGACCACGACACAGACTGCACACAGAAGTAGGAAGATGAACTCATCATATAGAATGCACTGCCAGAACGTTTCTGGCGAGGTGTGAACTCTGTCGTCTTACAGGTAGTATGTTGTGATCAAGGTGAGCCCCAATAATTAGCAGCCACCTGCCTCATGCATGCCCACAATGGTTGTCGTGATGATCCCCCACTTGTCCCACTTTTGCATCAGTTTTAAGTTAGAGTATGGGTGAAGAAGTGGGACCTCACTTATCCCACTTGTCCCACTTCTACATCTCTAACATACATGGATGCAATCACGTTCTAGCTTTTACCCATGGGTCCGCATGGTCAGAGTATGGGAATGCTCTTATACCCATACCCTGTATGTTACTAAATCATGGGTAGGACACGTGTATAGTTTTGTAACCATGGGTATACCCATGCCCAACCGATTTAAACTTGTATGTGGACCCGTACAGAGTTCCACCCTATGCAGCCCGATAAAGCAAGGACTGACTATGAGATTGTGATTTCGAAACTTTGGATAATTATCAAGTGCTCGTCTACCTATTATTGAGTTGAGACTTTTTTTTGTCAAATATGCTATTTATGAATGTAAAATTTTGAATAGCTTGTGTGCTATATGATCTACCGGTCGGGTATCCAATGGTACGGGTACCCGTCAGGTAAGAGTATGGTAAAGTTTTATACCCACGGGTACGAGTACGAGTACGAGTAAATTTGTGTACACATGACTATATGGCTATGAGTATGGTATTGATTTACCATGCCCATAACTTGCCATCCTTATTATTCTAGCTAGGTGCATAAGGACACTTATGTCAAAAGGAAAGAAGTAAATATTTGACACGTTATTATGCCAAAAAAAGAGAAGCTTTTATGACTTGACCACCGTACCAATGGTATGACCAAACTGTAATCTTCTTAGGTCTCTAGCTATAAATTTTAGATGTAACTATCAAAATAGTTCGGATGATGTGGTTCAATGTGGTGTCTCCATCAGACAACAAAATATTGTCTTTAGTATGGATAGCCATAAACTTTAGATGTAACTATCAAAATAATGGAGTAATGCAGATGATATGGTTCAGTGTAGTATCTCTAGACATCTGTTTTTTCTTTTATTATATAATAGATTATTCCTCAAATTTGGATCCTTTGTGCAGGTACACATTCGATTCATCATCATCGGTGGCATCATCATAATAGGGGTCCTGTTTTCGACCATGCATACAGTTCAAGCAGCGCCTCCTGTCCAAGATGAGTAAGTATTACAGTTTTTCTTTTGCTTCAACGTGTCTCTGTTTTAAACACTATGTTACTGGAATATTTATGTGTATTTCATTTTTTATTTTGGATGACAGAACGCTGGATGTTCAAGTGGAACTCGATTTTGAGGGACGTGGGTACTTTCAATGGTCAGGCGATCTACATGTTCTTTGGACCAGTTTCTCAAAGTATGAGGCTAGAAGGGCAGTCAGAACGCTGAAAGTTCTTAGTCAACAGGCTGCTGCTGGTCGCAAACCACCGGCATGGATAAATGTGACGGTTGTGAATAGATCGGAGTGGTCAAAATTTACCGTACGGAACGATAACGGCTATGTATCTCAATACCAGAACAGTCAAGCAGCACACGCCTTCACAGAAACTACTCATCTTCACCCTGATTCCTTGGACATCGGGTTTGCCGGAAGCTACAGGGGCTTAAATGGTGGGAGGCGCAATTTGACACAAATAGATTTTAACGAGCGCACTGCCAAGAGGGCTCTGAAGGTTCTTTCTAGATACAGGCATGGGGTGGATGACCCGTTTGAGATGAGGCGAGCCCTCACAATGTACATCATTATAATATCCGAGGCTCAAAGATTCACTGAGGTTGATGAGTGTTTGAAAGATGGATGGAAAAGTAATTGTCGCCTTAAGCGCCCTAATCTGCTGTTTGTTAACTTTGAGGTACTTTCATGTGGAGTTTTGGAGGACTGGGAGCCTAATCTAAGACATCATTATAATGATCGTCAATGGGTGGATAACAGAAGATGGACATATCATATAGCACTTAAGAAACTGGGAATAACAGAAAGACAAGCTCCTCGACTATTGAGAGTGCTGCTTCTGGGTAAGGCATGTCAGCGGAACGCGAGAATGTCCCGCATTCGAGGCAGCAGCGCTTCTTGGTCAACCAGGACTTGAGAGGTATATAATACCTCAAATTTATTTACGATATGTTTATCAAACAATACGTAATGCAATATAGTACTGTACTGTCTAGAAACTATAATCTGTACTGATTGAATTAGGCTTGCCTATAGATCACCCTTGCAATACCTACTAGAGTTTCTTTGCACCCTAAATCTACAAAAGTCAGCTAATTGGAGCACCGTCGCAAAACACACAACTGCATCAAATAGATTCCATTTCGAGAAACGGTAACTGCTCTTCAGCTACAGTACCTGGACGTATTTAAGGCCATTGTAGAACATGCAACCATTCCCATTAATAAGGAAAAAACAACTGATCTGAAATGAGTGAAGAATAACATGGTCCTCCAACTGATCAAGTTTTTTTGCCAACTACTCCATCTGTTTCAAAACATAAGATGTTCTAGCCTCTTTTTAAAAGATATGTATCTAGACACCTTTTAATATGTAGGTTTGGAGCAAAATGAGTGAACCGACACATTGAAAAGCGTCTAGAAACATGTGTTTTAGAAAAAAAGCTAAAACATCATATATTTTAAAACCGATGGAGTACATTCCAATAGAGACACTATATATACAGATAGTAGTACAAAGGAGAACCTAGAGAAATTTATTTATTATTTCTGTAGACAGTTATGCGCTCTAGTGGAATGGACAGAAAAATGAAGACAATAGTATAGCAATCCTAATGTCTTACATACTTGCTATTTGGAAAACAGAGCCCGTAAACCTACATCACAACTATCTTAAGCCCTAGATCACTGGATTTCTAATATCCTGGTAATCTGGCATGCAAAGTAAAGTTATGGTAAAGAAAAGAGAAAATTTATAACTATCCTTTGAAAACAAAAATACTATAATCCAAGCGTAAAAAGAACAACAATGACGGAAATTATATCCCCTCCATCTCAAATTAGTTGACTCAATTTTGTCACAATTGTAAAAGGAAAATCACGACCTTTCTTACTCATATGGCAGTTGCTTTTTCTTTGTTGAGCAAAACAACAAATGGCATATTTTGTAAGAAGATTCTTAGAGAGTCTAGAAATCATGCAATAGTTTGTTCTTTGCACCCATGTCGCAAAATTTAAATATTTTTTCCCTTTAGGTCCTGACTACACACATGGGATTTTCCGTCTTATAAGAATATGCCATGCACAACAACTCCAGATTATGCATATTTTAGGAAATTCCCGGCCCTTCCAATTACTTA
Organism: Avena sativa; assembly: GCA_916181665.1. NCBI lineage: Eukaryota > Viridiplantae > Streptophyta > Magnoliopsida > Poales > Poaceae > Avena > Avena sativa. The sequence goes on from OV702296.1 coordinate 289,563,569, forward strand.
CACGAAAAAGCGAAAAGATGCACTTGTTTTTCCTAAATCTAGTCAAAATAACGCTTTGTTAAGCTTCTCTAAAAAAAACGCTTTGTAAAGCTTGGAGGCTTTGCAATAGCAGCATTTATCCTTGTCCATCTATGCCATAATCCAACTTGCATTCCGTAATGTGCCAATTCGTACAACGATTTAACTTTCCCCCATCCTTTATCATTTTCCTCCATTAATTGCCAGAAATTCCCTTAGAAAACAGCAGGCTGCCACTTCCCCAAATGTCCTTTCAGTTTTCCATTGGAGCCCTAGCATTAACCACACTATCACTACTACTCCCTCTGTTAGGGATTATAAGGCCTATGGACCATTTTGATAGGATTAAAAAAAGCAATACCCTCTTAATTACTACATGCACCAATAGTTATACATGCATGAGAGAAGAGAAAGAAAAAGAAGACCATGCATTGGAGAAGAGATGGTAATAAATAAGAAAGGACTTATAATTCCTAACATTTTAAAAAAGCTCTTAGGCCTTATAATCCCTAACGGAGGGAGTACCTCCATCCTTGATGTTAAATGGAATTGAACCACTTGAAAAAAAATGGACTTTATGATATATTACCATGCATTTGTTGGGGTCCCTATTGAGCTTTTGGATTCACCATTTTCGGTGGCTTTGTTTCAGGTACTTTGTGACCACGACATCAACGGGAGTAGCATAAGGTGTCTTGGCTTCCACTCACTTCATGCAATCCCACACCAACAAACCAGACATATGGGAACTTATTATTCTCGCATGTATTCACTGGCAAGACTTATGTTTAGCCTATTTAGTTTGCTAGCAACGCTTTGAACTTACATTGTGGAGTTGGTTCATCACGACCGATCTCATGAGACTCGTCGTGGTGGATTCATTGGTGCTATCCTTATTGAGCACCCACTTACATTGAGGATGACGATATTGCTTCCACTTGCTATTATTGGGATATTCATATCTTCTTATATGTTTTAGTCTGACATGCACAAAGCCCAGCGCAACACTAAATCAAATTAATAACGTTTCATATGATCAAATCCATACATGAATCGAATCCAAATGGCACGGAGTCCTTGATCGACATGTCTTTTGTGCCACGAAGTAGTGAAAATCACATAGTATTTGAAGTTTTTCCTGTCATCACACATGTCTGAAATGTAAATATTCACGTATATAGAAAAATTCAAATACATGGGTGACAAATTTTCTTTGATGACTTTGACGTGGATTCATCAACTCAAAATATATTCAAAAAATCAGTCACGCCGCTGGAAATTATAACCGGGGACTGGTTTATCTCCTACATGTTGTACTAATTTTCTAAGTTCCCACTTTGCGCAAGGTGTTAAGTGAAGGCCATGGGCATCTTTCGTATGTGGGAGCATGGACATCAGGGATAGTGCATATCCCCTTTATTTGTTCGATATTAGGTGTAAAGTATGTTCTCGATCTTGTGTTCCCTACAAAAACATCGAATATTTACCCAGGTTTAGGACGCCTAGAGGCTAACAGCCCTACATCATGCATGTATGATTATATTGCCTATGATGGGATGAACTGTGATTTGGATTACAAAGGTAACTCCTGTTGTCGGGGTTCCGGGGCAAGGGATGAACTACTGCTGGTGGCGCTCTGCCAGTGATCTTCCTCTCCTAGAAGGATTGAAACTCTCCTCCTGAGATTTTCTCGCCTATACTAGCCTAGAACCTCTCTTTCCCTTCGTGTTTCCCTCTCCATCCAACCTCTCTATCTCTAGGCCACCGGCCTCTATCCAGGGCCATGATCCTCCTTTTATAAATTAAGGGGATACCACAATGGCTTAGGAACCCTACGCTACTACACGGAGGGATAGCACGTGACAAGGCTGCAGCAGCGTCCCATCTCATCCTATGGACTTGATCTTCAGGCTTCAACACCTTTCTATTTCCGGGTTTTGTCTTGTACTACCATGTCAGGCCGCTAGGGGGTCATATGCATTGTCCTAGCCATCACTAGTACAAATTTGTTACTTAGAGACAGTGCCTATATGGTTTACTCCTAAACTAGAAAGAACCGTTTGTGTTCAGCAACCTCAGGCGGTCGTTATATTATGACCGTCGCTAACAGAAGCCTCATATGGTTAGGAATTAACACCGTCTCTAGTACTACTTTCTCCTCAGCCGACCGTTAAAAGAAAACGCCTCTAAAGGAAGCCAGACACGAAGGTAAATAGTGGCTGTCTCCCTAGAAAGTTGAACCATAGTCGTTCTAAAGTATTAACTGCCTCCAGGGGACACGTATCCTTAGTCGATCGCTTTCCCTTCCCCGGGTCCCCACTTCGGCCAAATCCACTCACCTACTAGCGCTGGTAAAACCCTCTCCAGCGATGACAAAATCCCCTCCCCTCCTCAGCGCTAATCAAATCCCCTTCCCTCCCCGACGACCACGGTTAGTACTAATGGACAATCTGATGCCCCAAATTAGTGCTAATGATGAAGATGTGGCACTTACAATGTTGATGGAATGATCTGCATCTACCTAGTGTCTTTGTACAACCACTATGCTTTATTACAGATTTATCTCATTTATTTCGGCCAAGGATTAAAGTGTGGCACTATTTGTGTCCATGGGATAATGTGCATATAGCACATGTTCTGTAAAAACACATTTGGTGTGCATGCTTCTTGCTATACGTTCGATTATCTCATTGACTTATGTGTGCTTTGTTCGTATGAGGACCAAATTGTTGTTTTTCATAGCTTTTAAATTTGATTCTTGTAGTTCACTACTTATAATTTGATTCTTCTAGTTAGCAAGTATCCAAATGGCTACACTGTTAGTGGCATATCTAGAAAGAGGCGCCTATAGGAATTGTGAATACTGCAAAGTGGAAGGGCTGATGCCAAAGGAGTGTGCCCCCCCGGATTAACCATCTGAGAATCCATGTTATGCATATCGCTATGATCCTGTGATCATTCTATAATGGCACATAACCAACAAGTATCATTACACATCCAAAACATAACGAACAAGACTTACAATAGTGCCATTATGACTATACCTTACATGAGCATCGTCGGGCTACTCTCATCATAATCATCGGAAACTCATCGAGCATAGATCCCACGCCCTGCCTTAACCTACAGGTATCTCACTAGGAGAACATCCTAGCTCGCATAGTCATCAATGTCCTTTCTTCTTCGGCTTCCTCCTTCTCGATGTTTGACCAAGTAAATATCTAGGGACAATGCCAGTGAGTACTTCGAATGCACTCGCAAACCACCTCAAGATAGTAATAATAACAAGATATGCAATATGGCTGTGGTAGTAGGGTGGCTCCAAAAAGGTTTCTTTATAAATTAGTTTCTCTTATAGATATAGTATATCTATATCTTTGTTGAAAAACATCTGTCAAACCTTTTTAGAAAACATTTGAAATGACATTTGATTTGAAAACCACTAGGATGCGGTCACCTAGTTTTCCTTTCTTGCAGTCATTCCATGACCAAACCTCTTTCCTTCCTTTCCGACCATTCCCTGGTCAGATCATTTCCAAAGCCTCTGTGCTATTCCGAAATCCTATTTGAAATCAAAACCAGCACCGCTATGCAGCATCCTTTCCATCCGTCCATGACCGCAGAGGCGGCTATTCGAATAGATTTACACTATGCAGAGGTTGTACACTTTACCCATACCATCCGGCTACACTGCCCTCATCCCACATGGATCGTGGGTCGAGTAACCGATCAAGACTCTACGGATGCCACTCCAGTATGGGACCTACCCTATGAGTTGTTCCTCTAAACCCGGGACGCTAGGTACCTTCAAAGGCCAACTGGAGCGCATTCCCCTTCTTGGGACACACTCTCTCAATGAGAGGCTCATAGTATCACCCGTCTACCTGTGGGTAGTTCGTATTCTCCCCCAGGCCATTGCAACAGCAGATGTCTTTTCCTTGGAGAGAGACCCGACTTCGAGGGAGATGATCCCTTATAAGTAGTTGTGAGGAATACCATACTAGAGTAAACAACCTTCAAGTCAAGCCCCATCCCATACTAGGGTGAGTGGTTGGGAAGCTTAATTGTTCTAGCAAATTACATAGAACTGGGTGTGTTTTCGTAAACATTGTTCCTCCTCTTTCCTTCAACATCCTTTATAAAATAAATACTTTCTTATTTCTCAAATCTCCTATCGGTAAGGCAATCCTAATCGAGGTTTTCCCATAAAACCTTTTCACAAGTTTTTCTGAGGGTTCCCAACCTAGAGATTTACTTTGGCTAAATGGGGTTTCCAAAGGGTTATGGGGCAAACCACCAACCATACCATACTAGGGGAGAAATAGGTGTCACCAAGGGTTGTACTTAATAGTACCCTAGTGTAATAGCTTGGAGGATCCAAACCACTACTAGATCTAGATACGAAATAATAAAACAATAAAGTTTGCATAAATAGTTATATAAAACATGCATAAGTAAAATATTAGGACAAGGCTTATGATAAAATAGGTGGCTTGCCTGCGACCAGCATGATGTCCCTAGAAGTTTTCTTAAAAATCCAATAATAATCAATATCGTCTTCTTCTTGACTTTGATACGATCGCAACTATCGACGGCATGGTCCACACATGCAAGCAAAGAAGGCCACAATCAACACAAGGCATACAATCACCAATACAATATAGTACAAACAATAATAAACTCACAACTATTTAGTAGGTATTGATATTTTTAGTTTAAAACAATTGGAAGCACTTTATGTGCCTTTGTGAATTTAATTTATGCTTTAATGGTCAAATACCACCTAAATAAGCGGTTTAATACAAGGGCCAGGCTTTGTATGATACCAATGTAAAAAATTATACCAATAGATGGGTACTGAAATAACAAATAACAAAGCCATCAAAAGTGGTTTCACCATTTTATCAAATTTCTTTATCTAGTTATGACTTTTCTAGTGGAAACAATCCATGTTTTGGTGAATAAATCACTAGAAAAGATCTGTAGCTCAAATAAAATTTGTCCTTAGAGGTTTTGTAGAGATTGGAGTTCATGAGATTTGAGAGTTGGATTCAATCCAAAATAATCATCAGAATGCCCTTGGGAAATTTCCATAGTCAGTTCTACTAGCAATTTGTCTTTTTCACCAGATTTATTCTACAATTCCAAATGCCATGAAACCAATCATATTGGATAGGCGTTACAATTACCTATTAGTAGAAAATGGATTAATCATTTTTGGGGTTGCATAACTTTGTTTAAGATTTATCTAGTGAAAACACCCTAAATAGAAGAGTTTAAATTCCTATAATTCATTAATAGCTCAATAAATCTTGATCTCCTGGGTTTTGATAGACCTTGTAGTGCCTCAACATTCAGAGTTGGAATCAACTCAAAAATTGGTATAGGATGACCTAGAGAATTTCTATAAAATAGGTCTGAATTTATTTTGCTAATTATGCTATAGTGTAACTACGGTTCTGATGGGGGAATACCAATTAGGGTATACCCAAGAAGAGGATTCGCCATATGGATCGAGTAGACTGGATCCAAGCCCAGAGTGGGTCAACTCGCCGACTGGAGGCCCAAGATAGCGATTGAATATGTAGCCCACCAAAACACTTGTAAACCCTAACTGGCTGCATATATAAAGTCACCAGAGGCACCCCACGGTGTACGTCATATTAGATCTAGTCTCTTCCTTCGCCTACGGCAACTCCCATGTAAACTAATCTATGATCATATACTGATAGCAGGACATAGCGATTCTCCATCGAGGGGACGTGAACCTGGGTACGTCGTGTGCCAATCTTGCTCCCGAATTCTCCTATGTCGCCTTGTATCCTCTACGTAAGCTACCTCCTGTAGCATCTGCCGTGTCAATACCACGACAGTTGGCGCCCACCATGGGGCAAGCGGTTTTTGGGGGTGATAATTCGGGTGGGATACTTCACCATTAATGCCGACCGGATTGCATCAAGCCGGTTCCGGCCGCTCGTCGTCCAACTCCATGTCGCCTTGATGAAGCCCAGTCACACGAACATGCGTAGCCTGCTTTATAGAGCTAAGTTTTAATTCAATCTCGCACATTTATTGTCTTACTGATGCATGTAAAATGCATACATGAACTTTGTAGTTTGTTAACATGTTTATCCATATATTTGCATCATATATGATGTTAGATCCATGTTTTACATTGATTTCAGGGATTTTCTAAACAATCTCCTATTATTTGGTTCTAACTTTTTCTAATAAAAAACCTTTTGTTAGTATTTTTGACTTTATAGGAGCTACGGAACTCCAAATGGAGCTAGGTCAACGGGAGCTGTTAGATAATTTATGTATGAATCCAACAAGTTAAAATAGAGCCCAAGGGGCACAACGAGCTGAAAATGGGATCCCATTTAATAGAGGGCATGCCATTGGGGCTATCTCAGCCATCGAAACTCCGATGCCGTCGATTCCACCACCATTCGCTTCGTTTTGACCTAAAACCATCTATATATACCCCCTGATGGACTTTCTCGAGACGGACGAAGGGGAGATCGAAAACCATGTAACAGAGAGCCAGTAGGCCGCCGCCCGTAGGAAGATTGGAGGGAGAACCGCTACGTGAATCGCCTCCGGCCGCATCTCCTTCTTCACCAATGACTCCTCATCACTCTCCAAGATAAGAGGAGAGTAGTCCACCCCCTGGACTTTGGGTTTATGGTGGTAACTTGATCTAATCTCTCCATGTACGCTCATCGTTGATGTCCATGTGATGTACCTTATATGAGTATGGATCTATCTATATAATTCCTATGGTGGATATTGTGTTATGAGATAGTACTTGTTATTCATTTATCATTGTGTTGGATCTTGTATGATTTGTCATGCTTTGGGAATATTCTATGATGCATGTAATGGTTTAGATCTATACATAATGCCTTATTTATCCATATCATGAGGTGATTGGCACCACCAAGTGGGGGTAGCTGAGAGAGATGTGATAATACTCTCAACATATCACAACATATGAATCATTGCACTAGTGTTTAGAATGTTTTCCATTAAGAAGTATGATGTATGTATGTAATGGGTGGCCGAGTGACAACGACATATGTATTGAGTGACAGCAATGCAGCCCAACATCCTTTATCTAGGGATAGAAAGGAAGAAGTATGATGTGTGGCGTGATACAAACAAAACGCTAGCCTTATTGCAAGGGTGACCTAGCAACACAAAGGAGTACTTCTTTCACCTATGTGTTTTACGACATGAAGTGCCATTAAAACATTGCAATTATGTGTACCTTTACTATCAATCATCATTGATGGAGAAGAGAGGATTACATGAATCTATGAACTCATGTCCATTGTTCCTATAAAATAAAACCCTTGTCTTGTCCTCTTGCATTGAAGAGGATTAGGACACTTTTATATTCTTGTTTTGTTACATTAAACTTCCAACCATTAAACAACCATATTATTCCTTAAAACTTGTTTAGTGCATAATAAACCAACACTTGTGACACTTTAGTGATAGAGAATAGATAGCTTTTCCTACTTACTCCTGCGGATCGATACCCTACTTCCATATTGAGAGGTACTACGGTGATCCCCTACACTTGGAGGTTACCACTTACTAGTTGATTATTTTATTTAGATCTAATTCATGCCTGTGTATTGGTATATGCAATGAGTGTATGATTTGATACATATCTAGCAACTACAATGCAGCCTACTTCACACGTTAGCACAGCTGATCGGGTCGGCAGCGATCAATAATTTGGATCGGAGAAGCAAGAGCCATGGGGAACACGCAGATCGATCGTGCATGCCTCAGATAACTACTAATCATATGGAGTTGATCGGTCAGTCTGGCTGCCACCCAACATGGCACAGGCGTCGACGGATGCTTGAGAAACCCCACGTGGGAATGTGAAACACTAGTAGAAAACAGGCCATCCGTTCGCGCCCCATCAGAGCATTAGTCCTGGTTGCACCACGAACCGGGACTAATGATGGCACGCGTCCCGGTTCGAGCGGGCACGGGGCTCGGAGGCATGCATCCCGGTTGGTAAGGGGGCATACGTCCCGGTTTGTAACACAAACCGGGACTAAAGGTTGGGCGTCAGCCACGTGGCGTGGCACACACCTTTAGTCCCGGTTTGTGTTACAAACCGGGACGTATGCTCTCGCCCTCTATAAATGCAACGCCCTAGCCCTCTGCCTTCACTCTGTTTTTTCTTGGTGGAAGGTGTGAGGGGTGTGCTAGTTTTTTCCCCTATGCATGCATTCAAGGTGTTTGATGAAATGTTTGAGTGAATGATCCTGTTCAATTTCTCATAAAACAAAAATATAGAAGGTGTCCGAGACGCACTTGAGCTTTCTCCTCTTTATTTTCCTCGATCGAGGTTAGCAATCTTATCTTTTCTCTGTCATTGATACAATGCATGTGTCAATGTGAATTGGTCATTTCACTATTTATGATGTCCTGTTTTTTGATAAACTTACTTATATGATGTAGATGAACGGTCGGGAATGGATGTACGGTGACCGACGCATAGCCTGGTATATGAAAGGCATGGATAAATTTATCGATGTGGCTACGGCAAACAAAGAGAATGGTTTTATACGTTGTCCATGTGTTCAATGTCGGAATAACAAGGAGTACTCTTCCTCGAAAATCATTCACGGCCACCTGATTATGAAAGGTTTCATGCCTAACTATAATTGCTGGACCAAGCACGGGGAAAGAGGGGTTATGATGGAAGATGGTGAAGAAAAAGATGATGATAACAACTATCATCATATGTTTCCTGAATACAGTGATACTGCAATGGAAGACAATGGAGAGGAAGGAGGTGAAGAACGGGCATCAGATGAGCCGGCTGATGAACTTGGTAGGGTCATTTCTGATGCAAAGCGAGACTGTGAAACAGAAAATGAGAAGTTGATGTTAGAGGGCATGTTAGAAGAGCACAAGAAATTGTTGTACCCAAATTGTGAAGATGGCAGCACAAAGCTCGGTACCACACTGGAATTGTTACGATGGAAGGCAGAGTATGGTCTAACTGACTCCTCATTTGAAAAGATGCTGAAAATAATGAAGCCGAAATTTCTAAAACATAATGAACTTCCCGAGAGTACCTACGAAGCAAAGAAGACTCTTTGTCCTCTAGGATTATATGTGCAAAAGATACATGCATGCATTAATGACTGCATCCTCTACCGCGGTAAGGAGTATGAGAATTTAGATAAATGCCCGGTATGCAATGCATTGCGGTATAAAATCATACGAGATGACCCTGGTGATGTTGAGGGAGAGCCCCTCCGGAAGAGGGTTCCTTCTAAGGTTATGTGGTATGCTCCTATAATACCAAGGTTGAAACGCATGTTCAGAAACAAAGAGCATGCCAGGTTGTTGCGATGGCACAAACAAGACCGTAAGAAATACGGGAAGTTGAGACACCCTGCTGATGGGTCACAGTGGAGAAAAATCGAGAGAGACTTCCCAGACTTTGCAGGACATGCTACAGGACACGCACCCATGTGGAAGAAGAAATCTATATTTTGAGAGCTGCCATATTGGAAAGTCCTACGTGTCCGCTCTTCAATCGACGTGATGCACGTGACGAAGAATCTTTGCGTGAACCTGCTAGGATTCCTAGGCGTGTATGGGAAGACAAAAGATACACCAGAAGCATGGGAGGACCAACAAATTATGAAAGACCCAAAGAACATGCATACACAGAACAATATGGATAAAGGGCGTCACTTAAGTCGTGCCAGCTATGCTCTTACGAAAGCAGAGAAGGAAATCTTTTTTGAAGTCCTTTACAGTATCAAGGTGCCATCGGGCTTATTGTAGAGTGAGTGTCCCAACCTTTACACAACATAAGGTGGAGTCCCCTGTGTTTACAATGCTAGTACCTGGATCAATAGCTAGCATCCACAGTTAAGATGTAATATCAAGAAACAGAGGTCATAATATAACTCTATAACCAGGAATAACATAATTTTATTACATCATACATAGCTCATTTGGCTATTACATTACATTGCAGCGGAATAACTAAAATCATGGGTCCTTCATCTTCAAAGTGCCACAGGCAGATGTTGGTTGTAGACTTTGTAATCCTAATCAATCAATCTTCACTAAAAACAATCAAACCTGCAACATTACAAGTTACAGCCACAAGGGTCAATACATTTGAATTGTATTGGCAAGTTTCACTACTATGTGGAATATAAGTGGATCCTATCATTACATGCAATTTTGGCTAAGTAGAGTTTAAGGCTTATTTGCATAAAGCAATATTTATCCTATCTTTTCAAAATGGGTTTGGTCCTTTGTCAAATCTCTTTTCCAAGTTCCTTGAACTCCTTGGTAGAAACTCAAGTTGTTCAAGTCCTTGTCAAAATCCCTTGAGCTACTTGGTAACCCCAAGTGCAGCAAGTTTTATCAAAATCTCATGAGTTCCTTGGTAACCCCAAGTGTTCATGTTTTCAACAAAATCTCTTGAGTTCCTTGGTAACCCCAAGAACATCAAGTTTTGTCAAAGTCTCTTGAGCTCCTTGGTAACCCCAAGTGCATCAAGTCCTTAAAAGTTTTCTTTTAGAAATTAGAATGTCGAGATCTCCCATAGTTCAAACTTTAGTTGCTCAGTATTGTCCATAACCGGGGACACGGCTAAGTACTTAGATTTTATTATCTTCTGCAGAAGGAGTACACTTTACCCACATGTCACAATCCCATCCTTTTGCCACCAGTGGCCACTGGATTAGCACTCACCAAGATGGAGTACTGGCAGATTGAGAATGTGACGAAGTCTTTCCAAAGGGTCCTCCCATACACCATTGCTAGCTTGACTTCAGCACCCATGAAGCATTCCAGATCCCCATGTCCAGTAAAACTGAAGACAATGCATGGGTCTTCCCAATGTAGTTGACTAAGCCAGAGCCATAATAGCATGTGGTTGCACACGAAAGCCACAATTGGAGAAACATGTTCAATCTCTAAGTTTCCTGGGTGGTTTCCTTTGGAGCACAACACAAAGAGATTGCCATAGACATGGTTCCTTTTGTTGCCACCTTCTCCAATACTCAAAGTATCCTTGGCCACCCAGGTGGTTCATTGAGTCCTTGTTTTATTATACAAAACACAAGTCCTTTTCTCAACTTCATAAAATCTCAACATGTATCTCTTTTCAAAGTATATATAGCATGGCTAAGCATGTAACAACTACATTGTTTTCTCTAAGGAATGTATAGGGAATCCTATTAGGATTTTAGCATAGCATAAGTATAAAATATCTTTTCATGCATGTTTCAAAATCCACTAAGTATAATGAAAATAGTAGGACTAGATGATAGTGTAACTTGCCTTTTTGGTAGGGAATGATGGTTCACTCCTTGATCTTGCTAGTCTCACACTTTTCTAACTTCACTACAATCAATCAAGCAAACACCAAAATCAACTAGCATTCCAAACCAATAAATCAATCAAACAACTTCACACACATAAAACAATGGGATCTAAGATGCATGTAATCATACAAGGGATGGTTCTATTTGCAAAGATGGTCTCCACTAGGCTTCTAAACTTTGTAAAGTCCAAAGTGGTCATTTACCAAAATGGCAAAGTCATTTACAAAAGGGTTTTGTCCATAAACCATTTTTAAATCCATTCAACATTTTATGTGGTGGAAAAACATTTTTATCAAGCAACAACTTTTAGTGGTTCACCAAATAAGTTGAGGTTTCTCAAAACTTGGTGTTTATGGCCAGTAGGTTTGATCCAAAATATTTTCCCAAAGTTTTTACTCCAAAACATTTTCATAACAAAATTTATTATTTTTATTTGGCTAGAAATGGACTAAACCAATTAATCCATCCTAATCTTCTCCAAATTCATTTTCAAAACCATGGGTTGGTTCCTAGGGTCAGTAAGTTCACAACAAACCATTTTGCCAAGGTTTCAAACTTAAAAATATTTTTGAATCATTTTTCTATTCTAAACAAGCATACAAATGTTTCTGCAAAATCAACCAATCTAACAGATACTATTTGCTAAAACAAAGGCATGGTTGGCTAGGGTTTGTTCCACTGATTCCAACGGTATCAAATTTGTAAATTTTGGACGTGTGGATCGAAAGTTACAAGGGTTTGAAATTTACAAACAAATATGTTTTCAAATCTGTTTTTAAACAGAACAGGTGACACGCGGCGCATCGCTATTCGCGGGTACCGGTTCGGCCGGATCAGCAATGAGGTGCGTTGGATCTAATTAGATCGTGTGGTCCAGAGAGCGTACCTCTTCGTGACTTAAATGATCTAATCTTACTTGCCCGATCTAGATCGAACGGCTCTAACTGCCTTGCCAAAAGCTGGCGGCGCTAGGATAACGGCGAGCGGCGGAGCGGCCAGATAGTGGCGGCGCTGGCGAGGCAGGACGCTAGAAGAGAGGGGAGGTTGCTCACCAGATTCGCGAGGACGTGGTGATGCTCGACGTGTGCTTGTCATGGCAGGGGGTGCTCTGGTACAGCTGCGATTGTTCGCCGGAGTAGAGAACAACGTCGGGTGGTCTCAGTCGTGGTCGGAGTCGTTGCTACAGGTCACGAGAAGGCCAACCGAGGGTAAGGTTAGGTGCGTAAGACCAAGGCGAAGTTGCTCGCATGATCGAGAAGAAGAGGGGCGGTCGAGGTTTACCGGGGAGCTTGACGGAGGCGAGATAGACGGCGGCGTTGTCAGAGCTTGTCGAAGACGGTGTTCTGGGACGCCCGCGGTTGAACGAAGAGCACTGGGAGATGTGTCTGGGAGTGGGGAATCTGCTAGCATGCTCAGGGAGGCAAGGGGTGGCGAAGCTCGGCTGGAATTCGATGATGAGGGTCGTCGGAGACAGAGGAGCTTGGGGAAGAATTGGGGCGTCTGGGAGCGCGTCGAGATGGGGTGACAGAGGGGAAGTGGAGAGGAGACATGAGCGTTTAAGCCTGCGTGATAAAGGCGGGTAACGGTGGTCGCGTTAAGGCGAATTAAGGCCGCGAAATCATGGGCAGGAACGGTGTCGAGGGGAGGTAGAAGGAGTTGCGCGGGTGAGAAGGAAGAACAGGAGGAGTGGGGTCCAGTCGTCAGTGAGAAAAAGAGTGAGGGGAGGGTCCACTGGTCAGCCTCTGCATGGGTTAGAACTTGAGTACGAATCGTTTTTCTTCGGGGAGGGAAACTGGGCTGGTTTGCTGGGCTTGTGGGCTTGGCCGGCTGGGCTAGGTCCAATTCCATTTTTTTTCTTCCTGGAACTTTTTTTCCTTTTCTAATTCTTTTTCTGTTTTGAAATTCAAACAATCAAACAACACTCAATTTGATTCAAACAATCACTAAACTTTGTAACTTTGAATTTGGTTCTGTTTATCAACATAAACCAAATCCCAAAATAAAATAATAATTTTTATTCTTTTTAGGATCCATTCTTTAATTAAATAAAATGGATCTTTAGTTATTTAATAAAATAGGGTTTGATTTAATTAACAAAAACTCCATTTGAAATCCAAATATTTTCAAAACCAAATTAGTAGGTTTTATTTGGAAATAAAGAATACTTGGAAACTTGTTTAAAACAAAATAACCTTTTATTTTAGGGTCCATTAATAATTAAATACAATAGACCTTCATTATAAAATCAACTAGGATTTATTTTATTTAAAATATTTATTTTGAAATCTATAATAAAGCCAAAACACTTCAGTAGGTTTTATTTGAGAATACAAAATATTTGGAAAACTTATTTAAAATAATTTAATAAGTTTTTGATGTTTTAATTAAAATGGTAAAACCTTTTTTTTAGATAAAATTGGATATTAAATCCTTATTAATTTATTTAAATAAACTTTTGCTATTTTTATTCAAAACAAAATGTTTTAATTCCAAAGTTTGGCCAAGGTTTAATTTGGCTTTATAAAATAATCTTTGTTTATGAATCTACCTTTTCTTTTGAAAATCAAATCTTTTATTAAAAGATCCAAAATAGTAATTCCAAAACATTTTAATTTCCTTTAATAAGTGTTTTATCCTTATAAATCCCTTTAGGATTTATTTGATTCAAATTGGTTTGAAGTTTCCAATTAAATTCAAAAAGTTTCTTATGGCCCTGAAAATCAACAAAGTTTTATTTCATTCATTTACTTTCACATTACAAGATTTGGAAAATCTTGGGATGTGACACTTATCATCTAATATAAAGGGGATAATAAATATTGCCGTCTCTGCCGCTGCCTAGGAGCTCACCGCCAGCATGACGTCGTGCTGACGTCACTCGTGCGTCACCTTGCTCGTGTGGCAGTTGATGTGGCCTAGGGCCCATCAGTCAGCCTCAGTGGGTAGGCTCCGCTGTGGTATAAAAAGTATCTGATGCGTGTGTTGACATCAGAATGCGTGGAGGCTGAGTTGGCACTGGGGCCCTTCTATCAGTCTCACTGGCTAGGGGTCGCCCCGGTGTAAAAACTATTTGCCTTTTTGTTTTTAATTCCAAAAAATGAGTTAATATTGTAAAATCAATAACTTATTGTTTATAAGTCAGAAAAATACAAATAATATATCAAATTGTTCAGAAAAATGAAACCTATCTATTTAACCAATAATCATGCATTGTTCAACAGCTTAAATGACAAGTATAATTAGAAGAACAAATACACCCCTCTCATATGTTCCGGAGTTTCCCCGAGTTAGGGTTTTCACCCCTCAGAACCCCGATTAAATCGTCGAGCATGTCTTAGGGTTACATTCCAATGCAAATTAACTTGTCATATCATCATACTTGCTTGAGAATTGCATCGATGCCATGTGTTGAACAAGCTAGGCGTTCGGTTCTTCGCGGTAGAATACAAGATCGAGATCAAAGACCGAGGTCAACACCATCGAAGATTGAAGATTTCTTGATATCCATCGCATTGTAGATGCTTAGCCATGATATTAGTTGTCATAGACCCTAGTTGAATCGATATTGCACCTAGGGTTAGCCGGTGTGTCCTCGCCAGGGCATCTCGAACCCGAGGGTTGATTGATTGCCGCCTTTCTTTTCGGTATTGGTTCTTCGTGATAGGATCCGAGCCCGATGGTTTCTCCGAATTAGGGTTTCTAATATTGTAAATTCATTTTTATTATTGTGTATGTATATATTAGGGTTTCTCTGAATTAGGGTTTATATCTCTCAACACCGTACCTAACATTCTCCCTTAGCCGCTTTGACTTATCCGTTTTTCCACCTATGCAGAAAATATGGACCCACACGACAGAGACGAAGAAAAGGAAGAGTTGATCCAAGGTGTGATCCGCGGGGAAGAAAATTTAGATGTATGGACGTTTCTGAACAACTCCGGTGAGGGTGATCCTCTTTTTGCCGGAAGAAACGACTTGTTTGAGGTTGAAGGTGATGCCTTCCGCGAGGGAGAAGGTGATGCCTTGTGTGATCGAGAACACGACCGCTCCGGCGAGGTGCATGTAATATAATTAATTCATTAATTAATAATCTGCTATCTATATAGAAATAGTAACGACTATCTTTCTTCTTTTAGCCCTCTGGATCGAAGAAATCTACTGAAAAGAGCAGACGTGGCCCAACCAAAGAGTTGGAAGACCATGAGAGGTTCAGGATCGAAGATGTTGCTGAAGACGGCAAACCGACGGCTCCTGAAGTTGTCGCAAACAAATTTGTGGCACAATGCGGAGTAATCGTTAGCGACTTAATCCCGATCACCATTCGAAATTGGAATAGGCCTGCTGATGCGGAAGAAGAGGGAACATGTTTTTTTGTTCCTAACCACGCCAAAGATTTACTGTGGAAGAGGCTCATGGTTAATTTCAAACTACCGAAGATAGAGCTGGATCCAAATGCGGAGGATCCAGTTGAGGACGCCTTAGAACATGGGAGAGCCATGGAGGCTAAGGTCAGGGAGTGGGCTTTGAAGAAGATGGCCCAGTGTTTCACCAACTGGAAGAAAAGATTGCACCTTGACTATGTCGTGAAAGAGAAGACTCCCGATTTCAAGAATATTCAGTTTGAGAAGATAAAACCATTCTGGGCTGAGTTTGTGAAATACAAGACATCAGAAAAATCTAAGAAAATGTTTGCAATGAATAAGGTGAATGCTGCGAACAAGAAGTATCACCATACTATGGGGCAAGGTGGCTACAGGGCTGGCATTCCTAAGTGGGAGAAACTTGAGAATGAACTGCGTGCTAAAAAGATCACCCCAGGGACAGACGATTGGGTAGAACGTGCAAGGAATTGGTTTTACGGGCATGGGGGCACGTTGGACTCGGAAGGGAAGTGTATATATAACATACGACATAAAGAAGACCCCTTGCCAATAGAGAAGATGAGAAAAGCAGTAAAGGCTGTTAAAGATGGGGACTTCATTCCCGATAGAGAGAATGATGGGCTCACACTCGCCCTTGGAAATAAGGAACATGATGGACGAACACGAGGCACAAGTGGCTCCAAACCATGGAGGACTGGGTTTCACGAAGAGAGGAAGAAATATTGTAACATCCCTAAAATCATGTTTCAAAACTCATGCATATCATCCATGCATCCATGATCATGTAGAGTTCATTTCAAACAAACCAATTCAAAATCAGGAGCATATGAGCTCATTATTTTATGTGATCAGCATTTAATACAAATGCTACTCTCCAATGAGAGATTGTTGTTCATTGAACCAAACCTTGTTGTCTTATTGCTCTCAGATTGTATTGCTAGATTGCTAGGATTTAAACCAAAGTTTCAAAACAAATATGATTTGAAAACCAATTTCAAAACCTATTTAAACTAGTGCTATGCCACTTCTTACTTTGTTTTATACCAAGTGACCAGGCCAATTCAAAGTGACCACTTGGTTTTGTGTCCAGATTTGTGAGTGTTGCACTCTACAAAAGTCCCGAAAGGATTTGAATTCAAACAGCTTTTGAAATCATTTGACTTTGATTCCTGAAATTAAAAACAGAAAGAGAAAAGGAGAAAAGAATTAGAAAAGGGTCGGCGCCACCTTTCTAGCCCAACAACAGAATTAGCCCACTAAGCCCACCTGGGTTCCCCCTCTCTCTCTCTCTCACTCGCAGACAAACCCGCCAAGTCACTGACCACCTGACCCCACCCCCTCTCTGTTTCACTCGCTGACAAGTGGACCCTGCGACCACGTCGTCGTCTTCGTCGTCAATCACGCGCGGTCGAGGCGCTCGCTCCGCCATTACCTCGCCGCAGTCACTGCGAGCTTAATTGCCATTGATTCTGCGCGTAATCGCCGCCCCTCCTGCCTACTTAACCCCCTCTGCACCGCGAACATTTTCCCTCACCTAGCGCCACCACTCTGCCACCAGGCTGCCCGTAATCGCCCTTGCACCGCCGCAGGAAGAATCCTCTCCGGCGACCAATCCCGGTGAGCACCGTGCGCCCCTTCCTCTCTGGTTCATATGAATAGCTTCACAACCTCTTTGCGCTCCTTCTGACGTCTTTGGTTCGTCCTATACTGCCCCAGGTCGACGACTCCATCAAGCGCAGCAAGATCCCGACGACGTGTTCGACTCCGGCGACTAAATTCGGTGAGCCCCGTGTTCCCCTTCGTTTCTGACTCACACGAACGTGTTCGCCGTAGCCTTGCGCAACCCCTGATACCATTGATTCGTGCTAGGGTGACCTGGAACATCGCCAACATCGCCGTACACCCGAGCCCGACGCTGTCATCAACTCCGACGAGCTCCCACGGCCACTGCAGCGCGCCCCTTGTCAAGCCGTCGTCACGTTGATCTTCAGTACATCGTCGCGAGTCTGGTAAGCGTCTTCGACGACCCCAGAACCCCCTGTAGCACCGCGCCGCCGTAGACAGAGCACGCCGCCACCAGTTGCCACCGCCAGCGCCGCCCATCCGTGGTCGCTTGATCAATGACCGTTGGATCTAGATCCAGCTCATAGGAATAGATAACTTAACGAAACAGTACGCTTAGATCTGGACCGTGCGCGGTCACTTTAATCCAAAGGCCTGCATCAACCGATCCGTGCGAAGCGGTATAGACCAATCAGAACATGACGCGTGGCTAGGGTTTAGATTTAAAATCAGGATTTGAATCTATTGAATGTTCAAACTTGTTTTAATCATAACTTTTGATCCCCACGTCCAAATTTGATGAATTTTATATCAATGGAATCAGGAGAGAAAGCCCTTTCCAAATATGCAATGTGTTTAATGTTTTGTTTCTGTTAAAATGGTTTTATTTTACAGAAACATGTGTAGGCCTATTTTGTGTATATAAGTTATTTGAGAAATGTTTTAGTGTTTAAATAAATGTTGTTTGAAAAGTTTTGAACTTGTTTATGAACCAGTACTGTGCACTTGTCTTGTTGAGTTTAGAAAATCATCACATATCATATTGCATGAATCCATATATTTTTGCTTGTATTTATTCTGTATGTGATTTTTTGCAATGATTTTATGTGTAGATTTTGGTGCCAATAGTGATTGTGATTGTGAGGAGTGTAGCTACTCTCCAAACGACCAAGGCAAGTGGTGCTTCATGTTTTTATTCCTATGTTTTCTACTATGCATTAGAAATATTTTGCTAGCCTTGCATGGTTATATTTTGCTTATATGCTATGCTTGGCAAATCCTAGTAGTTGTAGAATTGCTAGAAATTTCTAAGTTAAGATGCTTATCTATACCATGCTTAGCCTAGCTAGTAGCAACCAAGGGTGGTGAATTATTCATGCTATGGAAAAATATTTCTAAGTCTTTGGACTTGTGTTTTTGCTTAATAAAACAACTAAGTGAATGAAACACCTAGGTGGAATGGAAGGAATGGTTTATGTTGAGTGGTTACACAAAGCCCATTTCTATGGTTTACCTTGTGTATCTCACTTGTGGAAAGCCACCCAGGAACAAAGGGATTTGAGAGTCCAAATGTTAAGAAGCTTCTAGTGCAGCCACTTGGCAATATGGGCTCTGCCTGGATCACATAGGTTGCAATAACTTAGCCATTTGGACAGTTGGTGGTAGTGGGATGATAGGTTGGAACGCGTCCATTTGGTCTAAGGGAAGGCTTCTGAAAGGTCCTGTCTTGGTGAAAATCAAGTCTTGTGGGGAAAGTGCACAACCTCTACAGATGGAAGAATCTAAGTACTTAGCCATGTACCTGGAAAAGGACAACTTGAGCATCAAGACATGGAAGCTATCAAGAATCTCCTCATCCCAATTTCTAAGTAAAACTTGTGGTTGAACAAGGGTAAGGGACCCCAATGTCTATTGGTGGTTCCTTGGGAAAAGTTTTTGACAAAGAAAAACTTAGTGTTTTCAACTAATAGGCAAAACCTATTTTTGAGCAAAGCAAGCCTAAGCTACACTTAGCCAAAAAGCATATAGTATTTATTCCACCAATATTCTACTAAGGTATCACTTGCCAATACTATTCCAAATGTATTGACCCACTGTGGCTGTAACTTGTGATGTTGCAGGTTATTCTGATGAGGATTAGGAGTCATGAGTCTACACTCAACATGTTTGCATGTGGCACATGAAGATGAAGACTTTTATCTATTTGCTTATTTAAACTCTTGTACTAGGCCTGTGGCCATGGAGTTGTAAAAGACTATGTTGTCTCTGGAATGACTGTAATAATGACCTTTGTTTCTGTGTACTTCATCTTAAACTGTGGATGCTAGCATTGATCCAGGGACTAGCATTGTAATCACAGGGATCCTTTCCTTTACAAAGGAGGGATCTTACAGATGGTATCAGAGCACTGTGTTGCATGTAGGATTATGACCCTAGGATTGGAAACCACTAAGGAAGAATTTTGACAAACTTCCACACTTGTATTTTCTTCTCGTAAACTTTTCTAATCTTCTTTCTCATCTCTATTTATAGATGAAATCCATCAACGAAGCCGTAAGGAAGGGACCACTCATGACTATGACTTTGGAATGTGAGACAGAATTCCCCAAGGCTCTCAAGGACCTCATGGTTGTCATGGGAATACATGGTGCAGCTGTGTACAAGGGTTTTCCTGTGATGGATGAAGGAGTTGAGTACTGGTGGGTGCAACTTCACTTGTATAAAAACAAGGAAGACAACCACAAAGAATCAGGATTCTGCATGTTCACCAATTCAGTGGTGCACACTACATTCTTTGATTCAGCAAGGGATGCAGCTTGGAAGACCATCAAAGAACTTGGTGATAGAGTCAAGTGTAGGATTCTCAACATCCAGAATGACTTAAAGGAAGAAAAGAAACATACCCAAGAGTTGGAGGCTACCAACCAAACTTTAAGAGGAGACATTATAGACTTAGTAATGGAGTCATGTGCTCAAGATAGACTGATTGCTTCTAGAAATATTACGTTAGCCAACTTGGCAAGTGAGATAGGATTGTAAGCGTACTTCGTTAGTTGGACCACCACACTTATCATTTTATTTTCCAAAATGTTGTTTAAAATAAGTTGAACCTTGGTTGTTTGTAATGGATCCATGTATGCCATGACTTGTGTGTTTGATTTCCAAAGTTATGCATGTGATGCCTTGTCTTGTGTTTTGTCTTAAATTGTGTTGCTTCTAACTTTTTCTATCTTATAAATAGATGCCTAATGTTACCATCAACACTGTTGAAGAGTTCCAGGGAACTCGTTTTGGCCCTCGTATTATTGAGCTCACTAATTTGCTCAATATCCCTCTTCCTACTATCATGGTGCTTCCCCTCACCAAGTTTGAGAGGAAAGACCTTTGGGGTTTCAAGGTTAATCAGCCAGGACGCCAGACTGAGCCTACCACGGAGGCTATCATCTTCAAGCTCATGCACGATGACAAGGAGAGAGAGGCCTAGAGGTAGTCATGCAGGACTTTATTGGACGTCTATTAGGGAGACACTCTTGACAGGTTAGAGGTACTCACTTCCACGCCTTCGGTCGATGTGATGAGGATGGAGAGGCCATCGACTTCGAGGACACTTCGAGGGAGACAGCAGAGCCGATTCGTCTATACCTCCAGGACTTAGAGGTTCTTCTTAGGCACGTGGACACTGATAGGACCAACGTCATGCTCAGCAATGACGAACTCCAGGTGCAGCTTCGTGAGAAGGACAAGCTCTTCGCGGAGCAAGATGAGATAGTCAAGGAGATGGAGGCAAAGTTCAAGAGTTAGGACAGAAAGTTCAAGAGTCAAGAGAAGCGAGTCCAAGACAGGAACAAGAGGATTCGAGACATGACTGCAGAACTGGAGGCCAAGGACTTCGAGATCGAGCATCAGCAGACTGTGATTGAGAGGCTTCGTTCTCAGAAGAGGGTTCTCAAAGCCAAAGTAGAGACCTTGACCACCAATGTCGAGGAATACAAGACCGCTATGGAGAATGTAGGTCTTACATTTGTTGAGGAGGAGGTTGATGCCGAGGAGTAGTGGTGACTACTCATTTATCATTTATTTATCATGCTTTATTTGAGTCGCAATGACCATCCAACATGTGGATGGCTTGCTATTGGTGTGTTTACTTTGCAAACTTGTTGTTTATGTTGTTGAACTATTATTATTGTGGTGCATGCTTGGTGATTGTTTATGTGATGTATTGTGCATGATAGCATCTATGGGTATCTCATTCTTATCTTTATTGAACAAACCACAGATGCCTCCCCGTCGTGCCAATCCCAACCCCAACAACAACAACATCACCCCTGAGATGCAGCAAATGATGACAGCTCAGACTCAGCTGATGCAAATGATGACTACGTTCATCCAGAACCAGAAAAACAACAACAACAACAACAACAACAACAACAACCCACCGGGTTTTGACATGCTTACCAGGTTCTTGAGATTGAGGCCAGCAAAGTTCTCAGGAACAACTGATCCTATGGTGGCCAATGATTGGCTACGATCTGTGAACAAGGACTTGGTAACAGTTGGCTGTACTGATGAAGAGAAAGTCAGATTTGCAGCTCACTTGTTGGAAGGACCAGTAGCTACTTGGTGGGATAACTTCCAGATCACCACTCCCATTGAGGATGTGACATGGGCTATCTTTGAAGATGATTTCCGTACTGCTCACATCTCATCCGGAGTGATGAGTTTGAAGAAGAAAGAGTTCCATAACTTGAAGCAGCGCCACCGCAGCGTGGCTGAATATATTGAAGAGTTCAACAATCTGGCGTGTTATGCACCGGATGAAGTTGACACTGATGCTAAGAGGAAGGAAAAGTTCCTTGAAGGCCTGAATGATGAATTGAACCTGCAGCTATCAGTGGCCTATGTTCCCACCTACCAGTCTCTTTGTGACAAAGCTGCTATATTGGAGAACAAAATGAAACAAGTGGAAAGCAGGAAGAGAAAGCACTCGGACAAGCACAGCTCGGGATCGTCTCACAAACGTTCCCATTATGATGATAGTGGAAGCTCAGGATCCCACAAGCATGGGAAATTCAACAAGCACCACAACCACAACCGTCATCATGACAACAAGCATCACCGTAGTCATGACAATGACAAGTACAAGAACCACAAGGGTGGATATAAGAACCAACACAGTGGTAGTGGAAGTGGCAGTGGAAGCCAGCCTGTCAAGAAGGACATTAGTCAGGTTGAGTGTTTCAAGTGCAAGAAGATGGGGCATTATGCAAATGAATGCCCAGAAAATAAAGTTGAAGGACCCAACAAGACCAACCCTTTTCAAAAGGGACAAGTGAAAAACATCAATGTGGAAGAGATCTATGAGGAACCTGATGCTGTTGCTGGTAAGTTCAAACTCAATTCTGTTCCAGCATTTGTTCTCTTTGATACTGGTGCATCTCATTCATTCATATCAAGAGCATTTTTTGAAAGAAATGAACTACCGGTAGAAACCATTGGGTGCCCTATAAAAGTAAGTTCTCTTGGGGGAGAAATGATAGTGAATTCAGGGTGTCATGATCTAGTCATAGAGTTTGGAAAGTATAAGTTTCCCGTTAACTTGATAATCCTAAACTCCCAAGGTTTGGATGTCATTTTGGGAATGGACTGGATGACTAAGCACAAGGGAGTGATAGATTGTGCAAACCATACTTTCTCACTCACAACTCCAGAAAACAAAAGAATCAGGTTCAAGACCAACTTTGAATCAAAGAGGAGTAAGCTAAATTCTCTTAAGGGGTTTAGCATGGACAGTGTGCCTATTGTGTGTGAGTATCCAGATGTGTTTCCGGAAGAATTACCGGGAATGCCACCTGATAGAGATGTGGAATTTCTCATTGATTAGCTACCAGGATCTGGACCAATAGCAAAAAGACCGTACAAGATGTCAGTTGATGAGTTGAAGGAACTCAAGAAGCAACTTGGAGAACAGTTGCAAAAAGGTTTTATCCAACCAAGTTCCTCATCTTGGGGAGCACCAGTTTTGTTTGTGGAAAAGAAGGATAGAAGTCAAAGGTTATGCATAGATTACCGTTCACTCAATGAGGTGACTATCAAGAACAAATACCCTTTGCCTAGAATCAATGATTTGTTTGACCAGCTAGAAGGAGCTTGTGTGTTCTCAAAGATTGATCTTAGGTCGGGTTATTTCCAACTCAAGATAAGAGAACAAGACATACCCAAGACAGCTTTCACCACAAGGTATGGATTGTATGAGTATACCGTGATGCCATTTGGTTTGACCAATGCACCAACATACTTCATGAATATGATGAACAAGGTGTTCATGGAATTCCTTGATAAGTTTGTTGTGGTTTTTATCGATGACATTCTAATCTACTCCAAGAGCAAGGAAGAGCATGTGGGACATTTACGTTTGATACTTGAGAAACTTAGAGAGCATAAATTGTATGCCAAATTCAACAAGTGTGAATTTTGGTTGAATGAAGTTGGATTTCTTGGACACGTTGTGTCAGGAGATGGTGTAGCAGTTGATCCTGCTAAAGTTTCAGCTGTAACTGAATGGGAATCTCCTAAGTCAGTAAAAGAAGTTCGTAGTTTCCTTGGCTTGGCGGGATACTACAGAAGGTTTATTGAGAATTTCTCCAAGGTAGCAAAACCTATGACAGAATTGCTGAAGAAAGACAAGAAATTTGCTTGGTCTGAAGGTTGTGAACTCAGCTTTCAAGAATTGAAGAAGAGACTAGTGACAGCACCAGTCTTGTGTTTGCCAGATTTGGAGAGGGATTTCCAAGTGTATTGTGATGCATCTCATCATGGATTAGGTGCAGTACTTATGCAAGAAGGAAAATTTGTGGCGTATGCCTCGAGACAACTCAAAACTCATGAAGTGAACTACCCTACTCATGATTTAGAGTTAGACTCTGTTGTCCATGCACTCAAGACATGGAGACATTATCTTTTGGGAAAACGATGTGAAGTGTTCACAGATCACAAGAGTTTGAAGTATATTTTCACCCAGAAAGAAATTAATATGAGACAAAGAAGATGGCTAGAACTCATCAAGGACTATGACTTGAGTTTGCAATACCATCCTGGTAAAGAAAATGTTGTAGCGGATGCTCTAAGCCGTAAAGTTTTTGTGAATGGCCTTACTAAGGGAGAATTGCCAGATGATCTGTGTGCCCAATTTAGAGACTTCAGATTAGAGATTGTGCCTGAAGGACATCTCATGTCTTTGGATGTTCAACCCACTTTGTTGGACAAGATTAAAGAAGCCTAGAAGACTGATAAGGAAATTGAAGAGATTAAGGAAAAGATTGGCAAGGGAAAAGCCAAAGGATTTCATGAAGACGAACAGGGTACTTTATGGCATGGAAAACATATCTGTGTTCCACAAGATCCGGAGCTTCGAAAACTGATTTTACAAGAAGCACACAACTCACCATATTCCATTCATGTGGGTAACACCAAAATGTACATGGATATGAAGGAAAGATTTTGGTGGAATAATCTCAAGAAGGACATCGCCGAACGTATTGCTTTGTGTGATGTATGTAGTAGAGTGAAAGCGGAACATCAGAAACCAGCAGGTTTGCTTCAACCACTACCTATTCTTGATTGGAAGTGGGACAAGATTGGTATGGATTTCATTACCGGATTGCCAAGGACCCGGTCAGGATATGATTCTATTTGGGTAGTAGTGGATCGCCTAACTAAAGTGGCTCATTTCATACCCGTGAAGACAACCTATACAAGTGCTAAGTTAGCCAAGATCTATGTGAGTAGAATTGTATGTCTACATGGAGTACCCAAGAGTATTGTGTCATATAGAGGAACCCAATTCACTTCTCATTTTTGGAGGCAATTACATGAGTCATTGGGAACAAGGTTGGAATTCAGCACCGCTTTTCATCCTTAGACTGATGGACAAATAGAATGGACTAATCAGATTCTTGAAGATATGTTGAGGGCATGTGCTCTAGACTATGGAGCCAGTTGGGATGAAAGTCTGCCTTACGCAGAATTCTCTTATAATAATAGCTATCAGGCCAGTATTGAGATGGCACCGTTTGAATTTCTCTATGGGAGAAAGTGTACCACCGCATTGCTATGGAATGGTGTGGGAGAAAGAAGTTTGTTCGGACCAGAACTAATCAAAGAGGCGGAAGAGAAAGTCAAGCTGGTTAAAGACAGATTGAAGATATCACAGTCCCGACAGAAAAGCTACGCAGATCCTAAGCGTAGAGAAGTCACCTATGATGTTGGTGATAGAGCTTATCTTAGAGTGTCACCACTTCGTGGAGTGAAGAGATTTGGTGTCAAAGGTAAATTGGCCCCAAGATATGTTGGGCCATTCAAGATTCTAAGTCGCAAAGGAGAAGTAGCCTATGAGATTGAATTGCCAGAGTCTTTGTCAGCTGTTCATAATGTGTTTCATGTGAGTCAGCTTAAGAAATGTCACCCAGAAATGGAAGAAACTTCTTTGAAGGATACTATACCTTTGGAAGAGGTTCAATTGGAGAGTGATCTCACTTATGAGGAGAAACCTATCAGGATTCTTGAGACTGCAGAAAGAGTCACACGGACTAAGACCATCAAGTTTTGCAAAGTCCAATGGAACCATCATTCTGAAGAGGAAGCAACATGGGAAAGAGAAGATGACCTTCGGAAAGACCACCCTCACCTATTTGCTAGCCAATCCGAATCTCGAGGGCGAGATTCACCTTAAGGGGGTTAGATTTGTAACATACCTAAAATCATGTTTCGAAACTCATGCATATCATCCATGCATCCATGATCATGTAGAGTTCATTTCAAACAAACCAATTCAAAAACAGGAGCATATGAGCTCATTATTTTATGTGATCAGCATTTAAAATAAATGCTACTCTCCAATGAGAGATTGTTGTTCATTGAACCAAACCTTGTTGTCTTATTTCTCTCAGATTGTATTGCTAGATTGCTAGGATTTAAACCAAAGTTTCAAAACAAATATGATTTGAAAACCAATTTCAAAACCTATTTAAACTAGTGCTATGTCACTGCTTGCTTTGTTTTATACCAAGTGACCAGGCCAATTCAAAGTGACCACTTGGTTTTGTGTCCAGATTTGTGAGTGTTGCACTCTACAAAAATCCTGAAAGGATTTGAATTCAAACAACTTTTGAAATCATTTGAATTTGATTCCTGAAATTGCAAACAGAAAAAGAAAAGGAGAAAAGAATTAGAAAAGGGCCGGCGCCACCTTTCTAGCCCAACAACAGAATCAGCCCACTAAGCCCACCCGGGTTCCCCCCTCTCTCTCTCACTCGCAGACAAACCCACCAAGTCACTGACCACCTGACCCCACCCCCTCTCTGTTTCACTCGCTGACAAGTGGACCCTGCGACCACGTCGTCGTCGTCGTCAATCACGCGCGGCCGAGGCGCTCGCTCCGCCGTTACCTCGCCACAGTCACTGCGATCTTAATTGCCATTGATTCTGCGTGTAATCGCCGCCCCCTCCTGCCTACTTAACCCCCTCCGCACCGCGAACATTTTCCCTCACCTAGCGCCACCACTCTGCCACCAGGCTGGCCGTAATCGCCCTTGCACCGCCGCAGGCAGAATCCTCTCTGGCGACCAATCCCGGTGATCACCATGCGCCCCTTCGTCTCTGGTTCAACGAACAGCTTCACAACATCTTTGCGCTCCTTCTGACGTCTTTGGTTCATCCTATACTGCCCCAGGTCGACGACTCCATCAAGCGCAGCAAGATCCCGACGACGTCTTCGACTCCGGCGACTAAATTCGGTGAGCCCCGTGTTCCCCTTCGTTTCTGACTCACACGAACGTGTTCGCCGTAGCCTTGTGCAACCCCTGATACCATTGATTCGTGCTAGGGTGACCTGGAACGTCGCCAACATCGCCGTCCACCCGAGCCCGACGCTGTCATCAACTCCGACGAGCTCCCACGGCCACTACAGCGCGCCCCTTGTCAAGCCGTCGTCACGTTGAGCTTCAGTACATCGTCGCGAGTCTGGTAAGCGTCTTCGACGACCCCAGAACCCCCTGTAGCACCGCGCCGCCGTAGACAGAGCACGCCGCCACCAGTTGCCACCGCCAGCGCCGCCCATCCGTGGTCGCTTGATCAATGACCGTTGGATCTAGATCCAGCTCATAGGAATAGATAACTTAACGAAACGGTACGCTTAGATCTGGACCGTGCGCGGTCACTTTAATCCAAAGGCCTGCATCAACCGATCCGTGCGAAGCGGTATAGACCAATCAGAACATGACGCGTGGCTAGGGTTTAGATTTAAAATCAGGATTTGAATCTATTGAATGTTCAAACTTGTTTTAATCATAACTTTTGATCCCCACGTCCAAATTTGATGAATTTTATATCAATGGAATCAGGAGAGAAATCCCTTTCCAAATATGCAATGTGTTTAATGTTTTGTTTCTGTTAAAATGGTTTTATTTTACAGAAACATGTGTAGGCCTATTTTGTGTATATAAGTTATTTGAGAAATGTTTTAGTGTTTAAATAAATGTTGTTTGGAAAGTTTTGAACTTGTTTATGAACCAGTACTGTGCACTTGTCTTGTTGAGTTTAGAAAATCATCACATATCATATTGCATGAATCCATATATTTTTGCTTGTATTTATTCTGTATGTGATTTTTTGCAATGATTTTATGTGTAGATTTTGGTGCCAATAGTGATTGTGATTGTGAGGAGTGTAGCTACTCTCCAAACGACCAAGGAAAGTGGTGCTTCATGTTTTTATTCCTATGTTTTCTACTATGCATTAGAAATATTTTGCTAGTCTTGCATGGTTATATTTTGCTTATATGCTATGCTTGGGAAATCCTAGTAGTTGTATAATTGCTAGAAATTTCTAAGTTAAGATGCTTATCTATACCATGCTTAGCCTAGCTAGTAGCAACCAAGGGTGGTGAATTATTCATGCTATGGAAAAATATTTCTAAGTCTTTGGACTTGTGTTTTTGCTTAATAAAACAACTAAGTGAATGAAACACCTAGGTGGAATGGAAGGAATGGTTTATGTTGAGTGGTTACACAAAGCCCATTTCTATGGTTTACCTTGTGTATCTCACTTGTGGAAAGCCACCCAGGAACAAAGGGATTTGAGAGTCCAAATGTTAAGAAGCTTCTAGTGCAGCCACTTGGCAATATGGGCTCTGCCTGGATCACATAGGTTGCAATAACTTAGCCATTTGGACAGTTGGTGGTAGTGGGATGATAGGTTGGAACGCGTCCATTTGGTCTAAGGGAAGGCTTATGAAAGGTCCTGTCTTGGTGAAAATCAAGTCATGTGGGGAAAGTGCACAACCTCTGCAGATGGAAGAATCTAAGTACTTAGCCATGTCCCTGGAAAAGGACAACTTGAGTATAAAGACATGGAAGCTATCAAGAATCTCCTCATCCCAATTTCTAAGTAAAACTTGTGGTTGAACAAGGGTAAGGGACCCCAATGTCTATTGGTGGTTCCTTGGGAAAAGTTTTTGACAAAGAAAAACTTAGTGTTTTCAACTAATAGGCAAAACCTATTTTTGAGCAAAGCAAGCCTAAGCTACACTTAGCCAAAAAGCATATAGTATTTATTCCACCAATATTCTACTTAGGTATTACTTGCCAATACTATTCCAAATGTATTGACCCACTGTGGCTGTAACTTGTGATGTTGCAGGTTATTCTGATGAGGATTAGGAGTCATGAGTCTACACTCAACATGTTTGCCTGTGGCACATGAAGATGAAGACTTTTATCTATTTGCTTATTTAAACTCTTGTACTAGGCCTGTGGCCATGGAGTTGTAAAAGACTATGTTGTCTCTGGAATGACTGTAATAATGACCTTTGTTTCTGTGTACTTCATCTTAAACTGTGGATGCTAGCATTGATCCAGGGACTAGCATTGCAATCACAGGGATCCTTTCCTTTACAAAGGAGGGATCTTACAAATATCCTGATAGAAGCCGTCAGAGGAGAAAGGACAGGGCAGAAGTTGAAGCAGATATTCGGAAAGAGCGAATGCGTATAATTGAAGAACAAATAAAGCAACAACAAGATGAAATTAACGCACTTAAAGAGCAAAGTACTACCGGCCCATCTCAGCAGCACACTACATTCGATGCTACCGGCCTATCGAATAATCAAAAAAGCAGTGTGGCTTCCACCGAGGTCCCGGGTGATGACAATGGCGATGACGAAGGTGCACCGACGATGGCTCCTGTTGGCTACCCAGTGGATGATATCACAGAGATGACACACTGCGAGCTACATGTCAAAGTTGTGAACATATCAATGAAGGTGGCGGTCGGCTATGCCTTACCAATTGGACCCACACCAACTTACCATTGTCGTCCGGTTCCAGAGGGCTACACTGTTGTCAGGGTGGATGAAATCATGCCCACCTTTGAAGTTTTCGATCTTCACTACCTTGCAGGTGAAGGGGATGTGACTGTACTGGGAGACGCAACAAACGTCACCATTATATGGCCAAAGGAATGTATCGTGCTTTGAAATCACACGCCAAGGCCATCTTCGCCGCCGCCTCACCCGTCTCCAGCGAGGTCGTTGCTGCCGCGGCAGCCGTCTTCGTCGCCTCACCCGGCTCTGTCCCCTTACCAATCTCCGGCGCAGCCATCGCCGCGGGAGCCATCGCCGACGCCTCAGGATAAAAAGCGTAAGCGTACCGCTACTCTGTGTCGTGGTAAGCGATCGCCGAAACGTAAACAAGAGCCTCTTCCAAAAGTACCAAAGGTTCCTCCCAAGAGAGCTTATGACTGTACTGAAGAGGAGACTGCGGCGATCGTTGATGCAGAAACGATAGCGTTTTTCGCTAAGCTGAGGCGGCCGAAAGAGCCAGAGTTCCCCAGCACCAAAGAAGAAAAAGCCAGAGTGTTGAAAATGCTAAAGACTCTTCATCAACCCGAGCCAAAGCTGTCATCAGACTATGAGCGTTCTATTCTCAAGTCACATGCGGCACAACAAGCCTCGAAGAGCAGTACTAATGCAAGCGAGAAATCTGTTGCCCAGCTCGGAGAACAAGAAAAACAGTCTTGCGCCCCTCTCAAGGTGATTTCCCAAACCAATGTGGGGTCGAGCAAATATGGGGCCGAAGAGCAGTATGATCCAGAGGTAGTTGCACAATATGGAGAAGCTGCCGCTGCTCAAGGTATGAGTATTGCCCAGTACTTATCCCAGTTAGAGTACTTCCCCATGAGTGAAGTAGCATACAAATACCAGTACGACAAACCTCTCGTCAAACCTGAGGAGGTAAATAATCTTCCAACAAAAATGCGAAGATTGCATAACTGGTACATGCATGCCACAAAGGCCGGGGCTAACTGGATAGTGCTGAGGGTTACAAAAAAGCATCATGGGAAAGAAAAGGATGACATGATATCCATTGAATTTGATGAACTATTTCAATTATTCAATCAAGACGCCTTGGACAAATCAATCATCAGTGCCTATTGTCTGTAAGTACTAATTCTGTAATTTATTTAGTCTCCAGCTATCTCACCTTGTTTATTGCATGTATATAATCATACTGTAATATGCAGAATGAAGATTCTCGAATGCAGCAGAGGACAAATCTATGACATTGGCTTCATTGACCCATATTGGGTTCATGAAGCTAATCTCAAAACAAGCCCCCAGGATACGGAGGATAATATAGTACACGCGTTAAGGTTTCAAGAAACCAGAAGGGAAATACTTTTTCCTTACAACTTCGAGTTAGTGTTATTGTCTTGTATACACTTTCTATTTCGCTTACTCGATGTTAAGTATATAATTGATTAGTTATGCATTCGTAGCTTCCACTATATTCTGTTAATCATTCAACTTGACAAAGGGCGTGTACTAGTCATGGACTCGAAACATAAACCCCTTGAGCAGTGGAAAGACATGCAGATGCTTCTCCAGCGGTAATTCTAATCATTACGGCACTATATCGGCAACGTTCGTGAATTTTATGATATCAAGTAATTAATAACTTATTTATTCGTTTTCTTCGCCGGGCAGCGCTTGGAAACGGTTCACCAACAAGGCTAGGGGTGTTTGGAAAGCGGAGCTTACATTTCAAGCACTAGATGTAAGCACCACTAGCTATATCCGCGCATCTCTTTGATTCTAGTTTGATACAGTTATTATCATGCTTGATTATTATTTTGATTGAACTTTGTTCTCGTAAAGTGCCTGACACAGGGACCAGGTAACAATCTATGTGGATACTATGTTTGCAAGTTCATCCGGCAGACGTGCGATGAGAAGGGCAGAAATTTAGAGCAACTCCACGTACGTAAATAATTTCTATAGTTTTTAATTACAATCAAATTGTTTTTAGTTTCATTAATATAGGCTGACTCCTTTTTTAAATCAGCTCGAACGTCTACGGGACGGTCTACTGCCAAAGGACCGCGTACGAGCAATTCAGGAGGAATTGGCGGGATTCTTGGATCCAGAAGTCCTAAACCCAAAAGGGGAATACTATTCGGCTGTGTATAGACAATAGGGATTGTAAAAAGAGCAACTTTTGTATGTAGTGCATGAACTCGATCCGTGTATCGAATGTAATATTGTCATGATGATCTTGTGTAATATAATAGTTCTTTCATTGATGAGTGCAAAACACTAAATAAACAATAAAACAACCTAAATGAATTCTCTGCGCGGCACAAAAAGTGGCGAAAATGCTGCCGCGGCAACAAAAGTTGCCAAAATGAATTCTTTGCCGCGGCAGAAGGTTATTTGTCCCGGTTCGTGTTACAAACCGGGATGGTTGCTCCACCCCCTCGCCCTCTGCCGCCGCCACGTGTGCCCCCATTTGTCCCGGTTGGTGGGGCAACCGGGACTAAAGGTTGGGGCTTTAGTCCCGATTGCCCCGTCCCTGTTGGGTAACCGGGACTAATGCCCCTTACCAACCGGGACAAATGGGGCTGTCACATCCCAAGATTTTCCAAATCTTGTAATGTGAAAAATAAATAAACAAAATAAAATTATTGTTGAAAATCAGGGTGAAAAGAAACTTTTGTTTTTTTTTTGGAAATTAAAATCCCATCTTGAACAAACTTTAATTAAAGTTTAAATTCAACAAAATCCAAATCAAGAGAAATGCATTCCTCAAAAAAATGCATCTGGAAATTTAAACACTTGGAAAATAAATCCAAACCCTAAACCCTAATGGAATAAAAATCATTTCCAAGTTATCTCCAAGCCTATGGATTTGATCCATATAAAATCTTGTCAACAAACATTTTCAAATGATCAAGAATGATCAATAGAAATATTATAAAACCATATAAATTGGTTTCACTCAAATTGGAACCATAAATAAAATCTTATGAATATAATAAAATAAGAAATTGAATTCCCAAAGCTAATAAAGAACCTATCTAGAAAACCATACCAAATGGTGAGCAAATAATCCTAAAGAGATTTAAAAGGATAAACAAATATCAAACAAGATTTCACAAATTTGAATCACCAAGTTTGGACCCCTAAATAAAAAGATATGGATTTTATAAGAAAAGAAAGAATAATTAGAATAAAGAATATTTGAAAGACCAAATCAAATCTTGGCCAAATCCATAAGCAAATGGAATGAATTGTAATCCCAATCCAAATAAAATAAAAGGATAAAGAATTTCCAAAATAAAATAAAATGGCTTAAACCAAATCCTATTAGAATAAAGACAAACCCAAATTTTAAATGATTAATAAATCATATAAAAAACTTTTCCAAATAATTCAAGATGACACCCTTTTAAATAAACAAAACCTACTGAAAAGATTTGGAAGGTTTAAAAGAATTTAAATGGTGTTTGAAACATTATTTAATCCTATTTGATTTAAAACTAGGGCCTTTTTGAATAAATAAAATACCCCAAAATGAATAAGGTTTTATTCAAAAATTGACTTCAGAATGTGCTACTAATCAGTGCTTAAACCTACCCAAAAGTTGGCAAAAGTTTGAATTCAAATGGGTGTTTGAATCAATTAAACAAAATCAAAACAGATTTGAAGAAAAGGAAAAAGAAAAAGAAACAGAATGAAAAAATGAAAGAAGCAGCCCAACCCAACCTGGCCCACTAAGCCCAGCAGGAGCCCACCCGGCGTACCCCACCCACGTGAGAAACGTTTTCACCCACACCCGCACCCGCAGAGCCAATAACTGGTGGACCCCCAGTTCCCTCTCTTTTTCTCACACTGCCAAGCGGACCCCACCTGCCTCGTCAGCGTCTTCAACCGCGGACTCGTTCTTCCTCCTCGCTGCCGTTCTCTGTCAATCAAATCCCCGAGTAAATTCACATAATTACAGCGTTGATTCCGCACGGTAACCTCGCTCACTTAAGCGCCCACTTCCCCTCTCCATTTCCCCTCTGTCGCTAGAATCTATACGCCCCAGGGCTGCTCGAATTGCTCATGGCAAACCTACTGGCTCCGACGAGGTCCCGTGCAAATTCCGGCGATGCCTGACCATACCCTGCCCCATGGTGCACGCGAGCTCACTCTCCAGTACCTTGCACACCCACCAGTGGTCCCAGCTAGTCCGCACGCGCCTTAGAACGTCGCCTCCGACAAAGCCATCTCGCCACCGACGGCTAGCTCAACTCCGGCGACTCATCTGGTAAGCACCTGACCGCCCCTCCCCTTCTCCTTCAAGCACGCATCATCACCGTGACCTTGCGTGTCTAACTATGCTTTCCGTTTATCTCCTCGTGAACCGTAGCCTCGTCTCCAACGACGCCCGAGCGTACCCGTCGCCAGGAGCAACTCCGGCGAGCCATTGTTCTCACCCCCGTGCGCCCCTCGACGAGATACTGCCACGTTGAGCACCAGCGAAGCACGACGATCTCGGTGAGCCCCTCCCCTGTCTCTTTTGCTTCCTGCATCACCAGCGCCACCCTCGTCTGAGCACGCCGCCGCTCGCCGCCGCGCCAGCGCCGCCCATCTAAGGTCGATCTGCTGTGAGCCACTGGATCCAGATCCGAGCGTCACGATAGAATCTTAGGCGAAGGGGTAAGTAGCATCTGCGCGCCGTGCGATATGACTTAATCCAACGGCCTGCGTCGCTTGATCCACGCGAAACGTTTTCGGCGAATCAGAATAGGACGCGTGTCCCAGTCTGTTTGATTTAAACAGAATTTGATCTATTAGATTTCCAATTTTGTAAATCCCATAACTTTTGTTCCACACGTCCAAATTTTGCAAACTTTATATCAATGGAATCAGTGGAACAATCCCTAGCCAGCCATGCTATTTGTTTAGTAAAAAGCTTCTGTTAAATTGTTTGTTTTTTCAGAAACATTTGTATGCTTGTTTAGATTGTAAAAATTGTTCAAAAATGATTTTGGAGATAAAATCTTTTGAAAATGGTGTGTTTTGAACCTACTGACCATAGGAAACACTTTGTGGATTCAAAAATGTTTTTGGTGAAACAAAGGAATGAAACCTGGATTTAAAACCAATACTAGTCAAATAAAAATAGGGTTTATTTATTAAAAATGGTTTTGAAAGAAAACCTTTGGGAAATGTTTTGTTTTAAACTCTCTGACCCCAAACACCAAGTTTTATGATTTGAAAATGTATTTTGTGAACCCTATAGATTAATGCCTTTGTAAAAACATTCCTACACCACATATAATGATACCTTGTTTTGAAAATGGTTTATAAAGGGAAACCTTTTGCAAATGACTTTGCCACTTTATAAATGACCATTAGGTGTTTTCAAATGTTTATGACCCATTAGGAACCACTTTTTCAAACAAAACAAAGCTTGGCATGCTTGCATGCATTACTTTGACTTTATCATTTTATGTGATGTTTTGCTTGATTGGTAGATTGAGATTGTGCCTTGCTTGATTGAATTGTAGTGACTTGAAGAGTGTGATTGTTGCAAGGACAAGGAGTGAACTTGTACCCTCTACCAAAAAGGCAAGTGATGCTTCATACTTTAGTCCCATTACTTTCACTATGCATTAGTGATTTTTCTAAGTAAAACTTGCATGGAATTTTTGCTAAGTATAAACCATGCTATGGGAAAGCCTAGTAGATGAAACCTTAGTAAAATTTTCTAAGTTAAGACTCCTACTACTATCATGCTTAGCTTAGCTAATAGAAAACAAGGGTGGAATATATATTCACACTATGGAAAAATTTCTAAGTCTGAGGACTTGTGTTTTGTTTAATAAAACAACTAAGTCAATGAATCACCTGGGTGGAAAGGGATTTGAATGGTTTATGTTGAGTGGTTCACAAGGCCCATTTTCATGGTTTACCTTGTGTATCTCACTTGTGGATGGCCACCCAGGAACAAAGAGATTTGATATGTCAAATGTTGAGAAGCTTCAAGTGCAACCACCTGGCATTATGGGCTCTGCCTGGATCATATAGGTTGCTAGAACTTAGCCAATTGGACAGTTGGTGGTAGTGGGAATGATAGGTTGGAACGCGTCCATTTGGTCTAAGGAAAGGCTTCTGAAAGATCTTGTCTTGGTGAAACCAAGTCTTGTGGGGAAAGTGCACCACCTCTGCAGAGTGTAAAATCTAAGTACTTATCCATGTCCCTGGCAAAGGACAATTTGAGCATCAAGATATGGAAGCTATCAAGAATCTCCTCATCCCAATTTATAAGTTAAAAATCTTGTGGGTGAACAAGGCTTGAAAGGATCACCAATTTTTATTGGGAGATGCCTTGGGAAAGATTTTGTCAAGCAAAAACTTAGTGTTTTCAAATGATAAGGAAAATCTATTTTGAGCAAAGCAAGCCTAAGCTCCACTTAGCCAAATGCATATAGATGATAGACTCCACTATACTACCATAGTATCACTTGCCAATACAATTCAAATGTATTGACCCTTGTGGCTGTAACTTGTTATGTTGCAGGTTTTGTTTGATATTAGTGAAGTAGGATTACAAGTCTACAACCAACATGTCTGCCTGTGGCACTTTGAAGATGAAGGACCCCATGCTTATAGATATTCTACTGCAATGTAATGTAATAGCCAAATGAGCTATGTAAGATGTAATAAATTATTTTATTCCTGGTTATAAAGTTGTATTATGACCTTTGTTTCTTGATATTACATCTTAACTGTGGATGCTAGCTATTGATCCAGGGAATAGCATTGTAAACACAGGGATCTCTACCTTATTAAAGGTTGGGAACCTTACAGGGGCGTTCTGCACTAGTGAAAGATCGGTTCCACGCTGCAGCTAAGTTCTTAATTCAGTCCCATCTTGCATTGATTACGTCTCCAATTATATTTTATTTTGATCTAATCATTGCATGCATATTGGTCGCATCGTGACGTGTGGACGATTGATCCATGTCTCGCAAGATTGCGTCGGAGTGGTGAAATTTTGAAGCACCTGTTTACATGCCAGAACGGTCGACTGTGTCGCACTAGTGGAAACGAGGCATTTGGTTGAGGTCAGAAATGGGCTTTAACACCGGGCTCTCGTACCAGCATGGTGCAGAGAGCAAAAGGAGCACCCCCTTTAACACCGGTTCGAGCCACGAACTGGTGTTAAAGGCCCTGCACCAGTGGCCCACACATCCCCCCTTTAACACCGGTTCTTTGCTTGAACCGGTGTTAAAGGGGGTGCGCCTATATAACAGACCGCAGCCCACACCCCTCTTTCTCATTTTTTCACTCTCTCATTTTGGAGCTTAGCAAGAGGGTGAGAGGTGTGCTTGTTTGTGTTTTTTTCCTATGCAAAAGAGGTGTTCGGTGAAACGCCCGTGAGCTCGAATTAAGTTTTCTCGTTGCTCTTTCCTTCTCGGTCGAGGTTGGCAACTTTATCCTTTCATGTGTCATTGATGTACTGTATAAGTGGTCATCTCCCTATTAATTTTTGATATAGTACTATATAATGCAGATGAACCGGCAATGGATGTACGGTGACCGACGCACTTCCGAGTACATTACGGGCCTCCAAAATTTCATCGTTGTGGCTAATGCAAACCGTGGTCACAATGGTTTTATGTGCTTTCCGTGTGTTCACTGTCAGAACAAGAAAGAGTACTCAAATACCAGAACCATTCACGCCCACCTGCTTTGATCCGGTTTCATGCCCAGCTATAATTGTTGGACCAAGCACGGAGAAAAAGGGGTTGTGATGGAAGACAACGAAGAAGAAGAGGATGATGCCAACTATCATAATATGTATCCTGAATACGATGATACTGCAACGGGGCTATATAATGAAGATCAAGAGGCAGCAGATGGGCCTGCTGATAACGATCTTGGTCGGGCCATTAATGATGCAAAGGAAGAATGTGAAACTGAAAAGGAAGCGGAGAAGCTGGAGCAGATGTTAAAGGATCACAAAACATTGTTGTACCCAACTTGCAAAGATGGCCACAAAAAGCTAGGTACCACACTGGATTTGCTGCAATGGAAGGCAGAGAACGGTGTGACTGACAGCGCATTTTCAAAGTTGTTGGTAAAAATGAAGAATCTGCTTCCAAGAAATAATGAATTGCCCGAGAGTACATACCAAGCAAAGAAGGTTGTCTTCCCTCTAGGATTAGACGTGCAGAAGATACATGCCTACATTTATGACTGCATCCTCTACCGCGGTGAGAAGTACGAGTATTTGGATGCAGGCCCGGTATGCACTACACTGCGGTATAAGATCAGACGAGACGACCCTGGCGATGTTGAGGGCGAGGCCCCTAGAAAGAAGGTTCCTGCCAAGGTTATGTGGTATGCTCCTATAATACCACGGTTAAAACGTCTCTTCAGAAATAAAGATCATGCCAAGTTGTTGCGATGGCACATGGAAGACCGTAAGAAAGACGCGATGTTGAGACACCCCGCTGATGGGTCACAGTGGAGAAAAGTCGAGCGAGAGTACCCGGACTTCGCATGTGACGCAAGAAACTTAAGGTTTGGTCTAAGTACAGATGGCATGAATCCTTTTGGTGAGCAGGGTTGTAGTCACAGTACCTGACCTATGACTCTATGTATGTATAACCTTCCTCCTTGGTTGTGCATGAAGAGGAAGTTCATTATGATGCCAATGCTCATCTAAGGCTCGAGGCAACCCGCAACGACATTGATGTGTACCTAAGGCCATTAGTTAAAGAACTTTTACAGTTATGGGCCAAACCAGGTGTACATATGTCGGATGAGCACAAAGGGGATCCATTTAACCTACGAGCGTTGCTTTTCATAACCATCAATGATTGGCCTGCTCTTAGTAACATTTCAGGGCAGACAAACAAGGGATTCAAAGCATGCACGCACTATTTAGATGAGACTGAAAGTGTATATTTGGATAAATGTAAGAAGGTTCTGTACCTAGGGTATCATCGATTTATTCCGAACCTGCATCCTGTAAGAAATAAAGGCAAGCATTTCAAACGTCTGGCAGAACCCCGGAGGAAGCCTGTCCTCCGTACCGGTGAGGAGGTATTTGGTATGGTCAAGGACCTAGAAGTAATCTTTGAAAAAGGTCCTGGCAGTCTATCTATTCTGAATGACGATGCCGGACACGCGCCCATGTGGAAGAAGCAATTTATATTTTGGGACCTACCCTATTGGAAAGTCCAAGAGGTCTGCTCTTCAATCAACGTGATGCACGTGACGAATAATGTTTGCGTGAACCTGCTAGGCTTCCTATGAGTGTATGGGAAGACAAAAGATACACCGGAAGCACAACAGGACCAGCAACGTATGAAAGACCCTGAAGAGCCTATGCATCCTGGGAACGAGAAGGGTAAATGACGCCACTTAACTCCTTCTAGCTACGCTCTTACCAAAGCAGAGAAGGAAATCTTTTGTGAATGCCTGAGCAGTATCAAGGTCCAGTCTGGTTTCTCGTCGAATATAAAGGGAATAATAAATATGGCAGAGAAAAAATTCCAAAACCTGAAGTCTCATGACTGCCATGTGATTATGACGCAATTTCTTCCGATTGCATTGAGGGGGCTTCTACCTGAAAATGTTCGAGTACCCATTGTGAATCTATGTGCATTCCTCAATGCAATATCTCAGAATGTAATCGATCCAGAAAGCCTACCAGGGTTACAGACAGATGTGGCTCAATGTCTTGTCAGATTTGAGTTGGTGTTCCCACCATCCTTCTTCAATATTATGACGCATCTCCTGGTTCACCTAGTAGAAGAGATTGCCATTCTCGGTCCTGTATTTCTACACAATATGTTCCCCTTTGAGAGGTACATGGGAGTCTTAAAGAAATATGTTCATAACCGTGCTAGGACAGAAGGAAGCATCTCCAAGGGCTATGCAACAGAGGAGGTCATTGAGTTCTGTGTTGATTTTATTCCTGAACTAAGGCGATTGGTGTTCCAGAATCATGACATGAGGGGAGACTGCGTGGAAAAGGCACCCTAGGATGTAAAGCAATGATATGTAGGGACGGGCATTCTCTCAATCAAGCACACTACACGGTTTTACAAAGATCTATCTTGGTTGCCCCGTATATCAATGAACACAAGAATTTTATACGCCTCAAACACCCGGGGCAGTCTGATGAATGGATTATAAGTGAACACATGGCAAGTTTTGGCGGCTGGCTGCAAAGACTTCTCACGAATAACACCACCGTTGGAGATCAGCTGTACTTGTTGGCCAGGACACCATCTTTGACTATATGTACTTTCCAAGGGTACGAGATAAATGGGAATACATTTTACACGATAGGCCAAGATAAAAAGAGCACCAACCAAAACAGTGGTGTCCGCTTCGATGCAGCAGAAGAAAATGGGCAAAAGACCACGTATTATGGGTTCATAGAGGAGATATGGGAAATTTACTATGGACCTAATTTTAAGGTCCCCTTGTTGCGGTGCAAATGGGTCAAGCTAACAGGTGGAGGGGTTGAGGTAGACAAGAAGTACGGAATGACAATAGTGGATCTCAACAATCTTATGAAGGTAGACAAGAACTTAGACGAACCATTCGTCTTAGCCAATGATGTGGGTCAGGTTTTCTATGTAAAGGACATGTCTACCAAACCGAAAAAAAAGAAAAAATAAGCAAATAGATACATCACACGATGAGCCAAAGCGTCACATAGTTCTTTTAGGTAAAAGAAACATCGTGGGAGTGGAGGACAAGACAGACATGTCAGAAGATTATAATAAGTGTGATGAAATTCCGCCATTCAGAGTGAAGACTGACCCAACCATCCTGTTAAACGGTGCTGATACTCCATGGCTACGGCCGATGCGATCATAAGATTGACTATATGGAGTAATTGAGCCATTTTGGCACACATATGTATCTCAACATGGAAATCAATGTCATATTTATTCTATTAACACTATATGTATTAAATGAGCCATTTTTCTTCCCGCCATTTTTCTTTCCGCCATTTCTTCCTGCCATTTTTCTTCCCGCCGTTTCTTCCCGCCATTTCTTCCCGCCATTTCTTCCCTCCATTTCTTCCCACCAGTTTTTCCCGCTAGTTCTTCCCTCCACTTATCTTCCTGCCATTTCTCACTATATATAGGTAGGGTTGGCCTCCATTGTCATTGCACATCTCTAGACTCATATTTGCAACCTAATCACTCTTTCCCATGGCTTCAACCGTACCACTAACCCCCAGGGAGGCGGAGGCGCTTTGCGCCTCGAACTACCCCTGCCCTTCGGGCTACTGTGTCCCCGTCGGCTTGATGCTTGTAACACACCACCCTTTTGTGTAATATAAATAAGGACATGTTTGAGCATTGCATGCATGCATAACACTTGCACCTTGATTCAACCAAAGAAGAACAAACAAAAACCCTAAACCCTAATAGCTTTTCCTCTCTCTTTAAATCAATTCAAATGGTTCCCATATTTTGAAAATTCTCAAACCAAATGGAGCCCAATCAATACTAAGGGCCCCTTAGTGTTTTCAGATATTATACAAAAGTTTCTGTGATTTGAATTATTTAAAACAGATTTCAAATTCAAAATATAAAAGGAAACCAGAAAATAGAAATAGAAAAACATTTTTGGAAATTAAACAGATCCTAACCTAGCTACTGGGCCGCATCCCACCTTTTCCCTCACTCTCTTCCGCCCACCGCAGCTAGCAGCCAGCCCACCCGGGGCCCAAGCCGGCCCAGCCAGGCCCGTACACCTTCGGCCTTTCGCCTCTCTTCTTTCCCAATGCCGGCAAGCAGCTGCGTGGAGCCGCCGCCGACGCTCGTCTGCGCCACGATTCTCGCCAGCGTCGTGATGCGCGCTGCTGCCCCTGAGCATCTAAAAGTATCCCTGGGCGCCGTCGATGAACCCTAGTTCCCCTTTTCCCCTTATTTCCCCTCCTCGCCAGAACCCTAGCTCTCTGGAGCTCACCGACGTCGCCATTACCAACCATCCCGCGGTGCGCTGAGGCCACTGCTGGAAGAGCCTCGCCACCCTCGTCCTCCTCACTGAAGCATGCAAGCAGGGAAGGCTCCACCTCTCTAGAATCGTCCCCAAACCGCCGCCAGTTGTCGAGGTTGTCGCCATCGATTCGACGCTGTCCGACCGTCCCCGGCCTCGCCGTCACCACCGTCGTGCTCCTGGTGAGCTTGTGGTGCTCAAGCACCCCTCCGTTTGCTCCCTCTCCCTATGAATCCCTCTCCCCGTGTAAGCCCGATGTTGCTGCCTCCTGCCATCGTTGCGCCGCCGTCTCTGGTGGTCAATCCACAGCGGCGCCGCCACTTTTTGGCTCCCCGTACTCGTCCGCTTCCAGCGCGCTATTCCCCATCTCCCCGCGAGCTCTGGATCGATCGATCCATCAAGGATCTGCAAGCAATGGCGTTGATGATGTCAGCATGACATCATCATGATGTCATATTTCTTTTATTTCTTTTAATGTTTTCTGTAATTATTTCTGTAAATAGAAAATGTATGACATGTGGGCCATATCTGTCAGGGTTTAATCATTTCTATAAATATTTTCTGAAATTAATAAAAGTCTGACATATGGGCCCAATTTTGGAAATTAATTTAAATATTCCAAAAATGTTTAAAATGAATTAAAATTTGGGAAATTCATAACTAATTCATTTTAAATCAGAAAAATACAAATAATATACCAAAATGTTCAGAAAAATGAAACCTATCCAACTAAGCTATAATCATACATTGTTAATCAACTATGATATCAAGTTTAATTAGAAGAACCAATTGAACCCCATAGGTGATTCCGATTATTCCCCTGT
This sequence comes from Avena sativa, assembly GCA_916181665.1. Classification (NCBI taxonomy): domain Eukaryota; kingdom Viridiplantae; phylum Streptophyta; class Magnoliopsida; order Poales; family Poaceae; genus Avena; species Avena sativa. The sequence goes on from OV702296.1 coordinate 289,606,110, forward strand.
TTTAGGGTTTGGACTTCCGGAACCCCCCTTTAAAGTGACCAATCATGCTTTAGGGTTCAATTCAACATTGTTTAACTTGTCATATCATCCATATTGTATGAGCATTGCATATGCCATGTGTTGAGTGTTGCTTTCTCTTTTCTGGTGATTGGTTCTCGCGAATAGGAACCGAACCCGAAGCTGAAGTCAACGCCACCGAAGAGAAGTACCAGTCCAACAACGGACAAGGCAAGCGAAGCCCCACTCATACATATGAATCCTATGATTACAAAGTATTTCATTCTCGTCATATGCATTCGGTTCAAACAGTCTTTTATCAGTTGATAGAGTAATCCTATCTGATGCATGTTGTCCTTTGTGAACTATATTACTTGATCCACCACTCCTAGCATAACTAGGGTTTGGCTTATGAGCGTCGCTAGTGCCACAGTTCAATAAAGCTTATCCATGTGTAGTGGTCTGATGCTAATCACTCATGTGATGCACCGAAGATGCGAATGAATCTAGTATGGTAGGATGTGGTGATGTGATCAGATATGGACGATAAACATGCTAAGGTTTGTATGGGAGGCCACGTGGGTTGTGGTTTTTGTAGTCCCATACTTGCCACCCCTAGGACCCGATGTTCTTGCCTCTTGAACCAAGACAAGCGTACAACCACACGGGGGCCTGGAAACCCCCTCGACCAACTAATTTGCCTAGTAGATTCCATGATTTACATAGTTTGGGCCCTCCATTCGACATACGCATCTTGGTTGTTATTGAATGGAGATGAAGGAGGTGCATTCATAACAGGTAGGTAAGCGTGGCCGGGAACAAGAGATGCTCGGCATCCGTAATCTTGAACCCTGCGCACATCATTAGGGACCGGCTTCTGGACATGACCCGTTATGGCGGCATCTCCCTAGTGCGTGACTCATGGTCTCGGTGAAAGCAAGGTAAAGTTCATGGTCAACCACTCTCTGCCGGCCTTCCAAGGAAGAGGGCTAATAATTTGGCATTAAGAATCGGTTGGTACATGTGGGTAAAGTTGTGCACCCCTACAGGGTTATTAATCTTTTTGAATAGCCGTGTCCACGATTATGGACAACTTGGGAACGAACGTGAAGATCATAGAGAACTATAACCGAATGTTAAAACTTGTCAACTAAAGTGAGATCCGGAATACTTCCTCGGGGTTGTTGAGGGGGTAATCCGAGAAGAGTGTTTCAGTTGATGATGATGGTTCTTGGTGGATATCAAAGATGAATTTAAGAGCTATCGTTGGAGTCTTCTTATCCCCTTTTGAAAATGATCTGACTAGACGAGTTTCTTCTCCCTCTTGTTTTGAAAACAAAAGATGGCTTTGTGCAAAATAACTCCACTAGCCATAAGTCTTGCGGAGTACAACCTGTACTCAGCCTTGCTTCGTTGATGTTTTTCTACAGATGATGCTACCCCAACTAAAGGAGGTTTCTATGTCGAAGTCGATGAGTAGTTCGGGTTCCCGGACAGCAGCCTAGGATCTATGGAAGGGTCGCTTCTTTTGTTATGGCCTCTTAGGCCTTTGCTAAGTTTGTTGTTTAGAACAACTTGTTTGCTAATGATGGGTCTATGACCCTTGGCTTGTATGACTGGTTTGTAACTCTCTTAAGAGTTTACCTTATTAATGTATGGTTTGTATGTTCTGTAATGTTACCGATCTTCCCTGCGCATTTCGGAATTTAGGTTAGGCTTATATCGGATGAGGATCTGGTATTTGTCTAGCCCTGATTCCGGGTCGTGACAGATTTTGGTATCAGAGCAGGATTGCCTGTAGGAAACCCTTCTAGCTGGTCATTGTTGAGTCTAGAGTTTGAGAAAACTACTTGAAAGCTAAAAACTATTTGCAAAACTCTGAATAGTATTCTTTTTACTCCTTATCCAAGGTTGTTCTATTGCTAAGTTATCTTACCCCATTTGCTTTGCAAGGTTTCCACCTCTCGTCTATCATTTCAAACTCTTAGGATATACGGGTTTGGGTTGTTTTCCCGAAGTACTCCGTACTTGGTTGCAAGGCTCAGAGTTCCCAAGATATATCTGTGCAACTGAAGCATTGTTTTTCAACTTTGCTAAGGATGCCTCCACTCCCGCTCTCAACTCTTTTGTGACTTGTTGGTATCATATCATGCTTGCATTCCATTGTTATGGTTTGTATCCAAGTTGGTAGCGTATACCTTTCGTATGCTTGCTCTACTGCCATACTTAATGCATTGATATAGTTTTTATCCACATGTTCACCTCTACCATGATCCTTTGATATGGTTTTGCCATTTTTTGTTGTACCCTTTTTGGTCAATCCATTCTCATGGTTTCTGTTTTCTCCTCAGGATGCCGGCTGGTACTCGTGGATCCGTTGGCCATCGAGGAAACAACGATGCTGATCAGGAACTTCCACCACCTCCCACAATGGCCGAGGTTCTCAACAACATTGAGACGAACTATCTACGGAATGAACGCCTTCTGGAGCATGTGGCGCAGAACACTAAACGTCGTCCTGACGACTGTGTCACACTTGGAGATTTCATCCGCTCTTTTCCTCCAATCTTCACCCACTCCAAGGATCCCCTTGAATCTGCTCCGCACCATAGAACGCAAGTTCAGTGCTCTTCGTGTCCGTCCCACTGACCGTGTCAACTTCGCCACCTATCAACTGGAAGGTGAGGCTGGTGTTTGGTGGGAGGGTTTTTAGAATCTGCAAGCTCAGGGACATGTTGTTACCTGGGAGGAGTTTGTTGCAGCATTTCGTGCCTCTTATATCCCTGAGCCCATCATGGATCTCAAAAGTATGGAGTTTTTGGATCTGACCCAGGGGCGCAAGGATATTGAAGCCTATGGGCGTGAGTTCACCCGCCTGGCTCGTTATGCAATCAGGGATGTGACCAATGATGAAGATAAGCAAGAGCTGTTCCGTAAGGGACTTAACCCTGCACTTCGCTACGAGTTGCTGCCCTTCAAGTTTCAGTCTTTCCAGGACTTGCACAATCAGGCTCTTACTCTGGAGCATGGTAGGAAGGATATGGAAGTCTCTCAGAAGCGTGAAGAAGGAAATTCTTGTGCTTCTTCTTCTGGCAACAAGAAGCGCCGTGTCTTTGTTCCATACAGTGCTGTGGCTCGTGCTCCTTATGCACCCAAGTCTTCTGGCAATAATTCTCGTCAGCCACAGTCAAATACTGGTGGATCAAACTATCACCCTCCTTCTGGTTCTCACACTGGGGTTACCTGTTACTCCTGTGGTCAGCCTGGTCACTACTCAAGGGAGTGTTCCCAAAGGGCTGCCGGACGCAATGATCAGCAGGCAAAGAAGAATGATAAACCTCAAGGTGCTGGACGTGGTCGTCTGACCCATGTCATTGTTGAGGAAGCTCGGGAAGATCCACGCGTCATTCTGGGTACGCTCCGTGTCAATTCAATTCTCGCAACAGTTTTTTTGATTCTGGAGCATCGCATACATTCATATCACAAGAGTTTGCACGGGAGCATGGTATACCTTTTGAAGCAATGTCTTCCCCTATAGAGATTAGTACTCCTGGGTCTCGTTGGCAGACCATCTGGGTTACTCATGGGGTTGAGATAGATATAGCATATCAGAAGTTTCCCACTTCTCTCATTGCACTCAAGTCAACTGACATAGATGTCATTCTAGGGATGGAATGGTTAACCAAGTACCAAGCCGTCATTGACTGTGCAGTCAGAACAGTTTTTGTGACCTCTCCTGCTAGTATAACTGTCAAGTATTGGACTGATGGTTCAAAGTCGTCGTCAGCAGTTCTTAAGCCTTTCTCGGAGTTGTATGCCATGGATGTCCTACCCACTCTCGAGGTCCAAGATGTCCTTGTAGTTTGTGATTTCCCGGATGTTTTTCCTGAAGAGTTTCCTGGCATGCCACCTGATCGAAGTGTGGAGTTTGTCATTGAGCTAGTTCCTAGAACTGCTCCTATCTCCAAAAGACCTTATCGCATGCCTCCTCATGAGTTGGTTGAGTTGAAGAAGAAACTTGAAGAGTTAGAGGATCTAGGATACTTCCAACCTAGCACATCCTCTTGGGGTTGCCCTACCATCTTTGTCAAGAAGCGGGATACAAATATTCCAAGATTGGTGGTTGATTACCGTCCACTCAAGGCGGTGACAATCAATAATAAGTACCCACTTCCTCAGATAAATGAGCTCTTTGATCAATTAAGTGGTGCCACTGTCTTCTCCAAAATGGACTTAAGATCAGGGTATCATCAAATCAAGATCAGAAAGGAGGATATTCCAAAGACAGCATTCACAACTCGTTATGGTCTTTACGAGTACACAGTGATGTCCTTCGGGCTAACCAATGCCCCTGCCACATTTATGAGGCTCATGAACTCTGTCTTCATGGAGTATCTCGACAAGTTCGTCGTGGTATACATTGATGACATTCTAATCTACTCCAAGACCGAAGAAGAGCATGTCGAACATCTACGTTTGTTACTGACTAAACTTCGTGAACATCGTCTCTACGCCAAGTTTTCCAAATGTGAGTTCTGGTTACAAGAGCTCGTCTTCCTTGGTCACGTTGTGTCTGCAAGTGGTGTTGCTGTCATACCGGATAAGGTTCAGACCATCCTGGAATGGAAGTCACCTACTTCAGTCAAGGAAGTCCGGAGTTTTCTTGGAATGGCAGGATATTACCGTCAATTCATCGAGAACTTCTCCAAGATAGCCAAGCCTATGACCGATCTTCTTAAGAAAGATAAGAAGTTTGAATGGTCAGAAAAGGCAGAAGAAAGTTTTCAAGATTTGAAAACTAAGCTAACCACCGCCCCTGTGCTTGTCCTTCCGGATACAAGCAAGGACTTCGTCATCTATTGTGATGCTTCTCTTCAAGGGCTAGGCTGTGTGTTGATGCAAGATGGTCATGTAGTGGCCTATGCTTCTCGGCAGTTGAAGCCACACGAGAATAATTATCCTTTAGGGTTCGCAACATAGAAAACAAAAAATTTCCTATGATGGGAACTATGTACCAAGATCTATCTACTAGATACAAACAACGGGCGGATGTATATCCGTAGAGAACATACCCTTGAAGACCGACAAAGCTTAACGAGTTCGACTCGTGGTTGATGTAGAAGATCTCTTGCTGATCTCAAGATCAAGAGGAAGTCCTAGCGCCGCAAATCAGCAGCGCATCCGTGCTCGCACACACGTTCGAGGCACCGAGAAACCTTCGCCTCCTCGCTCCAGCGATGCAGCGGAAGCACAACTCTTTCTTGCCGAATAGCCACCGGGAACATGTATCTCGCTAGTCCGAGACCATGGGGGATAAATTCTAGAGGGGGAGAGAGATCCTTCACGAGGAGGTGTGAGTGAGAAGTGAGAGGAGGGGATCCTTATATAGGGGAGGGGGGAGCCCAAGGGGGCATGGCCGTCGGCCATGGAAGGTGCCCCCACCTCTCCCTGATTCATGTGGGTGGACACTCCACTCACAAAATGGCCCTTCAATTTTCTCCACTCAAAAAACCCACTCAAATTCCCATTAAATTTCCACCAAATTTAATGCAAACTCTCATTAAATAAAACTCTTTTATTTTATTCAGAATTTTGTCAATTACTTTAATGACAAACATTCACAAATAACCCCTTGCTAGAATTCTATTTCACATGCATAACCACTTTATGCAATTTCACCCGAAAACCTGTTTCGGTATCTAGTGAAATAAATTCCTGCGCTTGTTCATTCTTTCGTCATGAAACTTTTGCTCCAATTGGATGTCGGTGTATCTTAAGTGTGTAACCCTATGGTTCACGAATAATGCGGACATGATCGATACCCCTCTCGGATCAATAATCAGAAGCGGGATCTGGAGACCCATACTGACTCCCACACATTCAACGATGACTTTCTTGTGATCGTCGGAACCTTTTACGCTAGTATCTTAATCCCTTTGTTTCACGATATATTACATGTCCGAGATTCGATCATCGGTATCTCCATACCTAGTTTGATCTCGTTACTAACATGCACTCTTTTATGTGGCGAAGAGTTTACAGCAGCCACCGGGAACTCATTTATGTGGATACTATGTCTGCGAGTACATCCGCGAGTTGACCAGTGAGCGGAAAGTTGACTCACATTATATTTATGATTTGCGAGAGAAACTAGAGCCAGACTAGCGCATAAGAGCAATTCAAGAGGAGCTGGCGGGATTTATGATGAAGGAAGTCCTTGATGTACATGAAGAGCATTATGCGGATGACGTGGAACTCGATTTGCCTTAGTCATCTCCATGTAGCTCATATGATATATATATTCATCAATGACCATGTAATTTCAAAACATTTCTTCCTTTTGATATGATTGATTATATGTATGCTTGCAAGGGATCGATCTTATATAAATGCATCGACGTGTAGTGTGTATGTAGTAGCGTATAATATGTCTACTGAAATATATGTTTGTTATAGTGAAACACAAAACGAAAAAGTAACAAAATGGCAAAAAAATGGAAATACACAATCTCTGCCGCGGCAGAGAAATGTGGTGTTTCTCTGCCGCGGCAGGAAGCCTTTTAGTCCCGGGTGGTGTTACAGCCCGGGACTAGAGGGTTTCCGCCCCCCGCGGCGCTGAAACAGCCACGTGGCTGTTATCAGTCGCGGCCCGTTGCGAGCTGGGACTAGAGGGGGGGCCTCTAGTCCCGTTTTCGCACTCTCGGGCCCAAAACCGGGACTAGAGCCCGTTGCGGCCCGGGACTGGAGGCCCTTTTTCCACCAGTGCAATCTTTATGGACTAATGTGTGTATTAAGTTATACTTGTAGGATTTGTCCATTGGCATCGCTTGGAGCATGTGTTGGCTTCAAGGTCGATGAAATGCAAAGAAGATATGTTGTGCAAGCTCAATATGCGAGGTCGATGATGAAGAATTAAGAAATGCGTTCCATCTTGAGAAGCGCAAGACCGTCTACATCGAGCTCAAGTGGAATGCTCAAGGCAAAGGTATAATCATGATAGGTTTTCCATTTTTCCGGTCTCTTGTTGTGTGTAGGATACCGGGTTTAGGATAGATAACCGTACTATCAAGAGGGGATCTCGTATGAGTAATTCGGTCACATCGTTCGGAGAGAGCTCAAACCTTTGCATACTTGCATCATCGTATTTGGTTGTTATTTGGTCTTATCCATGTGAGGATATAGAGCTTGTGGTAATCTCCATAACAAGCTCTTGTTCATCAAAATCGGATCTCCCATATATATCTTGTTGCGATTTTGATTTATGCGGATTTTCGGTTTCTCACCAAGTGAGGTATATCACATTATATTAATTGATACACTCCCACTTGGTGATAATCAATATTTACACTTTTTATTGGAAAGCCCTTGTTGTCCTCTATCCAACGCAATTGGAATCGGGTCAATCAGAGTCACCAATCAAAAGTTATGAGCGTTTGAATATTTGCCGATTTAAATTGGAAAAAAAAAGAAAAATATCTTGTCTGGGCCGAGCGGTACTACCGCTCATGCCTGGCTGCGCGCAGCCCATTCCTGCATGGCCCGGTACCTTTAACCGGTTCTACCAGACCGGCCCGGTAGTACCGCTCGGGTGGGCCGGTACTACCGGCCGGCCCAGGTAGATCTGCAACGCCAGGCCCAGTTCTTGCCCAGCTGCTGCGCTCCCACTGCAGACCGTCCCACTGGTCTCGCCTTGCAGGCCGTGCGCACCCCGCGCCGTCGATCTCTCATATGCTCGCGTGCCTGCCGCTGTTGCCGCCCGGCCCCACTCGGCCGCTGCGCGCCTAGCTACTCTCGCGCGCGCGTGCGCCAGCCCGCGTCGCCGGCGTTGACCTCGCGCGCTGCCCGCTCTAGTTTCCGTCGCGCGCGCTGCTGGCCCCACCGCGGCCCTGCTTCCCACGCGCCTGCCTGGCCATGCACTCCTGCTCGCCTGCATCACTCACTGGGGCCAAATCGCCATGCACCATGTGCTGCTGGCCGCACGACCCATGCCCTGCTGGCCCCTGCTAGCCCCACTCGCACGCGTAGCTGCCCGCGTTGACTCGCTTGGCTGCTTGCTAGCTCGATTTACGGTACTACTGGTACATGCTGAAAAATAGCCCCAACGGCCAGATTTTCTGGGCCCTCTATTTAAGCTTTGCCCGTTTTCAGTTTAGTTGGCTTCTCTCTTATCTCTTAGGCTAAACTTTGTCCACACTTGCTCTAGATCTTGAAGCTTGCCTAATCCTTTCCCTCCGATGATTCTTGCCCATATTTGAGTGGAAGAGAGAGGAGATCTAGACCCACGTTTTGACCTAACCGATTCATCTCTTTGTGAGTGCATCTTTGGGGATCTAGATTTTGGGGGATTTTGTGTCTCTCTTTGATTCCTCCTCTCTTGTTCCCCCAATAGCTTTAGTAGCTTTGTTGGAACTTGAGAGTGAGGGATTTGAGCATCTTTGTGGTGTTCTTGCCATTTGCATTTGGTGCATTGGTTTGAGTTCTCCTCGGAGGATTTGGTTTGAGTTGCTCATTGGAGCTTGTCCCTCTTGGGTTCTTGGAACCCTAGATGGTTTTGTGGCCTTGGTGGCATTGTGGCCTTGGTGGCATTTGTTGAGGTCTTTTGTGGCGTTTGTTGGGAGCCTCCAATTAAGTTGTGGAGAAGTGCCCCAACCTTGTGAGAGGTTCCGGTTGCCACCGACAAGTGCACCGATAGTGGAAGTGTGGATCGATCCCATTGGGGTGAGATTCACCGGAGAATAAGGGAGGCCTTTTGTGGCGTTGGTGGTTTGATACCACCCCCTCTCCAAACGAGACGTACTCCATGTTGGGAGGAACTCGGTAAAATATCGGTGTCCCCGCGTGCCTCGGTTATCTCTATACCCGAGATCTTTACTTATGCACTTTACATTGTGATAGCCTTCGTGCTTGAAGTAATATATATCTCGCTATCACTTTGTTGCTTGTATTTCTTAGCATAAGTTGTTGGTGCACATAGGTGAACCTTAGTTGTTCTAGGTTGTGCTTAACAAAGTAAACACGAGTTTTATTCCGCCTTAGTTGAGCCACTCTAGGAAAAGTTTTAATCGCCTATTCACCCCCCCTCTAGGCGACATCCATATCCTTTCAATTGGTATCATAGCCCGGTCTCTCATTTTAGGCTTCACCGCCTTGAGAGTAAAGATGTCGGCTAGGGGATTAGTGAACAAGGACACGCTCACATTCGATGGCACAAATTATGCTGTTTGGAAAATTCGCATGCTTAATTTATTTCAGGAAATTCACCCAATTATCGAGGGATATCTATATGTGGGTCTCTCTTCTCCTTTGGATACCCAAAACAAATCTTTAGAGGAGAAGTTGAACTCTCATATAGATGCTCTAGCTACTAAAATTATTTTGTATGTTGTGAGCAATGTAGTTCTTTCTTCTATCATGCCTTATTCAAGCGCTCGTGAGATATGGACCAAGCTTCAAGATAAATATAGAAAGTCCAACATTATTAAGGATGATTGTGTTTCTTCCACTTCTGGTCGAGATGAGTTCTCATTGTCTACCACTTCACCAACATGTGATTTTTCACAAGGTAATGATATGGTGAGTGGTGATAGAAATTGCAATATGGATAGTGATATTACTACTTGTAATCCTTCATCCCTATCTAGTTGCAATGATCTATCTTTGGACCTTAACACTTCTAGCACTCAAAACTCCTTACATGCTTGTGTTAATAGTCCTTGCATATCATGTAGAAATGACTTCAATAAATCTCATGATGATATGCTTATGTTGTCTTGTTGCCATGATAAAAATGCTTCCATTTCCTCTAGTGCTTGTGTTGCTAAACATGTAGAGGAAAATGAAGATTCTATGGGCCAAGACAAGGTCTTGAAGAGAGCTACAAGTGCAATCTCATCATCACCTTCCTCCGGTTCTCACATGTGCCTTATCGCTAAGGGAACAAAGGTAACCTCTTTGAATCCCATTGTATCTCATGATGATGATGATGAGGTTGAGAATGATAATGATGATTATAGAAGTAAGTATGATATTAACTCTATTAAGAAAATGGGAGAGGTTGTCTATAGCGCTCTCTTCAAAAATAAAATTGCTTCCTCCAACTTTCTTGAAATCTTGAATTGTGCCATAGAAGGCAATGATCTTATTGAGGAGCAAGAAAACTTAATTGATGAAAAGTTTGCACTTGAGCGTGAGTATGCTAATGAAGTTGCACAACTAAAGGACTCCCTTGAAGAAGAACAAACCACCAAAGAATCTCTTGAGGAGACTTTTACTCTAGAATTATCTAGAGTAAAGGAATACCATGATAGAGAACTTGCGGTGGTTAAATCCTTCAAGATTAAAAATGATGAACTTAAAGTTTCTTATGCTAAACTTGTTGAGGATTTTAAGCACCTCGAAAATGGCTCTCGGGTCGTTAAGAGGGAGCTCATCAAACTCACCGAGTCACATGAGCAACTTAAAGCTTCATATTTAAAAGAGCTTGACAAGTTGCCCTCACCTCTTGCTAATAATAATGATGCTTGTGCTACTAACTCTATTTCTTGTGAAGCATCTATTTTGAAGGAGAATGTTGAGCTAAAGGCTTAACTTGCTTTGCTAACTAGCAACTATGGGAAATTAGAAGAAAGTCATGATAAGCTCTCGAGCTCGCATGAGGATCTTCTAGTCTCCCATGGTAGGCTAAAGTTAGCTCATGAGGCCATCATGTCAAAGGTAACATCTAGTGGGCCTCATGTGGACATTAGCACTACATCTACTCCAAATGTTATATTGCCATGTGCTAGTCCTTGTAATTCATCCTCTCACAACCATGTTATATCTCGTGATGAATTACATTCCGTGCCTTGTTGCTCTAACAATGTAGCACCTACTTCCTCTAGTACTTTTGTTGAAACTAACCATTTAGAGGAAATCAAAGAGCTCAAGGCTCAAGTCACTTCTTTGAAGAATGACTTGAAAAAGGGTCATCAAGGGAAGGTCACACTCAACAAAATCTTGAGTGTGCAAAAATCCCCCAATGACAAGAGTTGTCTTGGATTCAACTCCAATGTCAAGAACAAGTCCACTATCAAGTTGAAGCACAAGGAAAACAAGAAGAATGGCCAAGATCAAGTCAAGAATCCGGCCAACATTGTTTGCTTCAAGTGCAAGGAAGAAGGGCACCATGTTAGATCTTGCCCATTGAAGAAAAAGCCTCTTAGTGTGAAGCAACAAGGGAAGCGGCCTCAAGCTCCACCTCAAGTCATTAATGGGCCTCTTCCTAAGAGGACTACTCGAGCTCTCCCTCGAGTTGTGGCTTATCCTAAGAAGAAATATGGCAAGAGTAGAACTTTCTACATATGCCGTGAGAAGGGGCATATTTCTTCCTCATGCACTCTTGGTATCTCCTCATCCAACCCTATCATTATTGATGATGCTTATTCTCTTTGGAAGGATGAGGTTGGCAATGTGTTTGCCAAATTTGTTGGTGCCCAATGTGGTGTCAAGAAAAGATCCATTTGGGTTGCCAAGCCTATTGTGACTAACTTCTTAGGACCCAACTTGGTTGGGGACCAACAAGCCAAAACTTGATCAATAGGTGTGTTTTGGAGGGCATTGGAGACTTGGCTACATCATGAAGAATTAAGGGATCTTCATTATTATATTTGTCAAGCCAAGTCATGTGGTTTATATTGCTCCTATTATTATTATATTTCCAATGTTCCTCCTTGCGGTAACATATGCTTAACTCATTTCATTGAAAGTTACTCGCCCCCTTGTGCATGTGTTGGTTTTGTATCTTCCATGCTTTTGTACATGTTGTGCTTTCCACTTAACTATCTTGAGGTATCAAGCATATTTGTGTATGATTAGGTGGCACACCATGTATGTGTGTTTCTTGTGTTTGAGCCTTACTTGGTTATATTTGGTATCTTATTTGGATCGTTTGAGAGATTAATGGATTATCCCATTTTGGGGGAGTGTTATGCTTGGGCATTCCACAATCCTAAAAATTTTGTGTACATGAGGAATACCACCTAGTATTTATATTGGATTATTGTCTAGTCTCTATGTGGTATAATTCTCATGAGAAACTTAATTTTATAATGTCCATTAATTATCTCTATTTGTATCATTTTGCCTCGTGTTGGTTTTATGGTAGTATCACATTATGGGGGAATCATATGCTTAGTGCATATTACAATCCTAGAAAATGTGAATATTCGAGGTTGTGTCACTTCGAATTGATATTGATAATTATCTAGCACCTATGTGACACATTTGCTCATACAAGTTCCAGTTTGCTTGAATGTTGTTGTTGATCATATTTTGGATCTTGTATATGAGAGTGTTTCTTGGTATGTGTTTCCTCATATTTAGATCTCTATATTCTCATGGAAACCATTTACTTCAAGTCACTTTACTCACTATGATTGTGTGACTATTGGAAGCTACCAAGAATCTCTTTCGAAGCATCAAACTTAAAATGTATACTTTGTTACATGCTTCTTTGTGTGAATACGATCTTGGATATCCGTATGAACTACCTAGGGAAGATTATTCTCAATTCTTCTTGTCCTTGGACAATTAGTACCAAATCTACGGTAGACTTTATTGATCATATTCACTTTGGCCTTTGCTTAATATTGTCCTATATTTGGCCAAGTAAATGTTTTGTGTGCTCCCATGTATTCCTTGCTACTTTTGGATACCTTTATTTTTATTGATATCCTCGTGTGTTTTATTTAATGTAGGTAGTAGTGATGATCTCATTTGTGTGCATTTTGCATTCAAAAGCAAAATTCTATATAATGTACTACTTATGGGTGAGCTCTCCTATATTATATAGAACAATCCTTTTATGCTTCTTTGTTTGATCCATATCGAGTTTTATGTGCTTGGATGCTCAATCTTTTCGTTTTGGTACTCTGTGCCCTCATGAAAAGTTTGGGAAGTTTGGTTTCTTGTTGGAACCTTGCTCTTTTTGGGAGTTGGTTTTGTCTCATACCTTGTTTCTTGATTTGACCATTTTAGAATGAGATAAATCCTTGAGCATTTTTATTTCTATCTATTTTTGCTCTTTTGGCCTTATCCTAGTTCATTAGTTGAACTTGTGAGCTTTCATGTGTTGAATTAGTTCTTTGATACAATTTGTACACCGCTTGTCTTGTCACACTCTTGTGTGTGCCATCTCGGTTAACTTGGTGTTTTTGTTCAAATTGTATCTCATTTTTGGTTGTTGAAAGCCTTGTGTATGCATATTTACTACATATCTATATTATGGCATGCTTGCTTTCTTTGATCCAATGTATAGGGGAAACTCCACCAAATCCCATCGGCTAAGTTGTGCATGAAATTCAATTTCATATCAATATGCACATATTTATGTGGAGTATCACCTATGTATTTTAGTTGCACTAACTACTTTGGTCCCAATAAGTTTGGAGACCATTTTTTACTTAAATGTGTTTTAGATACATTGGAGATATATTAGATGTTTGTCTCTCAATCTTGAAGAAGTGGTGCGTTAATGAAAATTGGAGGCATGCTATAGGATGTTCATTGATTTCATATCCTCTACATCCTACCAATTATATCTCGGTAACAAGTATCTCTTTCTCATGCTCATATATCTTAATTCCAACCGTTTGTCGGTTGCCTTCTAGCATGAATTTATGTATTTGTAATTGTTGTATCTCTAGCCATGGTATTAAGAGAACTCTCTATTGTATATGTGTATAAGTTGAGATGAGTATATATATTTGGGACTATAAAAAATCATGCATATGATCCTCCAATCCCAAATAGGTCAATCTAGCAATTTTATTGCCTATCTTTTCCTCAACTTCTCTCATGTGCAATAGTGAGATTTTGCTAGTTAAAATTTTCCTGTGATACTTGTTGCCTTTCTCCATATATTCCAACTTCCTCCTCTTCCCTTGGTGAAAGTTGTAATATATGTAGTGTGTTGGTGTTTGAAGTCCATTAATGTACAATAAGACATATGTGAGCCTTTGGCCATGCTTTGAAGCAAAAAATCTTATTGATATATGTTATGACTTCATTTTTGCCTTTCATGTGCTTTCTTGTATAATCTTCTTTATGTGTGCATATTTATTTTTTGAATATGTATTTGTGATATTTTCCACTTAGAGACATAGACACATATGAGAAGATAATTTTAGTTGATTTTTAATCCTTGGAGACCACCTTTCTATTCCTTTTGATTCTTTGGTGGCTTCCTAATTTAATTGCCTATGAGTGCTTGTTCCTCTTGTTTGCACATTTTGGCACTCATATCTGTTCTCTCATGCCTTGTATTGTTAAATGAACTTGGATGAGTGAGGATTCCCTGATTATGCACCTTGGTCCCAAATGCAATTATCATAATTGGTGCATTATCTTTGGGGAGCTCATCCAATTCAGTTAATAATGCTCATTTGTCTTCTTTCTCACTTGTTGTGATTTAAATGCTTATGGGGGAGCAAGGATTCCATATCTGTGCATTATGTATTCCAATGCATTTATTTTACTATTGTGCACAAATCTTGGGGAGCTTCTCTATTTGTTATTGAAAGCGCACTTTTGCTCATATCATAATATCTTGTAGTTTCCATTTGGACTCATTTGTTGTTTTCAAATTGGTTTGTCGGACCTTGTAGTTGCTTGCATCATTTGACTTTATTTTGGCAATCTTCGGGTCCTCGATATAGTTCTACTCCCTCCCAAGTATTCATCATTGGATATGTGCGAAAGCACACCTTTGGAGGAATTATTACTATATTTGCCTTCTAGAACTTGTCACCCATTTTGGCAATCGATGCCAATGGGGGAGAAGTTTTAGAGGGTTTAAGGAAAGTTGGTTTATGCATTGAGTTTGTTCTTGTGAATTTTCCTCTCATGCTCTTGCATCTTTGTTATTGCTTAGCATGTGGTATATGTAGAGGAAACTCCACCAATGATAATGATTGGCAATATATGCAATGAAATTCAAGTTCATCACACATGCATAGATTATGGGGGAGTTTGCTCTATATATGGTGGTGGTACCAATATCACATAATTTTGTAGTATTTGATATTGGTATTACAATTTTATTCATTAATATTCCTTATATAAACCCTCTTAAAGGGATTGTCATCAATTACCAAAATGGGGGAGATTGAAAGAACATGTTGGGCCCCCATGTGTGGTTTTGGTAATTAATGACAATCTTTATGGACTAATGTGTGTATTAAGTTATACTTTTAGGATTTGTCCATTGGCATCGCTTGGAGCATGTGTTGGCTTCAAGGTCGATGAAATGCAAAGAAGATATGTTGTGCAAGCTCAATATGCGAGGTCGATGATGAAGAATTAAGAAAGGCGTTCCATCTTGAGAAGGGCAAGACCGTCTACATCGAGCTCAAGTGGAATTCTCAAGGCAAAGGTATAATCTTGATAGGTTTTCCATTTTGCCGGTCTCTTGTTGTGTGTAGGAGACCGGGTTTAGGATAGATAATCGTACTATCAAGAGGGGCTCTCGTATGAGTAATTCGGTCACATCGTTCGGAGAGAGCTCAAAGCTTTGCATACTTGCATCATCGTATTTGGTTGTTATTTGGTCTTATCCATGTGAGGATATAGAGCTTGTGGTAATCTCCATAACAAGCTCTTGTTCATCAAGATCGGATCTCCCATATATATCTTGTTGCGATTTTGATTTATGCGGATTTTCGGTTTCTCACCAAGTGAGGTATCTCACATTATATTAATTGATACACTCCCACTTGGTGTTAATCAATATTTACACTTTTTATTGGAAAGCCCTTGTTGTCCTCTATCCAACTCAATTAGAATCGGGTCAATCGGAGTCACCAATCAAAAGTTATGAGCGTTTGAATATTTGCCGATTTAAATTGAAAAAGAAAAAGAAAAATATCTTGTCTGGGCCGAGCGGTACTACCGCAGCCCAGTACCGCCTGTGCCTGGCTGCGCGCAGCCCATTCCTGCGTGGCCCGGTACCTTTAACCGGTTCTACCGGACCGGCCCGGTAGTACCGCCCGGGTGGGCCGGTACTACCAGCCGGCCCAGGTAGATCTACAACGCCAGGCCCAGTTCTTGCCCAGCTGCTGCGCTCCCACTGCAGACCGCCCCACTGGTCTCGCCTTGCAGGCCGCGCGCACCCCACGCCGTCGATCTCTCCTATGCTCGCGTGCTTGCCGCTGCTGCCGCCCGGCCCCACTCGGCCGCTGCGCGCCTAGCTACTCTCGCGCGCGCGTGCGCCAGCCCGCGCGTCGCCGCCGTTGACCTCGCGTGCTTCCCGCTCCAGTTTCCCTCGTGCGCGCTGCTGGCCCCACCGTGGCCCTGCTTCCCGCGTGCCTGCCTGGCCATGCACTTCTACTCGCCTGCATCACTCGCTGGGGCCAAATCGCCATGCACCATGTGCTGCTGGCCGCACGATCCATGCCCTGTTGGCCCCTGCTAGCCCCACTCGCACGCGCAGCTGCCCGCGTTGAATCGCTTGGCTGCTTGCTATCTCGCTTTTGCCAGGTGCGGTAGTACCGACGATTTACGGTACTACCGGTACATGCTGAAACATAGCCCCAACAGCCAGATTTTCTGGGCCCTCTATTTAAGCTTTGCCCGTTTTCAGTTTAGTTGGCTTCTCTCTTATCTATTAGGCTAAACTTTGTCCACACTTGCTCTAGATCTTGAAGCTTGCCTAATCCTTTTCCTCCGATGATTCTTTCCCATTGAGTGGAAGAGAGAGGAGATCTAGACCCACGTTTTGACCTAACCGATTCATCTCTTTGTGAGTGCATCTTTGGGGATCTAGATTTTGGGGGATTTTGTGTCTCTCTTTGATTCCTCCTCTCTTGTTCCCCCAATATATTTAGTAGCTTTGTTGGAACTTGAGAGTGAGGGATTTGAGCATCTTTGTGGTGTTCTTGCCATTTGCATTTGGTGCATCGGTTTGAGTTCTCCTCGGAGGATTTGGTTTGAGTTGCTCATTGGAGCTTGTCCCTCTTGGGTTCTTGGAATGCTAGACGGTTTTGTGGCCTTGGTGGCATTGTGGCCTTGGTGGCATTTGTTGAGGTCTTTCGTGGCGTTTGTTGGGAGCCTCCAATTAAGTTGTGGAGAAGTGTCCCAAACTTGTGAGAGGTTCCGGTTGCCACCGACAAGTGCACCGATAGTGGAAGCGTGGATCGATCCGATTGGGGTGAGATTCACCGGAGAATAAGGGAGGCCTTTTGTGGCGTTGGTGGTTTGATACCACCCACTCTCCAAACGAGACGTACTCCATGTTGGGAGGAACTCGGTAAAATATCGGTTTCCCCTCGTGCCTCGGTTATCTCTATACCCGAGCTCTTTACTTATGCACTTTACATTGTGATAGCCTTCGTGCTTGAAATAATATATATCTCGCTATCACTTTGTTGCTTGTATTGCTTAGCATAAGTTGTTGGTGCACATAGGTGAACCTTAGTTGTTCTAGGTTGTGCTTAACAAAGTAAACACTAGTTTTATTCCGCCTTTGTTGAGCCACTCTAGGAAAAGTTTTAATCGCCTATTCACCCCCCTCTAGGCGACATCCATATCCTTTCACCACTGCTGGAAGCGCCTCGCCGCCCTCGTCCTCCTCACCGAAGCACGCACACAGGGAAGGCTCCACCTCGCCGGAATCGTCCCCGAACCGCCGCCAGTTGCCGAGGTTGTCGCCGTCGATTCGACGCCGTCCGATCGTCTCCGACATCTCCATCACCACCGTCGTGCTCCTGGTGAGCTTGTGGTGCTCAAGCACCCCTCTGTTTGCTCCCTCTCCTTCTGAATCCCTCTCCTCGCGTAAGCCCGGTGTCACCGCCGCCTGCCGTTGTTGCGCTGCCGTCTCTGGTGGTCAATCCACAGCGGCGCCGCCACTTTTTGGCTCCCCGCACTCGTCTGCTTCCAGCGCGCTATTCCCCATCGCCCCGCGAGCTCTGGATCGATCGATCCATCAAGGATCTTCAAGCAATGGCGTTGATGATGTCAGCATGACATCATCATGATGTCATATTTCTTTTATTTCTTTTAATGTTTTCTGTAATTATTTACGTAAATAGAAAATGTATGACATGTGGGCCATATCTGTCAGCGTTTTAATCATTTCTATAAATATTTTCTGAAATTAATAAAAGTCTGACATGTGGGCCCAAGTTTGGAAATTAATTTAAATATTCCAAAAATGTTTAAAATGAATTAAAATTTGGGAAATTCATAACTAATTCATTTTAAATGAGAAAAATACAAATAATATACCAAAATGTTCAGAAAAATGAAATCTATCCAAGTAAGCTATAATCATACATTGTTAATCAACTATGATATCAAGTTTAATTAGAAGAACCAATTGAACCCCATAGGTGATTCCGATGATTCCCCTGTTTTAGGGTTTGGACTTCCGGAACCCCCTTTAAAGTGACCAATCATGCTTTAGGGTTCAATTCAACATTGTTTAACTTGTCATATCATCCATATTGTATGAGCATTGCATATGCCATGTGTTGAGTGTTGCTTTCTCTTTTCCGGTGATTGGTTCTCGCGAATAGGAACCGAACCCGAAGCTGAAGTCAACGCCACCGAAGAGCAGTACCAGTCCAACAACGGACAAGGCAAGCGAAGCCCCACTCATACATATGAATCCTATGATTACAAAGTATTCCATTCTCGTCATATGCATTCGGTTCAAACAGTCTTTTATCAGTAGAGAGAGTAATCCTATTTGATGCATGTTGTCGTTTGTGAACTATATTACCTGATCCACCGCTCCTAGCATAACTAGGGTTTGGCTTATGAGCGTCGCTAGTGCCACAATTCAGTCAAGCTTAGCCATGCGTAGTGGTCTGATGCTAATCACTCATGTGATGCACCGGAGATGCGAATGAATCTAGTATGGTAGGATGTGTTGATGTGATCAGATATGGATGATAAACATGCTAAGGTTTGTATGGGAGGCCACGTGGGTTCTGGTTTTTGTAGTCCCATACTTGCCACCCCTAGGACCCGATGTTCTTGCCTCTTGAACCAAGACAAGCATACAACCACACGGGGGCCTGGAAACACCCTCGACCAACTAATTTGCCTAGTAGATTCCATGAGTCACATAGTTTGGGCTCTCCATTCGACATACACAACTTGGTTGTTCTCGAATGGAGGTGAAGGAGGTGCATTCATAACAGGTAGGTAAGCGTGGCTGGGAACAAGAGATGCTCGGCATCCGTAATCTTGAACCCTGCGCACATCATTAGGGACCGGCTTCGGGACTTGACCCGTTATGGAGGCATCTCCCTAGTGCGTGACTCATGGTCTCGGCGAAAGCAAGGTAAAGGTCGTGGTCAACCACTCTCAGTCGACCTTCCAAGGAAGAGGGCTAATAATTTGGCATTAAGAATCGGTTGGTACGTGTGGGTAAAGTTGTGCACCCCTGCAGGGTTATTAATCTTTTCGAAAAGCCGTGTCCACGGTTATGGACGACTTGGGAACGGACGTGAAGATCATAGAGAACTATAACCGAATGTTAAAACTTGTCAATTAAAGTGAGATCCGGAATACTTCCTCAGGGTTTTTGAGGGGGTAATCCGGGAAGAATGTTTCAGTTGATGATGATGGTTCTTGGTGGATATCAAAGATGAATTTAAGAGCTATAGTTGGAGTCTTCTTATCCCCTTTTGAAAATGATCTGACTAGACGAGTTTCTTCTCCCTCTTATTTTGAAAACAAAAGATGGCTTTGTGCAAAATAAATCCACTAGCCATAAGTCTTGCGGAGTACACCCTGTACTTAGCCTTGCTTCGTTGATGTTTTTCTACAGATGATGCTACCCCAACTGAAGGAGGTTTCTATGTCGAGGTCGACGAGTAGTTGGGGTTCCCGGGCAGCAGCCTAGGATCTATGGAAGGGTCGCTTCTTTTGTTATGGCCTCTTAGGCCTTTGCTAAGTTTGTTGTTTAGAACAACTTGTTTTCTTCCGTTGTTTGATGTAATGATGGGTCTGTGACCCTTGGCTTGTATGACTGGTTTGTAACTCTCTTAAGAGTTTACCTTATTAATGTATGGTTTGTATGTTCTGTAATGTTACCGATCTTCCCTGCGCGTTTCAGAATTTAGGTTAGGCTTATATCGGATGACGATATGGTATTTGTCTAGCCCTGATTCTGGGTCATGACAATGCTGAGCGCCGGAGGCGTGCCGTTCCTCATGTCCCTCTAGGTGTGGCGCGCCGGATGGCCATCACGAACCACTACTACTTTGAGCTCACGCCGGAGCAGCGGAGGAATCCCAACTGGCATCCCGAGCATTTCCCGTCTTCGGAAGCCTTCTTCGGGGATCGGCGTGAGAGGGCGCTCACCAGGCACGAGGAGGACGGCCCACCTCCTCCGAACTTCAATGATGCCGGCCGTCGGCTGTGGTGGCGTGGTCGGACTCTCCAGAGCGTCATGGCATACGACACGGCCGCCGACTCTAACCCCCATCTACGCTACCCTCAAGTACAGCCCACGCGTACTCAGCCTTCAAGGTTCAACAACGGCGACCTCGACGACGACAGCGACGACAGACGTGGCGAGTACGACGACTACAGTGGCGAGTATTACAGGTGTAGGAAGGAGCATGACTGAATCACTCCAACATTCCAAAACAAGTTCGGCCGATTGTGACTTAATCTGGCCATGTATCTTAATTTTTAGTTCTTCTATGTATCTTACTTTTTAGTCGTGCTTTGTTAGTTGCGTTATATACTTTAATTCCAGTTCTATCGTAATAAAATTTTCTTCCCGCCCTTTTCCTCCCATGCATTCTGCCCGCCCTTTCCCATTTATTACTAGTTTGAATAGTTAGAATTTTATTTTTTTTAAAACAAAAAATGTTTTAGGATTAATTATTCAAATGCAAACAATTTTCATGTTGAAAGTTTTGTCATATTCCAAAGTATACAAAAGATGCTAAATTTAAATATGCAAACAATTCAAAAATGTTAATACAAAATAAAATATGATTTGCTCTAATAAAATAGGGTTAGATTCCTTTTCATATGCTTAATATTTCTTATGTTCAAAGTTTTAGGGTTTGACTATTTTATTTTTGTCTTAATTGAATAATCAAAATTCATATGTAAGTGTTTTAATCATTTTGAAAATTTTCATCTACAGTAACTATGAAATGTTTTTATATGAATGGATAGATCTTATTTTTTAAAAATTATGATATATTATTCATATTTTTCTGAGTTGAAATGAAAAAGATATGAATTTTCTAATTTTTATCTTGTTTTTTGAATTAAAAATGCCCCCCTTTAATGTACGAAATAAATGCCCCCCTTTAACACCGGTTCCAGCCACGAACCGATGTTAAAGGGGGGGGGGTGCGCGCAAAACGAAAATCCCCCCACCCCCTCCTTTAACACCGGTTCGTGGCTGGAACCGGTGTTAAAGGAGGGGTGCACGCGCGAAACGAATTCCCCCCTTTAACACCGGTTCGTGGCTGGAACCGGTGTTAAAGGGGGGGGGGGTTTATAACGCGCGCACCTCCTCTTCCTCTTCCCCCAGCCAGATCGAGGAGCAAAGGAGCATAGCGAGAGGAGCCGTCGCCGCCGCGCCCACCCACGCCACCGTCGCCATCGCGCCCACCCTCGCAGTTGCCGCCGCCTCATCGTGCTCTTCTTCCGCGTCCAAGGAATCAACATGGGGCATCCGCAATCGACCCCTTGCACCGCTTCTTCTCCGAGCCCGACGACCACCACCATCGCCGTTTCTGACCCCGCCCGGCCTCCCGGACCCCTCTGGTAGACCCACGGTGAGCCCACGGTGCTCATCCACCCCTCCGCCCGCTCCCTCTAGCTCGGAGCCGTCATCGCCTCGCTGCTCTGCAAGCGTCGCCGCTGGCCATCGTCGTTGTCGTCGCTCCAGTGCCCCCTAGGTAGCGGCGCCGCCCGTTTTAGGTAGGCCGCATCGCGCTGAGTCGAACGCGCTTGCTCGCGCGCCCTAGGTCGCTCTCTAGCGCCGCCAGCCGCCGCCGTCTGTAGCCCCTCCAGCGAGCCCACGTGGCGCCTGTGTGGCTGTGACGTGGCCTCGGTCCCACGCGTCAGCCACTATGGCTAGCCCCTGTTTTGGTGAGAAAAGGGTTAGGGACAGGGTGTGCTAATGTCAGGCTGAGGTAATAAGTGGTTTAATAATTGCAGAAAATGTATAAATCTTGTAAATTCAATAACTAATTATGTATAAGACAGAAAAATACAAATAATATATCAAAATGTTCAGAAAAATGAGTACTATCTATTTAAGGTATAATCATGCATTATAATCAAATTACATGACAAGTTTAATTAGAAGAACATAATGAACCCTCTCATATGCATCCAGGATTTCTCCGAATTAGGGTTTGGACCCCTCGGACCTCGTTTAAAATGATCAAGCATGCTTAGGGTTTTAATTTCATTTATGTATTTATTTGTGTATTTTTGTATGAATAATATGTATATTTGTGTATGAATCCAAGTCCACTTGAATGTTTACTCTCTTACTCTAGATAATATTATTGTTTTAGAAACTATGGGTCCACTCAATAGAAACCTTGAAGATGAAGGGAGTACATGATCCACAAGGACACCTCACAATATCTGAACTTGGAGGGACATGATGATATCTCAAGTAGTCATGGAGAAGATGACGACTCCAGTGAACGCACTTTAGTGATTACAAAGTCCGTCGAGGTATATGCATGGATTAAGCCTCTGCTGACTTGCACCGATTGATTTGTATATACATGTACATGTATTAATTAACGCTTCTTTCTTCTTTTAGCCCTCCGGATCGACGAGCCAGCAACAATCTTCTTCTACAAAAAAGAGCAAGCGAGGCACGAGCCATCGGTTTAAAGATCGTGCAAAGTTCACGATCGAAGCAGTCCGTGTTGATGGCAGGCCGATGGAGCCCAAGAAGGCCGCAGACAAATTTATACGTCAGGCTGGAGTTCTTTTTAGGGACCAAATCTCAATCATAATTAAATATTGGAATAATCCAAAGAAGGGCGACGGTACCTTTGTCGATGAAAGATCCAAAGAAACGCTTTGGACTTTGCTGTTGGTAAATTTCACCTACCGCTAGAGGAGGATGAAAATAAACCAGTTATCAAGGAAAAGGTCAAAGAGTGGACTCTAAAGAAGATGGCTGACGCTTTTCGCAGCTGGAAGACAAAATTGAACAAATTTTTCAAAGCTCGCGAGACTTCGGATTTCGAAGACGCATATTATGCGAAGATAAGATCTCACTGGCCCGAATTTGTGGCGTACAAGGAAGGTGCTATAGCTACAAAGAGGTCAAAAACCAATACGCTAAATGCCCAGAAGAAGGAATATCACCAGAGGACGGGGTTAGGTGGCTACATATCTCAGAAGCCTAAGTGGGAGGAAGCTGAGAAGGCCCTGTGCGCTAGAGGATCACACCCCAGACACATGGGTGGGACCTACGTGAAAATACTTGGTTCTACGGAATCGGCACAAGGTTGGACCCAGAAAAGAGATTGTGTATCTTCCCAACAATTCTTGCCAAACCCGTCACTGAACACATCACGGCATACGAGGAAACAGCCGCCAGGACCTTCCATCCTGACAGAGAGAATGACCAGCTGACACGCGCCATCAGTAAAAAAGAACACCCTGGACTTGCATGGGGAACATGGGGTATGACATGGAAGGATGGGTTTGCCGAGTGAGGCGACTCTTACAGATGGCGTGGCAGAAAATAAAAAGAGAGTACAGACCAGATGACACAGATAGAACATGCACTTGTGGCGCTGCAGGCGCAAGTGAATGAACAAAAGAGCCAGCAAGCTACTGGCCCATCTCAGTGGCACGAAGAGCCTGCATTGGAAGCTGCTGGCGGATCAGACTCTACGCGGAAAAGCAGCATGGCTTCCACAGAGAATGTGCAGCTGAGCCCACGCTTGAAATGGCGGGTCCTCGATACCCCGTGGATGAAATCACAGAGAGCGAACATGCTGAGCTGCATGTGAGATTAATGGGCTTATCCATTAAGGTGGCGGTCGGCTATGACTTACCTCCTATAGCAGGTGGAACTTACCACTGCCGACCGATTCCAGATGGCTATGCTATTGTTGGGGTGGATGAGGTTGTGAAGGAATATGAGGAAGCACAGCTTGACCAAGCTACAGGTGAAGGGGAAACTCAACTAAAATTTGCAGTGAAAACAACCATTCTTTGGAAGAAGGAACACATCGTGCTTCCAAATTGGAGGCCACTGGCACCCCTGCCGTCTCCGCAGCGTCAGCAGTCTGAGCCGCCTCAGCCGTCTCCAAGTCATCAGAATACTCCCCTGTCGTCTCCGATGCTTCAGCCATCTCCTGCGTGGCAGCCATCTCCGGCACGCCAGCCATCTCCTACGCGTCAGCCATCTTCAGCGCGCCAGCCATCTCCTGCGCGTCAGCCATATCCGGCGCTTCATCCATCTCCCGTGTGTCAGCGTAAGAGGAAGAGCACTACCACGAAAAGCATCACTAGCACTGCCACGAATAAATCCACAGGAAACCATACGCCAAAGTAGCCTTCTGCCAAGCCATTGCCGGTATTACCGTGGAATTGTAGCGATGAGGAGACGAAGAGGATGTCGGAAGAAGAGGTCAAGAAATTCTTTGCACCTAGACGGGCCGAGCCAAAGGAGAAAATAGATCCGACGGTGGTGGAGAAGTTTTACAATAATCTTTTGAAACCCGAAACCCCACTTGTGCCAGACTACGAGCACCAGATTATGAAGGGGGATGCAAGGTGGAGGGAGTCTTAAAGTAGCAGTCGTGCGGCACCCCAGAAAACAGTTCCCATGCTCGAAGAGCAGGAAAACCAATCGTGCGCCCCACTCCAAGTGTTCGATAGACGGATGGCTCGTCCTGTAAATGATTACGAGGCAGAGCTACAAATAAAGGCCAATGAGATGAGGATGACTTACATTGCATACTTGAACAAAGGCGATGCCAACCCCATACAGCCATGGAAGTATGGGAAGAATCTCATCAAGAAAGAGGAGCTCAAGAATCTACCAACAAAGATGCGAAGATTGCATAAGTGGTACCTTGATTTCTGCAAGACGAGAAAGGAAGAATGGATCACGACGCATATAAGAGATCAGATTTTATTGTGCAGAGACGACGAGATCAGCTTCAACATTCAAGACTTGCATTTTCTATTCAATCAGAAGGAACTCGACAAAGCTGCCATCAGCCTTTATTGTGTGTAAGTACTATTTCTGTAATTTCTATCTCATCTCATTCAACTCATTAATTGCATGTATATATATGCTCACCATATATGTATATACTATTATGCAGGAAAAATGTTATGGAATGCATGAAAGGAGGCCCTTTTGACATTAGGTTCGACCCAAATAGAGTTCATGAACAAGTGGTAAAACTCAAACCCGAGAAAACAGAATATTTCTTGCTAACGTCTTTACTGAGACAACAAACCAAAAGGGAAATACTATTGCCTTACAACTTCTCGTGAGTGTTACCCTCTCTTGTACACATTCTGTTTCGGCTTACTCGATGTTAAGTGTAACTGATGATGAGTTATGCGTGCGTAGGTTCCACTTTATTCTGCTAGTCATTCAAGTTGACTCAGGAAAAGTCCTTGTCATGGAATCGTTACGAAAAGACCAAGAGCTATGGGCAGACTTTAAAGAGTTGCTCCAGAGGTAATTTCAATCATATTATCGCACTAGATCAGCAACTTTCGTGACAACAAGTAATTAATTACTCCTTTATCCATTTTCTTTGCCGGAAAGGGTTTGGAAAAGGTTCACGGGCAGGGCCGTGGGTTAATGGTCAGAAGAACTAAAATTTGTAGACCAAAATGTAAGTAATAATAGCCAGCTAGGTATGCGTATCTCTTTGATTCTGCTTCCAATTCCATTATAACATGCTTTATTGATTATTATTTTGATTGAACTCTCTATTCTCGTAAAGTGCGTGCATCAGGGACCTGGCAATAACTTGTGGATACTATGTTTGCGAGTTCATTCGCAACACGATATGTGCGACGGGCCAAGCCGCACTAGAACAACTTAGAATAATTAAACAAAGTACATAACATTATTTTATTATCATCAGTTGTGTTGAGTTTTATTCTTATATATATATTGACCCCATTCTTCATATATATTTAGATCGAACGGATGCGGGACCAACTCCTACCATTTGACCGCATACGAGCCATTCAAGAGGAATTGGCAGGGTTCATACTTGATGAGGTCGTCATGCCTAGCGGAGAACTCTTTAGATATCCACCAAAATGAACATGTAAGGAGATGTTATATTGTATATATGCTTGAACGTGTTTGTCTTGTACTTGATGCTTCAACGTGTACGGAGAATACCACAATGACGATGTTTTTGTATAATAATAGTTGCTTAATTATTCATGTACTCGTATGTACCAACGATGTATGTGTATACCTCTCCCGATCGATTCCCCCTTCCCCCTCCCCGTCCTCGCCGCGCCGCAGAAATACGCCTAGAACGGGGCGTCGGCAGAGATTTATGCCGTTTTCCTGCCGTGCGGAGAACCTTTAACACCGGTTCATGTTATGAACCAGTGTTAAAGGGGGGGCTGAGCGCTGTGGCATCCCGACGTGCACCACCCTTTAACAGCGGTTCCTATAAGAACCGCTGTTAAAGGGGGGGCCTCTAACACCGAACCCCCAACAACGGTTCTGGAACCGCTGTTAGAGGCCTCTACAAACCGGTGTTAGAGGCCTACCTGTGCACTAGTGTCGGGAGTTGTTCTTCATGCATCGCCCAACTGACTCCTAATCGACTCAGTCACCGTTTCTCCACATCCGGTTGGACGTGCTGCTATGAGCTCGTCCGAAGGATTTATCAGTTGCGCTACTGCAAACAACTTCAACTTTTCACCGCCACGACTGATGTAATACCTCAGACACTAAGATCTAAGAAATAAGCCAGGATAAACCCAAAATGTATAAGGTGTTCTACCATGGAGGTCCAAAGGCCACCCACGTATAGGCCCCGTCTAAGCGGAGCAGGGCACGATACCAGCGAATAACCCTATCCACTTTGCAAGAACATCGTATCAAGTGCGTGCGTCGTAGTCGATGGGTGTGCGAACAAAACATAATTAAACATCGCTCGCCCTCCTTCCCGTTCCCCGAATGAGAAGGCGGAAGAACATCCCATCTGTTGGCAGTTTTTATTAATCATTTCATGAATATTGCACTATTTACTAGTCATGTTTAATCAAGTTAAAATTGGTACTTTAGTTATAGTTGTCTACGATCGATAAACTGTGCTCCAAGTCGTCCATAACTATAGACATGGCTTTTAGAAAGATTTACCGGGGTGCACAAATAGCAACACACGCACAATCAACCTCGGAAAAATCAAATAAAAACCCAATGAGGGATCGCGACAAAGAATCTACAAGATTTACAGATGATTTCAGGGGGCCATCCACTAAGCTACCCTCTACAAAGTCGGCCGGGCTCCAAGACGGACCAAGGGGATTGAAATGACGGCTGAGAAAGACTGGGAACCCGCAAATGTGACAGGGCTTTTCCAAACAGCATAAACGTGGCGCGGGGTTCCAAAATAATACAGTAGTAAATGCTCCTCGAGCAATAGTAGTAAATAAAGCAGTAAAGCATGTCATAAGTACATGATACTCCCTCCGGCCCGAATTAAAGGACGCGCCGATCATTTTACAAAAATATCCCTATGCATTTTCCGACAAACCTCTCAGTCCGCACAGGCCATCTTCCACACTCGTCGTTTGCTCCTCTCCAATTGTTCGCTGCCCTCGCCCTCGCCCCAAGCCGTTGCACCCCCTCCCTCCCCTCCCTCCCCCCACTACACGCCGCTACACCCTCCCGCCCCATGCCGCCGCTTCCCCCATGATGCACTGCTGCCGCCTACCTCCTCTGCTGCTACCTACTGCGAAGGCACCACCGCCAACCTTGAACCTTTTCTGCACAATACATAGCCATCGCCTTGCTTCTCCATGCCTCTTTGCTTGATTCGCAAGCAGATATACTCGATGTGCCCTCCGATGGCGAGGAGAAGCTCCAGGTCACCATCTTGCTCCCACTGAGCCACTGAAGTACAGAGAGGAGATGGCGGGCTAGGTGAGTACTAATTTACATCTGAATTTGACAAATCTGGTCTAAAATTTGGCAAATTTGGGCGTGTTTTGATTCAGATTGGAAAGGTACTGTCCAAGGACGATAAGGTACAGAAGCTCGCGCTGCAGCACTAGATCGAAGCGGTGAGTGTCTCGATCGTTAGTTAGAAAAGTGCTTTGCTAGCTTAACCTTTTCACTTATATCATGCAGTGTTCTAATGTCCAAATTGAAATCTCTGGTGATGAACAGATTGACCCGCGTCATCGCTGCGGTCACAACCTTCACTACTACTATGATTGCTGGCTACACAACGAGAGCAATCCACCTGTATTCACTGGTAAGTGTGTTTACTAGACATGTTTCTTGATTTTATAGCCAATGGATGCAGTGGTCTTATGATCCTGGTTTTTTGCTATCCAGGATTGATGTTGGCAGGGAAAAGAGATCAATCTTGAAGCCAAGTGCTCATGACTGAAGCTTCTGAGCCAGTTCATCAAGTACCTCGGTCCCGTGAGTGTTCTACAATGATGGACCAAAGGCACATCTAGGAGTTACATCTTGGTGAAGGTATATATGGTGGCTAACACAACATGTTTCAATTGTGCAGAAGGAAAGAGAGGACTACGAGGTCGTAATGGAGGACACAAGTTCGTGTACAAGAAGAGTCGGCAAATCATTGACACGTCTGGTAGACCGAGAGATACAAAGTGGATCTTTGTTCTTAGCACATCTAAGAACCTGTATGTTGGTCAGGTAAATATGCAGTCATGCACACCTAAGAACATCACTACTGGAAAAAGGTCTTCGGTTCGATTTGGACAAAGCCAGCAGTCCCGGCCTGTCACGGCCCGCGACTAGTGCTAGCACTAGTCCCGGGCCGTGAGGCCTTCAACGGCTAGAAATGGCCGTAGACACTAGTCTCGGGCCAGACCAGATCTCTAGTCCTGGTCCGTAATACGACCCAGGACTAATAACCTAGAGCGGGCCAGCTGCTCTTTTCGGGGACTATTAGTCCCGGGTCATATCTCGACCCGGGACTAGATGTCCATCAGTATATATATAGCTTCCTGTCCACCTGCCCTAAACCATATGGTGGCCATTTTACTCAAAGAAGCAAGCAGAGTTCATGCCATTTTTTTCTCAAGATTTGTCAAGATTTAGTTTGCAACCCCTAAATCCAAAGTTTTAAAAGGTTAGAACTTCATTCTTTCATATCTTATTCCTACTTTAGCTCTATAATGCTCTAGAAGTATAGATATATGGATCAATGCATGCATGCTCTAGAAGTAGAAGGATTTTGATATGTGTAACAAATTTTGAATAGGCACATAGTTACTGAAAATTGAAATGTGTAATTTTAGAGTTTCAGAGCTTAGATTGGAATGAGGTTTTCACTGATAGAACAATAATAATCAAAAACTCCACATTTATCATGTTAATTGTTTTCTCCAATTCATAAATTGGTGCATGTAAATTTTTCAAAATTCAAAATTAATGCTCTAGAAGCTCTCAATATAACTTGTAATAATTTTATCATGTTGTGTAATGGTTTTTGATATACTTTTATTATAATGCAGATGGTCCGGGAATGGATGTACGGTACTGACCGACGCTCTGGCGAATTCATTAATGGCATGCATGAATTCATCTGTGTTGCTGATGCAAACAAGCGCAATGATTTTGTATTCTGTCCATGTAGTGGATGCAGGAATCAGAAGGATTAGACTGACTCAAAAACCCTTCACATCCACCTGTTGAAGTCCGGCTACATGCCCAGTTATAATTGTTGGACCAAGCATGGAGAGAGAGGGGTTATAATGGAAGACAATGAAGAAGAGGAGGAGGATGATAACAATCATGGTTTCCCTGAGTACGGAGATACTTCCATGGTGGATGCTGAAGGGGAGGATGAAGAAGAGACACATTATGATCCCGCTGAAGGCCAACACCCGAATTTTTAATCCCAGATGCCTGTTATGCCATACATCGCAATCCCATGATTACCATTTTTGCGAGACATAACATATTGGATATCACAGTACATCATCCATTACAAACCATACATAAGGTCATACATAAATAAGGATCTCATGATCGAGTCTTAATACAATTCAAGCAGCGGAAATAACGTAATAATAACAATAGCGTAGGCTAGGCTCCATCTTCATGGTCACAGGCAATGCTGACAATGGGAGATGATCCTAGTTGGCGTAACCTTCCCGCTGTCCGTCCTCTGGATACTCTTCTTCATAGTCTGGCCACGGGAATAGCCAGGGACAAAGCCATGAGTACTCTTTAAGTACTCACAAACTAATACTAACAAGTGAACTGGTTTTGAGTAGGATACTAAGCTCTAGGGTTGTTTTGCAAAAAGCCAGATTTATCTCTACTGAGTTCAGAAGCAAAGAAAACTAGTTGAAAGTTTTATAACACCTAAGTGGGAACTTGAATTTTATATCACAACTCTGTTGTGGTCAAGTCAAAGTAATAAATCATTTTAGAAGTCCTTTTGAAAACATTTGACGATGGAACAGTATGGCCACTCCAACTGTCCATAACCGCGGACGCGTCTATTCGAATAGTTTGACACTCTGCAGAGGTGGTACACTTTTAACACAACATTCGATACATCCGCCAGGAACAATCCTGAATTCACCATACTCAGTATGCGGATAATCAATCCTAACCTTTCAATTACACGCCCTAGTATAGGCACCTCTCCATTGAGTTTGGCCTCCCAACCATGACCAACTGTCATCTTGGGAACTACGCATGTAGACAATCTTCACAAGATTGCCTCAGCTCAAACCTTGGCCTCAAGGGAACCCATACTAAGGTATATAAATTTCCAGTCAATACCTACCCAAATTTCAGGTATTGTGGTTGTACGATAAAATTCGAATGGTATCGCATCCAGACAACCATCAGTTTTATAAAGAGCTAAGGCTAATGCCTTAACATTTTCATCATCAAAATCATCTGGTGTTCAAGAACACATGGCAAAACATTTCAGTAGAATGACTCATCATTCTAAGGTTTTCATAACCATTTTCACCAAGTATTCCCATCTAAAGTTGATCAAGTTTTATACTTAGCACTAGCAACTACAGGTGGGGGTAAGCAGTAATAAGGGGTGGTAAACAAGTGTGAATTATCTAAGTTCAATCTCATGCCTCAGGATGACATCAAGATTATCTAACTTAGGTCAAGTTTTATGCTCTTTATGCTACCTTCAAATATCCTTCTAATATCTACAAGTCACCAAGTAAACTCTAAGAGAAAGACTTGATAAAGAAATAAAATACTAAGATTGCAAGTAAAAACTAGGATTATGTGTCATCAAGGGGTATAAGCTTGCAAGTAAAACTTGTATGGTTTATATTGTTAAGATAGTAGTATAAGATTACTAAGTTGCAAGTGTTAGCTTTATTTGTGCAGAGCAGTGGTTGAAGTTCTCCTCGGCTTCTTCCTCGTAGTATCCTCCTTCCTTCTCGTATCCTTGGTCGGTACTAGCGTCTATAGATAAATACGAGGAACACAATCAGCAAACAATACTTAACTATTTTTATTTATCACACCAAGGTTTTCACTAGATGATATAGGATCATCACAAGAATTACAACCATTAAGGCAAATAGTTTTATTTCCTTTATTTTAGAAAAGTAATTTCTACTCATTGAAAAACTACTTAAGGTTTAATATTCTCCAACTCAAACATGGGATCATGTTGACACATGTCATCACCACACATTTCAGTACATGGGAATGTGATTTAAATTTGTGTCACAATTTAATAAGGTTTAACCTTTTTATTTTAATTACTTAAAGTGACTAGAAATGCCTATGAGACATTCTTTTATTACTTGATCATTATTTCTGCAAGTAAACCTATATATTTTTATATATTCTGAAAGGTATGGTTAAATGTGATTTTTGAGAGTTGGAATCATCTCAATAGCTTTTATGGTTGAATTTTGAAAAATGTTTGAATGCAGAAAAGCTTCTGCATTGTTATTTTTACTATTGCTGATCCACACATCCAATTGGTATGAATCCAACGGGTTTGGATTAAGCATTCTAGTACCTTTCTAAAAAAAATGGTTTCATGCAATTTGGTTTAGTGAATCGACCTGGGTTGATTTTTGAATCTAGATACAGAATTGAGTCTGAAACTAAAAGAATAAACCTAGATTTGAATTACTGGGTCACGCGGGAGGTTACTGGGTCATGTGGGGTGCTTCTAAGAGAGAGAGGAGTGAGATGGTGTGAAGAATTCATGTGGGGGTGGCCTCTATTTATAGTGCCTGAAAGGGACCAACGGGTGCGGGCTGAGCTGGTCGTGGTCGTCGGCACAACGAGCTAAAGGCATGGGAGATGATAGGGGGCGGTGCATGGCTACGCGGCGTGGGGCGGTGCGAAATGGTCGGAACATCGCGGCGCTCTAGGCAGGTCCGACAGTGGGTTTAATGGCGCACAACATCTATGGTCCGTGCGGCGGTGAACGGGCATGTTCGCGGTGTTGCTAGGGTGCTGGCGATCCCTCTCACGCGCGGCGAGGGCGACACGCGGTCTGTGGGCGTGTGTCGCGGTTGGCGCTCTGGCGCGCTCTCGGCTCGCTCACACAGAGGCTTGGCATGCTCGGGCTGTGTGGTCCAGGGGCTGGCTGCGCTTGAGGCTTGGACAGGGGGTGGCGGTGGACGGTGGTGAGTGTCCCATACATGATTGCGAGGTTGGTGCTTCTCCTAGCTTGCTGTCAACATGGGGGTTGGCAAGTTAGGCTCGGCATGGTCACCATTGATGGATATGGCATGCTCCCAGTGGTGCGAAAGCTTGTTAATTGAGCTAGATCACCTACTGAGAGTGGAGTGAGCTATAGAGGGAACAATCTAGGCCAAATTTATTGCTCACAATAGTGTTTGTGGTTTGTTTGTTTGGTGATTACAAGGTGTTTGATGAAATGGCCGCAAGAGATTCAAATTTGAATTTTTGAATCAACCTTTGGGGGTGTGGTATTTACATACTAGGGAATCTCTGGTTAGTTGGAAAGGTCAAGTGGAATTGGTTTGGTTGGTTTTTGAAAAAGGGGTGATCTTCACATATGAATCAGATTCAATTTTGAAATGTGATTTTAATCAAGTTGCCAAATGTTTCTGCCAGTTTGAAAGGTGTGCTTTGATTCACTTTTACTTGGTCTTACAAGGGCTGAAAAGAAATGGAAAAGTTTCTCTTTGAAATCTTGGACTAGAAACACTCAAAGTGGCCTAGTGAGCAAGATTGGCAAAAATGACCATTTACTTTATTTGTTTTGTTTTTTATTTTCTCTTGATTTGTTTCTGCTTGGAAATATTTTAGATGATGTTGTTTTCATGTTTAATCCATTCCTTGCTATTTAGATCGATCACAATAGTCCATTCATGCATTCATACAATCATCACACATGCATTCATAATGATTTGAATTAACAAAAGTTTTTGTTAACCCTAATTTTGGTGATTGGAAATTGATAATAATTGTTCAAATTTTTTGGGATGTTACAAACCTTCCCTCCTTAAACAAAATCTCTTCCCAAGATTTGAAAACTAAGAAATAAGAAAACTAGGATTTAAAAAGATCGGGAAACTCCATCTTGATGTGATGTTCTCGCTCCCAGGTAGTTTCTTCTTCAGTGTGGTTACTCCACTGAATCTTGAGAAACTTGAAGCTTCGGGTTCTGGTGGTCCTGAAAGCTTCCTCCAAAATACGGATGGGTACTTTGGGATATGCCAGGTCATCGTTGATCTCTATGATCCGGTGATCAATGTTCTTGAAAACTTCAGTCTTCTCCGAGACTTCAAGGCATTTGCGAAGTAACGATATATGGAACACATTGTGCGCAGCTGACATCTCTTCTTGTAGTTCCAATTGATACGATACTTCTCCTTGATGATTCGGAATCTTGAAAGGTCTGATATATCTGGGGGCTAACTTTCCTTTGAGCTGGAAACGTTGCATTCCCTTCAAAGGAGACACTTTGAGATACACAAAATCTCCGATATTGAAAGCGAGGTCTCGACGTCTATTGTCGGCATAACTCTTCTGTCTTGACTGGGATGTCTTGAGGTGCTCATGAATCTTGTGAACTTTCTCTTCTGCTTCTCGTAGGATGTCGGGTCCAAAATCTGACTCTCTCCTACTTCCGACCAATTCAAAGTGGTATGACACTTCCTTCCGTACATGAATTCAAATGGGGCCATTTGCAAACTAGCTTTATAACTGTTGTTGTAAGAAAATTATGGGAAAGGGAGATAGTCTTCCCATTTAGATCCATACACTAGCACACATGCTCTCAACATATCTTCGAGTATTTGATTTACTCGCTCCGTTTGTCCATCGGTCTGAGGGTGATACGCTGTGCTGAAATCTAGTCAGGTTCCTAAACCTTCTTGGACTTTCTTCCAGAATCTCGAGGTAAACTGAGTTCCTCGATCCAATACAATGTTCTTGGGGACTCCGTGCAAACAGACGATTCTAGCGATGTATAACTCTGCTAGCTTCAAACTCTGGTAGTGGTCTTAACTGGTAAGAAATGGGCTACCTTGGACAATCTGTCAACTATGACCCAAATAGAGTCATTTCCCCTACTAGATGTAGGTAATCCAGTGATAAAGTCCATTCCAACAGAATCCCACTTCCATTCCGGAATCTGCAATGGTTGCAACAGTCCTGCGGGTCTCTGATGTCCTGCTTTGACTCTCTGACAAATATCACACTTGGCGATATAGCTTCCGATTTCTCTCTTCATCTTATGCCACCAAAATTGCTCCTTCAAATCCTGATACATCTTCATTCATCCAGGGTGGATAGAATAAAGAGTATCATGGGCCTCCTTCAAGATAGTTTCCTTCATCTCTGAATCTGCTGGTACACAGAGACGTCCTTTGTACCACAAAACTCCTTCTTCGTCCTCGGTGAATCCGGGTACTGCCTGTACCGATACGACATTTGATTCCATCGATACTAGCATTTCCTTTCTGAGCCTCCTTGATCTGACTGATCAAAGTGGGTTGAAGTTCTATGCTAGCCAAAAATCCTTCACTTACTAATTCCATTCTGAAATCCTCCATATCCTTGTGCAAGCTTGGTTGCTCCTTCAGAATCATGGAGTTCAAGCGGCACGGAAATCTGCTAAGGGCATCTGCTACCACATTGGCTTTACCGGCGTGATAGTGAATGTCCAGATCATAGTCCTTGATTAGCTCTATCCATCTTCTCTGTCTCATATTCAGCTCCTTCTGAGTGAATATATACTTCAGGCTCTTGTGATCCGAATAAATCTCAGAACGGTTTCCCATAAGATAATTCCTCCATGTCTTTAGGGCTAGAACTACGGCTGCTAGTTCAAGGTCATGGGTAGGATAATTCTGTTCATGCTGCTTCAGTTGTCGAGACAGATAATATATAACTTTGCCTTCTTGCATCAGCACACATCTGAGACAGATCTTGGATGCATGACAATACACATCAAAGGGCTTCATGATATCCGGCATGATCAAGATTGGGGCTGAAATCAATCTCCTCTTCAGTTCTTGAAAACCCGCTTCACATTTGTCTGTCCATTCAAACTTCTTATCCTTTTTCAACAATTGGGTCATGGGTCTTGCGATACTCGAGAATCCTTCTACGAACTTGCGGTAGTATCCTGCTAATCTGAGAAATGCACGAACTTGGGTTTGAGTGGATGGGGCTTGCCAATCTTCAACATCCTTCACCTTTGCAGGGTCAACGGCAATTCCTCCGGCTGATACGATATGTTCTAAACGTGGCATACAACTGATTCTCTCTAAGGGTTCCAAGGATGGTGTAACATCCCAGGATTAGCACCGAGAAATAGAGAGGACACAGGTTTGTGCATTGCATTCATGCATAAGAAAATCTGTGGAATTTTCACGCAAAACTAAAAGAGCTACAAAGGGATCGGGATCTCTCTTGTACTGAAGGAAACTTCGGAGCAAGTGCGATAGATTTCGACATGACCTTGGTAGAATTCTTTGTTTCAGGGAAAATTTGTTCAAACATGTATTTGAATTTCAAATGAATTTATAAAATTCACAAATAAGAATTGGAAATATTTAATAACTTGAAATAAAATGATTACATAAATAATATAACAAGGATTCTTTATAAATATAAATATATATGCATATAGTATTATTTTACAATAGATAAATAAAATAACTCTTTATATAAGACATTGTCTTTACAATTAGAAAACAAATAAGTAGGAAAAAAATTACAATTGAAATAAATAACAACATTCTTTATTACAACAATTTATATGACTTTGTCCTTACAAAAGAATTGTAAAATAAATAAAAAATGAAATAAGTAAACTTTATTGAATTGAATACAATAATACAATGTTTTTACAATATATAAAACCAAAAAATAAATTGCAATATTTGATACTAATAAATTCCTAAGCTACTGTTCTCTTATCCCTTCATCATCTGGCATTTTCTTTCTTCTCTTCATTTCCTGATAACACAACAAAAAGAAAAGGAAAACAAAAAATAAATAAAAGAATGATTAGTTGGTTAGTTTTGCTCTCAGAAGTGAACAGTTAAATGCACTGTTAAACATTCATCATGGAGCTAATCTGTAAGGGGAAAATTTCACCAAATAGTAGCATGTGTTCATAGCAGTAATTTTTGCCTCAGTACAACAACATAGGCTTGGAGAGGGGCAAGTTTCACCATGACAGTTAAAGTAATCAGATACAGATTCCACAAATATCAAGTTTTTACTTGATCTTATCCACACCAGCATGTCCCACTTGCAAGCAGCTTGCACATCAACATGCAAGTAGCTGCTGTCAACACCAGAGCAAACCAAGAAACCAGATAAGAAGGAAACAGCCGTAGCCAACAAGTACCTGCCCATACTCCACAGCTCATCCACACCACACTACCATAAGAGAGTTATACCTCACCCTCAACCAACTCTGGTTGCTCCTTAGAGCCATGCAGGAGCTAGGAGTAGAGGAATTCACAGCTAAGACAACATGGTTGCAAAGTAGGAGGAGGCAATAAGCACTAGTATTCCAAAGAAGAACTAGCCAGCATATCAAGTATCAGGATAGGATTAAAAGTAGATCCAGCAAGGAATAAGGAGGAGAAGGATTTCCAGGACAGGATGCATGGAAGCTTACATTAGTAGCAGAACAAGATCAACAATCATATCTTTGTAGTAGGTAGAACTTTACAATATTTTAAGCATCTGTATTCTCTTTTGCATCAGCATATTGGGAAAATAAAGGGACTAATACACATCAAATCCACTCCTATACCCTTCAACTAGATGATCATCTAGGAGGATTGGAGGAGGGTGTTCTCTTAGATCTACATAGACATGTTATGTATATTCCTCATAGAGAATTAGAAAGCTACATCATAATCTCTGTTCTTATTTTGATCAATGCCTCAGCCTTTGCATCCTAGGCAGGGGCTATAGAACACTTATGCTAATCATACCAAAGCCATAAAAGCATACAAATCATCTCTGCACAAACTAGCAAGCATGAAGGATTGTTGGGCACAAATCCAAAACAATTGGAATTGCACCTCAGGCACAATCCCAAACTCACTTCCACAAAACTCTCAATCTAGACTTTAAACTAGAACATCAACCCTTCATCAAGTTTGATAATAAATCATTTTCTTAGATATCCCAAACTCACACTGCTCATCTCCACATTTCGATTCAAGTCGGCTCATACTACAACAAATATCAAAATCTTCATTTTATAGGATCATCCAGAATCC
The DNA here is from genome assembly GCA_916181665.1 of Avena sativa. Classification (NCBI taxonomy): domain Eukaryota; kingdom Viridiplantae; phylum Streptophyta; class Magnoliopsida; order Poales; family Poaceae; genus Avena; species Avena sativa. The sequence goes on from OV702296.1 coordinate 289,644,045, forward strand.
AATAGCTACCCTCTCATATACGTTTAGAAGAATTCAAATCATCTCCCTAGTCACATCATCTAGGATCCAGTCATTAAACTAATCACATCTGCAAGACATTCCAAATGAAGCAAGCCACCAAACTATAGTCATTCAAATTCAAATCAATATGGAACTATCCACCAACATATGCATTGATGGATAATTCATCCAAACTGAAGCACTAGGCACTTAGTAGTATCTCATGTATCCCAGGAAAATCCTAAGTATAGTAATGCCAACATCACTGAATCATCATCATATATCAGCACTCAACATCATGTGTTGGCTCAAAAGAGACACTACACACCACTAAGAAGTGTCATCGACTCGATGGCCGGTCTCAGAAAAGAACTTACTGAGGGTGCCGAGCACCTGGAGCGTAGGCGTGACGAAGCCAAAGCACAACACACCAGCGAGGTTGCAGGGATGAAATCACCGCTGTCCCATCGAATGCAACACTAACACAGCACCATCACTCCCATACCACACCACCCCAATAATTAGTCTAATAGGAACAGATCAAAGTCGCTGGGGTTGCAGATACACTACCGTCCCACCAAAATCTAGGTCAAAGGTTACTAGAGTTTTACTAGAGTTTTAGGGTTCCAAGTAGGAAGGAGTAGAGAGGGAAGAAGGGACACATACCCGAGACGAACTCAAGCTCTGAGGGTATTAGGTCGGAGTGGGGAGCAACACGGCGGCACGGTGGACACCGAAGTGCCTACACCGCGCCGAGCCGTCTCACCAGTGGCAGTAGCTCACCGAGAATGTCGCGGACGAGCTACATCACCACCTGTGCGAAGCCAGAGCAACAAGAGCACGTCCAGACGTCACGCATCTTCACTAGCGTCAAGGTGTAGCTGGGGAAATGCCGGCGTGCAGCAGCGATAGCAGCCCCACCAACCCTAGCACCAGTGGGGGTTAGATACGACCTAGGGAAAGCATTATTCCCAAATCAAATTGGAGGTCTAGGTTCGTCTGGGGAAGGCGGAGCTCCGGCAGCCAACGGAGGTGGCCGTAGCGGTCTGCCTTGCCGGAATCAAGCCGGCGGTGGCAGCGCCCAGGAACACGAGGAGAGAGGAGAGAGGAGGAGAGGCTTCGGGGGGATAAGGTGAGTGTGGGCTGGGTCGGTTTGACCGATCCAGTACCCCCTCTGCTGGGCCAATTTACCCCAATGTTGGGTACTAGGCCCATTTCAAAACAAAATAAATAAATTACCAAAATAACCTTTAAACATTTTCAGCTGTAGAAAATTATAGAAAAATCATAAAAATATATTTAATATATTAAAATTATCACAAAAAATAATATCCACCTAATAAAAATATAAATTTACTTATTTAAGTTAATAAAATGAAAATAAAGATTAAACACTATTAAATCTTAAGTGAAATTTCATTAAATAAGGAAAAATCCTAAAAATAAATAAAAATCATTTTTGTGTATAAAAATAACTTTACTATTTTATAAAAAATACTAACTTAGAGTTTTCAAATAAAATATAAATCAAATATTTAAAGACACTTAAATATTTAAAGAATTTTATAAAAATAAAGGTAATACTTAAAAATAAATAAAATTCATTTTTAAGATCTTTAATAAGTATATTTCACCAGAAAAATACTATGAATATTATTCAAAAACATTTTAAGATAAATAAAATTCATTACTTATTTTACTCAAATAAAATAACCACTTTGTTAAATCTTAAAATTATTTCTTAAGTAAGAAATAATCACATTTTATTATAAAACACCAAAACCTTTAAAGTTTAATTACTAAGTCTAAATCTATAATCAAAATAAAAATTAAATATAACTATTAGCCTTTAAATGTTTTTAAATCTTAAATTCAAATTAAACTCCTTTTAAATAAATATTACATAACACTCATGTATAAGAGGGTGAATAATATCCATCCCTTAACCACTCTTAAAAATGACTTTAAACTCAAATAAATTTGTAAGATCATCTAATTATGCTCCCATTAATAAATTTCATATTATTAAATTTATATTTCACTTAAATTAAAAGGGATCATCCTTAATCATATTTGCCAAAACCCTAAAACTAGATGCTATTCTAAAACTCATCATATCTTACAATTCACTTCTATTTTTATAGTTAAATTTGGTTTAAACAATCATAAACATCTCATTTGAAGTTTATTCATGTTTTAAAGTTAACTTTAATCACTTGTATCGTCAATTAAAATATGATAACTTAACACCATTCATAACCATCACAAACCCTAATGTAAAACCTAATAAACCTTACGACTAATTAACCTTAACTAAATACTAGTTTATTCAAATGTTATTATTTTTGCCACTTCACACAAACAAGTCTATATTAGTTTCTTCAGCTCTTAAAAACACAACTCAAGGACTTTTTATCCCAATCACCAGATAAAAATTAATCATAATCACATTATTATATTAGTATTTGTATATTTTGGATTGTTAACACTTAAGTTCCTTATCAATGTCATTGCTTATGAAATAAACTTAAAGATAAACCCAATCTTAAAGAAGATACCTAAGATCACCTTATTCAAAATACTAAGAGTTTTACTTTGGGAATTATAAAATTGCATAGCATTACTTATGCATAATGGCATCCTACTTCTTTAAACATTAGTCCTTACCGGACCAATGATGCTGATTTCAGATATTGAATCTTCTATTATCTCGAAGACCGTGAGTGCATAATCTTGCAATCACAAAAGACAAGTTCACACTTGCTCATGTCCTTTGATTATTTTCTGTAAAGTATTTTAAAAATCCAATGTTGTCATCACCTGCATTTGAAAAAGGTCAGAAAACACTATTTTAATAATAATATAAATATAGATTATTTACCATGAGGTAATAATCTACTATGAAAGTTCCGGTGGTAAAGGAACATATTATCTAGGACTTAACAACCAATGTCACCACTGATTCTTGCGCCGTATATTACACGTTAACCATGAGATTTGGAATGGGACGGAGAAGTCAGCTGGATCGGCTCCCTTTCGCATGCATTGTACACTGTTCTGGGCATTTGTAAGTTGCAGATCGTGGGTATAGCCGTTTTATACGGGGGAAGTCTACCGTGGATCTGGGCTTACAAAACACAGATATCTAGTTTTAATTGTTGTTGTGTGTATCCAACTAAGTTATAGCCATTTTATACGAGGAAAGGTCTACCTTGAGTTTGGACATCCAACAGTTGTGGTGTATGCGGGGTCGCGGAGAAGGATAGTGATTAGCTTGGATCTTAGTCTGGGCCTCACACCAAGGAAGTGTGAACGATCCTATAACTCGGATATGCAACAAAGCTAATACTCTAATGGGTAAAGTGACGCACCTCTGCAGAGTGTAAGAACTATAACTTGTTACTCCCTATTCCAGGAAGGAGCTGCGAACGCTGCGGGAAAGGAAATCCATGAAAGTTCTGGTAAACCCGTGAAGGCTGATGGACATAGCTTTTCAGAATAAAATCAACCTTTGAAGAAATGTTTACAAAAATTTGCATTGCCTACGACCTATGGTCTGTGGCTGTAGATAGTGCATCAAACACTCCTCTTAAGTGAATTTGTTGAGTACGCTCGTACTCAACGTATCTTCTTAACACTTGCTAGATCTCGGAGAAACCAATGACGTTTCCAGGAAATAATTTACTTGAAGAGTTGAAGATATATAAGGGAGATCAACGGAGTCGAAGACCTTACCGGAATCTATCGAAGACAAGCCGAAGTGTAGAATAGAAATAAAACTCCTAGAATCTAGAACCTACTTCTGTAGAATAATACTATAGTAGTACTTTCAAGCCTTATACATATATTAATTGTAGTACTTCTAAAGTAACTCCGAGTGGATCTTTCTGGTTCTTTCTATGTAATATTCCTCACTATCCGAGGAACCTCTCTGGATCTTTTGTAATATGCTATATGTAATATAAAGTGTTGTCTTGGACCCGCGATGTTTCTGTTGTACCACTCTAAGGGATATAATGCGGATGGAACGGTGTTCCATTGGTGTTATATCAACGACTATAGTGTACTACACCATGCAGTGGTATGCTGGGTCACTGCAGTTGGTATCAGAGCATATGCTTTGACCTTAGGTTGGAAACCTAGTAAATGGGTAGAACCTGTAGGTTGGATAGTGACTATAGGAAGCCATCTTATCTACACCATATTTCCTTATACAAGTGATGAGTATTCACTTGAGAATAACCTTGTCACACCTTATTGAAGTTCTTAGGTTACTTCTTTTCTTACTAATGATACTTACCTACTATTTGATTTAGGAAGTACCTATCAAGTATTTTGTAAGAAGGCAATATATCTTCTACTAGACTATTCTATACTATAACTAAACTAGAGTAGTATATCACCAAGTCAGAGTACCTCATCAGGGAGTAGTAAATCATGGTGTTATATTACTACGAGAAGCCATGAAATGAAGTAAAAATTTGTTATTATCTTTATACTAGTGGTAAATACTAGGGGATTATGCCCCAAAACCTTAAACAACATGTTATTTTAGGGGAAGTAACTAATGTTTTGTTTAACTAAGAGGTATTATATAAAGAATAGAATCTTATTAAGAGTAATAAATAGGGTTATGCTTATCTAACCCCATGTAATATGCCAAATTTATAGTGGCATGAATGAAAAGGCAGTATTCTTGTAGTACAAGTAGATCTATATAGGTTATGAAACTGGTTAAAATTTGAGAATTATTCATTGTTATAATAAATGTGTTTAGGGAAGTTAATATTAGAAACAAAGGTTAGAAATGTGAGGATGATGTTTAGTATGTAACTCCAAGGATAATTAAGTTATAACCAATTATAGAGTGATTTAACCAACTATCTCTAGAGTCGGATCAAATATTACCAAAAGTTATTCCTTTGCAAATGGGCAAATGGTGTAATCTCAGAGGCCAAGAACATTATGAGCCATACAAATAGGTATATAACGGTAGAATTCAATATACTATATGTATCAAAAATTGTAGTGTATAACATCAAAGCCTAAGTACAAGAGATGTTTTACTCGAAGTACTATTCCTACAGGCTTTTGATGTATGATTGCTAGGGGTAATATTTGGATTTGTTGGATTTTATTGGATCTTATTGTGTGACTAGATCTGTGGATGAAGTTTGAACTTTATGGGCATATGCATGATGTTTCATGGAGTCCTTACTTGATGTACAGGTCTAGAAGGGAAAATGGGTTCGCGTGAGGGAGATGCGACTTATCACTTTAATGTGGGAAAGATGAAGGCTCGTGAGATGTTGGTGATACAACAAAAGGTTGAAACAGAGAGGAAAAACCAATTTTATCGGGAGACATTAAAGGCTAGGAAAGGGAAGCAATTCAAGGAATTATATCCTAGGGTTAAACTGGTGGAATTCTTAGAAACCATACCCTGGAGTTTTTCATGGTTGAAGAACCTATGGAGGCGGAGAATTGGTTAATGGATACATCCCGTAAGCTTAAAAGTGTGGGACGCAAGGATGAAGAAAAGGTGAGCTATGCAACTTATCTGTTGACAGGAACCGCAACCATGTGTTGGGAAAAGTCCAAGTTCGTGATCCCGGAAGGAGGTGTCAGTACCTGGGCTGAGTTCAAAAAGAAGTTTCGAGAAGAATTTGTTCATAAGAACAATGGGAAAAGGAAGGATAATGAAGCCTTAGAGAAAAAGAATCTTCTAGTCCTAAAACATGTACGAGAATTTAACCGTTTATCCAAGTATATTAGTGAGAAAGTAAACAGGGAGGCGAAACGACAAAAGAAGTTCATGAAAGGACTACAAGCTATTATGAAGATGCAGCTCAGGATTGTGCGTGCAAAGGAGTTCCAGGAATTGGTGGATAATGCACAAATATCAGTAGATAAAGATATTGATGCACCTGAAGGAAAGAAAAAGAGAATTCAATAACAGACCACAACAGGTCAGGTCCGAGGACATATGATGAAGAATTGTCCGGATCCACATATGACATACAAAACAGAGAAGATATGTCACAACTTTGGAATTCGGGGCCACGTTTTGAACGAGTGTCCAAAACCTAAGGTAGTATGTTACCAATGTGGAGAACTAGGACACATGAAAAGGAACTGCCTAAAATCGCAGTTAACGCATGGATGGACAACAAGAGTAATAGAACCAATAATGGGGTTACCATCTACTCAAAATAATCAGCCCAATCCAAATGGAGAAAGGAATGTAGGAGCATTTCAAGGGAAATGTAATATGTGTGGAGTTCTAGGACACAAGAAATCATGTTGTCCAGAACATCAGGAGGTTTATGGAACATCAGTGGGAGGAGACATAACATCCACCAACTTACCATCAAAGGAGGGGGTAGGTGAAGAAGATACATCCTCAGGAAAGCGGAAGTATGAAACCATAAATGAAGTCAATAACAGCAACAATCACAACAAAGCAAGTGGTAAGTCAATACAGTATTAATGATAAAAGTTACCTTATACATGCAATTAAGGAGTTAGAGATTTTGCACCACTATTTCCCAAGTATGTGGGTATACCATCTGTTCCTCATTAGACCATTAGAAAATCTCAAGGGGGAGAGTGAATAATGAAGCATCAGAAGTTGAGATTCGGAGTAAGGTTCATGGAAAGCCAAAACATTCTTAAAAAGTAAGCTATAAGGACTAAGTATACCATAAATAGATGAATAATAGAGTCAAGCTATATTTAGCCAAAGTATAAACCAGAATCTTACCTTAAGGAGACTTTCTAAAAAACTTAGACACTTCTTAAATAGATGTCCTAAACTGAAAACACTCAAGAGGATCTGATCAGGGCAAAAGTGCTAGATTCAAAAGAAGTTTATACATCAAATGGGATTAGAGGTTGGCTCATTTCAAATCAAAAGAGGATCCAAGGAAAAGCTTAAATGAAGATATAACAATTATCTTCCTCCCGGATTTAAAAGAGTCACCAAGATCTAAAGAAGTCAATCTTATCTTCCAAAACGTAAGAGGGTGCGAACTTCGAGGATGAAGTTTATTTTAAGGGGGAGAGTCTGTAACATCCCAGGATTAGCGCCGAGAAATAGAGAGGACACAGGTTTGTGCATTGCATTCATGCATAAGAAAATCCGGGGAATTTTCGCGCAAAACTAAAAGAGCTACAAAGGGATCGGGATCTCTCTTGTACTGATGGAAACTTCGGAGCAAGTGCGATAGATTTTGACATGACCTTGGTAGAATTATTTGTTTCAGGGAAAATTTGTTCAAACATGTATTTGAATTTCAAATGTGAAATTCAAATGAATTTATTAAATTCACAAATAAGAATTGGAAATATTTAATAACTTGAAATAAAATGATTACATAAATAACATAACAAGGATTCTTTATTAATATAAATATATATGCATATAGTATTATTTTACAATAGATAAAAAAATAATTATTTATATAAGACATTGTCTTTACAATTAGAAAACAAATAAGTAGGAAAAAGAATTACAATTGAAATAAATAACAACATTCTTTATTACAACAATTTATATGACTTTGTCCTTACAAAAGAATTGTAAAATAAATAAAAAATGAAATAAGTAAACTTTATTGAATTGAATACAATAATACAATGTTTTTACAATATATAAAACAAAAAAATAAATTGCAATATTTGATACTAATAAATTCCTAAGCTACTGTTCTCTTATCCCTTCATCATCTGGCATTTTCTTTCTTCTCTTCATTTCCTGAAAACACAACAAAAAGAAAAACAAAACAAAATAAAAGAATGATTAGTTGGTTAGTTTTTCTCTCAGAAGTGAACAGTGAAATGCACTGTTAAACATTCATCATGGAGCTAATCTGTAAGGGGCAAATTTCACCAAATATTAGCATCTGTTCATAGCAGTAATTTTTGCCTTAGTACAACATCATAGGCTTGGAGAGGGGCAAGTTTCACCATGACAGTTAAAGTAATCAGATAAAGATTCCACAAATATCAAGTTTTCACTTGATCTTATCCACACCAGCAGGTCCCACTTGCAAGAAGCTTGCACATCAACATGCAAATAGCTGCTGTCAACACCAGATTAAATCAGGAAACCAGATAAGAAGGAAACAGCCGTAGGCAATAAGTACCTGCCCATACTCAACAGCAAATCCACACCACACTACCATCATAGAGTTATACCTCACCCTAAACCAACTCTGGTTGCTCCTTGGAGCCATCCAGGAGCTAGGAGTAGAGGAATTCACAGCTAAGGCAACATGGTTGCAAAGTAGGAGGAGGTAAGAAGCACTAGTAGTCCAAACAAGAACCAGCCAGCACATCAAGTATCAGGATAGGGTTAAAAGTAGATCCAGCAAGGAATAAGGAGGAGAAGGATTTCCAGGACAGGATGCATGGAAGCTTACATTAGTAGCAGAACAAGATTAACAATCATATCTTTGTAGCAGGTAGAACTTTACAATATTTGAAGCATCTGTATTCTCTTTTGCATCAGCATCTTGGGAAAATAAAGGGACTAATACACATCAAATCCACTCCTACACCCTTCAACTAGATGATCATCTAGGAGGATTGGAGGAGGGTGTTCTCTCAGATCTACATAGAGATGCTATGTATATTCCTCATAGAGAATTAGAAAGCTACATCATAATCTCTGTTCTTATTTTGATCAATGCCTCAGACTTTTCATCCTAGGAAGGGGCTATAGCACACTTATACTAATCATACCAAAGCCATAAAAGCATACAAATTATCTCTACACAAACCAGCAAGCATGAAGGATTGCTGGGCACAAATCCAAAAGAATTGGAATTGCACCTCAGGCACAATCCCAAACTCACTTCCACCAAACTCTCAATCTAGTCTTTAAACTAGAACATCAGCCCTTCGTCAAGTTTGATAATAAATCATTTTCTTAGATATTCAAAAATATCTAATAATCATTTTATATTTTAAAACAAAGGTAACTGAATCAATGATTCAGTTACACACTGCTCATCTCCACATTTTGATTCAAGTCAGCTCATACTACAACAAATATCACAATCTTCATTTTATAGGATCATCCAGAATCCAACAGCTACCCTCTCATATAAGTTTAGAAGAATTCTAATCATCTCCCTAGTCACATCAGCTAGGAATCAGTCATTAAACTAATCACATCTGCAAGCCATTCCAAATGAAGCAAGCCACCAGACTATAGTCATTAAAATTCAAATCAATATGGAACTATCCACCAACATATGCATTGATGGATAGTTCATCCAAACTGAAGCACTGGGCACTTAGTAGTATCTCATGTATCCCAGGAAATCCTAACTATAGTAATGCCAACATCACTGAATCATCATCATATATCAGCACTCAACATCATGTGTTGGCTCAAAAGAGACACCACACACCACTAAGAAGTGTCATCGACTCAATGGCCGGTCTCAGAAAAGAACTTACTGAGGGTGCCGAGCACCTGGAGCGTAGGCGTGACGAAGCCAAAGAACAACACACCAGCGAGGTTACGGGGATGAAATCACCGTCGTCCCATCGAATGCAACACTAACACAACACCATCACTCCCATACCACACCATCAACCACACCACCCTAATAATCAGTCCAATAGGAACAGATCAAAGTCGCTGGGGTTGCAGATACACTGCCGCCCCACCAAAATCTAGGTCAAAGGTTTAACAACACAAACAGACCAAGCATCAACAAATATTACTAGAGTTTTAGGGTTCCCAGTAGGAAGGAGTAGAGAGGGAAGAAGGGATACATACCTAAGACGAACTCAAGCTCTAAGGGTATCAGGTCGGAGTGGGGAGCAACACGGCGGCATGGTGGAAACCGAAGCACCTACACCGCGCCGAGCCGTGTCACGAGTGGCAGTATCTCACGGAGAACGTCGCGGCCGAGCTAGAACACCACCTGTGCGAAGCCACGGCAACACGAGCACGTCCAGACCTCACCCATATTCACCAGCATCAAGGGGCAGCTGGGGAAACGCCGACGTGCAGCAGCGATAGCAGCCCCACCAACCCTAGCACCAGTGGGGGTTAGATACGACCTGGGGAAAGCATTATTCCCAAATCGAATTGGAGGGCTAGGTTCGTCTAGGGAAGGAGGAGGTCCGGCAGCCAACAGAGGCGGCCGCAACGGCCTGCCTCGCCGGAATCAAGCCGGCGGTGGCAGCGCCCAGGAACGAGAGGAGAGAGGAGAGAGGAGGAGAGGCGTCGGCGGGATAAGGTGAGTGCGGGCTGGGTCGGTTTGACTGATCCAGTACCCCCTCTGCTAGGCCAATTTACCCCAATGTTGGGTACTAGGGCCATTTCAAAACAAAATAAGAAATGAAATAAAAGAAAAATAAATAAATTACCAAAATAACCTTTAAACATTTTCAGCTATAGAAAATTATAGAAAAATCATAAAAATATATTTAATATATTAAAATTATCACAAAAAATAATATCCACCTAAGAAAAATATAACTTTACTTATTTAAGTTAATAAAATGCAAATAAAAATTAAACACTATTAAATCTTAAGTGAAATTTCATTAAATAAGGAAAAATCCTAAAAATAAATAAAAATCATTTTTGTGTATAAAAATAACTTTACTATTTTATAAAAATACTAACTTAGAGTTTTACAAATAAAATATAAATCAAATATTTAAAGACAATTAAATATTTAAAGAATTTTATAAAAATAAAGGTAATACTTAAAAATAATATAAAATTCATTTTTAAGATATTTAATAAGTATATTTCACCAGAAAAATACTATGTATATTATTCAAAAACATTTTAAGATAAATAAAATTCATTACTTATTTTACTCAAATAAAATAACCACTTTGTTAAATCTTAAAATTATTTCTTAAGTAAGAAATAATCACATTTTCTTATAAAACACCAAAACCTTTAAAGTTTAATTACTAAGTCTAAATCTATAATCAAAATAAAAATGAAATATAACTATTAGCCTTTAAATGTTTTTAAATCTTAAATTCAAATTAATCTCCTTTTAAATAAATATTACATAACACTCATGTATAAGAGGGTGAATAATGTACATCCCTTAACCACTCTTAAAAATGACTTTAAACTCAAATAAATTTCTAAGATCATCTAATTATGCTCCCATTAATAAATTGCATATTATTAAATTTATCTTTCACTTAAATTAAAAGGCATCATACTTAATCATATTTGCCAAAACCCTAAAACTAGATGCTATTCTAAAAATCATCATATCTTACAATTCACTTCTATTTTTTTAGTTAACTTTGGTTTAAACAATCATAAACATCTCATTTGAAGTTTATTCATGTTTTAAAGTTAACTTTAGTCACTTGTATCGTCAATTAAAATATGATAACTTAACACCATTCATAACCATCACAAACCCTAATGTAAAACCTAATAAACCTTCAGATAATTAACCTTAACTAAATACTAGTTTCTTCAAATGTTATTATTTTTTCCACTTCACACAAACAAGTCTATATTAATTTCTTCAGCTCTTAAAAACTCAACTCAAGGACTTTTTATCCCAATCACCAGATAACAATTAATCATAATCAGATTATTCTATTAGTATTTGTATATTTTGGATTGTTAACACTTAAGTTCCTTATCAATGTCATTGCTTATGAAATAAACTTAAAGATAAACCCAATCTTAAAGAAGATACCTAAGATCACCTTATTCAAAATACTAAGGGTTTCACTTTGGGAATTATAAAATTGCATAGCATTACTTATGCATAATGGCATCCTACTTCTTTAAACATTAGTCCTTACCGGACCAATGATGCTAATTTCAGATATGGAATCTTCTATTATCTCGAAGACCGTGAGTGCATAATCTTGCAATCACAAAAGGCAAGTTCACACTTGCTCATGTCCTTTGATTATTTTCTGTAAAGTATTTTACAAATCCAATGTTGTCATCACCTGCATTTGAAAAAGGTCAGAAAACACTATTTTCATAATAATATAATTATAGATTATTTACCATGAGGTAATAATCTACTATGAAAGTTCCGGTGGTAAAGGAACATATTATCTAGGACTTAACAACCAATGTCACCAGTGATTCTTGCGTCGTATATTACGCGTTAACCATGAGATTTGGAATGGGACGGAGAAGTCAGCTGGATCGGCTCCCTTTCGCATGCATTGGACACTGTTCTGGGCATTTGTAAGTTGCAGATCGTGGGTATAGCCGTTTTATACAGGGGAAGTCTACCGTGGATCTGGGCTTACAAAACACAGATATCTAGTTTTAATGGTTGTTGTGTGTATCCAACTAAGGTATAGCCATTTTATACGGGGAAAAGTCTACCTTGAGTTTGGACGTCCAACAGTTGTGGTCTATGCGGGGTCGTGGAGAAGGACAGTGATTAGCTTGGATCTTAGTCTGAGCCTCACACCAAGGAAGTGTGAACGAGCCTATAACTCGGATGTGCAACAAAGCTAAGATCTCTCATGGGTAAAGTGACGCAGCTCTGTAGAGTGTAAGAACTGTAACTTGTTACTCCCTGTTCCGGGAAGGAGCTGCGAACGCTGCGGGAAAGGAACTCCATGAAAGTTCTGGTAAACCCGTGAAGGCTAATGGACATAGCTTTGCAGAATAAAATCAACCTTTGAAGAATTGTTTACAAAACTTTGCATTGCCTATGACCTATGGTCTATGGATGTAGATAGTGCATCAAACACTCCTCTTAAGTGAATTTGCTGAGTACGCTCGTACTCAACGTATCTTCTTAACCCTTGCTAGCTAGATCTCGAAGAAACTAATGACGTTTCCAGGAAATAATTTACTTGAAGAGTTGAAGATATATAAGGGAGATCAACGGAGTTGAAGACCTTACCGGAATCCATCGAAGACAAGCTGAAGCGTAGAATAGAAATAAAACTCCTAGAATCTAGAACCTACTTCTGTAGAATAATACTATAGTAGTACTTTCAAGCCTTATACATATATTAATATTAGTACTTCTAAAGTAACTCCGAGTGGATCTTTCTGGTTCTTTCTGTATAATATTCCTCACTGTCCGAGGAACCTCTCTGGATCTTTTGTAATATGCTATATGTAATATAAAGTGTTGTCTTGGACCCGCGATGTTTCTGTTGTACCACTCTGAGGGATATAATGTGGATGGAATGGTGTTCCATTGGTGTTATATCAACGACTATAGTGTACTACACCATGCAGTGGTATGCTGGGTCACCGCAGATGGTCCTTAGGTGTAGCTCATGTTCTTCCTTTGATTTGGAATAGATCAGAATGTCATCGATCAACACAACGACAAAATTATCCAGGAAGTCCGTAAAAATCTTATTCATGAGGTTCATGAAATAAGCGGGGGCATTGGTTAATCCAAAAGACATGACAATATACTCATATAATCCATATCTAGTGGTAAAGGCAGTCTTTGGAATATCCTCTATGCGAATCTTGAGTTGGTGATAGACAGTTCTAAGATCAATCTTAGAAAACACTTTGGCACTAGTCAACTGGTCAAACAGGTCTTCTATTTTTGGAAGTGGGTACTTGTTCTTGATGGTGACATCATTCAACTTCCGATAATCATAAACGGTTACCTCCATCCTTCTTGTCCACAAACAAGACAGCTGATCTCCATGGCGATGCACTTGGTTGTTTAAATACTATCTCTAGCATAGCATCCTGTTGCTTCTTCATCTCCACTAATTCAGATGGGTTCATGCTATACGGTCTCTGGGCTATGGGTCCGGTTCCAGGGATCAGTTCAATGATAAATTCGATATCCCGATCTGGGGGCATACCGGGCAAAACATCAAGAAATACATCGGGGTATTCATAGAATATCCGTACTTGGTCAATGGTTGGTTGGGCTAGACTCTTGTTGCACTTTAATTTATGGGGCAAGGTTTCAGATACATGCTCTACTGATATTCCGGCTGTACTGGTCATGGTTATGGCTTTCTTGGCACAGTCAATTAATCTTTATGTTTGGACATCCAATCCATTCCTAGTACTACTTCCAAACCTTTAGTTCCGAGTACTATTAGATTAGCATAAAAATCTATGCCATGGATTTGGATAGGCACGTCCTTGCAAATTTGTCTAGCTTTGGTGTTGAACTAGGTATTTGAACTATCATAACATGCTTCAATTTGGTGGGTTGAATCTTACTAGTGCATGCAAATTCTTTAGTAACAAACGAGTGTGATGCTCCAAAACCAAACAACACTCTTGTAAGTACTAAGTTAACAGAAAACATAACCAGCACGACATCTGGCGCTTCTTGGGCTTCTTCAGCATGCATGAGAAAGAGACGACCATTGCGGTTGAGTGAATTCCCTGGGGCAAACCTTCTTCCGGGCTGAACACGACGTTGCTGCTGAGCCGGGGCATTTTCGTGGGGGCTATGGCAATCTTCTTGGGGCATTCATTGGAATAGTGACCCTTGGTTCCACATTCATAACAAGTCACCTGAGACTTGTCCTTTACTGCAACAGGCACAACATTGCCTCCAGTCCTTGGGGCAGTATTGGTGTTGGTGGCGGCATTGTTGTTGTTGAACTTGGGTGGTGCATGGTTGAAATTGCTGGGATTGTTGTGGTTTCCTCCGGGCCTTGGGTTTCCATGGTTGGGGTAGGTCGGACGGTTCATCGGGGGTCTGTTGGTTCTTGGGGCAAATCCTGGAGATGGGTTGGGGCGATACTTGGGTGTATGGTGGGTTCCTGGTTGATGCATCATGCGACGCTTGCGGTTCTCATTAGCTTGGTTGATCTTGCCTTCCATCTGAATGGCAGAGTCCACTAGGGCTTCAATATCAGCAAATGGGATATTGACTAACACTATCTGCATCTCATCATGCATACCATTCAAGAATCTCTCCTTCTTCTTGGCTTCAGTATCTATCTCATCCGATGCATACCTAGACAATGACAAAAATTTGTCACGGTACTCAACTACGATCATCCTTCCTTGCTTAAGTTCCCTCAATTCATCTCTCATCCTCTTGATGAAACCCGGTGGCACATGGGTTCTGCTGAACTTGACTTTGAACTCTTCCCAAGTCATCATCTGTCCTACAGTCATCGCACGAACGCTGTTCCACCATGCTCTTCCATCTCCGACCAGGTAGTGGGTGGCAAACAGTACCTTCTCGTTAGCTTCCACTCCTGCAACTTCCAGGTTGTTTTCCATGGTTTGCAGCCAATCATCTGCATCTAGGGTCTCTTCAGACTTAGTGTACACGGGTGGATTGGTGTTCTGGAAATTCTTGAGCTTGGATCCATGGTTGTCCTAATTTCCATGGCCTTGATTGTTGTTGGCCATCTGAGCTATCTGTTGAAGGGTGGCTAAGTTTGCTTGCCGTTCGGCTCTTTCAGCTTCGCGGTCAGAAACCAACATTTGCAAGATTTGCAACATTGGGTCCGAGGATGAGTTGCTTCCTCCGCGAGGCATCTGAATATTGAGATAGATCATGAGAACAGAGGGAAATTTCTAAGGTTCAGGGTTTTTGTTTTTGAAAATTTTTCAAGGTTTGGCTCAGGTTTTTCTAGCAAGTTGCCTTTTCATTCATTCATAGCACACGATACAAACACACACCACAACAAAGGAAAACAAATGTTTTTAAGAACCATTCTAGGAAACTACGATACAGTGGGACCGAATACAACTCACTAACGCTAGTGCCCAAGTGCTAGTACTCCTCGGAGTCGGTGTCCTCATCATCATCCTCGATGAAGGTGAAGTCATCCTCATTGGTGAAGAAGTCCATGGCTTGATCCTCCAGAAAGTCATCATCATCAGTGAGATAGGAGTAGGGCTATCCACGAAGGTCTTCCCCTGCATTCTCCCTCTCCTCCAACTGCATGTCTCTCTCATGGATGGTCTCCTCCAAATCCGTGATCCGGTGGCGAAGACGGGCAATGATGCGCTCCTTCTTGTCTAGCTGACGGCGACAAGACTAGCGATCCTTCACTAGCATGGCAATAGTCTGATCCTTCTTGGCGGCGATGGCGTACTTGTGGTTGGCGTAGGAGCGGGCATTATCCAACTCCTTCTGACGGTCATACATCATGAAGCTGAGGTGTTCCAACTGAGTCTTAAGCTCATGGTGATATGGTCCCTCCAGTGGCTGTCCTATAACATCACGCCTTGGATAGAACTCAAAGCGGGTACCGTTGATCTGATTGATACTCTGCCCACATAGACGGGCAAGAGCTTCCTGCATGGCCCTGGCAAGTCCATCGAGCCAGTTGTTCTCTCTCAAGGTGAACTGAATTCCCTCTGAGGTAAGGGCTTCAATCTTTCCTCGGAGACTTGCAACAACTAGCCACTACAAATCCTCTCCTTCCTGATCATTGAGCTGAGCTTCGAAGAACTCAAGGTGCGGACGCTCCAGCATCTTTGACAGCTGGTCTAGGTCACGCTCAAAGATGAGGTCTCCTCCATTCCCCAACTGATAAAACTTGCTGTACTTCACGTCCATCTATAAGAATATAGGATTAGTAAGTTAGTAGAGTGATCAATTGTGTCAAATTTTAGGTAAGTTTGCAATAATTTTTGAGGAACATGAATTTTCATGAAAGATTCTAAGTGATAAGGATGAGAATAAGTTTTCGTAAATACTCACTTCCTTGGTTTTGGAAACTAAGTTTTTGATTCAAACGTCCATTCTAAACTAGGGTCTCCTATGGTCAGGATGGCTCTGATACCAACTTGTCAACACCTGTATTTTTAATCCTAGATGCCTGTTATGCCATACATCGCAATCCTAGGATTACCATTTTTGCGAGACATAACAGATTGGATATCAGAGTACATCATCCATTACAAACCATACATAAGGTCTTACACAAATAAGGATCTCATGATCCAGTCTTAATACAATTTAAGAAGCGGAAATAACGTAATAATAACGATAGCGTAGGCGAGGCTCCATCTTCATGGTCACAGGCAATGCTGACGATGGGAGATGATCCTAGTTGTCATAACCTTCCTGCTGTCCTTCCTCTGGATACTCTTCTTCATTGTCTGGCCACGGGAATAGTCAGGGGCAAAGCCATGATTACTCTTTAAGTACTCGCAAACTAATACTAACAAGTGAAGTGGTTTTGAGTAGGATACTAAGCTCTAGGTTTTTTTTTGCAAAAAGCCAGATTTATCTCTACTGAGTTCAGAAGCAAAGAAAACTAGTTGAAAGTTTTATAACACCTAAGTGGGAACTTGAATTTTATATCACAACTCTGTTGTGGTCAAGTCAAAGTCATAAATCATTTCATAAGTTCTTCTGAAAACATCCGACGAAGGAACAGTATGGCCACTCCAACCGTCTATAACCACGGACGCGGCTATTCGAATAGTTTGTCATTCTGCAGAGGTGGTACACTTTCACCACAACATTCAACACATCCGTCAGGAACAATCCTGAATTCACCATACTCAGTATGCGGATAATCAATCCTAACCTTTCAATTACACGCCCTAGTATAGGCACCTCTCCTGTGAGTTTGGCCTCCCAACCATGACCAACTGTCATCTTGGGAACTGCACATGTGGACAATCTTCACAAGGTAGCCTCAGCTCAAACCTTGGCCGCAAGGGAACCCATACTAAGTTATATAAATTTCCAGTCAAGCCCTACCCAAATTTCGGGTATTGTGGTTGTATGGTAAAATTGGAATGGTATCGCATCCATACAACCATCAGTTTTATAAAGAGCTAAGGCTCATGCCTTAACATTTTCATCATCAAAATCATCTGGTGTTCAAGAACACATGGAAAAACATTTCAGTAGAATGACTCATCATTCTAAGGTTTTCATAACCATTTTCACCAAGTATTCCCATCTAAAGTTGATCAAGTTTTATACTTAGCACTAGCAACTAGAGGTGGGGGTAAGCACTAATGAGGGGTGGTAATCAAGTGTGAATTAGCTAAGTTCAATCTCATGCCTCAGGATGACATCAAGATTATCTAACTTAGGTCAAGTTTTATGCTCTTTATGCTACCTTCAAATAACCTTCTAATATCTACAAGTCACCAAATAAACTCTAAGAGAAAGCTTAGATAAAGAAATAAAATTCTAAGCTTGAAAGTAAAAACTAGGATTATGTGTCATCAAGGGGTATAAGCTTGCAAGTAAAACTTGCATGGTTTATCTTGTTAAGATAGTAGTATAAGCTTGCTAAGTTGCAAGTGTTAGCTTGCCTTGTGTAGAGAAGTGGTTGAATTTATCCTCGGCTTCTACCTCGTAGTATCCTCCTTCCTCCTCATATCCTTGGTCGGTACTAGTGTCTATAGATAAATACGAGGTACACAATCACCAAAAAATACTTAACTATTTCTATTTATCACACCAAAGTTTTCACTAGATGATATAGGATCATCACAGGCAACCATCAAGGCAAATAGTTTTATTTCCTTTATTTTATAAAAGTAATTTCTACTCATTGAAAAACTACTTAAGGTTTAATATTCTCCAACTCAAACATGGGATCATGTTGACACATGTCATCGCCACACATTTCAGTACATGGGAATGTGATTTAAAGTGGTGTCACAATTTAATAAGGTTTAACCTTTTTATTTTAATTACTTAAAGTGACTAGAAATTCCTATGAGGCATTCATTTATTACTTGATCATTATTTATGCAAGTAAACCTATATATTTTTATATATTATGAAAGCTATGGTTAAATGTGATTTTTGAGATTTGGAATCAGCTCAATAGCTTTTATGGTTGAATTTTGAAATATGTTTGAATGCTGAAAAGCTCCTGCCTTGTTATTTTTACTATTGCTGATCCACGCATCCAATTGGTTTGAATCCAACGGGCTTGGATTAAACATTCCAGTACCTTTCTAAAAAAATTGGTTTCATGCAATTTGGTTTAGTGGATCGACATGGGTTGATTTTTGAATCTAGATACAGAACTGAGTTTGAAACTAAAAGAATAAACCTAGATTTGAATTACTGGGTCGCACGGGAGGTTAACTGGGCCGGCCCACTACGCACAGCACGCGCGGGCTGGTTAAGTGGCTGTCCCCACTCGGTAGTGAGACAGAGGGGTGCAAAGTGGTATGGGGGGATGTGGACTGCACGATCAAGCTCTAATCCTACGGCTGTAGTTCATCGTCCACGTCGGGCAATGCCGGTGAGACAGAACCCTAGCACAGACAGTGGGGGTCGTGGGAGGCTCATCGGGATGTTGGAGATATGCCCAAGAGGCAATAATAAAATGGTTATTATCATATCTTCACACTTATGATAAATGTTTACATACCATGCTATAATTGTATTAACCGGAAACATTAATACTTGTGTGATTTGTAAACTAAAATAAGAGTCCCTAGTAAAGCCTCTTGTTAAACTAGCTTGTTGGTTAATATATGATCATGGTTTCCTGATCATGAACACAGAGATGTTATTAACAACATGGTCATATCATTAGGAGAATGATGTGATGGACATACTCCTATAGATAAGCGTAGCATAAAGATCAAGTCATTTAAATAGTTCAATTGCTATATGCTTTATGATACATAGTAACCTAATTCCTTCGACCATGAGATCATGCATATCACCTTTTCCGGATGGATGCTTTGATGTCATCAAACACCACACCGTAACAGGGTGGCTATAAAGGTGGCATTGAGTGTTCAGAAAGTATTGGTTGAAACACATGGATCAAGAGTGGGATTTGTCCATCCATATGACGGATAGATATACTCTGGGCCCTCTCGGAAATGTCATCCAATTAGCTTGCAAGCATGTGACTGGCTCACAAGGGATCACATATCACGGGAACGAGAAAAGAGTACTTATCAGTAACGAGGTTGAACTAGGTATGCAGAGATACCGACGATCATAACCTCGGATAAGTAAACTATCGTGAGACAAAGGGAAATTGGTATCGTATGTAAGTGGTTCATTCGATCGCAAAGTAATCGTAGAAATATGTGGGAGCCATATGAATTTCCAGATTCCTCTATTGGTTATTGTTCGGAGAAGTGTCTCGATCATGTTCGCATAATTCACGAACCGTAGGGAGACACACTTAAGGATTCGACGTTGTTTGAGTAGTTATGGTATTATGAGAAAGAGACCAAATGTTGTTCGGAGTCTCGGATGGGATCCGGGATATCACGAGGTGATCCGGAATGGTCCGGATAATAAGATTCATATAAGGAAAGTCCCGTTTCGGAGTTCGGGAATGATTCCGGTGTTTTCATCGGGAATATTCTAGAAGGTTCTGGATTGTTCGGCACTCCGGGGGGGAGGGTACATGAATGTGTCATTACATATTGAATGATTGCATCATGTACTAAGTGTTCTTGCTGTTCCAAATAAAGGATTAAATTGAATCCTAAAACAGAAAAGTCAAATGGCCAGTTTAAAAGTCAAACGGCTAAAACAGGAAACTGTGGGAAACAAGCAAGAGGTGGTTGGAACCGACTTGGGGGAGGAGTCCCTCCAAGCCGGCGCGCCAACCAAGGCCGACTTGGGGAGGTACTCCCCTCCCCTTGGCCGCCCCTCCCACCTATAAAAGGAGGGGCAGGGCCTCCTCCTCTACACACACAAGTTCCTATCCTCTAATCTCCGGTTTAGAGCCGTTTTGGTTTAGAGCTTCTAATTGCTCTAGCTTTCGGTTTAGAGTCTTCTAATTGGTGTGTCTAAACCCTATACCACTAATAGCTCTCTCATACTCCACCATACTCGCTCTGGCTTAAGGCGAAGCCCTGCGGGATCTCCCCTCTACTTCCGGTACCATGCCGTTGTGCTGCCGGAATCGCGAGGAGAGTGCTACAAACTCCGCTGCCTGCTGGAACAAGGGAGAGGAAGGTCTTTTCATCGAGTACCGAACGTGTGACCGACTGCGGGAGCGCTGCCGGAACGTGGCGCCGGAAGGATCGTCTACGTGATCTTGAGATCGGAAAGAGTACGACTACATCACCCACGAGAATCTGCTCTCGTTAACCGCTTTGGAATCTTCGAGGGTGAGTTCCTCTATCGACTTGTTGCTACAATCTAGTAGATAGATCTTGGCTTGTTTGTTTGTATGCGATAGAAAAATTTTGTTTTCCATGCTACGAACCCCTACAGTGGTATCAGAGCCGTGTCTATATGTAGATCTGTTGCACGAGTAGAACACAATGGTCATTGTGGGCGTTGATGCTTTTATTGTCGATTGCTTCTTGTGTACTTTGCATCTTGCGGTATGTTGGGATGAAGCGGCCCGGGCTAACCTTACATGACATCGTTCATGAGACTTGCTCCACGCTTGACATGCAACTTGTATTGCATAAGTGGCTTTGCGGGTGCCTGTTTCTCCTAGCATAGTTAAGATCCAATTTACAACGGGTGATTAACAATACTAGTATCAATGTTGTGGTTCATGTTCGTAAGTTAGAACGACACTTATTGGAAGCCCCAAACCACGTAAAACATGCAAAGAAAGTAGAGGCGTCTAACTTTGTTTTGCAGGGGTGTGTAGTGATGTGATATGGCCATGATTGTGATTATATTTGATGTATGCAATGTTCCTTATTGTAAGTTGGCAACCGGCAGGAGCCATATGGTTGTCTTTAATTTATGTTAAGACCCGCGTGTCTATTCAAAGTAGTTGTAATAGTTGAAGCCGGTGGACGACAACCATGGAGAAGCGTCATTGACCTTGATGCAATGCCGGTAATGATGGAGATCATGTTCATGCTTGAAGATGGAGATCGGAAGCACAAAGAAGAAAGGCCATATCATATCACATATTATGAATTACATGTGATGTTAATCCTTTATGCATCTTGTATTGCTTAGTAGACGACGGTAGCATTATAAGATGATCCCTCATGCACATGAATTTCAAGTCACAAAGTGTTCACCCTTAGTTAGCACCGTTGCTAAAGCTTGTTGTTTCGAAGCACCACGTGATGATCGGGTGTGTTAGATTCTACAAGTGTATACAACGTGAGCAAGCCAGATTTGCTCATGCGGAAACTAAGGTTTGATCTTGACGAGCCTAGCATGTACAGACATGGCCTCAGGAACACGGATTACCGAAAGGTAGAGCATGAGTCATATAGTAGATATGATGAACATGTTGATTATTCGCCATTGAAGCTATATCAACTCTCGTGATGATCGGTTTTGATGTGGTGGATTTGGTTCGTGTGATCACTAAAACAATGTGAGGGATATTGTTTTGAGTGGGAGTTCACCTAGATTAATTTAATTATTAATTAGAACTCAATTTATCATAAACTAAATCAAAGTGAATTTGCATAGTTGTTGTAGTCATTGGCATCCGTTTACCACCTTGCGCTTAGTTATAATTGAGATGATAGAACTATAGAATTCTGGTTAGTTACTTTACGAACTGGTATCGTATTGTTTTGAAGTGTTAATCTAAAGTTTAAAAGTCCTATTGCAAACTTTCAGTAAGTTCCGGTTACTCCATGAAGTTTAATAATTAGTATTAAATCAAGAGTAACAATTCCAAGTATTAGTATATAAGTATCATGTTTGTCTCCATGATTCTTGATATTCAAAGGATTCTCTTAATATCAAGGTTATCTAGGATCTGAAAGAGTTATTTCAGAAACCATGATGTGTGGAAGATATTGTGATATCTGAAACGAAGTTTTGGTTGCAACATGATAGAGTATAATATGGCTAAAGTCATGTTCTCATATTTGATGAGAATTTGCAAAAGGTTGGAGACACTAGTTGTCCTAATCGTCCAAAAGGATTTGGAGAGCAACATTATACTCATGATTCACCGTTATAAGCTAAAAGTAGCTTGATCATGGATAAATCCATGATGAGGGTGAATATTTAATGTAGGTAAAATGTTTACTACACCAAGAGATTACTAAAGAAAGGAATTTGAAAGAACACCAAACATTTGATGATAGGTGATCTACTTCAAAGTGCAAGTCCAAAGACATTGGTATTTAATTATACACGCTTTGGATTATGTGTCATATGTATGACTCCACTATTGATATTGATAGATTCTTTCAAACAGAAAAGGAAATATTGAAAGAGAATCTCATAAATATATGGCAGAAAAGAAAAGACTAGAATTGTTCAGTTTAAGTATATAGATGATATACATGTTATGGCTATATTCTTTGCTTATTAAACAATGTGGTTATTAAGTATTTGATACTGAATTTGTTGGTGTGAATCGTCATACGAAACAACACAATTCATGAACTACAATGGCCTAAGTAACTAGCAAAAGAATATGTGATGATGTTCATCGAGAACAAATAAAGGGTTATTGTGTTGCTCGTTAAACATCAAAGCTTGCCTTCAAGATTTATTTTATCAGGTATTATGAGAACAAAAGGGTTGTTCAAATAAATTACCGTAATCCATAAAAGGTGGATGATTCACAAATCTCGTTGGAGAAATCACATCCATAAAACTAGTGCTAAAAATGTCGAAAGACAAATTGATTGAAAGATCACTTAGGAAGTGACATCGCCGTTTAAATTATAATGGAAAGAAAACATGAAGAAAATCCATGTGGATGGAATTTTGGAGTCTTTTGATTTTTGATCACATGACGCTTGTAAAACTTTCCTAGAGATAATTAAAACTTCGTTCATAGGCCAAAAGGGAACGAATGACTAGCTTATTGGAACTTGTACATATTGTTGTACGAAATCCATTATGTGTAGTCAAGAGCGATGGATTTCAACTTCATATGCTTTCTCCGAAAATTTGAGTGAATATATGAAAATTTACTTAATAAGGATAAAGTATGAAACACTTGAAAAGTTCAAAGACTTTCAGGATGAAGTGCAAAATCATTGTAACAAGAATATAAATAGTTTATGATAAGATCATAAAGGAAGATATTTGAGTTACAAAGTTTAGCATAATACCTAAGATTTATGGAATCGTTCCGTGGATTTGCATTTCCCGAAACACCATAAGGGTATGGGGCGTTCGAGGTATGTAATTAAACCTTGTTTGACATGGTAAGATCGAAGGTGTAATTCATAAAACTGTCATTATATTTTAAAGATTAAAAGCTTTAGTTATTACCGTTTTTCCACTGAAAAGAGCTTCATCATAATCCGTTGAAATGACACCATATAAGATTATGGTTTGGGATAAAACCCAAGTAGTCCTTTCTTAAAACATTGGTATGCTATGCATAAGAAAGATGTGTGCAACCAAAGTCGGATGAACCTGTCTTTGTATAAATGTTAAAGTGTTCCTCCATAAAACACCGGAGACAAAAGTGTTTGTCGCTTAGAACGTCAAGTTTCTTTGAGAAGGAATTTTTCGTGAAAAGTTAAGTAGGAGGACAATAGAACTTTGATAAGGTTAAAAGAATCTTAGCTATAAGGTTAAAAGAATCTTAGCTATATGTGCAAAGTTGCACAGCGCCGAAAAGTGTTCCGGAGTTAGCAACAATGCTCATGGCTCGCGTACTTCAAAGGTTGTGGTCGCGGAGATCTAAGTTCCTATTGAAACAAGTAGATCGGATAAACAATCAAATACCAAGATTTGAGGGTTAAATCATTATTTGAGAATAATGAACCGACTACATGCAAAGAAGCGATGATGGGCCCTGACTCCGTCAAATGGCTTGAAGCCATAAAATCCGTGATAGTTCCATACACGAGAAATCAAGTTTTGAACTTGAAGGACCCTCGAGAAAGGTGTAAGACCTTACAGTTGTGTCTGGATCTATAAAGAAATAGACATGGATGTTTCACATCTATGAAATAGTCGACATGTTGGGAAAGAGTTCACAAAATGTTCAAAAGTTGACTATGACAAGATTCGATCTTTCATAGTGATTTTTAGTCTAGACGGATTAATGTAGCAACCACTACATATAATTTGTTATATGGTAGTTGAATAAACAAAACAAGTTCTTCTAATAGAATCGTTACCTAGGACATGTGCATAACACGGTCCATAGGGTTTTGTTAATTCAAAGGATGCTAAAAGCATATGCAAACTTCAATGGTTAAAGTGAGCATAGCGGAGTTGGAATCTTCACTATGATGAAACTGTTAAAGGAGTTTAAAAGTTCATTAGAGACAATGAAGATACTTGCATTTGCAAGAAATTAAGTGGGAGCGCTAAGACATGTTTCTAATACATTATGTGGAAGACATATTGTTGATTGGAAATAATGTATCTTTTATTAACACATATTAAGAATTTCATCCCGATGAAAGACTTAGGCAAAACCCAAATATTTGGCATCAATAGACGCTAATATGGTTGTGCCAGAAGTACATAGACAAGATATTGAATGAGTTCAATATAGAAACTACAAGAGAGGTTCTTGTCGCACAGAAAGGATTGAATGAGTTCAATGTTGATGATATATTCAAGTGTATTGACATTTGGTAAAGTGAAACAAATAATCAAGTATAGATTGATACTTGATGTATGAAATCACAAAGAGTATTTATATCGATCATACTGTGATATGTACAAATCCAGATATGTCCTATGCTCTAAATGTTATGAGCATATACTAGAATAATTCATAAGATGATCATTGGACAATAGTAAGGATATTCTTATGATCTTTTGGAAGAACTAAGAGTATATTATTTGTAGAAGTGACAAATAGATGGTTAGTTCATTGTAAAAGTACTACATTGATACTAGTTTTGTCACAGAGTACAAATTAAGTTTATCTCAATATAAACCAAGGGTGGCACAATATAATGGAAAGTGAGTTCCATAATGGATTTGGATGAGTTCCAAAGTTAAGACATTGTGACAGATACTACAACAAAAGGCTAAGTATATGACTGCTATTTTAGCAGCAAAAGAGGGCATTTGTGTCAAGTAGTTTGTTATCAAACTAGGTGTAGTTCACAGTGGGATAATACTATGAAGATATATTGTACGACAATATTATCAACATGTTTTAACCCCAAAGAACTAAAGGTCACACCAAAGGACCAAATTTGTACGAAGCCATCTCATTAGAGAGTGAGTGATGCGTAGAGACGCAAAGACATGCAATTACACACGGACCTGGAAGTGTCAGATCTGGAGATCAGTTGACCACTAGCAATCGTGTACATACAACACCGGAAAGCCATAGGTGTTGAATACACAAAGGTTTGAAACTAGATTATTGACTCTAGTGCAAGTGGGAGACTGTTGGAGATATGCCCAAGAGGCAATAATAAAATGGTTATTATCATATCTTCACACTTATGATAAATGTTTACATACCATGCTATAATTGTATTAACCGGAAACATTAATACTTGTGTGATTTGTAAACTAAAATAAGAGTCCCTAGTAAAGCCTCTTGTTAAACTAGCTTGTTGGTTAATATATGATCATGGTTTCCTGATCATGAACACAGAGATGTTATTAACAACAGGGTCATATCATTAGGAGAATGATGTGATGGACATACTCCTATAGATAAGCGTAGCATAAAGATCAAGTCATTTAAATAGTTCAATTGCTATATGCTTTATGATACATAGTAACCTAATTCCTTCGACCATGAGATCATGCATATCACCTTTTCCGGATGGATGCTTTGATGTCATCAAACACCACACCGTAACAGGGTGGCTATAAAGGTGGCATTGAGTGTTCAGAAAGTATTGGTTGAAACACATGGATCAAGAGTGGGATTTGTCCATCCATATGACGGATAGATATACTCTGGGACCTCTCGGTGAAATGTCATCCAATTAGCTTGCAAGCATGTGACTGGCTCACAAGGGATCACATATCACGGGAACGAGAAAAGAGTACTTATCAGTAACGAGGTTGAACTAGGTATGCAGAGATACCGACGATCATAACCTCGGATAAGTAAACTATCGTGAGACAAAGGGAAATTGGTATCGTATGTAAGTGGTTCATTCGATCGCAAAGTCATCGTAGAAATATGTGGGAGCCATATGAATTTCCAGATTCCTCTATTGGTTATTGTTCGGAGAAGTGTCTCGATCATGTCCGCATAATTCACGAACCGTAGGGAGACACACTTAAGGATTCGACGTTGTTTGAGTAGTTATGGTATTATGAGAAAGAGACCGAATGTTGTTCGGAGTCTCGGATGGGATCCGGGATATCACGAGGTGATCCGGAATGGTCCGGAGAATAAGATTCATATAAGGAAAGTCCCGTTTCGGAGTTCGGGAATGATTCCGGTGTTTTCATCGGGAATGTTCTAGAAGGTTCCGGATTGTCCGGCACTCCGGGGGGGGGGGAGGGTACATGAATGTGTCATTACATATTGAATGATTGCATCATGTACTAAGTGTTCTTGCTGTTCCAAATAAAGGATTAAATTGAATCCTAAAACAGAAAAGTCAAATGGCCAGTTTAAAAGTCAAACGGCTAAAACAGGAAACTGTGGGAAACAAGCAAGAGGTGGTTGGAACCGACTTGGGGGAGGAGTCCCTCCAAGCCGGCGCGCCAACCAAGGCCGACTTGGGGAGGGACTCCCCTCCCCTTGGCCGCCCCTCCCACCTATAAAAGGAGGGGCAGGGCCTCCTCCTCTACACACACAAGTTCCTATCCTCTAATCTCCGGTTTAGAGCCGTTTCGGTTTAGAGCTTCTAATTGCTCTAGCTTGCGGTTTAGAGCCTTCTAATTGGTGTGTCTAAACCCTAGACCACTAATAGCTCTCTCATACTCCACCATACTCGCTCCGGCTTAAGGCGAAGCCCTGCGGGATCTCCCCTCTACTTCCGGTACCACGCCGTTGTGCTGCAGGAATCGCGAGGAGAGTGCTACAACCTCCGCTGCCTGCTGGAACAAGGGAGAGGAAGGTTTTTTCGTCGAGTACCGAACGTGTGACCGACTGCGGGAGAGCTGCCGGAACGTGGCGCCGGAAGGATCGTCTACGCGATCTTGAGATCGGAAAGAGTACAACTACATCACCCACGAGAATCTGCTCTCGTTAACCGCTTTGGAATCTTCGAGGGTGAGTTCCTCTATCGACTCGTTGCTACAATCTAGTAGATAGATCTTGGCTTGTTTGTTTGTATGCGATAGAAAAATTTTGTTTTCCATGCTACGAACCCCTACACGGGACTCAGGCGATGGTCGGCGACAGGGCGAACAACGAACTCGACGACGACGATCCTCCTAGTACCGGCAGCTCCTCCTGGGGCGGCTCCAATCGACGGCGCCCTTCTCCTCCAGCAGTGGCAGACTCCGGCCAAATTCCGGCGATGCGCTGCTCGCCTTGCTCCGGGAGTGAGGCGGGGTGCTTCTGAGAGAGAGGGGAGTGAGATGGTGTGAGTAATTCGTCCAGGGGTGACCTCTATTTATAGTGCCTGAAGGAGACCGACGGGCGCGAGCTGAGCTCGTCTTGGTCATCGGCACAATGAGCTAAAGGCATGGGCGACAATAGGGGGTGGTGCTATGCTCCCTGGCAAAGCTCAACGGCATGGCTACGCGACCTGGGGCGATGCGAAACAGTCGGAATGTTGCGGCTCTCTAGGCAGGTCCGACGGTGGTTTTTATGGCGCACATCATATTTGGTCCGCACGGCGGTGAACGGGCATGTCCGCGGTGTTGCTGGGGTGCTGGCGATCCTACTCGCACGCGGCGAGGGCGGCGCGCGGTCTATGGGTGTGTGTCGCGGTTGGCGCTCTGGCGCGCTCTCGGCGCGCTCGTAGAGAGGCTTGGCATGGTCGGGTTGTGTGGTACAGGGGCTGGCTGCACTTGAGGCTTGGACAAGGGGTGGCGGTGGACGGTGGTGACTGTCCCTGACATGCTTGCTAGGCTTGGTGCTTCTCCTAGCTTGTTGTCGACATGGGGGTGGCAAGTTAGGCTTGGCATGGTCGCCATTAATGGTTATGGCATGCTCACAGTGTTGCTAATGCTTGTTAATTGAGATAGATCATCTACTGAGAGTGTAGTGTGAGCTATGGAGGGAACAAGTTAGGCCAAATTTACCGCTCACAATAGTGTTTGTGGTTTGTTTGTTTGGTGATTACAGGTATTTGATGAAATGGCCGCAAGAGATTCAAATTTGAATTTTTGAATCAAACTTTGGGGGTGTGCTAGTTACATACTAGGGAGTCACTACTTAGTTGGAAAGGTCAAGTGGAATTAGTTTGGTTGGTTTTTGAAAAAGGGGTGATCTTCACATATGAATCAGATTCAATTTTGAAATGTGATTTGGATCAAGTTGCCAAATGTTTCTGCTAATTTGAAAGGTGTGCTTTGATTCACTTTTACTTGGTCTTTCAAGGGCTAAAAAGAAATGGAAAAGTTTCTCTTTGAAATCTTGGACTAGAAACACTCAAAGTGGCCTAGTGAGCAAGATTGGCAAAAATGACCATTTGCTTTATTTGTTTTGTTTATTTATTTTCTCTTGATTTGTTTCTGCTTGGAAATATTTTAGATGATGTTGCTTTCATCTTTAATCCATTCCTTGATATTTAGATCAATGACACAAGTCCATTCATGCATTCATACAATCATCACACATGCATTCATAATGATTTGAATTAACAAAAGTTTTTGTTAACCCTAATTTTGGTGATTGAAAATTGATAATCATTGTTCAAATTTTTTGGGATGTTACACTGATGATCTTGGTCGGACCATTGTTAGAGGATCACAAAAAGTTATTGTACCCAAATTGCGAAAATGTTCTGAAAAAGCTAGACAGCACACTAGAATTGCAGCGATGGAAGGCTAAGTGTGCTATACCTGACTCATCATTTGAAAAGTTGCTGAAAATGATGAAGAATATGCTTCAAAAAGATAATGTATTGACCGCCAGTACGTACGAAGTAAATAAGGTTGTCTGCCCTCTAGATTTAGAGGTTCATAAGATACATGCATGCCCAAATAACTACATCCTCTACCGTGGTGAGGAGTACAAGAATTGGGATGCATGTCCGGTATGCACTGCATTTCCCTCTATTTATAGGCATTTTTCTCTATTTATAGGCCGCTCGATCCAGCCTGCCCGCTCTTTTCCTCTATTTATAGGGCGACAGTCATGGCCGCCCTAAAAAAGAAAATTTACAAATGAAATAATTTATAAATGATGCAAATAGATGTATGGATATTATATTAAGATTCTTTATATTTTTCTGATAATAATAGACATATTATTTGTTTTATTTAGATTTTTACAATAGGAGATATGATTTTCCAAAGTTTTATATTTGATTTGAATTAAAAAACAAAATTTACAAATGAAATAATTCATAAATGATGCAAATAGATGTAAGAATATTATATTAAGATTCTTTATATTTTTCTAATAATAATAGACATATTATTTTTTTATTTGGATTTTTACAATAGAAGATATGATTTTCCAAAGTTTTATATTTGATTTGAATTAAAAAAGAAAATTTACAAATGAAATAATTTATTAATGATGCAAACAGATGTATGGATATTATATTAAGATTCTTTATATTTTTCTAATAATAATAGACATACTATTTGTTTTATTTGGATTTTTACAATAGAAGATATGATTTCCAAAGTTTTATATTTGATTTGAATTAAAAAAAGAAAATTTACAAAAAATAAACTAGTCGCGGGTCGTGGCTGGACCCGAGACTAGAGGGTGCCTGCGCGCGCGAAAACGAAGCGGCCGAAAAAACACACTAGTCCCGGGCCGTGGCTTATCCCGCGACTAAAGGGGGGTTAGTCGCGCGTTAAGACACGGCCCGGGACTAGAGACCCTCTAGTCCCGGGCTAAGCCACCGGCCGGGACTAAAGGTCTGCCCCTTTATATACTGCACGCCAGGGGAGGTGCTGCCCAACACTTGGCATTCCTCGATGAAGACGAAGACGAAGCACACAGGCGACGCATCGAAGACTTAGTGGGAGGTGCTGCCCGGCCGCCGATTCCACCGCCGTTCCGCCGTGCCGTGACGTGCCGCCGTACCACCGTTTTGTGATGCCGCACGCGCCTCGCTGTGCCGCCACGTGCTGTCTCGCCGTGCCGCCACGCGCCGCCCCGCCGTGCCGCCGCCCAGCAACGCCGTCGCCTCACCGTGCCGCCGTTGTATGTGCTGCCGCCGGCGTCGGTGAGCTCAAGGGTGGTTTTTTTTCCCACAAATAATATTAGCTAGGGTTATTATAATTAGAATTATTATTTTAGTTATTAGGATTAGGATTAGGATTAGGATTAGAATTAGGATTAGGATTAGTATTAGGATTATTGTTTTAGTTATTTTTTGTTTTAGTTATTAGGATTATATTGTTTTACCACAAATAATATTAGGGTTATTATAATTAGGATTATTGTTTTACCACAAATAATATTAGGTTTATTGTTTTTTTAGTTATTAGGATTATTGTTTTACCACAAATAATATTAGGGTTAGTAATTAGGGTATTGTTTTGTTTTAGTTATTAAGATTATTGTTTTACCACAAATAATATTAGGGTTATTGTTTTTTTTTGTTATTAAGATTATTGTTTTACCACAAATAATATTAGGGTTATTTTTTTGTATTAGTTATTAGGATTATTGTTTTACCGCAAATAATATTAGGGTTATTTTTTTGTTTTAGTTATTAGGGTTATTATTTTTTTTCTAACCTATTTAACTCTCTTTCTGTTATAGTTAATTAATTCATGGATCCATCCGAAGATCCTGGTCGCATTGGTGAAGGTTTTCTCAGGGCATGATAAGAGGTGAAATTCCTCTTAATATTACTACCGGTGAAGATATTTTGCTTGAGGAAGAGATTTCCTCATATCTGAATCCATCCGGTGATGGACTAGAGGAAAACCTGATGTACCAATTGGAAGACCGGAAGGACGAAGGGCAAACAAATAACAACAATAATGATGGCCCCTCGACAGGATCCGGCGGGGTACATATATATAAAGCCTCGTGTTACCTCTATTCATTAATTGATCTTGATATATCAATATATATATATATATTGCGATGATCCAGCATACCACTGCATGATGTAGTATACTATAGTCGTGGACATAACACCAATGAAACACCGTTCACTAGTATTACATCCCTCAGAGTGGTACAACAGAAACACAACAAGTCCAATACATGGCTAAAGGTTACAACTCACTCTATACACAAGATTCAGAGAACACTCTAGGTTAAAGAGAGAGAAAGAACTTCTTACAAAGAAGAATCAAAGATAAACAACGCAAAAACTATTATACTATTAAGACTAGTATCTGAACTATTGGTTTGGCATTGCTGCTATTGCAATACACTAAAGAAATAGGTTCTATGGCTAGAGATTATATTCCTATCTAATCAGTAGCTTTGTCTTCACTTGAGTTGATAGATATATATTGACTTTCTTGATTTCATTGAATAAATTTAGCTTTTGATGATGACTCCTAGAGCATAACTTGATGTAGACGTCGTCTGTATTGGCTTCAGAATCTAGCAAGGGTTAAGAAGATACTTTGAGTACGAGCGTACTCAGCAAGTTCACTAGAAAAGGAGTGTTTGATGCACTAGAACTACACCCACAGACCGTAGGTCGTAGGCAATGCAAGTTTTCATAAACATTTCTTCAAAGGTTGCTTTTATTCTGAAAATCTATGTCCGTCTGCGTTCACGGGTTTTCCGGAACTTTCATGGAGTTACTTTCCCTCCGCGTTCGCAGCTCCTTCCTGGAACAGGGAGTAACAAGTTACAGTTCTTACACTCTACAGAGGTGCGTTACTTTACCCATGAGAGATCAAATCCTTGTTGCACAACCGGGCAGCTTACCTGTCCACAGTTCCATGTTGTGGGGCCCAGTAAATGATCCAAGCCAATCACTGCCTTCTCCGCGACCTGATATGTCTGCATGATCCTTCGGGGCCGGCTCACCTCCTTTAAGCCCCCTTTCGGGCATGCTAAAACCCTGATGAGTTCCCGGAGACTCTATGACCTGGTGATGTCCGGACGAGTACCATTTAAATGGACTATATCCCTAAACACCATTCATAGATAATCTAGACACCAAAAGTGTGGGGCGTAAGGGTGCCCACCCATATGTTGGATCCGTACAAGGAATCACAACGTCATGTTAAGGTTGTCTTTCCTCCATACGATAGGAAAAGGATACAGCTGACTTCTCCGTCCCATTCCAAATCTCATGGTTAACGCGTAATATACGGCGCAAGAATCACTGGCGACATTGGTTATTAAGTACAAGATAATATGTTCCTTTACCACCGGAACTTTCATAGTAGGTTATTACCTCGTGGTAATTAACCTATAATCACGTTATTATGAAAATAGTGTTTTCGGACCTTTTTCAAATGCAGGTGAAGACAACACTGGATTTGTAAAATACTTTACAGAAAATAACCAAAGGACATGAGCAAGTGTGAACTTTCCTGTTGTGATTGCAAGATTATGCACTCACGGTCTTCAAGACAATATAAGATCGAATATCTGAAATCAGCATCATTGGTCCGGTAAGGACTAATGTTTAAAGAAGCAATATGCTCTTATGCATAAGTAATGTAATGCATTTTATAAACGCGAATCCCGGGGATAACGTTGATCTAGGGTTTGGAAACTGGAATTGGTTCCTTTAGAATGTGTTGTCCTTTTAGATAACCTTCACACTTGTGCTTCTTATTAAGGCTCGTGAGTGTGTGTGAAACATCATGTGAACATAATGGTATACAACAACAACAAGATATACGAAAGTGGAATGCTACTCAAAGACTACTTATAGAAGAATTGCCTTATTTTTAAATCTTTTTTTACAAGTATTGATATCTCTTGGTAACTTTAGTATTAATAATTTTCAATTATACAAGTAAAGTTTGAAACAATGTGATTTTGATTAATTGTCATATGTTCATTATGATGAGAGTCCTTGAATTTAATTGTTAAGAGTTGGAAATATTATTATAAGGTTTGTTGATTGAAGTGGCAAAACGAATAACTTTTGAAGAGAAGATTTCTTTATTAAGGTGTAAACAACTCTTCTCGTTAGTCAGCGGTGGTCGAGGTTGTTAACTATAAACCAAAGTTAACTATAAAAAAGTTTTTTAGTCTTATATTTAAAATCTTGTAGACTAAAGTTAACTTTAAAAACATGGATGAATTTAAGGTGTAATTCTTATGATATTTGTACCTTGTGTACTTTGTAATGTTTCCTTAAGGTTACTTAAGAATGGTTATACTTTTACTAGGTGTAGTGTTTTCTTGATTTAATAATGGAATAGAATCATTTATTTTTTTATAGATGAGTGGTTATATTTGATAAATAAGGAAATAATATTACTTAACTACTTATGAATTCACTATAGTGTTGTGATATTTTTGTAATCTAGTGGTTGAAGTAAATGGAAAAGATTTAATTTAGTCACAATCATTCTTGGAGATTTTATGTTGGATAAGGATCCCTTTAGAAAATAATCTACACTTATGGTTGAAAGATAATTCAATAAAATGGTACTTATAATTTTTTGAATCATTATGACTTTATATTATTAATAATTAAGACTAATACTATTTATTAGACTCCATTAACTATTTTTAGAAATATTAACAAATTTTATCTACCTTTATATGAATTAACAATTACGGAAATAAGCTTAAATTCAAGTTATTAAAGTATTTAAATTTTTATTTAACTCAACAGAGGAATATTATACTTTTAACATGTAGGTATTATTTTTGTGATCATTTTGGTATATTACCTTTATTTTTATGATTTATAAATAATAAGATATGATTTTTATAAGATTCATTACTTTATAACTACTTAATAAATAATCAATATTTAATTAAGTGAAATAATAATGCATGATTATGTTTTATATTATAGTTCTTATTTTTCTAAGATTTTTGGTATTTTATTTATATTTTTAATATTTAACAATATTAAAATATGGATTATCTAAGTTTTATTACTTACAAAACATTTATTAAATAATATTTATTTAAGTAATTATAACAATAATATTTGATAATAGTTTTAAGTTGTAGATTTTATTTTTTTGAAAATTTTCATATATTACACATATTTTTATGAATTATAAAACAAAAGTGATTGATTTAATAAGATATAATGATTTTATTTCATTCCTAAAATATTTAAATTTGGGCTTATAACATTTTATTTAGTTCTTAAAGAGAAAATAACTTTTTGTACAGAGGCTAACCCTACCCAAGATCACTGACTGGTGGGCCAGTGGCCACATCATCAGCCACGCATGCAAAGACTAGGTCAAACTGGCTGACTAGGCAGAGGGTGATGTGAGCATGACATCATCGGAGCTTGATCCTCTCAGATCGATGGTGGATCATGCGATTTGGTGCGCGCGCGGGGCTACGGTTAGGCTTGTTGGAAAGAGGACGATGCGAGGAGTCTAGGAGTGGTGGCGCCGCTAGCAAATGGTCGTCGGAGGTTGGTCAACGACGGTGGACAACGGCGGCGGTGTCAGGTGCTCGTGGTGTGAACGAACTAGAGCGAAATACAGAGAGTAAAAGGTACTGGAAGAACAAGTGGCTCACCCTGGTTGCAGTGGTGGTGTCCGCGAGGACTGGTGCGGTCGGAGACGAGCTCTCCGACGAGGATTCCGATGAACTGCCGCAAAGAGGAATGGAAAAATTCGCCCTCTTCAGTGCTCCCCTTGATGCAAGATTCCACGTAGAGGATCTACGGAGCACGGGGCATCTCCATGGCTACTTCGAAGAGAGTGGGGAGGTGTGGCTCGACGGCGAGGCGAGCTAGGGTTTCGGCTCTGATGAAGAAATTGAGAGAGAGAGCTTCAGAGGGGGAAATAGGGACGAGGACGAACAGGCGGCGTCGTGGCGTTCTTATCCCTTCCTCTAGGGGCGGTAGCACGCATCGCAGCACGGCGTTCTATAAACGGCAGAGCTCCGGCCAACGAGCTTCTTCCAGTAGGCGACGTAGACGATGATGCGACATTTGCAAAAAAAAACCTGGAACGTTTCCTCTCTTGATCCGCAGTCCCCATGCTGGCCCACTTGTCAGTCACTGAGTGAGATGAGTTGGGCTGGTTACTGGCCGAGGTGGATGCTACGGGCTGCTCGTGAGCAGTGGATAAGGAGAATGAAGTTGGGCCATGGGCCAGATTTGATCTCCTTCTGTTTTTTCCTGATTCTTTCTTATTTCTATATTCTGTTTTGTTTACAGATTTGAATTTGCATCTTTAATTTGAACTTTTTAACAAAGTTTATTTGCTGAATACTTGTAGCAACAATTGATATCAATTGAGATTTATTTTGTAAACCTTTATGATAAATATTTTTATATTTCTTTTATTTTCATTATATGAACCCCTTTTAATATTTTTTCAAAGCCTTTATTATTAATTTTCTTTCCATATTTAACCATGGATTTATTAAATGATATTTCCTTATTTGTTTATAAAGCTTAATTCTAGTTAGCTCATAGTTTGGATGGAAATTTTTATATAATGATCCTATATCATTGTTTGATGCATGATATTCAAAGGAAACTATTTGTTTAATATTACTCCCATCAATTTAGGAAATAACAATGTATCTATTCTATTATAATGAATATAAAAGTTAGGGTTTGAATTGTAATTGCTTACCCTAGAGTTTAGGGTTCTTAATATACTTATGTTCTTTTGTTGATAAAAGTTTATGGCTAAGCATATTGTCTTTTTGTTTGAGATCTTTAATGATATCACCTTCTAAAATAGAAATTATTAGCTGGAGTGTTTGATGGAAAAGAATTGATAAAAATAACTTCTAAGCACATCTAGTTATGATAATTGGAATTGACAGGGATGTGCTTAAGTGATTTGCTATAGGAAATATTCCTATAAAGCATTGTGGAAATAATATGATTTATCCAACATATGAGATGGATGTTAAGCTTGATCATAGATTTAGGGTTTAGTGTTTACCAAGAATTACTATCTTCCATAATTCATAAGGACTTCTGATTAAGGAATTCCTTTCCTAGATATTCTACTCTTTCATATCCATCATCATGTGCTAACATGATGAGCTTTACTTCACAAGAATATTCTTATCCACCTTTTATTCTTCTAAACCCATTTACAAATACAATGAGCTTGCCACTAAAGCTTCTCATGATTTTCACCTATCCAGACTTGGTTATATCAACTACTCTACTGATGATAACCTCCAATCCAACAGATGATTACAATTGCCTCAATTTATATCCTTCCTTTAGTATCCATCACCAACAAGTAGCTACTTCTAACTCCATTCCTATTCTTCCATAATCATCCACTACTAATATTACTTCAGTAGATGTATTTATAATTAGATCTACATCAAATCCTTCTTCACCTCAAGGGTTTACTCTTTTCCAGAGGAAAATACTAACTCTATAATTCAATGCTGCTCTAACATGATCTTAATCATATAATCTTATCTTTACTTGACTCCAATATCTCATATAAAAGTTTAATCATGTTTTACCCACCAATGTTACTTATACTGGATATAAGCATTCAATCTTGGTGATCTAAGCATGATCATTATAATCCTTTGATCCCTTATGGTTAAGGTTTCTAATGAGCTAGTAAAGGCTTCATCAATACAACACTATAGTTGTATTATAATTATCTTCTTAATATCTCTAGTGGATTAGGGAATGTTATTCATGGACTATACCTACTTAGTCGAATAGGATTACTCCTGATAACTATCTTCAATAATCATCCTTGTAATCTTTACCTCAGATACCCTTCTATCATTTCAGGAGTGAGCTAACTCCATCAATAATCATATTGAGTTTTATTCACTTCGAACACTTCCATCCAAAGGATTATATTTATAACTAGCATTATCATCTATCTCTTCCTACTTCTTTTTCTAAAGGACTTTAAATGAATTCTACGATAAGGATAAGAGTTGAAAGATCAAGAATTAATAGATTAAGAATTGGTGAATCAATAGTTGATTACTCAACATTGAGGAACATAGGATAAGATAGGATTCTATAGGGATTGATATGGAAAGAAAGATATATGGTGAATGATCTTGACTTGGTTTCTTTCCTACTCAATCTCCCTAAAGAGTTAAGGTTAGGTATTACCATGATACTCATGATATAATTGAATAAGAATAAAATAAGTCAAGGTTAGTCATTACATTCTTATCACTTGGCTACCTTCTTAACTTGGTAGTCATGGGTTGTTGTAATTAATATTATGATATGATCCCCTAAGGATCAGATATTAATCATTAAGCAATGCCTTAGGATTGAATTTGATTATATTTGATCTACCCTTAGATCAAATCATGTTCTCCCAAATAAGGTTTTAGCAAAGGTCATTCTGAAACTTATCACAGTCAACTTGATGATCTACTTCAATTCCATCATGTTGAGAGAGGCTTCAATCACTTTCACAAATTTTATTCAAAATCACAAAAATTATTCGGATTTTCTATGCATGAATGCAATGCACACATCTGGGTTCAGCTTATTTCTAAGCTCTAATACTGGGATATTACATATATATATATATATTAATCACTCTCTCTTCTTCTTTTAGCCCACCAGATTGAAGCAATCGACAGCTCAAATGAAACAAGGGCCCAACAAAAAGTTGGATGGTAATCAGAGGTTCACCATCGAAGAAATAGATGATGATGGTGAACCAATTGCTCTAGAGAAGCACTGAAGGATGTTTACAAATCAATGCGGGGTGCTTGTTAGGGACAACCTACCGATCACCATCCAAGAATGGAATAAGTCAAAGAAACCCGGTGAAGAATCCAATAGCTATGTCACCAATGATGCCAAAGATGACCTTTGGTAGAAGCTCATAGCGCATTTCATACTACCTCCAGAGTATGAAGAATTTGAGGCAGATGGTATTACCCCAAGGCCGGGTGGGCTTGAAAAAAGAGAGAAAGTCAAGGAGTGGGATCTGAGCAAGATGGCCGAACTTTAACAGAACCACTAGAAAAGTTTATAAGAGAAATATGTCACGAAAAATAAAACTCCAGACTTCAAAGGAGCAAACGAGAAGTTGAGAGAACAGTGGCCCGATTTTGAAACATACAAGCAATCTGATAAAGCAAAGGCAAAGTCGGCAAATAATGCGTTAAATGCTGCCCAAAAGAAATACCATCATAAAATGGGGACAGGTGGCTACAAGAGTGCCATGCCTAAGTGGGAAACTATGGAGAAGGACATGACGGCTAGAGGCGTCACTCCTGGTACAGATGGATGGAAAGAGAGGTCAAAGCATTGGTGGTACGGGCATGGGGCATCGTTGGACCCAGAAACATGGAAGACATTATTTCATGAAAAATTCTAAAACCCTCTGAAGACCTTGTTCAAGCAATGAACGATGCTCAATTGGGATTGTTCTGTCCCAAGAGAGAGAACGACGAGCTGACACGCGCCCTAGGGAATCTTGAAAAGGGTGGACGAACACGAGGCAAAGGCGCCCGTGTCTCGTGGAAGAAAGGGTTTCCTCAGTACGATGCAAGTTACAGAAGCCGTCGGAGAAAGAAGGACCGGGAGGAAGATCGGATCGCCAAGGTAGAGCAGGACCTAGCCGATCTGAAGAACCTAATGCAAGAAATTAGCCAAAGGCCGTCGTCAACTCACCCGCGGTCTGAGGATCCTGCATTGGATCTTAGCCAGCGGAGAAGCAACGTGGCTTCCACGGAGGTCCGGGCTGATGATCAAGCACTGCTGGATGATGCACCGTCTCCTCGCTACCCTGTGGATGATGTCAGAGAGATGGCACAATGTGAGCTACATCAGCCAATGAATAACCTGTGCTTCAAGGTGGCGATCGGCACTGCTTTACCTTGTCTACCTGGAGCACTCCACGATTCACTTCTGATTCCAGCTGGCTATGCTCGTGTCACGGTGGATGGCATAGTGGAGGATTTTGCGGACCTAGAGATTGACATCGCTACGCCTGAGGCCTTATGAAACTAGGATATGTCAAGCGCAACATCATTCTATGGAAGAAGAAGTACATAGAGTTTCCAGGATCGGCGCCAAGGCCACCGACTCCGAGGAATCCAAGTCCACCCCGCATCGAATATCGTCAACCTCCAAGTACACCCCAACCCAATTATCGTCAACCTCCAAGTCCACCCCGCCCCGCGGACGATCGCCGCAGTAGGAGTACATCAACTCGATCTCCGCCTCCAAGCAATACTCGATCTCTGCCTCCGTCTCCGTGCAATACTACTACCTTTTCGATGAAACGGAAGGCCGACGCTCCCCCGCGCCCCACATCGAAGAAAGGTCAAGTGGCGAAGATAGTCGACATCCCGCCGGCTCTTCCAAAGAGACCTTATGACAAGACCGATGAGGAAACTGCCGCAGATGTGGCTGCCCAAGTTAAGGTGCATTTTGCACCTAAAAAGCCCGAGCCAAAGACGGTATATGATGAAAAAACAAAAATGTGGGCTAAGTCCTTTCTTGAGCAACCATCCCAGATATCGATGAATCTGGAATCAGACTATGACCGGGAGATTATTAAGCAAGCAAAGAAGAAAAAAAAGCGCAAGCGCAAAAAGCGGAAAGCAAGTTTCCCAGCTCGAACAACAGAAGAATCAATCGGTCGCCTCGCTCAAAGTGATTTCAGACCTCGACAAGGCCTTCAGAGCTGAAATGGATAGGGACATGCAAATAATGGACCCCAAAGCCAGTACTAATACTGCATTAATGGGCATCACTATATCGGAGGCCAAAGCACTTACCTACGAAGCAAATATGTCTCTTGGTCAATATTTAGGCTATGAAGATACGCTAGTGGGTCAGATAGTACGGAAGTATGTCAAAGGGGAGGCTCTAGTCAGTAATGAGGAGCTCGCGTGTCTATCAACACATATGTGACATCTGCACACATGGTACATGGTGCAAACAGAAAAAAGCATCAGAAAGATTAGTTTGCAGTGGACGTTAGAAAGGAGCATCACTTCAAACCATACTCGATACAGGTTCAAATGACCGAACTATTTCAGTTATACAACTAGCGCGCCCTCGACAAATCTATCATTGGTTGCTACTGTCTGTAAGTGATTTATTTCTATAATTAAGTTTGTAGCTCAGCTCGTTCATTGCATTTAATATATTATCCTAACTATATATCCTTTTGTATGATATTATATTCTGCAGAATGAAGATGCTTGAATGCAAAAGAGCTAGAAGATATGATGTTGGGTTCATTGACCCATATATCATTAATGAATATACGTTAAAGAATCACCCCAAGTACGTGGAGGAAGACCTGTATAGGTTATTAACCGAGAATAATTTTGTTAAGGAAATACTATTTCCTTACAACTTCAAGTGAGTGTTTCTATCTTGTACACATTTTATTTTTGCTTACTCGATGAGCTATGCATGTATGCTTATGTAAATGTCCGCATATTCCACTGGATCTTGCTAAACATTCAAGTTGACAAGTCCCTAGTTGAAGTCCATGAATCATTAAGTTGGGACCAAGAGAAGTGGAGTGACATGAAAGCAATGCTCCATAAGCAATTTCAATCATTATTGCATTATATCGGCCTCTTTCATTCATTTCCTGATATCAAGTAACTAATAACTCCTTTGTTCATTTTCTTTGCCGAGCAGGTGTTGGACACGGTTCAGACAGAAAATACCAGGTCCATTCAAAGAGGAGCTAACTTATAAAATGGTGAAGAGTTTACAATAGCCACCGAGAACTCATTTATGTGGATACTACGTCTGCGAGTACATCCGTGAGTTGACCAGTGAACGAAAAGTAGATTCACATTGTATTTATAATTTGTGGGAGAAACTAGAGCCAGACCAGCGCATATGAGCAATTCAAGAGGAGCTGGCGGGATTTCTGATGAAGGAGGTCCTTGATGTACATGGAGAGATGACGTGGAACTTGATATGCCTTAGTGATCTCCATGTAGTTGATATGACATATATATCATCAATGACCATGTAATTTGAAAACATTTCTTCCTTTTGATATGATTGATTATATGTATGATTGCAAGGGATCGATTAATTATATAGAAGCATCAACGTGTAATGTGTATGTAGTAGCGTAGAATATGTGTACTGAAATATATGTTTGAAATTATAGTGAAACACAAAACAAAAAAGGAACGAAATGGCAAAAAAAAAAGGAAACACACAATCTCTGCCGCGACAGAGAAACACACAATTCTCTGCCGCGGCAGGAAACCGTATAGTCCTGGGTGGTGTTAAGGCCCGGAACTAGAGGGTTTCCGCCCCCCGCCTCGCTGAAACAGCCACGTGGCTGATATCAGTCGCGGGCCGTAGCGAGCCGGGACTAGAGGGGAGGGTCTCTAGTCCTGTTTTGGCAGTCCCGGACCCAAAACCGGGGCTAGAGACAGTTACGGCCCGGGATTGGAGGTTTGTTTTCCACCACTGCATGTATGTTCTTATCTCATTGTTTAACAAATGCGCCGTTGTCATAAATTGCAGAAGAACAAAAGGTAAATTTCAGCATTCTAGCTTTCTTGCTCAGGGAACTACTTCTGCTGCTAGGAGTTTGGTTGTTGAAGATGGAACTATGAATGTACGTAATTCTCATGCTGGAACTTTATTTTTGACACCTTCTGAACTTAATATTTTGACACCTTCTTCTGAATTTCCAGGAGTTCAAGAGCTTCCTGAAGGACAACTTGGTTGATCTTACTGATGTTGATTCAGACGAAAATTAGCCTATATCTTGGTGTTGCTACATTGTAGTTCTGTGGTCTTACATGTTTTAATTAAAATTGACGCAGATGAGCCCAGCAGAGGAGGATGAGGAATTCTCGGGTAGCCTCAAAAGGATCGGTTTAGAGCACGAAAAATATGAAGATAATACTGCCGCGGTTGAAGAAACTGCTCCTCTTCATATGTAGAGTTCAAAGGGTTGGATTCATCAGAAGACACCCAGGCCAGTGAAGCCTCCACTAGCAGGCACATGTCCAAACCTGATGATCTGAATTATTTTTTATATCACACTGTTTCAAATTGAATGCAACTACAAATGACCGT
The DNA here is from genome assembly GCA_916181665.1 of Avena sativa. Lineage (NCBI taxonomy): Eukaryota > Viridiplantae > Streptophyta > Magnoliopsida > Poales > Poaceae > Avena > Avena sativa. The sequence continues at coordinate 289,687,009 of OV702296.1, forward strand.
GAGGTGAGTGAGATTCATACCTGATGAAATACTGTCTGTTATTTTATTTATTCTATACAAATGACTGTGGAGTAATTAATTTCTTATAAATGTAATCTGCCAATATGAAGTATGTACTGTAATATATGGGGTAATATATTGTGACAGATAGTACACACATGACAAATAGTATACACAATTACAAAACAATTGGCTTGAGCTTCTCCTTTAGTGACTAGATGAGCTTCTCCTTTTGACTAGCTTGAGATTCTTCTTTAGTGACCAGCTTGAGATTAATTCGCCTATCTTGACATACATTGCCGACTCGACGCCTTCTACGGACAAGGCTTGATGGGTCATTCAACCATGTTAGATATATATTTCCTGGGATCATTATCTGATCATCCAAAATTACTTGGGGGTCTGTCCTGCGTGATTTTCGAGCTGTTGTTTGAGCTGGTGCTATGACTTGTTGCTTATAGTCAGCTATCAGCTCAAAGGTTTTTCGGTAGAGTTCCCCATCAACTTTTAGAGTGTATGGTAGCATTACCTCCCTCTGGAGTTTGTCCTTTCCCATGTGGGGTGTATGGTTTTTGTTTCCTCCTTCCTTAATAACCTCTAGCAAGACAAACTGTAGGGTTATAAACACTTTCACAAGCTTCTCCGTGTCATATGAATTGTAAGCTTGTTCAACGGATTCTATCAGCTCTTTGAGTGTGTTAGTTGCACTCTCAAATGCCAGGGACTCGATTGCTCTGAAAAAGCAAAGATTTAGGACATTCATATCAGGTGAATCTGGAGGTTGGTAAGTCAACCTGATATCCAGACCCGAAGCTTGCACAACGGCTATAAAAGCGGGGTCATCTAGCAGGAGATGCGCTCTTGCATTGTCCCACTGGATGAAGATTGTTCTCTCATGCCCATCGTCAGGCCACACTTCTACTATTGCTGGAATTACTTTTCACATAGGTATTCTCTCATGACGTCTCTAGTAACAATCATTGTCTTTAGTTCCATAGTGCCTTTTTTCCTATTCTTGGAGTTATATTTAGCTGCACTATCCGTGACAAATGCCCATATGCCTACCTTTCCATCAATGGTCACATTCCTTTGCTCATCATGTCTGGGTTTCGCAACCGCAGTTAAGAACATGACCTGGCCAATACTGTTCTTGTTGTGAACAATGCGGAAAGGATCTTATTCCTCTGGAAGGAGGTAATATGTTCTATTTCTCTTGGTCATATCAAACCATTTTTCATCAATGTGAATTATATTCTCCATATTATTGAAGGACGACATTGCATTTGATATCGTTGTTTGATCAACCATTGAAATGAAAACTTTAGACGTTTGATCTTGTTTTCTAGAGACTAAAATGGTTTGAGGATGCTTGTGTGGCGCCTTAATTCACCCCATGTGAAACTTCTCTGTAATGTACTATAAGGGACACCAAGAGATCTTGATAGTGCTCTCAATCTACCCCTTTTGTGATGGGGATATGCCGAGTGGGGTATATCCAGCAGGACGTTTCCTATTGGCCCAAGTTGCCAGCGAGTGGGCCTGCAGGATGGCGACTGGATCAAGACTTAACAGGGAGACAGGAGACAGGAAGCTGGAGGCCCAGAAGCATAGCTAGGCCCAGTCGGATTAGGTCAAGTATCCTTCGAATCCTTAACTAGTTCGGTTGTGGATCTGTAAACCCTGGCGAGGTGAGCCTATATAAACCTCCCTAGGATACACATAGATGACACGTTCCATCATACACCCCCTGCAACTCGCCGCCTAATCGTCGAGCTCGCCCTTTGTACTCTCTCATCAATACAATCTAGAAGGAGTAGGTCTTTACCCTCCAGGGGGGCGAACCTAGGTAAACCCTTGTGTCTCCGCCCTCATCTCGCACCGCAGATGGCTGGCCGTCCTTGCCCCTCATTCTACTACTCGCTGCCGACTGCAGCATCTGTCGTGGCCATTCCCATGACAATGGCGCCCACCGTGGGGCCTGGCCGATCAGGCCGGTGTTCTGCGGCGAGATACAATTTGCCTATCAATGAGACGGTCGCCACCGGCCGCATGATCACGATCGGCGAGATCCTCCATATCTTGCCGAGTAGCTACGTCCCGGCGGCGCGCCCCGTCACGCATAACGTGATCATGCCGGTCGGCATGATCAGCCTCTTCGTTGGCTTCACCGACACCATCATCTCAGAGGACTCGGCTCGCATCCGCAAGTCGCCACCGCACGACCGGCTCTCCAAGAGTCAGGTCTGCACCATCCACCGCCTCGCCTCCGAGTACGACTCGGTTAACGGCAACGTGGCCAAAACCACCGTGGTCGCGGACGATGCGGCCATCAACGACGAAGCCGACTCGGTGACCCCGGCGTCAGTCGCCGGATCCATCATCACCGCGTCATCCACGAGCTCCATCACCCAGGTCTCCAACGTGGGGGCCTTCGAGGACCCCTGCATCCTTGGGATCTTCGACTCTGATTCCGGATCGGAGAACTCCGGCGACTTACACACCGGAACTGGTCGCTACGCCGTGACCTAGAGCAGCACGGACGCCCCGCAAGACCCCTTCTCCATGCCGATCCCACCGAATGTGACGGCAACGGAGGTCAAAGAACTTAGCCTGCGACTGGCGGACGCGGTCCGCAAGGAACAAGCCGAGCGCAAAAAATTTCGCCTCGAGCAGGTAACGGCGCAGGAGCTCTCGTGTTACCACCAGCTCCGCATCAGGTCGCGCTTGAACCCCACCGTCCAGGGCCGCGCCCTGAACTTCGACGACGAGACCGACCCGGCCCGCGCGACCGATCGCGTGGTCTACGAGAATGCGTCACCAGGAGGAAGCGCTCGACCACCACCAGGTGCGTCAGCAAACGACGCTCCCCTACCACCGCCTGGTCGCACGCACCCACCAAACCAACCGCGGATCATGATCTCCGCGCAGGAGCGGGACGCGAACGGCCTCCCGCTGTTTTCTACTCCGATGGACAACGTCATCGCGAGTCGAGCCGCGGTCGACAACATCAACGTGACTAGGTAAGGCGCCTGCAGATCTAGTACGCCAGGGCCCTACTCGCCAAGGCCGTCGAGCAACAAGCTGCGGGATCAGACTCACGGGGATGCGTGTACTCCCGCTCGTCAAGAAGCAGGGCGGCCTCGAGCGGCCGCCCGACGATGGCAAATACTCTCAATTGCCCGGCCCCCGAGCCCCTACAGCTCCAACCGTGACCTGTGAATAAGGCACTCTCCACCAACGACCCGCGCCCGACGAACAACATGGTCGCTATCAACAGGCAGCCAGTCGACGCGCGGACCCACATCATCAACAACCAGAGCTGGCCCGCACGCCAGCCTGACGACCTGAGGCATACCCTCACCAACCGCCGCGACGGCGAGCCAAGTGGATCGCTCAGCCGAGTCGGCCCCCAGTGCTTCGGACCAACGATCTGAGGCGAAAAGTACCCGGCGAACTTCAAAGCGCCGAAGGAGATCGAGAAGTACGACCCCCTCGTACGACCCCTCCGTGTGGCTGGACACGTACCTCATGGCGATGGGAATCGCCGGCCACACCGACCTACTCGCCGCCCGCTACCTCCCCCTGATGATGGAGGGAGCGTGCCGGCAATGGATCAACACCCTCCCCGCAGACAACATCGACTCCTGGGAGAAAATGCGCGACGCCTTTGTCAGGCACTTCGAGGGCTCCTACACCCGCGCCACCACCATCGAGGACCTAGAGCGATGCGTCCAGGGACCCCGCGTGTTGACCCACAGCTGGGTCCAACGGTGGCAGGACGGGTGGTACAACACGGCCGACATCTACCCGGACACCACGATTCACTGCTTCAAGACCTCATGCCGCTACGAGCCCTTGGTCGCCAAGCTCAAGCGAGTGTACAAAACACTCGACAACATACCAGACCTCCTCGAGATCGCTAAACGGTACGCATAGGAGGACCCGAACCAAGAAACCGACGACGAGTCGGGAGGAAACAGCCGCACGAGCGGCCACGACAACGGGACACGACCTGAGCTATGCTACAGCAACACTCGCCTCACCAGCAAGCGCCACGGTGACAGGCGAGTCAACTTTGTCGCCAACGCCGGCTACGCTCCGCGCGAGCCCAAGAGATTCCGCCGCGACGGAGGCCAGCACCGCGATGGAGGCAACTACAAGGCGAAGACGAGGTCGACCCCGCGGCTCTCCTCAACCAGCCCTATGTGTTCCACAGCAGGGAATGGAAGCCCGCCACGCACACAACCGCCGACTGCCACTCAGTGAGGGAGATCGAGAAGGCACGACGCGCAAGGGAGGACCCCAGCAACTACCCTCCAAATGGTGGGGCATTCGGCAATGACGTGGGATCACTCCACACCTTCACCGGGTTCATCACCAAGCACAAGAAAAAGGTCATCGCTCGTGCCGTCGCTGTCAACGCGGTTTCCCAGGTCGACGTGCCGCGCTTCCTCAACTGGTCCGAGCAGCGGATCACCTGGAGTCGCGACGATCACTCGCCACGGATCTAATATCCGGGGCGAGTCGCCTTGGTGGTCAAGCCTAAGGTGGGATACTAATGGCTCCCCAAGACGCTGATGGACGGCGGAAGCTCCATCAACATTCTCTACATGGACATGTTCAGGCGACTGCGGCTCCCTCGGTCAATGATCGAGACGACCTACACCACCTTCCATGGCATCATCCTCGGTCGGAAGGAGTACCCGATCGGCAAGGTAACTCTGCCAGTCACCTTCGGCACTCCAGCGAACTTCCGCACCGAGCGGATCATCTTCGAGCTGGTGCCCTTCAACAGCCCCTACCACTGCGTCTTGGGGCGGCAGGCGTTTGCCAAATTCATGGCGGCGCCACACTACACGTACAACGCGATGAAGCTCCTAGGGCCGTGCGGCATCATCACTGTCCACGGCGACCCCGACATGGTTGTCGAGTGCGAGGCCAAAGGCGCCAAGCTTGTCTATGTCGTCATAGCAGCAGAGGCCAACCACACGGAGGAGCTCGCCAAGTACGCGAGCGGGGTCAACAATGATGACCCCACAATACTCAAGAAGCCCAACTCGGAGGGAGGCGGCTCGACCGCCTTCGAGGCAACGATGCACACTCGTACCATCGAGCTAGTCCCTGGCGACTCCAGCCAGACGGTGACGATCGGGGCGGGCATGAGCCTAGCATAGGAAGGCGCGCTCATCGAGTTCCTACGTGAGAATCGCGACATCTTCGCATGGAAGCCATCCGACATGCCTGGTGTCCCGAGGGAACTCGCTGAGCACAAACTCAACGCCGACCCCAAAGCGCGACCCGTCAAACTGTCGTTGCGGCCCTTCAATGAAGAGCGCCGCCGAGGAGGTGCAGCGTCTACTCGCTGTAGGCTTCATTCGGACAATCAAATACTCCAAGTGGCTGGCAAACCCAGTCATGGTCGAGAAGAAAAATGGGACCTAGAGAATGTGTATCAATTACACAAACCTAAACAACGCCTGCCGAAACGAGCAGTTCGTCCTCCCGCAGATCGATTAAATCATCGACTCGACCGCGGGCTCAGAGTCGCTGTGCTTTCTAGACGCCTACTCTGGTTACAACCAGATAAAAATGGCAGTCGAGGACGAGGAGAAGACGGTGTTTATCACGCCATTCGGAGCATTCTGCTACACCGCTATGACCTTCGGCCTCAAGAACGCCGGGGCGACCTACTAGAGACGCATGCAGGAGTGCCTTGCGAGCCAAATTGGCTGCAACATACACGTCTACATCGACGACGTGGTTGTGAAATCCACTCGCCAGGGCGATCTACTCGCCGACCTGGAGAAAACCTTCGCAAACCTGCGGAGGTATAAGATCTAGCTAAACCCAAGAAAGTGCACCTTCGGTGTACCTACTGGATAGTTGATGGGGAACGTCGTCTCCAAACGAGGGATCGAGGCGAACCCCACCAAGATCAACACGATCGCCCGGCTCGGCAAACCCAAGTGCCTGCGCGACGTCTAGAAGTTGGCCGGGCGAGTCGCGGCTCTCAGTCGCTTCATCCCCTGGCTAGGCGAGAAGGCAATGCCCCTCTACCGCCTAATGCACAAGAATCCCACTTTCCACTGGGATAATGTAGCAACCCGGTAAATTTACTACTAGAAAATCGCCTGTCTTTATCCTTGTGCATCATCATAACATCATTTCATATGTTGTTGCATATTTTCGACCATAAAATTATTTTATTAAAAACAAACCCTATTTTTCTTTGTTCAAATATCTCTATGGTTTGATAAACCATTTGTCTCTTTCCTTATCTTCAAAATAAAGAAAAACATATTTCCTAGTCGGTTATAAGATCACAAAAATGTTTTCTTATTTTACTTAAAAATAAAAGTTGGCCTAAAACCCGTCTAAAGTTTTAGGCCCAAAACTAGCCCATCTAGTCTACTTTAGACTATATAAATACCGTAATCCCTTCCTCCTTATCAAACCCTAGCCCCAAAGTCTGTCCAAAATCCCCACCATTTTTCCTGTCCTCTTACTCCTTCCGCCGCCGTGTTCTCCTCTTTTTCCACCGACCAGCGATAGCAGCGGCAGCACACCGTTTCATCGCCGCCGTAATTTTGATTTGATCTGCCGAAGCTATCTTTTGGTAAGCAACATACGCATACCCCTTGGTACTTGAGCCATTTCTTTTGTTCCTTGGATTGGTAGAGCCGATCCAATATTTTGCTCAGATTTCTTGTAGTACTGAAAGCACCAGTCAAATAACTTGGGAGCCGCACCGCTCCAATTTCTTTTGATGTCGTCGCATGTACTCAGGCCAGCCCTGGTATTTGGTTCTCCTGCCGCTTGCCCTTTCCTTGCACGCAGAAGTCCGGCGTTGACCCCGCCACCCACCAAGCTGGCCGCATGACATCTGTTCCTGGCCGCGCACAAAGTATGCCGGAATGACCCACCGTGTCCCCTATCGCTCATGCGCACGCGGTACTCGATCCCTAGCTCTTGTCGCTCCCAGGCCCCACCCCGCGATCCCCTGTGCCCCGCTCCCTCGTGCGACCGAGCCACACGCCCCACCTCGTCTCTCCTCCCTCAATCCCCTCACGATTTCCTACTCCCCACCTTGCGCAGGACACCGCCGCCAACCACCGCGAGCCCCCGCCTCCCGTCGCTGCGCCAGCACCCTCTGCGTCGTCCACGACCTCCGTGCATCGGTAGGCCCCCCGGCGAGCCCGTTGTCGCCCCCTGCAAACTCGCCTGCACTGTCGGCTTCCACCTCCCCCTTAGGCCACCCCGCCTCCGCCCGTCGCCCTCTTCGCCGTTGGTCGCCCTTGCCTCCCCTTCACGATCCAACGACGGCCACCAGCTCGCAGGAGCGACCCCGCGCCTTCCCGTGTCCGGCCATGTCGTCACCTGCCTCCTCGGCTGTAACACCCTCAGAATCGACCCTATGCAAGTTTCAGCGATTTCCGCCAAACCCGCATAGAAACGATTCAAAGGTGCCCACCAGGCACTTTCGTGCGGGTGGAAAACAAAGTAATAACATTACACATCAGTCCTTGATGGGACCCACAGAACAGATATATATATACAACACGACTCCATGAGTCAAGAATACGGATATACAGAACAAAGATCCAAATCACCTTGAAAACGATAGAGCGTCCAGCTACGGACAAGATGCAAATGGGGCTAAGAGCCCTGAAGAATAACCAATGGCGTCCATAACCCTGCCCAGGCCAAGCCGGAAGGGTAACCCTGCTAACGACGTCGACCTCAAAACCTGCTTAAACAAAAGGGGTGCCGACAAAGGCAAAGGAAAAGAGAGAGCGGTCAGTACAGAGGCCAGTACACGGCGAGACTAGAATTCGGCGGTCCTCGCCTACAAAGGTATGGTGGACTGAAGCGGCAGCGCAGCATGCACTAAACAACCTATAGAGACTCGATATAACTGGCGGCTATCAGAGGGGGATAAGAAAGATCTATTCGGATCCAACCTGAATCTAACACCAAACAAACCCATCCTGGTATTTCCCCCTCGAGACCAATCGAGGAAGTCAACCGAGGAACTCACACCGTTGGCAGTTTCACTCATTTCGTTATAGTTGCGGCAATTACTAGTCAGGTATAGATAGTCATCCTGATATAATAAGCAGTGGGCAATTTTATTTAACCATTCCGTTGTAGTTGCAACACTTACTAGTCAGATACAAATAGCATGAGATATCCCCAAACCCAGCAGTTGTTGGTACTTTTATTTAGCCATTCCGTTGCAGTGAAGCTGATTACTAGTCATATCGGATACAAGTCAATTTATAACAGTAAACTTTAGTTATAGTTGTCTATGATCGAGACCTGTGCTCCAAGTCGTCCATAACCGCGAACACGGCTTCTCGAAAAGATTTAACCCTGCAGGGGTGCACCAAAGTATCCACAAGCACTTCGACCCTTTTTGTCAGATCAGTTAACATACACCCATCGGTATGTCGGCGGGGCCTAAGTCATGACGTTTCCAGACCCAAAGCAAGTACATGGGGGCCACCCCACTAAGTCGAACCCGCAACAAAGTCGGCCGGTCTCCGAGACGGACTTAGGGTTTGGGTAGACGGCTGTGAACGACTGGGAACCCAAAACTGGGCTTGTCGACACCGCGAAATCGTGTCCCGATCCTAAACAGTACAGGTGCTATCCATCGCACAATTTAAATAAAGCAGTAAAGCATGGCATAAGTACAGAATAGTAATAAAGCCCCAAACTACTTGTGGCCCCCAGTACGGTACTTTGAAATCAGGTACTAATCGATGGGGGGCCCATATCTCCCCACCTGTGATTAGCGCGCTCGATCTCGGAACAGGTGTCAAGAACTCGGGGTCCTACGGGACACAAGTGGACGGTTAACAACCAAATAACATCTATTGCCCACCTGTGCCTCTGCTTACCTACTTCAATTTTAGTTGTTAAACAGTAATTGAATTAAACGACAATTAGAGCCATGATCATCTCCAACAATAAACATGCGGCAAAACTCCAACAACTGTGGTACTTGACGACACGCAACAGCACTTGAGCAAGCGACTACGACGCGCAGGTCCAACTATCTACCAAATAATAGGTAATAGGATGTGTCCAAGGCAATATAAGGCTGCAAGGGATATCACGGGTACGACAACTAGAGCATCGCAACACAGATAGCAATAGATCAACAGGAGGGAATAAATACTATAAAAGTAAGATAGGTAGAAAGGGGAAGATGCTCGCCTGAAAAGCATTGCCGAAGGTTCATCCGGAGATCGGGGCGAAGCTCACATCAACTCAACGGCCTTATCTGCGAAGAAGCAAAACACTAGAATAAACACAGGAGGCAATATTTAATACTACGGCAAAAGATCGGGCATGATGCATGTATGATGCATGGCATGGTAAATATGCGGTGCGATTAGGTCATATTAAGCGGAACCGGGGGTCCCGACAATTATTCAGATTGTTCAAGTTATTTAACTACCCCGCAATTTAATTGTTGTCTTTAACAGGACAAAATATATCACCGGTTCGCTACACAAATTTAAATGAGGCCAATATAAGGCTAGATTTGCCCGCATCTGGGCCCCATATTTAATTATATGGTGAATCGGCATAAGGCCCCCAAACCACTTGACAATATGCATGCGAGTATGACAATTTAATATGCAATAATTTATATAAATGGCAATTATAAAAATAGGGGCTCGAATCAGGGTCACACATTAGGGGTCGACGATCTTGGGGTCCGAGGGGTTCGGGGTCGGTCTCGGGGTTCGACAGGGTTTGACGGGAGAACGGCTCGACGAGATCGGGATCGGTACGGGAAGGAGGTCTTGTCGCAACCGGGAAGCAGGACTTGGTGTGGCGTCGGGGCGCATCGGACTCGCCCTGGTCGATGTCGATCTTGTCGCATCCGTGGTCTTCGGGTCCGTGTAGACGGCCATGGCGTTCAAGGTGGCGAACTTGGCGTTCTGCGTCGGTGTCCTTACCGTCCGTGTTCTCGAGCATCGCAACCGGGAAGGAGTACTTGTCACACATGTGGTCTTCAGGTCCGGGGTCTCAGTCATGGCGTCCTATTGTAGATCTTGTTGGTGGTCCAGCAAAAGCCACCGGGTTCGGTCTTGGTTCCATTGTCGATGGCGATCTTGGCGGCACACTTCGAGTGGTGAAGATCTTGAGGTTCCAAGGGGTTCGGGTCTCGACGCCTTTGAATCTCGGAACTTGGTGTCCGCGGCCTTTGGTTCCGTGTAGAAGTACTTGGAGTCCCAGAGCCACCGGACGACCTTGACTGATATAGTCCTCGCGTACATCCCTTTGGGTTCCTACGTGTTCGTTGAACTTGGCATCGGTACCGATGGAAACAAACATGGCGAGGCTACACCCGAAGAGAGGCACGATCGTGCTTGGGAGCATCAGGCACGGAGAAGCAGCTGACACACATGGGCACAAGCCTGTTGTGTGTGCTCTAGGACACGCAGACACATAGGCAGCAACAGCCGCAGGTCAACGGCGGGGAGGCGGATAGGGGAGACGGTGGAAGCATCGGTGAGGTCATGGCGGCGGCGCAGAGCTCGTCGGCGGGCACGGTGACGAGGGCGGGCGCGGCCTCTGTGGCGCAGGAGAGAGGCCACAGCGGGCGACGCGAGCCTGCGGCGGCTCGGGGATGGGCCAGCGCGGCAGGGGGCCCCTGGCGGCGGAACGGAAGAGGCAGGGCCGGAGGGAGCTTCTGGGCGGCGGGGTCGCCGTTCGCTGGAGGGTGGTAGGCGAGCCGCGGCCGGGGGAGGAGAGGAGGCGTGGCATGGCCGGGCCACGGGCTCGCGGGCGGTGGAGGACGAGGCCGGGGCCGGCGCTGGGGCGGCGGGCGGCGGTGCTCTGAGGCGGGCCCGGTGGGGCAGCGGACGGAGGTGGTCGACGACGGGCGGCGGTGGAGGCCGGGAGAAGGGACGGCGAGGCGCGCTGCAGAGGAGGGCGACGCGGCGGCTCGAGCACGGCCGGGCGCGGCCGCGAGCGGGGGGGGGGGGGGGGGGAAGCCGGACGTGGGGCAGATGGAGCGCGGGCCGGAGGAGGCGGCGGCGGACGCTCGCAGAGGGGGGGCCGGCGGGGTCGCGTTGGGGAGGAGGGAGACGCGGGGACGGGGGTGGTTGCGTGGTCGGGGAGAGAGGTGGGAGAAGGTGGGGGAGGGGAGAGAGGCAGGTGGGGCCGGAGGGGTGGGTCCAGGGCGGTGGTTGACCAGGGGTGGGTCGGTCGTGGGGCCGGGGTGGCAGGTGGGACCCGCGGGGTGGGGCCCGGGTTCCAGTGAGAGGGGTGAGGAAGTGGGTCGGCGAGTGTGGTGGGTGAGGGAGTGGCCTGCGGGCCGGGCGCGGTGGGACCAGGTTGGAAGGGAGAGGGGTAGGTGGGGGCTAGGTGAGAGAGAGAGGGGTGTAGGTGGGGGCTGTGGATTGGTGAGGTGGCTGGGCTGAGGGTGAGGTGGAGGGACGGTGAGGTGGCGTGCTGTGGTTGGTGGGTAGACTAGGTTTAGGTAGGAATAGGAATTAGACAGGCTGTTTGTACTGGGGGTGGCCAACTGGGTCGGATCGGCCCGGTTCGGCTGCCCCCTAAAAATAATATAAAGTTTTGTTTAATTTTAAAATAACTTTTGTAATTAGTTTTTAGACAAAGAAAAGACCCGGAAGACCCCAGCGCTTTGATTTGAAATTGAGATGGGGAATATTTAGAAAACCAAACTAGGCTTTTTAGAAAATAGGTTTCGACAAACAAATGCATGATGACCTGACGATGCTCAAATGCAATGTGGCATGATGACATGAGCATGCGGTCATGATGATGCAATGCACAAAAACAACGCGATTTTCTAGTAGTGGTTTTGCGGGATGCCACATCGGCCCCTGTCGCTGCCTTGCGTCCGGCAGCCGTCGTCCCGCACCTCCCTCTGCGTGGCCGCCTCCTCTGCTACCCCTTGCAGGCGCAGCACCCCGCTCCTCCTCGTCGTTGAGCCCGTCGCCGGCCTGCCGCTGCCCGCGAGCGTGGCCGCCCCTGTCCAACACCGGACGCGATGCACTCCCTGAGCTTCCCGACCCCGCCTCCACACCGCTTGTTTCCTGTGAGGCCATCGCTGTTGTTCTGTTATCCATCGTACAGCGACCGCGAGCCCAGCTACGTTTTGTCTCGGAGGTTCCTTTTGTTTTCTCTGGAGTACCGCATCTCTGCCCAGGGACTTCGGTAATCAAGTTTGCCTCGCAACATCGATTCCCCACCTGCCATGTATCGTGTCCTAATCTCAAGATCGGCAAACGTGGACGCCTGCCGACAAGACGCATCAAGATCCTCTCGCTGACAAGACCGGCTTGATGCCGATGATTCCGAAGGATGTACATGGAGCCACCTGAGAAAACAACGCCGTAGACTCGAGGTATCCGGAGGTCAACAATAGACCGGAGTATCAAGACCTTCATCATGGATGCCAAGATCGCCCACATGGAAACCGAAGACCCGCGCCCGGAGTCCAAAGATCGAGACCAAACCCGAACCCTCGGAGCCCCAAGATCTTCGGAACCGAAATGTCTGACCCCCTTCTCGAGCCCTATTTTATAAATTGCCATACAAAATATCTGGTGCATATAAATTTTCATGCTCGCATCATATCATGTGGGTTGGGGACATTATGTCAATTCACCTAAATTAAATATGGAGACCATATGCGGGCGAATCTAGTCCAATATTGGTCCCATTTAAATTTGTGCATCGAATCAGTGATATAATTTTGCCTTATTAAGACAACATTTAAATTGCGGGGTATCTAAACAACTTGCACCATCTAAGTAAATGTCGGAACCCCGGTTTCGTTTAATATTGCCTAATCGCATCGCATCTTTGCCATGCCATACATCATGTATGCATCATGTCCGATCTTCTGCCGTAGTATTAAGTAGTGCATCCGATGTTTCTTCTAGTGCTTTGCTTCTTCACGGATTAGGCCAATGAGTTGATGCGAGTACTGGCCCGATCGTCGGATGAACCACCAGCAATGTTTTTAGGCGAGCATTCTCCCACTTTCTACCTATTTTACTTTATAGTATTTATTTCCTCCTGTTGATCTATTGCTATATGTGTTGCAATGCTCTAGTTTTCGTACCCGTGATATCCCTTGCAGCCTTATATTGCCTTGGACACATCCTATTACATGTTGTCTTGTAGATAGTTGGACTTGCGTGTCGTAGTCGCTTTCTCAGGTGCGGTTGCGTGTCGTCAAGTACCACAGTTGTTGAAGTAATGCCGCATGTTTAATGTTGGAGATGATCATGGCTTTAATTATCGTTTAATAACTAAAATTGAAGTAGGTAAATAATGCAGAGGCACAGGTGGGCAATAGATGTTATTTGGTTTTTAAGCGTCCACTTGTGTCCCGTAGGACCCCGAGTACTTGATACCTGTTCTTTGAATATTCGCACTATCCGCATGTGGGACCATCAATCCCCCTAGCCAGAGCTTGAGTCATATCTTATTTCTTGGGGCCACAAGTAGTTTGGGGCTTTATTACTATCCTGTACCTATGTCATGCTTTACTGCTTTATTTATGATTGCGCGTGGAGCGCCTGTACTAATTTGGAACCCCGTGCCACGTTTTCGCGGTATCGACAAGCCCAGTCACACTTTCGGGTTCCCAGTCGTTTACAGCCGTCGTCACAAACCTCTGGGTCCGTCTCGGAGCCGGCCAACTTCGTAGCGGGTAGCTTGGTGAGGTGGCCCCCTGAAATATTATATGAATCCTGCAATTGCTCTGTCATGATGCCTCGTTGGGTTTTCATTTGGTTTTTCCCGAGGTTGATCGTGCGTGTGTTGCTATTTGTGCCCCCTGCAGGGTAAAACTTTCTGAAAGCCGTGTCCGCGGTTATGGACGACTTGGAGCACAGTATCTCGATCATAGACAACTATATATAACTAAAGTAGTGCTATAAATTTGACTTTATAATGACTAGTAATTAGCTTCTCTATAATGGAATGGCTAAATAAAAGTGCCAACAACTGCTGGTTTGAGTTGTTACCTGTTACCATTGTATCTGACTAGTAAGTATTACAATTACAACGGAATGGCTAAATAAAAGTACCAACAACTGCTGGGTTTTGGGATGCCTCATGCTATATGTATCTGACTAGTAAGTACTACAACTACAACGGAATGGTTAACTAAAACTGCCCACTGCTTATTATATCAGGATGACTCATGCTATCTATATCTGACTAGTAATCGCCGCAAATATAACGAAATGAATAAAACTGCCAACCGTGTGAGTTCCTCGGTTGACTTCCTCGTTTGGTCTCGAGGGGGAAATACTAGGATGGGTATGCTTGGTGATAGTTTCAGGTTGGATCCGAATAGGTATTTCTTATCCTTATCTGATAGCCGCCAGCTGTATTGAGTCTTTATAGGTTGCTTAGTGCAGGCTGTGCTGCCGCTTCAGTCCACCATACCTATGTAGGCGAGGACCGCCGAATTCTAGTCTCGCCGTGTACTGGCCTCAGCACTGATCGCTCTCTTTTTACTTTGCCCTTTGTCGGCACCCCTTTTGTTTAAGCAGGTTTTGAGATCAACGTCGTTAGCAGGGTTATCCTTCCGGCTCGGCCTGGGCAGGGTTATGGACGCCATTGGCTATCCTTCAGGGCTCTTAGCTCAATTTGCATCTTGTTCGTACTCGACGATGTATCGTTTTCAAGGTGATTTAGATCTTTGTACTGTACATCTGTATTCTTTACTCATTGAGTCGCTGTTGTATATATGTTTTGTGGGTTCCATCGAGGACTATTGTGTAATGGTATTACTTCGTTTTCCACCCGCACGCAAGTCCCTGGTGGGCACCTTTGAATCATTTCTATGCGGGTTTGGCGGGAAGCGCTAAAACTTGCATAGGGTCGATTCTGAGGGTGTTACAGAGTGGTATCAGAGCTCAGCAGTTATGATACCCCACCGGTCCAGCCTGTAGGATAACCTAGCTAACGGCCGTTTTAGAGTGTCAAAACTATTTTGCAAAATCGGTTGGATAGATTTGATTAGGTCTGCTTTTACTCCTTGCCCCTCTGCTTTTCTCCTCTTACCTTTGCGTGTTTTGAATCTGCTCTCTTATCTTTTCTTCGATTCTAGGAATTCTCGTGGTTGGATTTCTGTCGTACCTTCAGGGTTTCACTTCTATCCTCTTGTAACGGTGCTGGTCTTCATGCTATCTGAGGAATCATCCTGTGTTGTACCTTCCAGTGGACCGAAAATTCACTATTTTTTTTCTTTGTATCCTCCTATGTTTTCTGACGCGACGACTTCATCTACACTAGATCTGATGAAGAGTCTGCATCACTCCTTTGTTTCCAAACGCTGTGGTCGAGATCTTCAGTCTGAATTCCGAGAGTTGGTTGCAGAATTCTCCTATTCATGTGCAGAGTAATGCTTTGGCTGCGCGATGGACTGATCACCATCTGACTACTCTTATCATTCGCTATTGTATATTGAATCGGTGGATCGAGCAATTATACTCCTTCCACATAAGTTAGAGGTGGCTTTATTTCTCAATGCCTTTACCTTTGTCCTTTGTTTCTCCGAAGTGTTTTCTCGACGAACGTGTGCAACGACCTCTTGTTGGTGGTGTCGCCAATTTTAAGACGGAGAAAGAATCATTGTTAGTGGTGTCGCAAAGATCTACACGAGGCATGAAGGTTCAGATCGTTGTCCTTCTTTCCCGTACCATGAGGCGGATCTCGAGGACGAGATCCATTGTTAGTGGTGTCGAATTGTGGCACCCCGGTAAATTTACTACTAGAAAATCGTCTGTCTTTATCCTTGTGCATCATCATAACATCATTTCATATGTTGTTGCATATTTTCGACCATAAAATTATTTTATTAAAAACAAACCCTATTTTTCTTTGTTCAAATATCTCTATGGTTTGATATACCATTTGTCTCTTTTCTTATTTTAAAAATAAAAGAAAAACATATTTCCTAGTCGGTTATAAGATCACAAAAATATTTTCTTATTTTACTAAAAATAAAAGTTGGTCCAAAACCCGTCTAAAATTTTGGCCCAAAACTAGGCCCATCTAGTCTACTTTAGACTATATAAATACCCTAATCCCTTCCTCCTTATCAAACCCTAGCCCAAAGTCTGTCCAAAATCCCCACCATTTTTCCTGTCCTCTTACTCCTTCCGCCGTCGTGTTCTCCTCTGTTTCCACCGACCAGCGATAGCAGCGGCAGCACACCGTTTCATCGCCGCCGTAATTTTGATTTGATCAGCCGAAGCTATCTTTTGGTAAGCAACATACGCACACCCCTTGGTCCTTGAGCCATTTCTTTTGTTCCTTGGCTTGGTAGAGCCGATCCAATATTTTACTCAGATTTCTTGCAGTACTGAAAGCACCAGTCAACTAACTTGGGAGCCGCACCACTCCAATTTCTTTTGATGTCGTCGCATGTACTCAGGCCAGCCCTGGTATTTGATTCTCCTGCTGCTTGCCCTTTCCTTGCACGCAGAAGTCCGGCGTTGACCCCGCCACCCACCAAGCTGCGCACGCGGTACTCGATCCCTAGCTCTTGTCGCTCCCTGGCCCCACCCCGTGATCCCCTGGGCCCCGCTCCCTCGCGTGACCGAGCCACGCGCCCCACCTCGTCTCTCCTCCCTCAATACCGTCACGATTTCCTCCTCCCCACCTCGCGCAGGACACCGCCGCGAGCCCCCGTCTCCCTTCGCTGCACCCTCTGTGCCACCCACGACCTCCGTGCACCGGTAGGGCCCCCGGCGAGCCCGTCGTCGCCCATGCAAACTCGCCTGCACCGTCGGCTTCCACCTCCCCCTTCGGCCAGCCCGCCTCCGCCCGTCGCCCTCTTCGCCGTTGGTCGCCCCTGCCTCCCCTTCGCGAGCCAACGCCAGCCACAAGCTCACAGGAGCGACCCCGCGCCTCTCGTGTTCGGCCATGTCGTCACCAGCCTCCTCGGCCCCTGTCGCTGCCTTGCGTCCGGCAGCCGTTGTCCCGCGCCTCCCTCTGCGTGGCCGCCTCCTCTGCTACCCCTTGCAGGCGCAGCACCCCGCTCCTCCTCGTCGTTGAGCCCGTCGCCGGCCTGCCGTTGCCCGCGAGCGTGGTCGCCCCTGTCCAGCACCGGGCATGACGCACTCCCTGAGCTTCCCGACCCCGCCTCCACACCGCTTGTTTCCTGTGAGGCCATCGCTGTTTTTCTGTTCTCCATCGTACAGCGACCGCGAGCCTAGCTACGTTTTGTCTCGGAGGTTCCTTTTGTTTTCTCTGGAGTACCGCATCTCTGCCCAGGGACTCCAGTAATCAAGTTTGCCTCGCGACATCGATTCCCCACCTACCATGTATCGTGTCCTAATCTCTAGATCGGCAAACGTGGACGCCTGCCGACGACGCATCAAGATCCTCTTGCCGACAAGACCGGCTTGATGCCGATGATTCCGAAGGATGTACATGGAGCCACCCGAGAAAACAACGACGTAGACTCGCGGTATCCGCAGGTCGACAATAGACCGGAATATCAAGACCTTCATCACGGATGCCAAGATCGCCCACATGGAAACCGAAGACCCACGCCCAAAGTCCAAAGATCGAGACCAAACCCGAACCCTCGGAGCCCCAAGATCTTCGGAACCGAAATGTGTGACCCCCTTCTCGAGCCCTATTTTATAAATTGCCATACAAAATATCTGGTGCATACAAATTTTCATGCTCGCATCATATCACGTGGGTTGGGGACATTATGTCGATTCACCTAAATTAAATATGGAGACCATATGCGGGCGAATCTAGTCCAATATTGGTCCCATTTAAATTTGTGCATCGAATCAGTGATATAATTCTGCCTTATTAAGACAACATTTAAATTGCGGGGTATCTAAACAACTTGCACCATCTAAGTAAATGTCGGAACCCCGGTTTCGTTTAATATTGCCTAATCGCATCGCATCTTTGCCATGCCATACATCATGTATGCATCATGCCCGATCTTCTGCCGTAGTATTAAATAGTGCATCCGATGTTTCTTCTAGTGCTTTGCTTCTTCACGGATTAGGCCAATGAGTTGATGTAGTCGCTTTCTCAGGTGCGGTTGCGTGTCGTCAAGTACCATAGTTGTTGAAGTAATGCCGCATGTTTAATGTTGGAGATGATCATGGCTTTAATTATCGTTTAATAACTAAAATTGAAGTAGGTAAATAATGCAGAGACACAGGTGGGCAATAGATGTTATTTGGTTTTTAACCGTCCACTTGTGTCCCGTAGGACCCCGAGTACTTGATACCTGTTCTTTGAATATTCGCACTATCCGCATGTGGGACCATGAATCCCCCTAGCCAGAGCTTGAGTCATATCTTATTTCTTTGGGCCACAAGTAGTTTGGGGCTTTATTACTATGTTGTACCTATGCCATGCTTTACTGCTTTATTTATGATTGCGCGTGGAGCGCCTGTACTGTTTTGGAACCCTGTGCCACGTTTTCGTGGTATCGACAAGCCCAGTCACACTTTCGGGTTCCCAGTCGTTTACAGCCGTCGTCACAAACCTCTAGGTCCGTCTCGGAGCCGGCCAACTTCGTAGCGGGTAGCTTGGTGGGGTGGCCCCCTGAAATATTATATGAATCTTGCAATTGCTCTGTCGTGATGCCTCGTTGGGTTTTCATTTGGTTTTTCCCGAGGTTGATCGTGCGTGTGTTGCTATTTGTGCCTCCTGAAGGGTAAAACTTTCTGAAAGCCGTGTCCGCGGTTATGGACGACTTGGAGCACAGTATCTCGATCATAGACAACTATATATAACTAAAGTAGTGCTATAAATTTGACTTTATAATGACTAGTAATCAGCTTCATTATAATGGAATGGCTAAATAAAAGTGCCAACAACTGCTGGGTTTTGGGATGCCTCATGCTATATGTATCTGACTAGTAAGTACTACAACTATAATGGAATGGTTAACTAAAACTGCCCACTGCTTATTATATCAGGATGACTCATGCTATCTATATCTTACTAGTAATCGCCGCAACTATAATGAAATGAATAAAACTGCCAACCATGAGAGTTCCTCGGTTGACTTCCTCGTTTGGTCTCGAGGGGGAAATACCAGGATGGGTATGCTTGGTGATAGTTTCAGGTTGGATCTGAATAGGTATTTCTTGTCCCTATTTGATAGCCGCCAGCTGTATTGAGTCTCTATAGGTTTCTTAGTGCATGCTGCGCTACCGCTTCAGTCCACCATACCTATGGAGGCGAGGACCGCCGAATTCTAGTCTCGACGTGTACTTGCCTTAGTACTGACCGCTCTCTTTTTCCATTTCCCTTTCTCGGCACCCCTTTTCTTTAAGCAGGTTTTGAGATCGACGTCGTTAGTAGGGTTATCCTTCCGGCTCAGCCTGGGCAGGGTTATGGACGCCATTGGTTATTCTTCAGGGCTCTTAGCTCAATTTGCATCTTGTCCGTACTCGGACGCTGTATCGTTTTCAATGTGATTTGGATCTTTGTACTGTATATCTGTATTCTTGACTCATTGAGTCACTGTTGTATATATGTTTTGTGGGTTCCATCGAGGACTATTGTGTAATGGTATTACTTCGTTTTCCACCCGCACGCAAGTGCCTGGTGGGCACCTTTGAATCGTTTCTATGCGGGTTTGGTGGGAAGCGCTAAAACTTGCATAGGGTCGATTCTGAGGGTGTTACAGATAAGGAGGCAGACGACACGCTCCACTCACTCAAGGAGGTGCTACTCGTGGCCCCGCTACTCGTCACCCCCGTCGACAAGGAGCCCATGATCGTCTATGTCGCGGCCTCCGTGCGAGTCGTCAGCACCGTGATGGTCGTCGAACGACCAGAAGAAGGCAAGCAGCGCCCGGTGCAGCGACCTGTCTACTACATCAAGTCCTCACCGAATCGCTCCAGCGCTACCCGCAGTACCAGAAATTGGTGTATGCGGTCTTAAGAGCCCAGCGGCGACTACCGCACTACTTCTAGGAGCACCCAATCACGGTCGTCTCCTCAGCACCTTGCAGGACATCATCCGAAACCGTGAGGCGACCGGGCGACTCGCCAAGTGGTCCTTCGAGATCGGAGTCCACAACATTAGGTACGAGCCACGCAAGGCAATCAAGTCGTAGGATCTAGCAGACTTCCTTGCCGAATGGGAGGAGGCGCAGCAGCCAAAGAAGCTGTCGTACCTCCACTACTGGTCGCTACACTTCGACGGCTCCAAGAACGCAGATGGTGCAGGGGAGGGGATCGTCCTCACATCTCCAAAGGGCGACAAGCTGCGCTACGCCCTATACCTCAACTTCACCCCCTGCACCGACAACATGGCCAAGTACGAGGAGCTCCTCCACGGCATGCGAGCAGCCAAGGAAATGAACATCAATCGTCTGTGCTGCTACGGCGACTCTGATCTCATCGTCAGGCAAGTCGTCGGCACTTGCGATGCAGTCTCCCCCACCATGGCGGTATACCGCCAAGCCGTGGACCAGCTGGGAGGCCACTTTGCCGGCTACTCCGTCGAGTGGATCAATCAGCGCAAGAACGAGGAAGCCGACGCCCTCTCTCGCATCGGGTCGGCTCGCCTCGCGCCACCCGCCGGCGTCTTCCTCGACACCATCACCAAGCCTTCCGTCTCTCCCCGCGAGAGATCGACATCAGAATTCCGCTGCAACCAGAAGAAGCCCTGGTCGCCATGCTCACCGAGCCAAGCGACTGGACCGCGCCATACGTCGCCCACCTGGAGGGAGGGACCCTACCCGCTGACGAGACGGAGGCCCGGATGATAGTACGCCATTGCAAATCCTTCGTCATCATCAACGGCGAGCTACACAAGAGCAGCGTGACTGGCGTGTTCCAACGCTGCGTCCAACCCGCAGAAGGTCGCAAGATCCTTCAGGACATCCATGCTGGCGACTGCGGCCACCACGTTGGCGCTCAATACCATCCCCATCACCTGGCCATTCACCGTGTGGGGCATGGATATGGTAGGCCCCTTAAAAAGGCCCCTTCCGGCTTCACCCATCTCCTAGTCGCAGTCGACAAATTCACAAAATGAGTGGAGGCCAAGCTAGTCCGCAAGTGTGACGGGAAGACCACCACCAAGTTCCTACGCGAGCTCATCCATCGCTACGGGTTCTCGCACACCATCATCACGGACAACAACACCAACTTTGCCAAAGGAGCCATGGCCGAGTTCCGCGAGGAGCACCACATACGACTTGACCTCGCCTCAGTCGCCCACCCAGAGTCCAACGGCCAGGCGGAACGCGCAAACCAGAGCATCCTCCATGGCCTGAAGCTGCGACTGCAAGTTCCACTCGAGCGAACTCCTAGGTGCTGGGTTGAAGAGCTCCCCTCCGTCATCTAAGGCATCCGCACCTCCGTCAATAGGTCGGCAGGGTTCACCCCCTTCTTCATGGTGTACGGTACCGAGGACGTCATGCCAACCAACCTCGAGCACGACTCGTGTAACATCCCAAAAATACTAAGCTTGGATCATCAAACTCTAATCATCAAACTTAGGGTTAACAAAAACTTTTCTAAATAAATTTATGAATGCATGCATATGTGTATGCATTGATTTTGAATTCTTTTAAAACCACCTTGTTTGTTTGTTTCATTACTTGTAGAATGTTTCTTAGGTGAAATAAACATCATCTAAAACATTTCCCACACTTTTCTTAAAAACAAGTAAATCAAAACACATATATTAAATGAATGGTCATTTTTGCCAATTTAACTCCCATGCCTACTTTGGCTGTCTCAAACTTTCAAAACCTAACAGAAACTTTTCTGGATCTTTGCACCCCTTGAATGTACTCATAACAAGGTATCAAGGCCCACTTTGTGATCATCCAGAATCTTTCAAATGCATAGTTTAAATGACAACTCAAAATTGAATCTTTATCAAATGGGAAGATCCCACTTTTTCAAAAACCACTCAAACAAGCTCAACTTTCAAAACCCAAGCATCTGCAGACTCACCAGCACCAATCTAGCAAACCCACCAAAATTCAATTCAAAATTCAAAACTTGATTTCATGCGGCCATTTCATCAAACAGGTTGCAGACACAAATCAAACAAACATCACACTATTGTGATCAGTGATTCTTGCCTAACTTGTTCCCTAGTTAGCTCACACCCACCTCAGTAGATCATCTAGGAAGATTAACTAAGGAGTAGCACCACTGTGAGCTTGCCATTGCCATCAATGGTGAACAGCCGAGCACCCCCTTGCCACCCCATAGTCGACAGCAAGCTAGGAGCAGCAGCAAGCCTAGCCAGCATGTCTGGGAGACAGCCCACCGTCCACCGCCACTCCCTGTCGCAGCCGCGAGCGTTGCCAAGCCCTGGACCACGCGCACAAGCCGCGCCCAGACCGCTAGAGAGCATGCCGAGCGCGCGCTGGAGCATCACCCTCGACCAGCACCCACGGACCGCGCGCCGCCCTCACCGCGTGCACACACGATCACCACCGACCCAGGAGACCGCCAGACATCCCCGTTTGCCGCCCCGTGCCGCACAGCCACCGCTTGCCGTCGAAGACGCCGCCTCTGTCGCGTAGGAGCATCACCCGTTCCAGACCAAACCGCACCGCCCCATGCCTCGAGACCATGTCGTTGAGCATCGCCAGGAGACACCGCACCGTCCCCTACCCTTGCCCATGCCATTAGCCGCCTGTAACCTCGCCCCTGACGAGCTCACCGTGCGCCCCGACGGTTCCCTCGCTCGACTATAAATAGAGGCCACCCCCGCTCGATTTCTTCACACCATCTCACTTCCCTCTCCTCACTGATCGTGCCACACCATTCTCAGAGCAAGGCGAGCACCACCCCGCTGGAATTTCACCGGAGCCCGCCGCCTCTCGAGAAGAAGGGAGCCAGCGATTGGAGCCGCCCCAGGAGCTGCCGCGACCACCCCTGAGTTCGCCGTCGTCGACTTTGTCGTTCGCCCGCCTCGCCGACCCTCGCCAGTACCCCGGTGAGCCCCCAACGACCCTCACTGGCCGCGCTAGGTTTCGTTCTCGCCGGCGTTGTCTCGCGTCGACGATGACTCCCAGCCGTTGGATTAGAACTAGATCGGACGACCCACAGCGCCCCATACCGCTTCCCCCAGCCCCGTGTCACTGACGAGTGGGGACACCCACTTAAGCAGCCCGCGGGAGCATTGCGCTTAGCAGGCCGGCCCAGTATCTTTTCCCGCGCAAGCCCAGTTATTCAAATTAAACTTTTTCTATTTCAATTCAAACACACTTTTGTACCCAACTTCAAAAATCAACCCAGATCAATTCAGTGCACCAAATGGAGTGAAAACAATTTTGTTGGAAAGGTCTGTGAATGCTGAATCCAAGCCCGTTGGATTCAATTTATTTGGACATATAGATCACCCATAGTAAAAATAACAAGACAGAAGCTTTTCTGCATTCAAACATTTTTCAAATTTAAACCATAATAGCTTTTGAGTTGATTCCAACTCTCAAAAATTACATTTGATCATGCCTTTCAGAATATAAAAAAATATATAGGTTTACTTGCAGGAATAATGTTCAAGTAACAAAAGAATGCTACATAGGCATTTCTAGTCACTTTAATTAATTAAAATAAAAGAGTAAAACCTTATTAAATTGTGACACCACTTTAAATCACATTCCCATGGACTACAATATGTGGTGATGACATGTGTCAACATGATCCCATGTTTAGTTTGGAGAATATTAAATCTTAAGTAGTTTTTCAATGAGTAGAAATTACTTTTCTAAAAATAAAAGGAATTAAATCAAGCCTTAACCTTGTAATGTTAGAGATGACGCTAGATCATCTATAGGACCTTTGTGTGTGATGATTGCAAGTAGTTAAGTATTGTTTGGTGATTGTGTACCTCGTATTTATTCATAGACGCTAGTACCGACCAAGGATACGAGGAGGAAGAAGGATTCTACGAAGAAGAAGTCGAGGAGAACTTCAACCACTGCTCTGCACAAGGCAAGCTTTACTAACTAAGTGGACCAATGCAAGCTAAAACTTGCAAGACACTCTACTTGTGCAAGCCATACTAATCAAGTTGACCTATGCAAGCTAACACTTGCAAGATACCCTACTGATGCAACAAACCCTTACTTGTTACTATGCCTACGATATGCCTTAAGCATATGAGATCATACCCACTTGATAAACCAATCCTAGTTTTACTTGCAAGCTTCTTACTTTATTTCTTTATCAAAGCTTCAACTTAGATTTGACTTAAGTACCTTTTAGATACTGGAAAAGTTCTGAAGGTTGCATAAAGAGCATTAAATTTGGCCTAAGCTAGAAACCTTGATATCAGCCTAATATATAAGGTTGGACTTAGTTGAAACTCCACTAGCTTACCACCCCTCATTAGCACCCATCCCCACTTATAGATGCTAGTGATAAGCATAAAACTTGATCAACTTTAGATGGGAGTACTTGGTGAAAATGGTTATGAAAACCCTGGAATGATGGATCATTCTATTGAAATGTTTTGGACATGTGTTTCCAAACACTTGATGAATTTTGGTGATGAAAATGTTGAGGCAGGAGCCTTAACCCTTTTATAAAACTGATGGTTGTCTGGATGCGATACCATTCCAATTTTATCGTACAACCACAATACCCGAAGATTGGGTAGGGCTTGACTGGAAACTTATATACCTTAGTAATAGTTCCCTCCCGGCCAAGGTCTGAGCTGAGGCTACCTTGTGAAGATTGTCCACCTGTGCAGTACCCAAGATGACAGTTGGTCATGGTTGGGAGGCCAAACTCACAGGAGAGGTGCTTATACTAGGGAGTGTAATTGAAAGGTTAGGATTGATTATCCGCATACTAAGTATGGTGAATTCAGGATTTGTTCCTGACGGATGTATCGAATGTTGTGGTGAAAGTGTACAATCTCTGCAGAGTGTCAAACTATTCGAATAGTCGCGTCCGCGGTTATGGACAGTTGGAGTGGCCATACTGTTCCCCCGTCAGACTTTTCAAAATGACTTGTGACATGAATTAAGACTTTGACTTGACCACAACAGTGTTGTGATATGAAATACAAGCTCCCACTTAGGAGTTATAAAATGGTGACTAGTTTCAGAACTTAGTAGAGATAAATCTGGCTTTTGCAAAACAACCCTAGAGCCTAGTGTCCTATTATCCAAAAACCCCTTTATGTGCTAGTACTAGTTTGCGAGTACTTAAAGAGTACTCATGGCTTTGTCCCTGGCTATTCCCATGGACAGACTATGAAGAGGAGTACCTGGAATATGGACCCCATGAAGGTTACGACAACTAGGATCATCTCCCATCGTCAGCATTGCCTGTGATCCCAAAGATGGAGCTTCACCTACGCTACCGTTATTTATTCCACTGCTTGATGTTGTATTAAGAACTGGATCATGAGATCCCTATTTGTGTAAGAACTTATGTATCGTTTGTAATGGATGAAGTACTACGGTATCCAATTATGTTATGTCTCGCAAAAATGGTAATCCTGGGATTGCGATGTATGGCATAACAGACATCTAGGATTGAAAAATCCGGGTGTTGACAACTCGCCTCGGGTGGTCAACTACGCAGAGGACGACAATGAGCTCGCACATTAGGACGGGGTCCATCAGCTCGATGAAGCATACGATCTAGCTCGCTCCCGCACCGCCAGCTACCACAGCCGGCGAGTACGGACTCGCACCTTCCAAGAAGGCGACCTGGTACGACGTCTGACCAAAGACAAGAAGGGCATGCACAAGCTCTCTCCCTCATGGGAGGGACCGTTCGCCATCGGACGAGTCTTGGGCAACGAAGACTACTACCTCATAGACGTCTGAGGCGACGGAAAACTCGACGTCAAGCGGCCATGGAATGTAAACCTCTTATGGAAGTTCTACTCCTAAAACTCCAAACATGTACCTCCTACCCTCTATGAAATAAAGAAGATCGATTCGCACAAATCGTGTCCACTCTCCATACCTTGTGCCATTCGCACTCGTAATAACAACGCCATGCTACTCGCGGAAGTCAACCCTTGTCACGCGACCGACACGGCCAAGTAGTGCGGTGCGAGGGCACCGAAAAATTTCGGGTCTTGTACCATCCCCGAAAAAAGCCAACCCGGAGCCCCATCGGAGTCGCCTCGCTCGACTGGCTTTCCGAGCCAAGAAAACCGCATTCGCTTCCAACAGCGACCCAGTCCTCCACATCCTTGGTGCAGCGACTCGAACGACTAAGTACCACGCTTGGGGACTGACGCCAGTCCAAACACGAACTTAGTAGTAGGGCACCTTGCCCTAGTGCCCTACGGCTAAGTACCCTGCACCAACTCCACCCCCCCGGATAGCCTTTTTAGGTTTTGCAAAAAATAAAAGAAAATGAAAAATACTTCAAAAAATAAAATCATTTCATATTTAGGTAGGTAATGTGGTATAGTTTGTAGGAAAATTAACAAATAATAATTTCGATATTTTCTACAAAAAAAAGTCTTGCCACGGTAAAATGGCCGTGACTTTTGCATACGATATCGAAAAAAATCGTATAATATACCAAAATGACGAGAACGAGATTACGCATCCGCTCGCAACGAACTGTGGTTGTTTACCGATTATTTAGATTTTCAAAATTTGAACAGAGTAAAAAGTTACGGTCAAAAGACTGTTATTTCCTGCAGAAAAAAAAACATGGCAACTTACCCGTAGCGCACCACTACCTAGTGCGCTACGAGTAAGTTGGGCGGGATTCAAAATTTGAATCCCCACCCCGCCCACCTACCCCTTTTCTTTTCCCTCCCCTTCTCTCCTTTTCCTTTTCCTTTTCCTCCCTTTTCCTTTTCCTTTTGCTCCCTTCTCCTTTCCTTCTTCTTCTCCTCCTTCTCCTTCTCCTTCTCATTTCCTCCTCCTCCTTCTCTGTCTCCTTCTCCTCCTTTTCCTCCTCCTTGAAGTGAAGATGGTGACGGCGGCCTCCTCCTTACAGTGACGACGATGATGGCGGCCTCCTTCTTCTTCTCCTCCTCTTCCTCCTCCTCCTTGCAGTTCCGACGACGACGAAGTGGCCTAATCTTCTCCTCATCTTCTTATCCTCCTCTTCCTCCTCTTCTTCTCCTCCTCCTCCTCCTTGCAGTTCCGACGATGACGAGGCCTCTCCAACGAGGCAACGACAACGAGGCGACAAGGAGGCGACGACGACGACCTGCACCGACGAGCAACGACACTGACGGAGAGATCCAGATCTACCGCTTTTTTTTGAATTTTGAAATTTGTATCTGTGGCGCATAGCACGTAGTGTGCCACGGTTATCGTTTCATACGCGTGGCGCACAACACATAGTGCGCCACAGTTATATTTCATAGGCGTGGCGCACCACCTAGTGCGCCACGACTAACTTTTAGCCGTAGCGTGAGGATAGTGGCGCACTGCTAGTGCGCCATGGATGGCCTTTTCAGGTGCACCATGAATGGCCTTTTTCCTAGTAGTGGACTAGGGAAAATGCCAAGTATGAGAGCGTGTCCTGGACTCGCCACGCGACTAGTCCTATGGATTAGGTGGAGCGACGCGCCTAATACAATGCGCCCCGTCCTCACCTTCCTCGGGCATGCGACTAGAACAACCAAGTATCACGCTCGGGGACTCGGCAGCCCGACCCCGTTCGCGCCCGACAAAACGGCTAAGTACAGAGCACCCCTTGGAGTCGCCAAGTGACTGGCTTTCCAAGCCATGGCGAGTCGACTGCAACTTACTAACAGTACAAACAACATACATACACATAAAAACGAGGTAAACCCCATAAAAGGGCGGACGCGCTCAGGGACTCGCACAACCAACAATCAAATCAAAACATTCACAAAAGCATTTGTGCATTCCTTAAGGCATCAAATTTGCTCGCTTACAAGGGCCGTTACATATCTATTGTAATTAACGCCACTTGGCAAACTAATCTACTCCGCAGGCTTTGACGACGAGGCGCCACCACTCCTGTGATGGCGGATAAAGGGAACCCAAGGGTTCAGGCGGTACGTCATGAGAGCACCCGCCATGGCCGCTCGGAACGGCTGCTCCACCTTCAAATCATGGTGCGCTGGCTCGGGGTCGTTCGAGGCGACGACTGTCTCCTGGTATGGAATCATGTCACCCATCGCCCATACCCGGTCGGAGTACACCGCAGCGCGCTCGGTCAGCTTCAACACTTCGGCGATCTCGACCGCGCCAGTCGACGAATGGTACCTGCTGGTGACATCGTCGAGGTCGAAGTCGTCGGGGAAGTGCGTGAGCCCAAGGCTCAGCGTAGTCGCAGCACCACGACGAAAGGCCGTCCGCGACATGAAGTCAACCACAGCCGGGGCCTTCTCCAGGTAGCTCTAGACTTTGACGAGGTCGCTGGGGATCACCTCCGTGGGCGAGATCTCCTGAAGGTACGCCCGAATGCAGGTCGCTGACAGAGCGGCAGAGTCAACTAGCGTGGTGACGCATTGTCGCGCGTCATACGACTGCGCTTCGGCAACGTTGTCAGCGATCCTCCCTGCAAGACACAAGCAAACAGTAAGGAAGGCTCCATCAAAAACAAAGCGACCCGCACGCTTGGGGACTCGCCAAGAAACAAAGAACTTACCAATCAACGATCGACAACGCCCCATGATGAAATCCTGTAGACCATAGAGGTCATCTTGCAGACCAGTGACGAGCGCATCTGACATCTTCCGCTCCTCAGCAGCAGCAACAACGGCTTCCTTGGCCCTATCATCCGCCGAGGTCACCGCCGCCTTTCTTCCTTGAGCTCCCGCTCCAAGTCGGCGATTCGCTTCTCTGTGGCGCTCAAGGATGACTAATCAGCTGTCAGGTCACTTGCCGGGACCATGCCTCGGCAAGCCTCCTCCACCGCAGTCGCATGACCCTCTGCATCAACAAAACCATGAATACGAAGAAAGCAAGCAACACGTCCAATAACAAGCATAACGACCACTTACCGGCAGTCGCACGAAGCTGCTTGTTCGTTCCTTGGACAATGAGGAGCTCCTTCTCTAGACGCTCCCGGGTGGAAAGTCGCTCTGCCGACTCGCGCTGCAGGCCCTGCACAATCATGGAAGCATTAACAAAGAAATTCCTAAATGCCTATCCATTGAAATTCAGCGACTAGCCACTCGGGGACTGGATAGAGAAAATATTCCTAAGTGCCTAGCCACCGAAATCCAGTGACTAGCCACTCGGGGACTGGATAGCGAAAAAAAAATCCTGAGTGCCTAGCCGCTGAAATTCAGCGACTAGCCACTCGAGGACTGGACATCGAAATAAATAAGGATCCGACCACTGAAATTCAGCGATCAGATCCTCGAGGACTGGACATACCTAGATGGCGGCACCTAGCATGCCGTGAAGCTCCATTGCATCCACTGACGCGAGCACGGACAGAGTGCGCCCGCGACGTTGCTCAACCTCTGCGCCGACGACCTTAGGCACCTGGCTCGACGGTGCTGACGCACTCGCCGCGGAGGCCTTCGCTACAAAGCGAGGGAACGTCGCTACTGCAGCCCCTGTGCCACTTGAGGTCGGGCCCATTGCCCCGGCTGACGCCACGGGCTCAACCCGCTGCGACTTCACGTCTGTCGTGGCCTTCGAGGCCGCATCCGCTCCAATCGGAGCTTCGCTTGGGGCGACCGCCAGTTCGTCCGAAATTGTGACGACCTCGTCGCCCTTTGCCTTCTTTGCGCCTTCAACAGGCGCCTTGACTTCGTCGCCCTTCCTCTTCTTCGAAGGGTCGACTTATGCCTCCGCGGCACCCAACGAGACCTTGGATACCAAAGGGTGACCTATTTTCTTCACCCCAGTCCTGCCAAACAATGACATCAGCGAACTCTCCAGTTGGATATGAATTGATTGGACAAATGAAAAACATTAGGAGTACTCACTTGGCGACTGGGATAAAACGCAGGCCAGTACGAATGCTGGCCGGCTTCTCCAACTCCGGCCCCAACTTCCAAATGAGGCCCGTCTCGAACACGCTCTGTGCCCAAGATACTGAGGGCTTCTTTGAAGACGAAGCCGCGGCAGGAGGATCAGCGGCGATCGCGGCGGGTGCTCCCCTCGCTGGCGACGTCCCCGCGGCTGGAGCGGCTCCGAGCCTAGTGACTGTGGCGAAGGGTGGCGGCAGCGACGCCAACGACACCTCGCCTTCTACAATGGCCGCGTCGGCCGCCTCGGTCACGTGTGCCTGTGCGCCGGCCCCAGCTTCCTCAGCCGCATTGGTAGCATCGGAGCTACTCATGGACCAAGGGGGTGACACCGTCTTAGCCGGCTTCTTCTTCTTCGGTGGTGGTGGTTTCTTCTTCGATGGTGTAAATTCGCGTTGCGAGGTGTGTTCGGGGAGTTCGTCATCGTCCTTGTCGTGAGCCTCGAGGATCCTGCTGGCCTCGAGCTTGCGTTGATGCTGCCCACGGCACTAGAGAGAAAAAGCATATCCGTGGCGCACGCATTTTGGAGTTCGTGGCGCACCCCCCGTGCTCCACGAATAAGACGCCACTAACTACAGGAGGTTCGTGGCGCACCACGACGTGCGCCACTAATTACCATGTTATCTGTCGCGCACCGTCCTGACGTGCACCACGAATATCATCTCTAGCGCACCCTTTTTCTATGCGCCAATAATAACGTGCGCCACTAACTAGATAAGTTCATGCGCCTTGTCTCAGGATTTCAAAAAAAAATAGAAAAACACAGCAGAAATACACAGAATACATAGGAAATATACCATAATATAGCAATATATCACATAAATGCACATAACTCACAGGAATACCCAGAAACTCACTGAAATTCATACAAAGTGCCAAAATACATCAATATGGAGAGTCCAAGTGTTACACACAAGTCATGGGAGAGTACAAGTTCAAAATCACACATGCATATCGATACATATTTGATCATCGTCGATCATGACCTAGACTATGACTGAATAGAGGACAACGGCAGCGGCGGTGAGCAAGGAGAAGACCATGATGATCTTCATCCAGTTCTTCTTCCATAGGTGTCTCCTCCACTTGGCTACCGCCAACTCTAGAGTCTTGTACCCCTTGTAGTTGTTGCCGCTGAAGTTGATCACTTGTTGCTCGCAGTCCTCCCACTCCTCGCAGACTCCCGGAACACGGCCCTTGTACACCACGTAGCAGTTTGCCTACGCCATCACTGCGGACAAGGCAAAAATATAGACATAGTAGGCATTCATGTTATGCAACGAATAGAAAGGCATGATAACGAAATATATCAAAGACACTCATACACCTAAAAAAATAGTAGCACACATAATTAAACAAGTCCAACATAGGCACAAGGAGCGTCGGTAACTTAAGGTTTATGACTTCCACACACACACACACACACATGTCCAACACGACAGTTTCCTAAACATCACAATGATAGTCGATCAAGTCCATGACATACAGACGGCACACACGACACACACTAGCCGGTAGTCTTCTTGGGCAATGGTCGGCATCCCTCTCTCGTCATGAAGGTCCTATCATCGCGCTGCAACTCGAGGTGGTCTTCGATCTCGTGGTTAGTCAGCGGTCTGCCGCCATAGTGGAAGGCCTCTCCTTTTGTCATTACATCTTCATGGATGCATAGACAGATCTAATTCTGGATGCGCCAGAACTGTTCCATGAGGTCCGAATCGTTGATTGTCGACAACTTTTCGGCCCAAACTCGGAGATTAGCTGTAACATCCCTAAAATCATGATTTCAAAGATTGCATATCATTCATGCATGCCTATAGTTTTGAGATCAATTTCAAACCAATTCCAAGAAAACAGAAGCACATAGTGCTATCATTTTATGTGAGCAAACTTAAATCAAATGGCCATCCCCATTTGAGAGCTTGAATGTTTTAAACCAAGTTTGTTTGTTTCCCTTGTTGATTGGTTTGAGTGTGGAGTTAGAACAAAATTTTACAAAATAAAAATGGTTTCAAAACCACTTTCAAACATTTGCAAACCAAGTGCCTTGCCACTGTTATTTTGTCTTTCCAAAGATGATCAAGCCAATTCAAAGTGACCACATGGTTTTATGCCAAGTTTTGTGACTGTTGCACACTACAAAAATCCAGAAAAGATTTGAATTCAAATAGAGTTTGAATTCATTTGAAAATCATTCCAGAAAATCAAATTAGAAAAAGAAAAGGAATAAAGAAAAGGAAAAGGGCCGGCGCTACCAATCTGGCCCATCAGCAGAAGCAGCCCAACTAGCCCACCCGGGCCACCTCTCTCTCTCTCTCGCACGCGCAGACGCACCCACGCAGTCACTAACGCTCGGACCCCACTCCCTCTCTGCTCTATTCGCTGACAAGCGGGCCCCGTCCACGTCGTCATCGTCTTCCCCAAATTTCCGCGCACGAACACCGCCGCTGGCCGTTGCTGCGTTGATTCCGCGGTGTAATTGGTATTGAATCAATGAGCATTTCTTGTCGAGCCTCTGCCTACTTAAGTCCCTCCCTCTCGCGGCCATTTTCCCTCACCAATTTCCTCTCCACGCCACCAGGCTGCTCGCAACTCTCTCGACGCTGCCGCTGTCCCGACAACCTCCGGTAGCGAATTCCGGTGAGTTCCGACCGCCCGTGTGCCCCTGGTTCAAACGACTGTGCCTAGCATGATCTCATGCATCTCCTGACACCCTTTGCTTGCCTGCTCGTGACCCAGGACGCCGTCCCCGTTCGTGCCCGCAACCGACCGAGCCGCCACTCAACTCCGGCGACCAATTACGGTAAGCAGAGCGCGCCCCTTGATCTCTCTCGCATGCAAGGTTGTTCGCCACTATCTTGCGCATCTTCTAAGCCATCTGGTTCATGCTAGGGCGACGCGGAACCTCGGCAACAACTTCGACAGCAATCACCCGACGCCGTGCACAACTCCGACGAGCTTCCCCAGCCTCTACAGCGCGCCCCTTGCGAAGCCACCGCCACCTTGAACTTCAGCAAATCTCTGCGGTTCTGGTAAGCACCCTCCCCCCTCCCCGGGCAACCTAGAGCGCCAGCGCCACCACTGACAGACGCGCCGCCGCCTGTCGCCGCCATCAGCGCCGCCACTAGATGGTCAGGCTGCTCAGGATCGTTAGATCCAGATCGTGCGGATAGGATAGAACGCAAGCGAAGCGGTATGATTAGATCTGAGCCGCGCGTTTAAGTTAGATCCAGCGGTTCAGAAGGGTGATCCGAAGCGAAGCGGTACGCGCCAATCAGAGCGCGACGCGTGGCTAGGGTTTGTTTAAAAACATAATTTGAAATCAGGTTTGTATCCAAATTTGATTTAGCTATAACTTTTGATCCACACGTTAGAATTTGACAAATTTTATACCGTTGGAATCAGGAGAACAAGCTCTTTCTGTTTATGCAATGTGTTTAGTGTTTAGCTTCTGTTAAAATGATTTTATTTGAAGAAACTTGTTTAGGACTATTTTGAGCATATGAATGGTTTAGAAAATTGTTTTAGTGCTAAATAAACTTGGTTTAGCAAGTTTTTGACTTGTTTATGATTCAGTACTATGCACTTGCTTGGTTGAGTTTCAAAAATCATCACTTAGCATCTTGCATGCATGCATATATATTTTTTCTTGTATATGACTTGTATGTGATTGTGGTTATATTCTTTGTGTAGACTTTGGTGCTAGTGATTGTGATTGTGAAGAGTGCTACTCTCCCAACTACCAAGGCAAGTGGTACTTCATGAATATTTCCATCCCTATATTTTATACAAGCATTAGAAATATTTTGCTAAGTCTTGCATGTTACTATTTTGCCAAATTCCATGTTGGGAAATCCTAAGTAGTTGTAGAATTGCTAGGAAATTTCTAAGTTAAGTTAATATCTATGCCTTGCTTAGCCTAGCTAGTAGAAAACAAGGGTTGGTGAAATATACATGCTATGATAAAAATATTTCTAAGTCTTTGGACTTATGTTTTTCTTAATAAAACAACTAAGTCAATGAATCACCTGGGTGGAAAGGGACTTGATTGGTGGTTTTTGGTTGAGTGGTTACACAAGGCCCATGGCTATGGTTTACCTTGTGTATCTCACTTGTGGAAAGCCACCCAGGAACAAAGGGATTTTAGTGGCCAAGTGTTGATAAGCTTCTAGTGCAGCCACTTGGCAATATGGGCTCTGCCTGGATTACATAGGTTGCTAGAACTTAGCCATTTGGACAGTTGGTGGTAGTGGGAATGATAGGTTGGAGCGCGTCCATTTGGTCTAAGGAAAGGCTTCTGAAAGGTCCTGTCTTGGGAAACCAAGTCTGGTGGGGAAAGTGCACAACCTCTGCAGATGGAAAAATCTAAGTACTTAGCCAAGTCCATGGCAATGGACAACTTGAGCATCAAGACATGGAAGCTATCAAGAATCTCATCACTCCAACTTCTAAGTAAAATCTTGTGGGTGAACAAGGGTGAAGGACCTCAATGTCTATTGGTGGTTCCTTAGGAAAAAGTTTTGACAAAGAAAACTTAGTGATTTCAACTAATAGGAAAAACCTATTTTGAGCAAAGCAAGCCAAACTACACTTAGCCAAATTTGCATATAGTATCTAGTCCACTTAAAATATATTAAGGTATCACTTGCCAATACTATTCCAAAGTATTGACCCACTGTGGCTGTAACTTGTGATGTTGCAGGTTACTCTGATGAAGATTAGGTGTCATGAGTCTACACTCAACATGTTTGCCTGTGGCACATGAAGATGAAGACTTATATTTATTTACTCATTCAAACTCTTGTATTAGGCATGTGGCCTTGAGTTGTAAGAACTATGTTTATCTCTGGAATGATGTAATAAATGACCTTTGTATCTGTGTACTTCATCTTAAACTGTGGATGCTAGCAATGATCCAGGGACTAGCATTGCAATCACAGGGATCCTTTTCCTTTACAAAGGAGGGATCTTACATTAGCCGGCAGCGCCTCCATCCATGAATCATGCATGTACATCCTTACATGATGCAATGCGTAGGAGGACTCCTTCACACTGCCCGCCGGCTGCTTAACGCATGGGAACTTGGTGGCATGGCTGCAGATGTTCCTGCCATCCTTCTTTCTTTCGCCCCCCTTGCTGAACTTGCCTCCCTTGGCGGCGTAGACTTGTATAGCAAGATCCAGGACACGCTTGATTCGGTCCCATCTCTTTGGCTCCGTTTCACTGGATGAGTCCAAGTACGTTGCTTGCGACAACCTCGGGTAGACGGAGATGAGTGTGCAGTATATGCCACTACGCAAAACAATAGAAACGGAACTATTGGAATAAGGGTACAAAAGGAATCTAAGGATGTGTTACGATGGATGGAGACCGGTTGTGTGCACTTACTCGGGGAAGGAATGGAAAAGCGTAGACTTGTCGTGGTTCTCGAAGAAGAAATTCACGAGGTATTGCGACACCACTTCCATGTATCCGTCGCTCGCAAGAATTTGGTCGCGCATGTAGTAGGGGTCCCCAATGGCTATGCCTTTGATTTTCTCCCTATGGATCCTCATCGACATCTGGAGGGCGAAGAGGCGGACCAAGTTGTAGTCCAGACGCTTCGAGTGAATCAGATCATAGATGTCCTTGTACCGTAGGAAGAACTAGTCTGCGGGTGCTGCCTCGACGAAGCCATGTCCATTTGGCACCTTGCATGTGAAGAATGGGTACCCGGGGTTCTTATCTTTCAGAAGCATGCTCTCGAGATGCAGAATGTTGTGATGCAAATGTTTCATGGATGCATCCGTGACATCGAGCAGCTCCTGAGTCAGAATCGGCTGGCCCACTATGTGCATCGTGTAAGGCCGGGGCGCTTCTGTGAAGGCGGCGTCATGATGTCGAAAAACTGCATGCTTCTTCTGAGCCGGCTGGCTCGTCGAACCCTTCATGCTCCGGCTATGCTTCTAGTACTTCGACTTGTTAGCGGCTGGGTCAGCGTATCCCGCCAGCTGCTCACCGGCCGCCTTGTGTAGTGTGTTGGGGCTGATTATCACCGTAGGAGGACCATTGGCATCAGCATCGGGCATCTCATGGGAACCGCCAAACCGCAAACGCTGCATGCATGACAAGGGATGGACGGCTGGTTCACCGTGGGGGACTGGCTCTCCAAGTGGAGGCATGAACAATCCGTCATTGGCCATGGCGTTGGTGTTGAAGTAGTCATCCACGTTGACCTCCAGATCATCATCGTCATCATGTGCAGCCTCCACGTCATCATTGGGCTGTGGCGATAGCGTGTGTGTGGCCAAAGCCTTATGTCGTGCGGTGTTGGCGACGACGAGTGGTACCTTCTTTGGTGCGGTGGCGCGTGCTTTGTCATCCTTCGCAAGCCGGAGATGGCTCTTGGGCCATAGCACATGGGCCAGCCGTAGCAGCCTTCAAGGTCCTTATGTTCTTCGGCTCCCTCGGGTTGCCTGGGCGGGTCGATTCTTTCGAAATCCTTCAGGGCCCTCACGACCTTGACCCAGAACCAGACAGCTGGGATTGGCTTGTTGTGCATCATGAGCCCCTTGGGTTGAATGATGTCGCCCTTGCCTACATCCCTCAACACGTCGTCGACCTTGTGAAGCAATGTGCAATTGGCGTCCTGCGGGACAACATATATGTGTGTTAGTTCATTGTGTGTGAGGTCGCGAGCCCTACGATGAAGCATTCAACACTTACTGTTGTGAGGGCATTGAGATCGGCAAGTGTGGACACACGAGGCTGCGTCAGCTCTTGCTCCCACTCATCCCGAAGCAACGACGCCGGCTGCGGGTTGGTGTTGGGCGACGGCGCCACTGCAGGCTGAGCTTGGGTGTTGGGCGCCGCCGCCGCCAGCTGCGGGCTCACCAAAGTGAGAAGACGATGCGCGGAGGGGTTGGAGGGCGGGGTCACAAAGTTCGGTGATGGGTGCTGTTGAGAGTTTTCGCCGCTCATGTTGGGCACCGGTATCGGCCCAACTCCACCTGCTGCATTCCACTTGGCCAAACCCTCCCACAGGTGAAGAGAGAACATACTTCGCATCTTCTCTTCCATCTTCGCCTCCAATTTTGCCGGCAGCTCGGCCACTTTTGCCTCGAGCTGCTCGATCTTCTGTTCCTGTTCCGCCACTCTCTTGTCCCTCCTCTCCTTCATGGTCTTTGCGTCCTCTTTGAAGTGGGCGCCGACCATCGTGGTCATCCCAAAGCCGGCAACACGTCCATCGGACGTCATCTTCTTGTTCTTGGGCCTCTTCTTTTTGACGTTGATCGCCCTATTGAAAGGAGTGGCCCACGGCTTCCTTACACCCTCTTCGATACCTGCCCGCAGTCGCTATTTCAGCTTCCTGCACAAGCATAGGTGGAACCCATTTAGTACTGCTACAATGGATGGATTCATTACCGATTGCAAATAATATGAACTACTGAGATCCGCGGTAAGTGTCTTACCAGGAGTTTCTCAAAGTCCTACACGACCGGGTCTTCGGTTTTGAACTCCTTTGTTATGGGGCACAAGAAGTAGCGTGCCCGCACAAAGTTCCTCACCTGCGGGTCCGTGAATCGGTCCCACCTGTTTGGTTTGCCTAGACGCCGAAGCTCGGCATCCTCCTTGTCCCAAATCTCCTGGGCTGTTCTGTAGCCGCCGCTCTCGAGGCGGTGATGGCCTATGTTCTGGTCGTAGAGTCTCTTCCCCCATGCCGAGTCGAGTTTCGCGGTATTGGTCTCCAGCGTCTCCTTGAAGAGCACATAGTCATTGTGCTCGAGCATCGGTTCCTTGGCCTTTATCTCCTCCCAGATTTTCTTCTCGTCGATCCTCTTCTTCACCCGGGCTCTCCAGCTGGACAAGGCGGTGCTCATCTTCGTGAGTGCCGCCTGGTTCATGATATTTCCCTTGACCACCTTGTTGTCGAATTAATCCGGGAACTTGTAGCGCCCATAAAGATTCTCCATGAGGAGCTCAACGAGGTGAACGTTGGCGGGATCTCGGAGGTTACGCGTGTTGACCGTCACGACCTCCCGGACCATGCAGCCGATTTGGACCCCGTAGCCAGCGGCAAGATCTTTTGGCTCCTTGGGCACACGGGTCAATGACACTTGGCTGAACTCCTGGCGCTGACTGCCGAGCGTTGGTGGTGGCCAAGGCTTCCTCACAACCATCTTCTTACCGCCGTCGTCGGTGCGTTCACCGGTATCGGTCGTTTGTTTGCCGCCAGCGGTGCGTTCACCGGCATCGGTGTGGTCGCCGCCGTCAGTGGTGGTATCATCCTTGGCCCCTGGCTCATCTTCGCCGTCATCACCTAACGACGATCCGGCATCGCCTTCATTGTCTGCCATCCCATCTATTTCCTCCTCCTCTTCCCTCCTCTGGGCGAACTCCCAAAACATGAGGTTAGATTGTCGGGCTTGCTCTTCAACAGTCGGTCCCGGGTCCTTTGATGTGTCGGCACCGCCGTTGACGTGTCCTGTCGACATTGTTGCACTATGCAAGAAAATAGAACTTGTTAGTACATTAGTTCGACCGAAAAATCAGCACCTCCCCTAAAAATGTCTACGTAGGAGTGCCCGTTTCTCAACCGAAACAAAAATGAATCAACATTTCGAGAGTAACGGGCACTCATTTGAGATCCCTGCAACAATTCACAAAAAAAGAGGCACAAAATGTGCCTTTGGCGACCACAGAGGGATGGCATCATACACAAAACATCCACAATATATGATCAGGGTATGCCATAACAACCACAATGATAAGAGACTCCCATGTCACAGTAGTACCCACATCATACAGAATCGAAACACTTGCTGGAGATTCAGCATCATACAGAACATCAGGCAAGTAAAACATATCATCAAAATTGATCAGTTCATGCATTAACATCAAAATCAAAATCAACTAGTCCTCCACCAACTAGTGGCATTAAAACAGTAGAAATCTTAGACCAATAGTAGAACACCATCAATAATAGTGGCTTACTAGAAATACTGGTATAAGAAACCAACAGTTTCTTACCAGAACCTCTAACAAGATAATTTAGATAATTGCAACAACGGTGGCTTACCAAAACCTCTGACACCATCAATAACAGTGGCTTACCAGAACCTCTAACAAGATAATTTAGATAATTGCAACAACCATGGTCCTGGGATTACAACAGCAGTACTATCGAGTGTACTATACTAGAGTCAAATAATGTATGCCAGCAGCAACCCGGTTATAGCAACCGAAACCAATAGTTCTTTGAAATAGAGTTGGTTAAATATTTCATTCTACTTAGATCTGTACTCTACTAGTATTAAAGAATCTGACAGATATCTACTCAGAAAATGATAAGTGTTGCGAATTATTAATCATTATTACATCTTGTACACTTAGTGAGCAACATCTTTCTAGACTTTTTTAAGATAGAAGGCAGGCTATTACAATGTTTAGGCCATAAGAATGATCTTTGGCATTGTCTTGACTTTTTTGACAGTCCAGTCTATTAACTATAGCCCATATTTTGTGTTTGTAAAAATATGTTTGTAAAAATATGATTGTAAATACTTTTGAACATCCTTGTGCAGTTATACAAGCATGGAGGAGATGCCAATAAGGTCTCAAAATCTAACATAAATCATTTTCTACCACTAAAAGGAGAAGGCAAAGCACCCTGTGGAGTTAAGAAGATGGAAAACTTTGTTAGTTCACAGTTTTGGGTCTCAAATGCAAATAAGGACTGAATCTTGAGTTATCAGAGATTAGCTACGACATCATTGTAAAGGTATCAATCAAAGAAAAAGCATGATGCTATCTTAGTTATAGTGTATTACCGAGGGAGCGATGCAAAATGTGATCTAGTTCAGGCATGCCCTAGAATTTCCTATTTCTAGATTCTACACTTCAGGCAAACTAAAAGGAACCAAATGAGATTGCAAATATCCACTATGGAAAGAACATGATGGACTACATAGCAATAACCAAATGATATATTC
The DNA here is from genome assembly GCA_916181665.1 of Avena sativa. Classification (NCBI taxonomy): domain Eukaryota; kingdom Viridiplantae; phylum Streptophyta; class Magnoliopsida; order Poales; family Poaceae; genus Avena; species Avena sativa. Next base: position 289,726,914 of record OV702296.1, read on the forward strand.
ATCAATGGTCACCCTTTTTACAATATGACATGAGGAATAGAACATCTGGAATACCTATTCAATACAGATAGACAACAGTACAACCTACAAGAAAAAACTCCCTGCACAATAGGATATACACAAACAAGAAATATCAAATATCAAGGTCATTGGAGGCAAGGCAGTGAGGGATTGTTTCATGAGGAACTGATCAACCAAAGCACATCGTCGAACTATGAGACAACCACACTTTATCTAGGGCCCCAACTTCCGAGCACCCCATAGAGAACCTGTAGGTATTTCGAAGCTAGCAAAAAGCCATTCCCTCAAGTGGCATGGGGCCCTTGGATGTTCATAACAATGAGATGCAATAAAACAATTCAGGCCTAGGATTAAACTAACCTACTAAAAACTGATTGAGATTTTATCAACTAGTATATCTTTAGGTAGCCAGTTGAGACTGGTCCATCTTTCAGTTTTCCCAAATGGCTTTCATAGTGGAATACATATCTCTCTGCTAGTATTACAGATTCCAATTTGAATTATTACAACATCTTAATTGAATTATAACAGTGTCACAACTTCAGATTTATAAGACATCCTAAAGTTAGTAACATACTACTTCTATCCGTACTCAACCAATCCTAACAAAACCAGACCGCTTCAATTATTCACTTCCAGGAAACCTTAACCAGAAACAGCCGACAGCACTACCCTACCATGATTCGTGCAATACCACAGGAAGCCTTCAAAAAATTTGTAAGATGGAGGAGATGGAGAGGCAGGAGGGGAGGGAGAGGCTCACGTGGTGGAGTGTTGTCTTGGTGGCGAGCTTGGCCTTGTCGAGGACGGTGGTGCGGGCGGGCCTCCTCCTCCTGGTGCGGGCGGGCCTCCTCCTGAGGTACTCCTCCTCTTGTGGTGGCTATCAGAGAGGGGAGACGTTAGAGAGGGGGTGGGAAGAGGCGAGGGGAGATCAAGGCGAGCACGGCGATTAGGGTTCATCGGTTAGGGTTCGTCGATTCATCGGCAAGGGAGATGAAGAGAGATGGGAGAGGGCGGCGGAGTACCTGCGGACGAGAGGCGGTGGCAGGCGGTCCGGCGAGCGGTGGTGCTGGCGACGGTCCGGTGAGCGGCGGGGGAGCGAGGTGAGAGCGCACGTACGGGAATTTCGGGAAGAAGAATGGGAGGGAAGGGAGCGAGGCGATGCTGTTATTTTGGCTAAGTCAGGGGATTTCATGGCGCACCCCCATATCGGTGCGCCACGGATAATTGTCCGTGGCGCACCGGTATGGGGATGCGCCACGAACTCCCCTGGCATTACTTAAAACGGTTGTGCGGTGCAGTGTGACAACAACACTTGTATATCCTAGTGGTTCTGGGGTTGGTTGTGTCGTTTAAAACCTAGAGGTGCCAGGTTCGATTCCTGGCACTCCAATATTTTTTTTCCAATAAAAAACATTCTTTTGCAATTTTTAAGTTCCATATGTAACGAATATCACTTACTCATTACAAATAATAATTTTCTAATATTTCTAAAACATAGTAGCTCCAATATTTTGAAGATATAAAGTGAGAACATGTATATAATTATGGGTAGGTAATAAATTTATTACAAAAAAACTACCAATTGCGGGTATATAATCTTGTGTATATCAACACCCTACTCCAAAAAATCACTTATAGTATTTTGTCGACTTGACGCACACGATTGCACACATGCATACATCACACACAAAAAATGTTACTTCGTGCGATGTTGCTTCCGAACGAGCTAGAGTCGACGTCTCGTCACGATCCTCTTGCCCTTCTTCGTCGCGGTAGAGTAATTGAGCCCTGGAACTTGTGGATTTATTCTCGTGTACGGACATCCTTTAGCGGGGAGGGTGGTCTTCCTTCTAAGATGAGGATACGCGCTAGGGTTGTCGAAGAACTTGTCAAATTCCTCTTCTATCTCCGAATCGCCGTACTTGTCGAAGTCTTGCTCGGTGGCGGCCCCCTCTATTCCGATGATGCTCCTTTTCCCCCTCCTAACGACAACGCGGGTAGGCCTTGTAGGATCGGTAATGAAGAAGCATTGATCCACATGGCTAGCCAGTACCCATGGCTTGTTTTTCTCCTGGACGTTCGCACCGGTCGCCTTTGTCTCTTTGGCTTCGGGTATAACCATGGTTGTAAAATACCGACCTTCTTTTTCGACATTCTTGGCCCATCTGACCCGGAACATCGGCATCTTCTCTCCATAGTAGTCGAGTTCCCAGATCTCCTCGATCCTTCCGAAGAACCTTTCCTTCACATTGGATTCCTCGTCGGCGTAGGATAGCATCGTGACCCCCGAGTTCTGGTATTCGCTGTTCTTGTCCTTCTCCTCGGTGTAGAAAGTGTACCTGTTGATGTCGTACGCCTGATAGGTCCTCACGTCAACGAGGAGCCCTGCGACAGGATGAATAAGAGTCTATCATCGCTAGCAGGCGCCTTACCCTCAGTAAGAAGGAGCAGCTCCTTCTTGAACAAACTCGTGAAGGTAGAGTTGTGTTCTCTCGTCACGTCTCCCCTCGTCCTCCGCCGGCCCGTGTTGCTCAACCTGTTATCAATCAAGCTTTTGTGCTTCTCCACCGAAGGACCGACCACTTGTATGTGATGTAGCGCGACTCGGTGTGCCCTGTCATAGTCTGGGCTCCAACCCTTGAAGATGGCGTGCACTGCTGCGAAGCCCTCGAGGTGACCAACTCCAGCGATCCTGCCAAAGTGCTTGCGCTTCGGGAGACCAACAGGTTCCTCGGACTGCATATAATTCTGGTAGAACGATATGCACTCGTAGAGCATGAAGCCCTTGGCTATGCTTCCATCCGGCTTCGCCCTGTTTTGAACGTATCCTTTGAGCATGTCATTCAGCCTTTCAAACGGCATCATGTTGTGTAGGAACGGCAGACTGAGCTAGATGATGTCATCGACGAGGTGGACAAGCAGATGCAACATGATATTGAAGAACGCAGGGGGGAGGGGGAAGTAGATCTCGAGCTTGTTGAGTATCACGACGATCTCGTCCTGCAGGGTCTCGAGTTGCTTCATCCCAATCTCCTTCCTAGAGATGACGTCGAAGAAGTTGCAGAGGACAAATAGCGTCTCACGGACGTGCTCGTCCATGATCCCTCGGATCGCAACTGGGAGTATCTGCGTCATCAGCACGTGACAGTCGTGTGACTTCATCCCACTGAACCTCTTCTTCTGTACGTCCAGGTATTTGGATATCTTCCCTCCGTAGCCGATAGGAAGCTTGATTCCTATGAGGGTGTTGAAAAACTGCTCGAGCTCGTCCTCGCTCATAGTGAAGCAGGAAGGGTGGCAGTAGTAGTTGTTCGGCTTAGCCCTCTTGCGTCGACCTTGAGTCTCTTCCCCATCGTTGTCATCATCATCATCGGGGCATACTCCATGTTGAAGCGCTTCCTTGATGCCCAGATGTATCATGTCGTATCTTGATTTTGGCCCATATTTGGTCCTATCCGGCATGTTACACAGAGTGGCAAGCAGACTCTCGCACACGTTCTTAATGATATGCATGATATCAAGGTTGTGGGGCGTGTGGAGGTATTTCCAGTACGGAAGGTCCCACAAAATTGACCTCGCTTTCCATACGCCATGCAGCGGCTTCACCCTCAGACGCTTCTTCCCCGGCGCAGGGCACTCCTTCCAGTTATCCAGCAACTCCTTGATTACCTCGTCGCTCCTCCTCTTCGGGGGTCCATCGAGCTCCACCGTACCATCGAACAGATCCGCGCGTTTCCTCCACTCGAGATTCGCGCGTAGCCACTTTAGCATCTTTGGGAACACGGTTTTCGAAGACCCGGGATCCCTCGGCAGCTGGATATGCGGTGTATTCTCCATGCACCTAAGGCAAGCATTGTGTCCATGGTTCACCTGGCACGATACATATGCGTAGCCCAGATAGTCCTGCACCGTCGTGAGCAGCGCGGCCCTCATATCAAAGTAGTCTCCAGTGTAGGCGTACCACGTACGGGCCGGCGTCTCCCACAGCGTGGCTAACTCCTCTTTCAATAGCCCGAGATACAGATGCATGTAGATACCCGGTTGTTTCGGGCCCTGAAAAAGAATACTCAAGTGCACATACCTCTGCTTTGTGCACAACCAGGGAGAGATTATACGGCCATACGAACACGGGCCAGGTGCTATGCGTGCTACTCTAGTTGCGAAAGGGGTTCAATCCGTCGGTGCTCATGCCTAGCCTCACGTTCCTTGGATCGCCCCCAAACTCGTCTTCGAACTCCATGTTCAGTGCCTTCCACTGGTTAGCGTCTGCAGTGTGTGTCAGGATCTGGCCCTTCTCGGGATCATCTTCCGGCGGAACCCTTTCTGCGTGCCATTGCATGAGCTTTGCTTCCTTAGGGTCCACGAAATACCGCTGCAGACGGGGAGTGATAGGAAAATACCATACAACTTTATGAGGAACTTTCTTGTTACCCCTCTTGTATCGTGGCTGGACGCACACCGGACATGTCACTCTATTCTCGTACTCGTCCCGATAAAGTGCGCAGTCATTGATGCATGCGTGATACTTGACGTGTGGTAAGTCGAGAGGGCACACGACTTTCTTGTCCTCATCGATGCTTCTTGGCAATGTGTTATTCTCAAAAAGCACATCGCCCCAGAATTCCATGTTATCATTGAAGCTCACGTCGGTCCATCTGTTGTTCACCTTCATCTCCAAATCCTTGAGGGTTACATTCAGACGTGTATGCTCGGGTCGGCACCCAGGATACAACGGAGTAACAGGGTCTTTCTCCATTTGTGCCAAGTTTGCTTTCTCTCTCGCGGCCGCTATTGTGTTGTAACCCCACTTGAGGAGCACTTCTCGAAGATGAGGGTCCTGCAGGGCCAAACTGAGTGGTGTCTGTGTGTCTGTGTCTTCTCCGCCATCGGTGTCTCCTTCATCGTGGTGATCATGTCCGGCATCTCCTTCATCATCATATCCGGCATCTCCTTCATCATCATGATCATAATCATGTCTGGCATCTCCTTCAACATGATCATGTACGGGTGCCTCTTCCTCCTCCACGACATCATTGTAGCCGGGCATGAATCCACCCATGAGCAAGTGCTTCTCCAATGTCCCGGAATCAGGTTTGATTAGGGTCCCGAGTTTGCAAGTCTTGCAAGGACATCTTATCTCTGTCTTGTTGGTACGAAGCATGACGGCCGTCGCCCGGGACTTGTATCTAGCCAACATACCATCGCTCATTTGGCGCACCATGGTTTCCTGCGCACAAGATAAATGAATCACACCATACATATCCATGCATGTCTCGCCAGAAAATTTCGGCAGCACCTCCCTTGTAAATAGAGCATATGGGTGGTGCAAAAGTAGGCCGAAACAGAAATGAATCAACATTTCGGCAACCATGCACCACACCGGCACCTGCACACAAACACACAAAAGCATACACAAGCATATACACGCGACGAAGACGCCGGCGGCCTTCACATACAACACACATCCGCGCCATGCATACATCGTCGATCGATGTCCCGGCCCGCGACACATGCATATGCATGTCCAACAACTCACAGACAAGCATGTGCCATCCAACACAACTCACCTAGTAGACAAGTTGATGGAGACCGTGTGCGAGGGAGCGTGTGTCTTGTGGAGGCTAACTTGATGGAGATGTGACCAATAAATGATGTATATGTGGGGATTTTAGTGAATCTACATGGTGGAGAGGGACTCCCTCCCCACACCCATCCAACCAAAAGGTGTTTGGCAACGTAAAATGGATGTAGAATTGAAGAAAATGGGGTGAGGAGGAGGGGTCGAGCTAGATCTTTGGGAAGTAATGGCTTGCTTTTGGTGGTAGGTAGGAGAAGGTTCCACCTTTATGGAGGATGGGATGAAAGGTTCGTGGCGCACCTGGTTTCCGTGCGCCACAGACTACCCAGGTTCGTGGCGCACCGAAATAGGGTGCGCCACAAACGTCCATGAAAATTCTGCAGGGCGCCTGGCCTACCATAGTTCGTGGCGCATGCGCGAAAGGGTGCACCACAGACTCCACCCACGTTCGTGGCACACCCCCATTTCCGCGCGCCACGGATAGTGGTGGCCGGCCATCAGAGGTGGGCCCTGCCTTATGCGTGGCGCACCGATCCTGCGTGCACCACAGACAAGTTGGGGTCAGTGGTGCATAATTTGTGCGTGCGCCACAAATAACGTATTTAGTGGCAATGATATCAGATGCGCCATAAACAAGTGGCCTGTGGATAAGGGTTTTCCCACTAGTGCAGGTCTTGCGGACCATGGGTGCGGCAACCTCCATGGCCTCGTCGCCATCGTCGTCGTTGTTATCATCATCGCTGCCCCCGTTGCTTCTGATACCGCCCTTGTTGGACGAAGACTCGCTATCATCCTCGGCGGACTCGTTCGAGTTTTCATCGTCTGCGGGTGGAAGCCAACCTTCCACCACTTGGAACAACTGCAACAACAAGATACGATTAGCACAAACCGCGACTGCAAATCTGTGACTACGAAGTGTACAGGAAATAAAGGACTTACCGTCGGAGCCTTGCACTTCGCGGTGTAAGGGGCGACACCGGCCTTCGTGTCGAGGTACTCTGCCTCGGTGATCTTCTTCAAGGCCAAGGTGTAGTCGTTGAGCCTCCACTCGGCATGGCAGGACTTCTTCGGGTCATCCTTGTCCATGTACTCGTACATGTAGTGGGCGCGACTGGCCAGTGGCACTAGCCTCCGCCCAAACCAGCAATTGTACAGGTTGATGGTCTGGAGGACCTTCTTCTTCAAGTTGTGGATCGTCTGTAGCATTTCATTGACTACCATCCGCTGGTCTAGCGGGAGCTTGGTCACTTGGAGCCGACCTGGCTCATGCTGGTTGACGGAGTACATCGGAAGCGCCACCTCGTCGTCCGACGGTGACTCGGTCACGTAGAACCAACTATTCTTCCACTTGTTTGTCGCCTTCTTCGGCACATCAGATCGAAGAAGGAGGCCTTCGATTTCAACTGAAAGGTGAGGCCGCCCGCGGCCACAATCGGACCTCCTGCCTCCTCGCGTCCGATCCTCCTGTGAAACAGATCTTGCCACAGGAGGAATATGGTTGACAGCCTAGCTAGCATTCGCAAAACTCCACAAAGATGGCGAGTTGCTCGATGCTGTGCGGCCCTAGGTCTGACGGCTGGATGTCGTAGTAGGCGCAGAAGCGGCAAAAGAAGAGGGGGTGCAGAATCCGAGCCCCCTCTCTAGATGGCTCGTGAAGCAAATGAATTCTCCTTCGCGCGGATCTGGCACCACTTCACCGGCCGCGGGGATGCGCCATCTCCCAGCACGGAGGATCCCCGCCTCCTCAAATGACTTCAGTAGCACTTTCGTGCACTTGGATCTCCCCCACGGTTCCGTCGAAGGCGCCATCAATCGAAGGATCTGGAGTCGCGGATTGTTCGGAGTCGCTCTATGCGCTATGGAAGAATGGAAGACTAGGAGGCGCGTGAGATTGGAGGAAATGTGGGGAATGATCGTTCCTCGCCCTTCACTCCTTTATATAACGGTTGCTACCCGCCATTTTCAGAGGACCATTACTACGCGATGATTACACCGATATTACTGTTGGATTACCCAATGGCTAGTTTGACCAGTGCTGACGGTCCAACTTCGCCTACTCGACTCACTGGCTTCAGCGACTCGACGATTCGCCGACCAGATCGCCCTAGCTGCGATTCGACTACTCGCCGACCCATTCGCCATGCTGCGAAGCGACTAAGATAACAAGTTCCCTCTTTCATTCAGGGATTCCCCCACCAATTCGACTGGGCGTCCAAATTGGACCCGCATACTCCGACTGCCAATGAACACCTGTGACGAATCAACGACGGCCTCGAGGACTACTGATGGGGATATGCCGAGTGGGGTGTACCCAGTAGGACGTTTCCTATTGGCCCAAGATGCCATCGAGTGGGCCTGCAGGACGACGACTAGATCAAGACTTAACAGGGAGCCAGGCGACTGGAAGATGGAGCCCCAGAAGCGTAGCTAGGCCCAGTCGGATTAGGTCAAGTATCCTCTAAATCCTTAACTACTTCGTTTGTGGATCTATAAACCTAGCGAGGTGAGCCTATATAAACCTCCCTAGGGTACGCATAGAGAACATGTTCCATCATACACCCCCTACGACTCGCCGCCTAATCATCGAGCTCGCCCTTTGTATTCTCTCATCAATACAATCTAGCAGGAGTAGGTCTTTACCCTCCGGGGGCCGAACCTAGGTAAACCCTTGTGTCTCCGTCCTCATCTCGCACCGTAGATGGCTGGCCACCCTTGCCCCTCGTTCTACTACTCGATGCCGATTGCAGCATTTGTCGTGGCCATTCCCACGACATTTTGTTTAGTTCAACCTGACGGACCATTTCAAAGAGATTAAGTGTTTCCTCCTTCGACCACATCTACCCTTTCTTTATTTGAAAAATCAACTTCTTCACCGTGTGTTTCTTGTTCTATTACCTTCCTCCAGGTATTTTCAACAGTTCTAAGAATTATTTTCAAAAGTTGAGCAACAAGCTCTTTATCATCCTTCTCAATTGTTCTACCTTTGCTGAGCGCTTTCAATGAAATATATGCTACGAATTTGTGACTCTCTGGCAGATCTCTATGGTGCCATTGTGCAACATGTTCTTCTTCGGATATATGATCTGACTGTGTAACATGTTCTTCGTCAGATATATGATCTGGCTATGCAACATATTCTTCTTCTAATATATGATCTGGCTGTGCAATATGTTCTTCTTCGGATATATGATCTGGCTGTGCAATATGTTCTTTTTCTAATATATGATATAGCTGTGCAACATGTTATTCTTCTTCTAATCTGACATTGAGATCCAGGTCCATCCTTCCTCCACCACCTCCCCTTCTAGTCTGACGTTGACATCCAGGTCCATCCATCTATACTCCTCCTCCTCCCCTAGCCTCGTGTTTAGATCCAAGTCCATTCCTCCTCTACTGGGATGATGTGTGATGTGTCATGGAGTAAAGATATTTAACTATAGAGCAATCAAATGCAGTCAAATAATGATGTAACTCTGAATTGGAATAAGTATGACATTTGTATATATCCCATGTTGATGACAAACAATTATTTCCTATTATATTCTTCACTTACATATAGTAATCTCAGAAGATCATGCACAAAACACAACACAATTCATTGTATCTGAGCTGCAAGAAAATCTCTTATTCTTATTCATGACAAAAAAATCTCAAACATGATTTCACTTTGGTTCTAGATTGATAACTGAGTGTAAGATCTCACCAAATAAGGTAGATATCCATGTGATTGCAATGCTAGTCCCTGGATCAAATGCTAGCATCCATAGTTTAAGATGAAGTACACATATACAAAGGTCTTTATTACATCGTCATTCCAGAGATAAACATAGTCTTTACAACTCATTAGCACATGGCTAATACATAGAGTTCAATACATAAAGTAGATAAATATAAGTCTTCATCTTCATGTGCCATAGGCAATCATCTTGAGTGTAGACTCACAATCCTAATCTCCATCAGAGTAACCTGCAACATTATAAGTTACAGCCACAGACGGCCAATATATTTGGAATTGTATTGGCAAGTGATACCATAGTAGAATATTAGTATCTAACATCTATATGATTTTGGCAAAGTGTATCTCAGGCTTGCTTTGCTCAAAATAGATTTTTCTTATCAGTTGAAAACACCAAGTTTTTGTTTTGTCAAAAACACCCAAGGAACCACCAATAGATATTGGTGAATCTTTACCCTTGTTCAACCACAAGTTTTTAACTTAGAAATTGGGATGAGGAGATACTTGATTGCTTCAATGCCTTTGATGCTCAAATTGTCCGTTTCCGGGGACACGACTAAGTACTTAGGTTTTACCCTCTCGAGAGGTGGTGCACTTTCCCCACAAGACTCGACATGCATCGAGATGAGACCTTTCAGAAGCATTCCCTTAGACCACCATGGAAGCGTTCCAACCTATCAACCCTACCACCCACTGTCCATCTTGATAAGTTCTTGCAACCTATGTGGTCAAGGCAGAGCCCATATGCCATGTGGTTGCACTAGAAGCTTCTCAACAGTAGACATCTCAAATCCCTTTGTTCCTGGGTGGCAATCCACAAATGTGATACACAAGGTAAACCATAAACATGGGCCTTGTGTAACCACTCAACATAAACCAACCATACCATTCCACATAGGTGATTCATTCACATAGTTGTTTTAGTAATCAAAAACACAAGTCATAGAAATAGCAATATTTCATAGCATGGATAATCCACCCTTGTATTCTACTAGCTAGGCTAAGCATACTAGTAGCAAGATTCTTAACTTAGGAAATAATCTACTAAGATAACAACTACTAGGATTTCCCAAGGCATAACATAGTATAGATACTTCGAAAAGTTTCCATGCAAGTCTTACTCAAAATATCACTAATGCATAGTCAAAATAATAGGACAAAAAGTATGAAGCATCACTTGCCTTGGTAGCTAGGAGAGTAGCAACAGTCCTCACAATCACAATCACCACTATCACCAAAATCTACACATAAAATAATGACACCAAATTCACATTCAAATATTTGAACGAAAATATATATGAATGCATGCAAATGCAATTGAATAATTTTTTCTATACTAAACAAGTCAAACCAAACATTACTAAACACCAAGTAATCTATCTAAAATTTAAACAAACTTAAACTTGCTTTAAAACCATTTTCTAAATATTTTATATAGCCAAAATAATCCTATAATTGGTTCTGCAAATAAACCGATTTTTCCAGAAGCAAAATACTAAATCAAGGCCACATAATTGTAGGGCTTAATTTTATGAATCCATTATTATTTGCAAATTTTGGACAAATAGAACTAAAGTTATGAATTTTACAAGTTTGAAAAGCTAATAGAAACAAAAATAGACTTTAAATCAAAAACACAAACACTTGGCCATGTCTGATTAGCCCGTACCGCTTCGCGCGGATCACGCGCGTGGGCCGTTAGATCTAAGTCAGATCCTGGGGTCCAGATCTAGCGATACCGATTCGTTTAAGTGATCTATCTACGGCGTCAGATCTAAATCCTAAGGCTCTGGATCAAGCGACCAAAAGTGAGCGGCGCAAATTGCACTGGCAGTAGCGGCGCTACTGTCGGCGATGTTCCGGCGAACCTAGAGGGGGCTGGGGGTGATGATGTGGCTTACCAGCATCGCGTGGATGCGAGGAAGCTCAAGGTGCAGTTGGCTTGGGCAGGGCTGTGCTATAGCGGCTATGGGAGCTCGTCGGAGACCTCACTGGTGTCGGTCACGGGTTGGCGAAGACGACAGCTATGACCTAGGTCACCATAGGGCAATTGAACGGCATCAGTGGCTACGCAAGGATACGGCGCACATATGGGTTTGAACTAGAAGGCAAGGGGTGCTCAATTCTTACCGAAATCCCTCGTCGGAGTTGGACGAAGCTTCGGGTGCTCACAGGGGTTGACGGGGCCGACATTCTGGGTCACAAGTAGATAAACAAAAAGCATGAGAAGAAGAACAAGAGGGTGACGAGCATGACAGAATGAACCAGAGGGCACGGGATGGACGGTGCTCACCAGAATTACTCGCCGGAGGTGCTCGGGTCCGCGGTGGTGCAAGCTCGAATATTGGCAGCCTAGGGCGCTTGGGCGTTGGAGTTTGAGGGGATATGACCGCGGCAGGGTGGTGCTTAAGTAGAAGGCATCGGGGGCGGCAATCACGCAGTGAATCAAAGCAATTTAAGCGAATTCATTGTGGCAGGTTTGCGGAGGAAACGGGCGGCAACAACGTCGTCTGCGCACGTGGGGTTTGGGGACGAAAGGGGTGAGATGGCATTGGGCCCAATGGCAGCAAGTGCGCGGTAAGGTTCGCGCGGGTGAGAGAAGGGGCAGAGGGAGAGAACCCTGGGTGGGCATACTGGACCAGAAGAGCTGCTGGGCTGAAAGGGTAGCGCATGTTTTTTTTCTTTTATCCTTTTTCATTTATGTTTTTTGTTTTCAGGAATGGTTTAAAACCCTGATTCAATTTTGTTTGAATTCAAACCTTCTTCAGATTTTTGTACTATGATCCTAGCATTCAAAAGTGTGTCAAACACATCTATTCACTCAAAAACACTTTGGTCTTTTGAAAATAAAAATATAACCATGCCCCATATATGATATATAAAGTGGGGTTTAAATATGGTTTCAAATAGGGTTTTGGTTTGAAAATTTTGGTGCAAGACAAACATGCTATGATGATATGAATGCAATACATGATTTTGTATTTCATGAAATTTGGGATGTTACAAATCTAACCCCCTAACACCCTTAAGATGAATCTCGCCCTCGAGATTCGGATTGGCTAGCAAATAGGTGAGGGTGATCTTTCCGAAGGTCATCTTCTCTTTCCCAAGTTGCTTCTTCTTCGGAATGATGGTTCCACTGAACCTTGCAGAATTTGATAGTCTTGGTACGAGTAACTCTTTCTACAGTCTCGAGGATTTTGATAGGTTTCTCCTCGTAAGTAAGATCACTCTCCAACTGAACCTCTTCCAAAGGTATAGTGTCCTTCAATGAAGTTTCTTCCATCTCCGGATGGCACTTCTTCAACCGACTCACATGAAACACATTGTGAACTACAGACAGTGCCTTAGGCAATTCAATCTCATAAGCCACTTCTCCTTTGCAACTTAAAATTTTGTATGGTCCAACATATCGAGGTGCCAATTTTCCTTTGATCCCAAATCTCTTCACACCACGAAGTGGTGGGACTCTAAGATAGGCTCTATTACCTACCTCATAGGTGTCCTCTCTATGCTTTGGATCTGCGTAGATCTTCTGTCGGGACTGGGATATCTTCAATCTGTCCTTTACCATTGTAACTTTCTCTTCAGCTTCCTTGATCAGTTATGGTCTGAATAAATTCCTTTCACCTAATCCACTCCATAGTAATGGCGTAGTGCATTTCCTTCCGTAAAGGAATTCAAACAGAGTCATCTCTATGCTTGATTGATAGCTGTTATTGTAAGAGAATTCTGCGTAAGGCAGACTTTCATCCCACAAGCACCATAGTATAGTGCAGAAGTTCTCAACATGTCTTCCAAAATCTGATTAGTCCTTTCAGTTTGTCCATCCGTCTGAGGATGAAAAGCCGTGATGAACTCTAATATTGTTCCCAATGATTCATGCAGTTGTCGCCAAAAATGTGAAGTAAACTGAGTTTCTCTATCAGACACAATACTCTTGGGTACTCCGTGTAGACATACAATTCTATTCATATAGATTTTGGCTAACTTAGCACTTTATAGGTTGTTTTCACGGGTATGAAATGCGCCACTTTAGTTAGGCGATCCACAATAACCTATATGGAGTCATATACAGAACTAGTACTTGGAAGTCCGGCGATAAAATCCATACAATTTTACCCCACTTCCAATCTGGTATAGGTAGTGGTTGCAATAACCCTGCCGATTTCTGATGTTCCGCCTTCACTCGACTACACACATCACATAAAGCAATATGCTCCGCGATGTACTTCTTGAGATTGTTCCACCAAAATATTTCCTTCACATCCATGTACATCTTGGTGTTACCCGGATGAATAGAATATGGTGAATTGTGTGCTTCTTGCAGAATCAACCTCCGAAGGTCGGAATCTTGTGGAATGCAGATACGCTTCCCATACCATAAAGTTCCTTGTTCATCTTCATGGAATCCATTCGCCTTACCTTTGCTAATTTTTCCTTTAATCTCCTGTATTTCCTTGTCCAACTTTTGGGCTTCTTTGATTCTATCCAAAAGTGTTGGTTGCATTTCCATTTACATGAGATATCCTTCAGGCACTATATCCAACCTTAGTTCTTTGAATTGGGCATACAGATCATCAGGCAATTCTCCCTTAGTAAGTCCATTCACATAGACCTTACGGCTTAATGTATCCGCTACAACATTTGCTTTATCGGGATGGTATTTCAAACTCAAGTCATAGTCCTTGATGAGTTCAAGCCACCTTCTTTTTCTCATATTGAGTTCCTTCTAGTAAAGATATATTTTAGACTCTTGTGATCTGTGAACACTTCACAACGCTTTCCCAAAAGATAGTGTCTCCATGTTTTGAGTGCATGGACAACAGAGTCTAACTCTAAGTCATGAGTAGGGTAATTCACTTCATGAGTTTTGAGTTGTCTCGAGGCATAAGCTACAACTTCCCCTTCTTGCATCAAAACTCCACCAGTCCTTGGTGAGATGCATTACAATAGACCTGAAAATCTTTATCCAAATCTGGCAGACATAAGACTGGTGCTGACACTAGTCTCTTCTTCAATTCTTGAAAACTGATTTCACATCCTTCAGTCCAATCAAACTTCTTCTCTTTCTTAAGTAGCTCAGTCATTGGTTTAGATACTTTCGAGAAATTCTCAATGAACCTCCTATAGTACTCGGCCAAGCCTAGGAAACCTCATAATTCTTTCACTGACTTGAGAGATTCCCACTCAGTCAGCACTGACACTTTTGCGGGATCGACAACTATACCATCTCCCGACATAACATGTCCGAGAAATCCAACTTCGTTCAACCAAAATTCACATTTGCTGAATTTGGCATATAACTTGTGCTCTCTAAGCTTCTCTAGAATCAACCGCAAATGTTCTTCGTGTTCCTTGTCACTCTTGGAGTAGATCAATATGTCACTGATGAAAACGACAACAAACTTGTCAAGAAACTCCATGAACACCTTGTTCATCATGTTCATGAAATAAGCTGGTGCATTTGTTAGCCCAAATGGCATCACAATATACTCATAGAATCCATACCTAGTGGTGAAAGTAGTCATAGGTATGTCTTGCTCTCTAATCTTTAGTTGAAAATAGCCTGATCAAAGATCAATTTTTGAGAATACACGAGCTCCTTCTAACTGATCGAATAGATCATTGATTCTAGGCAAAGGATACTTGTTCTTTATAGTCACCTCATTGAGTGAACTATAATCTATGCATAGCCTTTGACTTTTGTCTTTCTTCCCAACAAACAGAACTGGTGCACCCCAAGACGAAGAACTTGGTTGGATAAATCCTTTCTGCAACCGTTCACTAAGATGTTTCTTCAGTTCTTTCAACTCATCAACTGACATCTTGTAGGGTCTCTTGGCTATGGGTCCAGATCCGGGTAGCAGGTCAATTAGAAAATCTACATCCCTATCTGGTGGCATTCCCGACAGTTCCTCCGGAAACACAACCGGATATTCCTTCACAATTGGCACACTGTCTAGGCTAACCCCCTTAAGAGAATTTATCTTACTCCCTTTTGGTTCAAATTGGACTTGAACCTAATCCGTTTCTTATCCGGGGTTGTGAGTGTGACAGTACGATTGGCACAATCTATTACTCCCTCATACTTAGTCATCCAATCCATGCCCAAAATCACACCCAATCCTTGGGACTCTAAGATTATTAGACTAACTAGGAACTTGTTCTTTCCAAATTCTAATACTAGATTATGGCATCCAAAATTCACTATTATCTCTCCACTTGAAGACCTTACTTTTATAGGGAAACCAATAGTTTCAGTTGGTAACCCGATTTGGTCTACAAATGCTCTTGATATGAATGAATGCGATTCTCCGGTATAAAAAAGGATAAGTGCTGGAAAAGAATGTATCTTAAACTTACCAACAACAGCATCAGCCTCTTCATGGATTTTCTCCACATTGATGTGGTTCACATGACCTTTCTGGAATGGATTGGGCTTGTTGGCTCCATCAGCTTTCTTTTCTGGGCATTCATAGTGCCCAGTTTTCTTGCATTTGAAGCACTCAACCTGACTAATGTCTCTCTTTGTAGGCTGACTTCCACCATTACCATTTCCACCATGGTGGTTCTTATATCCACTCTTGTGGTTTTTGTATCCACCATTTTCATGATTATGGTGGTGCTTGTTGTCATGGTGACGGTTACTGTTGTGGTGGCTGTTATACTTCCCATACTTGTGGGATCCAGAACCCCCACTATCATCACCATGGGAATGCTTGCGAGACGATCCTGAGCTGCGCTTATCAAAGTGATGCTTTCTTTTTCTGCTCTCCACCTGTTTCATCTTGCTTTCCAAGATGGTGGCTTTGTCACACAGTGATTGATAAGTTGGGACATATGCAACAGATAGCTGCATGCACATCTCATCATTTAGTCCCTCAAGGAACTTCTCCTTTCTCTTGGCATCAGTATCAACATCATCTGGCGCATAGCGTGCCAGATTGTTCAACTCCTCAATATATCCAGCCACATCGAGGTGACATTTCTTGAGATTGTGGAACTCCTTCTTTTTCAATCCCATCACTCCCGAAGAGATATGGGCAGTGCGGAATCCATCCTCAAAAATTTCCCAAGTCACTTCCTTAATAGGAGTAGTGATTTGGAAGTTGTCCCACCATGTGGCTGCTGGTCCTTCAAGCAGATGTGCTGCAAATCTGACCTTTTCTTCATCAGTGCAGCCCACAGTGACCAAGTCCTTGTTCACAGAACGTAGCCAGTCATTCTCTACCATGGGATCAGTGGTTCTCAAGAACTTAGCAGGCCTCAATCTCAGAAACCTGGTGAGCATGTCAAATGCAGGTGGGTTGTTCTGATTGTTGTTGTTGTTGTTTTGGTTCTGATTGGCCATCAACTAGGTCATCATTTGCATCAGTTGAGCTTGAGCTATCATTAGCTGCTGCATCTCATTGCCATTGTTGTTATTGTTGTTTTGGTTGGGATTGGCATGACGGGGAGGCATCTGTGGTTTCAATAAAGATAAGTAATGAGATAAAACCCATATATATATCATGCACAATACAACACTTAGCAAAAATCATAGTTAAACAAGCACAATATAAACTTAACCGTTAAACAACGTGAACAACAAGGTTTGAAAAAGTAAACACACTAGCAAGCTATCCACATGTTGGATGATCATTTCTATCTTTCACTCTCTTCTCTTGATTCTTGAACCTCTTGTGTTGGCTCTCGAATCTGGCCTCCATCTCCTTGACGATATCATCCTGCTCTGCGAAGAGCTTGTTCTTCTCCCTCAACTGAACCTTTAGTTCGTCATTGCTAAGCATGACATTGGTCCTATCAGTGTCGAGGTGTCTAACAAGGATCTCTAGGCCCTGAAGGTAGAGACGAACAGGCTCGATAGTCTCTCTAGTGGCATCATCATACAGTACGGCCTCTCCCTGCTTATCACGTCTCCCAAACGGGTGGAAGTAGAGGCCCTTGATCTCGGTGGAGTGACATCCGCAGAGACGACCAAGTATCTCATGTATGACTACGTCGAGTCCCTTCTCCTTGTCGTCTTGCATCAGCTTGAAGGCAATCTCCTCCATGGGTGGCTCCGACTGACGTCTAGCCTGCGAGACTCTAAATCCCCAAAGATCCTTCCTCTCGAACTTCGTAAGCTAAAGTCCCATACTAGGGAGGGGGAGGTTGAGCAAACTAGTGAGCTGCACAATACGGGACCCAAATCGAGTTCCATTGAACTCCTCAGCAGTGCTGATCACAAAGCTAGGCATCTATGGTATAGGACAGAGAAAGAATTAGAACAACACAAATAAGAGAAAAACATGATAGTCGAAATAAGAGCTTACAACAAACACATGAATTATTTCAAACACACAAGTCATGGCATACAATACTAAATTACAAGCAATAAGGTTCATACATAACTTAGATAAAAAATTTGCGAGAAAAACGACAAGTGTTGTGGTCCAACTATTGGAATACTTCCCAATTATCACTCATATGCTAAGTCTATGACATCTTCCCTTAGACGTTTTTTGTTGGTCTCTAAGTCTTGGGTATACTTCTTCTCCTCACTAAGGTCATTTTGAGTGTTGAGCATTCTACACTTGAGAAATTGGGATGAGGAGATCATTTATTGCTTCAATGCCTTTGATCCTCAAAGTATCCGTTGCCGGGGACACGGCTAAGTACTTAGGTTTTACCCTCTCGAAAGGTGGTGCACTTTCCCCACAAGACTCGACATGCATCGAGAGGAGACCTTTCAGAAGCATTCCCTTAGACCGCCATGGACGCGTTCCAAGCTATCAACCCTACCAACAACTTTCCATCTGGCTAAGTTCTTGTAACCTATGTGGTCAAGCAGAGCCCATATGCCATGTGGTTGCACTACAAGTTTCTCAACACTAAACATCTCAAATCCCTTTGTACTTGGATGGAAATCCACAAGTGTGATACACAAGGTAAACCATAGACATGGGCCTTGTGTAACCACTCAACATAAACCAACCATACCATTCCACCCAGGTGATTCATTCACATAGTTGTTTTATTAATCAAAAACACAAGTCATAGACATAACAATATTTCATATCATGAATAATCCACCCTTATATTCTACTAGCTAGGCTAAGCATACTAGTAGCAAGATTCTTAACTTTGGCAATAATATACTAAGATAACAAGTACTAGGATTTTCCAAGGCATAGCATAGTATAGATACTTAGAAAAATTTCCACGCAAGTCTTACACAAAATATCACTAATGCATAGTCAAAATAATAGGACAAAAAGTATGAAGCATCACTTGCCTTGGTAGCTAGGAGATTAGCAACAGTCCTCACAATCACAATCACCACTATCACCAAAATCCATATATAAAATAATAACACCAAATTCACATTCAAATATTCAAACAAAAATATATATGAATGCATGCAAATGCAATGGAATGATTTTTTCTATACTAAACAAGTCAAACCAAACATTACTAAACACCAAGTAATCTATCTAAGAGCCGTGATTTCATAGACCCCTCTCCCCAAATTTTAAAAGGTTAAGATGGTCTTTTGTGTCTAATAAATTATTGAATAGATTAATTAAATTGGCCCACCGAAGCCCATATCCATAGAAAAGTCCCCCGCGCATGTTTCTCAGTGATATACCACCTAGTCGCTTCGCCCCGGTCGTGCTGGTCGTGCTCCAAATAGCTGGCAGATCACTCTTGCGCTACACCGATGTCGGAAAAAGTGTACGTTGCAGATGTCGCTCCAGAGCCCGTGCAGGTGGACAGTTCTGCGGCCTGGCCTCTCCGCATGAGCCACCGATGTCCACAACTGCTAATCCTACGAGTTCAAATTTCCTCTTGCTCGTAGCACAAGGGTAAAGTCTGCCGGTGTGGCATCTCTTGTCCGGCATGGTAGGCTGCAAGTTTTCCATCTCACTTGAGGACAGGGCGACACAAGCGTACGCGCACCACCGCGCTCATCCTGTTGCTGGCAACGACGGTGGCCACCGCCATGGTGCCCTTGCAGGCTGACGCCCTCCTACCCTGGAAGGCCATCCTCGATGGCCCGGCCACGCTGTCCTGCTGGAGCAAGGTGTTAGATGTATATATTTGTATATTGTATTGCCCCCATATGTTAGGGGGCTTCCTGCATATTTTCTCTATACATGTACTATATATTGTGGCCTTTGGCCCCCAGAGGAATATAACATTGTCTATTCCTAACATGGTATCAGAGCCGGTTTTAGGGTTCCCGTGCCCACCGGTCCTCTGCTTGTAATCATCGCCGCCGTCAGCTCGCCCCGTCCATCGCCGGTTCCCGTTCTGGCCGTTTGCATCGCCGCCGCTCAGATCGGACCTGTCCCGATCGAATCTGCCCGATCCAATCGTCTGATACTCGCGAAATCGTCTGCTACTCGCGAAATCTGCACCCACCCGCTGCCGATCGGGCCCTGCCCCGGCCGTCTTCTGCTCCCACGTGAGGTGCATCTCACGCGTGGCCACGCGTGGCTGTCCTCCATCCTGCATGCACATACACTCGCCGTCCTTGCACCGTCCTTGCACCTACACTCCACCTCCAAACGTGATTGACCTCCTCTTCATCTACCCACGGCCTCCCGCTGTCACTGACTGGCCGGGCCCGCTGTCCTCTGCATCAGCGCCAGCGCCAGCGTGTGTGGCCCGCCGTCCTCTGGTCTGCTTGCGTCAGCGCCGATCAGATACACATCTGATCTGATCCGTGCAAAAAAAAGAAGAGAGAGAGAGATATGTCTTCTTCATCGGGTTATGTTGCGATTCCTCGCTGCCCGGTGATCTTCGATGGCGCGAATTATCCTGATTTCGCTGCCTTTATGCGCGTTCACATGCGCGGTCTCCGTCTTTGGGGTGTTCTCTCCGGCGAGGTCTCTTGTCCGACGTGCCCCCTGCTCCTGTGGCTCCTCTTCTGCCGACACCGATTGTTCTCGGTGCTGATGCTTCTCAGGAGGCCAAGGATGCTGCTCAGAGTGCTGATGATAGTGCTGTTGCTACTTATGATCTGAAGTTCAAGCAGTACTCTTCTGATCTCGAGGCCTATGGACAAGCTCTGACTGCTTACACTCAGTGGGTTGATGAGGATGCTCGTGCTGCTGCTGTTCTCACCTCTAGTGTTTTGCCCCAGTATGCTGCTGAGATCATGAGTCTCCCTACTATTGCCGCTCAGTGGGCCCATCTTCGTCAGCGCTATCAGCCGTCTGGGATGCTCTTTATCTGTCTGTGGTTCGCCAGGAGCATGCTCTTCAGCAGGGTGATTCCACTATTGATGAGTTCTATACTCAGAGTGCTTCTATCTGGCGTCAGCTTGATTCTCTCTGTACTGCTGTTTGTGGCACATGCTCGTGCTGCCAGATTATGCGCTTGGATTTGGAGTTTCACCGTATCTATGAGTTTCTGTCTCGGCTTCGCCAGGAGTTTGAGCCCCGGTGTACTCAGCTGAATGCTCGTGGTCGTGTTCCGCTCTCTGAGGTGTTGTCTGAGCTTCGGGCTGAGGAGACCCGTCTCCGTGGTGCTGGTCTTCTTGCGGTTCCATCTGTGCTTGCTACTCGTGGTGCTCCTTTGCCATCTGCTCCCTCGACTCAGCCACGGTCTTCTGTGCCGCCGCCGCCGATACTACCCACTCCTGCAGGTCAGGGTCAAGGTCAGCTTTAGCACAAGTAGCCTCAGGGTCAGAGTCAGCACCAGCAGGCTCGTGGTCAGGGTCGCCGTGGTTCTCTTCGTCACCGCTCTTACTGCAACAGGGATGGCCACACTTGGGCCACCTGTTATACACGGGACCCCAGTTTACGTCAGCAGCACCAGGCTCGTGGACAGTCGGCTCCTTCCGGATCTTCAGCAGTTGCTCTCTCTGATCAGGAAATTATCAGGAGTTTTCGCGGTCTGCTTGCTGCTACAGGCTCTTCTTCGACGGGCACTGCTGGTTCTGTGACTGACTCTTCAGGCACAGTGCGACCACCACCTTCTACACAGTCAGGTACGTCTCCATGGTATCTGGATTCTAGAGCTTCCTTTCATATGACCTCTAAGTCTTCTTTTCTGTCTGCTCTTCATTCTCTCCCTTCTCCTATCCGTGTTTTTACGACTGATGGTACCTCTCTTCCTATTTCTAGTCGGGGCACCCTTTCTACTTCTTCTTTTTTTGTTCCTGATATTTCTCATGTCCCTCTTCTTAAGATGAATCTGTTCTCTGCTAGCCAGTTTACTGACTCTGTGTAAGGTTCCCAACCTTTAATAAGGTAGAGATCCATGTGTGTACAATGCTAGTCCCTGGATCAATAGCTAGCATCCACAGTTAATATGTAATATCAAGAAACAAAGGTCATAATACAACTTTATAACCAGGAATAAAATAATTTATTACATCTTACATAGCTCATTTGGCTATCTCATTACAATGCAGCAGAATATAACAATAGCATGGGGCCCTTCATCTTCAAAGTGCCACAGGCAGACATGTTGGTTGTAGACTTGTAATCCAAATCATTACATTTCACTAATATCAAACAAACCTGCAACATAACAAGTTACAGCCACAAGGGTCAATACATTTGAATTGTATTGGCAAGTGATACTATGGTAGTATAGTGGAGTCTATCATCTATATGCATTTGGCTAAGTGGAGCTTAGGCTTGCTTGCTCAAAATAGATTTTCCTTATCATTTGAAAACACTAAGTTTTTGCTTTGACAAAATCACCCAAGGAACCACCAATAGAAATTGGTGAACCTTAAACCCTTGTTCAACCACAAGTTTTTAACTTAGAAATTGGGATGATGAGATTCATGATAGCTTCCATGTCTTGATGCTCAAATTGTCCTTTTCCAGCGACATGGTAAGTACTTAGATTTTACACTCTGCAGAGGTGGTGCACTTTCCCCACAAGACTTGGTTTCACCAAGACAAGATCTTTTAGAAGCCTTCCCTTAGACCAGAATGGACGCGTTCCAACCTATCATTCCCCTAACACCAACTGTCCATTTGGCTAAGTTATTGCAACCTATATGATCCAGGCAGATCCCATAATGCCAAGTGGCTGCACTTGAAGCTTCTCAACATTTGACATCTCAAATATCTTTGTTCCTGGGTGGCCATACACAAGTGAGATACACAAGGTAAACCATATAAATGGGCCTTGTGAACCACTCAACACAAACCATTGCTTCCATTCCACCCAGGTGATTCATTCACTTAGTTGTTTTATTAACAAAACACAAGTCCTTGACTTGGAAATTTCCCATAGTATGAATATTCCACCCTTGTTTTCTATTATCTAAGCTAAGCATGATAGTAGTAGGAATCTTAACTTAGGAAATTCAACTAAGGTTTCATCTACTAGGATTTCCCATCGCATAGTTTACACTTAGCAAAATTCCATGCAAGTCCTACTTAGAAATATCACTAATGCATAGTGAAAATAATGGGACAAAAGTATGAAGCATCACTTGCCTTTTTGGTAGAGGGTATAAGTTCACTCCTTGATCTTTGCAATGTTTACACACTTCAAGTCACTACAATTCAATCAAGCAAACAATATTTCAATCTACCATTCAAGCAATTCATCACATAAAATGATAAAGACAAGGCAATTCATACAAGCATGACAAAATTTGTTTTATATACAAAAGTGGTTTATATCAGGTTATAAACATTTGGAAACACCAAATGGTCATTTTATAAAGTGGCAAAATCATTTGTATAAGATTTTACTTCATAAACCATTTTTAGATCAAGTCATTATTTTATGTGGTGAAGAAATGCTTTTAATAAGGCAACATTCTATAGGTTTAACAAAATATGTTTTCAAACCATAAAATCTTGTGTTTAGAGTCAGAGAGTTTATTTCCAAAACATTTCCCAAAGGTTTTCCTCCAAAATCATTTTTAACAATTAAACCATATTTTTATTTGACTAGAAATGGTTTAAATCAAAGATTTATTCTTTTGCTTCACCAAATACAATTTTTGAAACCACAATTTGTTTCCTATGGTCAGTAGGTCCAAAACACACCATTTGACAAAGATTTTATCCTCAAAATCATTTTGGAATAAATTTTATATCCTAAACATGCATACATAAGTTTCTGCAAAAACAAACGTTTTACCAGAAGCTTTTTACTAAACAAAGTTCATGGTTGGCTAGGGCTTGTTTTTCTGAATCCATTGATATAAAGTTTGCAAAATTTGGACGTGTGGAATTAAAGTTATGAATTTTACAAGTTTGCATATCAATCAGATTCAAAATTCTGTTTTAAACATAACCAGTGCCACGCGGCGTAATCTAATTGGCCGGTACCGTTTCGTGCGGATCGGCCTCTGTGAACCGTAGGATTTAAGTTAGATCGCTCGGCTCAGATGCGCCCATACCCTTTCGTCTAAGTTCTAATCTTAGCCGCAAGATTTACATCTAATGGTCACAGACGCTGGGTCAAAGATTGGCGGCGCTGCGCGGCGGCGAGCAGCGGTGCACGCTCAGTCGGTGGCGCCGCGGCGATTCCAGGAAGCAAAGGAAGAAAGGAAACAGCTCAACGTGTTCGCGTGGTCGAGGTGAAGCTCGAGGTGGTCGCAGCTGTCCAAGGGGAGCTCAGGAACGGCGGCAATTCCTCGTCGGAGTCAGTGGCGGCGTCGGGCATGCTCAGGTGTCGTCGGGGATGGGGCTGCAGGTCGCGCCGAGGCAAAGTAGGGGCACAGTTAGACGCGGGCTGATCTGGGGTGGTTGTGAGCATCAACAGGAGGTGCTGGGGCGGTCGAGGCTTACCAGGGGGAGTCGCTGGAGAAGGGACAGACACGGCGGCGAGTTGAGGTCGACGAAGCCGAGCTTCCAGAGCGCGCGGGAGCGAACTGGTGCTATGGGCAGGTGCGCCTGGCGATGGGGAATGTGCTAGCGTGCAGAGGGAGGCGAGGGGTGGCTGTGGTTCGCCGGATTTTGCTGGAGAAGGTCACCGGAGCAGAGAAGCTTGAGCTCGAAATTCTGGCAGCCTAGTGGCAGAGGGGGGGCACTGTGTGGGGGGAAAGAGAGAGCGGAGAGGGGCATTTATGCACGCGTGGTCGTCGGAGGAGTTAAGGCCGCCATCAATCGCGAATTCAACGACGGAGTTACTGCCAGAAATGGCGAGGAGGAAATGTCGCGGGTGGAAGACAATGTGCTGGCGCTATGGGACCTGCCTGTCAGCGAGGGAGAGAGAGAGGGAGATGGGTCCACTCGTCTGTGAATGCGCGGGTGCGAGAATGAGTGAAAAGGAAAATGGTTCGGGAAAGGGAGATGGGCTGGACTGGCTTAGTGGGCTGGGCTGGCTTGGTCTCTTTTTTTTATACTGCTTTGTTTTTCTTTTTATGTTTCTAATATTCTGTTTTGGTTTTGTTTAAATAATTCAAACCTGAATTTGAATTCAAACCTTTGCCAAATTTTGTGTAGATTTAAATATTGATTAGTAATATAATCTGAAGTCAAATTTGAAATAAAATTTTATTCTTTTGGGGTCTTTTTAATTATTTAATTAGGCCCTTGTTTTAAATCAATTTAAGATTTAATAAAATTTCCAAACACCATTTGAATTTACAAAAACCTTCCAAATCTTTTTAGTAGGTTTCTATTTGATTATTTGGGTGTCAAATAATTCATCTTGAATTATTTGGAATAATTTAATATGATTTATTACTCATTTAAGATTGGGTATTTGTTTTAATTCCAATGGAATTAAATATAGTTTTGATTCCCTAAATTTTATTTGGAATTTTTATTTTATTTAAGTTGATTAAACAACTTTTATTTCACTTGGCTAAATTCCAAATATCATTTTCTCATGATTTAAATGATCATTCTTATTAGAGATTTGTCTTTCTTAAAATAGGGATAGAATGGTTAATGCCATTTTATTTTATTTTGGAAATTCTTTATCCTTTTTTTATTTGGATTTGGATTCTATTCATTCCCTTTGCTTAATAGATTAGGCCAAGATTTAATTTGGTATTTCAATATTCTTTATTTAATAATTCTTTCTTCATCTTATAAAATCCATATCTTTTATTTATATATCCAAACTTGGTGATTCCAATTTGTAAAATCTTATTTAATTCTTGTTTATCCTTTTAAATCCCTTTAGGATCATTTGCTCATCAATTGGTTTGGATTTTAGATAAGTGCTTGA
This sequence comes from Avena sativa, assembly GCA_916181665.1. Lineage (NCBI taxonomy): Eukaryota > Viridiplantae > Streptophyta > Magnoliopsida > Poales > Poaceae > Avena > Avena sativa. The sequence continues at coordinate 289,752,404 of OV702296.1, forward strand.
TTAGCTTTGGAAAATTAATTTCCTTATCTTATTATATTCATAAGATTTTATTTATGGTTCCAAATTAAGTGAAATCAATTTATATGGTTTTATAATATTTCTATTTGTCATTCTTGATCATTTGTAAATGTTTGTTGACCAATTTTTTATATGGTTCAAATTCATAGGCTTGGGAATAACTTGGAAATGATTTTCTTCCATTAGGGTTTTAGGATTTGGATTTATTTTCCAAGTGTTCAAATTGCAAGATACATTCATTGAGGAATGCATTTCTCTTGATTTGGATTTTGTTAGATTCAAACTCTATCCAAAGTTTGTTCAAGATGGGATTTTAAGTTTCCTTTAAAAAAACGTTTCTTTTCACCCTGATTTTCAACAATAATTTATTTTGTTTATTTATTTTTCACATTACAAGATTTGGAAAATCTTGGGATGTGACAGGCTACCACCCTTAAAATAAATCTCGTCCTGAGATTTGGGGAGGCGGGGGTTACAAGTTGGCTCAAAACAGCTAGGGTACTACCACCCTTAAAAATTTTCCAACTAGATTACATCTTGGATTGCTTGGGGTCTTGTTGAAATCTCTCTGGGCAAACATCTGTATAGTGTCCTATGTTTCCACATTTGAAACATGTGACCAGGCTGAGATCCTTCATAGGCTTGTTTATCTTGTGCTTCATCTTTTCTGGACAATTGCTTGCATAATGTCCTTGGTTACCACAATTGTAACATGTGATAAGATTGAGTTCTTCACGTATCTTATGTGGACAGGTTGCTACATAATGGCCTAGCTCTTTGCAGTTGTTGCACCAAACTTGGATAATCTCCTTATACTTTTTCTTCTCTGGACATTCACTGGCATAGTGACCCATTTATTTGCAATGACCACATTGCACATGGCTTTTGTCCTTCTTTTTCTTGGGTTTCTCCAAAGCTAGGAGTGCTTCTAGTTCATGTTCTTCATATGTTATCTCAAAGGTAGGAAAGCTTCCTGGTCTCCTTGACCTTCTATTATTCCTTGGATAATACATATGTCTCCTCTTTGGTCCTTTAAATTGGGTCATATTGCATGGAGGTGCAAGCTGAGATTTTCCTTTGTCTTCATCCTTCTTGGTAGACTTGGCTCTCTCATGGTAGTCTGCAATCGGTTGTTGCACTCCACCTTGTTTCCTTTGTTGAACTATGGAATAGATGGGGCATTGGATAGGGACATGATTATTTCCTTCACATAAGTAACAAGTAGCTTGATATGTGGGGCATTGGTCAATTGGATGTTTCTCTTCACAGTTGGGGAATTGATCTTCATGCTCCTTGGAAGTGTGATCCTTGTCTCCACAAATATTGCAAGCTTGGATTCCTTCTAGAATAACATCTTTGGCATCCTTGTTGTCACAAACTCCTTTGGAAGAGTTGTCTCCCATGTTGATCATTTGAGTAGCCATCCCTTGCAACAATTGGGATTGAGTTTCCAAAACTTTTTGCATGGTTGGGTCTATCTCATTGTTGTTGGCTAAAAACTGAGTTGTCACTTGGTTCAACTGGTTTGTCTTGCAAGAAGTTGGTCTCTGATGTTGACCTCTTGGTTGTTGTTGTTGCCATCCTTGATGTTGGAGTCTCTTGGAGAAGTCATCTGTTTGGGATGGATTGGGATTAGAATAGGCAAACTATTTCTAAGGGAATAATTCTAATCACACACATCACAATTTACACAAGCAATGTGCAAGCAATCACAAACAACCATCCCATTCAAACAACAAGTTTCAAGCATATTTTTAGGCAACCAAAAATATTTTTGTTACACCACATAAGTTGGTGGGTTTGACTTAAACTAAATATGGTGGTCCATCTATATGGTTCACTTGAGATCTTTCCATCCTTCTTGGTTGATTCTTCTTGAACAAGATGTTTGTATCCTTAGAGAATTTCTTGAATCTTGGTCACAAAACTTCAAGGTGATGATGGTTCCTTCTAAGTTGTGTTTCCTTAGTCCTCAAGTCTTGAGCAATATTTCTTGTCTCACTTGTAGACCTTAGTGATATCCAAGGTTGAAGTCCTTGGTGAAAATGTTGAAGATGTTGAAGTCATTAGAGTTGAAGATGTTGAAGTCATTAGAGTTGATGAAGTCCTTTGCACATGGTGAAGTCTTTGGCCATGGGGTAGGCTTTATCCATCAAGTTTGAAGTAGAAGAGATGTAGAATCAAAACCAAAAATGGTTGAGGAAAGAGTTTACAAGATTATTTGTAAATATTTGGAGCAAATACAACTCCTATTTTTCTAAGGGGTTTTGTCCAATCCTAGGGTTACAAATCCTACAGGCAACAAAATGCTCTGATACCATCTGTAAGGTTCCCAACCTTTAATAAGGTAGAGATCCCTGTGTTTACAATGCTAGTCCCTGGATCAATAGCTAGCATCCATAGTTAAGATGTAATATTAAGAAACAAAGGTCATAATACAACTTTATAACCAGGAATAAAATAATTTATTACATCTTACATAGCTCATTTGGCTATCTCATTACAATGCAGCAGAATATAACAATAGCATAGGGTCCTTCATCTTCAAAGTGCCACAGGCAGACATGTTGGTTGTAGACTTGTAATCCTAATCATTACATTTCACTAATATCAAACAAACCTGCAACATAACAAGTTACAGCCACAAGGGTCAATACATTTGAATTGTATTGGCAAGTAATACTATGGTAGTATAGTGGAGTCTATCATCTATATGCATTTGGCTAAGTGGAGCTTAGGCTTGCTTGCTCAAAATAGATTTTCCTTATCATTTGAAAACACTAATTTTTTGCTTTGACAAAATCACCCAAGGAACCACCAATAGAAATTGGTGAACCTTAAACCCTTGTTCAACCACAAGTTTTTAACTTAGAAATTGGGATGATGAGATTCATGATAGCTTCCATGTCTTGATGCTCAAATTGTCCTTTTCCAGGGACATGGTAAGTACTTAGATTTTACACTCTGCAGAGGTGGTGCACTTTCCCCACAAGACTTGGTTTCACCAAGACAAGATCTTTCAGAAGCCTTCCCTTAGACCAGAATGGACGCGTTCCAACCTATCATTCCCCTACCACCAACTGTCCATTTGGCTAAGTTATTGCAACCTATATGATCCAGGTAGATCCCATAATGCCAAGTGGCTGCACTTGAAGCTTCTCAACATTTGACATCTCAAATCTCTTTGTTCCTGGGTGGCCATACACAAGTGAGATACACAAAGTAAACCATAGAAATGGGCCTTGTGAACCACTCAACACAAACCATTCCTTCCATTCCACCCAGGTGATTCATTCACTTAGTTGTTTTATTAACAAAACACAAGTCCTTGACTTGGAAATTTCCCATAGTATGAATATATATTCCACCCTTGTTTTCTATTATCTAAGCTAAGCATGATAGTAGTAGGAATCTTAACTTAGGAAATTCTACTAAGTTTTCATCTACTAGGATTTCCCATCGCATAGTTTACACTTAGCAAAATTCCATGCAAGTCCTACTTAGAAATATCACTAATGCATAGTGAAAATAATGGGACAAAAGTATGAAGCATCACTTGCCTTTTTGGTAGAGGGTATAAGTTCACTCCTTGATCTTTGCAATGTTTACACACTTCAAGTCACTACAATTCAATCAAGCAAACAATATTTCAATCTACCATTCAAGCAATTCATCACATAAAATGATAAAGACAAGGCAATTCATGCAAGCATGCCAAAATTTGTTTTATTTACAAAAGTGGTTTATATCAGGTTATAAACATTTGGAAACACCAAATGGTCATTTTATAAAGTGGCAAAATCATTTGTATAAGATTTTACTTCATAAACCATTTTTAGATCAAGTCATTATTTTATGTGGTGAAGAAATGCTTTTAATAAGGCAACATTCTATAGGTTTAACAAAATATGTTTTCAAACCATAAAATCTTGTGTTTAGAGTCAGAGAGTTTATTTCCAAAACATTTCCCAAAGGTTTTCCTCTAAAATCATTTTTAACAATTAAACCATATTTTTATTTGACTAGAAATGGTTTAAATCAAAGATTTATTCTTTTGCTTCACCAAATACAATTTTTGAAACCATAATTTGTTTCCTATGGTCAGTAGGTTCAAAACACACCATTTGCCAAAGATTTTATCCTCAAAATCATTTTGGAATAAATTTTATATCCTAAACATGCATACATAAGTTTCTGCAAAAAACAAACATTTTACCAGAAGCTTTTTACTAAACAAAGTGCATGGTTGGCTAGGGATTGTTTTTCTGAATCCATTGATATAAAGTTTGCAAAATTTGGACGTGTGGAATTGAAGTTATGAATTTTACAAGTTTGCATATCAATCAGATTCAAAATTCTGTTTTAAACATAACCAGTGCCACGCGGCGTAATCTAATTGGCCGGTACCGTTTCGTGCGGATCGGCCTCTGCGAACCGTAGGATTTAAGTTAGATCGCTCGGCTCAGATGCGCTCATACCCTTTCGTCTAAGTTCTAATCTTAGCCGCAGGATTTACATCTAACGGTCCTAGACGCTGGGTCAAAGATTGGCGGCGCTGCGCGGCGGCGAGCGGCGGTGCACGATTAGTCGGTGGCACCGCGGCGATTCCATGAAGCAAAGGAAGAAAGGAAAGAGCTCAACGTGTTCGCGTGGTCGAGGTGAAGCTCGAGGTGGTCGTAGCTGTCCAAGGGGCGCTCAGGAACGGCGACAATTCCTCGCCGGAGTTAGTGGCGGCGTCGGGCACGCTCAGGTGTCGTCGGGGATGGGGCTGCAGGTCGCGCCGAGGCAAAGTAGGGGCACAGTTAGACGCGGGCTGATCTGGGGTGGTTGTGAGCATCAACAGGAGGTGCTGGGGCGGTCGAGGCTTACCAGGGGGAGTCGCCGGAGAAGGGACAGACGCGGCGGCGAGTTGAGGTCGACGAAGCCGAGCTTCCAGAGCGCGCGGGAGCGAACTGGTGCTATGGGCAGGTGCGCCTGGCGATGGGGAATGTGCTAGCGTGGACAGGGAAGCGAGGGGTGACTGTGGTTCGCCGGATTTTGCTGGAGAAGGTCGTCGGAGCAGAGAAGCTTGAGCTCGAAATTCCGGCAGCCTAGTGGCAGAGGGGGAGGGCGCTGTGTGGGGGGAAAGAGAGAGCGGAGAGGGGTGTTTATGCACGCATGGTTGTCAGAGGAGTTAAGGCCGCCATCAATCGCGAATTCAACACCGGAGTTACTGCCAGAAACGGCGAGGAGGAAATGTCGCGGGTTGAAGACGATGTGCTGGCGCCGTGGGACCTGCCTGTCAGCGAGGGAGAGAGAGAGGGAGATGGGTCTACTCGTCTGTGACTGCGCGGGTGCGAGAATGAGTGAAAAGGAAAACGGTTCGGGAAAGGGAGATGGGCTGGACTGGCTTAGTGGGCTAGGCTGGCTTGGTCTCTTTTTTTATACTGCTTTGTTTTTGTTTTTCTGTTTCTAATATTTTGTTTTGGTTTTGTTTAAATAATTCAAACCTCAATTTGAATTCAAACCTTTGCCAAATTTTGTGTAGATTTAAATATTGATTAGTAATATAATCTGAAGTCAAATCTGAAATAAAATTTTATTCTTTTGGGGTCTTTTTAATTATTTAATTAGGCCCTTGTTTTAAATCAGTTTAAGATTTAATAAAATTTCCAAACACCATTTCAATTTCCAAAAACCTTCCAAATCTTTTCAGTAGGTTTCTATTTGATCCATGGGGGGAGATCTACTAATGCTGCCTATAATTCTCCGTCCTTCTCCCTATGCAGCTCGGCAGTAACCGGCCAGGATCCAGCCGTCGGTGATGTAGTCGGGGGTGACGAGGGAGGCTCCGCCAAGGGGCCGAGCTCAACACAGTCAGGTGACAGAGATCAACGACGAGGACGCGTAATGCGACGAGAGCACGTCAGGTGCCGCCGGTGCTTGTCCACGGCGGCACAACACAGGTGGCAGCAGAGGCCCGACATCAGCGCAAGTTGCCAGAGAATGGTCGCGTTGCCTGGGGATCACGGCCCTAGGTTCTGCCCTCGCAGACCTGGCACGGGAGGACGAAGGCGCGGGAGCCTAACAACGGCGACCTGTTGTAGGTGGATCGAGATACGGGATCCCGACGATGGCGAACTGGTGCGGGAGCACGGACACGCGGATGGCTACCTGGTGCGGGAGGACAGCCGCGAACGGAGACGAAGACAAGATCCGATTTTGAATTTTCAAACTGAAGGCCAATTTTGAAAAATTTTGAGTGTAATAGGGAGTTTTTTGCAAAATTCAAAATGTACTGTTCTCCTTCAATTAATTCGGGCCAGAGGGAGTAGTAATAACACACCAAAATAGTTGTGGCCCCAAGAAATTAGTGAAAACATTGTAGTTGTAGTAAGCTTAGCCCTGTTATATATTTGGGATGGGATACATGATATGATTATATGAAGTGTTGGAAAGATATATGTTTTATATAATAAAACAAGTACTCAATGAACCACCTGGGTGGACAAGGATACTCAAGATTGGACAAGGTGGCAACAAAGGGAACCATGTTTATATGGCTATCTTTTTGTGTGTGCACTAGAAGAAAACCACCTGGGGACTTAGAGATTGAACATGTTTCTCGTACAGTGGCTTCCGTTTACAGCCACATGCTAAATGGGCTCTGGCTTAGTAAACTACATAGAGGAAGACCCATGCATTGGCATCTTCAGGTTAACTAGAATTGTGTAAGGGAAATATATCCCTACATTGGTGCCTGGTAGACAAGCTAGCATTGTGTATTGGGAGGACTTCTATGGAAAGACTTTGTCACATTCTCGATCTGCCAGTACTCAATTTTTGGTGAGTACTTATCCAGCGGCCACTGGTGGCGTCAAGACGAGATTGTGTCATGTGGGTAAAGTGTACAACTTCTGTAGAAAATCAAATTCTAAGTACTTAGCCGTGTCCCCGTTTATGTACAACTCTGAGCAACTAAGGCCTAAAGCTATGGAAGATCTCGACATTCCAATTTCTCAAAGTAAAACTTGATGGAGACAACAAGGGATTAGAAGCACTTGGAGTTTTCCAAGGAGTTCAGAAAGATTTGACAAAAGATCAAAACTATTTTGAAAAGATAGGATAAAACTATATTGTTTTCTGCAAATGAGCCTAAACCCTACTTAGCCAAATATGCATGTAATGATAGGATCCACTTATTTATACATAATAGTGAAACTTGCCAATACAATTCAAATGTATTGACCCTTGTGGTTGCAACTTATTATGTTGTAGGATTGTTTGATGTTAGTGAAGTGTGTTGAATAGGATTACAAGTCTACAACCAACATGATTTCCTGTGGCACTTTGAAGATGAAGGACTCCATGCTATATAGATATTCTGCTGCATTGTAATGAGATAGCCAAATGAGCTATGTAAGCTGTAATGAATTATTTTATTCCTGGTTATAAAGTTGTAATATGACCTTTGTTTCTTGATATTACATCTTAACTGTGGATGCTAGTTATTGATCCAGTGACTAGCATTGTAAACACAGGGATCTCTGCCTTATTAAAGGTTGGGAACCTTACAGATGGTATTAGAGCACTGTGTTGCCTGTAGGATTGTAACCCTAGGATTGGACAAAACCCCTTAGAAAAATAGGAGTTGTATTTGTTCCAAAAACATATTTACAAACAACCTTGTAAACTGTTTCCTCAACCTTTTTGGTTTTGATTCTACATCTCTTCCTTTTCAACTTGATGGACAAAGCCTCCACCATGAACAAAGCCTTCACCATGACCAATGACTTCAACTTTAGTTTCACCAAGGACTTCAACTTAGACATCACTAAGGACTACAAGTGAGATCCTAGAGACATTAGATTGCCTACCAAAACATTGATATCATGTTAGTGTATGGAACATATTGACCTATGAGGTATGACCATACCAAGTTAATTATTTCAAGAAAACTTGTTGTACCCTTCAACTCATGAGTTAAGCTCATAAGTTGTTAAGTGGATAGTTGCTTGTTGATTGCTTGATTGTTTGATTGAACTTGGTTGTTTTGAGTTGTGTGTTAGAACTTCATTAAGTCTATTTGTCATTACTTATCCCTATCAAACCGACAGATGACTCCCCGTCGTGCCAACCCCAACCAAAACAACAACAACAACAACATCACTCCCGAGATACAATATATGTTGACAGGACAAGCTCAACTGATGCAGATGATGATACAGTTCCTGCAAAATCAGAATCAGAACAACAACAACAACAACAACAACAACAACAACAACAACAACAACAACAACAATCAGAATAATCCTCCAGCACATGATATGCTCACCAGGTTTTTGAAACTAAGGCCTGCAAGGTTCTCTGGGACAACTGACCCAATGGTAGCCAATGATTGGTTACGTTCGGTGAATAAAGACTTAGTGACTGTTGGCTGCACCGACGAAGAAAAACTTAGGTTTGCATCACACCTGCTTGAAGGACCAGCAACAACATGGTGGCACAACTTTCAGATCACCACTCCCCTTGAGGATGTGACTTGGGCTATTTTTGAGGATGGTTTCTGTACAGCTCACATCTCATCTGGAGTGATGCACTTGAAGAAAAAGGAATTCCACAATCTGAAACAACGTCACCTCAGTGTGGCTGAGTATATTGAAGAATTCAACAATCTGGAACGCTATGCACCAGATGAAGTTGATACAGATGCTAAGAGGAAGGATAAATTCCTCGAAGGACTTAATGATGAGTTGAACCTGCAGCTAGCTGTTGCCTATGTCCCAACTTATCAATCACTCTGTGAAAAATCCACCATTTTGGAAAACAAGATGAATCAAGTTGAGAACAGAAAGAGGAAGCATAAATTGAAGAATCACTCAGGATCATCACAAAAGAAGCATTCATTCAAAAAGAGCAATGAAGATTCTGAACCACATCAGTATCACCACAACAACAATGGAAGTGATAATAATGGAAATGATACTGACGATGGAGATGACCTTGGTCAGAACCAACATGACACTTTCAGGAAGAAAGACATTAGCCAGTTGTAGTGCTATAATTGTAAGGAACTTGGACACTATGCATCAGACTGTCCTGAGACGAAAAAGAAAAAGGATGCTAGAAACTCCAATGGAAATGACGCCAATGTGACCCAGAAAGGACATGTGAACAACATTGACATGGATGGGAACTTTGAAGAGATGGAAGAAGTGGATGTTAGGAACTAGTTAACTCAGAAGAGTCAAATAAGGATTCCTTGTCTAGATATCAAGTGTTCAACCCATATTCAAGTGAACCATCAATGTAACCCTATGAGACTTTGTTTTAAGGGTGGTAGTACCCTAGTTGTCTTAAAGCCAACTTATAACCCTAGTAACTAAAGGGATTTAAAAAGAAAAACAAATAATAAATAAAGTTATATTAGTTGGAATCACCATTTTTGGATCTTTAAATAAAAAGATATGGTTTTTATAAGCAAAGGTAGAAATAATGAATAAGGACTATTTTTTAAAAAGAGCCAAATGAATCTTGGCCAAGCATTTAAAATAAAATATTTTGTTTGATGAAAATAGTAAAGGTTTATTTAAATAAAACCATGAGGATTTATTTATATCCAAATTTCATTCAAGTATAGACATTTTCCTATTTTGAATGATCATTAAAAACTTATTAAAGTATTTTAAATTATATTTCAAAGTGTTATGTTTTTAATAACACCTACTGAAAAGATTTTTGTAGGAATTTATAAAGTCAAATAGAGTTTTAAACATATTTGAATCCTATTTGAAATAAAGACTAAAGCCTATTTATTTATTTTTAATAAATAATAAACCCTAAAAATAATTGTTCTATTTTGGACTTTGGATTATGTTTATAAACAGAATTGAATTATACCCAAAAGTTTGGTGGTGGTTTGAATTCAAATGGAGTTTGAATTGTTTGAAATAAAATCAAAACAGAAAAAGAAAAAGCATTCAGTATAAAAAAAATGAAACTAACCCAACCCATCTGGCCCAGACCAACAAGCCCAGCAGCGCAGCCCAACTAAACCCCCTCTGGCGAAACGTTTTTCACCCAGAAGAGCACCCGCTGAGTCGCTAATCAGTGGACCCCACGCTATCTCTCTCTCTCTCTCTCTCTCTCTCTCTCTCTCTCTCTCTCTCTCTCTCTCTCTCGCAGACAGCACGGTCCCACGACGTCAGTCGTCGTCTCCACCGCGACCACGTCCCCCTCGCCGTTTCTACCGCGAATCAATGGTGTTAATTCGCGTTGATGGCTGAGTTACTCCTCGCCGTGACCACGCGCCTTTAAACGCCTCGGCCTTCTATTCCATTCCCCCCAAGCCACGCTCCCTCTCGGCCACTAGGCTGCACGAATTGCATGCCCAAGCAACCACTGCTCCGACGAGCTCCCCCGTCGATTCCGGCGAGGACAGTCACCCCCGCAAGCCCTGCTTCACGCGAGCGTGATCCCCAGCCTCTGGTGCATCTCCCTGTGCTTTCCATTCATCCGCGCGAGCACCGTACCATCGACAACAACCACACCCGAATACCGCCGTCGTCTGCCATCGCTCCGACGAACTCCTTGGTAAGCACAGACCGCCCCGAACCTTCTCGTTGATGCTCCCAGGATCCCCAGCCCCGTACGCATCTAACCGCATGCTCAGTTTGTCTTAGCACGCTCGCAAACTCTGCCTCCGACGACAACCACACGAACCCGACGACGCCACGAACTCCGGCGAGCAATCCACCCTGCTCCGGTGCGCCCCTCGCCAAGCCGACCACACCTCGAGCTTCTCCGCACTCCCACGAGCACGGTGAGCTACTCCTTCCTCTCCCTCGCTTCCTGAATCATCGGCAAGCTCACCGCCCGAGCATGCGCCGCTGTCCGCTGCCGCCAGCGCCACCAGACAATGGTCAACTGCGTTGTCACTACTAGAAAAACGCCTATTCGTGGCGGACCTGAAAAGGCCTTCCGTGGCGCACTAGCAGTGCGCCACGGGCCTCGCGCTACGGCTATCTCGTAGCCGTGGCGCACTGCATGGTGCGCCACGGTTATATCGAGATAGGCGTGGCGCACTACCAGGTGCGCCACGGGTAGGGGTACAGGTGCGCCACGGATGTTTTTTTCAAAAATCAAAAAAATGCAAAAAACACCCTCGTTTTGAATTGCAAAAGCAATCGGGTCCGCATTGCCGCCGTCGTGTCGCCTCGCTGGAGCATGGTGGCCGTGGCCACTACCTACCACCACAGGGAGGTGCGGGAGGCCGTGGCCATGCTACTCCTCGCCGGCATCGAGGAAGAGAGGGAGAAGGAGGTGTGGCTAGAGAAGGGAGGAGGTCGCCGCAAGGAGAAGGAGGTCGTCGGCGGTCATCGGAGTTCGTCGTCGCTCTTCGTGACTGCAAGGAGGAGGAGGCCGCAAGGAAGGAGGTCGTCGCTGTCGTGACTGCAAGGAGGAGGAGAAGGTCGCCGCCGCCATCACCATCGTCACTGCAAGGAGAGGAGGATGCCAGAGCAAGGAGGAGGAGAAGGCCACCGTCGCCATCATCAGTGCAAGGGAAGGAGGAGAAGGAAGGAGGAGGAGGAGGAGGAGGAGAAGAGAGAAGGAAAAGGAGGAGGAGAAGAGAGAAGGAAAAGGAGGAAGGAAAGGAGAAGGGAGGAGAATGAAAAGGAGAAGAGGGAGGGAATAGGGGTAGGTGGGCGGGGTGGGGATTCGAAATTTGAATCCTGCCCAAGCTTATCCGTGGTGCACTAGGTGGTGGTGCGCTATGGGTAAGTCGCGCTCTATTTTTTTTCTGCAGGAAAAAACGATCTTTTGACCGTAACTTTTTACTCTTTTCGAATTTTGAAAATTTAAAAAATCGCTAAACGACCGTAGGATAGTTAGGCGTAGGGCATTTTTACTCTCGTTCTCGTCATTTTGGTATATTATACGATTTTTTTTTATATCGTATGCAAAATTTACGGCCTTTTTACCGTGGCATGACTTTTTTTTGCAAATAAAGTCGAAACTCATGTTTGTTAATTTTACTAGAAGCTATACCACATTACCTACCTAAATATGAAAGGATTTAATTTTTTGAAGTGCTTATCATTTTCTTTTATTTTTTGCAAAGCCTAAAAAGGCGATCCACGGGGGGGGGGGGGGGGGGGGGGGGGTGGAGTTGGTGCAGGATAGTTAGGCGTAGGGCACTAGGGCAAGGTGCCCTACTACTAAGTTTATACATCCGTGGCGCACATGCCATAGTGCGCCACGGATGTGTCTGGCCGTTTCACAGCAGAGAGGGGCATGCGGTTAGGCGTAGCGCACCCCCTCCATGTGCGCCACGGTTGACACTAACAACCGTAGCGCACCTACCCTATGTGCGCTACGGATGTTTGGCGTGCGGTCAACAGGGCCCTGGCCCACACATATCTGTGGCGCACTATGGTCATGTGCGCCACGGTTGTTCTAGTTACTAGTAGGGCACTGCCCATAGGTGAGCCACGCATGTTTTAGCCGTGGGGCACTTCAACCATGTGAGCCACGGATGTGCTAATTACCTATAGCCATTTTCCTAGTAGTGTGTGTCCGTTAGATTTTGATCTAGTGGCTGAGATTAGATCTTAATCGAAAGGGTACGCGTCCATCTGCGTTGTGCATTTTAAGTAAGATCCTGCGGCCAGTATTAGTCGATCTGCACGAACCGTTACTGACCAATAGGATCGAGCCACGTGGACAGAGTTTGAATTAAAACAGAAATTAGAATCTATTAGATATGCAAACTTGTAAAATTCATAACTTTAATTCTACATGTCCAAATTTTGCAAATTTTATATCAATGGAATCAGCAGAACAAGTAATTTGCAACCATGCACTTTGTTTAATGTTTTGCTTCTGGAAAATGGGTTGAAATAGCAGAAACTTGTGTAGGCATAATTTGAATATAAAATTTGTTCTAGATACGTTTTTAAGGTGAAATCTTTGATAAATGGATTGTTTTGAACCTACTGACCATAGGAACCAACTTATGGATTTAAAAATGTATTTTGTGAAGTTAAGGAATAAATATTTGAGTTAGCACATTTCTAGTCAAATAAAAATATTGTTTATGGTTTAGAAATGATTTTTGAGTAAAGCCTTTGGGAAATTATGTGATTCAAACCTTCTGACCCTAAACACCAAGTTTTGTGATTTAAGAACATATTTGATTAACCATATAAATTTATTACTTTGCTAAAAGATATTTTCAACAACATAAAATATCACCTTAGCATGATATTTGGTTTATGAGATGAAACCTTTTGCAAATGGTTTTAATGAATGACCACATTGAGCTTTAAAATGTTTAGAGCCTAATAGAAACCACTTTTCTAAATAAAACCATCTTTTGCATGCTTGCATGCATTGCCTTGTTTCTATTATTTTATGTGTGATAAATTGTTTGAATGTTGGTTTGAAAATGTGTTTGCTTGATTGAATTGTAGTGAAGTTAGAAGAGTGTGATATTTGCAATATCAAGAAGTGAACCAACATTCTCTACTAAAAAGGCAAGTGACTACCATCCAAGTCCTACTATTTTCATTACACTTAGTGGATTTTGTAACATGCATGGAAAGGACTACTATATTTTATGCTATGCTAAATCCTAATAGGATACCCTTATATCTTCCTTAGTGAAAACATTGTAGTTGTAGTAAGCTTAGCCCTGCTATATATTTGAGATGGGATACATGATATGATTATATGAAGTGTTGGAAAGATATATGTTTTATATAATAAAACAAGTACTCAATGAACCACCTGGGTGGACAAGGATACTCAAGATTGGACAAGGTGGCAACAAAGGGAACCATGTTTATATGGATATCTTTTTGTGTGTGCACTAGAAGAAAACCACCCAGGGACTTAGAGATTGAACATGTTTCTCGTACAGTGGCTTTCGTGTACAGCCACATGCTAAATGGGCTCTGGCTTAGTCAACTACATAGAGGAAGACCCATGAATTGGCATCTTCAGGTTAACTAGAATTGTGTAAGGGAAATATATCCCTACATTGGTGCCTGGTAGACAAGCTAGCATTGTGTATTGGGAGGACTTCTATGGAAAGACTTTGTCACATTCTCGACCTGCCAGTACTCCATTTTGGTGAGTACTTATCTAGCGGCCACTGGTGGTGTCAATACGAGATTGTATCATGTGGGTAAAGTGTACAACTTCTGCAGAAGATCAAATTCTAAGTACTTAGCCATGTCCCCGGTTATGGACAACTCTGAGCAACTAAGGCATGAAGCTATGGAAGATATCGACATTCCAATTTCTCAAAGTAAAACTTGATGGAGACAACAAGGGATTAGAAGCACTTGGAGTTTTCCAAGGAGTTCAGAAAGATTTAACAAAAGATCAAAACTATTTTGAAAAGATAGGATAAAACTATATTGTTTTCTGCAAATGAGCCTAAACCCTACTTAGCCAAATATGCATGTAATGATAGGATCCACTTATTTATACATAATAGTGAAACTTGCCAATACAATTCAAATGTATTGACCCTTGTGGCTACAACTTATTATGTTGCAGGATTGTTTGATGTTAGTGAAGTGTGTTTGAATAGGATTACAAGTATACAACCAACATGATTGCGTGTGGCACTTTGAAGATGAAGGACTCCATGCTATATAGATATTCTGCTGCATTGTAATGAGATAGCCAAATGAGCTATGTAAGATGTCATGAATTATTTTATTCCTGGTTATAAAGTTGTAATATGACCTTTGTTTCTTGATATTACATCTTAATTGTGGATGCTAGTTATTGATCCAGGGACTAGCATTGTAAACACAGGGATCTCTGCCTTATTAAAGGTTCGGAACCTTACACATCAACCCCTTGATTGACGGCGTGGAGTTCACCAAGTGCATGGTGGATAGTGGAAGCAGCATCAACATCATGTACCTGGATACACTGCAGAAGATGAACTTGACGGAGGAAAACCTAAGGCGGACCAACACCATCTTCCATGGCGTAGTTCCTGGTCGGGAGTCTCGGTCCCTTGGGTGCATTACACTTCAGGTTGCCTTTGGCGATGTTAATAATTACCGCCAAGAGCGCATGACCTTCGAGGTGGTCCCCTTCAAGAGCATGAACCACGTCATATTCGGCCGCGACATATTCCACACGTTCATGGCCAAGCCATGCTTCATCTACAACAAACTCATGATACCCGGGCCAAACGGTGTTATCACCATATCCAGAAGCTTTACCAAGGCAAGGGACTGCGAGATCAATGAAGCAGCCGTTGCAGAAGCTGTCCTATATAGCGAAGAATTCAAAAAGATCCAGAGCAAGGTCGATGAATCAAAGATGCGCGCGTCAAAGAAGTAGATCTCCGACTCCGCTCCTGCGTTCAAGGCCGCCATCGAGACCAAGCCGGTGGAACTTGTGGTAGGCGATGCCTCCAAGACCGTCGCCATTGGGACGAACCTGGATCCCAAATAGGAAAGCGCGCTCGTCGAGTTCCTCCATGAGAATAGGGACATCTTTGCCTGGCAACCTGCCGACATGAAAGGTGTACCTAGGGAACTTGGCGAGCACAGCTTAAACATCGATCAAAAATGAAAACCAGTGAAACAACCTCTACGATGCTTTGGAGATGAGAAGAGACGCGCCATTGGCAAAGAGATTGCTAGGTTACTTAAGGCTAGATTTATCCGAGAAGTCCTTCACACCCAATGGGTGGCCAATCATGTACTTGTCCCCAAAAAGGGAACCAATGAATTAAGAATGTGCGTTGATTACACCGACTTGAACAAAGCATGTCCCAAAGATCCGTTTTCTTTGCCTCGCATTGACCAAGTCATTGACTCGACGGCTGGCTCGGAACTTTTGTGTTTTCTCGATGCATACTCAGGATACCACCAGATCAATATGAGGAAGTCGGACCAATTGGCCACTTCGTTCACTACCCTATACGGCACGTTTTGCTATGTCACGATGCCCTTTGGGATGAAAAACGCAGGTGCTACCTACCAGCGGACAATGCAACATTGCCTTCATGACCAAATTGGTCGGAACGTTCATGCCTATGTGGACGATATCGCGGTGATGTCTAAAAAGTCAAACGACTTAATCTCCGACTTAAAAGAAACCTTTGATAATCTCCGGAAATACAACATGATGCTCAACCCTAAGAAGTGCGTCTTCGGGGTTCCAGCCGGCAAATTGTTGGGCTTCATCGTTTCCCAACGTGGAATCGAGGTCAACCCGGAGAAAATCAAGGCTATCCTAAACATAAACCGTCTAACATGCCTAAAGGACATTCAACGACTATCAGGTTGTGTTGCAGCAGTTAGTCGGTTCGTCAGCCGGCTTGGAGAGAAGGCTCTGCCGCTGTACAAGTTGCTGAAGAAGGCGGACAAATTCACGTGGACGGACGAAGCAGACGCAACATTGAAGCAGCTCAAGGAGACTCTTTCCTCAACGCCCATCCTTGCAGCACCCGAGCCTGGAGAGCCCCTGTTAATTTACATGGCGGCAACCAACCTGGTTATCAGCATCGTCGTCGTGGTAGAGCGGAAGGAACCAGGCTATGAGCACGGAGTTCAACGACCAGTTTACTACGTGAGCAAGGTCTTGACGGAGTCCAAGCAGCGTTCCCCGCACTACCAAAAGATAGCTTATGGAGTATTCCTTGCTCCTTGGAAGATTGGGCATTACTTTCAGGAGCACCCAATCACAGTGGTGAGCAAGACCACACTGTCCGACATTATCAATAACAGCGATGCTACAGGAAGGGTCGCGAAGTGGGGCATTGAACTTGCCGCCTTCGAGATCACCTACAAGAGACGCGACGCTATCAAGTCACAAGCCTTGGAGGATTTTGTTGCAGATTGGACGGAGATGCCAGACGCTACTCCGTTGCTAGAACCAGAGTACTGGGTGATGCACTTTGACGGATCAAAGCTTCTCAACGGCTCGGGGGCTGGTGTATTGCTACAGTCACCAACAGGAGACAAGCTACACTATGTTCTACAGATCCACTTCGAGGCAACAAACAACATGGTGGAATATGAAGCACTCATTCACGGACTACGTGTAGCCAAGGATATTGGCATCAAGCGCATAGTTTGCTGTGGAGATTCCGACTTGGTTTCCCAGCAGGTGGCTGGCACCTGGAATGCGCGGAACCCTATGATGGCGGCATATCGAGACAAAGTGGACGAGATAGCCAAGAGCTTCTTGGGCTACGAAGTCAAGTATGTGCCTAGTTAACAAAACGAGGCAGCTGATCTGCTCTCTAAGATAGGATCAGGGCGCAAGCGAATTCCGCCAGGAGTTTTCCTAGAGCACCTGCACACACCATCCGTGAAGGGAGCCGACATCGACAACCCGGATAGAGTTGAATCTTTCGTCAACATAGTGACTAAGGTCCCTCCGGCTTCGACATAACCGTTCATGGAATACCTCGAACACTGAACTTTGATCGATGATGAAGTCGAAAGACGGCAAATAGTACGACGAGCAAAGGGTTATACCATAATCAATGGGCACCTCTACAAAAGGAGCACTACTGGTGTATACCTAAAGTGTGTTTCCCAGCTAGAAGGTATGGAAATCCTACACGAAATCCATCTCGGAGATTGCGGGCATCACGCCGCTCCTCGATCGTTGGTCGCGAAAGACATCCGGCAAGGATTCTACTGGCTGACCGCAAAGGCGGACGCCGACAAGCTGGTTGAGACATGCATGGTATGCCAGTATTATGCCCGACAACCACATGTTCCTGCTGAAGAATTGCGAACAATACCAATAACTTGGCCGTTTGCGGTCTGGGGGCTGGACATGGTGGGACCGTTAGAGACGGCACCTTGTGGGTTTACTCATCTGCTTGTAGAAGTTGACAAATTCACTAAATGGATAGAAGCTAAACCCATTAGAAATCTTGATGGGGCAACTGCCCTGAGGTTCGTCCGAGATCTAGTGGTGAGATTTGGTCTCCCACATAGCATTATCACTGACAACGGCAGTAATTTATCACTCGGAGAAGTGGAGGCATATTGCTGGGAGAAAGGCATCCGACTTGACCTTACATCTGTGGCACACCCACAATCCAATGGTCAGGTTGAGCGAGTCAATGGATTAATTCTGCAGGGAATCAAGCCACGTCTTGAGGCACCGCTATATAGAGCAGCTGGAGCCTAGGCGGAAGACTTGCCATCTGTGCTATGGAGTTTACGAACTACACCCAACAGATCCACCGGCTACACCCCTTATTTCATGGTATATGGAGCAGAAGCCATCCTGCCTTCCGACATCCTCCACGATGCACTAAGAGTTGCCGCCTATGATGAGGATGACGCTGAAGAATCCAGACGCCTAGATGTGGACCTTCTCGAGGAGGAGCGCGTTTTGGCATGCCAAAGATCCGCCATCTAACAGCAGAAGCTACGCAACTACCATAGTCGCCTCGTTCGGCGTAGCTCGTTTAAATAGGAGGATTTGGTGCTCCGACTTAAGCAGAAGAAGTCACACAAATTATCCCCGCCATGGGAAGGACCGTTCATCATAAGTAAGGCGCTGCTCAATGGGTCTTACTACCTTGTTGATAATCGTGAACTAAAGGATTGACCCAACGAGGATCATAAGCGTAAGCGACGTGACCCGGATGATGACTACCCGGAGCTTGATCGGCCATTGAACATAGCACAGCTACGTCCTTTTTACACTTAGCATTTTTTATCTAATTGTGTACCTCTTATATGATCAATGAAATAAAGCTCTCTGGTTCACTCATATTTCTGAGTCTTTTACCTCCTTTAGTGTTCATTTTTGGATCATGTAAAACCTTTATGCACAAGCTTTGCGTTTGCACTTATGAAAATTCCGCCTACAGGCGTTAGCTTAAGTTTTCTAGTCTACACGTTCTTTGTTGTTTTTATGTGGATTCTGGAGTAGTGACTTTTGGCACTTATTGTCGGCGAATTTGTGCTTAGGTTATTGACGGTGCCATAGGGCATCATCACCTAAGAGCATGGTTCCGACAACAAGTCTTCCGACTCACGAAAAGTCAAGCATAAGAACCAAAGTAATGGATAAGCCAGCACTTGCTTAAAAAAATATATACATGCTGGAAACTAGTTCTTAAGTAGCAGGAAATAACAACCATTGTTTTCCGCCTTAAGTTACATCATCAAGTTTTTTCCGCGCATACACCAAAGATGAAACAAATATTATAAAGTTGTTTTTCATTCCTTTGGCGCAGGAGACTTGGAAACAGCATCGTCACCAGCCGGAGAATAACCCTCAACGCCGGCACTATGGTGGGACTCGGAGGAGTCTTGGTTGAAGCTGTCGATGGTGTTCATGGGAACGAAGACGTCGATGTCCAAAAAACTCGGCAACTCTGGTGTCATAACCCGCGAGTGACGACAAAATGGCTTCGTGATCAATCTCTTTGCCGTCGTCGTCAACGTCGGGGATACCAGAGGTCACCATATCGATGTCGGCATCTTCGTAGTGTGCTTTCACCATTGATAGCGCCATCCTTGCGCCAGCCCGTGCACATGAAGCTTTCCAGCTTGTGATACGCTCGGGGGCTTGGCGCAGAATCTCCGAGTACTTCGCCATGGAGTCCGAGGCCTTGATGTGTATCTGGAGGGGCTTGGCAATCTCTTTGGCTTGGGTGATGGCAGTGTTGATGAATTTGCCGGCAAGAACCATGCATTCCTTGGCTGGAGGAGGCGATCTGGTTAAACCCATAGGATCTGCAAATTCCGACAAGGATCGCATGAGTTCAACAATTCAAAGTATCCAGACTATAGAAATACAAGGCGGAGGAAACTTACTGAAGATGCTGGCTTCAGCTTGCCAGAGGGTGTCCGCCAAGGATTGTTTCTCTTGTTGGAGGAGCTTGTACGCCTCGCCATGGCGGTGATTCTGCTCATCGGCAGCACGCTTTTGATCTTTCAAGATCGCGATCTCCTCCTTCAAGCGGTTTATTTCCTCGGCGGCGGAGTCCTGCAAGACCTTCATTGATTCTTCATGCATTTTTAGCATGTCTTCCCTCTCCTTTTTAAGGATCTTGTTCTCGCTGTCCAGCTACTGGATGTGCTTGGACTGCTCGACAATGTCCTTGGCCTTGGCAACATGTTTTGCAAAGTCGGAGAAAACAATGTACACAGTAAGTACTCAGAGAATGAAGGAACAAAACCAAGACGGAATGCGCAAAAAAGAAAACATACTCTTGTTTTTGATGATCTGTTCCTTCAAGATGGAAGTTTTACCCTTTTCGGCTTCAAGATCTTCACGCATCTTCTGGTACTTGTCATTGGCCATGCCCCTCCGAGCATTCTCGCTCTATGGAAAAAAGAAAAAAGGTAAACTGTTGTTTAGTCTGCTTGGAGCATCTAGTCGAAATTTTTCCACCTAGGCGCTCGGGGGCTACAGCGATTGTTTTTTACTTAGCAATATACTTAGATTTTCTTTAAGCATCTAGTCGGAGCTAATTCAGTTCTCGATTAGAAGCTTGGGGGCTACAGTATAAAGTTTTTAACTCGGAAAATTCTTAGCTTTTCTTTAAGCATCTAGTCGGAACTAATTCAGTTACAACTAGAGGCTTGGGGGCTACAGTATTGAAAATTATAAACACTTCGTATGCTACTCTTAAAGCATCTAGTTGGAATAGTTTATTCCATCTAAATGCTTGGGGGCTACCGTGAGAGTTTTTTCTAGCTTAGTCACTCTTAGAGCATATAGATGCAAAACCTATGGTTTTCCGTCTACATCCTCGGGGGCTATAGTGGGATACTCATATGAAATGCAAAAGGCAAAGTAAACTTACAAGTGAGATGATCTTGAGGTTTGTAGCTCTCTCGGCTAGTAGCTTGCCAAAGGAAATGCTATTTCCTCGCAATATTTCTGCTTGACGGGGGAGCTCCTCAAGACCGCATGTCGGAGATGTCGGTACTCCTCCAGGAACCAGAGTTGTGTTACTCGGCGTAAGTGCCAGGTAGACTATCTTTGGGAACTCGAAGGGTTTCTGGGAGCAAGGGCGCCGCCTTCGACAGAAATACCAGCTTCCACCACCGCCTTGCCGCCACCGATGGCATCCTTAGCCGGAGCTTCAGCCATTTGTTGAGCGGTGCTCTCCTGCGTCGCCTGCTCGCCGACAGCAGCAAGTTAGGTAGAGGCGCCAGAATCCACTTCCATGGTGGAAGGGCCTGGTGCCTCCTTAGCTTGTGAGATCGTCGGGGCAGACGAAGGCTTGACGGCAGGGGTAGCAGGGGCGATGGCAGGGGAGGCATCACGATGCAGCATATCTTTGATATTTCGAGAAGCCCCCAAAGTTTTGGAGGTCTTGTTGAGGCTGGTCGTGGCTTTCTTCCTGAAACATGCAAAATGCATAAGTACAAAAGCAAGATAGATAAATAGACAAAGTTGGAGAATGAGAAGCTTACACTAGGGGAGGTGCTTTGGCAAAGATCCCAGTGGTTCTTCTCTTTTCCGCCTTCAGGGCAGCGGTAGTCTTTTTGGAGGCTCCACCCTCCGTCTTCTTCTTCTTGCCTCCGTCGGTAGCATCAGAGGTGGAGCTCTTCCGCTTTCGCGCCAACGGGACATTGTCGTCGGACACGACCGTAACTTCCTTCATCTTTGGATCGTAGATTTGGGCAGCCAGGTTGCCCTCCTCTAGATTGCTAAGCTGTTAAGTAAGAAGTCACTGTGTTAGACAAAATGACATTTGCAAGATGGAAGAATTGGAGTATATGTCATCCACGGAAAATAAAAACCTACCTTTGGGCACTTGCCGTCTACGAACATGTCGTAGGTGATGGTGAAGCCACGCTTCTTATCCTTCACCTTGACGATGTCCTTAAGGCGGAGCTTGACGGAGTCGCTCGAGAAGTTATCCACGGAGATGCGGAGTCTATCCCTTCTGTCGCTGGTATACTCGTGCATGTACTTCGCGCGGTGCTGCAGAGGTTGGATTCGCCTGATGAACCAGCACATGGCTAGGTCCAAGCCGGTCAGACCCGTCTCTACAAACCATTCGATCCGCCTTATAGCGCGAGAAGCGTCGAGGTCGGAGGGAAGGGAGGCTTGGGATCTCCATGTGGAAACTTCAGCGGCGGCTCCATCCGCGAATTCCGGGTACGTTACTTCTTGGCCCGCCAGAGGAATGTCGGGACCATAGAAATACGTCCGCTGCCAATTCTTGCAGGACTCGTGGCCGACGATGTCGGGGAACCGCCGGCCAGGTCGAATCCTGAAGCTTATGGTGCCGCAGTTCCTAAGCTCCTCCTTACTATGTCCGGCTTCACGTTTGACGGTGAAGAAGTACACGAACAAGTCTAACCTAGGCCTTATCCCTAGATAACCCTCGCAAAGTGCCGCGAAGTTTCTAAGCACTAAGATACTATTGGGGGAGAGGTTATGGGGCTGGACCTTGTAGTGGTTTAAGACAGAGAGGAAGAAGTGGGAGATGGGCAGGGAAACGCCGCGTACTAGCTGAGCTTTGAGGTACACTTTTTCTCCGGCTTGGGGAGAAGGTGTCACCTCGCCGGCCGGCGCCGCCCGCCAGGCAAGCCCCTCCGTCGCAGGGAGGTAGCCTTCGGCGACCATCTCCTGGATGTCGCGGTCGGTGATGTCCGAGCCGCGTCAGTCTCCCTTATGCGAGTCTGGCTCTTCATCCAGTGGCTCTAGCGCCGCCAGATTTTGGTCGCCGCCGGTGGACTCGATCACCGCTGATGCGGGGATGACCAAGCCCTCTAGGGGAACGACGATGGAGCTCGCCGTCTTTGCGGCGTGTCATGGGAATGACCACGGCAGATCCTGCAATCGGAAGCGAGTAGTAGAACATGGGGCAAGGGCGGCCAGCCATCTGCGGTGCGAGATGAGGGCGGAGACACAAGGATTTACCCAGGTTCGCCCCCCGGAGGGTAAAGACCTACTCCTGCTAGATTGTATTATGGTGAGAGTACAATGGGGCGAGCTCGGTGGCTAGGCAGCGAGTCGCTTGGGTGTATGATGGAACGTACGTCTATGCGCCCTCTAGGGAGGTTTATATAGACTCACCCCCCTAGGGTTTACAGATCTCAACCGAATCAGTTAAGGTTTCAGCGATCATTTTACCTAATCCGACTGGGCCTATCTACGCTTCTGGGCCTTCAACTTTTAGTCGCTTGAGCCCACGCCAGATCTTGATCCAGTCGTCGTCCTGCAGGCCCACTCGCTGGCACCTGGGCCAGACGGAAACGTCCTGCTGGGTATACCTCGGTAGGCATATCCCCATCAGTAGTCCCCGAGGCCGTCGTTGATTGGTCGCAGGTGGTTGCTGGCAGTCGGTGTATACGGGTCCAATGCAAACGCCCAGTCGAATCGGCGGCGGAATCCTGAATAAAGGAAAAACTAGTTATTCTAGTCGCAATAACGGCGACCGATCGGGTCGCAGCTCGGCGAACGGGTCGGCGAATATTCAGTCACCGTTGTAGTGATCGGGTCAGCGAATCGTCAAGTCGCGCGGGGCGACGAGTCGAGTGGATGAAGTTGGACCGTCAAGTGGGGTCAAAACTAGCCATTAGGGTAACCCAACGGTAACCTTTGGCGTAATTACCGCGTAGTAACGGCTCCCGAAATTGGCGGGTAGCAACCGCTATATAAGGATAATGACAGGCGAGTGGGGAAACACTCCTTCATCTTTCCTCCGATTTCGCCCATCTCTGTTTTCGACTCCGCACCGCGATCCAACCGATCCAGAGAGCCCCGATCTCCACGAATCTTCCAACCAATGGCCCCCTCCACCGAACCATGGGGCAGATCCAAGTGCACCAGGGCGCTACTGGCGTCCTTCGAGGAGGAAGGGATCCTGCGCGCCGGCAGATGGCGCATCCTCGCGGCCGGAGAAGTGATTCCGGACCCGCGCGAGGGAGAGTTTGTCTGCTTCACCAGCCACCTGGAACGGGGCTGGGGTTTCCCACTTCTCTCTTCTTCCGGTGTTTCTGCGCTTACTACGGGAACCAGCCATCGGACCTGGGCCCGCATAGCATCGAGCAGTTCGCCATTTTCGTGGCGTTTTGCGAGTGCTATCTGGGCTGCAAGCCCTACTTTCCCTTGTGGCAAGATCTGTTCCATGGGAGGGTCGGTCGTGAAGAATCAGGCGGCCCGATGCTGGCTACGGGTGGCCTGACGTTTCAACTGAAGTCGAAGGCGTCGTTCTTCGACCTGATGCTGCCCGCCAAGGAGGCAAACGAATGGAAGAAATCCTGGTTCTACGTCACCGAGTCGACTCCAGACGGCGAGGTGGCGCTTCCAAGGTACTCCGCCGACCGGCCCGAACCGCGTCGGCTCCAGGTCGGCAAGCTCCCGCTGGATCAGCGGATGGTTGTCAACGAAATGTTGCAAACCATCCGCAGTCTGAAGAAGAAGGGCCTCCAAACCATCAACCTCTACAACTGCTGGCTCGGGCGGTGGCTTGTGCCTTTGGCTCGCCGCGACCATTATATGTATGAGTATGCGGGTAGGGACGACCCGACGAAATCCTGCCTCATCGAGTGGAAACTCGAAGACTACATCCTGGCCCTGAAGAAGATCACCTAGGCGGCATACCTGGACGCGAAGGCCGAGGTCGCCCTTATACCGCAAGGCGCCCAGCTCCGACGGTAAGTCGCCATTTTCGCCAGCATTCGCAGTCGCAGACGATGCATTCGCGGTTATGCTAACGTTATCTCATGCTTATTGTAGTTGTTCCAAGTGGTGGAAGGATGGGTCCCACCCGCAGACGACGAGAACTCAAGCTCGTCCATCCAGGACGGGAGCGAGTCGCCACCCGCCAAAGGCGACGTCGGGAGCGACGCGGGTGATGACGATGATGACAACAAAGATGAGCCCGTGGAAGACGCCGCCCCGGCGGTTTGCAAAACTCGCGGGCAACATCAGCGCGAGCTCGAGGCGAGTAGAAGCCTCGAACCTCACGATGATGACGACGACGAGCTCCCTAAGAACACCTCACGTCGTGAGGCCACGCCGTTGAAGAAGAAGAAAAAGAAGGAAGTGAAGGCTCCGCCGAGGAGGAAGACGAAACCGGTGAAGCAGGTGTCTCTGCCCCGTTCTACGACTAGTTCCGACGCCACCAGCTCGGCTAAGGGCGAAGCGGCACGCACGACAGTAGCACCGGATGCTGCCGCTCCCCTGGATGAGGTACCTCTGGCATCTCTTCCACCCCTATTCGCCCCGGTCTCTGGGTTGGGGGCTACTCCAACAGCAGCAGCTTCGTCTCCCAGGAAAGCTCCCGCAGATGCCATCACGGAGGCTCCTGCCGTGGCCTCGTCTTCGAAGAGGCCCTCTGTGTCTTGGGCACACGATGTGTTCGAGATGGGCCTCAGTCGGAAGTTGGGTCCCGAGCTGGAGAAGCCGGCCAGCATCCGCACGTGTCTGCGGTTCATACCAGTCGCCAAGTAAGTCTTGTTCATCTTCTTGCCTTCCGTTGTAATCGGACAATTTTACTCATATTGTTGTTTCACAGGACTGGAGTTAAAAAAGATCGGCCATCCTTCCGTGGCCAAGGTTCCGCCAGTCGTCACCGAGGAGGACCCCTCGCGGAAGAGGAAAGCTGACGAAGTCGCTGCTCCCACAGACAGTGCTAAGAGGGCGAAAGGCGACGACGTCATCACGGTCTCTGACGACACGGCAGTTGCTCCGAGCGATCCTCCGACTGCGGCGGAAGTGGCCTCGAAGACCAAGGAGGCTGTTTCCTCGCCCAGAGTGGCCGAGCGGGCTCCTAGTGGCGCTGGGGCGTCCGCTGCGACTTTCCCCCGCTTCATGGACAAAGCGGCCGCAGCAAGTGGCGCAGTGCCAACGAGACAGACTCCTAGGGTCGCCGAGACGGAGGTCGAGCAGCATCGCGGATACACTCCGGTCCTGCTTGCGTCTGTGGACGCGCTGCAACTCCACGGCATGCTGGGCGCAGCCATCCAGGTATGTCCAGTCCCCGAGGATCGGGCCACTGATTTTCAGTGGTCGGATTCTTAGTGTTTTTATAGCGTCCAGTCCCCGAGTGCCTAGTCGCTGAATTTCAGCGGGTGGGCACTTAGGATTTTTGATCTCCAGTCCCCGAGTGCCTATTCGCTGAATTTCAGCGGGTGGGCACTTAGGATTTTTGATGTCTAGTCCCCGAGTGCCTAGTCGCTGAATTTCAGCGGGTGGGCACTTAGGATTTTTAATGTTGTTGACGGTTTAATTTGTGCGCAGGGCTTGCAGCGCGAATCGTCCAATCAGCTTGCAGCAAAGTGTCGCATGGAGAAGGAACTTGTTACAGTCCAGGAGACGAACAAGGGGCTGCGAGCCGTTGCAGCCGAGGCAGAGGAAGTCCATCGGGGCCTTGTCCCGGTGGGTGATCTGAAGGCGGCTCAATCTTCGTTGAGTGCGGCCGAGAAACGGATAGCTGACCTGGAGCGTGAGCTCAAGGAACCGAAGGCGGAGGCGAGCTCGGCGGAGGGATGAGCGAAAGCTGCGGTCACTGCTGCCGCTGAAGAACGGAAGGTTTCTAACGCACTCATTGTTGGGCTGCAGAACGACTTCTCCTCGCTTCAAAGCTTCATCACGGGCCTCTGTCGTCTGCTTATTCGTAAACTTTTCTTCCTCTGCCTGGAGACGTTATGGAGTCGTTGGTCTACTCACTGCCGACCTCTGTCTACAGGCCGGATTATTGAAAGCTCGAAGGAGGCGCAGTCATACGACGCGCGGCAGTGTGTGACCACTCTGGTCGACTCGGCCACATTGTCCGCGACTTGCATTCGAGCATATCTTCAGGAAATATCGCCCACAGAAGTGATTCCCAGCGACCTCGTCGAGGTATGGCGTTATCTGGAGAAGGCTCCATCAGTCGTCGAATTCATGGCGCGGCCGGCCTTCCGGCGTGGGGCGGTGACGGCTCTGAGCCTTGGGCTTGCCCATTTCCCGGAGGACTTCGACCTTGATGATGTGACGAGTGGCTACCCCTCGTCGACGGGCTCTGTGGAGATTGCCGAGGTGATGAAGCTGACGGACCGGGCTGTGGTGTATGTCGATCGCGTTTGGGCGATGGGCAACCTCCTCCCCTACCAGGAGACGACTGTCGCCCCAACGATCCTGAACCGAAGCATCGGGACTTCAAGGTTGAGCAGCCGTTCCGTGCGGTGATGGCGGGTGAGTTGACGACGTACCTGTCGAACCCGTACGTGCCCTTCATTCGCAACCGCAGGGGTGGCGGCGAGTCGGCATCGGAACCTGCAGAGTAAAAGCATTGTGCCCTGGAGCGTTAATAGTAAATAGTCACTGGACTTATCTTGTATTTTGGAACGACTTTGTTCTGCTGTAACGCGACTTCGTGTTATTTTGTGGATTTTTTCGTGATTTTGATTCTTGATTGGACGAGTCCCCGAGCGTGTCCGCCCTTTTTACGGGGTTTACCTCGTTTGTTATGTGTTTGCGATTTTGAATGTTTTTCGATTGTTTCGTTATTGAGGTCGACTCGCCAGAGCTCGGAGTGCCAGTCACAGGGCGACTCCCGTGGGTGCTCTGTACTTGACCGTTTTCCCGTGCGCGAACGAGGTCGGGTGGCCGAGTCCCCGAGCGTGGTACTTGGTGGTTCTAGTCGCAACTCCAAGGTAGGTGAGGACTAAGCGCGTTAGAGTGAGCGCGTCGCTCCTGCCTGACCCGAAGGATCAGTCGCATGGCGAGTCCTGGGCACGCTCTCATACTGGGCGTTTTTCCCTAGCCGCTCATATTTGACTGGACGTTAGTCCCCGAGCGTGGTACTTGGCCGTTCGAGTCGCAATCCCGAGGATGCGGATGACTTGGTCGCTGTAAGAAGCGAATGCAGTTGTGTCGTGGGAATGGTCACGGCAGATGCTGCAATTGGCAGCGAGTAGTAGAACGAGGGGCAAGGGCAGCCAGCCATCTGCGGTGCGAGATGAGGGCAAAGACACAGGGTTTTACCCAGGTTTGGCCCCCCGGAGGGTAAAGACCTACTCCTAGATTGTATTATCAAAGTGTTACAATGGGCGAGCTCGGCGGCTAGGCAGCGAGTCGCTTGGGTGTATCTGGGAACGTGTCTCTACTCACCCTATAGGGAGGTTTATATAGGCTCACCTCCCCTAGGGTTTACATATCTCAACCGATTCGGTTAAAGCTTCGGTAGTCGTTTAACCTAACCCGACTGGGCCTATCTACTCGCCTGGGCCTTCAGCTTCCAGTCGCTCGGTTCCTTGCTGGGCTTCGATCCACTCGCCGTTCTGCAGGCCCACTCGCCGGGTCTTGGGCCAGTCGGAAACGTCCTGCTGGGTATACCCCGGTAGGCATATCCCCATCAGTAGTCCCTGAGGCCGTCGTCGATTAGGCGTAGGTGGCTGCTGGCAGTCGGAGTATACGGCTTCAGAGTAGGCATCCAGTCGAATCGTCGGCGGGCTCCTGTATAAAGGAGACAACCAATGATCCAGGTCGCAGCTTTGGCGAGTCGAGTCGGTGAAAACACTGTCTTAGTGATTGGGTCGGCGAGCCGAATGGCCGTAGTTGGACCGTCAGGCGTGGTCAAACTAGCCGTTGGGGTAATCCAACGGTAACTTTCGGCGTAATCACCGCGTGGTAACGGCTCCCTGATTTGGCGGGTAACACCCGCTATATAAGAGGAATGGCAGGCAATCGTAGAGCCAACTCCTCACCACTTCTTCCGAGCGCGTGCATTTTCCTTCCTTCGCACCGCGATCCAGCCGACCCGAAATCCTCCGATCTCCAACCAATCTCTCGGCCATGGCCCTTTCCACCGAGCCGTGGGGTAGATCCAAGTGCACGAGGGCGCAGCTGGCCTCTTTCGAGGAGGCCGGGATCCTGCGAGACGGCTGTTGGCGTATCCCCGCAGCCGGAGAAACGACCCCAAACCCGCGAGAGAGGGAATTCGTCTGTTTCACCAGTCATCTCGAGCGGGGGCTAGGGTTTCCTACGTCCCTGTTCTTCCGGCGCTTCTGCGCCTACTACGGGATCCAGCCTTCAGATCTGGGACCCCACAGCATCGAGCAGCTCGCCATCTTCGTGGCGTTCTGCGAATGCTACTTGGGCTGCCAGCCCTACTTTCCCTTGTGGCAAGATCTGTTCCACGGACGGATCAGCCGCGAGGAGGCAGGCGGTCCAATGCTAGCCGCGGGCGGCTTGACGTTCCAGCTCAAGTCCAAAGCTTCTTTCTTTGATCTGATGCTACCCGCCAAGGCAGCAAGCGACTGGAAGAAGTCGTGGTTCTACGTGGCCGAGGCGACCCCAGAGGGCGAGGTGGCGATCCCGCGGTACTCCGCTAATCGTTCCAAGCCGCGCCATCTCCAAGTCGGCAAGCTCCCCGACGACCAGCGGATGGTCGTTGACGAGATGCTCCAGACCATCCGTGGTCTGAAAAAGAAGGGCCTTCAGACGATAAACTTGTACAATTGCTGGCTTGGGCGGCGGCTCGTTCCACTCGCCCAGCGCGACCACTACATGTACCAGTACACGGGCCGGGGAGACTCGACGAAGACCTGCCTCGACGAGTGGAAGCTGGAGGATTATCTCCCAGCGTTGAAGAAGATTACCCAGGCGGTGTACCTGGATGCGCAGGCTGGGGTCGCCCCCTACACCGCGAAGCGTCCGGCTCCAACGGTAATTACTCTACCTTGCTCGCATTCGCAGTTTATGCAGTCGCGGTAATTCTGATTCCGTTCTGTATTCGTTGCAGCTATTCCAAGTGGTGGAAGGGTGGATCCCACCTTCGGACGATGAGAGCTCGGTCCCATCCGCCCAGGACATAGGCGAGTCGCCGCCTGCCAGGGGCAACGAGGACGACGAGGACGAGTCCGAAGAGGAGGTCGCCCCACTGGTCCGAAAGACCCGCGGGCAACGACAGCGCGAGATCGAGGCAAGCAGAAGCCTCGAGCATCATGATGACGACGACGAGCTCCCAGAGACCACCTCGCGCCATCAAGCCACTCCGTCAAAGAAGAAGAAGAAGGAAAGGGAGGCGAGGGCCCCCCTGAAGAAGAAGACGAAGGCGTCGAATACGGCCTCGCCGCCGCACTCGGCGAGCAGCTCCGACGCTCCCAGCCTAGCCGGTGACGGCGCGCCGCCAGCGACAACCGTGCTGGATGCGGCGACCGTGGAAGTGCCGCTGGCTTCAAAGCCTCCGCCATTCGCCCCAGTCTCCGGGCTGGGGAAGGCTCCGGCTGCGACGGCTTCACCTCGCAAGGAGGCTCCGACTACAGCGGCTTCGCCTCGCAAGGAGGCTCCCGCCGAGGATGTCCCAGAGGCGCCAGCTGCGGCCTCAACGACGAAGAAGCCGTCCGTGTCTTGGGCACGCGACGTCCTGGAGCTGGGGCTCAGTCGCCGACTGGGCCCTGAACTGGAAAAACCGGCCGGCCTCCGTACGGGGCTACGTTTCATCCCAGTCGCCAAGTGAGTGCGCTCACCCTTCCTTATTTTCCATAACTATTTCGATTGTTTTTATTGATTCGATTGATGCGCAGGACCGGAGTGAAAAGGATGGGCCACCCGACCGTGGCTAAGGTGCCCTCCGCCGCTAGCGATGAGGATCCTTCCCGCAAGAGGAAGGCGGACGAGGTCGTCGCCTCGGCGTATGGCAGTAAGAAGGCCAAGGGCGACGACACCGTCACTATCTCTGATGATACAGCGGTCGCACCAGCCGGGCCCGTGATGGAGGCAGCCGCGTCTACGAAGGAGGGTGCTTCCTTGCCTGGAACGGCGGAGGCGACCTCTCTCGGAGCGGGTGCCTCTATCGCTACCTTTCCGCGCTTCGTGACCAAGGCGGCCACGGCGAGTGGGCCTGCGCCCTCGAGCCACGCTCCTGGGACCGCCGATGCTGAAGTCGACCAACGTTGCGGGCACACGCCGGCACTTCTCGCGTCCGTGGACGCGGTACAACTCCACGGCATGCTTGGCGCGGCCATCCAGGTACATCCAGTCCCCGAGGATCAGGTCGGTGCTTTGCAGCGGCCTGATTCTTATAATTTCTCATCTTTTTGTTTGTCGCATCCAGTCCCCGAGTGCGCACGCGCTAAATTTTAGCGGGTGGGCACTTAGGAATTTCTTGACCGCCAGTCCCCGAGTGCGCACACGCTGAATTTCAGCGGGTGGGCACTTAGGAATTTTTCTTTGATTAACCTTTTGGTGACGTGCAGGGTCTGCAGCTTGAGTCAGCGGACCGATTGGCCGCGAAACAGCGCGCGGAGAGGGAGCTGGCCGTCGTCCAGGAGGCGAACAAAGGGCGTCAGGCTGTTGCTGCGAAGGCTGAGGAAGCTCGCCAGGGGCTTGTCCCCGCTGGTGAGTTGGTTGAGGCGCGATCTGCTCTGGGTGCCGCTGAACAGCGGATCGCCGACCTCGAGCGCGAACTTCGGGAGGCGAGAGAAGAAGCGAGCTCGGCTAACGGGCGAGCTAA
Organism: Avena sativa; assembly: GCA_916181665.1. NCBI lineage: Eukaryota > Viridiplantae > Streptophyta > Magnoliopsida > Poales > Poaceae > Avena > Avena sativa. The sequence continues at coordinate 289,783,827 of OV702296.1, forward strand.
GGCCGCCATTGCGGCTGCTGAGGAGGATCGCAAGGTGTCGGAAGTCCTTATTGCTGGGCTTCAGGACGACCACACGTCGCTTCAGTGCTTCATCACGGGACTTGCCCGCCCGTTGCTTGGTGAGTACATCTTCCCTTTCTAGTGGTTGTGGCTTTTGTGGTGTCCGTCGTACTCATCATTGTCTTCTACTCGCAGGTCGCATCATTGATAGCGAAGGAGAGGCGAGCTCGCTCGACGCGAGGCAGTGCGTAAGCATGCTCGTCGATTCGGCGACGTTGTCGGCAACGTGCATCCGCGCCTACCTCCAAGAAATATCGCCCACGGAGGTGATTCCTAGCGACCTCGTTGAGGTGTGGAAGTATTTGGAGAAGGCGCCCGCGGTCGTTGAGTTCATGACGCGGTCGGCGTTTCGGCGTGGAGTGTCTACGGCACTGAGCCTTGGACTCGCCCACTTCCCCGAAGATTTTGACATTGACGATGTGACGAGTGGGTATCCATCGTCGACTGTCGCGGTGGAGCTGTCCGAGGTCCTCAAGTTGCAAGAACGTGCCGCCACGTACTCGGAACGTGTCTGGGCAATGGGCGACCTCCTGCCGTACCAGGAGACGGTTGTCGCGCCGAACGACCCCGAGCCGCCGCATCGTGACTTCAAGGTCGAGCAACCTTTTCGCGCGGCGATGGCAGGTGAACTGACGACGTATCGATCAAACCCGTACACGGCGTTCATCCGCAATCGCCGGGATGTTGGCGAGTCGTCATCGAAGCCTGCAGAGTAGGGTAGTTTGCCTTGTGGCGTTAGCAGCAGTTCTGCCACGCGGGCATATTTTGTAACATGAAACAATGCAATATGCGATTGAATGAGACGTCGTGTCTATTTTGGTATTTGTTTGTGTGCTTTTGATTGATTTTGAACGAGTCCCCGAGCGCGTCCGCCCTTTTGTGGGGTTTACCTCGTATATGATATATGTGTTGTTATCATGTGTTTTGTTGTTTTGGTCGACTCGCCCGAGCTCGGAGAGCCAGTCGCAAGGCGACTCCCTTGAGTTCTCTATACTTTACCGTTTTCCCTTGCACGAACGGGGTCGGGTGGCCGAGTCCCCGAGCGTGGTACTTGGTTGTTCTAGGCGCGACTCGAGGGTGGTTGAGGATTTAGCGCGTTGGTGTGAGCGCGTCACTCCTGCCTGGCCCGTGGGGTCAGTCGCGTGGCGAGTCCTGGGCATGCTCTCTTACTTGGCGTTTTCCCTGGCCACTCGCGAAGAACTGGTCTTCAGTCCCCGAGCGTGGTACTTAGCTGTTCGAGTCGCTATGCCGAGGATGCGGAGGACCAAGGTCGCTGTGAGAAGCGAGGGCAGTTGTCTTGGCTCGTAGAACCAGTCGAGCTAGGCGACGGGCTCCGGGTGGACGTTTTTCGTGGACGATGCAAGACCTGAGGTGATTCAGTGCTCTTACACCGCACTACTTAGCCGTTCCGATCGCTGTACCAAAGGTTGACTTCTGCAGTTAGCTTAACGCTGTTATTACGAGTGCGAGTGGCACAAGTCATGGAGAGTAGGCGCAATTTGCGGTAACCGTTTCTTTTTATTTCATAGCGACTGGAGGGTACATGTGTGGGGTTCTAGGAGTAGAACATCCATAGGAGGTTTACATTCCATGGTAGCTTGACGTCGAGTTCGCCGTCCCCGTGGACGTCGATGAGGTAGTAGGCGTCGTTGCCGAGTACGCGCCCGATAGCGAATGGGCCTTCCCACGGAGGGGAGAACTTGTGCATGCCCTTCTTGTCCTGGATGAGGCGTAACACCAGGTCGCCTTCCTGGAAGGTGCGAGCTTTCACCCGCCGGCTGTGGTAACGGCGGAGTCCTTGCTGGTAGATGGCAGTGCGTGACCGAGCGAGGTCGCGCGCTTCATCTATTTGGTCGATCCCGTCTTGGCGGGCAAGCTCGTTTGCGGCCTCCGTATAGTGGACGACCCGCGGCGATTCGTGTTCGAGGTCGGTGGGCATGACTGCTTTGGCACCGTAGACCATGAAGAAGGGGGTGAATCCCGTCGATCTGTTGACTGAGGTGCGGATCCCCCAGATGACAGAGGGCAACTCCTCGACCCAGCACCCGGCGGTGCGCTCGAGTGGTACTTGTAGCCGCGGCTTCAGGCCGTGGAGGATGCTTTGGTTGGCCCGTTCCGCCTGGCCGTTGGATTCCGGGTGGGCGACTGACGCGAGGTGGGCAGTTTTATTTATTCAGTTATCGTGGTAGCAATTACTAGTCAGGTATAGATAGTCATCCTGATATAATAAGCAGTGGGCCCTTTTAGTTAACCATTCCGTTGTAGTTGCAACACTTACTAGTCAGATACAATTAGCATGAGATATCCCAAACCCAGCAGTTGTTGGTACTTTTATTTAGCCATTCCGTTGTAGTGAAGCTGATTACTAGTCATATCGGATACAAGTCAAATTATAACAGTAAACTTTAGTTATAGTTGTCTATGATCGAGAACTGTGCTCCAAGTCGTCCATAATCGCGGACACGGCTTCTCGAAAAGATTTAACCCTGCAGGGGTGCACCAAAGTTTCCACACGCACCTACACCCTTGTTGTCAGATCAGGTAGGTACAAGATCACAAAACATACACCCAACAGTATGTCGACGGGGTTTTGGACACGACGTTTCCTAGACCCAAAGCAAGCACATGGGGGCCACACCACTAAGCTACCCATAACGAAGTCGGCCGGTCTCCGAGACGGACCTAGGGTCTATGACAACAGCTGTAAACGACTGGGAACCCAAAAGTGTGACTGGGCTTGTCGATACCGCGAAAACGTGGCACGGGGTTCTAAAATAGTACAAGCGCTCCACGCGCAATAGTAAATAAAGCAGTAAATCATGGCATAAGTGCAGGATAGTAATAAAGCCCCAAACTACTTTGTGGCCCCCGGTACAGTACTTTGAAATCAGGTACTAATCGATGGGGGTGCCCACACACCCCACCTGTGGTTAGCGCGCTCGATCTCGGAACAGGTGTCAAGAACTCGGGGTCCTACGGGACACCAGTGAGCGGTTCAAAACTAGATATTGTTTATTACCCACCGGTGCCTCTACATTTACCTACTTCAATTTTAGTTATTAAACGATAATTAAAGCCATGATCATCTCCAACATTAAACATACGGCAATACTCCACAACTGTGGTACTTGACGACACGCAACAGCACTTGAGCAAGCGACTACGACACGCAAGTCCAACTATCTACCAAACAACAGGTAATAGGATGTGTCCAAGGCAATATAAGGCTGCAAGGGATTTCCCGAGTACGAAAACTAGAGCATCGCAACACAGATAGCAATAGATCAACAGGAGGAAATAAAAACTATAAAAGTAAAATAGGTAGAAAAGGGGGAGAATGCTCGCCTGAAAACATTGCCGAAGGTTCATCCGAAGATTGGGTCGACACTCGCATCAACTCATCGTCCTAATCCGTGAAGAAGCAAAGCACTAGAAGAAACACCGAATGAACTATTTAATACTACGGCAGAAGATCGAGCATGATGCATGCATGATGTATGACATGGCAAAGGTGCGATGCAATTAGACAATATTAAGCGAAACCGGGGCCCCGACATTTATTTAGGTGGATCAAGTTTTTTAGATGCCCCGCATTTTAAATGTTGTCTTAATATGGCAAAACATAGCATCGGTTCGCTACACATATTTAAATGAAGACAATGTTAGACTAGATTCGCCCGCATATGGCCTCCATATTTACTTCAGGTGAGTCGACATAATGCCCAACACAAAGATATATGCAAGCATGTACAATTTGAATGCAACAATATATATTATATATTATAAAAATAAAGGTCTCAAGAAAAGGGTCACACATGGGGAACTCGACGATCTTGGGCTCTGGGGGTACGGGTTCGGTCTTCGGATCGGCCTTCGGGATCGGTCTTTAATTCCGTGAAGACGGTCGTGGCATCCGGGAAGGCGATCTTGACATGGGGCTTCAGATCCATGTCAACGTCCTTGTGGTTCCGGGTTTCAAGGGTCGATGGAGAACTTGGGTCAGCGATCTTGGCAGGGATACTTGTCCATGTGGCCGAACTTGTCGATGAGATCTTGGAATCGCTTGGCATCTTAGATGCGGGTCTTGGCTTGCGATGAGGCCATGGAGATTTGATGATGAGCAGAGTCGGGGATTCAATAGGGAGTTCTTTCACCCATCATCCAACAATGGGACACTTGCACAACCGCTGCTACCACAAGCTGTCGGTGGAGCCAACAAAAGAAGGCTCACATCGTTCATAGAACTGACAGGGACATGGTGCCTGCAGGGCGAGGGAGGTGGCCAGGGCGTGGGCTCGGGGCGGAGGCCGAAGAGGAGAGGCCGGAGGCGCTGAGCACGGCCGGCCAGCCCGGCGGTCACCGGCAAGCACAGGGGAAGGGGCGAGGCATCCGGCAGAGGCGAGCTTGGCGAGGTGAAGCCGACGTGCTACCCGCATCAGCAAGGTTGGCCGGCGGGGCGAGCTTGATGCAGGCCTTGCAGAAGCGGGAGGAGGCCGGCGACAAGCCGCCAGAGAGGTGAGGGCGAGGCGGCCGAGTGCCAGGGAGAGAGGCGGCGCTCCGGTGGGGGCACGGGCTCCTGGCGGCGACGGAGGAGCTCTGCGAGGAAGGGAGGGAGGCGACCGCGCGGAGGAGAACCATGGGAGAAAGGAGACCGGAGGTGGGTGGCTGGCTTGGGACGGCGGGGAGTCGATGATGCGCAGCGGTGGACGCAGTATGAGCGGGGGAGGCGAGACGAGGAAGGCAGTATCGAGGGGAGGCGGTTTCCGCGTGGGGGAAGCGTGAGGAGGGGGTGGGTCCAGGGGAGCGACAGGAATAGGGGGATCGAGAGGCGTAGAGATGTCCAGGTATTGCGGCGGGGTGGGACGCGGTCAAACAGTGGTGGGGCCAGAGAGAGGTGGGTGTGGTGTGCGTGTGTTTGTCGTCTAGAGCGGGGCGTGTGGGTGTGCTGCGCGCGCTGGGTGGCGGCGGCTGGGGGTAGCCGGTGGTTAGGGTTGGTGGGGATGGGTTTGTAGGGTTTCGTAGCATGGAAAACAAAATATTCTACCGCATACAAACAAACAAGCCAAGATCTATCTACTAGATTGTAGCAACAAGTCGATAGAATAACTCACCCTCGAAGATTCCAAAGTGTTTAACGAGAGCGGATTCTCGTGGGTGATGTAGTCGTACTCTTCCCGATCTCAAGATCGCGTAGACGATCCTTCCGGCGCTGCGTTCCGGCAGCGCTCCCGCGGTCGGTCACACGTTCGGTACTCGACGAAGACCTTCCTCTCCCTTGTTCCAGCAGGCAGCGGAGTTTGTAGCACTCTCCTCGTGATTCCGGCAGCACAACGGCGTGGTACCGGAAGTAGAGGGGAGATCTCGCAGGGCTTCGCCTTAAGCCGGAGCGAGTATGGTGGATTATAAGAGAGCTCCTCGGCGATCTAGGGTTTAGATACACCAAGGAGGAGGTGCTAGAGACGGCGGCTAGGGCTTGGGGCAGCCCAACTCGGCGGCTAGGGCAACCCTAGGAAGCGGCGGCAGCTGCAGGAGGTGGTGGCGCCAAGCTAGGGTTTGGGGCAGGGAACTTGTGTGCCAGGAGGGGCAGCCCTGCCCCTCCCTTTATAGGTGGGAGGTGCGGCCAAGGGGAGGGGAGTCCCTCCCCAACTCGTCTTGGAGGTGGGCCGCCGGTTGGAGGAGGGAACTCCTCCCCAACTCGGTTTCCACCTCTCCTCCTCTTTCCAAAAACTGCCGTTTGACTTTTCAAACTAGTCGTTTGACTTTTCAAACTAGGATTTGAATAAACCCTTTATTTTGGACAGTGATGACACTTAGTACATGATGCAATCATTCCAACTTGTAATGACACATTCATGTACCCCTTCCCCTCCGGAGTGCCGGACATTCCGGAACCTTCTAGAACATTCCCGATGAAAACACCGGAATCATTCCCCAACTCCGAAACGAGACTTTACTTATATGAATCTTATTCTCCGGACCATTCCGGATCTCCTCGTGATATCCCGGATCCCATCCGAGACTCCGAACAACATTCGGTCTCTTTCTCATCATACCATAACTACTCAAACAACGTCGAATCCTTAAGTGTGTCTCCCTACGGTTCGTGAATTATGCGGACATGATCGAGACACTTCTCCGAACAATAACCAATAGAGGAATCTGGAAATTCATATGGCTCCCACATATTTCTACGATTACTTTGCGATCGAATGAACCACTTACATACGATACCAATTTCCCTTTGTCTCACGATAGTTTACTTATCCGAGGTTATGATCGTCGGTATCTCTGCATACCTAGTTCAACCTCGTTACCGATAAGTACTCTTTTCTCGTTCCCGTGATATGTGATCCCTTGTGAGCCAGTCACATGCTTGCAAGCTAATTGGATGACATTCCACCGAGAGGGCCCAGAGTATATCTATCTGTCATATGGATGGACAAATCCCACTCTTGATCCATGTGTCTCAACCAATACTTTCCGAACACTCAATGCCACCTTTATAGCCACCCAGTTACGGTGTGGTGTTTGATGTCATCAAAGCATCCATCCGGTAAAGGTGATATGCATGATCTCATGGTCGAAGGAATTAGGTTACTATGTATCAGAAAGCATATAGCAATTGAACTATTGAAATGACTTGATCTTTATGCTACGCTTATCTATAGGAGTATGTCCGTCATATCATTCTCCTAACGATATGATCTTGTTGTTAATAACATCTCAATGTTCATGATAGGGAAACCACAATCATATATTAACCAACAAGCTAGTATTATTTGTAGAGGCTTTACTAGGGACTTCAAATTAAGTTTACAAATCACACAAGTATTAATGTTTCCTTGAATACTACTATAGCATGAATGTAAACATTTATCATAAACACAAAGATATAATAATAACTATATTTATTATTGCCTCTAGGGCATATCTCCAACAGTCTCCCACTTGCACTAGAGTCATCTAATCTAGATTACATGGTAATATACCGAACACCCATGGCAGTTTGGTGTTGGTCATGTTTTGCCCTCGGGAGAGGTTTAGTCAACGGATCCGCCACATTCAGATCTGTGTGTACTTTGCAAATCTTTATATCCCCATCTTGGATATGTTCTCGAATAGCGTGAAAACGTAGCTTGATGTGCTTCAGCTTCTTGTGTGACCTTGGTTCTTGCGCATTGGCTATGGCGCCCATGTTTCACAGTAGATAGATATTGGGTCCAGCACACTAGGAACCACACCCAGCTCTGTAATGAACTCTTTCATCCAAATCGCTTCTTGTGAAGCCTCCGAAGCAGCCATGTATTCCGATTCAGTTGAAGATCTCGCCACAACGCTTTGCTTTGCACTCCTCCAGCTAACTGCTGCACCATTCAAAATAAATACGTATCCAGATTGTGATTTAGAATCATCCAGATCGGTGTTCCAACTAGCATCGGTGTAACCATTAACAACGAGTTGTTCATCACCTCCATAAGAAAGAACCATATCCTTAGTTCTTCTCAAGTACTTAAGGATGTTTTTGACCGCTGTCCAATGATCCACTCCTGGATCACTTTGACATCTGCTAGATAAACTAACAGCATATGCAATGTCGGGTCTAGTACATAGTATGGCATACATTAGAGATCCTATGGCTGAGGTATAGGGAGTCTTACTCATCCTTTCTCTATCTTCTGCCGATGTCGGACTCTGAGTTTTACTCAAGATTGTATTGGGCTACATGGGCAAGAACCCTTTCTTGCTATCTTCCATTCCAAACCTCTTTAGAACTTTGTCCAAATATGTACTTTGTGACAATGATATTTGGCGTTTTGATCTATCTCTATAAATCTTTATGCCTAATATGTAAGATGCTTTGCCAAGATCCTTCATTGAAAAACTATTATTCAAATATTCCTTGACACTATTAAGGAGGTCTACATCATTCCCAATCAACAATATGTCATCTACATATAGTATTAAGAATGCTACAGAGCTCCCACTCACTTTCTTGTAAATACAAGCTTCTCCATAAGTTTGTATAAAACCAAAACTTTTGATTACCTTATCAAAACGTTGATTCCAACTTCGGGATGCTTGCTTCAATCCATAGATGGACCGTTGAAGTTTGCATACCTTGTTAACATCTTTAGGATCGACAAAACCTTTGGGTTGCATCATATACAACTCTTCATCAATGTCTCCATTGAGGAATGCTGTTTTGACATCCATCTGCCATATCTCATAATCATAATATGCAGCGATTGCTAACATAATCCTCACAGACTTTAGCTTCGCTACTGGTGAGAAAGTATCATCGTAGTCAACTCCTTGAATTTGTCGAAACCCTTTTGCGACAAGTCGAGCTTTATAGACAGTAACATTACCATCAGCATTTGTTTTCTTCTTGAAAATCCATTTGTTCTCGACAGCCTTCCGGCCATCCGGTAAGTCCACCAAAGTCCATACTTGGTTTTCGTACATGGATCCAATCTCGGATTTCATGGCTTCTTGCCATTTATTGGAATCTGGGCTCATCATCGCTTCCTCATATGTCTCAGGGTCATTGGTGTTGTCCACCAACATGACACTCATAACGGGATCATACCAATCTGGAGTGGTACGAGTTCTCGTTGACCTGCGAGGCTCTGTAGTAACTTCAACCGAAGTTTCATGATCACCATCATTAGCTTCCTCTCTTATTGGTGCAGGCACCACAGGAACTTCTTCTGGTGCTGCGCTACTCGCAATTTCGAGAGAAGGTTCAACAACCTCGTCAAGTTCTACTTTCCTTCCAGTCACTTCTTTCGAGATAAATTCCTTCTCTAGAAAGGATCCATTCTTGGCAACGAAGATTTTTGCCTTCGGATCTATGATAGAAGGTATACCCAATAGTTTCCTTCGGGTATCCTATGAAGACGCATTTTTCCGCTTTGGGTTCAAGCTTGTCCGGCTGTAACTTCTTTACATAGGCTTCGCACCCCCAAACTTTAAGGAACGACAATCTAGGTTTCTTCCCAAACCATAATTCATACGGTGACGTTTCAACGGATTTAGACGGTGCCCTATTTAAAGTGAATGCGGCTGTTTCTAATGCATAACCCCAAAATGATAGCGGTAAATCTGTAAGTGACATCATAGAACGAACCATATCTAAGAGAGTTCGATTACGACGTTCGGACACACCATTACGTTGTGGTGTTCCTGGCGGTGTCAATTGTGAAAGTATTCCGCATTTCTTCAAATGCTCGCCAAACTCGTAACTTAGATATTCACCTCCACGATCAGAACGTAGAAATTTAATCTTCTTGTTACGTTGATTCTCTACCTCACTTTGAAATTCCTTAAACTTCTCGAAAGTTTCGGACTTATGTTTCATGAAATAGATATACCCATATCTACTCAAGTCATCCGTGAAGGTAAGAACATAACGATAACCACTGCGCGATGCTACACTCATTGGACCACACACATCGGTATGTATGATTTCCAATAAGTCCGTAGCTAGCTCCATCATACCAGAAAATGGAGTCTTAGTCATTTTACCCATCAGACATGCTTCGCATCTATCAAGTGATTCGAAATCAAGTGATTCAAGAAGTCCATCAAAATGGAGTTTCTTCATACGCTTCACTCCAATGTGACCAAGACGACAGTGCCATATATAGGTCGAGTTATCGTTCGATTTCAAACGTTTAGCCTCAATGTTATTAATATGTGTATTTCCACTATCGAGATTCAACAAGAATAGACCATCTATCAAAGGTGCATGTGCATAAAACATATTACTCATATAAATCGAGCAACCATTATTCTCGGACTTAAACAAGTAACCGTCTCGCAATAAACAAGATCCCGATATAATGTTCATGCTCAACGCAGGCACCAAATAACAATTATTTAAGTATAAAACTAATCCCGATGGTAGATGAAGGGGTAGCGTGCCGACCGCGATCACATCAACCTTTGATCCGTTTCCAACGCGCATCGTCACCTCGTTCTTCGCTAGCTTCCGTTTATTCTGCAGCACCTGTTTCGAGTTACAAATATGAGCAACCGAACCAGTATCAAATACCCAGGCACTACTACGAGTACTAGTGAGATACACATCAATAACATGTATATCAGATATACCTTTCTTTTTTATGTTGCCGTTCTTCAAATCCGCCAAGTACTTTGGGCAATTCCGCTTCCAGTGACCTTCTCTCTTGTAGTAAAAGCACTCAATATCAGGCTTAGGTCTAGCCTTGGTCTTCTTCGTTGGCGCGGTAACTTTCTTACCACCCTTCTTGAAGTGTCCCTTCTGCTTAGACTTGCCTTTCTTGAATTTGGTGGTCTTATTGACCAACAACACTTGGTGCTCTTTCTTGATCTCCACTTCTGCAGACTTTAACATAGCAAACAGTTCTAGCAACTGCTTGTTCATGTTCTGCATGTTGTAGTTCATCACAAAGTTCTTGTAACTTGGTGGTAGTGATTGGAGAACACAGTAAATCCCCAAAGCATTAGGAATCACTATACCCAAGCTTTGGAGTTTGTTTGCGTGCCCAGACATCTTAAGCACATGCTCACTGACGGAGCTGCCCTCTTCCATCTTGCAGTTAAAGAACTTTTCAGAAGCCTCATAGCTTTCAATTGCCGCATGAGTCTCAAAAATAATTTGAGATCCTCGACAATATCATATGGGTCTGAATTCTCAAACCTTTTCTGAAGCTCCGATTCTAAACCATACAAGATAGCACACTGAACTATGGAGTACTGATTCTTCCGAGCGAGGTAAACATTCTTTACTTCATCGGTAGCATCAGCTGCAGGTGGGTCACCCAGCGGTGCATCCAGCACATAGGTCAAATTACCAGCTGTGAGGACAATCCTCAAATTGCGGAACCAATCCGCGAAGTTTCTTCCATTGTTTTTCAAATTTTCTTTCTCTAGGAACGCATTAAAATTGATGGTAGGGGCTGCCATTGATCTACAACATATTTGCAATAGTTTAGACTAAGTTTATGACAAATTGAGTTCAAATTAATAAAATTAAACTAGGTGAACTCCCACTCAAAACAACATCCCTCACATTGTTTTAGTGATCACACGAACCAAATCCACTACATCAACACCGATCATCACGAGAGTTGATATAGTTTCAATGGCGAACAATCGACATGTTCATCATATCTACTATATGATTCATGCTTTACCTTTCGGTGATCCGTGTTCCGAGACCATGTCTGTACACGCTAGGCTCGTCAAGATCAAACCTTAGTTTCTGCATGAGCAAATCTGGCTTGCTCACGTTGTATACACTTGCGGAATCTAACACACCCGATCATCACGTGGTGCTTCGAAACAACAAGCTTTAGCAACGGTGCAAACTAAGGGTGAACACTTTACGACTTGAAATTCATGTGCATGAGGGATCATCTTATAATGCTACCGTCGTCTACTAAGCAATACAAGATGCATATCACATGCAATTCAAAATATGTGATATGATATGGCCTTTCTTCTTTGTGCTTCCGATCTCCATCTTCAAGCACGAACATGATCTCCATCATCACCAGCATTGCATCAAGGTCAATGACGCTTATCCATGGTTGTCGTCCACCAGCTTCAACTATTACAACTACTTTGAATAGACACGCAGGTCTTAACAGAAATTAAAGACAACCATATGGCTCCTGCCGGTTGCCAACTTACAATAAGGATCATTGCATACATCAAATATAATCACAATCATGGCCATATCACATCACTGCACACCCCTGCAAAACAAAGTTAGACGCCTCTACTTTCTTTGCATATTTTACGTGGTTTGGGGCTTTCAATAAGTGTCGTTCTAACTTACGAACAGGAACCACAACATTGATACTAGTATTGTTAATCACCCGTTGTAAATTGGATCTTAACTATGCTAGGAGAAACAGGCACCCGCAAAGCCACTTATGCAATACAAGTTGCATGTCAAGCGTGGAGCAAGTCTCATGAACGATGTCATGTAAGGTTAGCCCGGGCCTCTTCATCCCAACATACTGCAAGATGCAAAGTACACAAGAAGCAATCGACAATAAAAGCATCAACCCCCACAATGACCATTGTGTTCTACTCGTGCAACAGATCTACATATAGACACGGCTCTGATACCAGTGTAGGGTTTCGTAGCATGGAAAACAAAATATTCTACCGCATACAAACAAACAAGCCAAGATCTATCTACTAGATTGTAGCAACGAGTTGATAGAATAACTCACCCTCGAAGATTCCAAAGTGTTTAACGAGAGCGGATTCTTGTGGGTGATGTAGTCGTACTCTTCCTGATCTCAAGATCGCGTAGACGATCCTTCCGGCGCTCTGTTCCGGCAGCGCTCCCGCAGTCGGTCACACGTTCGGTACTCGACGAAGACCTTCCTCTCCCTTGTTCCAGCAGGCAGCGGAGGTTGTAGCACTCTCCTCGTGATTCCGGCAGCACAACGGCGTGATACCGGAAGTAGAGGGGAGATCTCGCAGGGCTTCGCCTTAAGCCGGAGCGAGTATGGTGGATTATGAGAGAGCTCCTCGGTGATCTAGGGTTTAGATACACCAAGGAGGAGGTGCTAGAGCCGGCGGCTAGGGCTTGGGGCAGCCCAAGTCGGCGGCTAGGGCAACCCTAGGAAGCGGCGGCAGCTGCAGGAGGTGGTGGCGCCAAGCTAGGGTTTGGGGAAGGGAACTTGTGTGCCAGGAGGGGCAGCCCTGCCCCTCCCTTTATAGGTGGGAGGTGCGGCCAAGGGGAGGGGAGTCCCTCCCCAACTCGGCTTGGAGGTGGGCCGCCGGTTGGAGAAGGGAACTCCTCCCCAACTCGGTTTCCACCTCTCCTCCTCTTTCCAAAAACTGTCGTTTGACTTTTCAAACTAGCCGTTTGACTTTTCAAACTAGGATTTGAATAAACCCTTTATTTTGGACAGCGATGACACTTAGTACATGATGCAATCATTCCAACTTGTAATGACACATTCATGTACCCCTTCCCCTCCGGAGTGCCGGACATTCCGGAACCTTCTAGAACATTCCCGATGAAAACACCGGAATCATTCCCCAACTCCGAAACGAGACTTTCCTTATATGAATCTTATTCTCTGGATCTCCTCGTGATATCCCGGATCCCATCCGAGACTCCGAACAACATTCGGTCTCTTTCTCATCATACCATAACTACTCAAACAACGTCGAATCCTTAAGTGTGTCTCCCTACGGTTCGTGAATTATGCGGACATGATCGAGACACTTCTCCGAACAATAACCAATAGAGGAATCTAGAAATTCATATGGCTCCCACATATTTCTACGATTACTTTGCGATCGAATGAACCACTTACATACGATACCAATTTCCCTTTGTCTCACGATAGTTTACTTATCCGAGGTTATGATCGTCGGTATCTCTGCATACCTAGTTCAACCTCGTTACCGATAAGTAATCTTTTCTCGTTCCCGTGATATGTGATCCCTTGTGAGCCAGTCACATGCTTGCAAGCTAATTGGATGACATTCCACCGAGAGGGCCCAGAGTATATCTATCTATCATATGGATGGACAAATCCCACTCTTGATCCATGTGTCTCAACCAATACTTTCCGAACACTCAATGCCACCTTTATAGCCACCCAGTTACGGTGTGGTGTTTGATGTCATCAAAGCATCCATCCGGTAAAGGTGATATGCATGATCTCATGGTCGAAGGAATTAGGTTACTATGTATCAGAAAGCATATAGCAATTGAACTATTGAAATGACTTGATCTTTATGCTACGCTTATCTATAGGAGTACGTCCGTCATATCATTCTCCTAACGATATGATCTTGTTGTTAATAACATCTCAATGTTCATGATAGGGAAACCACAATCATATATTAACCAACAAGCTAGTATTATTTGTAGAGGCTTTACTAGGGACTTCAAATTAAGTTTACAAATCACACAAGTATTAATGTTTCCTTGTTAATACTATTATAGCATGAATGTAAACATTTATCATAAACACAAAGATATAATAATAACTATATTTATTATTGCCTCTAGGGCATATCTCCAACAGGGTTTGGTCTAGGGTTAGGGTTTGGTAGAGGGGTGGTAGGCCGGATACTGGCTGGGCCTTTTGGGCCTGGCCGGCGGCTGTCTTCCCCGATAAAACTAGTTTAATATTATTTTCTTTCTTTCAAAACAAAACAGTTGCAAAAAGTTTTTAGATAAATAAAAGATCCGGACGGATCTAAGGTTTTGATTTGAACAAAGAGGGGAATCTCTAGAAAACAAATTAGGCTTTTAGCAAGATAGTTTTTAAACAAACAATATGCATGCAGATGTCATGATTATGCGCAAAGTATTATTTAGCACGCGATTTTCTAGTAGAGAATTTACCCGGGGTGCTACAACTGTCAACACAAAGAAGGTGCAGGTCCATCCGACTGATGCCTCCAAGACGACGCTGATCGCCAACGACCTCAGCTCCGCATAGGAAAGTGCGCTCATCGAATTCCTCCGTGAGCACTGGGAAATCTTTGCCTGGTGTCCTGCGGACATGCCAGGAGTTCCCAGGGAATTTGCCGAGCACGCACTCAATGTCTTTCCAGACGCCAAGCCCGTCAAACAGTCCATCCGACGACTATCCGAACCACGGGCCAAAGCAATCGAAGTCGAAGTCAACAGACTACTCGACGCAAACTTCATCAGGGATATCAAGGAGAGCGAGTGGCTCGCCAACACCGTGATGGTCCCCAAAAAGGACATGGACATCCTGCGGATGTGCGTGGACTTCACATCGCTGAACAAGCACTGCCCGAAGGACCACTTCCCTCACCCTCGGATCGATCAGATCATCGATTCGACTGCAGGATGCGAAAAACTCTCCTTCCTCGACACCTACTCAGGCTACAACCAGATTCGACTGAAGGTCGAAGATCAGGAGAAAACGGCGTTCATCACGCCGTTTGGAGTGTTTTGCTACAACACAATGCCCTTCGGGCTGAAGAACACAGGTGCCACGTACCAACGGTGCATGTAGGCATGCCTGAAGGATCAGATCGGCCGCAACATACAAGTCTATGTCGATGACATAGTCATCAAAACAAGGAAGGTCAAGACGCTCATCGACGATCTCCGCGAGACGTTCGATAACATTGATCGATATAAGATCAAAGTTAAACCCATAAAAATGCGCCTTCGACGTCCCATCTGGTCAGCTGCTAGGCTACTTCATCTCCCAGCGAGGGATCGAGGCGAACCTGAAGAAAATCCGGGTCATAATGGCCATGGAGAAGACGAAGAACCTCAAGGGAATCCAATAGCTTGTCGGTCGAATAGCGGCATTGAGAAGGTTCATCAGTCGCATGGGCGAAAAAGCCTTGCCATTCTACCAGCTGCTGCGCAAGGCAGACAAATTCAAGTGGACACCCGAGACGGACGACGCATTCGAAGATCTAAAGCGGCTACTCTGTACCTCGCCCGTCTTGGTCACACCAAAGAAGCGTGAGCCTTTACTGCTGTACATAGCAGCCACACATCATGTGGTAAGCACCATACTGGTGGTCGAGCGACCGGAAGAAGGCAAGACCCATGGGGTCCAACGCCCAATCTACACCTCACCGAGGTATTGACGCCGACAAAGCAGAGGTACCCTAACTACCAGAAACTTGCCTACGGCGTGTTCATGACGGCTAGTCACGCACCCTATGAATTCTTCGACTGCGATCCTTCGGATCAGCACGCAAAAAAATTTCGGCAACTCTGCCCCAGACAACGCTAAGTGAGTAAAATATCCTCCTTGGCCACCCGAAACACCTCCGCGGTGATAAAATTTCGGATGCTGTGTCTGCAACACAAAGATAAGACCTACAGATATCATTTGATGGCCTGGCAACGCACATGTAACACCCTCAGAATCGGCCCTATGCAAGTTTCAGCGAAACTCCCAAACCCGCATAGAAACGATTCAAAGGTGCCCACCAGGCACTTTCGTGCGGGTGGAAAACGAAGTAATAACATTACACAACAGTCCTCGATGGGACCCACAGAACAGATATATATACCACACGACTCCATGAGTCAAGAATACAAATATTCAGTACAAAGATCCAATCACCTTGAAAACGACAGAGCGTCCGTCTACGGACAAGATGCAAATGGGGCTAAGAGCCCTGAAGAATGACCAATGGCGTCCATAACCCTGCCCAGGCCAAGCCGGAAGGGTAACCCTGCTAACGACGTCGAGCTCAAAACCTGCTTAACCAAAGGGGTCCCGACAAAGGGCAAAGGAAAAAGAGGAGCGTCAGTACTGAGGCCAGTACACGGCGAGGCTAGAATTCGGCGGTCCTCGCCTACATAGGTATGGTGGACTGAGGCGGCAGCGGCAGCATGCACTACACAACCTATAGAGTCCTGATACAACTGGCGGCTATCAGAGAGGGGTAAGAAGGACCTATCCGGAACCAACCTGATACTACCATCAAACAAACCCATCCTGGTGTTTCCCCCTCGAGACCAAACGAGGAAGTCAACCGAGGAACTCACACCGTTGGCAGTTTTATTTATTCGGTTATCGTTATAGCAATTACTAGACAGGTGTAGTTAATCATCCTGATAAAATAAGCAGTGGGCCGTTTTAGTTAACCATTCTGTTGTAGTTGCAACACTTACTAGTCAGATACAATAAGCATGAGATAACCCGAAACCCAGCAGTTGTTGGTACTTTTATTTAGCCATTCCGTTGTAGTTGCAATATTTACTAGTCAGGTACAATGGTCGCAAACGACAACCCAAGCAAGCAATTGTTGGCAGTTTTATTTAGCCATTCCATTGTAGTGAAGCTGATTACTAGTCATTATAAAGTCAAATTTATAGCACTACTTTAGTTATAGTTGTCTATGATCGAGATACTGTGCTCCAAGTCGTCCATAACCGCGGACACGGCTTTCAGAAAGTTTTACCCGGCCGGGGTGCACAAATAGCAACACACACTCGATCAACCTCGGAAAAACCAAATCAAAACCCAACGAGGCTTTCACGACAAAGCAATCACAGGATTCAGAAATATTTCAGGGGGCCAACCCTTAAAGTAGACCCGCAACGAAGCCGGCCGGCTCCGAGACGGACTCAAGGTTGTGGGGACGGCTGGAAACGACTAGGAACCCAAAACTGGGCTTGTCGATACCGCGGAATCGTGCCACGATCCTAAACAGTACAGGTGCTCCTCGCACAATATTAAATAAAGCAGTAAAGCATGGCATAAGTACAGGATAGTAATAAAAGCTCAAACTAGTTTGTGGCCCCAAGAAATAAGAATGAATCAAGCTCTGGCTCAAGGGGATCCCATAAGCCTCCCGGATGTGGATAGCGCGAAAATTCAAGGAACAGGTATCAAGTACTCGGGGTCCTACGGGACACAAGTGGACGGTTAACAACCAAATAACATCTATTGCCCACCTGTGCCTCTGCTTACTTACTTCAATTTTAGTTGTTAAACAGTAATTAAAGTGAACGAAAAGTAAAGCCATGATCATCTCCAACATAAAGCATATGGCAGTACTCCAACAACTGTGGTACTTGACGACACGCAACAGCACTTGAGCAAGCGACTACGACGCGCAGGTCCAACTATCTACCAAACAACAGGTAATAGGAGGTGGCCAAGGCGATATAAGGCTGCAAGGGATATCACGAGTACGAAAACTAGAGCATCGTAACACAGATAGCAATAGATCAACAGGAGGGAATAAATACTATAAAAGTAAGATAGGTAGAAAGGGGGAGATGCTCGCCTGAAAACATTGTCGAAGGTTCAACCGAAGATCGGGTCGACTCTCGCATCAACTCAACGGCCTTATCCGCGAAGAAGCAAAACACTAGAAGAAAACACCGAATGCTCGATTTAACACAAAGGCAGAAGATCGGGCATGATGCATGTATGATGCATGACATGGCAAAGGTGCGATGCGATTAGGCAATATTAAGCGGAACCGGGGTCCCGACAATTAATTAGGTGGTTCATGTTGTTTAGCTACCCCGCAATTTAAATGTTGTTTGAACATGGCAAAATATAGCACCGGTTCGCTACACCAATTTAAATGAGGCCAATATAAGACTAGATTTGTCCGCATATGGGCCCCCTATTTAATTATAAGGTGAATCGGCATAAGGCCCCCAAACCACATGACAATATGCATGCGAGATGAATGAGTTAATGCAACAAGTTTTATATATAGCATTTATAAAATAGGGCTCGGGAAAAGGTTCACACATTAGGGTTCGGCGATCTTGGTTTCCGGGGGTTCGGGGTCCGACAGGGTTCGACGGGGTTCGGTCTTGGCGGGATCGTTCTCGGATAACGGGGTAGATCTTGGAGTTCCGGGAGGAGGACTTGGTTCGGCGTCGGGGCGCAACAGACTTTCCCCTGGTTGGTGTCGATCTTGTCGTCGCGAAGATCTTGTCGGTTCGCGTACCGGGAAGTAGTACTTGTCTCATCTGGGGTGAAGTACTTTGCATGCTGCGTCGGCGACCTTGGCGTCTTCGGGTTCGGGTCTTCGGGGTTCATGAGGCGAACTTGGCGTTTCTGACCGGTCTTCGGGGCCGTGTAGTATACCTCGTGGTCCCACATCGAAGGCCTTGGGGATTCCGCGACGAAGGTCTTGGTGGTTCTGATTTCACTTGTCGGTGCCGGACTCGGTTGCGGTAGATCTTGGCCATGTCGAAGATCTTGTCGGAGGTTCGTCGAGTGTCATCGGTTCGGCGCCGAAGGTCGTTGGCAAACTTGGGGTGCATCAAAACGGACCATAGGGAGCACAAGCAGATCCCCATGGCACACATACACGAGCACACACAGACGCACACACGGGAGGCAGAGGCCCCACAGGATGACGGTGGCGGGGCCAAGCGAGGTGGGGCCGGGTACTGGGGGCGGTCGACGGAGGCGCGGCCACGGCCAGGAGCTCGAGGGGGCGGCCCGAAAAGGAGAGGAGGATGGTGGCAGGGGCGTCGCGGCGGGCGAGCGGAGGAGGGGGCGCAGCGAGGATGACCTGCAGGCGGCGGCGGTTGAAGCGGGCCGGCGAGCTCCAGAGGGAGGGGAGAGAACGCCCGCGGCGGCGGTTGTGGCGGGGGAGGTCGGGCCTGGCGGGGCGAGGCAGGGGCGACGTCCGGCAAGGAGGCGGCCGGGGAGGTTGGTGAGGGGAGCGGGAGGGAGGGGAGCGGGGCTGCGGTGGGACCCGCGGGCAGGGGCGGTTGCTGGGGAGAGGGTGGACCGGGTCCAGGGTGGGGTTCGGTGTGGGGAGGTGGCGTGGGTGGGTGGTGTTGTGTGTTTGCTGTGTGTGTGTGTGGCGTGGGGCCAGGGTGTAAGAGAGAGAGGGTAGATGGGGTTGTGTGAGAAAGAGAGAGAGGGGGGGAAAAGAGGGGGATTGGTGAGGTGGCAACGTGGGTAGGGATTGGATCCAGGGGTGAGGTGGCGAGCTTAGATTGGTGGGTAGATTAGGATTGGGTGAATTTAGGTTTAGAGTTTGGGTGAACCGATTTTATTCTGGGGGTGGTCGACTGGGTCGGATCGGCCCGTTCGACTGCCCCCTAAAAATAATTAAATATTTTATTTATTTCAAACAGGGCTTTTGCAAACCGATAGCAGACAAAACAAAATAATCCGGAGACCCGGGTTTTGTGTTTGGAACAAAGACGGGGTGTTTAGAAAACAAAAACAGGTTTTTCCGCAAATAGTTTTATGCAAGCGAATGCAAGATGATGACGATGCTCAAATGCAATGTGGCATGATGACATGAGCATGCGGTCATGATGATGCAATGCACAAAAACAACGCGATTTTCTAGTAGTGGTTTTGCGGGATGCCACAGCACACGACTGCACTCTGCTAGTGAGAACCCGTGCGAGCAGGCGCGATGAAAATCCCGACGAACGCGTTGGGTACATCATTTAAATTTACTGGAATTCCACTCCTGTAAGTCCTTCGCGGCCTGAGTCGAATTGCGCCAGCATATGTTCCGGATTCGAGTTGAGGGACTCGAATCTGAAGAAGATCGTGTTGTTTTGTCCTAAGACAGTTAACTGACCCTGATCCGTCGGGAGAGTCAGACACACACATCAACAACCCTACACACTCAAATCATTCTCTAGCAAATGAAGATAGTCGCACCCGAAAGAATGAGGAGTCCTCAGCCGAATCTATGATTCGACAGAACACTCAGGGGCTACTGACATGGTTATACCCTACGGGTACACGACCTTAGCATACCAGGTCCAGCCCAAGGAAGGCCCATGGCAAATATATGCCGGCCCATGAAGACTTTCGGGTGGACAGGGCCCATGACGCCTTCGGATCCTTGGTGACCAAGACTAGAGTAGATAGAAAATTCAAAGAGGCAAACCCTAAAACCTGTAACCGACTCGATCTGTGCCTGGGACCTGTCTGCCTCTATATAAAGGCCAGGAGGGCACGACGAGGGGGCTCTCTCATAACCTCTCGCACACCACCGCATACACATCTCCACGCCAGATTGCATCTGCGCACCCCTGTAACCTTCGGTTCGACCATAATCAGAGCAGACAAGGAGTAGGGGTTTCCCTCTGGGGGCCTGAACCTGGATAAACCTCGTGTCCCCGTGTTGCTTGTTTGCTAAACGTTCCGCAATCTCCAGCATCCTCATCTTCTCCAAAACCCAAGTCCATAACAATGGGCATTGACGAGATTAAACCTCGTCACTCGGCTTGCTTCTTTGAGTAAAATGGCCACCATATGACTAGGGCAGGTGGACACAAAGCTGTATATATATTGATGGACAACTAGTTCCGGGCCGTGATACGACCCGGGACTAATAGTCCCCGAAAATAGCAACTGAACCGCTCCAGGTTACTAGTCCCGGGCCGTATTACGGACAGGGACTAGAGGTCCAGTTTGGCCTGGGACTAGTGGCTTTCGCGATTACTAGTCGTTGGAGGCGTCACGGCCTGGAACTAGTGCTAGCATTAGTTGCGGTTCGTAACAAGCCGGGCTTGTGACATTGTTCAGATGGAACGGAAGTAGTGTATGTTTGCACTATGTTTTTTTTTTTAAAGAAGTATATATTAATATCATAGAGATATCAATACATTATGATTTCGCAGCATTTGGCGCACCGGAATGAAACATATACAGCGCCGGATTATAGTGCTACCGGATATATACTCTTATATTATTTTAACACGCTGCAAAAGGGAGGAGTCCAAGGATCGGACGTCAGATACGTAATTCAAGTTCTTATCTTTCACGAATCAGATTCGTAGGAATCCTGTAACATGACGATTAGTCTCCTAGTTTTATCACTGTAAAGATTAGTTTGGAAATTGGCTATGCCAGGCGAGTATATATTGTCTCCCGAAACTAACGAGCCGGTGTGGTCTCTTTCACAGATTTTGCTTACGAACCAGGCTCTCTTGAAAGATCAGATCGGCGATATAGCTAACCGCAAGATGCATGCCACCACCTCAGGAAAACCTCAGCATTAGTTGCGGTTTGGCGTGGGCTGTGGCAGAACGCCTCCGCCAGAGGCGGGGACCGAGTAGGGATGGGTCAGTGGCGTCCTGGAGACCCCGTCCATCGCCAGAATAGCGCCGGCGGCGATGGAGAGCGCGCGCTGGAGAGCAAGCGCGGAATATGCCGCGTTGGATAGCACAAAGTCCTGCCCACACTAAAACTTTTGCAGTGCGCGGTTCTTTGCAGCGCTTGCTGGAGGGGCAAAAACTCGTCGCGTGCTGTATATCGGCGGTTATTATAGCGCGGACGCGTTATACAGCGGCTGCTGGAGGTGCTCTAAGGAAGGAAAAATTGTTTTCATGCCTCTGGACCGAGTCCGACGACACCACCTCGGAGGTTGAAGAGTTGATAGGTTTGTTTTTAATTTGTTTGCAATATGTTTTAAATTTAATCTATTATGTTTGCGCTATGTTTTTTTTAAAGAGTATATATTAATATCACAGAGATATCAATTACACCCAGCTTCTGCAACAACACATGCCCTAGCGGCCTTACGGATGCACACAATCCAGAAAAAAGAAAAAAGAAAAAAGAAAAAAGAATTAAAAAAATGTCTTGCTACAAAGAACTATTTCTCAAAATACTGACACCACCAGAACAATGCGAGTAGTCCTCCATTTCAATAACTTGCACTGTGATTCTGTTCTATGTAAAATATATTTTTATCCTATTTTCTAGATCTTATTTCGGTGTGTGTTTCTGTAAAAACTGGTTTTGGCACTGCAAATGGGTGCGCCTGTTGGGGGCCGATTTTCGCTGCATTTGGCGCACCGTAATGAAACATATACAGCGCCGGATTATAGTGCTACCGGATATGCTCTTATTATTTTAACACGCTGCAAAAGGGAGGAGTCCAAGGATCGGACGTCAGATACCTAGTTTAAGTTCTTATCTTCCACGAATCAGATTCGTAGGAATCCTGTAACATGACGATTAGTCTCCTAGTTTTATCACTGTAAAGATTAAAGATTAATTTGGAAATTGGCTATGCCAGGCGAGTATATATGGTAGACCGTTTGCATTGTCTCCCGAAACTAACGAGCCGGTGGTCTCTTTCGGAGATTTTGCTTACGAACCAGGCTCTTTTGGAAGATCAGATCGGCGATAGCTAACCGCAAGATGCATGCCACCACCTCAGGAAAACGACGATGCATATCTCCCTGGATGCCGCCGGCAACCCGGAGTCCCACGGTTCCATGGGAATCGCTGCAAGGAGATTTGGTTCGGCTGGTCGCGTCGCGCTTGCTGGCCGGCGATTTACTGGACTATGTCCGTTTCCGTGCCGTCTGCACGCACTGGCGATCACAGACTCTCTCCCCATGTGGCCGTGGCGTTCTTGATCCATGTTTCCATCCGTGTCGCTGGAAGATGTTTCCGGAGGGACGTGGCCTTTATCCTGGACACCCCAATCTAGGTGGCTACATCCGCTTCTTCAACCTAGACTCGGGTGTCTTTGTACGCGTCCACCTCCCGCTGTTCAGCGACCATTGTATCCTCGATTCAGTCAATGGCCTCCTCCTCCTCCAGAGGGACCAAGACACAGCAATCCGTCTCATCCACCCTTTCACCGGCGACATCGTCGAGCTTCCACGGCTCACCACCCTCACCCCACTGAAGCCCGAGGGAGATAATTACCCGCTCAAGCTCACCACGATGAGATACATCTCTGCTTGTGCTTCCTTTGCTGCAGGATCCGTCACCGTTTTGCTCATCTTCAATATGTTTTATTATGCGGGTGTTGCTACCTCCCTAGACACGCAATGGACATTGTTAAGTTGGACATGCCCAGATTCACATATCAACGGACCGCTGCCATTGCATGGAAAGATATACGCGGTTCCTACCCCTGACTTTATGCAAGATGGTGCACCACAGATTTTCGAGATGGACGCACGCCACCATCAACACCCACCGAAGCTGATATTCACGTGCCCGATAGAGAAACACCCCCTATACGCTTGCCATCTCGTAGAGTATGGCTCGGAGGTCTTAGTGGTTGCACATGACGACCCTGATCTATACAGCATGACAGTTTATAGGCTTGCTGACCTTGTCTTGGGAAAATTCATTCCGGTAACAAACATAGGAGAAAACACCATCTTCATGGGACCAAGGAGCATCTGTGTTTCTTCCAAAGCATTTCCTATGCTCAAGGCCAATACTATTGTCTACTTCCGCCCAGTAAAGCACCGCTTTGCACAATACAACATCCGCCGCCGCACCTGGTCAAGAGTTATGGACAACTGCACTATAAATGGCCTTGCACAAGGCCCCCGTAGCATTATATGCCATATCTTGACATGCTGCTCTAATGCGCATTGGTACGTACTGTATGTCATATGTAGATTGCCTTAATGCAAACATATTGATATATACTTGGTTAACTTTGATCATCTTTTTGTCTCTTCTCTGTGCTTGTAGGAACAAAGGACATGATTACACGTATACGAAAACAGGAGGCCCATTACCTGAGTGGAAAGTGAAGCAAGAGTTTCGAGATGGGCCATACGTATGTCAGTCTTACTCACTCTCCTTAATATACTCAAGTAGGATGTGCTATTACATTATGCAACATTATTTAATTTGGATTTAGCATCTTCTGCTTCGGTATGATAGTATGGCTCTATCGTCTGTAGATCCTTTTTATACAAGAAGCTGGAAAAAACAATATATTCTAGAATATTATCCTAGTAGCTGGCTTTCGCTATGATGATGTGTCTTATGCTTTCCTATGGTTTTATTGGTCATATTAGCGTTGCTAGTTGTATCACCACGGTGACGTCTTCTTTTAAGCTCATGTCTTTTAATTTTCTCTCAGGCCTAAGTAACACACTTGTACCCAAAGCTAGTGATATAGACGACTTTCATCCTTGTGATTCGAAGAAGAGAGGAGATTTTGTTGATAGAGCAAGTCCGTGACTGAAATATACAATCGAGAGAGGGACAAGTTTTATGGATCCCCACGGCGAGATTGCTGCAAGGTGGGATCTATTTCATGGCAAGCAATTTGGGGCGACGGGAGAGAGAAGAGCGACGAAATGTTAGATGGCTACTTCACTTTTGTCTTCTTGTTATTACATATTTATGAGATGGGATGTACCGTGTGAGAAAGGAATGTTCGATGGCTATTTCACTTTTGTTTTTTCCGTTAAATGTATCTGAACGAGCTAGGTACTAGGCTACTGGTGTAAGAATCCCCAAGCTGGGTGTTACTGATTTGTTAGGTTTTAATTTGTACTGGATGGAGCTTCTATATCAGTCTTGTGTAGGAACAGCTTTTTCGCAGCTTTGTTGGTTCAGCTGACCTAGCGAAATCCCTGTTGTTCCTGACATTGTCGATCTGTTTTAACGAATTGCCCTGAGCACAGCTGCGACCGCATCCTTGTCCGTGACTCTGCCTGCATGCGTGGATCGCGTGGTTGACCTTGATACGTCGATTCCTTACATCAAACGGATGGAACGGACACTACGGGAAAACGAGATTCTGTTGGGTGTTTTTGTTTTTGCCGAGTGTTTATAATTCGGATACTCGGCAAACAGCTCTTTGCCGTGTATCACGGGTTCGACACTCGGCAAACAGGTCATTCACACCAAAGTTGCCACTTTACCGAATTTCTTAAGGAAAAACACTCGGCAAAAGGGTACATACACGCAGGGCCGTCGATGAGCATGTGCGAGATGAGCGACGGAACAGGGCCCCCAGAAATTAGGGGCCCTCAAATCTTATATTCATTGTTTGGAGCGCCATAAATCTAAAGGTTGAAAGCTTCGTCAATTTTTGAGGAATAGAAAAGATAGGCGAAAGAAGATGAACATGTGCTCTGGGTCCCACTAGCGAAGGGGTATGGCAATATGTGACTAGTGCGTCTCAACCAACTGACGTGATGGGCCACCACAAAGACCTGCTTCCGTGCCTGCGACCCCGATCCAGCCAAATCACATGGAGTACTCCACAAGCGCCGCCGCCGAGTGACGTCGCCGCCGGCCGGAAGCTGGAAGCGCTTTGTACGAGCCGTGTGGTATGGTTGCGCAGCATTGGAAAGGTCTAGTATTATGATGTGGGATCAGGCATGTGACCATCTGACCCAGTGTTGATGTTTTGTTTAGACGATTACTGTTCTTTGTGATATGGGATCAGGCATTAGGCTGCCGCTCGCAGGTTGTGATGGGATTCGCTGTTCTTTGTTTAGACGATTACTGTGTGTGGCCAGTTACTAGTAATTATATTATCAAATAGCAGTACACAATTCTGAATATTTCTGATACACAGATGCTAGCACATCACTTGTTTGTATGCCTCTTTTTTTGCTAGAAGATTACCAGAAGTACTAATATGCCATATCTTGATCGAGTAGGATCTCTCATATCCTACTGATGAGGGCGGCGGTCCAACAAAAAAAGAACCAGCTTTGATTCCTTAAGCAAGGTGCATATGGCTCTTACATTTTTAATTCACTGTCTTTGCCTTCATTTAGATTAAGATGATTATGTAGTCATGTCAATATGGTATATCGATCCTGTAGGTTCTAGTGCATATAGGAGGAGGTACATAGTTTTGGTTTTCAAAGTCAACTTACCTAGCGTTATTATGTAAGCTCCAACTAGCTTAATTCATAGAAGCTCTAAAAAACACACAATTTTTCAAAATATTTAAATAACAAAAAGTTCATTAGAATATAGAAAACCGGCACCCATAGCTTCACGGCCTTGACAACACATTTCAATTTTAGGGCCCTATCATGAATTCGCACCGGGGCCCCAAATTTTTAGAGACGGGCCTGCATACACGATAAAATCCCAAAAAAACACTCGGTAAAAATGGGATACACGGCAAACCACTGTGCCACATGTCCTACCTGCCCCGTGTATGTGAAAGCTTTGGTGTGTGTCCAACATAAAACACTCAGCAAAGAGGTTCTTTTCCTTGTATCTTAATTTTTACCGAGTGTTTTGTCTGAAACACGGTAAAATTAGCACGAAATCTATAGTTCTTAGCCCACTCATTGCGGGGCTTTCTCTTGCGGAACCGTCAGCGTATCCGTGACGAAGTGATATGTTTTGAACACGAAAATGACTTTTTACAAAAAATCAGGACCAAGATTTATGGTACTTGTAGTTAAAATTTCACCCGCTTTCAGAAGAATCGGCACAAAACCATGTAAAATACCAGAAATTCACGAAAAGCTTTTAAAGTGTGATGCAGGGTGAATCGTACATTGTAATAAGTTTACTATTTTTGCACGGTGTTTCGGTGAAGTTACCAACCGGAGTTCCCGTAGCCGCTTCACAAATAAAACCACTTTCGCCACTCAGAAAATAGAAAATGGCTTTTTGGTGCGACGAAAAGAAAAACTTTCTTTGACAACATTGTTCACAATTCTAAGATGCACATGTTTGCACAATATGGTCATATTATCACAAACTATGGCGCAATTCTAGCCATAATATTGGTCATTTGGTCTGAAATCCAAGAAACTTCAAACATGATAGCTCATTTCTAAAAAAGGGTTTTTTAAAATATTTATAATATTCCAAGTTTGATATTTTTCTTGCAACTATGTCACATAATATGACACCATGCGAAGGTTTCACATTATTCTTATCATTTTTAAATTTCTTATACCCGTTTCAAACTACGGTAAAATCGCAGGCACGAAGTTTCTTAGCTAGGTGCTAAGCCTCGCTAAATTTGTATTGGATCTCGAAACAAACACCATATTGTAAACCTAAAAATAATTTTTGCAAAAAATCATGAGCATTCAATTGTATACATATAGTTTAAATCGGACCCACTTCGTGTCAATACGGCAGGAATTTGTCTTTTTCGCGACAGTTGGACGGAAAGGTTTGAGATATCCTAGTTGGGATATTGCCCTAAAAGGTGGTATATTATTATTTTTAAATGAAGTGGTGCCATTTTGAAGATTTCATTTGGTGGTTGCCTCACAAAACACCCCTTTTTTGCATCCGGAAATAGAAAATGGCCTCTTTGTGCGATAAAAAGGTAAACTTTCTTCTGCAACATTGTTCATCATCCTAAGATGCACATGCATGCATAATATGGACACTTTATCACAAATTACTATGCCGCGATTCCCGATAACATTGATTGTTTGGCCTGAAAGTCATGAAACCTCGAACATGATAGGTCATTTCTAAAAGTTTTTTTTGAGATATTTGCAATATACCAAGTTTATTATTTTTCCTTGCAACTATGTCATATAATATGAAACCACGCGAAGGTTTTACATTGATTGAATCAATTTTGAATTTCTTATGCCCTTTTCAAACTATGGTCAAAACAGTGGGCATGAAGATTATTAGCTAGGTGCCGAGCCTCGCTAAACTTGTATTGTATTTCTAAAGAAACATCAAATTGTGAACCTAAAAAATATTTTTGAAAAAAAAACATACGCATTCAATCATGTACATGTAGTTCAAATCGGACCCACTTCCTGTCGATTCGTTAGGAATTTGTCTTTTTCGTGACGGGTGGATATAAAGGTTTGAGATACCCTAGTTGAAACATTGCCCATGAAAGGTGGTCTATTTTTTTTTAAATGAAGTGGTACCATTTTGAAGCTTTTATTTGGTTGTTGCTTCACAAAATACCCCTTTTGTATTTAGAAAATGGAAAATGGCCCTTTATGTGACAAAAAGAAAAACTTTCTCCTGCAACATTGTTCGTCATTCCAAGATGCACATGCATGCATAATATAAACACATTATCATAAATTATGTCGCGATTCTCGACAAAACGTTGGTCGTTTAGCCTGAAAGTCGTGAAACGTCAAACATAATAAGTCATTTTTTAGAAGGTTTTTTTGAGATGTTTGCAATATACCAAGTTTATTATTTTACCTTGCAACTATGTGACATAATATGGCACCACGCGAAGGTTTTACATTGTTTGAATCGATTTTGAATTTTTTATGCTTGTTTCAAAATCAGATCAAAATGTTTGCCGAGTGTTGTTTGTAGTATACAGGGCAAAGTACATTTTGCTGAGTGTATAAACACTAGGCAAAGCCACAAGGGTACTGTGTCTATTTTTACAAAACACTCGGCAAAGGCCACCACGTTCTCATTGGCTAAAACTGAATCCCACGAATCAATGACATGGCAAGCAGTCAGTCACATATCTGATCTATCTTTTGCATCGTAGCCACACATGCCCCTGTCATAAACAAACACAACCTACTCACTCACGCCACGTACAGCCAGGCACATCCACACCCTTTATATTTTCAAAAAAAGTCCATATAACACCCCTATGTATCGAGTTTGGGTCGCTAACCACCCCTAACTATAAACTAGGTCATTTAACCCTCCTAAGTATTCAAAACTGGGCAAATAACTCCCTTGAACGCTGATGGCTGTTTTGGTGGCGGTATTGGCAGAGGTGGACAGTGGTTTAAGCCATGGTGGGTGGTTAGCAGCATGACACAGTGGTAAAGATGCTCATACATAATGGCATACCCGGCAGCCCAGCCATACGTAGTATAGAGCGGCATGATTTAGAGACCGATTTCAGAAGAAACAAAGTAGTAGTGAGTCTGGCGATCAATAGAAGAAGAAGTGCAAGCAGCGGATCAGATGCACAACCGCTTGGATCAATCCTAGGAGCATGCCTATGTCAATCGATTTAGGATCTTAGGTGCACAACTGCTTGTTTCAATTCTAGAAAGCAGCGAATCAGGTGCAAAATGCCAGCGTTTGTGGCCACGCCCAACTAGAGCTAGCTTATGTTCAGTCATCCAGGAGCTTGAACGAATCGTTGATCGCCCGAAACCACACTCCAGACGATCCAGCGCCTCACGAACCAGACCAAAAAGTCCAACATATATACGGACCGACTGGTTGCGGTGTGCAAGGAGTGGGGCACCTTCTAGGTGGTCGACCACGGTGTGTTGGCCTCATCACCGAGATGGAGCGACTGTCCCGCGACTTCTTCGTGTTGCCCGCCCAGGAGAAGCTCCTCTACGACATGTCCCACAGCAAGGGCGGATTCATCATCTCCGGACACCTCCAGATACGCACACACCTTGTATGTACATGCATGTTCTGCCACGAAGAAGAGTTAAAAATCGGACATGAAGATTTTTGTATTAAAAAGCTCACAAACAGGACGAGACAGTTCAGGACCGGCGGGAGATCATGGCATGCTAACCATCCACCATGGCTTAAACCACTGTCCACCTCTGCCAATACCGCCACCAAAACAGCCATCGGCGTTCAAGGGGGTTATTTGCCCAGTTTTAAATACTTAGGGGGTTAAATGACCTAGTTCATAGTTAGGGGTGGTTAGCGATCCAAACTCGATACATAGAGGGGTTATGTTGACTACTTTCTATATTTTCTATCTTCTCTCACACACACAAGAAGCTACACATCCAAGCAGTACGTGGGCTCAGCTAGCAACACCACGCCGGTGTATGCTGATGTTGCATACCTTGGGTGAAGGAAGGCGGCGGCCATAGCCACGGTCCTTGCTCCAGCGACGTGCTCTTCATAGACTTCGCCGCCTCCAGCCAAGCCCGCCCTACCTCCCTGCGCCCAGCACGTCCTGAACTTCCCAAGCGTGGCTTCATGGAGCAGCCGGTGCACGTAGCATCAATGGAAAAGGTGTCCTTCACCACCGCGGCGAGCATCTACAACGACGATGCAACTAGACTTCATGGCGGCAACGCGACCACAGCTCTACCGACTGTCACCTCCGGCATCGAAGCAATAGCACGAGCAGGGCCGGTCCTGAGATTTCAGGGCCTCGGGGCGAAACTAAAATTTTGGGCCTCCTTTCTAATTTTTTTTTATATACAAGAATGAAATGATGAAGAATAAATACTTCAAGTATACCCATTTGCAATATTCATATAAAAATGAAAATGTTTACATATTACCTTCAAAAATTCTCCGTGTATTCCTAGAGCGAAGTCGGTGATAATAAAATCAATATCAATCTCGTCCAATAACTTCTCGATGCCGGATCATAAATAACCACACTAATTGGTTCCTCATCAACACTAGCAAATTTTGTAGGGGATGAACCAAATACGATATCATGATCACTTACATTGTTATTACCTGTGTTGATGTCATCGTTCTCCTCTGTACCGATATCATCCTCTAGATCAATATTACTATGTTACTCAGCAAGAACTACTACCTCCCTTTCGGTTTACAAGTCTTGCGCGTACTTCTATGTCGCCAAATTGAGCAACTTAGTATCAGGTGTATATTATAAAATGTATATCATAAAAAACTTTAGACTTTATATTTTACTTTTCTTAGCACCGAAATAAGGTGCCATAACCAATTAACTACACTAAAAATATAAAGAAGAACAACTACTAGAACAAAAATTAGGGGCAATGTTAGACCGTAGAAGACTGAGATCATAAATTCAGAATTCGAACCTATAGACGCTGAACGGCCAAAGCGAGACGAGAGATAGCCATAGACAGAGGCAGAGGGCGAGGGGGCGATAGGCGACGATCGGCCGATAGGTGGCGGCTTGCTGCTTTCCGCGTGCAGACCTTCCTACAATCGCGGCGCAGTGTTGAATCGAGGTTGAGGCAGGAACCGGGGTGCAGCGTGCCTTCATACGATACAATCAAAGAGGATAGCTGATCTAATCGCAGGTTAGGTACGTGATGCCATGATGGACTCCAAATTTGGAACGTATGTGTATGTCCAGCAAAGTAGAGCGCTCAATCTAGCCCAATAGAAAACTCAAAATTGCTATTTTTTTTATCTTTTCTAAGATCTATTATAGCCTATATATGCAACACATATCTGGAGAGGGCCCCCAAAATTTTGGGCCCGGGGTGGCTGCCCCTCCGGTCCCTCCCAAGGGCCGGCCCTGAGCACAAGCAGGCAGTAGGGTTGTGGCAGCATGCGCCGGGGCCGACTCGCCGGCAGTGTCTTTTTTTAATCATGTTAAACCGGTTTGCCGTGTATGACTTGAAAATATACTCGGTAAAGTCTCGAAGGCGACATGGCGGCCATTGAGCTTTGATGTGTGTCCTAATTTGATACTTGACGAAACGGCGCGACGTGGTATCATGAGATTCGTTGGAATTTTGCCGTGTATCTAACTAAGACACACGTTAAAGACTTGACGCCGTTCATGGCCGCGCGCACCGTCAGTCACTCAGTCACGTACTCCCTTCGCTTAGAAATATAAGATGTTTTAAGTTTGTGAAGAAGATGTATCTAGACACCTTTTAATGTATAGGTTCAAATGAATTTAGACAGTAAAAAATGTCTAGATACATCTTATTCACAAACCTAAAACATCTTATATTTTTAAACGGAGGGAGTATTTGCTGAGTATCCTGGTCTTAGATACTCGGTAGAGTGTTTGCCGAGTATCCAGGTTTCATACACTCGGCAAACTTGTCTTTACCGGCGAGGTATTTGATGTGTCTTCTTTGCCAAGTGTAAATACACAACAAAATTTTGCCGAGTGTATTTTGGGGCTTTGCCGTGTATTTTTAATACTCAGCAAAATTTTGTTTTCCCGTAGTGGGGAAGGGTTTTTCTCGAAACAACGGAACAGTCACTACCAGAAACACGATTAACCCTGTGAGCCACGGTATTTTTCTGTCAGTCCCGCAACAGATCACAGGAAAATAGGTGTATTTCTGTAAGTTGCCTAATAACCCACGGGAGAAGATATGTTCCTGTGCGTCCGTCCGGGCCGACAGGCCTGAGGCTATATTCCTGTGGGTATCCAGCCCACGGAGTTTTTCTTTAGTCCTTCGCGTGCAAGCCCTGCTGCTTCCCGCCATCTATTTCATTGCGCACGCACGGAGCCCGCTTTTTTTTTATGTTTACCTGTGAGAAAAGGAAGAGACTGGAAGCCCCCGTTCCCTTCTCTCAGAAAAAAAAGAAACACCCAAATCAGTTCCATCTCGCCCTGCTCCAGCGCACAACACGGTCGCCGCCGTCTTCCACGCCGGCCACGGTCGCCGCCCCGTCCACCCAGTCCGCCGCATCCGTTCTGCAAACCGCCGCTGCTACATACATTCTCCATCCCGTCGCCGCTGCATCCGATCTCCATCCCCCCGTCGCCGTTGTCTCGAATCTGACGAATCGGCCGCATCTGGCAGCTGCCTCCACTCACCGACGGATCGAGCACCAATCCCGCCTCTCCATCTACGGTTTTCCCTGGTTCTCCCTACTTTCAGCTGAGCACCCCCGGTCCTGACCTCCTTCTGCCGAGCTCCCTTGGTTCCGCTACTCGTCACAAGACAACAACACAAGCCCATCTCCGGTGAGATAGCAGTCCTCCCTACCTCATATTCCCTAGATGCAAATTGAAGCTTGGTTCCATTTAATTTAAGTTTACGAGGAGGTAAACACTCAGTTTCTTAGCCTCTTCTTACTCTCGATGTCAAATATCATATGTGAATTTTATTCTATTGTCCTGCAAGTCCCCTTGTCTTACAAGTCCTGTTGAGTCACGTTAGTACTTGGTAGTGCTCTTTTGCATCACTATATCTTCCAGTGCAAATTAACTATTGTCCTATTGCGACATACTTAATTAGATTTGACTATGCATTTGATTGCAATAGATAGATGGGAGGGATATTTTTTTAGGGCCTGCTAGTTTAAATTAATACTAGCTCATCATGTAGTGGAGTTTGTTAATGATTGTTTTCCAATTTGAACAGCAACAGACAACTTTGGGAGTTGGCCAGCCACCCTTTGGGAGTTGGTCAGCCACCCTGCTAGTTTAAACATTGGGAAGATCTTGACCATCCAACAACACCATCAAACATTGGGCAAATCCGGAGCGTCTAATCACCAAACACCGGGCGAGTATTTTTCTGGAAAGTCGACACCACGCAATCAATCATCAATCAAATTGTAAGATACTAAAAAATTTACACCGAGCTTGATCTCCCATAATTACTCCACCATCTCCCTTTGTAAAGGACTGATCTGTTTCCATCTCTATTTTACGTCGGTCTTTGTCCGACACACCACGCCACGCTCAGGCGGTTTTCCCCTCTCAATGAATTCCGCCCCTCTAATCACGTCTCCACACTGCCCTAATCACGTATCAATTTCTCCAAAAGAATAGGTCCAACGCCCGAAATAAACAGGGCATCGAGGCCGCCGCCGCAGACCCCCGGCGTCGCCCCAACCCGCCATCCCCGCCTCCGTCCGGCGTCTCCGCTCCTCGCCCTACCCGCCGCCTGCACGCGTCCTGCTCCACGCGCCCCAAGCACCACCGCCGCGGTACGCCGTCCAGGATGCATCAAGTGCCAACGCTTACAAGGATTGAAGACGTGAGTTGAAACACATATTCTTAGAGTTTGGCTGGTTTATGGATAACGCGGAACATAAGCTGCCATTTTTTGATAGATGGATTCTTTAGAGTTTAATGGTGTATGTTATTTTTGGATCTGATACCAGTTCCCCATGGCAACTCTCTTTCCTCTCTCATATTTCTGCCTTTCTCTCTGGCTGGTAAATCAGAGGTGATTCAAACTTGAGAGGAGGAATCAATCAGTCAGGTGCAGCAATGTAAGCCAAGGAAGCTTTTCTGGTAAATCAGAGGTGATTCAAACGACCGACTTTGCTGGTAAGATGAGGACGTCATGTGGGGAAACAAGAAATGCCTAAATCCTTTTTCCTCATCTGAATGATCATTGAAACTGATTATTATTTTTGTTCATCTGTGTTTGAATGATCATCAGTCGGAATGGGTGCATTACTTTTCCTTTTTGCCGGTGGAAAGTTGAAACACGTTGAACAGAGTATGTTCTTTATTATTTTTTTAGGTACCGACCAGAAACACTTTTCTTCTTTGAGGACAACACTACTCGTTGCATCCAGTTTTGAACTTCAATTGCACTGCCTTCTCGGGATGACAACACGAATAATATGGAAGTATCATCTCTCTAGGTATTTATTACAGTATCAACTCGATTCTATAATGATTTTTATAATAGCCTCATGCTTCTTTAGTATACTTGAATTGTATGAAAAACTACTACGAATAGATCAAGCAATCCACTATATAACAGCCAAATAAGTTCTACAAAAATGAAATGAAAAGAAACAATATACTGTACCCCTAATGTTGAGAGAAGTTTCTCAACATAAATGACAGCAGTTTTTTGTTCTTGTACTCACTCTGTAAATAGTTAGTTGGTTTAGAGGCCTGCCAGTTGAATCAAATCGGAAGTGTGCAGACTTGAAATCATGTATTACCATTATCTGTTAGTTTTGATAGGTTGTTCTGTGCTTGTGGATACGTACATTCATGCAAACTCTTTTGACTAGCATTTTTTATTTCTTTTCTAATACATCTAATCCACCTTAAATTTATTTTCATGCTTCTTGAATTTGGTAGCCTAATTTGGTATTCCCTTGTAAAGGATCGTCCCATTGGAGTACATTGGGTCAGTGTTGCTGGAAGACAGGATAGAAGAAAGTCAGCTGATAGCTATGCGGACAAAAACTTGTGTGGAATCAGCTCGTGTGGGAGATACCATTGCAGGGGATGTGGTACCGCTAGAAACATCTTCGTCTGAGGCCACTCGGCGATAATACATGAAGATCCGCCTGGACTACCCGGCAGTTGCTCTACAATGGTTGGGTGCAGTATTTAAGGGATTATGTTCCTG
Source organism: Avena sativa (assembly GCA_916181665.1). Taxonomy (NCBI): domain Eukaryota; kingdom Viridiplantae; phylum Streptophyta; class Magnoliopsida; order Poales; family Poaceae; genus Avena; species Avena sativa. The sequence goes on from OV702296.1 coordinate 289,819,048, forward strand.
ATTCAGACACCATTTCTGAAGACGAAGGGGTCGAGTCGGAGGGAATGCCGGTGACAGGTCATGGAGGCCATTGATGGACTAGGAGGTACTTAAGCACTGGTTCAATTTTGTTGTTGCACAATTATTTTCATGATTTCATAACTTAGTGCATCACATGCATCTTAGCACAGAAAATGCTATTGTATAGTCTTTGCGCGCATATACATTTATCTGTTGCCTCTGATTGGATCATGTTGATTGTCACTCTATTAATATCCATTTTATTTGGATCATGTTGATTGTCACACTAATTTGGATCATGTTGATTGTACGAAATCATGTGCCTAAAAAAATCAATTTGATTGATATCCATTTTATTTCCAAAGACTAACTAGCTCAGAAGCTACTATGTCGTTCATGCCATGGGACATAATTGTAGGGCATACATGAAAAGGCACAAGAACACAAACACCCAGCACAAACATTTACCAAGCAAGACATGTTGTCAAATGTATTAATCCTTTAACCCGTAGCAACGCACGGGCACTTAACTAGTTTGAATAATTTTACACTTAGCTTCTCTATGACATGATTCCATGCCTCAGCTTAAATTCATTTGTTCTTGCAGGCAGAGAAATTTGGACCTGAGAAGGCTACTACTTTGAATACTTATGTTGCAATGAAATGTGGAATGAAGAATGTGTGTAGCGGTGGCAACAACAGTTCAACCATCAGCAAGAAGGCGCAAGAACGCCTTGTATGTCATTATTTCTCTACGCCTTGCATCATTTTTGTAAACCTTTTGCTCTTGCTATCCCAGATTAATTGAAGTATATATATATATATATATAATCTGCCTGAAGATTTGATAATTCATCCAATGCTTCTTCTTTGTATTAGTATTTACATAAATAAACCTTGTCCGTTATCATTTGTGTGTACATATACAAACTAAAATTTGCTATTGACAGGATACATATTCTTCACTGGCTAGAGAAAAGTATCCAGATGATTGGGCGGAACGAGAATTGGACGGTGAGGTATTGTATCAGGCATCAGGTGGCATTCCCCATGGCCGTGTGTCAATAGCAGATGGGGCAGTTAAGAAAGCTGCCATTATACCATCTACTAGAGAAAGGAATGCACGGGCATCTAATTCGCTCACACTTCGAGAAAAGGAACAACTTAGGCGCGCAAATGAAGAAAATGCTCAACTCAGGCGTACTAATGAGATGCTACAGCAGAAACAAGAGATGCACGGACAGCTCATAATTGTACGTAGAATTCATGCACATATTTCAAATTAGTAGGTCTTAACAACAGTTGTAGTAATATTACTTCCCTTTTTTGGCAGACACTTTTCAAGGAGATAGGAAAGGAGGTACCAGCAGACATACTAGGCCAACTAATTGGTGTGCAACAAGTAAGTATATGAACAACTTGAATGTTTCACACAGCTTGGTCTTTGAAAAAAATATCGTGATAGTAGAAAATGTTGAATCTTCCCAAAAATTGCATTTGAGTGAACATTAGCAAATCCTAGGGAAAGAACTGCACAAACATATGTTATTTACTTAATCCAATTTAATTTAATTAACAATGTAATCCCTTGTGATTTGTTGAATCAGGGGACAACTAACTCCTCTCATGCTGGCTCCCAAGCGGTTGATGGCAACACCAATGGTGGAGAATCGAGCGAGGACAATGATGCAGGCAACTCCAATGGGAATAGCGGCGTTGATGCCAACACCACCAATGGAGGCACACATGGCTGAAACAACATTAGAACCTGAACTTGGAGGTGGTGTGGGTATGCTCTTTGTGGTCTTGTTCTCTGGCACCACTTGGGCTTGATAACAGTTATATGGTGATACTTGCAAGCTGACTTCTTTTGCTGATAGTGTAGCAGTCTGGTGCCATCTTTTGTTGGAAATTATGGCTGCCTGAAACTTGGTCTGTTGTTGTAGTAACCTGATGTTATGGTGGGGTACTTTTGAAATGTAGATTTGGCTTTCTACGAAACTTGATGCACTATGTAATCAAATTATGCAATCTATGAACTATGTTGTGTCATGTTGTTTTGAATTGTTAGAATTGTTTTTGGCAAATCATGAAACATCTGTAATATCTGTGAAACATCAAGTTGTTTTCCTAAGAGAAACAACTAACGGGAAAACAAGCTAATCTAGCAAATAGTATTATTTCCCTGGCGGCTAGAACTAACAGGAAATTCCTTGTTTTGAATAGTGTTCGATGCATATTTCCTGTCGGCTGCCATCTGACAGGCTATAACACTCTGACGGCCAGGGCTGACGGTCACCCCACAGGAATACAAATTCTCCAGTAGGCTTAAACCTGACGCGAATCCGTTTTCCTGTCAGCCGTCCGACAGCAGTAGCCGACAGCGGTAATATTCCTGTCGGTTCACCGTCAGGCATAGACTTTCATTCCTGGCAAGCTATTCCTGTCGGTTATTCCTGACAACAAGCTGACAGTGAGTTTTTTCCTGTGTGGTTTTCCTCTTTTCCTGTCGGTTCACAGCCTACAGGTTTAGTCCTGTTTTTGGTGGTGAGTAAAATGAAAAATATAGGGGAATTCGCCAGCGACGGTCTACACGCTATTAAGGGTGTGTTTAGTTTGTGCCGTTGAGTCTTTGCTTGCCTACAAGTTGACCAACATTTTTTACGGTATTTAAATCTCAAAAGTTAAACTAGAATTGGTAGTGGAACATTGATAATACGAAAATGTTAGCAACAATCCAAATGGTCAAGAGCCCATGGTCTACAGGGGCGCCTAGGAACCAACTCGAAAACGAACCAACAATATTTGGTTCGGCTGGTCGCGTCGCGCTTGCTGGCCGGCGATTTACTTGAGGTTGCGCGCCGTTTCGTGTTTTTTTTAAATAAAAGCCCAAGCTTTATTAGGGCATTTCGCCGGACACAAGACAGCAATAAACGCTGGTACCTCGTACTCCCAGAGCATGGCTCTGATTACATCACAAGACCTCCCGACACTAGCAAGTTCATGGGCAGGCTTATTAAATTCACGCTTACAAGACACAATATCACAAGAAGAGAAAATGGTTCTGACTTGGAACTTCAAATCCTCAATTAGCAGAGCTTGAGGGGATGCAACAGTTTGTCGATTGTTCAGCGCCATCATCAATAACTGCGAGTCAGTCTCGAGAACAACATGAATTGCCCCTAGTTGCTCAGCCAAACGTATAGCCTGTACTATAGCTGTCAGTTCAGCATGGAAAGCATCGGCGATATTCTCACTCTGGCCAGCGGCAGCCGCAATCACTTCTCACATGTAGTCAGGCACTATAAAAACATCTTTAGCAGATATCGTATTCGGGGTATCGCAAAATAACCGCTCGTTTTGCGGTACGATGCTAGAAAAGTTTCGGATATCGTAAACCGTACTGCATCTGAATTTTTTTTACGGTTCTCCGCAAATCATCGGTTATGTGCCGCATATTTCTCATACCGAGGGTTGCGGATGCGGGGTGGCACATCCTCACGTCCGCTTGGCGCGAGGGACATTTCCGCTCTCTCCATCGGCGCCGCCATTTTTCCGATCTCGTCATCCTCATGCCTCTAGCTTTTCCCCACCTCATCGCCGCCCACCACCTCCGCCATGAGCACTCCCCGGCCTCATCCCACCGATTGCACGATCGATTTTGTGTTGGCAACCCCCTCCTCCCCGTCACCATCGATGACAGCCTTGCTCTCGCGACGGTGGCGAAACCGTCGAGGAAGCGGCTAGGAGCGCAGCCCCGCGCGGCCGGTGGTTCCACTGGCTTAGCGCCCTCCGATGGTCGGAAGAAACTTAGCGGATCCAAGCAGAAGAAACCTGTGAGCCTGAAGCCCCTCTATATGTGCATGCCAGTGACGGCGGCTCCTCCGCGGCCGCCCACCCAATTCGCCCTTGTTCCTGGGAGGTAAGATTCTGTGCTGATCTGTTGATTGCCTGAATTAGCCCTAGATTTATCGTACATGTCCCCTAGAATTTGATTGCCTGAACATCGCCATTTTTTGTGTTCGTAGCGAGGACCTTCTATCCGTTCCGTGTTCGTTCATTGACATGTTGAACTACGTGGGGATGAACGTCAACGGAGGTCCGCCCCTGCCTGAAGAGGCTGCTAATGCTGCTATCATCGACGCTCAAGAGAAGGGTGAAAGGGAAGAAGGAGTGCGGGAGACCAATGAGTGGGAAGACGACGAACTAGAAGAAGGGGACGAAGAGGCCTTCAATGCTGCCCAAGAGAAGGTGAAATCTAAGAGATCGGCAAACTACACGGTGGAGGAAGACATGGCATTGATCCGGGCTTGGGAGGGTGTGTCCATGGATGTTGTCACCGAAAGTGACCAATCCTGGAAGAAGTATTGGCAGCGGATCGAGGACAGTTTTTTCAAACTAGTGCCAAAAAGAAGCACTCACACATTGAGATCTCTCCAAGGTCGGTGGGATACAATCAAACAATCTTGCAGCCGTTGGAGTGCCGCCTACTACGAGCAAGTTAAGACTCACCCCAAGCAGGGTCAACATTTACGAATATGACAAGATTGCCCAATTTAGGTACAAGGACATAGAAGTATCGAGGAACAAACCATTTGCTCTCCATCGTTGCTGGGAATTGCTACAAGATAGCGAGAAGTGGAGGGTCTGGGACCGAGAGGCACCACCTCCGAGAAACGGTGTTGTAATAAATTTGGAGGAAGAAGATGAGGAGGAAGACGAAGAACCTAAGGCCAAAAGAAAGAGGCTAGATGGTACAAAGAAGGTGAAAGAAGAGATAAAGAGGAAGGTTGAGCATGAAAAGTTGAGGGACAAAATTGATAAAATGATGAAGCATGAGTTGCTACTGGCACAACAATAAATGAAAACTAGGCTCAAGATGGCAGACAAGAGAGGGGACCAAACTGCAAATGTGGCTTGTAACCCGGGAAGATGAGAAGCGCAAAGCTGAGTTCGAGGATCCGTCTTGAAGAGGAAAAAACTAGGGAATCTGCAATTGAGGATGAAACACGAGTGATAACCATGGATGCAATCACAAAATAATGGTGGGAAGATAGAAGGAGGGAGATTCTCAAGGCAAGAAAAGCTCGCAGAGCTGCTGCAACTGCTACTGCCAATGGTGAAGCTGATCATCAGAAATCCTAGCATGTTTATTTTTAGTTTGTTCGTGTTGCTGTGTTGTTGTAACTTGAATTTTTATGTATTTGTTTGAACTGTTAGTTTGCAGAATCTGTTGCAATATACATTATTTTGCAGTAAGTGAGACGGGGCGGAATAGATGCCCATACTAAACCGTATAATGAAATATTTTGTTTTATGATATAATATGCGGCATATGATCCGCTCCATCCTTTTTTGTACCACAAAACTAGTTTCCAGGCATGACTATGGCCTGGAACAAAGGAACCATCCACATTAAATTTCAGGACATCAAGATCAGGCGTCTTCGAGGATATTTGTTCCTGAATTTTCTCTTTAGGGTTCTTCCATATACTCAATTATGCAACACCGGACGATGATTCGACCCGTTTCCTCCCTCCCTCCCGCGTCGCCCCCATGCGGCGACGGGGAGGGAACCCTAGATCCCTGCCGCGGCCCCCCTTCATCTCCCTCCTCCTCCATCGCCGCCGCCAGGGGGCACGGCTGGGCAAAGCCCGGTAGGTGCCGGCGGCGGGGGGGGGGGATCCTTCGGTATCCTACTCGGTGGGGCGGGCGCGGGGCGGCACCGCCGGGTCAGGGCATGGTCTTCCCGCCGGGGACCATGGCGAGGCAGAGCTCCAGCGGGCTGCAGCGCGACGGGCGGCGAGGTGGCGGTGCTGCGCCCGGCCTTGGGGCGGTAGGGGCCATGGATGGCGCAGGCCAAGGTCGGCCTTCTCTGCAGCGACCGGCGAGGGAGGCGCCGTGGTGGTTGTTGCTGCTGGCAGATGCTGCGGCCAGAGGCGTCGGGGCCCCGAGCCCCTGGCTCTTGGGCGGTGGTGGCGGTTGGCAGTAGGGGTGGCTGGGCGATGGCGGTTCTCGCGGAGACGGCGAGGGACGGGGACAACCGGGGGTCCTGGTACGGGGATAGGGTGTAGCAGCGGACGGCAGAAGGGTTGGAGGCGGCGGCGCCTTGTCGGCCAGATCTGGGCCAGGGCGGGCCCGATCTGGGCCTGACAGGCTGTGGCCGGCGTCCACCCTTTCCTGGTTGTGGGGTTGGGGGCCAGTCTTGGGCCATGTGCCCAGCGCTGGTTGCTGTCGGGCAAACCCTGGCGGGTTCTGCAGGGCGCGACTCGTCGGCGGCACGGAGGTTTCGTGCTTGCTGTCGGAGTCCGCCTTCTGCTCATCTCTGCTAACGTGTACCGGCCCCCGGTGTCTGTGTCCTGGCTCGTCAAAGTGGTGGCTCAGGGTGTTGTCCCAGGTGGCGTTCCTCAGACTGGCGGTGGTCCGGATGTTCTGGGTGAGCACGGTAGTGTCGGCGCGGCCTCTTGGCTGCGGGGATCTGCGGTGGCATTGGATCCACTAGGGGACGGAGGAGTAGGGGCTAGGGCTAGGGTTGGCGGCGTCAGTGACACCCTTGCTGCAGTGTGGCGACGGGGCTTCACGTGCCCATTTGGGCTCGGCCAGGCCAGTGAGGGCCCGGTTTGCCCTTGTTGCTACATCCGGACGGCTATCGCCCCCCGACGGTGGAGGTTGTTCCCTCCCACGTGTTACTGTACCGCTGACCCCCGTCGAGGTCGCCTCTTCTCGGTTGTACTAGCCACACATCGTGGGTCGCGGTGAGATGACGCGGGTGACGACAAAACCGTGGGGGCGTTTGCTGGTGGGCGATGAGTTTGGTGGAGCGCTTCGAAGCATCTGGGAGCGTGGTTTTTTGAGGGGTCGGGAGAAATCCTTGTCGTCTTGACATCGACGTGACGCCGTCTGCGGGTGTCGTCATCCTTCCTGAAGGGCGTCGGGTGTATCTCTTCCCCACCTCCCATAGTGTATCGGGGGGAACCCTATGACCAGTCCGGGCAGCAGCGTGACGCTTGATACGTGACGCGCTTGATACGTGACGCGTACTAGGAGCGTGGTGGGAATTCTTCGGAGGGCGCAGCGGTTGCGGGTCATCCATGTTTTCGTCGAGCCACTGTTGTCGGCTTTCTTTTCTCTTCTTTTTCTTTTTCTTGTCTTTTTTCTTTTTCTTTATTATTTTGTTTGGACGATGTGCTGTCTGACCCAGCAGCGGTCTCAATCGTGGTTGCTATATTTATATAGCTGGAGTAACTGTTTCGAGGAATTGTGCAACACCGAGATTGATTTGCAATAGCAACAGCGTTTAGGAAAAGAAAAGATGGGGCTGTTCGTCTAGTTTTTTTTAGGGGACTCTGTTCTTTTTTTTTAGAAGGCTTAGGGAACTCTGTTCATGTAGTTACTTTCGCGTAGTCCAGTGGTTCTTCATGGGCTGTTCTGTTGTCTCGCCTGCGGCCCGCCTGTCCTCTCCGTTGCGCATAAGGAGATCCTCTCCGCAATAGAGCCCATGGTCTACACGCCAAAGAACCCAGTACTACTTGCAAACAAACGAAAAGTACAACATACCGTGTCGTGCGGCCACACAGCCCAAGGGAACAGCTTGCGACGAGATCGATCCATCCATCCATCCATGGAGCAGTACGGCGACGACATGACGCGGCTGCTGCCGGACGACACACTCGCCGCCATCCTCGGCTGTCTCACTCCACGCGGCGTCGCCACGTCCCGGTGCGTCTGCAAGGCGTGGCGGGACATCATCGACGCTCGCCGCATACTGCGCGCCGATCTCCTCCCGCACTCGTTGGCCGGTATCTTCATCAACTTTAGGGAGCTAGGTTATTCCGAGTTCTTCTGCCGTCCGCCCCCATCTGAAGGCTGCCTCGGGGTCAGAGAAAGGATCGCATGTGGCTACTTGGAGGATCACTGCAACGGACTTGTCTTGATTGACGACTGGGTGACTAACCAGGTCACGGGGTGGGAGCCTACTTTGCCGCCGCGACCGCCCCCGAGCCTAGGGATGGAGTGCCTCCATGAGGACGACTACCTTGTGTTTGATCCTGCCACGTCGCCTCACTTTCAAGTGTTCTTGATACCTCGTATACCTTATATCGGGGGACGGTTTTCAAACCCAATGTATAAAATTAAGCCCGCGATGTTAGAATCCGAATGGCCACCTGTAACTACCTCGGTAAATTACGCTCCTAGTTACAAGCCTGGATGAGCGGAAATGGTGGAAATAGTACGGTGGGGCCCAAATGCCACTCACAGGTAGACCTTTCGGCCGTCCCAACCATTTCCAAACATCGGGACAAGAACGGGCGACGTAATCGGCAGGCGAAGGGATCAACTACATACACAAATGAGTATGTATGCAAGCCACCATACAACAGTACATCAGAGCCATTCCATCTAAAACAAATAGAAATATTGCAACGCCATACGGCAAGATCCAAATGTCCTAGATAGATATAATAGTTTAGGATATCTCCTCATACATCAAACATCAGAGTATCAGACGGAAGCGGCAACAAGATCCGAGTACGGATAAGAAGCAAATTGGCATAAGATGCCCCATAAAATAAACACATCCCGCCCACAGATCTCACGGATCCCCGTTTCCGGAATCTCTACACCGAATGATCGTTGCCCACATCGTCCGTCTCCTCCACCCAGTATCCATCTTGCGAGTTTACCTGTTCATCTGAATCAAACAATTTATCGTGTGAGACCCTAGGGGTACTCAGCAAGTCTTTATGCCTCTAAAGGGGACACAACCTGGGGTGACGCAATTGCAGCAAAAGATAATACCTAGCAATTCTATAGATACTCGCTAACCATCTGCCTAACCAAAGATAGACGGATATCCGTGAATTAATAACAACAGTTATAACAGTAATATTAACAGATCCATCCTCCTCCTCGCTTACCAACGAGGAAGCGGACGAACAACCCCCCCATCCGTTGGCAGTTTTATTATCCATTCCATGAGTGTTGCACTATTTACTAGTCAGTTACTTAGTCAAATTTAAAAGCGGTACTTTAGTTATGCTTGTTGTAGCATCCCATTTGTCTAACAACTGTAATGCTACTTGGTCTAGTAATATAATGGCTACTTCCTACATATAATTGTTGCATCATCATCATATCATGCTCATGTCATCATGCCACCTTACATTTGAGCATCATATAAAACCTTTGTGAATTGGTTCTTCTCTCATAGGCATGGTAAATTGTATTTGCCTCTTGATATTGTATTTGGTTCTTGATATATTGTTTAATGCCCAAGTTGAGTTGGGGGCATATCTCTTATTAACTCCACCACCTTTCTTGTCATCACCCCATCATTCCACCATATATGAGCATTGCAACTTATTTGGTTTACCTCTAACTCATGTGGGTTGGAATGGATCCAATTCTTTTCCACATGCTCTCATCTTGGCATCATTATGTTTTCACATTATTGATATATGAGAGCCACATGGCCACCTTTGCATGCCTTGTGAGTGGAGCCTTTGTCTAGCTTCCATATGTGTTGTTTTGGGGATATTATCATGTTGGAATATTTTTGGGCTTACTCAATACCTAGTGGCACATACACACTAGCAAGTTCCACTTCTATTCAAATGTGATCATTTCCATCTACTCCATCTGGGATTGTCCTTTAAGTTCTTTTGCTTGGCCTTTATTCCAAATTTTGGGAATGCAAACTAGTAATGCCATGCAACAATATTGTTTTCACAAGAATCATCATGGCAATAAATATTCTGCATGGGCCATGCAAGAACCACCTTTTTGCTTGTCATTTGGATTTTATTGGAATTTTTGAGAGGATCATCATCTTTCCATCCCTCCCTCCTTTTGGCTTGTTCTTGTTTGATTTTGCTTAAACCTTATCAAAACAAGCCCTAAGCTACCTCCTTCTTCCTCTCTTTCTATATTCTATGGGAACCCCATACCCCTAATCCAACCCTAACCCCCTCTCTCATCTCTTCCTCTCTCTCTAAACCCTCCTCTCTACTCCAAAAACCTAAACCTAATCACCTACCCCTAACATCATCTACCATATCACCCCTAAACTAAACTAAAACCCTAACCCGACCACCTCCCCTCTCTACTCCTTACACCCACCTAGCTACCTCTACACCAAACCCTAACCTAACCACCCCATCTAACCCTATCTCTAACCCGAGGCTACTCCTCCCTCTCCCTTTTTCTCTCTATGCCATAGGGGCCCCTCTAGCCCGAGCCTGCCCTGCCTCCTTGGCCCCGAGCTCCCTGGCCCACCTGGCAGCCCCTCCCCCAGACCTACCTGCCCTCTCCCTGTCCTGGCCGACCCATGCACGTGAGGAGGAGGAGGAGAGAAAGGTGGCACTGAGGCCACCTTTTCCCATCTACCCCACGGCACCCCCTTCCCCCATCCTTATCTACTCCCTCGCCCCCTCTCTGCACCTCCCAGATCTGCCCAGGGCCCTGCCCTCGCCTTCCTTCTCCCTCTCCACCACCAACTACCCCGACGCCGGCCACCGTCGGCTTCGGCGTTCACCTGCAGTACGAGGAGGCGAGCATGGTGTTGTGGGCGTCGAGGAAGTACTGGAGATCCCCGGCGTTGCCTCAGTACACCGCAGCGAGGAGGAGGAAGGCCAGGACGCTGGACACCGACGCGCCCCGCCGCGAAACCCTAGCTCGCCCGGCCCCTGCCTCGTGGCCGATCCGCTGCACGCCTGCCCGATCCGAGCCCGCCATCGAGCCCGCGGTGAGCCTCTCCCCCTCCCTGACAAGGTCCGCCTCGCCGTCGTTTCCTGGACAAGCCTTGCGTTTCGTCGAGCACGCTCTGTGCGCCGGCGAGCGCAGCGTCCGCTCGTTTCCGCGCCGCGCAACACCCTACCTAGGCCTCGCCCACCTCCCTGACAGCTACCCCAGGCCACCGCAGTGGCTCCGCCCTCTGCGCGCCAGCCCCGCGTCGCGTGTTCGATCCCCACCCTCGTCTCGCACCGCTCTGCCGCTCGAGGCAAAGAGCAGAGGAAGAAAAACAGTGCGCGGCGCCGTTTTACAGAAAGCCCCCCACCCTTTTTGCCTTCTCCACCCGCGCTCCGCTAGGCCCACCTGTCTGCGCCTGTTGACTTTTTGCAAAAAGGCTCCCGGCTTTAGGCTCTATCAACCCGCAGTCCCCTCCCCTTTTCCTGTGCGCGTGTTGGGCCCAGTCAACCTGGCCCCACCCGTCAGCGGCAGTGGCTAGGTCTGCCTGAGTAAGAAAAGTTTTTCTGTGTTTAGTTTAATTCAAATTTTCTTTCAAATTTAATTCAAATTCAAATTCAAATCAGATTTATAACAACTTTTAAAATACAAATCCAAATAATACAAATGATATATGTTTTTGAATCAGAAAAATGTGAGGATTTCAAATATGCCATCCAAAATATATTTTGGGCACTTAAAATTTCAAGTTGAATTAAATTACAATAAAATTCCCTTCACCTTAATTAATTAATAACTTTTGATTTATAACTCCAAATTCAACAAATGATATGTCTAAAATGATCATCTCGACGAGACCTTTCTGTTTATGCATTCCATATTCTGAATTGCAGCATGCAGCATATAAATATAATGTAAACAGCAACTAATATGAGGATAAAATGTGGCCAAAACCCAATAAAATGTTTATTTCTTGTATTCTACACCTCACCCATGCCATGCTACATTATTGCCATGCAAATTGTGCACCATTCATCATGGCATGATTGGTTGCTTGTCGCATTTTATTCCTATGCTTGTGCACTGTATTTATGTTGGCCCTTGTTTGTTTGGTTCTTCTTCGAATAGACACTGAGCAGGGGATATATCAAGAGAACCAGGAGCACTACCCAGATCCTTCTCTCGCTTCAACTGAGCTGCCAGGCAAGCACTACCACATGCTTGCATACATACAGTACCTATTGCCTCTATCTTATTCTTGCATCATTGAGTCGCGATTGCATTAAACTGAATCCCAAGTATTGCATAGCCTTTACTTTTAAACCCCACCAAGCTTGTTCCTCCATCCCATGAGCCTTACTACAGGAGTTGTTTTAGCCATGCGAGTCGTAGAATAGCATGTGTAGGGTATGTGAGTGTCTGTTGGATAACGAGGTATCTAAACAACTTAACCTGAGTAGTAATGGGATAACTAATGAAAGTGGCACCGGTGAGCAATATCTGCTATTTGGTTTTTCCTGCTCACTTGTGTCCCGTAGGACCCCGAGTACTTGATTCCTGTTCCTTGATTATTCGCGCTATCCACATCCGGGAGGCTTATGGAACCCCCCTGAGCCAGAGCTCGATTCATTCTTATTCCTTGGGGCCACAAACTAGTTTGAGGTTTTATTTACTATCCTGTACTTATGCCATGCTTTACTGCTTAAGTTACGATTGTGCGAGGAGCACCTGTACTGTTTAGGTAAGCGGAGTGTTTTCGCGGTATCGACAAGCCTAGTCACATTTTCGGGTTCCCAGTCGTTTACAGCCACTGACGCAAACCTTGAGTCCGTCTCGAAGTCAGCTAACTTCGTTGCGGGTAGCTTAATGGGGTGGCCCCCTGAAATATTTCTGAATCCTGTGATTGCTTTGTCGTGAAGGCCTCGTTGGGTTTTGATTTGGTTTTTCCGAGGTTGATCGAGTGTGTGTTGCTATTTGTGCACCCCTGCAGGGTAAAACTTTCTGAAAGCCGTGTCCGCGGTTATGGACGACTTGGAGCACGGTTTCTCGATCATAGACAAGCATAACTAAAGTACCGCTTTTAATTTGATTAAGTAACTGACTAGTAAATAGTGCAACACTCACGGAATGGTTAATAAAATTGCCAACGGATGGGGGGGTTGTTCGTCCGCTTCCTCGTTGGTAAGCGAGGAGGAGGATGGATCTGTGGATATTACTGTTATAACTGTTGTCATTAATTCACGGACATCCGTCTATCTTTGGTTAGGCGAATGGTTAGCGAGTATCTATAGAATTGTTAGGGTTTATCTTTTGCTGCAATTGCGTCACCCCGGGTTGTGTCCCCTTTAGAGGCATAAAGACTTGCTGAGTACCCCTAGGGTCTCACACGATAAATTATTTGGTTCAGATGAACAGGTACACTCGCAAGATGGATACTGGGTGGAGGAGGCTGATGATGTGGGCAACGATCGTTCGGTGTAGAGATTCCAGGAACGGGGATCCGTGAGATCTGTGGGCGGGATGTGCTTATTTATGGGGCATCTTATGCCGATTTGCTTCTTGTCCGTACTCGGATCTTGTTTGCCGCTTCGGCCTGATACTCTGATGTGTGATGTATGAGGAGATATCCTAAACTATTATATCTATCTAGGACATTTGAATCTTGCCGTACGGCGTTGCTATATTTCCTTTCTTTTTAGATGGAATGGCTCTGATGTACTATTGTATGGTGGCTTGCATACATACTCATTTGTGTATGTAGTTGATCCCTTCGCCTGCCGATTACGCCGCCCGTACTTGTCCCGATGATTGGAAATGGTTGGGACGGCCGAAAGGTCTACCTGTGAGTGGCATTTGGGCCCCACCGTACTATTTCAACCATTTCCGCTCATCCAGGCTTGTATCTAGGAGCGTAATTCACCGAGGTAGTTACAATTGGTATCAGAGCCATCCCGCCCTTCAGGGTCTCAGCCAAATGGTCGTTGTCAGTCTAGCAAATATTTTTGGTAGTTATGTATACTAGGGAAAAACAAAATGTGAGAGTAGGACTGCTTCCACTTTTCTTCTTACCCACTCACCCACCCTTTCTGGTAAGGAAGTGTAACGTTTTCAATCCTCTTCTTAAAAGTTCAAACTAGGATTCACGTGTTCTGGGTTTCCGTAGTACCATAGGTTGTGGGTGTTGGAGATATGCCCTAGAGGCAATAATAAATGTAGTTATTATTATATCTTTGTGTTTATGATAAATGTTTACATTCATGCTATAATAGTATTAACAAGGAAACATTGATACTTGTGTGATTTGTAAACTTAATTTGAAGTCCCTAGTATAGCCTCTATACTTCACTAGCTTGTTGGTTGATTAATGATTGTGGTTTCCCTATCATGAACATTGAGATGTTATCAACAACAAGATCATATCGTTAGGAGAATGATATGGTGGACATACTCCTATAGATAAGCGTAGCATAAAGATCAAGTCATTTCAATAGTTCAATTGCTATATGCTTTCTGATACATAGTAACCTAATTCCTTCGACCATGAGATCATGCATATCACCTTTACCGGATGGATGCTTTGATGACATCAAACACCACACCGTAACTGGGTGGCTATAAAGGTGGCATTGAGTGTTCGGAAAGTATTGGTTGAAACACATGGATCAAGAGTGGGATTTGTCCATCCATATGACGGATAGATATACTCTGGGCCCTCTCGGTGGAATGTCATCCAATTAGCTTGCAAGCATGTGACTGGCTCACAAGGGATCACATATCACGGGAACGAGAAAAGAGTACTTATCAGTAACGAGGTTGAACTAGGTATGTAGAGATACCGACGATCATAACCTCGGATAAGTAAACTATCGTGAGACAAAGGGAAATTGGTATCGTATGTAAGTGGTTCATTCAATCGCAAAGTAATCGTAGAAATATGTGGGAGCCATATGAATTTCCAGATTCCTCTATTGGTTATTGTTTGGAGAAGTGTCTCGATCATGTCCGCATAATTCACGAACCGTAGGGAGACACACTTAAGGATTCGACGTTGTTTGAGTAGTTATGGTATTATGAGAAAGAGACCGAATGTTGTTCGGAGTCTCGGATGGGATCCGGGATATCACGAGGTGATCCGGAATGGTCCGGAGAATAAGATTCATATAAGGAAAGTCCCGTTTCGGAGTTCGGAAATGATTCCGGTGTTTTCATCGGGAATGTTCTAGAAGGTTCCGAAATGTCCGGCACTCCGGGGGGAAGGGGTACATGAATGTGTCATTACATATTGGAATGATTGCATCATGTAATAAGTGTTCTTGCTGTTCCAAATAAAGGATTAAATTGAATCCTAAAACAGAAAAGTCAAATGGCCAGTTTGAAAGTCAAACGGCTAAAACAGGAAACTGTGGGAAACAAGCAAGAGGAGGCAAAACCGACTTGGGGGAGGAGTCCCTCCTCTCCAAGCCGGCGCGCCACCCAAGGCCGACTTGGGGAGGGACTCCCTCCCCTTGGCCGCCCCTCCCACCTATAAAAGGAGGGGCAGGGCCTCCTCCTCTAGACACACAAGTTCCTATCCTCTAATCTCCGGTTTAGAGCCGTTTTGGTTTAGAGCTTCTAATTGCACTAGCCTTCGGTTTAGAGCCTTCTAATTGGTGTGTCTAAACCCTAGACCACTAATAGCTCTCTCTCATACTCCACCATACTCGCTCTGGCTTAAGGCGAAGCCCTGCGGGATCTCCCCTCTACTTCCGGTACCACGCCGTTGTGCTGCCGGAATCGCGAGGAGAGTGCTACAACCTCCGCTGCCTGCTGGAACAAGGGAGAGGAAGGTCTTCGTCGAGTACCGAACGTGTGACCGACTGCGGAAGCGCTGCCGGAACGCAGCGCCGGAAGGATCGTCTACACGATCTTGAGATCGGGAAGAGTACGACTACATCACCCACGAGAATCCGCTCTCGTTAAACACTTTGGAATCTTCGAGGGTAAGTTATTCCATCGACTCGTTGCTACAATCTAGTAGATAGATCTTGGCTTGTTTGTTTGTATGCGATAGAAATTTTTTGTTTTCCATGCTACGAAACCCTACAGTGGTATCAGAGCCGTGTCTATATGTAGATCTGTTGCACGAGTAGAACACAATGGTCATTGTGGGCGTTGATGCTTTTATTGTCGATTGCTTCTTGTGTACTTTGCATCTTGCGGTATGTTGGGATGAAGCGGCCCGGGCTAACCTTACATGACATCGTTCATGAGACTTGCTCCACGCTTGACATGCAACTTGTATTGCATAAGTGGCTTTGCGGGTACCTGTTTCTCCTAGCATAGTTAAGATCCAATTTACAACGGGTGATCAACAATGCTAGTATCAATGTTGTGGTTCTTGTTCGTAAGTTAGAACGACACTTATTGAAAGCCCCAAACCACGTAAAATATGCAAAGAAAGTAGAGGCGTCTAACTTTGTTTTGCAGGGGTGTGCAGTGATGTGATATGGCCATGATTGTGATTATATTTGATGTATGCAATGTTCCTTATTGTAAGTTGGCAACCGGCTGGAGCCATATGGTTGTCTTTAATTTATGTTAAGACCCGCGTGTCTATTCAAAGTAGTTGTAATAGTTGAAGCCGGTGGACGACAACCATGGAGAAGCGTCATTGACCTTGATGCAATGCCGGTGATGATGGAGATGATGTTCGTGCTTGAAGATGGAGATCGGAAGCACAAAGAAGAAAGGCCATATCATATCACATATTATTGAATTGCATGTGATGTTAATCCTTTATGCATCTTGTATTGCTTAGTAGACGACGGTAGCATTATAAGATGATCCCTCATGCACATAAATTTCAAATCATAAAGTGTTCACCCTTAGTTAGCACCGTTGCTAAAGCTTGTTGTTTCGAAGCACCACGTGATGATCGGGTGTGTTAGATTCTGCAAGTGTATACAACGTGAGCAAGCCAGATTTGCTCATGCGGAAACTAAGGTTTGATCTTGACGAGCCTAGCATGTACAGACATGGTCTCGGAACACGGATCACCGAAAGGTAAAGCATGAATCATATAGTAGACATGATGAACATGACGATTGTTCGCCATTGAAACTATATCAACTCTCGTGATGATCGGTGTTGATGTAGTGGATTTGGTTCGTGTGATCACTAAAAGAATGTGAGGGATGTTGTTTTGAGTGGGAGTTCACCTAGTTTAATTTCATTAATTAATTTGAACTCAATTTGTCATAAACTTAGTCTAAACTATTGCAAATATGTTGTAGATCAATGGCAGCCCCTACCATCAATTTTAATGCGTTCCTAGAGAAAGAAAAGTTGAAAAACAATGGAAGCAACTTTGCGGATTGGTTCCGCAATTTGAGGATTGTCCTCACAGCTGGTAATTTGACCTATGTGCTGGATGCACCGCTGGGTGACCCACCTGCAGCTGATGCTCCCGATGAAGTAAAGAATGTTTACCTCGCTCGGAAGAATCAGTACTCCATAGTTCAGTGTGCTATCTTGTATGGTTTGGAATCGGATCTTCAGAAAAGGTTTGAGAATTCAGACCCATATGATATTGTCGAGGATCTCAAATTGATTTTTGAGACTCATGCGGCAATTGAAAGCTATGAGGCTTCTGAAAAGTTCTTTAACTACAAGATGGAAGAGGGCAGCTCCGTCAGTGAGCATGTGCTTAAGATGTCTGGGCACGCAAACAAACTTCAAAGCTTGGGTATAGTGATTCCTAATGCTTTGGGGATTTACCGTGTCCTCCAATCACTACCACCAAGTTACAAGAACTTTGTGATGAACTACAACATGCAGAACATGAACAAAGAGTTGCCAGAACTGTTTGCTATGTTGAAGTCTGCAGAAGTGCAGATCAAGAAAGAGCACCAAGTGTTGTTGGTCAATAAGACCACCAAATTCAAGAAAGGCAAGTCTAAGCAGAAGGGACACTTCAAGAAGGGTGGTAAGAAATTTACCACGCCGGCGAAGAAGACCAAGGCTGGACCCAAGCCTGATACTGAGTGCTTTTACTGCAAGGGAGAAGGTCACTGGAAGCGGAATTGCCCAAAGTACATGGCGGATCTGAAGAACGGCAACATCAAGAAGAAAGGTATATCTGATATACATGTTATTAATGTGTATCTCACTAGTACTCGTAGTAGTGCCTGGATATTTGATACTGGTTCGGTTGCTCATATTTGTAACTCGAAACAGGTGCTGCAGAATAAACGGAAGCTAGCGAAGAACGAGGTGACGATGCGCGTGGGAAAAGGATCAAAGGTTGATGTGATCGCGGTCGGCACGCTACCCCTTCATCTACCATCGGGATTAGTTTTATACTTAAATAATTGTTATTTGGTGCCTGCGTTGAGCATGAACATTATATCGGGATCTTGTTTATTGCGAGACGGTTACTTGTTTAAGTCAGAGAATAATGGTTGTTCGATTTATATGAGTAATATGTTTTATGCACATGCACCTTTGATAGATGGTCTATTCTTATTGAATCTCGATAGTGGAAATACACATATCAACAACATTGAGGCTAAACGTTTGAAATCAAGCGATAATTCGACCTATATGTGGCACTGTCATCTTGGTCACATTGGAGTGAAGCGTATGAAGAAACTCCATTCCGATGGACTTCTTGAATCACTTGATTTTGAATCACTTGAAAGATGCGAAGCATGTCTGATGGGAAAAATGACTAAGACTCCATTTTCTGGTATGATGGAGCGAGCTACGGACTTATTGGAAATCATACATACCGATGTGTGTGGTCCAATGAGTGTAGCATCGCGCGGTGGTTATCGTTATGTTCTTACCTTCACGGATGACTTGAGTAGATATGGGTATATCTATTTCATGAAACATAAATCCGAAACTTTCGAGAAGTTTAAGGAGTTTCAAAGTGAGGTAGAGAATCAACGTAACAAGAAGATTAAATTTCTGCGTTCTGATCGTGGAGGTGAATATCTAAGTTACGAGTTTGGCGAGCATTTGAAGAAATGCAGAATACTTTCACAGTTGACACCGCCGGGAACACCACAGCGTAATGGTGTGTCCGAACGTCGTAATCGAACTCTCTTAGATATGGTTCGTTCTATGATGTCACTTACAGATTTACCACTATCATTTTGGGGTTATGCATTAGAAACAGCCACATTCACTTTAAATAGGGCACCGTCTAAATCCGTTGAAACGACACCGTATGAATTATGGTTTGGGAAGAAACCTAGATTGTCGTTCCTTAAAGTTTGGGGATGCGAAGCCTATGTAAAGAAGTTACAGCCGGACAAGCTTGAACCCAAAGCGGAAAAATGCGTCTTCATAGGATACCCGAAGGAAACTATTGGGTATACCTTCTATCATAGATCTGAAGGCAAAATCTTCGTTGCTAAGAATGGATCCTTTCTAGAGAAGGAATTTCTCTCGAAAGAAGTGACTGGAAGGAAAGTAGAACTCGACGAGGTTGTCGAACCTTCTCTCGAAATTGCGAGTAGCACAGCACCGGAAGAAGTTCCTGTGGTGCCTGCACCAATAAGAGAGGAAGCTAATGTTGGTGATCATGAAACTTCGGTTGAAGTTACTACAGAGCCTCGGAGGTCAACGAGAACTCGTACCACTCCAGATTGGTATGATCCCGTTATGAGTGTCATGTTGGTGGACAACACCGATGACCCCGAGACATATGAGGAAGCGATGATGAGCCCAGATTCCAATAAATGGCAAGAAGCCATGAAATCCGAGATTGGATCCATGTACGAAAACCAAGTATGGACTTTGGTGGACTTACCGGATGGCCGAAAGGCTGTCGAGAACAAATGGATTTTCAAGAAGAAAACAGATGCTGATGGTAATGTTACTGTCTATAAAGCTCGACTTGTCGCAAAAGGGTTTCGACAAATTCAAGGAGTTGACTACGATGAGACTTTCTCACCAGTAGCGAAGCTAAAGTTTGTGAGGATTATGTTAGCAATCGCTGCATATTATGATTATGAGATATGGCAGATGGATGTCAAAACAGCATTCCTCAATGGAGATATTGATGAAGAGTTGTATATGATGCAACCCAAAGGTTTTGTCGATCCTAAAGATGCTAACAAGGTATGCAAACTTCAGCAGTCCATCTATGGATTGAAGCAAGCATCCCGAAGTTGGAATCAACGTTTTGATAAGGTGATCAAAAGTTTTGGTTTTATACAAACTTATGGAGAAGCTTGTATTTACAAGAAAGTGAGTGGGAGCTCTGTAGCATTCTTAATACTATATGTGGATGACATATTGTTGATTGGGAATGATGTAGACCTTCTTAATAGTGTCAAGGAATATTTGAATAATAGTTTTTCAATGAAGGATCTTGGCGAAGTAGCTTACATATTAGGCATAAAGATTTATAGAGATAGATCGAAACGCCAAATATCATTGTCACAGAGTACATATTTGGACAAAGTTCTAAAGAGGTTTGGAATGGAAGAAAGCAAGAAAGGGTTCTTGCCCATGTTGCCCAATACGACCTTGAGTAAAACTCAAAGTCCGACATCGGCAGAAGATAGAGAAAGGATGAGTAAGACTCCCTATGCCTCAGCCATAGGATCTCTAATATATGCCATGCTATGTACTAGACCCGACATTGCATATGTTGTTAGTTTAACTAGCAGATATCAAAGTGATCCAGGAGTGGATCATTGGACAGCGGTCAAAAACATCCTTAAGTACTTGAGAAGAACTAAGGATATGGTTCTTTCTTATGGAGGTGATGAACAACTCGTTGTTAATGGTTACACCGATGCTAGTTGGAACACCGATCCGGATGATTCTAAATCACAATCTGGATATGTATTTATTTTGAATGGTGCAGCAGTTAGCTGGAGGAGTGCAAAGCAAAGCGTTGTGGCAAGATCTTCAACTGAATCGGAATACATGGCTGCTTCGGAGGCTTCACAAGAAGCGATATGGATGAAAGAGTTCATTACAGAGTTGGGTGTGGTTCCTAGTGCGCTGGACCCAATGTCTATCTACTGTGATAACATGGGCGCCATAGCCAATGCGCAAGAACCAAGGTCACACAAGAAGCTGAAGCATATCAAGCTGCGTTTTCACGCTATTCGAGAACATATCCAGGATGGGGATATAAAGATTTGCAAAGTACACACAGATCTGAATGTGGTGGATCCGTTGACTAAACCTCTCCCGAGGGCAAAACATGACCAACACCAAACTGCCATGGGTGTTCGGTATATTACCATGTAATCTAGATTAGATGACTCTAGTGCAAGTGGGAGACTGTTGGGGATATGCCCTAGAGGCAATAATAAATGTAGTTATTATTATATCTTTGTGTTTATGATAAACGTTTACATTCATGCTATAATAGTATTAACAAGGAAACATTGATACTTGTGTGATTTGTAAACTTAATTTGAAGTCCCTAGTATAGCCTCTATACTTCACTAGCTTGTTGGTTGATTAATGATTGTGGTTTCCCTATCATGAACATTGAGATGTTATCAACAACAAGATCATATCGTTAGGAGAATGATATGGTGGACATACTCCTATAGATAAGCGTAGCATAAAGATCAAGTCATTTCAATAGTTCAATTGCTATATGCTTTCTGATACATAGTAACCTAATTCCTTCGACCATGAGATCATGCATATCACCTTTACCGGATGGATGCTTTGATGACATCAAACACCACACCGTAACTGGGTGGCTATAAAGGTGGCATTGAGTGTTCGGAAAGTATTGGTTGAAACACATGGATCAAGAGTGGGATTTGTCCATCCATATGACGGATAGATATACTCTGGGCCCTCTCGGTGGAATGTCATCCAATTAGCTTGCAAGCATGTGACTGGCTCACAAGGGATCACATATCACGGGAACGATAAAAGAGTACTTATCAGTAACGAGGTTGAACTAGGTATGTAGAGATACCGACGATCATAACCTCGGATAAGTAAACTATCGTGAGACAAAGGGAAATTGGTATCGTATGTAAGTGGTTCATTCGATCGCAAAGTAATCGTAGAAATATGTGGGAGCCATATGAATTTCCAGATTCCTCTATTGGTTATTGTTCGGAGAAGTGTCTCGATCATGTCCGCATAATTCACGAACCGTAGGGAGACACACTTAAGGATTCGACGTTGTTTGAGTAGTTATGGTATTATGAGAAAGAGACCGAATGTTGTTCGGAGTCTCGGATGGGATCCGGGATATCACGAGGTGATCCGGAATGGTCCGGAGAATAAGATTCATATAAGGAAAGTCCCGTTTCGGAGTTCGGAAATGATTCCGGTGTTTTCATCGGGAATGTTCTAGAAGGTTCCGGAATGTCCGGCACTCCGGGGGGGAAGGGGTACATGAATGTGTCATTACATATTGGAATGATTGCATCATGTACTAAGTGTTCTTGCTGTTCCAAATAAAGGATTAAATTGAATCCTAAAACAGAAAAGTCAAATGGCCAGTTTGAAAGTCAAACGGCTAAAACAGGAAACTGTGGGAAACAAGCAAGAGGAGGCAAAACCGACTTGGGGGAGGAGTCCCTCCTCTCCAAGCCGGCGCGCCACCCAAGGCCGACTTGGGGAGGGACTCCCTCCCCTTGGCCGCCCCTCCCACCTATAAAAGGAGGGGCAGGGCCTCCTCCTCTAGACACACAAGTTCCTATCCTCTAATCTCCGGTTTAGAGCTGTTTTGGTTTAGAGCTTCTAATTGCACTAGCCTTCGGTTTAGAGCCTTCTAATTGGTGTGTCTAAACCCTAGACCACTAATAGCTCTCTCTCATACTCCACCATACTCGTTCCGGCTTAAGGCGAAGCCCTGCGGGATCTCCCCTCTACTTCCGGTACCACGCCGTTGTGCTGCCGGAATCGCGAGGAGAGTGCTACAACCTCCGCTGCCTGCTGGAACAAGGGAGAGGAAGGTCTTCGTCGAGTACCGAACATGTGACCGACTGCGGAAGCGCTGCCGGAACGCAGCGCCGGAAGGATCGTCTACACGATCTTGAGATCGGAAAGAGTACGACTACATCACCCACGAGAATCCGCTCTCGTTAAACACTTTGGAATCTTCGAGGGTAAGTTATTCCATCGACTCGTTGCTACAATCTAGTAGATAGATCTTGGCTTGTTTGTTTGTATGCGATAGAAATTTTTTGTTTTCCATGCTACGAAACCCTACAGTGGGTGTGTGTGTGTGTAATTCCTTGTCTATCTGTTGCATCCAAGTTGTTATCACAATCGGCCTTTTGGTTATCAACTGTTGGTACATTCCATACCGACAGGCTTTTGCAAACCGACGCGATCTGTCTTACTCTTTGTTATCCAACGTTATCTTGTTTGGGGTGTTCGTTTCCGTAGTTACTAATCTTTAGGTTCTTTGTGAGAAGAAGGGGTTAGGATATGTGTTCCACTTATTCATGTGCGGAGTAATGATTTGAGTGCGGGATGGAGTCGCGACCATACCACTACTCTTATCATTCGCTTTTGTATATTGAATTGGTAGAGTCACTAATCTTGATTCGTTAAGTAATTTTGCGCATCTATTGGTATTTTAATGCCGAAATTTGTGGAAAATTTTTCTTTGATATATCTGTGTACCACACTCCTTTTCAGTCGTGTGCGATATGCTTAATATCTTCTAGGTGCTTTGAACTTTGTTGATATTTTAATATCATCTTAGTAAAATTGTATCCTTTAATCTTGGTTAATCCCATCTTGGTACTATTTTGGATTATTATTATTCTCCATTATAGTACTGACTTGTGTTTTATATCAATCACAGGATGGCTCCACCACGCCGTTCTGATGAGGACATACCACCTGAACTGGGTTCCATGTTGTCAAACATCGCCAATGCCTTGGCAGCAATGCAGCAGAACCAGCAGCGCTTTGAGGAAAGTGTCAGGAGGAATGAGTTTGCTCCGCTACCTCCACCTCCCAAGCGAGGAGACATCAAAAGCTTCCTGAAGTTCAACCCTCGCCAATTTGATGTTTCTCAACCACTTGATGCTGATGATTGGTTGCGTGGGATGTCAAGGCTACTCGAGACTGCTGATGTTCCTGAGCAAGAATGGGTAAAGTGTGCTACTCACCTTCTGAAGGGGGATGCAGCTCTCTGGTGGGAGAATTACCTGAAGGCAAACTGCACTGGTTTTCAGCCTACTTGGGAACGGTTCACTGGAGCGTTCAAAGAGCAGTATCTGTCAGAAATTGTCATGGAAAGGATGAAGGAAGTGTTTCTCAACCTCAAGCAGGGAAATGATAATGTCAACACCTACATCAGGAATTTCATGAATCTTTCTCGTTATGGTGGCGATGAGATATCTGATGACAAGAAGAAGCAAAAGAGGTTCCGGCAAGGGATCAATGCATCGATCAAATATGCAATCACGCATGCAAGGCCGGCATCTTTTCTGGAACTTCAGCATACAGCTCTGCAGGAGGAAGCAAGTAGGCAAGTGTTTGAGGAGTCAAAGAAACACAACCGTGATGCACCAAGCTCTTCATCTATGTCAGCTCCTTCTAAGCGGCGTGTCTGGGTTCCTAACACCCCACCGTCGCTCCCGGCTCCACCAAGACCTGCAAGCTTCGCGGCAAGGCCACCAAACTTCCTCACTGCTGCTCCCAGGGGCTACAACCACCACTACCCTGGAGCGCCTGGCGGAGTCCCTGGCTACGTTGCTCCACGTCCACCTGGTGCTTGTTTCACGTGTGGAGACTCTGGGCATCTAAGCTGGAACTGTCCGTTGAAAAACAAAGCTCTTCCTCCACCCCCTCCAAGATCTGCGGCAAGCTCTCCTTTGGTTCGTGCACCACCACCTCGGGCTCTCAACATCAACACCAAGCCCGGGTCTACTGTTGCTCGTGCCAACTGTGTCAACGCCGCTCAAGCTGAGCATGCACCTGGAGTTGTGATGGGTATGCTTTCCGTTAACTCAGTCCCTGCACGAGTTTTGTTTGATTCTGGTGCATCGCATTCTTTCGCTTCTCACAAGTTTGCAAATGAGAATGAGTTAGCGTTGGATCCTCTCCTTAAGCGGTTAATGGTCCTTTCTCCTGGAGAGAAGATGGCAGCTTCTAAAATCAGCCATGGCAATCAAATTGAGATTGGTGGCTCTTCGTTCTCGGCTTCCTTAATTGTTCTGGGCAATTATGACATTGATGTCATCTTGGGCATGGATTGGTTGACAGCAAATGCAGCTATGATTGATTGTGCTGAACGCTCGGTTTGTCTGAAGATTCCTGAAGGCCATATAGTCTTTTCTCCAAGTCTGACTCCTGCTATCCAGCTTTTCTCTTTGGCGGCTCTGAATGATGATGCTATGGAAGCTATTCAGAGTGTTCCGGTGGTCTGTGAGTTTCCAGATGTCTTTCCTGAAGAGTTGCCGGGTATGCCTCCGGATCGTGAGGTTGAGTTTGTAATTGAGCTTGAACCTGGAACGGCTCCTATCTCCAAGCGACCTTACAAAATGGGTCCTGCTGAGTTGGCTGAACTCAAACGACAACTTGATGAACAAGAGAAGTTGGGTTTCATTCAACACAGTACTTCTTCTTGGGGTAGCCCAACAATCTTTGTGAAGAAGCGTGACAGGACTGATAGACTTTGTGTTGACTATCGGGCTCTAAATGCTAAAACCATCAAGAACAAATATCCCCTTCCGCGGATTAATGATCTCTTCGATCAGCTAGCTGGAGCTGTGGTGTTCTCTAAGCTTGACTTGAGAAGTGGTTATCACCAAATCAAGATTCGCAAGGAAGATGTTCCTAAAACAGCTTTCACGGCCCGCTATGGCCTGTATGAGTACACGGTCATGTCTTTCGGTCTCACCAACGCACCTGCTACCTTCTCGAGGCTTATGAACTCGGTTTTCATGGAGTACCTTGATAAGTTTGTTGTGGTCTATCTGGATGACATCCTAGTCTATTCTAAGTCAAAGGAAGAGCATGAAGAACACCTTTGGTGTGTCCTAAACAAGCTTCGTGAGAACCGCTTGTATGCAAAGTTCTCAAAGTGTGAGTTTTGGCTGCCTCAAGTAACCTATCTTGGTCATGTCATCTCTGCCAAGGGCATTGCAGTCAACCCGGAAACTATGAAGACAATTGTTGAATGGCTTCCACCTGTTAATGTCAAAGAAGTGCGGAGTTTCCTTGGTTTGGCTAGTTATTGCCGTCGCTTCGTTCAGAACTTTTCGAAGATAGCGAAGCCTCTTACCGATCTCCTCAAGAAAGGCAAGAAATACCTTTGGACTCCTACATGTCAATCAAGCTTTGAGACACTCAAAGAGAAGCTCACTTCCACACCAGTCTTGGTTCCTCCGGATACATCCAAGCCTTTCCAGATATTCTGTGACGCCTCTTTGCAAGGATTGGGTGCGGTCCTTATGCAAGAAAAACAAGTGGTTGCTTATGCCTCTCGACAGTTGAAGACGCATGAGATCAACTATCCTACACATGACCTCGAGCTCGCAGCAGTTGTCTTTGCTTTGAAGTTATGGAGGCACTACTTGCTTGGCAACCGTTGTGAGATCTTTTCGGATCACAAGAGTTTGAAGTATATCTTCACTCAGCCTAATCTCAACCTTCGGCAGAGGAGATGGATTGAAGCAATCAATGATTTTGATTTGACCATCAACTACACTCCGAGCAAAGCTAATGTCATGGCCGATGCTCTCAGCCGCAAAGCTTATGTCAACAACCTCATGATGGAAGAACAACAGCCTCTCTTGTGCGAGGAATTCCGTCAGCTCAACCTTGAAATTGTGGAACAAGGGCATCTCCTGAACCTTCTGGCTACTCCTCTCTTGGAAGAAAAGATTCTCTCTCGTCAGCTTGGTGATCCGCACACCAAAAAGATCATCTCCAAACTTCAGCTTCCGAAGTATGAGTCCTTCCACGTCGATGATCAAGGCACGCTTTTCTTTGAACATCGGATGTTTGTTCCGAACTACCCGGGTTTGAGAGAGCAAGTTCTCAAGGAGGCGCATGATTCTGTTCTTTCTATCCACCCTGGCAGCACAAAGATGTACATGGACTTGAAAACACAATATTGGTGGCCGGGATTGAAACGATATTGTGCCAAGTATGTCTCGGAGTGTGATGTCTGCCGCAGAGTGAAAGTTGTCCATCAGTAACCTTTCGGTCTTCTACAGCCATTGAAACCCCCGGAATGGAAATGGGAGAAAGTAGAGATGGAATTCATCACTGGTTTTCCAAGGTCGCAGAAGGGTAACAATGCAATCTTTGTTGTCATCGACAGGCTTTCTAAAGTGGCTCATTTCTTCCCCGTCAAGGAAACAATTTCTGGAATTCAGTTGGCTGAGCTCTATATCAACAGAATTGTCTCTCTGTATGGGGTTCCGCTTGAGATCAGTTCAGACCGTGGGAGCATCTTCACTTCCAAGTTCTGGGAAAGTTTTCAAAATGCTTTGGGAACAAAGTTGAACTTCAGCACAACTTACCACCCTCAGTCGCAAGGACAAGTTGAAAGGATCAATCAGATTCTGGAGGATATGCTTCGCGCTTGCGTCATCTCTTTTGGCAAGAAGTGGGAGGAATGTCTTCCTTATGCTGAATTCTCTTACAACAACAGCTTCCAGAAAAGTCTGAAGATGGCACCATTTGAGGCTCTCTATGGCCGCAAGTGCAGAACTCCGATTGGTTGGTCGGGTGCAGGAGAAAGAATTTGGTTTGGCCCTGACATTGTAACTCAAGCGGAGGAGAAGGTGCATATCATTCTTGAGAATCTGAAGATTGCTCAAAGTCGCCAGAAGAGCAATTATGACAGGAAGCACACGGACATGGTGTATGTCCCTGGTGATCTCGTTTACCTTCGTGTCACTCCCATGAAAGGCACACACCGCTTTGGTATCAAAGGAAAGCTGGCTCCTAGATACATCGGTCCTTTCAAAATTCGTGGAAGAAGAGGAGAAGTTGCTTATGCTCTTGAGCTCCCGGAAAAACTCAAGGTCCATGATGTTTTCCACATATCTCAACTCAAGAAGTGCTTCAAAGATCCCGGCAGGACCGTGGATCATGAGCTAATCAATCTCCAAGAAGATCTGTCTTATCAAGAACACCCCACAAAAATCCTTGAGACCGCAGAAAGAAGGACTCGCAACAAGTCCATCATTCTGCAAGGTGCAGTGGTCGCACCATTCTGTTGATGAAGCCACTTGGGAGCGTGAAGATGAACTCCGTGCCAACTATCCTACCATCTTGGTGTCTTCTTCTTCCTAGAATCTCGGGGCGAGATTCCTGTTAGTGGGGGAGAGTTGTAGCATCCCATTTGTCTAACAACTGTAATGCTACTTGGTCTAGTAATATAATGGCTACTTCCTACATATAATTGTTGCATCATCATCATATCATGCTCATGTCATCATGCCACCTTACATTTGAGCATCATATAAAACCTTTGTGAATTGGTTCTTCTCTCATAGGCATGGTAAATTGTATTTGCCTCTTGATATTGTATTTGGTTCTTGATATATTGTTTAATGCCCAAGTTGAGTTGGGGGCATATCTCTTATTAACTCCACCACCTTTCTTGTCATCACCCCATCATTCCACCATATATGAGCATTGCAACTTATTTGGTTTACCTCTAACTCATGTGGGTTGGAATGGATCCAATTCTTTTCCACATGCTCTCATCTTGGCATCATTATGTTTTCACATTATTGATATATGAGAGCCACATGGCCACCTTTGCATGCCTTGTGAGTGGAGCCTTTGTCTAGCTTCCATATGTGTTGTTTTGGGGATATTATCATGTTGGAATATTTTTGGGCTTACTCAATACCTAGTGGCACATACACACTAGCAAGTTCCACTTCTATTCAAATGTGATCATTTCCATCTACTCCATCTGGGATTGTCCTTTAAGTTCTTTTGCTTGGCCTTTATTCCAAATTTTGGGAATGCAAACTAGTAATGCCATGCAACAATATTGTTTTCACAAGAATCATCATGGCAATAAATATTCTGCATGGGCCATGGAAGAACCACCTTTTTGCTTGTCATTTGGATTTTATTGGAATTTTTGAGAGGATCATCATCTTTCCATCCCTCCCTCCTTTTGGCTTGGTCTTGTTTGATTTTGCTTAAACCTTATCAAAACAAGCCCTAAGCTACCTCCTTCTTCCTCTCTTTCTATATTCTATGGGAACCCCATACCCCTAATCCAACCCTAACCCCCTCTCTCATCTCTTCCTCTCTCTCTAAACCCTCCTCTCTACTCCAAAAACCTAAACCTAATCACCTACCCCTAACATCATCTACCATATCACCCCTAAACTAAACTAAAACCCTAACCCGACCACCTCCCCTCTCTACTCCTTACACCCACCTAGCTACCTCTACACCAAACCCTAACCTAACCACCCCATCTAACCCTATCTCTAACCCGAGGCTACTCCTCCCTCTCCCTTTTTCTCTCTATGCCATAGGGGCCCCTCTAGCCCGAGCCTGCCCTGCCTCCTTGGCCCCGAGCTCCCTGGCCCACCTGGCAGCCCCTCCCCCAGACCTACCTGCCCTCTCCCTGTCCTGGCCGACCCATGCACGTGAGGAGGAGGAGGAGAGAAAGGTGGCACTGAGGCCACCTTTTCCCATCTACCCCACTCCCCACGGCACCCCCTTCCCCCATCCTTATCTACTCCCTCGCCTCCTTTCTGCACCTCCCAGATCTGCCTAGGGCCCTGCCCTCGCCTTCCTTCTCCCTCTCCATCACCAACTACCCCGACGCCGGCCACCGTCGGCTTCGGCGTTCACCTGCAGTACGAGGAGGCGGGCGTGGTGTTGTGGGCGTCGAGGAAGTACTGGAGATCCCCGGCGTCGCCTCGGTACACCGCAGCGAGGAGGAGGAAGGCCAGGACGCTGGACACCGACGCGCCCCGCCGCGAAACCCTAGCTCGCCCGGCCCCTGCCTCGTCGCTGATCCGCTTCACGCCTGCCCGATCCGAGCCCGCCATCGAGCCCGCCGTGAGCCTCTCCCCCTCCCTGACAAGGTCCGCCTCGCCGTCGTTTCCTGGACAAGCCTTGTGTTTCGTCGAGCACGCTCTGTGCGCCGGCGAGCGCAGCGTCCGCTCGTTTCCGCGCCGCGCAACACCCTACCTAGGCCTCGCCCACCTCCCTGACAGCTACCCCAGGCCACCGCAGTGGCTCCGCCCTCTGCGCGCCAGCCCCGCGTCGCGTGTTCGATCCCCACCCTCGCCGCGCACCTCTCTGTCGCTCGAGGCAGAGAGCAGAGGAAGAAAAACAGTGCGCGGCGCCGTTTTACAGAAAGCCCCCCACCCTTTTTGCCTTCTCCACCCGTGCTCCGCTAGGCCCACCTGTCTGCGCCTGTTGACTTTTTGCAAAAAGGCTCCCGGCTTTAGGCTCTATCAACCCGCAGTCCCCTCCCCTTTTCCTGTGCGCGTGTTGGGCCCAGTCAACCTGGCCCCACCCGTCAGCGGCAGTGGCTAGGTCTGCCTGAGTAAGAAAAGTTTTTCTGTGTTTAGTTTAATTCAAATTTTCTTTCAAATTTAATTCAAATTCAAATTCAAATCAGATTTATAATAACTTTTAAAATACAAATCCAAATAATACAAATGATATATGTTTTTGAATCAGAAAAATGTGAGGATTTCAAATATGCCATCCAAAATATATTTTGGGCACTTAAAATTTCAAGTTGAATTAAATTACAATAAAATGCCCTTCACCTTAATTAATTAATAACTTTTGATTTATAACTCCAAATTCAACAAATGATATGTCTAAAATGATCAGCTCGACGAGACCTTTCTGTTTATGCATTCCATATTCTGAATTGCAGCATGCATCATATAAATATAATGTAAACAGCAACTAATATGAGGATAAAATGTGGCCAAAACCCAATAAAATGTTTATTTCTTGTATTCTACACCTCACCCATGCCATGCTACATTATTGCCATGCAACTTGTGCATCATTCATCATGGCATGATTGGTTGCTTGTCGCATTTTATTCATATGCTTGTGCACTGTATTTATGTTGGCCCTTGTTTGTTTGGTTCTTCTTCGAATAGACACTGAGCAGGGGATATATCAAGAGAACCAGGAGCACTACCCAGATCCTTCTCTCGCTTCAACTGAGCTGCCAGGCAAGCACTACCACATGCTTGCATACATACAGTACCTATTGCCTCTATCTTATTCTTGCATCATTGAGTCGCGATTGCATTAAACTGAATCCCAAGTATTGCATAGCCTTTACTTTTAAACCCCACCAAGCTTGTTCCTCCATCCCATGAGCCTTACTACAGGAGTTGTTTCAGCCATGCGAGTCGTAGAACAGCATGTGTAGGGTATGTGAGTGTCTGTTGGATAACGAGGTATCTAAACAACTTAACCTGAGTAGTAATGGGATAACTAATGAAAGTGGCACCGGTGAGCAATATCTGCTATTTGGTTTTTCCTGCTCACTTGTGTCCCGTAGGACCCCGAGTACTTGATTCCTGTTCCTTGATTATTCGCGCTATCCACATCCGGGAGGCTTATGGGACCCCCCTGAGCCAGAGCTCGATTCATTCTTATTCCTTGGGGCCACAAACTAGTTTGAGGTTTTATTTACTATCCTGTACTTATGCCATGCTTTACTGCTTAAGTTACGATTGTGCGAGGAGCACCTGTACTGTTTAGGTAAGCGGAGTGTTTTCGCGGTATCGACAAGCCTAGTCACATTTTCGGGTTCCCAGTCGTTTACAGCCACTGACGCAAACCTTGAGTCCGTCTCGAAGTCAGCTAACTTCGTTGCGGGTAGCTTAATGGGGTGGCCCCCTGAAATATTTCTGAATCCTGTGATTGCTTTGTCGTGAAGGCCTCGTTGGGTTTTGATTTGGTTTTTCCGAGGTTGATCGAGTGTGTGTTGCTATTTGTGCACCCCTGCAGGGTAAAACTTTCTGAAAGCCGTGTCCGCGGTTATGGACGACTTGGAGCACAGTTTCTCGATCATAGACAAGCATAACTAAAGTACCGCTTTTAATTTGATTAAGTAACTGACTAGTAAATAGTGCAACACTCACGGAATGGTTAATAAAATTGCCAACGGATGGGGGGTTGTTCGTCCGCTTCCTCGTTGGTAAGCGAGGATGAGGATGGATCTGTGGATATTACTGTTATAAATGTTGTCATTAATTCACGGACATCCGTCTATCTTTGGTTAGGCGGATGGTTAGCGAGTATCTATAGAACTGTTAGGGTTTATCTTTTGCTGCAATTGCGTCACCCCGGGTTGTGTCCCCTTTAGAGGCATAAAGACTTGCTGAGTACCCCTAGGGTCTCACACGATAAATTATTTGGTTCAGATGAACAGGTACACTCGCAAGATGGATACTGGGTGGAGGAGGCTGATGATGTGGGAAATGATCGTTCGGTGTAGAGATTCCGGGAACGGGGATCCGTGAGATCTGTGGGCGGGATGTGCTTATTTATGGGGCATCTTATGCCGATTTGCTTCTTGTCCGTACTCGGATCTTGTTTGCCGCTTCCGCCTGATACTCTGATGTGTGATGTATGAGGAGATATCCTAAACTATTATATCTATCTAGGACATTTGAATCTTGTCGTATGGCGTTGCTATATTTCCTTTCTTTTTAGATGGAATGGCTCTGAGGTACTATTGTATGGTGGCTTGCATACATACTCATTTGTGTATGTAGTTGATCCCTTCGCCTGCCGATTACGCCGCCCGTACTTGTCCCGATGATTGGAAATGGTTGGGACGGCCGAAAGGTCTACCTGTGAGTGGCATTGGGCCCCACCGTACTATTTCAACCATTTCCGCTCATCCAGGCTTGTATCTAGGAGCGTAATTCACCGAGGTAGTTACACTTGTCTATGATCAAGAAACTGTGCTCCAAGTCGTCCATAACCGCGGACACGGCTTTCAGAAAGTTTTACCCTGCAGGGGTGCACAAATAGCAACACACACTCGATCAACCTCGGAAAAACCAAATCAAAACCCAACGAGGCATTCACGACAAAGCAATCACTAGATTCAGAAATATTTCAGGGGGCCACCCCATTAGGCTACCCGCAACGAAGTTAGCTGACTCCGAGACGGACTCAAGGTTTGGGTGGACGGCTGTAAACGACTGGGAACCCGAAAGTGTGACTGGGCTTGTCGATACCGCGAAAATGTGTCCCGATCCTAAACAGTACAGGTGCAGTACATCGCACAATTTAAATAAAGCAGTAAAGCATGGCATAAGTACAGGATAGTAAATAAAACCTCAAACTAGTTTGTGGCCCCAAGAAATAAGAATGAATCAAGCTCTGGCTCAGGGGGGGTCCCATAAGCCTCCCGGATGTGGATAGCGCGAATATTCAAGGAACAGGAATCAAGTACTCGGGGTCCTACGGGACACAAGTAAGCATGAAAAACCAAATAGCAGATATTGCTCACCGGTGCCACTTTCATTAGTTATCCCATTACTACTCAGGTTAAGTTGTTTAGGTACCTCGTTATCCATCAGACACTCACATACCCTACACATGTTGTTCTACGACTCGCATGGCTCAAACAACTCCTGTAGTAATGTCTCATGGGATGGAGGAACAAGCTTTGGTGGGGTTTAAAGTAAAGGCTATGCAATACTTGGGATTCAGTTTAATGCAATCGCGACTCAATGATGCAAGAATAATATAGAGGCAATAGGTACTATATGTATGCAAGCATGTGGTAGTGCTTGCCTGGCAGCTCAGTTGAAGCGAGAGAAGGATCTGGGTAGTGCTCCTGGTTTTCTTGATATATCCCTGCTCAGCGTCTATTCGAAGAAGAACCAAACAAACAAGGGCCAACATAAATAAAGTGCACAAGCATAGGAATAAAATGCGACAAGCAAACAATCATGCCATGATGAATGATGCACAATTTGCATGGCAATAAAGTAGCATGGCATGGGTGAGATGTGGAATACAAGATTAAAGCCTTTTATTGAGTTTTGGTCACATTTTAACCTCATATTAGTTGTTGTATACTTTATATTTATATGATGCATGCTGCAATTCAGAACATGGAATGCATAAACAGAAAGGTCTCGTCGAGCTAATCATTTTAGACATATCATTTGTCAAATTTGGAGTTATAAAACAAAAGTTATTAATTTATTAAGGAAAAAGGGCATTTGTTGTAATTTTAATCAACTTGAAAATTAAAGTGTCCAAAATATATTTTGAAGGCCATATTTGAATTCCTCATATTTTTCTAATTTGAAAACATATATTATTTGTATTATTTGAATTATGAATTTAAATTTATTTTAAAGTCAAAATTAGTCAAATGGAGTCAAAGTCAAAGGTTTGACTAGTTTGAATTAGTTCTGAAAATATTTGGCTAAAGATTTGAATTAACATTCAAAAACAAAACATATTTCATATAGAGTTTGAATTCAAATTCCAAAACATTTGAAAGTTATGAAGAGATTTATATTTGATTGGATTTGGGAATTTGGTTTGAATTTGAAATCTGGAGGGGTCCTAAACTTTTGTTACATGGGATGGGTTTACACGCAGTCAATGACGAGTGGGACCAGGGAGCTAACGGGTCCACGCGCACACGAGCAGGTGAGGAGGCGACACGTGGGAGATCCGGGGTAGCGCGGGTTAAGGGTTGGAAAGCTGGGGGGTGTTTCTGCAAAACTAACTGGGAGGCTGACTAGCGGGCCACGCTGGACTGCGGGTTTAGGCGGGAAAAAGGGGAGGGGGCTCTGCGCAAAACGGTCAGCGCTGCTGCTGACGCTGACGAACGCGGCTCTGACGGCGGTGGATCTGGCCGGAGTTTGGACGACGATGGCGACGCCTACGCCGGACTAAACGCGCCGCCACAAAAACGAAAAAGGGAGAGGGATCCACGGGCTACCACTTTCGTTCAGAGAGCTAGCACGGAGGAGGGCTGCAGCGCGCGGGGCAGGGCGGAGAAAAAAGGGGGGAACGCACGCCGCTGCAGACGTGACTGACGCGCACGCTGGCGGTGACTGCGGCAACGCACGCACGCAGGGTGCTCGACGCAGGGCGGCGGCGCTACGGTGCCAGAGAGGGAAGGGGTCCATGTCTAGGAGATGCAGGGGCTCACCGCGGTTAGGTCGGTGTGGTCGAAGGAGCTCGGGGCGGTCGCGATCTGGCGCGGGGCTTGCCGGCCAGAGCTAGGGTTTCGGGTCGGGCTCGGCGGCGCTAGGCCGCTCCGGCGAGGTTCCGGCCCAGGTCCTGGTTCGAGCCGAAGAAGGGGACGCAGAGGAACTCATCGGTGCTCCTGGACACCTACTAGCACAGCTCCAACCGCCTCCTTTGGGTCTTGGCCGAGGTGGAATTTAGGAGAGGCATGGAGATGGCCATGGCCATGGTTTTGCCTTGGGAAAGGAGGAAGGAGGGAGGGGATCTCCTGGTTGATCTCTGTTCAAGTCGTGGAGGAGGGGTAGATAAGGAGAGGGGGCAAGGCTGGCACATGGGGCTTGTTTCACCTTTTTACAAAAGCAAGAGGAGGCTCGGTGGTGCTTCCTTCTCTCTCCTTCCTCTCTTGTCTTGAAGCCAAAGAAAGAGTGGGGCAGAGGAGGGGTGTACTCGGGTTGGACCAGGGAGAGAGAGGGCCAGGTGGGGCCAGCAAGGAGGGGCTCGGCATGAGGAAGAGAAGAGAGGGAGGGACCAGGTGTAACTAGGGTTAGATGGAGGGGGCAGATAGCTAGGGTAGGAGGGAGTGGCTCGGGTTAGGGTTAGAGAGAGGAGGGATTAGAGAGAGAGATGGGGGAGGGGACCTAGGGTTTAAAGAGAGGGATTAGGTGGAGGGGTTTTCTTTTGTCAAGATCAAGCAAGAACATGCCAAGCTCAAACAAGATCTAGACAAGAAAAAGAGAGGGTGGGATAAAAGGTGGTGAGGTATGGATGGAGATGGTTATAGGTTTTTGGATGCTTGCATGCTTCAAGCAAGATCAATCATAAGAGGGGTAGAGGGAGATATGGGGAAGATCCACTCAAAAAGACCAAATAAAAACAAAGGAGGCAAAATATGGAGATGGTTGCATGGCCCATGCAAATGCATTAAATGCCATGTCTTAATCTTGTGAAAACAAAATAATTATTCATGGCATTTATACATATGCATTCCAAAATATGGGGTAAGGGCCAAGCTAAGGATTTACATGAAAGTTCCAAGTGGAGTAGATGGAGATGATCATATTTGAATAAAATGGGACATGTTAGTGTGTATATTCCACTAGATGTTTAATAGTCCCAAAAATATCCCAACATGAGCATCAATCCATGATAATCCATATGAAAGCTAGGAAAAAGGAGCACTACTCATAATGCATGCAAAGGTGACTCCACATATCAATAATGTGAAAACCACATGATGCATATATGAGAGCATGTGGAGATAGAATTGGATCCATCCCAACCCACATGAGCTAGAGGTAAAACCAAATAAAGTGCAAAGCTCATATTTAGTTGGATGGTGGAATTATAAGGTGGTGAAAGAAAAGGTGGTGGAGTGGAATAAAAGATATGCCCCCAACTCAACTTGGGCATTTAAACAATATATCAAGAACCAAATACAATATCAAAAGGCAAATACAATTTACAATGCATATGAGAGAAGAACCAAAACAAAAGGGTTTTATATGATGCTCAAATGCAAGGTGGCATGATGACATGAGCATGATATAATTATGATGCAACAATTATGTATAGGAAGTAGCATTTATATAGACTAGGCTAGTAGCATCGCAATGGTTAGACAATTGGGATGCTACACCACCTTCCACATATGTACTGCGGGTCTTCTCGTCGGTGGATGGAAGATGGGAGGAAAAGACCTTCATACGGCAAGGGCCGTCCGCAGGGACTATTGCCGACTTGGGAACAGGGACAATAATAGACACGTATGGTGTGTGTCATGCCGTCTATTGGCGTGGTGCACTTTATGTGCATCGCGAAAAGTATTTTGTTATCAGGTAGCTGCGTACAGTACTTCATCATCATTATTGTATCTTTTGATTGCTTGTTCCACCCTGTGTGGTATGATTTAGTGATGTGTGTTGGCAAATAATATGGTTTCATGCATGTTATCTTTATCAAATAGCACATACCAGGTGATTAAACCACCAGCAATTCTTCAACCTAGGATCCTCCAAGATTGTTTTCTTGGGAAGTCGAAAAAAGGAGTGTATTACGTTAGAGTTACACTTACACATCCATGCCAGCTTCAGGTATGGGTCCTTAAAGAATCTTGTGGATTTGTCGAGTGGGCGTTGGAGCATGATAGAGACCTTTCGTCACTGCTACCATGTCATCAGCAAGTTTATGGGCCATGGATCTTACAGGATGTTAACTACAACGAAAATAAGCATACCGCTCTTTACAATGACAACGAATCTACGCTAATAGGTGTTGATTTTGAATGGAACTCCGATGATGAAGCCCCAGACATGGAAGCAGGTATGGTTGACAAATTCCAGCACAATGGTGGTTCACTCCTCGGACTTCATCCTTTCAAAGAAATCGTCTTTCTTAATGCTGGCCTGATGAGCAGAGGATTGGCTTACCATTTGAACACTTCGAAAATTGAAGACCTCGGTAACATATATCCAAAAGATTATCACAACATTGTTGGCCCATGTGGAGATATTCTAGCTTTTTTCCCGTACACGCCTTGCTGGATGGAGTAGTTGCCCGGTAAAACTTATTACAAAGAGAGAACTAATACAAATTTGTATTGACTAATCGGTTATGTTGGTGCAAGTTTGTAGACATGATACATATATATTTTTCTCATTTTTAAGATTCTTGAGTTCTTCTTTATTTTGTTACTAGCAAATAAATATACTCGTGCTTCCTACAAGTTGATTTTTATTGAATATTTTGTTCGAGCTCATGTTTCTATCAAGTCTTCCATGCATGTCCCCAAACTTTTAGGAATGGATTTATCTGTTTTTCAATCACAATTCATTTGGTCAGCTTGGATCGAGATATTAGTTAGGAGTATTGTATATACAGCCATCAATCCACATCATGATGCTTCATGACCGACGAACGCACCCTGCAGCCTAGCATCTCCGGAGAACAAATGAAGATCGCGTTTTTATACTGGAAGTTAAGGACCAAATCAAGATCGTGTATAAGTAATATTGGAAGTTGCGGCCAATTCTTGGTATATTAGCGCAGGTTAATTAAAGTGCATGTGCAGGAGTAGTAAGCAGAAATAATCGCCTAGGATAAAAATCGCATATTGGAGGCAGGTTGCGGCCAATCCTTGGTTGTGAAGCAAAGGGGTAAGTTTTATGAGATTCTCGGACGTCTCATAAAGAATTTGTACAAAGAACTTCATTAGTTGTACATCTTCTGTGCTATATTATACTCCTTCTGTTTTAAAATATAAGACGTTTTAGCTTTTATGAAATGAATGTATCTAGACATTTTTTACGCGTAGATTCACTCCGAACTTACACACTAAAAGATGTCTAGATACATTCGTTTCATAAAAACCAAAACATCTTATATTTTGGAACAGAGAGAGTAGTACTCTCTCGTCCCAAAATAGATGTCTCAAATTTGTCAAAATTTGAATGAATCTAGACACTATTTAGTATATAGATTCATCCAAAATTTAAAAAACCTAAGACATCTATTCTTGGAAGGAGGGAGTAATATGTTTTGGCAAACTGAAGAACATAGGGAATATGCGATTTCATGAATTGTTAAATCTTTACGTGATATGTATACCTCCAACTGGATTTTGTATTCCGAGCCATGACACATCACCTCTCGAAATAGGTTTACGCCCCGCTATATTAATATAGCAACCACACCGATACACGAGTTCGTACCAAAGAAAATGCTAAGGCGGCAGCACAAACATGCCCAAAGAGAAAAAAAAAAGACAAAGGCGAATCGACTAGGTTATGATGATCCGCAATCGTTGCGCCCTCCGACTTTGTTCCACCACACTCCAAGCACCCCGAAGTGCTGAGTACCAAGCAGCCCCTTCACGAGGGAAGCACCATCGACATGGTATTGCTACCCGGACAATGGTCCTAGGGTTTCCCCCAGTACTCTGAGTAAAGTAGAGGCAGAGGATTCCATCAGCACCCTTCAGGAAGGAGTAGCGCCACCCGAAGCCTGCACCGCGTCGGGGTCGGACAAGCCGACATGGATTTCTCCCGAGCTCCGCCCACACAACCCCCGGCACATCGGAACACCACCATCCATCTATGCTACCAACCAGCATGCGCCACCACGACCTTGAAATCACCATCACCCGTCTCTTCGTGGACTCTGACACGTGGCCCGATCGGCAAAGGCACACGGCAACGCCAGAGTGAGGGACGGCATCCCTGGAGCGTGCAGGAGGAACTCCCCTCCACCACCGAGAGGAGGTCATCGACCGGACAGGACAGTCGGGGCACACCAGGCCCGGGAGGGCACAGCCAGGCCTAGACAGGCCCATAAAGCCCTAGCTGCCGCTGCTGCAATGGGAGGTTGCAGCGCCGCATCCTCCACTCTAGCATGTCGCCGCCGTCACCTACAGAGAACACCGTATAGGCAGCACCCCGGCCCGCATAAGCCCATATGGGCCCGCTCGAGCCCATCTAGGCCCGAGGTGCCCAAATCTGAGTCGGGGACGGAAGCCAGTGGGGCTCCAACCCATGGCGCATGCCGCCCGAGGTCGGCGCCACCGCCTGGGCCACTCGACCGATCCAGACTAGGGCCTTTCGAAGCGCACCGCTGTCGGAGAGTTAAGGGGCCCGACCCCATCTCCATGATGCGGGGGAGGACAGTCTGCCATCGCCGCTAGGGCTTTGCCCTGCGACCCAAGCCGACGGCGGCAAAGTGTGGAGGGAGGCTGGTGGTGGGGGGCGGAGGTGGCCCGAGGGGGAGATTGCTGGAACAACATGCCTCGGTTTCAGAGTATTTCCATTTCCACCAATTTATCAATCAATCAATGGAAATAATAAGATGTTACCAGACGGCAAAATGAGGCATGAAAAGCGGACGAACTAATTTGGAGCTAGGTCACCGAGTTACTATAAGCTAAACAGAGAATAATTGTGTAACTATTGGCCTGCAACACATCACGCATTTCGTCTCCTACATTTTACTCCCTGCCCAAAATCTTAGAACGAATTCGATCAGGAGTCGAAGCTGATCTCGATCTCGTCATCCTTGTCAACGAAGAGGAAATGCGACCCTCCGTCAATCACCTTCTTGCCGTCCTCCCTCGCCCTGCTCAAGTGCTCGCACGGGCTGACGTCGAGCCTCAGGCTAGCCTTCTCGCCGGCCTCGAGGTGCTCGCTCCTGAACCCAACCAGCTGGCTCGCCGGACGCCCGCCCGTCGCGTTGGGCCACCGGAGGAACATGAGCACCGAGTGCTTCCCGGCCAGGGGACCGTGGTTCTGCACCTCCACTAGTGCCGGGAACTTGAGCTGCTCACATGTCTCGGCCCCGATCTCCTCCACGTCGTAGTACCTCACACTACCGCCGTCGTCCACGGTTGTCGTCGTCACGCCGGCAAGAAGATGCGTGTTTGGTACTGCTTGATTGGGGACCACCAGTCTGCGGGAGAATTTGGAGTAGCTGAGGCCGTAGCCGAACTTGTAGACGGTCTCGCCGTGGTAGAAGCGGTAGGTCCGGCCAGGGTAGCCGGTGGCCGGGTGGGCGCGCATCCGCATGTCCGTCATGTTCACCCTGGTGTACCCCTCCGGGTACCACGTCACCGGCAGCCTGCCGCTGGGGTTGTGCTCCCCGAAGAGCACCTTGGCGATGGCGAGCCCGCCGGCCTGGCCAGGGTAGCCGGCCCACAGGATGGCGCCGATCTTGGGGTCCTTCTTGGCGAACGTCACGTCCACGGGGCCGCCCGTGAGGAGCACCAGGATCACCGGCCGCTTCGCCGCTCTGGCCACGGCGGCGATGAGGCTCTGCTGCTTGGCGGGGAGCAGGAGGCTCGTCCTGTCCAGCCCTTCCTCCTCCTGCTTCTGGCTGAGCCCCATGAACAGGATCACGTGCTCCGACCAGCCCGCCACCGCGGCCGCCTCGTCGATCCTGGCGAACTCGCAGGACGTGGAGTTGCACCCGGGCCGGAACGCGATGTTCTTCACGTACCCTCTGAGCCCCTGGAGCGGCGTCGAGAACTCGCACGGAGGGCCGAAGTAGTTGCCTAGGAGCGCACCGCGCTCGTCCGCGTTCGGACCGATCACAGCCGCTTGTGTGACCGCCCACCGGTGGAGCGGGAGGATGCCGGCGTCGTTCTTGAGCAGGACGATGCCGTCCAGCGCCGCCTCGAGCGCCAGGCTCCTGTGCGCGGGCGAGCACACGTCCGCGGCGCCGAGGCCCCCGTACAGCGGGCTCCTCCGCGGGTCGCCGTTGAAGTGCCCGAGCCGCATCCGGACGGCGAAGAGGTTCCTGAGCGCCTTGTCCACGTCCTGCTCCTTCATCTTCCCCTGCTGGAGCGCCGCCATGCTGTGCACCTGCGTGTAGTTCCCGCAGTCCATGTCCATCCCGGCCTTGAGCGCAGCAGCCACCGCATCCTCGTTCGTGGGACTGTAATGGTGCCCGCCACGAATCAGGGCCACCGCATCACAGTCAGAAGCTACATACCTGCACAAATTACGCAGCTTAATTATCCCCAGTTTCATCCATCCTAAATACTGCTACAGTATAATCTGAATTTCTACACACACACATATATATATCGAGCTCGTACCCGTTCATTCCCCATTCTCCCCTGATGGTTTTGGTGAGCAGGTCGGGGTCGGCGCATGTCGGGACGCCGTTGACGGAGGTGTAGGCGCACATGACGCAGGTGGCCTTCCCGTCCACCACGCAGCTCCGGAACGGCGGGTTGAAGGTGTCCGCCAGGTCCTGGGCCGTCACCTTCGCGTCGAACCTGTACCGCACGGCGCCCTTCCAGTCGTCCAGGTCGTACGCCGTGGCGTGCTTGCAGCACGCCGAGGTCTGCAGCGTCGTCGCCGACGTGCCCTGCAGGCCCCTCACGAACGCGGCGGCGTACTTGCTCGCCGTGACGGGGTCCTCGCCGGGGGTCTCCTGCCCGCGGCCCCACCGCGGGTCCCGGTAGATGTTCACGTTGGGGGACCAGATGGTCAGCCCCTCCGCCTGGCCCAGGTTGTACAGCGCCCTCGCCTCCGTGCCAATCGCCTACAGATATCCACTTTATCAGTTATTACTGAAAATATTCCATGTCACGACGAAATATTCAGTACTGTACACACCTGGCCGATACGGTACCACAGGCCGTCGTTGAAGGAGGCGGCGGTGAGCAGCACCTGCGGGAAGCTGGTGACGGCGCGGACGGTGCCGTTGAAGTGCATGCCGCGGCCCCACCGGGAGAGCCCGTGCAGCCCCTCCGACCACCACATGTACGACGGGACGCCGAGCCGCGGCACGGCCGGCGCCTTGTCGCCCAGCTGCGACACCTTCTCCGCCAGCGTCAGCCGCGCCACCAGGTCCGCCGCGCGCCGCTCCACCGGCAGCCGCTGGTTGCAGAACGCGTAGCCCCCCTGCGCCGCGCCTGGACCACACGAGAACGACGGAGGCTTACCGGCCGCTGCCATGGGCAGCAGCAGTGCCGGAGTTATTACCATCATGAGTAGCGCAGCTATGTCGGCGGCGCCCATGGCGAGTCTCATGAGGATGAAAGGAGAGGAAGAAGACGTGACTACTGGTGAGTGAAACGATGGGGTTTAAGGAGTTCCTTATATAGCAGAGTTCTTGGCTAATAAGACCAGGCCACGTGCCTGGATTTCCAATTCACGCACGTGTGTGTACAGTGGGATATCATAATTATAAATAAATACATGCGATTTGGAATAAATGGTAGGATTGTATTTCTGCTAAAAAATGGTAATAATTGCGCCGTCGTAATAATATCTCGCATGCAATATTCACTTTAAATGGAAGGATTGCATTTCTCTTAATGCAAATCCAGCTATATATATATACCTCCTCGCACAATAAAATAAAACTTTATATGCGCATGCATATTT
This sequence comes from Avena sativa, assembly GCA_916181665.1. NCBI lineage: Eukaryota > Viridiplantae > Streptophyta > Magnoliopsida > Poales > Poaceae > Avena > Avena sativa. Next base: position 289,861,761 of record OV702296.1, read on the forward strand.
ATATTCTGTCATTCTATTCTACTCCCTTCGTTTAAAATAGATGTCTTAGATTTGTCAAATTTTGAATGAATCTAGTCACTGTTTAGTAGTATATGGGTTTATCTAATTTTTGAAAAAATTAAGACATCTATTTTAGGACGAAGAGAGTATAATAATATAATAAACATGGGTAATCTACAAGCACACATAATTTTGGGGGTCATATGATTGTGAGCTATATACGTCCGCGGACACTTTATATCTTTCTATTCCAAAACATATGAGTGGAGATTTTTGGCTCCCGAGCTCCAGTGCTCTTCCTATTTAAAATTATATTTGTTAGTTTCAAAAAATATTTAAAAACTATATAGGTGTAGCCTATGATTTATCCCACAAACGTGCAAAATATTAATTTTAAATAATTTGTATTCTTAGCTGTACAAAAATGACAAGAGTGTATATCTATGCAAATATGTTTTCGAATCCCCAAATTTTATCAGATTTTTTATTTTTGTGTATGCCAAAATGCAAAGAATTTCACGTCACAGTTTTGCATACTTGTGGGATACAACATTGATTATGTCCAGAATTTTTTCAGATATATTTTAAACCTGAAATATAATTGAAACCCGCCTCGACAGCATCGGCCACCGCCGCCCCCACCTCCATTGCATCATCCACCTCCGCCTTGTCCCCGTCTCGCCGCCGCCGCCTCGTCCCCGTCTCCCCCGTCGTCGCCTCTACCGGTCAACCCCTCTCTTCCCCTTTTTATTTGTTTTAGTGTAGACTATTTAGTGTAGATGATTTTAGATGATTTAGTGTAGATGATTTAGTATATAGTAGCAAATGTGTAAATGATTTTAGGGATAGAAAATCTAGATAATTTTAGGAATAGATATACCAAATGTACATATATATTCATTTTTTATATGTTGACTAACGGTTGTATAAAATATTGCTATTTAATTACTTAATTAGCATCATGTCGGAGCCGGAGCCGAAGTTTCGTGGATCAAAGTGGACAACAGAAAGATCCAACTAGGTACTTTCAGGTGCCCATGGTTGGCGGTCGCGCCTACGACTGCGCCGCGACCCAGCACTTTGGGGCGAGAGCGGTCCTCAATTTCGAGGGTGAGCATCGTGTGGTGCATCTGTTAGCACCAGATGGCATGAGGATTGCCACGAGGGCCGAGGAGAGGGAGCACCGACAGGCAGAGAGGCAGCTGGCGTGCCACCGTCGCGAGGAGGATGACCCCTTGGTCAGGGATCGCCAAAAAATTTCTTTCTCTCCATCACCAACATTGACGGTAGTTGCCGGCATAAAAAAAGCCGCGATCATCTTCATTGCAAAGATTGCGAAATCCGATCCAAGCTTTTGATCCATCGATCCCCCTCAAGCCAAAGCCATCGGAGTCAGAGAGCGGTTGCAAACTTTTCGAGGTTCAAGATCCCAAGACCACCTTGCTTTGTGGGGTGACAAAACTAAGTCCCAATTAACTTTGCATTTTCCTCCGGTGACCTTGTCACAACCGGCCCATAGGTATGCACAGAGAAGGGCTATAATCTTCTTTAACACTTATTTGGGGAGCTCAAGGGGAGTGATATGATAGATAGCTTGCTACGTGAGGATGGCGCGGACCAAGTGCTACAGATTTTAGTTTCTATTGTTAATTGGATTAAGTCAATGCTGAAATGAGGTGACATCCTTGAAGAATGTAATTTTACGGTCCTATTTTCAAAAAGGGTATCTGACAAAACATGAGGCAAATGAAGCGTTTGAACAATCTCAAAGATTTCCTCTTAAGATCCAATAGCTTTCTATCTTTGTCCATAATCCTACACTCCCGGAACCACCGGGTAGTCTTTCACCGTACCTACAAACTAGTGAGAATGACAGATATTAAGGTGTAAAAACAAATGGCATACTAGCATGAAGCGCGATTTATACACATATTTGTTCGCGTTTATATTACTGATTTGGTTCGCCTCCAAAACTACCGAGTCTGTGTTTCCTAGTCTAGACAGCACACTTTATAAGTCTAGCACTTCCCGATCGCAAGGAGAGACTTGCAGTTTTTAACACTTTTTAGAGGTTGTTTCATGTAGCACTCCGGGTAAAACCACTACTAGAAAATCGTCTGTCTTTATCTGTGCATCATCATGACATCATTAAGCATATTATTATTTTTGCCTAAAATTATTTTGTGAAATACTATTTTGTTTTTGTACACTTGCTCTCCTTCAATTTCAAATAAAATCTCTCGATCCGACCGGATCTTGCAGTTGTCTTAAAAACTATTTACCAAATCTTTTTACAACAAAATATTCAAACCGAACTATTTTTATGGAGGCCAGGCAGCCAACCGACAGGCCCGAAGGCCCAACCGGAGGCCACCCAGCCTACTACCACCAAACCCTAGACCCCTCAAACCCTAATCCTACCCTCGGTCCCGCCGCCACAGCCTCCACTCCTTCCCATCCACCCCGCCGCCACTCTCCCCTGGCACCCGCAGCGACACACACACACACCCCGCGTACACCACACGCAAGCACGCACGCAGCTACCCTGACCCAGCGGCCGACCCATACCGACACGCTCGTTGCGCCCTGGTCCCACCATCTCCTCACGATCCCCACCCCGAACGAACAACCAAACCCACCTTCCTCCTCGATCTCCAACCGCCCTCTTCAGCGCCTGTGGCCGCCGCCTCCCGGCCCGTGTCGCTACCAGCCATCGCCGTCGCCCTCCGCCGCCCGGTGCTCTCCTCCTCGTGAACCCCTGCTTTCGCTCTCCTCTCCTCTGGATGGCCGCCACTGTCAGGATCCCTTCAGGCTGAGCTAGAAAACTAAGGGAAAATCTGACAAACGAAGCTACAAACTAATCAAAGGATACATCCACAGCAAAGAATCAAAGTAGAACATAGGTAGAGGAACTGGGAAATTTAGGTTATATTTCTTATCGCGCCGCCCGACCACCCTCTCTCCAGCTTATAACGAGGCCGCTGGAGCCGCGATGTTGTTCGAGAGTACAATTGGCACTAAGGCCCTTACAGTTGTTAAATATTATAGAACGACCCCTCAGAGAGGTTACACAGGATATATTAGGAATATGAAATATGTCAAGTGCCCGACAATACCGCCCGCTGCAGTCAAGACTTCAAGGCTTGAAGGAAGGGAATGTTGCTTGTATAAACTTTGCATCCTCCCAGGTGGCTTCAGCTTCAGACAGGTTCTGCCAATGGATCAACCACTGAGTCACTGCAATATCATAGGAGCCAGCCGAGCGGGGGACCATTCTTCTCTCTAGAACAGCCAGAGGAAAGGTTTTTATCTTGCCATCTGCAGTAAGGAGAGGCAACTGTGGGTTTGGGACAGCTTGAGGACCGAGATGCTTCTTCAGTTGATTAACATGAAATACATCATGAAGTTTTGCTCCAGATGGCAATTGTAACTTATATGCAACTCTGCCCACTTTCTGGATGATTTTGAAGGGGCCATAGTATTTGGATGTGAGTTTAAGTGCATTTCTTAAACCCAAAGCTGTCTCTCTGTAAGGTTGCATCTTTAAATACACCATCTCTCCTACAGGAAAGGACCTTTCAGTTCTGTTCATATCAGCATATTTCTTCATTTTGTTCTGAGCCTGGGCTAAGTTCTGTTGCAAAGCTTTCATCATTTGTTCTTGGTCTTGAATAGTCACCTGAGTCTCTTCAGAAACATTGCAAGGCAGAGAAATCTCACCAATTTGAGGAGGAGCATAACCATAAAGGGCCTCAAATGGGGACATTTTCAAAGCAGTATGGTAAGAAGAGTTATACCACCATTCAGCTGCAGGTATCCAATCAGCCCACTTTTTGGGTTCTCTGAAGGCCATGCATGTAACACCCTCAAATCGGCCCTATGCAAGTTGTAGCGATTCCCGCCAAACCCGCATAGAAACGATTCAAAGGTGCCCACCAGACACTTTCGTGCGGGTGGAAAACGAAGTAATAACATTACACAACAGTCCTCGATGGGACCCACAGAGCAGATATATATACAACACGACTCCATGAGTCAAGAATACAGATATACAGACAAAGATCCAAATCACCTTGAAAATGATAGAGCGTCCGGCTACGGACAAGATGCAAATGGGGCTAAGAGCCCTGAAAAATAACCAATGGCGTCCATAACCCTGCCCAGGCCAAGCCGGAAGGGTAACCCTGCTAACGACGTCGATCTCAAAACCTGCTTAAACAAAAGGGGTGCCGACAAAGGGCAAAGGAAAAAGAGAGAGCGGTCAGTACTGAGGCCAGTACACGGCGAGACTAGAATTCGGCGGTCCTCGCCTACATAGGTATGGTGGACTGAAGCGGCAGCGGCAGCATGCACTAAACAACCTATAGAGACTCGATACAACTGTCGGCTATCAGAGAGGGATAAGAAAGACCTATTCGGAACCAACCTGGTACTAACACCAAACAATCCCATCCTGGTATTCCCCCTCGAGACCAACGAGGAAGTCAACCGAGGAACTCACACAGTTGGCAGTTTTATTTATTCAGTTATCGTTGCAGCAATTACTAGTCAGGTGTAGATAGTCATCCTGATAAAATAAGCAGTGACACTTTTAGTTAACCATTCCGTTATAGTTGCAACAATTACTAATCAGGTACAGATAGCATGAGATAAACCCAAAACCCAGCAGTTGTTGGGACTTTTATTTAGCCATTCCGTTGTAGTTGCAATACTTACTAGTCAGGTACAATGGTCGCAAGCGACACCTAAACAAGCAATTGTTGGCAGTTTTATTTAGCCATTCCATTATAGTGAAGCTGATTACTAGTCATTATAAAGTCAAATTTATAGCACTACTTTAGTTATAGTTGTCTATGATCGAGATACTGTGCTCCAAGTCGTCCATAACCGCGGACACGGCTTTCAGAAAGTTTTAACCCGGCCGGGGTGCACAAATAGCAACACACACTCGATCAACCTCGGAAAAACCAAATCAAAACCCAACGAGGCTTTCACGACAAAGCAATCACAGGATTCAGAAATATTTCAGGGGGCCACCCCTTGAAGTCTAACCCGCAACGAAGTTAGCTGACTCCGAGACGGACTCAAGGTTTGGGTGGACGGCTGTGAACGACTGGGAACCCAAAACTGGGTTTGTCGACACCGCGAAAACGTGTCCCGATCCTAAACAGTACAGTGTGCTATCCATCGCACAATTTAAATAAAGCAGTAAAGCATGGCATAAGTACAGGATAGTAAATAAAACCTCAAACTAGTTTGTGGCCCCAAGAAATAAGAATGAATCAAGCTCTGGCTCAGGGGGGTCCATAAGCCTCCCGGATGTGGATAGCGCGAATATTCAAGGAACAGGTATCAAGTACTCGGGGTCCTACGGGACACAAGTGGACGGTTAACAACCAAATAACATCTATTGCCCACCTGTGCCTCTGCTTACCTACTTCAATTTTAGTTATTAAACAGTAATTAAAGTTAACGATAAATAAAGCCAAGATCATCTCCAACCTCGAACAGGCGGCAATACTCCAACAACTGTGGTACTTGACGACACGCAACAGCACTTGAGCAAGCGACTACGACGCGCAGGTCCAACTATCTACCAAACAACAGGTAATAGGATGTGTCCAAGGCAATATGAGTCTGCAAGGGATATCACGGGCACGAAAACTAGAGCATCGCAACACAGATAGCAATAGATCAACAGGAGGGAATAAATACTATAAAAGTAAGATAGGTAGAAAGGAGGGAGGTGCTCGCCTGAAAACATTGCCGAGGGTTCATCCGAAGATCGGGGCGAGGCTCACATCAACTCAACGGCCTTATCCGCGAAGAAGCAAAACACTAGAATAAACACCGGATGCACTATTTAATACTACGGCAAAAGATCGGGCATGATGCATGTATGATGTATGACATGGCAAAGGTGCGATGCAATTGAGCAATATTAAGCGGAACCGGGGTCCCGACAAATATTTAAGTGGTTCATGTTGTTTAGATACCCCGCAATTTAAATGTTGTAATAACAGGGCAAGATAAGTTATCGGTTCGCTACACAAATTTAAATGAGGCCAATATGAGACTAGATTTGCCCGCATATGGCCCCATATTTAATTAAGAAGTGAATCGGCATAAGACCCCCAAACCACAGACAAGTATGCATGCATGAACAATTTATATGCAACAATTATATAGGTGGCATTTATAAAATAGGGTCTCGGATAAGGGTCACACATTAGGGTTCGGAAGATCTTGGGGTTCCGAGGGTTCCGGGTCCGGGTCTCAGGGTTCGGATCTAGGGTTCGGTCTCGGCGGGATCGTCCTCGGATAACGGAGGTAGATCTTGGCGTTCCGCGAAGAAGGACTTGATTTGGTGCCGGGGGCGCATCGGACTTTCCCCTGGTTGGTGTCGATCTTGTCGTCGCGAAGATCTTGTCGTGTCCTCATGTCGGGTCGGTCTTGGCGTTCGGGATGCAGAACTTGGCGTTCCGCGGCGAAGGTCTTGGTGGCTCTGACTTCACTTGTCGGTGTCGGACTCGGTTGTGGTAGATCTTGGCCATGTCGAAGATCTTGCCGGGGGTTCGTCGAGTGTCACCGGTTCGGTACGGTCTTCGCCTTCTATGATGAAGTCCTTGCGGGTTCGCGTCCTCGGACAAATGCTCCGTGTTGAAGGTCTTGGAATCCGGCTTCCGGTGGTCGGTGACGTTCTTGTCGACTCCCAGAGGCTTGCAATAACCTTCTGCCCGGAACACAACACAAACGCACCAAGGCGGACATACACGGGACGGGACGGCACGGGTCCAGGCGACGGGGAGGCGCTCGAGGGCACGAGGTCGGCAGAGGAGAGCGGGGCATGCTGCTGCATAGGGACGAGGCCGAGCGGACGGTGGCGGGGCACGAGCGGCAGCAGCTCGCGGAGGGAGGGGCGCCGGCGACGAGGAGCTCGGGGCGGAGAAGGCGGCGAGCACGGCTCGACGGAGGCGGGGCCGACGAGGGCGGGCGCGCGGGAAGGACGAGGGAGGGTGCGGGAAGAAGGAGAGAGGAGGGAGCAGGCGGGGTCGGGTGGGCCAGAGAGGTGGGGCCGGGGGGGAGAGGTGGGGCGCGGGACAGGGGAGAGGCCAGGCGGGTGGGGGCTGCTGCGGCCTGCGGTGGGACCCAGGGGCGGTGGGGTCCGGGTGCAGAGAGAGAGGGTGAGGGAGTGGCTGTGTGAGAGAGGGAGAGGGGTGAGGATGAGGTGGCAGCCAGGGATAGGCTAGGGGAAGGGAGGTGATGAGGTGGCGACCGGCTACTGGTTGGGGTGATGTGGAGGGTTTGGGGTAGACTAGGACTAGGTAAAAAAAGATTTCTGGGTGGCTGATTGATGAGGTGGCAGCGTGGGTAGGAGTTTGGGGGAGGAGTGAGGTGGCACACTTCGGTTGGTGGGTAGGATAGATTTGGGTGGGGATAGGATTTAGAGGGGCTGGTTTAGATGGACCGTTTAATACCGGGGTGGTCGACTGGGTCGATTCGGCCCGTTCGACTGCCCCACAAAAATAATTACATAATTTTATTTGTTTCAAACCGACTTTTGCAAACCGATAGCAAACAAAACAAAATAATCCGGTGACTCGGGTTTTGTGTTTGAACAAAGACGGGGCGTTTTAGAAAACAAAAATAGGTTTTCTGCAAATAGTTTTACGCAAGCAAATGCAAGATGATGACGATGCTCAAATGCAATGTGGCATGATGACAAGAGCATGCGGTCATGATGATGCAATGCACAAAAACAACGCGATTTTCTAGTAGTGGTTTTTTTGCGGGATGCCACAATTCGACACCACTAACAATGGATCTCGCACTCGAGATCCGCCTCATGGTACCGGAAGGAAGGTCGGCGATCTGCGTCTTCTCGCTTCGTGTAGATTCTCGCGACACCACTAACAAGAGGTCATTGTCCGGGATCGTCGAGAGAACACTCCGGGAACAAGAGGTCGAAGGTAGAGGTATCAACAAATAAAGCCACCTCTAGCTTCGATAGAAAGAGGGAACCGATGCATTCTCATCCACTTCAATGTACAAAAGCGAATAGAAGGGGTAGTCGGCATGGGGGCCAATCCATCACGCACCCAAACTATTACTCTGCACAATCAGTAGAAAAAGCGTGCAACCATTCTCGGAATCAGACTGAAGATCTCGACAATCGAGGTTCAGAAACAAAGGAGTGATGCAGACTCTGCATCGGAGCTGGCGTAGATGATGTCGTCGCGTCAGAAAACACCGGATGGCACGAGAAGGAACAAAGAGAAGTCCACCAGACGAAGGATTCCTCGGTTAGCATGAAGACCAGATGTAGCAACTCCGTTACCAAAAGAGGAAGCGAAACCCTGAAGGTACGATGGAACCCAACCTCGAGAAATCCTGGACTCGAAGAGAGAGAAGAGAGCGGATTCAAAACACGCAGAGGTGAGAGGAGAGCAACAGAGGGGTAAGGAGTAAAATCAGACCTAATCAGATCTATCCAATCGATTTTTCAAAAATAGTTTTGACACTCTACTTCGGCCGTTAGCTAGGTTATCCTACAGGCTGGACTTGTGGGGTATCGCAACTGCTGAGATCTGATACCACTCTGTAACACCCTCAAATCGGCCCTATGCAAGTTGTAGCGATTCCCGCCAAACCCGCATAGAAACGATTCAAAGGTGCCCACCAGGCACTTTCGTGCGGGTGGAAAACGAAGTAATAACATTACACAACAGTCCTCGATGGGACCCACAGAGCAGATATATATACAACACGACTCCATGAGTCAAGAATACAGATATACAGACAAAGATCCAAATCACCTTGAAAATGATAGAGCGTCCGGCTACGGACAAGATGCAAATGGGGCTAAGAGCCCTGAAGAATAACCAATGGCGTCCATAACCCTGCCCAGGCCAAGCCGGAAGGGTAACCCTGCTAACGACGTCGATCTCAAAACCTGCTTAAACAAAAGGGGTGCCGACAAAGGGCAAAGGAAAAAGAGAGAGAGCGGTCAGTACTGAGGCCAGTACACGGCGAGACTAGAATTCGGCGGTCCTCGCCTACATAGGTATGGTGGACTGAAGCGGCAGCGGCAGCATGCACTAAACAACCTATAGAGACTCGATACAACTGTCGGCTATCAGAGAGGGATAAGAAAGACCTATTCGGAACCAACCTGGTACTAACACCAAACAATCCCATCCTGGTATTCCCCCTCGAGACCAACGAGGAAGTCAACCGAGGAACTCACACAGTTGGCAGTTTTATTTATTCAGTTATCGTTGCAGCAATTACTAGTCAGGTGTAGATAGTCATCCTGATAAAATAAGCAGTGACACTTTTAGTTAACCATTCCGTTATAGTTGCAACAATTACTAATCAGGTACAGATAGCATGAGATAAACCCAAAACCCAGCAGTTGTTGGGACTTTTATTTAGCCATTCCGTTGTAGTTGCAATACTTACTAGTCAGGTACAATGGTCGCAAGCGACACCCAAACAAGCAATTGTTGGCAGTTTTATTTAGCCATTCCATTATAGTGAAGCTGATTACTAGTCATTATAAAGTCAAATTTATAGCACTACTTTAGTTATAGTTGTCTATGATCGAGATACTGTGCTCCAAGTCGTCCATAACCGCGGACACGGCTTTCAGAAAGTTTTAACCCGGCCGGGGTGCACAAATAGCAACACACACTCGATCAACCTCGGAAAAACCAAATCAAAACCCAACGAGGCTTTCACGACAAAGCAATCACAGGATTCAGAAATATTTCAGGGGGCCACCCCTTGAAGTCTAACCCGCAACGAAGTTAGCTGACTCCGAGACGGACTCAAGGTTTCGGTGGACGGCTGTGAACGACTGGGAACCCAAAACTGGGCTTGTCGACACCGCGAAAACGTGTCCCGATCCTAAACAGTACAGTGTGCTATCCATCGCACAATTTAAATAAAGCAGTAAAGCATGGCATAAGTACAGGATAGTAAATAAAACCTCAAACTAGTTTGTGGCCCCAAGAAATAAGAATGAATCAAGCTCTGGCTCAGGGGGGTCCATAAGCCTCCCGGATGTGGATAGCGCGAATATTCAAGGAACAGGTATCAAGTACTCGGGGTCCTACGGGACACAAGTGGACGGTTAACAACCAAATAACATCTATTGCCCACCTGTGCCTCTGCTTACCTACTTCAATTTTAGTTATTAAACAGTAATTAAAGTTAACGATAAATAAAGCCAAGATCATCTCCAACCTCGAACAGGCGGCAATACTCCAACAACTTTGGTACTTGACGACACGCAACAGCACTTGAGCAAGCGACTACGACGCGCAGGTCCAACTATCTACCAAACAACAGGTAATAGGATGTGTCCAAGGCAATATGAGTCTGCAAGGGATATCATGGGCACGAAAACTAGAGCATCGCAACACAGATAGCAATAGATCAACAGGAGGGAATAAATACTATAAAAGTAAGATAGGTAGAAAGGAGGGAGGTGCTCGCCTGAAAACATTGCCGAGGGTTCATCCGAAGATCGGGGCGAGGCTCACATCAACTCAACGGCCTTATCCGCGAAGAAGCAAAACACTAGAATAAACACCGGATGCACTATTTAATACTATGGCAAAAGATCGGGCATGATGCATGTATGATGTATGACATGGCAAAGGTGCGATGCAATTGAGCAATATTAAGCGGAACCGGGGTCCCGACAAATATTTAAGTGGTTCATGTTGTTTAGATACCCCGCAATTTAAATGTTGTAATAACAGGGCAAGATAAGTTACCGGTTCGCTACACAAATTTAAATGAGGCCAATATGAGACTAGATTTGCCCGCATATGGCCCCATATTTAATTAAGAAGTGAATCGGCATAAGACCCCCAAACCACAGACAAGTATGCATGCATGAACAATTTATATGCAACAATTATATAGGTGGCATTTATAAAATAGGGTCTCGGATAAGGGTCACACATTAGGGTTCGGAAGATCTTGGGGTTCCGAGGGTTCTGGGTCCGGGTCTCAGGGTTCGGATCTGGGGTTCGGTCTCGGCGGGATCGTCCTCGGATAACGGAGGTAGATCTTGGCGTTCCGCGAAGAAGGACTTGATTTGGTGCCGGGGGCGCATCGGACTTTCCCCTGGTTGGTGTCGATCTTGTCGTCGCGAAGATCTTGTCGTGTCCTCGTGTCGGGTTGGTCTTGGCGTTCGGGATGCAGAACTTGGCGTTCCGCGGCGAAGGTCTTGGTGGCTCTGATTTCACTTGTCGGTGCCGGACTCGGTTGTGGTAGATCTTAGCCATGTCGAAGATCTTGCCGGGGGTTCGTCGAGTGTCACCGGTTCGGTACGGTCTTCGCCTTCTATGATGAAGTCCTTGCGGGTTCGCGTCCTTGGACAAATGCTCCGTGTTGAAGGTCTTGGAATCCGGCTTCCGGTGGTCGGTGACGTTCTTGTCGACTCCCAGAGGCTTGCAATAACCTTCTGCCCGGAACACAACACAAACGCACCAAGGCGGACATACACGGGACGGGACGACACGGGTCCAGGCGACGGGGAGGCGCTCGAGGGCACGAGGTCGGCAGAGGAGACAGGGGCACGCGGGGCATGCTGCTGCATAGGGACGAGGCCGAGCGGACGGTGGCGGGGCACGAGCGGCAGCAGCTCGCGGAGGGAGGGGCGCCGGCGACGAGGAGCTCGGGGCGGAGAAGGCGGCGAGCACGGCTCGACGGAGGCGGGGCCGACGAGGGCGGGCGCGCGGGAAGGACGAGGGAGGGTGCGGGAGGAAGGAGAGAGGAGGGAGCAGGCGGGGTCGGGTGGGCCAGAGAGGTGGGGCCGGGGGGGAGAGGTGGGGCGCGGGACAGGGGAGAGGCCAGGCGGGTGGGGGCTGCTGCGGCCTGCGGTGGGACCCAGGGGCGGTGGGGTCCGGGTGCAGAGAGAGAGGGTGAGGGAGTGGCTGTGTGAGAGAGGGAGAGGGGTGAGGATGAGGTGGCAGCCAGGGATAGGCTAGGGGAAGGGAGGTGATGAGGTGGCGACCGGCTACTGGTTGGGGTGATGTGGAGGGTTTGGGGTAGACTAGGACTAGGTAAAAAAAGATTTCTGGGTGGCTGATTGATGAGGTGGCAGCGTGGGTAGGAGTTTGGGGGAGGAGTGAGGTGGCACACTTCGGTTGGTGGGTAGGATAGATTTGGGTGGGGATAGGATTTAGAGGGGCTGGTTTAGATGGACCGTTTAATACCGGGGTGGTCGACTGGGTCGATTCGGCCCGTTCGACTGCCCCACAAAAATAATTACATAATTTTATTTGTTTCAAACCGACTTTTGCAAACCGATAGCAAACAAAACAAAATAATCCGGTGACTCGGGTTTTGTGTTTGAACAAAGACGGGGCGTTTTAGAAAACAAAAATAGGTTTTCTGCAAATAGTTTTACGCAAGCAAATGCAAGATGATGACGATGCTCAAATGCAATGTGGCATGATGACAAGAGCATGCGGTCATGATGATGCAATGCACAAAAACAACGCGATTTTCTAGTAGTGGTTTTTTTGCGGGATGCCACAATGCATCTCAAATATTGTTCCAAGCATTGGTTCACCCTTTCAGTTTGTCCATCTGATTCTGGATGATATGGAGAACTGAAATGTAACTTGACATTTAATGCATGGAAGACCTCAGTCCAGAGCTTGCTAGTGAATATTCTGTCTCTATTTCTGAGATGATAATTTGAGGGAAACCATGAAGGTTATGGATGTTATCCATGAACAGCTTGGTGACAGTATGCACAGTGAAAGGGTGGGATAAAGGTAGGAAATGAGCATACTTGGTGAGTCTATCCACCACTACCAATATAACATCCTTGCCTCTGGATTTTGGTAGTCCTTCAATAAAATCCATACTAATCTCAGCCCATTTCATTTTGGGGATTTTTAATGGATCCAGAAGACCAGGGTATTGGACATGCTCAGTTTTTGAAATCTGGCATACAGGACACTGGGTGACCTTTTCAATGATGAATTGCTTCATGTTAGGCCAATAGAACAACTGTTTTAGCCTGTGAATAGTTACTCTTTGGCCAGAATGTCCTCCAAAGATGGAAGAGTGGAAGGACTCGAACAGGAGGGATTTTAGGTCAGTGGTAGAGCCCACCATGATTCTATTCTTGTATCTCAGTATCCCAGATTGTAGGGAGTATTGAGGGTGGCTAGAAGGATCGACAGCTAATTCTTGCAAAAGTTTAGTGCACCGAGGATCATCCTTGTAGGAGGCTTCCACATCCAGTATCCATTTAGGTATCATAGCAGATATAGATGAACAGTTATCAGGCTCCCAGTTGTCATCTTTTCTGGATAATGCATCAGCCACAACATTTTCTTTTCCTTTTTTGTATTCAATGGAGAAGTCAAATTCCAGCAGTTTGAGCATTAGCTTGTGCTGAATTCCTTCAAGCAGTCTCTGACTAGACAAATATTTGAGACTTCTCTGATCTGTTTTGATGATAAGCTTGTGACCAATGAGATAATGTCGCCATTTCTTCAGGGCTTCCAAAATGGCCATAGCTTCTTTTTCATAAATTGATTCAGCTCTAGCTTTGACTCCCAATGACTTGCTGAAGAATGCTATTGGCCTGCCTTCTTGCATAAGAACAGCACCCAAGCCAGTACCCGAGGCATCAGTCTCCAAAACAAAAGGGATGTTGAAGTTAGGAAGGGCCAAGACTGGGGGTGAAGTCATTGCTGCTTTAAGAGCTTGAAAAGCCTCCTGTTGATCAGGACCCCATTGAAAAGCATTTTTCTTGCAAGCTTCATGCAATGGTTTGCAGATTGTTGCATAATCTTTAACAAATTTTATGTAATACCCAGCTAGGCCCAAAAATCCTCTTAGTTTTGTAATATTTGCTGGGGTTTTCCAAGATAGAATATCCTGAATTTTTGTAGGATCAGTAGCAACCCCATTTGCTGAGAGGACATGGCCCAGATATTCAACCTGGGGAGAGAAGAAGATGCATTTGGACATCTTAGCTTTGAGGTTGTTTTCCCTTAACAGTTCCAATACAATCTGGAGGTGGTTGAAATGAGCAGCCTCATCTTTGCTATAGACCAGGATATCATCAAAGAACACCACCACAAATCTCCTTAAATAAGGAGCAAATACCGTGTTCATCAATTGTTGAAAAGTAGCAGGTGCATTAGTCAATCCAAAAGGCATGACTAGATATTCATAATGCCCAGTGTGTGTCCTAAATGCAGTTTTGCATATGTCAGCCTCATGCATTCTTATTTGGTGGTACCCAGATCTTAAATCGAGTTTAGAGAACACAGTAGCTCCTTGGAGTTCATCAAGAAGATCCTCAATGACAGGAATAGGGTATTTATTTTTGATGGTGATTTCATTCAGCTGTCTGAAATCATTGCACAACCTCCAAGTCTTGTCCTTTTTGGATACCACAATGGCTGGTGAGCAGTAAGGACTATTCTATGTCTGATCTCTTGCTGAGATAGCATTTCTTTGATAAGTGTCTCCACAATATCTTTTTGTTTATGAGGCAGTCTGTAAGGTCTGATATTGGGTGGGTTAGTGCCTTCCTTGATTGGGATTCTGTGGTCACAATCTCTTTTTGGAGGCAAGCCTACTGGAGGGGAAAAGATGTCCTGGAACTGTAATAACCAGTGCTGTACTTTTGGTAGTAGGTTGGGGGCTGGATCATCCAAATGTGGAGGAAGTTCCTGACAAAAGAAAACCTGGACCATAAAACCCTGAGCACCCTTCTTGAGCAAAGTCTGACACTTGTCAGCAGAGATGATGTGGTCTTCTTGTTTAACCAGGTGATCATGGAATGTGTACTCTTGGCCCAGCATAGTGATAGTAAGAGCTCTGCCCACCCAGTCAAAAGAAGTTGGGGAGAACTGCTTCAGCCAAGTAACTCCCAAAATCATATCATATCCTTTAAGGGGAAGGATTTTGAAATCGCCCACAAATTTAGTATCCTGGATAGAGTATGGGTATTGAGCAGCTATGGCATTGGACTGAAGAGTACCACCACCTGCCACTGTGACAGTTCGAGCTTTAGTAGTGGTGAGGTGGAAGTTATGCTTCTTGGCAAAGGTTTCATCAATGAATGTACTTGAACTTCCAGAGTCAACCAGGGCTACTGCTTGGGCTCCATGAATCTGCACTAATAAGGAGATGGTGTCATCACCAGAGATTCCTTGAGCTGCTTCAGAAGATATGGACATTAGTGGTTCCAGGTCTTGTGCTATCGTTACTTGGTTTTCAGTAACATTTGGTGTTTCCAATTCCCCATCTGAGTGTCCCTGGAGTTGAATGGCGTGGAGAAAGTTTTGCACACTGCTACACTTGTGTCCATAGCTCCAATTCTCAGGGCAGTACCAACATTTGCCCCTTTCTTTAGGTTTGTCAGTGATGGTTTTTTGTTTGTTGTCCCTGACTGTAATGTTTCTGCCAGTATTGCCCACAGTGGTCACCCTAAATGCTGCAGGGGTCTTTTTGTTGTTAGACAGGTAGGATTGTTCTTGCTTTCTGGCGAACCAGTATGCTGCTCTTAGTGAGTTCGGTTTGTGGCACTGGACATCATGTTTGATAGTCTCCTTTAGCCCACTCAGAAATCGTAGCATGAAAAAAATTTCAGTCAAATACTCATGATCTCTCTTCATGAGTGTCATCCAGTCCTCGAAGTGATCAATATAGTTGTCCACAGAATTGATTTGTTTCAACACTTGGCATTGTTCCATGGAATCTTCACACACAGGGGTTGGAAAGCGTTCACACAGGAGAGTACAAAAAGTTGGCCAAGTCATGGTAGTTAATTCCACTCCAGTAGCAGACAACCAAGTCTTAGCCTTGCCTCTGATATGAGCATTAGCCCATTTAATCTTGTTTTCCTCCTCAATACCAGCTAATTCAAATATGCTCTGGCATTCCAGGATCCAGCTAGCAGCATTGTCACCAGAAAAAATGGGAAGTTCCACACTAGGAGTTCTGATATTGGGTTCATTATGGGAGTGTGTTCTGGATTCCTAAGCAATATCCAAAACAGCTCTATCTCTTTCTTTTGGAGCTTGTTCAGGGGTTCTGTGGTGTAACACCCTCAGAATCGGACCTATGCAAGTTTTAGCGAAACCCGCCAAACCCGCATAGAAACGATTCAAAGGTGCCCACCAGGCACTTTCGTGCGGGTGGAAAACGAAGTAATAACATTACACAACAGTCCTCGATGGGGCCCATAGAACAGATATATATAACAGCGACTCAATGAGTCAAGAATACAGATATACAGAACAAAGATTCAAATCACCTTGAAAACAATAGGGCGTCCGACTACGGACAAGATGCAAATGGGGCTAAGAGCCCTGAAGAATAACCAATGGCGTCCATAACCCTGCCCAGGCCAAGCCGAAAGGGTAACCCTGCTAACGACGTCGATCTCAAAACCTGCTTAAACAAAAGGGGCGCCGACAAAGGGCAAAGGGAAAAAGAGAGAGCGGTCAGTACTGAGGCCAGTACACGGCGAGATTAGAATTCGGCGGTCCTCGCCTACATAGGTATGGTGGACTGAAGCGGCAGCGGCAGCATGCACTAAACAACCTATAGAGACTCGGTATAACTGTCGGCTATCAGAGAGGGGTAAGAAAGACCTATTTGGAACCAACCTGATTCTAACACCAAACAAACCCATCCTGGTATTTCCCCCTCGAGACCAGACGAGGAAGTCAACCGAGGAACTCACACAGTTGGCAGTTTTATTTATTCCGTTTTAGTTGCGGCGATTACTAGTCAAATATAGATAGTCATCCTGATAAAATAAGCAGTGGGCAGTGTTATTTAACCATTCCGTTGAGGTTGTAATACTTACTAGTCAGATACATATAGCATGAGATATCCCAAAACCCAGCAGTTGTTGGTACTTTTATTCAGCCATTCCGTTGTAGTTGCAATACTTACTAGTCAGATACAATGGTCGCAAGCGACAACCCAAACAAGCAATTGTTGGCAGTTTTATTTAGCCATTCCATTATAGTGAAGCTGATTACTAGTCATTATAAAGTCAAATTTATAGCACTACTTTAGTTATAGTTGTCTATGATCGAGATACTGTGCTCCAAGTCGTCCATAACCGCGGACACGGCTTTCAGAAAGTTTTAACCCGGCCGGGGTGCACAAATAGCAACACACACTCGATCAACCTCGGAAAAACCAAATCAAAACCCAACGAGGCTTTCACGACAAAGCAATCACAGGATTCATAAATATTTCAGGGGGCCACCCCATTGAGTAGACCCGCAACGGAGTTAGCTGACTCCGAGACGGACTCAAGGTTTGCGTCAGTGGCTGTAAACGACTAGGAACCCAAAACTGGGCTTGTCGATACCGCGAAAACACTCCGCTTTCCTAAACAGTACAGTGTGCTATCTGTCGCACAATTTAAATAAAGCAGTAAAGCATGGCATAGGTACAGGATAGTAAATAAAACCTCAAACTAGTTTGTGGCCCCAAGAAATAAGAATGAATCAAGCTCTGGCTCAGGGGGGTCCCATATACCTCCCGGATGTGGATAGCGCGAATATTCAAGGAACAGGTATCAAGTACTCGGGGTCCTACGGGACACAAGTGCACGGTTAACAACCAAATAACATCTATTGCCCACATGTGCCTCTGCTTACCTACTTCAATTTTAGTTATTAAACAGTAATTAAAGTTAACAATAAATAAAGCCAAGATCATCTCCAACCTCGAACAGGCGGCAATACTCCAACAACTGTGGCACTTGATGACACGCAACAACACTTGAGCAAGCGACTACGACGCGCAGGTCCAACTATCTACCAAACAACAGGTAATAGGATCTGTCCAAGGCAATATAGGGCTGCAAGGGATTTCACGGGTACGAAAACTAGAGCAACGCAACACAGATAGCAATAGATCAACAGGAGGGAAATAAATACTATAAAAGTAAGATAGGTAGAAAGGGGGAGATGCTCGCCTGAAAACATTGTCGAAGGTTCATCCGAAGATCGGGGCGACACTCGCATCAACTCAACGGCCTCATCCGCGAAGAACCAAAACACTAGAATAAACACCGGATGCAAGATTTAATACTACGGCAAAATATCGGCATGATGCATGTATGATGTATGACATGGCAAAGGTGCGATGCAATTAGGCCATATTAAGCGGAACCGGGGTCCCGACAATTAATTAAATGGTTCAAGTTGTTTAACTACCCCGCAATTTAAATGTTGTTTAACAAGGCAGAATATATCACCAGTGCGCTACACAATTTAAATGAGGCCAATATAAGACTGGATTTGTCCGCATATGGGCCCCATATTTAATTATAAGGTGAATCGGCATAAGGCCCCCAAACCACAGACAAGTATGCATGCAAGTATGACAATTTTAATATGCAACAAGTTTATATATAGCATTTATAAAATAGGGCTCGGGAAAAGGTTCACACATTAGGGTTCGGTAGATCTTGGGGTTCCGAGGGTTCCGGGGTCGGTCTCAGGGTCTGGATCTGGGGTTCGGTCTCGGCGGGATTGTTCTCGGACAACAGAGTAGATCTTGGCGTTCCGGTGAAGAAGGACTTGGTTCGGCGTCGGGGCGCATCGGATTCGCCCTGGTTGATGTCGTTTTTGTCGTCGTGAAGACCTTGTCGGGTCCGCGGGTCGGGTCGGACTTGGCATTCGGAAGGAAGAACTTGGCGTCCGGGAAGGGGTACTTATCGTATCCGTGAAGCAGATCGTGTCGGTCCCCGGGGTTCGGTCTCGGGGATCGGTCTTCGGGTACTCGTGGTTCGGAGAGGAGAACTTTGCATCCGTGTAGGCGATCTTGTCGGATCCTTGTTGAAGATCGTGGCGTTGGTGACGGACTCAAATCCACCGCCGATGGTTCATCGGATTCTTCTAGGTTGGTGTCACTCTTGTCTTTGGGGATCAAGGTATTTGTATCGCAACAGGAGATTGGTATACGAGGCATCGGGTCAACAGTGAAGTGATAGGCCCGGGCTCACCAACACGCGCAGACACAAAGATCATCAACACGTCGCCTGCACCCTCCCTGCTCATAAACATAGGCATCCACAGCAACACGAGGGGTCGATGTCCCTGCAGATGGGACTCGGGAAAACGGCGACGTGGCGTCCGGAGAAGAGCGCGGCGGTGCAGAGGCGGGCGGGGCCGGCCGACGCAGAGGCTGGCGGAGGCGGGGACGATGGCGACGGGCGGGGCGGCGGCAGGCCGGAGGGGTGGCTCGGGGCGCAGAGGGGCATAGGGGCCGACGGGGAGAGGCAGAGCGGCGGCAGAGGTTGGAAGGGTCTCGGGCGCTGGCGGCGGAGGGAGCTCGACGGGCGGCGCTAGGGGAACCGCGCAGGCAGCGGCGCCGGAGGAGCAGAGCTCGGGGCGGAGGAGGACCGGGCGACGGCGGTCGTGGCCGGGAGGAGGGCGCCAGGCTGCAGGAGAGGGATCCCGCGAGGCGGCGGCACGGGCCAGAGGACGGGGCGCCGGCGAGCTCGCTGGACGCTGGCGGAGGCGAGCATGGGCGGCCAACGGTGGCGGCGGATGCGGGGGGGGGGGAAGAGGAGCGTCGGGGTTGGGGAGGATCGAGAGAGGGGAGCGGGGCGCGGGCGGTCGAAGGGCGGGCGGCGGCGGTCTCGCGAGGTGGGGGCTGCGAGCGCTGGGTAGCAGAGAGGCGGAGAGAGGAGGCCGTGGCTCCACGGCGAGCTCGCGCAGAGAGAGAGGGAGATGAGGGCGGTGACCTCGGTGGCGGAGAGGAAACCGGGGAAGCAGGGTCGCGTGAGGCCTGGGGGTTGGTGGGGATCGATCAGGTCAGGTGGGGGTCTGGGTGGGGCCCAGGGGCTGTGGCGTGCGTGTGTGGTGGGTGTCGGTGTGGGGTGGGACCGGGTCCTGGTGGTGGTGGCGTGTGTGTGTTTGTGTACTGCGGGGTGTGGGGAGTGGGGTGAGAGAGGAGGGAGGTGGGACCAGGGGTGGTTGGTCAGGGGAGGGTGGGATGAGGTGGCAGCAGATGAGTGGTGGGGAGGAGGAAGAGAGGTGAGGTGGCGAGAGAGGATTGGGTGGGGTGAGGTGGCTGGAGGGGTGGTTAGACTAGGTTGGGTAGGAAAAGAATATAGGTGGACCGTTTTTATTCTGGGGTGGTCGACTGGGTCGGGTCGGCCCGTTCGACTGCCCCTAAAAATAGTATAGGTTTTTATTTAATAACTTTTGTAATTAGTTTTAGACAAACAAAATATCCGGAAGCATCCGGGGGTTTAATTTGAAATAGAAGGAGGGCTAGTTTTAGAAAACAATTGTCTTTTGCAACATAGTTTCAAGTAAAAATTAATATACATGCTGATGTCATGATGATGCAATGCGCAAACTCTACGCGATTTTCTAGTAGTGGTTTTGCGGGATGCCACATGTGGTACTGTGGAGGGGGCTGTGGGGGTGTGTTTTGAGCCATACTAATAGGGGTGGGTTGGGAGTAGGTGTATTGAGGGGGTAGGGGAGGGGGTAAAAACCATACTGTTGGTAAGGTGGAAACACATATGGTTGTTGGAATTGTGGAGGAGGGTAGGGGTTTGGGCAGTAGTTGTAAGGATGTGGTGGTTGGGTTGGCTGGGAGTATGAAAGGAATGGGTTTTGCTGGTGGTGGGTTGGTTGGCTATACTGATTTGGGTTTTGTTGGTGGTGTGTAGGTTGGTTATACTGATTTGGGTGTGTTGATGGCGCAGTAACAGCTTGGATGTGGTGGATGGATGGGTTATGGCTAGGAGAAGGAGCAGCAGAAAAAGGTTGCGAATTGGAGGAATGTTGGAACTGAGGTGTTGGTGGCTGTGAAGGTGGAAAATTAGGATGTGGGAGTTGTTGTTGGTTTAAGTTTCCTAGCTGGATTGGTGTATGGGGGCGGAGAGGTCTCTGTTGAGTTGGTGGACAGGATTGCGGTGTAGGAACAGGGGTGTTTCCTTCCAAAATTGGGCTCAGATTTCCCAGAGTATGAGGGGGTGTACCAAAATCAATTCCACTAGCCTCTGACCCTGACTGCGTACTAGATCTCTGAGAATTTTGTGGCTGTAACGACATGCCTAGATTTGCCACCATATCAGTGAGTTTAGAGATCGTACCATGAAGGCTGTCGACAGAATCCTTTTGAAGATCCAAGCGTCTGTTGATGTTCAGCACTTCCCGAGGCAATCTTGCTCCAATTTCAGCTTCAGCACGGGCCTGAGCCTCGGCAGCTTCCAGTAGCTCCGCTTCTTCCTCAGCTTGAACGAGGGCTTCTTGCGAGCGAGTGCGGACGGGAGACATAATCACTTGCCGAGAAGAAGAAGAACAGGATAGGAAGCCCACCGGCACCAAATCCGCTACCAACGGGGATTTTACCGACGAATCAGGAAGATTGACAACCCGCGGCGGCGAAAAATTTTGTTTGGGAAGAACCTGGCTCTGGATACCAACTGTCAGGATCCCTTCAGTCTGAGCTAGAAAACTAAGGGAAAATCTGACAAACGAAGCTACAAACTAATCAAAGGATACATCCACAGCAAAGAATCAAAGTAGAACATAGGTAGAGGAACTGGGAAATTTAGGTTATATTTCTTATCGCGCCGCCCGACCACCCTCTCTCCAGCTTATAACGAGGCCGCTAGAGCCGCGATGTTGTTCGAGAGTATAATTGGCACTAAGGCCCTTATAGTTGTTAAATATTACAGAACGACCCCTCAGAGAGGTTACACAGGATATATTAGGAATATGAAATATGTCAAGTGCCTGACAGCCACGCTCGTCCACCCTGTCCCCGTCGATGTTCCCCAGGAACGACAGCGTCGCCACTCGCGCGGAGCCTCAACTCCCTGCTCCCCGCTGTCGTGGCCTTCTCCTTGATCCGTGCAAGATCCCTATGTCGCGCTCGCATCCGTCGACCTCCACCCTCGAGCCCTCCGTCCAGCAAGCCCGCTGCCGGCTTCGTTCCTTCCCCAGGCCGCCCTCCTCCCGTCGGCCACCTCCTTCTGCCACGATGCCGGCCTTCCTCTACAGTGAGCGCCGCCGCCGTGAGGTTCCTGCCGTCCCTATCCCGATGTCTCTCCATCCTTGGTGTGCTGCTGCACGCCCATCACGCGCAACAAGGCCCTGCTCTAGCCGCGCCTCATCCTGGCCATGGTCGAGGCCATCTGACTCGTGCCCAGGCCCGCTGTCTACGCGAGGGTCGTCTGCTGCTATCCGTACCGGCACAAGCGCTAGGCCTTCGATCCCCTTTGACCGCCTCTGGAATCTGCGGCCGAGGTCCTCTGCTCGTGTCCCTGGCGCGTTCAGATGCTATACACACCAAGTGTGAAGGGGTGTTGCTGATGTTTCAATATAGCCAGTACGAGGATTTGATGTTCGAGAAACCGAGGACCCGAAGACCTCCATACCCGACGACCCAAAGTTTCTTTGACATGAAACCCGGAGGAGATGGCGCCGGATCGCAGTCTCCTTCATCGACCACTGAGGCCGAAGACCCCGAAGACCGATCTCGGCGTCCGAAGACCGAACCTGAACCACATCGAACCAAGATCGTCGAGCCCCCATGTGTGACCCCTATCTAACCCGCCCATATTTTTGTAATATGATATATATCCTGTTGCATAAATAAATTGTGCATACTTGCATACATATTCTGTGGTTTTGGGGGTATTTCAAAGATTCACCTAAATTAAATATGGAGACCATATCTGGGCGAATCTAGCCTTATTTTGGCCCCATTTAAATTTGTGTAGCGAACCGGTGATATATTTTGCTATGTCAAGACAACATTTAAATTGCGGGTATCTAAATAACATGAACCACCTAATTAATTGTCGGGACCCCAGTTCCGCTTAATATGGCCTACTTGCATCGCATCCTTGCCATGTCATACATCATACATGCATCATGCCCGATCTTCTGCCGTTGTATTAAATAGTGCATCCGGTGATTCTTTTAGTGCTTTGCTTCTTCACGGATTAGGACGATGAGTTGATGCGAGTGTCGACCTGATTCCCAATGAACCTTCGGCAATGTTTTTCAGGCGAGCAATCTCTCCCTTTCTACCTATCTTACTTTTATAGTATTTATTCCCTCCTGTTGATCTATTGCTATCTGTGTTGCGATGCTCTAGTTTTCGTATCCGTGATATCCCTTGCAGCCTCATATTGCCTTGGACACATCCTATTACCTGTTGTTTGGTAGATAGTTGGACTCGCGCGTCGTAGTCGCCTGCTCAAGTGCTGTTGCGTGTCGTCCAGTACCACGGTTGTTGGAAGGCTGCCATATGCTTTATGTTGGAGATGATCATTGCTTTAATTATTGTTTAATAACGAAAAGTGAAAGTAGGTAAATGCAGAGGCATCGGTGGGTAATAGACAATATTTGGTTTTTAACCACTCACTAGTGTCCCGTAGGACCCCGAGTTCTTGACACCTGTTCCAAGATCGAGCGCGCAAACCACAGGTGGGGTGTGTGGGCACCCTCATCGATTAGTACCTGATTTCAAAGTACTGTACCGGGGGCCACAAAGTAGTTTGGGGCTTTATTACTATCCTGTATTTATGCTATGCTTTACTGTTTTATTTACGATTGCGCGTGGAGCACCTGTACTGTTTTGGAACCAATGTGGAATGTTTTCGCGGTATCGACAAGCCCAGTCACACTTTCGGGTTCTCGGTCGTTTACAGCCATTGTCACAAACCCTGGGTCCGTCTCGTAGACCGGCCGACTTCGTTACGGGTAGCTTAGTGGGGTGGCCCCCATGTGCTTGCTTTGGGTCTGGGAAACGTCGTGTCCGAAACCCCGTCGACATACCGTTGGGTGTATGTTTTGTGATCTTGTACCTACCTGATCTGACAACAAGGGTGTAAGTGCGTGTGGAAACTTTGGTGCACCCCTGCAGGGTTAAATCTTTTCGAGAAGCCGTGTCCGCGGTTATGGACGACTTGGAGCACAGTTCTCGATCATAGACAACTATAACTAAAGTTTACTGTTATAATTTGACTTGTATCCGATATGACTAGTAATCAGCTTCACTACAACGGAATGGCTAAATAAAAGTACCAACGACTGCTGGGTTTGGGATATCTCATGCTAATTGTATCTGACTAGTAAGTGTTGCAACTACAACGGAATGGTTAACTAAAAGTGCTCACTGCTTATTATATCAGGACGACTATCTATACCTGACTAGTAGTTGCTGCAACGATAACCGAATAAATAAAACTGCCAACTGTGTGAGTTCCTCGGTTGACTTCCTCGTTTGGTCTCGAGGGGGTTATACCAGGATGGGTATGTTTGGTGGTAGTATCAGGTTGGTTCCGAATAGGTCTTTCTTATCCCTCTCTGATAGGCGACAGTTGTATCGAGTCTCTATAGGTTGTTTAGTGCATGCTGCGCTGCCGCTTCAGTCCACCATACCTATGTAGGCGAGGACCGCCGAAATCTAGTCTCGCCGTGTACTGGCCTCAGTACTGACCGCTCTCTTTTTCCTTTGCCCTTTGTCGACACCCCTTTTGTTTAAGCAGGTTTTGAGATCGACGTCGTTAGCAAGGTTACCCTTCCGGCTTGGCCTGGGCAGGGTTATGGACGCCATTGGTTATTCTTCAGGGCTCTTAGCTCAATTTGGATCTTGTCCGTACTCGGACGCTGTATCGTTTTCAAGGTGATTTGGATCTTTGTACTGTATATCTGTATTCTTGACTCATTGAGTCGTTGTTGTATATATGTTTTGTGGGTTCCATCGAGGACTATTGTGTAATGATATTACTTCGTTTTCCACCCGCACGAAAGTGCCTGGTGGGCACCTTTGAATCGTTTCTATGCGGGTTTAGCGGGAAGCGCTAAGACTTGCATAGAGCCGATTCTCAGGGTGTTACATTCTATTAGGTCCGAAACCTCCAAGTTTCATCTCATTCCTTACTACTGAACAAGATGTTTTCCCATGACAAATAACTTGTTTTAGACCGGAACCTAGGAGGTCTCCTTTCCAGTGCCTCTAAATATTGTCCATTTTCGATGTTTTATCGTCAAGCTAGTACCACCGAGAGTTGGTCGGTACGTTTTGGGAATTCGATTTTTGCGCTTGACTGTTTCAATTTTGAACCAGTCTTCTGTCAGAATTATCAGTTACTAATGGTCAGATTTTCGCTTTGCTTATATACCTGCAACTCATTTTCATCTACAATCGCCAAACTTTTTAGTTGGCTGGATGGAGAAAAACTGACCTGCCTGTTTCCAACTGTGTAGTGGAGCCTTGCAGGAAGTAGTGTACAATCCCACCATTGGCTGGACCTGCTGAATGAAATCCTGCTCGGTAGGCTGCAGCTGGACCTGCTGAATCTTGCTCCAGAGCCTTGGCCTGCAACCAGAGGTTGTCCTCTTCTCCTTTGAACAAAAATTTGGGTTAAAGCATTGGCACTGTACGTGTTATCTTCAGGTTACATGAGCAAATTATCTCCAAGAAACATGAGCAAATTATCTCCAAGTTACATGAGCAAATTATCTCCAAGATCTTCATTGACGGACCGTATAAATTGCGGCGGAGGCAGATTGGGGAATCCATCCAGCAAATGCGGCTCAGGCAGCACCTGATGCCTCAACTGAGTAAATCGACGTGATACACACTTGATTACTTCATATATCAAAGGGAGAATACGGAGTAGTTCATAGGTACGGAAAATGATACAGGTGCACATTCATGTACAAAACCACTTGGGCATGTTAGTTTGCCGTCAAATTGACGGCTTGGAATATTTGCCTAAATAATCTTTCATGAAAGGTGTACGCCATACTACGGTATAGGCTCATGGGTAAGAACTGCCGCCGGAAGAAGCCACAATTGGAACCCGTCACACTTTGTCATCATGAAACCACCACCTCGTCTCCTTCGGAGACCTCCCGTTGCGGCAGTTCCTGACATACCGGTCGTTGTCGGTCGGACGTTCCTGTGACCAATATGTGTTAGTTAGATGGTTGTTTGTTTTAAGCAGGAGAGGATGCAGAGGAGCTGTGTAACCTTTGCTGGCGAACTTGACAACATAGACAAGATGCTGATGCAGACAGAACTGACCGTCATCGCTGGCGACCAAGAGTCATACAATATATCTGGAGACAAGTAAAGACATAGAAAGCTGGTATCTCAGGGATTTTGGCACATCAAAATACACCACTGGAGCACATCAAGATATGGAAGTTGTTAAATAAAACTAGACACTTGACAAGTATTTGAGAACCCACACAATCAAAATGCATCATTTTGTCATCGATTATGTTAAAAGGATCAGACACAACCTTAAAGGCCTGAATAGGTTTCTAAAATGATGCATAAGAAGAAGAAAAGAATGCAACAGCTAACTTTCACAGCCCGACCTTACATTAAACAAGCTATGGCGCAAAAGGGACTGGATATTTACCAAACATCCAGATATATGTATTCATCTTTGAAAGACAATATAGTGAGCCACCTCAGCTTATATTGTTTAATAATTTATCCTAGAAATATTATATGTGTGAATTAATCAAAATTGAGCAGAATAATGGATAGTAAGTAATTAGATTAATCCAGGAAGACTTATGACACATGGAATGTGGAAACTCAATGTAGTACAGTATAGCAAGTGTGTTAATACACTTGTTTCTGAGACAAAAAGAAAGAAAATAACCCTAGAACTGTCAACATTTGGCAACATAAATGGATCTACATAAAGTAAATATACTTGCTTAAAGGGCAAAAAAGAAACAAAATAACCCTAATGACTGTCAACATTTGGCAATCACAATGGAAATACAATGAATACTCAGTTTTTATGCTTGCATTGGTCAATCAAACTAGATTCATATTTTGACATAGTTCAGTTATTTGAAAGAAACAATGGTTGTCAATTTGTCAGGCGTAGTAAAATGTACTCCCTCCGTCCCATAATATAAGATGTTATTACAGTCAAAACGTGAATATATTGGTTGTAATAACATCTTATATTATGGGACGAAAGGAGTACAAGTTACAAGGCCTCGCCTAAAAACACATGTTCTTTTAATCTCTTTTTTAGGTGACATGTTCTTTTGTAAACAGATGGCAGTTCCTCAGGTATATTGAGCTGTAATAACCATAAGATTATTTAATCATCAAAGTAAGGTCAGAAAGCTCAGCAACACACTACTGCATGATTCAGTTCATCAGTATCTCTGATTTATGTTGGCATTAACACAGTAGCATTGTACTGGACAATCAAATAGCGAAGGTACCCATCCATTCCATAAAGGGGCATTGCTGAGAAACTAGTCGAATGCAAAGCTATAAATGCCCCTTTGATACATAGGATAGGAAATCATAGGAATAGAAAATACATAGGATTGGGATGCCATGCCTACTTGAATCCTATGGGAAGATGAATTCTCTTTGATTGTAGCAAGGAATTTTCCATGAGGTATGATATGACCTAATGTTTTTTTTCCCTATAGGATTAGTTCCTATGGGATAATGTTATATGAATCAAACAGCTTGTGTAGGAAAATTTCCATAGGATCCAAATCCTATACAAACCCTATGAATCAAAGGAGCCCCTGATGGAAACTGTAAGATAGGAAGCTGTGCCATCATAATTCACAAGTAAAACTGCAATTACTATGAGCATCTGCATAAGGTAGTGTAAGATGGTCACAATTTTATAGGATGTTTTTTCTGCATGCCCACAAAGTATGAAAGACTGTAGTTACTATTCTAGTGCTTAATTAATAATTTTGTTTTAGCTAATCAGCAGAAGGATTTTGAAAAAACTCAAAAAGTATAGTGGATTTCATCTAGAGACACATATTTAATGGCTTAACCTCCATCTAAAGGGAACTCATGTGTACCATTGGACAAACTATAGATTCCAGATTTGATAGGATAAATCCCAACAACAGGCATAATAAGATCGAACTCTAGGATATTTTTTCCTATTAACCCTATATAGCTCCAGCTTAATTAATCCAAAGCCTTTATGAACAGACCCAACATCACATCAAGGTGAGTGTCCCATTCCTAACTAGGAACATAATGACACATTTGTCGAGCAACCTGTCAAAAAAGTTGCAGCCGTGTAGGTTAAGTAGCCAAGCTGGTTTAGAAAATTACAGCAAAATGACTAACATGTTATCTTAAATCTGAGATAACATACTTGGCCTCGACGGAGGCACTTTTATGAAAATGTTAAAATAAATATGGCTTCAACACAAACGACACACACACGGAAACTATTGACATAAAAAGGTTAGGCAGTGGACTTTGATATGCCAATCGAACATGCAGACTGCAAAGCATCAAACATATAACAGACAGGAGGACACGACAATTATACCTAAACAGATGTGCCCGTTGCTGTAAATATGCGGATGCATCGGTGCGGGATGCATAAATATAACCTGCACCAAGAAACATCCATCAGACGAACAAAACAGCCGCAGTCCAACACGCTAGGTACAAACCAAAGACAGTAGCAAGATGAAGATAATATCTCACCTGGGGGGCCTCCATGGGATAATGCTCCGGGAAGTCCACCTGCAGCTGGTACTTCTCGCCAGCGTAGAGCGTTCCCTCCGCTCCGGACACCTCGACGACCCACCTTTTGTTGTGTTATACAGGATGGTTTTCATACATATGCTTTTGTTTGGTATGAAACAGACGACGAAAAGGAAAATGTACAGAAGATAAATTTGTCTGGAAAACGGTAGTAACGTGGATAATCTGCAAATCGTCCGCGGGAATTTCACAGCTACAAGGCCAAAGCGCGTGGAACCGGTCTCGGATTTGGCAGTAATAATTCGATCATGGCGAAATTTGACCCGCGGTTTGACCATATCTACTCTATAGACAAAAAGGGAAAAAAACAAGCAGCAGAAGTATATGGCCTAGAAAGGAAAAAACGAGATTGGATTGCTCGTGCAGCAAGAAGGGCAGGCACCTCTGGAGGTTGTCGGAGACCTTGTAACTGAAGCCGCCGGGAGGGCTGGCCTGCCACTCGGCGAGCTCCTTCTGCAGCCGATTGCACGCGATCTTGCTCAGCACCTGCGCACACAGAGACACGCCCAACCAACAGATATCAGCAACGGAGACCAGCGGAAAGCCCGTCGGCCGAATCGGGCGGCACCGGCGTCTGTGGGCGGGGCGGCGAATCGGACGGGGGCTAGATCGGGCGGGGATCGGGGAGATCGGAATGGGGAGGGTTAGGGTTTGGTACCTTGCGGGAAGGGGAGGAGGAGCTCGTCATGGGTGGTGCGCTGGGTTCTCGCCGAAGCCGAAGGGGGTGGGGGGGAAGGGAAAGGGGGACGCAGCGAATACGATACGTGGGGAGTGCGCGTGGGTGTGTATCGGTGATGTGGGACGGGGCGGGGATGCCGATGGAGGAGGAGAAGACGAGACGAGGAGGGGAAACGGGAGTCAGTCAAGTGGCCCTCCTCTGGCCCTGGCCGGCTTAAATTCCTTTTCAAACTCCCCCGTTCGAAAACTTCCACGGATTCGATGCTGATTCTCTTCGTCTCCTGCTAAAAAAAAGTTTATGTTTCACTTTCATCCGGAGAGTGTGTTTTCTAGAAAAAAAGTTCCATCTAGTCTAGAGATAAAAAACAGGGGGAAGTGCATTTAGCATCTTATTATCTATCTACATTGTGCCGTTCGAATAACGACCTTTGCTATTTGACACTAGCTAGCAGATATGGAACTGGAAGAGACAAGTCTGGGTTTACCTTTCTCAATTGCTCGGTGAGGTCACTGTTAATAACCAGAACATCCGTGCCCGCTCGAATATGTTCCGATAGGTGACAACGAGAATTTTTTGCTTTTTGGCAACACAATATAAGCAAGGTGCATGCAGCAACTGACCACTATATTTTTTAATATAGTACTGTATACTATATTTTTTAATTACTAATACAAAATCATCAATATCCTAGAGGGAATACGGACTTTGCACTAATGAGCCCTAACTCCATTACTACGAAAATAGTACCCGTTTCGGAGCTTCTCCCCATCATTGTTTCTCCTCGCCCGAATTCAATAAGACGGCTTCATCATAAGCATAAGCTGAAAAGAAGTGGTCTAGATTTGTTTATTCAAATTATAAGTGCTCGTGACTCGGTTGACCTCTTAGAGGTGGAGCATGTAGATCAATAGGTAAAATCGTGTAGTTTGGCCTGACAAAGTATCGTTGCAAAAGAGGAGGAGGACGACCCGGGGGAAAAAGGTTCCGGCTCCACTCGCGTATATGACATGATTTGTCATGCTATAAAACTAGTAAATGATAAATGACTATACTATTTATTAATTATGACAAAATTAATGTTCGTGGGACTTTGCACAAGTCAACACATAGAGTAAGTCCCAACCCCATAAGCCGAAAATAGGTTTTTAGGAGCCTCTCTCCGTCACTGGAAGCAATAAGTCAAATTCTCTATTAGCATAAAATAAAAGTGTGTGGCCCAAATTTTTCCTTCAAATTAAGCACTCTTCTATCTCTCCACTAGAACCGGTGGATAAATGTGTTAAATGTGTAATTTGACCTGACACAATATCATCATGAAAGAGGATGATGGCACGAGGGAAAAGGGTTCGGTCTACTACCATATGTGTGGTGATCTGTATCCCCTCCCCAAAGCTAGTAATGTTTCAAATCATAAGTTTTTTATGCATTGTGGTTCTCTCTTCTCGACAAAGTGGAATTTGTCAGGAATATACAACATGTATTCCTCTAGGGGTCAAAGGCCACAATATATAGTACATGTATAGGTGGAAATATGCAGGAAAACCCCCTAACAAGTGGGAACATATAATATACAAAATATACATCTAACACATACATCCCCCCCCTCAAACTCATGGTGGCTCCACAACACTGAGTTTGGAGAGAAAGAATGTATGCTGCGCAATGGTATGTTCCTTCATAAAGAAATCCGCCAATTGTAACTCTGAAGGCACATACTGAAGCGCAACAATCTGAGCCTGCACCTGAGCACGTGTATAGAAAGCATCAACACCAATATGCTTGGTAAGCTCATGCTTGACCGGATCACGTGCGATACTAATAGCGCCTGTACTGTCAGACGAAACCAGAGTGGGTGTGGTAATAGAGACCCCAAAATCCGCAAGTAACCACCGTAACCAGGTCACCTCAGCAGTCAACAAGGCCATAGTACGCAACTCGGCCTCAACACTCGAACGGGAAATCGCTGTCTATTTTTTCGTCTTCCAAGCAATGAGCGAATCACCAAGAAACACACAGTAAGCAGAAAGTGAACGGCGATCCGTAAGATCACTCGCCAACGTAGCGTCCGAATAGCACTAGAGCTGGAGGGAGCTGGAACGAGGAAAGAAATGGCGACGAGTGATCGTGCCACGAAGATAACGAAGAACACGAAGAATATGACTATAGTGAATAGTGGTAGGAGCGGAAACAAACTGACTCAAAATATGAACAGGATAAGATATGTCAGGACGAGTGACATCAAGATAAACAAGACTCCCAACAAGATGGCGATAACGCGTCGGATCAGGAAGAGGATCACCATCAGTAGGACGAAGCTTGATATTAAGCTCCATAGGGGTCTCAATAGTGCGCTCATCCCCAAGAGCAGCACGAACAAGAAGGTCCTGGATATACTTTTCCTGGGAGATGAAAAAACCATCAGAAGTGGAGGAAACCTCAATCCCAAGAAAGTATCAAAGAGGACCAAGATCAGTCATAAGAAACTGATCATGAAGACGAGCCTTAACAAAGGCTATATACTCAGGATCATCACAACATAGAGAAGAAGAAGAGTGCGTCCACGAGGAGAAGTGTGAACAGACAGCGCTGGATCATGAGCACTAGGGGAGAAACCAGCAGCAATCACTATAGAGGCAAAGCGCTCAAACCAGGCACGAGGAGCCTGTTTGAGACCATAAATAGAAAGGCGTTCTGAACATCAATCTGGGACACAGACCAGTGACGAACAGAAGCAACAACAAGAAGAGTACGTATAGTGGTCATATGATCCACAGGAGCAAAGGTCTCATCATAGTCACGACCGTGCTCCTGCTGAAAACCACGAGTCATAAGACACGCTTTATAGCGCTCAAGAGATCCATCAGAGCGGGTCTTAATTTTATAGACCCGCTTACACGTGATAGGACGAACACCGGGAGGGGGAGAAACAAGATCCCTAGTGTCAGTGCGCTTAAGCGCAACAAGCTCCTCAGCCATGGCCAGCTGCCATTCAGGATGATGCTCAGCATCCCGATAAGAAGTCGGCTCAGAGACAACAAAAAGACCATACTGACTAGGAGAGTAACGGTTGGGGGCACGACGCTGACGAACAGGACGAGTAGAGGGAAGCTTATCAGAGGAAGACGACTCATGATACGACGATGAAGAAGAAGAGATAGCAGGGGAAGGCTCTGGAGAACGAGGAGAACTATGAGAACTAGACGGAGCAAAGGAGGATGGTGTCGAAGAAGAGACATCAGGGGGAGGAGGTCCGGAAGAAGACACAATAGGAGTAGAAGGAGGTGTGTCTGGAAAAAGAAGAAAAGAGATATCTTCCACCGGGTAGGTACCAGCGGTGGGACGAGGATAGAAAGGGCGCGTCTCATCAAAAGTAACATCGCGAGAGATACGCATCCAACGACCAACAGGGTCCCAACAGCGATAGCCCTTATGATCATCACTGTATCCAAGGAAAACACACTCAACAGACTGAGCGGTCAGTTTGGTGCGTTCGCGGGGGGGGGGGGGGGGCAAGGAGAACATAGCAAACACAACCAAACAAGCGAAGCATAGAGTAGTCGGGAGAATAATCAGATAGGCGCTCAAGAGGGATACCACCCTGCAGAGCGGCAGAAGGCTGAATATTGATGAGGTAAGCCGACGTAGCGACAGCCTCAGCCCAGAAGTGCGGCGAAAGAGAATAAGCAATCATCATGGCACGAGTGGTCTCAAGAAGATGGCGATGCTTACGCTCAGCAATGCCATTCTGGGCATGTGCTCCAGGACAGGAGAAGTGAGCAAGGGTACCCTGCTCAGCAAGAACACCTCGCAACGTCTGGGAGATATACTCACCAGCAGAATCAGCATGAAACACACGAATGGGTGTAGAATATTGAGTACGGGCCATGGCCGCAAAGCGCTGATAGATGGAGAGCACTTCACTGCGAGAGCGCATAAAATACAACCAAGTGTACCGAGAAAAATCATCTATGAATAAAATATAGTAGCGATGGCCCCCTTTCGAAGCGAAAGGAGCCAGACCCCAAACATCAGAATGAACTAAATCAAAAGGTCGCCGAGATACAGACGCGCTAGTAGGATAGGGAAGCTGAATCTGTTTGCCCAACCTACAACCCTGACAATGTAAAGACCCATCTCTTGAGACAGACCCCAGAAGACCATGATGAACTAATGACGACAGGCGAGAGTCACAAAGGTGACCAAGACGATGATGCCACTGCTGAAAAGAGCTAGTAGCAGAGGCGGCGGCCGGAGAAGAACTGGCAGATGAAGTGGCAGCGGAAGGAATACGAAGCCAGTCTAACTCCCAAAGTCCTGAAGAGTCACGGCTGCGAGGGCCAGCTCCAACCAGAGCCTGTGTGCGACGATCCTGGACAACACAAGAATCAGCATCAAGAATGACGCGACAACCAGAGTCAGTAAGCTGGCTAGCAGAGAACAGATTCATCTTAAGACGAGGAACATGAGAAATATCAGGAACAGAAAAAGAAAAAGTAGAAAGGGTACCCCGATAGAAACATGAAGAGAGGTACCATCGGCCGTGAGAACACGGACATGAGAAGGGAGAGAACGAATAGCGGACAGGAGAGAATACTCAGAGGTCATATGAAAAGAAGCTCCAGAATCCAGATACCACGGGGACATACCTGACTGTGTAGAGGGTGGTGGTCGCGCAGTGCCGGAAGAATCAGTCACAGAACCAGCAGTGCCCGTCGAAGAAGAGTCTGTAGCAGCAAGCAGACCACGAAGACTCCTGATAATGTCCTGATCAGAGAGAGCAACTGCTGAAGATCTGGAAGGAGCCGACTGCCCACGAGCCTGGTACTGCTGACGTAAACTGGGGTCCCGTGTATAACAGGTGGCCCAAGTATGGCCATCCCTGCTACAGTAAGTGCAGTGACGAAGAGAACCACTGCAACCCTGACCACGAGCCTGCTGGTGCGGACTCTGACCCTGAGACTGCTGGTGCTGACTCTGACCCTGACCTGGAGGAGTGGGTAGTATCGGCGGCGGCACAGAGGATCGCGGCTGAGTCGAGGGAGCAGACGGCAGAGGAGGACCACGAGTAGCAAGCACAGACGGAACCACGAGAAGACCAGCACCACGGAGATGAGTCTCCTCAGCCCGAAGCTCAGACAACACCTCAGAGAGCGGAACACGACCACGAGCATTCAGCTGAGCACGGCGAGGCTCAAACTCCTGGAGGAGCCGAGACAGGAACTCATAGATGCGCTGGAACTCCAAATCCGAGCACACAATCTGGCAGCACGGGGATGTGCCGCAAACAGCAGTACGGAGAGAATCAAGCTGACGCCAGATAGCAGCACTCTGAGTATAGAACTCATCAATAGTGGAATCACCCTGCTGAAGAGCATGCTCCTGGCGAACCACAGACAGGTAAAGAGCATCCCAGACGGCTGATAGCGCTGACGAAGATGTGCCCACTGAGTTGCAATAGTAGGGAGACTCATGAACTCAGCAGCAAACTGGGGCAGAACACTGGAGGTGAGAATAGCAGCACGAGCATCCTCATCGACCCATTGAGTGTAGGCGGTCAGATCGTGGCGATAGGTCTTGAGATCAGCAGAGTACTGTTTGAACTCCAGCTCATAAGCAGCAACAACACTATCATCAGCACTCTGAGCAGCATCCTTGGCCTCCTGAGAAGCATCAGCACCGAGAATAATCGGCGTCGGCGGAAGAGGAGCCACAGGAGCAGGGGGCATGGCGGACAGGAGACCTCACCGGAGAGAACACCCCAAAGATGAAGACCGTGCATGTGAACGCGCATAAAGGCAGCGACATCAGGATAATTCGCGCCATCGAAGATCACCGGGCAGCGAGGAATCACTGAAGGAACATGTGGGCCCCCATGTGTGGTTTTGGTAATTAATGACAATCTTTATGGACTAATGTGTGTATTAAGTTATACTTGTAGGAATTGTCCATTGGTATCTCTTGGAGCTTGTGTCGACTTCAAGGTCGATGAAATGATAAGAAGATATGTTGTGCAAGCTCAAAATGCGCAATCTTTAGAAGATCTCATGTTTGATGCTTGCCATCCTCGGTGATCATGTATCGATGATGAGGAATCAAGAAAGGCGTTCCATCTTGAGAAGGTAAAGATCGTCTACATTGAGCTCAAGTGGAATGCTCAAGGCAAAGGTATAATCTTGATAGGTTTTCCCTTTTGATGGTCTTATATTGTTAGTGGAAGACCGGGTTTAGGATAGATAACCGTACTATCAAGAGGGGCTCTCGAATGAGTAACTCGATCACATCGTTCGGAGAGAGCTCAAACCTTTGCATACTTGCATCATCGTATTTGGTTGTTATTTGTTCTTATCCATGTGAGGATATAGAGCTTGTGGTAATCTCCATACCAAGCTCTTGTTCATCAAAATTGGATCCCTCTTTTATATCTTATTGTGATTTTGATCTATGCGGTTTTTCGGTTTCTCACCAAGTGAGGTATCTCACATTATTATACTTGATACATTCTCACTTGGTGATAACCAATATTTTCACCTTTTATAGGGAAGCTCATGTCGTCCTCTTTCCAACGCAATTGGAATCGGGTCGATCGGAGTTACCAGTCAAAAGTTATAGCCGTTTGAATATCTGCTGGTCTCCTAGGTACCAAAATGCGGTACAAGGCAGAAGGTTTTGGAAAGTTGCCAAAATCCACTACCGGGCTAGGTACCAAAAAGCGGTAGTACCGCATTTTAGTACCTAGCGCGGCAGAAAGTTTTTTACTTCGTCATTTGGATCTATCCCCCCTTGCTGGACTATGATGTTTCTTTGCATGATCTTGTAGAGGTTGTTGTCCTCTTCAAAACGAGCCCAAGATCATCGAAATCGGAGTCCGGATGCAAAAGTTATGGTTGTTTTCGTTCTGTGATGACCGGTAGTACCGGACCAGGATCCGGTAGTACCGGGGTCCGGTAGTACCGCATTTTGGTACCGGGGAGCGCAAAGAAAAAATGCGTTTGGATCCCCAGGAACCCCAGGAAATGTCCGGTAGTGCCGGGAAAGTCCGGTAGTACCAGGAAAAAGTCCGGTAGTACCGGGAATCGCGTTTTTGGGCTGCAACGGTTGGATTTTGGAGGGACCTATATAAGGGGCCTTCTTCACCAATGGTTCCTCAACTATTCTTGCAAGTTTTCCTCTCCATTGTTGACCTTCTTGAGCTTGCTTTCTCTCAATCCCTCCTATGATTCTTGCATATTCTTGAGGGATTTGAAAGAGGAGATCTAGATCTACAATCCCACCAATCAATCTCTCCTCTAAGTGAGGGGAACATATTGGGATCTAGATCTTGGAGTATTTTATGGATTTCCTCCATTGTTCTTCCTCTCTTATTCCCCCATAAGCTTTTGTAGCTTTGGTGGAATTTGGGAGAGAAGGATTTGAACACCTTTGTGGTGTTCTTGCCATTTGCATTTGGTGCATCGTTTTGAGTTCTCCTCGGAGGATTTGGTTTGAGTTGCTCATTGGAGCTTGTCCCTCTTGGGTTCTTGGAACCCTAGACGGTTTTTTGGCCTTGGTGGCATTGTGGCCTTGGTGGCATTTGTTGAGGCCTTTTGTGGCATTTGTTGGGAGCCTCCAATTAAGTTGTGGAGAAGTGCCCCAACCTTGTGAGAGGTTCCGGTTGCCACCGACAAGTGCACCGATAGTGGAAGCGTGGATCGATCCCATTGGGGTGAGATTCACCGGAGAATAAGGGAGGCCTTTTGTGGCGTTGGTGGTTTGATACCATCCCCTCTCCAAACGAGACGTACTCCATGTTGGGAGGAACTCGGTAAAATATCGTTGTCCCCGCGTGCGTCGGTTATCTCTATACCCGATCTCTTTACTTATGCACTTTACATTGTGATAGCCTTCGTGCTTGAAGTAATATATATCTTGCTATCACTTTGTTGCTTGTATTGCTTAGCATAAGTTGTTGGTGCACATAGGTGAACCTTAGTTGTTTCTAGGTTGTGCTTAACAAAGTAAACACTAGTTTTATTCCGCCTTTGTTGAGCCACTCTAGGAAAAGTTTTAATCGCCTATTCACCCCCCTCTAGGCGACATCCGTATCCTTTCAATCGCAACATAGCCCGATGCAGAAGACATCTCTCTCTCTCAATTTTTTTTTGAAGTCAACTCTCAGATCCGATCAGGACCCGACGAAGAACAGCTCTCAGATCCGATCGGGGCGACGAGGGAGGGCCAGCAGGCTCTCAGATCCGATCGGGGCGATGTGAGAGGGCCAGTAGGTGGAGGAGAGCTGGAGAGCGGGGCGGGCAGGCGCCGGTCAGTCGACTGCTGCCGGCGGAGGCCCGACCGACAGAGAGAGGGACAAGCGGCGACGCCCAAGCCAGTAGATGATGGGAAGGCGACGGCGGCGGTCGTCCGACAGTCGATGGAGAGCGGGGCAGGCGGCGGCGCGCCAGCCAGCAGATGATGGGGAGGCGGCGGTGGCGGCCGGCCGACAACAGATGGTGGGGAGGCGGCCGGAGATGGTGAGCAGATGGCCGGAGACAGCGGCAACCGGCGGCGATGTCGGAAAAACGATGACGACAGGGACGGTGGCGGCTGTGACGATGTTGCAGAAAAATGGTCTAACCTAGCTCTGATACCATGTCAGGGATATGCAACATGTATTCCTCTGGGGGCCAAAGGCCACAATATATAGTACATGTACATGTGGAAATATGCAGGAAAACCCCCTAACAAGTGGGGACATACAATATACAAATATACATCTAACAGAAATCACATATCAATATGTTACAAAATGTATTGTGGTCTATGGGATTTTTTTGCTTCCTCAATCTTCTTCGGCCTCCGTATCTTCATCCTTGTTTTTCTAGAAATCCTGCTTACTAATTTCTATCGGGAAGCTACACATAGTTGGTGCCCTTATTGTTTTTTTTGAACAAGGTGCCCTTATTGTAAGGGCCTCTTTGATTCATAGGAGAAAAAACATAGGAACAAGATATTTTCCTTTCACTCATTTGATTCAAAGTAATGGAGCACTTAAAAGGGGGAAATTATTCCTGGGATTTATGTTTTAGAGAGGAAAAAAGATTCTACAACCACATAAGCCTTTTTTGACATCCCTATACACAAATGCAAGGCAAATGCCATAAGTTACATAACAACGATCTAATCTTAGTTTTTGCATTTGTTTTCACTTTGCTTTGATTATGCGTTTTAGGATTCATGTGTCTTTCCTATTCCCACAAATCACACATATAGTTTCACAAATATATGTCTTTCAACATGCTGTATCTATTTTACACATGGAAACCTATGTATTAGTGTGTTTTTATATTTCTACATTTATCCTACAAATCATGAGGCAATAAATGGTGGACTAAACTAGGATGATCAATTTCCAATTTCTTATTTTGAGTTTTTTTAGATGTTATTTTGAGCTGGAAGAATGGGGAATTTGCTTTGATGATGTTTTTCCCTACATACACAAAAGGCCAAAAGAGAAAAACTCCACAAGAAAATTCCGTTTTGCCCCTCGGTGGGATTAGGCCAGTCCCGTTGCTCCATCATGGAGAAGAAAAAGTGACGTTGCAGAAAAATAATTATGTCAGAGGGTAATATCGTCCACCTACGCAGCGATCCCCTGCGCCTGTCGCTTTCTCCTCCTCCCCTACTTCGCTCCTCGTCGTACCACGCCTCTTGGCCAACACCGCCGCCGCCTCCCCGCCGTAGTCCGCCGCTTCCTCCTCCCCTATCTCCGCCACTAGCCATCTGACTACTCACATCCAGCGTGTCGTTCTTCCCCTGTATCAGCCCGCCGCCTCCTCCTCACCAGGCCGCCGCCGCGCTTACCGTCAACCCTCGCGGCCCCGGCTCCGGCTGCCCCACTTCCCGACGGCCTTTCTCCGGCGGCGCAGAGTGAATCCGCGCCACAACTATCCTCCCGTCTCGTCTCGTCTCGTCTCGTCGCGTCCCCTCCACGGGGCTCTCCAGGAGTGGGCAGAAGCCGCACCACACCAGATTTCTCCAGTTGCTACGGAAGCCCTGAGGTAATCATCCGGGATCGTTCTAGCAGTGTTCCGTTCTTTTCTGTGAGAAATCTGACATGAATGTTATACCCCGATCTATCCGATTATCGTGATCCGTGTTGTAATGTCAGCTACTTTCCCTGAGAATCCGAGATACTAGGGAGGTTCTGTCCCCTGTGTTGCTTTCCATGTAGTGTTCCTGACTTTCTTGATTTGGCTCTGGTAAATGATCCGATAAATTAGGTAGTGTGCTTGCCTAGGTCCAAAGTGAGGAGCCTAGCCTCCTTCTGGTGAAGAATTTTGTTAAGAGTAGATAATGCATTGTTTCCAGTTTTAGAGAGGCTGTAAAAATGGGACATCAAACTTCTGAGGCACGATTCAGATCTCTTCAATCTGTCAGGCTCTATCTATTAAGCTAGTTTGATAAGATTCTGTGTGTACTTTGACGAAGCTCTTGTACTGTAGATGATCTTATATGGGTGGGGCAAATTTCATGGTTTGAATGGTATATTCGTTATGCCAAAATTGTGCTCGTGCCGCGTGTTACAGTATGCCATCTCAACATCTGCAACTTCTTTTGCTGCTTGGCTGTCTTTATTTTTTCTTCTGAGAGTGTGTTTTTGATGTATGGGCAGGACGGGGGGCGTGAATGGCTCAACCTTCAGTCATTCTAGCAACTGCAAGTTACGATCACACAATCAGATTTTGGGAAGCCAAGAGTGGTCGCTGTTACCGCACTATTCAGTATCCAGACTCTGTGAGTGTTTTCTCTGGGTTCTCGTTTGCCTTGCAACTTAATAGATGAGTACAATAACTACCTAGCAACTATACAGTCGGATTATATTGCATGATTTATTGTTGTTCTGTCTGGACCGTGTTTTGTTTTTATTTCTATCTTTACTTGGATATAATTCTGCTGGCATTTCCATACATGTATATGTTTTCTTGGACTTTTGTGCTATCTGGTCACAACTCATAAGTTCCTCTTCTTATATGCTACCGAAGTAATGAAGTACATAATATCAGCTGAATGACTGCAAACAATAATTTCATAGATCAATGCTTGGGCTTGATTTGCTTCAAGACCAAGCTGCACACTTACTAGCAATTTCATGCAGTGTATGCCTGTTGATGAACTATCTTTTGCAGCAAGTCAACCGCCTTGAGATTACCCCTGACAAGCGATTCTTAGCTGCTGCTGGCAATTCCCATATCCGCCTTTTTGATGTTAACTCAAATAGCCCACAACCGGTATGTTACATGTTCTCTAAAAGCAACCAATGTAGGCCAACATATTTCTGTTCCTTATTTGATCAAACTAAACCTAACAGGTAATTAGCTATGATTCACATACTAGTAATGTGATGGCCGTGGGATTCCATTGTGATGGCAACTGGATGTACTCGGGTTCTGAGGACGGCACTGTGAGAATATGGGACTTGAGGTGAGGTTTCACATCTTATTATGTTGCTTGGCTATTAGATCTTTTTTCCTTGAACCCACTGTTCTTCTGATAATTTTTCTCAAATAGTTGTTTAGCTAGACGGATAATCCAAAGAAAACCCATCTCTTGGTGCTTTTATGCAGACTCACAGTATGTTAGCCTCGGTATGGTGGGTGAACTAGATCTAATGGTATTTAAGGGTCAATTGAATGTAATTTGTTTAGGATATCCTACCGAATATTTCTCTCTAAATATGCTTCATCCGAATCTCATCGAATATCCCGTGTGAGAGTTTGCGTGATACTCAGAGTGGTTTTTTGTGCAACAGATTGTGGGTTTGAAGTTGAAATTTTAACTAGAGACTCACCCTTCTAGTAATATCCAGTGTTTTTGTTATGGATTTTCCAGTCCATGATTCACAGTAATGTTGTTAATCCGAGTCTTTATTCTTGTGCATGTATGGTTTCAGGACTGCCACTTGCCAACGAGAATATGAAAGTCGTGCAGCTGTCAACACCGTGGTCCTACACCCCAATCAGGTTAGAATATGTGCTGGCAGATCTTAACCATTTGGAATTTTCATTATCCAAGCACTGAATTGAATACTACATTTGATCATAAGATTATTGATCATCTAATAGTGTTATATGATGTTGGTGTTGGTTAGAGTCTTGATTCACTAAATGACATTGTAATGCAAATCTGCTAACACCACTGCATTCTTAGCTGTTTAACTGTGTTTTCTTTGTATATTCAGAGCTTGAGTTCAGCATGGTTACCCTGAGAACCACATACTGCAAATAGGGTGGCCTGCCATTGAATAGCTCAGTCTGATATTTTCCAATTGGGGATATGATTTGATTAAGCACATTGTTGTTGGCACACATGCACACTGATTGCTACTGGCATTTGCATGAAATTATTCGACCTCCTTAAAAAAAACTTCTAAACTTCACTGCTGTGTACTAACAGTTAATAACATTGATTAGTGTTAAAATGTGTGTGTGTGTGTGTGGGGGGGGGGGGGGGGGATGGTTTTTCTTTTCTGTAACATTTGTCTTGGTATTATTTTCTCAATGTCATTTAGTTCCAACATTGTCTCCCCAATCTTTCAGAAAGAACTAATATCTGGTGATCAGAACGGAAACATACGTGTGTGGGATTTGGCTGCTAATTCATGCAGCTGTGAGTTGGTAAGTTACAATATTTCAGACTTTAGGTACAACTATATAAAGTTAGATGAAGAGCACAGTTCAGGTGTTGGTTCCATTTATTCAGGTACCAGAGGTCGATACAGCTGTAAGATCTCTGACAGTCATGTGGGATGGGAGTATGGTTGTTGCTGCAAATAACCGTGGGACATGCTATGTTTGGCGCTTACTTAAGGGTACTCAGGTCAGTGTTTCAGCTGACCTACCTAACGTTATACACTCATGATTTATGCATTTTCAAGCTGATGAAACCTTCTACTTAGACAATCACCAGCTTTGAGCCACTCCATAAACTGCAAGCCCATGATGGCTACATTCTGAAGTGCCTGCTTTCACCTGAATTTTGTGACCCCAACAGGTACATAATTGTCAAAATGACTAGTTTTCAGTTTCCTGATTCGTCTAACATAGCATTGTTTTGCACACTGCTTCTTACTTCCCAGTCATTCATTTGCCAAACTCCATTTGATGCACATGTAATTCTTAGTACTAATTTACATCTCAAATAGTTATTCATTTACACAGTTATTT
The DNA here is from genome assembly GCA_916181665.1 of Avena sativa. Lineage (NCBI taxonomy): Eukaryota > Viridiplantae > Streptophyta > Magnoliopsida > Poales > Poaceae > Avena > Avena sativa. The sequence continues at coordinate 289,904,220 of OV702296.1, forward strand.
CTGTGCTACTAGGACTATGTTATTTGATTATTGAGTTTCATGTACCATGGGATTGCTTGTAGGTATCTTGCAACTGCATCATCGGACCACACTGTAAAGATTTGGAATGTGGATGGCTTCAAGTTGGAACGAACTTTAGTTGGTAATTTCTGTGCTCTTTTCTTCTAAATTTTCAATTAAAAGTTGTGAAATTTTAAGCGATACCCTGAAATAATGTGTGCATTCAAATTTTCAGGTCATCAGCGTTGGGTTTGGGACTGTGTATTCTCCGTTGATGGCGCTTACTTGATCACTGGTACTCACTAACTTGTCACATCATGCTGCTGATCTATCTTGTAATCCATGAGTTACCAAGTAATTCTATGTGGGCTTTGCAGCTTCCTCTGATACCACTGCAAGATTGTGGACGATGTCAACTGGAGAGGCCATCAGGGTGTACCAGGGGCACCACAAGGCGACTGTCTGCTGTGCTCTCCATGATGGGGCTGAATCGGCGCCTTCATAAGCAACACCGCAACATGATGTTCTGTACATATGTCGACTTGAACACAGCACACAGCTCTGCTAGGTTTTCAGCAAACTTTAGGAGAGCCGGTTTACATTTGATTGCCGTAGTGCCGATGTAACATTGTATATGCAGGCAGCCTTTGGGGTTGTGCGCGTTGTATGATTACATTGGTGGATATTTCTGCATAACCGAAATAATGTGTTACTGTCGTCCTTGGTTCTGCTTTGCATATGGCAGTTGGGAATGTCTGACTGTGTCTGTTTTTTTTCTTGGTTCCTCTTGCATAGTGTCGCAAATGGTACAGTTTGTTTGTAAAATGGAAATAGTATGAAAATTGGTGATTTAATTCTTGAACATCTGCAGCATGATGATCACTCTATGCACCCTGTTTCTGTTAGGCACTTGTGGGCTGTGGCATGATGAGGCGTTCATGTGCATTGCGGTAAAAAGTACTTCCTCCGACGTAAAAAGTGCTACTACTACCTCTATACCGGTTTATGGCTAATACTTATTTGATGTAAAAAAATTTCTAATGATTTAGCCAGTAACATGTTAGTCATATGTCACCAAAATCATATCATTGGATTCATATTTTAATAATGTTTCCGATTATATATTTTTGGTGACAACTAATATTTTATTGGATAGGGAACATGTCCGTGCGAGGAAAAATCAATGTTTCGGGAACACAAGAACTAAGTTGTCACAAGTAATTCAGTTTTGTAGGAGCATCACAAAATACTTGCAATACGCTAAGTCAACTCTTAAGTCAAGAGAAGAATTACACTTTCAACCGAGCATACCATATAGCAGAAATAGCTTCATGTAGATCTTGACCAAAAGGAAATATGTGACATATTACTGACTTCCAAAGGACGATCTCGACTGTCGACTATCGCCAAACATCATGAACCCATTCAAGATGACCGTTGGATGCTGCCATTTTGAACAGCAAACGTTCCGTGTTTCTGTGGCAGAACCAAATCATGTAGTATCCAACTCTTCAATCTCAACGAAATCATCGAGCAAGCTCACATCAGATACTGCAATACAGAAATAGTCCACACTCCACACAGTTCAATACCAGCACAAACAGTTTTCTCTTCTTCAGTAAATAAGAAAATCACCGTTGCTCCCGATTAGTGCTGAGCCCTCGCTGCACAATGGCAGTGAACTTCTTATCTGGGAGCTGGCAGCAAGAGGATCTTGTCCTCCTTGTGGTTGTGCAGGATCGGAGCTCAGAGGATAATGTGAGGAGGCCCGTGGAATCCTGTAGCTACCTAGCACCACACGCACCAGATGACTCTTTTTGAACCCAACAACAGAACAAATCTATGTGAAATCGATCACCGCTTTTGAGCACTAATTTCTTTATCCCAACACAGTCTTCACTAAGGAGTGTCAGCACCAAACCCGAGAACCCCATCAGAGGACTCCTATCTGCTTGAATCCCTTGAACACTTCCAGAAGCAGTAGAAATAGTTCTGCTCACCCCTCACAATATACTTTAAGCAGTAGAAATATTGTAGGAAGGAAAACAAGAGGAATCAGAGTGGTTGCGGGAGTGCGACCTCCTTGTCGCCGGCGAGGGAGACCATCTCGTTTAACACCGAGACTTGAAGTTCGAGCGACGGCATGTCTGCGCCCACTGCTGCCGGGACTGCACGGAACTTGATAAAAATTCAAGTTTTCAACTGTCTTCCTTTCTTGTTTTTTGATTCCAGTGGATTTTTAATAACCTGCTAAATAACTTAACTGTAAACCTGGAATAACAATCAGGGTATGTAGTCAAACCTTTTGATTGTCTTCCATTGTCAAACAACTACAGAAAATAAAAACACTAAATAGTCGCAATGACACAAACAAGCGAAATCAGAAACCAAAAGGAGTTTCCGCACCATTTATTTGTACGTTGGCCAGAGTGCAAATCTGCATCAGCTATGCTCCAATCTTCTCGGTGCTTTTGGTGTCTCCTTCAGTAAAGTTTCTAATCAGATAGAGTAGAAAAGAAAAACATCATGGTATTTTTGAAACACACAAAAACAGTAGCAGGTGGATATGAGAAGGGATGCATCAGCGGTGAAGTCCTCATCTTGCGTTCCAATGTTCTCATGTCCACCTAGTAAAACGTAAAAACACATTACACAATATGAACAGAAAAATAACTGGCAGTTTCAATTCCAAAGTTGCGTGAACAACAAACTCACCAGGTTCAAAAGATTCCTGCGTAAGAATGGCAGAGACAACCGGTTTTCTGAAGTTTGCAACAGGTAGTCCAAAATTCACACATTGCCTCACGTTATTGCAGATGTAATTGTCGAGATCAGAGACTCGCAGCAGTGATCGTCCACTTCATGCTGACAAAATCAGGAGACCATAACGTGTTTTTGTCGACACACATACATTGACTATTATAACACTTGAACATGCCACGAGTTAGCAAATGATGAAAGAACAGTACGTACCATCTGTTCCTTGGCCACCTGAATCATCTTCTGCAGCAGAACATCGTCGAAGCAGTTTAAGAACAGTTAAGAAGGAAAAAAAACTGAATAGTCTCTTGTTTCTATCTATGGTCAGTAACTCAGTACCTCCTTAGCTTTCGGACGAGCGTTCTCCTCATTGAGGTGGTTCAGTTCAGCTTCAAGCTCCACCGCGTGTATGCCTACATGATTCGTAATACAGAGCAGGTTGTAGGGATGGGTGTAGTCAAGACTCAAGAGGCAGCCTGGTATGCTTCAATCTATAAACACTATCCAATCCAGGTTCTCACGATCTAGTTCCTCTCCAAACTTTTAATATTCTTTTGCCTAATAATGGATATATCTTCTGAACCTTGTCCTTTGAATCATAGTACTGAATGACAAGCAAACTGCATTGTACATGAACTTTGAACCTTTTCCTGATAGCCGTAATGTTATCGCCACTTCTTGCCTCAAGTCGATCAAGAAAAGAAAACAATGTTAGAAGAAATGAAGAGACTATGTCAAACAAAATCCAGCAAATAAACATAAGAGAATTTAACCTGATTGGTTCCTAAGCCTTCCCATCTCTTCCTCGGAGCAGTGAAAGAATAGCACAAACTCAGGAGATACTTCCTAATGCTATGTGTTTACAGTACGGTTAATGATAACATACTTCTTTGGAATGGGAAACGACGCCGTCGTAAAGCACAGCTGAATTGATCTAAGTTGTCGTACTCTCTCCCTTCTTCTCTGTCACTTGCGCATGTAGAACTCCTGATTTTTTCCCTCCAGAATGTACCTACGATTTTTAGAGAAACTGTAAGAAGGATTTCACCTAGCTATTCCTATCATCTAATATAGTACTCTTTTTGAGTTGAAAATAATTATTTATAGAGCTAGAAAATGATTAATTTCTACCCATGGGGCTTAATTTGCAATGATGAACATGATGACATGGATTTAAACTTCCACCACTGATAACCACAACCACTTCAAGCATTTTACTGGACAAAAGAGCATATACACATTGTACTTGGTAAATAAATAGGTAAGTTGAGTAAATTGTTCAAAAATGAAGGAAACAAGCAGGTTTGACCTTTGACCTTGAGATTGAGTTGCCACGCAATTTCATGGAGACATGCAATCAACACGATGGTCCTCCATGGCATATGCCTTCTCGTCGCCCATCGACATAGTGCGATGACCCAGCATACAACTGCATGATGTAGTACACTATAGTCATTGACATAACACAAATAAAACACTGTTCACTAGTGTCACATCCCTCAGAGTGGTACAACAGAAACACAGCAGGTCCAAGACATGACTATAGGTTACAACTCGACTCTTTACATAAGATCCAGAGAACACTCTAGGTTAAAGAGAGAGAAAGAAACTTCTTACAAAGAAGAATCAGAGATATTCAACTCAAATCTACCATACTTATAAAACTAGCATCTGAATTACTAGTCTTGCATTGCTGCTATTGCAATACTCTATAGAAATAGGTTCTATGGCTAGAGATTATGTTCGTATCTAATCAGTAACTCCGTCTTCACTTTAATTGATGTATATGTTGACTTCCTTGACTTCATTAAAAACTTGAGCTGTTGATGAATACTTCCTTGAGTAGAAGTTGATGTAGACGTCGTCTGTATTGGCTTCAGAATCTAGCAAGGATCAAGAAGATACGTTGAGTATGAGCGTACTCAGCAAGTTCACTAGAAAAGAGTGTTTGATGCACAATAACTACAGCCACAGACCATAGGTCATAGGCAATGCAAATTTTCATAAACATTTCTTCAAAGGTTGCTTTTATTCTGAAAAGCTATGTCCGTCAGTCTTCATGGGTTTAACAGAACTTTCATGGAGTTCCTTTCCTGCCGCGTTCGTAGCTCCTTCCCGGAACAGGGAGTAACAGGGTACAGTTTTTACACTCTGCAGAGGTGCGTCACTTTACCCATGAGAGGTCTTAGCTTTGTTGTACATCTGAGTTGCATTCTCGTGCACACTTCCTTGGTGTGGGCCCATACTAAGATCCAAGCCAATCACTGCCCTCTTCGCGACCCTGCATGCCTCCTTGGTGTACACCATGCCCACCCATTGAATTACGGCAATGGTTTGTACAGACCATTAGATGCCAGAACTATCGTGGGACGTTGAGGGTTCCCACCCATATGCTGCATATCCTCTACGAATTACCAATTAATATGCACGCTACGAGTGATAACAGCCACGACTTGCACATCCGACTACATGCGAGAGGAAGAAGATACAGCTGACTTCTCCATCCCAATCCAAATCTCATGGTTAACGCGTGATATACGGCGGCAAGAATCACTGGCGATATTGGTTGTTAATGTTGGAATTATGCCCTAGAGGCAATAATAAAGATGTTATTATTATAATTCTTGTTCATGATAATGTTTATATTCCATGCTAGAATTGTATTAAGCGGAAACTTTAATACTTGTGTGGTTTGTGAACAACACCGTGTCCCTAGTACGCCTCTATGGACTAGCTCATTGATTAATGTTGGTTAAGGTTTCCTAACCATGGACATGAGTTGTCGATTAATAATGAGATCATATCATTGGGAGAATGATATGGTGGACAGACCCAAACTAAGCGAAGCAATTAGATCGTGTCATCGTGTTCGTCTTTGTGAAGCTTTTCTTATGTCAAATATTTTATTCCTTAGACCATGAGATAATACAACTCCCTGGTATCGGAAGAAAGCTTTGAGGTCATCAAACGTCATCCTATGAGAGGGTGATCATAAAGGTGTCTCTCAGGTGATCGGAAAGTATCTGTTGGGTTGTATGTATCGAGATGGGATTTGTCCCTCCCAAGTCGGAGAGATATACTTCGGGCCCACTCGGTAATCGATATCAACACCGCTTGCAAGCATGTGGTTAAGCAGTTAATCACAAAGTGATATCGGATTACAGAACGAGTAAAGTACTTGCTGTGAACGAGATTGAACTAGGTATGACGGTACCGACGATCAAATCTCGGGCAAGTAAAATATCGCGAGACGAAGGGAATATATATATGAGATTGATTGAATCCTGGCATCGTGGTTCATCCGATATGATCATCGATGAATGTGTGGGAGTCAATATGGGTGTCCAGACCCCACTGTTGATTATTGATAGAAGATCATGTCTGCATATTCTCGAACCCGCAGGGTCACACACTTAACATGTCTCGACGCTAGGATAGATTGGATAATTGGTTTATGAGTTTTTGTTCAGAGTCTCGGATGGAATCCGGGACATCACGAGAGGTTCCGGAGTGGTCCGGAGAATAAGATTCATATAAGGCATTGCAGTTTTTGGAGTTCGGAATTGTTCCGGGTTAATCGCTATTGTACCGGAAGCTTCTAGAACCTTCCGGAAGGGGACCAACGTGGCCCCACCTTCCGGAAGGGTGCATGGGCCTATGAGGGAGTGCCCTGGCCGCATTGGGCCAGGGGCACAAGGCCCCATAGGGCCCAGCCGGCCAAGAGGGTTTAAACCCTAGATAGAGCTTCTAGAAGGGGGGGGTTTCCTTGCCCCCCACTCCTCCTCCTTGGCCGCCGGCCTTGGCTTAGGGGAGGGGGCTAGGGTTGCCGCCCCACCCCTCTATATAAAGAGGGCTGGGGGCGCACCACCCCCCACACCTTCCCCTTCAACCCTAGCCGCCCTGCTGCCCTCCTCTCTCTCTCCCGACTGTTTGTAGGCGAAGCCCTGAGAAATTCTCCACCATATACACCACGCCGTCGTGTTGTAGATCCAATCCGTCTCTCCACCATACTTGCTGGTCCGAGGAAGGAGGAGACGTCGAGGTGCTGCACGTGTGCATCTCACGGAGGCACCGCCACTTGTGGTGCTAGATCGGATCGGATCGCGAGAAGGAGAAGCGAGTACGACTACATCACCCACGTTCCGACGAACGTTCCGCTGTGCGAATCTTCAAGGGTATGAAGATCTAATCCAATCTCTCTCGTTGTTTGCATCTCCTAGATTAGATCTTGGCTTTCCCTCTGTTCGCATCCGTAGAAAATTTTGATTTACTATGCCGCGAAACCCTTCAGTGGTATCAGAGCTAGATCTATGCGTAGATGTGTTTCACGAGTAGAACGCAACATGGTTGTTGCGGGCGTTAATGTTTTCTGTTGCAAGCCTCTTGTTTGTGTTCTTCTTATGACGCGGGATAGTGAGATTGAAGCGGTCCAGGCCAACCTTACGCGACGTCGTTCGCGAGACCGGCTCCGCACTTGACATGTGGCTTGTTCCACACATGCGGCTGGTGGATGTCAGTTTATCTCACTATAGTTGTCATGGGATTAACACCGGAGTTTGGCAACCATAATATCACCGTTGTGGCTTTCCGTAGGTAAGAATCGTTCTTAGCATCTACTCCCATAAGCCACGTAAAACATGCAACAACAAAGTAGAGGCGTCTAACTTGTTTTTGCAGGGAGTGTTTTCTGTGATATGGTATGGCCCAAGATGTGATGTGTATAATGTATGCGATGATCATGTTTTGTAATGTTTCACGACTTGCATGTCGATGAGTACACAACCGGCAGGAGCCATATGGTTGTCTTTATAATTGTGTATGACCTGTGTGTCAACTTTTTATGCGCCATGTAATAGTTTCACTTTATCGCTAAGTAGTTAGCAATAGTTGTAGTTGCTATTAGTGGTGGAGGCAATCATGGTGGAGTGATGGAGATCATGCCGGAACACACAAGATGGAGATCATTGCGCGAAGATTGGCTATACCATGTCACATAAAGTTATATGCATGTGATGTTTATCCTTTTGTGTATCTTATTATGCTTAGATCGCGACGGTAGCATTATAAGATGATTCCTCACTTAAAGATCAAGATAAAAACTGTGTTCTCCCCGAGTATGCACCGTTGCGAAAGTTCGTCGTGTCCAAGCATCACGTGATACTTGGGTGCAAGCCAGTTTTGCACACGCAACGGGTGCAAGCCAGTTTTGCACACGCAGAAATACTTGGGTCTAACTTGACGAGCCTAGCATGTACAAACATGGCCTCGGAACACATGAACCGAAAGGTTAAGCATGAGTCATATGAATGATATGATCGACACTTTGTTGTCCACCATTGAAACCACATCTCTTCTCGTGAAGATCGGATTAGGCGTGGTGAATTTGGATCGTGTTCACTAAGCAACTTGAGGGATGTTGAATTTAGTGGGAGTTCATCTAGTAATTTGATTAAAAGTTGAACTAGTTATCATGAACATAGTCTAATTTTTACTTGCTAATACTGTAGATCACATGGCTAAGTCCAACTTCAACTTCAACGTTTTTGCTGAGAAGAAAAAGCTTAAAAACAATGGGTCTAACTTCACCAATTGGTTCCGCAATCTAAGAATCATTCTCTCTGGCGGTCAAAAGGACTATGTCCTTGGGAAAGCGTTAGGTGACCCCCCTGCTGCAACTGCGCCGGCTGATGAGAAAGCTGTCTATCAGTCGCGCAAAGATGATTATGGTGTGATTAAGAGCACCATGTTGTTCGATATGGAACCGGAACTTCAAAATCGTTTTGAAGACTATCCCGGACCCTTTGAGATTCTCGAAGAGCTGAAAACCATGTTTCAGACTCAGGCCCGTTCTGAGAGATATGAGATCTCTCAGAAGTTCTTTAACTGCAAGATGGAGGAAGGGAGTTCCGTTAGTGAGCACGCAATTAAGATGACGGGCTACACTCAACGCCTTGAGCAGCTGGAATGCACGATTCCAGAGGAGCTCAAGATTGACAGGGTTCTAAAATCACTCCCTCCCAGCTACAAAAGTTTTGTAGTGACTCATAATCAGATTGGTTCCACTGATACGATCACCGAGATCTTCGCAAAGCTGAAGGCCACGGAAGTGGACATCAAAAAGGATAATCATGTGTTGATGGTCAACAAGCCCACCTTTAAGAAAGGTAAGGGAGCAAAGAAGTCCTTCAAGAAGGGCGGCGGCAAGCGCACTGCCCCTACTGAGAAGAAGCTCAAGTCTGGTCCTAAGCCGGACACTGAGTGCTTCTATTGCAAGGACAAGGGTCACTGGAAGCGCAACTGTCCGAAGTACTTAGCGGACAAGAAGGCTGGCACCATCAAAGGTATATTTGATATACATGTTATTGATGTTTTCCTTACTAGCCCTCGTTGTAGTGCCTGGGTATTTGATACTGGTTCAGTTGCTAATATTTGTAACTCGAAACAGGAGCTACGGAATAGACGGCGGCTTGCGAGGGATGAGGTGACGATGCACGTTGGCAACGGATCAAGAGTTGATGTGATGGACGTCGGCACACTCTCCTTAGTTTTACCTTCGGGATTAGTTTTAAACCTCAATAAATGTTATTATGTGCCTGCGTTGAGCATGAACATTATTTCTGGATCTTGTTTATTGCAAGACGGTTATTCATTTAAATCGGAGAATAATGGTTGTTCTATTTATATGAGTAACATCTTTTATGGTCATGCACCTATTGTGAATGGTTTATTTCTTCTAAATCTCGAAAGGGATGAAACACACATCCATAACATTGAGGCTAACAGATGCAAAGTAGATAGTGATAATACTACTTATTTGTGGCACTGTCGTCTAGGTCATATTGGTGCAAAGCGCATGAAGAAACTCCATTCTGATGGACTTTTGGAGTCTCTTGATTTTGAATCATTTGACACGTGCGAACCATGCCTCATGGGCAAGATGATCAAAACCCCGTTCTCCGGTATGATGGAGCGAGCAACGGACTTGTTGGAAATCATACATACCGATGTATGCGGACCGATGAGTGTTTCGACGCGCGGTGGATATCGCTATTTTCTCACTTTTACCGATGACTTGAGTAGATATGGGTATATCTATTTAATGAAACATAAATCTGAAACGTTTGAAAAGTTCAAAGAATTTCAGAATGAAGTGGAGAACCATCGTAACAGAAAGATTAAGTTTCTATGATCCGATCGTGGAGGTGAATATTTGAGTTATGATTTTCTCACGCATCTTAAAGCAAGCGGAATCGTTTCGCAACTCACGCCACCCGGAACACCACAGCGCAATGGTGTGTCTGAATGCAGGAATCGAACCCTATTAGATATGGTCCGATCGATGATGTCTCTTACTGATTTGTCGTTATCATTTTGGGGTTATGCATTAGAAACCGCTGCATTCACTTTAAATAGGGCACCATCTAAATCCGTTGAGACGACACCGTATGAACAGTGGTTTGGTGCTAAACCTAAGTTGTCATTTCTCAAAGTTTGGGGATGCGAAGCTTACGTCAAGAAATTGATGCCGGATAAGCTCGAACCCAAAGCGGAGAAATGCGTCTTCATAGGATACCCTAAGGAAACTATTGGGTATACCTTCTATCACAGAACCGAAGGCAAAGTGTTTGTCGCAAAGAACGGTTCCTTTCTTGAGAAGGAGTTTCTCTCGAAAGAAGTGAGTGGGAGGAAAGTAGAGCTAGACGAGGTTATTGAACCTTCTCTTGAATTGGAGAGTAGCGCAGCACCTGAAATTGTTCCAGTGCCGCCTGCACCAACAATAGAGGAAGCTAATGACAAGGATCATGAAGCTTCGGACGATGCTGCTACTGAACGTCGCAGGTCGACAAGATCGCATGCCCCTCCTGAGTGGTACGGCAACCCTGTCTTGACTGTCTTGTTAGTAGAAGACAGTGAACCTACGAACTATGAGGAAGCGATGATGAGCCCAGACTCTGAGAAATGGCTAGAAGCCATGAAATCCGAATTGGGATCCATGAGCGAAAACCAAGTATGGACTTTGGTGGACCCTCCTAGCGACCGAAAGGCCGTTGAGTGCAAATGGATCTTCAAGAAGAAAACAGACGCGGATGGTAATGTTACCGTCTATAAAGCACGGCTTGTCGCGAAAGGTTTTCGACAAGTTCAAGGTGTTGACTACGATGAGACTTTCTCTCCCGTAGCGATGTTTAAGTCCATTCGGATTTTATTAGCAATTGCTGCGTTTCATGATTATGAAATATGGCAGATGGATGTCAAGACTGTGTTCCTCAATGGCAACATTGATGAAGAGTTGTATATGATGCAACCCGAAGGTTTTGTCGATCCTAAGGATGCTGATAAAGTATGCAAACTTCAGCGTTCCATTTATGGACTGAAGCAAGCATCTCGGAGTTGGAACCTTCGTTTTGATCAAGTGATCAAGAGCTTTGGATTTGTTCCAAATTGCTACGAAGCTTGCATCTACAAGAAAGTGAGTGGGAGATCGGTGACATTTTTGGTACTATATGTGGATGACATATTGATTATTGGAAATGACATTAACATGCTTAACGATGTGAAGAGTTATTTGAACAAGTGTTTTTCAATGAAAGACCTAGGTGAAGCTGCTTATATATTGGGCATCAAAATCTATAGAGATAGACAAAGACGCCTGATAGCTTTAAGCCAGAGTACATACCTAGAAAAAGTTCTGAAAAGGTTCAGAATGGATAAGGCAAAGAAAGGTTCAGTGCCTATGTTGTCAGGTAAGATATTGAGCAAGGCTCAGTGTCCAGCTACGGTAAATGATAGGGAAGCTATGAGCAAAGTGCCTTATGCCTCGGCCATAGGTTCTATCATGTATGACATGCTGTGTACTAGACCGGATGTGTCCAATGCTCTTAGTTTGACGAGCAGATATCAAAGTGATCCAGGAGTGGAACACTGGACAGCCGTGAAGAACATCCTAAAATACCTAAATAGGACTAAAGAAATGTTCTTAGTCTATGGCGGTGATGAACAGCTTGTCGTAAAAGGTTACGTCGACGCTAGTTTTGACACCGACAAGGATGATTCTAAATCTCAGACAGGATACATGTATATTTTGAATGGAGGAGCCGTGAGCTGGAGAAGCTGCAAGCAAAGCGTGATCGCGGGATCTACAGTAGAAGCGGAATACATGGCGGCTGCAGAAGTGTCAAGTGAAGGAGTTTGGATCAGGAACTTCATCACTGAGCTTGGCGTGGTTCCAAGTGCATTGGACCCACTGGATATATTGTGTGACAACACTGGTGCCATAGCACTCGCTAAGGAACCAAGATATCATCCAAAGACCAAGCATATCAACCGCAAGTTTCATATAATCCGAGATTATATAGCAGATGGAGATCTGAAGATTAGCAAAGTACATATAGATCTGAATGTCGCAGATCCATTGACTAAACCTCTTCCGCGTGTAAAACATGATCAGCACCTCAGTGCCATGGGTGTGAGATTGTTGCCAGATGTAAACTAGATTATTGACTCTAGTGCAAGTGGGAGACTGTTGGAATTATGCCCTAGAGGCAATAATAAAGATGTTATTATTATAATTCTTGTTCATGATAATGTTTATATTCCATGCTATAATTGTATTAAGCGGAAACTTTAATACTTGTGTGGTTTGTGAACAACACCGTGTCCCCAGTACGCCTCTATGGACTAGCTCATTGATTAATGATGGTTAAGGTTTCCTAACCATGGACATGAGTTGTCGATTAATAATGAGATCATATCATTAGGAGAATGATATGGTGGACAGACCCAAACTAAGCGAAGCAATTAGATCGTGTCATCGTGTTCGTCTTTGCGAAGCTTTTCTTATGTCAAATATTGTATTCCTTAGACCATGAGATAATACAACTCCCTGGTATCAGAAGAAATCTTTGAGGTCATCAAACGTCATCCTATGAGAGGGTGATCATAAAGGTGTCTCTCAGGTGATCGGAAAGTATCTGTTGGGTTGTATGTATCGAGATGGGATTTGTCCCTCCCAAGTCGGAGAGATATACTTCGGGCCCACTCGGTAATCGATATCAACACCGCTTGCAAGCATGTGGTTAAGGAGTTAATCACAAAGTGATATCGGATTACGGAACGAGTAAAGTACTTGCTGTGAACGAGATTGAACTAGGTATGACGGTACCGACGATCAAATCTAGGGCAAGTAAAATATCGCGAGACGAAGGGAATATATATATGGGATTGATTGAATCCTGGCATCGTGGTTCATCCGATATGATCATCGATGAATGTGTGGGAGTCAATATGGGTGTCCAGACCCCGCTGTTGATTATTGATAGAAGATCATGTCTGCATATTCTCGAACCCGCAGGGTCACACACTTAACGTGTCTCGACGCTAGGATAGATTGGATAATTGGTTTATGAGTTTTTGTTCGGATTCTCGGATGGGATACGGGACATCACGAGAGGTTCCGGAGTGGTCCGGAGAATAAGATTCATATAAGGCAGTGCAGTTTTTGGAGTTCGGAATTGTTCCGGGTTAATCCGTATTGTACCAGAAGCTTCTAGAACCTTCCGGAAGGGTACCAACGTGGCCCCACCTTCCGGGAGGGGGCATGGGCCTATGAGGGAGTGCCCTGGCCGCATTGGGCCAGGGGCACAAGGCCCCATAGGGCCCAGCCGGCCAAGAGGGTTTAAACCCTAGATAGAGCTTCTAGAAGGGGGGGGGGAGGGTTTCCTTGCCCCCCACTCCTCCTCCTTGGCCGCCGGCCTTGGCTTGGGGGAGGGGGCTAGGGTTGCCGCCCCACCCCTCTATATAAAGAGGGCTGGGGGCGCACCACCCCCCACACCTTCCCCTCCAACCCTAGCCGCCCTGCTGCCCTCCTCTCTCCCTCCCGACTGTTTGTAGGCGAAGCCCTGCTGCAGAAATTCTCCACCATATACACCACGCCATCGTGTTCTAGATCCAATCCGTCTCTCCACCATACTTGCTGGTTCGAGGAAGGAGGAGACGTCGAGGTGCTGCACGTGTGCATCTCACGGAGGCACCGCCACTTGTGGTGCTAGATCGGATCGCGAGGAGGAGAAGCGAGTACGACTACATCACCCACGTTCCGACGAACGTTCCGCTGTGCGAATCTTCAAGGGTATGAAGATCTAATCCAATCTCTCTCGTTGTTTGCATCTCCTAGATTAGATCTTGGCTTTCCCTCTGTTCGCATCCGTAGAAAATTTTGATTTACTATGCCGCGAAACCCTTTAGTTAAGTCCTAGATAATATGTTCCTTTACCACCGGAACTTTCATAGTAGGTTATTACCTCATGGTAAACTACCCATAATCATATTATTATGAAAATAGTGTTTTCTGACTTTTTTAAAATACAGGTGATGATAACACTGGATTTGTAAAATATTTACATAAAATAATCAAAGGACACGAGCAAGTGTGAACTTGCCTTTGTGATTGCAAGATTATGCAATCACGGTCTTCGAGACGATATAAGATCCAATATCTAAAATCAGCATCATTGGTCCGGTAAGGACTAATGTTTAAAGAAGCAATATGCAGTTATGCATAAGCAATGTTATGCATTTTTTTTGTAAAACTCCTAAAGTGTATCCCCAATACTTTAAGTGAAGTGAACCTAGGTGATTTCTTTAAGAGTTGATTCATCTTTAAATTTTACTTCACAGGAAATGCATTTATAAGGAACTTAAGTCTTGATATACAAGATATAAAAGTAGAATGCAATAGTAATCTAAGATTCAGATTAGTTTCTATTTAGTAATTATGATGAAAGTCTATGTATTGGGTTGTTTAAGGCTTGAAGGAAATTATTATAGAGTTATTGTTTAAAGTGGCAAAAAGAATAACCTTCGAAGAAAGGTTTCTTTGATAAGGTTTAAACAATCTTTATGGTTAATATAATGTGGTCGATGTTTCTTGGCATTTGCTCGATTAGTTTGGTCTTGGATGCTTTAGGTCTTAATTGGAAACAGACTAACGTGAACTATAGAATATTTAATGAAGCTTTTAACATGGTGTTTACAATCTTGTAGACTAAAGTTAATTTAAAAACATAAACGTACTTAAGGTATTGCTTGTGATATTTGTATTTTGTTAGAGTTTAAAGTCATGTGAGGTATGGTCAAAAGGTAAGGATCATTTACCTATAATAGGATTACATGATGCATACCATTGTTGTTGGTTTAAATTTGATTTAAGGTTTCAAAAGGGTTTTATAAAATTCACACTTTATACTTAAGTTTTATTATGAATCCTAATTATGGTTTTAGACTTTAGTACTTAGTCTTAAAGGATTTAATATTAATAAAGAAATGTGATTATTTCTTTTTTTTTGGAAATAATTTTAAAGGTTTAACAAATAATTATCTCCTTTTAATAAAATAGATTAGTTAGAATGAATTCCCAAGAATCTAAAGATGTTTTGAAATAATATATTTAGTATTTTTCTAGTAAAATATATACTTATTTAAAATCTTAAAAATGGTTTTTACGTATTTTTAAGTATTATTCTTATGTTTATAAAACTCCTTAAAGGATCAAATGTCTTGGAATACTTATTTTAAATTTTATTTGTAAAATAATTAATTTAATATTTTTATAAAATAGTAAATATATTTTTATACCTAAAATTGATTTTTATTAATTTTTTTATATTGTTATAATTTATTGGGAACTCTAGTGGTTTTAATATTTAATGGTATTTTATTTAACTCAAACAAGTAATATTATATATTCCTAGGTATGTATTAGTTTTGTGATAATTTTGATATATCATTTTTTAATATTTATATATACATATAGTATTCTTTTTTTAACATAAAGTAATGTGTTTTGGTAATGTATTAAATCAGAAAATATATTTTAGGTTAATTTGATAATTGGACTGTGGTCTAGGGGTGAAATTGGGCTGGATCGTCCTAGCCCATAAGGCCGACCCAATTTGATCTGGCCCAACTAGGCCCGACTAGCCCACCCATCACTCTCCTCACAATTCTTGCTCACACACATCGGCCAAACACGCACCCCTCGTTCCCCTATGACGTGTGCGTGATGCCGCCGCCGCCCCCGCTGCTACGACCGATCGACGGTCGTTTCCGGGGCCACTGCCTACTAACGAGGCCCCATATAGATCTCCTCCGTCGATCCCTGTCGCCCCGTTGCCACCCTGCTTCCCCCGTGTGCGCCCCCATGAAACCCTATCCCCAATGGCTTGGGTTGCTGGCGCGACATTAGAGCCTTAACGTCGTCGGCTACTCGTTGAAGACGACCACAACCTCCTCGTCATCTCCCACAACCTCTACAACAACCCTGACCTCCTGCTCCATCGATTTGACCTCGACGACCACCTTGCAGGTGCCTCTTATGGTGCGGTGCTGCTACCTACGCCATGGTTGGCCATGGCCTCCCCACCTTGGTCCGGTGGCAGGTCCGGCTGGCCTTCTTCTTCATTGCCGATGCCTCCTTCAGGTAACCCCCTTGGCTCTTTAACTTGGTTATGTGTAAATGAAATGGCCTCTAAGGTGTGATTAATCTAGGGATTCGAGTTGTAATCTGGTTTGACATGGATGAATTCCGATTTTAGATAGAGGGTTTGCTTCATCTTAGGTACATACTTGTTGCTGATGGTAATGGTCTATTAGTAGATACTAGATTATGATTTTGAGTATGTGATGCTGGACAGTTTAGTGTTTGTGCTTCTCAATGACCTTGATTGTGTGTTCTGCTTTTAAACATATGCTACACTTGGTTGTTGGGATAATCTGACAGTAATATAGAGATTTTTGTTCGGTGGTTCTTGTGTTGGGATTGCACATAGTGCTTCTGAATATTAAGAAGAGCATGATCTGATTTTAATAGTCAAGCATGTTAGGAAGAGGTGTCTGTAATATGTAGGAGTGTATATGTTATTGGAATACATGATTGTTGTTTGGTCAAGTGCACATCATAATGTCAACTTGATACTAGGCAATGGTGATGATAGGATTAATTTCTTAATCTGGTCCATGTGAAAAAATAATAGGTCACAAAGAGAGCTTGTTTTGCTGTAATATAATTAGGTACAACTAGTCTATATGTACCTATCTATTCCAGAAGTAATTCTCAAACAAGGTGAAGGTGAAGCACACAAGTGAACAAGTAATAGGTTATATATGATCTAGTACTTTTCCTTATGTAAGACAGTTTCCTAATGATCATATACATGATCAACTATTTAAGTTCCTATGATTTATTTTCTTGGAATATGTTCTTTAGTTTTTATGGTTTGCTTCTAGATCACTAATAAGATCATACTCTTGTTTAGGTAGAGATTCTAGTCCTGCCTAGTAGATTACCCATGTTCATGTTTGGCATATATTATTCTGAAAAGAGAAAAAATAACAGATTGTATTTCCTCAAACAAGATGTAAGAGTGTGGTTAATATGCTTGACCTAATATTAGTTTTTTACTAGGACATATATGCCAGACATAAAGTAGTTTTCACACATGCATTATTTATGTGTCTTATTTCTTGTTGATCAGATGTAAATTTCATGGTATGTATATTGTAGAATAATTATAGCTATGTTGACTAGCCATATTTTATTTCAGGACAGGTTCCTCTAAGTTTCTGGTGATCATATGTTCACTAGATCCTTGTAGTACAACTCCAGAACAAATACATAATTTCTTTGATGGTTTGGTAGTGTGTTTAGTAATCTATAACTGATTGAATTGCTCCTGGAAAATCTGGTTGCTAACTAGCAACACTACTAATATCCTTCAACTCCCTCTCATAGCCTCTTTGTTAAATTTATTAAGAATAGATTTGTTATGCATTTGATCAACACAAGATCCTATTCTTCTACCTGTTGTTTTCAATGTTTTGGCAGTCCTAAATGGTGTCTTATACTATTTTGCATATTCTAGTAGAAGTTTCTTGATGATTAGAAATTGATTTCCTTTGCTTGCAAATATTTAATGGTTCTGGATGACTGTGCTTCCTTATGCAATTTCTTTTGTGTTGGATTAATTTTATTGGATGATCTTGACAAGATCAGCTATTATACTTGTATCTAGGCCCTGCCAATGATGCAAAGGCTGAGGCACAACTCTGGATAAGGACATATATTGTGCTATGGTTTTCATTTCTTGATGATGATATTGCATAGCACCTCTATGCAGGACTGAGAGAAATCCTCTCTTTTCTATACTTTATTACCTCCTCTACTTTCCCTTTTATCTAAAACATATAAGAACAGATATGATATGCACTATATCCTCCAAGGCTCTTATTTTTCCTACCTTGAGCTTCCTGAAGCTTGTTCTTCTAAGTTTGTGCTTCTGGACTCTTAATTTCCTACTTGTCATTGGCTTGATGATCTGCTGTTGATAAGCCTCTAGGAATCCTTTCCTCACCTTCACCTTCTTGTTGACCAGATCCTCACCTTTCTCTATTCTTCCTCTGATGATGGTGCTAGCTATTCTTTGTGGATAGATTTTGTATATAGCTGCTGGACAGCTGCTGGTGGGATGTTCTGTCTAGTTTATATGGTTGTGGTGATGGAAATAGCTTGTCATAAACTGGGATGAGCTAGAGGAACTATGGTGGTGTTCTAAAGTGAGGATGTGGATGTGATGAAACTGGTGATGTGCTTGGGTGGTGTTCTTGGCTAAGTGTGGTGGAAATGGAGTAGCTAGCTTTTCTACTACGACTGGTTTCTTCCTTTTCTATAGCTGGTGCTCTCCCTGAGGTGTTGACAACACATCAACTGCATGTGGTGTGTAAGCTGCTGCAACTGGGCCCCACTGGGTGCAAGTTTCCATACATGGAGTCTTGGTGCTGTGGATTGGTTCCGATGCGTGGTGGTATTATCCTATTTTGGCTAACTTTGTACTGAACTGGTGAAACTTGCCCCAGGCCAATGATGCACAATTCTGAGGCCAATTTCTTTGACTAAGAACAGATACTAAGCATTGCTCTTTTTTTAACTCCATGATGAACCTGGCATATCAACTGTATGCCCTTCTAAGAGTAATCCAATACACTGACCACCTCTCTGTCTTGTATTTGAATTGTTTTCTTTTTTGTCTTATTGTGCAGAAATCAAAATAGGAAGGATTGGAGAAAAGAAGATTGGAGGATAAAGAGATCTAGCTAGATTTTTAGTTCTAATCTTTATTTTACTCGTTGTTGTAATCTTTCTCTTTCATTTAAACATTTGTAAAAATTATAATATTTGTATAAATTTATTCTTTTCTATTTCGTTTATTAATTGTATTGTTCCATATATGTTGTAATAAAGTAAATCTCCTTTTGCAATTTCAATTTTTCTTTTACAAGACTTGTTACTTATTTGTACTCATACTATAAGATTACTTTGTTTTCTCCATTATTGAATCTTGGACATAATTATCTGTATCTTATTTATGAATACTAGTTCATTTCTTTATTTAAAATAGCATTCTATTAGGGAATTACTTTATCATTCATTTTCATTTTCTTATTTCTATCTATATATCATTTGGTTATTCAAATTGAAATTATTTCTCTTATAAGTAAGGGACTCTACAAAGGTCATGTCGGAATCCATAGCACGTGCACTGATGTTTCCCTCAGAACAAGAGAGACCTCGTTCACTCTGTAGCTTTTTTTATTTTGCGCGAAAATTCCCCAGATTTTCTTATGCATGAATGCAATGCACAAACATGTGTCTTCTCTAATTATAGGTGCTAATCCTGGGATGTTACACATAGTAATCGCGAATCAGTAGAGAATAGGTTGGTTCAGAAGAGGGTGGAAGCCCGGCTGGACTCCACGGTGGGAGGGTGCGGGGGAGTATCTTGCCAGACATGGATCGCCAGAGATTTTGCCGCCTGGTGGCCGTGGCCTCGAATGTGAAGGGGTGTACCTTCTCCCTCTCCCTCCCCTGTATCCTTTTTTCTCGCCATCACCGGGGGGCGAGGGATATGGAGAATGGTGATTTACCATGTATCCCACCGCTGCTAAACCTTCGACCATGTAGATCCGGAAGTAGCTTCGCTGGGATCGGAGGGTGTACAGTCGGAGGCATGGGGTGTCTCCTCATCGGAGATAGAGGCGGCTAGGGGCGCAGATTAGTGCCGCGACGATACTGGGCGGCGACGATGGCAAAGAGAGAGGAGATTAGGGAATAGGCGGAGTCCGGCAGCGCAGTGGTCATGCCAATTGGCGGTGGAGATGGACGATACTGGCTGGCGGTTGCGAGAAAAAGGAGACAGTGGAGGGAGATGGAGAAGCGATGCTAATTGCGTGAGACTGGTCGAGGGCAACACTAATTACGTTGAGAGAGAGTCCACGATTGAAGGCCCACTTATCGGCGGAAACGCTCGGAGAGAGAGCGCGACAGAAGCGACGTAGGCCCAGCTCTTTTGGGGCTTCTCCGAGAAGCCTCCCTCCCCCCAGCTTTCTGGAGAAGCCGGTCTAAAAAATTTGCGAGGCTTCCAAAATAGTTACGTCTAAAAAAATTGAAAGCCTCGCATTTTTTTTGAACCAGCTTCCCCAGGAAGCTGGGGGGTAGGGCAGCTTCTGGGAGAATCCGCTAAAAGAACTGGACCATAGTGCGGGTAGGCAGAAAATGGAACGCTGTTGTACTTTTTAGATAAGTAGAGAAAAATTATTAGTTGAAGATTTTTCTCGAGAAGTATGGAGGAAGTAGATGATATGAAGACGAGAGCATGATTTTTTGTTGAATTTTAGCTGCCACATCCATTGTGCTAGAGCCTAGATCCACTTCTCCACACGAGCAAGAGAAACATCAGTATTTCATGAGGAGTAACATCTTCCTTAGATGGAGGAGATAGTATGCAAGACTGTTTATGCTACGATCTTGATTGACCAGAAAAGAAGCAAGTACGCCTCTAACAATCTAGAGCTACTGGTTTCACTAGTGCTATTGGTGGTCAACTAGTGGTGGCGCAATAACATTCATCCTCAATTGTGTAGACTTTATCAAAAGCTGGATTGACTTTTGGTGCGTGTGGCTTTACAGGTCTTGGCTTATACCTTTGCTTCTCTTATCTAGGGACCTATACTTGGATACGCAACTTTAGTTAGTCAGACAGTAACCCTCGTATCGGCTGGATATAATATATATGGATAAGTGGTCCTATCTAGTTATGCTTAAGGAACTGTGACAACAAAAAGGTTCTTCATTTTTCAACATGAAAAATACTCTAATGCAAATTGCAAAAGTAAAAAAATAATTTTTCCAGGCGTCATATTAGCTTTGTTTGTTCAGAGCTATGTACCATGATCTTTCGTGGATTTCCTATCTGTTGAACAGGAAGAGAGGTGCCAAGTGTCTTACCCGTTTCTCGAGCTTCCCACATCAGATGGCATCCCAAGATATTTCTCGCTCAGCGACTCGTTATGTACATTCTCCACCAACACCAAGTCCTCCGGGGAATCAATGTGGCACGGAGAACTTGCCTTCTCTGTCGACTGACGATCGCCTCAAGACGATGCCGGCATATTGCCGTGTGTGGGGGATTTTCTTCACCTGTGGTGAGAAATGGAACCCGAATCATGCTTGTTCTTCTACATTGTAACTTCATGTTATCAAGGAACTTCTGGGCATGCTACCTCGAGATGTTGTTTTAGCGGATGCAATTGATGAAAGTCCTTCCGGTTTTATTAGTGAAGCTACAACGGATGCAAGGCTATGTGTTATCTCGAAGGCATCACTTACTGGTACTAAGGCACCCTGCACTCTGTGTTTGTTGGGCACAATCAATTCTTATGAGGCGCATTGGCACATTTCACAGAAGTCTTGAAATTGCTGCAACTATATCAGTGGCATATCAAAAGGTCTAAGTGCTCCTTCGCTCAGCGTAGCATTGATTATCTGGGGCATTTCATCTATCATCAAGGAGTTTCTACCAATGAATCAAAAATGCAAACTGTGGATGTGAAGGAGGCCAACCAATGTCAAAGAACTTCAGGGCTTTCTTGCTATATATGAATATTCTATCGGAAGTTTGTTTGACATTATGGAGTTTTGTCTAAACCACTCACTAATCTTCGGAAGGATGTGCCTTTCATTTTTACTTCGGAGTCTGAGACTTCCTTTCAAGTGTTGAAATCGGCTTTAATCAGTGCACTTGTACATGCTTTACCTAACTTTAACAAGAATTTTGTGCTAGAAACTGATGCATCTAATATGGGCATCGGTGCTGTTCTGCTTCGGAATAACAATCCATTGGCCTTTGTTAGTCGATCCTTTGTCCCTCGTACCAGCTAGCATTGAACATGGGCTACGAATAGGAATCTGCAAATTCTGACATCTTTCCCTTCTGTCATAATTCCACTACTAGCGAAAGCGGCTTGAACCATATTATGCAACATTGCCCTATATTACTAGAATTTACTTAATCCAAGTACAAAGCCTTGCGAGGAGATAGAGAGCTATGTTACAAGCAAGAGATTTCCAGCTATCCTGATGATTAGATCAAAATAAAGTTCTTTCTACAAGAGCCTCAAGCGTTGGCCAGGCATCCCTAGGAGTGTTTCGATATCAGTAAACACATTCTAACTATCTATAAATGGCATTTCTAGGTCTCCCAGGCAGCATATTACACAAAAGAGTGGGTTGACACATGCGTTGAGGTATTCCCTACACAAGTGGATAAAGCAGTTTCTAGGCCATAGAAAAACATAGCATGTGACAATGAAGGTCTAAGCATAATTATTTTAGATAAGAAGAAATCGGCAGGTGAACTTCCACTCTTTCCCTCCAAAAGTACTAAAAAAAGCCAAATCGAACCTCTCTATGCGAATAAGCAGAAGTATAAAACGGACCCGGAAAGAGTTTACTAAGCTATGCGCACAGTAAAGAGAATATCATTCCAAGTTCCCGACTCTTCGATGCATGGATCTGACTAACCGGAGATCGGACTCGTGTGTTTGAATCAAAATATAATACCGATACAAATTAGGCTTGTAATTCGAGTGACCAATGCGACCTACCTGAAATGAAAGATCCTTGGGTTAGTGACTGCACTAGCCAATTGGTTTAGACCATTTCCCTTCACTAAAGAGGGAAACACATACCTATGTAGCTGTTACAGCTGTAGTCAGGATCTACACGCACATGATTCACTTGCACTTTGATCGAACTAGAATGAAATCAACTTGCCTGCTTCCTTTCATCTGGCCGTATCATTAGCTAGATCTGTCATGTCAACCTCGGAGACAGATGCTTATGTAATAAGAAGGCAATGGAAAAAGTTCTTCGAATCATTGCTATTTTGACTCGAATTTCTAGGAGAGAAAAACTCTAAAAGAATTACATATTGACCTTGGACATATAAGAGTTATGAATCAAATGTTTTTAGAAAGAGGATATTTTGTTTCATGGGTAGCCTGCTCCAGTCCCTTACTAAACTTTCATTTTTGGGTCACTTCACATGTTTCTAGCGATTCACATTGCATCTAAAAATGATACAAGTCTTGGATAAGAAGATACAACGCCCTTGTTGACGATTCTTTACTATGATCGGTTCCTCGAATAATGCGATATCTCACGGCGGGTAAATCCTTAACCCTTAGTCAATTTCCCTCATACGGATCCTTAGTCAATTTTTCAAAGGGACCTTTTCCTCTATATTAATCTATATTATTCCATTCCCATTTTATTCCCGAAACTTCCCAAGAAAAATCCCGTTTTGGGTGGAATTTTCTGACTTTATCTAGCTAGCAAGAAATAGGAAAGATAATCCTTTAGAGCATGTAACTTGACATCCCATTTACTTGTGTCAGTTTTCTGTGTTTTAGCTCTTCCCTTTCAAGTATCATCGGAAGCGAAGGATGGACAATGTGCGGTAAATCATGCGCTAAAGTAGCATTTCCGTTCATTCCTCTTGATGTGGTTCGGTTGCATATTGGTCAAAAAGTAGGGCTATCTTCTTCTTATTGGATAAGAGAGTATCTATAGCGCTCTCCTAAGGTCGGACTCAAAGGAAAATATATTGGTATCACCCGTTTTCTCACATAGATGTGAAGAATACTTTTATTCATGGTTGTGATTTACAAGAAGATATCCATATGGACATTCCACCTGGTTTTGGAACTGATAGGAGAAGGCTCAAGAAATCTTTGTATGGCTTGAAAAAGTCACCACGGGGGTCCAGGAGATTTTTTGTGGTATGGGCTACTGAAAGTGTAATGGAGATCATACAATATCGGCATAGACGAATCCATATCACCATTTTTGTGGTGTATTTTGATAATATTGTGATTACTGGTGAAGAAATCCAATGGCAAGAGAGGGATAAGCATTTGAGGTAAAGGATCTTGGACCTCTTTGACACTTCCTTTGGTTTCAGTGGCATGTTTCTTATGAGAATCAAGCCCATTGCTCACTTTTAGTACCTATAGAAGGGGATGTATCACCCGCGAGGTAGGAGTGGCTTGCGGGCTCCTAATGAGAGCATACTGAAGGAGATATGTCCTAGAGTCAAATAATAAATGGGTTAATTATCATATCTCAATTATTTCATAATAGTTGCGTACCATGCTATAACTGTGTCAATCGGAAACATTGATACACGTGTGGTATATAAATAAACCAAAGTCCTTAGTAGCCTCTATTTAACTAGTTCATTGGGAAACTGATGATAAAGGTTTCCTGATCATGGAACATATATGCCAATTGAGAATGAAGTCATGTCATTGGTGAATGATGTGATGGACATTTATCCAACATAAGTATTGCAACACGATCAAATCATAGAGTTCATCGTTGCAATAGTTAGAAACGAAGTATCCTACTCCTTAGACTATGAGATAATATCTAATTACTGTCATCTGTGGCTACTTAGATTGCATCAACCATCGCACCATAACAGGATGATGATAAAGGTGTATAGTGGATATTTGATGGCCTGCAAGATCACATGTTTGTCAAAGCATGATTTTACGAAGTATTATTTCTAGTTTTAATGTCGAATACCAACAAAGGAGCTTAGGAAAGTGTTTATCTGTGGTATTTATGTCACACTCAAGGGGTCACTAGTCTTGAGTGAATTGATCTCAAGAGTTGAGGTGGAAAAGGGTGAGTGTGAATAAAAGAGTTTTATATATTGAACAGTGATTAAAGTAAAGAACATAAACGTAAACAAAATGAAGGTTTGTTTTGTTTCCTTCAGATGAAAGATTAGACGTGGAGAGATATGGTTCTTGGTGATAGTGAATGTGCCACATGGAATAAGCAGAGTAAGTTATCATAATACTTCTTATAAATATGTAAGTAGGCAAGTAACCCATGTGATAGTCAAGACTCCTCTTGGTAGATTCGCCTGACTCTGATGATCCATTTGTCTGCTACCAAAACCATGACTAGCACATCAATTAAGGTCATAAGACCAGATCAAGGCTTTAAGTTTAATGGTTCTTTGTTGTCCTTGAGTTATACTAGCTCCTCTTTTCTAGCACCCCGGGTAAAACCAGTACCAGAAAATCGCTCAAGTTTGTGCATCATCGCGATTACATGCTCATGTCATCATGCCACCTTGCATTTGAGCATCATCATGTCATCATGCATATGTCTATCTAAAACTAATTTTCAAAAGCCCTATTTTGTTTTCTACAAATATCCCCCTCTCTATTTCAAATATCAAACCCTGGTCTTTTCTAGATACTTGGTTTATCTAAAAACTCCTTTTAAAATGTTTTGTTTTTAAAAATAAATAATAAAAACATTTTATAAACCCCCGAGGGATACCGCCGTCGACCAGGCCCAACGGCCCAACTAGCAGCATTCTACAACCTTTGTAGCACCACACCCTAACCCTAGAACTCCACAAATCTACCCTAGCCGCCACACCCTAGCCACTCCCTGGCTCACAACCTAATCCACACCACCACACCACACAGACCCAACATAACCGAGACCCCACCTAGACACACACACCCACACATGGTCACGCTACCCTACACGCACCCGACCACCCCGCGGCGCGCACACACACTACCGCACACATGCACTGCACCCGACCCACCCACCTGGACACGTACACACACAACACATCGACCCACTCACGCACGACACACCCCGCCCAAACCACACCGACGCAACCACCCTGGCACGTCGCCCACCAACCCCCGCACGGGAACCTCACGCGATCGATCCCGGCCCCACCTCTGGCCTCGATCCCCGCACGCCCCGACCCAACCCCCATATTCCTTCGATCCCCCGCATCCTGCCTGCTCTTCCTCCCAACACGCGACGTGAGTGCTGCCACATCTCCTCCAAGCCCCGAGTCCACCACCGCCTGGACTGGAGCCCCCAACACCGGCCCCCGTTGCCTTCCCGTCGACCTCCTAACCGCCCTCGCCCTGGTCCCAGCAGTCCTCCGCTCATCTCTGCGGCCGTCGAGCCCAAGCTTCTCTTATGCTCCGCTGCACCTCACCACGGCGCGGCCCGAGCTCAACGCTCTCTCTTCGCCCTCGACCACCTCCCTGGCCCCGCCGCCATGATGACCCCCAAGTATAGGAGATCGAAACAGTCTTCGAGGGTAGTATAACCCAATTTATTGATTCGACACAAGTGGAGCCAAAGAATACTTATAAGCCTTAACAACTGAGTTGTCAATTCAGCTGCTCCTAGAAATTGCTCACAACAGTTTATCAGTAGCAACAATTTTGTAGTAGCAATAGCAAAGTAACAGCAGCAGTAAAACAAAAACATTAGTAACAATAGTAGCAAACAGTAGGATATGAGTGTGGTAGGCATATGGATGGATGGACGGGCGTTGCATGGACGAGACTATTTATATAACTTCAAGATCTAGGGCAATTGCAGATAAATAAGATAAAGCATCCAAGTACTAAACAATCATATACATGTGTTTCATATATAGTCATACGTGATCGCAATGAGAACTTGTACAACATCTTTTGTCCCGCCCACCCGTTGCAGCGAGGCCTTAAGGGAATCTACTGGAAATTAAGGTACTCCTTTTAATAGAGTACTGGAGCAAAGCATTAACACTCATGAACACATGTGATCCTCACATCACAGCCATCCCCTCCGGCTGTCCCAATTTCTGTCACTTCGGTGCATTTGGTTCCGGACAATGATATGTGTACACAACTTGTAGATAAGATCACAAACAATACTATCATCATGAATCAATAATAAGTTCAAATCTGAGATCATGGCACTCGGGCCCTAGTGACAAGCATTAAGCACAACAAGTTGCAACAAAGTCAAATAGCACTAATAGAGATACTAGGCAACTGGCACTGTGATATTACTTTGTTTTTCACCCACACGCAAATGCCTGGTGGGCACCTTTGAATTGTTTCTATGCGGGTTTGGCGGGAATCGCTAAAAATTTCATAGGGTCGATCCGAGGGTGTTACATCTTTGATATCAACCATGTCACTTGGGGGTCACCGATTTGCTAGCAAACAAGTTCACGTCTATGAGTTCTCAAGATCATGTTATTTGGGCCCTTAAATTATATAACAAGCATTAGCCATACATAGATGATCATTCTCACATGGAATAATCACAAATATATGAAGATAAAATAAGCACATCACATCTCACCAATTCCCTACATCTCCCACGCCTATGGGGATTTACTCGCACATGAGAGGAGAATAACACAATGATATTATAACAGTGCAAATGGAGTTCATCTCGCTATTACTGTAGAAATCCATAATAAAGTTGAAGATCGACTCAAATACAAACCAATGTAGCAACACTTATTACTGTGTTTTCAGCATATAGTTTCAATGTGTATCATTGAAATTATATGAGAGTTGCGCGAGAAGTTTTTTCCCTTATCAGATATTTTCCTAGAGAAGAAACATAACCACCTTAATTATCGAAACAAAAAGGAACACACATGCCCCCTTGAATGCTCTTTTACACAAATGAAATATATAGTGCATATGTGTATTATGTTATGAATACGACTCTATCCTTTTAATGTTATTAAATATACTGGTAGAAATTCCATAGCATACGGGTGTAAGAAATATCTTAATATAAGACTCTAGTATATGGTTACACACGTATATATAGAAACTTCTTGAGTATATTGAACAATTGGGGTGATCTTTTTTTGTGGTGTAATGCTTCTTACAAGTTGCGGTGTGCATTCAATAAGAAGCCGAGAATATGTTAATGATGTATACTTTATTATTCAAATATCATCGATTATAGTAATCACCGCCGAACATAAAATTTGTATTGGCTCTACTAGTTTTGCACATGAAAAATTAACTATTTTATATGCTCTCTGCAATGTGCCTCTATATATGCTCTCCGCAATGATACATTGTATTGGTTCTTCGTGTGCAATTGCTTGTGTAAACTGACATTAAATTTATATTGTTTATAAATAGTAACTAGTTTCTTATATGTATGATATAATGGTATAACAGTTAGTACAAGTATAGTTTATTAGTCGAGGTCATCCTCTTCTCGGGGTCTAGGGTGGTCGCTCCATTTACCCACCCCATGGAAGCGCATGAGGATTTATAAATAACGGCAGAAGAAGCTTCAGGGCTGTTGAGACTGTTTATATGCGTCGATATATCCCCGTCACTATTTTGAGCATGACTTGAAGAACCACCCATACAAGGGGAGCAACGGTTTGATTTGGCACCACACAGTTAGATCTAGCTGAAATTGTACTGGCCGAGGAAACAAATACACGTAACTCCTTAACTCCTTAACTCCTTATAAGGACAGACAATATGTATCTAGTGTGGTTGAAAACCAGGAGGGGAGCTAGTCTTGCACCAAAAGGGAACTCTAACTATATAGATAATTCCACCACTTCGAGCTTTGGTGATAGTTGTACTGATTTGTTTAGTGTGGACATTAAAGGCTTTGAGAAACTGCCAACTTTATTATTGGGAATATAATCTATTTTGGATAACACAGACACTACTTCAGAGTTTGTCTTGGACCCAGCTAATCTCGGCAGTAACGGAAAGCTGAAGTTATTTTTTATCGTCTTGTGATGTTCTATGAGTTTCTAATAATCCTACCTATCTACCAACAGATAAGTGAGAACTGACCGAACCCACCCCGTATTACCAAAGAGATGGATCCTTCGTTGTTAACTGGGGCCCAATGAGCTATCGTCTTCTATGCCATCAGTACAAAAAGAATAACGGGTGAAATTGCAAAATGATTGAGGAAACAAATTGATGTGCATGGTCCAGTGGATGCACTGACCATTGTGGATCTGATACTTTGGCCGACGTCCTTTGATCCTACAGACGTGGGTGGTTCTTGCATAGATAGCAAGAAACGTCGGCACTAGTAAGAGCCAGTGGTCTAAAGAGTACAACCGGGGGTATAAGGAGTACAGTAAGAAGACACGGAAATGTCGACACTAGCAAGCAAGAACTCCTATTTTTATTTGAATGCTAAATGTAACCAGTTTTTTTTTAGAAGCTAAATGTAACCAGTTAGTGATTTATTATTATCCTTTCTTGTAACACTTCATCATTCATTTGTGTTGTCCTTTGTGTTTTTTTTTCTTGCAAATTCCTGGGCGTGTTTCAACTGAATTTGATGGGTTGAACATTTGTTTACATTACGATACTAAGTTCCCTCTGCTATTGCAAAATACTTGAGATAGTCCATCAAAGTAGGAGTTGTTTGTTCGCCCATCTGCTTATTTCCGCCGTGGTATTGCTTCATTGAGCTGATAATTTTATTAAATGTGCTGCATCATACAAACCATCGATGCCAAAGAGTTAAATGTGGCCCGAGGAAATGTTTTCAGTCATTCTCATTCTAGCACCATTTCCTCTTGTCAGAAATAACGACCCTGAAATTATTGCTTCTAATTGTAGAGACTTAAAATTTGAGATGAAAGACAAGAGGTCTGATTCATCTACGTCACCAATTCTTCTATTTTGCATTTCCTCCAACTTTATCAGGAGATTTTGTTGTTAGCTTAGCTTGCCCCTGTAGGACCATTCACCATAGATATGACCAAACTTCAATTGACGTTGGAGTGGGTAAAGTTTTACTTCTTAAATGAATAATTATTTCGAATAAAATAGTCCTAGAATGACGGACATGGCATTTTTTGATACAAGCTCACATGGTCCCTTTTTATGGACAGTCCAGTTGGTCTCGGGATGTGTACCATTAATGTGTTCAATGTGAGATACTAGGAAACATAAAAAAGGTTGAAAAAATGCACTGTTCGGGGACAGGGGTTTGACGGCCCGGTTGTGTTTGTTTGGCCGAGCCTATTCCGCACCTACAGTACAGGTGAGGCTCACGGCGTGTACTATTGTCGTGGTGGCATCGGTGCGACTATATAAAAAGTTAGATGTAAGAACACAGTTCAAGTGTTAGTTCCATTTATCCAGGTACCAGAGGTTGATAGAGCTGTAAGATCTCTGACAGTCATGTGGGATGGGAGTATGGTTCTCGCTGCAAATAACTGTGGGACATGCTACGTTTAGCGCTTCCTTAAGGGTACTCAGGTCAGTGTTTCAGCTGACCTACCTACCGTTATACACTCATGATCTATGCATTTTCAAGATGATGAAATCTTCTACTTAGACAATCACCAACTTTGAGCCACTCCATAAACTGCAAACCCATGATGGCTACATTCTGAAGTGCCTGCTTTCACCTAAATTTTGTGACCCCAACATGTACATAATTGTCAAAATGACTAGCTTTTAGTTTCCTGATTCGTCTAACATAGCATTGTTTTGGACACTGCTTCTTACTTCACAGTCATTCATTTGCCAAACTCCATTTGATGCACATGTAATTCTTAGTACTACTAATTTACATCTCAAATAGTTATTCATTTACACAGTTATTTCTGGGCTACTAAGACTATATTATTTGATTATTGAGTTTCATGTACCATGGGATTGCTTGTAGGTATCTTGCAAGTGCATCATCGCACCATAGTGTAAAGATTTGGAATGTGGATGGCTTCAAGTTGGAACGAACTTTAGTTGGTAATTTCTGTTCTCTTTTCTTCTAAATTTTCAATTAAAATTTGAGAAATTTTAAGCGATACCCTGAAATAATGTGTGCATTCAAATTTTCAGGTCATCAGCGTTGGGTTTGGGACTGTGTATTCTCCGTTGATGGCGTTTACTTGATCACTGGTACTCACTAACTTGCCACATCACGCTGTGCCCATTTATCTTGTGATCCATGAGTTACCAATCAATTCTATGTCGTCTTTGCAGCTTCCTCTGATACCACTGCAAGATTGTGGACGATGTCAACTGGAGAGGCCATCAGAGTGCACCAGGGGCACCACAAGGCGACTGCCTGCTGTGCTCTCCATGATGGGGCTGAATCGGAGCCCTCATAAGCAACACCACAACAACGTGATGTTCTGTACATATGTCGACTTGAACACAGCACACATCTCTTCTAGGTTTTCACCAAACTTTAGGACATCCGGTTTACATTTGATTGCCGTAGTGCTGATGTAACATTGTATATGCAGGCAGCCTTTGGAGTTGTGCGCATTGTATGATTACATTGGTGGATATTTCTGCATAACCGAAATAATGTGTTATTGTCGTCCTTGGTTCTGCTTTTGCATATGCCATTGGGAATGTCTGACTGCGTCTGTTTTTTTCTTGGTTCCTCTTGCATAGTGTCGCAAATGGTACAATTTGTTTGTAAAATGGAAATAGTATGAAAACATGTGATTTAATTCTTGAACATTTGCAGCATGATGATCACTCTATGCGCCCTGTTTCTGTTAGGCACTTGTGGGCTGTGTCACGATGAGGCGTTCATGTGCATTGCAGTAAAAAGCATGTACTTCCTTTGTCCTTCCTCTGTCCTGAAAAGAATTTCGTAGATATATCTAAATTGAAATGTATCTAGAGTCTAGACACTATTTAATATTCTGTATATAGATTCATTAAATATAGACAAACTCGCGGTATCCTTTTTAAGACGGAGGGATTATATGAGACGAAGACGAGAGCATGATCTTGTGTTGCATTGTAGTTTCCGCGCGCATTGTGCTAGTGCCTAGATCCACTTCTCAATCGCGAGAAAACATCAGTATTTCATGAGGAGGTAACGGCTGATTTGTTGAAATATACATTTTGCAAATTGCAACCATATTTGCTCAGATGAACGACAGTTGTAATCTTGTCGCCACAGTAACTAACGACAGTAACGAACAAGAGCAGGGAACATAGTACAGTATTTGGAACCTACTTGTCTTGCCAACATGTCTTATAAATGAGAACATAGGAAGTACTAGAATCGGCGTTTAGGATCTCATATACCATCGATGAGGACAGCGTCGATGAGGCTGTGATATCAGACTTTACACCTACCAGGCGGCAGGCCATGTACTTCTACTTGGGAGAAATTTTCAGAGCGGGGGCACGACTAAACCAGATTCAGCATCCAATAGGGAGAGAGGAGTGGGCCGAAAGGTTTTTTAATTTACACCGCAAGAAAATCGTAGTATTTCTAAGTTCCAAAAATTCGAGAAAAAAATCATGCACGAGTATTGCAAGTACATCCATGCAAAGTTTGAAAAAAGGAGTCTCTATGCAACCCACTAAGACACACACAAAATTTAAAAATAGCTTTAAATGGATATTAAAAAAACCCACTTGCGCAAAACCCCACAAGTACAAAAGTCAATCCATCTTGATAAAAAATAACACACATACATAGAAAGAAGTCAACTAGCTTGTACTAGTACATGGTCTAGTTAGCTACTCCATGTATTTAGGCTTGCATGAAGCAAAAAGGCTAACAGGGCATGCACGCAGCAAACAGTGGGAGATAACCTAGCTTGGCATGCATGTAGGCGAGTAAGCATGCATGTAGCAGCGGCCGCGTTCGGCCCGGTCGAATTTTTGGGCCAGGTTTCCGAAAAAAACAATTGCGGTAATCTTCGTACTAATTTGAACGGTTAAAAATTTGACCGCGTCCTAAGCTACTTAGCAAAACCGTTAAAAATCAAATCTACTCCCTCTGTTTAGAAATATAAGATGTTTTATCTTTGTAAATTAAATGTATCTAGACGTCTTTTAGTGTATAAGTTCGTAGAAGTTTAGAAGTTTGGAGTGAACCTATACACTAAAAAAATATCTAGATATATTCATAGCACAAAACTAAAATATTTTATATCTCTGAATTACGGAGGGAGTTTACGGGGTTGACGTGGCGCAATGCTGAAGCATACTCTAGTTTTAATCGGATTCAGATTAGCCTGTTGAAGATACCATGGTGATCACGGTCGGGACATGTTGAGAGTTGGGCTATCAATCACACGGGCAGGGCGAGTTGCGGCCAGGGTCCTGGTTGGTTGCGGCATTGCTTGGGTCCTCTTTATTCCTTTCTTGAGGCCGGGTTGCTGCAGGGAGTCCTGTTTTGCCCTGGATCTGGATGGAACTACGACCGGGGTGTCGCCTCAGGCGCTCGTCGCCACCGCCGTCGCATGGAGCTAGCTCCCGGCATATTCCACGGTCGTATGATCGCATCAGCGCTCTCTCCGACGACATGATCCTGCTGATCCTTGCGCGCCTCGGCAACGTCCGCGCCGCCGCGCACACCGGCCTCCTCTCGCGGCGGTGGCGCGGCCTCTGGACCCGCCTCACCGATCTTGCCTTCCGCACCGAAGCGTCCCACACGATCGAGGTGGCACTTGCCCGCTTCTCCGCTTCGCCCGTGCTATCTTCCATCCACATCTGCTCTCCGATAACACATGACCCTAGGTCGCTGCTGCGAGCCGCGGCGCGGCGCTGCTCTCGCCGGCGGAGCTCGTGTTCGTTCTCAACCTCAGTGATTATTGTTTTCGTCAAATACACAGATTCCATGCTGCTGTCCACATCGTTCTCCCTTGTTAATTTCCAGCGCCTCACCTCTCGAAACGAAATGGGCTTTCGCCCCGCTTTATAAATAAAGCATATACGTGAGACTGCTGCTGGGCCAGACAGTACAACGCCTAAGGGATAACCGGTAGAACCACGACACCACTGCTGGGTAGACAGCACATAGCCAAGCCCAAAAGAAAATACAAAAGAAAGAAAAAAAAATAAAGCCGACATCGGCGGTACGACACGAACGAAGGTAACTCGTCACCGCTGTGCCCACCGGAGAAGTACCACCACAGGACTAGCATTCCAAAGCGTCGCATACCAAGCAACACCTTCAAGAAGGGGAGTGACGACCACGACACTGCTGCCCGGACATGTCCTAGGGTTTCCCGCGGTACGCACCGGGAGGTGTGAGAAAGATACACCCGGCGCCCTTCAGGAAGGAAGGTGATACCCGCGGGTGTCACCGCGACGGGGTCAAATATACAAGGACTTCTCCTGACCTCTCAACAGACACACTCCTAGGCCCCTTGGAATGCTCCACCAAACTCGCCGCCCACCTGCACGCGCCGGCACGGTCTTGAGGTCACCGTCGTCGTCACACCGTGAGCCATGGGACGAGGCCAGTAAGACAGAGAGCGAGAACTTCGGCGGGGGTCGGGATGACCTCGGCATGCGGGAGGGAACTACCTCCACCGTCAGAAGGCGGTAGCCGACCGGATGTAGCAGCAACACAAACCAGGCCCTCCAGGCCCGCCCGAGCCCGAGTAGGCTCGTGAGGTCTCGTCGCCCCACTGCAGCAAGGGTGCCACCGTACACGCCAATCCCCGCGCCAGGTCCAACTCCATCGTCCACCAGGGGAACCGCCACCTCGGCAAGTCCCAGCCGTCAAAGAACAACTCCAACGCCACTTAACTCACCCGAGCTTGTCGGACCTCCGCCGGTCTGAGGAACACCAACGCAAGTCGCCTCCCAGGGCCGCCTTCGTCGAAGGGACGCCTTGCAGACCACCTTCCGAGGTCGTCACCCCGGCATCCACGGACTCACGCCTACAGGGTCAGGTTCATTGCGTGACCGATAGGGCGGGGCCAGGACAGGTTGGTACAACATGGTGGCAGCGGCACAACCGCGCGGAGGAGACTGACCTCCACCGCCGATGACGGTTGCTGACCAGGGCGCGGCAGCAGGGACACACCAGGTCTCAGGCCCGGCCAGGCCCAAAAAAGGCCCGTAAAGTCCCCACCACCACGCTGTTGTAGCGCAGCCGCAACCGCCGCCTCCCTCCTACACGCCCCATATCGCCACCCCCGCCTCCCGAGGGTGACTGCACCGCGCGGGGCCCGCATCAGACCCATATCGGGCCCAAGTGGGCCTAGATCTGGGCTAGCCGGAGCTGCCCGATGGAGCCAGCACGCCAGCCGCCACCCTGCCGCCATCACCGCGCCGCCACCACGACACCCGAGGGATCGAGCCGAACCCCCTGCCGCGCACCGCCGCCGCCCTCGGACACAGAGGCCCAAGCCGTCGCGGACGCCGCCGGAACCAACCACCTGCAGGCAGCAGCCAGCGCCCACCAAGAATCTGCACCACCACCTCCCGAAGAGCAAGCTTTGCCAGAGTCGCGTGCCCCCACCTCCGGCGGCCGCCCGAGGTCTAGCTCCCCGCCATGGCCGGGCCGCCCCGCGTCGCCCGCTGTGCCAGGCCGAGAGGAGGAAGGGGGAGCCCCGCCGCCACCCACGTGGCACGGGCTTTGCCCGGCCGCGCCCTCTGGCGGCGACGAGGAGAGAGGGCGGAGGAGGGGGGGACCGGCGGCGCCGCCCAAGGGTTTCTCCCCCGACGCCCGCAAGAGCGTCGCGGGAGCGCTTCGAGGTGTTTCCCAGCGCCTCACCTCGATCGAGCTAGACGTTGGGTTGCTCAGCATCGGCCCGCCGCCCGACGGCGAGTTACCTTCCCCGCGCTTGAGAAGATGTCCCTCGCCGGCCGGTTACATTCACGACCTTGGCACCTTGCTCAGTCGCTGCCCGCGCCTGCGCGTAGTCGGTGTCACTTTCCGCGGTGACGTCGATCCTGGCTCGCTCCATGCGGGCCTCGCGGCGCTCGAAGAAGCAGCGGCTGCATCGCTTGGCCTCCTCACCTTGTCTCTCCTCGGCATCGACACTCGGTTGAGCCACGTTGTCGACGCCGCTGGTGGATTCGGCCCCCTTCTCCGTGCCATGGCGAGGCTATCACCGCGCGGAAGCTCATATTCAATCACGACTTTGTTGGCACCCGGCGCATCGAAGCCGATCTGCCATGTTTCCACCGTGCCACGTCCATCGAGATGAAGCTACACGACGCCGTCTTCACACCACTGCTGGATGGCGAGTTCTCGGCGCTCGAAAGGCTGGCCCTGTAATGGCGTTGCAGCATCACTGACCTCCACGCCTTGGTCAGCCGCTGCCCGCGCTTGCGTGTGCTCAGGGTGGCCGTGGCTACCGGCGGCGACATCACGGTCCACTCGGCGTTGCTGCAGGACCTTTCCGTCTATAGTAACACGGAATGCCACTGCATAGACATCGTCGCGCCCGAGCTTAGGAAGTTGGAGATGAGTACGTGTCCGGGCTGGTAGTGGTGGGGATCTCACCGTGTCCATTTCGGCGCCACTGGTTGAGAAGGTCTGGTGGAAGCGCGGGTACACAACGTCGGCTCTCATGTTTGGTTTCTGGCGTCTCCAGTTTGCGAGCCTCGAGAGCACGAAGGAGGAAGCCACCTGTTTGAGCTCCCTCGTGTGAATGCCCTGTCCTTGCACATATCTTGCACCGTTGAGGTACGTCTATTATCTATGACCAATCCATGACATTTATATCCACTAATTTTAATAGTTTTATTATGCATCATATAGGGTCGTATGGGTTCAAGGCCGAACTTTGGAAAAGAGATGCAGAAAATGTTGATTGCCAACTTCTCTACATTGGACCTAAGACTCTCTATAGATGGGAATGTTTTCGGAGCACTGTATCAGAGAGTGGATTTACCCCTCCTAGGTTGGGCCCTCGGCACCATCTATACCATTTATTTATTGGAGATCCGTGCAAGGTCAACGCAGTCATCTTCTGTCGAACGCTTATATTTAAGCCCTCCCGCTTTTTGGTATTTCACCCGCATTCCAAGGGAGAGGATGACCACCCCACCGGCCCACACCAACCCGCAGCCCACGCGGCCAGTTTGTGGTTGGATCCAGTTTGTGGTTTTTCTGGGGCCCCTACTTTTCCTTTTGGTTTTTCTTCATGCTTGGATCTAGTTCGTGGTTGAATATTTTGTTTGGATTAAATTCGTGGTTGAATCTTGATTGAATCTTTATTAAATCTTGTATGGATTTTGTTTAAATTCGTGGATCTGGGGCCCCTACTTTTTCTTTATTGAATCTTGATTAAATTCGTGGTATAATGTATTATCAAGTTTTTGACACGGATCTTGTATGGATTTTGTTCATGTTTGGATCCTTTCTTTTCATTCGTGCTTGGATCTTGATTTGAGTTTCTTGTTTGGATGAATCTTTTAAAAAGTGATGCTGGAAACGTGTATGAAAAATAACCATATCTAGTTCATGAATGAAACATGTATTTCCTCTTTCCAGATTCTTTTCATAGATGAAACTTGTATGATTCCTTGAATGATTTTAATATCAGATTAAGGTCGTGAGACTACTTGTTTTATCTTGACAGGTGACACAAGTATGAAACTGATGTTTGATCTTGCTTGTAGCTAGAATAAATCATGTGTGTAATAATCTACTGAAACTTGTATAAATCTTTGATGTTTTTTGGATTTTGTATATATGATCTGCACTGTATAATTATCCATAAAAAAATTGCGCATGTTTTATTTTTATAATAAAAAATGTTCATAAAAAACATTGTTGAATATTCCTAAAATTTTAAGAGAAAAAATGAGGTGAAAAAGAAAAAGAAACGTGTGTGTAGATTTTTTTTTGATTAAATTTATGAATCTGGAATATTTAGTGAATAATAAATATATATTAATATTTATAAATCTTTAAAATATTTAGTGTACAAGTTCTGTACTTGGCAGAAACAAGTTTATAAAACATGTGAATCTTGTATAAAACTTCTGAATCTAGGATGAAACAAAGTAAGAGTGTCTAAATATTGTTGAATAAAAAGTACAAGAATAAAATTTATCAAATGAGATTGTTCAAAAAACAAATTGTGCATGTTTCATTTTTAGAATAAAAAATGCACATAAAAACATTGTTGAATATTCCTAACATTTTAAGAGAAAAATGAGGTGAAAAAGAAAAACAAACGTGTGTGTAGAAAAAATTGTTGATTAAATTTATGAATCTGGAATGTTTAGTGAATAATAAATATATATTAATATTTATAAATCTTTAAAATATTTAGTGTACAGGTTCTGTATTTGGCAGACACAAGTTTGTAAAACATGTGAATCTTGTATGAAACTTCTGAATCTAGGATGAAACAAAGTAAGAGTGTCTAAATATTGTTAAATAAAAAATATAAAAATAAAAATTATCAAATGAGATTGTTGAAAAAACAAATTATACATGTTTCAGTTTTAGAATAAAAAATGTACATAAAAAATTTGAATATTCCTGAAATTTTACAAGAAAAAATGAGGTGAAAAATAAACAGACATTATGCAGATTGTTTGAAGAAACATGTTCTCGATATAACATATGTAGGGTTTTATATAGCAATGAAATATGTATTCTGTGAAATAATAAGGTGAAAAAGAAACATACATTATGCATGTATTTTGTGAAAATATTATATAAATATCTCTTGGCAGAAACAAGTTTGTAAAACTTGTGAATCTTGTATGAAACTTCTGAATCTAGGATGAAACAAAGTAACAGTGTCTAAATATTATTAAATAAAAAGTAGAAAAATAAAAATTATCAAAAGAGATTGTTGAAAAAATAAATTATGCATGTTTCATTTTCAGAATTAAAAATGTACATAAAAAATTGTTGAATATTTCTGAAATTGTACGGAAAAATAAGGTGAAAAAGAAACAGAAACGTGTAGAAGACTATCGATTGTGAGGAGACAAACAAGCGATTGTTTTTAGAATATTCGAAAACGTTAGGGTTTAGATAGAAAAACTGCCGCAGGCCTAAGAGATGAGGTGGCAGGATTATTTTGTAAAACGCATAGCACGAATCTCCAACAAATGGAGAGCAGAGATGGTGCCGGGGGCCCCTTCTACGGGGGGAATTGCATTGTCCCTCGTATCACGTATTCTTAGGGAACAACAAATTCGTGTCGCTACAACATAGCTTAAGATTTACATAGTGCAGGGGTCTAAGGTAATTTTCACCATGCTTAGTTGTATATATTTTAATTTGTGTAGTTTATGTTCATCATAATCTAGTTTTCATATGGTCTCTATTATGGAGCTAACATAAATCAATAACATATTATAATACTTATCATTTTCTTTAGAAAATACAAGCATGCCCAAGAAATTGTCCTTGTGATAGGCCCAAGAACTGGAGAAGTCAAAGTATATCCTTGCTAAATCTTGAAGAATTGGAAATTGGTAACTTCCATGGGGAGGAACACGAACACGATTTTTTTTACGGTGGTTTATATCTAAATGCTCGTTGGTGCTTAAAAGGGTGGTTGTCAAACTAGCATACACGTTCAGAGGTTGCACGGCTGAAATCTATAATAGCTTTCTTGGTGAATCCGTATGTGAACTGTTATGTCTATTCCATCGAAGGTGAATTGGTTCAGCAACCATCCGGTTAAAATACTCTGATGTAACAACATTGTTTCTTATGAGGAAGGTGATACTATAATTGTTATCCTTGTCTGGTATTATTTTCTAACAAGGGAGATGCAACTATGTAATTGTTATCGTTATGTGGAGTTATCAGAACAAAAACCGATGTAATAAATTAGAATTTTGACCTATCAAAACTGATCCATATATTATATTTCTTGTGAGCATATTCGTGTATTTTTTGCCAAATCTGCCCAAATTTGGAAAGTTCAACCAAGTCTGACCCTTCACCGAAACTAATTTGGAATCTGACCCCTAGGGTCGGCGCCATTTAAAATGGCGCCGAAGTTGTACAGGCCGGCGCCAAGATGAAGCAGCTGGGAGGCAAACTAGGGAGGTCGGCGCCGTTTTAAACGGAGCCGACGTCGGCGCCATTTTAAACGGAGCCGACCTCCTTCAAGTCGGTTTTCTGTTTTGTGTGCGCCGAACTGTACAACGTCGGCGCCATTTTAAACGGCGCCGACCCCAGGGGTCAGATTCCGAATTAGTTTCAGAAAGGGTCAGACTTGGTTGAACTTTTCAAAATTGGGCAGATTTGGCAAAAAATACCATATTCGTTAATGTAGAACAATGTGTTTTTATTCCCTTTTCTGCATAAAGTATTTGTTTTGAATCATGTGAAGTATTTGTATTGATCGACATGTTCTTGAGTGGCCCGCTACATCAATTGGAAAAACCAGAAACGAAGCAACCATGAGGTTGGATCGACACCCTCTTGATACGAGCAAAGTTTTATCACTAAACCTCATTTTACAGTTCCTTTGTTTTACTGTGAGTCAAACACTTCTCTCGAAATAGGCTTTCGCCTCGCTTTATAAATAAAACACACATGCGAGACCGCTGCTGGGCCAGACAACACAACACCCAAAGAAAGATACACAACACGAAATAAGAGGCCGGGGAGAACCCAAGCCCAAGACGAAAACAAGAAGAAATAAAAGAAAAGGAAAGCCGAGAACATCGGTGTGCCGAAAACGAAAACAAGTCGCAACTAACGCGCCCTCCAGAGAAGTGCCACCACACGTCCCACGGTCCAAAGCGTCCGCGTACTAAAACAAAACCTCCAAGAAGGGGAGTGATGACAACGACACTGCTGTCCGGTCGAGACCTAGGGTTTCCCCCCGTATGCAGCGGGGGGTGGGGGTGGGGGAGGGATGTCCCCGACACCCTTCAAGAAGGAAGGTGATACCCGCGAACGTCACCGTGACAGTGTTAACAGACAAGGATTTCTCCCGACCCCTCTAGAACCACACTCCCGAGCACTTTGTAAAGCTCCACCAATCACGTCACCCACGAGCACGCGCCATCCTGGTCTTGAAGTCGCCACCGCCGTCACAACGAGAGCCACGGAGCGAAGCCGGTAGGCCGAGAGAGAGGAGACTTCGGCGAGGGGCGGCCTGCCAACAGTATGCGGGAGGGAACTACCCCCACCAGCAGCAGGTGGTAGCCGACCGAATGCAGTAGCAAGACAAACCAGGCGCTCTAGCCCGGCCGAGCCCATAGAGGCTCGTGAAGTCCCACCACCGCACTACAGCAAGGGTGCCACCGAACACGCCAACCGCCGCTCCAGGCCCTACTCCTCCTTCCACCAGGGGATCCGCCACCATGGTGAATCCTGGCCGCCAAGCAGCATCACCATCGCCACCGAGCTCCCCCGGGACTGTCGGACCGCTGTCGGTCTAGGGATCTCACGTCACCTTCTGGAGCCACCTACGCCAGAGGGAAGTCGAAGCCGGTCACCTTTCGAGGCCGCCGCCCCGACGTCCACGAGCTAGAATCCTTACCACCGTCAGGATCACACTCAAAAGGCCGTCAGAATGTGTGGGGTGATTGTGCGCTAACTCCGGAGGCTGTTAGTCCGCGTAGCCACCAAGGTGCGGGGTACTACCCACCACCACCCGAAGCGGCCGCTATCTGGACGCATCAGCAGGGCCGATCAACCGGGATCAGGCCAAGATTAGCCCCGCTGTTGTGCCTTGGTCTCACCGCCGACCGAGCCCCAACGAACGCCTTCCCAACACCATCACCACCGAGCCGACTCCATCGTGTTTCGCCGCCACCAGAAGGGACGCCGCCGCCGCAGGCCCTCCCCGAGCCAGCCTAAGAGGCTGCGGAGGTCTAGTCCGCCGCCACCCCCCACCACCGTTCGAGATCCCCCGTTCCGCGGTGCCGCCACCAAGGCTGCCGGCCGGTAGCCTCCAGATCTGGGGCGAGCCGAGGCCGTCCGCCACCACCTGGGGACCCCCGCCCCACCGTGCAGCCCTCCCCGTCGCTGACCAGCCCGAGGCACCGCCGCCAGGGCTCGCCGCCGCGCCACCGCGCCCTGCTCCAGCGCCGTGTCTCCGCCCGAGGTCGACGGCCCGCGACGCCACCATCGCCCGAAGAGGAAGGGATGCCCCGCCGCCGCCGATGCTGGCCGGGCTTTGCCCGTCAGCGGGCCTTGGCGGCGGCGAGGAGAAGGAAGGGAGGACGGGGGCGGCCGACGGCGGCGGGATATAGGGTTCCCCCGGTCGTTCACGGGAGCGACGCGAGAAGGCGTTTTTCCCGGTTCTCGAGTAGTATACTTAGTCAAACACTTCTTGAATGCATATTCGGTAGGTTTGAAATCCTATAGGATTCAACTGGACAAGACACTATAATTTTGTGATTTTCCAATTCTCGTGGTATAAAAATCATGTGAATCAAAGAGGTCCTAAGATTTTTTTTTTTTGAGAATCTAAGATTTTTTGTTGATCC
This sequence comes from Avena sativa, assembly GCA_916181665.1. Lineage (NCBI taxonomy): Eukaryota > Viridiplantae > Streptophyta > Magnoliopsida > Poales > Poaceae > Avena > Avena sativa. Next base: position 289,946,373 of record OV702296.1, read on the forward strand.
TGAGTAGGTGCCAAGCTACTACTAAAACAATCGAGGCTAAGATCCCAGGGGGCCGCGCGCATGACTAGCGTGCAAAGGGAAAGATACTCTTTTGCTAGGTAGATGGAAAAGCAACGAAGGCAATCACGGTAGTTGCAAGAGAATTACGTGGTGTTTTGACTCATGGGTGCAAATAAACTTATTATGAAAAATGCATAAAAAATAAAATTTGAAATGTCAAAAAAATTGAACAGAAGTTCCGCATGTATATCTGAACATTCTATATTGGTACACAATTTTTTTAGAAAAATTGAACATTCTATATGACTTGTGTAAAAAAGATTAAAAAAAGAATACCCGTGAATAGTAAAGTTGTAGCACCGAAATTTGTCTTTTTTACGCGGGACACAAAAATGTTCTTTTTTCGGAAAACTTGTGTACGGACATATAATGTCTATATGTAGATGCATATTTTTTTTAATTTTTTGACATTTTGAATTGTGCTTTCTAACAATGGATTCATTTGCACCCGTGAGTTCAGTTGTATCTCCGGTGGAAAAGGTACATATTTAGTTTCTTAACTATTGTTATATTTTCATCTAGAAAATCTTGGTCTCGCCAGTATCAAAGTTGTCTAATAATTTGTCATTTCTTCTCATTACAAATAGTCCAATAGTGACTTGGCGACGATTTCGATAAAAAAACTATTTGAAGAACTGATGGGGAAATTTATCTGAAAGTAGATTTGTTATGAAAATATATGAAATCATATTCTAGAAAATGAAAGCTCATTTTACAATTATTTTTATAAAATTAAAGATACCAAGGAAAACAACAAAATCGAGTTGAATAAAAGTAGGAAGGTAGTGTTGAAAAATTCGGTTATAATTATTCAACGAATTGCATGACAATGTCCTGTCCCTGCATGTAGTATTTCTATTTTTCTGATTCTTGTTTATTACTACATTTTTCCTGGGGGTGTCTGGTGAGGGCTAGACTACATGAACTTGTAATACAATGTTCCCAAATCAAATATGCCATAACAACCAAAATGTATTTTCCCTTCAATGTATATCTATTGTGTGACACTGCATTATGTGAATATTTGAAAACCCATGTGTACTTGTTTTCTTTTGAGGTAAAACGACATATATTAAGCATGCAAGCCATCTCAGTAAAACCTTCTAGTCCTCTTAGCTATCCTGGTAAGAAAAAAGAATGCGTCTGAAACTTGCAGCTCATCAACCAATTGTTACATCGTTTATAATTTTGTCTAAGATAAAGCTATGGGGTTCATAGCCGCCTGGTTGGCTTCCCTTGCGCACTGCTTGAAAGAGACCGAACCAATATTGGAGGAGAGGTAGATACAATCTGCAAAGATAGCATATGACTCATTCCACCGGACTTTATTCCCAGAACATGCTTTGATCGTCTCCATTGAGTCAGATTCCGCAATAATATTGTTGCACCCCAGAGAATTTGTTAGCATCAGTCCTTCGCGCATAGCCACAACCTCTGCCATTGCTGCTAAAGATACATAGTCAAGATATTTGCAACTGGCAGAGACAAAGTTTCCTTGAAAATCCCACAATATCGCCTGGACCGATCCTGCACACATGTCAACATTAAATGAAGCATCGACGTTGATCTTTACCTTCCTTGGGTCAGGTTTACACCAACGATTTCCTGCAGGGATAGTAGGTCGTGCATCACACTTTGCCGCATTCGCTGTGATACCTAAAATGGACATCCTGGTTTTATGAAGAGGTGGAACCGATTCATTCCCTTATACGTAGTCATTGGATCCACCACAAATACCAGGAAGCAACAATAATCAGTTGCTTCACGCCAGCTCCATTAAAATCATGGATCTAGTTACCCTCTTGACAAAAGATATGCTCTAGAACCGCAGAACCTGCACGATCAACTATTAAAGCTTCCATGTAAAAAAACTATTAGAGCTTCCTGGATCTTTTCATAAACACCAAGCTGCTGTCAGACTCGCTGCGCCAGCAAGTAAATAAAAGATGTAAAATGTCTTCAGGCCCTTGGGTACAAAAGCGGACATTGACCGGACATGCCAATGTGTCTATTCATCACAATACTTTTCAAAGGAATGATTCCATGTAGCGCTCTTCACGTAAATATTTTCACTTTGCTTGGTACCTTTAATTTCCATAGAATTTTCCACACTGGATTAGGGAATCTCCATCGGGCCGACCTATCTGGTCGCTCCAAAAGGTCCGTTTGTGTCCTGCCTGTCCGGCCTGAGCGCAGCCATTTTTTTGGCAAATTCAAACACAAACAGTTCGTGGTACAAACTGCCAAAGTTTGTACTTAATTTACATTAAAAAAAATGAAATTTAAACTACTAGCCCTAGCTACTGATCTTCGCACGCCGGCGCCGCCTCTTCCATCTACGGGTCGAGGTCGATGTACACCGGCGGCGTCCAGAGGTTAGGCGGTGGTAGGGCCGAAGCAGGAGCAGGTGCAGATGGATTGATCACCTGCCCAGGCCATGGCGCCCAACCGTGTTGGAGGTGCGCCAGCTCCATCCCCACCTCCGACGCGATCGGAGGCGCCCATCTCGGAAGTGGCGGCGGTGGAGGCAGCTGGGAGTTCGCCTGCGCCACCATGCGGGTGAGATGGACAGCTTCCTCGAAGCTGACCCACTGGGCTTCCTCCTCCCGTGCCTTGGCCGCAATGGCCTGCTCGGTGAAGGCATCCTCGTCGTAGCATCGCGTCAGCACCTCGCGATACTCCAGGGAAAGGTTCACCGCGACGTCGTCCGCCGCCTCGTGCTTGACGACGACGTCATCGTCGTCCTCGTCGTTGTCGTCCTCGCTGCTGAGGTCGGCGTCGGAGTGGTTGTTGGCGCCCTCGTCGTCCGAGTCGATGTAGGGGATCTGGTAGACCTCCCCCGGCTATAGGTCACGACGGATGGTGGTGGCGCATCGCACCTTGTACGCTCACTCGAGGAACTTGATCCAGTATATCTCGGAGTGGTAGCCCCTCTCCTACCGTTGGGTCCGGGGGAGGTTGCTGATCCGGCGATGGATCTCCTCCGCCAGCCCTCTGCCGGCCTTAGGCGGTGGCGGCACCAAAAAATGGTCCCGGTTGAGGTGCCAGCCGGTGGGGAGGGAGACATCCGTGTGCTGGATGCCGCAACCCTCCCTCCACCGGCGCTCGCACTCCCCGACGCGGTAGTACCGCCGAGTGCGGCGGTCCCGCGGTGGCAGGTAGTCCCCCACGGGCTGGCCCTGGAACTCCTTTGGCCGTGACGGAGGTGGCAAGGACGTCCCGTGGAGGAAGGCTGACAGCCGAAAGCGCTGGCTGCTAGAGCCAGACACTTCATGGTCATTCTTGCTCCTCTTCAGCCACGACGGAGTCTTCATTGTTGGTGGTGGTGGCGGTGGATAGAGTTTGCGATGGCGAGAGGTGAGGAGGACGGCACTGATGGGCGCAGGGTTAAATAGCCCAGCCGCCCGTGAATGCACACAGCTTCCCGCTCCTTCGCCATCAATGCCGGCGCGGGAACGCATTGAATGTGGGTCGTCTCGTCGCCATTGATGCGCAGGCTGCCGCCGGTCAGCCTTCCGCGCAGCGCCTCTGAATCGGTGCCGCGGTTGCTCTGAATCGGTGCCGCTAACCGCGTCTGAATCAATGCCGTCGGTAAGCGGTGGCTGACGGGTGGACCAGTGGCACGCGCGAGCAGGACACCCGCATTGTCCGCGCGTGTCCGGGCCGACGCAACCGTTGCCGAGATTAGATACACGGATGGGTTGAGCCAGACGCGTTTGCCCGGATGAGCCGACTCACTGGGGCGCCGCGCATATACCGCACGTCCGCGCGGATAAGTTCGGACACGCTGGGACAAGATGCGTCGGTCTAAAGATGCCCTTAATACCCGATCCTCCAGGGATAGCAAGTTGTTCCGCAATAGGACCAAATTGATGTGTACTTGTTTTTCGTTGACAAAAGACCGATTCTTAAGGTGGGCTTCCATTTAGATCCCAGAAAAGGATACGCTAAATGGTGTGATGACTTATATTTATTGGGCTAATCTGTCACGCTTTGAGGCTAGAAGGCGAGGTAGAAGGTGGAAACTTCTTGGATAATAGACTGGTTCTGCTCAGGAACCACCGACATTGATCCATCCGATGGTTTGGGGTGGAACCGAGTAGTCAAAATTTCACCTCTAAAGCCATAATTACTTTATATCTGCATACGAAAATAGAGAAGCAATACACTTCGCATTGCGTATTCTTAGGGTGCACCAGATTCCTGCAACTACAGAAAAGCTTAAGATTGTCCTTGTTTGGGATTTCTAGTTAGTAATATATATCTTACTTATGTAATACATGTTCAACAAAATCTAGTTTTTATACGTTCTCTATTATGGAGCTAGCATAAATCAATAATAAGTTATAATACTTTTATGATTTTCAGTAGAAGGGACAAGCATGACCAAGAAATTGCCCCTATAATAGGCCCAAGACCGGAGAAGTCAAAGTATCTCATTGACAAAATCTTGAAGAACTGGAAAGGATGGTTGGAAGTATGATTGTTACCTTAAACTACCTTATAAACTCGTAGTTAACTTGCAAGTACTTTCATGTGGAATTTTGGAAAACTAGGAGCCTAATACAAGTGAACCAAAATGGAGAACAAAAATTGCTTAAACAAGGTTGTCCGAACTAGATTTTCGACCTATAGGGCGAGTTAGATAAATATAATTTTACTTAATTATTTCATGTTGTGGTTTTATAACAAATAAAAGTTGTATTGTATATTACTTAGTTAGCATTGTTAACCATACAATATTGTGTAGAAATACTTATTATTGTGTTTTCAACTATATAGTTTCAATAGGTATCTTTGAAAATATATGAGAGTTGCGCAAAAAGTTTTTCCTTTTGTCGGATATTTCCCTAGAGAAGAAACATAACCACCTTATTGTGGAAACAAAGAAGGAAAACACACGCCCCCTTGATGCTCTTTTAGAGAAATGAATTATAAAGTGCATATGTGTATTAGGTTGTGAATGCGACTCTCATTTTAGTATTATTAAATATACTTGTAGAAATTCCATAGCATACGGCATAAGAAATATCTTAATACAAGAGTCTAGTATATGGTTATGTAAGCAAATATATAGAAACTTCTTGATTATATATTGAACGGTTGGGGTGATCATTTTCTGTGGTTTAATATGCGTCTTACAAGTTGTAGTGTGCGTTCAATAATATGTGTACTTTGTTATTCAAATATCATCGATTATAGTAATCACGGCTGAACATAAAATTTGTATGGGCTCTACTAGTTTTGCACACACAAAAATCAACTATTTTCTATGCTCACCGGAATGTGCCTCTATATCACATTGTATTATCATGTAAGTTTCTCACATGAGAAGAGATGCATGAAGTTGATAATGGAAATATATCTAGCAATATTTATAACATGTAAGGTATCCATAGGAGGGATGGCAGCAAAATTAAACCTACCGGAACCGCTCTAATTATTTTTCTATTACATGATACATTGTATTGGCTCGTCGTGTGAAATTTCTCATGTAAACTTACATCGACTTTTTGTTTATAAATAGTCACTAGATAATGGTATAACAGTTAGTACAAGTATAGTTTATTACTTGAAGTCATCCTCCTCTCGGAGTCTAGGGTGGTCGCCCCATTTTCCCACCCCCATGATCATGATTTGAAGAACCACCCCGTACTTGGGGAGTAACAATTCGGTTTGGCACCGGAAAATTGGATCCAACTAAATTGTACTGGTCGGGGAAAGATATACATGTAACTCCTTCTAAGGACAGACAATATGTATCTAGCGTGGTTGAAAACTAGGAGGACAGCTAGTCTTGCGTTGAAAGGGCACTCTAACTATATAGATGGTTCCACCACTATGAGCTTTGGGGATAGTTATACTGATCTTTTAGTGTGGACAGTAAATGCTTTGAGAAACTACCAACTTTGTAATTGGGAAGATAATCCATTTTGAATAACAGAGAAATTGCTTCAGAGTTCGTCTTGGACCCTGCTGATCCCGGCAGTGATGGCAGCTGAAGTTAGTTTTCGATCTCTTCTTAGTAATGTTCAATGAGTCGCTAAGAATCCTACCTATCTACCAATACAAAAGTGAGAACTGGCGGACCCAACCCATATTACCAAAGAGATGGCCCGCTTCGTTGTTAACTAGGGTCCAATGAGCTATCGTATTGTATGCCATCATTACAAGAAAGAATGGCGGGGTGAAACCGCTAAACGACTGAGGGCGCAAATTGATGTGCATGGTCCAGCTGATGCAGTGGCCATTGTGGATCTGATACTTTGGCTGACGTCCTTTGATCCTACCAACATGAATGGTTCTTGCATAGACAACAAGAAAATGTCGACACTAAGAATCAGTGGCCTAAGGAGTACAACCGGGGGTCTAAGGAGTACAAGAAGAAGACAAGGAAACATCGACACTAGCAAGCAATAACTCTTATTTTTAATTGAATGCTAAATGTAACCAGTTAGGGATTTATTATTATCCTTTCTTATAAAACTTAATTATTCATTTGTGTTGGCCTGTGTGCTTCCTTTTTTCATGCAAATTCCAAGGTGTGTTTCAACTGAATCGCCCATCTTCTTATTTCTGCCGTGGTATTGCTTCATTGAGCTGATAACTTTATTAAATTTGTTGCATCGTACAAACCATTTATGCCAAAGAGTTGAATGTGGCCCGAGGAAATAATTTCAGTCATTCTCATTCTAGCACCATTTTCGTGTGTCAGAAATAATGACCCTGAAATTGTTGCTTCTAATTGTAGAGAATTGAGATTTGAGATGAAAGACAAAAGGTCTTATTCATTTACGTCACCAATTCTTTTGTTTTGCATTTCCTCCAACTTTATCAGGAGATTTTGTAGTTAGCTTAGCTTGCCCTGTAGGATCATAGATATGATCAAACTTCAATTATTCCGAATAAATAATTATTTGAAATAAAATAGTCCTAAAATGAGGGACATGGCATTTTTGGATACAAGCTCACATGTGCTCTTTTTATGGACCGTCCAGTTGGTCTCGGGATGTGTACCATTAATATGTTCAATTTCAGATATGAAAAGGTTGGGAAAATGCAATGTTTGTATGTACGGAGACCAGGGGTTTGACGGCCGGTTTTGTTCGTTTGGCATGTACTAGTACAGGAAGTTGTCGTGGTGGCGACTGCACTACGACGAGGTCAGATTTTGTGGTTGTCATGTAGGCCTGGATGGGTGCTGCGGTGCGACTATATAAGGTTAGATGTAAGAACACAGTTTAGGTGTTGGTTCCATTTATTTAGGTACAGGTGTAAGATCTCTGACAGTCATGTGGGATGGGAGTATGGTTCTCGCTGCAAATAACTGTGGGACATGCTACGTTTAGCGCTTCCTTAAGGGTACTCAGGTCAGTGTTTCAGCTGACCTACCTACCGTTATACACTCATGATCTATGCATTTTCAAGATGATGAAATCTTCTACTTAGACAATCACCAACTTTGAGCCACTCCATAAACTGCAAACCCATGATGGCTACATTCTGAAGTGCCTGCTTTCACCTAAATTTTGTGACCCCAACATGTACATAATTGTCAAAATGACTAGCTTTTAGTTTCCTGATTCGTCTAACATAGCATTGTTTTGGACACTGCTTCTTACTTCACAGTCATTCATTTGCCAAACTCCATTTGATGCACATGTAATTCTTAGTACTACTAATTTACATCTCAAATAGTTATTCATTTACACAGTTATTTCTGGGCTACTAAGACTATATTATTTGATTATTGAGTTTCATGTACCATGGGATTGCTTGTAGGTATCTTGCAAGTGCATCATTGCACCATAGTGTAAAGATTTGGAATGTGGATGGCTTTAAGTTGGAACGGACTTTAGTTGGTAATTTTTGTGCTCTTTTCTTCTATAATATGTGCATTCAAATTTTTAGGTCATCAGCGTTGGGTTTGGGACTGTGTATTCTCTGTTGATGGCGCTTACTTGATCACTGGTACTCACTAACTTGTCACATCATGCTGCCCATCTATCTTGTAATCGATGAGTTACCAATCAATTCTATGTCGTCTTTGCAGCTTCCTCTGATACCATTGAAAGATTGTGGACGATGTCAACTGGAGATGCCATCAGGGTGTACCAGGGGAACCACAAGGCGACCGTCTGCTGTGCTCTCCATGATGGGGCTAAATCTGCGCCTTCATAAGCAACACCGCAACATGATGTTCTGTACATATGTCGACTTTAGTTGAACACATCACACATCTCTGCTAGGTTTTCAGCATCTTTAGGACAGCGGGTTTACATTTGATTGCCATAGTGCTGATGTAACATTGTATATGCAGGCAGCCTTTGGGGTTGTGCGCGAGTGATTTGTATGATTATATTGTTGGATATTTCTGCATAACTGGAATAATGTGTTACTGTCGACCTTGGTTCTGCTTTGCATATGGCAGTTGGGAATGTCTGACTGCGTTCTGTTTTTTTCTTGGTTACTATTGCATAGTGTCGCAAATGGTGCAGTTTGTTTGTAAAATGGAAATAGTATGAAAACAGGTGATTTAATTCTTGAACATTTGCAGCGTGATGATCACTCTATGCGTTTCTGTTAGGCACTTGTGTGCTGTGGCACGATGAGACGTTCATGTGCATTGCGGTAAAAAGTACTCCCTCCGATGTAAAAAATGCTACTACTATTTCCATATCGGTTTATTAGGCTAATACTTATTCGACGTAAAATTTTGTCTAACGATTTAGCCTACAACATGTTAGTCATATGTCACCAAAAGCATATCATTGGATTCATATTTTAATGATGTTTCCGATTATATATTTTTGGTGACATATAACTAATATTTTATTGGGAAAATTATTAGTTGAAGATTTTTCTCGAGACGGTATGGAGGAAGTAGATGATATGAAGACGAGCGCATGATTTCATGTTGCATTTTAGCTTCCACGTCCATTGCGCTGGAGCCTAGATTCACTTCTCCGCGCGAGCAAGAGCAACATCAATATTTCATGAGGAGTAACATCTTTCTTAGACGGAGGAGATAGTATGCAAGACTGTCTATGCTACGATCTTGATTGACCAGAAAAGAAGCAAGTCCGACTCTAACAATCTAGAGCTACTGGTTTCACTACTGCTATTGGTGGTCAACTAGCGGTGGTGCAATAACATTCATCCTCAATTGCGTAGCCTATATCAAAAGTTCGATTGAATTTTGGTGTTTGTGGCTTTGCAGGTCTTGGCTTATACCTTTGCTTCTCTTCTCTAGGGACCTATACTTTGATATGCAACTTTAGTTAGTCAAACAATAACCCTCGTATCGGCTAGATATAATATATATGGATCAGTGGTCCTATCTGGTTATGCTTAAGGAACTGTAACAACAAAAAGGTTCTTCATTTTTCAACAGCAAAAATACTCTAATACAAATTGCAAAAGTAAAAAAGAATTTCGTCAGTCGTCATATTAGATTTGTTTGTTCAGAACCATGTACCATGATCTTCCGTGGATTTCCTATCTGTTGAACATGAAGAGAGGTGGCAAGTGTCTTACCCGTTTTTCGAGCTGCCCACATCAGATGGCATCCCGAGATATTTCTCGCTCAGCGACTCGTTATGTACATTCTCCACCAACACCAAGTCCTCCGGGAAATCGATGTGGCACGGAGAACTCGCCTTCTCTGTCGACTGACGATCGCCTCAAGACGATGCAGGCATATTGTCGCGTGCGGGGGCTTTGCTTCACCTGTGGTGAGAAATGGAACCAGAATCATGCTTGTTCTTCTACATTGTAACTTCATGTTATCGAGGAACTTCTGGGCCTGCTGCCTCGAGATGCTGTTTTAGTGGATGCAATTGATGAAAGTAGTTCCGGTTCTATTAGTGAAGCTACAGCGGATGCAGAGCTATGTGTTATCTCGAAGGCAGCACTTACTGGTACTGAGGCACCTTGCACTCTGTGTTTGTTGGGCACAATCAATTCTTATGAGGCATATTGGCACATTTCACAGAAGTCTTGAAGTTGCTGCAACTATATTAGTGGCATATCAAAAGGTCTAAGTGCTCCTTCTCTCAGTGTAGCATTTCTTATCTAGGGCATTTCATCTTTCATCAAGGAGTTTCTACCAATGAATCAAAAATGCAAACTGTGGATGTGAAGGAGGCCAACCAATGTCAAAGAACTTCAGGGCTTTCTTGGTATATATGGATATTCTATCGGAAGTTTGTTCGACATTGTGGAGTTCTATCTAAACCACTCACTAATCTTCAGAAGGATGTGCCTTTTATTTGGACTCCGGAGTCTGAGACTTCCTTCAAGTGTTGAAATCGGCTTTAATCAGTGCACTTGTACTTGCTTTACCTAACTTTAACAAGAAGTTTGTGCTAGAAACTAATGCATCTGATGTGCGCACTGGTGCTGTTCTGCTTCAAATAACCATCCATTGGACTTTGTTAGTTGATCCTTTGGCCCTCGTACCAGCTAGCATTGAACATGAGCTACGAATAGGAATCCGCGAATTCTAATATCTTTCCCTTATTTCATAACTCCACTACTAGCGAAAGCGGCTTGAACCATATTATGCAACATTGCCCTATCTTACTAGAATTTACCGAATCCAAGTACAAAGCCTTGAAAGGAGATAGATAACTATGTTACAAGAAAGAGATTTCCAGCTATTCCGATGATTAGATCAAAATAAAGTTGTTTCTACAAGAGCCTCAAGCGTTGGTCAGGCATCCCCAGGAGTGTTTCGATATCAGTAAGCACATTCTAACTATCTATAAATGGCATTTATAGGTGTCCCGTGCAGCATATTACACAAAAGAGTGGGTTGACACATGCATTGAGGTATTCCCTACACAAGTGGATAAAGCAGTTTCTAGGCCATAGAAAAACATAGCATGTGACAATGAAGGTCCAAGTATAATTGTTTTAGATAAGAAGAAATCAGCAGGTGAACCTTCCACTCTTTCCCTCTAAAGGAACTCAAAAAAGCCAAATCGAACCTCTCTATGACAATAAGCAGAAGTGAAAGGGCATTTATTGTCATAATCACTTTTGGTGTTCGTTAACAACAAGTAGATCATTTTACAGTTTGTTATTGTCCACAGGTTGGTATTATGATAGATGAACAGTACCCTCACTCTTGGGAAAAGACCACATTCATATGCCACTGTTCTGGAAACTCCAGACCGGAGTCTCCGGTCTGCCAAGACCGGAGTCTCCGGTGTGGTCCGGAGTTTCCGGTTCTGGCTCCGGTGATGCCTCCCAGGATCTGGCTGGGACATTCTGACTAGGGGTCCGGAGCCTGCACCAGAGGTTACTCCGGAGTCTCTGGACTTTGTTCAGTCCGGAGTCTCCGGTGTTGGAAGACCGGAGTCTCCGGTGTTGCTGGGGAAGAATTGGTCTGGGTCAGTCAGAAGGGCAGTCCGGAGACTGGTCCGGAGATTGGACGGAGTCTCCGGTGTAGACCGGAGTCTCCGGTCTACACACCGGAGTCTCCGGTCTGACTTTTCTACAACGGTCAGAAAACGGTTCGTGGAGGGGGCTGCCTATAAAAAGGGACCCTTATCTTCTTCCTCCAGCTGCTCGAGCTGCTCAAGAACACCAACCCCATTAGAGCCACCAAATCTACAAGATCTCTTCATCCAACCATCCAAAGTCATTGATCTTGGAGAATCGAAGGAGGAGGCCTTGATCTACATCTTCACCAAGAGAGATCTTCATTTCCCCCTCATTCACTTGAGGGCCCCCAAGATCTAGTGTTTCATTGGAAACCCTAACTTTGATTTGGTTCTTACAAGCTTGTCTTTGATTTGTCTTGACAACTTGCTTGTATTTGGGAGCCTCCAATTCAGTTGTGGATGAGTGCCCCAAACTTGTTGTAAAGGTGCCGACTTCCACCTCAAAGTTGCCGATATAGTGGAAGGTGAATCGAGCCCGTTGGGGTGAGGTTCATCGGAGAAAAAGGGAGGCCTCTCATGGCGTTGGTGGTTTGAAACCACCCCCTCTCCAAACGTAGACGTACTTCCCCTCAAAAGGAAGGAACTACGGGAAACAAATCCTTGTGTCTCCGCGTCCACTCCTTTGGTTACTTCTATCCTTTACCGCACTTTACTTACTTGTTCTTGCTTAGTGTTGTGCTAGATTGTGCATGGTTGACATATAGGTAAATTCACCATAGTTGCATATTCTAGAGAATTTACCTTTCTTGTCAAACCCTAACTTGAAAAATAATAAAATTTGAAGTAGCACCTATTCACCCCCCCTCTAGGTGCCCATACGATCCTTTCAATTGGTATCAGAGCCTCGGCTCTTTATTTGGGCTTTACCGCCTAAGAGAATATGGGTAGCAATGAAGGGGATGGTGGTAGTGAGCCGACCCCGGTGACCATGGAAGATCTCAAAAACTTGGAAACAAGATTGAGCTCTTCCTTGGTCAACGAAGTCAAGAAGATGCTTGAGAAACTTCTTAAAGACAAAGAAGGCTCATCACCCCCATCTCCTCAAGAGGATCAACCATCCATTTTACCTAAAGGGAATACGTCAGTATCCCCCGAGGGTATGGTGGTGGGGGGTAAACTAGACAACGTTAATTCCTCCACACACAATGATGGTGGGAAGGGTGAGCACCGTGACTCATGGTACTCTCCCGACCCTCCCATCCCTCACCCTCATGTGTACAATAGGGGTGACCCACCTAAGATTGAAGAGTCGGCTACTTTTGCTCAATGGCAATCACTAATGAGAACTCATGTGCGTAGCTCTTGCATTGAACTATGGAACATCATCAAGCATGGACTCTTTATTGGGGATCCAAACAACTTGACAAGAAGAGAGATTGTCAATAGTCAACTCAATGCCACTGCTTTGCATATGATTCAACAAGGTTTGGGGACAAAGGATTATCCACACATTGAGCACTTTAGCATTTCCAAGGAAGCTTGGGATGCTCTCACTGTGTTGTTTGTTGGAAATGAGAGTATGAGGAGGAACCGATATGATGCTCTAAGCAATGAAGCCGAAGGCTTCTACATGAAAGAAGGTGAAGATCACGAAGACATGTATCGAAGGCTCAAGACCACCGCCACCGCTTTTAGAAATGTGGGTGCCTCACATGTGGATGATGCATGGATAAAAAGAAAATATGTGAGTGCACTCATGCCTTTTGAGCCCACCGACTTGAAGAGCCTACAAGGAAGACACAACTACCATCTCATGACCTCAAATGAAGTTATGCAAGAGATGGCCGCTTTCAAGGTTGCCGCCAAGAATGCCAAAGATGCCCGTGCTCGTGCCCTTGGTATGAGCAATGTTGTCAATGTTGCTTTGAAGGCCAAAGTTGTGGACCTTGGGGATGAAGATGATAGTGATGAAGGGCTTTCCATGGACCACCCCGATGAAGTCAAGATTTCTCATAGTCAGTATATGGCCTTCTATGCAAAGAACTTTTGGAAGAACCCCGCCAAGGCCAAGATGGAAATGCAAAGAAAGCAACCCAAATGGGAAAAGAGAAAATACAACGAGATTGAGAACTTGCTTCAATTGTGGTGACTGCTATCACTTTGTAGCAAGTTGTCCCTATGAAAAGAGAGAAGATCATGGGGGTAAGCTTGTGTTGAAGAAGACTCTCAAGGCACCTTACAAGAAACCTTTCATCAAAAAGAATCCCATCAACAAGAAGTCGAGAGAAATTGTCTTGATCACTCATGAAGAATACTCCTCCGACAATGAAGATGATGAAGATGAGGAAGAGGAAACTTCTCATGGTGTGGCTGCTCTAGCCACCACCTCTACTCCGACATTCTCACTCTTCGATTCTCCAAATGAGAACTCTCACACCAAGAACGTCACTTGCCTTATGGCAAGAGGAACGGAGGTATCCTCATCATCCCGCTCTACTCCCTTAGATAATAATGAAATTGATGATGAGATGTCTCTTGATGTTAAAAAGGAATTAATTGCCTTTGATGATTTTATGACTAACCTAGAAGGAGATGCTAAGTTACATTTTGGGAACATGTTAGATCAACTCTCACATACTCAAGAGCTTCTAGATGTAAGATGTAAACTTGGGCATGAACATATGATTGAGCTAGAGGCTTTAAACAATGCTCTAGAAGAAGAACAAGAAACTAGGTTGTCACTTGAATTAAAACTTGAAGGGCTTGATGAGGCCAATGACATTATTGTTAACAAACTCATCAAAGAGCGTGATCATGCTATTGCTAAATACAAAAGGGCTAAAAAGGACAAGATTGAGTTTGGTGTGGTTCATGAAAAACTTGCCGAGGACTTTAGTTTGCTTAACAAGGCTCACAAGGCCTTGGAGAGTGAACTCTTGTCACTCACAAAGTCCCATGAAACGCTTCAAACTCAATTGGCCAATATTCCTTCACCTAGTAACTTCATTCCATCTAGCACAACTATTCTTGAAGAGAATGCTAGGTTGAAGGGGGAGCTTGCTAAGGCCACATTTCCACAAGGCAACAAGTCCATTGATGATCTATTGAGCAAGCAAAGGCGTAGTGGTGATAAAGGGGGCATTGGTTTTGTTTCCAAAACTAAGAAGAAGGCCAAGCCCGCACAAGATACCAACAAGACCATTGTGGAGAGTAAGACCACAAGTGGTAAAACTATGTCTCATGATGACTTTGCGGGAAGTGCTAACCCTCACCATGTTCTAATGCGTGATTATTATGGTGATGTTTATGCACAATATGTTGGCCCTTATGATGGTTACATTGCTTGGTCTATTTGGGTTCCCAAGACCCTTGTTGCTAACAAAAGAGGACCCATTGAAAAATGGGTACCTAAAAATTAGCTTGATCTTTTGTAGACTTATGCTTCCGGAGGGTCAAAGTGGGTGCTTGATAGTGGTTGCACAAGTCATATGACCGGAGGCTCGTCTATTGTCAAGGAGTTAAAGCCAAATTATGATCAAATCACCGTGACATATGCCGACAAATCAAAGTCTAAGGTAATGGGTTTCGGCAAGGTTGTGGTTGCTCACGACATTACACTCGTGAACGTCATGCTTGTTGAGACCATTGGATACAATTTACTCTCTGTCCTTGCTCTTGGTAAGATGGGCTTTGCCGTCTTTATTGATGTTGATATTGTGGTCCTCTTGTGGAGCAAGTCTCTCGAGGTCGCTTTCGTTGGGCACGTCGAACATGACTTGTATGTGGTGGACTTTTCGGAGCAAACCACTACAGGTCCGATGTGCTTATTCAGAAAGGACGATGTGGGTTGGCTATGGCATCGCCAACTAGCCCACGTCAATATGAGAACTTTACAAAGTCTCCATAAAGAGGGCCATATTGTGGGACTAAAAGAAAATGTTTCCTTTGCCAAAGATCGTGTTTGCAGGGCATGTGTTCTAGGGAAGATGCATGACGCTCCTCACAAGCCTAAGAACCAAATCAAGTCTACCAAGATCTTGGAACTTCTCCATGTGGACCTATTTGGTCCTCCATCTCATGCAAGTCTTGGTGGGAAGAAATATTGTTTGGTGATTGTTGACGACTTTTCAAGATACTCTTGGGTTTATTTCTTCAAGTTGAAGAGTGAGACTCAAAAGAATTTTATCGACTTCATCAACTTGGTTCAACGGCAATACAATGTTCCTGTGTTGATTATAAGAAGTGACAACGGCACCGAGTTCAAGAACTACACCTTGAATGATTTCCTTAGTGATGAGGGGATTAAACATCAATATTCCGCTGCATACACCCCTCAACAAAATGGTGTGGCCGAAAGGAAGAACCGGACTCTTATTGAGATGGCTAGGACCATGTTGGCGGAGTTTAAATCTCCATACAACTTCTGGGCCGAAGCCATCTCCACCGCTTGCCATGCTTCAAACCGGCTCTACCTCCGCAAAGAAATCAACAAGACTCCATATGAAATACTTACCGGTAACAAGCCCAACATATCTTACTTCCGGGTGTTCGGTTGTAAGTGTTTTTATCTCATAAAAGGTGTCCGTTTGTCTAAATTCGAGTCTAAAGCATTAGCGGGTATTTTTGTTGGTTATGGTCTCGAATCTCACACTTATAGAATCTATGATAAGCTCTCCGGAGCCATCATAGAATCTTGTAGTGTGACCTTCGAAGAATATGATGGTCCCCAAGGGGGGCATGTTGATGCTTGTGATGCAGATGATGAAATGCCTCAGGATGCCATAGGAAGAATGGGTGTGGGACATATCCGCCCCGTTGAGGAACCCCTTATGGCGGATCGAGAAGAACTATGCTCCACTCAAGTGGAGCCCTCATCTTCACAACCTCAACATGCTCCATCCACCGAAGAGGACATTGACTCAAGCCAAAGACAAGATGTGGACCCTCAACATGATGATCAAAGTGACAACTCTAGTCAAAGGGTGCTTGGTCCGTTCGACGGGTTGTCAAGTGGTGCCAAGTCAATTTGTCAAGGAAGATCCATACAAACTGTTTTGAGACAAGCTCAAATTGACGCTAGAAGAGCACTTGATCAAGACCAAGGTCAATCCTTGCCTCCCAATGTAGAGGATGATTCTAATGATGATCAAGGTCAAGATGATGGTCAAGACGAGGATCAAAATGATGAAGAGGGTCCTCTAAGAAACAACACGAAGATCCACGCTCGTCGCGAAGCTAGAATGGAAAGAATGTTGGAATTAAGAGACCACTCTCTACAAAATGTGGTTGGTGATCTAAGGAAAGGTATTTCCACTAGAGCACAATTGAAAAGGTTCAGTGAACATCAAGCACACATCTCCATGATTGAACCAAAGAAAGTGTGGGAAGCTCTTGAAGATTCGAATTGGTTAGAAGCTATGCACAAAGAACTCAACAACTTTGAGAGAAACAAAGTGTGGAAGTTAGTAGAGAAGCCAAAGGATTGCCGCAATGTTATTGGAACAAAGTGGATATTCAAGAACAAGCAAGATGAGCATGGAATCATAGTAAGGAACAAGGCTAGATTGGTTGCACAAGGGTTCTCTCAAATTGAAGGCATTGACTATGGAGAGACATATGCACCCGTGGCTCGTCTTGAGTCCATTCGTATCCTTCTTGCTTATGCGGCACATCATAACTTTAAGTTGCAACAAATGGATGTAGAAAGTGCATTTCTTTATGGTCCATTAAATGAATTGGTATATGTTAACAAACCCCCGGGATTTTAGGACCCCAACTTCCCAAACCATGTCTACAAACTTGATAAGGCGCTCTATGGGCTCAAGCAAGCCCCACGCACGTGGTATGAGTACCTTAGAGAGTTATTGTTTGACCGTGGCTTTGAGGTTGGGAAAATCGATCCCACTCTTTTTACTAAGAGGGTCAATGGGGAGCTTTTTGTATGCCAAATATATGTTGATGATATTATCTTTGGCTCATCTAACAAAGCTTTTAATGATGAATTTTCAAAGCTTATGACTAGTAGGTTCTGGATGTCTTTGATGGGAGAGTTGAGAGTATTTCTTGGCTTTGAGATCAAGCAAGTTAGAGGAGGGACATTCTTCAATCAAGCCAAGTATACTCAAGATATGCTCAAGAGATTCAAAATGCAAGATTTGAATGGAGCTCCTACACCCATGGCTACAAAAACTCATCTAGAACAAAATCCAAATGGTAAAGATGTGGATCAAAAGGTATACCGGTCTACGATTGGTTCTTTGCTTTACCTTTGTGCATCTAGACCCGATATTGTGTTGAGTGTAGGTGTGTGTGCAAGATATCAAGCGGCTCCTAAGGAAAGCCATTTAATGGCGGTCAAGAGAATCTTTCTATATTTAGTTCATACCCCATTTTATGGTCTTTGGTATCCTCGAGGCTCAACATTTGATCTTTGTGGATACACGGATTCGGATTGGGCGGGGGACAAGGATGATAGAAAATCAACATCTGGGGCTTGCCAATTCCTTGGTAGGTCCTTGGTATGTTGGTCTTCCAAGAAGCAAAATTGCATATCTCTCTCCACCGCCGAAGCCAAGTATGTGGCAGCTGCTAGTGCTTGCACCCAATTGCTATGGATGAGGCAAACTTTAAAGGAATACGGTGTCCATTGTGACAAAGTGCCTCTTCTATGTGACAATGAAAGTGCCATCAAGATTGCCTACAACCCGGTGGATCACATAAGGACAAAGCATATTGAGATTCGCCATCACTTCATTAGAGATCATGTTGCTCGAGGTGATATTGATCTATCATATGTATCAACCAAAGATCAACTTGCCGATATCTTCACGAAGCCACTTGATGAAGCAAGGTTTTGCTACTTGAGGAATGAACTAAATGTCGTAGATTCAAGGAGCTTGAATTGATTTTCTTGCACTCTCACCTATGTTTCATCTCATATTTGGTTTAGGTGCAGGTATGGATATAGGGGGAGTGCGGTCCTAATTGATTGGATCATCCCTCCCCCCATTATGCCCAAAGCAATCAAAATCATTCCTCTTAATATCATTCAGTGATATGTGAGCTTAATGATGAGTTTTGGTAATGGAACCAAGATATATCTTCATGGTGCCAAGCCAAGTATACTCAAATATGGTGGCCTAGGCCACCGCCCTCTCTCATTTGAGAGGTTGGCACTTACTCATGTTTGTCATTTGCTTGATTTTAGTCTCTTGGACCTTTTCTGATTATTTTCGAACTTCTATGGCTCTTGTTGGTTCTTCACAGTTTGATGTCTCAACCCAAGCCCTATCCCTATCTTAAAAGACCATCTATCTCTCATATATGTCCCCAAACACTTTTCCTGGAGGAGGACCGGAGTCTCCGGTCTGGACGGTTTCTGTCACTTAAAGAAGGGGGCACAGGGTGAACTGGTACAGCAGTTCCTCATTCTTCACCCCGTCTCCTACCTCCAAACCCGTCGCCTCCTCTTCCAAAAATCCTCCCCGGAGGTTAAGAAGCCCCCGGGATCCGCTGTGCCGCCGACCAACCTTCCCCTCTCCTCCATTGGGTCATTCCCACCGGAGGAATTGATCCCATGGACAGATCTGGTACCTCTCCTCTTTTTTCTCCTAGGGTTCATCTCTAGATGTGTTTTTGAGGATTGTTGCTGATTTGTCCATTGGAATCACTTGTTTGCGTGCACTCTAGTACTTTAGCCTTGTTGCATTGCCCGATCTACTAGATTCACCCTCACCAGCATCTTCCCATCTCATACCCGAGTCTCCTGACCAGAGATTCCAGACTTAGGTCCGGAGACTCCGGTCCCCTGGACCGGAGACTCCGGTCTGAGATGGAGACTCCGGTATAAGGTGCGGAGACTCTAGTGTTGGGTGAATCAAAATAGTCCAGAAATGCATCAAAGCTCTTATACTGCATCATTGGGACATATATACTCATCTCCATGCTATCTCCCTCACTGCTGTTCACAGGTGATGGTTCTAGTCGTCCTCGTCGTACCAAGGCCAAGTCCCAAAGGGGCAATCCTCGCTATGATGAAGCTCAGGGTCAGTTCATCGTGCCTCCGTCCAACCGGAAACAGCGGACACGTGATGCAGCTTACATGAAGAGGGATCAGGAGAGGGCTGAACGGGAGGACCGTGCCAAGAGGGCCAAGTATGACAACCTGCAGTCCTTAGCCAAAATGTCCAAAGAGGAGTACCGTGAGCTGAGAAAGACAGATTTCTATGCGCTGCCTCGTACCAGTGAGGACCCTCGTTACTGGAGGAAAGAACCGACTGTGTTCATGAAGGATGTGTATGATGTACTCACCAGATCACCTGTTTGTCCCCAGAAGTTCATGAGTGTTGAGCAAATGCGCTAGAGCCCTTACTTCAATGATTCCCTGTGGATCTGTGAGAAGCTGGGTCTCTACAACTTGATGGAGCTGCGCGAAGACTACAGTGCACCTTGTCCAGCAGTTTTATGCCACAGTTGTGTTTGGGTCTGATCTTGACCGGACCATGGTGTGGATGACTGGCACTACTCACTGCACGGCTACATTTCATGACTTTGCCAATGCCATCTTTGAGACCTTCCATGGAGTATCCACTCCTGTGGGACTGCGCATGCACTCAGCTGCTTTGGGTGAGAACAAGTTGAAGCTGGCACCTCTGTATGATGAAGGTGTTGTTGGGGGTTCCAAGGGACTCAAAACCCTCTACAACCTTATGTTGAGGATCTTCCGTCACACTATTGCTCCCAGTGCTAGCAATGATGATGCTATTAGGGGTGGGCTTGTCAACCTCCTGTACCATACTCACCGGACCTTCAATGCTAGACCTGAGGCTGAGGCTGCACCTATTGATGTGATGGACTTCATTTTCGAGGAGATGTTCCATGCCATTCTTTACAAGAAATGTCCTCCATATGCACCCTTGGTGATGAGGCTCATCAACTCCCAGGAGCACGATTCTCCACTTGGTATACCACCACACCTCACTGAGCACACTCTGGTCTCTTTGCAGCAGAAGGGGCGCATGGGGCCTACTCCACGGCGTCGCTATGGGGATGATGATGATGAGGAGATTGAGAGGGCTCCCTCTCCACCTAGAGTTCGGAGGAAGAATGCCTCCAATGCCCCTTTGCCTACTATGACTTGAGACTATGTGCATGAGAGGGTCAAGAAGGCCAGCTTTTGGGAGAGGACCCTTTGTTGCATGAATGTCGACATACGCAAGCAGCAACATGCATCCTACCAAAGCAACCGCCACATTGAGAAGATTCTCAAAGAGATCAAGGAACAGGGTGCCGAGGAAGGTGAGGATGACTACAATGATGAGCATGGGGCTCAACAGTCCACAGAGTCTGATCATACCCTCTCTTTTGGGGCATGGAATGCCCAACAGGATAGTCTGGTGGACTGGAAGACGTTTGCTGATGTCACCTCAGGGTTTGGATACCAGGGTACTTCCTCTTCTCGCCCTCACGGCAAAGGGCCTGCTGTCCCTAAAGACGATGATGATGACTATGATCAGGATGATGGTGACCAGGAGGAGGATGAGGATGCCGAGGATGACGAGGATGACGAAGACTACTGAGTTGTTGGGGCGCTAGTGTAGGTCTTTTCCCTTTTTTGGCGTTTCAATGCCAAAGGGGGAGAAGACATTCTCATCGGTTTGCATGGGATTTGGGATTTGCGACTATCTTCCTTTATTTGCCTTTTATTTGGATATTCGAACTTGAACTTTATGTGTGTTATCTGTTGTTCTTATGTGTGTCTATGACTATGTGCTTGTGTGCACCATCTATTGTAACTCATGTGAGACTTATGTGTGCTATCGTTGATACTATCCACCTTACATGTTTTACTTAATTATCTTGCTGCACATAGTCAGAGGGAGCCACATTTATATGTTATTCCATGCAAATCACTTGTTGTCATCGAACACCAAAAAGGGGGAGATTGAAAGGGAATTTATTGTCATAATCACTTTTGGTGTTCGTTAACAAGTAGATCATTTTACAGTTTGGTATTGTCCACAGGTTGGTATTATGGTAGATGAACAGCACCCTCACTCTTGGGAAAATACCACATTCATATGCCACTGTTCTGGAAACTCCAGACCGGAGTCTCTGGTCTGCCAAGACCGGAGTCTCCGGTGTGGTCCGGAGTTTCCGGTTCTGGCTCCGGTGATGCCTCCCAGGATCTGGCTGGTACATTCTGACTAGGGGTCTGGAGCCTGCACCGGAGGTTACTCCGGAGTCTCCAGACTTTGTTCAGTCCGGAGTCTCCGGTGTTGGAAGACCGGAGTCTCCGGTGTTGCTGGGGCAGAATTGGTCTGGGTCAGTCAGAAGGGCAGTCCGGAGACTGGTCCGGAGATTGGCCTAAGTCTCCGGTGTAGACCGGAGTCTCCGGTCTACACACCGGAGTCTCCGGTCTGACTTTTCTACAACGGTCAGAAAACGGTTCGTGGAGGGGGCTGCCTATAAAAAGGGACCCTTATCTTCTTCCTCCAGCTGCTCGAGCTGCTCAAGAACACCAACCCCATTAGAGCCACCAAATCTACAAGATCTCTTCATCCAACCATCCAAAGTCATTGATCTTTGGAGAATCGAAGGAGGAGGCCTTGATCTACATCTTCACCAAGAGAGATCTTCATTTCCCCCTCATTCACTTGAGGGCCCCCCAAGATCTAGTGTTTCATTGGAAACCCTAACTTTGATTTGGTTCTTACAAGCTTGTCTTTGATTTGTCTTGATAGCTTGCTTGTATTTGGGAGCCTCCAATTCAGTTGTGGATGCGTGCCCCAAACTTGTTGTAAAGGTGCCGGCTTCCACCTCGAAGGTTGCCGATATAGTGGAAGGTGAATCGAGCCCGTTGGGGTGAGGTTCATCGGAGAACAAGGGAGGCCTCTTGTGGCGTTGGTGGTTTGAAACCACCCCCTCTCCAAACATAGACGTACTTCCCCTCAAAAGGAAGGAACTACAGGAAACAAATCCTTGTGTCTCCGCGTCCACTCCTTTGGTTACTTCTATCCTTTACCGCACTTTACTTACTTGTTCTTGCTTAGTGTTGTGCTAGATTGTGCATGGTTGACATATAGGTAAATTCACCATAGTTGCATATTCTAGCGAATTTACCTTTCTTGTCAAACCCTAACTTGAAAAAGAATAAAATTTGAAGTAGCACCTATTCACCCCCCCCCTCTAGGTGCCCATACGATCCTTTCAAGAAGTATAAAACGGATCAGGAAAGAGTTTACTAAGTTATCGCGCGTAGTAAAGAGAATATCGTTCCAAGTTCCTTTCTCTTTGATGCATGGATGTGACTAACCGGAGATCGTACTCATGTGCTTGAATCAGAATAAAATACAGATACAGCTTAGGCTTGTAATTCGAGTGACCAATGTGTCCTACCTGAAATGAAAGACCATTGGGTTAGTGACTACACTAGCCAATTGGTTTAGACCATTTCCCTTCATTGAAGAGGGAAACACATACCAATGTAGCTGTTACAGCTGTAGCTTACATGCACATGATTCACTTGGACTTTGAGCGAACTAGAATGAAATCAACTTTCATGCTTCCTTTCATCTAGTCGTATCATTAGCTAGATCTGTCATGTCAACCTCGAAGACAGATGCTTACGTAATAATAAGGTAATGGAAAAAAGTTCTTCGAATCATTGTTATTTGACTCGGATTTCTAAGAGGGAAAACCTCTGAAAGAATTTCCATTTGACCTTGGACATATAAGAGTTCTAAATCGAATGTCTTTAGAAAGAGGATCTTTTGTTTCATGGTAGCCTACTCCAGTCCCCTTATGAAACTTTCGTTTTTGGGTCACTTCACATGTTTGTAGCGATTCACATGGCATCTGAAAATGATACAAGTCTTGGATAAGAATCTACGACGCCCTTGTTGACGATTCTTTACTATGATGGGTTCCTCGAATAATGTGATATCTCACGCCGGCTAAATCCTTAACCCTTCCTCCTCTTACTAATACAACAAAATTTCCTTATAAATTATGGCCAATACAGGTATATAAGCAGTGATTTCCAATCCAGAGGCAAATCAGAGTTGGGTTTTTTGGGGTTGATAGTGGAAAAGTCGATAGATAAGTCATCCTTACTGTCCTTTTACTAAATCGTACATGAGATTTGCACCTCATACAGATCCTTAGTCAATTTTTTCGACGGGACCTTTTCCTCTATATTAATATATATTATTCCATTCCCATTTTATTCCCGAAACTTCCCAAGAAAAATCCTGTTTTGGGTGGAATTTTCTGACTGTATCTAGCTATGTAGCAAGAAATAGGCAAGATAAGCCTTGAGAGCATCTAACTTGACATCCCATTTACTTGTGTCGGTTTTCTGCGCTTTAGCTCTTCCCTTTCAAGTATCATCGGAAGCCAAGCATGGAAAATGTGCGGTAAATCATGCGCTAAAGTAGCATTTTCGTTCATTCCTCTTAATGTGGTCCGGTTGCATATTGGTCAAAAAGTAGGGATATCTTCTTATTGGAGAAGAGGGTAGATATAGCGCTCTCCTGAGATCGGACTCGAAGGAAAATAGATTGGTATCACCTGTTTTCTCACATAGGTGTGAAGAATGCTTTTCTTCGTGGTTGTGATTTACAATAAGATATCCATATGGACATTCCACCTGGTTTTGGAACTGATAGGAGAAGGCTCAAGAAATCTTTGTATGGCTTGAAAAATTCACCATGGGGGTTCAGGAGAGCTTTTTGTGGTATGGGCTGTTCAAAGTGTAATGGAGATCATACAATATCGGCATAGACGAATCCATATCACCATTTTTCTGTGTATTTGGATAATATTGTGATTACTGGTGAAGAAATCCAATGGCAAGAGAGGGAAAAGCATTTGAGGTAAAGGATCTTGGACCTCTTTGACACTTTCTTTGGTTTTAGTGGCATGTTTCTTATGAGAATCAAGCTCATTTCTCACTTTTAGTACCTCCAGAAGGGAATGCATCACCCGTGAGGTAGGAGTGTCTTGCGGGCTCCTAATGAGGGCATACTGAAGGAGATATGTCCTAGAGGCAAATAATAAATTGGTTAATTATAATATCTCAGTTAGTTCACAATAGTTGCGTACCATGCTATAACTATGTCAATCGAAAACATTGATACACGTGTGGTATGTAAATAAACCAAAGTCCTTAGTAGCCTCTATTCAACTAGTTCATTGGGAAACTGATGATAAAGGTTTCCTGATCATGGAACATATATGCCAATTGAGAATGAAGTCATGTCATTGGTGAATGATGTGATGAATATTTACCCAACATGAGTATTGCAAGATGATCAAGTCACAGAGTTCATCGTTGCAATAGTTAGAAACGAAGTATCCTACTCCTTAGACTATGAGATAATATCTAATTACTATCATCTACGGCTGCTTAGATTGCATCAACCGTCGCACCGTAACAGGATGATGATAAATGTGTATAGTGGGTATTTGATGGCTTGCAAGCGCACATGTTTGTCAAAGCACGTTTTCACGAAGTATTATTTCTAGTTTTAATATCGAATCCCAACAAAGGAGTTTAGGAAAGTGTTTATCTGTGGTGTTTATGTCACACTCAAGGGGTCACTGGTCTTGAGTGAATTGATTGTAGGAGTTGAGGTGGAAAAGGGTGAGTGTGAATAAAAGAGTTATATATTGAACGGTGATTAAAGTAAAGAACATAAATGTAAACAGAATGAAGGTTTGTATGGAGTTTCCTTCAGATGAAAGATTAGACATGGTGAGATATGGTTCTTGGTGATAATGAATGTGCCAAATGAAATAAGAAATGTAAGTGACCATAATACTTCTTATAAATATGTAAGTAGGCAAGTTACCTAAGGATGGCAATTTTATCCACGGATCCGGGTATCCACGGATATCCGACCCAGTGGGTAAGGGTATGGAGGACTAGGTACGCCCACGGATTTCATGGGGCGGATATCCGCTAATTCATGTGGCGGGCATGGGTAGTGGTTTCGCTCCATGGATATCCGATGGATACCCGGCAGAAACATGGGACCCACATGTCAGCGAGACATTTTTTTACATATGCCATATTACTCACTAAAAGGCCTAATGAACCAACTTCTAAGACCTAGGCCCAAAATCCCACCTAAGTACTAACCCTAGATAATTACTCTTATTATCTCAATCCCTACCTATTCCATTTCCCTAATCACTCCCTACATACGGACGAGGCAACCATCAGGGGAAGCGGCAGAGCGCCAGTCATGTATCCCCTCCTAGGATACTCGCAGGCCAGGACACAACCTAGCGGACCGGTGACACCTCCGCTCTCCCTGCCACCCCTATTCCTCCTCCACTAGGAATCACCGACGACTGCCCCTCCTGCATTCCTTCTCGTCTACAAGAATTGTTGGCGGTTGTCCCGTCCTCAACGACCTCCCCGACGGTAAGAATTCCCCCCAATTCCGTACATCCTTGTACTGGCCGACCTCCCCCTTTTCCCCTCACCCATACCTTGATTTTCTAATTGAAGGACTTGCCGCTGCTACTGCTGAGTAGACGTATTGGCGCAAGTGGGAAAGAATGGAGGCATGTTATGCTGAAATGTTGTCGAAATTTTCTATAATATCAAAGTTATGTTGAATGTTGTTATGATTATGTATATAGTGTGTAAACCAATGGATATCCATGGATACATGGATATCCGGCGGGTTTGGATCTGGGGCGACATCCATGTCCATGGATATCTTCGTGGGCGGGCTAGAGTGAGGTTGATGAATTTGGATTTGGTTTTGGTTTTGATATATCCGTCCAAACCCGCTCCATTGGTTACCCATGTGATAGTCAAGACTCCTCTTGGTAGATTCGCCTGACTCTGTTGATCTTTTTGTCTGCTACCAAAACCATGACTAGCACATCAATTAAGGTCATAAGACCAGATCAAGGCTTTAAGTTCAATGGTTCTTTGTTGTCCTCGAGTTATACTAACTCCTCTTTGATATCAGCCATGTCACTCGGGGGTCACCGATTTGCTAGCAAACAAGTTCATGTCTATGAGTTCCCAAGATCATGTTATCTGGGCCTTTAAATTAGATAACAAGCATTAGTCATACATAGATGATCATTCTCACACGGAATAATCACAAATAGATGAAGATAAAATAAGCACATCATATCTCACCAATTCCCTACATCTCCCATGCTTATGGGGATTTACTCGCACATAAGAGGAGAATAACACAATGATATTATAACAGTGCAAATGGAGTTCATCTCGCTATTACTGTAGAAAGCCATAATAAAGTTGAAGGACTCAAATACAAACCAAAGTAGCAACACTTATTATTGTGTTTTCAGCATATAGTTTCAATGTGTATCATTTAAAATATATGAGAGTTGTGCGAAAAGTTTTTTCCCTTCTCATATATTTTTCTAGAGAAGAAACATAATCACCTTAATTTTGGAAACAAAAAGGAACACGCATGCCCCCTTGAATGCTCTTTTACACAAATGAATTATATAGTGCATATGCGTATTATGTTATGAATGCGACTCTATCCTTTTAATGTTATTAAATATACTGGTAGAAATTCCATAGCATACGGGTCTAAGAAATATCTTAATATAAGTCTCTAGTATATGGTTACGTATGTATATATAGAAACTTCTTGAGTATATATTGAACAGTTGGGGTGATCTTTTTTGTGGTGTAATGCTTCTTACAAGTTGCAGTGTGCGTTCAATAAGAAGCCGAGAATATGTTAATAATGTATACTTTGTTATTCAAATATCATCGATTATAGTAATCACCACCAAACATAAAATTTGTATGGGCTCTACTAGTTTTGGACACAAAATATCAACTATTTTACATGCTATCCGCAATGTGCCTCTATATATGCTCTCCGCAATGATACATTGTATTGGTTCATCCTGTGCAATTTCTCGTGTAAACTGACATCAAATTTATATTGTTTATAAATAGTGGCTAGTCTCTTATATGTCAGATATAATGGCATATCAGTTAATACAAGTATAGTTTATTATTCGAGGTCATCCTTCTCTTGGGGTCTAGGGTGGTCACTCCATTTATCCACCCCATGGAATGCTTGAGGATTTAGAAATAACGGAAGAAGAAGCTCCTGTTGAGAGTGTTTATATGCGTTGTTGTATCCCTGTCACTATTTTGAGCATGACTTGAAGAACCACCACATACTTGGGGAGCAAAAGTTTGATTTGGCATGGGACAGTTAGATTTAGCAGAATTGTATTGGCCGAGAAAACAAATATACATAACTCCTTATAAGGACAAATAATATGTATCTAGTTGGTTGAAAACCAGGGGGAGCTAGACTTGCGTCGAGAGGGCACTCTAACTGTTGGGCTATGAGGAGAAAAACATAACTTTTTGCCCTACGCGGTTATCCCAAGATCTAGATGAGGTAGAAGGCCATGAGGATTACCACTAGACGCGTGGTTGCGGATTACTGATGAAGCGCGTCAGTTGATGCAGTGCAGTCTTCACGATCTGATCCAATCTGACGATGTTCAAGTGCTAAATGTCCAACACCTCAACCAGTATCCAAACATATGAGGAGGAGCTCCGACGGCGGACTGCTAGGTCCGGTGCGACGGCTAAACTGAATGGGGCTAAGGTTTCCAACGCATGGGGTGGTCTAACCGTGCCCTTTGGGCATCTTGCGCCCCAATATATATAGGGAGTGAAAGTGGGCTCCACTCACTTGTGGCCCATCCACTAAAGCCTATACGAGTCTCTTCGAGTCCAACTTGCTAACTCAGCCCGTATCTTATTCGGGCCCAACTCAAACGACTTGCTCCCGCTCTTAAGTGTTTGACCCCGCAGGCTCATGGCAACTTGGACACGATTGGAGTCCGACTCTCAATCGATCAGTCGGTAGCGGCTCCTAGCAGAACATGTCGACTCCCAAGTACCAAAGATTCATGACGACATACCTTCCAATGTGACTTATGTCTGGGTCCCTTTTGCCTCACAATATACTTTGTCAAACTATAGTAGAATAATTGGCATCCCTTAAATAGTCTGACTCTCTTCTCAATCCGAGATAAGTGATTCATCCGACTAACTCACTAGGCGGTCGGATATAAGTTTTGATTTTGAGACCCCATCCGAACAGTTTGCTTGTTCCCGAATCTAGTGTAGTCTTATGTTCCTGATAATCGTCTCGGTTAACACTTAACCGGGTCGTTTATGGCCATGCTTTCTGAATCATATCATCCGAAAGGCCCCAGAGAATATCTCTCCAAGTGGAGGGGCAAAATCCCATCTTGGTTATTCACATCACGCAGCTTGATTATCAGTCGACCCAAACTCTGCCTTTATAACTGCCTAGTGACGGAACAACGTTTGACAGAACCTAAGTCGGTGATCCTCAACTAGGATTGTGCAACAACCTCAGGTCTAAGGATTACACTGATTGAGACATACAAATGATGACTTATTCGTTGTATCTCAATATGGGTCAATCCGAGTCGCTAAAC
The DNA here is from genome assembly GCA_916181665.1 of Avena sativa. Classification (NCBI taxonomy): domain Eukaryota; kingdom Viridiplantae; phylum Streptophyta; class Magnoliopsida; order Poales; family Poaceae; genus Avena; species Avena sativa. The sequence continues at coordinate 289,975,328 of OV702296.1, forward strand.
TCTTTCGCCGAATCCGTGTAAGTCGGATAGCATCACCATGCTCATGACAAGTGGAACCGAGTCATCTGCCGACTTTCATATTAGTCTAAGTTTTGTGTCCAACACAACCTCAATAACCAAGGATATTTAGTATGACCAACATGAAAGTATAGTTCCACAACTAAATCACATATTTAATGATATACATTAGATGTTCATACAGGGACAACTTAATAACTTTATGAATACAATGAAAATTACATCATACATGATTGCCTCTAGGGCATATTCCCAACACTAACTATATAGATAATTCCACCAATCCGAGCTTTGGGGATAGTTATACTGTTTTGTTTAGTGTGGACAGTAAAGGTTTTAAGAAACTACTAACTTTAGAATTGGAAAAATAATATATTTTGGATAACATAGACACTGCTTCAGAGTTCGTCTTGGAACCGGCTGGTCCTGGCAGTGATGGGCACCAAAAATTATTTTTTGCACTGACTATTGTCGATCTGATACTTTGGCCAACGTCTTTTGATCCTAGAGACGTGGATAGTTCTTCCATAGATAGCAAGAAACGTCGACACTAGCAAGAACTAGTGGTATAAAGAGTACAGTCAGGGGTCTAAACATCGACACGCCAAAGAGTTGAATGTGGCCCGGGGGGAATATTTTCAGTCATTCTCGTTCCAGCAGAAAAAGCCCGCTTGCTAGTACAGTATATTGGTATACTCCAAAATCTCATCTAAACATTGCAACCACAGTAGTAGTACCAACGAGAAACAAACATTGTGAAAAGCGCAGAGTTGCCCTAAGCTAGTTTGGTGGCATTCGAGCAGACACTTAATATCAGTCGAGGTATATATAGAAGGTTCAGTACCCGCAAGAATGAATGGTTCATACATACAAGTCTCATATGTGTGAGCACATCATACTAAAACTATTCTAGCAAAATCGAGTATAAGTTGTGAGAAATTGATCATCACAATTTTGCAGCATGCATGTCATGTCAGCATGCATGGGTATCAATTTTCTCACTTCCGCTTTTGCTTTCTTGTTTTCATCCGGTTAGTGTTTCCTTCCAAGAGAAAAGAAACAAACGGTAAATGTGTGGACACATATCTACAGAGCATGACAGAAAAAAATAACTGATCTCAGTCTGTATTGGTCTGAACATGCAAAATATTTCAGATACAAATCATACCTTGAGTATGATAAACAGTACAAGAAGATGGACCTGTCCGTAACCATGTCCCAAGAAGCTGCAGATCCCAAATCCTTAGGCTTCGATGTGATGGGAAATTGGTTATATCCTCGAGTTGCATCTATCGCAGAATCTGCACCATGAGCGACGAGCAGCCGACAGTTTTTCTCCTTGTGCGCCTGTAAACTCAGGGACTCGGCGAGCTGAAGACGGCGGCGGGATGAGCTTCGGTTGGGGAGGCGGGGGCGACCTGATGGTCGTCCATCCATCTCCTGCGCGTTGGTTTCCTCGGCACCGACCAGCTGCTGCAGAGCTACCGGCAACGGCGAGGCGACGTTAGGGGGCGGCGAGCTCAAGGCAGCTGCGGGATGGGCTTCGGTCTGGTAGGCGGAGGACGACGTGGTGATCCTAGGGGATTCCCCATTTCCCGCAGCGCGGCCCCTGCTTGCTGCGCCCTGCGCGTCCACGTCCCTCGCCGGTCGAGGTCGCCGGCCTCCTGACGTGATTGACCTGGTGTTCTGGTCGAGCGAGCCATGGCCCTGCAGCGGTACCTCGACCGGCCGGTGGAGTACGGCTTCGCCGAGGTGAAGGCGGCGTGCTGCTGTCTCGGGAACATAAACGCCAAGTTCGCCTGCGCCCCGCTCAGTAACTACTGCGCCAGACGCTCCGACCACCTCTTCTGGGGCTTCTTCCACCCCACGGAGGCCACCGCGGAGAAGCTCGCCTCGACGGGGCTGCTCCCTTCATGGCTGCATCCTCCCCGCCAATATCAGGCAGCTCAGCGCTCTGTAGACTACTATTCCCTCTGTTTCCGTTTACAGTCCTGCCGGTATATCTGGATCGTCAATTTACTAAGTAATTATAAATTATATAACATAAAATTATACTATTAGAAACTTTAGATGTTATATTTTTTTATGATATAGAATTAATAATTTAGTAATCAAATTGATAATTTAGATAAACGTGTCAGACTTATAAACCGAAACGGAGAGAGTAGCTTGATTCATCTCCATCTACGGTCGACGAATTGTACTAGTACATATTTCCGCATGATACATTTTGTTGGATAATGATCCACATGATACATAGAAGATGAAAAATATTGAAGGTGCCCAGGGGATATACAGAAGAGAAAAATATTGAGGATATAAATGGAAATCTAACATTGTAAAGTTTTGTTACCTAAACTATTATAGAGCACAATGTTCAAGTAATCAATTGTAGAACGGTCCTCTTCGGGCATGTGCAGAGCGTGAGACATTGCTAGATGTCAGTCCATTGATTCTACTTCGGTTTATCTCCAGTTTGACCGTCCGTGACGTTGTAGTTATTCACAACGCTAACGCTATGACCGTGGGGATGTTAGAGTATATGTGTACGGTTTGGTTAGTCTAGGATAGATATATATCTCATGTCTTGTCTTGCACTCCAAGATGATCCCTGTAGGCCTATATATACTCGCTCATGTAGCTCAATAATACATCAATCATATTCCGTCAATCTCTCTTTATCGTTCAACATGGTATCAGCCCTAAATTCGATCCTACCCTAGAGCTGCCGCGGCCAAAACCCTAGGGCCGTCGTTGCCTCTCCCCAACCTTGGGCTACCCCCTCCTATGTCGCCGCGCTAGCCGAGCAACACGCTTCCGACGCGCTGCCTCCGGGGAGGTCGATCTCCATGATCACCGCCGGGGGCTGCGCAACCGGTACGTAGGGTTCGTCCGCCGATCCGTGATCGGCTGCCCTATAAGTTTCTTTTTTCTGACCTCTTGATCGATTTTTTTTGTTTTACCAATCTTAGATCGGATTGAGTCGCCCACCGCTGTCGTCTACTCGTGCCTCTATCTCGCGGTTGTCTATGCCAAGCACGTCCCCGAGCACGCGCCTATCACCGATCGAGCTACGGGCTACCGTTGCGTCAACCCTTCGGGTCGCAACGCCGTCGCCTTTGGTCCACATTACCGGCTGCCAACGCTCCTTCCTTGGCGTGTACGTCGATGGTGGTCTCCCAGTCGCTGCATCGACTTGCGCCATGTAGCTATGCTGCCCCCTTGGATCGTAGCGTCCCTGCAGGCTGTCTACTTTGCCGTCCCCGTGCACCACGTCCTCGATTTCCACCACGCCATTTCCTACGGCGCGGATCACCGTCGTCTGAGCATGGTCTTCATCACGCCGCCGGGTTCTTCCTCGCCTACTTCGCGCACTGCCGTCGCACTTCACAAGCTAACCTGTACGGCAACTTCTCGCTGTCGCAGGTCCCACTAACTACCCCATCGCCACTCTAGGCATGCAGCGTGACCACCCCAGGTCACCGTTTTTTCACTGCCCTCTACGTCTTCGTCCACTACAACTTCGTCGTCAGCGTCATCGCCTCGTCCCTGACTACACCAACTGTTTTTCTTATCCGACAACCGTTCTAGAGGTGTAACATCCCAGCATTAGAGCTTAGAAATAAGCTGAACCCAGATGTGTGCATTGTATTCATGCATAGAAAATCCGAATAATTTTCCCGCTTTTGAATAAAACTTGTCAAAGTAATTGAAGCTTCTCTCAATCTGATGGAATTGAAGTAAATCATCAAGTTGATTGCGATAAGTTTCAATATGACCTTTGCTAAAACCTCATTTTGGGTAAACATGATTTGATCTAAGGGTAGATCGAATGCAACGAAACTAAACCATTACACATTGATTAATGATTGTAATTAGATCCCTAGGTGATCACATCTTAGTATTCATTACAATATCTCATGAATACCAAGTAACAAGAATGTAATAACTAACTATTGACCTATTCAATCCTTATATATTTCTACCATGAGAAACATGGTAACACTTCACCATGACTCTTTAGTTAGGAAGGAAACCAAGCCAAGACCATTCACCACATATCTTTCTTTCCATATCAATCCTTACCATCTCTATTGAACCCTATTCTCATATTTGTTGTTCATCAATGTTGAGTAATCAACTATTGATTCACCAATTCTTAACCCATTAATAATTAATCTATCAATTCTTGTCCATATCAAAGCATTCACTTAAGGCCTATAAAGAAAGAAGTAAGAAGAGGTAAGTAGTAATGCTAGTTTTCGATATCATCTATAGGATGAGAGTGATTGAAGGGAATCAACTAAATATAGTAATTGAAGGAGTTAGCTCACTCCTGTATGGATAGAAGAGTTATATGGAAGATCTAATTATATGGTAACAAATAGGATTGTAAGGATGAACATTGAAGATGGAGACCAAGGAGTAATCCTATTGGATTAAGTAGGTATAGTCCATGAATAACATCCCTGATCCAATAGAGATACTAATAAGATAGTTTCAATACAACTGTAATGATGTATTGATGAAGCCTTCATTAGCCAATTGGAAACCTAAATCATAAAGGATCAAAGGATTATAATGATCATGCTTTAGTCACCAAGATTGAATGCTTATATCCTGTATAAGTGACATTGGTGGGTAAAACATGGTTGAACTCTGGTATAAGATATTGGAGTTAATTAGAGATAAGATAGTATGATTAGGAGGATGTTAGAGCAGCATTGAATTATAGAGTTAGTATTTTCCTCTTGGAAAATATTAAACACTTTAGGTGAAGTAGGATTTGGTATATATCTAATTACCAAGCAATCTATTAGAGTAATGTTGGTGGTGGAGGATTAAGGAAGGGTATGAATGGAGTTAGAAGTAAATACTTGTTGGATTGGAGGTTATCAGCAGTAGAGTAGTTGATATAACCAAGTATAGATGTGAGAGGATTAGGAAAGGTTTTTAGTGTCAAGCTCATTGGATTTATAAATGGATTTAGAAGAATTAAAGGTTGATAAGAATATCATTGTGTAGCAAAGCTCATCATGCTAGCACATGATGATGGATATGAAGGAGTAGTATATCTAGGAAAGGAATTCTTTAAGTAAAAGTCAAGAATTGTGAATTATGGAAGATAGGAATTATTGGTAAACACTAAACCCTAAATCTATAATCAAGCTTAACATCCATATCATCTATTGGATAAATCATTTTATTTTCACAATGCTTTCTAGGAATATTTCCTATAGCAAATCACTTAAGCACATCTCTGTCACTTCCAATTATCATAACCATATGTGCTTAGGAGTTATCTTTATCAATTCATTTCCATTAGACATTCAAGATAATAACTTTCTATTTTAAAGGGGAATAGCATTAAAGATCACAAACATAAAGACAATATGTTTATCCATAAACCTTTACTCACATCAACAAAAGAAAATAGGTACATTAAGAACCCTAAACCCTAGGGTAAGAATCTACAATTCAAACCCTAACTCCTATATTAGTTATAATAAAATGTATATATTTTGTTATTCCCTAGATTTATGGGAGTAATATTAACCATATTAATTCCTTCGTGTATCCTACATCAAATAATGATATATGATCATTATATAAAAATTTCCCTCCAAACTATAAGTTAACTAGAGTTAAATACTATCATTAAATAAAGAAATATAACATTATTTAATAAAAGCTCGCAAGATGCTAGTAAATACCTTTTAGTATTGTTACAATTATTTAGCAAATAAAGCCTATAAAGAAAATTCAAATCAAAGATGCAAATTCAGATCTGAAAATAAAACAGAATATAGAAAAGGGAAAGAACCAGGAAAAAACAGAAGGAGATCAAATCTGGCCCACGGCCCAACTTCCCTCTCTCTTATTCATTGCCCGCGAGCAGCCCAACCGCATCCCACTTCGTCCCAAGAACCAACCCGTCTCATCTCGCTCTATGACTGACAGGTGGGACACGGCCGAGGACTGCGGGTGGAATCTTGAAACTTAGCAGGGGGTTATCCACAAAACGACCTTTGTCGTCTTCCTCGCCTACTAGAAGCTGCACGGTGGCAGTGGCCGATGCCGTTTGTCGCCGCCGTGCGCTGCGATGCTCACTGCCGACACTCGGGGTGGGGATAAGATTGCCACCGCGACGTCCCCGCTCGTGCTCATCCCCATTTCTCCCTCTGAAGCCCTCTCTCTCTCTCTCGAGTTCCTCTTCTGAACCGAAACCCTAGCTCCATGTTGCCAGTGATTGTCGTCGTCCTGAGCTCTCCCGTGCTCTGTTGATCAAGCAACCATCCTCGCCTTGTCCTTCTGAGCCTCTTAGTCAAAGGAATCGAGGTGGGGCGGCGGGAATCGACGCCACGAGGTCATCATCCCGAAGTCCGGCCACCGTGGTCCTCGTCGATTTTGACCACCTCCCATCTCGCCAATTACTCCACGAGCTTCCTGGTAATGCTCTGAGCATGATAGTGCTTTCCTTTTTCTCGTTTGCCTCCTAGTTTAGGATTTGGTCGAACACCGTCGTCGGCCACCACATTTACTGGTCGCCAGAGTAGCTCCGGTGACCAAAACTGAGTGGCGTCGCCACTATTGAGCTCAGCGTGCTCGCCCGCGTCCAACGAAACCCTCCCCGCGTGCAAGAACCCTCCCAATCGATTGATCAAAACTTCGATCCGAGAGTAGCAGTTCGTGTGACATCATGATGACGTCCTGCTTGCGTCATCTTGACCTGGTCCATCCTGTTGACTGGTCCGCGCCTAGGTGGCATGCCAACCTGATCTGACCCCACATGTCAGTGACTTAGGGTAGATCCAGTCCGAGTGTAAAAAGTTAAATCCTTATTTAGAAATTAAATTAGAAAATGATTAAATCTTAGAAATTTAATAACTTTTGTTTTATAATTCAGAAAAATATGTTTAATATATGAAAATTTTCAAAAAAATAAAATCTATAACATTAAACCATTATCAAACATTATTATGCTAACCATTTAAATAATTATTATTTAATAGAGGTTTTAAAAGTTTTAATACTTTGAAAATTCATATTTAATGTTGGTAAATGTTAAAAATATAAATAAAATACCAAAAATCTTATGAAAATATGAACTATAATTTAAAACCATAATCATGCATTATTATTTCAATTAATTAAAGATTTATTATTTATTAAGTAATTATAAAGTAATAAACCTTATAAAAAAATATCTTATTATTTATAAATCACAAAAATACATATAATATACCAAAATAATCAAAATATAATACCGACATGTTAAAAATATAATATTACACTTTTGAGGTAAATAAACAAATTTAAACACTTTAATAACTTGAATTTAAACCTATTCCCTTAGTTAATTCATATAAGGGTAAATAAAATTTGTTAATATTTCTAAAATTGCCAATTTAGGTCTAATAAATAATACTAGTCTTAAATATTTGTAATATAAAGTAAAATTGGTCTAACACATTTTAAATACAATTTTACTGAATTATCTTTCAACCATATGTGTAGTTTATTTTATAAAAAGATCTTTAACAAATATAAAATCTTCAAGAATGATATTTTAACCAAATAAAATCATTTACCATTGTTTCACTCACAACTTTATAATGGACTAACTCCAGAGATAATTCATAAATAGTAAATAATAATGTTTACTTATTCATAAGCCATAACCATACCCTTATAAGGAACTAAATCCTATTATACATTTATAATGTTAAGAAACCACTACTCAAATAAGAGTAATGTCATTCTTAAATAACTTTAATGAAACAAAATAAATTGAACAAGATACAAGTATCATAAGTAATACACCTAAGTCTATCTCTGTCTTTCAAGTTAACTTTAGTCTACAAGACTTTAAATATAAGGCTAAAGACTTTGTTATGTGTTTTATAGTTAACTTTGGTCTGTTATGGTTAAGTCATAAAACATATCAAGTCCAAACTATTCAAGCAAACATAAACAACATCAATCACATTCTATCAACCATATTCTAAAAACTATCAGGATTGTTTAAACCTTAATTAAGAAATCTTTTCTTCAAAAGTTATTCGTTTTGCCACTTCAGACAACAGATGACAATTAATCGTAATCACATTACTTTATACTCTACTTATATACTTAGAACTATTAACAATTAAGTTACTTATAAATGTCAATACTTGTAAAGTAAGATTTGGTGATAAGGCAATTCTTATATAAGTAGTCTTTGAGTAGCATTCCACATTCGTGTATATTGTTGTTGTATACCATTATAATTACATGTTGCTTCACACACACTCACAAGCCTTAATAAAAAGAACAAGTATGAAACTTACCTAAAGGACAACACATTCTAAAGAAATCATTTCCAGTTTCCAAACCCTAGATCAACGCTATCCCCGGGATTCGAGTTTATCAACTTGCATTACATTACTTATGCTTAAGAGCATCTTGTTTTTTTCAACATTAGTACTTACCGGACCAATGATGTTGATTTCAGATATTGGATCTTATACTGTCTTGAATACCGTGAGTGCATAATCTTGTAATCACAAAAGGCAAGTTCACACTTGCTCATGTCCTTTGATTATTTTCAGTAAAATATTTTGCAAATCTAGTGTTGTCATCACCTACATTTCAAAAAGGTTAGAAAACACTATTTTTGATAATAATGTGAATTATTGGTTACTGATCCAGGGTGATCAGCTAATCTATTAAGTCTGGAAGTTGGAATACCACTGCACATGACTATAACACCTAGGACTTAACAAGCAATGTCTCCAGTGATTCTTGCACCGTATATTATGAGTTGACCATGAGATTTGGAATGGGACGGAGAAGTCAGCTGTATCTTTTCCCTCTCGCATGGATCCGGATGTGCGGGTCGTGGCTATTATCCTCATAGTGTGCATTGATTGGTAATTCGTAGAGGATATGCAGCATATAGGTGAGAACCCTCAACGTCCCACGATAGTTCCGGCATCTGAACGGTATGTACTACCAATTGTCGTAATTCAATATGTGGGCTGGCGTACACCAAGGAGACATGTGGGGTCGTGGAGAAGGCATTGATTGGCTTGGATCATCTTCTGGACCCCACATCATGGAATTGTGGACGGGAATAAGCTGCCCGATTGTGCAACAAAGAGTTGATCTCTCATGGGTAAAGTAACGCACCTCTGCAGAGTGTAAGAACTATAACTTGTTACTCCCTGTTCCGGGAAGGAGCTGCGAATGCGGCGGGAAAGGAACTCCATGAAAGTTTTGGTAAACCCGTGAAGGCTGACGGACATAGCTTTTTAGAATAAAAGCAACCTTTGAAGAAATGTTTACGAAAACTTTCATTGCCTACGACCTATGGTCTGTGGCTATAGATATAGTGCATCAAACACTCTTTTTCTAGTGAACTTGCTGAGTACGCTCGTACTCAATGTATCTTCTTAACCCTTGCTAGATTATGAAGCCATTAAGACGGCGTCTACATCAAGTTATGCTCCAGGAGTCATAAATAAAAGCTAAAGCTCTTCAATGAGGTCAAGGAAGTCAACATATACATCAAACCAAGTAAAGACAAAGTTACTGAGTAGATAGGAATATAATTTCTAGCCATAGAACCTATTTCTATAGTGTATTGCAATAGCAGCAATGCCAAACCAATAGTTAAGATACTAGTCTTAATAATATGATAGTTTTTAAGTTGTTCATTTCGGATTCTTCTTTGTAAGAAGTTTCTTTCTCTCTCTTTAACCTAGAGTGTTCTCTCGATCTTGTGTATAGAGTGAGTTGTAACCTTTAGCCATGTATTGGACCTGCTGTATTTCTGTTGTACCACTCTGAGGGATGTAATACTAGTGAATGGTGTTTCATTGGTGTTATGTCAACGACTATAGTGTACTATATCATGCAGTGGTATGCTGGGTCACCGCAGTTGGTATCAGTGTTGGAGATATGCCCAAGAGGCAATAATAAAGTGGTTATTATCATATCTTCATACTTATGATAAATGTTTACATACCATGCTATAATTGTATTAACTGGAAACATTAATACTTGTGTGATTTGTAAACATAAAAGAGTCCCTAGTAAAGCCTCTTGTTAAACTAGCTTGTTGGTTAATATATGATCATGGTTTCCTGATCATGAACATAGAGATGTTATTAACAACAGGGTCATATCATTAAGAGAATGATGTGATGGACATACTCATATAGATAAGCGTATCATAAAGATCAAGTCATTTAATATAGTTCATTTGCTATAAGCTTTCTGATACATAGTAACCTAATTCCTTCGACCATGAGATCATGTTAATCACCATCACAGAAGGATTCTTTGATGACATCAAACACCACACCATAACTGGGTGGCTATAAAGGTGGCATTGAGTGTTTGGAAAGTATGGGTTAAGGCACATGGATCAAGAGTGGGATTTGTCCATCCATATGACGGATAGATATACTCTGGGCCCTCTCGATGGAATGTCATCCAATTAGCTTGCAAGCATGTGACTGGATCATCAGGGATCACATATCACGGGAACGAGAAAAGAGTACTTATCGGTAACGAGGTTGAACTAGGTATGCAGAGATACCGACGATCAAAACCTCGGATAAGTAAACTATTGTGAAACAAAGGGAAATTGGTGTCATATGTAAGTGGTTCATTCGATCGCAAAGTAATCGTAGAAATATGTGGGAGCCATATGAATTTCCAGATTCCTCTATTGGTTATTGATCGGAGAAGTGTCTCGATCATGTCCGCATAATTCACGAACCGTAGGGAGACACACTTAAGGATTCGATGTTGTTGTGTAGTTATGGAATGATGAGTAAGAGACCGAATGTTGTTCGGAGTATCTTATGGGATCCGGGATATCACGAGGAGATCCGGAATGGTCCGGAGAATAAGATTCATATAAGGAAAGTCCTGTTTCGGAGTTAGGGAATGATTCCGGTGTTTTCACCGGAAATGTTCTAGAAGGGTTCGGAAGGTCCGGCACTCCGGAGGGGAAGGGTACATGGATGTGTCATAACAATATGGAATGGTTGCATCATGTACTAGGTCACTTGGCTGGGCAAAATAAAGGGAGAAATCAAATCCTAGTTTGAAAGTCAAACGCCAATTTGAAAAAGTCAAACGGCAAGTTTGCTTGGTGGAGGGAGAGTAGGAAACCTACTTGGGGAGGAAGTCCTCCTCCCTCCACCCACCGGCCAAGGAGGCCAAGTTGGGGGAGGACTCCCTCCTCCCAACCGGTCACCCTCCACCTATATAAGGAGGGGTAGGGCAGCCCTACCCCCCACACCCAAAAACCCTAGCCCTCTCCTCTAAGCCGCCGGCGCCACCACCCCTGCTGCCGCCGCCTAGGGCACCACCAACTCGCCGAGTTGGGGTGATCCCAAACCCTAGCCGCCGGCTACACTCTCCCCTTGGTGCCTTATAAACCCTAGATCACCAAGGCGTCTCTCATAGTCCACCATACTCGCTCCGGCTTAAGGCGAAGCCCTGCGAGATCTCCCCTCTACTTCCGGTACCACGTCGTCGTGCTGCCGGAATCACGAGGAGAGTGCTACAACCTCCGCTGCCTGCTGGAACAAGGGAGAGGAAGGTCTTCATCGAGTACCGAACGTGTGACCGACTGCGGAAGCGCTGCCGGAACGCAACGCCGGAAGGATCGTCTACGCAATCTTGAGATCAGCAAGAGTACGACTACATCACCCACGAGAATTTGCTCTCGTTAACCGCTTTGGAATCTTTGAGGGTGAGTTCCTCTATCGACTCGTTGCTACAATCTAGTAGATAGATCTTGGCTTGTTTTTTGCATGCGGTAGAAATTTTTTGTTTTCCATGCTACGAACCCCTAGAGTGGTATCAGAGCTGTGTCTATATGTAGATCTGTTGCACGAGTAGAACACAATGGTCATTGTGGGCATTGATGCTTTTGTTATCGATTGCTTCTTGTGTACTTTGCATCTTGCGGGATGGTGGGATGAAGCGGCCCGGGCTAACCTTACATGACATCGTTCATGAGACTTGATCCACGCTTGACATGCAACTTGTATTGCATAAGTGGCTTTGCGGGTGCCAGTTTCTCCCACCATAGTTAAGATTCAATTTACCACGGGTGATTGACAATACTAGTATCAATGTTGTGGTTCTTGTTCATAAGTTAGAACGACACTTATTGAAAGCCCCAAACCACGTAAAACATGCAAAGAAAATTAGAGGCGTCTAACTTTGTAGATATGATGAACATGTTGATTGTTCACCATTGAAGCTACATCAACTCTCGTGATGATCAGTTTTGATGTGGAGGATTTGGTTCGTGTGATCACTAAAACAATGTGAGGGATATTGTTTTGAGTGGGAGTTCAACGGCAATATGATTAAAGGTTGAACACTATTTATCATAAATTAAATCAAAGTGAATTTGCATAATTGTTGTAGTCATTGGCATCCGTTTACCACCTTGCGCCTAGTTATAATTGAGATGATAGAACTATAGAATTCTGGTTAGTTACTTTACGAACTGGAATCGTATTGTTTTGAAGTGTTAATCTAAAGAGTAAAAGTCCTATTGCAAACTTTCAGTAAGTTCCGGTTACTCCATGAAGTTTAATAATTGGTATTAAATCAAGAGTGACAATTCCAAGTGTTAGTGTATAAGTATCATGTTTGTCTCCATGATTCTTGATATTCAAAGGATTGTCTAAATATCAAGGTTATCTAGGATCTGAAAGAGTTGTTTCAGAAACCATGATGTGTGGAAGATATTGTGATATCTGAAACGAAGTTTTGGTTGCAACATGATAGAGTATAATATGGCAAAAGTCATGTTCTCATATTTGATAAGAATTAGTTTTGGAGAGCAACATTATACTCGCAATTCACCGTTATAAGCTAAAAGTAGCTTGATCATGGATAATTCCATGATAAGGGTGAATATTTGATGTAGGCAAAATGTTTACTACACCAAGAGATTACTAAAGAAAGGAATTTGAAAGAACACCAAACATTTGATGATGGTGATCTACTTCAAAGTGCAAGTCCAAAGACATTGGTATTTTACTATACATGCTTTGGACCATGTGTCATGTATATGGCTCCACTATTGATGTTGAAAGATTCTTTCAAACAGAAAAGGAAATACTGAAAGAGAATCTCATAAATATATGGCAGAAAATAAAAGACTAGAATTGTTCAGCTTAAGTATATAGATGATATACATGTTATGGCTATATTCTTTGCTTATTAAACAATGTGGTTCTTAAGTATTTGATACTGAATTTGTTGGTGTGAATCGTCATACGAAACAACACAATTCATGAACTACAATGGCCTAAGTAACTAGCAAAAGAATATGTGATGATGTTCATCGAGAACAAATAAAGGGTTATTGTGCTGCTTGTTAAACATCAAAGCTTGCCTTCAAGATTTATTTTATCAGGTATTATGAGAACAAAAGGGTTGTTCAAATAATTGCCATAATCCATAAAAGATGGATGATTCACAAATCTCGTTGGAGAAATCACATCCATAAAACTAGTGCTAAAAATGTCGAAAGACAAATTGATTGAAAGATCACTTAGGAAGTGACATCGCCGTTTAAATTATATTGGAAAGAAAACATGAAGAAAATCCATGTGGATGGAATTTTGGAGTCTTTTTTATTTTTGATCAAATGACACTTGTGAAACTTTCCTAGAGATAATTAAAACTTTGTTCATAGGCCAAAAGGGAACGAATGACTAGCTTATTGGAACTTGTACATATTGTTGTATGAAGTCCATTATGTGTAGTCAAGAGCGATGGATTTCAACTTCATATGCTTTCTCCAAAAATTTGAGTGAATATATGAATATTTACTTAATAAGGATGAAGTATGAAACGTTTGAAAAGTTCAAAGATTTTCAAGATGAAGTGCAAAATCATTGTAACAAGAATATAAATAGTTTATGATAAGATCATAAAGTAAGATATTTGAGTTATAAGTTTAGCATAATACGTAATATTTAAGGAATCGTTCCGTGGATTTGCATTTCCCGAAACACCATAAGAGTATGGAGCGTTCGAGATATGTAATTAAACCTTGTTTGACATGGTAAGATCAAAGGTGTAATTCATAAAACTGTCATTATATTTTAAAGATTAAAAGCTTTAGAGACCACCGTTTTTCCACTTAAAAGAGCTCCATCATAATCCGTTGAATTGACACCATATAAAGTTATGGTTTGGAATAAAATCCGAGTTGTCCTTTCTTAAACATTGGTATGCTTTGCATAAGAAAGATGTTTGCAACCAAAATCGGATGAACATATCTTTGTATGTTATTTTGAATAATCGTTGAGTATTCCTCCATAACACCAAATACAAAAATGTTTGTCGCTTAGTACGTCAAGTTTCTTTGAGAAAGAAATTTTCCGTGAAAAGTTAAGTGGGAGGACAATAGAACTTTGATAAGGTTAAAAGAACCTTAGCTATATGTGCAAAGTTGTGCAGCGCCGAAAAGTGTTCCGGAGGCAGCAACAATGGCTCACGTGCCTCAAAGGTTGTGGTCACGGAGATCTAAGTTCCTATTGAAACAAGTAGGTTGGGTAAACAATCAAATACCAAGATTTGAGAGTTAAATCATTATTTGACAATAATGATCCGACTACATGCAAAGAAACGATGATGGGCCCTGACTCCGTCAAATGGCTTGAAGCCATAAAATCCATGATAGTTCTATATACGAGAGATCAAGCTTTGAACTTGAAAGACCCTCTGGAAAGGTACAAGACCTTACTGTCATATTTGGATCTATAAAGAAATAGACATGGGTGTTTCACATCTATGAAATTATCGACATATCGGGAAAGAGTTCACGACAATGTTCAAAGAATTGACTATGACAAGATCTGATCTTTCATTAAGCGATATTTAGTCTAGACGGATTAATATAGCAACCACGACATATAAATTTTGTTATGTGTTGAATAAACAAAACAAGTTCTTCTAATAGAATGGTTACCTAGGACATGTGCATGACACGGTCCAAAGGGTTTTGTTAATTCAAAGGATGCTAAAAGCATATGCAAACTTCAATGGTTGAAGTAAGCATCGCGGAGTTGGAATCTTCACTATGATGAAACTGTTAAAATAGTTTAATTTCATCAGAGACGATGAAGATGCTTGCATTTGCAAGAAATTAAGTGGGAGCGCTAAGACATGTGTCTAATACATTATGTGGAAGACATATTGTTGATTGGAAATGATGTATCTTTTTATTAACATAGGATAAGAATTTCATCTCGATGAAAGGCTTAGGCAGAACCCGAATATTTGGCATCAATGTCTATATGGATAAATTGTGATGCCAATATGGTTGTGCCAGAAGTACATAGATGAGATATTGAATGAGTTCAATATAGAAACTACAAGAAAAGTTCTTGTTGCACAGGAAGGATTGAATAAAGATTTAAGTATTTTTGATACTTGATATATACAATCACAAAGAGTATTTTATCAATCATGTTGTGATGTGTACAAATCCAGATATGTCCTATGCTCTAAATGTTATGAGCATATACCAGAATGATTCATAAGATGATTATTGGACGATAGTAAAGATATTCTTATGATCTTGTAAAAGAACTAAGAATATATTATTTTTTAGAAGTGACAAATAGATGGTTAGTTCATTGTAAATGAATTACGTTGATACTAGTTTTGTCACAAAGTACAAATTAAGTTTATCTCAATCTAAACTAAGAGTGGCACAATATGATGGAATGTGAGTTCCATAATGAATTTGGATGAGCTCCAAAGTTAAGACATTGTGACATATACTACAACAAAAGGCTAAGTATATAACTGCTATTATAGCAGCAAAAGAGGGCATTTGTGTCAAGTAGTTTGTTATCAAACTAGGTGTAGTTCACAGCAGGGATAATGCTATGAAGATATATTGTACGACAATATTATCAACATGTTTTAACCCCAAAGAACTAAAGGTCACACCAAAGGACCAAATTTGTACAAAATCATCTCATTAGAGAATGAGTGATGCGTAGAGACGCAAAGACATGCAATTACACACGGACCTGGAAGTGTTAGATCCGGAGATCAGTTGACCACTAGCAATCGTGTACATACGACACCAGAAAGACATAGGTGTTGAATACACAAAGGTTTGAAACTAGATTATTGACTCTAGTGCAAGTGGGAGACTGTTGGAGATATGCCCAATAGGCAATAATAAAGTGGTTATTATCATATCTTCATACTTATGATAAATGTTTACATACCATGCTATAATTGTATTAACCGGAAACATTAATACTTGTGTGATTTGTAAACATAAAAGAGTCCCTAGTAAAGCCTCTTGTTAAACTAGCTTGTTGGTTAATATATGATCATGGTTTCCTGATCATGAACATAGAGATGTTATTTACAACAGGGTCATATCATTAGGAGAATGATGTGATGGACATACTCCTATAGATAAGCGTAGCATAAAGATCAAGTCATTTAATATAGTTCATTTGCTATAAGCTTTCTGATACATAGTAACCTAATTCCTTCGACCATGAGATCATGTTAATCACCATCACCGGAAGGATGCTTTGATGACGTCAAACACCACACCATAACTGGGTGGCTATAAAGGTGGCATTGAGTGTTCAGAAAGTATGGGTTGAGGCACATGGATCAAGAGTGGGATTTGTCCATCCATATGACGGATAGATATACCCTGGGCCCTCTCGGTGGAATGCCATCCAATTAGCTTTCAAGCATGTGACTGGATCTCAAGGGATCACATATCACGGGAACGA
Organism: Avena sativa; assembly: GCA_916181665.1. Lineage (NCBI taxonomy): Eukaryota > Viridiplantae > Streptophyta > Magnoliopsida > Poales > Poaceae > Avena > Avena sativa. The sequence continues at coordinate 289,992,151 of OV702296.1, forward strand.
GAAAAGAGTACTTATCGGTAACGAGGTTGAACTAGGTATGTAGAGATACCGACGATCAAAACCTCGGATAAGTAAACTATCATGAGACAAAGGGAAATTGGTATCGTATGTAAGTGGTTCATTCGATCGCAAAGTAATCGTAGAAATATGTGGGAGCCATATGAATTTCCAGATTCCTCTATTGGTTATTGATCAGAGAAGTGTCTCGATCATGTCCGCATAATTCACGAACCGTAGGGAGACACACTTAAGGATTCGATGTTGTTGAATAGTTATGGAATGATGACTAAGAGACCGAATGTTGTTCGGAGTATCAGACGGGATCCGGGATATCACGAGGAGATCCGGAATGGTCCGGAGAATAAGATTCATATAAGGAAAGTCCTTTTTCGGAGTTGGGGAATGATTCCGGTGTTTTCATCGGGAATGTTCTAGAAGGGTCCGGAAGGTCCGGCACTCCGGAGGGGAAGGGTACATGGATGTGTCATAACAATATGGAATGGTTGCATCATGTACTAGGTCACTTGGCTGGGCAAAATAAAGGGAGAAAGCAAATCCTAGTTTGAAAGTCAAACGCCAATTTGAAAAAGTCAAACGACAAGTTTGCTTGGTGGAGGGAGAGTAGGAAACCTACTTGGGGAGGAAGTCCTCCTCCCTCCACCCGCCGGCCAAGGAGGGCGAGTTGGGGGAGGACTCCCTCCTCCCAACCGGTCACCCTCCACCTATATAAGGAGGGGTAGGGCTCCCCTACCCCTCACACCCAAAAACCCTAGCCCTCTCCTCTAAGCCGCTGGCGCCACCACCCCTGCTACTGCCGCCGCCTAGGGCACCACCAACTCGCCAAGTTGGGGTGATCCCAAACCCTAGCCGCCGGCTACACTCTCCCATTGGTGCCTTCTAAACCCTAGATCGCCAAGGCCTCTCTCATAGTCCACCATACTCGCTCCGGCTTAAGGCGAAGCCCTGCGAGATCTTCCCTCTACTTCCGGTACCACGCCGTCGTGCTGCCGGAATCGCGAGGAGAGTGCTACAACCTCCGCTCACTACTGGAACAAGGGAGAGGAAGGTCTTCATCGAGTACCGAACGTGTGACCGACTGCGGAAGCGCTGCCGGAACGCAGCGCCGGAAGGATCGTCTACGCGATCTTGAGATCGACAAGAGTACGACTACATCACCCACGAGAATATGCTCTCGTTAACCGCTTTGGAATCTTCAAGGGTGAGTTCCTCTATAGACTCGTTGCTACAATCTACTAGATAGATCTTGGCTTGTTTTTTTGCATGCGGTAGAAATTTTTTGTTTTCCATGCTACGAACCCCTACAATCAGAGCATATGCTTTGACCTTAGGTTGGAAACCTAGTAAATGGGTAGAACCTGTAGGACACATATCTGCAATAATAAAGAGTTATCTAGTGATATGAGGGATATTCAACTGAGAATAAACCTGTCATGTTGCTAGTGCGATAATTCTTTAGTATGATTGCAATTCCGATCATTACCCAAGAGTTTTAACTCTATGTGACTGATGATAATTTCTTATCTACAGTTCTACATGGCACCTCGATATCCACCCCGGAATGTTCAAGTGATGAACAGGACATTAAATGACTACAGAGGGGACTGGACAGATAATCTCCGACAACTTCTATGGAGTCTGGATTGTGAATCAATACTTTTGGTCAAGATTTACAGTTACTATGATGGGCAGGTATTAGCTAAATACCGTTTCATGATCATGTTATCCAAGAAGTTAGGACTTAAGGGAGAAATACCATCAGGAGAGTCAAGGTACATGGCATCTGCATATCAGATTGCTGTAGCAGCAACCATAACCATGATCCGAGAACAGAAATCCCAAGCTCTAGAAGGTAGTACCCACACTATTTTACCACATGAAACCTCGAACCCGGAGCATGAGTTAGATCACTCTACTCTAGTCCAAACTGAACCCACTCTAGCCATAGAGTATATGGATCGTTATCGGTCTTTGCTAAACACTTACCACAACACTCACCAAGTCTTAGTTCAGGAGCTGGACACGGTCATTGAGGATTTTACTGATCCTGATAAAGCAATAGCACGTAGGAAGAAGTTAGATAGAGAAGCTAGGCATCCCAAACACATCTCTTCAGGAGAAGTGTATGAGGAAACCAAGTTTGATGATCCACACTCATAAAACTATGCCTACTACCAAAATAAAACCCAGCCATCTAAAGATTTATGGACCAAGTATATTTCCGAACAAAAGGAATTGGCGGGAGCTATTCCAAGTAACCATGAGCAACACCGGTATGAATGGGGAGTGGAATCTCAAGGTGGAACCATAGGAAGTCCTATACCTTGTGATACAGGTATCGGAGAAGAGACCAACTATAACCATATAGAGCCTTATGGACCATATGGGGGTAATACCAACCCAATTGACTTAGAAGAGTATTCCGGTAGTTACTATACCAATATGTACGAATGGATCCAAGAAAAAGCGAAAGAACCCTCTTACTTTGAGGAAGCATTGCTGGAAACGCGGGTATATCCTGTAGAAAACTATGCCAACTCTAGTCATTTTTCAATGACTAATCTCAGTCTCGGTACTTCTAATCAAGAATACGCACCTCCTGGATGCTCTTACGCTCCAGAAGGCAGTCGTAGGACTTCACGTCATCATGGACGGAACTCCAGGAAGCACTAGAGAAAGATGAAAGTAAGAATGGAAAGAAGTCCTAAGGGATGAGTGCTTGAATAATGTACATAGAGGGTAATGCGTATTGTAGTTTGAAGGGTTTGCTGAAATAAGTGAGGATATACTCACAAGAACACGAATTTCTTGTAAGATAGTTGTGTGATGTATATGTGAGGCAAATCGTTGGAACGGTCAGTTCATCTGTAAATTATTTAAAACCTATGTATAATACATGGTATATGTTTTGTTGTTTATCGACTTTGGGGTTTTCTTGAATCTTCTTGATTGGCTAGATCTGTACATGAAGTTTGACTTGGTGTGCAAATGCATGATGTAACACCCAATTATTACTTGATGTTATAGACCTAGATAGGAACGGGAATCCATGTAAGGGAGTGACGAGTTCTAAAGATCAATATGAGGATTTACATGAAGAATGAAGCAAGTATAAGGAGTATCAACACAATTTGAAGAATGGATCAAGCTCCGTTCATTACTAGCCAGCAATAAGAAGGAAGAATAGTGTAGGAAATATAAGGAGCAACAAGGAGTGATGAAATTAACTTCACCTAGAATAGGTAATATTTCTAAGAAGTAATGGAGTAGTAGTACCAAGTTCATGGAAGTATCATGAATAAGTACAAAGAAGTAGTGAAATTAAGTTCACCAGAAAATGGGTGATATCCAAATTCGAATAAGTTTGAGTGACTGCCAGAAATATGTCGGAAATCACAGAGTAATTCATATACCCTGGGCTGGTCTGCGGCTGGTATTTGTCCGCAACTGATAATTGGCTGATTTAGTTAATCAGATCGTCTTAAAAGTTGCACAAAGAGCATAAAACTTGGCCTAAGTTAAGGAAGACATAAAGAGGTAGAAATATTAAAGTTACTGTCTTTCGAGACGCTTCGCGAAGTCAAGTCTATCAAAGCGAAAATGTCCAAATAGTAAGTAAGACTAATATGATGAAAGATCCACTTCGGAGATCCACAATTGTGTGGATACACCGTAGAATCTTTCATGAGAACCCAACTAGGTAGAAAATAAGCTAGACAAAGACCTACATTCTAGTTATTAAGCCAATGATTACTATATAGGCAGTTTAGAGACTATTAGAAAACCCTAAGGGGGAGAGTAAACAAAAGAGGAAGTATTGTTTTCTGATTTTCCAAGTAAAGGTTGGAGAAGAAGTACTTAAGGTAATAATAAAAGATTATCTAAAGCTTTATAAGATAAAAACTTGAAGGTGATAAAATAGGTTAATATTAATAGACTAATTCTAAAGGAAACAACTCTTAAGTGATTCATAAGAGAGAATAAAGCGCATCCGATTGGACAAGTGTAGAGGAACAAGAAATTCCAATGGGTATGAACTAAATGAGTTCAGATCCAATTTTGAAAGGAATACCAGTATCAACCATACTATGACAAAAAATATATATTCTTTTGACCACAAATATTGGCAAATAGAAATTTAAAACCTGTTTTAGTGAGACTTCCTAGACCTTATATAATATAGTAAGAAAGTTCAATGATTAAGTGAAAGAGTTGGATTAGGATATCTAATCGGAATAAGAAAACTATCTGGATATGGGATATTGCAATTATTCCCATTTGAGGTTACCATGGAGTGGAGAAATGCAGTAACCACTACAAGTCAATTCCTTACTCTGAAACGTGAGAGTTTGCGAACTTCGAGGATGAAGTTTATTTTAAGGGGGGAGTCTGTAACATCCCATCATTAGAGCTTTGAAATAAGTTGAACCCAGATGTGTGCATTGCATTCATGCATAGAAAATCTGAATAATTTTCGCGCTTTTGAACAAAACTTGTCAAAGTAATTGTAGCTTCTCTCAACTTGATGGAATTGAAGTAAATCATCAAGTTGATTATGATAAGTTTCAATATGACCTTTGCTAAAACCTCATTTTGGGTAAACATGATTTGATCTAAGGGTAGATCAAATGCAATGAAACTAAACCATTACACATTGATTAATGATTGTAATTAGATCCCTAGGTGATCACATCTTAGTATTCATTACAATAACTCATGAATACCAAGTAACAAGAATGTAATAAATAACTATTGGCCTATTCAATCCTTATCTATTTCTACCATGAGAAAAATGGTAACACTTCACCATGACTCTTTAGTTAGGAAGGAAACCAAGCCAAGACCATTCACCACATATCTTTCTTTCCATATCAATCCTTACCATATCTATTGAACCCTATTATCATATTTGTTGTTCATCAATGTTGAGTAATCAACTATTGATTCACCAATTCTTAACCCATTAATAATTAATCTATCAATTGTTGTCCATATCAAAGCATTCACTTAAGGCCTATAAAGAAAGAAGTAAGAAGAGGTAAGTAGTAATGCTAGTTTTGGATACCATCTATAGGATGGGAGTGATTGAAGGGAATCAACTAAATATAGTAATTGAAGGAGTTAGCTCACTCCTGGATGGATAGAAGAGTTATATGGAAGATATAATTATATGGTAACAAATAGGATTGTAAGGATGAACATTGAAGATGGAGACCAAGGAGTAATCCTATTGGATTAAGTAGGTATAGTCCATGAATAACATCCCTAATCCAATAGAGATACTAATAAGATAGTTTCAATACAACTGTAATGATGTATTGATGAAGCCTTCATTAGCCAATTGGAAACCTAAACCATAAAGGATCAAAGGATTATAATGATCATGCTTTAGTCACCAAGATTGAATGCTTATATCCTGTATAAGTGACATTGGTGGGTAAAACATGGTTGAACTCTAGTATAAGATATTGGAGTTAATTAGAGATAAGATAGTATGATTAGGAGGATGTTAGAGCAGCATTGAATTATAGAGTTAGTATTTTCCTCTTGGAAAATATTAAACACTTGAGGTGAAGTAGGATTTGGTATATATCTAATTACCAAGGAATCTATTAGAGTAATGTTGGTGGTGGAGGATTAAGGAAGGGTATGAATGGAGTTAGAAGTAAATACTTGTTGGATTGGAGGTTATCAGCAGTAGAGTAGTTGATATAACCAAGTATAGATGTGAGAGGATTAGGAAAGGTTTTTAGTGTCAAGATCATTGGATTTTAAATGGATTTAGAAGAATTAAAGGTGGATAAGAATATCATTGTGTAGCAAAGCTCATCATGTTAGCACATGATGATGGATATGAAGGAGTAGTATATCTAGGAAAGGAATTCTTTAAGTAAAAGTCAAGAATTGTGAATTATGGAAGATAGGAATTCTTGGTAAACACTAAACCCTAAATCTATAATCAAGCTTAACATCCATCTCATTTGTTGGATAAATCATTTTATTTTCACAATGATTTCTAGGAATATTTCCTATAGCAAATCACTTAAGCACATCTCTGTCACTTCCAATTATCATAACCATATGTGCTTAGGAGTTATCTTTATCAATTCATTTCCATTAGACATTCAAGATAATAACTTTCTATTTTAAAGGGGAATAGCATTAAAGATCACAAACATAAAGACAATATGTTTATCCATAAACCTTTACTCACATCAACAAAAGAAAATAGGTACATTAAGAACCCTAAACCCTAGGGTAAGCATCTACAATTCAAACCCTAACTCCTATATTAGTTATAATAAAATGTATATATTTTGTTATTCCCTAGATTTATGGGAGTAATATTAACCATATTAATTCCTTTGTGTATCCTACATCAAATAATGATATATGATCATTATATAAAAATTTCCCTCCAAACTATAAGTTAACTAGAGTTAAATACTATCATTAAATAAAGAAATATAACATTATTTAATAAAAGCTCACAAGATGCTAGTAAATACCTTTTAGTATTGTTACAATTATTTAGCAAATAAAGCCTATAAAGAAAATTCAAATCAAAGATGCAAATTCAAATCTGAAAATAAAACAGAATATAGAAAAGGGAAAGAACCAGGAAAAAACAAAAGGAGATCAAATCTGGCCCACGGCCCAACTTCCCTCTCTCTTATTCATTGCCCGCGAGCAGCCCAACCGCATCCCACTTCGTCCCAAGAACCAACCCGTCTCATCTCGCTCTATGACTGACAGGTGGGACACGGCCGAGGACTGCGGGTGGAATCTTGAAACTTAGCAGGGGGTTATCCACAAAACGACCTTTGTCATCTTCCTCGCCTACTAGAAGCTGCACGGTGGCAGTGGCCGATGCCGTCTGTCGCCGCCGTCCGCTGCGATGCTCGTCGCCGACACTCGGGGTGGGGATAAGATTGCCACCGCGACGTCCCCGCTCGTCCTCATCCCCATTTCTCCCTCTGAAGCCCTCTCTCTCTCTCTCGAGTTCCTCTTCTGAACCGAAACCCTAGCTCCATGTAGCCAGCGATTGTCGTCGTCCTGAGCTCTCCCGTGCTCCGTTGATCAAGCAACCATCCTCGCCTTGTCCTTCTGAGCCTCTTAGTCAAAGGAATCGAGGTGGGGCGGCGGGAATCGACGCCACCAGGTCATCTTCCCGAAGTCCGGCCACCGCGGTCCTCGTCGATTTCGACCACCTCCCGTCTCGCCAATTACTCCACGAGCTTCCTAGTAATGCTCTGAGCATGAAAGTGCTTTCCTTTTTCTCGTTTGCTTCCTAGTTTAGGATTTGGTCGAACACCGCCGTCGGCCACCACAGTTATTGGTTGCTGGAGTAGCTCCGGTGACCAAAACTGAGCGGCACCACCAATATTAAGCTCAGCGTGCTCGCCCGCGTCCAACGAAAACCTCCCCGCGTGCAAGCACCCTCCCAATCGATCGATCGATCGAGACTTCGATCCGAGAGTAGCAGTTCGTGTGACATCATGATGACGTCGTGCTTGCGTCATCTTGACCTGGTCCACCCTGTTGACTGGTCCGCACCTAGGTGGCATGCCAACGTGATCTGACCCCACCTGTCTATGACTTAGGGTAGATCCAGTATGAGTGTAAAAAGTTAAATCCTTATTTAGAAATTAAATTAGAAAATGATTAAATCTTAGAAATTTAATAACTTTTGTTTTATAATTCAGAAAAATATGTTTAATATATGAAATTTTTAAAAAAAATAAAATCTATAACATTAAACCATTAACAAACATTATTATGCTAACCGTTTAAATAATTATTATTTAATAGAGGTTTTAAAAGTTTTAATAATTTGAAAATTCATATTTAATGTTGGTAAATGTTAAAAATATAAATAAAATACCAAAAATCTTAGAAAAATAAGAACTATAATTTAAAACCATAATCATGCCTTATTATTTCAACTAATTAATCATTTATTATTTATTAAGTAATTATAATGTAATAAACCTTATAAAAATCATATCTTATTATTTATAAATCACAAAATACATATAATATACCAAAATAATCACAAAAATAATACCTACATGTTAAAAGTATAATATTCCACTTTTGAGGTAAATAAACAAATTTAAACACTTTAATAACTTGAATTTAAACCTATTCCCTTAGTTAATTCATATAAGGGTAAGTAAAATTTGTTAATATTTCTAAAATTGCCAATTTAGGTCTAATAAATAATACTTGTCTTAAATATTTGTAATATAAAGTCCAATTGGTCTAACACATTTTAAATACAATTTTATTGAATTATCTTTCAACCATATGTGTAGTTTATTTTATAAAAATATCTTTAACAAATATAAAATCTTCAAGAATGATATTTTAACCAAATAAAATCTTTTGCCATGGCTTCACTCACAACTTTATAATGGACTAACTCCAGCGATAATTCATAAATAGTAAATAATATTGTTTACTTATTCACAAGACATAACCATACCCTTATAAGGAATTAAATCCTATTATACATTTATAATGTTAAGAAACCACTACTCAAATAAGAGTAATGTCATTCTTAAATAACTTTAATGAAACAAAATAAATTGAACAAGATACAAGTATCATAAGTAATACACCTAAGTCTATCTCTGTCTTTGAAGTTAACTTTAGTCTACAAGACTTTAAATATAAGGCTAAAGACTTTGTTATGTGTTTGATAGTTAAATTTGGTCTGTTATGGTTAATTCATAAAACATCTAAAGTCCAAACTATTCAAGCAAACATAAACAACATCAATCACATTCTATCAACCATATTCTAAAAACTATCAGGATTGTTTAAACCTTAATCAAGAAATGTTTTCTTCAAAAGTTATTCGTTTTGCCACTTCAGACAACAGATGACAATTAATCGTAATCACATTACTTTATACTCTACTTATATACTTAGAACTATTAACAATTAAGTTACGTATAAATGTCAATACTTGTAAAGTAAGATTTGGTGATAAGGCAATTCTTATATAAGTAGTCTTTGAGTAGCATTCCACATTCGTGTATATTGTTGTTGTATACCATTATAATTACATGTTGCTTCACACACACTCACAAGCCTTAATAAAAAGCACAAGTATGAAACTTACCTAAAGGACAACACATTCTAAAGAAACCATTTCCAGTTTCCAAACCCTAGATCAACGCTATCCCCGGGATTCGAGTTTATCAACTTGCATTACATTACTTATGCATAAGAGCATCTTATTTTTTTAAACATTAGTCCTTACCGGACCAATGATGTTGATTTCAGATATTGGATCTTATATTGTCTCGAAGACCGTGAGTGCATAATCTTGCAATCACAAAATGCAAGTTCACACTTGCTCATGTCCTTTGATTATTTTTAGTAAAATATTTTGCAAATCTAGTATTGTCATCACCTGTATTTTAAAAAGGTCAGAAAACACTACACATGACTATTAAGTCTGGCAGTTGCAATACCACTACACATGACTATAACAGCTAGGACTTAACAACCAATGTCGCAAGTGATTCTTGTGCCGTATATTACGCGTTGACCATGAGATTTGGAATGGGACGGAGAATTTAGATGTATCTTTTCCCTCTCGCGTGGAGCCAGATGTGCGGGTCGTGGCTGTTATCCTCGTAGCGTGCATTGATTGGTAATTCGTAGAGAATATACAGCATATGGGTGGGAACCCTCAACGTCCCACGATAGTTCCGGCATCTGAACGGTCTGTACTGCCAATTGTCATAATTCAATATGTGGGCTGACGTACACCAAGGAGACATGCGGGGTCGCGGAGAAGGAAGTGATTGGCTTGGATCATCTTCTGGACCCCACATCATGGAATTGTGGACGGGAATAAGCTGCCCGGTTATGCAACAAAGAGTTGATCTCTCATGGGTAAAGTAACGCACCTCTGCAGAGTGTAAGAACTGTAACTTGTTACTCCCTATTCCGGGAAGGAGCTGCGAACGTGGCGGTAAAGGAACTCCATGAAATTTCTGGTAAACCTGTGAAGGCTGACGGACATAGCTTTTTAGAATAAAAGCAACCTTTGAAGAAATGCTTACGAAAACTTGCATTGCCTATGACCTATGGTATGTGGCTGTAGATATAGTACATCAAACACTCTTTTTCTAGTGAACTTGTTGAGTATGCTCGTACTCAACATATCTTCTTAACCCTTGCTAGATTATGAAGCCATTAAGACGACGTCTACATCAAGTTATGCTCCAGGAGTCATAAATAAAAGATAAAGCTCTTCAATGAAGTCAAGAAAGTCAACATATACATAAGACCAAGTAAAGACTTGATAGGAATATAATTCCTAGCCATAGAACCTATTTCTATAGTGTATTGCAATAGCAGCAATGCTAAACCAATAGTTAAGATACTAGTCTTAATAATATGATAGTTTTTAAGTTGTTCATTTCGGATTCTTCTTTGTAAGAAGTTTCTTTCTCTCTCTTTAACCTAGAGTGTTCTCTGGATCTTGTGTATAGAGTGAGTTGTAACCTTTAGCCATGTATTGGACCTGCTGTGTTTCTGTTGTACCACTCTGAGGGATGTAATACTAGTGAACGGTGTTTCATTGGTGTTATGTCAATGACTATAGTGTACTACATCATGTTGTGGTATGTTGGGTCACCGCATGAGGCCTCCTCTGCTAGTCTCTATAACATGGAGACAAGTTCATGATTGTCCCTGCCTCTCGCACACCTGGTACTGGCAACACCAGGAGTGCCTTCGTCCCCGATGCATTCCTGAGTCTGGCAAGCTCAGATCGGCGCCTCGTCTTCATCGGCTTCGACGTGGTCTTCTTCGGCATCGCCTCCCTCCTCTATGACTGCCTCGACCGTGTCACCGACGAGTTCTTCTTTGCATACTCGGTTCTGTTCAAAACCGGAGTGTGCGTTCGTCCCCGACATGCACCTAATTCTGGCAAAACTATGGTTGCACCTCGTCCTCGACGGCTCGGACTGCATCGACCCTCGGTAAGCCTCGGGCGGACCCTCGACAAGCTGTCGTGGACCCTCGACGTGTCTCCGTCATCATCACCACAATGCCCTCTTCGCGCCCGTAGCTTCATGTGCGGCTACCGCGATACCGGCATCCCGACCACGACATCGACCAAGGCGACCCCTCGCACGGCTACCTCGACCACAGAACTGCCCAACGCTCTCGTCTCCCACGATAACGATACAAGGGCTATCACCTCGCTTGAGCATATCACCAGCTTCCTCTATAGTCCAAGCTAACGTGATGCGACACCGTCCACAACGTTCCCGCTCGAACTGCGGGGGGATGTCAGCCCACTGGTTCTACTTTGGTTTATCTCCAGTCTGACCGTCCGCGATGTTCTAGTTATTCACGACATTACCACTACGACTGCAGGGAGATGTTAGAGTATACGCGTATGGTTTGGTTATAGGATAGATATAGATCTCATGTTTTGTCTTGCACTCCAAGATGATCTATGTACGCCTATATATACTCGTCCATGAGACTTAATAATACATCAATCATATTTTGCCAATCTCTCTCTCTCTCTCTCTCTCTATATATATATATATATATATATATATATATATATATATATATATATATATATTTATATATATCGTACTACAGTAGACTCATGCTAAGAAAATTGCTAGACTTAATTCTAAGAAATGAAATGTACTCCACCGTTTAGAACATTTAGCACATGTAAAGGCCCCACCAACTAAAATAGAAAGAATCAATATAAGAAGTCTATCATACACTGACAAGTGGGCCTGTCTAGCATATGATTCCCTTAGACATATGTCCAGTGCTAGACTCAGAGTCTAACAAAACTTGGCTAGACTCGCCTCCTCCATTGTTTAGACATATGTCTAAAATCAAAAAGATTCTCTTAGACATATTGTTTCTCACCACACTGCACACACGCTCTTAGATACCCACTTTTATTGTTGGGCCTTTGTTTATGTATTGCACATGGTTCTGCAATTTTGTGTGTTTATGTGGTATAAGTAAAAATATTTAAAGTTTGACCAAGTATATAAAATAAGATATCAACATCTATATTACCAAATGTTTGAGCTTAGAGTATATTTTATGGTGATTCTAGTAATATTGATTTTATAGTATAGGTACTGATATTTTTTTATATACTTAGTCAAGCTTTATAAAGTTTGACTCTAACTAAACCCAGAACATGGAATAATCATAAAAAGAGGGATCGAGTATGAACAAAGAGTATCTGTTGCATAAGTTTTATACGTTGAGTCTGCCAAAGGCAAGGCATGTTTATTTGCAAATATATAATCTTTCTACTAAAGTTACTTGATGTATATTTGTTTTGTACTACAAGAGAGAGGTTCCTCGAGGTTCTCCACTACCTCGTGTATGTGTTGCCCTTAGCAGGTTTTCTCTTAATGCTTATATTTTAAGAATATTTTTTGTGGCAATAACCTGGGAGTATGCAGAAATTTGTTAGTGGTACATGAAAAACAAGTAGAAGTACTGGTTGTGATCATAGCAAGATTCTATACACCTTTTTAACACGTTAGATGCTTGGCAGATGGTTATCTGCCATACCGTTTTTTGTATTTATTTTGCACAAATTGTATGTAGATTACTAATCATTTGATAAAATATTTATGTCGTCTCGAAATATACTTCTTTACCCTCACGGTGTTGTGGAAGTCCCTAGGCACCTGACGACAGGTTCAACCTCCGGTATCTTGCACTGCGGGTGCTGTGGAAGTCCCTGTGTAGGCGTCGTGGAAGTCCTTGTGTAGGTGTCGCAGATGCAACGCATGAATCCATGTCCGTGTTGTTCTATTTTGTGGAGATTGATGATTGTCATCTCCACACGCCAGTACTCCCACCATAGCTCTTCTTGATGTGTCAGTGCACCAGACAACGCTTTCGTCCTGTGGTGTCTTTCGCAGCCACATTGTGGAAGTCCCTGGGTAGGCGTCGGAGATGCAATCACAAATATTGCTTTCGGCCCGTGGTGTCTTTCACAGCCGCATTGTGGAAGTCCCTAGGTAGGCACCATAGATACAACAATGCACTCCACAGAGATGGAGACACAACACAACTAGTGGTGGAACTTCCCTAGGATCAAAGGGGCAAATGCCTCCCTATATAGAAAAACCTTATAAGCCTAAATTTCAAGGATTGCTCAAACTTCACTCTTTGTTTTTAGAGGATCTTAACATAGTTTAACTAAAGAAAAACCTAAAACTACATTTATTTTGGAACGGGGGAGTTGCAAATAGTATTTAGAATATCAAGTTTCATTTTGAAAGAAAAAGACTCACTTAAGGCCTATAGGTACCGTTGCATGCTAAATCGGATCCTAGATGAGGAAACTACTACGGCATTCATGCACGTGTACTTCGGTTTATCGATGTTGCAGTTAATTGGCATCTGGGGGCTAATGGTGCTGGAGATCGAGGAAAACGTTGTCGTTATGCGCGCGGATGCCTTGTTGTTGTGTGGAATAGAAGACAAAACATTGCGCTGGGAAAAGTTAGTGAGTTGGGTGTCTATGGCATGCCGATCCCTAGGTTTAGTATCACAGACCGCTTCGCACTACTATGAGCACCAACAACACAACTATAGAGTCTTTGTGAGCTTGCCTACATGCTGGTTGCGCCACAAATGGCCTCATCGCCAACCCAAAATCAGCTCAGCCTTGAATCCTCACGGTGACGGCATATGGAAATATAGATTGTGGTTAGCTCATTGATTTCTATTTGAGGGATTTTCAATTAGATGGCCAGATCATGCAAGAATTGCCAATAATCATTTGTGTCTATTATGAAGTCCTAATTGTGGATTATGCATGTTTGATAAGCAATTACAGGTACTTTTTTTTGTTATTTACCTTTCTGTTTGACCCATTTTTAAGGTTGAACGAGTCATGAGAGGTAATGATCAAGAATATATCATTTAGTTTGTGAGATGTGATTAACAAGGACCATTAAATATATTAACCTTGTGATGATAATGATTGATAAATTGGTATGTTTATTTCGATAGGATTTTTCACACTCAAAGTTTCTTATATGTAATTTTTGATATTCATAAATATTTTCTAAGTTGGTGTTGGTACAGGGTGATACAACTATGTAAAGAAACCTAAGTGTACAAGTTCATGTAATTGAAGCCAGGGATGGACCTATATGTATGTCTAGGGGTTGCCCCCTCCTAGTCTATTTTGTTTTGCTTTATTAACGGATAGGGTAATAAGGTGTTTATCCTGGATACCTCAAAACAAATAGATGTTATGGTAATGAGCAATAACCTTCACCAAGGAGTTATCCATGATGTCCATGAAGGCTCGGCTAAAGGTGATATTGCCATTCGACGTAGGCGTTTCCTTGAATATGACACATTTGTTAATGCCATAATGTAGATTGAAGCTAAATATTTTTTATGAAAGGTAATCGCAAATGCACTACTCATGTCACAATAACCATGAAGATGTAGCGGTGACACAACGCGCCCGTTAGTTGGTATTCATGTTTGCAACATATGTGCAATATCAAAAAGTGAGTGCTCGAAGGCAATTTCATTTATGAAAGAGAGATTAGCTTGTGGTTCTAATATATGTTCCAACTCGATTACATAGTTTACAGGATTGTCTACATAAGAAATACATAGTAGACCGTAGATTTTATCTAGCCCATAGGGTGATATGTTTTTGGTGAATTTTCTAATGTGACTTGTAGATGACTTGGTGATGACAAGTGGCTTATGGATGTTTTGGTCGTGGCTTATATGCATATTTTAAGTTACAACTTAAATTGCGTAATGTGTTTGATTCTTGTTGACTTAATCAATGTTAATTTGGAATCCTAATCTTATAAACATACTAGATTAGAGGGGTTCAACTAAATAACAAGTTTACTTTCTATGTTACCTAAGATAGTCCATTTGATAAATTCCTCGATTAATTGACTCTTTTGCATTGGCTGCCTAGATGATGCTTAATATTACCTTAAACTAAACTTAGTTCCTCTAGTCTACATTTGAAATCAAGATCAATTCTTGATTTCACAAAATTGAGTGCAGTATTAAATTGCCTCACCAATGGTGATGTCAAACATTTTGGTCATAACAAATTTGTTTCCTTTATTTTTGTTATTTATTGTATTTCACATAAAGAAGTAAAATGTGAAGACCAAGATTACTTCAAGATCAACATAATTAGGATTATTATTTCCATTTACAATATTAATCGGGATTATTTATGTATTATTAATTTCAAATTATTATTTCTTAGGAGATTTAAATTCCAAACTTTGAATTCATTGCTCTATATTGTCATGTGGTTGCGCTTTATGTATCTTCTTGTATATTATTTATTCAATATTTAATTGTACTTAAAAGTCCAAAAATTAGCAAAAGGCCATGCCATATTTTTTATTGGCAATGCTTGAACTCATGAAATCATGATCATATGCATTGAAAACTTTCATATTTTATTTCATTCAAATAGTTTGAACTCTTTAACGCATTGCAAATGATCTCGCTTTTATTGTAGGAAAATCTAACAACGGGTACAACATGGAGCTCCTTTTTCATGCAACATGAATGATTTATATGTTTTTTCTTATAGAGATGCATATAGTGAATCAGATTTAACGCAAAATGACATAATCATATTCATTACAAAATCTAAAATTTTAAAATGTTTTAACTTCTAAACCACTAGTTTGATTAGCGGTATGTTTTCAATGTTGAGTTCGTCTCGACGAGGGCTTCAAAAATATATCACATATTGTTATGTTTTGATGAAACGTTTTCATCACAGCAGTTGCCAGATTATGTTGTTGCGGTTGCCAGATTAAAACCAAACATCTATCATGGTAATTATGCACAGTTATAGTTGATGTTCTATATGTTTTTACACATCAAAACAGATTTGCACAAATAGAGAAAGCCTTGAAAAGTCTCCAACAACTAAGAGAAGATATAGTTCAACAAAAAATAGTAGCATGTACCCTGCATCTATGTAGAATGACGGTAGCCATAGTTGAGACTAACAAACAACTTATTATAAATCCGACAACTAAGTAATGATAAATCTACTAAGTATGTGACAACAATCTAGCAAATACTAACAAGTAAGTTATTTAATCCAACCACTAAATAGTGCATAACCCGAGAAATACGTGGCAACAATCTGGCAAATATGGACAAATTAAACAAGATACTTTTAATCCGATAGCGAAGAAGTGTTAATCTAGCAAGTATGTGATAGTTATCTAGCAACTGGTGACGAAAAAAAGTTGTCGAAACTTACTAACAAGGGATTTAGTTTCGAAGATCTCGGCACAAGTAAATTAATAGTGAAAACGGATCGCCAATCAGGTTAGCTGTTTAGGAGATAATTTTTTAAATAATTTGAAATCAAAAGAATTTGGATGACATAAGAGTTGCATGCATGCAAGAGCGAGGGAAGTTGCCAGCGCACGGCTCAAAAAAAAGTGCGGCGCCGCCCTCTAGCACAGTCCTTTTATTCTATTTAATTTACTTAATAAGTTATGATCTGTCAAAAAAAGTGCGGCGCCGCCCTCTAGCATAGTCCTTTTATTCTACTTAATTTACTTAATAAGTTATGATCTGAATTCGAATGGCTAGCTATTATGCACTTTTTAAACCTTATAGTTTTATACATTTTCACGCTCTTATGTTCAATGGGAATTACATTTTTACAAAGTTTTAATTGCTAAAACTAACCGCTTTGAGGATTATCACTTAAGCACTATTATATTAGTTATTGAGAAAATGTTTAACTTTTCCCTAAGGTTTTCTCATAAGAATAATACTAACCATATAATCATAGGTCAAACAAGGTTTTTTATTTTAGAAGTTCAAAAATTTCTTGAATTTTACACCCAAGTGCTATAACACACAATCAATGTTTCTAAAAACTATTTTTCTCCCACTAATAACTATGGGTCCTTAAAATTATTGTATTCCGTTTTTTAATAATTTCGTTATTTCTAAATATGGTGTATGATGCCATGAATTGATGTAACGAAGAGAAGAGGAAGCAGTGCCCGGATTGCATGGAAATTGGCATAGTAACTTTACATGTAGTGCGAGGTAACCACATAAGTCCTCATGCATCAGCCTGGTCTAAAAATCCTCATGCATGCAACCAACCAACCCGAAGATGGTGAACATTTTAGTGGAAAAAGGAATTCCAAACGCACATGAATTTCTCTTCATAGATATGTACTTCCTCCGTTTTAAAATATAAGATGTTTTAGATTTATGAAGAAAATGTACAGACTTCTTTTAGTGTGTAGATTTACTCCAAACATGAGTAAACCTACATACTAAAAAAAGTCTAAATATATTTGCTTCACAAAGCTAAAACATCTTATATTTTAAAACGGAGGGAGTAGTTTACAAAGAACATGATTGTCCACAATAATGTATGTTGTGATAAATTAGGAATACTTTGTTCTTCACTAACGAGATTACTTAGCAGTCGTAGTGTATATATCAAGTGCTATGGGTCCATTTTACTTGCTAGCTGAATTTTCGCGTGTGCAAAACTATGTACCGATCACCCCAAATCACCTTGCAATCTCAAAGCAAAACTGGAAAGTGGATACGGCACCGACATGTAACGTTTTCAAAGGGGGTTGATTGAGGAATAGATATATCACTACATGGACATTTCCATCACCAAGCACGCTGTGTTCGTACGGTACAAGCTCAACGGGGCACAAGTTAATACTCTGTAAAATGTTTGGAAAGATACACAACCCCACTGTTTGCGGTGAACCTTGAGAATAGTTTCAATCAATAAATATGCAGCGCAAATAAAACAACTAGCACATGCACATGTGACACAGGGATTTATCGAAAAACGGGTGCATACCAATCGGTTTTTGTGAGCTTCACTATGAGCAACCCGGATATATAGTTTTCTCTAAAATATCTAGAGATATACAACGCACTCAGCACGTTGTCAACCGGCAATAACAATAACAATAACAACCACTTAAGAAAAAATTACAGCAAAGCAGAGTATCTCAATTTCTGTCTTCTTCGATAATCAACAAACTGCTCTTAAATCGTAGATCCAATCAGCACCAAATTTGGTAGACAAGCTAACATATGAGTACCCAATATATATGCCAAATTTTAGACCAATTGGACATTGTTTGTCTGTCCAGACCGTTTGTCTATCAAAACTGCTCTGTGCTAAAATTGCAGTAGTCCGAACTGACTAAACCGATTAAAATCTGATGCTACACTGACCTAAATATCAAACCAGTTAACCGGATCGAAGTACTCAAAGTAAGGAACAAGTTCACCAAGTTTGAAGCTAATCCAAGCAAGTTTAAGCCTTCAGACACCAGTTTGTGGTGTTTTTGTGTGTTCTTTCACTCTCTCTCTTGCTCAGCTTACACTCTGATTAACAAAATCACCGTAGAGTTTTCTTTTTTACTCCTCTCCTATGAAGCACCTTAACCGTTGGATACAAACATCGATTAACGGTTAAAATATGTTGGAATTTTAGGGACTGATGTTAAGCTACCAACACATCTCTATGTGAAGGGACATGACCCAATAAATGTAGATTAAAACCAGTATTAAGGACATAATAACCAACCAAGTACAGTATGTACATATACATGTAGCGTCCGTCTGGTCTGTCTGTCGGATACGCGCATTGTGATTTAGGCGGCCGCCGAAATCGTGCGTCTCTTGTAGCTGACCATAACCTTCCCCTTGGGCCCCGGCATGACCACGTTCCAGTCCGTCTCCGGGAACGGCGACACCATCTCCATCTCAAAGTTCCTCAGCAAGTGGCTCCATATCACCTTGATCTGCATGTACGCGAAGGCCTCGCCGACGCAGGCGTGCCGCCCGCCGCCGAACGCCGTGTACGCAAACGCGCTGGCGCCGGCGTCGTCGTCTTCCCCTCTCGCGGCGGGTGCTCTGAACCTGCCCGGATCGTACCTCTCCGGGTCCCCGTAAACGTACGGCAGCCGGTGGTGGAGCAGCAGCGGGCTCGCCACCGTGCAGCCCTCGGGGACCTCGTACTCCTCCCCCTCCCTCGACCGCACCACAAATCTCCGGCGCGCGTGGCGCAGCAGCACCATCGCCGGCGGGTGCAGCCGCAGCGTCTCCTTGACGGAGCAGCGGAGGGTCTCCATCTCCAGGAGGACCTCGTAGTCGACGCGGTCCCCGTGCCTCGCCATGATCCGCTCCTGCTCCCGGACGGCGGCGCGTAGGTGCCCGGCGTTCTCGGGCGCGAGAAGGCGCGCACCGGTCCACGTGGCCGTGCTGGAGCTCGTGTGCTGCCCCGCGAACAGCGCCGAGACGAGCATCCCGACCACCTCCGTCTCGGTCGTGCGGCGGCCGGACTTGTACCGGGAGTCGATCAGGCCCTGCAGCACGTCGTCGACGTGGGCGTTCCGGCCGTCGGAGTTACATGCTGCTTTGCGGGACCTGACGATGTCGGAGAATATCTCGCCGAGCCTGGCGCGCGCCATGTCGCGCCTCCGGTGCGCCGGGATCGGCAGGTGCGGGAACAAGATGGTCACGAGGCGCATGCCGTCGTTGAGCTTGCGGAGGTTCGTCGCCACCTCGCCCAGCATCTTAGATCGGACCTCCTCCCCGAAAAGGCACCGGCTGGAGACGAGTGTCACCAGGTGCTCCAGCTCGTGCTTCAGGTCAACCGTGCCTGACTGTCCCCATCTCGCAAAGTACTCCTGCGTGGGTAACATACACAACAAGAAGCACATCTCATGAATTTATGTTGCCCTCACATACTCCCTCCCTCCGTCCATAATTAAATATAAGTGCACATCTAGCTTTTGTCTTTATTAGTCAAAAATTTAAAACTTTGACCAACTTTGTACACAAATATGTAGCAAATAGATGGCATCAAACATATACATTATGAAACTATATTTCAAAACATATCTAGTATAGTACCAATTTAGTGTCATAAATATTGCTACGTTTTCTAATAAAGGTAGTCAAACTTTATTAAATTTAACATAGAACAATGGCTAGAAGTACACTTATTTGTGGACAAAACAAATAAGTAGAGCCTTGTTGATTTGCAAGTCGCAACAGTCAAAGTAAGTAGAGCCGACGAAAGAGAAGGTGGTTACCTCGACTTCGCGAACCATGAGGTCTGCATAGATCCTGAGCTTCACAGGCTTCATCGCGTCACCGAAGAAACGGAACTGCTCACGCCGAGTGGCAAAGTCCACGTCAAAGGCGACGCCAGGACCGAAGGTTGGGATGGTGAACTGGGAGACCTCGTCCTGGCTGATCTCCGAGTCCAGCCCTTGGTAGAAATGGCTTGACATGTCTGGCCCAACCAGAAAGGTTACCTTGCGATGCAACAATCTCACCATGAACACGCTCCCCATCTCCGCGTGGGCATCGCGGATAACTTGCAGAGGTCCCTTAGCGAGAAGCGCTGGGAGAACCCCGAGGAGAGGAACCCCTGCGGCCATGGGCGGTGGAGGAAGATATCGGCTGGTTGTTCGATGTCGTGTTAATTTGGTCGACACAATTGCGATGAAAACCGGGACAAACACTAGCCAAATGATTGTTGCGAACTCCATATTTGCAATCCGGCCAGATAGGATGCGACGGGTGGTAGTTCTGTAACAATATGGTAAGGTGGGGTGAGTAGAGTACTCTCTTCATCAATCACTTTTCCAACTGCTGCAATCGACTTCCTCTGTTCCTAAATATAATATGTTTTGGTAACTTATATTTAGGAACGCAGGGAGTATTATAGAAATTCTAGGTTCACTTAGAGGGGGACACACTCGCTCTTATGAGTCACCCCTTGTCTCCTCCCACAACCATTGTGGAACTAAGTCCAGCGCAGAACGGGTATTTGTATTTCTGCCATGAAAATGTGTCCTTGTTATCATGAAGCGTATTTTACATTATTCTTTCTAGTTTTGTAGAGTGTTTTTAAATTTTATTAGCTCGCACGGGCCCATACTTTCTGCAATACTTGAATTATTAGCTCCACAGGCCTACGAGCCATCCAATTTTGAGGGCCGTGAAACATTTTCAACAGTACTACTCCCGACATACTAGCACGAACCACTTGCTCCATCTCTGGCCTAGCTGACTCACCCTCTACCATTGGCGGAGGCAGGGGAACTACGAGGGGCTAGCCGTCTAGGCTCCCTAGTGGCTCCGTAAGTGTATATTGATGCCTCTGGTAGGGGGACTAGGAGAGGGCTAAGACTCTCTAATAGCCCCATAAGCGTATATTGATGATATGAACTACTTGGTCACGCACTTCCTAATTCCCCAAAGAGCTTAAGCTAATGGGGAAAAGATAGCAATAAACTTATACATCAACACTCCCATGGGCTACATTTTTAAAAATTATAGCCAGGTAGTATTTTTTTATTTTTGGTTGGTTGATTTTTGTATCAATCTTGAGTGGCCCATGATTTATAATAAGAATACTTGATACTTTGGATCTCTTTCTTAACAAAAGGTTGTGTGCATCACTTGATGCAGAGGCCGGGACCATACCCCATTTCGGGAAACAAAAGATTCTGAAGTGAAAACACTTAGCTTTGATATCATGTAGAAAGTCATGACCAAGCAGTTCACCCCAAAAGGCTAAGCTAATGGGGAAATGAGGGCAATACACTATACTTGTAGTACTTTCTACAGCTGGCATTTTATTGTACGATATGTCTTTCTATATAAAGCATCATGTCGTATTTCTACTTGTGTAGATAAATAAATAAAAGTGGAAATGACACGATAAGTATTCGTGTATTACAAGATTGAGAGACACCATCAAAGCTTTTTTTCTTATCTTTCTTAACTACTGTTGAAAAGCAGAAATGGCGTGGCCAATCTTTGAGTAAACCTATCTTTGTAAACATTTCAGGTTCGATATGTAAGTACTACATCTAGAATAAAATATTTTAGTAGTGTTGTCCTACATAGATGGAGGTGCGTTTTGGTGTCCTCCCCATCCTCCCAAACTTAAGAAACTCAAAACACAGTGACGCTCAGGATTAACCAATACCCCTTCAGTTCAGAATGCATGAAGGGATATCAACTAATGTTGTTTGTCCTCGTATTTTCAGTTTCTTAATTTTAGGAGGAGGGGGCGGACACGAAGCAAAACTCATGTGAAAGTTACATTTTTAAGACATGCAATTATTCTGAGATGTGCATATCAAGATCCTATATATTCACATAATGCTAATTATTTGAGATGTATTTTTTTGCTTATCTTTCTTAAGTACTTTTGAGAAGCTGAAATGGCGCTGCCAATCTTAGAGTAAAGCTATATTTTTAAATATTTAGGTTCTGTATGTAAATACTATATGATTTGATTTGTCTAGAATAAACTATTTTAGTATCGTTGTCTTGTATAAATATGTGAAAGTTACTTTCTTTAAGACCCACAATTATTTGAGATGAACATATCGGGATCCTATATATTCACATACTGCTAGATTTATTTTCTGTGATAGAAGAAAGCTATATAATACGCAATTCTCACACTATTAATAAGCGAATTTAAATATTCTTTCAAACAGATGGTTTAGATATGTGATAACACTAGCTACAATATATACGAATGTACTCTCGAAATAGGCTTTCGCCCCGCTATATTAATATAGCCACTCGGCCGAACAGGATACAAGGTGACGGGGAGACCCCCTTACAAAGCAGATCAAGATAAGAAAAGAAAAAACGCGGAAGACCAACACTAGCCACCAAGGACACCGAGCCGATATCGGGGAGAACCGGAGCTCCACGACGACGCCCCCAAGAGGGTAACGACGCATCACGCCGCCGCCGCCGAGACCGAAAGTCAAGGGTTTTCACCCGGAGCCCTAGCGGAGAAGGTAGCCACAACAGCGCCCTCAAGAGGGTAACGGTACCCGCAGGCATCGCCGCCGTTGGTGCCGAAGCACTGAGCTTTCACCCGGAAAAACCTTCAAGCCGCTCCCCGGCGACCTCGCGCCCGCTGCCCCCGAGAGTGACCTCCGACACACGATCTGGAAGCTGACGGCGCCAAGACGCCGCCAACCCCAAAGTCCCCCAACGTCCGCTCCTCGCCATCCACATGACCGAAGAGAAGAACCACCACCACTGCCACGTCGCTCGCCGACAAGACGCCCGTGCAGTCCACCTTCCGGGGCCGCCGCCCCGGCTTCCATGAACTCGAGCCAGCGGCTCCGGACAACGACACATCGCACACCCGACGAGAAGGCCAGAGAGGAACGAGACTCAGAGTAGCAGTGATCGAGCCACGCGGCAGCCTAGGGGAGGGGATCAGCCCTCCTTCACCTAGTGGTGAGAGCCGACCGGACGCGAAGCGATGCCAACAGGTCCAAGATCAGGCCCGGATCAGACCCGGCGAGGCCCAGATCTGGCCCGGCCAGGCCCGGATCAGGCCCAGATCGGAGCCCGTCGATTCCGCCTCCACGCTGCTGCAACCAGAGCACCTCGTCGCCGGCGAACCGCATCCCGAGTCAGGCCACCCACCGCCGACACCGCGCAGGTCGCGCCACCATGTCCCGCCGCCGGACGTCCACCGCCGCGCCACCGCAGGAGCACCTCCCGAGCCTTGCGTCGCGCACGCCACGCCAACGCCCGGGGAGGCCCCGATGCAGCCCCGCCCGGGGACCACGCTCCACATGCGCCGCCGCCGGCCGAGCCTGCAGACACCGAAGGAGCACCGCCGCCAGCAGAGACCTCCCGCGCAGGATCTCCAGCGCCGGGTAGAAGCGCTCCCGCCGCCGCCGGCACCACCCGGGCTTAGCCAGGCGGCGCGCGCCGGCGGCGGCAGGGGGGAGGAAGGGTGGGGAGAGGGCGGCGGCTGAGGGCTAGGGCTGCGTCTCCGTCGCCCGCACGGGGGCGACGCGAGACGCGAGGGTCTCTTCCATACGAATGTACTCTAGCCGGCCAATATATTACTTGCACAAAACCTGCATCAGTTAGACATATGTACGTAGATCTTTTCAACAGATGCATGACATATAAAGCATAGTACAGTATATACATAGGTAGAATATGACATATAAAGCATGTATATAGGTAGGATATGCAGCAAGGATTTCACTGGGCCTACCGCGCTAACAACTACTTCTGCCTTCACGGACTTTGTTGGGGGGGGGGGGGGGGGGGGGGGTGGACTTTAGAGGAAATCTTTGCCCGCGGCTCAGCTCAGTGGAGAAACTAGGGAGCGCGCCGCCGGTATTTATAGAGGAAGCTAATTAGTGGGACACATCGCGATATTAATATATTCTCTTTTTCAGGAAAAAAACTAGTGAGACAGGACAGACCACATCACTAAAATAGTATCAGGTGTTAGGTACATGAATAGATAAAACTTTCAGCTTCGGTCATCTTTCTTGGCTTAATCGCGCCACTTGCTCCAGTATTAATGGATACAGGAATATATAGCTTTCAGCTACGGTCGTCTTCATCGCTTAATCGCGCCAGGAAAAACGTGTTCAGGTATTAATGGATACGGGAATGGAATCGCCTTTATAACCTACTGCATCGCATTGCTGCGAGCTGGCCGCCAGGTACGTGTAGGCACGAATTATCATCCACCTGAGATGCACCGTCCGCATCAAAACAGCTCGGCGTTGCATTGAGATGCCGGGAATTTGAGATATAATATGCATTTACACGTGTATAGAGCTTTTTGTAATAACCGCTATGTGTTGTCTAGCATTCAAATACTTAAGGCCTACTTCCTCCATTCCAAAATAAGTGAAGCGCAAATACAGCCAGGATAATAATTGTTCAATCTTAGAGAAAATCTTTGCCCGTGCCTCATGAAATGTGGATCGATGAGCTGATTGTGCGCCGAGCTAAAATATAGTCCACTCATTTTGGTGGATACGGGACCCTCCAGCCATGTGACTACCCTCCACCCCTGGGACTAGATGTACTATAAATTAAAAACAAGGTGTAACTTTTATTAAATAAATGCAAATTTAATTTTGTTTGCATATCTGACTTTCTCACGGCGAGCTCTTTAAAACGGGTCTAATTTTTAATATTTTTTTAATGGACGGGATATATCAAGTACTTCATTGTATATTGATAAGTCTCATAGAATGTTATAGAGTCCTTATATTTTACGGACTGGATCTATAGAATTCTTCACAATAGGTTCAAAGAGTACATATACGGTTCCATAAAATAAGTACAGTAGTGGGACAGGTTGTGACATTTTTTTTTTTTTGAAATTGGGACAGGTCGTGACATTAATATATTCCAGATTCGTCCAAAAAAATTAGTGAGACAGGATAGAACACATCCCTAAAATAGTATCAGGTGTTAGGTACAGGAATGGATAATTTTCAGCTTCAGTCATCTTCTTCGCTTAATCGCGCCAGGAATAACTTTTTTTTTTAATAACAGCGCCAGGAACAACTTGCTCAAGTATTAATGGATACAGGAATAGGTAGCTTTCAGCTTCGGTCGGCGATCGACGAACCGTCTTCATAACCTGCCTCGTTTGTGTAGGAAGTACAACGAACCAAACAGGTACGTACGTGTAGGCACGAAATACCATTCACCTGAGATGCACCGTCGGCATCAAAAGGGAATTTGAAATAAATGCGTTTAGACGTATACGCACAAATGTATTGCTTTTGTAATCGCTATGTGCCACGTGTTGGTGATCTCATGCCATCGGATGGGTGAAAATTTTGGGCCGGGGTACGCCGACTCCTAGCCAGGATCCCAGTTGCGCCACCCGTGAGCCGGCAATTTGGGCAAACTTCGACTGTTTTTGGTAGAGTTTTGACATAAATATCGCATAAACAATTTTAATCACATAGTTCGGCCATTGTTCGCCGAGTTTCGGCATAATTTCTATACAAATAATTTAACAAAGCAAGCAAATAGTTCAACAAAACAAGCTCAAACTAGTTGTTGCCTTTGAACCTCCAAAGGTATTCCACCGGATTATCTTGCAGTTGTTGATGCACATGCGGGTCTCAGATCTCGTACGCATAGCACAAAGACAGTCCACGATGTTGACACCTGATCAGACTTTGCAAGAGGACCCTGTCTGAAATATAGTTGCTCCTGCTCGCTCTCAAGCATCGGCTCCATCCGCTCGCTCTTAATGATCATGTTGTGCAAGATCACACATGCATTTATCACATCCCACATTTGTTCTTGTAACCGGTCAAAGCGGGGAACTGAACAACTGCAAATCGTGCTTGGAGCACACCAAATGCCCTCTACAGATCCTTCCTGCAAGCTTCTCGTTCATTGGCAAAGTTGTAATACTTCCCGAGAAGAGGGCTTGGGATAGTATTCACAAATGTTGACCATCTTAGATAGATGCCATATGCCAAGTAGTATCCCTTGTTATGGTGGTGGCCATTGATCACATAGTCCATCAGAGGAGCATGACCCTCAACAAGCTTGGAGAAGATAGACGAGCACTATAGGACATTGACGTTGTTATTCAATCCTATCATACCAAAGGAGTGCTAAATCAGATCTTGTGTAGCCACTGCCTCAAGTACCACACCACAACCTTTTTTATGGCCTTTGTACATTCCCTGTCAAGCAAAAGGGAAGTTCTTCCATTGGCAATGTTTGCAGTCGATACTTCCAAGCATTCCAGAAAATCCTATTGCTTCATTGATTGCTAGGACTCAAGCAGTGCCTTCAGCTGTTGGTGATCTCGGGTATAATGGTCCAAACACTGCCCAGTAAAACTTGTAGTAATAACCGATGGCAGTGGACTCGGCCATGCGTAGATAATCATCGTGTGTGTTACCGGGCGCTCCATATGCGAGCATCCTTATAGCCACCGTGCACTTCTGAAGCAAGAAAAATCCCACCATGTCGGTGCAGTCCTTCTTGCATCTGAAGTAGGTGTCGAACTCAGGGCATACACGATCTTGGGGAAGAGCTTCTGGCCCATGAAATGGTGCCTAAATGTCGCCTCGCGGTAAATGGATTATTAACGAAGTAGTCAGTGTATAGCATGCAATAGCCCTCCATCCACTTCCTCGGTTTCCCTTTCTGGTGTCCTCGCACCGAGCCACCGAGCCGTGGTTGTGCATCCCGCGCGTACAGGCTGGCCAGGAAGGCGAGGATCACCATGGATCTTCATCATCAGTGGCTACGCCTTTTTCTTCCTCCATCAGTGCGGCAAACATATGCTCATCGTTGTTAGAGTCCTTGGCCGAGTAGGCAAAACGCCGAACATCTAGTGGGTGTGCTAGACGCATAGCTGGCCGTGGAGCTGCTGATGACGCCAAACCACGGCTCAAAAATGCGGTGTGGAGGCGAAATGGAGGGCGGTTATTTTTTGGAGGCGTGGTGCGGCGGAGCGGAGAGAGGTGGTGTCGGCGATGAAAGGGCGGCAAGGAGGGAGAAGGGGTTGGGCGTGCGAGAGAGCTAATCTTCGCTTCTGTCACCAATACTAATATCCCACTCGCCTATTCGCTTTGTTTGGCGCCCTAATTCGGACCCCGATGCGCTGAGTTTGGCACGTGTTAGCCATATGCAATTTTGGCCCAATCCAGCGAAAATGGTCTCCTGGGGCGTGACTAGGAGAATTTCGTCCATATGACGGCCAAAAAGGCCTCCTAGGAGGTTCTTGGGGGCCGAGTGAAGATGCTCTTAGAACATCTCCAGCAGAAACAGTAAAATAAGGCCACCAAAAACGTGTTTTTGGCCAAAATAGACCCGCGTGGATCAGACATTATAAGGGTTGGGTCAACACATAGCCCCAGCCAGCTGCCCCACGGGCTTTATAGGTTCGGATTGTCAGGATGTTTGCTTCGGACGTTGTGAGTGTTGCTTCTGAAGGAAGCGGCCGCTCCAAAGAAAAATGTGATCCTCCCTTTCATGCGCGAGAGAGCTGCATGCGCTAGCTCTAACCGGCTTTTGTTCCTTTTCTTTCGTCAGATGAGGGATGTAGGTTGATTCTTTCATTGGAGAAAAAGTTTCAATGTCGCTGCTTGACAACGTCTTTTTCTAATTGGCACTTGATAGTGGTGGCTTCCGCTGCTGGTGCTCTAAATAGCCTACTTTTGCCACATAGGACCCCATGAGTAGCTTTATTTTCTTTTTTTCATCTTCTTCATCAGGTTCCCACCCCGCCCCATACCCCGTCGCTCATGCCACCCTGCGCCCACTCCCGCCCAAGCTCACTAGTGTGGCCGCCGCCGCTCAGCCCCGCACCTCCCGGCTCCATCCTCGCGTGCGCAGCCCGCTGCGCCGCCCCGCCCCACTGTCCTCGCACGCCACCCTGCCCCACTGGCCTCGCGCGTTGTTCCGCCCCACCCCGCTCCACTAGCCTCTCGTCCTGCCCCACTGGTCTCTAAAGAAAATGAGGAGGTGCTCCTCAAGCTCCTTGAGCTCTTCATCGGCGTACTCATTAGCTCGTCATAGAGGTGCTACTCGCGGAGGAGGACCAAAGGCGACAAATTTGACGTACTTCTATGATGGTCTGGCGAGTCCCACGGCGGAAAGGCACCAACACGTCCTGAAATTTCCCTCCTGGCAAACTACCAATGCGTTTACAGGAACCCCTCGATTGGGCCACGAAACCTCGACATAAAGGGGTGCGGGGTGCAAATTTTCGGTGCACCGAAAAAGTTCTTCAGGTCGGACCGGTTTGACGATGTCTATTCGGGTTAGTTGTTTGCTCAAAACCGAAAAATGATGGTTATTTTTTTATTTCGGGCGATTTAGGTGTGTCTGCTAGAGGGGCTCTTAAGGCCTAGTTTGGTACCAAAAGTAAAGTGTGTAAAACTGAAATACTACAAAACCATAGTACCTAACTGTAGGAATGAAAACAAAGCAGAAAGAGACGAAAAAGTTTTGCCAAATTTATGTTCATATTGTTTTGCAGAAGAGGAAATAAATACCAGGAAGCCGATCTTGTTGGAAATGAATACAGACCGAGTATGGTGCGTGGAGCGATGTAGATGTTACTAGGAAGCAAGAGAACCCTTGAATCATTAAAAAATCTCAAACATTCAAGTGAACTAACAAAATTGTTCCTAATTTTTACACAGTGCTAGGTTTATAAGAGAATAAGGAAAATGTCAAATTATGGAAGCTTTCTTAAATGCATGAAGGGTTTATGTGGTCATCGGTTTTGGATTTAGCAGTTTTAAAAGTTTGGCTTAACAAGGTTATGTAGTGAGTCGGTTGAATTTGGACATGCACATTAACCCTAAAATAGAATTTCCATATTAGCTAGAAATGGAAATTCCGCATGTTTCGGGGGAAAACAATGTTTCGTTTTCCTTTCTGATTTAGCCAAAAATAATTACATTTCTGTTTTTGCTTTGCAAAATTTCATTTACAATTCGTATTTTCATCCCGTTTTCTTTTTTCCGCGGAAAAGTTGGAAATTTTCGGCTCCATTTTCATGCCTATCTAACCGTCTGGGCTAGCAATACTTCAATTTTAGAAAAAGAGGTCCGGAGTGATTTTCTCAATATTTTTAAAATAGAATGTTTTGAGAGACATCGAAGTATTAATAATATAATATTTAGTCACAGCCAAACGCATCAAAGTATTTAAAACTTTGGTATTTTGAGAAACTACAATATTGCTAAAATATTTTAATTGCTACCAAACATAGCCTAATTGAGAAGGTACTTTACTTTGTATCGGAAAACTGGTTATTTACCCAAAACTAGCTAAGTGCCCGTATGTTGCAGTGAATCTCTCGCGAGTTTCACCTTTAACTATGCCATAATGCATTATTTGTATTAATCAGTTTCTTTCATCTCTCTCCGAGTCTCGTATCACTCATGAGCTTCGTTTCTAGCCCTATCACTAAGAGGTCGTTTGGTATCCATCATTTGGCCTGGAATCCTAGAATTTATTTTGCAATTCCATTCATATGATGTTTGGTTGGCACGGAATTAGGCCATCATTTCATTTGGCTAATCCATTGAAATATCCCATGTGTAAACCCAATTCTTATCTCATACCCGTCATTTCCAAATTCCAGTGGCAGCCAAACATGTGGGTGTTTTTGAAATCATAATATAAATAAAATGAATACATGTATTCATTTCATTTCTACTAAATGAAATGAATACCTAGGTGCCAAACGAATATGTTAAGTCAATCCACTCGACTTTTGGTTCATAGCAACGTCGTCCTCTAATAAGTTACGGTGACAGATCCAGAAATTTTTGATAGCCTTGAGGTTAAGATGCTATTTTTTAAACAAAATCACAACCGAAAATCATAAAATATAAGCATTGCGCCACCGGAAAGTATAGACGGCTGCCCGGACTTGAGGGATGGTAGGTCCGCCTACGGACATGACATATGGAATACAATTTTGACCAAAACTTTGAACAGCAATATCTTAATTATATTGTGTAATTAGTATAATTAGATTTGTGACACTTTCTAATGATACTAATTTTATACTATTAATTATTATATACTTTGGAGTAATTTTTTATCAAAGAAAAAAACACGAAAAACAAGAACGTCTTATTCATTGGAAGACTTAATCAATATATCGTGCAAGTTTGCAACCAGGTCAGGCCTATTGCAGTTTCCAAGTGAGTATTGTTATCCAACCTTCCCTGTTAATGACTAAGGTTTTCTATGTTAAAGTCATGTACATTTCAAGATGAACTTTGACCGAACAAATTAAGCAACAATATTTTGATTATATTGTACATAATTTGTATCATTGGATTCATGTTTTAAAAGCACTTTCTAATGATGCTAATATCATCCGAATACTCTTTATATATTTATATTAATATTTGGTCAAAGAAAAAACAAGGGCACCCCATTGAAATTGAGGAAGTACCTCTTTCCCATCACCACCCTTTGTACACCAATTACTACCTCTATTTCCAGTTCTAACATAGCTCCAATGTCCCGTGATTCCACTCCTTTGTTCTTTTAATTTCTGTATCATCGTACAATTGCACCTCCCGCATTCTCATGGTGAGAGGGCTAACAAATGAGCCAAGACAACCAATACGAGAACTGACAAGGGAGGCAGTGAATGAGTTCTCCATTTGAAAATTAAGAACACAAGGAAGCAATGTTAGGTAATTCCCCCACAAATCAATAACACATGTTCTATAGACTACAGAGGCGCCAAAATGTTCTCAGTCCAGCATCAGGGGAAGAAGGAAGCACCTTTTTCTATAAGGAAGGGCTGGTTCCACCAAAGCCTATTACATCTGCAGCAACAATATAGCAATTCCTACAGGTGAGCCTTTTTATTGCTATGGTATTAGCACCAACCACACGCTAAATTAAAGTGGATCTTTTCATCTCCGTTCTTGATGTTACTCATACAACATGATGAACTGAAATATCTCAAAAGAAAGAAAAAGAAATAAAGAAAAAGATTACATCTAGCTCACTCGTTTTCTACTTGCACTCTCCCAATTGCGGGTAGCGAACTAGGGGCAAACAATGAAGGATTAATAATACAAAGGTTACAAAGGTCCGATTATTCATAAAAGAGAGAGAGGGGTAAGAGTTGAACAAAGGAAGAAGAGTGTGGTACCATCGCAGGACCCCCATTGGCATGGGAAGAATCGGCCTCTGCTACCACCATCATGTCTCGATTTAGCAAACATTGGGAGCTTAGACCCAAGGGGCACTGAACCTTGAAATTCCAAGCCATCAAAGATGAGATGAGGGCACCCCAACCGACCCACATTGATGGTGAGTTCACAGGTGCACATGGATGCTTGTGAGATTGTGGGCACCGATCATCTGAGCAAGCATAAACATCTTTTGAAACGATGTTTGCGTACTTATGGATGCTGGTACAAATAAGGTTTACTTGAAATTGCTAAAGTAAACGTTCATAACCCATTAAAGTTTGATACACAGATATATTCCATCTTTTTGTGGACTGCCATGACCTTTAATTAAAACAAAGACTCGGCAGCACAAAAGGTGGCAATGCATCTCGTAGAAATGCTCAAAAACAAAATAAAGACCGTGAAGGAAAGAGCATAACCAACAGTAATACAGTTTTAACTTACAAGACAAAGAAAAAACAACTTAGGGACACAACAACTAACAAAGAAGTGAAGCAGGACGAATATATTACCTAGTTGACCAAAACCATGTCATCTCCACCAGCCTTGGCAGCAACAGCTTCTAAATGTCTCCATGCTGACTCTCGTTGCTCCTCCAATTCTTTGGCTTTTGATACTTTCTCAATGTACTGCTGCTGGCACTCTTCAAATAGCTCACTATCCATGTCCAAAAACATCTTGCGCACATTTGCGGTGAGGCCATGAACAGCTTGGTTCCAGTGGCTCTGTATGTTCCTCTCAAGTGCTTCAAATATTATTGGAAATATAACACCACGATTTTGGGCAATCAAGCTTACAATATGATCATTGTTCCACAAGAACAAAGCCCGCTCAGCAACCTGTGAGAAAAACATCAACAATCAAGAAAAATATCAGATAAATGAAGTGTACATGCATCACAAAGGAACAATGCTTGTAATTAAACTTAGTTCTTAAAAGGATAGCAAAAAGATGCAAAGAGATAACGTCGTGGTATTAACTAGCGTAGCATGAAAGAGACCGGCAGTATGATGTTGAACAGTTCTTTTTTCAATAGGGGTAGCTATACAAGTGTGACTTGTATAGCACTAACACTAACAATTTAACAGGCCTTAGCCCCACATCACAGGATACAGGGATTAATCTGATGAGAGTGACTGACAGGCGGACAGCATACCTAAACAAATAACACCTTTGCTGTGACCAATTTTAATTTACTTATATTATATAATCATCCAAAATGAAACTGATCAAAATGCCATCAAAGATAGCACATTTGAAAATGTATCACTACACTGCTTGGGCAAGATTGTAAATGTCATGAGCTGACCCTTAGCCAGGCATCTCCTTTTACTGGAGAAAGGTCAGAAAGCATGTTAGAAAGAACAAACCACTCTACCAATACTGATTTAAATGGAGTGAAGAAACCCATTTACATGCACCACTATCACGATGTGAACATATGACAATCCTAATATCAATAACTTAACAAAAGAACTTCTCAATGGGCTTTCTGAATCCACTCTGACTAAAAAGAAATCCAGGAGTATGGAGAAAACAGATATTTCCATATGCAGATCAATAAAACATGGTAGTGCCAAATAAGGGAGATGAATACAAAAAGGTTATGGAGTGAAAGAGACATGGCGCAGTGACAAAAAGGAAAATGAAAAGAGACAAAGTGGCAAGGAACTGCAATCCACTTTGGCAGCTGCCTGGGATCCTAGAAATGGGACCATGAACACAATTTAATTTCCCTACCAGCAGAAAATATGTATATACCTACTACTAGAAGGTGATGCAATATACTGTAAACCGGGTAGGAGAATAAGGAAGGTTTTCATGATTAAGAAATTATATGGACATAGCTTAGGCATTAAAAAAAATCTACTTTATCTAGTGTTTAGAATAGGCCTGGCAGTTCCAGACTTGTTGCAATACGAGAATGGATTGAAATTTAGACCACTATTCTCCGACGAAGCATCATGGTGAAAATTACTGAACAACATAAGATAATGCCCATACTAGCAGAATCCTTAGAAAATTAACTGGAATTAGCATGCAATAGGCATCTAACTCTAGCATACAAGACATAACAATAGTTTCTTAACCGTTTAATCCACTTGTCCAAGATAGTACACTTCTTATGATGCACAGCTTAGTGTGGAGTTAAATAACAATCAAAAATGGATATTTCAGAAGGCTTTTTGCCAAAAAAAAAATAGTTACATTGAAACTTCTATCATCTGAGCGATTATGCTACTGGTTCAGCCTCAAGAATTCACTCACATGGTACAAGCCGATGCCCCCAAAACTGGCCGTGAAAAGTTAGATGGTGCAAATTTACATTAAACTGGTCTCAATATCCTATATTTAGGATACGGCAGCATTTGTTCTGATTAATATGGATAAATAATGCAATCATTTACATGAAGAGAGGGCAATGTGAGACACAGGACTCAGTTTGTATCGACAAATGTGTAGAAAGCTTATCTATATTCCAGTGAACAAAACAAACAATCAAACTAGGCAGCAAAAGAAAGACCAAGGGTGGCTTCAACTAGGAGGAAATGATATGCACATCTGCCTCGTGTAGCGGAATTAAAATTAAATGCAAATCAAAATCCTTTATCATTCTGTACAATCCATTCACAATTAAACTAGGCAGCAAAAGAAAGACCAAGGGTGGCTTGATCTATGAGTAAATGCTGTGCACATCTGCCTCGTGTACATGAATTAAAAATAAATGCAAATCAAAGTTCTTTATCATTCTGTTCAATCCATACACAAACCACATGCATCTCTACAACACTCAAGCTAACTGAAGGTGATAGCATGGAGTAGAGTGCTAAAATTTGTCAACGTTGTTCAAGCTTCTAGTGTAAAAGAACTCAAAGCATGTAGATAAGGTACAACTAAGGGAATTAGGATATTAGATACCATAAAACAAAAATTAAAGGGCTTATGAAAGATGCAGATCAGACACCAGAACCATAAAATGGGTATATAAGAAGAAAAATATACGATTGGCATATAAGCCATACTATATAATCTCGGCTTATGATTCTTCCCAAAATAGAACAAATAACTAGTACAGCACCCATATCTGGTGCAATATTCCAATACTGGATCTTTGATTAATAAACACTATTCGCTGTGACAACTTACGAGTATATAAATTTCCATAAAATCTCAGTAAGACTCCACAGCTCTGCATGTCATATAGGCATGAAAGTTAACATTGAAGGATGGTGGTTAAAATTTAACTAAAAATCTAAGGTACTAAAGACCATCAATTGCATCCAGGAATAAAACAAATTGGGGCTGACCGCTTTTGGAAATGTACTCTGCCGTTTACACTTGACAATTTTAGCACAAATACTGGCAACCGCCTTTTTGTCCTACAAATGCCGATTTGTTTTACAAATCAGTATCCATTTATCTCCCAATTTGTGTTCCACTGTAGCAGCAGGGTTGCTTGTTTATCGTATCTAATGCAGGCCACACAAAACCCCACTGTGACAAAAGAACCCGTTTGCATACACCTCCAAAAAAAGTTTGCAAGATGACAGCCTTTTCACATCTCACTAGATGATACTCTATGTTAGAAGCTAAAGATATTTTTCAAGAAGCACAGGACAGACGACATACAAAAAAAAGGGGTTTTCCTAGCACCTGCAGCATGTGCCTTCTAAAGAAAATTTCCATGCCTCATGCAAATAGTTTTTTTGAGCGTTTACGAGTTCTGACAAACAAGCACATTTCCAGTAGTATGTGGCCCATTCCCTCACAAAGTTATATCAATAAATATATCACATGGAACAGATTTGCCTAGACAACCATATAGTTGGGAACATACTGAAGAAATATAACAATAAGTACATACAAGATTATTGAACACAAAAATATACCTGGAAGTGGGCACTGTTAAGGCAGCGTCCGATCTGCTTAAACAGCGGCACCATGCAGCGCTGGAACTCAGCAGACTGTGTAGCCTCAAGCACTTCCTCGAGCTCCCCCAAAAAAAGCACCTCCTTCTGGCAATTTATGACTGGCCAGTACTTGAGCAGGCCCCTGATCACAACATCGGCAAGTTTGAAGTCCTTCTCGACGAACTGGACAATACAATAGGACAGCTGCTGGTGGTAGATGGAGACAGGCTTGGGCTTGTGCAGTGGGATGAGCGCACGCCCAAGGAACAGCTTGTGCTCCTCCTTCATAGGCAAGGCGAAGCCATTAATTATGCTACCGAGAATCTCAAGGAGCTCGCCAATACCGTTGTGGCGCTCGGTCTCAAAGATGAACCGATAGAACACATTATTGATAGCCTTGCGGATAAACGGGCGGTGAACCATGAACTTGCCATAGATGCGGTGGAGCACGGTCTTGAGGTACTCGCGCTCCCGGGGGTCCTCGGAGTCGAAGTGGTCTAGGAGGCGGAGCACGAAGGCATGGTCGACATACCGCTTGCCGACCTTAGTGTCTGTGTCAGGGGACACGACGTACCGGAGCAGGAGCTCGTAGACGAGCTGGAGGTGCGGCCAGGCGGGGTCGAGGTAGGGCTCCTCCTCATCGTCCGGGGTGGCATTGGGATCAATCGACGCAGCAGATTCATACAGCGCAGGGGGCAGAGAGCGGAATATGTTGGCGGAGATGGCGGCTATTAGGGCCTCCTGGACTTGGTCGGGGAGGCGCGGGGGCGCGTTGGCGTTGGCCGCGGCCGCAGGGGCCTGGACGTAGTCGACGAGCTCGAGGAGCGCCTGGCGCTTGGCCTCCTTCTCCCGCGGGTGCTTGAGGGAGTCGGAGAAGTCGAAGAGCGCGTTGACGAGGCGCAGCTTGCGGAGGAGGAGCCCGGGGCGTTCGGCGGCGGCGACGTCGCGGAGGAGCGGGAGCGGCTCGAGGAGCGGTGGCGACGCGCTGGACGCGGAGACGGCCGGGAAGGCGGAGGGGGCGACGTGTGGCGAGGTGGGCGAGGAGGGCGTCGGCGCGGAGGCGCGGGAGGCGTGGTTGACGGTGACGGGCGCGGCCGTCCCGGCGCCGCCGGACGAGGAGGACGGCGCCGCGGGGCGGGCAGCGGCGTCGGCCCCTTCGGAGCGCCCCTTGCGGGTGCCGCGCTTGATGATCTTGTTGAACATGGCGGCGGCGGAGGCGGAGGATTGGGAGATCGGCGGTGGATGGATGGATCGTTCGGTCGATCAATTCGCTCCCCTTCTTGTCTTCCCCGTGGGGGATTTGGGGATTTGGTGGGGGTGGGGCCCGGAGGCAGCGGCGGAGATGGGGGTGGGGTCAGCCGGTCAGGGGCGGCGAGCGGAGGAGCGGGGGAGGAGGCGCCATGGTGAATTGGCTTTGGTGATTTGGGGGAGGAAGAGACAGGAGGACAGAGGAGGATCAAAGGGGAAAGGAGAGAGAGGAAGGGGAGGCATTTTTTTTTATTTTTTTTTATTTTGGTTTTTGTTTTTCCTAGAGAGTGATTTTTATTTGGTCGGTTTTACTTCATTTATTTGAAGAACTGTATAATTACGGTACTTACTTTGAACTCTTTCAAATTTCAACTTCTGACTCAAGTGTTATGGAAAGAAATGACAGAAAAATTATGGATTGCCCATGCACCGTAACATTTGTGTTTTCATTTCATCCTCTCTTTACTTAAAATTAGCATGTTACCTTCTATAATTTTTATCTCATTTTGTTCGAATGAGCCGTATCATTCATTCTAATATATTTGTAATAATTTCTTCAAAGAAGAGCAGTGAAGGAAGCCCCACCATGAGTTTTCTTCAAATAATTATAACCAAAGTTAACATCTGTGTGAACTTGATTTAAATCATTTTTTGGATTCTTGAGGAAAGAATGATGGTAGTGCCTCGATAAAAAAAATCAAACCTAATCTTTCATGTTGTAAATTGCACAAAATGAATTTCACGGAATATGGGTGTTTTTCTACAAAATTTGCAAGGATACAACCTCCTGATAAAAATGCTATTTGAGGTCCAAAAAAAAAAGAGGTTTGATTCACATCTCTTGTTCTCTCCTCAATAAAGTACTAGTAATACTCGACACCAAAATTCTCTAATTTTTTATGTGCCTAGCAATTCATGTTGCTTTTATTGATTTAATTAAAAATTCATGACATCACAATTTGGTAGTATTTGTATATTTCTACGTTTTTATAGATTGGTTAGTGTGCTCCCACGTGAACATGTTAATGGCAACAAAATTTATGCTTTACTAGGCTTTCATTATCATATACATCACGGAATAAAGGTAGGGCAGGTAACTATTTATTTATTTATTTCTAACGAAAGGTGGAGTTTGATATTGTTCATGGCCACGTCCAATTGGAGCGAAGAAAAACCAAGACGGCGAAGTTTTGGATAAGTCATACGCGAGGACCACTACAGAGTACTCCCTCTGTTCGGGATTATAGGTCCTACGCGCATACCTAGGTTGTTAATTTAACTAACAAAACATAACTTATATATTAAAAAATTATACCATTAGAAAATACAACCTCTAAAGTTTTTAATGGTATACTTTTTGTACTATATTATTTATATTTTGTTGTTCAAATTAGCAACCTAGTTATCCGCGCGGGACTTATAATCCCAAACGGAGGGAGTATACAGGAGGTTGACAGGTCTCAGGTCAGTGGCTATGATTGCCGACTGGACCGTCTTCATCTAAGGCGGTTTTTTCTCCCTTCTTTCCACCTTTGAAGCTGTCCAGGTCAATACTTACATCTACTCGACTACTACTGCTACTACTACTACTACTACGGAGCTACTAAATGAAAAGAAAAAACTCATTCCACAATTCCAAAGCCCAAACAACATTGTCTAACAGATGAATCCTATGGAAGCTCATTCATCGACTCATGCCATTCTGACTATGAAGAAGCAGTTCTGCAAGGTCAACCAACTATTCCCAACTGTCTGCTACTGGAGAACATTTCAACCAATGTTGCCCAAATAATACTACTCCAGTATAACCTTTGCAAATCCATGAAGACAGAACAATCGGCAGAGCAAAGGGAATTCATAATTCAGATCGATGATAGCATGTAGAACTACAGAAAGTATTCGGCGAAGTAGCCAAACCACCAATAACCAAGGCGTGACGGTTCAACTCATCAGCATCAAAAGTCTGCTGGATAAAACTCAACCAGTGGGAGTACCATTCATAATACAGATGAGATTGCCGTGCCAGAGTACTCATTAAGCATTCAGCCATGCCAAACTGATAACATTGAAGTGCAAATACATAACTTCATTGTAACGGATCACCGGATCACTAGAAGCGCGGATCACTGAATCACTAGAAGCGGTCCTCGTAGCGTCCTCCTCCCCTGCTGGGGCGGTCATACGGCCCAGGCCTCTCCCTGTAACTGCCTCCATCATAGCGAGCAGGCCCTCCGCTGCCGTAGTCAGCGCCTCCTCCACGCGGACCATCCCTGTCATAGCCACCACCAATGCCGCCCCTCGGGCCATCCCTGTCATAGCCTGCACCGCCCCTTGGGCCACTCCTGTCATAGGCAGAGCTGCCACGCACCGGGTCTCTCTCATAGCTTCTCTCCCGCTCCCTGCCATATCCTGCTGCACTTGGCTGATAGCGATCTGGAGCACCGTACCTGTCCGCACCAAAGCGGTCACCTCCAGCTGGGTACCGGTCGCTGGCGTAACGGTCACGGCCACCGTCATACCTGTCTCTGCTGTCAATGGGGTCACGGTATCCATAACGGCCACTATCATAGCGATCGTCTCCATAACGATCACCAAACCTGTCCGGTCCAGAAAAGCGGTCTCCCCTGCCGCCACCAGCACCACTGAACTTGGAAGAGAAACGCCCAGGTCGACCACTACCAGGATTAGGGCAGTCACGAGCCCAATGGCCAGAACGGCCACACTCGAAGCAGTTGCCAGGGAGTGGACCATCACCCTTGGGAGCACGGTAATCCCCACGTTCACCACCACCGCCGCCGCCGCCACCACTGGTGTACCTTGTGTCATCTGTATTCATCTTAGGCTCAGCTCTGTTCACTGAAATGGTACGGCCATCCAACTCTTTGTTGTGCATATCGCTGATAGCTTCCTCAACTGCCCGTGGATCTGAAAACGTCACAAAGCCAAAGCCACGGTGGCGATTTGTGTGCCTCTCGAGCATGATCTACAAAAAGAAATACTCAAAGAATCAGGCGCACATACAAAGCTAGGCAGAATAGTAAGCATATCCCCACTTCAAATTCAGGGATGTAGCAGAGGGCAAATATATTGAATTTCAGTACATAAAAATATGGATTCAGTACCAAAGAAAATAGTTACAACAACAAATCAAATCAAATCATAGTTTGTTTAGACTGTAAGTACAACTTGTAAAAGACTTGCCACACGGAGAAATGGATTTATTTTTACTTTGACAAGGTAACAGAAAAAATGCACATGCAGCCATGAGTCCAAAGCAGTCAAAGTATCCTACAAAGAAACACGCTTTCCCCTTGTGGAATGAACAACCATAAGCTTACAGCCATAAGCTAAGAAAATGAAAATATAATCACAACATACATAGTTAAGAATCAATTGTGGACAAATTTAAGATGGTGGACAGAAAACAGAACCATTACCTTTGAAGCGGTATAGAAATTAGGTTAATCCAGAGTTTCAATAATTCAAATGACAAATCAAAACTGCCACATAGCTGGGTGTAACTGTAGCTATCTTTGTGACTGAACATATCTGAAGATAACAAAGCTTACTGTCGCTGACAAGCAGTCTGGCAAATAAACATCTGGGTACTTGGTGTCCTAGAAAGAAACACTGACTACTCCAACCAACGAATCATTGCTGCTACCTTTTTTCGACCTTACTCCTACTTACTAGATTACTGATGGGAAATTCTCCGATGTTTGGGTTCCTAAGGCACATATCATACTAAACGAATTGTAGCACACTAAAAATTGAGAAGTCAGCAACTTTTGCCCCAACAACATCACCAACCAGGCATGCCTCAAGGTACGTGATACTCCACTCATGTGATATCATTATTCTACGTTTACAGATATGAACCAGTTCAGTGGTAGATCCATCTCTTATTAGTTCACTGCAACTGAGTACTAAATTTCTGTATTGAAAACAAAACAAGAACAGTCTCAGTCTCAGGCCCATCACTGATGTCTGATGCACTGCCATGCTAGTCTGGTAGATAAGCTCACAAGAGGATCTTCCAACGTACCAAAAACAGCACATGAAGACCAGACAGAAATATCCAACAAGCACAGCGGGTCAAAGGTATGGGTTGGTTGGGTTAGGTGCTAACATCAAACGTTTGCTTCAGCAGCTATTCTTCAAATGGCATTCCATGAACAGTTTACAGTACAAATGCAGTGGCCACCGCAAACAAATCTGGAAATTCAGCTCCACTCAGTTTCCATCACAGACATTACCAACTGTTGTCACACAATTTACTTGCTGGCTGCCATGATGACGCTCAAGATATTTGGTGGGCAAAAATATGAAATTGCACAATACAAGCATGTTTTCGCACTAAACTTGTCACAAAACTGGCTACATGTACAATCCATAAAGCACAAGAAACAAATTTAAAAATGTATTGAATGACTATATGATGTGCATGCCGAATAAATGATCACGCGGTCAGAATACGATTATAGAAAAGAAGATTCATCATGCTCTAACAAAGTAGCAAAAGAAAACAGAACAAATTTTACCCTAGGATATACAGAGTACTGACATACCAAGCAAATCAAAGCACTCACAACACAATATAAAAGAACTTGCCGACAGATGTGCAGATTTTTAATTGCATGGATACCATGGGATGTTAAATGGGTAACATGGTCACTAAATACTGAACACAAACATATAGAAAAATTATTATGCATATTATCAGCCAATCAAATCAGGTTAACATGAAGACTGAAAACCGTTGTCCTGTTTCCAGCAAACAATGAATTGGCAGTTAACTGATCTTCATAAAACATTACAAATAAAAACCACTGGACGTTCTGTTGAGCCTCTTCCAAAGTGCAGACTATCGACTGTGGTGCTGGCATAACAGAATATCAAAATGGCAAGGCATGCAGAGAACCCAAAAGCCACAGAGCAGCTGCAGGTATTGCTTGTCAAGAAATATAGAGACTACTGCAACAAACACCCTGTTTCTTCTATCAGACCAAGGCTGAATGAATATGTCAGAACCCAGTCAATAGCAATATCGATCAAGTGTCCCCTGGTTACTGGATCAAATTTCACAGGTCAGTGTTCACTTCAGGCATCTAGCTGTAACTAACAGCATCACCATGACCTCTTGGCAAAGCAATTTCGGCCCTAAGTTTTTCCTCACCATGCAGTAAATAGCTGCTTTCTTCGCACAAAACACTGGCAAAGGTTCTCTGAAAAGCTGATCTTTTAACAAACAAAAGAATCCCTGTTCTATCCAACTTCACAAATGTGCCAGCTCATTTGGATTCAGAAAACTATGAGTAGCTGATAAAGACCACTATCAGAACCAGCAATGGAAGCTAGAAGAAAAACAAGAATTGGTGAGCATTCCTGTTATGGCTAAAACTAATAAACACAAACATACAGTGTGCTGATATACAAAATATCATTAGTGATAAATTACACTAATAGCTATGTTTCATTGCATATCTGGGAAGATGTTGGTAAAGTGCGACTATTTTCTGATGAAGTGGGAAAACCTATTTTGGGAAGACTTTGATCATGCACGCTTATTTTCTGATAATAAAGTGGGAACCCCCACAACTATTAGCCCCCTTATTATAGATACTTAGCAAATGCTAGCTACCACGAAAAAATTCTTTCAGCCCTTTATGCCTTGTACAGATCCACAGAAATTCATGAAAATAGCGTGAACCTGTTGCAGAAGAATAATAAAAGGCACCCCCTTTGACCATGTACATCAGATTCACCTTTACTTGCCAATGGCATCTAATTGCCCAGATCTAACAGCTTCGTAGATAAATTAAAAGCAGATACATATGCAGCAGTAATACGGGGCGACTCGGATACGGTCCGATACCTGGGCGTCGACGACCTTGCCGAAGCGGCGGAAGGCATCAGAGAGCTTGCGCTCGTCGGTGTGGAACGAGAGGCCACCCACGAAGATCCGGCTATCCTCCTTGCCCGCCATTGCCAGCACCTCTGTCTCGCCTCCTCGGTTTGTGGGGGATTAGGGTTTGGGTGGGAAAAGGAGACGGCGATGATAGGTTGTGGCGGAACCGGTAGCGGCAAGAAGAAGGGGAGGAAGAAAAGAGAAGCAGCGAGCGCTTAGGGTTTGGGTTCCGCTCGGTTTGTTTTGCGTTCGGCTGTCTGGGTATGGGCTACTGGTAGTTCTATAACTGGGCCTGCGCCCTTATCGGGCCTCCATGTAAATTGAGTGCTATTCTCCCAAGTTTTTTTTTTCTAAAATCTTGTCTTGCACATAGTATTGTTCTTTTTCCTAGCCGGTCTAGGGTTTTCTTCTCCCGTCGAGTTCTCATAGGCCACGAGTTTCCGTTCCCTAAGAGCATCTCCACTTGCCTACCCCGGAGGCCGATCCGAACGCCGAAATTCAGTTCGGACGTCGAAAATCGGCCTAGTCGCGTACCCAAGGACCTGTTTTCGTCTGGATTTCGGCGTGTTTTGGTCCGGCCTACCCAGGCCGAACCCAGGTTCCCGAGTACGCCCTGGGGACGCCGGACATCGCAAAAAAGGGCGTGGGCCAGCTCTGTCGGCGAGACAGTCCCATTCCCACCCACTCCACTCGCCCAGGCTGCCGCGAAGAGCTCTATCGCCATGACTTCGTCGGCGGAGCTCCTCCGCGCCGAGACATGCCCACGCCTCTATCTACGCTCGCCGTTGCTGCCTCCCACCTCCACGCCTTCCCGCCGCAGCTTTCGTCGACCTAGCCTCGCTGTAGCTCTTCTTCGCTCTGAAGGGTTTCGCAGCATAGTAAATCAAAAAAATTCTATGGATGCGAACAAGAAAGCCAAGATCTAATCTAGGAGATGCAATCAACGAGAGAGATAGATGAGATATTCATACCCTTGAAGAAATCGCACGGCGGAAACGTTCAACAGAACGTGGTTGATGTAGTCGTACTCGCCGTCTCCTCCTCGCGATCCGATCTGATCCTACGCCGCAAGTGGCGGTGCCTCCGAGAGATGCACATGTACGGTGCCGCGACGTCTCCTCCTTCCTTGGTCCAGCAAGTATGGTGGAGAGATAGATTGGATCTGCAGCACGACGGCGTGGTGCTTATGGTGGAGAGTTTCTGCAGCAGGGCTTCGCCTACGCGCAGTCGGGAGAGAGAGAGAGAGAGGTGGAGGGGCAGCAGGACGGTGGCTAGGGTTGGAGGAGTTGGAGAGGGGGAGGGTGCGCCCCTGCCCTCCTTATATAGGGGGCTGGTCGGCCCCCCTTGGCCCCTCCTCCAAGCCCTAGGGCGGCGGCCCTAAGGTGGAGTGGGGGGCAAGTCTTCCCCCTTCCTTCTAGAAGGCTCCCCTAGGGTTTCCCCTAGGGCTAGCCGGCTAGGCCTTGGGGGCCTTGTGCCCCTGGCCCAAAGTGGCCAGGGCACTTCCCCTTAGGCCCACGCAAGCCTCCGACAAGTGGGCCAACGTTGGTCCCACTCCGGAACCTTCTAGAACCTTCCGGTACAATACCGATAAACTCCGAAACAATTCTGAAATCCAAAAACTGCTTTCATTTATATGAATCTTATTCTTCGGACCATTCCGGAACCTCTCGTGATGTCCTGGATCTCATCCGAGACTCCGAACAAAAACTCATAAACCAATTATCCATTCTATCCTAGCATCGATGCACGTTAAGTGTGTGACCCTAAGGGTTCGAGA
This sequence comes from Avena sativa, assembly GCA_916181665.1. NCBI lineage: Eukaryota > Viridiplantae > Streptophyta > Magnoliopsida > Poales > Poaceae > Avena > Avena sativa. The sequence continues at coordinate 290,036,617 of OV702296.1, forward strand.
ATATACAGACATGATCTTCTATCAATAATCAACAGCTGGATCTGGAAACCCATATTGACTCCCACATATTCATCGATGATCATATCAGATGAACCACGATGCCAGGATTCAATTAATACCATATATGTATTCCCTTCGTCACGCGATATTTTACTTGCCCGAGATTTGATCGTTGGTATCGGCATACCTAGTTCAATCTCGTTCACAGCAAGTACTTTACTCGTTCCGTAATCCGATATCACTTTGTGATTAACTCCTTAACCACGTGCTTGCAAGCGGTGTTGATATCGACTACCGAGTGGGCCCGAAGTATATATCTCCGACTCGGGAGGGACAAATTCCATCTCGATACATACAACCCAATAAGTACTTTCCGATCACCTGAGAGACACCTTTATGATAACCCTCACATAGGATGACGTTTGATGACCTCAAAGCTTTCTTCCGATACCAGGGAGTTGTATTATCTCATGGTCTAAGGAATACAATACTTGACATAGGAAAAAGCTTCGCAAAGATGAACACGATAACACGATCTAATTGCTCTGCTTAATTTGGGTATGTCCATCATATCATTCTCCCAATGACATGATCTCATTATTAATCGACAACTCATGTCTATGGTTAGGAAACCTTAACCATCATTAATCAATGAGCTAGTCCATAGAGGCGTACTAGGGACACGGTGTTGTTCATAAACCACACAAGTATCAAAGTTTCCGCTTAATACAATTCTAGCATGGAATATAAACTTTATCATGAACAAGAATTATAATAATAACATCTTTATTATTGCCTCTAGGGCATAATTCCAACAGTCTCCCACTTGCACTAGAGTCAATAATCTAGTTTACATCTGGCAACAATCTAACACCCATGGCATTAAGGTGTTGATCATGTTTTGCTCGTGGAAGAGGTTTAGTCAACGGATCTGCGACATTCAGATCCGTATGTACTTTGCTAATCTTCAGATCTCCATCTGCTATATAATCTCGAACTATATGAAAACGGCGGTTGATGTGCTTCGTCTTTGGATGATATCTTGGTTCCTTAGCCAGTGTTATGGCGCCAGTGTTGTCGCACAATATCTCCAGTGGGTCCAAGGCACTTGGAACCACACCAAGCTCAGTGATGAAGTTTCTGATCCAAACTCCTTCACTTGACGCTTCTAAAGCAGCCATGTATTCCGCTTATGTTGTAGATCCCGCGATCATGCTTTGCTTGCAGCTTCTCCAGCTCACAGCTCCACCATTCAAAATATAAACGTATCCTGTCTGAGATTTAGAATCATCCGGGTCGGTGTCGAAACTAGCGTCGACGTAACCTTTTACGACGAGCTGCTCATCACCTCCATAGACCAAGAACATTTATTTTGTCCTATTTAAATACTTTAGGATGTTCTTTACGGCTGTCCAGTGTTCCACTCCTGGATCACTTTGGTATCTGCTCGTCAAACTAAGAGCATTGGACACATCCGGTCTAGTACATAGCATGGCATACATGATAGAACATATGGCCGAGGCATATGGCACTTTGCTCATAGTATCTCTATCATTTACCGTAGCTGGACACTGAGCCTTGCTCAATATCTTACCTGACAACATGGGCAATGAACCTTTCTTTGCTTTATCCATTCTGAACCTTTTCACAACTTTGTCTAGATATGTACTTTGGCTTAAAGCTATTAGGCGTCTTTGTCTATCTCTATAGATTTTAATGCCTAATATATAAGCAGCTTCTCCTAGGTCTTTCATTGAAAAACATTTATTCAAATAACTCTTCACATCGTTAAGCATACCAATGTCATTTCCAATAATCAATATGTAATCCATATATAGTACTAAAAATTTCACCGAGCTCCCACTCACTTTCTTGTAGATACAAGATTCATAGCAATTTGGAACAAATCCAAAGCTCTTGATCACTTGATCAAAACGAAGGTTCCAACTCCGAGATGCTTGCTTCAGTCCATAAATGGAATGCTAAAGTTTGCACACCTTATTAGCATCCTTAGGATCGACAAAACCTTCGGGTTGCATCATATACAACTCTTCATCAATGTTGCCATTGAGGAACACAGTCTTGACATCCATCTGCCATATTTCATAATCATGAAATGCAGCAATCGCTAATAAAATCAGAATGGACTTAAACATCGCTACGAGAGAGAAAGTCTCATCGTAGTCAACACCTTGAACTTGCCGAAACCCTTTTGCGACAAGCCGAGCTTTATAGACAGTAACATTACCATCCACGTTCGTTTTCTTCTTGAAAATCCATTTGCACTCAACGGCCTTACGGTCGCTAGGAGGGTCCACCAAAGTCCATACTTGGTTTTCGCTCATGGATCCCAATTCAGATTTCATGGCCTCTAGCCATTTCTCAGAGTCTGGGCTCATCATTGCTTCCTCATAATTCGCAGGTTAACTGTTGTCTAACAACAAGACGGTTAAGACAGGGTTGCCGTACCAATCAGGAGTGGCACGTGACCTTGTCGACCTGCGAAGTTCAGTAGTAGCATCGTTCAAAGTTTCATGATCCTCGTCATTAGCTTCCTCTCTTGTTGGTGCAGACGGCACTGGAACAATTTCAGGTGCTGTGCTACTCTCCAACTCGAGAGAAGGGTCAATAACCTCATCTAGCTCTACCTTCCTCCCACTCACTTCTTTCGAGAGAAACTCCTTCTCAAGAAAGGATGCGTTCTTTGCAACAAACACTTTGCCTTCGGATTTGTGGTAGAAGGTATACCCAATCGTTTCCTTAGGGTATCCTATGAAGATGCATTTCTCCTCTTTGGGTTCGAGCTTGTCCGGCATCAACTTCTTGACGTAAGCTTCGCATCCCCAAACTTTAAGAAACGACAACTTAGGTTTAGCACCAAACCATAGTTCATACGGTGTCGTCTCAACGGATTTAGATGGTGCCCTATTTAAAGTGAATGCAGCGGTTTCTAATGCATAACCCCAAAATGATAACGACAAATCTGTAAGAGACATCATTGATCGCACCATATCTAATAGAGTTCGATTCCGGCGTTCAGACACACCATTGCGTTGTGGTGTTCCGGGTGGCGTGAGTTGCGAAACGATTCCGCTTGATTTAAGATGCGTGAGAAAATCATAACTCAAATATTCACCTCCACGATCGGATCATAGAAATTTAATTTTCCTGTTACGATGGTTTTCCACTTCGTTCTGAAATTCTTTGAACTTTTCAAACATTTAAGATTTATGTTTCATTAAATAGATATACCCATATCTACTTAAGTCATCTGTAAAAGTGAGAAAATAGCGATATTCACCGCGCGTTGAAACACTCATTGGTCCGCATACATCGGTATGTATGATTTCTAATAAGTCTGTTGCTCGCTCCATTATTCTGGAGAACGGGGTTTTGATCATCTTGCCCATGAGGCACGGCTCGCACATGTCAAATGATTCAAAATTAAGAGACTCCAAAAGTCCATCAGAATGGAGTTTCTTCATGTGTTTTACACCAATATGACCTAGACGGCAGTGCCACAAATAAGTTGGATTATCACTATCTACTTTGCATCTCTTAGCCTCAATGTTATGGATGTGCGTTTCATTGCTTTCGAGATTCAGAAGAAATAAACCATTCACAACAGGTGCATGACCATAAAAGATGTTATTCATATAAATAGAACAACCATTATTCTCTGATTTAAATGAATAACCGTCTTGCAATAAACACGATCCAGATATGATGTTCATGCTCAACGCAGGCACATAATAACACTTATTAAGGTTTAAAACTAATCCCGAAGGTAAAACTAAGGAGAGCGTGCCGACGGCCATCACATCAACTTTTGATCCATTGCCAACGCGCATCGTCACCTCATCCCTTGCTAGCCGCCTTCTATTTCGTAGCTCCTGTTTTGAGTTACAAATATTAGCAACTGAACCAGTATCAAATCTCGGGCAAGTAAAATATCACGAGACGAAGGAAATATATATATGGGATTGATTGAATCCTGGCATCGTGGTTCATCCGATATGATCATCGATGAATGTGTGGGAGTCAATATGGGTTTCCAGACCCCGCTGTTGATTATTGATAGAAGATCATGTCTGCATGTTCTCGAACCCAAAGGGTCACACACTTAACGTGTCTCGACGCTAGGATAGATTGGATAATTGGTTTATGAGTTTTTGTTTGGAGTCTCAGATGGGATCCGGGACATCACGAGAGGTTCCGGAATGGTCCGGAGAATAAGATTCATATAAGGCAATGCAGTTTTTGGATTTCGGAATTGTTTCGGGTTAATCGGTATTGTACCGGAAGCTTCTAGAACCTTCCGGAGGGGGACCAACGTGGCCCCACCTATCGGGAGGGGGCATGGGCCTATGAGGGAGTGCCCTGGCCGCATTGGGCCAGGGGCACAAGGCCCCATAGGGCCCAGCCGGCCAAACAAGGGGAAACCCTAATTGGAGCTTCTAGAAGGAGGGGGGGAAACTTGCCCCCCACTCTTCCCTCCTTGGCCGCCGGCCTAGGCTTGGGGGAGGGGCTAGGGTTGGCGCCCACCCCTCTATATAAAGAGGGCTGGGGGCGCACCACCCCCCTACACCTTCCCCTCAAGCCTAGCCGCCCTGCTACCCTCCTCTCTCTCTCCCTCCCGACTGCGTGTAGGCGAAGCCCTGCTGCAGAAACTCTCCACCACTTGCACCGCGCCGTCGCGTTGTAGATCCAATCCGTCTCTCCACCATACTTGCTGGACCGAGGAAGGAGGATACGTCGAGGTGCCGCACGTGTGCATCTCTCGGAGGCATCGCCACTTGCGGTGTTAGATCGGAGCGGATCACGAGGAGGAGAAGCGAGTACGACTACATCACCCACGTTCCGACGAACGTTCCGCTGTGCGAATCTTCAAGGGTATGAAGATCTCATCTAATCTCTCTCGTTGTTTGCATCTCCTAGATTAGATATTGGCTTTCCCGTTCGCATCCGTAGAATTTTTTTGATTTACTATGCTGCGAAACCCTTCAGTGGTATCAGAGCTAGATCTATGCGTAGATGTGTTTCACGAGTAGAACGCAACATGGTTGTTGCGGGCATTGATGTTTTCTGTTGCAAGCCTCTTGTTTGTGTTCTTCTTATGACGCGGGATAGTGAGATTGAAGCGGTCCAGGCCAACCTTATGCGACGTCGTTCGCGAGACCGGCTCCGCACTTGACGTGTGGCTTGTTCCACACATGCGGCTGGTGGATGCCAGTTTCTCCTACTATAGTTGTCATGGGATTAACACCGGAGTTTGGCAACCATAATATCACCGTTGTGGCTTTCCGTAGGTAAGAATCGTTCTTAGCTTGCTACTCCCATAAGCCACGTAAAACATGCAACAACAAAGTAGAGGCGTCTAACTTGTTTTTGCAGGGAGTGTTTTCTGTGATATGGTATGGCCCAAGATGTGATGTGTATATTGTATGCGATGATCATGTTTTGTAATGTTTCACGACTTGCATGTCGATAAGTACACAACCGGCAGGAACCATATGGTTGTCTTTATAATTGTGTATGACCCGTGTGTCAACTTCTTATACGCCATGTAATAGTTTCACTTTATCGCTAAGTAGTTAGCAATAGTTGTAGTTGCTATTCGTGGTGGAGGCAATCATGGTAGAGTGATGGAGATCATGCCGGCACGCACAAGATGGAGATCATTGCGCGAAGATTGGCTATACCATGTCACATAAAGTTATATGCATGTGGTGTTTATCCTTTTATGTATCTTATTATGCTTAGATCGCGCGATAGCATTATAAGATGATTCCTCACTTAAAGATCAAGATAAAACTGTGTTCTCCCTATGTATGCACCGTTGCGAAAGTTCGTCGTGTCCAAGCATCACGTGATGATCGGGTGCTATAGACTCTACGTTCACATACAACGGGTGCAAGCTAGTTTTGCACACGCGGAAATACTTGGGTTTGACTTGACGAGCCTAGCATGTACAGACATGGCCTCGGAACACATGAACCGAAAGGTTAAACATGAGTCATATGAATGATATGATCGACACTTCATTGTCCACCATTGAAACCACATCTCTTCTCGTGAAGATCGGATTAGGTGTGGTGAATTTGGATCATGTTCACTAAACAACTTGAGGGATGTTGAATTTAGTGGGAGTTCATCTGGTAATTTGATTAAAAGTTGAACTAGTTATCATGAACATAGTCTAATTTGTACTTGCAAATATTGTAGATCAAATGGCTAAGTCCAACTTCAACTTCAACGTTTTTGCTGAGAAGGAAAAGCTTAGAAACAATGGGTCTAACTTCACCAATTGGTTCCGCAATCTGAGAATCATTCTCTCTGGCGGTCAAAAGGACTATGTCCTTGAGAATGCGTTAGGTGACGCCCCTGCTATAGATGCGCCAGCTGATGAGAAAGCTGTCTATTAGTCGCGCAAAGATGATTATGGTGTGATTAAGAGCACCATGTTGTTTGCTATGGAATCGGACCTTCAAAATCGTTTTGAAGACTATCTCGGGCCCTTTGAGATTGTCGAGGAGCTTAAAACTATGTTTCAGACTCAGGCCCGTTTTGAGAGATATGAGATCTCTGAGAAATTCTTTAACTGCAAGATGGAGGAAGGGAGTTCCGTTAGTGAGCACGCCATAAAGATGTCGGGCTACACTCAATGCCTTAAGCAACTGGACTGCAAGATTCCAGAGGAGCTCAAGATTGACAGGGTTTTGCAATCACTCCCTCCCAGCTACAAAAGTTTTGTAGTGACTCATAATCAGATTGGTTCCACTGATACGATCACCGAGCTCTTCGCAAAGCTGAAGGCTGCGGAGGTGGACATCAAAAAGGATAATCATGTGTTGATGGTCAACAAGCCCCCCACCTTCAAGAAAGGTAAGGGTGCAAAGAAGCCCTTCAAGAAAGGCGGCGGCAAGCGCGTTGCCCCTGCTGAGAAGAAGCTCAAGTCTGGACCCAAGCCGGACACTGAGTACTTCTATTGCAAGGACAAGGGTCACTGGAAGCGCAACTGTCCGAAGTACTTAGCGGACAAGAAGGCTGGCACCATCAAAGGTATATTTGATATACATGTTATTGATGTTTTCCTTACTAGCCCTCGTTGTAGTGCCTGGGTATTTGATACTGGTTCAGTTGCTAATATTTGTAACTCGAAACAGGAGCTACGGAATAGACGGCGGCTTGCGAGGGATGAGGTGACGATGCGCCTTGGCAACGGATCAAGAGTTGATGTGATGGACGTCGGCACACTCTCCTTAGTTTTACCTTCGGGATTAGTTTTAAACCTCAATAAATGTTATTATGTGCCTGCGTTGAGCATGAACATCATTTCTGGATCATGTTTATTGCAAAACGGTTATTCATTTAAATCGGAGAATAATGGTTGTTCTATTTATATGAGTAACATCTTTTATGGTCATGCACCTGTTGTGAATGGTTTATTTCTTGTGAATCTCGAAAGGGATGAAACACACATCCATAACATTGAGGCTAAGAGATGCAAAGTAGATAGTGATAATACTACTTATTTGTGGCACTGTCGTCTAGGTCATATTGGTGTAAAGCGCATGAAAAAACTCCATTCTGATGGACTTTTGGAGTCTCTTGATTTTGAATCATTTGACACATGCGAACCATGCCTCATGGGCAAGATGATCAAAACCCCGTTCTCCGGTATGATGGAGCGAGCAACGAACTTGTTGGAAATCATACATACCGATGTATGCGGACCGATGAGTGTTTCGACGTGCGGTGGATATCGCTATTTTCTCACTTTTACCGATGACTTAAGTAGATATGGGTATATCTATTTAATGAAACATAAATCTGAAACATTTGAAAAGTTCAAGGAATTTCAGAATGAAGTGGAGAACCATCATAACAGAAAGATTAAGTTTCTACGATCCGATCGTGGAGGTGAATATTTGAGTTATGATTTTCTCACGCATCTTAAAGCAAGCGGAATCGTTTCGCAACTCACGCCACCCGGAACACCACAGCGCAATGGTGTGTCTGAACGCCGGAATCGAACCCTATTAGATATGGTCCGATCAATTATGTCTCTTACTGATTTGCCGTTATCATTTTGGGGTTATGCATTAGAAACCGCTGCATTCACTTTAAATAGGGCACCATCTAAATCCGTTGGGACGACACTGTATGAACTGTGGTTTGGTGCTAAACCTAAGTTGTCATTTCTTAAAGTTTGGGGATGTGAAGCTTACGTTAAGAAATTGATGCCGGACAAGCTCGAACCCAAAGCGGACAAATGCGTCTTCATAGGATACCCTAAGGAAACTATTGGGTATACCTTCTATCACAGAACCGAAGGCAAAGTGTTTGTCGCAAAGAACGGTTCCTTTCTTGAGAAGGAGTTTCTCTCGAAAGAAGTGAGTGGGAGGAAAGTAGAGCTAGACGAGGTTATTGAACCTTCTCTTGAGTTGGAGAGTAGCGCAACACCTAAAATTGTTCCAGTGCCGCCTGCACCAACAATAGAGCAAGCTAATGACAAGGATCATGAAGCTTCGGACGATGCTGCTACTGAACATCGCAGGTCGACAAGGTCGCGTGCCCCTCCTGAGTGGTACGGCAACCCTGTCTTGACTGTCTTGTTGGTAGAATACAGTGAACCTACGAACTATGAGGAAGCGATGATGAGCCTAGACTCTGAGAAATGGCTAGAGGCCATGAAATCCGAATTGGGATCCATGAGCGAAAACCAAGTATGGACTTTGGTGGACCCTCCTAGCGACCGAAAGGCCATTGAGTGCAAATGGATTTTCAAGAAGAAAATGGGCGCGGACGGTAATGTTACCGTCTATAAAGCACGACTTATCGCGAAAGGTTTTCGACAAGTTCAAGGGTGTTGACTACGATGAGACTTTCTTTCCCGTAGCGATGTTTAAGTCCATTCGGATTTTATTAGCAATTGCTGCATTTCATGATTATGAAATATGGCAGATGGATGTCAAGACTGCGTTCCTCAATGGCAACATTGATGAAGAGTTGTATATGATGCAACCCGAAGGTTTTGTCGATCCTAAGGATGCTGATAAAGTGTGCAAACTTCAGCGTTCCATTTATGGACTGAAGCAAGCATCTCTGAGTTGGAACCTTCGTTTTGATCAAGTGATCAAGAGCTTTGGATTTGTTCCAAATTGCTACGAAGCTTGTATCTACAAGAAAGTGAGTGGGAGCTCGGTGACATTTCTGGTACTATATGTGGATGACATATTGATTATGGGAAATGACATTAACATGCTTAACGATGTGAAGAGTTATTTGAACAAGTGTTTTTCAATGAAAGACCTAGGTGAAGCTGCTTATATATTGGGCATCAAAATCTATAGAGATAGACAAAGACGCCTGATAGCTTTAAGCCAGAGTACATACCTAGACAAAGTTCTGAAAAGGTTTAGAATGGATAAGGCAAAGAAAGGTTCAGTGCCTATGTTGTCAGGTAAGATATTGAGCAAGGCTCAGTGTCCAGCTACGGTAAATGATAGAGAAGCTATGAGCAAAGTGCCTTATGCCTCGGCCATAGGTTCTATCATGTATGCCATGCTGTGTACTAGACCGGATGTGTCCAATGCTCTTAGTTTGACAAGCAGATATCAAAGTGATCCAGGAGTGGAACACTGGACAACCGTGAAGAACATCCTAAAGTACCTAAATAGGACTAAAGAAATGTTCTTAGTCTATGGAGGTGATGAACAACTCGTCGTAAAAGGTTACGTCGACGCTAGTTTCGACACCGACAAGGATGATTCTAAATCTCAGACAGGATACGTTTATATTTTGAATGGAGGAGCTGTGAGCTGGAGAAGCTGCAAGCAAAGCGTGATCGCGGGATCTATAGTAGAAGCGGAATACATGGTTGCTACAGAAGCGTCAAGTGAAGGAGTTTGGATCAGGAACTTCATCACTGAGCTTGGCGTGGTTCCAAGTGCATTGGACCCACTAGAGATATTGTGTGACAACACTGGCGCCATAGCACTCGCTAAGGAACCAAGATATCATCCAAAGACCAAGCATATCAACCGCAAGTTTCATATAATCTGAGATTATATAGCAGATGGAGATCTGAAGATTAGCAAAGTACATACAGATCTGAATGTCGCAGATCCATTGACTAAACCTCTTCCACGTGCAAAACATGATCAACACCTTAGTGCCATGGGTGTGAGATTGTTGCCAAATGTAAACTAGATTATTGACTCTAGTGCAGGTGGGAGACTATTGGAATTATGCCCTAGAGGCAATAATAAAGATGTTATTATTATAATTCTTGTTCATGATAATGTTTATATTCCATGCTAGAATTGTATTAAGCGGAAACTTTAATACTTGTGTGGTTTGTGAACAACACCGTGTCCCTAGTATGCCTCTATGGACTAGTTCATTGATTAATGATGGTTAAGGTTTCCTAACCATAGACATGAGTTGTCGATTAATAATGAGATCATATCATTGGGAGAATTATATGGTGGACAGACCCAAACTAAGCGGAGCAATTAGATCGTGTCATCGTGTTCATCTTTGCGAAGCTTTTCTTATGTCAAATATTGTATTCCTTAGACCATGAGATAATACAACTCCCTGGTATCGAAAGAAAGCTTTGAGGTCATCAAACGTCATCCTATGAGAGGGTGATCATAAAGGTGTCTCTCAGGTGATCGGAAAGTACCTGTTGGGTTGTATGTATCGAGATGGGATTTGTCCCTCCCAAGTCGGAGAGATATACTTCGGGCCCACTCGGTAATCGATATCAACACCACTTGCAAGCATGTGGTTAAGGAGTTAATCACAAAGTGATATCGGATTACGGAACGAGTAAAGTACTTGCTGTGAACGAGATTGAACTAGGTATGACGGTACCGACGATCAAATCTCGGGCAAGTAAAATATCACGAGACGAAGGGATTATATATATGGGATTGATTGAATCCTGGCATCATGGTTCATCCGATATGATCATCGATGAATGTGTGGGAGTCAATATGGGTTTCCAGACCCCACTGTTGATTATTGATAGAAGATCATGTCTGCATGTTCTCGAACCCGAAGGGTCACACACTTAACGTGTCTCGACGCTAGGATAGATTGGATAATTGGTTTATGAGTTTTTGTTCGGAGTCTCGGATGGGATCCGGGACATCACGAGAGGTTCCGGAATGGTCCGAAGAATAAGATTCATATAAGGCAATGCAGTTTTTGGAGTTCGGAATTGTTTCGGGTTAATCGGTATTGTACCGGAAGCTTCTAGAACCTTCCGGAGGGGGACCAACGTGGCCCCACCTGCCGGGAGGGGGCATGGGCCTATGAGGGAGTGCCCTGGCCGCATTGGGCCAGGGGCACAAGGCCCCATAGGGCCCAGCCGGCCAAACAAGGGGAAACCCTAATTGGAGCTTCTAGAAGGAGGGGGGAAACTTGCCCCCCACTCTTCCCTCCTTGGCCGCCGGCCTAGGCTTGGGGGAGGGGCTAGGGTTGGCGCCCACCCCTCTATATAAAGAGGGCTGGAGGCGCACCACCCCCGTACACCTTCCCCTCAAGCCTAGCCGCCCTGCTGCCCTCCTCTCTCTCTCCCTCCCGACTGCGTGTAGGCGAAGCCCTGCTGCAGAAACTCTCCACCACTTGCACCGCGCCGTCGCGTTGTAGATCCAATCCGTCTCTCCACCATACTTGCTGGACCGAGGAAGGAGGAGACGTCGAGGTGTCGCACGTGTGCATCTCTCGGAGGCATCGTCACTTGCGGTGTTAGATCGGAGCGGATCGCGAGGAGGAGAAGCGAGTACGACTACATCACCCACGTTCCGACGAACGTTCCGCTATGCGAATCTTCGAGGGTATGAAGATCTCATCTAATCTCTCTCGTTGTTTGCATCTCCTAGATTAGATCTTGGCTTTCCCGTTCGCATCCGTAGAATTTTTTTGATTTACTATGCTGCGAAACCCTTCAACTACAACGAGCGCTAGTAAGGTAAACATCAATAACATGTATACCAAATATACCTTTAATGGTGCCAGCCTTCTTGTCCGCTAAGTACTTCGGACAGTTGCGCTTCCAGTGACCCCTGTCCTTGCAATAGAAGCACTCAGTGTTCGGCTTAGGTACAGACTTGAGCTTCTTCTCAGTAGGGGCAACGCGCTTGCCGCTGCCTTTCTTGAAGGAGTCCTTTGCACCCTTGGCTTTCTTAAAGCTAGTGGTCTTGTTGACCATCAACACATGATTATCTTTCTTGATATCCACCTCCGCAGCTTTCAGCTTAGCGAAGAGCTCAGTGATCGTATCAGTGGAACCAATTTGATTGTGAGTAACTACAAAACCTTTGTAGCTAGGAGGGAGTGATTGCAGAACTCTGTCAATCTTGAGCTCTTCTGGAATCTTGTAGTCCAGTTGCTCTAGACGTTGAATGTAGACCAACATCTTAATGGCGTGCTCACTAACGGAACTCCCTTCCTCCATCTTGCAGTTAAATAACTTCTCAGAGGTCTCATATCTCTCAGAACGGGCCTGAGTCTGAAATATGGTTTTCAGTTCCTCAAGTATCTCAAAGGGCCCGTCGAACTCCTCAAAACGATTTTGAAGTTCCGGTTCCATAGCAAACAACATGCTACTCTTAATCGCTCCATAATCATCTTTGCGTGACTGATAAATAGCTTTTTCATCAGCCGGCGCATCAGTAGCAGGGGCGTCACCTAGCGCTTTCTCAAGTACATAGGCTTTCTGTCCGCCAGAAAGAATGATTCTCAGATTGCGGAGCCAGTTGGTGAAGTTAGACCCATTGTTCTTAAGCTTTTCTTTCTCAGCAAAAACGTTGAAGTTGAAGTTGGACTTAGCCATTTGATCTACAAAATTTGCAAATACAATTTAGACTATGTTCATGATAACTAGTTCAACTTAATCAAATTACTAGATGAACTCCCACTAAATTCAAGATCCCTCAAGTTGTTTAGTGAACACGATCCAAATTCACCACACCTAATCCGATCTTCACGAGAAGAGATGTGGTTTCAATGGTGGACAACAAAGTGTCGATCATATCATTCATATGACTCATGTTTAACCTTTCGGTTCATGTGTTCCGAGGCCATGTCTGTACATGCTAGGCTCGTCAAGTCAAACCCAAGTATTTCCACGTGTGCAAAACTGGCTTGCACCCGTTGTATGTGAACGTAGAGTTTATAGCACCCGATCATCACGAGGTGCTTGAAAACGACGAACTTTCGCAACGGTGCATACTTGGGGAGAACACAATTTTATCTTGATCTTTAAGTGAGGAATCATTTTAAAATGCTACCGTCGCGATCTAAGCATAATAAGATACATAAAAGGATAAACATCACATGCATATAATTTTATGTGACATGGTATAGCCAATCTCCACGCAATGATCTCCATCTTGTGCGCGCCAGCATGATCTCCATCACTCCACCATGATTGCCTCCACCACGAATAGCAACTAAAACTATTGATAACTACTTAGCGATAAAGTAAAGCTATTACATGGCGTATAAGAAGTTGACACGCAGGTCATACACAATTATAAAGACAACCATATGGCTCCTGCCGGTTGTGAACTCATCGACATGCAAGTCGTGAAATATTACAAAACATGATCATTGCATACATCTCAATTCATACACATCATGTCTTGGGCCATACCATATCACAAAACACTCCCTGCAAAAATAAGTTAGACGCCTCTACTTTGTTGTTGCATGTTTTACGTGGCTGATGGGAGTAACAAGCTAAGAACGATTCTTACCTACGGAAAGTCACAACGGTGATATTATGGTTGCCAACATCCATTGTAAATCCCATGACTACTATAGTGAGAGAAACTGGCATCCACCAGCCGCATGTGTGGGAGCCGGTCTCGCGAACGAGGTCGCGTAAAGTTGCCTGGACCGCTTCGATCTCACTATGCCGCGCCATAAGAAATTCACAACTAGAGGTTTGCAACAGAAAACATCAACGCCCACAACAAGCATGTTGCGTTCTACTCGTGAAACACATCTATGCATAGATCTAGCTCTGATACCACTGAAGGGTTTTGCAGCATAGTAAATCAAAAAATTCTACGGATGCGAACAAGAAAGCCAAGATCTAATCTAGGAGATGCAATCAACAAGAGATATAGATGAGATCTTCATACCCTTGAAGAAATCGCACAGCGGAAACGTTCAACAGAACGTGGTTGATGTAGCCGTACTCGCCGTCTCCTCCTCGCGATCCGATCCGATCCTACGCTGCAAGTGGCGGCGCCTCTAAGAGATGCACACGTACGGTGCCGCGACATCTCCTCCTTCCTTGGTCCAGCAAGTATGGCGGAGAGATATATTGGATCTGCAGCACGACTGCGTGGTGCTTATGGTGGAGAGTTTCTGCAGCAGGGCTTCGCCTACGCGCAGTCAGGAGAGAGAGAGAGGTGGTGGGGCGGCAGGACGGTGGCTAGGGTTGGAGGAGTTGGAGCGGGGGAGGGTGCGCCCCTGCCCTCCTTATATAGGGGGCTGGCCGGCCCCCTTGGCCCCTCCTCCAAGCCCTAGGGCGGCGGCCAAAGGGTAGAGTGGGGGGCAAGTCTTCCCCCTTCCTTCTAGAAGGCTCCCCTAGGGTTTCCCCTAGGGCTGGCCGGCTGGGCCTTGGGGGCCTTGTGCCCCTGGCCCAAAGTGGCCAGGGCACTTCCCCTTAGGCCCACGCAGGCCTCCGACAAGTGGGCCCATGTTGGTCCCACTCCGGAACCTTCTAGAACCTTCCGGTACAATACCGATAAACTCTGAAACGATTTCGAAATCCAAAAACTGCTTTCCTTTATATGAATCTTATTCTCCGGACCATTCCGAAACCTCTCGTGATGTCCTAGATCTCATCCGAGACTCCGAACAAAAACTCATAAACCAATTATCCATTCTATCCTAGCATCGATGCACGTTAAGTGTGTGACCCTAAGGGTTCGAGAATATGCAGACATGATCTTCTATCAATAATCAACAACGGGATCTGGAAACCCATATTGACTCCCACATATTCATCGATGATCATATCGGATGAACCACGATGCCAGGATTCAATTAATCCCATATATGTATTCCCTTCGTCACGCGATATTTTACTTGCCCGAGATTCGATCGTTGGTATCGGCATACCTAGTTCAATCTCGTTCACAACAAGTACTTTACTCGTTCCGTAATCCGATATCACTTTGTGATTAACGCCCTAACCACGTGCTTGCAAGCGGTGTTGATATCGATTACCGAGTGGGCCCGAAGTATATCTCTCCGACTCGGGAGGGACAAATTCCATCTCGATACATACAACCCAACAAGTACTTTCCGATCACCTGAGAGACACCTTTATGATCACCCTCACATAGGATGATGTTTGATGACCTCAAAGCTTTCTTCCGATACCAGGGTCTAAGGAATACAATACTTGACATAGGAAAAAGCTTCGCAAAGATGACCACGATAACACGATCTAATTGCTCTGCTTAATTTGGGTCTGTCCATCATATCATTCTCCCAATGACATGATTTCATTATTAATCGACAACTCATGTCTATGGTTAGGAAACCTTAACCATCATTAATAAATGAGTTAGTCCATAGAGGCGTACTAGGGACACGGTGTTGTTCATAAACCACACAAGTATCAAAGTTTCCGCTTAATACAATTCTAGCATGGAATATAAACTTTATCATGAACAAGAATTATAATAATAACATCTTTATTATTGCCTCTAGGGCATAATTCCAACAGGCTCCGTGCGCCCACCACCACGCCCGCCAGGTGTTCGACATTTGGCCGGAATCGGCCATGGACTCCGACGGCGACGAGGTACTATCCACTGACTCTGACGAGGACGAGATACTCGCCATGGATTGCGACGACGAGGAGTTGCTCGTCGTACTCCTGGATGAGGAGAGCGCTGAGGTCGCCGAAGGTGAAGAGCACTTGCAGATCCTCGCATCGCTCGCCCAGCTGCACATGCAAATGGCGAAGCCGAAGCGCGGTGGTTAGGCGCCAGGTCGCATGAAGTGCAAGGCGAGACAGAGGATAGAGGGCTATTGCATGTTGTACGCCGACTACTTCACCAACCAGCCACTCCATGGAGAGGATGTGTTTCGCCGTCGTTTCAGGATGAGCCGGAAGCGCTTCCTCAAGATCGTGCATGCCATCCGGGAGTTCGACCCATATTTCCTTTGCAAGAAGGACTGCACCGGCTTGGTTGGGTTTTCCTCGCTTCAGAAGTGCACCGTGGTGATGAGGTTGCTTGCATATGGAGCGCCGGCTGATAGTGCCGATGACTACCTCCGCATCGCCGAGTCCACCGCCCTTGATTGCTTGTACAGGTTCTGCAGGGCAGTGATTGCAGTGTTCGGGGAAGAGTACTTGAGATCACCCACTGCTGAAGACACTGCTCGGATCCTCGTAGTCAATGAAAGTAGAGGATTTCCTGGTATGCTTGGAAGCATAGATTGCATGCATTGGGAGTGGAAGAACTGTCCATTTGAATGGCAAGGAATGTACAAAGGCCACAAAGGAGGATGCACTGTGATACTTGAGGCAGTTGCTACACATGATCTTTGGATCTGGCACTCCTTCTTTGGCATGGCAGGATCGAACAACGACATCAACGTCCTCAACTCCTCAACTGTCTTTTCCAAGCTTGTTGAGGGTCATGCCCCCCCTGTGGAATTTGAGATCTGTGGACACCACTACAACAAGGGATACTATCTAGCAGATGACATCTATCCAAGATGGCCAACATTTGTGAAGACTATCTCAAGCCCAATGCTCCCCAAGCATTCTCACTTTGCCAAGGAATAGGAAGCTTGCAGGAAGGACGTGGAGCGGGCATTTGGTGTGCTCCAGCAGAGGTTTGCAGTTGTCCGGTTCCCTGCTATGACCTGGTCGAAAGATCAGATGTGGGAAGTGATGAACTGTTGTGTGACCTTGCACAACATGATCATTGAGGATGAGAGGAAGGATCCAATGAATTTGCTCGAGGAGGACGAGCCATACTACAGACAGTGTCCTCTTGCCGAGCCTAACCATCAGGTGCCTCCAACATGGGCTGCATTCGTCGCAATGCGTCAGGAGATCCGAGATCCGGCGATGTATCAACAACTGCAGGATGATCTTGTCGAGCACCTATGGATACGCAGGGGCAACACGACGTAGATGTTGAGCATGAACTGGCCAAACATGGCCGAAATATGTTGTACTTTTATTTCAGGCCGAACTATGTTTACATTTACGCCGAACTCTGTTTAAAATTTCACCGAACTTTGGTCTTAAAGTGTTCTGTATTCATTGTATGACGAACTATGCCGAAATTTGGACGAACTTGAGCCGAATTTGAGCGGAAACGGGCGACCCGGGAACTCGGCCTGGGTACGCGAGTGGGAAACTGGGTGTACCCAGGCCGAAAACTTGCGTTGTCCAGCCAAAGTTTGGTCTGGATTTCGGCCTGGGTTCGGCCAACGAGTGGAGATGCTCTAAATCCAACCATGATTTATCACTGGTGTGTCTAGGTTGATTCAGGGGTGAACTTGTTTCACTACCGGCCTCGGCATCCGCCTTTTTTCTCTCCTAGTCGGGATTTAGGGTTTTTCTACCACATCAACACACGTTCATCGATTTTGGTGACAATGGAGGATGGAGCGGATTGTTCTAGGATGACTGATGGTGATATGTCCAATCTGATGGATCAACTTGTCATATTGGAAGAGGATCTCGATGATGTTAGCTTTGAGGAAGAGGGCCTGGCAGTGGAAGATATTCTCAAGTGGCTTGCGGTGGCTAGGGTTTATACTAAAACTGAGTGTAGACAGAGTTGGATCTTTTCCAACATGAGATATGCATGGAGTTTATCCTAGGATGTTAAGTTCCAGGCGATTGAAAGTAGTATGTATGTGTTGT
Source organism: Avena sativa (assembly GCA_916181665.1). Classification (NCBI taxonomy): domain Eukaryota; kingdom Viridiplantae; phylum Streptophyta; class Magnoliopsida; order Poales; family Poaceae; genus Avena; species Avena sativa. The sequence continues at coordinate 290,054,549 of OV702296.1, forward strand.
GTTTCTTCTGCTTAGGGGATTGGGAAAAGGTAATGGAGGGAGGCCCCTAGAACTTTGGAAACTTCCCTGTTTGTATTGAGTTATGCGATGGTTTTACAAAAACAAGTACTATAAAGTAGAACTCCATTTTGGTATGGGCACAGATTCGTGGTCTCCATGTGGCCTTCAAACCTATGGCTGGTAATCTAGCTAGTAGAATTAGTGAGTTTATGGCAGAGGAGGGAGATTCGATGGACTTCTTTAGCAATTTTTGTAGGGTCCTTCTGAGACTTGATATGAGTAATCATCTCACGAGGGTGGTTTTTGTTATAAGAGGTGGTAAAAGATATTTATTTAAAGTTAGGTATGAAAGAATCCCTAATTATTGTGAGGTGTGTGGCATCTTGGGTCATGCTTACAAGGAGGATGGTAATGGTATCCATTTTGAGAAGGATCAAAAGTATCATCTCTGGTTACTCAGAGATCTAGTCCGACGAGGACGAGGCCGTGGTCATGGTGGTTTGGGAATAGGAGATGGAAGGGAAGATCGGGGTCGTGGGTATATGGGTGAGCCTGATGATTAGTATGGTTATGGTTTTGATCAGGAAGTGAAGGATGTTCTGGTAGATGGAGTCAAACCTAAATATGATGTGATGAATGATATCGAGCGGTCTAAGAGAACAGAGCCTCACCTTCTACTAGTAATGCTCTAGTGAATCAAGGTGCTATGAATAGCCTAGTAACCCGGTTTGATAATTCCTCGAATGGTCTGCCGCTAGGGGCAACAAGCCTACATCCGAAGAGAGATCCAAAGAGGTTTAGGAAGGGAGAAGAAGGTGAATGTTGGGTCCAATGAGTACCATGTTGTTCAAAGGTCACGGAGCTAGCAACATCACGACAGTGAGAGCGATGCGAGATCTCGTGCAAAGGTCTGCCCTAACAATGTTTTTGTATTTTGGAGACATACACAAGACTAAAGCATTGCGTTCCATGTTAAGTTTCGATTGTGGTTATGGTGTTAGTAGCAATGGAAGGAGTGGAGTTATGTGTGTGTGTGTGTGTTCTGGAACAATTTAGTTAAGCTTCGAATTAGACAGTTTTCTTTGTTACCATATTGATATGCTAATGGATGAGGATAGTAATCAGTGGCGTTTTACATGTTGCTATGGGGCAGTTGTGAAACAAAACTTGGGAGATGATGAAACATATCAAAGCTAACATGGATCTCGCATGGATTTGTATTTTGCTTTTAGTGAAGTTTTTTGGATGAGGAGCATATTTGTATTTGTGATCAAGTGAGAGTCATATGCATGTGTTAACTATGGATTTTTGTGGACTATGTGATATTTTCCTACTATGACGGATTCATATTCTATACCACTGTTGTGTCCATTTGTCTCTGCAGGGGACAACGAAGGAAGCAGGGTGGCATCAGGCGTACAGGGGAAGGTGTTAGACACGACGAGCGAGGTGTTGGGCAGCAACAAGCGTATCGGGGTGCAGGGCGGAGATCTCAACCGCGTTGAGGGTGGTCACAAGATGGGTGTTGGGCGGAGGATACATACACATACAATAGAAGGAACCAGAACAGACACCCTAGACCCACACAAAAGCAAAAGGAATTCGAAACAAAGAAAATTACATTCAAGCCCCTAGAGGTCCCTACATTAGAACCATTGCCATCTCTAACACCTCCATAGTGCCCTCGAAAAGAAGGGGGAAACCAACACACCCGATATCGATGCGGATCCAAAAATACAACTAGCATTGTGAACCTTATAAGCGGGTCGTCCAATAATACACCTTTGTCACTAGGCTCGAAAGTGGGAGCCTTTCTCTAATCCAGCAATCGATCTCCAGATCGGGAGCTCCCTATCGACGATGTCGAGGTGAACAGATGCACCAGCCTCATACCAAGACAACCATAGCAGATTGGCCATCCTTTGGTCCTCTGTCGATGCCACCAACTTGAACCATCTCTTGAAGACTCCCTAGCTCCACAACAGCGTCGAAGCACACATCACCACGACGACAAAGTTGCAATACAAAATCCTTATGAGTGCAAATATGATGCATATTTAAGAATATAGATTATTCATATTGTCACTCATCTCATGCTAAATCTAGCTACAACTATGCCTGTTATGCAGGATTACTAGTTCTCATTCATTTTCATATGAGTGTTGCACAATTATTAGTTTTTATTACTTTTCCTTGTCTCTGAATTGTATGTAGGTGTTGTGATTGATTATGGATAAAGCAAGACAAAGGAGACAAGATGATACAATATGGAGGACTTGTAGGCACCAAACTTAGCCATATGAGGGGTGGAAACAGTGACTTTTTCATCAACTCCAAATGAAGATCAAAGGCCATGGTGTTGCATCCCTCGCTCATATGAATCCAACGAGCCGAAGAACACCCAAATCGAAGTTCCTATGAAGAAATAGTGGACAAAATACAAAACACATCTACAAGCGTAACAACCGTCGGTGTGGGTGCAGCCAGACATACCGCCCGCCCGTACCATTGGTTCTAGGCGACGGAGAACCCAGAATCTTCACAGCGAAAAATATGTGACGAAGAGAGTGAGGAAAATTCAGCCATGCCGCCCGGGGCATCATCTTCTGTCTTCGACGGGGTGTCGTCTTCTACCGTCACAAAGAAGTGGCTTATGAACGACGCTGCGATGAAGCATCGGTGAGAGGACATGATGCTGGCGCGAACCTGTAGAAGAGCGTCCAGCCTAACTCCAGAGACCTCGCCAGATCTCGCGCAACCGGGGTGTAGTGTGTTGGCTATCGCTATGGGGTACATACAAAGGAACAGGCCTATGCTTTCGCTGCTCGGCATACTATAGAGCACCAAGCCACCACCTCGAACGAGTCGGATATGGCAAAGTCGTCGTCTGGAGTGTCTGACGATGTCTCTTCTAGCACGACGTGCAGAGAAGGTAAGCCGAAGCAGCTAATGCGATGCGAGAAACCACGAAGCGAAGGGGTATTTTATAGGCTAAGCGGTGATTCGGGCGCTGAGGATACACGCAACTGGGAACCACGATACCGCCTCGCCACAAAAACACATGACCGACTAGAGTCTATGCTACTAGGGGTGCTATCGGCCGCGAGAAACTGCCAATGCCTAGAGTATATGCTGCCAGCTAGTCCCTTAATCGTGAGCATACATATCAGCCCATGCTTTCCGATGCCAGCTCGTCTCTCTGTCACAATAACGTGCACACGGCTAAAGTGTAGGATGTTGAGTCGGCTCTGATCAAGCCCCACGGCCGCGAGAAACTGTGTCCGGCTCGAATCTATGGTTCCACGTATGCTCTTAGCGGGTCACATGTCCGCGAGAAGCCGTGGCTAGCATGGGTTTACGGCGCCACGTCGACACCGGGCGGGACCCATGTCCACGAGAGACCGCTGCCATCATGGGCTCACGAAGCCACGTCGGTTGAGTGCGGGTGGGAAAGCATCTCACAGAGCGAGGTCCTTCACGCGTACCCTAGCAGCGGGTCCATGTCGCACGCATGGTCCACCATACGGTGTCTAAGGGTGTATCGTGGCCCACCCGTCCGCAACTCAGTTCGTGATTCTGGGACGAAAATGGACGCAAAAGAGCATCGGACGCGGGATTGGAGTAAAATTTCAGGCCCGGGGGACGATTTCCAGCCGTCGATCATCAACATTCCATGGCAGAAAAAAATCAAAGCAACATGCATAGCAGTTTCGGCCAAACAATATAGCATTATTATTTACTCTAATTAATTCCATATGATCCAAAACTCCTTTTGGATCACTCCAAATTACCTTCGGATTCACCTAAAACACTTCTGGTTCTCTCTTCACTTTTTTAGTGATCTCGATGACATACAAAATATCTTCAAGCGTTTATTGAACCCTTAAGTGTGTTACTCTAGGTTCGAGAATACAACAGACATGATCGAGACTACAATGATCATCAACAGGACCTTGATACCCATAATGACCCTTGTGCATTGTATGATTTAAATGTCGATTTAACCATAAACATCAATTTCAATTCCCTTTGTTACTTTGATACATGACTTGTCTAATATCAGATCATTGGTATCAACATACCTAATTTGATCTCATTACCAGCAGGTGTTGCTTAACTCGTTTCCGTGATATTCCATCCCCATGACTTAGTCATATGATGCACAGCTTCATGGATGTAATCTCATCGAGTGGTCCCGATGTATCTTCTCGTCATGCGGGAGAAAAAATCCCGATTTTGATACATACGCCTCAACCTATCCCCTTGAAATACCTGAGATACACCTTTATAATCACCTTATTACGGTGTTATGGTTAGTGCAATCAAAAGCAACCTTGAGTGATAGTGATTATATATGATCTCACGGTCTAAGGAGTAGGATACTTCGTTTCCTAATTATTTAAATGATGAACTTTGTGACTCATCATGTTGCAATACTTATATTGGGTACATGTCCATCACATTATTCTCCTACTGATATGACCTTATTGTCAATCAACATAAACATGATCATGAAACCTTGATTGTTAGTTGACCAATGAACTAGTTGAAATAGAGGCTTACTAGGGACTTGGTTTGTTTACACACCATATTTGTACCAATAATTCTGACTGATACAATTATAGAATGGCTTAAAACCTATTATGAACTAATGAGATATGATAATAAACACCCTTTATTATTTTCATCTAGGGCATATCTCCAACACCAACTCATTGGTACTCCAAGTGCAGAGTGTTGTAGCAAGATTATTTTCTCCGCAAGGGTGAATCAAGGGTTTATATCGAACTCTCGGGGAATTGGCTTAGAGACTTCTCTTGTTTTCTTCTTCAAGCAACCTGCAAAACAAAGTATTTGCCTTGTGTCCCCAACTCCACTGTGTGGTTGTCAAGCACAAGATTTCATAGTAGTAAAAATGAAATAAACTATAAATAAATAAAAGTAAAAGGAATCTATAACTAGACAAGAAAGTAAAAAATAAGGTAAAGGTATTTTTGGGTTTTCGTTTGTGTATGGTAATAGTAAAAGTGTTTTTGTTGTTTTGGGATTTAATTGGTGAAGCAAGTATAAAAGCAATGAAAGAAAAGTGAGGTTGTGTTTTTTATAATTCCGGGGTTTCATGGGTTCAATTGTCTATTCTCTCATAAAGTGTAGTGGCATAAAACAAAAAATAAGCAATACTATATTGATAAGAAACTTCATTATGTGTATGATAAGCATTCATATGGGCACCACGTCCTATCATAAAGATGATGCAACACATTTCACTAATACTCTTCTAGAAAGGTATACTCCAAGCAATCTAGAATTAAGAACAAACAGAGTATAGCCTTAGGTACTTTGACATGATGTTTGAATAAAAAATATGCTACCTTGAACAAACAAGATCATTTAGCCTATAACTAGATGATAATAACACATGAATTCACTTTATCCCTAGTGAGGTAACAAAAGAAAGGTAAAAACCATTGCGGGTCTTGAATTTCTTGTCATTTTCCAATCACTAACACCATGTTACTCCATCTAATACACACGTCCCCTCGCACATGCTCTCTCATACAAGTTGGATCAAAACAAGTAATAAAGGATGGGGTACATAATATGCATCCACCAATACATCTCACACATAATATAGATCAGATCTAAAATATCAACTCATAGAATAAAGATCCACCACATAGGAAATACATAGGTGACCATAATCATGATGGATTGCTCATATGGTACTAGAACAATGATATACCAAGAGCGAAACAGATCAGGCCATTGCCACAAACCTATAATATAGAGGTGGACTACTCCCTCTTCATCATCGTGGTGAAGCCAGAGATGTTGGAGAAGGTAGAGATCCCATCGGAGGCGGTTCCGGTGGTGTTCCCCCCTCCAATACTTCATTGGTCCTATCTCTATTTTGGTATTTATTGTTGGAGATATGACCAAGAGGCAATAATAAAATGGTTATTATTATATCTTTGTGTTTATGATAAATGTTTACATCCCATGCTATAATTGTATTAACCGGAAACATTAATACTTGTGTGTTTTGTAAACATAAAAGAGTCCCTATTAAGCCTCTTGTTAAACTAGATTGTTGAATAATAGATGATCATGGTTTCCTGATCATGGACATTAGATGTTATTAATAACAATATCATTTCATTAGGAGAATGATATGATGGACACACTCCTATAGTAAGCGTAGCGTAAGATCAAGTCATTTAGAGTTCGTTTGCTACAAAGCTTTCAAATACATAGTAACCTAATCCTTCGACCATGAGATCATGTTAATCACCATCACCAGATGGATGCTTTGATGACATCAAACACCACTTCGTAACTGGGTGGTTATAAAGGTGGCATTAGGTATTCTGAAAGTATGTGTTGAGGCACATGGATCAAAAGTGGGATTTGTCCATCCATATGACGGGTAAATATACTCTGGACCCTCTCAGTGGAATGTCATCCAATTGGCTTGCAAGCATTTGACTAGGTCACAAGGGATGTCATATCACAGAACGAGTAAAGAGTACTTATCAGTAATGAGGTTGAACTAGGTATAGAGATACCGATGATCAAACCTCAGATAAGTAAAGTATCGCGAGACAAAGGGAAATTGGTATCGTATTTAAATGATTCATTTGAACACGAACTCATCATATAAATATGTGAGAGCCATATGAATTTCCAGATTCCTCTATTGGTTATTGATCGGAGAAGTGCCTCTATCATGTCTGCATAGTTCACGAACCGTAAGGAGACACACTTAAGGATTCGATGTTTTTTAGTAGATACGGAATGTGCATTAGAGACTGAATGTTGTTCAGAGTCTCGGATTGGATCCGGGACATCATGAGGAGATCCGAAATGGTCCGGAGAATAAGAATCATATAAGCAAAGTCCAATTCCGGGGTTTGGAAATGTTTTCGGTGTTTTCTCCTGAAGCTTCTAGAAGGTTTTGGAAGATCCACCACCCGGGGGGGGTAAGGGTATTGGAATGTTCCATGACAATGTTGAATGGTTGCATCATATACCCTATGTCACTTGGTTAGGCAATAGGAAGAGAAATAATCAAACTCTAGTTTGAATAGTCAAACTCCAGTTTGAAAAGTCAAATCCTAACATTGAAAGTCAAACCAAGTGGAGGAAGGGAAGGAAACCTACATGGGAGAGGTTTCCCTCTCCCTCCTTGCCGCCAGCCACACAAGGGGATTTTGGGGAGGACTCTGATGACTCCTTGTTGACGTGGAGGACTTCTTCGGGAAACCCCAAGAGCAAGGTGTGAAGCAGCACAGCAGCAAGTCTTCCCTCAGTAATAAACCAAGGTTATCGAACCAGTAGGAGGAAGAAAACGTCTCAAAGGTGTTGCAAGCAACGTGGAAACCTGCACAACACAAACTCAAGACTTTGCCCCAACAAACAGTGAGGTTGTCAATCTCACCGGTTGCTGTAGCAAAGGATTAACTGTATGGTGTGGAAGGTGATGATGGTTTACAGCAAGTAAACAGTAATAGTGGAAGATGTATTAATGGTAAAGATTGGACCGGGGTCCATAGTTCACTAGAGGTGTTCTCCTTAGATAAACAAACATGACATGCTGGGTAAACAAATTACAACAGGGCAATTGATAGGACTGAGCAAGGCATAACAATGCAATACTAGACAAGAAGATCCTATGAGATTCGATTGGGCAATACAACAATATACATAGACCGCCATCCAACTGCATCTATGACTAGAATTCCACCTTTGGGTTATCATTCGAACCCCCTCCAGTATTAAGTTGCAAGCAACATACAACTGCTTTAAGCAAAGTGTGTAAGGTAAACAATCCACTTATTCCATGAACAAGAGACCGTTGTTTTCTCCCTAGTGGCAACATCACATTGATGACCCACAAGTACAGGAGGTGTATCGCAGTACTTTCGATAAATAGGAGTGTCGATCCCAACGAGGAGCAGAAGGTGTTGACTAGTGGTATGGAGCATGAAATCTCTATAAATACTTAGAAAACAGATTTTTAGTGGTTTTCTGATAAGGCAACAAAACGAAGAGCAAGTAATAAAGACAACAAACAAACACAGCAAGTGGCTCAATCCTTTCTTAGCAAAGTACAAGCCGGTGGAAATACTTATAAGGACCAAATGTTCTCGAGGACACATGTGAATTCTGTCAAGTGCTTTCGCTTCAAATAGCCTTCTTTGTTGTTGTAAGTGTTGTGTGGGTGAACCTGTGCTAATGTACCGACCTTACTTGGACTAATACATACTTGTGATTAAACCCCCTGCAAACATCCGCAACTACAGGAAAGTAATTAAGATATAAACCTAACCACAACCTTAAACTCTGAGATCCTACGCTCCCTTATGCAATGGTTTCCTAACGGGGGTTCAGGTTTCTGTCACTCCGGCAACCCCCCAATTAGTATCCAAATACACAATGCATTTCCCTAGGCCCATAAATGGTGAAGTATCATGTAGTCGATGTTCACATGACACCACTAGAAGAATAGCACCACAACTTAAATATTAAACCATTGAATAATAACTCAACACAGATCCACTAATAACAACATGACTTCTCCCATGTCCTCAAGAACTAGACGAACTACTCACAATAAATCATATGGATCAAGATCAAAGATGATTAATAACAATCCGAACATAAACAATAATCCAATGGTTCCACTCACAAGCATCAACTACAATAGTATTTAACACCGGGAAAGTTTCCCCTAAGAACTAAAGCAATATCCAACACAATTGTTACAACAGGACGGAGTGGTGATGATGGTGTGGATTATGATGATGATGATCCTGATGAAGCCTAGCTTGACGATGGTGTTGATGGCGACGATCTCCCCTCTCCGGGAAGGAATTCCCCCGGTAGAAATCTGTCTCCCGGAGAGATCTTTCTCTCTCGGTGTTTTCCACCCCGCAAAGGCGGCGGAAATCTATCTATGGTCGCTCCCCTGGTGTTAGGGTTCTGTGAGGAAGATATAGGCGAGAGGGCGGAGTCGAAGGCCGAGCAGGTGGGCCACACTTGCCCTAGGCGCGGGGTAAGGTGGGCCCGCACCTAGGGGGTGTGGGCCCCCTATGGCCCTTCTTCGCCTCCCCTTCTGGCTTCCTCGGTCTTCCGGGAAAATATAATTTTCCCATATTTTTCTGGTATTTTTCTGATCTTCGCGAAATTGCATCAAAACACTTCTTTTTTCCCATCAGAATCCAGACTCTAGCATTTCATCCTCCAAGAATCATCCAACATGCAAAAACAGTGGAAAAGACATAAGTAATACCTCATAATAAGACATATATCAATGAATAGAGGCAAATTATGATATAGAATGGTGATGCAAATTGGACGTATCAACTCCCCCCAAGCTTAGACCTTCGTTTGTCCCCAAGCGAAAACTGAGCTCAGTAAACATGTCCACAGGTTTATGGAGTGAAGTGTCGATAAAATAATACGGACAAGAAGCATCACACTTACCATTATAAAACTCATAGAAGCAAGCAACTCACCATTATATAACTTAGCTTGCAACAAGTACATGAGTCACAATAGAGATGCATAAAGATAAATCATAATTGGAATTGACAAACTCTTGTTCCTGGTCAGAGAACAGCTGGCAAATGGTTTCGTAAAAAGATTTTTGTAGAAGTTTTATAACAGGAGCACTCTTTGCTAAAAAAGTTTTTTCACAATGAAGGCTTTCAAAGTAATACTCAATAAATAAGAGTCTTGTGCAAACAAGGAAGATAAAGAACATGATTGAATAAATCACCATATGAATGCTTGCAACACAACAACTCAAATGCTTGCTGGAGAAAGAGAGGAGGTAGGTTTACCGACTCAACTTGGTAAATAGGAGAAAGGTCCCTTCATAGAGGGTAGCAAGGATTTCAAGTCATAAAGAGCTTCCAAAAGATTATGGTACTTACTAGCTTTGAGCCCTCATTTCCCCTATCATAGGCATCTTGAGATGATTAAGGTTAAAGTGCACAAAGATGGAGCATATGCTTGACGAAATATAAGTTGGCAATCTCATGTCCCTTGAATATGAGGGCCACTTCTCATGTTACTCAACTTTAGTTACCAATACGTTCTTGTCATTGTAAGTACATGCGTATCATAGAGAACCGACAATGGGGTACCCCTTACACATGGTACAGGAGCTTTCCCATAACCAAAATGACAAGGCAAGCAGACAGTGAGCATCTCAGCGATCTTTTTATTTACTATGTGCATAGCTTTTTATTGACGATGCTTCATAGGTAGCTGCGGTGACCCAGCATACCACTGCATGTGTAGTACACTATATTCGTTGACATGACATCCACAGAACACCGTTCCGTAAATATCACATCCCTCAGAGTGGTACAACAGAAACATTGCGAGTCCTTATTACAAACATACACACATTATTATTATTACAATATCAGAAGTTCAAGACTTCCAAAAGATTCAACTTACAAACCAAAATATAAAGTCTTTCAGCGGAATTCAAACGTAGCAACTCCAACTAGGAGTTGAGCTCAGCAGCTTATTCTATATGGTTCATGCTGCTCGGCTCAAGTGGCTACAAGAACTATGGTAATTATTCGGACTCCTGGAAATCTCCTCCGTAGACGATATCATAGTCCTCCCCTTCTACGGCTCCATACAGGTTGGGCTCTTCATAGAAGACCTCCTCTTGGATCTCAGCTGCATACATTGGAGTATCTTCGGGATTCTCAGAGTCTAAGCAAGGATTCAAAGGAAAGGATGAGTAACAACGTTACCCAGCAAATTCATTATATGCAAGGTAGGAAGTTTGATGCTCTATCTACCACCTCGGACTATCAGTCTTTGGCACTATGCAATTTTCGTAAATCATTCTTTAAAGGTTGATTTTATTATGAAAATCTATGACCATCAGCCTTCACAGGTTGACCAGAACTTTCATGGAGTTCCTTTCCTGTCGTGTTCGTAGCTCCTTCCCGGAACAGGGAGTAACAAGTTACAATTCTTACACTCTGCAGAGGTGCGTTACTTTTCCCATGAGAGATCAACTCCTTGCTGCACAACCGGGCGTACTTTCTCGTCCACAATTCCATAACGTGGGGCCCAGTAGTTGGTCCAAGCCAATAACTGCCCTCTCCGCGACCTCATATGTCGCACGATCCTTCGGGGCTGGCTCACCTTCGTTAAGCCCCCTTTCGGGCAGGCTAAAACCCTAATGAGTTCCCGAAGACTCTATGACCTAGTGTTGCCCGGAGTAGTACCGTTTACATGGACTATATCCCTAAACACCATTCATAGATAATCTAGACACCAAAAGTGTGGGGTGTAAGGGTGCCCACCCATATGTTGGATCCTCACAAGGAATCACAACGTCACATTAAGGTCGTCTTGCCTCCATACAAGAGGAAAAGGATACAGCTGACTTCTCCGTCCCATTCCAAATCTCATGGTTAACGCGTAATATACGGCGCTAGAATCACTGATGTCATGCGTTATTAATCCCTAATTGTCCATCATTATTGCAATTAGAACCCTAAGTTCTATTGCTCCATCATATCATCACTTAGGATGATATCTAAGATTTAGTATCTTGAGAAAATAATGTTTTCTTTTTCTATATTATAGGTGATAACACACAATTCGCAAATACTTTGATAAAGACTCTTCAAAGGACATGAGCAAGTGATGAACTTGCCTTGTGATTGCAAGGTAGTGAAGTCTGATGCTTGCACTGGACCTTGAGCTTCTATGTCTAGAAAAACATCATTATTGTCCGGTAAGGACAATATTTAAAGAAGAAAAATGATTATGCAAAGTAATGTAATGCATTATTTACTTTTATGTGTATTCTCCCCATTATTATAAAAAATATTTTTAATAATAAAGGATTTATAAATATTAATTTTTTAATATTTATAATTGAATATTGTATTCTTTTATTTTATTTCCTTTTATCTGAATTTTATTGATTTAATAATTCCTTTAAGAATTATCATTTAATTCCCAAAAAATGTTATTAAATATTTGTTTAGTATTTTTCTAAAATACTACAATATTAATATATAATGAAAGTGATTTTTATTTTTTTATCATCTTTCAATAATTTTGTAAAATTCCATAAGAAATATTTAGATTACAAAATTCTTAATAAAATTTATCTGTCTAAAATTTTATTTCTTAATTGATTTAGATAGTTTGGATTATTGTAAATCCAAAAATATTTTATTTATAATTTTTGGATTTTTATTTTATTTTCTAGAATTTATTTAAGTTTAGGGGCATTTTGGTCTTTTTCCATTTATTAAAACAGGCTCTAAATAATTTGGGCTGACTGTTTGGGTTTATTGGGCCCTTGTGGACCAGTAGGGGAAAGTCAAAACAACACCCCAAAGGGTTTTGGGCCCAGTCCATCCCACACTCTCGGTCTCTCGTTCGACCTTATCCTTCTCTCCTCCTCCTCGACCCCGTGGTTGATGGCGCCGCCGCCGTGCTCTGCTCGCCCCCGTGGTCCTCCCTGGCCGCTGACGTGCTGCAGGGAGAGGTTGTCGACCATGCTCTACCCTTCTGTCCAATTCGATTTGGCATAGGAGCTTTCCTGTGGCCAGTCTAGCCTCATCCCGAACCCTAGGGTTTGGGGTGATGCGGTGGCTGTCGTCGCCATTGCTGCCGTGTGCTGTGGTGGTGCTTCTCGCCTCCAGGCGAGACTATGGTCGCCGCCATGGCATTGTGTGGGTCGTAGCACCCCCTTGGGGGTGCTCCCCATGCCGCCATGTTTGTCGGCCTTCTCTGCTTCCTCTTCTAATCTACAGCGAGGACATTCGGTAAGTTGTTCCTCTTCCCTTTGTTCTCTCTATGCTAGGCCATTCCATGCTAAATGTTGGTAGTGACCATTCCTAGCTAGTGTCATATCCTTATTAGGATTATTTGTTCTGCTTAGGGTTCAAATCCCTCTACGGATTAGATATCCGATGAGTTGGATCAAGTTTTGATGGTCCCTAAGCATGATAAGTGATTGTTAGTTGTGGCTTGCTGCTTATGATTAGCTGTGGTGATGCTAGTGTTTTAATAGCTCACCACTGTCATTACTTGGTTAATGATAGTGAATGTTGTGTGATGAAGTCACTGTATTAGTACTGTTGGCTTAAGAATTCATATATAACTTGAGATCAAATGGTATCCTATAGTGAAGATATGTATATGGATTTTCTTGATTATGATTCCTGTGATGTCAGAAAAATGATTTATAGATGGTTGGTTGTATCTGTGAAGATTGGATTCTTAGCCTGCTTAGTTTAGATCTGTTCTTGTGACACCATTCTAATATGGCACACAAGACTAGATTCTATTACTTAGATTGGATTTGTCCAAGCTTAGGATGAGTTTGGCATTAAAGATAAGTAGAAACTTCTTTTCTTAAATCCCTAAGACCCATGATGTTGGTCTGAGGTTTAGGGATTAAGCCTTTATCTTATTGAATCTCATGGATTGGTTCTGGTGGTGATACCAGCTACTTTTTATTAAATCAAAGTTGGGGAAAATTGATTGTAGGCTTGATAACTTATATAGATCCATAAGATTAAATTCTAAGGTACTACTCCTATTTAAGAGATGTGCCTAGAAGTTTAGATCTTGGCTATATTCATTCTTGAATTGAAATATATCTTGATAGCTTAGATCAATGATGTTGTCCTGAGATCTTAGCTGGATCTTTATAATTTTCTAATTTCTTTTAGTGTTTAAACTTCAGTGATGGATTCACCCCACTTGGGTGTTTTCTGAGAATTTGAGTAAGAGACAAATCATGAATACTTGTCTAATCTTAGACAGATAGATCATGTGATGGTCTATTTTACTCACCACACTCATTTGATGTTGGGGTTGCCAGTGGTTGATCTTGTGGTAACTTGATCTGGTGCTCTCTTGGTATTCCCAGCTTCTGGCTTGTCCTTGATCTAGCCCTTCACCTCCTGGTCCTGGTGGCTTGATCTTGGTCTTGCTATCCACCTGATTCACCCCTCCTTATGTCACCATTTTGGTGATGTGATTTAGGGTTTTGATTGGTGTGATCTTGCTTGGCTTTGGCTTGGTTTAGCTAGTGGGCTGATGTGCTTGGTGTGTAAGAACAAGAAACTGGTGTGGGGTTTGCTTCCCACGGCTGTGTTGAGCAGTTTTGTGTGATTGAGCTGTTGCTGTGGTGCTGATAGTACACACCATGTAGTTTGGTGTGTGTGCTGCCAGTGTGCCTGCTGCACACCTTGTGGATAGGCTCTGGATTTGAAAGTTACTATTATCAAATTACCTTTTACTTGGCTGGTCAAACTTGCCCCTCTTTGTTGTTTATTTGGCTTATGACTTGAAATTATGAAAGTTTCAGTTCTTTCATATTGGTGAAATTTGCCCCTTTAAAAGGTTACTCAATGATGAAATATTGAACTGTGCACTTCACTATCAATTCTGAGAGTAATATACTTTTAACCTTAACTTTCTTTCTTTTTGTTTGTGTTTGTTTTGCAGGTACCAGACTTGGAAATTCAAGACTTTAGTATAGGTTTTCTTTTTCTTTGTAGAATAGTCATATGTAATATTACTTTATTCTTTTGTAATTTTATTTTTATTCTTTTGTAATAAAGATTGTACTATTATTCAATAAAGAAATATTATTTGCTATTTAATTACTATTGTAAAGATTGTTGCTCATTTACATAAGTTACCTTTGTGTAACTTATTTATTGAATAAGTTAATACTCATTTTTATTGATTATGTTATTTATTTAAAATTTGAGTTATTGATTAAATCAAATCACTCAAACCTAATTCTAAATCCTTCTACATTATAATTCCAACATTCAAATTTAAATTCAAATTTCATTTCCCAAAACACACTAATCCACAAAGATCATATCAAAGTCTATAACAATCATCCTTCAAGACTATACCTAATCTCAAAGCATGAAAGAAACTTTGATCACTTTAGGTTTTTATTTGGCGAAAAATTTACCCACATTTTTACAGATGAATGCATGAAATATCATAAATTCCTAAATCTACCCTTCGTTAGTTCCTAAATGCTGGGATGTTACAGACTTCCCCCCTTAAATTAAACTTCGTCCCAAAGTTTGTTGAGATGTACCTGAATAGTTTTGGATAGGCTTTTCTTAAATCCTCTTCTTTCTCCCAAGTGGCTTCCCTTTCAGGGTGATGTTCCCACTGTATCTTGCAATACTTGATTGCTCTATTCCTCAACCTTTTCCAGTTTTCTTCCAAAAATTTACAGGGCTTTTCAACATAAGTCAAGTTTGCTTGTAGTTCTATATCTTGATGTGTGATTGCATCATCTAGAACTTTCAAACATTTACGAAGTTGTGACACATGGAAAACATTATGCACTTGAGCCAATCTTGATGGTAACTCTAAAGCATAAGCTATAGTTCTGTTCTGACTCAGTATCTTGAATGGTCCGATGTATCTTGGACTCAATTTTCCTTTAACTCCGAACCTTTTCACCCCTTTCATTGGACTTACTTTCAAATATACCATGTCTCCCACTTCTGGATGCCAAGATCTTCGACTTTGATCAGCATAACTTTTCTGCCTACTCTGAGCTATTTTCAGTCTATCCTTGATATTATCAATGATATCTTGTTTTTCCTTGATATAGTCTGGCGCAAATTCCTTGCTGCTTCCAGGCTCATACCAACAAATTGGTGATTACACTTCCTTCCATACAAAACCTGATATGGAGCTGCCTTCAGACTACTCTGATAGCTATTATTGTAGGAAAATTCTGCTAATGGTAGATGATCTTCCCATGTACGTCCAAAATATAATGCACAAGATCTTAACATGTCTTCTAGTATCTGATTTGTTCTTTCTATTTGACCTCCTGTCTCTGGATGATAGGTTGTGCTGAAATCTAACTTTGAACCAAGTGCTTCATGCAATTGCTTCCAAAATGCTGAAGTAAACACGGATCCCCTATCAGTTATGATCTTTTTGGGCACTCCATGCTTACTTACTATCTCTTTGATGTAAACTTCTACTAACTTCTCAGCATTATCTTTCTGATTTACCAGAATAAAATGTGCACTTTTAGTGAGTCTGTCCATAATTACCCATATCATATCCTTCCATTTAGGTGTCATGGGTAAACCTGTGATGAAGTCCATACCTATTTCCTCCCACTTCCATTCGGGAATTTCCAAAGGTTGTAATGGTACTGCTAGACTTTGATGTTCAGCCTTCACCCTTTGGCAAGTATGGCATTCTGATACATATTTAGCAATGTCCCTTTTCATGTTATTCCACCAGAATAGTTCTTTCAAGTCCATATACATCTTAGTACTTCCTGAATGTATAGAATATGGTGTTTCATGTGCTTCTCTGAGTATGACATCTCGAATCTCAGTCACATCTGGAACACAAAGACGATCTTGGAACCATGAAGACTCATAATCTCCAAGGCGAAAAACAGATTTTTGCCCTATAGATATCCTCCGAATTTCTTCAGCAATGAAAGGATCTTCTGCTTGATGTCTAAGAATTTCGTGCTTAAGATCACTGTCCTGCTCTGCAACTACCTACATAGTAGCTAATCCTCCAAGAACCTATGTTCTAATTAATTAAAGTTCTAATCTTTCTAAGTCCATTTGTAACTCTTTTGGTAGCTCCCGATTGCTAGGCTGAATGTCTACACTTTTTCTGCTTAAAGCATCAGCTGCAACATTTGCTTTCCCTGGAGTATAGTTGATTGTTAAATCATAATCTTTGATTAGTTCCAACCAACGCTTCTGTCTCAAATTCAACTCCTTTTGAGTGAAGAAATATTTAAGACTTTTATGGTTAGTGTATAACTCACATCTGGCTCCATAAAGAAAATGCCTCCATCCTTTCAGCGTAAAAACTACTGCTGTTGACTCTAAATCATGAGTTGGATAGTTGACTTCATGTGGTTTCAGTTGTCTTGAACCATAAGCAATCACTTTCCGATCTTGCATTAACACACAACCCAAACCTTCTTTAGATGCATCACAGTATACTATGAAGTCCTTCCTTGTTTCAGGAACTGCTAAGATTGGAGCTGTGGTTAACCTGGTCTTCAACTCCTGAAAACCCGCTTCACATTTCTCATCCCAATTGAATGGTGTATTCTTTCTTAACAACTTGGTCATTGGTCCAACTATTTTGGAGAAACCTTCAATGAATCTTCGATAATAACCAGCCATCCCTAAGAAACCTCGAATTTGCTTCATATTGGTTGGTGCAGTCCACTCTAGTACTGACTGAACTTTTGATGGATTTACAGCAATTCCATCTTGACTGATCACATGGCCGAGGAATTCTACCTCATCTATCCAAAATTCACACTTACTGAACTTAGCATAAAGTTTATGTTCCCTTAGAGTCTGCAATGCTATTCTCAAATGATCAGCATGCTCTTCCTTATCCTTGGAATATATCAGAATATCATCAATAAAGACTATGACGAACTTATCCAAATATGTCATGAAGATTTTGTTCATCAGATCCATGAATATTGCTGGTGCATTGGTCAAACCAAATGGTACTACCAGGTATTCATTGTGTCCATATCTTGAGACAAATGTTGTCTTGGGAACATCCTCGGGCTTGATTTTATTTGATGGTATCCAGATCTTAGGTCGATCTTTGAAAATACTCCAGCTTCTTTCACTTGATCAAACAAATCTTGAATTCTTGGTAAAGGATACTTATTCTTTATAGTAACATTGTTCAGATTTCTGTAATCTCCACACATCCTTCTTCCACCATCCCTCTTATCCACAAAGATTATTGGTGTTCCCCATGGGGATACACTTTCCTGGATAAATCCTTTTCTGGCTAACTCATCAATTTG
Source organism: Avena sativa (assembly GCA_916181665.1). Taxonomy (NCBI): domain Eukaryota; kingdom Viridiplantae; phylum Streptophyta; class Magnoliopsida; order Poales; family Poaceae; genus Avena; species Avena sativa. The sequence goes on from OV702296.1 coordinate 290,072,421, forward strand.
CTCTTTGAGTTCTTTTAATTCTTTGGGTCCCATCTTATATGGTGCTTGAGCTATTGGTGCTATACCGGGAATTAAGTCAATAGTGAACTCTATCTCCCGATCTGGTGGCATTCTAGGTAGCTCTGCTGGAAAAACATCTTGAAATTCATTTACTACAGGAATATCTTCCAATTTGTCCTCTTTCATTGAGTTCAACTGCAGATCCACCATGATATGACTGTGCTTATCTGCTTGGTAAACTATCCTTGCTCCACTTGGAGTTTTGATTGAGACAGTTTTCTCCTCACAATTTATCTGAGCTCCATGTTCCATCATCCAGTCCATCCCCAGCACTACTGCAATTCCCCTCAAAGGAATCACATAAAGGTCTGCAAAGTATGTACAACCACAGATCAAGATACACTGATCTTGTTTAATGTGGCGTACAATCACATCCCCCCTGCCGTAACTATGGTCATAGGGTTTTCTAACGTTGCCCTTCTAATCCCAAACTTATCATAGAATTCTTCAGAAATGAATGAAGTAGTTGCACCGGTATCAAATAGAACTTTGCTGGGATTGGTAAGGATATTGAGCATACCTATCACTGCATACTCCGAATTATCCACCTCCTCGAGGGTTGCACAATTCAGCTTCCCGGTAGGTCTGTTCCTCTTGCCATTGTTGTTCTTGCCATTATTTCCCCCTTTATTGGGATGTCCATTTCCTCCATTGGCTTGCCTTCCATCTCGAACCGGCCAACATCCTTGTGGTTTGCTTGGACAACTGGGCTTGATGTGACCTCTCTGACCACAAACATGGCATACAATTACTGGTTTCGAGCAATCCCTGCCCATGTGCCCTAGGAGTTTGCAGTTGTGGCATATAATATTCTGTAAACACCGTTCTGTAAATATCACATCCCTCAGAGTGGTACAACAGAAACATTGCGGGTCCTTATTACAAACATACACATATTATTATTATTACAATACCGTAAGTTCAAGACTTCCAAAAGATTCAACTTACAAACCGAAATATAAAGTCTTTCAGTAGAATTCAAATGTAGCAACTCGAACTAGGAGTTGAGGTCAGCAGCTTCTTCTATATGGTTCATGCTGCTCGGCTCAAGTGGCTACTCGAACTATGGTAATTATTCGGACCCCTAGAACTCTCCTCCGTAGACGATATCGTAGTCCTCCCCTTCTACGGCTCCATATAGGTTGGGCTCTTCATAGAAGACCTCCTCTTGGCTCTCAGCTGCATATATTGGAGTATCTTCGGGATTCTCAGAGTCTAAGCAAGGATTCAGAGGAAAGGATGAGTAACCGCGTTACCCAACAAATTAATTATATGCAAGGTAGGAAGTTTTATGCTCTATCTACCACCTCGGACTATCAGTCTTTGGCACTATGCAATTTTCGTAAATCTTTCTTCAAAGATTGATTTTATTATGAAAATCTATGAAAATCAGCCTTCATAGGTTGACCAGAACTTTCATGGAGTTCCTTTCCTGCCGTGTTCGTAGCTCCTTCCCGGAACAGGGAGTAACAAGTTACAATTCTTACACTCTGCAGAGGTGCGTTACTTTTCCCATGAGAGATCAACTCCTTGTTGCACAACCGGGCGTACTTTACCGTCCACAATTCCATGACGTGGGTCCCAGTAGTTGGTCCAAGCCAATCACTGCCCTCTCCGCGACCTCATATGTATGCACGATCCTTCCGGGCTGGCTCACCTTCGTTAAGCCCCCTTTCGGGCAGGCTAAAACCCTGATGAGTTCCCGAAGACTCTATGACCTAGTGTTGCCCGGAGTAGTACCATTTACATGGACTATATCCCTAAACACCATTCATATATAATCTAGACACCAAAAGTGTGGGGCGTAAGGGTGCGCACCCATATGTTGGATCCGCACAAGGAATCACAACGTCACGTTAAGGTCGTCTTGACTCCATACAAGAGGAAAAGGATACAGCTGACTTCTCCGTCCCATTCCAAATCTCATGGTTACCGCGTAATATACGACGCTAGAATCGCTGATGTCATGGGTTATTAATCCCTAATTGTCTATAATTATTGCAATTAGAACCCTAAGTTCTATTGCTCCATCATATCATCACTTAGGATGATATCTAAGATTTAGTATCTTGAGAAAATAATGTTTTCTTTTTCTATATTATAGGTGATAACACACAATTCGCAAATACTTTGATAAAGACTCTTCAAAGGACATGAGCAAGTGATGAACTTGCCTTGTGATTGCAAGGTAGTGAAGTCTGATGCTTGCACTGGACCTTGAGCTTCTATGTCTACAAAAACATCATTATTGCCCGGTAAGGACAATATTTAAAGAAGCAAAATGATTATGCAAAGTAATGTAATGCATTATTTACTTTTATGTGTATTCTCCCCATTATTATAAAAAATATTTTTAATAATAAAGGAATTATAAATATTAATTTTTTAATATTTATAATTGAATATTGTATTCTTTTATTTATTTCCTTTTATTTGAATTTTATTGATTTAATAATTCCTTTAAGAATTATCATTTAATTCCCAAAAATTGTTATTAAATATTTGTTTAGTATTTTTCTAAAATACTACAATATTAATATATAATGAAAGTGATTTTTATTTATTTCTATCATCTTTCAATAATTTTGTAAAATTCCATAAGGAATATTTAGATTACAAAATTCTTAATAAAATTTATCTGTCTAAAATTTTATTTAAATTAATTGATTTAGATAGTTTGGATTATTGTAAATCCAAAAATATTTTATTTATAATTTTTGGATTTTTATTTTATTTTCTAGAATTTATTTAAATTTAGGGGCATTTTGGTCTTTTTCCATTTATTAAAACAGGCTCTAAATAATTTGGGCTGACTGTTTGGGTTTATTGGGCCCTTGTGGACCAGTAGGGGAAAGTCAAAACAACACCCCGAAGGGTTTTGGGCCCAGTCCATCCCACACTCTCGGTCTCTCGTTCGACCTTATCCTTCTCTCCTCCTCCTCGACCCCGTGGTTGATGGCGCCGCCGCCGTGCTCTGCTCGCCCCCGTGGTCCTCCCTGGCCGCTGACGTGCTGCAGGGAGAGGTTGTCGACCATGCTCTACCCTTCTGTCCAATTCGATTTGGCATAGGAGCTTTCCTGTGGCCAGTCTAGCCTCATCCCGAACCCTAGGGTTTGGGGTGATGCGGTGGCTGTCGTCGCCATTGCTGCCGTGTGCTGTGGTGGTGCTTCTCGCCTCCAGGCGAGACTATGGTCGCCACCGTGGCATTGTGTGGGTCGTAGCGCCCCCTTGGGGGTGCTCCCCATGCCGCCATGTTTGTCGGCCTTCTCTGCTTCCTCTTCTAATCTACAGCGAGGACATTCGGTAAGTTGTTCCTCTTCCCTTTGTTATCTCTATGCTAGGCCATTCCATGCTAAATGTTGGTAGTGACCATTCCTAGCTAGTGTCATATCCTTATTAGGATTATTTGTTCTGCTTAGGGTTCAAATCCCTCTACGGATTAGATATCCGATGAGTTGGATCAAGTTTTGATGGTCCCTAAGCATGATAAGTGATTGTTAGTTGTGGCTTGCTGCTTATGATTAGCTGTGGTGATGCTAGTGTTTTAATAGCTCACCACTGTCATTACTTGGTTAATGATAGTGAATGTTGTGTGATGAAGTCACTGTATTAGTACTGTTGGCTTAAGAATTCATATATAACTTGAGATCAAATGGTATCCTATAGTGAAGATATGTATATGGATTTTCTTGATTATGATTCCTGTGATGTCAGAAAAATGATTTATAGATGGTTGGTTGTATCTGTGAAGATTGGATTCTTAGCCTGCTTAGTTTAGATCTGTTCTTGTGACACCATTCTAATATGGCACACAAGACTAGATTCTATTACTTAGATTGGATTTGTCCAAGCTTAGGATGAGTTTGGCATTAAAGATAAGTAGAAACTTCTTTTCTTAAATCCCTAAGACCCATGATGTTGGTCTGAGGTTTATGGATTAAGCCTTTATCTTATTGAATCTCATGGATTGGTTCTGGTGGTGATACCAGCTACTTTTTATTAAATCAAAGTTGGGGAAAATTGATTGTAGGCTTGATAACTTATATAGATCCATAAGATTAAATTCTAAGGTACTACTCCTATTTAAGAGATGTGCCTAGAAGTTTAGATCTTGGCTATATTCATTCTTGAATTGAAATATATCTTGATAGCTTAGATCAATGATGTTGTCCTGAGATCTTAGCTGGATCTTTATAATTTTCTAATTGCTTTTAGTGTTTAAACTTCAGTGATGGATTCACCCCACTTGGGTGTTTTCTGAGAATTTGAGTAAGAGACAAATCATGAATACTTGTCTAATCTTAGACAGATAGATCATGTGATGGTCTATTTTACTCACCACACTCATTTGATGTTGGGGTTGCCAGTGGTTGATCTTGTGGTAACTTGATCTGGTGCTCTCCTGGTATTCCCAGCTTCTGGCTTGTCCTTGATCTAGCCCTTCACCTCCTGGTCCTGGTGGCTTGATCTTGGTCTTGCTATCCACCTGATTCACCCCTCCTTATGTCACCATTTTGGTGATGTGATTTAGGGTTTTGATTGGTGTGATCTTGCTTGGCTTTGGCTTGGTTTAGCTGGTGGGATGCTATGCTTGGTGTGTAAGAACAAGAAACTGGTGTGGGGTTTGCTTCCCACGGTTGTGTTGAGCAGTTTTGTGTGATTGAGCTGTTGCTGTGGTGCTGATAGCACACACCATGTAGTTTGATGTGTGTGCTGCCAGTGTGCCTGCTGCACACCTTGTGGATAGGCTCTGGATTTGAAAGTTACTCTTATCAAATTACCTTTTACTTGGCTGGTGAAACTTGCCCCTCTTTGCTGTTTATTTGGCTTATGACTTGAAATTATGAAAGATTCAGTTCTTTCATATTGGTGAAATTTGCCCCTTTAAAAGGTTACTCAATGATGAAATATTGAACTGTGCACTTCACCGTCAATTCTGAGAGTAATATACTTTAACCTTAACTTTCTTTCTTTTTGTTTGTGTTTGTTTTGCAGGTACCAGACTTGGAAAATTCAAGACTTTAGTATAGTTTTTCTTTTTCTTTGTAGAATAGTCATATGTAATATTTCTTTATTCTTTTGTAATTTTGTTTTAATTCTTTTGTAATAAAGATTGTACTATTATTCAATAAAGAAATATTATTTTGCTATTTAATTACTATTGTAAAGATTGTTGCTCATTTACATAAGTTACCTTTGTGTAACTTATTTATTTAATAAGTTAATGTTCATTTTTATTGATTATGTTATTTATTTAAAATTTGAGTTACTAATTATCACCTCTTGATTAAATCAAATCACTCAAACCTAATTCTAAATCCTTCTACATTATAATTCCAACATTCAAATTTAAATTCAAATTTCATTTCCCAAAACACACTAATCCACAAAGATCATATCAAAGTCTATAACAATCATCCTTCAAGACTATACCTAATCTCAAAGCATGAAAGAAACTTTGATCACTTTAGGTTTTTATTTGGCAAAAAAATTACCCACATTTTTACAGATGAATGCATGAAATATCATAAATTCCTAAATCTACCCTTCGTTAGTTCCTAAATGCTGGGATGTTACAATAGCTCATTATGGTGATGCTACAAGTTTCCACCATGATTAGGCATGGCTTAGGCTAGCGGTCCAGGTGTTTCTCTAACACAAAGTACAGACTCCATGGACTTACAAGTTTCCTCTTTATTTCACACAGTTGACATCCATAGACAAAAGAGCACGATATCAACTGTGTACAAAGTACAAGTGCAATGTTGAAAGCGTTCCCCATGACAACACGGTTCTGCTAATTCCAACGTATAGATGCAAGCATATATAACTTCGATGACACAATGGTTCAAGTCTATTATGGGCAAGAAAATAAGGTGTGCCATCAAGTTCGTGAGAGCTTTACTAACTAGTTTTCACATAACAAAATACTTTTTAATTCGAAAGATAGATGAAGCTTGAGAATTTTCTTGGAATATCAATTGCTAATAGGTAGATATGGTGGACACAAATGGCAAAGGTTTTGGTTCAAAGAGATTGGAAACATGAGAAGTATGCCTTCTCAAAATAGGTTTTTGGCTAGCAAAGCTGGGTAGCAAGCAAGAGAGTTGAAAGAAACAAGCAAACATACAAGTAATAAAGCCAAACATGTAATCTTCCTTGAAGACACAAAAGAACTTAAATAAAGAATACTAAGCTTATGATCCAACAAGAAAGAAAATAAATGATACAAAATACCTGTAAGCTTTTCTCTTTTTCTTTCAAACCTCAAAAAGTATTGCTACTGACCAGAACTCGGTTTGCCAAAACCAATTTAGATCCACTTGATGATCCCAAAGTGATGCCAATACTGATCAACAAGATCCATCGTATAATAGAGATTGCAAACTAAAAATAAGAAGTGCAAAAAGTAAAAGATGAAGCTTCTCATCAATATTCCAATAAAGGCACTCACACCAAGGGATACATAGATAATCAACTAAAGGAGAGATACTTCCACATGCAAACCAAACTATAAGATAAAACCTCTACCAAAGATATGAATCCACTAAAAAGGTAAAAGATAAAAGATAATGATTGTGATACCGCAATACTCCACCCAAGCTTGGAACAAGCCAAGGGGATGCCAAACCCGATTATGAATTACTCCTTCGGTGGTGGTGGTGTGATGCGTGCACCCAGTGTTGACGTGGGACACTTTGTTGGAACCCCAAGAGCAAGGTGCGATGAGCACAGCAACAAGTTTCCCTCAGTAGAGACCGAGGTTATCGAACCTAAAGGAGGAAGGAAACGTCTCAAAGGTGTTTCAAGCAACGTGGAGACCTGTACAACACAAACTCAAGACTTTTTCCCAACGAATCAGTAAGGTTGTCAAGCTCACCGGTTTGCTGTAACAAAGGATTAAACGTATGATGTGGAAGGTAATGGTTTGTGGCAATTAAACAAGTAACAACGGAGGATGTATCAACGGTAAAGATTGGACCAGGGTCCATAGTTCACTAGAGGTGCTCTCCTTAGATAAACAACATGGCAAGAAGGGTAAACAAATTATAGCATGGCAATTGCCAGGAACTAAGCAAGGCATAACAATGCAATTACTGGTTAGAAAGATCCTATGAGATTCGATTGAGCAATACATAAAGATACATAGACCGCCATCCAACTGCATCTATGACTAGAAGTCCACCTTCAGGTTATCATCCGAACCCCCTCTAGTATTAAGTTGCAAGCAACAGACAACTGCTTTAAGCAAAGTGTGTAAGGTAAACAGTCCACATGTTCCATGAACAAGAGACCGTTGTTTTCTCCCTAGTAGCAACAACACATCTACAACCGAAGAGATTATTGTCACTCCCCTTGGAAACTAGAGGCATGAACCCACTATCGAGCATAAATACCCCCTCTTGGAGTCACTAGCAACTACTTGGCCAAGATAGCTACTAACAACGGAGAGAATGCAAGATCACAAACAACATAGACATGATATAATCATGAAGACAAAACCATTAATCAAACCAACATAGTAATATCAATATCCATCGGATCCCCGCAAACACAACATGCATGAATACAAATAGATTAGATCTTGATCATGAACGGAGCTCACAAGATCTATACATGAAAGCACAAAGGAGGAGATACAACCATCTAGCTACTACATGGACCCATAGTCCAAGGTGGAACTACTCACGCATCATACCGGAGAGAAGGCCTCCGGGATGATCTCCCCTCCGACAGGGTGCCGGGAAGAACTTCAGATCCCCCCGATTTAGGGACGATGGTGGCGGCGGCTACAGACGGTTTCGTGGAGATTTGATTGGGTGCTTAGGGTTTCTGCATCGGGGGCTTCTTATAGGCGAAGGGGGAGGCCGAGGTGGCAGCCAAGGGCACCACACCCCTCCCAGGCGCGGGGCAGGACCCACCCGCGCCTAGGGTGGGTCTGGCCGCCCTGGTCGGCCTCTTCGGCTCCCCTCTGGACTTCTTGTTCCCCACGGAAAGTAATTGACTTTGACGTTTGTCCTGTCCAATTCCGAGAATATTTCTTTACTAACTTTTCTAAAACCAAAAACAGCAGAAAACATGCATCTGGCACTGTTGCAACTTGTTAGTAGGTTAGTACCAGAAAACATGTAAAAAGCACCTCAAAGTGTAGACAAAGCAAAGCAAAGTAGATACTAAACAAGCATGGAACATCAAAAATTATAGATACGTTTCCGACGTATCATGGTGGTGTTCTCTTGTCATCATAAAACTTCCAAGGCAAAGGTTCCCCATCCAAAAAGGATGTCCTTTTCTCTGCAATCCTGAAACTAGCAGCAGAGCTTATGCAATCAAATCTAGCCTCATACTCATATTTTTTATGTCATAGAGTTGTGCTTGTAATTGGTTGGTGGTCTGACAGAGCGAGAAGATTTCTTCTCGGAGCTCAGCCACCTCCTCATCGTGTTTGGCAATTAGTTCTGAACTTATCTTGTGAATAACATCCACTTCGCGTTCCTCCATCTTCTTGTACCTGAAAACCTTCTGCTCCAATGCTTCCATCCTATCTTCCAGACTTCCTTCTCCCTTGGGGCCTTGAACTTCTTTCATTTGTACCTTCCCATCTTTGATAATCAGCTCCTTGGGATGGATCTTCAACTCATACATGTATGGGTTGAGGACATCCGCAGAGGGATCCTCCATGGGTGATCCAGAGGAAGACATTGTAGCTCCAAAACTGATAATTTGCCTAACAGAAACAGATCAAAACAAAAACACGACGAGAACTTGATGCAAGAACCTCGGGGAATCCGGGGGGTTATATATTACGAAGTTTCAGAGCATAAGGAAGGTTTTGACACGAAAACTAGGCGGAGACGGAGATCAGGGGAGGCACACCCCCTCCAGGCGCGGGGTAAGGCGGGCCCGCGCCTGGGGTGGGTTTGGCCACCCCGGCCTCCGTTTCCTCCTCTGTTCCGTCTCGTAACTTCTCTTATGTACTAAAAACATCAAAAATATAAAAAGATTAGGATTTCACGAACCTTCTGTTTTCACCTCTTTTACCTATTCAAAAACGAACTCTACAGTTTTTGGTGTTTAGTTTCTAATAAATTCTTTCGGAGTCACCATTTGAATAACATCAACATCTTCATTATAAGAATCTCCAGAAATATAATGTTTTAGTCTTTGACCATTCACCACCTGTGTTGTGTCATCCTTCAAAGAAGATATTTTGATAGCTCCTGAATGATATACTTCCTCAATAAAAAAATGTCCTTCCCATTTTGAGAGTAGTTTCCCTGCAAGAAATCTGAGACGAGACCTATACAAAAGAAATGTCTCGCCAACATGGAACTCTCTTTTGAGAATCCTCCTATCATGCCATCTTTTTACTTTTTCCTTAAAGAGTCTAGCTTTTCATAAGCTTCACTTGTCCAGTCATCTAAGGCACTCATGTCAAGCAATCTTTTGTCACCAGCAAGTTTAAAATATCTATTCAACTCTTTCACTGCCCAATAAGCTTTGTGTTCCCCATAGACCATTTTGTAAGGAGACATCCCCATAGGATTTTTATAAGTAGTTCTATAAGCCCACAAAGCATCATTCAAATTTTTAGCCCAATTTTTTCTAGATCTATTAACAGTCTTCTACAAGATAGATTTAATTTCCTTATTGGAAAGTTCTACTTGCTCACTGGTTTGGGGGTGATAAGCTGAAGCAATTCTATGGTTTACATCATACTTAGCGAGAGTTTTTCTAAAACCCCGATGAATCAAATGAGAGCCTCCATCAATCATAAGATATCTAGGCACACCAAACCTAGGAAAAATAACATCCTTAAGCATTTTCAAAGAAGTCTTACCATCGGCGCTATTTGTAGGTATGGCTTCTACCCACTTTGTAACATAGTCTACAACAACAAGAATATGAGTATACCCTTTGAAGGAGGAAAAGGACCCATAAAGTCAAACCACCAACAATCAAAAGGTTCAATAACAAGAGAATAGTTCATAGGCATTTCATTGCGTCTAGAAATGTTACCAACTCGTTGACATTAATCACATGATAGGACAAACTTCCTTGCATCCTTGAAAAGGGTAGGCCAATAAAATCAGGTTGTAAAACCTTTTGTGCAGTCCTATCCCCAGCATGATGTCCTCCATAAGCACTGCCATGACATTTTCTCAATATCTCTTGTTGTTCAAATTCTAGAACACATCTTCGCATAATGCCATCTACTCCTTCTTTATATAGATGTGGGTCATCCCAAAAGTAATGCCTTAGATCATAAAAGAATTCCCTTCTTTGCTGGGATGTAAAAGTGGGAGGCAAATACTTGGAAACAATAAAGTTAGCATAATCAACATACCAAGGACTTTCATGCGGACTTACCCTTATTGCAGCCAACTGCTCATTTAGAAAACTATCATTAACAGGTAGAGGGTCAAAAGAAATATTTTCCAAACGAGATAAATTGTCAGCAATAGGATTTTAAGCACCTTTCCTATCTATAATATGCAGATCAAACTCTTGTAAAAGCAACACCCATCTAATAAGCCTAGGCTTAGCGTCCTTCTTCCTCATAAGGTACTTAATAGCAGCATGATTAGTATGAATAGTGACCTTTGAATCAACAATGTAGGGTCTAAACTTATCACAGGCAAAGATTATAGCTAAGAACTCTTTTTCAGTAGTATCATAATTCTTTTGAGTAGCATCTAAAGTCTTGCTAGCATAATGAATAACATTCAACTTCTTATCAACATGTTGTCCAAGGACATCACCCACAGCAAAATCACTAGCATCACACATAATTTCAAAAGGTAAACTTCAATCAGGTGGTTGAACAATAGGAGCAGTAGTCAAAGCGTTCTTCAAGGTTTCAAAAGCTTCCTTACAATCATCATCAAAAACAAGATGTACATCTTTTTGAAGAAGATTAGTAAGGGGCTTTGAAATTTTGGAGAAATCTTTAATATACCTCCTATAGAAACCAGCATGACCAAGGATACTACGAATACCTTTGATATCTCTAGGACAAGGCATCTTCTCAATTGCTTCAATTTTTGCTCTGTCAACTTCAATACCTCTTCCAAAAAAATTGTGTCCAAGAACAATCCCTTCATTAACCATGAAATGACATTTCTCCCAGTTAAGAACAAGATTGGTTTCTTCACATCTCTGCAAAACTTTATCAAGGTTGTGCAAACAGTTATCAAAAGAAGTTCCATAAACAGAGAAATCGTCCTTGAAAACCTCCACAATTTCTTCACAAAAACCATGAAAGATAGCAGACATGCATCTCTGAAAGGTAGCAGGAGCATTACATAAACCAAAAGGCATACGCCTATAAGCATAAGTACCATAAGGACAAGTGAAAGTGGTTTTCTCTTAATCTTGTGCTTTTACAGCAATTTGAGAGAAACCAGAATAACCATCAAGAAAACAAAAGTGAGTCTTTCTGGATAACCTCTCTAGCATTTGATCAATAAAGGGCAAAGGATAATGATCTTTCTTAGTAACTTTATTGATCTTTCTAAAATCAATGCACATTCTATACCCAACCACTACTCTTTGGGGTATAAGCTCATTATCTTCATTAGGCACAACAGTTATCCCCCTTTCTTGGAGACACAATGAACAGGGCTAACCCATTGGCTATCAGCAATAGGGTAAATAATACCAGCATCAAGGAGTTTTAATACCTCATTTCTTACCACATCCTTCATCTTGGGATTTAAACAGCGTTGGTGCTCAACAAATGGTTTTGCATCAGGTTCTATATTAATAGCATGCTGACATATAGTAGGAGAAATCCCTTTTAAATCATCAAGAGTATAGCCCATAGCTCCTCGGTGTTTCTTCAGTATTTCCAGTAACCTCTCTTCTTCCTTTCCTGAAAGTTTATAGAACTAATAATAACAGGATATACTTTCTTATCATCAAGATAAGCATATTTAAGATCATTGGGTAAAGGTTTTAATTCGAAAACAAGGTCCCCTTTAGGTGGTAGTGTGGTACCCAAGTCTTCCACATGTAGATTATGCTTAAGTTGCTCCGGCTGACGAAGGAAAACCTCATCAATCTCATTTCTTTCCTTCATGAAGACATCACTTTCGTGATCTTCCATAAACTGCTGCAAGGCATTGTTAGGAGCAAGAGAAATAGCAGAAAGTTGTTCAACCCTGAAATCATCATTAGGCAGTTCATTTTCATAAGGAGTTTTGGCAAATTTGGAAAAATTAAACTCATAAGACTCTCCATCAAACTTAGTCGAAACTTTTTCCTTCCTACAATCTATAATAGCCCCACAAGTATTCAGGAAGGGTCTACCAAAGATAATATGATAGGTTTTACTAGCTTCTTTACCAAGTACTAGAAAATCAGCAGGATATTTAATCTTACCACAAAGGACCTCCACATCTCTTACAATTCCAATGGGGCAAACTTGCTCTCTATTAGCAAGGTGAATAACCACATCAATGTCCTCAAGCTCACAAGGACCAATTTCATGCATAATTTCCCTGTAAAGCTCATAAGGAATATCACTAGAACTAGCACCAATATACACAAACCATAATAGATATGATTACCAATTCTAACAGAAAGCATAGGGACACTAGCTTTTCTAGATTTTTAGGATGAGACACAATGTTAGTAGCATCTTCACAGAACACAATATGCTCATCCTCTATGTTTCTAGTGACAAGATCTTTCACAATAGCTACCACAGATTCAATATTAATAATCTCATCGGGCTCCACAATTTTCTTTGCACTTTTGCTAACCACATTAGCTATGATAGAATGTTCCTTTACCTTAGTAGGAAAAGGGATTTTCTCAACATAAGGTTCAGGCAAAATAGGATCAACAGTACAAACCTCTACGCTAGCAGGAACATGAGTAACAATGTCTTTATAAGGAGTGTGGTACTTGTTCCACTCTTTCTTGGGAATTTCGATATAAGAGGCAAAACATTAAAACATTTTGCAAGAACTTGAGGGTCAAGACCAAACTCATTACTAATATCACGAAAGTCATCAGTTCCCATAAAAGATTTAATGCATTCATAATCATAGTTTATACCTGACTTTCTTCCTTTGTCATTCTCCCAAGCTTCAGTGTTCTCTTGAATACGGTCTAGTAGATCCCATTTAGCTTCTTCCTTCATACGTGTGAATGATCCAGCACAAGAAGCATCTAGTAAATCTTTATCATGAAGAGAAAGCCTAGCATAAAAGTTATTGATAATAATAATTTTAGGGAGTTCATGAATAGGACATTTAAGCATTAGTAACTTCAATCTCCCCCAAGCTTGAGCTATACTCTCTCCATCACGAGGCCAAAAGTTATATATCAAATTTCTATCCTTATGGATCTCACTAGGAGGATAGAATTTAGAATAAAAGAGAGATGCCATTTCCTCCCATTCCATGGATTGTCCATTCTTCAGCAGCTTATACCATTCTTCAGCTCTCCCTTTCAAGTATATAGAGAGTATCTTCTTCTTAACCTGTTCAGTTGTGATACCTGCACACTTAAACAACCTGCATAATTCATGGATAAAAAGCAAGTGATCACCAGGATCGACAGTTCCATCCCCAAAATAATAATTATCCATAACACGATCAACAATACTTGTAGGTATCTTAAAAGTATCTATCTCAACAGGTGGTGGTTCATCTACTACCCTAGCAGTGGTAGTAGTTTTCCCAAACAGAAAACCAAATGGGTTATCCATATTGGAAACAAAGTAACAAGCAGTAACAAAAAGCAATACTCACAGTAGAAGTTTCCTTTACCAGTTCCACTCTTCAATAGCACTTCACTCCCCGACAACGACGCCAGAAAATAGTATTGATGACCCACAAGTATAGGCGTGTATCGCAGTACTTTCAATAAATAGGAGTGTCGATCCCAACGAGGAGCGGAAGGTGTTGACTAGTGGTATGGAGCAGGAAATCTCTGTAAATACTTAGCAAACGGATTTTTAGTGGTTTTCTGATAAGGCAACAAAACGAAGAGCAAGTAATAAAGACAACGAACAAACACAACAAGTGCCCCAATCCTTTCTTAGCAAAGGACAAGCCGATGGAAATACTTATAAGGACCAAACGTTCTCGAGGACACATGGGAATTCTGTCAAGTGCTTTCGCTTCAAATAGCTAAGTATTCTTATTTGGTGTTGTAACTGTTGTGTGGGTGAACCTATGCTAATGTACCGACCTTACTTGGACTAATACATACTTGTGATTAAACCCCCTGCAAGCATCCGCAACTACAGGAAAGTAATTAATATATAAACCTAACCACATCCTTAAACTTTGAGATCCTACGCTCCCTTATGCAATGGTGTCCTAACGTGGGTTCAGGTTTCTGTCACTTCGTCAACCCCACAATTAGTAGACAAATACACAATGCATTCCCCTAGGCCCATAAATGGTGAAGTATCATGTAGTCAACGTTCACATGACACCACTAGAAGAATAGCACCATAACTTAAATACTAAACCATTGAATAATAACTCAACACAGATCCACTAATAACAACGTGACTTCTCCCATGTCCTCAAGAACTAGATGAAATACTCACAAGACATCATATGGATCAAGATCAAAGATGATATGGTGATGAATAACAATCTGAACATAAACAATAATCCAATGGTTCCACTCCTACAATAGTAATTAACACCGGGAAAGTTTCCCTAAGAACTAAAGCAATATCCAACACAATTGTTACATTGGGATGGAGTGGTGATGATGGTGCTGGTGGATATGATTGTGTGGATGATGATGATCCCGATGAAGCCTAGCTTGACGATGGTGTTGATGGCGACGATCTCCCCTCTCCGGGAAGGAATTCCCCCAGCAGAAATTTGTCTGCTGGAGAGATCTTTCTCTCTCGATGTTTTCCGCCCCGCAGAGGCGGCGAAAATCTATCTGTGGTCGCTCCCCTGGTGTTAGGGTTCCGTGAGGAAGATATAGGCGAGAGGGCGGAGTCGGAGGCCGAGCAGGTGGGCCACACCTGCCCTAGGCGTGGGGCAAGGTGGGCTTGCACCTAGGAGGGCGTGGGCCCCCTGTGGCCCTTCTTCGCCTCCCCTTCTGGCTTCCTTAGTCTTCTCCGGGAAAATATAATTTTCCCATATTTTTCTGGTATTTTTCTGATCTTCACGAAATTGCATCAAAACACTTCTTTTTCCATCAAAATCTAGACTCCGGCATTTAATCCTCCAAGAATCATCCAACATGCAAAAACAGTGGAAAAGACATAAGTAATACCTCATAATAAGACATATATCAATGAATATAGGCAAATTATGATATAGAATGGTGATGCAAATTGGACATATCACACATCTACAACCGTAGAGATTTCTGTCACTTCCCTTGATTGAGTAGAGGCATGAACCCACTATCGAGCATAAATACCCCCTCTTGGAGTCACTGACAACTACTCGGCCAAGATAGCTACTAACAACGGAGAGCATGCAAGATCACAAACAACACAGGCATGATAGAATCAAATAGACAAAACCATTAATCAATCTGACATAGTAATCTAAATATCCATCAGATCCCCACAAACACAACATGCATGGTTACAAATAGATTAGATCTTTATCATGAACGAAGCTCACAAGATCTAGACATGAAAGCACAAGGAGGATATACAACCATCTAGCTACTACATGGACCCGTAGTCCAAGGTGGAGCTACTCACGCTTCATACCGGAGGCTGGCATGATGAAGAAGAAGGCCTCTGGGATGATCTCCCCTCCGGTAGGGTGCTGGGAAGAGCTTTAGATCCCCCAGATCTAGGGACGATGGTGGCAGCGGCTACAGACGGTTTCGTGGAATTTTGATCGGGTGCCTAGGGTTTCTGCATCGCGAGCTTCTTATAGGCGAAGAGACGAAGAGGCAAGGCAGGGGGGACACCAGGGAGGCTGCACCCCCCAGGCGTGGGGTGGGACCACCCGCACGGCCAGGGTGTGTGGCCCCTTGGTGGGTCTCCTCCATCTCGTACTCCGACTTCGTGTTCCCCACGGTAAAATATTGATTTTGGCTTTTGTCCCATCCAATTCCGAGAATATTGATTTTCTGCCTTTCTGGAACCAAAAACAGAAGAAAACATTTAACTGGCACTGTGGCAACTTGTTAATAGGTTAGTACCAAAAAATATATAAAAACACCTCAAAGTGTGGATAAAGCAAATCAAAGTAGATAGTAAACAAGCATGGAGCATAAAAAATTATAGATACGTTTCTGACGTATCAGACTCGGCCTCCCCTAGACGCCTCTCCTACCCATAAAAGGAGGGGGTGGGGTGCCCCCTTGGACCTCACCCCAAACTCTAGGGTGCCGCCTGCCCCTCTAGCCACCGGCTCCCTAGCCCTCTAAACCGCCGCTGCCTAGCCTAAACCCTAGCCGCCGGCTTCCCTCCTCCCCTAGGCATCTAAACCCTAGCCACTGAGGCCCTCTCTAATCCACCATACCTGCTCTGGCTTAGGCGAAGCCCTGCAGGATCTACTCCTCCACCTCCACCACCACACAGTCGTGCTGCTGGAATCGCGAGGAGATCTACAACATCTCAACATTACTACTAACTAGCATGGGTTTCTCTAACTTCAAAAGTGGGGAGTCATAAGGCATACCTCTCATGTTTGCTCCCACTTTTCTCTTCCCTTTTTATTTGTTTCTTGGAAACTCGAAGTCAACCACTCTCCTGAAAATCAACGCGAACTTCGAGGCAAAATAAAAAGAGAGAGGGAAAATAAAGATAAACGGAGAAATCCTTTTATGGTTTTTTGAGAAGGGAGATTAAAGAAGAGAAAATTGGCGGCAAAGCTCGGCTTTAAACTCTCAAATAAAATAAAACAACTAGGATAAAGTGTTGGGGGAAACCAACACGAGTGCTTATAAACTCAAATAAAAGCATAACCTCAAAAATAATATAAAGCAAATGAAAACCAAAATATAAAATAGATAAAACCTCCCCAACCTTATGCTTTTGCAAGCCCTTCAAACCACTATGGTGGGGAAAAATAGTTGTAACTCCAGATCGCAAATTGAGTTGAAAAGTTACTTGTTGTTTCTCGGAGGTTCAGGGTGATATTATGCATTCCCTCCAAATTTCCTCCAAGTTCTTGGAAATCTTGATATGTAGCAAACCGGTTTGGTGGTTGTTGCTCCTTATAATGGACTTCTTGCTCCTCATATTGGTCCTCATCCTCCTCCGGAATTTCCTCCTCGGGTTGGTGTTTCTCAACCTGCAAGTCATAAAGCACACGTCCTTCCTCGATAGATAAAATACCATTAGTCAAAGGAGCGGGGTAGAGACGCCCAGCTCCAGGAATATGCAGATAATAAACACCACCTCTCCTAGTGAGCATTCCACAAGCCCTCAAATTACAGAAACCAACATGTCAGTCACCTAGCACCGGCTGTAACTCACCTAGGTCGATACCCAATGCATTGGCAAGCACAGTGATGACACCTCCACAAGTGATTGGTCCTTGGCTTTGGTGGGATTGGTATTCCAAGTAGCGCACAAGTATTACGCCCAGTGAAGTGACAAGTTGTCATGGTTGAAAGCAGCTTTTGCGAGGACTAAGATGTACTCCTCATTGAGTCTTGTAAACTCATTGCGCATGCAAGGTGTTAGCAATAACATAGAACAAATAGCTAATAGCAGGATGTTGAATATTCTTCCCCTTACTGACTCTAGTGTTAAAGCTTATACTATTATAACAGTATTCAGGGGAAGGTTCCATGTCGGTAAAAGCTGCACGTAGAGCATTAGGATCATTTTTGGGTAAACCAAAACAATTGCACCATTCATCAAGTGATAGAGAATAATTATGTACATGAGTTGGAAAGAAATTCTATCGTCCCCATGCCATGCTTTGACGGTGCTACTCAAAGAGCTATGAAATTCAATGGTTAACCAGCGATAGGTTGGTGCATCATGGAATACAAAGGTTTGCATGCTAACTCTATTGCAAAGTAAATTAAAGTCATCAGAAATACCGAGTTGGTTCAAAGTGACGGGGCAAGCCCACTTGGTTGCCTTGAATTCTTGGTTTTTGATCTTGTCGAAACGATCACGGTGAGATTCGTTCTTAAATCGAATCCCCATGCATTCTTGAGCTGCAGCCCAAAAAGAACTAGCGGCGGCAAGAGCACGTGTCTGTCTCCTCGTGTTCATCTTCTAAGAACAAAATAAAAGAGACAAATATAAAACTGTTTGATCCAACAGTAATAGTCATAGCATAATCCTCATCATAACACACTAAAGAATCTCCTCAACATAATAATCTAGGCAAGATAATCATAGCAAATAGTTCAAAACAAGTCTCACCCTAGATTGATAATGACAATAGATCAGATATGAATTTGCAAAAAGTAATTGGAGGATCGGAGGAGAAACATACCGTAGATCACTTGTGTGTGAGGAATTTGAACAAAATTGAGCAGGGGTGAAGATCCCTTGAGGTTTTGAGAGAGTTTGGAGGTAGAAGAGAGAAAAAAGATTGAGTTTTTTATTTTTTGGTGCCTCCCCGAGCATTTAAGTGGTCGGACGCAACTACACGGCGGCAAATATACGGCGGGAACAAAGTGTTTCGGCCGTATAGTTGGTCTGACGGTAATTTTTAGGGTTTCTAGGGTTTCTTCCTGGGGGCTGTAACTATAGTGCGACAACTATACGGCTGGATCTTTTGTTTCCGCCGTATAGTTGGTCATCAAACCTTATGTATCATGGGATAAAAAATTGTCGATGGGACTTGGGAAGGCCTACTGGAGTCCTCTTCGGGGTAACATAACTATACGACCGTAACTATACAGCGGGAATTTTTATTCCCGCCGTATAGTTGGTCATTAACCTTTCTGTACACATAAAAATTATATTTATTCGAGGATTACTTTTTAGACTGAAACTTAGCGAAACACCTTGTTTTAACAGAAAAAAGGACAGACTAAAATTTCGACCAACTATGGCATATATAAAACAAGAATTTTTTGTACCGCTGAATCTCTTCTTCTCACTGGAATTTTCTAGCACTTTATTCTATATAAAACTTAAACTAAAACTTAAAAACTTAACTCAAACCTTTATTTCACATGGGTTGCCTCCCATGTAGCGCTCTTTTATGGTCAATAGCTTGACCTTGATATTGTTCACTTTGGCCATATGAGTGGAACACCCACCCCAAAGTAATTGGCCTTCAAAGTGATGGCCTCCTTATCATATTTCTTGGCTTTATTTTTTCTAGGGAAATGAATAACAAAAGGATCCCGTGAAGGCAATTGGAGCTTCACGTTCCCTTCATTCAAATTGATTAAAGCCTTAATAGTTATTAAAAAAGGACGGCCTAATATAACAGGGGCAGTAGCATCTTCAGGCATGTCAGCAATAACAAAATCAATAAGAGTGGGATAGACTTTAATGTATACTAAAGTATTTTCTTTAATGCCTACTGCTTGTTTATAAGTAGAATATCCTAGATGTAATTTTAGTTCGGTGATTTTAAAAGAGCCAAAATTTAACTTGTTAAAAAGACTCTTTGGAATTGTTGAAACACTTGCACCTAGATCACATAGTGCATCTATTTCATTAGTCCCAATTTTAATCTTAATAGTAGGCTCAAATATATCATCTAGCTTAACATGCAATTTTCAGCAATTTTCTTATATTCTTCTTCAAGCTCACGTACCTTTATTGCTACCTGATTAACGAAGTGTTGATACATGGCTTCCTCATTTCCTTCACTTACCGGAATCTTGACATTGATCCTTTTTACAAGATCTTCAACTATGTAGTTTGATGAAGGAGCATTGCTATAATCAAGTTCTTCGGGCTCCTCCCTTTGGATTCTTATCATCTTGAGGTCTTCTACTGGACTGTGCTCAGTTTTACCTGCAAATTTAGCTAGAATGAGAGTTTGACTCTCGGTTATCTTACCTAGCTATGCCTCAACGATCCTTGTTTTTTCTTAGAGGGCCTGCAAATCATTTCTCAAACTAACAGCTTGGTTAGATAATTTACCAAGCATAGCATCATGATTCTCCATAATTTTGACTTCAATATTGTTTTGCTCATTTTGTGAGTCCATAAAAGCTTTAAGAGTTTCTTGGAGACTAGTATTACTTTATGCTATATTATTATTAGAGCTACCTGCAGGACTAGAATAATGTTTCTAAAAGTTTGGATTATAATTATTTTTCCAACCAGGGTTATAATCATTACGAGCTATCAAGTCTACTTCTTTAATAGTTGGTTCAGGAGTAGCTCTTACCAGGGTTTCCTTACCTTTAACGGCTAATATGAGCTCGTCCAACTTAGCATTGAGGTCTTCGTTCTCTTGAGGTGTGACGGAGTTCACATTCTTGGTATTTTCTCTTTCCACATGCCATTGGGCATGGTTGTCTTGTATGTTGTCTAGCAGCTGCTTTGCTTCGGTAATTTTCTTACCCATAAATGTTCCTCCAGCTGTAGTATCTAGCATAGACTTAGAAATAGGGTTAATATCATTATAAAATAAATTGAGAATTAACCAATGTTCCATCCCATGGCTGGAACAGTTTCTCATGCATTCTTTCATTCTCTCCCATGCAAGCGCTAGTGGCTCACGCTCTTCCTGTCTAAAACCAGTAATATTAGATCTGAGTTGCTTAGTCTTTGCAGGTGAAAGAATTTAGTCATAAATAAAGAAGTACATTCTACCCATGATGCAATAGTATTTCTAGGCAAAGATAGCAACCATTCTTTTGCTCTTCCTCTAAGAGAGAAAGGGAATAATAGCAACTTGACCACATCAGGGTCAACATCTTTAATGCGCATCATATCACATATTTCAGTGAAAGTATTTAAGTGCATACCTGCATCTTCTACAATAGAGCCTCTAAATTGATTCTGTTGAACCAAACTTAAATAGTTGGGCTTAATTTTATAATCTTCAGCAGCGATTGCTGGCTGAGTAATAGGAGTATGTAAATAATCATTGTTAAGAGTTGCAAACTCTCCAAGTTTCTTTTCAACCATACTTCCTATGTTTTTGGATTTTCTTAAACAAGTACTAATGATGATAAAGCAAGAATAAAAAAGACTAACTAATTTTTTTGTTTTTTCAAATAAAAACTGAAAGCAAACTAACAAAATTAAAAACGAGAATTAAAACTAGCAAGGTTCCTACTAACCTCACCAGGCTAGCTATTGCTTCCTCGGCAACAGCTGAAGGGAATATGCCCTGAGAGGCAATAATAAAGTGTTTATTATGTGTATTCCAAGTATACGATAGATGTTTATTTTGCATGCTATAATTGTATTAATACGGAAACGTTAATACATGTGTGTTTAATAAACAAACAGAAAGTTCCTAGTTATGCCTCTCTCATAAACTAGCTCGTTGATTAACAAGATGATCAAGGTTTCCTGATCATGGACATTGGATGTTGTTAATAACGGGATCACAACATTAGTGTAATGGTGTGATGAACATTCATCCGAAGTATAGCATTACGATCAAAGTCATTGAGTTTATATTGCTATAACAACTTACGAAGTGATCCTAATCCTTAGACCATGAGATCATGTCAATCACTAACACCGGAAGAGTTTCTTGATAACATCAAACGTCACACCATAACAGGGTGATTATAAAGATGGATTCAGAACTAATAAAGTGTTATGTTGAGGCTCATGGATCGAGAGTGGAATTTGTTCATCCCGATGACGGATAGATATACTCTGGGCCCTCTCGGTGATATCACATTGATTAGCTTGCAAGCAAGTGATTTGATCACTAGAATGTTATATCACAGGAACGAGAAAAGAGTGCATGTCGGTAACGAGATCAAACTAGGTATGGAGATACCGATGATCGAATCTCGGACATGTAATATATCGTGAAACAAAGGGATTAAGATACTAGCATAAAAGGTTCTGACGATCACAAGAAAGTCATCGTTGAATATGTGGGAGTCAGTATGGGTCTCCAGATCCCGCTTCTGATTATTGATCCGAGAGGGGTCTCGATCATGTCCGCATTATTCACGAACCATAGGGTGACACACTTAATAGACACCGACATCCAATTGGAGCAAATGTTTCATGCCGAAAGAATGAACAAGCGCAGGAATTTATTTCACTAGATACCGAAACAGGTTTTCGGGTGAAATTGCATAAAGTGGTTATGCATGTGAAATGGAATTCTAGCAAGGGGTTATTTGTGAATGTTTGTCATTAAAGTAATTGACAAAATTCTGAATAAAATAAAAGAGTTTTATTTAATGAGAGTTTGCATTAAATTTGGTGGAAATTTAATGGGAATTTGAGTGGACTTTTGAGTGGAGGAAATTTAAAGGGCATTTTGTGAGTGGAGTGTCCACCCACATGAATGGAGGAGGGGAGGGGGCAGCCCCCATGGCTGGCGGCCACCCCCTTGGGTGCCCCCCCTCCTATAAAAGGAGTCCCCCTCCTCACTTGTCTCTCACACCTCATCGTGAAGGATCTCTCTCCCCCTCTAGAATTTATCCCCCATGGTCTCGGACTAGCGAGATACATGTTCCCGGTGGCTATTCGGCAAGAAAGAGTTGTGCTTCCGCTGCATCGCTGGAGCGAGGAGGTGGAGGTTGCTCGGTGCCTCGAACGTGTGTGCGAGCATGGATGCGCTGCTGATTTGCGGCGCTAGGACTTCCTCTCGATCTTGAGATCGGCAAGAGAACGTCTACATCAACCACGAGTTGAACTCGTTAAGCTTTGTCGGTCTTCAAGGGTATGTTCTCTATGGATATACATCCGCCCGTTGTTTGTATCTAGTAGATAGATCTTGGTACATAGTTCACATCGTAGGAAATTTTTTTGTTTTCTATGTTGCGAACCCTACAGTGGTATCAGAGCCGGATCTATGCGTAGATACTTTACACGGGTAGTACACATATGAGTATGTGGGCGATGATGATCATGTTGTTGCTCCTTTGTTGTAATTTTGGATATTGGTGGCATAGTGGGATGAAGCGGCCCGGACAAACTTTACATGTCCTCGCACATGAGACCTGTTCCACGCTTGACATGCAACTAGTTTGCATAAGTGGCTAGCGGGTGTCTGTCTCTCCTACTATAGTCAATATCTATTTTGCAAGCGAGTTGTCAACAATTTGGTTATCCTCGTTGTGGTTCATGTTCGTAGGTAAGAACGGTTCTATCTCGAAAGCCCTAAGCCACGTAAAACTTGCAATGGATAAATTAGAGGCGTCTAGTTTAGATTGTTGCTGGGCTAGTGTTATGATATGGTAGTGTTGTAAGTAGAAGTATGAGATGATACTCTTACAACACAAATAGCGTGTAAAATCCATAGACCTTGGATTTACACATATAGGTATGATAGTGATCATACCACGATTCACATGATAGAGATCATCTGCGGGAACCATATCATTTCACTAATAAACATATGATGTTTGATAGCATCTTATATTGCTTGTTTAGTGCTTTGTTAGCATAATAAGATGATCCCTCATTTAAATATCAAGATAAGAATGTGTTCTTTTAGTATGCACCGATTATGTTTTCGTCGCTCCAAGACATCACGTGATGATCGGGTGTTCTTGGATCCACGACCATATTTCGGGTGTAAAACAGTTACACACGCGAATACTAAGGTTCTAACTTGGCGAGCCTAGCATGTACAGACATGGCCTCGGAACACGGACCGAAAGGTTAAGCATGAGTCATATAGTTGATATGATGCCCATTTGATGCTCGCCTTGGAAGCTATACCGACTCACGTGATGATCGGACTTGGTGTAGTGGATTTGGTTCATGTAATCACCAAAAAGGCACGAGGGATGTCATTTTTGAGTGGGAGTTCATTCGTAATATGGATTAGTTGAACTCAATCTATCATACACTTAGTCTAAACTTTACAAATTCTGTTGTAGATGGCACCACCTGCTTTTAATTTCAATGTGTTCATGGAGAAAGAGAAACTAGAAACGAACGGTAGCAACTTTACCGAATGGGCCATGAATTTGAGGATTCCCCTCTCTGCTGCACAAAAGCAATATGTGCTAGAAGCGCCGTTAGGCCCCCCACCTTTTGATGATGCCCCTGATGAGGAGAAGAATGTCTATCAGACTCGTCAGGAGGACCACAACTTAGTTCATTGCGGCATATTGTATGGGCTAGAGCCGGAACTTCGAAAGCGTTTCGAAAACGGCAATGCATTTGATACAATGGGTGAGTTGAAAATGATTTTCGACACACATGCTGCTGTAGAGAGCTACAATGCTTCAGAAAAGTTCTTTAGCTGCATGATGGAAGAGCACAGCTCCGTTAGTGAGCATGTACTCAAGATGTCGGGTTACGCCGATAAGCTTGTGTCCTTGGGAATATCGATTCCCATTGACTTAGGCATCCATCGTGTTCTGCAGTCTCTGCCACCTAGCTATAAGAGCTTCGTGATGAACTACAATATGCAAGGCATGAAGAAGTCTCTCCCTGAGCTTCTGTCAATGCTTAAAACTGCAGAAGTGGAGATCAAAAAGGAACATCAAGTGTTGATGATCAATAGGAACACTGGTTTCAAGAAAGACAAGAAGGGAAAACGGAAGGGAAGTAAGGGCGGCAAGCCTGTTGCCGCGCCTGAAAAGAAACCCCGAGTTGGACCTAAGTCTGATTCCGAGTGCTACTATTGTAAGGGGACTGGCCACTGGAAGCGCAACTGCCCCAAGTATCTGGCAGACAAGAAGGCCGGCAAGGCAAACAAAGGTATATATGATATACATGTTATTGATGTGTACTTGACTAGTTCTCGCAGTAGCACCTGGGTATTTGATACCGGTTCAATTGCTAATATTTGTAACTCGAATCAGGGGCTGCGGAACAAGCGACCGCTAGCAAGGGGTGAGGTCAAGATGCGTGTCGGCAATGGATCAAGCATTGATGTGATCGCCGTCGGAACGCTGCCTCTCCACTTGCCGTCGGGATTAGTTATAAACTTGAATAAATGTTATCTGGTGCCTGCACTGAGCATGAACATTGTATGTGGATCGTGTTTGATGTGAAGTGGTTATTCATTTAAATCCGAGAACAATGGTTGTTCCATTTATATGAATGAAATCTTTTATGGTCATGCACCGATGATGAATGGTTTATTTCTATTAGATCTCGATGATAATGTTACACATATTCATAATGTTGATGCTAAAAGGATTAAACTTAATGATGATATATCCGCATATATGTGGCACTGCCGTCTAGGTCATATTGGCGTTAAACGCATGAAGAAGCTCCATTCGGATGGACTTTTGGAATCACTTGATTATGAATCATTTGATACATGTGAGCCATGCCTTATTGGCAAGATGACTAGAACGCCGTTTTCTGGTTCAATGGAACGGGCGACAGATTTATTGGAAATCATACATTCTGATGTATGTGGTCCAATGAGTGTGTCGGCGCGAGGTGGATATCGTTATTTTGTTACTTTCACGGATGATTTGAGTAGATACGGTTATATCTACTTGATGAAACACAAGTCTGAAACCTTTGAAAAGTTCAAGGAATTTCAGAATGAAGTGGAAAATCATCATAATAGAAAGATCAAATTTCTACGGTCCGACCGTGGAGGTGAGTATCTAAGTTACGAGTTTAGCACTCACATGAAAGAGTGTGGAATTGTTTCACAACTCACACCTGCCGGAACACCACAGCGAAATGGTGTGTCGGAACGTCGTAATCGTACTTTATTAGATATGGTTCGATCTATGATGTCTCTGACGGACTTGCCATTGTCATTTTGGGGTTATGCACTAGAAACTGCTGCATTCACTTTAAATCGGGAACCATCTAAATCCGTTGAAAAGACACCGTATGAATTGTGGTTTGGAAACAAACCTAAGCTGTCATTTCTTAAAGTTTGGGGATGCGATGTTTATGTGAAGAAACTTCAACCGGATAAACTCGAACCCAAAGCGGAAAAATGCGTCTTCATAGGATACCCTAAAGAAACTATTGGGTATTCCTTCTATCACAGATCCGAGGGCAAGGTTTTTGTTGCCAATAATGGATCCTTTCTAGAGAAAGAGTTTCTCGCGAAAGGTGTGAGTAGTCGGAAGGTAGAACTCGAAGAGGTTGTGGAACCTTCTCTTCAAAGTATGGCGAGTAGCGCAGCGCCGGAAGTTGTTCCGGAGTTGGCTTCACCTGTTGAAGAGGGAACTAATGATAATGATCATGAAACTCCAAAAGAGAGTACTACCGAACCTCGCAGGTCAAACAGGACGCGTGCAGCTCCCGAGCTATACGAAAATCCTGTCATGAATTTCATGGTTGATGAAAATGATGACCCTGCGACGTATGAAGGAGCGATGATGAGCCCGGATTCCAACAAATGGTTAGAAGCCATGAAATCCGAGATGGAATCCATGTATGAAAATCAAGTTTGGAACTTGGTGGAATTACCTCACGACCGAAAGGCCGTGGAGAACAAATGGATTTTCAAAAGGAAAACTGATGCTGATGGTAATGTGACCGTCTATAAAGCTCGACTTGTCGCAAAGGGGTTTCTACAAATTCAAGGAGTTGACTACGATGAGACTTTCTCTCCCGTAGCGATGCTAAAGTCAGTTAGGATTATGTTAGCAATTGCTGCATATTTCGATTGTGAGATATGGCAGATGGATGTCAAAACCGCGTTTCTCAATGGTAATATTGAAGAAGAGTTGTATATGATACAACCAAAGGGTTTTGTCGATCCTAAGGATGCTAACAAGGTGTGCAAGATTCAGCGATCCATCTATGGATTGAAGCAAGCATCACGAAGTTGGAATCTCCGCTTTGATGAGGTGATCAAAGAGTTTGGATTTGTCCAAACTTATGGAGAAGCTTGTATTTACAAGAAAGTGAGTGGGAGCAATGTGGCATTTCTGATATTATATGTGGATGACATATTATTGATCGGAAATGATATAGATCTTTTAAACAGTGTTAAAAGTTATCTAAACAGCAAATTTTCAATGAAGGACCTAGGTGAAGCGTCATACATATTAGGCATAAAGATCTATAGAGATAGATCTAGGCGCCTAATAGGGCTATCACAAAGTACATACCTTGATAAGATTTTAAAGAAGTTTAAAATGGACGGAAGTAAGAAGGGGTTCTTACCTATGTTGCAAGGCAAGACATTGAGTAAGACTCAAAGTCCGGCTTCGGCGGAAGAAAGAGAGATAATGGACAAAGTCCCCTATG
This sequence comes from Avena sativa, assembly GCA_916181665.1. Taxonomy (NCBI): domain Eukaryota; kingdom Viridiplantae; phylum Streptophyta; class Magnoliopsida; order Poales; family Poaceae; genus Avena; species Avena sativa. The sequence goes on from OV702296.1 coordinate 290,099,707, forward strand.
CTTCAGCCATAGGCTCTATAATGTACGCCATGCTATGTACAAGACCGGATGTGGCACATGCTATTAGTTTGACTAGTAGGTACCAATCGGATCCAGGTTCGGAACACTGGATAGCGGTCAAGAATATCCTTAAGTACTTACGAAGAACTAAGGATATGTTTCTTGTATACGGAGGTGAAGAAGAGCTCGTCGCTAAGTGTTATGTCGACGCTAGCTTTGACACCGATCCGGATGACTCTAAGTCTCAATCCGGATACGTATTTCTCATGAATGGCGGAGCGGTTAGTTGGAGGAGCTCCAAACAACCTGTGGTAGCGGGATCAACAACGGAGGCCGAATATGTTGCTGCTTCAGAAGCAGCTCAGGAAGCAGTTTGGATGAAGGAGTTCATATCCGAACTAGGAGTGGTGGCAAACGCGTTGGACCCAATGGTGATCTATTGTGACAACAATGGTGCCATTGCCAATGCCAAAGAGCCAAGGTCTCACAAGCATTCCAAGCATATTAAGCGCCGGTTTCACTCCATCCGCTAGCATGTCAAGGATGGAGATATAAAGATTTGTAAAGTACATACGGATCTCAATGTAGCAGATCCGTTGACTAAAACTCTCCCTAGAGCAAAACATGATCAACACCAGAACTCAATGGGTGTTAGATTTATCACTATGTAACTAGATTATTGTCTCTAGTGCAAGTGGGAGACTGAAGGGAATATGCCCTGAGAGGCAATAATAAAGTGTTTATTATGTGTATTCCAAGTATATGATAGATGTTTATTTTGCATGCTATAATTGTATTAATACGGAAACGTTAATACATGTGTGTTTAATAAACAAACAGAAAGTTCCTAGTTATGCCTCTCTCATAAACTAGCTCGTTGATTAACAAGATGATCAAGGTTTCCTGATCATGGACATTGGATGTTGTTAATATCGGGATCACAACATTAGTGTAATGGTGTGATGAACATTCATCCGAAGTATAGCATTACGATCAAAGTCATTGAGTTTATATTGCTATAACAACTTACGAAGTGATCCTAATCCTTAGACCATGAGATCATGTCAATCACTAACACCGGAAGAGTTTCTTGATAACATCAAACGTCACACCGTAACAGGGTGATTATAAAGATGGATTCAGAACTAATAACGTGTTATGTTGAGGCTCATGGATCGAGAGTGGAATTTGTTCATCCTGATGACGGATAGATATACTCTGGGCCCTCTCGGTTATATCACATTGATTAGCTTGCAAGCAAGTGATTTGATCACTAGAATGTTATATCACAGGAACGAGAAAAGAGTGCATGTCAGTAACGAGATCAAACTAGGTATGGAGATACCGATGATCGAATCTCGGACATGTAATATATCGTGAAACAAAGGGATTAAGATACTAGCGTAAAAGGTTCCGACGATCACAAGAAAGTCATCGTTGAATGTGTGGGAGTCAGTATGGGTCTCCAGATCCCGCTTCTGATTATTGATCCGAGAGGGGTCTCGATCATGTCCGCATTATTCACGAACCGTAGGGTGACACACTTAAGAGACACCGACATCCAATTGGAGCAAATCTTTCATGCCGAAAGAATGAACAAGCGCAGGAATTTATTTCACTAGATACCGAAACAGGTTTTCGGGTGAAATTGCATAAAGTGGTTATGCATGTGAAATGGAATTCTAGCAAGGGGTTATTTGTGAATGTTTGTCATTAAAGTAATTGACAAAATTCTGAATAAAATAAAAGAGTTTTATTTAATGAGAGTTTGCATTAAATTTGGTGGAAATTTAATGGGAATTTGAGTGGACTTTTGAGTGGAGGAAATTTAAAGGGCATTTTGTGAGTGGAGTGTCCACCCACATGAATGGAGGAGGGGAGGGGGCATCCCCCATGGCCGGCGGCCACCCCCTTGGGTGCCCCCCCTCCTCCTATAAAAGGAGCCCCCCTCCTCACTTGTCTCTCACACCTCCTCGTGAAGGATCTCTCTCCCCCTCTAGAATTTATCCCCATGGTCTCGGACTAGCGAGATACATGTTCCCGGTGGCTATTCGGCAAGAAAGAGTTGTGCTTCCGCTGCATCGCTGGAGCGAGGAGGCGGAGGTTGCTCGGTGCCTCGAACGTGTGTGCGAGCACGGATGCGCTGCTGATTTGTGGCGCTAGGACTTCCTCTCGATCTTGAGATCGGCAAGAGAACGTCTACATCAACCACGAGTTGAACTCGTTAAGCTTTGTCGGTCTTCAAGGGTATGTTCTCTACGGATATACATCCGCCCGTTGTTTGTATCTAGTAGATAGATATTGGTACATAGTTCACATCGTAGGAAATTTTTTTGTTTTCTATGCTGCGAACCCTACAACAGCGCCAGGAAAAGGGTTGATACCTTCGATCCGAATTACGTATGTAGTATAGCTCTTTTTCCCTAGTAGACCTAGGTTTATCGAATCCTCGGGAAGCAGAAAGCAAAGTGAGATTACTTCAACGGACCTTCGAGAGTTTTAGAATTCTTATTGCGTTTTTACGGGACCAAGAGTTTGTGATCTTGTTGTTGTTGATGATGATGGAGAGAGAGAGGGCCTAGGGTATTCGGTTTTCACCAATAGCTGTGCAAAACATCTAAAGGAATAATAGATAATAATAAAGTACTCATGTAATTGTTAGAACAAGATAATTATATGTGGGCAATGCATCCATAATTGTTATCGCCTCCGCAACCGCTTATGACAATAACCTACTAGTCTCATCCATAGAAGAAAGAGAACTAATGATATGCAAAGTGATGTCACCGTTAATCTGAAGTAAGTTCCTCACATGCAGCCATACTATAACATCCCAGCATTTAGGAACCAACGAAGGGTAGATTCAGGAATATGTGCAATTGCATGCATTCATCTGTAAAAATGTGGGTCAATTTGTTGCCAAATAAAAACTTAAAGTGATCAAAGTTTCTTTCACTCTTTAAGTTTAGGAATTGCCTTGGAGGATGATTGTTATAAACTTTGACATGATCTTTATGGATTAATGTGTTTTGGGGAAAGGAATTTGAATTCAAACTTGAGATTTGGATTTATATTTTTAAAAGGATTAGGATTATGTGTGAGAATATTATTTAATCAAGAAATAATATTTAGTAACTCAAACTTTAAATAATATAACATAATTGAGTAAATGAATATTTATTTCATATATTTATTCAATGAATAAGTTACAAAATGCAACTTATGAAGATAATAAATAAATAATATATAATAACCAGCAACTCTACATAAGATTGACAATTAAATAAATGAATATACATTTCATTTAATCAATTCATCAATAAATTACAAAATGAAAATTACAACACTAATGAAGAATCTTTACAAGAGTAAAATTACATCCTTATTTATATAGTACATTTTATTTACAAAAGAGTAAAATAAATATTACAAGTGGACCATTCTATAAAGAAAAAGAAAACCTAATCTAAATCTTGAATCTTCAAGTCTTGTACCTGCAAAACAAAGAACAAACAAAAAAGAAAGAAAATAAAGGTTAAGATATTTCTTTTACTCTCAATAGTGACAGTGAGATACACTATTCCACTTTACATCATTGAGTAAATCTTTAGGGGCAAGTTTCACCAATATGAAAGAGTTAAATCTTTCATAATTCTTAAAGCCATAAGTCAAATGATTCCAATCAGTAAGAGGAAAAGTTTCACCAGGCAGATAAGTAGTAAATAGATAAAAAGGTAACTTCCTTTCCAGAGCATATCCACAAGGGTGTAGCAGCCATACAAGCAGCTTACACACCTAAATGCATGGTGTGTGCTGTCAACACAGCTGCAGCAGCCCACACCAGCAAAACAACTCAACACGGCCATGGGAAAGCACCACCACATCATCTCCTTGCTCATACACATCAAGCACCAGCAGTCTAGCCAAAGCCAAACCACACCAGAGCAAATCAACCACACATTTTATCAACCCAGTACTCACCAAGATGGTGACTTAAGGAGGGGGTGGATCAGGTGGATAGCAAGGTCAAGGCCAAGCTACCAGGAACCAGAAGGTGGATAGCAAGATCAAGGACAAGTTCTAGAAGCTGGAAGCAGTATGAACAACAACAGGAGAAGGACCAGATCAAGCCAGCCAGATCAGGCCATAAGATCAACAAGTTACAACCACAACAACAACCCACTGTTGTGGTGAGTTATATAAAACCATCACATGATCTGTTATCATATCAATATAAAAGATTCATGTGTTGTTTTATATTTAACTTCTCAGTATTCATCCAAGTGGGATGAATCCATCCTAGAAGATTTTTGAATAATAAAGTCATAGCTAATGGATAACCATACAAGTAAAACCAGGATCTCAGACCAACATCATTGACCCTGGATACAAAAGCCAAATCTTATACTCCATTATAGTCAAAGTCAAGATTATGAAATCTGGGCACATCTCTCAAAATAGTAACACCTCAGAATCCATAAATCTTATGGATCCATGCAAAACCATTAGCACACCCATTATTTTCCCAACTATGACTCAAGAATTAGCAGCTGGTATTACTACCAGAACATTTCTATCAGGGACAACCATTAGGAAACTAGTTCCTATGCCTCAGACCAACATCATAGGCAGGGTGATTAAAAGAAGCTTTCATCTTATCCTTGCCAGTACTAATTTCAAGCACTGACAGAGCTAAGATCAGTAATAGGACCCAACTACTTGTGTGACATTCTATGATGGTATCACAAGGACAAGTCCTAATAAGCCAACCAAAATCATTACTTAGCTTTCACAAATAAGAAAGGGCAAGCCACTAAATATCATTTTCCTGGAATCAAATGCCAGGAATCAGCATCAAGCTCATTTATACATCTACAGAACATCACTAATTTGTAATGATTAAATTCAGTCCGTATATCAGCATACAAGCCAATAATTATAGATAAGTAAACAATCACAGACAGAACTACTGTCAATACTAACATTTTGATAGTAGAAAGCTCTTAGGTCAACAACATTCACAAGTAATGATTCTGTAGAAGCACTATCATTTGAATCATATCAAATTACCACTATAATAAGTCTAATAAGCCACTAGCATTACCAAAGCCAACTATAAGCAGTAATCCACATCAAACAGTCATTCATCATGCTCAAGGATCATCATCACTAGATCCAAATCATCATATATATTATCAATAGAGGGATATGAAACCTAATCAGGATAAGAACCCTAATCAGGATATGAACCCTAATCAGAACATGGACACTAGGCAGGGGTAACCACTAGAAACACACTGGACAGAGTGGTAGAGTATAGACCACGAGTGGGAACAGGAAGCAAACTTACTAGGGGTTGTTGTTGTGGACGAGAAGAGGAAGCAGAGGGTGTCGACGAGCACGGCGACACGGGGAGCACCCCAAGGGGGCGCTGCAACCCGCACCATGCCGAGGTGGCAACCACAGCCACACTTGAGGGCTAGCAACACCACCACAACACCACAGGAGCAGCGGCAGCGGCAGCACCAGCACCACCCCAAACCCTAGGTTTTTGGGTGGAGCCGGTCTGGCCATAGGAGGGCCCTAGGTCCAAATCGATATGGACTGGGAGGAGGAGAGGGCTCACAAACCACACCATGCATCACGGCGGCGGCCGGGGAGGACCACGGCGGCGTGGATCGGCCGGCAGTGGCATCGGCGACCACGGGGTCGAGAGAGAAGAAGGAGAGAAGGGGACGAGAGAGATGGACAGGGGTGTGGGCTGAGAGGGCCAACCCTTCTGGGAGCCTTTTGGTTCTGCCCACTTGGGCCAGAAAGGCCCAATAAGCCCAACAAGGCCAGCCCAATCACCCAAGGAAAATTTTAATGATTAAGAAAAGACCAAAATGCCCCTGCATTTAAATAAATTCTAGAAAATAAAATAAAAATCCAAAAATTATAAATAAAATATTCTTGGATTCACAATAATTTAATCTATCTAAATAAATTAAGAAATAAAATTTTCGGCATAAAATTTTAATTAAGAATTTTATAATATATATATTCCTTATGGAATTTTATAAAATTAATGAAAGATGGTAAAATAAATAAAAATCACTTTCATTCTATATTAATATTGTAGTATTTTATAAAAATACTAAATAAATATTTAATATCATTTTTATATTTAAATGATAATTCTTAAGGACTTATTAAATAAATAAAAATTCAAAATTAAATAAAATTAAATAAAAGAATACAATATTCAATAAATATTAAAAATTAATATTTATAAATTCTTTATTACTAAAAAGATTTTTTGTAATTTAAATAATGGGGGAGAATGTACATAAATAAATAATGCATTACATTACTTTGCATAATCATTTTGCTTCTTTAAATATTGTCCTTACCGGGAAATAATGATGTTTTGTAGACATAGAAGCTCAAGGTCCAGTGCAAGCATCCGACTTAACTACCTTGCAATCACAAGGCAAGTTCATCACTTGCTCATGTCCTTTAAAGAGTGTTTATCAAAGTATCTGCAAATTGTGTGTTATCATCTATATTCTAGAGAAAGAAAATATTATTTTCTCAAAATAAATAAAACTTAGATATCATCCTAAGTGATGATATAATGAATAAATAGAACTTAGGTATCTATCTGCAACAATAATGGTAAAGTAGGTATTAATAACCCATGACATTAGTGATTCTAGCGCCGTATATTACGCGTTAACCATGAGATTTGGAATGGGACGGAGAAGTCAGCTGTATCCTTTTCCTCTCATATGGAGGCAAGACGACCTTAACGTGATGTTGTGATTCCTTGTGCGGATCCAACATATGGGTGGGCACCCTTATGCCCCACACTTTTGGTGTCTAGATTATCTATGAATGGTGTTTAGGGATATAGTCCATTTAAATGGTACTCGTCTGGGCATCACCAGGTCATAGAGTCTTCGGGAACTCATCAGGGTTTTAGCCTGCCCGAAAGGGGGCTTAACGGAAGTGAGCCAAACCCGAAAGATCCTGCAGACATATGAGGTCGCGGAGAGGGCAGTGATTGGCTTGGACCAACTACTGGGCCCCACATCATGGAATTGTGGACAGGAAAGTACGCCCGGTTGTGCAACAAGGAAGTTGATCTCTCATGGGTAAAGTAACACACCTCTGCAGAGTGTAAGAACTGTAACTTGTTACTCCCTGTTTCGGGAAGGAGCTACGAACGCGGAAAGAAAAGAACTCCATGAAAGTTCTGGTCAACCTGTGAAGGCTGATGGTCATAGATTTTGATAATAAAATCAATCTTTGAAGAAAAATTTACAGAAACTGCATAGTGCCAAGGACTTATAGTCCAAGGTGGTAGATAGAGCATCAAACTTCCCACCTTGCATATAATGAACTTGCTGGGTAACGCTGTTACTCACCCTTTCCTTTGAATCCTTCCTTAGACTCTGAGGATCCCGAAGAGACTCCAATGTATGCAACTGATATCCAAGAGGAGGTCTTTTATGAAGAGCCCAATTTGTATGTAGCCGTAGAAGGGGAGGACTACGATATCATATACGGAGGAGAGTACCAAGAGTCAGAATAATTACTATAGTTCTAGGAGCCACTTGAGCCAAGCAACATGAATAATATATAGCAATAAGTTGTTGAGATCAATTTGGAGTTTATGTTTTCACTTTGAAACTTCCGCTGAAACACTTATATTTTGGTTTGTAAGTTGAATCTTTTGGAAGTCTTGAACTTCTGGTATTGTAATAATAATAATGTGTGTATGTTTGTAATATGGACCCGCAATGTTTCTGTTGTACCACTCTGAGGGATGTGATATTTACGGAACAGTGTTCTGTGGATGTCATATCAATGACTATAGTGCACTACACATTCAGTGGTATGCTGGGTCACCGCAATTGGTATCAGAGCAAATTGCTTTGACCTTAGGTTGGAAACCTAGTAAAGGGTATTACCTGTAGGAGTGTGTAGCAACAAAAAAGAATTCTCTAAAAGAAATATAATGGGTATTCGAATGAGAATATTCCGTTATATGTTTTAGTGGGATAATTCTTTGTTGTGATGCAATATATTATTGGTTACTAATAAAATTATTTTTCTCATATACAGAGATATGGCACCAAAGTTTCCAAAATAGACTTTGGTAAGGAAAGAGGAGACTCTTGATGAGTATCAAGGATCATTCACAGACCAACTCCGTCAACTCTTAAAGATTTTTAGTTGTCCAACTAGAATTCCAGTGAACACCATAACCTATCATGATGGTCGTATGTTATCCAAGTATCGTGTGAGTATCCAACTCCTAGCGGAGCTTGGATTATATCACGATCTACCTATAGGTGAAGGTAGGAGTCACTTAGCAGCATATCATGTTGTTGTTGTGGAGGCGATAGCAAATATCCGAGAGCATAAAGCCAAGGAGTTAGAAGGTAGCACATTTTCTGTGATTCCTCATGATTCTATAGACTCGGAGCCTGTACCGGATCATCTTACTTTGGTTAAGAAGCATCCTAAGTTAGCTTCCAAGTTTATGGATAGATACTGAACACTTGTTGCGTCTTTTTATAAGACACGTCAAGTTATTGTTGAAGATAAAAATGACATGTTAGAGGATCTAACTGATCTGGAAAGGAGGAAACAGTTAGCATTCCAGTTGGAGAAGGAAGCAAGTAGTAGTACAAGATCAATCTCTAAGGATATACATATAGATCCTGAATCTTTTACACCATATCCTTATACACCAAGGCCTGAACCTATATATGATCCTACTTTAGATATGAGGTATGCAGTACCACAGGGTTTAGAGGACGGTTCTGATTCAGAACTTCCTATTGAGAATTCTGATGGCTGGAGAATGGGATCATCTGAAGGATCCCAGGAACACCAGATGTCCATAGATAGTTCTGACAGAAATGTTGGACAATCTAGCTGGATGGGTGCAAGAATTAACCCTAGTAACAGTAGTAGAAATACCATATTCATAGATAATCAGGATGAAGAAGAAGATCCTGAGGAGAGAGTGTTTGAATCACCAACACCTTCTCAAAACCCAAGGAATATACATTATCCCGTGTTTAACTATCTTGCCCAACAAAGCACCTGGGGAGCAGCAGAATCTGTGTATTCTGTTGACGACTCAAGGAATGAATCTTAGGAGATGCAAGTGGGTGATAATGTTGAACATGTTTCTGAAGACTTTTCAGCTGAGCTAGAGGGAGTCAATGCGCTCAGGTTGAGTAATGACTCAAGTCCTGACACTTCAGATACTGAGTATGTTCCTTCTGGAAGGCCATTTGTTCCACAAATTGTGCGACGAACTTCACGTCATCACGGTTGGACATCATGCATGTATGATGAGTGTAGCTATTACTAAAAGCAGGCGGCTTAGTAAGAAGTATCGAGTACTATGTATTGTAATCCAAGAAAATAAGGTAGTTAGATAAATAAGTTAGTGTTGTGATTATACTTATATGGTATATGTCGTAATGACTTTGTATTCGTAAGATGTTGCAATATATAATATGTGAAATGCATATTTGGATTTTATTTGGATTTTCATTGTGTGACTAGTTCTGTGCGTAAAGTCGAGATCAAAACACATGTGCATGATGTAACTATGAGTATTCGCTTTATGTTGCAGGACGAGGGGGTCATGGATACGGGTGTAGAGACCGAATCTGAACAGCAGCGGATGGAACGTGAGGCCAAGGAGAAGGCCGATGCAGAGGCAGGAAATCAGGGAACATTACCCCCCACCACCAATGAGGCCGTTAATGGAGTAGAACTTTATGCAGTGTATGCAAATGATGCAAGAGACCCAGAACAAGTTTATGGAAGAGTTGCTGGGACAAGCTGGGAATCAGAGAGCACCTGAAGGTGGAGGAGTGAGTCTTTCTGACTTCCAGAATGCAAGGCCATTACCATTTGCATCAGCTCCTAAACCAATGGATGCAGAAGATTGGCTAGCAGATACAGAAAGAAAGCTGAAGACTGTAGGTTGTAATGATGAGGACAAATTGAGGTATGCAACTCATCTTCTGACAGGACCTGCAACATCATGGTGGGAAAATCAGTTAGCCATGCAACAACCAGGAAGGGAGTACACTTGGGAAGTGTTCAAACAGAGATTTCGTGAATATCATGTTCTGGAGAGTGTTATGGAGTTGAAGCAGAGAGAATTTGAGGAGCTGCAGCATGGATATACTAGTGTTATGAAGTATATTCGGGAGTTTAGTCAACTGTCTCGTTATGCGGAGGAAGAAGTTAATACGGAAGAAAAGAGGAAGAAGCGTTTCCTGCGAGGGTTAAATCCATTTGTGAGGATGCAGTTAAGGTTGGCTAATAAGCAAACTTATCAGCAGTTGCTGGATGCAACGATCACTTTCGAAGATGACTACAAGAATGTCCAAGAGGATAGAAGGAAGAGAGCTAAGAAGGAAACCAAGAGGATACAAGCAAGTAAACCCAAGCCCAATCTGGAATTCAAACCAAGGAATAGACCATATAACAGCAACAATTCCAACCGGAGTGTAAATCCAAATGTAAAGAATATTATATGCCACAATTGCAAACTCCCAGGGCATATGAGCAGGGATTGCCCGAAACCAGTAATTGTGTGCCATGCTTGTGGTCAGAGTGGTCACATAAAGCCAAATTGTCCAAGCAGACCACAAGGAGGTTGGCCGGTTAGAGATGGAAGACAAGCTAGCAGAGGATATGGGCAGCCAAGTAAAGGAGGAAATAATATCAAGAACAACAATGTCAAGAGGAACAGACCTACCGGGAAGCTGAATTGTGCAACCCTAGAGGAGGTGGATAACTCGGAGCATGCAGTGATAGGTACGCTCAATATCCTTACCAATCCCGGCAAAGTTCTATTTGATACTGGTGCAACTACTTCATTCATTTATGAAGAATTATGTGATAAATTCGGGATTAGAAGGGCAACGTTAGAAAACCCTATGACCGTAGTTACGACAGGGGGAAATGTGACTGTACGCCACATTAAACAAGATCAAGTTATTTCGATCTGTGGTTGTACATACTTTGTGGACCTTTATGTGATTCCTTTGAAGGGAATTGCAGTAGTGCTGGGGATGGACTGGATGACTAAACATGGGGCTCAGATAAATTGTGAGGAGAAAACTGTCTCAATAAAAACTCCAAGTGGAGCAAGAATAGTGTATCAAGCATATAGGCACAATCATATCATGGTGGATCTTCAGTTGAACTCAATGAAGGAGGTCAAGTTGGAAGATATTCCTGTAGTAAATGAGTTCCAAGATGTTTTTCCAGCAGAGCTACCTGGAATGCCACCAGATCGAGAAATAGAGTTCACTATTGATCTAATTCCACGTACAACACCAATAGCTCAAGCACCATACAAGATCGGACCAAAAGAATTAAAAGAACTCAAGGAGAAAATTGATGAGTTAGCCAGGAAAGGATTTATTTAGGAAAGTGTATCCCCATGGGGAACACCGGTGATCTTTGTGTATAAAAGGGATGGTGGAAAAAGGATGTGTGGGGATTACAGAAATCTGAACAATGTTACCATAAAGAATAAGTATCCCTTACCAAGAACCCAAGATCTGTTTGATCAAGTAAAAGGAGCTGGAATGTTTTCTAAGATTGATCTAAGATCTGGATACCATCAGATAAAAATCAAACCAGAGGATGTGCCAAAGACAACATTTGTCTCAAGATATGTACACCATGAGTATCTGGTAGTACCATTTGGTTTGACCAATGCACCAGCAATATTCATGAATCTGATGAACAAAATCTTAATGCCATATTTAGATAAGTTCATCATAGTCTTCATTGATGATATTCTGATCTATTCCAAGGATAAAGAAGAGCATGCAGATCATCTGAGAATAGCATTGCAGACCCTAAGGGAACATAAACTTTATGCTAAGTTCAGTAAGTGTGAATTCTAGTTAGATGAGGTAGAATTCCTCGCTCATGTGATTAGTAAAGATGGAATTGCTGTAAATCCATCCAAAGTTCAATCAGTACTAGAATGGACTGCACCAACCGATGTGAAACAAATTCGAGGTTTCTTAGGGATGGCTGGTTATTACCGGAGGTTCATTGAAGGTTTCTCCAAAATAGCTGGACCAATGACTAAATTATTAAGGAAGAATACCCCATTCAATTGGGATGAGAAGTGTGAAGCAAGTTTCCAGGAAAGACCAGGTTAACTACCGCTCCAATTCTAGCAGTTCCAGAAATAGGGAAAGACTTTACAGTATACTGTGATGCATCTAAAGAAGGTATGGGTTGTGTGTTAATGCAAGATCGGAAAGTGATTGCTTATGGATCAAGACACATGAAGTCAAATATCCAACTCATGATTTAGAATTCACAGCAGTAGTCTTTGTGCTGAAAGGATGGAGGCATTTTCTTTATGGAGCCAGATGTGAGTTATACACTGACCATAAAAGTCTTAAATATTTCTTCACTCAAAAGGAATTGAATAAGAGACAAAATCGTTGGTTGGAACTAATCAAAGATTATGATTTAACAATCAACTATACTCCGGGAAAAGCAAATGTTGTAGCATATGCCTTAAGTCGTAAAAGTGTAGATATTCAGCCTAGCAATTGGGAGCTACCAAAAGAGTTACAAATGGACTTGGAAAGATTATAGCTTCAATTCATAAGAACAAAGATTCTTGGAGGATTAGCTACTATGCAGGTAGTTGCAGAGCAGGATAGTGATCTTAAGTACGAAATTTTTAGACATCAAGCAGAAGATCCTTTCATTGCTGAAGAAATTCGGAGGATATCTCAAGGGAAAACATCAGTTTTTCGCCTAGGAGATTATGAGTCTTTATGGTTCCAAGATCGTCTTTGTGTTCCATATGTGACAGAGGTTCGTGATGTCATACTCAGAGAAGCACATGAAACACCATATTCTATACATCTAGGAAGTACTAAGATGTACATGGATCTGAAAGAATTATTCTGGTGGAATAACATGAAAAGAGACATTACTAAGTATGTATCAGAATGCCATACTTGCCAAAGGGTGAAGGCTGGACATCAAAGTCCAGCAGGACCATTGCAACCTTTGGAAATTCCCGAATGGAAGTGGGAGGAAATAGGTATGGATTTCATCACAGGATTGCCCATGACACCTAAACGGAAGGATATGATATGGCTGATCGTGGATAGACTCACTAAAAGTGCATATTTTATTCTGGTAAATCAGAAGGATAATGCCGAGAAGTTAGTAGAAGTTTACATCAAAGAAATAGTAAGTAAGCACAGAGTTCCCAAAAAGATCATAACTGATAGGGGATCAGTGTTTACTTCAGCATTTTGGAAGCAATTACATGAAGCACTTGGTTCAAAGTTAGATTTTAGCACAACTTATCATCCAGAGACAGGGGGTCAAACGGAAAGAACCAATCAGATACTGGAGGACATGTTAAGGGCTTGTGCATTAGATTTTGGAGGTTCATGGGAAGATTATCTACCATTAGCAGAATTTTCCTACAATAATAGCTATCAGAGTAGTCTGAAGGCAGCTCCATATCAGGTTCTATATGGAAGGAAATGCAGATCACCAATATGTTGGTATGAGCTTGGAAGTAGCAAAGAATTTGCGCCGGACTATATCAAGGAAAAACAAGATATAATTGATAAGATCAAGGATAGACTGAAAATAGCTCAAAGTAGGCAGAAAAGTTATGCTGATCAAAGTCGTAGATCATGGCATCCTGAAGTGGGAGATATGGTATATTTGAAGGTAATCCCAATGAAAGGAGTTAAAAGGTTCGGAGTTAAAGGAAAATTGAGTCCAAGATATATCGGGCCATTTAAGATACTGAGTCAGAACAGGACTATAGCTTATGCTTTAGAGTTACCCTCAAGATTGGCTCAAGTTCATAATGTTTTCCATGTCTCACAACTCCAGAAATGTCTTAAAGTTCCTGATGATGCAATCAGACATCAAGAGATAGAATTACAAGCAGACTTGACCTATGTTGAAAAACCCTATAAGATTTTGGAAGAAAACTAGAAAAGGTTAAGGATCATGGCAATCAAGTATTGCAAGGTATAGTGGGAACATCACCCCAAAAGGGAAGCCACCTGGGAGAAAGAGGATGATTTAAGAAAAGCATATCCAGAACTGTTCAGGTACACTTCACTAAACTACAGGACGAAGTTTAATTTAAGGGGGGAAGTCTGTAACATCCCAGCATTTAGGAACCAACAAAGGGTAGATTCAGGAATATGTGAAATTGCATGCATTCATCTATAAAAATGTGGGTAGATTTTTCGCCAAATAAAAACTTAAAGTGATCAAAGTTTCTTTCACTCTTTAAGTTTAGGAATAGCCTTGGAGGATGATTGTTATAAACTTTGACATGATCTTTATGGATTAATGTGTTTTGGGGAAAGGAACTTGAATTCAAACATGAGATTTGGATTTATATTTTTAAAAGGATTAGGATTATGTGTGAGAATATTATTTAATCAAGAAATAATATTTAGTAACTCAAACTTTAAATAATATAACATAATTGAGTAAATGAATATTTATTTCATATATTTATTCAATGAATAAGTTACAAAATGCAACTTATGAAGATGATAAAGAAATAATATATAGTAACCAGAAACTCTACATAAGATTGACAATTAAATAAATGAATATACATTTCATTTAATCAATTCATCAATAAATTACAAAATGAAAATTACAACACTAATGAAGTATCTTTACAAGAGTAAAATTACATCCTTATTTATCCAGTACATTTTATTTACAAAAGAGTAAAATAAATATTACAAGTGGACTATTCTATAAAGAAAAAGAAAACCTAATCTAAATCTTGAATCTTCAATTCTTGTACCTGCAAAACAAAGAACAAATAAAAAAGAAAGAAAATAAAGGTTAAGATATTTCTATTACTCCCAGTAGTGACAGTGAGATGCACTGTTCCACTTTACACCATTGAGTAAATCTTTAGGGGCAAGTTTCACCAATATAAAAGATTTAAATCTTTCATAATTCTTAAAGCCATAAGTCAAATGATTCCAATCAGTAAGAGGGAAAGTTTCACCAGGCAGATAAGTAGTAAACAGATAAAAAGGTAACTTCCTTTCCAGAGCATATCCACAAGGGTGTAGCAGCCATACAAGAAGCTTACACACCTAAATGCATGGTGTGTGCTGTCAACACAGCTGCAGCAGCCCACACCAGCAAAATAACTTAACACAGCCGTGGGCAAGCACCACCACATCATCTACTTGCTCATACACATCAAGCACCAGGTCAAGGCCAAGCTACCAGGAACCAAACGGTGGATAGCAAGATCAAGGACAAGTTCCAAAAGCTGGAAGCAGTAGGAACAACAGGAGAAGGACCAGATCAAGCTAGCCATATCAGGCCACAAGATCAACAAGTTACAACCACAACAATAACCCACTATTGTGGTGAGTTATATAAAACCATCACATGATCTGTTATCATATCAATATAAAAGATTCATGTGTTGTTTTATATTTAACTTCTCAGTATTCATCCAAGTGGGATGAATCCATCCTAGAAGATTTTTGAATAATAAAGTCATAGCTACAAGATAACCATACAAGTAAAACCAGGATCTCAGACCAACATCATTGATCCTGGATACAAAAGCCAAATCTTATACTCCAATATAGTCAAAGTCAAAATTATGAAATATGGGCACATCTCTTAAAAGAGTAGCACCTCAGAATCCATAAATCTTATGGATCCATGCAAAACCATTAGCACACCCATTATTTTCCCAACTATGACTCAAGAATTAGTAGCTGGTATTACTACTAGAACATTTCTATTAGGGACAACCATTGGGAAACTAGTTCCTATGCCTCAGACCAACATCATAGGTAGGGTGATTAAAAGAAGCTTCCATCTTATCCTTGCCAGTACTAATTTCAAGCACTGACAGAGCTAAGCTCAGTAATAGGACCCAACTACTTGTGTGCCATTCTATGATGGTATCACAAGGACAAGTCCTAATAAGCCAACCACAATCATTACTTAGCTTTCACAAATAAGAAAGGGGCAAGCCACTAAATATCATTTTCCTGGAATTAAATGCCAGGAATCAGCATCAAGCTCATTTATACATCTACAAAACATCACTAATTTGTAATGATTAAATTCATTATGTATATCAGCATACAAGCCAACAATTACAGATGCAGTAAATAATCACTGATAGAACTACTGTCAATACTACATTTTGACAGTACAATGCTCTCAGGTCAACAACATTCACAAGTAATGATTCTATAGAAGCACTATCATTTGAATCATATCAAATTACCACTAGAATAAGTATGATAAGCCACTAGCATTACCAAAGCAACCTATAAGCAGTAATCCACATCAAACAGTCATTCATCATGCTCAAGGATCATCATCACTAGATCCAAATCATCATATATATTATCAATAGAATGATATGAACCCTAATCAGGATAAGAACCCTAATCAAGATATGAACTCTAATCAGAACATGGACACTAGGCAGGGGTAACCACTAGAAACAGACCGGACAGAGTGGTAGAGTATAGAGCACAAGTGGGAAGAGGAAGCAAACTTACTAGGGGTTGTTGTTGTGGACGAGAAGAGGAAGCAGAGGGTGTCGAGGAGCACGGCAACACGGGGAGCACCCCAAGGGGGCGCTGCAACCCGCACTACGCCGAGGCGGCAACCACATCCACACTTGAGGGCTAGCAACACCACCACATCACCACAGGAGCAGCGACGGCGGCAACACCAGCACCATCCCAAACCCTAGGTTTCGGGATGGAGCCGGTCTGGCCACAGGAGGGCCCCAGGTCCAAATCGAGATGGACTGGGAGGAGGAGCAGGGTCAAAAACCACACCATGCATCACGACGGCGGCCGGGGAGGACCACGGCGGCGTGGATCGGCAAGCAGTGGCATCGGCGACCACGAGGTCGAGAGAGAAGAAGGAGAGAAAGGGATGAGAGAGATGGACAGGGGTGTGGGCTGAGAGGGCCAACCCTTCGGGGAGCCTTTTGGTTCTGCCCACTTGGGCCAGAATGGCCCAATAAGCCCAACAAGGTGTAACACCCTCCGGATTGGCCCTATGCAAGTTTTAGCGATTCCCGCCAAACCCGCATAGAAACGATTCAAAGGTGCCCACCAGGCACTTTCGTGCGGGTGGAAAACGGAGTAGTATCATTACACAATAGTCCACGATGGAACCCACAGAACACATATATATAACAATGACTCAAAGAGTCAAGAATACAGATATACAGTACAAAGATCCAAATCACCTTGAAAACGATACAACGTCCGAGTACGGACAAGATGCAAATTGAGCTAAGAGCCCTGAAGAATAACCAATGGCGTCCATAACCCTGCCCAGGCCAAGCCGGAAGGATAACCCTGCTAACGACGTCGATCTCAAAACCTGCTAAAACAAAAGGGGTGCCGGCAAAGGGCAAAGGAAAAAGAGAGCGGTCAGTACTGAGGCCAGTACACGGCGAGACTAGAATTCGGCGATCCTCGCCTACATAGGTATGGTGGACTGAAGTGGCAGCGAAGCATGCACTAAACAACCTATAGAGACTTGATACAACTGGCGACTATCAGATAGGGATAAGTAAGAACTATTCGGATCCAACCTGAAACTATCACCAAGCATACCCATCCTGGTATCTCCCCCTCGAGACCAAACGAGGAAGTCAACTGAGGAACTCACATAGTTGGCAGTTTTATTCCTTCCGTTATAGTTGCGGCAATTACTAGTCAGATATAGATAGCATGAGTCATTTTGATACTATAAACAGTGGGCAGTTTTAGTTAACCATTCCGTTGTAGTTGCAATACATACTAGTCAGATACAACTGTAACAGGTGACGACCCAAATCCAGCAGTTGTTGGCACTTTTATTTAGCCATTCCATTATAGTGAAGATGATTACTAGTCATTATAAAGTCAAATTTATAGCACTACTTTAGTTATAGTTGTCTATGATCGAGATACTTTGCTCCAAGTCGTCCATAACCGCGGACACGGCTTTCCGAAAGTTTTACCCTGCAGGGGGGCACAAATAGCAACACACGCACGATCAACCTCGGGAAAAACCAAATGAAAACCTAACGAGGCATCACGACAGAGCAATTGCAAGATTCATATAAATTTCAGGGGGCCACCCCACCAAGCTACCCACGACGAAGTTGGCCGGCTCCGGAACGGACCCAGAGGTTTGCGTCAATGGCTGTAAACGACTAGAAACCCGAAAGTGTGACTGGGCTTGTCGATACCGCGAAAACACTCCGCTTACCTAAACAGTACAGGCGCTCCACGCGCAATCATAAATAAAGCAGTAAAGCATGGCATAAGTATATGATAGTAATAAAGCCCCAAACTAGTTTGTGGCCCCATGAAATAATATATGACTCAAGCTCTGGCTAGGGGGATTCATGGTCCCACATGCGGATAGTGCGAATATTTAAAGAACAGGTATCAAGTACTCGGGGTCCTACGGGACACAAGTGGACGGTTAAAAACCAAATAACATCTATTGCCCACCTGTGCCTCTGCATTATTTACCTACTTCAATTTTAGTTATTAAACAATAATTAAAGCCATGATCATCTCCAACATAAAGCATAAAGCATTTCTCCAACAACTGTGGTACTTGACAACACGCAAATAGCACTTGAGCAAGCAACTACGACACGCAAGTCCAACTGTCTACCAAACAACAGGTAATAGGATATGTCCAAGGCAATATAAGGCTGCAAGGGATACCACGGATACGAAAACTAGAGCATCGCAACACAGATAGCAATAGATCAACAGGAGAAAATGAAGACTAGAAATGTAAAATAGGTAGAAAGGGGGAGAATGCTCGCCTGAAAACATTGCCGAAGGTTCATCCGAAGATCGGGTCGACACTCATCAACTCATCGGCCTAATCCGTGAAGAAGCAAAGCACTAGAAGAAACACCGGTTGCACTATTTAATACTACGGCAAAAGATCGGACATGATGCATATGTGATGCATGACATGACAAGGGTGCGATGCAATTAGGCAATATTAAGCGGAACCGGCCCCCTGACAATTACGTATATGGTTATAGTTGTTTTAGATGCCTCACAATTTAAATGTTAAATTAACAAGGCAAAACATGTCACCGGTTCGCTACACAAATTTAAATAGAGACAATATAAAGCTAGAAACGCCGCATATGGTCTCCATATTTAATTATGAGGTGAATCAACATAAGGCTCCCAACCCACTCAATATGTATGTGAGTATGAATGATTAGATGAAACAAGTATATGTAATTTTATAAAATAGGGATAAGGTCTCACGGTTCGGATTGGAGAGGTGAAGCGACGAAAGAAGAAGCAGAGGTAGCCAAAAGCCGTGGACGCCGAGAAATAGACCTCGGCGGAAGGTAGTCATCGATAAAGTCGCGGTCGCACCAATCTAATGACCAAAGGGGGCATATTAAAGCGATGCCGACCTTGACAAGGAGCGGGCAGAATACAACCGAGGACAAATATCTTGCGGGAATTTCATTGATCATGTCTCATGCGCACAAACACCAGGATAAATTTTGAGGCACTGATGCATACGACAGAAGAAGACAAAAGATTAGCAAAATGCAACAAGCAGAGCGGCCGACAGATTGTCAACGGCACGGAATGCAAAGCGAGCAAGCGGGAGCAGACGCGCGGCGAGGAAGTGGTCGGCACACTGCCCGGTTCCTCTCATGGGGCCTTGAGCTGGTTGACAGGTTCGTGACGATGTAGATACGCTGCGGTGATGAAGACCTGTGCCACTCTTGGCGTGCGGATCCGGGCGGCTCCCAGGTGCTGACGCATGGAGCCTTGAAGGGACGGAGTCGCGCGACAGCTACACAGGGCGATGGGATCTGGTGATGGAGCTCCCGAGGTGGTCTGCTACGGCTGCTGTCGGCGGAACAAAGCCAGAAGGGCGAGCTGCAGAGACACACATTGGATATGTGGGTGATTCGCAAGGAAAAGAAACAGGGAACACAAGATGGATTGGGGGCATGTGGAGCTTCTCCCAGTCAGTCTGGGGCATGCGGCCTGGCTGCTTTTCCAAGTGCAGAATCAAGAGAGTGGAGGCGAGGCCAGCTGCAGGCGATGGAAACAAATCAATTGCACGCTCGGCCGGAAATCAACGGACAGAACGGCGGCGGTGGAAATTTTGGGCAACAAGTGGAGATCGAAAGGATGGCTCCAACGCGTGGCTGTCAGGGAAAAATAGTTTAATCGAAGGGACTCTAATTAGATCTCAGGCATATGCGTTGCTGAACAGGAAACCGATCACAGCTTAGAAAGAAAGAATGAATGGCTCGCCCCAGTGTAGATGTGCTCCGGATTTTGAAGAAAGGGAAGGGAATCTCATGTTACATTTGGAAGCAAGATGTGGGGAATTTTTGGATAGATTTGGGGTTAGGGTCTGTGGAGGAAGAAGTAGAAGAATAGACTATTTATATAGTCTAAAGTAGACTAGATGAGGCTAGTTTTGGGCCAAAATTTTAGACGGACCTTTAGCCTAGTTTTATTATTAGTAAAATAAGAAAACTCTTTTATGGTCATATAACAGGCCGAGAAAATAATGTTTTATTTAATTATTAAAATAATAAAAGGAGGGGATGAGTTTAATTAACCCACGAGAATATTTTACAAAACAAAAATAGGGTTTAGTAAAAATAGGTTTATAGACAAATTAGTGATACTATGCATGATGTCATGATGATGCATAAAATAAAAACAACATGCAATTTTTAGTAGCGGTTTTATTCGGCGTGCTACACAAGGCCAACCCAATCACCCAAGGAAAATTTTGATAATTAAGAAAAGACCAAAATGCCCCTGAATTTAAATAAATTCTAGAAAATCAAATAAAAATCCAAAAAATATAAATAAAATATTCTTGGATTCACAATAATTAAATCTATCTAAATAAATTAAGAAATAAAATTTTAGGCATACAATTTTAATTAGGAATTTTATAATATATATATTCCTTATGGAATTTTATAAAATTAATGAAAGATGATAAAAATAAATAAAAATCAATATTCAATATCATTTAAATAAAAATCAATATAAAATTAATGAAAGATGATAATATTAATATTGCAGTATTTTAGAAAAATACTAAATAAATATTTAATATCATTTTTGTAATTAAATGATAATTCTTAAAGGAATTATTAAATAAATAAAAAATCAAATAAAATAAAATAAAATAAAAGAATACAATATTCAATAAATATTAAAAATTAATATTTATAAATTATTTATTACTAAAAAGAATTTTTGTAATTTAAATAATGGGGGAGAATGTACATAAATAAATAATGCATTACATTACTTTGCATAATCATTTTGCTTTTTTAAATATTGTCCTTACGGGGCAATAATGATGTTTTGTAGAAATAGAAGCTCAAGGTCCAGTGCAAGCATCCGACTTCACTACCTTGCAATCACAAGGCAAGTTCATCACTTGCTCATGTCCTTTGAAGAGTCTTTATCAAAGTATCTGCAAATTATGTGTTATCATCTATATTCCAGAGAAAGAAAATATTATTTTCTCAAAATAAATAAAACTTAGATATCATCCTAAGTGATGATATAATGAAGCAATAGAACTTAGGTATCTATCTGCAACAATAATGGTAAAGTAGGGATTAATAACCCATGACATCAGTGATTCTAGCACCATATATTACGCGTTAACCATGAGATTTGGAATGGGACGGAGAAGTCAGCTGTATCCTTTTCCTTTCGTATGGAGGCAAGGCGACCTTAACGTGACGTTGTGATTCCTTGTGAGGATCCAACATATGGGTGGGCACCCTTACGCCCCACACTTTTGGTGTCTAGATTATCTATGAATGATGTTTAGGGATATAGTCCATTTAAATGGTACTCGTCCGGGCATCACCAGGCCATAGAGTCTTCGGGAACTCATCAGGGTTTTAGCCTGCCCGAAAGGGGGATTAACGGAGGTGAGCCGGCCCCGAAGGATCATGCAGACATATGAGGTCGCAGAGAGGGCAGTAATTGGCTTGGACCAACTATTGGGCCCCACATCATGGAATTGTGGACGGGAAAGTACGCCCGGTTGTGCAACAAGGAAGTTGATCTCTCATGGGTAAAGTAACACACCTCTGCAGAGTGTAAGAACTATAACTTGTTACCCTGTTCCGGGAAGGAGGTACGAACGCGGCAGGAAAGAACTCCATAAAAGTTCTGGTCAACCTGTGAAGGCTGATGGTCATAGATTTTCATAATAAAATCAATCTTTGAAGAAAGATTTACGAAAACTGCATAGTGCCAAGGACTTATAGTCTGAGGTGGTAGATAGAGCATCAAACTTCCCACCTTGCATATAATGAACTTTCTGGGTAACGCTGTTACTCACTCCTTTGAATCCCTTCTTAGACTCTGAGGATCCCGAAGAGACTCCAATGTAGGCAATTGAGGGCCAAGAGGAGGTCTTCTATGAAGAGCCCAATTTGTATGGAGCCGTAGAAGGGGAGGACTATGATATCGTCTATGGAGGAGAGTACCAAGAGTCAAAATAATTACTATAGTTCTAGGAGCCACTTGAGCCGAGCAACATGAATAATATATAACAATAAGTTGTTGAGCTCAATTTGGAGTTTATGTTTTCACTTTGAAACTTCCACTGAAACACTTATATTTTGGTTTGTAAGTTGAATCTTTTGGAAGTCTTGAACTTCTGGTATTGTAATAATAATAATGTGTGTATGTTTGTAATATGGACCCTCAATGTTTCTGTTGTACCACTCTGAGGGATGTGATATTTACGGAATGATGTTCTGTGGATGTCATATCAACGACTATAGTGTACTACACATGAAGTGGTATGCTGTGTCACCGCACATACTAATCTTTCTGTCACTCGGGTTCGTATCCTAGAGATCAGTCATTACTCACACTCCCTTTACCTGGATCAATCCTCGAGGTCTTGGGTACCTAACAAGTCCTTAGATTGCGGCAAGAGAGGGTACTACAATCATCATGTCATACAAACTAATACATGATCCCATCTATGATAAATAACATGCATAAAATCTACATGGCTAGGCCGAAGCCCTTAGCCCTTAGCCCAAGGAGAATTACTCACACATAGATATGAAGTCGACAATCATAAACATTGTAATAGAGATCATAGAGTTGATAGCAAATAGTCTTACAATGTCGCCAATTGGATATGAGATCTACTATTACAAGTGATGGAACATGGCTATGGTGGTGGAGAAGGGTTTAGAGGTTTAGATCTAGATCTATTCCTCCGGCGTGGTGGCAGGGAGGGTTTAGGGTGAAAGAAGCAAGATTGTGGATTCGGGGGCGGCTTCTCGTCGCCTCAAGCCTCTTTATATAGGGGTCCCTTCACGAAATTTGTTCTGTTTTACCTAATGAAGTCGGTGCAAACTATACGACAGCAACTATATGGCGGCAACCCGTATAGTTGGTCGTTAAGTCTTTTGGATCCACTTCACGGCTCCTGGTTTCTTTGACGTGTTGGAAATCTCATATCTTTGGTATTTATGTAGTGATGCCCATCATCATACGTCATTATCCAGGTAGGAAAAATAGCAAGAAAGGATTGCATACCCCTTTGATCATTAGGCATTAGTGGCAGGTTTTAGAGAGATATTTTATCAAATATATGAATAATATCTAGTTTAAATGCGGACGTGGATGGCTATATTTCACAGCCATCAGTGATGCGTAGAGATGCAAATACATGCAAATACACATGTACCTGAAAGTGTCGGATTCGAAGATTAGTTAACCACTAGAAATCGTGTATATACAACACCAGAAAGCCATAGGTGTTGAATGCACAAAGTTCTACAAACTAGATTATTGACTCTAGTGCAAGTGGGAGACTGTTGGAGATATGCCCAAGAGGCAATAATAAAATGGTTATTATTATATCTTTGTATTTATGATAAATGTTTACATCCCATGCTATAATTGTATTAACCGGAAACATTAATACTTGTGTGTTTTATAAACATAAAAGAGTCCCTAGTAAGCCTCTTGTTAAACTAGCTTGTTGATTAACAGATGATCATGGTTTCCTGATCATGGATATTAGATTTTATTAATAACAAGATCATTTCATTAGGAGAATGATATGATGGACACACTCATATGGTAAGCATAGCGTAAGATCAAGTCATGTAGAGTTTGTTTGCTACAAAGCTTTCAAATACATAGTAACCTAATCCTTCGACCATGAGATCATGTTAATCACCATCACCGAATGGATGCTTTGATGACATCAAACACCACTTTGTAACTGGGTGGTTACAAAGGTTTCATTAGGTATTCTGAAAGTATGTGTTGAGGCACATGGATCAAGAGTGGGATTTTTCTATCCATATGACAAATAGATATACTCTGGGCCCTCTCAGTGCAATGTCATCCAATTGGCTTACAAGCATGTGACTAGGTCACAAGGGAAGTCATATCACAGAACGAGTAAAGAGTAATTATCAGTAACGAGGTTGAACTAGGTATAGAGATACCGATGATCAAACCTCGGATAAGTAAAGTATCGCGAGACAAAGGGATGTTGGTATCGTATGTAAATGGTTCATTCGATCATGAAGTCATCGTATAAATATGTGGGAGCCATATGAATTTCCAGATTCCTCTATTGGTTATTGATCGGAAAAGTGTCTCGATCATGTCTGCATAGTTCACGAACCGTAGGGAGACACCGTAACATCCCAGCATTAGAGCTTAGAAATAATCTGAACCCAGATGTGTGCATTGCATTCATGCATAGAAAATCCAAATAATTTTTGCGCTTTTGAACAAAACTTGTCAAAGTGATTGAAGCTTCTCTTAATTTGATGGAATTGAAGTAGATCATCAAGTTGACTGCGATAAGTTTCAATATGATCTTTGCCCAAACCTTATTTTTGGGTAAAGATGATTTGATTTAAGGGTAGATCAAATGTAATAAAAAACTAAACCACCAACACATTACTTAATTTTTGATTTTAATCTTTAAGAGATCATATCATAGTATTCATTACACAACTCATGAATACCAAGTCATGAATATAACTTAAGTAATAAGAATGTAACAACTAAATCTTGACCTATCTTAATCTTATCTACTTATACCGTGAGTATCATGGTAATACCTAGACTTAACTCTTTAGTGAGATTGAGTAGGAAAGAAACCAAGTCAAGACCATTCACCATATATCTTTCTTTCCATACCAATTTCTATCATCTCTATTGAAATATATTTTAATATCTGTTGAATATCAATGTTGAGTAATCAACTATTGATATATCAATTCTTAACCTATAAATTCTTTATCTATCAACTCTTGTTCTTATCATAGCATACTTTCTAAAGCCTTTATAAAAAGAAGTAAGACGAGGTAGGTAGTAATGCTAGTTCTAGATATCGTATATAGGATGGGAGTGTTTGAAGAGAATCAAATCAATATGAGAATTAGTGGAGTTAACTCACACCTGAATGGATAGAAGAGTTATTTGAAATAAAGATATATGTGGTAACAAAGAGGATTATAAGGATGAATATTGAAGATAGTTACCAGGAGTAATCCTATTGGATCAAGTAGGTATAGTAAATGAGTAATATCTCCTAGTCAAATAGAGAAATTAAGAAGATAATTATAATACAACTGTAATGTTGTATTGATTAAAGCCTTGATTAGCCAACTGGAAACCTAAGCCATAAATGATCAAAGGATTATAATGATCATAATCAAGTCACTGAGAGTGAATGTTTATATCATGTATAAGTGACATTGGTGGATAGAACATGATTAAACCCTAGTATATATATGTTATGCTAGGTTAGTCATGCCAAGTCATAGTGGTATATTATGAGGTTGGAGTATGAGTTGCTGAGGCAAGTAAAGGATAAGATATGGTGAATAAGATGATGCTAGAGCAACATTGAGTTAGAGAAGTAGTATATTCCTCTTAGATAATACTAAACACTTGAAGGAAGTAGGATTTGATATATATATATATATAAATCTATTAGAGTAATATTAGAGTTGGATGATAAAGGAAGAGTATGAATGGGATTATCAGTAAATATTTAGTGGATTAGAGGTTATCATTAGTGGAGTAGTGGCTATAACCAAGTATAGATATGAAAAGATTATGAAAAGCTTCAGTGACAAGCTTCTAATATTTATAAGTGAGATTACAAAGTAATTTGTGAAGTAAGAGAGTGATCATTCAAATGGATTTGGAGTCATTAGAAGTATTCTATAAGTGGGAGATATTTCTATGTGGAAATCATGTAGAGATTTAGTGTCAAGATCATTGGATTTACAAATGGATTTAGAAGGAGGAAGTGTTGATAAGAATATTCTTGTGAAGTAAAGCTCATAATGTTAACACATGATGATGGATGTGAAGGAGTAGTATATATCTAGGAAAGGAATTCCTCAAGTAAGAGACAATAATTATAAAGCATGGAAAATAGGAATTCTTGATAAACACTCAACCTTAAATATATAATCAAACTTAATATCCATTTCATATGTTTGATCTATCATCATTTTTCCACAATGGATTATAGTAATATTTTCCTATAGCAATTCACTCAAGCATATCTTTATCATTCCCAACTACCATAACCATATGTGTTTAGGAGTTATCTTTATCAATTCTTCTCCATAAGTCATTCCAGAAAATAACTTTCTATTTTAAAAGGTGATATCATTAAAGATCACAAACATAAAGACAATATGTTTTAGTCATTAATCTCTATTCACATCAATAAAAGGATATATATATATAATGTCATAACCAATATCATTTAACATTATTCACAGCCATATTAAGGCATTAACTATATATAATAATTATTATATGAGGCCTTTATCATGATTTTATAGATATTATGAAACCATATTTATACATAAATAAATAAAATCATAGCTTAAAGAAAGTTTCTAAATAAGAAACAAAATCTTAAACCCTAAAGTTATTAATTATTTTTCTCACCTACATCTCATGAATCAGTAGTTGTATATCCTTAAAAAGTTTATGGTATGTTATATGAATTGAATTCATAACAAAAGCCCGTACTAATATTAAAAGGAAAAGTACTTATATAAGAAAATAAAGAAACTCTAAACCATATCTAATAAAAGCTCACAAAAAGGATTCTAAATACACTTTATTTTTGCTACATGTATTCAGCAAATAAATTATATAAAGAAATTTCAAACAAATGTGTATTATACAAATCTAAAAACAAAACAGAAAATGGAAAAGGAAAACAGAAAGAAAAAAAAGGACCAGGCCCGGGTAACAGGCTAGACCAGAATTCTCCTCCACCTATCTACCTCCCACGAGTAGCAGCAGCCAATTTCCTCTCTCACTTTGCTACGACCCACCTGGCCCAAGCACATCCCACGACCGGCCCATACCCGTTCAAGACTCTGTTCGTCGTCTTCCGCACGTTGCCATCGATCTCCCGATGGAAGAAGCAGCTCGCTGGTAGCCGCACCGCCGTCGCCCGTGTCAAGATCCGCGCCGCCTCTCTTCAGGGCCTATAAGATGTGTTCTTGCTGTAGTGGAGAAGCCCTACACGCTATATCCATTCCTCTCTCCTGAATTTCCTCTATAGACGAAACCCTAGCTCGTCGGCGACGCTTGTCGCCATCGCTCTGAAGCTTCCCTTTCCCTATAGAGCTCACCGTTGGAACCATCGAGATGCCCTGGTTCATCTCGTGGAAGGAATCAGCCGTGTATACCCTTAATCGAGCTCCACGTTCTGGTCTTCCCGAAGTCCGGCCACCGCTCTCGCCATCGAATCCGGTCACGATTCGCCTCCCCATCACCCTCTTCGCATTCTTGGTGAGCTTGCTCATCTCGCTAACCTTTTCGAGCTCTTAGCCCTCTCTATCGCCTTGCCCACGAAGACCAGAGCGTTCCACCGTCAGAGCTCGTCGGAGCTGATGCTCACCAATCCTGGACGGCACAGCCATAGTTAGACTCCCCACTGCGTCCTCTTTCCAACGCCCCTAATCACGCTAACTAAAATACGGTAGATCGCCACCGGCGACCATGATCTGGTGGTGGAGGCCGCGCTGATGACAACATGACGTCATGCTGGTGTCACTCTCCCACCTCAGCGTCGTTTGACCAAGTCTTTGTCCCGTGTGTCAACCGACGTGGCCCTGAGCCCACCTGTCAGTGACTAGGTCTAGGTTTAGCTTCGGTATAAAAATATAATTCATGTTTAGTAAATAGACAAACAATATAAATTCAAATATAAATATTCCAGAAATTAAATAAAATGATTAAATCTTGTTAAATCAATAAATTTTGTTTTATAATTCAGAAAAATTGTGTAATATATGAAAATATTTAGAAAAATAAAATCTATAATTTAACTTTATTATCAAACATTATTGTATTAATCATTTAAATAATTATTATTTAATCAAGGTTTTATAAGTAACACAACTTTGATAATTCATATTTTAATAATGGTAATTGCTAAAAATATAAATAATATACCAAAATTCTTAGAAAAATAAGAACTATAATTTAAAACTATAATCATGTATTATTATATCACATAACCAAATATTTATTATTTATTAAGTGTTTATAAAGTAATAAATTTTATAAAAATCATATCTTATTATTTAACAATCAAATAAATAAATATAATATAGCAAAATGATCAAAAAAATAATCCCTACATGTTAAAAATATGACATTCCACCTTTGAAGTAAATAAAAATCAAACACTCTCATAACTTGAACTTAAATCTAATTCCTTAATTGATAATTTATATAAAACTTGCTAATATTTATAAAATTATACATCTAAAGCCTAATAATAGTATTTAACTTAAATATTGATAGTATGAAATTCATATAATCCAAAAACATCTTAACTACAATTTTTGAAGAGTTATCATTCATCTATAAATAGTAAATAATCTTGTTTAATTATCCGCAAACCATAACCACACCTTTATAAGAAGATAAACCTTTTTGTTCAATTATAATACTGAGACACCACTACTTAAATAGAAGTAGTACCACTCTTAAGTAACTTTAAAGAAACATTATGAAGTGAACAAGGTACACATATCATAAGCACTACACCTTAAGTCCACCTATGTCCTTAAAGTTAAACTTTAGTCTACATGACTATAAACACCTTGATTAAGGATGTATTATGTGTTTTATAGTTAACTTTGGTCTGTTCCAATTAAGACCTAGTGCATCTCAAAACCAAACTAACCAAGTACACACCAAGAGACATCGACCACCTTCTATTAACCATCAAGATTGTTTAAACCTCAGGAAAGAAACCTTTTCTTCGAAGGTTATCCTTTTTGCCACTTCAAACAACAATCTTAAAATAATATCTCCAACTCTTAGCAACTAAATCCAAGGACTTTTATCATAAACACCAGATGACAATTAATCATAATCACATCACTTTATACACTACTTGTATATTTTAGATTGTTAATACTTAAAATTTAAATGCTTTTGTTTAGTTAAGTAAACTTTTCTTCAAAAGTTATCATTTTAAGATACACTAAAAGTAATTCTTAAGCATTCCAAAATTAATCTACTCAAGTAACAACCTTCATATAAGGAGTCTTTAGATACCATTTCACACTTGAATATTTTATTTTTGTGTGTACTTTATTATACTTGCATGTTGTTTCACACACGCTCACAAGACCTAATAAGAAGCACAAGTGTGAAACTTATCTAAAAGAACAACAATACAAAGAAAACCTTTCCAGTATCCAAACCCTAGGACAACGTTTATTCCGGGGATTCGAGTTTATCAAATTGCATTACATTACTTATGCATAATAGCATCCCACTTCTTTAAACATTAGTCCTTACCGGACCAATGATGCTGTTTTCAAATATTGGATCTTATATTGTCTTGAAGACCGTGAGTGCATAATCTTGCAATCACAAAAGGCAAGTTCACACTTGCTCATGTCCTTTGATTATTTTCAGTAAAGTATTTTGCAAATCCAGTGTTGTCATCACCTGCATTTCAAAAAGGTCAGAAAACACTATTTTCATAATAATATAATTATAGGTCATTTACCATGAGGTAATAACCTAATATGAAAGTTTGGTGGTAAAGGAACATATTATCTAGGACTTAATAACAAATGTCGCCAGTGATTCTTGCGCCGTATATTACGCGTTAACCATGAGATTTGGAATGGGACGGAGAAGTCAGCTGGATCTTCCTCCTTTCACATGAACAAGATGTCCATCTCGTGACATTGATGTGATATGAGACTCAGAATGGGTGGGACCTGATACGTCGGAAACGTATCTATAATTTTTTATGCTCCATGCTTGTTTAGTATATACTTTGCTTTGCTTTGTCTACACTTTGAGGTGATTTTTACATGTTTTTTGGTACTAACCTATTAACAAGTTGCCACAGTGCCAGTTGCCTGTTTTCTGCTGTTTTTGGTTCTAGAAAAGTTAGTAAAGAAATATTCTCGGAAAAAGAAGTCCAGAGGGGAGCCAGAGAGGCGTGCCAGGGCGCCCGCACCCCCTAGGCGCGGGTGGGCCCTGCCCCGTGCCTAGGCAAGGTGTGGGCCCCTGGCCACCGCCTCGGCCTCCCCCTTCGCCTATAAGAATCCCCCGATGCAGAATCCCTAAGTACCCGATTAAATCTCCACGAAACCTTCTGTAGCCGCCGCCATCGTCTTCCCTAGATCGGGGAGGGGGGATCTGAAGTTCTTCTCGGCACCCTACCGGAGGGGAGATCATCCCGGAGGCCTTCTCTCCGGTATGATGCGTGAGTAGTTCCACCTTGGACTATGGGTCCATGTAGTAGCTAGATGGTTGTATCTCCTCCTTTGTGCTTTCATGTATAGATCTTGTGATCTCCGTTCATGATCAAGATCTAATCTATTTGTAATCATGCATGTTGTGTTTGCGGGGATCCAAAGGATATTGAGATTATTATGTTGGTTTGATTAGTGGTTTTGTCTTTATGATTCTATCATGTTTGTGTTGTTTGTGATCTTGCATGCTCTCCGTTGTTAGTAGCTATCTTGGCCAAGTAGTTGCTAGTGACTCCAAGAGGGGGTATTTATGCTCAATAGTGGGTTCATGCCTCTAGTTTCCAAGGGAAGTGAAAATAATCTCTTCGATTGTAGATGTGTTGTTGCTACTAGGGAGAAAACAACGGTCTCTTGTTCATGGAACATGTGGACTATTTACCTTACACACTTTTCTTAAAGCAGTTGTCTGTTGCTTGCAACTTAATACTAGAGGGGGTTTAGATGATAACCTGAAGGTGGACTTCTAGTCATAGATGTAGGTTGATGGCGGTCTATGTATCTTGTTGTATTGACCAATCGAATCTCATAGGATCTTTCTGACTAGTAATTGCATTATTATTCCTTGCTCAGTTCCTGTCAATTGCCCTGCTCTAATTTGTTTACCCTTCATGCCATGTTGTTTATCTAAGGAGAGCACCTCTAGTGAACTATGGACCCCGGTCCAATCTTTACCATTGATACATCTTCCACTGTTACTTGTTTACTTGATGCAAACCACCATTACCTTCCACACAATACGTTTAATCCTTTGTTACAGCAAACCGGTGAGCTTGACAACCTCACTAATTCGTTGGGGCAAAGTCTTGATTTTGTGTTGTGCAGGTCTCCGCGTTGCTTGCAACACCTGTGTGACGTTTCCTTCCTCCTTCTGGTTCGATAACCTCGGTCTCTACTGAGGGAAGACTTGCTATTGTGCTCATCACACCTTGCTCTTGGGGTTTCCAACAAAGTGCTCCACGTCAAGCACCATCAACAAGTTTTCTGGCACCGTTGCTGGGGAGGTTAAGGACGTCTTCACTAGGGGAGTCCTTCACTTCCTTTCTCTTTACTTTGTTATTAGTTTGCTTTGTTTCTTTTGCTTGGTTTTGTTTGCCTCTTTCCAAAAAAAAACCCAAAAAATTAGTCTAGTTTGGTTTGCTTGCCTTATTCAAAAACACACAAAAAAATAGTTCCTACTCTAGTTGCCACTTTTCTCTAGCTCACCATGTTGTTCCCCAAGTTCACCCTGAAAGATCTTGCGATAGGTAGTGGCTCCATAATTGGGAAAGATAATATTGAAAAATTCTTTAATCATGTTAACAAGCATGAGGATATTGAGGATAGATCTATAGCAGAACTTGCTCCTAATTATGATATTGCTGCAAGTTCTTTAGTTCATATGTTGGAGGCTAGGTTTGTTAGCCTTAACCCCTTCATACAATTCTTGTTCCTAAAACTAAAAGAAGAAAAGAATGCTGAAAAGAGAGAATTCATCCTTGAAACTTTATCAAAAGAGTTTTATGATGTTGCTAGGGAAGCCAAAAAGGTCTTTGAACATTTCAATATGCCAGGTTCAAGTGTAGATGTTGTGGGTATTTCTGATAAAACTAAGCCTAGAGAGGAATTTAATATACCCATACCCTTTAATCTTGTTGGAATGCATGAAGCCCATGAAAAGAATTTTGATTGGATTGCTTCTGAAAATCTTTTTGATGAAAGTAGTAGACCAAAGAGAGATGATAAGGGATCCTCCAAAACCCATTTGGATGATATACCTTTTATAGTTGAAGACTTTGCAAGTATGGATGTTAATACTTCATTTGAAAATACTTGATTCTTCTTGCTTCTTGTGCCTAACTTAAAGACGTTAAAGAAAAGTACTTGTTGGGAGATAACCCAAGAGTTTCCTTGAGTCTTGGAAGTTATTAATTAAGTAATGACCTCTACTTATCCTTTTTGTTTGCTTTTTGTGCCAATAATGACCTCTAATAAGAGGGAAGTAAGATTTGGGGAGTTGCTGTCCCGAAACAAGATTTATGTCCTCCACCAAAAATATTCGTGAGGAGTCTCTGTAACTCGGATTGAGCTGAAAATTTACGAATAAATCCCCCAGTATGTTAGATAACTTTCGTTAGTTCAATACTTTTTTGATTTGATTAACATAATATGTTCGAAAAAAATCTGTTTCTACCCGCTGGTCTGTTTTGACAGATTTCTGCCATTATTTGCATTTGCTTCTTATTGATTCATTTTTGAGTTATATTTAGGTGAATTGATATTCTTGAAGGAGTTACTACAATATCTTGTTTTTTTAGTGAAAATCCTTGCTGTTACAAAGCTTTGCCAGAGGTCTAATATCTTTTGAATACACTAATGTTGCTAATGAAGATTGTGTGAAGTTTTGTATGAAGGAGAAATTCCAGGTGTAAAGATAGAATGATGGAATGAGATGAAGAATGGACAAAAGCTCAATCTTGGGGATTCCACCATGGTGTCACCCCAATAAATATCCAAGAGGTACAAGCATCAAAGCTTGGGGATGCCCAAGGCATCCCCTTCTTCATCAATAAAAAGCTCAAGTCTGTTTAGACACTTCGTTTTTATTGTTTCATGCACAGTTGTGTTGTTCTTGGAGCATCTTAGTTTTCATTTGCTTTGCTTAGGTTTTTTAGTTTGCTTGAATAAAGTAGTTTGGACCCCCGTTCTCGCTGTGTTGTTTGCAAATAAGTTGCTTGGTGTTGGAAAGGAGTAGTAAGTTCTTGCTTATAAGTGGAAGAGGAGATTGCATTGACTGTGACTTAGACTTTAGCATGACATGCTAGGTGTTGTTTTGACCTTATGCTTAGTGATTATTGCTGTAGCATGTATTGTTCCAAACAATTGGGATTTCTTAGTGTGCCTTGAAGAAATTATGCGTTGTTTTAGCATGCAAAAAGCATAGTATTGTGGTATTCTCCTTTGATGCTTTGCTTGGGTTGACTTGGCACATGCTCACACCATGTTATGACTATGAAAAGTCACCATAGACTCTATGATCATTTAGTCCTTGACTTGTAGTACCACTCTTTGCTTTGATTAGTAATGCTTTGTTGCACTGCATGATTATGGCCATTATTGCACTCTTATTTGGTTGCTCCCAGTCCTTTGCTAGCCTCCACTTGTGTGAGTAAGCTCTACTCATGCTTCCAACTCCCAAGAAGCCAAGTTATTCCAAAGTGTCCACTATAAACTCCTATGCATGGTGTGTTACACCATTCCAAGTATATTCTTGTTTTTAGCTATCTTCCAACTAAAAACTATTTTGTTATGTGAAAACTTAGTGATTAAAGCCCTCACAAACTTGATGGCACACTTTATATTCTTTGCCCCTAATAAACTTGAACCATTGTGTCTTCTATGTTGTATATGCTTGCACTTATACGTTGGAATTAGCAGAACCATGCTGTCACGGGGAATGTTTTCAACATTGCACTTGTACTTTGTATTCAGTTGATATCATGCTCTTTTGTCTATGGATGTCACCGGTGTGAAATAAAGAGGGAACTTGTAAGTCCATGGAGTTTGTATCCTGTGTTAGAGAAACGCCTGGGCCGCTAGCCTAAGCCATGCCTAATCATGGTGGAAACTTACAGCATCACCATAGTGACATCTATGAAGCATTCTTCTTATAAAAAAAGAGACACATTGAAAAGAGGAAAGAGAGAAAAAGCACCATATTCCCATGGTAAATAAGAAGATTGCTGAGATGCTCATTTTCTGCTTGCCTTGTCATTTTGGTTATGGGATAGCTCCTGTACCATGTGCAAGGGGTACCCCGTTGGCGGTTCTCAATGATATGCAAATACTTACAACGAAAAGAACTTACAAGTGACTAAAGTTGAGTAGCATGAGGTGTGGCCCTCGTATTCAAGGGACTTGAGATTTCCAACTTATACTTCGTCAAGCATATACTCCATATTTGTTCACTTTAACCTTAATCACTTCAAGATGCTTATGATAGGGGCAATGAGGGCTGAAAGCTAACAAGTACCATAATTTTTGGAAGATCTTTTTGAAACTTGAAATCCCTGCTTCCTTTATAAAAGGCTTTTCTTCCACCACTATCGAGTCTCCATCTTCTACCTTTAGGCACCATTAAGAGAGCATAGTTGTCATTCTGTGTGCAGTGTTCCAAAGATTATTGATTGATGCATATTGTGATATTACTTGTTCTTGTGCTATTTGTTTCTAGTCACCCTTGTGAACTTTGAAGGTTTCCTATGCATATATTTGCTACTCTATGAGGGACAAGCTGTGTTGGGGATATGCTATATGGGTATCCTTATAGCATGTCTCTTATCCGGCTAACCCGGGTGGCCCACAGTTGGTAGCATGGCCTATGGCCTGCTGGGCGGCCCAGTTAGATGGATCCAGAAGGGAGGCCCATGCCGGATAAAGGAAGTCTACGGTTGGAGTCACCGACGTACCCGGAGGCTTGGAGTGCAAGATACACAAGACTAGTAATAGACGGTGTAGGACTCTGTAACCTGTCCGACTAGGACTTTTCCCTGTAACCCTAGGACCTGACGACTATATAAGTCGGGCCTATGGGGCCCTTTAGGGCACAACTTCAGACAATCTCAGACGATAACTTAGACTCTCTAGTCACCTCGCACAGCGAACCAATCCCTGTAACTCGGCGTATTGCCCTTATAGTGATTTATAGCAGGAGTAGGATTCCGCCACCGTCGTGGCATCTGAACCTGGGTAAGATGTGTTACCTCGTACCCGTCAACCATCTACCTTACCCCACGTCTCTAAATACGCACTGTGAGGACCCCTCCATGGCGTACTCGTCGGCAATACCACGACAGTTGGCGCCCACCGTGGGGCAAGAGGCGCTTCAGGCTCTTCAGCGGGCGAGGACCAAGATCTTCACGAGAATCGGCGAAACCGTAGCCATCGGTCGCGTTCTCTTCTCCGGCAATGTTCCGATCGTCCCTCCTGACGAGTTCTGGATCCCGACGAAGACGAACCCTACGCGGTGTTCGATCGTTCCTATCGGAGACATCCACCTCTTCATTGGCGAAACCGACTCGGGCACTAGTTGCCTGGGAGTCGGAGGAGCATCAAGACCCGCACGGACCGCCTACGGGCTGGATACGCTCGCGGAAGGATCGATGCCGGATCTCTCTTCGGAGTTTGCCGGCAAATATCGGAAAGCACCAAGGCCCGCATGGACCGCCTACGGGTAGGATACGTTCACGGAAGGATTAATGTCGGATCTCTCCTCAGAGTTTGCCGGCAAAGATCGGAAAAATTCAAGGCCCACCCAAACCGCCCCTGTGCAGGATATAAAGGCGGAAGATCACTGAAAATCCGCCGGCTTCGTCGGTGCGTTTGGACAACAGAGATCCAAGTTCGTTGGCGTGGTTACCATCTTCGATCTGGCGCGCTGCATTCAGAGAGAGGGCAAAACCCCACGCGATTACCTGGCCAGGTGGCTCCGTATACGAGCCGATCTGGCCCACTACCCTGATGATAACGCTTTGTATCACTTCGTGGAAGGACTGGACCGTGGCACGCTTCTCCGACATTCTCTAAGACGGCAGTAGGCAACAGGACACCTTACCCTCGAAGAGATGGCGAGAACCGTCAACAGCTACGTGGAAGCTGATGCAGCAGCCCAGATGGAGCTTGCGCTCAGAGACGGAGAACCTCCGATTCAGTAGCCGCCGCCACCGCCTCCCGCCGCCATCGTCGCAGAACCACCACCACCTCTAGTCATCGTCGAGGCCATTGCACCTCCACCGCCCGCCATCGAGGAAGTCCTGGCACCCTCCGACTCTGTCATTGACGCGCTTTATGCTGATTTCAGTGTAGATTCAGAGGAGATAGACTTCAGTCTAGAAGAGCTAGACTCCGCTGTGCAGGAGATGGAGGAGGAGTACTCGCGCGACGAGCAAGCCAACAACGCCGTCACGTCCCGAGGGGTGTTCGTCACCATTGGGACGGTGATGGATGAAGATCAACCCGGACGAGCTCTGCCTACAGCGCTGGACAAGGGGAAGGGGCCACTTATTGCTGTTGACGATGATCGCGCAAAGGTCATGCCTCCTCCACCTAACTCAGTGCAGCAGCCGCAGGAACTCGGCACCGGCCCGAGCAACAATAACACCGCAAACTTGCCGCCTCCAACATCTACGTCTGCAGCAGCCCAAGTTACTCCATCCGATAGAGTGATGTACGGCAATCTCCTCGTCGAGACGCTAACCGTTGCTCATATCCGGAACGTGACCCAGCTTGACGAGAAGCGCCAGCAGCTGCTGGAGGAAGCGCAGGCCATCACGGAGCAAGGCGCTAAACTAGATCGAGATCTGGTCAACGCGCAGAAGTCCATAGAGAAAGCTAGAGCAATGGAGGCAGAGTACAAGACTTTGCTACAGCAGTAGAAGGCTAAGAAAGCTCCGGCTCGCGTCATCAACGATCCTGGTGTATGGCGCAACCTAGGATGGGCTCCCTTGAAGCCGGCACAGGCCAAGCCATACATTGACAGTGAAGGCAAGCAGGTGATGCCCACCCCACTCCTTAACCTCGCCGTCGCCAAGACCCTTCTGGAGCAGGATAGATCGCCTGAGGCAGTGGAACAGGTCTATGACCTAGTGGCCAAGGCGGTGAAGCAGCAGGAAAAGGCCACCTCTCAGAGGCTTGAGTATGACCCATCGCTCTACCAATCTAGCCGGTACAAGCCGCCAAGGGACAGATCTCCTCTTGATGTCGGATCCCAGACGGGCTCATCAGAACAAATACGGAGGGATGCACGCAACAGGAAGGATTCTATCCCCATATCCTCCGACCACGGAGAAAAGGCCCGACCTCGTCGCCCATCGCCACCGCCCCGATCTCCCCGACATCGCGAAGACTACAAGACTCACCATCGTGCGGATATGCCCCCACCAAAGCAGTGCGGCATCGTCATATGCAACAACGCGGAGCAGACCCATCATGACGAAGAGCGCAACCAAGGACACAAGAGCAGGTCACGCCATGACCCTCCACGTCCGACAAGCAACCATGACAGGCGTGAGGCGTCACAGGAGGGTAACAGCAAGAAAGCTAACCCACCGCCACCTCCGCCTCCGTCACCACCAAGCAGTCACCATGGCGGAAGAGGCCCACGTCGTTCACGCAGCCCATCCCCTGTTGACAAAAAGAACCCGGAGCCGTACGATGCACGTTCGCGGATCGACAAGATCCACGATGCCCGGGAAGGACCATACCTGGGACCATGTTGCTTTGGACCCGCAATACGGTCCGCAACTTACCCCAAAGGTTTCCGGATTGACAAGACCATCAAGCCCTATGACGGCACCGCCAAGCCAGCCACATGGTTGCAGGACTACGGCAACGCGGTGGAGATTGCCGGAGGCAACCCCAACGTCGCCGTCAAGTACCTTCCGTTAATGTTGGCGGGCACGGCCCGACAATGGATCGACGACTTGCCGGAGAAATCTATCTACAACTGGCTGGACATGCAAGAAGCGTTCGCCAAGAACTTTGAGGGTACATACAAGCGTCCCTGCACTGTGGGCGATCTACAGCGGTGCATGCAAGAAAAAGACGAGACATCTCGCGCCTACCTCTCCCGCTGGCTGGATATGAAGAATTCCTGCGCACGAGTGCACGCTCAGACCGCCATGGACGCCTTCATAGATGGGTTGGAAAGGGGCACGCTGCTCCGACATAAGCTAAAGCGCTTGCAGGACAATCACCAGCTTGACTTGAACCAGATGATTCAGTTGGCTAGTGAGTTCGCAGCGGCCGACGACGATGCTCGTGGCTCCTTGCCGGCAACAGCCGTTCCAACCCAAGCTCAGAGGAACAGCAGTACAAAGCGGAAAACCGCTCCAGAAGAAAAGCAATCTACCGACATGGTCGCCATGACTTTTGCAGGACGAGGAGAAGGCGGACAACATGGCCGAGGAAGGGGAGCTGGTCGTGGGCAGCAATGAGGAAGTGAAACCACCTCGGCGCCGCTCCGCGTTCCTCAAACCTACAAAGAGTACCGCGATATGCCGTGCCTCGTACACCTCGATGCCAACGACAAGGCCACCCATACCAATCGACACTGCAAGTTCGTCAACGACCTCAAGGAATACCCGGAGTCCGGCTACAAGCGAAGTCGGAAGAACAGACCGCGAGGCAAGGGCAAGGGGAAGAAGAAGGAGGAGGAGTCCAAGGATTCAAGTGACATGGACGAAGACGTTGACCCCAAGCACGCCACCAAGAGCGACGACAAGGGCAAGAACCCCTTCACAAAGAAGGCTCCAGTCTACCACACTTTCCTTGGCACCCCCACCGTCCGACAATAGAAGACCTCTCTGAGGATCTTGATGTCCACTCTCCCCCAGTCCCCCAGTACCTGCGCTGGTCGGAGGTTCCAATAACTTGGGACTGGACGGACCACCCAAACCTCATACCTACGGAGAACCAGTACGCCATGGTCATCAACCCCTTGATTGACGGCGTGGAGTTCACCAAGTGTATGGTGGATAGTGGAAGCAGCATCAACATCATGTACCTGGATACACTACAAAAGATGAACTTGACGGAGGCAAACCTAAGTCGTACCAACACCATCTTCCACGGCGTAGTTCCTGGTCGGGAGGCCCAGTCCCTTGGGTGCATTACACTTCAGGTTGCCTTTGGCGATGTTAACAATTACCGCCAAGAGCGCATGACCTTCGAGGTGGTCCCCTTCAAGAGCGTGTACCACGTCATATTCGGCCGCGACATATTCCAGACGTTCATGGCCAAGCCATGCTTCATCTACAACAAACTCAAGATACCCGGACCAAACGGAATCATCACCGTATCCGGAAGCTTTACTAAGGCAAGGGACTGCGAGATCAATGAAGCAGCCATTGCAGAAGCTGTCCTCTACAGCAAAGAATTCAAAGAGATCCAGAGCAAGGTCGATGACTCAGAGATGCCTGCGTCGAAGAAGCAGATCTCCGACTCCGCTCCTGTGTTCAAGGACGCCATCAAGACCAAGCCGGTGGAACTTGTGGTAGGCGATGCCTCCAAGACCGTCGAGTTCCTTCGTGAGAATAGAGACATCTTTGCCTGGCAACCTGCCGACATGAAAGGTGTACCTAGGGAACTTGCCGAGCACAGCTTAAACATTGATCCAAAATGTAAACCAGTGAAACAACCTCTACGACGCTTTGGAGATGAGAAGAGACGCGCCATTGGCAAAGAGATAGCTAGGTTACTTAAGGCTAGATTTATCTGAGAAGTCCTTCACACCCAATGGATGGCCAATCCTGTACTTGTCCCCAAAAAGGGAACCAATGAATTAAGAATGTGCGTTGATTACACCGGCTTGAACAAAACATGTCCCAAGGATCCGCTTGCTTTGCCTCGCATTGACCAAGTCATTGACTCGACGGCTGGCTCGGAACTTTTGTGTTTTCTCGAGATCAAGATGAGGAAGTCGGACCAATTGGCCACTTCGTTCACTACCCCGTATGGCACGTTTTGCTATGTCACGATGCCCTTTGGGCTGAAAAGGCAGGTGCTACGTACCAGCGGACAATGCAGCGTTGCCTCCACGACCAAATTGGTCGGAACGTTCACGCTTGTGTGGACGATATCGCGGTGATGTCTAAAAAGTCAAATGACTTAATCTCTGACTTAAAAGAAACCTTTGATAATCTCCGGAAATACAACATGATGCTTAACTCTAAGAAGTGCGTCTTCGGGGTTCCAACTGGCAAATTGTTGGGCTTCATCATTTCCCAACATGGAATCGAGGTCAACCCGGAGAAAATCAAGGCCATCTTAAACATAAACCGCCTGACATGCCTAAAGGTCATTCAACGACTAACAGGTTGTGTTGCAGCAGTTACTCGGTTCGTCAGCCGACTTGGAGAAGGCTTTGCTGCTGTACAAGTTGCTGAAGAAGGCGGACAAATTTATGTGGACGGACGAAGCAGATGCAGCATTGAATCAGCTCAAGGAGATTCTCTCCTCAGCGCCCATCCTTGCAGCACCCGAGCCCGGAGAGCCCCTGTTAATTTACATGGCGACAACCAACCGAGTTATCAGCATCGTCGTCGTGGTAGAGCGGAAGGAACCAGGCTATGAGCACGGAGTTCAACGACCAGTTTACTATGTGAGCGAGGTCTTGACGGAGTCCAAGCAGCGTTACCCGCACTACCAAAAGATAGCTTATGGTGTATTCCTTGCTTCTCGGAAGCTGAGGTATTACTTTCAGGAGCACCCAATCACAATGGTGAGCAAGACTCCACTGTCCGACATTATCAATAATAGCGACGCTACAGGAAGGGTCGCGAAGTGGGGCATTGAACTTGCCGCCTTCGAGATCACTTACAAGAGACGCGACGCTATCAAGTCACAAGCCTTGGCGGATTTTGTTGCAGATTGGACGGAGGCGCCAGATGTCACTCCGTTGCCGGAACCAGAGTATTGGGTGATGCACTTTGACGGATCAAAGCTGCTCAACGGCTCGGGGGCTGGTGTATTGCTACAGTCACCAACATGAGACAAGCTACACTACGTTCTGCAAATCC
Organism: Avena sativa; assembly: GCA_916181665.1. NCBI lineage: Eukaryota > Viridiplantae > Streptophyta > Magnoliopsida > Poales > Poaceae > Avena > Avena sativa. The sequence continues at coordinate 290,141,206 of OV702296.1, forward strand.
ACTTCGAGGCTACAAACAACATGGCGGAGTATGAAGCACTCATTCACGGAATGCGTGTAGCCAAGGGTACTGGCATCAAGCGCATAGTTTGCTGTGGAGATTCCGACTTGGTTGCCCAGCAGGTGGCTGGCACCTAGAATGCGTGAAACCCTATGATGGCGGCATATCGAGACGAAGTGGACGAGATAGCCAAGAGCTTCTTGGGCTACGAAGTCAAATATGTACCTAGGGAACAACACGAGGCAGCTGATCTGCTGTCTAATCTTGGGTCAGGGCGCAAGCAAATTCCGCCAGGAGTTTTCCTACAGCACCTGCACACACCATCCGTGAAGGGGCCCGACATCGACAACCCGGATAGAGCTGACTCTTTCGTCAACATGGTGACTAAGATCCCTCCTGCTTGCACAAAACCGTTCATGGAATACCTCGAACACGGAACTTTGCCCGACGACGAAGTTGAAAGACGGCAAATAGTACGACGAGCAAAGGGTTATACCATAATCAATGGGCAACTCTACAAAAGGAGCACTACTGGTGTATACCTAAAGTGTGTTTCCCAGCTAGAAGGTATGGAAATCCTGCGCGAAATCTATCTCGGAGATTGTGGGCATCACGACGCTCCTCGATCGTTGGTCGCGAAAGCCTTTCGGCAAGGATTCTACTGGCTGACCGCGAAGGTGGACGCCGACAAGCTGGTTGAGACATGCATGGGATGCCAGTATTATGCCCGACAACCACATGTTCCTGCTGAAGAATTGCGAACAATACCAATAACTTGGCCGTTTGCAGTCTGGGGGCTGGACATGGTGGGACCGTTACAGACGGCACCTTGTGGGTTTATGCATCTGCTTGTAGCAGTTGACAAATTCACTAAATGGATAGAAGCTAAACCCATTAGAAAGCTTGATGGGGCAACTGCCTTCAGGTTCGTCCGAGATCTAGTGGTGAGATTTGGTCTCCCACACAACATTATCACCGACAACGGCATCAATTTATCACTCGGAGAAGTGGAGGATTATTGCTGGGAGAAAGGCATCCGACTTGACCTTGCATCTATGGCACACCCACAATCCAATGGTCAGGTTGAGCGAGCCAATGGATTAATTCTGCAGGGAATCAAGCCACGTCTTGAAGCACCGCTACATAGATCAGCTGGAGCTTGGGCGGAAGAATTGCCATCTGTGCTGTGGAGTTTACAAACTATACCCAACAGATCCACCGGCTACACCCCTTACTTCATGGTATATGGAGCAGAAGCCATCCTACCTTCCGACATCCTCCACGATGCACCAAGAGTTGCCGCCTACGACGAGGATGACGCTGAAGAATCTAGACGCCTAGATGTGGACCTTCTCGAGGAGGAGCGCGTTTTGGCATGCCAAAGATCCGCCATCTACCAGTAGAAGCTATGCAGCTACCATAGTCGCCGCGTCCGGCATCGCTCGTTTAAAGATTGGGATTTGTTGCTTCGACTTAAGCAGAAGAAGTCACACAAGTTATCCCCGCCATGGGAAGGACCGTTCATCATAAGCAAGGCGCTACTCAATGGGTCTTACTACCTCGTTGACAATCGTGAACTAAAGGATAGACCCAACGAGGATCATAAGCGTAAGCAACGTGACCCGGATGATGACTACCTGGAGCTTGATCGGCCATGGAACATAGCACATCTACGTCCTTTTTACACTTAGCATTTTTATCTAATTGTGTATCTCTTATATGATCAATGAAATAAAGATCTCTGGTTCACTCATATTTCTGAGTCTTTTACCTCCTTTAGTGTTCATTTTTGGATCATGTAAAACCTTTATGCACAAGTATTGCGTTTGCACTTGTGAAAATTCCGCCTACGGGCGTTAGCTTAAGTTTTCTGGTCTACACGTTCTTTGTTGTTTTTATGTGGATTCTGGAGTAGTGACTTTTGGCACTTATTGTCGGCGATTTTTGTGCTCAGGTTATTTACGGTGCCATTGGGCATCATCACCTAAGCGCATGGTTCCGACAACGAGTCTTCCGACTCACGAAAAGTCAAGCATAAGAACCAAAGTAATGGATAAGCCAGCACTTGCTAAAAAATATATACATGCTGGAAATTAGTTCTTAAGTAGCAGGACATAACAACCATTGTTTTCCGCCTTAAGTTACATCACCAAGTTTTTTCCACGCATACACCAAAGGTGAAACAAATATTACAAAGTTGTTTTTTCATTCCTTTGGCGCAGGAGACTTGGAAGCAGCATCGTCACCAGCCGGAGAATCACCCTCAACGTCGGCACTGTGGTGAGACTCGAAGGAATCTTGATTGACGCTATCGATGGTGTTCATGGGCACGAAGACGTCGATGTCCACCAACTCGGCAACTCTGGTGTCATAACCCGTGAGTGACGGCAGGATGGCTTCATGATCAATCTCTTTGCCGTCATCGTCGACGTCGGGGATACCAGAGGTCACCGTGTCGATGTCGGCACCTTCATAGTGTGCCTTCACCATTGACAGCGCCATCCTTGTGCCAGCCCGTGCACATGAAGCTTTCCATCTTGTGACACGCTCGGGGGCTCGGCGCAGAATCTCCGAGTACTTCGCTATGGAGTCCGAGGCCTTGATGTATATCTGGAGGGGCTTGACAATCTCTTTGGCCTGGGTGATGGCGGTGTTGATGAAGTTGCCGGCAAGAACCATGCATTCCTTGTCCGAAGGAGGCGAGCGGGTTAAACCCATAGGAGCTGCAAATTCCGACAAGGAGCACATGAGTTCAATAAATGCAAAGTATCCAGACTACAGAAATACAAGGCGGAGGAAACTTACTGAAGATGCTGGCCTTAGCCTGCCAGAGGGTGTGCGCCAGGGATTATTTCTCTTGTTGGAGGAGCTTAAACGCCTCGCTGTGGCGTTGATTTTGCTCATCAGCAGCTTGCTTCTGATCTTTTAAGATCGCAAGCTCCTCCTTAAAGCGATTGATTTCCACGGAGGCGGAGTCCTGCAGGGCCTTCATGGAATCCTCATGCATTTTCAGCATTTCTTTCCTCTCCTCCTTAAGGATCTTGTTCTTGCTGTCCAGCTGCTGGATGTGCTTGGACTGCTCGACAATGTCCTTGGCCTTGGCAACATGTTCTGCAAAGTCGGAGAAAACAAAGTACACAGTTAGTACTCGGAGAATGAAGGCACAAAATCAAGACGGAATGCGCAAAAAGAAAACAGCCTCTTGTTTTTGATGATCTGTTCCTTCAAGATGGCAGTTTTACCCTTTTTGGCTTCGAGATCTGCGCGCATCTTATGATACTTGTCATTGGCCATGCCCCTCTGAGCATTCTCGTTCTGAGGAAAAAAGAACAAAGTTAAAACGTTGTTTAGTCTGCTTGGAGAATCTAGTCAGAAAATTTCCACCTAGACGCTCGGGGGCTACAGCGAGAGTTTTTTACTTAGCAATATGCTTAGCTTTTCTTTAAGCATCTAGTCAGAACTAATTCAGTTCTCGATTAAAAGCTTGGGGGCTATAGTATAAAGTTTTTAACTCAGATATCTGCTTAGCTTTTCTTTAAGCGTCTAGTCGGAACTAATTCAGTTACAACTAGAGGCTTGGGGGCTACAGTATTGAAAATTATAAACACTGCGTATGCTACTCTTAAAGCATCTAGTCGGAATAGTTCATTCCATCTAAATGCTTGGGGGCTATAGTGAGAGTTTTTTCTAACTTAGTCACTCTTAGAGCATATAGATGCAAAACCTATGGTTTTCCGTCTACATCCTCGGGGGCTACAGTGGGATACTCATATGAAATGCAAAAGGCAAAGTAAAACTTACAAGTGCAATGATCTTGAGGTTTGTAGCGCTCTCAGCTAGCAGCTTGCCAAAGGAGATGCTATTTCCTTGCAAGATGTCTGCTTGTCGGAGGAGCTCCTCAAGATCGCGCGTTGGAGATCACGGTACTCCTCCAAGAACCAGAGTTGTGCTACTCGGTGTAAGTGCCGGGTAGACTATCTTTGGGAACTCAAAGGGTTTCTGGGGAGCAAGGGCACCGCCTTCGGCAGAAGTACCAACTTCCACCACCGCCTTGCCGCCACCGATGGCATCCTTAGCCGGAGCTTCAGCCATTCGTTGAGCGGTGCTCTCCTGCATCGTCTGTTCGCCGACAACAGCGAGTTCGGTAGAGGCGCCAGAATCCACTTCCATCGCGGAAGGGCCTGGTGCCTCCTTAGCTTGTGAGCTTGTCGGAGCAGACAAGGGCTTAACGACAGGGGTAGCAGGGGCGACGGCGGGGGAGGCGTTGTGATGCAGCATGTCTTTGATATTTCGAGAAGCCCCCAATGTTTTGGAGGTCTTCTTGAGGCTGGTCGTGGCTTTCTTCCTAAAACATGCAAGAAATAAGTACAGGAACAAGACAGATAAATAGACAATGTCGGAGAATGAGAAGCTTACACTAGGGGGGGGGTGCTTTGGCAAAGATCCCGGTGGTTCTTCTCTTTTCCGCCTCCAAGGCGGCGGTAGTCTTCTTGGAGGCTCCACCCTCCGTCTTCTTCTTCTTGCCTCCGTCGGCAGCGTCAGAGGTGGAGCTCTTCCGCTTTTGCGCCAACGGGACCTCGTTGTCGGACACGACCGTGACTTCCTTCATCTTTGGATCATAGATTTGAGCAGCCAGGTTGCCCATCGCTAAGCTTTTAAGTAAGAAACCACCGTGTTAGATAAGATGGTATTGGCAAGACGGAAAAACTAGAGCATATGTCGTACACGGAAAATAAATACCTACCTTTGGGCACTTGCCGTCTACGAACATGTCATAGGTGATGGTGAAGCCACGCTTCTTATCCTTCACCTTGACGATGTCCTTAAGGCGGAGCTTGATGGAGTCGCTCGAGAAGTTTTCCATGGAGATGCTGAGACTATTCCTTCTATCGCTGGTATACTCGTGCATGTACTTCGCATGGTGCTGTAGAGTTTGGATTCGCGTGATGAACCAACACATGGCTAGGTCCAAGCCGGTCAAACCCGTCTCTACAAACCATTCGATCCGCCTTACAGTGCGAGAAGCATCGAGGTCGGAGGGAAGGGAGGCTTGGGATCTCCATGTGGAAACTTCAGTGGCGGCTCCATCCACGAAGTCTGGGTACGTTACTTCTCGGCCCGCCAGGGGAATGTCGGGGCCGTAAAAGTACGTCCGTTGCCAATTCTTGCAGGACTCGTGGCCGACGATGTCGGGGAACCGCCGGCCAGGTCAAATCTTGAAGCTTATGGTGTCGCAGTTCCTAAGCTCCTCCTTACTATGTCCAGCTTCACGTTTGACGGTGAAGAAGTACACAAAAAGGTCTAACCTAGGCCTTATCCCTAGATATCCCTCGCAAAGTGTCGCGAAGTTGCTAAGCACTAAGATACTATTGGGGGAAAGGTTATGGGGCTGGACCCTATAGTGGTTTAAGACAAAGAGGAAGAAGTGGGAGATAGGCAGGGAAACACCGCGTACCAGCTAAGCTTTGAGGTACACCTTTTCTCCGGCTTGGGGAGAAGGTGTCACCTCGCCGGTCGGCGCCGCCCGCCAGGCAAGTCCCTCCGTCGTGGGGAGGTAGCCTTCGGCGACCATCTCTTGGATATCGCGGTCGGTGATGTCCGAGCCGTGCCAGTCTCCCTTGTGCGAGTCTGGCTCCTCCTCCAGTGGCTCTAGCGCCGCCAAATTTGGGTCGCCGCCGGTGGATTCGATCACCGCCGATGCGGGGATGACCAAACCCTCTGGGGGCACGACGATTACTTTTGGTTTGAAACAACATTTCTCCCCGAAGTGATACCTTGTGTTTGCCCAAATAAAGAATCACTATGCTGCAGATAGTCCGCCTGCTTTCAATGTTATTATGCTCTGTGAGCTAAATTTCGGTTACTGCCTTCTATTGGGAGCTCCTTATCTTTAGGTTCCTGGGGGCTACGATCCACCGCGTTCTTGTGCTTTACATGAAATGGAAAGATCAAAAAGATCAGAACGAAGCGGAGCTCACCGGCTTCGCCGCGGCTTCGCTCGACGCCGCCATTGATGGGGAGGTGCTGCTGCTAGCCATGGAGTGAAGATTGGGTGCGATTGGTGCAGATGGGAGCTAGGGTTTTTTCGAGGTTTCTCGCGGAGAGCTCGAGGAGACGAGCGGCTGGAGGAAGAAGATGATGCGAGAAGAATGAGGTAAAAAGTGGAAATTTCCCCACGGTTACTATTTATCATCCTCGGCGTCAAGATTCGTGCAGCTTAATCGGACGGTTGCCATGTAGACGACGTGTTTGCGGACGTGCGCGGAAATTTCACCACGTCTCCAACCGTCACCGCCAACGGTTCGTATCGCTCGCGCGGGAAAATCAGATATGATTGCGTTCTCTGCATATGTGAGTTACGAGGCGTCGCTGACCTAAGCCTACGTCGTCCTAACTGACATGGGTAGATGAGCCGTCACATCGAAGATTACGACATAGACGGATTCATTCTGACTACGAAAGAGTACAATGGAAGATTCGACATTTCTCCGGCTTACAAGTTGAAGACGGAGAAAGCCTTGCAGGGTTCTTCAGGAGGACTACAAGATGTTGCTTGACGATTTGCCGACATCCATCTGGACGGAGCATTCCACGTGAAGAGGCAAGACGGCGCAAGATCTCGGAGTTCTCCGGGGGCTACTGTTGGGGATATGCTATATGGATATCCTTATAGCATGTCTCTTATCCGGCTAACCCGGGTGGCCCACAGTTGGTAGCATGGCCTATGGCCTGCTGAGCGGCCTAGTTAGATGGATCCAGAAGGGAGGCCCATGCCGAATAAAGGAAGGCTACAGTTGGAGTCACCGACGTACCCGGAGCCTTGGAGTGCAAGATACACAAGACTAGTAATAGACGGTGTAGGACGTTGTAACCTGTCCGGCTAGGACTTTTCCCTGTAACCCTAGGACCTGACGACTATATAAGTCGAGCCTATGGGGGCCTTTAGGGCACAACTTCAGACAATCTCAGACGATAACTTAGACTCTCTAGTCACCTCGCACAGCGAACCAATCCCTGTAACTCGGCGTATTGCCCTTATAGTGATGTACAGCAGGAGTAGGATTCCGCCACCGTCGTGGGATCTGAACCTGGGTAAGCTGTGTTACCTCGTACCCGTCAATCGTCAGCCTTACCCCACGTCTCTAAACACGCACTGTGAGGACCCCTCCATGGCGTACTCGTCGGAAATACCACAACAAGCTGATTGGCACTATGCTATGTTTTCTGTATGTGAAACAAACAAACATTTTTCAATGCATGTTATTCATGATCTTTGTTTGTAGCTTGTCATGTTGCATGCATAGTTACTATGTCCTATTGTTAGAACTCCATCTTTCATGCACATGTTTAGAGTTCTTTGATCCCAACTTTCTATGCTTGCAAATGGTTAGATCTTCATTGTGAAGGTGCATGTCACCTCAAAATTTATTCTTTTATCACTTACCTACTCGAGGACGAGCATGAGTTAAGCTTGGGGATGCTTGATACGTGGAAACGTATCTATAAATTTTGATGCTCCATGCCTGTTTACACTTTGAGGTGCTTTTTACTTTGCTTTGCTTTGTCTACACTCTGAGGTGATTTTTACATGTTTTCTGGTACTGACTTATTAACAAGTTGCCACAGTGCGAGTTGCTGTTTTCTGCTATTTTTGGTTCTAGAAAAGTTAGTAAAGAAATATTCTCGGAATTTGACAGGACAAACATCAAAGTCAATAACTTTACGTGGTGAACAAGAAGTCCAAAGGGGAACCGAAGAGGCGTGCGAGGGTGCCCGCACCCCCCTAGGCGCGGGTGGGCCCTGCCCCGCACCTAGGCAGGGTGTGGGGCCCCTAGCCACCGCCTCGGCCTCCCCTTAGCCTATAAGAAGCCCCCGATGCAGAAACCCTAAGTACCCGATCAAATCTCCACAAAACCTTCTGTAGCCGCCGCCACCGTCGTCCCTATATCAGGGGGATCTAAAGTTCTTCCTGGCACCCTGCCGGAGGGGAGATCATCCCGGAGGCCTTCTCTCCGGTATGATGCGTGAGTAGTTCCACCTTGGACTATGGGTCCATGTAGTAGCTAGATGGTTGTATCTCCTCCTTTGTGCTTTCATGTATAGATCTTCTGAGATCCGTTCATGATAAAGATGTAATCTATTTGTAATCATGCATGTTGTGTTTGCGGGGATCCGATGGATATTGAGATTATTATGTTGGTTTGATTAATGGTTTTGTCTTTATGATTCTATCATGTCTGTGTTGTTTGTGATCTTGCATGCTCTTTGTTTTTAGTAGCTATCTTGGCCAAGTAGTTGCTAGTGACTCCAAGAGGGGGTATTTATGCTCGATAGTGGGTTCATGCCTCTAGTTTCCAAGGGAAGTGACAATAATCTCTTCGGTTGTAGATATGCTATTGCTACTAGGGAGAAAACAACGGTCTCTTGTTCATGGAACATGTGGACTGTTTACCTTACACACTTTGCTTAAAGCAGTTGTCTGTTGCTTGCAACTTAATACTGGAGGGGGTTCGGATGATAACCTGAAGGTGGACTTCTAGTCATAGATGCAGTTGGATGGCGGTCTATGTATCTTGTTGTATTGCCCAATCAAATCTCATAGGATCTTTTTGACTAGTAATTGCATTGTTATGCCTTGCTCAGTTCGTGTCAATTGCCCTGCTGTAATTTGTTTACCCTTCATGCCATGTTGTTTATCTAAGGAGAGCACCTCTAGTGAACTATGGACCCTGGTCCAATCTTTACCATTGATACATCTTCCAGTGTTACTTGTTTACTTGCTGCAAACCACCATTACCTTCCACACCATATGTTTAATCCTTTGTTACAGCAAACCGGTGAGCTTGACAACCTCACTGATTCGTTGGGGAAAAGTCTTGAGTTTATGTTGTGCAGGTCTCCGCATTGCTTGCAACACCTGTGTGACGTTTCCTTCCTCCTTCTGGTTCGATAACCTTGGTCTCTACTGAGGGAAGACTTGCTGCTGTGCTCATCACACCTTGCTCTTGGGGTTTCGAACAAAGTGCTCCATGTCAAGCACCATCAGGACCCCTTAGTTCCTCGCAATATTGGTGTCTAGACTATTCGTGAGTAAGACCGTCGTAGGTATGTCCTCATATTGATGGGAGCGACCAGGTTCTGGACTTCTCAATGGAGTCCACAAAGAGTCAACCATAGTTAACTGCTATGCAGATTAACAGAGGTCATTCTGCTTGTGTGGTCGTGTTCTATGTGGGGTTGCGAGAAAGAGCAGTGATTGGCTTGGATCATCTACTGGGCCCCACACCATAGGAAGTGTGGACGGGAAAGATTGCCTGGTTGTGCAACAAGGATTTGATCTCTCATGGGTAAAGTAACGCACCTCTGCAGAGTGTAAGAACTGTAACTTATTAGTCCCTGTTCCGGGAAGGAGCTATGAACGCGGTAGGAAAGGAACTCCATGAAAGTTCTGGTAAACCTGTGAAGGCTAACGGACATAGCTTTTCAGAATAAAAGCAACCTTTGAAGAAATGTTTGCGAAAACCGGCATTGCCTACGACTTATGGACTGTGGATGTAGATATAGTGCATCAAACACTCCTTTTCCAGTGAACTTGCTGAGTACACTCGTACTCAACGTATCTTATTAACCCTTGATAGATTCTGAATCCATTGAGACAACGTCTACATTAAGTTATGCTCCAGAAATAACCATCAAAAGCTCAAGCTCTTCAATGAAGTAAAGGAAGACAAGATATACATCAACTAAAGTGAAGACGAAGTTGCTGATTAGATAGAATTATAATCTCTAGCCATAGAACCTACTTCTATAGAGTATTGCAATAGCAGCAATACAAGCCAAATAGTTAGATGCTAATCTTATCAGCATAATAGTTATGAGTTGATTATTTCTGATTCTTCTTTGTAAGAAGTTTCTTTCTCTCTATTTAACCTAGAGTGCTCTCTGGATCTTGTGTAAGGAGTCGATTTGTAACCTATAGTCATGTCTTGAACCTGTTGTGTTTCTGTTGTACCACTCTAAGGGATGTAATACTAGTGAACGATGTTTCATTGGTTTTATGTCAACGACTATAGTGTACTACATCATGCAGTGGTATGCTGAGTCACCGCAGCTGGTATCAGAGCATATGCTTTGACCTTAGGATTAAAACCCTTTTAGGAATATTTGTAGGTTGGATAGTGACTATTGGAGCCATCTTATCTAAACCAAATATTCTTATGAATTGTGATGAGTATCCACTTGAGGATAACTTTCTCACGAAATGTATAAATCGTATTTCTTCAAAATAGTTGTCCATCTTCTCTCAGTGAAGTGTTATTTAGTGTCTTTCGAAGGAGATATAACCCACCAAGATACTTTAGGAAAGCCAATTGGTCGCAGTAGAGTTGGATCAAGTTTAGCATGTAAATCGAAGTAATACAGATGGTGTAGCCTAACCATAGAATTCAAGTAAGACAATGGAATCTTATTGTTAATTGGTAACAATAGACAACATAATGAAGACTATTAGAGCCGGTATAGTTGTAATGGGTAGTAAATCATGTGGGATTCACTTGAGAAGTCTATGTGGTGGAGTGAAATTATGCTAATAATCAATGATAGTACTATGAGAAATAAAGTCACCATGGTTTGATTAGCTCTTAAATCATGATAAAGAGGTAAAACATAACAAGGTCATGGTGAGCTTAGCTCCGAAACCATGATATAAGTGTAAATAGGGCAAATACTTAGTAAATTATCTTGAGGTAGAAGTAAGAAAATGACATGGAAGAACTATGATAGAAGTTATAGGTGTCATAAATCCTGATAAAATTTAGTTTTAGATGTTCAATGGAAACTTATTAGTAGTGTTGAGAGATCATGTAAGGTTAGTTTACTATATAAAGAATGGTTGGTTACAGTTAATCATTCAAAAAGTGAGACAAAAGTTTAGTCAAAACCAAATTGAGACCACTTTACTTAAGATTATCCTGTTGCAATTGAGCAATGGGGTAAATACTAAGACAAAGTATAGTTTGACCCTAAGTGCTAACTATCACGATGTAACCTATATGAGGAGGTGTCATATACTCACAACTAAGCCTGAATTCTAGAGATGTTATACTCAAGTACTATATTTCGGGCTTAGAATATTGTGTGTTATATGTACCACATTTGGATTTATTGGTTTTTCTTGGATCTTCTTGATTGACTAGATATGTACATGAAGTTTGACTTGGTGTTCAAATGCATGTTGCAACATCCAGTTACTACTTGATGTTATAAACCTAGATAGGAAATAGGATTTCGTGTAAGGGAGTGACGAGTTCCGAAGACCAAGATGAAAACTTACATGAAGAGTGAAGCCAAGTATAAGGAGTATCAACACAATTTGAAGGAAGGATCAAATCAGATCTTTGTTAGTTAACAATAAGAAGGAAGGTTAATGTAGGAAATATATTGGGCAACACGAAGTGATGAACTTAAGATTCACCCCGAAGTAGGTGATGTTACTAAGAAGTTAATGGAGTAGTAGTAACAAGTTCATGGAAGTATCATGAATAAGGTACAAATAAGGAGCTTTGGAACAAAATGGTATTCAAGCTCTGACAATTCACAGAGAATGCCAATAGTACGTCGGAAACCTGTAGGGTAATACATACACCCTAGGATAGTCCACAGCTGATATTCGGTCGACTTAGTTAACCAGATTATCTTGTTATTGCATAAATATCATAAAACTTGGCCTAAGTTAGAGAATACATAAATTAGTATAAAGATTAAAGTGACCGTCTTTCGAGACGTTTCACGAAATCAAGACTTACCAAAATAAGATGTACAAATAGTATGTAAGACAAATAATATTGGAAGATCTATTTGAGGATCCACAATTGTGTGGGTATACCGTAAGTTCTTTTAGGAGACTTTAAACAGCTAGAGTATAAGTTAAACAAAGATCAACATCTTAGTTATAAAGCCAATGGTTATTATAGAGATAGTTTGGAGACCCTTAGTAAACCCTAGGGGGGAGAGTAAACAATAAAATGAAAGAATTGCTATCTGATTTTCCAAGTAAAGGTTGGAGAAGAAGTACTAATCTATGACAACATTAAGACTTATTTTCATAAGGTTAAAAGAAAGTCATCATTACAAAAGTACTCTTGGAAGTATGTCTGGGTGAAATACCGAAGTTTACTTCAAGATAGTAGTACCCAAACCTTAAGGTAATTAATAAATGAAGTTGAAGAAGTACTTAAGGTGATAACAAAAGATTGTCTAAAAGCTTGATAAGGTAAAAGCTTGAAGTAATAAAATAGAATAGTCCTAACAGACTAATTCTAAAAGAAACAACTCTTAAGTGATCCTTAAGAGGGAATAAAGCACATCCAATTGGACATGTGTATAGGAAAAAGAGATATGGGTATGGACTAAAGGTGTCCAAAACCAATCTTCGGAAGGAATACCAGTATAGAACATACAATGACAAACCCCAAATTTAGTCTTTTGACCATAACTATTGTCTAATAGAATTTAAAACCATGTTTAGTGAGACTTCCTAGACCTTACATAATATAGTAAAGAAGATTAATGATCAAGTAAAGGAGTTGGATTAGGATACCTAATCAGGATAAGGAACTAAAGAAGAGACCCCAAATTAAGGAGTTTATAATAAGGTCATATCCCTAAAGGAGGACATTAAAAGGAACTTTGGAGTATTGAAGACAACAAGTTAGAGATTGTCAAGTATGATGAGAATTCAAGGAAAAGATTTGGATATGGGATACTACATTTATTCCCATTTGAGGTTACTATGGAGCTGAGACGTGTCGTAACCAATACAAGTCAATTCCTCATTCCAAAACGAAAGAGTGTACGAACTTCGAGGATGAAGTTTATTTTAAGGGGGAGAGTCTGTAACATCCCAACATTAGAGCTTAGAAATAAGCTGAACCCAGATGTGTGCATTGCATTCATGCATAGAAAATCCGAATAATTTTCGCGCTTTTGAACAAAACTTGTCAAAGTGATTGAATCTTCTCTTAACTTGATGGAATTGAAGTAGATCATCAAGTTGACTGCGATAAGTTTCAATATGATCTTTGCCCAAACCTTATTTTTGGGTAAAGATGATTTGATCTAAGGGTAGATCAAATGTAATAAAAAAACTAAACAACCAACACATTACTTAATGTTTGATTTTAATCTTTAAGAGATCATATCATAGTATTCATTACACAACTCATGAATACCAAGTTATGAATATAACTTAAGTAATAAGAATGTAACAACTAAATCTTGACCTATCTTAATCTTATCTACTTATACCATGAGTATCATGGTAATACCTAACCTTAACTCTTTAGTGAGATTGAGTAGGAAAGAAACCAAGTCAAGACCATTCACCATATATCTTTCTTTCCATACCAATTTCTATCATCTCTATTGAACTATATTTTAACATCTCTTGAATATCATTGTTGAGTAATCAACTATTGATATATCAATTCTTAACCTATCAATTCTTGATCTATCAACTCTTGTTCTCATCATAGCATACTTTCTAAAGCCTTTATAAAAAGAAGTAAGAAGAGGTAGGTAGTAATGCTAGTTCTAGATATCATCTATAGGACGGGAGTGTTTGAACAGAATCAAATCAATATGAGAATTGGTGGAGTTAACTCACTCCTGAATGGATAGAGGAGTTATTTGAAATAAAGATATATGTGGTAACAAAGAGGATTATAAGGATGAATATTGAAGATAGTTACCAGGAGTAATCCTATTGGATCAAGCAGGTATAGTAAATGAGTAATCTCCTAGTCAAATAGAGATATTAAGAATATAATTATAATACTACTATAATGTTGTATTGATTAAAGCCTTGATTAGCCAACTGGAAACCTAAGCCATAAATGATCAAAGGATTATAATGATCATAATCAAGTCACTAAGAGTGAATGATTATATCTATAAGTTACATTGGTGGATAGAACATGATTAAACCCTAGTATAGATATGTTATCCTAGGTTAGTCATGCCAAGTCATAGTGGTATATTATGAGGTTGGAATAGGAGTTGCTGAGGCAAGTAAAGGATAAGATATGGTGAATAAGATGATGCTAGAGCAACATTAAGTTAGAGAAGTAGTATATTCATCTTAGAGAATACTAAACACTTGAAGGAAGTAGGATTTGATATATATATATATCTATTAGAGTAATATTAGTGTTGGATGATAAAGGAAGAGTATGAATGGGATTATCAGTAAATACTTAGTGGATTAGAGGTTATCATTAGTGGAGTAGTGGCTATAACCAAGTATAGATATGAAAAGATTATGAAAAGCTTCAGTGACAAGCTTATAATATTTATAAGTGAGATTACAAAGTAATTTGTGAAGTAAGAGAGTGATCATTCAAATGGATTTGGAGTCATTAGAAGTATTCTAGAAGTTGGAGATATTTCTATGAGGAAATCATGTAGAGATTTAGTGTCAAGCTCATTGGATTTACAAATGGATTTAGAAGGAGGAAGTGTTGATAAGAATATTATTGCGAAGTAAAGCTCATCATGTTAACACATGATGATGGATGTGAAGGAGTAGTATATATCTAGGAAAGGAATTCCTCAAGTAAGGGACAATAATTATAAAGCATGGAAAATAGGAATTCTTGATAAACACTCAACCTTAAATCTATAATCAAACTTAATATCCATTTCATATGTTTGATCTATCATCATTTTTCCACAATGGCTTATAGTAATATTTTCCTATAGCAATTCACTCAAGCATATCTTTATCATTCCCAACTATCATAACCATATGTGTTTAGGAGTTATCTTTATCAATTCTTCTCCATAAGTCATTCCAGAAAATAACTTTCTATTTTAAAAGGTGATATCATTAAAGATCACAAACATAAAGACAATATGTTTTAGTCATTAATCTTTATTTACATCAATAAAAGGATATATGTATATATATAATGTCATAACCAATATCATTTAACATTATTCACCACCATATTAAGGCATTAACTATATATAATTATTATATGAGGCCTTTCTCATGATTTTATAGATATTATGAAACCATATTTATACATAAATAAATAATAGCATAGCTTAAAAAAAGTTTCTAAATAAGAAACAAAATCTTAAACCCTAAAGTTATTAATTATTTTTCTCACCTACATCTCATCAATCAGTAGTTGTATATCCTTAAAAAATTTATGGTATGTTATATGAATTGAATTCATAACAAAAGCCCCTACTGATATTAAAAGGAAAAGTATTTATATAAGAAAATAAAGAAACTCTAAACCATATCTAATAAAAGATCACAAAAAGGATTCTAAATACACTTTATTTATGCTACATGTATTTAGCAAATAAATTCTATAAAGAAATTTCAAACAAATGTGTATTATACAAATCTGAAAAGAAAACAGAAAATGGAAAAGGAAAACAGAAACAAAAAAAGGACCAGGCACAATCAACAGGCCGTCCTAGAATTCTCCTCCACCTATCTACCACCCACGAGTAGCAGCAGCCAATTTCCTCTCTCACTTTGCTACAGCCCACCTGGCCCAAGAACAGCCCACGACCGGCCCGTACCCGTTCAAGACTCTGTTCGTCGTCTTCCTCGCGTCGTCATCGACCTCCCGATGGAAGAAGAAGCTCGCTGGTGGCCGCACCACCGTCGCCCGTGCCAAGATCCGCGCCGCCGCTCTTTAGGGCCTATAATATGTGTTCTTGTTGTAGTGGAGAAGCCCTACACGCTATATCCATTCCTCTCTCCTGAATTTCCTCTATAGACAAAACCCTAGCTCGCCAGAGACGCTCGTCACCGTCGCTTTGAAGCTTCCCTTTCCCTATAGAGCTCACCGTTGGAACCACCGAGATGCCCTGGTTCATCTCGTGGAAGGAATCGGCCGCGCATGCCCTTAATCGAGCTCCATGGTCTCGTCTTCCCGAAGTCTGGCCACCGCTCTCGCCATCGACTCTGGTCACGATTCGCCTCCCTATCACCCTCTTCGCATTCCTGGTGAGCTTGCGCATCTCGCTAGCCCTTTCGATTCGCTCTTAGCCCTCTCTATCGCCTTTCCCACGAAGACTAGAGCGTGCCACCATCCGATCTCGTCGGAGCTGATGCTCCGGTGACCAATCCTGGACGGCGCAGCCATAGTTAGACTCTCCATTGCGTCCTCTTTCCAACACCCCTAATCACGCTAACTGAAACGTCGTACATCGCCGTCGGCGACCATGATCTGGAGGTGGAGGCCGCGCTGACGAAAACATGATGTCATGCTACTGTCACTCTACCACCTCAGCATCGTTTGACCAAGTCTTTGTCCCACGTGGCGACCGACGTGGCCCTGAGCCCACCTGTCAGTGACTAGGTCTAGGTTTAGCTTCGGTATAAAAAGATAATTCATGTTTAGTAAATAGACAAACAATAGAAATTCAAATATAAATATTCCAGAAATTAAATAAAATGATTAAATCTTGTTAAATCAATAACTTTTGTTTTATAATTCAGAAAAATTGTGTAATATATGAAAATATTTAGAAAAATAAAATCTATAATTTAACTTTATTATCAAACATTATTGTATTAATCATTTAAATAACTATTATTTAATCAAGGTTTTATAAGTAATACAACTTTAATAATTCATATTTTAATAATGGTAATTGCTAAAAATATAAATAATATACCAAAATTCTTACAAAAATAAGAACTATAATTTAAAACTATAATAATGTATTATTATATCACTTAACTAAATATTTATTATTTATTAAGTGTTTATAAAGTAATAAATCTTATAAAAATCATATCATATTATTTAAAAATCACAAAAATAAATATAATATACCAAAATGATCACAAAAATAATCCCTCCATGTTAAAAATATGACATTCCACATTTGAAGTAAATAAAATCAAACACTCTAATAACTTGAACTTAAATCTAATTCCTTAATTGATAATTTATATAAAAGTAAGTAAAAACTTGCTAATATTTCTTAAATTATACATCTAAAGCCTAATAATAGTATTTGACTTAAATATTGATAGTATGAAATTCATATAATCCAAAAACATCTTAATTACAATTTTTGAAGAGTTATCATTCATCTATAAATAGTAAATAATCTTGTTTAATTATCCGCAAACCATAACCACACCTTTATAAGAAGATAAACCTTTTTGTTCAATTATAATACCAAGACACCACTACTTAAATATAAGTAGTACCACTCTTAAGTAACTTTAATGAAACATTATGAAGTGAACAAGGTACAAATATGATAAGCACTACACCTTAAGTCCATCTATGTCCTTAAAGTTAAACTTTAGTCTACAAGACTATAAACACCTTGATTAAGGATGTATTATGTGTTTTATAGTTAACTTTGGTCTGTTTCAATTAAGACCTAGTGCATCTCAAAACCAAACTAACCAAGTACACACCAAGAGACATCGACCACCTTCTATTAACCATCAAGATTGTTTAAACCTCAGGAAAGAAACCTTTTCTTCGAAGGTTATCCTTTTTGCCACTTCAAACAACAAATCTTAAAATAATATCTCCAACTCTTAGCAACTAAACCCAATGACTTCTATCATAGACACCAGATGACAATTAATCATAATCACATCACTTTATACACTACTTGTATATTTTAGATTGTTAATACTTAAAGTTTAAATGCTTTTGTTTAGTTAAGTAAAGTTTTCTTCAAAAGTTATTCTTTTAAGATACACTAAAAGTAATTCTTAAGAATTCCAAAATTAATCTATTCAAGTAACAACCTTCATATAAGGAGTCTTTAGATACCATTTCACACTTCAATATTTTATTTTTTGTGTGTACTTTATTATACTTGCATGTTTTTTCACACACGCTCACAAGCCATAATAAGAAGCACAAGTGTGAAACTGTCAACACCCGATTTTTTAATCCCAGATGCCTGTTATGCCATACATCACAATCCCAGGATTACCATTTTTGCAAGACATAACAGATTTGATATCACAGTACATCATCCATTACAAACCATACATAAGGTCTTACACAAATAAGGATCTCATGATCCAAGTCTTCAAGACAATTCAAGCAGCAGAATAACGTAATAGTAACGATAGCGTAGGCGAGGCTCCATCTTCATGGTCACAGGCAATGCTCACGATGAGAGATGATCCTAGTTGTCGTAACCATCCTGCTGTCCATCTTCCTGATACTCCTCTTCATAGTCTGGCCACGGGAATAGCTAGGGACAAAACCATGAGTACTCTTCAAGTACTCGCAAACGAATACTAACAAGTGATGTGGTTTTGAATAGGATATACTAAGCTCTAGGGTTGTTTTGCAAAAAGCCAGATTTACCTCTACTAAGTTCCGAAGCAAAGAAAGCTAGTTGAAAGTTTTATCACACCTAAGTGGGAACTTCAATTCCAGATCACAACTCCGTTGTGGTCAAGTCAAAGTCATAAATCATTTCACAAGTCATTTTGAAAACACCTGACGATAGAACAGTATGGCCACTCCAACTGTCCATAACCGCGGACGTGGCTATTCGAATAGTTTGACACTGCAGAGATTGTACACTTTCACCACAACATTCGATACATCCGTCAGGAACAATCCTGAATTCACCATACTCAGTATGCGAATAATCAATCCTAACATTTCCATTACACGCCCTAGTATAGGCACCTATCCTGTGAGTTTGGCCTCCCAACCATGACCAACTGTCATCTTGGGTACTGCACAGGTGGACAATCTTCACAAGGTAGCCTCAGCTCAGACCTTGGCCGCAAGGGAACCCATACTAAGGTATATAAATTTCTGAAGGGTTTTACGGCATAGTAAATCAAAATTTTCTATGGATGCAAACAGAGGTAAAAGCCAAGATCTAATCTAGGAGATGCAAACAACGAGAGAGATTGGATTAGATCTTCATACCCTTGAAGATTCGTACAGCGGAACGTTCGTCGGAACGTGGGTGATGTAGTCGTACTCGCTTCTCCTCCTCGCGATCCGATTCGATCTAGCACCACAAGTGGCGGTGCCTCCGTGAGATGCACACGTGCAGCACCTCAACGTCTCCTCCTTAATCGGTCCAGCAAGTATGGTGGAGAGACGGATTGGATCTACAACACGACGGCGTGGTGTATGTGGTGGAGAGTTTCTGCAGCAGGGCTTCGCCTACACGCAGTCGGGAGGGAGAGAGAGAGGAGGGCAGCAGGGCGACTGGGCTTGGAGGGGAAGGTGTGGGGGGTGGTGCGCCCCCAGCCCTCTTTATATAGAGGGGTGGGCGGCTGCCCTAGCCCCTCCCCCAAGCCCAAACCGGCGGCCACAAGGAGGAGGAGTGGGGGGCAAGGAAACCCCCCCTTCTAGAAGGTCTAGTTAGGGTTTTACCCTAGCTGGCCGGTTGGGCCCTATGGGGCCTTGTGCCCCTGGCCCAATGCGGCCAGGGCACTCCCTCATAGGCCCATGCCCCCTCCCGGAAGGTGGGGCCACGTTGGTCCCCTTCCGGAAGGTTCTAGAAGCTTCCGGTACAATACCGATTAATCCGGAACAATTCCGAACTCCAAAAACTGCACTGCCTTATATGAATCTTATTCTCCGGAGCATTCCGGAACCTCTCGTGATGTCCCGGATCCCATCCGAGACTCCGAACAAAAACTCATAAACCAATTATCCAATCTATCCTAGCGTCGAGACACGTTAAGTGTGTGACCCTGCGGGTTCGAGAATATGCAGACATGATCTTCTATCAATAATCAACAGCGGGGTCTGGAAACCCATATTGACTCCCACACATTCATCGATGATCATATCAGATGAACCACGATGCCAGGATTCAATCAATCCCATATATATATATTCCCTTCGTCTCGCGATATTTTACTTGCCCGAGATTCGATCGTCGGTACCGTCATACCTAGTTCAATCTCGTTCACAGCAAGTACTTTACTCGTTCCGTAATCCGATATCACTTTGTGATTAACTCCTTAACCACATTCTTGCAAGCGGTGTTGATATCGATTACCGAGTGGGCCCGAAGTATATCTCTCCGACTTGGGAGGGACAAATCCCATCTCGATACATACAACCCAACAGATACTTTCCGATCACCTGAGAGACACCTTTATGATCACCCTCTCATAGGACGACGTTTGATGACCTCAAAGCTTTCTTCCGATACCAGGGAGTTGTATTATCTCATGGTCCAAGGAATACAATATTTGACATAAGAAAAGCTTCGCAAAGACGAACACGATGACACGATCTAATTGCTTCGCTTAGTTTGGGTCTGTCCACCATATCATTCTCCCAATGATATGATCTCATTATTAATCGACAACTCATGTCCATGGTTAGAAAACCTTAACCATCATTAATCAATGAGCTAGTCCATAGAGGCGTACCAGGGACACGGTGTTGTTCACAAACCACACAAGTATTAAAGTTTCCGCTTAATACAATTCTAGCATGGAATATAAACTTTATCATGAACAAGAATTATAATAATAACATCTTTATTATTGCCTCTAGGGCATAATTCCAACAGTCTCCCACTTGCACTAGAGTCAATAATCTAGTTTACATTTGGCAACAATCTCACACCCATGGCACTGAGGTGCTGATCATGTTTTACACGTGGAAGAGGTTTAGTCAATGGATCTGCGACATTCAGATCTGTATGTACTTTGCTAATCTTCAGATCTCCATCTGCTATATAATCTCGGATTATATGAAACTTGCGGTTGATATGCTTGGTCTTTGGATGATATCTTGGTTCCTTAGCCATTGCTATGGCGCCAGTGTTGTCGCACAATATCTCCAATGGGTCCAAGGCACTTGGAACCACACCAAGCTCAGTGATGAAGTTCCTGACCCAAACTCCTTCACTTGACGCTTCTGCAGCAGCCATGTATTCCGCTTCTACTGTAGATCCCGCGATCACGCTTTGCTTGCAGCTTCTCCAGCTCACAGCTCCTCCATTCAAAATATAAACGTATCATGTCTGATATTTAGAATCATCCTTGTCGGTGTCGAAACTAGCGTTGACGTAACCCTTTACGACGAGCTGTTCATCACCTCCATAGACTAAGAACATTTCTTTAGTCCTATTTAAATACTTTAGGATGTTCTTCACGGCTGTCCAGTGTTCCACTCCTAGATCACTTTGGTACCTGCTCGTCAAACTAAGAGCATTGGAAACATCCGGTCAAGTACACAACATGTCATACATGATTGAACCTATGGCCGAGGCATAAGGCACTTTGCTCATAGCTTCTCTATCATTTACCGTAGCTGGACACTGAGCCCTGCTCAATATCTTACCTGACAACATAGGCACTGAACCTTTCTTTGCCTTATCCATTCTGAACCTTTTCAGAACTTTGTCTAGGTATGTACTCTGGCTTAAAGCTATCGGGCGTCTTTGTCTATCTCTATAGATTTTGATGCCCAATATATAAGCAGCTTCACCTAGGTCTTTCATTGAAAAACACTTGTTCAAATAACTCTTCACATCGTTAAGCATGTTGATGTCATTTCCAATAATCAATATGTCATCCACATATAGTACTAGAAATGTCACCGAGCTCCCACTCACTTTCTTGTAGATGCAAGCTTTGTAGCAATTTGGAACAAATCCAAAGCTCTTGATCACTTGATCAAAACGAAGGTTCCAACTCCGAGATGCTTGCTTCAGTCCATAAATGGAACGCTGAAGTTTGCATACTTTATCAGCATCCTTAGGATCGACAAAACCTTCGGGTTGCACCATATACAACTCTTCATCAATGTTGCCATTGAGGAACGCAGTCTTGACATCCATCTGCCATATTTCATAATCATGAAATGCAGCAATTGCTAATAAAATCCGAATGGACTTAAACATCGCTATGGGAGAGAAAGTCTCATCGTAGTCAACACCTTGAACTTGTCGAAAACCTTTCGTGACAAGCCGTGCTTTATAGACGGTAAAATTACCATCCGCGTCCATTTTCTTCTTGAAGATCCATTTGCACTCAACGGCCTTTCGGTCGCTAGGAGGGTCCACCAAAGTCCATACTTGGTTTTCGCTCATGGATCCCAATTCGGATTTCATGGCTTCTAGCCATTTCTCAGAGTCTGGGCTCATCATCGCTTCCTCATAGTTCGTAGGTTCACTGTCTTCTACTAACAAGACAGTCAAGACAGGGTTGCCGTACCACTCAGGAGGGGCACGCGACCTTGTCGACCTGCGACGTTCAGTAGCAGCATCGTTCGAAGCTTCATGATCTGTGTCATTAGCTTCCTCTATTGTTGGTGCAGGCGGCACTGGAACAATTTTAGGTGCTACGCTACTCTCGAACTCAAGAGAAGGTTCAATAACCTCGTCTAGCTCTACTTTCCTCCCACTCACTTCTTTCGAGAGAAACTCCTTCTCAAGAAAGGAACCGTTCTTTGCGACAAACACTTTGCCTTCGGTTCTGTGATAGAAGGTATACCCAATAGTTTCCTTAGGGTATCCTATGAAGACGCATTTTTCCGCTTTGGGTTCGAGCTTGTCCGGCATTAACTTCTTGACGTAAGCTTCGCATCCCCAAATTTTAAGAAACGACAACTTAGGTTTAGCACCAAACCACAGTTCATACGGTGTCATCTCAACGGATTTAGATGGAGCCCTATTTAAAGTGAATGCAGCGGTTTCTAATGCATAACCCCAAAATGATAACGGCAAATCAGTAAGAGACATCATTGATCGGACCATACCTAATAGGGTTCGATTCCGGCGTTCAGACACACCATTGCGCTGTGGTGTTCCGGGTGGCGTGAGTTGCGAAACGATTCCGCTTGCTTTAAGATGCGTGAGAAAATCATAACTCAAATATTCACCTCCATGATCAGATCGTAGAAATTTAATCTTTCTGTTACGATGGTTCTCCACTTCATTCTGAAATTCTTTGAACTTTTCAAATGTTTCAGATTTATGTTTCATTAAATAGATATACCCATATCTACTTAAGTCATCGATAAAAGTGAGAAAATAGCGATATCCACCGCGCGTCGAAACACTCATCGGTCCGCATACATCGGTATGTATGATTTCCAACAAGTCCGTTGCTCGCTCCATCATACCGGAGAACGGGGTTTTGATCATCTTGCCCATGAGGCATGGTTCGCATGTGTCAAACGATTCAAAATCAAGAGACTCCAAAAGTCCATCAGAATGGAGTTTCTTCATGCGCTTTACACCAATATGACCTAGACGATAGTGCCACAAATAAGTAGTATTATCACTATCTACTTTGCATCTCTTAGCCTCAACGTTATGGATGTGTGTTTCATCCCTTTCGAGATTTAGAAGAAATAAACCATTCACAATAGGTGCATGACCATAAAAGATGTTACTCATATAAATAGAACAACCATTATTCTCCGATTTAAATGAATAACCGTCTTGCAATAAACACGATCCAGAAATAATGTTCATGCTCAACGCAGGCACATTATAACATTTATTAAGGTTTAAAATCAATCCCGAAGGTAAAACTAAGGAGAGCGTGCCGACGGCCATCACATCCACTCTTGATCCGTTGCCAACGCGCATCGTCACCTCATCCCTCGCAAGCCGCCGTCTATTCCGTAGCTCCTGTTTCGAGTTACAAATATTAGCAACTGAACCGGTATCAAATACCCAGGCACTACAACGAGGGCTAGTAAGGAAAACATCAATAACTTGTATATCAAATATACCTTTGATGGTGAGCCTCCTTGTCTGTTAAGTACTTCTGACAGTTGCGCTTCCAGTGACCCTTGTCCTTGCAATAGAAGCACTCAGTGTCCGGCTTAGGACCAGACTTGAGCTTCTTCTCAGCAGGGGCAACGCGCTTGCCGCCGCCTTTCTTGAAGGGATTCTTTGCACCCTTACCTTTCTTGAAGGTGGGGGGCTTGTTGACCATCAACACATGATTATCCTTTTTGATGTCCACCTCCGCTACTTTCATCTTAGCGAAGAGCTCAGTGATCATATCAGTGGAACCAATCTGATTGTGAGCAACTACAAAACTTTTGTAGCTAGGAGGGAGTGACTGTAGAACTCTGTCAATCTTGAGCTCCTCTGGAATCTTGCAGTCCAGTTGCTCAAGGCGTTGAGTGTAGCCCGACATCTCAATGGCGTGCTCACTAACGGAACTCCCTTCCTCCATCTTGTAGTTAAAGAATTTCTTAGAGATCTCATATCTCTCAGAACGGGCATGAGTCTGAAACATAGTTTTCAGCTCCTCAAGAATCTCAAAGGGCCCGGCGAACTCCTCAAAATGATTTTGAAGATCCGATTCTATAGCATACAACATGGCGATCTTAGTCAAATCATAATCATCCTTGCGCGACTGATAAACAGCTTTCTCATCAGCCGGCGCATCTATAGCAGGGGCGTCACCTAGCGCTTTCTCAAGGACATAGTCCTTTTGTCCGCCAGCGAGAATGATTCTCAGAATGCGGAACCATTTGGTGAAGTTAGACCCATTGTTTCTAAGCTTTTCTATCTCAGCAAAAACGTTGAAGTTGAGGTTGGACTTAGCCATGTGATCTACAGTATTTGCAAGTACAATTTTAGACTATGTTCATGATAAATAGTTCAACTTAATCAAATTACCAGATGAACTCCCACTAAATTCAACATCCCTCAAGTTGTTTAGTGAACATGATCCAAATTCACCACACCTAATCCGATCATCACGAGAAGAGATGTGGCTTCAATGGTGGACAACGAAGTGTCGATCATATCATTCATATGACTCATGCTTAACCTTTCGGTTCATGTGTTCCGAGGCCATGTCTGTACATGCTAGGCTCGTCAAGTTAGACCCAAGTATTTCCGCGTGTGCAAAAACTGGCTTGCACCCGTTGTATGTGAGCGTAGAGTCTATAGCACCCGATCATCACGTGATGCTTTGACACGACGAACTTTCGCAACGGTGCATACTTGGGGAGAACACAATTTTTATCTTGATCTTTAAGTGAGGAATCATCTTATAATGCTACCGTCGCGATCTAAGCATAATAAGATACATAAAAGGATAAACATCACATGCATATAACTTTATGTGACATGGTATAGCCAATCTTCGCGCAATGATCTCCATCTTGTGCGTTCCGGCATGATCTCCATCACTCCACCATGATTGCCTCCACCATGAATAGCAACTACAACTATTGCTAACTACTTAGCGATAAAGTGAAACTATTACATGGCGCATAAGAAGTTGACACACAGGTCATACACAATTATAAAGACAACCATATGGCTCCTGCCGGTTGTGTACTCATCGACATGCAAGTCATGAAACATTACAAAACATGATCATCGCATACATTATACACATCACATCTTGGGCCATACCATATCACAGAAAACACTCCCTGCAAAAACAAGTTAGACGCCTCTACTTTGTTGTTGCATGTTTTACGTGGCTTATGGGAGTAGATGCTAAGAACGATTCTTACCTACGGAAAGCCACAACGGTGATATTATCGTTGCCAAACTCCGGTGTTAATCCCATGACAACTATAGTGAGAGAAACTGGCATCCACCAGCCGCATGTGTGGAACAAGCCACACGTCAAGTGCGGAGCCGGTCTCGCGAACGACGTCGCGTAAGGTTGGCCTGGACCGCTTCAATCTCACTATCCTGCGTCATAAGAAGAACACAAACAAGAGGCTTTCAACAGAAAACATCAACGCCTGCAACAACCATGTTGCGTTCTACTCGTGAAACACATCTACGCATAGATCTAGCTCTGATACCACTGAAGGGTTTCGCGGCATAGTAAATCAAAATTTTCTACGGATGCGAACAGAGGGAAAAGCCAAGATCTAATCTAGGAGATGCAAACAACGAGAGAGATTGGATTAGATCTTCATACCCTTGAATATTCGTACAGCGGAACGTTCGTCGGAACGTGGGTGATGTAGTCGTACTCGCTTCTCCTCCTCGCGATCCGATCCGATCTAGCACCACAAGTGGCGGTGCCTCCGTGAGATGCACACGTGCAGCACCTCGATGTATCCTCCTTCCTCGGTCCAGCAAGTATGGTGGAGAGACGGATTGGATCTACAACACGACGGCGTGGTGTATGTGGTGGAGAGTTTCTGCAGCAGGGCTTCGCCTACACGCAGTCGGGAGGGAGAGAGAGAGGAGGGCAGCAGGGCGACTGGGCTTGGAGGGGAAGGTGTGGGGGGTGGTGCGCCCCCAGCCCTCTTTATATAGAGGGGTGGGCAGCTGCCCTAGCCCCTCCCCCAAGCCCAAACCGGCGGCCACAAGGAGGAGGAGTGGGGGGCAAGAAAACCCCCCCTTGTAGAAGGTCTAGTTAGGGTTTTACCCCAGCTGGACGGTTGGGCCCTATGGGGCCTTGTGACCCTGGCCCAATGCGGCCAGGGCACTCCCTCATAGGCCCATGCCCCCTCCCGGAAGGTGGGGCCACGTTGGTCCCCTTCCGGAAGGTTCTAGAAGCTTTCGGTACAATACCGATTAATCCGGAACAATTCCGAACTCCAAAAACTGCACTGCCTTATATGAATCTTATTCTCCGGACCCTTCCGGAACCTCTCGTGATGTCCCGGATCCCATCCGAGACTCCGAACAAAAACTCATAAACCAATTATCCAATCTATCCTAGCGTCGAGACACGTTAAGTGTGTGACCCTGCGGGTTCGAGAATATGCAGACATGATCTTCTATCAATAATCAACAGCGGGGTCTGGAAACCCATATTGACTCCCACACATTCATCGATGATCATATCAGATGAACCACGATGCCAGGATTCAATCAATCCCATATATATATATATTCCCTTCGTCTCGCGATATTTTACTTGCCCGAGATTCGATCGTCGGTACCGTCATACCTAGTTCAATCTCGTTCACAGTAAGTACTTTACTCGTTCCGTAATCCGATATCACTTTGTGATTAACTCCTTAACCACATGCTTGCAAGCGGTGTTGATATCGATTACCGAGTGGGCCCGAAGTATATCTCTCCGACTTGGGAGGGACAAATCCCATCTCGATACATACAACCCAACAGATACTTTCCGATCACCTGAGAGACACCTTTATGATCACCCTCTCATAGGATGACGTTTGATGACCTCAAAGATTTCTTCCGATACCAGGGAGTTGTATTATCTCATGGTCCAAGGAATACAATATTTGACATAAGAAAAGCTTCGCAAAGACGAACACGATGACACGATCTAATTGCTTCGCTTAGTTTGGGTCTGTCCACCATATCATTCTCCCAATGATATGATCTCATTATTAATCGACAACTCATGTCCATGGTTAGGAAACCTTAACCATCATTAATCAATGAGCTAGTCCATAGAGGCGTACTAGGGACACGGTGTTGTTCACAAACCACACAAGTATTAAAGTTTCCGCTTAATACAATTCTAGCATGGAATATAAACTTTATCATGAACAAGAATTATAATAATAACATCTTTATTATTGCCTCTAGGGCATAATTCCAACAATTTCCAGTCAAGCCCTACCCAATTTTCGGGTATTGTGGTTGTACAGTAAAATTGGAATGGTATCGCATCCAGACAACCATCAGTTTTATAAAGGTCTAAGGCTCATGCCTTAACATTTTCATCATCAAAATCATGTGGTGTTTGGAAACACATGTCAAAACATTTCAATAGAATGACTCATCATTCGAAGGTTTTCATAACCATTTTCACCAAGTATTTCCACCTAAAGTTGATCAAGTTTTAGGCTTAGCACTAGCATCTACAGGTGGGGATAAATACTAATGAGGGGTGGTAAACAAGTGGGGATTAGCTAAGTTCAATCTCATGCCTTAGGATGACATCAAGATGATCTAATTTAGGCCAAATTTTATGCTCTTTATGCTACCTTCAGTTACCTTTCTAGAATCTACAAGTTACTAAGTAACTGTAAGAATAAAGCTAAGTTTGAATTAATGGGTCGCGCGGGATGTTTAACTGGGCCGACCCACTACACACAGCGTGTACGCGGGCTGAGTAAGTGGGCGACCCCACTCGTCCGTGAGACAACGAGGGGCGAAGCGGTACGGGGTGATTAGGATCGTAGGATCTAACTCTAATTGAATGGCTCTGGTTCATCGTCCACGTCAGGCAGCACCGGCGATACAAAACCCTAGTGTGGCCGGTGGGGGTCGTGGGAGGCTCACCGGGGCTCAGGCGATGGTCGGTGACAGGGCGAACGACGAAGTCGACGATGGCGATTCTCCTGGTACCGACAGCTTCTCCTGGGGCGGCTCCAATCGACGGCGCCTCTCCTCTTCTGCAGCGGCGAAGTCCGGTGAAATTTCGGCCGCTTGGTGCTCGCCTTGCTCCAGGAGTGAGTGGGTGCGATCAGTGAGAGGTGGGGAGTGAACTGGTGTGAAGAAAACAAGCGAGGGGTCTCCTTTTATAGTGGCTGAAGGGGACCGAATGGCGCGGGTGGAGCTCGTCGGTGTCGACAACATAGAGTGCTACTGGCATGGGCGGCGATAGGGGGCGGTGTTGTGCTCCCTGGTGAAGCTCAACGTCGTGGTGGCAAGGCGTTGGGCGGTGCGAGATGGTCAGAACGTCGCGGCGCTCTGGGCGGGTCCGACAGCCATTTAATGGTGCACAGCGTGCATGGTCCGCGCGGCGACAAACGAGGTTGTCTGGCGGGTTGTTTTGGGGTGCTGGTGATCACGTCTGCAAGTGGCAAGGGCGGCGCGTGGTCTGTGGGCTGGTGTCGCTGACGACACACTGGTGCGCTCTCGGCTCGCACGCAGAGAGACTGGGCGCGTGCTTGGCGGGTGGTCCAGTGGCTGGCTGCGATCGGGGCTTGGACAGGGAGTGGCGGTGGACGGTGATGCGTGTCCCAGACAAGGTTGGCGAGGCTAGTTCTTCCTCTAGCTCGCTGGCGACATGGGGTGACAAAGGTGCTCTCGGCATGCTCACCATTAATGGCTAGGCTTGCTCATAGTGGTGCTAAAGCTAGTTATATTACTTTGATCATCTACTAGGAGTGTAGAGTGAGCTATAGAGGGAGCAAGTTAGGCACTGATCACTGCTCACTATAGTGTTTTGTGTTTGCTGCTGACAAGGTGTTTGATGAAATGGCCAAAAGAAATTCAAATTTGAATTTTGGATTCAAACTTGGTGGGTTTTCTAGGCACATACTAGGGAGTATTGGGGTAGTTGGATTGGTCAAGGGGCACTGGTTTGGTTGGGTTTTGAAAATGTGTGATCTTCACATATGATAAAGATTCAATTTTCACTTGTGATTTGAATGAGGTTGCCAAATGTTTCTGCAAGTTTGAAAGGTGGGCTTTGATTCACTTTTACTTGGTCTAGCAAGGTGTGAAAAGAATTGGAAAAGTTTCTGTTTGAAAACTTGGACTAGAAACACTCAAAGTGACCTAGTGAGCAAGATTGGCAAAAATGACCATTTGCTTTATTTGATTTGTTTCTGCTTGGCAAAGTTTTAGATGGTGCTATTTTCATCTTTGAACCATTCCCTACTATTTAGGTTAATCACACAAGCCCATTCATGCATTTATCAAATCATCACATACACACATGCATTCATTTTGTTTTTATTTAATTGAAGTTTTTGTTAACCCTAATTTTAGTGATTAGAGTTTTATGATCATTGTTTCATATTTTTGGGATGTTGCAAACCTTCCCTCCTTAAACGAAATCTCGTCCCGAGATTTGAAAAAAGAAGAAAAATATTACCTAGGATTTAAAGAGATCGTGAAACTCCGTCCTGATGTGATCTTCTCGCTCCCAGGTTGCTTCTTCTTCAGCGTGGTTTCTCCACTGAATCTTGAGAAACTTGATGCTTCGTGTTCTGGTGGTTATGAAAGCTTCCTCCAAAATACGGATGGGTACTTCGTGATACGTCAGGCCATTGTTGATCTCGATGGTCCGGTGATCAATGTTCTTGAAAACTTCAGTCTTCTCCGGAACTTCAAGGAATTTGCGAAGTAACGATATATGGAACACATTGTGCACTGCTGACATCTCCTCTGGCAGTTCCGGTTGATACGATACTTCTCCTCGACGATTCAGAATCTTGAAAGGTCCGATATATCTGGGAGCTAACTTTCCTTTGAGCTGGAAACGCTGCATTCCTTTCAAAGGCGACACTTTGAGATACATAAAATCTCCAATATTGAAGGCGAG
Organism: Avena sativa; assembly: GCA_916181665.1. Classification (NCBI taxonomy): domain Eukaryota; kingdom Viridiplantae; phylum Streptophyta; class Magnoliopsida; order Poales; family Poaceae; genus Avena; species Avena sativa. The sequence goes on from OV702296.1 coordinate 290,171,414, forward strand.
GTATCGACGTCTCTTGTCGGCATAACTCTTCTGTCTTGACTGGGCGGTCTTGAGGTGCTCACGAATCTTGTGAACTTTCTCCTCTGCTTCTCGTAGGATGTCGGGTCCAAAAATCTGACTCTCTCCTACTTCTGACCAATTCAAAGGGGTACGACACTTCCTTCCATACATGAATTCAAATGGGGCCATTTGCAAACTATCTTGATAACTGTTGTTGTATGAAAATTCTGCGAACGACACACAGACTTCCCATTTATATCCATACTCTAGCACACATGCTCTCAACATATCTTCGAGTATTTGATTTACTCGCTCCGTTTGTCCATCGGTTTGAGGGTGATATGCTGTGCTGAAATCTAGTCGGGTCCCTAAACCTTATTGTACTTTCTTCTAGAATATCGAGGCAAATTGGGTTCTTCGATCTGATACGATGTTCTTGGGGACTCCGTGCAAACTGACGATTCTAGCGATGTACAACTCTACTAGCTTCGAACTTTGGTAGGTGGTCTTGACTGGTAAGAAATGGGATACTTTGGACAATCTGTCAACTATGACCCAGATAGAGTCATTTCCCCTACTCGAAGTAGGTAATCTGGTGATAAAGTCAACAATCCCATTTCCATTCTGGAATCTGTAATGGTTGCAACAGTCATGCGGGTCTTTGATGTCCCGCCTTGACTCTCTGACAAATATCACACTTGGCGATATAGCTTCCGATTTCTCTCTTCATCTTATGCTACCAAAATTGCTCCTTCAAATCTTGATACATCTTCATTCCTTCGGGGTGGATAGAATAAATAGTATCATGGGCATCTTTCAAAATAACTTCTTTCAACTCCGAATTTGCTGGTACACAAAGGCGTCCTTTGTACCACAGAACTCCTTCTTCGTCTTCGGTAAATCCGGGTACCTTTCCTGTACCGATACGACGCTTGATTCCGTCGATACTAGCATTTCCTTTCTGCGCCTCCTTGATCTGACTGATCAAAGTGGGTTGAAGTTTTATGCTAGCCAAAAATCCTTCACTCACTAATTCCATTTGTAAATCTTCCATCTCTTTGTGCAAACTGGGTTTCTCTTTCAAAATCATGGAGTTCAAGCGGCATGGCAACCTGCTAAGGGCATCTGCTACCACATTGGCTTTACCAGGGTGATAGTGAATGTCCAGGTCATAGTCCTTAATTAGCTCAATCCATCTTCTCTGCCTCATATTCAGCTCCTTCTGAGTGAATATATACTTCAGGCTCTTATGATCCGAATAAATCTCACAACGGTTTCCCATGAGATAATGCCTCCATGTCTTCTGGGCGAGAACTACGACTGCTAGTTCAAGGTCATGGGTAGGATAATTCTGTTCATGCTGCTTCAGTTGTTGGGATAGGTAAGATATAACTTTTTCTTCTTGCATTAGCACACTTCCGAGACCTATCTTGGATGCGTCACAATACACATCAAAGGGCTTCGTGATATCCGGAATGATCAAGATTGGGGCTGAAATCAATATCCTCTTGATTTCTTGAAAACTCGCTTCACATTTGTCTGTCCATTCAAACTTCTTGTCCTTCTTCAGCAATTGGGTCATAGGTCTGGCAATACTCGAGAATCCTTCTACGAACTTGCGGTATTATCCCGATAATCCGAGAAATGCACGAACTTGGGTTTGAGTAGTTGGGGCTTGCCAACATCTTTCACTTTCGCAGGGTCAACGGCAATTCCTCCAGCTAATACAATATGTCCAAGAAATCCTACTTCCTGTAACCAGAATTCACATTTTCTAAACTTGGCATATAGCTGATGCTCTCTAAGGGTTCCAAGAATGGTCCTTAGGTGTAGCTCATGTTCTTCTTTTGATTTGGAAAAAATTAGAATGTCATCGATGAAAACAACGACAAACTTATCCAGGAAGTCCATAAAAATCTTATTCATGAGGTTCATGAAATAAGCTGGGGCATTGGTTAATCCAAAAGACATGGCAATATACTCATATAATCCATATCGGGTGGTAAAGGCAGTCTTTGGAATATCCTCTGCACGAATCTTGAGTTGATGATAGCCAGTTCTAAGATCAATCTTAGAAAACACATTGGCACCAGTCAACTGGTCAAACATGTCTTCTATCTTTGGCAACGGGTACTTGTTCTTGATGGTGACATCATTCAACTTCCGATAATCCATACACAAATGGTTACCTCCATATTTATTGTCCACGAACAAAACAGGTGATCTCCATGGTGACGCACTTGGTTGAATCAATCCAATTTCCAGCATGGCATCCAGTTGCTTCTTCAGTTCCACTAGTTCAGACGGGTTCATACTATATGGTCTCTGGGCTATGGGTCCGGTTCCAGGTATTAGTTCAATGATAAACTCGATATCCCGATCTGGGGGCATACCAGGCAAAACATCTGGAAATACATTAGAGTATTCACAGACTATCCGAACTTGGTCAATGGTTGGCTGGGCTATACTATTGTTGCACTTAAATTGACGGGGCAAGGTTTCAGATACATGCTCGACTGATATTCTGGCTGTACTGGTCATGGTTATGACTTTCTTGGCACAGTCGATTAATCCTTTGTGTTTGGACATCCAATCCATTCCTAGTACTACTTCCAAACCTTTAGTACCGAGTACTATTAGATTAGCATAAAAATCTATGCCATGGACTCAGATAGGGACGGCTTTGCAAATCTGTCTAGCTTTGGTGGTTGAACCAGGTATTTGAACTATCATAACATGCTTCAATTTGGTTGGTTGAATCTTACTAGTGCATGCAAATTCTTTAGTAACAAACGAGTGTGATGCTCTAGAATCAAAAAACACTCTTGCAAGTACTGAGTTAATAGAAAACATACCCAGCACGACATATGGCGCTTCTTGGGCTTCTTCAGCATGCATGAGAAAAAGACGGCCATTGCGGTTGAGCGAATTCCCTGGGGAAAACCTTCTTCCTGGCTGAACACGACGCTGCTGCTGAGCTGGGGCATTTGCATTGGGGGTTGCGGCAATCTTCTTGGGGCACTCATTAGAATAGTGAACTTTGGTTCCACATTCATAACAAGTCACCTGAGACTTGTCCTTTGCTGCAACAGGCACATCATTGCTTCCAGTCCTCAGGGCAGTGTTGGTGTTCGTGACAGCATTGCTGTTATTGAACTTGGGTGGCGCACGGTTGAAATTGCTGGGATTGCCGGGGTTGTTGTGGTTTCCTCCGGGCCTTGGGTTTGCACGGTTGGGATAGGTGGGACGGTTCATCGGGGGTCTGTTGTTTCTTGGGGCATATCCTGGAGATGGGTTGGGATGATACTTTGGTGTATGGTGGGTTCCTGGTTGATGCATCATGCGACTTTTGTGGTTCTCATTAGCTTGGTTGATCTTTCCTTCCATCTGAATGGCAGAGTCAACTAAGGCTTCAATATCTTCAAAGGGGATATTGACTAACACTGACTGCATTTCATCGTGCAGACCATTCAGGAATCTCTCCTTCTTCTTGGCCTCGGTGTCGATCTCATCCGGTGCATACCTAGCCAATGACAAGAATTTTTCACGGTATTCCACTACTGTCATGCTTCCTTGCTTCAGTTCCATGAATTCATCTCTCATCCTCTTGATCAAACCTGGTGGCACATGGGTTCTGCTGAACTTGACTTTGAACTCTTCCCAAGTCATCATCTGTCCTCCGGTCATCGTGCGAAGCTGTTCCACCATGCTCTTGCATCTCCTGCCAGGTAGTGGGTGGCGAACAGTACCTTCTTGTTGGCTTCCACTCCGGCAACTTCCATATTGTTCTCCATGGTTTGCAGCCAATCATCTGCATCTAGGGGCTCTTCTGACTTAGTGAAAACAGGTGGATTGGTGTTCTGGAAATTCTTGAGCTTAGATCCATGGTTGTCCTGATTTCCATGGCCTTGATTGTTGTTGGCCATCTGAGCGATGTGTTGAAGGGTGGCTAAGTTGGCTTGAGCTTCACGATCAGAAACCAACATTTGCAAGATCTGCAAAATCGGGTCCGGGGATGAACTGCTTCCTCCGAGAGGCATCTGAAGATTGAGGTCGATCATGAGAAAAGAGGGAAATTCTAAGGTTCAGGGTTTTTGAAAAGTTTTTAAAGTTTGACTCAGATTTTTCTAGCAACTTGCTTTTCATTCATTCATTCATTCATGCATTCAGTCATTCATAGCACACGATACAAACACACACCACATCAAAGAAAAGCAGATGGTTTTAATAACCATCCTGGAAACTACGATACAGTGGGACCGAATACCACTCACTAACGTTAGTGCTCGAGTGCTACTACTCCTCGGAGTCAGTGTCCTCATCATCATCGATGAAGGCAAAGTCATCCTCATCGGTTAAGAAGTCCATGGCCTGATCCTCCAGAAATTCATCATCATCGCTGAGATAGGAGTAGGGGTCTCCACGAAGGTCTTCCCCTGCATTCTCCCTCTCCTCCAACTGCATGTCTCTCTCGTGGATGGTCTCCTCCAAATCCGTGATCCGGTGGCGAAAACGGGCAATGATGCGCTCCTTCTTGTCGAGCTAACAACAACGAGACTTGCGATCCTTCACTAGCATGGCGATGGTCTGATCCTTCTTGGCGGCGATGGCGTACTTGTGGTTGGCGTAGGAGCGGGCATTGTCCAACTCCTTCTGACGGTCATACATCATGAAGCTGAGGTGGTCCAACTGAGTCTTCACCTCATGGTGATATGGGGCCTCCAGTGGCTGTCCCATAGCATCACGCCTTGGGTAGAACTCAAATTGGGTACCCTTGATTTGATTGATACAATGCCCACATAGACGGGCAAGAGCTTCCTGCATGGCCCAGGCAAGTTCATCGAGCCAGTTGTTCTCTCTTAAGGTGAACTGAATTCCCTCTGTAGTGGGGGGTTCAATATTTCCTCAGAGACTTGCAACAACTAACCACTCCAGATCTTCTCCTTCCTGATCATTGAGCCGAGCTCCGAAGAACTCGGGGTGCGGACGCTCCAGCATCTCCGAGAGCTGGTCCAAGCCACGCTCAAAGATGAGGTCTCCTCCATTCCCCAACTGATAAAACTTGTTATACTTCACGTCCATCTATAAGAATATAGGGTGAGTAAGTTAGTAGAGTGATCAATTGTGTCAAATTTTATGTAAGTTTGCAAGAATTTTTGAGGACATGTATTTTCATGAAAGAATCCAAGTGATAAAAATGAGAATAAGTTTTTGTAAATACTCACTTCCTTTGGTTTTGAAACTAAGTTTTTGATTCGAACGTCCATTCTAAACTAGGGTCTCCTATGGTCAGGGTGGATCTGATACCAACTTGTCAACACCCGGATTTTTAATCCCAGATGCCTGTTATACCATACATCGCAATCCTAGGATTACCATTTTTGCGAGACATAACAGATTTGATATCATAGTACATCATCCATTACAAACCATACATAAGGTCTTACACAAATAAGGATCTCATGATCTAGTTCTTAATACAATTAAAGCAGCGGAATAACGTAATAGTAATGATAGCGTAGGCGAGGCTCCATCTTCATGGTCACAGGCAATGCTGACGATGGGAGATGATCCTAGTTGTCGTAACCATCCTGTTGTCCATCTTCCTGATACTCCTCTTCATAGTCTGGCCACGGGAATAGCCAGGGACAAAGCCATGAGTACTCTTTAAGTACTCACAAATGAATACTAACAAGTGATGTGGTTTTGAATAGGATATACTAAGCTCTAGGGTTGTTTTGCAAAAAGCCAGATTTACCTCTACTAAGTTCCGAAGCAAAGAAAGCTAGTTGAAAGTTTTATCACACCTAAGTGGGAACTTGAATTCCAGATCACAACTTTGTTGTGGTCAAGTCAAAGTCATAAATCATTTCACAAGTCATTTTGAAAACATCTGACGATAGAATAGTATGTCCACTCCAACTGTCCATAACCGCGGACGCGGATATTCGAATAGTTTGACACTCTGCAGAGATTGTACACTTTCACCACAACATTCGATACATCTGTTAGGAACAATCCTGAATTCACCATACTGAGTATGCGGATAATCAATCCTAACCTTTCCATTACACGCCCTAGTATAGGAACCTCTCGTGTGAGTTTGGCCTCCCAACCATGACCAACTATCATCTTGGGTACTACACAGGTGGACAATCTTCACAAGGTAGCCTCAGCTCAGACCTTGGCCGCAAGGGAACCCATACTAAGGTATATAAATTTCCAGTCAAGCCCTACCCAATTTTCGGGTATTGTGGTTGTACGGTAAAATTGGAATGGTACCGCATCCAGACAACCATCAGTTTTATAAAGGGCTAAGGCTCATGCCTTAACATTTTCATCATCAAAATCATGTGGTGTTCGGAAACACATGTCAAAACATTTGAATATATGACTCATCATTCTAAGGTTTTCATAACCATTTTCACCAAGTATTTCCACCTAAAGTTGATCAAGTTTTATGCTTAGCACTAGCATCTACATGTGGGGATAAATACTAATGAGGGGTGGTAAACAAGTGGGGATTAGCTAAGTTCAATCTCATGCCTTAGGATGACATCAAGATGATCTAATTTAGGCCAAATTTTATGCCCTTTATGCTACCTTCAGTTATCTTTCTAGAATATACAATTTACTAAGTAAATGTAAGAGAAATCTTTGATAAAGAAATAAAGTATTAAGCTTGCAAGTAAAACTAGGACTGGGTATCAAGTGGTGTAAGCTTACACGTAAAACTTGCATGGTTTAGCTTGCTAAGATAGTAGTATAAGCTTGCTAAGTTAATAGATTGCTAATTCAACTAGTAGTATTAGGCTTGCCTTGTGCAGAGCAGTGGTTGAAGTTCTCCTCGGGTTCCTCCTCGTAGTATCCTCCTTCTTCCTCGTATCCTTGGTCGGTACTAGCGTATATAAATAAATACAAGTTACACGATCACCAAACAATACTTAAGTATTTCTAATCATCACACAAAGGTTTACACTAGATGATCTAGCATCATCACTATCATCACAAAGATTAAAGCACTTTTCTTATTTATTTTATTTTTAGAAAAGTAATTTCTACTCATTGAAAAACTACTTAAGATTTAATATTCTCCAACTCAAACATGGGATCATGTTGACACATGTCATCACCACATATTTCAGTACATGGGAATCTGATTTAAAGTGGTGTCACAATTTAATAAGGTTTAACCTTTTTATTTTATTTAATTAAAGTGACTAGAAATGCCTAAGTGGCATTCTTTTATTACTTGATCGTTATTTCGGAAAGTAACCCTACATATTTTTATATATTCTGAAAGGTATGGTTAAATGTGATTTTTTAGAGTTGGAATCAACTCAAAAGCTTTTATGGTTTAATTTTGAAAAATGTTTGAATGCAGAAAAGCTTCTTCCTTGTTATTTTACCATGGGTGATTTATAATTCTAAATGGTTTGAATCCAATGGGATTGGATTAATCATTCCAGTATCTTTATAACAAAATTGGTTTCATACCTTTTGGTTTAGTGAAACGAGCTGGGTTGATTTTTGAATCTAGGTACAGAACTGAGTTTGAAATTAAAAGAATAAACCTAAGTTTGAATTAATGGGTCATCCGATGTTTAACTGGGTCAGCCCACTATGCACAACGCGTACGCGAGCTGAGTAAGTGAGCGACCCCACTCGTCAGTGAGACAACATGGGGCGAAGCGGTACGGGGTGATTAGGATCATAGGATCTAACTATAATCGAACGGCTCTGGTTCATCGTCCACGTCGGGCAGCATCGGCAGGAAAGAACCCTAGCGTGGCCGGTGGGGTTGTGGGAGGCTCACGGGGGCTCAGGCGATGGTCGGCGACGGGGGCAAACGACGAAGTCGACGACGGCGATTCTCCTGGTACCGGAAGCTTCTCCTCGGGCGGCTCCAATCGACGACGCCTCTCCTCCTCTGCAGCGGCGAACTCCGGTGAAATTCCGGCCACCTGGTGCTCTCCTTGCTCCGGGAGTGAGTGGGTGCGATCAGTGAGAGGTGGGGAGTGAACTGGTGTGAAGAAAACAAGCGGGGAGGTCTCCTTTTATAGTGGATGAAGGGGACCGAATGACGCGGGTGGAGATCGTCGATGTCGACGGCACAGAGTGCTACTGGCATGGGCGGCGATAGGGGGCGGTGTTGTGCTCCCTGGTGAAGCTCAACGGCGTGGTGGCGAGGCGTGTGGCGGTGCGAGTTGGTCGGAACGTAGCGGCGCTCTGGGCGGGTCCGACGGCCATTTTAATGGTGCACAGCGTGCATGGTCCGCGCGGCGACAAACGAGGTTGTCTGGCGGTTTTTTTTGGGGTGTTGGTGATCACGTCTGCAAGTGGCAAGGGCGGCGCGTGGTCTGTGGGCTGGTGTCGCTGACGACACACTGGCGTGCTCTTGGCTCGCACGCAGAGAGACTGGGCGCGTGCTTGGCGGGTGGTCCAGTGGCTGGCTGCGCTCGGGGCTTGGACAGGGAGTGGCGATGGACAGTGATGCGTGTCCCAGACAAGGTTTGCGAGGCTAGTTCTTCCTCTAGCTCGCTGGCGACATGGGGGTGACAAAGGTGCTCTCGGCATGCTCACCATTAATGGCTAGGCTTGCTCATAGTGGTGCTAAAGCTAGTTATATTACTTTGATCATCTACTAGGAGTGTAGAGTGAGCTATAGAGGGAGCAAGTTAGGCACTGATCACTGCTCACTATAGTGTTTTGTGTTTGCTGCTGACAAGGTGTTTGATGAAATGGCCGAAAGAAATTCAAATTTGAATTTTGGATTCAAACTTGGTGGGTTTGCTAGGCACATACTAGGGAGTATTGGGGTAGTTGGATTGGTCAAGGGGCACTGGTTTGGTTGGGTTTTGAAAATGTGTGATCTTCACATATGATAAAGATTCAATTTTCACTTGTGATTTGAATGAGGTTGACAAATGTTTTTGCAAGTTTGAAAGGTGGGCTTTGATTCACTTTTACTTGGTCTAGCAAGGGGTGAAAAGAATTGGAAAAGTTTCTACTTGAAAACTTGGACTAGAAACACTCAAAGTGACCTAGTGAGCAAGATTGGCAAAAATGACCATTTGCTTTATTTGATTTGTTTTTGATTTTCTCTTGATTTGTTTCTGCTTGGAAAAGTTTTAGATGGTGCTATATTCATCTTTGAACCATTCCCTACTATTTAGGTTAATCACACAAGCCCATTCATGCATTTATCAAATCATCACATACACACATGCATTCATTTTGTTTTTATTTAATCAAAGTTTTTGTTAACCCTAATTTTAGTGACTAGAGTTTGATGATCATTGTTTCATATTTTTGGGATGTTACAGAAACTTATCTAAAAGAACAACACATTATAAAGAAACCCTTTCCAGTATCCAAACCCTAGGACAACGTTTATTCTGGGGTTTTGAGTTTATCAAATTGCATTACATTACTTGTGCATAATAGCATCCCGCTTCTTTAAACATTAGTCCTTACCGGACCAATGATGTTGTTTTCAGATATTGGATCTTATATTGTCTTGAAGACCGTGAGTGCATAATCTTGCAATCACAAAAGGCAAGTTCACACTTGCTCATGTCCTTTGATTATTTTCAGTAAAGTATTTTGCAAATCCAGTGTTGTCATCACCTGCATTTCAAAAAGGTCAGAAAACACTATTTTCATAATAATATGATTATAGGTTATTTACCATGAGGTAATAACCTAATATGAAAGTTTCGGTGGTAAAGGAACATATTATCTAGGACTTAATAACAAATGTCGCCAGTGATTCTTGCGCCGTATATTACGCATTAACCATGAGATTTGGAATGGGACAGAGAATTCAGCTGGATCTTCCTCCTTTCACATGAACAAGATGTCCATCTCGTGACATTGATGTGATATGAGACTCAGCATGGGTGGGACCCCTTAGTTCCTCGCGATATTGGTGTCTAGACTATCCGTGAGTAAGGTCGTCGTAGGTATGTCCTCATATTGATGGGGCGACCAGGTTCTGGACTTCTCACCCGAGTCCACAAGGAGTCAACCATAGTTAACTGCTATGTAGATTAATAGAGGTCGTTCTGCTTGTGGGGTCATGTTCTATGTGGGGTCGCGAGAAAGGGCAGTGATCGGCTTGGATCATCTACTGGGCCCCTATAAGGTTCCCAACCTTAAATAAGATAGAGATCCATGTGTTTACAATGCTAGTCCCTGGATCAATAGCTAGCATCCACAGTTAAGATGTAATATCAAGAAACAAAGGTCATAATACTACTTTATAACCAGGAATAAAATAATTTATTACATCTTACATAGCTCATTTGGCTATCTCATTACAATGCAGCAGAATATAACAATAGCATGGGGTCCTTCATCTTCAAAGTGCCACAGGCAGACATGTTGGTTGTAGACTTGTAATCCTAATCATTAAACTTCACTAATATCAAACAAAAACCTGCAACATAACAAGTTACAGCCACAAGGGTCAATACATTTGATTTGTATTGGCAAGTGATGCTATGGTAGTATAGTGGAGTCTATCATCTATATGCATTCGGCTAAGTGGAGCTTAGGCTTGCTTTGCTCAAAATAGATGTAACATCCCTAAAATCATGATTTCAAAGATTGCATATCATGCATGCATGCATATAGAATTGAGATCAATTTCAAAACTCATTTCAGAAAAACAGAAGCACATAGTGCTATCATTTTATGTGAGCAAACTTACATCAAATGGCCATTCCCATTTGAGAGTTTGAATGTTTTAAACCTAGATTGATTGTCTCCCTTGTTGAATGGATTGAGTGTGGAATTTGAACCAAGCCTTACAAAATGGAAATGGTTTCAAAAATCATTTTTCAAACATTTGCAAATCAAGTGCAAAGTCCCTGTTATTTTGTTTCTCCAAAAATGACCAAGCCTTTACAAGACAACCATATGGTTTTATGCCTAGATTTGAGACTGTTGCACACTACAAAAACCCCAGAAAGATTTGAATTCAAAAAGAGTTTGAATTCATTTGAAAACCATTCCTGAAAATCAAAAACAGAAAAAGAAAAGGAGTAAAGAAAAGAAAAAGGCCAGGCGCTCCTATTCTAGCCCAACAGCGGAACCAGCCCAGCTAAGCCCACCCGGCCACTCTCTCGCTCGCTCGCACGCGCAGACGCACCCACGCGGTCACTGACACCCAGACCCCACCCCCTCTCCGTCTCACTCGCTGACTGGTGGACCTCGCCAGCTCACCCTCGTCTTCCCCAAATCGCGCCCGACCCCGTCGCCGGCCGTTTCCTCCGCCCATCACTGCCGCGATTGATTCTTCGCTTAATTGCCCTTGATTCCGCGCTTAATCGCCGCTCCCCTCTCGCCTACATAATCCCCTCTGCACCGCGGTCATTTTCCCCCACTCTCCTCGCTCACTCCGCCACCAGGCTGCGCGCATTTGACCTCGAAACCCCGCAGTACCGACGACTCCGGCGACTAATTCCGGTGAGCCTCGACCGCCCCCTTCTCTTTGGTTCAAGCTATCATGTCCAGCATGATCTTGTTCATCTGCCGACGCCTCTAGTTTGCTTGCTCGTGACCCAGGTCATCGTTTCCGTTCACGCCCGCAACCATCAGCGCCGCCGCTCGACTCTGGCGAGCAATAGCGGTAAGTCCCGAGCGCCCCTTGCCCCCTCTGGCATACGAGGATGTTCGCCTTAGTCTTGTGCATCTCCTAATCCCTCTGGTTCATGCTAGGGCGACGCAAAACCTCGGCAACCAACTCCACAGCAACCTCCCGACGTCGTGCACAACTCCGACGAGCTCCAGCAGCCCCAGCCGTGCGCCCCTTGCCCAGCCACCTACACGTTGAGCTTCGCCTCGACCTCGCGGTTCTGGTAAGCACACCCTCCCCTACCCGAGCGATCTAGAACGCTAGCGCCGCCGCTGACAGAGCACTCCGCCACTCGCCGTCGCCGCGTGCCGCCAGAACATGGTCGCTTGATCGAGAGCCCTTGGATCTAGATCCAACGCGTGCGATAGAACCACTTAGCGAAGCGGTATGTTTAGATCTGAACCGTGCATCGTTAGTTAGATCCTACGGCTCACGAGCGTGATCCGGAGCGAAGCGGTACGCGCCAGTAAGAATATGACGCGTGGCTAGGGTTTGATTCAAAACCAGTTTTGAAATCAGATTTAGATCCAAAATTGAAATGGCTATAACTTTTGATTCCCACGTTAGATTTTTGCAAATTTTATATCGTTGGAATCAGGGAGACAAGCCCTTTATGTTTATGCAATGTGTTTAGTGAAAAGTTTCTGTTAAAATGACTTTTTATGCAGAAACTTGTTTAGGACTATTTTGAGTATAGAATTTGTTTAAGTAATTTGTTTTAGTGCTAAATAAGTTTGGTTTAGCAAGTTTTTGGCTTGGTTATGTTTCAGTATCATGCACTTGCTTGGTGGAGTTTTAAAAATCATCACTTAGCATTTTTTTGCATTGCATGCATATATGTTTATGTTTGTATGTGAATTGTGTGTAATTTTGTGCTACCATTTTTGTGTAGACTTTGCTAGTGACTGTGATTGTGAAGAGTGCTACTCTCCCCACTACCAAGGCAAGTGGTACTTCATGAATAATTCCATCCCTATATTTTGTACAAGCATTAGAAATATTTTGCTAAGTCTTGCATGTTACTTTTTGCCAAATGCTATGTTGGAAAATCCTAAGTAGTTGTAGAATTGCTAGGGAATTTCCTAAGTTAAGTTACTATGCCATGCTTAGCCTAGCTAGTAGCAAACAAGGGTTGGTAAAGTATATACATGCTATGATGAAAATATTTCTAAGTCTTTGGACTTATGTTTTTCTTAATAAAACAACCAAGTCAATGAACCTCCTGGGTGGAATGGGACTTGAATGGTGGTTTTTGGTTGAGTGGTTACACAAGGCCCATGGACATGGTTTACCTTGTGTATCTCACTTGTGGTATGCCACCCAGGCACAAAGGGATTTTAGAGGCCAAGTGTTGAGAAGCTTATAGTGCAGCCACTTGGCAATATGGGCTCTGCCTGGATCACATAAGTTGCTAGAACTTAGCCATTTGGACAGTTGGTGGTAGTGGGAATGATAGGTTGGAGCGCGTCTATTTGGTCTAAGGAAAGGCTTCTGAAAGGTCCTGTCTTGGGAAACCAAGTCTGGTGGGGAAAGTGCACAACCTCTGCAGATGGAAAATCTAAGTACTTAGCCAAGTCCATGGCAATGGACAACTTGAGCATCAAGACATGGAAGCTATCAAGAATCTCATCACTCCAACTTCTAAGTAAAACTTGTGGGTGAACAAGGGTGAAGGACCTCAATGTCTATTGATGGTTTCTTGGGAAAGTTTTTGACAAAGAAAAACTTAGGGATTTCAACTAATAGGAAAAACCTATTTTTGAGCAAAGCAAGCCAAACTACACTTAGCCAAAATGCATATAGTAATATAGTCCACTTAAAATTTACTAAGGTATCACTTGCCAATACTATTCCAAAGTATTGACCCACTGTGGCTGTAACTTGTGATGTTGCAGGTTACTCCGATGATGATTAGGTGTCATGAGTCTACACTCAACATGCTTGCCTGTGGCACATGAAGATGAAGACTTATGTTTTTTTACTTATTCCAAAACTCTTGTATTAGGCCTGTGGCCTTGAGTTGTAAAAGACTATGTTTTATCTCTGGAATGGATGTAATAAATGACCTTTGTTTCTGTGTACTTCATCTTAAACTGTGGATGCTAGCATTGATCCAAGGACTAGCATTGCAATCACAGGGATCCTTTTCCTTTACAAAGGAGGGATCTTACAATAGATTTTCCTTATCATTTGAAAACACTAAGTTTTTGCTTGACAAAAATCACCCAAGGAACCACCAATAGAAATTGGTGAACGTTAAACCCTTGTTCAACCACAAGTTTTTATCTTAGAAATTTGGATGATGAGATTCTTGATTGCTTCCATGTCTTGATGCTCAAATTGTCCTTTGCCAGGGACATGGCTAAGTACTTAGATTTTACACTCTGCAGAAGTGGTGCACTTTCCCCACAAGACTTGGTTTCACCAAGACAAGATCTTTCAGAAGCCTTCCCTTAGACCAGAATGGACGCGTTCCAACCTATCATTCCCCTACCACCAACTGTCCATTTGGCTAAGTTATTGCAACCTATATGATCCAGGCAGAGCCCCTAATGCCATGTGGCTGCACTTGAAGCTTCTCAACATTTGACATCTCAAATCTCTTTGTTCCTGGGTGGCCATCCACAAGTGAGACACCAAGTTTTCCCCAGCATACTGGACTTGGTGATGCCCAAGTTTTCCCCAGCATACTGGACTTGCATGACCACTCAACACAAACCATTCCTTCCATTCCACCCAGGTGATTCATTCACTTAGTTTGTTTTATTAAACAAAACACAAGTCCTCAGACTTAGAAATTTTTCCATAGCATGAATATATATTCCACCCTTGTTTTCTACTAGCTAAGCTAAGCATGATAGTAATAGGGATCTTAACTTAGGAAATTTCTACTAAGGTTTCATCTACTAGGTTTTTCCATATCATAGTTTATACTTAGCAAAATTTCCATGCAAGAACTACTTAGAAATATCACTGATGCTTAGTGAAAATAATGGGACAAAGGTATGAAGCATCACTTGCCTTTTTGGTAGAGAGTATAAGTTCACTTCCTTGTTCTTTGCAATGTTCACTCACTTCAAATCACTACAACTCAATCAAGCAAACAATATTTCAATCTACCATTCAAGCAATTCATCACATAAAATAATAGTGACAATACAATGCATGCCAGCATGCTAAAGATTGTTTTATTTGCAAAAGTGGTTTCTAATGGTTCATAAACATTTGAAAACACCTAATGGTTATTTTATAAAGTGGCAAAATCATTTGTATATAAGGTTTTACTTCATAAACCATTTTTAGATCAACTCATTATTTTATGTGGTGTAGAAATGCTTTTAATAAGGCAAAAAATTCTATAGGTTTCACAAAATATGTTTTGAAACCATATAACCTTGTGTTTAGGGTCAGAGAGTTTATTTCCAAAACATTTATCAAAGGTTTTCTTCCAAAACCATTTTTAATAATTAAACCATATTTTTATTTGACTAGAAATGGTTTAAATCAAAGATTTATTCTTTTGCTTCACCAAATACATTTTTGAAACCACAATTTGTTTCCTATGGTCAGTAGGTTCTAAACAAACCATTTGCCAAAGATTTTATCCTCAAAAATCATTTTAGAACAAATTTTATTTCCTAAACATGCATACACAAGTTTCTGAAAAACAAACAATTTAACAGAAGCAATTTTCTAAACAAAGTGCATGGTTGGCTAGGGCTTGTTTTTCTGAATCCATTGATATAAAGTTTGCAAAATTTGTACATGTAGATTAAAATTTATAGATTTTACAAAATGGAACATCTAATAGAAAGTTTTTGGTTTTTAAAACAGACAGAGGCCACGTGTCGTAGTTTTATTCGTCTGTACCGGTTCGGTTGGATCGACGGACAGCAGCCGTTAGATCTAAAGTGGATCGTGCGGCACAGGGGCAAGCGTACCTCTTCGCTCAGTCAATCTATCGTGGCCACGCGATTAAGATCCTACGGCTACCAGGCGCTTGCCAGGAACTGGTGGCGCTGATGGCGGCTGCGCGGCGACACGGCTCTGGAAATGACCTTGCCAGCGATACAGGAAGCTAGGGAGAGAGGGGAAGGGCTCACCGAGTTTGTGGAGTGATGCTGAAGCTCAACTTGCTTGCAGTTTGTCAAGGGGCGCATGGGGATCAATCGGGATTCCTCGCCGGAGTCAGTGATGGTGTCGGTCTCACTCAGACGTCGTTGGTGGCGAAGCTACAGAGCGTGCTAAGACGAGTGGGAGACACGGTCAGATGCGCAAGGTCATGGCGCTCACAGGAGTATCAAAAAGAGGGGAGAGGGAGGTCAGAGCTCACCGTGTGGAGTCGCCGGAGTCGAGGCAGAGGGTGGAGGAGTTTAGTTGAGGTTGTTGTCGAGCGTCTGAGGCGCGCGCGAGTGAGGGAAAGGCACTGGCAGGTGCAGGAGATGATGGCAAGCAAGCTCATGTGCTCTGGAGGCAGTGGGGCTAGCGGGGGTGGCTAGAATTGATGGAGAATCTCGCCGGAGACAGTGGAGGTGAAGGGCGAAATTCAGCAGCCTAGGGGCGCGCTAGGGTGAGGCGTCGGAGGGGAAAGGGAGAGGGGACGCAGGCGAATAAGTATGCGTGATCGCAGGGTCGTTTAACGGCGCGGTTAACGTGAATTAAACCTGGCTTTAATCGCCTGCAACGGCGAGGAGGAAAGAGGGGCGTGGTCTCCGTGAGGAGGAAGAAGGTGACGTGGGCGTGGGGTCGTCTGGCAGCGAGAGAGAAGAGTGCGGTGGGGTCCTTCTGTCAGCGACGCTGCGGGTTAGATTGCGAGTAAATAGCGATTCGCTCGGGTGGGGTGGGGAGTGGGCTTGCTGGGCCTTGACTGGGCTGCCGAGCTGGGCTGCTTCCTTTTCACATTTTTTTGTTCAGTTAGTTTTTCTTTTTCTCTTTTGATTTTCCTGTTTTGATTTTGAATAAGCAATTCAAACATTCATTTGAATTCAAACCTTTGCCAAAAATTATGTAGGTTCAAATACTGATTAACAAGACATTCTGATATCATTTTTAGAATAATTTATTTATTCTTTTTAAGGCCTTTTAATTAATCAAAATAGGTTCTAGTTTTTAAATCAAATAAGATTTAATATTTCTAAACACCATTTGATTTTCCAAAACCTTCCAATTCTTTTCAGTAGGTTTTTATTTGGTCATTTGGGTGTCAAATAATTCATCTTGAATTATTTGGAATAATTTAATATGATTTATTAATCATTTAGGATTGGGTATTTGTTTTAATTCCAATGGAATTTGATATAGTTTTAATTCCCTAAATTTTTATTTGGAAGGTTTATTTTATTTTGGAAATTCTTTATCCTTTTATTTTATTTGGATTTGGATTATATTCATTCCATTTGCTTAATATATTTGGACAAAATTTGATTTGGTCTTTAAATATTCTTTTTTTTATATTTCTTTCTTCATCTTATAAAATCCATATCTTTTTATTTAGGGATCCAAACTTGGTGATTCTAATTTGTGAAATCTTATTTAATATTTATTTATTCCTTTAAATATCTTTAGGATTATTTGCTCACCATTTGTATGGATTTAGAGATAGGTTCTTTATTAGCTTTGGAAATTTAATTTCCTTATCTTATTATATTCATAAGATTTTATCTATGGCACCAAATTAAGTGAAACCAATTTATATAGTCTTATAATATTTCTATTTGTCTTTCTTGATCATTTGTAAATATTTGTTGAAATTTTTTTATATGGATCAAATCCATAGGCTTGGAGATAACTTGGAAATGATTTTATTCCATTAGGGTTTTAGGGTTTGGATTTATTTTCCAAGTGTTTAAATTTCCAGATACATTCATTGAGGAATGCATTTCTCTTGATTTGGATTTTTTTGAATTTCAAACTTTAGTTAGAGTTTGTTCAAGATGGGATTTTAAGTTTCCATTTAGAAACAAAAGTTTCTTTTTACCCTGATTTTCAACAATAATTTATTTTGTTTATTTATTTTTCACATTACAAGATTTGGAAAATCTTGGGATGTGACAGCCCCACACCATAGGAAGTGTGGACGATAAAGATCGCCCAGTTGTGCAACAAGGATTTGATCTCTCATGGGTAAAGTAGCGCACCTCTGCAAAGTGTAAGAACTGTAACTTGTTACTCCCTATTCTGGGAAGGAGCTACGAACGCGGCAGGAAAGGAACTCCATGGTAAACCTGTGAAGGCTGACGAACATAGATTTTCAGAATAAAAGCAACCTTTGAAGAAATGTTTTGCGAAAACCGGCATTGCCTACGACTTATGGTCTGTGGCTGTAGATATAGTGCATCAAACACTCCTTTACTAGTGAACTTGCTGAGTACGCTCGTTCTCAACGTATCTTCTTAACCCTTGCTAGATTCTGAATCCATTGAGACGATGTCTACATCAAGTTATGCTCCAGGAATAACCATCAAAAGCTCAAGCTCTTCAGTGAAGTAAAGGAAGACAAGATATACATCAACTAAAGTGATGACAAAGTTGCTGATTAGATAGAAATATAATCTCTAGCCATAGAACCTACTTCTATAGAGTATTGCAATAGCAGCAATACAAGCCAAATAGTTAGATGCTAATATTATTAGCATAATAGTTATGAGTTGATTATTTCTAATTCTTCTTTGTAAGAAGTTTCTTTCTCTCTCTTTAACCTAGAGTGCTCTTTGGATCTTGTGTAAGGAGTCGAGTTGTAACCTATAGTCATGTCTTGGACCTTCCGTGTTTTTGTTGTACCACTCTGAGAGATGTAATACTAGTGAACGATGTTTCATTGGTGTTATGTCAACGACTATAGTGTAATACATCATGCAGTGGTATGCTAGGTCACCGTAGACACACTTAAGGATTCGATGTTGTTTAGTAGATATGGAGACCGAATGTTGTTTTGAGTCTCGGATTGGATCCGGGACATCACAAGGAGATTCGGAATGGTCCAGATAATAAGATTCATATAAGGAAAGTCCAATTCTGGGGTTCGGAAATATTTTCGATGTTTTCACCGGAAGCTTCTAGAAGGTTCTGGAAGATCCACCACCCCGGGGGAAGGGTATTGGAATGTGCCGTGCCAATGTGGAATGGTTGCATCATACCCTAGGTCACTTGTCTGGCCAATAGGAAGAGAAATAATCAAACTCTAGTTTGAATAGTCAAACACTAGTTTGAAAAGTCAAATCCTATCATTGTAAGTCAAACCAAGCGGAGGGAGGGAAGGAAACCTACATGGGAGAGGTTTCCCTCTCCCTCCTTGACGCCGGATACACAAAGGGAGTTGGGGGAGGACTCGGCCTCCCCTAGCCGCCTCTCCCATCCATAAAAGGAGGGGGTGGGGCTCAAATCACTTTAGAGCATTGTTGGGAAACCCCAAGAGGAAGGTATGATGAGTACAACAATAAGTTTTCCCTCAGTAAGAAACCAAGGTTATCGAACCGGTAGGAGGAAGGAAAAGACCCCAAGGTGTTGCTAACAACTTGGAAACCTGCACAACACAAACTCAAGACTTTGCCCCAACGAACAATGAGGTTGTGAATCTCACCGATTTGTTAAAACAAAGGATTAAACGTATGGTGTGGAAGGTAATGGTGGCCTGCAGAAAGTAAATAGTAACAATGGAAGATGTATCAATGGTAAAGATTGAACCGGGGTCCACAGTTCACTAGAGGTGTTCTCCTTAAGATAAATAACATAACATGCTGGGTAAACAAATTATAGAGGGACAATTGACAGGACAAATCAAGGCATAACAATGCAATACTATACATTCATGATCCTATGAGACTTGATTGGGCATTACAACAATATACATAGACCGCCATCCAACTGCATCTATGACTAGTAATCCACCTTCAGGTTATCATCCGAACCAGCAATGTGTGTAAAGTAAACAATACACTTGTTCCATGAACAAGAGATCGTTGTTTTCTCCCTAGTAGCAACAACACATCTACAACCTTAGATATTTCTGTCACTTCCCCAGATTCAATAAAGGCATGAACCCACTATCGATCATAAATACTCCCTCTTGGAGTCACTAGCATCTACTTGGTCAAGATAGTTACTAGAAATGGAGAGCATGCAAGATATCAAACAACACAGACATGATAGAATCAATAATATAAAACCATTAATCAATCTGACATATTAATCTCAATATCCATCGGATCCCCGCAAACACAACATGCATGATTATAAATAGATGATCTTGATCATGAACATATCTCACAAGATCTAAACATGGTGGCAGAAAGGAGGAAAAACAACCATCTAGCTACTGTATGGACCCATAGTCCAAGGTGGAACTACACACGCATCACACCGGAGGATGGCATGGTGATGAAG
Organism: Avena sativa; assembly: GCA_916181665.1. Lineage (NCBI taxonomy): Eukaryota > Viridiplantae > Streptophyta > Magnoliopsida > Poales > Poaceae > Avena > Avena sativa. Next base: position 290,191,437 of record OV702296.1, read on the forward strand.
AAGGCCTCTGGGATGATCTCTCCCCTCCGGCAAGGTGCCGGGAAGAGCTTCAGATCCCCCTCCCCCGATCTAGGGACAATGGGGCGGCTACTGACTGTTTTGTGGATATCTGATCGGGTCTTTAGGGTTTTGGCATCGGGGGCTTCTTATAGGCGAAGGGGGAGACCGAGGGGGTGCCCGAGGAGGCCGCACCCCCCAGGCGCGGACCAGGCCTGGCCACGTGGCCAGGGGGTGTGGGGCCCTTGTGGCCCTCCTCGTCTCATCTTCTGGCTCTGTGTTCCCTTCGGTGAAATATTGACTTTGGCTTTTGTCTCATCCAATTCCGAGAATATTTATTTTCTGGCTTTTCTGGAACCAAAAACAGCAGAAACACGCAACTGGCACTGTGGAAACTTGTTAATAGGTTAGTCCTAGAAAGTGTATAAAAATACCTCAAATTGTAGACAAAGCAAAGCAAAGTGGATACTAAACAAGCATGGAACCTCAAAAATTATAGATACGTTTAAGATGTATCAAGCATCCCCAAGCTTAACTCCTGCTCGTCCTCGAGTAGGTAAGTGACAAAAAGAATAATTTTTGAGGTGACATGCACCATCACAATCAAGATCAAACCATTTGCAAGCATTGAAACGTGGGATCAAAGTACTCTAAACACAAGCATGAAAGATGAAGTTCTAACAATAAGACATAGCAACTATGCTGCAAAATGACATGATACAAACAAAGACTCATGAATAACAATGCATTGAGAGACGTTTTTTTGTTTCACATATAGAAAACATAGTGATATGTCGGAAATGTATCTATAATTTTTGATGTTCCATGCTTGTTTAGTATCTACTTTGCTTTGCTTTATCTACACTTTGAGGTGTTTTTATATGTTTTCTGGGACTAAACTATTAACAAGATGCCATAGTGCAAGTTGCCTGTTTTCTTCTGTTTTTGGTTCTAGAAAAGGCAGAAAATCAATATTCTCGGAATTGGACGGGACAAAAGCCAAAGTCAATATTTTACCATGGGGAACCCGGAGCGAGAAGATGAGACGGAGAAGAGCCACCAGGGTGCCACACCCCATGGCCACGCCGCCTGGCCTGGCCCGCGCCTGGGGCGTGCGGCCACCTTGGGTGCCCCCTGCCTCGCCTCTTCGCCTATAAGAAGCCCCTAATACCAAAACCCTAAGTACCCGATCAATCTTTCACGAAATAGTCCATAGCCGCCGCCACCATCGTCCCTAGATCGGGGGGATCTGAATTTTTACCGGCACCCTGCCGGAGGGGAGATCATGCCGGAGGCCTTCTTCATCACCATGCCAGCCTCCGGTATGAAGCGTGAGTAGTTCCACCTTGGACTACAGGTCCATGTAGTAACTAGATGGTTGTTTCTCCTCCTTAGTGCTATCATGTTTAGATCTTGTGAGCTCCGTTCATGATCAAGATCATCTATTTGTAATCATCCATGTTGTGTTTGCGGGGATCCGATGGATATTGAGATTACTATGTCAGATTGATTAATGGTTCTATCTTATTGATTCTATCATGTCTGTGTTGTTTGTGATCTTGCATGCTCTCCGTTTCTAGTAGCTATCTTGGCCAAGTAGATGCTAGTGACTCCAAGAGGGAGTACTTATGCTCGATAGTGGGTTCTTGCCTCTATTTAATCTGGGGAAGTGATAGAAATATCTAAGGTTGTAGATGAGATGTTGCTACTAGGGAGAAAACAATGGTCTCTTGTTCATGGAACAAGTGGATTGTTTACCTTACACACTTTGTTTAAAACAGTTATCCGTTGCTTGCAACTTAATACTGGAGGGGGTTCGGATGATAACCTAAAGGTGGATTACTAGTCATAGATGCAGTTGGATGGCGGTCTATGTATCTTGTTGTATTTCCCAATCAAATCTCATAGGATCATGAATGTCTAGTATTGCATAGTTATGCCTTGCTCTGTCTTGTCAATTGCCCCGCTGTAATTTGTTTACCTAGCATGCCATGTTTGTTTATATTAAGGGGAATACCTCTAGTGAACTATGGACCCCGGTCCAATATTTACCATTGATACATCTTCCACTATTACTGTTTACTTTCTGCAAACCACTATTATTTTCCACACCATACAGTTAATCCTTTGTTTTCAGCAAACCGGTGAGATTCACAACCTCACTGTTCGTTGGGGCAAAGTCTTGAGTTTGTGTTGTGCAGGTTTCCAAGTTTCTTTCAACACCTTTGGGTCGTTTCCTTCCTCCTAATGGTTTGGTAACCTTGGTTTCTTTCTTATGGAAGACTTGCCGATGTGCTCATCATACCTTCCTCTTGGGGTCTCCCAACGAAGCTCTACATTGATCTGAGTGCATCAAGCTGTTTTCTGGAGCCGTTGCCGAGGAGGCTAAGGATGGCTTCACAAGGGGAGTCCTTCATAACCTTTATCTTTACTTTGTTTTTGTTTTCCTTGGTTTTGTTTGCCTCTTTTTATCAAAAACTCCAAAAAAATTAGTTTCATTTGGTTTGCTTTCCTTTATCAAAAACACAAAAAAAAATTAGTTCCTGCTCTAGTTTCTGTTGCTGTTGGCTTTCTCCACTTTTGCCAAAATGAACTCTGCTGATAACACCAAGTTGTGTGACTTCACTAGCACAAACAACAATTATTTCCTAAGTACACCTATTGCTCCACCTGCTCCTGATGCTACCTTTTATGAAATTAAGCCTTCTTTGTTGAATCTTGTCATGAAAGCAATTTTCTGGTGCTAGTTCTGATGATGCTACTGCCCACCTCAATAACTTTGTTGAACTTTGTGAGATGCAAAAATATAACGATGTAGATGTGGATATTATTAAGCTCAAGTTGTTTCCTTTCTCCTTGAGAGGAAAAGCTAAAGAATGGTTGCTATCCTTGCCTAGAAATAGTATTGATTCTTGGATTAAGTGCAAAGATGCTTTTATTGGAACATACTATCCTCCTGCTAAGATCATATCTATGAAAAGTGAAATAATGATATTTAAACAACTTGATAATGAACATGTTGCTCAGGCTTGGGAAAGAATGAAATCTTTGGTTAAGAATTGTCCCTCTCATTGACTTACTGCTTGGATGATTATCCAGACTTTTTATGCATGTTTAAACTTCTCTTCAAGAAACATGTTGGATTCAACTGCTGGAGGTACCTTTATGACCATGACCTTGGGTGCTGCAACAAAGCTCCTTGATAATATGATGGTCAACTATTATCAATGGCACACTGAGAGAGCTCCACATGGTAAGAAGATAAATTATATTGAAGAACCTCCTCTTTGAGTGATAAGATTGATGTTATCATGGCTATGCTTGTTAATGGAAAAGCTCATATAGATCCAAATAATGTTCCTCTTAGCCTCTTTGGTTGCTCAACAAAGAGCAAGCTGATGTGAACTTCATTAGGAACAACAATTTCAATAACAATGCCTATAGGAATAATTTTGGTAGTAACAACAATTATATGCCTTATCCTCCTAATAATGGCAATACCTTTGGAAATTCCTACAACAATACTAGAAGTCCTACCTTTGAATTTGAAGTCATGCTTAAAGACTTTATTAGTAAACAAACCACTTTCAACAAGACTGTGGAGGAAAAGCTTTTGAATGTTGAGAAAAATATTTCCTCCTTGTCTGAAACATAGTCTTCTTTGATTAATAAAATGGCTGCTAAACCTGAAACTTTGGAAAGTACCTTTGCTGCTACTCATGCCATACAAGTTACTATTTATGAAAATGTTAGACTGTTAGCTCAATTACATGCTAAGTGGGAAAGAGAAGCTGAAATTGCTAGCAACAATAGTGTGTGCACTATTACCACCACCAATATGGATGCCACTAAACCACAAGAAGTCCCTATTCCTCCAACCACAATGCCTAAACCCAATGAGTCTACTACCAGTGATGCTAAGTTTGATTTTGATCTTGTTGGTTGCAATATTTATGAAGTAATTATGTTCCTACAAAAGCTTGCTAGAAGTCCTGATGCTAGTGATATGAATGTGGCTTTCACCAAACACATTACAGATGCTCTTATTAAAATTAAGGAAGAAAAGTTGAAACACAAAGCCTCTATTCCTAGGAAAGTAGATGATAGTTGGAAACCCATCATTAATATGCAAGTAAATGACTTTGATCTCAAAGCTTCATGTGACCTTGGTTCTAGTGTCTCTATTATGCCTAGAAAGATTTATGAAATGCTTGATTTGCCACCTTTGGCAGATTGCTATTTGGATGTCCCACTTGATGATAATTCTAAAAATAAACTCATGGGGAGTGTTAATGATATTCTTATTATGGTTAACAATGCTTATGTCCCTATTGATTTCTATGTTTTGGATGTTGAATACAATGCTTCTTGTCATATTACTTTGGGAAGGCCTTTTCTTAGAACTATTGGTTCCATCATTGATATGAAAGAAGGCATCATTAAATATAAATTTCCATTAAAGAAAGGTATTTAACACTTCCCTATTAGGAGAGAGAATTTTCCTTTTGCTCCTCCTTGGAAAGCAAGGTTTGATGTTAATGCTTCTTCATTTGAAAATCCTTGATTCTTGCTTCTTGTGCCTATCTTAAAGGCGTTAAAGAAAAGTACTTCTTGGAAGATAACCCAATAGTTGTCTTGAGTCTTGGAAGTTATTACCTCAGTAATGACCTCTACTTATCCTTTTTATTTGCTTTTTGTGCCAAGAATAACCTCTAATGAGAGGGAAGTAAGATTTGGGGAGTTGCTGTCCCGAAACAGATTTTTGTGCTCTACTGTAAAAATTCGTGTAAAATCTCTGTAAGTCGGATTGAGCTTTAATTTTCTGAATAAATCCCTCAGGTAGTTAGATAACTTTAGTTAGTTCAACACTTTTTTATTCGAGCAACAGAAGGTCTTAGAAAAAATCGGTTTCTACCTGCTGGTCTGTTTTGACAGATTTCTTATTGATTCCTTTTTGGGTTCTTTTTGGGAAATTGAGCTTTTTGAGGGAATTGCTACATTAGATTGTGTTTTTAGTGAAAGTTTTGCTGTTCTAAAACTAAAACCCAAATGTCTATTATCTTTTGAATGCACTAATGTTGCTAATGAAGATTGTGTCAAGTTTTGTATGAAGGAAAAATTTTAGGTGTAAAGGATGAATGATGTAATGAGATGAAGAATGGACAAAAGCTCAAACTTGGGGATGACACCCCGTGTCACCCCAAGAAATATTCAAGAGGTACAAGCGTCAAAGCTTGGGGATGCCCAAGGCATCCCCTTCTTCATCAATAAAAATCTCGGGTCTTTTCTAGACACTTCGTTTTTATTGTTTCATGCACAAGTTGTGTTGTTCTTGGAGCGTCTTAGTTTTCATTTTTTTTGCTTAGTTTGCTTGAATAAAGTAGTTTGGGCCCCCGTTCTCCCTGTGTTGTTTCAAATAAGTTAATTGGTGTTGGAGAGGAGTAGAAACTTCTTGCTTGAGTGGTACAAGAGGAGCTTGCTTTGATTGTGACTTAGACTTTATCATTTCATGCTAGATGTTGTTTTGAACTTATGCTTAGTGATTATTTTTGTAGCATGACTTGTTCCAAACAATTGGAATTGCTTAATGTGCCTCGAAGGAATCATGCGTTGTTTTAGCATACAAAAGCATAGTATTGTGGTATTCTCCTTTGATGCTTTGTTTGGGTTGACTTGGCACATGCTCACACCATGTTATGACTATGAACCATTCACCATAGCCTATATGATCATTTAGTTTTTGACTTGTAGTACCACTTTATGCTTTGATTAGTAATGTTTTTTCGCTTTGCATGATTATGGCCATTATTGCTCTCTTAGTTGGTCGCTCCCAGTCTTTTGCTAGCCTCCACTTGTATGAGTAAGCTCTACCCATGCATCTAACTCCCAAGAAACCAAGTTATTCCAAAGTGTCCACTATAAATTCCTATGCATGGTGTGTTACACCATTCCAAGTATATTCTTGTTTTATCTATCTTCCAATTAAAAAGTTATTTTTATGTGAAAACTTAGTGATTAAAGCTCTCACAAACTTGATGGCACACTTTATTTTTCTTGCCCCTAAATAAACTTGAACCATTGTATCATCTATGTTGTATATGCTTGCACTTGTATGTTGGAATTAGCAGAACCATGCGGTCATGGGGAACGCTTTCAACATTGCACTTGTACATTGTACACAGTTGATATCATGCTCTTTTGTTTATGGATGTCGTCGGTGTGAAATAAAAGGGGAGCTTGTAAGTCCATGGAGTTATGTATGTGTGTTAGAGAAACGCCTGGGCCGCTAGCCTAAGCCATGCCTAATCATGGTGGAAACTTGCAACATCACCATAGTAAGCAATCTATGAAGCTTTCTTCTTATAAAAAAGGAGACACGTTGAAAAGATGAAAGAGAGAAAAAAGCACCATTTTCCCATGGTAAATAAGAAGATTGCTGAGATGCTCATTGTCTGCTTGTCTTGTCATTTTTATTATGGGATAGCTCATGTATCATGTGCAAGGGGTACCCCATTGGCGGTTCTCTATGATAAACATATACTTACTATGACAAGAACTTACAGGTGACTAAAGTTGAGTAGCATGAGGAGCGACCCTCGTATTCACGGGACATGAGATTGCAAACTTATACTTTGTCAAGCATATATTCCATAGTTTGTTCACTTTAACCTTAATCACTTCAATATGCTTATGATAGGGGCAATGAGAGCTGAAAGCTAACAAGTACCATAATTTTTGGAAGCTCTTTATGAAACTTGAAATCCATGCTTCCCTTTGAAGGGACTTTCTTCCACTATTATATTGAGTCTCCACCTTCTATCCTTAGGCACCAATTAAGAGAGCATAGTTTCCATTCTTAGTTCTATGTGCATTGTCCCAAAACTTATTGATTGATTCATATTGTTGATATTGCTTGCTCATGAACTATTTGTATCTAGTCACTCTTATGAACTTTGAAGGTGTCCCATGCATTTATTTGCTACTCCATGAGGGACAAGCTGAATGCCACTATGTTATGTTTTCTATATGTGAAACAAACAAATGTCTTTCAATGCATTGTTATTCATGATCTTTGTTTGTAACCTTTCATGTTGCATGCATAGTAACTTTGTCTTACTGTTAGAACTCCATCTTTCATGCTCATGTTTAGAGTTCTTTGATCCCAGCTTTCAATGCCTGCAAATGGTTTGATCTTGATTTTGATGGTGCATGTCACCTCAAAAATTATTCTTTTTATCACTTACCTACTCGAGGACGAGCAGGAGTTAAGCTTGGGGATGCTTGATATGTCGGAAACGTATCTATAATTTTTGATGTTCCATGCTTGTTTAGTATCTACTTTGATTTGCTTTATCTACACTTTGAGGTGTTTTTATATGTTTTTTGGGACTAACCTATTAACAAGATGCCACAGTGCCAGTTTCCTGTTTTCTTCTGTTTTTGGTTCCAGAAAAGGCAGAAAATCAATATTCTCGAAATTGGACGAGACAAAAGCCAAAGTCAATATTTTACCATGGGGAACACGGAGCCAGAAGAAAAGACGGGGAAGAGCCACAAGGGGGCCACACCCCTGGTCATGCGGCCTAGCCTGGCCCACGCCTAGGGGGTGCGGCCACCCTGGGTGCCCCCTGCCTCGCCTCTTCGCCTATAAGAAGCCCCTGATACCAAAATTCTTCATACCCGATCAATCTTCCACGAAATAATCCGTAGCCACCACCACCATCGTCCCTATGTCGGGGGGATCTAAAGTTCTTCCCGGCACCCTGTTGGAGGGGAGATCATCCCGGAGGCCTTCTTCATCACCATGCCAGCCTCCGGTATGAAGTGTGAACAGTTCCACCTTGGACTACGGGTCCATGTAGTAGCTAGATGGTTGTTTCTCCTCCTTTGTTCTATCATGTTTAGATCTTGTGAGCTCCGTTCATGATCAATACCATCTATTTTTAATCATGCATGTTGTGTTTGTGGGGACTCCGATGGATATTGAGATTACTATGTCAGGTTGATTAATGGTTCTATCTTATTGATTCTATCATGTCTGTGTTGTTTGTGATCTTGCATGTTCTCCGTTTCTAGTAGCTATCTTGGCCAAGTAGATGCTAGTGACTAAGGGAGTACTTATGCTTGATAGTGGGTTCTTTCCTCTATTTAATCTAGGGAAGTTACAGAAATCTCTAAGGTTGTATATGTGATGTTGCTACTAGGGAGAAAACAACGGTCTCTTGTTCATGGAACAAGTGGATTGTTTACCTTACACACTTTGCTTAAAATAGTTATCCGTTGCTTGCAACTTAATACTGGAGGGTGTTCGGATGATAACCTGAAGGTGGATTACTAGTCATAGATGCAGTTGGATGGCGGTCTATGTATCTTGTTGTATTGCCCAATCAAATCTCATAGGATCATGAATGTCTAGTATTGCATAGTTATGCCTTGCTCTGTCCTATCAATTGCCCCACTGTAATTTGTTTACCCAGCATGCCATGTTTGTTTATCTTAAGGAGAACACCTCTAGTGAACTATGAACCCCGGTCCAATATTTACCATTGATTCATCTTCCACTATTACTATTTACTTTCTATAAACCACGGTTACCTTCCACACCATACAGTTAATCCTTTGTTTTTAGCAAACCGGTGAGATTGACAACCTCACTGTTCGTTGGGGCAAAGTCTTGAGTTTGTGTTGTGCAGGTTTCCAAGTTTCTTGCAACACCTTTGGGTCGTTTCCTTCCTCCTACTGGTTCGATAACCTTGGTTTCTTTCTGAGGGAATACTTGTCGCTATGCTCATCATACCTTCCTTTTGGGGTCTCCCAACGAAGCTCTACATTGATCTGAGCGCATCACATAGCATAGTGGCATTCAGCTTGTCCCTCGTGGAGTATCAAAACATAAATGCATAGGACACCTTCAAAGTTTATAAGGGTGACTAGATACAAATAGTTCAAGAACAAGAAATATCAACAATATGAATCAATCAATAAGTTTTGGGACAATGCACATAGAACTAAGAATGGTAACTATGCTCTCTTAATTGATGACTAAGGATAGAAGGTGGAGACTCAATATAAAAGTGGGAGAAAGGCCCTTCAAAGGGAAGTAGGGATTTCAAGTTTCATAAAGAGCTTCCAAAAATTATGGTACTTGTTAGCTTTCAGCTCTCATTGCCTCTATCATAAGCATCTTGAAGTGATTAAGGTTAAAGTGAACAAAATATGGAGTATATGCATGACAAAGTATAAGTTGGAAATTTCATGTCCCTTGAGTATGAGGGCCGCTCCTCATGCTACTCAACTTTAGTTACCGGTAAGTTCTTGTCATAGCGAGTACATGTGTATCATAGAGAACTGCCAATGGGGTACCCCTTGCCCCATGATACAAGATCTATCCCATATCAAAATGAAAAGGCAAGCAGGCAATGAGGATCTCAGCAATCTTCTTATTTACCATGGGAAAATGGTGCTTTTTCTCTCTTTCCTCTTTTCTCATTTTTTTCCTTTTTCTCAATCTCTTTTTCTATCTCTCTTTTTTTATGAGAAGAATGCTTCATAGATTTTTCACTATGGTTATGCTGCAAGTTTCCGCCATGATTAGGCATGGCTTAGGCTAGTGGCCCAGGCGTTTCTCTAACACACATACATAACTCCATGGACTTACAAGCTCCCCTTTTATTTCACACCGACGACATCCATAAACAAAAGAGCATGATATCAACTGGGTAGATATTTACAGGTGTTGATAGCGTTCCCCGTGACAACACGGTCATGCTAATTCCCAACGTATAAGTGCAAGCATATACAACATAGATGACACAATGGTTCAAGTTTATTAGTGGCAAGAAAAATAAAGTGTGCCATCAAGTTTGTGAGAACTTTAATCACTATTTTTTCACATAACAAGTTTAATTTGAAACATAGACAAAACAATAATATACTTTGAATGGTGTAACACACCATGCATAGGAATTTATAGTGGACACTTTGGAATAACTTGGTTTCTTGGGAGTTGTATGCATGAGTAGAGCTTACTCAATACAAGTGGAGGCTAGCAAAAGACTGAGAGCGACCAACTAAGAGAGCAATAATGGCCATAATCATGCAGAGCGTCAAAACATTATCAACTAAAGCATAAAGTGGTACCAAAAGTCAAAAAATAAATGATCATAGAGGATAAGTTGACTGGTTCATAGTCATAACATGGTGTGAGCATGTGCCAAGTCAACCCAAACAAAGCATCAAAGGAGAATACCACAATACTATGCTTTTGTATGCTAAAACAATGCATGATACTTTCAAGGCACATTAAGCAATCTCAATTGTTTGGAACAAGCCATGCTACATCAATAACCACTAATCATAAGGTCAAAATAACATCTAGCATGACATGATAAAGTCTAAGTCACAGTCAAAGCAAACTCCTTTTTGTACTACAAGAAAGAACTTCCTACTCCTTTCCAACACCAATCAACTTATTTGAAACAACACGGTGAAAACGGGGGTCCAACTACTTTATTTAAGAAAATTAAGCAAACGAAAACCAAAAATGAAAACTAAGACGCTCCAAGCACAACACAACTTTGCATGAAACAATAATAACGAAGTGTCTTGAAAGACCTGAGATTTTTATTGATGAAGAAGGGGATGCATCCCCAAGATTTGACACTTGTAACTCTTGAATATTTATTGGGGTGACACGGGGTGGCATCCCCAAGCTTGATATTTTGCCATTCTTCATCTCATTACATCATTCTTCCCTTACACCAGAAAATTTTCCTTCATATAGAACTTCACACAATCTCCATTAGCAACATTAGTGCATTCAAAAGATAATAAACCTTTGGGGTTTAGTTTCAAAATAGCAAAACTTCCATTAAAGACACAAGCTACTGTATCAATTCCCTCTAAAAGTTCAATTTGCCAAAATTAACCCAAAAAGGAATCAATAAAGAGGCAAATGCAGATAATTGCAGAAATCTGACAAAACAGATCAGCAGGTGAAAACCGATTTTTTCGAAGACCTTCTGTTACTCCAATCAAAAAGTGTTGAACTAACGAAAGCTAGATAACAACCTGGGGGATTTACTCAGAAAATTACAGCTCAATCCGAATTACAGAGATGTTTCAAGAATGTTTACACTGGAGCACAAAAATCTGTTTCAGGACAGCAACTCCCAAATCTTACTTCCCTCTCATTAGAGGTTATTTTTGGCACAAAAATCAAACAAAAAGGATAAGAAGAGGTTATTACAGAATTAATAACTTCCAAGACTCAAGAAACTATTGGGTTATCTCCCAAGAAGTACTTTTCTTTAATGCCTTTAAGTTAGGCAAGAGAAACAAGAATCAAGTATTTTCAAATGAAGAAGCATTAAGATCAATACTCGAAATTTCTTCAGCTAGGAAAGGTATCTCATCCATATGAGTTTTAGATGATCCTCTCTCAGCACTCTTGGGTTCACTACTTTCATCAAATGGGTTTTTAGGAACAATCCAATCAAAATTCTTTTCTAGGGCTTCATGCATTCCTACAAATTTAAAAGGTATGGGTATTTTAATTTCCTATCCATTGGGTTTGGTTTTATCCAACTTTTCTAATGTACTCATAACATCTACACATGATCCCAACATATTAAAACGATCAAAGAACTTTTTGGCTTCTTTAGCAACATCATTGAACTCTTTTAGCAAAGTTTCTAGAATAAAATCTCTCTTTTCAGCATCCTCCACTTATTTAAGTTTAAGAAACATTATTTGCATCATGGGGTTAAGGTTAACAAACCTAGCATCCAACATGTGAACTAAAGAAGCTACAGCAATTTCATAATTAGGAGCAAGTTCTGCTAAGGATCCATCCTCAATATCCACATGTTTGCTAATATGATTAAAGAATTCTTCAATGTTTTCTTTCCCAATTATAGATCCACTACCTATTGAAAGGTCTTTCAGGGTGAACTTGGGGATCAACATGGTGATCTAGAGCAAGGTTACAACTATAGGAAGAACTATTTTTTGTGTTTTTGATAAGAAAAAAAGCAAACCAAACAAAACTATTTTTTTGGAATTTTTGATAAAAGGAAGCAAGCAAAACAAAGCAAAATAAACTAAGCAAAACAAAAACAAAGTAAAGAGAAAGGTTGTGAAGGACTCCCCTTGGGAAGCCGTCCTTAACTCCCCGGCAACGGCGCCATAAAACGTCTTGATGTGGCTCAGATCACTGTAGAGCTTTGTTGGGAAACCCCAAGAGGAAGGTATGATGAGTACAACCATAAGTTTTCCCTCAGTAAGAAACCAAGGTTATCGAACCAATAGGAGGAAGGAAAAGACCCCAAGGTGTTGCTAAAAACTTAGAAACCTGCACAACACAAACTCAAGACTTTGCTCCAACGAATAGTGAGGTTGTCAATCTCACCGGTTTTCTGAAAACAAAGGATTAAACGTATGGTGTGGAAGGTAATGGTGGCTTGCAGAAAGTAAACAATAACAGTGGAAGATGTATCAATGGTAAAGATTGGACCGGGGTCCACAGTTGACTAGAGGTGTTCTCCTTAATATAAACAACATAACATGCTGGGTAAAAAAATTACAGCGGGGCAATTGATAGGACAAAGCAAGGCATAACAATGCAATACTAGACATTCATGATCCTATGAGACTTGATTGGGCATTACAACAATATACATAGACCGTCATGCAACTGCATCTATGACTAGTAATCCACCTACATGTTATCATCCGAACCCCCTCCAGTATTAAGTTGCAAGCAGCGGATAACTGCTTTAAGAAATGTGTGTAAAGTAAACAATACACTTGTTCCATGAACAAGATATCATTGTCTTCTCCCTAGTAGCAACATCACATCTACAACCTTAGAGATTTCTGTCACTTCCCCAGATTCAATAGAGGCATGAACCCACTATCGAGCATAAATACTCCCTCTTGGAGTCACTAGCATCTACTTGGCCAAGATAGTTACTAGAAATGGAGAGCATGCAAGATCTCAAACAACACAGACATGATATAATCAATAAGATAAAACCATTAATCAATCTGACATAGTATCTCAATATCCATCGGATCCCCGCAAACACAACAGGCATGATTACAAATAGATGATCTTGATCATGAACGGAGCTCACAAGATCTAAACATGGTAGCACAATGGAGGAGAAACAACCATCTAGCTATTGTATGGACCCATAGTCCAAGGTGGAACTACTCACGTATCACACCGGAGGCTGGCATGGTGATGAAGAAGGCCTCCGGGATGATCTCTCCCCTCTGGCAGGGTGCCGGGAAAAGGTTCGGATCCCCCCAATCTAGGGACGATGGTGGCGGTGGCTACAGACTGTTTCATGGAGATTTGATCGGGTCCTTAGGGTTTTGGCATCGAGGGATTCTTATAGGCGAAGGGGGAGACCGAGGGGGTGCCCAAGGCGGCCGCACCCCCAGGCGCGGGCCAGGACTGGCCACACGGCTAGGGGTGTGGGCCCCTCGTGGCCCTCCTCCGTCTCGTCTTCTAGCTCCGTGTTCCCTTCGGTGAAATATTGACTTTGGCTTTTGTCCCGTCCAATTCCGAGAATATTTATTGTCTAGCTTTTCTGGAACCAAAAACAGCAGAAAACAGGCAACTGGCACTGTGGCAACTTGTTAATAGGTTAGTCCAAGAAAGTGTATAAAAATACCTCAAAGTGTAGACAAAGCAAAACAAAGTGGATACTAAACAAGCATGGAACATCAAAAATTATAGATACGTTTACGACAAATCATCCCCCTTGGACCTCACACCAAACCCTAGGACGCTGACTGCCCCTCTAGCCGCTGGCGCCCTAGCCCTCTAAACCGCCTAACCTAGCCTAAACCCTAGCCGCTGGCTGCCCTCCTCCCCTCAGCGTCTAAATCCTAGCCACCGAGGCCCTCTCTAATCCACCATACCTGATCCGGCTTAGGTGAAGCCCTGCAAGATCTACTCCTCCACCTCCACCACCACACCATCGTGCTGCTGGAATCGCGAGAAGATCTACATCCTCCGCTGCTTGCTGGAGCAAGGGAGAGGAAGGTCTTCATCGAGTACCGAACGTGTGACCGACTGCGGAAGTACTACCGGAACACAGCGCCGGAAGGATCGTCTTCATGATCTTGAGATCGGCAAGTGAATGACTACATCAACCAAGAGAATACGATCTCGTTAAACACTTTGGATCTACGATGGTTAGTACTCTATGAACTCGTTGCACCGATCTCGTAGATTAGATCTTGGCTTTTGTGTGTTCATGCGATAGATTTTTTTTTGTTTTCCATGCTACGAACCCCTACATTTATGTGTTTCTACGTCGCGTCCTTCGATACCATCCCGAGGGGTCTTTTTTAGGAGTTTTTAGGTCACGACTTTGATCTAGGGCTCAAGATATGGACGACTACGAAGGCTTAAGGAGGGAACAAGGGGTGGTGGCGCGTCCAGCAAGGTGGGTCGCACCATTGGGTATCATTTGGACCTCAGGTCTCCCCTCTCGTGGTTCTTGTGGTCCATTTGCTTCTCCTCGCGAAAAAATACTTCTCAAAAAATACGAGATCCATTTGACTTCGTTTAGGTCTTTGAAACTTAAAAATACGCAAAATAGGATTTTCCTGTTCTATAGAGTTATAATCTAAATAAAAGGGATCATTGGTAAATCCCAATAAATCAATATAAAACATGAATATAATATCATATAAGTTGTAAATATGTAGGAATAGATATCAATAAACTAGAAAGTTCATGTATGCATTTTACATACGTCAACGAACTATACACATTTATGACTGTTTTGATAGATGCCCGCCGTGTCTTAACTTGAATTTTGAACTTGTGGTGAAATATTTGTTACAATTTTCTACTAAATTATTAGATGATACATGAACACATGGAAACTAGGATGACATGAAAAAAAGGAAAAAAGGACATGTACATAATTTTTGCACGGGGAAGGGGGTGATTTGTCATTGTTTGATTCCCAATCATAACTTGGCAATCTAAAGTTTGGAAATTTGGTAGGTGTTTGATTCCCACGACAGTTTGACATAGCCACACCGTATTATCCATATGGCTTATCCCATCTATGATGGGGTGTATGTTTTACCAAGTTTTGCTACACTTTGTGGATCCAAAGAATTTAACCCATATTTTTGTGGCTACAATACTTGCTAAAACTTATACTTGAAGAAGTATGAGAAAGAACCAAACATACCCTATGGGGAGTGTGGAAAGAGCGAAACATGAGTGTTCTGCTTTATTGTCTTGCATGCTGGCTAGCTAGCCACCCTAGGGCGTGTTTGGTTACTCTTAGCCTTTTCATGCATCTAGGGATCATGGCTCTGCAGAAGCTGTGCATGCTCCAATACATCCTCTCATCTCTAACATGCATTTCATTTGGTTTCCCACGCATCTAGGGATCATGGCTATGCAGAAGTTATGCACGCACCAATACAGCCTCTCATCTCTAACGTGCATTTTATTTAGTTGCCCACGTTTTGTTTCCTGCATTGTTGGAGAAGCCAAGCCCCCGAGTGTTTGTTTGCTCTTTTTTTTCTTTTTTGGCTTATTGCTAGTCGTTTTGTTACTACCTCCTAGAATATGTGGTAAGCTTACTCATGACAAGAACATGACACACAATATGGTTCAGAGAATTGCAGTTTATAGAATGATTAACTTAGTAATAATTTAAAGAGTCACGATGTTAGTGTTGCAGCACGATTTCACGAACAACTGCTCGTGATGCGTCACACGTTCATCTAACTGATGGGTTATAAGTGAATACCACCTCGAAAAATATACAAAACTGCCATAAGTTTTCAGATGATGATGGCGACATCTCAAAAAAGCGGACGAAGACAACTTGGCACGGAGGAGCTCGACCTACCGTAGTAGGCAGCACCTCTTACCTGCTCTTTTTTGAAAGGATTGCGGTAGGGGGTAGGGGAAGCCCGTACAACCATTTTTATTTTTTGAAATGATAAGAATTTAAATTTGCGTTCATGA
Source organism: Avena sativa (assembly GCA_916181665.1). Taxonomy (NCBI): domain Eukaryota; kingdom Viridiplantae; phylum Streptophyta; class Magnoliopsida; order Poales; family Poaceae; genus Avena; species Avena sativa. The sequence goes on from OV702296.1 coordinate 290,207,449, forward strand.
GGGACTTAAACCTTGGTGGCTGGGTATACATCCACTTCCCTAACCAAGTGTGTTAGGCTAACTTCCCTAACCAAGTGAACTTACCTGCTCGTCGGTGAAGAAGATGATTTGGAGGGAGAATTAAAAGGGGTCAAATTGTGTCGCATGGCGGTGAGGCATAGCAGTGTTAATAGCAGTGCAAATCAGCGAGCGGTTACCCAATTTCTTCCGCCATATTTTTGCGAACGCAACGAGATCTTGCCATCTCTCTCTAGCACGGGTGCGTGCATTCTCCAGCGAGTGTGAGAAGAAGTTGGCTCCATGCAAACTTTCGATTTGGGTGTTCCTCCGGAGCTAGCCGAAAGGGTGGTTTTAGACCCATGCGGTGGAACGATTCGTTTTTGCGTGAGCAACCAAATGATCCAAATTCTTCCAGTCGGGTAGGAGAAACGACTTGGTGGGCATCCAAACACGCCCTAGGAGACCCAACGCGTGATTAAAAAGCTTAACGTGCAAAAGAAACCGTGTTAAAAATTTCGAAAGACATATTTATAAGTTAAAAAAAGAATTGAAGATAATTCTCTACTTTTTCAATAATATATCCTAGAGGCATGTAAAGTCGCAATGCCAAATTATTTTATTATGGCTACATAAAAAGATAAAATCTGATATGACATTTGAAAATCCACTTTTCTTATTGCATAGAATAAGCATTATTTTTAATTGATAGTTTGCACGTTTTTGATATACACCATGACTACATCATGATTTGTTCTCAGATCTTTTTGAACCTTAAAAATATAGTTGTATTTGATTTTTTTATAAAACAAGATCACCGGAGATCATTTGTTCCAAATCTTTACTCGAAAAAGAAATTCTATACACAAGAAACTCTAGTCTATGGAACATTTCCTTTGTGATTTGCATGTGTCTCTCCGTTCTGATAAGTCTTGTAATTCGTCGGTATAGGTCAAATTGCCACTGTCGTAGCTCTATGCCAACGAAAGCTGTCGACGTAGCACACTGTCAGTCTAGACTCATTAGCCATCAGCGTAGTAAAGTTGTCGGCATAGACAGATACGTCGACGGCTAAGCCATCGGAATAGTTTAGATGGGCGCCCCACTTGACGGCTAATGGCCGTTTGGATACACCGACAACTAGTTATTTTCAGATTTTTTATTTTTTTATTTCTTTTAATTGTTTGACTTAGTTAATCTCGTAAGTGATTTTTTTAACTCTAAGTATACTTAATCTTCGGTCAAACTTTCCGATCGGTCATCCATCCTCACACTACTCCTGCCCCAACACACTCAAATTAGACATGTTGATAATATTACCATATCAATCTCATTAACCATTTTAGGGTGTATGTATTACCCTATGGTTTTCCGACGTATGCATTCCCTCTAAATTATCAGAGCTTGAATACCATTTTGTTCCAAAGCTTCTTATTTGTACTAATTCATGATACTTTCATGAACTTGGTACAACTACTTCATTACTTCTTAGCAACATCACCTACTTTGTGCAAACTTAAGTTCATCCCTATTTGTTGCTCCATATATTTCCTACACTAATCTTCCTTCTTATTGTGGACTAACAATGATTAGAACTTGATTTATTCGTCACATTGTGTTGATACTCCTTATTCTTGCTTTATTCTCCATGTAAATCTTCATCTTGATCTTTGGAACTCGTCACTCTCTTACACGAATTCCCTTTTCTATCTAGGTCTATAACATCAAGTAATAACTATATGTTGCAATATGCATTTGCACACCAAGTCAAAATTCATGTACAGATCTAGTCAATCAAGAAGATCCAAGAAACATCAAGAAATCCAAATGTGGTACATATAACACACAATATTCTAAGCCAGGAATATAATAGTTGAGTATAATATCTCTAGCATTCAGGCTTAGTTGTGTAGTATATGACACCTCCTCATATAGGTCTACATTGTGATACTTATCACATAGGGTCAAACTATTGTTTGCCTCTTAATTTACCCAAATTTCTCTACTGCAATAGGATAATTTTAAGCAATGTGGTCTCAATTTGATTTCGACTAACCTTTGGTCTCACTTTTGGAATGATTAGCTCTAACCAACCTTTATATTCTAATAAGTTATCCTCACATAATCTCTCCAAATGACTAACCAGCTTCTTAAACCAGAGATTATTGGAATTTCCTAGCACCTATGACTTCTATCATAGTTCTACCATGCTATTTTCTTTCTGATGCTTGAGGATAATTTACTAATTACTTGTCATTTTTACACCTACATCATGGTTTCGGAGCTAATCTCACCATGATCTTCTTATGTTTTACCTCTTATCATGATTTAAGAGCTAATCTAACCACGATGACTCTACTTCTCATAGTACCAGCATTGATCTTTAAACTAATTTCACTTCATCACATAGAATTCTCAAGTGAATCCCACATGATTTACAACCCATTACACTATTCATGCTTTAATGGTCTTCATTATATAGTTTATTGTTATCAATTAACAATAAAAAAATTACTGGCTTACTTGAATTCTATGGTTAGGCTACACCATTTGTATTTCTTCAATTTTACATACTAAACTTGATCCAACTCTACTGCGACCAATTGGCTTTCCTAAAGTATCTTGGTGGTTTATATCTCCTTTGGAAGACACTAAATAGCACTTTACTGTGAGAAGATAGATAACTACTCCTAAGAAATATGACTTAAGTATCTGGTGACAAAGTTATCCTCAAGTGGATACTTATCACAAGTCATAAGAACATTTGGTTTAGATAAGATGGCTTCTATAGTCACTATCCAACCTACAGGTCTTCCTAAAAGGGTTTTAATCCTAAGGTCAAAGCATATGCTCTAATACCAGTGGAGGTGACCCAGCATACCACTGCATGATGTAGTACACTATAGTCGTTGATATAACACCAATGAAACACCGTTCACTAGTATTACATACCTCAGAGTGGTACAACAGAAACACAACAGGTCTAAGACATGACTATAGGTTACAACTCAACTCTTTACAAAAGATCCAGAGGACACTCTAGGTTAAAGAGAGAAAAAGAAACTTCTTACAAAGAAGAATCAAGAATAATCAACTCATCACTAACATACTAATAGACTAGTATCTGAACTATTGGGGCTTGCATTGCTGCTATTGCAGTGTTCTATAGAAATAGGTTATATGGCTAGATATTATAATCTTATCTAATCAGCAACTTCGTCTTCACTTGAGTTGATGTATATGTTGACTTTCTTGACTTCCTTTAAGAGCTTTAGCTTTTGATGATGATTCCTGGAGCATAACTTTTGATGTAGACGTCGTATGTATTGTCTTCAGAATCTAGCAAGGGTTAAGAAGATACGTTGAGTACGAGCATACTCAGCAAGTTCACTAAAAAAGAGTGTTTGATGCACTATATCTACAACCATAGACCAGAGGTCGTAGGAAATGCAAGTTTTCGTAAATATTTCTTCAAAGATTGCTTTTATTCTAAAAACCTATGTCCGCCAGCCTTCACGGGTTTACCAGAACTTTCATGGAGTTCCTTTCCCGCCGCGTTCGTAGCTCCTTCCCGGAACTGGGAGTAACAAGTTATAGTTCTTACACTCTGCAGAGGTGCGTTACTTTACCCATGAGAGATCAAATCCTTGTTGCACAACCGGGCGATTTTTCCCGTCCACATTTCCTATGGTGTGGGGCTCAGTAGATGATCCAAGCCAATCACTGCCCCCTTCGTGACCCCGCATGTCTCCTTGGTGTACACCATGCCCACCCATTGAATTACGGCAATGGTTTGTACAGACCGTTAGATGCCAGAACAATCGTGGGACGTTGAGGGTTCCCACCCATATGTTGTATATCCTCTACGAATTACCAATCAATGCATGCTACGAGGATAACAGACACGACCTGTGCATCCGGCTATATGCGACAGGAAGAAGATACAACTGACTTATCCGTTCCATTCCAAATGTCATGGTTAAAGCGTGATATATGATGCAAGAATCACTGGCGACATTAGTTGTTAAGTCCTAGATATTATGTTCCTTTACCACCAGAACTTTCATAGTAGGTTATTACCTCATGGTAAATAACCTATAATCATATTATTACGAAAATAATGTTTTCTGACCTTTTTGAAATGTAGGTGATGACAACACTGGATTTGCAAAATACTTTACAGAAAATAATCAAAGGACATGAGCAAGTGTGAACTTGCCTTTTGTGATTGCAAGATTATGCACTCACGGTCTTTGAGACAATATAAGATCCAATATCTGAAATCAGCATCATTGGTCCGGTAAGGACTAATGTTTAAAGAAGCAATATGCTATTATGCATAAGTAATATAATGCAATTTGATAAACTCGAATCCCTGGAATAAGCGTTGATCTAGGGTTTGGGAATTGGAAACAATTTATTTAGAATGTGTTGTTCTTTTAGATTAGTTTCACACTTGTGCTTCTTATTAAGGCTTGTGAGTGTGTGTGAAACAACATGTAAACATAATAAGTAGCATATCATAATAAAACATGCAAGTGCTGAAGGGTATCTAAAGACTGTGTATACAAGGGTTGTTTATCTTCTAGAGCCTTCATAAGAATGCTTATGTCTTGCTTTATCATGTATATCAAAAGAATAATTTTTGAAGAAAATATTACTTAACTAAGCAAAAGTATTTAAACCTTAAGTTAATATTATTAAGTGTTCTTACCAGTTATAGTCCTTAAGTAAGAAAGAATTACTCCATTTGAATAATGACATCACTAGTATTTGAGACTTATCTATCTTGGTTTTTGACTTGGTTAGTTTAGCATTGAGACGCAGTAGGTCTTAATTTAATTAGACCAAAGTAAACTATAAAACTTATAATGAAGTCTTTAACATAGTGTTTATAGTCTTGTAGACTAAAATTAACCTTACGGACATAGGTGGACTTAAGATGTAATGCTTATGATAATTGTACTTTGTTCACTTCATAATGTTTCTTTAAAGTTAACTAAGAATGGTATTATTTTTATTTGAGTAGTGGTTTCTCAATACTATAATGGAATGGAATCATTTATCTTTTTATGAATGAGTGGTTATGATTTGGAAACAAGGAAATAATATTACTTAACTACTAATGGATTCACTATAGTGTTTTGGTACGTTTATAAACTTGTGGTTGAGGTAAGTAAACATCTTTTATTTAATCCCAAATTATTCTTAAAGATTTTATACTTGATAAAGATCTTTTTAGAAAATAAACTACACATATGATTGAGTGATAATTCAATAAAATTGTATTTAAAATGTGTTGGACCATTTTGACTTTATATTAAAAATATTTAATACTAATATTATTTATTAGACCTTAATTTGCAATTTTAGAAATATTAACAAATTTTATTTACTCTTATATGAATTATTGATTAAGGAAATTGGGGTCAAATTCAAGTTATTAAAATATTAAGTTTTTACTTACTTTAAAAGTGGAATGTTATATTTTTAACATGTAGGTATTATTTTTGTGATCATTTTGGTGTATTATATATATTTTTGTGATTTATAAATAATAAGATATGATTTTTATAAGATTTATTACTTTATAAATACTTAATAAGTAATAAATATATAATTAGGTGAAATAAAAATGCATGATTATAGTTTTAAATTATAATTCTTATTTTTCTAAGATTTTTGGGATTTTATTTATATTTTAACATTTACCAATATTAAAATATGAATTATCAAAGTATTATTACTTATGAAATCTTTATTAAATAATAATTATTTAAATAGTTACCATAATAATGTTTGATAATATTTTAATGTTATAGATTTTATTTTTCTGAAAATTTTCATATATAAAACATATTTTTCCGAATTATAAAACAAAATATATTAAATTTATAAGATTATTCATTTTCTAAATTATTTTCTAAGTAAGGAATTAACTTTTTACACTTAAACTAGACCTACCCCAAGTTACATACAGGTGGGGCTAGGCCACGTCGGCTTGCCACCTAGGCAAAGACTAAGTCAACCAGGCTAACATGATCATGGGTGACGCAATCATGACGTCGAGATGACGTCATCCGAGCTGATCTTCTCAGATCGATGATTGATCTAGCGATTTGGTGAGCGCGCGAGGTAGTGGTTAGACTTATCAAAAAGAGGGCACGACGGGGAACCTGATAGTGGCAGCGTCGCTCAGGTTTGGTCACCGGAGCTACTCTGGCGACCCTCAACTGCCGTGGTCGGCGGCGGTACACGATGGAACTAGGTGAGCCAGCAAGCGGAAATAGGGTCTGGAGATGGCCAAGCTCACCCTAATACTTGTACAGGGGTTGATGAGGACGATCGCTTCGGTACGGCCTAATCTTCACGAACTCCGATGATCACCGGCGAAAGGGAACGACAAAATTACAATAATTCTGAGCGCCCCTTGCTTCACTACTACTACTCAAGCAACAAGGACGACGTGGCGCTTCTCCTCGACTACGCCATGGTCTCCGGGGCGACCATTACTGACGACGGTGGTTGAATTTGGCCGGCTATGGTTTGCGGAAATGGGTAATTTGCAAGAAATTGAGAGGGGAAAATGGGTGCTCGGTCTTATCCACGGCGGCTTCAAGGCTTTGTAGACACAGGGGTCGGCAACACGAATCTTAGCGCTCGCCGGCGACGAGGGTGCGGCCACCGAGCTACTTGCAGGATCGGAAGGTCAACGTTGGCGCGAGGAAGACGACGAACCGGTATGGCTTAGTTGGGCTACTGCTGGGATGATGTGGGCTGTGATGAAGTGAGCGAGTTGTTTTCTCTGCTGCTCGCGAGCGTTAGATAGGTGGAGGAGAAGCTCTGGGCCTCGGGCCAGTTTCTGGACTGGGTCCACTTCTTTTTCTTTATTCATTTCTGTTTTATGTTTTCTTTTATAGTTTTGTATTTACACTTTTGTTTTAAGTTTTCCAGAAATTCTTCTTTAGAAAATTGTAAGTTTATGGAAATGTACTTAAGATTCTGGTATGAATTATTATTATATACTTTATTTATTTACTCTTTTTCTACTCTCTTATTCATAATCATATAAGAAGTTATTATATTAAATGGAATAAGTAGAAACTAGGGTTTTGGGTTTTAGGATTTGTTTATGATCCTATAAAATGATTTTATTTTTTCCATTTAATGAATGTAATGAGAATGGTTTAAAATAGTTAAATATATATAAAGAATATATCCATATTTATTATTATATAGCAATCATTATTTATAAGATGATTTAATTATTAAGGTTCTTAAAATGGTAAATTTTATCATTCCAATTCCACTTATAAGTGAATAATGTTTTAATCATCCTAGTTATGACATTAATTAAACATTGATAATTATGATTGAAATAGAAGTTATGGTTTTGAATTATAAATATTTCCTATGATTTTAGGAGATTCAAAATACTTGTATTATTTTATAAATGTGGATGAAAAATATAGGTGAAAAAAAATTGTCCACATGTTTGTAATCAGGAATGATATCCCCTTTTTAAGATAATGAGGTTATTCTTTAGAATGACTTATGAGAAAGAATTTCTCAAGATGGTTCCTAAGCACATGTGAGTATGATAATTGGAAAGGACAAAGATGTGCTTAAGTGATTTGCTATAGGAAAATATTCCTATAAGCCACTGTGGAAATAAGATGATTGATCAAACATATGAGATAGATATTATGTTTGAATATAGAATTAAGGTTGAAGGTTTACCAAGAATTCCTATTTTTCATACCTCATGTTTCTTGACTTTTGTAGCACCCCGGGTAAAACCACTACTAGAAAATCGTGGTTGATTGTGTATTGCGGATCATCATGCATGTTTTAACCTAAACTATTTTCAGAAAGTCCCTCTTTGTTTTCTACATACTTTCCTCGGTCTTCATTTTAAATTAAAACCCTAGTCGTCCGGATATTTTGTTTTGTCTAAAAACTATTTGCAAAAAGTTTTATAAAATAAAAATGTTTTACCGGGGGAGGCGATCCAGCCTGTAGGCCAGGCCACCTACCACCCCGGCAGCCCGGCCCAACACACCCAGCAAACCCTAAATCTAACCCTAATCCCCACCCAAACCATAAATACCCTAGCTCACCTTCCCCTGTAGCCGCCACCACCCCCAAATCCTCCCTGCCGCCGCCACCGCGTACACCACACGCACTCGCGCGCAGTGCCCGACCGAGAACGCACGCACGCGTAGCTCTCCTGGCCCACCACTCCCGCACGCTCCCACGATCCCTGCAACCCCTCGTACCCGCCCGCAATCCCCGCTTCGTCTCGCACGCATCCCTCCCCGCGATCCTCTCCCCTAGCCCCGATAACCACCGCCGCCGCGATATCCCCTCCCCGCATCCCCGGCGCCGCCGCCTGCGCCTCACCTCGGCCGACTGCCTCGACCCAACGCCCGGCTTCCTCCTCCCCTCGTGAACCTTCCTCCACGCGCGACCCCCAGGCGCCGCCATCGCTCCCCTCCCTCGACACAACTACTCCCTCGCTGCTCGCTCCTCCCTCTACAGTAAGCCGTCACCGCCAAGACCCACTTGGCCGCCGCCTGCAATCTCTCCGGCCTCCCCAGCCCGCGTTCATCGCCGCTCACCCTACCCCGCTCTCCATCCTCTCTGCAGCGCCCTGCACCACCAACTTCGCGATCCCCAGCGCCGTCGGAATCCCTTTCCGCCCTGCTCTCTTCCCCTTAGTCTTGTTGTCGCCACGGCAGGCCCGAGCGCCCTCCTCCCTGCGGCCATGGCGCCTGTCGCCATCTTCCCCTTCGGCCCGCTGTTGCCAGGCTACTCCCTCACCTGGGATTCCTCCCGACGCCAGGAGCCATGTCGGCCGTGACCCTGTCTGCCTGCAGAAGCTCACCTCGCCACCACCAGTTTGTCGCCATCGCACCGCCCGCCTCTGTTCTTTTTTTTCCTGCGGGTTGTGTCCCTTGCAGCTAGGAAGCTCGGTGTCTTGGTCAGTTTGGTTGACATCAAGGCAGGTTCTATCGGCTTACCCTATCTCCTGCGTGTTCCCGATCCAAGACCTCGTGCAACATCTTGTCTTGATGCCACGGTCAGTAACGCAAGTATGTTTCCTGATTCAACAAGATCGCCACCAACAATGGAACCGCGACACTCCAAGATCTCCTTCCTGGAACACCGAGACTCTGTCGATCCCCAAATCTCTGGAGACCAAGATCGTCGACCTCTATGTGTGACCCCTTTTCCTTTCGAGATCCCTATTTTTATATTATATATATGTTGCATATAAATTGTTCATGTCGCATACATATTGTGGGTGTTTGGGGCTATTTTGTCAACTCGCCTAATAATTACACATGGAGGCCATATGCGGGCAAAATCTTGTCTTATATTAGCCCCATTTAAATTTGTGCATCGATCCGATACATTTTTTTGGTTGATAAGACAACATTTAAATTGCGGGGTATCTAAATAATATGAACCTATTAATTAATTGTTAGGACCTCGGTTCCGCTTAATATTGCCTAATTGCATCGCATCTTGCCATGTCATACATCATACATGTATCATGCCCGATCTTCTGTCGTAGTATTAAATAGTGCATCAGTGTTTTTTCTAGTGCTTTGCTTCTTCACGGATTAGACCGATGAGTTGATGCGAGTATCGACCCGATCTTCGGATGAACCTCCGGCAATGTTTTTCAGGCGAGCATTCTCCCCCTTTCTACCTATTTTACATTTCTAGTCTTTATTTCCTCCTATTGATCTATTGCTATCTGTGTTGCGATGCTCTAGTTTTCGTACCCGTGATATCCCTTGCAGCCTCTATATTGCCATGGACACATCCTATTGCATGTTGATTGATAGACAGTTGACCTTGCGAGTCATAGTTGCTTGCTCAGGTGTTGCTTCGCGTCGTCGATGTTCCATCGTTGTTGGGTGGTTGACACATGCTTAATGGTGGAGATGATCATGGATTTAATTACTATTTAATAACTAAAATTGAAAGTAGGTAAATGCAGAGGCACCGGTGGGTAATAGACAATATTTGGTTTTTAACCGCCCACTTGTGTTCCGTAGGAATCTGAGTTCTTGACACATGTTTCGAGATCGAGCGCGCTAACCACAGGTGGGGTGTGTGGGCACCCCCATCGATTTAGTACCTGATTTCAAAGTACTGTACTGGGGGCCACAAAGTAGTTTGGGGTTTTATTACTATCCTGTACTTATGCCATGCTTTACTGCTTTATTTACGATTGTGCGTGGAGCGCCTGTACTGTTTAGGAACCCCGTGATACGTTTTTGCTGTATTGACAAGCCCAATCATACTTTCGGGTTCCCAGTCGTTTACAGCCGTCGACACAAACCCTGGGTCCGTCTCAGAGACTGCTCGACTTCATTACGGGTAGCTTAGTGGGGTGGCCCACTGTGCTTGCTTTGGTTCTGGGAAACGCCGTGTCTGAAACCCTGTCGACATACCGCTGGGTGTATGTTTTGTGATCTTGTACCTACCTGATCTGACAACAAGGGTGTAGGTGCGTGTGGGAACTTTGGTGCACCCCTGCAGGGTTTAATCTTTTCGAGAAGTCGTGTCCGTGGTTATGAACGACTTGGAGCACAGTTCTCGATCATAGACAACTATAACTAAAGTTTACTGTTATAATATGACTTTTATCTGATATGACTAGTAAGTTGGATAACCACCATTGAAAGAATGAATAAAACTGCCAACCGTGTGGGTTTCCTCGGCTTGACTTCCTCGTTTGGTCTCGAGGGGGAAATACCAGGATGGGTATGATTGGTGGTAGTAACAGGTTGGTTCTGAATAGGTCTTTCTCATCTCTCTCTGATAGCCGACAAATGCATTGAGTCTCTATAGGTTGTTTAGCGCATGCTCCGCTGCCGCTTCAGTCCACCATACCTATGTAGGTAAGGACCGCCGAATTCTAGTCTCGTCGTGTACTGGCCTCAGTACTGACTGCTTCCTTTTCCTTTGCCCTTTGTCGGCACCCTTTTTGTTTTAGCAGGTTTTGAGATCGACGTCGTTAGCAGGGTTACCCTTCCGGCTTGGCCTAGGCAGGGTTATGGACGCCATTGGTTATTCTTCAGGGCTCTTAGCTTATTTTGCATCTTGTCCGTACTCGGACGCTGTATTGTTTTAAAGGTGATTTGGATCTTTGTACTGTTTATCTGTATTCTTGACTCTTGGAGTCATTGTTGTATATATCTGTTCTGTGGGTTCCATCGTGGACTATTGTGTAATGGTATTACTTTGTTTTCCACCCGCACAAAAGTGCCTGGTGGGCACCTTTGAATCATTTCTATGCGGGTTTGGCGAGGATCGCTGAAACTTGCATAGGGACGATTCCGAGGGTGTTACAGAGTGGTATCAGAGTTCAGCAATTACGATACCTCACTGGTCCAGCCTGTAGGATAACCTAGCTAACGAACGTCGTAGAGTGTCAAAACTATTTTGGAAAATTGGTTGGATAGATCTGATTAGGTCTGCTTTTACTCCTTATCTTTCTGCTATTCTCCTCTTACCTCTACGTGTTTTGAATCTGCTCTCTTATCTTTTCTTCGAGTCCAGGAATTCTCGTGTTTGGGTTTCCGTCGTACCTTCAGGGTTTCACTTCCATCCTCTTGTAACGGTGCTTCGACATTCGGTCTTCAAGTTATCTGATGGATCTTTCATCTGTTTTATATTTCAGTGGATCAAAAATTCACTAAAAAAATTCTATGTACCTTCGGTGTTTTTTTGACACGATGACCTCATCTGCATCAGATCTGATGAAGATCCTATATCATACTTTTGTTTCCGAAACTCGATTGTCGAGATCTTCATTTTGATTCCGAGAGTTGGTTGCATAGTTCTCATATTCAGGTGCAGAGTAATGCTTTGGGTGCACGATGGACTGATCACCATCCGACTACTCTTATCATTCGCTTTTGTACAGGGAATAGCGGATTGATGCAATTTTACTCTTTCCATGGAAGTGAGAGGTGGCCTTATCTTTTGATACCTCTACCTTTGTCTTTGTTTCTCTTGAGTGTTCTCTCGACGAACGAGAACAATGAGCCCTTGTTGGTGGTTTCGCCGATTTCAATATGAAGAAAGAACCCTTGTTAGTGGTGTCGTGAAGCTCTACATGAAGTGAGAAGATTCAGACTGTCGGCCTTCTTCCCTGTACCATGAGGCGGATCTCGAGGGCGAGATCCATTGTTAGTGGTGTCGAATTGTAGCACCCCGGGTAAAACCACTACTAGAAAATCACGGTTGATTGTATATTGCGGATCATCATGACATCATCATGCATGTTTTAACCTAAAACTATTTTCAGAAAGTCCCCCTTTGTTTTCTACATATTTTCCCCGGTCTTCATTTTAAATTAAAACCCTGGTCGTCCGGATAATTTGTTTTGTCTAAAAAGTATTTGCAAAAAGTTTTATAAAATAAAATGTTTTACCGGGGGGCGACCCAGCCTATAGGCCAGGCCACCTACCACCCCGGCAGCCCGGCCCAACACACCGAGCAAACCCTAAATCTAACCCTAATCCCCACCCAAACCCTAGATACCCTAGCTCACCTTCCCCTGTAGCCGCCACCACCCCCAAATCCTCCTTGCCACCGCCACCGCGTACACCACACGCACTCGCGCGCAGTGCCCGACCGAGAACGCACGCACGCATAGCTCCCCTGGCCCACCACTCCCGCACGCCCCCATGATCCCTGCAACCCCTCGTAACCGCCCGCAATCCCCGCTTCGTCTCGCACGCATCCCTCCCCGCGATCCTCTCCCCTAGCCCCGATAACCGCCGCCGCCGCCAGATCCCCTCCCCGCATCCCCGGCGCCGCCGCCTATGCCTCACCTCGATCGGTTGCCTCGACCCAACGCCCGGCTTCCTCCTCCCCTCGCGAACCTTCCTCCGCGCACGACCCCGAGGCGTCGCCATCGCTCCCCTCCCTCGACACAACTCCTCCCCCGCCGCTCGCTCCTCCCTCTGCAGTAATCCGTCACCGCTAGGACCCACCTGGCCTCCACCTGCAATCTCTCCGGCCTCCCCAGCCCGCGTCCGTCGCCGCTCACCCTACCCCGCTCGCCATCCTCTCTGCAGCGCCCTGCACCGCCAACGTCGCGAGTCCCAGCACCGTCGGAATCCCTTTTCGCCCTGCTCTCTTCCCCTTAGGATTGTTGTCCCCACGGCAGGCCCGAGCGCCCTCCTCCCTGCATCCATGGCGCCTGCCGCCATCTTCCCCTTCGGCCCGCCGTTGCCAGGCTACTACCTCACCTGGGATTCCTCCCGACGCCAGGAGCCATGTCGGCCGTGACCCTGTCTGCCTACAGAAGCTCACCTCGCCACCACCAGCTTGTCGCCATCGCACTGCCCGCCTCTGTTCTTTTTTTCCTGCGGGATGTGTCCCTTGCAGCTAGTCAGAAGCTTGTCACTGAAGCTTTTCATAATATTTTCTTATCAATACTTGGTTATATCCACTATTCCACTAATGATAACCCCTAATCCATTAAGTAGTTACTTTTAACTTCATTAATACACTTCCTTTATCACCCATCACTAATGTTACTCCAATAGATGAATATACCAATCCTACTACCTTCAAGTGTTTAGTATTCTCAGGGATGTTAAGAGAAATATACTACTTCTAGGTCTCAAGGCTGTCCTAGCATTAGCTTGATCATACTATCTTATCTTTTACTTGCCTTAGTAACTCATACACCAACTTCTCATTATCCATTATGACTTATCATAACTAACCTAGGATAACATATCTATACTAGGGTTCAATCATGTTATATCCACCAATGTCACTTCTATAGGATATAATCATTCACTCTTAGTGACTTGAGCATGATCATTATAACCATTTGATCATTTATAGTTTAGGTTTCCAGTTGGCTAATCAAGGCTTCATCAATACAACATTACATGTGTATTATACTTATCTTCTTAGTTTCTCTATCTGACTAAGAGTTATTATTCAATGACTATACCTACTTGATCCAATAGGATTACTCCTGGTAACTATCTTCAGAATTCATCCTTGTAATCCTCTTTGTTACCACAAATATCTTTATTTCAAACAACTCTTCTATCCATTCAGGAGTGAGTTAACGCTATCAATTAGCCTATTTATTTGATTCTCTTCAAACACTCCCATCCTATAGATGATATCTAAAACTAACATTGCCACTTACCTCTAATTACTTCTTTATCTAAAGGACTTTAAGTGAATGCTATGATAAGTACAAGAGTTGCTAGGTCAAGAATTGATAGGTTAAGAATTGGTGAATCAATAGTTGATTACTCAACATTGATGAACAACAGATATTAGAATAAGATTCAATAGAGATGATAAGGATTGATAAGGAAAGAAAGGTATATGGTGAATGTTCTTGACTTGGTTTCTTTCCTACTCAATCTCACTACAGAGTTAAGGATTGGTAAGGAAAGAAAGGTATATGGTGAATGTTCTTGACTTGGTTTATTTCCTACTCAATCTCACTAAAGAGTTAAGGTTAGGTATTACCATGATACTCATGGTATAAGTAGATGAGATTAAGATAGATCAAGATTTAGTTGTTACATTCCTATTACTTAAGTTATATTTATAACTTGGTATTCATGAGTTGTGTAATGAATACTAGGAAATGATTACTTAGGGATCAAATATAAATCATTAAGTAATGTATTAGGGTTTAATTCCTATTACATTTGATCTACCCTTAGATCAAATCTCCTTTACCCAAAATAAGGTTTTAGCAAAGGTCATATTGAAACTTATCGCACTCAACTTGATGATCTACTTTAATTCCATCAAGTTGAGAGAAGCTCCAATCACTTTGACAAGTTTTGTTCAAAAGCACGAAAATTATTCGGATTTTCTATGCATGAATGCAATGCACACATATGTGTTCAGCTTATTTCTAAGCTTTAATGCTGGGATGTTACAGAAAACTGGTAGGCCGCAAGTAGAGTTGTTGTTGTGGTTGGTTTGGTTAGTTGGTGACAATTAGTGTTGTATCTTACTTGAGATAGGTAAAACTAGTGTACCAACAGAGGAGAGAACCGATAGAGCACCCCATCTATTCCCTCATCTTCTTCCTGCTCTCTACCTCTCAAGACAGAATACAAGTCATCAATCCATGGTGCAATCCATCCGGACTCTCCACCGCATCCAACAGCCACCTCATCCTCTCTTCTTCAACATCCCTAGCGCTGTTCTCAATGCATATGAGTCACTCGTCACTTGTTCGTGATCATTGTACGCAACAAAATCTGGGTATGTACACGCTTCCGGTTAGTAGGCCTGCATGCTTTGTAAGTGTAGTTTCTTTCTCACGCTTTGCTGGCCCTTGATTAATGGGATTTTCCCACGGTCCACCGGTCATGAATAATGGGATTGGGTTGATACTTGCGTCGTGATTAACGCCATCATTCATCAATTACATAGGACTTTAGTTTCACAAGGCACTCCCAAGTCAGCAATCCATGTCACAAGTTAATCTGGGTTGTCCATCCCCTCCATTGCATCTGACGAGCACCCCATCCTATCTTCTTCAACCTCTCTCAGCTCTATATATATGAGGAAACCGCGTGCGAGTTGCGCGTGCGACTTAGACTTTTTTTTTGGCTTGAAGAGGATAGGATAGGATAGGAGAGTGAGCGCCATGTCCGGGCATTTCAGTTAGCGGAACAGCGACGTGAGGAGGGCGCTGAATTTGTCATTGTCGAGCTTTTATCACATCAAAAAAATGGTTCTTCTGAACAAAAACATCGTCATATAGTTGAAGTTAGTATTTCACTTCTTGCTAATGCATCTATGCCTCACAAATATTGGGATGAAGCCTTCCTCACAACCACTTTTCTCATCAATTTACTCCCTAGTAAAGTAATCATCATGAGTCTTTCACTGAGCGCCTTCTCTGCACTACACCCAATTATGATGCTCTTCGTGTTTTTGGCTGCGCATGTTGGCCTAATCTTCGTCCTAACAATAACCGTAAGCTTGCCTTTCGGTCTAAATGGTGTTTTTTCCTTGGATATAGTCCTCTTGATAAGGGCGGCTGTCGTGGTATTGCCGACGAGCACGCCATGGAGGGGTCCTCACAGTGCGTGTTTAGAGACGTGGGGGAAGGCGGACAATTGACGGGTACGAGGTAACACAGCTTACCCAGGTTCAGATCCCACAACCGTGGCAGAATCCTACTCCTGCTATAGATCACTATAATGGCAATACGCCGGGTTACAGAGATAGGTTCGCTGTGCGAGGTGTATGTAAAACGATACTAGGTTATCTAAGATTATGCCCTAAAGGCTCCCATCGGCCTGACTTATATAGTCGGCAGGTCCTAGGGTTACAGGGAAAAGTCCTAGCCGGACAGGTTACAGAGTCCTACACTGTCTATTACTAGTCTAGCGTGTCTTGTACTCCAAGGCTCTGGATACGCTGGTGACTCCACCATAGCCTTCCTTTATCCGGCATGGGCCTCCCTTTTGGATCCATCTAACTGGGCCACCCAGTAGGCCATAGGCCATGCTACCAAATGTGGGCCACCCGGGTTATCCGAATAGAGGACATGCTATGAGGATACACATATAGCATATCCCCAACAGTAGCCCCCGGAGAACTCCGAGATCTTGCGCCGTCTTGCCTCTTCACGTGGAATGCTCCGTCTAGATGGATGTCGGCAAATCGTCAAGCAACATCTTGTAGTCCTCTCCAAAGAACTCTGCAAGGTTTTCTCCGTCTTCAATTCGTAAGTCGGAGAATTGCTGAATCTTCCATCGTACTCTTCCGTAGCCGGACTGGATCCGTCCATGCCGGAATCTTCTGATGCGATGGTTCATCTGCCAGTGACAGCTAGGGTGACGTAGGCATAGGTCAGTGACGCCTCGTAACTCACACATGCAGAAAACGTAATCATGTCCATTTTTACCGCGCGAGCAATATGAACCGTTGGCGGCGATGGTTGGTACGTGATCTCCGCGCATGTCCCCACACACGTTATCTACGCGGCAACCATTCGATCCAGCTGCACGAATCTTGATGCCGGTGACCATAAATAGTAACTGCGGTGGGAAATTTACTTTTTCACCTCATTCTCCCCTACATCATCTTCTTCCTCCAGCGAGCGCCTCTTCGAGCTCTCTGCGAGACGTGCAAAAAACCCTAGCTTTTCAATCTTCCCCAATCACCATCGAGCACATCCAATGGCCAGTAGCAATACCTCCCCTTCAATGGCGGCGTCAGGCGAAGCTGGCGAGCTCCATCGTCGTGCCCCTAGAGGGCCTTGTCATCCCCAAGTCCGCGGTGGTCGAAACCACCGACGGCGACCAAAAATCAGCGTTGCTGGAGCTACTGGAGGAGGAGTATGACTCACATAAGGGCGATTGGCGCGGTTTGGACATTACGGACCGCGATATGAAAGAGCTGATCATCGAGGGCTATCTCTCCGCGGCGGAGGGGCTCGCCTGGCGGGCGGTGCCGGCCGGCGAGGTCACACCTTCTCCCCAAGTCGGAGAAAAGGTGTACCTCAAAGCCCAACTGGTACGTGGCGTCTCCCTGCCCATATCGAACTTCTTCCTTGTTGTCCTCAGTCATTACCGAGTACAACCTCAGAACCTCTCTCCCAACAACATCCTAGCGCTTAGCAACTACGCGGAGCTTTGCGAGGGATACTTAGGGATTAGGCCTAGGCTAGACCTCTTCATATACTTCTTTACCATCAAGCGCGAAGCCAGAGCCAGCAAGGACGAACTTAGAAATTGTGGCACCATAAGCTTCAAGATCCTGCCTGGCCGGCGGTTCCCCGACATCGTCGGCCATGAGTCCTGCAAGAACTGGCAATAAACGTACTTTTACGGCCTAGATGTCCCTCTGGCCGGCTGAGAAGTCACGTACCCGGACTTTGTCGATGGAGCTGCCACTGAAGCCTCGACATGGAGATCCCAGGCCTCCCTTCCTTCCGACATCGACGCTTCCCGCGCTATAAGGAGGATAGAGTGGCTCGTAGATACGGGTTTGACCGGATTGGACCTAGCCATGTGCTGGTTCATCAGGCGAATCCATCCTCTGCAGCACCGTTTGAAGCTGATGCACGAGTATACCAACGATAGAAGGGATAAACTCCGCATCTCCGAGGATAATTTCTCGAGTGACTCCGTCAAGCTTCGCCTCAAGGACATCGTCAAGGTGAAGGATAGACAGCGTGGCTTCACCATCACCTACGACATGTTCGTAGAGAGCAAGTGCCCAAATGTATTTATTTTCCGTGTATGACATATACTCTAGTTCTTCCGTCTATCCATTAACATCTCATCTAACATGGTGGTTTTTCGCTTAACAGCTTTGCGACATAGATGAGGACAGCATGGCTCCCAAAATCTATGGTTAAAAGATGAAGGAAGTCACCGTCGTGTCCGACGACAATGCTCCGTTGGCGTGAAAGCGGAAGAGCTCCACCTCTGATGTTGTCGACGGAGGCAAGAAGAAGAAAACAGAGAGTGGAGCCTCCAAGAAGACTACCGCCGCCCTGGAGGCGGAGAAAAGAAAGATTACTGGGATCCCTTTTGCCAAAGCACCCCCTCTTGTGTAAGCTTATTTTTCTCCGACGATGTCCATTCATCTGTCTTATTCCTGTACTTATGCATTTTGCACGTTTCAGAAAGAAAGCCACTACCAGCTTGAAGAAGACCTCCAAAACTTTGGGGGCTTCTAGAACCATCAAGGATATGCTGCATCGCGACGCATCTCCCGCCATCGCCCCTATCACTCCCGTCGTCAAGCCTTCGTCCGCTCCGACAAGCTCTCAGGCCAAGGAAGCAGCTGGCCCTTCCACCATGGAAGTGGACTCAGGTGCCTCAACCGAGCTTGCTGTTGTGGCGAACAAGCGACACAGGAAAGTGCCGCACACCCAATGGCTGAAGCTCCGGCTAAGGATGCCATCGGTAGCGGTAAGGCGGTGGTGGAAGGTGGTACCTCTGCCGAAGGTGGCGTCCTCACCCCCCCAGAAAGCCATAGAGTTCCCGAAGATAGTCTATCCGGCCCTTACACCGGGTAGCACTTCTCTGGTTCCTGGTGCAGCGCCGACATCTCCAACGTGCAGTCTCGAGGAGCTCCTCCGGCAAGCAGATATCTTGCAACAAAATAGCGTATCCTTTGGCAAGTTGCTGGCTGAGAGTGCTACCAACCTTAAGATCATTGCACTTGTAAGTTTTATTTGCCTTTTGCATTTCATATGAATATCCCACTATAGCCCTCGAGGGTTTAGACGGAAAACCATAGGTCTTTGCGTCTAAATGCTCTAAGAGTGACTAAGCTACAAAACTTGTCACTGTAGCCCCCAAGCATGTAGTTTGAATGAAATATTTCGACTAGATGCTTTAAGAGTAGCTTACGCAGTGTATTATAAATTTCGATACTATATCCCCCAAGCTTCTTGTTGTAACTGAATTAGTTCCGACTAGATGCTTTAAGAGAAACTAAGCATGCATTTGAGTTAAAACTTTATACTGTAGCCCCCAAGATTCTAATCAAAAACTGAATTAGTTCCGACTAGATGCTTAAAGAAAGACTAAGCATATTGCTAAGTTAAAAACTCTCGCTGTAGCCCCCGAGCGTCTAGGTGGAAAATTTCCGGCTAGATGCTCCAAGCAGACCAAACAACGACTAACTCTCTTCTTTTCCACAGAATGAGAATGCTCGGAGGGGCATGGCCAACGACAAGTACCAGAAGATGCGCGCAGACTTGCAGGCCGAAAATGGTAAAACTGCCTCCTTGAAGGAACAGATCATCAAGAACAAGCATCTGATTTCCTTTCTTTTTCGCATTCCGACTTGGTTTTGTGCCCAAATTCTCCGAGTACTCACTATGTACTGTTGTTTATCCGACTTGCAGAGGTTGTTGCCAAGGCTAAGGATATTGTCGAGCAATCCAAGCATATTCAGCAGCTGGATAGCAAGAACAAGATCCTCAAGCAGGAGAGGAAGGACATGCTGAAAATACATGAAGAATCAATGAAAGCCTTGCAGGACTCCGCCACCGAGGAGATAAACCGTTTGAAGGAGGAGATCGCGATTGTGAAGGAGCAGAAAAAAGCTGCTAATGAACAAAATCAACGCCATCACGAGGCGTACAAGATCCTTCAACAAGAGCGGGACTCCATGGCGGATACCCCCTGGCAAGCTGAGGCCAGCATCTTCAGTAAGTTTTTCTCCGTCTTGGATTTATGTAGTCTAGATATTTTGACTTTTTGAACTCATGACCTCCTTTGTCGGGAATTTACAGCTCCTATGGGTTTAACCCGGTCGCCTCCTCCGGCAAAAGAATGCATGGTCCTTGCCGACAACTTCATCAACACTGCCATCACGCAGGATAAAGAGATTGCCAAGCCACTTCAGATCAACATCAAGGCATCAGACTCTGTGACGAAGTTCTCGGAGATTCTGCGCCGAGCCCCCGAGCGTATTACAAGCTGGAAAGCTTTATGTGCATGGGCCGGTGCAAGGATGGCGCTATCCATGGTCAAGGCACACTACGAGGATGCCGACATCGACACGGTAACCTCTGGTATTCCCGACGTAGATGTCGAAGGCAAGGAGATAAAACCATGAATCTATCTTGTCGTCTCTCGCGGGTTATGACACCAGAGTCACCGAGTTGGTTGATGTCAATGTATTCGTGCCAATGAACACCATCGATGGCGGCGAGCAAAACTCCTTCGAGTCCCTCAACACTGTCGACTTTCAGGGTGACTCTCCTGCTGCTGGTGATGCTGCTTCCAAATCGCCTGCGCCAGAGGAATAAGAACGATTTGTAATATTTGTTTCCTCTGAATGTACTTATGCAAAAAACAATTTATTAACTTAAGGCGGAAAACAATGTTGTATGTCCTGCTACTTAAGAATTATTTCCAGCATGTATATATTTTTTAAGCAAGTGCTGGCTTATCCATTACTTTGGTTTTTATGCTTAACTTTTCGTGAGTCGGAAGACTCGTTGTCAGAACCATGCGCTCAGGTGATGATGCCCAATGGCACCGTCAATAACCTAAGCACAAAATCGCCGACCATAAGTGCCAAAAGTCACTACTCCAGAATCCACAAAGAAACAACAAAGAACGTGTAGACCAGAAAACTTAAGCTAACGCCCGTAGGCGGAATTTTCACAAGTGCAATCGCAAAGCTTGTGCATAAAGGTTTTATATGATCCAAAAATGAACACTAAAGGAGGTAAAAAGATCAGAAATATGAGTGAACCAGAGAGCTTTATTTCATTGATCATATAAGAGATACACAATAGATAAAAAATGCTAAGTGTAGAAAGGACGTAGTTGTGCTATGTTCCATGGCCGATCAAGCTTCAGGTAGTCATCATCCGGGTCACGTCGCTTACGCTTATGATCTTTGTTGGGTCTATCCTTCAGTTCACGGTTGTCAACGAGGTAGTAAGACCCATTGAGCAGCGCCTTGCTTATGATGAACGGTCCTTCCCATGGCGGGGATAATTTATGTGACTTCTTCTGCTTAAGTCGGAGCACCAAATCCCCCTCTTTAAACGAGCGATGCTGAACGCGGTGACAATGGTAGCTGCGTAGCTTCTGCTGCTAGATGGCGGATCTTTGGCATGCCAAAATGCGCTCCTCCTCGAGAAGGTCCACATCTAGGCGTCCGGATTCTTCAGCGTCATCTTCGTCGTAGGCGGCAACTCTTCCGCGCATCGTGAATTATGTCGGAGGGTAGGATGGCTTCTGCTCCATATACCATGAAGTAAGGGGTGTAGCCGGTGGATCTGTTGGGTGTAGTTCGTAAACTCCACAACACAGATGGCAATTCTTCCGCCCAAGCTCCAGCTGCTCTATGTAGCGGTGCTTCAAGACGTGGCTTTATTCCCTGCAAAATTAATCCATTGGCTCGCTCAACCTGACCATTGGATTGTGGATGTGCCACAGATGCAAGGTCAAGTCGGATGCCCTTCTCCCAAAAATAAGCCTCCACTTCTCCGAGTGACAAGTTGCTGCCATTGTCGGTGATAATGCTATGTGGGAGACCAAATCTCACCACTAGATCTTGGACAAACCTGAGGGCAGTTGCCCCATCAAGCTTTCTAATGGGTTTAGCTTCTATCCATTTAGTGAATTTATCAAGTGCTACTAGCAAGAGCGTAAACCCACATGGTGTCGTTTGTAGCGGTCCTACCATGTCTAGCCCCCAGACTGCAAACGGCCAAGTTATTGGTATTGTTCGCAATTCTTCAGCAGGAACATGTGGTTGTCGGGCATAATACTGGCATTCCATGCATGTCTCAACCAGCTTGTCGGTGTACGCCTTCGCGGTCAGCCAGTAGAATCCTTGCCGGAAGGCTTTCGTGACCAACGATCGAGGAACAGCATGATGCCCGCAATCTCCAAGATGGATTTCGCGTAGGATTTGAATACCTTCTAGCTGGGAAACACACTTAAGGTATACACTAGTAGTGCTCCTTTTGTAGAGCTGTCCATTGATTATGGTATAGACCTTTGCTCGACTACTATTTGTCGTCTTTCGACCTCGTCATCGGGCAAAGTTCCGTGTTCGAGAAAATCCATGAACGGTTTTGTCCAAGCCGGAGGGACCTTTGCCACTACGTGGACGAAAGAGTCAACTCTATCCGGGTTGTCGATGTCTTCTCCCTTCACGGATGGTGTCCGTAGATGCTCTAGGAAAACTCCTGGAGGAATTCGCTTGCGCCCTGATCCAAGCTTAGACAACAGATCAGCCGCCTCGTTTTGCTCCCTAGGTACATACTTGACCTTGTAGCCCAAGAAGCACTTGGCTATCTCGTCCACTTCGTCTCGATATGCCGCCATCATAGGGTTCCACGCATTCCAGGTGCCAGCCACCTACTGGGAAACCAATTCGGAATCTCCACAGCAAACTATGCGCTTGATGCCAGTATCCTTGGCTACGCGTAATCCGTGTATGAGTGCTTCATACTCCGCCATGTTGTTTGTAGCCTCGAAGTGGATCTGCAGAACATAGTGTAGCTTGTCGCCAGTTGGTGATTGTAGAAGTACACCAGCCCCCGAGCCATTGAGCAGCTTTGATCCGTCAAAGTGCATCACCCAGTATTCTGGTTCCGGAAATGGAGTAGCATCTGGCATCTCCGTCCAATCTGCGAAAAAATCCATCAAGGCTTGTGACTTGATAGCGTCGCGTCTCTTATAAGTGATCTCGAAGGCGGCAAGTTCAATGCCCCACTTCGCGACCCTTCCTGTAGCGTCGCTTTTGTTGATAATGTCGGATAGTGCAGTCTTGCTCACCACTGTGATTGGGTGCTCCTGAAAGTAGTGCCTCAGCTTTCGAGAAGCGAGGAATACTCCATAAGCTATCTTCTGGTAGTGCGGGTAACGCTGCTTGGACTCCGTCAAGACCTCGCTTACATACTAAATTGGTCGTTGAACTCCGTGCTCATAGCCTGGTTCCTTCCGCTCTACCACGATGACGATGCTGATTACCCGGTTGGTAGCCGCCATGTAAATTAACATGGGCTCTCCAGGCTCGGGTGCTGCAAGGATAGGTGCTGAGGAAAGTATCTCCTTGATCTGCTTCAAAGCTGCATCTGCCTCGTTCGTCCACGTGAATTTGTCCGTCTTCTTCAGTAACTTGTATAGCGGCAAAGCCTTCTCTCCAAGTCGGCTGACAAACTGACTAGCTGCTGCAACACAACCTGTTAGTCGTTGAATGTCCTTTAGGCATGTCGGACGGTTTATGTTTAAGATGGCCTTGATTTTCTCCGGGTTGACCTCGATTCCATGCTGGGAAACGATGAAGCCCAACAATTTGCCGGCTGGAACCCCGAAGATGCACTTCTTAGGGTTAAGCATCATGTTGTATTTCCGAAGATTATCAAAGGTTTCTTTTAAGTCGGCGATTAAGTCATTTGACCTTTTTGACATCACCGCTATATCGTCCACATAGGCGTGAATGTTCCGACCAATTTGATCGTGTAAGCAATGTTGCATTGTCCGCTGGTATATAGCCCCGGTGTTTTTCAGCCCAAAGGGCATCGTAACATAGCAAAACGTGTTGTAGGGTGTAGTGAATGAAGTGGCCAATTGGTCTGACTTCCTCATCTTGATCTGGTGGTATCCTGAGTATGTATCGAGAAAACACAAAAGTTCCGAGCCAGCCGTCGAGTCAATGACTTGGTCAATGCGAGGCAAAGCAAACGGATCTTTGGGACATGCTTTGTTCAAGCCGGTGTAATCAACGCACATTCTTAATTCTTTAGTTCCCTTTTTGGGGACAAGTACAGGATTTTCCACCCATTGGGTGTGAAGGACTTCTCGGATAAAACTAGCCTTAAGTAACCTAGCTATCTCTTTGTCGATGGCGCGTCTCTTCTCATCTCCAAAGTGTCGTAGAGGTTGCTTCACTGGTTTGCATTTTGGATCAATGTTTAAGCTGTGCTCGGCAATTTCCCTAGGTACACCTTTCATGTCGGCAGGTTGCCAGGCAAAGATGTCCCTATTCTCACGGAGGAACTCAGCGAGCGCGCTTTCCTATTTGGGATCCAGGTTCGTCCCAATGGCGGTGGTCTTGGAGGCATCGCCTACCACAAGTTCCACCGGCTTGGTCTCGATGGCGGCCTTGAAAGCTGGAGCGAAGTCGGAGATCTGTTTCTTCGACGCGGGCATCTCTGAGTCATCGACCTTGCTCTGGATCTCCTTGAATTCTTCACTATAGAGGATAGCTTCCGCGTAGGCTGCTTCATTAATCTCACAGTCCCTAGCTTTGGTAAAGCTTCCGGATGCGGTGATGACACCGTTCGGTCCGGGTATCTTTAGCTTGTTATAGACGAAGCATGGCTTGGCCATGAAGGTGTGGAATATGTCGCGGCCGAATATGACGTGGTACACTCTTGAAGGGAACCACCTCGAAGGTCATGCGCTCTTGGCGGTAATTATTAACATCGCCAAAGGCAACCTGAAGTGTGATGCACCCAAGGGATCGAGCCTCTTGACCAGGAACTACGCTGTGGAAGATGGTGTTGGTACGCCTTAGGTTTGCCTCCGTCAAGTTCATCTTCTGCAGTGTATCCAGGTAGATGATGTTGATGCTGCTTCCACTATCCACCATACACTTGGTGAACTCATTGCCGTCAATCAGAGGGTTGATGACCATGGCATATTGGTTCTCCATAGGGATGATGTCTGGGTGATCCTTCCTATCCCAAGTAATTGGAACCTCCAACCAGCGCAGGTATTGGGGGATGGGGGGCAAAGTAGCAATCTGTATCCTCAAAGAGGTCTTCTGTTGTCGGACGGTGGGGGTGCCAAGGAAAGTGTGGTAAACTGATGCCTTCTTATCGAATGGGTTCTTGCCTTTGTCGTCGCTCTTGGTGGCGTGCTTGGGTTCAACATCCTCGTCCATGTCACTTGAATCCTTGGACTCCTCCTCCTTCTTATTCCCCTTACCCTTGCCTCGCGGTCTGTTCTTCCGACTTTTCTTATAGCCGGACTCCGGGTCCTCTTTGAGATCGTTGATGAACTTGCAGTGTCGGTTGGTGTGTGTGGCTTTTCCGTTGGCATCGAGGTGTACGAGGCATGGCATATCACGGTTGAAAGGATACGGATGTCGCCTAGAGGGGGGTGAATAGGCGATTAAAACTTTTTCTAGAGTGGCTCAACAAAGGCGGAATAAAACTAGTGTTTACTTTGTTAAGCACAACCTAGAAACAACTAAGGTTCACCTATGTGCACCAACAACTTATGCTAAGCAATACAAGCAACAAAGTGATAGCAAGATATATATTACTTCAAGCACGAAGGACAGAAAAGAGTAAATATTCGCCCGTGAAATCCTTTTTAAATTAGAATACTTTACCATTACCATTATTCAATAAGAGTAAAAATAAAGATATTTTGAGGATTACATCATCTATAAAATATACAATTTAGATAATATAGACACACACATCTAGATATATTCTAGATCTTTTTTTTTACTATAGATTTTTCGATTTTAACAAATTGAATAATAAATATAAAAAAACCCTAATTTTTTCTATTATTTATCTATTAATGTGGATCTCTCCCTAATATAAGGCTATCACAATGTAAAGTGCATAAGTCAAGAGCTCAGGTATAGAGATAATCGAGGCACGCGGGGACACCGATATTTTACCGAGTTCCTCCCAACATGGAGTACGTCTCGTTTGGAGAGGGCGTGGTATCAAACCACCAACGCCACAAAAGGCCTCCCTTATTCTCTGGTGAATCTCACCCCAATGGGATCGATCCACGCTTCCACTATCGATGCACTTGTCGGTGGCAACCGAAACCTCTCACAAGGTTGGGGCACTTCTCCACAACTTAATTGGAGGCTCCCAACAAATGCCACAATAGGCCACAATGCCACCAAGGCCACAAAACCGTCTAGGGTTCCAAGAACCCAAGAGGGACAAGCTCCAATGAGCAACTCAAACCAAATCCTCCGAGGAGAACTCAAACCGATGCACCAAATGCAAATGGCAAGAACACCACAAAGATGCTCAAATCCCTCACTCTCAAGTTCCAACAAAGCTACTAAAGCTATTGGGGGAACAAGAGAGGAGGAATCAAATAGAGACACAAAATCCCCCCAAAATCTAGATCCCCAAAGATACACTCACAAAGAGATGTTTTGGTTTGGTCAAAACGTAGATCTAGATCTCCTCCAACTACCCCTCAAATATATGCAAGAATCAATGTAGGGGTGAGTAGAAATCAAGCTCAAAGAGTAAGGCAAATAGGGGCAAAGCTTAGACAAAAGGAGGAGGAAGAAGCAACCCTAAACAAAAATGGACAAAAGACTTATATAGGGCTAGACAAAATATGGCTGTTGGAGTGTTTTTCTGGACGGACCGGTAGTACCGGATGCGACCGGTACTATCGGACCGAACAAATCAAATCGGGTCGAGCCAACCCAGCGAATGAGTCACGAAGAGAAAAAAGCAGGGCAGCGCAGCGGGTGGGGCCAAGCAAGCGGCAGCAGCATCAGCGCAGCAGCTCGCAGCACACAGCGGCAGTAGCAAGCGGCGCAGCACGCACGGCAGCACCTGCAGCTGGGCGCGCGCGGGGGCCAGGGCTGGGCCCAGCAGGACGAGCGGCGCGAGTGGGAGATCTGGGCTGAAACGGTCCTGGGAAAATATCTGGGCCAGCCGGTACTACCGGGCCGGCCGGTACTACCGCGAAAAGGTACCTAGCGAGGCAGAAAACAGACTGACACGCAAATATTCAAACGGCAATAACTTTTAACTGGAAGCTCCGATTGACCCGATTCAAATTGCATTGGATAGAGGACGACAAGGGCTTCCCAATAAAAAGTGGAAATATTGATTATCACCAAGTGAGAAAGTATCAAGTAGAATAATGTGATATACCTCACTTGGTGAGAAACCGAAAAGCCGCATAAATCACAATCTCAACAAGATACAAAAGGGAGATCCGATTTTGATGAACAAGAGCTTGTTATGGAGATTACCACAAGCTCTATATCCTCACATGGACAAGACCAAATAACAACCAAATATGATGATGCAAGTATGCAAAGGTTTGAGCTCTCTCCGAACGATGTGACCGAATTACTCATTCGAGAGCCCCTCTTGATAGTACGGTTATATATCCTAAACCTGGTCTCCTACACACAAC
Source organism: Avena sativa (assembly GCA_916181665.1). Taxonomy (NCBI): domain Eukaryota; kingdom Viridiplantae; phylum Streptophyta; class Magnoliopsida; order Poales; family Poaceae; genus Avena; species Avena sativa. Next base: position 290,235,126 of record OV702296.1, read on the forward strand.
AAGAGACTGGCAAAAGGGAAAACCTATCAAGATTATACCTTTGCCTTGAGCATTCCACTTGAGTTCGATGTAGACGATCTTGCCCTTCTCAAGATGGAACGCCTTTCTTAATTCCTCATCATCGACCTCGCATACTGAGCTTGCACAACATATCTTCTTTGCATTTCATCGACCTTGAAGCCAACACATGCTCCAAGTGATGCCAATGGACAAATCCTACAAGTATACCTTAATACACACATTAATCCATAAAGATTGTCATTAATTACCAAAACCACACATGGGGGCCAACATGTTCTTTCAACGGTACTCTTCGTAGGTTTGGGGAACGCGAAGCGCTGCCGAGGTAGTTTCACTTCCTCGCTGCTGCCCATGACCAGCTCCCCGTCCTCGGCCACGTTGTCCGCCATCACCTCGTCCTGCAAAGGTCATAGCGACCATGTCGGGAGTTTGCTTTTCTTCTGGGGCAGTTTTCCGCTTTGTGCTGCTGTTCCTCCGAGCTTGAGTTGGAACGGCCGTTGCCGGCAGGGAGCCGCGAGCATCATCGTCAGCAGCTGCGAACTCACTAGCTAACTGAATCATCTGGTTCAAGTCAAGCTAGTGATTGTCCTGCAAGCATTTTAGCTTATGTCGGAGTAACGTGCCTCTTTCCAACCCATCGATGAAGGCGGCCATGGCGGTCTGAGCGTGCACTCTTGTGCAGGAATTCTTCATATCCAGCCAGCAGGAGAGGTAGGCGCGAGATGTCTCATCTTTCTCTTGCACGCACCGATGTAGATCGCCAACAGTGCAGGGATGCTTGAATGTACCCTCGAAGTTCTTGGTGAATGCTTCTTGCATGTCTAACCAATTGCAGATGGATCTCTCAGGCAAGTCGTCAATCCATTGGCGGGTCGTGCCCGCCAACATCAAAGGGAGGTACTTGACGGCGACGTTGGGGTTACCCCCGGCGATTTCCACCGCGTTGTCGTAGTCCTGCAACCAAGTGGCTGGCTTGGCAGTGCCGTCATAGGATGGTCTTGTCAATCCGGAAACCTTTGGGGTAAGTTGCAGACCGTATTGCAGGTCCAAAACAACGTGGTCCCAGGTATGGTCCTTCCCGGGCCTCGTGGATCTTGTTTATCCTTGAACACGCGTTCTATGGCTCCGGGCTTCTTTTCTTCTTGTCAATAGGGGATGGGGTGCGTGAACAACGCGGGCCCCGTCCGCCATGGTGACTGCTAGCTGGCGACGGAGGCGGAGGTGGCGATGGGTTAGCCTTCTTGCTGTTACCCTCCTGTGACGCCTCACGCTTGTCGCAGTGACTTGTCGGACGCGGAGGGCCATTGCGTGACCTGCTCTTATGTCCTTGGTTACGCTCTCCGTCATGTCGGGTCTGCTCCGTGTTGTCGCGGATGACGATGCCACTCTGCCTTGGCAGGGGCATATCCGTACGACGATGAGCCTTAGGGTCTTCACGATGTCGGGGGAAGCGGGGCGGTGGCGATGGGCGACGAGGTTGGGCCTTTTCTATGTGATTGGAGGATATGGGGATAGCATCCTTCCTGTTGCGCGCATCCCTCTATCTTCGTTCTGATGATCCCGTCTGGGACCCGACATCAAGAGGAGATATGTCCCTTGGTGGCTTATGCTGACTAGACTGGCAGAATGCTGGGTCAGACTCGAGCCTCTGAGAGGTGGCATTTTCCTGCTGCTTTACCGCCTTGGCCACAAGGTCATAGACCTGGTCCACCACCGCAGGCGATCTATCCTTCTCCAGAAGGGTCTTGGCGACGGCGAGGTTGAGGAGAGGGGTGGGTATCACCTGCCTGCCTTCACTGTCAATGTATGGCTTGGCCTGTGCCGGCTTCGGGGGAGCCTATCCTAGGTTTCGCCAGACACAGGATAGTTGATAACGTGAGCCGGAGCTTTCTTGGCCTTCTGCTGCTGCAGCAGAGTCTTGTATTCGGCCTCCATTGCTCTGGCCTTCTCTATGGATTTCTGCGCATTAACCAGATCTCGATCTAGCTGAGCGCCTTGCTCTGCGATGGCTGGCGCTTCCTCTAGCAGCTGCTGGCGCTTCTCGTCAAGCTGGGTCACGTTCCGGATATGAGCTACGGTCAGTGGCTCGACAAGGAGATTGCCGTACATTACTCTATCAGCTGGAGTAACTTGGGCAGCAGCAGACTTAGATGCCGAAGGCGGCAAGTTTGCGGTGTTGTTGTTGCTCGGTCCGGTGCCGAGTTCCTGCGGCTACTGCACTATGTTGGGCGGAGGGGGCATGTCTTTCGCGCGATCATTGTCGGCAGCGAGAAGTGGTCCCTTCCCCTTGTCCAGCGCTGTAGGAGGAGCTCTTCCGGGTTGATCTTCATCCATCGTCGTCCCAATGGTGACGAACACTTCTCGGGACGTGACGGTGTTTTTGGCCTGCTCATCGCACTGGTAATCTTCCTCCATCTCCTGCATGGCAGAATCTAGCTCCTCTAGGCTGAAATCTATCTCCTCTGAGTCTGCACTGAAGTCGGCATAAAGCGCGTCAATCACAGAGTCAGAGGGTGTCGGGGCTTCCTCGATGACGGGGGGTGGAGGTACAACGGGCGCGATGATGACTGGAGGTGGTGGTGCAACTTCGGCGATGGCGGCGGGAGGCGGTGGTGGCGGTGGCTGAATCGGTGGTGCCCCGTCAATGATCGCAAGCGCTGTCTGAGCCGCTGCTTCGGCCTCTGCATAGTTGTTGACGGTGTTCACCATGCTTTCGAAGGTGAGACGTCCCGACGCCTTCTGCCGTCTTAGAGAATGCCGGAGAAGCGTGCCATGGTCCAGTCCTTCCACAAAGTGATACATAGCGTCATCATTGGGGTAGTGTGCCAGATCGGTTCGTATACGGAGCCACCTAGCCAGGTAATCGCGGGGGTTTTCGCCCTCTCTCTGAATGCAGCGTGCCAGATCAAAGATGGTAACCACGCCGATGAACTTGGATCTCTGCTGTCCAGACGCACGGACGAAGCCGGCGGACTTGTAGTGATCTTCCACCTTTATATCCTGCACAGGGGCGGTTTGGGTGGGCCTTGAAATTTTTTCGATCTTTGCCGGCAAACTTCAAAGAGAGATCCGACATCGATCCTTCCACAAGCGTGTCCTTCCTGTAGGCGGTCCGTACGGGTCTTGGTGCTTTCCGACCTTTGTCGGCAAACTCCGAAGAGAGATCCGACATCGATCCTTCCGCGAATGTATCCTGCCCGTAGGCGGTCCGTGTGGGTCTTGATGCTCCTCCGACTTCCAGGGAACTAGTGCCCGAGTCGGTTTCGCCGATGAAGAGGTGGATGTCTTTGATAGGAACGATCGAACACCGCATAGGGTTCGTCTTCTCTGGGATCTAGAACTCGTCGGGAGGTACGATCGTAATGTTGCCGGAAAAGAGAACGCGACCGATGGCTACGGTTTCGCCAATTCCCGCGAAGATCTTGGTCCTCGCCCGCTGGAGAGCCTGAAGCATATCCCCAACAGTGTCAAATGTCTAGATGTCTCCACTGGTCGTGTTTATATATCTCGTGATGTTTTTTTCGATGAACAAGTCTTTCCCTTTGAGGCTCTTCATCCTAATGCTGGTGCACTTCTTAAACAAGCAATTCTCCTTCCATCAACTAGTTCTAATGAGGGTGTCCAAAATACCGGTGATCACTTGACTCCTATTGTTCCTATTACCATTCCTCCCCTATGCTCCGCAGGATACTGAAGCTGCAGGTGAAAATCTCACCCAAAACGGTGCACCAGATCGCTGACAATCATCAAGTGAACATTTTGTAGAAAATACGAAACTGGCTCAGAACACGAAGCTGATACGGAGGAACATTCCTCTAGTCGCACAGATCCCGAGGACAGGAATCCCGGCGCGGATTCTCCTGCATCTGGGATTGCGCTCTCGCCCGCGTCGTCGCCTGCTCGGGGCCCTTCCGCGCATGCGTCCCGCCGCGTCCCGGTTGAAAGAACATGTGGGCCCCCATGTGTGGTTTTAGTAATTAATGACAATCTTTATGGACTAATGTGTGTATTAAGTTATACTTGTAGGAATTATCCATTGGCATCGTTTGGAGCTTGTGTCGGCTTCAAGGTCGATGAATTGAGAAGAAGATATGTTGTGCAATCTCAAAATGTGTCATCTATAGAAGATCTCATGTTTGATGCTTGCCATCCTCGGTGATCATGGATCGATGATGAGGAATCAAGAAAAGCGTTCCATCTTGAGTAGGGAAAGATCGTCTACATCGAGCTCAAGTGGAATTCTCAAAGCAAAGGTATAATCTTGATAGGTTTTCCCTTTTGCCGGTCTCATATTGTTAGTGGAAGACCGAATTTAGGATAGATAACCGTACTATCAAGAGGGGCTCTCGAATGAGTAACCACATCATTTGGAGAGAGCTCAAACCTTTGCATACTTGCATCATCGTATTTGGTTGTTATTTGGTCTTATCCATATGAGGATATAGAGCTTGTGGTAATCTCCATAACAAGTTCTTGTTCATCAAAATCGGATCCCTCTTTTATATCTTATTGCGATTTTGATCTATGCGGTTTTTCGGTGTCTCACCAAGTGAGGTATCTCACATTATTATACTTGATACATTCTCACTTGGTGATAACCAATATCGACGCGGATTTGCTGCCCGGGTGGTAGCTGTGCACGCCATAGGAGCCGTTGGATCTTGTCCATCTATGTAACGGCCAACTAACGGCTATGTGCTTCCATCTGCCTCGGACCTGGGCGCGGCTGCATGCTGCTACTAGCCAGACCCTGTAAGCATGGTGGGTCCCGCACTTGCCTCCACGTGAAAATCTTGGCTCAAAGATGTTTGTGTGTCTTCCTTTTGCGCTTTAATCATCTTTAAGATTTCTTGTTTCCTTCCAAAAAAAATCTTTAAGATTTCTTAAGTATGGTGATTTAGTCGGTAACTGAAATTAGTCACTATATTAAAAGAACAGATCTTCTCGTGTGGGCAATAGCTCAAACAAGAAGTTTGAAGTGCACTGATTTTTCCCGCAAAACAAAAAATTCACTTATTGTTGTCGGATTTATAAAAAGGAAACCGAAAGAGAGATAGATCAATTAAAATGAGACCAACCGAACCAGCTCAAAAATCCAGCACACGAAGCTAATCAAAGGAAATCAGTACATCTCAAGAATTCATCACAAAAACAACAAATTCAATCTCACTCTCCCTTGCCAGAGTGGTCCAGTTGTCCATGAGCACCGTGCTCCATCACCGCTAGATTGAAGAAAAAAATCCATGAATCTTGAACATCAAGTACAGTCCACAGTCCACGATACAACACGAACCTAGAAAAAATTCAAGCAAGATGTGGAGACCGACTAGTGGAAGAAGAGGCTCTTCATGCGATGGCCGGCCGGGCCGAATTCAACTAGCTGCTATTATTTTGGCTACTTCTGGTAGGACCTGTGCATTTAGACATGGCCTAAAGGCAAAAAATCGTTAGCGTCACCGCATTTGGAGTAATTGTAGAGGCCACGTCTCCAGGAGAACCGCTGGCTAATTTTTTTTTAAATAATACATTTTTTTATTAAATTTCACAAATAATATATAAAACGGGCAAATTGCAAATCTAATGATCCGCCGTTCATTGAAAAGACGACCAGGCTGCTTCGTCTTTTGAAAAGACGACCCACTGATTCGTCTTTTGGGAGGACGACGCCCCAAATGGTCGGCTGTTGGAAAGACGAACGTATTGTTCGTCTGTTGGAAAGACGAAGGGTGCATTGATCATGCAAGGTTCAGGTTCCAAATAAGTTTTAGGTTTTGGACTATTGTTTCGCGCCGTCTCTTTCCGCCGATTTTTCTCGCCACTCCTTCCCGCCGATTTCTCCTGTCGTCTCTTCCCGCCGATTTCTCCCGCCGATTTTTTCCGCCAGTACTTCCCGCTGATTTTTCCCGCCAGTACTTCCCGCCCTTTTTTCCCGCCAGTCCTTCCCATCATTTTTTCCCGCCTGTTCGGTTCGGTGCCTCTATAAATGAGGGCAACGAGATGTATCTTTTCACCCAGTTCATCTCTTCCTCCTCTTACTCTCTAATTAATTTCCCTCCTCTCCTCTTGCTCTCGCATTTTCCTCCACTCCTCTTCACTATGACCGACGCGTTTCCCTGGCCAACAGAGATGTCCATTGGGCTTCTCCAAATAGCGAGAAGTGTTATGATAGGCGATGAACCAGCCCACTGGGAGACGTTGGTAACGAACCATGATGCTCTCGTTATGCTTGGTAAGTCACTTCATCGGAGAGGGTGGAAACTGAAGACCCCAAATCAGGTACGAGCAGAGCTTCTCAGGATCCAGGCAAGGTGGGACAAGCTCAACTTCAAGAGTGAAGCTCGCATGATGGAGCAGGCTGATGCACCTTGGTCCTGGATAGAAGAGAGCGAAGATGAGGATGATATCTTCATGCCGCCACCCGTTGGAAGCAAGACAAGAGCTGAGTAGGACAAGAGGCAGGAGAAGAAGAAAGCGCAGGACAAGAAGAGTCAAGCTGACATGACGGAGCAGGTTGTGGCACCTAGGGCCTGGATAGAAGAGAGCGAAGATGAGGATGATATCTTCATGCCGCCACCCGTTGGAAGCAAGGCGAGAGCTGAGTGGGACAAGAGGCAGGATAAGAAGAAAGCGTAGGCCAAGAAGAGCAAGTGCGAGGGATCGTCAAAGGGAAAGGGTGAGGCATCATCAAAGGGAAAGGGAAAGGCATCATGCTAGGGATAGATAGGACTCTTATTTATGTACCGCAAGTTATGTTGAACTGTGTTGCAAGCTATGTTGAGTAGTTTATCGAATAAAATCATGAAATAATAGAATGATGTCTCATACATAGATAGATAAATGCCTGATACATAAGTAGATATATGTCTCATACATAGATAGATAAATGCCTGATACATAAGTAGATATCACTGGTGTCGACGACGAGGTGGCGGAGGCCTCGGTGCACTCCATCCATATCTGTGGGGTGGCATCACATCACGGCGAGGTGCAGTTGACCCTTCACCTTGATCTTGTGTATCCTGTGTGGGGATAGGTGGTGGAGTACCTGGCTGATACTGGCCAAACCAGTCTACCTGCTCGTGTTGTGTCTGCTGATCATGGTCATCAGTACTGTCCCATATAATAGAGTCTCCTGCTAGTGTACAAGAAATTAAGTACTGAACAATATCATACTGCATCTAACAATAGTAGGAAGGGACACGCTTACCATGAGGATGAGATTGTGGTCGATAAGCGAAGTCCATGTAGGGGATCGGCTGCCGATGCTACCATTGTTCGAAAGTAATCTAGTTCTGCTGCAACTGGTCGATATTAAACTGCGATTGCTGCCACGGGTCAGAAGTAAACTGTGATTGCTGCCACCCCGAGCCTCCAGCCTGGTCTGGAGGTGGTGCTCTCGGCGGCGCCTGCTGTGAGAGTCGTGAACGAGGACCGTGGCGGAGTGGAGGAGAAATATGCTCCTCGTGCCATCCCGAGCCTCCAGCCTGGTCTGAAGAAGGTGGCTGCTCCATGGATCGACGTGGGGCGCGCTCCTCCACCGAGTGACGCGGTGGGCGCTGCTGCGTGGAGCGATGTGGGGCGCGCTCCTCCACCGAGTGATGCGGTGGACTCTATGCTTCTCGGTGTTGAACGACGTCTGAGACGCTGGTGCACGTGATGGCCACGTAGATACGCCGCAGCTTCTCCTCGACCCGCCGGGAAAAGGACTGAGCCTGCTGACGGGGCACAAGAGGAACGGTCGAAAGCGATCGTCCGTACTAAGCCACCTCAGTCTGTAGCTCCCACGTCATGTCGGTCTGCATTTGTCTCATAGTTAGGTATACACTACATAGGCAGTCATGTTGATTATGCTCTAAATAAAGTACTTACCGCTGACTGTCTGGACTCCAGTGTTGACTGACTAGGGTATATCTCATCATCATGTGCGTGTGGAATGGGACGTAGTCGTGTCATCGACATGTACCTCTGTAAGTATCCGTGGAATAGCTCCATATCAAACGGGCCAGCGTGCCACACTTGTGTTGGTGCATTCTGCCACTCGTTGACGTAAATCCCCACCCGTTGGAGCCATTGAGTGGCGGTCTTGCTAGATTTCCGAGAGTACCTGTCATTAGAATTTGTTAGACCATCATTAAAGAACATAGATAAAGTATTAGACGCATTCCTTATGTACATATATTTACTTACGTGTGCACGACATCTGGAAGGGGAACATCCGGACACGGGGGATCTACCATCTGGCAAAGGCCGAACTGCCGCATGACCCTCTTTGAGACATCTTCTCAACTTGGCAATCAAAGATGATCTTCGATGTAGTCAGCCAATACTCTCGATCTCTAGTGCACATAATAGATAACCCGCCGATATATCGTGTGTGTCGTGTCTGCAGGGTGTACGGCTCCCAAATCACGACATCCTCTTCCAGTGTGTCGAACTGCTCGCTGAATGATGGATAGCATCTAACGACTTGCTCTCCCGCGAAACGACACTGCATGAAAAAATAGTTGTTACTAACTTTCATATTGTAGTACCAGAGTGCAATTTATTAAGACATTACACTGACCTTGCGACGGGTCCAGTGAGTGCCAAATGTAGGCAAGTCAATTTGCTCTTCGTCGAACAGCAGGTCAGAGTGGTAGACAAGTGTTTCATGTTCCTGGTTGCCGACTATTTGGTTGACACTTACTTCTGGACGGCCGATAGGGAACATCTCCCATGACCACAGTTGCAGCAACAATGGGCATCCTAGCAAGACAGAACTGTCCTTGGTTAACTGGCAAGCATTGCACATACCTCGGTACGTAGCTGCTAAGACAGCTGAACCCCAACTCCACTGTGTGCATTCTTCCTGGCACGTCGCCTCCGTGATCCCTCTAGCAAAATGGATGTATCGCGCACTAATGGTCGACACGTGGTTCTCAGTGAACATCACCTTCCCGAGCAGCCACATAATGTATGCCTCCAGGCTGCGTGTAATCTGTGGCGCAGTCATCGGAGTGGCTGGGAACCCAAACCTCTGTATCTGCATTGGCAAATAGAACAATTTTCAGGACATGATACTGCTCCAACAAAATAGAACAAATAAATGAAACACACCTGATACTGCTCCAACCATCCAAATTTTGGCCCATGATTGTCATGGCCAAAGGCCTGAGCTCCATCACGTATGCCAAAGAACCGTTGGGCCATGTCTTGGGCCCAATTTGTCGGTGGATCCACTGGGCCTATGGGCACGCCAGCCACCGGAAGTCCCAACAAATACGAGACGTCCTGAAGGGTAGGAGCCATCTCTCCCCATCGAAAATGGAAAGTGTGAGTCTCGGGCCTCCATCGATCCACCAAGCACGTGAGCAAAGACGAGTCGTACTGTAAGCGACTAGTCTAGAACCCAAGGTGTCGCCCTTCTATCTCCTCCATACGAGTGGCCTCAACCAAACGAACGAAGGGTAAGAGCCCAACCCACTTCAATCTACATAAGAAGATATCAGAACAGTTTAGTTACTCTGGCCCATAAATATCCCAACAACAAGAGAAATAAATGTCACATGCCTCTGAAGCCAATCAGGGTGTATGCACCAGTTCGACATGGGAGTGCGAGTCACTAGGTGCTTCAAGGTCCCCGGGTTAGCATCCAGTACCGTCGACTGGTGCTTTCTATCTATGTCAACATTCAGCAAATATCCTGCCATCTGCACATTAGTTCCATACATATTACAAATTTAAGACATAGTTCCACACATATTACAAATTTAAGACATAGTTCCACACATATTACAAATTTAAGACATAGTTCCACACATATTACAAATGTAAGACATAGTTCCACACATCTAGTTTCTTCCTCGGCCTCTTCTTCCTCGGCTGCCACGTCCACGAGGAGCAGCTCCACCAGTCCCGAAGATGTGGCAACTGGTGTCTATATGACCAAATTGATTACATAGAAAACATTGCCTAGTAGGGCCTCCGGCTTCAGATTCATCCATATCATTACGGATGCGGACACATTGTCGCTTTCCTCTTCATGTCCGCATCAGTTCAGGATCTGGGATGTAAACCCTTTCACCTGGATTTACTTTGTTGAAATTTCCCCATGCCCTATATCCCATCATCTCGCCTGTCCACGTATTGACCACCGCGTCCTTAAGGAAATAAGGAGACACAAACGAGATCGCATCCATACCCATTAGCCCACATGCAGCTAGTACATGCGAGCAAGGCAGATGCAACAGCTTGGGTTTATTACATGTGCACTCACACGTTGGCCAGGCTTCGTTGCCTATCCTCACCTCTTGTGTCTTTACCTCTTCTCCCCTTCCAATCCGGTTGGAAGGGAGGTGTACCTCGAACCTTCTTTCCTGATTACCGATGGCGATGACATGCATGGACCGAGCCTTCTCCATCTTGGCATCCATTTAATGCATGATCTTTGAACAATACCTCGTGTTTGGGTTGTTAATATGCATCTGAGCCATCTGGAGTCTGTCTCTGAAATACTTCAGAGTTCCGGTGAAAATACACTCCACAATGGCTGTTAATGGTAGAGCCCTGCTTCCTCTCAAGACAAATCTGTAAGTTTCAGCCAGATTTGTAGCCATGACGCCAAACCTAGCACCATAGTGTCATGCAGCAGAGACCACCTCTCTACAGGCTCGTGTTGTATACATTCCTGAAAATTTTTAATCCTTCTGCCAGGCCTTCTCCTAGTACCGGGTTGGTCAAATCCTGGCAAGTCACAAAGCGCAATGGGTTCTTCCTCCGGTGGTGTTGCTCTTGTTGTTGCCTGTGCAGCTAACGCCGCTGCATGAGCCGCGACTGTTGCTGCTCTAGCTGCTCTCCTCTGAGTTACATGTTTTTTAGTGAAGTCATCAAGATAGCCACGACACTTGATGTACTTCCACTCTTGGTTCTGCTTGCAAAGCTTCTTGAATAGGTTCATAAGAGCCTTGTTCCTGAACTGTGAGAAAAAGTTGGCCCCTAGATGCCGCATGCACCAACGACTCTGCATGTCCAGCCATGGAGTAACTTCATCAGGAGTGGGCTGTGTGAGCTTCTTTATCGCGCTTAGTATACCTGGATGCCTATCATGAAGGACGCATACATTTGGTGTATCCCTCACAATTGGTATCTTCAGCTGCCTGAAAAACCATACCCAACTCTCGGTGTTCTCGCTCTCCACGAAAGCAAAAGCAAGTGGAACAACTTGATTGTTTCCATCTTGACCTATGGCAGTCAATATCTGACCCCTATATTTTCCAGTGAGAAATGTACCATCCACATAGATGACTGGTCGATAGTGAGTGAAAGCTTCTATGCATATAGCAAATGAGAAGAACACTCGATGAAGTACCCTCAAATTAGGTTCCTGTGGCAATGTAAAGTGTTGGATGTCCACGTAGGTGCCTGGATTCCTAGCCTGCAGTGTCTAGAGCATCCTAACAACACAGTCATACCCGTCTCGAAACGAACAAAACCTTGCCTCCAGTGCCCTTTGCTTAGTCCTCCAAGCCTTCCCGTATGAAATATTGTAGCGGAATCTGACAGAAACTTTGTTAATGATAGCTTTCACCCCCATGGCTTTGCCCTCCACTATCTCTATGTACAATAGTCTAGCCAGGAGGGTTGACGTGAGGTTACGATGGTCCTGAAGGACACTGTCAAGTGTGCATGTGTGCATCACAACATTGGTGACCTTCCAGTTTGTGTCATACCTAGGGACATGGGCATGCACCCTTGCAGGACATCCGGCTTCCTCGCAAACCAATGTCAAATATTATTGTGATGACACCTTCGTTTTCAAGACCCGTTGCATGGACATTGACCACTCAACAATTGCTTCCTGCAGATGTCTCTTGCTAGGATATAATGCACCCAGAGAGATGTTGTTCACGTGATAATGCCACACCGAATCATGCCCATCGTTCACAGTCATTGCTGCTGTGTTGTCATTATTCCATGATGCCGAAATAGGTTGGCCGATCTCTTCTTGATCAGACTCGCCAGAATCATCAGCCGTATCACTGTTGCCTTCTGAGTCTTCGGCTTCCATTTGATGTTGCAACAAACCATCATATATCTCGTCCTCATCAGCTTCGCCACTGAATATATCTTCCCCTAATCCTTCACCACCGTCCTCTGATACATAACCATCACCCCCGGTGTGTGCATAGCTACTGTGACCTGATTCATAACCGCCACCACCCTCTTGGCCCTGACTACTCTGGCCATGATCATAACTACCTCCAGCATGACCGGTCTGACTACTCTGGCCATGATCATACACAGCCTCTTTCGCCACAGGTAACACTAAGAGACTGGGGTTAACTTCTCTTTTCTGGCAAGCTTGCACAAATTTGACCCATTTATGTTGCGCTTCTATTGGCCTTAAATAAAAATTAGGGGTTTGCCTTGACTTAGTCCATAAATCATGCACACCGACAGTATGGGTAGGAGGGAGCCCTAAACGAACACATAACCAATCCTTCAACTGAGTAACGGGCACTGTTTCAGGATTCTGAAGCACTTCATCCATAAAATTAAACTCGCTCAAATCAACTCCGTGCTGGTTTGTTCTGACGAAACCAGGACCATGCAAGAACCTAAACACTACATTATTTGACATGATTTTCGACCTAAAAAATACCGAAAATAGTCAAAAACATGTACATTGACACATAATACTCTACAAATATCTTGCATCTAACAGACCCCATCAAAGGCTACCTATAAACATACACACATGACTGCAATTGGCAAGAAATTAGGGTTTACCCTTGAAGCGTGCGAAGTCCTGCCGTGCAGCCGCCTCAGGTCAACGGATCAGCACCTCCACCATGCACCTTCCTCATGTCCCAGCACCGGCCTCCACCATGGCCATTTCTCAACAAGAACACCACCAGATCCCTCCACCAAAACGACTCAAATCACTACACCAGGCTATCCCATTAGTAGATCGGGACTCTACTAGCTTGCTAATATGTTAGAGCATCCAGTTTGGATAGAAATCTGGGCTAAAAATCGGTGCAGCACCTGGTGAAAACGAGAGCGAGCGAGAGAGAAAGAGGAAGAACCGAGAGAGAGGAGGGCTAGAGAGAGGAGGGGAGGACGACGACGGGCCGGCGCCGAGCTATATGCTAGGGCGCGTCGTCCCTTCAACGGACGAACCCAGCCTTCGTCCATTCAACGGACGAACTGCGCTGCAACCCCCTGTCGCCCGACAGCGTGATGCTCGGTCGGCTTTTGGGAAAAAGAAGGCAAGATGTTGTCTTTTGGGAAAAAGAAGGCAACGCTGTCGTCTTTTGGATAAAAGAAGACCGATCTGTCATCTTTTCAAAATACGAACCAACCCTGTCATCTTTTCGCCGGACGACTGTCCGCAATTTGCCCGTTTTGCGTATTATTTGTGAAATTCAATAAAAAAATTATTATTTAAAAAATTAGCAAACCGCTGTCCATGACAAATAACAAAAACACCCCAAAAAAGAACAGAAAAAAGCAATCGAGTCTCTAGAGAAAAGCAATCAAAAGAAACACGACCAAGCCACGGTGGTCGCCTCCTCCCCAGAAGCCCGTGAGATTCTGCCAAAGAACAACGTCGTCTTAGCCGCCCGGTACATGAACGATGACCTGGCTCCCCCACGGGCCTCGAACGATTCCTTCGTAGAGCTATTGACGGCGCGGTGGGGCGCGTAGGGGCGGTGCGCTAGAGCAGTTGGCCGGCGCGGGGAAGGATCGTGATGGCGCTGGAGTCCACGACGGCCGAGGGAAGCGGGGAGAGGCAGCCGTCGAGCAACTCCTCCCTCCGAAGACATCCCTTCTACCACCAGCGTGGCACCAGAACGGGAGCGGGACTTGGTTGGATGGAGGAGTCAAGCCGAAGCTAGGAGTGGCTCGTGGACATGGTGGTCAGGGCAGTAAGGTCAGGGGAGGCGGCCATGGTGGCCACGCAAGAGGTGGAAGAGGGAGACAGGGGAGCAGGGGGGTGCCGAGAGAGGGTGGTGGGATCGATGCGGGGTTATAGAAACTGGAAAGTGACAAGAGAGAGGGGCGTGCACGGTGGAGGTGGGCGCCGGAGGTTTGGCGGCAGGGCGAGGGAAAGACGCCTGATTCCGTGGCTAGGTGCGCTCGTGGAGATTGGAGTGATGGTGGGGATAAGGTGCTGGTCGGCGTGTGTGCCGAAAGGACGGGAGAGCGAGAGGGGAAATGCGGAGGACGTGGTGCCGTGCTGGGTCTGGGCCAGGCCAGCTAGGTAGAGGGTGAAAAGGTAGGAGGTGGGCTAACGACGTCAGTTTAGATGTAGGGTGTAAAATGTTTGATATACTAATTCAACGGCTGGATGAAGGTGCACTGCTACCACCCTAGGCAGCCCACTATTTTGCTAACCAATATTTTCACCTTTTATAGGGAATCTCATGTCGTCCTCTTTTCAATGCAATTGGAATCGGGCCGATCGGAGTTACCAATCAAAAGTTATAGCCGTTTGAATATCTGCTGGTCCTATTTCCTAGGTTTTGGCAAGTTGCCAAAAGCCACTGCCAGGCTAGGTACGAAAAGGTGGTAGTACCGCATTTTAGTACCTAGCGCGGCAGAAGGTTTTTGACAAGTTGCCAAAAACCACTGCCGGGCTAGGTACCAAAAAGCAGTAGTACCGCATTTTAGTACCTAGCGCGGCAGAAGGTTTTTGACTTTGTCATTTGGATCTATCCTCCCTTGATGGACTATGATGTTTCTTTGCATGATCTTGTAGAGGTTGTTGTCCTCTTCGAAACGTGCCCAAGATCATCGAAATCGGAGTCCAGATGCAAAAGTTATGGCTGTTTTCGTTCTGTGATGACCAGTAGTACCGGACCATGATCCGGTAGTACCGGGGTCCGGTAGTACCGCATTTTGGTACCTAGAAGCACAGAGAAAAATGTGTTTGGCGCTCCAGGAACCCCAGGGAATGTCCGGTAGTGCCGGGAAAGTCCGGTAGTACCGGGAAAAAGTCCGGTAGTACCAGGAATCGCGTTTTTGGGCTGCAACGGTTGGATTTTGGAGGGACCTATTTAAGGGGTCTTCTTCCCCAATGGTTCCTCAACTATTCTTGCAAGTTTTCCCCTCCATTGTTGACCTTCCAAAGCTTGCTATGTCTCAATCCCTCCAATGATTCTTGCCGATATTTGAGTGGAAGAGAGAGGAGATCTAGATCCATGTTTTGACCAAACCAAAACATCTCTATGAGTGTATCTTTGGGGATCTAGATTTTGGGAGATTTTGTGTTCCTCTTTGTGTTCTTCCTATCTTGTTACACCAATAGATTTAGTAGCTTTGTTGGAACTTGAGAGTGAGGGATTGGAGCATATTTGTGGTGTTCTTGCCTCTTACATTTGGTGCATCAGTTTGAGTTCTCCTCGGAGGATTTGGTGAGTGAAAGTTGAGAAGCTTTTTACTCTTGGGTTTTTGGAACCCTAGACGGTTTGTTGATGTTGCAGGTTGTGGACTTGGTGGCATTTGTTGGGAGACTCCAATTAAGTTGTGGATAAGTGCCCCAACCTTGTGAGAGGTTCCGGTTGCCACCGACAAGTGCACCGATAGTGGAAGTGTGGATCAATCCCGTTGGGGTGAGATTCACCGGAGAATAAGGGAGGCCTTTTGTGGCATAGGTGGTTAGATACCACCCCCTATCCAAACAAGACGTACTCCATTTTGGGAGGAACTCGGTAAAATATCGTCGTCCCCGCGTGCCTCGGTTATCACTATACCCGAGCTCTTACTTATGCATTTTACTTTGTGATAGCCTTCGTGCTTGAAGTATATATCTTGCTATCTCATAGTTGTTTGTCTTGCTTAGCATAAATTTTTGGTGCACATAGGTGAACCCTAGTTGTTCTAGGTTGTGCTTGACAAAGTAAACGCTAGTTTTTTTCCGCCTTTGTCGAGCCACTCTCGGAAAAGTTTTAATCGCCTATTCACCCCCCCTCTAGGCGACATCTGTATCCTTTCAATTGGTATCAGAGCCCGGTCTCTCATTTTAGGCTTCACCGCCTTGAGAGTAAAGATGTCGTCTAGGGGATTTGTGCACAATGACATGTTCATATTCGATGGCACAAATTATGATATATGGAAAACTCATATGCTTATTCATTTTTGGGACATGGACCCTAATTTAGAGCGTATTGTAGATATAGGCTTTTCTCCTCCTATGGATTTCAAAAATCTATCTTGTGAGGATGAGAAAAACTTATATCTCGATGCTCAAGCTTCTAATGTGCTTGTTAATGCATTGACCTATGTAGTTACATCTTCAATCATTCCTTTTTGGAGAGCTCATGAGTTATGGACAAAACTTCAAGATAAATATAGCAAGTCCAACATTATTGAGGATGATTGTGTTGCTTCCACTTCCGGTCGAGATGAGTTCTCATCGTCTACCACCTCACCAACATGTGATTTTTCACAAGGTAATGATACGGTGAGTGGTGATAGAAATTGCAATGTGGATAGTGTGCTTACTATTTGTAATCCTTCATCCCTATCTAGTTGCAATGATCTATCTTCGTACCTTAACACTTGTAGCACTCACAACTCCTTACATGCTAGTGTTGATAGTCCTTGCATATCATGTAGTAATGGCTTGAATAAATCTCATGATGATATGCTTATGTTGTCTTGTTGCCATGATAAAAATGCTTCTATTTCCTCTAGTGCTTGTGTTGCTAACCATGTAGAGGAAAATGAAGATTCTATGGGCCAAGACAAGGTCTTGAATAGAGCCACAAGTACAATCTCATCATCACCTTCCTCCGGTTCTCACAATGCCTTATGGCTAAGGAAACAAAGGTAACCTCTTTGGATCCCATTGCATCTCATGATGATGATGATGATGATGATGAGGTTGAGAATGATAATGATGATTATCGAGGTAAGTATGATATTACCTCTATTAAGAAAATGGGAGAGGTTGTCTATAGCGCTCTCTTCAAACATAAATTTGCTTCCTCCAACTTTATTGAAATCTTGAATTATACCATAGAAGGCAATGATCTTATTGAGGAGCAAGAAAACTTAATTGATGTACAGTTTGCGCGTGAGCGTGAGTATGCTAATGAACTTGCTCAACTATAGGACTCCCTTGAAGAAGAACAAACCACCAAAGAATCTGTTGAGGAGGCTTTTACTCTAAAATTATCTAGAGTAAAGGAATACCATGATAGAGAACTTGCGGTGGCTAAATCCTTCAAGATTAAAAATGATGAACTTGAAGTTGCTTATGCTAAACTTGTTGAGGATTTTAAGCACCTCGAAAATGGCTCTCGGGTCGTTAAGAGGGAGCTCATCAAACTCACCGAGTCGCATGCGCAACTTAAAGCTTCATATTCTAAAGAGCTTACCAAGTTGCCCTCACCTCTTGAAAATAGTGATGATGCTTGTGCTACTAACTTTATTTCTTGTGAAGCATCTATTTTAAAGGAGAATGTTGAGCTAAAGGCTCAACTTGCGTTGCTAGCTAGCAACTATGGGAAATTAGAAGAAGTCATGTTAAGCTCTCGAGCTCGCATGAGGGTCTTCTAGTATCCCATGGTAGGCTAAAGTTAGCTCATGAGGCCATCGTGTCAAAGGTAACATCTAGTGGGCCTCATGTGGACATTAGCACTATATCTACTTCAAATGTTATATTGCCATGTGATAGTCCTTGTAATTCATCCTCTCACAACCATGCTATATCTCGTGATGAATTACATTCCGTGCCTTGTATCTCAAACAATGTAGCATCTACTTCCTCTAGTACTTTTGTTGAAACTAACCATGTAGAGGAAATCAAAGAGCTCAAGGATCAAGTCACTTCTTTGAAGAATGACTTGAAAAAGAGTCATCAAGGGAAGGCCGCAGTCAACAAAATCTTGAGAGTGCAAAAATTCCCCAATAACAAGAGTGGGCTTGGATTCAACTCCAATGTCAAGAACAAGCCCACTATCAAGTTGAAGCACAAGGACAATAAGAAGAATGGCCAAGACCAAGTCAAGAACTTGGTCAACATTGTTTGCTTTAAGTGCAAGGAAGAAGGGCATCATGTTAGATCTTGCCCATTGAAGAAGAAGTCTCCTAGTGTGAAGCATCAAGGGAAGCATCCTCAAGTTCTACCTCAAGTCATTAATGGGACTCTTCCTAAGAGGACTACTCGAGCTCTTCCTCGAGTTGTGGCTTCACCTAAGAATAAAGATGGCAAGAGTAGAACTTGCTACATATGCCGTGAGAAGGGGCACATTTCTTCCGCATGCACTATTGGTAACTCCTCATCCCATCCTATCTTGATTGATGATTCTTATTCTCTTTGTAAGGATGAGGTTGGCAATGTGTTTGCCAAATTATTTGTTGGTGCTCAATGTGGTGTCAAGAAAATAACCATTTGGGTTGCCAAGCCTATTGTGACTAACCTCTTAAGATCCAACTTGGTTGGGGACCAACAAGCCAAAACTTGATCAATAGGTGTGTTTTGGAGGGCTTTGGAGACTTAGCTACATCATGAAGAATTGAGGGATCTTCATTATTATATTTGTCAAGCCAAGTCATGTGGATTATATTGCTCCTATAATATTTCCAATGTTCCTCCTTGCGGTAACATATGCTTAACTCATTTCATTGAAAGTTACTCGCCCCCTTGTGCATGTGTTGGTTTTGTATCTTCCATTCTTTTGTACATGTTGTGCTTTTCACTTAATTATCTTGAGGTATCAAGCATATTTGTGTATGATTAGGTGG
This sequence comes from Avena sativa, assembly GCA_916181665.1. Lineage (NCBI taxonomy): Eukaryota > Viridiplantae > Streptophyta > Magnoliopsida > Poales > Poaceae > Avena > Avena sativa. The sequence goes on from OV702296.1 coordinate 290,253,882, forward strand.
CACTCCATGTATGTGTGTTTCTTGTGTTTGAGCCTTACTTGGTTATATTTGGTATCTTATTTGGCTCTTATGAGATATTAATGGATTATCCCATTTTGGGGGAGTGTTATGCTTGGGCATTCCATAATCCTAAAATGTGTGTACATGAGGAATACCATCTAGTATTTATATTGGATTATTGTCTAGTCTCTATGTGGTATAATTTTCGTGAGAAATTTAAGTTTTATAATGTCCATTAATTATCTCTATTTTTATCTTTTTGCCTCGTATTGGTTTTATGGTAGTATCACATGATGGGGGAGTCATATGCTTAGTACATATTACAATCCTAGAAAATGTGAACATTCGAGGTTGTGTCACTTAGATTTGATATTGATAATTATCTAGCTCCTACGTGACACATTTGCTCATACAAGGTTCAATTTGTTTAAATGCCTTTATTGCTCATATTTTAGATCTTGTACGTGAGAGTGTTTTTTGGTATGTGTTTCCTCATATTTAGATATCTATATCCTCATGAAAACCATTTACTTTAAGTTACTTTAATCACTAGTGATTGTGTAACTATTGAAAGCTACAAGTCCATATAGGCTTCTCCCTACTATATTAGGCATCGGTCCACCAATTTCTATGATAATGCATGAGTTCCATACACGGACAGCCCATGTACAAATCCATATTCGGCATATTCAGCACCCGTAATGCTACTTGTAAGGACGCGGAATCTGCTCCGCGCATAAAGTCTTTTAAAAGGCGCGCGCTACGCGTCCCCCGGGGGATATTTGCCCCCGATCCCCCGGGTCCGGAGCCGTCCGATCAAAACTTCTAAACCGTCTGATCAACCCCCCGTCGACCTCCTCCACCCCCGCTTTTGCTACGTCGCAGCAAAAACCGTTTCAGAGTAGCAAAACAGAGGCTGACCAGCTGGGAGTCGCGCGTGCGGCGCCCGCGAGGACGACGGAGGAGTCTGCACCGTCGATCTCCTTCACCGGCCGCCGGAGATGAGCCATATTCGAGGGACCATACTCTACCCCCCTCCTGGTCAGCCTCACCACCTTATCCCGCCGCCAATCATAGCTTCTAGTGGGGGATCAAATCCTCTCACCCGGCGGCGCTCCGATTCGGCCAACGGCGATGTCTCCAATCGAGCGCAGCAACCTAATCTAGCCAAGCACACAAATCCTCCAGTGTTTTTCAATCAAAATCCCGAGGAAGAACCTCCAGCACCAACGGTAAGCTCTAGAATAGGTTTCCACCATTGTTGTCCCTCTGTTTTGCTACAAACCGTTTTCTGGGCCAATCTGTTTGACATGAGTAGCAAAACACAGAGTAGCAAGTAGCAAAACACAGAGTAGCAAGTAGCAAGTAGCAAAACACAGAGTACTAAATATGTTTGTGCTACATGGTAGCAGGAAACCACAAAAATAGATTAGGGTGCTACATTGTAGCAAAAGGAAAATTACAACATGCTTTGCTGGACAATGTGCTACAGTGCAGAAAACATTTGGGCACATGTGGTGCTACATTGTAGCAAATTAGGGTGATCTAGCACATTAATGTAGCAAATTAGGGTAATACTACATGCAGTACATTTATGTAGCACATTATGCTTCGACCTAAACTTTATTCTTTTAAATTGCAGGGGTTTGTTGCTGATAGTATACTGGGAGGATTCGACCTCAACCAGCCTGCTGATGAATACGGTCCTGAAGGATATGCTGCTCCACCACAATCTTATTACGAGATTGCTCCACCACAATCTGCTGCAGGAACCTTTGGACAAAAATTTGCTACAAGAGCAGAAAGTGCAGCTAGTAGCAATGCTTCGTTTGTTGATGAAGAAGGTGGTGAAGAGATTTGCTCGCAGCCTCTTGTACCATATGTTGGCATGACATTTGATGACCTTGAAGTTGCGAAGCAAGTATACAATGACTATGCTTTCAAACTCGGGTTTGGTACACGGATTGGTAACACCAAGTATAGCACAGCAAGAGGTGCCCCAAAAGATGCAATTCTTAGTAGGGTTTTTGAGTGTGTCCATGCCGGAAAACCAGTAGACGAAGCAAAAAATGCTACTAAGGATAGTTCTGGAGAAGGAGGTCCAATAGACATGAGCAATTTCAGTGCACAGAAATCACGTAGCAAACAAGCTGGACTCAAAATGGACGTAGCAGACTTGAGGCAGAAGAATAGGGTGCTGCGGCATGATTGTAAAGCTAGAATGCTCGTTGGAAAGAGAAATGGAATATGTACTGTAACGGTATTTCAAGGAGAGCACACACACCAGTTGCTGAAGCAAATTGGGAGAAGACGGTACTACCGGTCTCATAGGAAGGTTACTGAGGAGGACTTTCAGTTCATCCAAACTTTACACAACCAAAACATTACCACAGCTCAGATAATGGGATGACTCGGAAGTGTTCACGGAGGCGACCCGAGGTGCCTTGGTTTTGTGAAGCGTGATGTGTCCAACATAAGGACTATGCTACGTGAGGAAGTTTCGCTGCGAGACATGTCAATGACTATTGAGTACTTTGAAAGGAGACAAGCAGAAAGCCCTACATTCTTCTTTGATAAGCAAGTGGATGAAAACAATGCTGTGAGAGCTCTCTTTTGGGTGGATGGCAGGACAAGGGCCTTGTACCCCAAGTACAAGGACTCGGTGTTTTTCGACACTACATTTTGTACCAACAAGTACAACATGCCTTTTGCTCCACTTGTGGGCATCAACAACCACACACATACAATTGTGTTGGGCTGTGCTTTGCTACCTGATGAAACATTAGAAACATTCAGTTGGGTATTCACCAAACTTAAGGAAGCAATGAACGGTTTGGCGCCAGACCATATCATGACAGACCAAGACCAAGCAATAGCTGCAGCAATTTCAAACATATATCCTGATTCGGTCCACAGATGCTGCATCTTCCATGTGCTACGATTAGCAAGAACAAAGCTTGGACCTCACTTGAGAGAAGGTAGCCCTTTTGCTGCAGCATTCTACTCATGCATCTATAGCACGGACACCGTAGCAGAATTTGAGATATGCTGGCAGCATATGTTGGAAACTTTTGCTATGGCTGAGAACACTCATTTGCAGAACATGTGGAAGAGCAGAAAAATGTGGGCACCTGTGTACTTCAGACAAAGTTTCTTTCCCTTCACAAGCACAACAGGAAGATCTGAAGGCCTCAACTCGTACTTTAAAACTTTAGTTCGCCCAAGTGGCTCAGTTTGGAACTTCGTGCAGCAATACGAGTTGTGCCAAAACCTGATGCTAGACAGAGAAGACAATGCAGCATTCACAATGGATACAACAACAACACCACTATGGGGAAGGTGAGATTTTCTCTTTACAGACAGATTTTCCCAAGTAGCATTTTTTTATATCTGTGGTAGCAGATTTTTTAAACTGTTGTAGCATAATGTAACACCTGATGTAGCACCAACCTGACAGTCAGCAAAAACAAACCTTATTTTGCAACTACAACATTGAAAAGCAGGGGCTGGAGTTCTACACAAGGGAGATCTTCACAAGATTCCAAAAGATGATTGAGAAATCTACCAGGTTTTATCCAATGCAGGTTGAGGGTGAAGGCATGTGCTTTGATCTCATTCCAAACCCTGGTTATGGTGTCAAAACCTACCAGGTGCAAGTCAAGTTAGATGATGAGTGCTACAAGTGCGGATGCAACACATTTGAGATGTGTGGCCTTATATGCCCGCACATAGTGAGGGTTATGGTGCACTTGAATGTCCAGCAAATTCCAGAGAGATACATGCTACGAAGATGGTCTGCTGCAGCAACAATGCCTGCACCTGATCCCGGGACAAATACCATCAGATTTGGGATCCCAGGAACCAATACTCTCAAGTACAATGCATTGTGCAGAAAGATGAATGAACTCGCTTCGGATGCTTGCTTCACTGATGAAACATATGTTGCTGTTTCCAAGATGATTGATGATGCGAAGCGTCTTGTAGCAAATATGAGGAACACACAACATGCTACACGGGAGCAAGAAGTAGAGCAGCAAGGAGGAGGGCCAGAAATTTTGCTACAAGAGAAAAGTATTCCTCCACAGCATGGTGTAAACAATCAACGACAAGAAGAAGAACGTAATGATGCTCCGAGTAGCACGCTCAAGAACCCTGCGAGGGTAAAGCCAAAAGGAAGACCAACCGAGAAGTCGAAGCGTAACAAACCATTGGTTGAGCTTCGTGATGAAGCAAATGCCAAGAGAAGGAAAAAAGCTCAAGAGACAAAGAAGAAGCAAACTGATGCAACGCCGAAGAAGAAGAAGCCAAGAAAGCAAAAATGCCCATACTGCAATGAAGAAGGTCACACCGTCAAACAATGTGTATCCATGGAAGCACTGATTGCGGGGAATGCTGCGAAAATAGAGTTGAAACTATAGAGTTGAAACTACATGTACTACCAGAGAGTAGCATTTTTGTCATTACTATGTAGCATACATACAGTATAGATGTAGCATCATCTTGATGCAAGATATGAATTTTGTGATATGACAGAATATTGCTGGTAGCAAAAATATTTCCACTTTGGAGCATACAGCCTGCATTTTGTATATAAAATTGCTACCATAGACAAAACTTGTTCTTATGAATGAATGTCATAGGTATATTTGCTACATTAAACCTAGTAGCAAATCTTGTACACCTGGGTAGCACACCATTTCTATGCATGTAGCAATATGGCTACACGGATGTAGCAAATTAACACCTGGGGTGGCCAAAAAAAATTGACAGCATGTCTAGGTTAATACTCATTTTTAGCATTTATGCAGCATGTATGTAGCATGTACAGAACTTATCAAAGCAATCACACTATTTGAAGCTTCAGAAGACAATAATCAACATTCCAAACTTCAAAAGCTTCCATTCCAAACATGTAGCACTTATCCATCCAACATAACCTATCCACAAAAGATAATCCATAGATGCTGCAGCAACGAACACATCCACGATTACATCAGTTTGAACCATTACAAAGTGCAAAATAAGATCACAAGGACGACATCAGTTTCAACGATTACATTAGTTTCAACCTAACTACGCTTCTTCTGTAACTCTTCTTCCATCAGCTGTAGCAATGATCCTTTGTTTGCCCTTGCCTCAATCAGATCAGATGCAAGAAGTTTCCTTAGAAGTGGTATAGCATTGTTTTCGAACTCCGCCATGACCTTGCCGGTGAAGCTATCCATGAAGAGCATGCTGAAGAATCCACAATCAAATCTGTCAAAAAACAAACAGATAGATTAGTAAAAACAAGCAGAAACTGATGTAGCAAGTGTAGGAAGCTAAAGTAGCAAGAGTTGTAAACTTAGGTAGCAACTAAAAAACAATAATGTAGCAAAAGTTGAAACTAGTGATCAGGGCAAGGATTGAAAAAAGGTGAGAAAAATCTTACATGGTAGTTTGCTGTGGGTGATCAGGATTGGTTAGCAGGTAAGTGTCGAAGTTGATATTGTCTGCTAGTTTTGATTGCTTCACAAGAATTGCAAAGTTTGCGAACTAGAAAACAAAGCAAACACACTGCATGGTTAATGAAATGCAGCAAAAAAAAGGCCCAACTATAAATGTAGCAAACACAATGAACAAGTATAGCTGGATTACTAACCAGATTACGTGCACAATCATCCATCACACTAGCATTTTTGGACCCTTTCATTGAATCAAAAATATGCATCTGCTTTGCTACTAGGTTGATACAGGGAACTGCCCAATGGTTGAACTTCACAATAGGAAAGTATAGCTACATTCAAACATGAATTAATATTTAGCATCTTGTAATAGAAAGCAAACATGAACAAGATAGGAAGCAAGGATGTTATCTCACAAGGTCACACTTGAAAATCTTGAACTTTGCATTCTGCTCTTTCAACTCATCCATACATGCTTTAGCATTGAATGCTTTTGGATCAACAATAAGCTTCTCCTGTTTTGTGTTGAGGATAAAAAGTAGTATGAGGCAGCAGCAAAAGCAAGTAAAATTTGCTACTATCTGTATTGGTTCAGCAAGCACACAAAAGGTAGCAAAATGCTAGCAGAGTACCTGTCATATGCATATTGAGCAAGTAAAAGATCAAGAAAAGTGCTACTTACCACAAAGTGCTGCGTGAAAGCGTACTTCCTCTTCTGCCGTGCACTTTTCTTGCAAACAATGTCTGACTCATGGTTAAATTTCTCAATCCAAACATTCATCAACTCACTATCTAGATTTTGGCGCGGCCGAAGCGATTTTTGGAAAGTTCTGTAGCAACAATAATACCGCCCAATCTCCACAAAAACTGGCCTGCACAAAGGAATGCACATGTAGCAGATAGTTATACATAAAGTAGCAAACATTTCAATGTAAAGTAGCAAAAATAATAAACTATAGTAGCAAACAGTTCAATCTAAAGTAGAAAAACCTGTAAACTAAAGTAGCAAAAAGTTCAATGTGAAGTAGCAAAAGCAATAAACTAAAGTAGCAAACAGTTCAATGTACAGTAGCAAAAACTATGAACTAAAGTAGCAAACAGTTCAATGTACAGTAGCAAAATGAATGAACTAAGGTAGCAGGTAGTAAAAACTATGAACTAAAGTAGCAAACAGTTCAATGTAAAGTAGCAAAAAAATGAAATAAGGTAGCAGGTAGTTCAAGCTGTAGAATATTAAATGGAAAACTGTATCCTACAAGTGAAAAAAGTAAGCAGCAAAACACATTGACACATGTAGCAATCAGCTAGATGTAAGGTAGCAAAAACATTACTTCTTTCGTTCTTTTAAGGGTGATCTAGCACATTAATGTAGCAAATTAGGGTAATACTACATGCAGTACATTTATGTAGCACAGTATGCTTCGACCTAAACTTTATTCTTTTAAATTGCAGGGGTTTGTTGCTGATAGTATACTGGGAGGATTCGACCTCAACCAGCCTGCTGATGAATACGGTCCTGAAGGATATGCTGCTCCACCACAATCTTATTACGAGATTGCTCCACCACAATCTGCTGCAGGAACCTTTGTACAAAAATTTGCTACAAGAGCAGAAAGTGCAGCTAGTAGCAATGCTTCGTTTGTTGATGAAGAAGGTGGTGAAGAGATTTGCTCGCAGCCTCTTGTACCATATGTTGGCATGACATTTGATGACCTTGAAGTTGCGAAGCAAGTATACAATGACTATGCTTTCAAACTCGGGTTTGGTACACGGATTGGTAACACCAAGTATAGCACAGCAAGAGGTGCCCCAAAAGATGCAATTCTTAGTAGGGTTTTTGAGTGTGTCCATGCCGGAAAACCAGTAGACGAAGAAAAAAATGCTACTAAGGATAGTTCTGGAGAAGGAGGTCCAATAGACATGAGCAATTTCAGTGCACAGAAATCATGTAGCAAACAAGCTGGACTCAAAATGGACGTAGCAGACTTGAGGCAGAAGAATAGGGTGCTGCGGCATGATTGTAAAGCTAGAATGCTCATTGGAAAGAGAAATGGAATATGGACTGTAACGGTATTTCAAGGAGAGCACACACACCAGTTGCTGAAGCAAATTGGGAGAAGACGGTACTACCGGTCTCATAGGAAGGTTACTGAGGAGGACTTTCAGTTCATCCAAACTTTACACAACCAAAACATTACCACAGCTCAGATAATGGGATGCCTCGGAAGTGTTCATGGAGGCGACCCGAGGTGCCTTGGTTTTGTGAAGCGTGATGTGTCCAACATAAGGACTATGCTACGTGAGGAAGTTTCGCTGCGAGACATGTCAATGACTATTGAGTACTTTGAAAGGAGACAAGCAGAAAGCCCTACATTCTTCTTTGATAAGCAAGTGGATGAAAACAATGCTGTGAGAGCTCTCTTTTGGGTGGATGGCAGGACAAGGGCCTTGTACCCCAAGTACAAGGACTCGGTGTTTTTCGACACTACATTTTGTACCAACAAGTACAACATGCCTTTTGCTCCACTTGTGGGCATCAACAACCACACACATACAATTGTGTTGGGCTGTGCTTTGCTACCTGATGAAACATCAGAAACATTCAGTTGGGTATTCACCAAACTTAAGGAAGCAATGAACGGTTTGGCGCCAGACCATATCATGACAGACCAAGACCAAGCAATGGCTGCAGCAATTTCAAACATATATCCTGATTTGGTCCACAGATGCTGCATCTTCCATGTGCTACGATTAGCAAGAACAAAGCTTGGACCTCACTTGAGAGAAGGTAGCCCTTTTGCTGCAGCATTCTACTCATGCATCTATAGCACGGACACCGTAGCAGAATTTGAGATATGCTGGCAGCATATGTTGGAAACTTTTGCTATGGCTGAGAACACTCATTTGCAGAACATGTGGAAGAGCAGAAAAATGTGGGCACCTGTGTACTTCAGACAAAGTTTCTTTCCCTTCACAAGCACAACAGGAAGATCTGAAAGCCTCAACTCGTACTTTAAAACTTTAGTTCGCCCAAGTGGCTCAGTTTGGAACTTCGTGCAGCAATACGAGTTGTGCCAAAACCTGATGCTAGACAGAGAAGACAATGCAGCATTCACAATGGATACAACAACAACACCACTATGGGGAAGGTGAGATTTTCTCTTTACAGACAGATTTTCCCAAGTAGCATTTTTTTATATCTGTGGTAGCAGATTTTTTAAACTGTTGTAGCATAATGTAACACCTGATGTAGCACCAACCTGACAGTCAGCAAAAACAAACCTTATTTTGCAGCTACAACATTGAAAAGCAGGGGCTGGAGTTCTACACAAGGGAGATCTTCACAAGATTCCAAAAGATGATTGAGAAATCTACCAGGTTTTATCCAATGCAGGTTGAGGGTGAAGGCATGTGCTTTGATCTCATTCCAAACCCTGGTTATGGTGTCAAAACCTACCAGGTGCAAGTCAAGTTAGATGATGAGTGCTACAAGTGCGGATGCAACACATTTGAGATGTGTGGCCTTATATGCCCGCACATAGTGAGGGTTATGGTGCACTTGAATGTCCAGCAAATTCCAGAGAGATACATGCTACGAAGATGGTCTGCTGCAGCAACAATGCCTGCACCTGATCCCGGGACAAATACCATCAGATTTGGGATCCCAGGAACCAATACTCTCAAGTACAATGCATTGTGCAGAAAGATGAATGAACTCGCTTCGGATGCTTGCTTCACTGATGAAACATATGTTGCTGTTTCCAAGATGATTGATGATGCGAAGCGTCTTGTAGCAAATATGAGGAACACACAACATGCTACACGGGAGCAAGAAGTAGAGCAGCAAGGAGGAGGGCCAGAAATTTTGCTACAAGAGCAAAGTATTCCTCCACAGCATGGTGTAAACAATCAACGACAAGAAGAAGAACGTAATTATGCTCCGAGTAGCACGCTCAAGAACCCTGCGAGGGTAAAGCCAAAAGGAAGACCAACCGAGAAGTCGAAGCGTAACAAACCATTGGTTGAGCTTCGTGATGAAGCAAATGCCAAGAGAAGGAAAAAAGCTCAAGAGACAAAGAAGAAGCAAACTGATGCAACGCCGAAGAAGAAGAAGCCAAGAAAGCAAAAATGCCCATACTGCAATGAAGAAGGTCACACCGTCAAACAATGTGTATCCATGGAAGCACTGATTGCGGGGAATGCTGCGAAAATAGAGTTGAAACTATAGAGTTGAAACTACATGTACTACCAGAGAGTAGCATTTTTGTCATTACTATGTAGCATACATACAGTATAGATGTAGCATCATCTTGATGCAAGATATGAATTTTGTGATATGACAGAATATTGCTGGTAGCAAAAATATTTCCACTTTGGAGCATACAGCCTGCATTTTGTATATAAAATTGCTACCATAGACAAAACTTGTTCTTATGAATGAATGTCATAGGTATATTTGCTACATTAAACCTAGTAGCAAATCTTGTACACCTGGGTAGCACACCATTTCTATGCATGTAGCAATATGGCTACACGGATGTAGCAAATTAACACCTGGGGTGGCCAAAAAAAATTGACAGCATGTCTAGGTTAATACTCATTTTTAGCATTTATGCAGCATGTATGTAGCATGTACAGAACTTATCAAAGCAATCACACTATTTGAAGCTTCAGAAGACAATAATCAACATTCCAAACTTCAAAAGCTTCCATTCCAAACATGTAGCACTTATCCATCCAACATAACCTATCCACAAAAGATAATCCATAGATGCTGCAGCAACGAACACATCCACGATTACATCAGTTTGAACCATTACAAAGTGCAAAATAAGATCACAAGGACGACATCAGTTTCAACGATTACATTAGTTTCAACCTAACTACGCTTCTTCTGTAACTCTTCTTCCATCAGCTGTAGCAATGATCCTTTGTTTTGCCTTGCCTCAATCAGATCAGATGCAAGAAGTTTCCTTAGAAGTGGTATAGCATTGTTGTCAAACTCCGCCATGACCTTGCCAGTGAAGCTATCCATGAAGAGCATGCTGAAGAATCCACAATCAAATCTGTCAAAAAACAAACAGATAGATTAGTAAAAAACAAGCAGAAACTAATGTAGCAAGTGTAGGAAGCTAAAGTAGCAAGAGTTGTAAACTTAGGTAGCAATTAAAAAACAATAATGTAGCAAAAGTTGAAACTAGTGATCAGGACAAGGATTGAAAAAAGGTGAGCAAAATCTTACATGGTAGTTTGCTGTGGGTGATCAGGATTGGTTAGCAGGTAAGTGTCGAAGTTGATATTGTCTGCTAGTTTTGATTGCTTCACAAGAATTGCAAAGTTTGCGAACTGGAAAACAAAGCAAACACACTGCATGGTTAATGATATGCAGCAAAAAAAAGGCCCAACTATAAATGTAGCAAACACAATGAACAAGTATAGCTGGATTACTAACCAGATTATGTGCACAATCATCCATCACACTAGCATTTTTGGACCCTTTCATTGAATCAAAAATATGCATCTGCTTTGCTACTAGGTTGATACAGGGAACTGCCCAATGGTTGAACTTCACAATAGGAAAGTATAGCTACATTCAAACATGAATTAATATTTAGCATCTTGTAATAGAAAGCAAACATGAACAAGATAGGAAGCAAGGATGTTATCTCACAAGGTCACACTTGAAAATCTTGAACTTTGCATTCTGCTCTTTCAACTCATCCATACATGCTTTAGCATTGAATGCTTTTGGATCAACAATAAGCTTCTCCTGTTTTGTGTTGAGGATAAAAAGTAGTATGAGGCAGCAGCAAAAGCAAGTAAAATTTGCTACTATCTGTATTGGTTCAGCAAGCACACAAAAGGTAGCAAAATGCTAGCAGAGTACCTGTCATATGCATATTGAGCAAGTAAAAGATCAAGAAAAGTGCTACTTACCACAAAGTGCTGCGTGAAAGCGTACTTCCTCTTCTGCCGTGCACTTTTCTTGCAAACAATGTCCGACTCATGGTTAAATTTCTCAATCCAAACATTCATCAACTCACTATCTAGATTTTGGCGCGACCGAAGCGATGTTTGGAAAGTTCTGTAGCAACAATAATACCGCCCAATCTCCACAAAAACTGGCATGCACAAAGGAATGCACATGTAGCAGATAGTTATACATAAAGTAGCAAACATTTCAATGTAAAGTAGCAAAAACAATAAACTATAGTAGCAAACAGTTCAATCTAAAGTAGCAAAACCTGTAAACTAAAGTAGCAAAAAGTTCAATGTAAAGTAGCAAAAGCAATAAACTAAAGTAGCAAACAATTCAATGTACAGTAGCAAAAACTATGAACTAAAGTAGCAAACAGTTCAATGTACAGTAGCAAAATGAATGAACTAAGGTAGCAGGTAGTAAAAACTATGAACTAAAGTAGCAAACAGTTCAATGTAAAGTAGCAAAAAAATGAAATAAGGTAGCAGGTAGTTCAAGCTGTAGAAGATTAAATGGAAAACTGTATCCTACAAGTGAAAAAAGTAAGTAGCAAAACACATTGACACATGTAGCAATCAGCTAGATGTAAGGTAGCAAAAACATTACTTCAGAGTAGCAAAAAACATAAACTTACGGTGCCCTATCCTTCGGATGGCCCTTGAATTTCCGACCATTCATCACAAATGTGGAGTATTTTTGTTCTACATCTTCAGAGACCTTCATCTTTTTCAACTTTGGAGGTGTGAGCTCCTCCTTGGCAGCCCTCTTAAACCTTGTCTTCTTCTCATGTGTCAACAAACCCGAGCTACCATCTCCTTTAACACTTGACTCAATGTTAACAACAACTGCAAAAACAGAAAACAATTGTGTCTTAAGCAAACAAGCGGAAGCATATCTAAGAAGCAAACAAGCGGAAGCATATCTAAGAAACTACAATAAAATGTTCATACCAGGTGCAATGGGAACATCAGGTGTCGCAGGCTCAGTAGAGCCGAAAGGAGCAAGATCCACTGGTGATGCTGGAATACTCTCAGAGGCATCAGAGGCAGTGGTCACGGCACCGGTTGGGGCATCACAGGAAGGTGGGAGAGACTGTGAAATGCAAAACTCTGCATACTCATCGGTCCCAGGCTCGAAAAGATCAAACGGGGGTTTGTCCGGAGCATTGGCCCAAGCTTCATCAGAAATATCCTTCCTGGGGCTGTGAATTGGAGACCTGTCAGGGCTAACAACATCCGGCTGCTCAATAGCATCAGCTCCCTTGCTCATAGAATCAATGATTATTGCTGCTTGAGGAACATCGGCATGTTTTGTTGCTACAGGACCACCTTGCTCCATAGAAGCATCTGCAGCACCACCTTTCTCCACAACATCATCTGCATCACCATCAGTATCCTTAGCAGCAGCTGCAGCAACACCATGGTCCTCGAGCTCCGATGTAGCATAAAGCTTCTCATCATCCTCAGTTTCTGAACCATCATCATCCTGCAGCTGATCATCATCATCTGCTATACTTTTGGTTGGAAAAACAACACTTGGTCCAGCTTCTTCTTCTTTACTTGATGATTCAACATCAACCAAAAGGGCAGTCATGCGTTGAGCCTGCATGCGCTTCAATCCAGCAGAAAGGTTCTTCATTGTCACATCAACATCTGCTTCAAAAATAGCCTTGTGCTTCTCATACAATGTTTTGAAACGAGCGGGAACCTGTTAGCAAACATTAGAAGCAAGTTAGTAAACCAGAAACAAGATAAATGATGAAATTCTAAGCATAGCGGCTCGGATTTGTCACCCGTCGCCGCTATCGCGGCGTACGGGCGACGAATCCTCGAAAAATATGGTGTAATAAAATTCTATTAAGCTTCTTTTGCATACGGGTAGATAATTTGGGGTAACTTATCCACCACCCCCACCCTAAGTCGTCAACATACATAAAGCATAAACTCTAGTCCAGCGGCTCGGTTTCGTCGCCCGTCGACGCTACCGCGTCGTACGAGCGAAAAAACCTCGAAGGGTGTTAGGGTACCGAGGCATCGTCGCCCATCGCCGCTATCGCATCGACGGCGACTCCGCCTCGGTACCCTAACACCGAGGCTAACGCATAAGGAGTAGCAAATTCATAAAGCTAATGTAGCAAAACCTGTAAACTAAAGTAGCAAAACCAAAACACTAAAGTAGCAAAACCTGTAAACTAAAGTAGCAGAACCTGTAAACTGAAGTAGCAAAACCTGTAAACTGAAGTAGCAAAACCTATACACTAAAGTAGCAAAACCTATAATACATGTTCACTGATTGCAAAAAGAGGTAGCAGAGCAATGTAGCTAAGTAGCAAAATCAAATGCACTGAAGTAGCAATCAAAAAACAGTTCAGTAGCAATTTCATACCTGCAAATCCTGGCTGCTAGGGAAATTTAGCCATTCATTCAATGAAGCAGAAGGATTAACATCAACATCTTCCACTGGAGCAGGTTTGTTGAAATCATCATAACCAGGAGCAGTACCATAAGGTGTTGCAGACAATGGGAGGAACTACACACAATAAAAAGTAATGTTAACATTAAGAGGATTAACGAAAGAATAGAATGTTTGTGGTGCTGGAAAGAACATTACATCTCGCCTGCCGAAAACAGTTTTGTTTGATAAAATCTTCCTATCCGAGTCATGTTGTACAACAAAAGTGAAGTCACTGGTCTTGACAGAGCATACTCTAGGCAATGACTTGTCAAAAGTGTGATCGCAGGGTGGGAAATCCAAATGATCCATATAAGCAATCTACAAAAAGAGGCCAATTAAAGTTAGTAGTAGCAAAACAAACACTGTAAACCGCTACAAACAAATATAAAAGATGGGAGATAACTTACACCAAGAAGAATGAATGGGCCAGTTATCCAAAACTCAAATTTGCTACAGTCCTTTGGAAGAACATGTGTTTGCTTCTTCTTCTTCTTCTTCTGAATATTGCTCACAGTTTGCATCAACAAACCCAACAAATGCTCATCCCAAGCATACTCATCTGTTTTGGTTGGGTCAGCCATGAGACCAACATATTCCAAGTTAACATGGTTCGAGCTTTTTAGAGCAACAACAGTGGCCAGGGAAACAAGATCCCAAGTGCGAATGATGGTTTCCTCATCTGTATCAGCACAATTCTTCAAGATATTGATAGCAGTTGCTAACTCTGCCCTCTTCTTCCCACCATGGTAGAGGGCTCGAATATCATCAAGCTCTGCACCTCCAGTAATAGAAAGATCAATAGGCTTTCTCCCGCAGCGGATTCCAAACACTTTCCTCACCATATCCATGGTAAACACCATCTGGTTCTTCCGAAGCTTATACTCACGGAGACGAGCAGAAGTATGTGTAGCAACAAAATCCGTAAGCTCATTAGGAATCCTAAACTGTGCAACATTCAACAATGCTCGAAATGCACTCTTTGACTGAATAATCTGCTTCTTGGCTGGAGAAAGGTTGTCCGCAAGGATACTCAAACGCTTGGCACCGAAACGGTCCTTCGACATCCAAATATCCTCCACAACCTTTTTGCCCTTTTGGCTCTTATCAACAGCAGCAACCTGCAGCAAAAGGAAAATAGAAACATGTATGGTTATGGTGTGACCTCAACTTCCACATGTAGCAACCAACCAAAAATGCTATCACCAAAATGCAACTACTAAAGTAGCAAAAATGCTACTACTAAAAATTGCTACTACTAAAAATTGCTAGCATAACTGGTAGCAAAAATGCAACTGGTAGCATAACTGGTAGCAAAAATGCAACTGGAAGCATAACTGGTAGCACAAGCATAACTGGTACTACAAACATAACTCTTTGTAGGAAATACTAGCAATCAGATGCTAGTAGTAGAATATTCTACAACTGCAAATCAGATACTGCAATCAGGAAAGGGGAAATACTAGCAATCAGGAAATACTAGCAATCACATACTAGCAATCAGATACTGCAAATCCAACTGGAAGCATAACTGGTAGCACAAGCATAACTGATTGCAAAAATATTCTACAACTGGAAGCATAACTCTTTGCAGGTATGATTGCAAAAATATTCTACTACTAGCATCTGATACTACAAACATACCATGTAGCACAAGCATAACTGGTAGCAAAAATGCAACTGGTAGCATAACTGGTAGCAAAAATGCAACTGGAAGCATAACTGGTAGCTACATATAGCAAAATCCAACTACTAAATTAGCAAAATGCTACTACTAAAGTAGCAAAAATGCTACTACTAAAAATTGCTACCATAACTGCTAGCAAAATGCTACTACCAAAAGAACAACTAAATTAGCAAAATGATACAACTAGAGTAGCATAGTTCTACTACTAAATTAGCAAAATGATACAACTAGAGTAGCACAATTCTACTACTAAATTAGCAAAATGATACAACTAGAGTAGCACAATTCTACTACATAATTAGAAAATTTCTACTACCAAATTAGCATAATCATGCTACAACAAGAGTACATTTCATCAACAAGAGAACACAACATGGCACAAAGCAACAACTACTACTAGTTAGCACATCAATTCAACACATCAATTCCCCACATCACACACCAAATTCCCTCGGGGCAACAATTGCAAGCACAAAATCCTCGAAAAATCCCTCGGTACGGCAACAATTGCAAGCACAAAAGGCAATACCTGAACATTGTCGCCGCCAGAGGTGCTCCCTCCTGCCGCCACGGTCGTCGCCGGCGGTCTCATCGCCTAGGGTTTCTATGGCACGGGAGGTTAGAGAGGGGAGAGGGTTAGAGAGATGAGAGAGGGGAGAGGGTTTCTATGGCACGGGAGGTTAGAGAGGGGAGAGGGTCACACCTAGGAGTCGACGGCGCTCGTCCGCGGTCACCGGCGGTCGACGACGAAGGAGTAGGCAGCGCCTGCGGGAATAAGGGATCCGGCGCCTGCGGGAAGAAGAGGTCAAATCGGAGGAGAGGGGCAGTTGAGGGGAGGTTACAGAGGGCGGCTGCGGGAGAATACTCACCAACGAAGAAGGGTCCGGCGGCGGAGGCGCTCCGGCGGTCGAGGACGAAGGGGGTGGGCGGCGGCGCGGGCGTCGCCTCGCTCAACTGCGGGAGTCGCGTGTGCGAATAGGAACTTGCTTGCAAGCGAGGAAGAGGGCCGACCCGGGGGACGTGCGAACGTGTAGCAACCGCAAGGAAGAGAGCACATGGCGCAAAAATAACGGCCGGATCAAAACCGATCGAACGGCTCCCGACCCGGGGGCGCGACGACGGGATCCCAGGGAAATCATATCATTTTCCCTTTTAAAACCGCGTCTTTACGGGATTCTCTTATCATCTCGAGACGTCTTAGACTCCGGAGAGATTAGTGAATGACTAGAGTAGGTACACTAATACATATCGAGGTTGACTTCTCACGACCCCGGCAGGCCTGCCCAAAATTCTGAATCCAAGCTTGGGAAGATACAAGACAGAGAATGGAAGGCGCAGCTCGCACACTTGTGAGCACTATTGGGCAGCTGGTGGGCAAAGAGTTTCAGCAGCTCCGCGGCGTTGGCCGGGAGGTCGCTGCGCTGCGGGACGAGCTGGCGACCATGAACGCCATCCTCCGCATGCAGTCGGAAGCGGACGACGGCTCCGTCGACCACTTTGTCCGGGAGGGGATGAAGCAGGTACGCGAGCTCGCCTACGACGGCGAGGACTGCGTTGACCTCTACCTATTCCGCGTGAGGGTCCGGCCGAGCGACGGCTTGGTCCGCAGGTTCAAACGCCTGGTTGAGACGCTTTTTCGTCGCCGTCGCCTGGCCGGCCAGATCCAGGAAATGCGCGACCGCGCTGTGGCCATCAGCGATCGCCATGCCCGCTACGGCGTCAGCCGCGACGCTCTGCGAGTGCGCGGCACACCTTCTTTGACCCCTGAGCCGGCCGTGAGGGCGTCCGCGCGCACTTTCCACCGGCCGGCAAACGAATCGTACCAGGTTGTCGGCATGGAGGAGCAGGCTGACACCCTAATCCAGAGGGTGAAGGCGGGGATTGACGGCGACGGCCACAGGGACAACGACAAGAAACTCAGGGTGTTCTCCATCGTGGGATTTGGTGGGCTTGGGAAGACGACGCTGGCCATAGAGGTTTGTCGGCAGCTCGAGACGGAGTTCCAGCGCCAGGCGAACGTTTCGGTGTCTCAAACATTCGAGGGCAGCAAGGATCTGCAGCCACTGCTGAAGCGCATACTTCAGCAGATCGTGAAGGCGAAATCGGACAATGATAAAGGCATAAAGGAAGAGTTGACCGTGGGCACAATCGACACCATGGATCTGCAGCAGCTGGAAGAGACGCTCAAGGATACCCTCAAGGACAAGAGGTACGGATAGTTTGATACGTAGTAGTATACAACAAAGTTTAAAATTTAGCCGCGGCTTTTTTTAAGGCTATAAAAGGCTATAGCTCCATTTTAGCGTATTTTTAAAAATTAAACAAATTTCAGTTAAATCTTTTTAAAAGATGGAAAAAACAATGACTCAAACAAGATTTGAGCTACAAGTCATGCAACTATTGAACATAAATAAGTATTTAACCAATTAACTCACAAGTTATATTAAATCATATTTAACATAAGTTTGAAAAAGGGAAACAAAAAGAAGAAAACTTTAGATAGCATAAGTTTAGCGGCTAAATTGAAGGCTAATTTAAGGCTAAACCGGACTATAGCTGCCTATTAGCGGCTATTTCCTATTTAGCCTACGAAGGACGTAGCCGTAGCCGGAGACTTCTCAAGCCGAACTATAGCTGGCTATTTAAAATTTTGATATATACAGTAGCTTTTGCTTTTTTCCAATTGTTTCGCAATATAAGAACAATTGTTAAAACTTTCTGACTAATCTACGTTCTTACTCCAGTAAGAACACATTTTTTGGACGAAAATAACAACACCAAATACATAGTCGTGCCGTAATTTTATTCCTTTTAAAAGTTCCACTTGTATTGTCTAACAAAAGTATGTTCCTTAATTTCGTCCTAGCCTGTAAAAGACTAAATAAAATAATTTCATACTCTTCTTCCATATTGTGTCGCTGGCGGTATGTGGCCTTAGAGCATAGCAGTTCTAGAAACCGCCCCCATAACTAAAAACGGCCAACCACCTAATTAAGAAAAGGGGCACCTCTCTCTTTCTAACTCCAGCACACTTTGATGAAAGCAGGTACCTCATTGTGATCGATGATGTATGGGCAATAGCAGCATGGGATTTAATCCGATCTAAGTTGCCAGACAACAATTGCGGCAGTAGAATCATGGTAACCACTCGTATAGAAACTGTGGCAAAAGCTTGCAGTGATGCTAGCGAGTCCGGATATTACATACATCCGGTCAAGCCCCTCAATCCGCAAGACTCTGAGAAATTGTTTGCAAGCAGAGCATTTGGCTCCGTGGATGCGCCTTGCCCTGAAGACCTGAAAATACAAATGGATGAAATACTGAAAAAATGTGGCGGGCTGCCGTTAGCCATTGTTAGTCTTGGCAGTCTTTTGGCGAGCTATAATTCATCAGGGAGCAAACATATGTGGGAAAGAATTTGCAGATCAATTGGATCTCAGATGGAGAGCAATCCAACCCTCGAGGGGATGAGACAGATACTCACACTAAGCTACAACCACCTGCCTTACCACCTTAAGGTTTGCATGATTTATCTTAGCAATTTCCCAGAGGATTACGTGATCGACAAGGATCGACTATTGAATAGATGGATTGCTGAAGGATTGGTTCCTCAGATGCGGGGATTGACCTTGCTAGAGGTGGCAGAAGCCTTCTTCGAGGAGTTAATGAGTAGGAGCATGATAGATCGTGCTACTGATATGTTCAACTACTATGATGGCCGGGTGGAGTCATGTCGGGTGCATGACATAATGCCTGAGGTTATGGTCTCCAAATCTCTAGAGGCTAACTTCATTAGCCTGATAGGTGGACAGTACGAAGGGATGTCGTATGATATTGATAGGGTTCGGCGCCTTTCCATCCATGGTGTAGAACGGGACTCTCCAACAAAGAAGACGGAAGCTGTGCATGGTAGTAAGAGGAGTGGGACTGACGACATGAACGTGCAACATGTTAGATCATTGAGCATGTTTGAGCTTCCAGGTCACAAGATGCTTGATCGGCTTGGTGAGTTCGAATTGGTGAGGGTACTTGACATGGAAGGCTGCGCGGTAGAAGACAAGCATTTGGGGAATATCTGCCGGATGTACCTTCTGAGGTTCTTGAGTTTGAAGAGCACGGATATCACTGAGATGCCTCGACAAGTTGGTGAGCTAGAGCATTTGCAGACCCTTGATGTACGTTCCACGTTGCTTGATGGTCTACCAGATACTGTGGTAAAGCTACACAAACTCGAGCGCCTACTCTTCTCCAGCAGGCGTCTGAACAAGATAAGGTGGATGATGCCCCGAGGTATCAAGAAAATGAAGGCACTGCGCGAGGTGAGTAGAGTAGTTCTCACATCTGACATTCAGGTTGCCCAAGAAATCGGTGAACTGGATCAGTTGCAGAAGCTAGGTATATATGTTAACAGCGACATCCACATCGGTGAGGAGGTTCTGGAAGCGTTTGCTATCTCCCTGAGCAAGATGCACTCCCTCAGGTGGCTCAACATTGGCGACATAGGTTATACACCCTATGTACTGGACTTTCTCCATCGACTCCCCTCGCCGCCGCGCCTGCTCCGTTACCTTAGGATTGCTGGCGAGATGAACCAGTTGCCCTCCTGGGTCGGTACACTCACTAATCTTGTTGAGTTTATCATGTCGTGGGGACACCTCGTTGAAGACCAACTGTATGAAGTCCTCTGCAAGTTGCCCAACCTGGAGAGGATCTTCATGGAGGGGAATTGCTACGTTGGGGAAGCGTTGGTCGCACGGACTGCCTATAAATTTGCTGCGCTCAGGGATCTGAAAGCAGCCCAATATCCCAAAGCCCTTGGAGTTTACGAATTTGAGCAAGGATCCATGACGAAGCTTGAAACTCTTTCAATCAATTTCTATAAAGATCAAAGGAAAATTGTTGGTGCGGAGCACTTGCCGAACCTCAAAGAGGTGCAGCTCTACGGCGCGAAAGAAAACGTTGCACTGCAAACTGCACTGGAGCAGCTAAACGCTGAGAGTAAGAAGCGCGCCAAGTCCAGCCAGTTCAAAGTTGCAGTAAAATACGACTGATTAGACTCTGCTTGCTGCAAGTTCGTTAGTTCTTGTTGGTGCTGAAAGAACACTGTGCAGTGAAGTTGTTGCGCGGCGTGTGTGACGCAATTAAACTTGTGGTGTGGTCGGTTTCTTGTGTTGACCGGCACGAATGGTGCAAATTTTGTACTTTTAAAAGCACCGTAATAAAGGTTGACCTTAGTATAATTTTTTCATACGGTTTTACTATTTCTAGGTTGACCGAGAATTATCTTAGCTCTTGAACCGTTCGATTTGCGATTTGTGTATCATATGAGTTACAAGTGGATTGAAAAAACTGAATTTTCCCCGTTTTAAGTGGGCCGCAACTGAGAAAAAGTCTTTCTAGCCGTTAGATTTGTCATGTGATTCATGTGGGCGTGGGTGCTGCAAAGGTGGGGTAGGCTGGAGTGGATGCCAGCAACTGACTCTGACCTGCTCAATTGGTGGACATCGAGGCCATGCCCTGCGGTCCACAGGCATGACCTCTGGACATCGATCCTCTTGGTGTTCTGGACTATCTAGAGACACCACAACGATGTGGTTTTCAACAAGGTAAGACCGGCTGTGGAGACCATCCAGACGAGGATCAGGGCGGAATGACGCTTAGCTAGGCTTTTTCGGTCCGAGTTGTTTGGCTTTCTAAAGCCGTTGCCCCTGTGGTTGGAGGGAGAGTAGGCTTAGGTTCGGGGAGCTGTCACCCCTGTTGACAGCGTAGTCTAGCCGCTAGCCGGTGTTCTATTTTGTCGTCGGCAGTCCTTCTATGTGTTTGGTACACCTCGCAGGATGTATCCTAGAAAAAATATTTGGCAGTTGCAAGCTAATTCTCGGTCGACGGACTAGTCGTTCCCTTTTTTTTCTTCAAGTCAAACAATGTAAAATTTGATATGAAAATATATTTAATTATGTACTACCACGTACCAAAATATAAGACATTTGGATAGGCCATTTTAGTCTACCAAAAAAATTTATATTTTGAAACAAAAGGTAGTGTCTAATAAGATTAGTCTCGTTGGTGTTGACTGAACAGTTCTGCAGTGAAGTTGTTGTGGTGTGTGTCACGCAATTAAACTTGTGATGTGGTGTGGTGTGGTCCGTTTCTTGTGTTGATTGGCATCAATGGTGTAAACTTTGTATTTTGTGAAACGCTGTAATAAAGGCCAACCATGGTCCTCCGTCGTAGTAAACCGTGGTCTCAATTCAATTTTTACATTCATAAATCATGGAATTTGAAACTGCTTCTTTTTACTCAAGGTGGATCACTTGTACAACTAGATGATATCCCGCACGTTGTTGCGGGAATTCATAGCTATGCAAATTAGAAAAACTTAAGTTGCGAGGAATATATATATCCGGAGTTCTGGACTACTCACTTGAGTGATATAATGTATCACCAGAAAAATGGCCCTCAAATCTTGTTAGAATAGCATGGTTGGAAGGAGACCAACAAAGCGGCAATATAATCTAATCAGCTACACTTATATAGCGATCAATAGAAGAAGAATGCACAACTTATTTGCTTACAAACTAACAAAATAAGGAATGATTTAGAATGGAAAGCCGTGTTACACAATGGAGTGTTTACATAAGTGTCATAGACATACATAAACATGAAAATGCCGATATCTAAGTATCAAGCACTAACTATATCCTAGTATTGTGCTTCGAGGATAAAAAGATAACAGCATCCTCTAGAGAGGGGAAATGCCTCAGCTTGTAGGAACGACGATGAACAGACTGACATGCCTCTGCTCTGGCTGGTTCTTCCACTCAACTTAGTTATAATGTACCCGGTGTATCCATACAGAGCCTATGAAAAAATTGCAAATATGAACCATCGAAGAACAACAATAATATTCTAGATGAAGCAACATCCAGCTAAAAATAAAAGGAGTAGAGATTATTACCTGCTGAAATCCCTTCATCTTTAGATGGTTCGCACATCTCAGGGATCACCTGGCGGTCGATCTCGAGTAAGAAATTGTACAACATAATACACGAACACTTGCTATTGCTAGATTCAGAAGAAAATGAACTGCCGTTTATCCTAATTGCTGAAGTGGAACCACCACACCCATGTTGCATACTTTCTATACTGTATCACCCCCAAGCGCCATCTATATGTAGCATGCAAAAGGAACGTTAGTCCAAAGCAAACTATCAGTCCATTATGTTTCTGCTCTATAGATAGATGCCATTAGTTGAGAAAAATAGAGGATGTAATTTCCCTGTGAGATAAGCATGTATTGGGGCAAAGAGACTAACCTGTTGGTGAGACCACCTGTGCCGATTGATAGATGTTTGCTGGCTCAGCTGATGGGGATGATACGACAACCATCAGAAGAAAGGGGATCGAGTATAGGCTAAGAAGAACAGAGAACAATATGCAGTAAACAAAGATTCAAGCAATGTATATAATGGAGAAAAGATAAATAAAATTAAGCTGGCCACTAAGCACTATCCATATGTGATATCTGCTTCTAGTCGACACAAAACGATCCCTCAAATTGATGGAGACCCAGATTCGTATTTCTTCTCATCAATTATGAGAATAAACACCACAAATCAGACAGAGATGACATGGGTACCTAACAACAGTTGATTCGTAGTATCATGGATAAGAAAAGGCCGCTTATGAAAACGAACAACCAAAATCCAGGTGGAGCGTGGCAGCAATGACTTCTGATGGTGTTGGGGCTTGGGAGGACGGAAGGATGAGACAATTCGTACTAAATTTAAGGGATGGATGTAGAGAATCTAAAAGGGGAAATCTGCCCGAAATCTTCATATTCCATCAGTTTCCTGTGCATTTAGTTTCTTGCTGATCGGGAGGGGGACCGTGCGCCTGGTGAAAGGAAGCGTGAAGCGTCGCGGCAGTCGGTGGCCGGAGAAGACCAATAGTGATGGGCTATCACTATGGAAGAATGGGCTGCATGTGGGCTGAAGCAAACGGGATGGGCTAAATGGTTGGTATTGGTTTGCTAAAAAACATGTTGCCGCGTGGGCCTCTATTACATAACGCACACACCACAGTGGAATAGAATGCCGATTTTTTAGAGAAAAGAAACAGAAAAAAGGGATATAAATTGCTGATGTGGCAGGGATGAGGTGGATAGGCTGCATGTTGAGAGAAATATGTTAGTGGGGGTGATCTTTTTAGTTATATAGGAGTTTTTTTGGTGGCTTCTCCGAAAAGTTGTCCTACCCCCAGCTTTTAGGAAAGCCGGTTTAAAAAAATTACGAGACTTTTAAAATGGTTAAGGCTACACAAATTTGGAAGCCTCGCAAAATTTTGAAACCGACTTTCCCATAAAGCTCGGGATAGAGCAGCTTTTCAGAGAAGCCGCCAAAAAAACTGGACCTAAACCTGGAAGTACATCAAAATCCAAATCCAATCAGAAGATGACCAACTGCTATCCACTTTGACTTGGCCCAGTCCATATCCAGTCCAAGTTTAACATTTTAATATCCAAATCCATCCAATCCAAGTAGTCAAACGTGTTGAATCCAAATGGACATTCGTCGTCGCGGCTGCACATTAGAGTAAGAACAATAGTATAACCAACTGCTGGCTATAAGGTAACGTCATGTCATCTATAGTTAATCTAATAGTCAACTTATATAACAACAAGCTATAAAAATATACTAGTTTATCAATACTTGGTCCACCATTCACTCTCATAAAGCGCCTAGAAGCACGTGCTACAACTATCTCTTGCATGAGAGCCCACTCTTCTCCCCACTCCTCTTCTCTCTTCTCAAACTCAGCATAAATATACTATCTTATAGCCAGCTGATGTCATCTTATTGTACTTTATCTTAGGAGATCAGTGTAGGGGTTCATAGCATGAAAAACAAAAAAATTCTACCGCATGAACACACAATCAAGATCTAATCTATGATCAAGCCAAGATCTATCTACTAGATCGGTGCAACAAGTTGATAGAGTACTAACCCTCGAAGATCCAAAGCGGTTAACGACAGCAGATTCTCGTGGGTGATGTAATCGTTCACTTGCCGATCTCAAGATCGCGTAGACGATCCTTCCGGCAGCGCTCCCGCAGTCAATCACACGTACGATACTCGATAAATACCTTCCTCTCCCTTGTTCCAGCAGGCAGCGGAGGTTGTAGCTCTCTCCTCGCGATTCCGGCAGCACGACGGCATGGTGTCAGAAGTAGAGGGGAGATCCCGCAAGGCTTCGCCTAAGCCGGAGCGAGTATGGTGGAGTAGAGGGAGCCCCGGCGATATAGGGTTTAGAGGTAGCTAGCAACTAGAGTTTAGCTAGTCGGTAGCGGTCTAGAGGAGATCTAGATTGGTCACAACTAGAGAGGGGGCCGACGGACAACCTAGGGTTTCTTGGGCGCCTAGGGCAAGGGGGATACCTTGGGGTGCGCCCCTACCCCTCCTTATATAGATGGGGGTGTCCAAGGGTGTTCCCAACCGAGGTGGAAACCCTTCCTAACTCAGAAACCCTCCCTAACTCGGAAACCATGTTGGGATTTGACTTTTTCAAACTACCTTTTTGACTTTCAAATTAGAGTTTGATTTCCCTCTTCCAAGTGTCCAGCCAAGTGACCTAGGACATGATGCAACCATTACACTTTGTCATGACACATCCATGTACCCTTCCCCTTCCAGATCGGTGAACCTTCTAGACCCTTCTAGAACATTCTGGTGAAAACACCGGAATCATTCCCGAACTCCGAAATTGGACTTTCCTTATATGAATCTTATTCTTCGGACCATTCCGAATCTCCTCGTGATATCCCGGATCCCATAGACTCCGAACAACATTTGGTCTCTTTACTCACATTCCATATCTACTAAACAACATCGAATCCTTAAGTGTGTCTCCTTACGGTTCGTGAATTATGCAGACATGATCGAGACTCTTCTCCGATCAATAACCAATAGAGGAATCTAGAAATTCATATGGCTCCCACATATTTCTACGATTAATTCGTGATCGAATGAACCATTTACATACGATACCAATTTCCCTTTGTCTCACGATACTTTTACTTATTCGAGGTTTGATCGTCGGTATCTTTGCATACCTAGTTCAACCTCGTTACCAATAAGTACTATTTTCTCGTTCCCGTGATATGTGATCCCTTGTGAGCCAGTCACATGCTTCCAAGATAATTGGATGACATTCCACCGAGAGGGTCCAGAGTTTATCTATCCGTCATATGGATAGACAAATCCCAATCTTGATCCATGTTCCTCAACACATACTTTTCACACACTCAATGCCACCTTTATAGCCACCCAGTTACGGTGTGGTGTTTGATGTCATCAAAGCATCCTTCCGGTGATGGTGATTAGCATGATCTCATGGTCAAAGGAATTAGGTTACTATGTATCAGAAAGCTTATAGCAAGTGAACTATATAAAATGACTTGATCTTTACGCTACGCTTAACTATAGGAGTATGTCCATCACATCATTCTCCTAATGATATGACCCTGTTGTTAATAACATCTCTATGTTCATGATCAGAAAACCATGATCATATATTAACCAACAAGCTAGTTTAACAAGAGGATTTACTAGGGACTCTTTTATGTTTACAAATCACACAAGTATTAATGTTTCAAGTTAATACAAGTATAGGATGGTATGTAAACATTTATCATAAGCATGAAGATATGATAATAACCACTTTATTATTGCCTTTTGGGCATATCTCCAACGATCAGCGGCCATGCGTTCCAAAATCACGGTTGATTAGCTGAATTTTAATACAATATGGATTTTTAATACGGACTAAGACGAACCGTTTTGCATACATGAGTAGAAAAATAGGAATACGGACGGGTAGGAGTCGTTTTGACGAGGAGGTTTCCTCGTGTCCGGCGGTGGTGCGTCGACCCGGCAAAACGGCGGTCTGAAACTCGTTGTCGACCTCGAGCGCCTCCATGTTCCGTGATGTCAGCATGATCTCTGCATCCACGCTCCCTCCTCTCCGTCCTCCCTCCTGGCAGGGTACATCGACGTCTTGCCCATGCCAGCGACACGCGGGCAAGACGACAGGCGGCAGCCCAACTCGTCGTCCTCCTTGAACCGGCTACGGTCAAAGCTATGCGACGGGAAGCGCACGGGTCCATTGGATATTGGACTACGCAATTTCGAGATCCAAATTTGTCCACCTTTGTTGGATATTATGTTCTGTTGATATCCATATCCAGGAAAGTCCAGTCCAATAAGACCCATCAAGGTATAGGTCCAAAGCCCATTGGACTATAGATATCCAGTTCCAGATTTATCAACATCCATTGAAATTTACAGACCAGCTTTTGAGGCATTTATTATAAATCATGTCCTCAACTGGAAGATGTCGGATGTTTAAGAAAGGGGCGAGACTATTTTCCCCGACGCAAATGTGAACAGCACTTTTTGCGATGATGGTTCAGGCCGGCCTTTGTGCCTGCCGTAGATTCCTCAAAAAGGTAAAAATAAAGAGGATTAGAAATGTCATAGTACATACACACAAGATCCTATTTACAGTGTGTACTGAGTACCGAATGTGCTCTCGTGCACTCAAACTGAAGAATAACCATGCATTCAAGCTAAAGAATGAACATGTAAACAGTTTCAGTATGCGCAAAACAATACAGTGCATTCAGAAATCAGAACACAACAGCTTCAGATCGACAAGAGAGATTCTATCTCGGAAAGTTTTGCTTCCTACTCACTTGAACAATCAAACTGTGTGATTTATTACTTGAACAATCCAGTAAAACAAATTGTCGAGATACGCAGATTTCTGTTTGAAGCAAATAATTGCATCGATGGGGCATGATAAGGATAAAAAAGAACAGACCTGTCCCGCCGGATTCTTGTCCTATTTTTCTTTTGGATTTTTTCCACCTCCTCCGCCTAGGAATGTAAATGGCAGATAAATGGTGGCTGCAAGTCCCGTTTATTCAACTAGAGTACTTTGATTCTAGCTATCAATGCTTTATAATACGTTGATCAAGATTGTGATGGTGCATGTCATCTCAAAAATTATTCTTTTTATCACATACCTATTCAAGGATGAGGAGTTAAGCTTGGGGATACTTGATACGTCGTAAACGTATCTATAATTTTTTATGTTTCATGCTTGTTTTGTACCAACTATCTTATGTTTTATCTATATTTTGAGGCATTTTTATACATTTTCTGGAACTAACCTATTAACAAGATGCCATAGTGTCAGTTCCTGTTTTCTGCTGTTTTTGGTTTTAGAAAAGATAGTAAAAAAATATTCTCGAAATTGGACGAAACAAAATCTGAACTTTCTATTTTTCAGAGACGAAGATGGAGTCCATAGGCCAGAGGGAGGCGCACCCCAGGGCGGCCACACCAGGCCCAGGCGCGGCCAGGGGGCGCGCCGCCCTATGGTGTGCCCCTGGACCTCTACCGACCTTGCCCCTTCGCCTATATAAACCCCTCGAGGAGAAAACCCTAGGGACCCGATCAGATATCCACGAAAAAGTCCGTAGCCGCCGCCACCATCGTCCCTAGATCGGGAGGGATCTGAAACTCTTCCTGGCACCCTGCCGGAGAGGGGAGATCATCCCGGAGGCTTTCTTCATCACCATGCCAGCATCCGGAGTGATGCGTGAGTAGTTCATCCTTGGACTATGGGTCCATAGCAGTAGCTAGATGGTTGTTTCTCCTCTTTGTGCTATCATGTTTAGATCTTGTGAGCTGCCTATCATGATCAAGATCATCTATTTGTAATCCTATATGTCGTGTTTGTTGGGATCTGATAGATATTGAGTAGTACATCAAGATTGATTATTGATTCTATCATGTCTATGTTATTTGTGATCTTGCATGTTCTTCGTTGCTAGTAGTTACTCTGGCCAAGTATTTGCTTGTGACTCTAAGAGGGAGTATTTATGCTCGATAGTAGGTTCATGCCTCTAGTAATCTGCGGGAGTGACAGAAACCTCTAAGGTTGTAGATGTGCTGTTGCTACTAGGGAGAAAACAACAATCCTTTGTCTAAGGGCAATTGTATTGTTTACTTTACACACTTTGCTTAATGAAATTATTTGTTGCTTGCAAATTAGTATCCGAGGGTTGTTCGGATGATATCCCGGAGGTGGATTATTAGTCATAGATGCAGTTGGATTACGGTCTATGTATTATGTTGTAATGCCCAAACGAATCTTATAGTGATCATCATGTCATGTACATGCATTGTTATGCATTCTCTATATGTCAATTTCCCAACTGTAATTTTTTCACCCAACATGTTATTTATCTTATGGAGAAACACCTCTAGTGAACTGTGGACCCCAGTCCATTCCTTCCCACTAATATTCAATCTAATGTCTAATGTTTACTTTCTGCAATTACTATCTTCCATACTATATGTTTAATCCTTTGTTTTCAGCAACACCAGTGAGCTTGACAACTGATACGTCCAATTTGTATCACTATTCTATATCATAATTTACTGCTATTCATTGATATATTTCATATTAAGAGGTGATACTTATGTTGTTTTATCTATTTTTGCATGTTGGATGACTTTTGGAGGATGAACCGCCGGAGTCAGGATTCTGATGGAAAAAGCAGTGTTTAGATGCAATTTTCACGAAGATCAGAAAATACCAGAAAATACATGAAAAATTCTATTTTTCGTTAAGACAAAGGATGCCAGAAGGGGAGGCAGAGATAGTACACAGGGGGCCCACACCCCCTGCGCGGGCCACCCTAGGCCGCGCCACCAGAGGGTGTGGCCACCCTGGCCCACCTTCTTCTTCGCCCTTTCGCCTATATCTTCTCCTCCAAACCCAAATACACGAGGGGGCGGTCACAGAAAGATTCCGCCGCATCTGCGGGGCGGAAACTATAGAGAGAGAAAGAGCTCTCCGGCAGGCAGATTCCTGCCGGGGAAATTCCTTCCCGGAGAGGGGAGATCATCGCCATAAACACCGTCATCAAGCTAGACTTCATCGGGATCATCATCATCTCCACCAGCACCATCACCGCCACTCCATCCCGTTGTAACAATTGTGTTGAATCTTGCAAAGTTCTTAGGGGAAACTTTCCCGGTGTTAATTACTTTTGAAGTTGATGCTTGTGAGTGGAACCATTGAATCTTTGTTTATGTTAAGATTGTTATTCATCATTATATCATCTCTGATCTTGATCCATATGATGTCTCGTGAGTAGTTCGTTTAGTTCTTGAGGACATGGGAGAAGTCATGTTGTTAGTAGTGGAATTGTGTTGAGGTATATTCAATGGTTTGATATTTAAGTTGTGGTGTTATTTTTCTAGTGGTGTCATGTGAATGTCGACTACATGATACTTCACCATTTATGGGCCTAGGGGAATGCATTGTGTATTTGGCTACTAATTGTGAGGTTGCCGGAGTGACAGAAACTTGAATCCCCGTTAGGAAACCTTTGCACAAGGGAGTGTAGGATCTCAGAGTTTAATGTTGTGGTTAGGTTTTTATCTTAATTACTTTCTTGTAGTTGCGCATGCTTGCAAGGGGTATAATCACAAATATGTATTTGTCCAAGTATGGTCGGTATATCGGCATAGGTTCACCCACACAACACTTATCTAACCAAAGAAGATTAATCAACTATATGAAACGAAAGCATTTGACAGTATTTCCATGTGTCCTCGAGAACGTTTGGTCCTCATAAGTAATACCACCGGCTTGTCCTTTGCTAAGAAAGGATTGGGCCACTTGCTACAATTATTTGTTGCCTTTATTTACTTGCACTTTATTTTGTTACATTATCAAAAAACCCTAAAAATCCATTTGCTAAGTATTTATAGAGAATTCCTGCTCCAAACTGCAGTGACCCAACATACCACTGCATGATGTAGTATACTATAGTCGTTGACATAACACCAATGAAACACAGTTCACTAGTATTACATCCCTCAGAATGGCACAACAGAAATACAGCGGGTCCAATTCATGGTTTAAAGGTTACAACTCACTCTTTACATAAGATCCAGAGAACACTCTAGGTTAATAAGATAGAGAAAGGCTTGTTACTGAGAAGAATCGAAAATTAACAACGCAAGAATGATTATACTAATAAGTCTAATATTCAGACTAAGAGTTTGGCATTGCTGCCATTGCAACGCACTACAGAAATAGGTTCTTTGGCAATAGATAATATTCCTATCAGATCAATAACTTTCATCTTCACTTAAGTTGAGATAGATGTTGACTTCCTGGACTTCGTCGAAGAGATTTAGCTGGTCTGAATATGTCCTGGAGCATATCTTGATGTAGTCATCATTTTAAGGGCTTCAGAATCTAGCAAGGGTTAAGAAGATACTTTGAGTACGAGCGTACTCAGCAATTCACTAGAAAAGGAGTGTTTGATGCACTATATCTACAGCCATAGACCGTAGGTTGTAGGCAATGCAAGTTTTCATAAACATTTCTTCAAAAGTTGCTTTATTCTGAAAATCTATGTCCGTCAGTCTTCACGGGTTTACCAGAACTTTCATGGAGTTCCTTTCCCACCGCGTTCGCAGCTCCTTCCCAGAACAGAGAGTAACAAGTTACAGTTCTTACACTCTGCAGATGTGCGTTACTTTACCCATGAGAGATCAACTCTTTGTTGCACAACCGAGAAGCTTATTCCCGTCCACAATTCCATGATGTGGGGCGCAGAAGATGATCCAAGCCAATAACTGCCCCCTTCGTGACCCCGCATGCCTCCTTGGTGTACACCATGGCCACATAAAGAATTACGGCATTGGTTTGTACAAACCGTTAGATGTCAGAACTATCGTGGGACGTTGAGGGTTCCCACCCATATGCTGCATATCCTCTATGAATTACCAATTAATATGCACGCTACGAGGATAACAGCCACGACCTGCACATCCGGCTTCATGCGAGAGGAAGAAGATACAGCTGACTTCTCCGTCCCATTTCAAATCTCATGGTCAACGCGTAATATACGGCGCAAGAATCACTGGCGATATTGGTTGTTAAGTACTAGGTGATATAGTTCTGAACAGTGGTATCCCAACTGTTAGATTTAATAGATTAGCTGATCACCCTGGATCAATAATCAATAGTCCTCATTATTATTGGAAAATACTGTTTTCTGACATTTTTCAAATGCAGGTGAAGACAACACTGGATTTGTAAAATACTTTACAGAAAATAACCAAAGGACATGATCAAGTGTGAACTTGCCTTTTGTGGTTGCAAGATTATGCACTCACGGTCTTCGAGTCAGTATAAGATCCAAAAATCTGAAATCAGCATCATTGGTCCGGTAAGGGTTCAGGGTTTAGGGTTTAGGGTATAAGATCCAATATGCTTTTATGCATAAGTAGTGTGATGCACGTTCTAAGCGCAAATCCCAGAAACAACGTTGTCCTAAGGTATAGATTCCGAAAGTGGTTATTTTGGAATGTGTGGTCCTTTTGGATAATTTTGTAGTTGTACTTTTATTAGAGTTTATGAGTGGTTGGAGTCAACACATATGTAGGAGTAAAGTATACATACTTATGACATACTAGTTAGGATTACTTATACAAGGTTTCTTATTTTAAGTGGCAAAAAGGATAACCTTCGAAGAAAAGGTTTCTCTTCTAAGGTCTAAACAAACCTTGTGGTTAGTTAGTGATGGTTGATGTTATTTGTTTTGATCAAATGGTTTGGGCTTGAGCTGCTTTATAGATTAACTACTTCAGACAAAAGTTAACTATAAAACATGTAGTAATGTGTATGGTATTATATTTAGACTCTTGGAGACTAAACTTAACTTTAAAATATAGATAGTTTTGAAAGTATGATACTTACATATTTGTATCTTGTATATCTGAAATGTGTTCTTTAAGTTACTTAAGAATGTTTGTTCTGTTACTTGAGATAATGGTTTCTTAATTCTATGATAGAGTAGTACCATTTACCTTTTATAGATAAGTGAGTAGAGTTTATAATTCCAGATATATTTTCACTTAACTACCTTTGAACTTCCTATAGTGTTGTGGTAATTGTTGAAATTTGATAATTTAAAGTAAATGGAAAGGATCTGATTTATTCACAAGATGTTCTTTAAGGTTTTTATCATGAATTGGAATCCTTTGAGAATATAATCTTTACTTAGAATTGAAGATAGTTAATATAAAGATGTTTATAATATTTTTAAACCATTAGAGTTTCATTTCATTAATATTTAAGATTTGTACTATATATTAAACTTATTTTACTCATTTTAAGGATATTAATAAATGTTATTTATCCTTTCATGAATTATTAATGAAGTAAATAGGTTTAAATTTGAGTTATTAAAATATTTGAATTTTTATTTAATTCAAAGTATAATATGAGATTTTTATCATGTATATATTATTTTTATGATCATTTTGGTATATTTTTTTTGTGATTAATAAATAATAGGATATGATTTTTTTATTACTTTATAATTACTTAATAAATAATACATATTTAATTAAGTGAAATAATAATACATGATTATATTTAAAATTAGAATTCTTTTTTTTCCAAGATTTTTAGTATTTTACTTATATTATAAACATTTATCATTATAGGAATATGAATTATTAAAGTTTTATTACTAAATATTTATTTAGTATTTTTCGAAAATACTATAATATTAATAAATAATGAAAGTGATTTTTATTTATTTTTATCATCTTTCAATAATTTTGTAAAATTCCATAAGGAATATATAAATTACAAACTTCTTATAAAAATTTAAATGTCCAAAATTTGATATTTTATTTTATTTGGACAGAGTGGATTATTGTGAATCCAAAAATCTTTCATTTATAAATTTTGGACTTTTATTTTATTTCCTATAATTTTTATTGAGGTCAGGGGCATTTTGGTCTTTTTTAATTGATCAAAAAATTTATTGAATAACTTGGGCTGGCCCATGGGATTATTGGGCCAGGGTGGCCCAATAGGGCAGGGTTAAAATATCACCCCGAAGGGTTTTTTGGCCCATCTAGCCCACTCTGCCTCCTTCTCTCCCTCGACCTTATCCTCTCCTCCTCTGGCTCGACTCCGTGGCCGGCGATGCCGCCATCGTCGATTCCTGTCGTCATCGGCCATTCTAGCCGCCGTCGTGCTACGAGTTGAGGTTGTCGACGACGCTCTTTCGTTGTATCCACTTGGATTTGACTCCGGGGCTTCCCCGTGGTCAGGTCCACCCCATTCCCGAACCCTAGGGTCGGAAAATGTGTTGTCGCTGCCGCCGCGATCCCGCCTGCGGTGGTGTGCTAGCTCGTGCGCTGCTGCGGCCGCCGACGTGGCAGGTACAGGTTGCAGCGCTCCTCTGGGTGCTCCCTATGCCGCCGCGGTTCGTCGGCCACCCTGCTTCCTCTTCAATTCATCAGCGAGGACCTCGGGTAAGTTGCCTCTATGGTGTTTGTCCATGCTACTGCCATGATTCTCTCTGGGTGTATCTAGTGGCTTCTCATGCCGAGTGACTATGTGCTGATTGGGTTCATATCTTGATTAGGGTTCTTGCTCTGATTAGGGTTCATAACCCCCTGTTGATCATATCTATGATGCTTTAGAGTTAGTGTTGATCATATCTGATCATGGGAAATGATTGTCTGATGTGGTTAATGATTGATAGTGGCTTTGATGATGCTAGTTTCTTGTCAGATTTATTCTAGTGGTAATCCACCATGATCCATGCTAGTGTTTCAATGAAGTCCTTGGTTGGATCATGTTGTTGATCTGAGAGTTTACTCTACTGTCAGATTGCTTATACTGATAGTAGTTTCTCTCAGTAGTTGCTTACTGCAATTATAATATTGGCTTGTATGAGATTATACTCTCTGAATCAAATCATTACTTGTAATGATTTCTGTGGATGTATAAATGAATTTAAGGTTGATTCCTGGCACTTGGCTTCAGAAAAATGATATTTATTGATTTTTCCCCTTTTCTCTGTGGCAACTAAGTAAAGATTGGTTTTAGCTCATTAAGAACTTGTCCTTGTGATACCATTGTATTCTGGCACACAAGTGATTGGGTTTTTATTTCTGGGCTTAGCTTGATAATGCTTGTGATTAAAACTGATAAGATAATATGGAAGCTTGTATTAACTTTCCTGCCTATGATGTTGGTCTGAGGCTCTAGGATGTACTCCCTCCGTTTCAAAATATAAGATGTTTTAGGTTTGTGAAGCAAATGTATCTAGACTTGTTTTAGTACATAGGTCCATTCAACTTAGGGGTGAATCTACACACTAAAAGAAGTCTAGATTCATTTTCTTCACAAACCTAAAACATCTTATATTTTGAAACGGAGGGAGTAATTCCTAGTTAGTTGAGTATTAGTTTGTTTGAAACTTGTAAGATTAGAGGTGCTACTCTCTTTCAGAGATGTGCCCTGATCTGATAAGATCAAATGAAGAATGATCTAAGTTGCAAAAATAACACTGAATCCAGTGATGTTGGTCTGAGGTTTTAGTGTTTGTGGTTGAGCTTCCTTTCTTATCCTTGTACTTGAAATCTCTAGGATAGATTCACTTCTCTTGGGTGATTATTGAGAGATCATCTCATAAAGCAACACATGCTTTTACTTAATATTATGATGAAATCATGTGATGGTTTTATGAGGCTCACCACAAATTCTGATGTAGATGTAGTAGATTGATGATGATCTTGATCTTGATCTGCTTTTACTGTGCTCCTGAGCTTGCTCTTGAGCTTGCCTGCTCCTCCTAGCTCCTGGGCTTGACCTTGCTGTCCACCAGATTCATCCCCCTCCTTATGTCACCATCCTGGTGATGTTTGGGTTGATCTGGGTGGTTTGGTTTGGCTGCTGTTCTTGGTTTAGCTGTTTTTTACCCTGGCTGTGCTGGTGTGTTGTGTAGTGGAGAGATGCACTGAGGTGCTCCTCCACGGCTGTGCTGTGGTTTTGTGATATTGGCTATGCTTGTGAGGTCGACAGCACACCCTTTGCATGCTTGTGTGTGAGCAGCTTGTGTGCCTGCTATGCACATGTGGATAGGTTCAGAAAGTTTGAACTTACTATTACCACACTACTTTTACCTGACTGGTGAATTGGTCCCTCTTGGCTGTCATTTGAATTCTGGCCTTGAATTTATGAAGGATGAAATCTTTCAGATTGGTGAAACTTGCCCCTTTTTAACATTTCTCAGTGATGAGTTTGTCATGTGCACCTCAATGACATATCTGAGAGAAATATACTAACACTAATCTTATTGTGTTTTCTATTTAATCTTTGTTTTGCAGGTACAAAGATAAAGATGAAGATTTAGTGTAGTTTTAGATATAGGATAGTTAGTAGATATACAATTGTAATTTTCTTATTCTTTTGTAATTTTTCTTTTATAATTCTTGTAATCTTTATTTGGTTCATTTGTAATAAAGATTATATATTTATTAATAAAGAATATTCTTATTCTTTACTCTTGTGTAAATGGTGAAGTTTGGAATAACTTAATTAAGTTCATTCTTTGTAACTTGTTTATGTATATGAAATGAATTTCATATACAATATTTTTTTGATAAGCTTTAAGTTATAAAACTTTTCTCTTTAATTAATTTAAGATTCAAATCTTATATCAAAATCTTTTAAATAATGAAACACTTAAGTTTTAAAATCCAAACTCATTTCAAAACACACATAATTCCTTTAAGATCATATCAAAGTTTATAGCAATCCTTCTTTAAGACTAAACCTATTCTCAAAGTAAGAAAGAAACATTGATCACTCAAGGTTTTTATTTGGCGAAAATTTTACCCATATTTTCACAAATGAATGCATGCAACAATTCATATTCCTAAATCTACCCTTCGATAGATCCTATATACTGGGATGTTACATTTACTAAACAACTTATCTGATCTTTGAAAACATGATACGTGAACAAACTGAATAGGTAGAGATTCGAAAACATATACATATACCTTATACTAAAGGTCTAATCATGAAAAGGAACATGTACCACGATAATTTTCTAACCAGAGGATCTCCATAAACCTGGCAGCATCATATATAATGAACATTGAGGTTGTCTGATAAAGAATATAAGGGAGAGAAGAGATAAAAATAACATGGTAGAAGGTAGTACATAAATGTGTGTACCGAGACTGAAAGTATGTGTTTCCGATTCATTTCTTTTCCTTTTCCATGTGGAGTTTTTATTACAGGGCTCTTTCCTCCCGTGTATGAGATCACAAACCTATAAATTAAAAGAAAGTAACCGGGTCTAGATTCAAGATATTGAGAAGTTAAGAAGTACTAATCAGACTGATATGTATGTGGAGATAAACTATGGATCTTGTTCACCCATCATCAGAGCTTTGATGGAAGACATGATGGCCGTGGAGGGATGTGATCACAAAGATGAGAGGTGTTTCTACCGTATTATGCTTTTACTATATAATATAATATATTGGAACATATATTGGTTGGGGGGTACATTTTTCATCACTGTTTGTTTGCTATGCTCAGGTATTTGGTAGCTTCTTTTTGTTAACATAAGACAAAGTAGATAATTCCATTTTGTGTGGGGCAATACATTATTTCCTCTCTCTAATAAAAATACAGTTTGGAGAGATAACCTAAACTATTTACTTCCGAGGATTCAAATATCGATGACAAATTTTTGTTGGATAGCTCAATGTCAATGACCTGAAGAAGCTACCTTCGAGTAAACATTACACATTTAAGCATTATTTGATATTTTGTATGGATAATCCAATTTATTATAATGATTTGAAGAAGATAAATATCAGTAAAACATATATGCTAAAGCATTACTTTTCCATTAAAAGTGAGTTCATTATTTTATTCCAATGATCATAATTATTTATTTAATTTTTTCAGGCACATTGCTACAACTCAAGTATTAATTTATGTCTCTAGATTTGATTGCTAAAAACACCGAAAGAGCTAAGTGAAAAAACTATTAGAAAATTATTTAGTTGCACTTGCCATTGAGCCATGCCATTTTTGTCTCTTGCAGCGCGCCCCTGATATTTTGTATCCATAATCCTTCCAAGAATATTAATGTCCAAATGAATTAGACACCTTTGGGATATTTGTTGCTTATTGATCGAGCAACATTTAGGTTTATGTCGAAACAAATTATAAAATCTTTGTTACTTCATATTTAGATGAACTCACACTACTCCATAACTTTCTGGGAAAAGCAATGAATTTAGGTTTGAAATTTAACAATTTTCTTATTTAGAGAGAATGATGTTTTTATTTTTTGTGTGGCCAGGTAAAATTGTTGATCAATTTCCATATCCGTCTGGCCGGATGATCATGATACATGAGGGGATGAATTCATCCACCTTTGCTGCAAACAAATTATATACATGACAATAATTATGAATTAATCTGGCATAGCATGTAGTGTTACCATGTGAGGAGTTAAGTAAAGTATACTATACATAAATCAAGAGATAAAGTAATGGAAAAAAAAATCTACCACATGCGCCTACCTTTTATGCGTACAGGAGATTCCCGCAAAAAAAATGCGTACAGGAGACAAATCTTCAATTAATATTGCTGGCACCTTCATGCATGGTAAAGTACAGCAGACATATTTTTCTTCTACTTGTATGACAATTTTCCCGGCTACTTGTAGAGTCCGGGTTATATTTTTCTTCTAGAGTCCTTGTACTGCAGTTGCTGTTATTGCACTTGCACCTGTCTATCTAACACGTTGTTATTGGACCTGTCACGATTTCTTGTAAAACCCATATGTCTGTACGTATTTTGAAAGAAAAGGGATCAGAGTTTAGTCACAACCGTATGCATTTTGAAAGAAAATAATAATCAGAGTTTAGACAACCGAGTCAATCTTGTACTCGGATGTATGCAGTATTTTTTTTGGCAGGCGTAGCCATATGGCTAACGTGCCATAAGTTTTCTTTTGTATACATTTATTGTTTTACGTAACACTTGTTATCTTTTAATCTACGACATTAAGATTAAAATCATTGGTTTGTATTTTATTAGCTTATGTGGCTTAACGTGGTGCCTCGAAAAACACCTTTATATTGCTTTTAGTATATAATAGATAATCTAAGACGTTAAGATTAAAATCATTGGTTTATATTTTATTAGCTTATGTGGCTCAAGGTGGTGCCTCGAAAAACACCCTTATATTGCTTTTAGTATATAATAGAAGATTGTTATCTTTTAATCTAAGACGTTAAGATTAAAATCATTGGTTTATATTTTATTAGCCTATGTGGCTCAACGTGGTGCCTTGAAAAGCATCCTTATATTGTTTTTAGTATATAATAGATGGTAAAAGGACACTACACCGTCTTACATGATAAATGGTCTAATAAGGCATACTAATATCTTATCTTAAAACGGGCTTACGTCGCATTTTATAAATAAAAAACAACATTAATGACTTATAGTAGTGTAGCTGTGTTTGTACTTCATAGATAATTGCGCTTCGGAATTAACGACTTCATTAGCCAAGAAGAAAGACAAAAGGTAACTATCCATCCCGTTACGTATCGATTGATGATGACTTACATGTATAAAATGTTAGTTATGGTAAAAATTTCAACTTTTTTTCAAGATCTTCTTAGAGTCCTGATTGGATTTTATTCCTCTCTAGAAAGTTTTACTAATGGTGGCACTGCAAAGAAAATTCCAACCTGAGCATTGACTAGTCGATCAATCGATCAATCCATTTCAATTGTTCACGCAAGTCTCCTCTGGTTAAAAAGCCAGTCTGACCATCGATGTGATGCTCTTGGGCTCTGTCTGTTTGTAGCTGTCCTCTCTCGTCTACCCAGTACAGTAGTTCATATTTCAGAAAGAGAGTTGGCCATCGACGTCTGATGACTAATCAAGGTCTATCAGACGTCAGTGTGTGAGTTTTGAAAAAATAATGAAGCTAGCTCGATTTATTGTGTTACAGACATGAGACATGCCCGCACCTTTTTCACATCTAGATACTCCATGTAAAGAGCTGGGCTAGTATAAATTTCAACGGAATAGTATCTTCAAGAGTTTGATCACACAGATAAGTTTCTTGATTTTGATTGTGGTAGAGTTCTGTGCGCAACCCCAACCTAATCCTACTTCAGAACTTACTAACGATTCTTCCTGGAGCATGCATATCCGTGCCGTTTTACTTTCTAGAAACACACCAATTACGTAACCAAAAAGAGCGAAAGAGACACAGAAATTACTCCGCGTATGCTCCTTTTAGCATCGTACTCGATGTGACAGTGTCCTATTCTATCGGATTGACTTTAGAAAATGAGCATTTCACAACATGCATGCTTTGTAATCAATTTGTTGATGAACATGTCTTGTTGCTGAATATAGAAGGCGAAATGCAACTTCACCGGCTTTAGGAAACCAGGTTTATTTATTTTTGTTTTTGCGAAAATTCCACCAACCTATTAATAATCATAACACAAGTATAAAGAAGCGTGAAAATTAATAGAAATTAAAAATATGTCTCTGGACAACCTAGCGACGACTACAAACACTAGCGTGAGCCGAAGACGACCGTCATCCTCGATCCTCCATCACCAGAGCCGAGTAAAGTTTGTCATAGTAGAATTTGTTATATTATATAGACGTGAAGTCGTCGTGCTATGACCTCGAAGGTTCAGAGCAACGACCATCCCCAATAATGACGACTATAGATCGGAAGAGAACTAACCTAAAATCACACCAACGAATAAGAAAAACGGCTAGATCCCAAGAGATAACCAGAGAACACAACACCACGCGCCCTCAGCCAGAGCTACATACACCACCAGAGCAAGGATAGGGCGGGAGAACCTTATTTTGACTTTAAAATGTAGCCAGCACCTCATTATCCCGAAAAGACAATAAAAAGGGCATAAATCTAAAATGATAATCCTTCCACCGGCGACTGTCCGTGGTCCGCAGTTGAAGGGTAGAGGGAGAGAGAGATTGCGGAATATGATGAATGTATTATTGAGCCTCTCATGCGAGTATATATAGGCGTACAGGGATCGACTTGGAGTACAAGACAAGTAACCTAGTCTATCCCTAACAGATACGTATACTCTAACATCCCCCGCAGTCGTAGCGGTAGCATCGTGAACAACCGGTATGTTGCGAACGGTCAGACTGGAGAGCCGAAGTAGACCAGTGCGCTGACATCCCCCGCAGTGGTAGCGGGAACGTCGTGGACGGTGTCACGTCGCAGAAGCTTGGACCGTAGAGGATGCTGGTGAGGAGCTCAGGCGAGGTGGTAGCCCTTGTGCCGGTGTCGAGTGAGCCGAGAGCGGTGGGTGCTGCAACCTTGGTCGAGGTAGCCGCGCGAGGGGTCGCCGTGGTCGATGTCGTGGTCGGGATAGCCGCATATTAAGCCGCGTGCGCGTAGTGTAGCCAGTAGAAAGACGGAGACGCGTCAGGGCAGTCGTCGGAGAGAGCGATGCCGAAGCCGATGCAGTCCGAGCCGTCGAGGACGAGGTGTGACCAGTAGAAGGACGGAGACGCGTCATGGCAGTCGTCGGAGAGAGCGATGCCGAAGTCAATGCAGTCCGAGCCGTCGAGGACGAGGTGCGGCCATGGCTTTGCTAGAACCAGGCGCACGTCGGGGACGAAGGCAATACTCCGGTTTTGCCAGAACTGAGTACGCATAGACGAAATCGGTGACGTGGTCTTGGCAGACGTAGAGAAGGTAGTCGATGCCGAAGAAGACGTTGTCTAGGCCGATGGAGACGAGGCGCTGGCGCCGAGTTTGCCAGACCCAGGAACGCGTCGGGGACAAAGGCACACACCGGTGTTGCCAATACCAGGCAGAACGGGACCCGTGGAAACAACTTCACGCCATGTCAGAGAGGAGACTAGCAGAGGAGGACTCTACGACGGTTGCGTTGCGCAGATCGGCGAAATGCCGATACAGGCCGCGGTTGTCTGAGTAGACGGGTAGGTGTGGTCGAGGACGATGGAGACGAAGTCGTGCTGGACGAAGACGTAGAAGGTGGCGAACCAACGACGACCAAGAGTGGTCATACTGGATGCCTAGACGGAGGGATAGTCGGCGGGACCTACGACGGCCAGGAGTGGCCATGCAGGCTACCTGTGGAGATGCGGTGGCGGTGCTTGAAGTAGGCGAGGAAGAACCCAGCGACGTGACGAAGCCCATGCGCGGATGGCGGCGACCCGCGCCGAGTGAGGTGGCGCGGTGGAAGCCTGCTACGTCCTTGCGGGGTGACGGCGATGACCGCGTGCAGCGATGCTACTGCCCGATGGGGCGACGTAGCTGCAGGGCGCGAGTCGGTGCAGCGGTGTGAGAACCACCAGCGACGGACACGCCTGAGAAGGCGCG
Organism: Avena sativa; assembly: GCA_916181665.1. NCBI lineage: Eukaryota > Viridiplantae > Streptophyta > Magnoliopsida > Poales > Poaceae > Avena > Avena sativa. The sequence continues at coordinate 290,295,800 of OV702296.1, forward strand.
TTGGTAGCCGGCGGCGGGGACCAAAGGCGGCGACGCTACGGCCCAAAGGGGCGACGCAGCGGCAGCCCGATGCTCGATCGATGGTAGGCGCATGCTCGGGGACGTACTCGGCGGAGACGAGCGCTAGATCGGTTGGTCAGACCGACGGCGGCGCTGTACGCGCCAAGTCCGTGACGATGGCAGATCGGAATCCACGGCGTCGTTGTCGGTGCAATACCGGACGATGACGGCAAAGACAATCCGAGGGGGGTCGGCCATGGCAGCCTCCCGAGGAAGCCGCAGCAGCCAGCAGCGGTGCGCGGCAACCTGTCATGAGGCCGCGACGGCCTACCGAGGAAGGCACAGCGGCGCAGGTGACAGGCGCACGGGCGCGGTGTAGATCGTCGATGCCGATGGTTGGAGTAGAGGCGCGGCGATGATGACGACGATGGGCGACTCAATCCGATCTAAGATCGGTAAAGCAAAAAATAAAACCGATCAAGAAATCGAAAAAAAAGACTTACAGGACAGCCGATCACGGATCTGCGAACGAACCCTGCGTATGGGTTGCGCAGCCCCCGGCGGAGATCATGGAGATTGACCTCCCCAGGGACGGCACGGTGCAGAAGCGGAGGCGGCGGCTAGGTCAAGGACCGTGCCGCTCTGATACCATGTTGAAGGGTAAAGGGAAAGAAAGATTGCGGAATATAATGGATATATTATTAAGCCTCTCGGACGAATATATATAGACGTACAGAGATCGACTTAAAGTACAAGACAAATAACCTACTTAGAGTAGAAGACAAGTAACCTAGTCTATTCTATACGTGTACTCTAACATCCGCCACACCTGCAACGCCTCAAGTCCACCGGAGAAGGAGTGAACTGGCGGCCTCGCTGTCTAGGGGGCAAAACCCAATATGTGTTTTAGGATCGTCGCCACACGATCGCCTCTATCCTCTCCTCATGTACCGGTTCGGCCATAACTACCTCTACTAGGAAACCATGTTTATATGAATTTAATTTTCTTTATGAAGAAGGAGAATTAATATAAATTTTACAATTTAAAGAAACCAAACCATTTGCTGCCCGTACCCCCTGGAATAGTCACCGGCTCTCAACTCGACATGAGCATGCCAGATGGTACCTCTAGAGGCTAATTGATCTTCTTCAAGCACAGCCTTCTTGATCCTGACGAACTGGCATGCCTGATAAGCGGTGTGCGCCCTTGATCGCATGCAGAGAAACCCCGTTGGAGAGCTAAGAGCATCTCCACTCGACTTTTCGGCATACCGTTTTTAGGGCTTTTTTTTTGGTTTGAACACCGAAAATTAGTCTAGCCGTGTTTCTAGGATCTTAGTTTCGTTCGGTTTTGGATAACTTTGGTCCGGACTTTCCATGCCATTCTCGGGACGCCAGGAACGCCCTGGGAACGTCGGACGGAGCAAATTCGACGGGAAAAAAGTTCAGCGCGTGGGCCCCTCCAGTCAGCGGCAGAAGCCGAGTCGTCATCATCCTTCCGCCTCGGAACCCGCGACGGACCGCTGGGCATTAACTGCATGTCTTGTCGACCACGCGTCGCCGTAATGGCGCGCCATCGTCGCCTCGGCTCCCGGGACGGACGGGCGGGCAATAACTTCCCGCTGGTTCCCCTTTTCCCGCCCTCGCCGCTACACCCCTTCCGCCCTCGCCGTAATGGCGCGCCATCGCCGCCTCGGCTCCCGCGACGGACGGGCGTGCAATAACTTCCCGCCGGTTCCCCTTTTTTCGCCCTCGCCGCTACACCCCTCCCGCCCTCGCCGCTCACTTCGGCCTATAAAAGCCGCCGACGTCCCTGGATTACTTCACACACTCTCATAGCTTCCCCACTCCCCCCAACTCCGGCGAACTCCAACTCTCAGAGCTTCCCCACCCTCCCAAATCCAGCGAACGCCATGGCTGAGAGGTTCCCCAGCGATCCCGCGGCGGCGAACGGCTTTGCCGGCCGCACGCTCCAGCCCTGGGAGGCCCGGATACTGCACGACGCGGGGTACATGGCGCCGCCGGACACCCGAAACCCGCCCGGCTGGAAGCTCCGCGCCGGCGGGATCCCCGTGCCGCCGGTGCCAGCCGACAAGGAGATGGTCGAGGAGATCCAGGCCGCCATCGTGGCCATGGATGACCCGGATCTCGCCGAGGACCCCGGCAACCTGCTCTACTGGCAGCAGTTCTTCGCTGACCGGCGGCTCCGGGAGCTCGCCCACCACGAGGGGCCGCCAGGATCACCACCGAAGCGCAACAACGCGGCGGCGTGATGGAGATGGTTGAGCGCATCCACGCTGGAAACAACCCGCGGCTCGGCTTTCCCCTCACCCCGGCGCCGGCGTCCAGGGCAAGGCGCCATCCTCTGGCCAACTGGCTTCCGAGGAGGATGTCCAGCCTTAGCTCCTCCTCCTCCTCCGCAGCCTCGGCCTCGCGCTCGTCCTATTCCACGCTGACGCCTTCGCCGACACTCCGGCCGGTCAAGCGGGAGTCAGACACGCCGGTCCGCTCCCCGCCGCGGACAAGGGCGCGGGGCATCATCATCAACGAGCCCTGCAAGCTGTCACGGCCCACTGGCCGTCTTCGCCTTCGGCAGCCGAAGACAGAGCCGGCGGAATGGGCGGTGCCAGTCGATGAGGACACCTTCGCCATGAAGATGGCGATGGAGCGGTCCCTCCACGACGCCGTTCCAGCGCCGAAGCCGGCGTCGCTGGACATCCTCACCTGGTCTAGGGCGGACTGGGAGCAGACGGAGCAGCTCCGTGTCCAACGCCAGCAGGAGGAGGCCGAACGCCAGGCCAGGGCTGGCCGCGAGTTCTCCTATCAAGGCGCTCCGCTCGTCATTCTCGATGACGACGAAGACGTCAAACTGTCGTACCAACCCTGGAGGTGCGGCGACGACGGCCAGGGGAGATCCTGCCTACCGCAGCCGCCGAGCGACGACGACGGCAAGGCCGACCCCGGCTACACCTGCTTCTACAGCAACTTCGGCATGTAGAAGCAGCGTCCGGCATCGGCATCATTATCGGCGGCAGCGGCGGCCTTTTAAAGTTATTTTAGTTATTATTTAGCCTAAATGCATTTAAAATTCAGGTGTTCGCCCGAATTCGATGTAATATTTATGTATTCCCCCTTTATTTATGAAAACCATCTATATTCTCTCAAAATTTATCGAATTTTGTTAAATTTTGACCAAACGCAACTTGGCCTGAGAACACGAGTGGGAACTCGACGTTTTGTCCGGATTTTAATATGAAAACAGCCAACGAGTGTAGATGCTGGGCTAGCCGAACAGAACTTTTGGTCACCACCTCCAAGATGTGAGACTCCACGACCGAGACGACGTGGCCAGCAACGTGGTGGTCTTCTAGCGGCAAAAGGTGAATCCCGTCAGAGAATGTCCTTGCATTGGAAGGGAACCACCACGCCGCTGGCCAGAGATCTGGAGACCCGCGAGGGCCGGCTTGTAGCTTGATCCTGATTCCACGCAGATGTCCTCTGCACAGTTTAGAACCGCATCCTCGGCTTACAGTGCAATCATGAAGTTGATGTCAAGGTCGTTGTCACCATTGTCGTGGTGGTGACACGGCAGATGCCATGAGTAGGCTAAAGTATGGGGTCAATGGATGCTAGAGGGATGCGGAGAGGGAAGATATAGTGATTTCTACACACAACAGATCTATAAATAGATATTTATTCCTCTTCTCAAGAATTACAAGTGGTTCTAGAGTTGTCTCATAGAGAAGAACACTATTACACGAGCCTTTCGGCATAAAATGAATCGATCTCCCTCTCAGGAGCCCGCGCACCCCTTATAAAAGGGACCCTTGGCTCCTTCTAGGGCTGACGTGGCAAGCATATTCTTGGAATATGCTTGTCCCAAAAGGTAACTCGGCGACCTCCTTTCTCTGTCCCCCTTCTATCGGTGGCAATATTCCAGAAACCTTCGCATGCACGCGTCGGGCTTCCTCACTGTCACCTCCGTGACGTTTATCTGTCGTTCTGCTGCTCTGCTCCTTGTCCTTTGTGCTTGGCTCTGTCTAGATTCCTCTTAGCCAATGACTAGGGTTTGACCATATGCACCTCCTTCTCCTGCAAGCTTCATGTTATTCGGCCTTATCTCGCATAACTCGGCTCGGCCTTCACCTGCATTCTAGTTAGTCAGACTCATTCGGCCGACTTAATTCATAAGTCGGCCGGATAAGGTGTTACTCATCCTATATTTGTCATGACCCTGCTTATCTTGACCGAGTCTTATATAATTCGGCCAATACAATCAGTAATTCTGCTTAAGATGAGGGAGACTCCTTTCGTCTTTCCCTGTCTTGACCCTATCCGGGTTCACCCCCCCCCAACATTAGTCCCCGAAGCTGGTGCGGTCCTGCCGGAAACCTCGGCAGGGCCACATCAGTTTCTCGACATTCTTCTCTCTCTCTTTCCGAGGTATTTCTTAGCCGACGTTCTCTATTCGCCATCCTCTTGCTCTTTTCATGTTTTTCCTTCCGTGGATTACTCTCCGAGCTATCCCTCCTTGTTCGAGGTATTCGTGTGGCTTCCTGGGTAAGCCTCGTCCTACGTGTATCAATCATCACTGTTTTCTAGTTTTTTGCTCCTCTACAGTGGTTACTGACAAGCTACAGTAATTACCGCGCCTGTCGCGTCGGTGCAGTGACGCCACGAGTACCGCATCGGTCAGTAGGCCCGATCCTCTCCTGTACCGTGTGGCCTGAGGTGTGGCTCCACTAGCTGCGCACGGTTTCGCGATACACGCGATTATGTGGGTATCGTGGCGTAGCCACGATCTCACCACGGTTATCGTGGCGCGGTTATAAAGAGGGGAGAGGGGTTTGGGCAGTTCACTTTTCCCCTTCCGCTCTCCCTCATCTTCTTCCTCGCGCCGCCGCTCTTCTACGTGTTCCGGTGCTCTCGCCATCGTCGTCCTCCTCGACGGTCATGCCGCCGTTCTCCGGCTCCTGCGACCTCGCCGCCGTGCTCTCGTTCTGGTGCTCTCGCCGGTGAGTTTTCCAACTATACCGCCACTAGGTCGCCGTGATAGGAATCCCTCTGTTTTCTAGATTCCTCGTGGTGGTTCTTCTGCTCTGCCGCCGCGCTTGTTAGCACCATGACGGGGACCTGTACCTCTAGGCCCTTCTCCGTCGCTAGTTCCTCCTCCGTCGACTCCTCCGACGAGCCTATGTCTAGTTCCGCTAGCGGCGCCGTCGTCGGGGAGGATGACTTTGCGTCTGGCCCAGAGCGCGGTTCCTGGCAAGGTTCTTATGTTACCCGTCGAGAGGTAGAATGATTAATTAAGACACGCCGAATTCCTGCCGAGGTAAGTTGTCGCTTACTCGGCAAAGAATCCTCGCCCGTACTCAACGAGGGTGAGTACTGGTTTTTATGTCTCATTTTGCTCGGGGATTCGGCCTCCCTCTTAGCGACTTCGCCAAGAATTTCCTCGATTACTTCGGCCTTCAGCCGCATCACCTGCCGGCTAATGCCGTTGCCTCTCTGTCGGCTTTTATCTCGGCCTTAGAGGGGTACTTTAGCCTCTGGACTTCCGTACATGTCTGGTCCAAGTTTTTCCAGATCCGAACTAATGTAGTGCCGGACAAATCCCTTCACCCTTCCGAGAAATATCTCACTCAATGCGGGGCCGCGTCCATAACACCCCGGAGAAACTCTGAGTTCCCCCGTGTCGCCGGCCTCGAATCTTGCAAGAAGTGGCATAGATCTTTTTTCTATGTCAAAAATACTAGGAAGGAGGACAAGATTCGGCTCCCAGCTTTTTCTATCGGTCCCCCCTCCAAGAAGAACTGGAACTATAATCCAAGGAAGACCAACGCCCTTGCTAAGGCATTCGAGATCCAGCTCAAGGAACTGATTCGTGCCGGGCTTCGTGGTGAGGACTTGATGACCGCTTTCATCAGCAGTCGAATCTACCCCTTCTAGCTCCGCTCTCACAAACTCTGTTACATGAGCGGACATCTGGATCCCAACCGGGTATCCACAGTCGAGCTTGATGATTATCTCATATACAAACGCGTACGGGCTATCTTCAAGACCGATATGCCGGAGGAATGGAAATGGGGATTGAAGCCGTTTACTCACAAGAACCCCCCTCCTCAGGTGAATTTAAACATTAGTGCTACTCTTCCATGCTACTTTCTTGAGCGTTCTTTTACTTATTCTAACCTATTTCTCTTGCAGAGATTTACGGAGCAGAAGACGGAAGATGCCGAGGTTTTGGCTCTTCCTTGGACCGCTGACCGTAATACTCCGGACACTGGGGAGCCTGACTCGGAGGAGTTTGTCCCTAAGTCAGATGCTGCTCCCGTTCGCATCCGGACTAAGACCTCGGCTCGCGCGGATGAAGGTGACTCGGACGACGTCCAAATTCTTGAGGTAGTCGCCGCGGTGCCCATCTCTTACGCATTTCCGGCTCCTTCTTTCCCAGCTAACCAAGCTGGTCAGGTGCACGACGCCGAGTCCCATGCTTCCGAGGCTCCAGTTGCACCGAAGAAGCACCCCGCTTCGACGGATCCCTCCAAAGCCGCTCCTAAGAAGCGATTCAAGAAGTCGGCCCAGCATATCCCGAAGCGCAAAACTATGCCCGGAGTCACTGGGTGAGTTTATTTCTACTTGTGTTCTTCGTTTTTCTCTTTCTCTTTCTGATTCAGCCTTTATCACCTCGCAGAGCTCCTCTTTCGGCAAAGCCGAGCGGTCCTAGCATGACGACCCATACTTCTCGTCCGAGTTCTCCCCCTCCTCCGGAGGATACTCGGGTTCCCAGCCCCTCTCACATTGATTCTCCTCCCGCGCCAACCAACATAACGCCTCAACCTGACGAGCCTATAGCTCCCACTATTTCTGCAGACGTAATCCATGTGCCGGATCAGCCAAATCAACCTGCTGTCTCTCATGAGACAGCCGAGGTTTCTCCCGTCGACCCTTTGACCACTGTAGTTCCAGTTCCTACTCCAACTCCTACCAAGGATACCACCACTTTAGTCCCTTTAGAAACTACAGTTCCCCCTGCTGACAAGGATGTGGTTCCTGATGTTGTAGGTGTTGCCCCTGCCGAAGTCCCTAGTAAGGGCAGGATAGTTGTTGTTACTAAACCCTCGGCATCTCAGAAGGGGCCAACTGGTTCTTCTCAGCCCAGCATTGCTGATGTACTTCGCAAGGGAGCTTCCTCTGCTAAACCTGGCGTCGCCCCTGCTGCCGACACTCAACTTACTCTTCACAAGAGTCCGGCAACACCGGTAGTTACGCAACGGGGCCTAGGTAAGGTGCTGACCCGTACTGAGAGCGGGAACAGCCTCGGCTCTTTGGTGGAGTATGCCAATAATTGGAATGTCGTGGATTAACTTGAAGCCAATCCGAGTAGCCAACCATTTCAGCTTTCCGACATCAGCAGTCGCTTGCACATGGCTGCTAAGATTGTCCTTGATAGCGACAAGATGAATAAGGTAAGCGCTTCCGTTGATACTTTGTCTATTATTCAGATGATATTATATACACACTAGTCCCCGAAGCTTGCAACCGAATAATTTGTTGTTCGTTTGGAAGCTTTGTCAGGCTTCAAATGCATTACTTGCTAAGTCAATTTCCTTCATGACTCGGATTAATCGTGGTCCATTCATATCCGAATCAAGTTTTTCTTGATCCGGATCTATTTTAGATCTGAATATCCAACCACCTAGATCCAAGTTAAGTTTTACTTGATTTGGATTTGCTTTAACTTTGAATATCCAGACACCTAGATCCGAGTTAAGTTTTACTTGATTCAGATTTGCTTTAATTTTGAATATCCAGCCACCTAGATCCGAGTCAATTTATACATGATTCGGATCTGCTTTAACTTTGAATATCTAGCCACCTAGATCCGAGTCAATTTATACTTGATTCGGATCTGCTTTAGCTCTGAATATCTAGCCACCTAGATCCGGGTCAAGTTTTGCTTGATTCGGATCTATTTTAGGTTTGAATATCCAGCCACCTAGATCCGAGTCAAGTTATACTTGATTCGGATCTGCTTTAACTTTGAATATCCAGCCACCTAGATCCGGGTCAAGTTTTTCTTGATTCGGATCTATTTTAGCTTTGAATATCCAGTCTTGTGACTTACTTTTGTATTTAGGTGCCCATGATCGGCGGACAGCCGAATTTCAAAGGTTGCTTTTCACACACAAGAAACTGTAAGAAAAATATGCGAAGGTTGTTCCTATTGTGAAGAAAACTGGTAATTTAACTAATCTGTGTACTGTTCCGTTACTTCATAATAGTTCTAGTTTTTCGTGCTAATTAACTTTCTGCTGATGCGCAGCTAATATCAATAACCTGAACACTCGCCTAACCAAGAAAGTTGTCGCTCTTGAAGGTTAGTTATTCTTTTTGTCTTGTGATTTGTTGACTTTTGTTCGAGGTAAATCCTAGGTTTCTTATAACCTTCCGGCTTTGGTATAGCTGAGTTACAAACACTTGCAGCATCGCATCAAGAATGCATATCCATGCCTGATATGATGCTGCATTTTTTAGAACAAGCCGCCACTCATTCGGCGCAACTTAAAGAAAAGGATGATGAGATAACTCGGTTACGCGCCGTGGTTGAATCCCTCAAGCTTTCCCAAAAGTCTCAATTGGAAAAGGTTGATCAGGAGTTCTCTAAAGAGAAGAATCGATTAAGTCTGCAGTTGCAGAAATACAAGGAACTTCTTGATGCTGCCGAGCTGAAGAATCGGGCGATGAGCGAGGAAATTACTCGCTTTGAGAAGAATAGGGTTGACTGGTCCCAGGATCTTCATAAAATGCTGAATTATATTCATCATAAGTCTCTATTCCTTGTCGACTTATGCTTTTCTTTTGCTCATCTTATCTTATATGGTGCCTTTACTTGTAGATCATTTCCCTAAAGCCAAACCGGTGAGCTCCAAGGCAGTGGTTACTGCTCGCGCTCACCGAGGTGTTCCTGTTACCTCGGATCAGGAATACTCTATTGAAGACTTTCTGATTGCGGTTGGTGCTGCTATTGGTCCAATGAAAGTTATGGGAAGGGATTAGGTGCAATCAGCTATTCGAGCCTACCATGTTCTTTGGACGAATTCGCCAGATGTTGATGAAGTTGAAGTTCTTTTGGAGAGATTGATGACATCTAAGACTCAACTTAACCTTTGGAGGGAATCCGCCGGAAGGGCTGGTGCTGATATGGCGCTTACAGCCGTTTTGTCTTGGTACGAGGATATTTCTCTCGATACCTTGATAAATCTGCACACTGGCTCTCCTTGGATCGAGGACCCAGCGTTCGTTGCTCGCCGTCAAGCCCGTGCCTTCCAGCTAATCGAGTACGCTGACATCCATAACTGGATCGAGGGGCCGAGTTTTATTTCCAACTTGGCTGATGACGCCGAAGCTGAAGATCCATCTGGTGAGTCGGAGGGTGCTTCGGCTAATGCCCATGATTCAAATGATAGATCGGATGGGGGTGACGACACGCGATCATCCTCCAAGGGAACCGAAACCTCTCGAGCCCAAGTTGATGCTCCTCAGCAGCCGGGCTTGCCTCAGAAGGTACTGTGACTCCTGTTGATGCCGAGGTAACTTCTGCTGAGGCGCCAGCAAGCTCGGAGCGCCCAGTTCCTGAAGATACACTCCAGAAGGAAACCGAAGTCACTCCTCCTACGCCCGAGATACCCGCGCCCGATGCTCCTGACAATGCTACTGCCCCTGCTAAGGGTGATTTGGCCTCTGCCGATGTCTAGGCCCAAAAACTCTTATTTATTTTAAGTCCCCGGTATGCCGGGTGTATGATGTGTTTGAAACAATCGACCGCCTTTTGGTACACTGTGAATCCTTTTGCCTTGTGTCACTGAGGCACTGGCAATGGTAAATGTTGTTAGTTTATTTAACTGGGTTTGTTTGAGTCTTATCTTCATAAACACGGATCGTATTCTTTCATATGTATGCCTTTTGTTCAGAATCTATTTTGGTTTGCTTGTGGAAACTTGGTTGTATTAGTTGTTGGTTTCGCAAATTCTTCTTGAAGAACTATGCTTCTAAGCGCATAGATTGGCGTGTTACCCTCCTCGAGGTACTCATTGGTAAAATGACATGAATAGGGTGCGTCCCTTATTATACCTCGACTTGCTAAGGTTATCATTCTTGTTACCAGGATCTTTAAGAATCGTTAGTTGTTTCCTTCTCGCTATTCCTTCGATGACCGAGGCAATCTTATATCATATCTTGCAAGTTATGATCAACAACTCGGGGAAGTCCTCGAGTCTCTATTTGAGCTACTGAACTTTTATGTGTATGGCGAAAAACAGCGGGTAATATAAGTCAGTCCCCGAGTTACTACTCGGGTTACTGAATTCTTGCATGTGCTAAAAAATATCGAAAATCATGAAGCAGTCCCCGAGTTATTACTTGGGTCGTCGAAACATAATTCACAATTCCACAAAGAGAACATCATGGGGCAGTCCCCGAGTCACTGCTCGGGGTGCTGAGATCTAACACATAGTTCAAAATAAGAAATAACATGGGGCATTCCCCGTATCACTGTTCGGGGTGCCGAGATTTAATACATAGTTCAAAAATAAACAACAACATGGGGAAGTCCCCGAGTCACTGCTCGGGGATGCCGAGGTTTGATATATGCTTGACGCTTTGACTTGGTGCGTCCCATCTCAACGTGCAATGTAGGGCCTCTAAGTGTAGAACGGGCGAAGTAAGGATATGTTCCATGGTCTCTTTGACTCATCTCCGGCTTTGTTCGCCTTGTTCTTCTCTGGTGACTGAGCGTCGATCAGGTAATATGCATCATTGTGCAATGTTTTACTTATGATGAATGGCCCTTCCCATGGGGGTGAGAGTTTGTGCATGCCGGCTGTGCGCTGCACTAGCTGGAGAACTAAATCTCCTTCTTTAAAAACTCTCGGACTGACTTTTTTGCTATGATATCGCCTGAGATCTTGCTGATAAATGGCTGACCTTGATAATGCTAATTCCCTTGCTTCTTCCAGCAGATCCACATTGTCTTGCCGTGATACTTCGTTTACCTTGGCAGTTGTGTACTGGACGACTCTTGGCGAGTCATGCATTATGTCAGCTGGAAGCACAGCGTCTGCTTCGTATACTAGAAAGAATGGGATATAGCCCGTCGATCTATTTGGGGTGGTTCTGAGGCTCCATAATACTGCTGGAAGCTCCTCGATCCAGCATCCTGCCGACCTTTTCAGTGGTTCGATTAGTCGGGGTTTTATTCGTGATAACACCAGTCCATTTGATCTTTCTACTTAGCCATTTGATGCCGGGTGGGCCACCGAGGCAACATCTAGTCTTATGTGTTTCTCTTGACAGAATCTAGCAAAAGCTCCTTCAGCAAAGTTCGTGCCATTGTTTGTGATAACACTGTGTGGGTATCCATATCTCAAGATGATATCCTTAAGGAATTTCACCGCTGTGGGTCCGTCACATTTTCTGATTGGTTTCACTTCTATCCATTTTGTGAATTTGTCCACCATGACCAGAATATGAGTCATTCCACCTCGGGCAAGCTTGAATGGACCTACCATATCTAAGCACCATACAGAAAAGGGCCAAGTGATCGGTATTGTTTTTAACTCGGATGAAGGCAAATGTATCTTGCTGGCGTATCTCTGGCAACCATTAAATTTTTCCACCAACTCTTTTGCTTCCTTTAGCGTAGTCGGACAATAAAATCCATGCCTAAATGCTTTGGCCACTAGGGCTCTGGACGAGGCGTGATGCCCACACTCTCCCTGATGTATATCCAGGAGTATTTCCTGCCCTTCTGCCGAGTCAACACATCGTTGTAGTACGCTCGTGACACTTCTCTTGTATAGCTCATTGTTTATAATTGTGTAGGCCTTTGATCTTCTCACTATCTGTCTAGCTAGTACCTCATCACTCGGCAAGATTTCCTCTTTAAGGAATGAAAATATGGGTCGTGCCCATGTCGGCGTAACTTTCTCCGGGGAAATTATATTGTCGATTTCCATACTTTCCACCGACATGACATCTTTGGGCTTTTCCGTGCTTACTTGTGGGTTAGCCGAGTTTACCCGTATATAATTCAGGCCGTATTCTTTGTCGACTTCCATTGGGACATTTTCTTCTATCAGCTCTGCCGAGATACGAATTGACTCGGATTCGGGCGAGGGTGTAATTGATGGTTTTGTCAGGTGTTAAAAGGCAATGCCCGTGGGAATTGATTGCCTAGTTGATCCGAGTTTTGAAAGTGTATTTGCAGCGTCATTTTCTGCCCGAGGTATGTGATGAAACTCACACCCATCAAATAACCGCTGATTTTTTGCGCATGAAACCTATACAGGGCCATATTTGCATCTAGCGCGTCCCAATTTCCTAAAACTTGTTGTACTACCAAGTCTGAATCCCCGTAGCACAGGATCCGACGTATGCCAATCTCTTTTGCCACTCTTGACCCATGGATGAGTGCTTCATATTCAGATACATTGTTTGACGCAGCAAAATGTATTTGTAGTACATATTTTAGCTGATCTTTTTTCGGTGAAGTCGATACTATTCCAGCACCTAGCCCATTTCTTAGCTTAGACCCGTCAAAATGCATTGTCTAGTAGTTCGGATCTGGTACTGGAGGTTCATACTATACCTCGGCCCAATCCACAAAGAAGTCGGCCACTGCCTGAGACTTGATTGCATCTCGTCTATCGAATTGCGGAGCATAAGGTGATAACTCGATTGCCCATTTTGCTATTCGGCCAATTGCATCTTTGTTGTTTAATATCTCGGCTATGGGTGCTTCACAAATCACTTTTATCGGATGTTCTTCGAAATAATGCTTCAGTTTTTTCGCCGACATGTATACTCCATAAGCCATCTTCTGGTAGTGCGGGTAGTTTTGCTTGGAGACTGATAACACCTCACTTATGTAATACACCGGCCTTTGTATGGATTTATCCCCTTCAGTCCGCTCTATGACAACTACCGCACTTACTACTCTGTTAGTAGCTGCCACATAGAGTAGCATTGGCTCCTTTGACAAAGGAGAAGCCAAAATCGGTGTTGTGACCAAAATCTTTTTTAACTCATGAAAAGCATTATCGGCCTGCGGTGTCCAGATGAACCTATCCGATTTTTTCATCAGTTGGTATAGAGGTAATGCTTTTTCCCCTAGCCGACATACGAACCGACTCAGAGAAGCCAGACATCCTGTAAATTTTTGTACATCATTCAGACACCTCGGCAATTCCATTCTCTCGACTGCTCGGATCTTAGTTGGATTTGCCTCTATGCCTCGGCTGGACACGAGGAAACTGAGTAATTTTCCAGCCAGCACACCAAAGGTACACTTTTCTGGGTTAAGTTTCATTCGGAACCTTCTCAGGTTCGCGAATGTTTGCCGAATATCTTCCGGGAGTGTTCTACTCTCTTTGGTTTTTATAACCACATCATCTACATATACTTGCACATTTTTTCCTATTTGGTCATGTAGACATTTCTGCATGCATCTTTGGTATGTTGCTTCTGCATTACGCAGGCCGAATGGCATAGTGCGATAGAAATAAGCCACATACGGGTAATAAACGCAGTCTTTATTTGATCAGTCGGGTTTAACGGTATCTGGTGGAAACCAGAATACGCGTCTACAAATGATAACAGCTCGCAACGTGCGGTCGAATCAATGGCTTTGTCTATCCTAGGTAAAGGAAAAGGATCCTTGGGACACGCCTTATTGAGGTTTGTGTAATCGATACATATTCGCCATACGGCGGCTACATTCGGGTCATCCTTTTTCTTTTCTACTAAGACCGGATTTGATAGCCAATCCAGATGAAGCACTTCCATGATGAACCCGGCCGCGAGGAGCCGAGCTATCTCATCCCCTATTATTTTTCTCCTGTCTTCGGCGAAGCGGCGGAGAGGTTGCTTCACCGATCTTGCTCCTGGCCTTACATGCAAAGAGTGCTTAGCCAACTCCCTCGGCACACCTTGTAGGTCCTGAGTTGACCATGCAAAGATATCCCGGTTCTCACTGAGGAAGTTGGTGAGCTCGCTTTCCTATTTGGCATCTAGGCCAACACCAATCGTGATGGTGCGCTCTAGAAACTGCTCATCTATATGGATCTTTTTTGTCTCTTTAGTCGGCTGGAAGGAAACACTCCCATGTGGGTTTGCTAATGCCGGCATATTCAGTTGTGCCGACTGAGCCAGAGCTGCTACTTCCTGAATCCTTCTTTTTTCCCTTGCAATTAACAATGACTCGGCCAGGATTGACCCGGCTGAAGCACATTCCATTGATTTTCTGTAATCCCCAGCTACTGTTATTACCCCCTGAAGCCCGGGTAACTTCATTTTCAAGTAGGTAATGTGGCAGCTGCTCATGAATTTAGCCAGTGCTGGCCGTCCGAGTAAAGCATGATAGCAACTTTCTAGGTCCACCACCTCAAACTCCAAATTCTCCGCTCTGCAATTCTCCCCTGTGCCGAACAATACATCTACTCGGACTTTCCCAATGGGTTCGCATGAGAGACCCGATACTATTCCATGGAACGTGGTTCTTGTGGACTGTAGCATATTCCGTGCTATTCCGAGTTTGTGCATTGTGTCTTTGTACATAATGTTGATACTACTCCCATTATTAATGAGTACCTTTGAGAATTTCACATTAATGCTAGGCCCGACAAATGTCGGATCTAGTACCAGTGCATACGACCCTGGGTTAGGCATTATCTTCGGGTGATCCTTTATGCTCCAGGTTATTTCTTGATCAGACCAGGGCACGTATCTTGGTACTGTCGGCATAACTGCATTCACTTCCATATGTCGGCGCTATACACTCTGTCTATCTTGGTGTTCTGTCGTGAACACACAATATGATTGATGATGTTCCCTGTAATCATTACGCCCATTGTTCCCGGGGTTTGCCCTTCCATCTTGATTTTTATTTACCACTTGATGCACTACGTCCCTCCGGTCCGAGTTATCATACCTCGGAGGGGGCGGTGGTAACATTAACTGCTGCGCATTTGCTCCGGTTAGCTGTGGCTGCTGCTACTGATGCGCTTGATGAGAAGACGGTTGCATACCCGCCGGCTTCCCATTGCATTTTTCATCCAAGCACATTGACGAGTTGTATGATTAGCCGGCTTGGCAGGATTTGGAGTGTGGAACTTACACGGTTGATCCAGCATGGATTCAAACGTGTATTTCGGCCTTTCCTGCCACTGCTTCTTCTGTTCTAGTGTCCACTGTCTTTTCCCTTCATTCCTCGGCGTCCACTGCTGATGACCATTTTTCTGTCGTTGATTGTTCCCATGACTCGACTGATCCTGCACAACCGCTGCCACCTGATTGGAAGCATATCGGTAATCCGGCCTCTGTTTTCTTCTTCTGCCTCGGTATTCATTGCGCCGCGATGATCCGGCTGCATCTCTGGCATACTGATCTTGGTGCTCCCGATGCTCTGCCGACATCAATTCTGGTTGTGTCGGATCCCCTAGAGCATAAGAATCTGTTATCCTGATGGTTTCTGCCAACATGGTTGGCATATCTCTTTGCAACCTCTGCCATAACACACTTCCATATCGGCAGCCCTGAGAAAACCAAGTTATCGCTTGAGATTCTATGACACCTTCACATGAGTTTCTTAGGTTACACCACCGAGTCAAGAACTTCCTATCTGTTTCATTCGGCTTCTGCTTGCACATTGCGAGCTGTTGAGTCATGTTGGGTCTCTTATACTTACTGGTGAAATTGCTGACAAACATTTCTTCAAAATCTAACCAACAGTTGATACTACCTATTGGCAGATTGTTTAGCCAAACTCTGGCTGGTCCTTCCAGCATCTGTGGGACGTATCTCACCGCCCATCATAAGTTTCCACCAGCTATTTTCACTGCTGTGGCATAGTCAATTAACCAATCTTGTGGTTTTGTGCTCCCATTGTATGTTTTCGTGCCCCTTGCCAATTGAAAGTTCGGTACTGGTGGTTCGCCCATGATCCGAGGTCCGAAGCATGCCGGACCAGGCTGACCCTGTTCCTCCAGTAGCTCGGACTGATATAATCTGTCCAGTTTCAGTCTTGTGTCAGTTGACGGCAAGTTTCTATAAATGATCCTCTCTTGTATTCCATAGTGGTTATTCCCACCATGTTCTGCATGCTCCATGTCCGAGTAACCATCATTGTACCTATCATTTGCTTGATTATGGTGAGGTGGTCTCGCTTCTCGCTCTTGCCGAGGCTCATACCTCGACTGAGGATCCAGTGGAGGGTTTATCCTCCCCTCTGTCGGGTTATTGTTCTCATGATTTCCCCTTCCAAGGTCCCCGTTCCCTTTGTTAGCACAGCCGAGGTTTCTATCTCCACTGTTACCTCGGCTGCCATTTCCTTTGTTCTCATTGACCTTCCCGGCTACTGCCGGATCATATGGAATAATTTGCTTATTTCTTTTTCCCGAGGTCACCGCTCTATCTTTTCACGCATTTTTTCCAGGTGAGGACGTTGCTGCCGCAGATAGTGCGGGTGCTGCTCCTGTCGAATGAACCATACGCGAGGCTCCTGGCCTTGCCGGGTCAGCCCTATGCATTTCCTCATTCTGCTGGTTCGCAATGCGCACCAGCTCATTTACTCTTTCTTGCTGTTTTTGCCGGGCTTCCCCGCTTAATCCTTCCAACTCCAGGGCTGCGGCATTTTCCGCCCTCAGGTTCTTTGCCGGGGTACTATACCTCGGCAAGCCTGGATCGACCGAGTCATCTGGACGAGCGTCATGCTCTTTGTTGATATCATTCATGAGGCTTTTTCCTCTTAATCTCAATTCATCTACCCGCTCAGGGGCCACGTCTAGTTTGTTTGCCCTAGCGTACTCTCGCAGGGTCCTGTTCAAGGACTCCCGCAAGGCCGACACCTTTTTTTGTTGCCTCTACCAGCACTTTTTGTCTAGTCTCTTCTAACTCCGCTTGTGCGTTAGCTGGATCTAGTATCGGCGCCACATGCGTAGTTAGATTATCTATAGTCGCCTGAAGGATATTTCCTAGCCTCTCTAGAGGTGGCCATCTTACCCTTGCCGCCTTCGGAGTCACCTCCTGCACCTCGACTGACTTGGTTGCTGGTGGATCTACCTCGGTGGGTTGTGGTGTTGCCTGCTTCGTGGCCTTCTGCGCTCCTATCATCGGGTCCCTGCTTGGTCCGGTGCCCTCTCCCGCTTCTGGTGATGCGGCCGTCACCATCACCTCGACGCTACCAATGGGGCGTGCGCCACGCGAACCGTTAGCAGCACGGAGGGGAGGCTCTCCTGCCTCAATGAATCGGTGAGGGTAGACGCATGACGTGTCAATGCCGACGTAGACCTTGTGCGCGCCCAGATTGATGAAGACGCCGTTGCACGGAGGCTCTTTCCTCCTGAAGCTACCCGCGTTATCGCTGACATAGTCCCAGAGATCAAATCTCTGGACTAATCCAGAGACAACCCGCTCGCTGGTGTGGATGAAGTTTCCCGTCCGGATCTTGACTCCAGCTAGCACCGCTGCTGGCCCCATGGTGGGCGCCAACTGTCGTGGTGGTGGCACGATAGATGCCATGGGTAAGCTAAAGTATGGGGCCAATGGATGCTAGAGGGATCCGGGGAGGGAAGATGTAGTGATTTCTACACACAACGGACCTATAAATAGATCTTTATTCCTCTTCTCAAGAACTACAAGTGCTCCTAGAGCTGTCTCATAGAGAAGAACACTATTACACGAGCCTTTCGGCGTAGAATGAATCGATCTCCCTCTTAGGAGCCCGCGCACCCCTTATAAAGGGGACCCTTGGCTCCTTCTAGGGCTGACGTGGCAAGCATATCCTTGGAATATGCTTGTCCCAAAAGGGTAACTCGGCGGTCTCCTTTCCCTGTCCCCCTTCTATCGGTGACAATGTTCCAGAAACCTTCACATGCACGCGTCGGGCTTCCTCATTGTCACCTCTGTGACGTTTGTCTGCCGTTCTGCTGCTCTGCTCCTTGTCCTTTGTGCTTGGCTCTGTCTAGATTCCTCTTAGCCAGTGACTAGGGTTTGACCATAGGCACCTCCTTCTCCTGCAAGCTTCATGTTATTCGGTCTTATCTCGCATAACTCGGCTCGGCCTTTACCTGCATTCTAGTTAGTCAGACTCTTTCGGCCGACTTAATTCATAAGTCGGCCGGATAAGGTGTTACTCATCCTATATTTGTCATGGCCTTGCTTACCTTGGCCGAGTCTTATATGATTCGGCCAATACAATCAAGAATTCGGCTTAAGATGAGGGAGACTCCTTTCGTCTTTCCCCTGTCTCGATCCTATCCGGGGTCACCCCCCCCCCCCCCCCCAACAACCATGTTATCCCTAGGACGGCTTTGATCGCAAGGATGTAGCTAGCTACAAAGGGAAGAACAAACGGCGAGCCTACAGGAAGAATGAGGACACCCTGGCCAGCGATCAAGTCCAGATCACGCCGACCTAAACGGATCGCGGGCGGATTGAGGATGATGCCCAGACTAGAAGATGATGTGAAGGCGGCAGGGGATGCTAGGGCCACGAAGAGAAGAAAGGAGTTTCAAAGAATAATAAGACTTATAGTTTTATGAAAGTTTGGTTAAACTTTATTTACTTTGACTTTTTTAAGAAAATACTGACCTTATTCATTAGAACCGAGGTACGTAGTATGTGTTTTAGTCATAGCAAATTAAAATAGCCGTTACATTTTTGTTTTCATTGAAAAATAGTAAGTACACGTGTGATCTCAAGAATTTTTGGAGAAAACGTCTAGCGCCCGCCTCTCGAATTTTAGAGTCAATCAAGCTGATCATACGTGGGTCCACGTGGAATGCAAATAAAAAAATAAAAAAAGATTGACCAGCTGAAAAGAATTCTTTCCTTTGCTATACGTTGTTAGTAGATGAGATCTCTTCAGCAGTGAATTTATACGCGCTAGATAACATCCTGTTTAATTAGGTCACTCTTGCAAACCCAAATATAAACTATCCATAAGTGGTTCCCTCAATGAAAAACTATATATAAGTGGTGCATTATCATTTTGCACCATCTAAACAAGTATTCCCTCTGTCCGAAAATAAGTAACTTGGTTTTGTCTAGATTTAAACGTATGTAGACATGTTTAGTGTATAAATAAATATAAATTTAGAAAAACGTAAGTCACTTATTTATGAACGGAGGAAGTACATATTAACCGAGCAATTATTGGTTCAAATTTTGTCTTTAAGCAATTAAAATACACCGTTTCTTTAGTTGGCACGTACACGAACGTGTGCTCGATCCAGAAATTTTGGAGAAAAGGTGCAGAAGATTCCGAGTCTTCTTTTCCATTGGCTACTAAACAACCACTCTGTCTCGGACTCTCCTTGCTGCATATATATATAGCCAGGCCCGTCGACGAGCATGAGCGAGGTGAGCGACCGATCCGGGCCCCCGATTATTTGGGGCCCCCAAATCGCAATTAGTTAGTTATAAACGTGATTATTTGGCAACACATCCCGTAGGCTTTATGTGAACAGGTTTATAAGTAGAGAAAAAAAGTGGGCCGCACCACATGCAAGTCTGTTTCTTAACGAGGAGAAATATTAATGATCAGGTCAGGCAATAGCAAATCACGCAACACCGCTTATCTTCTACTTTCACTTGTAAGACATGAGACGGCGAGACTAGATCCCATCGCGCGACGATGAGACGGCTGATGACCTATTCATCTTCGTGGCTCCCTCCGGCCTCAGGTCTCAACTAGATGATCCACAGATCTCATTAGAACAACACCGTGTGGGGGCGCCTGATTCATCTATGCATAAGCGGCAACATCCCAACAACTGACGCCCAAAGCATGCCGGTGTTCGGCCATTCATCGAATCAAGTCCCAATCAGGTTAATGCCTGCTCCATATCTCCACTGCTTAATAAAATCAAGTCAATCGATTCCGATTTCGTAGCATGTTCAATCTATTGGTTCCATGACAAAATATTGTAGATAGTAATTCTTCGAGATATTATGTCTATCTTCATTGAAGATAGCTGAATAAAAAGTGGTCTTCTTCTATTTTTGTTTACATTTGTTTGTAAATTGCTGTCATTTAAGTCAGATTGTTTTTGTTTGTTTGTAAAATAGAAACAATCATGAACTTCAGTGCTATATTTGCTCTTTTAGCATTCATATTTGATGTATATTTCTTATTATTGTAAGAAATAGCACAAATTAAGATACAAGATTATTAAATGAAAGTATAGTTTTATTATATTAATCACATTTTTTAAAACAATACTATCCTATTTCAAGATCCGCACCGGGGCCCCAAATTTTTGGAGACGGCCCTGTATATAGCCACACATAGCTAGTAAGGAAGCACACACACTCGGGGTGTTCGGTCCACTTAGCTCGGAGCACGGAAATAGTAAGTGTAACAAGAACCCCATCCGGCCGTCCGAGCCACCATGGTGTTCGCCGACGGCACCCGGCGGCACGTGGCCACGATGGGGTTCGCGTCCCACGTGGTCCGCGGGCGGTGGTTCATGTTCTTCGCGTCGATCCTGATCATGGCGGCGGCGGGCGGCACCTACATCTTCGGCATCTACTCCAAGGCGATCAAGGAGTCACTGGGGTACGACCAGCAGACGCTCAACACGCTGAGCTTCTTCAAGGACGTGGGCGCCAACGTGGGCATCCTCCCGGGGCTCATCAACGAGGTCACCCCGCCGTGGGTCGTCCTGGCCTGCGGCGCCGGCATGAACCTCGTCGGCTACCTCATGATCTACCTCTCCGTCACCGGCCGCACGTCCCGCCCGCCCGTGTGGCTCATGTGCGTCTACATCGCCATCGGCGCCAACTCGCAGTCCTTCGCCAACACGGGCGCGCTCGTCACCGCCGTGAAGAACTTCCCGGAGGACCGGGGCGTCGTGCTGGGCCTGCTCAAGGGCTTCGTGGGCCTCAGCGGCGCCATCTTCACGCAGCTGTACCGCGCCATCTACGGCAGCGACAACGACGGCGCCGACCTGGTGCTGCTCATGGCGTGGCTCCCCGCCGCCATCTCGCTGGTGTTCATCCCGACCATCCGCATCATGCCACGCGCGGCGGGCACCGCGGCGGAGACCCGTCGGGAGCGCAAGGCCTTCTTCTACTTCCTGTACGCGTCCATCGTGCTGGCCGCGTACCTGCTGGTGATGAACGTGGTGGAGCTGGAGGACGAGGGGTTCCCGAAGCCCGCGTACTACGTGACGGCCGTCGTGCTCCTCCTCCTCATCTTCTTCCCACTCGTCATCGTCGTCCAGCAGGAGCTCAGGAACTACCTCCAGCCGCCGCTGCCGACGACCCACGACGTTCCGGCCGTGACCACCGTCGACGACGACAAGACTACAGCCACCACGGATACCACCGAGATCGCCGGTCTCCCGCCGTCGTCGACTTCAGATGCGTGCTTCCAGAACGTGTTCCGTCCGCCGGCGAGGGGCGACGACTACACGATCCTGCAGGCGCTGTTCAGCGTGGACATGCTGGTGCTGTTCGTGGCTACCATCTGCGGGGTGGGGGGCACGCTGACGGCGATCGACAACATGGGCCAGATCGGGCAGTCCCTGGGCTACCCTCAACGCAGCATCTCGACGCTGGTGTCCCTGGTGAGCATCTGGAACTACGCCGGGCGGGTGGTGTCCGGGTTCGCGTCGGAGCACGTGCTGTCGCGGTACAAGGTGCCGCGCCCGCTGGTCCTTACCGCCGTTCTCCTCGTCGCCTGCTCGGGCCACCTCCTGATCGCCCTTGGCGTAAGCAACGGGCTGTACCCGGCGTCGGTGATCCTGGGGTTCTGCTTCGGGGCGCAGTGGCCGCTTCTCTTCGCCATCATCTCCGAGGTGTTCGGCCTCAAGTACTACTCCACGCTCTACAACTTCGGCGCCGTGGCCAGCCCCGTGGGGAGCTACATCCTCAACGTGCGCATCGCCGGGAGGAAGTACGACGAGGAGGCTCTCCGGCAGGGCGGGCGGAGGGGGAAAGACCTGACGTGCATCGGGGTGAAGTGCTTCCAGGAGTCCTTCTACATCATCACGGGGGTCACGCTGCTGGGCGCCCTGGTCTCGCTGCTGCTCGCGTGGAGGACCAGGAAGTTCTACCGGGGCGACCTATACGGCAAGTTCAAAGAGGTGGGCATGGCTACAGCAGGCGAGGGGCGGGTAGAACCAATCAACGGCGCTGCAGGTGCCAGTGTCGGTACGGCGAAGGATCCTGCTTCTGTCGGTAGCGACGACGCCGTCGCCGATGACAGTAGTAAGATTGGTTCGTCTACTAAGTAATTGAAAGAGTGAGATTGATGGAGTCAAAATAGATTCATGTGCGACATCATACCGAATAGATTCGAAAGTCACAGATCGACCGATGGTATAATCGTGCTCCGCTTACGCTTAGGATACAACCTGCTGCTACACTGATAAGTCAAACATGATTCCGCATCTGATGATCGAACGACAAGCTGAAATGGTGGAGTGGAACTTTGGCGAATCCCCTTGATACCTTAATGGTGGAATGTTTTGGGAAAAGCTGACTGAATTCTAGCTAACCTTGCACCAAGGTTACTACTACTAATAATAATCAGCTTTCACGACCAGTCAGAGAAAGTGATCGCGCGGACCGTGTGGCTGGCTGCCTCAAATGGCGGGTTCATGTGGTGTGGTTACTTATTGTTCGTGTTCTTTCTTGGATGTGGTAGAGACAGACCATGGCCGGCAGTCAACACAGCGTGCGTGGCGTGGCATGGCGTGGCGAGCATTTGGGGCCATTTTTGGCGTTCAGTTCACAACTGACGCCGACAAACAAACCTAAGAGATTAGATTAGTCCGACGTACGGGACTCCAAGTACCCTGCTGCAACGCGTGATCTCAAGGATTCAGAGGTAGCATGGGTTGTTAAAGGGCCACCAGTATACTAATACTACTCAACACATAATCTTTCCATGACGTGCTTGGGTGTTACACTGCCGAATTGAGAGGCTACAAATCCTAAGAGACACGGTCTATCATCCTACAGGATAGACCCACCTCTAGAGAATTAAATCTATTAAACAGACAAAAAAAAGATAGAAAATTGAAAAAAAAGAAAAGACACATGTCAGGCATAGGGGAGAGTCTATCAGTAGACCCGGTCTCAAACGAGATACATGCAAATCATAAAGTAAATGTGAGATAGACTTGGAGTTTGTTATGTATAGAATTTATTTCTTCGAGTGCTCTAGGATAGGATATGTCTTCCTGACATGAAAGCGGATTGAGCGGGTATAATTACTTTCGGGGCAATTCCGGTGAGATCTATGTCACCTAGCGCTAAAATGATCCACACAAGATACATAAATCATGAAACACGATTTGATCCTTGGCAGACCTGCTGAGATTTAACCAGACTTGTCGTTCGACATAATTAAGATTGATTCATGTGCCCACACTTGTGGCGCGGAGAAAGTTATGTAAACTCAAATGAATATTGTGGGAACACAAATTAAAGAGGCAAATACTCCAGTTCATCTTTCATACCAATGCAAATACTCCAGTTCATCGTGGACTGCATGTGGAGAAGGAAACGATATTATTGGCTTGCGCACAGTACCGTAGACGGCCGGTACCTTAGTAGGAGGAGTGGGATGAGTTGTCAACTTGTCAAGCAAACTTTTATTGCAATGACGTAATTGTTCTGGCAGTACATGAACTTGTCACGTTGACGTTGGTTCACTTTACTATAGTGCATTTTTTTTTGTAAAATGTAAGCAAACAATTCACAAACTTCTCTATTAGGATCAATTTGCTCTAAACCATACAAGCCAAGGCTAATCGAACATGTGTGGCATGTCCTCACGCTCGCAAATGACCCATGTTGTGGAGCACATGAGAGGAAACAAAACCGACTAGGTTTTTCTTTTCCAATAACGGGTGTTTTATTACACAAGCTAGGTTGCATGTAGTTTTTGCAAGTAAGTCTCTAATTTCTCATCACTTTATTACAAAACTGGCTAGGCTGCATGTAGTTTTTGCAAGTAAGTCTCTAATTTTCAATATTTCTCATTTCTAATCCTACCGTGGGGAGAAAAGATGGGGTGAAGTTTATTTTTTCGAGCGCGGACCTCGCGAAAGAAACCGCCCCGAAAACAGCCCACGCGCTCTCGCCCCCTCCCCCTAGGGCGACGGCACGCCCTCTCCTCCTCTGGCCAAGACCACCCCTTTCCCTCTGGCCCCGTCACCGGCGGCGGCTCTCCTCTCCCAGCGCCATGGGAGCCCGTCGGGGGGAGCCTCTCAGCGGCGGTGCACCTCGGGAATTGGCGGTTCAGAGCGGCTCCAGGTGGCGGTAGGCGGCGGCGCCGACTAGCGCGGCAGGGCGACGCTGCGGTTCGTTCTGGAGTCGGTCTTCACCCGGCCTAGATCTAGGCTATGGCAGGCCGGCATGTTCGCAACGGCGTTGCCATCCTGGTGACGGCGATGGTGACGAGGCTCCGGTAGGGGATGGCGGCACGATGGCTGGCCCATTGCAGCAAGGCGACGGGGGCTTTATGGGGCCCTCGGGGCCTGGCTGGGCTTGGTGTGACCCTGCTGATTTGTCCGGGCGATGACCACCCTTGGTGGTGGAGGTCGGTTCCTCCCACCGGTTGTAGTGCTGTAGTCCCCAACTCGAGCTAGTTCTATTGCATCTGTCCCGCAGACTTCTTGCTAGTGTCTTCGATGAGACGTTGATGATGGTGACAGCGATATCGTGGTGTCGCATGCTAGTGGGTGGCGAGATTGGTGGTGGTGCTTCAAAGCGTCCATAGTTTTGTTGTGGGTGGGGTTAGGGATAATCCTTGTCGGCCCATATGGCTCCGCCACGGTGCCGCCTTTGGGTGGCGCCTTTCCTCCCTGGAGGGTGTCGCGGATAGGCCCAGTCCACTCTACTCTGAGTGCTGGGGGAAACCCTAGCTAGGTCCAGTGCACTGGGCCAGACACCAGCGTCGTCGCCACGGTGCTTCCCTTCCTGAAGGTGCTATTTTGGCACTGGGCGATTTGGGGTGCCAGGTGCGGTGCGGGACAAATTCGGAGGGCGTAGTGGTGGCGTGTCACCCTCGTATCGTCGATTCGCCGTCTTTTTCGTTTTTTTTCTTTTGGGCATGTTTTAGCTGTTGCCCCAACTTTTTCAGTTGTTCAAACTCTTGTATCGGATGGTTGCTCTACTTATAAAGCGGGGCGAAAACCTATTTTAAGAAAAAGATGGGGTAGAGGGGAGCACGCGGCCGGATGGGTAGAGATGAACAAATTAAATGTCGCTTGTCATTGTCAATCCTGCCGTGGAGAGTGTGTAGACTAGGTAAAAGGAGAGCAGGGAGAGGGTAGAGATGAACAATGCTGCTTTGATAAGGGTGACGCAATTTGAAGCCATAGCAGGAGTATTCACAAGTTCCTTAAGTATATTGCCACGTGAGCCTCAAGTTTTGCAGCTCACTGAAGTGAGGAACGACTAGGGAGGGGCCGCCGCGTCAAGCTCCCATTGCGGTGGCCAGAATAAGTACGTGACAGCCAGGGGTGCGATTTGGTGGTGGCGCGACAGCAAGAAGTGGATGGAAACCGGAGGCTGCACTGCAAGGTGGATGGCGGCAATCTGTCGCAGACATCTTCAAATATCCTTGGCGCCAAACATCGGGTCACTAGGAGGATAGGGAGGCCCCTATATACCTTCTCCCTCCCGCCTCTGAATTTAGAGACTAGGCGAGTGTGTTTAGAGGCCCTATTCAAATTAGTAGTCAGACTGACATCGAATAGACCTTGGCAAGTCATTAGCCAAAGACGTCGACCACCATACATGAACTACTAGGTAGATGCTTGGCAGATAAGAGAGGAAATCAGTCTACACACAGCCAGTGCATCAACACTCTATTGTCAGATACTCAGATTGACTGATTAAACTTTCGAATCAGAGCAGGATTGCGTGCAGACTTGATCTGTTGGGGATTCGACCTCGAGTTGTCAATCCTCACACCATCAGTTTCTTTGCGTTGGCACAATAAGTAAAACATTCTAGAATAGCGTAAAATCCAGTAGCCGTTCGGGAAAAGAGCTACTAGCAAGAGTTGAAGATTTACTATAAGTAACATTTTACTACTGGCAAGCCATTGATCGTTCGGTATGTGACGCCGTTGATCCTGACCTTTTCCTCTTTCCCTTGAAGCAATGACGATGTGATTGGTACCAATAGATTTTCTGCAACTAGTTCCCACCGCAGCCCGTCACTTACCCTAAAGAAATAGACACATGTGAAAAGTACAAACTTTTTTAAAAAAGAGCATATATTAATATCAGAGCATATCAATTAAATCCAGTCTCTGCAACAACGCATTGCTCTAACGGTCATACGGATGCACACAGCAAATTTATTTTACAAAAAATGACCCACTATAGTGACTCATCTATCTATTATATACTAAAAGCAATATAAAGGGCTGTTTCGAGGCACCACGTCGATCCACATCATCAAAATAATTTGTATCCATTAGATTTGATATTTACGGTTAAGATTTAACAAGAGAATACGTAATCAAAGTTCATAAACCGTGCACGTGACGTTAATCCGGTACAACCTGTTACGTATATCAAAAGGTCACCACCGTATAGGAAAGGCATAGTAGCCGGACCCAATGGCCCATATAATTTTAAAATCCATCTAACTAACGAAGTTGTCGTCTAGAAAAAGCACTAACAAGGTTACCTCCTCGGTAATAAAAAAAGAAAAAACTAGGTTAGGGGATCCTAATGTGCGTCGCCATGGAATTCAACTTGGTGCCTCCGGCCGGCCGACGACCTCCTTTGCGTCAAATCGAAGGCTAACAGCCGAACTGTTTCAGTTGCATGTGAATCTCAGTGGCTAATCAAGGTTTCGATCTTGCTTGACATATTCATGCATCAGAGACCATCTGTACACACGATACTGCAAAGATTGCTCAAATGCTTTGCCTCATCAAGACATCCCAGTAGGTAAGATTGATCTTCAAGGTTTTCACACGTGTAATCCTTTTCAATTCATGTTGAAGCAATCTACTCTCTCTGTCCTGAAATAATTAATTTAGATTTGTCCAAATTCGTGTGTATTTAGACACGTTTTAATATATAGATATATTTAAACCTGAACAAACCAAAGTAACTTATTTTGGGACGAAGGCACTATTTATTTGATGGCTCGCTTTGTGTAGTTATGGGGAGATCAGTTCACGACAAAGATGAGGGAAAAGTGTTGGAGGTGAACATGAGGGAGCGTGGCTACACATCAAGAAAACCAGGTGCATTAGGCAGTACTTATACGACAAGAGAAAATGATGTGCGTATGGTGAAGTGTGGCGATGATGCCCGGCAGCATGACCATGGTGCTTACACGTCCTAATACACATTTGTACTACTTGATGGTTTCACATGGATTTAGCTTACAGGTTTTTTCCTTATTATTATAGTATTTGTAATTACAAGAATTTAGTTTATATGGCCTTTTTTTATTGCCAATGGTTTTAAGCTTATATACAACTCAAAACTGGAATTAGTAATAGCTGATAGAGCAGTCTGAGAATAAGAATGATTGTATGCTATTCATAAGGTAGTAACCTACATAGCTGAAGAGCGCTGCTCTGTAGTCTTGCTCTCTGTTCTCAGATAGTACTTGCATAAATATCTACCTTTCTGTGTTTCTTCTTATTTCTTTATTCGGAGTATAGATTCTTCATATGATGCATCAGTATCGTGTATGCTTTGTATAGATGTCTGTTGAGATTAAAAACTCTTATGATTCATGTAAGATGCACTTATTCTTTAATTAATATTTTTATGCACATTATCTGATCTTCCAAGATTCACTAACCGACAAACTAAAGGTTGACATCGCGTACTGATCTAACATAAGACCTATGAAAAAATCGCGGTCAAAATTGTAATTCGATGTAGTGATGTATTACCATACACAAAAAAACACACATCATCAATAGTACCAAGTCTTTACAAATAACATTATGGTCAAACACTCTCTATATAAAATATATGATATTTTTTTTGTCATGTATATCATAGGAAATCCCCTACAGAGAGATGATATAAATGTTCCATTCACATGTGGCATATATTAAAAAGCATTTTATGATTATGAATTGGTATTATTTTAGCACAATGTGAATATTATATCTCAATCAATTTCGACACAACTAAGACAATGCCCTCGCATTTGCGAGGGCCATCATGCTAGTTCATTAAAATTATAGTCCTACCACCACCAAGACAAAACCAGAAAGAGGTCACCACCACCATGCCGGAGAAAGATGCCCCAAGCGCCCTCGTGTCGCGAACATGGCCCGAGGAACCATCTATACCCGAATCCCCATCACCACTTGCTGCCATCTGAGCTGAGGTCCTCCGACCGCCACCAACCACGACACCGCCGTCCTAAACTTGATTTAGTTAAAACAACTACTCCCTCCGTCCTAAATTTAAGGTCTCTAGGACTAGACAAAAGTATAAACATGGCCACACTACACAACTAAACTTGATTTAGTTAAAACAACTACTCCCTCCGTCCTAAATGTAAGGTCTCTAGGACTAGACAAAAGTCAATGTTTTCTGTTTGACCAACTTTATAACAAAAATATGAACACGTACAATATGTCCATTCAATGTTATAGATGTAGATATTTTTTCTTACGATTTGGTTAAGATCAGTAAGATTCAATTTTTAACTAATCATTCGACGCCATATATTTTATAACCCTCATGCAGTCTCGTGTTTGCACTCTGCCCAGATACTAACTGCTTGAGGATATGTTTTACTCCCTCCGTCTAAAAATAACTAATTTAAATTTGAATGTATTTATATATTAAAATACATCTAGATATATTTACATTTAGATAAAACTAAGTCAGTTATTTCTAAACGGAAAGAGTAGTATCTCTGTGAGTAGACGTGTTGACTAATGCCACACACCTAACCGTGATGAAGTTGTGGCAGCTACAAACAGGGTGTGGTGAACGAATTGACAGCAACAAGTATTGATAAGATTTTGGGTAGAAATAGAGTTCATGATACTTGGAGTATGTAGCTGCCGAGGTGGCAAGCTACACGTATGCCAACAAATCAAACACAAGCCTAACATTTAACACAAGCCACACGGTTAAATTTAGGCGTAACCTACCAACCAAACACTCGAGTTTAGCATCTTTCATTTTTGCGGTTCGAATTTGCCAGCTGGTGGAAAGACAAAAGAGGCGGTTGAATGCAAACTCAAACCAAATCGTGGGAATGCAGAATAGAAGAGCGGAAGACTCGAACCATGCTTTACCAAAAGAAGTTGAACACACGTGTGAATGACTCATTGACTCTGTTTAGCTTTTGGAACACTAGCACGTAAGAGGACCTGACTGTGAGGCCTAGTTGGTAAGTGGCCGAGGCGAGAGAGGCAGTCGGTAAAACCCATCTAGGGTTCTGTCCTCCTTGCCGGCCATGCCATCAGCCTGCTCCATCTCTGAAAGGCATTGGGTCTTGTAGTCATGAAGAACCGAGAGGTCTAATTTTTTTATTTAGCCTATTTTAGGTATCTTTTTCAGGATGTTGAGTCAGTGACTAATTCCTTGAATCTGGTGGTTTTCATGTTCATTAGTGTGATTTCTGGTCACTCTATTTCGAACTATGGTTGTTATTATTGATGATGATTGATGCTCTTGTGCGCAGGTCTTTTGAGACCTTAGCATGATAATTTTTTGTTTGTCTACTACAACACGCTTTATTACGACAAGCTTTTTCAGGCTCTAGTGTCAGTAGACATCCCTAGGTGGTCCAGTAATATAATTATAATTTTTATTAGTTATAAAATTTTTGTACTCTTATAGTTGATGATTATGAACACTTCTTGTGTGTCAAGCTGTTTCTTTAAGCTAGCTAGCTCCCCCGGCAACTCAGCAGGGTAGGCCGACACAGGGTGCCACATGGGCATGCACGGTCAAAGTCCACCACGGACTGGTCGATGGGTTTAGGCTTACGCTTGCTCGTCTACGTCAAGCCATCAACACCCGAATCTCCCAAAACCTCGGGGGTCAACATTGCTGAGTGCACACTAGAAAAATTATGGGATAGCCACCTTTGTATTTGTAGTTGTGTACCCACGTGAGGCCCAATTTTTGTTTGTTATACCGTGGACGGCGCGTCGTCTACCTCACGAGTCTCTGGACTAATCGAATTATTGATGCACTGATTGCCTTGGATGTCATTGAAAAATGAAGAATCAGGAGTAATAATCGTGTAAGCTTATCTCTCTGAATATTCTCAAATAACTAGTGAACCACCTGTGTGTGTGTGTGCTCAAGTTTTGCTTAATAATTTGCCAATAATGCGTGCATCGGTATCCTACTGATCCGGCTCCGAACTGGTATGATAGAGACGAGCTAGCTTTGGTGGCGTATGTTGAGTGGCCCGCCGGATAAGCGCGCCAGCGTCTCCTCTAAGCCATGTTTACTTCTCTGCGTTTGGATTCACACCAGAGACAAAATTGATGGTGACATGTAGTTCCGCGAGATTTTTCACCGGAACAGGATTGTAATGATCAAGGAGCGACAGTACTACAATGTATAAAGAAGTGAAACTATTAAAGGCATATATACAACTCCCTCTCTTCCAAATTATAAGACGTTTCAATTTTTTCAAATACACGTATCTAATAATTGTTATTTTGTGCGCAGGTTTGAAGCAAAACGAGTGAACCTGTACACGAAAAAGCTAAAACATCTTAAATTTTGAACCAAGGGAGTAACATAGTAGAGAGAATTCCTTATTTGGCCTTAAGTAAAGTTTCACTTCCTTTCTTGGGCCTAAAAAACCTTTTCTTCCCTATTTGACCATGCATCTTCGTATGATTCCTTATTTGACCTTCTAGTACAATTTAAACACTAACGGTGTTAACTGGGTATTTATGATGACGCTTTTGCCCCTAGCATAGTGTGACCAAATTTAGTAGCGGTACCCTAATATATTTGGTCAAGTTTATTTGACAAAAAAAGGTTATTTCACTAAGCCGCTGGCTTTCTTCTACCTTCCGCCCGTCCCTGACTACCTACAACCACAATCCACAAGCTCCTCCCAGTGGAGCCTGCGCTGCCGGCCACGCCTCCACGAGTCGGACCTGCGCCGCCGGCCACGCGCATGTGCACGCCGCCCTTCTTCCACTGCGGATATGCGACCCGCGCGTCCTGACCAGTGCCGTGACCTGGGACCTTCAAGCACCAATGGAAGCTATCTCTCAGCGCCGCGCGGAGCAGGCTCTCCTAGGTCGCCGCCGCTCAGAGCAGACTCCTCCGCCAGCGGCGTGGGAACGCCTCCGTCACGGGAAACAACCGTTGATGGCTGAATGTCCGATGCCTTGTTTTAAATTTTTGGCACTACATATCTGTACGAGGAGGGGATTGAGAGAGGCGGGTTGGTTTGGGATTCTTTTTTCCTTTTTTCCCAACGTTTTCTCCTTCACGAGGCAGGGCTGCAGGGTATGTTTAGTCCAAGAAAAATAAGGCTAACGGCAAGAGCTAACAGAACCAACGGATGGGTCAAATAAGGAACCAAACAAAAATACACTGTCAAATAGGAAGAATTTGTTTTTCAGGGTCAAGAAAGGAAGTGAAACTTTACAAAGGGCCAAATAAGGAATTCTCTCAACATAGTAATATTTGGTTTGCATTCCATGCGCTTCCCCAAGCTAGCTAGACTACCCTCAACAGATTTCTCGTCGTTCACCATTCCACCTCTTCACGGGATAGCCCTAAAACGGGATAATCATGACGGGAATAGTCGGCCGTTCGAGTCAACTCGCGCCGTCACTCTCTCGGACGACTAGACTAGTTGTGCATGCATATGCATGCGTGCATGTACCTCTAGACCAGAATGTTCTTCGATCGAACAAAGTAGCCAGCCTACCGCTAAATGCCAACAAATTGCGGAAAATTAAACAGCTGCTCGCTCTGACAGTGACTACAGCAAGCTGATGATGAGCTGGCGAGCGGCGCGTGCCGGCCGGCTGGCCGGTTCCCGCCCCACCAGGGATAAGCGCGCTGCCGTTTCTTCGCCTCAAGAGATCTTGCGGTCGTACCGTACGTGTGCAAACATTTCACACACCGTCTCTCTAACGGCGACGACGATTCCACACGAGCTAAGCTAGGATATTTGAGTGTTAATGGTGTGACGCGAAGCTTCGCGGCAACGCTCGCTCCTAGTCAATGGCTCTGACTCCAGGCTACTACTATAGTACACGCTAGCTCCTGCAGTGATGCCAATGGTGTGTGCACGCACGTACGTGACCAAACCATGACTCCAACACTACGTACGTATGCCAGCTCAGCTCCACGTCGGCAACCAGCTGGTTGATTTTCTTCTCAAATCAGAGGCCATGCAAATGCATGGATTTCTATTGTTGTTGTGTGCCAATGGACGGTCGGCACGGCACCGCAACGGCAGCAACCTCTCCAACACAGCAGCCGTGGTCAGAATTGAAAGGTGCGACTCCAGCGGTCCAGCCAGCAGGCCAGGCCGTTGTGCGTTGGGCCGCAGCCAACCCTGCACATGCCGGAGGGACAGCCACTAGTTGGAAGGGGTTTATTGCAAGAATTCCATTGGATGCAAGGAGACGCGGCTGTCGTGACCCCATCTCGGAGAGTGTCGTCACGGGTCCACCACATTGCCATGTCACCCCCCATGCGTATTTTAGGACCGTATGTGGGCATTCAAGACAAGTTCAATGACTGTTTTAATGCACTTTCTGATTTCGAGGATGGTTTCAGACATAGCCGATAACTTCGGGGACTGCTGATGCATTTCACTCAGCCAGGCACGAGCACCGCTAGCTGCATAACAAGCTGTGATGCCGACCGCGAGGGGGTGTGGAGCGGGACAAGGTTGGAGCCGACAAAGGTGTACTCAGCTATATTTGCGTGACTTCAATTTCACTTTTGGATGGATTGCTACTTTGTTCTAATACACTTTGTGTACTCATCTGGAGATCCAAAGAACTATAACTCATGTATGCAGCAGGTGTACATGGATGAGGGGACGATGAACAAGTTGCAGCCGCCACACTGGAACCTGTGGTACCAAATCTCGGGCGTTTTCCTTCAAGATCGTGGTGCCTATGTGTTGGGGAATGCGCTACTCAAAACAAAATTTTCTAACGGATAACCAAGATCATATGGCAAGGAGAGAGGCAACGGATCATACCCTCGAATATCGATCTAGCGGAAGTTGTCCATGACAAGGTTGAACGAGTGTAGATCCCCGCAACAAGATTTAGAGAGTAGCAAGGGATGTACTATCCCACGGACGACTCCCATGTATCAATATTTGTGGGTACAATGGCATAGAGTGCCTCGCGTACGTGCATATATATAACGATCGTACCGATCGGAAATACAAGAGGAGTCAGTACGTGACAGGAGTCCGGACCGGTAACAGACCAATGGTGTACACGGTTGGTACAATATACTATCCTAATATATGACTAACAACCCCCCTTAATCTAAACCTTTACAAAGGTTGAGATTACGTCTAAACTCAGCTAATAATTTTACAGGTAATATTTTGGTAAAACCATCTGCAACTTGATCTTTGTTGGAGATAAACTTGATATCTAGTTGTTTGTTGGCAACTCTCTCACGGACAAAGTGATAGTCAATTTCAATATGCTTTGTCCGGGCATGAAAGACAGGATTTGTAGACAGATAAGTGGCTCCAAGATTATCACACCATAAGCATGGTTTTGCACTAAGAGAAACCCCAAGTTCTTGAAGTAATGCTTGAGTCCAAATCAATTCAGTCGTAGCATTGGCAATTGCCTTGTATTCAGCCTCAGTACTAGAACGTGACACTGTAGCTTGTTTTCGAGCACTCCAAGAGATTAAGTTTGGACCAAAAAAGATAGGAAATCCGCTTGTCGAACGCCGATCATCAAGACAACCCGCCCAGTCAGCATCTGAGAAGGCACTGAGGAGAGTAGACGATGACTTCTGAATCATTAGACCAGTGTGAAGAGTACCCTTGACATAACGTAGTATCCGTTTAGCTGCTGTCCAATGTGTCGTAGTAGGAGCATGAAGATACTAACAAACCTTGTTGACCGAAAAAGCCAAATCGGGTCGAGTCAATGTCAAATACTGAAGAGCACCAACAATACTCCGATAATTAGTGCTATCCTCAAGTCCAAGAGGAGATCCATCAGTCAATGATAATTTATCCGTAGTGGACAACGGTGTAGGTGTAGGAGCACATGAAGTCATATTGACTCGAGACAATAAATCAGTGGCATACTATGTTTGTGTGAGAACAAGACCTTTTGCATTGCGTTTTACTTCAATGCCCAAAAAATAATGTAAGTCTCCCATATCCTTGATAGCAAAGTTCTCACCCAGTTGACGAAGTAAACCAGAAATAGCTTCATTGGAAGAGCCGGTAACAATAATGTCATCAACATATATGAGAACAAATATGGTGATACCTGACTTGTGATAGAGGAATAAAGACGTGTCAGCCAGAGAAGATGTGAATCCAAGCTTAGTCAATTTAGAACTAAGGCAAGAGTATCAGGCTCGAGGGGCTTGTTTCAATCCATAGAGAGCTTTGTCAAGTTTACAAATATAGTGCGGAAGACGTGTATCTTCAAAACCGGGAGGTTGTTTCATATATACTTCCTCTTTCAGAACACCATGTAAGAACGCGTTCTTGACGTCTAGTTGCCGAAGACTCCATCTCCTGGACACAGAGATGGCTAAAACAATCCTGATGGTCGTTGCTTTGACAACGAGACTAAATGTATCCTCATAGTCAAGACCATACCGTTGTTTAAACCCCTTGGCTACAAGTCTTGCTTTGTATCTGTCAATACTTCCATCAGCACGTCTCTTGATACGATATACCCATTTGCAGTCAATCAAATTTTTGTTAGAGTTGGGAGGAACAAGATGCCAGGTTTTATTTTGCATGAGTGCACCATATTCTTCATGCATTGCATGCATCCAATTATCATCACCAAGAGCCTCACGAATATTACTTGGTTCTCCTATAGAAGTAAACATACCATACTTGATAGTGCCATCGGTGTAAATTTTGGATTACGTATACCTTTTTGAAGCCTTGTACGTGGTTCATTTGCAGGAGATGGCATAGGAACACTGTCCGCAGAAGATCCACTAGTTGTAGACGCACCACTAGCTGCAGACACGGAAGATCCTCCTGGGTTGGCGGGAGGCGTCCTAGTCACAGAAGATCCTGGGGAGAGGGGACTGCTCCGGTCGCTGTCATCAGTACATGCGATTCCATCGCTTTCTGCAGGAGTAGAGGACGCGTCGCGCGCGCGAAGGCACAGAAGACGACGAGGGGGCGGACCGATTTTCTAGACTGTCAGCCGATATGCATGGCACATGTTGATCAAAACCGGTAGTTTGGCCCAAGGAATCTGCACGCGCGGAATTCAAATCCGGTGCAGGTGCATGTTGCATATAATTTTCAGGAAAAATAATTTGGGAGTCCGTGCGGATGATTGGAAAATCATTGTTGGATGTTTCTTCACTTGTATTCA
Source organism: Avena sativa (assembly GCA_916181665.1). Classification (NCBI taxonomy): domain Eukaryota; kingdom Viridiplantae; phylum Streptophyta; class Magnoliopsida; order Poales; family Poaceae; genus Avena; species Avena sativa. Next base: position 290,331,384 of record OV702296.1, read on the forward strand.
AGATTTCATGTCCAGTTTGATCTGTTTGTACACTAGCTGGAGCATGTACGCCTTCTGAAACCTGTGGAGGGTTAGTGGTAGGAACAATAGGCATATTGGCATGATTATGCACATCCTCGGAAATTAAATCTGGTGGTAATAATAGAATTTCCTCACGAAGACGACGACCAGCATTTGGATGCAAGAATTCAAAAGGAAAAATATTCTCATCGAACATAACATCACGAGAGATGTAAAAACGTCCAGTGGACACATCAAGACATTTAACACCTTTATGAAGAGGGCTATATCCCAAAAATACACATCGTTTAGAACGAAAAGCGAGCTTTCTTTCATTATAAGGACGGAGATTAGGCCAACATGCACACCCAAAAATGCGAAGAGAATCATAATTGGGCTTGATGCGAAGAAGTTTTCCTACGGGACTCTCAAGATTTAATACCTTAGTAGGAAGCAAATTAATTAGAAAAGTGGCTGTGAGAAATGCATCATCCCAATATTTGAGAGGCATAGAAGCGTTGGCAAGCAAAGCAAGACCAACTTCAACAATGTGACGATGTTTTCGCTCAGCCGAACCATTTTGTTGGTGAGCGTGAGGACAAGAGACATGATGTGTGATTCCCTCTTTTTGAAAGAAAGCATGAAGTTTCTCATATTCACCACCCCAATCTGTTTGCATAGTGATAATTTTTTGACCAAATTTACGTTCAACAAGTTTTTGAAAATTAAGGAACACTTGATAGACATCAGAACGCTTTTTGAGCAAATAGATCCAAGTAAATTTACTATAGTCATCAATAAAGCTTACATAATATGAGTGCTTGCCAGCAGACACAGGCGCAGGACCCCATACATCAGAAAACACTTGTTTCAAAGGAACATTTGATACACTAGTAGATGTAGGATAGGGTAACTGATGACTCTTAGCTTGTTGACAAGGATCACAAATATACGAATTGATTTCAGGCGAGAATGGGAGTTTATTTTTTCTAAGAACTTATTGAGCAATAAATGAAGACGGATGCCCTAGACGACGATGCCATGTGGATGAAGAAGGCGTGGTGGTGATGAAGGCATGCTAGGGAGACCCCCTGGAGATAGGAACTAGTGGATAAAGACCATCATGACATGGGCCTCTAAACAGAATTTCCTTCGTGGCCTGATCCTTGATCAAAAAGAAAAACGGGTGAAACTCGACAAAGGCATTGTTGTCTAGTGCAATTTTATGAGTAGATAGTAAACTTTTGGAAGCACTTGGAACATGTAGAATATTACGAAGTTGAAGAGAACTATGAGGAGTGTGCAACATCGAATGACCAATATGCGTAATTATCATACCTTGACCACTGGCGTTATGAACTTGATCGCGGCCTTGATAATTGTCACGAACATGAAGCTTGTTTAATTCTCCGGTGACATGGTTGGTGGCACCGAAATCCATGTACCAATTTGTGTCCACGCCATATGCACCTTTGTTCTCATTGTTGGAATCATTGTCATCATCGCGATCCGAGTAGCGCCACCAGCATTCATTGGCAGGATGACCATACTTTTTGCAAATCTGACATGTGGTATCCTGATGAGGGGAGGGGATGCGGCCACGGCCACGACCTCCCTGGAAGCCACCTCGGCCCCCCTGATTTCCACCTCGACCTCCTTGATTTCCTCCTCGATACTGATCATTGGGCCTGCCTCTATTCTGATCATTGGGACGATATTGGTCATTGCCGCGATACTGATTATTGTGGAAATAATAGTCATTGCCGCGGTATTGCTAATCATTGCCGCGATACTGCTGGTCATTGCCGTGATACTGGCCTTGACCGCCTCGAGGATTGTTGGGCTGGTTGGGGCGACGACCACGATATGTAGCATTAGCAGAGGACTGAAAAGAGGTGTTCCCTTCGCCGGACTCAGAGAGCCCAATCTGACGTCGATCAAAAGCAGTGAGCTGCGCACACATGTCAAGCACCGTAGTACTCGAAACAGCAATGATAGCGGCGATGAGAGGGGTATAATCACCACCCAGTCCATTAAGAATATACTCCTTGAGTTCATCATCGTCAATTTTCCTTCCAGCAGCAGCAAGCTCCGAAGCAAAGCCCTTCATCTTGGTGATGTACTTGTCAGCTGTCATATCTAGTTTCTTCGTGTTGGAGAGAGATCCTCGTAATGCATTAATCTGAGCCTTGGACTGTGAGGTGAAGAGTGCCTCAATGGACGCCCAGGCGTCGCTGCAGTGTTCGACGCCAAGAACATGCGCCAGGATGTCAGGGGACAGAGTCTTGAGTAACCAACTCAGGACCTGTTGATCTCGTGCCAGCCATACGCCATAGACGGGGTTTGACACAGATGTAGGTTTCTTTTTTTCATCTTCTCCTTCTATGGTTTTGGGCGGCGCGGCGTCGGAACCGTCAAGCAGTCCCATGACGAGCGCACCACGGACGGCGGGAAGGACCTGCATCTTCCAGAGCAGAAAATTCCCCCGCGTGAGCTTCTCGGTTGGTGGTGCCCCAAGAGTTGCTGCCATGGCCATTGGCGTGGTAGTAGACGACGACATCAGATCTTTCTTCTCTTTTTTTTTTGAACTCAATCGTAACTGAGCACAGGGATTTTATTTGTGTGGATCACACCGATCGTAATCGAGGCGAGCGAACGATTTTACGATGATTGAGCCAAACGTATCGGCGACAATCTGATTTTTCTTGGCGGAGAGCTAGACGTCGGGAAGAGTCCGCTCTGATACCATATCAATATTTGTGGGTACAATGGCATAGAGTGCCTCGCGTACGTGCATATATATAACAATCGTACCGATCGGAAATACAAGAGGAGTCCGTACGTGACAGGAGTACGGACCGGTAACAGACCAATGGTGTACACAGTTGGTACAATATACTATCCTAATATATGTCTAACACCATGAACATGCACCGTTGAAGACATCGTTGTCGAAGTAGTCTATGTGTCGGTTCCCGTAGCTAGTCGATTAGCCACAAGAAGATTTCTCCTTTGCGAAGATCCGCACCATCAAGTGCTCCAAGTGTAGCACCTCACCGGTATCCACACGTACGAAATCAGTGGCACCATGTCGAGATGTGATCAAGCACATGGTGAAAGCGGGAAGGTGTCGATGAAGATTCGGCGGAGCTTCCGTAGTCCCGTCTAGATTAAATCTAAACGGAGGTAGAACTCGGGCAACGCTCCAGCGTCATAGAAGAAGAACCTAGGGCACGTCGGCCCTAGGGTTTAGACTCACACCATGGAGGTGGCGGAGAAGAGAGGGAGGCGATGGCGACACATCCGGTGGCGCAGCGCAAGGAGGCGGCGCGCAGGGCAGCGGTACTGTGCGGGTGGTGCTGGCTAGGGTTTCGACGGCAGGGTGCGGCGGCGGCTTGGGAATTTGGGGCTGGGACTTGGACACCTCTTGGTGCGCCCATTTTCACCCTTTTATGGGTGGCAAGGCCCCTTGGGTCATCCACAAGCCAACCTCACAGTTTGAGCAACTTCCGGTAGGTTTGGGTCACTCCAAAACTACTTCAAAACTACCTCCTTTGACCAATCCGAATTGAGGTAGGGGGCTTCTTCTTGTCTCTCAAGGCAACGTGGGTACACCTCTTACGGAATCTTCCGGACATCCTATGATAGGCCGGGTACCTTCCGGAATCATCCAGGACCATGCTGGGTAATATTTCAAACACTCAATTCTATATGAAGAATTTCAAGAGATAAAAGAACACAATTAGGATATCTTCTTTGGCCAAATGCTAAGATTGCCGAACAAGCACATGCATCCGACCTATAGATACCCAAAGCCCAACTTCTTGAACAACAGAGCAGAGATTCCATTCTAAGTTGTTTTACATCAAACAAATCCGTGAAGATCAAACCTTGGACCACATCAGCTTGAGTGCTTATTTCTACTCGATTCCATCCCTCACTGCTACTGCTAGTGACGATAAAGGTTACTTTGCCATGTGTAAACGCCTGACCCAGATGTCCTTTTGATCCAGTCAACGATTAGCAGTAGAACATGAACTCCTTGACATTGTCGCTGATCTTCGGGAGCGCGGACCTCTCGTGAGTCCGTGACATGGCAGAGGACGAACCCTGGTCGGAGAACTCGTCGTCCAGGTAGTGGCGCGCACGGAAGGCTGCCAGGTGCGCATAGTACGCTGGAGGAACTGTTAGAGAGTAGAGACAACAAAATCAGCAGACTTTCCAAGTTTAAATATATTTCTGACCAAAACTACTAGCAGCATTTTCTCCAAGATGATAAAGAAGCATTGTGAATACACTGTATGCATACCTATGGAGACAGAACGGGTGCACCTAGCATACCTGCAATAGATCATAAAAATAAAAGTTAGTTAAGCATGCTACAACAGTATTCGGCATATGCGTCATTCAAAAGGGAGAAGACAGTGATGGTTACGTGTAGCAAAGATTATAAGTCAATGTTTGCAGGGCATCAGCGGTAAATCGGTTCTCATCGAGCAGAACATGATAATGTGCCGGGCGGCTTGTTCCCTGCTCAAACGAAAACATGGAGGAAACATTGATTTCGGGCAAACCAATAGTCATCATCAAATATTAGCCCAGCGCATTACAAGGATGGAACTTCCCAAAAAAGGTGAATCATGTAAGTTACCTGAATACCAGCATGGCTGCATAGATAAAAATCAAACTCAGTGGGATGGCAGATCTTCGTGTCGACAACGGTACCTGAGCAAAAAGCACATGACTTCAATCTTGTTTCGGCACAAGCTTCTGATACTTCTGTACCCTAACAAGTCATACACATCTTATGCTGACTAAGCACCAAGCAAACTTACCAGGTAGGATATTTCCACTTCGATCCGTCAAACCTCGTGCACCGTGATTTTCAGGAAATATGCGAGTGTGATGCCTCTTTTGCACAACAACAAATGTAACTGGCGGAAGGTAGCCCTCCTGTAAGGTAGCACAAGCCTGGGAACAAGAACAACATTATGTTCAGAAACACCCATATGACTTGCAGATTCCATTAGGCACAAAGAGGTGCATGCAAAGAACCTTGCGAATGGCATCCATTTCATAAAGCAAAACTTGGCTGAACTGTCCCTCACTAACACCATCCCTGCACATCACATAATTCAATATTAAGACAACACTAAGAAATGATTCAGTAAAACAAAGACCGTCGTCAATTACAAACCTGTAAAATATAATCCTGCTTGGTTTGCATCTAGTGGCTTTGTAGAAAGAGACAAGCAATTCCCTGCAGCAATTATATGTCATTACTGCAAAAATAAAAACTACGAACCGATTTACAAAAAAGTAATGTTGCCTTACCTTATCATTCCACCTGTAACAAGTCCCTTCTGTGGATCTTTTGTTTCTGTGTAAAGGTCAGCTATAATTTCTTGCCTAGGACCTTGTGAAGACACCAAGCATTTGTACTTGGTAACTTCTGGCCAATCCATCGATGCAACAACCTATGGTCGGAGGAACTAGAAGCCTTAAATACAAATTCATTCATAATAGGATGACAATATGACTTATGGCAAATGAGGATTTGAGCAAGTTGGCATAGTCGAACAATGTGTAAGTGAAGCATTATTTCTCCGTAACCCAAGACAGCTTAGTTGCCTTCACAATGAAAAATGAATATCGCTAGTTTGGTTCAGAGTTACTTATTGAAATACAAAGCAATTCCAGCTCTGAATATCCCCATAATAAAAAGAAAAAAGAAGGAAATACAATAGAAACACTAGAACACTATTCTTATTAGTGTATATGACTATTTTTATTCCAAATAAAGAGACTGCAAAATTGACATATAGTGACATGATGAGCAAGATATAACAAAACGACATACCGCAGCGATAGATGGCGATGCATCTTCTCCAGGAGATGGGTGGGTCACATCAGCTCCAAAAATTATCGTAGGGACATCTGTCAAAAGTGGAATCCTCTTGTACAAAGCATTTTCAAGCACCATATTCCGACCTCCAACCTAATCACAAAAACCAATGCTGTCAATGTTCTCTGGATCTGATTGTAGAGTAGCTAGTCAATCATACCTTAACGTTGATCTTCATAGAAAGATTTTCAAGATACTGTTTCCCACCCTTCTGAAGGTTTTTAGGTAAGCAGCACTGTGTTATTACACCAAGCTCGGTTTCACAAAGCCGTTTAATCCTTCCTGCATTAAACGTCAGCAACTTGCAATTAAAAACGAGAAATTGAAATCATCAGATAACAGCTCGAGAATCAATTTAAAGAGCTTACCATAAGAACCACTAATATCAGGTAGTATGATAATCAATAATTCAAGTTGCTTCCCTGGACCTTGCTGAGCAAGTACTTGTGCAGAATTCCTATGGATATTTCTGATTGCAGACTCCACACTTTCCTGACGGCTTGGTTGTGTGATTTCCACACATGGTTTCATGTTCATTTGCTAGAATGGAAAATTCAAGTTAAATGAGTATAGGAGTCCACGCGGTAAATATGCTTGTTAATTACAGGAGTTCCTTCCAGAAGAAGAAAGAAGCAACTGATTCTAAAAAAAACGTTACCATGCCAACGCTATTGCACATGCGGGCCAGATCGCTGCAGAACATGCCAATGTCCTTCGGGTGCAGGCGAGAAGCGAAAGTTAGACATGCCCAATTGTTGATACATCCTCCATTGACAAATTTCTGAGAAACAAACCAGAAATCAATATACCCAGACTGTTTAATGAAGAAACCTCAGAAAACCAGAAACAAACATTTCAATGAATAATATCATATATCAATGAAAAAAAATGCATATATGATCATAGCTGCATACCAAATAAATCAGTAGCTAAAATACAAATGTTCCTCGCAGTGTATTAGGACTAAATAACAGGCAAGACAGAAGTGAGAAAACAAATCACAGGCACTGAATGCAACAATGTTGCAGAATAATAAGGTTGCTAAAAATGAAATAGAGAATACTACCTTGTTAAACATGTTCCATTGTCCCACAGAAGGATCACATACTTTATCCCGTCCAGAATCGTGATATTTAAGCTAACAACAGGAGCAATGTGAAAAAGGTCAGATGAATGCAAACAGTAAACAGAAACAGTAAAATTTGATGCTATGGTTTAGAGCAATACCCTTGGTGGAGGAAGTACGCGAGCATCAACCAATGCAAGTTGGTTCGTCACTTTCATTCCAAATTCTTTTGAGTACTGGTCGTTGTCATAATTATTCCTATTAACAATCTGCGAAGATAACAGTTCAGATCATATATCTTCAAACCAAATGAATACAAATAGTTGTAGATATGATTAACACAAAACACAAAATGCGCTCCTTTGCCAATAAAACAAAAAATTGCACACAAATTGCTAAATTACATCTAGAATACTCTTCTCCCTTTGTGGTGGTCGTTCACATGTCATCTTTAGTATGCCTGTAACTTGGCGTTCATTCAGCTTTCTAGAATACCGTTGTCCCTCAACTATGCTGCAAACCTGAAGAGAACAAATGACAATTTACAGCAAAAACAATAGACCAAATGTAACGTGGAACAGAACAAGATCAATCCTAATTATATAGACATCATTTCAAGGATAAATGTAAGATAGAGAAACGTTACCTCCACAGGCAAATATATTGGTTTGCTATCATTGCCAGCTTGAAGGCAAGGCCAATTAGTATATTTTAACGAGTAATTGTATTGATTCTTGAAGTACTGGACAACCGATGTGCGTGTCCCGTCTTGATCAAAGCTGTAGAAGCAAATGTAAGCATTTTGGTTAACGTTATGATGTATGTCATTCAGAAATGAAACAGGGAGCGGCAAGCTCCTTAATTTGGAAACAAAATATGTTGTATCGGTGCAATTACCATGGAAATATATGCTGATGAAAAAGCATAAAGGAAACAAGGTATAAAAGTGAGTACATACGTTAAATCCTTCAATGGTGCTGCAGTTATCCCAGTAATCTTGTAACGAATTTTCTTATCTGTCCGATGAGTGGCCACAACCCGAACACCTCTAAGGGCTCTCTTCAGCTATAAAATAAAGAATGAATTGACTTAAGACAAACAGGCAACAAAATAATATTCAACGAGAACAAAATTCTACTGATCGACCAGTGATACCTTAATACGATCCTGGTCTGATAGCCTTGAAGTATCTCGCATGTTCAAATATTCAACCGCAAAGTCCATCACTGGTTGGGCCTTGTAAAATGATGTTGCCGAAATATCTGAGATCATAATTTACAATAACAATTGTGAACAAAATTTCATTCCAAGAGGCAACAAAAATGTGGAACACATAGTTTTCAATTAATGGGAACATTTTAGATATACGTCCATACCAATGTTTAGCGACAATCCCATCTGTGTGGGGCGGAGGCTTTGGTAATATCCCCTCCAGCATTCGACACCGTTGTCAAGTGGACCACCATGTCCAAATGACCGAGAGAAAAATGATCTTGAGATTGACAAATACCTATTTCAATGAACTTAAGTCAGCTCGCAAACAGAACTCTTTATCATAATTATTGAAATAAAAATAAGGAACAAGATGGAACTTTTTTCTACTCCATATATATCAAGAATGTGTCATATATCGATGGATTACTTGGTTGTGGGGCATTCCCTTAGAGCGATGTCTAGCGCTTGGATAGTGTCTTGAGGCAACTCCATGTGCCTACCAGCCAAGAACTGTTGAAGATCGTACAAGTTCACATTTGAAACATGTTGTATAGTCACCTTATATTCCTCTTCCCTGAAACACGACAACTAGTTACTACATAAAGCTGTTAAATGAACAAAAATAAGGTGATGATGAAAACAAAAGGTTGGATGTAACAATTGTACCGTTGGTTCACTCTGTTGGCATTAGCAAGTTTGACAACGAATTCTTTGTTCTTAAACGGTAAGGCACCAGCTGTATATATGTTCTTTCTGCCATCATAAACTGGCAATCTACCACCCAAGAATTGACTGTGAAGCCTAACAATCTCATTGACAATCGATCTGTTGCGATCTCTGGACCTTGTTTCCGGATAAATCACCACCTGTGCAACATATATATAGATGGTGGTTAGAAAATTAGCATAACGTGTACTATCACAGAAGTAATCAAAGTGAGTGTGCAAGACTGAAACTAAGGTGTCAAGTGGGTCCCACCTAAATCTAAATTATAGTTCATTTTGTAATTTATAGTTGAAAATTCTGAAAATGAACTATAAATGGGATTTTGGTGGGATCCACGCTTGCATCTCTAACTGAAACAAGACAGCTTACAATTCCCATGATTTTGTTATTTGTAAACTGCCTGATTCTAGTTACCAAAATGAAATTACTGTTCTTCAGCAGCTGGGTTGGGTTTGGCATAAATTTGCGTTAGTTTGCTTCTACCAACCCAAATCAAATGAATGGTTAATACTACAACTTGGAACGAATTAACTGAGCAAGATCAACCCACATGCACGCACATGGAAGTGGAACAGGAACATGCATCGGATCGGAAGGAGAAGGGGAAGGGCATACAGTATCCACGGTACAATTGTTACAAAAGAAATTGTATACTCCCTCCGTCCCAAAATAGACGTCTCAGATTTATTAAAATTTGAATGAATCTAGACACTATTTAGTATATAGAACAAGAACATGCTAACATATATGCATCGGAAGGGGAAGGATAATGCAGTACTATGCACACGTACATCGTAATGGTAGATATCCTTGTCCGCGACTTGCACCAGAAAATGGTTGGCGCGAACGCGGCACCTCTTCCCGACGGTCCCGAATCCCGGCCGCGCAGTGAACTTCTCGGCCTTGCTGGACACCGGCGGCAGACTCACGGGCGCGGGCGCAACCGCCTGCTGAGTCTCCTTACTCTTCATGAGCTCCTCCACCGGCACCGTGGCCGAGGAAGACGAAGGCCTCTCGACCGCCTTCGGCAGGACCATCTTCCTCTCCACCTCGGCAGCGAGCAGGTCGGCGGCCGCCGTCGGCGCCACCACTGCTTGTGTGCCGGGACGGTAAGAGCCAATGCCAACGTGCTGCAAGTCGTGCTCCCGCGCCACGGGCACCGCACCTCCACCGCCGGCTGGAGGTTGCGAGGCCGAGGGTTGGACGCGGCCACCGCCACCGCCGCCTCGGCCTCCGCGCTCGCCACCTCGACCACGGCCGCGACCATCGCCACCGCGTCCTCCCTGTTCGCCGCCGCGGCCACGCGACGCTTGGGAGTGTCCCCCGCGCTCGGCCCCGATCTCCCCGCCTGGGCCCCTCCCTCGGCCGCCTCCGCCACCATATCCACCACCACCACGCCCTCGGCCTCCTTCATGCCCTCCGGAGGACTCGCCGCCGCGGCCGTGGCCGCCGCGCCTGCCGCCTCCCCCTCCACCGCGCGAATACATGGCAGGATCGTGCCCTAAGCCGTACTGCTTGTCGTACAGCGTGAAGCCACGATCTCAACCCTGGTGCTCGAAGTGGAAGCAGCTAGGCCGGGGGGCTGAGGCTATATAGAAAAGTTGGGTTCGCAAATGTACAGAGGGGACAGGGTATACATAGGTCTATGCCGATGACATGTGGAGCCGAACAGAGGCGGGCCCACATGTCCGTGACTCGTGCCGACGAGGTGATCCGTGTACGCGAGTCGAGCGGAGAGGAAGAGGCGCCCGACCGGCCGGGGTCTCCTCGAATTCTCCCTTTCGCACCCGAGCAGGCGCGACCCGCGAGGACTTCCAAGCGGTCCCAGGGTGTCATGGAGCCAGGGATGGGTACTCCTACCGGGCGGACACGTACGGCAGCGCGGCGCGGGCGGGCCGTCTGGGGAAGAGGGAGGGAGAGATATATGCCCGCTGGGATCTCGATCGATACGCGCGGGGAACGAGGAAACTTTTTGTAGCCGCCGCTCACGCAACCGGCCGTCACGTCTAGTCGCCGTCTGCGCTCTTTGAACAGAGGCAATGATGATGAGTTAAACTGGTCATAATGAAGAGTAACTTAGAGCAGTAACATGACATGTTACTAGGCTGGTTATAGTAGGAGTGACTTCACTAGTAACTAAGAGTCCAAATCAGCATTTTTGTTTATGTGGCAATGATTTAATGAAGAAAGAGATGGACTGAGTAACTAACTATGTTACTATAACATCATACATACCAAGGCAAAGTGTGTCTATAACCTAATTAATGTGGTATTGCATGTTATCACACCTAAGTTATTTTCCACTATGAAGGTAGTAACTTAGACTACTCCCTCTGCTAGGGATTATAAGGCCTATGGACCACTTTGATAGGATTAAAAAAAATCAATCATCCTTTTGATTACTATATGCACCAATAGTTACACATATATAAGAGAAGAGAAAGAAAAAGAAGATCATGCATTGGATGAGAGATGGTAATAAATGAGAAAGGACTTGTAATTTCTAACATTTTAAAAAAACTCTTAGGCCTTATAATCCCTAATGGAGGAAGTATTTTTATAGTGGTGTCATGTAAAGGTTTATTTATTACAATATAGACTCATTTTGTCTTAAAATGTGTGATGTTATGGTAACATAGATAGTTACCACAAACCTCTCATCATTTAATTGCATGTCATGTCATCTAAATGCTTAGTTGGCAATACATGTAGGACTATGTTACTACTCAAGTTACTCTCACTATGACTAGTCTTACCGCTACCGGGGCGCTGCAAATTCCACCGGAGTTCGTTCGTTTCTTGTTTCCTTGCCTGGTCCGTGCTCACTTCAGCAAACTACTCCCTCCGTCACGATTTAGAGGGCGTTTTAGAAAGATTGTTGGGACCTAGATGGATGCTGATTGGAGCTAGATTTGGTGGAGTTTAGGCGCATGCATTGGTGGAGTTGCATATAAGAATTAATTCCTTGGCTGTATGTAGTAGAAAGTGAGAAGAAAAAAGAGGGCATTAATTCTATGATTAAATCTAACGCGTCTAGGAAGAGAGGAGTTTTGAAAACGCATGGTTTTTGTAAGACGTCCTCTAAACTGTGACGGAGAAAATAGTAATATTGCACACGTGGTGTCCCGTGTATAACACTGCATGTAGCTTAATGCATGCAGATAATCATTATGTGAGAAAAGCCCAATATATGTAGAACTGTGTATATCATTTTAATTGTTGATTGCAGTGATAAAGGTAGTAGAACTGTGTTTACCTTGCCAGAAGATATTATTCCATGCATATAGCTTTCCCATGTAATAGGTATATTGTATTTGCAAGTTCGTGCCTGAAGTTTATGAAAAACTTGATAATTGGCTCGATCTTTGCAAGTTCGTGTCATGAAGTGTGAACTCTGAATATCCTTGTTTTTTCACATCCTCCAATCGACTTACACTCTACCTACTAAGTCTACATTTGTGGTTGTATGTATACTGATGAGATTGTGACCGTGATCCGTTGTACACATACAGGCCGGCTCTATATTTTCGGGGCCCCTTGGACGAAGTCGACAAAAGAGCCCCCTAATAACACTATATATATGTACGTATAACTAGATATATAGGCGATATATGTATTAATTTTATTTCAAAATATTTAAAAGCATATAACCACATGTTCATAATCGAGATGTCTAAATAATTATCAAACGCTAAAGCATTGTGATATTTAGATAAAAAAATAAAAATGATAGATGCTAGCCAATACCTAAAAAAACCAGCCTCTAATGAGATCATAGACAATTAAGCTTCAGTGCTTGGAGATTGTTCATCATCACTAGGAGCATCTTGTTCTTCCCTCATATTGTTCTCATTAATATTAACATCAATATCTGCATGGAAAACAAAAGATTGTAATTAATTAATTATTTACACTTGGCAAAATTGACGCTAGTTAGTTATTTACCGTTTTCCGAGGATTGTTCATTAGCCTCAAGATCTATATTTGAATTATTCTCATTATCTTCTCCGAGATCAGATTCTTACCTTTGATTATTATTTTTGACATCAACACTACTTTTTGTTAGAAAAAACTTTTTTAAAACACCTCTTTGTGAATCAATATGATTCTCTCTCTTTTTTTTTTCGCAGCACACGACAATTGCTTTCCTATCGTAAAACCTATCAAAGATTAATGTGATGGAATTTACAACAAATTATAATCTTGAAAATTATAAATCTAATTAAGGGATTAATTAAAAGGATTAGAGGAGGTATTACTAAGAAGGGATTAACTTACAGAGGAGGGCAGGGCCGCAGCCGCAAGGGCGCTGGGCGATTGGGCGTGTCGCCGTGTCCAAGAGAGAGCAGCAGGCCTGGAGCAGGAGCAGCTGAGACGGCGACCTGGCGTCTGGCGACTGGCGACTTGGCGAGCGCAGGGCGGCACCGCGACAGGGCGTGGGCGAGCGTCGTGACTCACGAGTCGCGAGAGACAGGAGAGACCGAGAGCGTCGCGACCTTTCAGTTCACGATCGTCGATCGATTGAGAGTTTGGGAATTGGGATCGATCTCTAGCCTCCCGGCCTGCTCGGCTGCTCTCCCCGGTATGGGCACGTTCAGCGTCATTTGTTCAGTTCAGCCAGGCAGGGCCTGTGTTCAGCGCATGTGCATAAAAAATATGGCCCCCCTTGGCTTGGGCCCTTGGCCGTTGCACAACTCTACCATGGGCTAGAGCCGGGCCTGTACACATAAAGTGAACATGATGTCTTGAATGGCCGATCGACACATGGAAAGTAATTATTAGGCATATAATGAAGTACAGTAAAGATGAATAGATGATGCTTCTTCATACCTAAGAGTACACCTGAAATCAAGTTCAGAGAAAGACAACAATTGCCTTGAGACCGCCACATACTTTGCGAGATGTCTGTACGATTGCACCAGCGGAAAAGCACACATCGCAATTTGCCAACAACGTGAACTTAGCAATCACGACTCAGAATTAGCACTTTCTTCTGATAGTGTAGCGTCTCAAAGGGATCGCACACACAGATAGCACCGTGTTAACATGAAGAGAGAATTTCAAATGAATCACAGGCTACGAGTGGGTTGGCGGTAAACCTGGCAATGGTCCTATAACTAAACCACACCTGGACCATACTCAATCACGTGGAGTTGAGAACCACAACCAAACCACACCCCCGGCTATGGATGGCACCCACCGGGTATGGAGGCGGGTATGGCACCTCCATACCCATCTCCGCCACCTCTCCCCTCCACCACCACCCGCCTCCATACCCGCCGTCGGGTCCATGTATCCACCAGACCCGCCACCCGGCGGGTAGCCACGACCCGATGGGTACCCACCAAGATGCACAAAATGGCCTCCTTCCTAGTCACTTGCGGCAAACTGGCGCGCTGCTGGTCGCCTCCTTGTGCTCCCCTGCAGCTCTACGGTGAGGGCCGCACGCCGAGGAGGAAGCCAAGCCATGCCACACTCCCGTGCAGCCGGATCTCCGGCAACTCCTCGATAGGCGGCGGTGTGGAGCTGTGGGCTGTGCATATGCTTGCTGACGCGGTCCTTCGTCGGAGTCGCCGCCCTCTCGGCCTCGAGTGTCGTCGCTTGGAGCCTTGGCGGTGGCGGTGGCGGTAGCGGCGCGGTCCGGGCCTCCAGGGAGCGAGAGGAAGAAGAGGCGGGGCGACAGGGTCCAAGGGAAAGTGGCGGCGCGGGGTGGGAGTGTTGGTTGGATGCGGGGTTGGGAAATTCGGATTTAGGTTAGCTACTTATAGGTTTCTCCCAGGCACTGACATGCGGGATCCACATGAAAATTGACGGGTATGTGGGTTAGTGGGTATGGGTTTACCACCTCTAGACCCGCACCCGCTAGACCAGATGGGTCTGGATTTTTAACACTAAGCGGACCCATGGGTTTGTTCTCTAAATGACATGGAGGGCTAAAAGAAGACTTGCCTTCTCTATCATTGTACTCGCCCTGAGGAGCGGTTGGCGTGGGATAGACCCCATAATTAGGCTAATCATGGTGGTTGGATTAAGGCGATGGACAGTATTGGACCAATCCGGAGCACTGGATGAGGCAAAAATCTTACGGCTGATGCTATTTGGATCCGTCACCTCCGGATCTTTTTATATTAGCGTAGATGTAGTCAGGGCCGGTCCTGAGATTTCGAAGGCCCGGGGCGAAACTAAAATTTAGGGCCCTCTGGTATTATATATATAATGATTAAAAATAACTCTCAAAAAATATAATGATCAAAATAAATAATTAAAGAATACCCAATTGCAATATTCATATAAAAAATAATAATTTGATATATTACCTTAAAATTTTCTCCATGAATTCCTAGAAGCAAAATCATTGACAATGGAATCAATATTGATCTCGTCTAATAACGTCTTCTTGATATTGATATATAGAGTTACCAAACCATTTAACCGCTCTTGAGATATCATAGATCTCAAATATTTCCTCAATAATTTCAACTTCTCAACTTTGAGAAGTTTCTTTCGGCTGATGCAACAGTAATATTTTCTTCTATAGGCCCTTTTTCTACTAACTTATCCCTTGCTTTGCTATCAATACTAGTCCAATTTAGCGGATCATAAATATCCACACTATCCTCATCAACACTAACAGATTTTGAAGGAGATGAATTATGTACGTGCTCATGATCACTCATATTGTAATTATCCACGTTAATGCCAATGTTGTCCTCCGCTCTCCTATGCGCCAGAGGAAATTCATCGCGCTAGCTGAAAATAAGAATTAGGGCAGTCCGTCCTTGTAATGTTTGAGAATTGATGACTTCCAATGTTTGTGTGACGTCTATCCTTGCGAGCAAGACGAGAGCAGGGGCAGCACAGATGAGATGGGCGACGAGCAAGGAACGACGGGCGACAAGCGATGGCGTCACAGGCTCACGGAGCAGGTGTCATGGCGTGCGTCAGGGCATGCCCACGATCGGGTCGAACAGGGGCTCGCGAGCTGGCCCTATGCGTGAAAGAGATCGATGTGATTGCTAATCTCGATCTGATCGCTATTCCTATTTCTAATCGGAAGAGCTAGGTGGGTCTAGGAGAAGAAAAGGGCCTAATTTAGCCTAGAGGAAAACATGGCATTTTTTTCTAGAATCTATACTATGCCGGTATAGAATAAATATTTGGAAAGGGCCCCCAATTTTTTTGGGCCCGGGGCGGCTGCCCCTCCGGTCCCTCCCGAGGGCCGGCCGTGGATGTAGTTGCAGATATGGATTGTGTATTCACTGGAGAATTAGAGCAAGCCCCGGGCCAAAAACAAAGTCTAAAAATACGACTTGAAAACACTCTCATGCAATGGCGCTAGTTTTTCTAACTAAAGTGTACTATCTTCGTTCCAAAGATTAAGACTTATATTTTTTTTTCTAGAAGTCAAACTACGTAAAGTCTGACCAAGTTTTTAAAGAAAAATATTAATATACAATACGAAATACATACCATTTGGTACATCATGAAACATATTTTTACATGATATCTATATAATATCATATTTTCGATAGGTTTTTTCTAAGAATTTGGTCAAACTTTCGGTAGCTTAATATTAAAAAAAAAGACTTAAGCTTTAGGACGAGGTAGTATAGAAGAACATGTAATTTCTTTCAGTAGTATTTCCGAACTGTTATCTGGAACTAGAATTCTTATTATTATTTTGTTTATATTAGACCTTGTATTTCGCCTTTAGCAACAATTACAACAATTGAAGTAATTTTTAGGGGGAAATAAAAGTTGTTCTGAAGAGCAATGACGTGCCGCAATCCTGATCTTTTGTGCCATGAGCCATGGTTTATCCCATTAGATCCACTCGTTTTTTTTGTTGGAAGTGGGACCACTTAATCACTTATAGTTTTTTATCTGAGAAATATCTAATCATCTAGATAACCAAAGTAGAGACAGGCCCCCGATAGCAGAGAAGAAAGCCCAATTTCAAGCCCACTAGAACCACATAACGCTTCGGCGCTTCTCCTTCCTCTTCTACCTGAAACGCACGACAAAAAGCTCGTACTATCTCCAATGGCGCTGCTGCGACCTTCTCCCTCGGCGCATATGCAATACCTAGACGCCCCTTGAACCTGGGGGATTGGTGCGGCCACCCACACCCCCCACTCATGGTCGGCCCTGAGAAGATTGGCTACTGCGTCCGAGTCAAATCAAAATCATCTATAGGTAATAGGCTAGACAGATTGCTCCGCCCCGGGCCATGGCCCTGGTTGCCCGAGACGTGGATCCGCCCCAGTGGTACTGTATTTTTATTCATATATATACTCCTACTACATGCACACGACGTGCACAAAGACACGTCCGTTTATTCACGTCCATCTCTTATCTTCAGCGAAAAGCACAACATCTGTGCTTATCCGCGCGCACAACATGTCTGCCTTGAACCGGGGCTACCGCAAGGTGATCGTCACCTTTGCATGCGCGTGCTTGCACCACAACCCAGGCTACTTTGCATCATGCATGTGTGCGTGGAAGAGCCCCATAATGGACTTGCATGGACTGCATGCCAATGTTGATTGGTCTTCCCACACGCAATGCACATTACATACAAGGCACTAGCACACACTCTACAACGCCGCCACAGTTTTTGAATCTACCGGGGATTAAACTGTGCCGCGATTTAGTTCAAGGATAGTACGTAGGTTGTACCATGTTCAATGTAGAAAGACATTGTTTCTGCATGATCTCTATACTCATCCCTTGAAATTGCACATATTGTGTGTACTATGTTATGTGAGGCAACATACCATGTTTCGCTCTTTACTATTAATATTATTGCACTACCAATATTACGTAAAAAAAAATTGCACTACCGATCTATATTTAGATAGTGGCACATTGTGTCCAGCAGATGGCCTATAATATTTTTTTTGAATGTTAGCAGGAGAACTGCTAAATTTATTGATTAGATAGATAGAGAGTTAAACAAGGCAAAGGGGTGGAAAAACAAGGGCAGGGACCCCGGTCACCCCCTACAAAAAAAGAAACAAGAGGAAACACACAAAAAAGAAGAAACTAGTGAGGCCATCAGCCCGGGTCTAAGGGGATTTTGGCGCCTGCCATGTTCCAAAGGAGGGCTTCATCATTGATACGGACAAACATGCCATCGGCGTTTAGTTCTTCATGTTGAAAAATTCTTCGGTTTCGTTCCTTCCAGATTTCCCATGACACAAGCAATTGCAACGAGTGTGTGCCCCTTCTTTTTCAGCTGTTAAGTTTTCCTTGCAGCAATGCAGCCATTGTGAGACAGTTTATGCTTCGTTCCAAGCCGTGGGGTTTAGGGATAGCAAGTTAAAGGACGCAGCAACATTTTTCCAGATAGATCGTGACCATGGGCATTCCACAAGAATATGCCATGGGGTCTCCGGATTTCGGATGCAGAGCGGGCAGAAATAGTTGTTTTCCCAGCCCCGTTGTTGCAGCGCATCGGCGGTCAAAATACGCCCAAAGGCCATCGTCCAAAGGAAGAACTTGCATTTCCCCGGCGCCCACCCCTTCCAGATGGTGGTGCAGAAGTCGGACTTGGTAGCCCCGCTGAATTGTAGGAGGTAAGCAGAGCAGGCAGTGTATTCGCCAGAACCCTCAAAACGCCAGCGGATCGTGTCTATGTGCAACTAGTTTTCTTGTTCATTGGACCTAGTTTCGTAGGGTCGTCGTCTATTGGAACTTTGGAAGGCAGCTTGTGTACCAAGTACCAACTAGTATACTAACGTTCGGTTGCTTTTTAACTGCAAATGATTATATTCTGTCACATTGTGTTCAAGAGATGGCCCAAAGTGCCTACACTACAGGAAATCTTGAAGACGCCGACGGCCAGTACGCTACGCCGACGGCTAAATGTTGGGACCGTCGGCGTAGCTTCCTCCCCAGGCCAGCCCCGACGTCAGGCCGTCAGTGTAGTAACGGCCGTCGGCGTAGCCCTTCAGAATTTTTTTTTCTGATTTTCAGATTATTTGTATACTATCGGATTTGGTTGGGCTTATCCCTTTAGATTATTTTTTATATTTAATTTTAGCCATATATTTTATACTAATTTATTAATTACTCCCAATAATTTAATGTTAATATATTTTGTACTCCGATTGTAGCCGTTTGTAACGTTCGGATAGGAGTATCCATCGTCGCGATTCTCTTCGCTCGGGTGCATGTGTCCCCCGGGTGCATGTGTCCCCCTCCGCATGCGTGCGTTGTAACCTAAAGATAAGGTTCTGGACTTATATAAGGGAGAAACTCCCCGTTCCGGTGAAACCAGGTAGGATAATGCCCTCCCCTTGTGAACTAACATGGTTTTACATCATCATATGACCTAAGCAAACATAAAACAAGAGAGTGCTACCCCTGTCAGAGGAACGTCTAGGGGGTAGACGATCTGATGCCCACAGATTAGGGTTCCGCAGCAGACCATGCTCCGGAGCTTCAGAATACCTCAAGGACTTGCATGTGGACCTAGCACATGCATGAAAGTGTTGTGCTATGTTGAAACATGCAAAACCTAGTTTCCTGGTGCATGTGTCCCCCTTCGCATGCGTGCGTTGTAACCTAAAGCTAAGGTTCTGGACTTATATAAGGAGGAAACTCCCCGTTCCGGTAAAACCGGGTAGGATAGTGACCTCCCCTTGTGTAACATCCCAGCATTTAGGAACTAACGAAGGGTAGATTTAGGAATTTGGAATGTTGCATGCATCCATTTATGAAAATGTGGGTAAAATTTTCGCCAAATAAAAACCTTAAGTGATCAATCTTTCTTTCATACTTTAAGATTAGGTATAGTCTTAAAGGATGAGCTTTGATATGATCTTTAAGGAATTATGTGTTTTTAAAATGAATTTGCATTTTAAACTTGGGTATTTGAATTATAATTTAAGTGAGTTAGGAATAAGTTTTAAATCTTAATTTAATTAAGAGATAATTATTACAACTTAATTTCTATCCAAAGAAAAACAATAATGAATATGAAACTTATTTCTTATCATCAATATATATAATCAAGTTATAAAATTGTAACTTATTGAAATCATCCACACAATTCACAAAAGCAAATATACAAAGAATAAGATTATTCTTTATTAATAATAATATAATCTTTATTACAATTGAATAAAATAAAGATTACAAAAATAATAAAAGAAAATTACAAAAGTATGAATAAGATTACATTGGACTATTTACTAACTATTCTATAACTAAACCTAAACTAAATCTTCATCCCTATATCTGTACCTGCAAAACAAAGACTAAATAGAAACAAAAGAAGGTTAGTGTTAGTATTATTTCTCTCAGACATGTCAGTGAAATGCACTAGACAAAATCATCATTGAGAAGTTTATAGAAAAGGGGCAAGTTTCACCAATAAGAAAGAATCCATCTTTCATAAATTTAAAGCCAAAAGTCAAATGACGGCCAAGAGGGGCAAATTCACCAGCCAGGTGAAAGTAACCAGGTAATAGTAAGTTTCAAAATCCTGAACATATCCACAAGTGCATAGCAAGCACACAGGCAGGACACACACCAACATGCATGTGGTGTGTTGTCAAAACCACAACACGGTCCCAATCTCACAAAACCACAAGCACAGCCATGGAGAGGCACTAGTGCATCACTCCATTGTTTGCACACAAGAACAGCCAGCCTAGACAGCAGTTTGCCAAGCACATCAGCCAAACCAAACCACCAAGAATCAACCAAACATCACCAGGATGGTGACATAAGGAGGGGGTGGATCATGTGGACAGCAAGATCAAGCCCAGGAGCTAGGAGGAGCAGATTAGCTCTAGATCAAGCACATTAGTCCAGCAAAATCAGATCAAGAACATCACCAACTTACTCCACAAACATCAGAGTCTGTGGTGAGTTTCATAAAACCTTCACATGATCTAATCATCTTATTTAGAGAAAAGCATGTGTTGTTTTAGAAAACAAACCCTCAGAAAGCACCCAAGTTGGGTGAATCCATCATAGGGATTTTTAAACTCTAAAAGCAAACAGCAAAGTACCAGGATCCAACCAGAGCTCAGAGCAACATCCTTGCTCTGGTTGTCAAACTATATTCTGCAATTCAATCATACATATACCTATGATCTATTTCTAGGCACATCCCTAAAGGAAGGGTAGCACAAATCTTTGGGATCCATAGAATGATCAAGCTCACTATCATTTTTCCAAGCTTTGATTCAATAAAGAATAGCTGGTACCACTACCAGGACTATCTAGATGAACCAATTAGATAAGATCTGAATCCCTAAGCCTCAGACCACCATCGTTGGTCTTAGGGAATTCAGAGAAGAGCATCTCTATTTATCTTATAAAGCCAAGTTTGTCTTAAGCCTAAAATAACCCAGTCAGTGGGTTAGAATCAAACTTGTGTGCCATACCAAGATGGTGTCACAAGAACAATCCATTATGAATCAGGATAGACATTTAATCATCACAAATTCAAACAATCAACTTAACTAATCATTTTCCTATTAACATAGGAATCATAACTAGGATATTCCTATATTAAACTTCACTGTGATCTCAAACCATGCACTAGTTCTAAGCCAACAGCACCAGGACAATGATTTCATCATGTCATAATCATGATCATAAACCCAGAGATGATAGTGAAAACTTATCAAGTCAATGACTTAATCAAGCATGATTCCCAAGCAACTATATCATCTAAATCTAATGCAATCCAAGCATCAAATCATCTAGTTCCACCAGAAACATCATAGATCATCTTAAGCAACAAGCCTCAGGCCAATAATCATTTAGCATGTGTACAGACCATCCAAATATGATTCAATTCATCCAGTACATGATCAATCACATAACAGGAACCCTAAATGGATAATCATCCTAATTTAAATTAGACAGTAGCAAGAGAGGACACTGCCAGCATCTAGCATCGAATCAGCAAGCACAGAGAGCACCGAGGGAAAGGAATCAAACTCACTGTTGGTCCTCGCTGAAGAATAGAAGAGGAAGCAGAGGGGCCGACGGCCATGGCGGCACGGGGAGCCCCCCAGAGGGGGCGCTGCAACCCGCACGGCGCCACGTCAGCGACCCTGATCACGACTGGAGGTGCAGAGCATCACCTCGACGCATGACAACCACGACAGCACTTGAATCCATGCCAACCCCCAAACCCTAGGGTTCGGGACGACATCGATCCATTACAGGAGAGCCCTAGGCTCGAATCCAATTGGATAGAACGAACGAGCATCACCGACAACCCCCTATTGCACCACAGCGGCGACCAGAACGGCCTACGGTGGCGGGAATCACCGGTGGTGGCATCGCCGGCCACATGGTCGGGGTCAAAAGAGGAGAGGATAAGCTCGAGGGAGAGAGAGAGGCAGTGAGGAGTAGGCCGAGCTGGGCCAAACCCTTCGGGGTGGTTCTTTTGTCTAGGATTAATGGGCCACTAGGGCCCAATAAGAATAACCAGCCCAGAAATCTTTCAGGCCTGTTTTAATAAACAGGAAAAGACCAAAATACCCCTGGACTTAATTAAATTCTAAAAAATAAAATAAAAGTCCAAAAATTATAAATAAAATATTTTGGATTCACAATAATCCACTCTATCCAAATAAAATAAGATATTAAATTTTAGACATTTAAATTTTTATAAGAATTTTGTAATTTATATATTCCTTATGGAATTTTACAATATTATTGAAAGATGATAAAAATAAATAAAAATCACTTTCATTATATATTAACATTATAGTATTTTGAAAAATACTAAATAAATATTTAATAACAATTTTTAATGTATAATTGATAATTCCTAAAAGAATTATTAAAACAATAAAAGTCAAATAAAAGAAAATAAAATAAAATAATATATGCTATAAATATTAAAAAGTAATATTTATAAATGCTTAATCATCATTTAAGGGCACCTTATTTAGGGTACATGCATATAGAATTAAAAAATGCATTACATTACTTGCATAATCATTTTGCTTCTTTAAACATTGTCCTTACCGGGCAATAATGATGTTTTTGTAGACATAGAAGCTCAAAGTCCAGTGCAAGCATTAGACTTCACTACCTTGCCATCACAAGGTGAAAGAACATGTTGGGCCCCCATGTGTGGTTTTGGTAATTAATGACAATCTTTATGGACTAATGTGCGTATTAAGTTATACATGTAGGATTTGTCCATTGGCATCGCTTGGAGCATGAGTTGGATTCAAGGTCGATGAAATGCAAAGAAGATATGTTGGGCAAGCTCAATATGCGAGGTTGATGATGAGGAATCAAGAAAGGCGTTCCAGCTTGAGAAGGTCAAGTTCGTCTACATAGAGATCAAGTGGAATGCTCAAGGCAAAGGTATAATCTTGATAGGTTTTCCCTTTTGCCGGTCTCATGGTGTGTGTGGGAGACCGGGTTTAGGATAGATAACCGTACTATCAAGAGGGCTCTCGAATTAGTAATTCGGTCACATCGTTCGGAGAGAGCTCAAACCTTTGCATACTTGCATCATCGTATTTGGTTGTTATTTGGTCTTATCCATGTGAGGATATAGAGATTATGGTAATCTCCATAACAAGCTCTTGTTCATCAAAATCGGATCTCCCATATATATCTTGTTGCGATTTTGATTTATGTGGCTTTTCGGTTTTTCACCAAGTGAGGTATATCACATTATTCTACTTGATACTTTCTCACTTGGTGACAATAAATATTTCCACCTTTTATTGGGAAGCCCTTGTCGCCCTCTATCCAACGCAATTTGAATCGGGTCAATCGGAGCTTCCAGTCAAAAGTTATTGCCGTTTGAATATTTGCCTATTTGTGTGTTTTCTGGGCCAAGCGGTAGTACCGCCCGGACGGGCCGGTACTACCGCCCGGGCCTAAAAACCGCCCGTTTTCTTTCTGTCTGGCTAGGTACCTTTTCCCGGTACTACCGGTCGGCCCGGTAGTACCGCCCGGGTGGGCCGGTAGTACCGGCCGGCCCAGTTACTTTTTTCAGATTCAGATTCAGACCCCGCTTGCGTCGAGCGCGTGCCTGCGCGCGTTGACCCGCACCTGCCGCTACACTGCACTGCTGCTTGCCTCGCGCGCGCCACTCGCGCGCCTGCCTCGCATCCCGCGCCCGCCGCTCACCTCGCGCGCCCGCGCATCTGCCGCATGCTGCTGGCCCCATTTGGCCCGCGCCCGCGCTAGAGTCCCGCGCGCCTCGCTGCTCGCTCGCGCGGCCGCCCCTCTCCCGCTCATTTGCGTGCTGCTGCTGCCGGGCACGTTGCCCCACATGCGGGCCCTGCTGCTGCCGCTTGCTGCCAGTCCCGTGTTGACCTACGCGGGCCCCTTGTGCCGCTACTCACTGCTAGCTGCCGCACACTGCCTCGCTCGCTGCTTGCTGCACGCGCGCGCCTGCAACTGCTGCTGTCGCTCTGCCTCGCTGGCGCTGGCCCGCTGCTGCCGCTGACCGCTGCTGCGTTGCTGCCACTGACTCTACTTGGCCCCACCACTGCGCTGGCACACGCGCGCGTGCTGGCCCGAGATCAGCTGCTGCATTCGCTGTTTCCTGGCGTTTTGATGTATTGGATCCGGTACTACCGTTCCGTCCAGAAAAATTGCCCCAACGAGCAGAATCAGCCCGTCTCTTTAAATAGCTTTGCCCCTTTTTCATTTAGGGTTACTTCTTCCTCCTTTTCTTGTCCAAGCTTTGCCCCCATTTGCTTTACTCTTTAAGCTTGATTTCTACACACCCCTCCATTGATTCTTGCATATATTTGAGGGGTTGTTGGAGGTGATCTAGATCTACGTTTTGACCAAACCAAAACATCTCTTTGTGAGTGTATCTTTGGGGATCTAGATTTTGGGGGATTTTGTGTCTCTCTTTGATTCCTCCTCTCTTGTTCCCCCAATAACTTTAGTAGCTTTGTTGGAATTTGAGAGTGAGGGATTTGAGCATCTTTCTGGTGTTCTTGCCATTTGCATTTGGTGCATCGGTTTGAGTTCTCCTCGGAGGATTTGGTTTGAATTGCTCATTGGAGCTTGTCCCTCTTGGGTTCTTGGAACCCTAGACGGTTTGTGGCCTTGGTGGCATTGTGGACTTTTGTGGCATTTGTTGGGAGCCTCCAATTAAGTTGTGGAGAAGTGCCCCAACCTTGTGAGAGGTTCCGGTTGCCACCGACAAGTGCACCGA
Source organism: Avena sativa (assembly GCA_916181665.1). Lineage (NCBI taxonomy): Eukaryota > Viridiplantae > Streptophyta > Magnoliopsida > Poales > Poaceae > Avena > Avena sativa. Next base: position 290,356,470 of record OV702296.1, read on the forward strand.
TAGTGGAAGCGTGGATCGATCCCATTGGGGTGAGATTCACCGGAGGATAAGGGAGGCCTTTTGTGGCGTTGGTGGTTTGATACCACCCCCTCTCCAAACGAGACGTACTCCATGTTGGGAGGAACTCGGTAAAATATCGGTGTCCCCGCATGCCTCGGTTATCTCTATACCCGAGCTCTTTACTTATGCACTTTACATTGTGATAGCCTTCGTGCTTGAAGTACTATATATCTTGCTATCACTTTGTTGCTTGTATTTCTTAGCATAAGTTGTTGGTGCACATAGGTAAACCTTAGTTGTTTCTAGGTTGTTCTTTACAAAGTAAACACTAGTTTTATTCCGCCTTTGTTGAGCCACTCTAGGAAAAGTTTTAATCGCCTATTCACCCCGCCCTCTAGACGACATCTGTATCCTTTCAATTGGTATCAGATCCCGGTCTCTCATTTTAGGCTTCACCGCCTTGAGAGTAAAGATGTCGACTAGAGGATTAGTGCACAATGACATGCTCACATTCGATGGCACAAATTATGATGTTTGGAAAATTCGCATGCTTAAGTTATTTCGGGAAATTCACCCAATTATCGAGGGCTATGTATATGTGGGTTTCTCTTCTCCTATGGATACACAAAACGAATCTTTAGAGGAGAAGTTGAACTCTCATATAGATGATCTAGCTACAAAAATTCTCTTGCATGTTGTGAGCAATGTAGTTCTTTCGTCTATCATACCTTATTCAAGCGCTCGTGAGATATGGACCAAGCTTCAAGATAAATATAGCAAGTCCAACATTATTGAGGATGATTGTGTTGCTTCCACTTCCGGTCGAGATGAGTTATCATCCTCTACCACTTCACCAACATGTGATTTTTCACAAGGTAATGAAATGGTGAGTGGTGATAGAAATTGCAATATGGATAGTGTGTTCACTATTTGTAATCCCTCATATCTATCTAGTTGCAATGATCTATCTTTGGACCTTAACACTTCTAGCGCTCAAAATTCCTCACATGCTTGTGTTAATAGTCCTTGCATATCATGTAGAAATGACTTGAACAAATATCACGATGATATGCTCATGTTGTCTTGTTGCCATGATAAAAATGCTTCTATTTCCTCTAGTGCTTGTGTTGCTAACCATGTAGAGGAAAATGAAGATTCTATGGGCCAAGACAAGGTCTTGAAGAGAGCTACAAGTGCAATCTCATCATCACCGTCCTCCGGTTCTCACATGTGCCTTATGGCTAAGGGAACAAAGGTAACCTCTTTGAATCCCATTGTATCTCATCATGATGATGAGGTTGAGAATGATAATGATGATTATAGAGGTAAGTATGATATTACCTCTATTAAGAAAATGGGAGAGGTTGTCTATAGTGCTCTCTACAGAAACAAAATTGCTTCCTCCAACCTTCTTGAAATCTTGAATTATGCTATAGAAGGCAATTATCTTATTGAGGAGCAAGAAAACGTAATTGATGAAAAGTTTGCACTTGAGTGTGAATATGCTAATGAACTTGCTCAAGTAAAGGACTCCCTTGAAGAAGAACAAACCACCAAAGAATCTCTTGAGGAGACTTTTACTCTAGAATTATCTAGAGTAAAGGAATACCATGATAGAGAACTTGCGGTGGCTAACTCCTTCAAGATTAAAAATGATGAACTTGAATTTGCGTATGCTAAACTTATTGAGGATTTTAAGCACCTCGAAAATGGCTCTCGGGTCGTTAAGAGGGAGCTCATCAAACTCACCGAGTCACATGAGCAACTTAAAGCTTCATATTCAAAAGAGCTTGACAAGTTGGCCTCACCTCTTGCTAATAATAATGATGCTTGTGCTACTAACTCTATTTCTTGTGAAGCATCTATTTTGAAGGAGAATGTTGAGCTAAAGGCTCAACTTGCTTTGCTAACTAGTAACTATGGGAAATTAGAAGAAAGTCATGTTAAGCTCTCGAGCTTGCATGAGGATCTTCTAGTCTCCCTGGTAGACTAAAGTTAGCTCATGAGGCCATCGCGTCAAAGGTAACATCTAATGGGCCTCATGTGGACATTAGCACTACATCTACTCCAAATGTTATATTGCCATGTGCTAGTCCTTGTAGTTCATCCTCTCACAACCATGATATATCTTGTGATGAATTACATTCCGTGCCTTGTTGCTCTAACAATGTAACATCTACTTCCTCTAGTGTTTTTGTTAAAACTAACCATGTAGAGGAAATCAAAAGGCTCAAGGCTCAAGTCACTTCTTTGAAGAATGACTTGAAAAATGGTCATCAAGGGAAGGTCGCACTCAACAAAATCTTGAGTGTGCAAAAATCCCCCAATGACAAGAGTGGGCTTGGATTCAACTCAAATGTCAAGAACAAGTCCACTATCAAGTTGAAGCACAAGGACAACAAGAAGAATGGCCAAGATCAAGTCAAGAATCTGGCCAACATTGTTTGCTTCAAGTGCAAGGAAGAAGGGCACCATGTTAGATCTTGCCCATTGAAGAAAAAGCCTCTTAGTGTGAAGCAACAAGGGAAGCGGCCTCAAGATCCTACTCAAGTCATTAATGGGCCACTTCCTAAGAGTACTACTCGAGCTCTTTCTCGAGTTGTGGCTTCACCTAAGAAGAAAGATGGCAAGAATAGAACTTGCTACATATGTCGTGAGAAGGGGCATATTTCTTCCTCATGCACTATCGGTATCTCCTCATCCAACCCTATCATTATTAATGATGCTTATTCTCTTTGTAAGGATGAGGTTGGCAATGTGTTTGCCAAATTTGTTGGTGCTCAATATGGGTTCAAGAAAAGAATCATTTGGGTTGCCAAGCCTATTGTGACTAACTTCTTAGGACCCAACTTGTTTGGGGACCAACAAGCCAAAACTTGATCAATAGGTGTGTTTTGGAGGGCATTGGAGTCTTTGCTACTTTATGAAGAATTGAGGGATCTTCATCAATTATTATTGTCAAGCCAAGCCATTTGGATTATCATGATTATATTATATTTCCAATGTTCCTCCTTGCGGTAACATATGCTAAACTCTTTACACTGAAAGTTACTCGCCCCCTTGTGCATGTGTTGGTTTTGTATCTTCCATGCTTTTGTACATGTTGTGCTTTCCACTTAATTATCTTGAGGTATCAAGCATATTTGTGTATGATTAGGTGGCACACCATGTTTGTGTGTTTCTTGTGTTTGAGCCTTAATTGATTATATTTGATATCTTATTTGGCTCTTGTGAGAGATTAATGGATTATCCCATTTTGGGGGAGTGTTATGCTTGGGCATTCCACATTCCTAAAATTGTGTATACATGAGGAATACCACCTAGTATTTATATTGGATTATTGTCTAGTCTCTATGTGGTATAATTCTCATGAGAAATTTAAGTTTTATAATGTCCATGAATCATCTCTATTTGTATCCTTTTGTCTCGGGTTGGATTTATGGTAGTATCACATTATGGGGGAGTCTTACGCTTAGTGCATATCACAATCCTAGAAATGTGAATATTTGAGGTTGTGTCACTTAGAATTGATATTGATAATTATCTAGCGTCTATGTGACACATTTGCTCATACAAGTTCCAATTTTCTTGAATGCCTTTATTGATCTTATTTTGGATCTTGCATGTGAGAATGGTTCTTGGTATATGTTTCCTCATATTTAGATATATATCCTCATGGAAACCATTTGCTTCAAGTTACGCTAATCACTAGTGAGTGTGTGACTATTGGAAGCTACCAAGAATCTTGTTCGAAGTATCATGCGTAATTTCTTATATTTAGTTATATGCTTCTTGGTGTGACTATGATCTTGGATATCCATGCAAGCTACCTTGGGAAAATTATTCCCATTATTTCTTGTCCTTGGACAATGAGCACCCAACTTATGGTAGAATTTATTGATCATATTCACATTGGCCCTTGCTTAACTTTATCCTATCTTTGGCCAAGAAAATGTTTTGTGTTGTCTCCCAAGCCTTCCTTGCTTCTTGTGGATCTCCTTATTTTATTGATATCCTCTTGTGTTTTACTTATTGTAGGTACTAGTGATGATCCCATTTGTGTGCATTTGGCATTTAAAAGGAAAATCCTACATAATGCACTATCTATGGGGGAGCTCTCCTATATTATTTAGAACACTTATATTTATGCTTCTTTTTGTTTGGTCCATATCGGGTTCTATGTGCTTGGAACCTCAATCTTTTCGTTTTGGTATTTTGTGCCACCATGAGAAGTGTGGGGAGTTTGGTTTCTTGTTGGAACCTTGCTCTTTTTGGGAGTTGGTTTTGTCTCACTCCTTGTTTCACACTTTGACCATTTTAGAATGAGATAAATCCTTGAGCATTTGCATTTTTATTTCTATCTATTTTTGCTCTTTTGGCCTTAGCCTAGTTCATTTGTTGAACTTGTGATCTTTCATGTGTTGAATTGGTTCTTTGATACAATTTGGACACCGCTTGTCTTGTCACACTCTTGTGTGTGCCATCTCGGTTTATTTGGTGTTTTGTTCAAATTGTATCTCCTTTTTGGTTCTTGAAAGCTTTATGCATGCATATTTACTATATGATTATATTATGGCATGCTTGCTTTCTTTGATCCAATATATAAGGTAAACTCCACCAATTCCCATCGGCTAAGTTGTGCATGAAATTCAATTTCATATCAATGTGCACATAATTATGTGGAGTCTCTCCTATGTATTGTAGTTTCTCTAACTACTTTGGACCCAATAAGTTTGGGGACCATTTTGTACTTAATTGTGTTTTCGGTACATTGGAGATATATTGGATGCTTGTCTTTCATTTTTGAAGAAGTGATACTTAGAAGAAAATTTGAGGCAAGCTATAGGATGATCAAAGAATTCATATCCTCTACGTCCTACCAATCATATCTCGGTAACAAGTATCTCTTTCTCATGCTCACATATCTTGATTCCAACTGTTTGTCGGTTGCCTTCTAGCATGAATTCATGTATTTGTAATTGTTGTAGTTCTAGACATGGTTTTAATAGAACTCTCTATTGTAAATGTGTATAAGTTGAGATGAGTACATATAGTTGGGACTATACAAAATCATGCATATGATCCTCCAATCCCAAATATGTCAATCTAGCAATTTTATTGCCTATCATTTCATCAACTTCTCTCATATGCAATAGTGAGATTTTTGCTAGTCTATTTTATCTTATGATACTTGTTGCCTTTCTCCATATATTCCAACTTTATCCTTTTCCCTTGGTGATGGTTGTAATATATGTAGTTTGTTGGTATTTGAAGCTCATTAATGTACAATAAGATATATGTGAGCCTTTGGCCATGCTTTGAAGCTAAAATCTTATTGATATATATTATGACTTCATTTTTGCCTTTCATGTGCTTTCTTGTACAATCTTCTTTATGTGTGCATATTTCTTCTTTGGCATATATCTATGTGATGTTTTCCAATTAGAGACATATGCACATATGAGAAGATAATTTTAGTTAATTTTATTCCTTGGATACCACCTTTCATTCCTTTTGATTTTTCGGTGGCTTCCAAATTTATTTGCCTATGAGTGCTTGTTCCTCTTGTTTGCATCTTCGGGCACTCATACTTGTTCTCTCATGTCTTGTAATGTTAAATGAATTTGTATGAGTGAGGATTCCATGATTATGCACCTTGTTCCCAAATATAATTATCATAATTGGTGCATTATTTTTGGGGAGCTCATCTAATTCATTTAATAATGCTCATTTGTCTTCTTTCTCATTTGTTGTGTTTTAAATGCTTATGGGGGAGCAAGGATTCCATATTTGCACATTATGTATTCCAATGCATTTATTTTACAATTGTGCCCAAATCTTGGGGAGCTTCTCTATTTTGTTATTTGAAGCACTCTTTTGCTCATATCATAATATCTCGTAGTTTCCATTTGAACTCATTTGTTGTTTTCAATTGGTTTGTCGGATCTTGTAAATTGCTTGCATCATTTGACTTTATTTTGGCAATTTTCGGATCCTCGATATAGTTCTACTCCCTCCCAAGTATTCATCATTGAATGTGCGAAGGCACACCTTTGGAGGAATTATTACTATATTTGCCTTCTAGAACTTGTCACCCATTTCGGCAATCGATGCCAATGGGGAGAAGTTTTAGAGGGTTTAAGGGAAGTTGGTTTATGCATTGAGTTTGTTCTTGTGCATTTGCCTCTCATTCTCTTGCATCTTTGTTGATGCTTAGCATGTGGTATATATAGAGGAAACTCCACCAATGATAATGATTAACAATATATGCAATGAAATTCAAGTTCATCACACATGCATAGATTGTGGGGGAGTTTGCTCTATATATGATGGTGGTACCAATATCACATACTTTTGTAGTATTTGATATTGGTATTATCATTTTATTCATTAATATTCCTTATATAAACCCTCTTAAAGGGATTGTTATCAATTACCAAAATGGGGGAGATTGAAAGAACATGTTGGGCCCCCATGTGTGGTTTTGGTAATTAATGACAATCTTTATGGACTAATGTGCGTATTAAGTTATACTTGTAGGATTTGTCCATTGGCATCGCTTGGAGCATGAGTTGGCTTCAAGGTCGATGAAATGCAAAGATATGTTGGGCAAGCTCAATATGCGAGGTTGACGATGAGGAATCAAGAAAGGCATTCCATCTTGAGAAGGTCAAGTTCGTCTACATAGAGATCAAGTGGAATGCTCAAGGCAAAGGTATAATCTTGTTAGGTTTTCCCTTTTGCCGGTCTCATGTTGTGTGTGGGAGACCGGGTTTAGGATAGATAACCGTACTATCAAGAGGGGCTCTCAAATTAGTAATTCGGTCACATCATTCGGAGAGAGCTCAAACCTTTGCATACTTGCATCATCGTATTTGGTTGTTATTTGGTCTTATCCATGTGAGGATATAGAGCTTGTGGTAATCTCCATAACAAGCTCTTTTTCATCAAAATCGGATCTCCCATATATATCTTGTTGCGATTTTGATTTATGCGGCTTTTCGGTTTCTCACCAAGTGAGGTATATCACATTATTCTACTTGATACTTTCTCACTTGGTGATAATCAATATTTCCACCTTTTATTGGGAAGCCCTTGTCGCCCTCTATCCAACGCAATTTGAATCGGGTCAATCGGAGCTTCCAGTCAAAAGTTATTGTCGTTTGAATATTGGCTTGTTTGTCTGTTTTCTGGACCGAGCGGTAGTACCGCCCGGACGGGCCGGTACTACTGCCCGGGCCTAAAAACGGTCCGTTTTCTTTCTGTCTGGCTAGGTACCTTTTCCCGGTACTACCGGCCGGCCCGGTAGTACCGCCCGGGTGGGCCGGTAGTACCGGCCGACCCAGTTACTTTTTTCAGATTCAGATTCAGACCCCGCTTGCGTCGAGCGCGTGCCTGCGCGCGTTGACCCGCACCTGCCGCTGCACCGCACTGCTGCTTGCCTCGCGCGCCTGCCTCGCATCCCGCGCCCGCCGCTCGCCTCGCGCGCCCGCGCATCTGCCGCATGCTGCTGGCCCCACTTGGCCCGCGCCCGCGCCAGAGTCCCGCGCGCCTCGCTGCTCGCTCGCGCGGCCGCCCCGCTCCCGCTCGATTTGCGCGCTGCTGCTGCCGGGCGCGCTGCCCCACATGCGGGCACTGCTGCTGTCGCTTGCTGCTAGTCCCGCGTCGACCTACGCGGGCCCCTGCTCGCTGCCGCACGCTGCCTCGTTCGCTACTTGCTGCACGCGCGTGCCTGCAACTGCTGCTGCCGCTCTGCCCCGCTGGCGCTGGCCCGCTGCTGCCGCTCACCGCTGCTGCCACTGACTCTACTTGGCCCCACCACTGCGCTGGCACACGCGCGCGTGCTGGCCCCAGATTTGCTGCTGCATTTGCTGTTTCCTGGCGTTTTGATGTATTGGGTCCGGTAGTACCGGACAAATCCGGTACTACCGTTCCATCCAGAAAAATTGCCCCAACGGGCAGAATCAACCCGTCTCTTTAAATAGCTTCGCCCCTTTTTAATTTAGGGTTACTTCTTCCTCCTTTTCTTGGCCAAGCTCTGCCCCCATTTGCTTTACTCTTTAAGCTTGATTTCTACACACCCCTCCATTGATTCTTGCATATATTTGAGGGGTTGTTGGAGGTGATCTAGATCTACGTTTTGACCAAACCAAAACATTTCTTTGTGAGTGTATCTTTGGGGATCTAGATTTTGGGGGATTTTGTGTCTCTCTTTGATTCCTCCTCTCTTGTTCCCCCAATAGCTTTAGTAGCTTTGTTGGAATTTGAGAGTGAGGGATTTGAGCATCTTTGTGGTGTTCTTGCCATTTGCATTTGGTGCATCGGTTTGAGTTCTCCTCGGAGGATTTGGTTTGAATTGCTCATTGGAGCTTGTCCCTCTTGGGTTCTTGGAACCCTAGACGGTTTGTGGCATTGTGGCCTTTTGTGGCATTTGTTGGGAGCCTCCAATTAAGTTGTGGAGAAGTGCCCCAACCTTGTGAGAGGTTCCGGTTGCCACCGACAAGTGCACCGACAGTGGAAGCGTGGATCGATCCCATTGGGGTGAGATTCACCGGAGAATAAGGGAGGCCTTTTGTGGCGTTGGTGGTTTGATACCACCCCCTCTCCAAACGAGACGTACTCCATGTTGGTAGGAACTCGGTAAAATATCGGTGTCCCCGCGTGCCTCGGTTATCTCTATACCCGAGCTCTTTACTTATGCACTTTACATTGTGATAGCCTTCGTGCTTGAAGTACTATATATCTTGCTATCACTTTGTTGCTTGTATTGCTTAGCATAAGTTGTTGGTGCACATAGGTAAACCTTAGTTGTTTCTAGTTTGTGCTTTACAAATTAAACACTAGTTTTATTCCGCCTTTGTTGAGCCACTCTAGGAAAAGTTTTAATCGCCTATTCACCCCCCTCTAGGCGACATCCGTATCCTTTCACAAGGCAAGTTCATCACTTGCTCATGTCCTTTGAAGAGTCTTTATCAAAGTATTTGCAAATTGTGTGTTATCATATATGCTATAAAAGAAAGAAAATATTATTTTCACAATAAAGAAATCATAGATATCATCCTAAGTGATGATATAATGGAGCAATGGAACCTAGGGTTCTAGTTGCAAGCAATAATGATCAAGTAGGGACTTAATAACACCTGACATCAGTGATTCTAGCGCCGTATATTACGCGTTAGCCATGAGATTTGGAATGGGACAGAGAAGTCAGCTGTATCTTCTTCCTCTCGCATGAAGCCGGATGTGCAGGTCGTGGCTGTTATCCTCGTAGCGAGCATATTAGTTGGTAATTCGTAGAGGATATGCAGCATATGGGTGGGAACCCTCATCGTCCCACGATAGTTCTGGCATCTAACGGTTTGTACAAACCATTGCCGTAATTCATTATGTGGGCAAGGTGTACACCAAGGAGGCATGCGGGGTCGCAAAGGGGGCAGTGATTGGCTTGGACCAACTACTGGGCCCCACATCATGGAATTGTGGACGGGAAAGTATGCCCGGTTGTGCAACAAAGAGTTGATCTCTCATGGGTAAAGTAACGCACCTCTGCAGAGTGTAAGAACTGTAACTTGTTACTCCCTGTTCTGGGAAGGAGCTACGAACACAGCAGGAAAGGAACTCCATGAAACTTCTGGTCAACCTGTGAAGGCTGATGGTCATAGTTTTTTTTAGAATAAATTCAATCTTTGAAGAAAGATTTACAAAAACTGCATAGTGCGAAGGATTTATAATCTGAGGTGGTAGTTAGAGCATCAAACTTCCCACCTAAAAGGATACGGATGTCGCCTAGAGGGGGGGTGAATAGGCGATTAAAACTTTTCCTAGAGTGGCTTAACAAAGGCGGAATACAACTAGTGTTTACTTTCTTAAGCACAACCTAGAACAACTAAGGTTCACCTATGTGCACCAACAACTTATGCTAAGCAATACAAGCAACAAAGTGATAGCAAGATATATATTACTCCAAGCACGAAGGCTATCACAATGTAAAGTGCATAAGTAAAGAGCTCGGGTATAGAGATAACCGAGGCACGCGGGGACACCGATATTTTACCGAGTTCCTCCCAACATGGAGTACGTCTCGTTTGGAGAGGGGGTGGTATCAAACCACCAACGCCACAAAAGGCCTCCCTTATTCTCCGGTGAATCTCACCCCAACGGGATCGATCCACGCTTCCACTATCGGTGCACTTATCGGTGGTAACTGGAACCTCTCACAAGGTTGGGGCACTTCTCCACAACTTAATTGGGGGCTCCCAACAAATGCCACAAAAGGCCTCAACAAATGCCACCAAGGCCACAAAACCATCTAGGGTTCCAAGAACCCAAGAGGGACAAGCTCCAATGAGCAACTCAAACCAAATCCTCCGAGGAGAACTCAAACCGATGCACCAAATGCAAATGGAAAGAACACCACAAAGGTGTTCAAATCCTTCTCTCCCAAATTCCACCAAAGCTACAAAAGCTTATGGGGGAATAAGAGAGGAAGAACAATGGAGGAAATCCACAAAAGACTCCAAGATCTAGATCCCAATATGTTCCCCTCACTTAGACGAGAGATTGATTGGTGGGATTGTAGATCTAGATCTCCTCTTTCAAATCCCTCAAGAATATGCAAGAATCATCCGAGGGATTGAGAGAAATCAAGCTCAAGAAGGTCAACAATGGAGGGAAAACTTGCAAGAATGGTTGAGGAACCATTGGGGAAGAAGGCCCCTTATATAGGTCCCTCCAAAATCCAACCGTTGCAGCCCAAAAACACGATTCCCGGTACTACCAGACTTTTCCCGGTACTACCGGACTTTCCCGGCACTACCGGACATTTCCTGGGGTTCCTGGAGCTCCAAACGCATTTTTTCTCTCACTTGGTGAGAAACCGAAAAACCGCATAGATCAAATTCGCAATAAGATATAAAATCTGGATCCGATTTTGATGAACAAGAGATTTTTATGGATATTACCACAAGCTCTATATCCTCACATGGATAAGACCAAATAACAACCAAATACGATGATGCAAGTATGCAAAGGTTTGAGCTCTCTCCGAACGATGTGATCGAGTTACTCATTCGAGAGCCCCTCTTGATAGTACGGTTATCTATCCTAAACCCGGTCTTCCACTAACAATATAAGACCGGCAAATGGGAAAACCTATCAAGATTATACCTTTGCCTTGAGCATTCCACTTGAGCTCGATGTAGACGATCTTTACCTTCTCAAGATGGAACGCCTTTCTTGATTCCTCATCATCGATCCATGATCACGGAGGATGGCAAGCATCAAACATGAGATCTTCTAAAGATTGCAAATTTTGAGCTTGCACAACATATCTTATTCTCATTTCATCGACCTTGAAGCCGACACAAGCTCCAAGCGATGCCAATGGACAATTCCTACAAGTATAACTTAATACACACATTAGTCCATAAAGATTGTCATTAATTACCAAAACCACACATGGGGGCCCACATGTTCTTTCAATCTCCCCCATTTTGGTAATTGATGACAATCCCTTTAAGAGGGTTTATATAAGGAATTTTAATGAATAAGATGGTAATACCAATATCAAATACTACAAAAGTATGTGATATTGGTACCACCACCATATATAGAGCAAACTCCCCCACAATCTATGCATGTGTGATGAACTTGAATTTCATTGCATATATTGCCAATCATTATCATTGGTGGAGTTTCCTCTATATATAACACATGCTAAGCAACAATAAAGATGCAAGAGCATGAAAGGCAAATGCTTAAGAACAAACTCAATGCATCAACCAACTTCCCTTAAACCCTCTAAAACTTCTCCCCCATTGGCATCGATTGCCGAAATGGGTGACAAGTTCTAGAAGGCAAATATAGTAATAATTCCTCTAAAGGTGTGCCTTCGCACATATCCAATGATGAATACTTGGGAGGGAGTAGGACTATATCGAGGACCCGAATATTGCCAAAATAAAGCCAAATGATGCAAGCAATTACAAGGTCCGACAACCAATTGAAAACAACAAATGAGTCCAAATGGAAACAACAAGATGTTATGATATGAGCAAAAGAGTGTTTGAAATAGAAAATAGAGAAGCTCCCCAAGATTTGTGCATACTTTAAAATCGGTATATTTCAATACAAAAAATGCACAAATATGGAATCCTCACTCCTCCATAAACATTTAAAACACATCAAATGAAAGATCAAATAAATTCTTAAATAAAATAGAGAAGTTCCCCAAGATTTGTGCACACTTTAGAATCGTTGTATTTCAATACAAAAATGCACAAATATGGAATCCTCACTTCTCCATAAACATTTAAGGCACAATAAATGATAAATAAGACAAATGAGCATTATTAAATGAATTAGATGAGCTCCCCAAAGATAATGCACCAATTATGATAATTATATTTAGGAACAAGGTGCATAATCATGGAATCCTCACTCATCCAAGTTTATTTAACAATGCAAGGCATGAGAGAACAAATATGAGTGCCCAAATATGCAAACAAGAGGAACTAACACTCATAGGAAATTAAATTTGGAAGCCACTGAAGAATCAAAAGGAATAGAAAGGTGGTCTCCAAGGATTAAAAATCAACTAAAATTATCTTCTCATATGTGTATATGTCTATAAGTGGAAAAAATCACAGAGACATATGCCAACAAAGGAATATGCACACATAAAGAAGATATACAAGAAGGCATATGAAAAGCAAAAATGAAGTCATACTATATACCAATAAGATTTTAGCTTCAAAGCATGGCCAAAGGCTCAAATCTATCTTATTATACATTAATAAACTTCAAACACCAACACACTACATATATTACAACTATCACCAAGGGAAAAAGGAGAAAGTTGGAATATATGGAGAAAGGCAACAAGTATCACTAAAACTATCAAAATCTCAGTATTGCACATGAGAGAAGTTGAGGAAAAGATAGGCAATAAAATTGCTAGATTGACATATTTGGGATTGATGGCTCATATGCATGATTTTGTTTAGTCCCAATTATATGCACTCATCTCAACTTATAAACATTTACAATAGTGAGTCCTCTTAAAACCATGGCTAGAACTACAACAATTACAAATACATTAATTCATGCTAGAAGGCAACCGACAAACGGTTGGAATCAAGATATGTGAGCATGAGAAAGAGATACTTGTTACCGAGATATAATTGGTAGGATGTAGAGGATATGAATTCGTTGATCATCCTATAGCTTGCCTCAAATTTTATTCTAAGCATCACTTCTTCAAAATTGAGAGACAAGCGTCCAATATATCTCCAATGTACCTAAAACACATTTAAGTACAAAATGGTCCCCAAACTTATTGGGTCCAATGTAGTTAGTGCAACTACAATACATAGGAGAGACTCCACATAAATATGTACATATTGATATGAAATTGAATTTCATGCACAGCTTAGCCGATGGGATTTGGTGGAGTTTCCCCTATATATTGGATCCAAGGAAGCAAGCATGCCATAATATAGATATATAGTAAATATGCATGCACAAGGCTTCCAAGAACCAAAAATGAGATACAATTTGAACAAAAACACCAAGTAAACCGAGATGGCACACACAAGAGTGTGACAAGACAAGCGGTGTCCAAATTGTATCAAAGAGCCAATTCAACACATGAAAGATCACAAGTTCAACAAATGAACTATGCTAAGGCCAAAAGAGCAAAAATAGATAGAAATAAAAATGCTCAAGGATTTATCTCATTCTAAAATGGTCAAATCAAGAAACAAGGAATGAGACAAAACCAACTCCCAACAAGAGCAAGGTTCCAACAAGAAACCAAACTCCCCAAACTTCACATGATGGCACAAAATACCGAAACGAAAAGATTGAGGTTCCAAGCACATAAAACCCGATATGGATCAAACAAAGAAGCATAAATATGAATGTTCTAAATAATATAGGAGAGCTCCCCCATGGATAGTGCATTATGTAGGATTTTCCTTTAGAATGCAAAATGCACACAAATGGGATCATCACTACTACCTACATTAACTAAAACACAAGAGGATATCAATAAAATTAGAAGATCCAAAAGAAGCAAGGAAGCTTGGGAGACAACATAAAACATTTTCTTGGCCAAAGATAGGATAAAATTAAACAAAGGCCAAAGTGAATATGATCAAAAAATTCTACCTTAAATTGAGTACTCATTGTCCAAGGACAAGAAATATTTGGAATAATTTTCCCTAGGTAGTTCATACGGATATCCAAGATCATATACACACAACAAGAAGCATATAACTAAATATAAGAATTGAGCATGATACTTCAAACAATATTCTTGGTAGCTTCCAATAGTCACACAATCACTAGGGATTAGAGTAACTTGAAGCAAATGGTTTCCATGCGAATATATATATCTAAATATGAGGAAACACATACCAAGAACCACTCTCATATACAAGATCCAAAATAAGATCAATAAAGCCATTCAAGCAAATTGGAAATTGTATGAGCAAATGTGTCACATAGGTGCTAGATAATTATCAATATCAATTCTAAGTGACACAACCTCAAATATCCACATTTTCTAGGATTTGTAATATGCACTAAGCATATGACTCACCCATAATGTGATACTACCATAAAACCAACACGAGATAAAAGGATACAAATAGAGATAATTAATGGACATTATAAAACTTAAATTTCTCATGATAATTGTACCACATACAGGCTAGACAATAATCCAATATAAATACTAGGTGGTATTCCTCATGTACACACAATTTTAGGATTGTGGAATGCCCAAGCATAACACTCTCCCAAAATGGGATAATCCATTAATCTCTCAAAAAGAGCCAAATAAGATACCAAATATAATCAAGAAAGGCTCAAACACAAGAAACACACATGCATGTTGTGCCACCTAATCATATACAAATATACTTGATACCTCAAGATAATTAAGTGGAAAGCACAACATGTACAAAAGCATGGAAGATACAAAACCAACACATGCACAAGGGGCGAGTAACTTTCAATGTAATGAGTTAAGCATATGTTACCGCAAGGAGGAACATTGGGAATATAATATAATCATGATAATCCAAATGGCTTGGCTTGGCAATAATAATTGATGAAGATCCCTCAATTCTTCATAATGTAGCCAAGACTCCAATGCCCTCCAACAAACACCTATTGATCAAGTTTTGGCTTGTTGGTCCCCAACCAAGTTGGGTCCTAAGAGGTTAGTCACAATAGGCTTGGCAACCCAAATGGATCTTTTCTTGACACCACATTGGGCACCAACAAACTTGGCAAACACATTGCCAACATCATCCTTACAAAGAGAATAAGCATCATCAATCAAGATAGGATGGGATGAGGAGATACCAATAGTGCATGAGGAAGAAATGTGCCCCTTCTTGTGGCATATGTAGCAAGTATTACTCTTGCCATCTTTCTTTTTGGATGAAGAAACAACTTGAGGAAGAGCTTGAGTCTTCTTGGGAGGAGGCCCATCTCTAACAAGATGTAGAGCTTGAGGCCGATTCCCTTGTTGCTTCTTGCCAAGGGACTTCTTCTTTAATGGGCAATGTTTGACATGATGCCCTTCTTCCTTGCACTTGAAGCAAACGATGATGGCCGGATTCTTGACTTGATCTTGGCCATTCTTCTTGTTATCCTTGTGCTTCAACTTGATAGTGGACTTGTTCTTGACATTGGAGTTGAATCCAAGCCCACTCTTGTCATTAGGATTTTTGCACGCTCAAGATTTTGTTGAGTGCGGACTTCCCTTGATGACCTTTTTTCAAGTCATTCTTCAAAGAAGTGACTTGAGCCTTGAGCTCTTTGATTTCCTCTACATGGTTAGTTTCAATACAAGTACTAGGGGAAGTAGATGCTACATTGTTAGAGCAACAAGGCATGCAATGTAATTCATCACGAGATATACCATGGTTGTGAGAGGATGAATTACAAGGACTAGCACATGGTAATATAACATTTGGAGTAGATATAGTGCTAATGTCCACATGAGGCCCACTAGATGTTACCTTTGACATGATGGCCTCATGAGCCAACTTTAGCCTACCATGGGAGACTAGGAGATCCTCATGCGAGCTTGAGAGCTTAACATGGCTTTCTTCTAATTTCCCATAGTTGCTAGTTAGCAAAGCAAGTTGAGCCTTTATCTCAACATTCTCCTTCAAAATAGATGCTTCACAAGAAATAGAGTTAGTAGAACAAGCATCATTATTTTTAGCAAGAGGTGAGGGCAACTTGTCAAGATCTTTTGAATATGAAGCTTTAAGTTGCTCATGCGACTCGGTGAGTTTGATGAGCTCCCTCTTAACGACCTGGGAGCCATTTTTGAGGTGCTCAAAATCCTCAAGGAGTTTAGAATAAGCAACTTGAGTCTCATCATTTTTACTTTTGAGATCACTTACCACCTCAAGATCTCTATCATGAGATTCCTTTACGCTAGATAGCTCTAAAGCAAAGGTCTCCTCAAGAGATTCCTTAGTGGTTTGTTCCTATTCAAGAGCTTTATTTAGGTTTGCAATTATATTAGCATACTCACGCTCAAGACTACACATTTTATCAACGTTGTTATCATGCACCTAAATTTGTGTTTATAACTTATCAATATGTTCTTTGCTCTTAATAGCAAAGTCCAAGACTTCAACAAAGTTAGAGCAAGCAATATCATTTTTAACAAGGGCACGATAAACAATCTCACCCTTTTCATATAAATCATCAATATCAAGCTCTTCTTCCACATTATCCACATCCTCCTCATTACAAGAGGTAATGGGTTCCAAAGTAGGGGTTACCTTAGAATCCCTAGCCATAAGGCATAGGTGGGTACCGGTAGAAGGTGAAGATGAGATTGCATTTGTGGCTTCATTCAAAACCATGTCTTGGATCATAGAATCTTCGGTTTACTCTACATGGTTAGCAACACAAGCACTAGAGGAAATGGAAGCATTTTTATCATGGCAACAAGACAACACAAGCATATCATCATGAGATTTATTCAAGTAATTTCTACATGATATGCAAGGACTATTAACACAAGCATGTAAGAAGTTGGTAGTGCTAGAAGTGTTAAAGTCCAAAGATAGATCATTGCAACTAGATAGAGATGAGGGATTACAAATAGTAAGCACACTATCCAAATTGCAATTTCTATCACCACTCACCATATCATTACCTTGTGAAAAGTCACATGTTGGTGAAGTGGTAGAGGATGACAACTCATCTCGACCGGAAGTGGAAGCAACACAATCATCCTCAATAATGTTGGACACAGCATATTTATCTTGAAGTTTTGTCCATAACTCATGAGCGCTCCAAAAAGGAATGATTGAAGATGTAACTACATAGCTCAAAGCATTAACAAGCACATTAGAAGCTTGAGCATCGAGATATAAGTTTTTCTCATCCTCACAAGATAGATTTTTGAAATCTATAGGAGGAGAAAAACCCATATCTACAATACGCTCCAAATTTGGGTCCATGTCCCAAAAATGAATGAGCATGCGATTTTTCCATATATCATAATTTGTGCCATCGAATATAAACATGTCATTGTGCACTAATCCCCTAGCCGACATCTTTACTCTCAAGGCGGTGAAGCCTAAAATGAGAGATCGGGCTCTGATACCAATTGAAAGGATACAGATGTCGCCTAGAGGGGGGGTGAATAGACGATTAAAACTTTTCCTAGAGTGGCTCAACAAAGGCGGAATACAACTAGTGTTTACTTTGTTAAGCACAACCTAGAACAACTAAGGTTCACCTATGTGCACCAACAACTTATGCTAAGCAATACAAGCAACAAAGTGATAGCAAGATATATATTACTTCAAGCACGAAGGCTATCAGAATGTAAAGTGCATAAGTAAAGAGCTCGGGTATAGAGATAACCGAGGCACGCGGGGACACCGATATTTTAGCGACTTCCTACCAACATGGAGTACGTATCGTTTGGATAGGGGGTGGTATCAAACCACCAACACCACAAAAGGCCTCCCTTATTCTCTAGTGAATCTCACCCCAACGGGATCGATCCACGCTTCCACTATCGGTGCACTTGTGGGTGGCAACCGGAACCTCTCACAAGGTTGGGGCACTTCTCCACAACTTAATTGGAGGCTACCAACAAATGCCACAAAAGGCCTCAACAAATGCCACCAAGGCCACAAAACCGTCTAGGGTTCCAAGAACCCAAGAGGGACAAGCTCCAATGAGCAACTCAAACCAAATCCTCCGAGGAGAACTCAAACCGACGCACCAAATGCAAATGGCAAGAACACCACAAAGGTGTTCAAACCCTTCTCTCCCAAATTCCACCAAATCTACAAAAGCTTATGGGGGAATAAGAGAGGAAGAACAATGGAGGAAATCCACAAAAGACTCCAAGATCTAGATCCCAATATGTTCCCCTCACTTAGAGGAGAGATTGATTGGTGGGATTGTAGATCTAGATATCCTCTTTCAAATCCCTCAATAATATGCAAGAATCATCGGAGGGATTGAGAGAAAGCAAGCTCAAGAAGGTCAACAATGGAGGGGAAAACTTGCAAGAATGGTTGAGGAACCATTGGGGAAGAAGGCCCCTTATATAGGTCCCTCCAAAATCCAACTGTTGCAGCCCAAAAACGCGATTCCCGGTACTACCGGACTTTTTCCCGGTACTACCGGACTTTCCCGGCACTACCGGACATTTCCTGGGGTTCCTGGGACTCCAAACGCATTTTTTCTCTGCGCTCCCCGGTACCCTGGATCCTGGTCCGGTACTACCGATCATCACAGAACGAAAACAGCCATAACTTTTGCATCCGGACTCCGATTTCGATGATCTTGGGCTCGTTTCGAAGAGGACAACAACCTCTACAAGATCATGCAAAGAAACATCATAGTCCAGAAAGGGAGGATAGATACAAATGATGAAGTAAAAAACCTTCTGCCGCTCTAGGTACTAAAATGCGGTACTACCGCGTTTTGGTACCTAGCCCGGCAGTGGATTTTGGCAACTTTCCAAAACCTTTTGCCTTGCTAGGTACCAAAATGCGGTACCTAGGAGACCAGCAGATATTCAAACGGCTATAACTTTTGATTGGTAACTCCGATCGACCCGATTCCAATTGCGTTGGAAAGAGGACGACATGATCTTACCTATAAAAGGTGAAAATATTGGTTATCACCAAGTGAGAATGTATCAAGTATAATAATGTGAGATACCTCACTTGGTGAGAAACTAGAAAACCGCATAGATCAAAATCGCAATAAGATATAAAATAGGGATCCGATTTTGATGAACACGAGCTTGTTATGAAGATTACCACAAGCTCTATATCCTCACATGGATAAGACCAAATAACAACCAAATACGATGATGCAAGTATGCAAAGGTTTGAGCTCTCTCCGAACGATGTGATCGAGTTACTCATTCGAGAGCCCCTCTTGATAGTACGGTTATCTATCCTAAACCCGGTCTTCCACTAACAATATAAGACTGGCAAAAGGGAAAACCTATCAAGATTATACCTTTGCCTTGAGCATTCCACTTGAGCTCGATGTAGACGATCTTTACCTTCTCAAGATGGAACGCCTTTCTTGATTCCTCATCATTGATCCATGATCACCGAGGATGGCAAGCATCAAACATGAGATCTTCTAAAGATTGCACATTTTTAGCTTGCACAACATATCTTCTTCTCATTTCATCGACCTTGAAGCCGACACAAGCTCCAAGCGATGCCAATGGACAATTCCTACAAGTATAACTTAATACACACATTAGTCCATAAAGATTGTCATTAATTACCAAAACCACACATGGGGGCCCACATGTTCTTTCACCACCTTGCATATAATGAACTTGTTGGGTATCGTTGTTACTCATTCTTTCCTTTGATCCCTTGCTTAGACTCTGAGGATCCCGAAGACGTGCCAATGTATGCAGCCGAATGTCAAGAAGTTGTGTTCTACGAGGAACCTGATCTATCCGGAGGTGTTGAAGGAGTGGATTACGAGATCCGCTACTGTGTCGATGATAACCAGCCCAACTAAGTACTTCTAGTTAGTAGTAACCAATGGAGCCGAGCAGCATGAACTCTATAGAATAAGCTGCTGAGCTTAACTCCTAGACGGACTTGCTACTTTTAAATTCTGCTAAAACACTTCATATTTTGGTTTGTAAGTTGGATCTTTTGGAAGTCTTGAACTTCCGGTATTGTAATAATAATAATGTGTGTACTTTTGTAATATGGACCCGCAATGTTTCTGTTGTACCACTCTGAGGGATGTGATATTTACAGAACGGTGTTCTGTGGATGTCATGTCAACGACTATAGTGTAGTACACATGCAGTGGTATGCTGGGTCACCGTAGTTGGTATCAGAGCAAATTTCTTTGACCTTAGGTTGGAAACCTAGTAAAGGGTATTACTTGTAGGAAAATTTAGCAACGATAAAGAATTCTCTAAAAGTAATATAATGGGTATTCAAATGAGAATATTCTGTTATATATTTTAGTGCGATAATTCTTTGTTATGATGCAATATATTATTGGATACTAATCAAAAATTATTTTTCTGTTATACAGAGTTATGGCACCAAAGTTTCCAAAACAGACTTTTGTAAGGAAAGAGGAGACTCTTGATGATTATCAAGGATCATTCACAGACCAACTTCGTCAACTTTTAAAGCTTTTTAGTTGTCCAACTAGAATTCCAGTGAACACTATCACTAACCTTGATGGTCGGATGTTATCCAAGTATTGTGTGCGTATCCAACTTCCAGAGAAGCTTGGATTATATCACGATCTACCTATAGGAGAAGGTAGGGGTCATTTAGCAGCATATCATGTTGCTGTTGTGGAGGCGATAGCTAATATCCGGGAGTAGAAAACCAAGGAGTTAGAAGGTAGCACATTTTCCGTGATACCTCATGATTCTATAGACTCGGAGCCTATACCGGATCATCTTACTTTGGTTAAGAAGCATCCTAAGTTAGCTTCCAAGTTTATGGATAGATACCGAACACTCGTTGCATCTTTTTATAAGACCCATCAAGTGATTGTTGAAGACAAAAATGATATGTTAGAGGATCTAACTGATCCGGAAAGGAAGAAGAAGTTAGCATTCCAGTTAGAGAAGGAAGCAAGTAGTAGTGTAACACCTATCTTTAAGGATATACCTATAGATCCTGAATATTTTATACCATATCGTTATTCACCAAGACCTGAACCTATACATGAACCTACTATGGATATGCGGTATGCAGTACCACAGGGCTCAGAGGATGGTTCTGACTTAGAACTTCCTATTGAGAATTTGGATGGTTGGAGAATGGGATCATATAATGGATCTCATGAACACCAGATGTCCACAGATGGTTCTGACAGGAATGTTAGACAATCTAGTTGGATGGGTGCAAGAATGAACCCTAATAATAGAAGTAGAAATACCATGTCAATAGATAATCAGGATGAAGAAGAAGATCCTGAGGCGAGAGTGTTTGAATCATCAACATCTTCTCAAAATCCAGGGAATATACATTATCCAGTGTTTAACTATCTTGCCCACGAGAGCACCTGGGAAGCAGAAGGATCTGCGTATCCTGTTGACAACTCAAGAAATGAAGCTCAAGAGATGCAGGCTGGAGATAATGTTGAATATGTTTCTGAAGACTTTTCAGCTGAGCTAGAGGGAGTCAATGCGCTCAGGTTGAGTAATGACTCAAGTCCTGACACTTCAGATACAGAGTATGTTCCTTCTGGAAGGCCATATGTTCCACAAACTGTGTGACGAACAACACGTCATCACGGTTGGACATCAGGCATGTACGATGAGCGTAGTTACTACTATAAGGAGACAATTAGTTAGTACTATCAAGTACTGTGTATTGTACCCCAAGTAAGAAGGTAGTTTTGTGATTATACCTATATGGTATATGTTGTAATGACTTTGTATCATTATGATATTATGCAAAATATGTGAAATGCATATTTGGATTTTCTTTGGATCTTCATTATGTGACTAGTTCTGTGCGTAAAGTCGAGCTCAGAACACATGTGCATGATGTAATTATGAGTATTCGCTTTATGTTGCAGGACTAGAGGGTCATGGATACGTGTGTAGGAATGGAAACTGAGCAGCAGCGGATGGAGCGAGAGGCCAAGGAAAAGGCCGATACAGATGCAGCAAACCAAGAAGAATTACAACCACCACCACCAATGAGGCCGTTAATGGAGCAGAACTTTATGCAATGCATGCAAATGATGCAAGAAACGTAGAACAAATTCATGGAAGAGCTGCTGGGACGAGAAGGAGGGCACCTGAAGGTGGAGGAGTGAGTCTATCTGATTTCTAGAATGCAAGATCGTTACCTTTTGCATCAGCTCCTAAACCAATGGATGTAGAAGGCTGGCTAGCAGATACTGAAAAGAAGCTGAAAACTGCAGGTTGCAATGATGAGGAGAAATTGAGGTATGCAACCCATCTTCTGACTGGACCTGCAACATCATGGTGGGAAAATCAATTAGCCATGCAACCACCAGGAAGGGAGTTTACCTAGGAAGAGTTCAAGCAGAGATTCCATGAATATCATGTTCCGGAAAGTGTTATGGAGTTGAAGCGGAGAGAATTTGAGGAGCTTCAGCAAGGATATACTAGTGTCATGAAGTACATCCGGGAATTTAGCCAACTGTCTCGTTATGCTGAGGAGGATGTCAACACTGAAGAGAAGCGGAAGAAGCGTTTCCTGCGTGGATTAAATACATTTGTGAGGATGCAGCTAAGGTTAGCCAATAAGCAAACTTATCAGCAGTTGTTGGATGCAGCCATTAATTTTGAAGATGACTACAAGAATGTCCAAGAGGATCGGAGGAAGAGAGCCAAGAAGGAAACCAAGAGGATTCAGGCAAGCAAACCTAAACCCAACATGGAGTTCAAACCTCAGAATAGGAATTATGGCAACAATAACAATAACAATAACAAGGGCAGTTGTGGAAATCAATCCAATCCGAGAAGGAATGTTATCTATAACAATTGTGGAATTCCAGGGCATTTCCAGAGGGAATGCAAAAAGCCTATAGTGATCTGTTACGGTTGTGGTCAGAAGGGGCATATCAAGCCAGATTGTCCGAGCAAACCACCTGGAGGTTGGCCTACCAAAGGAGGAGGACAAGCCAGTAGAGGAAATGGACAACCCAATAAAGGAGGAAATAATGGCAAGAACAACAATGGTAAGAGGAACCGACCTACCGGAAAACTGAATTGTGCAACCCTCGAGGAGGTGGATAATTCGGAGCATGCAGTGATAGGTACGCTCAATATCCTTACCAATCCCGGCAAAGTTCTATTTGATACTGGTGAAACTACTTCATTCAGTTCTGAAGAATTTTGTGATAAGTTCGGGATTAGAAGGGCAACGTTAGAAAGTCCTATCACCGTAGTTACGGCAGGAGGGAATGTGATTGTACGCCACATAAAACAAGATCAGGTTATCTCGATCTGTGGTTGTACATATTTCGCAGACCTTTATGTGATTCCTTTGAAGAGAATTGCAGTAGTGCTGGGGATGGATTGGATGATGGAACATGGAGCTCAGATAAATTGTGAGGAGAAAACGGTCTCAATCAAAACTCCAAGTGGAGCAAGGATAGTTTACCAAGCAGATAAGCACAGTCATATCATGGTGGATCTGCAGTTGAATTCAATGAAAGAAGTTAAATTAGAAGAGATTCCTATAGTTAATGAATTCCAAGATGTTTTTCCAACAGAGCTACCGGGAATGCCACCAGACCGGGAGATAGAGTTCACCATTGACCTAATTCCTAGTACAACACCAATAGCTCAAGTACCATATAAAATGGGACCCAAAGAGTTGAAATAACTAACGAAGGGTAGATTTAGGAATTTGGAATGTTGCATGCATCCATTTGTGAAAATGTGGGTAAAATTTTCGCTAGATAAAAACCTTAAGTGATCAATGTTTCTTTCATACTTTAAGATTAGGTTTAGTCTTAAAGGATGATTGTTATAAGCTTTGATATGATCTTTAAGGAATTATGTGTTTTTAAAATGAATTTGAATTTTAAACTTGAGTATTTGAATTATAATTTCAGTGAGTTAGGAATAAGTTTTAAATCTTAGTTTAATTAAGAGATAATTATTACAACTTAATTTCTATCCAAAGAAAAACTAATGAATATGAAACTTATTTCTTATCATCAATATATATAATCAAGTTATAAAATTGTAACTTATTGAAATCATCCACATAATTCACAAAAGAAAATATACAAAGAATAAGATTATTCTTTATTAATAATAATATAATCTTTATTACAATTGAATAAAATAAATATTACAAAAATAATAAAAGAAAATTACAAAAGTATGAAGAAGATTACATTGGACTATTTACTAACTATTCTATAACTAAACCTAAACTAAATCTTCATCCATATATCTGTACCTGCAAAACAAAGACTAAATATATAAAAAAAGGTTAGTGTTAGTATTATTTCTCTCAGACATGTCAGTGAAATGCACTAGACAAATTCATCATTGAGAAGTTTATAGAAAAGGGGCAAGTTTCACCAATAAGAAAGAATCCATCTTTCATAAATTTAAAGCCAGAAGTCAAATGATAGCCAAGAGGGGAAAATTCACCAGCCAGGTGAAAGTAACCAGGTAATAGTAAGTTTCAAAATCCTAAACATATCCACAAGTGCATAGCAAGCACATAGGCAGGACACACACCAACATGCATGTGGTGTGTTGTCAAACCCACAACACAGTCCCAATCTCACAAAACCACAAGCACAGCCGTGGAGAGGCACTAGTGCATCACTCCACTGTTTGCACACAAGAACATCCAGCATAGACAGCAGTTTGCCAAGCACATCAGCCAAACCAAACCACCAAGAATCAACCAAACATCACCAGGATGGTGACATAAGGAGGGGGATGGATCAGGTGGACAGCAAGATCAAGCCCAGGAGCTAGGAGGAGCAGATTAGCTCTAGATAAAGGACAGGAGTCCAGCAAAATCAGATCAAGAACATCACCAACTTACTCCACAAACATCAGAGTCTGTGGTGAGTTTCATAAAACCTTCACATGATTTAATCATCTTATTTAGAGAAAAGCATGTGTTGTTTTATAAAACAAACCCTCAGAAAGCACCCAAGTGGGGTGAATCCATCATAGGGATTTTTAAACTCTAAAAGCAAATAGCAAAGTACCAGGAGCTCAGAGCAACATCCTTGCTCTGGTTGTCAAACTATATTTTGCAATTCAATCATACATATACCTATGATCCATTTCTAGGCACATCCCTAAAGGAAGGGTAGCACCTTAGAAACAAATCTTTGGGATCCATAGAATGATCAAGCTCACTATCATTTTTCCAAGCTTTGATTCAATAAAGAATAGCTGGTACCACTACCAGGACTATCTAGATGAACCAATTAGATAAGATCTGAATCCCTGAGCCTCAGACCAACATCATTGGTCTTAGGGAATTCAGAGAAGAGCATCTCTATTTATCTTATAAAGCCAAGTTTTTCTTAAGCCTAAAACAACCCAATCAGTGGGTTAGAATCAAACTTGTGTGCCATACCATGATGGTGTCACAAGAACAATCCATTATGAATCAGGATAGACATTTAATCATCACAAATTCAAACAATCAACTTAACTAATCATTTTCCTATTAACATAGGAATCATAACTAGGATATTCCTATATTAAACTTCACTATTTGAGATCATGATGATCTCAAACCATACACTAGTTCTAAGCCAACAGCACCAGGACAATGATTTCATCATGTCATAATCATGAACATAAACCCAGAGATGACAATGAAAACTTATCAAGTCACTGACTTAATCAAGCATGATTCCCAAGCAACTATATCATCTGAATCTGATGCAATCCAAGCATCAAATCATCTAGTAAGCCACCAGAAACATCATAGATCATCTTAAGTAACAAGCCTCAGGCCAATAATCATTTAGCATGTGTACAGACCATCCAAATATGATTCAATTCATCCAGTACATGATCAATCACATAACAAGAACCCTAAATGGATAATCATCCTAATTTAAATCAGACGGTGGCAAGAGAGGACACTGCCAGCATCTAGTATCGAATCAGCAAGCACAGAGAGCACCGGGGGAAAGGAATCAAACTCATCATAGGTCCTCACTGAAGAATAGAAGAGGAAGCAGAGGGGCCGACAGCCATGGCGGCACGGGGAGCACCCTTGAGGGGGCGCTGCAACTCACACAGCGCCACGACAGTGACCCTGATCACGACTGGAGGTGCAGAGCATCACCTCGACGCACAACAACCACGTCAGCACTTGAATCCATGCCAACCCCCAAACCCTAGGGTTCGGGATGGCATCGATCCATTACTGGAGAGCCCCAGGCTCGAATCCAATTGGATAGAATGAACGGGCGTCGCCGACAACCCCCTGTTGCACCATGGCGGTGACCAGAACGGCCTACAACGGCGGGAATCGCCGGTGGCGGCATCGCCGGCCATAGGGTCGGGGTCAGAAGAGGAGAGGATAAGCTCGAGGGAGAGAGAGAGAGGAAGTGAGGAGTGGTCCGAGCTAGGCCAAACCCTTCGGGGTGGTTCTTTTGTTTAGTATTAATGGGCCACTAGGGCCCAATAAAAATAACCAGCCCAGAAATCTTTCAGGCCTGTTTTAATAAACAGGAAAAGACCAAAATACCACTGGACTTAATTAAATTCTATAAAATAAAATATAAGTCTAAAAATTATAAATAAAATATTTTTGGATTCACAATAATCCACTCTATCCAAATAAAATAAGATATAAAATTTTAGACATTTAAATTTTTATAAGAATTTTGTAATTTATATATTTCTTATGGAATTTTACAAAATTATTGAGAGATGATAAAAATAAATAAAAATCTCTTTCATTATATATTTATATTATAGTATTTTTGAAAAATACTAAATAAATATGTAATAACAATTTTTAATGTATAATTGATAATTCCTAAAAGAATTATTAAACCAATAAAAGTCAGATAAAAGAAAAGAAAATATTATATGCTATAAATATTAAAAGTAATATTTATAAATGCTTAATCATCATTTAAGGGCACCTTATTTAGGGTACATGCATATAGAATTAAAAAAATGCATTACATTACTTGCATAATCATTTTGCTTCTTTAAATATTGTCCTTACCGGGCAATAATGATGTTTTTGTAGACATAGAAGCTCAAGGTCCAGTGCAAGCATCAGACTTCACTACCTTGCCATCACAAGGCAAGTTCATCACTTGCTCATGTCCTTTGAAGAGTCTTTATCAAAATATTTGCAAATTATGTGTTATCATATATGCTATAAAAGAAAGAAAATATTATTTTCACAATAAAGAAATCATAGATATCATCCTAAGTGATGATATAATGGAGCAATGGAACTAGGGTTCTAGTTGCAAGCAATAATGATCAAGTAGGGACTTAATAACCCCTGACATCAGTGATTCTAGCGCCGTATATTACGCGTTAGCCATGAGATTTGGAATGGGACAGAGAAGTCAGCTGTATCTTCTTCCTCTCGCATGAAGCCGGATGTGCAGGTCGTGGCTGTTATCCTTGTAGCGAGCATATTAGTTGGTAATTCGTAGAGGATATGCAACATATGGGTGGGAACCCTCATCGTCCCACGATAGTTCTGGCATCTAACGGTTTGTACAAACCATTGCCGTAATTCATTATGTGGGCAAGGTGTACTCCAAGGAGGCATGCGGGGTCGCAAAGGGGGCAGTGATTGGCTTGGACCAACTACTGGTCCCCACATCATGGAATTGTGGACGGGAAAGTATGCCCGGTTGTGCAACAAAGAGTTGATCTCTCATGGGTAAAGTAACGCACCTCTGCAGAGTGTAAGAACTGTAACTTGTTACTCCCTGTTCTGGGAAGGAGCTACGAATGCAGCAGGAAAGGAACTCCATGAAACTTTTGGTCAACCTGTGAAGGCTGATGGTCATAGTTTTTTTTAGAATAAAATCAATCTTTGAAGAAAGATTTACAAAAACTGCATAGTGCGAAGGATTTATAATCTGAGGTGGTAGTTAGAGCATCAAACTTCCCACCTTGCATATAATGAACTTGTTGGGTAACGTTGTTACTCATTCTATCCTTTGATCCCTTGCTTAGACTCTGAGGATCCCGAAGACGTGCCAATGTATGTAGCCGAATGTCAAGAAGATGTGTTCTATGAGGAACCTGATCTATCCGGAGGTGTTGAAGGAGTGGAATACGAGATCCGCTACGGTTTCGATGATAACGAGCCCAACTAAGTACTTCTAGTTAGTAGTAAGCAATGAAGCCGGGCAGCATGAACTCTATAGAATAAGCTGCTGAGCTCAACTCCTAGACGGAGTTGCTACTTTTAAATTCCACTAAAACACTTTATATTTTGGTTTGTAAGTTGGATCTTTTGGAAGTCTTGAACTTCCGGTATTGTAATAATAATACTGTGTGTACTTTTGTAATATGGACCCGCAATGTTTCTGTTGTACCACTCTGAGGGATGTGATATTTACGAAATGGTGTTCTGTGGATGTCACGTCAACGACTATAGTGTACTACACATGCAGTGGTATGCTGGGTCACCGCACCTTGTGAACCAACATGGTTTTACATCATCATATGACCTAAACAAACACAAAACAAGAGAGTGTTACCCCTGTCATAGGAACGTCTAGGGGGGTAGATGATCCGATGTCCACAGATCAGGGTTCCGCAGCAGACCATGCTCCGGGACGTCGGAATACCTCAAGGACTTGCATGTGGCCCTAGCACATGCATGTAAGTGTGGTTCTTTGTTGAAACATGCAAAACCTAGTCCGCGGGTGCAAGTGTCCCCCTTCGCATGCGTGCATTGTAACCTAAAGATAAGGTTCTGGACTTATATAAGGGGGAAACTCCCTGTTCCGGTGAAACTGGGTAGGATAGTAACCTCCCCTTGTGAACCAACATGATTTTACATCATCATATGACCTAAACAAACACAAAACAATAGAATGCTACCCCTGTCAGAGGAACGTCTAGGGGGTAGACGATCTGATGCCCACATATCAGGGTTCCGCAGCAGACCACACTCCGGAGCGTCGGAATACCTTAAGGACTTGCATGTGGCCCTAGCACATGCATGAAAGTGTTGTGCTATGTTGAAACATGCAAAACCTAGTCGTCGGGTACATGTGTCCCCCTTCGCATGCGTGCGTTGTAACCTAAAGCTAAGGTTCTGGACTTATATAAGGGGGAAACTCCCCGTTCCGGTGAAACCGGGTAGGATAGTGGTATGTAAGTACGTTGCTCGTGTATTTCATATGATCGTTTTAGTACCCATCATTAGGTCTTTCCACTTTCTATAAATTACTTCAGACCAGAAAGGACATTACTATCTAGAGAATTTTCATCATTGTATTTTACATCACTCGTACTATTGGAAATGAAAAAAACTTCTAAAATGAGTAAATGGCCAACCGTAGCAACCAATAAACATCATAATAATCCAGATATACATGATGAATAGTGAGAGCAGAATGCACACACTTGTGATCTCAAGAGGACTTTTTGGAAAGAAAGTGAAAATACAAATATCAAGAAAATGTAAATATGCTTATGCTAACCTTGCTTGCTTGATTTTATTCCAATAACTAAGAAAGCTAGTGATCCTACCTGATCTATCTCTTTGGCGTTCTTTAGACAGATCTATTTTCCATCCAAATCTATGAAGGGAATCAATGGACCAGCAAAAAGAAAATCGTATATACTATCTTCGCAAATGGAAAATATTGCACCAATCGGCACTGTTATTTAATAGTATAGCACCATAATCTGAGCATACAACTAAAAACCTAGCAGGTCCAATATATCAATGAGACTAAAAAGCTCCGACGATGTTTAGTGAATTTCAAGTTTAGACGTGTTTGTCACTTGTACACACAAATTTGTATAATGACATCTACAATTTAGAACCGAATTGACCAAAACTTTGTATAATGATCTACTCTAGAAGACTACAGTGTGTTCCATACCAATTAGGTGGGCAGGGCAATGACCACCCGCTCCATGAGGCTCGCGATAAGGCCAACCTGCCGAAGCTGGGCGTCCTCGTCAATGTCCCATGGAGATTGCTCCAGTTCATCTCCTTGTACAATGGGGGCAGAAGACCGGCGTGTGGAGCCAACATAATGGTGATTATGGCCAGAATCCGGTGGAGAAGAGGCAAGCGCCCTATGCCTTCTCCTCCGTGCCTCCACGAATCTGGTGGAGAAGAGGCCAGAGCCCTATGCGTCTGCCTTTGTGCTTTCGCGAATCTGGTGGAGAAAATATAAGATGTTTTAAAATATAAGATGTTTTAGTTGTACATTTATACTCTCTCCATTTTAAAATATAAGATGTTTTAGGTCTCTGAAGAAAATGTTTTTAGACTTCTTTTAGTGTGTAGATTCACTCCATTTGCTTTACAAAACTAAAACATCTTATATTTTGAAATTGTGGGAGTACATATTGTCGTTATTTTTTTCCTTTTCTACTCTCCCTATCTCGGATGTCTCAGATTGTCTAAATTCACATGTATCTAGATATATTTTACTTCCTTCGTTTCAAAATATAAGATGTTTAGCTTTGTGAAGCAAATGTATCTAGATTTTTTTTAGTATGTAGGTTCACTCATGTTTCGAGTGAATCTACACATTAAAACAAGTCTAGATATTTTTTTATAAACCTAAAATATCTTATATTTTGAAATAGAGGGAGTAATATGCAGATATATGTGAATCTAAACGAATCTCTGGCATCTAATTTGAGATCGAGGGAATATTTTTTCTTTTTTCCTATTGATTTTTTATGTTTCTTTTTGCTATTTTAACATATGTGGATATTTTTCATAAGATTGCAAACAAAAGAACCAAAAAACATGAACAAAATTTTAAAAAATACAATTTTCAAAAATTGTGAACATTTTCTAAATGTCATGATCAAATTTTGGGAAGACATGACGAAATTTTCAAATGTCATGAACAATGTTCCATAAATCATGAACTACTTTTAAAAGAAGTGAGAAAAATTTAGATAAAAGAAGAAAATAGAAAATAGAAATGAAAAAAGTAATAAGAAATGAAAAAAGAAACATAAACAAATAAGAGAAGAAAAATAATAGCAAAAGCGGAAACAGCCCGCCTTCACTAACGGGCTGGGCCAAAAAAAAAAACCCGCGTGGGGAGGAGAGGACAGTGCGTGGCGTGCGGCCCCGACATTTCGCCTTTTTAGCGGGCTCTTTATTTACCAGTCTCTGAGAAATCGTGGCCCTCTTGGTGGAGCCCTCATGTGGCCAAGACTCTGATCCCACACGTCGACATTTGGCAGCTCACCGGAGCCCTCCTATCATTAACTTCGTCCCCCCACCCCCGGTTCCTACTCCGACGCCGCCTATTCTTCTTTTGTCTGTGACTGTCAGACCCACACGACACATCACGGCAGACATCAATAAATTGGACTAATGCTATTTTAAGAAGACCATCGTGGCATGGGACCATCGTCACCCACTCACCCTCCCTTGTAAGGGAGTTTGCGTCAATTTCCCAATTTGTAAACAAATAAAGTCATCATTGGACCCTTTTTGTGTCATCTGGAGTATTGCTCCGATCTTACTAGTACTACTACTAGTATGCATGTTTTAGTGCGGCCATGTTAATATGGAAACTTGGTTTTCTTTTTTCCTTTTTCCTATTTATGTATAACCCATATTCTCTCTCCTCTTTTTTATTTTTTTCATATACGGAATAAATCCTGGATGTTATTTATTAATGCTATATATATCATTGCAAAGAATCATCCAAAACTATGAACATTGCAAAGATTCATTCAAATCTATGACCGTTTGTACCCTATACAAAAAGATAAGAAAATGAGAGTAAAATGCATGTCTATATGGCCATCACTACAGGAAGGAAGTTCAAAGCCGAGGGTTTTCCCTATCGGTGTAGCTCCGTTTACCCCCCGGCTTAGGTCAATGCCAAAGGTGACCGTCGGCTTAGGTGGTTGTCAGCACAACTCAATACCATCGGCGTTTCTTCGGCCGTCGGAGTAGAGGCTTGTGCCGACGGTTTACTTCGCCCCTCGGCGCCACGCTGACGGTACTGCCCTCGGTGTAGGTGGCCACGTGGAGCGTGCTGGAGGGCAAAATATTTCAACATTTAATCATACAGGGAATATTTTTAACTCTAATCGTGTTTAATCTCAAGTCAAATTGCTCACTCGTGGTCACGCTTTCCACTTGGTCACCCATCCCCAAACTACTTCAGTCCAAGCACTTTTTTGTTCCTTCTAAACGAGCTTCTTAGTTATCACATTATACCTTGTTGATAATGCTATCATATTAATCATATTAACCCTTAGGCCATGATGTCACATGACTTTATTTTTTGAATTCCAAACAATTATTTAAGTAAAATAAATAAATAGGTAATAATAATCTTGAATTCAAATAACAATAAAATGCAGTTTATCTCATTTTTACCCTTTTCCATTTCATATGGAAATAATTCATATATATATATAAATCTATAAATCGGAACTCGACAAATAATATGACATCCATATCATTTTATATGATATAATATCCATGAAAAATAACAAACTTGAAATATGACGAATATCTTGAAAAAGTGTTCTCAGAGATGAGCTATCATGTATTAAGTTTTATGGCTTTTAGGCCAAACGACCAATGCTATGGCTAGATTCATGGCGTAATTTGTGATAATATGTACATATTATGCACACATGTGTATCTTGGAATGGCGAACAATATTACTGGGGAAGTTTTTCTTTTCGTCGCACAAAAAAGCAATTTTTTCATTTTCCAAGTGCGAAAACGAGGTGTTTTATGAAGCAACCACCAAATAAAAGTTTCAAAATTCTACCACCCCATTTTTTAAAAATAGTAGAACACCTTTCATGGACAATCTTGAACCTTTTGATCCATCCCTCGTGAAAATACAAATGTCCGCAGAATCGGCAGAAAATGGATCAGATTTAAACCGCAGGTACATGATTTAATGCTCATGTTTTTCAAAAAATCAATTTTAGGTTTAGAATATATTGTTTTATTAGAGATCCAAGGAAAGTCTTGCAAGGTTCCACCCCTAAACGAGGACGGTCACGCCCGCCGTTTTGATCATGTTTTGAAACAAGCATAAAAAATTAAAAAATGAACAAAACAATGTAAAACCTTCACGTGATGTCATTTTATATGATATAGTATCCATGGAAAATAAAGAACTTGGAATACCACGAATATCTTAGAAAATTGTTCTAAAAAATAAGCTATTATATACGAAGTTTCATGGCTTTCAGTCATTATGGTGTTGTTTGATCATCGGCTACATGTTGGATTGCACATTCTTTCAGACTTGTTTCATTGATACTATGCACAACTTTTATTTGATGCTACACAATTTGCGTAAAACAATTTGTACCAATATCATGTGCCGCGTGATCATCGGCCAGGACAGATCCACTAAACACCTGTCCTGCATAAATCCGGTGCGGGTTTTGGGGATGTGTTCCGCCCAGCTCGCGTGACACTTGGTACGCGTTTTTCAGCTCCGCCGATGCAAGATATCCGGGTTTAGTTTATTTGGGGTCTAGAGATGCTCCAATGAAGTTCACCGGTTCAGTTCATCCGGGACCTAGTGAAGATGCTCTAATGGAGTTCACTCCTACTTCTATCTACTTGAAAA
Organism: Avena sativa; assembly: GCA_916181665.1. Lineage (NCBI taxonomy): Eukaryota > Viridiplantae > Streptophyta > Magnoliopsida > Poales > Poaceae > Avena > Avena sativa. Next base: position 290,390,280 of record OV702296.1, read on the forward strand.
ATGGAAATGGTAGTAATTCCAATACCGATTCTTTTGTAAATTTCTGTTCAAGTGATACAAACTTTTGTTTCTACTTAGAATCCACGAATAACTTACTTTCCACCACTTGTTATAAGATACAACTTTGATTCTGTTAAAAGATAGGCAGAGTGGGCAGGTAGTGAAAGGATGAAATATTCACCTGCACACGCATACGGGAGGATACGCTATAGCCCCATATCACTTGCGAATATGAGGAAGCTCTGTAGTGGAGGTTGAATGACCTTTTCAGGTCTCGGCCCTACGTACCCCTCACGTCGAGCATTTGGTACAGCAGGGTCGATCGCGACCCCCTGCGTCTTTTCTGGGTGGCCAAGAACTCGGAGTGTCTCAAACTACTAGTGTCCTAAAAAAATTTATGGATCAATAACATGTGTTGGTTTTCCGGTTGCCCTATAATAGGGCAAAGTTTCTACAACAGCTGCCTAAAAATTTAAACAAGCATCGAATTTGAAACAAGTTGAGATAAGTTCAGACAAGTTCACACGATTATTACACAAATTTAAACCGACATTGCACACAAACAACATTGCAACTACTCTAAACAGGCAACATCACACTAATCATCGAAATTGGAGTACCTACTTGATCGACGTCGATGGCCCACGCCATCGGACACCTTCTTTTTCTTCTTCTTCTTCTTCTTCTTCTCTAGCTTGGCGTAGAACTCCTCCGCTGCGGCGGCGTCAAAGGCGCTGGAAGCCTCCTCCTAGGCATCGTACGTGCCGAGCTAGAGCCGTACGCCGCCGACGGTCACCTCCGTGGCATAGTGGCCAAATGATTGCTCCCGCACACCGCGGTAGCCTGTGACACTACGGGTACAGGCGGCAGCACGACGCGACGGCATGGCGTGGCGGCGGCGGGTGGCAGCAGCAAGGAGGGGCGCAGCGAGCGGCTCAATCTGGTGGCGGAGAGGCCGATTCCTACGGGGTCCGTGCGCCGGCGGCCGAATCAGCTCCATTGGCGCTGGGCGGTGGCATGGACGGAATCGGCCGAAGGGTGGCGGGCAGGGAGCGACGGATGTGTAGCAGAAAGGGGAAAAATCATGCGTGCGTGGCGGTTGGGCTGCGGCGTGCGTGGCTTTTGCAGCGGAAAGGAGAGGCCATTTTTTTGAACTTGCCTAAAAAAATGTAAGGTTTTGGCGTTTTGGGGCAGCCACTGAAGCCCATTTTTTTGGCCTCAAAACCCTAAAAAAAAAACTCATATAGGCAGCAGACCCTCTTTAGGACAGCCTGCTCTCGGGATATATATAGATGCCCATGCATCTTTTTGTTGCCTGATTAATGATTACTAAGTGGGTCTACTCCTTAGTACTACTAGTACTCAGATGAAGCTACTACTTCAGTTAATGCATGCATGAGAAAGATCTGCTTGTCCAGCTAGCTGGTACCTGCAGTACAGTACTCCCCCTGTAATTTAACACTCTCTTGTGCTCTTGTCGGTTCTTAATTGAACTGCAGGTCACATGTTGTTTAGGTCCTTGTACAACGCAGTATATGGTTGTAAAACAGCTAGTACTAGTAGATGAAGAATATTTATTTCATTGAAGGAGTAGAAGAATATTTCTTGAAACCTCCGTGGCACGTGCTTTCTGGGTAGAGCGGGTGTTCTAGTAGGAACAAGTTTTGAATCCGGATGTATCTAGTAGGAACAAGTTTTGAATTATGGTCTGCATTCGGCTTGGACTAATGCTATTTTAAAAAGACCATCGTGGCATGGGACCGTCGTCACCCACTCACCCTCACGGGGTTGCGTCAATTTCCCAATTTGTAAACAAATAAAGTCATATTTTCCGATCATACTACTAGTACTAGTATGCATGTTTTAGTGCGGCCATGTTAACATGAAAATTTGGTTTTTCTTTTAGATAGTGCTACGCGTCCCCCGGGGATAAAAACTTCTGATCCTCCGGATCCTCGTGCTGACACGTGTCCAACCAAATCCCGCTTTTGGCGTTTTTGCTACACTGTAGCAAAAAAGATTCGTCCACGAGACAAATAAAAAAGACAGATCTTGTCGGAGACTTCGCCGGAGACCTCGCCGGAGACTATGTAGCATAATATTTATGCTAATGTAGCAAAACTGACTCCGTCTTAGACTCGCCGGAGACCTCGTAGCAAGAAGTTTGCGCTATTGTAGCAAACTCAGAAAACAGATGTAGCAAAATAATTATACTAATATAGCAAAAACAGCGTCGCCCCTTGTAGCAGCTCCGGTGACCGCTTGTAGCAGCCCCGCCGAGGCCTGCCATAGCAACGCCGCGAGCCTCTAGTAGCAGGTGGCGTCGCCCCTTGTAGCAACCGGCGCAACCGACTGTAGCAAATAGGAGCCCTCGCTTGTATCTCGAGGAGGACGTGGAGTCCTGGGGCGGTGGCCATGGCGGGCGTGTTGAGGAGCACTGCCCTGCGGGAAGCATCGGCGGCAGGACGCCGTGCAGCTTCGCCTCGCCCCAGCTTTCGCGTGGCCAGCGGCTAGACCCCGTTGCCTCGCCCTTGTAGAACGGCGGCGTGGCGGTGGAGCCTCGGTGCGAGAAGAACGGCAGTGGAGCACGGCCGCGAGAGCAGCGTCAGCAAAGTCCAAGAGGAGAGGAACATCGGCGAAGGCGAAGAAAATCCATAGCATTTGTGTCTCCCGTGAAGTTTCCGTCAGGATAGGGAAAGGAGAAAGGTAAAAGATAAGGCCAACGTGGGTGGGTCCCACATATCACGGTGTCGTTTATGGGACGTGTGTCGAGTATTCAAGCCAGCGGATGTGTCGCGTGCGATCCCCCGGACGATTTCTATCATTTTCTTTTTCTTTTCCTTTTCCCTATTTATGTATAACCCATAATCTCTCTCCTCATTTTTATTTTTTTATATATGGAATAAATCCTGGATGTTATTTATTAATGCTATATATATATATATATCATTGCAAAAATTCATCCAAAACTATGAACATTGCTAGCACCTTCACGATAGTTCCTCGCATGATTCACAAGTGTGTCTTCGCCATAGCTAACACACAACAAAGTGCATTAGTTCACAGCAATATCATGACATAAGTTCACAGCAATCAAACAGACAACAAAGATCATAGGTCGATCATGACAAGGACTAGATCATGTTGCTGGCACTTCTTGATGACTTCAGTCATGGTGTAGTCGAAGATGGCGACCTTGATGCATACCATCCGGTTCCTACGTTGGTGTTTGGCTCGCTTGCATTGGTTTTCTCTCTCGGTATTGCATGCGCTTGTTATGAGGTTTGGAATGGAATGGTGGTGGCGAAATCGTAGTCGAGTTTGCTCAATGGTGCAAAAAGGCTTGGGACAGTGCAATTCAAGTGAAATCTCCACGTCACTTGATTTTGATTAAGGACATATATAGTATGCTTTCAACTGACAAATAAGGAAGCATGCACGGTATACATGCATGCCAGGGGAATGTTTCAGATTTAGCTGCCCACCATGTACTGTCCCCTTAGGTTTTGTTTCCTCTTTGATTTGTGCATTAAACTTGCATGCAAAGAAAGGGACGTGTGGATCTTTTTTGTTTTTGTTTCATGAGCCCGGCCGGCAGGTCCTACACGGTGGCTCGGACATCCTAGCTAGTAGCGCTCGCTGGGCTGGACCGACGCGGAGGAGGATGGGGTGTGCAGGGCGCGCTCGGGGCCGGGACGTGCATCGCCGACCTCTGCTGCCGGCGCCGAGGAACTCAACCGCCACGCCGGCGTCTACGCCTACAAGCATGAAGCCCAGTTCACGGCCGTGCAGCATGCCGTGAGTACCAGCAGCCACCACCTCTTCGATCTTTTCTCTTGCATCCTCCGGTGACCCGGCCTCACTTTTTTCCTCGCCGCCGCCGGTGCTCTCCGTTCCCCACCGGCCGGGCAGCCACCACACGGAAGGAAGGCGCGCCTCCGGCTACCTCTCCTCCCTGTCGGGCATGAGGATGTCACCAGTGGCCGCCACAGCGCGCGCGCGCGTTCTCCTACCTGCAGCAGCATTCTGCGCCACCTTCCGCAGGTATTCTTCTGAACGGCTAACTACTGCGCTCCGGATCATCCGTCCCCTTCTTCCTTCTCGCTGCGCGCCTTCGTTTTGTGGTGGGTGATGAACGGTGCCGTGCCGTGATCTGGTGTTTCTGGACCATGGAATGGAACAACAACTTTGTTTCGAACGGCGGCTAAATTCTGGGCAAATCCCAGCCGCTCCGGGGGGGGGGGGGGGGGAGGTTCTTGGTTTTTTTTGAACAGAGGGGGAGGTTCTTGGTGGAATCACTTGGTGATAGAGATAGGTTGCAAGAACTTGCTGGACTACTACTGGATCTCTGCTGCATGAGCTGAACACTACACCGTGTCCTTGCTGTTTCTATTTGGCATCTTTGGGAGAATAGGAATGCAGCAACCATGATTTTATTCGTATCTAAACTGCACTTTACCTGGGGTTGCATTGCATCCATGATTTTATCCGTATCTAAACTGCAGTTTACTGGTTTTGTTGTTGTTGTCAAGTAGTAAAATGCACCGGTAATCTGTTTACATGTGTTTAACATTACAGTGATCTGTTTACTTACTAGTCTCTGAGAACTTCTCAAATACATTTTGATTCAGTGTCTTATTCATTGTATTGTACTCCTGGAGAACTTATATGTTGACATGTCCTTACCTTAATTATTTGCAGTTTTCTCTGGTTGCTGCTGCTCCTCCTCCGCTGCGTTCAGGCAAGCTCCTATGACCCGCTCGATCCGAGCGGCAACATCACTGTCACCTGGGATCTCCTGGACATCAAGGAGAGTTATTACTCGGTAATATTCTACTTCACCCCAACCTTCCATATCGACACACGTATAAACAATACTGCTTTCCCTCTCCCCTCCTCTTCGCTCCGTCCCCTTCCGTCCGCCGCCGCCGAAGGCGTGGGCTTTGTTGGAACTAGTCCCGATACGCACGACACAATCAGCCGAGTGCTTTCCGGCAAAACACGGACGTGCGACAACTAGCGAAGCTTGGCTCAAAACAATCCGGCGAGACACACATACGTACTAGCTAGTAGCAAGGATCAATGGATCTTGCTAGCTAGATTCACGTACATAATCGCTTGGACACACACGATGAAAATAGATTGGATTGCTAGAGGTGCATATTGCACCCCCTTCCTTGCTTTTCTTTATTTCCGATCCCACGTCTTGATTACAAGGAGTTTGTACACGTATATATAGCTGTCCAGGATGCTATGAGTTACCGACTAGGAGAGACTAATCCTACCCGGTTTACAATACCTACCTGAACACTACTCGTATACGTACACATAAGTTGCCATACTGGCGTCGGATCGTGCTTAATGCTAACAATCACCCTCTAAGCACGTGACGAGGTTTGATCTCGTCAATGCCCATTGTTATGGACTTGGGTTTTGGAGAAGATGGGGATGCTGGAGATCGTGGCACGGTTAACAGACAAGCAACCAGGGGACACGAGATTTACCCAAGTTCAGGCCCCCGGAGGGAAAACCCTACTCCTGCTTGTCTGCTCTTTGATTACGGCGGAACCGAAAGTTACAGGGTGCGCAGATTCGATCTGGCGTGGAGGCGTGTACGAAAGTATGGATCTGTCCTGCTCGTTGGCCTCTCCTAGCCTTTATATATGAGGAGGCTAGGTCTCAGGTACCAATACGAGTAGGCTACAAGCTGTATTCGAACTCTAGTCTTGCTCTCCAAGGATCCGAAGGCGTTATGGGCCTTGGCCACCCGAAAATCTTCATGGGCCAGCGTATGTCTGCTGTGGGTCTTCCTTGGGCTGGACCAGGTATGCTGAAGTTATGTACCCGTCGGGTATAACCATGTCAGTAGCCCCCGAGTGTTCAGTCGAATCGTAGATTCGGCTGAGGACTCTTCAATCCTTCGGGTGTAACTCTGTCTTTCAAGAGAATGTGTAGGGATTGTTGATGCGTGTGCCTGCCTCACCTGACGGATCAGGGTCAGTTAATCGTCTTAGGACAAAACAACACGATCTTTTTCAGGTGCGAGTCCCTCGACTTGAACCCGGAACATATGCTGGCGTAATTCGACTCAGGCCGCGGAGGACTTACAGGAGTAGAATTCCAGTGATTTTAAATGATGTACCCAACGCGTTCGTCGGGATTTTTCATCGTACCTGCTGGCACGGATTCATACTAGCAGAGCGCAGTCAGGTGCGTTGCCAGGCCATCAGATGATATCTGTAGGTCTTATCTTTGCGTCGCAGACGCAGCATCCGAATGTTTATCACCGCGGAGGTGTTTCGGGTAGCCAAGAAGGATGTTACTCACTTAGCATTAATTGGGGCAGAGTTGCGGAAAAGTTTTTGCATGCGGATCCGGAAGATCGCAGTCGGAGATTTCATAGGGTGCGCGACCAGCGCTCCCTATGGGAGTAGCCCCCGAGTGTCTGTTCGAGTCGTAGACTCGAGCGGAGACTTTTAGTGCAAGCATTGCTCAGCTGTTTAGTCCGTAGGACTCGAAAATTTTCGGATGCTTAAATCCTTCCTCCCTATGGGAGTAGTCCCCGAGTCCGTAGTGGAGTCACAGACTTGACGTAGGACTCAGAGAAAGTGCTTTGTCCTCATTTGTCTTTCGGGTGCGCGGCCAGCGCTCCTGATAGGAGTAGCCCCCGAGTATTTAGTCGAATCGTAGATTCGAGTGAGTACTCTTAGTTGTGGAGCCGAAGAATTATCGGTTGTGCTAGTATAGCTGTTGATGACGTCAGTGCTGACGATCGATGACCCCAAGCAGCTGCTGCGCCAGAGATGACTTGACTGGACGATGCGTGGGTCCCACTTCCTGACTTTGAATTGACCGGTCACGCGCGGCGTGGACATGATTACGGCGTTTCCTCGATTTCCGCGCGTAGTGGACGTCGTGGGAACGACGGTTCGTTTTGGTGCTGACACGTGTACGGCCAGATCTGCCGTTGGCGTTAGGTCTTCTCGATGGACGGCCAGCGTGCGTCGTCTTTGGCTGTTATAATCCGTGGTGAAATCGTGGTATGTCTTTTACCGCAGTAGTTCATCTGTCCATTGCTTCCTTGCGCTCGAGCGATTCTTGCTGCGAGCTGAGAGTTCCTTTCGCATTTCCTTTGTCTTCATCGTTGGCAACGCCACCACCGCCGTAGCGCCATGGGGAAGCCAAAGAAGTCTTCGTCCGCAGTGGGGACCAGCGCCGCCGGAGGCAAGAAGGGCGCCGCCGCTCGTGTCACCGATGGTGGCTGGCGGCGATCAGAGACGCGGGAGAGCGATCTCCGCAAGCTGCGTGAGCGGAGCCTGATTCCGCAGGACACGACGGCCGTGAGGCTCCCCGGCAACGAGGTAATCCCCCGTCCCCCATCTGGGTACCGGGTTATGTTCGTCGCCTTTGTTTTGCGTGGGTTTTCGTATCCAGTCCATGACTTCCTTCGTGGGCTGCTCTTTTTCTATGGGGTTCAACTCCATCATCTGTCTCCCAACTCCCTTCTTCACATTGCGTGTTTTATCACGCTTTGCGAGTGTTGGCTTGGCATTGAGCCGCACTTTGGCCTCTTCCGGAAGCTGTATTCCGTGAGGAGGCAGTCTGGTTCGAATGGTGTGTACCCCATTGGGGGTTTCATCATCTCTCTTAGTCCTGATGTCCAATTCTTTTCCTTCTCCATGTCCGAATCTGTCCAGTACTGGCGGAGGAAATGGTTTTACATCCGTGACTCCGTTCTGCCTGGGCAAGATTTTGGTCTTCTGCCTTTTGACCCCTCCCAGTTGATTGTGAAGAAAAGATCCTGGAAAAACCAGATCTTAGATGGTGAGGTGGCGGAGATAGAGGCCTTGTACCGTCGGGTGGAGGAGCTCCAATTGATTCCAGAGAAGGAGGTCAACGGTGTCGACATCATCCGGGTGTTTCTTGAGCGTCGGGTGCAGCCGCTCCAGGCGAGGGCGCACCCGATGTTCCTGTACTCTAGGCGCCGTGATCCGACGAGGGTTTCGAGTGAGAAAATCTCCGAGGTGGAACTTGATAGGGCTCTTCGCGTGCTGTTGAAGTTCAAGGCCGACGAGGAGATCCCGGGGAAGTCATTGACTCCGCCCTTTTCGTCGACGTTGGCCGTGCCAAAGGTGTATATTTGCGCACGTAGTGCTTCCCTTATGTTTTTGTCAGCTGTGTACGTTTTCCTTTGTTTGCTAACAAAGTTTCTCTTCCTTGTGCAGAGCTTCAAAGTGCCGGGCATGGCGCCACCATTACCCGAAAGGTATCCGAATGCCCCGGATAATGAAGTGGTGGATTCCGTGTCCGAGCTTCCTTCAGCGCGATCTCCGGCGGAGGATGCCGACGAATCGAGTGAGGACCATTCGAGCAAGCAATCACGGAGCTTAAGCGAGTCTTCGGATGCCTCGACTCCTCCGACTCCTAGAAATCCTCGGGGTCTTGAGCGTCATGATGATGTTCAGGGGGGTTCTTCCTCTCCCATTCCTGCCATTCCTGTGCGAGCTGTTGCTCTGCACCCGCCAGCAAAGCGGAAGAAGGAAGAGAAGAAGGAGGAGAAGAAGGAGGAGAAGAGGGCCCGGAGGGCTTCTCCTATCTTTGACCTGAGCGCGTTGGGCTCGTAAGTGTTCTTGTTGCCACTGTTGTCTTTTATTCCCTTGCTATTTTTGCGCCTGTATTGATTGATTCGTATGTAGGCAATCCTCCGACGGCTCTAGTGATGGAGCGCGCGAGATGATGGGGGAGTCGAACATTGCGTCGCCTCCTCCTCAGATGGTGGCGACTTCGGGTGGCGCTGCTCCAGATCCTCCTGTGCAGGAGAGGCTGGTGGTTGCGCCTCAAAATTTCGCAGGCGGGCCTGCGGGTTCGCCTTCGGAGAACGTAAGTTTTTCTGCTTCATGTCACGGGGGAGCCCCCGGGCGTCTTCGTGTGCTGATGTTGTGTTTGCTTCTTTGTTTTGGGCAGAGCCCCCAAGTCATGCTCTTACTGCTATTGCTTTTTCCTGCAGCCTTGTGTCCGAGAGGCCAAGCGGCTGGTGGAGGAGCACCTGACGCTGGAGATGAAACTGCAGCAGCTGCAAGGTATTCGTCTGCGTTGTGGTACTTGGCTTATTTATCCTGGTCTTGTTTGTTGACACTGGCTTGTTGTGAATGCAGAGGAGCATAATGACTCTCTCCGTGAGGTTGATGCTCTGAAGAAGAGCCTTGGCCCATCGGAGCAGAAGGCCGAAGCTGCCGCTGAGGCGAAAGAGCGCCTTGAGCTGGAGCTGACGAAGGCAGCCGAAGCGAAAGAGCGTTTGCAGCAGGAAGCCGCAGGTCGTGAGAGGGGGGCGGCGGAGAAACTCATGGCTGCTGCCAAGGCAATTTCGGGTGAGTGCTAGCTTTTGCACTTGCTCCTTTTTCTGCGGGTCCTCTTCTATGTTGCTTTTCTTCATGTTTTCTTCTGTTTTGTCTCAGATGCCGCAGGCATCGAGTTTGACCGTGGTGCTCTGGAGCACGGGAGTGCTTTGGATGATGCCACTGTGGCGGTCGAAGACCGCTGCAGCACCGTCGTCAACTCCCTTGCCAAAGCAAAGGAGGTCCTTGGTCGCTTCTACCAGGAGCTCTTCCCGAAGGGCGCAACCCTTGAAGATGTGGGTGCTCTGGCAGAGGCTCTGTCAGCCGAAGCGCCTGCAGCGTACAAGCGCAAGCAGAAGGGCATCGGCGCGTCCGTCGGGCTGGCGATGGCCATGGCGGCTGGGGCGGAGCTGGACTTGCCCCAGATCACTTCTCGGATGCCGACGGCTGCAGATGGATCAGAGGTAGCCTTCGCCGCCTACTCCGCTCGTTGCAGACGATATGGGCCCAAGCTCATTGACTTGTTATCTGAGTACGCGCTGCGGCAGCAGGGCGAGGCCAAAGCTAGGCAATCTGGCTCTGAGGCGACTCGGTGTCCTACGCCTTAGGCATAGGAGATGTAGGGTAGTATGTAGTTTACTTTTGCTGTAAATATCTTTTGTAGCACCATTCTTGAGCCACGCAGTGGCCTTATTTAATGAATTCCTCCGAGTTGGGCTTTATCTTTGGCTGAGTGTCTATGTGCCTTCTTTTTCTTCTGCTTTAGGTTCCTTCGGGTGTGGACCCAGTTGGTACTTCATCCGAAAGGCCCTTGCGAGCATCGTTGGATGATTTCTCGCAGCTCGCTTTTCTGTGGGATCGCGTGCGCAGCTTGGAGAGGGATTTGCTTGGGCTACGCGGTCGTGCTGACGTTTGGAAGTCCAAAGCAGACCGTAGTGCAGCCAGAGAGGAATACTTGATGGCGGAGCTGGGTCGGCTGTCCGAGCAGCTGCAATGTAAGTTGATCCTTCTTTCGAGCTGTGGCTCGGTTCTTCGGGTGAGCCTGCTGGCCTTACCCTTGTTCTGTGCTGTTTTCGCAGGTGCGAATCTTGCTCCGAGGGAAGAAAAGGAGCGCATTGCTATTCGAGTCAATTGTTTGACTCAACAGGACATGGAAGCTGGTGGCTTCTTTTGGATGGATCACGATCGTGCCATGGTTCTGGCGACGGTGCTGGATCGCGTCTTCCAAGTTTCGCGGGTGCTCCGTCAGGTGCAGACGTCGCTGTCCTCGTTGTTGCACGTCATGTTTCCGTTGGATGGCGCGCCGACGACCCTTGCAGGTCTTCTGGCGAAGTTTCGGAGTGCCAGCAATGTCAAGGAGCTGGTGCGGCAGCAGCTTGTCGCGGGGGTGAAGGCTGCCTTGTCTCTTATGAGGGTGCATCGTCCTGATGTAGATTTGGCTGCTGTGGCGACTAGGCCACCTCCTCGACCAGATGGTGGTGAGTGGAATATGCGTCCGCATTACGCGGCTGTAAGGCAGTATGCCGAACAGATTGTAGATTTGTTTGAGTAGCGTGCTCAGGCTATTCTTCAGAATAGGTAGGACCTGAAAATAAACAGATAGATGTAAAATTTGTATATTGCGGCTGGCCGTGTATGTGCCCTTTGTTGTAAAGGTTCGCTTGTTAGCGAGCACGCAGTGCTTTGATTTAGTACGTGTCCTTTTCGTTAGCCTGACATGGTCAGCTACTCAGGTGTACACGTGTTGTCCTCAGTCGATGAAATCGTGAGGTGGGGGGAGCCCCCGAGTGCTTTGATGTGGTACGTGTCCTTTTCGTTAGCCTGACGTGGTCAGCTACTCAGGTGTACACGTTTTGTCCTCAGTCGATGAAATCGTGAGGTGGGGGGAGCCCCCGAGTGCTTTGATGTGGTACGTGCCCTTTTCGTTAGCCTGACGTGGTCAGCTACTCGGGTGTACATGTTTTGTCCTCAGTCGATGAAATCGTGAGGTGGGGGGAGCCCCCAAGTGCGTTAGTAGCATGTAATCAAAGTTGCAGAAAAATAGTCAACCGAAGGTTGGAAGCGAGACACTTAGCTTTATTTGTAGCGTAATGGAGGAGGTACATGGTTCGGCTGAGTAGCCTTGGCTGTAAGCCTTATTGAAAGTAAAAGGGGTACATTGCCCATTGCTATGGGTAGAATCGTCGCAGGTGCGAGACGTTCCAAGGGTTGGAGTATGCGACTCCAGACTCCACGTGCTTGAGGCGATAGGCGCCACCTGGGATGACCTCGGTGGTGGCATAGGGTACTTCCCATGGCGACTCGAGTTTATTCGGTCGCTTTTGCTTGAGTCGCAAGACGAGGTCTCCTTCGACGAAGGACCTTGGGCGCAGCCGGCGGCTGTGATAGTTGCGGAGACTTTGCTGGTACACCGCGGAACTAGCTGCTGCTATATCCCGTGCTTCGTCGAGTGTGTCGACGGCATCTTCAAGTGCGGCCGTGGATTTGGCTTCACTGTAGGCGACGACTCGTGGAGCCTGGTGACGTACTTCGGCTGGTAGCACAGCCTCAGCTCCGTGTACCATGAAGAACGGTGTGTAGCCGGTGGAGTTGTTTGGCGTAGTTCGTAAGCTCCACAGGACAGACGGTAGCTCTTTCGTCCAGTTGCCAGCTTTGTGCTCGAGTGAGCTCATGAGGCATTTCTTGATGCCAACGCCGATTAGGCCGTTGTCCTTTTCCACTTGCCCGTTTGTTTGCGGGTGCGCCACTGAGGAGTACGTGATATTGATCCCGAGGCCTTCGCAGAAGTCCTGGAATTCTTCGGAGATGAAGTTTGACCCATTGTCGGTGATGATGCTGTGCGGTATGCCGAACCTGTAGACTATGGATTCGAAGAACTTGACGGCGGTTTTGCCCTTCTGGTTGGTGACTGGCATGGCCTCGATCCACTTGGTGAATTTGTCGACTGCGACCAAGAGGAAGACGTGTCCTCCCTTCGAGGATTTTGGCAGTTTGCCGATCATGTCAAGGCCCCATTGAGCAAAAGGCCAAGCTATGGGTATGGGTCGAAGTTCGGACCCAGGTGCGTGCGGTTTGTCGGCGAACCGTTGGCACCCGTTGCATCTTCGGACGATGTCCTTTGCGTCGCTCATGGCCGTTGGCCAATAGAATCCTGCTCGTAGAGCTTTGGCGACGAGGGAGCGGCTGCCTGCGTGGTGGCCGCAGATGCCCTCGTGGATATCTTGGAGTATGGTCTTGCCATCGCTGATGGTGACGCACCGTTGTAGGACGCCTTTAATGCTGCGTTTGTACAGTTCGCCGTTGATGATGGTGAAGGCTTTTGACCGACGAGATATGCGCCGGGCATCTGTCGGGTTGTCTGGTAAGTTTTCGTTTAGCAGGAACTGGAGGTATGGACGTGTCCAGGTTTCTTCGACTGCCATGACCTGCATCAGGTTGACCATGGCGACTTCGGTATCCAACTTTTCGGGTCCTTCCTGACCTTCGGGTAGCGTAGCCCCCGAGTGTTCTGCTTCTTCGGGTGATCCCTTGGGGAATTTCCGCTTGATGGATGGCACGCAGATCTGTTCGAGGAACACACCTGGTGGTACTTTTGCACAAGTGGAGCCGATGTTGGCGAGTCTATCAGCCTCCTCGTTGCTCTCTCTTCCGACGTGCCGAAGTTCGCAGCCGTCGAATTCTCCTTCGAGTGCGTTGTATAGTGCGCGGTACGCGATCATGTTTTCGGCGTGTGCGTCGCACTCATTCATCGTCTGCTGGACGACAAGGTTGGAGTCACCGTAGATGACAGGCGCGTTGCGCCGCATATTTTTGCCATCCGCATGCCATGAATGAGGGCCTCGTATTCGGCCTCGTTGTTGGAGGCTCTGAATTTCATCCGAAGGACGTACTTCATCTTGTCACCTTGCGGGGAGGTCAGTATGACTCCTGCCCCTGCTCCGGCTTCGCGTTTGGAGCCGTCAAAATGCATTGTCCAGGACTGCGACATGTCTGGGGTGTCAGGCAGCTGCAGCTCCATCCAGTGCACCAGAAAGTCCGGAAGGACTTGAGATTTGATTGCGTGTCGCTTCTCGTAGATGATGTCCAGTGGTGATAGTTCGATGCCCCACAGGGCCACGCGTCCTGTGGCCACTGGATTGTTCAGGATGCTGTTTAGGGGTGCCTCGTTGACGACCATCACCTGATGCTCCTGGAAGTAGTGGCTCAGTCGTCGAGCCGTCATGAACATGCCGTAGGCCAGCTTCTGGTAGTGCGGGTACCGCTGTTTTGTTGGAGTGAGAACCTCGCTGAGGTAGTAAATTGGGCGTTGTACCCCATGGGTCTTGCCTTCTTCGGGTCGTTCGACCACTAGTACTGTGCTGACTACCTGGTGTGTGGCTGCTATGTACAGCAACAGGGGCTCGCGCTCTTTTGGCGTGACCAAAACGGGCGAGGTGGAGAGGAGCCGCTTGAGGTTTTCGAATGCGTCGTTGGCTTCTGGTGTCCACTCGAACTTGTCTGCTTTGCGCAGCAGTTGGTAAAATGGTAGGGCCTTCTCGCCCATGCGGCTGATGAACCTGCTTAGTGCCGCTACTCGCCCTGCGAGCTGCTGAACGCCCTTGAGGTTTTTCGGCTTCTCCATTGTCATGATAGCTTTGATTTTCTTCGGGTTCGCTTCGATCCCTCGTTGAGAGATGAAGTATCCGAGCAGCTGACCTGAGGGGACACCGAAGGCGCACTTTTCTAGATTGAGCTTGATCCTGTAGCGATCAAGGTTGTCGAACGTCTCGCGGAGATCGTCGATAAGTGTTCTTGCCTCCTTGGTTTTGATGACTATGTCGTCGACATAGACTTGGACGTTGCGACCAATCTTGTCCTTGAGGCAGGCCTGCATGCATCGCTGGTACGTGGCACCCGCGTTCTTTAGCCCGAAAGGCATTGTGTTGTAGCAGTATACTCCGAACGGTGTGATGAACGCCGTTTTCTCTTGATCTTCGACCTTGAGTCGAATCTGGTTATAGCCTGAGTAGGCGTCGAGGAAGGAGAGTTTCTCACAACCTGCAGTCGAATCGATGATCTGGTCAATCCGAGGGAGAGGGAAGTGGTCCTTAGGGCAGTGTTTGTTCAGTGACGTGAAGTCTACGCACATCCGCAGGATGTCCGTGTCCTTCTTCGGGACCATCACTGTGTTTGCCAGCCACTCGCTTTCCTTGATTTCCCGGATGAAGTCTGCTGCGAGTAATCTGTTGATCTCTTTGCCGATATCTTCGGCTCATGGCTCCGACAGTCTTCGGATGGACTGTTTGACTGGCTTGGTGTCTGGGAAGACATTGAGTGCGTGCTCAGCGAATTCCCTGAGAACTCCTGGCATGTCCGCAGGACACCAGGCGAAGATTTCCCAGCGCTCACGGAGGAATTCGACGAGCGCGCTTTCCTATGCGGTGTTGAGGTCGTTGGCGATTAGCGCCGTTTTGGAGGCATCCGTTGGATGGACCTGCACTTTCTTGGTGTTGACGGTGGAGTCGAAGAACATGTCAGGTGCGTTCTGCTTTGTGACTGGGGGTAGCCCGTTGTCCGTCACCTCGCGGAGCCTTACAAGCTCGTCTTGCATGCCGAAAGACTGGGAGATTTTGTTGAAATCCCTGTCGCATTGGTCCGATCGGGTGAAGCTCCCGTGGACTGTGATGACGCCCCTTGGTCCTGGCATCTTGAGTAGTAGGTATGCGTAATGTGGGACGGCCAGGAATCTTGCGAATGCTACGCGTCCCAGGATGGCGTGGTATTGCGACGGCCAGTCCACCACTTCGAATTCTAGGCGCTCCTGCCGAAAGTTGTCCGGTGTCCCAAAGATGACGTCGAGCCCTATTTTGCCCAGGGGGAAGATGCCCTTCCCTGGGACAATGCCGTGGAACGTTGTGTCTGATTGTTCCAGGCTGCATTGCGGGATCCGCATAGCTGCTAGAGTGCTTGCGAACATTAGGTTGATGCCGCTGCCACCATCCATGAAGACGCGACTCATCTCGAAGCCTCCGATCTGCGCCTCCAGCACCAGGGCAGCATGACCTGGGCGAGGGATCTGAATAGGGTGATCCGCGCGAGTGAATGTGATGTAGGACTCCGATACGCTGAGGTACTCAGGGATTGCAGGTGGAGTTGTCACGGCCATATTGATTTGTCGGGTGATCTTCTTCTGTACCCTGTTGGTTGGGCGTCCCTTCTGTATCATATTGAGTGCTCCTTTTGGTGAGGGGTATGCAACTCCGGCGTTGTTTTGCGCTGGTGCGGCTGGTTGATGTGGGCCTCCAATAGGCGGCGGTGGAGGAGCTCCATGTGCTATTTCGCCTGGCGCAGGCGCGTTTCCGAACGCAGGGATTGGAGCTTGTTGCCTCATCTGCATCATGCCTTCGCTGAGTTTCTGGAACTCGCGGCAGTCCTTGAGCATGTGGCTAGCTTTCTTTTTGCCTCTTGTTTGTCGATGTAGAAGTGGATGGTGCATGGACCCGAAAGTTTGTCGAATGTTGAAGGTCCGTTGTCGCGGTCGCGGCGTTGCCACGACTGCGTTGGTCGTCCGTTGTCGCGGAAGTTTCTGCTGCGGTATCCTCCGCTGTTGCGGCTGATGTCGTTACGGCGGTCGGCGTAGCCGGCTGCGACCATATCGGGTCCGTCGCGGTCCTCGTAGAAGCGCGGTCTCCTCTTGTTGCGGCGTTCGCGTCTTCGGCCGTAGTCGTCCTCTTTGTCTGATTGCGCCCGCTGGATGCAATCTTCGCCGTCTGCCCAACTGTTGGCAATTTCCATGAGTTGGTCGAGCGTCTTGGGCTTTACGCGTCCAAGTTTCTCCTTGAAGTCTGGGCGTTTGACGCCGTCCCTGAAGGCGTCGATGGCCCGTTCTTCGGAGATGTGTGCTGTGGAGTTCTTGGTCGTAGACCAGCGTAGTATGTACGAGCGAATAGATTCACCCGTTCTCTGAGTGCAGGCTCGCAACTCTTCGATTGAGGCGGGCCTTTTGCTGGTGCCTTTGAAATTTCGGATGAAGCTATAAGCGAGCTCCTCCCAGCTTCGGATGGATCCTGATGATAGGCTGCTGAGCCAGACCCGCGCCGCGCCTGTCAGCTGCAGCTGAAGGCATTGCATGGCGGTTTCTTTGTTTCCTCCGTGAAGCTTGACGGATGACAGATGGTCGCTGAGCCAGGACTTTGGATCTTGCGTGCCGTTGAACTTCGGAGTATCCGAAGGAAGCTTGAAGTTGCGTGGCATCTGTGTTCGCCGAACGGATCTGCTGAAGCATCGAGCCCCGCAGAGCTCTCCTTCGTCTTCATCCATCTCAGATTCGGATGAGCATGCGCGTTTTGCGCGTGCTTTGTCGATCTTGCGCTGTGTAAGCCTGTCTCTGGTGTCGTAGTCGTGTTTATGGCGGTGCGAGCTCTTCTTCCTTCGAGGAAGATCGTGTTCTTCTTCATCTTCAGATGAGGGAGTGGGGCTCCGGTCACGCCTGGCCGGAGCTTTCTTCTTCGGCTCCGTAGGAGCGTCTTCGTGGAGCGCAGCTCCGATTAGTCCTAGTCCGGTGAGTGCGGACCTATGCATGGCCCTTTTCGGGTCCCCCTCCGGAGGTGGGTGAGCCGCGAGATACGCAGTGGCTGCCATGATCGCAGCTTGTGGCGTCTTCGGAGTGATGTTGCCGTCGGCGTCCATATCCATGAACGATGTGTGGAGGGTTCGGGTCACGTCACGCCGTTCCTTCGGGTCCAGGTTTTCCACCCGAGAGCGGTGTTTGTTTCCTTGGTTTCCGTTCGTGCTAGAGCCGGGTCCCATGGCGGAGAGCGCAGCTCGTCGCGCGCTGGACTCAGAGGCTGCTTTCTTGCGTTTATCGAGCGTCTCCTGCATCTTGGTTTGCTTCTTGTGCTCCTCGATGAGGAGGTAGTGGTATGCCATCAGCAGATCACGTGGGGAGTCCAGAGGTAGGACTATTTCGCCTGCGACGGCGCGGCGTGCTTCGGCCCATCCTTCTTTGCTAAGTTGGATGAGGTGGCCCCTGTTTTCGCCTTTTTCACCGTTTTCGCCGTTTCTGTCCTACGGGTTGGGGTTGGGCGGCGGGTTAGGCGTTTCCTCGTCGGTTTGGATGATCGCGGCGCACAGATAGCGCCTGCAGATTGGTTGGCTGCTGCCGCAGCTTTCGGATCCGGAACCGTAGGTCCCTTCATCCGAAGGTGGATCGCACAGATCGGAGTTGCAGCTGCTGCTGTCGAAAAACTCATCTGTTGATGGTGACGTGCGTAGCACAGGGTGTGGAGCCCACGAAGCGGGCCTGATTGATGGCACGGGCACCCGCTCAGGGAGGCGGAGGGTGCCAGTTTGTCCCACCTGGAAGCAGAAGCTCCCGAACAGAATTTCGAGTCCGTCGCCTACGGGCTCGAAATCCTTCATGGTGGCCGGCGAGTGGGCGGTGAAGTCGAAAGCGCCGAAGAGGAGGTGATTCTCCGTCGCCGAGGAGTTGTAGATCGATCGGGTCGGAACCGTCACGACCGCACAATCAGCAGCCCCAATTCCCACAGACGGCGCCAATTGACGAGGTTTGATCTCGTCAATGCCCATTGTTATGGACTTGGGTTTTGGAGAAGATGGGGATGCTGGAGATCGTGGCACGGTTAACAGACAAGCAACCAGGGGACACGAGATTTACCCAAGTTCAGGCCCCCGGAGGGAAAACCCTACTCCTGCTTGTCTGCTCTTTGATTACGGCGGAACCGAAAGTTACAGGGTGCGCAGATTCGATCTGGCGTGGAGGCGTGTACGAAAGTATGGATCTGTCCTGCTCGTTGGCCCCTCCTAGCCTTTATATATGAGGAGGCCAGGTCTCAGGTACCAATACGAGTAGGCTACAAGCTGTATTCGAACTCTAGTCTTGCTCTCCAAGGATCCGAAGGCGTCATGGGCCTTGGCCACCCGAAAATCTTCATGGGCCAGCGTATGTCTGCTGTGGGCCTTCCTTGGGCTGGACCAGGTATGCTGAATTTATGTACCCGTCAGGTATAACCATGTCAGCACGACTGCTTCACTTCGACCTGGGTCCCAAATACGCGACTTGCTTTGCGTAGGTGTTATCGGCATTGCTTTCGCCGTCTCGGCCATCCTTGACGATATTGCTTTTGTCATCCATGTCACTGTCTTTGCTTTCGCCGGCTTCTCCATGGCTTGACGTTGATCACCTTCTTTGTCGACGTCTTCTTCAGTCTTCACCAGTTCCTTGATGAACACATATTGCTTTTCGTGCTTCATCTTCACCGGATTATGTACCATCCGAAGTGTGGTCTCCGGTCGTAGTCGTCTCACCTCCAATGCTTTCGGAGCAAGTACGACATACTCTTCTGCGCCCGCCATAGCGCTGATATGTTTAGTTCCTGAACCTCCATGTGTTGGCATAGTAGATGCACGTACTGGATTTTCAGGCTGCGATGCAACCCTAACTGCTGGAGTTGCCAAACTTCCGAATCCTGGCAACGTTTTCAGTGCGTGGCCTACTAGCCTTCCCCGCTTCCATGTTGGACTGCCAAGCCAAGCACCTCTGGCTGGTGAGTTTCTTTGCACCACGCCACATGATCCTTGCTCTTCTAAGCATTTCTTTAGCTTGAGCTCCTCACGTGGACAATCTCCTGCTGGGCATGTTGGCTTCACAGCACTTAGCCTGCTAGCAAAGATGCCTAGCTCCTTGTGTGTTGGATGTGGTTCTGGCCGATTCTTTTGGACATACCGCACCGACATACAAGCTAGCTCACGTATAGCTAGATTGAGTAGCTCCATACACATATAAGATATATGTCTTATCGCTGGAGTGTCTCCTTCCGGCCTAACTGGCACACCTCCACCCGATTCAGCTGCATCGCTCCTTTCTTCTGGTCCGGTTTGAGTAGCATATGGCCTGCTCTCACCCAGCCTGTTGTTTTCTGGACTAGTTTCTTGTAGCCCTTTTAGGTTCCTTTCTTCCCCAAGCTCCTCACATGGAGATTTTTCTAGCAGAACTTTTTCTTTCAGTGCGCCACCTTCTGGTCTTGGTGGCCTGCTGCTTTCTGAGCTTCCTTCTGGCTTGCCTGATTTTTCTTCCTCGCAAATTATGTCTTGCGTGACATACGTGGATTCATGTGGGGATGGGGCGCTCCGTTGCTCCCCGACGAGAATTCCATCGCATATTGGATCCTCTCGATCCAAGTCAAGGTAGTAGAGTCTGTTCTTCGATCTCTCCACCTTTATCATAAGCTTCTTTTGACGGTCATATCCCCATAGATACTTATCCTCCTGCACAATCTTGCATCCACGCTCCGTGAGCTGACCAAGACTGATAATATTTCTTTTCAACTTGGGAACATAGTACACACTAGTAAGTATCTTATGACCGCTGTGCAACTCAAGCAATACATTGCCTCGCCCTGCAATGCTGACCGTCGCCCCGTCACCGAAACGAACGGTGCCTCCCACCGAGAGATCTAACTTAGAGAATTGGACCATGTCGCCGGTCATGTGATTGCTTGCACCCGTGTCGAGGCACCAGACGTTGCCACCCGTCTTCATCCCCCGCTTGTCATGAAGGTAAACCTTCTCTTCCACGAGCGTCACAATCTTCATAGTCGGCGCCGGAGGATCTAACTCCTCCTTCTCCATATGCTCACACTCCTCGAGCATCAGCATCATTGGTCCATCATATCCTTCCTGGGCCATAAGATCCCTTTCCTTCGGTGGTTCTCGGCAATCAGACTTGAAGTGACCAAGCTTGCCGCAGTTGTGACACCTTACTTTCTTTATGTCAAACTTCCTCCGCGGCGGGGCGTCATCTTCGTCCTCCTGTCCTGCGATGTACTTTTTCGCTGGACGTTGCTTCTCCTTGCCGCTCGTGGAGCCTCCTTGCTTTTCTTTTGAAAGAGTCATCCACTGCTGCTTTATGAGCATCAGGTGCTCAACCTGTTCTGGATCACCGAAGCTGATCCGGATTCTCTCATCGTGTGCCTTGAATCTTCCGACGAGATCCTCAACCGTTAATGTATTCAGGTCGAGACATTGTTCGATCGATGTAACGATCTGCATGTAGCGCGCCGGCGCTGCACGCGTTCTTGATCTCATCCAATTTCTCGCCATATCCCCTGATTGCATTGACAAGGGTAACGAAACGGGCGGCAAACTGATCAACCGTCTCGCTCTCCTCCATCTTCAGATCTTCATAGCTTTTTGTCAGAGTTTGAAGATGCGCTTCTTCACGCGGACATGACCTTGGTGCAAGATCTTGATCGTCTCCCATGCATCCTTCGCCGATTTCTTTCCGACGAGGTGCTGCATCACGTCCTTCGGCACGATGAAATAGAGCGCCGTTAACGCTTGGCGATCCTTCCGGTACTTCGCGCCTCCCTTAACGTACTCGTCGCCTCCTGGATCGACGGCCTCCCAAACCTCCTGAGCCTCCATGGCCACCTTCATATTGAGTGTCCATAGCCCGTAGTCCTTGTGATCGAGGCGCGGATACAAAGCCGCCCCGACCGTCTCTGTCACCGGTGCCGATGCCGAGCTCTCGCCAAAATTCATCATCGTCATGACCTCCTAGTACTTTCAGCAGATCACGAACAACAACCTTGGCTCTGATACCAATTGTTGGAACTAGTCCCGATACGCACGACACAATTAGCCGAGTGCTTTCCAGCAAAACACGGACGTGCGACAACTAGAGAAGTTTGGCTCAAAACAATCCGACGAGACACACATACGTACTAGCTAGTAGCAAGGATCAATGGATCTTGCTAGCTAGCTTCACGTACATAATCGCTTGGACACACACGATGAAAATAGATTGGATTGCTAGAGGTGCATATTGCACCCCTTCCTTGCTTTTCTTTATTTCTGATCTCACGTCTTGATTACAAGGGGTTTGTACACGTATATATAGCTGTCTAGGCTGCTATGAGTTACCGACTAGGAGAGACTAATCCTACCCGGTTTACAATACCTACCTGAACACTACTCGTATACGTACACATAAGTTGCCATACTGGCGTCGGATCGTGCTTAATGCTAACAGGCTTTCTCTCCCTCCTCTCGTCGTTCCGGCGACGGTGGGATGGGGGGGGGAGGGAAGCCCCGATGCTTTCTGGCCGGCGTGTAGGTTAGGGTTTGCGGGCGGCGCTCGGTCGGTGTCGACGCCGCTGCCGCGAATAAATTCTTCCGGGCCACCGCCTCGAGGTCGTCGTGGTGTGACTTCGAGGAGCCGCGGAGTTAGGGTTCCTGGGCGAGATCGTCGAGACGGCGGCGAGGATCTCGCTGGGGAGTTCTGTTCCTCTTCTTTGTCCGCGTCACGCCGGCGTCTCCTCAAGCGCCGTCGGGAAGACAGGGGAAGGCGTAGTGGAGCGATTGCTGCCGGCCGGGTGTGGCTGCTGGTGGTCTGGTTGACGCGGAGATCCATGCAGGGCTCTTGGTGTGCGGCACGCGGATCTGGCTCTGTCCCTCGACGAGGTCGATGGGGTGGACCGGATCTGGAGATCGGCGATGAGCTTGGGGATGGTCCCCGACCGACGAGCCCCAGCAACAAGCTGAGCACTTCGGGTGCTCCACTTTTGAGCTTCACAAAGCCATGTGGCGATGGAGCTGCGTCAATCTCGGGCTTTTTGGACTCCGCCTCTTCCTCTCTTGGTGCTCGCCGTGGCGACGCCGGAGTCGAGCGGCGGATTGGATCTGGAGCAGAGTTCCCTAGGGGTTTCTTTGTCATAATATATGTTGATCACTACAAAATTACAACTATAACATCTTGCTTAATTTGAGCATCCCATCCCCCCTTATATGTGTATAAAGTTAGTGACATACGGATTTTATATACTCCCTCCGATCCAAATTAATTGAGGTTCGTTTAGATATGGATGTATCTAACAACAAAATGTGCCTAGATACATCCGTATACCATATGTAGAAAAATCTGAGTAAATTAATTTTGATCGGAGGGAGTATGATAATAAGAGTAGTGAACCGATAATGTTGCACCCAAATACTTTTCAGACTGAGCTTCCACCACCCATCATAATACATTCATTGAATGCTCCATTGGTCTGTTAACCCATATTATGTCATTTTATATCTTATATCAGAGCTAGTGTATGTGATTTCTTCAGTATAGTTTGCATATTTTTGGTAAAAGTACTCAAAAACTTGACATTAGACAGATAAGAAATCTAGTTTTAGGTCTGTTGACAAGATTTGGTGGAAATTTGTTGTCCTGAAATCAAGTGATAATCCGATACCGATCGGCTGAAAAGAGCGCCGAGAACAATAAATTTTGTACTTATCCTTTTTTTTTGGAATGACAAGATATCACCTTTTAGTTTAATTCTTCAAAGTTAGATACGTCGATATTTTAAGTGGAGTCACGGGAGATAACCATAATATATATTTGTGCATGCAGGTCTCAGTTAGCCTCCACAACTACCAGCTGTACCGCCACCTTGAGGATCCAGGATGGCGGCTGGGCTGGTTTTGGGCCGGTGACGAGGTGATCGTTGACGCGAGAGGTGCGGAGGCGACTGAGCAGGGCAACTGCACCCGCTTCGTCGGCGCTCACAGCTGCGTGAAACAGCCTGTGATGGTTGACCTGGGGCCTGGGACGCCGTACAACCTCCAGGTCGCCAACTGCTGCCGGGGCGGCGTTCTATCCTCCGCTACACAGAACAGCAAGGCGGTCACGTCTGCGTTCGAGATGCACGTGGGGAACTTTGCCCCCTCCAGCGACGGCGGCCCTGAGATGCCCTTCAACTTCAGCATTGGTGTGCCGGGGTACACATGCAGCAACGCAACGGTGGTGCCCCCATCTAGGACCCAGGTTGGCAGGCAGCGACACATCCAGGCCTTGAGTAAGTCTTTTTTTCTGAGATGAAATCTATAAACCACACATCGTCACATACTCTAAGTAGCTAGATTTATTTTTGCAAGGGACGCAAGTTTAAAATCTGATTAGAATATATATATATATATACAAAAAGCACACTTGACACTTAATTAGGCATTATTATTTCGATAAATCTTGGAAGTATAATTAAGTTTTGCCTGAGCTGACAATTCTTGCTTCTTCTAGCTCATGCTAACTCTATCAATCTTTGGAAGTATAATTAATCTCGTATATCTATCTTGAGTCTGCTTACAATTAATCTTGTATATCTTCTTTGAGTACGTCTGCTTATTTATTCGCGCAGGTACATACTAACTCTATGAATGCAATACTGCGAAACGCCAATGTAGTAAATCTAAGGGTGGGGTCATGTTATATACAATTTGAACTACTTCTTCTCATGCTGTTTGCATTGTAAACCTGCAGTCCATGTCTTATATTAATGAAGGCCTTTGGCCTCCCACCTGTACATGTATATATGATGGCTTGTTGCCTTCTAGGAATATCAAGTTGCTTATTCCTAACATGGTATCAGAGAATTAGGATTTTTTTCCCGCACGTGCAACTCGTGCTATTCCCAATCTCATGCGTGCTGCCGTGGCTTTCCGGCCGCCGCTGTTGCTCTGTGACACCTTGACAAATTTTAGCACTCTTTTCTGTGCTGCTGTTTGCTGCATTATTGTGAAATTATCAATGGTAGATCTGCTATGACCTTCAGTTAGCTTCAGTGTAGTAGAGATGCATGCGGGCTGTGTATGGATTGAATAGAATGGTAAACGACTTCAATTTGCATTTATTTTAATTCTGATAAGTGAGAGATGTGCACAGAATTTCTGATCAAGCTACCCTTGGTCTTACTCTTGATGCCTAGTTGGGATTGTTTGTTTTGTTCATCGGATTATAGATAATTTTTCTACGCATTTTTCAATATAAACTGAGTCCTGTGTCTGGCTTCGGCCTCTCTTCATGCAAAAAATTGCAGTATTTATCCAGATTAATCAGAACAAATTCCCATCATACCTAATAAATATAGGATAGGGGGCCAGTTTAGTGTAAATCTGCACAACCTAACTCATCGCTATCACTTCCGGAGTTTCGGGAATGAATTTAAGGGTTAAGTGGAACTGTGGAAGTATGTGCCGCTGTTACAAAGAGGGAGTTGTGCATGTTGATAGAGAGAGCGAGGACCATTTTTGGAAATTGGATTTTTGAGATGTCCATGTGAGGGCAGTTGTTCGTCAATATAATGTGCCATTGTGTTAGTTTCTTAGTTACTTTTTTACAAGTTGACACTCTTTTGTTGGTGGTGTAATCATCTGGGTGTAAAACCATTTACTACTTACAACTTTATTTATCCTGTATATTCTATTCAATAGTGAATTAGTTGTACTCCCTCCCTCCTAAAAAGGATGTCGCAGATTTGTCAAAATTTGAAAGTATCTAGGCACTATTTAGTATTAGACATCTTGTATTTTCTATTGCTAGGCACCCTTTTTAGGACGGAGGGAGTAAGAAATTAAGAAAAACTATAAGGCTTGCAAGACATCTTGTATTTTCTATTGCTAGGCATCAGCTTCTACCATGTAAGTGAGTTCTTGAGTAACAGCATAAACCCCCAGAGGATAGAAGTTTCAAATTTACTACTCACTCCGTCCTGAAAAGGGTATCTTAGATTTGTCAAAATTTGGATGTATCTATAAACTAAAACACGTCTAGATTCATGCAAATTTAGACAAATAAGCGGCATCTTTTTCCGGACGGAGGGAGTACTTATTCTTGGTAAGAAAGCCTCCTGAAGTTATATCCATTATAGTTTATTTAACTACTCCAAACTGATATTTGCATCATAACAAGTGTATTATCTTGGACCAGTGGATTAAACGTTTAAGAACATAATTGTTAGGTCATATATGCTAGAGTTAAATGCTTATTGCATGCTAATTTCCAGTTTATTTTCTAAGGATTCTGTGAGTATGGGCATTATCTTACCTTGTTCAGTAATTTTCATTATAATGCAATGTTAGTGGGTTTTGATGCAGAATAGTGGTCTAAATTTCAAACAATTCACACTTAACAAGTCTGAAATTGGTCTGAACCCAAACACTTCCTTTGCCATGCTTAATCTAGACAGTAGATAGAGTGGATTTTGTTATATGCCTAAGCTACATATAAATATAATTTCTTAATCACGAAATTCCTCCTTGTTGTTTTATTTCTCCGACCCTGTTTGTACTCCCTCCGTTTGGAAATATAAGATGTTTTAGGTTTGTAAATAAGATGTATCTAGACACCTTTTAGTGTCTAGATTCATTTGAACCTATACACTAAAAGATGTCTAGATACATCTTCTTCATAAACCTAAAACATCTTATATTTCTAAACGGAGGGAGTAGTATATGGCACACCTTTTGTAGTTGTAGGTATGTACAAAATTTTGGCTGGTAGGGAAGTTAAAAATTGTGTTCATGGTCCCATTGCCAGGATACTGTGCAGCTGCCAAAGTGGAATGCAGTTTCTCTCCCTTGCCACTTTGTCTGCCTTCATTTCCTTTTTTTTCAGTGCACTGTGTATCTTTCACTCCTTAAACTTTTTTGTATTCATCACCCTTGTTTGGCACAACTCATGTTTTATTGATCTCCATATGGGTGGATATGTGGCCATCTAGGTTTTTTCTTAACTTTCTTCTTGGATTCCTTTTAGTTGGAGGAGATTCAGAAAGCCCATTGAGAAGATTTGTTAAGTTAGTGATATTAGGATTGTGAAATGTTCGCTTTGTGATAGCGCCGCATGTAACTGGGTTTCTTCACTATGCATATTTAATTCAGCATGTTTTGGACTTCATATTTAACGCTATAGTTGTTTGTGCTTTCTAACATGCTTTCCTGTAAAAAGAGATGCCTGGTTAGGGTCAGCAGTTCATGTATGCGAGATGATTAAAACCCTGGTAGCAAATACTCCTAGTATATAACAGGGATAACTCTAACTAGTACTGATCAATCTTTTGTTCATGTGCAGTGACATGGCAGGTCAGCTGCTTCTACTCACAGACAGTGGCGGGCCCAGTCAAATCAAGCTGCCTATCTCTCTCAACGTTCTACAGCAGCAGAATTGTGGAGTGCCCTCGTTGCAGCTGCAGCATGTGCCCAGGGCCTTCCACGGCGCCGCAGTGCAAGACAACAGAAGACGAACCTTCGGTCCGGTGCACTGGGCACATGTGTCCGATCCGGGTGCACTGGCACATCAAGAAAAGTTACACGCAGTACTGGCGTGTGAAGGTGACCGTCACGAATTTGAATACGGTAAAAAACTATAGTTACTGGAACCTGGTGGTTCAGCACCCTGCTTTGCAGAACTTGACACAGGTCTTCAGCTTCAACTACCACCCGTTAGTGCAGTACGGCGCCATAAGTAAGTCCCACCACACTTAGCAATAAATTTAAAGCCTTTCTTACTGAATCCCTCCGCATATATTGCTTGCCTAAAATTCATTTCAGTACTTCCCATTCAAACCTGAAAGTTAATTTTCTATTTTACTACCTCCTACCTAAGGAAGGAAAGGGCAGGAATATCGTCAGCGACAATTGTTCTTACAAAAAATGTCAGACCAGCCTGCAGTCTAACTTGTGTAGAGGCCCCTCGCGAGCAGCTCGTCCTCAAGCTGATAAACTGAATAGGGCTTCTAGAAATCAGCCACTGTCAGCTGCATTGTCATCGTCGAGAAATGGATTGACCTCCATGATCAGTGGCAGCGCCACCAGGGGGCGAGGAGGGGTAGCCGCCCCGCCTCGGCTCGCTAAATGCGGAGCAAGGTAACCCCTTACAAATCCTGCTCCGTATCTCCGAGGATGCGGCTGCGGAGCGCCTAGCGCCATTACATGAGTCGGGCGGAATTAGACGAATCGTTAGCTGAGGATCATGTATGGGTCATGGGCCAGGTTTGGTAAGTGAAATTGGACACCCCATAGGAAGCTGGTTCCCAGAGCAAGTGCACGGAAACCCTCACGCGGTCACACCATTTTTTTTCACAAGTTGCTGCTGCTCTCGTCTAAAACTCTCAGTTCTCCCTTTTCTTTTGGGTTTGTTTTATCAACTAGAATTAAAATTAAAGTTTCAGTATCAATATTTGCTGTTGTAAGAAATTCTTGAAGCTTGTGTTCCTGAAACATATGCTAATGTGATTGCCGACCCCCCGGCATTCATAGGTACATCCATGAATATGGTACCCTGGAAATTAGAGATAAAATGACAAGTGCGACTCGTTTGATTGGTCATATTTGTTTCACAACAAAATGTAGGATATATTGGTTGGTATAAAAAAATGTTTCTATTTTTTTCTTTTCAAGCCTCAAAGCATCAATGCCTTAAAAATGGTTTTGGTACTTTTAGTTAGTCTGGCTGGGAATTGAGTTAGGGAACGGTTGACTCCATGACTGTTGGATTTGCATCATAATTTGTGCACCTCAGAGTTGCACATGACGTTGAAATTGCAATAGGGTTGCAATTGCAGTAAAAATTTCTCAGTTGCACATAAATTGCACATGAAATTTGATGTTCGGAGGGAGAATTAATTCATGTCTATGTCGACTGAGAATTAGTCGTGTCATAAAGAAATGGTAGACAATTTTATTTTATTGAATGCAATCGCTTTTATGCCTTAAATAAATTAGATCTCGCTTCTGTGCCTTACGGAAACTTGGATCATACATTCGCCCTGGCTCAGCCACTGTCCATGATATATAACTTCTGGTGACCTGGAGCAAATTGCTCCTCGCAGTTAAAACATAGGCCCTGGGCTTGACGGGTTACCATCCCCGCCTGAGATAGCGTGTGCCCTGGGTGCCCAGCTCGTGCCACAGCCACACCTCCTGGTGGTGGGAGAACCAGAGCAGGGGGGATGTCAGAGTCCTGAAGGAGAGCATTGGCGGCTCCCACGTCTGGTTCTGGAGGTGGGGGTACCCAGTTTGCCCGGCATTCACAAGTGCGCGTCAAACTCATCGTCTCCAGGAGAGAAGTAGCTACGTACATCTCCACATCTCCCGTGAGAGGCTCCTGGAGATTAGTGGTTTAAATAATCACCTGCTGGGCATCTGGTAGGTGCGGCGCACGACCAAGTAGGGCATTGAACTGCTGTTGAAGTCTGCCACCAGGCCCGTGCGCTTGAGGGAGATGAGCTCGCCTATGCAAGGGCGTGGCTGTGGGAAGGTGGACCAAATTGGGTGTAAACCTACTCAGTAAACTGGTTCGATTGAGGAGTCCCGTAGGCATCCTTGTACTGGCCATATCACGGCTGGGCATCGCCTACCAGATGGAAGGACGCGATGCCCACTTTCTCAGCTTCCACTGTCTGCTGTGCGTTGAAGAAGAGACTGTAGAGGTTTAGCCAAAATAGCAGGTCGACCTCGCCATCGTAGGTGGGGAATAATTCCATCTTGAAGTAGCGCGGTGGCCTGTCATCAGCCGGTGTGCCAGAGGACAGCGACGGCAGGCTCTTGGATGGCAAGATACCATCTTTGCCGCTAGCCGCAGGTCGCTCTCCTGTCTCCAGCTTCAAGATCGCCAAGTTATGTGTGCGAGTCTGCTGGTTGATGTCGTACATGGTGCTGGAAAGGCTATCCACCTTGACAGCAAGAGCCTTCTGTTCTTCTGCTCGTCACACATTGTGGTCTACATGCTGCACAGAGCCAACAAGGATTCCTGAATCTTCTCGATCTTCTCTTCCAGGGACATTACGTGATCAGACATGGTGAAGGGGATGGTCCTGAATTTGATGCCTAGTTGTCATGTATTGGATATCATGCTGAATCCATGGACCTCTCTAGCGCGACTCCAACCGTGGAGGGGTTTGCACAACAGAGGCAGGGGAGAACTAATGTGGGAGGGGATCAAGATTGGTTTATTTCTGCTTGCCCTTAATAAGCTAGAGGTTGGCATTATATAGCCAACGTACATTACTTGTGTCCTAAGGCCATAATCCTAACAAACATGGAAAGGACTAAACGAGCTTAGAAACTAACTCTAGAGATAAGATCCTATTTAATTAAAAGGATAGAGAATGATTCCTTTGAGCTGATAAACTGATAGGCTTCTAGATATCAGCCATTGTCAGCTGCATTGTCAGCATCGAGGAATGGATTGACCTCCATGATATATAACTTCTTGCGCGGTGACCTGGAGCAAATTGCTCCTCGCATTTGAAACATAGGCCCTGGGAAGAACCATGGAAGCAAATTGCTCCTCGCAGTTGACCAGTAGCAGAACCATGGAAGCTTTTGAAGCCTTTTATCAAATGTGTATGCTATAGCTGACACATAGGACCTTGTCACCTGAAATCAAGTAGTAGTTAGTTCCCTGTTTCTACATCTAGGTGAGCATTGTATCACACGCTATCCCAACTTTTATACAAAATTCACACTAAAGCACAATGTAACGTTGGGAGCACTAAAGAAAAATAGTTAAAATGTCATTCCTTTCAGCGAGCAGCACAAACAATTCTAAAAAGAAGGAATTGAGCTCTGTAAGGCTGACATGAGTCTAATAATTTTCCTTTGCAAACTTATATGCATATAAATATTTTATCATGAATTCTCAATGTTGCAAAACTAACTGCTGAATTTTTGCAGATGATACAGGGTTGTTCTGGGGCCTCCCGCGCTTTAATGAAATGTTGCTCCAGGACGGCAATGTGCAGACAGAGATCCTACTGAGGAAGGCGGAGGACTTCACCTTCGCTGGAGGCTGGGCTTTCCCGAGGAAGCTCTACTTCGACGGCACCGAGTGCGCGATGCCGCAGCCTGATGAGTACCCGGAGCTGCCCAGCGCCAGCTGCGATCAGGGTGTCTCGGCAGCGCAGAGTGCACTGTTCGCGGTCTTCGTCTCGGTTCTCCTGTTCTAGCGGAGGATGGTTCTCGGTTGGTCAGTGCTCCTGCCCCCTTCCCTTTATATTATCATTTTGCTGCTGTGTCGTACTGGGTGTTCTTGTATGTGAACATTCACATTGTTTGGCTTGCTGATTAGTGTTATTTTTAGGAAGCACTATTAACTGTACATGCTTACAGAGCTGGCTATTAACTTGTGTACATAGAGATGCCGATTACTTTTTTTTAGGGAACACACTGCTTTATTAATTCATAGCAATGTTACAATCAGCCAATAGGCTATGACTAAGAAAATCCAGGTAGACATCTATCCAAACTGCATCTGCAGCACTCTCACACGCATAGCGTGCACACTCATGAGCTACCTTATTAGCTGTTCTACCAGCAAAACCAAATTCGAAAAACTCAAAGACAGAGCTAAGCTCATCTATCTCACTAACCATAGGAGCTAATAAAGAACGCTGGATGTTCCTCCCTTTCCATAGGTTCACCAGTTCTGCATAGTCCTATTCACATGAGACTCGCACAAAGTTCTGCATAGTCCTATTCACATGAGACTCGCACAAAACCCTATTGCTTTGCAAAAGCTACTGCATCTCTAAAGGCTAGAGCTTCAACAGAGAGTGGATCCGAGATGCCATGATAAATGTGACACCAAGCAGCTCTAAAGCCCCCCTGCATCCCTCGCAACACCACCACCTCCTGCAATACCCTGCTCTTCTCTGACTGCACCATCACAGTTCAGCTTAATCACACCTGGCCCTGGGCCATGCCAGGTACACAGTGGTTGGCTAGCTCCCACCTTAGGCACCTTCGTTTCCAAGTAACCCGTTGTCTCAGCAATAGACTCCATAGTTTTGATAGGATCATATCCCTTATCATCATGAGTCCAACGATTTCTCGAATCCCAAATCACTGACATTATTAATACCACTCTCTCGCGCTTCCCTTGGCTGAACATAGAATCACATAAGATATCCATTGCCCATGCGGGCATTCCATCATTGCATGATGTAAAGTTTCTGATGCTTTTTTACATACCAAGCAAGTACTATCTACTCTGACATGTCACCTGGTAAGGGTTGCATAATCGGGCAAAATGCCTTTCAAAACCCTCCACCAAAAAACTCGTACTCTCGGTAAAACATCCAACTTCCAGAGTCTTCTCCATTTTTCATCATTTTGCATACTAGAATGTCCAACTCCACCAGTGATCGCTGCCTCTCTACTCTCCTTTACTGACAGAAGAGCACGATAGGCCGATCTAACTGAATAAACACCAGTTTTCTCATGATGCTATGCTAGCCAATCTTCTCCTGCACTCCTCCTAAGAGGAATCTGTAATATTGCTCAGGCATCCGGGGCTAGAAATATTTCTCTTCTCTTCTTAGTTCTCCACTGATGCTGAATGGGATCAATGAGCGCATTAACTGTCGTCAGGTCTGTATCAATTAGTCTGCCCATTGGACGGCTAGCAGCCAACCCAGGAATCCATCGATCACGCCATCGGGTTGGGGTCTTTCTGAACTTCCACCCGGTAGCAGACTGAAGTATCATAGTTTTGCAGACTGGACTACTTAAATAATCAAGTGAACTGCCACTTTTCAAATTAGTGGTTCAGCAGGAGGTGGGGATGCAGGAAGGTGGGGCAGCAGCTGGCGCGCGGGATGTGGGGCGGGGCGGTGCGCAGGAGGTGGGGCGGGGGCGGGGCCAGAGGTGGGGCGGGGCGGGCGGAGCCGAAGGTGGGGTGGGCGGCGCGCGGAGGTGGGGCGGGGGCGGGGCTGGAGGTGGGGCGGGGCCGGCCGGGTGGATTGGGTTCGGGAAAAAAGGTCTTTATTTGGGTGTGGGGTTGTAGAATAGGTATTCTACAATCTCGGGGTTGTAGAATAGTTCTGCTCTATATATATTTACCTATATATGTAATAAAAAATATTAATTATAGCTAATAATTGGTGTTTTCTCAAATTCAATGTAGTATAGAATTCAGATGGGTGGACCACCAATTAGAGATTTGCTACGGAGTATTTAATTCAGGATTAATGTGCATGAAATCCTAATCGTGTGGAAAGAATTGATACCACACGATTCGTTTTCAAGTACTACTTCCTTCTGTTTCAATCTGGAGTAGTACTCCACAGCAAATCTGGAGATCTCCACAGCAAATCTTGAGTAGTAATATCGTTTACTCCAATCCAAGGAAAAAGATCTCCACAGAAAATCATACAGTATCTTTTATGAAATCACAAGGGAACATTAATGCACGAGGAATCAAGAATTGATACCACACGATTCGTTTTTGCCTTTATATAAGCACCATGAATCGGAGGAAGAGCGACCATCACATACTATTAGCCATAAAGAAGCACCGTACCTCTGGACGGAGGAAAAGGCTAGCTACTAGGTATAGCTTCTGACCATATGGGGATCATGACGAACAACACAAAGGCATTGTGCTTTGTAGCTCTTGTTGCTATGTCTCCCTGTTACTGGCCTTGTTCTGCATCAAAGGGACATATAGGTACTAATATATTCGTTCTTAATCTATAAGATCTTCATTCTTGTTATATCGGCATACCTTCAAATCGATCAACACGTGCATATATGCATAAGTGATTCCTCCGCGCGTGATTTTACTACTCTTCTAGTCAAATCATGCCTCTTCTTGTCTCGATTTGCGCAGGTGTTGCAGATGGTGAGCTTAGACATACGTGCCACTACATGCTAGGTGGTAAGGCTGCTCATAGTGGGAGTAACATCAGTAGTAACAAAGATGCCACATAGGCTAAAATGATGATGTGGCAAGCAATTAATGAAGAGAGAGACAAATGGAGTAACATAATATGTTACCATCACATCACACTTTCCAATACAAATGAGCTATGTTACTACACTAAGTTATTTCCACTATGAAGGTTACTAGTCTAAGTTACTATACACTATGACCAGCCTAACACTACGACAGAAAGGTGCAGAGGGATTTGCCAGGCAATGAGCAGTATCTACAATCCTGACGCAAGTTACATTGAAAACTGTGAGAGCAGCTATACATGCGTCTGTTGTTGTGTCATGTACTAATTCGCCACCAAGTCAATAAGTGTGCATGTATGCACAATTGATCTAGTCCCCCTGGATCGGATGTTTAGAACCTTCAACTTGTCTCCCTAGAACACATACTATGGTCAAATATACGGCTTGGTTTGCGGTTTTGCCAACCTGGGTACTCGTGTGATGTGGAGCGGGGATGAGGGAGAAACTCTTAATTGTGCAATTTGTTTATCGCGGAGCACTTTCATGCAGGTCGTTAGATATTTCTGGATGGACAATCGTGTCGATTTTGTTTGATTTTACAGTAGTTCATCTCATTTCTAACAGTTTAAATCTTCACAGAAGCAAATCTATTTTCTATGTTATAATGTTGAACCCTTTGCACGGTGGGTTTCCAGATCCAAGCAAGGCAGCCCAGTAGATAGGTTGCAGTCTTTTGACGTGCGGTGAACTTTTAGACAGGGGCAAACGGTGAACTAGTCTGTAGGCATAGCCCACTCTGTCCATCGGCGTACACAAGCCGTCGGTACGGTACGCTGATGGCCGATGGCCTTTTTTCAACAAAAAAAATATTATTATTTTTCAATTGTTTAACTTGTTAATCCTACATAAATATTTTTAATTCTAAGTATATTTGATCTCAAATCAAATTGCACTTATATCAAACTTTTCGATTGGTCGTCCATCCTAAAACTAATTTAGCCCGAGCATGTTTAACTTCTTCATTCCTTTCACATGTGCTTCCAACAAAGAAATTAAAACTTATTGTAAATGCTACCATATCAATCATATTAACCATGACGTTAGACGTCTTTATTTTTTTACATTCCATACAATTATTTAAGTAAACAACAATATATAAATAATAATAATATTGAATTCAAATAAAAATAAAATAAATTTTATTTATTTTGCCTTTTTCCATTTAATATTGAATAATTCATATCTACAAATTCGTAAATCGTAATTCAACAAATAATACATCCAAATCAATCAAAAAAATAAGAGGAATCCAGATATAACATCCATATCATCTATTTAATTATGTATCATATCTTTGTAACACTAGATCAACCGGAACTATGTCAGGATTCATGAAACACCCCCTTTTTGCACTTGGAAAGAAGAAAATGACTTTTTGGTGCGACCAAAAAGAAAACTCAAAAAACCATGAGCATCATATAATGTACATGTAGTTTAAATCAGACCCACTTCTTACCAATTCAGTAGGAATTTATCCTTTTTATCAGGAATGGACGGAAAGGTTTGAGCTCTCCCGGTTGGGACATTGTCCATGTAAGATGGTCTAGTGTTTTTGAAAAATGAGGTGGTAACATTTTGAATTAGCCATTTGGTGGTTGCTTCACAAAACGCCCTATTTTTGGCGCTCGAAAAATAGAAAATGGCTTTTCTATGCGAC
The DNA here is from genome assembly GCA_916181665.1 of Avena sativa. Classification (NCBI taxonomy): domain Eukaryota; kingdom Viridiplantae; phylum Streptophyta; class Magnoliopsida; order Poales; family Poaceae; genus Avena; species Avena sativa. The sequence continues at coordinate 290,424,837 of OV702296.1, forward strand.
GAAAAGGAAAACTTTCTTCTGTAACATTGTTCGTCATCCCATGATACACATGCATGTACAATATGAGAATATTATCGCAAACTATATCGTGATTCTAGCCATAATATTGGTCATTTGAAAGCCAGGAAATCTCGATTGAGATAAGTCATTTTGTGAAGGGTTTTTTGAGACACAATCAATATACCAATTTTTATATTTTTACTTGTAACTATGTCATATAATATGATATTACGCGAAGATTTTGCATTGTAACTATGTCCCAGTTGTGGCATACTCGAATAAAGCGGGAGGCTCACCTACCTAAGAGCATCCCCACTCGTTGGCCGTTCCCAGCCGAAATCCAGACCTATTTTGGGCCGGACGAAACTCGTTTTCGGCCTGGGAACGCAACCGAGTTGCCGCGTTCGGCTAAATTTCAACAAAATTCAGTGAATTTGGGCGAATTTCATTTATTAAGCGCAAATTTAGGCGGATACCATTGAATTTAAACTACATTAAGATAAAAAAACTAGGAAAATATAAAAGGCTGCCACCGATGCCGGAGGCCGCTTCTACATGCCGAAGTTGTTGTAGAAGGACGTGTAGCCGGGATCGGCCTTGCCGTCGTCGTTGTCGCCGTCATCGTCGTCATCGCTCGGCGGGCTCCGGCGGGCGGGAGCCTCCCTGGTCGGTGTCACCGCACCTTCAGGGATGGTGGGAGGGGAAGGCCTCTTCGTCGTCGTCGAGAACGACGAGCGGGGCGCCCCTATAGGCGAGCACGCGGATAGACCACACATGGCGCTCGACCTGCTCCTGTTGGCGCTGGACGCGGTGGCGCTCCTCCTCCTCCTAGTCCGCCCTGGACCATACGAGTATATCCGGCAACGATGGCTACGGCGCCGACTCCCGGAGGGACTGCTCCAGCGCCATCTCCATGGCGAAGGCGTCCTCGTCGACGGGCACCGCCCAATCGGCCAGCTCTGGCTTTGGCTGGCGAAGGCGAAGCCGTCCAGTGGGCAGCGACTGCGCCGGCACGCGGGGCTCGTTGATTACGATGCCCCACGAGCGTGTTCGCGACGGCGAGTGGACCGGCGAGTCCGCTTCGCACTTGACTAGGAGCAGCGGCGGCGAAGGCTCCGGCGTAGACCCCGACGAGCGGGAGGCCGAGGCGAAGGAGGAGCTCATGCTGGCCATCCTCCTCGGCAGCCAGTTGGCCGGAGGGTATCGCCTCGCCCTGGACGCCGGCGCCGGCGTACGCGGGAAGCCGAGATGCGGGTTGTTACCAGCGTGGATGTGCTCTAGCACCGTCGCGAGCGTCCGGCCTGACACGCTCCACCAACACCGACGACCCGCCGCCGTTGTTGCGCCTCGGCGGCGAGTCGGACAAGCTCCTGGAGGTGGCGCTCGGTGAAGCAATTCTCCCAATAGAGAAGGTTGTCGGGATCCTCGGCGATGGCGGGATCATCCATGGCCGTGATGAAGGCCTGGATCTCGTCGGCGAGCTCGTCGCCGGTCGGCACCGGCGGGATGGGGATGCCGCTGATGCTAAGTGATGGGGATGCCGCTGACGCTAAGTGACCCCAAGAGGAAGGTATGATGAGCACAGCGGGAAATTTTCCCTCAGTTATGAAACCAAGGTTATCCAACCAGTAGGAGCAAGGAAACAACTCCAAGGTGTTGCTAGCAACTTGGAATCCTACACAACACGAACTCAAGACTTTGCCCCAACTTACAGTGAGCTTGTCGATCTCACTGGTTTGCTGAAAACAAAGGATTAAATGTATAGTGTGGAAGGTAATAGTTGCTTGCAGAAAGTAAACGGTAATTGTAGATGAAATAACAAGGGTAAAGATTGGACCGGGGTCCATAGTTCACTAGATGTGTTCTCTTTAAGATAAATAACATAACATGCTAGGTAAACAAATTACAGCGGGGCAATTGACAGGAACTGAGCAAGGCATAACAATGCAAATACAAGACATTCATGATTCCTATGAGATTTGATTGAACATTACAACAATATACATAGACCGCTATCCAACTGCATCTATGACTAATAATCCACCTTCAGGTTATCGTTCGAACCCCCTCCAGTATTAAGTTGCAAGCAACGGATAATTGCATTAAGCAATGTGTGTAAAGTAAACAATACAATTGTTCCATGAACAAAAGATTGTTGTTTTCTCCCTAGTGGCAACAACACATCTATAACCTTAGAGATTTCTGTCACTTTCCCAGATTCAATAGAGGCATGAACCCACTATCGAGCATAAATACTCCCTCTTGGAGTCACTAGCATCTACTTGGCCAAGATAGCTACTAGAAATGGAGAGCATGCAAGATCACAAACAACACAAACATGATAGAATCAATAATTAATAAGACATGATAGAATCAATAATCAATCTGACATAGTATCTCAATATCCATCGGATCCCCACAAACATAACATGCATGATTACAAATAGATGATCTTGATCATGAACGCAGCTCACAAGATCTAAACATGATAGCACAAAGGAGGAGAAACAACCATCTAGCTACTGTATGGACCCATAGTCCAAGAGTGAACTACTCACGCATCATACCGAAGGCTGGCATGGTGATGAAGAAGACCTCCAGGATGATCTCTCCCCTCCGTCAAGGTGCCGGGAGGAGCTTCATACCCCCTGATCTAGGGACGATGGTGACGGCGGCTATGACTTGTTTCGTGGAGATTTGATCGGGTGCTTAGGTTTTTGGCATCGAGGGGCTTTTATAGGCGAAGAGGCGAGGCAGGAGGGCGCCCAAACCATATAGTAGCGTGCCCTAGGGTGGGCCTGCATGGACCTAGGGTGTGGCGCCCCTCCGTCTCTCCTCTGGAATCCATGTTATCCTCGGTGAAATATTGACTTTGGCTTTTGTTCCGTCCAATTCCGAGAATATTTCTTTACTAGCTTTTCTAAAACCAAAAACAACAGAAAATAGGCAACTGGCACTGTGGCATCTTGTTAATAGGTTAGTCCTAGAAAATGTATAAAAATGCCTCCAAGTTTAGGCAAAGCATAGCAAAGTTGATACTAAACAAGCATGGACCATCAAAAATTATAGATATGTTTACGACATATCAAGCATCCCCAAGCTTAACTCTTGCTCGTCCTCGAGTAGGTAAGTGATAAAAAGAATAATTTTTGAGGTGAAATGCACCATCACAATCTTGATCAAACCATTTGCAAGCATTTATAGCTGGGATCAAAGTACTCTAAACATGAGCATGAAAGATGAAGTTCTAACAATAAGACAAAGTAACTATGCTACAATATGAAAGGATACAAACAAAGATCATGAATAACAATGCATTGAAAGACGTTTGTTTGTTTCACATATAGAAAACATATCATAGTGGTATTCAGCTTGTCCCTCATGGAGTAGCAAAACATAAATGCATATGACACCTTCAAAGTTCATAAGGGTGACTAGATACAAATAGTTCAAGAACAAGCAATATCAACATTATGAATCAATCAATAAGTTTTGGGACAATGCGAACTAAGAATGACAACCAAGCTCTCCTAGTTGGTGCATAAAGATAGAAGGTGGAGACTCAATATAAAAGTAGGAAGAAAGGCCCATCATAAAGGGAAGCAGGGATTTCAAGTTTCATAAAGAGCTTCCAAAGATTATGGTACTTATTAGCTTTCAGCTCTCATTGCCCCTATCATAAGCATCTTGAAGTGATTAAGGTTAAAGTGAACAAAGTATGGAGTATATGTTTGACAAAGTATAAGTTGGCAATCTCATGTCCCTTGAGTACGAGGGTCGTTCCTCGTTCTACTCAACTTTAGTTACAAGCAAGTTCTCGTCATTGTAAGTATATGTGTATCATAGAGAACTGCCAACGGGGTACCCCTTGCCCCATGATACAGGAGCTATCCCATATCAAAATGACAAGGCAACAGATAGTGAGCATCTCAGCAATCTTCTTATTTACCATGGAAAAATGGTGCTTTTTTCTCTCCTTTCCTCTTTTTTCTTTTTCTCTTTTTCTATCTCTCTTTTTTATAAGAAGAATGCTTCATAGATTGCTCACTATGGTGATGCCGCAAGTTTCCACCATGATTAGGCATGGCTTAGGCTAGCGGCCCAGGAGTTTCTCTAACACACATACATAATTCCATGAACTTACAAGCTCCCCTTTTATTTCACACCGCCGACATCCATAAACAAAAGAGCATGATATCAACTAGGTAGATATTTACAGGTATTGAAATCGTTACCCATGACAGCACGATTCTGCTAATTACCAACTTATAAGTGCAAGCATATATAACATAGATGACACAATGGTTCAAGTTTATTAGGGGCAAGAAAAATAAAGTGTGTCATCAAGTTTGTGAGAGCTTTAATCACTAATTTTCACATAACAAGTTTAATTTGGAAGATAGATAAAACAAGAATATACTTGGAATGGTGTAACACACCATGCGATAGTAATTTATAGTGGACTCTTTGGAATAACTTGGTTTCTTGGGAGTTGGATGCATGAGTAGAGCTTACTCAATACAAGTGGAGGCTAGCAAAAGACTGGGAGCGACCAACTAAGAGAGCCATAATGACCATAATCATGCAGAGCGACAAAACATTATCAATCAAAGCATAAAGTGGTACCACAAGTCAAAAACTAAATGATCATAGAGGCTAAGGTGACTAGTTCATAGTCATAACATGGTGTGAGCATGTGCCAAGTCAACCCAAACAAACCCTCAAAGGAGAATACCACAATACTATGCTTTTGTATGCTAAAACAACGCATGATTCTTGCAAGGGACATTAAGAAATCTCAATTGTTTGGAACAAGTCATGCTACAACAATAATCACTAAGCATAAGGTTAAAACAACATCTAGCATGACATGATAAAGTCTTGGCCACAGTCAAAACAAGCTCCCTTTGTACCACTTAAGCATGAAACTTTCTACTCCTTTCCAACACTAATCAGCTTATTTGAAACAACACAGCGAAAAACGGGGGTCCAACTTCTTATTAAAGCAAACTAAGCAAAATAAAACCAAAAGCGAAAACTAAGACGCTCCAAGAACAATACAACAGTGCATGAAACAATAAAAACGAAGTGTCTAGAAAGAGACCTAAGATTTTTATTGATGAAGAAGGGGATGCCATGGGCATCCCCAAGCTTTGACGCTTTTACCTCTTGAATATTTCTTGGTGTGACATCCCCAATCTTGAGATTTTGTCCATTCTTCATCTCATTACATCATTCTTCCCCTACAGTTGAAAATTTCCTTCATACAAAACTTCACACAATCTTCATTAGCAATATTAGTGCATTCAAAAGAATAAACCTTTGGATTTAGTTTCAAAACAGCATAATTTCATTAAAAACACTAGATACTATAGCAATTCCTTAAAAAAGCTCAATTTACCAAAGAGAAGCCAAAAACAAATCGATAAAGAGGCAAATGCAAATAATGGCAGAAATCTGTCAAAACAGACCAGCAGGTAAAAACCGTTTTTTTAAGAGATTCTGTTGTTCAAATCGAAAAGTGTTGAACTAACGAAAGTTAGATAACAACCCGGGGGATTTACTTAGAAAATTACAGCTCAATACTATATACAGAGATTTTTCACGAATTTTTATAGTGGAGCACAAAAATCTGTTTCGGGACATCAACTTCCCCAATTCTTACTTCCCTCTCATTAGAGATTATTCTTGGCACAAAAATCAAATAAAAAGGATAAGGAGATGTTATTACAGAATTAATAACTTCCAAGACTCAAGAAAACTATTGGGTTATCTCCCAAGAAGTACTTTTCTTTAACGTCTTTAAGTTAGGCACAAGAAGTAAGAATCAAGTATTTTCAAATGAAGAAGCATTAACATCAAATTTTGCTTTAAAAGGAGGAGCAAAAGTTAACTTCTCTCTCCTCATAGGGAAGTGTCCAATACCTTTCTTGAATGGGAATTGATATTTAATGGTGCCTTCTTTCATATCAATGATGGCACCAACAGTTCTAAGAAAAGGTCTTCCCAAATTAATAGGACAAGAAGCATTGCATTCAACATCCAAAACATAGAAATCAACAGGGACATAGGCATTGTTAATCATAATAAGAACATCATTAATACTCCCTATGAGTTTCTTTTTAGGATTCTTATCAAGTGGGACATCTAAATAGTAATCTTCCAAAGGTGGCAAATCAAGCATTTCATATATCTTTCTAGGCATAATAGATACACTAGAACCAAGGTCACATGAAGCTTTAAGATCAAAGTCATTCACTTGCATATTAATGATGGATTCCCATCTATCTTCTACTTTCCTAGAAATAGAAGCGTTTTGTTTCAATTTTTCTTCCTTAATTTTAATGAGAGCATCTGTAATGTGTTTTGTAAAATCCATATTCATAGCACTAGCATTAGGACTTCTAGAAAGCTTTTGTAGGAACATAATAAATTCAGAAATATTGCAACCATCAAGATCAATATCAAACTTAGCATCACAGATAGTAGACTCGTTGGGTTTAGGCATTGTTGTAGGAGGAATGGGGACTTCTTGTGGTTTACTAGCATCAACATTGGTGGTAGTAATAGTACAAATACTATTGTTTCTAGCAATTTCCTCTTCTCTTTTCCACTTAGCATGCAATTTAGCTAACAGTCTAACATTTTCATCAATAGTAACTTGTATGGCATGAGTAGCAGCAAAGGTACTTTCTAAGGTTTCAGGTTTGGCAGCCATTTTATTAATTAAGGAGGATTGTGCTTCAGACAAAGATGAAATATTTTTCTCAGCATTCAAAATTTTGGACTGCAAACTAGGAATTTCCCTATTCAAATTCTCAAGTTGATGACTAATATTTTTCAAAATAGCAGATTGTTCTTCCATAGTTTTAGTGAATATTTTGTTCTGCTCATGTTGCATTTGCATGAAGTTTTTAGTGGATCTTTCAACTTATAGAATCATATCTTCACTAGGCATTCCAGATCTACCATGATAAGTATTGCTATTATTAGGAGGATAAGGCCTATAGTTATTATTACCATAAGAATTATTGCTAAAATTATTATTTATAATGAAGTTCACATCAACTTGATCTTGTTGAGCAACCAAAGAGGCTAAGGTAACATTATTTGGATCAATATGAGCTTTTCCATTAACAAGCATAGACATGATAACATTAATTTTATCACTCAAGGAGGAGGTTTCTTCAACATAATTTACCTTCTTACTATGTGGAGCTCTCTCGGTGTGCCATTCAGAATAATTAACCATCATATTATCAAGGAGCTTTGTTGCAACACCCAAAGTAATGGTCATAAAGGTACCTCCAGCAGCAGAATCCAACAGATTCCTTGAAGAGAAATTTAGTCCTGCATAAAAAGTTTGGATAATCATCCAAGCATTTAGTCCATGAGTGGGACAATTCTTTACCAAAGATTTCATTGTTTACCAAGCTTGGGCAACATGTTCATTATCAAGTTGTTTAAATTTCATTATTTCACTTATCATAGATATAATATTAGCAGGAGGATATCAATTTCCAATAAAAACATCTTTGCATTTAATCCAAGAATCAATACTATTTCTAGGCAAGGATAGCAACCATTCTTTAGATTTTCCTCTCAAGGAGAAAGGAAATAATTTGAGCTTAATAATATATCCATCTACATCCTTATACCTTTGCATCTCACAAAGTTCAACAAAGTTATTAAGGTGGGCAGTAACATCATTAGAACTAGCACCAGAAAATTGCTCTTTCATAACAAGATTCAACAAAGCAGGTTTAATTTCATAAAAGGTAGCATCAGGAGCAGGTGGAGCAATAGGTGTACTCAGGAAATCATTGTTGTTTGTGCTAGTGAAGTCACACAACTTAGTGTTCTTAGCAGAATTCATTTTTGCAAAGGTGAAGCAAGCCAACGACAGCAACAACTAGAGTAGGAACTAATATTTTTTGTAATTTTTGATAAGAAAAGGCAAACCAAACAAAACATTTTTTTTTGTAATTTTTGATAAAAAGAAACAAGCAAAACAAAGCAAAGGGAACTAAGCAAAACAAAAACAAAGTAAAGAGAATGGTTGTGAAGGACTCTCCTTGTGAAGCTGTCCTTAAACTCTCCGGCAACGGCGCCAGAAAATGTCTTTACGCGGCTTGATACGTCCAATTTGCATCACCATTCTATATCATAATTTGCCTCTATTCATTGATAAATTTCTTATTAAGAGGTGTTACTTATGTCTTTTCATCTGTTTTTGCATGCTGGATGATTCTTGGAGGATGAACTGCCGGAGTCAGGATTCTGATGGAAAAAGAGGTGTTTCGATAAAATTTCGCGAAGTTCAGAAAAATACCAAAAAAATTACAGAAAATAATATTTTCCCAGAAGACGAAGGAAGCCAGAAGGGGAGGTGGAGATGGGCCACCGGGGGCCCACACCCCCAGGCGCGGGCCACCCTTCCCCGCGCCTACACGGGGTGTGTCCCACCTGGCCGGCCTCCGACTCCGCCCTCTCGCCTATATATTATCCTTGAAACCCTAAGACATGGGGAGCGACCACAGAAAGATTCCGCCTCCTCTGCGGGACGAAAAACACCGAGAGAGAAAGAGATCGTCAATAGACAGATTTCTGCCAGGGAAATTCCTCCCCAGAGAGGGGAGATCATCGCCATCAACACCATCATCAAGCTAGACTTCATCGGGATCATCATCATCATCCACACCATCATCTCTACCAGCACCATCATCACCACTCCATCCCGCTATAACAATTGTGTTGAATACTTGCATAGATCTTAGGGGAAACTTTCCCGGTGTTGATTACTATTGTAGTTGATGCTTGTGAGTGGAACCATTGGATTATTTTTTATGTTCAGATTGTTATCCATCACCATATCATCTTTGATCTTGATCCATATTATGTCTTGTGAGTAGTTCGTCTAGTTCTTGAGGACATGGGAGAAGTCATGTTGTTAGTAGTGGATTTGCATTGAGATATTATTCAATGGTTTAGTATTTAAGTTGTGGTGCTATTCTTCTAGTGGTGTCATGTGAACGTCGACTACATGATACTTCACCATTTATGGGCCTAGGGGAATGCATTGTGTATTTGGCTACTAATTGTGGGGTTGCCGGAGTGACAGAAACCTGAACCCCCGTTAGGACACCATTGCACAAGGGAGCGTAGGATCTCAGAGTTTAAGGTTGTGGTTAGGTTTTTACCTTAATTGCTTTCCTGTAGTTGCGGATGCTTGCATGGGGTTTAATCACAAGTATGTATTAGTCCAAGTAAGGTCGGTACATTATCACAGGTTCACCCACACAACACTTACACCACCAAAGAAGACTACTTAGCTATATGAAGCGAAAGCACTTGACAGAATTCCCATGTGTCCTCGAGAACGTTTGGTCCTTATAAGTATTTCCACCGGCTTGTCCTTTGCTAAGAAAGGATTAGGCCACTTGCTGCAGTTGTTCGTTGTCTTTATTACTTGCACTTTGTTTCTTTGCTTTATCAGCAAACCCCTCAAAATCCGTTTGCTAAGTATTTACAGAGATTTCCTGCTCCATACCACTAGTCAACACCTTCTGCTCCTCGTTGGGATCGACACTCCTATTTATCGAAAGTACTACGATACACCCCCTATACTTGTGGGTCATCAAGACTATTTTCTGGCGCCGTTGTCGGGAAGTGAAGCGCTATTTAAGAGTGGAACTGGTAAAGGAAACTTCTACTGTGAGTATAGCTTTTTATACCTGTTTGTTACTTTGTTTCCAATATGGATAAACCACTTGGTTTTCTGTTTGGGAATACTACTACCACTGTTAGGGTAGTAAATGAACCACTGCTGTTGAGATAGATCCTTTTAAGATACCTACAAGTATTATTGATCGTGTTATGGATAATTATTATTTAGGGGATGGAACTGTTCATCCTGGTGATCATTTGCTTTTTATCCATGAATTATGCGAGTTGTTTAAGTGTGCAGGTATCACAACTGAACAGGTGAAGAAGAAGTTACTCTCTATATCCTTGAAAGGGAGAGCCTAAGAATGGTATAAGCTATTAAAGAATGGACAATCCATGGAATGGGAGGAAATAGTACCTCTCTTTTATTCTAAATTTTATCCTCCCAGTGAGATTCATAAGGATAGAAATCTGATATATAACTTTTGGCCTCGTGATGGAGAGAGTACAACTCATGCTTGGGGGAGATTGAAGTTACTAATGCTTAAATGTCCTATTCATGAACTCCCTAACAATATCATTATCAATAACTTTTATGCCAGGCTTTCTCTTCATGATAAATATTTACTAGATGCTTCTTGTGCTGGATCATTTACACGTATGAAGGAAGAAGCTAAATGGGATCTACTAGACCGTATTCAAGAGAACACTGAAGCTTCGGAGAATGACAAAGGAAGAAAGTCAGGTATAAATTATGATTATGAATGCATTAAATCTTGTATGGGAACTGATGACTTCCGTGATATTAGTAATGAGTTTGGTCTTGACTCCCAAAGTATTGACAATTGTTTTAAAGCCTTTACCTCTTACATAGAAATTCCCAAAAAGAAGTGGAATAGTACCATGCACCTTATAAATATGTTGTTAGTCATGTTCCTGTTAGAAGCACTGAAGTTTGTACTGTTGATCATATTTTGCCTGAACCTTATATTGAGAAAATACCTTTCCCAGCTAAGGTAAATGAGTATTCTATGATGATTAGTGCGAATAACAAAGGTACAAAGAAAACTGTGGAAACTGATGAGCAAATAAATATTGAACCTGTGGTAGCTATTGTGAAAGATCTTGTTACCAAAAATATAGAGGATTAGCATATTGTCTTCTGTGAAGACGCTTCTAATATTGTCTCTCATCCTATAAAAGCTAGAGAAGCTAGTGTCCCTCTGCTTTCTGTTAGAATTGGTGATCGTTGCTATTATGGTTTATGTGATATTGGTGCTAGTTCTAGTGTTATTCCTTATGAGCTTTATAGGGAAATTATGCATGAAATTGGTCCTTCTGAGCTTGATGACATTTATTTCTTTGTGGTAAGATTAAATATCCTGCTGATATTCTAGTACTTGGTTCTGAAGCTAGTAAAACCTATCCTATTATCTTTGGTAGATCGTTCTTGAATACATGTGGGGCTATCATAGATTGTAGGAAGGAAAAAGTTTTGACTAAGTTTGATGGAGTCTTATGAGTTTAACTTTTCCAAATTTGCTAAAGCTCCTTGTGAAAATAGTTTGCCTAATAAAGATTTCAGGATGAAACAACTTGCTTCTGTTGATCCGCTTTATGACCTTGGGCCTCTTTTTGGTGATTGTGAGTATGCTCATTGTGATGATAAAGTTGTTTTTAGTGACAGTTATATTGTCAACTTTATTCAAAGTGCTACTGAAATTTAATATGAGAGAGGGAAACATGGTTTTATGCATCTCAATAATGTTAAGTTTCCCCGTTTTATGTTCAAATCTTTGAAGTTGCATTTGTTTTGTCTTCCTATGCTGGTGGCTTTTTGTTTTAACAATTTGATGATACCCCCATGCATAGGAAGCGGGCTAGACTCAAATGTGTTGGGTATTTGCTTCTTGATGCTCTCTTTCACTTTAGATATATATCTCCTATGTGAGCATCTTTGAAACTATCAAGCCTAACTTAAAGGCATAAAAAAAAGTACTTCATGGGAGATAACCCAATAGTTTTGTTGAGTCTTGGAAGTTATTACCTCAGTAATAACCGCTCCTTATCCTTTTTGTTTTGGTTTTTTGTGTCAAGTTCAACTACTTTTGAGAAGTAGAGGAGTGGTGAAAAGTGGCTGTCCTGGGACAGATTTTTGTGCTGCATTGTAAAAATTCGTGAAGGAGCTCAGGACTTCGGATGGAGCTGTATTTTTCTGTGCTTGTTCTCCAAGTTGTTACCCAACTTTCATTAGTTTTGCACTTTTTGATTTGAGCAATAGGAGGTTTTCAAAAAAATCAATCTTTGCCTGTTGGTCTGTTTTGATAGATTTCTGCCATCTTTTGCATTTGCCTCTCATATTTATTCCCTTCCAGATTGTTTTGGGTTTTTGGGAAGGAGTTGCTACAGAAGCTTTTGTTTTGATGGATTTCAGTTGAAGTGTGAACCTTAAGGTTTATTGTTTTTGCTTACACTAATGTTGCCATTGAAGGTTGTGTAATGCCTTGTGAGAAAAGGAATTTCCAGGAGAAGGAGAAAAGGAGTCTACAGAGTTCCTCTTTGAGTTGGTAAAAGTGGTGAAAACATAAGGTTCGTGAAAGTCTAATCTATTTATATTTTTGATGTTTTTATTACATAAGGAAGGTTACGAAACGAAATAGAGAAGGAAACGGAGGCCGGGGTGGCCACACCCACCCCAGGCGTGGGCCCTAGCTGGCCGCACCTGGAGGGGGTGTGAAACCCCTGAGCTCCGTCTCCGCCTCGTTTTCGCACCAGTACCTTCCTTATGCATTGAAACTTCGTAATATATAACCCCCAGATCCCCCGAGGTTCGTGTATCGTGTTCTCATCGTGTTTTCGTTTCGATCTGTTTCTGTCAGGAAATCTTCTCAAGTTTAGAGCACCATGGCTCCGCCAATGACAAAGGCAAGAAGCCCGAGGAAGATGATCCCCACAATCCCAAGGAGGGGGAGATTTTGGTAGGGGATGAAGAAGACATGGAGGAGGACGAGCATCCGGACACCCGTGCTACCATCGCAAGCATTGGAGTGGTGGCAAATCCTACCAAGCTTAGGAGGACAGCACAGATGTCTACAGGAGGGAAAACCCCGCATCATATCCTCGCTCCACAGTCACCTCCTCCACGTACCAAGAATCCCTTTCATACTCTTATACATGAGCAACAATACCAACATGTGCCCAAAGGGGACTTTCCCTCGGTTTAGGATCTGCCTCGCTCTAACCATGCAGGGAAGGAACACACTAAGAAGGAAGAGTGGGGAAAGAATAGCAAGGACTGGGACTCTCGGTCCGATATGATCATGAACCGCATTGAGGAAAATTCGGAGTTGATTCGTACTCTGACCTTCGAGATTGAGGATTTGAGGAAACTGATTGAGGAGCTTATCAAGAGAACACCACCACCGAAGGAGTAATTCATCAACAGGTTTGGAATCCCCTTGGCTTGTTTCAAGCTTGGGGGAGTGCCACGGTATCACATCATTATCTTTTATCTTTTACCTTTTTAGTAGATTCATATCTTTGGTAGAGAAGTTATCTTATAGGTTGGTTTGCATGTGGAAGTATCTCTCCTTTAGTTGATTATCTATGTATCCCTTGGTGTGAGTGCCTTTATGGAATATTAATGAGAAGTTTCACCTTTTACTTTTTGCACTTTTTATTTTAGTTTGCAATCTTTATTATATGATTGATCTTGTTGATTAGTATTGGTATCAGTTTGGAAGCATCAAGTAGATCTAAATTGGTTTTGGCAAACCGAGCTCTGGTCAGTAGCAACACTTTTTGAGGTTTGAAAGGAAAAGAGAAAAAAGCTTATAGGTATTTTGTATCATTTTGTTTTCTTTCTTGATTGGCTCATAAGATTAGTATTCTTTATTTAATATCTTTTGTGTATTCAAGGAAGATTGCATGTTTGGCTTTATCACTTGTAGGTTTGCTTGTTTTCTTCAAATCTTTTTCTTGCTACCCAGCCTTGCTAGCCAAAAACCTGTTTTGAGAAGGCATACTTCTCATGCTTCCAACCCCTTTGAACCAAACCTGTGCCATTTGTGTCCACCATATCTACCTATTAGCATTATTGCTATTCCAAGCAAATTCTAAAGCTTCATCCATCTTTCGAATTAAAAATTATTTTGTTATGAGAAAACTAGTTAGTAAAGCTCTCACGAACTTGATAGCACACCTTATTTCCTTGCCCCTAATAAACTTGAACCATTGTGTCATCGAAGTTGTATATGCTTGCATCTATACGTTGGGATTAGCGCAACCGTGTTGTCACGTGGAACGCTTTTAACACTTATGGATACATATCCAGTTGATATCATGCTCTTTTGTTTACGGATGTCGTCAGTGTGAAATAAAAGGGGAGCTTGTAAGTCCATTGCAATCTGTGAAGCATCATCAATAAAAACCTATGCAAATAGCAAATAAAAAGATCACTGAGATGCTCACTGTTTGCTTGCCTTGTTATTTTGATTATGGGATAGCTCCTGTATCATGTGCAAGGGGTACTCAGTTGGCGGTTCTTTATGATACACATGTACTTACAATGACAAGAACTTACCGGTAACTAAAGTTGAGTAGCATGAGGAGCGGCCCTCGTACTCAAGGGACATGAGATTGCCAACTTATATTTCGTCAAGCATAAACTCCATCTTTGTTCACTTTAACCTTAATAACTTCAAAATGCTTATGATAGGGACAATGAGGGCTCAAAGCTAGTAAGTACCATAATCTGTTGAAAGCTCTTTATGAACTTGAAATCCCTACTTCCTTCTATGAAGGATCTTTATCCTATTTCTAAGTTGAGTCGGTAAACCTATTTCCTCTATATCTCCAACAAGCATTTGAGTTATTGTGTTTCAAGCATTCGTATGATGATTTATTCAATCATGTTTTTTATCTTCCTTATTTCACTATAAGGAATGTGTTATTCTATGATCTTATAATAGTGACAGTGGGCAAAATCGTTATAGAGTTATGACAATTTCACACCAGATGGTCGTAAGCCATTTAAGAGGTTCAAAACATTAGAAGATTACGACCATTTTGGTCAGAAACGTCATAATTTCATTAGCTCAAATCGTCATAACCTAGCGGATGTAGTCTACGACATTATTTCTAACTCACTACGATGATTTAAAATCGTCATAACATTCAAATTAGGATAAGTTAAAATTGATAGTCGGCTATGTTAACATTCAAATTAGGATAAGTTAAAATTGATAGTCGACCAATTACGCCTACGTGTCGTGTCTATGTGACATTTTTTTGACCACGTGTGATATTTGTACGTTAATAACTGTTAGGTGGACTAGTGAGTGGGACCGAACCGGCCCCGCTTCAAGCAGAAGCTAGTTTCTCAAATTAACTGCTTGTGCGTTATTCGATCCACCGACCTCCCACACGTACAACACGTTGCTTACCACTACAGCTGCCATCGTTTTGTGTCGTATTACTACAACGCGGCTTCATATCTATTCAATTTGCCGCCTGGGCCGAGTCGTCCACCGTAATGGGCCTTCGAGGAAAGGAAGGTGGGCCTGCTATGCTGAGTTATGTACCTCTATTAGTTTGACTGGGCCACACACGGTAGATTAGGACCAGTACAACTCGGGTGGTCCAGTTATAATTTTTTTGTTTTCTTAACACTTTTGTAGCTTTTTCATAATAAGTTTGAAATAATTGCTTTTTGTTTTTAAATTTTTATAAAATTCAGTAGATCATCTTAAGGTATTAATTAGAAATACTTTGATCAATGAAAAATAGTGGTTTTACTAATCCCACAATAGTCCATAGTAGGTATAATATCATAATTTAAAATATGAATTTAAAACTAGGGAGTGACTGTTCTCGTCTAGGGGTTAAGTTTTCCGAAAAAAATTGGTGGATCTATGATAAAATAGCATATTAATGATTTTTGCAAAAAATCATGATCCTTAGATCATGTACCTGTTGTTCAAATCGGAACCATTTCCTGCCGATTCGGCATGAATTTGTCTTTTTCGCCAGGGGTGTATGGAAAGGTTTGAGATCCTTCGATTGGGACATTTTCCATATAAGGTGGTATAGTATTTTTGAAAAATGAGACGGTGGAATTTTGAATTAGCTATTTGGTGGTTGTTTCACAAAACGCTCCGTTTTTGGCGCTCAAAAAATGTAAAATTGCTTTTCCGTGCAATGAAAAGGAAAACTTTCTCCTGCAATGTTGTTTGTCATCCCAAGATACATATGCATGCACAATATGAGCATATTATCACAAACTATGCCTTGATTCTTGCCATAACATTGGTCATTTGACCCGAAAGCCATGAAACCTCGAACATGATAGGTCATTTTGTGAAGTTTTTTTTGAGACATACTTAATTTACCAAGTTTGGTATTTTTCCTTAAAACTATGTCATATAATATGACACCACACGAAGTTTTCACATAGTTCGGACCATTTGTGAATTTGTTATGCTTGTTTCAAACAATGGTCAAAATGGCGGGCATGAAGGTTCTTAGCTAGGGGATTAGCCTCGCTAAACTTGCATTGGATCTCTGAAGAAATAGCATATTGTGAGTCTACAAATCATTTAAAAAAAATCATGGGCATCATATAATGTACCTATAGTTCAATTCAGACTCACTTCCTACTGATTCGGCAGGAATTTGTGTTTTTCGTCAAGGGTGGATGAAAAGTTTTGAGATATCCAGGTTGGGAAATTGTCCATGTAAGGTGGTCTATTATTTTTGAAAAATGGTTTGGTAGCATTCTAAAACTTTCATTTGGTGGTTGCTTCACAAAACATCCCGTTTTTTGCGTTCGGAAAATGGAAAATGGATTTTCCGTGCGTCTAAAAGGAAAACTTCCTCCTGTAACATTGTTCGACATTACAAGATGCACATGAATGCATAATATGGGCATAATATCACAAACTATACCCTGATTCTAGCCATAACATTGGTCATTTAACCCGAAACTCATTTATAAGAAGGTTTTTTTAGATGCGTTTAATTAACCAAGTTTGATATTTTTCCTTACAACTATGTCACATAACTTGAGACCACACGAAGCTTTTACATCGTTCGGATCATTTTTGAATTTGTTATGCCCGTTTCAAACTTTGGTCAAAACGGCGGGCATGAAGGTTCTTAGCTCGGGGCTGAGCCTCGGTAAACTTGCATTGGATCTCTGAAGAAATAGCATATTATGAGTTTAAAAATGATTTTTGCAAAAAATCATGGGCATAATATAAGGTATATGTAGTTCAAATCGGACCAACTTCCTACCGATTCAGTAGAAATTTCTCTTTTTCGCCAGGGGTGAAAGGAAAGGTTTGAGATCCCCCGGTTGGGACATTGTCCATGTAAGGTGGTCTAGTATTTTTAAAAAATGGAGTGGTAGAATTTGAATTATTTATTTGATGGTTGCTTCATAAAACACCCCTTTTTTGGTGGTCGGAAAAAAGACACCCGAATCCAGCCAATCAGGAGGGAGGACTAGCCTACCCACGGAGCAACCCCGGGAAGCCAATCTGAGACGTCCAACACCTTGATCCAACGACCGGAGAAACCCAACCCGAGGAGTCCATCAACAAAACCACCGCATCAATAATAAACACTTTAAAAAAAGTAAAATAAAAAACCCACTGCATCCCGCGTGCGGTTCCCAGGCTCCCAACCCGAACCCTACCCCGACCTCCCTCCCTCCCAGCGCTCTGCCGCCACTTCTTTGTCCGCCGGATCACGATCTCCATCCCGCTCATCTCCCCGGCCTTCCTCCTCCTCCTCTCCCTGCGACCGCATGCCGCTGCCGGCTTGCACCAGTTCCACACGACGCTGCTGATGGGCCCACGGGGACAACCTGGTCTCCACCGCCTGCCACTCGCACGCGATCCCCATCTTCCTTGGCCAAGCCGCCGACATCTATTGCCCCGACGCTCTCCCCGCAGCCCCTCCTATCTCTTCCGCCCCAGGCAGCAGCAAGCGACCTTGCCGTTGAGGATATCAACAACCCTACTTGATCTCTAACCCCAGTTTCGCTGCATCATCTCCTATAGTCAGCACCTTGCCCAATGACTCCTGATCCATGCTCCCCTCTTCGCAGGTTCCCGGTGAGTGCCGAGTCTGTGCGGTGGTTGATGGCGCTTCCTCATTGTGACGCTCGTTGCGGCCTCTTCGTTGCCGCTGATGCTCGATGGCGCGTCTGTGTTCATCATCGCCGCGCTGGGGACGCCACAGGCTCTTCGAGGACATGCCCCTGCCGACCTTCGCGCTGCTCTGCTATGAATGCGTTGCTCTACCCGTCAATCTCAGGTAATCTGTGTAACCTACCATTCTCCACTCTTCTCTATGGTTTGGTAAATGAAATATAATGATCTATTCTAGGTATATGCAATCAGATGTTAGGTACATGAAAGATACATCAGCAAACTTAAAACTGGTCTTAAGCGGTTTAAAATTTTGACTTAGGCCCAAAATGATTCAGTTCAAAGTTTAGTTCTAGGTGCCATTCACTTTGGTTCAGTTATGGGCAATAGTTCAGTTCAAAGTTCAGGTATTCATGCCATTTAGTTCAGTTCTATTAGGATCTGTGCGTTTGTTCAATCTGCGTATGTACAATTGCCATTCAATCTAGTGAATTCTCCATATGTGCGTTTGTTCATTCTGAGCATGTACAAGTAGAAAGTGGACTTCTTATTTCACTCATAACATTGAATCGCAACAACAATGTTGAGTGATCTCAATCTTTCTTGCAATTCTACATTCAGTTAACAACAATGACTCTTGGACACGTCCTGCAGTTCCAAATTCACTTAACACGAACGCTTCATGCACTTTGCAAGAAAAATTATGCCAGAGCAGCAGCAGCGTGAAAGTCGAGCATGGAGACATAGCCGATGTGCGCCAGCGTACAAGTCGAGCGCAGCGACCAGGACGACATGGGCTCTTCTCCTCGTGTGGGAGGAAGGCGGCCGGCGTGCGCCAAGGAAACGGTAGGGGTTGAGCACGGAGAGTTGGATGACACGGGCGCTAGCTGAGAATGGCCTCGACGACGTGGTGGAGCCGACCAGAACCATAGAACTGGACGTTCTAGTAAGCGAATGATGGCGAGCGAACGTCGACGGCTGTCTAGTGCTCTGCTTCTTCCAAAATGTTAGTGGTAATCTTGATGCTTAGTTCAGCCTGCATGTCCATTGCTCTATGAGCCACCGATAGTTTCTTGCTTCCTGGAGTATTTGTTTGCTAGATAAGAAGAATCAATGCATATACGACAGTATGTCTATCATTTGTATTGTTATTATGGATGTTCCTGCAAGCTAGGGTGACCCTCTGACTTTGCTATGGTTCAACATTGCCTTAGTTACACTTGATGCTGTAACAGACATAAACTTAATCTAACAAGAAAGTTCAAGGTTCATTTTGTAATTTCTGGTGGAAAGCAATGTAAGTTTTTGTCTTTTGATAAGTGAATCTGTAAGTGTGCAAGTGTACCTAACCATGCACTCCGTCCTACATAACCCATAACCTAGAGTAGTATACCATAAGTGTACAAGTGAATCTGTCTAAACAATACATATAGAAAAATACTGACAAGGACAGGAACAATGGCACCACTATTGCATTTGTTGACGTATTGTAGTTGAATTATTCATGTACAGATATTTAAATATGCAACATCTTTTATAAATATTTGTAACAGGAGGCCAACCTACAGTACTACATCTAAAATCTTGCTAAGTTTTGGACAATTCCAACCTACACTAGGTGGTCAAAGGGAAGTGCAATGATCAGGTTTTGGTGTTTTAGTTCTCCTACTGCGTTTTAGCTACTGTCTGAAGATGGATCATTCGCTGCGAACCTATATGTCGATCAGTTAATTATTGTGTGAACTTCATGGTTCCATCTATAGTCATTTTGGTGTGAACCTGAATGTTTGTTGTTTCGCTTAACTTGAATCGCTCCCCACTTTTATTGTGTACTAGACAATGTTATTGGCTTACTGTCCCTGAGTTTTATCATGTTTATATCTGATTGTTCTTGATTAGAACACTTTGTTAAGCCATGACTCATAGCTTCAAACATTCTAGACTTCCTTACAAGTGTATTACTATGTTACGCAAATGTGTTAATATGTGGCTTGTGGTACTTACCATGAGCAAATGGTGTAATAGTATAACAGATACTGTCTAGTAATTATTATATCAAGCATTATTTTTACTACTTAATGTTCTTGCTGCATACAATGGTTGTTTCTTTTGCACCTTATTTTCTACTGGTCGTGAACTCATAATATTGACCTAGAATAGTTTGTGTTTTGCCAGTTTGATCATGCTTCTCTTTTATTGAAACTAAATGGATGTTGTATGATCTATGCTTGCTATTTTTTTACATGGATCTACGCTTGTTGTTGGTCGGCTGATCTGGGTTGTTTGTGGTTGTAGGACGAGCTGCAGCGGAACACCCTTGATCAAGATCAAGAATCCAGAGAAGATTAAGTTCAAAGGTTGGTTGTGCACTTTTAGTTCTTTGCAGGTGCTTTTTTGTTGAAATTCAAAATCTTTATCTCATGCAAAGCACTATAAAAGAATTCAATTCTATACTTGTTTGTGCTATACTAATGAACCATTGTATGTTAGTACTGAAAAGCTAGTGATCCTAAATCATTATCATACATTGAAAAGCTGAGTATATTTTCGTTCCTGTAGTACTGGTTCTATAGATCTTCTATGAATAAATTTCTCGGATCTAATTTAAAGCCTTTGTCTGTTTTCATATGTTTTGCTTTTTTTATTTGCTGAAAATACCTACTTCCTTAATTTGCTATATTTTGTGTTTTACTCTTTAAGCTGACCTGTAGGTACACCAGGAGGAATTCTGGGCCAGCAGATATTAATTTTATCTACTTTTATGAAGTTCATGTGAAATGTGAAGGGCCTAACAGAAAGAAAATTGTAGTATATTATTAGAACCATGAAACCGTTTTAATCAACTGTTGTAATTTGAAGTGTGTGAGTGCTGGGATATTATTGTATAATTTGTGACTTGAAGTGTGAGTGCTGGGACATTTATTGTATAGTATGTGATTTGAACCTATTGTAATTTGAAGTATATGTCTATTGTCAAAATATTTTTGCCTTTATGAATAAATTATTAGTTGATCAATTACTGTCAAATCGTGGGAGGTTTAACACCTGTGAAAAATAAAATTGACAAGTGGGACCTACTGAAAATAAAAGGCCGAAAATAAAAAGAAATGAAATGTCAAAAATAAAAAAGGAGTAACTATAAAAGGCCTAGACTGGAAAATAAAAGGCCTACATATGGGGCCTGGCCCATATAGTTGGCCAGAATTGATATGAAAAAAACATAAACTGAATTATTGGGTTTGGCCCATGCAAACAATAGAAATGGACCAAGCTGATTATGTGCCACGTTGGACTGGCCACGTATGATCTGACGTGGCTAGGCCTCATTGCCCATGACGATATTGAATCGTCATAGAGGTTATGACGATCCAATATCATCATAGGCAGTTATGACGATTTCATCAAAATCGTCGTTATAGTTCATTTGCGACGTCCAGCTTTTGACGATCTCAAAATCGTCATAGAATCGTCATAAACAGACTACTATGACGATTCTATGACGAAAATGGAGGGTCATATATAGCCAGATTCCTTGTAGTGTTTGCACAAGACTCTTATCTATTGAGTATTTCTTTGAAAGCCATCATTGTGAAAAACTTTTTATGTTTGAGCAAAGAGTACTCCTGTGGTGAAAACTTCTATAAAATCTTTTTGTGAAACTGTTTGCCAGTTGTTCTCTAACCAAGAACAAAGTTTGCCAATTCCAATTATGATTTATATTTATGCATCTCTATTGTGACTCCTGTACTTGTTGTAAGCTAAGTTATATAATGGTGAGTTGCTTTCTTCTACGAGTTGTGTAATGGTAAGTGTGATGCTTCTTGTCTGTATTCTTTTATCGACACTTCACTCCAAAAACATGTGGACATGTTTATTGAGCTCAGTATTCACTTGGGGACAAGCAAAGGTCTAACCTTGGGGGGAGTTGATGCGTCCAATTTGCATCACCATTCTATATCATAATTTGCCTCTATTCATTGATATATTTCTTATTAAGAGGTGTTACTTATGTCTTTTCATCTGTTTTTGCATGCTAGATGATTCTTGGAGGATGAGCTGCTGGTGTCAGGATTCTGATGGAAAAAGAGGTGTTTCGATGAAATTTCACGAAGATCAGAAAAATACCAGAAAAATTACGGAAAATAATATTTTACCAGAAGACGAAGGAAGCCAGAAGGGGAGGCGGAGATGGGCCACAGGGGTCCCACACCCCCCAGGCGCGGGCCACCCCTGCCTCGCGCCTATAAGGGGTGTGGCCCACCTGGCCGGCCTCCAACTCCGCCCTCTCGCCTATATCTTCTCCTCGAAACCCTAAGACATGGGGAGCAACCATAGAAAGATTCCGCCGCCTCTGCGGGGCGGAAAACATCGAGAGAGAAAGAGCTCTTCGACAGACAGATTTCTGCCGGGGAAATTCCTTCCCGGAGAGGGGATATCGTCGCCATCAACACCATCATCAAGCTAGACTTCACCGGGATCATCATCATCATCCACACCATCATCTCCACCAGCACCATCATCACCACTCCATCCCGCTGTAACAATTGTGTTGAATACTTGCATAGATCTTAGGGGAAACTTTCCGGTGTTTATTACTATTGTAATTGATGCTTGTGAATGGAACCATTGGATTATAGTTTATGTTCAGATTGTTATCCATCACCATATCATCTTTGATCTTGATCCATATGATGTCTTGTGAGTAGTTCGTCTAGTTCTTGGGGACATGGGAGAAGTCATGTTGTTAGTAGTGGATTTGAGTTGAGATATTATTCAATGGTTTGGTATTTAAGTTGTGGTGCTATTCTTCTAGTGGTGTCATGTGAACGTCGACTACATGATACTTCACCATTTATGGGTATAGGGGAATGCATTATGTGGCTACTAATTGTGAGGTTGCCGAAGTGATAGAAACTTGAACCCCCGTTAGGACACCATTGCACAAGGGAGCGTAGGATCTCAGAGTTTAAGGTTGTGGTTAGATTTTTACCTTAATTGCTTTCCTGTAGTTGCGGATGCTTGCATGGGGTTTAATCACAAGTATGTATTAGTCCAAATAAGGTCGGTACATTAGCACAGGTTCACCCACACAACACTTACAACACCAAAGAAGACTACTTAGCTATATGAAGTGAAAGCACTTGATAGAATTCCCATGTGTCCTCGAGAACGTTTGGTCCTTATAAGTATTTCCATCGGCTTGTCCTTTGCTAAGAAAGGATTGGGACACTTGCTGTAGTTGTTCGTTGTCTTTATTACTTGCACTTTGTTTCTTTGCTTTATCAGCAAACTCCTAAAAATCCATTTGCTAAGTATTTACAGAGATTTCCTGCTCCATACCACTAGTCAACACCTTCTGCTCCTAGTTGGGATCGACACTCCTATTTATCGAAAGTACTACGATACACCCCCTATACTTGTGGATCATCACGGCTCAGTTGTAGAGCTTCATTGGGAGACCCCAGGAGGAAGGTAATGAGCACATCAGCAAATTTTCCCTCAGTTATGAAACCAAGGTTATCGAACCAGTAGGAGCAAGGAAACAACTCCAAGGTGTTGCTAGCAACTTAGAATCCTGCACAGCACAAACTCAAGACTTTTCCCTGACTTACAGTGAGGTTGTCAATCTCACTGGTTTGCTTAAAAGAAAGGATTAAACATATAGTGTGGAAGGTAATGATTGCTTGCTGAAAGTAAACGGTAACAGTAGATTATGTAACCATGGTAAAGATTAGACCGGGGTCCACAGTTCACTAGAGGTGTTCTCCTTAAGATAAATAACATACCATGCTCGGTAAACAAATTACAACGGGGCAATTGACAGGAACTGAGCAAGGCATAACAATGCAAATACCAGACATTCATGATTCCTATGAGATTTGACTGGATATTACAACAATATACATAGACCGCCATCCAACTGCATCTATGACTAATAATTCACCTTCAGGTTATCGTCCGAACCCCCTCCAGTATTAAGTTGCAAGCAACAGATAATTGCATTAAGCAATGTGTGTAAAGTAAACAATACAATTGTTTCATGTGTTAGATGTATATTTATATATTGTATGTCCCAACTTGTTAGGGGTTTTTCCTGCATATTTTCACCTGTGCATGTACTATATATTGTGGCATTTGGCCCCAGAGGAATAGATGTTGCATATTCCTGACATGGTATCAGAGCTAGGTTAGACCTTTTTCTGCAACATCGTCATAGCCGCCACCGTCCCTGTCGTCATCGTTTTTCCGACGTCGCCGTAGCCGGTTGCCACCGTCTCCGGCCATCTCTCCGGCCATCTGCTCACCAACCTCCGCCGCCTGTCTCGTTCTCCGTCTGGGACCGACCGCCGTCGCCGCTGCTCTCTGCACAGCCGGGTCGCCGCCGCCCGCAGCCTCCCCACCATCCGACTGCCGTCGCCACCTCTCCACCGTCTGCACAGCCTGGCCGCCGCCGCCCGCAGCTCGTCGGGTCGGCGCCGCCCGCCCCTGCTCTCCAGCTCGTCGCCGGCCCTCCACCACCTGTCGGCCCTCCTCCACCTGTCGGCCTGCTCTCCTCCACCCACCGGCCCTCCTCCACTCCCGTCTGCTCCGTCGCCCCGATCCGATCTAGGCACTTTTCCTCGTCGGGCCCCGCTCAGATCTAGATCTGAGAGTTGACTTCGGAAAAAAAAATGAGAAAGAGAGATGTCTTCTGCATCGGGCTATGTTGCGATTCCTCGCTGGCCGGTGATCTTCGATGGCGCGAATTATCCTGATTTCGCTGCCTTTATGCGTGTTCACATGCGCGGTCTCCGTCTTTGGGGTGTGCTCTCCGGCGAGGTCCCCTGTCCGCCGTTCCCCCCTGCTCCTGTAGCTCCTCTTTCGCCGATGCCGATTCTTCTCGGCGCTGATGCTTCTCGGGAGGCCAAGGATGCTGCTCAGAGTGCCGATGATAGTGTTGTTGCTGCTTATGACCTGAAGTTCAAGCAGTACTCTGCTGATCTCGAGTCCTATCGCCATGATCTGACTGCCTACACTCAGTGGGTCGATGAGGATGCTCGGGCTGCTGCTGTTCTCACCTCCAGTGTTCTGCCCCAGTTTGCTGCTGAGTACATGTGTCTCCCTACTGTTGCCGCTTAGTGGGCACATCTTCGTCAAGCTTCATGCACTAGCCAACGCAACCAAAAGTCCGAACTAATGGAAAGGGCTAGTGCAATCCACTTATACACTTCAACACCCCCTCTCACGTGTGACGGGGAGAAGTCAGCATGTGCAACCAAAAGAGAGCGACGGCGCGCGAAACTCATGTATGACTCAAGAGGCCTATACGTGGACATAGAGGGGTCAACAGCAATTTTAGGATAAATTGCGAAAGCCAGGACTCGAACTCGAGACTTTAGGCTCTGATATCATGCCAAGCTTCATACACTAGCCAACGCAACCAAAAGTCCGAACTAATGGAAAGGGCTAGTGCAATCCACTTATACACTTCAATATCATGAACAAAAGATTGTTGTTTTCTCCCTAGTGGCAATAGCATATCTATAACCTTAGAGATTTTTGTCACTTCCCCAGATTCAATAGAGGCATGTACCCACTATCGAGCATAAATACTCCCTCTTGGAGTCACTAGCATCTACTTGGCCAAGATAGCTAATAGAAATGGAGAGCATGCAAGATCACAAACAACGTAGACATGGTAGAATCAATAATCAAGAAGACATGATAGAATCAATAATCAATCTGACATAGTATCTCAATATCAATCGGATCCCCGCAAACACAACATGCATGATTATAAATAGATGATCTTGATCATGAAGGGAGCTCACAAGATCTAAACATGATAGCACAAAGGAGGAGAAACAACCATCTAGCTACTGTATGGACCCATAGTCCAAGAGTGAACTACTCACGCATCATACCGGAGGCTGGCATGGTGATGAAGGAGGTCTCCAGGATGATCTCTTCCCTCTGGCAGGGTGCCGGGAAGAGCTTCAGATCCCCCGATCTAGGGACGATGGTGGCGGCAGATATAGACTGTTTCATGGAGATCTGATCGGGTGCTTAGGGTTTTGGCATCAGGGGCCTTTTATAGGCGAAGAGGAGAGGCAGGAGGGAGGCCAGGGCGTCCAGACCATAGGGCGGCGCGCCCTAGGGTGGGCCTGCGCGACCCTAGGGTGTGGCGGCCCTGTGGCACCCCTCCGAATCTCCTCTGGACTCCGTGTTCTCCTCGGTGAAATATTGACTTTGGCTTTTGTCCCTTCCAATTCCGAGAATATTTCCTTACTAGATTTTCTGAAACCAAAAATAGCAAAAAACAGGCAACTGACACTGCGGTATCTTGTTAATAGGTTAGTCCCAGAAAATATATAAAAATACCTCAAAGTGTAGGCAAAGCATAGCAAAGTTGATTTTAAACAAGCATGGAACATCAAAAATTATATATACTTTTACGACGTATCACTAAGCTTTCAGCCCGGTGGGTTCCGCCTGTCCGGCGGCGCCATGTAGCCGGCGTCGTAGAGCATGCGCGCCTCCTACGGCTGTAGCGTGCGCCGACCGAAACCGTTCGCCGTCGCGGGATCGATGGGGTACCTCTCGGCCATTGCTCTCTTCTCGCCAGAGTTGATGTTCGCGGTGGAGGGGGAAGTGGAGGAGCGTTGGAAGTGAGTAAAATGAGCCGACGAGGTCGCCGGATTATATAGGCCGAAGGGACCGGCGAGGGCGGAAGGGGTGTAGCGGCGTGGGCGGGAAAAGGGAAAACAACAGGATTTTAGTGACCGGCGGTCCGTTGCGGGAGCCGAGGAGGCGGTGGTGCGCCATTACGACGACGCGTGGGCCGACGTATGGATAGTTATTGCCCGACGGTCCTTCGCGGGGTTCGATGCCAGAGGATAACGACGACTCGCCTTCAGTCACTGACTGGGTGGATCCACACGCCGTCTGTTTTTTTTTTGCCGAATTCGCTTCTTCAAGTGTTCCTGGGATCATAGGAATGGCCTGTGAGGTCCGGACCAAACTTGGCCCAAATCCAGATGAAAACAAATTCCTGAAAACACGACTGGTCTAAATTTCAGCGTCCAGACCTAAAATTCGCCTTGATATCGGCACGTCGTCAAAACATGAGTGAAGATGCTTTAACAATGTGTGACCAAGGATGATTCCCTTGCTGACAACGTTTTTTTTTAACATTTCATCATCGAGACTGCATTGGAGAAATAGAGAGAGCTGTAGAATCTTTGTTGTTTGTTTTTGTGATAATTTGTTCCGTCAGATGTACTTTTGCTTGCTTAATCAATGAAGTCTGATTGCTTAAGAAAAAGTTTATGTCCAGCTAAGAAATGTAACAAAACGTAATCAGCTGAAATTTTATAATATTCAGGTTTTGTACACAAATACGCCTCATGTATCCTGAAGAAGAAAGTCCTCCCTCCGTCTAGAAATAAATGATTTGGATTTCTTTATAATCATATGCTACACACTAGACAAATCTAGGTCATTTATTTCATCAATACTATAAAATCTAAATGTTATAAAGATCTAGAAAATCTAAGATAATAAATACAAGGACAATGGCACAGCTGTATACGTGTAAAACATGTACTAGTACTACTATTACATCAAAAGAAAAATTGTCTTGAAATGTCTCTCCGCTGAAATGCCACTAAAGTTTTCATGACCTATAATGAAAAATCCAAAAATTCTCCAATATTAAGTATATCACCATTAATGACGGTATATTGATAGACATCCAGCCAAATTTGGAAATAAATCAGTATATACATGTATTAAAGGCCACCACAGTACATTATATGTTCATCTACCATATATATATTTGTCACGCAGACGGTCATATGCACTCGAGGAGAGATCGAAACTGACAATGGCTCCCTCAACCTCCTCCACCAGCCTGATGAGCGCGATGGCTTTGCTCTTGATGCTCTTCCCCGTCCTCCATGTTGCGACCGAGGCGCCAACGTCCTTGTCGTCGTCAGCCCAAATCATACCGGTAGCGTGCAAGAACGTCGGAAGCGGGAGCACGCACGTCGACGTCGAGTTCTGCCAAGAAGCTCTCGGCTCTGTAGCCGACGCCGTCCACTCGCTCGACTACCAGGACCTCGCCGGCCTCGCCGTGGGCCTTCTCATAGACAACGCCACCAGCGGAGGCCAAGATCGTCCGCCTGCTCAGGGAAGGCGGCGGCGGCGGCGACGACGTGAGGCTTAAGGAGGAAAACGACGCCGCCGTGGCCCGATGCCTCCAGTCGCGCCAGTCGCTCTACGGTGGCATAATTGACGGCGGGCCTCCCTGCATGTCCGCGGTAAATGCCGGAAAGTTTGGTGCGGCGACGGCGATCCTAGAGAAAGCGGCGGTCGCGGCCAAGGAGTGCGAGGACGGGTTCGGGAAGAGCAGCTCGACGACGTCGCCGCTGACGCCAGAGGACAAGGACGCGTATGAGCTCGCCAAGATCGCCGTCGCCTTACTACGTTTTGCTTGAGCGAGGCTAGAAATAATCAGTGTTCTTTTTTGCGGATGGAAATCATCATTGTTGGAATAAAACAAATCCATTTTCAGAATTGTGTCAAGAGCTGTTTTTCTTGTATTATTGGATGTCTTCAAGCGCAAGAAAATCACAAACTAATGGGATTCATTTTAATTTGTGTCGCCACCGTGTCTCCGATTGATAAGATGCTTTGGCGCGGCCTCCCCATTCTGCCTAGGGGAGTCCAAAAATTATGTTAGAACTTTGAGATATACAAATGGTGAAGCTCGAGACAACGGAATCGCAAAACCTTGATGTAACGTTAACTTTTGTCACGAACTTTTGTTGTTTGTTTCTGTGATAATTGTTTCCGTCAGATGTACTTTTGCGTGCTTAATTAACCCACTGAAGTCTGATTGTTTGAGAAAAAGTTTCTGTGCGGCTCGGAAATGTAACAAAACGTAATCAGCTGAAATTTTATACTCCCTCCGTCTCAAAATAAATGTCTTAGATTTGTCAAAATTTAGATAAATCTAGATATTCAGTCTCTGTATTTGGTGGAGCAGTGGATGAAATGCAACAGGTTGATCACGCTGAGAGCAGCCATGAACCAGAAGAAGTAGTCTAGGTGCCCTTGGTCGAGGTTATCCGGGATCCACCCTGGTTTACCGCCGCCGGCCGTGGCCGACGCGACTGCGCCGACCAGGGCGGAGTTGAGGTAGTTCCCGCCGGCGATGGCGAGCTGCGCGAGCGCCGTGCCCAGGCTCTTCATGGACTCCGGGGAGTGGTCGTAGAAGAACTCGAGCATGCCGATGCTGGTGAACACCTCGGCCACGCCCAGCACGGAGTAGCACGGCGCCTGCCACATGATGCTCATCTTCGCCGGCTCCGGCGCCACCAGCCGCCTCGCCTCGACCGACGCCGCGTACGCCATGCCGGCCGCGGACAGCGCGAGGCCGACGCCGATGCGCTGCAGCTGGGTGAGGCCCCGGTCCTCGCCGGTGACGCGCCGCGCGAGCGGCACCAGCACGGCGTCGTAGACGGGGACGCAGACGAGGACGGTGACGACGTCGAAGGTGGACATGGCCGCCGGGGGCACGGTGAAGGCGCCGCCGACGCGGTTGTCCATGACCGCGCCCTGCTCGACCAGCGTCGACGACATCTGCGCCGTGACCGCGAAGAAGACCAGCAGCGACGCCCAGACGGGGGCCATCCGCAGCAGCATCTTCAGCTCCTCCACCTGCGCCACTGTGCAGAGCCTCCACGGGCCCTCCTTCTCCGACGACGGCACTACGATCGCGGCCTTGTCAAAGAATCCGAATTGACTCGTATGATGCCCGTCATTTTCGTGCAGGGCCGAGGCATCGTCGGGAAGCTCGAGACGGCAATTCCTCACGGCTGCAACCACCACCTGAAAGACCCTCGTGAAGGGGCTGCCATCCGTTCGCTTGTACCTGTAAACCTTCCCGCCGGCGACGAAGACGGCGAGGCCGAAGGCCATGAGCACGGTGGGGATGGCGAAGCCGACGGTCCATCCGACGTTGTCCTGCACCCAGACGACCACGGTGGCCGCCAGCAGCGAGCCGATGTTGATGGAGAAGTAGTACCAGTTGAAGAAGGAGCCCTTGGCCACCCGCTCCGCCGGGTCAGCGCCGTCGAACTGGTCGGCGCCGAGCGCCGAGCTGCAGGGCTTGATGCCGCCGGTGCCGAGGGCGACAAGGTAGAGCCCCAGGTATACCGCGACACGTTGGATGCCGCTGCTGCTGTCGGAAGAAGGCGGCAGGAACAGCGGGAGCGTCGCTGACACTGTCGTAATGAGCATCCCCTGGCACAACAGAGTATTCAGAACAGAGAAAGCAATTCAGGACAGAGTAGTAGTAATTCAGGGAGAAAGATTACGATGGTTGCCACACTTACGAGGGCGTAGATGGAGAGGAAGACTATGATGGTGGAATATCTTCCCCAGTATGTGTCGGCCAGGAAGGCTCCGAGCAGGGGCGTGAAGAAGCAGGTGCCGATCCACGCCGACACGCTCCTCGCCGCGCCGGCATTGCTCTCGTGGAGCACGGTGGTGAGGTAGGTCACCCGGTTCCTCGCCACCGCGAAGAAGCACAGGCACTCGCTAAACTCGGCGCCTGGTTCAGGTTCACATTAACGTTACTTCCGTGAGGCAGATTAACATTGAACATGAGGAAAAATATACTAGTATTTGATGATAGGTTGTCTGTCTGGACTCTGGAGTAGAGTACCTAGGATGAAGAAGCACGCCCTCCAGTTCCCCGTGCTCTGCTTGAGAGCAGGCTGTTTGTTGGAATCGACTGTCCCATCACTCGTGTACATAGAACCTTCTTCTTCCTGAATAACAGTACACAGGAACTGAATCTGGTTATGCTATATATGTCACATGGAAATGCAGTATATTTTGCTCAATTTCCAATTACGCATGAGCGAAATAGAATATGTTACCTGTTGAGGAGGCAGGAACCGATGGGCCAGCAGTGGCCTCTCCTCATCTTCTGCTGCCGCTTCCATGGGAGAGGAGACTAACCAAATATTGTTTGAAGGAACATAGACGAGGACTTCTGCCGCTTTCCACCGAAGCAAAAGTGTATATATATACAGTATATCTAGAGGAATCGTGGAGAAATTTTCAACAAATTTAATCTGGGGAGATATGAAACAACGGATAAGCAAAGATTGATTATGTTGCAACAATCCACACGTCTGCTCTACCCGGTGGCTTACGATCTACAGTAGAGCTCATGCTGAATTTCAACAGCTAGCAACGAGTAAACCTCTTCCATCTAGCTCTACGTCCGTGTCACATTGAAATCGATCCCACCGATTTTTTCCGTGTTGTTTATGGTGAAAACCTGCGATTGCTTGCAATCAAACAATAGTATGGTCGGCGACGCAAAAATGATGAGGGAAAACAACAGGGGAAATTAGCTGGATTTTTCTCTCTCGTTTCTCTGCCATTCCTCACTGTCGAACTGAGACTTCAGAAAAGTTCTTGGTAATACGCAACCGGGGATTCCTTCTACGTATGGGCCATCCTTTTCATGGAGTTTCAGATTTTCAGGTTACCATCCTTTTCATGGAGTTTCAGGTGCGCAAGAACGAACAGTTCCGTGTCCAAGAAACTGTATGTTACATATGAAGTTCAGAATAAGAGAGAGAGAGAGAGAGAGAGAGAGAGAGAGAGAGAGAGAGAGAGAGACCTGAGGGAGTCCGGATGAGCTATGGTCTATGGATGGACCAGAGCAGAGCAGCCTTCTTCAGTTCTTCTGCTCTGCTCTCATGTCCTACAGGACCGACAGAGAAGAAAGAGGCAGAGAGCTCAGCTCACAGGCTTGTTTCCAAAAGAATTGACTATTTTTGTCCGTCGGGATCCACTCCACTAGCAAAGCTAGCCAAACCTACAACGCGCAGAGGGACAAAGATCAAGGGAAATCGACAAAGCATCTTGGGACGTACGGAGATGTGACCTGCTGCCTCGCTCGCACTTTGTACTATATATACTACTCCGATCATCTATTCGCAGTTGCAGCATAACCACGTGTCAGACAATACCGAGCTTTTATACAGGAGTACTACACCTAGAAGAAAAATAGTAATCCCTTCGTCCACAGATTTGTCAAATTTAAATGAATCTAAACACTATTTAATATATAGATTTATCTAAATTTTAACAAATCTAAGACGTCTATTTTAGGATGGAGGGAGTATTGTATATCCACCTCAATAAAAAAAATTGTAGATTGGACCATTAATTAGAAAAATAAACTAGCTACTTATCATAATCCTGAAAACAACATGAAAATTACCTGGCTTTTCCCTCTTTCTCTGCCCTTCTTCACTGTTGGACTGAAACTTTAGAAAAAAATCGGCGAGTTTCGGCGCGTATTGCGGATTTCAAATTGCCTTCCTTTGCTTGGACTTTCAGCGAGAGAGAGCGAGCAGAGCAACCTTTCCTCCCTTCTCCTCTCCTACGAGACCAAGGAAGCAGCACAGCTTTCTATCCCCGCCGTGCTCGTTCCTAAAACAAACTAGCAAAGCTAGTACTAGCTAGATTAACTCGCAGAAAGGACGAATGTCAAAGGAAATGGACAAAGGATCATCCAATGGATGGAGATGTGACCTGCATGCTGTCCGATATGATAGGGCCTACTATCCAAAAGATCTGAGCGGTACAACCGTTCGCACTTATTTTCAGGCAAACCGCGCGAAGCTACATGGGAGCACATGGGACTCCTGATATCTCACCAACCAAAAAACATGGTGATAAGAACTATTCGGAATTATACACGCCTACCCTCACGAGGCGATAGCCTGCGGCTGAAACATCTATCTACAGTTTAATTACTCTCACCGGCCGGTGACGTCGCTAATCCCACCATGAAACCTAACGTCAAAGAAAATTAGAGACTCATGCATGTTGGAAATCTGCAAAGTACGGAGAAAAACTAATGTTTAACTTCAAAAAGAATTATAGAATCCTTGTTATCTCAAAATTAGATGCGCGTATATACAATATACAATGATTATTTTTAGTTGTATTTTTCAAGCAGTAACAAATCACTACTACTCTACGCCTTGAAGAAATGAAGTAACGGGGAGACCGGTGCCTTTTTTGGTGAGGCGGGGAGATGAAATAATCGATCAATTTGCGGTGTTTTTCAGGCCGGATGATCGCAAAACAGCACGTAATGGATCTCCTCAACTTCGGTTGCAACAAATAGGTCCAAGGCCTTAATTACCCATCATCTTGCACCGCGAGAGGGAAACAACCTATACATGGTGTTGTGTTACCGTGTCAGTAACAAACTTCTTTATAGATCAATATCAGATAGATACAGAAAGCCTCGTGACATATACTCCCTTTATTTTAAAATATAAGATATTTTAGTAGACTACTTTTAGTTATAGATTCACTTTAAACCTGAGTGAACCTACATACTAAAAGAATTTTTGATACATTTGGTTCAAAAAGCTAAAATATCTTTTTTTAAGAGGCAAAAAGCTTTGCCTTTATATTGATATAGAAGGAGCAAACATATGTGGCCTAGGCCACAAAAGAGAAAAAAACCCAAAAAAGGGGAGGGGGAAACCAAAATCCAATTCTTGCTCTCTTCCTTGATCTTGTTTATGGTTATGGCCGGCCTTGCGAATTTGTTGCTGAAGACTCTTGCGTTCCTCTCTTTCTAGATTTCCCAAGTGATAAGCGTGATTGCCGATTTCAGCCCCTGAGGGCAATCGGATGGCGCCTGCGTGGCAGCAACCCAGTATTGGAGCACCGTAGAACGATTGGCGCCAATGCATTGGACTAGTGATGGGCAGCCAAGCCAGGAAGCCATAGTTCGCCAGATGCATTTGGAGTACCGACACTCAAAAAGGATATGCTTCGCTGTCTCCGCATGACAGGAGCAGAGCGGTCAAGTCTGCTGGTGAGGCCATCCCCTTTTTGCCAGACGATCAGATGTCCAAAGCCTATTCTACACCGCTAACCAGGAGAAGAAGCGACACTTGGGCGGTGCCCAAACCTTCCAAACAAGCTTGTCAAAAGTGCAGGGGATGGATCCCAAGAACTGGGTTTTGTAGGCAGAGGCCAAAGTGTAGACTCCCGAGGTCGAGAGTGTCCAAATGATGGAGTCCTCAATGTCCGGAAAAAGCACAATGTCTTGCAGGAGACCCCATAGAGTGATGTACTTGGCAAGGTGTTGGGCGGTGAAGTTCTGGAACGAAATATCCGTGATCCATTGGGAGTTGTACAAGGCCTCGTTGACAAGCCTCCTCTTTCGCTTAGAGGCAACAAAGACTAAAGGGGCCACCGACCTGGGAGAAACACCATTTAGCCAGGAAGAATTCCAAAAGGAAGCTTTTTTGCCATTTCCGAGGATAACTTTTGTTGCGGCATTGACAAATTCTCTGTCCATATCATCATTAGGCGTTTTCGTACCAACCCAGTGCTTTTCTGGCGCTGTCCATTCAAGCCATAGCCATCTCAGCCTTAGAGCCCTAGCAAATTTTTCCAGATCAAGAATACCGAGGCCTCCCAGACTCTTTGGCTAGCACACCTTAGGTCAGCTAACTTTGCATTTACCCCCAGAAACTGCAGCATTGCATGCCCAGAGCATTCCCTTATGAATCTTGTCCAGGTCTTTAATCATTGCTTTGTCTGCTTTGATAGCTGTGAGGAGAAAAATCGGTAGAGCCGTGAGCACCGATTTAACTAGAGCAGCACATCCCGCCACACTGATTAATTTCGCTTTCCGCGGGTTGAGCCTCGAGATAGCCGTGTCCACATAGGGCTGGAGCTCAATTCACCGCAATCTCTCGAGAGCAAGTGCCAAGCCTAGATATTTAATTGGAAATGTTGTCAAGACCGCCGGGAAGTCCTACAGAATGTGGCTGAGGTCAAATTCCTCGCAACGAATAGGGACCACCGAGCTTTTATCCACATTAGTGACCAATCCAGTGACCTCTCCAAAATTTTGCAGAATGATTGCTAGGTTCGAGATGTCCGGCGCCACAGGAGCTAGAAATATTACCGCGTCGTCCGCATACAATGAAATGCGTGACTTCAGGAAATTCCCAGGTAGTTGCTGCAACAACCCAGCCTCGATGGCTAGCCCCAGAATCTTCTGCAAAGGATCGATTGCCAAGTCAAATAAAAGTGGCGAGAGAGGGTCGCCCTGCCTCAGACCGCGCCCATGCAATATGTCTCTTCCCGGGTGGCCATTAAGGAGAACTCAGATGTGGCAGTGGAGAAGATTAAGGCGTCCCAATGACGCCAACACGGAGGGAAGCCCTTGCGCCGCATGAGGTCGAGAATATAGTCCCATCGGACTGAATCGAAAGCTTTAGCAATATCAAGCTTGATCAACAAGGCTGGGGTGCGCTTCCTGTGCATGCGGGCGATTAGCGTTTCTTACGTACATGAAGTTGTCATGGATACTTATGGTTTTGATGAAGGCGCTCTGGCTGCATGAAATAATGTAATTCATCTTGGACCGAAGATCGGTTAGCCATTACTTTGGCAATAATTTTGGGGATCATGTGAATTAGACTGATAGGCCTGAAGTCTGAGATGTAGTCAGCTCCATCCTTCTTTGGTAGCAAGGCGATGTTGACCGAGTTCAGAATGTGGAAGTTATTGATTGACAGCTCAAAAAACCCGTTGATGACATTCATGACATCATTTTTCACCAAATCCCAACAGGCACGAAAGAAGGCCCCTGTGAAACCATCCGGGCCAGGGGCCTTGTCAGGAGGCATGTCATTAATGGCCAAGCAAATCTCCTCTTCCGATAACAGGAGACCGAGGTCGTCCAAATCACCATTGATAGGGTCAACGGCCTCCTAGTTGAAGTCAATTGAGCACAGCGCCGGTTGCCCCAGAACAGAAGAGAAGTGGTCATGCATGAGGTGCTCCTTGTCGTTATGAGAAGTGGCCCAGCCGCCCTCGCGCTTCAATCTTTGGATCATGTTCTTACGCCTTCGAGAGTTGACCCGAAGATGGAAGATGTAACATCCCAGCATTAGAGCTCAGAAATAAGTTGAACCCAGCTGTGTGCATTACATTCATGCATCAGAAAATCTGGAGAATTTTTGCGCAAAACTAAAGAAGCTATAGGGGATCGAGATCTCTCTTGCTCTGATGAAAACATCAGGGCAAGTGCGATGGATTTCGACATGACCTCTATTGTACTTTCGTGTTTGAGGGGAAGGAAATTCAAATTGAATATTCAATTGATGAATCTGAATTCTAAAAGAATTTGAAATGGAATAATAATTGGAAACTAAACTGTAATGGAAAATAAGAGGTGAACTCTTATTTATAAACAAGGTATAATCTTTTATTCAAATAGAAAAGATAGTGGAAATTTAAATAAAATGAAATGAGTAAATGATTAATGTAATATGATATTACAATAATGAAATAATAAACAAGAATTGATAAAGAATAATCTTATTTACATCGCACATTATTATATTATCTTTACAATTATGAACCAAAGGGATAATAAGATAATGAAATAGAGAGGTATCATTTTTACAATAGTACAATCATTACACTATTTTTATTAAGTTCAAGAATAATGTAATACGTTGTTATAGAATACAATGTTTCATTGTTATTACAATAAAAGAATAAAAGTAAATTATTATAAAACATATAAATATAAAAATGAATTACATAAATAAATAACTAAAAAGATTCTTATTACAAGCAGATATAAATATTACATTGTTTTTGTGAAATGCATTATAAAAGAAAAAGAAAACTAGTATATCTTGTTGAATAAAATAAACAATACAATATTCTTTACAAAAGAAGAATGAATAAATAAAAATAATTCCTTTATTACAATGCTTTATATTTCACAAAAGAAAAATTGGATTACAAAAGAATAAAAAAAACTTAAAACTAAATTCATCTTCATTTTCTTCATCTTCTAAATCCTCTCTTTATATTCCTGATCCTGTTCCCTACAAGCACAAACAACAAACAAAAGAAATGCAAAACAGGGGGTTATGGGGTTATGGTACTCTCAGGTTTAGCAATACAATGCCTCATCATTGAGTAGTATTAAATAAGAGGGGCCAATGTGAAATATGTTCTTATCTAGATTTTTGCCTCAGGCTTATGCATCATAGGCAGGGGCAAGTTTCACCAAATTAGTAAAAGATAAAAGTCAAAACAGTAATACCAACAAAAGATCTATCTTCACTTGATCTTATCCATAAGACACAGCAGACAAGCTAGAAGCTTAGTCACTGCATGCTGGTGTGCTGTCAAACACAGGAGCACATCAGGGGAAGATAAACAGGAGCCAGCCGTGGCAGTTCATTGCTGCTAGCTACTTCTTACACCCAGTTCATTTCTTAGCACTAGAACTCCCAAAATTTACACATAAACAACCACAACCTAGCATCATATCATCACTGATCTGTCCAGCTTCATCAACTAGAACAATAAATCCTTCCACCAAACCATCACACCTTAGCTCTGGCTACTCCCAGGAGCCATCCTAGAGCTAGGACAAGGAGAAATCAAGACCAGGCCACAACAGTAGGAGCTGGACAGTGGAATGAGGAGGAAGGGGAGGGCAGTTGTACTAGGACAATAATAACATCCAGCAGATTGTACATGAACCAATTAAGATCCATCACAAGGGCAAGACAATAGTACTAGATGGAGCAGTTACACATTAGCAGATCAAGAATCTCAAGTTCCAGTCAAGCAAGCCAAAGAAGAGCAGCAGGTAGATCCAGTAGGAGCATACCCAGCTCTTGCAATCATATACTTTTGTTTTTTTCCGCACCAATAGAATTAATGGGAATAATGGGTACTACAAATCAATCTCTATTCAACTCCCTGCAACTAGAGCTTGTCTAGGGGGATTAGGAGGATAGTTTTCCTCTCAGAACTGCATAGAAAATTCTATGTAGATTCATCCTAGAGGTTTCTTACCACATCATAATATTTGTTCCTACCCAAATCATGGCCTCAGCCTTTGCATCATAGGCTAGAACATATTGCACAGAATGATCATTAGGAGCTAGTGATCTTTGACCATGTAGATTCATCAACATAGCAGTAATCCTACTCACTATGGATATGTTACTGTGCACCCTTCAATTGGGTTCCACAATATTAATCTCACATCAGAGGAAGCCACTAAAATTAAAAAATCATCACATCCTCAAAGAGATAGCTTTTCAGAGCATATACAATCAAATAGGATTGACATATCAATCATCTTCTTAATCAGGTAGCCCAGGAATCATTATAAGGTCATCTTAAACTAGCACATGTTTTTAAACCTCAGCTTTGCATCATTGGTTTAGATAAGATGACAAACTCAATATATGTGTTTATCACAATGTTATTTGGCATTGGATCTGAGTTAGAGATAACCATTCCACTTTATACTCAACACTCACAATAGATGAATCAGATCCGAAAAGTACATGAATCAATGATCAACCACAGCAGCTCATGCATAGATTGCCCTGCTGTTGTGCACACTCAAATGAGGCACCACAGCAGCAAATTCCAAGCACCAAAGATCACTAAAATATTACTCTAGCCACATCAGCAAATACCATGTCTGTATACCATCTATAATAAAACAAGCTAAATCCTTGCATCATCTTCCTAACAAAATAGTTAGGAATTAAATAAATCTCTATTGTCATGTTGCCAATCTTATCCAATAAGCAACAATAGAGAAAATCATCTCAAACAGATTTACATCATATTCCCAAGAATCAGTATCTCTACTTAATAATCATTTTATCGAATCAAAGATTCAGTAACCACCTAGTTCAGAACATCCCAAACTTCATTTCACAGATTTAATACAGGGGCCACGAAAGCTTTACTCATCCAAAGTAAGGAACCATAACTAGCAACAGATCAGTAGAAAACAATGATAACCGAATCATGGATCCTAGCCATCAGCACAAGGGTTGGTCGCAAAGAATTGGAGCACACCGTGGGTGCCGAGCACCTGGAGCGTTGGCCTGACAAAGCCATGGAGCAACTCTTTCCCAACACCATCACTGAATCAGAGAAAGCACCGGGTGCCAGGGTTACGCTGACAGCGCTCTTCCACAGGCATCAGGACAAGGGGAACACCGGGGTTGCGCCTGCGCACCTTCCCGCCGGTGTCGGGGTCGAGGAAGAGGAAGTCCTGGTCTTCCTCGAGTAGCATCCAGGAGCATCGAGGGCCAGCAAAGTCGCGCCGACGACCTAGCCGAACACCACGGCTAGGGTTTCATGGGGGCGCATACGGGGAAAGCAGAGCGGCAACAGGGAGACAGAGATTAAAGGAGGAGAGCGAGATGGCTCCTGGTCGGCAGGTGGCAGTGTCGGAGTTGGCCGGTGACCGGCCGAAGCGGCACTAGCGCTGGCGGCGACGGCATCGCAAGCGAGCAAAGGATGAGACGAAAGGTCCGTACGTATGTGGGTACGATGTGTGTGTGTCTGTGTGTGTAAGATGAGGAAGAGAGGGGATGTTGGGCTGAGGTTGGCCCAACTATTTGGGTCGGATTGGACCAGGTCGGTCTATGGGCCAAGTTGGTTCATGAACTTAACCCAGTAGAAAAATAAAATAAAATAAAATAATAAACAAGTAAAATAAAAAGATTACCAATGAACCCCTAAGATTATTTCAGTCCTAGACAAAAATGAAGAAAAATTCTAAAATTATATATAATATGTCCAAATGCTCACAAAAATAATATTTATCTCAGAAAGATATAACATTACTTGTTTATGTTAAATAAAATGCAAAAATATATTAACACCATTACCTCCTAAGTGAAATCTCATAAAATAAGGAAAAATAATAAAAATAAATAAAAATAATTTTTGTGTATGAAACTAAATCCACTATTTTATAAAAATACTAACTCGGCTCTTTTATAAATAAAATTTGAAGTAAATATTTAAATACATTTAATCCTTTATGGAATTTTATAAACATAAAAATAATACTTAAAAATAAATAAAAATCATTTTAAGGTCTTGAATAAATATATTACACTAGAAAAATATTAAATATATCATTATAAAAGTTTTTAATATTTGAAAGTAATAAATCCTTACTATTACCTGTTTTGAAAATTCTTTAAAAACATTTATTAAATAAGAAATAATTATATTTCTCTAGAGATATTAAAACCTTAAAATCTAATTACTAAAGTTCTAAACCATAACTAAGATTTATAATAAAACTTAAGCATAAATCATTAACTTTATAATACTCTTTTAAACCCTAAATAAAAATTCAAAACCACAATCTTTAAAATAATTTTATACATCATTCACTAATATTAAGAAGGGAGGATCTTAACATCTAGATAATAGTTAATATGACTTTGAATCTAACACATTAACAACAACATCCAAATTATGCTTTCATTAAATAGTTGCATGTTTTTTTCATAATTGCAAAACAAGTTTAATCTAAGCATTCACTTAAATGTAAAATGAATAATTCCACACCTTAGTCATACTTATCATAAATCCAAAACTTGAGACTAATCAAAACATATTACACCTTAAGTTTATTTATTTTCTTTTAAAGTTAACTTTAGTCTCAAAGTTTATAAACATCATGTCTAATAACTACTTATGTTTTTATAGTTAACTTTGGTCTATTTAACCTAAGACATAAAGCATCTCAAATCCAAACTAATCAATCAAACATCAAAAGATATTGATCATGTTCCATTAAACAATAAAGATTGTTTAAACCTTAGAAAGGAAATCTTTTCTTCAAATGTTATTCTTTTTGCCACTTCAAACCATAATCTTATAATAAGTTCTTCAATTCTTAACAACTCGATTCCAAGGATGTTTATCAATAGACACCAAATGACAATCAACCATAAAACATTATTTTATACTTTACTTGTATATTTTGGGTTGTTAACACTTAAGTTCTTTATAAATACCATTACTTGTAAAGTAAAACTTGAAGATAAATCAACTTTTAAAAGAATTACCTAAATTCACTTCACTCAAAGCATTGGGGATTCACTTTGGGAGTTTAATAAAATGCATATCATTACTTATGCATAACTGCATCTTGCTTATTTAAACATTAGTCCTTACCGGACCAATGATGCTGATTTCAGATATTGGATCTTATATTGTCTCGAAGACCGTGAGTGCATAATCTTGCAATCACAAAAGGCAAGTTCACACTTGCTCATGTCCTTTGATTATTTTCTGTAAAGTATTTAGCAAATCCAGTGTTATCATCACCTGCATTTGAAAAAGGTCCGAAAACACTATTTTCATAATAATATGATTATAGGTTATTTACCATGAGGTAATAACCTACTATGAAAGTTCCGGTGGTAAAGGAACATATTATCTAGGACTTAACAACCAATGTCGCCAGTGATTCTTGCGCCGTATATTATGCGTTAACCATGAGATTTGTAATGGGACGGAGAAGTCAGCTGGATCGGCTCTCTCTCGCATGCCAACGGATGACCGGGCCGTTGTTGCAACTCCTCTTGTAGAGGGTTAGTAGGTTATGGGTGGGATCCCTCAACGTCCCACGGCTTCTGGTATCTATGAGGGTTGTACACCTTAGGATGATAATGGAAACAAGTTTTATCCTAGGCCTGATGTGCAATCCGTAGGGTATGCGGGGTCGCGGAGAAGGACAGTGATTGGCTTGGATCTTAGACTGGGCCCCATACCAAGGAAGTATGGACAAGGTCATGTCTTGGTTGTGCAACAAGGCTAAGATCTCTCATGGGTAAAGTAACACACCTCTGCAGAGTGTAAGAGCTATAACTTGTTACTCCCTGTTCCGGGAAGGAGCTGCGAACGCGGCGGGAAAGGAACTCCATGAAAGTTCTGGTAAACCCGTGAAGGCTGACGGACATAGCTTTTCAGAATAAAAGCAACCTTTGAAGAAATTTTATAAAAATCTGCATTTCCTACGACCTATGGTCTGTGGCTGTAGATATAGTGCATCAAACACTTCTTTTCTAGTGGACTTGCTGAGTACGCTCGTACTCAACGTATCTTCTTAACCCTTGCTCGATTCTGAAGCCATTAAGACGACGTCTACATCAACTTCTACTCAAGGAAGTCATCATCAATAGCTCAAGTCTTTAATGATGTCGAGGAAGTCAACAGACACACCAATTAAAGTGAAGATGAAGTTACCCACTAGATAGGGATATAATCTCTAGCCATAGAACCTATTTCTGTAGGTATTGCAATAGCAGCAATGCCAGACCAATAGTTCAGATACTAGTCTTATTAGTATGATAGTTTTTGAGTTATTTATTTCTGATTCTTCTTTGTAAAAAGTTTCTTTCTCTCTCTTTAACCTAGAGTGTTCTCTGGATCTTATGTAAAGAGTCGAGTTATAACCTATAGTCATGTCTTGGACCTGCTGTGTTTCTGTTGTACCACTCTGAGGGATGTAATACTAGTGAAAGGTGTTTCATTGGTGTTATGTCAATGACTATAGTATACTACATCATGCATTAGTATGCTGAGTCACCGCAGAAGAACTTAGTGTTCGCGTCACCCTCGTGAAGATAATTTATTCTCGAGGCTTGCCGCTTGCGAGAGCGCTCTAGAACAGCCACACCCATAACCCTACGCTTTAGGGCCGCCCGCAAATTTCTCTCGTCCGATGATAAAATGCACGATTCGTGAGCCACATAAAGCTGAAGAATAACATCAAGGGCCATGAGAAACTGTTGCTTGTGATCAGAGAACAAACCCTTGCACCAAGGCCAAAGCCATTTTGTTGTGACCTTCAATTTATGGTTCAGGACGTGGACGGGCTGAGAGTACTGCATAACGACAAGAAGTGGTCATGGATGAGGGCCTAAATATTTTATATTTTAAAACGGAGGGAGTACTTGATCTTATACTGCAGACTATTTTTTACTGTGCCGCGTTCATCTGGCCATCTTTATGTACTCCCTCCTTTTTAAAATCGATGTCTTAGATTTTTCAAAATCTGGATAAATCTATATACTAAATA
Source organism: Avena sativa (assembly GCA_916181665.1). Taxonomy (NCBI): domain Eukaryota; kingdom Viridiplantae; phylum Streptophyta; class Magnoliopsida; order Poales; family Poaceae; genus Avena; species Avena sativa. The sequence goes on from OV702296.1 coordinate 290,467,659, forward strand.
GTGTCTTGATTTATTTAAATTTTGATAAATTTGAGACATGTATTTTGAGAAAGGAGTAGATTGCATATTGTATCATACGGAAATTGAGAGATGTAGTCAAAAGAGAAAGGAACCTATGAGATGCTGTGCTCAGATTTTGGATGTGTGCGTCAGTGCGTGCAACGAACCATGGATTAAGCTTGCCTGTAAAGCAGATTGGAACTTCACCCGATGATGTGCATGCGTGTAAATCATCGCCAAGAGAGCCGTCCGGCCGTCCGGCCAAGGGCATCATTGGCAGCGGCTGCCGCATGCGTGGGGATAATCTAGGACAGCCCGGAACTATGGTATGTGGAAAAACCAATCGGGGAGTGCTGGCCGCTGGGATCGGAGCCAAAGGGTTTGTGGTGTGCAAAAACCAATCGGGGAGCACTGGGATCGGAGCAAGGGTTTGCGGCGTACATGAGAAGATGCTACAGAATTTCAGGCTTTTTTTTTGCGGGTAAGAATTTGAGGCTGTTTTAGGGTATTATCTTTGGTAAATCTCAGCCTTAAATTTTGTTCTAATAATCACATAACATGGTGTTTTTTAAGTCGACATATATCGTGTCCAACAGGTTACGTAATCTTTTGTTAAATCCTAACCATAAATTTTAGATCTAACCATCAAAGGTAATTTAGATGATGTAGATTATCGTGGTCTCTCAAAATAACCTATTATATTATTTTTAGTATATAATAGATAATAGATTGTGTCAAGAATTGTTTTTCTTATACTCCGAGCTGAATGCGTATGCGTTGCGATGGCCGTCTCGGATTTTCTTGAAGCACGTGTAAAAATAATACACATTAAAATTCATGTGTATATAAAAGCGATGGCCATATAAAAAAATCCATAAACCGTCATCATGTTATACATAACTATAATTTGGCATTAGAAGAATAGGGTTACAGGCCGCACCGCCGGCCTCCTCGCAACCTGGTCGCCCCCCCCCCCCCCCACCCCTCCTCTGTGCGGGCGTCCTGGCCGCGCCATCAGCCTCCTCTCTAGAGCCTCTTTCCCACCTCTGCTCCTCCACCGTCACCGGCGTTTGATATGTCCAAAACGTATCTACTTTCTCGAACACTTTGCTATTGTTTCCTCTCTAAACTTGTGTGATTTGGATAGAACTAACACGGACTGACGTTGTTTTCAGCAGAATTAGCTTGGTGTCTTGTTTTTATGCAGAAAATGAACTATCAGAAAAAATTCCGGAAAATATGCCAAAAATTATATTTCACCAGAAGATCCACGGAGCCAGAAGGGGAGACAGAGGGGAGTCCTGGGGGGCCAGACCCACCCCAGGCGCGGGCCCACTGACCCCGCGCCTGGGGGAGGTTTGGCCACCCCAGGCAGCTCCTCGGCCTCCCTCCGCGCCTATAAGTTGCCTTCTGACCTAAAAACAGGAGGGTTCGATAGTTTTCCAGAAAGAGTTCCGCTCCACCGTCGCCACCAGAAACCAAGATTCGGATCCAGAAACTCCGTTCTGGCACCCTGCCGGGACGGGGAATTTGGAGAGGATCATCGCCATCGTCATCACCAACGCATCTCCATCAACCACCGATGTTTCCCTCATCCATGAGTGAGTAATCCCCGCTGCAGGCTTGGGGATGGTAGGGATTGGATGAGTTCTATCATGTAATCGAATAAGATCTGTTAGGGGCATAGTGCCTCGTATCTCTATTAGTGCTATTTGACTTTGTTGCAACTTGTTGTGCTTAATGCTTGTCACTAGGGCCCTAGTGCCATGATCTCAGATCTGAACTTATTATTGAATCATTATGATAGTATTGTTTGTGATCTTATCTGCAAGTTGTGTACACATATCATTGTCCGGATCCAAAGGCCCCAAAGTGACAATAATTGGGACAACCGGAGGGGATGGCTGTGGTGTGAGGATCACATGTGTTCACGGAGTGTTAATGCTTTGCTCCGGTGCTCTATTAAAAGGAGCACCTTAATTGCCAGTAGTTTCCTAGAGGCCCCGCTGCCACGGGCTGGCTGGACAGAAGATGTTGTGCAAGTTCTCATTGCGAGCACGTATGACTATATATGGAGCACATGCCTAGGATTGTTTAGTACTTGGATGATTATTATTATTTATCTGCATTGCCCTAATTCTTTGAAGGTACATGTTTAGACTCGTCCATGCAACGCCCGTCCATCCATCCCTATGCCTACCGCACTCGAATCCTACTGTTACTACTGCTGCTGTTTCACTGTCGTTGTTGCTGTTGCTACTACAAACTATTTCTACTAATAAACTTCTATGAGCAAGAACTATTTCCAGGTGCAGCTGAACTGACAACTCAGTTGTTCAGGCTTACAAGTATTCTTTGGCTCCCCTTATGTCGAATCAATAAATTGGGTAATACTACCCGCGAAGACTGTTGCGATCCTCTACACTTGTGGGTCATCAGCGTTCGTCGCGGGACTAGTCCCGGGCGGCGCCAGCAGCGCAGGCCCCTTGCTTATCCCCCTTCGATGGCCTCCTCACACGGGGCGGCGCGGCGCGGGGGGATTCCTATAGGCGGTGGCAATCCGACTAAAAGGCGGCCGGCGGTTCGGCTATTCGGTGGCGGGGCTTCCGGTGCTATGGGTGGTGAGTGTGTAGGTGGCGTCGACGTTGATGGTGTGGGTAGCCAGGGATGCCACAGCCAGTGCCCTATAGGCCCAGATATGGGCCCTTTGGGCCCGATTTGGGTCAGGGCGGGTCAGGTTCGTCCCTGGTACCCCAGTTTGATTGACAAGCAAAGCATGACGGGAGTGGCGGTGACGACGTTGCATTTAGCATGGTGGCGGGAGCTTCGTGGACCAGTTTGGGTCCGTCCGGACCTTTGGTGCCGAACAAGAGGGTAGCGGCGGCGACGGACTACGTGTTGCAGCGTGGCGGCGGAGTCTTCACGGACCCGTCTAGGGCATGGACGGGCCCGCCTGGCCTACTATATATCTGTTTCCGCGTCCGGTCGGCACTTGTCATTGGCGATGGAGGACGTCCTCCAGGTGGCTGTGTTGATGCCGCCCTCCGACTCCATTGGCAGCCTGGTGTGCTCTTGGCCGCCGTGTTTGGTCGGCTACCGTCTATGGAGGTGGAGGTTGTTCCCTTCCGTGTGGTTGTGGTACTTTCACTGCTTTCCCACGGCTTGTTCTTCTCAGTTCGGCCGGCCTTGCAATGCTTGCCATGGTGATACGGCTATGGTGACTATAAGACTGTGGTGGCATATGTTGGTGGGTGGCGAGATGGGTGGAGCGCTACAACTTATCCGGAGTTGTAGTTTTTTGGGGGTCCGAAGAAATCCTTGTCATCATCACACTGACGCGGTGACACTTGTGAGTATCGATGTTCCTTCCTGAAGGGCGTCGGGTGTGCCTCTTCCCCACTTCTTTTGACGTACCGGCAAAACCCTAGGACCAGTCTGGATAGCAGTGTCGTCGTCTCTTTCCTTCTTGGAGGTGTTGCTTGGTACGTGATGATTCAGAGTGTTAGGATCATGGTGGGAATGCCCCGAGGATGCAGCGGTTGCGAGTCACTTTCGTTTTTGTTAATCCGCTGGTGTTGGTATTTTTTCTCTTTTTTCACCTTTTTCTTTTGGGCTTGACCGTGTTATTTGCCCCAACAGTGATCTTAAAGTTGTACGGTGTGGTTGCTATATTAATATAGGAGGGCAAAAATCTATTTTTAAAAAAATGGGGTTACCTTTGCCACATAGGTTAGCGGTAGGCTGGTAGCACCATCCACCAATTTTAGAGTTTGTGGGTCCTACATTTGAGATGATGCCATCGACAATAAGGTCACACCACCTCGAGCCATTATTAGATCTTGGTTTGTTTATGTATAGATGGATCATAATAAGATAAGAAGACATGTATCTACCACAGAAAAGATCACTATCTAAAACTTTGTTTTTTGAAATTACGAGATTAGCAATAGCTCCTGCGGCTACTCTGCGTACGGTATCGTCCTTAAAACTCCTAAGAAACATTAGAAGAAAAGTAAATCCCGTATTAGGAGGGAAGTAACTCCTTTGATGAAATTCCTCTACACTACCATGCGTTGCAACAGTTAAAAATAGAAAATGTTTTATAAAATAAAAATAAAATCCTTTTAAAAATAGAGAAACAATCTCTCAGACCTAAAAGCATTTCTGACAGTGTGGAAATTTGGTTGTGTATATGTCCATATCCATGACCATATAAACATATTCTGTTTTAGACGCTCTCAATTCTCGAGCAGCTTGTCTATTTGCAGGATGTATAAATTCTCTCTCCTATGTTTTAATAATTTCTTGTAATTACCAATTCAAAAACTATATACTGAACAACTATATTTCAAACGACTATATTAAAGGTCTATACACACCAACCCTCTATCTCTCTCTGCCACAAAACAATGAGTGGGAACACGTCTGTCTTGAGGGAGCTAATGAATTCCTCCTTCGTCTTGATCTCGAGACAACGAACTCATTCTTGAGCGTTCGCAAAACACGAGGAGGAAGAGCAGGTGAACTCTCGATGCCATCATGGCTACAAGCACGGACGCCAGACAATCTATCGGGAAAGTGATTTTTAATATCATCTTCTATGGAATGTGTACTTTAGACAAAATCCTCACTATCTCGAAAACTAATTTTTCCTTTGATATGTTTTTCTTTTACAGATGCAGAATTTTCTTGAGTTGGAACCGTCGCTTGCTCCTAGATTGGACCTTTTCCAATATTATTGTGAGCCACCAAAATTCAGCCTCCATCCATCTGTATATAACTGAATATAGCAAATAATTTGTACAATATTCAGTCTACGACACGTATGTTTCTCTTCTCTCTATTCCTGCCACTCTCAGTTAACAAATATTGATGTAGAGTTCGTAGGCTTATTTTGTGGTACAATCAAGGAAACATCACTACAAAACCGTATGCCAAATTCATTAGTAATCATCCCAATATGTAGAAGTAGACAGACAACTATAGACACTGCAATCAGCAAGGCAATGATCCGTTTTCATCCATATCGGCATATACTAAATCGACTCAGCTTTAGTTTTGTTTATTTCAGAATTGTGGCAAGAATTGTTTTTCTTGTATTATTGGTTGTCTTCAAGCGCAAGAAAATCACAAACTAATGGGATTCATTTAATTTGCGTCGCCACCGTCTCCAATTGATAAGATATTGGGGCGCGGAGTTCCTCTAATCAGGCTTTCGTCTCGCTATATTAATATAGCAACCACACGGTACAACGAGCATGTTGGGGACACATCACAACCAAGCCCAAAAGAAAAGAAAGAAAACAAAAGAGAAACAATTTGCAAAAAAGAGAGAAATAAATGCCAACATTGACAGATCGATGAAACGAAGGCAGTCCTCTGTCGTTGCGCCCTCCAAAAATGTCCCACCATGCTCCTGGCAATCCAGAACACTATGTACCAAGCGACACCTCCAACAAGGAATGCAACGATGATGCTGCTACCTCCCGGACTGGTCCTAGGATTTCCCCCGGTACACGAAGGAGGATGGGTGACATGGGGTGACCTTGGCAATGCCCATTGTTATGGACTTAGGGTTTGATGGAAAAGAGAGCGTTAGGCATTTCGTCGGCTGATCAGACAAACAAGCAAGTCGATGTAGTCTGATTATTGAGAAAGCTCGGTTACAAAGTCGCTGGTTTGCTAGTTGCGTCTAGCTCACGACGGATTGCAGGAAAACTAAGGTGTCCTCTTCGTCGGGTCCTTTCAGCCTTTATATGAGAGGCTGGATCCTGAATCCGTAGCCGGAGAGGTTACAAGTTAATATTATCAATACAAACTCTATGTCAGATTCTAGATATTCCTTGTCGGTCAAGATAAATCTTTATTTTGTTGGGTGCCTCTTGGACTTTGTTGGCCCTTCGTGGGCCATAAGCTTTTACTAGCAGAAGTGCCCGTGCGTTGCACCACGAAGACCAATCTAATTCGCATGAAAAAACATTTGTCTTGCCTCATGACACCGGTCTCAATTGAGTTGAACATTTTCTTATCTTGGACGAACCTATTCACAGAGTTATGCCAGAACTTAGAAATTATTTCCACTACCTATACCTAGATGATTTGTTGATTTTTAGATAAAACATACTCTAAAATATAGTATCCTCTAACAGTCATACGGATTTCATGTAAAAGGACAGACGTATTCGTTTGGTAGAGTTTAATAGGGGAGCATGCATTTTCTTAATTATGTAAACCCCTATTTCTTTTTCTGCAAAATCAAAAATTAGAAAAAGAAAAGAGAGCTTAATAGGGTCGCATGCATTTTTCTATTAGTAGTCTACTAATCTGTCGGTATTATCAACACTCCCTATTGTGTATATCTTCCATGCATTAGTCATTACCAACACTTTAGTCTCTCTCAAATCTCTAGCAGTACTAATGTATCTTATTCTATAGATTGTATTTCTGTCAAACAACGGTTCTAGACTTTTTTTTCAAAAAAGAGAGAAGGAGTCCGTTGCTCCTCTCGCCTTAGACGACCAACTGTGCACACCCTAAGCCAGGGGCGGAGTTAGAAAAATAACCCTTGGTGCACAACTTTGAATAACAAATTGATACTCAGTTTGTTTAGAAATATAAGGTGTTTTAGTTTTATAAATCAAATATACCTATACGTATTTTGTGTATAGGTTCGTAAAGGTTCGGAGTGAACCTATACATTAAAATGGGTCTAGATACATTTATTTTACAAAGCTAAAATGTCTTATATTTATAAATGGAGAAAGTATATGCTATTCGATCAAAATGACATTGTATGGGGCCATGCAATAATGCGGTGGTTTTTTCTAAACCAAAAACAACTCACCCTTATCCATTCGCACTCTCAGAAAAAATTCACTCACCACCACAGCTCCTTATCCTTGGTAGCTTTTTTTATCTTCGTTTGATTGCAGCAGAGCAGTCAGAATCTCTGAGCCACATGAGTGCACGGAGCCGTTGGTTCTCTAGCTCAACAGCGGTGACACCGGGAATACCAGGATGGCCGCCTGCTGCCCTGCTATGGTGCACGTCCCGTAGCCACGCGTATTATGGTCGTCGGTGAAACTTAGATAGAGAGAAATAAAACTCCAGTAATCGAGGCCAGAGACAGTATGGTAGTTGTAGAAGAGAAAGAACTCTCCACGCTTGCTGCTCTCCTTATTCAAACACCCAAATGTGTCGATGTCTTCATCCCAAAATATGGATGGGAATACCATGCCCACTTTGTTCAACAAACCAAACCCCAACCTTTGAATCGCTCCAATCTTGTCCTTGGGCAACACCGGATCAAACTCGATGATCCCACTCTTGAGCACCCCCAGGAGGGACAGTGCAGAGCGCCATGTCTGCCAGAAAAACCTGCCCTCCTTCCACCGTGATGCTCACCCCATCCTCTCCATGCTCAATCCGCTTCACCGTCTTCTCATACAACACCGGCACACGATCGCATAATGCGTGTACGAGCCTTGAATTGCCTCCATCCAAGAAGCAATGGTCTCCACCCGTCGTCCTGGTCCCAGTGTGCTTGCGAGAGCTCTAATAGGCAACCAGCATTGGAGAACTCAAGGTTGACCAAATGCCAGTCAAGAACCTCCCGCTCCTCCTCGCTTTTGGCCACACTGTACAACCTTCTCAGCCTCTCGATCCCTTCCCCCCAGGGAGATCCCCTCCGCGGCTTCCTTGAGAGCCTCCCGCAGCCTGGTGGCGTGGTCTAGAAGCGTATTGAACGCCTTCCCCCAGGGAGATCCCCTCCGTGGCTTCCTTGAGAGCCTCCCGCAGCCTGGTGGCGTGGTCTATAAGCGTATTGAACGCCAGATCGATAAGTCTATCCAGCTTGGTGCCAACTGTCCGGCCATCCGGGTGACGGTCTCGAGCACGCGTGCGCGGGGGAGCGGCAGCCGCGGGTCGGCGCGCCAGGAGGCGAGGATGTGGTTGCGCACGACGATGTAATCGTTGGGGACGGCGGCGTCAGAGGCCGCGAGGATGGCCTCCTCGGCTGGGAGGAGCTCGTCGATGGGAAATCCCAGGGAGAGCGCAATGATGAAGAGAGAAGCATTGCGTACTTCATGCAATGGAAAGGAGGTGGATCGGGAAAGAGAGGTTAGGGTTTGGTACAGAGGATGCTAACTTTTTTTTGTATATTTTTTCTTTTTCACTTACCGGTGGTATTGGTGGGTAATTTATTTTCTACTCAAAGGGTAAAGCCGTCCAAAAAAGTATAGGTACTACAAAAAACGCTCCTTCTTTTATTATTATTATATATTATTATTATTCGGTATAGGTATTAGGTATTAGATATTGGGTATAGATGCGCCTAGGGTGACTAAGCATAGGGACTCAATTGGTCATACCCATGTCAGTGGGAAGGGGGTACCCGATGCCCTTCAGAGATGACACCTGGAGGCGTCACCGCGTCAGTGTCGAACAAGGCCGAAGTGCTCCACCTAACCACCGCTAACCAACACGCGCCACCATGGAAAAGGATCCACCTTCATCGTCTCCCTGTGGGCATCGACGCGAGGCCTAGAGGTCCAAGCAAAGGGAAATTGTTACCGGGGGTAGTAGCATCGCAGCCACGTGGTTAGGGACTACCTCCACCGCTGTGGCAGTAGCCGACCGTACATGGCAACAACGGGGCACCAGGTCTTGGGCTCAGCCGGGCCTAGATGAGCCCGCAAAGCCCCCGTCGCCATGTTGCAGCAAGGGAAGCCACGAGTGCCGCCACCATTCCGGACCCTCCATCGCTCCTCCTCTTCCTCCAGGAAACACAGCCGCCGTACTCGAAAAAGAGACTCGGCGTACTCAGAGAAGAGTGATGCTCGTAGCTCTGGGCGAGTTTTTTTTGTCTTGGCCCGAGGAAGATGCAGTTTCCAATTAAAAATCCAACCGTTCGGTTTGCTTTTGACCACTTGAGAAACACTATTTTTTTTCTAAAATCCACCCAAAACAGCAGTAAACCGAAAGAGTTGACCAAAAAACTACGAAAGCGCTACCCGGTGGCGGCGAGGAGGGAGGGCGGAGGAGCCCCTTCGATCGCTCGCGGGAGCGATGCGAGGGGATAGGTTTTTTTTTTTTGTTCAAAGACGTTGAAGCACATATAACTATGAAATCCAATTCTGGTTTTGAGAGAGCCCCTTATATTTGGCTACATTTGAGACCCAAGCGTTGGCTTGATGGCTAGAGCTTGGGGTGACGAGGCAGCCCAACCGTGTTCGAGTCGTAGAAGCGCTCTTTGACCAACGGGATGCTATCTGGTGTTAAAAAACATGCTTGAGAGATCATCAATCTAACAACATGTAGCGAGGGATATTTGGCTACATTTTGTTTTGTCAAACTCCTTAGTTAATAGATAGACTGGGGGTGCAAAAACTGCCACATTTAAAAAAAATCATACTCCATGAAAAGGACTTATTCTGTTGGATCTTGCGAGGCAATAATTTTTTTACGATACGATACGAATATAAGTGTTTGATTTGATAAACCAACATCGCACAAAGCTCGACAACGAAAGAGATGGTACTTTGTATCTGATTATCCAGCGCGCGTCCTATAGGTGCATGCATCAGAAAATAAAGAACGACCTGATTGAACTAGGTAGATGGATAGATTGATCGTCGAACTACTTGTTCGTGTTTTGTAAGCTGGGGGTGCACCGGCCTAATTTCTCAAGCCTGGCTGGGTGACTTCTTGCCGAGGAAGACGTCGGTGAGAACCGTCTTGGACTGCAGCGATGCCTTCAAAATCTCCAAACCCTGCAAATTTATAATGGTAAAATCAATTTCAAGAGTACGAGATGTAGAAAAACCATTTTCTAGATATTACTTTAATTTTCAGAGAAAACGTCGGAATAATGAAACATTATTAATCTCCAACACAATTTCTAGGCAGCGTTTCCAAATATACCCAGTCGACAACAAATGCGGCTGGGCCAGGATCGGAATGCGATTGTGCAATTACTAAATGCGTGAAGGTAAAAGCTTTATCCAGATTATCCCTTTAAAATTAGTCCAGAATGGCAGAAGGAATAATATATATATTGAAGACGCAGTAGATCCATTGCTTAGGGGTCATGGCTCACCTCCTTGTAGCCGATCTGCACGGTCTTCTCCTGGAGCGCGCTGAGATCCGTGACGGCGAAGGTGTTGAGAAGCGTGATGCTGGAGATGGCGGACATCGGCGACACTGCGAGGCTATCCATCACCGTGTACGTCACCACGCCTCGCACGAACCCCTGCGCCACCGCCGCCACGGTGGCCGGCGTCTGCGCAGTGCCGGACCCGGCCGGAGGAGGTGCGTACCTGTATTCTCCCGTCATCGTATTGGAACAACCGGGACACTTGGTGCCGGAGGTGTCCCCAACGTACTCACGGCAGCCGCTGTTGTAGTAGATGTAGGTGCACTTGAAGAATCTCTTGGAGGGAGTCGGCGCCGGCTTCGGGGCCGGCAAACCGAGGAGGGCGGTGTTGGATGCCGCCGCCGGCGATGGGGACATGACAGGGCGGAGGAGCGCGTCCTTAGCAGCGCCGGGCTGGACGTAGCACGTAGGTGGCGTCGAACCTCGCGACGCTGCCGTAGAGGTCGCCGGCGCTTCCCACCATGCTCTCCTCCCCGAGCAGCTTCACGGCCGTGCCGATCGGCAGCGCGAGGAGGGAGAAGAGGAAGTCCACCACGTCCTTGCCGGCCTCCGCGAACAGCACGCGCCGGGACTTGGTGTCGACGAGCAGCTTCATGCTCAGCGTGGTGGTGGTGGTGGCGGCGGCGGCGGCGGCGGTGCCCGTCATTTTCGGTCGGTGGCGGCGGCCGGATCTATACGAAGAGGCGCTCTGCTACTGCTAGGGTTTCTGCGAACTAGGCGTACATACCATCCTTCAGGTATATATGCACGCGCGAGCGCCGCCACGTCGTCGTACGTGATGGACGACGTGCTCGAGAAGATTCTGGGTGCATGCATGGCATGTCTTGCGGTAATCACGCCTATAGTTGTTTCCTACCAGAAATGATTTTCTATTTTTTTTGAAACAAATGATTTTCTATTTTCTACTAGTACCAAGAAACGATTAATTCTGCTTTTTGCGTATCCCTAGATTTCACAATTGCTTGTATCCTTCCGTTCATATAACTGATTATGCTTTGTCCGTCATTTTAGTTAGGGCAACAAAAAAGTGTACTCCAGTATAACATGTCATTTGGACTAGACCTGCTATATTTCATACTATTGCGCCAAATAGATCTGCTATTTTCTTACCAATATGTTGGGGGCATTAGATGATTTACCACGTTCTACTTTGGACCTTGATATATAATTTGCCACACTTTAATTATATAGCCTTTGATTAGTCGCCACCATTACAAGGAACAGGAAACATGTGCTATGTCGAGGGCCTGATGCCGTCGGCACAGGGCAAAAAAAAAAACCCTTGGCAAAGTGGTACACCGGCGTAGAAAAAACTTCATCGGCATAGGTAAGTTGACCTTCGGCTAAGCCCAGGCTGTCGTTATATCTCCTACGCCGACGGTTTATGTCCAGCTCTCGGCGTAATATGGCCGTCGGCGCGTGTAAACTAACCGACAACGAGTTGACGACGCTTAGAGCTATGCCGATGGCCAGGCCCGCGGCTTACCTTCCACATGTAACAATCTGGCGAGCTGTGCTGCAGAGTAGGGTTAGGAGCTATGTCGACGGCCAAGCCATCGGTGTACCGTGTCCAGGAAAAATAAAAAATGTGTCGGTGTCATCGTCGCCCCTCGCGTCTTCGCCTCTGCGTGGGAGAGGGAACGGTGGTGGCGGGCTCCTTCTTGTAGGTGGGCGATGCGGTGCTGCGGGCGGGCACGCCGTGGTGGCAACGCTCTGCCTTGGCATGGAGGCGCGGGACAGGAGGTGCTCGGAGGTGGGCGGGCGAACACATCATGGACGTGGCCTTGGCGGCGGCGCTTTGCCTCGACGGAGATGCGAGCGCGTGCTGGCAAGCAAGCCTGCCGTGACACCGTCGTCGCGGACATGGTTGGGTAGGCACGTCGTGGAAGCGGCCATGGCGGGCGGCGCTCTGCCTTGGCATGGACGTGCGCCACGTGAGGAGCTCAGAGGTAGGCTCTATGGCTCTGCGGGTGGGCGGGCACGCCGTGGATGCAGCCGTGGCGGGCGGTGCTCTCACTAGTAGAAAAAGAGCCTTTCGTTCAGAGTGCCCGAGAGCTTTTGTTCCGGTCACGCCATGAACCGGGACTAATGATCGTATTCGTCTTGGTTCAAGCAGTCAGATTGTTGCACGGGAGCCGGGGGCATTCACCCCGGTTCATAAGGGACTATTCGTCCTGGTTGTGACACAAATCGGGACTAAGGGTCATACCTTTAGTCCCGATTTGTGTCACAAATCGGGACGAATAGTCTACCTATAAATACGCATCCAGCCCTCTCTCTCTCTGTTTTTTCTTGGTGGAAGGTGTGAGATGTATGTGCTAGGATTTTTCCTATGCACTTGAGGTGTTTGATGAAATACCTGAGAGAACGATGCCTCTTGATTTCACACAAAACAAAAATGATATGAGGTGCCCGAGCCATACTTGAGCTTTCTCCTCTTTGTTTCCTCCTCGATTGAGGTTAGCAACCTTATCCTTTCATCTGTCATTGATACAATGCATGTGTCGATGTAAAGTTGTGATTTCACTATTCATGTTGTTATGTAATGGTTTTTGATAAACTTAATTAAATGATGTAGATGAACCGGCAGGGATGGATGTACGGTGACCGACGTGAATCCGAGTATATTAAAGGGGTGGATAAATTTATCGATGTGGCTAAGGCAAACAAAGAGAATGGTTTTATGCATTGTCCATGTGTTAAATATCGGAACGTCAAGGAGTACTCTTCCCCGAAAATCCTTCGCGGCCACCTGGTTCGGAGAGGTTTCATGCTCAGCTATAATTGCTGGACCAAGCACGGAGAAAGAGGGGTTGTGGTGGAATACAATGAAAAAGAAGAGGATGATGACAACTATCCTATGTTCCCTGAATACCGTGATACTGAATGGAAGATAGTGAAGGAGAAGGAGGTGAAGAACGGGCATCAGATGAGCCCTGCCTTGGCGGGGAGACACACGATGGGAGGAGCTCGGAGGTGGGCGCTCCGGGCGAGCGGACGGCCATGCCATGGCGTGGCGGGCGGCGCTCTGCCTTGGCGGGGAGGTGCGCGACGCTAGGAACTTGGAGGTGGCTTTAGCGGCGGCGAGGTAGAAGGTGGGTTTGTGTAGGGGTGGACACAAAGCTCGAGGCTTGGCTCGGGCTTGACAAGGCTCGGCTCGAAGGTTGGACAAGCCAAGCCTAAACCTTGCTATTTAGGCTCGAGGCTCGACAAGACAACTCGGTGAAGCTCGCAAGCCGGCTCGAAAGCTCGGTGTAGGAAAAACTATTTGACATAACCTTTGCTAAAATGCAAGAGTTCACAATTGTAATTAACAATTAGTTGTCCATGCACTCAAAATTGGCATTATCTACATAAATATACATGTATAATGCATGTATAATAATATTTAAGTACAATCTTTGTATAGAATATAACATATATGCACATAATATGGTACAGAAACTAGTTTTCTGTAACATTTGTAATATTTGTACTGATACAATGCACCAGACTGAACCGATACTTAATGGATATTACACAATGAAAGATAATGAAGATGCCAACAAAGTATAAGCGCACAATTTAAGGCAAGAAAAGTTGCATCGGATTGATTTTAAGCTGTCTCTAATAATCTGTCTTACATTCACATATCAAGTCAATCAATAGCATTCATAAAAAAAATCAACCAATAGCACAAGCTGATTCGAGAGGCTTCCTACAAAAACCACATTTGACATTGGGAAGTAAATTAGTTCTAGCGAGAAAGAGTTCAGGAATTTTACAACTGAAAAGCTGGATATTTTTTTATGAATTATCCGCTTCCAAGAACAGAACTGACCTGAATTTTACAACACATGTGATCAGTCCAAACTGCAAAATAAAACTACTCGCTTGGAAATCCAGGGAGCAACAGGTAAGAGGAGCAGCCTTGGAGAAGATCAAAAGAGGAGCAGCGAACACCTGGTTCCTACTGCACCGTCTTCACAAGAACAAAACTGACCATCATTGCAGCCGGTGGTGGTGGTCTGGTGTAGGACAGGAGTAAGTTGTGTAGGGCACGAGAGAAGAGGAGCAGGCGAGCTACCGGACAAGGGCGACGAAGGGCCAGCATCGGCGCCTGGCGGGCGGACCGACGGAGGTCTCCGCTAACCCTAACCCTAGCTGGACGAGGGCGCGGGAAATCAGTCCGGGAGCAACAGATGTCGCGCTATGGAAGAAGGGAAGGAGGAGGACTGGAGGAGGCAGCCATCGTCGGTGGCGGCAGCCGGCATTGGTGGCGGGCGACGGGGAGAAGCCGAGGATGACGATGGGGTGTCAGGGTCTCTGCCTCTCCTTCGGGTGAGAAATCGAGAGAGGCATCACACGGGGACGGGGGACGGGGATATTTGGGGATAGGTGGGCGGCTCGTCGAGCCGGTCGAGCGAGCCGCGAGCCTCCCGAGCCGAGCTGCGAGCCCTCTTTGCAGTGTTTTCTTAGTACCAAGCCGAGCCTAGGCTCGGCTCGATTTTGGTAAGCTTTGACGAGCCGAGCCACGAGCCGGCTCGGCTCGATTCCACCCCTAGGTTTGGTGGTGGTGGAGGTGAAGGTAGTGAGGGGTGGGGTAGAGAGAGGGGAAATGATACGAGGGAGCTTGGTCGTTCAATCTGTAGGAATGGATGGCTACGATCAGTTTAGTTTCGGCAGGTGATCTGTGAGTAGTTGTTTGCTGTCCTATGATTGGTGCAATTTGCGTTTCTTCGGTAGAACTTTGACAACAATTTGACTCGGTCCTATGTAGGAAGTTCGCACATTGGATGGCAAGTAATGTTGCCCAAGAAAGTTTTCAGTTTCGCCACATGAAAATTTGACTTTCTATTTTTAACTCCTGATTCAACTCGAAACTACGGACAAAAACAGGGTGTTTTATAAAAAAATCACCACATAAAAGTTTTAAAATACTACCATCCCACTTTTGAAAAATACTATACCATGTTACATGAATAATGTCCAACTAGGGTATCTTAAACCTGTCCGTCCATCCATCTTGAAAAAGATAAATTCCTGCTGAATCGGTACGAAGTGGGTGACAATTAAACTACATGTACACGATAGTTTGCTCTTTTTTTTTTTTGAGAAAACCATTCTTAGGTCACAATATCCTTTTTATCAGAGATTCACCAAAAGTTTTGTAGGACTCAACCCCTAGACAGGGACGACCACCTCCGCCGTTTTGACCATGTTTTGAAATAGGCGTAACTATTTAAAAAACCATTTTTTTAAACCTCCGTGTTGTGTCGTCTTACATGACATAGTTTTCGGGAAATTAACATACTTGGAATATTGAAATATCTTGGAGAAGTGTTCTTAGAAATGAGCTATCATGTATGTGAAGGGTTTCGCGGCATAGTAAATCAAAATTTTCTACGGATGCGAACAAAGGGAAGCCAAGATCTAATCTAGGAGATGCAAACAACGAGAGAGATTGGATTAGATCTTCATACCCTTGAAGATTCGCACAGCGGAACGTTCGTCGGAACATGGGTGATGTAGTCGTACTCGCTTCTCCTCCTCGCGATCCGATTCGATCTAGCACCACAAGTGGCGGTGCCTCCGTGAGATGCACACGTGCAGCACCTCGACGTCTCCTCCTTCCTCGGACCAGCAAGTATGGTGGAGAGACGGATTGGATCTACAACACGACGACGTGGTGTATATGGTGGAGAATTTATGCAGCAGGGCTTCGTCTACAAGCAGTCGGGAGGGAGAGAGGAGGGCAACAGGGCGGCTAGGGTTGGAGGGGAAGGTGTGTGGGATGCGCCCCCAGCCCTCTATATATAGAGGGGTGGGCGCAGCCCTAGCCCCTCCCCCAAGCCAAGGCCGGCGGCCCCAAGGAGGAAGAGTGGGGGGCAAGGAAACCCCCCTTCTAGAAGCTCTATCTAGAGTTTAAACCTCTCTTGGCCGGCTGGGCCCTATGGGGCCTTGTGCCCCTGGCCCAATGCGGCCAGGGCACTCCCTCATAGGCCCATGCCTCCTCCCGGAAGGTGGGGCCACGTTGGTCCCCTTCCGGAAGGTTCTAGAAGCTTCCGGTACAATACCGATTAACCCGGGACAATTCCGAACTCCAAAAACTGCACTGCCTTATATGAATCTTATTCTCCGGACCACTCCGGAGCCTCTCGTGATGTCCCGGATCCCATCAGAGACTCCGAACAAAAACTCATAAACTAATTATCCAATCTATCCTAGCGTCGATACACGTTAAGTGTGTGACCCTGCGGGTTCGAGAATATGCAGACATGATCTTCTATCAATAATCAACAGCGGGGTCTGGAAACCCATATTGACTCCCACACATTCATCGATGATCATATCGGATGAACCACGATGCCAGGATTCAATCAATCCCATATATATATTCCCTTCGTCTCGCGATATTTTACTTGCCCGAGATTCGATCGTCGGTATCGTCATACCTAGTTCAATCTCGTTCACAGCAAGTACTTTACTCGTTCCGTAATCCGATATCACTTTGTGATTAACTCCTTAACCACATGCTTGCAAGCGGTGTTGATATCGATTACCGAGTGGGCCCGAAGTATATCTCTCTGACTTGGGAGGGACAAATCCCATCTCGATACATACAACCCAACAGATACTTTCCGATCACCTGAGAGACACCTTTATGATCACCCTCTCATAGGATGACGTTTGATGACCTCAAAGCTTTCTTCCGATACCAGGGAGTTGTATTATCTCATGGTCTAAGGAATACAATATTTGACATAAGAAAAGCTTCGCAAAGACGAACACGATGACACGATCTAATTGCTTCGCTTAGTTTGGGTTTGTCCATCATATGATTCTCCCAATGATATGATCTCATTATCAATTGACAACTCATGTCTATGGTTAGGAAACCTTAACCATCATTGATCAATGAGCTAGTCCATAGAGGCGTACTAGGGACACGGTGTTGTTCACAAACCACACAAGTATTAATGTTTCCGCTTAACACAATTCTAGCATGAAATATAAACTTTATCATGAACAAGAATTATAATAATAACATCTTTATTATTGCCTCTAGGGCATAATTCCAACAGTCTCCCACTTGCACTAGAGTCAATAATCTAGTTTACATTTGGCAACAATCTCACACCCATGGCACTGAGGTGCTGATCATGTTTTACACGTGGAAGAGGTTTAGTCAATGGATCTGTGACATTCAGATCTGTATGTACTTTGCTAATCTTCAGATCTCCATCTCCTATATAATCTCGGATTATATGAAACTTGCGGTTGATATGCTTGGTCTTTGGATGATATCTTGGTTCCTTAGCGAGTGCTATGGCACCAGTGTTGTCACACAATATCTCCAGTGGGTCCAATGCACTTGGAACCACGCCAAGCTCAGTGATGAAGTTTCTGATCCAAACTCCTTCACTTGCCGCTTTTGCAGCAGCCATGTATTCCGCTTCTACTGTAGATCCCGCGATCACGCTTTGCTTGCAGCTTCTCCAGCTCACAGCTCCTCCATTCAAAATATAAACGTATCCTGTCTGAGATTTGGAATCATCCTTGTCGGTGTCGAAACTAGCATCGACGTAACCTTTTACGACGAGCTGTTCATCACCCCCATAGACTAAGAACATTTCTTTAGTCCTATTTAGGTACTTTAGTATGTTCTTCACGGCTGTCCAGTGTTCCACTCCTGGATCACTTTGATATCTGCTCGTCAAACTAAGAGCATTGGACACATCCGGTCTAGTACACAGCATGGCATACATGATAGAACCTATGGCCGAGGCATAAGGCACTTTGCTCATAGTTTTCCTATCATTTACCGTAGCTGGACACTGAGCCTTGCTCAATATCTTACCTGACAACATAGGCACTGAACCTTTCTTTGCCTTATCCATTCTGAACATTTTCAGAACTTTGTCTAGGTATGTACTCTGGCTTAAAGCTATCAGGCGTCTTTGTCTATCTCTATAGATTTTGATGCCCAATATATAAGCAGCTTCACCTAGGTCTTTCATTGAAAAACACTTGTTCAAATAACTCTTCACATCGTTAAGCATGTTAATGTCATTTCCAATAATCAATATGTCATCCACATATAGTACCAGAAATGTCACCGAGCTCCCACTCACTTTCTTGTAGATACAAGCTTCGTAGCAATTTGGAACAAATCCAAAGCTCTTGATCACTTGATCAAAACGAAGGTTCCAACTCCGAGATGCTTGCTTCAGTCCATAAATGGAACGCTGAAGTTTGCACACTTTATCAGCATCCTTAGGATCGACAAAACCTTCGGGTTGCATCATATACAACTCTTCATCAATGTTGCCATTAAGGAACGCAGTCTTGACATCCATCTGCCAAATTTCATAATCATGAAATGCAACAATTGCTAATAAAATCCGAATGGACTTAAGCATCGCTACGAGAGAGAAAGTCTCATCGTAGTCAACACCTTGAACTTGCCGAAAACCTTTCGCGACAAGCCGTGCTTTATAGACGGTAACATTACCATCCGCGTCCGTTTTCTTCTTGAAAATCCATTTGCACTCAACGGCCTTTCGGTCGCTAGGAGGGTCCACCAAAGTCCATACTTGGTTTTCGCTCATGGATCCCAATTCGGATTTCATGGCTTCTAGCCATTTCTCAGAGTCTGGGCTCATCATCGCTTCCTCATAGTTCGCAGGCTCACTGTCATCTACTAACAAGACAGTTAAGACAGGGTTGCCGTACCACTCAGGAGGGGCACGCGACCTTGTCGACCTGCGACGCTCAGTAGCAGCATCGTCCGAAGCTTCATGATCCTTATCATTAGCTTCCTCTATTATTGGTGCTGGCGGCACTGGAACAATTTCAGGTGCTGCGCTACTCTCCAATTCAAGAGAAGGTTCAACAACCTCGTCTAGCTCTACTTTCCTCCCACTCACTTCTTTCGAGAGAAACTCCTTCTCAAGAAAGGAACCGTTCTTTGCGACAAACACTTTGCCTTCGGTTCTGTGATAGAAGGTATACCCAATAGTTTCCTTAGGATATCCTATGAAGACGCATTTCTCCGCTTTGGGTTCGAGCTTGTCCGGCATCAACTTCTTGACGTAAGCTTCGCATCCCCAAACTTTAAGAAACGACAACTTAGGTTTATCACCAAACCACAGTTCATACGGTGTCGTCTCAACGGATTTAGATGGTGCCCTATTTAAAGTGAATGCAGCGGTTTCTAATGCATAACCCCAAAATGATAACGGCAAATCAGTAAGAGACATCATCGATCGGACCATATCTAATAAGGTTCGATTCCGGCGTTCAGACACACCATTGCGCTGTGGTGTTCCGGGTGGCGTGAGTTGCGAAACAATTCCGCTTGTTTTAAGATGCGTGAGAAAATCATAACTCAAATATTCGCCCCCACGATCGGATCGTAGAAACTTAATCTTTCTGTTACGATGGTTCTCCACTTTATTCTGAAATTCCTTGAACTTTTCAAATGTTTCAGATTTATGTTTTATTAAATAGATATACCAATATCTACTTAAGTCATCGGTAAAAGTGAGAAAATAGCGATATCCACCGCGCGTCGAAACACTCACCGGTCCGCACACATCGGTATGTATGATTTCCAACAAGTCCGTTGCTCGCTCCATCATTCCGGAGAACGGGGTTTTGATCATCTTGCCCATGAGGCATGGTTCGCATGTGTCAAATGATTCAAAATCAAGAGACTCCAAAAGTCCATCAGAATGGAGTTTCTTCATGCGCTTTACACCAATATGACCTAGACGACAGTGCCACAAATAAGTAGTATTATCACTATCTACTTTGCATCTCTTAGCCTCAATGTTATGGATGTGTGTTTCATCCCTTTCGAGATTTAGAAGAAATAAACCATTCACAATAGGTGCATGACCATAAAAGATGTTACTCATATAAATAGAACAACCATTATTCTCCGATTTAAATGAATAACCGTCTTGCAATAAACAAGATCTAGAAATAATGTTCATGCTCAACGCAGGCACATAATAACACTTATTAAGGTTTAAAACTAATCCCGAAGGTAAAACTAAGGAGAACGTGCCGACGGCCATCACATCAACTCTTGATCCGTTGCCAACGCGCATCGTCACCTCATCTCTCGTAAGCTGCCGTCTATTCCGTAGCTCCTGTTTCGAGTTACAAATATTAGCAACTGAACCGGTATCAAATACCCAGGCACTACAACGAGGGCTAGTAAGGAAAACATCAATAACATGTATATCAAATATACCTTTGATGGTGCCAGCCTTCTTGTCCGCTAAGTACTTCGGACAGTTGCGCTTCCAGTGACCCTTGTCCTTGCAATAGAAGCACTCAGTGTCCGGCTTGGGTCCAGACTTGAGCTTCTTCTCAGCAGGGGCAACGCGCTTGCCGCCGCCTTTCTTGAAGGGCTTCTTTGCACCCTTACCTTTCTTAAAGGAGGGCTTGTTGACCATCAACACATGATTATCCTTCTCGATGTCCTCTTAAAGGAGGGCTTGTTGACCATCAACACACGACGGCGTGGTGTATATGGTGGAGAATTTCTGCAGCAGGGCTTCGCCTACAAGCAGTCGGGAGGGAGAGAGGAAGGCAGCAGGGCGGCTAGGGTTGGAGGGGAAGGTGTGGGGGGGGATGGTGCGCCCCCAGCCCTCTATATATAGAGGGGTGGGCTCAGCCCTAGCCCCTCCCCCAAGCCAAGGCCGGCGGCCCCAAGGAGGAAGAGTGGGGGGCAAGGAAACCCCCCCTTCTAGAAGCTCTATCTAGAGTTTAAACCTCTCTTGGCCGGCTGGGCCCTATGGGGCCTTGTGCCCCTGGCCCAATGCGGCTAGGGCACTCCCTCATAGGCCCATGCCTCCTCCCGGAAGGTGGGGCCATGTTGGTTCCCTTCCGGAAGGTTCTAGAAGCTTCCGGTACAATACCGATTAACCCGGAACAATTCCGAACTCCAAAAACTGCACTGCCTTATATGAATCTTATTCTCCGGACCACTCCGGAGCCTCTCGTGATGTCCCGGATCCCATTCGAGACTTCGAAAAAAAACTCATAAACCAATTATCCAATCTATCCTAGCGTCGAGACACGTTAAGTGTGTGACCCTGCGGGTTCGAGAATATGCAGACATGATCTTCTATCAATAATCAACAGCGGGGTCTGGAAACCCATATTGACTCCCACACATTCATCGATGATCATATCGGATGAACCACGATGCCAGGATTCAATCAATCCCATATATATATTCCCTTCGTCTCGCGATATTTTACTTGCCCGAGATTCGATCGTCGGTATCGTCATACCTAGTTCAATCTCGTTCACAGCAAGTACTTTACTTGTTCCGTAATCCGATATCACTTTGTGATTAACTCCTTAACCACATGCTTGCAAGCGGTGTTGATATCGATTATTGAGTGGGCCCGAAGTATATCTCTCCGACTTGGGAGGGACAAATCCCATCTCGATACATACAACCCAACAGATACTTTCCGATCACCTGAGAGACACCTTTATGATCACCCTCTCATAGGATGACGTTTGATGACCTCAAAGCTTTCTTCCAATACCAGGGAGTTGTATTATCTCATGGTCTAAGGAATACAATATTTGACATAAGAAAAGCTTCGCAAAGACGAACACGATGACACGATCTAATTGCTTCGCTTAGTTTGGGTCTGTCCATCATATCATTCTCCCAATGATATGATCTCATTATCAATTGACAACTCATGTCTATGGTTAGGAAACCTTAACCATCATTGATCAATGAGCTAGTCCATAGAGGCGTACTAGGGACACGGTGTTGTTCACAAACCACACAAGTATTAATGTTTCCGCTTAATACAATTCTAGCATGGAATATAAACTTTATCATGAACAAGAATTATAATAATAACATCTTTATTATTGCCTCTAGGGCATAATTCCAACAGTATGAAGTTTCTTGGATTTTTAGACCAAACAACTAATGTTATGGCTAAAATCGTGGCATAGTTTATGACAATATGTCCAAATTTTGCACACATGTGCATCTTGTAATGGTGAACAATGTTGTCATAGGAATTTTCCATTTTTTTTGCACAAAAAACTATTTTCCAGGTGCAAACAATGGGGTATTTTGTGAAGCAGCCACCAAATAAAAGTTTCAAAATCATAGCACCCTATTTTTGAAAAATAGTAGACCATGTTTCATGGACAATGTCCTAACTAGTTTATGTTAAACCTTTTCTTCCGCCCCTCATAAAAAAGACAAATTCATGTTGAACCAGTAGGAATTGGGTGACAATTTAACTACAGGTAGTTTGCTCATGATTAAAAAAAACATTTTTCGGTTCATAATATGGTGCTTTATCATAGATCCACTGAACGTTTTGCAGGACTCAACCCCTAGACGAGGACGTTCACCCACTGTTTTGACCATGTTCTAAAATCGGCGTAAGTACTTAAAAATCATAAAAATGAAAACATTCATGTTGCTTTGTTTTATATGACATAGTATCCAGGAAAAATAACAAAGTTGCAATATTGCGAATATCTTGAAAATATTTTCTCAATAATGAGCTATATAGTATGAAGTTGCATGGCTTTTAGGCCAAACGACCAATATTATAGCCATAATCATGACATGGTTTATAATAATGTGTCCATATTTTGCACACATGTGCATCTTGGAATGGTGAACCATGTTGTCGGAAGAAGTTTTAATTTTTGTTGCACAAAAAACCATATTCCATTTTTCGTGTGCAAAAAATGGATGTTTTGTGAAGCAACCACCAAATAAAAGTTTTAATATGCTACCAACCTATTTTTGAAAATTCTCAACTGGGGTATGTTAAACCTTTTTGTCCACTCCTTATCAAAAAGACAAATTCCTACCGAATCAGTAGAAATTAGATGACAATTCAACTGCACGTATATGATAGTTTGCTCATGATTTTTGCAAAAATCATTTTTAGGTTCCCAATATGTTTTTTCATTAGAGTTCCACTGAAAGTTTTGCAGGACTCAACCCCTAGACGAGGATGGTCACCCACGCCATTTTGACCATATTTTGAAATCGGCGTAAGTACTTAAAAATCGAAAAAATGGAAAATCTTCGTGTTGCATTGTTTTATATGACATAGTATTCGGGAAAAATAACAAACTTGGAATATTGTGAATATCTTGGAAAAGTGTTCTAAAAATGAGCTATCATGTATGAAGTTGCATGACTTTCGGGCGAAACGACCAATGTTATGGCCAAACTCGTGACATAGTTTTTGATAATGTGCTCATATTATGCACACATGTGCATCTTGGAATGGTGAACAATGTTGCCGGAGAAAGTTTTCACTTTTGCTGCACAAAAAACTATTTTCCATTTTCCGGATGTAAAAAATGGGGTGTTTTGTGAAGCAACCACAAATAAAAGTTTTAAAATGTTACCACCCCATTTTTGAAAAATACTCCATGTTTCATGCAAAATGTCCCTACTGGGTATTTTAAACCTTTTCGTCCAACCCTCATAAAAAATACAAATTCTTGCTGAATGGATAGAAAGTGGGTGACAATTGAACTACATGTACATGATAGTTTGTTCATGATTTTTTTGAAAAAAATCATTTTTTGGTTCACAATATGTTGTTTCATCAGAGAACCACTAGAATTTTTTGCAGAACTCAATCCCTAGGACGGCCACCCCCGTTGTTTCGACCTTGTTTTAAAATTGGCGCAAGTACTTAAAAAATCAAAAAAATGGAAAACATTCGTATTGCATCGTTCTATATGACATAGCTTTATTTGCTAAAATAACAAACCTGGAATATTGCGAATATCTTACAAAAATGTTCTTAAAATGAGCTATCACGTATGAAGTTGCATGGCTTTCGGTCCAAACGACCAATGTTATGACCAAAATCGCAGCATAGTTTGTGATAATATGTCCATATTATGCATACATGTGTATCTTGGAAAGGTGAACAATGTTGTTGGAGGAAGTTTATATTTTTGTTGCATAAATAAACTATTTTCTATTTTCTGGTGCCAAAAATGAAATGTTTTGTGAAGCAACCACCAAATGAAAGTTTCAAAATAGTACCACCCTATTTTTAAAAAATATTAGACCATATTTCATGAACAATGTCCCAACTAGGTTATCTTTAGCCTTTTCGTACACCCCTCCAAATCGATAGAAAGTGGATAACATTTGAACTACAAGTACATGATAGTTTGCTTATGAATTTTTGTAAAAATCATTTTTAGGTTTACAATATGTTGTTTTATCAGAGATACACTGGAAGTTTTGCATGACTCAACCCCTAGACAAGGACGGTCACCCCCGCTGTTTTGATCATGTTTTGAAATCGGCATAAGTACTTAAAAGTTGAAAAAATAGAAAACCTTCACGTTGCGTCGTTTTATATGATATAGTATCTGGGGAAAATAACAAACTTGGAATATTGAGAATATCTTAGAAAAGTGTTCTCAGAATGATGAAGTTGCATGGTCAAAACAGCGACATAGTTTGTTATTTTTCCGATTTTTAAGTAATATCATGTATGCGACATATGATAGTACTTGAAAAAAATTGGTGTAAGTACTTAAAAAAATCTCTCTCATTATATGTGACATATGACCAGAAAGTTAAATTATCATTGAAAAAACCAATGCAAACATAACTAAGTCATATAAAATAAAAATAAAAAATTAGCTACGCCCACGGTCGTAGTCGTCGGCATATGTCAACCTGAAGCTAAGCCGACGGCCTGCCGTTAGGGCCATCAGCGTAGCTCTGACACCGTCTGTGCGTCATCATCCGCGGGCGCGCCTATGACACGTGATAGCGAACTATGCCGATGGCTGAAGTACGCCGATGATGGTTGTTGTCTTAGCTCTAGGTAGGCCGACGGCTGAGATATATCGAAGGTTGCCGTTGGCATAGCTCCAGATAAGCCGAGGGCTTGCTGCCCCGACGTTTTTTTCCTGCTGTCGGTATAGCTTCAGTTTTCAGTTATGCCGATTTTTTCCTGCTGTCGGTATAGCTTCAGTTTTCAGTTATGCCGATTTTTTCCTGCTGTCGGTATAGCTTCAGTTTTCAGTTATGCCGAGGGCGGCTGTTCGCATAGACTGAGGCCTTGGGATAATAACCGTTTTCGTGTAGTGCACGTTTTAGACCAATCATTTGATGATTTGCCATTTTTCCTCTTTTATTACTGGTTTCTCTTATTATTTCAGATACCTGAGCCAATAATGGGCAGAAAACCATTGATTAAAGTGAGAGAATGAATTGGTTAATCTAGGACATTGGACGACCTTTGTGGTGCGGTGCAGGTGGAACACCTTGACCCTAGCTACATGGACCACCATTGGCGTCTGCGTACCCTCCAAATTATCCTCACGTCTGTCTGCACTGTCCGTACGGCATGATTAGCTGTCTGTGCAGCAAACCCCATGCATGCTTGATTCCCTCTGCTAACATGTGTCTTCTCCGTGATTTTCAAATGTAAAAATCTGTCATGTCCAAATATCCTATAAAATTGGTGAACGGAATCAAATGATCGTTTATTATACTCATATAAAATTGAAGTGGATCGATGGTGATCCAACATTGAAATGACACACCTAAAAACTATTGGAGAAAGGCGTCATCCCCTCAAACAACTTATAAAACGGCTTCGCGGAATGAGAGAGACAAGTGAGAATCTCCTCAAAAGCATTAGCACCCTGGCTCGCCCAATGAAAATTAATTTTTTTTTTGCGGGTAATGAAAATTAATTTTTAGCCATGTCATTTGCTCACAAGGACGGAGGATCACTTTCAGATTCCTAGCTCGTGCCAAATCATTTTCATATAATTGGATAGTTTCATCTGCGTATTGCAGGATATAGTCCTTTATCTATGAAATTTAATGCCAAACCAGTTACCCGTAAAAAGCTGTCATGTCCACATATTATAATTGTTGAACGGAACCAAAGAATTGTTTACTCCTATAAAATTGAAGTGGAGCTATGGTGATTTTTTTTAGAACAATCGTTGCGTGTATATATTTATATCATGGGACAGTCAGATGCGAATAATTCAACAGATGAACTCCGGTGGTGAAACCAACCATGTGTTACTACATTTATTTATTCTCGCAGCCTTCATTTTGCTAATGCGTGCGCCTTTTTGTTTTGATCTTGGGCGCTTGTGTGCTGTTGTCCTAGCGGTTACTTGATACCTTTTTTTTCCTTTGGTTTTGGCCGGCATGTGTGTTTGACCGTTTAGACGGATGTTGTTTTATTTATAAAGCGGAGCGAAAGACTGATTTAAGAGAGTGCTCGGTAAACTCCTGCAGCAAATATTTCACTTCTTCAATCAACAGGCCATGAAGCGATCTGTCTTTCTCCCTGCTACTCAGCTTAGCCACAGCTCTCGCTCCCAGGCAATCAGACTCAACACAGATCTTTGAATTACTAGACACCGTTTTGATATAATAGAAGCGGGTCGGTGTGAGTATTCCGAAAATCCGGTCCGTGACAGGGGTCAAACTCCAGTCGTTGCGATGCGCTAACTGCAACCCAACCAGTTCTAACTGTTGGAGAAAGGCGCCATTCTTCCAAACAACCTGGAAAACGGCTTTCCGGATGTCTTGATGGCCATGGGACGAGCAGGTACAGATCTGTGGATAGAGCATCTTATGCTGTGGTACAGATCTGTGGATAGAGCTAAAAAGGACCCCCCGCACTGATATTTCCCGACCGAAACACACACACAATCTGACATGCTCAGCACCACCCCCTCAACTTGGATACAACGTGCTGCTTTTTATTCCTATATACGGGTAAAAAACTCTTCTACTCTGCCATCTCTTCAAACTTCATACAGTACCAAAAAGTAAAGAAGAGCATAGTAGGCCAACTAGTAGTACCATTTTTAGGTGCTTCGTCTTCAAAAAATGCTGTGCTGCCGAGACCTTGCCTAGCCCTCCCGCAGCCCTGCTTCGTCTTCCAGGCAGCCATGGAGATGGGAGCAGCAGACGACGAGACGCCCCTGCTTCTTCCCCAACCCTATTATCGTCAGGTACCTATTATCTTCTCTTCTTTTCTCCTCTGTCTTAGTGACTGCATCACAGGGACAACAATGGGAGAGCAGACACAGTCACAGCCAACATCAAACTAAATCATCACAGCTTACAAATTTCAAACTGGATATTCTGGTACTGTCCTGTAGGATGTAGCAAGTTCAGAACATACCGGCGATGGATCGGTCGACGTCAACGGACATCCTGCTCTGAAGCGGAGCACGGGCAACTGGAGGGCCTGCTACATGATCCTAGGTATAAATAACCCAGATGCCAGTTCGTGCAACCTGCTCCTCTTTTCTCTCCGCTTCTCTCTTACTGGCTGACCGCTCCAACATATGCATCCTACCTCCTAGGGGTTGAGTTCTGCGACAGCGTTGCCTTCTACGCAATCGCGACCAACTTGGTCACATACCTCACGACCGTGCTCCACGAAAGCAAAGTGGCTGCCGCGCAGAGCGTCTCCGCCTGGGTCGGCGCGTGCTTCCTCGCGCCGCTCATCGGAGCCTTCCTGGCCGATACATATCTGGGAAGATACTGGACGATGGTTGCTTCCCTCCCAGTTTACACCACCGTAAGTGCAGCGAGCGCAGCTAACCGGCCTGATCTGTATGATATGGAGTACTACATTCAAACTCTCTCAACGCTTCCGTTTTGTCTGTCAGGGATTGCTCGTGCTCACGGTCGTCTCAGCATCGGTCCCGACATCTTACCGCATTCCTGGTGTTCATCGTACCATGGTCTACATAGGACTCTATCTCGCCGCGCTTGGTAGCGGTGGCATCAAACCGTGCACTCCAGCCTTTGGGGCCGACCAGTTCGACGGCGGGGACCCGACGGAGCTACAGAAGAAGGGCTCCTTCTTCAGCTGGTACTACTTCCTGATCCATCTCGGGTCCCTCCTGTCAAGCACGGTGCTTGTTTGGTTGCAGGACAAAGGTGCCTGGGGGATAAGCTTTGCAATCCCGACGGTGCTAATGATCTTGGGCCTCTCGGTATTTGTTGGCGGCTCCAGGGTGTACAGGCTTAGGACACCCAGAGCAAGCCCGTTCACGAGTATCTGTCAGGTGGTCGTTGCGGCTGTCAGGAAGTGGCATTTGCAATTGCCTGATGATGCCTTGTCTCTGTATGAGCCGACCGGTTCTTCATCATCATTAGCTGATTCAAGTCAAAAAATTCAGCATACGGATCAATTCAGGTACTTACCTCAATTATTGCAGTATACAAGCAAACTTATACAGTCTAAAAATTTCGGAAATCCACTTTGGCTACTAGGTGTAGATGCACCCATTGCTAAAAATATATTTTTCAAAATGTTAAAAATTTCAAAAAAATAATATCTGGGTGTATATGTTGACATTCTATGTCCGTACACCAAGTTTCACGAAAAAAAGACATTTTATACGGATTGTGTAAAAAAGACAATTTTTGATGTTACAAACTTTTTTTTTGCCTTTTTTGTACAGACCTCAAAAAATGTATTCCCACTACAAAACTTTGCGTGAGGACATAGCATGTTCGGATGCACGCCTGGCATTTTGTTTCGGATTTTTTCAACATTTTGAAATTTATATAAAATGCATTTTTCATAATAGGTGCATCTAGACCTGGGAGCCAAATCGCCATGTCCTCTAAATTTGGCATTCGTTAGTACAAGTCAGTTTATAGTCAAAAATTGACATTTGAAGAAAAAACACTTGCATTGAGCTACGATCCTATGGCATGTCCGGCATAAGAAAATCAACTCATCTGTGAGCTGTGACATCTTGCAGGTACAATAAAGATCGGAAATTCGTTACATAACCATATGTAGAAAATACATCTATCAGTAAAATGTGAAAACTTACCTCTTCTAACTATGTGATTGCGATTCTTCAGATACCTTGACAAGGCTGCCATTGTGCTGCCCCTGTTAGAAAAGACATCCATGATGTTGCCGACGTGTTCATGGAGTCTCTGCACAGTCACCCAAGTAGAGGAACTGAAGACACTGCTACGAATGTTTCCTGTCTGGGCTTCTTTTGTCATCTTCTATGCAGTCAGCGGGCAGTCGTCGTCAACGTTTATCGAGCAGGGTATGGTTATGGACAACCGTGTAGGCCAGTTTGCAATCCCGCCTGCCTCGCTCTCCATCATTGGTGTGTTAAGCGTGCTTATCTGGGTGTACATCTACGAAACCATCTTAGTCCCACTGGCCCGGCGTTATACTGGCAAGGCAAAGGGCTTCTCGCAAATGCAGCGCCTTGGAATTGGCTTTGCACTTTCCATGCTGACCATGGTCTACGCAGCAATGCTTGAGATGAAGAGGCTAGCGACCGCGGAAGCCTGTGGCCTGGCAGACCAGAATGTGCCCGTGCCACTGAGCATTCTGTGGCAAACACCATCACATGTACTGCAGGGTGCAGCTGGGGTTTTCGCCGGTATCGGCATGACGGAATTCTTTTATGACCAGGCCCCATATGCCATGAAGAGCCTTTGTGCAGCATTCTCGCAGCTTGCAGTTGCATCTGGAGCTTACTTCAACACACTCGTATTTGGTATCGTCGCCGTGGCCACGACACAAGATGGGGCACCTGGGTGGATCCCGGACAACCTGAACAAAGGGCATTTGGACTATTTCTTCTGGGTGATGGCTGCTCTTAGCTTACTGAATCTGGCGCAATTTGTGCACTACTCCATGCGGTATAGAGAGAAGACAACTTCCTGACTCAGAATAGTGGAGACCCGAGAGGAGCTTAAACCCTTCCCCGTCATACAATAAAAGTGGCTTCTATGCAGTTTCTGTGGATGGCGCACAGATACATAATACTGTTGTCAATTTTGTGCCATGTATACAAGTACTGGAACTTTAAATTATCATACTCCCTCCGATCCATATTACTTGTCGTTGAAATGGATGTATCTAGCACTAAAACATGTCTAGATACATCTATTTTAGTGACAAGTAATATGGATCGGAGGGAGTAGTATATATAGTTGTATCATGCTAGTACTTGATGGTAAACAAAAGTAGTAGCTGAAGGAGTCCAAACAAAATGAAGAGGTAAAAGGATTTTGAGGCTCGAGGGGTACTTAAAACTAGAATTTCCAAAAGAACCAAAAACATAAATGAAGAAAGATCTCAAGAACCAATCTACTCACATCCAAAGCAATGCCGAAAGAGTGAAAGAGCTAATCAGGCTGCGAGCAAAAAGGCAGAGGAAAGATGACATGCCCATGATTCATCAGCGAGGTTGGGGGAAAGAGATGGTCAGTGAGGAACCATACTCCATGCCAGAGGACTAATATGGCGCTCCTTTTCTCCTGAGAGTGGGGCTTAACATGCTGCGGCCGGTGCTAGAATACTTCTGCGACCTTCTCTGCACTTAGCAGTTAACTCACAAGCCAGTAGAAGAATCTGAGCGAAATTAATAAAGTTCTTTGGCGTGGGGGACGCACGAGTTGGTTACGTCGTGTCGCCATCACAACATGAAAATATTATTCGATGAATCAGAGAGCTATTAACTGTTGAGGTCATTCCAAGAAAAAAAAATTAGTGAACATGGTCCAATTGGGAGGTTCTTGTCAGGAGTAACAAAAATTCATCCCAGTGCTCTGTTATGGTCTAATGTAGGACAGACACAGCACAAGTTAAGCAGCATTTCTGCAGAGCTCATTGACAAATATGGTCAGTTGTATCACTAATCACAGTTGTCCGTAATGCTTTTCCAACAATATTCCAGCGTGATCCAATTGGTTGCAGATGAGCACATCTACTATCAAAGTATCACTGTTACTTCTAATTTCAATCTAAGTAATTGGAGAACGCAATCTAGTACTCCCTCTGATCCATAATAAGTGTAGCAAAATTGTTGAGTGCACAATGATTAAGTACTAATCTCCGGAATTACTGTAAAAGGCACAGCTTCGGTATTATAATACGAGTTCTCCAGTTACCTGAGTGTCAGATGCAACTTGTTCTGTCCAATCCAAGCCCCACCCCGTGCGTAGGCAAATCGTCGAACAGGTACCGTGCGTTGCTCGGAGAGGGCAAACGCCACCAGCGGCCTCGGGCATCGGCAACATCAATCGCTCAAAAATAGCATGTGGCAGCTGCGGCGAGGGTTGTAGCAACGAGCACTGAGGCGGCAGTCTGGGCATGCACGGCCTGACGAAGGCGATTGGCGAGTGCGACGGCGGCACGGCCCGGCTTGCTCCTCTGAGCAAGGAAATGCCAAGTACAAACGTGTGGATAGCGACGAACTGTTTTTTTTTCAGCAAAAGGAGTATTTTTTTAGTATTCGGCCTTCGCAACAAAATGTGAGGTTAAAAGCTACTCGAGATTTCGCAATAAAAAAGTCTACCCGAGATTGATGCAAAAAAGCGATAAACATAAAGGAAAAAGATGTGGTCACCGATGATGAAAAAATGGCAAAAAAGAGAAAAAAAACGTGGTCATACCGGCAGAAATACTAGGATGGACATGGTTACTCATGATTCCACATGAACAGTAACATTACAATAAATAGTAATTATATAAAAATATAAAATTATTTTTATAGAAAGAGTATGTGTGCACGCATATGCATGCTTAGTTTTGCTCCTAAATTCAAATTAATGAAGCATGTGAAAATGACAAAGTTTTCAGTGAATAATACAAGTCTTTTATTTAAGTTTTCTTTAAGGACGAACTAGTAAACATACTCGTGTGTTGGAATGGATAGAAAAACTTGCGGACGTGCACAAGGCATTCTTAAGTATTTTCTTATCCCACATACAAACATAATTCACAAGCATACCCGCAAAAACTAGTATAAAAATAGCTTGAAACACATAATATCTCAAAAACATAAGTTGCTACTTTTTTTAGATAACTTCTACTCCCTCCGTCTTAAAATAGATGTCACATAATTATTAAAATTTTAATGAATCTAGACACTATTTTTTATATAGATTAATCCAAATTTTAATAAATCTGAGATATCTATTTTAAAACGGAGGGGGTACTTTTTAATACGCGGAACTTCCAATTTTTTACATGAACACTTCTGAAACATAATATAATTAACATATCAATTTTTATATTAGGATCTCCACCAGTGTACCAGTAGAAGGGGAATAGTCGAAGGAGATACATGCGTGTAAGTAGTGGTTTTAGGATAAGTTCATAATAAATATCACCGGAATTCAGTAGTGAAAGGACATGTATGCCCCCGTGTATGATTTTGGTAATTAATGAATCTCTATAGACTAATGTGTAAATTGAGTTTCACTTATAGGTTTGTCCATTGGCATTGCTTGGACCATGTGTTGGTCTTGAAGTTGAAAGATAAAGATGTATGGAGGTTGATCAAGACAAGTGCAGAGAGTTGCATCAAGATGGATCAACCTCCAGAAGGAATGAAGAAGGGCAACATCTCATACTTGAAGCTTCTCATCCTCGTGTTCATGGAGCGATAAAGACAAGTTCAAAAAAGAGGTTTCCCCATGGAATGTGGGGGAGCATTTTGCAAGTATTCATCAAGCAAAAGCGAGCAAGAGCAATCAAGAAAGGTGTTCTATCTTGAGAAGGACAAGACGGTCTACATCAAGCTCAAGTGCAATTCTCAAGGAAAAGGTATGATCT
The DNA here is from genome assembly GCA_916181665.1 of Avena sativa. NCBI lineage: Eukaryota > Viridiplantae > Streptophyta > Magnoliopsida > Poales > Poaceae > Avena > Avena sativa. The sequence goes on from OV702296.1 coordinate 290,500,446, forward strand.
TGATAGGGTTTCTCTTTTGCCAGTCTCGTGTTGTTAGTTGAGAGACCGGGTTTAGGATAGATAGTCGTACTATCAAGAGGGGTTCTCAAACGGGTGTCTCGATCGCATCTTTCGGAAAGATCTTAAACCTTTGCATACATATCATCATTTTTCTTGGTTGTTATTTGGATCTTGTCCATGAGAGGATCTAGAGCTTATGGTTATCATCATAACAAGATCTAGTTCATCAAATAAGGATTTCCCTTGCATATCTTATTGCGGTTTTTGATCTTGCGTGCTTTCTGGCTCCACACCTTGGGAGATACCTTACATATATATATTCATGGTATTTTATCCCTAGGAGATATCTTGTTGGATTCTACTCGTCGTTCTCTTTCCAACAAAATTGGTTTCATCTCTTTAGAGTTCGGATGCGAAAGTTATGCCAGTTTTGGTGTCTAGAGTTTCCTTGGGCGGAAGTTCCGGCGAGACACCGGTTGTACCGCTAGGGCATTTTGTCGCCGATAGTACCGGTGGAAGTTCCGGGGCTACTTCCGCTCATCCTGGTTTTCGGTTCATTAACCTCTCTGTTTGGGGCGTGTTATTTGTTGGAACTTTGATCGAAAGTTGGGGCAGTAGTTCCATCCCCACCGAAAGTACCGACCAGGCACCGAAAGTACCGCTCGGGCATAATTGCCGCCGGTAGTACCTGGTGAAATTCCGGCTCTCATTCCGCTCACGTTGAGTAACCTCTCTGTTTTTTAGTGCTATTTTTTCGGAATTTCTGGCGGTAGTACCGTTCTCAGCGGAAGTTCCGGTGGGCCGGTGGAAGTTCCGGCCAGGCTCATTTTTCTGTCTCTTGCGTCGCTATTTTTCTGACCGTTGGCTAGGTGCCAGCGGTAGTATCGCCCTCACCGGTACTATCGGTCATCCTCGGATCTGTGTGTAACGGGCAGAACTGGGAGCCCTTTAAGTGGGCTCTACCTCTTTTCTTGGTTCTTGGCTTTCTCTCTCTCTCTCCTCCATTGTTGACCTTGAAGACCTTGACCTCTCCCTTTCTCCTTATGTTTCTTGCATCTGTTTGAGGGATTTTAGAGAGGAAATCTATATCTATAATTCCCCAAACCAAATCCATTCTTTGTAAAGGAATCCTTGGGATCTAGATCTTGGAGAGTTTTGTGTTCTCCTCTTGTGTTCTTCCTCCCTATACCCCCAATAGCTTTTGTAGCTTTGTTGGAATTTGGAAGTGAAGGACTTGCCCTTGTATTTGTTGCATAGGTTTTAGTTCTCCACGGATATTCGGCGAGTACAAGCTTGTGGGCTTGTTACTCTTGGGTTCTTGGAACCCTAGACGGTTGTGGTTGGTGTGTTAACTTTGTGTGGCCTCCATTGTGGAGTGGCCTCAAGATTGTGTCCTGTTGTGGCTTTGTTGCCTTTTGTGGCTTTGTTGTTGTGACTTCTTGTGGCCTCCAATTGAGTTGTGGAGATTGCCCCAATCTTGTACGGGTTCGGTGACTACCCTCAAGTGTCCCATAGTGGAGCGAGTGTCCGCCTTTTGTGGTGCGCACTCGGGAGAATAGGGTGGGCCTTTTGTGACATTGTTGAGTTGTGTGTGTTCGCATCCGGGGTGAGGTCTTGTGTGGCAATGGGTGTGCATCAAGACACCACACCTTGAGGTGAGCCTCTTGTGGCGTTCAGAGAGCATTGCGCCATCTCACCTCTCCAACGGAGACGTGGATTCTTCAGAAGTGAACTTTGGGATAAAAATCTTCGTCTTCGCGCCCATATGTTATCTCTCAATCGAGCCCTCTACTTATGCATTTTACATTGTGATAGCCTTCATGACATGGATATACCCTACGGGTGCACAACATTAGTATACCTGGCCCAGCCCAAGGAAGGCCCACGTCAGGACACACAGCCCATGAAGACTTCGGGTGGCCCAAGCCATGACGTTTTCGACTCCTTGGAGGACAAGTCTAGATTAGATAGAATTTCAAAGGGTATCAACCCTAATTTGTAACCGACTCGACCTGTCCCGAGACCTATCCTATCTATATAAAGGACAGGAGGGTATGGCGAGAAGGATCTCTCAACAACTCATACACACCTCACGCCAGATTGCATCTGCGCACCCCTGTAACGTCTGGTTCCGCCGTAATCAAGAGCAGACAAGTAGGAGTAGCGTTTTACCTCTGGGGGCCTGAACCTGGGTAAATCTCGTGTGCCTGTGTCGTTTGTCTGTTAACCGTTCCGCGACTTCCAGCATCCCCATCTTCTCCAAAACCCAATTCCATAACAATGGGCATTGAAGATATCGAACCTCGTCAATTGGCGCCGTCTGTGGGAAGCGGGGACGCTGATCGTGCGGTCATGACGGTTCCATCCGAAGCGATCTACGACTCATTGACAACAGAGAGTCACCTCCTATTCGGCGCCTTCGACTTCACCACCCACTCGCCGGCCACCCTGAAGGATTTTGAGTCCGTCGGCGACGGGCTCGAGATGCTGTTCAGGAGCTTCTGCTTCCAGGTGGGGCAGACCGGCCCCTCTGCCTCCCAGAGCGGGTGCCACCACCATCCATCAGGCCCGCTTCATGGATCCCACCCATCGGCACGTTGCACACATCGATGCTGACAGATGATTCAAATGATAGCAGCAACTATATCTCTGATCTGTGCGGTCCCCCATGGGATGAAGGAACCTATGGTTCCGTATCCAAAAGTTGCGGCAGCAGCGACCCACTCCGCGAGCGCTACCTATGCACCATCATCAACAACGGAGCGGACCCACCGCTGGGTTCGAGTGCAAAACCACCACCCAATCCCCCTCCCAACCCGCAAACTAGGAATGGAGGAAACGGGGGAGATCCGCCTAACAGAAGGAGACGATGACGCCTACAACCAGATCAACCTCAACGAGGAAGGCTGGCGCCAAGCATGCGAAACTGTGGCAGGCAATAAAATCCTACTTGTGAATGCCTCCCGAGATCTGCTGATGGCCTACCACCTCCTCCTGATCGACAAGCACAACCGGCAGGTGAAGCCGCGGGAGGAGCTCGGAAAACGTCAGAAGGCAGCTGCGGAGTCGAGCGCGCGGTGAGCTGCACTCTCCGATGCTGAAGGCTCCACTTCACATGGCAACAACGCCAACAAGTACCGCTCCCGCATGGAGCGCATGGACCCCGCCGCACGACGCACAGGGTCCAACGTCCAGGTCTATGTCGACGAAATAGTAATCAAGACCAGAGAGGGCAAGACACTGATTGACGATCTCTGTGAGACGTTCGATAACCTTGATCACTACAAGATCAAGCTGAACCCAGACAAGTGTGCCTTCGGCATCCCGTCTGGTCAATTACTCAGGTACTTCATCTCCCAACAGGGCATCAAGGCGAACCCGAAGAAAATCAGGGCCATACTGGCCATGGAGAAGCCAAAGAACCTCAAGAGCGTCCAACAGCTTGCTGGGCGGATCGCGGCGCTGAGCAGATTCATCAGCCAAATGGGTGAGAAGGCCCTACCCTTTTATCATCGGCTACGCAAGGCAGACAAGTTCGAGTGGACACCCGAAGCAGGCGATGCGTTCGAGGACCTCAAGCGGCTAATTTCCACATCGCCTGTCCTGGTTACGCCAAAGGAATGGGAGCCATTGCTGCTATACATAGCAACCACACATCAGGTGGTCAGCATCGTACTCGTGGTCGAGCAACCCAAAGATGGCAAGACCAACGAGGTCCAACGCCCAATCTACTACCTTAGCGAGGTACTGACCCCGACAAAGCAGAGGTACCCTTACTACCAGAAGCTCGCCTACGACGTATTCATGACGGCGTGTCGGCTGAGCCACTACTTCCAGGAGCATCAGATCATGGTCGTCAACGACGCTCCACTGTCAAACATCTTGAACAACCCCGAAGCCATGGGGCGCGTAGCCTTATGGGGCATCGAATTGTCCCCTCTAGACATAATCTACAAGCGACGCACCGCCATCAAGTCTCAGGTCCTCCATCACTTTCTCGTCCACTGGATGGAACTCCAGCTGTCGAATACTCCGTACATGTCGTAGTCCTGGACGATGCACTTCGACGGCTCCAAGCGCGAGGTCGTATTTTCATCTTGCTATCACCTTGTTGCTAGTATTGCTTAGCATAGGTTGTTGGTGCACTTAGATAAACCTAGTGATTAGGTTTTATGCTCAATAATTTAAACATTATTTTTTATTTCTCATTTATTTAAGCCTCAACCGTAATATTTTAAAATCCTATTCACCCCTGGTGCTTGACGTGGAGCACTTCGGTGGAAACCCCAAGAGCAAGGTGTGATGAGCACATCAGCAAGTCTTCCCTCAGTAGAGACCGAGGTTATCAAACTAGAAGAAGGAAGGAAACGTCACACAAGTGTTGCAAGCAACACGGAGACCTGCATAACACAAACTCAATAATTTGTCCCAACAAACAGTGAGGTTTTCAAGCTCATCGGTTTGCTGTAACAAAGGATTAAACATATGGTGTGTAAGGTAATGGTTTGCAGCAAGTAAACAGGTAACAGTGGAAGATGTATCAATGGTAAAGATTAGACCGGGGTCCATAGTTTACTAGAGGTGCTCTCCTTAGATAAACAACATGGGATAAAGGGTAAACAAATTACAGCAGGGCAATTGATAGGAACTGAGCAAGGCAAAACAATGCAATACTAGACAAAAAGATCCTATGAGATTCGATTGAACAATACAACAAGATACATAGACCGCCATCCAACTGCATCTATGACTAGAAGTCCACATTTGGGTTATCATCCGAACCCCCTCCAGTATTAAGTTGCAAGCAACAGACAACTGCTTTAAGCAAAGTGTGTAAGGTAAACAATCCACTTGTTTCATGAACAAGAGACCGTTGTTTTATCCCTAGTAGCGACAACACATCTACAACCGAAGAGATTTCTATCACTTCCCTTGGAAACTAGAGGCATGAACCCACTATCGAGCATAAATACCCCCTCTTGGAATCACTAGCAACTACTTGGCCAAGATAACCACTAGCAATGGAGATCATGCAAGATCACAAACAACACAAACATGATAGAATCATAAAGATAAAACCATTAATCAAACCAACATAACAATCTCAATATCCATCGGATCCCCGCAAACACAACATGCATGATTACAAATAGATTAGATCTTGATCATGAACGGAGCTCACAAGAACTATACTTGAAAGCACAAGGAGGAGATATGTCAACACCCGGATTTTTAATCACAGATGCCTGTCATGCCATACATCGCAATCCCAGGATTACCATTTTTGCGAGACATAACAGATTTGGATATCACAGTACATCATCCATTACAAACCATACATAAGGTCTTACACAAATAAGGATCTCATGATCCAGTTCTTAATACAACTCAAGCAGCGGAATAACGTAATAATAAGGATAGCTTGGGCAAAGCTCCATCTTCGAGGTCACATGCAATGCTGACGATGGGAGATGATCCTAGTTGTCGTAACCTTCCTGCGGTCCATCCTCCTGGTACTCTTCTTCATAGTCTGGCCACGGGAATAGCCAGGGACAAAGCCATGAGTACTCTTTAAGTACTCGCACACTAATACTAACAAGTTAAGGGGGTTTTTGTAGTAGGACACTAAGCTCTAGGGTTGTTTTGCAAAAAGCCATATTTACCTCTACTAAGTTCAGAAGCAAGAAAAACTAGTTGAAGTTTTATAACACCTAAGTGGGAACTTGAATTTCATATCACAAATCTGTTCTGGTCAAGTCAAAGTCTCAATTCATTTCACAAGTCCTTTTGAAAACATCTGACGGGGGAACAGTATGGACACTCCAACTGTCCATAACCGCGGACGCGGCTATTCGAATAGTTTGACACTCTGCAGAGATTGTACACTTTCACCACAACATTCGATACATCCGTCAGGAACAAATCCTGAATTCACCATACTCAGTATGTGTATAATCAATCCTAACCTTTCGATTACACGCCCTAGTATAGGCACCTCTCCTGTGAGTTTGGCCTCCCAACCATGACCAACAGTCATCTTGGGTACTGCACAGGTGGACAATCTTCACAAGGTAGACTCAGCTCAGACCTTGGCTGTGAGGGAACCCATACTAAGGTATATAAGTTTCCAGTCAAGCCCTACCCAAATTTCGGGTATTGTGGTTGTACGGTAAAATTGGAATGGTAGCGCATCCAGACAACCATCAGTTTTATAAAGGGCTAAGGCTCATGCCTCAACATTTTCATCATCAAAATCATCGGGTGTTTGGAAACACATGTCAAAACATTTTAGTAGAATGACTCATCATTCCAAGGTTTTCATAACCATTTTCACCAAGTATTCCCATCTAAAGTTGATCCAGTTTTATGCTTAGCACTAGCATCTACAAGTGGGGTAAGTACTAATGAGGGGTAGTAAACAAGTGGAGATTAATTAAGTTCAATCTCATGCCTTAGGATGACATCAAGAGTATCTAACTTGGGCCAAATTTAATGCTCTTTATGCAACCTTCCATTATCTTTCTAGTATCTACAATTCACTTAAGTAAATTCTAAGAGAAAGCTTTGATAAAGAAATAAAGTAGAAAGCTTGCAAGTAAAACTAGGATTGGGTTATCAAGTGGGTATGATCACATATGCTTAAGGCATATAGTTGGCATGGTAACAAGCAAGTATTTGCTTGCATAGGTATCAGTATAAGCTTGCTAAGGTAATAGCTTGCAAGTATTGGCTTGCCTTGTGCAGAGCAGTGGTTGAAGTTCTCCTCGGCTTCTTCTTCGTAGTATCCTCCTTCCTCCTCGTATCCTTGGTCGGTACTAGCGTCTATAAATAAGTACGAGGCACACAATCACCAAACAATACTTAACTACTTGCAATCATCAAACACAAAGGTGTTCTATAGATGATCTAGCATCATCACTAACATTACAAGCTTTTGACTGAAAGATTTTGGTTTTAGAAAAGTAATTTCTACTCATTGAAAAACTACTTAAGATTTAACATTCTCCAAACCAAACATGGGATCATGTTGACACATGTCATCACCACATATTTTAGTCCATGGGAATGTGATTTAAAGTGGTGTCACAATTTAAAAAGGTTTTACCCTTTTATTTTAATTAAATAAAGTGGCTAGAAATGCCTATGCGGCATTCTTTTATTATTTGAACATTATTTCTATAAGTAAACCTATATGTTTTTATATATTCTGAAAGGTATGATCAAATGTGATTTTTGAGAGTTGGAATCAACTCAAAAGCTATTATAGTTTAAAGAAAAATGTTTGAATGCAGAAAAGCTCCTGCCTTGTTATTTTTACTAAGGATGATCTAAAGATCCAAATGATTTGAATCCAACGGGCTTGGATTAAGCATTTCAAGACCTTTCTAACAAAATTGGTTTCATGCAATTTGGTTCACTGAATCGATCTGGGTTGATCTTTGAAACTAGGTACAGAACTGAGTTTGAATTAAAATAGAAAAATCTAAATTCAAACGCTTGGACTGCGTGGGAAAGGTTAATGGGCTGGCTCGAGGTGGTCGGGTTGCGTGGGAACGACGCGTGCACTGGGGTGCGCGTCGGCATGGTCGACGGCGGCGCAGGCGCGACGTTCCTGGTGGTTCTTGTCTCCTTGAGCTAGGGCTGGTCGAGAGGGGGCGGTGAGGCATGGGCTACCTCCCATACAAGGTTGGCACAACTAGTTCTTCCTCTAGCTTGCTGTCCACACTCGGGTGACATGGTGAGGCTCGGCCTGCTCACCATTGATGGCATTGGCAAGCTCACAGTGATGCTAGAGGTTAATAACTAAGCTAGATGATCTACTAGATGTTTGCTGTGAGCTAGAGAGGGGACAAGGTTGGCCAAAACACTGCTCAAAATAGTGTTTGTGATTTGTTTGATTTGAATCTGCAACCTGTTTGATGAAATGGCCACAAGAACTTGAGTTTTGAATTTTGAAAAGATTTTTGGTGGGTGTGCTAGGCATGTGTTGAGGATTCTGTGGGTGCTTGGGTTTTGAAAATTGAACTTGTTTGAGTGGTTTTTGAAATAATGGGATCTTCCCATATGAGATAGATTCAATTTTAAACTGTCATTTAAACTTAGCCTTTGAATGTTTTTGGATTATCACAAAGTGGGCCTTGGTACCTTATTATGAGTACTAACAAGGGGTGCAAAGATCCACAGATGTTTCTGTTAAGTTCTGAAAGTTAGGGATAGCCAAAGTAGGTATGAGAGTTAATTTGGCCAAAGTGACCATTCACTTTATTTGTTTATTTTGAGTTGTTTGTCTTTGGGAAAAGTTTGGGGATTGTTTAGATGATGTTTATTTCACCTCAGAATCATTTTACAAGCAAAGAAACACAAAAACATGGCAATTCAAAAGAATCCAAATTTTAATACACACACATATGAATGCTTTCATATTTTTAGTTGGAAAAGTTTTTTGTTAACCCTAATTTTGATGAGTAGAGTTTGATGATCCATGTTTAATATCTTTGGGATGTTACAAACCTTCCCCCCTTAAACAAAATCTCGTCCCGAGATTTTAAAAAGGAGTAAAAATATTACCTAGGATTTGAAGAGATCGGGAAACTTTGTCCTGATGTGATCTTCGCGCTCCTAGGTAGCTTCCTCTTCCGTGTGGTTGCTCCACTGGATCTTGAGAAACTTGATGCTTCGGGTTCTGGTAGTTCTGTAAGCTTCTTCCAAAATACGGAGGGGGTACTTCGGGATAGGTCAGGTCCTCATTGATCTCTATGGTCCGGTGATCAATATTCTTGAACACTTCCGTCTTCTCCGGAACTTCGAGGCACTTACGAAGTAATGAGATATGGAACACATTGTGCAAGGATGACATCTCTTCGGGCAGTTCCAATTGATACGACACTTCTCCTCGATGGTTCAGAATCTTGAAGGGTCCGATATATCTGGGGGCTAACTTTCCCTTGAGCTAGAAACGTTGCATTCCTTTCAATGGTGACACTTTCAGATACACAAAATCTCCGATGTTAAAGGCGAGGTCTCGACGTCTCTTATCGGCGTAACTCTTCTGTCTTGACTGAGAGGTCTTGAGGTGCTCATGAATCTTGTGAACCTTCTCTTCCGCTTCTCGTAGGATGTCGGGTCTGAAAATCTGACTCTCTCCTACTTCTGACTAGTTCAAAGGGGTGCGACACTTCCTTCCATACATGAATTCAAATGGGGCCATTTGCAAACTAGCTTGATAGTTGTTGTTGTATGAAAATTCTGCAAACGGCAGACAGTCTTCCCATTTAGATCCATATTCTAACACACAAGCTCTCAACATGTCTTCGAGTATTTGATTTACTCGCTCCGTTTGTCCGTCGGTCTGAGGGTGATAAGCTGTGCTGAAATCTAGTCGGGTTCCTAAACCTTCTTGGACTTTCTTCCAGAATCTCGAGGTAATTGAGTTCCTCGATATGATACAATGTTCTTGGGAACTCCGTGCAAACTTACGATTCTAGCGATGTATAACTCCGCTAGCTTCAAACTCTGATATGTGGTCTTGACTGGTAAGAAATGGGCGACTTTGTACAATCTGTCCACTATGACCCAGATAGAGTCATTTCCCCTACTAGAAGTAGGCAATCCGGTGATAAAGTCAATTCCAACGGAATCCCATTTCCATTCCGGAATATGCAGGGGTTGCAACAATCCAGCGGGTCTTTGATGTCCCGCCTTGACTCTCTGACATATATCACACTTGGCGATATATCTCCCGATTTCTCTCTTCATCTTATGCCACCAAAATTGCTCCTTCAAATCTTGATACATCTTTGTTCCTCCGGGGTGGATAGAATAAAGAGTATCATGAGCTTCCTTCAGAATAACTTCTTTCAACTCAGAATCTGCTGGTACACAAAGGCGTCCTTTGTACCACAAAACTCCATCTTCGTCTTTGGTAAATCCGGGTACTTTGCCTGTACCGATACGACGCTTGATTCCGTTGATACTAGCATTTCCTTTCTGCGCCTCCTTGATCCGGCTGATCAAAGTGGGTTGAAGTTCTATGCTATCCAAAAATCCTTCACTCACTAATTCCATTCGAAAATCATCCATCTCTTTGTGCAAGCTTGGTTGCTCCTTCAAAATCATGGAGTTCAAGCGGCACGACAATCTGCTAAGGGCATCTGCTACCACATTGCCTTTACCGGGGTGATAGTGAATGTCCAGATCATAATATTTGATTAGCTCAATCCATATTCTCTGCCTCATATTCAGCTCCTTCTGAGTGAATATATACTTTAGGCTTTTGTGATTCGAATAGATCTCACAACAGTTTCCCATCAGGTAGTGCCTCCATGTCTTTAGGGCTAGAACTACGGCTGCGAGCTCGAGGTCATGGGTTGGATAGTTCTGCTCATGTTGTTTCAGTTGTCGGGATAGATAAGATATAACTTTGCCTTCTTGCATTAGCACACATCCGAGACCGATCTTGGATGCATCACAATACACGTCAAAGGGCTTCGTGATATCTGGCATGATTAAGATTGGGGCTGAAATCAATCTTCTCTTGAGTTCTTGATAACTCGCTTCACATTTGTCCATCCATTCAAACTTGTCCTTCTTCAGCAATTGGGTCATGGGTCTGGCGATACTCGAGAATCCTTCTACGAACTTGCGGTAGTATCTCGCCAATCCGAGAAAGGCACGAACTTGGGTTTTAGTGGTTGGGGCTTGCCAATCTTCGACATCTTTCACCTTAGCAGGGTCAACGACAATTCCTCCGGCTGATACAATGTGACCGAGGAATCCTACCTCCTGTAACCAGAATTCACATTTGCTAAACTTGGCATACACTAATGCTCTCTAAGGATTCCAAGAATGGTCCTTAGGTGTAGCTCATGTTCTTCTTCTGATTTGGAATAAATCAGAATTTCATCGATGAAAACAACGACAAACTTATCCAGGAAGTCCATAAAAATCTTAATCATGAGATTCATGAAATAAGCGGGGGCATTGGTTAATCCAAAAGACATGACAATGTACTCGTATAATCCATATCTGGTGGTAAAGGCAGTCTTGGGAATATCCTCTCCGCGAATCTTGAGTTGATGATAGCCAGTTCTAAGATCAATCTTAGAAAACACTTTGGCACCGGTCAACTGATCAAACAAATCTTCTATCTTTGGCAATGGGTACTTGTTCTTGATAGTGACATCATTCAACTTCCGATAATCCGTACACAGACGGTTACCTCCATCCTTCTTGTCCACAAACAAGACAGGTGATCTCCATGGTGATGCGCTTGGTTGAATCATTCCAATTTCCAGCATGGCACCCAGTTGCTTCTTCAGTTCTGCTAGTTCAGATGGGTTCATACTATATGGTCTCTGGGCTATGGGTCCTGTTCCGGGGATTAGTTCAATGATAAACTCGATATCCCGATCTGGGGGCATACCGGGCAAAACATCTGGAAATACGTCAGGGTATTCAGAGACTATCCGGACTTGGTCAATGGTAGGCTGGGCTATACTCTTGTTGCACTTTAATTGACGAGGTAAGGTTTCAGATATATGCTCGACTAATATTCTGGCTGTACTGGTCATGGTTATGGCTTTCTTGGCACAGTCAATTAATCCTTTATGCTTGGACATCCAATCCATTCCTAGTACTACTTCCAAACCTTTAGTTCCGAGTACTATCAGATTAGCATAAAAATCTATGCCATGGATTCGGATAGGGACGACTTTGCAAATTTTCCTAGCCTTGGTGGTTCATCCGGGAATTTGAACAATCATAACATGCTTCAGTTTGGTTGGTTGAATCTTACTAGTGCAGGCAAATTCTTTGGTGACAAATGAGTGCGATGCACCAGAATCAAACAACACTCTAGCAAGTACTGAATTAACAGAAAACATACCCAGCACGACATCGGGCGCTTCCTGGACTTCTTCAGCATGCATGAGAAAAAGACGGCCGTTGCGGTTGAGCGAATTCCCTGGGGCAAACCTTCTTCGGGGCTGAACACGACGCTGCTGCTGGGCTGGGGCATTTGCATTGGGGGCTGCGGCATTCTTATTGGGGCACTCATTGGAGTAGTGACCATTATTTCCACAGTCATAACAAGTCACTTGCGACTTGTCCTTTGCTGCAACAGGCACATCATTGCTTCCAGTCCTCGGGGCAGTGTTGGTGTTGGCGGCAGCATTGTTGTTGTTGAACTTGGGCGGTGCACGGTTGAAATTGCCAGAATTGCCGGAGTTGTTGTGATTTCCTCCGGGCCTTGGGTTTCCACGGTTGGGATAGGTCAGACGGTTCATCAGGGGTCTGTTGGTTCTCGGGGCAAATCCTGGAGATGGGTTGGGGTGATACTTTGGGGTATGATGGGTTCCTGGCTGATGCATCATGCGGCGTTTGCGGTTCTCATTGGCTTGGTTGATCTTTCCTTCCCTCTGGATGGCAGAGTCGACTAGGGATTCAATATCAGCAAAGGGGATATTTGACCAACACTGTGTGCATCTCATCGTGCAGACTATTCAGGAATCTTTCTTTGTTCTTGGCTTCACTGTCGATCTCATCCGGGGCATACCTAGCTAATGACAAGAATTTTTCACGGTATTCCACTACGGTCATCCTTCCTTGCTTCAGTTCTCTGAACTCATCTCTCATCCTCTTGATCAAACCCGGTGGCACGTGGGTTCTGCTGAACTTGACCTTGAATTCCTCCCAGGTCATCATCTTCCCTCCCGTCATTGCACGAACGTTGTTCCACCATGCTCTAGCGTCTCCGGCTAGATAGTGGGTGGCGAACAGAACTTCCTCGTTAGCTTCCACTCCGGCGACTTCTATGTTGTTCTCCATGGTTTGCAGCCAATCATCTGCGTCTAAGGGCTCTTCCGACTTAGTGAAAACAGGTGGGTTGGTGTTCTGGAAATTCTTGAGCTTAGATCCATGGTTGTCCTGATTTCCTTGGCCTTGATTTTTGTGGGCCAGCTGAGCTATCTGCTGAAGGGTGGCTAATTTGGCTTGACGTTAGGCTCTTTCAGCTTCGCGGTTAGAAACCAACATTTGCAGGATCTGCAACATCGGGTCCGGGGATGAACCACTTCCTCCGCGAGGCATCTCAAGATTGAGGTAGATCATGAGATAAGAGGGAAATTTCTAAGGTTCAGGGACTTTGAAAAGTTTTTAAAGCTTGACTCAGATTTTTTTAGCAACTTTCTTTTCATTCATTCATTCATAACACACGATACAACACACACAACAGCAAAGGAAAAACAGATGGTTTTAAGAACCATTTTGGAAACTACGATACAGTGGGACCGAATACAACTCACTACGCTAGTGCTCAAGTGCTACTACTCCTTGAAGTCGGTGTAATCGTCATCCTCATCGTCATCGATGAAGGCGAAATCCTCCTCATCGGTGAACAAATCCATGGCCTGATCCTCCAGAAAATCATCATCATCGCTGAGATAGGAGTAGGGGTCTCCACGAAGATCTTCTCTGGCATTCTCCCTTTCCTCCAACTGCATGTCTCTCTCGTGGATGGTCTCCTCCAAATCTGAGATACGGTGGCGAAGACGAGCAATGATGCCCTCCTTCTTGTCGAGCTGACGGCGGCGAGACTTGCGATCCTTTGCTAGCATGGCGATGGTCTGAGCCTTCGTCCTGATGATGGCGGACTTGTGGTTGGAGTAGTCATGGGCATTGTCCAGTTCTTGCTGACGATCATACATCATGAAGCTAAGGTGGTCCAACTTAGTCTTCAGCTCGTGGTGATATGGGGCTTCCAGTGGCTGTCCCATAGCATCACGCCTTGGACAAAACTCAAAGCGGGTACCCTTAATCTGGTTGATACTCTGCCCACACAGACGGGCAAGAGCTTCCTGCATGGCCCTGGCAAGTCCATCGAGCCAGTTGTTCTCTCTTAAGCTGAACTGAATTCCCTCAGCAGTGGGAGGTTCAATCTTTCCTCGGAGACTTGCAACAACTAGCCATTGCCGATCTTCGCCTTCCTGATCATTGAGCTGAGCTTCGAGGAACTCGGGGTGTGGACGCTCCAGAAGTTCCAAAAGCTGGTCCAAATCCCGCTCAAAGATGAGGTATCCTCCATTTCCCAACTGATAAAACTTGTTGTACTTCACGTCCATCTACAAGAATATAGGATGAGTAAGTTAGTAGAGTGATCAAGTGTGTCAAATTTTATGTATTTTGCAAGAGTTCTTGAGGAACATGAATTTTTATGAAAGAAACCAAGTGATAAGAATGGGAATAAGTTTTTGTAAATATTTGCTTCCTTTGGTTTTGAAACTAATTTTTTGATTCAAACGTCCAGTCTAACTAGGGTCTCCTATGGTCAACCTGGCTCTGATACCAACTTGTCAACACCCGGATTTTTAATCCCAGATGCATGTCATGCCATACATCGCAATCCCAGGATTACCTTTTTTGCGAGACATAACAGATTTGGATATTACAGTACATCATCCATTACAAACCATACGTAAGGTCTTACACAAATAAGGATCTCATGATCCAGTTCTTAATACAACTCAAGCAGCGGAATAACGTAATAATAAGGATCGCGTGGGCGAAGCTCCATCTTCGGGGTCACATGCAATGCTGACGATGGGAGATGATCCTAGTTGTCGTAACCTTCCTACGGTCCATCCTCCTGGTACTCTTCTTCATAGTCTGGCCACGGGAATAGCCAGGGACAAAGCCATGAGTACTCTTTAAGTACTCGCACACTAATACTAACAAGTTAAGGGGGGTTTTGTAGTAGGACACTAAACTCTAGGGTTGTTTTGCAAAAAGCCAGATTTACCTCTACTAAGTTCAGAAGCAAGAAAAACTAGTTGAAGTTTTATAACACCTAAGTGGGAACTTGAATTTCATATCACAACTCTGTTGTGGTCAAGTCAAAGTCTCAATTCATTTCACAAGTCCTTTTGAAAACATCTGACGGGGGAACAGTATGGCCACTCCAACTGTCCATAACCGCGGACGCGGCTATTCGAATAGTTTGACACTCTGCAGAGATTGTACACTTTCACCACAACATTCGATACATCTGTCAGGAACAAATCCTGAATTCACCATACTCAGTATGCGGATAATCAATCCTAACCTTTCGATTACACGCCCTAGTATAGGCACCTCTCCTATGAGTTTGGCCTCCCAACCATGACCAACAGTCATCTTGGGTACTGCACAGGTGGACAATCTTCACAAGGTAGCCTCAGCTCAGACCTTGGCCGTGAGGGAACCCATACTAAGGTATATAAGTTTCCAGTCAATCCCTACCCAAATTTCGGGTATTGTGGTTGTACGGTAAAATTGGAATGGTATCGCATCCAGACAACCATCAGTTTTATAAAGGGCTAAGGCTCATGCCTCAACATTTTCATCATCAAAATCATCGGGTGTTCGGAAACACATGTCAAAACATTTCAGTAGAATGACTCATCATTCCAAGGTTTTCATAACCATTTTCACCAAGTATTCCCATCTAAAGTTGATCCAGTTTTATGCTTAGCACTAGCATCTACATGTGGGGTAAGTACTAATGAGGGGTAGTAAACAAGTGGAGATTAATTAAGTTCAGTCTTATGCCTTAGGATGACATCAAGAGTATCTAACTTAGGCCAAATTTAATGCTCTTTATGCAACCTTCCATTATCTTTCTAGTATCTACAATTCACTTAAGTAAATTCTAAGAGAAAGCTTTGATAAAGAAATAAAGTAGAAAGCTTGCAAGTAAAACTAGGATTGGGTTATCAAGTGGGTATGATCACATATGCTTAAGGCATATAGTTGGCATGGTAACAAGCAAGTATTTGCTTGCATAGATATCAGTATAAGCTTGCTAAGGTAATAGCTTGCAAGTATTGGCTTGCCTTGTGCAGAGCAGTGGTTAGAGTTCTCCTCGGCTTTTTATTCGCAGTATCCTCCTTCCTCCTCGTATCCTTGGTCGGTACTAGCGTCTATAAATAAGTACGAGGCACACAATCACCAAACAATACTTAACTACTTGCAATCATCACACACAAAGGTGTTCTATTGATGATCTAGCATCATCACTAACATTACAAGCATTTGACTTAAAGATTTTGGTTTTAGAAAAGTAATTTCTACTCATTGAAAAACTACTTAAGATTTAATATTCTCCAAACCAAACATGGGATCATGTTGACACATGTCATCACCATATATTTTAGTCCATGGGAATGTGATTTAAAGTGGTGTCACAATTTAATAAGGTTTTACCCTTTTATTTTAATTAAATAAAGTGGCTAGAAATGCCTATGTGGCATTCTTTTATTACTTGAACATTATTTCTGTAAGTAAACCTATATGTTTTTATATATTCTGAAAGGTATGATCAAATGTGATTTTTGAGAGTTGGAATCAACTCAAAAGCTATTATAGTTTAAATTTGAAAAATGTTTGAATGCAGAAAAGCTTCTGCCTTGTTATTTTTACCAAGGATGATCTAAAGATCCAAATGATTTGAATCCAACGGGCTTGGATTAAGCATTTCAAGACCTTTCTAACAAAATTGGTTTCATGCAATTTGGTTCACTGAATCGAACTGGGTTGATTTTTGAAACTAGGTACAAAAATGAGTTTGAATTTAAATAGAATAATCTAAATTCAAACGCATGGGCTTCGCGAGAAAGGTTAATGGGCCGGCCCAGTGTCACTCCGCAGCGCGGGGCTCAGCTGACAGGGGGGTTCCACCAGTCAGTGGCTCATAACACGCGAAGCGGTACGGGGCGGTGTGGTTCGTTGGATTAGAAGTGAGATCAACGGCTGAGGGTCATCGTCGATGATGAACATGTCACTGGCGAGCTCGAACCCTAGCGGCTTAGTGGGGGTGCATAGGGGGCATAACGGGGCTCCAGCGACGACGGAGAGGCGGGCAAACGAACGAGTGGTCGACGACGAGCTAAGGGATGATCGAGGCAGCTCCGGGGGTGGTCGAAATCAACGGCTCCCTTCTTCTCCAGAGGCGGCCTGCTCCGGCGCAATTCCGGCGAACTGCTACTCCTCGTGCTCCGGCTAGTGGGTGGAATGATCAGTGAGGTGAGGGGAGTGAAATGGTGTGCTTCAATCGGCTGGGGGTCGCCTCCTTTTATGGCCTCGACGGCGAGACCGAGAGGGATGGGCACGCGACGGTGGCGACACGGCTACGGGCGGCTAGAGGCATGGCTGCGGTTGGCGATCGACGGGCGGTCTCCTGGCGATGCTCTAGAACTTTAATGCGAGCTTAGGGGCGGTGGCAATTGGTCAGGAACGTGCGGTGCTCTGCGAGGCAGAGGCGGCGAACTCCGCGACAAGTGGTGGCTACGGGGTACGGGCGATGAAACGAACATGTTTGGTGGTCTCCTGGGACGGTGGGGTGCATGCTGGCGGGCAGCAAGGGCTCGAGGTGGTCGGGTTGCGTTGGAACGACGCGTGCACTTGGGTGTGTGTCGACATGGTCGACAGCGGCGTGGGCGTGGCGTTCCTGGCGGTTCTGGTCTCTGTTCTTGAGCTAGGGCTGGTCGAGAGGGGGCGGTGAGGCATGGGCTACCTCCCAGACAAGGTTGGCACAGCTAGTTCTTCCTCTAGCTTGCTGTCCACACTCGGGTGACATGGTGAGGCTCGGCCTGCTCACCATTGATGGCATTGGCAAGCTCACAGTGATGATAGAGGTTAATAACTAAGCTAGATGATCTACTAGATGTTTGCTGTGAGCTAGAGAGGGGACAAGGTTGGCCAAAACACTGCTCAAAATAGTGTTTGTGATTTGTTTGATTTGAATCTGCAACCTGTTTGATGAAATGGCCGCAAGAACTCGAGTTTTGAATTTTGAAAAGATTTTTGGTGGGTGTGCTAGGCATGTGTTGAGGATTCTGTGGGTGCTTGGGTTTTGAAAATTGAACTTGTTTGAGTGGTTTTTGAAATAATAGGATCTTCCCATATGAGATAGATTCAATTTTAAATTGTCATTTAAACTTAGCCTTTGAATGTTTTTGGATGATCACAAAGTGGGCCTTGGTACCTTATTATGAGTACTATCAAGGGGTGCAAAGATCCACAGATGGTTCTGTTAAGTTCTGAAAGTTAGGGATAGCCAAAGTAGGCATGAGAGTTAATTTGGCCAAAGTGACCATTCACTTCATTTGTTTATTTTGAGTTGTTTGTCTTTGGGAAAAGTTTAGGGATTGTTTATATGATGTTTATTTCACCTCAGAATCATTTTACAAGCAAAGAAACACAGAACCATGGCAATTCAAAAGAATCCAAATTTTAATACACACATAAGAATGCTTTCATATTTTTAGTTGGAAAAGTTTTTTGTGAACCCTAATTTTGATGATTAGAGTTTGATGATCCATGTTTAATATTTTTGGGATGTTACAAACCTTCCCCCCTTAAACAAAATCTTGTCCCGAGATTTGAAAAAGGACAAAAAAGATTACATAGGATTTGAAGAGATCGGGAAACTTTGTCCTCATGTGATCTTCGCGCTCCCAGGTAGCTTCCTCTTCCGTGTTGTTGTATGAAAATTCTGCAAACGGCAGACAGTCTTCCCATTTAGATTTATATTCTAACACACAAGCTCTCAACATGTCTTCGAGTATTTGATTTACTCGCTTTGTTTGTCCGTCGGTCTGAGGGTGATAAGCTGTGCTGAAATCTAGTCGGGTTCCTAATCCTTCTTGGACTTTCTTCCAGAATCTCGAGGTAAACTGAGTTCCTCGATCTGATACAATGTTCTTGGGGACTCCATGCAAACTTATGATTCTATCGATGTATAACTCCGCTAGCTTCGAACTCTGATATGTGGTCTTGACTGGTAAGAAATGGGCGACTTTGTACAATCTGTCCACTATGACCTAGATAGAGTCATTTCCCCTACTAGAAGTAGGCAATCCGATGATAAAGTCAATTCCAACGGAATCCCATTTCCATTCCGGAATCTGCAGGGGTTGCAACAATCCAGCGGGTCTTTGATGTCCCGCCTTGACTCTCTGACATATATCACACTTGGCGATATAGCTCCCGAATTCTCTCTTCATCTTATGCCACCAAAATTGCTCCTTCAAATCTTGATACATCTTCGTTCCTCTAGGGTGGATAGAATAAAGAGTATCATGAGCTTCCTTTGGAATAACTTCTTTCAACTCAGAATCTGCTGGTACACAAAGGCGTCCTTTGTACCACAAAACTCCTTCATCGTCTTCGGTAAATCCGGGTACTTTGACTGTACCGATACGACGCTTGATTCCGTCGATACTAGCATTTCCTTTCTGCGCCTCCTTGATCCGGCTAATCAAAGTGGGTTGAAGTTCTATGCTATCCAAAAATCCTTCACTCACTAATTCCATTTGAAAATCTTCCATCTCATTGTGCAAGCTTGGTTGCTCCTTCAAAATCATGGAGTTCAAGCGGCACGGCAATTAAAGGCATCTGCTACCACATTGGCTTTACCGGGGTGATAGTGAATGTCTAGATCATAATCTTTGATTAGCTCAATCCATCTTCTCTGCCTCATATTCAGCTCCTTCTGAGTGAATATATACTTCAGGCTTTTGTGATCCGAATAGATCTCACAACGGTTTCCCATCAGGTAGTGCCTCCATGTCTTTAGGGCTAGAACTACGGCTACGAGCTCGAGGTCATGGGTTGGATAGTTCTACTCATGTTGTTTCAGTTGTCGGGATAGATAAGATATAACTTTGCCTTCTTGCATTAGCACACATCCGAGACCGATCTTGGATGCATCACAATACACGTCAAAGGGCTTGATGATATCTGGCATGATTAAGATTGGGACTGAAATCAATCTTCTCTTGAGTTCTTGAAAACTCGCTTCACATTTGTCCATCCATTCAAACTTCTTGTCCTTCTTCAGCAATTGGGTCATGGGTCTGGCGATACTCGAGAATCCTTCTACGAACTTGCGGTAGTATCCCGCCAATCCGAGAATGGCATGAACTTGGGTTTGAATGGTTGGGGCTTGCCAATCTTCGACATCTTTCACCTTTGCAGGGTCAACGGCAATTCCTCCGGCTGATACAATGTGACCGAGGAATCCTACGTCCTGTAACCAGAATTCACATTTGCTAAACTTGGCATACAACTGATGCTCTCTAAGGGTTCCAAGAATGGTCCTTAGGTGTAGCTCATGTTCTTCTTCTGATTTGGAATAAATCAGAATGTCATCGATGAAAACAACGACAAACTTATCCAGGAAGTCCATAAAAATCTTATTCATGAGATTCATGAAATAAGCGGGGGCATTGGTTAATCCAAAGACATGACAGTATAGTCATATAATCCATATCTGGTAGTAAAGACAGTCTTGGGAATATCCTCTGCGCGAATCTTGAGTTGATGATAGCCAGTTCTAAGATCAATCTTAGAAAACACTTTGGCACCGGTCAACTGATCAAACAAATCTTCTATCTTTGGTAATGGGTACTTGTTCTTGATAGTGACATCATTCAACTTCCGATAATCCGTACAAAGACGGTTACCTCCATCCTTCTTGTCCACAAACAAGACAAGTGGTCTCCATGTTGATGCACTTAGTTGAATCAGTCCAATTTCCAGCATGGCACCCAGTTGCTTCTTCAGTTCTGCTAGTTCAGACGGGTTCATACTATATGGTCTCTAGGCTATGGGTCCTGTTCCGGGGATTAGTTCAATGATAAACTCGATATCCCAATCTGGGGGCATACCGGGCAAAACATCGAGGTATTCACAGACTATCCGAACTTGGTCAATGGTAGGCTGGCCTATACTCTTGTTGCACTTGAATTGACGAGGTAAGGTTTCAGATCTATGCTCGACTGATATTCCGACTGTACTGGTCATGGTTATGGCTTTCTTGGCACAGTCAATTAATCCTTTATGTTTGGACATCCAATCCATTCCTAGTACTACTTCCAAACCTTTAGTTCCGATTACTATCAGATTAGCATAAAAATCTATGCCATGGATTCGGATAGGGACGGCTTTGCAAATTTGCCTAGCTTTGGTGGTTGAACCGGGAATTTGAACAATCATAACATGCTTCAGTTTGGTTGATTGAATCTTACTAGTGCAGGCAAATTCTTCGGTGACAAATGAGTGCGATGCACCAGAATCAAACAACACTCTAGCAAGTACTGAATTTACAGAAAACATACCCAGCACGACATCGGGCGCTTCCTGGGCTTCGTCAGCATGCATGAGAAAAAGACGGCCGTTGCGGTTGAGCGAATTCCCTGGGGCAAACCTTCTTCCAAGCTGAACACGACGCTGCTGCTGGGCTGGGGCATTTGCATTGGGGGCTGTGGCATTCTTCTTGGGGAACTCATTGGAGTAGTGACCCTTATTTCCACAGTCATAACAAGTCACTTGTGACTTGTCCTTTGCTGCAACAGGCACAACATTGCTTCCAGTCCTCGGGGCAGTGTTGGTGTTGGCGGCAACATTGTTGTTGTTGAAATTGGGTGGTGCACGGTTGAAATTGCCAGATTGCCAGAGTTGTTGTGATTTCCTCCGGGCCTTGGGTTTCCACGGTTGGGATAGGTCGGACGGTTCATCGGGGGTCTGTTGGTTCTCGGGGCAAATCCTGGAGATGGGTTGGGGTGATACTTTGGGGTATGATGGGTTCCTGGCTGATGCATCATGCGGCATTTGCGGTTCTCATTGGCTTGGTTGATATTTCCTTCCATCTGGATGGCAGAGTCTTCTAGGGATTCCATATCAGCAAAGGGGATATTTGACCAACACCGTCTGCATCTCATCGTGCAGACCATTCAGGAATACCTAGCTAATGACAAGAATTTGTCACGGTATTCCACTACGGTCATCCTTCCTTGCTTCAGTTCTCTGAACTCATCTCTCATACTCTTGATCAAACCCGGTGGCACGTGGGTTCTGCTGAACTTGACCTTGAATTCCTCCAAGGTCATCATCTGCCCTCCTGTCATTGCACGAACGCTGTTCCACCATGCTCTAGCGTCTCCGGCTAGATAGTGGGTGGCGAACAGAACTTTCTCGTTAGCTTCCACTCTGGCGAATTCTAGGTTGTTCTCCATGGTTTGCAGCCAATCATCTGCGTCTAAGGGCTCTTCCGACTTAGTGAAAACAGGTGGGTTGGTGTTCTGGAAATTCTTGAGCTTAGATCCATGGTTGTCCTGATTTCCTTGGCCTTGATTGTTGTGGGCCAGCTGAGCTATCTGCTGAAGGGTGGCTAAGTTGGCTTGACATTCGGCTCTTTCAGCTTCGCGGTCAGAAACCAACATTTGCAGGATCTGCAACATCGGGTTCGGGGATGAACCACTAACTTCGCGAGGCATCTCAAGATTGAGGTAGATCATGAGATAAGAGGGAAATTTCTAAGGTTCAGGGACTTTGAAAAGTTTTTAAAGCTTGACTCAGATTTTTTTAGCAACTTTCTTTTCATTCATTCATTCATAACACACGATACAACACACACCACAACAAAGGAAAAACAGATGATTTTAAGAACCATTCTAGAAACTACGATACAGTGGGACCGAATACAACTCACTACGCTAGTGGTCAAGTGCTACTACTCCTCGGAGTCGATGTAATCGTCATCCTCATCATCCTCATCATCATCGATGAATGCTAAATCCTCCTCATCGGTGAACAAATACATGGCCTGATCCTCCAGAAAATCATCATCATCGTTGAGATAGGAGTAGGGGTCTCCACGAAGATCTTCTCCGGCATTCTCCCTTTCCTCCAACTGCATGTCTCCCTCGTGGATGGTCTCCTCCAAATCTGAGATACGGTGGTGAAGACGAGCAATGATGCGCTCCTTCTTGTCGAGCTGAAGGCAGCGAGACTTGTGATCCTTTGCTAGCATGGCGATGGCCTGATCCTTCGTCCTGATGATGGCGGACTTGTGGTTGGAGTAGTCACGGGCATTGTCCAGTTCTTGATGACGATCATACATCATGAAGCTAAGGTGGTCCAACTGAGTCTTCAGCTCGTGGTGATATGGGGCTTCCATTGGCTGTCCCATAGCATCACGCCTTGGACAAAACTCAAAGCGGGTACCCTCGATCTGGTTGATACTCTGCCCACACAGACGGGCAAGGGCTTCCTGCATGGCCCTGGCAAGTCCATCGAGCCAGTTGTTCTCTCTTAAGGTGAACTGCATTCCCTCGGGAGTGGGAGGTTCAATCTTTCCTCAGAGACTTGCAACAACTAGCCATTGCTGATCTTCTCCTTCCTGATCATTGAGCTGAGCTCCAAAGAACTTGGGGTGTGGACGCTCTAGAAGTTCCGAAAGCTGGTCTAAATCCCGCTCAAAGATGAGGTCTCCTCCATTTCCCAACTGATAAAACTTGTTGTACTTCACGTCCATCTATAAGAATATAGGATGAGTAAGTTAGTAGAGTGATCAAGTGTGTCAAATTTTATGTATTTTGCAGGAGTTTTTGAGGAACATGAATTTTTATGAAAGAAACCAAGTGATAAGAATGGGAATAAGTTTTTGTAAATATTTGCTTCCTTTGGTTTTGAAACTAATTTTTTGATTCAAACGTCCAGTCTAACTAGGGTCTCCTATGGTCAACCTGGCTCTGATACCAACTTGTCAACACCCGGATTTTTAATCCCAGATGCATGTCATGCCATACATCGCAATCTCAGGATTACCATTTTTGCGAGACATAACAGATTTGGATATCAAAGTACATCATCCATTACAAACCATACATAAGGTCTTAAACAAATAAAGATCTCATGATCCAGATCTTAATACAACTCAAGCAACGGAATAATGTAATAATAAGGATAGCATGGGCAAAGCTCCATCTTCGGGGTCACAGGCAATGCTGACGATGGGAGATGATCCTAGTTGTCGTAACCTTCCTGCGGTCCATCCTTCTGGTACTCTTCTTCATAGTCTGGCCACAGGAATAGCCAGGGACAAAGCCATGAGTACTCTTTAAGTACTCGCAAACTAATACTAACAAGTTAAGGGGGGTTTTGTAGTAGGACACTAAGCTCTAGGGTTGTTTTGCAAAAAGCCAGATTTACCTCTACTAAGTTCAGAAGCAAGAAAAACTAGTTGAAGTTTTATAACACCTAAGTGGGAACTTGAATTTCATATCACAACTCTGTTGTGGTCAAGTCAAAGTCTCAATTCATTTCACAAGTCCTTTTGAAAACATCTGACGGGGGAACAGTATGGCCACTCCAACTGTCCATAACCGCGGACGCGGCTATTCGAATAGTTTGACACTCTGTAGAGATTGTACACTTTCACCACAACATTCGATACATCTGTCAGGAACAAATCCTGAATTCACCATACTCAGTATGCGGATAATCAATCCTAACCTTTCGATTACACGCCCTAGTATAGGCACCTCTCCTGTGAGTTTGGCCTCCCAACCATGACCAACAGTCATCTTGGGTACTGCATAGGTGGACAATCTTCACAAGGTAGCCTCAGCTCAGACCTTGGCCATGAGGGAACCCATACTAAGGTATATAAGTTTCCAGTCAAGCCCTACCCAAATTTCGGGTATTGTGGTTGTACGGTAAAATTGGAATGGTGTCGCATCCAGACAACCATTAGTTTTATAAAGGGCTAAGGCTCATGCGTCAACATTTTCATCATCAAAATCATCGGGTGTTCGGAAACACATGTCAAAACATTTCAGTAGAATGACTCATCATTCCAAGGATTTCATAACCATTTTCACCAAGTATTCCCATCTAAAGTTGATCCAGTTTTATGCTTAGAACTAGCATCTACAAGTGGGGTAAGTACTAATGAGGGGTAGTAAACAAGTGGAGATTAATTAAGTTCAGTCTTATGCCTTAGGATTACATCAAGAGTATCTAACTTAGGCCAAATTTAATGCTCTTTATGCAACCTTCCATTATCTTTATAGTATCTACAATTCACTTAAGTAAATTCTAAGAGAAAGCTTTGATAAAGAAATAAAGTAGAAAGCTTGCAAGTAAAACTAGGATTGGGTTATCAAGTGGGTATGATCACATATGCTTAAGGCATATAGTTGGCATGGTAACAAGCAAGTATTTGCTTGCATAGGTATCAGTATAAGCTTTCTAAGGTAATAGCTTGCAATTATTGGCTTTCCTTGTGTAGAGCAGTGGTTGAAGTTCTCCTCGGCTTCTTCTTTGTAGTATCCTCCTTCCTCCTCGTATCCTTGGTCAGTACTAGCGTCTATAAATAAGTACGAGGCACACAATCACCAAACAATACTTAACTATTTTCAATCGTCACACAAAGGTGTTCTATAGATGATCTAGCATCATCACTAACATTACAAGAATAAAACATTTGTCTTATTTATTCTAATTTGAGAAAAGTAATTTCTACTCATTGAAAAACTAATTAAGATTTAATATTCTCCAACTCAAACATGGGATCATGTTGACACATGTCATCACCACATATTTCAGTACATGGGAATGTGATTTAAAGTGGTGTCACAATTTAATAAGGTTTAACCTTTTTATTTTAAATAATTAAAGTGACTAGAAATGCCTATGTTACATTCTTTTATTACTTGAACATTATTTCTGTAAGTAAGCCCATGTGTTTTTATATATTCTGAAAGGTATGATCAAATGTGATTTTTGAGAGTTGGAATCAACTCAAAAGCTATTATGGTTGAAATTTGGAAAATGTTTGAATGTAGAAAAGCTTCTGACTTTTTATTTTTACCAAGGGTGATCTACAAATCCAAATGACTTGAATTCAACTGTATTGGATTAAGAATTTTAGTACCTTTCTAACAAAATTGGTTTCATGCAATTTGGTTCACTGAATAGAGCTTGGTTGATTTTTGAAACTAGGTACAGAACTGAGTTTGAATTAAAATAGAAAAATCTAAATTCAAACGCTTGGGCTGCGCGGGAAAGTTTAATGGGCTGGCCCAGTGTCACTCCGCAGCGCGGGGCTCAGCTGACAGGGGGGTTCCACCAGTCAGTGGCTCATAACACGCGAAGCGGTACGGGGCGGTGTGGTTCGTTGGATTAGAAGTGAGATCAACAACTGAGGGTCATCGTCGACGATGAACATGTCACCGGCGAGCTCGAACCCTAGCGGCTTAGTGGGGGTGCATAGGGGGCATACTGGGGCTCCAGCGATGACGGCGAGGCGGGCAAACGAATGAGTGGTCGACGGCGGGCTCAGGGATGGTCGAGGCAGCTCCATGGGTGGTCGAAATCAACGGCTCCTTTCTTCTCCAGAGGCGGCCTGCTCCGGCGCAATTCTGGCAAACTGCTACTCCTCGTGCTCCGGCTAGAGGGTGGAATGATCAATGAGGTGAGGGGAGTGAAATGGTGTGCTTCAATTGGCTGGGGGTCGCCTCCTTTTATAGGCTCGACGGCGAGACCGAGAGGGATGGGCAGGCGACGGTGGCGACACGGCTACGTGCGGCTAGAGGCATGGCTGCAGTTGGCGATCGACGGGTGATCTCCTGGCGATGCTCTATAACTTGAATGCAGATTAGGGGCGGTGGCAATTGGTCAGGAACGTGCAGTGCTCTGCGAGGCAGAGGCGGCGAACTCCGCGGCGAGCGGTGGCTACAGGGTACGGGCGATGAAACGAACATGTCTGGTGGTCTCCTAGGACGGTGGGGTGCATGCTGGCGGGCGGCAAGGGCTCGAGGTGGTTGGGTTGCGTGAGAACGGCGCGTGCACTGGGGTGTGAGTCGGCATGGTCGACAGCGGCGTGGGCGTGGCGTTCCTGGCGGTTCTTGTCTCTGTTCTTGAGCTAGGGCTGGTCGAGAGGGGGCGGTGAGGCATGGGCTACCTCCCAGACAAGGTTGGCACAGCTAGTTCTTCCTCTAGCTTGTTGTCCACACTGGGGTGACATGGTGAGGCTCGGCCTGCTCACCATTGATGGCATTGGAAAGATCACATTGATGCTAGAGGTTAATAACTAAGCTAGATGATCTACTAGATGTTTGCTGTGAGCTAGAGAGGGGACAAGGTTGGCCAAAACACTGCTCAAAATAGTGTTTGTGATTTGTTTGATTTGAATCTGCAACCTGTTTGATGAAATGGCCGCAAGAACTTGAGTTTTGAATTTTGAAAAGATTTTTGGTGGGTGTGCTAGGCATGTGTTGAGGATTCTGTGGGTGTTTGGGTTTTGAAAATTGAACTTGTTTGAGTGGTTTTTGAAATAATGGGATCTTCCCATATGAGATAGATTCAATTTTAAACTGTCATTTAAACTTAGCCTTTGAATGTTTTTGGATGATCACAAAGTGGGCCTTGGTACCTTATTATGAGTACTAACAAGGGGTGCACAGATCCACAAATGTTTCTGTTAAGTTCTGAAAGTTAGGGATAGCCAAAGTAGGCATGAGAGTTAATTTGGCCAAAGTGACCATTCACTTCATTTGTTTATTTTGAGTTGTTTGTTTTTGGGAAAAGTTTGGGGATTGTTTAGATGATGTTTATTTCACCTCAGAATCATTTTACAAGCAAAGAAACATAGAACCATGGCAATTCAAAAGAATCTAAATTTTAATACACACACATATGAATGCTTTCATATTTTTAGTTGGAAAAGTTTTTTGTTAACCCTAATTTTGATGATTAGAGTTTGATGATCCATGTTTAATATTTTTGGGATGTTAAAAGATACAACCATCTAGCTACTACATGGAACCATAGTCCAAGGTGGAAAACTCATGCATCATACCGGAGAAGAAGGCCTCCGGGATGATCTCCCCTCCGGCAGGGTGCCGGGAAGAACTTCAGATCCCCCCGATCTAGGGACGATGGTGGCGGCGGCTAAAGACGGTTTCGTGGATTTTTGATCGAGTGCATAGGATTTCTGCATAGGGGGCTTCTTATAAGCGAGGAGGCGAGGCAGGGGGTGACCGGGGGGCCCACACCCTGCCCAGGCGCGGGACAGGCTTAGCCGCGCCTGGGGGAGGGGGTGTGGCCACCCCGTGGCTCCCCTCCGTCTCGTCTTCTGGATTCGTATCGCCCACGGTAAAATATTGACTTTGGCTTTTGTCCCGTCCAATTCTGAGAATATTGATTTTCTGCCTTTCTAGAACCAAAAATAGAAGAAAACATGCAACTGGCATTGTGGCAACTTATTAATAGGTTAGTTCCAGAAAAGATATAAAAACACCTGAAAGTGTAGACAAAGAAAAGCAAAGTAGATACTAAACAAGCATGGAACATTAAAAATTATAGATGCGTTTCCGACGTATCAAGCATCCCCAAACTTAACTCCTGCTCGTCCTCGAGTAGGTAAGTGATAAAAAGAATAATTTTGGAGGTGACATGCACCATCAAAACCAAGATCAAACCATTTGCAAGCATTGAAAGCTGGGATCAAAGAACTCTAAACATGTGCATGAAAGATGGAGTTCTAACAATAAGACAAAGTAACTATGCATGCAACATGAAAGGCTACAAACAAAGATCATGAATAACATGCATTGAAAAACGTTTGTTTGTTTCACATACAGAAAACATGGCATAATGGCAATCAGCTTGTCCCTCATAGAGTAGCAAATACATGCATAGGACACCTTCAAAGTTCACAAGGGTGACTAGAAAAAATAGCACAAGAACAAGTAATATCACAATATGCATCAATCAATAATTTTTGGGACACTACACATAGAACTAAGAGTGGCAACTATGCTCTCTCAATGGTGCCTAAAGGTAGAAGGTGGAGACTCAAATAATGGTGGAAGAAAGGCCTTTCATAAAGGGAAGCAGGGATTTCAAGTTTCAAAAAGAGCTTCCAAAAATTATGGTACTTGTTAGCTTTTAGCCCTCATTGCCCCTATCATAAGCATCTTGAAGTGATTAAGGTTAAAGTGAACAAACTATGGAGTATATGCTTGACAAAGTATAAGTTGGCAATCTCATGTCCCTTGAATACGAGGGCCACACCTCATGCTACTCAACTTTAGTCACCTGTAAGTTCTTGTCATAGTAAGTACATGTGTATCATAGAGAACCGCCAACGGGGTACCCCTTGCACATGGTACATGAGCTATCCCATAACCAAAATGATAAGGCAAGCAGACAATGAGCATCTCAGCGATCTTTTTATTTACTATGTGCATAGCTTTTTATTGAGGATGCTTCACAGAATGCTCATGTAGAGGTTCCAACCTGATAAGGTAGAGATCCCTGTGTTTACAATACTAGTCCCTGGATCAATAGCTAGCATCCACAGTTTAAGATGTAATATCATGAAACAAAGGTCATATTACAACTTATAACCAGGAATAAAATAATACATTACATCTGACATAGCTCATTTGGCTATCTCATTACAATGCAGCAGAAATATCTATATAGCATGGAGTCCTTCATCTTCAAAGTGCCACAGGAAATCATGTTGGTTGTAGACGTGTAATCCTATTCAACACACTTCACTAACATCAAAAAAACCTGCAACATAATAAGTTACAGCCACAAGGGTCAATACATTTGAATTGTATTGGCAAGTGATACTATGGTAGAATAGTGGTATCTATCATCTATATGCATTTGGCTAAGTGGAGTTTAGGCTTGCTTTGCTCAAAATAGATTTTCCTTATCGTTTGGAAACACTAAGTTTTTGTTTGTCAAAATCACCCAAGGCATCTACCAATTAAAAATTGAAGATCCTTTAACCCTTGTTCAACCACAAGCTTTTAACTTAAAAATTGGGATGAGGAGATCCTTGATAGCTTCCATGTCTTGATGCTCAAATTGTCCATTGCCGGGGACACGGCTAAGTACTTAGATTTTTCCTTCTCGAGAGGTGGTGCACTTTCCCCACAAGACTTGACATGCATCAAGACAAGATCTTTCAGAAGCCTTCCCTTAGACCAAATGGACGCGTTTCAAACCTATCACCCCCTACCACCTTCTGTCCATATGGCTAAGTTATTGCAACCTATATGATCCTGGCAGAGCCCATATACCATGTGGTTGCACTAGAAGCTTCTCAACATTTGACATCTCAAATCTCTTTGTTCCTGGTTGGCTTTCCACAAGTGTGATACACAAGTTTTCCCCAGTTTACTGGACTTGTGATACACAAGTTTTCCCTAGTTTGCTGGACTTGTGATACACAAGTTTTCCCCAGTAAACTGGACTTGTGTAACCACTCAACATATCCCATTCTCACCATTCCACCCAGGTGATTCATTCACTTAGTAGTTTTATTAAGCAAAAACATAAGTCAAAAGACTTAGCAAAATTTTCATAGCTTGTATATATAATCCACCCTTGTTTACTAGTAGCTAGGCTAAGCATGAAAGTAGTAGGAATCTTAACTTAGGGAAAATTTTACTAAGGCATCATCTACTAGGATTTCCCAAGGCATATCATACTTAGTAAAAATTCCATGCAAGTCCTAAAAATATCACTAATGCATAGTTAAAATAATAGGACAAAATGTATAAAGCACCACTTGCCTTTTTGGTAGAGAAACTAAATTCACTCCTTGATCTTGCAATAGTCACACTCTTCAAATTTCACTACAATTCAATCAAGCAAGCACATATTCAAACTAGCATTCAAACAATTCACCACATAAAATATTAAAAACAAGGAAATGAATGCAGGCATGCAAAAGATTGTTTTATTGGAAAAGAGGTTTCTACTAAGGTTATAAACATTTTAAAACACCTATTGGTCATTTATAAAAGTGGCAAAACCATTTAAAATCAAGTTAGTGAAAATGGGCCATTTAAATCATTTTTGTTTTGCTAGAAATGATTTTAATCAAAGTAATATTTTGTAGTGTTAGCCAAATATGTTTTTAAACACAAATGTTAGTGTTTATGGTCAAAGTATTTAAAACTAATCCATTTGCTAAATGTTTCACTCAAAAACCATTTTTAATCATAGCAACATTTTTGTTTTACTAGAAATGCCTTTATTCAAAAGAATAATTCCTTGTGTTTAACAAAATATATTTCTAAACCCAAAAGTTTGTTCTTATGGTCAGTAGGTCCAAAACAAACCATTTGCAAAAGATTTTACCCAAAAATCATTTTTAGAATAATTTTTATACTTAAAATAGGCATAGAAATGTTTCTGCTAAAACACCTAATTTTCCAGAAGCAAAATACTAAACTAATGGCATAGTTGCAAAGTTTTATTTTTGCTGATTCCAATAATATAAAATTTGCAAATTTTGGACCTGTAGATCAAAAGTTATAGATTTTACAAGTTTAATTAATCTAATTCATTTTCTGGATTTTAAACAGACATATTTAGGCCACGTGTCTTGTTTCTATTGGAGCATACCAGTTTGGTTGGATCGAATAATACATGCCGTAGGATCTAAAGGGTAACACACGCATCAGATCTAGTCATACCCCTTCGCTAAGTTATTCTTTCTTGCCCTCACGATCTAGATCTAACGGTCCGGAGCAGCTGGCCAGTAACTGGCGGCGCTAGCGACGGTGGACGACGGCGGCACGCTCGGGGGATGATGTTCCGGCGAAATCAGAAACTGAGGGAGAGGGAGGAGATGCTCACTAGAATCGCCGTGGCGTGAGGATGCTCGAGGTGGTCTCTGACAACCAAGGGGCGCACGAGGATGACGACAATTGCTCGCCGGAGTTCCTGCCTCCGTCGGGCACGTTCTGCTGTGGTCGAAGGCGAGGCTACACGGCTCGGAAAATCAAGGCAGAGGGCTCATTAGACGCGCAAGACGAAGGTGAGTACATGTGCATCATCGAGAGGGAGAGGTGTGGTCTGTACTTATGGGGAGGGGTCGCCGGAATCGGAGTAGTTCACGGTGGCGCTCAGACATCGATGTTGCCGAGGCTGTGGGGCACGCGCGGCTGAGCGAGAGGTACTGGCGGATGCGTACGGGGCTATTGGTCAAGCTAGTGGGCACTGGGAGCGGAGAGGTGGCCGGAGTTGGCTGGAATCGGCGGAGAAGCTCGTCGGAGCAGAGGTGGTTTGAGCTTGCAATTTGCGCAGCCTGGTGGCTCCGGTGGCGTGGTGTCAGAGGGGAAAGATAGAGGGGAGAGGGGCGCTTTATCGTGCATGGTCGCAGGGGCGAATTATTGGCGAAAACAATGCGAATTGACGCGAGGAGTTATCGGCAGAAACAGTCGGGGAGAGAGGAGGAACTAGTCGCGCGGGGGTGGGTGAGGACGACGACTTGACGTGGTTGTGGGGCCAGTTAGTCAGCGGGGTTGAGGGTGGGGTGCGCGGTGAGCAAAGAATGAGGCAGAGAGTGGTTTCCCCGGGTGGGCTTGCTGTTGGGCTTACTGGTCCTAGGTTAGGTGGGCTGCTGGGTTGGGTCGACCTGTTTCTATTTTTTTCTGATTTCTTTTTCTTTTTCTATTTACATTTTGTGTTTTGATTTTATTTAAATGATTTCAAACTCAATTTGAATCTAGATTTTTGACCTTTTCTAAATTATTTCAGTAGGTTTTAACTTATTTAATATTGTGATTAAATACTCCACTTGAACTATTTCAAATAGTTTCTTATGATTTATTATTTATTTTAATTAGGCCTTTTGCCTTATTTAAATAAATTTGAATATGGTTCCAAACCATATATTTTTATTTAATTAATCCTTTATTCTATTTAAGTTAGTTGGATAACTTTTGGCTATTTCAATTATTATTTTCTCATGATTTAATTAATCATTTTTAATAGGGATTTTGCCTTTATTTAAATCAAATATGGTTCAAGTCCATATTAATTTTATTCAAATAATCTTTATTCCCTTATTTTATTTTTATTATCTTTATTCCATTTGCTTATGGATTTAATTCAGGTTTCAAATTGTCATCTAAATAATTTTCTTGGGATTTATTATTTATTTAGTTTCGGCAATTTGTCTTTATTTAAATAAAATTGGATATTGTTCAATCCTTATGATTTTTATTTAAATAATCTTTTACTCCTTTTTATTATTCAATAATCTTTCATTTGTTTATGGATTTTGCTTTTAAATATTCCTTATTTATTTCTTTCTTTATCTTATAAAGTCCATATTTTTTTATTTATAGATCCAAAAAATGGTGATTCTAATTGGTATAATTTTATTTAATATTTGTCTATTTTTTTAAAATTCCTTTAGGATTAATTTGCTCACAATTTGGTATGGATTTTATCTAGGACCTTTATTAGCTTTGGAATTCATTTTCTTTTATCTTATTAAATTCATAAATTTTTATCCATGGCTCCAAATTAAGTGAACCCAATTTCTATGGTTTTGTAATATTTTTGTTTATCATTTTGATCATTTATAAATGTTTTTTGCTAGATTTTTATATGGATCAAATCCATAGTCTTAGGGAGATCTTGGAAATGATTTTCTTCCATTAGGGTTTTAAGGTTTTGGTTTATTTTTCCAAGTGTTTAACTTTCAAGATACATTCATTGATGAATGCATTTCACTTGATTGAAATTTTGTTGGATTTCCTTTTCATTTAATTTTGTTCAACAAGGGTTTTGATGTCTCCATTTAGAAGCAAAAAGTTTCTTTTCACCCTAAATTTCAACCATTATTTATTTTGTTTATTTATTTTTTCACATTTTAAAATTTAGAAAATTTTGGGATGTGACAGCTCATTATGGTGATGCTGCAAGTTTCCACCATGATTAGGCATGCCTTAGGCTAGCGGCCCAGGCGTTTCTCTAACACAAAATACATAACTCCATGGACTTACAAGCTCTCTCTTTATTTCACACCGGTGACATCCATAGGCAAAAGAGCATGATATCAACTGTATACAAAGTACAAGTGCAATGTTGAAAATGTTCCCCATGACAGCATGGTTCTGCTAATTCCAACGTATAAGTGCAAGCATATACAACATAGACGACACAATGGTTCAAGTTTATTAGGGGCAAAGAATATAAAGGGTGCCATCAAGTTTGTGAGGGCTTTAATCACTAAGTTTTCACATAACAAAATAGTTTTTAATTGGAAGATAGCTGAAAACAAGAATATACTTGGAATGGTGTAACACACCATGCATAGGAATTAATAGTGGACACTTTGGAAAAACTGTGTTTCTTGGGAGGTGGAAGCAAGAGTAGAGCTTACTCATACAAGTGGAGGCTAGCAAAAGACTGGGAGCAACCAACTAAGAGAGCAATAGTGGTTATAATCATGCAGAGCGACAAAATATTACTAATCAAAGCATAGAGTGGTACTACAAGTCAATGCCTAAATGATCATAGAGGCTATGGTGACTTGTCATAGTCATAACATGGTGTGAGCATGTGCCAAGTCAACCCAAACAAAGCATCAAAGGAGAATACCACAATACTATGCTTTTCCATGCTAAAACAACACATAATTTCTTCAAGGCACACTAAGCAATCCCAATTGTTTGGAACAAGACATGCTACAACAATAATCACTAAGCATAAGGTCAAAACAACACCTAGAATGTCATGCTAAAGTCTAAGTCACAGTAAATGCAAGCTCATCTTGCACTTTCAAGCAGGAACTTCCTACTCCTGTCCAACACCAAGCAACTTATTTGAAACTACACAGCGAGAACGGGGTTCCAAACTAATTTATTTAACCAAACTAAACAAGCTAAGCAAAGCAAACAAAAACTAAGACGCTCCAAGAACAATACAACTGTGCATTAAACAATAAAAACGAGGTGTCTAGACAGACCTGAGCTTT
Organism: Avena sativa; assembly: GCA_916181665.1. Classification (NCBI taxonomy): domain Eukaryota; kingdom Viridiplantae; phylum Streptophyta; class Magnoliopsida; order Poales; family Poaceae; genus Avena; species Avena sativa. The sequence goes on from OV702296.1 coordinate 290,535,067, forward strand.
TTATTGATGAAGAAGGGGATTCCTTGGGCACCCCCAAGCTTTGAAGCTTGTATCTCTTGGATATTTATTGGGGTGACACCATGGTGGCATCCCCAAGCTTTAGCTTTTGTCCATTATTCATATCATTGCATCATTCTCTCTCTATACCTGAAAGTTTTCCCTTCATATAGAACTTCACACAATCTTCATTAGCAACATTAGTTTATTCAAAAGATGTTAGACCTTAGGCAAAGCTTTGGACATAATTTTTTTCACTAAAAACACAAGATACTGTAGGAACTCCTTCAAAAAGCTCAATTCCCCAAAAGAGAACTCAAAAAGGAATCAATAAGAAGCAAATGCAAATAATGGCAGAAATCTATCAAAACAGAACAGCAGGTAGAAACCGATTTTTTTGAAAATCTTATGTTGCTCAAATAAAAAAGTTTTGAACTAACGAAAGCTATCTAATATACTGTAAAATTTATTCGTAAATTTTCAGCTCAATCCGACTTACAGAGACTCCTCACGAATTTTTATGATGGAGGACAGAAATCTATTTTGAGACAGCAACTCTCCAAATCTTACTTCCCTCTAATTAGAGGTCATTCTTGGCACAAAAAGCAAACAAAAAGGATAAGAAGATGTCATTGCTGAATTAATAACTTCCAAGACTCAAGAAAACTTTTGGGTTATCTTCCAACAAGTACTTTTCTTTAACGCCTTTAAGTTAGACATGATAGCTTGAGAAGATGCTCACATAAGAACTATGAGTTGAAGTAAAAGAGAGCATCAACAAGCAAATTCAAAACACATTTGAGTCTTACAAGATTCCTATGCATAGGAATCTTGTAAATAAACAAGTAATGAAATCACAAAGCAATAAGCATAGGAAATCAAAACAAGTGCAACTTTAAGATTTTCAACATAAAGAGGGGAAACTTAATATTGTTGAGATACATAAGACAATGTTTCCCTCACTCATAATTACTTTCAGTAGCATTATAAATAAAATTAACAATATAACTATCACATAAAATATTCTTATCGTGAGCCACATTCATAAAATAATTATTACTCTCCACCTAAGTAGTGGGGCAAAATCAACACAACAGCTATCATTATTTTTCTCATCACCATAGTCATCAAATATAGGAGGCATATTGTAATCACAATAAATTTTCTCCTCAATAGTAGGTAGACTAAAAATATCATATTCATCATTGTAATCATCATACATTGAAGGTATAGTATCATCATAAGCAACAGAATAGCTACCTTCCAAAGCTGAGGAACTAAAAAAATCATTTTCATAAAAACTAACTTCCCCAAGCTTAGACATTTCCATAGCATTAGCAATAATGGTGTTCAAAGAATTCATACTAATAACATTGGCATTAGCATGCAAATAAAGCTCCAAAGGTTTTTATTTTTCTCTTCAAACACTTCATGTCCCAACTCAAGATAAATACTATAGAGCTCTCTATTTTGTTTTGTTTTTGAAAACAAGAGGCAAACAAAACCAAGCAAAAGAAACTAAGCAAACTAAAACAAAGTAAAGAGAAAAGAAGTGGTGGACTCCCCCTATGAAGACGTCCTTAGCCTCCCCGTCAACGACGCTAGAAAACTTGTTGGTGCTTGATGTGGAGCACTTCGTTGGAAACCCAGGAGCAAGGTGTGATGAGCACAGCAGCAAGTCTTCCTTCAGTAGAGACCGAGGTTATCGAACCAGAAGGAGGAAGGAAACGTCACACAGGTATTGCAAGCAATGCGGATACCTGCACAACACAAACTCAAGACTTTGTCCCAAGAAACAGTGAGGTTGTTAAGCTCACCGGTTTGCTATAACAAAGGATTAAACGTATGGTGTGTAAGGTAATGGTTTGCAGCAAGTAAACATGTAACAGTGGAAGATGTATCAATGGTAAACATTGGATCGGGGTCCATAGTTCACTAGAGGTGCTCTCCTTAGATAAACAACATGGCATGAAAGGTAAACAAATTACAGCAGGACAATTGATAGGAATAGAGCAAGGCAAAACAATGCAATACTAGACAAAAAGATCCGATGATATTCGATTGGGCAATACAACAAGATACATAGACCGCCATCCAACTGTATCTATGACTAGAAGTCCACCTTTGGGTTATCATCCGACCCCCCTCCAGTATTAAGTTGCAAGCAACAGACAACTGCTTTAAGCAAAGTGTTTAAGGTAAACAATCCACTTGTTCCATGAACAAGAGACCATTGTTTTCTCCCTAGTAGCAACAACACATCTACAACCGAATAGATTTCTATCACTTCTTTGGAAACTAGAGGCATGAACCCACTATCGAGCATAAATACCCCCTCTTGGAGTCACTAGCAACTACTCGGCCACGATAGCTACTAACAACGGAGAGCATGCAAGATCACAAACAACACAGACATGATAGAATCAAATAGACAAAACCATTAATCAATGTGACATAGTAATCTCAATATCCATCAGATCCCCACAAACACAACATGCATAATTACAAATAGTTTAGATCTTGATCATGAACGGAGCTCAAGATCTATAGATGAAAGCACAAGGAGGAGATACAACCATCTAGCTACTACATGGACCCATAGTCCAAGGTGGAACTACTCACGCATCATACCAGAGAAGAAGGCCTCCGGGATGATCTCCCTCACGGCAGGGTGCCGAGAAGAACTTTAGATCCCCCGATCTAGGGACGATGGTGACGACGGCTACATACGGTTTCATGGAGTTTTGATCGGGTGCCTAGGGTTTCTGCATCGGGGGATTCTTATAGACGAGGAGGCGAGGTAGGGGGTGCCTGGGGGGCAACACCCTGCCCAGGCGCGGGCCAGGCTTGGCCACCCCGTGGCTCCCGTTCGTCTCGTCTTCTGGATTCGTGTCGCCCACGGTAAAATATTGACTTTGGCTTTTGTCCCGTCCAATTCCGAAAATATTGATTTTCTGCCTTTCTAGAACCAAAAACAGAACAAAACAGACAATTGATACTGTGGCAACTTGTTAATAGGTTAGTTTTAGAAAACATATAAAAAATCTCAAAGCGTAGACAAAGCAAAGCAAAGTAGATACTAAACAAGCATGGAACATCAAAATTATAGATACGTTTTCGACGTATCAACCGTCCTCTCTAAACTAAATCCTTTGCACTTTCAAGTAGAAGCAACGACTGTGAGACTCAATCGCTCAGAATTTCGATATCCAAGCTAGCTACCACACCAATCCGGAGAACACAAAGAAAAAGTTAAATTAATTCATTCTAACCAGCACTCCATCGATTTTGCCGTGTATAGCCGACGCAGAGAATCAATGCAGGATATCATGAAAGGGGAGGAGCTAGCTTATGCTAGAAATCACCTGGAGGTCGCTTCGTCGATAGCAGGTCGCACCACATGTAGGCGCTGAACTCCAGCCTTCACCCGTGGCCTCCTGCGAACACACGAAACAGCTATCGCGGAAGAGGGAATGATGGACGGGTAGACGGAATCGTCTGATACGCGTCGAGGTCGTGCTTGCCAGGGCGGACGCGTGCAGGGTGCCGACGTTGAGATCAGGTGTTGTTGAAATAGAAGCTTAACCAGGAACATGAAAAGAGAATCTCGGTTACGGGGAGAAGATGGTCCGATTCTTCAGTGGCCTGCTCCGAACCTTAAACGACCGTCCCTTGCCCTGGCCGAAAGAGATGTGGGGATTTTGGTTCGAGGCGTGGCTTTGACAAACCGTTTTGCTTAACTTACAGGTGGCACACATGGGTAATCATTTGTTGGTGGATGGATAAAACCGTCTAGAAAAAGCGAAGTTCGTCAAAAAACACTTCATACATTATTATTAGGAATGTACTAGGCATCCCCGGACGACGGGGGAGCTCTCATCGTCCTGCTTCCTGTGTTGCCACGTGTCCAAGAATAGACCCCAAATCCCGCTTTTGCTGCAAAACATCCCGCTTTTGCTATATATGTCCCGCTTTTGCTTTCGAAGCAAAAAAAGGTTCGTTCCAGAAATAGAACGTCCTGCCAACTCGCCGGAGACCATGCATCAAAAAATGTGCTAATGCAGCAAAACTGACTTCGTCAGAAAAAACTCGCTGGTGACTCTCGCCGGAGACCTTGTAACAAAAAGTTGACACTGTTGTAGTAAAAACCACAAGACGATTGTAGCAAAAAAAACTTCTAATATAGCAAAAAAAACCTACTTCATCAAAGACATTACCGTAGACTTTTCTAGACACCTCGTCGGAGACATCAACGGGGATGTCGCGTAAAAATTTACGATATTGTAGCAAAATTAAAAAAACAAATGTAGCAAAAAAATAACAAAAGTGTAGCAAAACCCGAATTCGCCAAAGATGTTATCGCAAAAACATGCTATGTAGCAAAATAGTCTGTCACATGTAGCAACACCGACAGCCGCATGTCACAAAATTGACCACAACAGGTAGCAAAAAATGGCCGACATGACAGGGAGCAGCATCATTGTTCATTAGAGCAACGCCAATTCAGGTCGGGCTAGCCAGGGCGAGCTGACGGAGGTGGGCGCTGAAGGGAGAGGTCCCGATGGATGGAGGACGACACGGGAACGAAGGACGGCCCGACGGAGGATGCTCGCGGCAGAGGAGGAGGTGTGCGGCGGCGGCAGAGGTCGCCAGAGACGGAGGCTGAGGTCGCCAGGGCAGAGGTTGCTGGAGACGGAGGCGAAGGTCGCCGGGGCGGAGGCAGAGGTCGCTAGGAGGAGGCGGAGGTCGCTGGAAATTTCCGTGAAGATTGTACGAGAGGTTTGCACGAGAAGGGATAAGAAAGAAGTGGACCAGCGCAAGACGTTGGCCAGCGCATGACTCACGTGTGATTCGGACGATGGATCCCCCGGAGGATTACCATCATTTTCCTTATTATTAGGTATAGAATACATAAATCGTTTACGATGTGGACGATAGCATGCATTAGTCTAATCGCTTCAAATTACGATCTTGGAGCTGTGATCATGCATGGTGCGTCCGAGTCATGGACGACAGGACAATTGTCGGCGGCATGGATGACTACTTCTTTTTTGCAAAATTTCATAGATTTATTAATAATCATCAACAATGGTATAAAGGGTCCTAAAAGTAATAAAAATATAAATAGGTCACTGGACCACCTAGGGACGACTACATAAACTAGCACACGACGTCCTCGCCCCTCCATCACCGAAGCCGGACAAACCTTATCGTAGTAGAACTTGTTGTAATAGATAGACGAAAAATCGTCGTGCTAATGTTCCAAAGAACCCACGCGTTATAGCAGCAACCATGGTAGGTAGCAGTGATGGTCCCACCATAGTAGCACTATTATGGGCTCCGTAGAATAAATAGTAGAGTAGCCTGTACTTAAATGCTCAGAATGTTGTTTTTCGGTAATTTTACCAATTTATTAAAAATCATCAACAATAGTACTACCTTTGTTTGAAATTATTAGTTCTAAGGGCCAGGTTGCTAATACCAAAACACTTCATAACTCTCTCTTATTAATTATATGCATGCATCAATAGTGTTACGTGCATGAGAGAAGTGCGAGGAAAATAAGAACATGCATTAGACAAGAGAGACTAATAAATAAGATAGCCGTTATAATCTCAAACAATATAAAAAAGCTCTCAGGACTAATAATATCAAACAGAGATAGTACAAAATACAAAGAGGGCTAAAAGTAACACATATTCTAAATAGATCCATGGACGATCTAATGACAACTATAAACGCTAGTTTGAGCCGAAGGGACGCTGTCATCCTCACCACCCAATTACCAAGTTGGGCAAAGTTTGTCATAATCGTTGTGCTAAGACCCAAAAGACCAACGTGCAGTAACCATTAACAATAATAACATCCGTTGATCGGAACAGAATGACCAAAAACACATGAACGAACGAAAAACGATTAGATTCTAGCAGATCCGTCGAAGACACAACTCCACGCATCCTCCACCAGTATAGATGCACCACCGGAATAAGGACAGTGCGAGATGGACATTATTCCAACTTGGGGATATAATCATTACCTCACTATCCCGAAAAGGGCAAGAAAAAACAGCCTAAACAAATAATGGAAATCCATATTTCGACGAGGATAAACCAACGGAGACAAAGAGATGCAAGGACGTCACCGGCGAGAAGAACGAAACGCTAGATGGATTTTTCAGCCGCCGCGCGCCTTGATCGCCTCGTGAGGCTAGGCGTGTATAATGCCCAATAGTTCAGATCACCATGTTTTTTGGTTGGTGAGATATCAAGGTCCCATGTGCTCCCATGTAGCTTCGCGCGGTTAGCCTGAAATTAAGTGCGAACAGTTGTACCGCTCAGATCTTTTGGATAGTACTGTAGGTTCTATCGGACAGCATGGAGGTCACATCTACATCCATTGGATGATCATTTGTCCATTTCCTTTGACATTTGTTCTTTCTGCGAGTTGTACTCTAGCTAGCTTTGCTAGTTTCTTTTACTAGGAAGGAGCACGACGGAGAGATAGAAAGCTGTGCTGCTTCCTTGGTCTCGTAGGAGAGGAGAAGGGGGGAAGGCTGCTCTGCTCGCTCGCTCTCTCTCTCTCCCTCACTGAAAGTCCAAGCAAAGGATGGCAATTTGAAATCCTAAATACGCGCCGAAACACGCCGATTTTTTTCTAAAGTTTCAGCCCAACAGTGAAGAAGGGCGGAGAAAGAGGGAAAAGCCAGGTAATTTTCCTTATTGTTTTGAGGATTATGATAAGTAGCTAGACGGAATAGATGTAGCTGCTAGTTTATTTTTCTAATTAATGGTCCAATCTACATTATTTTTATTGATGTGGATATACAATATTTTTCTTCTAGGTGTAGTACTCCTATATAAAAGCTCGGTATTCTCTGACACGTGGTTATGCTGCAACTGCGAGTAGATGATCAGAGTAGTATATACTCCCTCCGTCCCAGCGATTAGGGCGTAGAAAATTTTGCACGCTTATTAAGGAGAGTTGAGGCATCGCTGGCTAGGAGAAAAAAATTAGGGAGGTTTCCTTTTCTGCCCTTGCATGCACCCGATCTCTTCTCCTTAATTGCCTGTCGAGAAGATCCTGGTCTCCTCGGTTTCTCCCTCGGCGTGCGCCCTCTCTCTCTCTCCCGTATAGACTCTCTCTCCCTCGCGCGTACATCCATTGATGGAGAGATGTATCCATGGCAAAGTTAGCTGCCCAACGGGAGAGGAACCACCTGATCCTCGATTGGGCACAACCCCGTGCCACGGATCATGCCCCAATTTGCACGGTGGAGATCGAGATCAGATGAAGATGGGGGCTTGGCGCCATGGTTTGAGATCCTATAAAAGCTTGGCGCCATGGTGGTTGTGCTCTTTGTCCCCTTCCTCTAGTCCTTCTTCTCATTCTTCCTCAAATCATGGCGCACCTGGACCTGAACGAGCCCATCGATTGGGATGTTCTTGATGACTTTGATGGGGAGGCAAGGGAGCTTGCAGGGGATTTTTTCTTTGAGGTGGAGAGCGATGAAGGTAAATCTTCTTGTTCTCGTTTCGTTCTGTTCTTTGAGGTGTAGTCTGGATGATTCGGTTTTTACAAATTTGTGTTTTTTGAGCAGATGAGGATAGCAATGATGATCGGCCACGGCAAATGATGTTCGACTTGAATTCGTCCGCGGCGGGAGGGAACGGCCGAGGACGGCGTACTCTCGGCCTCACTGGCCTCCGATCAGCCCGAAGATGGAACGCAGAGGAGTCAGGCAGTGGCGGACAAGATCAACGTCGTGGCCCGCTGTACGTGGGTGAGTCGAGCAGAGCCGGAGCTCTCCGTGGCGCACAGTTCGCGGGAGACTCGAGCGGCAACGGAGATGGTCGTGGCGGAGTTCACGACGAGCCTGAACTCGTGCCCTTCCCTCTGTCCGATGGCGTCTTCATGTTCACGAGTCCGTCGATCGCCGCACGTGGCCGTGGAGCTGCTGGGCGCGGAGCAGCAGGGCGCGGTGCTCGTGGTCATGGAGGTGCTGGGCGTGGCGGCCGCGGAAGAGGAGGAAGTGTTGGCAGCGGTGGTCGCGGAAGAGGAGGAAGTGCTGGCCGTGTTGGTCGTGGAGGAAGTGCTGGCCGCGGTGGTCGTGGAACAGCTGCCGATGGTGGCCATGATCATGACGCTGATGCAGATCAACAAGGAGCAGATGGTGCAGGTATTTCTCATGCAATCTGCACTGTTTACATGCAATCTATACTGTTTATATCAATCTATACTGTTCACGCTGGATCACATGCAATCAGTCGGTATTGCTATGTTATGCAAAATTTTGATTCGATTAGTACAAGTAGACCAGGGCCATATGGTACTGTTTTTTTTGGACTAGTGGTAATTAATGTTATGCTACTGTTTTTGTAGGAGAAATATTTAGAAATTTTTGATTCAAGTAATAGTAGATCATTGCCATATGCTACTGTTTTTTGGACTAGTGGTAATGTTATGCTACTGTTTTTTTTAGGATAAATATTTAGAAATGCTTTGTCGATTTGTCAAAGTGCGAGGCAGCAGGTCACATCTCCGTCCAAGATGCTTTGTCGATTTCCCTTGATCTTTGTCCCTCTTAGCTAGTGGAGTGGATCCCGACGGAGAAAAATAGTCAATTCTGTTGGAAACAAGCCTGTGAGCTGAGCTCTGCCTCTTTCTTCTCGGTCGGTCCTGCTCCTGCAGGAGAGGAGAAGACAAGAACCGAAGAAGGCAGCTCTGGTCCATCCATCCATAGCTGATAGCTCATCCTTCCTCAGGTCACTCTCTCTCTCTCTCTCTCTTGCTCTCCCGCGCTTATTCTGAACTTCATTTGTAGTAACATACAGTTTCTTGGACACGGAACTGTTCGTTCTTGCGTACTATCTGAAACTCCATGAAAAGGATGGTAACCTGAAATCCTGAAACTCCATGAGAAGGATGGCCCATAATAAGTAGTAGAAGGAACCCCCCCCCCCCCCCCCCCCCCCCGGGTTGCGTATTACCAAGAACTAATTAATTTCCCCTGTTGTTTTCCCTCATCATTTTGCGTCACCGGCCATACTACTGTTTGATTGCAAGCAATCGCAGGATTTCGCCATAAACAGCACGGAGAAAATCGGTGTGGTGAGACCGATTTCACTGTGACACGGACGTAGGGCTGGATTGAGGAGGTTTTAGTGGTTGCTAGCTGTTGAAATTCAGCATAGACCATCCATAGACCATAGCTCATCCGTCCTCCCTCAGGTCTCTCTCTCTATATATATATATATATCTTGCTCTCCCGCGCTTATTATGAACCTCATTTGTTCTACAGGATAATTCTTTCTATCCCCCCCTCTCCTCTCCTGAAAGCGGCAGCTCACATACTTTTTTTTGGACACGGAACTGTTCTTGCGTATCTGATAAGTATTCCAAGAAAAGGGTGGTAATCTGAAGTTCTGATACATAAGTAGAAGGAACCCTTGGTTTTTCTTATCAGGAAGCACTTCTCTCAAAGTTTCAGCTCGACAGTGAGGAATGGCAGAGGCACGAGAGAGAAAAAAAAGTCGGCTAATTTCCCCCTGTTGTTTTCAGGATCATAAATATCCCTCATCATTTTGCGTCGCCGACCATACTACTATGTTTTGCTTGCAAAGCAATGACAGGTTTTTCATCAGAAACAACACGTAAAAAATTGGTGCGGTGGAACCGATTTCAATGTGACACGTACTGTACGTACGTAGAGCTAAGGTGGAAGAGATTTTGAAATTCAACTGTAGATTGTAAAGCCACCAGGTAGAGCAGACGTGTGGATTATTGCAGCATAATCAATCTTTGCTTATCCGTTGTTTCATTATTTCTCCAGATTAAATTTGTTGAAAATTTCTCCACGGTTCCTATATATACACACACACCGAAGTCTTCTCTGTCCCTTCCAACGATATTGCAATATTGGTGAGTAATAATACAGAGGCTACCATGGAAGCGGCAGCAGAAGATGAGGAGAGGCCACTGCTGGCCCATCGGTTCCTGCCTCCTCAACAGGTCACATTCTCTGTAGCTAATGCGCAATTGGAAATTCAGCACGAAATATACTGCATTTTCATGTGACACATAGCATAACCAAATTCAGTTTCTGTGTATTGTTAATCAGGAAGAAGAAGAAGAAGAAGAAGAAGAAGAAGAAGAAGAAGAAGAAGAAGGAGGTTCAAGGTACACGAGTGATGGGACAGTCGATTCAAACAAACAGCCTGCTCTGAAGCAGAGCACGGGGAACTGGAGAGCCTGCTTCTTCATCCTAGGTACTCCAGTCAAACACACAGACAAGCCTATAATCAGAAACATTTTGCTTCACCATCCCCATTTAATATGTCCTCACAGAAGTATAACATTAATATGAACCTGAACCAGGCGCCGAGTTCAGCGAGTGCCTGTGCTTCTTCGCAGTGGCGAGGAACCTGGTCACCTACCTCACCACCGAGCTCCACGAGAGCAATGCCGGCGCGGCGAGGAGCGTGTCGGCATGGATCGGCACCTGCTTCTTCACGCCCCTGCTCGGAGCCTTCCTGGCCGACACATACTGGGGAAGATATTCCACCATCATCGTCTTCCTCTCCATCTACGCCCTCGTAAGTTTTGCAGGGGATGCTCTGAATACTCTGTTCTTCAACTACGTTTCTGTTCTGTCTGAATACTCTGCCCTGATTGCGCCAGGGGATGCTCATTACGACAGTGTCAGCGACGCTCCCGCTAATCCTGCCGCCTTCTTCCGACAACAGCAGCGGCATCCACCGTGTCGCGGTATACCTGGGGCTCTACCTTGTCGCCCTTGGCACCGGCGGCATCAAGCCCTGCAGCTCGGCGCTCGGCGCCGACCAGTTCGACGGCTCTGACCCGGCGGAGCGGGTGGCCAAGGGCTCCTTCTTCAACTGGTACTACTTCTCCATCAACATCGGCTCGCTGCTGGCGGCCACCGTGGTCGTCTGGGTGCAGGACAACGTCGGATGGACCGTCGGCTTCGCCATCCCCACGGTGCTCATGGCCTTCGGCCTCGCCGTCTTCGTCGCCGGCGGGAAGGTTTACAGGTACAAGCGAACGGATGGTAGCCCCTTCACGAGGGTCTTTCAGGTGGTGGTTGCAGCCGTGAGGAATTGCCGTCTCGAGCTTCCCGACGATGTCTCGGCCCTGCACGAATATGGCGGGGCAGTAGGTGGGCATCATACGAGTCAATTCGGATTCTTTGACAAGGCCGCGATCGTGCTGCCGTCGTCGGAGAAGGAGGGCCCGTGGAGGCTCTGCAGTGTGGCGCAGGTGGAGGAGCTGAAGATGCTGCTGCGGATGGCCCCCGTCTGGGCGTCGCTGCTGGTCTTCTTCGCGGTCACGGCGCAGATGTCGTCCACGCTGGTCGAGCAGGGCGCGGTCATGGACAACCGCGTCGGCGGCGCCTTCACCGTGCCCCCGGCGGCCATGTCCACCTTCGACGTCCTCACCGTCCTCGTCTGCGTCCCCGTCTACGATGCCGTCCTGGTGCCGCTCGCGCGGCGCGTCACCGGCGAGGACCGGGGCCTCACCCAGCTGCAGCGCATCGGCGTCGGCCTCGCGCTGTCCGCGGCCGGCATGGCGTACGCGGCGACGGTCGAGGCGCGGCGGTTGGCGGCGACGCCGGCGAAGATGAGCATCATGTGGCAGGCGCCGTGCTACTCGGTGCTGGGCGTGGCCGAGGTGTTCGCCAGCATCGGCATGCTCGAGTTCTTCTACGACCACTCCCCGGAGTCCATGAAGAGCCTGGGCACGGCGCTCGCGCAGCTCGCAATCGCCGGCGGGAACTACCTCAACTCCGCCCTGGTCGGCGCAGTCGCGTCGGCCACGGCCGGCGGCGGTAAAACCGGGTGGATCCCGGATAACCTCGACGAAGGGCACCTCGACTACTTCTTCTGGTTCATGGCTGCTCTTAGCGTGATCAACCTGTTGCATTTCATCCACTGCTCCACCAAATACAAAGCATAATAAAGATTACAAAATTTCATCTGATTACGTTTTGGTACATTTCTTAGCTGGACATAAACTTTTTCTTAAACAATCAAACTTCGTTGGTTAAGCAAGCGAAAGTACATCTGACGGAACAAATTATCAAAAAAACAAACAACAAAGGTTCTACAGCTCTCTCTATTTCTCCAATGCAGTCTCGATGATGAAATATTGAAAAAAACGTTGTCAGCGAGGGAATGATCCCTGGTCACATGTTGTTAGAGCATCTTCACTCACGATTCAAAACATCGATCCCAGGTCGAATTTTATGTCTGGATGCCGAAATTTGGCACAGTCGTGTTTTCAGAAACCTGTTTTTATCCGGACTTGGGTCAAGTTTGGTCCGGACCTCCTAGTCTATTCCTAGGATTCCAGAAACACCCTGAAAACGCCGGACGAAGCGAATTCGGCAAAAAAAAAACGGCGTGTGGACCCGCCCAGTCAGCGACTGAAGCCGAGTCGTCGTTATCCTCCGGTGTCGAACCCCGCGAAGGACCGTCGGGCAATAACTGCCCATACCCGGCCCACGCGTCGCCATAATGGCGCAGCACCGCCTCCTTGGCTCCTGCGACGGACCTCCGGTCACTAAATTCTCGTAATTTCCCCTTTTCCCGACCACGCCGCTACACTTCTCCCGCCCTCGCCGGTCCCTTCGGCCTATATAATCTGGCGACCTCGCCGGCTCATTTCACCCACTTCCATCGCTCCTCCACTTCCCTCTCCACCGCGAACATCAACTCCGGCGAGAAGAGAGCAATGGCCGAGAGGTACCCAGCGATCCCGTGACGGCGAACGGTTTCGGCCCACGCATGCTCTACGACGCCGGCTACATGGCGCTGCCTGATACTACCTCCGTTTCAAGGCTTAAGGCACACACGCTTTCCAAAGCAAAGTTTGACCAAAAGAATTGAGCAACAAAATCTTAATTATATTATACATAATTAGTACCGTAGGATTCATATTGAAAAATACTTTCTAGTGATACTAGTTTTATATCAAAACTCTTTACGTATTTGGAGTAATTCTTGGTCAAAGAAAAAACACGCAAAACGAGGACGCCTTAAGCCCTGAAACGGAGGGAGTACGTCGTAAACGTAACTATAATTTTTTATATTCCATGCATGTCTAGTATCCACTTTACTTTGCTTTGTCTACACTTTGAGGTATTTTTATACGTTTTCTGAAACTAACCTATTGACAAGATGCCACAGTGCCAGTTGCCCGTTTTCTGCTGTTTTTTGTTTTAGAAAAGCTAAAAAATTAATATTCTCGAAATTGGACGGGACAAAAGTCAAAGTTACTATTTTTCCGGAGCGATACGGAAAATCAAAGCAAAGACGGAGTAGGGCACCAGGGTGGGCACACCCTAGGGTGGCACAGGCCCACCTAGGCCGCGCCACCAGGGGGTGTGGCCCCCTGGCTGCCTCCTCGCCTTGCCCCTTCGCCTATAAGAAGCCCCCGGGGAGAAAACCCTAGATCGTCAATCATATCTCCACAAAAAGTTCCGTAGCGCTGGCGCCATCGAAGGGGAGATTCGGGGGACAGAAGTCTCTGTTTCGGCACCCTACCGGGATGAGGAAGTTCCCCCGGAGCCATCTCCTTCGATCTCCACCACCATCTCCATCAATCTCCATCGCCATCTTTATCATTGTTGCTGACTCCCATGATGAGGAGGGAATAGTTCTCCCTCGACGATAAGGGCTCTACCGGTAGCTATGTGTTAATCTCTCTCTATATATGCATGATCTTATGGTCATGAGCTTTGTAATCAAGTAGATCTACCTTGCTACTCAGGTGCTTTAATAGATCTCTGGCTCTTTCCACGTGTGTGAAAGTGACAACGTGCACGCCGTGATGGCACTTAGGCTATAGTCTACATAAATACTCAAGTGCTTCAATAGATCTCTGCTCTCCCCATGTGTGTGAAAGTGACAGCGTGCACGCCGTGGTGGCACTTAGGCTAGAGTTCATAAATATTTATCGTGAGTATATTTGGAGTTGGATGTCTTTATGAAATTTTGGTGTTTGTTGGAACCATCTAGCGCTCAAGGTGACAGTGTGGGATTATCTAGATGGGGAAGACGGACTTTGAGGAGTGTTTTTATAGCCCTGCCATGGATTAGAGTGTCCAACCGAAGAGTAGTTTATGGTAGCATCATGAAGAGAATATATTTATTGAGAGTGTTCACTAGTGAAAGTATGATCCCTAGGCCTTGTTTCTAAGCATTTAAACACCGTTCACAACTAGAAATGTTACATGTTTGCTTGCTTCCATATTTTTGCCTTTAGTCTTTTCCTTCCCGTCAAAAGCTTTTTTCTGGCACCGTTACCACTTATAATCATCCATACCATTTGTATTTCACTATCTCTTCGCCGAACTAGTGCACCTATACACCTGACAAGTCTATTGGGTGTGTTGGGGACACAAGAGACTTCTTGTATCTTGATTGCAGGGTTGCTTGAGAGGGATACCTTTAACCACTTCCTCCCTGAGTTCGATAAACCTTGGGTAATCCAGTTAAGGGAAACTTGCTGCCGTTCTATAAACCTCTGTATTTGGAGGCCCAACAACTATCTACAAGAATACAAGTGTGTAGACATCAACACCGGACACGCGGAACCCGCCCGGCTGGAAGCTTAGCACCGGCGGCATCCCCATCCCGCCGGTGCCGACCGGCGATGAGCTCGCCGACGAGATCCAGGACTTCATCGTGGCCATGCATGATCCTGCCGCCGTCGAGGATCCCGACAACCTTATCTGCTAGGAGAATTGCTTCATCGAGCGCCGCCTCCAGGAGCTCGCCTGCCATGAGGGGCCGCCCAACTCGCCGCCGAGGTGCAACAACGGCCGCGGGTCGCTGGCGTTGGTGGAGCGTGCCAGGCCGGACGCTCGCGTCGGTGCTGTAGCACATCCACGCCGGTAACAACCTGCGTCTCGACTTCCCGCGTACGCCGATGCCGACGTCCAGGGCGAGGCGGCACTCTCCGGAGGATGGCCAGCCTGAGCTCCTCCTCCTCCGCCTCCCGCTCGTCGGGGTCCACGCCGGCGTCTTCACCGCCGCTGCGCCCAGTCAAGCGCGAGGCGGACTCGCTGGTCCGGTCGCCATTGCGGACACGCTCGCGGGTCATCGTAATCAACGAGCCCCGCGTGCCGGCACAGTCGCCACCTGATGTCCCATAAGTATATGGGATCGCAACAGTCTTCGTGGGTAGTATTACCCAATTTATTGATTCGTCACAAGGGGAGCCAAAGAAATACTTGCAAGCCTTAACAACTGAGTTGTTAGTTCAGCTGCACCTGGAAATAGTTCTTGCTCACAGAAGTTTATGAGTAGTAACAGTTTTGCAGTAGCAACACTAAAGCAACAACAATAGTGAAACAGTAGCAATAGTACCAGTAAGGGTAACAGTGGGATTCGAGTGCGGTAGGCATAGGGATGGATGGACGGGCGTTGCATGGATGAGTCTAAACATGTAACTTCAAGATCTAGGGCATTGCAGATAAATAAGAACAAGCATCCAAGTACTAAACAATCCTAGGCATGTGCTCCAAAAATAGTCATACGTGCTCGCAATGAGAACTTGCACAACATCTTCTGTCCAGCCAGCCCGTGGCAGCGAGGCCTCTAGGGAACGACTGGCAATTAAGGTGCTCCTTTTAATAGAGCACCGGAGCAAAGCATTAACACTCCATGAACATATGTGATCCTCACACCACAGCCATCCCCTCCGGTTGTCCCAATTATTGTCACTTTGGGCCTTTGGATCCGAACAATGATATGTGTACATAACTTGCAGATAAGATCACAAACAATACTATCATAATGATTCAATAATAAGTTCAGATCTGAGATCATGGCACTCGGGCCCTAGTGACAAGCATTAAGCACCACAAGTTGCAACAAAGTCAAATAGCACTAATAGAGATAGTAGGCACTATGCCCTACCAGATCTTATTCGATTACATGATAGAGCTCATCTAATCCCTACCATCCCCAAGCCTACAGCAGGGGATTACTCACTCATGGATGAGGGAAACATCGGTGATTGATGGAGATGCGTTGGTGATGACGATGGCGATGATCCTCTCCAAATTCCCCGTCCCGGCAGGGTGCCAGAACAGAGTTTCTGGATCCGAATCTTGGTTTTTGGTGGCGGCGGTGGAGCGGAACTCTTTCTGAAAAACTATCGAGCTCCCCTCGGTTTTTAGGTCGAAAGGCAACTTATAGGCGCATAGGGAGGCCGAGGGGGTTCCTGGGGTGGCTGCACCCCTCCAGGCGTGGCCAGTGGTGGGCCCGCGCCTGGGGTGGGTGTGGACCCCACAGGCCTCCTCTCCGTCTCGTCTTCTGGCTCCATGGATCTTCTGGTGAAATATAATTTTTGGCATATTTTTCGAGAATTTTCCTGATAGTTGATTTTCTGCACAAAAACAAGGCACCAAGGTAATTCTGCTGAAAACTGCGTTAGTCTGTGTTAGTTGTATCCAAATCACACAAGTTTAGAGAAGAAACAATAGCAAAGTGTTCGAGAAAGTAGATATGTTTTGGACGTATCAATGCCCACTGGCCGGCTTCGCCTTCGCCAGCCAGAGCCGGACGATTGGGCGGTGCCCGTCGACGAGGACGCCTTCGCCATGAAGATGGCGATGGAGCAGTCCCTCCGAGAGTTGGTGCCGCAGCCACCGGTGGAGCCATCGTCACTGGATATACTCGTCTGGTTGTGGGAGGACTAGGAGGAGGAGCGCCTTCGCGTCCAGCGCCAGCAGGAGCAGGCCGAGCGCTAGGCGTGGTCTGGCCGCGTGCTCGCCTACCAGGGCTCCCCGCTCATCGTCCTTGACGACGACAAAGAGGCTGGCCCCTCCCACCAGCCCTGGAGGTGCGACGACGCCGACTAGGGAAGCTCCCGCCTGCCGTAGCCGCCGAGCGATGACGACGATGATGGCAAGGCCGATCCCGGCTACACGTCCTTCTACAGCAACTTCGGCATGTAGAAGCGGCCTCCGACATTGGCATCGGTGGCGGCTCGGCGACGGCGGTGGCCTTTTATGTTTTCCTAGTTTTTTTTATCTAACTGTAGTTTAAATTCAATAGGGCGTTTTGTGAAGCAACCATCAAATGGCTAATTCAAAATGTTACCACCTCATTTTTCAAAAGTACTAGACCATCTTACATGGATAATATCCCAACCGGGAGAGCTCAAACCTTTCCATCCATTCCTGATGAAACAGATAAATTCTTGCCGAATCGATAAGAAGTGGGTCCGGTTTAAACTACAGATATATTATATGATGCTCATGATTTTTTGGAAAAATTATTTTTAGGTTCACAACATGCTATTTCATTAGAGATACACTTTGAGTTTTCCATTTGGTCACACCAAAAAGACATTTTCTTTTTTCCAAGTGCAAAAAGGGGTGTTTCATGAATCTTGACATAGTTCCGGTTGGTCTAGTGTTATAAAGATATGATATATAATTAAATAGATGATAGGGATGTTATATTTGGATTCCTCTCATTTTTTTGTTCGATTTGGATGTATTATTTGTTGAATTACGATTTACGGATTTGTAGATATGAATTATTCAATATTAAATGGAAAAAGGCAAAATAAATAAAATTTATTTTATTTTTATTTGAATTCAATATTATTATTACTTATTTATTGTTGTTTACTTAAATAATTATATGGAATAAAAAAATAAAGACGTCTAACATCGTGGTCCAATGGTTAATATGTTTGATATGGTAGTATTTATAGCAAGTTCTAATTTCTTTGTTGGAAGCCCATGTGAAAGGAATGGAGAAGTTAAACGTGCTGGGGCTAGAGTAGTTTTAGGATGGGTGACCAATTGGGAAATTTGACTATAAGTGCAATTTGATTTGAGATCAAATATACTTAGAGTTAAAATTGTTTGTGGGGTTAACGAGTTAAACAATTGAATAATAATAATAATTTTTTTTGTTGAAAAAAGGCCATCAGCCATCAGCGATGGACAGAGTGGGCTATGCCTACAGACTAGTTCGTTGTCGCAAACACACTCCCGAGGCATCCTAATCAACGAGCCCCGCGTGCCGGGGCAGTCGCCGCCCACTGGCCGGCTTCGCCTTCGCCAGCCGAAGCCGGAGCCGGCCGATTGGGCTGTGCCCATCGACGAGGACGACTTCGCCATGAATATGGGGATGGAGCAGTCCCTCCGGGAGTTGGCGCCGCAACCGTCGGTGGAGCCATCGTCATCGGATATACTCGTCTGGTCTAGGACGGACTAGGAGGAGGAGCGCCTCCGCATCCAGCGCCAGCAGGAGCAGGCCGAGCGCCAGGCGTGGCCTGGTTGCGTGCTCGCCTACCAGGGCTCCCCGCTCGTCGTCCTCGACGACGACGAAGAGGCCGGCCCCTCCCACCAGCCCTGGAGGTGCGGCGACGCCGTCCAGGGAAGCTCCCGCCCGCCACAGCCGCCGAGCGATGACGACGATGACGGCGGCGACGACGACGGCAAGGCCGATCCCGGCTACACGTCCTTCTACAGCAACTTCTGCATGTAGAAGCGGCCTCCGGCATCGGCATTTGCGGTGGCTCGGCGACGGCGGTGGCCTTTTATGTTTTCCTAGTTTTTTTTATCTAAATGTAGTTTAAATTCAATAGGGCGTTTCGTGAAGCAACCACCATGGATAATTCAAAATGTTAGCACCTTATTTTCAAAAATACTAGACCATCTTGCATGGACAATGTCCCAACCGGGAGAGCTCAAACCTTTCCGTCCATTCCTGATGAAAAGGATATATTCTTGCCGAAACGATAAGAAGTGGGTCTGATTTGAACTACATGTACATTATATGATGCTCATGATTTAAAAAAACATTTTTAGGTTCACAACATGCTATTTCATTAGAGATACACTTTAAGTTTTCCTTTTGGTCGCATCAAAAAGTCATTTTCTTTTTTCCAAGTGCAAAAAGGGGTGTTTCATGAATCCTGACATAGTTCTGGTTAGTCTAGTATTACAAAGATACGATACATAATTAAATAGATGATAGAGATGTTATATTTGAATTTCTCTTATTTTTCTGATCGATTTGGATGTATTATTTGTTGAATTACGATTTATGGATTTGTAGATATGAATTATTCATTATTAAATGGAAAAAGTCAAAATAAATAAAATTTATTTTATTTTTATTTGAATTCAAGATTATTATTATTTATTTATTGTTGTTTACTTAAATAATTGTATGGAATGTAAAAAAATAAAGACGTCTAGCATCATGGTCCAATGGTTAATAGGATTGATCTATAGTATTTACAACAAGTTCTAATTTCTTTGTTGGCGCTAGAGTAGTTTTAGGACGGGTGACCGATTGGAAAGTTTGATTATGAGTGTAATTTGATTTGTGATCAAATATACTTAGAGTTAAAAATATTTGCGAGATTAATGAGTTAAACAATTGAAAAATAATAATAATTTTCTTTTTTGAAAAAAGACCATCGGTCATCGGCGTAGCTGTATACACCAACGGCGGCTTGTCTACACCGATGGACAGAGTGGGCTATGCTACAGACTAGTACGCCGACAGGTCCGCCGTCGCGTTTGCCCCTGTCTAAAAGTTCGCCGCACGTCAAAAGACTGCAACCTATCTACTGGGCTGCCTTGCTTGGATCTGGAAACCCACCGTGCAAAGGGTTCAACATTATAACATGGAAAATAGATTGCTTCTGTGAAGATTTAAACTGTTAGAAATGAGATGAACTACTGTAAGATCAAACAAAATCGACACGATTGTCTATCCAGAAATATCTAACAAGCTGCATGAAAGTGCTCCGCGATATACAAAATCTTTGAAACAAATAGCACAATTAAGAGTTTCTCCCTCATCCCCGCTCCACATCACACTAGTACCCAGGTTGGCAAAACCGCAAACCAAGCCGTATATTTGACCATAGTAGTATGTGTTCTACGGAGACAAGTTGAAGGTTCTAAACATCCGATCCAGGGGGGACTAGATCAATTGTGCACACTTATTGACTTGGTGGCGAATTAGTACATGACACAACAACAGACGCATGTATAGCTGCTCTCACAGTTTTCAATGTAACTTGCGTCAGGATTGTAGATACTGCTCATTGCCTGGCAAATCCCTCTGCACCTTTCTGTCGTAGTGTTACCGCCTAGCATGTAGTGACACGTATGTCTAAGCTCACCATCTGCAACACCTGCGCAAATCGAGACTAGTACGTAGTAAAATTACGCGCGCAGGAATCACTTATGCATATATGCACGTGTTGATCGATTTGAAGGTATGCCGATATAACAAGAATGAAGATCTTAGTATAGATTAAGGACGAATATATTACTACCTATATGTCCCTCTGATGCAGGACAAGGCCAGTAACAGGCAGACATAGCAACAAGAGCTACAAAGCACAATGCCTTTGTGTTGTTCGTCATGATCCCCATATGGTCAGAAGCTATACCTAGTAGCTAGCCTTTTCCTCCGTCCAGAGGTACGGTGCTTCTTATGGCTAATGTGTGATGACGGTCGCTCTTCCTCTGATTCATGGTGCTTATATAGAGGCAAAAACGAATCGTGTGGTATCAATTCTTGATTCCTCCTGCATTAATGTTCCCTTGTGATTTCATAAAAGATACTGTATGATTTTCTGTGGAGACCTTTTTCCTTGGATTGGAGTAAACGATACTACTACTCAAGATTTGCTGTGGAGATCTCCAGATTTGCTGTGGAGTACTACTCCAGATTTAAACAGAAGGAAGTAGTATTTGAAAACGAATCGTGTGGTATCAATTCTTTCCACACGATTAGGATTTCATGCACATTAATCCTGTATTAAATACTACGTAGCAAATCTCTAATTGGTGGTCCACCCATTTTAATTCTATACTACATTGAATTTGAGAAACCACCAATTATTAGCTATAATTAATATTTTTGATTATATATATAGGTAAATATATATAGAGCAGAACTATTCTACAACCCCGAGATTATAGAATACCTATTCTACAACCCCACACCCAAACAAAGACCTTTCCCGAACCCAATCCACCCGGCCGGCCCCGCCCCACCTCCCGCGCGCCGCCCACCCCACCTTCGGCTCCGCCCGCCCCACCTCCGGCTCCGCCCCGCCCCACCTCCTGCGCACCGCCCCGCCCCACATCCCGCGCGCCAGCTGCTGCCCCACCTTCCTGCATCCCCACCTCCTGCTGAACCACTAATTTGAAAAGTGGCAGTTCACTTGATTATTTAAGTAGTGCAGTCTGCAAAACTATGATACTTCAGTCTGCTACCGGATAGAAGTTCAGAAAGCCCCCAACCCGATGGCGTGATCGATGGATTCCTGGGTTGGCTGCTAGCCATCCAATGGGCAGACTAATTGATACAGACCTGACGACAGTTAATGCGCTCATTGATCCTGTTCAGCATCAGTGGAGGACTGAGAAGATAAGAGAAATATTTCTAGCCCCGGATGCCTGAGCAATATTACAGATTCCTCTTAGGAGGAGTGCAGGAGAAGATTGGCTAGCATGGCATCATGAGAAAACTGGTGTTTATTCAGTTAGATCGGCCTATCATGCTTTTCTGTCAGTAAAGGAGAGTAGAGAGGCAGCGATCACTGGTGGAGTTGGACATTCTAATATGCAAAATGATGAAAAATGGAGAAGACTCTAGAAGTTGGATGTTTTACCGAGAGTACGAGTTTTTTGGTGGAGGGTTTTGAAAGGCATTTTGCCCGATTACGCAACCCTTACCAGGTGGCATGTCAGAGTAGATAGTACTTTCTTGGTATGTAAGAAAGCATCAGAAACTTTACATCATGCAATGATGGAATGCCCGCATGGGCAATGGACATCTTATGTGATTCTATGTTTAGCCAAGGGAAGCGGGAGAGTGGTATTGATGATGTCAGCGATTTGGGATTCGAGAAATCGTTGGACTCATGATGATAAGGGATATGATCCTAAAAGTAACACTAATCAGCAAGCCAAACAATGTGAATGTTCACATACAAGAACACCCAGTACGACACAGCAGCAAAATGATAATATAAAGGGAAGGGGGCAGGAGCACTGACCAACCGAGAACCATCCTCCGCTAGAACAGGAGAACCGAGACGAAGACCACGAACAGTGCACTCTGCACTGCCGAGACGCCCTGATCGCAGCTGGCGCTGGGCAGCTCCGGGTACTCGTCAGGCTGCGGCATCGCGCACTCGGTGTCGTCGAAGTAGAGCTTCCTCGGGAAGGCCCAGCCTGCAGCGAAGGTGAAGTCCTCGGCCTTCCTCAGTAGGATCTCTGTCTGCACATTGCCGTCCTGGAGCAACATTTCATTAAACCGCGGGAGGCCCCAGAACAACCTTGTATCATCTACAAAAATTCAGCTGTTAGTTTTGCAACATTGAGAATTCATGATAAAATATTTATATGCATATAAGTTTGCAAAGGAAAATTATTAGACTCACGTCAGCCTTACAGAGCTTAATTCCTTCTTTTTAGGATTGTTTGTGCTGCTCGCTGAAAAGAATGACATTTTAACTATTTTTCTTTAGTGCTCCCAACGTTACATTGTGCTTTACTGTGAATTTTGTATAAAAGTTGGGATAGCGTGTGATACAATGCTCACCTAGATGTAGAAACAGGGAACTAACTACTACTTGATTTCAGGTGACAAGGTTCTATGTGTCAGCTATAGCATACACATTTGATAAAAGGCTTCAAAAGCTTCCATGGTTCTGCTACTGGTCAACTGCGAGGATCAATTTGCTTCCATGGTTCTTCCCAGGGCCTATGTTTCAAATGCGAGGAGCAATTTGCTCCAGGTCACCGCTGCAAGAAGTTATTTTGGGGGCTTCTCCGAGAAGCCGCCCTTCCCCCAGCTTTCTGGGGAAGCCGGTCTAAAAAAAAATTAAGGCTTTCAAAATAGTTAAAGTTAAACAAATTTAGAAGCCTCACAATTTTTTTGAACCGGCTTCCCCAGGAAGCTGGGGGTAGGGCAGCTTCTGGGAGAAGCCACCAAAAGAACTGGGCCTAAGTCCTATCGGGCAGCAGGTGACGTCTCCATCCAGGATCCGTTGTCGATTTCCCTTGACTTTTAGTCTGGTCTGAGTGGAAATATTATAGTTAGTATCATGCATGTCATGTTGGCAAAAATCTGATGTGGCACAACGATTAATAAAAAAAAGATGGTTAGAGTATCATAGGTAGATACCGTATCATAGCACATAAAACTAGAAAATCCTCATACAAATAAATCTTGTACACAATTTTGTATTGAGATTCTAAAAATCATAAAATATAGTACTAGTATGATACTATCATATGATACCATGCACTATGAAGATAGTATCATACATTAGTATTATGCATGATACTAGTAGTATGATACTACCACTAGGACCAGCCTTACAACATCTCCACTCGTTGGGCGAACCCAGACCGAAAACCGGACTTTTTTGGCCGGACGAAGCAAGTTTTCGGCCTGCGTACGCCCAGCTCCCCACTCGCGTACCCAGGTCGAGTCCTAGGTTCGGCGAAATTCAGTTAAACTCGGCGAAATATGGGCGAACATAGGCATATTTTATTAAGTAGGGCAAGGACGCACATATTACATCGAATTAAAAACTAAGAAAAGGCCGTCGCCACCGTGGTCGACGCCGGACGCCGCAACTACAGGCCGAGGCGGGGGTGGTTGCCGGCATGGATGTTTTCCATGATGCCGACGAGAGTTCGCCCTGGAACGCTCCAGAAGCGGCGGCGGAAAGCCACATTGTGACGTGGCGGCGGCGGCAAGCCCTGCGGTCCGTCGTGTCGGGCGAGTTCCTCGAGGCGCCTGTCGGCGAAGAACTGCCTCTAGAAGACCAGGTTGCCAGGATCCTCGGCAAGATCCGGGTATTGCATGTCGGCGATAGCCACCTGGATCTCTCCGACGAGGTCCTCGTCGGCCGGCACCGGCGGAACAGGGATCCCGCCGGCGCTGAGTTGCCAGCCGAAGGGGAGACGAGTGTCCGACGGCGTCGTATAGCGCTCCTCGCGGAGCAGCCGGGCTTCCCACGGCGGCATCGTGCCTCGGCCCACGGCCATGGCTTCTCGGCAGAGTTGAGGAGGAAGAAAGGTGCGAATGTCCGAAGTTTGTCGGAGTTGTGGTGGTGTGAGAGACTGTGAAGAGAGACGGTGAGATGTACGCCTTTTATAGGTGGAGTTCCGCCGGAAGAATGACGGGATGGGTGTAGTGGCGAGGGCGGGAAAAGGAAAACGGCGGAAAGGATGGCGATTACTCGGCTTTTGTCGCTGACAGGCTGGTCCACTCGGCCAATTCACTGCGTCCAGTGTCCCAATGGCGTACCCGGGATTCTGGGTTCGGCCTGGATAGTCCGTACCAAAGTTGGCCCAAATCCGGCCGAAAAGAGGTCCCTCGGTGCGCGACTGAGCCGATTTTCAGCGTTCGAACATAATTTCGACGTCCAAATCGGCCTGCTGGATAGGCTAGTGGAGATGCTCTTAGACGGACTCGCCTATCGCGCGAACATGCCCGCCTTGGCCCGTGAGCGCGACTACCGTGATTGCCACGGATCCACACATCATCTGCTATGAAAAAATTAAAAAAAAAATGAAAATTGCCAGGAAAAGATAGAAATTACTGTGGCAACTCATGTGTACCTACAGTCCTACACCCTGAGGATCTCCCGCAGTGGCGGAGCTATGCACATGTTGCCAAGACCATGAAGTTTTGTATTTTGCCCCCCATGGATCCTTGCCAAGCTCCGCCACTGATCTCCCGGCGGGATCATTTTCTTGATAGATTTTCCGTTATTCTTTCTACGAGTTGTACCCTTGCTAGCTTTGCTAGTAATAGTACTCGGTCTTTTTAGGAACAAGCAACGACGGAGATAGAAAGCTGCGCTGCTTCCAAGTTGGTGTCTCTCGGTCTCGTTGGAGAGGAGAAGGGAGGAAGGGAGAAGAAGGCTACTCTGCTCCGTCGATACCTCCATCAGGTCAGGTCGGTCTCTCTCTCTCTCACTGAAAGTCCAGTCCAACAGTGAAGAAGGGCAGAGAAAGAGGGAAATGCCAGCTGATTTTCCTGTTGTTTTCAGGATTATAGTACGTATCCCGCATCATTTTGCGTGCGTCGCCGAAGCACGCAAGTAATCGCAGGTTTTCATCATAAACAGCACCAACTGTGGCTTGGAATCGATTCCAAAGTGACACCAGCGCAGAGCTGGACGGAAGAGATGTAGCCGCTAGTTTATTTTTTACTTATTAATGGTCCAGTCTACATTTTTTTATTCATGTAGATATACGATACTAGTACTCCCTACGATCCATACTAGTTGATTTATATTCATCTACATACGAATATATCCGGTCAAATTTTAGTGCTAAATATATTCGTATCTAGCCAAATTTAAGTCAACTATTATGATCGACGGAAGAAAATATATAAAAGCTTGGTATTGTCTGACACGTGGTTATTCTGCAACTGCCAATATATGATCGGAGTAGTATAGACAAAGTGCGAGGCAGCAGCAGGTCACATCTCCGTCCGTCCAAAGATGCTTTGTCGATTTCCCTTGATCTTTGTCCCTCTGCACGTTGTAGGTTTAGGCGTTTGCTTAGCTAGTGGAGTGGATCCCGACGGAGAAAAATAGTCAATTCTTTTGGAAACAAGCCTCTGAGCTGAGCTCTGCCTCTTCTTCTCGGTCGGTCCTGCTCCTGCAGGAGAGGAGAAAAGAACTGAAGAAGGCTGCTCTGCTCTGGTCCATCCATTCCATAGCTGATACCTCATCCGTCCTCCCCTCAGGTCTCCCTCTCTCTCTATCTTGCTCTCCCGCGCTTATTCTGAACTTCATTTGTAGCAACATACAGTTTATTGGACACGGAACTGTTCGTTCTTGCGTACTATCTGAAACCCCATGAAAAGGATGGTAACCTGAAATCCTGAAACTCCATGAGAAGGATGGCCCATAATAAGTAGAAAGAACCAAGAATCACCAAGACCAAGAATCCGGGCCCCGGGGGTTCTGAAGTCTCAGTTCGACAGTGAGGAATGGCAGAGAAAGGAGAGAGAAAGAGCCAGCTAATTAATTTCCCCTGCCCGTTGTTTTCCCTCATCATTTTGCGTCGCTGACCATACTATTTTTTGATTGCAAGCAATGGCAGGATTTTTCCATAAACGGCACGGAGAAAATCAGTGTGGTGGGACCGATTTCAATGTGACACGGACGTAGAGCTGGATGGAAGAGGTTCAGTGGTTGCTAGCTGTTGAAGTTCAACCTGAATTCTACTGTAGATTGTAAGCCACTAGGTAGAGCAGACGTGTGGATTGTTTTAATCTTTGCTTATCTTTTGTTTCATATTTCTCCAGATTATTAAGTTTGTTGAAAGTTTCTCCACGGTTCCTCTAGATATACTGCATATATATACACACACTTTTGCTTCGGTTGAAGGCGGCAGAAGAAGTCTCCCATGGAAGCGGCAGCAGAAGATGAGGAGAGGCCACTGCTGGCCCATCGCTTCCTGCCTCGACAACAGGTCACATTCTCTGTCGCTAATGAGTAACTGGAAATTGAGCAAGAAATATTGCATTTCCATGTGACACATAGCATAACCAAATTCAGTTTCTGTGTATTGTTATATTCAGGAAGAAGAAGAAGAATGTTCTATGTACACGAGTGATGGGACAGTCGATTCAAACAAACAGCCTGCTCTCAAGCAGAGCACGGGGAACTGGAGAGCCTGCTTCTTCATCCTAGGTACTCTACTCCAGAGTCCAGACAGACAACCTATCATCAAATACTAGAACAGTACATTTTTCTTCACTTTCAACGTTAATCTGGCTCACAGAAGTAGTATAACATTAATATGAACCTGAACCAGGCGCCGAGTTCAGCGAGTGCCTGTGCTTCTTCGCGGTGGCGAGGAACCTGGTGACCTACCTCACCACCGTGCTCCACGAGAGCAATGCCGGCGCGGCGAGGAGCGTGTCGGCGTGGATCGGCACCTGCTTCTTCACCCCCCTACTCGGAGCCTTCCTGGCCGACACCTACTGGGGAAGATATTCCACCATCATCGTCTTCCTCTCCATCTACGCCCTCGTAAGTGTGGCAACCATCAGTACTACTCTGTCCTGAATTGCTTTCTCTGTTCTGAATACTCTGTTGTGCCAGGGGATGCTCATTACGACAGTATCAGCGACGCTCCCACTATTCCTGCCGCCTTCTTCCGACAACAGCAGAGGCATCCACCGTGTCGCGGTATACCTGGGGCTCTACCTTGTCGCCCTCGGCACCGGCGGCATCAAGCCCTGCAGCTCGGCTCTCGGAGCCGACCAGTTCGACGACGCTGACCCGGCGGAGCGGGTGGCCAAGGGCTCCTTCTTCAACTGGTACTACTTCTCCATCAACATCGGCTCGCTGCTGGCGGTAGGGGTGGGCATAAAAAACCGAAACCGAACACCGAAACCGAATTAACCGGAACCGAAACCGAATACACCGAACCCGAATTAGCCGAAACTAATTTCGGTTAGTAAATATGATTAACCGAATTTATAAATATTAATTCGGTTTTGACTCACTGTTAACCGAAATAACCGTACAAACCGAAAAATATACGTGACAGAGCTAAATATATTTATAATTCTGTCCCAGGCGTCCATTACTGTACGTAGATATTAGCTCATGCGACAAAAAGACATGCATGCAAAAGCTGCCAGACAGCCCAATGCATGTACGTACGTCTGCAGCCACATGAACGTACATGTTCGTGGTTTAACTGTCAATTATGTCTATAAATTTTGTTGCAAGCCTTTTAATTGTTTTCCTGTTTCGGATATAATCATGTATTTTAGCTGAACTTTTAACACATACAATTTGTTGAATGTATATGGCTTGGAAGATAGACATCATCTTTTTGAACGAGCAAGATAGACATCATGCTTCTTATGTTCTTTTTCTACACATGCGTTCAAGTCATCAGCTAGCCATGTATTGCTTCGGGTACTCGCCGACCTGAAGGTTGCTTCCGGTGCGCCGATGAGTGGTTTAAGTTGTATGGATCTGACATAAATTATGGCACATTGTTGTTATTTCCAGAAGTTCGGTTAAAAACCAAACACCGAACCGAATTGTCCACTAACCGAACTATCGATTAATTAGAAAACCGAAATAATTTTAGTACCTATTTTGTAGAAACCGAATTATAGAAAAACCCAAAAAACTGAACCGAATTAACCGAAAAAACCGAATGCCCACCCCTAGCTGGCGGCCACCGTGGTCGTCTGGGTGCAGGACAACGTCGGCTGGACCGTCGGGTTCGCCATCCCCACGGTGCTCATGGCCTTCGGCCTCGCCGTCTTCGTCGCCGGCGGGAAGGTTTACAGGTACAAGCGAACGGATGGTAGCCCCTTCACGAGGGTCTTTCAGGTGGTGGTTGCAGCCGTGAGGAATTGCCGTCTCGAGCTTCCCGACGATGTCTCGGCCCTGCACGAATATGGCGGGGCAGTAGGTGGGCATCATACGAGTCAATTCGGATTCTTTGACAAGGCCGCGATCGTGCTGCCGTCGTCGGAGAAGGAGGGCCCGTGGAGGCTCTGCAGTGTGGCGCAGGTGGAGGAGCTGAAGATGCTGCTGCGGATGGCCCCCGTCTGGGCGTCGCTGCTGGTCTTCTTCGCGGTCACGGCGCAGATGTCGTCCACGCTGGTCGAGCAGGGCGCGGTCATGGACAACCGCGTCGGCGGCGCCTTCACCGTGCCCCCGGCGGCCATGTCCACCTTCGACGTCGTCACCGTCCTCGTCTGCGTCCCCGTCTACGACGCCGTCCTGGTGCCGCTCGCACGGCGCGTCACCGGCGAGGACCGGGGCCTCACCCAGCTGCAGCGCATCGGCGTCGGTCTCGCGCTGTCCGCGGCCGGCATGGCGTACGCCGCGTCGGTCGAGGCGAGGCGGCTGGTGGCGGCGGAGCCGGCGAAGATGAGAATCATGTGGCAGGCGCCGTGCTACTCGGTGCTAGGCGTGGCCGAGGTGTTCACCAGCATCGGCATGCTCGAGTTCTTCTACGACCACTCCCCGGACTCCATGAAGAGCCTGGGCACGGCGCTCGCGCAGCTCGCCATCGCCGGCGGGAACTACCTCAACTCCGCCCTGGTCGGCGCAGTCGCGTCGGCCACGGCCGGCGGCGGTAAAACCGGGTGGATCCCGGATAACCTCGACGAAGGGCACCTCGACTACTTCTTCTGGTTCATGGCTGCTCTCAGCGTGATCAACCTCTTGCATTTCATCCACTGCTCCACCAAATACAAAACCTGACTATTATAAAATTTCAGCTGATTACATTTTGTTACATTTCCGAGCCGCACAGAAACTTTTTCTCAAACAATCAGACTTCAGTGGTTAAGCAAGCAAAAGTACATCTGACGGAACAAATTATCACAGAAACAAGCAACAAAGGTTCGTGACAAAAGTTAACGTTACATCAAGGTTTTGCGATTCCGTTGTCTCGAGCTTCACCATTTGTATATCTCAAAGTTCTAACATAATTTTTGGCGCGGCCTCCCCATTCTGCCTGGGGGACTCCAAAAATTCAGTAATGCTACACGTACGGGCAAATACTTACGGAATTTTGGTTACGGACGAACGTGGAGAGCAAGTGAAGACTTGAGGCCCGGCAATCACGGGGTACAAAACAATATGCACCAACCAACCAATGCCACGTCAGTCCGTAAGCTCCCTCCGTAAAAGAAGTCCGTAAGACACGGTGGCGACACAAATTAAAATGAATCCCATTAGCTTATGATTTTCTTGCGCTTGAAGACATCCAATAATACAAGAAAAACAGCTCTTGACACAATTCTGAAAATGGATTTGTTTTATTCCAACAATGATGATTTCCATCCGCAAAAAAGAACAATGATTATTTCTAGCCTCTCAAGCAAAACGAAGGAACGCGGCGCCGAGCTTGGCGAGCTCGTACGCGTCCTTGTCCTCTGGCGTCAGCAACGACGTCGAGCTGCTCTTCCCGAACCCGTCCTCGCACTCCTTGGCCGCGACCGCCGCTTTCTCTAGGATCGCCGTCGCCGCACCAAACTTTCCGGCATTTACCGCGGACATGCAGGGAGGCCCGCCGTCAATTATGCCACCGTAGAGCGACTGGCACGACTGGAGGCATCGGGCCACGGCGGCGTCGTTTTCCTCCTTAAGCCTCACGCCGCCGCCGCCGCCTTCCCTGAGCAGGCGGACGATCTTGCCCTCCGTGCTGGTAGCGTTGTCTATGAGAAGGCCCACGGCGAGACCGGCGAGGTCCTGGTAGTCGAGCGAGTGGACGGCGTCGGCGACAGAGCCGAGAGCCTCTTGGCAGAACTCGACGTCGACGTGCGTGCTCGCGCTTCCGACGTTCTTGCACGCTGCCAGTATGATTTGGGCTGACGACAAGGGCGTTGGCGCCTCGGCCGCAACATGGAGGACGGGGAAGAGCATCAAAAGGAGAGCCATCAGGCTGGTGGAGGAGGTTGAGGGAGCCATTGTCAGTTTCGATCTCCTCTAGTGCATATGACTGTTTGCGTGACAAATATATATGGTAGATGAACATATAATGTACTGTGGTGGCCTTTAATACATGTATATACTGATTTATTTCCAAATTTGGCTGGATGTCTATCAATATACCGTCATTAATGGAGATATACTTAATATTGGAGAATTTTTGGATTTTTCGTTTAGGACATGAAAACTTCAGTGGCATTTCAGCGGAGAAACATTTCAAGACAATTTTTCTTTTGATGTAATAGTAGTACTAGTACATGTTTTACACGTATACACGTATACAGCTGTGCCATTGTCCTTGTATTTATTGTCTTAGATTTTCTAGATCTTTATAACATTTAGATTTTATAGTATTGATGAAATAAATGACCTAGATTATTTGTCTAGTGTGTAGCATATGGTTATAAAGAAATCCAAATCATTTATTTCTAGACGGAGGGAGGACTTTCTTCTTCAGGATAGATGAGGCGTATTTGTTTAGATTCACATATATCTAGATGTGTTTTAGTGTATATATATGGATCTAACAAATCTTAACACTATTTCATACTCAGTGGTGGTATTTTTATGTTGTGGACACGCTCACCAATATTTTGAAAACCTACTCCCTCAGGTTTATATTAACAGCCTCAACTTTTTCTAGATATGAATGCATCCCATCTAAATAATTAACTAGATACATACGAATCTAGATAAAATTGAGGCATTCATATGAGCCAAGGAAGTATTAAATTTTCGAGTTAAATATCGGATCCCACATGGTATTGCTCCACTCACAGTGTTGGGCAAAATCTCTGATCTTAAATTAAAGCTTCGGTTTGTAATCTCGAAGTATTATATTTAGCGGTTCAAATATGTATCTTTACATTAAAATGACATCACTATAGGAATCAGGCAATTTATTATTCTCCTTTAGATCCGTAATAAGTGTCGATAATTTAGTACTATTTTAGTAGAAAGTTTGTATACTATATATCCGACACTTATTTTGGATGGTAGTAGGTAAAGTGATTTGCCGTGAGCAGACAGTTGGGACACACGGCAAACCAGTGTTTTATCATAGGCAGTGTAAATACTCACGACAAATATAAAACACATGGAAAATCACAAAATGTACTCACGGTAAAGAAAAACAAATTGTCTCGATGGCTCACGGAAAATCAGGCGCCATCTCCTAGTCTCCCGCCCACCAATGACGAGAAAACGGTGCCTTAAGTGAGCATGTCGTCGGGGCCTATGCTAAACTAGGAGATTTGCCATGATTTTTGTTTTGATCCCGCGGCTCCCACGCTAGGCAGCCCAAACCCCACACACGCGTAGATCATCCCCTCCCATTCATCCATTCCATGGCCTCACTCTCTCCCCAACCCCTCCCGTCACATGCCGCCGGCCACCCTAGCCCAGCCTCGCCGGTGACCCTCCCCTCCACCTCAGGCTATGCTTTGGAATTAGATCCAGTACAGATTCGTTGTTAGTGATGAAACATCCAGTGATAAATAGAAGTTGTTGATGTTCTCACGATAAACTCTCCAAGCATACCAGACCTAGTGTTCCCAAAGGTCATGTTTTTTGGGTCAGAAACTTTTTCTTAAACAATCATACTTCATTGGTTAAACAAGCAAAGTACATCAGACGGAAGAAATCGTCTAAAAACAAACTACAAAGATTCGTGACAAAAGTTAACATCACATCAAGGTTTTGCGATTCCATTGTCTCGAGCTTCACCATTTGTGTATATCTCGAAGTTCTAACATAACTCCGGTGAAGAAACTACTCAAGAAGAATGTTCCATAAGTTGGGCAAACCTCGCAGATTTTGGAAAGAGGCCTTATGAGCCACCTGCCCCAATAGATTTGGAAAAGACGCCATATGGCATAGATATACCCCTTGTAAGGCAATGTCGAACTGTTGCTTCAAAGTTGTATTACTTTCCGGGAAAGAAGACAAGGAGCACAGAAAAAGATGAAACTGGAGAACATGATCATGCCCGACATAATGGGAATGGCATTCTAGCGTTCACGATAGGTAGCGTGCATGCATGTTTGAACCGTCCATGTTGGTTCAGCTTCTTGCTTTGAGATTGGTTCTGCAAGTTTTCTCAAGTTTCATCTTGTTTTATAATTTGGAATCTGATTGTTATGCCAAAACATTTGTTGATCCCATGCATGCGACCTAACATGCACGGTAGAGTTGCCTTTCTGCACACATCACATATTCACTGTTGTTACTGTCAAGCTTCATGCACTAGCCAACGCAACCAAAAGTCCGAACTGATGGAAAGGGCTAGTGCAATCCACTTATACACTTCAACACCCCCTCTCACGTGTGACGGGGAGAAGTCAGCACGTGCAACCGGAAGAGAGCGACGGCGTGCGAAACTCACGTATGACTCAAGAGGCCTATACGTGGACACAGAGGAGTCAACAACAATTTTAGGATAAATTGCGAAAGCCAGGACTCGAACTCGAAACCTTAGGATCTGATACCATGTCAAGCTTCATGCACTAGCCAACGCAACCAAAAGTCCGAACTGATGAAAAGGGCTAGTGCAATCCACTTATACACTTCAACGGTTACCACTACCAAGAAGGTTGATGCTCTCGAGGACAAGCTATGTATAGGAAGCTATTGATCCCAGTGCCAGAATATTGAGGGCAATGTAAAGGCAACGCAATGGGATCTCCTCACTACAATGGTGTCGTCCGTAAACACGAACACTAATAAATGGAGAGTTTGTCAAATGTTTTGCTAAAAATTCATGGTGTCCATCACCTAAGACCAGCAATTCTACTACAACCTCGTTCCCAACTATATGCTCTCCGGTATCATCCTCATCGGAATGGTCGTACTAGGATAAGACTTCCACTCCTTGCAATGATGTCCTCACGGTTGGGACATCGCTGCCAAGGATACGACTACCCGATATGGTAGAAACTAGAATTGCATTTCATAGTTATATGTGCTTCCCCTCGCCTTATGATGTAAGCGAGACAACATGAGACGAGAGGAAGCAATAGGATATTAGATGAAAACGAGAGCTCCCCTCTTATTGGTACTAAGCTATATATGTTTCTAAACACCACTGACGATGTTATATTTTTACTGGAACTTGACGATACTTTTGACATGGCTTTGAATCCTTATATGTTGCTAGAATTCACTCTTTACTTTTGCTAACAAAGGTTGTGTTATATCTGAAATGTTTGAATTTTCTACTTACCTTCATGTGTTTATTATTAATATGTATCTCTGTTACACAAGTAAAGAAATTTCCAATGGACACAAAATGCATGACTTGTTATGTGACACCAAAAAAGCGTTTTAATGCACAAACCTCATGAGTGATTCTAGTCTGAACAACTCATGTTCCAGATCATATGAACAACGCTGCCCATAAATTTTTTTTTGACGCAAAGGACAGTGGGGAAGGCCCCCACTGTCCATAAATAGGAGGCTCCAGGGTAGCTAACCACCAATTAATTAGCTATGCATTTTTCTGCATGCTTGTATTACGTTTGTGAGATGTTAGAGAAAACTGAGTCTTCAATTCTTGTGGCAGACCCAACGATGCAGAGATCTTGCCAAAGTATTAGGAACCCGGCTGTTGAGCGTCTATAGGATGATGTAGCCGGCTCCACTATGAACGGGTAATCACCTTGTCCCACTCCAGCAGCATGAAAGACATCTCTACCCAGGTTACTTGGAATTTTGCTTCGATCCATAGTAATATGTTTGGCACCATAAGAGAATATCGCCTGGAATAGTTAGGCTACACACCAAGAACAAAGTCAGATCTCAGGTCGGCTTGACTGTTCAATTTTCATGGCGAATGAATATCATCTGTCGAGTAATTAATGTACGGACACTTGAATATTCTAGGTCAGTCATATGCATGCTAGAAACCGATCGATCTTGTTCGGTTATTTTCTCCTTTCTATGTTTGACTTTGCCAATTGACTGCTTCTCCGCCTGTTCTATGATGTATTGGACACGGACTGACTCCTATGATCCTCTCACTAATAGAAAACTGATCTTTGGTTCAGAGCATTAGTCCCGGTTATGTGCTGGTTCCAACGGCTAGAAACGGCCGCATGGTTTAGAAGACATTAGTCCCGGTTCGTTAGTCCCGGTCCATTCAACAAATCGGGACTAAAGAGTCTGGCGCTAGAAAGGGCTTGCCGTGTGGACTATTAGTCCCGGTCTCGGTTTGTGTAACAAACCACAAACCGGGACTAATTTCTTGACTATATCTTCTTCCTCTCCCTGTCCGAGCCATTTCAAGCTCACACAAGCATCTCCCTCAAATTTCTTTCCTCAAGAGCTCGAGTTCATGCCATTTTTTTCAAGATTTGTGAAGATATTTTTGCTCCACATCTATCTAAGGGTCCTAAGCGGTTAACAACGTCATCCTTTCATCTTTCATTGCTAGTTTAGCTTATTTCATGCTCTAGAAATGGAGGGATTTGTATGGATTCTATCTCTATATATCTGGTTAATTTGGCACATATAGTCCTCAAAATTCATTTGATTCATCGAAGTACAGAGATACATGAGTTCATCATATCTATATATCTTGGTTTGGCACATAGTCTCGAAATTCAGACGATTCACAGATGCATCATGCCACCGTCGAGCAACAAAATATTCTTCTTCTACCTGCCATCACAAAATCCATTATTGCAACAAAAATAAAAATAAAAACTATGAAGGCACACATATATATAGTGACGCCCTAGCATTTTAATCATCGACCGTTGAAGCAAGTAAGAACCAAAAACATGAACACGTCGGGGAGCTAACAAATTAAATTAGGGAGTGCCTCTATGGCGAGCTCCTCGAAGATGTCTGAGGACAGTGTTGGAGATATGCTAAATGGGTATCACCATAGCATGTCTCTAATCTGGATAACCCGGGTGGCCCACAGTTGGTAGCAAGGCCCATGGCCTGCTGGGCGGTCCAGTTGGATGGATCCAGAAGGAAGGCCCATGCCGAATAAAGGAACGCTACGGAGGAGTCACCGACGTACCCGGAACCTTGGAGTGCTAGACACGATAGACTAGTTGTATACTATGTAGAACTCTATAACCTGTCCGGCAAGGACTTTGCCTGTAACCCTAGGATCTGGCGACTATATAAGCCGGACCTATGGGACCCTTTAGGGCACGACACAACTCATATCACGCACACCGAACCGATCCCTGTAACTCGGCGTATTGCCATTATAGTGATTTATAGCAGGAGCAAGATTCTGCCACCGTCGTGGGATCTGAACTTGGGTAAGCTGTGTTACCTCGTACCAACCAACCTTCCTCCTTACTCCACGTCTCTAAACACGCTCTGTGAGGACTCCTTTGATACGTCAGAAAAGTATCTATAATTTTTTATGTTCCATGCTTGTTTAGTATTTACTTTGCTTTGCTTTGTCTATCTTTGAGGTATTTTTATACATTTTCTGGAACTAACCTATTGACAAGATGCCAAAGTGACAGTTGCCTGTTTTCTGCTGTTTTTGGTTTCACAAAGCTAAAAAATGAATATTCTCAGAATTGGACGGGACAAAAGCCAAAGTCCATATTTTCCCCTAAACGATACGGAAAATCGAAGACGAGACGGAGGAGGACACCAGGGTGGCCACACCCTAGGTTGGCGTGGGGCCCACCCTGGCCGCGCCCATAGGGGGTATGGGCCCCCTATCCCTCCATCGACCTTGCCTCCTTCGCCTATAAGAAGCCTCCGACCCAAAAACCCTAAATAATCAACCAGAAAGCCACGAAAAGTTCCACAACGCCGCCGCCACCAAAGGAGAGATTCGGGGGACAGAAAGTCTCTGTTCCGGCACTCTGCCGGGATGGGGAAGTGCCCCCGGAGCCATCTACATCGATCTCTACCATCATCTCCATCACGGTTGTTGATTCCCATGATAAGGAGGGAGTAGTTCTTTCTCGAGGCTAAGGGCTCTACCGGTAGCTATGTGTTCATCTCTCTCCCTATGCATGATCTTGTGGTCGTGAGCTTTGTAATCAAGTAGATCTACTCTACTACTCAAGTGCTTTAATAGATCTCTAGCTCTCCCCATGTGTGTGTAAGTGACAACGTGCATACCGTGGTGGCACTTAGGCTAGAGGTTACATAAATACTCATCGTGCTTTAATAGATCCATGTTTTTCCCCACGTGTGTGACAGTGACAGCGTGCGCGCCGTGTGTGGCACTTAAGCTAGATTACATATATATTCATGAGTTATGTTTGGAGTTGGATGTCTTCATGAAATTGTGGTGTTTGTTGGAACCATCTAGCACTCAAGGTGACAGTGTGGGGTTATCTAGGTTGGGAAAGACGGACTTTGAGTAGTGCTATTATAGCCCTACCATGGATTAGAGTGTCCAACCGGAGAGTAGTTAAAAGTAGTATCATTAAGAGAAGATATTTATATGAGAGAGTGTTCACTAGTGAAAGTATGATCCCTAGGCCTTGTTTATAAACATTGAAACACCGTTTGCATCTAGATCTATTGCATGTTTGCTTGCTTCCATCTTTATTTCAGTTTGCCTTTAGTCTCTCCCACGTCAACAACAAGCCAGAAGCTCTTTTTTGGCACCGTTACCACTTGTATTTCACTATCTCTTCGCCGAACAAGTGTATTGGGTGTGTTGGGGACACAAGAGACTTCTTGTATCTTGATTGTAGGGTTGCTTGAGAGGGATAGCTTTGACCACTTCCTCCCTGAGTTCGATAAACCTTGGGTAATCCACTTAAGGGAAACTTGTTGTTCTACAAACCTCTACACTTGGAGGCCCAACAACTGCCTACAAGAATAGAAGTGCGTAGATATCACCCTCCATGGCGTACTCGTCGTCAATACCACGACAGACGGGATCCTAAGACATCTTCGAGAAGCTCTGTCATAGTGGTGTCCCTACTCTCGCACACCATCTTTCAGTTTATATCTTTTCTAGCTAGATCAGTATGTTGGTGGATCCAACTAATTTCACATATTAGGGAGTGCCTCTACGGCGAGCTCCTCAAAGAGACGAGGTCCTAACACATCTTCGAGAAGTTCCGACGTAGTGGTGTCCCTGGTCTCACCCACGATCTTCCTTGCAGTTGATATTTCACAAGGAAGCCTATTTATAGATTAAGCAGTACATCATAGTGTCGACACTCACGGCATAATGTCGACACTCACCCCTGTCATAGTGTCTCCACCCACTGAAATAGTGTCGCCACTCACTGGCATAGTGTCTCCACTGATGACATATAGTGTCGTCACCCATTTTTAGTCCCGGTTGGAGACACCATCTAGGACTAAACGGGCTCACGTCGTCCCTAGCCCGTCGCAACCCCTTTAGTCCTAGTTGGTGTGTCCAACTGGGACTAAAGATGGAGTAGAAAGTTTTTAAATCAGTGCATAGTTGTTTGATGTATACGCTGGGTGCTTTTATTTTTAGACTAGTACTAATCTTAGCATCGTGATTTTGTTTGATGTACTTATATAATGCAGATGAGATGACAATGGATGTACGCTGATCGAAACTCTGGCAAGTTCATTAAAGACGTGCGTTCTTTTCTCATTGTGGCAGAGGCAAACAAGCAGAATGGTTTTATGTGTTGTTCATGTGGTGAGTGTCCATGAAGAACGCATGTACAAGTTGATAGATGAGGGTACAGGAGGTTACCATTACGATGGAGCAGACGGCGGTAGAGATGATGATGGCTCCCAATTCCTCAACTTGGATGAAGCCGATGGTAGAGATGACTTTGATGAAGACTTTGGTGGAGACGAGATGGAGATGACAATAGAGACGACGGTGGAGACACCATAGCAAAGTCCGGCGAGGTATATAATGCCTCTGCTGATCACGAGCTAGTAGATGCATTAGTTGATTCATATATATATATATACACTAACAATTGTTTCTTCTCTTAGACCTCCACATTGGGCCAATCTTCTGCAAGGAAATGAGGCCCGACCAAAAAGTTGGTCGATGGTGCGTGTTTCACTATTGATGTAGTTTCTGAGCTGGGCGAACCTTTGGAGACGAAAGAGGCCGCAGGTGTATTTGTATATCAATGCGGAGTGATAGTCAGGGACACCATCCCGATCACCACTCAGAAGTGGAATAAGCCAGTAAAGAAAAGCGATCAAGTTGGAGAAACTTTTGTCGATGACAGAGCCAAAGAGTGTCTTTGTAATTCGCTCATGACACACTTCTCTCTACCTGAATTGGACACTCATGAACTCAATGAGACATTGAGGTTGACAGTCAGAAAGTGGGCCCTTAAGAAGATGTGCGAACAATTCAAGGACTGGAAGAAAAGATTGTACAACAAATTTGTCAAGAAGAAGCTGACTCCGCCATTCATTGGCCCGCTGGAGAAGCAGCGGCATAACTGGACCGCATTTGTGACATACAAGGAATCAGAAGAAGTTAAGGCCAAGTCGGCAAAGAATCAGAAAAATGCGGCCAAAAAGAAATATCACCATATTATGGGGACATGTGGCTACAAGACGACCATGCCTAAGTGGGCAAAAACCTAGAAAGCCATGCATGCTAAAGGGGTTATTAGAGCTACAAATCAGTGGTCCGTGAGGTCAAAAAATTGGTTACTTGGGCATGGTGGATCACATGACACTGAAACCGGGGATATTATTGTTGCAAAGAAGGCCATTGTTGAACCCAAAGATGAACTTATTAAAGTGATAAAAGAGGCTCAAGAGGGAAAGTTCGTTCCCGATAGAGAGAACGATGAGCTGACATATGTCCTCGGGAATCCTGAAAAAGTCGAACGAACACGAGGATTGGCCCCATCTGTTCCATGGAAGACTGGGTTTCCCCAGGACATTGAAACTTATAGAAGCCGATCGAGAAAAACGAACCGGCAGAAGGCGGAGGAGGCAGCGCGGTTAGAGGCGGTTGAAAAAAGGAATAGGGAATTTCAAGCCATGTTCAAGCTGCAGCAGGAGCAGATTAATGAACTTAGAGTACTGGCCCGACAGCAAGATCCTGCATTCGACAGTCCGGTGGGCTCATCTCAGCGGAGAAGCAGCGTGACTTCCACGGAGGTACAAGCTAATACTCTACTGCTAATGGAGAATAATGCATCGGTGATAGATGATACGGCCGGTGCAATGATGGTTCTCTACCCCGTGGATGAATTCGAGGAAAGTACAGCTTGTGAGCTACATGTGACAGTGAAGAACATTTCTATGAAGGTGGCGCTTGGCTTTGCTTCACCTTGTCCACCGAAAGCGAC
This sequence comes from Avena sativa, assembly GCA_916181665.1. Lineage (NCBI taxonomy): Eukaryota > Viridiplantae > Streptophyta > Magnoliopsida > Poales > Poaceae > Avena > Avena sativa. The sequence continues at coordinate 290,574,849 of OV702296.1, forward strand.
CTACCATGGAAGTCAGTTTCCAGTTGGCTATGATCGTGTCGGTGTGGATGAAGTTAAAACGACATGTCGATCATTGGAGCTTGACATCCCTGCAGGTGAAGGTGAGAAAACACTGGGAGAAGTGGAGGGTGGGATCATTCTTTAGAAAAAGCAGCACATCATGTTTCCAGGCTGGGCGCCAAGGCAATCTTCTCCTCCAAGAAGTAATCCATCACCTCCGAGTCCATCATATCCAACGAGAAACAATAGCCCACCCCTCCCCGAGAGGGACCGTAGCGCGAGTGCGTCTCCATCTCTAGCGCCTCTGCCTCCGCCCACTGAATCAAAGGGAAGATAGCGGAAGAATAACACCACTATGTCGAGGGATAAACGACGTTGAAAATGACAAGAGCCCCTCTCAAGAGTACCGCCGTCTCCTCCCAAGTTGGCTTATCAGCGTACGGATGATGAAAGCATGATGATCTCCCAAGCCGAAGTGAAGGCCCATTTTGCACCAAAACAACCCGAGCCACATGTGCAAATTGATCCAAAAGTCAAGAAGCACTTCAAGGAATTCCTTGCACAACCACCCCAACATGTGTTACATAGAAAATATGACTATACACGATGTCTTATGAAGACACTGAAAGAGAAGTCATCAAGCAGTACTGCAAGCGGGAGAACATCAAAAGAAGTTCCCCAGCTCGGCAAACAGGCAAACAAATCGATCGTCCCGCTCAAGGTGTTACCCCAGCCCACTCAAGGTGCAATAGATATGAAAGAAGCTATTAAATTAGCCAAGGAGTGTAACGTGCCTATCGAACAAATTCTAGGCGGCGTCGGAGATGTCGCCACAGCACCAATAGCACGGAAATTTGTCTACGGGGAGCCTCTGGTCAACGAGAAGATATTCGATGATCTGCCAACACATGTGCAACTTTTGCATGCCTGGTACTTGAAAGTCATAAAGGAAGGGCGAAAGTTTATCCTATGTAAAGTTCGAGAGGAGTACTTACATCCAGACATGATCTCTATTGAACTTTGTGAACTATTTTAGTTATTCAACCTAGACGCCCTCGACAAGTCCCTCCTTAGCTGCTATTGTCTGTAAGTAATTAATTCTCTAACTCAGCTCGTTCAATTCATTGCATGTAGTTATCCTCACTATATCTCCTTCTGTATGCTATTATATATGCAGAATGAAGATTCGGGAATGTAGAATAAAGTCAATCTATGACATTGGGTTCGTTGACCCAAACAGAGTTAATGGATATATGCTAATAAATAACCCGAGGAAATGGAGGATAACTTGCTAATGTTTTTAATAGAGCAACATTACAAGACGCAAATACTATTTCCTTACAACTACGGGTGAGAGCCTTATATTTCCTTACTGTCTTGTACACATTCACTTTTTGTTCACTCGATGTTAATGTTGGAATTATGCCCTAGAGGCAATAATAAAGATGTTATTATTATAATTCTTGTTCATGATAATGTTTATATTCCATGCTAGAATTGTATTAAGCGGAAACTTTAATACTTGTGTGGTTTGTGAACAACACCGTATCCCTAGTACGCCTCTATGGACTAGCTCATTGATTAATGATGGTTAAGGTTTCCTAACCATAGACATGAGTTGTCGATTAATAATGAGATCATATCATTGGGAGAATGATATGATGGACAGACCCAAACTAAGCGAGGCAATTAGATCGTGTCATCGTGTTCATCTTTGCGAAGCTTTTCTTATGTCAAATATTGTATTCCTTAGACCATGAGATAATACAACTCCCTGGTATCGGAAGAGAGCTTTGAGGTCATCAAACGTCATCCTATGAGAGGGTGATCATAAAGGTGTCTCTCAGGTGATCGGAAAGTATCTGTTGGGTTGTATGTATCGAGATGGGATTTGTCCCTCCCAAGTCGGAGAGATATACTTCGGGCCCACTCGGTAATCGATATCAACACCGCTTGCAAGTATGTGGTTAAGGAGTTAATCACAAAGTGATATCTACGGAACGAGTAAAGTACTTGCTGTGAACGAGATTGAACTAGGTATGATGGTACTGACGATCGAATCTTGGGCAAGTAAAATATCGCGAGACGAAGGGAAAATATATATGGGATTGATTGAATCCTGGAGTCATGGTTCATCCGATATGATCATCGATGAATGTGTGGGAGTCAATGTGGGTTTCCAGACCCCGCTATTGATTATTGATATAAGATCATGTCTGCATATTCTCGAACCCGAAGGGTCACACACTTAACGTGTCTCGACGCTAGGATAGATTGGATAATTGGTTTATGAGTTTTTGTTCGGAGTCTCGGATGGGATCCGGGACATCACGAGAGGTTCCGGAATGGTCTGGAGAATAAGATTCATATAAGGCAATGCAGTTTTTGGAGTTCGGAATTGTTTCGGGTTAATCAGTACTGTACCGGAAGCTTCTAGAACCTTCCGGAGTGGGACCAACGTGGCCCCACTTGTCGGGAGGGGGCGTGGGCCTACGAGGGAGTGCCCTGGTCGCATTGGGCCAGGGGCACAAGGCCCCATAGGCCCAGCCGGCCAAAACCCTAGGGAAACCCTAGGGAAACCTTCTAGAAGGAGGGGAAAACTTGCCCCCCACTCCAACCCTTGGGGCCGCCGCCCTAGGGCTTGGAGGAGGGGCCAAGGGGGCCGGCCAGCCCCCTATATATAGAGGGCAGGGGCACAGCCCTTCTCCCCCACTCCTTCAACCCTAGCCTCCATACTGCTGCCCTCCAGATCTCTCTCCCAACTGCGCGTAGGCGAAGCCCTGCCGCAGAAACTCTCCACCGCTTGCACCACGCCGTCGCGTTGTAGATCCAATCCGTCTCTCCACCATACTTGCTGGACCAAGGAAGGAGGAGACGTCGAGGTGCCGCACGTGTGCATCTCACGGAGGCATCGCCACTTGTGGTGCTAGATCGGATCGGATCGCGAGGAGGAGAAGCGAGTACGACTACATCACCCACGTTCCGACGAACGTTCCGCTATGCGAATCTTCAAGGGTATGAAGATCTAATCCAATCTCTCTCGTTGTTTGCATCTCCTAGATTAGATCTTGGCTTCCCTCTGTTCGCAACCGTAGAAAATTTTGATTTACTATGCCGCGAAACCCTTCAGTTAAGTGTATATAAACGTGCGCAGCTTTCACTGGATTCTTCTAAACATTGACGTTGACCGTGCAAAAGTTGAATCTCGGACTCATTAAAGAAGCCGATGGAAGACTACCGCAGCATACTTGATATTCTCCAAAAGTAATTTCAAACATTATCGCATTATATCTGTCTCTTTCGTTCATTCTCTAAGATGTCAAGTAATTAATAACTTATTCATTTCTTCTTTGTCGGACAGGGTTTGGAAAAGGTTTACGAATGAGGTTCAGGATGAATGGCGTAAGGAGCTGACTTTTTGTCTGATCCTGGTAAGTAGTACGAGATCTAGGTCCTCGTATCTCTTTAATTCTAGTCTCCATACAATTATCATACTTGATTATTATTTGATTGAATTATATTTTCAAAAAATGTGCGACGCAGCCATAGGAGACTAATTTATGGAGCAAGACACAGACTTTCTTTAAGTACGTAAATAATATATTCACAATTTATTTTATACCATAATTTTTATTGAGTTCCATTCATAATGATCTACTTTTTTATATATAGTTGGATGCGATGCGGGATAAGCTCCTACCACATTAACGCCTACTAGCAATTTAAGAGGAGTTGTCGGGATTTTTGCTCAGGGACGTCATAAATACAAAAGGACAGTACAATATGGATAGATCTTAAAGTATTCATGTAATGTAATGATCTTCGTGTAAATCAAACAGACGAGTTCTAGTCTCGGATGACACTCGTATACCAAGTTGTGTGTGTGTATATATATATATATATATATATATATATATATATATATATATATATATATATATATGGGAAATAGTGGCCTATCTAGGATGCTACCTATGCATACTAATCCAACAATTAAATATTCTATAGAGAGTACGAAGTTGAGCAGCAGGAGCACAAAATATCTAATGGAAAACATCACACCCCGTTATATAGAGAGTATTTTTTGCAAGCATTGCTAGTACATGCAAGTACACATGCAAGTACTAGCAGATGCATGCAAACTAGCAACAGCTCACGTATGCATGCAAGCTAGCAATACTAGTAGACCACTTAATTGACTAAAATTTCAGCACGCATTCTAGCAATACATTCAGACCATTGAACCGGCCAAAATTGGTGGGGAGGCTAAAAAGGATATGGCAACTAGTACGTGAAAGGGGAGCTGCTAGGGAGAATGGTCTGAAATCCCGTCTCTATATAAAGGAACAAGTTTTGCTTTTGTACTGAAAAAAATTTAGCGGGAACGCGGGAAGCACTCCCGCGCTAAAACGAAAGCCAAGCACGGGAAAAATGACCGAAATTTGTGCAACCCTCATGGTTGAATTTATTGCATGCTAACTTGCTTGATATATTGGTCTAGTCTCATGGTTGAAATTATTGTATAAATTCTTGCATGTTTTCGTGCTCATATTGATACTAACATGCACACATCCCATCACCTAGTACAAGCTAGTAATGTCTAGTGCAAACAAGTACTACTGGCATACCGTATGCACTAGTTGATATATTTGGTCTACTCTTATGGTTGAAATTATTGCAGAAATTCTTGCATGTTTTCATGCTCATATTGATACTAACATGCACACATCCCATCAACTAGTACAAGCTAGTAATGTCTAGCGCAAACAAGTACTACTAGCACACCGTATGCACTTTGTATAAATTTTTACAACAATAGATGCGGTTTGGTACACTACAATAAAGGCCGGTCTTGCAATTCTACAAACGGCAAATAACACCGTTAACTGCATGCAAGATTTTGGCTCTCTCTCATCTTGGCAGCTAGTAATAGTACTCCCTGGATCCAACGTTAATGCTTGCGTGCATTGGTAGCATCCTAGATAGCAAATCCGCGTTGTGTATATATATATATATATATATATATATATATATATATATATATATATATATCGACGCGGATTTGCTACACACGGGCATAGCTGCGCATAGGCTTAGGACCGTTGGATAAAGAGATCACATACACTATTAGTTTAGATGGTAATGGCTGGATCTTGAAAGTAGTAACGGTTCCTAACGGCGTTTGAAGCACCGCGTGTGTATACTTGCATGCAATGCCTAGAGGCTCGTGAAAACCCTAAAAATTTTAGCTCGCAGTTTGGCAAAGAAACTTTTAGCATCTAAAATGGAAAGATAAGTCAACAAGGCTTAAAATGAGTTGTACATAGTATGCAAACCCTAGTGAAGGTTTGTGGTACTATGCAAACCCTAAAATTTCATCCAACTGGTTTAGTGTATTGTTTTTTTGGTGGGAGAGAGTTACTTGTCGCGCGCATCCCTCCACATTTTTTTGAGTTCTCCCGCCACATAATACTATGCTACTCTATAAAAGATAGAATACACTCTTGAACATAACATCTTATACCAGTTTTTGTACCTATCATTGCACTGAAGTCGTTCTGCTCCCCGTTTATGTGGAGCAACACAAAATTTAATTTTTCACACAATGTCCGGTTCAGTTCCTGCGGACGGGTTAGTACCTGATTTTCTAAACCTCTTTTTTGTTCTTCTATAGTGCTGCAGAAATGCAACGATGTAAAACAATAGCTTGTGATTAGAGAAAGCAATGGTACGTACCAAACAAAAGTGCACGAGGAGGGATGAGGTAGAGGGAAGAAAGCAATAACCGGTTCCACCTAGTTTTTCAAACGAGTAAGGAAAGTTGAAGAGAGACTAAATAAGTTAGGGTTTCTCAGCATGTTGTTCGTTAGGGTTTGCCTCACCTAAACGAAACTAGATAAGCTTTGTTTTGCATGTTGCTCCTTAGGGTTTGCCTCATGCAAACAAAATTAGACAAGCTTTGTTTTGCATGTTGCTCGTTAGGGTTTGCCTCATGCAAACGAAAATAGACAAGCTTTGTTTTGCATGTTCCTCGTTAGGGTTTGCCTCATGCAAACGAAATTAGACAAGCTTTGATTTGTATGTTGCCCGTTAGGGTTTGCCTCATACAAACGAAATTAGACAAGCTTTGTTTTGGTAGGACTTCATGCATGCATGCCAAAGGAACACTAACGGTGTTAGTTCTTAGACAAATCCTAGGTCTGGATACATGTGCTCTCTATATCAAAAGAGGATAGAATCAACGGTGGATACGCTATGCGTAACTATGCCCGTGTTTAGCAGGCTATTTCATATATATATATATATATATATATATAAGCCCTATTCAGCATCCAGGGTGCAGAATAGTTATTTTGCACCCAACATATTTTTATGTTATTATATTGAAAAAATTATGTTTTATATACGAATAATTAGGTTGATATATTCAGCAAAATAACAAAAATCGACAAAAAATAGAGTTTATGAGTCATTATAGTGTAAAACACACTAAAAATACGTATTTTACATCAAAATTTTATACGACTTGTAAACAAAAGAAATTATGTCATTTGTAAATTTCTTATGTTCTTCTCAACTTACGAAGTAAGACAAAATTTACGTGACGTAAAAATAATATACGGTTTTAAAGATAGAGGATGGGTGCATATACATCATGTAGTAGCGTAGAATAATATGTATATGAAAATTTGTTTAAAACGAAAACACAAAATGAAATCGTGAGAGAAATTATATTATATATGCATCAATATATACATCATGTAGTAGCGTAAAATAATATGTATATGAAAACTTGTTTAAAACAAAAACGCAAAATAAAAAATAATTGAACACAAAAAAATGAAAAAAGAAAACCCTAAAACCCCTTCTCTTGCCGCGGCAGCCGGTTGCCCCAAAGCATCGCTGCGACATAACAACTATAGTTACGGTTCGTGTTACGAACGGACTAAAGATCCTTCATCCCAGCGCATCCAGCGGATCACGTGGAGACCATCTAATTTCGGTTCGTAATAGAACCGGAACTAAAGGCTTACTAAAGCCACTTATAAATTAGGACTAGAGGTCTGTTTTGTACTAGTGTGTACGAATTTGCAATGACCGCCTGACATGCATCACTTCTTCAGATGTTTCCAAAATCGCGCGCGAACGTAAATCAGTGTTCAGGCGGAGACTATCGATACCCAACGACCACTGAAACTACAAAGCGCTTTTCGCTTGCATAGTTAGGTGAAGCCAAGTATCCATTTGGACGGATCTAGAAGGAAAATAACCTGCTGGCCCGCATGCATAAATCACAGATATCCCACATTTTAGGTTGGGGAGTGTGACACACGATATATATACACATACATGAATATATCCAGAAAATTATTTTAATTTGACCCACTGATGTGTGCACCATGCTCTATGTAGAAAAAAATTTATACATGTGTGATCACAAATATACACCCTCCTGGGTGGACACACTATGATTTTATAAAAAGTATTTCATTGATTCAGTCTCGATTAATCCCATGTAAACATAAGAATAATTCATATAGTACATTAAAAAAACTGGTACTCTTGCTTTCAAAAACAAAACTGGTACTCATAGTTGGCATGCATGTGCCACACTATAACAATTAAGGTAAATATCGACCAATAGCTAATAAAATATGCACAATTATGACGTGATGTTGGTATTGACCACATTTGAGTCATATATTGAAAAAACGGTTATATCCTTATTTCTCTATCCAGTTAGGTCTAGTGATCAACATGTGTATTTTTCACAAGCGGGTGATTAATCGACTGGTAAATAGCCATAATGTAAAATTAGTTTTCTTGTGCAAAGTTTATGTTGTTCAACAAATTTGTGTCAAATAAGAATTGAAGTTTGGGTGATAAATGAGGTGAAAATATAGTTGTTGCTACCTAATAATGGGATGAATTGCTATAAAGGATCGAGTATGCACTGGAGTATCAAGTTGTGTTAATTTCTACCATCTAGTCATTACAAGAAAATCCATGACTATGTAATACACAAATTAAATGTTGTAAAAGTAGTCAGAGAGTAAACTGATTATAATTAAATTATCACTAAACTATAAGCCTACAACTTTTCCTCGCTCTTTTGCAGAGTAGTTTATTTATCCTAAAGTCATGAATTGAAAATAATCTAATCGGATGGACGCGTGAGGGCATGTTCTCATGCATGACCATTTGTTATCCAATTAATCAAGATATCCTTTTTCTATAAAACATAAGCTTTATTGATTTGTTTTAAGTCAATCTTTATTAAGTATAACCGATAAAATATTAACACACATGTAGGTTGTTGATCTGGGCATGGATGTGCCTCCACTCTAAGGATGACAATTGTACTCGTGGGTATGGGTACCCACAACTACCTAGTTATATGGGTAGGGCATGTGCATATTTTTATACCCATGGATAGTACTTATACCCTTCCCATAAGGTCGTTGTTTGGGCATGGGTGTAGTCATGTGCCCATGAGTAACCAACAACCCTACCGGTATTGACCTAACATATATGACATTGGGTTCTTGATCCACCGACTCTACCCATCAAGTCTTTGCAAGGCACGAGGCGGTACATCACCGCCAACATCCACTCCTTCCTATGTTTCTTTAGAGCATCCCCACTCGTTGGGTGTTTTCAGGCCGAAATCCGGACCAAAATATGGCCGGACGAAACTCGTTTTCGTCCTGGGAACGCCGAGTTTCCCACTCGCGTTCCCAGGCCAAGTTCCCGGGATGCCCTTTTCTGCCCAAATTCGGCTCAAATTCGTCCAGTTTTCGGCATAGTTTGGCATAATATGAATACAATGCATAGTTTGGCCTAGTTCGGCATAAAATAGACCATAGTTCGGCGTAAATTTAAACATAGTTTGGCATACAATAAAAATACAACATATTTCATCCTAGTTCGGCTAGTTCATGCTCGGCATCTACGTGTTGCCCCTGCGTATCCATAGGTGCTCAACCAGATCATCATGTAGTTGTTGATGCACTGCTGGATCTCGGATCTCCTGGCGCATGGTGATGAAGGCATCCCAAGTTGGAGGTACCTGATGTTTAGGCTCGGCAAGAGGTACCTGCCTGTAGTATGGCTCGTTCTGCTCGACCAAGCTCACTGGGTCCTTCCTCTCATCCTCAATGATCATGTTGTGCAAGACCACACACCAGTTCATCATTTCCCACATCTGATCTTTTGACCAGGTCATAGCAGGGATCCGGACAACTGCAAACATCTGCTGGAGCACACCAAATGCCCGCTCCACGTACTTCCTGCAAGCTTCCTGTTCCTTGGCAAACTGAGAATGCTTGGGGAGCATTGGGCTTGAGATAGTCTTCACAAATGTTGGCCATCTTGGATAGATTCCATCTGCTAGATAGTATCCCTTGCCAAGCTTACCAAGCTACGGCAAAGTTCGGACGGCGAAAGCGGTGGCGGTGGAACGGGCGGCAACTACGGCGAGCCTATCTAGAGGCGTGGGCATGTCTCGGTGTGAAGGAGCTCCGGCGGCGAAGTCATGGCGACAAAGACGCTGGGAGCTCTTCGCCGCATTTTGGGCGAGTGGATTGGGGGGGATGGGACTGTCTTGCCGATAGAGCTGGCCCACGCCCGTTTTTGCTTTGTCCGGCATTCCCAGGGCGTTCCCGGGATCCTGGGAATGGCCTGGGAAGTCCGGACCAAAGTTCACCCGAATCCAGACGAAAAGAGGTTCCTGGGATCGCGACTGGGGCGATTTTCGGCGTTCGACAAAAAAATGCCCTGGGATCGGCGTCCTTGGAACGTGATTGGAGATGCTCTTAGCCCTAGCAGGCCTGCGCAAGTAGGAGCGCGACAGGCAGGCAGTGTGCCAGTATAGAAGTATGATTACTTGGTTGTGATGTGATGGCGCACAACAATCTATGAACTATTCGTCTACTAGATGTGTATGCATTGTGTATGGGTACCCACCAGTATGTGTGCGAGTAAAGTTTTATTCCCATGTGTAAGGATGTGGGTAAAAACTTATACCTACAAGCTATATATGGTATTTCTCTACCGTATCCATACCCTACACATTACTTCCTTACTCCACACCTAGTAAACTTGGTGGTGATGGGGTGGACTAGCCAGTTCAGGGTCAAGGAAATGTAATGATGTCCAATGAAATCCTAGTTTTCGTTGCGACCATAATCGCAACAGCGGCACCCATAGACATTGTCATCTTCCCGAGAAGGTCTTTAGGAGGTTATGCTCGTCTTTCCTACCATGATGCTTTCATGGAAACCCCAAATCTGGGCATGGGGTGTTGTTACTGGAGGTAGAATCGGGCTAGGGGGAATAGTTGTGTGGACGTCGGTCGTGGTGGATGTTACAGTTATTTGCGTGTTAATCTGTTTGGGAAGAATGATGGCATTGACCAGAGTTAGGATCAAAACATGTGTTGGTCGGATTTTACCAACGTGTCTGATGGGCCTTCTGCACCTCAATGTTCGTTGTAGACTTGAAGTCACCATGGAGGAGCGACGACATGTGAGGGATGTTTTGCTTGCGGGTGCCTCGATCGACAAGCTTTGTATATTTGTTCCTCGAAACTCGTCGTGGAAGTTGGAGAGCTGTGTGTGGTGGCTTGTTTGACATGGTCCAACATTGGATTCGTGTGATTGTTCATGATGAGAACTCTACTCAGGGTCATTTGGGATGAACCCGGAGCCTCATCGAGGGCATTGGGTTCCGACGGATGGTTATCTCGGCTATGTGCGCGGAGTTTGCATTTGTAGCGGCAAGCAACAGATGGTTAACTAAATGTCCATGTTCTAAAAATCTGTCGTGAATTTCTATGTTCAGCTGTGTTCAGTTCTGTGCTACTGAAAGTGTGTACTGTTAACTGAAAATCTGTGCTTCTGTTTGACAGGATTTAATTATTGTGAGTGTTGTGCAATGAGAGAAATTGAAAAACGGATGCCTCAAAGTGGTATGAGGTTTTTAAAAATACTGTATATTGTTCACTTTTTGCTGCTGTTCTGCTGAACTGATGAAATAACGGTGTATGTATACAGTTAACTGAATGTTGTTCTGCACTTGTCTAAAAAAACAGCAACCTGAATGATGCTGGGCTCTGCCTTGAATGCCCGCGCAAGTTTTTCCCCTTTCCGCGTCAGTGTTTGGCTGGGTCGTGCATGTTGACTTGGGAGATATTGCCTTGGTCCCCTTGGATTTGGATGGAGGGTGGATAGAGGGGCTCTAGGCACGCTGTGCCTTGTGAACGGCAAAGCACCTGATCAGCGTCCCGCCCACCCGGCCACGGCCAGCATGCATGCAAGGTGCCAAATTCAGTAGCCTGTGGACCTTTTGTATCCATATCCATGCGTCGCACAACAACCAGCACGACCACGTACTTACCAGAGTTCAACTTTCATATCTCTATATCTCCTCTTCCAGGCCCGTCTCCAGGATTTGGGGGCCCCGGTGCGGCTTACAAAACGAGGCCCTAATTTTTGTTCCCAATCAATAACTAATAAAACAAAATCATATGTTTGCATAACTTCATGATATGATATTCCTTACAATGTTCAAAAAATATATCAAGTATTCATTCTAGAAGAGTAAATATAGTACAAAAGTAATAAACAAACCTCATGTACTACCAAAAAGCATCATCCGTCTGGAGTTTTTTGAAATAAAATCTTCAATCATGTATTTATAATTAATCTTCTCCAAGATATCACTCTCAAGTGATATTGTCGCTAATCCACTTAGTCTTTCTTGTGTCATTGTAGAACGCAAATAGGATTTCAGCAACTTGAGTTTAGAAAAGCTCCTTTCAGCAGATGCAACTGTGACAGGAATGGTTAATAAAATTCTGTATGCAATATTAGCAAAAGGATAAAAGGGGCGCTTCTCCAAAAACTTCAGAATATCTAGAGGACCCATAGATTTCTCAAGTAAATCTCGGATAAAAATCAACTCCCTCCACAACTCTTCTCCATCAATATCCTTATGTTTTTCATCATCTTTTTTTTCATCATCTTTTTTTTCATCATCTTTTTTCTCATCATCCTCTTTTTTATGCGTAAGTGCAACCTCAAGTTTGACACAAGAATCCATCAAACTCTTCTCATCCAAGGATTGCAGCCTATCTGAAGTAAACAAGAAACCAAAAGTTTTTTCATACTCCTTGTATTGTTCAAATCTTGTTGTAAGTGAAGCAATAGCTTGATCAACAATACGCAAAAAGTAATTTATCCTAAATGACTCTTCTGCAGAATGTGATTCAGTAGGTTCATCAGCTGGGCTCTCATCAAATTTCCTTTTTCTTGTAATTTTACGCTTGGTGCGAAACCCTGGATTAATATCCATCTCCATTGCAATTTCTTTAGTAGCTTCCAATGCTTTTGCAAAGCCAGTTTCTCTATACTTAGTGAAAAAGGAAATCAGTCCCTGTACAGACTCAATTGCAATATCAATAAGCATATCCTTTGCTTGTAGTTGCTTACTTACCAAATTAATATAAGATAGTATCTCATACCATATGATAATAGAAACTAGAAACTGAAAGTCACCAAGTTCATTTTCTGCCAATGACTTAGCTCCACTACTTGTCAATGGATCCTTATCAGTTTCAGCCACTTGTAGCAAAGCCTCCCTTATATCTGACATTTGGAACCTTATAGCCTTAACACTATCAACACGGCTCTCCCAACGAGTAGCTGACAATGACTTGACAGTCAATCCTGTTATGTTATCTTTAAGAATTTGCCATCTCTTAGTAGAATTAGCAAATGTAGTATAGATGCGCTGGATAATTCCAAAAAAGTCAGTTGCATTACGACAAGAATTTGCCATATCACATAGTGTCAAATTTAGACTATGACAACCACAAGCTGAATAAAAGGCTCTTGGATTTATATTCAAAAGTTTCCTTTGTACCCCCTGATGTTTTCCTTTCATATTTGACCCATTATCATATCCCTGCCCTCTCACATTGTTTATATCAAGTTCAAGCCTCTTTAGTACCTCTTCTAAAACATCAAACAATCCCTGCCCAGTGGTATCATTCACATCCAAAAAAACTATGAAAGATTCCTCGATGCAAACAGAACCAGAAGATGCATCAACATACCTTATTATCAAAGACATTTGTTCTTGGTGGCTGACATCAGGAGTACAGTCAAGTATAACTGAAAAGTACTTTGCCTTCTTTACCTTCTCAATGATTTCAGACCTGATTGCAGTAGCTAGCAAAGTTATCAACTCATTCTGGATGGAAGGACCAAGATAATGATCACGAGTTTTATCATTGGTAATTCGATCAACATGCTCTTGCATAACCGGGTCAAATTTAGCCAACATTTGAACCAATCCCAAGAAATTGCCATTGCTGTCTTGGTACAACTTGCAATTAGTACCACGGAATGCTACGTTGTGTTCTCCAAGAAATTGTACAATCAAAAGAATCCTGTACAACACTTTTCTCCAGTGCTCCCTTTCTTTTTCAAGTTCCCGCTGAGCAATTTTATCAATTGTTTGATTATTTTGCAACCTCAGACGAAAGTCATACCATGCAGTCATGTTTGTGACATGTTCTCTACTAGTTTCATGCTCTCTAAGTCTATTGCTAAGATGCATCCAGTCATTGAAACCATCATTAGCTAACAACCCTCTGACAAGACCCTTCCTCAATAATTTGCAACAAAAACAAAACACTTTGTCAAGGTGTTTGCTATAAACAAGCCATTCTCTATCACATTTTTCTCCATTTGGGAGGTTTCTACTATATGACAATGCAGAAAACCTTCTAGATATATTGTCATATGGACCATGCTCGATAGATAAATCTCTTCTAGGACCCTTTGCCACCAGAATTTCAAACATTTTACTATCAAGATCATCCCAATTTCTTGGATCAAATATATCAAGATGAACATAACTATTGGTGTCATTGCCACTAGTAGCATCATTACCTTTATCGCCGATAGTAACATCATTATATTCATCACCAACCTTACCATCATTGCCTTCATTGCCAATACCAATATCCTCTTCATCAAATTATGTAGTGTGAGCATCAATATCTACCACATCATCACCACGCCCATCATCAACATTAATAGTCGAAGAATGATTTTCGGGATTAGTTTGGGTCTCTTTCACAACAAATTTATCCATAGCACCCTTTTGTGACCGCGCTACCGCTTCTTTCTTTTCTTTATTCTTGCGTTTTGTAGCACCAGATTGACACTTTGTTTTTCTAATAGAATTCATGATTCCTCCTGTTTCATAAACCAAGAAAATAATTTAATTGAATCCAAATAATCCAATTGCTAGTGTTATCTGTATGAAGACAACAATAAACAGTAGTATTGTACTGTACCTTGAATCCTTGATCAGCCGAAAAGAACTAAAAAGTTCGGACCAATCTGTCCTCTTCCGTGTCCACTAGTGAGGCTGCAGTCCAGCTTCTGTACATAGCCAGTAGTATTAAGGCAAAAAATTGATCAATTAGATGCAAAGTTGTAGAGCTGATGAGCTGATCGCACAGAATATAATCGAGAGAGATGCGGCAATTACCAGATCAAAAAATCAGCTGACCCGGCTGGTCACGCGACGTACGATTGTTGCGAGAATACGATCGGAAACGGCGGCGTGGTCGCGAGAATACGATTGTTGGTCACGCGATCCACGCGGAATACGATCGGAAGCGGCAGCACGGTCGCGAGAATACGATTGCTGGTCTCGCGACTCACGCCGTCACACTGAATACGATTGGAAGCCGGCAGCGCGGTTGCGAGAATACGTTTGCGATCAGCTGGCCCTAGCGATCATGGCAGACTCGCGAGGAACGATTGGATTTTGGATTCAGCTGCAAAACATATACTAGGCCTCACGGTAAAGACAAAATATAACTAAACTATCTATACTAGGCCTAAAAATTTGGGGGCCCAGAGAAAACGGGGGCCCTGAGCGGTCGTGCATGTCGCTCACCTCCATCAACGGGCTTGTCCTCTTCAACCGATCACCACCACCTGACTCGCACATGCATGTGAGGCCATGAGACGAGGTCAGTATAGCACTATTTCTTTGACTCCAGTTGTGTGCGCAGCGCAGCTAGCTAGCTGGGAATTTTACAATGCAGTCTCAGCTCAGCAATGGCGCGTCACGGCTGCGATTTGGGACTCGGCGAGCAGAAACTGGTGACTCAGCTATGCACCGATGCTTGACAAGTTCGCGCAGAGGAAGAACGTCATGACATGGCCAGCTTCTCTGTCTACTTTTGTCCTGGACAAAGTTTGTCAGATCATCGGGACAAGAAGAAGGACATGAGTGCTAGCTCTTGCAGATGATGTCTTTGTTAGCACAGCCCCTGCCGCCGAGTACTTTCCGACGACACCGACGAGGAAATTCCGACGAGACAACACGCACGGGTATCCGATAACTTCCGCCGAGATGCACGTGCTGCTAGCCGATCGATTCTTTTGATCTAACTAGTACACTCACGCACGCACACACAAAACAACTTCGATTGCCAAAGGCTCTTGTCGAGCCTTGTTTTCTCTCTTGTATTGCTCAACTCGCGGTGTTGTCCGGTACAAGATTACAAGGCCAGGTGTGTGCATATATATATGCACTATTAGGACCTAATCAACTAGGAGTCGGTGTACTACTCCAAAACCTAGTCTAACACATATACGTATACTACCTGGACACTACACCTATTCGGACTACAATTCCAATACGTGTAGGACACGTGATTATCTAACAGTCTTCAAGTACTGTGGCCGGAGAGTTACCCCGAATCAGATCTACAACCATTTGAGGTATTGGAGAGAGCTAAGTGGGTTCAGGTGCTCAAGGTGAGAAAGGCTCGAAACCTTGTGCTGGGTGGAGGATACGTCAGCTATCATGATGAACGATGAACACTACAATGAACATCAAGGTTGAAAAAGTTAGCGCTTGCAGTAGCACTTTGTTAGTAAGATGATACATAAACTGCAAACTAACTTTGTTATCACGTAGGTTCACCCGAAGGACACCTGATCAACAAACCCACTCAAAACTATGCACAGATGAAGGTGATGTACGTTGATCGTATTCCCGCCTTGCACGTCTCTTCAGCTGCCATACACCGTGCTCTTAGCCACCTGATGGAGCACAAGGCACATGCCAGCAAGTATCTTGCTATGACCTCTTATTAGTAGTGAGCACAAGGCACTTGTTGCTGCATCACAGGAAGTTGTTCGTGAGCTCATGTTGCAACACAAATGTAGTGGCTATTTATACTATGGCATACCATTACTAAGTTTGTTGTTCTCTAAATCACAATTGTCTGAACCTTGATTTGTCGTGTGCTTGTAAAGGGTAAGATCATCACTCCGTCTAGAAAGTAAGACTATCAGGTTGAATACAAGTTACCAAACGAGTAGAACCTTATCAAAACAAATAAAATAGGCTAGCAAACAAATGGAACTTGGCTTATGATGCAACGACACGGAAATATGAATGTGTGCAACCAACGGAATGCCTTTTAAGCATGATATAGCTTGAATTGACGCGTGCAACGTTCCGCGGTCCGATGATCATAGGTGCGCCAAAAGAGCACGAACAAGCAACCACGCCCCAACTTAAAGAGTTGTTTCGCGTCTCATCTGCACCTTTTGTTCTCTTGAGCTTCTCAATTTAATTAAGACGGAGCTCAGATGCGACAGACCGCCACCTTTTGAGACACCGCCAGCCATAAGAAAGAAAATGAAATGCAGACTCGAGACTTTAGGGCATACCTGAAGCTGCCACGGCCGGCGCCAGCCAAATGCATGTACAGTGTGTATATATCCATTTAGGCATGCATGCAAGGTGCCAAATTCAGTAGCGTGTGGACCTTTTTGTATCCATGCGTCGCACAACGACCAGCACCACCACGTACTGGAGTTCAACTTTCATACTCTCCCAATCCATATTATTTATTGCTAAAATAGATGTATCTAGCATTAAAACATGTCTAGATATATTTATTTTAGTGACAAGTAATATAGATCGAAGGAAGTATCGCTCCTTCAATCGGTCGCCACCTGACTCGCACATCTCAGGCCATGAGAACGGACGAGGTCAGTATAGCACTATGCACGACCCCTTGCCCTACTTCTTTGACTCTGGTTGTGTGCTCAGCGCAGCTAGCTGGGACTGGGAGTTTGACAATAATGCACTCGATCTCAGCAATGGCGCGTCACGGCTGCGATTTGGGACTCGGCGAGCTAGCAGAAACTGATGACTCAACACTGAACTGAACCACACGTGCGCTCTAAACGAACCCCGCCGTCCTGCTTTCACCAACACATGCCACCGAGGTAGGTTCCGACATGATCCTGGAGGTTCGCACCCCACCTAGCTAGCTAGCCGAAATTTGGCGGGATTGCCACGAAAAACGACCGATCGGCGATGGTTTCCCTCAAAACAACTAGATCGACATCGCTGCCGGAATAATCTTGCCGAAAATAGTTAGGCTACACACCAAGATCAACTCATCTGATCAGGTCGATGGATCGGGCATTGAAGCTCCATTTTCTGGGCCAATGAGCATCGTCATCTCATGCTTGAAACCGATCGACCTTGTATATCCTCAAGGACGATGATGAACAGGGCCTGCCTCAATGTTTGACCTGCCAGTTGACTGCTGCGTGCTCCGGATGTTCTCTGCGGCAACGGACTGACTCCGATCGTGTCTCTTAATTCGCGGAGGATCGACGACTTCGCCGGGTGTCTGGCATCCACACCACTTCTCTCTGTTTCCAAGAATAGCACACGTACAAAAGTCAGTGTTCAGACGGCGATGATCGTCGTCCACGCATTGTGCTACGTAGCAGGATAGAGCCATGTTAAAGAGAGGAACTAAATCCAAGTATCCGTCTCTCGGCGAATCTAGAATGAAACAACCAGGTGTACTCACATATATACATCACAGATATCCATCATTTTGAGTCGCAGTGTCACATACTACATAAATACATTAAACATATTAACAAAATTGTCTGCACACCAAGCTGTAAGTAGGAAAAAAGAGTAATTTTCTGATAACTAATATACATACTTCATTGGGTGGCAACACTATGAAGTTTTAATTTTATCAAAAAACACGTTCATTGATTCAGTCCAAAGTAACCTCACGTGAACTTAAAATACCGCACTAATAGTTCATATAGTACATCAAGAAACTCTTCTACATATATATTTGGCATGAATGTTGCACATTATAAAAATTAATGTAACATATCAACCAGTGGCTCATACAACATGCACAATACTCGTGTGTTGTTGGTGTTGACCATATTTGTATCTTGTATATTGACAAGATTATATGTTGTATCTGACTATATTCCTCTATCTAATTACGTTTAGGATCAGAATGTATACTTTCCGTAAGCAGGCGATTTATTGACTGGTAAATGACAATGTATTGTAAAATTATTTTTCATGTAAAAGGTTTATGGTGTTCACCATTTTTGTCAAATAAGAATTGAAGTTTGGATGATAAATGTGGTAAAATAACTGGTAAGCAGATGAATAAATAGGTTTTAGGGTATGACTTCCAAGGTATTCTGGGTAATAAGGGCAAGGAAGGCTGCAGATAGAGTTTTAGGAGTAGGCCAGAGGACTCATGCCCCATAAGGGTAGGAAGATAGGAGGAAAAAGATTGAACTAGCCCACGCATCTGCTCTCCTCTCAATCCACTAATAACTTTCAACATCTCATTCCCACCCTGTTGTGGAGAGCAGCCAACCCTTCTTAGTAGATTCCATGTTCCATTGCATGAATGTCAATCTGCCCCTCTTGTCCGAAAAGAAGCATATCGGAATAAAGGAACCAAGGTCAATCTTGAGCATGACCGAGTAGATCTAAATCAAATGAAAACAAACAAAATTGCACAACCTTGATTTTGTAAACGATGATGAATATGATCTTTAACGTGTTAGAGAGTTCATAAGAGGGAACTTTCTGAGCACTATATGCACTTGTTTGCTATAGAGGTTGAAAGGGCAATAAGCATTAAAAAAATTGAATTTGATACCAACTTAATAAAAAATTGAACTTTGGCCTATGCTTTGTGCATAATTACTGTGAAGAAATGATAGAAAAGGCAAGTAACCATCTTTTAGAAAATCATTTTGAAAAAAAATCTTTTAACTAGAGTCACAATGAACTAATTTTACATGTGTGTTGAGTATCCTAGTTTTTTTCATACTAGTACCTCCGTTCCACAAAAAAAGGAGCATAATGTTTTAAGAAGCCAGATGGTTTCATTTTTTACCGGTCTTATATAAACACTTATCAATTATTAATTATAATACTAGGTATATACAATATGAAAATAGATTTCATAATGTATCTAATGATATAGATTTTACATTGTAAATGTTAACGCTTCTTTCAATAACCTTGGTTAAACATTACATTGTTTGACTTCTTAAAAAATTAACAATTGTTTAACATATAGTTGAGCCTCAATGTCATGTTGCTGGTTATTATGAGTTTTAAGAAAGAACTACAAAACCTATAGATTATGTTACACCTTGTGCTCTTGTGCTTTTGTTATATGAAAATATGACCTTCTATTACCTCTGCAATTTTGTTTTTGATTTCATACAACCTATTTAGTCAAGACAGAGCTCATATAACATGTGGTTATACCGGAAGCTACTAAACAAGAATTCTATCCGGTCTCTTTAGTCCTAGGCTGCTTTCCACCATAGTGCATAAACATAGGTCCATCGAGATGACCCATATGCTTTTCACCCTTTAACAAGTAACCCGATACCATCACCAAGGTGTTTTATAATTAATTAAGTTGTTTCACTATAGAAACTTTTCCAATAGCACATGCGGTCATAACATGATTTTTTTCTTCACATGTCTAATTAGCATAGCTAATCAATCAATAATATGCTATCAACAAAGGAATTTATGGAATCGTATGTATATCCCACTTGGGTTTCATAGCATAGCATAATACAAAAATGTTCCTACACATGCATTCTACAAAGATATACTACATGCATAGGAAAATAGTAGAACATATAATTAAATTGTCGCATGCCTTGGTAAGGTGAGGTATAGGTGCACTCTTCACACAAGAAAATGTTGCACTTCGAACAATCTACATTATAGCACTCCATAAGCATTTAATCAGTACATAAAATATGCAATGGGTGGATAAATAAAAAATATAACTTTATATTGTACTATCTCACTATATTAGGTTTCTAGACATTTAAAATATGCATGATGCCATATGCAACAATTTAGTGCAATTAGATTACTTAAAATATTTTTTATGACACTAGGAAAGACCTTTCTTACTAAATGATTTTTACAATAACTAAATTATACAATTAAAATTTTGTTTTTGCCTAATTTGAAAGAAGGTTAAGTTTACAAGTAACGCAAAACGAATCACTGAATATAGTCAAAATCTCAACTAATGTTTCAATACATATTATGAATTTACCAGATGCAAACATGCAAACAAATGGTCCCGCCATATTCTACCCACTTTTGTAAATCTATGGACATATAAACTGTAATTATGAATTAATGATTTATAAGTTATGAACTTTTAAACTTCAAATAAATTTTTGTATATTTCTAAATTTAAAAAGGATCTAATAATGGGTTTAAACTGTAATCTAGGGACATATCTTGATTTAACGCTCTAGATCTAATGGGTTTAAACTCAGTGGTGCTAGGTCATCAAAAAACACCTACAACCATGGAGAGTGGCGAAGATGCATCGGCATAATGCATTATAAGAGTTGTAGAGGGAAAAGAGCTTGTGTGGGTTATACTAGATGCGTGGATTTGAGGCGGTCTTGGTGGCAAGGTGGACGATAGTGGCATGGACGGAGATGATTCTGATTGCTCATAAGAGATTCTCTTGTGGATGGTTGCTTCGGTCATCAGCAGAGAAGTCGCTCTAGGTTACACGGGAATGAACCGAGATGTAAATACGATGCGCGACAAGATACTAGGAAGAATGGAATAAAGAGGAGGGCTAGAGCTTGGTGGTAGTGGAGAACACGAGTAGCCAGATGGATTTCAGATTGTGTCGATGGGAAATGGAGAGAAAGCACTAGGGTCTTAAGGGTGATATCATGCAGGTGTTTTGAGTCCCTAATCACGAGGATTAAAACCCGTTTAAACGTGGTAACTAGTGGTTTCTTCGGTCAGACGTTGAAGACAACGATGACATGGCAACGTGGGACTAGTCTATTAGAGAGAGAGAGGTACCGGTTTGGTAAATGGGTTGTGGGCCACTTCTTATAGTGGGTTTCTTCCTCTCCCTGTGCCTTTTCTATTTTCTAAAGGTTTTTATATTTTTACTTTCTGTTTTCTTTATTTGAATTGATTACAAACTCTAGTTTGAACAAAAATTGATTCAAACCAACTTAAATTTTTTGATAAAATATTAGTGGATTTCCTATTCAGTATAGAACACTTTGGTACCACTTAATTTCAAACTAAAGTTTATAAAATCAGAATACTAGATATAGGCCTATAGGGCTTAATATGAACATTTTGATTTTAGGGTTTTGGAACTTTTAAATTTTATTTGAAATTTTATATTTGGGATGCAAAATACAATGATGCTTATGAATGCAAGGTATGCTTTTGGTTTTGAAAATTTGGGATGTTACAATATGCTATTTACATATCCTTTTTCTTCTCTGCAAACCACATATAGCTATATTTTGGATAATATGTGAGAGGTACACAATATGTAACCTAACCTATACATGAATGTCTTTGCATTTTCTTGCATATCCAAAATAGCTAGATACAACATGATGCATATAGGCAACTTATTGCGGATTGTAGTTTCAGCTAGTCAACGGTGATTTCCTTTATCACTATAACAACTTGCATGGTGATCCAGATTGTGTAATGTATTGTATTTTATTAAACTTTCTAGAGATTATTATGTTGGTCATAAGTGGTTGGTAGAAGATTAATTGCACATTTTTAATTAGAAGGAAATAATGCAAATATTACAAAAAAATACTTTAGATTGTATATGAGATAGCTATTTCTTTGTAAAAACAACTGAGCTAGCTTTTTGCTCTGGATTATGGGTTGATCTAATTCGGAGTAATCCTAACTGATCACGTACATATGTAAACTTGCATTGTGTAAAATGAGGCTATAAAAGGGGGCAAGACCCAATGGTAGACATTTCCCAAAATCCATTCTTGAGTCCATATTCTTGAGGCCCTAATCGAAAACATAACTCGTGTTGTCCGCTTGCCTGCTCCAGCTTGCTTTCTTTACTTTTCGAGTCCAACCTGGAGCCCAACGATAAGTTTTTTAGTATTGTGGCACTCTTTGTAGCATGATTCTTCAGTCTATATATAATAGCGCCTTTCTCCAAAGATATTATACTTTCTCCATTCCAAAACAATAGAGTTCTTGGTTTGTCCTAACTTGAAGTTACCCAGCCCAACAGGGGCCTAAATCTATGTACTTTATAGTGCTAGTCCCTGGTTCAACTTGCTAGAGCACACACATGGTTCAAGATGTAATATCATGAAATAATGGTCATATATAATTCTATCACATTGAATGATCCATAAATTTAACAGTCTCATATAACTTGCATAGCCGAATGACTAGCTCAACACAAATAGATTTCAAAAGCGGAAAGCAAATAAACACTAAGGGTCTCCATTCAGTGCAACATGTGAAACATGTTGAGTGGAGACTCACAAGCCTACGTGTACCTCCCTCATCTTCGGAGTATTTCCAACATAAAACATTACATCCACGAATAGTCAATACCTTGAATGTATTGGCAAGTTCACTAAAGTGATATAAAACTAAACTTATCTTGTACATGCATAAAGCATAGGTTTGTCCTATCATTTTAAAATATTTTTTTCATATAATTAATGTGGTTCCACTGATAGAGATTAGTGAACCTAGGTACCACTGATAGAGACCGGTGAACCATCTTTTCGTTGTACACCCATCAAATTTTAACTTAAGAAATTACAGTGGAGAGATTCTTGAACCATATCAATGTCCAGTTGCTAAAAAATGTCTGTAACCATAGATATGTAAGTACTTAGTTTGGCACACCAGGGAGATTTTTACACTTTCCCACATGACTCAGTCATCCCCGTAAACCTATAACACGCATGTGTGGAACGGATGGAAGAAGACTGAGACAAGACCTTTCAGAAATAATCCCCATACCAATAGACGGACCCATACCACCTACGCAAACTACATCTTCTGGTCACGTCGGGT
This sequence comes from Avena sativa, assembly GCA_916181665.1. Lineage (NCBI taxonomy): Eukaryota > Viridiplantae > Streptophyta > Magnoliopsida > Poales > Poaceae > Avena > Avena sativa. The sequence continues at coordinate 290,598,135 of OV702296.1, forward strand.
TGGTTTCATATAGCCTAATAGTAAAAATAGAGCCCATATGATATGTGATCGTACATGGAAGCTCCTAAATATGAATGCCCCAATCTCTCCATTCATGGGTTCTTTCCAAGGATGCACATAAGATAGAAGCAAACTATATAGATGACGCCCATAGAGATGGAGGTGTGACAATAGAGATGTCCCCATAGAGATGGCCCTTCTTACCACTCATCCTCCAAATATATCTTTTCCATCCACCCAAGTGATCCATTAAGTTATGTTAGTTTCATCATAGCAAAATATAGCTTTCCACTAACACACAGACCTTATCATGAATTTAACCCCATGAGAACAATAGAATGGCTAAGCATACAACTCCTACGTTGTTTTCAGCTCATTAATCAAGATACATTTGACTATCATGTCTAGGTTCCATGCAGAGCTAGCATAATAAGATAAATTGACCTGCACTACATAGCAAAATAATGAGACAATATGGTTGAAATGATGTATTCTTTGTTGTCAGATAAAAAATAAACAACCATATATGCAATGCATGAAAGGAATGCCATAAATGCATAAAGGTTTTGCTTCTACTAGAAATGTTTTATCAAAACATTTTTCTATCCAAGGTATAATTTAATAAAATATAATGGCAATAGGGTTATTAGCCTTTTTTACTATTTGTAAAATATCTCTTTTAGAAACATAATCACATATTTATTTCCATCTAGTGTAACCATCTTTAATTATATCTTATCTCGTGTTCTTATGTGCAACAAACTTAAATGTGAATATTTTGCAAATATAATCACTTTCTTTTTAAAATTTTCTATTGCAGGGGAGTCCCCCACAGCCCTTTATTGAAAATTAATAGAACACAGTCCAACACAAAGTATTATGTACAATATAAGCAAGGAAAGAAAGAAGGGTATGAGCTAAGATTTAAGGAAAATTGTCAAACCATGATGGCAAAGAGTCCTTCTGTTTCTTCTTCAACCTATGCATAAGATGTCACATCATAGAAGAAACCAGATTTCTAGCCTCTGAAGGATGGATTTAAATATTTGAAAATCCATCCATTTCTTTGCTTTCAAATATTCCAGCAAGCTAGTGCCACAATTCCAGTGAAGCAAGGTCCCTTGAACCTTCTAGATGCATGGTCTACGCGGTCAACCAAAGGTATGTTTCTCCAATCAATCTGCAGATAATTCCATACTCTAGCACTGAATGAACATTGAAAAAATAAATGTTTCCAATCTTCATAGATCTGTCCAGAGTATAGAACACAATCATGTTCCTCTGTGACCCTCCAATGCATCTGAATCAACATATCCTTTGTATTGATCCTATCATGGATAAGTAGCCAGGCAAAGAATTTATGCTTGGACATACATCGACTTTTCCAGATTCTTTTGGAGGGGAAGTCATCATGCAATGTATTAAAATGTTGCCTATAGAAAACAAAGGTTGTGTAGATTCCTTGATTGGATTGACATATCCAGTTATCATTTTCTTCAGTCAACGGTACAATAGCAACAAATTGCTGCAACTGAATGTACTCCTCGTATGATTGAGCATACAAAGGTAGAGCAAAAGCTTCATGCAGATCATGCAAAGTACATATATCCTTGACAGAATCCTGAGTGTCCCTCGCATAATAGTATAACCTAGATAATCTTGTAGACAATAACTTATCTGCCCATAAATCATTCCAGAATAGCACAGAAAACCCATTACCAACCTTACATTTAGTCATATCCCTCCATTCATCTGACAAACTAAGGACTCGCTCCACCAGAAGGAGCCACATAGTGTGACAACATGTGGTACTATTTCATGATAATAAGTATCCCTTGTCATCTTTACCTAGGGTAAATCAGCACTTTATAAAAAATTCCAAGTGTTTCAAGAGTAGGGCCTTGTTTTGAACTCTGAGTTCGAGGATGCCAAGTCCACCTTTTACCTTTGGCTTACAACACATATCCCATGTCGTTAAGGAACTAACCTTTTCTTTATTTTTATAGTTTCTCCAGAAGCATCTTCTCCTTGCCTTGTTAATAACCTCAATAATTCCCAAATGAATCTCTAGTGTGCACATTAAGTTAATAAGCAAAGAAGTGAGTACTAAGTTAACTAGAACAATACTATCTCCATATGAAAGAAAAGAAACTGTTGTTGAAAGCCTCCTTTCAATACGATCAATGACTGTGGAGAAATCTCTAACACAGGGTTTAGTGGTACCCATTGGTAAACCCAAGTAGGGAAATGGCATAACACCAAGTTGATAGTTGAAAAATTCAGCACAATAAGATTCTTCCTCCTAGTGAGGTTTATGGAAATCATTGACGATTTATGGTAATTAACCTTGAAGCCAGTGAAGGCAACATACTGATACAACAACTCATTGACAACCACTAACTGATCTTCCTCTGTGAGTAGCACAATCGGTGTGTCATCTACATATTGGATAATGGGAAAAGGTCCCTCCTTTGAAATTGGAAGTCTCAGTCTGCCTTGAGCAAGTGTAAGATTTATAATGCTTTGCAATAAATCCCCTACTAATACATACAATAATGGTGATAGAGGATCCTCTGACTAAATCCTCTTTTATAAGCAAATGTTTTCCCAGGTACCCCCATTAAGAAGCATAGAAGATGATCCAGATGCAAGAATCTCTTTCACAAGCTTAATGTATTGACTAGGATAAACCACTTATACTCCAATATCTTAAAAATGGCATGAAGTTCAATTGTGTCAAAAGCCTTTTCAAAATCAATTTTGATAAATCTTCCTCTTTGATTGCTTGCATTGGTGGAGATACTCAAAAGACTAGGCCAGACGGTCTTGAATTGTTCTAGATTTAATAAATCCATACTGATTTTCATGGATACACCTTGTGATTTCAGACTATAACATGTTTGCATAAATTTTAGTAATGAACTTCAGACATGTATTAGTTAATGAAATTGTTCGAAAATCATTGACCGATTCAGGAGTTTGTTTCTAAGGCACCAAAGTGATAAATGATCCATTTATATTATTGAGCGAACCATTCCCTTGATGAAAATCCATTCACATGTTAATGAAATATTATTTTTATAACGTGCCAACATTTCTTCACAAACAAGCCATTAAAACCATCATCCCAAGCGCTTTATCATGCTTTATACGATTTAACATTTTCATCTATCTCCTCAATAGTAACAGTACTAGAGAAGATATCTAGATTATCTACCCTAGGCAGAATATTTTCCAAATCCAACTGATTATCTATGGGAAAGGATACACCCATTCTTCCTTTATAACGCTTCCAAAAGACTGTTTCTTTTGAGTATGCTCAATTAAGCTAATTCCTTCTGCATCCTAAATTTCAGTAGTGGTATTACGCTTGTATCTCTCTGTTGACATAAAAATATTTCGTATTTTCTCCATGAAGCTTGACCCATCTTATAGTGCATCTTTGTTGCCAATACTATGACTGCCTTCCCATGAGATTCTTCAAGTGACACTTGAAAATGTTTCTAAAATTGAACTCTGGTATTGATAATAGAGCTACCTGATCCTCTAATTGATCAAGTAAGAGAATAACATGATTTGATTTATCAATAAGGAACTTGATGTGAGATAAATCCCCCCACTTTTTAAATTCATATCTCAGATTTTTAAACTTGGCAGAGACAGTAGCAATAGCAGACTTCTTTCCTACTGGATGTCTCCACACTCTGTCAACCAATTCAAAGAATCTAGGTTGATGGATCCAAAAAAATCAAACCTAAAAATATTTTACTTTGGAATATCGGTTGAAATTTGAATGACACAAGGCACATGATCTGAGGTTGTTTTTGCTAGATAAAAAACCAAGGTGTTTGGATATTTAAAGGCCCATTCACATGAGGTAAAGAACCAATCTAGTTGTTCTAATAGAGGTTGTGACTGCATACTGGACTAGGTGAAACTTCTCCCCTTAAGAGGAAGTTCAAGCAAACCCAAATGACCAATAATGTCACTAAGTAGAAATATGTCATTCATGTCAGCTCCTGATCTGTTTCTATTTTCCTTGGATCTCATAAAGATAAATTATCCCACTAACAACCAATGTTCTTGAGGAGGGATGGACAAATTGTACAACCAAGTCACAAAGTTGTCCCTCAAAATACCATTGTAGGGTCCATATACATTCACTAAGTTACAAATATCCCCATTATGCACAGAAATGAAATTAACAATAATACCAGACCTAATGATCTCGAGTACTTTGCTAGAGAAGATAGCACTATTCCATGAAACAATTAACCCCTAGATGCACCAATAGAGGGAGCAAAGGAAAACATATCAAATCTCTTAGGGCAGAAATTCCTTACGAAAGAGTGATCAAAAATTTGCATTCTGTTTCCTAAAAGGCAGACTACAGCAGCATTGCTTTCATCAATCTTATTGAAAACAACAATTCTATCATTGTTATCATTTAGTCCCCCTAATGTTCCAATCCAGTACCAACCAATCAAAAATTCCCAAGGGCGTATTATCCATTGGAACAATAAAACAAACTTTTAAAGATTTTACTTATCACAGATAAGCAATCATTTCTAGCACAAAATACTGATAGTAATTCAGATAAGATAGTGGAATAACACCAATACAAGCCTAGTCTTGGTGAAGTGGAGATAGATAGAAATAACAGAAAATATAAAGGGCCCAAAACAAGTACGTTAGATAAATAATAAATCCAATCACTCATTTGGACCCCTTCTCCACATCATTAGGCTTTGGAGAAGCTGTAAGTTTCTCCACTGACATCTCCTCCACAACATGTTTCCAGCCTATTGCAGCACTGCAATGGGAGTGATAGGTGGAACCTTGCCATCATTCCCAGATGGCTTAACAGACTTGGGTTTCTTCCTAGGATCTGTTTGATCAGATATTGGCATTAACTTGTATCCTTTCTTCCTTGTGGTGCTCTTGGTGTTGTGCCTAGCAATTGTTTCCACAATAGGAGTATCCTATTGCTTTCTAGTTCTCTTCTTGATAGGAGTAATGGGTGCCTGTTCTGATAAATGTTCATGTGGGCTGTCAGAGTCCACTGTTGAATCATCATTAACCATTGTGAGACAGAGAGTGGTATCACAATATTGAAGAACATCATAGGATTGTAAATTCATAGGGACTCTATCAAATGCTGCTAGCATAAAATTGGGTGCATTTTCCTCAAAGTATTGTTCCCAGAGAAATGCATGATCGGGCATAAGCACCCTAAGTATATGAACCTCATAATGTTGTCCATGATTCTCAAAGGGAATAATAGCCAGAGGATTGTTTTCATTCTCCGGTTGAGGCTCCACAAACTCCTGCATGATAGGTTCTTGGAGATTGAATGTTTGTCAGCTCCTTCACCTTGCACAAACTGCACTAAAGCTCGAGAAGCATCTGACACTATGAATGTGACAGAGGACTGTTCCTATTGAGGCATTACTCCAGGACCAATGTTTTCACCAGCATTCTCCTGATGCCATTCTCCCTAGTCTGGCAAATCTGGTTGCACATTATCAGGTAGCCAATCATCATCATCCATATGCATATCTGGCCCATGTACAGGTAACAGATGGGGTTACCATCATGTGTCTTTGGGGATTCATCTCCTAGCAATACATCATCTTATTCACTTTGCAGAATATAACAGGGAACTATCCAGGAAACAATTAACAACTCCTCCCTAACTTTGTGGTTCACACACAATGATATATCTAGGTATGTCCCTAGGTCCACCATAACTACACTTAATCAGAGTACTTTTAAGAGAAGGATCCTCTCGAAACCAGCCCATCATCTTCCCAAACTTAGCAACTGTTTCCCTTAAAACTCCTCTGAACGATAGTCCATTGGCAGATTAAAAAACATAATCCAGCCAATCCTAGTGTAAGTAGTTTCTCTAAAATGGGACCCTCCTCATGCCTTGTGAGTGATAGAGTACGACCAGCAGGACCAAAAGGAATCTAAGGTTGTGCAACTAAGAGATCACATGTAACAGAGTCTGCCAGCCTAAACAAACCAATGCCAACAACACTCTCAACAAAACTTAGTACCTCCAATTGAAGAATGTTGTGGACATGATTTGCAATTTTCTGGAGGATGGCATCAATCTCAGCATCTCCAGGCCGAGAAAAAAGCTGAGCCAATGCCCAATTTTCATGACGCTTCAGAGGGGTTGTTGAAGCAGCGACATAAATCCTTGGTGGACGCTCATATGCACCCAGGGGTTAAGTGCAACCATACCCGTCGGCGTGAAGCGATTAGGATCTATAGGAAAGTTGTCCATCGCTAGATTGGGGAGAGGCGGTGGCTCTGGAACTTTTGGAGTCTCAGGTGGAACCGAAACATCACGAGGGTTAACAACCGACGAGTTCTTATTAATAACTAAAGAATCCTTTCGTTACGAATTCAAGACAACTGGTGAGTGTAGCCAACTGGTGAGTGTAGCCAAATCCAGCATTTATTTCAGCCCTAATACTCATGTTGATGTGAAAGTGGACATTTGCAATACACTTAATATTAATACTGAAGTTATCTCTGACATGGTTATACTCCGCGGGTACACGATCTCAGCATACCTGGTCCGGCCCAAGGAAGGCCCACGGCAAATATACGCTGGCCCATGAAGATTTTCGGGTGGCCAAGGCCCATGACGCCTTCGAATCCTTGGAGAGAAAGACTAGAGTAGATAGAAAATTCAAAGGGGTAAACCCTAAAACCTGTAACCGACTCGGTCTGTGCCTGGGACCTGCCTAACTCTATATAAAGGCTAGGAGGACACGACCTAGATCTCTCACCTCATATTTCGTATAGACACCTCCACGCCAGATTGCATCTGCGCACCCCTGTAATCTTCGGTTCCGCTGTAATCAAGAGCAGACAAGCAGGAGTAGGGTTTTCCCTCCGAGGGCCTGAACCTGGGTAAACCTCGTGTCCCGTGTTGCTTGTTTGCTAACCGTTCCACGATCTCCAGCATCCCCATCTTCTCCAAAACCCAAGTCTATAACAATGGGCATTAACGAGATTAAACCTCGTCAATCTCGGATAAATATTTGAGCCTACCTACAATTTGTTGGAGCGGACAGGAGTGATTGCTTCCTTCATTTTGTGGAAAGAGTGTTACAAAGAATAAAAGGTTGGAAGGAAAACTCCTATGTATTGGTGGTAAGGACATCCTTATTAAAGCAATTATATAGGCAATTCCCGTTTATGCCATGTCAGTGTTTCTTATACCAAAAAAATATTTGCAAAAATATTAAAGATCTGATCTCTCAATTCTGTTGGGGTGATGATGATGATGGGAAAATTTTGCATTGGTATGCGCGGTGGAAGTTGTGTTTTCCAAAAAGAGATGGTGGAATGGGATTTAGAGACCTCCACTCTTTCAATCTCGCCATGCTTGCAAAACAAGTTTGGAGATTAATAGATGAACCAAACTCTCTATGTGCCCAAGTTTTGTGTGCTAAGTATTATCCGGATGGTGATATTCTAAAAGCAGGTCCAAAGTCAGGGAGCTCTTTTACATGGCAAAGCATTGTTGCTGGTATCCAAACTTTTAAAAGGGGTTGCATTTGACGTGTTGGCAATGGGGAATCAGTTCAGATATTGAATGATATGTGGATACCTAGTAGCCTGGACCGAAAGATTGTCACACCACGTGGAGATTGTGTTCTAACAAAAGTGTGCGAGCTGATAGACCCTATCACTGAGACTTGGGATCAACAACTTATTCAGAATATTTTTCACCCCATCGATGCTTCAAGGATCCTCCAAATTCCTTTGAGCGTAAATGGGTTTGATGATTTTTTAGCCTGGCATGGAACACGATCCGGTATGTTCTCTGTTCACTTAGCCTACCATGTGGAGTGGAAACAGCGATTCAATGGAGTCACGTGTAGGTATCTCATCAGAGGTACATCCTTGGATAACCCAACATGGAAAATCCTTTGGAGCTTAAATGTCCCAGCAAAAGTTAAGATTTTCTGTTGGAGAATTTTACATGGTATTCTTCCCCTAAAGGATATATTGTTTAAACGCCATATTGGTACTGATGGTGTTTGTCCTCTATGTAATAGTTCAAACGAGGATATTATGCACATGTTGTTTACATGTCAGGGGCAAAAAAAAGATTTGGAGATGTCTCAGACTAAAACATACGATCACGAATGCCATTGTCCTAGATCGGCCAGGAGCTGAAGTCTTTGAATCTCTTCTCCGGTTACCGACGACTGAACTACTTGGGTATAGTTCCATCAAAATTCATAATTTGATTACAGTAGCGGCATGGTATATATGATGGATACGACGTCGGCAATCGCATGGTGAGCAGGTACCACCTACCCATAACTGTGTTGCTTCTATCCGTGCTATTATAAAAAATTGTGCAAGAATAATTGCCCAAGCTTTCCGGCCAATGAAGGAGATGTGGGTAAAACCACAACACAATCAAATAAAACTTAATGTTGATGCAGCTTATATGGCGGAAGAAGGGACATGTGCAGCTGGTGCCATTATTCGTAATAGCCAAGGCGTTTTTGTGGCAGCCTCATCAATGTTCATACCACATGTATCATTTGTCGCTGCAGCTGAAGCTTGGGCGATGCTGCATGGCTTGACTCTAGTCAACAATCTAGGATTTCACCAAGTTGAAGCGGAGTCTGACTCCTTTGAGGTTATTCAACTTTGTTCAGGCAAGAAGCGTATATGGAACGATGCTATTGCAATATATGCCGAGATAATGGTGCAAGCATGGGCTATTGGAAATGTTGAGTTCAACCATTGTAGTAGGAATTCTAATAAAGTTTTCCATGTAATATCTAGGGAGTGTTTTAATTCTAGATCTCCTTGTAATTGGGTCGATGAACCCCCTAGATTTATTTTAGATGACCTGTTGAATAATATAACTATTGGTTGAGGGCTGCAAGTTTCAGACGCACTCTTTTTTCTTACCAGAGTACCTAAGGGGACTGAAAGGTTTTAATAAGGCGGCTTGCATGCTTTATATATGATGAGTTTAAAAAAAAGAATCCTTTCGTTTTGGAACCTAGCGAAAATACTTATTTGCCCCTCACCCTGGGCATTCCTTACGAACATGACCTGATATATAGCATGCCACACACCAAATTCTCCTCGTGCAACTAGTCGTGTCATGACTAAAACTGAAGCACCGACTACATGTCCAAACCTTTCGGACCATCTAATCAAAAAATCATCATTCTGTTGATCAGCGCCATTAATTTTAGCCGCTCTAGTAATCATCGTGGGCTTTATCCAAGTAGGAGTAATAGAGTCATTGATGGGTGAATTAGAGCGCAAGGATATAGAGCCAACTTTGAGGGAAACAACTGTAGGGTTCGCAGCATAGAAAACAAAAAATTTCCTACGATGGGAACTATATACCAAGATCTATCTACTAGATACAAACAACGGGCGGATGTATATCCGCATGGGAACATACCCTTGAAGACCGACAAAGCTTAACGAGTTCGACTCGTGGTTGATGTGGACGATCTCTTGGCGATCTCAAGATCGAGAGGAAGTCCTAGCGCCGCAAATCAGCAGCGCATCCGTGCTCGCACACACGTTCGAGGCACCGAGCAACCTCCGCCTCCTCGCTCTAGCGATGCAGCGGAAGCACAACTCTTTCTTGTCGAACATCCACTAGGAACATGTATCTCGCTAGTCCCGGACCATGGGGGATAAATTCTAGAGGGGGAGAGAGATCCTTCACGAGGAGGTGTGAGTGAGAAGTGAGGAGAGGGGTGCCTTTTATAGGAGGAGGAGGGAACCCCAAGGGGGTGGCCGGCGCATGGGGGCTGCCCCCTTGCCCTCCCCTCTTCATGTGGGTGGACACTCCACTCACAAAAATCCATTCAAATCCCTCCACTCAAAATCCCACTCAAACTTGCCATTAAATTTCCACCAAATTTTATGCAAACTCTCATTAAATAAAACTCTTTTATTTTATTCAGAATTTTGTCAATTACTTTAATGACAAACATGTTGGAATTATGCCCTAGAGGCAATAATAAAGATGTTATTATTATAATTCTTGTTCATGATAATGTTTATATTCCATGCTAGAATTGTATTAAGCGAAAACATTAATACTTGTGTGGTTTGTGAACAACACCGTGTCCCTAGTATGCCTCTATGGACTAGCTCATTGATTAATGATGGTTAAGGTTTCCTAACCATGGACATGAGTTGTCGATTAATAATGAGATCATATCATTGGGAGAATGATATGGTGGACAGACCCAAACTAAGCGAAGCAATTAGATCGTGTCATCGTGTTCATCTTTGCGAAGCTTTTCTTATGTCAAATATTGTATTCCTTAGACCATGAGATAATACAACTCCCTGGTATCGAAAGAAAGCTTTGAGGTCATCAAACGTCATCCTATGAGAGGGTGATCATAAAGGTGTCTCTCAGGTGATCGGAAAGTACCTGTTGGGTTGTATGTATCGAGATGGGATTTGTCCCTCCCAAGTTGGAGAGAGATACTTCGGGCCCACTCGGTAATCGATATCAACACCGCTTGCAAGCATGTGGTTAAGGAGTTAATCACAAAGTGATATCGGATTACGGAACGAGTAAAGTACTTGTTGTGAACGAGATTGAACTAGGTATGACGGTACCGACGATCAAATCTCGGGCAAGTAAAATATCGCGAGACGAAGGGAATATATATATATGGGATTGATTGAATCCTGGCATCGTGGTTCATCCGATATGATCATCGATGAATGTGTGGGAGTCAATATGGGTTTCCAGACCCTGCTGTTGATTATTGATAGAAGATCATGTCTGCATATTCTCGAACCCGCAGGGTCACACACTTAACATGTCTCGACGCTAGGATAGATTGGATAATTGGTTTATGAGTTTTTGTTCGGAGTCTCGGATGGGATCCGGGACATTACGAGAGGTTCCGGAGTGGTCCGGAGAATAAGATTCATATAAGGCAGTGCAGTTTTTGGAGTTCGGAATTGTTCCGGGTTAATCGGTATTGTACCGGAAGCTTCTAGAACCTTTCGGAAGGGGACCAACGTGGCCCCACCTTCCGGGAGGGGGCATGGGCCTATGAGGGAGTGCCCTGGCCGCATTGGGCTAGAGGCACAAGGCCCCATAGGGCCCAGCCGGCCAAGAGGGTTTTAAACTCGAGATAGAACTTCTAGAAGGGGGGGTTTCCTTGCCCCCCACTCTTCCTCCTTGGGGGCGCCGGCCTTGGCTTGGGAGAGGGGCTAGGGCTGCGCCCACCCCTCTATATATAGAGGTCTGGGGGCGCACCAACCCCCTAAACCTTCCCCTCCAACCCTAGCCGCCCGGCTGCCCTCCTCTCTCCCTCCCGACTGCTTGTAGGCGAAGCCCTGCTGCAGAAATTCTCCACCAATTGCACCGCGCCGTCGCGTTGTAGATCCAACCCATCTCTCCACCATACTTGCTGGACCAAGGAAGGAGGAGACGTCGAGGTGCCGCACGTGTGCATCTCACGGAGGCATCGCCACTTGTGGTGCTAGATCGGATCGGATCGCGAGGAGGAGAAGCGAGTACGACTACATCACCCACGTTCCGACGAACGTTCCGCTGTGCGAATCTTCAAGGGTATGAAGATCTAATCCAATCTCTCTCGTTGTTTGCATCTCCTAGATTAGATCTTGGCTTTCCCTCTGTTCGCATCCGTAGAAAATTTTGATTTACTATGTCGCGAAACCCTTCAGTGGTATCAGAGCTAGATCTATGCGTAGATGTGATTCACGAGTAGAACGCAACATGGTTGTTGCGGGCGTTGATGTTTTATGTTTCAAGCCTCTTGTTTGTGTTCTTCTTATGACGCGGGATAGTGAGATTGAAGCGGTCCAGGCCAACCTTACGCGACGTCGTTCGCGAGACCGGCTCCGCACTTGACGTGTGGCTTGTTCCACACATGCGGCTGGTGGATGTCTGTTTCTATCACTATAGTTGTCATGGGTTTAACACCGGAGTTTGGCAACCATAATATCACCGTTGTGGCTTTCCGTAAGTAAGAATCGTTCTTAGCATCTACTCCCATAAGCCACGTAAAACATGCAACAACAAAGTAGAGGCGTCTAACTTGTTTTTGCAGGGAGTGTTTTTTGTGACATGGTATGGCCCAAGATGTGATGTGTATATTGTATGCGATGATCATGTTTTGTAATGTTTCACGACTTGCATGTCAATGAGTACACAACCGGCAGGAGCCATATGGTTGTCTTTATAATTGTGTATGACCTGCGAGTCAACTTCTTATACGCCATGTAATAGCTTTACTTTATCGCTAAGTAGTTAGCAATAGTTGTAGTTGCTATTCGTGGTGGAGGCAATCATGGTGGAGTGATGGAGATCATGCCGGAATGCACAAGATGGAGATCATTGCGCGAAGATTGGCTATACCATGTCACATAAAGTTATATGCATGTGATGTTTATCCTTTTATGTATCTTATTATGCTTAGATCGCGACGGTAGCATTATAAGATGATTCCTCACTTAAAGATCAAGATAAAAACTGTGTTCTCCCCAAGTATGCACCGTTGCGAAAGTTCGTTGTGTCCAAGCATCACGTGATGATCGGGTGCTATAGACTCTACGCTCACATACAACGGGTGCAAGCCAGTTTTGCACATGCGGAAATACTTGGGTCTAACTTGACGAGCCTAGCATGTACAGACATGGCCTCGGAACACAAGAACCGAAAGGTTAAGCATAAGTCATATGAATGATATGATCGACACTTCGTTGTCCACCATTGAAACCACATCTCTTCTCGTGATGATCGGATTAGGTGTGGTGAATTTGGATCGTGTTCACTAAACAACTTGAGGGATGTTGAATTTAGTGGGAGTTCATCTAGTAATTTGATTAAGTTGAACTATTTATCATGAACATAGTCTAAATTATACTTGCAAATACTGTAGATCACATGGCCAAGTCCAACTTCAACTTCAACGTTTTTGCTGAGATAGAAAAGCTTAGAAACAATGGGTCTAACTTCACCAAATGGTTCCGCATTCTGAGAATCATTCTCGTTGGCGGACAAAAGGACTATGTCCTTGAGAAAGCACTAGGTGACGCCCCTGCTGTAGATGCGCCGGCTGATGAAAAATCTGTTTATCAGTCGCGCAAGGATGATTATGATTTGATTAAGATCGCCATGTTGTATGCTATGGAATCGGATCTTAAAAATCGTTTTGAGGAGTTCGCCGGGCCCTTTGATATTCTCGAGGAGCTGAAAAACATGTTTCAGACTCAAGCCCGTTCTGAGAGATATGAGATCTCTAAGAAATTCTTTAACTACAAGATGGAGGAAGGGAGTTCCGTTAGTGAGCACGCCATTAAGATGTCGGGCTACACTCAACGCCTTGAGCAACTGGACTGCAAGATTCCAGAGGAGCTCAAGATTGACACTCCTAGCTGCAAAAGTTTTGTAGTTGATCACAATCAGATTGGTTTGACTGATATGATCACTGATCTCTTTGCTAAGATGAAAGTAGCGGAGGTGAACATCAAAAAGAATAATCATGTGTTGATGGTCAACAAGCCCCCCACCTTTAAGAAAGGTAAGGGTGCAAGGAAGCCCTTCAAGAAAGGCGGCGGCAAGCGTGTTGCCCCTGCTGAGAGGAAGCTCGTGTCTGGTCCTAAGCCGGACACTGAGTGCTTCTATTGCAAGGACAAGGGTCACTGGAAGCGCAACTGTCCGAAGTACTTAGCGGACAAGAAGGCTGGCACCATCAAAGGTATATTTGATATACATGTTATTGATGTTTTCCTTACTAGCCCTCGTTGTAGTGCCTGGGTATTTGATACCGGTTCAGTTGCTAATATTTGTAACTCGAAACAGGAGCTACGGAATAGATGGCGGCTTGCGAGGGATGAGGTGACGATGCGCGTTGGCAACGGATCAAGGGTTGATGTGATGGCCGTCGGCACGCTCTCCTTAATTTTACCTTCGGGATTAGTTTTAAACCTTAATAAGTGTTATTATGTGCCCGCGTTGAGCATGAACATTATTTCTGGATCGTGTTTATTGCAAGATGGTTATTCATTTAAATCGGAGAATAATGATTGTTCTATTTATATGAGTAACATCTTTTATGGTCATGCACCTATTGTGAATGGTTTATTTCTTCTAAATCTCGAAAGGGATGAAACACACATCCATAACATTGAGGCTAAGAGATGCAAAGTAGATAGTGATAATACTACTTATTTGTGGCACTGTCGTCTAGGTCATATTGGTGTAAAGCGCATGAAGAAACTCCATTCTGATGGACTTTTGGAGTCTCTTGATTTTAAATCATTTGACACATGCGAACCATGCCTCATGGGCAAGATGATCAAAACACCGTTCTCCGGTATGATGGAGCAAGCAACGGACTTGTTGGAAATCATACATACCGATGTATGCGGACCGATGAGTGTTTCGACGCGCGGTGGATATCGCTATTTTCTCACTTTTACCGATGACTTAAGTAGATATGGGTATATCTATTTAATGAAACATAAATCTGAAACATTTGAAAAGTTCAAAGAATTTCAGAATAAAGTGGAGAACCATCGTAACAGAAAGATTAAGTTTCTACGATCCGATCGTGGAGGTGAATATTTGAGTTATGATTTTCTCACGCATCTTAAAGCAAGCGGAATCGTTTCGCAACTCACGCCACCCGGAACACCACAGTGCAATGGTGTGTCTGAATGCCGGAATCGAACCCTATTAGATATGGTCCGATCAATGATGTCTCTTACTGATTTGCCGTTATCATTTTGGGGTTATGCATTAGAAACCGCTGCATTCACTTTAAATAGGGCTCCATCTAAATCCGTTGAGACGACACCGTATGAACTGTGGTTTGGTGCTAAACCTAAGTTGTCGTTTCTTAAAGTTTGGGGATGCGAAGCTTACGTCAAGAAGTTGATGCCGGACAAGCTCGAACCCAAAGCGGAGAAATGTGTCTTCATAGGATACCCTAAGGAAACTATTGGGTATACCTTCTATCACAGAACCGAAGGCAAAGTGTTTGTCGCAAAGAACGGTTCCTTTCTTGAGAAGGAGTTTCTCTCGAAAGAAGTGAGTGGGAGGAAAGTAGAGCTAGACGAGGTTATTGAACCTTCTCTTGAATTGGAGTGTATCGCAGCACCTGAAATTGTTCCAGTGCCGCCTGCACCAATAATAGAGGAAGCTAATGATAAGGATCATGAAGCTTTGGATGATGCTGCTACTGAACGTCGTAGGTCGACAAGGTCGCGTGCCCCTCCTGAGTGGTACGGCAACCCTGTCTTAACTGTCTTGTTAGTAGAAGACAGTGAACCTACGAACTATGAGGAAGCGATGATGAGCCTAGACTCTGAGAAATGGCTAGAAGCCATGAAATCCGAATTGGGATCCATGAGCGAAAACCAAGTATGGACTTTGGTGGACCCTCCTAGCGACCGAAAGGCCGTTGAGTGCAAATGGATCTTTAAGAAGAAAACGGACGCGGATGGTAATGTTACCGTCTATAAAGCACGGCTTGTCGCGAAAGGTTTTCGACAAGTTCAAGGTGTTGACTACGATGAGACTTTCTCTCCCATAGCGATGTTTAAGTCCATTCGGATTTTATTAGCAATTGCTGCGTTTCATGATTATGAAATATGGCAGATGTATGTCAAGACTGCTTTCCTCAATGGCAACATTGATGAAGAGTTGTATATGATGCAACCCGAAGGTTTTGTCGATCCTAAGGATGCTGATAAGGTATGCAAACTTCAGCGTTCCATTTATGGACTGAAGCAAGCATCTCGGAGTTGGAACCTTCGTTTTGATCAAGTGATCAAGAGCTTTGGATTTGTTCCAAATTGCTACGAAGCTTGTATCTACTAGAAAGTGAGTGGGAGCTCGGTGACATTTTTGGTACTATATGTGGATGACATATTGATTATTGGAAATGACATTAACATGCTTAACAATGTGAAGAGTTATTTGAACAAGTGTTTTTCAATGAAAGACCTAGGTGAAGCTGCTTATATATTGGGCATCAAAATCTATAGAGATAGACAAAGATGCCTGATAGCTTTAAGCCAGAGTACATACCTAAACAAAGTTCTGAAAAGGTTCAGAATGGATAAGGCAAAGAAAGGTTCAGTGCCTATGTTGTCAGGTAAGATATTGAGCAAGGCTCAGTGTCCAGCTACGGTAAATGATAGGGAAGCTATGAGCAAAGTTCCTTATGCCTCGGCCATAGGTTCTATCATGTATGCCATGCTGTGTACTAGACCGGATGTGTCCAATGCTCTTAGTTTGACGAGCAGATATCAAAGTGATCCAGGAGTGGAACACTGGACAGCCGTGAAGAACATCCTAAAGTACCTAAATAGGACTAAAGAAATGTTCTTAGTCTATGGAGGTGATGAATAGCTCGTCGTAAAGGGTTACATCGATGCTAGTTTTGACACCGACAAGGATGATTCTAAATCTTAGACAGGATACGTTATATTTTGAATGGAGGAGCTGTGAGCTAGAGAAGCTGCAAGCAAAGCGTGGTCGCGGGATCTACAGTAGAAGCGTCAAGTGAAGGAGTTTGGATCAGAAACTTCATCACTGAGCTTGGCGTGGTTCCAAGTGCATTGGACCCACTGGAGATATTGTGTGACAACACTGGCGCCATAGCACTCGCTAAGGAACCAAGATATCATCCAAAGACCAAGCATATCAACCGCAAGTTTCATATAATCCGAGATTATATAGCAGA
Organism: Avena sativa; assembly: GCA_916181665.1. Taxonomy (NCBI): domain Eukaryota; kingdom Viridiplantae; phylum Streptophyta; class Magnoliopsida; order Poales; family Poaceae; genus Avena; species Avena sativa. The sequence continues at coordinate 290,614,898 of OV702296.1, forward strand.
TGGAGATCTGAAGATTAGCAAAGTACATACAGATCTGAATGTCGCAGATCCATTGACTAAACCTCTTCCACGTGTAAAACATGATCAGCACCTCAGTGCCATGGGTGTGAGATTGTTGCCAAATGTAAACTAGATTATTGACTCTAGTGCAAGTGGGAGACTGTTGGAATTATGCCCTAGAGGCAATAATAAAGATGTTATTATTATAATTCTTGTTCATGATAATGTTTATATTCCATGCTAGAATTGTATTAAGCGGAAACATTAATACTTGTGTGGTTTGTGAACAACACCGTGTCCCTAGTATGCCTCTATGGACTAGCTCATTGATTAATGATGGTTAAGGTTTCCTAACCATGGACATGAGTTGTCGATTAATAATGAGATCATATCATTGGGAGAATGATATGGTGGACAGACCCAAACTAAGCAAAGCAATTAGATCGTGTCATCGTGTTCATCTTTGCGAAGCTTTTCTTATGTCAAATATTGTATTCCTTAGACCATGAGATAATACAACTCCCTGGTATCGGAAGAAAGCTTTGAGGTCATCAAACGTCATCCTATGAGAGGGTGATCATAAAGGTGTCTCTCAGGTGATCGGAAAGTACCTGTTGGGTTGTATGTATCGAGATGGGATTTTTCCCTCCCAAGTTGGAGAGATATACTTCGGGCCCACTCGGTAATTGATATCAACACCGCTTGCAAGCATATGGTTAAGGAGTTAATCACAAAGTGATATCGGATTACGGAACGAGTAAAGTACTTGCTGTGAACGAGATTGAACTAGGTATGACGGTACCGACGATCAAATCTCGGGCAAGTAAAATATCGCGAGACGAAGGGAATATATATATGGGATTGATTGAATCCTGGCATCATGGTTCATCCAATATGATCATCGATGAATGTGTGGGAGTCAATATGGATTTCCAGACCCCGCTGTTGATTATTGATAGAAGATCATGTCTGCATATTCTCGAACCCGCAGGGTCACACACTTAACGTGTCTCGACGCTAGGATAGATTGGATAATTGGTTTATGAGTTTTTGTTCGGAGTCTCGGATGGGATCCGGGACATCTCGAGAGGTTCCGGAGTGGTCCGGAGAATAAGATTCATATAAGGCAGTGCAGTTTTTGGAGTTCGGAATTGTTCCGGGTTAATCGGTATTGTACCGGAAGCTTCTAGAACCTTTCGGAAGGGGACCAACGTGGCCCCACCTTCCGGGAGGGGGCATGGGCCTATGAGGGAGTTCCTTGGCCGCATTGGGCTAGGGGCACAAGGCCCCATAGGGCCCAGCCGGCCAAGAGGGTTTTAAACTCGAGATAGAGCTTCTAGAAGGGGGGCTTTCCTTGCCCCCCACTCTTCCTCCTTGGGGCCGCCGGCCTTGGCTTGGGGGAGGGGCTAGGGCTGCGCCCACCCCTCTATATATAGAGGGCTGGGGGCGCACCAACCCCCTACACCTTCCCCTCCAACCCTAGCCGCCCTGCTTCCCTCCTCTCTCCCTCCCGACTGCTTGTAGGCGAAGCCCTGCTGCAGAAATTCTCCACCAATTGCACCGCGCCATCGCGTTGTAGATCCCACCCATCTCTCCACCATACTTGCTGGACCAAGGAAGGAGGAGACGTCGAGGTGCCGCACGTGTGCATCTCACGGAGGCATCGCCACTTGTGGTGCTAGATCGGATCGGATCGCGAGGAGGAGAAGCGAGTACGACTACATCACCCACGTTCCGACGAACGTTCCGCTGTACGAATCTTCAAGGGTATGAAGATCTAATCCAATCTCTCTCGTTGTTTGCATCTCCTAGATTAGATCTTGGCTTTCCCTCTGTTCGCATCCGTAGAAAATTTTGATTTACTATGCCGCGAAACCCTTCAAAACATTCACAAATAACCCCTTGCTAGAATTCTATTTCACATGCATAACCTCTTTATGCAATTTCACCCGAAAACCTGTTTCGGTATCTGGTGAAATAAATTCATGCGCTTGTTTATTCTTTCGGCATGAAACTTTTGCTCCAATTGGATGTCAGTGTCTCTTAAGTGTGTCACCCTACGGTTCGTGAATAATGCGGACATTATCGAGACCCCTCTCGGATCAATAATCAGAAGCGGGATCTGGAGACCCATACTGACTCCCACACATTCAACGATGACTTTCTTGTGATCGTCGGAACCTTTTACGCTAGTATCTTAATCCCTTTGTTTCGTGATATATTATATGTTCGAGATTCGATCATCGGTATCTCCATACCTAGTGTGATCTCGTTACTGATATGCACTCTTTTCTCGTTCCCGTGATATAACATTCTAGTGATCAAATCACTTGCTTGCAAGCTAACCAATGTGATATCACCGAGAGGGCCCAGAGTATATATATCCGTCATCGGGATGAACAAATTCCACTCTCGATCCATGGGCCTCAAGATAACACTTTCTTAGTCCTGAATCCATCTTTATAATCACCATGTTACGGTGTGACGTTTGATGTTATCAAGAAACTCTTTCGGTGTTAGTGATTGACATGATCTCATGGTCTAAGGATTAGGATCACTTCGTAAGTTGTTATAGCAATATAAACTCAATGACTTTGATCGTAATACTATACTTCGGATGAATGTTCATCACACCATTACACTAATGTTGTGATCCCGTTATTAACAACATCCAATGTCTATGATCAGTAAACCTTGATCATCTTATTAATCAACGAGCTAGTTTATGAGAGAGGCATAACTAGGAACTTTCCGTTTGTTTATTAAACACACATGTATTAACGTTTCCGTATTAATACAATTATAGCATGCAAAATAAACATCTATCATATACTTGGAATACACATAATAAACACTTTATTATTGCCTCTCAGGGCATATTCCCTTCAATAACTTCATCATCATTAACTGAATTAATACCTTCAACATGCAACTGATTATGAACCTTGGGGGCACACTAGATGAATCCATCCATGGAATGTCCTTAGGCCACCAAATAGCATTAACAATATTTTTAGTATTAATCACTCGGGAATGAAAACCTGGTGATTTCTGATGAGATTTGATTGAAATCCATTCACTCTTTTCGTCCTTGCCGCCAAGGATTGAATTCTTTTTGCCAGTTTGGACCACCAGAACTCCAAAGATGAAAGAAACATTTGAATTTAAACATTCAAACCATCTATGCTTAAGGATATGAAAGCCCACTTTTTTAGAAGAAACATTAAACAAGAAAACTCTATCTCTGATAAGAGACACCTTGATTTCACCACAAAATCCACCAACTGCCTCCTCAAGGGCAAGTCCCATAGTGTCCTCATCAATACGTAAGGAGGCATGTCGAAAGGATACGACCATAATAAAGTGCCCCGATCCAATAAAAGGATGAATAGAAGATTGAAATAATGGTCTTACTTCCTTACCAAAATTAATATTCGAAATGAAGTCCAAGTCCATAGTATGAGCAACATCAACATCCATCATAGATGGTTCAATAGGTGCGTCCTCTAGAAGACGAGACGTGCCAGAAACATTAAGGCGAACCTGAACACCATTTAGAAAGAGAAATCCCTTGCGAAGATCCGGTCTCTATTGAACCTTAACACGATGACACCTAATACGTCGTAAACATATCTATAATTTTTATGTTCTTTTAGTATCTACTTTTTTTTTGCTTTGTCTTCTCTTTGAGGTATTTTTATATGTTTTCTAGAACTAACCTATTAACAAGATGCCACAGTGCCAGTTGCCTGTTTTATTTTGTTTTTGGTTTCAGAAAATTTAGAAAATGAATATTCCCGGAATTGGACGGGACAAAAGCCAAAGTCAATATTTTACCGTGGGGAACACGGAGCCAGAAGACGAGACGGAGGAGGGCCTCGAGGGGGCCACACCCCCTGTCCGTGCGGTCAGGCTTGGCCCGCGCCTGGGGGGTGCAGCCGCCTCGGGCACCCCCAGGCCTCCCTCTTCACCTATAAGAAGCCCCCGATACCTAAACCCTAAGTACCCGATCGATCTTTCATGAAACAGTCTGTAGCCGTAGCCACCATCATCCCTAGATCGGGGGGATCTGAAGCTCTTCCTGGCAACCTAGCGGAGGGGAGAGATCATCCCGGAGGCCTTCTTCATCACCATGCCAGCCTCCGGTATGAAGCGTGAGTAGTTCCACCTTGTACTATGGGTCCATGTAGTAGCTAGATAGTTGTTTCTCCTCCTTTGTGCTACCATGTTTATATCTTGTGAGATCTGTTCATGATCAAGATCATCTATTTGTAATCATGCATGTTGTGTTTGCGGGGATCCGATGGATATTGAGATTACTATGTCAGATAGGTTAATAATTCTATCTTATTGATTCTATAATGTCTGTGTTGTTTGAGATCTTGCATGCTCTCCGTTTCTAGTAGCTATCTTGGCTAAGTAGATGCTAGTGACTCCAAGAGGGAGTATTTATGCTCGATAGTGGGTTCATGCCTCTATTTAATCTAGGGAAGTGACAGAAATCTCTAAGGTTGTAGATGTGATGTTGCTACTAGGGAGAAAACAACAATCTCTTGTTCATGGAACAAGTGGATTGTTTACCTTACACACTTTGCTTAAAGTAGTCATCCGTTGCTTGCAACTTAATACTGGAGGGGGTTCATATGATAACCTGAAGGTGGATTACTAATCATAGATGTAGTTGGATGGTGGTCTATGTATATTGTTGTATTTCCCAATCAAATCTCATAGGATCTTGAATGTCTAGCATTGCATTGTTATGCCTTGCTCTGTCATGTCAATTGCCCCGCTGTAATTTGGTTACCCAACATGTTATGTTGTTTATCTTAAGGAGAACACCTCTAATGAACTATGGACCCTAGTCCAATCTTTACCATTGATACATCTTCCACTGTTGCTGATACTTTTTGCAAACCACTATTACCTTCCACACATGTAAGATACCTCCTTTATAAAGGAAAAGGATCCCTGTCATTGCAATGCTAGTCCCTGGATCAATGCTAGCATCCACAGTTTAAGATGAAGTACACAGAAACAAAGGTCATTATTACAGTCATTCCAGAGACAAACATAGTCTTTACATTCCATGGCCACAGGCCTAGTACAAGAGTTTAAATAAGTAAATAGATAAAACGTCTTCATCTTCATGTGCCACGGGCAAACATGTTGAGTGTAGACTCATGACTCCTAATCATCATCAGAATAACCTGCAACATCACAAGTTACAGCCAAAGTGGGTCAATACATTGGAATAGTATTGGCAAGTGATACCTTAGTAGAATATTGGTGGACTAAATACTATATGCATTTTGGCTAAGTGTAGCTTAGGCTTGCTTTGCTCAAAATAGGTTTTGCCTATTAGTTCACTAAGTTTTTCCTTGACAAAAACTTTTCCCAAGGAACCACCAATAGACATTGGTGAACCTTCACCCTTGTTCAACCACAAGTTTTACTTAGAAATTGGGATGAGGAGATTCTTGATAGCTTCCATGTCTTGATGCTCAAATTGTCCAATACCAGGGACATCGCTAAGTACTTAGATTCTTCCATCTGCAGAGGTTGTGCACTTTCCCCACCAGACTTGATTTTCACTAAGACAGGACCTTTCAGAAGCCTTCCCTTAGACCAAATGGACGCGTTCCAACTTCCAACCTATCATCCCACTACCACCAACTGTCCAAATGGCTAAGTTTTTGCAACCTATGTGATCCCGGCAGAGCCCATATTGCCAAGTGGCTGCACTAGAAGCTTCTTAACATTTGGACTCTCAAATCCCTTTGTTCCTGGGTGGCTTTCCACAAGTGAGATACACAAGGTAAACCATAAAAATGGGCCTTGCGTAACCACTCAACATAAACCATTCCTTCCATTCCACCCAGGTGTTTCATTCACTTAGTTGTTTTATTAAGCAAAACACAAGTCCAAAGACTTAGAAATATTTTATCATAGCATGAATATTTCACCACCCTTGGTTGCTACTAGCTAGGCTAAGCATGGCATAGATAAGCATCTTAACTTAGAAATTTCTAGCAATTCTACAACTACTAGGATTTCCCAAGCATAGCATATAAGCAAAATATAACCATGCAAGACTAGCAAAATATTTCTAATGCATAGTAGAAAAACATAGGGATAAAATCATGAAGCACCACTTACCTTGGTAGTTTGGAGAGTATCTACACTCCTCACAATCACAATCACTATTTGTACCAAAATCTACACATAAAATCATAGCAACAAATCACATACAAAATAAATACAAGAAAAAATATATGGATGCATGCAATATGATATGTGATGATTTTCTAAATTCAACAATACAAGTGCACATTATTGGTTCATAAACAAGTTCAAAACTTGCCAAACAATCTTTATTTGAACACTAAATCATTTCTCAAATAATTAATATACACAAAATAGGCCTACACATGTTTCTGTAAATAAAACCATTTTAACAGAAGCAAAACCTTAAACACATTACATATTTGGAAAGGCTTTCTCTCCTGATTCCATTGATATAAAATTCATCAAATTTGGACGTGGAAATCAAAAGTTATGATTAAAACAAGTTTAAACATTCAATAAATTCAAATCAGAAATTTAAATCGAGGAACATGCCACGCGGCGCTGTCTTACTGGCTGGTACCGCTTCGCACCGGATCACGCTTCTAAGCCGTTGGATCTAACTTAATCGCGCGGCCCAGATCTAAACTTACCGTTTCGCCTAGGATCTATCGTATCCGCTGGATCTAGATCTAACGATCCTAAGCAATCTGACCATCAAGAGGCGGCGACAGGCGGAGGCGCACTCTGACAGTGGCAGATCCGGCGAACTAGGTCGCGCGGGGAGGTGAGAGGATTCTCACCAGAACCGCAGTGACAAGTAGAAGCTCAACGTGTCCTTGGTTGGCGAAGGGGCACTCGGAGTCGTCAGAGATTCCTCACCGGAGTTCGCGAAGGCATCGGGTACGGCTGATCGTTGACGTTGGCGAAGGTACAGATCATGCCAGGGCAAAATAAACAGTGCGTAAGATGTGCAAAGTGGTGCTGGTCATGCGAGTGTCAAGGAGAGGGCAAGGCGCGGTCAGAACTAACCAGGAAAGCTTGACGGAGTTGATGGTTTCGTCAGACGCTTGCTGTCGTCGATGTTGACGAGGCTCTGAATGATCCTAGCATGCACCAGAGGGGTTAGGAGATGCGCAAGGTTGCAGTGATTGTACTGGCAAGGTTAGAAGTCAAGGGGCGCGGGGAGCTCACCAGAATTTGCTGCCGAAGTTCGTCGGTACCACGGCAGAGTTCGGCGAATTATGGGCAGCCTGGTGGCGTGGCGTCTGTGCTAGGTGAGGGGAAATGAGCGGCGAGGGGAGGGGGTCTTATAGCTAGAGCAGGGGCGGAAATCTCTCGCCGTATCAATGCAATTTAAGCGCGGCATCAGTGCGGGGAAAACGACAGCGGCGAGGTGGTCGTCGGCGTTGATTGAGGACAAAGGGTGACGCGGCAGTGAGGGCCCAATCGTCAGCGAGTGACTACACGCGCAGGGGGTGAGAAACAGAGGGAGAGGGGGAAACCCAGGTGGGCTGGCTTTTGGGCCGCTTCTGTCGTTGGGCTGGAAAGGTGGCGCCGGCCCTTTTCTATTTCTTTTCTCCTTTTCTATTTCTGTTTGCATTTTCAGGAATCATTTTCAAATGATTTCAAAAGCTGTTTGAATTCAAACCTTTTCAGGATTTTTGTAGAGTGCAACACTCACAAATCTGGACACAAAACCAAGTGGTCCCTTTGTACTGGCCTGGTCACTTGGAATAAAACAAAATAAGCAGTGACATAGCACTAGTTTTAAATAGGTTTTGAAATTGGTTTTCAAATCATATTTGTTTTGAAATTTTGGTTTTAAGCAAAAGGCAAGCAAGCAAAACAATCTGAAAGTACCAAGTTTTGATTCATGAACAATAATCTCTCATTGGAGAGTAGCATTTGATTTAATGCTGAACACATAAAATAATGAGCTCATATGCTCCTATTTTTGAATTGATTTGTTTGAAATAAACTCTACATGATCATGGATGCATGGATGATATGCATGAGTTTTGAAACCTGATTTTAGGGATGTTACAACACCATACATTTAATCCTTTGTTTTTAGCAAACCGGTGAGATTGACAACCTCACTGTTCGTTGGGGCAAAGTCTTGAGTTTGTGTTGTGCAGATTTCCAAGTTGCTAGCAACACCTTTGGGTCGTTTCTTTCCTCCTATTGGTTCGATAACCTTGGTTTATTTCTGAGGGAAAACTTGCTGTTGTGCTCGTCATACCTTCCTCATGGGGTTTCCCAACGAAGCTCCATAGTGATATGAGCTGCATCAAGGTGTTTTCTGGCGCCGTTGCCGGGGAGGCTAAGGACGCCTTCCAAGGGGATTCCTTCATAACCTTTCTCTTTACTTTGTTTTTGTTTTGCTTAGTTTCTTTTGCCTTGTTTTGTTTGCCTATTTTTATCAAAAACTCCAAAAAAATAGTTTCGTTTGGTTTGCTTTCTCTTATAAAAACACACACAAAAAATTAGTTCTTACTATAGTTGTTGGTTTGTTCTTGCCTTGCTTTGTCATGCTTTCCATCAATGGTTGGTTTCTTTGAAACTAGTTCTTATTGGCAAGGTGGGTTTACGGAAGAACAAAAGTATTATTATAAGGAACACCGCTTGTCACAAAAAGGGAAACACTTATGGGAGAAAATTGATAAATTGAATACTATTGATAGAGACGTGTGCTCTACTTATAATGTTACTTATTGCTTTGATAAAACTTGTCGTTGTAACCTACCTTTTCAATGTGAGTATAATGATAATGTTACCATATCTTCTTATGTTAAAGGAAATTATGACTTTTATGATGTGGAACAAATTGAAGAATTTATTGCTTGGAAGGGTGCATTTGAACTTTCTAGTTTGCTTGAAAATATTGATGATTCACCTTATGAATATGAGGTTTATGATATACTTAAATTTTTCTTTGAAAATTATAAGGAAGAAAATGGCTATATCCTTGAATATTTTAATAGATGCTTTCCACAAACAGAAGAGACTAATGCCTTGCATGAGCCTATGGAAGAAGAAATTGCTGAAACTGGAAGCTCATTAGATGAAAAAGAGGAGGAGAGTGATGGTCAAGAGGAGGAAGAATGGATCTACCCATGCCTACCTTCTAATGAGAGTAACTCTTTACCTCTTACATTATTTGATTTCCCCATGCTTACAAAAGGAGGATGAATGTTATGTTCCTATGGATTCTTTTGAAATATCTGATATGGGTAAAATTTGTGATAATAGTTATGCTCCTGTTATCTATGATAATCCTATATTTGTGCCTAACTTTGAAATGCATGGTACTAAAGAGTTTTGCTTATAAAATGTTTATGATAAAGCTCTAGATGATGGTCCTATATTGAATGATCAGTCATCTTGTTATAAAATTGTTAAAAATGGGTTTGAAGGTTTTAATCCCACAATTTTTGAGCTTGATAAAAATTATGTGTTTGCAGATCATGAAAAGCATGATTTATGTGATAGTTATATTGTTGAGTTTATTCATGAAGCTACTGAAATTATTATGAGAGAGTAAAATATGGTTGTAGAAGTTTTCATGGTACTGAAACACCTCTCTATGTGCTGAAAGTTTTGAAGTTACTCTTCTTTTATCTTCCTATGCTTGTCACTTTGTTCTTTGTGAATTTATTTGTGTACAAGATTCCCATGCATAGGAAGTGGGTTACACTTAAATGTGTTTTGAATTTTCTTCTTGATGCCCTCTTTTACTTCAATTCATATTTCTTACGTGAGCATTTTCTCAAACTATCAAGCCTAACTTAAAGGCGTTAAATAAAAGTACTTCTTGGGAGATAACCCAATAGTTTTCTTGAGTCTTGGAAGTTATTACTTATGTAATAACCTCTCCATATCCTTTTTATTTGATTTTTGTGCCAAGAATAACCTCTAATGAGAGGGAAGTAAGATTTAGGGAGTTGCTGTCCTGAAACATATTTTTGTGCTCCACTATAAAAATTCATGTAAAATATCATAAGTCGGATTGAGCTGTAATTTGTTGAATAAATCCCCCAGGTTGTGATATAACTTTCGTTAGTTCAACACTTGGTTATTTGAGCAATAGAAGGTCTTTGAAAAAATCGGTTTCTACCTGCTGGTCTGTTTTGACAGATTTCTGCCATTATTTGCATTTGCTTCTTATTGATTACTTTTTGGGAAATTGAGATTTTTAAGGGAATTGCTATAGTAGCTTGTGTCTTTAGTGAAATTTTTGCTATTTTAAAACTAAACCCCAAGGGTCTATTATCTTTTGAATGCACTAATGTTGCTAATGAAGATTGTGTGAAGTTTTGTATGAAGGAAAATTTCTAGGTGTAGAGAAAGAATGATGTAATAAGATGAAGAATGGACAAAATCTCAAGATTGGGGATGCCACCCCGTGTCACCCCAAGAAATATTCAAGAAGTACAAGCGTCAAAGCTTGGGGATGCCCAAGGCATCCCCTTCTTCATTAATAAAAATCTCAGGTCTTTCTAGACACTTCGTTTTTATTGTTTCATGCATAGTTGTGTTGTTCTTGGAGCGTTTTATTTTTCGTTTTTGTTTGAAATAAGTTGATTGGTGTTCGAAAGGAGTAGGAAGATCTTGCTTAGTAGTACAAGAGGAGCTTGCTTTGACTGTGACTTAGACTTTATCATGTCATGATAGCTGTTGTTTTGACCTTATGCTTAGTGATTATTTCTGTAGCATAACTTGTTCCAAACAATTAGGATTCCTTAATGTGCCTTGAAAGAATCATGCGTTGTTCTAGCATACAAAAGCATAGTATTGTGGTATTCTCCTTTGATGCTTTGTTTGGGTTGACTTGGCATATGCTCACACCATGTTATGACTATGAACCAGTCATCCTAGCCCCTATGATCATTTAGTTTTTGACTTGTGGTACCACTTTATGTTTTGATTAGTAATGTTTTGTCGCTTTGCATGATTATGGCCATTATTTCTCTCTTAGTTGGTCGCTCCCAGTCTTTTGCTAGCCTCCACTTGTATGAGTAAGCTCTACTCATGCATCCAACTCCCAGGAAACCAAGTTATTCCAAAGTGTCCACTATAAATTCCTATGCATGGTGTGTTACACCATTCCAAGTATCTTCTTGTTTTATCTATCTTCCAAATTAAACTTGTTATGTGAAACTTAGTGATTAAAGCTCTCACAAACTTGATGACACACTTTATTTTTCTTGCACCTAAATAAACTTGAACCATTGTGTCATTTATGTTGTATATGCTTGCACTTATACGTTGAGATTAGCAGAACCGTGTTGTCACGGGGAATGCTTTCAACATTGCACCTGGTATATTGTACCCAGTTGATATCATGCTCTTTTGTTTATGGATGTCGTCGGTGTGAAATAAAATGGGATCTTGTAAGTCCATGGAGTTATTTATGTGTGTTAGAGAAATGCCTGGGCCGCTAGCCTAAGCCATGCCTAATCATGATGGAAACTTGCAGCATCGCCATAGTGAGCAATCTATGAAGCTTTCTTCTTATAAAAAAAGAGACATACTGAAAACAGGAAAGAGAGAAAAAATCACCATTTTCCCATGGTAAATAAGAAGATTGCTGAGATGCTCATTGTCTGCTTGCCTTGTCATTTTTATTATGGGATAGCTCTTGTATCATGTGCAAGGGGTACCCTGTTGGTGGTTCTCTATGATACACATGTACTTAATATGACAAGAACTTACATGTAACTAAAGTTGAGTAGCATGAGGAGAGGCCCTCATACTCAAGGGACATGAGATTGCCAACTTATACTTTGTCAAGCATATACTTCATAGTTTGTTCACTTTAAACTTAATCACTTCAAGATGCTTATGATAGGGGCAATGAGAGCTGAAAGCTAACAAGTACCATAATTTTTGGAAGCTCTTTATGAGACTTGAAATCCCTGCTTTCCTTTATGAAGGGCCTTGTTTCCACCATTATATTAAGTTTCCACCTTCTATCCTTAGGCACCAATTAAGAGAGTATAGTTGCCATTCTTAGTTCTATGTGCATTGTCCTAAAACTTATTGATTGATGCATATTGTTGATATTGCTTGTTCTTGAACTATTTGTGTCTAGTCACTCGTATGAACTTTGAAGGTGTCCTATGCATTTATTTGCTACTCCATGAGGACAAGCTGAATGCCACTATGCTATGTTTTCTATATGTGAAACAAACAACCGTCTTTCAATTCATTGTTATTCATGAATCTTTGTTTGTATCCTTTCATGTTGTATGCATAGTTACTTTGTCTTATTGTTAGAACTTCTTCTTTCATGCTCATGTTTAGAGTACTTTGATCCCATCTTTCAATGCTTGCAAATGGTTTGATCTTGATTTTGATGGTGCATGTCACCTCAAAAATTATTCTTTTTATCACTTACCTACTCGAGGACGAGCAGGAGTTAAGCTTGGGATGCTTGATACGTCGTAAACGTATCTATAATTTTTTATGTTCTGTACTTGTTTAGTATCTACTTTGCTTTGCTTTGTCTTCTCTTTGAGGTATTTTTATATGTTTTCTGGAACTAACAGCCTATTAACAAGATGCAACGGTGCTAGTTTCCTGTTTTCTTCTGTTTTTGGTTCCAGAAAAGTCAGAAAATGAATATTCTCATAATTGGACGGGACAAAAGCCAAAGTCAATATTTTACCGTGGGGAACACGGAGCCAGAAGACGAGACGGAGGAGGGCCTCGAGGGGGGAACACCCCTGGCCGCGCGGCTAGGCCTGGCCCGCGCCTGGGGGGTGCAGCCGCCTCGGGCACCCTGTCGGCCTCCCTCTTCGCATATAAGAAGCCCCTGATACCTAAACCATAAGTACCCGATCAATCTTCCACGAAACAGTCTGTCGCCGTGCCACCATCGTTCCTAGATCGGGGGGATCTGAAGCTCTTCTCGGCACCCTGTCGGAGGGGAGAGATCATCCCAGAGGCCTTCTTCATCATCATGCCAGCCTTCGGTATGAAGCGTGAGTAGTTCCACCTTGGACTACGGGTCCATGTAGTAGCTAGATGGTTGTTTCTCCTCCTTTGTGCTACCATGTTTAGATCTTGTGAGCTCCGTTCATGATCAAGATCATCTATTTGTAATCATGCATGTTGTGTTTGCGGGGATCCGATGGATATTGAGATTACTATGTCAGATTGGTTAATGATTCTATCTGATTGATTCTATCATGTCTGTGTTGTTTGAGATCTTGCATGCTCTCCGTTTCTAGTAGCTATCTTGGCCAAGTAGATGCTAGTGACTCCAAGAGGGAGTATTTATGCTCGATAGTGGGTTCATGCCTCTATTTAATCTGGGGAAGTGACAAAAATCTCTAAGGTTGTAGATGTGATGTTGCTACTAGGGAGAAAACAATGATCTCTTGTTCATGGAACAAGTGGATTGTTTACCTTACACACTTTGCTTAAAGCAGTTATCCGTTGCTTGCAACTTAATACCGGAGGGGGGGTCAGATGATAACCTGAAGGTGGATTACTAGTCATAGATGTAGTTGGATGGCGGTCTATGTATATTGTTGTATTGCCCAATCAAATCTCATAGGATCATGAATGTCTAGCATTGCATTGTTATGCCTTGCTCTGTCCTGTCAATTGCCCCGCTGTAATTTGTTTACCCAGCATATTATGTTGTTTATATTAAGGAGAACACCTCTAATGAACTATGGATCCCGGTCCAATCTTTACCATTTATACATCCTCCACTGTTCCTGTTACTTTTTGCAAACCACTATTACCTTCCACACCATATAGTTAGTCCTTTATTTTCAGCAAACCAGTGAGATTGACAACCTCACTGTTCATTGGGGCAAAGTCTTGAGTTTGTGTTGTGCAGGTTTCCAAGTTGCTAGCAACACCTTTGGGTCGTTTCCTTCCTCCTACTGGTTCGATAACCTTGGTTTCTTTCTGAGGGAAAACTTGCTGATGTGCTCATCATACCTTCCTCTTGGGGTTTCCCAATGAAGCTCTATAGTGATCTGAGCTGCATCAACACTGAAGCATGAGTTCAGATCGAGATGAAATGTATTCTCGTACCTTCAGTTTTTTCTATCGTCCATAATCACTTCATTTGAGGCCAGGTGGATCTTGCGCAACCTCGGGATCACCACCAAAAAATCCGGGTACATGTGGTCTTGACGTCGATCAGCCACCGGGGTGAAAAGAACCTTCAAACGCCAAGAGAAGGGGTCCAAGATGAACGAAGAGGAAACCATTGTGAGAGTAGAGAGGATGTGGATTTGGTTGGGGGAAGGGGAGAGAGGAAGCCGGCAGCCGGAGTGGCACGCCGGAGGGAAGGCGTCCCGAAGGCCTAGGTCGCCATGAGATTGCCTATTCTTGGAAATAGGATCTCTTGGTTTAGTTGGTTCATCACTTTAAGAGCATTTTTAGAATTAAAGTGATGTCCCTAAATATAGTAATGGCATCTCAGCAACTTTGTTCAAAATACATTGTGCAAACCTGAAAACTGAAAGTGGGAACATATTATACATGGCACAAGGATTTGTGAGATATATTTTTTAATAAACATTTATGGTGTTTGTAATAAACAGGTGATTTTCTACAAAATTATTGGGGCTTCTCTACATGACAATTTTGTTTTTAACCATGCAGGCCACATGGCTATTAGTGATAGGTTGGCATCATCTAGGTGAGTTAACCAATGTGGACCATTGGGTCTACAAAATTCCTAGGGTCAAGATCTCACAAACTTTGGGATCGGCTAGTGGCTCGCCTCACAGCTCGGCTCCGTTGATTCTAATCAAGGACATTGATGCGAGATTAGATGACATAGAGGGGGGAAAGCTCATCATGCAACTTAGGTCACCGGAGACGAAAGGGATGGTCACTTTGTGTTAGGTAGGTGACCGTGTCGACATTCAGGAGGTTCTAGGAGATGTAGGAGTGGTCGATGATGTGCAGTACTTCGAGGAAAGGTCGATGGAGTTGTCGGCGTGTTCCCATGTGGTCTCCTATGGTGGGAGAGGCTGGGAGGGTCATCTATGTTCTAGGGCGAGCTCGGGAGTGTTCATGGGGGATGATTTTCTATTGAAAATGGTGAAACAAAGCATGAGGAAATGCGCACGAACGAGAAAAATAGTAGAGGAAGAATTGGAGTAGCTTGACGACGCAGTACAGAGAGGCCGGGGAAGGGGAAGCAAAGGGGGAAGAGCGGGGATTTAAGGGGCTTGGTAGGAGAGTGTGGGGAGTGGGAGCGGTGGAGAGTGGCGCATGGTCGTGCGCGCATGGCTATTAAGAGGTTAGGGGTTTATGGGGTTGGGCTCGGACGGTCAGAGAGAGAGAGAGAGAGAGAGAGAGAGAGAGAGAGAGAGAGAGAGAGAGAGAGAGGGGAGGGAGGGAGGGAGGGAGAGAGAGAGAGGGTCGGGCTAGACTTTTTTAGTCGCATGGATCGACCCTATAGATCGGCTATTTTTTAAAATATATTTTCCAGATTTTCAAACAACCCTCAAAATGTCTCAAAAATATCTTTAATAATTCCAAAAAATCCCAAAGATCCAAAATAGGTTTATAATAAATACCGCTTCACTTTAGCGTACAAAGATGATTTTAGAAAAGTATTTTCTATTGTTTAAGAGATTGAATCTATTGCATATAAAATACCGATTTAGGGTTCACATTTTGCTCAAAATCACATCACAATAATTTAGAAAAAAATTAGATAAAAGTATGCATTTTGGAATTCAGATAACTATTTCAAATTAGACATTTAATTTGCAAATATTATTTTGTATATAGATGCTTTACATTGTCATTTTGAGAAACACATATGGCACCTAAATGGATAAAAAATTATTTAATTAAAATATCTATAAATTTTTGTTCCAATATGGAACATAGCAAAAAAATCACATCTAATGAAATTCATAAAATTCCTTTACTAACCATTTTCCATTTGTGCTTTATGGAAATCCTTACAGAACAAAATGGGATTTATAGTTTGGTCCAAAACAAAAATAATAATTTCAAAGACCTCAAAAAAATAATATTTTCAAAAAATAATATACTAAAACTAGTTTTGGATCAAAATAAATTTCATAGAAGTCTTTTTGTGTACTAAGGTTTTGTAAGGAGTTTTTAAATGATTTTCTATAATGATAAATGGTTTATAAAAGTTCCCAATATTTGATTTCTTTAAACTATAGAAAATTCAAAACAGCTATATTGAGTTTAGTTATACAAATTTCTACGCAAACGAATTTATAGTCCTTTAAAAACTTCGTGAAAGTTTCTTTTCTTAAGAAAAAATTCAAATGAGGTCAGGAAATTCAATCAAACTATTTATTAATTTAACACTCCAAAATTTGTATAATTTTGGGATGCTATATAACTCAAACTACTTTAAGTTTAAGCAAGTTTATAAAAAAAAGTACATTAACATTTGGAACATCAATTTAGTTTTATGATTATTATTTTTTGTTTAAATCAGGTCAAACATACAGAACATTGATTTTGGACAAGATAGAACTTCAATTATTTTGGAATGGATCGATATAGGTACACCAAAGACCTATATACCCCTATGTTAGGCATGTTTTATGAGTTTACGTTGTATTTTGCGATAAAATGCCATGAAACGAGAGATTTCATTTAAATTCCATATGGCATATACCATCTCGCGGATCGAGAGATCGAATTAACAAGATGCCATATGCCGTCTCGCGGATTTACATATTGGATGCAACATGTGAAACTCCGAACGCGTAGGGTACACTAGCTAGCTGGGCCAGTTCAAGTCATGTGAAACTCCGAATACGCCGCCGGTACACGAGCTCGAGTTAGCTGGGCCAGTTCGAAGTTGGCAAGAGCATTTGTCTCTATGTAGGCGGATATTCGCGCTCGTCGACTCAATTTTCCATCGTACTTTTCACATATGCTAGCTAGCTTTGCTTGCGTATGCATGCATGTACATCTTTGTTTGGACACAGTATATATACTGTGTTTCTCAACTGAAAGAGCCAGAAATAGAAAGCTACTACTGTATCACAGCTACTGACACGTACGTATACCTCAGAGTATACGTGAATGCATCAGTGCAACAAAAAAAAAGGGATCCTGTAAAAGCACCATGAAGGTTAAGATCGAGAGCTCAAAGATCGTCAAACCGCTGTACGATGACGGCGTCGCTGCCGGAGGCGCCAGTGACGAGTGGGTGCCGCTCTCCGTGCTGGACAAGGTGACCTACGGGGAGCACGTCGCCCTCATCTACGCGTTCCGGACGCCGAACCCGCCGAACGCCGCGCTGGAGCTCGGCCTCGCCAGGGCGCTGGCCGTATACCGGGAATGGGCGGGGCGGATCGGCGTCGGGCCGGAGGGGCGGCGGTCAGTGCGTCTGAACGACGCCGGGGCGCGGTTCGTGGAGGCCACCGTGGACGCGCCGCTGGCGGTGTCGCTTCCGTTCGGGGCGCCGTCGCCGGAGTCGAGGCGGCTGCACCCGAGGATCGACAACGTGGAGGAGCTGGTGCAGGTTCAGCTCACGCGGTTCTCCTGCGGGTCGCTCGCGGTAGGCTTCGCGGGCCACCATCAGATCGCCGACGGGCAGGCCACGGGCAACTTCTTCGCCGCGTGGGGCCTCGCGACGCGCGGGCTGCCGGTGTACCCTGTCCCGGTCTGCGACCGCGCCACCCGGTTCGCGCCGCGCCACCCGCCGCTCGTGGAGTTCCCGCACCGGGAGGCGGAGTACAAGGCAGCGCCGGCGCGCGCCGACCGCCGCGCGGATAATGCCGGCGAGGACGAGGACGGGTTCTTCGCAGCGGCGCAGGGCAAGGTCAAGGTGCACAGGATGCACCTCAGCAAGGAGTTCGTGGCGCGGCTCAAGGTGCGGGCCTCCTCGGGCCTCCCGCCCTCGCGCCGCGGCTACACCACGTTCCAGAGCGTGGTCGCCCACCTCTGGCGCACCATCACCGCGGCGCGTGGCCTGGGCGCCGGCGTGACAACCAAGGTGCGCATATCGGTGAACGGCCGGACGCGCATGCGGCCGCCGGTCCCGCGCGACTACTTCGGCAACGTCGTGCTCTGGGCGTTCCCGCGCTCCGACGCCGGCGAACTAGTGTCCCGCCCGGTCGGACACGCGGCCGAGCTCATCCACCGCGCCGTGGCCGCCGTCGACGACGCCTACTTCCGCTCCTTCGTCGACTTCGCCTCCTCTGGCGTCGTGGAGGCCGAGGGGCTCGTCCCGACGGCGGACAGCGACCAGACGGTGGTGTGCCCGAACCTTGAGCTGGACGCGTGGCTCGGGATCAACTTCTTTGACCTCGACTTCGGTAGCGGCGGGCCGATCTACTTCATGCCGACGTACTACCCCATGGAGGGCAGCCTGTTCCTGTTGCCCTCCGTCCTCGGGGACGGCAGCATGGAGGCGTACGTGTCACTATTCGAGAACCATCTCGATGAGTTTAAGAAGATATGCCACAAGATCACTTAGCTAGCTAGCAAAATACTAGGTCAGGAAGCTAAAATAATCATCCAACACAACAGAAGGCGCCTAGCCATAAAAGAAAAAAGAGAGGTTGGAAGTAAAATATCTCGACAGTGTTGAGTTTTGACATACCTAGAGATATAGGTATCCATGGTTTGCAACTGCATATGCATTCGTGGACACCTAATTCTAATAACTTTGCTAATTGCCAAATCTCCGTATACTGATTATATGCATGTTATATTTATTATGAACATTTATTCTAACTCTAATTATAATGAGATGGCATTCCGCAATTTCTTCCATATGCGACATGTCGTTTTCAATTCGGGGCAGCAAAAAGTTTAACATTGTATTTTCTCTGCTATTTAGCTCCTTAGTTTGTTGGAACTAACCTTAGATAGTTTTCCATGTGTGTCTGGTGAGAAAAATTGTTTGGAAATATGACATCATTTTGGCTCTAGTCATCAGTCATCACTAGCATAGTACAACATGAGCTTCCATCCCAAGCTGTGTTAATGCCGGCCGGAGCTGGAGCTGGTACATAATGGCCCTAGACCGGTAGACACATCCCTCTATCATGGATGGCACGATGAATTGGTCTTCGAAGAGGTCGGGCGTCTGAAAATCAGAGGAAGGAACCAGAGGTTCAGCAAATCTGGTTGTTCGAGAGCAAGAAAAAAACTAAGAAAGGAACCAGATGACATGTACACTATCAAATGCGATATGCTGTGTTATAAAAGCACAAGCGTGAACTTTGTAGTATACATCTACCATTTCTCGCAACTCGGACTTCTATTTGGAGATTATAGAATCTGCACAGTTTGATCAAATCATGTACAGTACTTCTAATGCCTGTCCAAAGTGGCCATTCTAGTCTTAGCCAGGGCATCTCTGTCAATTTTTCATGCAGTCACTTGACATGGACTAATCTCTAAGATTTCACAGTCATTGATTCAACTATGTTTAGCATAAGATGGCATGCAAATATAAACCAGAATCACATGACATTCATATATTGTTCATGCATTGTTTTTTCTCGTGATGCGAATACACAGACTTTGTAACAAACCACTAGCGAACACAAAGTTGTAATCCTTATTTCTGTTCTTTCAATTTTAGAATTCATCAAATCAAATAGGACCTGAAATTTTGTACAACGAAGGTGTTCGATCCTTAGTTATAGGGAAAATACATGAACCATAATAAACAAGGTTAATTCAAAGTCAAACAACTAACAAGCACATAGTTGTATAGTTAATTCCTAAAATGCATTTGTGGTGTCACATAAGAAATCTACACCCAAAGCAAAATGCATGACTTGTCATGTGAGACCAAAAATGCATTTTGATGCACAACATAACCCTCGTGAGTGATTTCTAGTGCGAACGAACTGCATGTCGCATATGAACAGCCAAGCCCATAAATAGGAGGCTCCAGGTAGCATTCCACCAATTGATTAACCATGCTTTTTTCATGCTTATATTACATTTATAAGGTGTTAGAGGAAACTGAGTCTTCTGATTCTGGTACTTGTAGTCAATGGGAGCTCAATCAGATCACTCACCCGCAAAGCATCCACATGTCCCTTAATTACGCATTTGTCTTTCACCCGCTGAGCGTCTAATGGATGAAACCAGCTCCACTTTGAAATCGTAGTACTATTGTACCGCTCCCGCAGCAGAAATGAGATTCGTCCTAGATCACGCTAAACAAGGGTGAAATCAAAGAGTCTTGTCTTAGCTGTATGCAATGTAGAAAAATAAGTTATCTTTGCATGATCATTGGGAGACTCTTCCTGTGATAAAGTAGTGATTAATTAGGTAGAGCTCTCTTGGCATAATCAAATGTGTTTTTTGTATTAATTGTGTGCTTGTCTCATTTATCTCATCAAACCCATTGGATTAAAAATGAGCTTTTATCGATATCATGACTCATGACAAATACATGTACCGTATCTTCTTGCTCCAATTGCATCAAGATTTCATCCATGAGGATGATGTACGGATCGACAAAGGAAATGAAACGAGTAGAGATCTGGTGCATATGGGCACCAGTGATCCCGTTTTTTTTTAATATCAAAAATCATATTTTTCGAGTTTTAGAAAATTCAAAAAATAAATCGTGATGTACACCAGAAATGTGCAAAATATCAATTGGAAATTATGTGTGTATTAAGCTAACAATCATATTTTCAAGTTTTAAAAAATTCTGAAAATAAATCTTGATGTAGCCAGTGATGTATACCAAAAAGTACAAAATATCAATTGGAAATTATGTGTATTTTGAGCTACACAAATTACAAAATTAAGAGGAAAAAGGCCACCACTGGATTTCTACCTCACAATGGAGTTCCTTTGACAAGTCCTCGAGCGTCGTGGCCTCGATGACAGGGTGATCTCTTGGATTATGCATTTCATCATGAGTGGTAGCACAACGATCAACGTCAATGGGGAAGTGGGTCCATACTTTCGACCCTCCTGCGGAGTTAGACAAGGGGACCCGATCTCCCCCTTCTCTTTAACTCTGCGGTGGATGTCCTGGCAGAGATCTTGGATAAAGCCAAGATCGCTGGCCACGTCTCGGGTGTGGTTGGGCATCTGATCCCCGGAGGTGGTATCTCCCACCTCCAGTATGCGGATGATGCGAGGATCATGGTAGAGGAGTCGAAACTTGACATCATTAATCTCAAGTTCCTACTTCTGTGCTTTGAGTCCATGTCGGGTCTCAAGATTAACTTTGACAAGAGCGAGGTTATAATCTTGGGTTTCCCTAAGGAGGATAAGCTACGCATTGCAGATCACCTAAATTGCCGCTTGGCGGAGTTCCCTATTACCTACCTGGGTATGCCCATGCGGGCCTCTCGGGTGTTGATCAGGGATCTTGCTCCCATAGTCGCGAAGGTCCGAACCAAAGCCGAACCATGGCAGGCGCTCCTCACATCCAAGGGTAGCAAGACTATACTGATCAGCTCGCCTGTCCAGCCTCACCATGTATCAGATGGTCATGTATCTGCTCCCAGAAGGAACTCATGAAGACTTTGCTAGCCAGATGGTCATCCAAGAGTTGTACAGGTTCTTTTGGGTAGCCAGAGATGGGCACCAGAAGTATCATATGGTTAAGTACGTCGATATCTGCACTCCCACAATTCTTGGGCGTTTAGGAGTCCTTAACTCATGCCGCTTTAATGTGGCCTTGCTGCTAAAATGGGTTTGGCGGATCCTCCAAGATGATGGGGGGATCTAGCTTCAACTCATCAAGGAAAAGTACCCCCGGGGTCGTTCGCTGTTGGCGTGTGAACGTCGGGAGGAATCCCAGTTCTGGAGGGCTATCCAAGACGTTAAGCACTGCATTTGACGAGGCTCTCTTTTTGTTGTGGGGGATGGTCGGGAGGTCTTGTTTTGGCTCGACCCCTGGATAGAGGGTGTCCCCCCATGCCAGGCTTTCCCTGCTCTGTTTTCTATTTGCGCAGCACCCTCGATGTTAGTAACCGAGGCATTTCGAGAAGTCCACTGGAACATCCCGTTCCGGAGGCTCTTCAAAGATGTCGAGGCCGCTGATTTCTTGAGGCTGCGGGGATCCTTGCCCTATCTCTCTCAACTGAGAGGGATAAGGTGACTTCGGACCAGTCTCCCTCGAGAGCCTTCTCTGTTAGTTCAGCTTATCGGACCCTCTTCGAGGACCCTAAATTACCTTGGATGTCTCACCTTTGGAAGTCTCCCCTACCCCTGAGCATGCAGATCTTTGTGTGGAAACTGCTACCTGATCGTCTACCTTCGAGGGTGGAGGTGTCAAAATGCAATGGTCCGGGCGATGGGCGGTGTCCGCTATGTGGAACGCCGGAGACGTGCGCCCACATTATGTTCACATGCCATGCCGCTCAGTTTCTGTGGAACTTCATCCGAGAGGCACTTGGGCCTACTTGGCAGACCCAGGACCTCAGTGAGTTCTTAGAGACAGAGGCAAACTGTACCGGAGGAAAGCGCCACCTCTTCTGCAGTGGTACCCCCTGTCTAGGCAGCGGGACCAGGAGAGCGTGGACGGCATCTTGCAGGCGCTCAAAACATCGGCGCAGCGCTTCACGGCACCTGCTTCTACTTCCATGGCCTCGTAGTGGGAGCTCCATGTTCCGCCCCTTTATTTTTCATTTTTGTTGCCTTGGGTGTGTTGTGTTGTAGCCCCAACAAACTCCTTTTGACGCCTGGGCATCGGTGACTCGCTTGTATGCTGGATTGTTGCTTTATTTATAAAGCTGGCCATAAAGCCTGTTTCGAGGATGGAGTTATTTTAGCAAGTTGGAGAATTTCTGTTCAAGAGAACTTCCGAACACGATTTTTCACACGAAAAATATGGGCGAATATCTCCGACACACCCTAATTACGCAACTCAATTGTTTGTGATGTGGCATTTTACATATAATGTGAAGAAAATGGATCTAACCTCCATGATTCTTGTCTCCTTTTTGCACTCATTGTCTCCTCTCTCCTCTAGCTGGTGATGAACGATGAACTAAAGAAGCCGCATGTTGGAGATATGTCTAAGAGGCAATAATAAAATAGTTATTATTACTCCCTCTATTACATTCTATAGTGCCTATAGTTTTTGGCATGAAAATTAAGAAACATATGTGGAGAGAAAATTAAAATAGTTTTAGACAGTATTTTTCTTGGATAATTGACGTCATAAAATAGAGGAGTTTGCGAGAGACATGAAATGATATATACTTTATATAAAGTCCCTAAAAAAGTTGTCCAAACGAGTTGTGTAACGCAATATATTTTATATTTTGGATTTTTTCTCAAAAAACTATAGGCACTATAGAATGGAACGGAGTGAATATATCTTTGTGTTAATGATAAATGTTTACATCTTATGCTATAATTGTATTAACCGGAAATATCAATACTTGTGTGTTTTATAAACATAAAAGAGTCCCTAGTAAGCCTCTGGTTGAACTAGCTTGTTGATTAATAGATGATCATGGTTTCCTGATCATGGACATTAGATGTTATTAATAACAAGATTATGTCATTAGGAGAATGATGTGATGGACACACTCATATATTTAGCCTAGCATAAGATCAAGTCATTTAGAGTTCATTTGCTACAAGCTTTCAGATACATAGTAACCTAATCCTTCAACCATGTGATCATGTTAATCATCATCACCGGATGGATACTTTGATAACATCAAACATCACTTCGTAACTAAGTGGTCTAAAGGACTAACCTGGCTTCACTTTGAGCAACAATGGCGAGTCACGAAACGTGCACCAACAAGTCCCCGGCAACAGTCGACACGAACTCTAGGCTGAACCGCCCATCTCCTGTCCAGCCATGGTACTGAAAGTCCAACAACTCCATGACCGTCCCGTTCACGTAGGACCCCGACGCCCTCAAGTACCCGCCATCGTTGTCGCCGGGCATGTCGGTTCCAAGCGCGACGTTGTTGCCGAACACGTCCCGAGGGATGACCGACATGAACGCCCTGGACCCGACGACGACGTAGCCACCACTCAAGTACATCCAGGAGGCCAGGGACGTCGGCGGGTGCATGTCCCTCGCTGCCACCATGTACCCGAGCGTCGACATGTCGACACGCCGATGGCGAATCACCCTTGTTGCTCAAAGTGAAACCAGAGCCCGGGAGACGTCTCTACACTGGACGTGTGTAGAACTGCGGAGGCACCACCAGTTGTGGTGTTGGTCGCTTGGACACCTACACGACCTTGAGGCTGGTGACGGTGTACGACTACATCAGCAACGTTTGAACAAGAACGTAATCCCGCTTTCGGTCTTCAAGGTATGAACACCGAATCTCTCTCATTACTTTACATCTGTATAGATAGATCTTGGCTATGTTATTCTCATTGTTAGGAAAAAAATGTTTCTGTTATGGAACCCCTTTAGTGGTATCAGAATCGATCTATGCGTAGATGTGTTGGGACGAGTAGAGTATATATAGAAATATGTGGGTGTTGATTTTCTAGTTGCTACCCTTCCACGTGTACTTGTTCATATCACGGTAATGTTCGATTAAGCGGCCCGGGACAACATTTTTTTTGGACAGAAAAAGGGTACAGACGCACCCTTATATATTGCAGCTCAAAACATTATACATCGTGGATTACAAAGCCTAGATGCCGAATCGAGTCGATTGCAGCAAGCACAGGGCATGCAAGTGTGTTATGAGTTGAGTTCCTACAAGAACTGATAGGCTCAGACCATCGTGATCTTTTTGCCTAACGAGCACAGTTATGAGCAACCCCATTGATCTCCCCAGGACAACCTTACGCGTAATCTTACATGAGACTTGTTCTAGGACTAATATATGACTTGTACCATATAAGTGGCTAGCGGATATCTGCCTCTTACATTAGTTGATATGACATTTATAAAGGACGGTCCTAAAAGTGGACTTAAAGCGGAAACTAGTCAATACATATTGCGGTTGTAAGTTTATAGGCAAGAAATGATTCTTGTAAGTTTATAGTCAAGAAATGATTCTTGCGTGACAGCCCAAACAACCATGTAAAATATGCAAAGATAAAATAGAGTCATCTAGATTTTTATGTAGGGCATGTGATATGTATGGTCTAGATAAGTGTTTATGAAATGTAACTTTATTTTGTAGCGGCGTCTAACTTTATTTTGCAGGCGCGGCAATAACGTGGTAACGGCGCAGACGCGACGACGATTGTGACTGCAAGATCATGGTGGCGCATGTTGGTAGGCGACAAGTTTGGTAGAGCGCTATGGATTTCCCGGGGTTGTGGTTTTTTGGGGTCAGGAGAAAACCCTATCGGCCTGGCAGGTACTGATGTTGTGACGCTTGCGTGCGCCATTGTTCTTCTTTGAAGTGTCGGGTGTATCTCTTCCCCAATCCACTTCGTGTACTGGAGAAATAATATAGGACCAGTATGGTCAGCATCGTCATCTTCATCGTATTTATTTTTGAAGGTGTTGCTTGGCAAATGGCGATTCAGAGGCATAGGAGTGTATTGGGGCTTCTTCGAAGGGCACATCGGTTGTGGTCATCATCTTGTTGATCTTGTGCTATTGGTATTAGTTTCTCTTTCTTTCTCTTACATTTTTAGGCTTGATTGTGTTGTTTGCTCCAACAATGGACTTGAAATTGTACCGTGTGGTTGCTATATGCTTTGAGGAGGTAAAATTATCTTTCTCATTGCTACGTTTATCTCAGTTCAGCAGCAGAGTAATGAAAAAGTAATGAAAGGGATGGAAATGACGCCAGGAACTGCAATGGCAAAAGCAAAATGGCAAGATTTAGAGTGGCAAAAATAAAATGGACAAAAACTAGTGGAACAAAAACAAAATTTTACCATAATATACATAAATAAAGATAGTACTCCTTCTGTTCGGATTTATTGGGCTAACATGTAGTCTAAGAAATATATTTGACTACAAATTTGACCAACGATATAATTTTACTTGATTTAATTTTTAATGATATAATTTTTGTGACATATGATTCGTATTTCGGATTTATTAACCTTTCTAATAATATAATTTTTATGACATATGACTCATATTTCGTTGAAATCAAACATGTTTTTTAAACTGCGTGTTAGTTCAACTAGCATAATGCCCGTGCGTTGCTACGGGCAAATAAGAGTTAGATATGATTAACTAATTCCTCATCTCGTTTACTTCTATTTCACAACAACCTCACATTTTTTGATATTCCTTTAATTTACCAAAAACAATCTTATCTAACTCTTCTTGCCATTTGTAAATGAGAAGAGAGCAACATTTTCCATAAGGATATTAGATTGGATATTATGCTAAAAACTAAGTTATATGATTTTGGTTGTGATTCTTGTTTTCTGCTACGAGTTTAACCTGATCTAACAGATCCTTTAGTTTGTCGTCCTGATATATTTTTGTCGTTCATCCTTTCAATGTCGTCTTATAAATAATTATTTACAACTAAATTGTGCAAGCACCCTATTACCAACACCTAAAGAACTTGAAATCAGTGCTCTACCTATATATACAATATGGCTTCTATAGGTACCATATATTTCAATTTCACTACCATATATATTAACCTTTGAATTTTTGAATATAACTATCACTGAGAGTAATCTTTAGAGCAAAGACAAGAAATAAAATGGAGCCAAAATAACACAATGGAAACAGAAATATCGACTTCCAAACTAACTTGATTTATCTTGTGAGAGAGAGAGAGAGACGCGTATTTAAGTAAACGTCTACAAGTGTAGTTATATTTATTTAACATCTATAATTATAGAAGTTCTATTTTTAGTTCTTGTACATTAAGTAAACGTCTACAAGTGTAGTTATATTTATTTAACATCTATAATTATAGAAGTTCTATTTTTAGTTCTTGTACACATATACACGAACGCGGCTGGAGCACCAACCCAGAAACAAGTAAACACTATATTTGTGTTTTTCTAAGGCTTCTCCTCAGCAAAAAAATCAAAATCACATCAATTTTTTGCCGTGCAAACTAATTAATTCTTCAGATTGTGAGATTTGTGGGCTAACTCATGTTATTTCTATATAAAGAGATAGTCAGCAGAAGCTGCCCATATGAGAGAGACAACCAGCAGTACGGAGATATAGAAACAGTTGCAGCCTACAGCAGCAAAGCGCCGCGAGGGATGATCACACACTGGACACACACGATGACACGACTCAGGCAGGCACACACGCACGCAACACACACCCGACGCATAGCACGCACGCGATCCCCCATCCCCATCGAGGCCCATCTTCCCCTGCCACCTCCTACTCCCTCCTCTGGACACCCATCCGACGGGATTCCTGATTCTCCTGCGTCACCGCTACTTGCTCGTCGCCGCCAGAACCTCGCCTCCTTACGCCGCATCCTCGATCCCCTTTACCTCGACGCCCCTCTGCCCGAGCCGCGTGTCCTCGGTGGCCTGCGGCCGTGCCTCTCCGTTCATGGCGCCGATCGCCACTCCAAGCCCCGGGCCTCGAGGTCTATGCCGGCCACCGCGAGCACGTGCCTCCCTATCTTGCTATGGCCACGCGCGGCGTCCCAGCGCCCTCCCTTCTCGAGCTCCAGCGCCGTTGCCATGGGCCCGACTACGCTACTCCGTCCTTGCCTCCCTGTCTGCCTGCAGCACATCCCGAGCTCCTCGTTGTGCCCCTGCAAGTCTCGCCCCTTCCTTGATGTCTTCTTCGATCCTCTGACCTCTCCCTCCCATCGTACGGGGAGCTGATGAGGTCGGTCCGAAACCGTCTAGGAGTTGGGCCTGCGTGGGCTGGAACTGTCTGTCTGCCTCCGTCTACTTATTATGGACCGGCCGGTCGCGGACGAACCCTCAACACACACGATCGAGTGGGGAATTTTCTTCGTCGAATCGATCCACGTCTAATCTAAAAAAAGAGGAGAAATTTGATGGGAGCGGCGGCGGGCGTGCAGTACCACCACGTCTTGTTCGTCGTGGAGGACGGCCTGCACGGCTACCTGCTCTACAAGATCGACCTCAAGGATCTCTTCTGCTCCTCCTCCGCCACGGTCCACGCCCGACCACGCGGTCATGCCACGGAGATGCGCCGCCTCCCCGCTCCCGTGGCACAGTTCAAGACGCTCCCCGACGTGCCGGAGCGCATCGACTTCGCCCTCGCTGGCGGCGGCTCAACCCTGATCGGCCTCAGCAACTGGCGCCGCACCATCGTGCATAACACCGCGTCCGGCGCGTCCTCGGCGGGGCCGGAGCTGCGGGACGACAAGCCCGGGAGCACCTTCGTCGTCCCGCTGGGCGGCGGCCATGGCCTCCTCGCGCTCAGGCGCCGCGGCGGCCTCCCCGGCGAGGCTCCCTTCGCCGAGGCCCTCCCCGCCGGCGATGACGGCGCCGGCGGCTGGCTCGCCCTCCCCGACCCCCCGCCCGAGTTCTGCTGCCTTATGCGCTCTATGCCGGGGTGCCACGTCACGGCGTGCGTCGCCGCCGGGCCGCGCGTCTGGGTGTCGGCGGCGGGCAGGGGTACGTACTCCCTGGAGGGCACCTCGTGGCGCCAGGAGGGCGGCTGGGAACTGCCGTTCCACGGCCGCGGCCTCTCCGTACCGGAGCTCGGCGCTGGGCTCTGCTTCGGCCTGTGCCCTCGGACCGGCCGTCTCCTCGCCTGCGACATCAACCAGACGCCTCCGGAAGTCCGGTATGCTTGGGACGAAACCACGCCGCGCTGGCCGGAGGGACACAAGGTAGTCGCCGCCTCCAGGTACCCGGACGGCAGCCTGGCCTACCTCGGCGACGGCAAGTTTTGCATCGCCTGGACCATCGGAATCGGTGGTCACCGTTCGACCGTACGGCGAGCCGTCTACCTGATGGGCGTCAAGGTCAAGACATCAGGCGATCGGCTCAGGATGAAACAGCACAAGGTCTGCTTCTACAAGATGCCAACCAATGCTCGAATGGCATACGCCCTCCATGCTGATTTGAATTAGTAGTAACAAACATTCATGTGTCCCTCACAAAACATGTACATTCTCCATCTTTCAGACCTGTGTGAATAAAAGCTCTGCCAAGTTTGTAAAAAACATCTTCAGACTAAAACAATTCTAGTAATTCCTCGGTCTATATTAATGGCCACAACTTTATATAAATTTGTATGTATCTAAGTATTTAGAGGTGTATCCATATTTAGCCATAAATATGAACGGGAAGTAGTAATTTTCAAAGGACACTTTTTCTTAAACTCGAAGCACGAAAACGCCTACTAAAATGTGCTACTCCACGAAGGGTAAAAAACAAATCATGCATGATGACACTTTAAACTCAAATAATGCACAAATTAAAAAGAAGAGATATAGAAGAAGATAAAAGAAAGGGATTTCTATTTTCATGCACTTGGTTTGTTAGTTATACTTAGTTTTCTTCAGCAGCTTAATTTTGTCTCACTTTCCCTCCCTCTATTCTAAAACTGTCGCGACGCACGGATGGAGAGATGTCGTCAGGTCAAAGGCTTGACCATTACATGCTGACGGGTGAGATCGTGTTGGGATGGGTCATGCGTTGAGCGTTACGTTACGTGGCCTCGACCGTTATGCGGTGAAGAGTGGGACCGCATGAAGACACGTCGGATCGGCCATCTCTCGCTCACCTAAAGCATTCGCTTCCCCCGAGCTTGGAACAACTCCCACACCGCTCCTATGCTGCCTGTCATCGTGCCCTCCTACCTTATGTCGTCCTCGGCCCCTGAGCAGCCCCCTCCCTCGGGCCACGGAGCCCACTCCACCTCTGCCCAGCCTCCCCTATATCTACCCCTTTCACGGCATAGTATGCAACGCCGACTGGTGTACCGCTATTTCTCGTCGACCGTGGATAAGATTGGGTGGTATCATAGGGATCTAACGCATGGATTCCATCTGGGTAAGCATCGTTTCCCTATGCGAATTAATTATAGGCAGTATATGACCGCGAATCGCTGATGCTCAACTAACTACCTTGCTTTTCGAATAGGATTGATCCAGCGCTGACGTTTTAGCTGGCGGTTAGACTGGATACTAGCGTAATTCGTGGTTTTGAAAGAAAAAACTATTCTAAATTCTCTTGGAGCCATGGAAATTCAGTTGATTTGTAATATTTCAACATTAACTTGCAAAGCTGATCTGGTAATGCTTTTCTCTTTAAATGTTGCCGACCATTTTGGTCAAATTCTTCTCCATGTGCAACCTAAAGTTGAGCACAAGGGAAAGAGGGTTAAAGCATCATCTGGTGGTCAGGTATCATCAGATAGCCGGGCATCATGTGTCTCTGTTGTCTCTGCTAATAGCGTGTGCCCTCACGCTCCTTGTAGGTCCACAACAGTACCATATGTTTGCACTGCGAGTCTAAGCTAAATCACTCGTGTGGCCGATGTGGAGGATGAAGAAGAGCCTGACGATGGAGCGCCTCCTCTATATGATGAGGATGAGTTTATGTTAGTAAGCAGACACTGAAGGATCAATACACGGAGGAAATGGCCCACGGTGCCAGATTTGATGACACTGATGATGAAGAGAACGAGGAGAACAATGACAACCTCGATTTTACACTACTAGGAAAATAGCTATAGATAGACGGATCTTCTGTGGCGCATATGTATGACCATGCGCCACAGACAAATTACAGTGGCGCATTTCAGGCAATGCACTACAGAAACCTGTTGGGGTTTGGTGCATAAAATCAAAAAAATTACTATGCGACAAACCCCGAAAGCCAAAGATCTATCTACTAGTAATGCAATAACGGGAGAGAGATACAGTATTCATACCTTTGAAGGCCGAACGCGGTTAATGTACCGCGAGGAACATGGATGATGAAGACGCCCCGACGATGACCTCGAAGTCACGATGTCCTTGCGGCTCCACGACAACACCTAGTACCAAAATCATGGTACTGCCAGAGGGAGTCACACACATACGGTGCTTGACGACGATTCCCGCGTCTCTCCGATCCAGCAGAGATTGCGAAAGTATATCTCCCGGATCCAAATCCCGCAGAGCGATGGCGCTCCGCGGTGAATTTTTTTCGCTTGCACAGCCGAGCCAAGGGGGTCATGGTCACAAAAGAGAGAGAGGAGAGAAGCAACACGGGCCTTTTATTGATTTCCAGGTGGAAATTTGTGTGTTTTAATCCTCCTATGGGCACCTCTTTATACATACGGAGGGAGGGGGCCCCTCCGCCTTTAGGTTCCCATGTGGGATTAAACAAATAAAGAAAAGGGGGCAAAAAAAGTGGTGCCAGCTGGGTGGGCCACCTGCCCACCCGCGCCAGGCCCAACTAAGCAAGGTGGCGGCGACAGACAACGGCCTAGAAGGCGGAGGCGACAGCAGCGGCTGCGGGCGGGAGCGTCGGCCAGGTGGGCCGGCCTCGTGGCCCAGCGTGCAGGCGCACGCGTGGCTCTAGGTGGTCCATATGGACGATATGGACACATTATCACAAATATGTCTTGATTCTACCCATAACATTGGTCATTTGACCTGAAAGCTAGGAAACCTCGAATGAGATAGGTCATTTGTGAAGGTTTTTTGAGACATAATCAATATACCAAGTTTGATATTTTTCCTTCTAACTATGTCACATAATATGACACCACGTGAAGGTTTCACATTGTTTGGACCATTTTTGAATTTCTTATGCCTGTTCTAAACTATCGTCAAACTTTGTTGAACGGCAGGCATGAAGATTCTTAGCTCGGGACCGAGACTCGCTAAACTTGAAGTGGATCTCTGATAAAATAGCATATTTTGAACCTACAAATGATTTTTGTAAAAAATCATGAGCATCAGATCATGTACATGTAGTTTATATCTAACCCACTTCCTACCGATTAGGAAGGAATTTGTCTTTTCACCATGGATACACGGAAAGGTTTGAGATCCCCTGTTAGGACATTGTTCATGTAAGGTAGTCTAGTATTTTTGAAAAATTTGGTGGTAGCATTTTGAATTAGCCTTTTGATGGTTGCTTTACAAAATCGCCCGTTTTTTGCACTCGGAAAATGGAAAATGGCTTTTTGGTGCGACAAAAAGGAAAACTTCCTCCTGCAACATTTTTTGCCATCTCATGATACACATGTATGCAAAATATGAACATATTATCACAAACTATGCCTTGATTCTAGCCATAACATTAGTCATTTGATCAGAAAGCCAGGAAACGTCGAATGAGATAGGTCATTTTGTGAAGGTTTTTTGAGACATAATCAATATATCAAGTTTGATATTTTTTCTTATAACTATGTTACAGAATATGACACCACCCGAAGGTTTCGCGTTGTTTGGATCGTTTTTGAATTTTTTATTCCCGTTTTAAACTATCGTCAAACTTTGTCGAATGGCCGGCATGAAGATTCTTAGCTCGTAGCCAAGACTCGCTAAACTTGAAGTGAATCTCTGATGAAATAGCATATTGTGAACCTAAAAATGATTTTTGTAAAAAATCATGAGCATCAGATTATATGCATGTAGTTCATATTTGACCCACTTCCTACCGATTGGGCAGCAATTTGTATTTTTATCATGGATAGACGGAAAGGTTTGAGATCCCCCAGTTACGACATTGTCCATGTAAGGTGGTCTAGTATTTTTGAAAAAATTGGTGGTAGCATTTTGAATTTAGCCATTTGGTGGTTGCTGATATGTCCAAAACGTATCTACTTTCTCGAATACTTTGCTATTGTTTCTTCTTTAAACTTGTGTGATTTGGATACAACTAACACGGACTGACGCTGTTTTTAGCAGAATTATCCGGGTGTCTTGTTTTTGTGCAGAAAATGAACTATCAGGAAAAATCCCGAAAAATATGCCAAAAACTATTTCTCACCAGAAGATCCACAGAGCCAGAAGGGGAGACAGAGAGGAGGCCTGGGGGGCCCAGACCCACCTCAGGCGCGGGCCCACCTGACCCCGCGCCTAGGGGAGGTCTGGCCAAACCAGGCAGCTCCTCGGCCTCCCTCCGCGCCTATAAGTTGTCTTCTAACCTTAAAACAGAGGGGGGTTCGATAGTTTTCCAGAGAGAGTTCCACTCCGCCGCCGCGACCAGAAACCAAGATTCGGATCCAGAAAATCCGTTCTGGCACCCTACCAGGATGGGGAATTTGGAGAGGATCATCGCCATCTCATCACCAACGCATCTCCATCAACCACCGATGTTTCCCTCATCCATGAGTGAGTAATCCCCCGTTGTAGGCTTGGGGATGGTAGGGATTGGAGGAGTTCTATCATGTAATCGAATAAGATCTATTAGGGGCATAGTGCCTAGTATCTCTATTAGTGCTATTTGATTTTGTTGCAACTTGTTGTGCTTAATGCTTGTCACTAGGGCCCGAGTGTCATGATCTCAGATCTGAACTTATTATTGAATCATTATGATAGTATTGTTTGTGATCTTATCTACAAGTTGTGTACACATATCATTGTCCGGATCCAAAGGCCCCAAAGTGACAATAATTGGGACAACTTGAGGGGATGGTTGTGGTGTGAGGATTACATGTGTTCATGGAGTGTTAATGCTTTGCTCCAGTGCTCTATTAAAAGGAGCACCTTAATTGTCAGTAGTTCCTTAGAGGCCTCGCTGCCACGGGCTGGCTGGACAGAAGATGTTGTGCAAGTTCTCATTGCAAGCACGTATGACTATATTTGGAGCACATGCCTAGGATTGTTTAGTACTTGGATGCTTATTATTATTTATCTGCAATGCCCTAGTTCTTTGAAGTTACATGTTTAGACTCGTCCATGCAACGCCCGTCCATCCATACCTATGCCTACCGCACTCGAATCCTACTGTTACTATTGCTACTCTTTCACTGTTGTTGTTGCTGTTGCTTTGCTGTTTCTACTACAAACTGTTGCTACTGATAAACTTCTGTGAGCAAGAACTATTTCCAGGTGCAGCTGAACTGACAACTCAGTTGTTAAGGCTTGCAAGTATTCTTTGGCTTCCCGTGTGTCGAATCAATAAATTGGATAATACTACCCACAAAGACTGTTGCGATTCCCTACACTTGTGGATCATCAAGACTATTTTCTGGCGCCGTTGCCGGGGAGCATAGATTTATTTGTAAGTTCACTTGGATCTATTATTGTTCACTTCTACTCCTTTCATCATGGGGAAGTCTCGTGATGGAAAGTTACCTATTTTACCATCCACTACAAGAAGAGGTACAGTCCTAAGCACCTCTGCTGCTCTTGATTCACCGTCTGTTATAAGTAAGCTTGTTACACCACCACCACATGCTTATGCTACACACACTGCTACTACTGCTGAATCTGAAACTGCTTTTGCTACTCATGATGTTACTTCTACTGTGCTTGATGCGAGTGGTTTATTATGTACTTTTATAGATGCAACTATGGCTAGTCTAGGAAATACCGAAACTCTTAGTGAATACACTGTTACACCTATTAGCTCACCTGCTAGT
The DNA here is from genome assembly GCA_916181665.1 of Avena sativa. Taxonomy (NCBI): domain Eukaryota; kingdom Viridiplantae; phylum Streptophyta; class Magnoliopsida; order Poales; family Poaceae; genus Avena; species Avena sativa. The sequence continues at coordinate 290,649,339 of OV702296.1, forward strand.
GAGAGTTATGATATTAATGATGGTTACATTGAGCTCACTGATGAATTTGTTGAAGAGTGCCGAAACACACATGGTGCTAGTGCTATTAAGAGTCTCCTTGCTAGACGTACTATTATGCCCATGAAGTCTTAGGATCCTAAGTTTGCCACCTCTCCCATAGATATTAAAGACAAAGATTATGATTTCTCTCTTGATTTAGATTATTTGGATATTGTTGAGAAAGAACCTTTTTGTGGTACTGAAAATGAGAGTGTTGTGGCTCATATGAATGAGCTTTCTACTATGAGTGCTTTGTTCTTTGATGATTTTAAAATGCGCAAGTACTTTGTTGCTAAGATCTTCCCTTTTTCACTAAAAGGAGAAGCTAGGGCTTGGTTTAATAGATTACCTCCGGGTTCCATTGATAGCCATGATTGCTTGATTGCCTCTTTCTTCCATAAATATTTTCCTCCCAGTTCTAGACATGCTGCTTTGTAGAGACTTTTTGATTTTAAATAGGGAGAAGAAGAGAAATTGCCTGAGTCATGGAAAAGATTATGTTTCTTGATTCATGCATATCCTGGATGTCCATTACCTCAGAATGAGCTTCTTGATATTTATTATAATGGACTAACTGATGATTCTAGGACCTACCTAGATAGCTTTGCTGATTGTGTTTTTAGGAAAAGGACTCCTACAGATGCTGAAGAATTAATGAACAATATAAGCAAGAATTATGATGATTGGACTTCAACTGAGCTGAATACACCTGAGCCTATTACTCCTGAACCAGTTGTTCCTGAACCAGTTCCACCACCAACAACAAAGAAGAGGGGAGTTATTGCATTAAGTGATAAAGTGATGAAGGAAGCTAAAAAGTGTCAAAAGGAGAAAGGTATTAGAGCTGAAGATGTGAAGAATCTATCTCCTATAGAAGAATTATGTAAGCCAATTCCCCACTCATATACTATTGAGGTACACTCTCTCCAACACTTTGATGAAGGTGATATTTCTTATAGTAAGCCTCCTGATCAATGCTTAGAGGAACTTGACATTTTTATTATTAAACAAGGTAATTTTAATAAACAAGTTCAGAATCATTTATTGGAAAACTCTAGAGATATTCATGAGTTGAAAGATATTGTGGAAAGAACTTCTAATGATATTAAAATGCTTTGTAAACACTTTCAAATGGTTCAAACCCAACTTGATCAACTTGCTAAGGTGCAAAAAGATATGCTAGTTAATGCTTCAGGAAATAAACATGCTTATGAAATTAGAACTAGGAGTGGTGCAGCTACTCAAGATCCTTTATATCCTGAAGGACACCCTAAAAGAATAGAGCGGGATTCCCAACAAGGTGAAGATAGTGGTAGTCCTCGTAAGAGGAAGAAAAAGAAACATAATAAAGTTGAGGAACCACTTGAACCTGCTGTAGATCCTAATAGTAAATCTGTCTCTGATGCTGAAACTAAGAGTGGTAATAATGATGAGTCTCCTGATAAGGAGGAAGTTGAGGAAGAACCTGAGAAACACACTAAGAACACTAGGTACACAAAGGAAGATTTTATTGCTAATAAACATGGTAAAGAGAGAGAACCTTGGGTGTAGAAACCTATGCCTTTTCCAGGTAAGAAACACAAGTAAAAGGAGGAAGAACACTACAACAAGTTTTATGAGTGGATGAAGCCTTTATTTCTGCAAATTCCATTGACTGATGCTATTAAATTGCCTCCTTATTCAAAGTATATGAAGGATATTGTCTCTAATAAAAGGAAGATTCCTAATGAGGAGATTTCTACTCAACTTGCTAATTATTCCTTCAATGGTAAGGTTCCAAAGAAACTTGGTTATGCCTTTTTCTCTCTATAAGAGGCTCCAGCTAGAAAAGTTGATACCAACTGATATTTCTTTGCAAATGGCTGATAAGTCAATTACTATTCCTGTTGATATATGTGAGTATGTTCCTGTTCAAGTTACTCATAATTGCATGGTTTTAACTGATTTTGTTGTGCTTGAAATGCCTAAAGATGATAATATGTCTATTATTCTTGGGAGACCTTTGCTTAATACTGCAGATGCTGTCATCAATTGCAATCAAGGAAAATTAACATTTAATATTAATGACAAAGAGCACACTGTCTATTTCCCCAAGAAGGTTGTTAAGAGCTATTGCCTAAATTCCATTGAAAATACTGAGAGCATCAAGGTTGTAGAAATATATTGTCCCATTCCACAAGAAAATTTTGGAACTATTATGATTGGGACCATTGCTATCAAGTATGAGGTAACATAATCACCTTGTGGAATGCAAAGTTTTGTTTCATATAAGATTATTTTGGTAGCAAGACTTGATCCACCTTGTTAACAAAAGGATTTTAATGAACAAAATAATGTTTTCACAGTGGTTATACTTGCTCACTTTTATTTTTTTCTCCTTTCCAATCTTTACTCTTCACCGTGCCTAACTTAAAGGAGTTAAAGAAAAGTACTTGTTCGGATATAACCCAAGAGTTTCCTTGAGTCTTGGAAGTTATTACTACTATAATGACCTCTTCTTATCCTTTTTATTTGCTTTTTGTGCCAAGAATGACCTCTAATGAGAGGGAAGTAAGATTTGGGGAGTTGCTGTTCCAAAACAAATTTCTGTCCTCCACCATAAAAATTCGTGAGGAGTCTCTGTAAGTCATATTGAGCTGAAAATTTACGAATAAATCCCCCAGTATGTTAGATAACTTTCGTTAGTTCAACACTTTTTTATTTGAGCAACAGAAGGTCTTTGGAAAAAAACTGTTTCTACCTACTGGTCTGTTTTGACAGATTTCTGCCATTATTTGCATTTGCTTCTTATTGATTCCTTTTCGGGTTCTTTTTGGGAAATTGAGCTTTTTAAAGGAGTTGCTACAGTATCTTGTGTTTTTAATGAAATGTCTTGCTGTTCCAAAGATTTTCCATAGGTCTAATATCTTTTGAATAAACTAATGTTGCTAATGAAGATTGTGTGGAGTTTTGTATGAAAGAAAAATTTCAGGTGTGGAGAGAGGATGTTGTAATGAGATGAAGAATGGAAAAAAAAACTTAATATTGGGGGGAGCCACTCCGTGTCACCCCAATAATTACTCAAGAGGTACAAGTGTCAAAGCTTGGGGGTGCCCAAGGCATCCCTTCTTCATCAATAAAAATCTCAGGTCTTTCTAGACACTTCGTTTTTATTGTTTCATGCACAGTTGTGTTGTTCTTGGAGCGTCTTAGTTTTTTTTTTGGTTTTCTTTTGCTTCGTGCCATAATTAGTTATGTTTTGTTGCAAGCATGATTATGACAGTTATTGCTCTCTCGTTTGTCGCTCCCTCTCTATTGCTAGACTTCACTTGCATTGAGTATGTGCTCTACCTGTGCTTCCAACTCCCCAAAACCAATATTGTCAGCTGTGTCCACCATACCTACCTATTAGCATCATTTGCTATTTCAGTGCATATTCCATATGCCATGTTTTCTTCCAAAATAAAATGTTAGTATGTTTTGAGAAAGTTAGTTAGTAAAGCTCTCACGAACTTGATGGCACACTTTATTCCTTGTGCTTAATAATCCTGAACCATTGTGACTAGTCCATGAAAGTTATATGCTTGCTTATTATATGCTAGGAGTTAGCAGAACCGTGCTGTCACGGGGAACGCTTTCAACACCTGTTGGATATCTTATCCAGTTGATACTTTGCTCTTTTGTTTATGGATGTTGACGATGTGAAATAAAAGGGGAAGTTTTTAGTTCATGGAGTTTATACATTATGTTAGAGAAACGCCTGGGCCGCTAGCCTAAGCCATGCTTAATCTGTAGGGTTTTGTAGCATGGAAAACAAAAAAATTCTATCGCATACAAACAAACAAGCCAAGATCTATCTACTAGATTGTAGCAACGAGTCGATGGAATAACTCACCCTCGAAGATTCCAAAGTGTTTAACGAGAGCGGATTCTCGTGGGTGATGTAGTCGTACTCTTGCTGATCTCAAGATCGCGTAGACGATCCTTCCGGCGCTGCGTTCTGGCAGCGCTCCCGCAGTCGGTCACACGTTCGGTACTCGACGAAGACCTTCCTCTCCCTTGTTCCAGCAGGCAACGGAGGTTGTAGCACTCTCCTCGCGATTCCGGCAGCACAACGGCGTGGTACCGGAAGTAGAGGGGAGATCTCGCAGGGCTTCGCCTTAAGCCGGAGCGAGTATGGTGGACTATGAGAGAGCCCTCGACGATCTAGGGTTTAGACACGCCAAAGAAGAGGTGCTAGGGCTGGCGGCTAGGGCTTGGAGGTGCCCAAGTCGGCGGCTAGGGGAGAAACCCTAGGGGGCGGCGGCGGCTATGGTGGGCAGCAGCTGGTAGGGTTTGGAGGTGGGAACTTGTGTGTCTAGGAGGGGAGCCCTGTCCCTCCTTTTATGGGTGGAGGGAGGCGCGCCAGGGGAGGGGAGTCCCTCCCCAACTCGGACCCAAGGTGGGTCGGCGGTGGAGGTGGAGGGACTCCTCCCCAACTCGGATTCCACCTCCCCTCCACTTCCCAAAATAGCCGTTTGACTTTCAAACTTGGCGTTTGACTTTTCAAACTAGGATTTGATTAAACCCTTTATTTTGTTCAGCGATGACACCTAGTACATGATGCAATCATACCAACTTGATATAACACATTCATGTACCCTTCCCCTCCGGAGCGCCGGACATTCCGGAACCTTCTAGAACATTCCCGATGAAAACACCGGAACCATTCCCCAACTCCGAAATAGGACTTTCCTTATATGAATCTTATTCTCCGGACCATTCCAGATCTCCTCGTGATACCCCGGATCCCATCCGAGACTCCGAACAACATTTGGTCTCTTTCTCATCATTCCATAACTACTCAAACAACGTCGAATCCTTAAGTGTGTCTCCCTACGGTTCGTGAATTATGCGGACATGATCGAGACACTTCTCCGATTAATAACCAATAGAGGAATCTAGAAATTCATATGGCTCCCACATATTTCTACGATTACTTTGCGATCGAATGAACCACTTACATACGATACCAATTTCCCTTTGTCTCGTGATAGTTTACTTATCCGAGGTTATGATCGTCGGTATCTCTGCATACCTAGTTCAACCTCGTCACCGATAAGTACTCTTTTCTCGTTCCCGTGATATGTGATCCCTTGTGAGCCAGTCACATGCTTGCAAGCTAATTGGATGACATTTCACCGAGAGGGCCCAGAGTATATCTATCTGTCATATGGATGGACAAATCCCACTCTTGATCCATGTGTCTCAACCAATACTTTCCGAACACTCAATGCCATCTTTATAGCCACCCAGTTACGGTGTGGTGTTTGATGTCATCAAAGCATCCTTCCGGTGAAGGTGATATGCATGATCTCATGGTCGAAGGAATTAGGTTACTATGTATTAGAAAGCATATAGCAATTGAACTATTAAAATGACTTGATCTTTATGCTATGCTTATCTATAGGAGTATGTCCACCATAGCATTCTCCTAACAATATGATCTTGTTGTTAATAACATCTCAATGTTCATGATAGGGAAACCACAATCATTTATTAACCAACAAGCTAGTATTATAAAGAGGCTTTACTAGGGACTCTATTTAGTTTACAAATCACACAAGTATTAATATTTCCTTGTCAATACTATTATAGCATGAATGTAAACATTTATCATAAACACAAAGATATAATAATAACTACATTTATTATTGCCTCTAGGGCATATCTCCAACAGTCTCCCACTTGCACTAGAGTCATCTAATCTAGATTACATGGTAATATACCGAACACCCATGGCAGTTTGGTGTTGGTCATGTTTTGCCCTCGGGAGAGGTTTAGTCAACGGATCCGCCACATTCAGATCTGTGTGTACTTTGCAAATCTTTATGTCCCCATCTTGGACATGTTCTCGAATAGCGTGAAAACGTAGCTTGATGTGCTTCAGCTTCTTGTGTGACCTTGGTTCTTGCGCATTGGCTATGGCACCCATGTTATCACAGTAGATAGACATTGGGTCCAGCGCACTAGGAACCACACCCAGCTCTGTAATGAACTCTTTCATCCATATTGCTTCTTGTGAAGCCTCCGAAGCAGCCATGTATTCCGATTCAGTTGAAGATCTCGCCACAACGCTTTGCTTTGCACTCCTCCAGCTTACTGCTGCACCATTCAAAGTAAATACGTATCCAGATTGTGATTTAGAATCATCCGGATCGGTGTTCCAACTAGCATCGGTGTAACCATTAACAACGAGCTGTTCATCACCTCCATAAGAAAGAACCATATCCTTAGTTATTCTCAAGTACTTAAGGATGTTTTTGACTGCTGTCCAATGATCCACTCCTGGATCACTTTGATATCTGCTAGTTAAACTAACAGCATATGCAATGTCGGGTCTAGTACATAGCATGGCATACATTAGAGATCCTACGGCTGAGGCATAGGGAGTCTTACTCATCCTTTCTCTATCTTCTGCCGTTGTTGGACTTTGAGTTTTACTCAAGGTCGTATTGGGCAACATGGGCAAGAACCCTTTCTTGCTATCTTCCATTCCAAACCTCTTTAGAACTTTGTCCAAATATGTACTTTGTGATAATGATATTAGGCGTCTTGATCTATCTCTATAAATCTTTATGCCTAATATGTAAGATGCTTCGCCAAGATCCTTCATTGAAAAACTATTATTCAAATATTCCTTGACACTATTAAGAAGGTCTACATCATTCCCAATCAACAATATGTCATCTACATATAGTATTAAGAATGCTACAGAGCTCCCACTCACTTTCTTGTAAATACAAGCTTCTCCATAAGTTTGTATAAAACCAAAACTTTTGATTACCTTATCAAAACGTTGATTCCAACTTCGGGATGCTTGCTTCAATCCATAGATGGACCGTTGAAGTTTGCATACCTTGTTAGCATCTTTAGGATCGACAAAACCTTTGGGTTGCATCATATACAACTCTTCATCAATGTCTCCATTGAGGAACGCTGTTTTGACATCCATCTACCATATTTCATAATCGTAATATGCAGCGATTGCTAACATAATCCTGACAGACTTTAGCTTCGCTACCGGTGAGAAAGTCTCATCGTAGTCAACTCCTTGAATTTGTCGAAACCCTTTTGCGACAAGTCGAGCTTTATAGACAGTAACATTACCATCAGCATCTGTTTTCTTCTTGAAAATCCATTTGTTCTCGACAGCCTTTCGGCCATCTGGTAAGTCCACCAAAGTCCATACTTGGTTTCCGTACATGGATCCAATCTCGGATTTCATGGCTTCTTGCCATTTATTGGAATCTTGGCTCATCATCGCTTCCTCATATGTCTCAGGGTCATCGGTGTTATCCACCAACATGACATTCATAACGGGATCATACCAATCAGGAGTGGTACGAGTTCTCGTTGACCTGCGAGGCTCTGTAGCAACTACAACCAAAGTTTCATGATCATCATCATTAGCTTCCTCTCTTACTGGTGCAGGCGTCACAGGAACTACTTCCGATGCTGCGCTACTCGCAAGTTCGAGAGAAGGTTCGACAACCTCGTCGAGTTCTACTTTCCTTCCAGTCACTTCTTTCGAGAGAAATTCCTTCTCTAGAAAGGATCCATTCTTGGCAACGAAGATTTTGCCTTCGGATCTATGATAGAAGGTATACCCAATAGTTTCCTTCAGGTATCCTATGAAGACGCATTTTTCCGCTTTGGGTTCAAGCTTGTCCGGCTGTAACTTCTTTACATAGGCTTCGCAACCCCAAACTTTAAGGAATGACAATTTAGGTTTCTTCCCAAACCATAATTCATACGGTGTCGTTTCCACGGATTTAGATGGTGCCCTATTTAAAGTGAATGCGGCTGTTTCTAATGCATAACCCCAAAATGATAGCGGTAAATCTGTAAGTGACATCATAGAACGAACCATATCTAAGAGAGTTCGATTACGACGTTCGGACACACCATTACGCTGTGGTGTTCCCGGCGGTGTCAATTGTGAAAGTATTCCGCATTTCTTCAAATGCTCGCCAAACTCGTAAATTAGATATTCACCTCCACGATCAGAACGTAGAAATTTAATCTTTTTGTTACGTTGATTCTCAACCTCACTTTGAAATTCCTTAAACTTCTCGAAAGTTTCGGACTTATGTTTCATGAAATAGATATACCCATATCTACTCAAGTCATCCGTGAAGGTAAGAATATAACGATAACCACCGCGCGATGCTACACTCATTGGACCACACACATCGGTATGTATGATTTCCAATAAGTCCGTAGCTCGCTCCATCATACCAGAAAATGGAGTCTTAGTCATTTTACCCATCAGACATGCTTCGCATCTATCAAGTGATTCGAAATCAAGTGATTCAAGAAGTCCATCGGAATGGAGTTTCTTCATACGCTTCATTCCAATGTGACCAAGACGACAGTGCCACATAAAGGTCGAGTTATCGCTCGATTTCAAACGTTTAGCCTCAATGTTATTAATATGTGTATTTCCACTATCGAGATTCAATAAGAATAGACCATCTATCAAAGGTGCATGTCCATAAAACATATTACTCATATAAATCGAACAACCATTATTCTCGGACTTAAACAAGTAACCGTCTCGCAATAAACAAGATCCCGATATAATGTTCATACTTAACGCAGGCACCAAATAACAATTATTTAAGTATAAAACTAATCCCGATGGTAGATGAAGGGGTAGCGTGCCGACCGCGATCACATCAACCTTTGATCCGTTTCCCACGCGCATCGTCACCTCGTTCTTCGCTAGCTTCCGTTTATTCTGCAACACCTGTTTCGAGTTACAAATATGAGCAACCGAACCAGTATCAAATACCTAGGCACTACTACGAGTACTAGTGAGATACACATCAGATATACCTTTCTTCTTGATGTCGCCGTTCTTCAAATCCGCCAAGTACTTTGGGCAATTCTGCTTCCAGTGACCTTCTCCCTTGCAGTAAAAGCACTCCGTATTAGGCTTAGGTCCAGCCTTGGTCTTCTTCGTCGGCGTGGTAACTTTCTTACCACCCTTCTTGAAGTGTCCCTTTTGCTTAGACTTGCCTTTCTTGAATTTGGTGGTCTTATTGACCAACAACACTTGGTGCTCTTTCTTGATCTCCACTTCTGCAGATTTCAACATGGCAAAGAGTTCTGGCAACGTCTTGTTCATGTTCTGCATGTTGTAGTTCATCACAAAGTTCTTGTAACTTGGTGGCAGTGATTGGAGGACACGGTAAATCCCCAAAGCATTAGGAATCACTATACCCAAGCTTTGAAGTTTGTTTGCGTGCCCAGACATCTTAAGCACATGCTCACGGACGGAGCTGCCCTCTTCCATCTTGCAGTTAAAGAACTTTTCAGAAGCCTCATAGCTCTCAATTGCCGCATGAGTCTCAAAGATCAATTTTAGATCACGGACAATATCATGTGGGTCTAAATTCTCAAACCTTTTCTGAAGCTCCGATTCTAAACCATACAAGATAGCACACTGAACTGTGGAGTACTGTGTCTTCCGAGTGAGGTAAACATTCTTTACTTCATCGGTAGCAGTAGCTGCAGGTGGGTCACCCAGCGGTGCATCCAGCACATAGGTCAAATTACCAGCTGTGAGGACAATCCTCAAATTGCGGAACCAATCCGCGAAGTTGCTTCCATTGTTTTTCAACTTTTCTTTCTCTAGGAACGCATTAAAATTGATGGTAGGGGCTGCCATTGATCTACAACATATTTGCAATAGTTTAGACTAAGTTTATGACAAATTGAGTTCAAATTAATAATAAAATTAATCTAGGTGAACTCCCACTCAAAACAATATCCCTCACATTGTTTTAGTGATCACATGAACCAAATCCACCACATCAACACCGATCATCACGAGAGTTGATATAGTTTCAATGGCGAACAATCGACATGTTCATCATATCTACTATATGATTCATGCTTTACCTTTCGGCGATCCGTATTCCGAGACCATGTTTGTACATGCTAGGCTCGCCAAGATCAAACTTTAGCTTCCGCATGATCAAACCTGGCTTGCTCACGTTGTATACACTTGCGGAATCTAACACACCCGATCATCACGTGGTGCTTCGAAACAACAAGCTTTAGCAACGGTGCTAACTAAGGGTGAACACTTTATGATTTGAAATTCATGTGCATGAGGGATCATCTTATAATGCTACCGTCGTCTACTAAGCAATACAAGATGCATAAAGGATTAACATCACATGCAATTCATAATATGTGATATGATATGGCCTTTCTTCTTTGTGCTTCCGATCTCCATCTTCAAGCACGAACATGATCTCCATCATCACCGGCATTGCATCAAGGTCAATGAAGCTTCTCCATGGTTGTCGTCCACCGGCTTCAACTATTACAACTACTTTGAATAGACACGCGGGTCTTAACAGAATTTAAAGACAACCATATGGCTCCTGCCGGTTGCCAACTTACAATAAGGAACATTGCATACATCAAATATAATCACAATCATGGCCATATCACATCACAGCACACCCCTGCAAAACAAAGTTAGACGCCTCTACTTTCTTTGCATGTTTTACGTGGTTTGGGGCTTTCAATAAGTGTCGTTCTAACTTACGAACAAGAACCACAACATTGATACTAGTATTGACAATCACCCGTTGTAAATTGAATCTTAACTATGCTAGGAGAAACAGGCACCCGCAAAGCCACTTATGCAATACAAGTTGCATGTCAAGCGTGGAGCAAGTCTCATGAACGATGTCATGTAAGGTTAGCCCAGGCCGCTTCATCCCAACATCCCGAAAGATGCAAAGTACACAAGAAGCAATCGACAACAAAAGCATCAACGCCCACAATGACCATTGTGTGCTACTCGTGCAACAGATCTACATATAGACACGGCTCTGATACCACTGTAGGGTTTCGTAGCATGGAAAACAAAAAAATTCTATCGCATACAAACAAACAAGCCAAGATCTATCTACTAGATTGTAGCAACGAGTCGATGGAATAACTCACCCTCGAAGATTCCAAAGTGTTTAACGAGAGCGGATTCTCGTGGGTGATGTAGTCGTACTCTTCCCGATCTCAAGATCGCGTAGACGATCCTTCCGGCGCTGCGTTCCGGCAGCGCTCCCGCAGTCGGTCACACGTTCGGTACTCGACGAAGACCTTCCTCTCCCTTGTTCCAGCAGGCAGCGGAGGTTGTAGCACTCTCCTCGCGATTCCGGCAGCACAACGGCGTGGTACCGAAAGTAGAGGGGAGATCTCGCAGGGCTTCGCCTTAAGCCGGAGCGAGTATGGTGGACTATGAGAGAGCCCTCGACGATCTAGGGTTTAGACACGCCGAAGAAGAGGTGCTAGGGCTGGCGGCTAGGGCTTGGAGGTGCCCAAGTCGGCGGCTAGGGGAGAAACCCTAGGGGGCGGCGACGGCTATGGTGGGCAGCAGCTGGTAGGGTTTGGAGGTGGGAACTTGTGTGTCTAGGAGGGGAGCCCTGTCCCTCCTTTTATGGGTGGAGGGAGGCGCGCCAGGGGAGGGGAGTCCCTCCCCAACTCGGACCCAAGGTGGGTCGGCGGTGGAGGTGGAGGGACTCCTCCCCAACTCGGATTCCACCTCCCCTCCACTTCCCAAAATAGCCGTTTGACTTTCAAACTTGGCGTTTGACTTTTCAAACTAGGATTTGATTAAACCCTTTATTTTGTTCAGCGATGACACCTAGTACATGATGCAATCATACCAACTTGATATAACACATTCATGTACCCTTCCCCTCCGGAGCGCCGGACATTCCGGAACCTTCTAGAACATTCCCGATGAAAACACCGGAACCATTCCCCAACTCCGAAATAGGACTTTCCTTATATGAATCTTATTCTCCGGACCATTCCAGATCTCCTCGTGATACCCCGGATCCCATCCGAGACTCCGAACAACATTTGGTCTCTTTCTCATCATTCCATAACTACTCAAACAACGTCGAATCCTTAAGTGTGTCTCCCTACGGTTCGTGAATTATGCGGACATGATCGAGACACTTCTCCGATTAATAACCAATAGAGGAATCTAGAAATTCATATGGCTCCCACATATTTCTACGATTACTTTGCGATCGAATGAACCACTTACATACGATACCAATTTCCCTTTGTCTCGCGATAGTTTACTTATCCGAGGTTATGATCGTCGGTATCTCTGCATACCTAGTTCAACCTCGTCACCGATAAGTACTCTTTTCTCGTTCCCGTGATATGTGATCCCTTGTGAGCCAGTCACATGCTTGCAAGCTAATTGGATGACATTTCACCGAGAGGGCCCAGAGTATATCTATCCGTCATATGGATGGACAAATCCCACTCTTGATCCATGTGTCTCAACCAATACTTTCCGAACACTCAATGCCATCTTTATAGCCACCCAGTTACGGTGTGGTGTTTGATGTCATCAAAGCATCCTTCCGGTGAAGGTGATATGCATGATCTCATGGTCGAAGGAATTAGGTTACTATGTATCAGAAAGCATATAGCAATTGAACTATTAAAATGACTTGATCTTTATGCTATGCTTATCTATAGGAGTATGTCCACCATATCATTCTCCTAACGATATGATCTTGTTGTTAATAACATCTCAATGTTCATGATAGGGAAACCACAATCATTTATTAACCAACAAGCTAGTATTATAAAGAGGCTTTACTAGGGACTCTATTTAGTTTACAAATCACACAAGTATTAATGTTTCCTTGTCAATACTATTATAGCATGAATGTAAACATTTATCATAAACACAAAGATATAATAATAACTACATTTATTATTGCCTCTAGGGCATATCTCCAACATAATCATGGTGGAAACTTGCAGCAACACTATAATGAGCATCTATGAAGCGTCCTCAATAAAAAGCTATGCATATGGTAAATAAAAAGATTGCTGAGATGCTCATTGTCTGCTTGCCTTGTCATTTTGGTTATAGGAAAGCTCCTGTACCATATGCAAGGGGTACCCCGTTGGTGGTTCTTGATGATATGCATGTATTTATAATGACAAGAACTTTCAGGTGACCAAAGTTGAGTAGCATGCGGAGCGACCCTCGTGCTCAAGGGACTTGGGATTTTCAGCCTATGGTCTGTCAAGCATATGATTAAGAGTGGACCTCACTTTCACCTTAACCACATGAAGATGCCTATGATAGGGCAATGAGAGCTCAAAGCTAATGAGTACCTTCCTTTCAGCATAGGGAAGCCTTTCAAACCTTCACAAAACCGTTTTCACAATTTTTTTGAGTCACCACTTATTCTATGAGCACCTTCTTGAGGGCATAGTTGTCATTCTTGTGTTTGTTCCAAAACTTGGTTAATTATGTCATGACTTTGATGCTTGTATCTCTGATATCTTTATCTCTAGTCTTCACTTGAACTTCAGAGGTGCCTTGGCATTTATATTGTGCTCTTCAAACAAAGGCAAGCGAGATACCACTCTATCATACCTTATTATGAGCATTGCAATGTTGCTTATGTTTATGTTTCATGCTACTTATTATTATTGAGTTGGTTTCTCTTCATAGCTTGCAATGACTATTGAGTAGACTTAGTTGCATACTCTTTATTATGAATTGTCTAAGCATCTACTCCCGTGCTGAGAATATATACATCATATGAAGCAAAGTGTGAAAGTTCTTTTATCGCACTCAGTTTTCAACTGAATTGCTTGAGGACAAGCAATAAGCTAAGCTTGGGAGGAGTTGATACGTCCAAAACGTATCTACTTTCTCGAACACTTTTCTATTGTTTCTCCTCTAAACTTGTGTGATTTCGATAAAACTAACACTGACTGACGCTGTTTTCAGCAGAATTACCTTGGTGTCTTGTTTATGTGCAGAAAATGAACTATCGGGAAAAATCCCGGAAAATATGCCAAAAACTATTTCTCACCAGAAGATCCACGGAGCCAGAAGGGGAGACAGAGAGGAGGCCTGGGGGGCCAGACCCAACCCAGGTGCGGGCCTACCTAACCCCACGCCTGGGGGAGGTCTGGCCACCCCAGGCAGCTCCTCGGCCTCCCTCCGCGCCTATAAGTTGCCTTCTGACCTAAAAACAGAGGGGTTCGATAGTTCGCCAGAAAGAGTTCCGCTCCGCCGCCGCCACCAGAAACCAAGATTCGGATCCAGAAACTCCATTCTGGCACCCTGCCGGTACGGGGAATTTGGAGGGGATCGTCGCCATCATCATCACCGACGCCTCTCCATCAACCATCCATATTTCCCCCATCCATGAGTGAGTAATCCGTCGTTGTAGGCTTTGGGGATGGTAGGGATTGGATGAGATCTATCATGTAATTGAATAAGATTGTTAGGGCATGGTGCCTAGTATCTTTATGAGTGCTATTTGACTTTGTTGAAACTTGTTGTGCTTAATGCTTGTCACTAGGGCCCGAGTGCCATGATCCCAGATCTGAACTTACTATTGAATCATTATGATAGTATTGTTTATGATCTTATCTACAAGTTGTGTACACATATCATTGTCCGGATACAAAGTCTCCCAATGTGACAATAATTGGGACAACTTGAGGGGATGGCTGTGGTGTGAGGATCACATGTGTTCATGGAGTGTTAATGCTTTGCTCCGATGCTCTATTAAAATGAGCACCTTAATTGCCAGTAGTTCTCTAGAGGCCCCGCTGCCACGGGCTGGCTGGACAGAAGATGTTGAACAAGTTCTCATTGCGAGCACGTATGACTATATTTGGAGCACATGTCTAGGATTGTTTAGTACTTGGATGCTTATTATTATTTATCTGCAATGCCCTAGTTCTTTGAAGTTATATGCTTAGACTCGTCCATGCAATGCCCGTCCATCCATCCCTATGCCTACCACACTCGAATCCTACTACTACCGTTATTGTTACTATTGCTACTGTTTTACTGTTGCTGTTGCTGTTGCTTTGTTGTTTCTGCTATAAACTGTTGCTACTGATAAACTTCTGTGAGCAAGAACTATTTCCAGGTGCAGTTGAACTGACAACTCAGTTGTTAAGTCTTGCAAGTATTCTTTGGCTCCCCTTGTGTCGAATCAATAAATTGGGTAATACTACCCGCGAAGACTGTTGCGATCCCCTACACTTGTGGGTCATCAGTTGCTTCACAAAATCTCCCTTTTTTTCACTTGGAAAATGAAAAATAGATTGTTGGTGCGACAAAAAGGAAAACTTCCTCCTGCAACATTGCTCGCCATCCCATGATGCACATGTATGCACAATATAGATATATTATCACAAACTATACCTTGATTCTAGCCATAACATTGGTCATTTGACCTGAAAGTTAGGAAACCTCGAATGAGATATGTCAATTTGTGAAGGTTTTTTTGAGACATAATCAATATATCAAGTTTGATATTTTTTCTAACTATGTCATATAATATGACACCACGCGAAAGTTTTGCATTGTTTGGATCGTTTTTGAATTTCTTATGGCCGTTTTAAACTATCGTCAAACTTTGTCGAACGGTGGGCATAAAGATTCTTAGCTCGGGGCTGAGGCTTGCTAAACTTGAAGTGGATCTCTAATGAAATAGCATATTGTGAATCTAAAAATAATTTTTATAAAAAATCATGAGCATCATATCATGTACATGTAGTTCATATCTGACCTACTTCCTACTGATTCGGCGGGAATTTATCTTTTTCACCATGGATAGACGGAAAGGTTTGAGATCCCCTATTAGGACATTGTCCATGTAAGGTGGTCTAATTTTTTTGAAAAATATGGTGGTAGCATTTTGAATTAGCCATTTGGTGGTTGCTTCACAAAACCGTCAGTTGTTTGCACTCAGAAAATGGTAAATGGCTTTTTGGTGGGACGAAAAAAAAAACTTTCTTCTGCAACATTGTTCGCCATCCCATGATGCACATGTATGCATAATATAAACATATTATCGCAAACTATGCCTTCATTCTAGCCATAACATTGGTCATTTGACCCGAAAGCTAGGAAATCTCGAATGATATAGGTTATTTTGTGAAGGTTTTTTGAGACATAATCAATATATCAAGTTTGATATTTTTTTATTTTAACTATATCACATAATATGACACCACGCGAAGATTTCGTATTGTTTGGATTATTTTTGAATTTCTTATGTCTGTTTTAAACTATATATAATGTTTTATATTTCACTTACTTTTTATTTACAAATGTGTAATATCTCTATCTCTACTACTTAAAGAAGACAAACCGTTCCGTGTTCCGCCACACAGCCGCGTTTCGCTTCGTCGCTCTTCCTCCTTCTTCCGCGTTTCGTCTGTCATGTGGGCCTACTCCTCCCTTTGGGTCCAATCTTGTTGAGTTTCCTTTCGATGATTCCCTCACAACACGCATGCCCTTCCAAACCCCATGCCCGCCAAAGATCAGCCGCCGCGCGCTTCCAAAGATCATCCGCCGCGTGCTCTACTAGAGTATATACAAGCTAGCTGCCGGTAGAGGCCTCCTTCCCCAACCCTCCCTCATGGTCTCATGCGCTAGCAGGCGCCTCGCATGGAGCTCCGCTCGCCGCAGCCTACCGACCATGTGTCGGCTCCCCGTCTTCACCACCCCTTGCCGGCGAGCAGCACCCGGCCCCTCCTAGGATTTCCCATAGTCCTCCGAGCACCAGTCCCGCCGCCCACTGCCCCGATTCGGGCCGCCGTCATGCCTCTGCTGCTCGGATCTTGGGGTCTCGTCTGATCCCAAATACGAGTGAATAGGGTCGGTCCGATTCCGGGCATCTCGTCGCTGCTCAGAACGGAGATCCTCCCGATCTGGACCCTGGATTGATTTGTTTTTCTGGTGAGGAATACTACCTTGCCTTGACTCATGTGGATCACGTACATCATCGATTTGTGCTTGTTGATCACATATTCTTCATATGTGTTTGGAGTAGGCTTTTGGTTGCATAGTTGATGTGCTAGGTACACGTTTGGTGCATAATAGTGTCGATATACTCCATATGATTATTAGATTTCAGATGGGAAACAAATGTTACTACCATTTACAGAGTACATGATTTCCTTTTTCATGAGTACTAATCCATCATTTAGCAATATGTTCAAGGCATTCGAAAAAATATGGTTAGGACTAAGCCCAATATGGACTAGAGGAAACCGCTAGGAATGCTGTTACAGCTTCCATTGAGCCTTGAGCTGTTCTATCTGAAAAATGCCATCAACCACAAAAGACAAGTATGCACATCTTGACCTCTTTTCTTTGCAAACTCATTTTTTTAGTTACGGACTTTGTGAAACAATGAGACTGGTGTCCATCAAGTTACGGCTATATATCTACATTAGTCAAACTTATGTCCTAGAAGTTGTTGTAGATAGAAATGGTCCAGTTCTATCCACATCTACTGGGGATGTTGCGGCGATTTCATACCTACCATTAGAGGCCTTGTTGTGTAACTTCATTCATAGAAGGGTCAAGCGAAATAACTTCTATACCTAATAGTATTTGGAAGGGCACACCATCTTCTCTATCTCTATCACTACTACTTAAAAAAGACAAACTGTTATGTGTTCTGCCACAGCCGTGTTTCGCTTCGTCGCTCTTCGTCCTTCGTCCGCGTTTTGTCTGTCATGTGGGCCTACTCCTCCCTTCTGGTCCAATCTTGTTGAGTTTCCCTTCGATGATCCCCTCACAACGCGTGCCCTTCCAAACCCCATGCCCTCTCGCGCGCCGCCAAAGATCAGCCGCTGCACGCTCCCAAAGGTCAAGCGAAATAACTTCTATACCTAATAGTATTTCTCGTAAAGTGGTCCGTATAATTCCAAGTATCACAATATCTGCAATACAGTCTTAGAAGTTCTTAGACGGCGCCGACTATGAGGACGGCGGCATGTAGGTGCAGCTATGCTGGAGTATGTTGTGAAGGTCGGCAAGGTCCACCGCGCCGGCGCAAGGTCCTTTCCATCCCAGACATACAAATTCCTTTCCTTCAATATCCTTGTTCTTGTTTTTTCTGATTTCGCATCAATATGTTTCCATTGACTGAATGTACCTTGTTTGGTCTTTTCCTAGCTCTCTGAACTGAATCCCTCACTGCATCTATTTTCTAAGTATCATCAGGTTGAGCGATTCCATGCTGAGATGAACGACCACATCTACATAATGTTGTAGTGGAAAGACACCAATTCCGTTTGGACGACTTTGTGGAAATTGCTAAGGTGAAATCGCGGAACGAGTTCACGTATGCAACCGATTAGGGGCTAGGATAAACCATTCTATATATGGTGAGACGTCTGATCATTCAGCTATGTTGCTGGTCTGATCTTGCTCTAACTGGAGAGGAAGATTGAGTTTGATCGGAGCTATATATGGGTGAAAATCAGGTACATATAAATATATACCAGTGGGATGTGATGCATATACTAATTTAGTAGGTCATGCTATGTCAAATGTTTGCACTCTTCAGTCCTTTGTTTTTTTTCACTGCCTCGGTCCATTGTTTTTTCTGTGGTCTATGAATAGTATTCAAGTCTTGAAATACTAGATAGCTTTTTTTTTAAACGAGAAATACTAGATAGCTGAGTGCCTTCAGATTCAAGCATTTATGTATATGTTTCCAACTGATGTGTTTTGAGTAAAGCGACAGTGAGCCACTTGAACTCAAACTTCAGCTATGTGGATCCTTCATTAAGCGTTTCTTAGTATAATATAATCTACTCATTTAGTATTAGGTAGGATTCTGTCCAGAGGCGTGGTCAGGGTGGTGTACACCGGCTCCGCCATTGTGGTGGTCGTCGACGCTCCGGATATGGTTGGTGCCGATGAGGGATGCAGTTTGGGAATTCAGTCGGTGAGCTGAGGGCGCATGCAGATGGTGCTCTCTGCGGATAGGTAGTAGAGATTTTATTATATTCCAAACTTATGATTAGTTTATAATTCTTCCTTATGTATCCTGCACTCAATGCATTGGGTTCTGTGTTGCTTGCCGGTGTAATTTGCTTACATGATTCATGTCAGAGGTGTTTTGCTTCTACTGTTGTATTTATAATGTCAAGCTGTTGATATAGCTACTACATGAATACTGCACAACTGGTGCACGTAGATAGGCAAGGATACATGTATATAAATGCAGTTCTTTATTTGTACTCTCTTGTGCCATGGTGATAGATCATTTTTCATTACCTAAGATAAATAGATATTACCGACGCTGACAATTTAACATTGTGCGCACTTTCACACAACAGTGAGCATAGTCTTTGTGTTGTTTGTTGTAGCAATCATGCAGTGTTTGTTAGGGATTGTAATTTTGGCTTTGCATTTCAATTTCTTTATTATAATTTTCTTTAGCTAATTATTGCAATACTCATGTAGATCTGCTCTATGAAGGAACATTTGTATGCATTTGCTAAAAGATGGTGCAATCAGTTTGTGAACATTATTTGATGGGGGAAGTTACTCGTGATGATGATAGACATGCGTCACAACATAAATGGGTTGATGGAATGATCAGGCGTGAGGGAAGAGTGGAGTTAAGTGGAGGTAATGATGCAAATTTCTGTAGTTCAGCTGCAACTATTGGACATGCGACACCACATAAATGGTCATTTTTATGTGTTTGGGATACCATTTTATCTTAAATTTTGTGCACAAAATCAATTCTTTCATACATCACACAAGTTTTATCGCACTATAGCCTTTCAAGTCATTTTTTAGATGCTATCTACCTATGGTGCATGCCAAGTTTTCCATGCTTTGAAAGGGTAGAGCATGCTAGAATTGGAGGTCAGACTACACAACTAAAGGTTTAGATGTATTCCAACTATTATTTGACAACTTTCTGCGTTCTAATATGATCTTTTCTTAGAGTTCTTGCCATTGGATCGATCTTCTTATGTTATTGCCTTCTGTGCATGCATGTATTCATTGCTTGCTGGAACTTTGTGACTCCATCTACATTCAGTCAAGCAATATAGTTTAAACAAGCTGACCTTTTATATCTTTGGTGATATATTTTCTTGGTCTTCTGGGAGTTTATTTGTAGTATTGAACATGTAAAGGGTTTAGCCGGATAGATATCTATTTTCCCTTCCCCGCCAAAAAAAACATATATTTTTTCCTCTGCAATATATGTGTCTTGGTTCATGCTTTTTCTTTGCATGACAGGGGAAGATGGTGTCAGAGGCTCGCAGGGGCATGGGTACATGTGGCAAGTAGTAGTTCCATGCAAATGATATTTTTGTAGTTCTGTTGGCTAATAGGATAGTTGTTTCAGTTTGGTTACCTTTTACTGTGTACTCTCGGCCAGCTGCCACTCACTATTTTGATTTGTGTGCTGTCTTGGTCAGTCAATGCATGGCCTCTGCTGATCTCGAGTCTTAACACGATGGAGCAGGGCAAGGAGGAGAGGATTCTCCAGCGACGTACTAGGATCCGGTATAAGCCTATTTTGTGTCAAATAAACTAAGCGCTCACCTATTCCTCTAAGGTCTAGAAGTATTTTGCACAGCTGCTGCTTTGATTTGACAAGAGTACTCACTATCTATGAAACATTCCTGTATGATCAAGGTTTAACATATAGTGTTACTACACCTGATATGGCTAGGATAGTTAATGAGAACATTTGTTATGTTTTCATATTTCCAAATATTCAGTTATTCATGTGTCTTTCTTCCAAAGAAAACATATGTATTATCAGGCCAGTATAGATTCAACTCAATTCCAGACATTTTTCTTCACTGGCTTATATTCCACCTGAACAATGTATACTACTCCCTTCGATCCATAATAAGTGTCAGGGCTTTAGTTCAAATTTGCACTAAATTGAACAAAACTCCGGAAACTTATTGTTGATCGGAGGGAGTACAAAATTAGTTTTTAACCCATCATTTACTGATTAACGGCGTATATTGTCTTTCAAAACCAAAATGAGCTGATACAAGAGTGGTTGTGAGCAAGGCCAAAATCAACATGCATCCATCCCTATCAACCAAAAATAGAAATATGAGTAACCAATATACCTTTACTGCCAATGGTAGAAAGAAAATAAATAGTCAAGATTTCAACACTTCATGACTGGCATATTTAGGTGATGTCTGATAAAAATGCTCCTTTGATTATTGAAACTTTCAATTTAAATTTTATAGCCAAGTACATTGGTGCATCTAAATTCGGTAGCATGGAAATTTATCTAGCAAAACCTACTGAATAGTCTGGAAGCGAGAAGTTTGCGATGTGCCTTTAGAGTGGCACGTCAATAGGTGAAAACAGAAATGGTTGATCACTAGGAACAAACTCCAGATGTATTTCACTACAAGGACTATGCTGATGTGAGTTGCATACCTGACAGGCAACATACCATTTTATGAGTTATTATATCAATTTGACTAATACGGAATGTTGGTTCCCTGTGTCTTACTGCAGGTGATGGAAGGGTGACAAGGGTCACTACAATTTAGATAAGAAGGGGTTAGAATGGTAGATTATATTTTAGCTTGGTATTCTGTAAAACTATGTCTTGTTAGGAAATCAAGTTTGGAATTTTGGATATGCCATTGATCTTAAACTAACCATCTTTTCTAGGCTTCTTTACATGTTCATTTTGAAGAGGCAAAAGACTTTCAAAAGAATGATGTATTATGTAAATTGTTTTTTGCCCAATTTCAATTTGTTCAACAAATGTTTTTCATATTTTGTCCTGGGTATTTTTTGATCAATGTTACTTCTATATTTCTTTAAGTTATCCTATATCCACTCCAAAGTCAAGTGCTACAGAATGACTACACCAATTTGTGACCAAACACTTGCCCACAATGGGGAATGGCGTTGCTTGAGAGGGACTAGGGAATGCATTGTCGGTATTATTGGAGTGAGATGAGCACAAAGCACAAAAGCATCAAAAGAAACAACTTCCGTAGCAACGCAAGGGCACTTAACTAGTTTGAGTGTAAATATATAGATCCTATTTTTCTGCAAATTTTGATATATTATTTGTATTTTCTAAATTAGAATAATTTAGTTATGATTTTTCAAAAATTAATGAGGTAAAAGGAAAAATAGCTATGACCAAAATTAAATGGAAAAAAATCTGGAGGCCTACGTGAACGGCCCAGCCGTCGGCACAGACCAACCAAATTCTCCCAAAGAACTACGGGCTTCCTAACGCTGGTCTCGCCGCCGTGCCGGAGCTGGGGCTATGCTGAGGGCTGGGGGTACGCCGAGGGCTACCGTTGGCACAGTCTTCTCTCCTACGCCGACAGCCGGGCTTCGCCGAGAGCTATCCTCGGCACCTTCCTTTACGCGGACGGCCGTTCCTACGCCGATGGCCGGGCTGGACGGCTGACGAGGGGAGCCCGCTACGCTGATGGCCCCAACATTTGACCGTCGGCGTTTTCCATTTCTCATGTAGTGTTTAATTGCCCGTCTATGTCCCTACACTTCTTTGAGATTCCCTCTCTGCTTCGTCAGACTCTGTATCGAGTTGATCCCAGAAGCCTTTTCAGGGATGCCCCGCCTGGTCAGCGCATGTATTGGACAACGTGGCCACATGACATGGCCCAACTGTGAAGGAAGGAGTACGATCGGCATTTCAGTCAAAGCCAGCATCCCTCGAGGACTTCAGACTCTCAATGCTAGACTAGAGGCATCACCAGCAGAGCACCACATGGCGATCAGCTCCCTGTTCATTTTGCTCTGCTCCGGCATATGGCGCCAACGAAATGCAAGGATATTCAAATCCAAGGAAACAACGCGGCATCAGATACTTTTGGTTGCCTCAAAGATGAAGCCCAGGAATGGGCACTACTAGCAGGGAAAACATCTCGTGCATGATTCTTTTGTGCTAGTAATATTTTTAAACTATGGGTAACTTTATAGTCCAACTAGTTCACAAAAAAAAAACTTTATAGTCCAACTAAACTAGAATGTGTATTTCTGATATATGTAATTAACATGATTTTAATAATTCTTTAATACATAATTTTTTATTTGTGAAATGTGTATGTCCAAAAGATTACCTACTAACAGTTTACAAAGAATAATATTTATTAGAAAACAATTTAATTTGGTGAATATAAGGACCATTTTGGCTCCTATTTCTCAACATCGTCTAGATAGGATGCGTTTTGGTATCTAGATACATGCGTATCAAAATTGAATCAATTAATATGGAGAGTAGAGTTAATTATATCATAAAAAATCTTATAATTTTATTGAAACTTGGTCAATCTTATTTCACCAATAAACCCACTTTGGGATTGTTTTTTTCAAAATTTATGTTTCACGTATAATGTGACTATACCATGAAAAGTTAATTCTCATTCACTTTCACCAAATTTTAAAAAATTGAGCGTGCATTTGCGAGGAACTAAGTCAAGTCGGATACAGAAGAGAATATGTTAGTGTACCTGTCCTTTTTGTGCAAACAAGGGTAGATTGTATGTTATTGCTTCAGTGTATACAATGGTAGTTAGTGATAGTATACATACATTTATATATGTAATCATGCATAAAAAATCATCTGTTAAATTTTAAACTTATAATTCCTTTATTATGATGGAAACAAATTAAGGAAATTATTTTTGAACAAGGGTGCATTTACCTCTTGCACAAGGTAGAGATGATAAACATCAATGGACATTTTATTTGTTGAAGGAATGTAAGTGCTCATTGTTATGACCATGGGGATCTATCAAGGGGAAATAGAGATAGAACACTAATAAATAAATAAGTTGTTGAACTATGAATTACTGCTTCATATCCTAGAAAAGGGATGAACAATTAAACATGTTTCCTCCACTTTTTTTAGAAAATAGGTTGCTCATAAAAAATAGTATTATTACATTTCTCCTAAAATAAGTTCCATTGTTTTCTATTATTTCTTACCACTGTATGTATATCTATGTTTCAAATGCCCTATATTCTTCAATGAAAGAGGTAATTGCGGGGCTGCCCGTAATTGGGAGGAAGCAAATAGATATAAGATTGGGAATATATATTTATCATTTTTTTATGTACAAAAGTTGATGCCCTCGCAAAATGCGAGGGCCACCATGCTAGTGAACCATAACAACAGGATAAAATCAAAGTCAAACAGCTCCTCACAACACTACGGGAACGAACGCAGATGCTGAGCGGGAAATTCAACGCTGAGGGGAAATGGTCGGGCCGCTCGGCATAGCTCGCGCAGTGCTGTGGGCTGAAAAAATGCCGTCGGCATAGAAAAACCTTCGGCACAGACGAGCAATGCCGAGAGGGACCCTCGGCGTTGCTATACCCTCAGCGTAGATGTAGCAATGCCGAGGGGTACCATCGGCGCAAGCTGAGCACAAGTCTCCTTACCGCGTTGCAGACGGACAGTTCATATCCTGCAGGCAGCCAACTACAAGCAAAGAATTGATTTCTGTCTTTAGCAAAAGGAAAGAGGAGAAGTAAAGTAGATGGTAAGGATCTTACTGCTTGCTTTTATTCTATCAAAGGTATTTGTGCACACACACAGTACGAAGCACCCCTAATACTTCATCTTAGTATGTAGCATGTCCTCTTTTGATCTTCGATCCGGCCATCCTTCGGTGTCACTGGACTATCCACTTGGGTTCTATCTAGCTCCCTACTATCCACATAGTATCAATTATTCAACTTAACCAAGGTATGCAACCGGCTCACCTCACACTTGTAGCCCAATGTGCCTGTCTGCATCTTCAGTTTTCTACAAACTAGATTTATCCATCGCTATTGCTTGTGAGTTCTCAGTGTATACAGGAACCAACTGATAAGCGGTCGTGATACCAGTCTGAAGATTTGCCATGCTAAACGTGCGTGTTGTATCATATAATTATCCATGCTCAACTTGCCATGTATGAATTTTGACTTAGACAATTTGCCATGCTAAGCGTGTGTGTTGTTTCATACAATTTTCCATGCTCAACTTGTCATGCATGAACTTTGACTTAGACAATTTGCCATGCTAAACATGCATGTTCTTTCATACAATTTTCCATGCTAAATGAGCATGTTCTTTCATTTTGTAGTGACGATGCTCTCGAAGACAAAATGTGTTGTGCCGGTGCTTGAAGTCCGTGGAAGACCGGTTGCCATGTGGCATTTATCGCATGACTATGTGTAATAAACTTGTAGTGATGATGCTCTTGAACACTATGTGTAATGAACTTGTAGTGATGATGCTATCGAAGACTATGTGCAACGAACTTGTAGTGATGTGTATTTGTGACTACATGTATCTATATATGAAGATTTGATGCTAGACATGTGATATGTTTATGGATATCATCTATGCCGAAATGTTTTTGCATTGTTATACCCAATTCTTATATATATACGTGTATCTGCTGTCAATCGCAAAATTGATGAAAAAAAGGCTTGGTGGACATTAATCCCCTCGGCATTGATCCCCAGAGTGGGTTGGTGGATATCAACGCCGAGAGGGATCCCCTCGGCACAGCTAGCAACGCCGAGCGGGATCCCCTCAGCGCACAACAAGCAAAACTGAGAGGTCACCCCTCAGCGCACAGCAAGCAACGCCGAGAGGGCACCCCTCGGCACAGATCACACAAAGCCGAGTGGGCTCCCCTCGGCACAGGTCTATCACAACATCCTCCCTACCGCTCCACGTGGCAAGTAATGCCGAGTGTATCCCCCTCGGCGTTGCTCATGGGCGCCGTCTTCTTCGCGCCGTTAACTCCGTGTGCCGACGGCTGGGTTGTGCCGAGGGGCGTCATTAAACGCTCGGCATAGCCATCTACGCCGAGGGCCGAAGCAACGCCGAAGGTAAACTGCTATGCCGAGGACCACCTATGTCGAGGGCTTAATGCCGAGAGTTCCCCTCGGCGTTGAGCAGGCCCGAGGGGAAACCGGCCTACGCCGAGCGTTTTCCCGCTCAGCAGTGATGCTGCTTCCTGTAGTGCAAGCACAAAATTCCACTACTCATTTGTGGTGAAAAGAAATCTAGAAAGAAGGAAAATGCATGACTCCTTACGTGACATTGAAGAGACATTTTGATGCACAACCCTCATGAGCGATTCAAGTGCAAACAACTCATGTTTTGTATGAGCAACCAAGCCCTATATAAATAGGATGCTCCAGGTGGTAGCTTACAGCAGTTAATTAACCATGTATATTCCATGCTTATATTACATTCCTAACATGTTAGAGGAAACTGAATCTCCATTTTCAGTCTTTGGTCTCTAGGTAGTCATATTCGTCCAATGTTTATGGGGCTTGGTTGTGGCCTGGCATGCGGTTTGGGTGGCGACTTGGAGATCTCTGTGTGGACAACGAGTTCGTCGACCTAGTTGGTTCGTCTTTGGGCAATGCAAAGGTCGATCTGGCTGCTACGTCGGGGAGGCGGCCCAAAATTTGGCGTGATGTTCAAGGTCTACGGGCAGGCGACTGAGTGGCAAGGTTACGAGACGGCTGGACCGTGCGACATTGCGGCTTAAGTGCGGCTTTGGTGCTGGGTGGTGTAAGTCGGGGCGGCGGCCCCAAAGTCGGTGGTGTGTTTGTTGCGTTCGGTGGCTACGTTGTGTGTGTGGGTGTGTGTGTGTGGGGGGGGGGTGTGGACCTCCTCGCTTGTGTGGTTTTTGGTCTCGGTTTTTCCTTATAAACCGAGCAATGTACAGTTTATATGGTTTTTGGACCCGGTTTCCCTTATAAATCAGGTCAATCTATTCTATCTAATCGGACGGCGGATACGACCGCCTTGGCCTAAAAGAAAATTTGAGGAGTATCCATTCATAGAAAATTTCATGTTCCTATGTGTAATTCACGCAAATCTCATATTACTATGTGTAATTCAATTCTGTTTTTTGGTTGTTTACTTCAACAGAGTCGTTATATGTTTAATGTTGGATCTTTATGCTTTGTTCTTCAAACGTTATTCTTGTTAGACTTAACCGCTTGCGGTTTGTAACAGGAACTTACAATTCTCAGCATTATATTCTAAAGAAGTCAAGATGGTGAAGTTCAGGGCGGATAAGCTCCGCGGGATTATATAGGAAGGTCTTTTGGACCATTTCGTTTGAGTCATGTTGTGGCTAAATGGTAGAGTTTTTAGGACTCTATGTGTGACCAACTTTTTTATGTTTCTGACTGCCATTACTTAGTGGTGCAAGTTGTTTGTTGGAAACTGAACTGACATACCATCTTTTTAATTCAGAACTAAGCGAGTTGAACTGATTGTGTTTTTTGCAATTGTAACGTGTTTTTTATGTTTCGTTCAATTTTTTGATTTTAGTGTTTTTTGCTCCGATCGATGTGTTCCAGTTCCCAACACAAGTAAAATCAGGAAAATGAATGAGGCTAACAACCCCTGAAATTCCAACTTAGAGAAAGTTCAATAATATAGCATGTTATTGGCTATAAGCAAGTGACGTGTCACCTATAGCCAGCCTTATAGCAAGTGACGGGCCGCAAAACCACCACCAGGTTCGACTACCTAGACCCGATATCGATGGCAATCTGTACGGCGAGGATCACTGTAACAGACTTCTGCTGCCCTATGATCAACTGGTGCTTAATCTGGCGACACGATAATGGGCGCATATGCCCCTGATGACCCACATGTATAGGGGATCGCAACAGTCTTCGAGGGTAGTATTATCCAATTTATTGATTCGACACAAGGGGAGCCAAAGAATACTTGTAAGCCTTAACAAGTGAGTTGTCAATTCAGCTGAACCTAAAAATAGTCTTGCTCACAGGAGTTTATCAGTAGCAACAGTTTTGTAGTAGCAGTAGCAAAGTAACAGCAACAGTAAAATGAAGGCAGTAGTAACAATAGTAGCAAACAGTAGGATATGAGTGCGGTAGGCATAGGAATGGATGGACGGGCGTTGCATGGACAAGTCTAAACATATAAATTCAAAATCTAGAGCATTTGCAGATAAATAAGATAAAGCATCCAAGTACCAAACAATCATAGGCATGTGTTCCATATATAGTCATACGTGCTCGCAATGAGAACTTGCACGACATCTTTTGTCCAGCCAGCTCGTTGCAGCGGGGCCTCAAGGGAATCTACTGGCAATTAAGATACTCCTTTTAATAGAGCACCGGAGCAAAGCATTAACACTCCGTGAACACATGTGATCCTCATATCACAGTCATCCTCTCTGGCTGTCCCAATTTCTTTCACTTCGGGGCCTTTGGATCCGGATAGTGATATGTGTACACAACTCACAGATAAGATCACAAACAATACTATCATCATGAATCAATAATAAGTTCAGATCTGAGATCATGGCACTCGGGCCCTAGTGACAAGCATTAAGCACAACAAGTTGCAACAAAGTCAAATAGCACTAATAAAGATACTAGGCACCATGCCCTAACAATCTTATTCAATTACATGATAGATCTCATCCAATCCCTACCATCCCCAAAGCCTACAACGACGGATTACTCACTCATAGATGGGGGAAATATGGATGGTTGATGGAGAGGCGTCTGTGATGATGATGGCGATGATCCCCTCCAAATTCCCCGTCCCGGCAGGGTGCCAAAACGGAGTTTCTGGTTCCGAATCACGGTTTCTGGTGGTGGCGGCGCAACGGGACTCTTTCTGGAAAAACGTCAAACCCCCTGAGTTTTTAGGTCAAGAGGTATCTTATAGGCGAAGGGGGAGGCCGAGGGGGGTGCCCAAGGCGGCCACACCCCTCCCAGGCACGGCTTAGGCTGGCTCGCGCGACAGGTGGTGTGAGCCCCTCGTGGCCCACCTCCGCCTCGTCTTCTGGCTCCATGAGTCTTTTGGTGAAATAGGATTTTTGGCATATTTTCGTGATTTTTCCTGATAGTTGATTTTCTGCACAAAAACTAGACACCAAGGTAATTCTGCTAAAAACAACGTCAGTCCGTGTTTGTTGTATCCAAATCACACAAGTTTAGAGGAGAAGCAATAGCAAAAGTATTCGGGAAAGTAGATATGTTTTGGACGTATCAACTCCCCCCAAGCTTAGCTTATTGCTTGTCCTCAAGCAATTCAGTTGAAAACTGAGTGCGATAAAAGAACTTTCACGGACACATTTTCTTATATGATGTATATATTCTCAGCACATGAGTAGATACTTAGACAATTAATAATAAGGAGTATGCAACCAAGTCTACTTAATAGTCATTGCAAGATATGAAGAGATTCCAACACAATAATAATAATTAGCATGAAACATAAACAGAAGCAACATTGCAATGCTCATAAGAAGGTTTGATAGAGTGGTATCTCGCTTTCCTTTGATGGTAGAGCAAAACATGAATGCCAAGGCACCTCTGAAGTTCAAGTGAAGATTAGAAGTAAAGATATCAGAGATACAAGCATCAAAGTCATGAAAAAATTAACCAAGTTTTGAGACAAACACATTACACTAAGAATGACAACTATGCTCTCAAGAAGGTGCTCATAGAATAAGTGGTGACTCAACAAGGAAGTGAAAAAGGTTTTGAAAAGTTTGAAAGGCTTTCAAATGCTGAAAGTATGGTACTCATTAGCTTTGAGCTCTCATTGCCCCTATCATAGGCATCTTTAGATGGTTAATGGTGAAAGTGAGGCCCAATATGAGTT
This sequence comes from Avena sativa, assembly GCA_916181665.1. Classification (NCBI taxonomy): domain Eukaryota; kingdom Viridiplantae; phylum Streptophyta; class Magnoliopsida; order Poales; family Poaceae; genus Avena; species Avena sativa. Next base: position 290,678,897 of record OV702296.1, read on the forward strand.
ATATGCTTGACAAACCATAAATTGGAAATCTCATGTCCCTTGAGTACGAGGGTCGCTCCTCATGCTACTCAACTTTTAGTTACCGGTAAGTTCTTGTCATAGTAAATACATGCGTATCATAGAGAACCGCCAACGGGGTACCCCTTGCACATGATACAGGAGCTATCCCATAATCAAAATGACAAGGCAAGCAGACAATGAGCATCTCAGCAATCTCTTATTTACCATGGTAAAATGGTGCTTTTTTCTCTCTTTTCTCTTTTCAATATGTCTCTCTTTTTTATATAAGAAGAAAGCTTCATAGGTTGCTCATTATGGTGATGCTGCAAGTTTTCACCATGATTAGGCATGGCTTAGGCTAGTGGCTCAGGCGTTTCTCTAACACATATACATAACTCCATGGACTTACAAGCTCCCCTTTTATTTCACACCGACGATATTCACAAACAAAAGAGCATGATATCAACTGGGTATATAAATACAGGTGTTGAAAGCGTTCCCCGTGACAGCACAGTTCTGCTAACTCCCAGCCTATAATTTGCAAGCATATAACTTTCATGGACAGTCACAATGGTTCATATTTATTACGTGCAATAAATAAAGTGTGCCATCAAGTTCGTGAGAGTTTTACTAACTAACTTTCTCATAACAAGCAAACATTTTATTTGGAAGAAAACAAGGCATACTGAATATGCACGGAATAGCAAATGATGTTAGTAGGTAAGTATGGTGGACACTTTGGTAATATTGGTTTTGGGGAGTTGGATGCACAAGTAGAGCTCATACTCAGTACAAGTAAAGGCTAGCAATAGAAAGGGAGCGACAAACGAGAGAGCAATAACTGTCATAATCATGCTTGCAACAAAACATGACTAATTATGGCATGAAAGTGATACAAGAACTCTGAGGCAAAATAAAGCATCGATGCTTTCTGACTATTGTTCAGTTATATGCATGCGTGAGCATGTGCCAAGTTGATTCAAATGAAACATTCAGAGGAGAATATCACAATGTCATACCAAGCTATGAATAAAACAATGCAAGCAAACATTCATATGACTTGCTACAAACTATTAGCAAGCTGGAGCTAATCATAAGAGAGCAAGAACTACTAAGCATCCATAAATAATATACACCTTACAAGAACAGACTAAGCATGCCCACAATGATGAGTATATGTACAAAAATGAAAACAAATAGAGTTCATTACCAGCCTCTTACCACACCTCAAGTTGTCATTAATCTTCATTATTGCTCTTCACTTGTGTGGCTTGAATAATAACATGAAACCAAACTCCAACGAGGACCGCTGAACCCTACAAACAACTTCACAAAACCAAAGAATAACAACAAATATTTTTGGTGTTTTCGATTTTTTAAAGCAACCACTCAAAGCAGAAGAAAACAAAGCAAAATCTTTTTAGATTTTTCTTAAGGCAAACCAAAGATAAAAATCAAAGAAACAAACCAAGAGAAACAACAAAAATATTTTTGGTCTTTTTGTGTTTTGAGAAAGCAGAAACAAAAAACAAAAAGAAAGCGAAACATGGATATACAAAGAACCGACGAAACATGATATATAGATAAGTGTGATGTCGGTATACCTCCCCCCAAGCTTAGGCTTTTGGCCTAAGTGGGGCTCAATCCCAGCTTGGCCAGGAAGGTGTGCTTTCGTAGTAAGACAAAGAGCCCCTTCGTACTGGTACGTGCTCGAGGACGCCCCTGTGTAGTGCACAAAGTAGTCGTAAGAGGGCGCGTCCCCCTGGTAGTGTCCGTGTAAACCAAGAATGCACAGATGATTGTCCATCTCCCCCTTGGAGCGTGACCAAGGCCCCTGCAAATACTGAACAAAGTGGTTTGTGACAAAGGAATTTTCCTCTCTTTCCCATCAGTAAACATCATCCTGTAAACCAAACTCTCAAGGGTAGAGCTAGCAGTGACAAAGTGATGCGCTTTCATGGCAGCAAGATCAAGCCTCTGAGGAGCCAAAATTGTATCATTTGGATTAACAGAAAGTTCTAAGGCAGCAACTACACGTGCAACAATAATACCCCTATAAATAGGTCCTCTAGCAGCTAAGCGACGGGCAATGAGAGAACCAAGATTATACATGGTTTCATTGTTGAGTGCAGCAGCTAGAAAGGCCAAATGATAGATGGAAATATTGCTAGTGTTCTCCCTACCAAGAATACTAGTCGCAAGATAATAAGAAAAATATCTGATAGCTGGGAGTTGAATATTTCTTATCTTCCCGCGCTGGGCTCTGCGGTCATCATCATTAGTTACCCCGCGGTAGAGCTCCAACAAATCAGCGGGTTGAGCTGGAATCTTCTTCACCATCCCAGCCATGCTAATACCCAAATATTCGCAAAATTTCTTCAATGTCATGGTGATAGGCCTATCATAGATTTTGAATGACACATCTTGAAGGGTTTCGCAGCATAGTAAATCAAAAAAATTCTACGGATGCGAACGGGAAAAGCCAAGATCTAATCTAGGAGATGCAAACAACGAGGGGGAAATAGATGAGATCTTCATACCCTTGAAGATTCGCACAGCGGAACGTTCAACAGAACGTGGTTGATGTAGTCGTACTAGCTTCTCCTCCTCGCGATCTGATCTGATCCAACACAGCAAGTGGCGATGCCTCCGAGAGATGCACACGTGCGGCACCTCGATGTCTCCTCCTTCCTCGGTCCAGCAAGTGGGGTGGAGAGATAGGTTGGATCTACAACACGATGGCGTGGTGCAAACGGTGGAGAGTTTCTGCGGCAGGGCTTCGCCTACGCGCAGTCGGGAGGGAGAAAGAGAGGAGGGCAGCAGGGCGGCTAGGGCTTGAGGTGGTGTGGGGGGAGGGTGCGCCCCCTGCCCTCTTTATATAGAGGGGTGGGCGGCTGCTCCTTTCCCCTCCTCCAAGCCTAGGGCCGGCGGCCAAGGGGGAGGAGTGGGGGGCAAGCCCCCCCCTTCTAGAAGCTCTCCCTAGGGTTTCCCCTAGGGCTTGGCCGGCTGGGCCTATGGGGCCTTGTGCCCCTGGCCCAATGCGGCCAGGGCACTCCCTCATAGGCCCACACCCCCTCCCGACAAGTGGGGTCACGTTGATCCCACTCCGGAAGGTTCTAGAAGCTTCCGGTACAATAACGAACAATCCGAAACAATTCCGAACTCCAAAAACTGCTTTGCCTTATATGAATCTTATTCTCCGGACCATTCCGGAACCTCTCGTGACATCCTGGATCTCATCTGAGACTCTGAACAGAAACTCATAAACCAATTATCCATTGTATCCTAGCGTCGAGACACGTTAAGTGTGTGACCCTTCGGGTTCGAGAACATGCAGACATGATCTTCTATCAATAATCAACAGCGAGGTCTGGAAACCCATATTGACTCCCACACATTCATCGATGATCATATCGGATGAACCACTATGCCAGGATTCAATCAATCCCATATATATATATTCCCTTCGTCGCGCGATATTTTACTTGTCCGAGAATCGATCGTCGGTACCGGCATACCTAGTTCAATCTCGTTCACAGCAAGTACTTTACTCATTCCGTAATCCGATATCACTTTGTGATTAACTCCTTAACCACGTTCTTGCAAGCGGTGTTGATATCGATTACCGAGTGGGCCCGAAGTATATCTCTCTGACTTGGGAGGGACAAATCCCATCTCGATACATACAACCCAACAGGCACTTTCCGATCACCTGAGAGACACCTTTATGATCACCCTCTCATAGGATGACGTTTGATGACCTCAAAGCTTTCTTCCGATACCAGGGAGTTGCATTATCTCATGGTCTAAGGAATACGATATTTGACATAAGAAAATCTTCGCAAAGATGAACATGATGACACGATCTAATTGCTCTGCTTAATTTGGGTCTGTCCATCATATCATTCTCCCAATGATATGATCTCATTATTAATCGACAACTCATGTCTATGGTTAGGAAACCTTAACCATCATTAATCAATGCGCTAGTCCATAGAGGCGTACTAGGGACACGGTGTTGTTCACAAACCACACAAGTATTAAAGTTTCCGCTTAATACAATTCTAGCATGGAATATAAACTTTATCATGAACAAGAATTATAATAATAACATCTTTATTATTGCCTCTAGGGCATAATTCCAACAGTCTCCCACTTGCACTAGAGTCAATAATCTAGTTTACATCTGGCAACAATCTCACACCCATGGCACTGAGGTGCTGATCATGTTTTACACGTGGAAGAGGTTTAGTCAATGGATCTGCGACATTCAGATCTGTATGTACTTTGCTGATCTTCAGATCTCCATCTGCTATATAATCTCGGATTATATGAAACTTGCGGTTGATACGCTTGGTCTTTGGATGATATCTTGGTTCCTTAGCGAGTGCTATGGCGCCAGTGTTGTCACACAATATCTCTAGTGGGTCCAACGCACTTGGAACCACGCCAAGCTCAGTGATGAAGTTTCTGATCCAAACTCCTTCACTTGACGCTTCTGCAGCAGCCATGTATTCCGCTTCTACTGTAGATCCCGCGATCACGCTTTGCTTGCAGCTTCTCCAGCTCACAGCTCCTCCATTCAAAATATAAACGTATCCTGTCTGAGATTTAGAATCATCCTTGTCGGTGTCGAAACTAGCGTCGAGGTAACCCTTTACGACGAGCTGTTCATCACGTCCATAGACTAAGAACATTTCTTTAGTCCTATTTAAATACTTTAGGATGTTCTTCACGGCTGTCCAGTGTTCCACTCCTGGATCACTTTGGTATCTGCTCGTCAAACTAAGAGCATTGGACACATCCGGTCTAGTACACAGCATGGCATACATGATAGAACCTATGGCCGAGGCATAAGGCACTTTGCTCATAGCTTCTCTATCATTTACCATAGCTGGACACTGAGCCTTGCTCAATATCTTACCTGACAACATGGGCACCGAACCTTTCTTTGCCTTATCCATTCTGAACCTTTTCAGAACTTTGTCTAGGTATGTACTTTGTCTTAAAGCTATTAGGCGTCTTTGTCTATCTCTATAGATTTTGATGCCTAATATATAAGCAGCTTCCCCTAGGTCTTTCATTGAAAAACATTTTTTCAAATAACTCTTCACATCGTTAAGCATGTCAATGTCATTTCCAATAATCAATATGTCATCCACATATAGTACTAGAAATGTCACTGAGCTCCCACTCACTTTCTTGTAGATACAAGCTTCGTAGCAATTTGGAACAAATCCAAAGCTCTTGATCACTTGATCAAAACGAAGGTTCCAACTCCGAGATGCTTGCTTCAGTCCATAAATGGAACGCTGAAGTTTGCACACTTTATCAACATCCTTAGGATTGACAAAACTTTTGGGTTGCATCATATACAACTCTTCATCAATGTTGCCATTGAGGAACGCAGTCTTGACATCCATCTGCCATATTTCATAATCATGAAACGCAACAATTGCTAATAAAATCCGAATGGACTTAAACATCGCTACGGGAGAGAAAGTCTCATTATAGTCAACACCTTGAACTTGTCGAAAACCTTTCGTGACAAGCCGTGCTTTATAGACAGTAACATTACCATCCGCGTCCGTTTTCCTTTTGAAAATCCATTTGCACTCAACGGCCTTTCGGTCGCTAGGAGGGTCCACCAAAGTCCATACTTGGTTTTCGCTCATGGATCCCAATTCGGATTTCATGGCCTCTAGCCATTTCTCAGAGTCTGGGCTCATCATCGCTTCCTCATAGTTCGCAGGTTCACTGTCGTCTACTAACAAGACAGTTAAGACAGGGTTGCCGTACCACTCAGGAGGGGCACGTGACCTTGTCGACCTGCGACGTTCAGTAGTAGCATCGTCCGAAGCTTCATGATCCTTGTCATTTGCTTCCTCTATTGTTGGTGCAGACGGCACTGGAACAATTTCAGGTGCTGCGCTACTCTCTAACTCAAGAGAAGGTTCAATAACCTCGTCTAGCTCTACTTTCCTCCCACTCACTTCTTTCGAGAGAAACTCCTTCTCAAGAAAGGATCCGTTCTTTGCGACAAACACTTTGCCTTCGGTTCTGTGATAGAAGGTATACCCAATAGTTTCCTTAGGGTATCCTATGAAGACGCATTTCTCCTCTTTGGGTTCGAGCTTGTCCGGCATCAACTTCTTGAAGTAAGCTTCGCATCCCCAAACTTTAAGAAACGACAACTTGGGTTTAGCACCAAACCACAGTTCATACGGTGTCGTCTCAACGGATTTAGATGGAGCCCTATTTAAAGTGAATGCAGCGGTTTCTAATGCATAACCCCAAAATGATAACGGCAAATCAGTAAGAGACATCATTGATCGGACCATATCTAATAGGGTTCGATTCCGGCGTTCAGACACACCATTGCGCTGTGGTGTTCCGGGTGGTGTGAGTTGTGAAACGATTCCACTTTCTTTAAGATGCGTGAGAAAATCATAACTCAAATATTCACCTCCACGATCGGATCGTAGAAACTTAATCTTTCTGTTACGATGGTTCTCCACTTCATTTTGAAATTCTTTGAACTTTTCAAACGTTTCAGATTTATGTTTCATTAAATAGATATACCCATATCTACTTAAGTCATCGGTAAAAGTGAGAAAATAGCGATATCCACCGCGCGTCGAAACACTCATCGGTCCGCATACATCGGTATGTATGATTTCCAACAAGTCCGTTGCTCGCTCCATCATACCGGAGAACGGGGTTTTGATCATCTTGCCCATGAGGCATGATTCGCATGTGTCAAATGATTCAAAATCAAGAGACTCCAAAAGTCCATAAGAATGGAGTTTCTTCATGCGCTTTACACCAATATGACCTAGACGACAGTGCCACAAATAAGTAGTATTATCACTATCTACTTTGCATCTCTTAGCCTCAATGTTATGGATGTGTGTTTCATCCCTTTCGAGATTTAGAAGAAATAAACCATTCATAGTAGGTGCATGACCATAAAAGATGTTACTCATATAAATAGAACAACCATTATTCTCCGATTTAAATGAATAACCGTCTTGCAATAAACACGATCCAGATATGATGTTCATGCTCAACGCAGGCACATAATAACATTTATTGAGGTTTAAAACTAATCCCGAAGGTAAAACTAAGGAGAGCGTGCCGACGGCCATCACATCAACTCTTGATCCGTTGCCAACGCGCATCGTCACCTCATCCCTCGCTAGCCGCCGTCTATTCCGTTGCTCCTGTTTCGAGTTACAAATATTAGCAACTGAACCAGTATCAAATACCCAGGCACTACAACGAGGATAGTAAGGAAAACATCAATAACATGTATATCAAATATACCTTTGATGGTGCCAGCCTTCTTGTCCGCTAAGTACTTCGGACAGTTGCGCTTCCAGTGACCCTTGTCCTTGCAATAGAAGCACTCAGTGTCCGGCTTAGGTCCAGACTTGAGCTTCTTCTCAGCAGGGGCAACGCGCTTGCCGCTGCCTTTCTTGAAGGGCTTCTTTGCACCCTTACCTTTCTTAAAGCTGGGGGGCTTGTTGACCATCAACACATGATTATCTTTCTTGATGTCCACCTCCGTAGCTTTCAGCTTAGCGAAGAGCTCAATGATCATATCAGTGGAACCAATCTGATTATGAGTAACTACAAAACCTTTGTAGCTAGGAGGGAGTGATTGCAGAACTCTGTCAATCTTGAGCTCCTCTGCAATCTTGCAGTACAGTTGCTCAAGGCGTTGAGTGTAGCCCGACATCTTAATGGCGTGCTCACTAACGGAACTCCCTTCCTCCATCTTGCAGTTAAAAAATTTCTCAGAGATCTCATATCTCTCAGAATGGGCCTGAGTCTAAAACATAGTTTTCAGTTCCTCAAGAATCTCAAAGGGCCCGGGAAATCCTCAAAACGATTTTGAAGGTCCGATTCCATAGCAAACAACATGGTGCTCTTAATCACACCATAATCATCTTTGCGCGACTGATAAACAGCTTTCTCATCAGCCGGCGCCTCTACAGTAGGGGCGTCACCTAGCGCTTTCTCAAGGACATAGTCCTTTTGTCCGCCAGCGAGAATGATTCTCAGATTGCGGAACTAGTTGGTGAAGTTAGACCCATTGTTCTTAAGATTTTTTTCTCAGCAAAAACGTTGAAGTTGAAGTTGGACTTATCCATTTGATCTACAAAATTTGCAAGTACAATTTAGACTATGTTCATGATAACTAGTTCAACTTAATCAAATTACTAGATGAACTCCCACTAAATTCAACATCCCTCAAGTTGTTTAGTGAACATGATCCAAATTCACCACACCTAATCCGATCTTCACGAGAAGAGATGTGGTTTCAATGGTGGACAACGAAGTGTCGATCATATCATTCATATGACTCATGCTTAACCTTTCGATTCATGTGTTCCGAGGCCATGTCTGTACATGCTAGGCTCGTCAAGTCAAACCCAAGTATTTCCGCGTGTGCAAAAACTGGCTTGCACCCGTTGTATGTGAACGTAGAGTTTATAGCACCCAATCATCACGTGATGCTTGAACACGACGAACTTTCGCAATGGTGCATACATGGGGAGAACACAGTTTTATCTTGATCTTTAACTGAGGAATCATCTTATAATGCTACCGTCGCGATCTAAGCATAATAAGATACATAAAAGGATAAACATCACATGCATATAACTTTATGTGACATGGTATAGCCAATCTTCGCGCAATGATCTCCATCTTGTACGTGCCAGCATGATCTCCATCACTCCACCATGATTGCCTCCACCACGAATAGCAACTACAACTATTGCTAACTACTTAGCGATAAAGTAAAGCTATTACATGGCGTATAAGAAGTTGACACACAAGTCATACACAATTATAAAGACAGCCATATGGCTCCTGCCGGTTGTGTACTCATCGACATGCAAGTCGTGAAACATTACAAAACATGATCATTGCATACACCATACACATCACATCTTGGGCCATACCATATCACAGAAACACTCCCTGCAAAAACAAGTTAGACGCCTCTACTTTGTTGTTGCATGTTTTACGTGGCTTATGGGAGTAACAAGCTAAGAATGATTCTTACCTACGGAAAGCCACAATGGTGATATTATGGTTGCCAACATCCGGTGTAAATCCCATGAAAACTATAGTGAGCGAAACTGGCATCCACCAGCCGCATGTGTGGAACAAGCCACACGTCAAGTGCGGAGCCGGTCTCGCGAACGAGGTCGCGTAAAGTTGGCCTGGACCGCTTCGATCTCACTATCCCACGTCATAAGAAGTACACAACAAGAGGCTTGCAACAGAAAACATCAACGCCTGCAACAAGCATGTTGCGTTCTACTCGTGAAACACATCTACGCATAGATCTAGCTCTGATACCACTGAAGGGTTTCGCAGCATAGTAAATCAAAAAAATTCTACGAATGCGAACGGGAAAAGCCAAGATCTAATCTAGGAGATGCAAACAACGAGGGGGAAATAGATGAGATCTTCATACCCTTGAAGATTCGCACAGCGGAACATTCAATGGAACGTGGTTGATGTAGTCGTACTAGCTTCTCCTCCTCGCGATCCGATCCGATCCAACACCGCAAGTGGCGATGCCTCCGAGAGATGCACACGTGCGGAACCTCGACGTCTCCTCCTTCCTCGGTCTAGCAAGTGGGGTGGAGAGATAGGTTGGATCTACAACACGACGGTGTGGTGCAAACGGTGGAGAGTTTCTACGGCAGGGCTTCGCCTACGCGCAGTCGGGAGGGAGAAGGAGAGGAGGGCAGCAGGGCGGCTAGGGCTTGAGGAGGTGTGGGGGGAGGGTGTGCCCCCTGCCCTCTTTATATAGAGGGGTGGGCGGCTGCCCCTTTCCCCTCCTCCAAGCCTAGGGCCGGCGGCCAAGGGGGAGGAGTGGGGGGCAAGTTCCCCCCTTCTAGAAGCTCTCCCTAGGGTTTCCCCTAGGGCTTGGCCGGCTGGGCCTATGTGGCCTTGTTCCCCTGGCCCAATGCAGCCAGGTTACTCCCTCGTAGGCCCACACCCCCTCCCGACAAGTGGGGCCACGTTGGTCCCACTCCGGAAGGTTCTAGAAGCTTCCGGTATAATACCGAACAATCCGAAACAATTCCGAACTCCAAAAATTGCTTTGCTTATATGAATCTTATTCTCCGGACCATTCCGGAACCTCTCGTGACGTCCTGGATCTCATCCGAGACTCTGAACAAAAACTCATAAACCAATTATCCATTCTATCCTAGCGTCGAGACACGTTAAGTGTGTGACCCTTCGGGTTCGAGAACATGCAGACATGATCTTTTATCAATAATCAACAGCGGGGTCTGGAAACCCATATTGACTCCCACACATTCATCGATGATAATATCGGATGAACCACAATGCCAGGATTCAATCAATCCCATATATATATTCCCTTCGTCGCGCGATATTTTACTTGCCCGAGATTCGATCGTCGGTACCGGCATACCTAGTTCAATCTCGTTCACAGCAAGTACTTTACTCGTTCCGTAATCCGATATCACTTTGTGATTAACTCCTTAACCACGTGCTTGCAAGCGGTGTTGATATCGATTACCAAGTGGGCCCGAAGTATATCTCTCCGACTTGGGAGGGACAAATCCCATCTCGATACATACAACCCAACAGGCACTTTCCGATCACCTGAGAGACACCTTTATGATCACCCTCTCATAGGATGACGTTTGATGACCTCAAAGCTTTCTTCCGATACCAGGGAGTTGCATTATCTCATGGTCTAAGGAATACAATATTTGACATAAGAAAAGCTTCGCAAAGATGAACAGGATGACACGGTCTAATTGCTCTGCTTAATTTGGATTTGTCCATCATATCATTCTCCCAATGATATGATCTCATTATTAATCGACAACTCATGTCTATGGTTAGGAAACCTTAACCATCATTAATCAATGAGCTAGTCCATAGAGGCGTACTAGGGACACGGTGTTGTTCACAAACCACACAAGTATTAAAGTTTCCGCTTAATACAATTATAGCATGGAATATAAACTTTATCATGAACAAGAATTATAATAATAACATCTTTATTATTGCCTCTAGGGCATAATTCCAACACATATGTCCTGAAAGGGTTGTTAGTAAAAGAGAAACTCTCCACAAAAGTTTTGGTGAGCATAGCATATTGCTCACTCTCATCCTGCATATAATCAGTTAGTCCAACCCTCTGAACAAGAGTTAGGAAATCACTAAGAATACATGCAGCCTGCAAAAATATAAAACAAGGAAAGGTAGAAAGGTGTGCATCCCCCTCATATCCCTCGTTGCCAAAGCGCGGCGTAATAAGATCCTCATTGTATGATGGCCTAGCTCGGGAGGATGATCTCGAAGGCCTTGTCCTCCTAGGTGCATCACTCTCAAACACTTCTCCAAAGGTGTGGTTGTCCATGACCCTATTTCTCAAACTTGATAGCAATGGTCCCAATCATAATAGTTTCAAAACTTTCTTGTGGAATGGGACAATATATTTGTCCAATTTTGATGCTCTCAATATTTTCAATGGAATTCAGGCCATAACTCTTATCAATCTTCTTGGGGAAATAGACTGTATGCTCTTTGTCATTAATATTAAAGTTACTTTTCCTTAATTACAATTGATGACAACACCTGCAGTGTTAAGAAAAGGTCTCCCAAGAATAATATACATATTATCATCTTCAGGCATCTCAAGCACAACAAAATCAGTTAAAACCAAGCAATTATGAGCCACTTGAACAGGAACATCCTCACATATACCAACAGGAATAGTAATACACTTATTAGCCATTTGCAAATATATATCAGTTGGTATCAATTTTTCTAGCTGAAGTCTCTTGTAGAGAGAAAAAGGCATAACACTAACTCCAGCTCCCAAATCACATAAAGCAGTTCTAACATAATTATTTTTAATAGAGCAAGGGATAGTTGGAATATTTGGATCACCAAGTTTCTTTGGAACCTTACCATTGAAGGAATAATTAGCAAGCAAAGTAGAAATTTCCTCATTAGAAATCTCCCTTTTATTAGAGACAATATCCTTCATATACTTTGAATAAGGAGGCAACTTAATAGCACCAATCAAAGGAATTTGCAAAAATAAAGGTTTCATCCACTCACAAAACTTGTTATAGTGTTCTTCCTCCTTTGACCCGTGTTTCTTATTAGAAAAAGGCATTGTTTTCTGCACCCAAGGTTCTCTTTCACTACCATGTTTATTAGCAATAAAATCTTTCTTAATGTACCTAGTGTTCTTAGTGTGCTTCTTGGGTTCTTTTTCAACTTCTTCCTTATCAGGAGCATCATTTTTATCACCACTTTCAGTTTCAGCATCAGAGACAGATATACTATTAGCATCTACAGCAGGTTCAGCAGGTTCCTCAACTGTTTTATGTTTCTTTTTCTTTCTCTTATGAGGACTACCACTACTTTCACCTTGTTGAGAATCCTGCTCAATTCTTTTAGGGTGCCCTTCATGATATAAAGGATGTTGAGTGGCTATACCACTCCTAGTTCTAATTCCATAAGCATGTTTATCTCCTGAGGCATTAACTAGCATATCTTTTTGTACCTTAGCAAGTTGATCAATTTGGGTTTGAACCATTTTGAAGTGTTTAACAAGCATTGTAACATCATTAGCAGTTCTTTCCACAATATCTTTCAACTCATTAATAGCTCTAAAATTTTCCAATAAATGATTATGAACTTGTTTATTAAAATTACCTTGCTTAACAATAAAAGTGTCAAGTTCCTCTAAGCATTGATCAGGAGGTTTACCATAGGTAATATCACCTTCATCAAAGTGTTGGAGAGAGTGTACCTCAATAGTGGATGAGTGGGGAATTGGCTTACATAATTATTCTATAGGAGGTAAATTCTTCACATCTTCAGATCTAATATCTTTCTCCTTAAGACATTTCTTAGCTTCTTTCTTCACTTTATCATTTAATTCAATCACTCCCCTCTTATTTGGTGTTGGTGTTGGAGTTGGTTCAGGCAAAATTGGTTTAGGAGTTGTAGGCTCAGGTGTAATTGGCTCAGTTGAAGCCCAATCATCATAATTCTTGCTTATTTTAGTCATTAGTTCTTCATCTTCTGCAGGAGTTCTTTTCTTAAAAACACAATCAGCAAAACTATCTAGGTATGCCCTAGAATCATCAGTTAGTCCATTATAATAAATATAAAGAAGCTCATTTTTAGGTAATGGACATCTAGAATGTGCATGAATCAAGGCATAGAACCTTGTCCATGACTCAGGCAATTTATCTTCTTCTCCCTGTTTAAAATCAAAAAGTTTCTGCAAAGCAGCATGTCTAGCACTAGGAGGAAAATATTTCTGAAAGAAAGAAGCAATCAAACAATCATGGCTATCAATGGATCCAGGAGGTAATCTATTAAACCAAGCTTTAGCTTCTCCTTTTAGTGAAAAAGGGAAGATCTTTGTAACAAAGTACTTGCGCATCTTAATATCATCAGAGAATAAGGCACTCATAGTGAAAAGCTCATTCATATGAGCTACAACACTTTCATTTTCCGTCCCACAAAAAGGTTTTTTCTCAACAATGTTTATATAGGATAGATCAAGAGAGAAATCATAATATTTATCTTTAATATCTATGGGGTAAGTAGCAAACTTAGCATCAGAAGACAATTTAGGAATAATAGTACGTCTCTCAAGGAGACTCCTAATAGCACTAGCACCACGTGTGTTTTGGTACTCTTCAATAAATTCATCAGTCGTTTCAATGTACCCATCATTAATATCATATCTCTCTCTAGACTCAGGTAAGCTAATAGGTGTAATAGTGTCTTCACTAGGATTTTCAGTGTTTCCCAAAATAGTTCTAGCAATAGTAGCATCTAGGAAAGGACCTAATGAACCACTCGCGTCAAGCATAGTAGAAGTAACATCATGAGTATCGGAAGCAATTTCAGATTCAGCAGTAGTAGCAGTGTGTATAGCATGTGTATATGGTGGTGGTGTAACAAGCTTACTTATAATAGACGGTGAATCAAGAGCAACATAGGTGTTTAGGACTGTATCTCTTCTTGTAGTGGATGGTAAAATAAAAAACTTTCCATACACGAGACTTCCCCATAATGAAAGGAATAACAGTGAACAATAATAGATCTAATTAAACTTAAAAATAAAGTTATCCTCCTCGGCAACGAGACCCATAAGTATAGGAGATCGCAATAGTCTTCGAGGATAGTATTACCCAATTTATTGATTCGACACAAGGGGAGAAAAAAGAATACTTGTAAGCCTTAACAACTGAGTTGTCAATTCAGCTGCACCTGAAAATAGTCTTGCTCACAGGAGTTTATCAGTAGCAAAGTAACAGCAGCAATAAAACGAAGGCAGTAGTAATAATAGTAGCAAACAATAGGATATGAGTACGGTAGGCATAGAGATGGATGGACGGGCGTTGCATGGACACGTCTAAACATGTAACTTCAAGATCTAGGACATTTGCAGATAAATAAGATAAAACATCCAAGTGCTAAATAATCATAGGCATGTGTTCCATATATAGACATACGTGCTTGCAATAAGAACTTGTACAACATCTTTTGTCCAGCCAATCCGTTGCAGCGGGGCCTCGGGGGAATGTACTGGCAATTAAGGTACTCCTTTTAATAAATCACCGGAGCAAAGTATTAACACTCCGTGAACACATGTGATCCTCATATCACAGTCATCCCCTCCGTCTGTCCCAATTTCTGTCACTTTGGGGACTTTGGATTCGTACAATGATATGTGTACTTTGGCCCTGGTGGCAAGCATTAAGCACAACAAGTTGCAACAAAGTCAAATAGCACTAGTGACACTCGGGCCCTAGTGGCAAGCATTAAGGACAACAAGTTGCAACAAAGTCAAATAGCACTAATAAAGATACTAGGCACCATGCCCTAACAATCTTATTCAATTACATGATAGATCTTATCCAATCTCTACCATCCCCATAGCCTATAGCGGGGGATTACTCACTCGTGTATGGGGGAAAAATGGATGGTTGATGGAGAGGCGTCGGTGATAATGATGGCGATGATCCCTCTAAATTCCATGTCCCGGCAGGGTGCCAGAACGGAGTTTTTTGTTCCAAATCACGGTTTCTGGTGGTAGCGTCGCAGCGGAACTCTTTTTGGAAAAACGTCGACAAGCGCCGCCGCGCGCGCCGGCCAGGGACTCCTCGCACTGCGCTCTGCCGCCTGAATGTGGCTTGGCGTGCAGCGCCCTCTCCCCGAGCTTGCGGAGGTTGGACCCGCACTTGGCGAGCTCCACGCCGCACCGCCGCTCCACGGCCTCGCACTCCGCGAATGTCGCCGCCGCTGCCTTCGAGCCAGTGCAGCGCGATGCGTATGGAGGAGGCTTAGCTCCCGACCAGGTCGAGCCGGTCCCTTAACCCGGCGCACGAGTCGAGCAGCTCCGCCGTGTCCTCCACACACTCGTCGATGGCCTTGCGGTCAATGCTGGCGGCCGGAGCGGACGCTGCCGACGCGACGAGCTGTCTCTATGCAGCGACGGTGAAGCCGATGGCGCGGCCGAGCCAGGTGGTGCTGGTGCACGGGGCGAGTAGGTCGGCACGGAGCTCGTCGAGCTCGGCGGCCAGCCAGCGGTCGTAGGCGGAGCGCACCGGCGGCCAGGGAGCCACAGATGGCGATGGCGCCAGCCGAGTTGAGAGGCGCGTGGAGATGGATCGGAGAAGCGTCGATGGCTTCTTCATACTGTGAACTGCAATGGTGTTCCCCGATCGAGTCCTGTGATCTCCGCTTGTCCTCCTGGTTTCTTGGCGGTGAGCACAAGAGGACTCGAGATGTTGATGTGTTGGTGGAGAAGCGGACTAAGGATTTATATACTATCTCCTCTGCTCTGAGATTTAGTAATGCTCCTTGGTGTTACTCTGCCTCTGTTTTTTTGAACGGGAGACTTTTGCGAATGATTGGAACGCAGAGCACACGCTGTGCTAAGTGAACACATAAATTAGATGCCATATATATGCTTGTATGCTTTCCGTTTGTGATCGAGACTTTACTTCAGTGTCACAATTTTTCTTGTGGAAAGTGTACTATGGCATTATGGCAGTGTTTATGTAGATTTTTCTCGAACCATCCAGGCTTTTATAGTGAATAATATATCATTCGTTAAGTTGTGAACACGTGAAACTCAAATTTAGCGGCCAAAGATCAAAATATGAATACAAGTGAAATTCAAATTTAGCGGCCGAGAACCATGGAAAAAAAATTAGTTCCTAGGAAACAAAGTTTGCTTAAGCAGGAACAAAAACTTACATGCCATAAATCAAATACAAGTACAAGGGGAACTCAAAGTTTTAGGGATCACGAAACAAAATTTTAGTTCCTGAGAAACGAACTTTTGGACAAAGCTAAACAATTACTACGATAAAAATTATGAGTATATGTGGAACACAAACTTAGCGGCCGGGGACCATTTACCAAAACTTTACTTCTCTGTAAACAGAATTTTGTTTAGATTGGAAGAAAACTTTACCAAACAAGGATCAAATATGAGTATAAGAAAAACTCAAATTTAGCGGCCAAGAATCATGGGAAAAATTGAGCGGCCAAGAAATTTGAACCTCCCTTGTGGGTTTATCCTTGCCCTTAATCAAAAATACGGCTGCCAATCAATAATAAATAAAACAAAATAAGGAACCAACGAAGGTGCTTAATTTCCAACATCTGTTGTTACAAGGAGGAAACTAGGAAGAGACATAATGGTTTTAAGAAACATAATTAGAGGAGGTGGTACGATGCTCCACAAAAATCCAAATTGATCTGTCACATGATTAGTCCCTCGGCTGGTTTTAACCGTAGATTGCTAAGTGTTATTATGAACTGCTAAGTATTATGGATGTGGATGTGGATGCACTAAATACTGAGTGTTCAGTGGTTGTTTGCTGTCAAGTATTGTTGTGATGTGATGCACTAAGTACCGAGTGCTCAGTGGCAAATGTTATTAAGTTTATGTTATTTGAAAAATGTCTGCAATGTTTGCTGTCAAGTATTGCTGTGATAGTTTATGTTTGATGGATGTGGATGTCAAAGGTACTATATTTTAGGGGAACTTGACAAAATGCCTCTAAAGGTAGTACCTTTAGGGGCACTGGCAAAATGTCTTTAAAGATAGTATCTTTAGGGGCACTTTGATGAAAATGCCTCTAAAAGTAGTATCTTTAGGGACACTTGGCAAAATATCTCTAAAGGTAGTATCTTTAGGAGCACTTTGATGGAAATGCCTCTAAAGATAGTATCTTTAGGGTCACTTGGCAAAATGCCTCAGTATCTTTATGGACACTTGATAAAATGACTCTAAAGATAATACCTTTAGGGACACTTCGATAAAAATGTCTTTAAAATAGTATCTTTAGGGGCACTGAGAAAAATGACTTTAAAGATAGTATCTTTAGAAACACTTTGATGAAAATGCCTTTAAGATAGTATTTTTAGGGGCACTTGGCTAAAATGCCCCAAATTGACATATTTAGAGGCACTTTAAAAAGTATCCTAGCCAAAATGCCCCTAAAGGTGTACCATTTACTAGTACAAGTCAGCGCAAGTATTGGACAACGTGGCCACATGACATGGCCCAACTGTGAAGGAAGGAGTACGATCGGCATTTCAGTCAAAGCCAGCATCCCTCGAGGACTTCAGACTCTCAATGCTAGACTAGAAGCATCACCAGCAGAGCACCACATGGCCATCAGCTCCCTGTTCATTTTGCTCTGCTCCGACATATGGCGCCAACGAAATGCAAGGATATTCAAATTCAGGGAAACAACTCTGCATCACATACTTTTGGTTGCCTCAAAGATGAAGCCCAGGAATGGGCGCTAGCAGGGGCCAGAGCCCTAAGTCGAATGACATGGGAACCACCATGAGTTTTTCAGTTTTTTTTTCTTTTACTCTTTCCCCACGTACGGGCAACTCTGTTTTTGCTCTCTACCTGCTTAAAAGGTAAAACATTGCTGAATACATAACCAGCTTGAATTGAGTAGTACTCCCTATGTCCGAAAATAGATGATGTTGTGTTTGTGTCTAATATTATGTACGAGTTAGACTACATTTGAGCTTGGAGTTGTATTATGTGTGGATAGGTTACGAGTAGTAGTATAGTCGGACTTTTATAGCCTAGGCATTCCATATAATGTGGAGGGTGCCACACAATGTAACAAATGACGACTTGATAGCAATAGGCTTGCAGGGGGAGCCGGGCGACTTGTGCCGGCGCCTAGGGCGGCCGTTGCGGTATCTTGGGGAGGATCACGCGTAGTTATGCCCCGCATACTAGGCGTATTCCGAACCGCGTTACCAAATATCGTGCCTCGGTGTCGCCTATGTTCTTGCACAACGGTAATTATCATAACAGATGACTTGCATTTGTCTAGATTCAAACATATCTATACATACTAAACATGTCTAAATATATCAGAAATGACTTTCTAGCATGCACGGTAGGTCAAGTGCATGCATACACCATTGATTTTCTCTTCTTTGCTTTGAGATTTGTACATGCAAGAATCTTTTTGCATGCATGTGGTACAATGATTTGACTGTCCATCGTACTCTCTCCCATCAATTAGTCCATCAATTTATTTTTCAAGCCAAAATTTAAAACGATCTTGTATGGTGGAATAATATTTAAAATAACAATCTATTTGAACATGTGTTTTTATTTTGATGATATCTTTTGAACAAATCTAAAATTAATAAAGTTTAATAATATAAATTTCAAAACATAATGAAATGCAATGATTCACAATAGAACTCAATGAAACAATATTAAAGTATTCGCCATCCAATACATTTGTGCTACGTGTCTAACATACGTTTAAAGTTTAGTGAAACAAAAAAATTACAAAATTCTCAGAACATAGTGAAACATACTATTTCAGAATAAAATTTCACTCGGTGTCATAAAGTTGTACAAAGTTTTCATTAGATTTTAAAATTCAATTTTAAAATATTGTTAAAATATATCCAATATCAGTCTTATTTAAAAGCTCTGTTCACTAGGATCTTAAATATTTAAACGATTGTTAAAATATATCCAATATTGTAAATTTTAAACTATCAAACAATAAAGAATAGTCTGACACACATGCAACAATATAGTACATATGTAGCAGTATAGTACATATGAGAGAGAAGATGGCTAGGCACGCTATTTAGCGTGTACGCCAGAATCGCCATTCTGCTAAATATATCCGAATCTAGACAATCCAGATCACTTGTTTCTCGACTGAGTGAGTATAAGGTTGGAGAAACAGTCAGCACGAATACTTAGATCAGCCGTAGAATTGTTTTTATTTGTCTTGAACTGAACATCGACGCTTGTGTGTAGCCGCACCGTGCAGCTCTGCTACACCAGGTCCAGTTGGTACAGCCGCACCTTGGAAACGCGTACATGCGGGAGCGGGACTCCACCCAACGATTAACCCCAGGCACGATCAGTCAGCCGCACTCTGCGGGACGCCAACGACTTCACCTCAAAACCAACGAGCGAGCAGCGCTCCTCCATCCATGTGCATCGATCACATCCAGAGCGCCGGCCCCCGTCTCTGTTTCACCATAGGCAATCAGGCATCCATCCATGGCCCTGCAGGCGGCGGCGCAGCTGCTACCGGACCACATCCTCGCGTGCGTCCTCCACCATCTCGCGCCGCGCAGCCTCGCCGCGTCGCGGTGCGTCTGCAGAACCTAGTGCTCTCTCATCGACGACTACCACCTTCTACAAACAGACTTCCTCCCGCTACCGCTCCGCGGGATCTTCTTCATGGAAGACCTCAATCCAGGCTACCCAGAATTCTTCGCAGACCCCATGACGTGCCGCAAAATCGCCGCCAAGTTTGACTACCTAGACACAGACACCGACGATGATCTCTACGTCGAGGATCATTGCAACGGGCTTCTGCTCCTCTGGGGTCAACTGGTGCTCAATCCGGCGACGCGGCGGTGGGCGCGCCTGCCTCCGCCCCCGCCACCGTCGTCCACCGGCATGGAGGAATTCTACGTTGACATGTGCCTCGTGTTCGACCCAACCGTGTCGCCGCACTACCAGGTGCTTTTCATTCCCTGATGCGTCCCTTACATGTTACGTTCCGTCGGCGGACGATGTTCACCGAGGAATCGGAGTGGCCGCCCTCTCCGTTCACGATATGAGCCTTCTCTTCGAGGAAATGGAGATGGGAGGAGAGGTCGCTGGTCCGGAGAGAGGACGCCGCGGCGGGGACTGTTGCCGACATGCGGTCGGATCGACATCAAGAGCATCGCTACGACCTCTACTGGCAAGGAGCGCTTTATGTGCAATGCCAAAATGGCTCCATCATGCGGTACGTACCCATTATTCACCCCTTGATTAAACTTGCACGTTTAATTTTATTGTAGTGTGTTTGTCCTTTGATTTTACTATCTATCACAACATGCTATCTTCATCCATTAATTTGGCATTTGCAGCATAATCTTGTCGGATGGTGAGTATGAAGTGATCAAAGCGCCGACATCTGCCCACTTTTATCTAGGGAAATCAAAGGGGGTCTGTTGCGCTTCAATTAGTAAGAGGTATTAGCATTGGGGGTACATATAGTTGCACACTAAGAGCAAACACATACAACTAATTGCAAAATGGGGCCAGAGGGTACAAAATCTATACTTTCGGATTGGATTTGGTACACAACCCTTCTGCAGCCGACATGTGTATGCCATGTCATCTCCACCCTGGCGTGTAACATTTGCAGAAAACCCCCTAGTTTCGCCACTTATTTTGGCACACGTTAGCTCAGCGGTGGCCAGATAAGACAGACCGCCGCACCACGCGGTGCCCTGTCCTCCACACGATGTGCCCGCACCTGTCGCCACACGCTGCCTAGCTTCGCCGCCTCTGCTCTTCCTAGCTCCGCCGCCTCCTCGCCGCTTCTTCTGCCCCAGCTCCGCCGCCTCCTCGCTGCGATGCCTAGCTGGAACGACGGGGAAATTTCCAGCCAATCGGGGCTCGGGGTAAGTTCCGTCTCTCTCTCTCTCTCTCTCGGTTAGGGTTCATAGCAATTTGGGGAACATCCATGATTTGTCAACGATTGGTTCGATTGAGCTCGTGTATATGTTTGATTAGGAGTTCAAGGCGATATACTACGCTCCAGATCGCTGCGATGATCCCAATTTCAATGGGATTGTCAGGGGTGCTCAGAAAGGTGTTCTAGGCATAATCTGGAGCCAAAGAGATGTGTTGCATTTGAAGGCACAAACACTGGTAGAAGATTTTACATGTGCCCTATTGAGAATGTGAGTTTTCTGCCTACCAATGCTTGTATTGTGTGTGCCTTTTACATTTGTACATGGAGCCAAAGAGATGAGTTTTCTGTTAGCACTGCACATTGCACTTTCAGTTAGTCCAGGAGTAGTGCAGGGTTTTAGTTAGTGCCAATAAGATGTCAGTTAGTGCCAATAAGTGCCAATAAAATGTACATACACTTTCAGTTAGTGCCAATAAAATGTCAGTAGTGCAGGGTTTGCAGTAGTGCAGGGTTTCAGTAGTGCCAATAAGTGCAGGGTTTTAGTAGTGCAGGGTTTGCTAAGATGTCCTTCAGAATGCTTTGGCAAAGATGTACATACACTGCACTAACTGACATCTTATTAGCGTTGTGTTAGTGCTAATAAGATGTACATACACTGCATTAACTGACATCTTAGTGACTAACTGACATCTTAGCAAACAAAAATGTACATACATTGCACTAACTGACATCTTATTAGCATTGTGTTAGTGCTAATAAGATGTACATACACTGCTTGTAATTTCTCATATGCTAATATGATCAACAATATGTGCTAATATGTCCTTATGGTAATATGCATTCTTATATTCTCTGCCACTTTCATGTGCTTTGGATTGTGTTTTGGAAAAAGATTGAATTGTTTGCACTGAATTTATGTGCATTTTTATTTGTAGGATGCCTTGAACTGTGGTTTTATATCTTGGGTAGATGACCAAGATTGGCCAGATGCCCTTCAGAATGCTTTGGCAAAGCTCTGGTCCATGTATGATGATGCCAACACTTGCAGAATTGAGGAGAGGGTGGAGAATGGCAAGCTGCTGTCTCAACTAGCTGAGGACAAGACCAAGGCTGAGAACAAATATGCAAGCCTGATGGCTGATGTTAGTAGGTTTGTGGATGATTCTCAGAAGAAGGTGAGGGAGCAAAACTTGGCACTGCTGAATGGTAAGACTGAACTTGAAGTTGTGGAGATGGAGAAGGAGAGGGATGCTCTGAAAACTGCAGTGGATATGTTGAAGCATGTGCAGAAAACACAGGCAGATGTGATGAAGACAAAGGAGGAGAAATGGGAGGAAGAAAGGGATGCTCTCAAGGCTGAAAAGAAAAAACTGGAATACATGTTGTATGATCTGCTCAAAGCTGGTGATGACAACAAGGAGAAGGTGAAAAGGATCAAGGCCATAGTTGATGAGTGATTTAGAATGCAATTTCTTAGAATGCAATGTACTGTCATTTTAGTCTTGTTGGTGATGACAACAAGTTGTGCAATTCATGTTGTAGTAGTACTTGTTGACCTGCTATTAAATTTGAACAAGTAATGTTGTAGTATTTGTTAAGTTGTTAAATTTGAATGTGCATTGCCATCATGTTTGAGTTGTTAAATTTGAATTTAACAGCAATGCTAGCAGTGCATTGCCAACAGTGCATTGCCAAACAGTGCATTGCCATCATGCTTAGTAGAGTGCAGGATTTTTAGCAGAGTGCAAGATGCCAACAGTGCATAGCCATCATGTTTTATGTTGAAATGTGCCACTGTGTTGTAACATCACCATATTTTAATATGCATTCAATATGCACTAAGAGGGCACAGAAACCCTCTCCTCCCCTGTTCTCCCCTCCCCTGTTCTCCTATCTTCTTTTCCCCTTCGACACAGAAACCCTTTCCTCTATTCTCCCTTCCTCTGTTCTCCCCTGTTCGAGTTCAGCCGTCGATGATGGAAGTGCAGCCGAAGGAGGAGGTGGTCTGGTACCTGCGCACTGCACCGTTGGAAGTGCAGCGGAAGGAGGAAGCAGCTGCGGCGTTGCTTGATTTGGCTCGGGTGGCGAAGGAAGAGCTGAAGCCGCTGTGGTCCCTGGTCGAGCTCGTACTGCTGGGGCCAGAGCTGAGGCGCAGGGGCAGCGAGCTCGTCATCAGGCTATCATCATACTTCAAGAGGAGAATGATGCTCGAGGTACATTCATGTACAATGTCATTCATCAAAGCTCAAGCGACAGCGTCCAGCTCATTCACCGAGCAGCTCTCTGAGCTGTTGCACTCCCTCTCCCTCTTTGAGCTGTTGCACTCACTCTTTCAGAAGGTGAGTTATCCCTTTCTGCTCCAGTCACTCTTCCTCTTCCTCTCAAACTCCCTCTTGTCTGAGCAGTAGTTACTCTTCCTCTCCCAGCTGGCATAGCATCTCTTGCAGCAGCAACAAATAAACTCTCCTCTGGTAATGGGCCAGTTTCCCTTTGTAGTGGTACAAATGAAGCTTCCTGCACTAACAAACAACTAAGTAATTATGCTGAACTGCTAAAATTCAGTGTGAAAATTTAAAGAGTGCAAGAAGACAACCTCCTGGCCCATCCTATATACCATCATGTGGACTTGATTGCTTGGATCATTTTGAGGATTTGGATTTTGAGGGATAATTTGCTGTGCAACAAGAATTTCAGGTGAGAATTGTACTAACAAAGACAACTCATAGAAAACTGCATTGACAATTCATTGAACAAACCTGGAGAATGTGTGGCTGGTCAGGTCCATCCCCATTATCACTGTCAAATGCATCTCCTTGCTCTTGATCTTCCTCACCTAACAATGCATTGGCTATCTTTTCCATGTATTTGGCATGCCCTTTCTTATTGTGGTCTGCATTTCCACATATAGAGCAATGCATTGTTAGGCCAGCCCTAGTGAGTACCTTGCCACCATCTTTTTCCTTCTCCTCTGGTGTTTTCTTTCTGTTCTTTTTAGGCCTACCCATAACTTTGGTAAATAGTGGTGGATGGACTACCACTGCGTTCATTTTCTCCCAATGGCATCTAGCTCTTAGTGGATACAAATAGTGTGCATATGCCCTTTTGTGTGACTCAATGGAATAACAACTGTGAACAAGTGTTTCAGGCTCAATTATGTCCTCTCTACAGCAAGCAATTGCATGATGACAGGGTATACCACTTAGCTGCCATTTTTTGCAGTCACAAGTCCTTGCCTGAAGATCAACAATATATCCTCCTACAACTTCTGATGAAGACACTTTGAATATCCCTCCACCTGCACTGGACACTGGACAATTCCTGCTCCAATCAGTGTACTTGTCCAATTTCTTTTTGATTTTTGGACAAATTGTTCCAGGCCAATCTTCAGATTCCTTGTTCTTGACAACAATCCTATGCATCATCTTCTGGAACACATTCTCCAACATGGAAAGCATAGGCATTTCCCTTGCCTCTAAAATGTAGCTATTGAACACCTCAGAATGATTGTTCAAAAGCATCTCACATTTTGGGAAATCACTAAAGAAAGCTTTTATCCATGTATTTGGTTGCAATTCCTCAACCCAAGCCCATGCCTCTTGGCTGTCAGCCTGCAATTTTTCCATCCTTAGTTTCCATTGAGGTATGTTTGTTGCCCTTGCTATGCTCCATAGATCATTTTTAGTGTCTCCCCCTTATGCTTCTTGTGGAAGTTTTGGTACAAATGCCTAACACAAAATCTGTGTTCAGAATCTGGGAACACTTTCTTCACTGCCTTAATTAGGCCTTTTTGCTTGTCACTCATTGTTGTGAATGTGTATGTGTTGGTGATGCCCAAGTCATCTCTCAATGTGGTTAAGAACCACTCCCAAGAACTTGTACATTCCACTTCAACAACTCCAAAAGCTAGAGGGTATATGCAATCATTGGGATCAATGCCCACTGCTGTTAGAAGAATCCCCTTGTACCTTGTTTTTATGTGACAACCATCTATGCAAATGAAAGGCCTGCACCCTTCAAGAAAACCCCTTTTGCATGGAGCATAGGACCAATATAGTGTAGCCAAATGTTCCTTGACCTCACCATCTTTAGTGGACTGATTTGTGGTAAGGAAAAACTTTGAACCAGGGTTTTTTGTCCTCAATTCCTGGCCATAGTCACAAAGCAAACTGAACTGTTCTGCCTCGTCACCATATATTTGGATCAGAGCCTTCCTCCTAGCTCTTCTTAACTTCCATCTATTGGGAGTCAGGTTGAATTTTTTCTGGATTTTATTTGAAAATGTTTGTAGATTCATCTTTTGATTATCTCTGAACTCCTCTGTGAAGTATTCTGCTAGAAATGAGGATGTCAGTGCCTTAAGCTCCCACACTTTTTCACATCTGTGTGCACCACAGTATTTTCTCATTGTCACAGCTTCTGTCCTGGTATCCTTTGATGCCTTTATGAACCAGGTGCACACACCTGTTGCACACTTTCCTTTGCACACAGCATGAAATTCTGTTTTTCTCATTTCTAATTTTTTGGAGCCTAACTCTTTCATTTATGTTGTATGCTTTGATTGCTTTTCTTATCTCTGGCATGCAAGAGAAGACCATGCCAACCTTGAATTGTGGCACCTCCATGTCAGCCTCTGCATTGAACATTTTGAACTTGTACTTCAACTCCTGCTCTTGGTCTTTACTCAGATTCAGCTCTTCATAATCATACCCTGCATCATCCTCTTCCTCCACCATTTCCACATCTTCATTATTGTCATCTACATCCTTATCTATTGTTGCTTCTCAAATGTCATCATCATCATCTTCAGCATCATAGTCACTATCATAGAAATCTGAATCTGTCTCTTCTCCTTCTGATTCTTCACTTTCACACATGTCATCAAGTGCAATCTCAGTTGCTGCCTGCTCCAAACCACTCCCACTGCCACTGTTCACATTACCATTTGCTGCTTGCTCCAAACCACTCCCACTGCCACTGTTCACATTACCATTTGCTGCCTCCTCCAAACTCCCACTGCCACTCTGAAAATTACCATCTGTTAGCTGCTCCAATCCACCACCACTACCACTGTTGACATTACCAACTGGAGGATGCACTGGCCTGAAATTGAGAATCACATCAGGCCTTAGACCCTTGAGGTAGTTGCCATGGTTAACCAGAACATTCAGAACCTTGTGCTTCTTGGCAGCTACAATCATGGACACAATATCAGAATCTTGCTCAATGCATACAAGGCAACCCTCTTTCAGTTCTTTCCCAGGTAAACACCAGTACACATTCAAAGCCTCTGTTATTTCACACCCTAGTTCAATTAGGAAATCATGTATCCAAAGAAGTGACCATGTGTCACAGTTGCAGTGATCAAAGAAATCAAGTGATCCCCCATAGTAATCAATTTCACCACCTTATGCAATCCAGTAAATATTCCACCATGCTCTATAGCCAAAGTGAACTTGTCAGGGTCATCACCTGCATTGCATTGAGCCAAAATTCAGTAAACAACATCTGCATTTACAGAAAACACAGTGTTGTATAGCATTTGCACTTTGCCAAAATTCAGTAAACACCACTTGCAAGTAGCCAAATTTCAGTAATACTGCATGATACATCCACTATGCTTGTACTAAAAATACAGAGAACCATGTCCAATATAGATGTAACATTTGGGCACTACTAAAATTCAGCAAAAAAGAACACCTTTTACTGACTTTGCCAAAACAGAGTTGAAACAGGGCACTCTCAATTATGCTTCTAACTACATCAGTGACATCCTAAACATGCTAGGCATCAAAAATATCTGATTACATTGTCCTACATCACCAAAAATAACATGGAAATCCATGGAAAAAATAGTACCCGAGGGTTTCTAACACTCTTCGTCAAAACGAGTTCATGATTGCACACAGAAATCATGGAAGGGCTTCTAAAACTTCGTCAAAGCTCGCTAATCTACACCAGATCTTGGCATGAACTTTTCTGCGACAAACCCTAACCAGCGGCGGCAGCGCACGAACAGAGCAACAAGAAAAAGCAGGCAAAAGCAAGCAAAGAAGGCTGATTCGTACCGTAGTCTGGAGCCTCCATACCCCAGCGACGGTACACAGGATCACCGGCCATGGCAGTCGTCGAGCCGCGTCGTCCCGGCGATCGTGAGAGGGTGGCGGCGGGTGGTGGTGGCGCCGTGTACGAGCGCCGTGTACTAGTGCGAGAGAGAGAGAGAGAGAGAGAGAGAGAGAGAGAGAGAGAGAGAGAGAGAGAGAGAGAGAGAGAGAGAGAGAGAGAGAGAGAGAGAGAGAGAGAGAGAGAGAGAGAGAGAAGAAAGCGCTGGAGGCAGGACAAAATAAGATCACATAGACCAGGTGGTGGTGGTGGGTTCCAGCCGCAGACTATGTCCTTCCTAGTTAATTGGTCAAGACATGGGGTTCAAATCATTAAATGCTTGTTCAGGTCCAAATATGATGCTGGAGGGTTCTTTTTGCAAAATGGCACATCCTACCTGGCTGACACGTGTGCAATTCGGACTATTTGTACTAAAGTAGCAAGATTGGTATAGATTTTGTACCCTCTGGCCCCTTTTTGAAACTAGTTGTATGTGTTTGCTCTTAGTGTGCAACTATATGTACCCCCAGTGCTAATACCTCAATTAGTAACGATAGTAAATGGCGACTCAAGATTTGGTTGCTTAGGCATGAACCATGCGGCAAAATGGAGTGGAGCTTGAAGGTTTACATCAGCCTTTTGCAAGTGGCAGAGAAATTTTCTTGGGTCTCTTACAATGAAAACTCAGGACCGTGGATGTTATTCGGAGGTAACCGTGATAATACAGATGGTAAAGAAGCACTGGCAGTGGACGAGAAATTTGAGTGGGGCTTCAACGGTGCTATTATCCTCGAGGATAAAGATGCATGTGACTACACGGATGGATGTATTCATTTCCTTGGATTTCATCCCTACAAAGAGGTTATCTTATTATGGGTATCAAGAACAAGAGTAGTTGCTTACGATTTGAGTAGCTCAAGAGTTCAAGACTTAGGACCGTTACGTCTAGAATCTATAGGACATTCCTTTCCATACACACCCATGTTGGACCGGAGTGTTCTGTGAAAACCATTAGTTATGTATCTAGGATTTGCTTTAAATATCATATTACTTGCAATTTATGTTGGTGAATAATGTGACTTTGTATGGCAAATAGTTTTAACAGTTGGATCCCATATTTCTTCTATTAATTTGTTTTGTAGGATGTGTCTATTTTTTATCCATGAGCTTATTGGAAATGACATCTAAACTCTTAATGAATTTACGAGACATATGCAAAGTGTTGTTGACAATGCACCACATTGTTGATGCAACTGGTACTAGGCTTGTTAGTTGTTGTGCACATAGGAACATGAATTATTTGTTAGTTACGGAAGGACAAGTGGATATGTTTTTTTTGGGTGAAACAGTGGGATAGATTCCCACTGCAAAATGGAGTGGAGTTTGAACCTTCACATCAGCCTTTTGCAAGTGGCAGAGAAGTTTTCTTTGGTCTCTTACAATGAAAACTCAGGACCATGGATGTTATTCGGAGGTAACCGTGATAATACAGATGGTAAAGAAGCACTGGCAGTGGACGGGAAATTTGAGTGGGACTTCAACAGTGGGATAAAGATGCATGTGACTACACGGATGGATGCATTCATTTCCTTGGATTTCATCCCTACAAAGAGGTTATCTTCTCACTACAGGAATAACAAGAAACGCCGACGACCTTATTTTACATCGACGGCTAAAGGTCGGGCCCATCGGCGTAACTGGGCGGGCTCGTCAGCTGGGCCAGGTGGCCGTCGGCGTAGGACGAAACCCCCCGACGGCCGTCGTCGGCATAGATAAACCCGTCGGCGTCTAGTGACCTACTTCTGACGGTGACCGTCAGCGTAAAGATGCCATCGGAGTAAGGGGCCACGTGTCCCTGCCAACCGTCCCACCTGACGGGCGCGGGCAACGGTGTTAGGCGCGTCGATACGCCGACGGCCAGGCCGTCGGCCTATCTGGCCAGCACGTTTACGCCGACGGCAATGCCGTCGGCCTAGGTAGATACTTCTCCTATTTTTCTCCAAATTATAAAATTCAAATAGTTGCATAATTTATTTCCCACTATAATTTTAATGTAGATGTAACTTATAAATAACTTGGTGATTGTAAGATAACAACGCTTATCCCACCACCCGCATTGAATAACGACGCGAATCTTCCGGAACCCGATGCTAAGCATAAATGTGAAATAGAAAAAACAAAATACACATATAGTGCACAACTACAACAAAAATATTAAAGATATATCTCATTTTTTATGGACCACGGGAAGCCGAACCCTCTCTATTGGGGAAACCCTAGAAACCCCTCTCTTTTGGGGACCCTCGGGCATCGAACCCACTATTTGGAGAAACCCTCCATCGAGTGAAGGTTATCGCATGTACGCTTGTAAAGGCCAAAAAAGTATATTGGTATGACCTAAACAAACCTAAACAACCAAAAAAGTATATTGGTAAACCCTCGTACATGCGATAACACTTAGAGAAGAGGCTCCCGCCGTGGATCAAATGAGGGTAAACCGGTGGAACCTTGGGCCTATCCTTGGTTTTCCATGTAGATATGACCTAAAAAACATAAACCACCAAAATAGTGCATTGTTCAACCCTCGTATGGAGAATGCTACGGGGGTAGACCCGCGGGGCCCTCGGATTAGGGTTTCGTCAGAAAAGGACCGCCCGAGGGCCGGGATGCCACGGGAACATGCGTGTGGCCCTAGCATACATGCACAAGGGTGGTGGATTGCCCTAGATGGAAAACCTAGCTCCCGGTTGTGATCGTCCATGTTGCATGCGATAACACTTAGAGAAGTGTGCTGGACATGTAGGAGGAGGCTCCCGCCGCGGATAAAACGAGGGTAAACCGGTGGAACCTTGGGCCTATCCTTGGTTTTCCATGTAGATATGACCTAAACAAACCTAAACCACCAAGAGAGTGCATTGTTCAACCCTCGTACGGAGAATGCTACGGGGGTAGACCCGCGGGGCCCTCGGATTAGGGTTTCGTCAGAAAAGGACCGCCCGAGGGCCGGGATGCCACGGAAACATGCGTATGGCCCTAGCATACATGCACAAGGGTGGTGGATTGCCCCTAGATGGAAAACCTAGCTCCCGGGTGTGACCGTCCATGTTGCATGCGATAACACTTAGAGAAGTGTGCTGGACATGTAGGAGGAGGCTCCCGCCGCGGATCAAACGAGGGTAAACCGGTGGAACCTTGGGCCTATCCTTGGTTTTCCATGTAGATATGACCTAAACAAACCTAAACCACCAAGAGAGTGCATTGTTCAACCCTTGTACGGAGAATGCTACGTGTAGACCCACAGGGCCCTCGGATTAGGGTTTCGTCGGAAAAAGGCCGCCCGAGGGCCCGGATGCCACGGTAATATGCGTATGTGAAGGGTTTCGCAGCATAGTAAATCAAAAAATTCTACGGATGCGAACGGGAAAGCCAAGATCTAATCTAGGAGATGCAATCAACGAGAGTGATAGATGAGATCTTCATACCCTTGAAGAAATCGCACAGCGGAACATTCAACAGAACGTGGTTGATGTAGTCGTACTAGCCTTCTCCTCCTCGCGATCCGATCCGATCCAACGCCGCAAGTGGCGACGCCTCCGAGAGATGCACACGTACGGCACCGCGACGTCTCATCCTTCCTTGGTCCAGCAAGTGGGGTGGAGAGATATATTGGATCTACAGCACGAGGGCGTGGTGCAAAGGTGGAGAGTTTCTGCGGCAGGGCTTCGCCTACGCGCAGTCGGGAGAGAGAGAGATCTGGAGGGCAGCAGGTAGGCGGCTAGGGTTCAAGGAGGGGTGGGAGGAGGGTGCTCCCCTGCCCTCTTTATATAGAGGGTTGGCCGTCCCCCTTGCCCCTCCTCCAAGCCCTAGGGACGGCGGCCACAAGGGTGGAGTGGGGGGCAAGTTTCCCCTCCCCCCTTCTAGAAGATCCCCTAGGGTTTCCCCTAGGATTTTGGCCGGCTGGGCCTATGGCGCCTTGTGCCCCTGGCCCAATGCGGCCAGGGCACTCCCTCGTAGGCCCACGCCCCTTCCGACAAGTGGGGCCATGTTGGTCCCACTCCGGAAGCTTCTAGAACCTTCCGGTACAATACCGAACATTCCGAAACAATTCCGAAATCCAAAAACTGCTTTCCTTTATATGAATCTTATTCTCCGGACCATTCCGGAACCTCTCGTGATGTCTTGGATCTCATCCGAGACTCCGAACAAAAACTCATAAACCAATTATCCATTCTATCCTAGCGTCGAGGCACGTTAAGTGTGTGACCCTACGGGTTCGAGAATATGCAGACATGATCTTCTATCAATAATCAACAACGGGATCTGGAAACCCATATTGACTCCCACATATTCATAGATGATCATATCGGATTGTTGGAATTATGCCCTAGAGGCAATAATAAAGATGTTATTATTATAATTCTTGTTCATGATAAAGTTTATATTCCATGCTAGAATTGTATTAAGCGGAAACATTAATACTTGTGTGGTTTGTGAACAACACCGTGTCCCTAGTACGCCTCTATGGACTAGCTCATTGATCAATGATGGTTAAGGTTTCCTGACCATAGACATGAGTTGTCAATTGATAATGAGATCATATCATTGGGAGAATGATATGGTCGACAGACCCAAACTAAGCGAAGCAATTAGATCGTGTCATTGTGTTCATCTTTGTGAAGCTTTTCCTATGTCAAATATTGTATTCCTTAGACCATGAGATAATACAACTCCCTGGTATCGGAAGAAAGCTTTGAGGTCATCAAACGTCATCCTATGAGAGGGTGATCATAAAGGTGTCTCTCAGGTGATCGGAAAGTATCTGTTGGGTTGTATGTATCGAGATGGGATTTGTCCCTCCCAAGTCGGAGAGATATACTTCGGGCCCACTCGGTAATCGATATCAACACCGCTTGCAAGCATGTGGTTAAGGAGTTAATCACAAGGTGATATCGGATTACGGAACGAGTAAAGTACTTGCTATGAACGAGATTGAACTAGGTATGATGATACCGACGATCGAATCTCGGGCAAGTAAAATATCGCAAGACGAAGGGAATATATATATGGGATTGATTGAATCCTGGCATCGTGGTTCATCCGATATGATCATCGATGAATGTGTGGGAGTCAATATGGGTGCCCAGACCCCGCTGTTGATTATTGATAGAAGATCATGTCTGCATATTCTCGAACCCGCAGGGTCACACACTTAACGTGTCTCGACGCTAGGATAGATTGGATAATTGGTTTATGAATTTTTGTTCGGAGTCTCGGATGGGATCCGGGATATCACGAGAGGTTCCGGAATGGTCCGGAGAATAAGATTCATATAAGGCAGTGCAGTTTTTGGAGTTCGGAATTGTTCCGGATTAATCGGTATTGTACCGGAAGCTTCTAGAACCTTCCGGAAGGGGGCCAACGTGGTCCCACCTTCCGGGAGGGGGCATGGGCCTATGAGGGAGTGTCCTGGCCGCATTGGGCCAGGGGCACAAGGCCCCATAGGGCCCAGCCGATCCTAGATAAGTTTAAACTCGTTTAAACTAGAGATAGGGTTTCTAGATAAGGGATAAGTTTAAATCGTTTAAACTAGAGATAGGCTTGGAGGATGGGCAAGGGCTGGCCGCACCCCCCCTCTATATATAGAGGGCTGGTGTGCCCCCTCCCCAACATCTACACCTTCCTCCAAACCCTAGTTGCCCTGCTGCCCTTCCACTCTCCCTCCCGACTGTTTGTAGGCGAAGCCCTGCAGCAGAAATTCTCCACCATATACACCACGCCGTCGTGTTGTAGATCCAATACATCTCTCCACCATACTTGCTGGTCCGAGGAAGGAGGAGACGTCGAGGTGCTGCACGTGTGCATCTCACGGAGGCACCGCCACTTGTGGTGCTAGATCGGATCGGATCGCGAGGAGGAGAAGCGAGTACGACTACATCACCCACGTTCCGACGAACGTTCCGCTGTGCGAATCTTCAAGGGTATGAAGATCTAATCCAATCTCTCTCGTTGTTTGCATCTCCTAGATTAGATCTTGGCTTTCCCTCTGTTCGCTTCCGTAGAAAATTTTGATTTACTATGCTGCGAAACCCTTCAGTGGTATCAGAGCTAGATCTATGCGTAGATGTGATTCACGAGTAGAACGCAACATGGTTGTTGCGGGCGTTGATGTTTTCTGTTGCAAGCCTCTTGTTTCTGTTCTTCTTATGACGCGGCATAGTGAGATTGAAGCGGTCCAGGCCAACCTTACGCGACGTCGTTCGCGAGACCGGCTCCGCACTTGACGTGTGGCTTGTTCCACACATGCGGCTGGTGCATGTCAGTTTCTCTCACTATAGTGATCATGGGATTAACACCGGAGTTTGGCAACCATAATATCACCGTTGTGGTTTTCCGTAGGTAAGAATCGTTCTTAGCATCTACTCCCATAAGCCACGTAAAACATGCAACAACAAAGTAGAGGCGTCTAACTTGTTTTTGCAGGGAGTGTTTTCTGTGATATGGTATGGCCCAAGATGTGATGTGTATATTGTATGCGATGATCATGTTTTGTAATGTTTCACGACTTGCATGTCGATGAGTACACAACCGGCAGGAGCCATATGGTTGTCTTTATAATTGTGTATGACCTGCGAGTCAACTTCTTATACGCCATGTAATAGCTTTACTTTATCGCTAAGTAGTTAGCAATAGTTGTAGTTGCTATTCGTGGTGGAGGCAATCATGGTGGAGTGATGGAGATCATGCCGGAACGCACAAGATGGATATCATTGCGCGAAGATTGGCTATACCATGTCACATAAAGTTATATGCATGTGATGTTTATCCTTTTATGTATCTTATTATGCTTAGATCGCGACGGTAGCATTATAAGATGATTCCTCACTTAAAGATCAAGATAAAAACTGTGTTCTCCCCAAGTATGCACCGTTGCGAAAGTTCGTCGTGTCCAAGCATCACGTGATGATCGGGTGCTATAGACTCTACGCTCACATACAACGGGTGCAAGCCAGTTTTGCACACGCGGAAATACTTGGGTCTAGCTTGACGAGCCTAGCATGTACAGACATGGCCTCGGAACACAAGAATCGAAAGGTTAAGCATGAGTCATATGAATGATATGATCGACACTTCGTTGTCCACCATTGAAGCCACATCTCTTCTCGTGATGATCGGATTAGGTGTGGTGAATTTGGATCGTGTTCACTAAACAACTTGAGGGATGTTGAATTTAGTGGGAGTTCATCTAGTAATTTGATTAAGTTGAACTATTTATCATGAACATAGTCTAAATTGTACTTGCAAATACTGTAGATCACATGGCCAAGTCCAACTTCAACTTCAACGTTTTTGCTGAGAAAGAAAAGCTTAAGAACAATGGGTCTAACTTCACCAACTGGTTCCGCAATCTAAGAATCATTCTGTCTGGAGGACAAAAGGACTATGTCCTTGAGAAAGCGTTAGGTAACCCCCCTGCTGCAACTGCGCCGACTGATGAGAAAGCTGTCTATCAGTCGCGCAAAGATGATTATGGTATGATTAAGAGCACCATGTTGTTTGCTATGGAACCGGAACTTCAAAATCGTTTTGAAAACTATCCCGGGCCCTTTGAGATTCTCGAAGAGTTGAAAACCATGTTTCAGACTCAGGCCCGTTCTGAGAGATATGAGATCTCCGAGAAGTTGTTTAACAGCAAGATGGAGGAAGGGAGTTCCGTTAGTGAGCACGCCATTAAGATGTCGGGCTACACTCAACGCCTTGAGCAACTGGACTGCAAGATTCCAGAGGAGCTCAAGATTGACAGGGTTCTGCAATCACTCCCTCCCAGCTACAAAAGTTTTGTAGTGACTCACAATCAGATTGGTTCCACTGATACGATCACCGAGCTCTTCGCAAAGCTGAAGGCTGCGGAGGTGGACATCAAGAAGGATAATCATGTGTTGATGGTCAACAAGCCCTCCTTTAAGAAAGGTAAAGGTGCAAAGAAGCCCTTCAAGAAAGGCGGCGGCAAGCGCGTTGCCCCTGCTGAGAAGAAGCTCAAGTCTGGTCCTAAGCCGGAAACTGAGTGCTTCTATTGCAAGGACAAGGGTCACTGGAAGCGCAACTGTCCGAAGTACTTAGCGGACAAGAAGGCTGGCACCATCAAAGGTATATTTGATATACATGTTATTGATGTTTTCCTTACTAGCCCTCGTTGTAGTGCCTGGGTATTTGATACTGGTTCAGTTGCTAATATTTGTAACTCGAAACAGGAGCTACGGAATAGACGACGGCTTGCGAGGGATGAGGTGACGATGCGCGTTGGCAACGGATCAAGAGTTGATGTGATGGCCGTCGGCACGCTCTCCTTAGTTTTACCTTCGGGATTAGTTTTAAACCTTAATAAATGTTATTATGTGCATGCATTGAGCATGAACATTATTTTTGGATCGTGTTTATTGCAAGACGGTTATTCATTTAAATCGGAGAATAATGGTTGTTCTATTTATACGAGTAACATCTTTTATGGTCATGCACCTCTTGTGAATGGTTTATTTCTTCTAAATCTCAAAAGGGATGAAACACACATCCATAACATTGAGGCTAAGAGATGCAAAGTAGATAGTGATAATACTACTTATTTGTGGCACTGTCGTCTAGGTCATATTGGTGTAAAGCGCATGAAGAAACTCCATTCTGATGGAATCATTTGACACATGTGAACCATGCCTCATGGGCAAGATGATCAAAACCCCGTTCTCCAGTATGATGGAGCGAGCAACGGACTTGTTGGAAATCATACATACCAATGTATGCGGACCGATGAGTGTTTCGACGCGCGGTGGATATCGCTATTTTCTCACTTTTACCGATGACTTAAGTAGATATGGGTGTATCTATTTAATGAAACATAAATCTGAAACGTTTGAAAAGTTCAAAAAAATTTAGAATGAAGTGGAGAACCATCGTAACAGAAAGATTAAGTTTCTACGATCCGATCGTGGGGGCGAATATTTGAGTTATGATTTTCTCACGCATCTCAAAACAAGTGGAATCGTTTCACAACTCACGCCACCCGGAACACCACAGCGCAATGGTGTGTCTGAACGCCGGAATCGAACCCTATTAGATATGGTCCGATCGATGATGTCTCTTACTGATTTGCCGTTATCATTTTGGGGTTATGCATTAGAAACCGCTGCATTCACTTTAAATAGGGCTCCATCTAAATCCGTTGAGACGACACCGTATGAACTGTGGTTTGGTGCTAAACCTAAGTTGTCGTTTCTTAAAGTTTGGGGATGCGAAGCTTACGTCAAGAAGTTGATGCCGGACAAGCTCGAACCCAAAGCGGAGAAATGCGTCTTCATAGGATACCCTAAGGAAACTATTGGGTATACCTTCTATCACATTACCGAAGGCAAAGTGTTTGTCGCAAAGAACGGTTCCTTTCTTGAGAAGGAGTTTCTCTCGAAAGAAGTGAGTGGGAGGAAAGTAGAGCTAGACGAGGTTATTGAACCTTCTCTTGAATTGGAGAGTAGCGCAGCACCTGAAATTGTTCCAGTGCCGCCTGCACCAACAATAGAGGAAGCTAATGACAAGGATCATGAGGCTTCAGACGATGCTGCTACTGAACGTCGCAGGTCGACAAGGTCACGTGCCCCTCCTGAGTGGTACGGCAACCCTGTCTTGACTGTCTTGTTAGTAGAAGACAGTGAACCTACGAACTATGAGGAAGCGATGATGAGCCCAGACTCTGAGAAATGGCTAGAAGCCATGAAATCCGAATTGGGATCCATGAGCGAAAACCAAGTATGGACTTTGGTGGACCCTCCTAGCGACCGAAAGGCCGTTGAGTGCAAATGGATCTTCAAGAAGAAAACGGACGCGGATGGTAATGTTACCGTCTATAAAGCACGGCTTGTTGCGAAAGGTTTTCGACAAGTTCAAGGTGTTGACTACGATGAGACTTTCTCTCCCGTAGCGATGTTTAAGTCCATTCGGATTTTATTAGCAATTGCTGCGTTTCATGATTATGAAATATGGCAGATGGATGTCAAGACTGCGTTCCTCAATGGCAACATTGATGAAGAGTTGTATATGATGCAACCCGAAGGTTTTGTCGATCCTAAGGATGCTGATAAAGTATGCAAACTTCAGCGTTCCATTTATGGACTGAAGCAAGCATCTCGGAGTTGGAACCTTCGTTTTGATCAAGTGATCAAGAGCTTTGGATTTGTTCCAAATTGCTACGAAGCTTGCATCTACAAGAAAGTGAGTGGGAGCTCGGTGACGTTTCTGGTACTATATGTGGATGACATATTGATTATTGGAAATGACATCAACATGCTTAACGATGTGAAGAGTTATTTGAACAAGTGTTTTTCAATGAAAGACCTAGGTGAAGCTGCTTATATATTGGGCATCAAAATCTATAGAGATAGACAAAGACGCCTGATAGCTTTAAGCCAGAGTACATACCTAGACAAAGTTCTGAAAAGGTTCAGAATGGATAAGGCATTGAAAGGTTCAGTGCCTATGTTGTCAGGTAAGATATTGAGCAAGGCTCAGTGTCCAGCTACGGTAAATGATAGGGAAGCTATGAGCAAAGTGCCTTATGCCTCGGCCATAGGTTCCATCATGTATGCCATGCTGTGTACTAGACCGGATGTGTCCAATGCTCTTAGTTTGACGAGCAGATATCAAAGTGATCCAGGAGTGGAACACTGGACAGCCGTGAAGAACATCCTAAGGTACCTAAATAGGACTAAAGAAATGTTCTTAGTCTATGGGGGTGATGAATAGCTCATTGTAAAAGGTTACGTCGATGCTAGTTTCGACACCGACAAGGATGATTCTAAATCTCAGACAGGATACGTGTATATTTTGAATGGAGGAGCTGTGAGCTGGAGAAGCTGCAAGCAAAGCGTGATCGCGGGATCTACAGTAGAAGCGGAATACATGGCTGCTGCAGAAGCATCAAGTGAAGGAGTTTGGATCAGAAACTTCATCACTGAGCTTGGCGTGGTTCCAAGTGCGTTGGACCCACTGGAGATATTGTGTGACAACACTGGCGCCATAGCACTCGCTAAGGAACCAAGATATCATCCAAAGACCAAGCATATCAACCGCAAGTTTCATATAATCCGAGATTATATAGCAGATGGAGATCTGAAGATCAGCAAAGTACATACAGATCTGAATGTCGCAGATCCATTGACTAAACCTCTTCCACGTGTAAAACATGATCAGCACCTCAGTGCCATGGGTGTGAGATTGTTGCCAGATGTAAACTAGATTATTGACTCTAGTGCAAGTGGGAGACTGTTGGAATTATGCCCTAGAGGCAATAATAAAGATGTTATTATTATAATTCTTGTTCATGATAAAGTTTATATTCCATGCTAGAATTGTATTAAGCGGAAACATTAATACTTGTGTGGTTTGTGAACAACACCGTGTCCCTAGTACGCCTCTATGGACTAGCTCATTGATCAATGATGGTTAAGGTTTCCTGACCATAGACATGAGTTGTCAATTGATAATGAGATCATATCATTGGGAGAATGATATGGTGGACAGACCCAAACTAAGCGAAGCAATTAGATCGTGTCATTGTGTTCATCTTTGCGAAGCTTTTCCTATGTCAAATATTGTATTCCTTAGACCATGAGATAATACAACTCCCTGGTATCGGAAGAAAGCTTTGAGGTCATCAAACGTCATCCTATGAGAGGGTGATCATAAAGGTGTCTCTCAGGTGATCGGAAAGTATCTGTTCGGTTGTATGTATCGAGATGGGATTTGTCCCTCCCAAGTCGGAGAGATATACTTCGGGCCCACTCGGTAATCGATATCAACACCGCTTGCAAGCATGTGGTTAAGGAGTTAATCACAAGGTGATATCGGATTACGGAACGAGTAAAGTACTTGCTGTGAACGAGATTGAACTAGGTATGATGATACCGACGATCGAATCTCGGGCAAGTAAAATATCGCGAGATGAAGGGAATATATATATGGGATTGATTGAATCCTGGCATCGTGGTTCATCCGATATGATCATCGATGAATGTGTGGGAGTCAATATGGGTGCCCAGACCCCGCTGTTGATTATTGATAGAAGATCATGTCTGCATATTCTCGAACCCGCAGGGTCACACACTTAACGTGTCTCGACGCTAGGATAGATTGGATAATTGGTTTATGAATTTTTGTTCGGAGTCTCGGATGGGATCCGGGATATCACGAGAGGTTCCG
Organism: Avena sativa; assembly: GCA_916181665.1. NCBI lineage: Eukaryota > Viridiplantae > Streptophyta > Magnoliopsida > Poales > Poaceae > Avena > Avena sativa. Next base: position 290,718,280 of record OV702296.1, read on the forward strand.
GAATGGTCCGGAGAATAAGATTCATATAAGGCAGTGCAGTTTTTGGAGTTCGGAATTGTTCCGGATTAATCGGTATTGTACCGGAAGCTTCTAGAACCTTCCGGAAGGGGACCAACGTGGTCCCACCTTCCGGGAGGGGGCATGGGCCTATGAGGGAGTGTCCTGGCCGCATTGGTCCAGGGGCACAAGGCCCCATAGGGCCCAGCCGATCCTAGATAAGTTTAAACTCGTTTAAACTAGAGATAGGGTTTCTAGATAAGGGATAAGTTTAAATCGTTTAAACTAGAGATAGGCTTGGAGGATGGGCAAGGGCTGGCCGCACCCCCCCCCTCTATATATAGAGGGCTGGTGCGCCCCCTCCCCAACATCTACACCTTCCTCCAAACCCTAGTTGCCCTGCTGCCCTTCCACTCTCCCTCTCGACTGTTTGTAGGCGAAGCCCTACAGCAGAAATTCTCCACCATATACACCACGCCGTCGTGTTGTAGATCCAATCCATCTCTCCACCATACTTGCTGGTCCGAGGAAGGAGGAGGCGTCGAGGTGTTGCACGTGTGCATCTCACGGAGGCACCGCCACTTGTGGTGCTAGATCGGATCGGATCGCGAGGAGGAGAAGCGAGTACGACTACATCACCCACGTTCCGACGAACGTTCTGCTGTGCGAATCTTTAAGGGTATGAAGATCTAATCCAATCTCTCTCGTTGTTTGCATCTCCTAGATTAGATCTTGGCTTTCCCTCTGTTCGCTTCCGTAGAAAATTTTGATTTACTATGCTGCGAAACCCTTCACGGATGAACCACGATGCCAGGACTCAATTAATCCCATATTTATATTCCCTTCATCACGCGATATTTTACTTGCCCGAGATTCGATCGTTGGTATCGACATACCTAGTTCAATCTCGTTCACAGCAAGTACTTTACTCGTTCCGTAATCCGATGTCACTTTGTGATTAACTCCTTAACCACGTGCTTGCAAGCGGTGTTGATATCGATTACCGAGTGGGCCCGAACTATATCTCTCCGACTTGGGAGGGACAAATCCCATCTCGATACATACAACCCAACAAGTACTTTCCGATCACCTGAGAGACACCTTTATGATCACCCTTTCATAGGATGACGTTTGATGATCTCAAAGCTTTCTTCCGATACCAGGGAGTTGCATTATCTCATGGTCTAAGGAATACAATATTTGACATAAGAAAAAGCTTCGCAAAGATGAACACGATGACACGATCTAATTGCTCTGCTTGATTTGGGTCTGTCCATCACATCATTCTCCCAATGACATGATCTCATTATTAATCGACAACTCATGTCTATGGTTAGGAAACCTTAACCATCATTAATCAATGAGCTAGTACATAGAGGCGTACTAGGGACACGGTGTTGTTCATAAACCACACAAGTATTAAAGTTTCCGCTTAATACAATTCTAGCATGGAATATAAACTTTATCATGAATAAGAATTATAACAATAACATCTTTATTATTGCCTCTAGGGCATAATTCTAACAGTCTCCCACTTGCACTAGAGTCAATAATCTAGTTTACATCTGGCAACAATCTAACACCCATGGCATTGAGGTGCTGATCATGTTTTGCTCGTGGAAGAGGTTTAGTCAACGGATCTACGACATTCAGATCCGTATGTACTTTGCTAATCTTCAGATCTCCATCTGTTATATAATCTCGAATTATATGAAACCGGCGGTTGATGTGCTTGGTCTTTGGATGATATCTTGGTTCCTTAGCCAGTGCTATGGCGCCAGTGTTGTCACACAGTGGGTCCAAGGCACTTGGAACCACACCAAGCTCAGTGATGAAGTTCCTGATCCAAACTCCTTCACTTGACGCTTCTGCAGCAGCCATGTATTCCGATTCTACTGTAGATCCTGCGGTCACGCTTTGCTTGCAGCTTCTTCAGCTCACAGCTCCTCCATTCAAAATATAAACGTATCCTGTCTGAGATTTAGAATCATCCGGGTCGGTGTCGAAACTAGCGTCGACGTAACCTTTTACGACGAGCTGCTCATCACCTCCATAGACCAAGAACATTTCTTTAGTCCTATTTAAATACTTTAGGATGTTCTTTACGGCTGTCCAGTGTTCCACTCCTGGATCACTTTGGTATCTGCTCGTCAAACTAAGAGCATTGGACACATCCGGTCTAGTACACATCATGGCATACATGATAGAACCTATGGCCGAGGCATATGGCACATTGCTCATGGTTTCTCTATCGTTTACCGTAGCTGGACACTATGCCTTGCTCAATATCTTACCTGACAACATGGGCACTGAACTTTTCTTTGGCTTATCCATTCTAAACCTTTTCAGAACTTTGTCTAGGTATGTACTTTGGCTTAAAGCTATTAGGCGTCTTTGTCTACCTCTATAGATTTTGATGCCTAATATATAAGCAGCTTATCCTAGGTCTTTCATTGAAAAACATTTATTCAAATAACTCTTCACTTCGTTAAGCATACCAATGTCATTTCCAATAATCAATATGTCATCTACATATAGTACTAAAAATGTCACTAAGCTCCCACTCACTTTCTTGTAGATACAAGCTTCGTAGCAATTTGGAACAAATCCAAAGCTCTTGATCACTTGATCAAAACGAAGGTTCCAACTCAGAGATGCTTGCTTCAGTCCATAAATGGAACGCTGAAGTTTGTTTACAGAGTTACAAATGTATATTTCCTATATTAATGCTGAAAATATATTTAAAAAATATTGTTGTGTCTGCATCCACGGTCTGAATTATTGTTCATGCTTCTGTTTTATTCTATACTTAGCCACCTGAGTTCACTCAGATAAATGGCTTTCCAGATTCTCAAGGTAGGAACTTGATTCTTGAAAATCCTGTTATTTCTGATGATCCAAATGCTCTAGGAAGCCAAGATAATAATAATATACATATAGAAAGAAATATTTAATTTTTTCTTTGATGTCTTGATAAGCCTCCAACACTGGAAAATCTCTATATTTGGGGGGCACAGATGTAGTCCCAACAATGAGCAGCAAAGGCATTTGCAGATTTCAGCTCCTCCCTTCGCTAGTCTCTAATATTTCCATTCAACTATGTGATCCTAATTAAGTTATGGTTTCTTCTAGTTTGCCATAAGATTTCCAATTTTTCCCAAGTGTGGCTGAACCTATGCATGCCATGCATATCGGCGCAAATAGAAAGCAGTATCGCATGACATTTCAGATGTTGTTGGTGCGTTGTTCTTCTCGTGGTGCAACCACGCACAAATTCTGTACCAAACGAACAAGCAACCACTAAGGGTTTTGATCCGTAGTAATATGGAAAATACATGAACCATAACAAACAATATTAAATCAAAGTCAAACAACACTAACAAGCACAAAATTTTATAGTTTGTACTCCCTTCTGATCCTAAACAAATATCGCAGTTTTGAACTAACTCATTTGTGGTGAAAAGAAATCTACAAAGAAGGAAAAAATGCATGACTCGCTATGTCTCATCAAAAAGGCATTTCAATGCACAGCCCTCATGAGCGATTCTGTTGCAAACAACTCCTGTTGCATATGATGAGCAACCAAGCCCGTATATAAATAGGATGCTCCAGGTGGTAGCTAGCATATACCAGCAGTTAAATAACCACGTATATTCCATGCTTATATTTACACTTATTAAGGTATTAGAAGAAACTGAGTCTCTTTTGTTCGTAGTCTTTTTGTCCCACTCGAGAAGCAAGAACTCGTCCCCAGCTCACGTGGTAGTTTGCTTCGATTGGCAGCAGGCATGACTACTCTTCCCGTCGACCGATCATCCAATTTTTGGCTTATGGGGAGGAAACGCGTAGCTTCGGCGACCATGATGATGAAGCGTGATAGCTTTTACTCGTTGCTCGTTTCACGTTAGTGAAGCCGAGCATGTAGAGATCGTCGTCGGAGAGGCAACTCCGCAACTGTCGTTGGGAATATCGCAAAAGGGAAATTTGTAAAAAAAAGAAAGATTTGATGGCGAGTGAAATGCACGCACCGTCCCTAAACTTGTTGATCATGTCCATAACGGTCCCTAAACTCATAAAACGCACCAGCACGATCCTTGATCTTGCTCTACATGTCCATGTACGGTCCGGAGTACATTTGACACTGTATGTAGATGATATATTATGATCCAGATAATTCTAGACCTACGGATGGTTTAGCTTACGGGAATTTCTACAGACTGACTTGCAGTGAATTGCATCGTCAATTGCCGCTAGTTGATCGCTCTTTTCTTCCTTGGCGACTCGTAGGCACGAAAATATTGGGATGTCCATGTTAAGAATATATTTCTTCAATTATAAATATAAGATGTTTTAGTCTTGTGAAGTAAATGTATCTAGAGTTATTTTAGTATGTAGGTCACTCACATCTTCTTCACAAATCTAAAACATCTTATATTTTAAACGGAGGGAGTAGAGATATAACCTAGATCTTTCTATTACTTTAGCTTTTTTGTTTAATTTAATATGGTACCAGAGCCAAAAAAAAGTCTAGTCAAGATCATGTCAGCACCGAATCCACGGTAAGAACTAAAATAAATTACCCACGACTTGGCCCGTCCCCCTCTCTCGTCTACAGTAAGGAGAGGGCGCTTTTCTTGAACCCGACCACTTCTTCCACCTCGTCGCCGGGAGTTCGTGGGATCCCTCCTCCTCCGCCGGCCGCTCCGGCAGCGGGAGGATGGGGGATCCCCTAGCTGCGGTGTGTACATAGTGTAGGAACCAGTTGGTCCCCGGGCGGCGGATAGGAGGTGGCGCCCCGGTCGATCTGGAGTTTGGTGGAGCAGCTCGTCCCCTCCGGCGGCGGCGATCTTCGAAGCGCCTCTGCGTCGAGCCCTCCTTCCCTGTGCTCGCAGATCCTCGGATCTGCCGTGCACCTTAAGCAGCCCCTGCCGGATCCGGATAGGCGACGGATCCCGACGATGTTGAAGATCCCGAAGACGACGGCGTGGAGCTTCGGGGTGGAGCCGTTGATCCAGGGTGTTAGCCCTCTGGGGGCGGTGAATGGTGACTTCCCTGCTGCCATGGGGCTGGCCTCGTCGAGCCAAGGCAAGATGACGAGCAACTGCAGCGGCGCGCCACCTTCTCGTTCTGGTCACCGGCGAGATCGGGACCCAGGATGAATTCATTGTAAATTTTCCTTGTTTCTGGGTCTTTCTGTAAGATCAAAGTTTCAATGAAACCGTCCTCTTCTTTGCAAAAAAAAAAAACTAAAATAAATTAGACCAGAGAGAGTGTTAAGAAATATAAATATATAGCCTAATGTTTTTTATCACTTCAAACTTTTGGTTGTAGGAAAGTCTTTTCTTTTATACTCTTAGCAACACCAAACTACTCTGCTCCATTTATCTCGTCTACTACTAGAATCTTTCTCTCATTGAATGTGATCCCGCCTCCCACCACCCCCCTAGCAGCAGCACAGTAACTCCGCCTTCGCTCTTGAAAACACCACAGATCCGACCACACTAGCAGCATCTTCACAACCACACTCTCACTCGCTCGCTCACACTCACACTCACACACCACCGGCCGTGTCAACCCGGCGGAGAGCAGAGCACACCACCGTAGTTTTCCTCCAAGTCCCAAGCCACACGCGCGCCTGCATGCACCACCGGATGGCGGCGACGTCGGCCTCGGCGTGGGCGGTGCTGCTGCTGCTTTCCGCGGCGGCGGCGGGGTGCGCGGGGCAGGCGCTGGTGCCCGGCATGATGATCTTCGGGGACTCGGTGGTGGACGCTGGCAACAACAACCGGCTGGCCACGCTGGTGCGCGCCGACTTCCCGCCCTACGGCCGCGACTTCCCCGCCACCCACGCCCCCACCGGCCGCTTCTGCAACGGCAAGCTCGCCACCGACTACACCGGTACGTAGTACGCCGCACCACGTCCTGGGGAGGCAGGTTTACTTTTCTTCGATTCAGTTGATGACAATGCCGTGCGCTGTCTTTGATGTGCAGTCGAGAACCTGGGGCTCACCTCGTACCCGCCGGCGTACCTGGGCGAGGAGGCGCAGACCAACAACAAGAGCCTCCTCCACGGCGCCAACTTCGCCTCCGGCGCCGCCGGGTACCTCGACGCCACCGCCGCCCTCTACGTACGCTCCTCACTCACCGTCCCTCATCAATTCCGTCGGTCGATCTAGCATCCTAGGACACACACGCGCCATGAATCCGGCCCGTGCACGAGCTAGCTAGTTATAACTGAAGACATCGGGCAGGTACTGACGAAACGCACTGACTGCAGGGCGCGATCTCGCTGGGGCGGCAGCTGGACTACTTCAAGGAGTACCAGTCGAAGGTGGCCGCGGTGGCCGGGAGCTCCCACGCGGCGGCGCTGACGTCGGGGTCCATCTACGTGGTGAGCGCCGGCACCAGCGACTACGTGCAGAACTACTACGTCAACGCCATGCTCGCCGCCGCCTACACGCCCGACCAGTTCGCCGACGCGCTCATGACGCCCTACACCGCATTCGTCGAGGTAACCATGCACCATCTCACCTGCTGAAAACGTCCACCAATTTCCACACTCAGTATCCTGTTCGACTGTTAACCAGAATGAGTGTTTATCTAGCTAGTTGCAGATGGTAAACTTTGGATTTCGATCTGAACATTGTTTGTGCAGACGACGTAGTACCCATATGCAAACACGCACATAAACTTGAGTTGATCATCATAGTACTGACGCCATCGTGCTGGGTTTCCTCTGCTTAAATTCCATTGAGTGCACGCACTACATCCGAGTACGACGAGATCACTACTAGCTAGAGCTAGCAAGTTTTAGTGACGACTCTCCATCGGATTCCTACTTGTATCTATCTAGAGACTAGAAGGTTCAAACTTGAGAGCAGACATGCAATTGAATAGCTTGGAGCAGGGTATTAGCCCACATTTTTTCTCTTTCTGTAAATACTCACACAGTACGTACGAGTAGTACCTATGGGTAGGACCGCAGGGATTCAATGGCCTCGGATCGATCAGTAGTAGGAGTGAGTAACTCTGCCGCTCAACCAGCATGTGTCTCTCTGACGGGTAGCTTGAAACGTCCTGTCAGTACAGAAGAGTTTTACCGAGCATACATTTGGACAGTAGTAGCAGCAAAAACTCCTCCCTCAATACTAGTAAGGCTCATCAAGGAAAGTAATTCCGTTGCCCCGATCTGATCATCCATGTGCCAGAACACAGCGGCACGGCATCAATCCGTGTTCCTGTTCTCCCAACACCTCGCCACCAATCCTCGTAAATGCACCATGGAAAACCTGCAACATCTCTCTCCGGTCAATGCTATTACTCCTTCCGCTGCAGAGCACGGCAGGGGACGGGGGCCCTGTTCCTGCATGAGGACACTGACACGGTTTGCTGCAAGAACCGTACTAATAACGACCCACCGAGCGTGCAGTAAATGCAGGCAGTCCATGGATTAAGCGGCTACGCACACAGCTAGAATAATAATCCTCTTCGTAGGAGAATGTTTTTCTTTCCTAACACACTGTGACACTGAGAGTTCTTTGCTGAGTTTACTGACGACTGATGATGGATGTGGATGGGCACGTACGTACACGCAGAGCCTGTACGGGCTGGGAGCGCGGCGGATCGGCGTGACGTCGCTGCCGCCCATGGGGTGCCTGCCGGCGTCCGTGACCCTCTTCGGCGGCGGCGGCAACGGCGGCGGGTGCGTGGAGCGGCTGAACAACGACTCGCTGAGCTTCAACACGAAGCTGCAGGCGGCGTCGGAGTCGGTGAAGAAGCAGCACCCGGACCTGAAGCTCGTCGTCTTCGACATCTACAACCCGCTCCTCAACCTCGTCACCGACCCCAACAGCGCCGGTACGTCCGCCTTCAGTAGTTTGCAACCTGCATGTGTGGTCATGGTGAACCTGGATGACGATGATGATGGATGTTGTTTGTGCTGACAGGGTTCTTCGAGGCCCGGAGGGCGTGCTGCGGGACGGGGACGATCGAGACGTCGGTGCTGTGCAACCAGGGGGCGCCGGGGACGTGCGCCAACGCCACCGGCTACGTCTTCTGGGACGGGTTCCACCCCACCGACGCCGCCAACAAGGTGCTCGCCGACGCGCTGCTCCTCCAGGGACTCCAGCTCATCTCCTGATCCTTCCACGGTCCCTGCCGATGCCCCCGATCGAGATAGTACAATAGAATGATGCTTCGCCTCATCGCTTGCCTTGGTTACCTAGTAGTACCACGTTGTTATTTTGCTGGACATGATCCTTAGGTTTGTGGTGTACCTAGCTAGTGTTGTGTGATTGCTTCTACTAGTAGTGCTCTCAGTGTGCTTCTAAATGTAGTAATTTCTATTATCGGATGCTTTTGGCACCCTATGCTCTCGCTAATTTTGGTAAACCTTAGTAATAAATGGGCAAATAAATTCTCCAAGATACAAGAGCGAGTGGTTCCCTTTGAGGCCTTCTGACCAGATTCGCGAGCGTTCCCTCTCTCTACGCAATAGGCGCGCAGTACTACTTGCAATGCTCGTACTTCCGCTAATAAATGGGCAATGCGCGTAGTACTACTACTGTACATATGGGTGGCTCCTACGCCTGCGATGCTCGTGCCGCCGATCAATGCGCCCGAACGGCCAAGGTCCACTACTAACCAGTTCATCATGTGCTAAACCATTGAACGGCCATCTGAGCCGTTTTCAATGCACTGCAAACTTATCAGAGTGGGGAAAACTTTCCAACAGTATGTGCATTCCCTGCCATACAGATTAACATTGTAACAGTACACAGGCGGTAAGAAATTTCCCAACAGTTTGAGAGCTGTTGATCGGAACAAAGCAACAAGCACACATTCATCTGCGGCGGTAAGCAAGCAAGCGCTGCCACTGACTCTGGCGTCGTTCTTCCAATATCTCTGTACAGACACGGTGGAAAACGCGTAGGTATATGTACCTCTACGAGAGTTCGAACCCAGTGTTGGAGCTGATCGCGTACAGCAGCTTGCTCCTCAGCGTGCTCGACCGCTTGTACGTCGGAAGCTGCGACCGAAACCAAGGAAAATTAGATGTTGTGATCAGTGCCCAGTGGGTGGGAAGCTGCTCTGACAAGTTACGACGGCCAGATGGCGAGCAAGCTGGTTGGACCTATTGCAGGACAGGGATATGACACGGCTGTACCTTGAGCGTGTTGTAGCATGTGGAAGCAGATGGGAGACGATCCACGTCTTGGCCTCCAATTGTAGCCCAGAGTGGTACATCACATGGAACCTGTCAAAAACAAGGACACATGGAACCTAGATGAACAAGGACACATGGAACTTGCTATACCAACCACGATGCCGATATTAAAAAGAAAAGGCTTTTCTCGGTCTGCTTAAACAAACCTTATGAATTATGAAAGACGGCTGCAGGTACTTGAATCCGAGTAATGGGGCTCGTGAACAGCTCGTCACGAACTTTAGCAGCAGGCAACGTTCTGTCGGCTTAAATCCTTTGATAACCTGCATGTTCTAGTACCCAACACGCTATTACGACCATTTCACTTCAGCACGGTAAAATATTATTTATTTATTTATTTGGTGATGGGTGAAATATTATTTGCATTTTAGTTGGTCAGCAAAGCAGATGTTTGACTAGATCAGTTGGTTGTGTGCATCGCATGGCAGCAAAGCAGTACCAAATCACCATGGTATTCAACAGAGATACCATTTAGCACAAAAGCAAAAAGGTCACGAGCTCCATGAGCAAAAATAGCCCGGGCATGTACCATCACAGCAATAAGTTTTCATCATCATTTCTGTGTGTCTAGTTTTCTTATTTTGTGTTTGCCAGTTTATAAAAGATTGAGTTGGATGTTGCATGATCACTAACTTCACCCTCTTGCTACTGTAATTTGTACCATCTAGTGGTCCAATGGGAGTTTGTACCATTGTACCTAGATACAACTTTCACCTTCCAACCCAAGGTCTGTGATACATCGAATTAAAAGACCATAATGAGATTATTAAACGTACCTCCCAAAAGAGTTTAACAGTTCGACTTGACTCGGTATAACCACCAGTGTACTTAGTGTGGTTCCGCAGATCATCGACATCAAAATCCTGAGATCCACCTGAAAGTAACTGTACATGGCAATCACACATTAGCACTGTAAAAGCAAGTGTCCAAATGCAAACTACTGAATTGCCCTTGCTATGGCAGATAGTAGAAATAGAAGATTGCAAGTAGATTTTAAGAACCTAGGAGCACTTGTTCGCATCAAAAGAATCCCGAAGAATCATAGTAACATGTTACGATATGTGTACAGACGAAACATTGTGCAAAAAAAAAACAATTTTATGAGCTCCACAAAAATGTAGACTTATATTAAGCTGTTTTTCCTTGTAAGGTTTACACATGATCATATCTTTGCGCAAAGGTTGGCACATGTACTTGTAAGGTTTACATATGATCATATTTTCATCCACGTTTATAGTCTTAAGGTTTTACGTTTACGATTCCAGCTTAAGAGATTTAGATTCGTTCCAAGTATCATCCATAAAGGGCAATTCAATTTCAGTAGTATCAGTAAAAGATGGGAGAGTTACCTGGTTAAATTCATTCGCATTAAACAAGCTCAGCCATGATGGTGAAATGAGATCACTGAGTCCTCTGTAAAATGCATTTGAGAAGGGAAGTATCTGCAGGGTTTATGTGTTATTAGAGGGTTGTTTACTAATTCAGAACAAGAGCTTGTAAGTCATTAGAATATGAGCCAAATAACAAACCTGACGGTTAAGCTTGAAATCTGCCATCGCATGAACATAGTGCAATTTATTTTCATTTGTAACAGAGATATTTCTACCACCCGGTCTCAGTTCATGCACAATTCTTTTCCCGCCTAACTCTTCGGTCAGAGTAAAATCCAAACAAAGGTCTTCGACATCCCCTTCATAGTGCTGTTTCATGGAAAACCCAGTATAGTTGTTGTAAATATGTGTCTATCAAATTTTATCAGAGATATACCTATTTAGTCTATAGGAAAATCTACCATTGCCATATGAGATCATACAGAATTATCAATCCAACAACCATAACTTTATTGAGGGTTAAATAAATGACATGATCAACGATTCAAAGAAGAAACCAACATGAATTACTTGAATACCTTGAGTTGCATTAGACTTCTATAAAGTTCAGAATCAAGTGTTGATAGTTCATCCAAAAAATTATAGCGCCCTAGAAGTTTTTGCACAAATACTTGTGAAAAACAGTAGTCCAAGAGAATCCCCTCATATAGTGCTTTGCCAACAACTCGGCCAAGAAATTCAATCATATCAATGCCATTGTCCAAAAGCTTAGCAGAACTGCTTGGAATTAAGCTACTATCGGCTGTTGATGTTTGTGAAAATAGTCCATAGCTGTTCAGAAAGAAAAAGCAAAAAGATAGTATCAGAGCTCATGCATTGCAAAACAAAATATTAGAGGGCTCATAATTTTCCATAAGGCATACTCTGGACTGAAGGCAGCCTTCGACATATCAGTTAAGAACTCCTTCGATAGACCGCCATAGTCCAAACCAGCTTCAGGGAGGCCACATTCACTGACAAATGACACATGAATGCAAGATTTCAGCTTTGATCTAAGACAATTCAACTGTCTATACCCATCTTCAACAATGTGACCTCGACGAATAACTATCTCGATGGATCCTGGACCTGGCCCAGAGACTTCACCCGTCACTCTTCGTGATGCTTTGTCTATCTCAATAAATTCTCTAAACATCTGCACTCTGAGTAAAATTCATCAAACGATGTTAAGAATAATTAGTACCAGATAAAACTGCTCAAATATTAAACAATATGCCCTGCTTCTATAAATAAATTAGATGTTGCCACTCATCAAGCAATCCCATAAAATGTATGCATCACTAAGATATAGTTTGTCTTTCAGTTTCAGGCATGTGCAGCATTGCATCCAGTTGTATACTGCAATAATAATAGGGCCAATAAAAAAGTCCAGAAGGTTAAATACCTCTCCTCAAACGGATATACATGTGGTACAGTGGTAAGAACAGAGCCATGGGTAGGAATTCCTGAAGTAGTTCCTGCTAAAGTAGCAAAAGCTGCCTCATGGGCTCTCACAGCAGCTGCAATTGGAATTCTGCCAGTTCTGGCAGGCGCCAACCACAGGGAACTGGGACAGAACCGGTGTCTGCTGTCCCTTTCATAGAGTAGATTAAGACATCTCACAGTCACGTCTATAAGAGGCTTGTTGCTGCTTCCACTATTCTGAAGGAAAGAATTGTACACAAACGTATTGAGTGCTGATGCAATCTTCCTTTGTTGCTCTAAAGTGAAAGGAACCTGTAGAGTCAGAGAAAGGAAAACATGTCATCAATAAGTTACTGGAGAGATAAAATAAGAGAGAAAGATTGGGAGTGGGGGTGAGGCAATATCACCTGTTTCTCATAAAACTCAATATCATCTAGCACAAGTAATAGGTGTCCGTATATTGCACAGAACAGATGCAACATGCATATTACATACTTCCCAATACCTTCAGATCCTTGCCTCATAGTTTCAATATCCCATAAAATTAATGCATCATCATTAGAGTTCTCGGAATTCAAAGGACTGCCACTCAAATTGGTGTAATCCGCATCACTTGATTTTCCTGTAATCTTCTGGAGCACATTTGTCCACTTGTTTGGTGTGTCCTTGGCATTCCTTCTTTGCCTTGTGGAGGATATTTGCTCAGCTGAGCTACTTCCAGCCAATTGTTTATCATGATCATGTTCCTGTGAATTGTGGGTAGCTTGGCCAAAAATTGATGTTTCTAATGTCCCCCACAAATCAGCAAGAAATCCAGGGGTGAATGAGAGCATGTTCAGAATAGGCAACGGACCAATAGATGGGTTCAGCGAAGAGAAAATTCTGATCATGTAGTAGTAAAAGCATATAACATCCATCAAGTTCAGTCTACGATAATGAACCTGCCTTAGGGTTAGTTCATGGTTGGTTTTGCTCTTGCACGAAACATCCTCCTTTGTCAGTACCAATAGCTTTCTGAGGTGCCACTGCTGGTAAATTGGCTTTAGAAGGTCCATAAACAATGCTCTCGTGTGGCAGTTATCATTGGCGTCAGTTTCTTCAGTGGTGGCATCATCTATGCATTGAAGCATTCTCTTGCTTTCTTCAAAACATTTCAGTAGGTTTTGAGAAATACAGTTAATAGCATCAACATATAGGCAACAATCTAGCCCTTGGATGAAGCAACCCGAATTGGATAAATCATCATGCTCCGTGGCTAAAGTTACAAGATTTCCAAGTGCCCAACCACAGTAGGGAATGATACTGGCACCAACACCATAAACCTCTAACTGCTCCAGTTTAGCTATTTCTTCAAATATTTTATTTTTGGGGATCTGCTACAACCTGCCATGGCTTGATCAGTTCGACTTTTACATGCCAATCTTTAAAAAATCACATCAAATAAATCGTGAAAAAAATGGAAACTGAAAATGTTGACATCTAGAATGATAAGCATGTTAGGTTCTCACTACAATTTTGCTCATACAATGGAATCAATTTTTTATATCGAGATGCCAAAATGATCTGTTTTCAGTATACAAAAATACTAAGCCTAAGGACTTGCAGATGGGTAGAACATGATAATAATAGTACTATAACATATATGATCTTTCACATATGTGCAAGTAGTTCATTTACCATTTAACCACTGGCATAACAAATTAAAGTTTGACTAGCTCATGGTTTTAAAGGTGTCGCCTAGGCGACGCTTAGGCGTCCAGGCGCTCCTCCTCCGCCTTGAAAAAATGGGCGCCTTAGGCGCCTAGGAGTCAGAGCGCCCCTGCATTGCCTTATGACGCCTTAACGCCTTAAAAACCATGGACTAGCTCGTATCAGTGTCCTATGATAGTAGCATATGGAACTGTACAGCAGTACATTGACCACCAACACACTAAAAACTACTCACAGACTTACAGTAAGACAGTTCACTTGAATACTATTGCAGATCAACTATAACACACAGCTTTGCAAGTTGCAACCCCTGTGAGTACATGGATAAAGCAATGCATTATCATGTCAGCGGCACAGGAATTTATCAGTTCAATGTCTGACTCCTTGCAGAGGAAATGCTTCTACAGAAAATTAATGCAGCAGCATGCCCAAGGCCAATGTTCATATCAATATTTTAAGACCCTTACCAGTAAAGTGCTGAGAGATGGTTGCAGTACAGAGATGTGTTTTAGGGCAGGTAACAGAAGAGGCGGCAAACGTTTGCAAAGATACGGAATTGTGAGTATCAGTGTGAAGTATTCCTTTGCAGCACCAGTTAGATCAACAGCCCTATCTGCTCTTGTAGTGTTGAAAGGGCGTAATGCAACAGTCACTGCACTAGCCGTAATCAGGAGATGATCATCTGGCGCAGAATCTATCTTCCCTGTGGTAACATGGGGATCAAAACATTTTAAATATCTCCTCACACAGCTATATGTACCACTCTGTCTTGCACCAATATATTCAATCAAAGTCTCCACAGAGGCATCAGCAGCTCTAGTATTCTCACTTGTTAAGTTTTTCCATGTTTTGCTATCAGTTAATGAGACGGCTAACCGCATAGTAATAGCAGTAATTTTAACCATGTTTACATCCTTGCAAGAACAATTGTCACACCTGGCAAGAATGCAAGAGCATAGCAAAATCAGCTTTTTGGCCTGATAAAGCCAAATAGACCTCTCTTCTGGAAAACCCACAGCAAATGAACAGAAGTTTTTGCTTGCATCTACAAAGAAAAGATAGATGTCAGTTTAAAAGGATAGTGCATCTTCTAAAGGTACCTGCCCAACCAATTTGGTTTTTGCAGCGAGACTAAATCTAGTCCAGTTCAAATTTTCGATGCCAAGCCTAATTTGCCATATGGCAATTTAGCACAACCCTTCTATAGTTACATTCTGCACTAATCATGTATTAATTTTTCCTTATCTTCAAATATGCATGCTGGCAAGATTCTATCCACAGTCAGTATGAATCTTATCGTTAACAAAGGTTACCATGCTGGAGGAATATAACTTGAGCACTTCAAGCTTCCTATCTACCAAACCTTATAATACATGTTCAAGATAAATTTAAGGTACTTAATTCGTTGAAATAATATTCTAGAAGTTACCTTCCACCCCAGATATCACCATTCCTAATTGTCAACAAGATTGATGCCAATGAGACTATGGCAGAAGCTTGAATTTGGGTAGGTCAAAATACGCCTCACATAGAGAAACATAGGGAGTAGTTTATTTTTGTTGAGTATATAGTTTATTCTCTTTTTAAATAAGACCCTCCCCATACAGGGATTGAATAAACTATACATTATATTAGTATAATTCCAAGAGAAAGAAAAGGAGGAATATGTTTCTACAATCTTTAAGCTGGCCACAAGCAGCAGAATCGCTAAAAGTAAGAACCTTGATTAGTAAAAAGGCATACCCGTTGAGTTTATGCTATTCAAGATGATTTTGAAGCATCGTGTGATAGATTCCGAAGTCTTAGTCTGCTGCTCCTTGTACCAGCTTGATGGTTGAGTAATGAAGAAAAGAAACGGCCTAAGCATCTTGCTTGATATCCATTGATATGTCAGGTTGATGTCAGACTGGTTTATTAATACTTCCCATTCTTCATGAAGTTGTTCCGAAACCTTTCTAATGAGATGGTACCTTCTCCATACTCGCTGGCACAACCACATAAGTAAAAAAAAATATAGGGGAGTCCATCAAATGAATATACAGCCCAAAAATCATTCAAGCAAATCACAACACAAACGTAGCTCGTGTACATGAACAATTTGACAGGGCCTCCCCATACATGTTGACTATATTGTGATTATAAGCTTTTTTCTGCATCGTTGGCAAAAAAACAAAAAAGAGGAATGAACATATTGGATTAGGTAAGTGTATAAATTTATAGTTGACCCAGGGTTTGGTTATTAGGAAAAACGAGAAAATAATCTACCACCAAAGTCGAGCTTTGTCAGTTATGGAATATTCCAGCTAGCTAGGGCATAAAGTATAAACTACCTTTAACTTGATACATTGCAATCTCTCAATCCCACTGTTTGGTGTGGTGTCTACACAGGAGGTCCAACCTTTAAATTCCACTCCTCAATCTTCTCAATTAAATCTCCAAATTCATTTACTTGAAGCAATATATAAACCTAATCTTTTAAACACATAGGCATGTCCACGATCGAATATATGGAAGCATCAAAGCTTCTCTCCTACGTTTAATCATTACATCATTTCAAACTCTGATACACATAATAAATAAACAAAAGGATGAATAATGAAATTGTGACTTTCTTTTTGAAATCGTCAACTTTAGTAAGATTTTTTGAATTGCTAGTGCTCGTTGCATGAAACTAATTAGTGATAGTTTCTGAGTAGTTCAACAGAACCTTGTGATGTAAAATTTTGAGAACCACAGTGAGCCAAGTTAGCAAATTCAGCTAACCTTTCCAGGTGAAGCAAGAAAGGAACATCAGAGAGTTGCTAGGCTTCGATAGTTTATCTAACTGGCAATAGGTTGCAGCGTAATTGGATCTGCAGCTTTAGAATGGCTGCACAGTTTGCAGACTCCATACTCACTTCAAAGCTGCAAAACCCCGAATCCAACTCCTGGATATGGCGCCAGCAACACAAAATCCTACTTGCATCCAGGTCAACAACGTTACTCTACTTCTTATATGCGCATCTTAAATCTTAACTCAGGATTCATGTAATTCAAGCCAATCAAATAACCGTCCCCAAATTCTCCATAACTATAGTATTTATGTCAGATGGATGAGCCGTATCCTAGATCCGCCAAACCACCAGAATTAATTGAGATAGCAGCTCGGTGGTCATGAGCGGCAGTCGGATTTCAGATAGATTAGGTGCACGGGAGCTGGTGGTTATCGGGTAGGTAGGTGCGTCAGAGGCAGCGGTGTGCGGGTGTGGCTGAGGAGAGGCGCGGCATGGTACCTGGATGGTGAGGGCGGCGGCGGCCGCGCGGCGGAGGTGGATACGGAGCTGCCGCTCCTCGGAGACCTTCTGCAGCAGCGCGTCGCGGGTGATCTCCCTCGCGCTCGACCCTCTCAGGGACACCTGCGAGAAAATTAGGTAAGACGGGGAGGAAAGGAGCGGAAGAGGGTTCGCTGAGGGAAGAGAGGGAGGTACCTGGCGGTGGCCGGAGGGGGGGACAGACATCGCCGCCGGCGAGGAGGGGGAGCCGTGGAAGGGGGGGCAGCTTTTGCGTCCGTGGCGCGGGAGCCGAGAGAGACAGTCAGACAGATGGACGCGTCCACGGGTGGGTCGTCGTCGCTGTGGCCAGACCCGTTTGCGATTCAACAAAAAAAAAATTGGTTCTGTTTTTCTATTTATTACAGTTTATTAGGGAAGGAGGAACTTGGTCGATGCAGGAAAGCGACTAGCTCATCAGAAATGTAGTACGGAGTACTACTGTAGAAAAATCCCAATGTTTCCTTTTCGAGAATAAAAATTACAACGTTGTAATGCAGTTGTTGTCAAATCCAACCGAGTGGAGCGGCCAGCAGTAGATATCTGAATACTTCACTGGGAGAACTAAAATATTGATATTCTGTAACTTGTAAGCTCGGAGCAAAATGAATAAACAAACACACCAAAAAAAAAATCTTAGATACATATGTTTTGAAAAAAACTAAAACATTTTATATTTAAAACTTATTATTTTTGTATGCACGGAGCCGTCGAAGATCATGTTTAGTATTGTCCCAAGATATATATTACAGCTATTCTGAAGGAGTGGAGATTTGGTGCACATGAACACTAGTGATCCGGTTCTTTTAATAAAAAAATCATATTTCTGAATATTAAATTTTTAAAAAATATCCGGTTGTAGCCGATGATGTATCCCACAAACGTGCAAAATATCAATTTCAAATACATTGTGTTATGAGCTACACAAAAATGACAAAAATATGGATCTGAGTGCGTATATTTTCAAATCTTCAAATTTTATCCGATTTTGTCATTTTATTGTAGCCCACAATATAAAGAATTTGGGGTTGCGATTTTGCATGTTTGTAGGATACAACATCGACTATGCCATAATTCATTTTCAGATTTTTTTTTAAACTTCTTAATATGATTTTTTATATATTTTTTTATTGGGCAAAGAGAGCACCGAAGCTCGGGAACCAAAGATTTTTTTCTGTATTCTGCAGGATTTATTTTATGCAATTATGTGACATGGACATCATAAGTTTGTTTTTAATAGCAATTCTCCATTTTCTTTATTTAATTTATCTGTTCAAGATTGGCCTTCCCTTAAGTAGAGTATTCTCATCACTCACCACCAGTGTAGTACAAAATGGCACTCGCGGACACGTAATCTTGATGCAAAAGAAATATGAAAAATTAGACATCTACATGCTTGTGGTTGTCACCAATTTTTTCCATGAAAAACATAAGTTCCATAGCTCCCTCCGACATACTTGTGTAGCGTCCATAGATTTCAAAGGTCAAGTTTAACTATCAATTTGACCAATAACACATAAGTTATATGGCACAGAAATTAGGCCATTGAATTTGTATTTCAAAAAGTTATCAGATGCCCTCGGAGGGACTATTTAAAATAATAATGATATTACTTTATAGGCACGACTCATGTACCCTTATTGATATAATTGATAATTTGAGTTAAATCACGAAAACAGAGATTCCTATGTATAAATAGTGGGCATGCATGATGTTCTTATAGGGTTAAGAAAGAAATTGTGTGCATATAATTGTCCATGGTTTTTTCTTTTTCATGAAGAAGAATATAGTTTGTTTGTCTTTTTTACAAGATTAAGGATATAGTTACCCGCAAAAAAAAGGATATAGTTGTCCATGGTTAGTTTGGGGTGCATTGCAGTTAGGCCAACACCAACTACCGGTTAGGTAGGGTCGAACAAGGGCAACTTTTCGCTCCCCACGTTCACGCAAGACGATGGCCGGACATGACCACATGATTAGCAATGAGAACGACTACACGAGCTCCCTGTGGATATTCTCTACCTTTTCACAGGGGTTTCGTAATCTGGCAGGTACCGTCGCATTACCATGGTTTGCTTTGCTTTTTTTTTTTTTGCGGGTAGGTTTGCTTTGCTTTTTGACGTGATGATAAGGGGATTGTCAAAAAAAAAAAAACATTCATAACTGTTACTCCTATCATTATTATTCCTCTTATGCCGATATGACAAGCAACAATGTTACCCTCGTAGAGATAGCAAAGGCTAATTTAAGAATTGAGAGGAACACATAAACTATGAACTGGAAAGTGGGTTGCTACCCCGCAAGAGAGTGTGCTCCTGGGTACTGCAAATGGCAAAACGATCAGTAAATGGACTGCTTGCAAGGCAGTCAATGTAGCACCTCAAACGTCATCGAAGGTGTTTTCACAGCAGACATCAAGTCCGACGCTTTATGTTGTTTACATGTCTAGCGCTGGCAAGCATGAGATGTACACTTGATGAGAATCGGTATACTTCGTTAGCGAATCTTGTATTGTGATGTTTAGCTATAGGGAACGAATTCAGGTTCTTTGGCTTTAGCAGTCAAAATTGTTAATGTGATTCATTCTGGTTGCGGTTTTGGCGCTCCTTCCGTCACAGCCGCATTTGCAGGCGTGATGTGGCCCGTGCTGGAGAAGACGAGACAGGTTCAGTTCATCAATTGCCTGAGTTACTTTCAACGAAGCGATAGGTTGTGCTTACACTTCGCCGTTGCTTGTACCCACGTTGTAGTTGTTTGGAGCTGCTGGTGCTTTAACATCGGTTCCAGTCTGACACTGAGAGACGGCAGCGTTAACCTAAGGTTCAACACTCAGTAATGCATGAATAACAGCGAGCAAATCAATCATCCAGTGGCCAATAGTGATAAAAGAAATGAACCTGCTCAATTGCAGCCATAGGAGCTTCAACTTTTGCCTTCGAGCAACTTCTCAAGGTACCCTACATATATCAAGTATAAAGAATAAATAGCTATAGCTGCAAGTCCAAAATGCAGAACCAACAAAAGCAACTATGAAGCCAGAAAAGACAATTATATCTAAGTAGAGACAATAACAGCAGTCGTTGCCCAAAGGATCACCACAACCCTATTACCGCATGATTTTTTTTCCACTCTTAAGTCTAAATAGAGACAATAACAGCACATGAGCAACTTATCTAACACTAGTGAAACGATGAAAAAGATATGGTCAATTTCCTTTACGAATATAATAGTAGTTTCTTTCCTCTTTGCATGTTTATTTATGGTTCTGACATCTCACAACCATAGAAACCTTAAAGAGTTTTTCTATTGAAGTGTATTGACATATCACATACCTCCATGGCTACAGGAAATAACAAAGGAGGCACTGTAAATATAAATATGTATGTAACAACTTCAACACACAGCATAATCGAACATAACCATGCCTTCATGACTTGGCTGAAATATGACATGCATTCACCAAGTTGGTAACACACATGCACCATTGTTGCAAGTCCAGAACATTGGGACCAGATGACAACACAGTGTCGTGGTAACATGTGCCCTGTGACACCATCACAGCAAGCATGGTGTTAAGACCATGTTGTTAAGACATTGTTGTTTCTATTTGCAACAACACAATGCAATTCTACCTCCATGGGAAAATTAAGTGTTCGCTAGAACATGAAAAGGCATAGAAGGACGCTGTTTACGAAATTCTGATAAAACTGAGTATCATATTAACAGAACAAAGGAAAATAACACTCCAGCATGTTAAGCATGAGACTGTACCTTGTTTGCCCACATCAGTCCACAAGCATTGCACAATGTCCTTGGACCAGCTGGACCACGACGCATTGCTGGTGTCATCTTTTCACTAGTACCACAATTCTGACACCTGTAACAAGTATGATATGGAGGGAAAAGGGGTCATCCCTTTCCCATTCAATAACAAACAGACAGAAAAAGTGGATCAAGTGATCAAAGATAAGACAACTTTGACTCTTGAGACAGGAAATCTTGGCCCAAGCCCTGAGAGGTAGGATCACAGCCTGGTGATGGGGACTCCCCCTCCAAATTTGCTCTTCCAGCAAATTGTCCCTTCCGACGCTGCATCCTGAGAAAGTAATTAGAAACATGAGCATTAAATTCTTGAGCCATGTTATGTTCCTGTTAGTTTACAACTAGTTGCTGCTCGGATACATGGCTTAATGCACCAGATTTTATGAGCCTAGTTTCCCTACCCGTGCCATCTAGAGGATCTATCTTACTCTCTTTTGCCTCCTAGGAACCCTTATCATTCCCCAACCCACACTCTAGGCATGCCCTGCAGCATCTACCCTGATGATCACAGACCATGACTTATGGCTGACATCATCGCCAGCCAAGGCCTTTCTTCCTTGTGAGTATTTTTTGAACCAAAATTTGACCAAGCGAATAAAATTTAACACAAATTGTGGTTTCCTTGATTGAAGAGTTGGACAAACTAATATGCTTCTGAAATTACTGCATTTCATGATGAACTCTCAAAGTGGATGTAAACTTAACATCTATGTGTACTTCATGTGTTTGATTTGGCAAGATTACTACCGACAGGGGAAACACGTGAAGTGGATATGGCTGGCAATGGTGGTCGCTATAACTAATTTCAGAGAAAGGGGGCGATGGAGAAAGAGAAACTCAGGGATATGCTACAAAGTGCATCTAGCCTAAGGGTGAACTATTTGTTATAACAATGACATGTAAATTGAAATCTTGGAACCTTGTGAGCACCTGAGATATATTTTAAGTTTTTAACAAGGTACAAGAAATCCACCCTTTGGCACGTCCATACAAAAAATCCATCCTGGTTACATATGGACCTATTAATGAACTGGCTCATCTTATTACACCTTTTGCCAGGTGAACTGGTAACGGACCATTAATGACTTGCGTCTGATGACGCACTAGGCATAACAATTATATGGGTCTGATTAACGCCTCTAACTAATGAATTAGTTCCCTTAATAGATACAGTGATAGGGATTATGAAAAATAAACAAAATACCGATATCGATGCCTCAAATATATGGTTCATTCACAGCTTTTACTGATAATATTTAGTGGTACGATTGACAGATGATAAATCTGGCATACTAGGTACAAACCTGAGTGCCACTTCTTTGCGCACAGCATAACGTATTTTCTTATCAAAATTTCTCCCCTTGCGTTTTTCACGGAACCTAATGAGTGAAGCAACCCTTTTTGCAGGAATATCTGTCCTCTGAAGTAAATCCTCATAACCCTGCAGAAGAATGCAAACATCACATCATCCAGGAATAAATTATCAATAATCGTCGTATATATGGCCGAGTAATTTCCACATACCCTATCTTCCTGTTGACTAGGTACAACCATGGAAGCTAAACCGGGTGGAAGTTCACCAGTTCCTAACAATGACAAGACAGCTTGAACCTGGAAAACGGACTTCAGCTTAGATAAAACAGAACCGTGTCAAGAAGGAATTCAAATGTAAATGTATCAACACAATTACCTATTTACCTACATGTAGTATATCAATTATGGTGATAGCAACTAATTATTACAAATTCTTCTAAAGAACTAAAAGTAGTCATCAGAAACCAACATATACTTTCGTGATGGCCGCTTACAGCAAAAAACCTATACTTACACCAACATATATTGTGACTGGATAGAAAACTGCCGCAAGTGACAAGGACTAAGGCTTCTGACAGTTGTACAGTATGGAAGTAAACCTATTACCGTTATTAGGCGTTAGCCACTGAGGATACATACTGTCCAAGTGATAAGAACTGTAGCATAGCAGGTAGGCATAGCCTAGTCTCCCTGGCAACATCATTACCATTCATAACTGTATACCTATTCAAATCACGCGTGATCTATTGTACCAATTTGAACCATTTGTTTTGGCTGATGTAACGGTACTCATCACTGTAAAAAATACAGCGAAATGTGCAAAGAAGAGTTCCACTAATCCTGATCACGTATACAAATAACATGCCTTCCTAGAATGATCAAGCAAAAAGAATATCCTAACATCAATCATATATCCAATTTCCGCGCGCGACCATGAAACGCGTCGATTTTCCAGCTCGGCCGTGTGACAGGAAAAAGTGAACGATGAGAGTTGGGGAGGAGACCTTGTCAGGGGTGATGGATTCGAACACGTAGACCTCGCCCTGGAACAGCAGCGTCAGCTGGTTCTGGTTCCCCGATAACGCCGAGACCGGGGCCGGGGCCGGCGACTCCTCGGCCGGTGCCAGCTCCTCTTCCTCCTCCTCGTCCTCTTCGTCGTCGTCCTCCTCCGCGTCGTCCTCGCCGCCGCCGTCGTCGTCCCCGGCAGCAGCTGCTGCCGCGGACTCGGCGTCGCGCATCTCGGCGTCGGCGTCCCGGGCGGCGGCTGCGTCCGACATGGCCGGCGGTGACGGGGAGCACGCAACCCTAGATGGGGAAACGGAAGGTGGTGATGCGGTGCAGGAAGCTGTGTGCCTCTCTGGTGTAACCGTGCAAGTGGGCCCGACCTTTTTTTCCCTAGACCGAGCTTTGTGAAACGTGTGGCGACGCGAAAGAATAGGCGACTGGCCACTGATAAATCTACTTTTCAAATTCTCTAGCGAAAAAATTGTACACGAAGGACCTTCAACTAATAAAAACATGGTATGAAATGTGTCTGCAAATTGTATACGAAGGACCTAGTGGCGGACCCAGCAGGAAAATTCAGTGGGAGCAATTTAGATGAGCGGAGCATTTTCTAGTATATTTTTGCTTATTTTAAAATAATTTCCTTAAATATTGAACAATTACATTGAAATTTAAAAAGCTGAGTGGGGGGCCACTCAAGCTATACATGGGTCCGCCCCTGGAAGGACCGTTATTTTTTTTGAAAATGAAGGAAGCCTTGGAAGTCAAAAACACTTTCCGGAATAAATAGCCTTTACCCTCTCACTTCCACGGTTCGATATCTATACTTTCACATTAAAATATGCCCAAGACAAAGTTTAACACTACAACATGTTTTGAACGTTGCACAAACTAAAAACGTTACTACAGTTAGGATATGATTGAATTGCATGATACACCACAAGTAAGTAGATGCGTCTGCTATGTTCACAAGCGTTCTACACGTGGCGGCACGAGTAACAATAGTGAGGGAGGAGGCACACGCTGGTGGCGAGGAAGGGAGACGAGGGGCAGTTGAATCAGTGGCGGGACATGGGCGGCTATTCAACGGCGGCAAAAAATCTGATGTAATCCAATACGAGGGTCGAGTCTGTCTATCCCGGTGCTTCTTCCACCTTTATTATGGCTGCGCTGGATCTCTCCCTCTCCATCTCGTCTCCTCTTGAGCTCATGACGTCAAATATGGAGCCATCAAACGAATATGGAGCCAAGGCAACTACTTCGATGACCAGAGCGCAAATCTGACGCCGAGCGCTGAGGGGTAGATAGGGTGGTGGATGAGCTGATTATTATCATGGTATGGATCAAGGTGTATCCTGGTTGATTGCAATGGGACCTGGAGTTAATTTTTTTAGTTAAGAATGACATGGGATTTGATTTAGTTAATCATGATAGTTAAAGGTGATGTATCACACGAATAAGCTGTTGCTGCAGGTGATAAGTATTTTTTGTAATTATATTGAAGTGTGACACCACATACCAAACGCAACTTTAACTTTAATATTCCTCCAATCCATTGATTGAAATCAGTGTGCAATAAAGATTTCTCCGGTGATTGAAATCTCAAAAAAAAAAAATGTCCCTTCATTGCGCCATGAAATGCAGCCCTGGGCCGATGGTACGCCTTCGTCGAGACTAATCAGATGGAGGTAGCCCATTCACCACCCGGCCCTGTGGAAAGCCCAAGCCATCTTGAGAGTGGAGGGTTTCGTGTGCTTAAACCAGACCTGACTGCCTCCCCCGTAGCTAGGTCGGTCGGTCTCGGTCCCCTTCCGCGCTGCGCCCTCGGAGCCGCGAACGGCCTCACCAGTCACCACCCTGCTCTCCACGCCACCACCCTGTCCACCACCGAAGCCGCTGCAATGGCGGCCTCCGACACCCAGGAGGGAGGCGCCTCCGCAGCGGGCCGCGCGGGGCAGGACGACGCGCCTGAGCCGCAGCGAGAACTGGTGGCGGCGGGCGAGCAGGCCGCCTCCGATGACGCTCCAGTGGCGCCCGGCGCTTCCGACGACGACGAAGGAGAAGAAGGCGAAGCGGGGGAGGCAGACGCGCCTGAGACACTGCGGGAACTGGAGGCGGCGGGAGAGCAAGCCGCCCCCGATCACGCCCCGGTGGCGCCCGCCGCTGCGGAAGATGAAGAGGTCGCCCGCGGAGTAGTCGAAGCGGAGCAGGACGACGCGCCCGAGCCGGAGGAGGAACAGGAGGCGGAAGAGGGAGGGCAGGAAATGGATGCCGACGCCACGGAGCAGGATGAGGAGGGGGAGGGAGGAGAGGACGGGGAGGAGGACGAGGAGGCTGCCCCGACGCACCTCCCATTCGCCCCCACGGATGAAGAGGTACTGGACTTGGCCTCCCACCTTTCTCCCCGTCTCGCGTTTCCCTGCAGAGCGGCGAGGGTATTTGTGATGGTTTTCATTTCCCTGCCTCTCACGAGCATTCCGTCGAGCAGTTGGTGCCCGCTTTGAGGATGACGGCCATGCTGTGTTGTTAGGAGAAATTAAGCGTTCTGTACCCCAGGGTGACGAAGCGAAGATATTCCACACTGGCATACTGTGCTCCATGGCCATGCTGGATGTTAGGTTGAATTCTCTTGCCATTTATGGGGTGGAGCGTGGATTTCTGGGGAATATCAACTTGCATTTTCACAACTCTTCTGCAAATTGGTCATGCGATTTCGTTTACAATTGATTGCTATAGTTTGCATCCTCAAATCTCTCACAAGCAACTGCTTACTTTCAATATGGCACTTCAATGTACATATTTTTAACACCTGGAGTTTAGTTACCTTAAGCAACTACTTAATATATTCCCTTTCCCTGCACAAAAAAAAGCAACTAGTTGCTGTAAATATGAAACTTGGATGTGCATAATTTCAACAACTGGAGTTCAGTTCACTTGTCATCAACTTTTCCATTTTGCTACCTTGTAATAAAGACATAAATAGTTGCCGAACATGCTCCATTAGAGTTAAACTAAGATTGTGCTGTATTAATGCTCAATCTTATCGTCATAATTATCTGCAGTTACTTGATGACACAACCACGGTTGATCCAAGCTATACTATCTCTCTTATAAGGAAACTAATACCTAAGGGATCCAATCTGGATAAAGAGTTCAGGTGAGTGGTACTCCCATTAATTTTGCTTAGCAAAGAAGGCTGTTGTTAAAGACGACCTGGTTTTCCTAACGATGTCTACCTCTTGCAAAAAGTGACAAGCAGAGTGCCAATTCTGATGATGGGGAATCATCTCAACCTGATAATAAGGACCCTTCTGAAAAAGGTGACAAGCAGAGTGCCAATTCTGACGATGGGAAATCAACGCAACCTGATAACAGGGATCCTTCTGAAAAAAGTGACAGGCAGGGTTTTCCAGAAGAAAGGAGTGTCAGTTCTAATGATGGGGAGTCAACACTACCTGAGTATAAGGATCAGTGGGAAGAGTGTGGGTGCATTCTGTGGGACCTTGCGGCTAGTGAACCTCAAGCAGAACTTATGGTAATTATCTGGACCATTATAAAAGGATGTATTTCTTCTAAATGTTCTTCATAGCGGAAGGATGTTGTTTTGCTGTATGAAACTTCTTTATTGCAGGTCGGATTTTTACTGAACAAGATTACTAAGCAACAAGCATGATATGTGAGAGATTTTGATTGCCTTATCTATGTCTATACTGGCTTTAGACAAGTCTGTGTTTTAATATATTTTCTCTCAGGCCTTGAATTTTAGTTCTGTAAATTTTTATTCTAGAAAATTCTGTAGTATAATTGATGAACCATATAAATTAATGATGCTGATAACTACATGTAAAGTTGCAATGTAAATGCTTATGTAATAATAACATGCTAATATCATCAAACACTTTAAATGAAAGGATGACTCCGTTGCAGTAAGTCAAAAGTATTTCTGCTAATTGATCTAACAGCAAGTCAAACATACAAAAGGGAAAGAAGGCTCAGATCATCAGTCATGCAGTTTCCTTTATACCTTAGTAAGTGTGCATCTTTGCTACTAATAGTGCACATATATTTTAACTCTTGCAGATCGATAATTCTGTACTTGAAGTGCTTTTGGAAAATCTTCGAGTGACAGATTCTTCTCGGGTGAAGGTAAAATGGAAATTTCCCTCTCCTGCTGCCTCCATTTTTTTTTTTGCTAATCATTTCTGAAAATCTTGTTTATTTAAATATTTGGTCCGTGCAGGAAGTTTGTCTTGGAATCATGGGAAACTTAGCTTGTCATGAATCTCTAGTTGATGCAATCTGTTTGGAAAAGGGTTTAATTGCAACTGTTGTGCAGCAATTGTTTCTAGATGATGTCAGTTGCCTTTCTGAAACATTCAGGTTGGATATGTTTGAGATTAAGTCTTCAATTTTATTTGCTCTATTGGTCCTTCAGTAAGCTGTTGATCATTCTAGAATTGCAAGCTATTTCATCTTATGAAATTAAACTTTCATCATGTGAATTGTATTTGACATTTCAGTTCAGCACACATATGATTGCCATGCTGATAATATTATTTATGTTCTTGAATTTGTGCAGTGTGTATTTGTTAGACAACTTATGAATTCAGTTTCACCACTTAACTATGCGCCCATAAGCAAGACTACAGATGCTTACAAAGTATGTTACATGCATACATTTGCAGATTCACAACTAATCACAAGTTGCTGAACTGCAGATGAATTTTCTTGAACATACAACTCTTTTGCAGAAATATAACCACGTTAACTGTGTTAGTAGTTTTTTATTAATAGTATGGGGGATAAGAGCTAAGTAAATTTAGATTTTCTTATTGAGAACTTAATTTCTATAGTTGATGGTCAGAGCTTGGCGAGGCTGCTTTCTAATTATTCAGACTTGCAGACAATGAGAAGTGAGAACTGTGAAGTTCTTTGTATTCTTATCTGGCTTCTTGTTTTATGCCTCCTTTGCTTTTTGCATCCACCTGCGCTGTTTTTCTTAAATATTGCTTGTCTTGGTGGTTGTAGAATGTTCTTAAGACATGTTGTTGGCTTGACTTGCATCCATCACAAGATAGTTGGAATGAGTATTGTTGCAAAACAATTGTCAGTTGTGTATCCTCATATAATATTTCTTAAGACAGGTTGTTGGCTGCCATTCTTCGGAGCACCGCATCTGTTTCTTGGGCTGAAGCTCTCTTACCTGATGAGATTCTTTCACGTATTCTGTGGATACTTGGGAATACAGCGAATTTGACATTACTTGAGAAGGTATTGTACTGAATTCGTATATACAATCTACCTGTGCTCAATCTGTCTAGTCGGTCCTCACAAGTTCTGTAACTTCTGTTCTACTAAACTTGAAATTTGACATATATGGACACAATGTTTTTGTTTTGATCGTTAACTTGAATTTTGAGTTTTTGACATATATTGGCACAATGTTTCTCTTTTGTAAGATTTCGTGTAATAAAAAATGTTTTAACTTTCTTTTAGCTCATTTTTTGTACACATGATGGCTGGGTACGTGTCTTTCATGCTTAGTTCTCTTATCAGTTCACCATATAATGATGTAGTTTCAGAAAAGTTGTCATCGGATTCCTACTATTGACTATTTCGTCAGCCCTAATAATTGTCCGTTGTAATGGTCCAGCCTTGTTCATTGCTATATATCCAAGTCATGCAAACAATGTTAGAGTTGTCCTTTGGTTCAGACTGTGTTCCTGTTTTTCTTCCATGGAATTTGCCAATAACATGGTTGACATCTGTGAAAATTCTTCTCTTAGGAGAAACTCTGAAGTTCTTGGACACGCATTTGGTAACAGTGGAGACTCTTGAGAAACATGTGATTGCAAATTGCAATTTTATTAAAATTTAGCTGCACAGATCTTATGGTCTTTGATCTAGTATCTATTTTATTTTTTGTTTAGATTAGCTCTTATAGCATAGAGAAAGCTTTTATTTTCATATACTCTTACTGTAAAATTGTTGTTACCTTTTTTTTGCGGGTTGCAAATATTAGCACAAACAAGCTATCACAATTATGTTCATCTTATTATGATATGGATCAGCTGAAATTTCATCCCTTTGTATTTGCATATGTTCAATAGTTTGATTATTTCATATGTTATTTACTGGGTGCAGAGCATTGACTTCATATCAACTGTCATGGATATCCAAGATATGATCGCTATGCTTATCCAGCCTTTGCTTAAAGCGGGTTTAGTTGACCATGTTATTGGGTTGCTAATAAGTGAGATTGAAAAATCACAGGAAGAGAAGCTAGACAGGTATGGTGAATTTTGAATTGAACTAACTTGAAATTCAGCAACATTTAAAAGTTAACTGCTACATATTTTGAACTATTCTTGTTCAAGTTTTTCTTAAGCTTCCCCTATGTTTTTGGTAAATTTTCTGTAGTTTAAGAATTAAGAACGGCCAACAGGCATATCTATTGAAGCTCATCAACCCATACACATTTGGGTTTGTAATCTGTTTAAGTACGGCATCTTGATTCATGGGATTCCGAAATGCAGAAATAGGAAAAGTCAGGATTGCAATGTCATACCGTCCTGAATCGTGTAGGATTGAATACCTTATGAATTTGCGCCAAAGATTGTTTGATTGTACAATTGAAAAAACATAGGACCTTTCCAAGTGGTTAGTGTCGATGGAAATTTTCCTACGAAATCTAGTTCAAAGAAATCCTTAGAAAATATACAATCCTGCTTATCAAATAACCACACAGGAAATTCTTCTAAGGGCCTGTTTGGATAGGGGGTATTAATCTGGAGGTTTATGGTATTTAGTTCAAATATGGGCAAATGCTGCATATAGAAATTCTCTTTATCCAAACAGCATAGAGGATTTGAATTCTCCTCTAAATTCCTTTATGTCAAAAGAGAACCTTAAAACTTCATAGAACATTTGTTACATTATCTGTCTTTTAGTGCAAAATTAGGTCCTTCAGTCTTATGGGATGTGGCATTTGATGTTTGCCAATAATTTTGTCTGGGCATTATATAGTTCTTATATTCCTGCTTCTCAGTTTTTGAATTTTGAATTAAGAACCTGGGACAAGAATGCAATTACCTTACCTTTTTCTCAACACATTTCAGGTCTGGTTCTCTTGATATGATCCTTCACTTCATGGAAGAATTATCATCCATACACAGCGTTTCAGAAGTCATGTCGTCGAGTGACCGACTGATGGAAGTGCTAGTTAGCATGATCAAGTCACCTGATAAGCATGAGGTGAGCATTGTCCTACCAGCATATTTGATCATCAGCCCATCTCATTTAACATCCACAAATTCTGGTTTGAAATATTTTGGAAGAAATGCATGGTCTCCTTCATATCCAATTGTTTCAGTTTGGTTAACTCATTACTTTTGCAGTTCCGAATTTCAATTGTCAGTAAATCGTGATATTCTTATTTTGAAAATTTGAAGAAACACCCCTTGCCTGTTTTATTTATACATTTGGCGAACTTAACCTTGTACTAACGCTTGTGAGTTCCACCCAACAATCTCAATGGTGACCTAGGGGTTTCTTCACCTGAAAGTTATGTAGATTCATATGTAGTAATGCAACTCAAGCATGGCACATTTATTCTTATTTCAAAACTCTTCTTCAGGTTGCGAGCTATTGCGCTTCGGTGGTGATCATAATATCAAATATTTTGACAGATGGAAAGCATCTGGTGCCTATGCTATCACATGGTAGGCACCTTTTTGTTAGCAATCTATCGAATTTTCTAAGCAACTGTTATTTGCTAAGCAGTCCGTTGTATGACTTGAAATCATGTTTCCGATTAGTGCAGTGATCCGGTATGTCAACTGTTTCAGATTTACCCTTCCTGGAGGGCCTATTTGACATTCTTCCACTGGTCCCTGATGATGATCAAGCTCGATATGCACTTTGGTGTACCTTACCACGTATCCTACCAGAAGCGCAAGAAACTGAGATGAACTCCTCATCCCTTGACCAGTTTGCGTCTCTCTTTTTAGGCAAGTTCACTCTCGTCAAAGATGACCTCAAGAGCCATGTGATTGACAAAGAGAACTTATCATCTGAAGATGCTCTTGTGATGGGCTGGACATCCAAATGTGTATCCTTTTTAAAACAAAATATAATTTGGTATCATAATGTCCTTCATGGAGATTTATATTTTAATCTGTATTTACAAAAATAAACGAGCATCAAACATGTTGCAATGCATTTTTGGCAGCACCATCACATTGTTTTTCCTATACTACAAATTTATTTGTAACAGCTCAGGGCAATCTCCTTCGTCATGGAGAGATGGATCGAGGAGAAGTCTTCGCAGAGCAACCAAGATGCTCCACCGGCTGGAAACTCCATCGACAGTGCTCGGGAGGTGCTGAGTTACTGCCACAAGGCGCTCCACTGACTTGGAAAAAACTCTACTGACAAGCTTTGCTGCAGTTTGTAATCAACACTGCTGACCTGAAATAGCGATATGTGGCTACTGGGATTTTGGAATCGGAAGTCTGTTAGAACCTATCGCTGCAGATAAACAGCGATGCTGTAAAGAAAATCATCAAATGGAAAATTAACTAGGGGCATGGGTGGGATATGGTATTTTGGGAAGTCCGATTGCCGAATTTGATTAGTTGCAAATTTGGCTTAAACTCTTGCTTTTCTTCTGTCATCCAAATTTGATATGTAAACAAAGACATGATGGACGCTGTCCGGCGGATATGGTTTACATATGGAATGACAGTTATCTCTATAAACACCTGGCTTTCATCCATTTTGCTTGCAATACCGTACGTCTATTCGCTGCCTGACAGGATTTGATCCCTTGAACTTGATTGTGCCTGTTTTATCGTTTAATGGTGACACCTTTTTGTGGATGACATTTGGTGTGGTGGAAAGCGGAGATATGAATTCTGTCTTCACTTTGTTCGTGACTCATCTCTTGTCCCAGTTTTTAACCTTTCATTCTGCTTCTCTGGTTCTCCCTAGGCATTGGCTATCATCCCTTCAGAAACCTTGTCAAAAACTGAAAAGCGGTGGTGATTGAGTTCCTTCATCAAAAGACTTGACCATACATTGCTCTAAAAAATAATTAAGTATATAGTACAATTCCATCAGTGTTTAAAATGTTAATGCCTTTTTTAGCGTGTCAGTTTTTTCAGGGAACTTTATCAAGTATTGCTGCCAATTAGCAAATGTCTACTACTCATTTTATTTTCATTCGACTGCTTCGGTTCTTAGAAGCCCGGTCCACAAACATTGGGCCTTACCGTATGGGCCCAATGGACGCCCGTATCGGTTTTCTGAACGCCTCGACTGCTAGTAGTATTTTCTTAGACCTGCGAACCGCAAGAAGAAAAAGAAAAGTAAAACCCAGGAAAATGGAGGGACGCGCCCGCGGCGGCGGCGCGCCTCGGACCGCCATGGACTACACGCTCGCGGCGCTGAAGCTCTTCGGCTCCCAGCTCTCAGGCTCCACCACGGCTCCCTCCTCCGAGGGATCCTCTCCCGCGCAGATGCTCTTCGGCATCCGATTCCAGCGCGCCTGGATCCAGGTCCCAGTTCCCGACTCCGCCTCTTCTCTTCTCTTCCCCGCACGCACGCACGCACTCCTCATTCCCTTCCCCATTCCGTCCTCCGATCCCTGACGAACTCGCAGCGACAGGCAGGGTGTGGTCGTGCGCGCGGAATACGGCATCGGTGACGGGACCCTGTTCCTGGATGACGGCTCCTGCGTCATCGAGCTCATGCTCCAATCCGAGGACGCCAAGGGCCAGTCCTGGCGCCCAGGTTCTCACGAATTTTATTTTGGATTCTCTCGGTTATTTCGCCTTCTCTTATCCGTTTCGTAGATACTATTTCTAAATTGCTTATGTAGTTTTGCTGCTGTTGATCAATAAATGTAGCTGCATTTCCACCTCAAATAAAAACAAAACAAAACAAAATATAGTAAGTTTAGCAATCCCATCCACCTGGTCCACCACCATCCAAATCTAAATTCTCTGCAAGTGTATGCTTTGCATTAGAGGCTGATTACCACTAGATGGCTCCATGACTTAATTACCATACCTGGTAAAGTAAGTGCTACCAGAGCAGTGTTTTATACCGTTTACAACGGTTTCACTCTGTTCGTCCTCACTCCTCTGGGCATCCAACCATCTTGGTTTTTTTTCCTCACTAGCTCATGGTTTCTTTACTCTAGCTGATGGCCCTGTTTTATGCT
This sequence comes from Avena sativa, assembly GCA_916181665.1. Taxonomy (NCBI): domain Eukaryota; kingdom Viridiplantae; phylum Streptophyta; class Magnoliopsida; order Poales; family Poaceae; genus Avena; species Avena sativa. The sequence goes on from OV702296.1 coordinate 290,751,682, forward strand.
ATAGGGATGTATGTATTGGTGATTGGGGCATATGTTTCACCGGAGTCTCTGGACAAACTCCTGCCAGTGGTCAAGGTTCCATCCCCCTCCCTCACTCTTTTTGTGCATCCTTGCCTTGCCTGCTGTAATGCGTATTTTCATCCGTACGCTAATAATCTGAGGTTTTCTGTTAATGTTTTCTATGTTGTTTGATGCGAATTTCAGTCTTGGAATTACTTGAATACTTGAGCGAACACCTAGAGTTTCGGGCTGTGTAGCTGGTGGTTAACTGGTTATACAATAGAAAACAATAGTAATGCATGCCAATGTTCAAGTAGCACTCCTGATTTTAGGCTTGATATCCTTAAAACTGAAGTAGATTTTTTCATTGATAAAGTGTTTCGGTCCTAGATTAATGAGGTTTTTTTTTGAACAATGATTATTGAAGTTCTCTTTGTTAAATGAGCTTTGTATACCATTGTGCTTGTTATGAGAAGAGATAACTGATGGAAGGGGAGAGAAGTCCACTTTACCCCCTAAATTCATCCTGGAGTTTGGACAGCAACCCTGAACTTTGATTTAGTTCAGAATACACCCCCGAATTCAGAAAACCGTCTAAAAGCCACCCATTTCTCTGTTCACTGGTTTTGACTTGGTTTTATTCCAGCAAATCATGCGACATCATCTGTTCCTCTACCTTTCTGCCATCTAAGCTCACTTATATCTCTCTGATCTGATCATCTTTCCCACATGACCTCCCTATGGTGAGCTCCTTCTTCTCCCGAGGGCAAGGGTTCTGCCCGAGCAACTCGTAGAGCACCTTGGCCGATTCCCCAGCCATATGCCTCCATGGGAGCTGCTCGGAGTACAAGCACACCGGCAGCGCGCTGAAAGTGAGCGAGTGTCCGGTGTCAGGGGCCGCGCCTCAGAGGCGGCGCTAGCGCTACACGATGGATGTGTCTGTGTAGGCGCCCCGGGTGGCAACACCATGTCATCCCAACTGCTAATCTGCCTTCCACCCTGATGGAATGTACTCCAGAACCCCAACATCTGCTAATCTGCAGGTTGCACATAGAAGCAGAAGTGGCAGCACTAACACGGCCATGGCTGGCAACGCCATTTTGATCTGTGCGGAATCAGATTCTTCTCCAATCTAGCGGAGGCATCCACCCTAAGCTGAAGACAAAGCAATCTATTCCTATCCTAAACTGAAGTAGCAATCTAACCTTCAGCATGGAGTCCTCCCTCATGCGATTGACTCTCAAGGGAAGAGCTTGATTGCTAGCCTAGACGAGAGAGGAACGAGCACCAAGCATCAGCCATGACGTGCATGGTCGCCCACAATTGGAGGCTAGCTAGGTAAGTCCTCCGTTGCGGACAGAAATTCAAGCTCCTCCGCCACTGGAAGGCAGGAAATTGATAATGCCAGGAGAGCCGTCCGAAGTGGGAGGAGGGGCACTACACTGGAGGCTGGCTGGTAGTGTCGGCGACATGCCTCCCTCCCCTGGCAGCTGGCACTCAGGGGCTTTGGCTGGCGCTTTGCTCTGTTTTAGTGTCGGGCTGTCGGCTTTTGTTCAGGAGTGAAACAGCATTCGGGGAGAAAATAGAGAAAAGAAGGCAGAGAATAATGACTGGGCAGCCGAGTTGGCAAAGAAGTGAAAAACCAGCAATGTATAGCAGGATAAAACTGGAGTTAAACCAGTCAATTCATTGGAAGGGGTGTATTTTACATGGTTTTGTGAGTTTGAGGGGGTATTTCGAACCAAATCAAAGTTTAGGGTTGTAATCCGAACTGTTGGACAAGTTCAGGGGGTTAAATTGGATTTCTGTATGGAAGGGTTACGTTTTCATGTAATGTTTCTCATGCTTCTTTAATTCCAGCATCTTGTACATGTTGGAAAGAAATGAAGGTGAATATATGAGCCGAATTTTTGTCTCCATGCTTGACGTGCATCATGCTGTCGGATATGCCTAGCCGTTTTATGAGTTCAGCTTGCTGTGGTGCTTCCATGTATTCCAGGCGCCAGATGATGGCCAGCTAGGCATCCGTGCTGTAAATTCTCGCGCTAAATTTACAGCGCGAACATCGTGCCATAAATATTTGCAAAAAATAGGAGAGGGGAAACAATTTTGTTGATCCCATTTTGTTTTGCCCTCTGTCGTTAGATTCTCCAATGACTTGCATCTTATTCCCTAAACTCTGCGTTCAGTTTCTGTTGAATGGCAGTTGCTGGTTACTGTTTGTTTTCTCAATGCTAAACCCACAGCCAAGCTTCCACAGGAAGACGTATATCCCGCATCAATGTGCACGCTGTCGTCTCCGTATCAACATCTCATTTAACATCTGTGAACTTGATCATTGCAGGTCCACAAGATAGTCGATCTCTCCACGCAGCCAAACCGTGAAGCGATGTGGTATATGGAAGTAGCTGAGGCATATGACTTCTTCTACGCGACTGCTGGCTCCCCGTCCTGAGTACCTGTTCTGCTCCTTGGTCGCCCCTGCTACTTCGTTTCAGTTTAGCCTATGCATCCTTAACCATGTAACATTGATGCACTGTATCCCTCTATACGAACTGTAACCGTGCATCAGTTTTTAGACATGGAATACCAGAGCTTGCCACCAAATCCGTAACAAACTTGAGGGAGCTTTAGCTATTAGCCTAGCAACTTACGAATTGCACCTTCTACTCAAATCTACTTCCACTTCCAAGTAGTTACGATGAAAGCTTTAGCTATTAGCCTAGCAACTTATGAATTCCTCAGGTTCAACCTTTGAACAGAAAAATAGAGCTTTCAACCAAAACAAGCCAACTTTTGAGGTCATCATTGTACAGCTTTCAACGCAAGAAGCTGGAGCTATAAACTAATAACACAACAAATTGTAAATTTTCTGCTTACAACTTTGAATCAGATTAACAAATTAAAATTCAAACCTGATAATGGAGTTTTACCGGTGTCTTGAGACTGAAGGAAGAAGTAAAAAGAGGGTTGAGGCCACGGGGGAGGGTGGGTGATGGGGGAGGGTTTGGGAGTTTCTTGCCTGCAGTTGATACTATTTTGTCGACGTCTACTATTGCAAATACTCTGAAATATTATCCCTCGACTTACTGCTTCTCAGTATGAACATTACCGATGTACTGCAATATTTAGTGTTATTAAGTATTTATGTACAAGTATGCCAGCTACTGCCCTTGGTTTCTCCATGAACACCGTTTCGGCTAATAAAACTACTGCTATGTTGAATTTCTCTGTATGCCCATAGTGATTGATCTCTTCTGTTTGGCTATAATGTTTGGTAGACCAAATCATACCAGTTTACTGTCAAGTAGTATCAACATATCAACAAATCGAGGCATTTCAAGTAGGCATATCTTCCTAGTAATCCTTGATGGTAGAACCTGGACCTTTTCTGGCGGTCGCATGGAAACAAATATTGTATAACTTTAATTTTTGACAAAAAATATAGCGGTTTAGTAAATTTATCTCAACAAAGAAAAATATTATTAGAACAGAATTAGAACAATAATACAAAAGTTTGCATGGCTCTAAATTTGCAACTTGCTGTTACGCAAGACTGAAATATGACTAGCAACTACTCCGACGAGCATGTCTCTGCATCGATGAGCATGTCCCGTAGTCCGTGGAACTGGTCGCAGTCACACCCCTCGGCGCCAATTTCTGCGAACGCTGCCACGAGCCTCGGCACCAGGTTTGCGAGTGCCAGCCTTAACCCGGCCGAGCATTTGCGCCCCTCCTCCTTGCTCTCTTCCGTAGCCCGGGCCTCGCTGTCGAGCGTGCCAACTATGCATCCTCTCAGGTATGCCTCGCATGCTCCGAGCACGAATCTTCCCTGGCGACGGAAGTGGTCCCTCACGAACTCCTCGAATCCCTGCAGCGGTCGGCGAAGTAGGTGGAGCATGCTCCGGAGGGTGAGCAAGTAGGCGTTCTCTCTGTACGGTGGCGCATTTCGACGGCCCTCCGGCCTGCTGGCTAGGGCCTCGTAGCCGGCCTCGTTGAAGAAAGGCTGGTTGTTGAGGATGAGGCCCTGGATGGAGACGACGACCTGAAGGAGGGTCGAAGTCGCCGGCAACCATTCCTCGGAGCCCTCCCCGCCGAAGGTGCCTAGCAGGCTGAGGCACACCGTGCCGGAGTCGTAGAGGTTGGGGTTGAGGTTGAGACCGAAGGAGTGGTAGTACACCAGCGGCGGCTCCTCGGGGTAGGACGGCGGCAGGTGCATGTCGAAGAAGAAGAGCCCGTCCTGGTACGGCGTCCCGGTCGCACCCACCATCACCGCCCGAACAAGGTCCATGCGGTCCTCGAACGCGCGGACGTAAGTGGTGTCTGGTAGGTTGTTCTCCAGTATCTTCCATTCCTTCTGCACTGCCTTGACCCACTTCTTTCCACCATTGCTTCCCTGCATTTGGAAGAATTGATGCTCAGTTGTGACATATTCTACTTATTACGGAGATCTTCACAAATTTGAGGAAAAAACGTTAACGAAGCTTTGTACATCTGAGAAATATGAAATTACCTGGTCCAGGCTGTCAAGGTAGTGGTGATCCGGAGGGCTTTGTGTGACGTCGAAATGCGGGAAACCGGTGGTCTCTACAGTACTTTCGCCCTTTTCGGTAGAGTCATCATCATCATCGACGGCTGCATCGTCGTCGTCGCTGGTCGCTGCAGCAGTGGTGTCGTGAATCGTGTCACCATTGCTTGTATCATCGTGACCGTCGGTTACCAGCGCGGTCGTTCCCACAATGGCCGTCGGTGCATCTAATTCTGAGCTTGAAGACGACGGCGACGGCGACAACCTGTTGGGCAAGTATCTCATGGCTTGAGCCAGCACTTGGACTAGCAATCGGAGCACGGGCTGGACGATAGCACGCAGCCGGCCTGCTCTCGTCGCTGCACTGCCATCTTCATCCACCGAGTCGTCGTTGTCACCTTGGACGTTGCTGTCGTTGGCTGGGTGCTGTGGATAATTGCCAGCATGGAATCAGTTAGGCCACATAGGTAAATTGATTGTCAAGCCAATAAGAAATTGCGTCCTAGTACATGCTACAGCTACAGGTGTATATACTAGTACAATGCAAGATAGAGTACCGTATTATTGATCGCATCCTCCTCTGTGTCGTCCTCCGACTCCGACGACGACGACGACGACGATGAATCATCAGTATCCATTTTAGCCTGTAGATCCGAGTAGTGGTGCTCCCTGACGACACTGATCTCATGGGGTAACACCTGGGGGATAATCCAAGAGAACAGGTCAGCAATCATGGAATATGAGTCGAGAATGCATACTACCATTGAGGTGTGCGGCAGTCGAGAATACATACCATTGAGGTGCTACCGTCGCCCCACCTGACTTGGGCACGGCCGTCACGAAGGTCGACAACGCGGCCGACCCATGAAAGATCGGCAACGGCTGTCGCGCTTCTATCTTCGGAACATCCCGGCGGCGGCAGCGGCCGGAGGACGACATTTCCGTAGTAGACAAAGTTGTCCTTTCGCCAGGCGAGATCGTACGCGCTCACGGTGTCGACGTCCTCCTCGGGGCTCGAGGAGGCCTCCTTGCACCACGACACGCCGACCGTCTGGTCCTCGAAGCTCACGCTTCGGACCACGCCGACACGTCTGCCGCCGCTAGCTTCGTCGTCGCCGCCCCCGGTCGTGGCCTTGTCGATAACGTAGAGCTCGGGGAAGAACTCGTCCAGGATGGTGAGGGCGTAGGGCATAAGGGACTTGGACGGCACCCCGCGCTGCCTCGTGCCGTCCTGCCACCACAGCACGTCGACGGTGGTGCTGGTGCTGGCGACGGTCATGGGCTGCTCGATCTCCTCGTGTCTCCTCTGTCCCCGCCGTGCCCGCCTCTGCCGGAGAAACTGCTTCCGGCTCAGCGGCTTCTTCCCTGCTGCTGCTGCTGCTTCGGCGGAGGATGATGGCTCGTATTGTTCTCGAACTTTTTGGTAGGCCGGAGGAGCCGACGCCTGTATGCGCCGCAGGTCGGTGCCAACGCCGTCGTGCGCCGATGCGACCCAGCAGACATGGACTCCGGCCATCTCCACCTTGCTGACGGTGCCCACCCTGCGGCAGGGGTTCCAGCACCCATAGAGCCATCGGCAGGTCTTGAACATGTCCACCGGCCCCGTGACGCGCTGCCCCGGGTAGAGGCGCGTGTTCATCTGGCTGCGGAAATAACGTCGCCCCCCCGCGCCTGCTGTCGTCGCGACCGGCAGCAGCTTCTTCGACCGCTCGTCGCCGATGACCTTGCAGACGGCGCCGTCGTCGAACGCCACGTTGAAGTTGAGGGACACCTCGAGGACCCGGCCGAGCCACGCGCCGGACACCACGAAGTCGCCAAGGCTGAGCTCCCTGACGCGTCGCAGGCTGTCCGGCGACACCCCGCTCATGGCCACCGCGGCGGCCGGCTCTCCGTCGTCGCCGAGCTTCACGAGGTCGAGCACGGTGGTGAATCCTGTCACGGCGCCGACTCGGCCGTCCTCCGACACGACGACGTCGCCAAGGGGCCAGCGGTTCCTGTCGACGACGGTGATGTCGGTGAACTCCGCGGCCTTCAACGTGCCGTCCGCCCGCACAATCCCGAACGTGCCTGCGGGGAGCTTAGGGAAGTAGGGGTGGCCTTCCGGGACCATCCTGCCCTGGAAGCCAGGAGCATCATCGCCTTTCGCCTCGACCCTCAAAAAGTCACTTCGGTAAGTATGCTCGGCGACGACGTCCATTACTACAACTTGCGACGAGGTCCGTCTTTCTGTCATCTTGCGCGTCGACCGATCGATCAAAACGCAAGGCAGACTGCGATCGACTTTGGCAGGCAATGTCGCGTGTTCTTTCTTGAGGGATTTAAGCTATGTAGGTGTTCTATATATAGTATGAAGGGCATGTTTGTCCGGGAGTTTGAGTCCATGTCGGACTGCTGCACAAACATACCAGAGATCAAACCGGAGAAACATAGGGTCGTAGATCCCTGCCTCCCTGGTGCCCAGCTGTTCGTGGAACCGGAACCTCGGTTGATTCGCCACCGACTCGGACTACACGAAGGCATGCGTCAGTAAGTTTTTGCCTAGAATATACATAGCATGTGTCAGTTAGTTAATTAATCGGATTTACCAAAACCCATGACACTGTTTTATGTACAACACAGGAAAACGTGAAGGAGACAGCAAGGAGCCGGCGCCCAAAAGATATGCCGACGGAACCGATTAGAGTATTACCATGCATGGTGTTTAAGATGGTGTTTAGAAAAATAAACCCCTTTTTTTTATTTATACTAGGTAGATGCCTAACTAGCCACCTCTTCTATAAAAATAAGCACCAATGCTTAGCATAATGGTTGGTTTATTTTTATAAGTACTCTTCTAAGCACCTCCCATTATACATGCTCTTAGAAGCGTTCTTTTCCAACCGCCAGGAGAGATCATCTTCCAACGGCTACCTCCGCCGTGTCATCGGTGGTGAGGGGGTCACCAGATCCACGCGTGTGGATAGTTTTAGACAAAAGTATAGTTTTGTTTTTAGGCTGCTCATCGTCTCGGTTTCGGGAGCGACGATGACGGCGATGAATAAATTTTCTTAGGATCCTTCCCCGATGGATTTGGAGATCAGTCTATCCAAGCAAGGACGGTGTGGCGGTGGCGACATCCTCGTGGTGGATTTGTGTTCTTAGGCTCCGCCGCTGCGGCGGCGTTTGCTCCAATGCTGGCGTGGAACCTGGGAGGTAGTCCAGGAGCGAATGCGGATTGTGCTCTGCACCGACGGCATCTGGAAGATGGAGGATCGTGTGCTGGGTCCGTCGTTCATGGATGACGGGTTTGGCTTCCTCGTTCGACGTGTTAGTCTTGTGATGACCCACAAGTATAGGGGATCGTAACAGTCTTCGAGGATAGTATAACCCAATTTATTGATTCGACACAAGGAGAGCCAAATAATACTTATAAGCCTTAACAACTGAGCTGTCAATTCAGCTGCATCTGGAAATAGTCTTGCTCACAGTAGTTTATCAGTAGCAACAACTTTGTAGTAGAAATAGCAAAGTAACAGCAGCAGTAAAACAAAGGCAGTAGTAACAATAGTAGCAAACAGTAGGATATGAGTACGGTAGGCATAGGGATGGATAGACGGGCGTTGCATGGACGAGACTATTCATATAACTTCAAGATCTAGGGCATTTCCAGATAAACAAGATAAAGCATCCAAGTACTAAATAATCATAGGCATGTGTTTCATATATAGTCATACGTGCTCACAATGAGAACTTACACAACATCTTTTGTCCTATTAGCCTGTTGCAGCGGGGCAAGGGAATCTACTAGCAATTAAGGTACTCCTTTTAATAGAACCATCCCCTCCGGTTTTCCCAATTTCTATCACTTCGGGGCCTTTGGTTTCGGACAACGATATGTGTACACAACTTGCAGATAAGATCACAAACAATATTATCATCATAAATCAATAACATGTTCAGATCTGAGATCATGACGCTCGGGTCCTAGTGACAAGCATTAAGCACAACAAATTGCAACAAAGTCAAATAGCACTAACAAATATACTAGGCACCATGCCCTAACAATCTTATTCGATTACATGATAGATCTCACCCAATCCCTACCATCCCCATAGCCTACAGTGGGGGATTACTCACTCATGGATGGGGGAACATGGATGGTTGATGGAGAGGCGTCGGTGATGATGATGGCGATGATCTCCTCCAATTCCTCGTCCTGGCAGGGTGCCAGAACGGAGTTTCTGGTTCCGAATCACGGTTTCTGGTGGTGGCAGCATAGCGGAACTCTATCTGAAAAACGTCGAACCCTCCGGAGTTTTTAGGTTAGAAGGCTTTATGTAGGCGAAGAGGGAGGCCGAGGGGGTGCCCGAGGTGTCCACACCCCTCCCAGGCGCGGCCTGGCCTAACCCGCGCGGCCAGGGGGTGTGGGCCCCTCGTGCCCTCCTTCGTGTCAGCTTCTGGCTCCGTGAGTCTTCTGGTAAAATTGGAGTTTTGGCATATTTTTCGAGATTTTTCCTGAAAGTTGATTTTCTGCACAAAAACTAGACACCAAAGCAATTTTGCTGAAAGTAGCGTCAGTCTGTGTTAGTTCTATCCAAATCACACAAGTTTAGAGGAGAAACAATAAAAAAAGTGTTCGAGAAAGTAGATACGTTTTGGACGTATCAACTCCCCCAGGCTTAGTTTATTGCTTGTCCTCAAGCAATTCAGTTGAAAACTGAGTGCGATAAAAGAAACTTTCACGACGTTTGCTTCATGTGATGTATATATTCTCAACATATGATTAGTACTTAGACAATTCATAATAAAGAGTATGCAACTAAGTCTACTCAATGGTCATTGCAAGCTATGAAGAGATTCCAACACAATAATAAGTAGCATGAACCATAAACATAAGCAACATTGCAATGCTCATAAAAAGGTATGATAGAGTGGTATCTCGCTTGCCTTTGATTGTGGAGCAGAACATAAATGCCAAGGCACCTCTGGAGTTCAAATGAAGACTAGAAGTAAAGATATCAAAGATACAAGCATCAAAGTCATGACATAATTAACCAAGTTTTGAGACAAGCACATTACACTAAGAATGACAATTATGCTCTCAAGATGGTGCTCATAGAATAAGTGGTGACTCAAAAAGGAAGTGAAAAGGTTTTGAAAAGTTTGAAAGGCTTCCAAATGCTAAAAGTATGGTACTCATTAGCTTTGAGCTCTCATTGCCCCTATCATAGGCATCTTTTAAGTGATTAAGTTTAAAGTGAGATCCAATATGAGTTATATGCTTGACTGACAATAAACTGGAAATCTCATGTCCCTTGAGTATGAAGGCCGCTCCTCATGCTACTCAACTTTAGTTACTGGTAAGTTCTTATCATCGTAAATGCATGTGTATCATAGAGAACCGCCAACGGGGTACCCCTTGCCCAATAATACAGGATCTATCCCATATCAAAATGACAAGGCAAGCAGACAATGAGCATCTCAGCAATCTTCTTATTTACCATGGGAAAATGGTGTTTTTTCTCTCCTTTCCTCTTTTCTATATCTCTCTTTTTTTATAAGAAAAATGCTTCATAGATTGCTCACTATGGTGATGCTGCAAGTTTTCATCATGATTAGGCATGGCTTAGGCTAGCGGCCCAGGCGTTTCTCTAACACATATACATAACTCTATGGACTTACAAGTTCCCCTTTTATTTCACACCGACGACATCCGTAAACAAAAGAGCATGATATCAACTGGATAATATTTATAGGTGTTGAAAGCGTTTCCCGTGACAGCACGGTTCTGTTAACTCACAGCCTATAATTTGCAAGCATATAACTTTCATGGACAGTCACAATGGTTCAGTTTTATTAAGTGCAAGAAAATAAAGTGTGCCATCAAGTTTGTGAGATCTTTACTAACTAACTTTCTCATAACAAGCAAATATTTTATTTGGAAGAAAACAGGGCATAAAAAATATGCACGGAATAGCAAATGATGCTAATAGGTAGATATGATGGACACTTTTGACAAAATTGGTTTGGGGAGTTGGAAGCACGAGTAGAGCTCATACTCAGTGCAAGTGAAGGCTAACAATAGAGACGGAGCGACAAACGAGAGAGTAATAACTGTCATAATCATGCTTGCAACAAAACAGAATTAATTATGGCATAAAAGTGATACAAGAACTCTGAGGCAAAATAAATCATCGAGGCTTAATTGACTTTGTTCGGTCATATGCATACGTGAGCATGTGCCAAGTCGATTTAAATGAAACATTCAGAGGAGGATACCACAATGTCATACCAAGTTATGAATAGAACAATGCAAGCAAACATTCATATGACATGCTACAAACTATTAGCAAGCTGGAACTAATCATAAAAGAGCAAGAACTACTAAGCATCCATAATAACATACACCTTACATGAATAGACTAAGCATGCCCACAATGATGAGTATATGTACAAAAATGAAAACAAATAGAGTTTATTATCAGCCTCTTACCACACCTCAAGTTGTCATAAATCATCATTATTGCCTTTCACTTGAGTGGCTTGGATAATAACATGAAACCAAACTACATTGAGGGCCACTGAACTCTGCAACGAACTTCACAAACCAAAGAAGAACAAGAAATATTTTGGGGTTTTCGATTTTTAAAGCAAGCACTCAAATCAAAAACAAACAAAGCAAAATCTTTTTGGATTTTTCTTATAGCAAACCAAAGCTAAAAACAAAGAAACAAACCAAGAAAAACAATGAAAATATTTTTGGTCTTTTTGTGTTTTGGAAAGCAGAAATAAAAACCAAAAAGAAAGCGAAACATGGATATACAAAGTACCGACGAAGCATGATATGTAGATGAGTGTGATGTCGGTATACCTCCCCCCAAGCTTAGGCTTTTGGCCTAAGTGGAGCTCAATCCTAGCCTGACCAAGAAGGAGTGCCTCCGTAATGTGACAAAGAGGCCCCTTCGTCCTGGTACGTGCTCGAGGAAGCCCATGTGTAGTGCACAGAGTGGTCATAAGAGGGCGCGTCCCCCTGGTAGCGCTCATGGAAATCACGCACGCGTAGCTGATCGTCCATCTCCTCCTTGGAGCATGACCAAGGCCCCCTGCAAATACTGAACAAAGTAGCATGTGGCAAAGGAATTTCCCTCTCGTCCCCGTCAGTAAATATCATCATATAAACTAAACTCTCAAGGCTAGAGCTAGCACTAACAAAGTGATGCGCTTTCATGGCAGCTAGATCGAGCCTCTGTGGTGCCAGCATTGTATCATTCGGATCAATAGAAAGTTCTAAAGCAGCAACTACACATGCAAAAATAATACCCCCATAAATAGGTCCTCTAGCAGCTAGGGGACGAGCAATGAGAGAACCAAGATTGTACCTGGTTTCATTGTTAAGTGCAGCAGCTAGAAAAGCCAAATGATAGTTGGAAATATTGCTAGTGTTCTCCCTACCAAGAATGCTAGTGGAAAGATAATAAGCAAAATATCTGAGAGCTGGGAGTTGAATATTTCTTATCTTCCCGCGCTGGGTTGTGCGGTCATCATCATTTGTTACCCCACGGTAGAGCTCCAACAAATCAGCGGTCGAGCTTGAATCTTCTTCACCGTCCCAGCCATGCCAATACCTATAATGCTGCAAGATTTCTTCAATGTCATGGTGACAGGCCTATCATAGATTTTGAATGAAACATCTGTCCTGAAAGGGGTGTTAGTGAAAGAGAAACTCTCCACAAAAATTTTGGTGAGCAAATCATATTGCTCACTCTCATCCTGCATATAATTGTTTAGACCACCCCTCCGAACAAGAGTTAGGAAATCATCGAGAATCCCTACATCTTGCAAAAAGGTAAAATAAGGGAAGGCGGAAGGGTGCGCATCCCCCTCATCTCCCTCGTTGCCAAAGCACGGCGCAATAAGATCCTCATTGTATGATGGCCTAGCTCGAGAGGATAATCTCGAAGGCCTTGTCCTCCAACGTGCATCACTTTCAAACACTTCTCCAAAGGTGTGGTTGTCTATGACCATTTTTTCTGAAATTTTTAGACAAACATCAAACCAAGTGATTTCCAAGTTAATGAATGATGAGGAACTACTATAGGAACTTGCTAGAGGGCTAAACATGCATCAAAATGAAATTTCTAAGCATGGAACAACCATGCAAGCTCACACAACCTGTCACCTACAGTAGCAAAATATTCAAGATACAATCCACCAATCAAAAATCTAATTGGACAAGCGGAGGAGGCACATATCGGAGAGCAATCCCTCCAAAAATCAGCAACAAAGATGGGCTAAGCAAGGAGATCTAAATTCGGGAGCAAGAACAGCAGGAACTCGAGCTTGAGAAAGTTTTCTGGTGTTTTTTGGGAAACTTTATTTTTCGCCAATTTTTAGGTTATGAAAATTTATTTTCTCGCAGAAAAAGATTTTTGAAAGACACGAAAAGCAAACCAAAACCAAAACTACAGAATTTCTAAGACACTCTAAAAAAGAAAACAACTAGCAAAACTAAGACGAACAAGGCGAAGAGCAAAGATTGGAAAGGAGAAAAGTAAAAGTGAGCAAGTATAACCATTGTGAAAGCATTGTTTTGTTCATTAAAATCCTTTTGTTAACAGGGTTGATCAAGTCTTGTTACCAAAACAATCTTATATGAAACAAAACTTTGCATTTCACAAAATCATTATGTTATCTCAATCTTGATAGCAATAGTCCCAATCATAATAGTTTCAAAACTTTCTTGTAGAATGGGACAATATATTTCTCCAACTTTGATGCTCTCAATATTTTCAATTGAATTCAGGTCATAGCTCTTATCAATCTTCTTGGGGAAATTTAGACAGTATGCTCTTTGTCATTAATATTAAAAGTTACTTTTCCTTCATTACAACTGATGAAAGCACATGCAGTATTAAGAAAAGGTCTCCCAAGAATAATAGACATATTATCATCTTCAGGCATCTCAAGCACAACAAAATCAGTTAAAACCAAGCAATTATGAGCTACTTGAACAGGACCATCCTCACATATACCAACAGGAATAGTAATTGACTTATCAGCCATTTGCAAAGATATATCAGTTGGTATCAACTTTTCTAGCTGGAGTCTCTTGTAGAGAGAAAAATGCATAACACTAACTCCAGCTCCCAAATCACACAAAGCAGTTCTAACATTATTATTTTTAATAGAGCAAGGAATAGTTGGAATAACCGGATCACCAAGTTTCTTTGGAACCTTACCATTGAAGGAATAATTAGCAAGCAAAGTAGAAATTTCCTTATTAGGAATCTTCCTTTTATTAGAGACAATACCCTTCATATACTTTGAATAATGAGGCAACTTAATAGTATCAGTCAAAGGAATTTGCAAAAATAAAGGTTTCATCCACTCACAAAACTTGTTATAGTGTTCTTCCTCCTTTGACTTGTGTTTCTTATTAGAAAAAGGCATTGGTTTATGCACCCAAAGTTCTCTTTCACTACCATGATTATTATCAATAAAATCTTCCTTAGTATACTTAGTGTTCTTAGTGTGCTTCTCACGTCCTTCTTCAATTTCTTCCTTATCAGGAGCATCATTTTTATCATTACCACTTTCAGTTTCAGCATCAGAGACAAATATACTATTAGGATCTACAGCAGGTTCAGAAGGTTCCTCAACTGTTTTATGTTTCTTTTTCTTTCTCTTAGAAGGACTACCACTATTTTCAGCTTGTTGAGAATCCTGCTCAATTCCTTTAGGATGTCCCTCGGTATATAAGGGATCTTGAGTGGCAGCACCACTCCTAGTTCTAATTCCATAAGCATGTTTATCTCTAGAAGCATTAAGTAGCATATCTTTTTGTCCTTAGCAGGTTGATCAATTTGGGTTTGAACCATTTGGAAGTGTTTAACAAGAATTTTAACATCATTAGCAATTCTTTCCACAATATCTTTCAACTCATTAATAGCTCTAGAGTTTTCCAATAAATGATTATGAACTTGTTTATTAAAATTACCTTGTTTAACAATAAAAGTATCAAGTTCCTCTAAGCATTGATCAGGAGGTTTACCATAAGGAATATCACCTTCATCAAAGTGTTGGAGAGAGTGCACCTCAATAGTGGATGAATGGGAGATTGGCTTACATAATTCTTTTATAGGAGGTAAATTCTTCACATCTTCAGATCTAATACATTTCTCCTTAAGACATTTCTTAGCTTGTGTCATCACTTCATCATTTAATTCAATCACTCCCCTCTTCTTTGGTGTTGGTGTTGGAGTTGGTTCAGGCACAATTGGTTCAGGAGCAGTAGGCTCAGGTGTAATTGGCTCAGTTGTAGTCCAATCATCATAATTCTTGCTTATTTTAGCCATTAATTCTTCAGCTTTTACAGGAGTTCTTTTCCTAAAAACACAATCAGCAAAACTATCTAGGTATGTCCTAGATTCATCAATTAATCCATTATAATAGATATCAAGAAGCTCATTTTTAAGTAATGGACATCCAGGATGTGCATGAATCAAGGCGCGGAACCTTGTCCATGACTCAGGTAATTTCTCCTCTTCTCCATGTTTAAAATCAAAAAGTTTCTGCAAAGCAGCATGTCTAGCAGTAGGAGAGAAATATTTCTGAAAGAAAGTAGCAATCAAGCAATCAGGGCTATCAATGGATCCAGGAGGTAAACTATTAAACCAAGCTTTAGCTTCTCCTTTTAGTGAAAAGGGGAAAACCTTAGCAACAAAGTAGGTACGCATCTTAACATCATCAAAAAATAAGGCACTCATAGTGGAAAGCTCATTCATATGTGCCACAGCCCTTTCATTCTCAGTCCCACAAAAAGGTTCTTTCTCAACAATGTTTATATAGGATAAATCAAGAGAGAAATCATAATCTTTATCTTTAATGTCTATGGGAGAAGTAGCAAAGTTAGCATCATGAGACAGTTTAGGTATAATAATACATTTCTCAAGAAGACTCCTAATAGCACTATATGTTTCGATACTCTTCAATAAATTCACCAGTCATCTCAATGTAACCATCATTAATATCATAACTCTCTCTAGACTTAGGTGAGCTAACAGGTGTAATAGTGTCTTCACTAGGAGTTTCAGTGTTTCCCAATATAGTTCTAGCAATAGTAGCATCTAGGAAAGGACCTAATGAACCACTCTCATCAAGCACAGTAGAAGTAACATCATGAGCATCAGAAGCAATTTCAGATTCAATAGTAGTAGCAGTGTGTGTAGCATGTGTATGTGGTGGTGGTGTAACAAACTTACTTAGAACAGACGGTGAATCAAGAGTAGCAGAGGTATTTAGAACTGTACCTCTTCTTGTAGTGGATGGTAAAATAGGAAACTTTCCATCACGAGTTTTCCCCATGATGAAAAAGGATAGCAACGAACAATAATACATCCAAGTGAACCTACAAATAAAGCTATGCTCCCCGGCAACGACACCAGAAAATAGTCTTGATGACCCACAAGTATAGGGGATCGCAACAGTCTTTGAGGATAGTATAACCCAATTTATTGATTCGACACGAGGGGAGCCAAAGAATACTTATAAGCCTTAACAGCTGAGTTGTCAATTCAGCTGCACCTGGAAATAGTCTTGCTCACAGTAGTTTATCAGTAGCAACAGTTTTGTAGCAGCAATAGCAAAGTAACAGCAGCAGTAAAACAAAGGCAGTAGTAACAATAGTAGCAAACAGTAGGATATGAGTGCGGTACGCATAGGGATGGATGGACGGGCGTTTCATGGACGAGACTATTCATATAACTTCAAGATCTAGGGCATTTCCAGATAAATAAGATAAATCATCCAAGTACTAAACAATCATAGGCATGTGTTCCATATATAGTCATACGTGCTCGCAATGAGAACTTGCACAACATATTTTGTCCTGCCAGCCCGTTGCAGCGGAGCCTCAAGGGAATCTACTGGCAATTAAGGTACTCCTTTCAATAGAGCACCGAAGCAAAGCATTAACACTCCATGAACACATGTGATCCTCATATCACAGTCATCCCCTCCGGCTGCCCCAATTTCTGGCACTTTGGGGCCTTTGGTTCCGGACAATGATATGTGTACACAACTTGCAGATAAGATAACAAATAATACTATCATCATGAATCAATAACATGTTCAGATCTGAGATCATGGCACTCGAGCCCTAGTGATAAGCATTAAGCACGACAAATTGTAACAAAGTCAAATAGCACTAACAAAGATACTAGGCACCATGCCCTAACAATCTTATCCGATTATATGATAGATCTCATCCAATCCCTACCATCCCCATAGCCTACAGCGGGGGATTACTCACTCATGGATAGGGGAAACATGGATGGTTGATGGAGAGGCATAGGTGATGATGATGGCGATGATCTCCTTCGATTCCCTGTCCCGGCAGGGTGCCAGAACAGAGTTTCTGGTTTTGAATCACGGTTTCTGGTGGTGGCGGCGCAGCGAAACTCTATCTGGAAAAACATCGCCCCCCCCCCCGGAGTTTTTAGGTCAGAAGGCTTTATGTAGGCGAAGAGGGAGGCCGAGGGGGTGCCCGAGGTGGCCACACCCCTCCTAGGCGCGGCCTGGCCGGACCCGCGCAGCCAGAGGGTGTGTGCCCCTCGTGGCCCTCCTCCGTCTCAGCTTCTGGCTCCATGAGTCTTCTGGTAAAATAGGAGTTTTGGCATATTTTCTGGGATTTTTACTGAAAGTTGATTTTCTGCACAAAAACTAGACACCAAAGCAATTCTTCTGAAAACAGCGTCAGTCCATGTTAGTTGTATCCAAATCACACAAGTTTAGAGGAGAAACAATAGCAAAAGTGTACGGGAAAGTAGATACTTTTTAGACGTATCATCGTGCGGTGGTGCTAGATCTAGAGCTTGATGGCGTGTCCGGGGTGTTGCCCCGGTCTGATTCGTTCAACGAGAATGATTTCACCTTGGTTGAGCCACCTTGAAGGTCCGCAAAGCTGCATGTCAGTGATGGAGCCGCTTCGAGCTCAGGTGAAGAGGTGATCTGTCATTCTTTTTTTTTGGTGGCTGTTGTGGTGGTGCCAGAGGCAGGTGACGGGCATTGGCGTCAATCTCAGAGGTTTCCTTTGTCTAAATTGTTTTCTTTCTTGGCTAATGGTCCTTTTGTGCTAAGGTTTGCGTTCTGCTGTCTTTTCACTTTTGCCAAGTCGATGTTTACGTGACTTGTAATATGATCTTTATGATATATAAATGAGACATGTATTACCATGCAAAAAAAAATGACGACAGCCATTTGTCAGGGCCGCCAGCCTACACCCGACATGTCGATGGCCTCTAAAAAACTATCGGCGTAGACCGGCTCTCAGCTTAGCTCCACATGTGTCGTCGGCCACCTTCGGCATATCTTGGTCGTCAGATTATGGGGAACCCCTTAATATGGCAGCTCGACGGTGTTACCCATACACGGCGACCCTAACTGAGGGTCGTCGGCATAGCCCTCTTCATTGCTAAGCCCGCGGCAATATCATAAGCATAGCTATTTCCCCCTTTCCCATTAATGCTTCCACTTTCTTTGATTTACTTATGTTTAATTTGCATTTGATTTTTTGCATTGTACTTTTACTTAATACTAATATATCACATAAAATCAAACAATATAAAGGTTTTGATTGTTTAAAATTTTCTTATGATCACATATGGATTTGCATAAAATGATATACTGTGAAACTCCCACGTCGGGTTAACTGGAGGCAACCTTCTGGTATAATGGGCTCAATCTTGTTTTTTCATGTTGCTATGATCTAACCTGACAAAAATAAATATAAAAATCCATTGGTCCACTCTCGTTGGAGGCCGGTCAAGGGGTAGATCTATGGAGCCCATGGTCTAGGGTTTCACTAAAAACGATAGATCTGAGAGCCATAATCCCAAAACTTGCATATGGTCCTAGCATATGTATAAAAGTGTGGTGGTTTGTTGAGATGTCCAAGACACGCATCCCGGATGCGAGGTTGTTCACATACATGCAATAACACCTACAAAGGTTCTCGAGTTGTAGCTAGAAACTCTCGTGTCGGGTCAACCTGAGGGAATACTTCGAAATATTGGGATCAACCTTGGTCTCACATGTTGTTATGACCTAACATAATAAAAATAAAGATAACAGTTCATTTGTCAACCATCTCGAAGGTCGGTCAAAGAGGTAGTTATGTAGGGGGCCATGGTCTAAGGTTTCGTTTGAAATATCATATCTGAGAGATGGAATCTCTCCAAAACTTGCATCTGACCCTAGATTATGTATAAAAGTATGGTGGGATGTTGATATATCCAAGAAACGCATCCCGGGTGCAAGCCTGTTCACTTCATCCTCTGCCTTGATTTTTTTGTCTTCAGTCTTCATCGATTCCTTGATGTACAACCAGTGGTTTTTTAGTTCCTTGGGACTGGATTATTTACCATACAAAGTATCTTTTTGGATAGTAGTACAACACGTTTCGTATGCGTGCTCGCGTCGGTCATAGTCGTCTCGGCTACAGTACTCTCGAAGGAGGCACGACATACTTTTCTGCGCCCGACGTCTCGCTTGTTTCTTCTACCTCTTCAAAGTACTTCTCGACGAAAGATAGAGCAAACCTTTTTTTGACATGATTAGCTTATATGTTTCGGGCTGGTACTTTTAGTCTAGACATCCACGTACAGAGCCAACATAACTAGACCAATTTAGTTTGCTAGCTAGTGTCGTTGGATTGATTACAAGTACTCCACGAGGGGGTCCTATAAGTGTGAGAAAATGTGGGGTGTGAGACGTACGTGTTGGGGTTCGAGGGAAGAAAACAAAAAAATCTATGATCGAAACCCTAATGCCAAGATCTATCTACTATTAATACAGTAACGGGAGGAGATACATTATTCATACCTTTAAAGACCGAGCATGATTAACATACCGTGAGGAACGTGGTTAAAGAACCTCGAGGTCACGAAGTCCTATGACTCCGACAACTCCTAGCACCGCAAGTACGGTGCCGCCAGAGGAAGTCACACACGTATAGTGCCTGATGACGACTCCCACTTCTCCCCGATCTATCCGATATTGCGGAAGTAGATCTCCCGGCTCCGAATCTCGCAGCGTGACGGCGCTCTGTGGTGAAAAAATCCTCGCTCGCACAACCTGATAAGACGTATATATATATAGAGAGAGAGAACAAGCCTTTATGTATTTTTAGTGAAAAATTGGTGTGTTTTAATCCATCTATGGGCACCCCTTTATATAGGCGGAGGTAGGGGATCCC
Organism: Avena sativa; assembly: GCA_916181665.1. NCBI lineage: Eukaryota > Viridiplantae > Streptophyta > Magnoliopsida > Poales > Poaceae > Avena > Avena sativa. The sequence continues at coordinate 290,771,442 of OV702296.1, forward strand.
TCTATCTTAGGTGCCCCATATGATACTAAAAACAATAAGAAAAAGGGAGCAAACCCGCAGTCGGCCGGGTGGGCCGCCTGCTCACCCACGTGCGGCCAAGCAAGGGAATGCGGTGGCAACAGCGGCGGGAGAAACCAGTCGGGTGGGCCACCCGCGTGCCCCTGCGGCCTGCGACGCAGACCGCCGCGATGGTGGCTAGTGCTGGCCCAGGGTGGGCTAGCCCGTCAGCGCGCGCTTGCGCGCGTCGCCTATGCGGCAAGCGGCGGCGGCGGCTCCCGGGTGGGCCGGCCACTTGCGGCCCATCAACAGTAGCGATGTTGTGGCGTGCATCGCACAACAACAGCCGCCCCGTGTGGTGGGCAATATGCACCGCCCGCGTGGGCTGTTCAAAACAACCCTCCTTTTGTCTTTTTTGTCCGTTTCTTTTTAGGTAAAATTTCTCCGGGTTTTTTGCCTAATAAGTAAGACGCCTTTATAAGTCTGTATTCAAATATTCATTTATAATATATTAATTCACAATTAACATATAATAAATATATATTTAAATCATTATTTATCCAAAAACACTTTTCGGTCCTTTTTTTCTTTATCCTTTCTTCGAACACCTTTGGATCTCCCTAGAACTTTTCTAGTCTCTCTCTTCTCACTTCTTTAGTGATTCCGAATCAGTAATTAACAATCTCTAAGCTTCGTCAAACCCTTAAGCGTGCTACCCAACAGTTCGAGAATACTCCAGACATGGCCAAGACTCCTCTCCGACCAATGATCAACAGCGGGACCTAGATGCCCATGATGACCACCTGTACATTCCACGAAATTTGTCGTTGAACCGTAAACACTTTATCTTATTCATTTTGTCTCTGCGATATTGTATTGTCCGAGGCTTGATCAAATGACATCACCATGTCAGGGTTCAACCTTGTTACCAAAAATACCTTCTTTACTCGATCTGATAAGTGATATCCCTCATGACCTAGTCACACGCTGCGTAGCATATGGATATAACTTATCCGAGTGGGCCTAGAGTATCTTTCGTCACGCGGATGGACAAATCCCGCTCTTGAGTCAGTCGCCTCAACCTGTTCCTCTGGATACTCAATGGCACCTTATGATCACCGTTCCACCGAGTGACGTTAAGTGCCATTAAAGTATCTTGGGGAGACAGTGATTAGATATGTTCTCACGGTCTAAGGAAAAGGTCAATATGTTTCCTAATCATCGTAACCTAAACTCTGTGACATGATCGCGATACGATGCTATAGATAGGGTATGTTCACCATCTTATTCTCTAATGAAATGACTCCATTGTCAATTGGGTCTGAGGCACCAATGATACGTCCAATTTGCATCACCATTCTATATCATAATTTGCCTCTATTCATTGGTATATTTCTTATTAAGAGGTGTTACTTATGTTTTTTCATCTATTTTTGCATGTTGGATGATTCTTGGAGGATGAACTGCCGGAGTCAGGTTCCTGATGGAAAAAGAGGTGTTTTGATGCAATTTCGCAAAGATCAGAAAAATACCAGAAAAATCATGGGAAAAAATATTTTCTTAGAAGACGAAGGAAGCCAGAAGGGGAAGCGGAGATGGGCCATAGGGGGCCCATCCCCTAGGCGTGGGACCCCCTAGGCCACGCCTATAGGGGGTGTGGCCCACCTGGCCGGCCTCCGACTCCGCCCTCTCACCTATATTTTCCTCTCGGAACCCTAATACCATGGGAGGGACCACAGAAAGATTTTTCTGCCTCTGCGGGGCAGAAAACACCGAGAGAGAAAAGAGCTTTCCGGCAGACAGATTTCTGCCGGGGAAATTCCTTCTCGGAGAGGGGAGATCGTCGCCATCAACACCATCATCAAGCTAGACTTCATCGGGATCATCATCATCCACACCATCATCTCCACCGGCACCATCATCACCACTCCATCCTGCTGTAACAATCGTGCTGAATACTTGCATAGTTCTTAGGGGAAACTTTCCCGGTGTTGATTACTATTATAGTTGATGCTTGTGAGTGGAACCATTGGATTATTGTTTATGTTCAGATTGTTGTTCATCACCATATCATCTTTGATCTTGATCCATATGATGTCTTGTGAGTAGTTCGTTTAGTTCTTGAGGACATGGGAGAAGTCATGTTGTTAGTAGTGGATTTGTGTTGAGATATTATTCAATGGTTTAGTATTTAAGTTGTGGTGCTATTCTTCTAGTGGTGTCATGTGAACGTCGACTACATGATACTTCACCATTTATGGGCCTAGGGGAATGTGTTGTGTATTTGGCTACTAATTGTGGGGTTGCCGGAGTGACAGAAACCTGAACCGCAGTTAGGACACCATTGCACAAGGGAGCGTAGGATCTTAGAGTTTAAGGATGTGGTTAGGTTTATATCTTAATTATTTTCCTGTAGTTGCGGATGATTGCAGGGGGTTTAATCACAAGTATGTATTAGTCCAAGTAAGGTCGGTACATTAGCACAGGTTCACCCACACAACACTTACAACACCAAAGAATACTACTCAGCTATTTGAAGCAAAAGCACTTGACAGTATTCCCATGTGTCCTCGAGAACGTTTGGTCATTATAAGTATTTCCACCGGCTTGTCCTTTGCTAAGAAAGGATTGGGCCACTTGCTGCAGTTGTTTGTTGTCTTTATTACTTGCACTTTGTTTCTTTGCTTTATCATAAAACCCCTAAAAATCCGTTTGCTAAGTATTTACAGAGATTTGCTGCTCCATACCACTAGTCAACACCTTCTGCTCCTCGTTGGGATCGACACTCCTATTTATCGAAAGTACTACGATACACCCCCTATACTTGTGGGTCATCAAGACTATTTTCTAGCGCCGTTGCCGAGGAGTGAAGCACTATGAAGAGTGGAAATGGTAAAGGGAACTTCTACTGTGAGTATTGCTTTTTATTTCTGTTTGTTACTTTGTTTCCAATATGGATAACCCACTTGGTTTCCTGTTTGGGAAAACTACTGCCATTGTTAGGGTAGTAGATGAACCACCACCTGTTGAGATAGATTCCTTTAAGATACCTACAAGTATTGTTGATCGTGTTATGGATAATTATTATTTAGGGGATGGAACTGTCCACCCTGGTGATCACTTGCTTTTTATCCATGAATTATGCAGGTTGTTTAAGTGTGCATGTATCACAACTGAACAGGAAGAAGTTACTCTCTATATCCTTGAAAGGGAGAGTTGAAGAATGGTATAAGCTGCTGAAGAATGGGCAATCCATGGAATGGAAGGAGATGGCATCTCTCTTTTATTCTAAATTCTATCCTCCCAGTGAAATCCATAAGGATAGAAATCTGATATATAACTTTTGGCCTCGTGATGGAGAGAGTACAACTCAAGCTTGGGGGAGATTGAAGTTATAATGCTTAAATGTCCTATTCATGAACTCCCTAACAATATTATTATCAATAACTTTTATGCTAGGCTTTCTCTTCATGATAAAGATTTACTAGATGCTTCTTGTGCTGGATCATTCACACGCATGAAGGAAGAAGCTAAATGGGATCTTCTAGACCGTATTCAAGAGAACACTGAATCTTGGGAGAATGACAAAGGAAGAAAGTCAGGTATAAACTATGATTATGAATGCATAAAATCTTTTATGAGAACTGATGACTTCCGTGATATTAGTAATGAGTTTGATCTTGACTCCCAAAGTATTGCCAATTGTTTTAAAGCCTTTGCCTCTTACATAGAAATTCCCCAAAAGAAGTGGAATAAGTACCATGCACCTTATAAAGATGTTATTAGTCATGTTCCTGTTAGAAGCACCGAAGTTTGTACTACTACTCATATTGTGCCTGAACCTTATGTTGATAAAATACCTTTCCCAGCTAAGGTAAAGGAGTATTCTATGATGATTAATGCGAATAACAAAGGTACTAAGAAAACTGTGGAACCCGATGAGCAAATAAATATGGAACCTCTGGTAGCTATTGTGAAAGATCTTGTCACTGGAAATATAGAGGATGAGCACATTGTATTTTGTGAGTATGCTTCTAATATTATTTCTCATCCTAGTAAAGCTAGAAAAGCTAGTGTCATTGTCCTTTCTGTTAGAATTGGTGATCATTGCTATTATGGTTTATGTGATATTGGTGCTAGTTCTAATGTTATTCCTTATGAGCTTTACAGGAAAATTATGCATGAAATTGGTCCTTGTGAGCTTGAGGACATTGATGTGGTTATTCACCTTGCTGATAAGGAACCCATTTGCCCTATTGGTATTGTAAGAGATGTGGAAGTCCTTTGCGGTAAGATTAAGTATTCTGCTGATTTTCTAGTACTTAATTCAGCAGCTAGCAAAACTTGTCCTATCATTTTTGGTAGACCCTTCTTGAACACTTGTCCTATCATTATTGATTGTAAGAAGGAGAAAGTTTTAACTAAGTTTGATGGAGATTCTGATGAGTTTAACTTTTCCAAATTTTCTATCCTTGTGAAAATAGCGCCTAATAAAGATTTCAAGATGGAACAATTTGCTTCTATTGATCCGGTTTATGACCTTGGACCTCTTTTTGGTGATTGTAAGTATGCTCATTCTGATGATAAAGTTGTTGACAGTGATAGTTATATTGTCAACTTTATTCAAAGTGCTACTGAAATTTATTATGAGAGAAGGAAACATGGTTTTATGCATCTCAATAATGTGAAGTTTCCTCGTTTTATGTTGAAAGCTTTGAAGTTGCATTTGTTTTGTCTTCCTATGCTAGTGGCTTTTTTTTCAACAATTTGTTTTCTCATGATACCCCCATGCATAGGAAGTGGGTTAGACTCAAATGTGTTGGTTATTTGCTTCTTAATGCTCTCTTTCATTTCAAATATTTATCTCCTATGTGAGCATCTTTGAAATTATCAAGCCTAACTTAAAGGCATTAAAGAAAAGTACTTCTTGGGAGATAACCCAATAGTTTTGTCGAGTCTTGGAAGTTATTACCTCAGTAATAACCGCTCCTTATCCTTTTTGTTTTGGTTTTTGTGTCAAGTTCAACTACTTTTGAGAAGTAGAGGAGTTGTGAAAAGTGTCTGTCCTGGGACAGATTTTTGTGCTGCATAGTACAAATTTGTGAAGGATCTCAGTACTTCGGATGGAGCTTTATTTTTGTTTGCTTGTTCTCCAAGTTGTTTAGTTTTGCACTTTTTGATTTGAGCAATAGAAGGTTTTCGAAAAAATCATTCTTTACCTGCTAGTCTGTTTTGATAGATTTCTGTCATCGTTTGCATTTGCCTCTTATATTGATTCTCTTCCAAATTCTTTTGGGTTTTTGGAAAGGAGTTGCTACAGTAGCTTTGTTTTGATGGATTTCAGTTGAAGTGTGAACCTAAAGGTTTATTGTTTTTGCTTACACTAATGTTTCCATTGAAGTTTGTATAATACCTTATGAAAAAAGGAATTTCCAGGAGAAGGAGAAAAGGAGTCTGCAGAGTCCGTCTTTGAATAGGTAAAAGTGGTGAAAACAGAAGGTTCGTGAAAGCCTAATCTTTTTATATTTTTGATGTTTTTATTACATACGGAAGGTTACGAAAAGAAACAGAGGAGGAAACAGAGTCCGGGGTGGCCACACCCACCCCAGGCGCGGGCCCCAGCTTGCCGCGCCTGGAGGGGGTGTGAGACCCTCGAGCTCCGTCTCCGCCTCGTTTTCGTACCACTACCTTCCTTATGTTTTGAAACTTCATAATATATAACCCACCGGATCCCCTGAGGTTCGTGTATCGTGTTCTCGTCGTGTTTTCGTTTTGATCTGTTTCTGTCAGGAAATCTTCTCAAGTTTAGAGCACCATGGTCTCCGCCAACAACAAAGGCAAGAAGCCCGAGGAAGATGATCATCAAAACCCCAAGGAGGAGGAAATCTTGGTTGGGGATGAAGAAGACATGGAAGAGGACGAGCATCCGGACACCCGCGTCGCAAGCATTGGAGTGGTGGCAAATCCTACCAAGCTTAGGAGGACAGCACGGATATCTACAGGAGGGAAAACTCCGCGTCATATCCTCGCTCCACGGTCACTTCCTCCACATACCAAGAATCCTTTCCATACTCTTATACATGAGCAACAATACCAACAGGTGCCCAAAGGGAACTTGCCCTCGGTCTGGGATATGCCTCGCTCTAATCATGCAGGGAAGGAACACACTAAGAAGGAAGAGTGGGGAAAGAATAGCAAGGACTGGGATTCTCGGTCTGATATGATCATGAACCGCATTGAGCAAAATTCGGAGTTGATCCATACTCTGACCTTCGAGATTGAGGATTTGAGGAAACTGATTGAGGAGCTTATCAAGATAACACCACCACCACCGAAGGAGTAGTTCGTCATCAGGTTTGGCATCCCCTTGGCTTGTTCCAAGCTTGGGGGAGTGTCGCGGTATCACATCATTATCTTTTACCTTTTACCTTTTTAGTAGATTCATATCTTTGGTAGAGAAGTTATCTTATAGGTTGGTTTGCTTGTGGAAGTATCTCTCATTTAGTTGATTATCTATGTATACCTTGGTGTGAGTGCCTTTATGGAATATTAATGATAAGTTTCATCTTTTACTTTTTGCACTTCTTATTTTAGTTTGCAATCTCTATTATATGATTGATCTTGTTGATCAGTATTGGCATTACTTTGGGAGCATCAAGTAGATCTAAACTGGTTTTGGCAAACCGAGCTCTGGTCAGTAGCAACACTTTTTGAGGTTTGAAAGGAAAAGAGAAAAAGCTTACAGGTATTTCGTATCATTTATTTTTCTTTCTTGATTGGCTCATAAGCTTAGTATTCTTTATTTAAGATATTTTGTGTCTTCAAGGAAGATTGCATGTTTAGCTTTATCACTTGTAGGTTTGCTTGTTTCTTTCAACTCTTTTGCTTGCTACCCAGCCTTGCTAGCCAAAAACCTGTTTTGAGAAGGCATACTTCTCATGCATCCAACCGCTTTGAACCAAACCTGTGCCATTTGTGTCCACCATATCTACCTATTAGCATTATTTCTATCCAAGCAAATTCTCAAGCTTCATCTATCTTTCAAATTAAAAACTATTTTGTTATGTGAAAACTAGTTAGTAAAGCTCTCACGAACTTGATGGCACACCTTATTTCCTTGCCCCTAATAATCTTGAATCATTGTGTCATCAAAGTTGTATATGCTTGCATCTATACGTTGGTATTAGCAGAACCGTGCTGTCCACGGGGAACGCTTTCAACACTTATGGATACATATCCAGTTTATATCATGCTCTTTTGTTTGCGGATGTCGTCGGTGTGAAATAAAAGGGGAGCTTGTAAGTCTATGAAGCTATGTATGTGTGTTAGATAAACGCCTGGGCCGCTAGCCTAATCCATGCCTAATCATGGTGGAAACTTGCAGAATAACCATAGTGAGCAATCTGTGAAGTATCCTCAATAAAAACCTATGCAAATAGCAAATAAAAAGATTGTTGCGATGCTTACTGTGTGCTTGCCTTGTCATTTTGATTATGGGATAGCTCATGTATCATGTGCAAGGGGTACCCCGTTGGCGGTTCTTTATGATACACATGTACTTACAATGACAAGAACTTACCGGTACCTAAAGTTGAGTATCATGAGGAGCGACCCTCGTACTCAACGGACATGAGATTGACAAGTTATATTTCGTCAAGCATATACTCCATCCTTGTTCACTTTAACCTTAATCACTTCAAGATGCTTATGATAGGGGCAATGAGGGCTCAAAGCTAGTAAGTACCATAATCTTTTGGAAGCACTTTATGACTTGAAATCCCTGCTTCCCTCTATGAAGGGACCTTTCTCCTATTTCTAAGTTGAGTCAGTAAACCTACTTCCTCTCTATCTCCAGCAAGCATTTGAGTTGTTGTGTTTCAAGCACTCATATGATGATTTATTCAATCATGTTCTTTATCTTCCTTGTTTGCACAAGCACTCTCAGAAGACGAAGGAAGCCAGAAGGGGAGGCGGATATGGGCCACAGGGGGGCCACTGATGACCCACAAGTATAGGGGATTGCAACAGTCTTCGCGAGTAGTATTACCCAATTTATTGATTCGACACAAGGGGAGCCAAAGAATACTTGCAAGCCTTAACAACTGAGTTGTCAGTTCAGCTACACCTGGAAATATTTCTTGCTCATAGAATTTTATCAGTAGCAACAGCAAAGCAACAACAATAGTGAAACAGGAGCAATAGTAACAGTAACGGTAACAGTAGGATTCGAGTGTGGTAGGCATAGGGATGGATGGACAGGCGTTGCATGGACGAGTCTAAACATGTAACTTCAAGATATAGGGCATTGCAGATAAATAATAACAAGCATCCAAGTACTAAACAATCGTAGGCATGTGCTCCAAATATAGTCATACGTGCTCGCAATGAGAACTTGCACAACATCTTCTGTCCAGCCAACCCGTGGCAGCGGGGCCTCTAGGGAACTACTGGCAATTAAGGTGCTCCTTTTAATAGAGCACCGGAGCAAAGCATTAACACTCCGTGAACACATGTGATCCTCACACCACAACCATCCCCTCCGGTTGTCCCAATTATTGTCGCCTTGGGGCCTTTGGATCCGGACAATGATATGTGCACACAACTTGCAGGTAAGATCACAAACAATACTATCATAATGATTCAATAATAAGTTCAGATCTGAGATCATGGCACTCGGGCCCTAGTGATAAGCATTAAGCACAACAAGTCGCAACAAAGTCAAATAGCACTAATAGAGATACTAGGCACTATGCCCTAACAGATCTTATTCGATTACATGATAGAACTCATCCAATCCCTATCATCCCCAAGCCTACAGCGGGGGATTACTCACTCATGGATGAGAGAAACATCGGTGGTTGATGGAGATGCATTGGTGATGACAATGGCGATGATCCTCTCCAAATTCCCCGTCCCGACAGGGTGCCAAAACGGAGTTTCTGGATCCGAATCTTGGTTTCTGGTGGCGGCGGCGGAGTGGAACTCTTTCTGGAAAACTATCGAACCCCCCTCGGTTTTTAGGTCGAAAGGCAACTTATAGGCACAGAGGGAGGTCGAGGAGCTGCCTGGGGTGGCCACACCCCACCCAGGAGCAGGTTCAGGTGGGCACACGCCTGGGGTGTGTCTGGCCCCCAGGCCTCCCCTCCGTCTCTTCTTCTGGCTCCGTGGATCTTCTGGTGAAATATATTTTTTGGCATATTTTCCGGGATTTTTCCTGATAGTTCATTTTCTGCACAAAAACAAGACACCAAGGTAATTCTGCTGAAAACAGCGTCAGTCCGTGTTAGTTGTATCCAAATCACACAAGTTTAGATAAGAAACAATAGCAAAGTGTTCGAGAAAGTAGATACGTTTTGGACGTATCAACTCCCCCCAAGCTTAGGTTATTGCTTGTCCTCAAGCAATTCAGTTGAAAACTGAGTGCGATAAAAGAACTTTCAGGAACACTTTGCTTCATATGATGTAAATATTCTTAGCACATGAGTAGATGCTTTCATAATAAGTAGTATGCAACTAAGTCTGCTCAATAGTCATTGCAAGCTATGAAGAGAAACCAACTCAATAATAATAAGTAGCATGAAACATAAACATAAGCAACATTGCAATGCTCATAATAAGGTTTGCAATAGGACTTTTAAACTTTAGATTAACACTTCAAAACAATACGATACCAGTTCATAAAGTAACTAACCAGAATTCTATAGTTCTATCATCTCAATTATAACTAAGCGCAAGGTGGTAAACGGATGCCAATGACTACAACAACTATGCAAATTCACTTTGATTTAATTTATGATAAATAGTGTTCAACTTTTAATCAAATTGATGTTGAACTCCCACTCAAAACAATATCCCTCACATTGTTTTAGTGATCACACGAACCAAATCCACCACATCAAAACCGATCATCACGAGAGTTGATGTAGCTTCAATGGCGAACAATCAACATGTTCATCATATCTACTATATGACTCATGCTTTACCTTTCGGTGATCCGTGTTCCGAGACCATGTCTGTACATGCTAGGCTCGTCAAGATCAAACCTTAGCTTCCGCATGAGCAAATCTGGCTTGCTCACGTTGTATACACTCGCAGAATCTAACACACCCGATCATCACGTGGTGCTTCGAAATAACGAGCTTTAGCAACGGTGCTTACTAAGGATGAACACTTTAAAACTTGAAATTGTGTGCTTGAGGGATCATCTTATAATGCTACCGTTGTGAACTAAGCAATACAAGATGCATAAAAGGATTAACATCACATGCAATTCATAATATGTGATATGATATGGCCTTTCTTCTTTGTGCTTCCGATCTCCATTTTCAAGCACGAACATGATCTCTATCATCATCGGCATTGCATCAAGGTCAATGACGCCGCTTCATGGTTGTCGTCCACCAGCTTCAACTATTACAACTACTTTGAATAGACACGCGGGTCTTAACAGAATTTAAAGACAACCATATGGCTCCTGCCGGTTGCCAACTTACAATAAGGAACATTGCATACATCAAATATAATCACAATCATGGCCATATCACATCACAGCACACCCCTGCAAAACAAAGTTAGACGCCTCTAATTTCTTTGCATGTTTTACGTGGTTTGGGGCTTTCAATAAGTGACGTTCTAACTTACGAACAAGAACCACAACATTGATACTAGTATTGTCAATCACCCATTGTAAATTGAATCTTAACTATGTTGGGAGAAACAGGCACCCGCAAAGCCACTTATGCAATACAAGTTGCATGTCAAGCGTGGAGCAAGTCTCATGAACGATGTCATGTAAGGTTAGCCCGGGCCGCTTCATCCCACCATCCCGCAAGATGCAAAGTACACAAGAAGCAATCGACAACAAAAGCATCAACGCCCATAATGTCCATTGTGTTCTACTCGTGCAACAGATCTACATATAGACACGGCTCTGATACCACTGTTGGGGTTCGTAGCATGGAAAACAAAAAAAATTCTACCGCATGAACACACAATCAAGATCTAATCTATGATCAAGCCAAGATCTATCCACTAGATTGTAGCAACGAGTTGATAGAATACTAACCCTTGGAGATCCAAAGCGGTTAACGAGAGCAGATTCTCGTGGGTGATGTAGTCATACACTTGCCGATCTCAAGATCGCGTAGACGATCCTTCCGGTGCTGCGTTCCGGCAGCGCTTCCGCAGTCGGTCACACGTTCGGTACTCGATGAAGACCTTCCTCTCCCTTGTTCCAGCAGGCAGCGGAGGTTGTAGCACTCTCCTCGCGATTCTGGCAGCACGACGGCGTGGTGTCGAAAGTAGAGGGGAGATCTCGCAGGGCTTCGCCTTAAGCCGAAGCGAGTATGGTGGAGCAAGAGAGGTGCCTTGGCGATCTAGGGTTTAGAAGCACCAAGGGGAGGGCTTGGTCGGTGTCTAGGGTTTTAGGAAACCCTAACTCGCCGAGTTTAGAGGAGGCCCTAGGCGGCGGCTGCACTTGGGTGGAGGCGCCAGGAGCTAGGGTTTTGGGTGTGTAGTAGAGGGGCACCCCTGCCCCTTCTTTTATAGGTGGGAGGGAGGCGCCTAGGAGGAGGGAGTCCTCCTCCAACTCCTCCTCCTTGGCCGTCGGGTGGAGGGAGTGGGACTTCCTCCCCAAGTAGGTTTCCTACTCTCCCTCCACCAAGCAAACTTGCCGTTTGACTTTTCAAATTGGCGTTTGACTTTTCAAACTAGGATTTGATTTATCCCTTTATGTTGCTCAGCGATGACACCTAGTACATGATGAAACCATTCCACATTGTTATGACACATTCATGTACCCTTCCCCACCGGAGTGCCGGACCTTCCGGACCCTTCTAGAACATTCCCGATGAAAACATCGAAATCATTCTCCGACTCCGAAACAGGACTTTCCTTATATGAATCTTATTCTCCGGACCATTCCGGATCTCCTCGTGATATCCCGGATCCTATCCGAGACTCCGAACAACATTTGGTCTCTTACTCACCATTCCATAACTACTCAACAACATCGAATCCTTAAGTGTGTCTCCCTACGGTTCGTGAATTATGCGGACATGATTGAGACACTTCTCCGATCAATAACCAATAGAGGAATCTGGAAATTCATATGGCTCCCACATATTTCTACGATTACTTTGCGATCGAATGAACCACTTACATACGATACCAATTTCCCTTTGTCTCACGACAGTTTACTTATCCGAGGTTTTGATCGTCGGTATCTCTGCATACCTAGTTCAACCTCGTTACCGATAAGTACTCTTTTCTCGTTCCCGTGATATGTGATCCCTTGTGAGCCAGTCACATGCTTGCAAGCTAATTGGATGACATTCCACCGAGAGGGCCTAGAGTATATCTATCCGTCATATGGATGGACAAATCCCACTCTCGATCCATGTGCCTCAACACATACTTTACGAATACTCAATGCCACCTTTATAACCACCCAGTTACGGTGTGGTGTTTGATGTCATCAAAGCATCCTTCCGGTGATGGTGATTAGCATGATCTCATGGTCGAAGGAATTAGGTTACTATGTATCAGAAAGCTTATAGCAAATGAACTATATTAAATGACTTGATCTTTATGCTACGCTTAACTATAGGAGTATGTCCATCACATCATTCTCCTAATGATATGACCCTGTTGTTAATAACATCTTTTATGTTCATGATCAGGAAACCATGATCATATATTAACCAACACGCTAGTTTAACAAGAGGCTTTACTAGGGACTCTTTTATGTTTACAAATCACACAAGTATTAATGTTTCCGGTTAATACAATTATAGCATGGTATGTAAACATTTATCATAAGTACGAAGATATGATAATAACCACTTTATTATTGCCTCTTGGGCATATCTCCAACAGGAAGCACAGGTAGGGCACATACCTAGTGCAAGTGAAGGCGAGCAATAGAGAGGGAGCGACAAACGAGAGAGAAATAACTGTCATAATCATGCTTGCAACAAAACAGGACTAACTATGGCATGAAAGTGATAGAAGAACTCTGAGGCAAAACAAATCATCGAGGCTTACTGACTATTGATTAGTCATATGCATGCGTGAGCATGTGCCAAGTCGATTCACATGAACAGTCAAATGAGGATACCACAATATCATACCAAAGTATGAATAAAACAATGCAAGCAAATATTCATATGACATGCTACAAACTATTAGCAAGCTAGAGCTAATCATAGACAAGCAAGAACTACTAAGCATCCATAATGACATACACCTGACACAAACAGACTAAGCATGCTCACAGTAATGAGTATATGTATAAAATGAAACAAATAGAGTTCGTTACCAGCCTCTTACCACACGTCAAGTTGTCTTAATCTTCATTATTGCCCTTCACTTGTGTCACTTGAATAATTAACATGAAACCAAAATCCACTGAGGACGGCTGAACCCTCTTAAATATTTCTTGGGGTGACACAGGGTGGCTCCCCCCAAGCTTGAGATTTTGTCCATTTTTCATCTCATTACATCATTCTCTCTCTATACCTGGATTTTTTCCTTCATACAAAACTTCACACAATCTTCATTAGGAAAATTAGTGTATTTAAAAGATAATAGACCCTTGGGTTTAGCTTAGAACAACAAAACTTTCACTAAAAACACAAGCTACTGTAGCGACTCCTTCAAAAAGCTCAATTTCCCAAAAAGAACCCAAAAGGAATCAATAAGAAGCAAATGCAAATAATGGCAGAAATCTATCAAAATAGACCAGCAGGTAGAAACCGGTTTTTTAAGATCTTATGTTGCTCAAATCAAAAAGTGTTGAACTAACAAAAGTTATCTAACATACTGGGTGGTTGATTCGTAAATTTTCAGCTCAATCCGACTTACAGAGACTCCTCACGAATTTTTATGATGGAGGACAGAAATCTGTTTCGGGACAGCAACTCCCCAAATCTTACTTCCCTCTCATTAGAGATCATTTTTGGCACAAAAAAGCAAACAAAAAGGATAAGGAGAGGTCATTACTGAAGTAATAACTTCCAAGACTCAAGGAAACTCTTGGGTTATCTCCCAACAAGTACTTTTCTTTAACACCTTTGAGTTAGGCACGAAGAAGAGCAAAGATTGGAAAGGAGAAAAATAAAAGTGAGCAAGTATAACCAGAGTGAAAGCATTATTTTGTTCATTAAAATCCTTTTGTTAACAAGGTTGATCAAGTCCCGTTACCAAAACAATCTTATATGAAACAAAACTTTGCATTCCACAAGGTGATTATGTTACCTCATACTTGATAGCAATGGTCCCAATCATAATAGTTTCAAAATTTTCTTGTGGAATGGGACAATATATTTCTCCAACCTTGATGCCCTCAATATTTTCAATGGAATTCAGGCAATAGCTCTTAACAACCTTCTTTGGAAAATAGATAGTGTGCTCTTTGTCATTAATATTGAATGTTACTTTTCCTTGATTGCAAATGATGATGGCACCTGCAGTATTAAGAAAAGATCTCCCAAGAATAATAGACATATAAGAGAGAAGTAAGATTTGGGGAAGTTGCTATTTTTTGTACGCATGCCCCTAGTATTTACCCAACTTTCATTAGTTTTTCACTTTTAGATTTGAGAAACATAAGGTTTTCGAAAAAATTGGTCTTTACCTGAAGGTCTGTTTTGACAGATTTCTGCCATTATTTGCATTTGCCTCTTAAATCGATTTATTTTGAGTTCTTTTGATCACTTGAGTTTTAAAAGGAATTTCTACAGTAGCTTATGTTTTAATGGAAGTTTAACTTGAGTTGAAACTAAACCCAAAGGTTTATTATCTTACATACACTAATGTTCCTAATGAAGATTGTGTGAAGTTATGTATGAAGGAAGTTTTCAAGTGTAGGGAGAGAATGATGTGATGAGATTAAGTATGGACAAAAGCTCAAGCTTGGGGATGCCACCCGTGTCACCCCAATAAATATTCAAGAGGTGCAAGCGTCAAAGCTTGGGGATGCCCAAGGCATCCTCTTCTTCATCAACAAAAATCTCAGGTTTTCTTTCAAGATACTACATTTTTTTGCTTCATGCACTATGTGTTGTTTTTGGAGTGTTTTTGTTTTTGTCTTTAGTTTTGTTTTGTTTTGTTTGCTACAATAAGTTGGTTGGATCCTAGCACACTTCTTTTGGAGAATTCACACCCTGTTTCTCATTGCTTAGAACACTCCAGTTTCCACTCTTATTGTTTTGTGAGTGTTCTCTTTTGCTAGCACTACGTTTAGCTTTAGTTTTCTTCTTATTTTTGCTTAGAAATTTTTAGTTGTTCTTTATAGTTAGGGACACATGCTCTCTGGTCTTTATTGATTATTATGTTTGTGAGTTGTTTCAAATAAGTTGATTGGTGTTGGAAAAGAGTAGAATGTTTCATGCTTATGGTGGTACAAAAAAAAGCTTGTTTTGACTATGACTTAGACTTTATCATGTCATGTTAGATGTTGCTTTGACCATATGCTTAGTGATTATTGATGTAGCATGACTTGTTTCAAACAATTGAGATTGCTTAATGTGCCATGAAAGAATCATGCATTGTTTTAGCATACAAAAGCATAATACTGGGGTATTCTCCTTTGATGCTTTATTTGGGTTGACTTGGCACATGCTTACACCATGTTATAACTATGAACCAGTGATGGCTCAAATATGTAGAGCTCATTGGGAACCCCAAGAGGAAGTTATGATGAGCACAACAACAAGTTTCCCTCGGTTATGAAACCAAGGTTATCGAACCAGTAGGAGTAAGGAAACAACTCCAAGGTGTTGCTAGCAACTTGGAACCTGCACAACACAAACCCAATACTTTGCCCCAACTTACAGTGAGGTTGTCAATCTCACCGGTTTGCTGAAAACAAAGGATTAAACGTATAGTGTGGAAGATAGTAATTGCTTGTAGTAATTGCAGAAGGTAAACAGTAAACGGTAAACAATAGATGGTATATCAATGGTAAGGAATGGACAAATTACAACGGGGCAATTGACAGATTGAGAATGCATAACGATGCATATACTAGACATCTTGATCTCTACGAGATTTGTTTGGGCATTACAACATGATACATAGACTGTAATCCAACTGCATCTATGACTAATAATCCACCTTCAGGTTATCATCCGAACCCCTTCCAGTATTAAGTTGCAAGCAACAGATAATTGCATTAAACAAAGTGTGTAAAGTAAACAATGCAATTGCCCTTGGACAAAGGATTGTTGTTTTCTCCCTATTAGCAACAACACATCTACAACCTTAGAGATTTCTGTCACTTCTCCAGATTACTAGAGGCATGAACCTACTATCGAGCATAAATACTCCCTCTTGGAGTTACAAGCATCTACTTGGCCAAAGTATCTACTAACAACAGAGAGCATGCAAGATCACAAATAACATAGACATGATAGAATCAATAATCAATCTGACATAGTACTCAATATCCATCGGATCCCCGCAAACACAACATGTAGCATTACAAATAGATGATCTTGATCATGAACAGAGCTCACAAGATCTAAACATGATAGCACAAAGGAGGAGAAACAACCATCTAGATACTATATGGACTCGTAGTCCAAGGGTGAACTACTCACGCATCACTCCGGAGGCTAGCATGGTGATGAAGAAGGCCTCGGGGATGATATATCCCCTCCGACAGGGTGCTGGGAAGAGCTTTAGATCCCTCCACGATCTAGGGATGATGGTGGCGGCGGCTACGGACTCTTTTGTGGATTTCTGATCGGGTCCTTAGGGTTTCTGCCTCGGGGTTTTTATATAGGCGAAGGGGTGAGATCGGTTGAGGGCTAGGGAGCCCACACCAGGTCCTAGCGCGACCTAGGATGGAGCCGCACCAGGGGGTGGTGTGGCCGCCTTGTGGCGCCTCTTCGTCCCCCCTCCGGACTTCTTCTTCGCTCCGGTAAAATATTGACTTTGGTTTTTGTTCCGTCCAATTCCGAGAATATTTCTTTACTAGCTTTTCTGAAAACAACAACAGTAGAAAACAGGCAACTGGCACTACGGCATCTTGTCAGTAGGTTAGTTCCAGAAAATGTGTAAAAATGCCTCAAAGTGTAGACAAAACATAAGATAGTTGGTACAAAACAAGCATGGAGCATCAAAAATTATAGATACGTTTACGACGTATCAAACATCCCCAAGCTTAACTCCTACTCGTCCTTGAGTAGGTAAGTGATAAAAAGAATAATTTTTTAGGTGACATGCACCATAACAATCTTGATCAAAATATTGTAAAGCATTGATAGCTGGGATCATAGTACTCTTAACATGAGCATGAAATATGTAGTTCTAACAATAAGACAGAGCAACTAAGTTGTAACATGAAAAGGTACAAACAAAAGATCATGAATAACAATGCATTGAAAGACATTTGTTTGTTCCACATATAGAAAACATAGCATGAGTGGTATTCAACTTGTCCCTCATGGAATAGCAAACCATAAATGCATAGGACACCTTCAAAGTTCATAAGGGTGACTAGATACAAATAATTTAAGAACAAGCAATACCATGATTATGAATCAATCAATAAGTTTTGGGATAATGCACATTGAACTAAGAATGACAAATATGCTCTCTTATTTGGTGCATAAAGATAGAAAGTGGAGACTCAACATAAAAGTAAAAAAGGCCCTTCACAGAGGGAAGCAGGGATTTCAAGTTTCATAAAGAGCTTCCAAAAATTATGATACTTATTAGCTTTGAGCTCTAATTGCCCCTATCATAAGCATCTTGAAGTGATTAAGGTTAAAGTGAGACAAATATGAGGTATATGCTTGACATATCATAAGTTGAAAATATCATGTCCCTTGAGTATAAGGGTCGTTCCTCATGCTACTCAACTTTAGTCACAAGCAAGTTCTTGTCATTGTAAGTATATGTGTATCATAGAGAACCGCCAACGGGGTACCCCTTGCCTCGTGACACAGGAGCTATCCCATATCAAAATGATAAGGCAACAGACAATGAGCATCTCGGCGATCTTTTTATTTACCATGAGTATGGTGCCTTTTTTCTATATTTTTTCTAAAGATGCTTCATAGATTGCTCACTATGGTTATGATGCAAATTTCCACCATGATTAGGCATGTCTTAGGCTAGCCGCCCAAGCGTTTCTCTAACACATATACAATACTCCCTGGACTTACAAGCTCCCGTTTTATTTCACACCGCCGACATCCATAAACAAAAGATCATGATATCAACTGGATAGATATGTACAAGTGTTGAAAGCGTTCCCCATGACAGTATGGTTCTGCTAACTCCCAACTTATAATTTGCAAGTATATAAGCAACATAGATGGGCACAATGGTTCAAGTTTATTAAGTGCAAGAAAATAAAGTGTGCCATCGAGTTTGTGAGAGATTTAATCACTAATTTTCACATAAAAAGTTTAATTTGGAAGATAGATAAACACATGAATATACTTGGAATGGTGTAACACACCATGCATAGGAGTTTATAGTGGACTCTTTGGAATAACTTGGTTTTTTTAAATTGGATGCACGAGTAGAGCTCATACTCAGTACAAGTGGAGGCTAGCAAAAGATTAGGAGCGACCAACTAATAGAGCAATAATGGCCATAATCATGCAAAGCGACAAAACATTATTAATTAAAGCATAAGGTGATATCACAAGTCAAAAACCAAATGATCATAGAGGCTAAGGTGACTGGTTCATAGTCTTAACATGGTGTGAGCACGTGCCAAGTCAACCCAAATAAAGCATCAAAGGAGAATACCACAATATTATGCTTTTATATGCTAAAACAACGCATGATTCTTTTAAGGCACATTAAGCAATCTCAATTGTTTGGATCAAGTCATGCTACAACAATAATCACTAAGCATATGATGAAAGCAACATCTAACATGACATGATAAAGTCTAGGCCACAGTCAAAAAAAGCTCCTTTTGTACCAACATAAGCATGAAACTTTCCACTCTTTTCAACACCAATCGACTTATTTGAAACAAAATAAGAATGCGGGGGTCCAACTAATTTATTGCAGAAAACTAAACAAAAGAAAAGTAAAAACAAAAACAAATACGCTCTAAGAAAAACACAATAGTGCATGAAGCAATAAAAATAAAATGTCTAGAAAGAAGACCTGAGATTTTTATTGATGAAAAAGGGGATGCCTTGGGCATACCCAAGCTTTGACGCTTGTACCTCTTGAATATTTCTTGGGGTGACACGGGTGGCATCCCCAAGCTTGAGCTTTTGTCCATTCTTCATCTCATCACATCATTCTTATCCTACACTTGAAAATTTCCTTCATACAAAACTTCACACAATCTTCATTAGAAACATTAGTGTATTAAAGATAATAAGCCCTTGGGTTTAGTTTCAACATAAGTAAAACTTCCATTAAAACACAATCTACTGTCAAAACAGACCAGCAGGTAAAGACCGATTTTTTCAAAGATATTTTGTTGCTCAAATCGAAAAGTGCTAAACTAACGAAAGTTATATAATAACCTGGGGCATATCCATAGAAAAATACAGCTCAATCCGACGTACTGGTATTTTTCAAGATTTTTTTACAGTGAAGCACAAAAATCTGTTTCGGGATAGCAATTTCCCAAAATCTTACTTCTCTCTTATTAGAGGTTATTCTTGGCACAAAAACCACACAAAAAGGATAAGGAGAGGTTATTACAGAGGCAATAATTTCCAAGACTCAACAAAACAAAAACTTACTGAAAATAAAATTGGTTATCTCCCAAGTGTGCTTTTCTTTAACGTCTTTCGGCTAGGCATAGGAAACAAAAATCAAGAATTTTCGAATGAGGAAGCATTAAGATCAATATCAGAAATTTCTTCAACAAGGCAAGGTATCTCATCCAAATAAGTTCTAGAGGATCCTCTCTTGGTACTCTTGGGTTCACTATTTTCATCAAACGGGTTTTCAGGAACAATCCAATCAAAATTCTTTTCTAAGGCTTCATGCATTCTTACAAGTTTAAAAGGTATTGGTATTTTAATTTCATCTCCATTTTTGGGTTTGGTTTTGTCCAAATTTTCTAGTGTACCCATAACATCTACACATGAGCCTAGCATATTAAAACGATCAAAGACCTTTCTAGATTCTTTAGCAACATCATTGAATTCTTTAAGTAAAGTTTACAAAATAAAATATCTCTTTTAAGTATCCTCAATATCTTTAAGTTTAAGAAACATTACCTGCGTCATGGAGTTAAGGTTAACAAACCTAGCCTACAACATGTGAACTAAAGAAGCTGCAGCAATTTCATAATTTGGAGCAAGTTCTGCTAAGGATCTATCCTCAATATCCTCATGCTTGCTAACATGATTAAAGAATTCTTCAATATTATCTTTCCCAATTATAGATCCACTGCCTATTGAAAGGTCTTTCAGGGTGAACTAAGGGATCAACATGGTGAGCTAAGAACAAGGTAAGAACTAAAGAAAGAACTAATTTTTTGTGTGTTTTTGATAAAAAGACACAAACCAGTACAACTATTTTTTGTATTTTTTTATAAAATGAAACAAGCAAAACAAAGAAAAATAAACCAAGCAAAACAAAAACAAAGTAAAGAGATTGGTTGTGAGAGACTCCCCTTGCAAGAATCTTCTTTCTCCTAGAAAGTGATTGACGGTCAGGAAGAGATTGAAGCTGTCCTTATCTCCCCTGCAACAATGCCAGAAAATTGCTTGATGGCTCAGATATGTAGAGCTCGTTGGGAACCCCAAGCGGAAGGTATGATGAGCGTAGCAGCAAGTTTACCTTAGTTATGAAACCAAGGTTATCGAACCAGTAGGAGTAAGGAAACAACTCCAAGGTGTTGCTAGCAACTTGGAACCTGCACAACACAAAGACAATACTTTGCGCCAACTTAAAGTGAGGTTGTAAATCTCACTGGTTTGCTGAAAACAAAGGATTAAACATATAGTGTAGAAGATAGTAATTGCTTGTAGTAATTGCAGAAGGTAAACACTAAACGGTAAACAGTAGATGGTATATCAATGGTAAGGAATGGACCAGGGTCCACAGTTCACTACAGGTGTTCTCTGTAAGATAAATAACATGCTGAGTGAACAAATTACAGTGGGGCAATTGACAGATTGAGAATGCATAACAATGGATATACTAGACATGTTGATCTCTATGAGATTTATTTGGGCATTACAACATGATACATAGACCATAATCCAATTGCATCTATGACTAATAATCCACCTTCAGGTTATCATCTGAATCCCTTCCAGTATTAAGTTGCAAGGAACAGACAATTGCATTAAACAAAGTGTGTAAAGTAAACAATACAATTGCCCTTGGACAAAGGATTGTTGTTTTCTCCCTAGTAGCAGCAGCACATCTACAACCTTAGATATTTCTATCACTTCCCCAGATTACTAGAGGCATGAACCTACTATCGAGCGTAAATACCCCCTCTTGGAGTTACAAGCATCTACTTGGCCAAAGTATCTACTAGCAACAGAGAGCATGCAAGATCAAAAATAACATAGACATGATAGAATCAATAATCAATCTGACATGGTACTCAATATCCATCGGATCCCCGCAAACACAACATGTAGCATTATAAATAGATGATCTTGATCATGAACGGAGCTCACAAGATCTAAACATGATATCACAAAGGAGGAGAAACAACCATCTAGCTACTATATGGACCCGTAGTCCAAGGGTGAACTACTCACGCATCACTCCGAAGGCTGGCATGGTGATGAAGAAGGCCTCTGGGATGATCTCTCCCCTCTGGTAGGGTGCCAGGAAGAGTTTCAGACCCCCCGATCTCGGGACGATGGTGGCGGCGGCTATGGACTCTTTCGTGGATTTCTGATCGGGTCCTTAGGGTTTCTGCCTCGGGGTGTTTATATAGGCGAAGGGGCGAGGTAGGTTGAGGGCCAGGGGGCCCACACCATGCCCTAACGCCGCCTAGGGTGGACCCGCGCCAGGGGGTGGTGTGGCCGCCCTGTGGCGCCTCTTCGTCCTCCCTCTGGACTTCGTCTTCGCTCTGGTAAAATATTGACTTCGGCTTTTGTTCCGTCCAATTCTGAGAATATTTCTTTACTAGCTTTTCTGAAACCAAAAATAGCAAAAAACAGGCAATTGGCACTGCGGCATCTTGTCAATATGTTAGTTCCAGAAAAAATATAAAAATGCCTCAGAGTGTAGACAAAACATAAGATAGTTGATACAAAACAAGCATGGAACATCAAAAATTATAGATACGTTTACGACGTATCAACCAGTCACCTTAGCCTCTATGATCATTTAGTTTTTGACTTGTGATATCACTTTATGCTTTGATTAATAATGTTTTATCGCTCTGCATGATTATGGCCATTATTGCTCTCTTAGTTGGTCGCTCTTAGTCTTTTGTTAGCCTCCACCTGTACTGAGTATGAGCTCTACTCGTGCATCCAACTCCCAAGAAACCAAGTTATTCCAAAGAGTCCACTATAAATTCCTATATATGGTGTGTTACACCATTCCAAGTATATTCATGTTTTTATATATCTTCCAAATTAAATTTTTGTTATGTGAAAATTAGTGATTAAAGCTCTCACGAACTTGAAGGCACATTTTATTTCTCGGACTTAAGAAACCTGAACCATTGTGACTGTCTTATATGCTTATATGCTTGCAAGCTGTAAGTTAGGAATTAGCAAAACCATGTTGTCATGGGACACGCTTTCAACATTGCACTTATTTATCCAATTGATATCATGTTCTTTTGTTTATGGATGTCGTCTGCGTGAAATAAGATGGGAGCTTGTAAGTCCATGGAGTTTGTATATGTGTTAGAGAAACACCTAGGTGGATAACCTAATCCATGCATAATCATGGTGGAAACTTGCAGCAAAACCATAGTGGCATTCTATGAAGCATCCTCAATAAAAAACTATGCAAATAAAAAAATCGCTGAGATGCTCACTGTTTGTTGCCTTGTCATTTTGATATGAGATAGCTCCTGTGTCATGGGGCAAGGGGTACCCCATTGGAGGTTCTCTATGATAGACATATATTTACAATGGCAGGAACTTGCTTGGGACCAAAGTTGAGTAGCATGAGGTCTTGGTACTCATACTCAAGGGGCGTGAGATTTTCAACTTATAATTTGTCAAGCATATAACTCATATTTTCCCACACCTTAATCTTAATCACTTCTATATGCTTATGATAGGGGAAATGAGAGCTTAAAGCTAATAAGTACCATAATTTTTGGAAGATTTATAAAACCATTTAATCCCTACTTCCCTCTGCGAAGGGCCTTTATTTTTACTTTTTGTTGAGTCTCCATCTTCTATCTTAATGCACCAGTTAAGAGAGCATAGTTTTCATTCTGAGTTCAGTGTGCATTGTCCCAAAACTTGTTGGTTGATTCATAATTATGGTGTTGCTTGCTCTTAAATTATTTTTATCTAGTCACCCTTATGAACTTTAAAGGTGTCCTATGCATTTATGTTTTGCTATTCCATGAAGGACAAACTGAATATCACTCTTGCTATGTTTTCTATATGTAAAACAAACAAATATCTTTCAAAGCATTATTCATGATCTTTTATTTGTGTAGCCTTTCATGTTGCAACATAGTTGCAATGTCTTATTGTTAGAAATATATCTTTCATGCTTATGTTTAGAGTACTTTGATCCCAACTATCAATGATTTGCAATACTTTGATCAAGATTGTGATGGTGCATGTCACCTCAAAACCTATTCTTTTATCACTTACCTACTCGAGGACGAGCAGCAGTTAAGCTTGGAGATGCTGATAGGTTGCAAACGTATCTATAATTTTTTATGTTTCATGCTTGTTTTACACCAATTGCTTTATGTTTTGCTTGCACTTTGTGGCATTTTTATGAATTTTCTAGAACTAACATATTAACAAGTGCCACAAAGCCAGTTTCCCGTTTTCTACTGTTTTTGGTTTCAGAAAAACTAGTAAAGAAATATTCTTGGAATTGGAGGAAACAAAAGCCGAAGTTCCTATTTTTTCCGACACGACACGAAGTCCGGAGGAGAGGGGGAGGCGCACCCCAGGGCGGCCAAACCTGGTCTAGGCGCCGCCATGGGCGCGCCGCCCTAGGGTGTGCCCCCCTCGAGCCTCCACCGACTTTGCCCCTTTGACTATATAATCCCCCGAGACAAAAACCCTAAAGAAAAGAAAATAATTCTATGAAAAAGTCCGTAACCGCCGCCACCGTCGTCCCTAGATCGGGAGGGATCTGAAGCTCTTCCCGGCACCCTGTCGGAGAGGGGAGATAATCTCGGAGGCCTTCTTAATCACCATGCCTGCCTCCGGAGTGATGTGTGAGTAGTTCATCCTTGGACTACAGGTCCATAGCAATAGCTAGATGGTTGTTTCTCCTATTTGTGCCACCATGTTTAGATCTTGTGAGCTGCCTATCATGATCAAGATCATCTTATTGTAATGCTACATGTTGTGTTTGCGGGGATCTGATGGGTATTGAGTATTATGTCAGATTGATTATTGTTCTATCATATCTATGTTATTTTTGATCTTGCATGCTCTCCATTGCTAGTAGTTACTTTGGCCAAGTATTTGCTTGTGACTCCAAGAGGGGGTATTTATGCTCGATAGTAGGTTCATTCCTCTAGTAATCTGGGAGAGTGACAGAAACTTCTAAGATTGTAGATGTGTTGTTGCTAATAGGGACAAAACAACAATCCTTTGTCCAAGGGCAATTGTATTGTTTACATTACACACTTTTCTTAATATTTGTTGCTTGCAACTTAATACCCGAGGGTTGTTCATATGATATCCCGGAGGTGGATTATTATTCATAGATGAAGTTGGATTACAGTCTATGTATCATGTTGTATGCCCAAATAAATATCATAATGATCATCATGTCATGTACATGCATTGTTAGGCATTCTCCATTTGTCAATTGTCTCGCTGTAATCTGTTCACCCGACATGTTATTTATCTTATGGAGAAAACACCTCTAGTGAATTGTGGACCCTGGTCCATTCCTTCCCATCGATATTCCATCTACTGTTTATTGTTTACTTTCTGCAATTACCACAAGCAATTACTATCTTACACACTATGTGTTTAATCCTTTGTTTTCAGCAAAACCAGTGAGCTTGACAACCTCATTGATAAGTTGGGGCAAAGTATTTTGGTTGTGTTATGTGCAGGTTCCACGTTGCTAGCAACACCTTCAGAAGTGGTTTATTTCTCCTACTGGTTCGATAACCTTGGTTCCATAACAGAGGGAAAACTTGTTGTTGTGCTCATCATACCTTGCTCTTGGGGTTCCCAATAGGCTCTACATGAACCGAGCCATCATCAATAACCGCTGGCACAACTTTAAATTTCTCATGTTGCATTACTACCCGACCTTGGTGGACACACTCTATTAGGGTTTTGAGATCGGATCATTTATGGCGGAGACCAAGGAAAAGGGTAAAGTGAGCGGGGAGGCGAGTCAGGCCAGTATTAAGTCGTCTCTAGGGGATTTGTTGAGGAGCCTAAACCTTAAGATGGGGAGGGGGGACATCGAGGGTCTATTTGTGGCAAAGAGTGAAGTGGAGGCGTTGAAGGAGGGATCAAAGTGGATGGCGGTGATGCGGCTTCAGATGACGAGATCGTTTAGCGCAACATCACCGAATTCGCATGGGCGCCGGCTCAGGAGGTGGTGTTCCGGGATGTAGAGGTGCATATATTTCCATATAGGTAAGTTGCTTGGGCGATTGGAAGCGTATAACAAAACAAGGCCCTGGTTGTTTCAGGATCATGGCCTCCTGGTTGGGAAGTTTGATGGGAGTTGCAGAGCTTCTACAGTTGAGCTAAACCGGATTCACCCATGGGTGCAAATCCACGACGTGCGTGAGCTATCGCTAATCACTGGAATGATAGGAAGCACTGGCGAGGTTATTGTGGTGGTTATGAACAACCTAGGCCTGTAAGTAGGTGATTTCGCTCGGGTGAGGATCTGGCTGGGCGTTCATAAGAGCCTAACTCCTTTTGTCTCTTTTTGACAGTTAAACATAGCTTTATTATGGATTACTATTGCGCAAATCGCCCGTTACAATTACAACGATAGGCGCTAGGATATCATCGTCTCACATAGTGATAAATCTTGGGATACATATTTTTCCAATTTTGGACAACTCATGGGCCGCACCATTAACTTCTCTTCGGCAAGAGATTACCGAGCTCCTGGAGAACCAATTCCTGCATTGAATCTTCAGGTCCTGTATGATAGCAGTAGACGGGGAGAAGTCTACTTTGGTATTGTTCATTGCTTACATTACCAGTTGGGCATCTGTTTCAAATATGACACGGATTGCTCCCAAACTTGTGGCGAGACTGATTGCTTGCTCGAGCACCGACAGTTCAACCATGAACGCACGCCTGATCCCATCAACTCTACCGGCAGCAGCAGCCACAACACTACCCGCCTCATCTCTAACGATAGTGCCCCATCCTCCATGGTTCTGACCTTCCGTATAAGCCCCATCAATGTTCAATTTCGGAGTACCCGCCTTTAGAGGCAACCATTTGCTCGTTTCTGCATTGTTCACTTTCTGTTCAGGCTTACAGAATTTAAAGCAGTCAATGGCCATAGTGCGAGCCTTGAAAACGACTTTAGCAGCATCAGTCATATTCCCTCACTTGCGGACTTTATTTCTAACATTCTACCAATTCCACCACATAGCTATGATCTCAACTCGTTGTGTTTCTTTCGGTCGCCAGAGCTTCTCCATTACACCTTTGATGTTGCTGCATTGACGCAGCTTCTGCCGAACATCAAGCATCTTAAGATCCTTCCAGACGTGTTTGACACACTCACATCTCAGAAAGAGGTGAGCTCCCTCTTCTTATTCCTTTCCACACAGTATACATTTTGTATTCTCAAGCGCCATCTCTCTATGTTGCAGGTTTGATCTCAAAGCAAGGGAATTATGCGCCAATCCGCACGTAAACATCCACAGTTTGTTCACACATGGCATATGCCAAATACGCAACCATAACTGGTCACCCGCCCCTCCATCGAGTATGGCGTGTTGGTACTAGACTCCCCTCCCCTTGTTCTATCTCTAGCCAGCAGGTCACGATGTAGCTTGTATGCTTGCTTGACTGAGTGTTCCCCTTTTGAATCGAAGTGCCACGCATAAAAATCAATTGCTCCTTCCCTCAACGGCATTGCAAGGATGGCCTCCGCATCTTCTCTATTGAAAGTGTCGGAAATAAGTTGGGCATCCCATTGGCCTGTAATCAGACTAATAAGCTCACTCACCATCATTAAGACATAGCCATGTCTCGGGGTAGTAACCTTCTAGCACCACAACTTTGGGATCCACGGATCATCCCATATTCGGATCAGCGTGCCATCGCCAACCCTTCGAATGACTCCTTGCTTCACTAGTTCCACACCCTGCAGGATGCTTCGCCACACATATGATATCCTAGTCTCTGACTTAGCTTCGAGGATGTTACCATCTGGGAAGTATCTTGCAGACAACACTTGCGCACACCGGCTATCTGGCTTTTGTAGTAATCACCTTGCCTGTCTCGAAAGGATTGCTAGATTAAAGCTATGTAGATCGTGGAACCCGAGCCCTCCTTCCCCTTTCGGCTTAATCAGAGTAGGCCACTCAATCCAATGGATCTTGTTGTCTTTGTCATGTTGGCTCCACCAGAATTTGGCAATCATCGAGCTAATTTCATCACAGAAACTTTTGGTAAGGTAGAAACAAGACATGGCATAGGAAGGTATGGCTTGCGCCACAGCCTTTACCAAGATTTCTTTCCCATCTTTTGACAACATTTTCTCCTTCCACCCTCTAATCCTTCTCCATATATTATCCTTTATATATTGAAAAAGTTTTCTTTTTTGATCTTCCTACATACACTGACAGACCAAGATACTTCTCATTCCAAGCTTTTGAAGTGATCATCAGATCGCTTCTAACCTCCTGTTTTGTTGCAGCCGTTGTGTTTGCAATAAACATAACGACCGATTTATCGAAATTTATGCATTGACCCGACACATTCTCATAAATATTGAGCATTCTCCCTAACTCGGCTACCTCCTGTCTTCTAGCCTTCATTAACAACATCGAATCATCTACAAAAAATAGATGGGAGATACTTGGTGCTGCCTGACAGATCTTCACCCCACTAAAACAGCCTCTCATCTCGCCACTTGTATTAGTGTCGATAGTCCTTCCGCACATATGCCAAATAGATAAGGGGATAGAGGGCCCCCTGTCTTAGACCCCTAGAAGGGCAAATTTGTTCCGAGTAGGAGCCATTCACCTTTATTTGGTACTTGACTGAAGTCACACATTTCATGATAAAATCCACCAACATCAACTAAAGCCCATCTTCTCCATCATTTCCCTAAGGAAACTCCATTCCACTCTGTCATAGGCTTTACTCATATCCGATTTGACAGCATCAAACTTTGTTCGACTCTTCTTATTTAGTAGAAAGTGAGACACCTCGTAGGCCAACAAAACATTGTCAGTAACTAACCTCCCAGGGAATAAGGCACTTTGGTTCTATGAGATTACTTCCGGCAACACCGCCTTTAGTATATTTGCCAGGACCTTGGAGACCATCTTGTATAGGACATTGCATAGACTTATGGGGCACAAATCCTTGTTTCTTGTTGGATCCTTGACCTTTGGGACAAGAACCACATAGGTGTCATTCCACCCCTCTGGCATATCTCCGCACCTTAGCACTTGTAGCACCTCCTCTACCACCTGGTCCCCCATGAAATGCCAATGCTTTTTGTATATCAGCGACGACATCGCATCCAGCCCTGGTGCTTTAGTGTCCCCTGTGTTGTCCAACGCCACCTTCACCTCAACGGACGTAAAGACCACCATAAGGCCAGCATTCATCTCTGAGGTGACCCTAGGCTGAACCACGCTGATGAGTTCGGTTAACCTATCTCCTGCCGCCGAGTTAAACAGGTCCTGAAAATGAGCCAACACATAATTAGTTAAATCCTTATCTTCCTTCACTACATCTCCATTATCTTTTTTAACTCCTTTATTCGATTCTTTTTCCTCCTCTATGATGCATACGTGTGAAAAAACTTCGTATTTCTATCACCATCTTTCAGCCACCACACATGCGATCTCTGCTTGCACTTCGTATTTCTCATCTCCTCCAAAACCTCTAGCTCCTATCTCAAGCTCCCCTCCCTCTCAACCATCTCCTCTGAAACCCTCTCTCTCCTACACACCTCCAACTCTTTTTTAACTTTTTTATTTTTATCTACATCTCCTATCACCTCTCGATTCCAGGTTTCGAGTGATCCAGCCACCCTTCGTAGTTCAATCGCCACAATCCTCCCATCGCCCTTAATACTCCTCCTCCAAGCTTCCTCAATGACTTGAGAATAGCCCTCCTTATGCGTCCAACTTGATTCAAACCTAAACTTGTACTCCCCTCTCGGGTTCTCTGCCAATTCCTCCATCGTCACAATGATTGGCCGATGATCTGAGTTCGTCGGGTCCCCATTAATGACTTTAAAATTAGGTAACTTCTCCGCCCACTCCACATTTACCACAGCTCTATCCAACCTCTCACAAATGTATCTTGAGTCTAGCCGACAATTATTCCTCCACGTAAATTTATCTCCTTCAAAACCCAGATCCTCCAATTCGCACACGTCCAGTGCCTCTTGGAATCAGTCCATGCAACCTTGGGGCCGAGGCACCCTGCCCACCTTCTCTTCTGTCGTTAGGATCTCATTGAAATCACCAAGGCACATCCACGGTCAGCCATCCTGATGTTGTTTTTTCAGGATAGTTAGTAACTTCCATGTCTCCACCTTCCTATCCGCTTGTGACTCACTATATATGCCGATAAGCCTCCATAACTCACCATCCCCCCTCTTCACGTCTACATCAATATGTCACCGCCCAAAGGACCTAAGAGACACGTAAACTCCACGCTTCTAAAACATCGCGATTCCCCTATTTCTGCCATCTGCTTTCCTTACACACACGTTATGGAGATCTAACATCCACCAAAATTTCTCCATCTCATTCTCATCCAAATTTGTCTCAGCCAAGAACAGCACGTCGGGATCCTCTACCCTCTTGAGTTCCAAGAGGCCTCTCACTGTCGGGTCATTACCGAGACCCCGACAGTTTTGTCCTACAATTTTCATTGTGTCCGACGGGGCTGCTCTAGCCTGGCCGATATCTTAGTTGTTGTCTGGTTACTCGTGCCATCAATCTCCATACTATCCACCTTATTCTTCTTCCTCGTCCCCTCAGCTGGATCCTCCAAAGCCTCCCTTTTCTTCCCCGAGCTCTTTCCCCCATCTAAGCCCTCCTTGACAATTTTTGCCCCCACTCTCCCTACCCTATTAAACTTCTTTTGTCTTTTCTCCTCACTTTCCTTCTTACTCATCAAGATATCACTCCTCCCATCCTTCGGATCTAAAGCCTCCTCTCCTACCACCCCTCCACCTATCCCCGTCTCATTTATTTCATGCCCCACAACCTGTTCTTCTGTGGCCTCCACATCAACCTCTCCTTCCCAGAGTTTCATCTTCTCGACCTCTTTTTCAAAAGACAACTTCCTTTGGTGTATATCGTGTTTAGGTGCTGGTAACTTATTGATCGGGCTATTCACCTCCTCTTCACCATCAACCTTCTCCCTATTCCTAGCACCCTCGGTTGCTTCATCCTTCCTCCAATTCAGAATTTCACTTCCCGATCGTGATCCCACACGACCAAAGTCGTACTGTCGCGAGTTATTACTGCTCCTCCCATCGCTCCACCTTCCCCACTACCTTCTCCCCCCTTTGACCCTCCAAATCAGCCCTCATCCAGGCTCCAAACTACGACTTCTCTCATTTCTTCACTTTGGAACTGCATTCCTTTTTCTCACCATGGCCTATCAAGCCACAAGTGTAGTAGAAGTCCGACAGATGCTCATACTCAAACCTGCACCACCTCTCTTTCACCTTGTCTGATTCTTCCACCCCAGCTGTATCCCCATCCTCCTCCAGCTCAACAACCATACCCCTCATTAGAGGATTTGTAATATCCAGTTTAACTTTCACCCTAAAAAACTTGCCAACAGCAGTTCCATCTACCCCCACATCAACCTCTTCAGCATCTCCAATGATGTCTTCAATCATCTGCCCCACCGACCTATTCATCAGTCCCAGCGGCAAACCGAAGACTCTCACTCAGATCAAAACAATGTTCAAGGCATAGTCGTCGACCGTCTTCCGCGGATCAAACCTTTCCACTACCAGCAACTCCTTCTCAAACCACCATGGTCCATTATTGATCGCGCGTCTCCATCCTGATTCCTGCCTGAATGAGAATAGGAAGACATTTTCCTTCAGCTCCTTACACTCCAACCCCCAGATCGGACACCAGATGCGCCCAAGGATCCGCCCCACCACTGCTGCATGCGCTGGCTTCTCCGAGAACAACTTGCCCACCGCCTGCGGCACTGCATCCACCGCCTTCACCACCACCTCTTTCCCCACCCTTACCCCCTCTTCTCCTTCTGCGATATCTTGAGACTCTTCATCAAACTATCCACACCATCCATGAAAGCCGATGAACACTAGAACCGACTTCTAGGCAGAATTGTATTACAGTCATGTGCCTAGATCACACGAAGGGATTATGGTGGCGGTGAGGTTACCTACACGCTAGGGTTTCGAAGGAGAACACACTTTCCTCCAGGCGCAGCAGGCGCCTAAAGGAGAAGACAACAAGATCAGAATCAGATCAGAGCTCCAGAAGCCCGCTTCCCGGCGAGACCTTCAACGGCAGCAATCACAGAGGGGACAACAGTGGCTAGGAACGGAGGAAACCCTAAACGCCCCGTAATCGCAACATCGCAAAAACCGCTAACCGTCACCCTAGGGACGGACGAGTCACATCCCTTTTGTCTCTTTTAAGAAAAAAGAACAGAAAAACAGAGATAAGAGAGGAAGAAAGACAGGCACACTCGTGTGACCTCGGTGAAACAATACGATCATCAAACCAATACCAAAGTTCATGCTGCTGGTTAGCTGCTGCTCAGGGGCCTTTGATGGGCTGTCATTTTTAGCAGCACAAGAAAATTCGCACACCTACCAAAGGTCGACAAACGCCCGTCACTAACCTAGTTTGAGAGTACACAAGAAAGCAAACGCAAGACAGGCGAGGCATGAGTTATTCTATAAAGAAAAGGGACATGTGTGAGATAGACAAACCAAAACGGAAGAACCTACACTACACCTTACTTATGCTCAAACAATAACTTAAAACTAAACAATACATATTTCCATGACTGATGGCATTACATGTAGTATTCCAACAATAATCTAACTCACTTTTTCTATGTCCTCGCAGACATGCACTTCATATGATCCAGGAACTTGATTGCATCCTCAACTCCATTAACATATCTACCTTCAGTTCTTCGGCAAACTCAGTACTCCATCAGTTCATATTAACCGGAAGTCCTTCGAGTATCTTGGTCATCTTACCCTAGTTAACAACGTAAGATGTCAATGCCCGTGGCATATGGAAGTCTGCTGGCCCTTCCTAATACTTTGGCAAGATCTACATAGTTGGCCAGTTCAGCGACAAGCAGGCAAGATTTCCGAATTTCAGTTTGCTCCAACACCTTACAGACGAAAGATAAGCGGATAGGCATGAAAATAATGCATAGCTAATTGGTGGCATGCTACCTCGAGGTTGGGCTTGGCTGTTCATATGCAACATGAGATGTTCACATTTATATTGGAGCCACTCACGAAAGTTGTGCATACAGAAAATGCAATTTTGATGTCACAACTCACAAGTCATGCATTGATTTCGTTAGTTAAGCAACATATCGAGTTAGGGATCTATAATACTCCCTCGATTTAAATTAATTTACTTAAGTTTATTTAGACATGGATGTATCACGTATCTAGCACTAAAATGTGTGTAGATACATCCGTATCTAGACAAATCTAAGTCAACTGATTTGGATCGGAAGGGTAGTTTTTAGCGACAAAGGGAATATATTAACACCAAGATGACATAAGTTACACCTGACCTATGAAACAACATAATGAGGTAGAGTAAGTCTAGACACGGGCACCACTAGGGATCAGACACCGATCTCTAACGTTTCATCGGACCGCTTAGCTGCCGTAGGATGGAAATTCCTTGCATACGTTTGATTGATGCATGAAAAAAGCTGGTAGGTTAGCTTCCTTGATTTGCTCCCTATTAACTATTTGCAAGGATTATCGTGCCATACTAATTATTGTAGTAAATTTTGCTTGTCAATAATTATTCATTTGTTTCTGGAGTATACAATTTTGCTTCTTATGCAATTGAATTTACTTCTATATCAAAGAAATTTATTTCCATTGTAAAAATTATGATTTTGAGGAAAGAATGATGCTCCCACGCACGAAAAAATGTGCTTCCACATTGAGTGAGAATTTCCTTCGATGGAATAATATGTTTGAATAGCAGTGAAAAATAGTGTTTCCGCTAACTGGATAAATGCTTCTAAGAAACAAAGATATGTTTATGTCAACTAGAGAAATACTTCGAGAAAATTAATAATGGTTTATTGATTAGAGAAATGTTTCCAACACAATCTAGAGAATACTTCCAACGACATAACTAATTTTTTCCATAGATCAATGAAACAAATGCATCTATGAATTAGGAAATAGCTTCCACAAAAATGAATATCGTTAGTGTAATATGATGAGATAATTTGCTCCCATGCATTCATCCATACATGCTTCCGTTGCTAAACATGTTATGCTTCAATTGTTCCAAAGATCGCTTCCTTATTGCTCCTTACATGCTTCTGTACAACCTAGACACCACGGCTATCAAGTCGCTACATGGATAGAATTTCCTCAAGACGAGATGAGAACTTGTTGATGGGATGGAGAGTAAGGAAAGCAACCTCCACCAATTTGTTGCTGCCGCGAGCACTCACGGACGCGCCGCTGACGCTTCTGCACGATGGAATTGCACCTAGGGACGGCGCAGATTGGATCATCGATGACATCCCATTGCCAATATTCCAATTTCCTCCGATGGAAGTCGACCGTGACACCTCCTCGCTGGGCTCTTTGTCCTCACTCCTGGTCAACGTCATCGCCAAAATCAATGTTGTCACCACCATCACCGACATCGTGACGGCAGCCGTGGGCTGTGGCGACGATATAGCTAGGTCTTGGCTTTGTGCAACGTGGGGCTTTAGAGTTATATAGGCCAGCTGCTAAACATTGGATGGATATTGAGATCCGAGGGCCGAGGCTAGCCTAAAAATCGGACCACGATACATAGTACTCCCTCCGTCCTAAAATAGATGTCTTAGATTTTTTAAAATTTAGATAAACCTATATACTAAATAGTGTCTAGATTCGTCTAAATTTTAACAAATCTATAACATCTATTATAGGAGGACGGAGGGAGTACCATTTAGAAAACTCACCAAAGTAAGTGAAAAAATATACTCCGTACTCCCTCCGTCCCACAGATTAAGGCGTAAAATTCTCAGCACAGTTATTTAGGCAGCGATAGCATGAGAGAAAAAATCCTTAACTTCCTTTTCTTACCCCTGCATGCGCTCTAGTTAATGCCGTTAATTTCTCTCTCACCGATGAGCTGACCTCCTCGTTTCTAGCAAGCTACCAACTGCATGAACGAGAGGAGTTAATATCTCTCTCACACCATGCACGAGGGGTAAAAACGGGAAGCTAACAATCCACTCGACCCTGCGCCTTAAGCTATGAGGAAAGTTTGGAAAAAAATTTACGCCTTAAGCTGTGAGACGGAGGGAGTAGTAATTAAGTGGAACCATCCGGCTAGAGCCAAGTTGACTTTTCCACCTCTACCACCTCGAGCCTTTTTCTCCTCCTCCCCTCCAATCCCAATTTCAAAAAACAATTCCCCTCTCACCCCTCGTGCTCTAACCTACCCTCAGCTCCGACACGACATTCCTACCCAATGCGGCTGCCCTAGAGCCGCCGCCGCGCCGCACCCTACCGCCGCCGCGGACGCGCTGACCTCCTCCGCCCCTCCTCCCACGCGGTCCGCCGCCACCGCCTCACCCTCATCCCTGCCGCCCCCACCCCGTCTGCAGCGGGTCGACATTGGTGTTCGAGGTATGCGCTTCCGCCCGTGCGTGCTCCCCCGTCAGTGCTGCTCCGCCCGTGCGTCCGTGTCCTCGATCTAGTGTCCCCCGCTCTGTTTTTGGCGAGGGAGGCTTCGGCGGCTCGCCGGCGTCGGGTGGCCAGAGGTTCGTTACTTCGTTTCGCCTATGATGCTGGCCACTGACGTGCGTGGCGTTCACGCTCTTGCTCTACTTCGCGTAGCTCACGACGCGGCAGCTGTGGCCATCGAGCGCGCGGTCACTCCTCTGGTGATGGCTACCCGCAAGGAATGCATCGATGGCCTCTCCGCAGCGCACGTGCTTCACACACCGATTAGGCAGATCCATGGAACCGATTGATCACTAGTAGTTTTGCTAACTTCTGATCAGTATTGTGTGAACTCGTTCTAATCTCTCAGCTCTAGTTCACCGAAGCGTCCTAGGTTTCTGAGATAGGTAATTTGCTGAAATTTTCCTACTGGAAGAGACCGAGGACACGACAACTTTGCTGATAAAACCTTGTTCGGCATTTATACTTTGATACGCTCTCTGTATGGATTGTGAACACACAAGTTGTTTGACGCTATATTTACTCCCTTCAACGCTAGAAGAGGATATCTCACTTGATTTCTGTAGTGTATTGGTATTGTAAGGAGAACTAATTTGGTAATTGTATAAAGAGAACTAATTAGTGGTGACCGGCACCACGTCATTTTGGACAAAGCAATATATTATGAATGAATTATTTAATATGTATATTCGTGTACGTTCATGCGTGATGGATATGCTATTTACACGTAAATCAACAAAACTACATGTTTTCAGATTTCAGAGGGTATTCCACACATTTCTCAGCTTACAGCCACAAAGCTAACTAACTTGCCAAATATCATTTTTCACCACAGCAGCTTTGGCAACACAGCCAGCCCACGATAGCTTTGATAGCAGAGCCAGCCCAAACAAACAGGGTCTTAGTTCTGGACAGACCTCCACCGGACATGTTGACAAACGACCTATATCCTCCCATGGCAGGAGACACCGATTGTGGGATGGGTTGGATGTTGCGTAGTTATGCTCTAATGGGCTGGAATAATTGTGTATGAGTTCTCTTCTTGTGTGTTATACTGCATTCCCCCCTCTCTAGTATTTAAGAGCTTCCAGCTGAGTTTCACGACGTTCTGTCTTCCATTTTCTGAATTATTGCTCATATTTTGCTGAATTTATTACACTTTGGGCATATACGGGATTCTCGAGTACACCAATTAGGCCTTGTTCGGTTACATCCAACTTCAGAGGGATTGACATGGAATGGCAGGGAATGCAGTTCAATTCCCTGTCAATAACTTCTGATCCATGTCGATCCCAACCAAACCGAACAGGCCCTTAGGGATATTACCCTAACTTAGGATGGGAATTGGCCACACCGACCAATTGGTCCATTGGCCTGACAAGGCTGATGGGGTGGTTAGGTCAGCCCTGAATTGGGCAAGTAGAGCCCGGACTTGCTGACCCCTCAGGTTAGATGGGTTGACCCAATGCACGTCGAATGTACAGTAGAGTTATATAGTCATACAAGCATCATTCACATATTTATGTCTACGTATACCTTGTTGCATGATAATCTTTGACTATCATGATTATGATTTAAGCAAGTACCCATGTCTGGTTGAGTCGACCACAATAGACGAACCACTAATTTAGCTATGTTCTGTTGCTTTCCATTTTTAATAGTTGTACATGGTTACATATTTCTTTATATATGCACTTGAATAAAATGAGAAGCATGCATTGCCTTACTAGACGGTGGTTCCAACGAGTGCTTGTTGAACTTCATTACAGAAATATTTGTTGCCATAAAAATAAAAAGACCAAACCGTGTGTCCCAATGAGACATAGGGCCAGTTCTTGCTGGACAATTGGGCCGGCCTGGTGTCCCTGAGCTAAGTAGAAGGGGCAGCAGGGGCTAGATCTGGGTCAAAGTGGGCAGGAACCTTCCCATCTTTAACCCCTAAGGATGGGAATGGCCACAATGACCCATTGGTCCACTGGCCTGACCCACAAAGTCAAGGTTGGTAGGCGTGGGTTGGCCCTATTTGCGAATTGGGCCCATAGAGCCTGGAGTTGTTGACCCCTCGGGTAATGGGTCAACCCAATGCATCGTCGGATGTGCGATACAGTTATATAGTCATACAACCACCATGGTTTTTAAGGCGTTAAGGCGTCATAAGGCGATGCAGGGGCGCTCTGACGCCTAGGCGGGCACTTTGGACGCCTAGGCGCCTAAAGCGCCCATTTTTTCAAGGCGGAGGAGGGGCGCCTGGACGCCTAGGCGACGCCTTTAAAACCATGACAACCACCATGCACGTATTCACGTCTACATATATGTTTTTGTGTGATAATCTTTGTCTATCATGTTTATGATTTAAGCAAGTGACCATTGCTGGTTGAGTAGACTACAATTGACTAACCAGTAATTTAGTTATGATCTGTTGCTTTCCATTTTTCTTGTGCATGATAATTATTACTATATGGAATTCAATAAAATGAGAAGCATAATGGACCCAGCGTGCGGGCGTTGAACTTTATTAGAAAAACGCGTGGTTCCATAAAAAAAGATCAAACCATGTGGCCCAATGGGACATAGTGCCAGTTCTTGCTGGACCATCAGGTCGGCCCAGTGTCCCTGAGCTAAATACCAGCAGGGGCCAGGTATGGGTTGAAGTGGGCTGGCTCATTCCATTCACGCAGAATGTCGGGCACACACATAAATAGCAGTAAACTGGGATGATGGTGTATACTGAGTACTTTATCTGTTCTCTATGGTGTACATTGTTATTATGTGCTTATAATCAACAATCACAGTGCCATTATATGCCTAACATTCTACTTAATAGACTGAATCCTTGCAATTTTGTGTTTTATCTATTTAGGGGGGGACCTTCCCTTTCTTAATGCCCCTTTCATCTCAGTTGTGTAGTTTGATTATAGTGAGCTAAAAGAAAGTAATGTTTGACCATTCTACAAATTATGGCTATATAAGATGAATGGGATCTGGGACAAAATAATAGCAACCACTTAATAATGACTCAGTGCTTTGATAGAGATGTTGGCCTTGAGACTTCTCTTTGTAACCTTTTTACTACTTTATCTTAGGTTCTAGTAAAACAGAGTTTACTACTGTGCTTAGCAGCTAAGAGCTATCAACCACATGGCAATCTACTCTTGAGGTGTGCATGCATTCAGAATTTCAGATTAGCTGTAAATGTTGAGAGAGAACTAATTAGTCGGGGCTCTAACATTTGTCGTCTTTGGCTTTCATATTTATACCCTTCAACCATGAAATTACTATGTGAATTTGTATTATGGTGTTATGATAATGTTACTACCTTTGTAGGTTACTCACAACAGTAAGGCTATGTCAGATGAAGAAGGAAGCGAGGCCTCCCAATATGTTTTAGGTGTTATTGACTCGTTGAAAAAGAAAGTTACAGCAGATCGCTTTACTTACATTAAGGTGCTTTGAAATCATTCTGTACTTCTCAGTTTTTAAAAATCAGATATTCTTGTTTTTATTTTTTCTGATTGTTATAACTTTTTTCCAGAATAGGATAGAAGAGAACAGGATTAAGCTCAGCACCATTACACAAAACACTAGCAATTGTTCAAAAATTTGGCAAAGAAATACGTCAAATGGCACCGACTTAGTCTTGAATTTGCTGACAAGTAGGCAAGCCGATGCACTCTGTTTGGTTCATAGCCTTGAAGTATCCCCTGCTGAGGAAGATGGTGTCAGTTCCGAAGAAGAAAGTTCGTATGCTACATCAACTGTTATGTTGGGTGGAAATCAAGCTGCAAAGAGTGCCATCAGGTCAATCAAACTACCAGAAGTACCAAAACTTCCGCCTTATACAACATGGACATTTCTGGACAGGTCTGTTTATAATTACATGCACTTCTCAACATCCCTGAACCCCTGTTGTGTACAGAACATTTTTCATAGGATTTTCTTGAGACAAAAGATTTCTGTGGTTTCATGCAGGAACCAGAGGATGTCGGAAGACCAATCCGTACTTGGTCGACGAAGGATTTATTATGATGCAAATTGTGGTGAAGCTTTAATTTGCAGTGACAGTGAAGATGAAGCTATTGAGGATGAAGAGGATAAAAAGGAGTTCAAAGTTTCTGAAGATTGTCTTATTCGGTAAACAAACCTGGGGTATTTCTATGTTTTCTTTTGCATTGGTTTGCCTTAGCCTAGACGTAAGGACATGCTTGGTTAATGGCCATACTTTGCCACACTATTCCAGCTAAACTGTGGCAAACCACAAAAGTGTGGTGAATATATTGTTCGCCACATGTTAGCAAAGTGTGGTAAAGGTGAGTGCATGAAAAATGAGACAGCCTGCTAAGAAAGTGTGGCATGCCACAGTTGTGGCAGTGAAACAAA
This sequence comes from Avena sativa, assembly GCA_916181665.1. NCBI lineage: Eukaryota > Viridiplantae > Streptophyta > Magnoliopsida > Poales > Poaceae > Avena > Avena sativa. The sequence continues at coordinate 290,811,039 of OV702296.1, forward strand.
CACTAGCATAACAGTGCTTCTGCACATATGTCTAAGTGTGGCTGTGAACCAAACATGCCCTAACTTCTGCACTTATTTCTGATTGACATATATATGCTGGTTTTACAATCACCGTTTTTCAAATGAATGATACCATTTCAATTTTCTTCGAAGCAGATAGTTTGTTGTATTTTATTTCCTGCCGGAGAACGTGTTCCATTAGGATACACAAGCATTTCACAGTTTAAGGATACATATGCAATTCTAGCTTCCAGAAAAAAAAAACTGTTGCACACACTATATTTTTAAAGTTAAAGGGTTGTGACACTTTTCTTTCAAGAAACATACATCAAGATTTGTGCATTTAAGTAATACAAATCCAAATTTTCACTTAAATATTTATTGGGCCTTGCATCGCTTCACTTTATTTTCATGTAGTAGAGAACTTTCCATAGCTAAATAGTATCACTTTTCTGTCTTTGTTCCTTCTTACATGAGGTCGCTGCAAAATGTTCAATTGAGTTGCATGATAGAACTGGGTTAGCTTGGACCTCCAGAAAGTAAGCTTGTGTTACTTCTGACGGCCTGACGGCTTTCTATCTACTAGCACATACTGTTGAAAGAAACCAGATTTAGAGTTTACGTCCCTAACTCTAATTGTAGTAGTCCGTTGATGAGTTTACACCTTCTTTAACCTTGATAGATCAACAACTAATATTCGCTTCTGCTATATGCCAATGTCCTCTCAGTTGGTGATTTGATAATTTGGTGTAATGAATAATGTTCCTCTGCTACTCCATTTTAGGATGACAATTCAAGAATGTGGCATGTCTGATGTAGTGCTGGAAACCCTAGCTCGATGTTTTAGTAGAGCAGCTGGTGATATAAAGGCTAGTTCTCTGTCCATAATCATTTACTTAATCTCAACGTTATTTTGGCCATTTGGGATCTTCCTTTTCCAGTTCACATTTTCGTTATTGACAATTAACATGTATAGCCCCATTTTACAGATCAGATATGAGGTCCTAAATGGGGAGAAAACTGAGAGTTCTTTTAAAAAAGTTTCTCAACTCAATGCCAAAGTGGAAGAGGTGTACCGTGATAAAGATTTGGATGCAGCATTGGATTCCTATGACAATCTCTTTTGTCGGCGATGTCTAGTATGTTCATCTATTAACCATCATGCGATTTCTGTAATGCCTCTGGCTTGCTGATGAATATCTTGCTCACCTTCACATTGGCAGGTTTTTGATTGTAAATTACATGGGTGTTCTCAAGATTTAGTATTTCCTGTAAGTTTGGAAGTTCAAGAGTTATTTCCACCATAATTGGGTGCTGTTCTAATTCGCATGTGCTTCGTGCAGACAGAAAAGCAACCGCCTTGGAACAGCATGGATGATGGTATACCATGTGGCATTCATTGTTATAAACTGGTTTGTATTTTTTACGGTGTACGACTTCTGAAAATCGGGTTGTCTTGTGTGACAATTTGGATGCTAAAACACAAGCTCATGACTTGCATTGATATTGCCATATTGGTTTGCAAACCATATTTTTTCAGGCCTCCAAACCAGATGCTACTATTGCAATTGATTCTGACATGCATATTGACGTCGAGGAGCCAACTCACTCAGCTGATGATACAAGGAACCAGTTGGACTCAGATAAGAAAAAACAGGGTTCTAGTGGAAGGAAGGCAAAATCCCAACAAAGTGAAAGCTCTTCAATCCGAAGGGTTGCCTCAGAAAGTAGCGATTCAGAAGTACATCCAAGAAGCAATAAATCTCTGCAACACTCATCTTGTCAATCAAAATTTAAAATTAGCGCAAGAAGTGGAATCAAGAAAAATACTAATAGAAGAATCGCAGAGCGAATCCTTATGAGCGTGAAAAAAGGACAAAGGGAAGTGGCACCATCAGACTCTAATTCTGGTGGATGCCTTTGGCCAAGGGACATGAAGCTTAGATCTGGTACACGAAGTGGACACAAGGATTCAGTTGCATCCTCACAGCAGAATTCTCCAAACACAAGAAGTTCTCGGAAGAAGGATATGCCTCAAATCGAGAAGAACAAGAAGAACTCAGCTTTAGCAGAAGATTGTAATGATTCAACAGAGGAAACTAATAACGAACATTCAGCAACAGATGGTCATGATAGTTCGAAGATAAGAGATGTCGATGAGAATATATGCAGGCAAGAAGATAACTGTAGATCCTGGAAGGTGATTGAGCAAGGGCTTCTAGTGAAAGGGTTGGAGATTTTTGGAAGGAACAGGTTGGACCCTTCTCCCTATGACCTATTAGTGGTTTAATTACCTTGCACTTAATGTTGCTTACTACTACCTCTGTTCCAAAATAAGTGTCACAATTTTGTATTGATACGCATGTATGTAGGCTCGTTTCAGTGTGACAAAGTTGAGACACTTATTTTAGAACGGAGGTAGTATTATACAACCAGTCAGGTGATTTTTTTTGTTTAGCCTCGCATGACCTAACATGTAAACACTTCTTCTGAACTGAGTAAAGGTTACATATGAAATGTTTTACTCCACCACTTGGAAGACTTCGATCATGGTTCCTTTCTGAGTATACAATTCATTACTTTCCACGTATGACATTATCTTCAGGGCGTGAAAGCAAATTAATGGTTAAATTTAAAAATTTAACTACACAGATAGCATCACTACTTATATGTTGTAGATCACTATTTTTTCCCAGGATATCAAAATACTCCCTCCGTTTCAGGGCTTAAGGCGTCCTCGTTTTGCGTGTTTTTTCTTTGACCAAGAATTACTCTAAATACATAAAGAGTTTCAGTATAAAACTAGTATCACTGGAAAGTATTTTTCAATACGAATCCAACGATACTAATTATGTACAATATAATTAAGATTTTGTTGATCAATTCTTTTGGTCAAACTTTGCTTTGGAAAGCGTGTGCGCCTTAAGCCTTGAAACGGAGGTAGTACTTTATTTTCCATGAAAATTGCAATGATATAACATCTAAATATGTCTCTTTTTAATTGCTGAGCACATGAGTCCTGTGGTCAAATTATCGCTCTCCATCATTTTAACAGCCATAAGCTTACTATGATTTCGGAAACTAACAGCCACACTGAACCTATGGGTTTCTTCATGCAGTTGTTTAATTGCTCGGAACCTTCTTGGTGGAATGAAAACATGCAGTGATGTTTTTCAGTATATACATTATATTGAAAACAGCAGTGCATCTGGAACACTTAGCAATGTTGATTCTCTTGTTAGAGGATATATAAAGGTAGGTGCCACTGTGCCCTTCTACATTTTTTTCACCCTGGTGGTATCTTAGTTTAGTGCTGCCAATATTGACATCTCAGGGACAAGAGCTGCGCGTGAGATCACGGTTTTATAGAAGACGAGGAAGAGTCCGTCGTTTGAAGTACACCTGGAAATCTGCAGGCTACCATTTTATAAGGAAAAGAATTACAGAAAAGAAGGATCAGCCTTGTCGGCAATATAATCCTTGTGGTTGTCAATCGGCATGTGGGAAACAGTGTCCATGTATCATAAATGGGACATGCTGTGAGAAATACTGTGGGTGAGTTAATTATTTTCCTTACAAGAACCTGCATTATTATTCATAAGTCCTATGCATCTGAAATATATGTATCCTTTAAATGTTGGTTATAGGGTTCTAGTTACCCTACTTTTGCTGGTATCATAGATTTTGCTTGGTTTAGTCTTATTGCAGGTGAACTAAGACTGCTCGTCCTTCTGGATATTTATACCAGTGCTCATGAAATTTCTATGGCATATCTTAGTAGAATGATTGAATACTGTAGTGTTTGAGTTGCTGTCTTGTAACTCGTTGGCATGCTTTGACTCTTTGCGGAGAACATTCAAACTAGTATGGGATTCGAAAATGGTCTTGTAAAGCTGCATAGTACATAGATTTACTCTCACTAGACAATAAAATCAGACTACCTTTTGTACTCCTGCACACTTTGTTGTTACTGTTACTTATTAGTTAGTTCGAGAAATTTGAATTATGAATGAAACCAACTACAAAAACTCATAAACACAAAGACATGCAAACAACTTGGTATATTTATCCTGTCTGTCTTACTTTAGCAATTGATGTTGTTGCTTGTGTGGAAATTTATTCCCTTTGCATTCCAGGTGTCCGAAAATGTGCAAGAATCGTTTTCGAGGTTGTCATTGTGCAAAGAGCCAGTGTCGCAGTCGCCAGTGTCCATGCTTTGCTGCCGACAGGGAATGCGATCCTGACGTGTGCAGAAACTGCTGGGTAGGGTATGTATTTGCAAAATCTCGGGAACCTTTGAAGGACTTAATAGTTAATTTGCAATCTATCTGTATAAAAAGTTGCATCGCCAAGATCTGTCCATTTTGTTCTTTACACTTCTACAATCTCAGCTGTACTAGAGCAGTCCAAAGTTTACCACATGTACCTGTGAAATTTGCCTGGTGATTCTGTTTTACAACCAGAAATTTGGGAATCAGGTAGTGCATTTGATATCACACACAATAGCCAACTGAACTGAGTCCACATATTGTCAGTTACCACATTACAAGTGTAGGTGATAATTTGCAAAAGCTACAAGTTACGTTATGAAAGTTTCTCATCTATTCATAAAGAACTTTGTTGGGTGTTGAATATATACTATTAGAACTGCACACATACTCTTGCTTGGTTGTATCGTAGCATCTCAAGATTCTCAGTTCTGCATACTGCAGCTCAAAGCTTAAACAAGGGGATTGATAAGTTAATAAAAAGAACTTTGTATTCATCAGCTACAGCCGACAATCATCAAGCATAGTAATTTTACATGATACACCCATTTGTTAAGACACTTAATTGAATGCTTATGGGTGCCAGCGCATTATTTAAAGAAGCTGAAAACTTATCTGGTGACCCATTGTCTATGCAATTATTCAACTCTGCTATAATCTGACGGAATGGTGTACTATGTAAATTCGTTGGAACAGTATCTTATTGGCAATGGATGTTTACTCGAAGATTTAAGGTTGCATTATGGAAACAGGCCAATGATAGGAGAACCTATGAATTCACAATATGTTAAAAGAGGAAATTTTGGACACCAAATGCAGTTAAGTAAGAAATAAAGTATGATTGTACTGTCTTTATCTGACCAATGCTATAACGCAATTATGGTCCTTTTTTCACTCTAATCTGGTTATAAGGTATTCCATCAGCACCTTGTTCAAGCTTAAAAAGTTGTTATCTCATCCACAACCTTTCTAGAATAAATCACAGTGCATTGAACCGTTCCTTTTCTAACCTACAGGTGTGGTGACGGTTCATTGGGAGTTCCTAACCAGCGAGGCGATAATTATGAATGCAGGAACATGAAACTGCTTCTTAAACAACAGCAACGGGTAAAATTATACACTTGAGTTTTTTAACACGTTATGGAAATCTTGCTTATATTTCTTTGAGTCGGCAGTTCGGCACTTAATTTGATGATTTCTCTGGTTGGTCCTGTCGTATAACAGAACAAAGATAAGAACCACATGTGTTCAGAACTACTGGCTCAGATGTATAAATCATTACCCAGTTGTACTTATGGATAGTTTCACCTGACCACGATCTAAATTGGTAGATGTGATTTATACATGATTTTAAGTGTCTACGTCTCTTTGAGCTCTCAATACTGTTGGAGCTGTTATTGATATAGCAACGATTAATATCCTTTAGGAGCTGATTCTTTATGAGTGATGGTTTTTCTTGTTTATGATAGTTCTGAGGCAGTTGTAAACCAATTAGGATATGAAACAAACTGATCCAGTAAAGTTCACTTAAACTCAGCGGTTTTCAGTGAAAAACTTTTCTTACCATCAATTTAATTTTAGAAAGCCCCGGGGCACATATCATTATTCTTCTAAAATCAAGGGAAAATGAAACTGAGCAACCAATATGCCACGCCGTTTGAACATGGGCATATTTAATATGCAGGCAATGATGTTGCCATTAGTTGTAAGCGACTATGAAGCGTATATTCGTTACAACACACCCTTCTCAACAAAATACACCGTCTACGAGAATGTCCTTGTTCTTTTTCAGACATAATGTTCTGCTGATGATATTGAATTACTCATGCGCTTTTATTCAGGTCTTACTTGGGAGATCTGATATTTCTGGCTGGGGAGCATTCCTCAAGGTAAAATTGCACCTTCCATCCCCTCCATTGCTCATCTCCTTACCTCATTGTATTTGTCTCATTTTTCAGAATAGCGTTGGCAAGCATGAATATCTTGGCGAGTACACTGGGGAGCTTATCTCCCATAAGGAAGCAGACAAGCGTGGCAAGATATACGATCGTGAGAATTCGTCATTCCTTTTTAACTTGAATAACCAGGTAGGTGTATGAAAATACCAGTTACAATCATCAAACATTATATGCTGGGCTGATCACTAGATTTAGCTCGTGCTTTTTTTGCATGAGGTGAATTATTATCGTTCTCGTTCAAAACCCTGCACTTTGATATCTGATCCAGCATGTGAGCCGTTGCTTACTCTGCTCTCTGGATGCAGTTTGTTCTCGATGCCTTCAGAATGGGCGACAAGCTGAAGTTTGCCAACCATTCTCCTGATCCAAATTGCTATGCCAAGGTTATCATGGTAGCAGGTGACCATAGAGTAGGGATCTTCGCCAAAGAACGGATTGGTGCAGGCGAGGAGCTTTTCTACGATTACCGCTATGAGCCCGACCGAGCCCCGGTGTGGGCTCTGAAGCCTGATGCTCCGAGAGCAAAAGACGCTGGGCAACCTTCCAGCGGGCGAGCGAAGAAGCTTGCCCATTGAACAGACACCATTGGTTGATTGATTCTTTTGTTGCGGGGGTCAAAATACAGCTGTTATTAGAACCTTGAGTTTAGTTTAACCTGACATTCCTTGGCCCCTGACTGTTGTTGTTGTTGTATCTGAGCCCATTTGTATCAGAACTTGTATATGGAACATGAACAACTTTTTGTTAACCAATATGGTTGCTCCCTGCGCAGTTGCAGCTGGCCTTTGCCTTTCCAAAAGCTTTTGTGGTCGTTTACTGTAACCTGCACGGTCTGATCCTGGCACCAGGATGCTCGTTGCATTCAAGCAAGCGATGCTCTTGCCAATGGCAGAGCTGTTAACAAGAAGGGGAGTCTGGAAGCTGCTCTGTGATTCGAGTGATTGAGCCTACGCATAGTTTTGAAGGAAAAGGGAAACAGGACATGTAACACAGATCCAGTTCGAATCATGATATGCAAGCGCTCTCCATGAAATACAGAACCAGCCTGAGAATGTCAATCATGGTTTGGATACAATGTGGTGACAAGGTCAGCTTGGTGAAACAGAGACTATTCATGGTGGGTTGGGTTCACGATGATCTTGCCGGTCAGCTGCTGCCCAGCCTTAGAGGCAGTTCCTACCAATACTCCACCACCGCTAAATGAGGCGGAGGATGGGAAATCATGGGTTTCGACATGGGGATGACGATCAGAACACTACAAATAGCGGCATTGGACTCGCATTTTTCGGTCAATTGAAAAAGTTTTACAAGCCGGTCCGAGTTTACGGGATCTGCTAGAGGCAAAAAAATTTGGCCAAAAACCCATAGTCGTTTGATTTCTAAGGGTTTGCCCTTTTTACAAGATCTGTAGAGATGCTCTAATGATGTACTGTGTCAAGGTCTATGGTAGAAGCCTGCTAGCCTCTTCCACCGTCCTTGGAGTAGATATTAAGTTGAAAGAATCTTTGTCCTTCTGAAGCCATTATGACCATTATGACCATTATGACCATTCTCGTATATGCTGAGTATATCCATGTAATGAAGTATACCTGGGAGAGAACGCTGCATTTAGTGTGTAGGTTCCACAGTAGTATACGATGAATACATGTGTCGTGTATCGTGGGTTCCTAATACTCTACGGAGTTGGGTCGGCCATAAGCAGACAAGAGTATCGAAGTTCAGTTTCCTCGAGAAAATTACAAATAACCACCACATTACAGGCTAGGGTTTCAAAAAACAACCACTTTACGTTAGGGTTTCAAAAAGCCACAGGTTCAGAGTTCGTTCGTTGCAGAAAGCACTGATACCGGTTTGATGCTGGTCTAATGACAAAACTGACAGGATGGCCCCACCTGTAAGGATGACGTGGCTCACGCAGACGGCTGCGGGCAGACGGCCGTTAACGGCACTGTCGGAACCCTAACCTCCCGTTTCGGACATGGGTCAAACCAGACCACACGCTCGCACACTTCCTCTCCCGCGCGCGTACTGAAGCCATGGCGGCGGCGATTTCTCCTCGCTCTAGATCTCCGGCCTGCGGGGGCGCTGGAGGCGTACCTGGCGGAGAAGATGGCGGTGGAGACGGCGGCGGGCACGAAGTCAAGGTGTCGGGCTTCCTTGCGGCGGAAGGGGATTGGTGCGGTAGCTCTAACCCGTCGACGGCGACGTTTGCATCGCCGGAGAAGCGGGCCGCCGCTTCCTTGGCAAATCGTTTGAAGGAGGACCTTACCCAGAGCAGCCGTTGGACCAGTGCATTCAAAGGCGGCATTGAGTAAGTCATTCGCATCCATCTAATCTGCCACTGCCATTTTCTTATCCATTTTGGCTAGGGATTTGTACTAAAAAATAGACAATTAAATTCTCCTATTCTGAATATATGCAGTTTGGATGATGATATATGAGATATAAGGATCAATTTAGATGGCAAGGACAATTTAGAGCGCACTTTGTCTGAATCAGATGTAACATTCCTCGATTTGCTAGCTCTAATAGAGAGAGGGCTATGGGATTAGTGACAACATATATTATGTGAAAGAGAAGGGTATAGGGATAGCTGGGATGGACTTACTAGATGGGCAGCAGATGGCTGAACTTTATGAAAATAAGAGATCTGTCAGCTTGACTGTAATTAAAAGAGGAAGCACATTTCCATCAAACATCAACACTGCTGCAGTTGAAGAGCAAATCCCAATTTCAGAAATTGGAAACCCCATTGTTTACACAGTTGATGATGATGGGGTTGTTTTACCAAGTCAAGAATGTACACAGTTAACTAAAGATCCTGAGTGCATGTACTTGCTGACACAACAGAGCAACAATGTTGAGAATGATCATGAAAATGATCATGAGAATGACATGCAAATCTTAGAAGTGGGTGATGGTGATGGAGGGTACTTATTCAATCAACAGGGAACAGAGCACATTGTTGATGAAGAACAAGAAGATATGAAAGAGGATGAAGATTCAGAAATGGAAGATGATGAAAATTACACTCCAGAGCATATAAATGAAACTGAATCAGATGAGGATGAGCCAAACCATGATTTGAATAAGAGAAAGAGGGGTGCCTTAGAGCATGAGTCTTATTTTGCAGAAGAGCCTGAAGATTTATTTAATGCATCTGATTGCTCAGATGTTGACAAGGATGAGCCAGTTACTGTGAATAAGAAGAAAGAACCAGTAAGGAAGGGGCCTACTAGCAGATCACATTGCAGTCAGGAGAGTACAACAACACCAGACTGGCTTCCTTCTGATGATGAAGGGCCAGATGGTGATTTGGATCCAAAGGATGATGATGGATTTGAGAAATTGTCATGGGCTCTGCCAAAAGGAAGGAAAAGCAGGGCCAAAAAGAAACAGCCAAGGGTGTGGTATGATGAGAGCAGACTACAACCTGAAGAAGGACTGTGTCTTAGGATGTGCTTCCTAGATGTGTACCAGTTTAGGAGAGCAGTGCAAACACTTCATATTGCACAACTTAGGAACTTCAGGTACCATAGAAATTGCAAGGACAGAGTGATAGTAAAGTGTGCTTAAGAGAAGTGTCCTTTTTTTATGGTTGGTTCTCAGATAAAGAATGAGAAATCATTCTGCCTGAGAAAGGTGCACTTTGAGCACACTTGTGGCACAGTAGGTGAGCACTGCAAGGTCACAGGCAAATGGGTTGCAAAGATTTGTGAGTCCAGCATTAGAATTGATCCAAGGACAGGCATTGAGGCTGTGATGGAGACAACCAAGGAGAAATTTGGTGTAGATGTTCCTAAAATGATGGCATACAGGGCAAAGAGGAAAGCTTTACAGGTTGTGCTTGGTGATCAGGTGGAGCAATACAAGAGGCTAAGGGATTACTTGCAGACAGTGCTTGACACAAATCCAGGCTCCAGATGCATTGTGACCACAAAAATTCTGGTAGAGCATCCAAGTACCAACCCTAGATTTCATGGATTGTTCTACTGTCTAGGTGCATCTGTACAAGGATTCCTTAATGGTTGCAGACCATTTATAGGTAATTTACATGATATATTTTCCCTTTGCTAATTAATGAGACATATACACATTATGACATGGCATACATTTATTCATTTGTAGGTCTAGATGGCTGCTTCATCAAGCTGACCACAGGCTAGCAGATTCTCTGTGCCACTGGAAGGGATGGGAACAACAATATCTTCCCTATTGCTTTTGGCCTGGTTGACAAGGAGGAGACAGCTACATGGTCTTGGTTTCTCACCCAACTAAAGTATGCTATTGGTGGTGAGGCAGGCAAGTTTGGGTACTATACCATAATTTCAGACAGGCAGAAGGTAATTGCATAGTTATTTACATAGTATACATTTCTTATTTTCTTGTCAGATGTTCAGTTATTTACATAGTTAGAAATCTTTGTGTAGGTTCTACTTAATGCAATCAACCAAATATTCCCCAACTGCCCACAAAGATACTGCTTAAGACACATTTATGCAAACTTTCAAACTACTGGGTTTAGAGGTGAGGAGCTCAAGAAATACATGGATGCAGCCTCCTATTCTTACACAAAGCATGGTTTTGATGTTGCCATGGCTAACATGAAGGAGGAGAGTGTGGAATCTTAGGAGTGGTTAATGAAAATACCAGTTGCAGCATGGGCCAGATATGCCATGGACTATAATTGCAAAACAGACTTAGTGGTTAACAATTTAAGTGAGGTTTTCAATAGGTGGATTCTTGACATTAGAGGGAAACCAGTGAGAACAATGTTTGATGGCATAAGGAAAAAAATGATGGTCAGGAATGAAGGCAAGAGAACAGGAGCTAGCAAGGCAAGATGGGAAATCACACCTACTTATGTAGAAATGCTAGAAGAAAATAAGAAATGGTCAAGAATGTATAGATCAAGAAAGGCTGCTGAAGGTTTGTGGGAAGTTAGCCATGGGGAAAAATGTTATGCTGTTAACTTGACAACTATGACATGTGGATGTAACAAATGGGACATGACTGGTATCCCTTGCAATCATGCTATATCAGCCATCTACAAGTCATTCCAACACCCTGAAGATTTTGTTTCTGATTTCTTCAAGAAGCCTTTGCATGTTGAGGCATACAAGCCTGTGATTTACCCTGTGCCAGGTGAAGATAGCTGGACAAGGACTAATACACCTGATATTGATCCACCAGTCTTCAAGATCTCATTGGGCAGAAATCAGACCAAGAGGATAAAAGGAAAGTATGAAGTTCCAGAACCAAAGCAATCATCAAGGATGGCCACTATAACCTGTAGCAATTGTGGAACTCTTGGGCATAGATACACTAGTTGTGGTGCCCCTCTAAAGCCATCTCTGGTGATGAGGAAAAACAAACATAAGGTTTGTTTTTTGTTTTAACCATTCTCTGTAATTTCTATGTTTTAACCATTCTATGCATTTTCTGTGTAATAAACACTGTCTTGCTTGGATGCAGGAGAACAGGGCAGAGCACTTTGAGTCTTCTACAGCAGCTGCTGCTACTAGGAGGACAACACCTGGTGCTACTTTAGGTCAAACAGCACCTGCTGCAAGGAGGGCAACACCAGCTCAAACAGCACCTGCTACTAGGAGGACAACACCAGCTCGAACAGCACCTGCTGCTAGGAGGACAACACCAGCTCAAACAGCACCTTTCAAAGCTCCAAGGCCAGGTCCTGCTCAAAATGAAGCAAGTGGTACTTCCAGTAGGCCTGTAAGAGCAAGAAAGCAATCATCAAGGATGTCAGGTTACCTCACAGCAAGCAATATTGACAACCTTACCTTGAGTGATATCAAGAAAGGGCTGTTGTGAACAATGCTACTTGTGGTTGTGAACTATGTTGGTACTATGTGTGGTTGTGAACAATGTTGGTACTATGTGTGGTTCTGAACTATGTTACTTGTGGTTGTGAACTATGTTGGTACTATGTGTGGTTGTGAACTATGTTACTTGTGGTTTTGAACTATGTTGGTACTATGTGTGGTTGTGAACAATGCTATGAAATGCTTGTGTAGATGTTGTCATGCTAATATATTAAATTATTGATCATGGTAGATGTTGTCGAGACCACTTGAGGGGCCTCGACAACCCTAGTATATTAAATTATTGATCATGGTAGATGTTGTCGAGACCACTCGAGGGGCCTCGACAACCCTAGTATATTAAATGCTTGAACATTATAATATAACATTGTATCCAGTACCACAAAGCATATTCACACAAACTGAATGGTTCAACACATGGAGGGTTCAACTAAACAAATACAGGGTTCAACACATGGATAGTTCAACTCAACAAATACAGGGTTCAACACAAGGATAGTTCAACTCAACAAATACAGGGTTCAACTCAACAGACTCATACATCTACCTAAACATAAATATGCCAACTGAACACACCATTACACAAATATGCCAACTAAACAGACCATCACTCCTCCTCCTCACAAATTGTCTTGATTCTCTTGACCTTGTCCTTGTTAACAGCATTGGCCTTGAAAAGGTCATGCATGGAGTACTCTAACTTTTTCTTTTCATCCTTCAGATTAGCTCTTTCCTCATCCCACTTCTGTTGTTTCACCTTGAATACTTGTGCCTGTGATTTGAGCACATTCTTCAGTTTCTCCTTGGCATTCTTCAGCACCTCTACTTCATTCTTCAATGCAGCTATGTGCTTATCCATCTGCTCAGCATCATATTGCCCACTCATTATCTTAGCATAGTTTTCTGCTATGACTTTTTTCTCAGTCTGAGCTATCCACTTCCTCTCAGTCTGATCTATCCACCTATTACCTTCCTCTAATAGGGTTGCATGCTTCTTCTCCAATTTCTCCTTCTCTTCAGATAGAGCCTTCATCATCTTACTACTCTCATACCTCTCTTCAATTCTTGAGTTGTGGCTGTCATTGTATATTCCCCACAACTTAGACAATGCATGCTGCAAACTATCATCCCACTCTGGATCTATCCACCTTTTAAAGCCACAATTCATGACCTGCTGCACATGTATATGTTTAGAATATAATCAGTACTCACAATGTATCTAAATGATCCAGGATCTATCTAAAACACCATTAGGTTCTGTACATCATTGTTCTAACAGGTTCAGGCCATTACAAATGGAGTGAACAAGTAATCATTATTTATCTAAATACAGAGAGATTCAATGCACATGATTTAATATAGAGAGATTGCACATGATCTAGCAACATATATGTTGAGAACAAATGATCATTATTTATCTAAATACAGAGAGATTCAGTGCACATGATTTAGTATAGAGAGCACTTGATCCAGGAACATATATGTTGACAACAACTACTCATTATTTTTCTAAGTATAAGAGAGATTTAGTGCACATGATTTAAAACAAGTACTCATGATTTATCTAAATGTATGAATCAAGAACAAATACTCATTATTCAAACATATCAGTTAATCAAATTATCGATCCATGATAAAAGTACGGAGGGAAAGCAAGGACCTGGGTACTCACATTTTCCACTGAGCATAGATAGAACCTCCTCCCTGTATCTTTGCCCTCAAATGCAACACATCGACGCGGTTTCAGATTGTGACCGGAGCAAACGAGTGGGGCATCATCATCAATGACATAATATCCCTCGTCAAAAAAATGATTCGGTGCGTAGTCAAGCAGACAGATCTACAAATTGAACGAATCATCCACAAATCAGAGCTCAAATCAAACAATTTCAAAAAAAAATCCCAAATCAGTAACCAGAGGAGAAAAGTACTCACATCACCGAGGAGAGATTCACCGGATGTTTCGCTCTCGTTCTAGCTCGGCATGGTCTACGACGGCGGCGGCGGCAGGTGACCAGCGGCGGCGGCGGGTGAGCTGATAGGGAGAAGAAGCAGAGGACTGAGGCGGCGGGCGAGCTGATAGGGAGAAGAAGCAGAGGACTGAGGCGCGAGCTGACCAACCGTTTTGTCTAGACAGCGCCGTTAACGGCCGTCTGCCCGCAGCCGTCTGCGTGAGCCACGTCATCCTTACAGGTGGGGTCGTCCTGTCAGTTTTGTCATTAGACCAGCGTCAAACCGGTATCAGTGCTTTCTGCAACGAACGAACTCTGAACCGGTGGCTTTTTAAAACCCTAACGTAAAGTGGTTGCTTTTTGAAACCCTAGCCTGTAATATGGTGGTTATTTGTAATTTTCTCAGTTTTCTCTAACACCTTACGGATGAAAGATACTACTTAGATAAGCATAAAATTACATGGTTAATTGGCTCCATGCTACCTCGAGCTGCCTATTTATGATTTTGGTGTTCATATGCAACATAGGCTGTTAGCAATGGTACCGGAATCACTCACGCTGGATGTAAAAAAAAAATGCAATTTCGATGTCACAACTCACACTGTACAAATTTTACCCCTAGAAGAGGGTTTGGGCCCTGGGTACTAGCCTATTGTGTACTGACTTGAGTCCTTAACGAAATAAATCCGTGCGCTCTCCCTAATACCCTATCGAGATCATAGGGTGCGTTGTGAGTTATTTGAATGCGAGGAGATCACGAAAATGATCACGTGTGGAGTTATTATGGGAGAGAGACCGTAACACTTTCTTTTTCATGCTCGGGCCCACGGAAGAGGCCATCTCTCTCTAGGTTGGATATCAGAAGCAATCCATTTTCCACGGGTCGTCCAGCGTGTTACTATAGGGAACCAACTACATTACAACGACATAGTTTGTTACATTACAAGAGTGTTTGATGTGAACGAAATAAAACTACTGCTTGTCGTTGTCGTCGCCAGCGCGTCTTGGGTTGTTCTTGCGAAAATGTGTTCTTTCTGTAGAAAGACGTTGCTACGCTCGGTGTTAAGCTGCTGCTGCCACCGCGGCACACGCTTCATGGCAAGAGGCAAGAACGCTCAATTTGCAAAGTTCTTGCCTAAACTGCTCGCTCGGCACACGATCTTCACGGCCACAACGCTTAGCGTATACTACTTCTTGGCTAATACTCTTTGGGCTCCCTTTGGCTCGGTGTAGAGCTTGTGCTGGTGACAACAATGGTCCACGTGTGTCACGGGTGTTACTAATACTTTGGCGAGTTGGGACGGCCTACAGAAATTCAGTTTCCTCTAACATCTTACAAACGAAAGAAAACTATAGATAAGAATAAGATATATATATATATATATATATATATATATATATATATATATATATATATATATATATATGTTGCATATATCGATCCCTCGAGCTGCCTGGCTATTTATGGACTTGGTTGTTCATATATAGGATGTTAGCGATGGTAGTGGAAGTACTCACGAGGATTGTGCATCGAAAATGCAACTTTGATGTCACAGCTCACATGTTATGCATTTTTCACCTTTTAGAGTTGATTTGTTAGCTGTGTGCAACGGAGATAGAGATTTAAAATAACATGTGAAGCTAATAATGACATGAAGCTCACAGCGCTTATGTGTTTTGCAACCTTTGGTGTTGATTTCTTTTGTTGTTGTGTGTATTTATTTAGCGAAATCATGTTTATTAGCACAGAAAAGCTAATACTAATGACATGAAGCTCACAGATCATGTTTTTTTTCCAACCTTTGATGTTGATTTCATTTGTTGCGCAATGGAGGGAGATATTTATATATATTAACATGTGAAGATCACGAGTTAATGCAGCGTTCTCAAGGCTAATAAAAATTTTATCACAAATGGTCGTTTGCATTAGAAGCCAGAGAAGATTTCTACATTTAAAATATATACTCCCTCCGTCCAACAATAGATGTCTTAGGTTTTTCAAATTTTGGATGAATCTATAACTAAATAATGTCTAGATTCATCCAAATTTGACAAATTTAAGACATCTATTTTGGAACGGAGGGAGTATATATAAACTCATGTATTGCTTTGGGAACAAACAATACTACTGATGTAATTCAGAAAATAAACCATAATACTACTCCCTCCGACCCATATTAGTTGACTTAGATTTATCAAAATTTGGATGAATCTATATACTAAATAGTGTCTAGACTCTAGATTTATCCAAATCTAGACAAATGTGAGTCAACTAATATGGATCAGAGGGAGTATTAAATTTCATTAGACATGTAAAAATGCTATATGGAGAAATTAAGTTCATTGCGAGAAGCAATTTCTTTAATACAGATTGTGGTAAAGTGAAAAAAGCAAACAAACTGCATTTCAACAACATTAAACATAGAAATCATGTTTATTAGCACAGAGAAACGCAGTGGTGTGTATTTCGACTAGTCCATCTCTTAATCGGAACTTTTGGCTTTTACACCGAGGGGAAGAACCATTCCGACCTGGTGGAATGTTTCACTGCTGAACCCTGACCCCTAGTTGGCGAAACCAGGCTAGCTTTTCCGCTTATCATATCATAGACACAGTAGCTAGGAACGCCGTCGGCGAGCCTTCTGCACTTGGAGCACTTGCACGGAGCGACAGAGGCCAACCTCCGTGCCGATGCCCAGTCGTTGCCAAGAAGAAACACCTGGTTTCCGCCTCGAAATCTCTGGTGATATTTCTCTGACGGGCCTGATGATACTGCCAGTGCTCTGGAGCCCGTCTTGCCTACGAACAGGACCTGCCCATCCAGGTCTCTCACCTCCAGCCACCTGCCCGTCTCTAGGTCTGCCTCGAACACACGCAGAGACATGGAGTGGTGGTTGATCTTGATCCCAGCAGCCATCGAGTCGGTGATGATCCACCGTACCATCAGTAGCTTCTTCTTGTCAGACGATATGACCAGGTGATAGTTTGCAATCTGATCGAAGGCCGCCGCTACCTCATCATCAGGCATTTCCTTGATGACATGCTTGCCGCGACCTAGAGACGGCGCCTCTCCGCCGCCGTCTCCGGCGACCAACTCGTGGGCAAATAGGTGCCCCACCCAGCCGACGGCGAAGATCTTTCCGCGGTGGAGTTCTATGTCCCGGTACATGCAGTCATGGCCGCCATGCCGGTGAAACCCGACGGTGTCGTCTGGATGTGACCACCTCGGCGAGCCCGGACGGAAAGATGCGAAGTTGGCTGGCGCGGCCGTGAATGGACCGGCTGTGAACATCGCGACGGCGAGATGCGGTGACAAGACTATCATCTTCCCCACGGAGAACTCCCTGCGGTGTGGGTCCAAGGTGCCGACGACGTCCCAACGACCACGGTCGCCGCGCCGCCTGGATGTGTCGAGGATGACACGGTCGTTGCGCCGGTCGTAGTAGCGGCAGGGGACCTCGATGGCCGGCGTGGACAGGGAGAACGGGTCACGGAGCGCGTACCCTTTGGAGCGCTCGTGCTCGCTGAGGAGCCAGCTGCCGAACGAAGCGTCGACGTGGCCGTGGCTGGGCGTGGCGAAGCGGCGCACCTTGCCGTCGGCGATGCTCTGGTACGCGCCGTCACCGAGGTTGATGCACGGAATAGCCGGCGGCAGCAGCGTGCTGTGGTGTTCCGCGGCGAGACTCCATTCGGGGCAGACGGCGGCAAAGCTGAGGCGGTAGTCGTGGGATCCGAGACGGGATAAGACGAGGCCGGCGATCTCCGGCGGCAGGTCCGGCCAGCACGGCGGAGGAGAAGCGTCGCCGCCGGCCGTCTTGCCGAGGCAGAGACCCATGTTGATCGACACAGGGTGAGTAGAAACGTACTTATCGATCGCGGCTAGCTGCTCCGTGCGATATATCTGGAAGAGATAATATGCGATAGACTCGCGTGCATACGCATGCTGAATTTTAGGCAACTTCCACAGGCCTGTGTGTGCACGCAAAATATACCCTGCCGCATATACCTCCTGATTGATAGAGGGAGACACGAAAATAGTCGATCCATACCAACCTGTACAGATGCAATTCTCTGTCAAGTAATGTTGTTCAATCTCAGTTGTAAATTCAGTTTAACTCACTTGTAACCTCATTTGTAGCAAAAATAAACGAAAAAACTCCACTTGCAACCGAAAAATCTCAGTTACAGCAGAATCAGAATGTAAATCCAATGGTTTAGGGTATTACTGAGGCCTAAATTAATACTCGGTCCACGAAAAGGTAGGACTAGACATAAAGCTCGAAGTTTGACGAGTTTAATGAGCGCTCATCAGCTCAACTCGTTTTCTTAACGAACTGAGCCAAGAAGCAGTTTTTGCTCGTTAATGTAAACGATCTAAATAATTGAGTGAAAGAGTTTAGTGAGTTACTCGTTAAGCTCGATAACAGCCAAGACTTTAGAAAGTGTGTTCTCCTAATGCATATATGCCAGTACCATGTACATCACACACATTGTGCTAGCTTCCTTACTTACCTCCATGTCTATTTATACCGCGTGATGTGAATATTGCTGAGGTACATAATTATATATGTATGATTCGAATACTGATTGCTCCTTAATAATTAATGAGCGCTCTAATAATTAACGAACTGAGGTGAGCTTTATTTTTAGCTCGTTAAAGGTAGTAAGTTTAATGATTCAAGCCTTATCGATCATGAGGCTTAACAAGTTGAGCCTTAACGAGAGTAGCTTGTTAATCCAACCCTGTGTTACCCAATATACTTATGTCCCAATAAAATGGGAAACACGTCTTGTTTCTAAATTTAAGGACATGCACAACTAATGCACATGCATAAAACTCCCATAGAGCAAAATGAGTGGAACAAGACGATCTTCTTTCAAGGGTTGGGATTTCTAACTCCCAAGTACGGATGCTCCTTTAAAAAAATCGAAAACCATTTTTATAACTTTTACTATTCTTCTTTAAAAACCTTGATGTACTCAATGATGTATCTTACAAATGTTCAAAATACCAATTTGAAGTAATTGTAATTTAAGCTACACTAAAATGAAAAAGTGCGGATCTAAGTACAGTAAACAATGCTTATTTTTTAAAATTATCAGAATTATCATTTTTGTGTAGCCCCAAATTGAGCCTTATGCACTTTACTCATTACATATTAAACTAGTGCGTATGTGACAAGACATAGCAACCTATCACAAGATAAGGTGACATAGACATAACATGAAACACGAGGTCTGAATAAATACTGTATTACTCTTTACTCTACCCAGCCATATGTCTAAGGTGTTGACCAGGTGGGCCAGTTTGTCCTAAGTTAGGAATGATCTAAAAGGCTTTTTTGGAGAATCTAAAAGGCTTCATATGGACCACTCTCCCCATAGTAACCAAAGACTTGCCCCCTCCCCTCTTATATGCATGGGACTCCCATTGGTGCTATACGAGAGACTCTCAAGCATATGGACGACGCCACCGACCTATCGAAAAATATAAAAGGAGGGCGCCATGATTCAAGACCTATATACAAGTGTGGTGCCACCATCATCATTAAGTTCACCCATAAGCCATGTCAATTTAGGGCACTTTCCCGTATTTTGACCACCTCGATACCTCGTCGAGACCATCATATAATCTCCTCGAGGTCATCACATTGTAATCCCTTCATATTTTGGCCCATATAATTCAATCAAGGTAGGCGTACAACTTTTACCCCTAGAAGAGGGCATGTGCATGGGTACTAGACTATACTTGAATCCTTAACCAAATAAATTGTGTTTTCCCAAATACGCTCTCGAGATCATCACAGGGTGTCAAGGACTTTATCCCTCAACACCTAGCACAAACAAAACAAACCTTTAGAAGGAACATGTTGAATGTGAGGAGATCATTCCACGACAACGCTCACGCGTGGAGTGGTTAAGGCTGTAACACTTCCTTCTTCCATGCTCGGGCGTTAGCGTGATGACGTACAAATAACATATGTACACTCACACGTGATGATGGCTCCAAGTGTAAATCACAAGGATACATTAAAGGTTTGGTACATGAATTTTATAAAAATCTTTTCTCCTTTGAACCGTGTGATTCTGTTGATGCAGTCCTTGATGCAATCCTCTTTAAGGTTATTCCTGATATGAATGCTAATTTATGCAAACCATATACTGATGAGGAAATTGAGGTTGCTATGTTATAAATGGGACCCATTAAGGCGGTTGAACCTAATGTTTTCATGGTGTTTTTTGCCAGACTCATTGGGAATTCTGTAAAGATGAGATATGTTCCGAAATGAGGAGTTTTCCATATGGAGGTGAAATTACAGAAGGACTTTGTGATTCAGTGATAGTGCTGATCCAAAAAGTTGCCAAGCCGAAGCAGATTCTTTGGCCTATAAGCTAGTCTGTGCAATGCCCATTACAACATTGCCTCCAAGGTTTTAACAAACAGGTTGAAAGTGATCTTACGAATAATTATCTCTAAACACCAAAGTGCCTTTGTCCTTAGCAGGTAGGGCTGGTATTCGAGCCAAGCCGGGCCGGCTCGGCTCAACTCACTGAAGCTTGTTCAACTAATGAGAATGCTCAGCTCGGCTTGTTAACAGAACGAGCCCAGATTTGAAACTTGGCTCAACTCGGTAAAATCTCTAGTAACTCGTCTAGCTCGTTATAAATTGGGAAGAGGGACACATATAAGAAAAACTAGTAATTCTCCTTCTAATTCAGAACTAGGACAATAATAGTACTTTCATAATTCTACAAAAGAAAGATAAGTGAACAACATAGTAGATCTACAACATTACATGTGCAAGAAACAATAGTAGTTTGACACTCATCTAGGTAAAATTTCAAACTCTGTATTTGAACGAGTTTAACGGGATAAATGAGTAGCTCGCGAATAACTTGTTTAGCTTGGGTGAACAAACGAGTTTAGATCCAAAACTCGGTTCGACTCTTTCGACTCCGAGTTCGAGCTGAGTCGATATAAGTCATGCGAAACTCATTCAGCTTGTGAGTTTAGAGTTATAATTCTAGCCCAACTGGCAGGTTGATCGCTGCCAATGCTCTAATTGCTTTTGAATGCTTGCACACTATTCACAATAAAAAGTACAAGAGACCTTTCTTCGCCCTGAAAATCCATATGATGAAAGTGTATGATACAATGGAGTGGACCTATCTTTACTGTTTCCTTCACAATCTTGGTTTTGATCATGGGGTGGGTCAATCAATGATGAGACGTGTTACGTGTGTGAGATATGTTGTTTGTGTTAATGGCGAGCTCACATAACCGGTTTTTCCGTTTAGAGGTATTCGTAAAGGAGATCCAATCAACCCCTATTTATTTCTCTTGTGCACAAAGGGTTTGTCTCGCTTATTGTAGCAATGAGAGGACCGATGTGAGGCCTATGGTATTCACAATTGCCGACTTGGTCCTCCTATATCCCTTCTTTTATTTGCAAATGGTATCATCTTCTTTGCTAGAAGTGATAATAAGAGTGTGTTTGCTCTCAAGGGTATTTGTAGGATTTATTGTGAAGAGTTTGGATAAAAAATCAACCTTGATATATCCTTAGTCGTTTTTGGTACTCACTTTACCGAGCAAGTGAAGAGATGTTGGGGGTCGATAGTGAAGTGCTTAATGACCTTTACTTGTGTATTCCCACTTCTGCGCGTCGGTCACCAACAACAACCCTTAACTTCCTTCTTGAAAGAACCTGTAGATGCATTAAGGGAGTGGCTGATAGACCACTATCGAGGGCAGATAATGAAGCTTTGCTCAAGGCGGTAATTCTGTCTATTCCAGCATTTTTTATGAGTTGTTTCCAACTTCCCCTATCCACATGTGATAAGATGGGAGCGGTGATTGCAAACCATTGGTGGGGAGTGGAGGACGAGAAACATAAAATGCATTGGAGATTGTGGGAGTGGCTGTCGACATCGAAGGCTTGATGGGTATGGTATTTCCCAGGCTTGATCTCTTCAACCAATCAATGCTAGTGAAGCCAGGGTGATGGCTACTTACTCTGAACCAAATTTTCTATGGTCTCGTGTTCTAAAGGGTAGATATTTTTCTTGAATTAGATTTTTGGCATGCAACCAAGCCTAGATCTTTGTCCTATACCTGAAGGAGTATTCTTGATGGCCGCGAGTTTTTGATCCATGGTATTAGGTGGGTTACTGAAGATGGGAGATCGATGAAGATCCTAACGGACATTTGGATCCCTCGATTCCCACTGGAGATCCTTAAACCCACCTCACTGATACCAACTATTGCCACTGTCCACTGTTTGATCGATGAGGAAGCCGGTGCATGGAATGAGGAAAATGTGCACACCTTCTTCTTCCCAACAGCAGCATCCCAGATTTCGCAGGTCCTAATAACTCGACATGTAGGTGAGGATTTCGTATGTTATCCTGACACTAGACATGACACTTTCAGTATTCGTTTGGCTTATAACTTGGCTCCTTTAAGCAAATTTCTTCAAGATCGGAGTAGGAGTGGCCGAGGTATGATTTTGAACTGGACAACAAATGAGAAAGAATGGAAAACAGTGTAGAAAGTTAAGGCACCTGGAAAGATAAACATTTATCTATGGTGTTTTACTCATGATTGTTTGCTTAGTGGTGTGCAACTTCGAAGGCGGCAACGGACGACAACTGCATTTTCTGTGGGCAAAGGGAGGGCATCGAGAATGTGATGTTGTTCTATAATTTCGCCCGTGTCGTTTGGCGGGAAGTTAAACAGCATATTCATCTAAAGCTAGACCGGAAGAACTTATCATCTACTAAGAGTTGGCTCTTTAATTTTCTGGCTCTTCACTCTATGGTCCTAGCGGTGGCTTTCTCGCATATTTGGGAAGCACGTAATGAGTCGAGGAACTCGGACGTCAAGCCTAATCCTAGTCGTACGACAATGAATACATTGCTTATGTGGATCTAATCATACAACATCTCTACAAACAATGGCTCTGGCACATGCATGTGTCCAACCTTACAACACCAGTTTGGCCACCTCCGTCGCTAGTAACGGTTCTTATTAACTCTGATGTTGCGCTCTTTGAGGCTACCAGATGCATGTGTGCAGGGGTGATCACCGAGGCCTCTATTTTGTTGCTTGTTGACAACACATTGAAAGGCTCCAACCACTAGAGCATGAGGAGGCTCTTCGTCTTGCTATCAACTTGCTGAAGGAAGGAGCAAAGTGATCTTTTGCGTCTGATTGTCTCTCTTGCGCAAGGGCTAAACTCGTTGTGCATGGATAGATCATCAGTGGGTTTGGTGGTTTCTAGCATCAAACATATAGTGAGAGGCTTCACGTCAATCTCCTTCTGTCATGTGAAGCATGTTCTTAATGAAGTGATGCATATATTAGCTAAATCGTGTGATGATGTAAACTCTAGGTGTATTCTTTGATTGTTTCAAAATGTATCTGAAAACTCTTTGTATTGATGTTATTTAATCGCGCTCGTATTCTGTCTAAAAAAAACAAAACACACCTCTATAGTGTTATATGTTGATCCAAATTCTACAAAGTATAGGCCAACTTCTAACGAGTGGAGCGAGGCCCGTCGCCGGGAGGCTTGGGCCGAGTGTAACGAGTCTGAAGTTGGCCCACACCGTGCCCAACGGGGACGCCTATGGGGGGTGCTAGGGGCGACAGCCCTCCGCGGTATGGTACGGATCGTCAAAGACCTAGGTTTCCACCGATATATAAACCCCTTGTAAGCCGCCGGTTGGGATGAGTTGCATATGTGAAATCCCCGGCGTTTGTAAACACTTCTCGATATAGTGAAGTTTCGCTGGCTGGCGCCCGTGGTTTTTTCCTCTCTTTGTTGGAGAGGTTTTTCCACGTTAAATCTGTGTCCCCTTGCTGTGTTTTTCGTTTTCGTTCTTCGTTATCTTCTTGTCGCGATTGTAACAAGTGGTATCAGAGCCCCACGTTCTAATCTAGTGTTTGCGACATGTCGTCATTGAAGTTCGATCTACCACAGCTCGACTACACCACAAGATTCTCCTTGTGGCAGGTGAAGATGCGGGCGACTCTCGCCCAAACTTCTGATCTGGATGAATCGCTGGATGGATTCGGTGGAAAGGATGCTAAGACCTGGTCCGCCGAAGAGAAGCGAAAGGACCGTAAGGCTTTGTCTTTGATTCAACTTCATCTGTCCAATAATATTTTGCAGGAAGTACTGGAGATGAAATCTGCTGCTGCTCTATGGGAAAACTGGAAACGATCTGTGTGTCAAAGGATCTAACCAGTAAGATGAACGTGAAGATGAAGTTGATCTCGCACAGGCTGCAAGAAGGTGGATCGGTAATGAATCACATATCTGTTTTTAAAGAGATTGTTTCAGACTTGCAGTCTATGGAGGTAAAATATGATGATGAGGATTTAGCTCTTCTACTCTTATGCTCGTTGCCTAGTTCCTATACTCATTTTCGTGATACAATATTGCTGAGCCGTGATGAACTAACCCTTGCCGAAGTACGTGACGCCCTCAAACAGAGGGAAAAGATGAAAACTATGGTAGGGTCAGATGGGTCGTCATCCAAGGCTGAGGCTCTACAGGTTCGTGGCAGGACCGAGCAGAGATACAATAACTATGGCAATAGAGATAAGAGCAAGGATGGTAGAAGTCGTTCAAAGTCCAAGGAAAAGGATAAATTCTGCAGGTATTGTAAGAAATCTAATCATATTATTGATGATTGTTGGAAGTTGCAGAATAAGGAGAAAAAAAACGGAACTTACCAACCGAAAGATAGGTCTGAAGGTTCTGGTAAGGCTGCTGTTGTTTCTGATAGTTCTGATGGTGAATGCTTAGCTGTTTTTGCTGCTTGTGCTTCTCTTGATGATGAATGGATACTTGATATTGCATGTTCGTTTCATATTTGTTGTAACAAAGATTGGTTCAGTTCATATGAGTCTGTGCAGACTGGAGATTTTGTGCGTGTGGGGAATGACAACCCATGCCATATTGTTGGTGTTGGATCTGTTAAGATCAGGACACATGATGGCGTGACACGCACGTTGAGTGAGGTAAAGCACATACCAAGCATGGCCAGAAATTTGATCGCCCTGAGTACCATGGACGTTGATGGATACAAGTATGCCGGTGGGCATCGAGTTCTGAAGGTATCAAAAGGTTCTCTTATTTACATGATAGGTGATATGAATTCTGCTAAATTATATGTTCTTACAGGTAGCACTTTGCCTGGTATTGTTGCTGCTGTTACTTCTAATGATTCTGATGATTGTGGTAAAACACATCTATGGCATATGCGTCTTGGGCATATGAGCGAACAAGGCATGGCAGAGTTGGTCAAGAGAGAGCTGATTGATGGTTGCAACTTGAGTAAGTTTAAGTTCTGTGAGCACTGCATCTTTGGTAAGCATAAAAGAGTTAAATTCAATGCTTCCGTTCATATCACCAAAGACATATTAGATTATGTGCATGCTGATGTATGGGGTCCATCCCGTAAGACTTCTATTGGTGGTGCTAATTATATGCTTAGTATTATTGATGATTACTCAAGAAAAGTGTGGCCTTATTTTCTGAAGCATAAATCTGATGTTTTTGATGCTTTTAAGAAGTGGAAAGTTATGGTTGAAAAGCAGACTGAGAAGAAGGTAAAGGTACTACGTACTGACAATGGTATGGAATTCTGTTCTAATGAGTTTGAGGAGTTTTGCAGTAACGATGGCATGATCAGGCATCACACCATCCCATATACTCCTCAGCAGAATGGCGTGGCAGAACGCATGAATAGAACCATCATCTCGAGGGCTCGTTGTATGTTGTCTAATGCAGGTATGCATAGGCGTTTTTGGGCTAAAGCAGCCAACACAGCGTGTTACCTCATCAACAGGTCACCTTCTATTCCACTTGAGAAGAAAACTCCCATTGAGGTATGGTCAGGTTCGCCTGCTGATTATTCACATTTGAGAGTTTTTGGCTACACTGCATATGCTCATGTTGATAATGGAAAGTTAGAGCCTAGGGCTGTTAAGTGCATATTCCTTGGTTATGGTTCAGGAGTTAAAGAATATAAACTATGGAATCCTGAAACTAATTTTTTTTTGCTAAGTAGAAACGTTGTTTTCAATGAGTCTGTTATGTATCATGATAGCTTGCCATCAGATACCTCTCCTGTTCTGTTGGAGAGGAGAGAGTTAATGTGCATGTGGAGAACCTGCAGAAAACTGTTGATAATGATGCTATCATTGAAGATACACATGAGAAAAACATTGATGATATTGTTGTTCAGCACTCACCTACTGTTTTGCAGCAGCCACATGAGTCCATTGCTGCTGATAGACCGAGGCGTAACTGTGGTCCTCGTCCTCGTTTAATTGAAGAGTGTAATCTTGTACATTATGCTTTGAGTTGTGCTGAACTGGTGGAGAACAATTCTGAACCTGCTACATATAATGAAGTCATTGCATCCGTTGCCCGCGAGAAGTGGGTTTCTGCTATGCAAGAAGAGATGCAATCGCTTGAGAAAAATGGCACATGGGATGTTGTGCGCTTGCCTAAACAAAAGAAGGCGGTCCGCTGCAAATGGATCTTCAAGAAAAGGAAGGTCTGTCTCCCAAAGAGCCTTCAAGGTACAAGGCAAGGTTAGTAGCAAAAGGGTTCAGCCAAATTCCAGGTATTGATTATAATAATGTGTTCTCTCCAGTTGTGAAGCATAGTTCCATTCGTACTTTCTTTAGTATTATGGCTATGCGTGATCTTGAGCTTGAGCAGTTAGATGTCAAGACTTCTTTTCTGCATGGAAAGCTTGATGAGGAAATATACATGGACCAACCAGAAGGGTTCATAGTGCCTGGTAAAGAGGATTTTGTGTGCAAATTAAAGAAGTCTCTTTATGGATTAAAGCAATCTCCAAGACAGTGGTATAAAAGGTTTGATTCATTTATGATCTCACATGGTTTTGAGAGATCTAAATATGATAGTTGTGTTTATATCAAGTTTGTTGATGGGTCACCTATATACTTGCTGCTATATGTTGATGATATGTTAATTGCTTCCAAGGGCATGAAAGAAATCACTACTTTGAAGGCACACCTAAGTAGTGAGTTTGAGATGAAGGATCTTGGTGCTGCTAAGAAGATCTTAGGTATGGAGATTATCCGAGATAGAAAATCTGGTTTGTTATTTCTTAGTCAGCAAAATTACATTAAGAAATTTCTTCATCGTTTTAATATGGATGGTGCCAAGTCAGTCAGTACTCCTATTGCTCCTCATTTTAAATTGTCAGTTTCTTAATGTCCTACTACTGATGAAGAGTTTAAGTACATGTCAAAGGTGCCATATTCTAGTGTTGTTGGTTCTTTGATGTATGCCATGGTTTGTTCTCGTCCTGATTTATCATATGTTATGAGTTTGATAAGTAGATACATGGCTAATCCTGGTAAAGAACATTGGAAGACTGTTCAGTGGGTTTTCAGGTACCTTCTTGGCACTTCCAATGCTTGTTTGAAGTTTGGCAGGACCGGTGAGGGACTCGTTGGCTATGTGGATTCAGATTTTGCTGCCGATTTGGATAAGAGAACATCCCTCACAGGTTATGTGTTTAATGTTGGTGGTTGTGCTGTTAGCTGGAAGGCTACATTGCAGGCTGTTGTTGCACAATCTACTACTGAAGCTGAATACATGGATATTGCCGAAGCTTGCAAAGAATCTGTTTGATTGAAAGGTTTGTTTGCTGAGCTTTGTGGAGATGATTCTTGCATTACTTTGTTCTGTGACAGTCAAAGTGCCATATACCTTACAAAAGATCAGATGTTCCATGAGAGAACTAAGCACATTGATGTCAAGTACCATTTTGTTAGAGACATTGTTGCTCAATGTAAATTAAAGGTATGCAAGATCAGCACTCATGATAATCCTGCTGATATGATGACTAAACCTGTTTCTGTTGCTAAGTTTGAGCTTTGCTCGAACTTAGTTGGTTTAACTAATTAGCCCAAGTGGCTACTGGCGCCGAAAGTATTTGCTTTGTTTGTTTAGGGAGATGGTTGATGTTGATGCTACAAGGAGGAATTTGTCTCAAGGTGGAGTTTGTTATATGTTGATCCAAATTCTACAAAGTATAGGCCAACTTCTGACGAGTGGAGCGAGGCCCGTCGCCGGGAGGCTTGGGCCGAGTGTAACGAGTCTGAAGTTGGCCCACACCGTGCCCAACGGGGACGCCTGTGGGGGGTGCTGGGGACGACAGCTCCCCACGGTACGGTACGGATCGTCAAAGACCTAGGTTTCCACCGATATATAAACCCCTTGTAAGCCACCGGTTGGGATGAGTTGCATCTGTGAAATCTCCGGCGTTTGTAAACACTCCTCGATATAGTGAAGTTTCGCTGGCTGGCGTCCGTGGTTTTTTTCTTTTTTTGTTGGAGAGGTTTTTCCACGTTAAATCTGTGTCCCCTTGCTGTGTTTTTCGTTTTCGTTCTTCGTTATCTTCTTGTCGCGATTGTAACATATAGTTTTCGTACATGGACCAATTACCAACAATAGATTTCTCTAGCACCTTTCCCTCTCACCGCTGCCGGTGAAGAAAGAGAGAGCTGAGGATGTGACCGAGAGGTGCCCGCAGGCTGTCGTCAAGCCGTCTCCCCGGAGGTCCCACCGGCCAGAAGGCACGGACAAAGGAGCAAACACCCCAGACCCAGCAGTGCCGTCGGATCAGGTAGCGGACGGTCCGGATCGCCCTCCGCGGAAGCCCGGACAGCCACCAGCTCAACCACTGGATAGCATTTCCCCCCTCCCCCTTCCCGCCTCGCTTCTTCCTCCCCTCTCCAAGCTCGCCATTGCCGTCGCCCTCCGAGACAGCCCCAAAAATAAAGGGGCCCGCTTGATGCCCCCGCGGAGCGCCCGCCCATGGCGTCCGTGTCCTCCACCCCGTGCTCGCCGCAGGCCGTCCTGCTCCTCCCCGTGCCGCTCCAGCCCCAGCCCCGCTGCCGCTTGCCTAGGCTGCCTCTCCCGCCGCTAGGGCTCTCCGCCGGCGCGCGGAGGGGAGGAGGGATCGTTATACCGCTCCCATTTCCGGCGCCGCGGGCGGCAGAAGGGAATGATGGGCGGACCGTTGCCAAGGAGGAGGAGGAGGAGGAGGTGGAAGATGAGGAGGATGAGGAGGAGAGGGGAGGACACGACGGGGCTCGAGACGACGCAGAGGGCGCGGAGCCATCGAGGGGGTCGGGCCGGTTCGCCGCGGACTACATCTCGCTCGGCATCAGGGAGCCCGTCTACGAGGTAGGCCCCGAGCTAAACTCCGGCCGGGTTGGCCTCGTGTGATCGTGTCGTTGCGATTGCGACCACATGAACATCATGAACACCTAACGAAATTTGCAACCAAAGTTGCAAAATGGATGATTTGTCGGTCGTGGCATCAAAACTTCATTTCGATGCACAGCCCTTGTGAGAGATTCCAGTGCCATTGCGACCAACCTCATAAATAGGCAGCTCGAACTAGCATGCAGCCATTTAAGCATGTACTGTAATGGTTTTTATGCTGCCATGAAGAAGTATATAGCCTTGTATTTCTCTTGTGAGGTGTTGGGGAAAGCTAAATTTCGACGTTTCTGTCCTCCACGCCTCTTGCCGTATATCCTTGTTGCCTCCTGCTGCCTCTGCATGCCGTGATCGAAATCAATGGTTTGTTATGCCTAACCGCACGTAGTTCCCAGTGGTACAAAGTATGTAGTAATCTATGGAAAATTGTCACAAGAGGGAGTGGGGGCATTAGGAACGCTTAAATTTACACTCCGTCAGAACAAAGACTTTGCAGCAGATCATGTTCTTAGGTTTTAATGTCTTATTATAAACTGTTTTTATGGGGTGATGTCGAATGGAGAGAAAAGAAAGGAAGTTGGCGGAATAGCCATTATCTGTTCACATAGAGTTTGAGACTGCAACAATATTGGAGTAATCCATTCAAAAAGCATACGCCTCTAGAAGGAAGCACTGCAATGTGGTCACTCTGACTACAAATATTATGAAGAAGCAATGCGTACTTTTATATTCCTATAGCTCAAATCAAGAGTTTCTGGCTAGTTTGAGGACATTTTCTGCAAGGGTGGGTGGGCCTGGGGAGAATATGCTCCTTAAAACTTTTGCAGCTTACCACCTTGCAAGATGCGAATTAACCTTCACGTCAATATGGAACTATACTCAGGTCATAGAAGTGAAGTCTAATGGAAGGGTGTCTACCAAAAAGATAAGCCGGCGGCAGCTATTGAAATCAAGTGGTATGCTGAATCAATTTATTTCCAATGCACAGTCCTTTGCTCAGCCACAACTTTCGCAGTGCTGATTTCTCAATACATATAGTTTAGTTTCTTTTTTGTGGTTTTGAAGTGCTTGCATAACTCTGCTGCTAGGCCTCCGTCTACGAGATACCAGAAGCGTTGACCCATCACTATGGCTAATGAATTCAATGCCTTCGCTTCTGGTAACAGAAAACTTTTCACTGCTCCTTATTTGTCGTAGTATTTTCCTCTAAATCTTTTCAGCTGCAAAACTAATGGATGCTGTGCCACAATCCTACTCCTGTCCTTAGACACTAAATTTTTTCCTGTTTGTCAAAGTGAAAAAACCGCATTGTGTTTTTCTAGTAGATCATGGAGTCCAAATAGTTGCACTTGAAAAGATTGGAAATAAAAAAAATAAAGTTAATTCTACAACATTTGTGTCATAGAGTTGTAATTTCAGCTCAGTATTTGCTTACACATGTGTTTCAGGAACCTTCACTATGATTGAGTTACATACTTACATCTTGGAAAACGTTACTATGGGTTGATGGCCAGTACTTTTCTTTTTTTACCTTCCCTGCAAACTTCAATTACGATTATTTTAGCTATTCTGTGTGTTGTCTACTTGCATGATCATTCATGTACCTTTTCTCTTAGCCATCTTGCTTTCTATAGCAGATGGTCATGATGATTTTGTATGTAGCATGTAAGCTCCTCTTTCACCATTTGTTGTAGGTGCGTGAACAAGCCATATTACTTAATCTTGGTTCATTGAGAGCAATTGCTATGCATGAACGTGTCCTTATATTCAACTATAACAGGTCAGTTTATATGTTTGATTGGCAAAACCTACTGTTATTGGTGAACTTCCCATCATTTGCAAAACAAACTTATTGATATTTTCTCTAACTTGAGCAGCTCAGGAGGGAAGGCCTTTTTAGAGTTATTACTACCTCGATTAAATCCGAGGAACATCAATGGTGGGCCTGCAATGCCTTTTCAACTTGAGGTAATGGATATGTGGTTACTGTATCCATCTGCTCTCTCGCTAAAAAGGGCATTAGTTTGTATTTGCGGATCGTGGACGGTCTTAATTTTACATCATGTTACCCTGATAATATGTTTCTTTCCTATTTATGTCCATGGGAACTTGTGAACTTTTATTTCTCTGGAGGTTTAGTGCTTTTATTGTGGACAAAGATTTACTAATTTTAACTCACCTTGGATTCTAGAGCCTCAGCATTGCTCAAATAGCTGCTTATTCTGTTTGTATCTACATTGTACTTTCGACAATGAACCATGTTGAACAGTCACATGTCCTTTTAATTATGTAATAACATACACCACTTGATTACTCATCCTTGATTTTCCAGAGTTCTCTAGTTCATCAAGTAAGTCAACCTTGAAGAACAGCAATGCAGACATGTCCAATTTTCTGTATTATCCATGATTGTACTTTACCTGTTTAACCCTCATACACTCAATTTGGTAGTAAAACGTGCTTTTTTGTGGCCCTTCCGTTTGAATTTGGTATTTGCGCAGTTTGAGAGTACCAGTGTGTCCAATATCAGGAAAAATGATCTAATATTTCTTTGTGTTCTACTGTTCTTATTATGCTTAGGTTGTCGAAGCCGCACTTCTTTCGAGAATACAAAGGCTGGAGCGAAAATTAATGCATGTTGAACCTCGTGTGAGTATTTGAAAAGTCATTCCTCCATGAGTTTTTTCTGGTTTACACATCACAGTTCTGCTTCTACAGAACTAGTTATAAAGCTGCTGCTCGTTTTTCTTCTGTTGGTTGTATTCATTTTAAGAGTAATCTCTTGTCTGTTCTCAGTAGATAACTTCAGGCACTTTTGGACTGTTGTTCCCCTTCCATATTTCCTCAATTCCGTTCACACAACTTCATGCCAAGTACATACATCAGTGTGCAAACAATAATGCTGCCACTTCTTTCCTTATTTCTGCCTTAACACTTTAGCGCCTTCTGCTGGCCTCTTATAAGTGCGCAACTTTGCTGCAAACTGTCCTCTCTATAACACCTCTGCCAACTGAACTAATGGATGATTACTTGGCCTTGGGCTTTCATCTCAGGTAGATGCATTGCTTGAAGTTTTACCAAATCGGTTGACAGGTGATGTTTTGGAGCAACTTCGTCTAAGCAAACAATCACTGGTATTAAATCTTCGTTCAGAATCATTTCCTGGACTCATTTGTCAAATTGATTTGATTTTGATTCTATATTCATGTTTCAAGGTCGAGCTGGGTTCACGAGCAGGTGCTCTCAAGCAAATGCTCATCGATCTCCTAGAAGATCCTCATGAAATTCGTCGAATATGTATTATGGGGAGAAATTGTACACTAGATAAACAGAGCGATGATGTGGAATGTTCTGTTCCTTTAGAGAAGCATATCGCTGAAGGTACAGCTGAACTTTATCATTGCAACCTTGCACCTTCTATTCCTTCAATATGTCCTTCTGCCATCTAATTGCGAGGTCAATATCTTGTGCCCTCAAACATAGCATTGATGGAATAGTTTTTTAGCATACGGAGGTAGTTTTAGGTGGCAATTACAATAGCACAAATGCATCTGTGATATTGCTTATGAAGAAATGAAACAATGAGAGGAAAGCAATTGAAAATATTTTGTTTATAATAATGTGGAGTGTCTGGGAGTTCTGAGAAATAAATAAAATAAAATAATTTCATTAGGCGGCCAGGGGTATGTTATTTGATATTACCAGATGATTGGTTCTTAACTTTTGGTCTCAACAGAGGAAGAGGAAGAAATTGAAATGCTATTGGAAAATTATCTTCAAAGGTGAGCTCTGCGATAATTGTGTTTCTTGTTTTGTCCTTGGGCTTTTGTGTTTTCACTAAGTTTTCTGTTCTTACTGTCAGATGTGAATCATGCCATGGTCAGGCAGAGAGACTTCTTGATTCTGCAAGAGAGATGGAAGATTCAATTGCAGTGAACTTAAGGTCTGTCCATTCTCACCACACGAGCTTAAAAATTATTTGATTATATGCACATTTTTTGACCTTTTTGTTCCCAATATACTTGGATAATAAAAAATGCTTATGGTAATTAGTAGGAGTAATATTACATAATGGAAATAAATACTCCTTTATCGTACATTCAAATCAATATAGACTACCAATCGTAGCCAACAGATTCCTGATGATTTTATTTATTTTTTGATGAAAAAACCTAATGCCTTCCTAGAACTGTAAACATAATACCATACAGGAAATTGAACCAACGTCAACACAGGATTCCTACCTTTTGTTAGCCAACGAAGGAGATTGTCTAGATGCCACAAAAGATACAGATCCAGAGCATTGAAACAATAACTTAAAGCTGTCTTCTCGGTGCAACCAGATCAACATCTCTAAAATCAGCTCACCTGAATTCTTTGCATTAGGATTTCAATGATGACTTGGTTCAAGGCTTGCATTGAAACCAGAAGCACATAGAGCAGCATACCCAATGAAGAACAGGAAAATAATTTATTGATATTCCATTTGAACCATATGCTTGCTTTTCTGTTAACTCTCCTCATTCCCAACCTGGCAGGATCCTCTTTTTTGTGTGACAATAAGTTTCTGTAGCCCAGTTGCTGTAGATCTCTTATACGTATATCATAAAATAACGCTTCTCCTTACCATATCTTTGGACATTCTTACAGTTCCCGGAGACTAGAGGTGAGCAGGGTGGAGCTGCTTCTTCAGGTTGGAACATTTTGCGTTGCTGTAGGAGCATTAATTGCAGGTATTTTTCGTATTCACCAGAAGCTAGTTTTTCAGAGTTTAATTGCTACATGGCACTCCTGAGTAGCAGCCATTAAAAACTTGGCTAATCCTCCGTATCCTTCTCTGTCCTGTAGGAATATTTGGCATGAACCTTACATCATACCTCGAGACCAACGCGGTATAGCACTGAACTCCTCAGATTTTATTCCGTGTCAGTGCCGCCTACCTGCACTAGCTGTTAGTCGATATAGCATTGCCCCCCTTTCGTTTGACGGCGAGTTTGTTTTGGAGCAGTGGGCATTTTGGGCGACGACCGGTGGAATCGCAGTCGGGGCAGTAGCTGGATTTTTCCTCATGTACCGGTACCTAAAGGCTAGGAAGATATTTTAAACCAATGCACCAATTTGTACACCTAGAACTGTAAATATAGCGGTTTTGATCTCGTCCGGAGGCAAGCAGCGTATCGATTCTTGAGATTGCTTTTGGTGCGCCTGATGTATGTATGCATGCATAGCGGCATGGGCTGCCGGTATTGAGCGAGCATTCTTCTGCTGCAACCCAGGGGCCATATGAGCGAGGTAGCACCAGAACCTGTTCTGCTACTTTGCTGGGAATGTGACTCCTGATTGAGCTGAGAAATGTAATCTGAAACTTATCGATGTTATTGATGACCCTGAAATCTATGTAACATGTTCATACCCATTTTTTGTCGCCTTGAATGTGATTCCTGATTTGTCACGTTGCCACATGGTCGCCGTGTGGAAGAGTTCTGTTCAAAAAATTAAAAGACCAACATGTTTCTGCAGGCAACAGGCCTACATCAGCCGCCAGATAGACCATCGACATCTCCGGCAACCGTCTTCATCCCTTGAACACACAAGCGTTAGCTAGCTAAATAGCTAAATCGAACCCTGAACTGTGAATCCTAGGAATTGACACTGAGCTTTTGAATTTTGGTCGATTTTCAACCTTTATGCCATTTGATCTGGAATTCTGCTGACGTGGCAGATCAAACCCGGGTTGTTGACTTGGGGCCACATGACAGATCAATATGTTATTAGAGCTCAAGGTTTGCTCATAGGTTGCTGCTAGGTTGCAATGCTTCGAAAGAGGGTAGGAGTATAATTTTTCTTCCGAAAAGGGTCATGAGTAGATTAAATGTTAATGTATGCTCTACTATGCAAATATTCGGTACTTCTCTTTCTTTACCGAATCTTGGCATGTTCCATAGATGGATGCAATCAATGAGCAACATTATATCACGGTCCCTGCTCTTCACAGTCCACCAGCTGCCTCTTGTCCCTTTTCGGTTCTTTGCATCCCCATTATATATGTAAATTTGATATGCAAAATGGAAGAAATGATAGAGACAAGGATAGGTGAGCGAAGACTGAGGGCTGAGGACCATTAGCACTGGAGCGTCTATTGTTTCTTGATATTTTGGCTTTCTCAGTTTTCATATTAATGAGTATGAGAAGCATCAGGATAGAGCAACGCACAACAGTTCATCTGATACCTAATGTCGGTGCTGGAGCTAACCAGCATCCCGCGACTCTGGGCATGAGCTTAGGCACATGAAGTTATAGAGCGAGCACGACTTCACCGAGTGATTTATCCCCATCGTAGCCTTGCTTTGCCTCGACAGACATGTTTCTTAGCAAGCAGTCGGGGGTCTTCTTCCTAGCTGCACAAGGCGATAGTTTTGTTGCCAAGCGTCACGAGGTTAGTCCTAAGTTGTCATGTGCCAGGAAAAAGGCCACCACCACCACGCCTCTATTAGGCTGTTCTTGTGGTCCCACCAAGAGCTCTAGGAGGGAGAGACTATCCACTAGTACTACTTCCTCCCGCGGTCACGGCGTATATAATTTCTGGTCAAAGTCAAAATTTATAAAGTTTGACTAACTATATTGATAGAAATATCAATCTATCAACATCCATAATGCAAAATTGGTACTATTAGAATCTTCATGAAATAGTTTTGATTAAGAAAAAGCAACGAAACCTATGAACACTTTTTATGTACACAATATCTATCTACCTTAACCTAAAAATAGTCAAACCTAACTCCCTCTTTGAGAAAAGAGAGAAATCATATTGTTAACAATAGATTAGTCCACTTTCAGAACAGATTTTAGTTAGCTACTCTTCACTAAAGAGTTTTTTCTTCATTTTGTTTCTTTATGTACACATAGAGTTTAGATTCGAAATTGTGTGGCATGTTAGATGCATATTGTGTCGATATTATCATTTGCCTGTAGAAAATTTTATGGATCTTGAATTTTCGAGGCATTTTTTGTTAGTATGGCATCCCTAGATACTTGCTCCTACAACAATGACCGGGGACAGAACTAGGGAACTCCATCCTCTAAATAAACCTGGGAACTCCAAGTTTTCAAGTAACTTCTAGTTTTGTCATTGATCTTTGTTATATCGTTTTGTTCCATTTTGATCTATCTAATAAAATTTATTTAATAAATCAATGAATGATCATTTTCTCAATAGAAAACAATAAACTCTTGGAAATATCTAGAGCGTTCACTATGGCATGTCGCTAGCGTCCCAGCCGGTTGGTGTTTCTTAGATCAAATTCTCATGCCAGTGAATGTCCAAACTTGTTGTCGTTAGTGTAGATGAATCGTAATATCGAACGATGGTGTGTTATATTTCGTAATTACAATGCATGCAAATTGCTCGGCATAATAATAACACACAAACAGCAATGTGATCTCTAGCGGCTGCCATTCTACACGTGTCGGTGCAGTTGCAATCGGCACGACGGCTAGTGTTAGTGGCTTAATTATTCCTTGACTTCTGTGTGTCCTACCCGTTCCATGCTCCTTATGTGCTTAAATAAAGACGTTGACCTGCCTTCTGTTCCACCTTTCACTTCCTTCCTCCTGCGTTTATCCTTCTCTTCCAACATTATCCTTCTACTTTGCTGGGAATGTGATTCCTGATTGGGCTGAGAAATGTAAATCTGAAACTTATCGATGTTATTGATGACCCTAAAATCCATGTAATATGTTCATACCCATTTTTTGCCACCTTGAATGTCTTTTATTTTTATTATGCTCACAACTTCCATTCTCCTTAGTGTGCTTACAACTTCCATTCACGGTACATAATGGAAAAAATTTCATCCAAACCCTGCTACAATATACCACCATAAAATTTGACGAAAAATATAAAATTTCTCACGCTGCCACACGGTCGCCGTGGGGACAAGACCAACATGTTCTGTTCAAAAAATAAAAATACCAACATGTTTCTGCAGGCAGCAGGCCTACAACAGCTGCCAGATAGACCATCGACATCTCCGGCAACCGTCTTGATCCAGCGGGCAGCGGAAGGAAAAAGTTCAAAACAAACCTTGAAGTCACATCATTAGCTAAATCGAACCTTGAACTGTGAATCCTAGGAATTGACACTCTGAACTTTCGAATCCCGGTCTATTTTCAACCTCCACGCCATTTGATCTGGAATTCTACTAATGTGGCAGATTAAACCCGGGTTGTTGACTTGGGGGCCACATGACAGATCCATATATTATCGGTGCTCAAGGTTTGCTCAGAGGTTGCTGTTAAGTCGCAATGGCTTTGAAAGAGGGTATAATTTTTCTTTGAAAAAGGGTCATGAGTAGATTAAATATTAATGTGTGCTCTACTATGCAGATACCCGGTAGTTCTCTTTATTTACTGAATCTTTACGTGTTCCATGGATGCAATCAATGAGCAACATTATATCATTGTCCCTGCTCTTCACGGTTTACCAGCTACCTCTTGTCCCTTTTCGATTCTTTGCATCCCCATTATATATGTAAATTTGATATGCGAAATGGAAGAAATGATAGAGACGACCATAGGCAAGAATAGGTGAACGAAGACTGAGGGCTGAGGACCACTAGCACTGGAGCCGTCTATTGTTTCTTGACATTTTGGCCTTCTTAGTTTCCATTTTAATGAGTATGAGAAGCATCAGGATAGAGCAATGCACAACAGTTCATCACATATGTAATGTCGGTGCTGGAGCTAACCAGCATCCCGCGACTCTGGGCATGAGCTTAGGCGCGTGAAGTTATAGAGCCAGCACGACTTCACCGAGTGATTTAATCCCTCATAGCCTTGCTTTGCCTCGATAGACATGTTTCTAGGCAAGCAGTCGAGGGTCTTCTTCCTAGGGGCAGAAGGAGATAGTTTTGTTGCCAAGTGTCACGAGGTTAGTCCTAAGTTGTCATGTGCCGGGAAAAAGGACACCACCACCACGCCTCTATCTGGCTATTCATGTGATTCAACAAGTAGCTGTAGGAGGGAGAGACTATATGCTAGTACCACCTCTTCCTTCTGCATATGATTTCAGGTCAAAGTCAAAATTTATAAAGTTTGACCAACTATACTGATTTTTTTGGAAATGGACACTTTATTATTTAGAGTTTACCAACTATATTGGTAGAAATATCAACATCCATAATGCAAAATTGGTATTATTAGAATCATCATGAAATATATTTGATTACGAAAAAGCAATGAAAACTATGAACACTTTTTATGTACACAATATCTATCTACCTGAACCTAAAAATAGTCAAACCTAACTCCCTCTTTGAGAAAAGAGAGAAATCATATCCCATTGTTAATAATAGATTAGTCCACTTTCACAACATATTTTAGTTAGCTACTCTTCACAATAGATTTTTTTTCATTTTGTTTCTTTATGTACACATAAAGTTTAGATTCGAAATTGTGTGGTATGTTAGATGCATATTGTGTCGATATTATCATTTTCCTGTAGAATTTTCTATAGATCCTGAATTTTTCTGAGGCATTTGTTGTTGTTAGTATGGTATCCCTAGATACTTGCTCCTACAATAGTGACCAGGGACAGAACTAGGGAACTCCATCCTCTAAATAAACCTAGGAACTCCAAGTTTT
The DNA here is from genome assembly GCA_916181665.1 of Avena sativa. Classification (NCBI taxonomy): domain Eukaryota; kingdom Viridiplantae; phylum Streptophyta; class Magnoliopsida; order Poales; family Poaceae; genus Avena; species Avena sativa. The sequence goes on from OV702296.1 coordinate 290,849,989, forward strand.
GAAGTAACTTCTAGTTTTGTCATTGATCTTTGTTATATCGTTTTGTTCCATTTTGGTCTATCTAATAAAATTTATTTAATAAATCAATGAATGATCATTTTCTCAAAAGAAAATAATAAACTCTTGGAAATGTCTAGAGCGTTCTCTATGGCATGTCGGGCATAATAATAACACACGACAATACGATCTCTAGCGGGCTGCCATTCTACACATGTCGATGCAGTTGCAATTAGCGCGAGGGCTAGTGTTAGTGACAAGGGTTAGTGGCTTAATTATTCCTTGACTTCTGTGTGTCCTACCCGTTCCATGCTCCTTATGTGCTTAAGTAAAGACGTTGACCTGCCTTTTGTTCCACCTTTCAATTCCTTCCTCCCGCGTTTATCCTTCTCTTCCAACATTATCCTATTGGAGATATGCCCTAGAGGCAATAATAAATGTAGTTATTATTATATCTTTGTGTTTATGATAAATGTTTACATTCATGCTATAACAGTATTAACAAGGAAACATTAATACTTGTGTGATTTGTAAACTAAATTAGAGTCCCTAGTAAAGCCTCTTCATAATACTAGCTTGTTGGTTAATAGATGATTGTGGTTTCCCTATCATGAACATTGAGATGTTATTAACAACAAGATCATATCATTAGGAGAATGGTATGATGGACATACTCCTATAGATAAGCGTAGCATAAAGATCAAGTCATTTTAAATAGTTCAATTGCTATATGCTTTCTGATACATAGTAACCTAATTCCTTCGACCATGAGATCATGCTTATCACCATCACCGGAAGGATGCTTTGATGACATCAAACACCACACCGTAACTGTAGGGTTTCGTAGCATGGAAAACAAAAAATTTCTACCGCATACAAACAAACAAGCCAAGATCTATCTACTAGATTGTAGCAACGAGTCGATAGAATAACTCACCCTCGAAGATTCCAAAGTGTTTAACGAGAGCGGATTCTCGTGGGTGATGTAGTCGTACTCTTTCCGATCTCAAGATCGCATAGACGATCCTTCCGGCGCTGCGTTCCGGCTGCGCCCCGCAGTCGGTCACACGTTCGGTACTCGACGAAGACCTTCCTCTCCCTTGTTCCAGCAGGCAGCGGAGGTTGTAACACTCTCCTCGCGATTCCGGCAGCACACCAGCGTGGTACCGGAAGTAGAGGGGAGATCTCGCAGGGCTTCGCCTTAAGCCGGAGCGAGTATGGTGGAGTATGAGAGAGTCCTTGGTGTTCTAGGGTTTAGACACACCAAGGAGGGGGCAAGCCGACGGCTAGGGTTTAGCTAGGCGGCGGCTAGGGTTTTGCCCTAGGGCCGGCGACGGCTATGGAGGCGGCGGCGGCTTGGGGCTAGGGTTTGGAGGAGAGGATCTTGTGTGTCAAGGAGGGGATCCCTGCCCCTCCTTATATAGGTGGAGGGGGCCGGCCGGCCAAGGGGAGGGAGAGGAGTCCCTCCCCAACTCGGCTTGGGTGGGCGTCGCCGGTTGGAGGAGGGAACTCCTCCCCAACTCGGTTTCCCACTCCTCCTCTTTTCCTCTTTCCAAATTTAGCCGTTTGACTTTTCAAACTAGCTGTTTGACTTTTCAAACTAGGATTTGAATTAATCCTTTATTTGGTTCAGCGATGACACTTAGTACATGATGCAATCATACCAACTTGATATAACACATTCATGTACCCTTCCCCTCCGGAGTGCCGGACATTCCAGAACATTCTAAAACATTCCCGATGAAAACACCGGAACCATTCCCCAACTCCGAAATGGGACTTTCCTTATATGAATCTTATTCTCCGGACCATTCCGGATCTCCTCGTGATATCCCGGATCCCATCCGGGACTCCGAACAACATTCGGTCTCTTTCTCATCATTCCATAACTACTCAAAACAACGTCGAATCCTTAAGTGTGTCTCCCTAGGGTTCGTGAATTATGCAGACATGATCGAGACACTTCTCCGAACAATAACCAATAAAGGAATCTGGAAATTCATATGGCTCCCACATATTTCTACAATTACTTTGCGATCGAATGAACCACTTACATACGATATCAATTTCCCTTTGTCTCACGATAGTTTACTTATCCGAGGTTATGATCGTCGGTATCTCTGCATACCTAGTTCAACCTCGTTACCGATAAGTACTCTTTTCTCGTTCCCGTGATATGTGATCCCTTGTGAGCCAGTCACATGCTTGCAAGCTAATTGGATGACATTTCACCGAGAGGGCCTAGAGTATATCTATCCGTCATATGGATGGACAAATCCCACTCTTGATCCATGTGTTTCAACCAATACTTTTCGAACACTCAATGCCATCTTTATAGCCACCCAGTTACGGTGTGGTGTTTGATGTCATCAAAGCATCCATCCGGTAAAGGTGATATGCATGATCTCATGGTCGAAGGAATTAGATTACTATGTATCAGAAAGCATATAGCAATTGAACTATTAAAATGACTTGATCTTTATGCTACGCTTATCTATAGGAGTATGTCCATCATATCATTCTCCTAACGATATGATCTTGTTGTTAATAACATCTCAATGTTCATGATAGAGAAACCACAATCATCCATTAACCAACAAGCTAGTATTATATAGAGGCTTTACTAGGGACTTCAAATTAAGTTCACAAATCACACAAGTATTAATGTTTCCTTGTTAATACTATTATAGCATGAATGTAAACATTTATCATAAACACAAAGATATAATAATAACTACTTTTATTATTGCCTCTAGGGCATATCTCCAACAGTCTCCCACTTGCACTAGAGTCATCTAATCTAGATTACATGGTAATATACCGAACACCCATGGCAGTTTGGTGCTGGTCATGTTTTGCCCTCGGGAGAGGTTTAGTCAATGGATCCGCCACATTCAGATCTGTGTGTACTTTGCAAATCTTTATATCCCCATCTTGGATATGTTCTCGAATAGCGTAAAAACGTAGCTTGATGTGCTTCAGCTTCTTGTGTGACCTTGGTTCTTGCGCATTGGCTATGGCGCCCATGTTATCACAGTAGATAGACATTGGGTCCAGCGCACTAGGAACCACACCCAGCTCTGTAATGAACTCTTTCATCCATATCGCTTCTTGTGAAGCCTCCGAAGCAGCCATGTATTCCGATTCAGTTGAAGATCTCGCCACAACGCTTTGCTTTGCACTCCTCCAGCTAACTGCTGCACCATTCAAAATAAATACGTATCCAGATTGTGATTTAGAATCATCCGGATCGGTGTTCCAACTAGCATCGGTGTAACCATTAACAACGAGTTGTTCATCACCTCCATAAGAAAGAACCATATCCTTAGTTCTTCTCAAGTACTTAAGGATGTTTTTGACCGCTGTCCAATGATCCACTCCTGGATCACTTTGATATCTGCTAGTTAAACTAACAGCATATGCAATGTCGGGTCTAGTACATAGCATGGCATACATTAGAGATCCTATGGCTGAGGCATAGGGAGTCTTACTCATCCTTTCTCTATCTTCTGCCGATGTCGGACTTTGAGTTTTACTCAAGGTCGTATTGGGCAACATGGGCAAGAACCCTTTCTTGCTATCTTCCATTCCAAACCTCTTTAGAACTTTGTCCAAATATGTACTTTGTGACAATGATATTTGGCGTTTCGATCTATCTCTATAAATCTTTATGCCTAATATGTAAGCTGCTTCGCCAAGATCCTTCATTGAAAAACTATTATTCAAATATTCCTTGACACTATTAAGAAGGTCTACATCATTCCCAATCAACAATATGTCATCTACATATAGTATTAAGAATGCTACAGAGCTCCCACTCACTTTCTTGTAAATACAAGCTTCTCCATAAGTTTGTATAAAACCAAAACTTTTGATCACCTTATCAAAACGTTGATTCCAACTTCGGGATGCTTGCTTCAATCCATAGATGGACCGTTGAAGTTTGCATACCTTGTTAGCATCTTTAGGATCAACAAAACCTTTGGGTTGCATCATATACAACTCTTCATCAATGTCTCCATTGAGAAATGCTGTTTTGACATCCATCTGCCATATCTCATAATCATAATATGCAGCAATTGCTAACATAATCCTCACAGACTTTAACTTCGCTACTGGTGAGAAAGTCTCATCGTAGTCAACTCCTTGAATTTGTCGAAACACTTTTGCGACAAGTCGAGCTTTATAGACAGTAACATTACCATCAGCATCTGTTTTCTTCTTGAAAATCCATTTGTTCTCGACAGCCTTCCGGCCATCCGGTAAGTCCACCAAAGTCCATACTTGGTTTTCGTACATGGATCCAATCTCGGATTTCATGGCTTCTTGCCATTTATTGGAATCTGGGCTCATCATCGCTTCCTCATATGTCTCAGGGTCATCGGTGTTGTCCACCAACATGACACTCATAACGGGATCATACCAATCTGGAGTGGTACGAGTTCTCGTTGACCTGCGAGGCTCTGTAGCAACTTCAACCAAAGTTTCATGATCATCATCATTAGCTTCCTCTCTTATTGGTGCAGGCACCACAGGAACTTCTTCCGGTGTTGCGCTACTCGCAATTTCGAGAGAAGGTTCAACAACCTCGTCAAGTTCTACTTTCCTTCCAGTCACTTCTTTCGAGAGAAATTCCTTCTCTAGAAAGGATCCATTCTTGGCAACGAAGATTTTGCCTTCGGATCTATGATAGAAGGTATACCCAATAGTTTCCTTCGGGTATCCTATGAAGACGCATTTTTCCGCTTTGGGTTCAAGCTTGTCCGGCTGTAACTTCTTTACATAGGCTTCGCATCCCCAAACTTTAAGGAACGACAATCTAGGTTTCTTCCCAAACCATAATTCATACGGTGTCGTTTTTACGGATTTAGATGGTGCCCTATTTAAAGTGAATGCGGCTGTTTCTAATGCATAACCCCAAATGATAGCGGTAAATCTGTAAGTGACATCATAGAACGAACCATATCTAAGAGAGTTCGATTACGACGTTCGGACACACCATTACGTTGTAGTGTTCCCGGCGGTGTCAATTGTGAAAGTATTCCGCATTTCTTCAAATGTTCGCCAAACTCGTAACTTAGATATTCACCTCCACGATCAGAACGTAGAAATTTAATCTTCTTGTTACGTTGATTCTCTACCTCACTTTGAAATTCCTGAAACTTCTCGAAAGTTTCGGACTTATGTTTCATGAAATAGATATACCCATATCTACTCAAGTCATCCGTGAAGGTAAGAACATAACGATAACCACCACGCGATGCTACACTCATTGGACCACACACATCGGTATGTATGATTTCCAATAAGTCCGTAGCTCGCTCCATCATACCAGAAAATGGAGTCTTAGTCATTTGACCCATCAGACATGCTTCGCATCTATCAAGTGATTCGAAATCAAGTGATTCAAGAAGTCCATCGGAATGGAGTTTCTTCATACGCTTCACTCCAATGTGACCAAGACGACAGTGCCACATATAGGTCGAGTTATCGCTCGATTTCAAACGTTTAGCCTCAATGTTATTAATATGTGTATTTCCACTATCGAGTTTCAACAAGAATAGACCATCTATCAAAGGTGCATGTACATAAAACATATTACTCATATAAATCGAACAACCATTATTCTCAGACTTAAACAAGTAACCATCTCGCAATAAACAAGATCCCGATATAATGTTCATGCTTAACGCAGGCACCAAATAACAATTATTTAAGTATAAAACTAATCCTGATGGTAGATGAAGGGGTAGCGTGCCGACCACGATCACATCAACCTTTGATCCGTTTCCAACGCGCATCGTCACCTCGTTCTTCGCTAGCTTCCGTTTATTCTGCAACACCTGTTTCGAGTTACAAATATGAGCAACCGAACCAGTATCAAATACCCAGGCACTACTACGAGTACTAGTGAGATACACATCAATAACATGTATATCAGATATACCTTTCTTCTTGATGTTGCCGTTCTTCAAATCCGCTAAGTACTTTGGGCAATTCCGCTTCCAGTGACCTTCTCCCTTGCAGTAAAAGCACTCAGTATCAGGCTTAGGTCCAGCCTTGGTCTTCTTCGTCGGCGTGGTAACTTTCTTACCACCCTTCTTGAAGTGTCCCTTCTGCTTAGACTTGCCTTTCTTGAATTTGGTGGTCTTATTGACCAACAACACTTGGTGCTCTTTCTTGATCTCCACTTCTGCAGACTTCAACATGGCAAAGAGTTCTGTCAACGTCTTGTTCATGTTTTGCATGTTGTAGTTCATCACAAAGTTCTTGTAACTTGGTGGTAGTGATTGGAGGACACGGTAAATCCCCAAAGCATTAGGAATCACAATACCCAGGCTTTGAAGTTTGTTTGCGTGCCCAGACATCTTAAGCACATGCTCGCTGACGGAGCTGCCCTCTTCCATCTTGTAGTTAAAGAACTTTTCAGAAGCCTCATAGCTTTCAATTGCCGCATGAGTCTCAAAGATCAATTTGAGATCCTCGACAATATCATATGGGTCTGAATTCTCAAACCTTTTCTGAAGCTCTGATTCTAAACCATACAAGATAGCACACTGAACTGTGGAGTACTGATTCTTCCAAGCAAGGAAAACATTCTTTACTTCATCGGAAGCATCAGCTGCAGATGGGTCACCCAGCGGTGCATCCAGCACATAGGTCAAATTACCAGCTGTGAGGACAATCCTCAAATTGCAGAACCAATCCGCGAAGTTGCTTCCATTGTTTTTCAACTTTTCTTTCTCTAGGAACGCATTAAAATTGATGGTAGGGGCTGCCATTGATCTACAACATATTTGCAATAGTTTAGACTAAGTTTATGACAAATTTAGTTCAAATTAATAATAAAATTAATCTAGGTGAACTCCCACTCAAAACAATATCCCTCACATTGTTTTAGTGATCACACGAACCAAATCCACCATATCAACACTGATCATCACGAGAGTTGATATAGTTTCAATGGTGAACAATCGACATGTTCATCATATCTACTATATGATTCATGCTTTACCTTTCGGTGATCCGTGTTCCGAGACCATGTCTGTACATGCTAGGCTCGTCAAGATCAAACCTTAGTTTCCGCATGAGCAAATCTGGCTTGCTCACGTTGTATGTACTTGCAGAATCTAACACACCCGATCATCACGTGGTGCTTCGAAACAACAAGCTTTAGCAACGGTGCTAACTAAGGGTGAACACTTTATGACTTGAAATTTATGTGCATGAGGGATCATCTTATAATGCTACCGTCGTCTACTAAGCAATACAAGATGCATAAAGGATTAACATCACATGCAATTCAAAATATGTGATATGATATGGCCTTTCTTCTTTGTGCTTCCGATCTCCATCTTCTAGCACGAACATGATCTCCATCATCATCGGCATTGCATCAAGGTCAATGACGCTTCTTCATGGTTGTCGTCCACCGGATTCAACTATTACAACTACTTTGAATAGACACGCGGGTCTTAACATAAATTAAAGACAACCATATGGCTCCTGCCGGTTGCCAACTTACAATAAGTAACATTGCATACATCAAATATAATCACAATCATGGCCATATCACATCACAGCACACCCCTGCAAAACAAAGTTAGACGCCTCTACTTTCTTTGCATGTTTTACGTGGTTTGGGGCTTTCAATAAGTGTCGTTCTAACTTACGAACATGAACCACAACATTGATACTAGTATTGTTAATCACCCATTGTAAATTGGATCTTAACTATGCTAGGAGAAACAGGCACCCGCAAAGCCACTTATGCAATACAAGTTGCATGTCAAGCGTGGAGCAAGTCTCATGAACGATGTCATGTAAGGTTAGCCCGGGCCGCTTCATCCCAACATACCGCAAGATGCAAAGTACACAAGAAGCAATCGACAATAAAAGCATCAACGCCCACAATGACCATTGTGTTCTACTCGTGCAACAGATCTACATATAGACACGGCTCTGATACCACTGTAGGGTTTCGTAGCATGGAAAACAAAAAATTTCTACCGCATACAAACAAACAAGCCAAGATCTATCTACTAGATTGTAGCAACGAGTCGATAGAATAACTCACCCTCGAAGATTCCAAAGTGTTTAACGAGAGCGGATTCTCGTGGGTGATGTAGTCGTACTCTTTCCGATCTCAAGATCGCATAGACGATCCTTCCGGCGCTGCGTTCCGGCAGCGCCCCGCAGTCGGTCACACGTTCGGTACTCGACGAAGACCTTCCTCTCCCTTGTTCCAGCAGGCAGCGGAGGTTGTAACACTCTCCTCGCGATTCCGGCAGCACACCAGCGTGGTACCGGAAGTAGAGGGGAGATCTCGCAGGGCTTCGCCTTAAGCCGGAGCGAGTATGGTGGAGTATGAGAGAGTCCTTGGTGTTCTAGGGTTTAGACACACCAAGGAGGGGGCAAGCCGACGGCTAGGGTTTAGCTAGGCGGCGGCTAGGGTTTTGCCCTAGGGCCGGCGACGGCTATGGAGGTGGCGGCGGCTTGGGGCTAGGGTTTGGAGGAGAGGATCTTGTGTGTCAAGGAGGGGATCCCTGCCCCTCCTTATATAGGTGGAGGGGGCCGGCCGGCCAAGGGGAGGGAGAGGAGTCCCTCCCCAACTCGGCTTGGGTGGGCGTCGCCGGTTGGAGGAGGGAACTCCTCCCCAACTCGGTTTCCCACTCCTCCTCTTTTCCTCTTTCCAAATTTAGCCGTTTGACTTTTCAAACTAGCTGTTTGACTTTTCAAACTAGGATTTGAATTAATCCTTTATTTGGTTCAGCGATGACACTTAGTACATGATGCAATCATACCAACTTGATATAACACATTCATGTACCCTTCCCCTCCGGAGTGCCGGACATTCCAGAACATTCTAGAACATTCCCGATGAAAACACCGGAACCATTCCCCAACTCCGAAACAGGACTTTCCTTATATGAATCTTATTCTCCAGACCATTTTGGATCTCCTCGTGATATCCCGGATCCCATCCGGGACTCCGAACAACATTCGGTCTCTTTCTCATCATTCCATAACTACTCAAAACAACGTCGAATCCTTAAGTGTGTCTCCCTACGGTTCGTGAATTATGCAGACATGATCGAGACACTTCTCCGAACAATAACCAATAGAGGAATCTGGAAATTCATATGGCTCCCACATATTTCTATGATTACTTTGCGATCGAATGAACCACTTACATACGATATCAATTTCCCTTTGTCTCACGATAGTTTACTTATCCGAGGTTATGATCGTCGGTATCTCTGCATACCTAGTTCAACCTCGTTACCGATAAGTACTCTTTTCTCGTTCCCGTGATATGTGATCCCTTGTGATCCAGTCACATGCTTGCAAGCTAATTGGATGACATTTCACCGAGAGGGCCCAGAGTATATCTATCCGTCATATGGATGGACAAATCCCACTCTTGATCCATGTGTTTCAACCAATACTTTTCGAACACTCAATGCCATCTTTATAGCCACCCAGTTACGGTGTGGTGTTTGATGTCATCAAAGCATCCATCCGGTAAAGGTGATATGCATGATCTCATGGTCGAAGGAATTAGATTACTATGTATCAGAAAGCATATAGCAATTGAACTATTAAAATGACTTGATCTTTATGCTACGCTTATCTATAGGAGTATGTCCATCATATCATTCTCCTAACGATATGATCTTGTTGTTAATAACATCTCAATGTTCATGATAGGGAAACCACAATCATCCATTAACCAACAAGCTAGTATTATATAGAGGCTTTACTAGGGACTTCAAATTAAGTTCACAAATCACACAAGTATTAATGTTTCCTTGTTAATACTATTATAGCATGAATGTAAACATTTATCATAAACACAAAGATATAATAATAACTACTTCTATTATTGCCTCTAGGGCATATCTCCAACAGTAACTGGGTGGCTATAAAGGTGGCATTGAGTGTTTGGAAAGTATGGGTTGAGACACATGAATCAAGAGTGGGATTTGTCCATCCATATGACGGATAGATATACTCTGGGCCCTCTCGGTGGAATGTCATCCAATTAACTTGCAAGCATGTGACTGGCTCACAAGGGATCACATACCACGGGAACGAGAAAAGAGTACTTATCGGTAACGAGGTTGAACTAGGTATGCAGAGATACCGACGATCAAAACCTCGGATAAGTAAACTATCGTGAGACAAAGGGAAATTGGTATCGTATATAAGTGGTTCATTCGATCGCAAAGTATTCATAGAAATATGTGGGAGCCATATGAATTTCCAGATTCCTCTATTGGTTATTGTTCGGAGAAGTGTCTCGATCATGTCCTCATAATTCACGAACCATAGGGAGACACACTTAAGGATTCGATGTTGTTTGAGTAGTTATGGAATGATGAGTAAGAGACCGAATGTTGTTCGGAGTCTCGGATGGGATCCGGGATATCACGAGGATATCCGGAATGGTCCGGAGAATAAGATTCATATAAGGAAAGTCCTGTTTCGGGGTTGGAGAATGGTTCCGGTGTTTTCATCGGGAATGTTCTAGAAGGTTCCGGAATGTCCGGAACTCCGGAGGGGAAGGGTACATGAATATGTCATTACAATTTGGAATGATTGCATCATGTACTAGGTGTCATCGCTAAACAAAATAAAGGGATAAATCAAATCCTAGTTTGAAAAGTCAAACGCCAATTTGAAAAGTCAAACAGCTATTTTGTTTGGTGGAGGGAGAGTAGGAAACCTACTTGGGGAGGAGTTCCTCTCCCTCCACCGCCGGCCAAGGAGGCCGAGTTGGGGAGGGACTCCCCTCCCCTTGGCCATGCCCTCCCACTATATAAGGAGGGGCAGGGCTGCCCCTCCTAGACCTACACCTTGCCCCTCTAAACCCTAACCCTAGCCGCCGGCGCCCACCATAGCCGCCGCCTAGGGTTTCTCCCAAGCCGCCGAGTTGGGGCTTCTAGTTGCCCTAGCCGCCGGCCTAGCTCCCTCTACTTGGTGTGTCTAAACCCTAGATCACCGAGGCTCTCTCATAATCCATCATACTCGCTCCGGCTTAAGGCGAAGCCCTGCGAGATCTCCCCTCTACTTCCGGTACCACACCGTCGTGCTGCCGGAATCGCGAGAAAAGTGCTACAACCTCCGCTGCCTGCTGGAACAAGGGATAGGAAGGTATTCATCGAGTACCGAATGTGTGACCGACTATGGGAGCGCTGCTGGAACGTGGCGCCGGAAGGATCGTCTACACGATCTTGAGATCAGGAAGAGTACGACTACATCACCCACGAGAATCCGCTCTCGTTAACCGCTTTGGAATCTTCGAGGGTGAGTTCATCCATCGACTCGTTGCTATAATCTAGTAGATAGATCTTGGCTTGTTTGTTTGCATGCGATAGAAATTTTTTGTTTTCCATGCTATGAACCCCAACAGTGGTATCAGAGCCGTGTCTATATGTAGATCTGTTGCACGAGTAGAACACAATGGTCATTGTGGGCGGTGGTGCTTTTATTATCAATTGCTTCTTGTGTACTTTGCATCTTGCGGTATGATGGGATGAAGCGGCCCGGGCTAACCTTACATGACATCATTCATGAGACTTGCTCCACGCTCAACATGCAACTTGTATTGCATAAGTGGCTTTGCGGGTGTCTGTCTCTCCCATTATAGTATAGATCCAATTTACAATGGGCACTTGATAGTTCTAGCATCAACGTTGTGGTTCTTGTTCGTAAGTTAGAGCGACACTTATTGAAAGCCCCAAACCACGTAAAATATGCAAAGAAAATTAGAGGCGTCTAACTTTGTTTTGCAGGGGTGTGCTGTGATGTGATATGGCCATGATTGTGATTATATTTGATGTATGCAATGTTCCTTATTGTAAGTTGGCAACCGACAGGAGCCATATGGTTGTCTTTAATTTCTGTTAAGACCCGCATGTCTATTCAAAGTAGTTGTAATAGTTGAAGCTGGTGGACGATAACCATGGAGCAGCGTCATTGACCTTGATGCAATGTCGGTGATGATGGAGATCATGTTCGTGCTTGAAGATGGAGATCGGAAGCACAAATAAGAAAGGTCATATCATACCACATATTATGAATTGCATGTGATGTTAATCCTTTATGCATCTTGTATTGCTTAGTTAACGACGGTAGCATTATAAGATGATCCCTCAAGCACACAAATTTCAAGTTTTAAAGTGTTCATCCTTAGTTAGCACCATTGCTAAAGCTTGTTGTTTCGAAGCACCACGTGATGATCGGGTGTGTTAGATTCTGCAAGTGTATACAACGTGAGCAAGCCAGTTTTGCTCATGCGGAAGCTAAGGTTTGATCTTGACGATCCTAGCATGTACAGACATGGTCTCGGAACACAGATCACCGAAAGGTAAAGCATGAATCATATAGTAGATATGATGAACATGTCGATTGTTCGCCATTGAAGCTACATAAACTCTCGTGATGATCGGTTTTGATGTGGTGGATTTGGTTCGTGTGATCACTAAAACAATGTGAGGGATATTGTTTTGAGTGGGAGTTCACCTAGATTAATTTAACTATTAATTAGAACTCAATTTGTCATAAACTTAGTCTAAACTATTGCAAATATGTTGTAGATCAATGGCAGCCCCTACCATCAATTTTAATGCGTTCCTAGAGAAAGAAAAGTTGAAAAACAATGGAAGCAACTTCGTGGATTGGTTCCGCAAATTGAGGATTGTCCTCAATGCTGGTAATTTGACCTATGTGCTGGATGCACCGCTGGGTGACCCGCCTGCAGCTGATGCTACCGATGAGGTAAAGAATGTTTTCCTTGCTTGGAAGAATCAGTACTCCACAGTTCAGTGTGCTATCTTGTATGGTTTGGAATCGGATCTTCAGAAAAGGTTTGAGAATTCAGACCCGCATGATATTGTCCGTGAACTCAAAATGATATTTGAGGCTCACGCGGCAGTTGAGAGTTATGAGGCTTCTGAAAAGTTCTTTAACTGCAAGATGGAAGAGGGCAGCTCCGTCAGTGAGCATGTGCTTAAGATGTCTGGGCACGCAAACAAACTACAAAGTTTGGGTATAGTAATTCCTAATTTTTTGGGGATACATCGTGTCCTCCAATCACTACCACCAAGTTACAAGAACTTTGTGATGAACTACAATATGCAAAACATGGACAAGACGTTGCCAGAACTCTTCTCCATGTTGAAATTTGCAGAAGTGGAGATCAAGAAAGAGCACCAAGTGTTGTTGGTCAATAAGACCACCAAATTCAAGAAAGGCAAGTCTAAGCAAAAGGGACACTTCAAGAAGGGTGGTAAGAAAGTTACCGCACCGACAAAGAAGACCAAGGCTGGACCTAAGCCTGATACTGAGTGCTTTTACTGCAAGCAAGAGGGTCACTGGAAGCGGAATTGCCCAAAGTACTTGGCGGATTTGAAGAACGGCAACATCAAGAAGAAAGGTATATCCGATATACATGTTATTGATGTGTATCTCACTAGTACTCGTAGTAGTGCCTAGGTATTTGATACTGATTCGGTTGCTCATATTTGTAACTCGAAACAGGTGCTGCAGAATAAACGGAAGCTAGCGAAGAACAAGGTGACGATGCGCGTTGGAAACGGATCAAAGGTTGATGTGATCGCGGTCGGCACGCTACCTCTTCATCTACCATCGGGATTAGTTTTATACTTAAATAATTGTTATTTGGTGCCTAAGTTGAGCATGAACATTATATCAGGATCTTGTTTATTGCGAGACGGTTACTTGTTTAAGTCTGAGAATAATGGTTGTTCGATTTATATGAGTAATATGTTTTATGCACATGCACCTTTGATAGATGGTCTATTCTTATTGAATCTCGATAGTGGAAATACACATATTAATAACATTGAGGCTAAACATTTGAAATTGAGCGATAACTCGACCTATATGTGTCACTATCGTCTTGGTCATATCGGAGTGAAGCGTATGAAGAAACTCCATTCCGATGGACTTCTTGAATCACTTGATTTTGAATCACTTGAAAGATGCGAAGCATGTCTGATGGGTAAAATGACTAAGACTCCATTTTCTGGTATGATGGAGCGAGCTACAGACTTATTGGAAATCATACATACCGAGGTGTGTGGACCAATGAGTGTAGCATCGCGCGGTGGTTATCGTTATGTTCTTACCTTCACAGATGACTTGAGTAGATATGGGTATATCTATTTCATGAAACATAAGTCCGAAACTTTTGAGAAGTTTAAGGAGTTTCAAAGTGAGGTAGAGAATCAACGTAACAAGAAGATTAAATTTCTACGATCTGATCATGGGGGTGAATACTTTCACAATTGACACCGCCGGAAACACCACAGCGTAATGGTGTGTCCGAACATCGTAATCGAACTCTCTTAGATATGGTTCGTTCTATGATGTCACTTACAGATTTACCGCTATCATTTTGGGGTTATGCATTAGAAACAGCCGCATTCACTTTAAATAGGGCACCATCTAAATCCGTTGAAACGACACCGTATGAATTATGGTTTGGGAAGAAACCTAAATTGTCGTTCCTTAAAGTTTGGGGTTGCGAAGCCTATGTAAAGAAGTTACAGCCGGACAAGCTTGAACCCAAAGCGGAAAAATGCGTCTTCATAGGATACCCAAAGGAAACTATTGGGTATACCTTCTATCATAGATCCGAAGGCAAAATCTTTGTTGCCAAGAATGGATCCTTTCTAGAGAAGGAATTTCTCTCGAAAGAAGTGACTGGAAGGAAAGTAGAAATCGACGAGGTTGTTGAACCTTCTCTCGAACTTGCGAGTAGCGCAGCACCGGAAGAAGTTCCTGTGGTGCCTACACCAATAGGAGAGGAAGCTAATGATGATGATCATGAAACTTCGATTGAAGTTGCTACAGAGCCTCGCAGGTCAATGAGAACTCGTACCACTCCTGATTGGTATGATCCCGTTATGAGTGTCATGTTGGTGGACAACACCGATGACCCTGAGACATATGAGGAAGCGATGATGAGCCCAGATTCCAATAAATGGCAAGAAGCCATGAAATCCGAGATTGGATCCATGTACGAAAACCAAGTATGGACTTTGGTGGACTTACCGGATGGCCGGAAGGCTGTAGAGAACAAATGGATTTTCAAGAAGAAAACAGATGCTGATGGTAATGTTACTGTCTATAAAGCTCGACTTATCGCAAAAGTGTTTCGACAAATTCAAGGAGTTGACTACGATGAGACTTCCTCACCAGTAGCGAAGCTAAAGTCTGTGAGGATTGTGTTAGCAATCGCTGCATATTAAGATTATGAAATATGGCAGATGGATGTCAAAACAGCATTCCTCAATGGAGACATTGATGAAGAGTTGTATATGATGCAACCCAAAGGTTTTGTCGATCCTAAAGATGCTAACAAGGTATGCAAACTTCAAAGGTCCATATATGGATTGAAGCAAGCATCCCGAAGTTGGAATCAACATCTTGATAAGGTAATCAAAAGTTTTGGTTTTATACAAACTTATGGAGAAGCTTGTATTTACAAGAAAGTGAGTGGGAGCTCTGTAGCGTTCTTAATACTATATGTAGATGACATATTGTTGATTGGGAATGATGTAGACCTTCTAAATAGTGTCAAGGAATATTTGAATAATAGTTTTTCAATGAAGGATCTTGGCGAAGCAGCTTACATATTAGGCATAAAGATTTATAGAGATAGATCGAGATGCCTAATATCATTGTCACAAAGTACATATTTGGACAAAGTTCTAAAGAGGTTTGGAATGTAAGATAGCAAGAAAGGGTTCTTGCCCATGTTGCCCAATACGACCTTGAGTAAAACTCAGAGTCCAGCAACGGCAGAAGATAGAGAAAGGATGAGTAAGACTCCCTATGCCTCAGCCATAGGATCTCTAATGTATGCCATGCTATGTACTAGACCCGACATTGCATATGCTGTTAGTTTAACTAGCAGATATTAAAGTGATCCAGGAGTGGATCATTGGACAGCGGTCAAAAACATCCTTAAGTACTTGAGAAGAACTAAGGATATGGTTCTTTCTTATGGAGGTGATGAACAACTCGTTGTTAATGGTTACACCGATGCTAGTTGGAACACCGATCCAGATGATTCTAAATCACAATCTGGATACGTATTTGTTTTGAATGGTGCAGCAGTTAGCCGGAGGAGTGCAAAGCAAAGCGTTGTGGCGAGATCTTCAACTGAATCGGAATACATAGCTGCTTCAGAGGCTTCACAAGAAGCGATATGGATGAAGGAGTTCATTATAGAGCTCGGTGTGGTTCCAAGTGCGCTGGACCCAATGTCTATCTACTGTGATAACATGGGCGCCATAGCCAATGCGCAAGAACCAAGGTCACACAAGAAGCTGAAGCACATCAAGCTACGTTTTCACGCTATTCGAGAACATGTCCAAGATGGGGACATAAAGATTTGCAAAGTACACATAGATCTGAATGTGGCGGATCCGTTGACTAAACCTCTCCCGAGGGCAAAACATGACCAACACCAAACTGCCATGGGTGTTTAGTATATTACCATGTAATCTAGATTAGTTGACTCTAGTGCAAGTGGGAGACTGTTGGAGATATGCCCTAGAGGCAATAATAAATGTAGTTATTATTATATCTTTGTGTTTATGATAAATGTTTACATTCATGCTATAACAGGATTAACAAGGAAACATTAATACTTGTGTGATTTGTAAACTAAATTAGAGTCCCTAGTAAAGCCTCTTCATAATACTAGCTTGTTGGTTAATAGATGATTGTGGTTTCCCTATCATGAACATTGAGATGTTATTAACAACAAGATCATATCATTAGGAGAATGGTATGATGGACATACTCCTATAGATAAGCGTAGCATAAAGATCAAGTCATTTTAAATAGTTCAATTGCTATATGCTTTCTGATACATAGTAACCTAATTCCTTCGACCATGAGATCATGCTTATCACCATCACCGGAAGGATGCTTTGATGACATCAAACACCACACCGTAACTGGGTGGCTATAAAGGTGGCATTGAGTGTTTGGAAAGTATGGGTTGAGACACATGAATCAAGAGTGGGATTTGTCCATCCATATGACGGATAGATATACTCTGGGCCCTCTCGGTGGAATGTCATCCAATTAGCTTGCAAGCATGTGACTGGCTCACAAGGGATCACATACCACGGGAACGAGAAAAGAGTACTTATCGGTAACGAGGTTGAACTAGGTATGCAGAGATACCGACGATCAAAACCTCAGATAAGTAAACTATCGTGAGACAAAGGGAAATTGGTATCGTATGTAAGTGGTTCATTCAATCGCAAAGTAATCATAGAAATATGTGGGAGCCATATGAATTTCTAGATTCCTCTATTGGTTATTGTTCGGAGAAGTGTCTCGATCATGTCTGCATAATTCACGAACTGTAGGAAGACACACTTAAGGATTCAATGTTGTTTGAGTAGTTATGGAATGATGAGTAAGATACCGAATGTTGTTCGGAGTCTTGGATGGGATCCGGGATATCACGAGGAGATCCGAAATGGTCCGGAGAATAAGATTCATATAAGGAAAGTCCTGTTTCGGGATTGGAGAATGATTCCGGTGTTTTCATCGAGAAAGTTCTAGAAGGTTCCGGAATGTCCGGCACTCCGGAGGGGAAGGGTACATGAATATGTCATTACAATTTGGAATGATTGCATCATGTACTAGGTGTCACCGCTGAACAAAATAAAGGGATAAATCAAATCCTAGTTTGAAAAGTCAAACACCAATTTGAAAAGTCAAACAGCTATTTTGTTTGGTGGAGGGAGAGTAGGAAACCTACTTGGGGAGGAGTTCCTCTCCCTCCACCGCCGGCCGAGGAGGCCGAGTTAGGGAGGGACTCCCCTCCCCTTGGCCGCGCCCTCCCACCTATATAAGGTGGGGCAGGGCTGCCCCTCCTAGACCTACACCTTGCCCCTCTAAAACCCTAACCCTAGCCGTCGCCGCCCACCATAGCCGCCGCCGCCTAGGGTTTCTCCCAAGCCACCGAGTTGGGGCTTCTAGTTGCCCTAGCCGCCGGCCTAGCTCTCTCTACTTGGTGTGTCTAAACCCTAGATCACCGAGGCTCTCTCATAGTCCACCATACTCGCTCCGGCTTAAGGCGAAGCCCTGCGAGATCTCCCCTCTACTTCCGGTACCACACCGTCGTGCTGCCGGAATCGCGAGGAAAGTGCTACAACCTCCGCTGCCTGCTGGAACAAGGGATAGGAAGGTCTTCATCGAGTACCGAACGTGTGACCGACTGCGGGAGCACTGCCGGAACGTGGCGCCGGAAGGATCGTCTACACGATCTTGAGATCGGGAAGAGTACGACTACATCACCCACGAGAATCCGCTCTCATTAACCGCTTTGGAATCTTCGAGGGTGAGTTCATCCATCGACTCGTTGCTATAATCTAGTAGATAGATCTTGGCTTGTTTGTTTGCATGCGATAGAAATTTTTTGTTTTCCATGCTACGAACCCCAACATATCCTTCTACTTTGCTGGAATGTGATTCCTGATTGAGCTGAGAAATGTAAATCTAAAACTTATCAATGTTATAGATGACCCTGAAATCCATGTAATATGTTCATACCCATTTTTGCCGCCTTGAATGTTTTTTCTTTTTATTGTGCTCACAGCTTCCATTCTTTTTATTATGCTTACAACTTCTATTCACAGTGCATAATTGGAATTTTGTCATCCAAACGCTGCTACAATGTACCCCTGTAAAATTTGAAGAAAAATATAAATTTTTGTCATGCTGCCACATGGTCCGCCGTGGGGAGGAGACCAACATGTTCCATTCAAAAAATAAAAATACCAACATGTTTCTGCAGGCAGCGGGCCTACAACACCCACCAGATAGACCATCGACATCTCCGGCAACCGTCTTGATCCAGCGGGCAGCCTGAACTGTGAATCCTAGGAATTGACACTCCAAACTTTCGAATCCCGGTCTATTTTCAATCTCCATGCCATTTGATCTGGAATTCTGCTGACGTGGCAGATCAAACCCGAGTTGTTGACTTGGGGACACATGACATATCCATATGTTATTAGAGCTCACGGTTTGCTTAGAGGTTGCCGCTAGGTCACAATGGCTTCAAAAGAGGGTATAATTTTTCTTCGAAAAAGGGTCATTAGTAGATTAAATATTAATGTGTGCTCTACTATACAGATACCCGGTAGTTGTCACCGAATTTTGATATATTCCATGGATGCAATCAATAAGCAACATCATATCATTGTCTCTGATCTTCACGGTTCACCAGCTACCTGTCGTCCCTTTTCGATTCTTTGTATCCCCATTATATATGTAAATTTGATATGCAAAATGGAAGAAATGGTAGAGACAACCATAGGCAAGGACAGGTGAGCGAAGACTGAGGGCTGAGGACCACTAGCACCGGAGCACATTTTGGCCTTTTCAGTTTTCAAATTAACGAGTATGAGAAGCATCAGGATAGAGCAATGCACAACAATTCATCGATACCTAATGTCTGTGATGGAGCTAACCAGCATCCCGCGACTCTGGGCATGAGATTAGGCGCGTGAAGTTATAGAGCAAGCACGACTTCACCGAGTGATTTATCCCCATCGTAGCCTTGCTTTGCCTCGACGGACATGTTTCTTAGCAAGCAGTCGGGGGTCTTCTTCCTAGGTGCACAAGGTGATAGTTTTGTAACCAGGTGCTTTCGGCGCCGAGATGTATAAGTTCTGCTCATATCAATTGGCGCCGAACGAAAGGATCAAATTTCAAATTAGTTTCTAAAAGGGACCAGACTTGAATTAGTTCCAGAAATAGGTTAGATTTGTCAAAAAAATTGAATTGGGCAACACTGCACTCTATAAGGCTAGACCACCGATGCTGCGACAACATTCATCCTTTTTTGAACAGGTCATCGTTGCTACAAGTGGCAGCCTCCGTTGCTACAAAGGTACGGCGGCAGTGCTACCGGCGGGAGTTGTTGATGGTTCAAGTGCAGGTACGGCGATGGGGCGGTGCTGCCAGTTTTTTAGGATTTGCTACATAGTTATATATTTTTGCTACATTGATGCTTCCGAAATGCTACAATATGTTTTGTCCATTTTTAACTCATCGTGAAAAATTGTTATAATGATGCTAAAATAGCATAAATATTTTGCTACAATAGTTATAATAGTATACCCTTTTTGATACGAGGTCTCCAACAAAAAATTTCCGCGAAGCCAATTTTTGCTACAACAACACAACGTCTCCCCGTACTTTTTTGTCCAACGGGTCTTCTCTTTTGTCCGTGGCTGAATCGCTTTTCTTGTAATGTAACAAAAGCGGGATTGGGATTAGGAGGCTAGTTAGACACGTGTGATATGATGACCGGGTGATCGCTGATCGGGAGTTTTGATCACGTGGACGCTCAGCATCGTCCTAATGGAAATTTGTTCATCCAAACGTGCTACAGTGTAAACCCCTGTAAAATTTGGCGAAAAATACTACACTGTCGCCGTGGGGAAGAGACCAACATGTTCCGTTCGAAAAAAAACATGTTTCTGCAGGCAGCAGGCTACAGCAGCCGTCAGATAGGCCATCGACGTCCAAGATTTTTTCGGCAACCGTCTCGATCCAGCGGGCAGCAGAACAGAGGCGCCTCGACGCGCCGCGCACCGCAGCTGTGCACTGCTTCTTCGTGCGACACGTCACGGAACCAAACTGGGGAGAGTAAAGGCGCGCCTGACACTTCCCATCTCTAACCGCCGGCAGATGTCGTCGTCCCCGCGGCTGGCGACGGCGGCGCAGCGCCGGCGCCCCCACCATCCCCCTCCCTCCTCTGTCGCCTACCTCTGCGCCACGATCGCGCTCCTCGCGCTCGTCGCCGCGGCCTTCTCCCGCGCCATCGCGCCCCGCTTCCCGCACCCGCCCGCCACCCGCCGCTGCCGCCCCGACGCCGAGGGCTCCTGGTCCGCCGGCGTCTTCCTCGGCGACTCCCCCTTCACCCTCAAGCCCATAGAACACGTAATTCCACCTCCCTCCTCTGCTCGAGATTGCCGCATCCTTCGTGGCGTTTAACTCCGCTTTTCCGTGGATCGCAGTGGGGGATCTCGAACGACGAAGGAGCTGCGTGGCCGGTGGCAAACCCGGCGGTGACGTGCGCGGACGTGGTGGAGGCCGGATTCCCCAGCAGCTTCGTCGCCAACCCCTTCCTCTTCCTCCAGGTTCGAACCTTAAATTTTGTCGCGTTTCGATTTAGGTACTTGTTCGCAGCTCTTTGGTGGCGGCAATCAGCATGTAGTTATTGTCAGGTAGGGCGACGGACACTGCATCGATTATGCCATATTGTGTGCTCACCAAGTACCGATAACGCAGCAATGCCACGGTTATATATTACTTCAGTGACACCGAATCTGAATATTTTAGTACCAACTAGGGGGACACTTGTCCAATGCTTGATGCTCCAAATTAGTGCCCTCCTCTGAACATCAGCCTTGTACATTTGGGCACTTAGAGGCGAAAGTAGTTGTTGTCATGTTCTTGTTTCATCAGAACTTTTAAGATCGTCATGATTTGTTCTTGTTCAGTAGTGGCTTGTACCTTCGCTGGATGGATGTGAAACTGAATTTTCCTCAGGGTGATGCCATTTACATGTTTTTCGAGACGAAGAACTCAATTACATCACAAGGCGACATTGCTGCTGCTGTGAGCAAGGACGCCGGTGCAACATGGCAACAGTTGGGCGTGGTGCTAGATGAGGAATGGCATCTTTCATACCCATACGTGTTCAGCTACAATGACATGGTAAAAATATCCCATCAAATCCACTTATTCGCGATCGAGAAGTTTCTGTTCTATCCATTCTCACATGTGCTCTTTTACTTGCCTCACTCCGCAGATATATATGATGCCTGAAAGTAGTAAGCATGGAGATCTTCGGTTGTACCGTGCATTAGATTTTCCCCTTACCTGGAAATTGGAAAAGGTCCTTATGGACAAGCCACTTGTAGATTCAGTCATCATACATTTCCAAGGTTCCTATTGGCTCATTGGATCAGATTTAAGCTCTTATGGTGCAAAACAGAATGGAGAGCTCAGTATCTGGTATAGCAGCTCCCCTCTTGCTCCTTGGAATCCACACAGGCATAACCCAATTCGTAGTGTGGACAACAGGTCGAGTTTTAGAAACGGAGGCAGACCATTCATTTATGACGGCGATCTTTATCGTATAGGCAAACATAGTGGTGGTGTATCTGGCCATAGTGTCAGAATCTTCAGAGTTGAAATCCTAACAGCAAATGAATACAAGGAAGTTGAGGTTCCATTTGTCATTGACAAGCCCCTCAAGGATCAAAATGCATGGAATGGTGCACGATCCCATCATCTTGATGTTCAGTGGCTTCAATCAAGTCAACTCTGGATTGGGGTAATGGATGGTGATAGAGTGCCCTCAAGAGATTCAGTTCACCGCCTTACCATAGGGTACATGCTTTATGGAGTCACTCTTGTACTAGTTCTTCTGCTTGGTGGGTTTATTGGTGCGATTAGATGTACGTTACCACTCAGATGGTGTGCTCCACAAACTGAAAAACGGGATCATTTCTTCCATGCAAAGCAGCAGTTCTTTCTACAATATAAGCTAAGCTCGCTGATTTCCAGTTTGAACAAGTTGGGTTCTCTTGTTGGTGGGAGAATTAACTACAGAACTTGGAAGGGCCGAGTTTATGTAGCAGTACTGATACTATTTTTAGCTTTTCTAACTTGTCTTGGAACTCACTACATATATGATGGCAGTGGTGCTGAAGGGCCATACCCAGTCAAGGGTAGGTACTCACAGTTCACGCTGTTAACTATGACATATGATGCCCGGCTTTGGAATCTGAAGATGTTTGTGGAGCATTACTCCAAGTGTGCGTCAGTGCGGGAGATTGTAGTTGTCTGGAATAAGGGCCAGCCCCCAGTGCAAAATGAATTGAAGTCAGCCGTTCCTGTCAGGGTCAGAGTTGAAGATAAGAACACTCTGAACAACAGATTCAGCATAGACAAAGAAATTAGGACGAGAGCTGTTATGGAGCTGGATGATGATATCATGATGCCATGTGATGACTTAGAGCGTGGGTTCAAAGTATGGAGGGAGCACCCTAATAGGATCGTCGGGTTCTATCCACGCCTTGCTGAAGGTACTCCACTGGAATACCGCAATGAGAGGTATGCTCGACAACAAGGAGGTTATAACATGATACTGACTGGAGCAGCATTTATGGATCATGGCTTGGCCTTTAAGAGGTATTGGAGCAAGAAGGCTGAGGTAGGAAGGAAGACTGTAGACAGTTTCTTCAATTGTGAGGATGTCCTTCTAAATTTCTTGTTTGCGAATGCAAGCTCGATGGGCACAGTGGAGTATGTGAAGCCAGCTTGGGCAATTGATATGTCTAAGTTTTCAGGAGTAGCCATTAGTCGAAACACACAAGCACATTATCATGTTAGGAGCAAATGCCTTGCTCAATTTTCAGAGATCTATGGGAACTTAACTGCTAAGATGTTTTTTAGCAGTCGAGGTGATGACTGGGATGTATAGTAACACATATAACTAAATGTCTCCGTTCATGAGAATTAACTAGCCTGATTAGCTAACTTTATAAGTTGGTAAAGCAGGGGAGCAGTAGTTCCTGCTACCCACTTTGTATATGTTTTAGCATATTATCCCTTTCTGAAGGTTTCCGACAGATTCTTTTTTTACGTGTTGCATCCTATGTTCCCATCCCACCTATATTCCATTACTGAATTCACCTTTTACCTTTACAATTGTTACTACCACTGTGCAAGTGTGCATGCAACTGCAACCATGTCTGAGTGGATGGTATGTTTTCTCCTTTCAGAGTACCAGAGGTTATTAGAAATGTTCTATTTCTTATTTGCAGTTGCAAAACTATATTACATGAAAAATGCTATTGGGAAACATAAAATGCAGGAATACTATGAATATCTATCACACTCCTTTCTGATTGGTATATATGTACTTTACATTTGCATGGTGTTTACCATGATCAATAACAATTAGCAAGCAAAATGAGCTTTTATTTTCCTACTATTTTTCCCTTGGCAAATGAGCCAAGGAAACTAAATCTACGTTTGTCAACTTCCAAATGCTGGTCTGCCTAATTATGGCACATGTTGGATGATAATCAAACCATGGTTCAAGAAATCATGAAATGACGGTGCTTGAGTCAAAACTTGTAGTTCTTCTTCAGGTAAACCACCACTTCTTGCTGCAACAAGTGCATTCAAGGGTCAATGTTCAGTTCTCATTCTAACAGTTCGTCTGTACTTTCAGGAGGGTCAGGTGTACAGTTAACTTACAATCAAGCAAAGAATGGCGCAGCCTGCTGCTCCGGGGAAAAGTGCATACCAAAATTGCAAGTTGTGAAACTTCGGACCATCAATGAACAAGAGAGGCAAGCTTGCAGCTGTAATCATCATGATAGAGGTGACGTTAAACTATTTTTCCTTGTTTCATTTCGTTGCGAAAAAAACAAGTCACAAATAAACAAGAGCTCGGTAAAACACAGTTAAAGACCACATATGCATATATTCCCGTAAACATACCAGACGGAATATTTATGTTGGGGGTTTACCTGGAGGGTGTGAAGAACCTGTGATGGTCATGAAAGCTATGGATGCAGAAAGAGCTGCACCCCTTGCTAACCAGCCAGGCCCAAACAATGAAAGGGCAAGAACACCGATTGCTGCACAACCAATCTGGGCGACGAACATATTATATTTCTGCAAGTTTTTGCCACCTGCTAGTGTTAGTATTGGTTATCAAGATTTGCTAGGTTCTCTGTAAGGCGAGTGGAAAGCTATAACATGGCAGTTACTACACTGAAAATGACCTGAAACATAAAAACTGCTGGCTTGTTGATGACTTGAGAGAGCAAGTGGAGTAGGGTGACGTCAACCAACTTCTACATGCCTACAGTATATCTCTCGAAACCAGATGATAGAAGTCTAAGCAAAATTCGAACTGTTCTAATACTTGGGCAGTAGTAACTGGTTGTGGATGGAGGGGTTAGAAGAATACTAGTATTTTGCGGAACTAACAGAAGAAGATGCTAGATGCATTATGCGCATATGGTTCCTTTGAAGCTAATCAATGCAATAGGTCATTCTAAATCTGCCCTAGGTTCCTAGCTGTGGTAGGAATATAAAAATTGCCAAGCTAAGTTTTTGGTGTTGACCACGAACCTTGGCAGCTGGTGAGGCTGGCGCGGTGAAAAGCACAGCGCAGACAGCTCCGAGAGGTGCAATTGTCAATGATACTCCCTTGAACGCCATCATCTGATCTATTCTCCCCAGCACTGCCATTGCCAGGAATGCACCTGCATGAGACCAACATGAGAGGGAAGCATGTCGATATGGAAGCTTTAACTTTTCTGGTAAGATCATGAAGGCAGACTCAAATAGCTGCCACATCGTCTGGAGGTTACCGTTGAACAGAGTGAATCCTATTGTACCTCTTTGACTACCGGAGAAGAACATGAAGATCCGGAGAAAGCAGGAGAGGGCAAAGAATCATCTTAAAGGCTTCAGACTCACCAGCTGAAGGCCAGAGGACATCGCTAGCGCTGACGCCGCTAGGCAACGCCGGCGTGGCGCTGGCCGTCGACGCCGCGACGACACATATGTCTCGCCTCCTGCTCCTCCCGCTCAAGCGTAGGGCGTTGCCGGTCGTACGCGAGACGACGAGATGGGCCTGCCTGCTGCCGCCATTGACGCGCAGGAGGACAGGTAAAGAGGGGGCGTGGGACGCCGCTGCCAGACATTGTGATGTTGCCCGTGCCCAGATGTCGCCGCAGCCAATGCCGGGCACCCTTTGGTGCTGCAGCAACGCCATGTTTTTTGTCTCTTCTCTCTTTCTCTCTCACTACCCCCTCTCTCTCTTCCCCCGAGAAGGCACGAGGTATTTAAATGGGTAAGATAAGGTGCGAGAGGAGGAGGAGGAGGAGGAGGATGGGGTGGAGAGAAAGGTGGATGGCCTCTTGGGTGGGCGAGGAGAGGGAGGGAAGCAGAGTCGAGGCAGGAGAGGGAGTCGGCTCAGCCCTTCACTGCCGTGGGGAGTCGCTCGCTGCTGTGCAGAAGAAATGCCAAATACTGTTAGTTTTAGGCGTGCGCCCGCGCCTCTCTTATCTTATTCCAAGTTGATCCCCTCAGTACGATTGCCGATTGGATCACCATGCCAGGTCTGGGATCCGCTGGTACTCGGCTCTTTCTTGCTCATCGCTATCTGCCCACGCCAGTGCTACCAAAATTATTGTGTCCTAATGCCAATGGTAGGTTCTCGGTGGCGGCATACTTCCACGTGCGGCACGCACCGGCCAATCCTAATTCAGCCTATTTTTTTTAATCACGGATCTGCTCTGGAGATACTTACACTTTGGGGAAAAGGGTGGTGATTGGTGAGTGCTGTGTTTGTTCGTTAAATTGTTGGTCAGGAAGATTCCTTCCTAGAGATAAATATTGGAGGGATTTTAAGATTTTCTTAATACGGAACGAAATATCTGTTCTGTGTATTTTGGCAGATGCCAAAGCTCTACAGTTCTGGCATTGCATGATTGCATCCGCAACAGGAATATTGGTGGCCGTAGCATCAATGGATGCTAAGAAGCTAGGACATGTGCCATTTACATTCTTTTATAACATATCAATTTTATTTCATTAGTTAATGGAGTTGTTAAGCGAGAAGCAATTGAAATTTCTTCGTGAGCGTCTCCGCATGTTCCCCTCATCTCTAGCTGCCAATACAACAGCGAGACCCAACACTTGCCATTGCCAACGGTGTCATGGTAGCGTTGTGTGGATTGCAACTGTGCTTTTGCTCATTGGTGTCTTGAGGTCACAGAGCTAATGGTGTTTTTGATCATGCTGATCGACCGTTCTTGATCGGATGGGTGGTTGTGTCCGGTGCCTTGGTCTATCTCGGCAGCGCTCGTGATCCGTCGATTCTTGTAATCAGTTCTCTCGTTTTCTTTCATTATCTTGGGCGTTGGCGATGAATTAGAAGCTTAATACTCTCTCCGATCCATATTAGTTGACTTAAATTTGTCTATCTAGTACTAAAACTTGACTAGATACACGATGAATCTAAGTCAACTAATATGGGTCGGAGGGAGTAGCATTTTCGGTCATAATGGTTGGGTTATGGTAGCTTTCCAGAAGGTCAATACTTTTTTAACTTGATCAATACACTCAAAGCCAATGGTCCTAATGAAATCATTAGAGTTATTATTGACAAGACACAAGCGCACTTTGCGTGTGCAACTCAGGGTACCCAAAGCCTAGTTAACTAAAGTCTTTGGCATTCAAAACGTAGGGTCAAAAGGAAAAGTAGGAGAAAAATAATGGAACAACAGAAGCAGCAGAACAGTGTCAACCCCAGAAGGGCGGCTCTTGGTACCAATCAAAGATCCCAACCACACTGCCGCCAGCCAGATCATAAACAAGTCAGCAATCGGTATCCCAGAACATCGTACCCCAGCGAGCGAGCAACGGCAATCAGTCAGGCCTGGCTCGCGCGTCAATAACGCCACTAGTTAAAAAAGAAGAAGATACTCCTCAGCTTGCCCAGGTTTCCGTGTTTCATCAGAAGAAAAACGGCACAGGTGCGGTACTTGATTCAGTAACTCTGACCAGATCCGGTATCTATGAAAAAAATCGTTCTGGAGATGCCAAAATCGTTCTGGAGATGCCTCTGAGCGAATCAGATGCAGAAACAAGCTTCTGCCCAGTCACGTTGTTATTCCAAATTCCAATCACCATAAACTGGCTCCGGTGATTCTACTGTTAGAAAAACATAGATCTGTTTAACTTTACAGGATTTTTAGTTTAGAAAAGTACTGGCCAGGTTGAGAAGGAGGACCCAGGGGGAACTGCATGATGATACGACAGTCGTTGTGGTCACGTATGTTACACTGATCAGTTGCTTTAAAACAAATTCTAATGATCACCTTGCTTGACTTTCAGATAAGAAAAATACGCATTGTTATAACAACCCCGTTATATATTTGCAGTTTAGCTTTGAGATGTTTATGTTTACCGTATGGCTTGTTTGGATGCCAGACTGGACTTATAAATTTCAAAAAAAAACTTGCATACAAAATACAGAACAAATTAACCATGTAAAAGGGAAAGGTCAAGTGCTACCAAAATTATTATGTCCTATGCCAATGGTAGGTTCTCGGTGGTGGCATACTTCCACGTGCAGCACGCACCGGCCAATCCAAATTCAGGCTATTTTTATCACGGATCTGCTCTGGAGATACTTACACTTTGGGGAAGGGTGGCAATTGGTGAGTGCTCTGTTTGTTCGTTAAATCGCTCATGAAGATTCCTAAAGAAAAATATTGGAAGGCTTTTAAGATTGCATTAATGGAGATATTTGATCATTTGCCCTACTTTACTCTGAAATTTGATCATTTGCCATGTTGACCACCACATGTCAATGACACAAATGATCAAATTGCAAAATAAAACGGAGTAAATCGTCAAAGCCCCCGTATCAATGGATGCTAAGAAGCCAAGACCAACCATTTACATCGTTTTACTCATAGCAATTAATTGATGGAGTTGTTAAGCGAGAAGCAATCGATGTTTCTTCACGAGCGTCTCCGCATGGTCCCCTCGTCTCTAGCTGGTACCAATCCATCAACAGGAGGTAGGAGAATTGGCAACGGTGCCGTGGTGGATCATGCTGATCGAATGTTCTTGATTGATCTGATGGATGGTTGTCCGGTGGCACCGTTGGAGCTTCGTTGATTTTTTTAATCAGTTCTCTCGTTTGCTTCTTTCGTGATCTTCTTTGATGATTTGGCGACGAATTACAAGGTTAATAGAGTAGCACTAGGGAATGTGTCACGGCGACACGCCGCGGGTGACCCCATGAAATATTTGGTCTGATGTACCGCTGAAGATCACCTGATATACAATTTAGTATAAATTGTTGTCTCAAGTTAATATAGAAAATAGTTACTATCTTTTCTGATAAAAGATGCGAAGGACCGTGAAATTATTGTCGAAGAATTAAATATCTTCAAATAATCTAAATTACCAATAGAGAATTGTGGCCTAGAATTATCCATGGGTGGCTACCAAGAATTGATGACCAAAATTAACTGTTGCTGAATTACTGAAAGAGAATCATTGACCATCGAGGAGTTACATTTGGAATAACAACATATGGGAAATTACGGCTGGAAGAATATGTCCGAAATTACTGCCAAAGAATAGAATAGAATTTCATGAAAATTACCACAAGAGAACTACAGTGGAGAAAGTACTTGCCAAGGAGATATAGATAATTGTGGTAGGGAAATTGCAGACAGGAAATCCTCTAAAAAAACTATTAGTCAAAGTATGGAAAAGCAAAAAAAAAACACCGTAGGGAAGACCGCGGAAATTATTGGCGGCAAAAAAATTGTATGTCGGGAAATTAAAGCGAAATACCGCCTTAGATCGGAAAATTATTGTCAGAAATCGTGCATTGTCGACGAAAGGTAGTCAAAGGCTTACTGGCGACAAATTAACCATCGATAAATTATTGTTGCATAGGTTGTTTGACTTGTCGTGAGGCATTGGCCAAAAGTATAATAAAATCCCTTAAAATTTATAAAAATTACAGCAATGCGACGCGCCGTGAGATCGTTGGCCAAAAATAGCAGCTCCTTTGGAAGTGCCGTGTAAAATTACAGCCAAAAAAATTAAACCACTGCAACTTATCGCAAGACCATTGAACAAAAGTAGGAATCTACAATACCGGCCGTGGACCATTGGATGAAAGGTCAACGACCATGAGCAGCACGCACCGTTCATGTGTATTACTGTTCATGTGAATGCACACAACGCTAGAGGGCCGAGAGCTCACGAAAGCTACGCGCCTTTAAATATAGTATGATGATTTTCGGTCATAGTGGTTGGGTACTTGGGTTGTGGCAGCTGTTTAGAAGATCAATATTTTTATTTAATCAATACACCCAAAATCAATGGTCTAAAGAAAGCATTAGAGTTATTATTGACAAGACACAAGAGTACTTTGCGTGTGCAACTCAGGGTACCCAAAGCCTAGTTATTATGGTTGAACGGACCTAACTATAAAGTCTTTGCCATTCAGAACCGACAGTCAAAAAAAATACGAGAAAAATAATCGAACAACAGAAGCAGCACAGTGTCAACCCCAACCCAAGATAGGCGGCTCTTGGACCAAAGATCCAACCACAGTGCCGCCAGCTAGATCATAAACAAGTTTTTTTTTTGAATAGTAGATCAAACAAGTTGACAATCGGTATCCCAGAACATCGTACCCCAGCGAGCGAGCAACGGCAATCAGTCAGGACTGGTTCGTGCGTTGATAACGCGACTAGTTATAGAAAAAATGCTGCTCAGCCTTCCCAGGTTTTCGAGTTTCATCGGTAGAAAAATGGCATAGGTGCAGTATTTTTTTTATAAAATTTCACCGATCTACTGATAATCATCAACAGCGGTACAAAAAAGCCCAAAAATAATAAAAATTACAAGTAGGTCACCGGAGCACCTAGCGACGACTACATACACTAGCACGAGCCGAATGCGCGCCGCCGTCCTCGCCCCTTCATCGCTGGAGCTTGGCAGATTGTTGTAGTAGAGCTTGTTATAGTAAACGGACGGGAAGTCATCATGCTAAGACCCCGAAGAACAGCGCACCAGAGCAGTAATCATCGTCGGAGATGAAAATCATAGATCGAAAGAGATTGACCTCAAACCACACCAAATAATACAAAAACGACCAGATTCCAAGGGATCTATCGGACACACGACTCCATGCGTCCTCCATTGACGCTAGGTGTGGTACTTGATTCAGTATCTCTAACCAGATCCGGTACTTGTGAACAAATCGTTTTGAAGGTGATGTGAATTGGATGCAGAAACATGCTTCTGCTGAGTCATGTTATTATTCTAAATTTTGATCACCAATCTCTCGGTTTATCGCTCCTCTATTACTTCAGGTTGTTGTAAAATCCGTGACCGGCGCAGAACTCATGTATGCCTCCACTTCCCTCAAGTCTTTTGTTGTTGACATTCTAATAGCTTCCACTCAAATCAAGCATATGTATATGCAACACAACTCATTCACTTTGAGACATTTATCTAAGGCAAGTTAGGTTGCCACACGTCCTCGGTTGGATGTTATAAAGTGAAATGCAATTAACAAATTTATTTTTTGTTCCATATTTCAGTTTGTGTTCGACATCCTATATATGTATATCAAACCTCTTATTGTCTTCCAAAATCAATTCAATCGCAGACACATGAAGCACATATAAAGGCTGTTTGAAAATTATCCGTACATGGAACATGTGAGTGATTTTTTTTCCTATAATTATTGTATTTGCTCATCCTTGTAATTTATGACATGAACATGGGTTCCATTGTGAAATATCGTGTGAAGGACCAACCATAATTTAATATTCTTATATTGTTCGACATCCTCATCCCAAATCATATGATTAACCTGTATCATATAGGAATTGGTTTTTATAAGGCGTTTCTCCATACGAGGACGTGCAATGAATCTGAGTTACTTAGAAGATATACGAGACATACGATAGTAATGTATGCTGGTAGTGGTTAATTTGATGAGATGAACAATTTACTGGAGCCATCAATTTTGATGTCATTTTTCCTTTTCTTTTTTTCTTCGTTTTGGTTGTTTGATGTCTACAATAATCAATGAAGGTCTTTGCACTTCAACAATTTGGTGGGTGGAGAATCAAGTAGATATATTGACATCTTCTTCATTGTATTGACTCAATTAACACATTTTACTAATAGGAACTAATGCTTTCCAATGCTGCAACACTTGTGTTTTCGTACTTGCATGCTTTGGATGATGCTGAAGTAACTACGACTAAGGAGATCACTTCATAGCGATAATCATTCCCTTGCTCTACCTTTTCCTTTTTAAGCCATTCTTTCAAAAAACAATGGCTAGAAAAGGTATTAAACCCAAAGAGTTTCCAATTGTTGGATTTGCATCAGTTTGCATGACATTCTGGAACATGATGCTCTACATATCAATCTAATTTCCCACAACACTATACAAGTATACATATATTACTGTTCTTCACCACATATTTATCAGGATAGTTAGGTTACAATTTTGTTATAAGAAAGGAATATGGTCGATCTCGTGTAAACAACATCAACAATGTTTATAATCTAAAAAATAATGTTTTTCCTTGTGATAATTATGCTTTACATGGTCCCCACTTCAGCGTACCGAAAGGTCTACTATGGGTGTAAACCATTGGAGACGGTAATACAAGTTTTGTTCAACCGATTTGGCTGACAGTTTAGCAACACGGTTAGGGTTGTCTAATTATTACAAGTAATTTTTTGGGTGCAATGAAGCATGCTACCTTATTTTTTATATTTTTGTATTTGACTGAAGACTTTTCCATAACATGGGCGGAGGCAGAAATTGGTGTAGAACCCAGGGGAATTGCCTCCATACAACAATAAAAACTATGATCCCTGGTGGAGAAGGGTTTGGAGAGAATGGCAATGAGATTCCAGGCAATTGCTAGGAGATTGGATGAATTGCTGGAGTTGTTAGCATTTAGGCATCCTTACTTTTCTCTAGTGTATCGACTATTATATCTAAACAAAGTCTCACATTTTTCTTGCTCTCTTTAATTTTTCTTCAGATCAACATGCTCATTTTTATCACATTTGAATGTTCAAAGGGATGCAAAGAACAACACACAAGCCAAACAAGGTCTCCTTAATCTAAGCGCTATGAGCTAGGATGAACATGTTGACAATGTGATGTCACTCCGATGAGATAGAGTTGCAGATTGGTAGCTATGACCAAGGCTTCACGACAGAACAAAGCTTCACGATCCTGCAACTCTAGTACATGCCCTAGTGCTGATTACTGAATTTTCACTACTCATACCTAAACTATTTCTGGATGGAACTGAAGAAGTTGGGAGTGTTGTGGTTGGCTGCGTCCAACACGGGAATCCACACCAATCCACACAATAACTATTGGTTCTGATGTGGAGAATAAACCACGATCGTCTGACTTGATAGTTCCTCTAATAGGATTCCTTCTTCTCGATGCCTCTGATTCTCAAGATAGATTTTACCTACGACACTACATGCTATGATTTGTCTTGTTTGGTCGAGAAGAAACATCCAGAACAGGGAACTAACTAGATCAACACATTTAGTAGAGTTTTGAATTATAAATGAAAATTAACTCATGCTATGGCCTCACCTTCCGTTGTTTAAAATATTTTATTATTTAAAATATTGAAGACTTTCCTAATAATATATTTAATATTTTTCTAGTGTAATATATTTATTCAAAACCTCAAAAATGAATTTTTTTAAGTATTATCTTTATTTTTATAAAATTCATCAAAGAATTAAGTGTCTTTAAATATTTGCTTTATGTTTTATTTATAAAACTCTAAGTGAGTATTTTTATAAAATAATAGAGTTATTTTGATACACAAAAATGATTTTTATTTATTTTTAGGACTTTTCCTTATTTTATGAAATTTCACTTAAGCTTTAGTGATGTTAATATTTATTTGCATTTTATTTAACTTGAATAAGTAAGATTTTATTTTTCTTATGTGGACATTATTTTTGTGATGATTTTTATATATCATATGTATTTTTAGGATTTGATATAATTTCATATGTATTGGAATTATTTTGTAGAGTTTATTTAATGAGAAAATAATTTAATAGTGGCAAGTAGTTGGGCTATGGCCCAATTGGGTGTAAATAGATTTGGTCCAACAAACTGAGTTGGGCTTGGCCCAACAGGCCGGCCCAACTCGACTTGGGGTTAACACGTCCCACCCAGGGCCCTCTCTTCCTCCTCGTACCTGAGTACACCCCGCATGCCCACGACCTCCTGGCCATCGTCGTGCCGTCGTTTGGCTCCGGCTGCTCCGGCCCTCTTCGGCGCCGGTAAGATGGGGCTTTGGTCTGCCGTGCTATGATCTACAACCTCCCCTTGTTCGATTTGTTCCTCCCTGCCTCTCGTGCACACTCGTTTGAAAACCCTAGCTCTGCCCTGACCCTGCGGCGGTCGATTCTGGCGGTGCTGTTGCGGGGCCGTGATTTTCTCCGCGTGCCACTACCGCTGGTGAGACGGCTCGGCGCGGTGCAGGCGCTTTCGTGCCCACCGCGCCGCCGTGCCACAACCCTCGTCGTCGACCTCTCTACTTCCCCGTCGGCGAGCTTAGACTCGTCCCAGGTAGTACCCCTCAACCTTTAAAACTCCTCTCTCTTTCTCTTGCTGTTCTACACAAGTTAAGTTCCCCTTCTTATTTTTGGTGATCAAAGATGATTAGTGATTTGCTCATGGATCTGTTTTGATATATCATACAATTGATTTAGGATTAGTTAATATGGTCCTAGTAGTTCTTTGATGAAATATGACTTGATTCTAGATCATGGTCTATTGGACATGGTCCCTGATGTGTAGGTGATGCGGATGGCTTCTTGTTGATTGATGTTTATGCATGTAATTACAAGGGTTAATAGTTCATAAGCATGAACACATGGTTAGTTGACTATTCCTTGTGTTAATGGCATGGTCAGATATATTTATTTTTTATAGTTTAAAAAGAATAACTTGTTTTGCTACATCTTAATTTGGTACCACTAACCTATATGTATATATTTACTACCTAAGAAATTCTCAAGCAAGGTGTATGTGAAACACACAAATGAACAAGTGATAGATTATATATGTTCTAGTACTTTATATTATGTTAGACAGTTTCCTAATGATCATTTACATGATCAACTCCTTAAGTTCTTATGATTTATTTTCTAGAAACATGTTTTCTTTAGTGTTCATGGATGAACAAATGGAGTTATTTGGACCATTTGATACTTGCTGATTGTTGGTGGTATTACTTGTGTGCGGTTCTCTGATGATCTCATGTCCATTAGATATTTTGTATTAGCAATTGATCCTTTTATCTACATGCAATATCTTCTTGTATCTGATCTGTTCCTGTTATATTTAAATGATGTTTGGTGCTGTAGATAATTTGCTTAAATTGATTTGATACAAGGTTCTTTCCTGAACTACTTGTTCACTGCTGTAGTTGAAGGATTCAGTGATAAAACCCCAATCACTAGTACTACTGTGTACATATCTGTTGGCTAATCCTTGATCCGTTGACTTGATTTACTAAAT
Organism: Avena sativa; assembly: GCA_916181665.1. Lineage (NCBI taxonomy): Eukaryota > Viridiplantae > Streptophyta > Magnoliopsida > Poales > Poaceae > Avena > Avena sativa. The sequence continues at coordinate 290,885,234 of OV702296.1, forward strand.
CATGTGATTTATAAATGATGTGTTTTCAAACAGAAAATGATTCCTATGAAAATTTAGTAGGAAAATGATTTGAAATATCTTTGAATGGATTGAAAACCTGAATACTCTGCTAGCTTATTTTGGGTGGCTTTATTTGTTGGAAACCTGCTACTGCGATGCCTCTTTGGAGTACACACAGTAGTAGGTCACAACAATGATGATGTGCTGATGGATACACTGTTCAAATGGCTCCTCTTGCTCTGATTATTTTTGTGGTGCTTCTATGCAAGAATGCGCACAAATATAATCTTAGATAGGATGATCTGTTGCTTATACATTTAAGCAAAATTCTTTTAAACCTGAATGCTTGTGATGGTGGTCTGAAGCATAGGTTAATATAAATATTTCCCTTCATTTCTTTAGCCCTGCCTAGGATGCAAAGGCTGAGGCTTTGATGATGTTTGCATACAACAGTTATTGCTTGCTTATGAAAACTATCCAATGATGATCTTGTACTCCATTTGAGTATGGATCTGAGGATTGTCTATTGCCCCATCCATTTTCTAAGGTGCAATAAAAATAATAGATACAAAGGTATGCTCTTAGATGGATAACATGCTATTGTGGAGCTGTGGTTGCTCTTGTGGATATTGTTCTACTGATGTTGTTGATGATCTTGTAAACTTGTGATTATTATTGCTCAACTGCTGTAACTTGTGCTGGTAACCTTCACCTCCTAGCTCCAGATCCTCTTGGCTGCTGCTGATCTTGATCTTCCTTGCTGCTTACTTGATCTACTCCTCCTTATCCTTCCTATTGGATGGCTTCTTGAAGCAACCATAGGTTAGGTGATGGTTTGATAGAATGATCTAGTGTTCTTGTGAATACAACTGATGATGTTGGTTAAGATCAGTAAGATTCAGTGGTGTTCTTGATGGCTTCCCCAAGCAACCAGGGTGCTAGTGGAGATTCTGGTGTTGAACCATGTACTCTAGAGTTGATGATAAGTTGATAAGATGGTAATATAGTAAGATGGGAATGTATTCTGAAGTGTGGAGGTGGAATGGTAGCTGGTTGCTACGGCTGTGCACTCTTATCTTATTCCCTTGTTGATGTGGTGTTGACACTATGCTGCATGTGTGTGTGAGCAGCTTGTGAGCTGCCTGTGTGCATGTCTCACCCAAATGGATTAGATCAAGTGAAAATGTGATTTTTTACCTCTTTGCCTCTTACTTGCCCTTGGTGAAACTTGCCCCTACATCAGCCTGTGATGCACTAGTCTGAGGCAATATTCCAGAATAAGAACATATAATACTCTTTGGCCCCTTTTTAAAGAAATACTTAATGATGTGTTCAGCAATGCATTACATTGCCAGACTGAGAGTAGCATTCACCTAAACAATCCTCTTTATTTTCTTTCTTTTTCTTTTGTTTTGTTATCTTTTGTGCTGTTTTGAGTGGACAAAGGAATATGAAGAAAAGAAGATACCAGAGATGAATAGGAATTTGAGTTTAGAAATAGTTTTAGCGTTTTACTTTATTCTTTTGTAATTTTACCCTTTTATTTATTTATTTTGGTGAGGTGGAAAGCATTGTAATTTTTAATATAATTGTAATAAAGAAATTCTTTTTATTCCTAGTACTTGTAATTTTCTTTATCCATTTTGTAAACTTTGGATTGTTCGAAAGTAAATGTTTTATTTTATTTCTTTTATAAATTGTACTAGTTACTAATTGTTGTACCTCTTATACACTTGTATTATTAAATATTATGTAATATTTATTGTTTTTGAAATAATAATTCCAAATTATTGTATAATTCAAATGTATGGTGAATATGATGATATCTATTTGTTTATTCAAGAATTTACCATTTCAATTCTATTGTTAATTCTTTTCAATTTACTTTTGAATTCAAATAAAGTATTTGAATATTCAACTTAAATTGTTTTCCCTCAAACATGAACATTCAGTAGAGGTCATGTCAAAATCCGTCGCACTTGCTCTATTGTTTCCTTTAGAACAAGAGAGACCCCGATCCCTCTATAGGTATTTTTGTTTTGCGCGAAAATTCTCCGGATTTTCTTATGCATGAATGCAATTCACAAACCTGTGTCCTCTATAATTATAGGTGCTAATCCTGGGGTGTTACACCAGGTTTCTGAGTTTCATCGGTAGAAAAACGGCACAGATGCTATATTTGATTCAGTAACTCTGACCAAATCCCGTACCTGTGAACAAATCATTCTGGAGATGTTGCGAATCGGATGCAGAAACAAGCTTCTGCCGAGTCACGTTGTTGTTCCAAATTCCAATCACCAACCTCTAGTTTATCGCTCTTCCATTACTTTGGGTTGTTGTGAAATCCGTGACTAACTGAGAACTCATGTATGCCTCCGCTCCCCTCAAGTCTCTTGCTGTCGACATTTTAATGGCTCCCGCTCAAGTCATGCATATGTATATGCAACACAACCCATTCACTTTGAGACATTTATCTAAGTCATGTTAGTTTGCCACACGTCCTTAGTTGCATGTTATAATTATTGTACTCTTATTGTCTTCTAAAATCATTTCAACATGGACACATGAAGCTCATATAATGGCCGTTTGAAAATTATCTGTACATGGAACATGTGAGTGATTTTCTTTCCTATAATAACTGTACCTGCTCATCCTTGTAATTTATGTCATGAACGCGGGTTCCATTGTGAAATATCGTGTGAAGAACCAAAAATAATTTAATATTCTTATATTGTTCGACATCCTCACCCCAAATCATATGATTAACATGTATCATATAGGAAATGATTTTTATAAGGCGTTTCTCCATACGAGGACGTGCAATGAATCTTAGTTACTTAGAAGATATACGAGACATACAATAATAATGTATGTTTGTAGTGGTTAATTTGATGAGATGAACAATTTACCAGAGCCATCATTTTGATGTCATTTTTCCTTTTATTTTTTTCTTCGTTTTGGTTGTTTGAGTCTACAATAATGAATGGAGGTTTTACACTTCAACAATTTGGTGGGTGCAGAATCAAGTAGATATATTGACATCTTTTTCAATGTATTGACTCAATTAACACATTTTACTAATAGGAACTAATGCTTTCCAATGTTGCAACGCTTGTGTTTTCGTACTTGCATGCTTTGGATGATGCTGAAGTAACTACGACTAAGGAGATCACTTCATAACCATAATCATTCCCTTGCTCTACATTTTCCTTTTTAAGTCATTCTATCAAAAAACAATGACTAGAAAAGGTACTAAACCCAAAGAGTTTCCAATTGTTGGATTTGCATCAATTTGCATGACGTTCTGGAACATGATGCTCTACACATCAATCTAGTTTCCCACAACACTATACATATATTACTGTTGTTCACCCCATATTTACCAGGTTAGTTAGGTTACAATTTTGTTATAAGAAAGGAATATGGTTGATCTCATGTAACAACAACAATAATGTTTAATATAGAAACAATAATGTTTTGCCTTGTGCTAATTATGCTTTACATGGTCCCCACTTCAGCGTACTGAAAGGCCTACTATGGGTGTAAACCATTGGAGATGGTAGTACAAGTTTTGTTCAACCGATTTGGCTGATAGTTAAGCAACATGATTAGGGTTGTCTAATTGTTACAAGTAGTATTTTGGGTGCAATGAAGCATGCTACCTTCTTTTTTATCCTTCTGTATTTGACTTATTAAGACTTCGCCATAACATGGGCGGAGGCGGAAATTGGTGTAAAACCCAGGGGAATTGCCTCCATACAACAACGAGTGGTTAGGAGGGTGGTTGTACCCCCAACACACAAGAGTTCAAACCCCATGTTTGACACTGTGTGTTGCATAAAAGGCAGAATATTCTTTCAGTGGGAGGCGACGTTCCCGTCGACAACGAGGCGCCCATGGTGAACTCGTCAATCTCAAGACCCGATCCGCCGGCTCGGTCTGTCGGAGGTGCTCATAGGGGTAGGGTGTGCGTGTGTGCGTTTATAGGGGTGGGTGCATGTACGTGTTATGAGCGTCTATGATGTACTGTGTTTCTCAAAAAAAACTTTGATCCCTGGTGGAGTAGGGTTTGGAGAAAATGGCAATGAGATTCCAGGCAATTGCTACGACATTGGATGAATTGCTGGAGTTGTTAGCTTTTAGGCATCCTTACTTTTCTCTAGTGTATCGACTATTATATCTAAACAAAGTCTCACATTTTTTTGCTCTTTTTAATTTTTCTTCAGATCAGCATGCTCATTTTTATCACATTTGAATGTACAAAGGGATCCAAAGAACAAAACACAATCCAAACAAGGTCTCCTTAATCTAAGCGCTATGAGCTAGGATGAACATGTTGACAATCTGATGTCACTCTCATGAGATAGAGTTGCAGATTGGTAGCTACGACCAAGGCTTCACGACACAACAAAGCTTCACGATCCTGCAACTCTAGTACATGCCCTAGTGCTGATTACTGAATTTTCACTACTCATACCTAAATTATTTCTGGATGGAACTGAAGAAGTTGGGAGTGTTGTGGTTGGCTGCGTCCAACACGGGAGTCCACACCAATCCACACAATAACTATTGGTTCTGATGTGGAGAATAAACCACGATCGTCTGACTTGATAGTTCTTCTAATAGGATTCCTTCTTCTCGATGCCTCTGATTCTAAAGATAGATTTTACCTATGACACTACATGCTATGATTTGTCTTGTTTGGTCGAGAAGAAACATCCGGAACAGGGAACTAACTAGATCAACACATTTAGTAGAGTTTTGAATTATAAATGAAAACTAACTCATGCTATGGCCTCACCTTCCGTTGTTTTGGCCACTTTATATAGTCATATATTCAAAATTGACAGGCATGAAACTGAGCTCATGCATGCCCAACGTTGTACTACTGATAAAGCCACATTGTGGGGTCATATATAATTTGGGTTTGGCATCAATAGTTGCTCCTCTGCATGGTAGGTTCATCCTTTTTTGTGTGTATTGACTAGGACTGATAAATTGATATGCATGTGACATATATGGTGCAGGTATAAAGTAATGTACTGTGTTTATAAACTGAGTGATGTACCTACATAATTGTGTGTGCATGAATCGACCGTCGGTGGGTGCGTACTTAAAATCTACAAACATGTATGCTTGAGAATACTTCACATCAAACTTGAATCCGCGTGTCCATGACTAACTCCAAAGGTCCTGAGTTCTTTCCAGCTTGCTTCCTAGCGTTTCTTTCGGAAAATGGATGAACAATGGCGAGGAACTGATATGATTTACTGCAACAAGACATTTCTTTTACTCAAACAATACACTCAAAAACAATGGTCTAAAGGAAGCATTTAGAGTTATTATTGACAAGACGCAAGAGTAATTTGCCCGTGCAACTCGGGGTACCCAAATCCTAGTAGTTATTATGGTTCAACCACTAGTAAAAAAGGGTCTTCAGTTTTGGTCCAGAGTCTAACACTAGTCCCAGTTTAATACTGGACGAGACTAGTATGAGCACTAGTCCCGCTTCGTACCGTTTTCAGCGGCTAGGAGCCCGAGGAAATTCTAGCCCCGGGTTGTTTCAGACCCGGGACTAAAGGGATTCAGACACAGACAACACCCTTTAGTCCCGGGTCGTGATACGACCCGGGACTAAAGGGGTGCGGGGTGCGGGCCGCGTCAGGAAAATTTAAAATGACTATAACTTTTGCGTACGATGTCGGGAAAAACATACAACCTATCAAAATGTGCGAAAAAATTGTGAGTTCGATTTCAACAGCCTTAGGCCGTTTTGGATTCTTTTAGATTTTTAAAATCCGAAAAGAAAAAAAGTCATTTAAAAAATTAATTTTTTTTGCAATTTTTTTATTCCATATTTGGTTTCCTTACATTTTTCTGATAATTATGGATATATTATTTTTTAAATTTAGATTTACAGATTTAAAGATATTATTTGTGCCATATTAAATGAATAAATGGCAAAAAATGAATAAAATATTATTTTATTTAGTTTTTTACTTTCATTGGATTAAAATATTATTATTACTTATTTATTGTTGTTTACTAAAATAGTTGTTTGTAATTTCAAAAAGTAAAGATGTATGGCATATTGATATGGGCTAATAGGATTGATATGGTAGTGTTCACAACAAAGTACAAATGGCTTCGCGCAAGGACATTCTGATAGAACAGAGAAGTTAAGCATGCTGGAGGTGTAGTGCTAATATGGGTGACCGACCGGGACTAAAGGTCCTTACAACCCGGAACTATATGCCCTTTTTCCACTAGTGAACGGACCACATTCAAAACCGATGGTCAAAAGGAAAAGTACGAGAAAATAGTCGAACAACAGAAGCAGCACGGTGTGGGTGTCTCTTGGTACCGATCAAAGATCTAACAACAGTGTCGCCAACCAGATAAACAAGTCGACAGTAACATTGTACCTAGCGAGGAACGACAATCATTCACGGCTGGTTCGCGCGTCAATAACGCCACTAGTAAAAAAAAGCTTCTCAACTTCGCAATTTTTTGAGTTTTAGAAGAAAAACGACACATGTGTGGTATTTGATTTAGTTCTTTTTTGGAAATGGAGGCAAAAGGTCTGTCTCATATTAATTAAGAAGAAAGTGCTCACTTTTTTTAGGAAAAAATCAGACGAAAACCTACAACACCAGGACCAAACCCACCCAAACACCAACAACACAAGGACAACACCCACATACACCGACAACCAAACCACAAAGTCACAGAACGAACGCACTAACCACAACACTCCTACACCGTGAGGACAAAGCTAGGCCAGGATAGAAGGGGGCAACCATAAAGTAAATGCATATGCATTTCCCGTGACACTCCTCTTCTTGCTTGATTTCTTCTTTTTAAAGGCTGATCTTGGTCAGCACCATCTCCGATGGACTTAACCTTACACCCAATCAATTTTTGGGTCCAGGACATACAACAGCCAAGGTAGCGAGAAAATCGTAAATCCCTCTGACAACGACAGCTCAAGGCAAAGGAGTTGATGACCCACAAGTATAGGGGGTGTATCATAGTACTTTCGATAAATAGGAGTGTCGATCTCAATAAGGAGCAGAAGGTGTTGACTAGTGGTATGGAGCAGGAAATCTCTGTAAATACTTAGCAAACGGATTTTTAGGGGTTTTCTAATAAACCAACAAAACAAAGTGCAAGTAATAAAGACAACGAACAACTGCAGAAAGTGGCCCAATCCTTTCTTAGCAAAGGACAAGCCGGTGGAAATACTTATAAGGACCAAACGTTCTCGAGGACACATGAAAATTCTGTCAAGTTCTTTCGCTTCAAATAGCTGAGTACTCTTCTTTGGTGTTTAAGTGTTGTGTGGGTGAACCTGTGCTAATGCACCGACCTTACTTGGACTAATACATACTTGTGATTGATGTTTATGCATGTAATTACAAGGGTTAATAGTTCATAAGCATGAACACATGGTTAGTTGACTATTCCTTGTGTTAATGGCATGGTCAGATATATTTATTTTTTATAGTTTAAAAAGAATAACTTGTTTTGCTACATCTTAATTTGGTACCACTAACCTATATGTATATATTTACTACCTAAGAAATTCTCAAGCAAGGTGTATGTGAAACACACAAATGAACAAGTGATAGATTATATATGTTCTAGTACTTTATATTATGTTAGACAGTTTCCTAATGATCATTTACATGATCAACTCCTTAAGTTCTTATGATTTATTTTCTAGAAACATGTTTTCTTTAGTGTTCATGGATGAACAAATGGAGTTATTTGGACCAGTTGATACTTGCTGATTGTTGGTTGTATTACTTGTGTGCGGTTCTCTGATGATCTCATGTCCATTAGATATTTTGTATTAGCAATTGATCCTTTTATCTACATGCAATATCTTCTTGTATCTGATCTGTTCCTGTTATATTTAAATGATGTTTGGTGCTGTAGATAATTTGCTTAAATTGATTTGATACAAGGTTCTTTCCTGAACTACTTGTTCACTGCTGTAGTTGAAGGATTCAGTGATAAAACCCCAATCACTAGTACTACTGTGTACATATCTGTTGGCTAATCCTTGATCCATTGACTTGATTTACTAAATCATGTGATTTATAAATGATGTGTTTTCAAACAGAAAATGATTCCTATGAAAATTTAGTAGGAAAATGATTTGAAATATCTTTGAATGGATTGAAAACCTGAATACTCTGCTAGCTTATTTTGGGTGGCTTTATTTGTTGGAAACCTGCTACTGCGATGCCTCTTTGGAGTACACACAGTAGTAGGTCACAACAATGATGATGTGCTGATGGATACACTGTTCAAATGGCTCCTCTTGCTCTGATTATTTTTGTGGTGCTTCTATGCAAGAATGTGTACAAATATAATCTTAGATAGGATGATCTGTTGCTTATACATTTAAGCAAAATTCTTTTAAACCTGAATGCTTGTGATGGTGGTCTGAAGCATAGGTTAATATAAATATTTCCCTTCATTTCTTTAGCCCTGCCTAGGATGCAAAGGCTGAGGCTTTGATGATGTTTGCATACAACAGTTATTGCTTGCTTATGAAAACTATCCAATGATGATCTTGTACTCCATTTGAGTATGGATCTGAGGATTGTCTATTGCCCCATCCATTTTCTAAGGTGCAATAAAAATAATAGATACAAAGGTATGCTCTTAGATGGATAACATGCTATTGTGGAGCTGTGGTTGCTCTTGTGGATATTGTTCTACTGATGTTGTTGATGATCTTGTAAACTTGTGATTATTATTGCTCAACTGCTGTAACTTGTGCTGGTAACCTTCACCTCCTAGCTCCAGATCCTCTTGGCTGCTGCTGATCTTGATCTTCCTTGCTGCTTACTTGATCTACTCCTCCTTATCCTTCCTATTGGATGGCTTCTTGAAGCAACCATAGGTTAGGTGATGGTTTGATAGAATGATCTAGTGTTCTTGTGAATACAACTGATGATGTTGGTTAAGATCAGTAAGATTCAGTGGTGTTCTTGATGGCTTCCCCAAGCAACCAGGGTGCTAGTGGAGATTCTGGTGTTGAACCATGTACTCTAGAGTTGATGATAAGTTGATAAGATGGTAATATAGTAAGATGGGAATGTATTCTGAAGTGTGGAGGTGGAATGGTAGCTGGTTGCTACGGCTGTGCACTCTTATCTTATTCCCTTGTTGATGTGGTGTTGACACTATGTTGCATGTGTGTGTGAGCAGCTTGTGAGCTGCCTGTGTGCATGTCTCACCCAAATGGATTAGATCAAGTGAAAATGTGATTTTTTACCTCTTTGCCTCTTACTTGCCCTTGGTGAAACTTGCCCCTACATCAGCCTGTGATGCACTAGTCTGAGGCAATATTCCAGAATAAGAACATATAATACTCTTTGGCCCCTTTTTAAATAAATACTTAATGATGTGTTCAGCAATGCATTACATTGCCAGACTGAGAGTAGCATTCACCTAAACAATCCTCTTTATTTTCTTTCTTTTTCTTTTGTTTTGTTATCTTTTGTGCTGTTTTGAGTGGACAAAGGAATATGAAGAAAAGAAGATACCAGAGATGAATAGGAATTTGAGTTTAGAAATAGTTTTAGCATTTTACTTTATTCTTTTGTAATTTTACCCTTTTATTTATTTATTTTGGTGAGGTGGAAAGCATTGTAATTTTTAATATAATTGTAATAAAGAAATTCTTTTTATTCCTAGTACTTGTAATTTTCTTTATCCATTTTGTAAACTTTGGATTGTTCTAAAGTAAATGTTTTATTTTATTTCTTTTATAAATTGTACTAGTTACTAATTGTTGTACCTCTTATACACTTGTATTATTAAATATTATGTAATATTTATTGTTTTTGAAATAATAATTCCAAATTATTGTATAATTCAAATGTATGGTGAATATGATGATATCTATTTGTTTATTCAAGAATTTACCATTTCAATTCTATTGTTAATTCTTTTCAATTTACTTTTGAATTCAAATAAAGTATTTGAATATTCAACTTAAATTGTTTTCCCTCAAACATGAACATTCAGTAGAGGTCATGTCAAAATCCGTCGCACTTGCTCTATTGTTTCCTTTAGAACAAGAGAGACCTCGATCCCTCTATAGGTATTTTTATTTTGCGCGAAAATTCTCCGGATTTTCTTATGCATGAATGCAATTCACAAACCTGTGTCCTCTATAATTATAGGTGCTAATCCTGGGGTGTTACACCAGGTTTCTGAGTTTCATCGGTAGAAAAACGGCACAGATGCTATATTTGATTCAGTAACTCTGACCAGATCCCGTACCTGTGAACAAATCATTCTGGAGATGTTGCGAATCGGATGCAGAAACAAGCTTCTGCCGAGTCACGTTGTTGTTCCAAATTCCAATCACCAACCTCTAGTTTATCGCTCTTCCATTACTTTGGGTTGTTGTGAAATCCGTGACTAACTGAGAACTCATGTATGCCTCCGCTCCCCTCAAGTCTCTTGCTGTCGACATTTTAATGGCTCCCGCTCAAGTCATGCATATGTATATGCAACACAACCCATTCACTTTGAGACATTTATCTAACTCATGTTAGTTTGCCACACGTCCTTAGTTGCATGTTATAATTATTGTACTCTTATTGTCTTCCAAAATCAATTCAACATAGACACATGAAGCTCATATAATGGCTGTTTGAAAATTATCCGTACATGGAACATGTGAGTGATTTTCTTTCCTATAATAACTGTACCTGCTCATCCTTGTAATTTATGTCATGAACGTGGGTTCCATTGTGAAATATCATGTGAAGAACCAAAAATAATTTAATATTCTTATATTGTTCGACATCCTCACCTCAAATCATATGATTAACATGTATCATATAGGAAATGATTTTTATAAGGCATTTCTCCATACGAGGACGTGCAATGAATCTTAGTTACTTAGAAGATATACGAGACATACAATAATAATGTATGTTTGTAGTGGTTAATTTGATGAGATGAACAATTTACCAGAGCCATCATTTTGATGTCATTTTTCCTTTTATTTTTTTCTTCGTTTTGGTTGTTTGAGTCATCAATGGAGGTTTTTGCACTTCAACAATTTGGTGGGTGCAGAATCAAGTAGATATATTGACATCTTTTTCAATGTATTGAGTCAATTAACACATTTTACTAATAGGAACTAATGCTTTCCAATGTTGCAACGCTTGTGTTTTCGTACTTGCATGCTTTGGATGATGCTGAAGTAACTACGACTAAGGAGATCACTTCATAACGATAATCATTCCCTTGCTCTACCTTTTCCTTTTTAAGTCATTCTATCAAAAAACAATGACTAGAAAAGGTACTAAACCCAAAGAGTTTCCAATTGTTGGATTTGCATCAATTTGCATGCGTTCTGGAACATGATTCTCTACACATCAATCTAGTTTCCCATAACACTATACATATATTACTGTTGTTCGCCCCATATTTACCAGGATAGTTAGGTTACAATTTTGTTATAAGAAAGGAATATGGTTGATCTCATGTAAACAACAACAATAATGTTTAATATAGAAACAATAATGTTTTGCCTTGTGCTAATTATGCTTTACATGGTCCCCACTTCAGCGTACTGAAAGGCCTACTATGGGTGTAAACCATTGGAGATGGTAGTACAAGTTTTGTTCAACCGATTTGGCTGATAGTTTAGCAACGTGATTAGGGTTGTCTAATTGTTACAAGTAGTATTTTGGGTGTAATGAAGCATGCTACCTTCTTTTTTATCCTTCTGTATTTGACTTATTAAGACTTCGCCATAACATGGGCGGAGGCGGAAATTGGTGTAAAACCCAGGGGAATTGCCTCCATACAACAACAAAAACGCAAACCAACCTGTGGTTGGGTGGTTAGGAGGGTGGTTGTATCCCCATCCCACAAAAGTTCAAACCCTATGTTTGACACTGTGTGTTGCATAAAAGGCGGAATATTCTTTCAGTAGGAGGCGACGTTCCCATCGACAACGAGGCGCCCATGGTGAATTCGTCAATCTCAAGACCCGATCCGCCGGCTCGGTCTGTCCGAGGTTCTCATAGGGGTAGGGTGTGCGTGTGTGCGTTCATAGGGATGGGTGCATGTACGTGTTATGAGCGTCTACGATGTACTGTGTTTCTCAAAAGAAAAACTATGATCCCTGGTGGATTAGGGTTTGGAGAAAATGGCAATGAGATTCCAGGCAATTGCTACGACATTGGATGAATTGCTGGAGTTGTTAGCTTTTAGGCATCCTTACTTTTCTCTAGTGTATCGACTATTATATCTAAACAAAGTCTCACATTTTTTTTGCTCTCTTTAATTTTTCTTCAGATCAGCATGCTCATTTTTATCACATTTGAATGTACAAAGGGATGCAAAGAACAACACACAAGCCAAACAAGGTCTCCTTAATCTAAGCGCTATGAGCTAGGATGAACATGTTGACAATCTGATGTCACTCTGATGAGATAGAGTTGCAGATTGGTAGCTATGACCAAGGCTTCACGACACAACAAAGCTTCACGATCCTGCAACTCTAGTACATGCCCTAGTGCTGATTACTGAATTTTCACTACTCATACCTAAACTATTTCTGGATGGAACTGAAGAAGTTGGGAGTGTTGTGGTTGGCTGCGTCCAACACGGGAGTCCACACCAATCCACACAATAACTATTGGTTCTGATGTGGAGAATAAACCACGATCGTCTGACTTGATAGTTCCTCTAATAGGATTCCTTCTTCTCGATGCCTCTGATTCTCAAGATAGATTTTACCTACGACACTACATGCTATGATTTGTCTTGTTTGGTTGAGAAGAAACATCCGGAACAGGGAACTAACTAGATCAACACATTTAGTAGAGTTTTGAATTATAAATGAAAACTAACTCATGCTATGGCCTCACCTTCCGTTGTTTTGGTCACTTTATATAGACATATATTCAAAATTGACAGGCATGAAACTGAGCTCATGCATGCCCAACGTTCTACTACTGATAAAGCCACATTGTGGGGTCATATATAATTTGGGTTTGGCGTCAATAGTTGCTCCTCTGCATGGTAGGTTCATCTTTTTTTGTGTGTATTGACTAGGACTGATAAATTGATATGCATGTGACATATATGGTGCAGGTATAAAGCAATGTACTGTGTTTATAAACTGAGTGATGCACCTATATAATTGTGTGTGCATGAACTGACCGTCCGTGGGTGCATACTTAAAATCTACAAACATGCATGCTTGAGAAGACTTCACATCAAACTTGAATCCGCGTGTCCATGACTAACTCCAAAGGTCCCGAGTTCTTTCCAGCTTGCTTCCTAGCGTTTCTTTCGGAAAATGGATGAACAATGGCGAGGAACTGATATAATTTACTGCAACAAGACATTTCTTTTACTCAAACAATACACTCAAAATCAATGGTCTAAAGGAAGCATTTAGAGTTATTATTGACAAGACGCAAGAGTAATTTGCCTGTGCAACTCGGGTACCCAAATCCTAGTAGTTATTATGGTTCAACCACTAGTAAAAAAGGGTCTTCAGTTTTGGTCCAGAGTCTAACACTAGTCCCAGTTTAATACCGGACGGGACTAGTATGAGCACTAGTCCCGCTTCGTACCGTTTTCAGCGGCTAGGAGCCCGAGGAAATTCTAGCCCCGGGCTGTTTTAGACCCGGGACTAAAGGGATTCAGACACAGACAACACCCTTTAGTCCCGGGTCGTGATACGGCCCGGGACTAAAGGGGTGCGGGCCACGTCAGGAAAATTTAAAATGACTATAACTTTTGCGTACGATGTCGGGAAAAACATAGAACCTATCAAAATGTGCGAAAAAATTGTGAGTTCGATTTCAACAGCCTTAGGCCGTTTTGGATTCTTTTAATTTTTTTAAAATTCAAAAAGAAAAAAGTCATTTATATTTTTTTTTTGCAATTTTTTATTCCATATTTGGTTTCCTCACATTTTTCTGATAATTATGGATATATTATTTTTTAAATTTAGATTTACAGATTTAAAGATATTATTTGTGCCATATTAAATGTATAAATGGCAAAAAATGAATAAAATATTATTTATTTAGTTTTTTTACTTTCATTGGATTAAAATATTATGATTACTTATTTATTGTTGTTTACTAAAATAGTTGTTTGTAATTTCAAAAAGTAAAGATGTATGGCATATTGATATGGGCTAATAGGATTGATATGGTAGTGTTCACAACAAAGTACAAATGGCTTCGTGCAAGGACATTCTGATAGAACAGAGAAGTTAAGCATGCTGGAGGTGTAGTGCTAATATGGGTGACCGACCGGGACTAAAGGTCCTTACAACCCGGGACTATATGCCCTTTTTCCACTAGTGAACGGACCACATTCAAAACCGATGGTCAAAAGGAAAAGTACGAGAAAATAGTCGAACAACAGAAGCAGCACAGTGTGGGTGTCTCTTGGTACCGATCAAAGATCTAACAACAGTGTCGCCAGCCAGATAAACAAGTCGACAGTAACATTGTACCCAGCGAGGAACGACAATCATTCATGGCTGGTTCGCGCGTCAATAACTCCACTAGTAAAAAAAAGCTTCTCAACTTCGCATTTTTTCGAGTTTTAGAAGAAAAACGACACATGTGTGGTATTTGATTTAGTTCTTTTTTGGAAATGGAGGCAAAAGGTCTGTCTCATATTAATTAAGAAGAAAGTGCTCACTTTTTTTAGGAGAAAATCAGACGAAAACCTACAACACCAGGACCAAACCCACCCAAACACCTACAACACAAGGACAACACCCACATACACCGACAACCAAACCACAAAGTCACACGAACGAACGCACTAACCACAACACTCCTACACCGTGAGGATAAAGATAGGCCATGATAGAAGGGGGCAACCATAAAGTAACTGCATATGCATTTCCCGTGACACTCCTCTTCTTGCTTGATTTCTTCTTTCCAAAGGCTGATCTTGGTCAGCACCATCTCCGATGGACTTAACCTTACACCCAATCAATTTTTTGGGTCCAGGACATACAACAGCCAAGGTAGCGAGAAAATCGTAAATCTCTCTGACAACGACAGCTCAAGGCAAAGGACTTGATGACCCACAAGATAGGGGGGTATCATAGTACTTTCGATAAATAGGAGTGTCGATCTCAATGAGGAGCAGAAGGTGTTGACTAGTGGTATGGAGCAGGAACTCTCTGTAAATACTTAGCAAACGGATTTTTAGGGTTTTTCTAATAAACCAACAAAACAAAGTGCAAGTAATAAAGACAACGAACAACTGCAGAAAGTGTCCCAATCCTTTCTTAGCAAAGGACAAGCCGGTGGAAATACTTATAAGGACCAAACGTTCTCGAGGACACATGGAAATTCTGTCAAGTTCTTTCGCTTCAAATAGCTGAGTACTCTTCTTTGGTATTTAAGTGTTGTGTGGGTGAACCTGTGCTAATGTACCGACCTTACTTGGACTAATACATACTTGTGATTAAACCCCTGCAAGCATCCACAACTACAGGAAAGTAATTAAGATATAAACCTAACCACAACCTTAAACTCTGAGATCCTACGCTCCCTTGTGCAAAGGTGTTCTAACAGGGGTTCAGGTTTCTGTCACTCCGGCAACCCCACAATTAGTAGCCAAATACACAATGCATTCCCCTAGGCCCATAAATGGTGAAGTATCATGTAGTCGACGTTCACATGGCACCACTAGAAGAATAGCACCATTGAATAAAAACTCAACACAAATCCACTAATAACAACATGACTTCTCCCATGTCCTCAAGAACTAGACGAACTACTCACAAGACATCATATGGATCAAGATCAAAGATGATATGGTGATGGATAACAATCTGAACATAAACAATAATCTAATGGTTCCACTCACAAGCATCAACTACAATAGTAATTAACACCGGGAAAGTTTCCCCTAAGAACTAATGCAAGATCCAACATGATTGTTACAGCGGGACGGAGTGGTGATGATGGTGCTGATGGAGATGATGGTGTGGATGATGATGATGATCCTGATAAAGTCTAGCTTGATGACCGTGTTGATGGCGACGATGCCCCCTCTCCAGGAAGGAATTTCCCCGGCAGAAATCTGTCTGCCGGAGAGATCTTTCTCTCTCGGTGTTTTTCGCCTCGCAGAGGCGATGAAAATCTTTCTGTGGTCGCTCCCCTGGTGTTAGGGTTCCGTGAGGAAGATATAGGCGAGAGGGCGGAGTCAGGAGCCGGCCAGGTGGGCCACACATGCCCTAGGCGCGGGGCAAGGTGGGCCCGTGCCTAGGGGGTGTGGGCCCCCTGTGGACCGGCTACGCCTCCCCTTCTGGCTTCCTTCGTCTTCTGG
Organism: Avena sativa; assembly: GCA_916181665.1. Taxonomy (NCBI): domain Eukaryota; kingdom Viridiplantae; phylum Streptophyta; class Magnoliopsida; order Poales; family Poaceae; genus Avena; species Avena sativa. The sequence goes on from OV702296.1 coordinate 290,901,599, forward strand.
GAAAATATAATTTTCCAATATTTTTCTGATCTTCGCGAAATTGCATGAAAACACCTATTTTTCCATCAAAAACCTGAATCTGGCAGTTCATCCTCCAAGAATCATCCAACATGCAAAAAACATAGGAAAAGACATAAGTAATACCTCATAATAAGACATATATCAATGAATAGAGGCAAATTATGATATAGAATGGTGATGCAAATTGGACGTATCAACTCCTCCCAAGCTTAGACCTTCGCTTGTCCCCAAGAAAAAACTAAGCTCAGTAAACATGTCCACATGTTTATGGAGTGAAGTGTCGATAAAAGAATACATACACGAAGCATCACACTTACCATTACACAACTCATAGAAGAAAGCAACTCACGATTATATAACTTAGCTTGCAACAAGTACATGAGTAACAATAGATATGCATAAAGATAAATCATAATTGGAATTGGCAAACTTTTGTTCCTGGTCAGAGAACAGCTGGCAAACAGTTTCACAAAAAGCTTTTTGTAGAAGTTTTATAACAGGAGCACTCTTTGCTCAAAAAGGTTTTTCACAATGAAGGCTTCCAAAGTAATACTCAATAGATAAGAGTCTTGTGCAAACAAGGAAGATAAAGAACATGATTGAATAAATCACCATATGAATGCTTGCAACACAACAACTCAAATGCTTGCTGGAGATAGAGAGGAAGTAGGTTTACTGACTCAACTCAGAAAAAAGGAGAAAGGTCCCTTCATAGAGGGTAGCAGGGATTTCAAGTCATAAAGAGCTTCCAAAAGATTATGGTACTTACTAGCTTTGAGCCCTCATTTCCCTTATCATAGGCATCTTGAGACGATTAAGGTTAAAGTGAACAAGGATGGAGTATATGCTTGACGAAATATAAGTTGGAAATCTCATGTCCCTTGAGTAAGAGGGCCGCTCCTCATGCTACTCAACTTTAGTCACCGGTAAGTTCTTGTCATTGTAAGTACATGTGTATCATAAAGAACCGCCAACTGGGTACCCCTTGCACATGGTACAAGAGCTATCCCATAGCCAAAATGACAAGGCAAGCAGACAATGAGCATCTCAGTGATCTTTTTATTTACTATGTGCATAGGAATGCTCACTATAGTGATGCTACAAGTTTCCACCACGATTAAGCATGGCTTAGGCTAGCGGCCCAGGCGTTTCTCCAACACACATACATCACTCCATGGACTTACAAGTTTCCTCTTTATTTCACACCATTGATATCCGCAAACAAAAGAGCATGATATCAACCGTGTACAACGTACAGTTGCAATGTCGAAAGCGTTCCCTGTGACAACACCGTTCTGCTAATCCCAACGTATAGATGCAAGCATATACAACTTCGATGACACAATGGTTCAAGTCTATTAGGGGAAAGAAAATAAGGTGTGCCATCAAGTTCGTGAGAGCTTTACTAACTAGTTTTCACATAACAGAATAGTTTTTAATTCGAAATATAGATGAAGCTTGAGAATTTGCTTGGAATAGCAATTGCTAATAGGTATATATGGTGGACACAAATGGCAAAGGTTTTGGTCAAAGGTATTGGAAACATGAGAAGTATGCCTTCTCAAAACAGGTTTTTGGTTGGCAAGGCTGGGTAGCAAGCAAAAGAGTTGAAAGAAACAAGCAAACCTACAAGTGATAAAGCCAAACATGCAATCTTCCTTGAAGACACAAAATATCTTAAATAAAGAATACTAAGCTTATGAGCCAACAATAAAGAAAATAAATGATACAAAATACTTGTAAGCTTTTTCTCTTTTTCTTTCAAACCTCAAAAAGTGTTGCTACTAACCAGAGCTCGGCTTGCCAAAACCAATTAAGATTTACTTGATGCTCCCAAAGTGATGCCAATACTGATCAACAAGATCCATCATATAATAGAGATTGCAAACTAAAATAAGAAGTGCAAAAAGTAAAAGATGAAACTTCTCATTAGTATTCCATAAAGGCACTCACACCAAGGGATACATAGATAATCAACTAAAGGAGAGATACTTTCACATGCAAACCAACCTATAAGATAACACCTCTACTAAAGATATGAATCCACTAAAAAGGTAAAAGATAAAAGATAATGGTGGTGATACCGCAACACTCCCCCCAAGCTTGGGAGAAGCCAAGGGGATGCCAAACCTGATGACGAATTACTCATTCGGTGGTGGTGGTGTTCCCTTGTTTAGGGTCAGAAAACCCTCTAGCATCTCACGAAGCCTGTCATTCTCCTCTTAAAGTATATCCACCTTCATCCTGAAAGCACGGTACTTATCACAAAACTCGTCAGTGGTTCAAAGGGCTTCCACTGCCTCAGGACAGGATCTGAAGTCTAGAACCGAGGCTATGATCCCCTGCATGTTACGAGAAAAAGCACGTCCAATGTTAATTGCTCCTACGAAAGTAGGTTTCCTTGCCCTTGATCCCGCGGCGGTTTGTTCCTCCAACTTTAATTCCCCCACGGGCTTCTTGCCTTTGTCATTGGTGGAGACCATGGTGCTCTAAACTTGAGAAGATTTCCTGACAGAAACAGATCGAGACGAAAACACGACGAGAACACGATGCACGAACCTCGGGGGATCCGGGGGTTATATATTATGAAGTTTCAAAGCATAAGGAAGGTGCTGATACAAAAACAAGGCGGAGTCCGAGCTCGGGGGGGGGGGGGGAGGGGGGTCACACCCCCTCCAGGCACGGGGCAGCTGGGGCCCGCGCCTGGGGTGGGTTTGGCCACCCCGGCCTCCGGTTCCTCCTCTGTTACGTCTCGTAACTTCCCTTATGTAATAAAAAACACCAAAAATATAAAAAGATTAGGCTTTCACGAATCTTCTGTTTTTACCACTTTTACCTATTCAAAGACGAACTCTGCAGACTCATTTTCTCCTTCTGCTGGAAATTCCTTTTCTCATAAGGCAATACACAAACTTCAATGGAAACATTAGGGTAAGTAAAACAATAAACCTTTAGGTACATACTTCAACTGAAATCCATCAAAACATAGGCTTCTGTAAGAGGCAAATGCAAATGATAACATAAATCTGTCAAAACAGACCAGCAGGTAAAGATTGATTTTTTTCGAAACCCTTCTGTTGCTCAAATAAAAAAAATGCAAAACTAATGAAATTTGGGTAACAACCTGGAGAACAAGCTCAGAAAAATATAGCTCCATCCGACGTACTGAGCTCCATCACGAATTTTTACAGTGCAGCACAAAAATCTGTCCCAGTATAGCCACTTTTCACAACTCCTCCACTTCTCAAAAGTAGTTGAACTTGACACAAAAACCAAAACAAAAATGATAAGAAGTGGTTATTACAGAGGTAATAACTTCCAAGACTCAACCAAACTCTTGGGTTATCTCCCAACAAGTACTTTTCTTTAATGTCTTTAAGTTAGGCTTGAAAGTTTCAAAGATGCTCACAAAGGAGATAAATATCTAGAATGAAAGAGAGCATCAAGAAGCAAATAACCAACACACTTGAGTCTAACCCACTTCCTATGCATGGGGGTATCATGAGAAAACAAGTTGTTGAAACAAAAATCCACCAGCATAGGAAGACAAAACAAATGCAACTTCAAAGCTTTCAACATAAAATAGGGAAATTTAACATTATTGAGATGCATAAAACCATTTTCCCTCTCTCAAAATAACTTTCAGTAGTACCTTGAATAAAGTTGACCATATAACCATCAAAGGAAACAACTCTATCACAAGAATGAGCATACTTACAGTCATCAAAAAGAGGCCCAAGGTCATCAACTGGGTCAATAAAAGCAAGTTGTTCCATCCTAAAATCTTTATTAGGCAAGCTATTTTCACAAGGAGCTTTAGCAAATTTGGAAAAGTTAAACTCATAAGAATCTCCATCAAACTTAGTTAAAACTTTCTCCTTCTTACAATCTACAATATCTCCACAAGTGTTCAAGAAAGGTCTACTAAAAATGGTAGGGCAAGTTTTGCTAGCTGCTGAATTAAGCACTAGAAAATCAGCAAGATATTTAATCTTACCACAAAGAACCTCCACATCTCTTACAATGCTAATGGGACAGACTGTCTTTCTATTAGCAAGGTGAATAACCACATCAATGTCCTCAAGCTCACAAGGACCAACTTCATGCATAATTTCCCTGTAAAGCTCACAAGGAATAGCACTAGAACTAGCACCAACATCACATAAACCATAGTGTTGGAATTATGCCCTAGAGGCAATAATAAAGATGTTATTATTATAATTCTTGTTCATGATAAAGTTTATATTCCATGCTAGAATTGTATTAAGCGAAAACTTTAATACTTGTGTGGTTTGTGAACAAACACCGTGTCCCTAGTACGCCTCTATGGACTAGCCCATTGATTAATGATGGTTAAGGTTTCCTAACCATAGACATGAGTTGTCGATTAATAATGAGATCATATCATTGGGAGAATGATATGATGGACAGACCCAAATTAAGCAGAGCAATTAGATCGTGTCATCGTGGTCATCTTTGCGAAGCTTTTCCTATGTCAAATATTGTATTCCTTAGACCATGAGATAATGCAACTCCCTGGTATCGGAAGAAAGCTTTGAGGTCATCAAACGTCATCCTATGAGAGGGTGATCATAAAGGTGTCTCTCAGGTGATCGGAAAGTACTTGTTGGGTTGTATGTATCGAGATGGGATTTGTCCCTCCCAAGTCGGAGAGATATACTTCGGGCCCACTCGGTAAACAATATCAACACCGCTTGCAAGCACGTGGTTAAGGAGTTAATCACAAAGTGATATCGGATTACGGAACGAGTAAAGTACTTGCTGTGAACGAGATTGAACTAGGTATGCCGATGCCGACGATCGAATCTCGGGCAAGTAAAATATCGTGTGACGAAGGGAATATATATATGGGATTTATTGAATCCTGGCATCGTGGTTCATCCGATATGATCATAGATGAATGTGTGGGAGTCAATATGGGTTTCCAGACCCCGCTGTTGATTATTGATAGAAGATCATGTCTGCATATTCTCGAACCCGCAGGGTCACACACTTAACGTGTCTCGATGCTAGGATAGAATGGATAATTGGTTTATGAGTTTTTGTTTGGAGTCTCGGATCAGATCCAGGACATCACGAGAGGTTCCGGAATGGTCCGAAGAATAAGATTCATATAAGGCAAAGCAGTTTTTGGAGTTCGAAATTGTTTCGGATTGTTCGGTATTATACCGGAAGCTTCTAGAACCTTCCGCAGTGGGACCAACGTGGCCCCACTTGTCGGGAGGGGGCATGGGCCTACGAGGGAGTGCCCTGGCCGCATTAGGCTAGGGGCACAAGGCCCCATAGGCCCAGCCAGCCAAGCCCTAGGGGAAACCCTAGGGAGAGCTTCTAGAAGGGGGGACTTGCCCCCCACTCCTCCCCCTTCGCCGCCGGCCCTAGGCTTGGAGGAGGGGCAAGGGCCAGCCGCCCACCCCTCTATATAAAGAGGGCTGGGGGAGCACCCTCCCCACACCTCCTCCTCAAGCCCTAGCCGCCCTGCTGCCCTCCTCTCTCTCTCCCTCCCGACTGCGCGTAGGCGAAGCCCTGCCGTAGAAACTCTCCACAGCTTGCACCACGCCATCGTGTTGTAGATCCAACCTATCTCTCCACCCAACTTGCTGGACCTAGGAAGGAGGAGACGTCGAGGTGCCGTACGTGTGCATCTCTCGGAGGCATCGCCACTTGCGGTGTTGGATTGGATCGGATCGCGAGAAAGAGAAGCTAGTACGACTACATCAACCACGTTCCGTTGAACGTTCCGCTGTGCGAATCTTCAAGGGTATGAAGATCTCATCTATTCCCCCTCGTTGTTTGCATATCCTAAATTAGATCTTGGCTTTCCCGTCCACATCCGTAGAAAAAATTTGATTTACTATGCCGCGAAACCCATCAATGGTATCAGAGCTAGATCTATGCGTAGATGTGTTTCACGAGTAGAACGCAACATGCTTGTTGCGGGCGTTGATGTTTTCTGTTGCAAGCCTCTTGTTTGTGTACTTATTATGACGCGGGATAGTGAGATCGAAGCGGTCCAGGCCAACTTTACGCGACCTCGTTCGCGAGACCGGCTCCTCACTTGACGTGTGGCTTGTTCCACACATGCGGCTGGTGGATGCCAGTTTCTCTCACTATAGTTGTCATGGGATTTACACCGGAGTTTGGCAACCATAATATCACCGTTGTGGCTTTCGTAGGTAAGAATCGTTCTTAGCTTGTTACTCCCATAAGCCACGTAAAAACATGCAACAACAAAGTAGAGGCGTCTAACTTGTTTTTGCAGGGAGTGTTTCTGTGATATGGTATGGCCCAATATGTGATGTGTATGTTGTATGCAATGATCATGTTTTGTAATGTTTCACGACTTGCATGTCGATGAGTACACAACCGGCAGGAGCCATATGGTTGTCTTTATAATTGTGTATGACCTGTGTGTCAACTTATTATACGACATGTAATAGCTTTACTTTATCGCTAAGTAGTTAGCAATAGTTGTAGTTGCTATTCGTGGTGGAGGCAATCATGGTGGATTGATGGAGATCATGCTGGCACGCACAAGATGGAGATCATTGCGCGGAGATTGGCTATACCATGTCACATAAAATTATATGCATGTGATGTTTATCCTTTTATGTATCTTATTATGCTTAGATCGCGACGGTAGCATTATAAGATGATTCCTCACTTAAAGATCAAGATAAAACTGTGTTCTCCCCATGTATGCACCGTTGCGAAAGTTCGTCGTGTTCAAGCATCACGTGATGATCGGGTGCTATAAACTCTACGTTCACATACAATGGGTGCAAGCCAGTTTTGCACACGCGGAAATACTTGGGTTTGACTTGACGAGCCTAGCATGTACAAACATGGCCTCGGAACACATGAACCGAAAGGTTAAGCATGAGTCATATGAATGATATGATCGACACTTCGTTGTCCACCATTGAAACCACATCTCTTCTCGTGAAGATCAGATTAGGTGTGGTGAATTTGGATCATGTTCACTAAACAACTTGAGGGATGTTGAATTTAGTGGGAGTTCATCTAGTAATATGATTAAGTTGAACTAGTTATCATGAACATAGTCTAAATTGTACTTGCAAATTTTGTAGATCAAATGGCTAAGTCCAACTTCAACTTCAAGTTTTTGCTGAGAAAGAAAAGATTAAGAACAATGGGTCTAACTTCACCAACTGGTTCCGCAATCTGAGAATCATTCTCGCTGGCGGACAAAAGGACTATGTCCTTGAGAAAGCGCTAGGTGACGCCCCTGCTGTAGATGCGCCGGCTGATGAGAAAGCTATTTATCAGTCGCGCAAAGATGATTATGGTGTGATTAAGAGCACCATGTTGTTTTCTATGGAATCGGACCTTCAAAATCGTTTTGAGGATTTCCCCGGGCCTTTGAGATTCTTGAGGAACTGAAAACTATGTTTCAGACTCAGGCCCGTTCTGAGAGATATGAGATCTCTGAGAAATTCTTTAACTGCAAGATGGAGGAAGGGAGTTCCGTTAGTGAGCACGCCATTAAGATGTCGGGCTACACTCAACGCCTTGAGCAACTGGACTGCAAGATTCTAGAGGAGCTCATGATTGACAGAGTTCTGCAATCACTCCCTCCTAGCTACAAAGGTTTTGTAGTTACTCATAATCAGACTGGTTCCACTGATACGATCACCGAGCTCTTCGCTAAGCTGAAAGTTGCGAAGGTGGACATCAAGAAAGATAATCATGTGTTGATGGTCAACAAGCCCCCCAGCTTTAAGAAAGGTAAGGGTGCAAAGAAGCCCTTTAAGAAGGGCAGCGGCAAGCGCGTTGTCCCTGCGGAGAAGAAGCTCAAGTCTGGACCTAAGCCGGACAGTGAGTGCTTCTATTGCAAGGACAAGGGTCACTGGAAGCGCAACTGTCCGAAGTACTTAGTGGACAAGAAGGCTGGCACCATCAAAGGTATATTTGATATACATGTTATTGATGTTTTCCTTACTAGCCCTCGTTGTAGTGCCTGGGTATTTGATACTGGTTCAATTGCTAATATTTGTAACTCGAAACAGGAGCTACGGAATAGATGGCGGCTAGCGAGGGATGAGGTGACGATGCGCGTTTGCAACGGATCAAGAGTTGATGTGATGGCCGTCGGCACGCTTTCCTTAGTTTTACCTTCGGGATTAGTTTTAAACCTCAACAAATGTTATTATGTGCCTGCGTTGAGCATGAACATCATATCTAGATCGTGTTTATTGCAAGACGGTTATTCATTTAAATCTGAGAATAATGGTTGTTCTATTTATATGAGTAACATCTTTTATGGTCATGCACCTGCTGTGAATGGTTTATTTCTTCTGAATCTCGAAAGGGATGAAACACACATCCATAACATTGAGGCTAAGAGATGCAAGGTAGATAGTGATAATACTACTTATTTGTGGCACTGCCGTCTAGGTCATATTGGTGTAAAATGCATGAAGAAATTCCATTCTGATGGACTTTTGGAGTCTCTTGATTTTGAATCATTTGACACATGCGAACCATGCCTCTTGGGCAAGATGATCAAAACCCCGTTCTCCGGAATGATGGAGCAAGCAACGGACTTGTTGGAAATCATACATACCGATGTATGCGGACCGATGAGTGTTTCGACATGCGGTGGATATCGCTATTTTCTTACTTTTACTGATGACTTAAGTAGATATGGGTATATCTATTTGATGAAACATAAATCTGAAACATTTGAAAAGTTCAAGGAATTTCAGAATGAAGTGGAAAACCATCGTAACAGAAAAATTAAATTTCTACGATCCGATCATGGAGGTGAATATTTGAGTTATGATTTTCTCACGCATCTTAAAGCAAGCGGAATCGTTTTGCAACTCACGCCACCCGGAACACCACAGCGCAATGGTGTGTCTGAACGCCGAAATCGAACTCTATTAGATATGGTGCGATCAATGATGTCTCTTACCGATTTGCCGTTATCATTTTGGGGTTATGCATTAGAAAACGCTGCATTCACTTTAAATAGGGCACCATCTAAATCCGTTGAGACGACACCGTATTAACTGTGGTTTGGTGCTAAACCTAAGTTGTCGTTTCTTAAAGTTTGGGGATGTGAAGCTTACGTCAAGAAGTTGATGCCGGACAAGCTAGAACCCAAAGCGGAGAAATGCGTCTTCATAGGATACCCTAAGGAAACTATTGGGTATACCTTCTATCACATATCCAAAGGCAAAGTGTTTGTCGCAAAGAATGGATCCTTTCTTGAGAAGGAGTTTCTCTCGAAAGAAGTGAGTGGGAGGAAAGTAGAGCTAGACGAGGTTACCGAACCTTCTCTTGAGTTGGAGAGTAGCGCAGCACCTGAAATTGTTCCAGTGTCGTCTGCACCGACAATAGAGGAAGCTAATGACAACGATCATGAAGCTTCGGACGATGCTACTACTGAACGTCGCAGGTCGACAAGGTCGCGTGCCCCTCCTGAGTGGTACGGCAACCCTGTCTTAACTGTCTTGTTAGTAGACGACAGTGAACCTACGAACTATGAGGAAGCAATGATGAGCCCAGACTCTGAGAAATGGCTAGAGGCCATGAAATCCGAATTAGGATCCATGAGCGAAAACCAAGTATGGACTTTGGTGGACCCTCCTAGCGACCGAAAGGCCGTTGAGTGCAAATGGATTTTCAAGAAGAAAACGGATGCGGATGGTAATGTTACTGTCTATAAAGCACGACTTGTCGCGAAAGGTTTTTGACAAGTTCAAGGTGTTGACTACGATGAGACTTTCTCTCCCGTAGCGATGTTTAAGTCCATTCGGATTTTATTAGCAATTGCTGCGTTTCATGATTATGAAATATGGCAGATGGATGTCAAGACTGCGTTCCTCAATGGCAACATTGATGAAGAGTTGTATATGATGCAACCCGAAGGTTTTGTCGATCCTAAGGATGCTGATAAAGTATGCAAACTTCAGCGTTCCATTTATGGACTGAAGCAAGCATCTCGGAGTTGGAACCTTCGTTTTGATCAAGTGATCAAGAGCTTTGGATTTGTTCCAAATTGCTACGAAGCTTGTATTTACAAGAAAGTGAGTGGGAGCTCAGTGACATTTCTGGTACTATATGTGGATGACATATTGATTATTGGAAATGACATTGACATGCTTAACGATGTGAAGAGTTATTTGAACAAATGTTTTTCAATGAAAGACCTAGGGGAAGCTGCGTATATATTGGGCATCAAAATCTATAGAGATAGACAAAGACGTCTGATAGCTTTAAGCCAAAGTACATACCTAGACAAAGTTCTGAAAAGGTTCAGAATGGATAAGGCAAAGAAAGGTTCAGTGCCTATGTTGTCAGGTAAGATATTGAGCAAGACTCAGTGTCTAGCTACGGTAAATGATAGAGAAGCTATGAGCAAAGTGCCTTATGCCTCGGCCATAGGTTCTATCATGTATACCATGCTGTGTACTAGACCGGATGTGTCCAATGCTCTTAGTTTGACGAGCAGGTACCAAAGTGATCCAGGAGTGGAACACTGGACAGCCGTGAAGAACATCCTAAAGTACTTAAATAGGACTAAAGAAATGTTCTTGGTCTATGGAGGTGATGAACAACTCGTCGTAAAAGGTTACGTCGATGCTAGCTTCGACACCGACAAGGATGATTCTAAATCTCAGACATGATACGTTTATATTTTGAATGGAGGAGCTGTGAGCTGGAGAAGCTGCAAGCAAAGCGTGATCGTGGGATCTACAGTAGAAGCGGAATACATGGCTGCTGCAGAAGCGTCAAGTGAAGGAGTTTGGATCAGGAACTTCATCACTGAGCTTGGTGTGGTTCCAAGTTCCTTGGACCCACTGGAGATATTGTGTGACAACACTGGCGCCATAGCACTGGCTAAGGAACCAAGATATCATCCAAAGACCAAGCATATCAACCGCAAGTTTCATATAATCTGAGATTATATAACAGATGGAGATCTGCAGATTAGCAAAGTACATACAGATCTGAATGTCGCAGATCCATTGACTAAACCTCTTCCACGAGCAAAACATGATCAGCACCTTAGTGCCATGGGTGTTAGATTGTGGCCAGATGTAAACTAGATTATTGACTCTAGTGCTAGTGGGAGACTGTGGGAATTATGCCCTAGAGGCAATAATAAAGATGTTATTATTATAATTCTTGTTCATGATAAAGTTTATATTCCATGCTATAATTGTATTAAGCGGAAACTTTAATACTTGTGTGGTTTGTGAACAAACACTGTGTCCCTAGTACACCTCTATGGACTAGCCCATTGATTAATGATGGTTAAGGTTTCCTAACCATAGACATGAGTTGTCGATTAATAATGAGATCATATCATTGGGAGAATGATATGATGGACATACCCAAATTAAGCAGAGCAATTAGATCGTGTCATCGTGTTCATCTTTGCAAAGCTTTTCCTATGTCAAAAATTGTATTCCTTAGACCATGAGATAATGCAACTCCCTGGTATCGGAAGAAAGCTTTGAGGTCATCAAACGTCATCCTATGAGAGGGTGATCATAAAGGTGTCTCTCATGTGATCGGAAAGTACTTATTGGGTTGTATGTATCGAGATGGGATTTGTCCCTCCCAAGTCGGAGAGATATACTTCGGGCCCACTAGGTAAACGATATCAACACCGCTTGCAAGCACGTGGTTAAGAAGTTAATCACAAAGTGATATCGGATTACGGAACGAGTAAAGTACTTGCTATGAACGAGATTGAACTAGGTATGATGAAGGGAATATATATATATATATGGGATTTATTGAATCCTGGCATCGTCGTTCATCCGATATGATCATTGATGAATGTGTGGGAGTCAATATGGGTTTCTAGACCCCGCTGTTGATTATTGATAGAAGATCATGTCTGCATATTCTCGAACCCGCAGGGTCACACACTTAACGTGTCTCGACGCTAGGATAGAATGGATAATTGGTTTATGAGTTTTTGTTCAGAGTCTCGGATGAGATCCAGGACATCACGAGAGGTTCCGGAATGGTCCGGAGAATAAGATTCATATAAGGCAAAGCAGTTTTTGGAGTTCGAAATTGTTTCGGATTGTTCGGTATTATACCGGAAGCTTCTAGAACCTTCCGGAGTGGGACCAACGTGGCCCCACTTGTCGGGAGGGGGCGTGGGCCTATGAGGGAGTGCCCTGGCCGCATTAGGCCAGGGGCACAAGGCCCCATAGGCCCAGCCGGCCAAGCCCTAGGGGAAACCCTAGGGAGAGCTTCTAGAAGGGGGGGGAACTTGCCCCCCACTCCTCCCCCTTGGCCGTCGGCCCTAGGTTTGGAGGAGGGGCAAGGGCCAGCCGCCCACCCCTCTATATAAAGAGGGCTGGGGGCGCACCCTCCCCACACCTCCTCCTCAAGCCCTAGCCGCCCTGCTGCCCTCCTCTCTCTCTCCCTCCCGACTGCGCGTAGGCGAAGCCCTGCCGTAGAAACTCTCCACCGCTTGCACCACGCCATCGTGTTGTAGATCCAACATATCTCTCCACCCCACTTTCTGGACCGAGGAAGGAGGAGACGTCGAGGTGCCGTACGTGTGCATCTCTCGGAGGCATCGCCACTTGCGGTGTTGGATCGGATCGGATCGCGAGGAGGAGAAGCTAGTACGACTACATCAACCACGTTCCGTTGAACGTTCCGCTGTGCGAATCTTCAAGGGTATGAAGATCTCATCTATTCCCCCTTGTTGTTTGCATCTCCTAGATTAGATCTTGGCTTTCCCGTTCGCATCCGTAGATTTTTTTGATTTACTATGCTGCGAAACCCATCACATAGTAGCAATGATTACCAATTTTAATAGGAAGCACAGGAACACTATCTTTTCTAGCCTCACTAGGATGAGAGATAATATTAGAAGCATCTTCATAAAAGACAATGTGCTCATCCTCTACATTTCTAGTGACAAGGTCTTTCACAATAGCTACCACAGGCTCAATACTAATTTGCTCATCAGGCTCCACAGTTTTCTTAGTACCTTTATTATCTACACTAATCATCATAGAATACTCCTTTACCTTAGCTGGGAAAGGTATTTTCTCAACATAAGGTTCAGGCACAATATGATTAGTAGTACAAACTTCGGTGCTTCTAACAAGAACATGACTAATAACATCTTTATAAGGTGCATGGTACTTATTCCACTTATTTTTGGGAATTTATATGTAAAAGGCAAAGGCATTAAAACAATTGGCAATACTTTGGGAATCAAGACCAAACTCATTACTAATATCACAGAAGTCATCAGTTCCTATAAAAGATTTAATGCATTTATAATCATAGTTTATACCTGACTTTCTTCCTTTTTCATTCTCCCAAGCTGCGGTGTTCTCTTGAATACGGTCTAAGAGATCCCATTTAGATTCTTCCTTCATACGTGTGAATGATCCATCACAAGAAGCAGCTAGTAAATCTTTATCATGAAGATAAAGCCTAGCATAAAAGTTATTGAATAATAATATTGTTAGGGAGTTCATGAATAGGAAATTTAAGCATTAGTAAGTTCAATCTCCCCCAAGCTTGAGTTGTACTCTCTCCATCATGAGGCCAAAAGTTATATATCAGATTTCTATCCTTATGAATGTCACTACGAGGATAGAATTTAGAATAAAAGAGAGATGCCATTTCCTCCCATTCCATGTATTGTCCATTCTTCAGCAGCTTATACCATTCTTCGGCTCTACCTTTCAAGGATATAGAGAGTAACTTCTTCTTCACCTGTTCAGTTGTGATACCTGCACACTTAAACAACCCGCATAATTCATGGATAAAAAGCAAGTGATCACCAGGATGGACAGTTCCATCCCCAAAATAATAATTATCCATAACACGATCAACAATACTTGTAGGTATCTTAAAAGGATCTATCTCAACAAGCGGTGGTTCATCTACTACCCTAACAGCGGTAGTAGTTTTCCCAAACAGAAAATCAAATGGGTTATCCATATTGGAAACAAAGTAACAAACAGAAACAAAAGCAATACTCACAGTAGAAGTTTCCTTTACCAGTTCCACTCTTCAATAACGCTTCACTCCTCGGCAACGACGCTAGAAAATAGTCTTGATGACCCACAAGTATAGGGGGTGTATCGTAGTACTTTCGATAAATAGGAGTGTCGATCCCAACAACGAGCAGAAGGTGTTGACTAGTGGTATGGAGCAGGAAATCTCTGTAAATACTTAGCAAACATATTTTTAGGGGTTTTCTGATAAAGCAACAAAACAAAGTGCAAGTAATAAAGACAACTAACAACTCCAGAAAGTGGCCCAATCCTTTCTTAGCAAAGGACAAGCCGGTGGAAATACTTATAAGGACCAAACGTTCTCGAGGACACATGGGAATTCTGTGAAATGCTTTCGCTTCAAATAGCTGAGTACTCTTATTTGGTGTTGTAAGTGTTGTGTGGGTGAACCTGTGCTAATGTACCGAACTTACTTGGACTAGTGCATACTTGTGATTAAACCCCTGCAAACATCCGCAACTACAGGAAAGTAATTAAGATATAAACCTAACCATGGCCTTAAACTCTGAGATCCTACGCTCCCTTGTGCAAAGGTGTCCTAACGGGGGTTCAGGTTTCTGTCACTCCGGCAACCCCATAATTAGTAGCCAAATACACAATGCATTCCCCTAGGCCCATAAATGGTGAAGTATCATGTAGTCGATGTTCACATGACACCACTAGAAGAATAGCTCCACAACTTAAGTTCTAAACCATTGAATAATAACTCAACACAAATCCACTAATAACAACATGACTTCTCCCGTGTCCTCAAGAACTAGACGAACTACTCACAAGACATCATATGGATCAAGATCAAAGATGATATGGTGATGGATAACAATCTGAACATATACAATAATCCAATGGTTCCACTCACAAGCATCAACTACAATAGTAATTAACACCCGGAAAGTTTCCCCTAAGAACTAATGCAAGATCCAACACGATTGTTACAACGGGACGGAGTGGTGATGATGGTGCTGATGGAGATGATGGTGTGGATGATTATGATGATCCCGATGAAGTCTAGCTTGATGACGGTGTTGATGGCGATGATCCCCCCTCTCCGGGAAGGAATTTCGTCGGCAAAAATCTGTCTGCCGGAGAGATCTTTCTCTCTCGGTGTTTTCTGCCCCGCAGAGGCGACGGAAATCTTTCCGTGGTCGCTCCCCTGGTGTTAGGATTCCATGGGGAAGATATAGGCGAGAGGGCAGAGTCGGGAGCCGGCCAGGTGGGCCACACCTGCCCTATGCACGGGGCAAGGTGGGCCCGCGCCTAGGGGGTCTGGGCCCCCCTGTGGCCCGGCTACGCCTCCCCTTCTAGCTTCCTCCGTATTCTGGGGAAATATAATTTTCCAATATTTTTCTGGTATTTTTCTGATCTTCGCGAAATTGCATCAAAACACCTCTTTTTTAATCAGAAACCTGACTCCGACAGTTCATCCTCCAAGAATCATCCAACATGCAAAAACAGAGGTAAAAACATAAGTAATACCTCATAATAAGACATATATCAATGAATATAGGCAAATTATGACATAGAATGGTGATGCAAATTGGACGTATCAGGAGTCAACACTCCTGACTTATCAACTCCATCACCTATGAGAACCACAAGCCCGCCGGACTCATGTGAGAGAGAGAGACAACAACGTCGATATTACCACTCTTCTCAAAGCCAAACGCCCGGGCCATGATCAATCTCATGCCCTCGCAGTCAGAGGTAACCGACACAAGAGGCTGCGAAGACATGCCACGAGGAGAGAAACAACTCTAGAGTTACTCATCATTAATCATATATGACTTCTCCTCAGAGGAGGAAAGCGCAACTGAATCCTGCGGTTTGGCGAGCCCTAGACCATCATAAGGGCATATGCCTCCGTCGGCTCCAAAGAATCACCACCACGTACCAACAACAGTTTGAGAGTTGCCACTTCTTCACGGAGGGGATGAGACACCTCCTTGATGTGGATGTCTACCAACTGAAGGAGCTCGATGCGCATCAAGGCGACCTAGGACTGATAGAGAGTGTTCAAAGTGGCTTTGACCTTGAACTGCTCGCAACACCTAGGAGAGGGTCTTGGCGGCACCACTGCAAACACCAACGAGTGGCCCACAACCTTAGCCCACTCCGGGTTGATAAGGGACAACGAGGCTGAGCAGATGAAGAGTGGTTTCTTTGGCAGGGAGCACGAGCGACCGGAGAACGAGCACGAGTGACGAGCTCGTCTCCACGAGCGGTAGGAAAGCGAGCACAACAGAAGCGCTTCCGATGACCAGGATGACGACATGCGATGCATATGGAGGGCTCATGACAAGTGCTGACCTGGTGGTCACACACGAGGCACCGAAAATATCTCCCTCGAGCCCAACGCTTGAAGGCGAGACTATGCTCGAAACCTTCCTTTCGAAGCAAAGGCGATGGCTCGCGGCCGGGATGGCCGCCCAGATCCACCTTCACCCAACCTTCCTCATCGCCACCAGCGGAAGCTGCGGTGCCTCGAGAGTAGCCAACAACATCCGTGGTGCGTTTGCAGCGGTCTCGGTGGCATCCTGTGTCTGCGGGCCAACTCCCCTTCGTCGTCAACAACATCAGCAGCCTAGACCCACAAAGGCGTGTCAGAGGGGCCAAGAGGAGACAGAGTGGCTAGCTTCGTCTTGGGCTGTAGCTCCTCCTCATGCTCAGTGGCGTCGACAGCTGCAACGGCAAATGGAGCCATCAACGTTGGGGGGGGGAGCTCCTCATCGTCTTCCTTGGCGGCAAAGACCCACAAAGAAGGACGCAACGCCGTGGCGGGGACCGGTGGAGTCAGAGCTGCTAGCACGGGGAGGAGCGCGGGTGCAGTCGGCTTGGCCTCCGGCACCAGCACGATCCCTCCACCTACCTGAGCGGATCGGCCCAGCGACTACCGCGATGGGGACATGTAACATCCCAGGATTTTAGATTTTTGGATTTAAAAAAATATTGCAAATTGCATTGTATCATGACATCTCATGCAAACCGTTATTCAAAATCTTGCGTCAAACCCTATTTTTGTACTTAAACTTGCCATATAGTGCCTTATAGGCATAATGGAAATCTTGTCATTTTGTTTTTGACCAAAACTATGGTCCATAACGATTTCGATTTTTGAGTGTCTTTTAATTTTACAAAAAATTAGAAATTTGAATTACTCCATTTGGAGCTATAAAACTAAATCTACAAAAGGAATACTAAAAACAGAAAAAGAAAAAAAAACAGAAAAAAACCCTAACCTACTCTACCCTGGCAGCCAGCCAGGCCCAGCCCAGCCAGCCCTCCTCTCCCTAGCTACCGCCGCTCTCTACCCTGTGCGGCAGTAAGCTAGCAGGCCGACCCAACAACAGCAGCCCGCTTCCCCCTCTCTCGCTGACGACCGGGTCCTACCCCTTCCTCCTTCTTCCTCGCGACAAAGAGAACAAAAGCGGTTCCAGGTCGATCCCCCCATCGAATCCGCGTCGAATACGGTTGATTATGTTGCCCCGACCACGCATAGACCCCTCTATTTATTTTCCTGCATCGTCTCGTGCCTTTTCTTTCGCTTTCTCGAACCATAGCCGCCCAATCGGAGACGTCCGATCTCACCCGAAAACCTCGCCGATGCCGAGCACGAGCAAGAGGTCCCAGAGCACCCCGCGCCATCCTTTTTACCTCTGACCTCTTCCTCCTTCTGTGCCACATCTCCTCACCCCCTCCCCTTTCCCGCAGGAGCACGAGGCACCGCGGAATTTGCCGCCGGAGCCGCCGCTGATCGACAAGCTCCATCCGTCGAACGCCACCGTTCAGGGAAGAATACGCCGATGCCGTGACCTACAAAGTGACCCCCTTGCCCCGCCGCATCTCGCTGACCATGTCTCCGCCGAAGAGGACCACCGGAGAGCTGTCGACCTTCACCACCAGAGTGCCGCCGCTCGCCACCATCGCCGTTCTCACCAACGGCTCGCCGACGTTGCCTAGAACCGCACGATCTAACATAGATGTCCCAGATCGTTTCAACCGAGCCAAGCCAATCCTGGACTTAAGCCCAGCCGTATCAAGCTGCCCCCTCTCCATCGTAAGATCGCGATCCGATGGCCAGCGTCTGTTCCAGAGCCAAAAAGGTACCGGCGAACCATGACCTGCCACGTCCTTGCCACATCAGCACTTTGCTGACTCAACATCCCAGTCAGCGCCTGAAATAAAACAAATTGATTTAATAAATAGAGAAATAGGCATAAAAACATGTAAATTTGTAAAATGCATATAAAACTATTTGTAAGTCATAAATTTACAAATAATATACCGTTTGATTCATAAAATTCTGAAGAATATTAATATGTTGATAGATACAACTTTTACGCTACATATTTACTGTAATAATTTAAATAGATTAATTACACATTTGGGGTAAATAAATCATAGTAAATTATCTGTATATCATAAAAATACAAATAATATGTCTATGGAATCCTTGTTTCATGAAGAGCACTAATCTTGCCTTAGATATAATTTTTGTTGAAGAAAATAAATTAAATGATTTAAACCCTTATAACTAGTATTTAAATCACATAAAATTAACCAGGACTCCAAAATTAGTGAAACCAATTGGTAATGTTTTGTATTGGTAATATCTATCCATAGAAATTGCGAGCCAAATTATTTGGTACTGTTAAAATAGAAATGCATGCAGAAAACTCTAAACCCATTGAAATAGTATTTTAATCATAATAAAAGATCTATAACTTCTTTTTAGATGATTCAAATTGCTACGGCCTCTAAATTTTAGTAGATATACAGTAGTATTTCACCTATGATTTAATACGACAACTAGAGAAGAAGTTTTAACAAAACTATTAAAACCTCTATATTGGCAATCAAGATTTAATAACAAATACCCTATTGTATTAAATGATCTCCTGGATGCATCATGTATTCTACTATTGTTTAGATAACTAATTACAACCATTGTGACATATTAAATCATCATGCATGCATTTGTTCATCATTGTTTTGTTGTATTGTTGCATGTTTGCAATATTCTGAATGGTGTGCTTGTTGTGCCTTTATTTTTAAACGCTAGATTGCGAGGAGTGAAACTACTGTGATTGCAACTACTATGATTGCAAGTATTGTGGTTATGACGAGTGCAACCATTATATCTATGAGGATTGTGAGGATTATCTAATCGACTACATCTACAACAAAAGGCAAGAGGCACTATCATAAATGTCCTAATTATTTTCCTATGCATTGTAGTTGTTTTAGTAGAATTGCATGTGTAGGAATATTTTGCACTATGTGCTATGCTATGTTATGTCCTATTTAGTCCATGAACAACTCCAAAGATTAGCATGTTCTTTCTAGCTTGTTGTAATTTTTCCTTTTTAAGATCCTATGCATGCATTCTTCAGTTTTATTATGGCTAGAAAAGTTACTCACCCATGGACAAAAACAAACTGATTAACATGATTGTGAACCCAAAATAGTTTCTAGGGGTGGGATTTGCAGTAGTTTATGTAAATCCTAGGACATGATTCTCTACACATCAATCTGAAACATAGGTTACAATCTAAAACATAGGACAACACTACACAAATATTATACTACTAATATTCATTTATTACTTTATCATGAAACATAGGTTACAATTGTGTTGGTCAGCCTTATGTAAATACTAATAACAATAACATTTTTCCTCGTGTTAACTAAACTCTACATGATCCTCACGTCAACTTAAGGAAGCACGGAAGGTTCTAGACTACAGACACCAGAAAAGCTAGACCTACGGAAGGATTTATACGGAGAAGTTCTACGCGACAATGTGGGAATAATAGGTAGGTCCAAATCTGGTTTTCATCCATGATTTTCGGGCTGTAATCGCTCGACGTGATTCCCCACATCAGTCCGTAAGGTGGATTCCGTAAAATTTCCCTATAGATGTAGCGTTACTCCTATAGACACAACCACTTGGAAATGGTAGCACGTGCTTTGATGAAACAATTTGGCTGATGTTTTAGCAACACAACTACATGTAATATATCTGCATAATGAAGCCTGTGTTTATATTTTTTGTCTTTTGTGTTCCCTTTAGAGTTTTCAATAAGATTATTGCAACGCCAATTGATGTAGAGGCCAAAACATTGCATCCTTATTAAAAATGAATACACTCTATGGTGGAGTTGGGTTTGAAGAGAATGGTGTGGGATCACAGGAATTTCTACGAGATCGGAGGAATTGCTCGCATTTTTCTTCTCTACAAGTCCGTTACTTTATCAAGTATATCAGCTGTTACATCTAAACAAAGTGGAACATTTTATTCTTTCTAATGTTATTTTTGTAATCAACATGATTGTTTTAATTAGATTTGAAATAATGTTCAAGGGATATAAAACACATTAGACGAGCTAAACATGTCTTCCTTAATCTAAGCGATCTTAGCTAAGTTGGAGTTGTCTAGGACATCACAGTCAGATGTTGCTGCGATAGGCGCTCAAACCGGAGATCAATATATAGGGCTAAGGCTTCACGACACTGCGGTGACCCAGCATACCACTTCGTGATGTAGTATATTATAGTCGTTGACATAACACCAATGAAACTCCGTTCACTAGTATTACATCCCTCAGAATGGCACAACAGAAATACAGCGGGTCCAATACATGGCTTAAAGGTTACAACTCACTCTTTTACATAAGATCCAAAGAACACTCTAGGTTTAAGAGAGAGAAAGAACTTCTTTACGAAGAAGAATCAAAGATAAACAACGCAAGAACAATTATACTACTAGAACTAGTATTTTAACTCAGGGATTGGTATTGCTGCTATTGCAATATACTACGGAAATAAGTTCTTTGGCTAGAGATTATATTACTATCTAATCAATAACTTCGTCTTCATTTGAGTTGAGGTATATGTTGTCTTCCTTGTCTTTATTGAAAAGCTTTAGCTTTTGATGATTCCTGGAGCATAACTTGATGTAGACATCTTCTTACTGGCTTCAGAATCTAGCAAGGGTTAAGAAGATACTTTGAGTACGAGCGTACTCAGCAAGTTCACTAGAAAAGGGTGTTTGATGCACTATAACTACAGCCACAGACCATAGGTCGTAGGCAATGCAAGTTTTCATAAACATTTCTTCAAAGGTTGCTTTTATTCTAAAAAGCTATGTCCGTCAGCCTTCACGGGTTTACCAGAACCTTCATGGGGTTCCTTTCCCGCCGCGTTCGCAGTTCCTTCCCGGAACAGGGAGTAACAAGTTACAGTTCTTACACTCTGCATAGGTGCGTTACTTTACCCATGAGAGATCAACTCTTTGTTGCACAACCGGCCAGCTTATTCCCGTCCACAATTCCATGATGTGGGGCCCAGAAGATGATCCAAGCCAATCACTGCCCCCTTCGTGACCTCGCATGTCTCCTTGGTGTACACCATGCCCACATAATGAATTATGGCAATGGTTTGTACAAACCGTTAGATGCCAGAACTATCGTGGGACGATGAGGGTTTCCACCCATATGTTGCATATCCTCTACGAATTACCAATTAATATGCACGCTACGAGGATAACAGCCATGACCTGCACATCCGGCTTCATGCGAGAGGAAGAAGATACAACTGACTTCTCCGTCCCATTCCAAATCTCATGGTCAACGCGTAATATACGGCGCAAGAATCACTGACGATATTGGTTGTTAAGTCCTAGGTGATATAGTTCTGAACAGTGGTATCCCAACTGTCAGATTTAATAGATTAGTTGATCACCCTGGATCAGTAATCAATAGTTTTCATTATTATTGAAAATAGTGTTTTTTGACCTTTTTCAAATGCAGGTGAAGACAACACTGGATTTGTAAAATACTTTACAAAAAATAAACAAAGGACATGAGCAAGTGTGAACTTGCCTTTTGTGATTGCAAGATTATGCACTCACGGTCTTCGAGTCAGTATAAGATCCAAAATATGAAATCAGCATCATTGGTCCGGTAAGGACTAATGTTTAAAGAAGCAATATGCTTTTATGCATAAGTAATGTGATACACCTTCTAAGCGCAAATCCCGGGAATAATGTTGTCCTAGGGTTTGGATTTCGAAAATGGTTATGTTGGAATGTGTAGTCTTTTTAGATAAGTTTCATAGTTGTACTTTTATTAGAGTTTATGAGTGGTTGTAAACATCACATATGTAAGAGTAAAGTATACATACTTATGACATACTAGTTAGGATTACTTATACAAGGTTTCTTATTTAAAGTGGCAAAAAGGATAACCTTCGAAGAAAAGGTTTCTCTTCTAGGGTCTAGACAAACTGTGTGGTTAGTTAGTGGTGGTTGATGTCATTTGTTTGCTCAAATGGTTTGGTTTGAGTTGCTTTATAGTTTAACTACTTCAGAATAAGGTTAACTATAAAACATATGATAATGCTTATAGTGTTATATTAAGATTCTGTAGACTAAAGTTAACTTTAAAGTATAGATAGTTTTGAAAGTATCGTACTTATACATTGGTATCCTGTATATCTGAAATGTGTTCTTTAAGTTATTTAAGAATGTTTATTCTGTTACTTGAGTAATGGTTTCTTGATGTGAGTATGAAGTAATATCATTTATCTTTTATGGATAAGTGAATATAATTTATGAACCCAACATAATGTTACTTAACTACTTATGGATTTATATAGTGTTGTATTAGTTTGTATGATTTGGTGATTAATATGGTTTAGAAAAGATTTGATTGTTCACAAGTTGTTCTTTAAGGATTTTATTATTAGTGGAATTCTTTTTAGAGATAATCTTCATTTAAGGTTGTGGATTCTTCTAAAATAAGAACATTTATAATGTTTTAAACCGTTATGGCATTAGATTATTAATATTTAAGACTAATACTATTTATTAGACTTATTTAACTCATTTTAGGAATAATAATAAATTTTATATTATTTTGTTATGAATTATTAATGAAGTAAATAAGTTTAAATTTGAGTTAAAATATTTATTTATTTTATTTACCTCAGAAGGAGATTATTAGATTTTAAACATGTAAATAATATTTTTTTGTGATCATTTTGGTATATCATATTTATTTTTGTGATTTATAAATAATAAGATATGATTTTTATAATTCTTATCACTTTATAATTACTTAATAAATAATAAATATTTAATTAAGTGAAATAATAATACATGATTATAGTTTTAAATTAGAATTCTTATTTTCTAAGATTTTTGGTATGTTACTTATGTTATAAACATTTATCATTCTAGGAATATGAATTATTAAAGTGTTATTACTTATAAAACCTTTATTAAATAATATTTATTTAAATAATTATCACCATAATATTTAATAATAAGTTTCACTTGTAGATTTTATTTTTCAGAAAATTTTCATATATTATACACATTTTTCTGAATTATAAATCAAAAGTTATTAATTAAACCAGATTTAATCATTTATTAAATTTCAGGAATAATATTAATTGGATTATAACATTTTATTTGTTTCTAAACAGAAAATACTTTTTATACCACGTCCAGAGCTAGCCCCAGTCACTGACTAGTGGGCCATTGTCCACCTCAGCTCTCAGGTCAAAGAAATGCTTTTGCTACTGACCTCCTCTCTACTTAGTGTCGATGACATGTGGGCCCTGGGCCATGTCATCCACCACGCGAGGCAAAGACTAGTCAAACGGCTGACGTGGCCCGATCATGAGGTAAGCATGGCGTCAGCATCGCCAGCGCCGTCGGTGAGTGGTCGCCGGCAACGATCTACGGTGTCCTAGCAAGCGAGGTATGCTTAGTTCGAATCAGTGCAATCTACTGAACCTAATAGTGGCAGCGCCGCTCGGAAATGGTCATCGGAGCTTTAGCTCCGACGAGCTCCGACGGTGGTTGACGCTGCGATTTACAACGAGATCAAACGATTCAAGGATGCTGGAAGATTCAAGAACTCACCCTGATGATGATTGAGTGGTTGGCGAGGACAGGCGCGGCCGGAATCGAGCTTCCCGGCGAGGATTCTGACGAACTGCCGCGAAGGAAAACGACCAAATTCACCCGCTCCCGTGCTCCCCTTGATGCACGCTTCTACCCAGAGGATCTACAGAGGATGGCGCTTCTCCATGACGGCTCAGAATGGTGTGGGGTGACGTGATTCGACGGCGAGAGGTGGCTCCGACGAGCTAGGGTTTCGGTCTCGTTCGTATCTGAGAGGATAAGGAGGGATTGGAGATAGGGATTGAGGCAGGGTGTCGCGGTGGCCTTCTTATCCCCTGCTGGCAACGACGACGAGTATCTTGGCGCAATGACGGCGATGACGGCATCGGGCGGTGACGAGCTCCGCCAGCGAGCTGCCTGTGTGCGTGACGGTGACGACGATGACCGTTTTGCGGATAACCCCCTAGCGATATCTTTAGCTCAACCCGCGATCCTCTCCTGACCCCACTTGTCAGTCTCAGATGGAAAAGGACAGGGCTGGTTACTGGGCCGTTATGGGCTGCACATAGGCGTCAGATAGGTGTAGGGTGTTGGGCTGCGACCATGTTTAGTTTTTATTTGTTTTATCTTTTTTTTCTATTTTCTGTTTTCTTAATCAAATTTGAATTTGATTTATATTTTGAACCTTTCTTTGTATGATTTATTTGCTGGATATTTGCAGTAATATTAAAATATATTTGGTAACCTTTGTGAACTTTTATTATGCCTTTTTTTAATATTTCTTTTATTTACTCAATAAGAACTCTTTTTTAATAATTGGAAGAATCTTATTCTTATTATTTTTCTCTTCTATTTTTAATTAGGGATTTCTGGAATGATATCTCCTTATTTGTTTATAGATTTAACTCTAATTGGCTCATAGTTTGAATATAGATTTTATATGTATCATAATCTTGGATCATTATTTGATGCATGAGAACATGAAGTATATTGATATGGTTATTACCATTCCCATTTATTTAGAAAATGAAATGTATATATTCTATTGTGATAAACAAAGAAGTTTAGGGTTTTGAATTATGAGTACTACCCTTGTCTTTAGGTTTTTTTTATAAGCTAAAATTCCTTTTAAGAGTTAAGATTTAATAATTCAGCATATTTCCTTATGTATATAGTATTGGATGAAATCTCCCTTTTTAAAAGAAGTTATAATTAGAGTGTTTTATAGAAGTGAACTTATAAAAATATACTTAAGCACATATAGTGATGATGGTTGAAATTAACAGAGACATGCTTTTGTAATTTGTTATTGGAAAATATTTTTATAAAATGTTATAGACATCAGATGATGGATCAATAGTATGAGATGGCTATTATGTTTGAGTTGAGATTTAGAGTTGATTGCTTATCAAGATTAAAATAGGAAAATGATTTATAACATATAATTATATTTCTCAATCTTGGATCTCTAATTAAGGAATTCCTTTCCTAGATATAATACTCGTCCTATCCATCATCATGGTTAGTATGATGGGCTTACTTATTAAAATCTTCTTATTCAATATATCATTCTTCTAATCTTATGGATGAATCCAATGAGTTTGATACAAAGGCACTTCATAGCTTTCTCGTATCCTTGTTTGGTTGTATTTACTATTCTACTATTGATAATCTTCCATCCAACCAGTAGTTCCTTTAAACTCTACTCCCAATCTTCCTTAATCCTCCATCACTAATCTTTCTCTAAAGTAAACTATCCTTAAAGATGAATAACACCACTTTTATGACTCTATGCTACACTATCTTTAGTTGAATAACACCCTCTTATAATTACTTAACCCTCACGACTTACACTTCAATTCCTGAATTATATTTATATGGTTTGCAAAGACTTCTCTAGGATCACTTATCTTTACTAGGTTCCAATCATGTTCTACCCACCAGTATTACCTATACTAAATATAAGCATTCCATATTGGTGTCCAGAACATTACCATTATAATACTTTAATCATTTATTACTGAAGTTCTTAGTTGGTTAAGCAGGGCTTTATCAATCCTACCTTTTATTGCCTGGAAGTTATCTTCTTAGTATCTTCTATTGGATTAAGGTTATTAATGGACTATGCCCTCATTAGAAGATTTGAGTAGATGTTTTGATAAGATCAAAGACTAATAGTTAAATAAGTTGTGAATCAATGGGGAATTATCCAACATTGATGAACAACAGATATGGAGATAAGTTCCATAAAGATTGTATAGAAAGAAAGATATATATATATATATAGTGGATGATCTTGACTTAATCTCTTTCCAACTCCAACTCATCAAAAGAGTTTTTAAGATTAGGTGTTACTATGATTATCATAATGTATGCAGATGGAATTTAAGATATAGTGGTTACATTCTTATTATTGGTTTTATATCCTTAACTTGGTACTTATGAATAGTTATAATGAATACTATAATATGATCACCTAATGATCAAATATAATTCATATTATATTAAGGTTCAACTTATGGTACATTTTGATATACCCTTAGATCAAATCTCTCTTACCTAAAATGAGATTTTAACAAAGGTCTTATTGAAACTTATCGCAGTCAACTTGATGATCTACTTCAATTCCATCAAGCTAAGAGAAGCTTCAATCACTTTGACAAGTTTTGTTTAAAAGCGCGAAAATTATCCGGATTTTCTATACATGAATGCAATGCACATATCTGGGTTCAACTTATTTCTATGCTCTAATGCTGGGATGTTACAGACACGCCACAACTTCCTTGATGGGTCCTTCTCTCTATGATATATGGCCTAGTGCTGATCGATTGCTGAATTTCTAGAATTCATGCCAAAACTGCTGAAACTATTTTTCGATGGTAAAACCACACTTCGGCGCAACTCGGTTAGCTGCATCCAACACCGGAATCCATATCAATCCATACATCAATGTGTGGTCCTGTTGTTGATTATAAATCACAACCAGCTGAATTGATAGTTCCTCTAATACTCTAGGTTTTTTCTCGATGCCTCCGATTCTCATGGGAAGATCTCACATATGGCAATGTGGGCTATAACTTATGTGGTATTGTTGAGATGAAATATCTAGAACCATAAAATGACTAGATCAACACATGTAGAGTTTTGAATTAAAAAATAAATTCAACTCAAACTTTGTATTCATCTTTCGTTGTTCGTGGCACTTCATATAGAGAAATATCTAAATTAACTAGCATGCAACTCATCTCATGAATGTCGAGCTGTCCACTAGATATAAGGCCACACATAGTGAAGAGTAACATTGTAACATAGACTAGTATATATAATTTGGGTATGTCATAGTAATTACTCCTTTGCACGGTAGGTCCACCTTTTTTCTGTATTCACCAACCGAACTAACAAACTGATATGCATGTAACATAATTGGCGGTATAAAGATAAGCTCGTGTTTAGAACTCTAGTGATATACCTACATAATTGCATACATGTATGAACTGGTAATCAATTCACATTGGTGGGTGCATACTTTAAATACTACTATATACACATATGCTTGAGAAGATCAACTTCCCATCAAACATGAACCCACTTTTACATGATCGAAACTCCAAAGGCTCATGTGTTCTTTCCTAAGTTCCTCCTTAAGTTCTTTTAGAAAATGTGTATGAACTATCCGTGAATTCACGAGTTGGTTGGTGCATATATATACTTTAGACATCAAATGATGCATGCTTGAAAATATTAATTTCATATCAAACTTGAACACACTTTTCCATGACCAACTCCAAAGGTTCCTGAGTTCTTTTCCCACTTGGTTCCTAAGTTATTTCATAAAATGTGTATGAACCGGCCACCAATTCATGTTTGTTAGTACGAAAATTGTATACAGTCCTAAGAGCTTTTTTATATTGTTTGAGATTATAAGGGCTATCTCATTTATTACTCTCTCTTGTACAATGCATGTTTACTTTTTTCTCTCACTTCTCTCATGCATGTAGTACTATTGGTGCATGCATATATTAATGAGAAAAAGTTATGAAGTGTCTGGTGTTAGCAACCTGGCCCTTAGGACTAATAATCCCAAACAGAGGTAGTATATAACACTAAATCGGTAAATATAAATTTTGTTCTAAATTGAATCCAATAATACTAATTTAATGTCATTAATACTCGTGTTTTTTGATAAAATTTATCAAATCTTATTTTTTGGACTTAAGAGAATGCTAAAAGTAGTCTAATTTATAGACGGGGGAACTATTAATCATCCATTCGCCCACGGCCCACGTCCACCGGCGGGCTGGGCCTATGGAAACATGCTCGGAGAATTCTTCCCGCGCGGGCCCGCGAGTCGGGTCGAGCCAGCACACACGCTGACGGCTGACAACGTCGCCGCCAGCTCGGGTTAACGGCACGGAGCCTCCTCCTGCTCGCCCCTTATCCGCTCCAAGCCAATCAGAATTTCGCCGCTCCCGCTCCTCGCCGGCCGCGCCTCGTCTCGCCGGCCCGCCGCCTACAGAAAGCCCCAAAACAGGATGGCGGCGTGCCCCGCCGCGACCACGTATGCGCACGCACTCCACGACCCCCTTCTCCTTCCCTTACCGCTTGCTCCTCTCTAGCTGTGTAGCTCACTCACTTGTCCAACCTCTCCCTGCAGGGCTCGCGTGGGCGCGCACGGAGGACCGTGCCTCCTGTGGAGGAGGAGCGAGAGGACCCCGAACGTTCTCGCGGGTTCTCCGTCGTCGCCACTGCCGGGTGGTCGACGGCCGGTCCGCGGCACGAGGGCGCGCGCCTCGGAGCTGCAGCAGGCGCCCGCCGCCGAGGCTGCCACGGCGACTGGCGTCGCGACCCACAAGGTCACCGTCCACAACCGGGAGCGCGGCGTCGTCCACGAGTTCGTCGTGCCCCAGGTATGTGTGCGCGTGTCCGTTCCTCCTTCTTGAGGTGGTGCTGGTCTGACTGGTGTTAGACGGCCGCGTGCAGGACCAGTACATTCTGCACACCGCGGAGGCGCAGGACATCACCCTCCCGTTCGCGTGCCGACATGGTAGCATGCTTCCTTTGTCATTCTCGTCGTCTCAAGTTTAGGGACAAAACAACTGAATTAAGCAAGATGATGCAGCTATTCCGTTTTTCCTGTTTGACTCGAGTAGTTGCTGCAAATTCCCCCTACGACGAGCAGAAGATTTTCATTTGCTTCTATGATCTGTAGAAAACTTACTGCATTAGGAAATTTTGTGCTGATCAGGCTGCTGTACAAGCTGCGCGGTTCGGATTAAATCAGGGCAAATTAGACAGCCTGAAGCACTTGGAATATCTGCTGAGTTAAGAGAGAAGGTAAACCCACTTTTGATGATTTGTTGTCACTGGGGTTCTTCATGTTCCTGACTGTCAAAATTGTCCATGTCTGCACTACTGTCTCGTTTCAGTTCAGCTAAATCATTTGTGAGCCGCCACGTTATTGTCACATGATCCAGTTCAGTTTTATCCTTTGCATACGAGTTATAACATTTATCTCAGTTGAGGGGTTCTGAACGGTTGTAGGAAAAGAACTGATTCAAGAATGGGTTATTGAGATGAACTCGGGTATCCTTTAGTTTTGGTACTCTAGAATTGCTAAGGGCTTTCAGAGTTTCAGTTAGTATGTGAATCAGGTGCTCCAGCTGTGTTCCAATGCTTGCTATTTTAGAGCAAACCTATATATTATGTGTGTCATCATCATTATGATTCTGCCGTTCCGCAAACTTAAATTTGAAATCCTACGGATGTCACATTTGCATGGCGTCCTTTCCAGGGTTATGCGTTGCTATGTGTTGGTTACCCATCCTCTGATGTTGAAGTTGAAACTCAAGATGAAGACGAGGTAAGCACATCTGCTAAGCTATCTTCTGAAGATTTAAGACTTGCCTAGTTTAAATGTATAGTAGTAGGAACTAGGAAATATTGTTTTGAATTCTGATGATTGCACCGCTAAGGATGATCTATCACGATTTATAGGTATACTGGCTCCAGTTTGGAAGATATTTTGCACGAGGACCTATTGTGAGTATTCCCAACTTATTTACAAATTAACTGCAGTTTTTTATGTCCTGGGACGCCTTGAGCAGAGAGATCTATGTGGCACCAGCGCATAAAGTGTGATGATAGAGCGATAGCTGTGGTTACCAACCGAGTTGTTGTTCATATCCCTCTGTGCATCTTTCTAACTTTTACTAAGACGAAATCGACACATTTTTTTCCCTTTTAGGATAGAGACGATTACGCGCTAGAGCTTGCAATGGGAGATGAATGAAACGTGCATAACAGGTTTGCACTGCAGTAAATTTCA
Organism: Avena sativa; assembly: GCA_916181665.1. Lineage (NCBI taxonomy): Eukaryota > Viridiplantae > Streptophyta > Magnoliopsida > Poales > Poaceae > Avena > Avena sativa. Next base: position 290,931,912 of record OV702296.1, read on the forward strand.
TTCTTTGTAATATTGAATCTCCTCATTCTTTTTTTTTCACAAAATATAACTCTTTTTCCACCATTTTTTTCCAGCGGTAAGATTTATAAGAGATGTTCCTGCAGTTCGTAGGTTATAGAGTTGCAAAGACTTGATCTGCAAGTGGAGAAAAAAAATGGAAAATCTTCTCTGCTACTATTCTCCATGTTGTGTGCATTGTATTATTTTTTGTAATTTTTCATGTACAAATATGCTTCTTGTAGAGATGCCATTTCTCAATGTTCGCACCTGCTAGACGAAGAATGCTATGGGCTGCAATGCTGTATGTAAAGCCGCGCCTGCGAACTACTTAGAGCATGTCCACCCTCCTACCCAAGAGGCCGATCCGGACGCCGAATTTCGGTCCGGACGGCGAAAACTGGCCCAGTCGCGTACCTAAGGATATGTTTTTGGCCGGATTTTGGCCATTTTTGTCCGGGCTATCCAGTCCGAACCCAGGTTTCCGGGTACGTCCTGGGAACGCCGGACTCAGAGAAATCGGCGAAAAAAATCAACGCGGCGCGTGGATCCGCCGAGTCAGTGACGGAAGCTGAGTCGTCGTCATCCTCGGAACCACGCGGCGACCGCCGGGCAATAACTGCCCGTTGCGTCGGCCACGCGTCGCCGATTTATGGCGTCACTATCGCCGCCTCGGCTCCCGCGACGAACCGGCGGTCACTAACTTTCCGCCGTTTCCACTTTCCCGCCCTCGCCGCTACACCGTTCCCGCCCTCGCCGCGCACCTCGGCCTTTATAAGCCGTGCGTCTTGCCGGAGATCTTCGCATTCTCTCGCAGCTTCCCCAACCCATAAGCCCAACTCCGGCGAGCTCTCACCTCTCCCCTTTCTCTCACCATGGGCGAATGCTACCCCGGCGACGGCGCTGCGGCGAACGGCTTCGGCCGGCGCACCCTCCAAACTTGGGAGGCGCGCATGCTGTACGAGGCGGGGTACATGGCGCCGCCGGACACGCGGATGCCGCCGGGTGGACGCTGAGCGCCGGCGGCATCCCAATCCCGCCGGGGCCAACGCCGGAGGAGTTGCCGTACGATGTACATGAGTACATTGCCGGCATGGACAACCCCGACGAAGCCGTGAGCGCCGACGACCTCGTCTATTGGGCGCACTTCTTCGAGGAGCGGCGCCAGCAGGAGCTCGCCCGCCACGAGGGGGCGTCGACCGAGTCACCGCCGACGCGCAAGAACTCGGCGGGGTGCCGGCGTTGGTGGAGTGCATCGGGGCCGACGCTCGCCGCCGTGCTGGACCACATCAACCGCGGGAACACGCCGCGGCTGAGCTTCCCGCGCAACCCGCCGCCGGCGGCCAGGACGGGCAGGCGTGCACCTTCGGCGAACTGGGTGCCGAGGAGGATGGCGAGCATGAGCTCGTCCTCCCCCGCTTCGGCGTCGCACTCATCCGGCAGCGCGACGCTGCGCACGCCGACGGCGGTAAAGCGCGAAGCTACCTCGCCGGTGCGCTCACCGACGCGGACACGCGCGCGCGGTATCGTCGTCCGCGAGCCGTCTACGCCTACGCCGCCAACAGGCCACCTGCGCCTGCGCCGTCCCAAGACAGAAGGGTCGGCGCCGGCCGAGGACGCCGCCCCGAAGATGATGTTGGAGCAGTCGCTCCGCGAAGCGCCGCCGCTCGTCGAGCCCTCCTCGCCGGACATCCTGGACGTCGGGCAGCAGGCCGAGGAGCAGGCCGCACGACGTCGGGCGCTGGCTGGGCGTCAGCTCGCCTATCAGGGCGCCCCGCTGTACGTCCTGGACGACGACGACGACGCACCCTCCTACACGCCATGGAGGTGCGGCGACCCTGGCCAGGGCAGCTCCCGTCAGAACAAGTTGCCGAGCGACGACGACGACGGCGGCGGCGAGGATGACGGCCGCGCGGACCCCGACTACACATCGTTTTATAGCAACCTCGGCATGTACAACGGCGAAGGCACCGGCGACGCCCTTTTTAAGTTTAGTTATTACTAGTTTCGTTTAAATTTGATGTATTCCGCCTGCCCAACTTAATGAAAATCGCCTTAGTTTGATGAATTTTAGCCGAACTTGGGGACTCGGCCTGGGTACGCGGATGGGTGAATAGGCGTACCCAGGCCGAAAACAAGTTCAGTCCGACCGAAAAACGGACCAAATTTTGCCCTGGGTTCGGCCAACGAGTGGAGATGCTGTTAGCGCGATCAATTCAGTCTTGAGTGCAATGAGCAGATGATTCTAGCAGTGGTTGGCACCGTTGGGTACTAAAATCCGCTTTTAGACCCTTACTCATGGATACATCAAAATCAGAGACATGGCTGTTGAAATGTAGAGCTTTGCTGAAACGGTGTATGCATAATGCATGTACTTTGTTAATTAAAGACTTAAATTTCAACAGCTCTTCGTATACAAGACAATAATTTCTTTGGATGGGCGATTGGGTGGGAATCGTGGAATATCCAACAAAGAGCAGTTACCTGAATTCCAAGTTGTACTCACAAAATTCGTGGTCATCCATCGTGCCAGGATGGGATCCATCACCTCATAAAATTCCCGATCATCCTTCTTATATGCTGGCACCTTGATCATCACCTCATACCTTACGTCCTTACTCAACTGTAGTATAAGATATTTTAGCTTTGTAAAAAAGTGTATCTAAAACTCTTTTTAGTGCGTTATATTATGAAACAGAGGGAGTATTAGATAGGAAGGGTCTAAAAAATTTCTTAAATAAGACAATATGGACAAATTCTTACTAGATGGGTAATTAGTGCCACAAATACAAAACTAAGGAGTTAAAAATAAAATTCGCCTTTTTAAGTTTTAACAGCATACATGCAGTATTTTTTTACTTGACAGGTTACATGCAGTAGTTCATTTGACACGTTGATTGCAACGAGTAGATAAGACGGGCTCGAAGACCCCGACGCGAAGTTGCCAAAGGAGCGACCCACGGAGCGAGGCATACCGCGCCGCAATGCTACTGGCGCGCGCGCCGCCACCGGCACAGCCATTGCTGCCGGCTTCCAGCTCGCCGGCGCAGTCACTACGCGCCTTCCGCTCTCACCGCGTGCCCGCGCCCCGCGCCGCTGCCGACGCTGCAAGGGCAGTGTCAAAGGCGTATTCGCTCCCGGGCGGGCAAAAGCACAAGCAGGTGGCGAGCGTGGCAAACCCCCTGGTGAAGCACTGCGTGAAGCTCCGGGACTCCGCCGCGTACCGGCGATCCTGCCGCCGCCTCCTCCTCGTCGGCCTCGCTCCCATCCGGTACCCACCCTTCACCCCCGCCGCTCTGGTCACTTGCCACCGTGTCCGACCGTACGTCCCCTGAAGCTTCTTATCTATCCTCTCATTTCTAATTCTACGCCCCTCCCCCTCTTTCTTGTTTGCTGCAGAGAGATTTGTAGGCTTGGGTTCGCCGCCATTGACTGCTTGCTTCTCTTGGACGGTGTGGAGGTCCCGGAGGAATTGCACGAGCTATCTGACGATGTTGTATATGTGAGCGCCACCGTGATGAAGAAGATCTCCGGGATGCGATCGGTCGACTCAACCGAGGCGATTGCTGTCATGCACATGCCTAAGCATTTCTGTGACCTCAACTACGACGACGGAGGTGCTGGATTTGATGGGTTGTTCCGGTCTCCAAAGAGGATTCTTGTTCTTGATGGGATTCAGGTGAGGTTTTAGTTGTATACCACCATTGTTTAGAGTCAATTGCAATTGGTTTTTTCCTTATGTGGGTAGAAAAACGACACATAGTAAGGTGCATATTGCTTTAAAAAAAATGAAGTGGTTTATTAGTACATATGATTCAGTTTTGCTACAATGCATCTGATTCTAGTCATGATTCCGCTACTTGGCAGGATCCTGGTAACCTTGGAACGTTGATAAGATCGGCTTGTGCTTTCAAATGGGTATGCAATTCTCTGCTTCAACTGTCGTACACGGCTATGTACTCATTGCACACTTCAGAATTCACACATCAAACGATTCTGTTAATTGCGTATGAAGGTTATTATAAGAGTAATCTATTGTAGATTTATGTGATCATTAATGTAATCTGAAGTGAGAGAATGGAAGCATGATATTGTTAGGTTTCAGACATTTGTGGGGGGATAGTATAACCCATAGTGCCACTAGTGATATTTTTGAAGTTGATGCTTCATCAGGAAAAAAGAGTATATTGTGATGGGTTAAAATACTTGAAGCGTCGTTGTACACTTATTATACTCAAAATATTTGCACAGGTGCATTAAGTATCTTTGATTGAGGAATTTACAATTCTGCAAAGTGCCATCTATTTCTTTTCCCTTTTTCTCTTTGCAAACTTGTGATTCTTCTAGTAACATGTAAATCCAACAATCAACAGGATGGGATATTTCTTCTTCCGGCTTGCTGTGACCCTTTCAATGAAAAGGCTCTTCGTGCAGCTCGTGGAGCCACTTTGCAGCTTCCGGTCTTTTGCGGTAACTGGTGTGATCTGCATATTTTGGTTGCTAAGTATGACATGAAGATGTTGGCAGGCCATCCAGAAAGTAGCACTGATGGATCACAAAGGTCCCACGCGCTGTCCAAAGAGCTTGCAGAATCTCTGATGAGTGAGTCTGTATGCTTAGTGTTAGGAAGTGAGGGCAATGGCCTCTCCGAAGAGACTGTCCAAGCTTGTCAACTTGTAAGCATTCCTATGGAAGGTATTTTTGAATCTCTGAATGTTTCAGTTGCTGGTGGTATATTTTTATTTATGTTACAACTCAAACAGAAAACGTATAATAGAACTCTCGCTCCTTAAGATACCTGCTTGTCCTATTATATATTTTGTGAATGTTTATTCTGACATCGTATTGAAAGTGAAGAAAACATACTATTTTATTTCTGACACTCATGGTAGTACTAAAGAATCTCCATAAAGCTGGCTATGAGCCTTTCCAATTACCAGACCAAATGGGGTTTGCCAAAAACAAGCATAAATGATGTCCAAGTATTTCTTCCTCTCAGCCAGACCAGAAGGCCTGACCCAGCAGCCAGCATAAGGGCTTGTTTATTTCTAGTGTATTCACGAGTGCATTTAGGCCTTGTTTATTTCTCTCATATTTTCACTTCCTAGTTGTGTCGGCTCTTCACTTGTTCACATTCCGGTTTAGTAGATGTCTCCGGGCGAAAGCCTCGGCGCGATGGTGGCTTCTTCGACATCGTCCCTTTGTTGAGAGCATCGCGTTCGGAGACACGGCTCGGAGGTCCTATGTTGTGCTCATCCGGTGCTCGCCGCTGTCCAAGGTTGATCTCCAGGGGCGCTATGCACACCATGGCTGGCGAGTCCAAGACTATGCCTTCTCAGGACCGACCAAGTTTCTCCATCTATCTCCTTTAGATAGTGCGTTGACAAGGAGAGTCCTTTTGGAGCTGTTGTTCTTCGGAGGCATCTGACATTGGTCGAGACACAGCTTTGTTGCTTAGCTTAGGATATGCACTTCCTTCTCTTCTCCTTCTTCTTCGCGTTCTCTCGGAGAAAAAAAGAGTATCACCTTTAGGCCCAGTTCTTTTCGGCTACGGCTTGTGCATAAGCCACTCCGTTTCGAGCTGCCCATAGAAACAACGGTGAAAATAAGCTCATCAGAAATTGCAACCCAGTTCTTTTAAGCTTCTACTCTCTTAGCTTATTTTCTGAGTTGTAAGATGAAATGTCTTTAATGCCCTTGAGATGATTTTGGGTTCTAACTAAGCGACTTTGTTCTTTTCACATATAGTACTGAAAACATCAATTCTAAACACTCAATTTAAGATCATCACTGCATCAAACCTACAGAAATTCACATCGGGACTAGTACTAGAATTTGGCTTGAAGCCTTCACGTAGAGTGCTTCAAGAAGAGGAGCAGCAATACTTCTGATTGGTTGATTCCCGTGTGAGGTAGTACTACTCGACATATTATTTGATCTTCGCATGATTAGCAGCAGCGAATCAACTAGGAGTAGCGCGGCAGTTCAGCCGGACAAGCCAACGGCGCTGGAGGCCGCAACAGATCGAGCCCCGCGCGAGCTCGAACTTGGCTTGATTCGGGCAGGAGAGTGCCATGGAATGGAACCGGGCTCAGTAGAGAAGGACTTTAGCATCGTGGATTGGCGAGGGCGGTGGCCGGAGTTGGCCATGGCGGCAGCGGCGGACAGGGGCGAGCGGGAGGATCATCAAAGGACCTGTTCTGTTTCTAGGAGAGAAAACGCTTCAGTCAAAAGGATTGCTCTCACGGTGTGCAGTGCGGTGGCACTTGATGTAAATAACTGATCAAAATAGGGGCACCCAAATATACCGCTTCGCTGAATCGCGGGAAGCTGCAGGAAGCTGGGGTGGGGTGACTTCTCCCCACTGTGAAGGAATTCTTGAAGCCGGCTGTCACAGGAAACGGCTTAAGATCGAGTTCTTTTTAGCTTAGGCTTATTTTGACCATTAAGCTGATGAGAAGCTCCAAAAGAACTGGGCCTTAGTGCGTTCAATCAAGAATTTTGATCCTTTAACACCTCAGTCAGAAAAAACTCTGTATAAAGCTGGGTACGAGCCTTCCAAATTAGAGTTCAGGGTTTTTTGTGTCCGATTGGATGGATTTAGGGGTGATTTCTATACTTTTTTCCAGCATAAATGATGCCTTACACTTTCCTACCTGGTCCAAGTATTTGTTCCTTTCAGTCGGACCATAAGGCCTAGCCCAGCAACCAACATAAAAGAGGTATCACTTGCCATAGTAATCCTTGCATCCAGTTCAAGGGTTTGTTCTGTGGAACTAAAGCAGTAGAAATTGTTTATCAGCTAAAGGTATAATTATTTCCTAACTGTGGTGTATGATGCTTAGAATTTGTAATACAACATTAACCATCTGAATCAAATTTGCTTTTGCTATTGACGTATGGTACCCATGGAGCGAAAACTCCAACTAGTATTTGTTTTAGCAACTAGCATTGAATGTGCAAGCTAAGTGATTAACCGATACATAAAAATATATAGATATGTGAGTATGTGATGCTTGGCAGCATTGTGCCAGTCAGGGCATTAGGGGCAACATATTTATGTTTGCTTGCAGACTGGTTATTCACTTTAGCTCAAAGTGCTTGCTAGTGTGGTGTACTTTCGAAGTGGAATCCAACTATTGATAAATGAGATCAGCAAAACGCCTGGAAATATGTCTGCACCACAATGACATCGTCCACAGATTTTGTTATGAGACCTTACATGTGATGCGCCATTACTGAACTGATATGGTGTTGCCATCAAGACACTCTGGAGTTGCTTTGGTGGCACTTACACAACCTGTTTCGACCTTAATTTTTGGTGTTTCAGGCGAAGGCTTGCTTTGTGAACACGTAAGTAAGAACACCCTGACTCATATACAAAGTTGCAAACTTTGCTGTTGATTATTGTAATTGACATATAGACATCTGTCACTCACTGCTATGTTAGTGCACCTTTTCATACATGTAGACGTGGTTTTTGACACAAGAACACTATTTTTCAGAGGCTCTTGTTTTGCCACCTCACAGAGGATTTTATGAGCAATACAACTTTTCTACCCCTGTGATAACTGATATGACTGCACCAATGTTCTCCACCGTATACTTGTGATCCGTTGTTTTTTTCCCTTGTTCTTGAGTGGCCATGATTGGTTTATCTGATAATTTATTTTCCTATTTTTCTTGGAGTAACATCACATGTTTTGTCTTATTTATGAAATCCCAATCGTATTTACCTACTTTCATGCACCTGCTATGCTTGCTATCTATGTCTGATAAGTGGATTCTTCTTACGACATATAAAATTGCTCAGCATACACTGATTGTTTATTTTCTGGACAACTGTAACAAAGTTTTCTGTAAATTTTGAGTAAATAGTTTATTTCTACTTCAAGCCAGAGCTCTCTATGAAGTGTAAACCACTGACTAAGCCAGTGAGTGAGATTTCCGCTGAACCATCCATCTGCTTAAGCTAACCTCTGACGGACACTTTTTTTGCCTGCCCGCTTAAACTGGAAAGGAGGGCAGTGTCTACTACGGTAAAGAGGCATGGCACAATGTATGGATTGCATGCTGACTTGGTGAGCAATCATCCACTTGGTTTAAATAACTCAAACAGATACTGTACTCCAGTATATTTACATGGAAAGTACTTGGAGAATACAGAGTTTGCCATAACCATTTGCTATGAAAGTACCAGTAACTAATGACAAATTTAAGAAAGAATAAAATTCTATGGAACCTTATAAGCTGTGCTGATGATGAATAAATCCAAATTCAAGAAATGGCTGCAAAAAATGAATTTTTAATTTCTTCATGCTGTGACAAACAAGCAGAGGTTCGAGATGATTGTAATGGAATCAGCAAATAGAGGGATAAAACAACATCAATGTTCTCAAAGGTCTTTGTTTATGGGAATGCAGAGTTTCTTTTCTTAATTCTCAGCCTAGGTGTCTTTCCAGGAAGCTGGCTTTCATATGTTTTGAATACACGTGATACTTCTAAACCTCTGAAGCAGCCATCCAAAGCATTAGAAAAAAACAGTTATAGGAATTCCAGTAAACGGCCGCCATTGGATAGAAACTGACAGTGAGATAGATCACTATGGTAAGCATTTCAAAATTGAAAAGGAGATATTGTCGGGGGTGTACCCCCAGGTACCCTAGAGTTGGTGCATCAAGTTATTCGATAAAGTGCTAAATTAATAGATTAAGAGACGGGAAATATTAATAGAATAAAGAAAAGGAGAAGACAACGGCACTTGGGCCGAATTAGGGAAGACTCGGTCCAAACAGATCACTACCACACCGAATTTCACCCTCATGGGCCGAATCAAAGCAGCAGGAGCCGAATCAGGTTAAATCCTCGCATGGGCCGAATCAGGAGGACCTCGGCCCAGTCAAGCTGTGCCGCACCGCGCCAGCAGGCCCCGCACCTCGCCATCACCTCCCGGATGGGCCGAGTCAGGAGGACCTCGGCCCACCGCGGGTTCGGTCCGCCCGGGCGCCACCTCGGCAGCTGCCTTCCCCGCATGGGCCGGCGGGAGCAATCCCGGCCCACCGGCGAGCCACGCCAAGACCCAGGTGTCCCCGTGACCCGGCTAGGCCTCAGAGAGGATCCGAGCCGGCCTGCTCGACCCGGTGGATGCCAGGGTGACCCGGCGGGGCTCATTCCACCATGGGCCGAATTAGAAGGACAGCAGCTGGGCCTTTACCTATATTCGGTTGTGAGGAAAATAGAGACTCGGCTGGGCTCTCTAGCTCCGGGCCGACTCAAACAGGCCATAGGCCGAATTAACATGTTTCCTAGGACGTCCAGGCCGAATAAAACTACTTCATATGCCCTGTTATCCATTCCCAGACGCATCCAGAAATCTACAACGACTCGCCATTGAGCCAAGACAATCTCCACCAGTATCGTGCCAGTCTTGGGAGCCCTCCAGCTCAGACTGGCACATGGCGTATGGAATATGCCCTTGGCATCTGACAAGATGCTAGGGATACGCTCTTAGCATCAAATAAGATGCTAGGGAATATGCCTGGCATCTCCAAAGATGCCAAGGCATATGCTGAGCATCTCTAGAAGATACCCAGAATATGCCCTCTAGATACCAAGTGTGTAGCACAAGTCTTGTCCCCTGGGCTTCCCTTTATAAGGAGCACCAGGGGAATCGTTACAGGGGAGGCCCCGAAGGGCTCCTCTCCTTTCTGCTCACTAGGAGCTCTCCTTCTTCCTCTTCCTCCACTCTCACAGAGAGATTAGATAGAAGCATAGGGGAAACAGCTCAAGGAACATGATTGTAGCCACAAGTATGGCAAGATTATAAGGAATTAGATGTATAGAATGAGGTGTTATCTCCACTTGAGAGCTTCAATCCAATATACATTGTATTTCTCTTTGTTCATATGAGTGCGGTCTTCACTGCATCATCCCTCCCCGGATTCCTCCACGTCCATCGGCCCCAACTTTAGCCTACCCATGGCATATGCCGTGACACCACCATGACAGATATACAGAGACAGACTCTGTCAGTTATAGGTGTCTTGGCCCTATCCACTCTGATTTGGCAGCGGTGACTTTATTGTCCGCTAAATCAGGAGCAAGTGCAGGTTAGGTCGCCAGGTTGATAGGAAACTCGAGTCTGAAACGCTTGCCTCCAGGCACATGTGCGGTGTTTCACCTGCTGGTTATTCCCAAAGCCTCTCCTCCCCATTTACCGACATTGCACTCAACCCCCCCGGCAAGCATATGCACGCTTGCAAATACGCAGAAAACTTGTTTAGCATTTGAGTTCATAGCTACCTCATGTTATAGCACTGCCACATCGGTTAACTACTTGAGAACGTCTAGTCGGAGTTCTCGCCTAGTCTCTGTTGCTAAGATTATCCTCATTATTTTGGTGGCTACATTTTCTCTCCTTTGAGCTAGCTAGACTGGTTTCCCTTTTCTTTCTTTAGAATAGAGGGACTTGTTGCTCATGGTCTCTTTATCAAGCACGTATAAGGGAGCTAGGACCACTGAAATGAATTCTTGAAAGTAAAGTAGTAGCTAACTCTGTTAAATGTCAACCAGTGGAAAATAATTTCTTCAGCAAGCTTATTGTCCTACAAGTTCTAATCTGAGACCAGGCAAAATTATTCCTCTGAACTCTAAGCCCAGCTAGCTGTGGCTCTTCTTAGCCTATCTGCCGACATATTTGCTTCTCCCTTGTGGCCATGGTTAGGTCTCGCCCTCTGCCTTGTGGCCCTGCCTGGTGGTCTTGTGCGCGGAGACTGCGTTCTCGAACCAATGCTTTCATGGATAATGTAGGATTTGGTTTAGGGATTTTTCTTGGCAGTGCGTTTTCGTAGATAATATATAATTTGGTTTAGAGATTCTTCTTTCTTCCGGTACGAAGGTATATTTGAATATATGAATGTTTGAGTTGCTGGTGGTATATTTTTATTTATGTTACAACTCAAACAACGTACATATAACAGAACTTTACTCATTAAGTTACATGATTTTATGATTCTTATATATTTCGTGGATGTTTGTTTCTGACATCTGACCGAGAGTGAAGAAAAGTACCGTTTGTTATTGACACTCCGTCCTCGAATCCTTACCACCCTTGATGAGTTGGTGATACTAAAGAAATCTCATGACAACGAGGATGTTTAATTATTTACAACTTGATAAGAATTTTTTTGACCCATGAAGACGCATGTTGAGTATTACCTTTAGTAGGTTCATTCGAGAACTTTGATCCATTAACACCTGAGACAGAAAAATCTCTCTATAAGCTGGGTATGAGCCTTTCAAATTACCAGAACAGCTGAGCTTCCCCAGAAACCAGCATAAATGATGCCTTACACTTTCCTGGTCCACGTATTTGTTCCTTTCAGCCGGACCATAAGACCTGTCCCAGCAACCAACATAAAAGAGGTATCACTTGCCATAGTAATCCTTCCATCCAGTTCAAGCATTTGTTCTATGTGGAACTGAAGCAGTAGAAATTGTTTAGTAGTATCAGCTAAAAGTATAATCATTGTCCAAACTGGTGTAAGATGCTTAGAATTTGTAATATGATATTAACCATTTGGATCAAATTTGCCTGCGCTATTGATGTATGGTACCCATGGAGAGAAAACTTCAACTAGGAGTATTTGTTTTAGCAACTAGCATTGAATGTGCAAGCTAAGTCATTCACCGATACATGCATAAATTGTTTTGATAAGTGAGTATGTGATGCTTGGCAGTCAGGGCAGGGACAACATATTTATGTTCCTTTGCAGACTGGTTATTCACTTTGGTGCAAAGTTCTTGCCAGTGTGGAGTACTTTCGAAGTGGAATCCAACTACTGATAAATGAGATCAGCAAAACGCCTGGCAATGTCTGCACCACAATGACATTGTCCAAAGATTTTGTTACGAGATCTTACATGTGATGCGCCATTACTGAACTGATATGGTGTTGCCGTCAAGTAAGGCACCATGGAGTTGCTTATGTGGCACCTAGCCACCTACACAACCTGTTCGACCTTAATTTTTTTAGATCCAGACCTTAATTGTTGGTGATTCAGTTGAAGACTAGGTTTGTGAACTTTTAAGAGCACCCCGAGTCATATACAAAGTTGCAAACTTTGTTGTTGAATATTTTAATTGGATGTGCACGTTTGTCACTCACTGCGATGTTAGTGGACCTTTTCATTCATGTGGATGTGGTTTCTGACACAAGAGCCCAATTTTTCAAGGGCTATTGTTTTGCCACCTCATAGAGTTTTGTATGAGCAATACAACATTTCCGCTGCTGTGGTAACTGATATGACTGCACCAATGTTTTCCACATTATACAGTATCATGTGATCCGTTGCTTTTGGCTTCTAGAGTAATAGAGTTGCTAGGATTGGTCTATCTGATAATTTATTTTCCTATTTTTCTTGATGTAACATCATCCGTTTTTTAGTTTTTACAAAATCGCTTCATATTTACTTACTTTCATGCACTCCTGCAAATGCTTGATATCTATGGCTTATAAGTGGATTCCTCTTACAACATATTTGTTCATGGTGGTGTAAAATTGCTCATCTTACACTGAATGAGTATTTTCTGGACAAGTGTAACAAAGTTTTCTCAAACTTTGAGTAAATAATTTGAGAGAATTCCTTATTTGACACTGCTTCCCAATATGATTCCTTATTTGACATCGATTTTTTTATCTTCCCTATTTGACACCTAGTGTAACTTTTTTTTGCCTTATACGGCACTCTAGTGCATTTTGAGAGCTAACAGTGTTAATTGGTGACCTACAAAGACCCTTTTGCCCCTGGTGCATAATATGGTAAAAACAAATTATAAGACAAATACTGCTGCACCCTGAGATATATCTGCGCATGCTCATGGTTAAATTACCAAATGGGGCCAGAACATGTCAATCATGGAACCGATTTTAATTAAAAAATTAGTATTGTTTGCGTGTGTACTTAACTGTATGACATGTGCAAGATATTCAATCTTTCAGTACGTATCTGGGCTACTTATTTTATGAACTCTGCATAGTCACTGAACCGTGTCATATGGGAGTACTTGACAAAAAAAGAATAGAAACACTCGTTCATTTGGACTGATAACTCGGATGCTAATTACAAAATTAGATTGTGAGATATAGCTAAGCTCCTAGTTCATTCAGGCTGGACTGGCAACTACCGAGTCTGCACCCATGGACTGTAGTGGACTGGTAACTGTAGACCTGCACCCATGGCCAAACTTGCAGCAGAGTCCACATCCGTGCCAAAACCCGATCCTGCAGCTAAACTCCTCGATCGGCCCTCCGCAACTGCTTTGTTCCCACCCGTGCCTGGGCCACCGTCTGCAGCCCCGCCTTGTCCCTCCGCTGTCTCGCTTGGTCCGCCACCTACAAAGATCCCTTGCTCCGACGCTCCATGGCGCCTCAGCTCATATGCCTCCGCCACCGTTCCGAGCCAGCAGTCACAGCCGCCGTGGCGAGCGGGCAACCAGCGCGACGGGGATAATAGGCTCGCTTGCCGCTTGGGATGGTTCCGCTTCAGTCGGGCCCACCAGCGCGACGGGGATAATGGGCTCGCTTGCCGCTTGTGACGGTTCCGCTTCAGGTAGCGACTAATCAAGGGGTATTCTGGTCCATGTAAGAAAAAACAAACGGAATGATGTAACGGAACCAACGGTGGTGTCATATAAGGCAAAATATTTACACAATGAGTCATATAGGGAAGTGGAAATTTTTTAGTGTCAAACAAGGAATCATATTTGAAACTAGTGTCAAATAAGGAATTCTCTCAAATAATTTATTTCGGCTTCAAGCCAGAGCTCTCTATGAAGTGTAAACCACTGACTAACCAGTGAATGAGATTTATGCTGAACCACCCATCCACTTAAGCAAACCTCTAACGGGCTCTGTTTTGCCTGCCATCTAGAACCGGAAAGAAGTGCAGTGTGTACTAGGGGTAAATAAATAAGCATGACATAATCTATGGATTGCATGCTGACTTGGTGAGCAATCACCACTTGGTTTAAATAAATCAAACATAATTCCTCCGTCCGGAAATAAGTGATTCGAATTTATCTAGATTCACATGTATCTACATGCGTTTTACATGCTAAGTACTCCGAGAATACAGAGTTAGCCATAAGCCAAATTCAAGTAATAAAGCTGATTGTTCACTGATTGTTGTCTGGCACTATAAAACATTAAGAAGTTGGATAAGATATTGAAATAACACATATACTACATAGTATTTAACAAGCAATGCAGGGAATGTTGTCCTATATATCTATACTTTTGTACTCTAATGTTTGCTTCGGCGATAGCGTATAAATCTCGGTGGTATGATTTCCCCCCCTTCTATTTCTTGAGATGAATGCAATAAATTCATTATTAATCCCTTCATGGTGTCAAGCGGAAGTTTGAGATGACTGATGGAAGCAGTAAATAGAGGGAAAAAAATATCAACATGTTCTCAAAGCTCTTCCTTTATGGGAATGCAGGGTTTCTTTTAGTACTTTGCAGCCTACATGTCTTTCCACGAAGCTGACTTTCGTAAGTTTTGAAGATACATAATGTCTGAAACCTCTAAACCTACCATCAAAAGCACTACAAAACATAGTTACATGAATTTCGATAAAAGGGGACAGGGCAGAGGAGATATACGGCTGTGAATTTTCCTCGGCGCAGATGCCTTGTCCATATCCACTATGAAGCAGTGACTTTCTGGTCCACTTAATCACAAGTAAGTGAAAGTGAAGGTTTGGGCCGCGTCATCAACAGGAGAATCGAGTCGAATGGTCCTCCATCGAGACACATGTGCAGCGTTTCACCTGCTGGTTATTCCCAAAGCCTCCCAGCCCCATTGACCGACATTACACTCAAAACCCCCAGCAAGCATGTGCATGCTCGCAAATACGCAGAAAACTTAGTAAACTTCTTGAGAACGACTAGTCGGAGTTCGCGCGTAGTGTCTATTGCTAAGATTATCCTTGTCATTTTGGTGGCTACATTTTTCTCTCCTTGGAGCTAGCTAGAATGGTTTCCCTTTTCTTTCTTTAGAAGAGAGGGACTTGTTGCTCATGGTCTCTTTATCAAGCACGTATAAGGGAGATAGGACAACCGGCATGAATTCTCAGAAGTAAAGTAGCTAACTCCGTTAAATGTCAACCAATGAAAAATAATTTCTTCAGCAAACTTACTCAGTTTGTACTTTGTACGCTGCTAGTGTCTTGCAAGTTCTGAACTGAGACCACGCAAAACTATTCCTCTAAACTCAAAGCCCAGCTAGATGCGACTCCTCTTAGCCTATCTGCCATCATATTTGCCCGGAGACCATGGTTACCTCTCTCCCACTGCCTTCTGGGCTTGTGGGAGAGAGGCCTCAAACCAAACTAGCCGTTGGTCCGTGGCAGGGCGCCTTCTTCAGTTTCCTCCACCTGCTTGATTTGGGTTTCAATCTTGCCTCTGCCGGTGAGGGTCTCTGACCATTAGGGCAGGGGAGACGCCTTTGTAGTCCTTGGTGCTTGCAAAAAATAAATATAGAACTCGCTTCCTTTCATTTTTTTTTGTAGAAATGGAGTATTTTTTGGCATCAACTATTCATTTGTATGTTATAATCTAATTGTGGGGAAAATTTTGCCGAAAGTGTCTTTTGTTCCCGAGCTCCAGTGCTTCCTTTATCTAATAAAAGAAAAATTAAATTTACAAGTTTCAAACATATCAAAAAATTAAATTCGGTGTATAGTGAATGTTATATCCTACAAGATACAAAATCGCAACCGAAAATTCATTATATTGCGGGCTACACAAAAATAATAAACTCTGATAAAATTGTAGAATTGAATATATGCATACCCAGATCCACAATTTGTCATTTTTGTGTAGCCGATAATACAAAGTACTTGAAATTGATATTTGGCATGTTATACATAATTTGGCTATATCTAGATTTTTTGTATTTAAATCTCGGAAATATGATTTTGATCCTTTTCTTAAAAAAAGATCACTTGTGTCCATGTGCACCAAATCCCCACTCACAAATTTTGTAGGACGATAGATCATTCAAAAGGTTGTCTCCATCAAAAATAAATTGGATAATATGGAGCCATTCGTTTTTTTTTCTGAAAAGGAGGTCAAACCTCCGTCCTCTGCATCAAAATGATGCACAAAGACATTATTATTGTGAAGCAGTAGCTTGTTTACTCATCAGCATGATTAAACTTGCGTTAATACAAGAGGCAATAAGAAGGCCAGAATCTAGAGAGAGGGGGAGGGGGGGACCTAGTCCAGATTCTCGGCTGAAAATTGGCAGTAAAATGTGATGTCGTATTAGTATCTCGCATTACAGACAAGGATCAAAAGAATAAATGCCTCACTCAGCTCTTGAGTTTGTTGCAAAATCGCTTCCAATCGGTCTTAGTCTCTTAGATGATAATCTTCGAAAGATGCGGTCCCAGCGCTCCTTGCACTCCATCACGACAAGTGTAACCTCAACAGTCGTGACATTAGGGGCCGGGTATAATTTAGATCCCTCTTGCCCAAACTAACCGAAATTATCGGTTGCACCATAACTAGTACTGCCAGCTTCAGATCTTTGTTAACTTGTATTTTTTGCTAATTTCTACGCAGTCTAGATTCTCGGCTGAAAATTGGCAGTGAAATGTGATGTCGTATTAGTATCTCGCATTACAGACAAGGATCAAAAGAATAAAGGCCTCACTCAGCTCATGAGTTCATTGTAAAATCGCCTCCAATTGGTCTTAGTCTCTTAGATGACAATCTTCGGAAGATGCGGTCCTAGTGCTGCCTGCACTCCATCACGGCAAGCGTAACCTCAACAGTAGTGACATTAGGGATGGTCGGGTACAATTTAGACTCCTCTTTCCCAAACTAACCGAGATTATCGCTTGCACCATAACCATTACTGCCAGCTTCAGATCTTTGTTAACTTGTATTTCTGCTAATTTGTTAACTCATCATGTTGCCCTTGTGCATGATATATTGATATCTCATTCGTACCTTTTCTTTAAAAATGATAGGTTTTCTTGTTTTCAAGTAGTATTGTTTTGAGATCAAAGACCATATTCAGCTGTTCATTTAAGAATTCAACTTTGTCTGTTATTTTTATATAAATAGATTGAAAAATTCATGTCAAATATAATGATTATTTTCATTTGATCGGTCTCAGTAAATCCTTTTTTTGTACATTGATACTCAAAGTTATAGAAGTCTGATTGTATGCTTTCTAGGAAATCGTTTGAATGTTAACTCAAATGGTAGAAGTGTACATTTAAGTATATTCACAAATAGGTTTTTATGTATTTGTCACAAAAATATAATAAGTAATCAGTAGCATTACATGCATATAAGTGAGAAGTGGACGGAAAATCCTAAATGTTTTAGTAATTTGTGTATTTGTGTGAAATCTTCGTAGGAAAGTGGGTCCGAGTATGTTCACTAGCCAAATTTCATGCTATGACTTGAAGAATGGATACAATGATTAATATGTGATACTAGAGACATGCCTGAAGAATGTGCCTCACTGCTACATTTTGGTGGCAAGAAAAACAACGAAGAGAGACTTTTCCTGGTGTTCTAGGTATATGATGAAGCAAGAAAAATAGATAGCGGAATATTCCTTTGAGGAATGTGAAAGAGTTAGTAAGGAGAATACGTGACTGAATGCGATGAAAATCAAGAATAGTTAGCAGGAGGGAATTGTATAGTTATATATAGGTTTAACGTGCATCCACGGAATGTGCTAGGTGACTCATATTTGCACTACCTTAATTATACAAAGACACCAGCCCGTATACATGCTATTTATTATATTTTTTTATAGAAAATTGTACTATGAGAACCATATAATTGATTCGACATGACCCGCAACATCTTTCACCATCACTAACATTTAGAGCATAGCATGCCCCCTATTTATCATCCTTCATTATAAATATACCATGCAGCAACCAAACTATCCGTTAGTGTACACACATCCTCTTTATGATGTAATGTAGTTTGAAAAATAGTTGGAATAGATGTAAGTGGAACAAGTGTTAGGCAGGGCATACCGAGAGCCGAGACTATGATGTGAATAAATTTTATTAGGAATTGCAGGCATTAGGAAAGAGCTCACTAGTGTGCATGTGAAATATTGTAGTTGCTTGCATGTGTGCAATTAGGCAATGAAGCAGTCCTGTAATCATGCTATGATTCACCGTAGCCTTGACCTTCTTTAGAGAACGTAATGTATTGGTTGCGCCTCAAGGGGTCGGGATCTGTGAACCCTTCTACTTTCAGCTAGTCACCTCTCTGGATTGTTTAACTCATGCAACACGATTAGAGTGACATTGAATACACAGTTCAGATTTTCGTCCAAAGATAGCTTGGCACTTGGCAGTAAAATGGCCAGCCAGATTAGAATCCCACCATACAACCAATATATATATATATATATATATATATATATATATATATATATATATATATATATATATATATATATATATATATATATCAAAAGAAACAAAGGCACCACTCAGCTCCCGAGTTCATCGCAAAATGGCTCAGTGTTCATTCCTTGACTTCCGCAGTGAGACCTACAAGCACCTGATCCATCTCAGTCTCTCGGATGACAATCTTCGGAAGGTGCACTCCACTACCGCAAGGGTAAGCTTCGGCAGCTTGGTACAATTTAGTGCCCTTTCGCCGAAACTGGACGAGATTATTTCTCGTAACCTAACCAACACGGCCAGATGCAGATCTTCTGTGACCCGTATTTCTGACATTCTCTGTTAAGTGATCCTGTTGCCATTGTGCATTATAGCCCCCTTGGTACGTGTCCTTTGAAAATATTAGTTTTACTTGTTTTCAAGCTATATTGTTTCGACATAAAGACCATAATCGACTGGACATAAAGACCATAATCGACTGTTCATTTCAGAATTTCAACTTCTTCCGTTGTTATTTATATAAATACATTACTAAAAAGTATTAGATTTTTTTCATGGCTGAAATAGTGGCATTTTTTTAGTTTGATCCATCACATAATCTTATTGTATATGGCTAGTCGGAGTTATATAGAAGCTTGATTGTATGCTTTCTAGGAAATCGATATGAGACGGTAACCCAAATGATAATAGTGTATAAGTGAAAAACAGAAGGAAAATCCTACTGTACTATAAGAGCCTCCAAATTGATTCGACAAGGCAGACTACCTCTTGCACTATAACTAACATTTAAAGCGTATCAACGATGTCCCCTGGGTGTCATCCTTTATTATAAATACACCATCCACAACCAAACAATCTATTAGTATACACACACATATAGACACAACCACTCTATGATGGAATAGATGTAAATGGAACAATTGCACGTACATATCAATGTATTTGATCAGGAAAGAGATAATTAGTATCCATAGCTGAAGGTATTTGCTTGCCGGCACGGATGTAATCCAATGAACACTTGTGTAATCAAGCCGACACAAACCAGCCTGGACCAATCATGCCTAGACACTCACATATGAAATATTTACTTAGACGTATAGACACTGATCAAAAGGTTACATGGAACCTATATGCTTCCTCTCATAGTTACTTAATTCACATGAGATAAATTAGAATCATCGGTATGGTTATATTAGGCAAGCTGTTATCTGGTGGCCAGCACATCACCATACATAGTTCTCAAACCCTGGCCTCTCTTATCAATGATAATGTTCAAAGGCCACTAGGCATGCCTTTGCGAGTACTGACCATATAGAGTTAGTGTTCTTGTTTTGGAATTGTGTGTCATTTTACACCTCATTGTACCATGCAGTTTTTGGCTTAGTTGTGCATTTTCTCATGATACATTTATGAGAATTAATAGAAAAAGTAGCATTAGAAGGTCACTTATTTCAGCATCATTACCTCAATTAAGAACTGGCGGGTTGGTTATAATCTCTTTGGGATAACGTGTATAATCATTTTTATGTCGGATCTTTGTTACGTGCAAGCATTCCCCTCATTTGTTTTTCTTTACACATGATTGTCAACATTCCTCCTTGCCCATGCCCCACGGTGATAGGGAATTTTGGTTCGACCCCAAGTCAACATAAATTTGCATTTAAGACAAATCACACCATCATCATTAAGACACACCGGTGATCCCTTCGTGAATATGTCGTCCCAGGAGATAATTACCATAGGAAGGACCTACGCTTAGTAGGCCCCACTGGCCCACTAGGAGTGTCCAAAGAGAAGTATGTCGATAACGTCCATCAAGGAAGGGAGTTCGGATCTAAGGCATCCTAGTCAAAGATGCCACATTTAGAGTTAAAGATCGAGGGTCCCAATGATGACCCACAAGTATAGGGGTGTATCGTAGTATTTTCGATAAATAGAAGTGTCGATCCCAACGAGGAGCAGAAGGTGTTGACTAGTGGTATGGAGCAGGAAATCTCTGTAAATACTTAGTAAACGGATTTTTAGGTTTTTTTTGATAAAGCAAAGAAACAAAGTGCAAGTAATAAAGACAATGAACAACTGCAGCAAGTGACCCAATCCTTTCTTAGCAAAGGACAAGCCGGTGGAAATACTTATAAGGACCAAACATTCTCAAGGACACATGTGAATTCTGTCAAGTGCTTTCGCTTCAAATAGTTGAGTACCCTTCTTTGGTGTTGTAAGTGTTGTGTGGGTGAACCTGTGCTAATGTACCAACCTTACTTGGAATAATACATACTTGTGATTAAACCCCCTGCAAGCATCCTCGCAACTACAGGAAAGCAATTAAGATATAAATCTAACCATAACCTTAAACTCTGAGATCCTACGCTCCCTTATGCAATAGTGTCCTAAAGGGGGTTCAGGTTTCTGTCACTCCGGCAACCCCACAATTAGTAGCCAAATACACAATGCATTCCTCTAGGCCCATAAATGGTGAAGTATCATGTAGTCGACGTTCACATGACACCACTAGAAAAATAGCACCACAACTTAAATACTAAACCATTGAATAATATCTCAACACAAATCCACTACTAACAACATGACTTCTCCCATGTCCTCAAGAACTAAACGAACTACTCACGAGACATCATATGGATCAAGATCAAAGATGATATGGTGATGGATAACAATCTGAACATAAACAATAATCCAATGGTTCCACTCACAAGCATCAACTACAATAGTAATCAACACCGAAAAAGTTTCCCCTAAGAACTATGCAAGTATTCAACACAATTGTTACAGCGGGATGGAGTGGAGATGATGGTGCTGGTGGAGATGATGGTGTGGATGATGATGATGATCCTGATGAAGTCTAGCTTGATGATGGTGTTGATGGCGATGATCTCCCCTCTCTAAGAAGGAATTTCCCCGACAGAAATCTGTCTACCGGAGAGCTCTTTCTCTCTCGGTGCTTTCCGCCCCGCAGAGGCGGCGGAATCTTTCTGTGGTCGCTCCCCTTTGTTTTAGGGTTTCGAGGAGAAGATATAGGCGAGAGGGCGGAGCCGGAGGCCGGCCAGGTAGGCCACACCCCCTATAGGCGCGAGGCAGGGGTTGCCCGTGCCTGGGGGGGATGGGCCCCCTATGGCCCATATCCACCTCCCCTTCTGGCTTCCTTCGTCTTCTAGGAAAATATTATTTTCCGTAATTTTTCTGGTATTTTTCTGATCTTCGCGAAATTGCTCGAAACACCTCTTTTTCTACCAGAATCCTGACTCCGGCAGGTCATCCTCCAAGAATCATCCAACATGCAAAAACAGATGAAAAAACATAAGTAACACCTCTTAATATGAAATATATCAATGAATAGAGGCAAATTATGATATAGAATGGTGATGTAAATTGGACGTATCACCCAACATGCCCCTTATGTAGCTCTGAATGGTCACCACAAAGAGTAAGTCCACCATGTGCACCACATGTCCCAATGTTAATGCCAAACTCGTCGCTAGACCCTTGAGGTACATGACGGCACTAACCTACTAGAGGAGATGAAATCTCCCTTCGGGCGAAATGGGAACTTATGCAATTACAAATCCATTCGCATACCCACATTGGTAGGGGTTCATAGTGTAGAAGGTTCTGTAGGATGGGATCATAAAGTTTTTCGTGATCTTAGTGTCTTCTCCACCAGATAAAAGTGATCTCATGAGTACTCTTACGGGGTATTGAAATCTTTACGATTTTATCCCTCAACGAGCTTCACTTTCATCAATCTTACTTAGAAGTGTGAATCACCCTCTTCCTCTAGAACCAAGATTGATTAAAAAGATAACAACTATTTGTTACATTGAAGATCATGCCACACCCCTTTGTCATTAAGAATGTTGAATAGAGGGTGGCGGCTCCTGGGAGCATATGATCCTAGATGAAACAGTAAATTGATTTTTTTGTTTCATTTAAAAAATGTGAATTTCGTTTGACATTGTAAATAATTGTGTCTTCATTAGTGTGCAAAGTGTCATGTATAAAAGACATATATGGTGACTTAGGAAAAAAATATCCTTGTAAAAAAGCGATTTTTGAAGCAAATGTTTCCTTTTTACACATGTCTTAACGAATACTCCCTTCAATCCATAATAAGTTGTACTAAATCAGCGACACTTATTATGGATTGGAGGGGAGCAAAGGCTGGCCTCTACCTCCGAGCCATGTCTTTATGAAAATGTTTGACCATCAATTTTGGTCAACAAAATATGAATTGTATGTTACAAATAATATAACAAACTTCTTTTGAGATGAATCTGATGATATAGTTTTTGTTAATGTTATGCATATTTTATTGATCAATAGTGGTCAAAGTTGTCCTTAAACTGTGTGTGTATCTGTTAAACTAATCCGGAGGGAGTAGACAAAGTGAGACATATTTTCTTTAGGATGGAGGGAGTACTATATATAGATTAGAAACCATAACAAAGAGATAATTGGAGAAGAAACCACAAAAAAATTGATCTATCGATGATCTGTCGATCGATGTGCATATGTTATCTTTTCCGCCAAAACATGTTGATTTAAGTGGTACTTGCACATGCCTTCTTGAAGAATAACATAATCAATTGATTTTGAAGAATAACCATTGTCCGCCAAGAGAACCACGTCCAATAAGTCATCTTAATCTACTTTATTTTTTCCAAGTATTCTTAACTAATATAAGACACCTTTCCAAGAACACTAATCATCTGTATGGTTAGCCAATCTCTTATTACTAATGAGTGGGTTTAAGTTGGTCACGTGATGACAATTTCTTCTTAAAAAATATAGGTATATTCATTACGCTACCTGTGGAACCATGTTATTGCAATCTCACCACATGAATTCAAATTTTTATTTTCAAATATTGTCAAGATGATAAATATGATTCCCTCACAATTGCGAGGGCCGCCGTGCTAGTCTATTATATACTAAAAGCAATATAAGGGTGTTTTTCGAGGCACCAGGTTGATCCACATCACCTAAATTGTATTGACTGTTGGATTTGTCATTGACGGTTAGGATTTAATAGTTGAAGAGTTACGCAAACCGTTGTCACGTTACGCTTACAAGTCTATATCGTGTATGAGTTAGACACCTCCAAAAAGTGTATGAGATAGGGACCGAATAGAATAAGAAATAACACCAAAAGTTTGCATGCAACACGATACAATGGAACGAGGGTTGCATGCTTTTTTTTTCTCTATACGGACTCAGCCAAGAAAGAAAAGAAAAATTAGCAAGCACTACGTATAGATTGGAATAGAGATCCAAAAGAGTTCGCTTGCATGTAAAAGAAGTGTGCGGTGGAAATCTTATGACTAAAACCCAAAAAAAGAGATTACGGTTAGAAAACCTAATATTAAAGCGTGCGTCAGGCTAGGAATTACTTTGGCAGTGTTTGCACGCTGATCTATTCATATAGTTCGATTTTGTTTTTGCAAAAAATCATATAGTCCAAGTTTTAGACATCATTAGAAAATAGTGTGCAAGGCGTGCGTCACAACATTTTTTAATTATTGAATAGTAAGTTTATCAATAGAAATTCTCGATAGCCAACATTCTATTAAGAAAATAAAGAAGACACCGAATATTTTACATGTAATTTTCGAAATAAGAATGAAAGAAAATTTGTATTTTAGTTCCATAAAAATTGCAGATAAAGCCGACGAAATTGTTGAATTGCTGAAAACAATTTATATGAAAATTAGTACTAAGATCTAGGAGTCCAACTATATTTAATATATAAGATCTGGAATAATAAATTTGATTTCATTAAAATTCAACGTAAAGAAGAATAGGTCTGGCATAACGGTAGAAGAAGTCATCCATATGAATTCATGTTCTATGTCCACAAAGTAAATCTATGATTTATAAGAACTATAATTTCAGGAGGCCCGGGTCCTAACTAAGATCATATGTCAAACAAATCTAAGGACAAAACTACTCAGGCTCTATTTGAAATGCATGAAGTTAAAACGTAGAAATAGGAAAAACGTGGGAACTAAAATCACATGAAAAGATGCAAAATGTCCTTTGGATGTCATGGAGGAAAAACAAAGGAATTGATGACACAATGAGTTGAAAATATTAGGTGAGACCTTATATTTGTTTTGCTCCAAAATTCCTATGGAATATGTTATTGATAAGGATTTCAAAGGAATCTGAGATATATATTCCTTTGTTCCAAATGGGGCCATAGTAAATTTTCCTATAGGAAACATATACTTTAAATTTCCTATATTTTTTTCCAAACAGGGCCTCAAAATGTAGGTTGCCCAATTGCTTCACCATTCCTGAACTATTGAGAAAAACATAAAAACAAGGCATAAGAGACATTGGATCCATGGACTAAACCTGCATGGTCATGTAGTAGAGTGATGAATCAGAACTTAATGGTATGAAACCATCTCCCCATGTAGGTCGTAATAACAAAGATACCTAAACCTATGCAAGAGAGGTAGATCCAAGGTTACCCTACCTCCCGACAACTTAGCAAATTATGAGCCGATGAAAACTGGAACACTAGACTATTGACTAGGTGTCTTTCTTAATTATGACATAAAGAGTATGAATGTTTTTTTTCTGAATTAAACAAAATAAAATATATATGTTTTAATCTTATTAAAGCATTCTTCATATTGTATATTTAACTTAGATTACGAGTAATATGCCAATGGACACATTCTCAGTACACCTATTATTGTTAGAGAAAATATCAATAGATTACAATGCAATCTACCATAACAAAGTTCTCACATCTATCTGATGTAAAGTTAGATATTTAGATTATGGATCTATATATTATTCTTTATATAATAAAGTGTTGGACACTAAAAATGATGCCCTCGCAATTGCGAGGGCCACACTGCTAGTTACAATGAAAGGGAAAATGCAGTTTATACTATCAATGATAGAACCCCAACACGGTAAAGACGGTTTGCATGATAATCATGATCACGATTAGGAAGATGGCAGCGGCAAGGGACAACAACACCCACGGGCTCCTGAAGTAGGCGCGGAAGTTAGCATGCCACATGTTCCAAGGCCGTCTGAGGTAGCCATTCACCTGCCTCTGCACGTCGTTGAGCGCGCTGTCTGGCTCTAGTGCCATGTCCCTCGCCATGCCATTGAACAACTTGGCCACGGCCTTGTCGCTGCCAACAACGTTTTGGATGATCCCCTTGGAGCTCAGCAGTGCCACGTCCTTGGCCGAGTTGATGATGTTTGTCATGAAGAACACGTAAGCGGTCACGTCGTTCCCGGCGCCAACGTGCAGCCGCTCGAACGCCATCATGTTGAGGAAAATGTACTCGGTGGAGTCATCCACGGGCACCATCGGTATGCTTAGCACGCCGTGCCGGAAGCGGATGTCGTGTAGGCTAGTGGACTTGCTCCTTTTGAACCGGATTCCAGCTTCGTAGAGATCCGCTGCAGATCGGATGATGTCGTTGTCCTCCCTGTCCCGAGACCTCGGGATTTCCTGGTATCCACCACCAAAGAGCATGCTCCGTAGAAAAATATCAAGTGGGTGGAGCCCTAGGCTAATGCCTGGTGACAGTGGTTGGGAAGATGGGTCCAGAAACCATAGCACCATCATGTTGACGATGTTGTCGTTCTAGCCATCATCCATGCATGAAAGCAATTCAATGTTTAGCCAAAGATATAAAATTCACAAAAAAAGATAAGTGGTGTTTGAGATATATCTTTGACTTCTTGGGTGATACTTAAAAGAATTATTTATTTTCTCCTTGAAGCAATGTATAGTTGACAATGGATGAGGATGCATGTTACAACCTATTTTACCCCCACTACGGGTACGGGAGGCATGCATTAGGTGCACACACTTTTCAAAACTTATTTACAAAGATTTGTCCAAGCAAATGATGATTATTTGATGAGACATTGATGTCATTAGAAAGTTCTTTCCAATACAAATCCAGTGATAGTATCAATTTTATCCAACATAGTCGAGATATACTAATTGCTCAACTTTTTTTTTTCAATGGCTAATCCTGAAAAGCTCCCGGCCCATGCCTTATTCGTATATAGTTAGTAATATTTACATAATAATTGAGTTAGATAACTTGATTATTCTAGACATCAGGCTTTTGTAGCGTTCCTTTAATCTTTCCGAACCAAACATTATGTCGTCAATGCTAACACCAAGCATGATGTTCTTTTTACTCTTTTCTGTTTTACCTGGTGGTTTCTTTTGTGACAAAGAAAAGCAATAGAGCGAATTTTAGCGACTCCTACTTACCGGATGACGTCAGTTAGTTGATTCCGGAGATTGATTCGTAAGTGTAGCATTACTCAAAATTATCTGGTAAGTTTAGGCTATCGGCAAAAACAATAATATTTACTCACTAAAGGAGAAGCTGAATACGCCGACGGCCGGGTCCCGTCGGTGTAGGCCCTAAATACCGTCGGCGTAGGCTGGCCCGACGGCTGCCGTCGGCGTACAGCCCCGTAGGCGTAGAAAATCCGTCGGCGTATATAGCTACGCCGACGGCGTCGGCGTAGACCATATGGGGTCCACCTAGATGACTAACGGCCGTTTGGCTACGCCGACGGCTTTACCGTCGGCCTAGATTTTTTCAATTTTTTTTCTCAATTTTTTTTTTTAATTTTTTTTTTCATATTTTTTAAACATTTTTGTATTGTTTAACTTGTTAATCTCACATGGACATTTTTTATTCTAAGTATACTTAGTCTCAAGTCAAATTGTACAATTAGTCAAACTTCCTAACCGGGTCACCCATCCTAATACTACTCCAGCCCAGCATGCTTAACTTCTTCATTCCTTCCACATGAGCTTCCGACAAAGAAACTAGAACTTGTTATGAATATTATCATATCAAACCTATTAACCATTACACTATAATGTTAGACATATTTGTTTTTTTACATTCCATACAATTTTTTGAGTAAACAACAATAAATAAGTAATAATAATCTTGAATTCAAATAAAAATAAAATAAATTTTATTTATTTTGCTTTTTTTATTTAAATTTGAATAATTCATATCTACAAATCCGTAAATCACAATTCGACAAATAATATATCCAAATCGATCAGAAAAATGAGAGGAATCCAAATATGACATCCCTATCATCTATTTAATTATATATCATAAATTTTAAATATTAGACCAACTGAAACTATGTCAAGATTCATGAAACACCACGTTTTTGGCACTCGAAAAATAAAAAATGCCTTTTTGGTGCGACAAAAAGGAAAAATTCCTCCCGCAACATTGTTTGCCATCCCATGATACACATGTGTGCATAATATGGACACATTATCGCAAACTATACCGTGATTATATCAATAATATTGGTCATTTGACCTGAAATCCAGAAAACCTCGATTGAGATAGGCCATTTTGTGAAGGTTTTTTAAGACTCAATGAATATACCAAGTATGGTATTTTTCCATTGAACTATGTCATATAATATGACACCACGCGAAGGTTTTGCATTGTTTTGATCGTTTTTTAATTTTTATGCCCATTTCAAACTATCGTCAAACTTCCTAAATCGAGGGGCATGATGATTCTTAGCTCGGGGACGAGTCTCAGTAAACTTGCATTAGATCTCTGATGAAATAGCATATTGTGAACCTAAAAATGATTTTTACAAAAAATCACGAGCAATATATCATGTACATGTAGTTCAAATCTAACTCATTTCCTACCGATTCAGCAAGAATTTGTCTTTTTCACGAGAGGTGAACGGAAAGGTTTGAGATTCCTAGGTTGGGAAATTGTCCATTCAATATGGTCTAGTATTTTAAAAAATGTGTTATTATTATTTTGAAACTTTCATTTGGTGGTTGCTTCACAAAAACACCCCTTTTTTTGCACTCGAAAAATGAAAAATGGCTTTTCGGTGCGACGAAAAGGAAAACTTTCTCCTGCAACATTGTTCACCATCCCATGATACACATGTGTGCACAATATGGACACATTATCACAAACTATACCGCGATTATAGCAATAACATTGGTCATTTGACCTGAAATCCAGAAAACCTCGATTGAGATAGGCCATTTTGTGAAGGTTTTTTTAAGACTCAATGAATATACCAAGTCTGGTATTTTTCCATGGAACCATGTCATATAATATGACACCACGCGAAGGTTTTGCATTGTTTCGATCGTTTTTTAATTTTTTATGCCCATTTCAAACTATCGTCAAACTTCCTAAATCGAGGGGCATGATGATTCTTAGCTCGGGGACGAGTCTCACCAAACTTGCATTAGATCTCTGATGAAATAGCATATTGTGAACCTAAAAATGATTTTTACAAAAAATCATGAGCAATATATCATGTACTTGTAGTTCAAATCTAACTCATTCCTACCGATTCAGCAGGAATTTGTCTTTTTCACGAGAGGTGAACGGAAAGGTTTGAGATTCCTAGGTTGGGAAATTGTCCATTCAATATGGTCTAGTATTTTTGAAAAATGTGGTATTATCATTTTGAAACTTTCATTTGGTGGTTGCTTCACAATAACACCCTGTTTTTTGCACTCAGAAAATGAAAAATGGCTTTTCGGTGCGACGAAAAGGAAAACTTCCTCCTGCAACATTGTTCACCATCCCATGATACACATGTGTGCACAATATGGACACATTATCACAAACTATACCGCGATTATAGTAATAACATTGGTCATTTGACCTGAAATCCAGAAAACCTCGATTGAGATAGGCCATTTTGTGAAGGTTTTTTTAAGACTCAATGAATATACCAAGTCTGGTATTTTTCCATGGAACTATGTCATATAATATGACACCATGCGAAGGTTTTGCATTGTTTCGATCATTTTTTAATTTTTTATGCACATTTCAAACTTCCTAAATCGAGGGGCATGATGATTCTTAGCTCGGGGACGAGTCTCACTAAACTTGCATTAGATCTCTAATAAAATAGCATATTGTGAACCTAAAAATGATTTTTACAAAAAATCATGAGCAATATATCATGTACTTGTAGTTCAAATCTAACTCATTTCCTACCGATTCAGCAGGAATTTGTCTTTTTCACGAGAGGTGAACGGAAAGGTTTGAGATTCCTAGATTGGGAAATTGTCCATTCAATATGGTCTAGTATTTTTGAAAAATATGGTATTATCATTTTGAAACTTTCTTTTGGTGGTTGCTTCATAAAACACTCCGTTTTTTGCACTTGGAAAATGAAAAATATGTTATACGAAAGTATTTGTATTTTTTATGTATTTTTTTGAATAAAAATATATAATATTTGAGTTTATATAGATATATCTTATTTTTCTACAAATTTTGATATATTATATGTATTTTTCTGAATTTAAATGATTTAGTTATGATTTTTCTAAGATTAATGTGGCAAAAAAAGAAAAATAGCTACGCCGACGGCAAAGCCGTCGGCATAGGTTTGCCGTCGGCGTAGACTTGACGCCGTTGCTCTGCCGTTAGCCCAATGGGCTACGCCAATGGCGGTCGTCGGCCTATTTATTCTACGCCGACGGCAAAACTGGGCCGACGGCCCCGACATTTTGCCGTCGGCGTATAAAAAGGCCGTCGGCCTATTTTGTTATTCCCGTGGTGACTACTCCCTCCACCCCCTCCATCCCAAAATAACTGACTTGGATTTCTCTAGATTCACGATGTATCCATATATTAAATCATGTCTAGGTACTTTTTGAATTTTTTTCATGGATTGTGTTCAGTTCTTGCCTTGATTCAGACACTAGCTATAGAAAACAACCTGGTATGGCCATTGGAGAGGCATTTAGCTAGTTGGAAATAGATATGATCAGAGTAGCGTAGTGTAAGTTTCATGAGGGAGTAGTTACCGACCGGAGGCTTTCCAGTCTCAACGGCGTTGAGCTTGTGGAGGAGGAGCAGCGGCAGCTGGTTCTCGAGCATGAGCATGTCCCGCCGGATGTAGGGAACCATGTACAGTATCCCGTGGTGGCTGAAGATCGGGTCGTTGGTGGCGTAGTCGTTGGCGTTCTTCCCTTCGGCCGTCCTCATCAGCTCGAGCAGGAAGCAGCCGTCGAGGATCATCGTCTCCAGGAACCGCTCCCTGCCCCTGCCCTCGTTGCCGATGCCGAGGTCCATGTACGCGCTCTCCAGCTGCTCCGCGGCGTCCTCCACGGCGGCGGCAAAGTCGCGGAGCGGCCGGCCCGCGCGACGGAGCAGGTGCCGCAGCGCCCGGCGCTTGTGCTCCTCCATGGGCAGCAGGTTGGGGTCTCCGTGGTGGAAGGGGCCGAGGGACACCACCTGAGGCCGGTACGCCTTGCTGTTGATGTCCTTGATGCACGCCGGCACGCGGTAGATGCAGGGACGCTCCCACCGCCGCACCTCCGCCGACTTGTCGGCTTCCTTCAGCGTCTCCTCCAAGTCCAGCACCCACGTCCTGATCTCGCCGGCCTCTGCCGCCATTCTGGTTGAGTCTATGAGATATATGATTGCTACAGCTAAGATTATAGATATATCTATATACTGATGTATGCATGTGAACGTAGCGCTAATTAGCTAGCTAGCTAGCTATATATATATATATATATATATATATATATATATATATATATATATATATATATATATATATATATATATATAGCATATATATGAAGTGGGCCGAGGACGTGCCTAAACTATGGGGGTGATCAACATGAAGTGGGAGGAGCATGCCGGAGCCACGAGGAAGCGAGGAATATGTGAAAGGTGGCCACCATTCTTGGGAAGGCCGCACGCAAGAGAACATTTGATATAAATTAAGATTGAGTACAGGGTAGGCGAGGCATTGCAGACATCTGTTTTTTCATAGATGATTAATTTGTAATCTGTCCTTTTGAAATTATTAATGGTTTCTGGTTCGTACTAATCCCTCCGACCCAAATTAGTTGACTCAAATATGTAGATACAGATGAATCTAATACTAAATCATGTCTAGATACAATCAAATCTAGACAAATCCAAGGCAACTAATTTGGGTCGGAGGGAGTATAGAATAGATGAGCAGGGTCGAAGCATATATATATAATAAAATTTAGAAATGACATAATTATTTTTGTTTACATGTCGTAAAAAATTTGGACATAAAATACATATTTTAGGTGTTTTTTACACTATAATGACTCATAAACATTATTTTTTGTCAAATTTTTTGGTTGTGGTGAATATATGAACATAATTATTCGTATATAAAACATATTTTTTCAATCTAACAACGTAGAAATATGTTGGGTGCAAAATAACTACTCTACACCCTGGGTGCTGAATAGGGTTTCTATATATATATATAAAATTTCCTCAATAAACTTGGTCAAAGTTGATGAAGTTTGACTTTTTTAAAAATCTATATGCACTATATTATGGCAAGGAGGGAGTATGTATCTCTAGTGATAGATATTGTTTCATTTTCATAATTCAAATTGTAGTGTATTGTTAAAGCGATAGAAAATGGATGGTAGACAAATATTGATCTAAAACACTACTTTTTTTGAAATGGATGCTTTTATTACTTTGAGTCTACTACAGACATAGCTTCCACTAACGGTCCATAAACACCCTCCTGTTGGGTTTAGCGTTGTCAGCCGTATACGGGGTTCGTGAAAATCACGACTTTCACTCACGAGCGGGATCCCCATTAGTGTAAATGATGTAGATGTACCACTGAATGGCAGAGGTTCTCCCCATAAATGGCAGCTGTTTGGTGTTTTTTTGGTCTGTACACAAGGATCACATCCATCATTATAAACAATATACCCATGTCCATGCACTCATCACCATTCTGAACAAAGCAAATATCACAACCACCATTACATATACAAGTCCCATACAAGATTCACCAACTACCATTATAGATATGTACTATACAAGAATTACAACCGCCATTATATGTACAACAAAGAAGAATTGCAACCACCATTACATATATACAAGATATTGTCTCTAAGAGAAAGTTAAGGTGAAGGTAAATAGGCTAACAAAGTAACAAGTATTGCCAAGGACCCAAACTTATAGCCCAAATGATAGCTGGTTGGGGATATAAGCATACTTCAAGGACTTGATCGCGCCTAGATAACTCATCTGGTAGTTATTATCCATGACAAGTGGTTTACTTTAGGATGTTGTTTTCTTATTTATTTAGTTGTATTCTATTTATAGCCTAAATAATATGAAAAAAAGTTGAATCAGAAGGCTATCGATATACGTAATAATAAGATTCTACTAAAAGATCAACAAGAATATAAAAAATGGATATTCGCTTTCTTCACTTGGTGTTCATGTAGGAGAATATATTTATAGCCACTTTTATACCCTCTAACCAAATTCAAAGTGAATTATATTTTTTTGTACTCTTAGACTTAATATTTGGTTGTTTCTTATGCAATGAGATAAATTTTATTGTTTACTAAAAATAACTAAATAAATCATACAATGAAAAACATAAAATCAAAATTATTTACAATTCCTAAAATATTTATGACGATTTGGAACTAAATTTTTTATCTTGTAGAAGAAAATGAAAAAGAAATCAACCAACTTTCGGCCTTTTGCATTTTAAGTGGATTTCTACCTAGTAACCCAAACTACTTGAAATTTGAGTGACATGTGTATTACATAATATCTCAAACTTACCAAAAAAAAATGTGTCCATATTTATGTTATAATGTCTTTTGCAAAGTAATGAGAAAATTCAAAAATGTTTGGTTACTTTATAATCATGTTCTCTTATTTCTTTATGAAATTTGATTTATAGAAATAGTTAAATAAGCTACAAAAACATGGAAATTGCTATGATACAAGAATACATAATAAAATATTATAACAATACTTTAAAAAATGAAATAGGTGAGATCAAAATTCGTAAATTGTTTGTATCAAACCGTGTTCATTTAAAACAAGATCATTAAAATCACTTATGTACTCGATAATCAAATTCATGGAAAATAGTTTTATTTGTCCTTTATGTTTTAAAATGTAATTTTAGTTCATATGTTTGATTCCAATAAATTTGTGATTGCCCCTTTTCTTATTTAGTTTCTGTGAGTGTGATGTCATGTAATATTTGCACAATTATTCTAAAGAATGTTCTCATCAAAGCAAAGCATCATGAAAGAAGAAGCAAAAACAAGGCATTAGCGGTAAAGAGTAGTAGAATGATGGAACACATAAGAGAAATTTCAGAGATCTTATAATTAATGATAAAATTGTTTATGAGGTGACTAGGTTCCTCTATATCCAAACATGAAGGTAAATGATCCATATTCTAGGGTCATCGTATTTGTTTCATGAATGGAGCTAAAGTAATATATATGTTGATCCTTAGCCACATACCACTAACAACAATGCTATCTTGCCTAACATTTCACATATGGGCATGAAAATTAAGGGTTTCCCCATGAGTTCATTGTAAACAAGATGAGTCTCTATGAATCTGGCCATACTATATTTGTGGGACAACCAAAGGTAGCTTCTATGACATTACACCTTAGATTCAAAGCAGGTTTCACTGTGTTGTTCCTCTCTATGTAGGTTCCCCTGTGCGTCTCCCTAAAAACCACCCTCACTATGTGATATATTTGATGGTATGATGCTAATGAAGAGTGGTATGAGAGATAGCATGATATGTAGGGCTCGTACCACTCCATATATTATGTTTAGTAAATTCATATTGTGGTTCTCTCTTGTGGCTTTGTTTATCCAGAAGAAAGGTGTATATAATGCCCAATCTTCGTAAATCCCATCAAAGCAGGGTTTTCCATGGATTAATAACATTCCTTTGAATTATACTCTGTGTAAAATAGGGTAGATATTAATAACACTTTGGAAATTCTAGGTAAAAATTGTACATTATTATGCAATTAAAGTAACAAAAACATGGATTTGAAATGCACGCATCAGAAGTTCTAAGAAGTGGCCAGAAATTGTCCGAGTCCTCTCGTGTTCAAGGCAGGATTGTCTAGATGCACATCCAACCTGTTCGTTCAGGCTATGAATAAACCTTGACTCTCAAAAAATAGTACACCCTAGATTTTTCACAACATTTGAATCAAACTATCTAGATGTGCATTTTATAAATAGTTGTCACTTTATGCCCCTTGCAAATATATACCCCCTCACATATGTGGCTAAGGGGTACGCTTCAAAATATTCTACATATATATGATAATCAAAGCCATTTTAAGTTATGTAATCTTCCACTTGAGCTATCACATAGTGATGCGAGTGAGGGAATATGCATGTGAAACCAACCATTATTGAGATCCTAGGACTACCCCCTTCGCAAGATCATTTGAGCAAGTTCCTCGAGAATTCATGTCACTTATTTATCTTAGAGTTTGGGGCTATCTCCTAGGAGGTAAGAATCCACCAGGAAAATCCAATGAGTTGGCCCGGGAGTCTCTAATGGTTGGGGATCACCTAGCATCCTTTTGTGGAAGAGTTAAAACTTTGTTGTGTGAAGTTCTCCTAGAAGAAGGCTAGGTCTTGGTGACCATGTGAACATGGTTTACCATGAAATCTCCATCAAATATCAGAGTCCATCTATCCCCGCCCTCCAAGTTCTTGAATTTTGAGATACATGGTCTTCATCTACATGTCCCTTTAATTATTTTCATCCTTGTTACTATCTTCCTTAGACATCCTCTAGATTGTTTAACATGTTTATCTTTTTGATATAGTTACCTTTTTGATGCATGCACCCAGTGCTGACGTGTGACACTTTGTTTGGAACCCCAAGAGCAAAGTGTGATGAGCAGAACAACAAGTTTCCCTCGGTAGAGACCGAGGTTATCGAACCTGAAGGAGGAAGGAAACGTCTCAAAGGTGTTGCAAGCAACACGGATACCTACACAACACAAACTCAAGACTTTGTCCCAACGAATCAGTGAGATTGTCAAGTCAATGCAAGCTCCTCTTGCACTTCAAGCAAGAACTTACTACTCCTTTCCAACACCAAGCAACTTATTTGCAAAACAACTCAGCGAGAACAGGGGTCCAAACTAATTTATTCAAGCAAACTAAACAACCTAAGCAAATCAAACGAAAACTAAGACGCTCCAAGAACAACGCAACTAGGCATGAACTAATAAAAACGAAGTGTCTAGACAGACCTGAGCTTTTTATTCATGAAGAAGGGGATGCCTTGGGCATCCCCAAGCTTTGACGCTTGTACCTCTTGGATATTTCTTGGGGTGACACCATGGTGGCATCCCCAAGCTTGAGCTTTTGTCCATTCTTCATCTTATTGCATCATTCTCTCTTTACACCTAAAATTTTTTCTTCATACAACACTTCACACAATCTTCATTAGCAACATTAGTGTATTCAAAAGATATTAGACCCTTGGCAAAGTTTTGGAACAGTAAGTCTTTTCACTAAAAACACAATATACTATAGTAACTCCTTCAAAAATCTCAATTCACCTAAATAGAACTCAAAAAGGAATCAATAAGAAACAAATGCAAATAATGACAGAAATCTGTCAAAACAGACCAGCAGGTAGAAACCAATTTTTTCGAACATATTCTGTTGCTCAAATCAAAAAGTGTTGAACTAAGGAAAGTTAGATAACATACTGGGGGATTTTTTTTGTAAATTTTGATCTCTATCCGAGTTACAGAGACTCCTCACGAATTTGTTTGGTGAAGGATAGAAATCTGTTTCGGGACAACAACTCTCCAAATCTTACATCCCTCTCATTAGAGGTCATTATTGGCACACAAAGCAAACAAAAAGGATAAGGAGAGGTCATTACTGAAGTAATAAACTCCAACACTCAAAGAAACTCTTGGGTTATCTCCTAACAAGTACTTTTATTTAACGCGTTTAAGTTAGGCACAAGAAGCAAGAAGAATCAAGTATTTTCAAATGAAGAAGGATTAACATCCATACTTGCAAAGTCTTCAACTATGAAAGGTATCTCATCCAAATGGGTTTTGGAGGATCCCTTCTCATCTCTCTTTGGTCTACTACTTTCATCAAAAAAGGTTTTCAGGAGCAATCCAATCAAAATTCTTTTCAAAGGCTTCATGCATTCCAACAAGCTTAAAGGGTATGGGTATCTTGAATTCTTCTCTAGGCTTTGTTTTATCAGAAATACCCACAACATCTACACTTGAGCCTAGGATATTGAAACGCTCAAAAACCTTTTTGGCCTCCCTAGCAACACCATGAAATTATTTTGATAAAGTTTCAAGGATGAATTATCTCTTTTCAGCATTCTTTTCTTCTTTTAGTTTTAGGAACAAGAATTGTATGAAGGGGTTAAGGCTAACAAACCTGGCCTCCAACTTATGAACTAAAGAAGCTGCAGCAATCTCATAACTAGGAGAAAGCTCTTCTATAGAATTTTCCTCAATATCTTCATGCCTGCTAATATGATTAAAGAATTCTTCAATATTATATTTTCCAATTATAGAGCCACTACCTATTGCAAAATCTTTCAGGGCGAACTTGGGGAGCAACATGGTGAGCTAGAGCAAGGTGTCAACTAGAGTAGGAACTAATTTTTTGTGTTTTTGAATAAAGCAAGCAAACCAAACTAGACTAATTTTTTTGGTTTTTTTGGAAAGAGGCAAACAAAACCAAGCAAAAGAAACAAAGCAAACTAAAAACAAAGTAAAGAGAAAGGAAATGAAGGACTCCCCTTGTGAAGACGTCCTTAGCCTCCCCGGCAACGGCGCCAGAAATCTTGTTGATGGCGCCTTGATGCTTGACAGGGAGGAAGAAGTTTGATGTCCCTTTAGTCCCCGGCAACGGCGCCAGAAATCTTGATGCGTGCACCCAGTGTTGATGTGGGACACTTCGTTGGAACCCTAAGAGCAAGGTGTGATGAGCACAACAGCAAGTTTCCCTCAGTAGAGACCGAGGTTATCGAACCTGAAGAAGGAAGGAAACGTCTCAAAGGTGTTGCAAGCAACATGGAGACCTGCACAACACAAACTCAAGACTTTGTCCCAACGAATCAGTGAGGTTGTCAAGCTCACCGGTTTGCTGTAACAAAGGATTAAACGTATGGTGTGGAAGATAATGGTTTGTAGCAAGTAAACAAGTAACAGTGGAAGATGTATCAATGGTAAAAATTGGACCGGGGTCCATAGTTCACTAGAGGTGCTCTCCTTAGATAAACAACATGGCATGAAGGGTAAACAAATTACAGCAGGGCAATTGACAGGAACTAAGCAAGGCATAACAATGCATTTACTAGTCAGAAAGATCCTATGAGATTCGATTGGGCAATACAACAAGATACATAGACCGCCATCCAAATGCATCTATTACTAGAAGTCCACCTTTAGGTTATCATCCGAACCTCCTCCAGTATTAAGTTGCAAGCAACAGACAACTGCTTTAAGCAAAGTGTGTAAGGTAAACAGTCCACATGTTCCATAAACAAGAGACCGTTGTTTTATCCCTAGTAGCAACAACACATCTACAACCGAAGAGATTATTGTCACTTTCCTTGGAAACTAGAGGCATGAACCCACTATCGAGCATAAATATCCCCTCTTGGAGTCACTAGCAACTACTTGGCCAAGATAGCTACTAACACCGGAGAGCAAGCAAGATCACAAACAACACAAACATGATAGAATCATAAAGACAAAACCATTAATCAAACCAACATAATAATCTCAATATCCATCGGATCCAAGCAAACACAACATGCATGATTACAAATAGATTAGATCTTGATCATGAACGGAGCTCACAAGATCTATACATGAAAGCACGAAGGAGGAGATACAACCATCTAGCTACTACATGGACCCATAGTCCAAGGTGGAACTACTCACACATCATACCGGAGAGAAGGCCTCTGGGATGATCCCCCCTCCGGCAGGGTGCCGGGAAGAACTTCAGATCCCCCCGATCTAGGGACGATGGTGGCGGTGGCTACAGACGGTTTCGTGGAGATTTGATCTAGTGCTTAGGGTTTCTGTATCGGGGGCTTCTTATAGGCAAAGGGGGAGGCCGAGGCGGCGGCCAGGGGCCCCACACCCCTCTTCGGCTCCCCTCTGGACTTCTTGTTCCCCACGAAAAGTAATTTACTTTAACATTTGTCCCGTATAATTTCGAGAATATTTCTTTACTAACTTTTCTGAAACCAAAAACAACAGAAACGGGCATCTGACACTGTTGCAACTTGTTAGTAGGTTAGTACCAGAAAAAAATGTAAAAAGCACCTCAAAGTGTAGACAAGTAAAGCAAAGTAGATACTAAACAAGCATGGAGCATCAAAAATTATAGATAAGTTTCCAACGTATCACTTTTTCATAGAGGATCATATAATTTATTTCTATCTGAGAGTATACCTTCAATTCCTCATTTCCCTATAAATCAACAAAAATAAAAACATTATGCGCATATTCACCACCTTCTCGATATCTTTGATCCTTCAAAAAGGAAATGTAAATTTTAAAATCGCTGATATGTGGGTTCCAAATAACATTGTACTACCTCCGTTTCAAAGCTTAAGGTTTTTTTAAAGTTAAGTACGAAAAGTTTGACTGAAATTTTAGAAAAAACTATCAAGAACTATGATATTATATAGATATCATGTGAAAATATGTTTCTTTATGTATCAAAGGGTATGGATTTCGTATTGTAAATATTAATATTTTCTCTAAAAACTTGGTCAAGTTTTATGTAGTTTGACTTTTATAAAAAAATATAAGCCTTAATCTTTGGAATGAAGGTAGTATGTGCAAAGGAATATAATTAGAACAATATAGGAAATCAATCAATGCAATGCACCCTAAACATATATAAAAAATTAGGAACTTCTTGCTTTTTAGGGTATTATATATAATTGTCTTGGGGCTCGTGGGTAATATTTTGTGGCTGGTTAGTTAATCTGAACGAGTTTATCTTTCGTTAGATCTAGATCTTTATAACTTACATGTCAATCAATCATTTTCATGTAATATTATTGACATTTGTGCATGATATCCCCTTGGAACTATTCATATGAAACATTTCTCCTTTCTTTTCAATCTACATTGTTTCGAGATCAAACATTGTAATCAACCATTCATTTAATTTCGTCTATTATTTTCTTATATGAACTCATTAGTAAAAAAAATAGAATTATTTTCATGGAGAATATAGTCATACTCCCTCCGGTCCAAAATACTTGTCATGGTTTTAGTTCAAATTTAAACTAAAACCACGAAAGGTATTTTGGACTGAAGGGAGTATTATTTTTATTTGTAAAGCGAATGATCATAACGGTAAGGAAATAAAGAGAACGAGAGCCCCTTTTCTTTTTTACATCAATCTCAATAATCTTTTTAATATAATGATTGTCCTTTAAAATAGAACCTAGTTTTCTTTGTCGGGAGGGACAAGATATGTTACTAACCTAGGGTTTTTTAAAGATGTTCCCATAATTCATGTCAATAATATCAATACTATTTTTCTGTATGTAGGTTGACAATTTGATTATTACATATGAATGACTATAGGGTAATGTGTAGGATAACATGCGCAATGAGCGAGTGAGAAGTGAAAGAAAAATCATCTATAGTTTAGTAATTAATGCATTAAGAAAGTGGTTGTCATTCATAAATTGAAATATTTAATACTAAATTGGAGAAAACGTGAGATTTTTGGGAGTAATACAATGATTACTAAATGATACTAGATAAAAGTGAATTTGACATGTCTAAAGAATATAACACAATGCTACTTTTTTATAACAAGAAAAAAGAATTTTAGTGATGATGTGGCCTAATGTGGAGGCAAGCAAAGTAATTAGTATAAGATGATCACCGAGCATAATGTGCAAGAATTAGTAAGGAGTAGATGTGAATGTGACTGAATGTAAAGGTAAAAATAGTTTGTAGATCTATAGTTATGTATGGAGCTAACATGCATCAACAGAATTTGCGATATATGTCAATATGTCATATTTGTATAAAATTGAACAAGGCTACTGAACTATATCGATAATATTTATTCTGATTTTATAGGATAGTGTAATTTCATAACCTCATCAATTCATTCGACCATCAACCACCACACCTTCCACCATAACTATTATTTAGAGCAAAACAACTTGTCCCCTCATATCAAGCGTTCAATATATAGCAGGCACATCCATTGTTTATTTTTTTGTACACATCCACTCTATGGTGTGTGTTGTTTGAAAATTCATTGGAAGAAATTCAGATGGCACAATTGTTAGACTAGGCCTGCAATGGATGCAAATGGTGCACTTAAAATGTCAATCAGTTTTATTAGGAATTGTAGACATTGGGA
Source organism: Avena sativa (assembly GCA_916181665.1). NCBI lineage: Eukaryota > Viridiplantae > Streptophyta > Magnoliopsida > Poales > Poaceae > Avena > Avena sativa. Next base: position 290,972,648 of record OV702296.1, read on the forward strand.
AAGAGCTAGCTAGTATCCATGTTGCATGCATGGATGTTACTCAATAAACACCCATGTAATCCTTCTTTTCTACCCCAAACGCAGGGTCAGCGGCAAGTAGCGGATGTAGGATTTGATGAAGGTAAGAGCCACTACTCCGGGCTGTAGCTGGGTAGCGTCCGCACGCTGCACACAACCTTGCTTTTCATCCTCCTTTCACAGCTGCATGCCAAACTTTCAGGACAAGTCGTGCTTGCATGACCGCACCGTCTCCCAACACATTACCTTTTTCTTTGAGAATTATTAAATTTCAGAATTCAGAAAATTATAGAAGCCATCAGGTGGCGACACTAGATAGACATGGCGACCTTGGTCATTGAGAACATAACTTCTATCAAGCCTATGAGCTTCCTTCTTCAATCTCCTACTCTTGTGGACAAAAATAAGCTCCTCGAAATCCTCTATGGACACCATGATCTCCTTGGCAACATGTGCATAAACACCCATAGTCCCGTGTTCCATACTAGTAACAACGCTCCTGCAATCTGACGCCACGTGAACTCTCCTGGTGTTTATGTATCTTGCAAGTTCCACTACCTCATGGCACGCCAGCGCCACAAAGGTCTCCGGTTCCGTCTTCCCTTGAAAGATCACCGCAGAGGCACCCCTGAAGTAACCACATTATCATCCCATGCAATGGCTGGCACAACACCCCATCATGTGTTCTTGCTAACCGATTCGTCGGCATTTATCTTCAGCACCCCCTGTGGTTGTGGTATCTAACTGGTTCTATGTTATTTGATGCACTCGGTTTTGTCCTCACCGCCCCCTTGCTAGGTTAAGATCACGATAAAATTCTCCACAAAATGGTGTACCGAGAGGGGGCTTTGAAAAATCTTCTCGTGGAATGCCTTCCTCCCGGTGTGCCATATTTCCCAAAGTGTGATGAACACCCTAGTTTGATCATGATGCCCACAAGTATAGGGGATCGTTGAAATATTTGATGAGAAGTATTACCCAAATTTATAGTTCGACACAAGGGGAGCACAAGAATACCAATAATATTTTAGCAATTGAGGCGTCACTCTCAACCACACATGTGTATCAGTATTCTCAATAAACAAGTGGTGATTGCAGCAGTTGAAATAAAACAGTAAAGCAAACAGTAAATAGTAGCAGCAGATTTCCAGTTTTCACCAGAAGTAGTGATCTTGTAACTTTCAATGGCTAAAAGCGTAGGCATGAGGTGATACCGTGATGTTGCATGAATAATATTGATCATATAATATAAATACAAATAACATAGTGTTCATCTCTAATTCCGTTGTGTGTAGGTGTGTGTTCCAAATATAGTTATGCGTACTGACCAAGAGAATTTGCACAAAATCTATTGTCCTACCTGCCCATTTTATAGGTCCAACTTGGAACTACATGTATTTAAGGTATACCATTTTGAATAGCCTGGAACAATGCATTAACAATACATGAACACACATAATCCTAAACCATTACATATCCCTCTTGTTTTCCCTAGCTGTCACTTTGGTGTTCATAGGATCAACATAACAATAGGTAATACACTTTGCAGATAAATAAAAAACTCATATATATGATGGATCAATAAAACTATAGTAGTGAAATCATGTCACTCGGGCCCTAGTAACAAGCATTAAATATAGAAAAAGTGCATCAACACTCATACAAGGACATCCTTAAGATAAACCCCTCAAATCTCGACATATATGCATGATTACATGATCAATCTCATCCAATCCCCATCCACCTCGCATGCCTACAAAGAACTACTCACTCATGGAGAGGGAGAAGGAGCACATGGTTAACAGAGATGAAATTGGTGATGAAGACGATGTCCAAATCCCCCTCTCCAATGTGGAGATTACGATCAATCTGACCCTAGAAACAAAGATCGCTATGGCCGCAGCGCTCTGTTTCACAAAACGCTCTATGCTCCTGGTAGGATATGTTTTGGGGGTATATAATGGGGTATGCCAAATGGGGACGAGACGATGCTCGAGGGGCGAACGACCATAGGTGGCGCGTGCCCATCATAGGTCGCACCACCTGGGCTTGTTCGGGCCTTGTGGCCCCTCTTGTGAGTTTACAAGTCCAGTAGTCCTTGTTCCGATGAAAAAATTACGTGGTATTTTCTCCAATTTTATTTACTGCGGAAATATATAGTAATTAGACTTTTGCTAAATAAAGCGTCAGATTCAGCAGTTTTACCCATGTCCGAGGAGATTCTGGAGCAATCCATCGAGCAAAGCACTTGGAAAAGTAGATACATTTGCAATGTATCAGATCATCGTGCCTAAGAGTGGCTATGATAGGTGCCATCCACTCCCTTGCTCCACGCTCATCAGCATTTTGGGTGTTCAGTCACCTCCTCATCGTCCAAGGCCCAGGCGCACCTTGAGATCACGTAGTCGAGCAATGTATGATGCCATGAATATTGCGCTCCAGACAGCTGACACCAATCATCAACAACCATCTTCCTATAATGTTTCGCATCATTAGTTGACATGGATTGCTTTACCAACCTCCAAAGGAACATCCACACTTTCGAGGGCACCTGAGTGTGCCACTGCACTGTCCACTCTTTCTCCACAACATCAGCTCTAGAGCTAGTGGCTCTATTATCCAACCACGCCTCTCTCCTGTCTCGAGTAACGACAAGAATTCTATATGCCAATCTCACGGACAAGACACCGCGAGGGTTTTAGTGCCACACCCATAGGTCATTATGGCGATGATTGTAGATAAGGATATATATAGGATTACACCGATGTCCATCAGCATCAAATGTTGTCACAACTTCTCCTCCTTCCATGAGGTCGTGCTCATATCCATGAGCTTGGAGACACGCCTTGAACGCATATCCCCTTCAGCCGTGATGCATGCTACTGGAAGCAACATGCCATCACGTGGGATCCACTGACCATTCCACGGATCGGTAGTGGATCCATCGTCGATGCTCCGCACTAGTCCTTGTTTCAGAACTTGCACTCCCTTGTGAATAGCCCTCCAAACTTGGGAAGGGGTTGATCCCACATCTCACTGCAACAACTCTTTGTCAAGGATCGAAGTATCCCGCCTTCAAAACCCTAGCACTCAAAGAACCAGGATTCTACAGAGTTCCCACAGTCATGAATTTATTAGATGGGCTAGTGGGTTAGTGGGAGGGGAGAGATACCACAAGGGATTTAGTTTGGGATCTAGGCTTTGGGTTGAGTATTTAGGCTGCAAAAAAAAGAGCATTACTGACTCTATTCACTAATAAGTGTATTTCTATCTTTTGTATTTAGTCAAACTTTTTAGAATTTAACCAAAGAGTAGTAACATATATGATGTTAGATTGGTGTATTATAAAAAACATTTCAAGATGGATCTAGTGATACTAATTTAGCATCAGAAATGTTGCTATGTTTTTCCATAAAATTGGTCAAACATTTAAAACTTTAACTTATAATGAAAGGTAGTATACTTATTCACGGACGAGAGAGTAGCATATAAATTTACAAATTTTGATTTTGACCAAAACCAAATTGTAGACAAAAAAGTTATTTGCAAATATCCTTTTTGTGGAAGTGATTTTGACGTGTGCGACGAATATGACCCCATGTTAAAAAAAATTATCAATAAAAATAAGTAATAGAAGAATTTTAGTGATGATGTGACTTAATGTGGAGGCAAGAAAAATAAGTAGTATAAGATGAGTTAGCATAATGTGCATGAGTTAGTAAGGAGTATATGAGAACGCGACTGAATGCGAAGGATTTTTTTTTACGTGTGAAGGAGAAATAGTTTGTAGATGTATAGGATTAGCACACATCAATGGAATTTGTGTTGTATGTCGTATTTGTATTAACTTGATAATATTTATTCTGAATTTATAGGGAAGTGCACTCTGAGAAACTCATAGAATTAATTCGACATCACCCACCACACCTTCACTATCATTTAGAGCACAACAACATGTCCCCTCGTGACAAGTGTTGTTCGATATATATAACAGGCACATCCATGTTGTCCAGTACTAATTTATATACATTCACTCCATGGTGTGCGTTGTTTGAAAAATCATTGGAACAAATTCAGATGGGACAAGTGTTAAACTGAGCGTGCTAAGCTGGATTGATATGCATGTGGTAAACATAGAATGTCATCAATTTTATTAGGAACAGTAGACATCGGGAAAGAGCTATCTAGTATCCATGTTGTCTGCATGGATGTTGCTCAACAAACACTCATATGTTCCTGTTTTGCTACACCAGAAAATGTTCTAGCATCATAGAATGTAGACATCCTCTCGGATGAGCCACCAACAAGTAGCGGATGTAGGATTTGTCGAAGGTAATGTCGACCAAGCCAGACTGTAGCCAAACAACGCCACACATGACCTTGCTTTTTAGCTGCCTGCCACAGCCAAACGCCATAGCTCTCTGCCCAAGTCGCGTTGGCACAACGTCACTGCCACACAGCACATTACCTAGCTGCATGGGAGGATCCTCAAGGAGTTTCACATTAGATGAGGTAGTGTTGGGTTAATGGGAGGGGAGATGGCCATATGTGTGATCAGAGACGGATCCAGGATTTGAGCAAGGGGGTGGCCAAGAAGGCAAAGGCCATACCCGAGATATAGCATAAAAATGTACCAAGTCTTAAGTATAGGATCGATATCAAACAACACAATATATGTCCACTTAAGCTAAATTTCTACTAGTGCAAAACTAAATTTAATGGGCACCAGACACAATGTTGGACTTTGCAGGAAGCCCTTACTAACATATACAATCGATTTGCGTTTTGTGGGTAGAGTTGAAAGTTCCAACAAACAACATGAAATGGTGAATTTTGGTTATATCTTTCTACTCATGCTTTGTTGAAATTCTTGTCATTACAAAAAAAACTATATAATATGCAATTCCGCTAACAAAAATTCTAGCTAGTATATCATATAAGATATATGTAAATTAATTCATATGTGTTGTAGTACCTTAGGACTCATGTTAGATAATGCATCAGCCATGTATTGACTAGACAGACGGAGGCATTCGAAAACTGACAGCTCGGCCAACGTAGACTACAGGAATCGAATGCTAGGCCGAGGGCTGTCCGTCGGCATAGCTAACTAAACCGTCGGTGTACGCTATGCCGACGGCTACCCTCGGCGTAGCTCCTCGGCGACGCACTCCCTCAGCGGAGATGTCTTGGCCCTCGGCATAGCGAAATGTCCCTCGGCGTAGGGTAAACCGAAGGCCTTGCCGCGACCATCGGCGTACTGATCGTCGGCGTCACGTGTCCACGCCGTCACACGTCGAGGCTAACGGCGCGCCAGTACGCCAACGGTCACGCCCTCGGGGTAGCTTGGACATATGCCAGCCTCTGGGCCGCCCCCGACACAGACATGGGCCCACATCTACGCCAACGTCCACCCCCTCGGCATACCCTGCCACGCGTACAACCCCGAAGCGCCCAGCACGGCCCTAGGCCGATGACCACCCCCTCGGCATATCGTGCCACGCGTAACGCCCAGGACGGCCCTACGCCGACGGCCAGACCCTCGGCGTAGGTCTGACCATTTGGTCACACGCAGGCAGGCCGTCGGTGTAGGTCCAGCCCAGATTTTTTACAGCGAAATTGTTTCATTCGGTTTTATTTCATAGCAGTATTAGATCATTGAAAGCATCAACATTTCACACAGCAGTAATTATTAACATCATTCAAACATGCTTACATCGTTCATACATCATTCAAACATGCTCACATCGTTCATACATCATTCATACATTATCACACAACCATAGACATCATCCCGACAACTATGGGGAGACGGGGTGAACTCGAGATCTCCCATGGTGAGAGAAGGCGTCCTGCGGCGAGGTTGTCGTCCAGTAGAAGCAACAGAAGAACCACCATGCGAGGAATTTGCGGGCGAAGCACCACCAACAGAAGGATCGAAGAAGCACCAGCAAAACGGCCAGGTGAAGGACCATCAGGGTGGGTGGGTGTGATCATCTGATGGCTACCTGGTGAGGCATGACCAAAGTGCTCGTTCTCGGAATATCCTGTCCCCTACATGTTCCCTACATGTTAGCAACTTGCGAGGCAAAGTAAAGCGGTAACCGGTGGTTTGGCAAAGAACTTACCGGTGATGATGCATAGTATGTCTGACGGAAACTTTCCCTCGATGGCAGGAATGACGCCGGCCCCGGCATGGGAGGTATGGGCCCTAGGACATTAACACTCTGTCCCGTTTGCATAGCCACAATCACCGCCTACAAGATACTTTAGATGTCAGGCACTAAAGCACCAAACTAGGAAAAGTGGGACTTGTATGTTTTGCAAAAGTAAAAGTTCAAATTTACATTTACGTACTAGTACTACGTGTAGACCGTACTTGCCGCCGGATGCTGCTGAAAGGCCACCTCATATTCATTATGATTAGCATCATAGGTCGCCTCGAACTCAGGCTATAATTTCAAATACAATGAATCTCGTCAACACTTAGCCATGCGGGAATGAAAGGCGTAGAGATGATGAAAATAAGGAAAACTTACATCATCAGAGTAGGTGGATCGACGAGGCTGGGCATGAGGCGGGATAGGGGGGCCATCGGCGGGGTAGGTAGCCTTGAGACGCGTGAAGCTCGTGTTGAGGGTAGGCTTGACCTTTTTATTAAGAATCTTGAGACGTCCATGCTCCAATCCGTGGCTCGACAGGAACAATGACTCCTCGTCGGTCTCCGCGTTAATGGGGTCATCCACATGCGGGTGACGAGCCTTCACCATCGTGGTGTAGGACTGCAAGTGTTCCTAGGCATGTCCAGGAAGGGGGTCACACCTGGGCCTACACATGGCACCTACCAACCTTGCACCACTCTCACACACATATCCTAGAAGCACATGCAAGTTTTCATGTGATTCTGACGCTCCGGTGGTCTTCCTCCGGCAAAACCCTAGATCGGGGCCCCCGGATCGTCTACCCCTATAGCTATCTCCGTACGAGGGTATCCCGGTGTACCTTTCTATTTATTTTAGTTTTTTAGGACATATGTACATGAAGAGCAAAGGTTGGGCCAACTTTGCCATATTCTAGGCACCGGTTGTCCCGCGGCGGGAGTTTCCACGTACAGATTCAGAATTTTACTAAGTGTTAACACATGTCCGAGAAGATGGTCACACCTGGGGCCTACACATGGCATCTACCAACCTTGCACCACTCTCACGCACATATCCTAGGGGCACATACAATTTTTCATGTGATTCCGACGTTCCGGTGGTCTTCCTCCGGCGAAACCCTAGACCGGGGCCCCTGGATCGTCTACCCCTATAGCTATCTCCGTACGACCTTTCGAATTTGTGGTAGAACTATGTCGAGAACTTGAATAAGATAACTAATATCTTGATTGTGGATGTTGAATATTAATATTCGCAACATCATTTCATGTGGGCGTGGAGACTGCTATTCGGAGGATACGAATCCGTCCAATTAATAAAAAATAGAAAATATTTAAATAATTGGTACTAATTAATAAGTACAAATAAAATACAAGTTAATAAGTAGGAATAAAAAAGGAGCTACGCCGATGGCCCCCCTCAGCGTAGGCCTAGCAGAAATTTTGGGTGGAGGAAAAGAAAACGGAAGGATGTACGCCGACGGCCATCCTCGGTGTAGAGCTAACACCGTCACGAGCCAGCGGGCGTGGGACAGGCTAGGCCGGGCTACGCCGATGGCATTTGTATGCCGAGGGCAGCCATCGGCGTATCGTGAACTACGTCGACGGCCGTGGAGGGGTGCTGGCCTGGACGACGGCCCTTGTCGGTGTAGCTCCCAACCCTCAGCGAAGCTACCTATTCCTGTAGTGATCTAGCAACGACGCCTTTGACACTCCCGCTCAAGGACGATGATGTTCAACGGAAATACGAGTGAGACCTTATTTCTAGAAGAATCCCTTGGCGGCTGTTGCTAAGAAGAAATAAAATCGATCAGATCATTTAGGAATCCCGAATCCGAGACAACTAGTCAGCTTGTATGTATCGCCTAGACCCGTTTTTTTTTGAGAAGGGCTGCCAAGCTTTATTGATGAATGATAATGTTTACAAGAACTGTTACATCGTAAGGAATAGAAAGCCATATGTATCGGCCTGCTAAACTAGATAAAACATGCTTGGCCAAATTGTGGGGTTCAAAGTTTGAAACCTTACCCTCAAACACAAAGGAGCATTTGTTGAGGTGTGCTGAACGGACTTTGATCTCTTGTAGTATTGCACTATTCTTTCCTAAGGATCCTTCATATATATCACCCACCACCTACTTGTAGTCAGAGGTGACTTGTATATTAGTAAGGTCAAGATCCTCTGCTAAAGCCAATGCCTCACGGCATGCAAGCGTCTCCAAAATAGTCGGATCGGTAAGGCCCTGAAAAACCAGCGCTGATGCACCTAGATAGTTTCCGTGGCAGTCGCGACAGATAGCAGCAGCAGAACCTTGGTTGATCGATTGCCCTGGTTTAATAGGTATGCACGCATCGTTGGATTTTGTTGGACCTTCCTAGATAATTTGTTTTGGGCCTAACATGTTCAAGTCCAGCACATTGTATGCTAAAAAATGTGCTAATCACCGGAGTATATTAAGCCTAAAACCAACACTAATTATAATAGTCTCTACTTTTTTTCCTTTACTAAGGAAGAGAAGGGGGGGGGGGGGGGGGCGAACCATAGGGTGGCCTGCCACCCTCCCTAGATCCGCCTCTGTGTGCGATATTCCCCCTGTTTGACACAGAAAGTAGTTTAGGCTGTTGACATAGACTTCAAAAAAACACTTTCACCATTTTCTTCTTAAAACTACAAAGAAAATAATTAGATTGTACAATACATATTTTATTTTAAATATACTTTTTCGATAAAGCGAAGAATATTAATATCAAGATGATATCAATAATACCAGTTTCTACGACAACATAATATCTAGAATAGGTCTACACATCAAGGATTGACAGAGCCAAAAAACTAAAAGGAGAAGAAAAATAAAACAAAGACCCCATCAAAACAATCAGTGACTCGCAGCAACAAGAACACCACCATAGGTGATGACACCTAGACTCCAAAAAAGTTATCCAAAACAAGACCTCTAGGAAGGTAACAATGCGTAAATACGATCGTTCTCCGGTCACCAGCTGACATGGTTATACCCCACAGGTACACAACATCAGCATACCTAGTCCAGCCCAAGAGAAGGCCCACTACACATCTCCACGCCAGATTGCATCTGCGCACTCCTGTAACTTTCGGTTTCACCGTAATCAAGAGCAGACAAATAAGAGTAGGATTTTCCCTTCGGGGGCCTGAACCTAGGTAAACCTCATGTCCCCGTGTTGCTTGTTTGCTAGCCGTTCTACGAAAAAAATAGTTTAACACATCCATGCAAATATTATAAATAAAGGGGCAGGTTTAGGGCAGGAAAAAAATATGCAAGATGCTATATTTACATAGTAGCTGATTAGTATCACTTGCCCAGTTTTGTTGCACATGGGTATTTGCAGCCGGAGTTAACACAACCTATCGTGTCTATTACAATAATTAGATAACAAAATCTGCATGAGTCAGGAGGCTCTTACAAGTTAACAAAGCAAGCCTTCACCTGAAAATACGTTATTACATTTGAAGCACCGGCTTTTAAGGTTGAAACGGGTTAAAGTGCTGCCAAAGCAACTCCATAATGTGTGTTTCTCGAGGGAAACACCATGTCAATTCAGTAATGGTGGTGGATCACATGTAAGATCTCATTATACAAACTGTGGAACATGTCATTGTGGTACAAAAATATTGCTAGAAGTTTTGTTGATGTCATTTATCAAAAGTTGTGATTCCTTTTCAAAGTATTCCACACTAGCAAGAACTAAGGCCAAAAGCGAATAATAACCATGCCGAGAAAGAACATAAATATGATGTCGCTACGCTGCCTAGCAGAAGAAGACTGGCAATCATCATATACTTACATATATATTTATTTATAGGTAAGTGGCTTCGATAAAACATTCGGTGCTAGTTGCTAAACAAGATTGTTGAAGTTTCCTCTTCATGGGCAGACGCACACGAAGGTGGGTGATGTCCGTGGAGTTTGTTGGTTCCGTCGAAAGGGCACACCCCATGACACACAAGTAGCTAGTGCCTAGTAGCAGTACTAGCTGGTGTGATGCTAGTTATAATCGTCTTGAAATGTATTGATTCGGCATCAGATTCTATGATATTGGAACTTGAATCCTATGGATTAGCTGGTCTGGTCTCTCAGCTTATTTTCGAACGAAAAAGAGCTGGAACTTATTTCTCCGTCAGAATAAAAGCTACCAGTACTGTAGAAGTACCTTGGTTTTACACTGCACTCCTAACTTAGGTAGGGTCCTCATTTACAATTTCTATCTAGACACTATATTGGATATTCCTACGTTTTCGTGTATACATTTCTTAAAAAGTTTATAAGTCGATCTAGCTACATATTAGGACAACATAATGATGCGATCCATCCATAGCTCTAGAGAGAAAATGAGAAAACGGCAATCTATATATGTTGTAGAGTTCTTTAATGTCGTTAATTCGTTAATTTGGACGGATCCACTCATGCATATGAGTGCGCTTCACGTCCTTGGCCGTAGGATCAAGTTTCTGTCCAGTCAAGCCTATTGAATCGTCTCATTTGTCTTCTCTCCTTGGTTCGTCGCACAATATCAGCTTCTTCAGGCGGTAGCTCTGTCATTAGGAGTTGTTGTCCTTGATGTGTTGGCCTTGACTTCTGGTTCATGACAAGGAACTACACCAGCGCCTCGTCCGAGCAAAATCAATAGCGTACGGGGTACCAGAGAATGGTTACATGAGCGTTCGCTGAATTACAACCATGCAGACAAGCAACTACTCCAGGCACCATTACCACTCTCTAGATCTTTCCCAATGTCTACAATCCCTAATGTAATCAATTGACATTCTACGTTCACCACATGCATCCATCCATCTCGGTACAACCCCTCTAACACTTGTGCCATCCGTATCAATTCCACTGATTTTTTTTTCAAAAAACATACATCATAGAGTGGATGTGTCTATACAAATAGATAGTATGCTTGTGCATGGTATATTTATAATGAAGGATCCATACTCGAGTGACATCTTTGCTATGGTCTAAATGCTAGTGGTTGCATAAGTTGTACTGGGTCATGTCTAACCAACCCTGAGATTCTCATAGTACGATTTCCTATAAAAACTGAGTAAATAGCAAGGATTCAGTAGCTAGTGAATTGCCGACTAGCTAGCTCGTCTTGAAATGCATGGATTTGGCACTAGATTTATGTGGTTGGATCTTCGATTTCATTGATTGGCTTGCTTGGTGTTTCAACTCTCCTTTTCACGAAATGTAGTTGGAACCTTTTCCCTTCGTGAAATAAAAGTTGGTGTACTATACCTTCATTTTGATTGTACTGATAGCACTACACTTAAGTTCCCCATGTATGCCACCGGGCCACTACTATATTTAGAGCGATGTTTTTCTTAAGGAAGTAGAGATGGAGTCTAGTACCGATTAGGACCGCATTATTAATCATGAAAATCAATGCATAGCTGGAAAAGAAGAAGATGACACATGGAGTGATAGATAGACAACACCAATCTATGGTTATATATAGTACTTTAATCTCGTCAAGTCGTATGAACGCATGAGTGTGCTCTTCAAAGGACAACAGAACGAACACGAATGGACTTAATTCAAGCAGCGGGGTTTGCATCCGCCGACTTCTGCATGTACCGAATTGTGGTTAAGTAACTTCAGTTGATGTCTCCAAGACCAGGACCATCAAGCAGGGATCGATTAGTGTACTCCGTACAATAGGCAGTGCTCCTACCAGGTGCTCAAAAAAAGGGGGAGGGGGATACTGCAAGTGTTACCACTGTTTTTGCTGAATTGGACAACAATTGTGCCGTTTTCAAGTAAAAAAAGGAAATTTTGGATGGTCCTGTTGTTGTGTAGGATTCTTTCTTACAACAATATTTGTCTCAATGACATAAAAGAATACAGAACCTACAAAGACAATGTTTCAGGAAACATCGTTTATTCATTTCATCCAAATTAAATTGGCCTTTACCAAGACAGAACCTACAAAGTTCATTTGAAAATCCATTGACTCAAAGGGGTCGGTAGCACCTTAACTTTGTCCTTCTATGCAAATAGTAGCTCTTTGATGTTTGGGACCGTGCAGTACATTGTACCGCGGAGGTAAGGCCACTTGTTTCCTGAAATTGAACATTTTGGTCGATTCCTGCCCTTAAATTAAACATTTTGATTTTCGACCGGTGGCTTATGTTGAGTGGCCGGTAAGTCAGAGATTTGAGAAACAGACCAAATCACGATGCACGCATGGTCGCATGGAACTCCAGACTTCCTTTATGTCCTTCGAATTCTTCCAAGTCCCGCATCAAAATGGAATTCGGTTTTGTATGTGGAACACATGCAACATTACTAAAGGTGGGAAGCCAAAAAAAAATACTAAGCGAGTCTCCAAGGTGGATTTAAGGACCTGTGTACTCTAAATACAAGGTTTGATTTCTCTCAGTAAACTGGAGTCTAACGCAGTTTTGAATCGACGCACGCATCATCGGTTAACTCGTGGCTTTTTCTTGTCGTGGTCATGGAGGATGAGGCTCAAGTCAGCAATCACCAGCCATGGTCCAGAGATATGTGTGTGTATTTCGACAAGCTCATTGAGGAAGTTCAGTTTGCATCGTCATCGGAAGGCCCATAAACTGACGTTGGGTGTCATGTTTGGTTAGTTGCGTGATCTACTAGTGTTGCCATGACAGAGAAGTCCCTGGCCACAATAATGTTCATTGCGTGGAAAAGATCGTCGTGCCAAAAGATCAGGACACACCCTCTTGTTCCTATTGCAGGAAGTTGGGCGAATCCCTAGAGCGTTTGCCCAACAATGTCCCGATCCTCATCAGATAGCGGAAGTACAAAGATTAAGCATGTCTCCAGGGTGGATTTAAGGACCTGTGTGTACTCTAAATAAGGTTTAGACTGCATCAGAGCATGGTTGCACAAGTAGTCAAGTACCCGTTGAATTACATGCATGAAGGCAAGCCACTACCTTATGGTACCGGATAGAATAACTAGCTCTTTCCCAATGTCTACAGTTCCTAATAAAATTAATTGACATTCTACGTGCACCACAAGCATTGGTGATACCGAATCTATTCTCTGAGGTTTTTATGCGGACACATGAATCAAGGCCATAATTAAACGCTTTGAGATGCATGTACAATATTGTGAGCCAATAAATACGAATATGATACATGTAGGATTCACCATAATACAACAAGAAATACTCCAAGTTATGAATGGATTAGATCTCAGCCTGGCTTAGAACCATGTCCACCGATGTATTTTTGTGTCTCCTACAAACTATTTGTTTCTCTTCACATTCAGTCGCATCTTATCATTACTAAGTCTTGTCCATGTGAGTCAACTATGTTTGATGTATTGTTGTAGTCGGTCCAAGTTGACTAAGGATGATGGATATATTGAGGATTTTACTGCATTGCATGCTCATTAAGAGATCTATCATCATAGGTTTCTACAATGCATAAGTTTTAAACTAACATGACCCAGAACTGTAGGCCTCGGCACACCGAACTCTGTTCCTTTGGTATGATCCTGCCACCTGCATCACTCGATCAGTCTGAAGACAAACATAGTGTAGGAGAATATGGGTTGGTCACTTCTGGCCCTGAAGTGTAGTCTGCCAACTACTTAGAAGTCCAACAATAGGCCATTGTTTTCCTAATATCACATACAATGAGAATTCTATATTATGTGATATACCTACTTTCAAAATATTATTTTTGTAATAAAAAGTAAAAAGTTGTAACTAGTTTTTTTGTAATAAAAAGTAACTAGTTTTTTCCCAATGTCTACAATTCCTAAAATAATTATCTCATATTCTACGTGCACCGGATGGATCCATCCATCTTGGTATGCCTCGTCCAACACTTGATCCATCTCTATCTATTATTCCAATGATTTTTCAAACAACACACATCATAGGGTGGATGTGCATGAACTAATAAACAATGTGGATGAGTCTGGTATATATACTGAAGGACCGATACGAGGGGCCGGGACATGTATACACTTAATGTTAGTGATGGTGCAAGGTTTGGCAGATGATGTTGAATCAATTTTCTGAGGTTCTCATAGTACGATTTCATATAGAAGCAAAATAAATACTACGCAGACAGTTCAATACAGTTGTACAAACTAATATGAATATAAGTCATAGATATCGCACATTTTCTATGGATTCAAGTTGATCGTATATATAACTATGCAATTTTCTCCTACCGACATGGACGTTTGGGGCATGGTTCCAAGTGGAAAGGAAATCAAGGCCAACATTCGGTAATTAGGCTGTTGCTAATTTACAGATTATGGTAGGAAAAGGTCAAAATTTGTGCCGGGAACAACTGAAAATGGATTGCAATTATTCACGAGAGAGTCAAGTGCTACTCCCTCCGCTAAGTAGGTGAAATGGCTGGACATGCGCATGATTAACACTCAATCAGTTCAAAGACAACCATAGTATAGGAGCATTGGGCTAGTGAGTGCTATTGATGAATATCCCAGGAACATCCCAAAACTATTCCATCCCAAGGGAAATGTAATCTGGGACCATCTCATAAGTAATCTTGTAACATGATAAGGTATAGTTCTGAGTCTTCTCACCATGGCATGCCTCAAGTCCTTCGAAACTAGATCCTTGATTGAACAATGTGTACGACGAAATTGCAGCTAGATATTTTCCTATCTTGCAAAATTAAAAGTGCCAAGTCTGAGAGGTTTCTGTAGATGATAGATCTGAAGCACAAAAGCTACATCAGGCCAAGGTTTACGTGTCGACGTGTCGCAACTTGTCGCTGGGGTACCGACAAGTAGACAAGTCATGACAAGTATCGACAAGTGATAGACTTGTCGATGTGTTGTTGACAAGGAACTACTAAAAAATACTAAGCAACTAGCCTATTAATTTTGGTATACTGTAACAAATATTGATGGCAAGCAGGGGAGAGGCGGAGGCGGCGTGGTGTAGGGGAGAGGGGGCGGCGGCAGCGGCCAAAGGAGAGGCGGCACCAGGGGAGAGGCGGTTGGGGGGGGGAGGGAGTCACGACTCACGATCTAGGGTGTAGGGTTTCAGGAAAGACATCTTATATCCCAATCCTCTAACTTGTCGCTCGACTAGTTGACAGCGACAAGTCGAGATTTGTCGCTGACAAGTCAACTTGTCGATCGACAAGTCGTGTCGTTCCAACTTTTTAACATAAGATTTGTGACACGTAGACTTGTTGTGCGACAAGTCTAAAGACTTGTCGAGCGACAAGTAATACTTACATCAGGCATGGGCACCTCCTTCCAAAACATAAATGAAGAAATGTCCCATCATGTGTAAAAGGAAAGAAAGGGAGATGCAGTAAGGTGTTGGAATTTTGACCCAAATAGCCTAGCCCATTTTCCATTCCAATAATTTCTGAAAATCCTAGAGGCCCATGTGGTCCATTCATGAATGGCAAGAGGTGGGACAAATGTTTAGTCCCACATTGCTAGTTGAAGGAGGTTTGCACCAGCTTGTAAGGAAGGCTCTCCTACCACTTAGTAAAAGGATGAGAAGGAGAGAGTCCCACATGCACGCTCTTCCTCCTCCTCCGCCGCCCGCCTCGCCCGCGGGCCACGGGTCACCGGAATCTCGCCGAGCCGAGTTCTTTTTTTGCCACGCATGACTGGTATATGAACATGCGTGCATAAAATGAACAGTCTGCTAACGGGTTTTAACTACCTTAATGGAGGCTGTTTGGCTTCGGTCACTGCCTGTTCGTTTCCTCTTCCGACGCCGCCTGTTCACCTGTCTACCTGTGCCTATAAGATCGTAAGGTCGCTCCTTTCCTCAGACACACAATCAGAACCACCGCCTCCAAGTTCTAGAGCACTGAGCTGCCACCAGTTCTTCCCCATCCCGTCTTGCGGCGTGCACCGCAAGCCGGTATAGTAGGCCTCCGGAACCCCGCCTCTTCGAGTCCTGTACGGGAGAAGGGCGATAAGGTTTTTGGGGAGCGCTATCGGCGCGACTACTGGCTTCATCACAGACTCCTTCACCGACGCCGACGACATCTTTTCCAACGACGACTTCTTCCCCGCCATCGAGAACCTCTTCCTCGACGACATGGGTGACAACTCCAACCCCAACGCCAGCACACTGTTGTATGCTTTCTTTCTTCATCCTTTTCAGATTATTTCGATTTTACTTGGCTAGTTTATTTTCGATCATTCTAGTCTTGTTTAACCTG
This sequence comes from Avena sativa, assembly GCA_916181665.1. Classification (NCBI taxonomy): domain Eukaryota; kingdom Viridiplantae; phylum Streptophyta; class Magnoliopsida; order Poales; family Poaceae; genus Avena; species Avena sativa. The sequence continues at coordinate 290,989,024 of OV702296.1, forward strand.
CTGTTTATTTCTCATAAATCACTTGGTAAATTGCTCATATTTCCAACATAAGGTAAGGTGCAGCAAATACGCATGCATGTATCAAACTCTTACATAAGCCGCAAGCAATAAAGGTTAACTTACACAATCTATTTCCCAAAGAGGCTAAGATCAACCTCTCGGTGCTTAATTGAGCAAATGATGCACCGATCAGTATGTGATGTCTTGATGCTATTTTCTATTAGTTCTCATAGACCTATCAAGAGAAAGCAGACAACAAGCCAAAGATTGTAAGGTACAAACACCAAGATGCCAAATGGCACCCAGTTCCGGAACAAAAAAAACCGCAATTATTCAACATAATTAATACTAGCAAAGGCATACCTATTAGCCTTTCAATATCATCATCGACAAGAGAGACCAGGATTTGAGAAATATGAGTGGTGATTCGCTGGCCACTAGAACCACAGTTTTTCCTAATTTAGCCATAATAATGGTAATTTATATCACGAGAAGTAAAAGACATGAACAATGAACTATAATACGATGCGTCTAGGTTCAATGTAATCCTTTGATTAAGTATGCGCTGTGACACCGTGTGCCCCGTATCAAATTAATATTTCATGTTTGTGATTGGGCATGATTGGTACAGTACTTGTTTGTGTTAGCATTTCTCAGCATGTGAAATCCAAGTTAGAACACATGGTCACATCAATAATGTCAGGCAAAAAAAAAGTTTAACACATGCAGATATTGTAAATAAAGGGGCAGGTTTAGATCAGGAAAATAACATGCAAGACGCTATATTGTACATAGTAACTGATGAGTATTACTTGCCCAGTTTTGTTGCACATGGAGATGTGTAGGCAAACTAACGGTACTGGACAAGGATTTTGCCAGTAGAAAACTAGGACATTTCAATTCTAAAGTGAGCAGATGATTTTCCATATCGTAATTAATCAGAAAACATGGATTGAAAATGAGGGAACCTATTAATGCCAAAGGAAAAGATCTGAGGTCTGAGGAGATATCATGCAAAATGAAAAAAGAACACCTTACAAAGAATAGCATAAGAAGAGTTGACAAATGCTATTTACATAAGAAAAAAATCTATTAATGCATGTATTATAAGTCTAAAAAACTCTCAACATAATTAATTGATAATAAAATGGTTCCAAACCATCAGAATTTCTCTTTGAAGAGAAATGTTTTAAAAGAATTCATCTTTTATCATATTGCTTCCGTTGGCCATTTCAACATCTACTTGACAACATGAACGTTGAGAAATAAGAAGAAATTATGATTCATAAAATCTCCACTTTTTCTGTAAAGCTAGCAATACCGTATGAAGAAGAATTTTGTTAAAAATGAAATCACGAGCGTATGGTAGATGGAAAATATATACACCACATAATGTAATGTGTTAATGGGAAATAGTATTGAATGATGAGAAGAATTGTTTAAATCACCATGAATGAACCTTGGTCTAGGAGTTTGGTTGCACCTTGGTCCAAGCTCTTAATTGGTTCCCGAAGTTCTAACCAGCGCATCAAACACCTAAGAGGCTAAGCTTACAACCTGGAGAATTTAATTAAAAATGCCAACGACTAGAGAAATAAAATAGTAGATAACCACATTTCCAACACATATTGTCTAAATATTGAATACATGTAATTCCTTGCTTTCTCCAACATCTTAATATCCCACTGTGCCAAACCGTGCACATTGAGCTATCCTCAACTTTATTTTATTTACTTCTTCTTTTTTTCATGAATTAGCATAGGCCCCATCACATTTGTTTTATTTTAAGTTTTTTTCTGAGACCAATTTCGTTTTCGTTGGTTGTCGGGATTACAATCATGTTGAATAGTCAATCAGGAAGTAATGTACATCATTCGGCCAAATCCCTCCTGGCCTCTCAATCGAAGCATACTGTAACATCCCAGCATTTAGAAACCAATGAAGGGTAGATTTAGGAATCTGTGAATTTGCATGCACATCTGTGAAAATGTGGGTAGATTTTTCGCCAAATAAAAACTAAAGTCATCAAAGTTTCTTTCATACTTTGAGATTAGGTATAGTCTTGGAGGATGATTGTTATAAACTTTGATATGATCTTTGTGGATTAGTGTGTTTTGGGAAATAAAATTTGAATTTAAACTTGAGTGTTGGATTTATAATTCAAAAGGATTTAGAATTAAGTTTGAGTATTATGATTTAGTCAAGAGTTAATAACTAGAAGTTCAAACTTGAAATAAAGAACACAATTAAGAAAAAGAATATTCATTCCATAATTATATTCAATAAATAAGTTACAAAATGTAACTTATTAACATGACAAAGAAACTTTACAATAGATAATGAAATAAAAGAACCTTTATATATATTGAGTAATATTACAATCTTTATTACAAAAGAATAAAATAAAAATTACAAAAGAATAAAAGAAAGATTACATGTGACTATTCTATAAAAAAAAGAAAACCTAAACTAAAGTCTTGAATCTTCAAGTCTGGTACCTGCAAAACAAACACAAACTAAAAGAAAGAAAGTTAAGGGTTAAAAATGTTTTACTCTCAGTATTGATAATGAGGTGCACTGTTCAAAATTTCATCATTGAGTAATCTTTATAGGGGCAAGTTTCACCAATAGGAAAGAATTGAATCTTTCATAATTTTAAGCCATAAGTCAAATAAACAGTAAGGAGGGGCAAGTTTCACCAGACAAGTAAATGTAACCAGATGAAAGTAACTTTCATATCCAGAGCATATCCACAAGGTGCAGAGGCACACAAGAAGCACACACACCAAACTACATGGTGTGTGCTGTCAGCGCAGCAGCAACAGACCACACACACAAAACTACTCAGCACAGCGGTGGGAGGCATCTCCAACACATTTCCCGGTTTCATACACATCAAACACAGCAGCCAAACCAAACCAAACAATATCACACCAACCAAACCCTGGATCATATCACCAAAATGGTGACATAAGGAGGGGGTAGATCAGGTGGATAGCAAGCACAAGATCAAGCCACTAGGACCAGGAGGTGGAGAGCTAGATCAAGGACAAGTCCATAAGCTGGAAGTATCAGGAGGAGCAAGATAAAGCTAGCCACAAGATCAACAACTTGCAACCCCAACAACAACCAAGTGTGGTGAGTAGAAAATACCATCACATGAATTTTCTGTCTAAGCTTGTCAAGCATACATGAGTTGTCTCATACTCAAATTCTCAAAAAAAACATCCAAGTGGGGTGAATCCATCATTGAAGTTTTAAATACTAAAAGCAACCAGAAAACTATATAAATCCAACTAGGATCTCAGAACCACATCATTGATCCTAGATATCAAGCTATATTCTAGATTCCAGAAATGAATATAGCCAAGAACTGAATTTCTAGGCACACCTCTTAAATAGGAGTAGCACCTTAGAATTTCATCTTAGGGACCCATATAATTTATCAAAGCTTACAAATCATTTTTCCCAAACTTTAACTCAGGAATCAGTAGCTGGTATCACTACCAGAATCAATCCATGAGTAACAATAAGAGAAGGGTCTAGTCCCTAAACCTCAGACCAACATCATAGGTTCTAGGGATGCAAGGAGAGAAGATTTCACTTATCTATGATGCCAAACTAATCTTAAGCTTGAACAAAACCTAGCCAAGTAATAGAATCTAGTCTTGTGTGCCATATTAGAATGGTGTCACAAGAACAGTTTCTAAAATAAGCATCCAATCTTCATAGATACAACCTCAGCCATCTATAAATCATTTTCCTGATATTAATCACAAGAATCATAACCAGAAATATTCATATATATATATATATATCATCACTGTAGGAGACCATTTGATCTCAAACTATATATGAATCTATAAGCCAACATTTACTGGTGCAATGAATCACCACAGACAGTGCTACTATCAGTACTAGAGTACTAACAGTAGAGAGACACACTAAGCATCAACCTAACCAACCAGGTTTCACAGCTACACCATCAGCTTAACCAAGCTTTATCACCAATTAAAGGCAACACTACTGAACCACTAGCATTAGATCAACAATAGCATCAAATAATCAAAACATGACAGAAAGCACTATAGTACAATGAGCACAATCTTCATTAGGCTTCATTACCAGATCAAATCATCGTCTTACAAGCACAAAGAGGAATGAATCCTAGAACCAGGAAAGAACCCTAGAACCAATATGAACCCTAATGAGGGATGGCCACTAGTTACACACATATGAACTCCGAGGAGGTGGAGGCACGGGTGATAACAAAGGACCAACTCGCATGTGGTCCTCGCTGTAGATTAGAAGAGGAAGCAGAGGGTCGACGACAAACACGACGGCACGAGGAGCACCCCAAGGGGGCGCTGCGACCCACACCATACCGAAGCGGCGACCATATCCCCACCTGAAGGCGAGGAACACCACCACATCACACGGCAGCAGTAGCGGCGACAGCACCAGCGCCACCCCAAACCCTAGGGTTCGGAACGGAGCTAGTCTGGCCACGGGGAAGCTCCAGATCCAAATAGAATTGGACAGGAAGGTGGAGCATGGTCGACAACCTAGCCCTGCATCACGACAGCGGCCAGCGAGGACCACGGCGACGAGCAGCACACGGCGGCGCCATCGACCACGGGGTCGAAGAGGAGAAGGGAGATGAGAACGAAAGGGTGACCGGGGAGTGTGGGCTGGACTGGGCCAAAACCCCTTCGGGGTGTGGTTTTGGTTCTGCCCTATTGGGCCACAAGGGCCCAATAAATCAACACAGGTAGCCCATTTACTAAAATACAGATTTTAATAAATAAGAAAAGACCAAAATGCCCTTGAACTTAAATAAATTCTAGAAAATAAAATAAAAATCCAAAAATTATAAATAAAATATTTTTGGATTCACAATAATCCAACCTATCCAAATAAACTATAAAAATAGAATTTTAGGCATATAATTTTAATTAAGAATTTTATAATATATATATCTTATGGAATTTTATAAAATTATTGAAAGATGATAAAAATAAATAAAAATCACTTTCATTATATATTAATATTGTAGTATTTTAGAAAAATACTAAACAAATATTTAATATTAATTTTAGGTATTTAAATGATAATTCTTAAAGGAATTATTAAATAAATAAAATACAAATGAAATGAAACAAAATAAAAGAATACAATATTCAATAGATATTAAAAATTAATATTTATAAATTCTTTATTATTAAAAGAATTTTTATAATTAAATAATGGGGGAGAATACACACAAAGCTAAATAATGCATTATATTACTTTGCATAATCATTTTGCTTCTTTAAATATTGTCCATACCGGGCAATAATGATGTTTTGTAGACATATAAGCTCAAAGTTCAGTGCAAGCATCCGACTTCACTACCTTGCAATCACAAGGCAAGTTCATCACTTGCTCATGTCCTTTGAAGAGGCTTTATCAAAGTATTTGCAAATTGTGTGTTATCATCTATATTATAGAAGAAGAAAATGTTATTTTCTCAAGATAATAAATCTTAGATATCATCCTAAGTGATGATATGATGGAGCAATAGAACTTAGGTTTCTAATTGCATTAATTATGAACAATTAGGGATTAATAAACCATGACATCAGTGATTCTAGCGTCGTATATTATGCGTTAACCATGAGATTTGGAATGGGACGGAGAAGTCAGCCGTATCCTTTTCCTCTTGTATGGAGGCAATACGACCTTAACATGACATTGTGATTCCTTGTGCGGATCCAACATATGGGTGGGCACCCTTACGCCCCACACTTTTGGTGTCTAGATTATCCATGAATGGTGTTTAGGGATATAGTCCATGTAAATGGTACTATTCCGGGCATCACCAGATCATAGAGTCTTCGGGAAGTCATCAGGGTTTTAGCCTGCCCGAAAGGGGGCTTAACGAAGGTGAGCCAGCCCGAAGGATCGTGCAGACATATGAGGTCGCGGAGAGGGAAGTGATTGGCTTGGACCAACTACTGGGCCCCACATCATGGAATTGTGGACGGGAAAGTACGCCCGGTTGTGCAACAAGGAAGTTGATCTCTCATGGGTAAAGTGACGCACCTTTGCAGAGTGTAAGAATTGTAAGTTGTTACTCCCTCTTCCGGGAAGGAGCTACGAACGCGGCAGGAAAGGAACTCCATGAAAGTTCTGGTCAACCTGTGAAGGCTGATGGTCATAGATTTTCATAATAAAATCAATCTTTGAAGAAAGATTTACGAAAAATTTCATAGTGCCACGGACTGATAGTCCGAGGTGGTAGATAGAGCATCAAACTTCCTACCCTGCATATCCTTTCCTTTGAATCCTTGCTTAGACTCTGAGAATCCCAAAGATACTCCAATGTATGCAGCTGAGAGCCAGGAGGAGGTCTTCTATGAAGAGCCCAACCTGTATGGAGTCGTAGAAGGGGAGGACTATGATATCGTCTACGGAGGAGAGTTCCAAGAGTCCGAATAATTACTCTAGTTCTAGTAGCCACTTGAGCCGAGCAACATGAACAATATATAGCAATAAGTTGTTGAGCTCAATTTGGAGTTTAAGTTTTAAATTTGAAACTTCTGCTGAAACACTTATATTTTGGTTTGTAAGTTGAATCTTTTGAAAGTCTTGAACTTCCGGTATTGTAATAATAATGTGTATATGTTTGTAATATGGACCCGCAATGTTTCTGTTGTACCACTCTGAGGGATGTGATATTTACGGAACGGTGTTCTGTGGATATCATGCCAACGACTATAGTGTACTACACATGCAGTGGTATGCTGGGTCACCGCACATACCTTGCTGCAAAGTGAGCTACCATATTTAGCGTCTTAGGTTTGTCAGCACTCACTAGTACTTCGGTGGGAATAAGTTATGATAGTATGATGTTGTAATGTAGCTGACTCAATATCCTCAAAGTACTATCTCGTCGCTCGCATACATATACTATGTGTATTTGCACCAAGTGGATCATTGCTTAGCAAATCAGCATACAATCCATAAATCATGTCACCTCTCTTAACCTGCACAATTTTCAGTTGCAGTGAGCAGGTAAAACAATGCACTTATGAGCATTGCCTGGTAGCAGAAATAAAATATTTAATGGAAGTATTTAGAACAATCTCTTGTCGTTAGTTTATTTTGCAAACCAGTTACACATCCCATAAAATACACATTCAATGTAGGATGAACAGTTTTACAACACCATAAATAAATATATCATAAGAGGAATCCACATGGCAGCAGTAGACTGCAAGCATTGCACGTGCATGACAGTAGATAAATAAGATTAGGATTTTCTAAGAGACAAAACTGAAGGTGTTACTCCATTCAAAACATGAAATATGTTATTCGGTAAAACAACTCTTGCAGCTCTATTAGTAGTCTACAAGACAAAGTAATAGATTATAAGATATTATACATTGTGGAAAATATAGGTGCAGTCATTAATTATCACACAAGAAGAGATGTAGTATGTACTAAAACAAATCCTCTATGAAGTGGAAAAACGAGAGCCTTTGAAAAATAGTGATATTGTGCAAAATACCATAGCCACATGAATGAAAAGGTACACTAGCATCCTGGCGAGTGACAGACGTGCATATGTCTATTGCAGTACTGGGGTAATAACAAAGTCTGCATGAGTCAGGATGCTCTTACAAGTTAACAAATCCCTTCATCTAAAAAGACGTTCCTACCTTTGAAGCACCAACTTTTAAGGTTGAAACAGGTCGAAATGCCACCAAAACAACTTTGTAACGTGTGTTTTCGAGGACAACACCATGTCAATTCAGTAATGGTGGATCATGTTAGGAATAGACAACTTGTATTCCTCTGGGGCCAAAGGCCACAATATATAGTACAGGTACAGGGCAAATATGCAGGAAGCCCCCTAACATATGAGGGAAATACAATATACAGATATATACATCTAACACCCCCCCTCAAACTCATGGTGGGTCCACAACACTGAGTTTGGAGAGTAAGAAAGCATGCTGCGCTCGGGTCTGTGCCTTCGTAAAGAAATCCGTCAACTGTAAATCTGAAGGCACATATTGAAGCGCAACAACCTGAGCCTGCACCTGAGCACGTGTATAGAAAGCATCAACACCAATATGCTTAGTAAGCTCATGCTTGACCGGATCACGTGCAACACTAATAGCACCTATACTGTCAGACAAAACCAGAGTGGGTGTGGTAATAGAGACCCCAAAATTCGTAAGTAACCACCGTAACCAGGTCACCTCAGCTGTCAACAAGGCCATAGCACGCAACTCAGCCTCAACACTCGAACGGGAAACCGCTGTATGTTTCTTTGTCTTCCAAGCAATAAGCGAACCACCAAGAAACACACAGTAAGCAGAAAGTGAACGACGATCCGAAGGATCACTCGCCCACGTAGCGTCCGAATAGCACTGGAGCTGGAGGGAGCTGGAACGAGGAAAGAAAAGGCGACGAGTGATCGTACCACGAAGATAACGAAGAACACGGAGAAGATGACTATAGTGAACAGCGGTAGGAGCAGAAACAAACTGACTCAGAATATGAACAGGATAAGAGATGTCAGAACGAGTGACAGCAAGATAAACTAGACTCCCAACAAAATGAGGATAACACGTCGGATTAGAAAGAGGATCACCATCAGTAGATTAAAGCTTAACATTAAGCTCCATAGGGGTCTCAACATTGCGCTCATCCCCAAGAGCAGCACGAGCAAGAAGATCCCGAATATACTTTTCCTGAGAGATGTAAAAGCCATCAGAAGTGGAGGAAACCTCAATCCCAAGAAAGTATCGAAGAGGACCAAGATCAGTCATAAGAAACTGATCACGAAGACGAGCCTTAACAAAGGCAATATACTCAGGATCATCACCAGTAATGATCATATCATCAACATAGAGAAGAAGAAGAGTGCGTCCACGAGGAGAAGTGTGAACAAACAGCGTTGGATCATGAGCGTCCACGCGGCAGCGGAAGGAACACGAAGCCAGTCTAACTCCCAAAGTCCTGAAGAGTCACGGCTGCGAGGGCCAGCTCCAACCAGGGCCTATGTGCGACGGTCCTGGACAACACAAGAATCATCATCAAGAATGACGCGACAACCAGAGTCAGTCAGCTGGCTAGCAGAGAACAGATTCATCTTAAGAAGAGGGACATGAGAAATATCAGGAACAGAAAAAGAAGAAATAGAAAGGGTGTATATTGTATTTCCCCCATATGTTAGGGGGCTTCCTGCATATTTGCCCTGTACATGTACTATATATTGTGGCCTATGGCCCCAGAGGAATACAAGTTGTCTATTCCTAACATGGTATCAGAGCCGTGAAAACACGAACAGGAGAAGGGAGCGAACTCGAAGAGCGGACAGGAAAGAAGACTCAAAGGTCATATGAAAGGAAGCTCCAGAATCCAGATACCATGGGGATGTACCTAACTGTGTAGAAGGTGGTGGTCGCGTAGGGCCTGAAGAATCAGTCACAGAACCAGCAGTGCCTGTCGAAGAAGAGCATGTAGCAGCAAGCAGACCGCGAAGACTCCTGATAATGTCCTGATCGGAGAGAGCAACAGATGAAGATCCAGAAGGAGTCGACTGCCCACGAGCCTGGTGCTGCTGACGTAAACTGGGATCCCGTGTATAACAGGTGGCCCAAGTGTGGTCATCCTTGTTACAGTAAGAGCAGTGACGAAGAGAACCACGGCGACCCTGACCACGAGCCTGCTGGTGCTGACTCTGGCCTTGAAACTGCTGGTGCTGACTCTGGCCCTGAGACTGCTGGTGCTGACTCTGACCCTAACCTGGAGGAGTGGGTAGTATCGGCGGTGGCACAGAGGACCGCGGCTGAGTCGAGGAAGCAGACGACATAGGAGGACCACGAGTAGCAAGCACAGATGGAACCGCAAGAAGACCAGCACCACGGAGACGGGTCTCCTCAGCCCGAAGCTCAGACAACACCTCAGAGAGCGGAACACGACCACGAGCATTCAGCTGAGCACGCCGGGGCTCAAACTCTTAGCGGAGCCGAGACAGAAACTCATAGATGCGGTGAAACTCCAAATTCGAGCGCACAATCTGGCAGCACGAGCATGTGCCACAAACAGCAGTACGAAGAGAATCAAGCTGACACCAGATAGCAGCACTCTAAGTGTAGAACTCATCAATAGTAGAATCACCCTGTTGGAGAGCATGCTCCTGGTGAACCACAGACAGGTAAAGAGCATCCCCAGACGGCTGATAGCGCTGACGAAGATGGGCCCACTGAGCGGCAACAGTAGAGAGACTCATAAACTCAGCAGCATACTAGGGCAGAACACTGGAGGTGAGAACAGCGGCAGCACAAGCATCCTCATCAACCCACTGAGTATAAGCAGTCAGAGCGTGTCGATAGGCCTCGAGATCAGAAGAGTACTGCTTAAACTTCAGGTCATAAGCAGCAACATCACTATCATCAGCACTCTGAGCAGCATCCTTGGCCTCCTGAGAAGCATCAGCGCCAAGAACAATCGGCGTCGGCGGAAGAGGAGCGACAGGAGTGGGGGGCGCGGCGGACAGGAGACCTCGCCGGAGAGCACACCCCAAAGACGGATACCGCGCATGTGAACGCGCATAAAAGCAGCGAAATCAGGATAATTCGCGTCATCGAAGATCACCGGGCAACGAGGAATTGCAACATAGCCCGATGCAGAAGACATCTCTCTCTCTTTTTTTTTTGAGGTCAACCCTCAGATTCAATCGAGAACTAACGAAGGACAGAGCTGGGGTCCGTCGGCGGCCGGCAGACGGGGTCAGCACCAGACGAAGGCGACAGAGGCGGTCAGCCGGTGGGGCAGGCGGGCGGCCGGTGGGGCAGGCGGGCGGCCGGTGGGTTAGGCGGGCGACAGCGGACGTTCGGCGAGACAGATCAGACGGAGGCGGTCGGCCGGCGGAGTAGGCGGGCGAAGACGGACAGCCGACGAGGCAGATGCGGGCCGGACAGGGCGGAGCAGCAGACGGCCGGCGAGGCAGATGCGGACGTCGGTGAGCAGCAGAGCAGGAGCAGCGATCCCGCGCAGGTGCTGAAGAGGAGACGGGCACGCGTGGACTCGCAGGACGTCAGGTGGCAAGAGATCGATCCAGGGAGGCAGCAGGGCGTCAGCAAGGAATCAATCCAGGGAGGCAGCTTGAGTCTTGATCGGATCGGAATTGATCCAGGGAGCCAGCTTGATCAGATCGCGTCGAGCAGGCAGGAAACAGGAATTGATTTGGATCTCGATCGGGTCACGCAAACCCAGATCAGACACACCAAAATTGATCCAGATCTGAAAACGGGGCAAAACGGGGCGGCAACCGGCGGCGACGACAACGGCAAGGCGGCGGCGACAGGGACGGTGGCGGCCGACAAAGTTGCGAGAAAGAGGATGGAGCTAACGTAGCTCTGATACCATGTTAGGAATAGACAACTTGTATTCCTCTAGGGCCAAAGGCCACAACATATAGTACAGGTACAGGGCAAATATGCAGGAAGCCCCCTAACATATGGGGGAAATACAATATACAGATATATACATCTAACAGATCACACGTAAGATCTCATTATAAAAATTGTATAAGATGTCATGGTGCAGACATATTAACAGGAGTTTTACTGATCTCATTTATCAATAGTTGGTGTCCATTTCAAAGTACTATGCACTAGCAAGCAATGAGGCCAAAAGTGAATAACCAGCCTGAGAAAGAACATAAATATGTTGCCCCTGTCCTGACTGGCGCAAGACCGACAAGCAGCATATACTCACATATCTATTTATGTATAGGTCAATGGCTTAGCTTGAACATTCCGTGCTAGTTGCTAAAAAACATGTTAAAGTTTTCTCTCCATGGGTATCCGTACCATACATAAATAATGAAGGAAAATTTAGTTCTGTGGATAATGTCATATCTATAAAGTCTAAGCATCCGACACCACAATTTGTAAAATGATTAAAATTTTAGCTGATAAGAAATTCTAGTACTTCATTTCCATAGAACAAACACAGGAACTGGATGGGAGGATTGTTACAGTAAGTGTTAGAGCTCGCTTATGTTGGCTCCTCTGGGCCAGGCCTTCTGCTCTAGCTGAAAGAAACAAATATTTTGACCGGGTAATAAGATTCTTGTGGTAAGTGTAACACATCATTTATGCTGTTTTCTGGCCTTTATGGGGAAGCCCAGCTGGTTTGGTAACTTGAAGGCTCATAGCCTAGTTGGTCTTTGTAGAATTTTTTCTATCCCCAGTGTTGAAGGATCAAAATTCTCGATTAAAGCTACTAACTGAATAGTTATTGACATGGTTATACCCTACGGCTACACGACTTTAGCATATCTGGTTCAGCCCGACGGAAGGCCCACTCGACGATCTGCCAAGGTCCATGACGTCTATGACGTTTCGGCTGCTATGAAGCCCATATGGACACGGACTCCCAAACGCATAAGATAAGGAAATCTCAAAGACTAGAGTTTGATTACAACTTGTAACCAAATCGTATTGGCACCGGAGACCTAGCCTCCCCATATATAAAGGCTAGTAGGGGCCAACGAGGAGGGTACCCCCGATAGACTAGACCACAACAGATCTACATATCTCGACTCATACTTTCGCATACACACCTCCATGCCAGATTGCATCTGCGCACCCCTGTAATCATCGGTTTCGCCGTAATCAAGAGCAGACAAGCAGGAGTAGGGTTTTCCCTCCGGGGGTCTGAACCTGGGTAAACCTCGTGTCCCGTGTTGCTTGTTTGCTAACCGTTCCGCGATCTCCAGCATCCCCATCTTCTTCAAAATCCAAGTCCATAACAATGGGCATTGACGAGATTAAACCTCGTCAATTGGCGCCGTCTATGAAAACTGGGGACGCTGATTATGCGGTCGTGACGGTTCCAACCTCAGCAATCTACGACTCATCGTCCGAGCAAGATCCTCTAACGTCAATGGTGTCTAGATCACATCTAGGCAATTCATCTACAACAACCCTACGTTGGCTTATTATGCCTTGGCAAGTAGCGCGAGATGAGGAGAAAGCATTAGAAAGACGATCAAATTGATGACGACAGATCATATTGGCTCAATCAGGTCGCGACATATGGCTGAGCGACGACATGCACGGCTAGCTATATGTGTTGGTTGCCATCCGAAAATACTGGATCAATGTTTTACCATCCGTACGGCCGGCTCACTACAAATTAAGTAGTGCGTATCAACACAACTTCCCAATTCCTGAGACGTCAACGGCAAAAAAGAATCGATCCTCATGGAAAGCCAAGCAATTAGCCACATGCTTCATGTGATTCAATCAAAGGTCAGGAAAAATTAAAAAGCTTCATCGCATGTCAATTGGCGAATCGTCGAGCTCACGAACAAGATAAAGAAAAGCTAAATCAAATAAGATGAAGGCATCAACGTCTCATGGATCGGCGAGTCTATATTCTTTTTCTGGTTAGAATTTATCAGCCTGACGTAGGGCTGCAGCTACGCCCTCCATATGACTTCATCGACCTGGACCACACGTCCGCTGCGATGACAATGTTCGACCATGTCAATCTACGCCCGAGGGCTGCGCCGATTTCGACGTGCGACCCTCTACGGCCTTCGGCTTCGGCAACTCGGGACTCCTTCGGCTGCGGTGACCCGCTGCATCCTTCGGATGTGGCAACCTTTTGCGATCTTTGATTGCGGCAAACTTCTGCCATCATCGGCCTCGGTGAACCGCTGCTGCGTAGACTCTGGTCCGCCGCAACGGCTTTCGAACGCTGCCTCTACTACATCGACCACATCAACTTCACGCTAGGGGGCTGCAGCGACTCCATCGCGTGACCCGCCGAGTCTTCGACACTGGCGACCTGCTGCGGTTTTCGACTGCGGCAACCCGCCACAATCTTCGAATCCTGTGACCGCGACCCGGTGGTCGCATCGGCTCCCGCGACCCGGTGGTCACGTCGACTTCATCCACGACAACTACCGATAAAGCTAAGTTTTCCTCTACTTAAGAGATGATTCTTTTTTAACTCGAAACACTCGGGGGCTGCGCCCTCTTCGAGTAACCTAATGTGTCATCGGCTCCACGCACTCGAGTACCTCATACGCGACAGCCCGAGTAGCTGATTCTGCCCGATCGTCGAATCCTTAAACTCCGAGTGCCTCGGCAAGGTACTGAGACTAAGGGTAATCAGGCTAACGAAAAGGCCTAGCATACAGTGCAAAAGTGTCGACTCGATCGGCACCAGAATCTTACTATACAAGCCGACAAGCAAATATTTTTTACAAGATACAAGTACTTCACAATTTTTCATGTTTTCTGCAGCTTACAAGGACGTCGACTGCGCCAAGCTATTCAATCGGGTCCTCCAACAGGAGTCGACAAAAAGATGGCTACGCCATACGCCCAAGACCCGAGTCGAGTCACTCCTCGGATGATTGTATCTCTTGATGCTACAAAGACGCGACGTTGGTCGCACATCCGACAGAAGAAACGACGTCGACTTCATCCGCAACGTCGAGTCCTTCCGGCTAAACATCGCACGACTCCGCCACATCAACTCCGACTGCATCATTGATTCTTGGCTTCGTATGTGTGATACACTGACTCGATGCACTTCCGGGTCAATGGTTTCTCCTCGCATGAGTCTCCACTCGAGTCTGCGACTCGACTAGACACTCGGGGGCTACTCCTATCAGGAGCGCTGGTCGCGCACCCAATATACTTCCGGGTCAGCGGTATGCCCACGAGATTGTCGGCTGCGTCTACAAGATACAATACTCGAGTCTCTGCCTGAGTCTACGACTCCGCCAGACACTCGGGGGCTACTCCAAACTAGAGCACTGGTCGCGCACATAAAAGATCTTCGAGTGGCACGCCAATGAACTATACTTCGAGTCCTACGTTGAGTCTGCGACTCTACTACGGGCTCGAGGGCTACTCCCATAGGGAGGATGGATTCAAGCATCCGAAAAATTTGTGTCCTACGGACCTAAAGTCAACAACGACTGAATTAAAGTCTCTGCTCGACTCTACGACTCGAACAGACACTCGGGGGCTACTCCCATAGGGAGCGCTGGTCGCGCACCCTATGAATTTTTCGACTGCGATCCTTCGGATCAGCATGCAAGAATTTTTCGACAACTCTGCCCCAGCCAGCGCTAAGTGAGTAAACATCCTCCTTGGCCACCCGAAACACCTCCGCGGTGATAAAATTTCAGATGCTGTGTCTGCGACGCAAAGATAAGACCTACAGATACCATCTGATGGCCTAGTAACGCACACGACTGCGCTCTGCTAGTAAGAATCCGTGCCAATAGGCGTGATGAAAAATTCAGATGGACGCGTTGGGTACATCATTTAAATTCACTGGAATTCCAGTCCTGTAAATCCTCCGCGGCCTGAGTCGAATTACGCCAGCATATGTTCCGGGTTCGAGTCGAGGGACTCGAATCTGAAGAAGATCGTGTTGTTTTGTCCTAAGACAGTTAACTGACCCTGATCCGTCGGGAGAGTCAGGCACACGTATCAACAATCCCTACACACTAAAATCATTCTTTTCTCTGATGAATAGAAACATCTGCACCCGAAAGATTGAAGAGTCCTCAGCCGAATCTACGATTTGACTGAACACTCGGGGGCTACTGACATGGTTATACCCTATAGGTACACGACATTAGCATACCTGGTCCAGCCCGACGGAAGGCCCACTCGACGACCTGCCATGATCCATGACGCCTATGACGTTTCGGCTGCTATGAAGCCCATATGGACACGGACTCTCAAGCGCACAAGATAAGGAAACCTCAAAGACTAGAGTTTGAATACAACTTGTAACCAAATCGTATTGGCACCCGAGACCTAGCCTCTCCATATATAAAGGCTAGGAGGGGCCAACGAGGAGGGTACCCCCGATAGACTAGACCACAACAGATCTACAGATCTCGACTCATACTTTCGCATACACACCTTCACGCCAGATTGCATCTGCGTACCCCTGTAATCATCGGTTCCGTCGTAATCAAGAACAGACAAGCAGGAGTAGGGTTTTCCCTCCGGGGGCCTGAACCTGGGTAAACCTCGTGTCCCGTGTTGCTTGTTTGCTAACCGTTCCGCGATCTACAGCATCCCCATCTTCTCCAAAATCCAAATCCATAACAATAGGCATTGACGAGATTAAACCTCGTCAGTTATGGTTGAGATTTTCTTATCAAATAGTAAACTTTTTTACACTGTCATTCTCATGAGATTCTTTAGTATCATCAAGGGTGGTAAGGGTTCCAGGACTGAGTGTTAGAAACAAAACGGTATTTTCTTCACTCTCAGTCAGATGTCAAAAACAAACATCCACAGAATATATAAGAAACGGAAAAGCAGGTAAATTAAGGAGCTAAGTTCTGTTGTATGTTTGCTGTTTGAGTTGTAACATTAATAAAAATATACCACCAGCCACTGAAACATTCAGAGATTCAAAGAAATACCTTCCATATGAATGCTTACAAGCTCACAAGCTTGGAAGGTCTCTTCGGAGAGGCCATTGCCCTCACTTCCTAACACTAAGCATAGATACTCGCTCATCAGAGAACCTGCTAGCTCTTTGGACAGAAGGTGGGTATTTTCAGATCCATCACTGCTGCTCTCTGGATGGCCTGCCAACAGGTTCATGTCATATTTAGCCACCAAAGCATCCAGATCACACAAGTTACCGGAAACGACCTGAAGCTGCAAAAAGGTTACACGAGCTGCACGAAGAGCCTTTTCATTGAAAGGGTCACAGCAAGCTGGAAGAAGAGATACCCCATCCTGTTGATTGTCGGTTTTAGATGTTACTAGAAGAATCAACGTTTGCAAAGAGAGAACGGAGAAGACCTAGATGGCATTTTGCAGAGTCGTAATTTCCTGAATCAGAGATACTTAATGCACCTACGCAGATTCGTTTTGTACAATGAAGCTTCTACTCTATTCTCCTGATCAAGCATCAAGTTCAAAAATATCATTAATGGCTGTATAGGTTATATTATCCCCACAAATGAAACCTAAATCTACTAAAGAATAAGACAAATGCTCTCATAATAACCTTCATATCCGTTAACAGAAATCGTGTGATATATGAATTTTGCAAGGCAGTAAGCGTGTACGGCAGTTAAAGCAGAAAAGTGCATACCCATTTGAAAGCACAAGCTGATCTTACTTCAATGTTCCAAGGTTAACAGGATCCTGCCAAGTACTGAGTGCGCTGGAGAGCCCGACGCCCGGAGCAATGGTGGAGGCGGCGGCGCGCGCCAGTAGCGTTCCGTTGGCCAGTGCCGGCGTGGTAATGTGCTATTGCGCTCGCTTGGTTGCTTTAATGCTTTTACGAAAAGTGAAATGCAGCGTAGTAATTTGGAAGGGTTAATTAGATTTTTTTACAGGAGGTTAATTAGATATATGTTATTACAACTTCCATTACAAAAAGCTGAAGTTAAAAATATGCTACTCTAACTTCTCAATACTGTTAAATTTGCCTTTTGAATCTTCTAGCCTAGATGATTACAGTAGCACTCTTTGGGTTCGATCTGAGAGAGTAGAGAGAGGAGAAGAGAGAGATCAGAGAGGGACTACCTGCGCCCTGGCTTGACATGCATGAGCCGGAGGGGATGCCGAAGCTGGTGTCGGAGCTAGTGCCGGCGTCAGTAGCCATGGGAGAGTGAGTGGGGTGAGCGTGCGGTGAGGGTGGCGGCGGAGCTTCCCGTCGACGCAGCGCTAGCCTAGATCGGGTGGCTTGTAGGTGGGGCGGCTAGGGCACATGTAACCTCGTGAGACGTGCTGCCGACCCCCCACCTCCTTAATATAGCGCTGGTCGACAGCGGACCACCAACCAGATGCGGTTGGGCGCCCCCGATCAAGGCGCGGATAGGGTTCCCATCGAGTCGTTGGACTCGGTGGGGTGGAGATCAATCTAACATTCTCCCCTTGATCTCAACTTTAGTTTTAAATTTGTACTTTACTCGTTTCATCACGGATCGGTACATAGAGCATGTTTCATCGTCTCAGCTCAATTGCCGATAGAATCATACAACCACTATATACTTTTCTATTTTGAAACAAATTCTGTTACTTTTGGCCTCAGTAGTCCAGGAATCATAGGCTTTCCATTAAAGCTGTAACTACCTCGGTGAATTACGCTCCTAGTACAAGCCTGGATGATCAGAAATGGTTGAAATAGTACGGTGGGGCCCAAATGCCACTCACAGGTAGACCTTTCGGCCGTCCCAACCATTTTCAAACATCGGGACAAGAACGGGCGGCGTAATCGGCAGGCGAAGGGATCAACTACATACACAAATGAGTATGTATGCAAGCCACCATACAATAGTACATCAGAGCCATTCCATCTAAAAAGAAAGGAAATATAGCAACGCCATACGGCAAGATCCAAATATCCTAGATAGATATAATAGTTTAGGATATCTCCTCATACATCAATCAACAAGGTATCAAGCGGAAGCGGAAGACAAAATCCGAGTACGGATAAGAAGCAAATCGGCATAAGATGCCCCATAAATAAGCACATCCCGCCCACAGATCTCACGGATCCCCGTTCCCGGAATCTCTACACCGAATGATCGTTGCCCATGTCGTCCGTCTCTTCCAACCAGTATCCATCTTGTGGGTGTACCTGTTCATCTGAACCAAATAATTTATCGTGTGAGACCCTAGGGGTACTCAGCAAGTCTTTATGCCTCTAAAGGGGACACAACCTGGGGTGACGCAATTGCAGCAAAAGATAAACCCTAACAATTCTATAGATACTCGCTAACCATCCGCCTAACCAGAGATAGACGGATGTCCGTGAATTAATAACAACAGTTATAACAGTTATAACGGTAATCTTAACAGATCCATCCTCCTCCTCGCTTACCGACGAGGAAGCGGACGAACAACCCCCAACCGTTGGCAGTTTTATTATCCATTCCGTGAGTGTTGCACTATTTACTAGTCAGGTACCTAGTCTAGTCAAATTAAAAGCGGTACTTTAGTTATGCTTGTCTATGATCGAGAAACTGTGCTCCAAGTCGTCCATAACCGCGGACACGGCTTTCAGAAAGTTTTTATCCTGCAGGGGTGCACAAATAGCAACACACACTCGATATGCCTCGGAAAAACCAAATCAAAACCCAACGAGGCAGTCACGACAAAGCGATCACAGGATTCAGAAATATTTCAGGGGGCCACCGCATTAAGCTACCCGCAACGGAGTTAGCTGACTCCGAGACGGACTCAAGGTTTGCGTCAATGGCTGTGAACGACTGGGAACCCGAAAATGTGACTGGGCTTGTCGACACCGCGAAAACACTCCGCTTTCCTAAACAGTACAGTGTGCTCCTCGCACAATCTTAAATAAAGCAGTAAAGCATGGCATAAGTACATGATAGTAAATAAAACCTCAAACTAGTTTGTGGCCCCAAGAAATAAGAATGAATCAAACTCTGGCTCAGGGGGGTCCATAAGGCCTCCCGGATGTGGATAGCGCGAATAACCTTGGAACAGGAATCAAGTACTCGGGGTCTTACGGGACACAAGTGAGCCTGAAAAACCAAATAGCGAATATGGCTCACCGATGCCACTTTCATTAGTTATCCCATTACTACTCAGGTTAAGTTGTATAGGTACCTCGTTATCCATCAGACACTCACATACCCTACACATGCTGTTTTACGACTCGCATGGCTCAAACAACTCCTGTAGTAAGGGCTCGTGGGATGGAGGAACAAGCTTCGGTGGGGTTTAAAAGTAAAGGCTATGCGATACTTGGGATTCAATTTAATGCAATCGCGACTCAATGATGCAAGAATAAGATAGAGGCAATAGGTACTATATGTATGCAAGCATGTGGTAGTGCTTGCCTGGCAGCTCAGTTGAAGCAAGGGATGGATCTGGGTAGTGCTCCTGGTTGTCTTGATATATCCCCTGCTCAGCGTCTATCCGAGGAAGAACCAAACAAACAAGGGCCAACATAAATAAAGTGCACAAGCATATGAATAAATGCGACAAGCAAACAATCATGCCATGATGAATGATGCACAATTTGCATGGCAATAAGGTAGCATGGCATGGGTGAGGTGTGGAATACAATAATAAAGCATTTTATTTAGTTTTGGCCCCATTTTATTCTCATATTAGTTGCTGTATATTTTATATTTATATGATGCATGCTTCAAAACAAGACATGGAAGGCATAAACAGAAAGGTCTCGTCGAGCTAATCATTTTAGACATATCATTTGTTAAATTTGGAGTTATAAAACAAAAGATATTAATTAATTAAGGCAAAAGGGCATTTTATTGTAATTTAACTAAACTTGGAATTTTAAATGTTCAAAATATATTATGGATTGCATATTTGAAATCCTCACATTTTTCTGATTTGAAAACATATATTATATGTATTATTTGGAATTATGAATTTAAATTTATTTTATAGTCAAAATTATTAATTAGGGTCAAAGTCAAAGGTTGACTAATTAACTTATTTCTGAAATTATTTGATTAAAGATTTGAACTAACATTAAAAAACTAAACATTTTTCATATTAAGTTTGAATTCAAATTATAAACCATTTGAAAGTTATGATTTAATTCATATGTTAACAGATTAAAAAAAACATTTGGATTTGAATTCGGAAAAGGGTCTGGACTTTTGTCACCCAGCCAGATCCTACCCACAGCCACTGACCAGTGGGGTCACAGGCGGCGCAGCCCACTGCGCGAGCGGGCGCCACGGGGGCGTGCCACGTGGGCAACCTCGGACCGCGGGTTGTTTTCAAGAAAACACGGGAGCCTTTTTACAAATATGCATACGACGCTGACGGTGGGGCTAAGGGGACTGCGGGTTGAGTGGCAAAAGTATAGGGGTCTTTTTGTAAAACCTTCCGGAGGTTGACTGACGAATCTGAAATCGTTTCTTTGCAAAACTGCTAGCTGAACTCGATTTTCAAACGAACTTGGCGAGCAAAAGGATGCGAATCTCGCAAAACCGTAAAAACCAAAAATGAAGAGGGATGTACCGGCTACAAGTTCCGTGTTTGGAGCTTCACCAATGGAGGACTCTACGCGCCGGGAAACAGAGCGGAACAGAGGCGGTTTAGACGCGGCTGCCGCTGCTGCTCGATGCCACTGCTGCCGCTGCGGGCTCTCTGGTGCGCGCGGCGAGCGGCATGGCGAGGCTGCGCGGGAGGGCGGCGATGATCGGCGGCATGATGCAGAACGGAGGGGAAAAGGGAAGGGGAACAGGAGGTGGTGCTCACCTCGGCCGATTCCCGAGGAAACGAGGATGGGGGAGGTCGGGGATGAAGACGGCGACGGCGGTGCTGCTCCTGTACTTGGCCAGGAAGAAGAGGAAGCAGAGGCTCCTGGGGCGTACAGCTCCTCTCGAGGGACCCCAAACAGTGGCGCGGACGAAGGCGTGTGATCCCCGGCTTCAGCCGTGCTCACCGGCGACCAAGGCGTCAGAGCGGTGTTGCTCTGCTTGCTGCTGCTTGCGGGAGGGAGAAGGGCAGGGGAAAGGGGATGGCGGCGGAGAGGAGGGGAAGAGGGAGGCTAGGGTTCCTGGGGGGAAAGGGGACTCCGCGGCTTGGGGATAAGAAGAGGGGCAGGTGGTGGATGGTGACGCGGATGACGGTGACGCGACGGGTACCTGCTCCGTCTGCTGTTCTTCAGAGAGGAGGGAGCGAACGGAGAAGAGGCACAGGGCGACGGCGTCGGGAGCGAAGGGGTACTGGGCCAGGGGAGGAGAGAAGGGGGGGTTCCTGGGCTGCTGTTGCACTCGGGCTGCTGCGGCTGGTAAGGCCCAGGTAGGCTGCTGCTACTCCTCTCTCACAAATCTCTTTTTCTTTTATTTTTGTTGGTTTTGTATGTTTCAAATTCAAACAACCTTTTTATTTCAAATCTTTTTGAACCTAGCAGATAATTTTGAACAGAGAAAAGGGAAGGCCAAGGATAGCAAAGAGGGACAAAAGAAGTGGAGATGATTGATGCATACATACATAATTTATGAATGTGCCAATTGTGGCCTTTTACAAGAATATGAAGATATTGGGTTTTTGTAATTAGATGAAAACATTTGTAAAATTAGGGAGCCTTCACATGGATCCAAGGCTTGTAGATAACAAAACAGAGGGAGAGGGATGAGGTGGTTCTTGCATGGCCCATGCAAATAATAAATGCCATGTATTCATATTGTGAAAACAACATAAAATCACATGGCATTATTCCATGCATTCCCAAAAGGTGGAATAAGGCCAAGCAAAAAGGGACTAGCATTGGATCCACCCAACCCCCATGAGCTAGGTAAACTCAAATAAATGCTAGCTCATATTAATTGGATGGTGGAATTATAAGGTGGTGAAGAACAGGTGGTGGAGTTTAATAAAAGATATGCCCCCAACTCAACTTGGGCATTTAAACAATGTATCAAGAACCAAATACAATATCAAGAGGCAAATACAATTTACCATGCATATGAGAGAAGAACCAACACACAAAAGGTTTTATATGATGCTCAAATGCAAGGTGGCATGATGACATGAGCATGAAATAATGATGATGCAACAATTATATATATGAAGTAGCCATTATATTACTAGACCAAGTAGCATTACAATTGTTAGACAATTGGGATGCTACAAAAGCCATGCCGGCTATGTGTTTCTTGAACACATTGGGTGGTAAGCCTTTCATTAGCGGATCCGCAAGCATATACTTTGTCCTTATATGCTCGAGACTTATAGTTTGATCCTGTACTTTGTCCTTCACAACATAATACTTTATATCTATTGACTTTGTAGCATTACTCGATTTGTTGTTGTGAACATAGAATACCGCGGGCTCGTTGTCACAGTACATCTTTAGTGGCCTGCTGATGCAGTCTACCACTTTCAAGTCGGGTAGAAATTTCCTTAACCATAACGCCTGTCCCATGGCCTCATAACATGCTATAAATTCTGCATACATCGTAGATGATGCAACTATCGAATGTTTGGCGCTTCTCCATGAAATAGCACCTCCTGCGAGAGTAAAAACATATCCTGTCGTGGACTTTCTATCATCTTTATCTCCCGCAAAATCCGCATCTGAATACCCTCTTATTTCTAGGGAATCAGATCTTTTATATGTTAGCATGAGGCCTTTTGTGCCTTGCACATAACACAAAGCTTTCTTTACCATCTTCCAGTGCTCTGTGCCTGGATTCTCTTGATATCTACTGAGTACCCCGGTGATAAAAGCTAAGTCAGGGTGAGTGCACACTTGTGCATACTATAAGCTTCCAACAGCCGAAGCATATGGTACTGACTTCATTTGATCGATCTCATATTGGTTCTTTGGATATTGGAATTTTCCAAAACTATCGCCCTTGACTATGGGAGCAGGTGTTGCATTACTCGTATGCATATTGTATTTCTTTAGAATCTTTTCACAATATGCTTTCTGCGACAGTCCTAACACTCCATTCTTTCTATCTCGGTGAATTTCTATGCCCAAAACATAAGAAGCTTCACCAAGGTCTTTCATGTCAAAATTTGAAGACAAGAACTTCTTTGTTTCTACTAGTAGACTGACATCGCTGCTAGCAAGCAAGATATCATCCATATACAGAATTAGGAAAATGTATTTCCCACTTTTAAACTTTGCATAAATGCAGTTGTCCTCAACATTTTCTTTAAATCCAAATCTTTTAATTGTATCATTAAACTTTAAATACTACTGCCTAGAGGCTTGCTTTAACCCATAAATGGATTTTTTTAGGCGGCATCCCATATGTTCCTTCCCCTCCAGGAAAAAACCCTTGGGTTGTTTCATGTAAACATTCTCTTCTAAATCTCTATTTAGAAATGCCGTCTTAACATCCATTTGATGCAACTCTAAATCAACTAGTGCCATTATGATTCTGAAGGAGTCCTTACATGAGACCGGAGAAAAAGTCTCATTGTAATCTACCCCTTCTCTTTGCGTAAAGCCTTTTTCCACAAGTCTAGCTTTGTACTTTTCTACATTCCCATTGGAGTCATACTTTGTTTTGTAGACACATTTGCATCCTACTATTTTGGCTCCGTTAGGAATTTCCTTTAAGTCCCAAACATTGTTGGAACTCATTGATTTCATTTCATCTTCCATTGCCTCCATCCACTTGGCTGAGTGAGGGCTTCTCATGGCTTCTTCATATGAGGTAGGATCGTCCTTCATATGAACTGTTTCTGTGTTATAAACTTTGTAAATTTCTTTAGAAATGGCTGGTCTTTGTTCTCTTTTAGACCTTCTGATTTCATCAGACTCTTGCTCATTTCGTGCCTAAGGTCCTGGCAAATTTACAATATGTGGTTGTTCTGGCTCCCTTTTGTTCTCAACAGTGGGTTCAGGTGGCTCCTGATGGACTGGTTCCGAACCTTCTCCCATTGCTTTCACGTGTGGAGTCACAACAGGTGCCGGCACCACAACCTCAGGGGTTGTAGATGGTGGCACAACAGGTAGCGAGAAAAATGGCCCCTGAGTCATCGGATTAGGTGCATGCACCCTCTTATCCTCAAGATCAATTTTCTGAGCTACCGTGCTCCCCCTCATCAATTCGTCCTCCAAGAAGACTGCATGTCTCGTTTCTACAAACTTTGTGTATCTGCCAGGACAGTAGAAATGATAACCTTTTGATTTATCTGGATAGCCAATGAAGTGGCAAGACACTGTTTTGGGGTCTAACTTTGCAATGTTTAGATTGAAAACTTTTTCCTCGGCTGGGCTCCCCCAGATCCTCAAGTGGTGCAGAGAGGGGACTCTGCCTGTCCACAATTCGTACGGTGTTTTGGGCACCGACTTACTTGGTACTTTGTTGAGAATGTGAATGGCGGTTTTAAGCGCCTCCATCCACAATCCCAATGGGAGGGTGGAATAGCTCATCATGCTGCGCACCATATCCATAAGGGTATGGTTACGCCTTTCAGCTACTCCATTTTGCTGAGGTCATAGAATACTGGGCGACTATTCCATATTCCTGTAAGAACCTTGCAAAAGGTCCTGGTACTTGACCATATGGAGTGTGCCGACCGTAGTACTCCCCCCACGGTCAGACCGGACTATTTTAATTCTTTTATCATGCTGATTTCCAACTTCAGCTTTGAAAATTTTAAATTTATCCAATGCCTCAGATCTTTCTTTAATTTGATAAATGTAACCATACCGGGAGTGATCATCCATGAATGTTATGAATGAATCATAACCATCCACACTTTTCACAGGAAACGGTCCACAAATATCAATGTGGATGATTTCTAGTGTTGTTATACTTCGGTTTGCACCCTTTTTAATTTGCTTTACATACTTTCCTTTGATGCAATCTATGCATTGCTCGATGTCTGAGAACTCTAACGGAGGAAGAATGTCATTTTTAACGAGGCTTTCTATTCTTCCCCTCGAAATATGGCATAATCTACAGTCCCATAACTTCGATGAGTCAAGAGTTCGCTTTCTTTTCTTTTGTTCTTTGTTTGACAAGGAAACTTGTTCGCTCACATCACACACAGAAAACACTTTCTCATGCAAGGATAATAAATAAAGCTTTTCATGTTATGAAGCAACACCCACACAAGTATCTTTAAACCAAATGGCACATTTGCCATGTCCAAAATAACACTCATACATGTCTTTATCCAGGCACGACACCCTTATTAAGTTTCTATGGATGGAAGGAACAAATAAAACATCCTTAAGCAGAATAGTAAAGCCATCAGCTAGCTCTAGAGGAATGTCGCCAACAGCCTCCACTTCTGCTTGAATCCCATTCGTGACCTCAATGAGTCTTTGTCTTCTTTGCAAAGTCCTTGTCAAATGGAATCCCTGTAAAGAGTTGGCAACATGAACAGTTGCACCAGAGTCAATCCACAAAGTAGATTTAGAAAACTTTTCATATAAGGATTCATTTACAAAAGAAACTATGTCTTTACCGTTCTTTGCCATTATGGACTTGAGCCATATTGGGCAATCTTTCTTGAAGTGACCAGGCTTTTTGCAATGGTGACACTGGTCCTTGTCCCCAAGGAGACTCTGTTGATACTAATGCTGGTGCTGTAGGAGGCCCTTGCCATGTGGCTTGGAAGGGGAGCCACCATGGTTGTTGTTGGTGAAGGTCCTCTTCCTGTTATCCTTCACGTAGTTCAAAGAACCACCATGAATGGACTTGAGCCTTTCTTCCTCTTGAGAACACATTCCTATGGTCTTTTTAATGTCCCACTTTTCAGGGGACATGTTGTAGTTAATGACGAAGTTCTCGAACTATTGGGGAAGAGAGGCCATGATAAGATGCACCAGTAGAGCATGCTTGAGCTCGAGGTCAGCATCCATGGGCTTTAACTTAGCCGCCATGTTGCTCATCCTCAAGATGTGCTCTCTAATGCCTTGTGGCCCTCCCGTATACTTTTCCGTCACCAACTGTTTTAGCAGCTGGGTTGCATACATCTTTGAAGAGCCAGTAAACTGGCTCTTTATCTTTGCTAGGTACTCACCAACAGAGGCACACTATTTGATTGAGCCCACTATTGCGTTCTCAATCATATTCTTGACAAAGGCCAAGCACTTTTTGTTTGCATTGACCCACTTTTGGTTATCTATTGAGTATGCCAGCTCCACTAGAGCATGCTCTCTCTTTATCTTTTCCCATGCAGCATTGTCCTCAATATCATCCCTCACTGGGTCCTTAGGTTTGACTGGCTGTTTAGTTTCAACAACCCAGTCCACCTCGGCGCAGACAAAAGCTAGGTCTACCTTTTTCATCCACTCAGAATAGTTATCTCATCTAAGCAGGGGAATGTCCTTCAGGCAGCTCATGAGGTTGAGACCTCCTGAAAACCATAAAAGATGTGAGACAACCAAAAACAACTATATGCATTAATCCAACGTTAGTATAAATTAAGCATGCAATTGTTTGTGCCATTTAAAATTATATCACCGTTTGGTAAAGATAAAATTAAATGCACCTTTATTACATAATATAAAAGGGATCATGATCATGTTTATTAATAACGTTGGTCAATTAATAACATGGAGCATAATCAACTTTAAATCACTTTATCACATCTTTTAAAACAAAATTTAATACACTTTATTGCATTCTAGCAATTTAAATCAACTATTTGCAGCGGAAACAATTATTACAACAGTCATAAACTTTAAACTTTATAGAAAAAATTTGGTCACTTTCATATTCTCTAATCAAATATTCATGGAGTAAACTGAATAGAGAAAACTATGTGAAAAAAATGCTTAAAAACTAAGCAAAACGATTAAAACAGCTAATAAAACTGTTCTGTAAAAATAAAACAGAAAAAACATTAACAGAAACGTCCAGCTGCGGCCCAGCGGCCTGCTTACTGCGCGCCGCGCAGCGCGTCGCACAGTAGCCCAGCAGGCCCGCCTAAGCGCACAGCTCCCGCGCGCGCTAGCTGCCGCCCGCACTCTGCCTAAGCTCTGTAGCGCCCGCTCGCTTACGGCCCACAACAGCCCGCATGCGGCCTAGCTATGCTCGCCCGCTAGTAGCCCACTTGGCCCACTCCGCCAGCGATCGCCAGCGCCGCTCCATCCTGGCCGCACATCCATGCCGCCCTAGATCCTACCGCCACGTGCGCACTTCGCTGGAACAAAACCCCTAGGTGCGCAGCTCCCTTAACCCTAGCCCCCATTCGCCCCTTGTCGGCCCCGCGAGGCCCTCCCCGCTCTACTCTCTGGCGGCGCCGTGGGGTTCAGCGAGGCGGCTATGCCGCCCGGCAGCATCGCCGGCGGCGAGCCCCTCCATCCCATGCGCTAGCTCCCGCATGAGCCCCCCCTTTGCTCTCTGTCTCGTCCATGGCCGCCTGCTGGCGGCGGCGCTGGAGCGTCCTTGCTCTGCAAGCGGCGGCGCCGCCCCCAGCGCAAGGACAGCGACGTGTCCCCCTTCCCCTGCTAGCTTTCTCCTTCCCCGTCCACCTCCCCCTCCCCCTGAGTAGCAGAGAGAGAACGGCGGCGGTGCCTCCCCTTGTCTTTGTAATATCCCAGTATTAGAGCCTAGAAATAAGCTGAACCCAGATGTGTGCATTGCATTCATGCATAGAAAATCTGAATAATGTTTGTGCTTTTGAACAAAACTTGTCAAAGTGATTGAAGCTTCTCTTAACTTGATGGAAATAAAGTAGATCATCAAGTTGACTACGATAAGTTTCAATATGATCTTTGCTAAAACCTTATTTTGGGTAAGGGAGGTTTAATCTAAGGGTAAATCAAATGTAATAAAAGATAAACCCTAATACATTATGATCTGTATTTGATTCTTAGGTGATCATATCATAGTATTCATTGTAATCACTCATGAGTACCAAGTTAAGGATATAACACAAATAATAAGAATGTAACAACTATATCTTAATCCCATCTGCATATACCATGAGTATCATGGTAATACCTAACCCTACTTCTTAAGTAAGATTGAGTACGAAAGGAACTAAGTTTAGATCATTCACCATATATCTTTCTTTCCATATTAAGCCTTATCATCTCTGTTGAGTCATATTCTAATATCTGTTGTACATCAATGTTGAGAAATCAACTATTAATTCTCCAATTCTCAATCTATCAACTCTTGACCAGAACATTGCTTACATTTAAGTGTCTATAAAGAAACAACTGAGAAGAGGTAAATAGTAACGTAAAGTTTCAGATATCATCTATAGGATGGGAATGATTGAAGAGAATCAAACCAATAGGATAATTGATGGATTTAAATCACTCCTAAATAAATAGAAGAATTATTTATATTATCTAATTATGGTAGTAAAGAAGATTACTAGGATGAACCCTGAAGATATTTACCAATAGTAATTCTATTACACCAAGTGGGCATAGTCCATGAGTAACAAACTTAATCCAATTAAAGATACTAAGAAGATAACTCCAATACAATTGTAAGGTTGTATTACTAAAGCCTTGCTTAGCCAACTACAAATCTAAGATATAAATGATTAAAGGATTAAAATGATCATACCTTGCTCACCAAGATTGAATACTTATAGCAAGTATAAGTAACATTGGTGGGTACAACATGATTGAAACCCTAGTATAGGTAAGTTATCCTAGAGTAGTTATTATAGGTCACAATAATATAATGTGAGGTTAGAGTATGAATTATTAGAGTAAATGTAAGAAGGTATGATTCAATTAAAGCTAGTGTAGCATAGAGTTATGGAAGTAGTGTTATCCATCTTAAGGAATAGTAAGCTTTAAAGAAAGGTAGATGGATGATTAAGGAAGATTATGAGTGGAGTTTGAAAGAATTACTTGTTGGATTGAAGATGATCAACAGAAGAGTAGTGGGTATAACCAAGCAAAGATATGAGAAAACTATGAAATGCTTTAGTATCAAACTCATTGGATTCATCCATGAGTTTAGAAAAATAATAGGTGAATAAGAATATTTGTGAAGTAAAGCTCATCATGTTAACCATGATGATGGATAGGAAGAAGTATTATATCTAGGAAACGAATTCCTTAATTAGAAGTCCAGGATTGTGAATTATGGAAAATAGATATTCTTGGTAAACACCCAACTCTAAATCTCAAACCAAATGTAATATCCATTTCATGTTATTAATCCATCATCTTATGTCTATATCACTTTATAGGGATATTCTCCGAGAGAAAATCACATAAGCACATCTCTGTCAATTCCAACCATCATAATTATATGTGCTTAAGAGTATCTTTATCAATTCCTTTTTATAAAACATTCAAAATATAACTTGCTATTTTAAAAGGTGATGTCATCAAATATCACAAACAGAAGACAATATGCTTAGTTTTTAAATCTTTACTCATAGCAACAAAAGAATATAAATAAATTAAGAACCCTAAACCCTTGGGAAAACATTTACAATTCAAAACCTAAACTTCTATGTTTATCAGAATAGAATATATTCATACCATCTTCTAAATTAATGAAATTAGTATTAACCATATTAATTTCTTTTGTATTTCTTGCATCAATTAATGATTTAGGATCATTATACATATAAAAATTTCTATTCAAACTATGAGCTAACTAGAGCTAAGTTTTATAAACAATTAAGAAAATATCATATGATAAGCCATGGTTTAATGTAGAAAGAAAATGAATAATAAGGGCTTCTACATAATTTAAAAAGGGTTTTTGATAGAAAATAAATAAATAAATAATGCCACTATATGACAAACTTATAAAAGAACCTTAATATACTTTATTAGTGCTGCAATCATTCAGCAAATTAATTATATATAAAAAAATCAAATCAAATAAGGAAAATTCAAATCTGAAAGTAAAACAGAAAATAGAAAAAAAACCTGGTCGTGGCCCAACTCCTCTCTGCTTACCTGTCGCCCCTGTGAAGCCTACAAAGGCCCAATAACCAGCCCAACTCGTTCTCGTCTCTGGCTGACAAGTGGGACTGAAGAGGGACTGCGGGTTGAGAGGAAAGAAGCGCTAGGGGGTTCTCGGCAAAATCGACTTCGTCGTCTACCTCGCCCACTAGAAGCATCTCGCTGGTCGGAGCTCCGCTGTCGATCGACCGCCGCGCTACGATGTGTGTCACCGCCCCTGGGAGGAGTAGATAAGATCGCCGCGTCCTCCTCTATCCTCGCATACCAATCACATCTTCAATCTTGCTCTCTAGAACCACTTTCCTTCCTTACCCGAAACCCTAGTTCGTCGGAGTTCATCGTTCTGGTCAGGTCAGACCACCCCTCGCCTCATGGTAGCCACCGTTGGACGCGCCGTCGTGGACTTACTCATCTAGGACCAATCACGGAAGCACGCACTCCGAGAATCATGTGAAATCGAGCATTCCTTTCATCGGCCCTCATGGCCATTATCGTCGATTCACCATCGTCACGCCTTCCCAAGTCTCCTCGACCTCGCTATCGTCATCAGGGTAAGCTTACGCATCTCTGGACCTTAATTTCGCTTGTTGATTCTCACCGTAGACCTAGTTCCATCGAGCACCGCCGTTGGCCGCTGCAGAAGCTCGTCATCGATGCATTTCTGGTGACCACTAGGTAGCAGCGTTACCACCAATAGGTTCACCTTGACCTCCTCTGTCCAACAACATCAACCTTGTTCACCGGAGCACAGTGGTTCGCCGCCGGCGACCATTCTCTGGTGGTGGAGGCCAGGCTGATGTCTGCATGGCATCATGCTGGTGTCATCCTGCCACCTCAGCATGGTTTGACCTAGTCTCTGTCTTGCGTGGTAGTATGACATGGCCTTGGGCCCATATGTCATCGTCTGGGAGTAAAGACAGGGTCGGTAACAAATACATTTACTAACCTGAGAGCTGAGGTGGACATAGGCCCACTGGTCAGTGACTTAAGGTAGGTGTGGGTGCGGTGTAAAAAGTTGTTTCCTGATTAAGAAATAAATAAAATGTTATAAGCTCAATTATTAATATTCCAGAAATCAAATGAATGATTAAATCTTGTTTAATTAATAACTTTTGATTTATAATTTAGAAAAATGTGTATAATATATGAAAATTTGTAGAAAAATAAAATCTACAAACTAAAACTATTATCAAATATTATTATGATAATTATTTAAATAAATATTATTTAATAAAGGTTTTAAAAGTAATAAAACTTTGATAATTCATATTTTAAAAATGGTAAATGATAAAAATATGAATAAAATACCAAAAATCTTAGAAAAATAAGAACTATAATCATGCATTATTATTTCCCTTAATTAAATAATTATTATTTATTAAGTATTTATAAAGTAATAAATATTTTCAAAATCATATCTTATTATTTATAAATCACAAAAATAAATGTAATATACCAAAATGATCACAAAAATAAGATCTACATGTTAAAAATATAATATTCCACTTCTGAGTTAAATAAACTTTCAAATACTTTAATAACTCAAATTTAAACTTATTTATTTAATTGATAATTCGTATAAAGGTAAACAAAAATTGCATATATGTCTAAAATTAACCAATGGAGTCTAATAAATAGTATTAGTCTTCAACATTAATAATATGAAGTCCAAATAGTTTAACACATTTTAATTACAATTTTATTGAATTCTTCTCAACCATAGGTGTGTAATATTTTCTAAAGAGAATCCTAATCAAATCTAAAATCATCAAGAATAATTTGGAGTTAAATAAAAAACTTATTTCCTTTACTTTAACCACAAGTTTATCAACATACTAAAACACTATAATGAAACCATAAGCAATTAAGTAACATTACTCCATGGTTTACAAACTATAACCACTCATCCATAAAAAGGGGTAAGTGATACTAATCCATTATACAGTCAACAAAACCACCACATCAAAGAAAAATATAACCATCCTTAAGTAACCTTAAGGCAACAATACCAAATACACCAAGTACAATTATCATAAGCAATATATCTTAAATCCATCTATATCTTTAAAGTTAACTTTAGTCTACAAGAATCTAAATGTAATACTATAAACATTGTTGGAAAATAGTCTGCTGCCCAGGGGGATAGCTGCCCCCCGACAGATGTCGTCTAACATGCGTCATTGAGATGCGTGCTAAAACAGCTTAAGAATGATAGTTGATTAACATATCTGTAATAAAGCTGACACATGACAGCAACCAGATGATAACGAGCTTCGAGGCGGTAGCATGGGACCATACCTCTCTGCCAACAGATGATATCCTCTATGTGCGTGATTTTTGTCTCAATTTCTAGGGAGTGCATGCGCTAGATGATTCCAACGCAGTCTGACTTTTACATGTGTCTCTGAGCATCGTGGTGTGGTGATATTGTTACTGTTTATTTAGAGATATGGACAAATGGCTAACTTTGAGATCCATAGCTGCTGTAAACAAGCATAGACAAGCCCACATACAAGCAAAACAAAATACGCAACTCCCTCTCTGTTTTGCATAGCCCAACACAAGTTACTTCCGATTTCAGCAGAGTATTACGTGAAAATATATGTTTTCCACCCATATAGTATAAAAAGATTCACCCGGGGCGTTTTCATTCCATGAAGATAAACCAACTAAGGGGCACGAACAAACCCACTCTAAGAGGGATCACACAAACACACAACAGCCAGGTCACGTTGGTAAGTACCATACGGTTTGTATGCGACAGCTCAGGCTAAAAAGGTTAGCTTTGTCTTATAGTTTTCGGATAAATGTAGGTCAAATTATTGGAAAAGTTATAACTGGAGGATACCACCGAGAATCATGCGCATGTACAACTTTTTCCTAATATTTCGTTGTATTCCCTCCGGCCCATATTAATTGATTTTGATTTGTCAAATTTTAGATGAACCTATATACTAAATAGTGTCTAGATTTATTTAAATTTTGACAAATCCAAATCAATTAATATGGGTCAGAGGGAGTATTTCTTTCTTCAACCATGTACCAGACCGGGAAACGCAAACAAAATAAAGAATTAAAAAAATATCGCTTTCATTAACTACTGTAAATCCCTCACATACCCGCGAGTCTGTAGCGACACATGCGGCATGGAGGTGGCGGTAGGCTACTTAGGCATGTGATACTGCGGTGCAGCAAGTGCTCCAAGTATTGTCCACAAATAGTAGCAACCTAAGGTCCGACCAGGTCGTGAACAAAATGAGCCCACGTGATTGACTTGTCAGACTCAAGCACGCGTCCCAACCTAATGTCTCTGATATGATCGCACCTTTTCGCGCAGGTACAATAGTGACAAGCGTTGAATCCAACGCCTTTGCACGCACGCCATGGAATCACGTTGGTCCTATTCCCTTTTGACCCTAGACAAAATTAAATCTGACAGCTCTCTCGGGCGTCCACGTGAAGGCTGAGACGAGGCATACAGACTACTGACAAAGCACAATAGTTCAAACAAACTCTAATTACTAATTAGTGACGTGTGCAGGCAACACAGCAAATGACATCCAGATGCTTGTTCATATCTCAACACGAATCGTATGGTGTACGCTAGGGGGGCAGCTATCCCCCGTGGCAGGAAATCCATACTCAAACATTGTTATATGTTTTATAGTTAACTTTGGTCTGATTTAGTTAAGTCATAAAGCATCTCAAGCCCAAACTATTCAAGCAAGCACAAATAACATCGACCAGACTCAACTAACCATAAAGATTGTTTAGACCTTAGAAAAGAAACATTTTCTTCAAATGTTATTCTTTTTGCCACTTCAAACAAGAACTCTTATATAAACAATCTTGAGTAGCATTTCACCTTTTGTATGTGTTCCATTGTTTTATGATATTGCAATTTTATGATTGTCTCACACGCACTCACAAGC
Source organism: Avena sativa (assembly GCA_916181665.1). NCBI lineage: Eukaryota > Viridiplantae > Streptophyta > Magnoliopsida > Poales > Poaceae > Avena > Avena sativa. The sequence goes on from OV702296.1 coordinate 291,023,352, forward strand.
CTTAATAAGAAGCACAATTATAAAATTTATCTAAAAAGGACAACACATTATAATTTAACCATTTCTGGAATCCAAACCCTAGAACAACATTATCCCCGGGATTCGCGTTTATAAAGTGCATCACATTACTTATGCATAAGAGCATACTGCTTCTTTAAACATTAGTCCTTACCGGACCAATGATGATGATTTCAGATTTTGGATCTTATACTGACTCGAACACTATGAGTGCATAACCTTGCAATCACAAAAGGCAAGTTCACACTTGCTCATGTCCTTTGTTTATTTTTTATAAAGTATTTTACAAATCCAGTGTTGTCATCACCTGCATTTGAAAAAGGTCAGAAAACACTATTTTCAATAATAATTTGAACTATTGGTTACTGATCCAGGGTGATCAGCTAATCTATTAAATCTGATAGTTGGAATACCACTGTTCAGAACTATATCACTTAGGACTTAACAACCAATGTCACCAGTGATTCTTGTGCCGTATATTACGCGTTGACCATGAGATTTGGAATGGGACGGAGAAGTAAGCTGTATCTTGTTCCTCTCGCATGAAGCCGGATGTGTAGGTCGTGGCTGTTATCCTCGTAGCGTGCATATTAATTGATAATTCGTAGAGGATATGCAGCATATGGGTGGGAACCCTCAATGTCCTACGATAGTTCTGGCATCTAACTTTTTGTACAAACCATTATCGTAATCCAATATGTGGGCATGGTGTACACCAAGGAGGCATGCGAGGTCGCGAAGGGGGCAGTGATTGGCTTGGATCATCTTTTGGGCCCCACATCATGGAATTGTGGACGGGAATAAGCTGCCCGGTTGTACAACAAAGAGTTGATCTCTCATGGGTAAAGTGACGCACCTAGAGTGTAAGAACTGTAACTTGTTACTCCCTGTTTCAGGAAGGATCTGCGAACGCGGCGGGAAAGGAACTCCATGAAAGTTCTGGTGAACCCGTGAAGGCTGACGGACATAGCTTTTCAAAATAAAAGCAACCTTTGAAGAAATGTTTACGAAAACTTGCATGACCTATGACCTATGGTCTGTGGCTGTAGTTATAGTGCATCAAACACTCTTTTTCTAGTGAATTTGCTGAGTACGCTCATACTCAAAGTATCTTCTTAACCCATGCTAGATTCTGAAGCCGGGATAGACAACATTTACATCAAGTTATGCTCCAGGACTCATCATTCAAAGCTAAGGTTCTTCAAAGACAAGGAAGTCAACAAATACCTCAACTCAAGTGAAGACGAAGTTACTAATTAGATAGAAATATAATCTCTCGTCAAAGAACCTAATTCTGTAGTGTATTGCAGTAGGAGCAATGTCAATTCCTTAGTTAAAATACTAGTCTAAATAGTATATTAGTTCTTGCGTTGTTTATCTTTGATTCTTCTTCGTAAGAAGTTCTTTCTCTCTCTTTAACCTAGAGTGTTCTCTGGATCTTGTGTAAAGAGTGAGTTGTAACCTTTAGCCATGTATTGGACCCGCTGTGTTTCTGTTGTGCCATTCTGAGGGATGTAATACTAGTGAACGGTGTTTCATTGGTGTTATGTCCACGACTATAATATACTACATCATGCAGTGGTATGCTGGGTCACCGCAGTCTTCTTGACGACGTGCGCATCCACCCGAGGGTGGGTGCGCCGCCGTCAAGCGGACGAGGTGGGGGAAGAACCCTTTGCCGGTGAGGGTCGGTGTCTCCTTGGATCTAGGGTTAAGGTTTCCTTTTATGGATTTGGCGGTTTTTTTTTATTTGGGGAAAACTGGGGTGTTCTAGGGTTGGGGATTTGGGGTTTTTCTTTGAAAAATCGGGGTTTTCTTTGCTTTCTCTTTGCCCCAGATGGGGTGTGTTCTTCGTCTAGATGCCTCGCATAGGATGCGCATCTAGATCGAGCGGAACGTCGCAGCCGTAAGGGCAGGCACACTATAGATCTAGGGTTTCTTTTCTTCTTTTGCTTTTCTACCGAAAAAACTAGGACTAGAACCGTGCTCTGATACCAATGTTAAATTTTCCTTTTGGATCTTCTAGCCTAGATGATTACAATAGCACTCTTTGGGTTCGATCTGAGAGAGTAGAGAGAGGAGAAGAGAGAGATCAGAGAGGGACTACCTGTGCCCTGGCTCGACATGCATGAGCTGGAGGGGATGCCGGAGCTAGTGCCGGCGTCAGTAGCCATGGGAGAGTGAGTGGGGTGAGCGTGCGGTGAGGGTGGCGGCGGAGCTTCCCGTCGGCGCAGCGCTAGCCTAGATCGGGTGACTTGTAGGTGGGGCGGCTAGGGCACGGCTAACCTCGTGAGGCGTGCTGCCGGCCCCCCACCTCCTTAATATAGCGCTGGTCGACAGGGCCCACCAACCAGATGCGGTTGGGCGCCCCCGATCAGGGCGCGGATAGGGTTCCCAGCGAGTCGTTGGACTCGGTGGGGTGGAGATCAATCTAACAAATACCTCTAACTATGTCATTCTAGTCACTAGCAAACATGTACTGCCATTTATACTTGTAATCATGTATGGACACGTAAAAAAAAGAAGCCAAGTAAAAAAAGAAGTGGTCGACTTGGGGTGTGTTCGGTTCTAGAATTAGAGGGGATGGAACGGAATGGTTCCGTTCCGACGTCATGGAACGGTTCTGACCTCGTGTTCGGTTCGAAAACAATCGAGGAACAGAATGGTTCTATTTTTTGTTCGGTTGACGGAATTGAAGAGCGGAACCCAGCACCAAAACACTGCCAAATATTTCATTGATTTAAAACTAAACTTAATCTTCTCTTCAAATCATAATTAACAATAACAAAGCGCTTTTTTTCTTCTCAAAATCGTAGCTAGAATCTTGCAAAATCATACCGTAATACATAAGATTGGAATACACCACATCTGAATCGATTGAAGAGAGCCAAAATCGGAGCGGCCTGCAAGTGCTCACCGCCGTCCTGCCTTGCGCGCAGCCGCGCATGCTCGCCGGGTGCCTCGCCCGCATCCGCCCGGCCCGCCTCGCGCGGCGCTAGGACGCCGCTGCCTAGGCTCGCGCGCAGCCATGCGTGCTCGCCCCGCCTCGCTCGTAGATGCGCTCGCCGGCCTGCCTCGCTTGCTGCTAGCGCCGCCGCTTCCCTGCCTCGCGCCGCAGCGTCCCGCCGCCGCCTAGGCTCGCGCGCAGCCGTGCGTGCTCGCCCTGCCTCGCTCGCAGCCGCGCTCGCCGGCCCGCCTCACTTGCTGCTAGCGCCGCCGCTGCCCTGCCTCGCGCCACAGCCTACGCTCCCGCCCGGCTTGGGTCGACGTTGACGATAGGAACGGGATTAGGGGCTCGGGGTCGAGGTTGACGATTATGTTTTGTTTTTTTAATTGATGGTTAGCGACGCGCATTCCTCGCCGTCCGGCCGAATCGGTCGAACCAGTGCGTTCCGCATATTGAACGAATATTCCGTTCCGAGGAACTAGTCGGTTCCGTTCCTTGGGTCAAACCGAACAAAGGAATGAGTACTAGGTGTGGAATGGACTGGTCCGTTCCACCAAATTCTAGAACCGAACACACCCTTGGAAAGACTCACACCTGCAAGCACGACCAAATCACGGATGCATCAGGAGAGACTCTCGCCTTGAACTCTAGCCGCGGCGGCGGCCAGGCGCTCGTGACGTCATGTCCACCTATTTGATAATTTTCTGGATAGACCTTAACATGTCATGTTTGAGGGTCCATTTATGCCTAGAATCGGATCATATTTGAACAGCAGACTCATATTAGTGCATTTGATTTTCTGTAATATTTTCAGATTTTTCTGAAAAATTCAAATTTTGACCAAAATTTGAATTGACATAACGTAAAATGTCACTTTAAGGGTCCATATCTGCCCAGAATTGGCTCATATTTGAAAAGTATACTCGTATTAGTGTTCTTGATTTTCTGTGATTTTTTCAGATTTTTCTGAGAAGCTCAAATTTTGACCAAAATTTGAATTTATTTGCGCTCGAATGACCAAAAATAGCTGCCGAAAGTTATTTACAGGGATAATACAGAAGTACACACTAAAATACATGTAGTTTATGAACCGTTAGATTTTGAAATGACCACAATGGCCTATCTAGAGGTATCAAGAAATTAGAGTGGCATATTTTCAACTTCATTTTTTTGTAATGACATTTCTCCAAAGTGTGAAAGTTGTAGTGGCGTAGATCCAATTAACCCAATTTGGAAAGAATAGAGTGAACGTTGATTTATTGCTTGAAAAAATTCCTTTATAAAATTGGATATGTGCAACGGTAAGGGTTTTTTCTCGGTCATGAAAAAAATACAATTGGTGACCGATATTACCTGTTTCCGGAAATACCATAATACAGGCCAAAATGTCACCTGAAATAGTGCAAACGAGTTTATAAATTCATCTAAAATTTACCAGAGTTCATTAAATTTAGAATAATTATTGAATCATCCAGAAATTTTGGTAGGTAATATTCTATTACTTGTGGTAACATGATTCACCGGTTTCGGCAAGATACTGGTCGAGAAAAAAATCCCTACAAGGAGTAACCATTGGACCTAGAAATTACTGATATTGTTCTTTATTATAAACCGACCCTTAACATTGTAGGCTCCTTAAGGTACAACAGTGTCAAATAAATGCCATCGAATAGATAATAGTTACCCACAAAAAAAGAATAGATAATAGTTAGGTAAATACTTCCTATCGTGGTCCGATTTCTAGCAAATCGTCGGACCTGTGCGATGCCCTCCATTCCTAGTTTCATCATATGGATCATATACTCCATGGTCAATAAATAAATGAGTCAAACATCATTTAATCCACGGTAATTTCGCTGCAGTTATGACTCACCGGTTCTTCCCCAAATTGCTTTCCCACGCCACGTCGTTCCACTCGGTGCTTCTCCTCATTTCGCTGCTCAGTGTTGTCTCACTTCCTTCCCGGCCTCGTTTCGCCGCTCAGCGTTGCCATGTGTTTCAGCATGCGGAAGCACCGTCAGCGCCTCCCCAAGGCCAAACGGCTAGGGCTGTTCATGGGAGGAGACAAACCTGGGGAAGGATCTGCCGGCACGGAGGACCAGCAAGGTGCTTCCATAGTTCAATTCATCTCCCTTGTCTGCTCTCTCTTCGTACGACAACACCGATCGGATCGGCAACATGCGCAGCCGCGGCTTGTGTCATAGCAGATGCTTGCAGCCGTGGCAAGGTGTGTGCGCTGCATACTTGGCATGCTTCCTTAAATTCTCATATATGCTTATGTTGGTTTGTCACACATGCTTCCTTAATTATTTCTGCCATTTGTTTTTCTCCAGAACATTGTTGCAAGGGATGAGGTCTAGATGCATGACAAGTAATGAAGGGACACGTGATTGGTGCTTCCGAAGGTAAAATACGAGATGCAGGGCAATATCCAGTAGCAGGCATATGCACCTTCATACATAATAAGAACAAGTACGAGCATGGAATGTTGGCTATTATACGGCATGATGGAAGCATCTATACATTTTGATAGAGACAAATTGTAATTATACTGGAAGTAAAAAAATGTTGATGGAAACACGTTGTTTCTAGATTGGAAACGAATATTTATTCAGATCGATTTTTTTTGTATTTGTACCGAAAGCGAATTCTCTATATACGAGGAAACAATTCTAGGTGGATTAGAAACAAAAACATGTAAATACATTGGAAGGAAAGAAGTGTTATATCGGAGAAAATTTGAGAACTAATATAATAAAATTACAGTATTATCAGAAACCATAATTATGATAGAAACAACTCCCCTATTTGCATTATTGAAACAATTTGTCAGTAGATTGCTTGCCACATATGCAATGTGGTCGTATTTGATTGAACAAACTATAGGAAGCAAATTATCTTATGGATCGAAACACAGTTTTTACTGCTTTGGAGACAAAATAAACAGTGTAAACCAGATTTCATTTGATGAAAAAATATTTTCACTTGAAGCAAAATTTCCAATTGAGAAACAGTTTCTCTATGTGTTGGAAGCCAGAGAAAAAGTTTTTTGGTGAGAATAATTTTGTACCGGATTAGAAGCAAATTTCACTAGCGTCAAAACTGAAATTTTGTATAAAACAAACATTTTTTTGTAATATGAAGCAAAATTAAGTTTCAGCGAAAATAAAGTGGACTACAATTGGAAGCAAATATTCTTCACATGGAAGCAAGTTTTCTTTTAAAAAGTAAGTTTCATGGTGCTAGCATTACTTCAGCGAATCAAGGGAGCAGTTATAGGAAATGAATTGCCATTAGCCCATTATTATTACGATTGCATGCAAAAATTCGGAGCTCCTTTTACTGGTCTATTGCATGTCCCGGATGAAAGCAATCCTGTGGTGTGGAAGCAGTCCGATGGGAAGCTAGGGATCGGCGTCCGATCCCTAGTGGTGTCCAGTTAGTTACTCCATGACTTTCGCCGTCGAACACCAGCCCAGGTATGCCGGCTTGATGACCGTACACCCTGAGTAGGACCTCACGATGAGATCTGAAGCCATGGACACGCCTGACGGAGTATGCGCCCAACACACCCCTGCCGTGATCGGGATGTGAGCCAATCCAGCACCGTCGACTCAGTTTCGTTGTGGTCGGGATGTGGCTCTCCGTCTCGCCGTTGTTTGCTCTTTGTGGTGTCCTGCTAGTTATTCGCATCGAGACTGTGGCGCAAGACGGTGTGTTGATGTCCCTTGTGCGCTTCTATGGTCGAGAACACACACTTTTAGTGATGCGATACCCAGGGTGTTGGTGTGGGATCACGACAGTCGTGTTTTAAGAAGACCGATAAGCTCTGGAAGTTTCCAGGGAGTCGAGACGCGAGTGAAGTTTTCAGGGAGTACTCGCAGCAGATCAGGAGAAGTATGCATGTCGGCAGTTGGTGTTTTGCAATAGTGTTCTTAGCAAGTAGGGACGACGACATTGGTAGATTTCGTTATTTGGTGGTCTTAGTCTGTGGGTTGAAAACCCTCCGTCCGACCTTTGGGGTTGTACCTGGCAAATGAAGACTTCCTAGTCATTTTCTTGCTAAAGGCATTGTTTGAAGTTTGGACTTTCTCTAGAGTGAAAATCCATGATCTTACCATGTTGGTGAGCGGACGGCAACGGTGTTTACGCACTATTACCTTCCTAGAGGTATTGTTCTGGAGAACGTTTTTTGGAGTCTAGGTGTCATCACCTTTGGTCTTGCTCTTGTTGCTGCGACTCAGTGATTTCTTCGATGGGGTCTTTGTTTTATTTTTCTTCTTTTAATTTTTTGGCGCGATCATCCTTGATGTGTAGACCTACTCTAGATATTATGTTCTTGTAGAGACTGGTGTTATTGGTATCATCTTGGTATTAATACTCTTCGCATGATCGAAAAAGTAGATTTAAACTAAAATATATTTTGTACAATCTAATTATTTCCTTTGTAGTTTTAAGAAGAAAATGGTGAAAGTGTTCTTTTAACGTCTATGTCAACAACCTAAACTACTTTCTGCGTAAATTAAACCAAGGGCATCTAATGTGAAACACCTTGAGGATCCACCCATGCAGCTAGGTAATGTGCTGCCTGGCAGTGAGGTTGTGCCAACGCGACTTGGGCAGAGAGCTATGGCGTTCGGCTGTGGCAGGCAGCTAAAAAGCAAGGTCATGTGTGGCGTTGTTCTGCTACAGTCTGGCTTGGTCGACGTTACCTTCGACAAATCCTACATCCGCTACTTGTTGGTGGCTCATCCGAGAGGATGTCAAGACCTACATTCTATGCTAGAACATATTCTGGTGTAGCAAAGCAGGAATATATGAGTGTTTGTTGAGTAACATCCATGCAGACAACATGGATACTAGCTAGCTCTTTCCTGATGTCTACTGTTCCTAATAAAATTGATGACATTCTATGTTTACCACATGCATATCAATCCAGCTTAGCACGCTCAGTTTAACACTTGTCCCATCTGAATTTGTTCCAATGATTTTTCAAACAACGCACACCATGGAGTGAATGTATAGAAATTAGTACTGGACAACATGGATGTGCCTGTTATATATATGGAACAACACTTGTCACGAGGGGACATGTTGTTGTGCTCTAAATGATAGTGATAGTGAAGGTGTGGTCGGTGATGTCGAATTAATTCTATGAGTTTCTCAGAGTGCACTTCTCTATAAAATCAGAATAAATATTATCGGGTTAATACAAATATGACATACAACACAAATTCCATTGATGTGTGCTAATCCTATACATCTACAAACTATTTCTCCTTCACACGCAAAAAAATCCTTCGCATTCAGTCGCGTTCTCATATACTCCTTACTAACTCATGCACATTATGCTAACTCAACTTATATTACTTATTTTTCTTGCCTCCACATTAAGTCACATCATCACTAAAATTCTTCTATTACTTATTTTTCTTGATACAAAATTTAACATAGGGTCATATTCGTCGCACACGTCAAAATCACTTCCACAAAAAGGATATTTGCAAATAACTTTTTTGTCTACAGTTTGGTTTTGGTCAAAATCAAAATTTGTAAATTTATATGCTACTCTCCCGTCCGTGAATAAGTATACTTCTACCTTTCACTATAAGTTAAAGTTTTAAATGTTTGACCAATTTTATGGAAAAACATAGCAACATTTTTTATGCTAAATTAGTATCACTAGATCCATCTTGAAATGTTTTTATAATACACCAATCTAACATCATATATGTTACTACTCTTTGGTTAAATTTTAAAAAGTTTGACTAAATACAAAAGATAGAAATACACTTATTAGTGAATAGAGTCAGTAATGCTCTTTTTTTGCAGCCTAAATACTCCGCCCAAAGCCTAGATCCCAAACTAAATCCCTTGTGGTATCTCTCCCCTCCCACTAACCCACTAGCCCATCTAATAAATTCATGACTGTGGAAACTATGTAGAATCCTTGTTCTTTGAGTGCTAGGTTTTTGAAGGCGGGATACTTCGATCCTTGACAAAGAGTTACTGCAGTGAGAGGTAGGATCAACCCCTTCCCGGGTTTGGAGGGATATTCATGAGGGAGTGCAAGTTATGAAACAAGGACTAGTGTGGAGCATCGACGATGGTTCCACTACCGGTCCATGGAATGGTCAGTGGATCCCATGTGATGGCATGCTGCGTCCACTAGCATGCATCACGGATGAAGGGGATATGCGTTCAAGGCGTGTCTCCAAGATCATGTATATGAGCATGACCTCATGGCAGGAGGAGAAGCCGCGACAACATTTGATGCTGATGGAAATCGATGTAATCCTATAGATCCTTATCTACAATCATTGCCATAATGACCTATGGGTGTGTCACTAAAACCCTCGCGGTGTCTTCTCCGTGAGATCGGCATATCGAATTATGGGTGTGGCAAAGCAATCCATGTCAACTAATGATGTGAAACGTTATAGGAAGATGGTTGTTGATGATCGGTGTCAGCTGTGTGGAGCGCAAGATTCATGGCATCATACATTGCTCGACTGCGTGATCTCAAGGTGCGTCTGGGCCTTGGACGACGATGAGGAGGTGACTAAACACCCACAATGATGATGAGCGTGGAGCAAGGGAGTGGATGACACCTATCATAGCCACTCTTAGGCACGATGATCTGATACATTGCAAATGTATCTACTTTTCTAAGTGCTTTTCTCTATAGATTGTTCTAGAATCTCCTCGGACATGGGTAAAACTGCTAAATCAGACGTTATATTCAGCAAAAGTCTAATTTCTGTATATTTCCGCAGGAAATAAAATTGGAGAAGAATGACACGTCATTTTTTCATCGGAACAAGGACTACTGGACTTGGAAACTCACGAGAGGGGCCACGAGGCCCGAACAAGCCCAGGTGGCGCGACCTATGATGGGCACGCGCCACCTATGGTCGTTCGTCCATCGAGCATCGTCTCATCCCCATTTTGGCATACCCCATTATATACCCCCAAAACCTATCCTGCCAGGAGTATAGAGCGTTTTGTGAAATAGAGCGCCGCGGCCATAGCGATCTTTGTTTTTGGGTTCAGATTGACCGTAATCTCCACATTGGAGAGGGGAATTGGACATCGTCTTCATCACCAATTTCATCTCCATTAACCATGTGCTCCTTCTCCCTCTCCATGAGTGAGTAGTTCTTTGTAGGCATGTGAGGTGGATGGGGATTGGATGAGATTGATCATGTAATCATGCATATATGTCGAGATTTGAGGGGTTTATCTTAAGGATGTCCTTGTATCAGTGTTGATGCACTTTTGCTATGTTTAATGCTTGTTACTAGGGCCCGAGTGACATGGTTTCAGTACTAGACTTTTATTGATCCATCATATATATGAGTTTTGTATTTATCTGCAAAGTGTATTACCTATTGTTATGTTGATCCTGCGAACCCTAAAGTGACAGCTAGGGAAAACAAGAGGCATATGTAATGGTTTGAGGATTATGTGTGTTCATGTATTGTTAATGCATTGTTCCGGGCTATTCAAAACAGTATACCTTAAATACCTGTAGTTCCAAGTTGGCCCTATAAAATGGGCAGGTAGGACAATAGATGTTGTGCAAATTCTCTTGGTTAGTACGCATAACTATATTTGAACACACACCTACACACAACAAAATTAGAGATGAACACTATGTTATTTGTATTTATATTATATGATCAATCTTATTCATGCAACACCCCGGTATCACCTCATTCCTACACTTTTAGCCACTGAAAGTTACAAGATCACTACTTCTGGTGAAAACTGGAAATTTGCTGCTACTATTTACTGTTTGCTTTATTGTTTTATTTTAACTACTGCATTCACCACTTGTTTATTGAGAATACTGATACACATGTGTAGTTGATAGTGACGCCTCAATTACTAAAATATTATTGGTATTCTTGTACTCCTCTTGTGTCGAACTATAAATATGGGTAATACTTCTCATCGAATATTTCAGCAATTCCCTATACTTGTGGGCATCATGATCAAACTAGGGTGTTCATCACACTTTGGGAAATATAGCACACTAGGAGGAAGGCACTTCACACGAATATTTTTCAAAGCCCCCTCTCGGTACACCATTTTTGGAGAATTTTATCGCTAATCTTAACCTAGCAAGGGTGCAGTGAGGACGAAACCGAGTGCATCAAATAACACAGTCTCAATTAGATACCACGACCATAGGGGGTGCTGAAGATAAATGTCGACGCATCGGTTAGCAAGAACACAGGATGGGGTGTGTGGTAGCCATCGCATGAGATGATAATGTGGTGACTTCAGGGGTGCCTCTTCAGTGATCTTTCAAGGGAAGACGGAACCGGAGACCCTCGAGGCGCTGGCGTGCCATGCGGTAGTGGCACTTGCAAGAGACATAAACGCCAGGAGAGTTCATGTGGCGTCAGATTGCAGGAGCGTAGTTACCAGTATGAAACACGGGACTATGGGTGTTTATGCACATGTTGCCAAGGAGATCATGGTGTCCATAGAGGATTCGAGGAGCTTATTTTTGTCCACGAGAGTAGGAGATCAAACAAGGAAGCTCATAGGCTTTCTAGAAGTTATGTTCTCAATGACCAAGGTTGCCGTGTCTAGCTAGTGTCGCCACCTGATGGCTTCTATAATTTTATAAATTCTGAAATTTAATAATTCTCAAAGAAAAAAAAGGTAATGTGTTGGGAGACGGTGTGGCCATGCAAACGCGACTTGTCCTGAGAGCTTGACATGCAGCTGTGAAAGGAGGATGAAAAGCAAGGTTGTGTGCAGCATGCGGACGCTACCCAGCTACAGCCCAGAGTAGTGGCTCTTACCTTCATCAAATCCTACATCCGCTACTTGCTGCTGACCTTGCGTTTGGGGTAGCAAAGAAGGATTACATGGGTGTTTGTTGAGTAACATACATGCATGCAACATGGATACTAGCTAGCTCTTTCCCAATGTCTACAATTCCTAATAAAACTGATTGACATTTTAAGTGCACCATTTGCATCCATGCACGCCTAGTCTAACAATTGTGCCATCTGAATTTCTTCCAATGAATTTTCAAACAACACACACCATAGAGTGGATGTTTACAAAAAAATAGATAATGGATGTGCCTGCTATATATCGAACACTTGATATGAGGGGACAAGTTGCTATGCTCTAAATAATAGTTATGGTGGAAGGTGTGGTGGGTGATGGTCGAATGAATTGATGAGGTTATGAAATTACATTGTCCTATAAAATCAGAATAAATATTATCGATATAGTTCAGTAGCCTTGGAGTACAATTTTATAAAAATATGACATATATCGCAAATTCCATTGATGCATGTTAGTGCCATACATAACTATAGATCTACAAACTGTTTTTACCTTCATATTCAGTCGCATTCGCATCTACTCCTTGCTAATTCATGCACATTATGCTCGGTGATCATCTTATACTAATTACTTTTCTTGCCTCCACATTAGGCCACATCATCACTAAAATTCTTTTTTCTTGTTATAAAATGTAGCATTGTGTCATATTCTTCAGACATGTCAAATTCACTTTTATCTAGTATCATTTATTAATCATTGTATTCATCCCACAAATCTCACATTTTCTCCAATTTAGTATGAAATTTGGCTGGTAAAAGTAAATATTTCAATTTATCAATGACATCCACTTGCTTAATGCATGAATTACTAAGCTATAGTTGATATTTCTTTCACTTCTCACTCTCTCATTGCACATGTTAGCCTCACATTAACCTATAGTCATTCATATGTAATAATCAAATTGTCAACCTACATACATAAAAAACAGTATTGATATTATCGACATGAATTACGGGAACATCTTTCAAATAAAAACAACCTAGGTTAGTAACATATTTTCTCCCTCCTGACAAAGAAAACTAGGTTCTGTTTTAAAAGACAATCATTATATTAAAAAAATTATTGAGAATGATGTAAAAAAGAAAAGGGGCTCTCGTTCTCTTGAATTCCTTAATCGTTACGAACATCCCTTTGCAATTAAAAATAATACTCCCTTCGGTCAAAAATACTTGTCGTGGTTTTAGTTTAAATTTGAACTAAAATCATGATAAGTATTTTGGACAGGAGGGAGTATCACTATATTCTCCATGAAAATAATCCTAACATTTTTTAATAATGAGTTCATATAATAAAATAATAGATGAAATGAAATGAACGGTTGATTACAATGTTTGATCTCGAAACAGTGTAGATTGAACAAAGGAGAAATGTTTCATACGAATAGTTCCAAGGGGATATCATGCACAAATCTCAAGAAGATTACATGAAAATGATTGATTGAAATGTAAGTTATAAAGATCTAGATCTAACGACAAATAAACTCGTTCAGATTAACAAAGCAGCCACAAAATAGTACCCACAAGCCCCAAGAGAATTATATATAATACCCTAAAAAACAAGAAGTTCCTAATTTTGTATGTATGTTTAGGGTGCATTGCATTGATTGATGTATATTGTTATAATTATATTACTTTGCATATACTACTTCTGTTCCAAAGCTTAAGGCTTATATTATTTCTAAACGTCAAACTACATAAAATTTGACCAAGTTTTTAGAGAAAAACATTAATATTTACAATACGAAATCAATACCCTTTGATACATAAAGAAACATATTTTCACATGGTATCTATATAATATCATAGTTCTTGATAGTTTTTTCTAAAAGTTTTGTAATACTTTTCGTACTTGACTTTAAAAAAACCTTAAGCTTTGAAACGGAGGTAGTACAATGTTATGTGGAACCCACATATCAGCGATTTTAAAAAATTACCTTTCCTTTTTGAAGGATCAAAGATATCGAGAAGGGGGTGAATATGCGCATAATGTTTTTATTTTTGTTGATTTATAGGGAAATGAGGAATTGAAGGTATACTCAAACAGAAAAAAATGATATGATCCTCTATGAAAAAGGTAACTCTATCAAAAAGATAAACATGTTAAACAATCTAGAGGATGTCTAAGGAAGGTAGTAACAAGGATGAAAATAACCAAAGGGACATGTAGATGAAGACCATGTATCTCAAAATTCAAGAACTTGGAGGGCGGGGGTAGATGGATTCTGATATATGCTAGAGATGTCATGGTAAACCATGTTCACATGGTCACCCAGACCTAGCCTTCTTATACGAGAACTTCACACAACAAAGTTTATCTCTCCCACAAATGGAATATAGGTGAACCCTAACCATTAGAGACTCCCGAGCCAACTCAATAAATTGGATGTTCCTAGTGGATTCTTACCGCCTAGGAGATAGCCCCAAACTCTAAGATAAATAAGTTAGATGAATTCTCGAGGAACTTGCTCAAATGCTCTTGCAAATGGGGTAGTCCTAGAATCTCAATAATGGTCCATTTCCCATGCATATTCCCTCACTCTCATCACTATGTGATAGCTCAAGTGGAAGCTTACATAACTTAAAATGTCTTTGATTATCATATATATGTAGAATATTTTGAAGAGTACCCCTTAGCCACATATGTGAGGGGGTATATATTTGCAAGGGGAATAAAGTGACAACTATTTATAAAATGCACATCTAGATAGTTTGATTCAAATTTTGTGGAAAATCTGGGGTGTACTATTTTTTGAGAGTCAAGTTTAGTCATAGCCTGAACGAATAGGTTGGATGTGCATCTGGATAGTCCTGCCTTGAACACAAGAGGACTCAGACAATTTTCTAGCCACTTCTTAGAACTTTTGATGCGTGCATTTCACATGCATGTTTTTGTTACTTCAATTGCATAACAATGTAGAATTTTCACCTAGAATTTCCAAAGTGTTATTGATCTCTACCCTATTTTACACAAAGTATAATTCAAAGGAATGGTATTAATCCATGGAAACCCCTACTTTGATGGGATTTACAAAGATTAGACATTATATACACCTTTCTTCTCGATAAACAAAGCCATAAGATAAAACCACAATATGAATTTACTAAACATAAGATATGGAGTGGTACGAGCCCTACATATCATACTATCTCTCATACCACTCTTCATTAGCATCATACCATCAAATATACCATAGAGTGAGGGTGGTTTTTAGGGAGACGCATAGAGGCATCTTTATAGAGAGGAACAACACAGTGAAACCTCCTTTGAATCTAAGGTGTAATGTCATAGAAGCTACCTTTGGTTCTCCCATAAATATAGTATGGCCAGATTCATAGTGACTCATCTTGTTTACAACAAACTCATGGGTAAACCCTTAATTTTCATACCCATATGTGGAATGTTAGGCAAGATAGCGTTGGTGTTAGTGGTATGTGGCTAATGATTAGCATATATCTTACTTTAGCTCCACTCATGAAACAAATACAATGATCCTAGAATATGGATCATTTACCTCCATGTTTGGATATAGAGGAACCCATTCACCGCATAAACAATTTTATCATTAATTATAAGATCTCTAAAAAATTCTCGTGTGTTCCATCATTCTGCTACTAGTTACCGCTAATAATGCCTTGTTTTTGCTTCTTCTTTCACGATTCTTTGCTTTGATGAGAACATTCTTTAGAGTAATCGTGCAAATATTACATGACATCACACTCACATAAACTAAATAAGAAAATGGGCAATGAAAAATTTATTGGAAACAAACATATGAACTAAAATTACATTTTAAAACATAAAGAACAAATAAAACTATTTTCCATGAATTTGATTATCGAGTACAAAAGTGATTTTAATGATCTTATTTTAGATTAACACAATTTGATACAAACAAGTTAATTTTTTTGACAATATCACCTAATTTATATATTTTTTAAAGTATTGATATAATATTTTATTATGTATTCTTGTATCATACCAATTTCCATGTTCTTATAGCTTATTTAACTATTGCTATAAATTAAATGTCATAAAGAAATAAGAGAACAAGATTCTAAATTAACCAAACATTTTTGAATTTTCTCCTTACTTTGCAAAAGACATTATAACATACATATGGACACAATTTTTTTTTTGGTAAGTTTGAGATATTATGTAATACACATGTCACTCAAATTTAGTTCGGGTTACTAGGTAGAAATCCATTTAAACTGCAAAAGGCCAAACAACTACCATTTATGGGAAGAACCTCTGCCATTTAGTGGTACGTCTACATCATTTACACTAATGGGGATTCTGCTCGAGAGTGAAAGTCATGACTTTCACGAACCCGTATACGGCTGACAAACGCGAAACCCAACAGGAGGGTGTTTATGGCCCATTAGTGGAAGCTATGTCTGTAGTAGTGTTTAGATCAATATTTGTCTACAATCCATTTTCTATCGCTTTAACAATACACTACAACTTGAATTATGAAAATGAAACAATATCATTACGCTCATTGTGCATGTTATCCTACACATTACTCTATAGTCATTCATATGTAATAATCAAATTGGAAACTTTTTTTTGGAAAGGAGCATATATTAATATCAAAAGATATCGATTATATCCAGCCTCTGCAACAACACATTGTCCTAGTGGCCATATGGATGCACACAACCAAAAAATAAAGAAGAATTATAAAAATGAAAAGTCCCGCTACAGTGACCAATTTATTGGATCAGCAGTACTACCACCACCAAGATAGCACCAGAAGTCCAGCTTCTCCACAAACGATGCCTCCAAGAAGGGAACAGTGCACAAACACCGTCATTTCCTGATCAAAGATCTTAGGTTTTCACCCTGAAGAAAGTCCACACTCTCAAAACAATTCCTTCAATAAGTCCATTGCCATGCACAACCAATTAAGACCAGACCCTGGACTTTCACCCTGAAAGATAGAACCGTGAACCTCTCATGTGCATCCGCCCCCACTTGCATGCCACTACTCCAAGTCGAATCATCAAGTCAATTCCTCATCACCACCCAGACTCGAACCACTGATGTCAGTCCATAGATCTTGGTCTTCATGACATTCTTTGTCAGCACCATGGAACGAGAATATGCCCCATGATCTTAAAAGACAGCAAAGCTCCGAAGTGCACCCTCTATAACCAAACGGTTAGAGTAAAACATGGATGCGCACGACCGAATCCCATCCTATGCAGCAATCTTGCAGCATGATCGCACTTATGGAGTACACCGACAGAGCCTTTCGAAACACGACACGGTAATCAGATTAATGTAGAGAAACATTAAGCGCATCTTCGTCTTTGCTTGAGAGGGATCAAGGACCACCACCTTTATTAGGAAGATCATAGGGCCCCGTGCCACCACCCACCGGCTCCCCATGGGATCGTCCGCCTAATTCCTCCCCAGCTAGGCCGACAGAGGAGTAGGTAGCCCGGGCCGCCATGACCGCAATCTGGCGCCAAGAGACCTGCAGAGATCCTCCGAAATCCAAAGATTAGATGCGGGGGCGGGCGCATCTGGGCCAAGGGCCAAGCGACCACACCCACCAGAGCTCCACCGGTCATTCCATCGTCGTCGTCCACCATGGAGCCCACCACCAGCCTCCACCTACGCCTGCCACGCCGGCGACAGACCGCACTCCCGACGACAATGGCCCGTGCTACACCACCATCCAGGGGAGAGGGATCCCTGCCGCCACCCTCCTTGGGGCACCTGGGCTTTGACCATCGGCCCCTCCGGAAAAGGCGAGAATGGGGAAGATGTGTGTCAACCTACATACAGAAAAAATAGTATTGAGATTATCAACATGAATTACGGGAACATCTTAAAAAAACTAGTTTAGTAACATATCTTCTCCCTCCTGACAAAGCAAACTAGGTTCTATTTTAAAGGACAATCATTACATTAAAAAATTTATTGAGATTGATGTAGAAAATAAAAAGGGTTCTCGTTCTCTTTATTTCCTTAATCGTTACGATCATTCCCTTTACAAATAAAAATAATACTCCCTTCGGTCCAAAATACTTGCCGTGGTTTTAGTTTAAATTTGAACTCAAACCATGACAAGTATTTTGGACAGGAGGGAGTATCACTATAGTCTCCATGAAAATAATTCTAACATTTTTATTAATGAGTTCATATAAGAAAATAATAGATGAAATGAAATGAACGGTTGATTACAATGTTTGATATCGAAACAATTTAGATTGAAAACAAATGAGAAATGTTTCATACGAATAGTTCCAAGGGGATATCATGCACAAATGTCAAGAAGATTACAGGAAAATGATTGATTGAAATGTATGTTATAAAGATCTAGATCTAACGACAAATAAAATCGTTCAGATTAACAAAGCAGCCATGAAATAGTACTCACAACCCCTAAGACAATTATATATAATACCCTAAAAAGCAAGAAGTTCCTAATTTTGTATATATGTTTAGGGTGCATTGCATTGATTGATTCCATATATTGTTCTAATTATATTCCTTTGCATATACTACCTCTGTTCCAAAGCTTAAGGCTTATTTTTTTCTAGAAGTCAAACTATATAAAATTTGACCAAGTTTTTAGAGAAAAATATTAATATTTACAATACGAAATCCATAAACTTGTATACATCAAGAAATATATTTTCACATGGTGTCTATATAATATCATAGTTCTTGATAATTTTTTCTAAAAGATTGGTCAAAATTTCCGTACTTGACTTAAAAAAACCTTAAGCTTTGAAACGGAGGTAGTACAATGTTATGTGGAACCCATATATCAGCGATTTAAAAAAATACCTTTCATTTTTGAAGGATCAAAGATATCGAGAAGGGGGTGAATATGCACATAATGTTTTTATTTTTGTTGATTTATAGGGAAATGAGGAATTGAAGGTATACTCAAATAGAAATAAATGATATGATCCTCTATGAAAAAGTTAAACTCTATCAAAAACATAAACATGTTAAACAATCTAGAGGATGTCTAAGGAAGATAGTAACAAGGATGAAAATAACAAAAGGGACATGTATATGAAGACCATGTATCTAAAAATTCAAGAACTTTGAGGGAGGGGATAGATGGAATCTGATATCTGCTGGAGATGTCATGGTAAACCATGTTCACATGGTCACCAAGACCTAGCCTTCTTCTAGGAGAACTTCACACAACATAGTTTTATCTCTCCCACAAATGGAAGATAGGTGACCCTCAAGCATTACAGACTCTTGGGAAAACTCAATAAATTGGATGTTCCTGGTGTTTTCTTATCGCCTAGGAGATAGCCCCAAACTATAAGATAAATAAGTGACATGAATTCTCGAGGAACTTTCTCAAATGCTTAATAATGATTGGTTTCCCATGCATATTCCCTCACTCGCATCACTATGTGATAGCTCAAGTGGAAGCTTACATAACTTAAAATGGCTTTGATTATCATATATATATATGTAGAATATTTTGAAGAGTACCCCTTAGCCACATATGTGAGGGGGTATATATTTGTGATACGTCCAAAATGTATCTACTTTCTTGATCACTTTGCTATT
Source organism: Avena sativa (assembly GCA_916181665.1). Lineage (NCBI taxonomy): Eukaryota > Viridiplantae > Streptophyta > Magnoliopsida > Poales > Poaceae > Avena > Avena sativa. Next base: position 291,042,745 of record OV702296.1, read on the forward strand.
GTTTTTCCTCTAAACTTGTGTGATTTGGATACAACTAACACGGACTGACGCTGTTTTCAGCAGAATTACCTTGGTGTCTTGTTTTTTTGAAGAAAATAAACTATCACGAAAAATCCCGGAAAATATGCCAAAAACTATTTTTCACCAGAAGATCCACGGAGCCAGAAGGGGAGACAGAGAGGAGGCCTAGGGGGCCCAGACCCACCCCAGGCGCAGGCCCACTGACCCCGCGCCTGAGGACATGCTGTTGAGCCAGATCCGGGCTGCGCCTGTCAGCTGCAGCTGAAGGCATTGCAGGGCGGTGTTCTTGTTACCGCCGTGCAGCTTGACGGACGAGAGGTGGTCGCTGAGCCAGGATTTTGGATCCTGCGTGTCGTCGAACTTCGGAGTGTCCGAAGGGAGCTTGAAATTTTTCGGCATGCGCATGCGTCGAACAGATCTGCTGAAGCATCGTGCTCCGCATAGTTCTTCGTCGTCATCCTCTTCGGATTCGGTTGAGCACGCGTGTTTGGCGCGTGCCTTGTCGACCTTGCACTGAGCGAGGTTGTTTCGAGCGTTATAGTCGCTGCTGCGACATCTTGGGCTCTTGCGACGTCGAGGTAGATCGTGCTCGTCCTCGTCGGATGATGGTGTGGGGCTGCGGTTGAATCTGACCGCAGCCTTTTTCTTCGGCTCCACGGGAGCCTCTTCGTGGAGCGCAGCTCCAACGAGTCCGAGTCCGGCTAGCGCGGACTTGTGCATGGCGCTCTTCGGGTCCCCCACCGGAGGTGGATGGGACGCGAGGTACGTGGTGGCCGCCATGATTGTGGCCTGCGGCGTCTTGGGTATGACGTTGTCGTTGGCGTCCATCTCTATAAAGGACGTGTTGAGGGTTTTGGTGACCTCACGACGTGCGGCGGGGTCCATGTCCTCTATGCGAGAGCGATGCTTGTTAGCATGATTGCCGTGCGAGCTGGAGCCACCAACAGCAGAGAGGGCAGCTCGTCGTGCACTAGACTCCAAGGCTACTTGCTTGCGTTTGTCGAGTACCTCTTGCGTCTTCACTTGCCGGTTGTGCTCGCCTATGAGGAGCAGGTGGTATGCCATCAGCAGGTCCCGTGAATCATCCACAGGCAGGATCTTGTTGCCCGCCACGGCTTCGCGTGCCCGGTGCCATCCTTCCTCGTTGAGATTGATTCTTTGATAGGCGTCAGCGTCACCTTCGTTGGGCTGGAGGTTAGGGTTTCCTCCATTTCCTCCATTCCCGGCCTGCGGGTTGGGCGGTGGATTGGGTGATGGGTTGGGCACCTCCGATTCACCATGGATAACCACGGCACATTGGTAGCGCCTATGGATTGGATCGCTGCTGCCACAACTTTCGGATCCGGAACCGTAGGTTCCTTCATCTGATGGAGGGTCGCACAGATCTGAGTTGCAGCTGCTGCTATCATAGGACTCATCTGTCAGCGTCAATGTGAGTAGCGCGCCGATGGGTGGGACCCACAAAGCGGGCCTGATGGATGGTGGCGGCACCCGCTCTAGGAGGCGGAGGGTGCCAGTCTGCCCCACCTAGAAGCAGAAGCTCCCGAACAGAATCACGAGCCCGTCGCCTACGGGCTTGAAATCCTTCATGGTGGCTGGCGAGTGGGCGGTGAAGTCGAAAGCGCCGAAGAGGAGAAGGCTCTCCGTCGCCGATGAGTTGTAGATCACTTCGGATGGGACCATCACGATCGCACAATCAGCGCCTACAGTTCCCACAGACGGCGCCAATTGACGAGGGTTAATCTCGTCAATGCCCATTGTTATGGACTTGGGTTTTGGAGAAGATGGGGATGCTGGAGACTGGCTAACATTATTGAAGTGAACATGTATTCTAACTTGGGTTTCACATGCTGACAAATGCAAACACAAACAAGTTCTGCATTGATCATGCCCAAAACACAAAAACGAGATATTAATTTGATGCAGAGACACATAGCGTCATAGTGCAGAGAGAGGATTTTGTGCACATGGGTGCCGGTGCTTCCTTCACTTTTAGATTTTTGAAAAATTTAAAACCTCACACATCTATGTCTCGAAAAATTATGGTGTTAAATATATATGTATATATAGAGGAGGAGTATACGCAAAAAAGTCCCATTAAAAATACTTTATATTATTGAGAGATATAAGAAGACAAATTTCTGATAGTAAATAGTAATAAAAATAGTACTCCCTCCAATCCATAATAAGTTTCGCTTATTTTATACTAAACTAGTACAAACTTTGTACTAAGTGAGCGACACTTATTATGTATCAGAGGGAGTATAAAATAGTATATTTTTATCAGGAATTTGTCTTCTTTGTATTTCCCAAAATACAACGTATTTTTAACGAGACTTCTTTTGCATACACTCCTCATGCATATATCTATCTATATATTTAATGGCATAATTTCTAGAGACATAGAAATATGAGGTTTTAAAATTTTTAAAAATCTAAAAGTAAAGGGTGGCACTAGTGCCAATGTGCCAAAGACACTTCCCGCACAGTGCATACTTTTAATCAAAGGGTTACACGGAACATAGATGCTTCCTATTGTACCTTCATTGTTCCTATCTTTTTTGTCTTTTAGTTCTAACTAGCAGTGTGGCCCTCGTAATTGCGAGGGCATCATTTTTAGTGTCCAACACTTTATTATATACAGAATAATATATAGATCCATAATCTAAATATCTAACTTTACATTAGATAGATGTGAGAACTTTGTTATGGTAGATTGCATTGTAATCTATTGATATTTTCTCTAACAATAATAGGTGTACTGAGAATGTGTCCTTACTCGTAATCTAAGTTAAATATACAATATGAAGAATTCTTTAATAAGATTAAAACATATATATTTTATTTTTTTCTTAATTCAGAAAAAAAACATTCATACTCTTTATGTCATAATTAAGAAAGACACCTAGTCAATAGTCTAGTGTTCCAGTTGACATGGTTATACCCTACGGGTACGTAACTTCAGCATACCTAGTCCAGCCCAAGGAAGGCCCACGGCAGACATACGCTGACCCATGAAGATTTTCGGGTGGCCAAGGCCCATAACGTCTTCGGATCCTTGGAGAGCAAGACTAGAGGAGATAGGAAATTCAAAGGGGTAAAACCCTAGAACTTGTAACCGACTAGGACTACGCCCGGGACCTGCCTAAGTCTATATAAAGGCCAGGAGGGCACGTCCTAGCAAAGACTCGACTCATACTTTCGCACACGCATCCACGCCAGATCGAATCTGCGCACCCTGTAACCTTCGGTTCCGCTGTAATCAAAGAGCAGACAAGCAGGAGTAGGGTTTTCCCTCCGGGGGCCTGAACCTGGGTAAATCTCGTGTCCCCTGGTTGCTTGTCTGTTAACCGTGCCACGATCTCCAGCATCCCCATCTTCTCCAAAACCCAAGTCCATAACAATGGGCATTGACGAGATGAAACCTCGTCAATTGGCGCCGTCTGTGGGAATTGGGGCTGCTGATTGTGCGGTCGTGACGGTTCCGACCCGATCGATCTACAACTCCGCGGCGATGGAGAACCACCTCCTCTTCGGCGCTTTCGACTTCACCGCCCACTCGCCGGATACCATGAAGGATTTCGAGCCCGTAGGAGACGGACTCGAAATCTTGTTCGGGAGCTTCTGCTTCCAGGTCGGACAAACTGGCACCCTCTGCCTCCCTGAGCGGGTGCCCGTGCCATCAATCAGGCCCACTTCGTGGGCTCCACACCCCGTACTACGCACGTCACCATCAACAGATGAGTTCCACAGCAGCAGCAGCTGCAACTCCGATCTGTGCGATCCACCTTCGGATGAAGGGACCTACGGTTCCGGATCCGAAAGCTGCGGCAGCAGCCAACCAATATGCAGGCGCTATCTGTGCACCGCAGTCATCCAAACCGACGAGGAAACGCCTAACCCGCCGCCCAACCCCAACCCGCAGGACAGAAACGGCGAAAACGGTGGAAACGGCGAAAACGGGGAAAACAGGGGCCACCTCATCCAACTTAGCAAAGAAGGATGGGTCAAAGCACGCCGCGCCGTCGCAGGCGAAATAGTCCTACCTCTGGACTCCCCACGTGATCTGCTGAGGGCATACCACTACCTCCTCATCGAGGAGCACAAGAAGCAAGTCAAGATGCAGGAGACGCTCGACAAATGCAAGCAAGCAGCCTCTGAGTCCAGTGCGCGACGAGCTGCGCTCTATGCCATGGGACCCGGCTCTAGCACAAACAGAAACCAGGGAAACAAGCATCGCTCTCAGGTGGAAAACATGGACCCGAAGGAGCGGCGAGACGTGACCCGAACTCTCCACACATCGTTCATGGATATGGACGCCGACGGCAACATCATCCCGAAGACGCCACAAGCTGCGATCATGGCAGCCACTGCGTATCTCGCGGCTCACCCACCTCCGGAGGGGGACCCGAAAAGGGCCATGCATAGGTCCGCACTCACCGGACTAGGACTAATCGGAGCTGCGCTCCACGAAGACGCTCCTACGGAGCCGAAGAAGAAAGCTCCGGCCAGGCGCGACCGGAGCCCCACTCCCTCATCCGAAGATGAAGAGGAACACGATCTTCCTCGAAGGAAGAAGAGCTCGCACCGCCATAAACGCGACTACGACGCCAGAGACAAGCTTACACAGCGCAAGATCGACAAAGCACGCGCCAAACGCGCATGCTCGTCTGAATCTGAGATGGATGAAGACGAAGGAGAACTCTGCGGGGCTCGATGCTTCAGCAGATCCGTCCGGCGAACACAGATGCCACGCAACTTCAAGCTTCCTTCGGATACTCCGAAGTTCAACGGCACGCAAGATCCAAAGTCCTGGCTCAGTGACCATCAGTCATCCGTCAAGCTTCACGGAGGCAACAAAGAAACCGCCATGCAATGCCTTCAGCTGCAGCTAACAGGCGCAGCACGGGTCTGGCTTAGCAGCCTATCATCAGGATCCATCCGAAGCTGGGAGGAGCTCGCTTATAGCTTCATCCGAAATTTCAAAGGCACCAGCAAAAGGCCCGCCTCAATCGAAGAGTTGCGAGCCTGCACTTAGAGAACGGGTGAATCTATTCGCTCGTACATACTACGCTGGTCTACAACCAAGAACTCCGCAGCACACATCTCCGAAGAAAGGGCCATCGACGCCTTCAGGGACGGCGTCAAGCGCCCAGACTTCAAGGAGGAACTTGGGCGTGTAAAGCCCAAGACACTCGACCACCTCATGGAAATTGCCAACAGTTGGGCAGACGGCGAAGATTGCATCTAGCGGGCGCAATCAGATGAAGAGGACGACTACGGCCGAAGACGCGAACGCCGCAGCAAGAGGAGATCGCGCGTTTACGAGGACCGCGACGGACCCGACATGGTTGCAGCCGGCTACGCCGACCGACGTAACGACAACAGCCGCAACAGCGGAGGATACTGCAACGGAAACTTCCGCGACAACGGACGACCAACGCAGTCGTGGCAACGCCGCGACCGCGAGAACGGACCCTCAGCATTCGACAAACTTTCGGGTCCATGCACCATCCACTTCTACATCGACAAACAAGATGGCAAAAAGAAAGCTAGCCACATGCTCAAGGACTGCCGCGAGTTCCAGAAACTCAGCGAAGGCATGATGCAGATGAGGCAACAAGCTCCAATCCCTGCGTTCGAAAACGCACCTGCGCCAGGTGAAATAGCACACGGAGCTCCTCCACCGCCGCCTATTGGAGGCCCAAATCAACCAGTCGCACCAGCGCAAAACAACGTCGGGGTCGCATACCCCCCACCAAAAGGAGCACTCAATATGATACAGAAGGGACGCCCCACAAATAGGGTGCAGAAGAAAATCACCCGACAAATCAACCTGGCCGTGGCAACTCCGCCTGAAATCCCTGAGTACCTCAGCGGATCGGAGTCCTGCATCACATTCACTCGCGCGGATCACCCTTGCCAGATCCCTCGCCCAGGTCATGCTGCCCTGGTGCTGGAGGCGCAGATCGGAGGCTTCAAGATGAGTCGCGTCTTCATGGACGGCGGCAGCGGCATCAACCTAATGCTTGCAAGCACTCTAGCAGCTATGCGGATCCCGCAATGCAGCCTGGAATAATCAGACACAACGTTCCACGGCATTGTCCCAGGGAAGGGCATTTTCCCCTGGGCAAAATAGGGCTCGACGTCATCTTCGGGAAGCCGGACAACTTTCGGCAGGAGCGCCTAGAATTCGAAGTGGTGGACTGGCCGTCGCAATACCATGCCATCCTGGGACGTGTAGCATTCGCATGGTTCCTGGCCGTCCCACACTACGCATACCTACTACTCAAGATGCCAGGACCAAGGGGCGTCATCACAGTCCACGGAAGCTTCACCCGATCGGACCAATGCGACAGGGATTTCAACAAAATCTCCCAGTCTTTCGGCATGCAAGACGAGCTTGTAAGGCTCCGCGAGGTGACGGGCAATGGGCTACCCCCAGTCACAAAGCAGAACGCACCTGACATGTCTTTCGACTCCACCATCAACACCAAGAAGGTGAAGGTCCATCCAACGGATGCCTCCAAGACGGCGCTGATCGCCAACGACCTCAGCACCGCATAGGAAGGCGCGCTCGTCGAATTCCTCTGTGAGCGCTGGGAAATCTTCGCCTGGTATCCCGCGGACATGCCAGGAGTTCCCAGGGAATTCGCCGAGCACGCACTCAATGTCTTCCCATACACCAAGCCAGTCAAGCAGTCCATCCGAAGACTGTCGGAGCCACGAGCCGAAGCTATCGGCAAGGAGATCAACAGATTACTCGCAGCAGACTTCATCCGGGAAATCAAGGAAAGCGAGTGGCTGGCAAACACGGTGATGGTCCCGAAGAAGGACACGGACATCCTCCGGATGTGCGTGGACTTCACGTCACTAAATAAACACTTCCCTAAGGACCACTTCCCTCTTCCTCGGATCGACCAGATCATCGATTCGACTGCAGGTTGTGAGAAACTCTCCTTCCTCGACGCCTACTCAGGCTATAACCAGATTCGACTCAAGGTCGAAGATCAAGAGAAAACAACGTTCATCACACCGTTCGGAGTATACTGCTACAACACAATGCCCTTCGGGCTAAAGAACGCGGGTGCCACGTACCAGCGATGCATGCAGGCCTGCCTCAAGGACCAGATCGGTCGCAACGTCCAAGTCTATGTCGACGACATAGTCATAAAAACCAAGGAGGCAAGAACACTTATCGACGATCTCCGCGAGACATTCGACAACCTTGATCGCTACATAATCAAGCTCAATCCAGAAAAGTGCGCCTTCGGCGTCCCCTCGGGTCAGCTGCTCGGGTACTTCATCTCTCAACGAGGGATCGAAGCGAACCCGAAGAAAATCAAAGCTATCATGACAATAGAGAAGCCGAAAAACCTCAAGGGCGTTCAGCAGCTCGCAGGGCGAGTAGCGGCACTAAGCAGGTTCATCAGCCGCATGGGCGAGAAGGCCCTACCATTTTACCAGCTGCTGCGCAAGGCAGACAAGTTCGAGTGGACACCAGAAGCCAACGACGCATTCGAAAGCCTCAAGCGGCTCCTCTCCACCTCGCCCGTTTTGGTCACGCCAAAAGAGCGCGATCCCCTGTTGCTGTACATAGCAGCCACACACTAGGTGGTCAGCACAGTACTCGTGGTCGAACGACCCGAAGAAGGCAAGACCCACGGGGTACAACGCCCAATTTACTACCTCAGCGAGGTTCTCACTCCAACAAAACAGCAGTACCCGCACTACCAGAAGCTGGCCTACGGCGTGTTCATGACGGCTCGACGACTGAGCCACTACTTCCAGGAGCATCAGGTGATGGTCGTCAACGAGGCACCCCTAAACAGCATCCTGAATAACCCAGAGGCCACAGGACGCGTGGCCCTGTGGGGCATTGAACTATCACCCCTGGACATCATCTACGAGAAGCGACACGCAATCAAATCTCAAGTCCTTCCGGACTTCCTGGTGCACTGGATGGAGCTGTAGCTGCCTGACACCCCAGACATGTCGCAGTCCTGGACAATGCATTTTGACGGCTCCAAACGTGAAGCCGGAGCAGGGGCAGGAGTCATACTGACCTCCCCGCAAGGCGACAAGATGAAGTACGTCCTTCGGATGAAATTCAGAGCCTCCAACAACGAGGCCGAATACGAAGCCCTCATCCACGGCATGAAGATGGCAAAAATGTGTGGCGCAACGCGCCTGGTCATCTACGGTGACTCCAACCTTGTCGTACAGCAGACGATGAATGAGTGCGACGCACACGCCGAAAACATGATCGCGTACCGCGCGCTATACAACGCACTCGAAGGAGAATTCGACGGCTGCGAACTTCGGCACGTTGGAAGAGAGAGCAACGAGGAGGCCGATAGACTCGCCAACATCGGCGACACTTGCGCACAGGTACCACCAGGTGTGTTCCTCGAACAGATCTGCGTGCCATCCATCAAGCGAAAATTCCCCAAAGGATCACCCAAAGAAGCAGAACACTCGGGGGCTACGCTACCCGAAGGTCATGAAGGACCCGAAAAGTTGGATACCGAAGTTGCCATGGTCAACCTGATGCAGGTCATGGCAGTCGAAGAAACTTGGACACGTCCATACCTCCAGTTCCTGATAAACGGAGAATTGCCAGACAGCCCGACAGATGCCCGACGCGTATCTCGTCGGTCAAAAGCCTTCACCATCATCAACGGAGAGCTGTACAAACGCAGCATTACGGGCGTACTACAACGGTGCGTCACCATCAACGACGGCAAGGCCATACTCCAAGATATCCACGAGGGCATCTGCGGCCACCATGCAGGCAGTCGCTCCCTTGTCGCCAAAGCTCTGCGAGCAGGATTCTACTGGCCAACGGCCATGAGCGACGCGAAAGACATCGTCCGAAGATGCAACGGATGCCAACGGTTCGCCGACAAACCGCACGCACCTGGGTCCGAACTTCGACCCATACCCATAGCCTAACCTTTTGCCCAATGGGGCCTTGACATGATCGGCAAACTGCCAAAATCCTCGAAGGGAGGACACGTCTTCCTCCTGGTCGCAGTCGACAAATTCACCAAGTGGATCGAAGCCATGCCAGTCACCAACCAGAAGGGCAAAACCGCCGTCAAGTTCTTCGAATCCATTGTCTACAGGTTTGGCGTACCGCACAGCATCATGACCAACAACGGATCGAACTTCATCTCCGAAGAATTCCAGGACTTCTGCGAAGGCCTCGGGATCAATATCACGTATGCCTCAGTGGCACACCCGCAAACAAACGGGCAAGTGGAAAAGGCCAACGGCCTAATCGGCACCGGCATCAAGAAGCGCCTCATGAGCTCACTCGAGCACAAAGCTGAAAACTGGACGAAAGAGCTACCGTCTGTCCTGTGGAGCTTACGGACTACGCCAAACAGCTCCACCGGCTACACACCATTCTTCATGGTACACGGAGCCGAGGCAGTGCTACCAGCCGAAATACGCCATCAGGCTCCATGAGTCGTCGCGTACAGCGAAGCCGAATCGATCGATGAAGCGCGGGATATAGCAGCCACTCGATCAGCGGTGTACCAGCAGAGTCTCCGCAACTATCACAGCCGCCGGCTGCGCCGAAGGTCCTTCGTCGAAGGAGACCTCATCTTGCGACTCAAGCAAAAGCGACCGAACAAACTCGATTCACCATGGGAAGGACCCTATGTCATCACCGAAGTCATCCCAGGTGGCGCCTATCGCCTCAAGCACGTGGAGTCTGGAGTCGCATACTCCAACCCGTGGAACGTCTCGCACCTGCGACGATTCTACCCGTAGCAACCTACCCCCTTTTTTACTCTCAATAAGGCTTTCAGCCAAGGCTACTCAGCCGAATCATGTACCTCCTCCATTACGATATAAATAAAGCTAAGTACCTCGCCCCCAACCCTCGGTTGACTATTTTCTGCAACTTTACTACATGTTACATACGCACTCGGGGGCTCCCCCCACCTCACGATTTCATCGACTGAGGACAAAACGTGTACACCTGAGTAGCTGACCACGTCAGGCAAACGAAAAGGGCACGTACTAAATCAAAGCACTGCGTGCTAGCAAACAAGCAAACCTTTACAACAAAGGGCACATACACGCCCAGCCGCAATATACAAAGTTTACATCTATCTGTTTATTTTCAGGTCCTATCTATTCTGAAGAATAACCTGAGCACGCTGCTCAAACAAATCTACAATCTGTTCGGCATACTGCCTTACATCCGCGTAATGCGGACGCATATTCCACTCGCCACCATCTGGTCGAGGAGGTGGCCCAGTCGCCACAGCAGCCAAATCTACATCAGGGCGGTGCACCCTCACAAGAGACAAGGCAGCCTTCACCCCTGCGACGAGCTGCTGCCGCACCAACTCCTTGACATTGCTGGCACTCCGAAACTTCGTCAGAAGACCTACAAGGGTCGTTGGCACGGCATCCAACGGAAACATAACGTGCAGCACCGAGGAAAGCGATGTCTGCACCTGGCGGAGCACCCGCGAAACCTGGTAGACACGATCCTGCACCGTTGCCAGAACTATGGCGCGATCACGATCCATCCAGAAGAAGCCGCCGGCCTCCATATCCTGTTGAGTCAAGCAATTGACTCGAACAGCAATGCGCTCCTTTTCTTCCCTCGGAGCAAGATTGGCACCTACGACAACCGCACAAAACAAGAGTAAGGCCAGCAGGCTCACCCGAAGAACTGAGCTACAGCCCGAAAGAAGGATCAACTTACATTGCAGCTGCTCGGACAGCCGACCCAGCTCCGCCATCAAATACTCCTCTCTGGTTGCACCACGGTCTGCTTTGGATTTCCAAACGTCAGCGCGACCGCGTAACCCAAGCAAATATCTCTCCAAGCTGCGCACGCGATCTCGAAGAAAAGCGACCTGCGAGGAATCATCCAATGATGCTCGCAAGGGCCTTTCGGATGAAGTGTCAACTGGGTCAGCACCCGAAGGAACCTATAGCAGCAGAAAAAAGAAGGCACACAGACATTCAGCCAAGGATAGAGCACAACTCGGAGGAATTCATTAAAGTATATAAGGCCACTACGTGGCACAAGGATGGTACTACAAAAGATATTTACAACAAAAATAGACTACAAACTACCCTACGTCTACTATGCCTAAGGCGGAGGACACTGAGTCGCCTCAGAACCAGACTGCCTAACTTTGGCCTCGCTCTGCTGCCGCAATGCATACTCAGACAGCAAGTCAATGAGCTTGGGCCCAGATCGTCTGCAGCGAGCGGAGTAGGCGGAAAAGGCTACCTCGGATCCATCCGCAGCTGTAGGCATCCGAGAAGTAATCTGGGGCAGGTCCAGTTCCGCCCCAGCCGCCATGGCCATCGCCAGCCCGATGGACGCGCCGATGCCCTTCTGCTTGCGCTTATACGCTGCAGGCGCTTCGGCTGACAGAGCCTCTGCCAGGGCATTCACATCTTCAAGGAATGCGCCCTTCGGGAAGAGCTCCTGGTAGAAGCGACCAAGGACCTCTTTCGCCTTGGCGAGGGAGTTGACGACGGTGCTGCAGCGGTCTTCGACCGCTACAGTGGCATCATCTAGAGCACTCCCGTGCTGCAGAGCACCGCGGTCGAACTCGATGCCTGCGGCATCTGAGACAAAAAGAAGAAAACATGAAGAAAGGCAACATAGAAGAAGATCCGTAGAAAAAGGAGCAAGTACAAAAGCTAACGCTCACCCGAAATAGCCTTGGCAGCAGCCATGAGCTTCTCCGCCACCCCTTTTTCACGAGCAGCCGCAACGGTGGCCAGCTGCTCCTCACGATCTGCGGCCTCCTGCTGTAGACGCTCTTTCGCTTCGGCTGCCTTCGTCAGCTCCAGCTCAAGGCGCTCTCTCGCATCAGCGGCAGCTTCGGCCTTCTGCTCCGATTGGCCAAGGCTCTTCTTCAGAGCATCGACCTCACGGAGAGAGTCGTTATGCTCCTCTGCATTTAAAACAAGCAAGTGTCAACGAACAGGACCAGGATAAGCAAGAGAAGTACTACAAGGCAGACGAATACCTTGAAGCTGCCGCAGTTTCGCCTCCAGCGTCAGGCGTTCCTCCACCAGCCGCTTGGCCTCTTGGACAAAAAGCTGCAGCAACAGGCAATAGTAGTAAGAGCAGGACTTGGGGGCTACGCCCAACACAAAGAAGCATTAAACAACATCAGCATACGAAGACACTCGGGGGCTCCCCCCGTAACATCAAGCAGAAAAACTTACGTGCTCCGAAGGCGAACCCGCAGGCCCGCCTGCGAAATTCTGAGGCGCAACCACCAGCATCTCCTGCACAGGAGGAACTGGCGCAGCGTCACCAGAAGTCGCCACCGTCTGAGGAGGAGGCGACACAATGTTCGACTCCCTCATCATCTCGCGCGCACCATCATTAGAGCCGTCGGAGGATTGCCTGCATACGAACCAATCAAAACAGGTGCAAAAACAACAAGGGAACAAAGGACAACAGTGGCAACAAGAAAACTTACGAGCCCAACGCGCTCAGGTCGAAGACAGGAGAAGCCCTTCGGGCCCTCTTCTCCTCCTTCTTTTCTTCCTTCTTCTCCTCCTTCTTTTCTTCCTTCTTCCGCTTTGCTGGCGGGTGCGGAGCAACAGCCCGCACAGGAATGGCAGGAAGGGGAGAGGAAGAACCCCCATGAACATCATCACGACGCTCAAGGCCCAGAGGATTTCTGGGAGTCGGAGGAGTCGAGGCATCTGACGACTCGCTAGAGCTCCGTGATCGTTCGCGCGAATGGTCCTCACTCGATTCGTCGGCATCCTCCGCTGGGGATCGCGCTGACGGTAGCTCGGACACGGAATCCACCACTTCATTATCCGAGGCATTCGGATACCTCTCGGGCAACGGTGGTGCCATGCTCGGCACTTTGAAGCTCTGCAAAAGGAAAAGGAACTTTGTTAGCAAACAAAGGAAAAAAGTACACAGCTGACAAAAACAAAAGGGAAGCACTACGTGCGCAAATCTACACCTTCGGTACGACCAACGTCGAAGAAAAGGGAGGAGTCAACGACTTCCCCAGGATTTCTTCGTCGGCCTTGAACTTCAACAGCGCGCGAAGAGCCTTGTCAAGTTCCACCTCGGAGATTTTCTCACTCGAAACCCTCGTCAGATCACGGCGCCCAGAGTAAAGGAACATCGGGTGCGCCCTCGCTTGGAGAGGCTGCACCCGACGCTCAAGAAACGTCCGGATGATGTCGACACCGTTCACCTCCTTCTCAGGAATCAGTTGGAGATCCTCCACACGACGGTACAGGGCCTCTATCTCCGCCACTTCACCGTCTAAGATTTGGTTTTTCCAGGATCTTTTCTTCTCAATCAATTGGGAGGGGTCAAAAGGAACGAGACCAAAATCTTGCCCGGGCAGTACGGAGTCACGGATGTAAAACCATTTCCTCCGCCAGTACTGGACAGATTCGGACATGGAAAAGGAAAAGAATTGCACATTGGGACTGAGAGAGATGATGAAACCCCCAATGGGATACACACCATCTGAACCAGACTGCCTCTTCACGGAATAAAGCTTCCGGAAGAGGCCAAAGTGCGGCTCAATGCCAAGCCAACACTCGCAAAGCGTGATAAAACACGCAATGTGGAGAAGGGAGTTGGGAGACAGATGATGGAGTTGAACCCCATAGAAAAAGAGCAGTCCACGAAGGAAGTCATGGACTGGAAAAGAAAACCCGCGAATCATGAAGGCAACAAACATAACCCGATACCCAGATGGGGGACGGGGGATTACCTCATTGCCGGGGAGTCTCACGGCCGTCGTGTCTTGCGGGATCAGGCTCCGCTCGCGCAGTTTGCGGAGATCTCTCTCCCGCGTTTCTGATCGCCGCCAGCCACCGTCGGTGAAGCGAGCAGTGGCGGTGCCCTTCTTGCCTCCGGCAGCGCTGGTCCCAACTGCAGATGAGGACTTCTTTGTTTTCCTCATGGCGCTACGGCGGTGGTGGCGTTGCCAACGAAGAAAGACAAAGGAAATGTGGAGGAAACTCTCAGCGCGCAACAAGAATAGCTCAAGAACGAGGGGGCAGTGAATAGATGAACTGCTGCGGTGAAAAACAAACCACGATTTCACCAGGGATTATAACAGCAACGACGACGCACGCTGGCCGTCCATCGAGAAGACCTAACGCCAACGGTAGATCTGGCCGTACACGTGTCAGCACCAAAATGAACCGTCGATACCACGCCGTCCACTACGTGCGGAAATCGAGGAGACGCCATAATCATCTCCACGCCGCGCATGACCGGTCAATTCAAAGTCAGCAAGTGGGACCCACGCTTCGTCCAGTCAAGTCATCTCTGGCGTAGCAGACGCTTGAGGTCATCAATCGTAAGCACTGACGTCATCAAAAGCTATACTAGCACCACCTCGGCTCCACAGCTAAAAGTACTCACTCGGATCTACGATTCGACTAAATACTTGGGGGCTACTCCTACCAGGGGCGCTGGCCGCGCATCCGACAGACAAATGAGGACAAAATTATTTCTCTGAGTCCTACGTCGAGTTTACGACTCCACTACGGACTCGAGGGCTACTCCCATAGGGAGGATGGATTTAAGCATCCGAAAATTTTCGAGTCCTGCGGACCTAATGATTGAAACAATGCTTGAACTAAAAGTCTCCGTTCGAGTCTACGACTCGAACAGACACTTGGGGGCTACTCCCATAGGGAGCGCTGGTCGCGCACCCTATGAAATCTTCGACTGCGATCTTTTGGATCAGCACGCAAAAACTTTTTTGGCAACTCTGTCCCAACAAAACGCTGAGTGAGCGACAATCTCCTTGGCCACCCGAAGCACCTCCGAGGTGATAAATGTTCGGATGCTGCGTCTGCGACGCAAAGATAAGACCTACAGATATCATCTGATGGCCTGGAACCGCACCTGACTGCGCTCTGCTAGTATGAATCCGTACCAGCAGGTACGATGAAAAATCCCGACGGACGCGTTGGGTACACCAATTAAAATCACTGGAATTCCACTCTTATAAGTCCTCCGCGGCCTGAGTCGAATTACGCCAGCATATGTTCCAGGCCCGGGTTAAGGGACCCGAACCTGAAGAAGATCGTGTTGTTTCGTCCTAAGACAGTTAACTGACCATGATCCGTCGGGTGAGTCAGGCACACGCATCAACAATCCCTACACACATATACTATTAACATATAGCTGCTCCCGAAGGATGGAAGAGTCCTCAGCCGAATCTACGATTCGACTGATCACTCGGGGGCTACTGACATGGTTATACCCTACGGGTACGTAACTTCAGCATACCTAGTCCAGCCCAAGGAAGGCCCACGGCAGACATACGCTGACCCATGAAGATTTTCGGGTGGCCAAGGCCCATAACGTCTTCGGATCCTTGGAGAGCAAGACTAGAGGAGATAGGAAATTCAAAGGGGTAAAACCCTAGAACTTGTAACCGACTAGGACTACGCCCGGGACCTGCCTAAGTCTATATAAAGGCCAGGAGGGCACGTCCTAGAAAAGACTCGACTCATACTTTCGCACACGCATCCACGCCAGATCGAATCTGCGCACCCTATAACCTTCGGTTCCGCCGTAATCAAAGAGCAGACAAGCAGGAGTAGAGTTTTCCCTCCGGGGGCCTGAACCTGGGTAAATCTCGTGTCCCCTGGTTGCTTGTCTGTTAACCGTGCCACGATCTCCAGCATCCCCATCTTCTCCAAAACCCAAGTCCATAACAATGGGCATTGACGAGATGAAATCTCGTCACCAGTTTTCATTGGCTCATAATTTGCTAAATTGTCGGGAGGTAGGGTAACCTTGGATATGCCTCTCTTGGATAGGTTTAGGTATCTTTGTTATTACGACCTACACGGGGAGATGGTTTCATACCAATAAGTTCTGATTCATCACTCTACTACATGACCATGCAGGTTTAGTCCATGGATCCAATGTCTCTTATGCCTTGTTTTTACGTTTTTCTCAACAGTTCAGGAATGGTGAAGCAATTGGGCAACCTACATTTTGAGGCCCTGTTTGGAAAAAAATATAGGAAATTTAAAGTATATGTTTCCTATAGGAAAATTTACTATGGCCCCATTTGGAACAAAGGAATAGATATCTCAGATTCCTTTGAAATCCTTATCAATAACATATTCCATAGGAATTTTGGAGCAAAACAAATATAAGGTCTCACCTAATATTTTCAACTCATTGTGTCATCAATTCCTTTGTTTTTCCTCCATGACATCCAAAGGACATTTTGCATCTTTTCATGTGATTTTAGTTCCCACGTTTTTCCTATTTCCACGTTTTGACTTCATGCATTTCAAATATAGCTTGAGTAGTTTTGTCCTTAGATTTGTTTGACATATGATCTTAGTTAGGACCCGGGCCTCCTGAAATTATAGTTCTTATAAATCATAGATTTACTTTGTGGACATAGAACATGAATTCATATGGATGACTTCTTCTACCGTTATGCCAGACCTATTCTTCTTTACGTTGAATTTTAATGAAATCAAATTTATTATTTCATCAAATTTATTATTCTAGATCTTATATATTAAATACAGTTGGACTCCTAGATCTTAGTACTAATTTTCATATAAATTGTTTTCAGCAATTCAACAATTTCGTCGGCTTTATCTGCAATTTTTTATGGAACCAAAATACAAATTTTCTTTCATTCTTATTTCGAAAATTACATGTAAAATATTCGGTGTCTTCTTTATTTTCTTAATAGAATGTTGGCTATCGAGAATTTCTATTGATAAACTTACTATTCAATAATTAAAAAATGTTGTGACGCACGCCTTGCACACTATTTTCTATTGATGTCTAAAACTTGGACTATATGTTTTTTGCACGCTTTAATATTAGGTTTTCTAATCGTAATCTTTTTTTTTGGGTTTTAGTCATAAGATTTCCACCGCACACTTCTTTTACATGCAAGCGAACTCTTTTGGAGCTCTATTCCAATCTATATCGTAGTGCTTGCTAATTTTCCTTTTCTTTCTTGGCTGAGTCCGTATAGAGAAAAAAAACATACAACCCTTGTCCCATTGTATCGTGTTGCATGCAAACTTTTTGGTGTTATTTCTTATTCTATTCGGTCCCTATCTCATACACTTTTTGGAGGTGTCTAACTCATACACGATATAGACTTGTAAGCGTAACGTGACAACGATTTGTGTAACTCTTCAACTATCAAATCTTAACCGTCAATGACAAATCCAACAGTCAATATAATTTAGGTGGTATGGATCAACTTGGTGCCTCGAAAAACATCCTTATATTGCTTTTAGTATATAATAGATGAGATAAGATATCGATAATTATCTGTATGGCCATATTAGGAAAAATGTTGTCTAGTGACTAGTGGCCAGCACATAACCACGCATATATCTCAAATCATGGTCTATCATGTTAATGATGAAATCCAGAGGCCAATAATTATGCCTTTGCCAGTAGTAATCATGTAGACTAATTGCAGGTATTGGTGTTCCGGAACTGTAGTGTTCCTTTTGGCAACTTGATGCACCTTACAATCTTTGGGTTGGTTGTCTGCTATCTAATGGTATAGCTATGAAAACTAATAGAAAAATAGCATTATTAGGAGGTCACTGAATTAAGCACCCAAGTAGCAAAATCATCTGTAGATCCATCATCCATCATGAACTTGAACCGACTACAATAATGTGTCGGCTAACAGTTACTCCTCTGTCCACAGATAAGTGTACTTCCAGTTCAAAAAAAAAAGATAAGTGTACTTCTAGATTTTGCTTTGAGTTAAACTTTTTAATATTTGACCGATTTTATAGACAAATGCAAGAACATATATATATAATCAAATCAGTAAATTATGAACTAATATTTCAAAATAGATCAAACAATACTAATTAAGTGTCATAAATATCGCATGTTTCTCTATAAAGTTGGTCGAATTTTGTTAGGTTTGACGTAGGACAAAGGCTAGAACTACACTTATTTGTAGAAGGAGGGGTAGTTCGCTCAGCCCACGTCGCTCCGCTCCAGGGCAACTCTCGGGAGGCAACGAAACCCAAGCCAAGAAGCTCCTCCCCCACCCCTTCTCTCCCTCTCGCCGTCGTCAGAGGAGCCCGCCGGGAACCGGCGCGCGGCAGCCAAGGACCGACCTCGTTTTTGCATGTATTGCATGGCAAGCTTCGGCATATGGGTGGCGGCCTCATGAAGTGAGGGCGGTGTTGGTACTTGAGGCGGGGGATGCACAACGGTGCTGCATGCCTCCCCCTCGGTTGCGGGTAGTGAGGGGGCAGTGGATGGTGGTCGCTCGGTCGACCTCCGGTCAGATATGAAGATGGCAACCCCGTCCCGTGTTGTACCCACCCCTCTCTCCTTTGATCTTGGAGTCCCATCGCCGGATCTAGAGCCCAGTTGGGATGGCTGGGCCAGTGGCTTTGGCCGGCGGTGGTGGTTATGGCATCGATGGTGTTTCAGATACCGTCTTCCTCCTATAGACAACGTTGAGGTACATCTCCCTTCCCTCCTTCTCCTATGCCCAAGTGAAAAACCCTAAGTCCTTGGATTGGGCGACAACGGCGTTGTGGCGTCGTATTTTCCTTGGAGGCGTCTTCTTGGGTCTCCGGAAAGGTGGTCATGCTTTGTGTGGTTCATGGTCTGCTTCTGGTGGCGTATGTTGTGTCTTCTTTTGGTGGTCTCATCCTAAAGCTGGCATCTTGCCAGGTGGTCGGTGCTGTGCTCGGTGGCAACATTCATGAGCATCGTTTAAAGAGGTTTGTTCTTGGTGCTATGTTCCTTGGCATGTCGTCCTGTATGTACACACGTGCTCTTGGGGAGTTGTTCTGCCCTCCGATGGTATGGATCCCTTTGAACTAGTGCGAGAAGCTTGGGTATTTCTTCGGAGGTAGAAGCTGATGGCATGAGGAAATGACAAGCCAGGACTTGACGAAGGCGGGATTTATCTGGAGGCGTGCTGCACAATATTTCTTCTGCAACCTATTTCCTATTCCGATGAACAAAGGCCTTGAAGCTCAAGATGTTTATTCTTGTAATTTTCGGCTTGTTTCTTGTCTGTGGTTTGTAAGCTAATATTTCAGCACCCTATACTTGTCATTTATTGTCTTCGTTAATTCAAAGTTGAGCTCACTTCAAGGCTTCTGTCTAAATGTGATGGGAAAAAAATAGTAGGATACACAAAAATACTTTGCTGGACATGGTTCTAGTACTAGCTGAAATCTAATCCATTCATGACTTGGATTATGTATTTGTTTTATCGATGATGAATCCTGCATGTATCGCATTCTTATTTATTGGCTCAGTATATTAGGTAAACAAGCATCTCAAAGCATTGAATTATGGTCTTGGTTTCATGTCCACTTGGAATCATGTCCCAAACATCAGCGTCGGTAGGACATATAGTTATATATATAATCGAAATGCAAAATGTGTGATACACATGACTCATATCAACATTAACTTGTGCCACTCTATTGAATGGTTCCATAATATTTATTTTATTTTTCTAGGTAATTGTACTATGAGAACCTCAGAGAATTGATTCAACATCACTAACATGTAGAGCATTGTTTTCATTTATTTATAAAGCGAGCGAAAGCCTATTTCGAGAACATTGAGAGCATTGCAACATGTCCCCTTGTAACGATCCTTCAACCTATAACAGGCCGTCCACATTGTCTCTTAGTTTATACACATCCACTCTATATTGTGTGTTGTTTGAAATGTCATTGGAATAATAGAAAAGGAAGGGACAAATGTAGACCATCAGGCATACCAAGATAGATGGATGAACTTGGTGCACCTAGAATGTCAACTAATTTTATCCGGAATTGTAGACATTGGGAAATAGCTAGTTGGTATGAGTATTCCAGAAAGTAGTTCTTGCCTGCATAGATGTATTTCAAAACCTGTATAATCATGCTCTGATGCAAATATTTGGCTTGGTTGTCTGGTTTATCTTGGTATATCTGTAAGAATGAATAGAAAACGCCATATACTTGCATTACGGTGTCACTGGTTTATCTTGGTATATCTGTAAGCAATGTGAGGTTGATCTTAGCCTCTTTTGGAAAGAGATCATGTAAGATTGTAAGTTAATATTTATTGCTTGTAGCTTATGTCGGAGTCTGATACGTGCATCTATCCTAGTTGTACCTTTGGTGCACACATTTTGTACACATGATTGCCAAAAGTTCCTCCTTCATTTGTTGGGAAAAGCTTCCCATACCCCATGTGGATTTTGTGCTTCAAATATATCATCTGCAGAAGCACACAGGCAAGGCAACTGCGATTTTGCGAGACAAGAACATATCTATAGCTGCAATTATGTAATCTTTTCTAATACATTGTCCAATCATGGATACGATTTGGATGAACTTGGGGTATGCCATGTGAAAGGACTCTCAGAATTACCACTTGGCATGTTACCTCTTGTGCCTATTCTTTTTGGACTGATTGAATCTGATGTAGGTGGCAATATCCTACCAAACAAACATAGTTGGGTCTGCTGGAGCCTACAATTCTGAATTATGTTAGCTTGAACCTTAAGCTTTGGAGTACTAACTTGTAAATCATATATCTCTTCAGAGTGTGTTCTTGACTACCTTGAACTAATGATGGCTTCGCACATATGAGAGATCCCAATTCATGACGTACTGACAGGATATGCAATGTAGAAAAATCATCAATGGATCGATCATGAAGTTGAACTACCTACGAATGCAATGGACAAAAACTATGAATATGACGGGTAAAACACGGACAAAGAACACTCAAAAAGGCCAAGAATTTGGAAGATCCTTGATGTGATGCCAAGATTGCCAACCACGCGCATGTGATTGGATAGGGGAACCAAAAAGGTGCCAAGATCCTTTTTTTGATACAAGACAATTATCCGACACATCCCTCGCCAAAGCCAAAGCCAAAGGAGTGGCTGGCTGTTCTTGCTCCTGTGTGCTCGGTGGAAGCCATCTAAAGTACTCGTGTGGGAGTGGGACCCCTCTCATCTCTCTATCTCCCTCGTCTACGTCAGACTGTTGTGCGGTGCTATACCCACCCCTTCTAGTAACTCTTATAACTCTTATCTTTACTATTTGACCAAGTGGCTACAGCCGTGAGGCGTTGAATGACTTCGCATAAATGTTCAGCGGCATACTGCCAATTGCAAGGAATTTGTTCAAGTTACCTTACGAGTATTATCAAGATAGACAAAGCTGAACCCGAGAATGACTAGGTGATGGTGGGTTGATCAATCTGGGAAAAAAAGATGCTTCATGAGTAAGTTTAGTAGGTCCTTTGTTTTAAAATATAAGATGTTTTACCTTTATAAATTAAATATATCTAGACTTTTCTTAGTATGTAGAGATACATTTACTTCACAAAGCTAAAACATCTTATATTTTAAAACATATGGAGTATCTGTCTACTGCTCACGGCCGAATGGCTAAGCCAGGGTACGAAACCTAGCTAGAACTTCAAAAGTGCAGTCGTGAACGTGAAATATAAGGAAATTTTACGTGTTCTGACCGGCTCCTTAAACCTGGAATTTTGAACCATATATAGTGAATCTAAGCGCAAATTGTCGTGCATAATATTTTTTATACACACGCCACATACTTGCTTGCAAAACGGTATATATAGTCATACAGCCTTCAAACTAATAACGTGCTAAGAACCATGTACTTTCTACTTTTTTCCTAAAATATGAACCATATTGCGACAAGAAGTCCAATAAATGGATTTTTGTTCCGCATACGTACAAAACTGAATTCCAGTTTCAAAGAAGACCTGAAGAAATCGGCGTGATAAGGCACTCTCGAGGTCCATGAATTCAATCATGCATTATTTTGCTTTTGCACTCTTTATTTAGTGGGTTAGAAATGGTCTACAAATAATATATAACATCGTTTTACGGATATCACATTATCACCTTTTATATGATAAGAAACTAAAATGCTCTACAACTATGGTGATTAGAGTCTTTGTTGCGATGGAAAACTGGCTGACTGATATGTGACTCGTGGCGGCGACTATTTGTGGGGGCCAACAACACAGGAGAAGTTCAAAGTCCTACCTTGCAGGGTGAAGATCCAAGGTCTGACCTTAATTGATTGTGCCTGGTAATGGTCTTGTTGAAGGTATTGTTTTGTTAAAATGGATTTTCTCTAGGATGAAAACCTATGATCTTTGATAAGGTGATGATGGCGCTTGTGCACTGTTTTCTTTTTGAAGGTGTCACTATTGGACAGGTTATACTTCTGGTGGTGTTACTGTTGTTGCCGCAAGGAATAGTTTCACTGTAGCGGGATTTATTTTGTAATTCTTGTTTCTTTTTTCTGGGTTGTATGCATCCGTAAGGCCACTGGGGCATGCGTTGTTGTTGAGGCTAGATCTAATAGATATCTCCGCAATATTTATACATGCTCTTTTCCAAACAAAAAAACTATGGAAAATATTATATGGTAACTAAAGTATCATGTATGCGAGTAACATTTTTGGCCATCGAATAATTATTATGTCATCTACAAAAACATCATGTGTTTTGTTTATAAGTTACATTACATAAATAGATATAATTATATTTTATTACACGATGTTAGATCAGTATGTGAAGCTAGTTGATATTAAGACTGCACACTTTTTAGATACCTTGACTTAAAATAGGATTGCTATGGTGTGTGGCTACTAAATTATCAAATATATCCATAAATTTTGTGGACAAAAAAAATAATATGTAAGGATATCAAGAACAATCAAGCATATCTCATCCTATCCTTCAAAATCTAGGAATGTACACTTTTGCTTGCATATATAAATTGGACTATGTTTCAAGGTCTTAATATCACAACAGTAAGGCATGCACACATGTGCAAACTATTCAATAAAATGGATTTCAAAACATATCTCCTTTTTATATATTGTCCTCAAATTATAAATGTGTACTTATCTTCAAAACCAACTCGTGATTAGATGGTTAGTAGCGAGGTTGAAGCCGCAGTCCATCTATGATCAAATCCAAGGCTTTACATCATGTGTCTCATTAACCTAGAATATTCTATCTATGAAGGGGCATTATCAACCCTTGCAAGAATCTGTGGTGATTTGGCCCCTCATGTGTCATTAAGAATGCTATTCAATGTGAAGGATGTCCCCGTGGATAATGCAACTAATGTGACGACTTCATAAGTTAAGCGACTTGAAACTTCTATGCGCGTTTTGTGAGTGTGTGTGGATCCGATGGCAGTCAAATTAAATGGTCAATTTTGTGTAGAATACTGTCGATTGTTATATTATATTTTGTATTTAAAAATCTGTCCGATCCACACATTTTTTTTCAGCGAATCAGACAGATTTTTGTCTACAACTACCGCCTTCGAGCCATAGGGTAGCTATATACCGTACATGTTCCTTTTATTTGTTTTTTTCTGTTTTGAAGTTAGATGGCTGATTACCGGAGTCCACGTGCACTTGACAACATACACGTGCACTTGAAATATATATAGTGTCAAAAAGGTTACGTAACTTAACCTTCTATTAAATCCTAACCATAAATTTTTAATCTAACTGCCATAGTAATTTAGATGATATGGATCAAGCGTAGTGCGTCGAAAAATACTCTTATATTGCTTTTAGTATATAATAGATCCCTCGAAACCCGCTAAACGGACATAAGCCAGCGATCAAAGATCAAAATGTTAAGTTTCGGGAAACATGTGGCCTGACCTCCGTGGTACAAAGTCTTGCACCGTCCCAAGTCCCAACCGAGTACCAAAGAGCTACTATTCACAAATGAAAACAAATAGGGTGCAACCCACCCTTTTGAGTCGAAGGATTTTCAAATGAACTTTCTAGATTTTGTCTTGGTAAAGGTCAATTTGGATAGCATGTCATGGACGAGGTTGCCTATGCAACAATGTTTTAAGTCATGTTGTTCACGACGAGGTCCGAGATATAGCTATAGTATCGCGGAAATAATCTCCAATATTAGTTTAATATTTAGATGCACACGTTGAGAGACAATATAGTGATTAAGCGGATTTATCCCAATCCCACTTGTGTTTCTGACTCTATTTTTTCTGTTCGCCTTCTTACAGCAGTGGTCCCCGTTGGTGAGGCAGCGTGACTCGAAGGCTCTCGACGACACTATCTGAGCCTTGAGGAGGGCAGCGCTTCCCTTCTTGGCTCCGGATCTCTCGTGATGATGGCTACCCCTTTCGTCTGCTTGTGTGTTGTTGTTGTCCCACCTTTTCTCTGTCTTTGTGCTTTGCTGTGTTGTGGCCTTAGCGGACGTTAACTCGCTTTTTCTCTTTGTTGGCTTTGGCCGGTGTGTGGTGTGTGGACTCTTGGTTGTATCTGGATATTGATTTATTTATAAAGTAGGGCACAGGCCTATTTCGAGGTTCACTCAGGTTTAGAGTGAATATACACACTAAAAGAAGTCTAGATACATTTTATTCACAAACCTAAAACATCTTATATTTTGAAACGGGGGGAGTATAAGCCATGTAAGTAAGTGAAACTAGAAAAAATGAAACCCAACAGGCGCAGGCCTGGCAGTCACAGTCGTGTCACGGAGACGCCTCTCCCTCTCTAACTCCCAACAGGCGGCGGTGGAGATCAAATCCTTCAGATCTCAGCTGGTTGATCGTTGGTTCCCTCTCCCTCCGCTTGCCGCTTCGGCGGCAGGAGGGAGGGGAACCTATTTTCTCCGTCTAATAGTTAGGGTTAGGGCTTGTCTGTTGTGGTGCGCAGTTGGGGTGGTCGGATCGGTGCACGGGCAAATAAATCTGCCTCAACTCTACTCTCACAACGGCGGCGGCCTTCACGGCGAAACCACAGAGTTGATGGCAACGTGTGCTAGTCGGTCATCTAGATCGATGGCTTAGTCTTCTCGTCGTTCTTCAGATCTAGCAAGATATGTTTGTCGTTGTGTCGCTGGCGCTCGTCGTTATTCACGATGGCGTTGACGGCCGGGGCGAGGTGGTTTCTCTGGATCAAGGATGTTGGTCCAAAGGTGGGGGGTTCTGTCGTTCCTCTTCGACTTCGTCGATGGGAGGCAATGGTTCTTGGTCCAAGACAGCACAGGGATGTCCCCCGGTCGACGTGCCACAACGACATGTGCCTTGCTGTGTGTAGCAGGCCTGTTCATCGACTTACGAAGCCTCGTTGGCGATGATGCTTTTTGGATCTTGCAATGGTCGAGGCTCAGCGTCTCTTCCGGCGTTCGTCTCGGCGGTGCTAGAGTTTGGTAGCGGCCGCTAGATTCAGTGGTTGCAGGAAAACCTAGTGGTCATTTTGTATATCTCGATCTCTTAATTTTTTATTTGAGGTGTTATCAGGATAATAATTTCATCCCGATCTTTAGTGTCCACACGTGGCAGTGATGTTACAAGAACGGAGCTTCTTTTTCTACCCTCGTGATACCCCTCCCCCTCGTGACGCTCCCTAGGGCACCGCCAGGGGGACTCCAGCCGCCGCCAGAGCCTCCCATCTAGATCCAATCGCCGCCGCTGCCGCCGACCATCGCCGCGGTGACGACGGGCCTAGCTGCCGAAGGTAGCTGGGGGCGGTGCGCCGGAGGCGGAAGCCGGAGCTGCTGGGGCGGCGGAGGAGGCTGAAGCGCGAACCTGGGTGGCGTCCCTTTGTCGGGGTGGAGGCAGCGGTTCCTTGTGGTGGTGATCTAGTGGAGGAGGTGCCGGTGATGGGATTCCGTTGGATGACCTAGATCGGCTCTCTAACCCTAATTGCCTGCTCGTTCCGTTCTCCGGAAACCGGCCGGTGGTGTGGGGATCGCTATGTCGGATCTAATAATAGAGGTGGTCTTTTGGTTTCTTTTGCATGAAGACGAAGATCTGCTTGATGTCTTCCCTCGTGGATCTGGTATGGAGAGGTGGGTTTCGGAAGGCTCCGCCGGCGAACTCCCATGGTTGTATCATGCCTGGAGATTGCTGGATCGGAAGGTATTCGGTCACGCGCACCTTGTTTTTCTGGCCGTTTGGTTTCAGCGGGAGCGTTGCGAAGCTCTGTTGTTTGTTCCCACCAAGTGCCATGCTTTGAGCCATGGTGATGTCAGATGCGGAGAATGTTAGGAAAGCGGAAATTTGAGGGTAGCGATGGTGATTTTTGTTCTTGTGGCGACGGAGATCTGGCTGCGTGATTTTGGACTCGTTGCAGCGACTGCTGGTGCGGGAAGACAACACATGGGAGTTTCCAGTCTTATCTTGCAGGGTGAAAATCCAAGGTCTGGCCTTAGCTGGTTGTGCCTGGAAATGACCTTGTTAAAGGCATTGTTTTGTGAGTAAGGACTTTCTCCAGGGTGAAAACCTATGACCTTTGGTCGGGAAACGACGGTGCTTGGACACTGTTTCCATCTTGAAGGCGTTGTTATTAGAGTGGAGGACTACTGATATTGTTCTGATGGTGTCACTGTCGTTTCTTTGAGGATTAGTTCTCTATAGCGGGACTTTTCTTTTTTGTAATTTCTCTTTCTTTTTTCTGAGACGTGTGCATCCGTAGAGCCGTTAGGGCATGCGTTGTTGCAGAGGCTGGGTGTAATTGATGTCCTTGTGATATTAATATATACTCTTTTCAAAAAAATGTGTTACTTCGTGTAACCTGATTTTCAATTAATGAAATATGGGGTTGCTCTAAAAAAATCAAACCCAAAATTTTTTAATCATGTTAGCAGGGTACGAGGTGAAAAGCAGAGATACGTTCCCTTTGCAGTGACAAACTAGATTCTTAAATTATTGGACTAACAAATTCAATCAGAAAAAACAATGGTACGGTGCGTGGTAACATGTAAACATAGTACAATGAGTACAATTAGTGATATTCACATATTAAATTATCAACCTGTCTTTTTCTTCAAACGAAAATATTACTGTACTGTTTTTGGCTGGGTCTATGTGTGTTGTGTGTGTGCTACTGACGGCGTACCGGCGTCTGGTGAACTTAATCGAGACAAGTATTGTGGAAGACAGCATCGTACACAACGACAAGACCATCCAAAACGTCGTAACGGGGCAAGTCTTCTTTGAACGACAAGCATTCGTCGTAATCGAGACAAGCATCGTACACAACGACACGTATTCTTTGAACGTGGAAACGGCACAAGTGATGTGCAATTGATTCAGCAAAGAAAAACAGGGCGCTAAGCATCGTGCTTACTCAAACAATAATGGTCACAACTGGAGTAATCCATTATGGTCGAATAAAATAGACTGGTCGATCTGCTTCATGGTCCTGGGCTCCTGGCCTTGGAGATCTGAAACACAATTCCATAGTTGCAAAGGACAACGGATATGTGGTTTTGTTGAATTAAGTTCTTTCGTGTTTTACCCGCAAAAAAAAGTTCTTTCGTGTTTGTTCTGTAGTTGCTGGAAGAAATGCACTCATGGATGAGGGGGATTTCACTTTAAGGGTCTCATGTTTTGTAGCCCGCACTCTAGCGGACGGAGTTGATGTAATTAGACCAGTTCGCAAACTTGTCCGAGGGGGATCATTTCGAGCCAAACTCATCTCATAGTCGCCGAATTCAAATTGGCCATGAAGTGCCCCGTTAAGGAGATGGTTGGATCCTGACTGTCCGTACATGTCAACAAGACACGTGGCAAATCGATCAAAACAATAGGACCTATGCGGTGTCCAAGTTCACAAATTCACTCGCTCCCATTTGCACGTACCCTAACCTGGTGGCGGCAAAATCCTCCACCCAGCTCGCGTCCATCCGTAGATGTATGGCTTACCCGAAGGAGAGTGAACTTAGGTCCTTCTGAATTTTTCTGAACTTTCTGAATTTTTGTACCCACTTTAACTCTACACATTTCTGCACACCCTCTATATTTCAGCTCCGCGGTTGCTGTTTTCTTAATAAAATTTTACTTCAGGTGGGGGTTTTCCCCACCGTTGTGCCGTCAAAAAGAATATAACCATAGATTGGTATTGTCTATCTATCACTATGTTGCCGTCCTCTCTTTTTCCAGCTATGCATGGTTTCCATAATTAATTATGCGGTCCTAATAGGTACTAGCTTCCATCTCTACTTTCTTAAGAAAACATCACTCTAAATATAGTAGTGACCCGGTGGCAGTAGTGCTAGCAGTACAATCCAAAATCAAGGTATCGTACACCAACTTCTATTTCACGAAGGGAAAGGGTTCCAACTCCATTTCGTGAAAAGAAGAGTTGAAACACCAAGCAAGCCAATCAACGAAATCCAAGATCTAACTTTACCCTACTTTGATGCCAAACCCATTCATTTCAAGACGAGCATAACTGGCATCGCATCGCTCTACTCTTCTATACGAGCTAGCTAGTCGACAATGCACTTAGCTACTGCATCCTTACTATTTACTCTGTTTCTATAGGAAATTGTACAATGAGAGCCTCAGGGTTGGTTCGACATGACCCAATACAATTATGCAACTATTAGGATTTATACCATAGCAAAGATGTCCCCTGAGTATGGATCCTTAGTTATAAATAAACCATGCACAAGCACACTATCTATTTGTATAGACACATCCACTCTTTGATGTGTGTATGTTGTTTGGAAAAAATCACTGTAACTGATACACATGGAACAAGTGTTAGAGGAGGTGTACCGAGATAGATGGATGCATGTGGTGCACGTAGAATGTCAATTGATTTCATTAGGAATTGTAGACATTAGGAAAGATCTAGCAAGTAAAATTTCAGCCGACCGTAGTAACTTGTCTGCATTGATGTAATTCGGCGAATGCTTGTGTAGTCACGCTTTTGTGCTATGTACTGTTGGATCTTGCTGCCGCTCGGACGAGGCATTGGGTCTTTCTCCTTGCTACAAACCTAATGTCAAGGCCAACACGCATTGAGCGGTGATGTAGTGAAGAACAAGAACTCCTCATGAAACGGAGTTGTCATGGTGCGACAAACCAAGAGGGAGAGAAGACAAGTGGCACGATTTAGCGGGCCTGGTAGACCCATTTGATCCAACGGCCAGGGATATGGCATGAAGCGCACTCTCATGCATGGGTGGATCCACCCAAATTAACCCGGCGACCACGACCGAACCAGATTAAAGCACTCTACGCCATATATAGATTCGTTATCTTCTTTTATCTTTGGAGGCATGCACTAATTGCATCATTATGCGGTCCTAATCGGTAGCTAGATCGATTTATAAAGTTGTTAAGAACTATATACACGAAAACGTAGGAAGCTCCAACATAGTGTCTGGGGTATATGCAGAAATTTTAAATGGGGATCTCAGCTAAGTTAGGAGTGCAGTGCAAAACCAAGATAATCTAGTACTGGTAGCTTTAATTCTCACGGAGAAATAGGTTTCAACATTTTTCGTGCGAAGATGAGCTGAGACACCAGATCAGCCAATCCATAGGATCCAAGATCCATTCTCATAGAATCTGAATAAACATCGTGCTTACTGAAACAGTGGTCACACTTGCATTTTTTTGGAGCAACCGGCAGGAGAACTACCTATTCTATTAGAAGAGGAAAAACAAAGTCCAGTGTATAGTAAGTCATTTTTATATTAGGGTGGAAAATGCCAAAAACAATAAAAGCAAACTTTGCAGTATTCTATTATCTTATCATCAGAAAAACAAACTAATTGATCCCTGTTTGATGTACCTGCTCTTGGATACATCGATTGAACAGCAATTCGATACATGCAGAAGCCAGCAGATACAAACACTATTTTTTGAATTAAGTTCTTTCGTGTTTATTCTGTTGGCATTTGAAGAGCACACTCATGTGTCCACAGGACTTGACGAGATTAAAGTACTCTATACTATATATTGGTGTTGTCTATCACTCTATTTGTGGTGTTCTCCTTTTCCAGCTATGCATCGATTTTCATGATTAATTGTGCGGTCCTAATAGGTACTAGCTTCCATCTCTACTTTCTTAAGAAATCATCACTTAAATATAGTACTGGCCCGGTGGCATACATATCGAAAAATCATGGATGGGGGCCCTAAGTGTAGTGCTATCAGTACAGTCCAAAATGAAGGTATCATACACAAACTTTTATTTCACGAAGGGAAAGGGTTCCAACTCCATTTCGTGAAAAGGAGAGTTGAAACACCAAGCAGTCCAATCAATGAAATCCAAGATCTAACCACATAAATCTGGTGCCAAATCCATGCATTTCACGACGAGCATAACTGGCATCACATAACTCTACTCTTTTATAAGAGTTAGCTAGTCGGCAATGCACTAGCTACTGAATCCTTCTATTTACTCAGTTTTTATAGGAAATCGTACTATGAGAATCTCAAGATTGGTTAGACATGACCCACTACATCTTATGCAACCACTAGCATTTAGACCACATCAAATATGTCCCTTGAGTATGGACCCTTCATTATAAATATACCATGCACAAGCATACTATCTATTTGTATAGACACATCCACTCTATGATGTATTTTTTTTTGAAAAGAAATAGTGGAATTGATACGGATGGCACAAGTGTTAGAGGGGTTGTACCGATATGGATGGATGCATGTGGTGCACGTAGAATGTCAATTGATTTCATTAGGAATTGTGGACATTGGGAAAGATCTAGAGAGTGGTAATGGTGCCTGGTGTAGTTGCTTGTCTGCATGGTTATAATTCAGCGAACGCTTGTGTAACCATGCTGTGGTGCACTGTACGCTCTTGGTTTTGCTGAGACGAGGCGTTGGTGTAGCTCCTTGTCATGAACCAGAAGTCAAGGCCAACACATAGAGAATAACAACTCCTAAAGACAACACCTGAAAAAGTCGATATTGTGTGACGAACCAAGGAGAGAAGACAGATGAGACAATTCAGCAGTCTTGACTGGACAGACACTTGATCCTACGACCAAGGACGTGAAGCGTACTCGTGCATTAGTGGATCCATCCAAATTAATATGGCGACCACGACTTGACGACATTAGCGCCCGTTCATTTACACCAATCCTGGCGGAGTTAGCTTGGATTTCGGTCCGACTCTAGCTAGCCAACCCAGCCATTCAACTTTTCCAACCCAGTAATTACGTCGTCCTCATTTAAGCCTTGGTTAGAATTTGTACCAACCCATCTCAGCTCAATTTCCTCACGGTGGGCCTAGAAAAAATTACATGTCACCTGACGTCCGGATTATTTCCATGTGATGCCAGGTTTCTAGGATAAAGGAATGAAGATTAAGTCAAAGGACTGGGTGGAGCTTAGGATCAACCAGATCTATAAATCCATGAGGTCCTAGATTGGAAGCATCTTCCATGCATGGTTTGGTTCCAGCAGCAACCGAACGGGGCCTTAAAGAACTCTGTGCCATATATAGATTGACGTTCTCTCGTTTTCTCTCTGGAGCTATGGATGGATCGCATCATTATGCAGTCCTAATAGGTATCTAGATCGACTTATAAACTTGTTAAGAAATGTATACATGAAAACGTAGGAAGCTCCAATATAGTTTCTAGACAGAAATTGTAAATGAGGACCCTACCAAAGTTAGGAGTGCAGTGCAAAACCAATGTACTTCTACATTACTGGTAGCTTTTATTCTCACGGAGAAATAGGTTCCAACTCTTTTTCGTGCGAAGATGAGCTGAGACACCAGACCAGCTAATCCATAGGATCCAAGTTCCAGTCTCATAGAATCTGATGCCGAATCAATACATTTCAAGATGAGCATAACTAGAATCACATTAGCTAGTACTGCTACTAGGCACTAGCTACTTGTGTGCCATTGTGTGTGTCCTTTCGATGGAACCAACAAACTCCACGCATCATCACCCACCTCCGTGCGTGCCTGCCCATGGAGAGGAAAGTAAGCTTCAACAATCTTGTTTACCAACTGGCACCGAATGTTTTATCTAAGCCATTGACCTATGCATAAATAGATATGTGAATTTATGATGATTGTCATTCTTCTGCTAGGCAGCGTAGTGCCAACGTATTTATGTTTTTTCTCGGCATGGTTATTATTCACTTTTGGCCTTAGTGCTTGCTAGTGTGGAATACTTTGAAAAGGAATCACGGCTTTTGATAAATGACATCAACAAAACTTCTCGCAATATTTTTGTACCACAATGACATGTTCCAAAGTTTTTATAATGAGATCTTACATGTGATCCACCACCATTACTGAATTGACATGGTGTTGCCCTCGAGAAACACACGTTATGGAGTTGCTTTGGCAGCACTTTAACCTTTAACCTGTTTTAACCTTAAAATCTGGTGCTTCAAATGTAGAAACGTATTTGGCTTGCTTTGTTGACTAGTAAGAGCATCCTGACTCATCCATACTTTGTTATCTGATTATTGTAATCGACATAAGCACATATTTCACTCACACGGATGCTAGTGTACCTTTTCATTCATGTGGTTGTGATATTTGGCACAAGATCACTATTTTTCAAGGATTCTCGTTTTGCCACTTCATAGAGGGTCTTAGGAGCACTTACAACATTTCTATCTTGTGAGAGTTAATGATTGCACCTATATTTTCCACCTTGTACAATATTTTATAATTCATTTTTTTATCCTATAGACTACTAACCTATCTACTATCACACACTCATGCAATGCTTGCAGTTTATTGTTTCCCAATGGATTCCTCTTATGACATATTTGTTTATGGTAGTGTAAAACTGTTCATCTTACGCCGAATGTGTAACTAGTTCGCAAAACAAACGAAAGATAAGAGATTGTTCTAAATACTTTCATTACATGTTTTATTTCTTCTGCATGGGCGGTTCTCATAAACCGCTGAACAACCCCTACACTTCCTGTTAGTGCATTGTTTTACCTGCCCACTGCACTGAAAATGAATGTCGTATCTACTGGTGGTAAAGAGAGATGCCATGATTGATGCATGCTATGCTGACTTGCTAAGCAATCATCAACTTGCTGCAAATAAATATAGTATATGTACATGAGCTAGTAAGTTAAGGATATAGAGTCAGCTACATCACAACATCATAATATGACAACTTCTTACCACCGAATTACTAGTGAGTGAAGACAAACTAAGATAGAATCCGAAATGCAAAGCCAATATGGTAGCACAGTTAGTAGCAGAGTATGCTTTGATTGAGAGGCCGGGAGGGATTTGGCTGAATGATGTAGGACTTCCTGAATGACTGTATTCAGCATGGCTGCAATCCTTAATGAAACAGCAACTCTTGGTCGCAATAAAAAAACTTACAATATAACCAAATTCTATAGAACCTGTGCTGATCCATGAAAAATATGAAGCAATGGAAATAAAGTTGAGGTTAGTTCAACATGCACTGCTTGGACCAAGCTGCCAACAGAACTCCCAGACCAAGATTCATTCACGATGATGATTAAAATAATTATGCTCATATTTTAGTTCAGTAGCATTTCAACTAACATCTTACGTGGTATATATATTTGGTCATCTGCTTTTAAACAAAATTATGCATAAGATGTTTCTAGATTTATAGATCGGTTTTGGAAGAAGCAAAATATTATGAGCAACAGTTTCGCGTTATTTCTTAACCTTCATGATGTCAAGTATACATTGAAAGGACTGACAGAAGCAGTACGATAAAATATTTTGAATCCTTTTCAAACTTATCTCTTCACAGAGAAATTCCGGTGGTTTGAACCATTATATTATCAGTTAATCATGTCGAGAGTTTCTCAAACTTAGAATAGCAGGCACTAGGATGTTTTTTCTTATGTAAGTTAGTGAAGCAACATTCGTCAACTTTTTTTCTGCAATAGTTTGTGTAATTTTTTCCATTGTATAATGATCGCCCCTCAGATCGTTTACTTTCTCAGTAATAGGTTCCCTCATTTTTAATCCATGTTGTTTTCCGATCAATCATGATATGAAACATCACCTATCCAAATTACAGTTAAATATGTTCAATGTATTTTGCTGGCCAACTCCCTGCTCAGTACTTTAAGTACTATAACCTAGGTTGTGTTAACTCTGGATGCAAATACCCATGTGCAGCAAAACTGGACAAGTGATAATAATCAGGTGCTATGTAAATATAGCATCTTGCATATTGTTTTTCTATCCTAAACCTGCCCCTTTATTTATAATATCTGCATGGATGTGTTAAACTATTTTTTCTTCTAACATTATTGAAGTGAACATGTGTTCTAACTTGGGTTTCACATGATGACAAATGCAAACACAAACAAGTTCTGCACCGATCATGCCCAGACACAAACACGAGATATTAATTTGATGCAGAGACACATAGCGTCAAAGTGCAGAGATAGGATTTTGTGCACATGGGCACCCCTTCCTTCACTTTCAGATTTTTGAAAAAATTAAAACCTCAAACTTCCATGATTCAAAAAATTATGGCGTTAAATATATAGATGGATATATACAGGAGGAGTGTACGCAAAAAAATTCTCATTAAAAAACTTTATATTTTGAGAGATATAAGAAGACAAATTTCTGACAGTAAATAGTAGTAAAAATAGTACACCCTCCGATCCATAATAAGTCTCACTCATTTTATACTAAGCTAGTACAAACTTTGTACTAAGTGAGTGACAATTATTATGGACCAGAGGAAGTATAAAATAGTATATTTTTTATCAGGAATTTGTCTTTTTTGTATTTCCAAAAATACAACGTATTTTTAATGAGACTTTTTTTTGCATATACTCCTGATGTATATATCTATCTATATATTTAATGGCATAATTTCTAGAGACATAGAAATATGAGGTTTTAAAATTTTCAAAAATCTAAAAGTAAAGGGAGCACTAGCGCCCATGTGCCAAAGACACTTCCCGCACAATGCATACTTTTAATCAAAGGGTTACACGGAACCTAGATGCTTCCTATTGTACCTCCGTTGTTCCTATCTTTTTTTGTCTTTTAGTTCTAATGAGATAAGATAATTATCCGTATGGCCATATTAGGCAAAATGTTGTCTAGTGACTAGTGGCCAGCACATCACCACGCATATATCTCAAATCATGGTCTATCATGTCAATGATGAAATCAAAGGCCAATAGATATGCCTTTGCCAATAGTAATCATGTAGACTAATTGCAGGTGTTGGTGCTTCGGAACTATGTTCCTTTACACATCACCTTATAATCTTTAGGTTGGTTGTCTGCTATCTCATGATATAGCTATGAAAACTAATAGAAAAATAGCTTTATTAGGAGGTCACTGATTGGTCCATCACTTTCTGAATTAAGCACTGTCAGGTTGGCATTAGCCTCATTCGGAAAGAGATCATGTAAGGTACACTTTATTGTTTGCAGCTTATGTCGGAGTTTGATACGTGCATACATCTTTGCCGTACCCTTGTCTTGTTTAGGACCGGCCCTCAGGAGGGACTGGCGGGGCAGCCGCCCCAGCCCAAAAATATTAGGGGCCCAGAAACTTATAAGCCTGGTATATATATAAAAAAGATTTTTTATTAGCCCTGTGGGCAACACTCGACTCTCAGTGGTCAGTCCCAGACATTGATCGATTCATCGATCGTTCCGTTCGCTTCCCGAGCCACGCACGAGCATTTCCTAATACGATTTCGCTAAAGAAAATCGGTAGTGGGTTGGGCCTGTTTAGAGCATGTAGCTTCGGGTGTTGTCAGACTATCGATCCACGCATCCACTAAAAAAGTTATCGGCATACTCCCTCCGCAAATAAGTGTACTTCTAGTTCTGTCCTAAGTCAAAGTTAGTAAAGTTTGACCAACTTTATAGCAAAATATAACAACATTTATGACACTAAATTGGTACCAATAGAAATGTTTTCCAATTTAGTTTTAAAATATATTAATTTGATATAATATATGTTGCTATATTTATTTATAAAATTGGTCAAATTTGATAAAGTTTGACTTAGTTAAAAGCTAGAAGTATATTTATTTACGGACGAAGGGAGTACTGATCAGAGACATACGAGATGGGTTCTTTTGAACATATCAACGCATGTCTCTTTTCTTTATTTTTTTTATTTTTCTTACATAAGTTCCATTACGTATTTTCTTTCTGTTTCATTCTCTTTCATCATTTTTCATGTTTTTCTCTTTGGTATATTTATTTCACGCCTTTTCCTTTCAAGTTTATTTTTTTACCTTTTATCATGTTTAAATTGGATTTATTTATTTTACGACTTTGTTCCTCGTGTCTCAAAACATGTTTCTGCTTATTCTTAAAAAAATATCTCTTGTGATTCTTCTTCCATACTAAAATTATGTTTCAGCAGTAATCGTGATTGTTTTCTCATGTTTTAAAACTTTTTCCCGTTTAAATTCCATTGTAATTTTCTGATTTTGCTTCTAAAAATGTTCGGAAGAAATTTTAAGGTAACATGTAAACATTTTTATTTCTATATGAATATTATAGTTGGAGTATATGTATAATATTAATTTTTCATCATCTCATATATGCAAAAAAATGATAATAAGGGGCCCAAAATTTTAGTTTCCCTAGGCCCCTAAAATCTCAGGACCTGCCCTGGTCTTCCATCTCCTCTTCATTCCTTTTCACATGAGCCGACATAATTTCCTCATTCATTTGTTTGGAAGAGCTGGTCATGTCCACCATGTAGCTTTTCTGTTTTATCTATCATTTGTAGAAGATGTGTTCCTTTTGGCAACTTGACGTACCTTACAATCTATGGCTTGGTTGTCTTTTTTTTAGATCTATGAGAACTATAATAATAGTAGAAAAATAGCATTAGAGGTCACCAATTGGTGCATCAATTGCTCAATTAAGCATTGCCAGGTTGGTATTAACCTCTTTTGGACAGCTTACGTGGGAGCTTGATACGTGCATGTATCTTTTTTAGGGGGTACCATGCATGTATCGTTATCGTGCTTTGCCTTGCTCCATGTCCCTTTCTTTTTACACATGATTGAAAACATTTCCTGTTATTTTTCTTGTCAAGAGATGCCCATGCCCCAATATAGCTTTTGTGCTTCAGTTTTCATCTGCAGAAGCTTCGAGCCACCCGACTCGGCAATTGCAAATTTGCAAGATGGGAAAATATCTAGCTGCAACTATGTAAACTTTTTGGACGCATTGTTCAATCTGGTTTGGACGGACTTGAGGCATAATCTGGATAAATACCAATACTTATTACTGGATCGTCTCGGGTAACATAAATAATAAATAAATAGTGGTTAATGCATGCAAAGATTCAGAATTATCCTTGGTCATGTTACAGGATAATCGAGCGAGTGGCAACAACCAATACTTGTGACACTACCCCCCCCCCCCCCCTCCTCGCACTATAACCCCTATGTCGTCTCCCTGAGTGAGGCGACCGAGGGGTTCTTCCCCGAGCTCCTGCCGAGCCCCTCACGCCTCCCCAACCACCTCCCACCGCCGCCGGCGGACGCTGTCGGGCATTGCTCGCGTGGTGCCGGCGGTGTCAGATCCTCCTCTCCCCGCGTGTGGTGCCTCTGTTGATGAGAGCTCGGCCACCATCGGTGTTACTTGGCCAATTGGCAGAGTTTCTCGGCGATCCTTGGGTGGATGAAATGTTGCGGTGCTGCCGTTTGAAGCGGGCGATGCAGCGGTGCGCGGGAAGTCGGCGACGCCCGCTTAGCCCGGGTCTGGGCCCCTTTGGCCCTCATCTAGGTTATGGTGGGCCGGCTGCGCTCTCTAGAGGTGGAGGTGGTGAGGCAGCGAGTATAGGGAGGTGGCGGTGCTGTCAGTCGGTGTGCTGCAGCGTGGCGGCAGGGGTTTTGCTGGCCTGATCTAGGCCCTACCGGGCTCAACTTAACAGGGCCTGGTATGCCGGACCTAGACTTTGTGGGGAGTCTTTACTATAGAGGAAGTGTGGAAAGCTATCAAAGGCATGCACATGGATAAATGCCTCGGGGCTAGATGGTTTCTCGGCCTGCTTCTTCGTGGCCTGCTAGAGCAAAGAGGACGTCATGGTGGCTTTTGACTCGTTGTCCCACCTTGACAATCATGGATTTGGACCTGTTAACAATGCCTTCATCATTTTACTCCCCAAAAATCCCGGCACAGATAAGGTGTGAGAATTCACACCGATTAGTCTGATGCACGACATCGCCAAGTGGGTACCCAAAGAGATAGAAAATAGGGTAGCCCTACTTTACCACAGCTGGTGGGTGTGCATTAGAGTACCTTTGTGTGAGGGCGTTCTCTCCATGAAAAGTTCATGATGGTCCAAGGAACCTCACACAAGCTCCACGGCTCATCGACCTTCACGATACTGCTCAAGTTGGACATCACCTAGGGATTTGATATATTGGTCTAGGCTTTCCTTTTGGAGGTTTGTGGAAGGCTACCTTCGAAGAGCGCTTGCTAGCCTGCATATGTGATATGATCTCTACGGCCTCTACCCGCATCTTGAGGAATGAATTCCCAGGCATTCCTATGGCCAACAGGCTTGGATTACAACAAGGGGGTCCCCTCTCTCCCCACGATTGTTCATCTTAATAATGGAGGTCTTGCACCGGATTGAGATGGATACAAGCGACATGCTCCTAACTCGTCTAGCCGCATCAGGCCTTCGAGATCGCACCTCCATCTATGCGGATGACATGGTTACTTTTTTGAGGCCCTCATTGCCAGAATTTAGGGTGATCACTACGATCAAGGTGGACGCATTAGCGACATTGCCCCAAACCTTTTCCTAGCGGTTTCGAAGAGGACGATCATGAATCGCGGAGTGCAGGAGGGGTTGGCTGGTGGATGGCTTACTGACCTTTCCCCTAACCTGGGCGTGTTAGCGATCAGAGAGCTGCTTGACGTGGCGGACTGTCTAGTGCAAATCAATTTGATTGTTAGTGCGGAAGACGTCCTCAAGTGGAGTTGGAGGCCGAGTAACACCTATTATGCTCGATCTTGTTATAGAGCCATGTTTGGTGGCAGAGTAGCCATGGATGGCATTGTAGATCTAGCACTCTCGCGCTCTAGCGAGCTGCAAGGTCTCTCTCTGACTAGCGATCAGAAATAGATGCTAGACTGCTAATAGGCTCGGTCGGCATGGATTAGTGCACCCGGTGGCATGCTCGTTGTGTGACTAGATCAACGAGATGATAGAAAACCTCTTGATGGGATGTGTTCTTTCGCGAGAGGTGTGGCTCACTTTCCTTGGCTGGTAGGACAAGTTGTATTGGTTGCCACAACAAGATTCAAAGCTTGTGCGATGTTACAAGATAGACGTGGTGGCAGAGGTCGGGACTGAGATCTTTGGACAGGAATAGTGCTTATGTTCTGGAGCTTGTGGCAACATCTGAACAACGTTGTTTTTTAGGGAGCCACACCTCAAGAAGAATCCTACCAAACAAACAGAGGTGAGGAGCCTACAATTCTAAATTATGTTAGTTTGAACCTTAAACGCAGTAGTAACTTGTAATGATATTTCTCTCCTCGATCAAGCTCTCAACTATATTGAACTAATGATGGATTTACATACAAAATAAGAAATCATTATTACTGAAGTCTAGAAGAACATGCAATCGGAGTAAATAATAGCGCTAGAATGTTTCGAACCAAACTGATATCCACGGTCGTGGGATTGACGTCCAAAAGGGCATGCAGCAACGTCGCAACGGAACCCTTCTCTTCCGGGAGGAGGGACCCGCTGCGGGCCATGGCAAAAGATTCTAGACCGCGGACGGGTATCGCGCGTGGCGGCGTACCTCGCATCATCGGACGGTGAGCCGCGTGCGCCATGGACACGATGTCAGCGTACGAGGCATTCCCGGTGTGACACGCCTCCACACCTGTCGGGTGGTGGGGCCCATCGAGAGCCGACGTGGTGCCGTCAGCCCATGCTGGCCGCAGTTTCTTGCGGTCATAGGGCCCGCAAAGAGCCAACATGGCACCATGAGACGATGCCGGATGCGGCTTCTCGCGGTCATGGGGCCCTTCGAAAGTCAAAAGTAGCGTCGTGAGCCCATGCCGGTCGCCGTTTCTCGTGGCCGTGGGCCCTGCCGAGAGCTGACGTGGCGCGTGAGCCCATGCCGGCCACGGTTTCTCGCAATAATGGGGCCCGCTGACTGGTGACGTGGTGACGTGATCCCATGCCGGTCGTGGTTTCTTGCGGTCGTGGGGCCTGCCCAGAGCCGACGTGGCATGGTGATCCCATGACTGTTGTTAGAGTAGGACGTAGACGATGCGTGTTATCATGGGCATAGATCCCAGCTGGCGGCGTATACCGCGGACGTCTACGTGTTCTCGTGGCGAGATCATATAGTGTGTCCCGTTCATAGCTGGGCTGGCAGCATAGATCGTAGTCATCCAGGGGTTTTCATAGCTTGATCGTACTGTGGGAACCACTCATAGCCTAGCTGTTAGCATAGGTTGTAGGCGTACGTGGGTTCTCACGGCGGTATCATACAGCTTCACACCATGGCCAGCTCGGCTATGTATAAGATCCCTCTCGCGGTTTACTCTTCATGCAAAGCGCTAGATAGGTTCTCTCTTTTTCCACCTCCACCTCCATCTAGCCTGCTCCCCTCGCCATTCGCGTGCGATGGTTCGTTGAACACACCCGTCTAGATGCAGCTCCGTCTTCGGGCACGATAACCTCCTCACACGGTAAGCATCGCTTCTCCAGCTTTCAATGCCTTCGTGCTCATTTCATCTCCCCTTGGTTTTCCTATATGTAGGTTTTCTGACACTCATACTCTTTTTGTGTAGCCGAAGTTCGTCGTTGTTTCGTCTACGCCTCCAATAGTACGCTAAGTATGTTTTGTTTTTCTCCAAATTTTCCTATTTACTATTTGTTCTATCATTTAATCCGTTTTGGTTTTATTTTGCTTCACCTTCGTTGTTTACTGTTTTTCCACCAGTCCTATTCGGAAGCGCCGGTCCAAGACACTAGCCATGCCGGTATGCTGATTTGTCGTATTTTTCTTTTGTTTCCATGCTATCTTTTGTTGATTTAGTTACTTTACAAGTTTTTCTTGCTTTCTAGGATCTGCTCGATAATGTTTGCCGGCCCACCTTCTGCTCTTCCGGTGGCTTCCAATGGACGGTAATACGTCTAACGATCTGATAAAGAACGGTAGGGCACGTATCGTACGCGAGAGCAATGGTACGTGACCTTTCTTCTTAGGATTAGTTACTTTGTGTGTTGTCAGACGTCTCCTTTTGCTTTATGATTTCTACTCTTCATTTGTTCTTCTTCTTATGTAGGATCCCTTTTCGTCTTATCGGACTTTGAAAAAGTATGCGAGAGTGCTTGTACGTGACCTTTCTTTTCCAAACTTTTCTTATATTCACTTTCTAGCACATTTTTTCTTTTTTATAGACTTGCATGAGATTGCTTGGTTATGTGGTATACGCCTCCCGTATTGTTCTCATACTAACGAGTTCGAGTTATCGAAGTCTGCGAAACCTCAGTGGACTAGGGCATGAAGACTTTGGGACTTTTGGTACGTCCCTTTTCTTTCGCATGTTTTTCCCGTTCGTGTTCTGACATCTTCGTAATTTTTTTACAGTGACGGAGGTTTGTGTCCGCGCAGATGGCACCAAAGAGTTCGTGCTTCCTGAGTCTGCGAAACAACACTTGGGTCTTAAGACTGAATACAGTAGGAATTATGGTATGTGACTCTTCTTCTGGACTCTTTTTTAGGCATCCTTTGATTCATAGGATTGTGAAAGGATTTTTGTAGGAATAGAATCCTATGAAAATTTTCCTACAGTGGTTGTTTGATTCAAAGGATCATATCCTATAGGAAAAAATCCCATAGGAATCTGGTAGTGTAAAATCCATAGGAAAAAAACATGAGGTTGGAGCTCATGGAAAATTCCTTTACCACAATCAAAGACAATTGTTCTTACCATAGGATTCAACTAGTCATGACTTCCCAATCCTTTGAGTTTCCTATTCCTACACTTTTCTTATCCCATGAATCAAAGGAGCCCTTACTGTTCGC
Source organism: Avena sativa (assembly GCA_916181665.1). Lineage (NCBI taxonomy): Eukaryota > Viridiplantae > Streptophyta > Magnoliopsida > Poales > Poaceae > Avena > Avena sativa. The sequence continues at coordinate 291,084,618 of OV702296.1, forward strand.
TTTCTGACGTCTTCGTCAATTTTTTACTGCCCCAATTGGCGTTCTTGGATGGACTCAAAGACACCAATCAGCAAGTCTAATAATGACGTCACGTCGGACGATGGTATGTCGCTCAGTTTCCCCTCTTTCCTTTTATAGATTTTTCGCACATTCGCTTCCTGACTTCTTTCGTTGGTTCGCTGCTGCAAGATGATACACGTATGCCATAAGTATAGGAAGTGTCACAACTTCTTTCATTGGCTCGTTGTTTGTTGACCATACCTGTACAACTAGGTCAAGGAAGTGTGACAAGCGAACTCTCTTGCTATCACTGTTGGGGAGGTAACCCCGGATAGGGTAAGGACGGAGAAAGACGAAAGGATGTTCCCCATCTAGTTTCCGAGTTATAGTCTGAGTCGGCCGAATCTTATAGAGGTCGGCCGAGATAGGGAAGGACATGACCTCAATAGTAATGGCAAGGCATTACCCGACCGAGATATTGCATAAGTCGGCCGGGTTAGCCCGAGTAATCTTAATGCAGGTGAAGGACAAGCCGAGTTACGCGAGGAAGGGCCGGATGATACGAAGCTTGCAGGAGAAGGAGAAGTCTAAAGTCAAACTCTAGCCGCAGGCTAGAGAGAATCTGAGTAGAGCCAAGCGCAAGAGACAAATGTGCAGAACGACAGAGGGGCAGAAGGAGGTCACGGAGGTGACAGTACTGGAGCCCGAGGCACGCAGGAGGGGCCCTCTGGAACCTTGCCGTCATTAGAAGGGCGACAGGGAAAGGAGGGCGCCGAACTACTATATTGGGACAAGCATATTCCTCGAATATGCTTGCCACGTCAGCCCTAAAGGAACCCAAGGCTCTCCTTTATAAGGGGAGGCTTGGACCCTGAGGAGGGCATCGGCTCATTTAGTACCGTTAGGCTGGTAAAGTTCTCTTTTTCTCCTTGTATACAGCTCAAGGAGCACTTGTAGCCCAAGGAAGGAGAAATAAAGATCTTTGCCTTTGCCTTCTGTGTGTAGAATCAACTGCATCTTCCCTCCCCGGATCCCTCTGGCATCCATTGGCCCCAAACTTTAGCCTACCCATGGCATCTTCCGTGCCACCACCACGACAGTTGGCGCCCACCGTGGGGCCAGCAGTGGTGCTAGCTGGAGTGATGATCCGGACGAGAAACTTCATCAACACTAGCGAGCGCGTTGTTTCTGGCTTGGTCCGGAGATTTGATCTCTGTGACTACGTCAGCGACAATGCAGGCAGCTTCAGGGGAACCCCCCCCCCCCCCCCCCCCCGCGCAACGGTGTCTTCATCAGCTTGGGCAGGCACCAGGTCTACGTCGGCGTCGACATCTCCGGCATTTATCCTCACCAGGTTGTTGTTGCAGGAGAGCCACCCCTTAGCGCTGCGAGCCGTCCGCGCGGAGCGCATCCAATGAGCAGCGTCGAGGTGATGGTCGCAGCCAGAGTGCAGGCGGGAGTAGTGGGTGCCGGATCAACTAGAGACCCTGCCACAAGCGTGCAGGTCGCGCCCAGGCAGACGGCACCACCACCCACCGAGGTAACCCCTCCAGTGACCAACCAGGCCGAAGTATAGGACACTACCCCAAAGGCACCAAGAGTAAGAGGGCCACCTCTGGAAAGACCAGAAAACATTCTTCAGGCAACCATAGAAAACCTGACTACACCTGTAGCGCCGATACTTGATCCGGCAAATGCTCAGGCAGAGTTAGAAGAAACCAGGCAAAAGGTGCTGGTAGAGGCAAAAAAGGTGTCGGCCCTGCGGGAGTCCTTAAACAGGACCCTGCGAGAATATGCCAAAGCTAACATGCTTGACGTCGCTCCCGAACGAGTTGACGAGTTGAGATTAAGAGGGAAGAACCTCATAGATGATATCAACAAGGAGCATGATGCTCATAAGGCAGAATCAGTTGATTTGGGCTTGCCGAGGTATAGTACCCCGGCAAAGAACCTGAGAGCGGCAAATGCCGCAACATTAGAGTTAGAGGGATTGACCGGCGAAGCCCGCCAGAAACAGCAAGAAAGAGTGAATGAGCTGGTACGCATCGCAAACCAACAAAACGAAGAAATGCTCAAAGCAGATCCGGCGAGGCCAGGGGCCTCGCGAATGGTTCATTCAGTTGGAGCAGCACCTGCCTTGTCTGTGGCAGCAGCATCCTCACCAGGAAAAATGCACGGAAAGACAAAGCGGTAACTTCAGGAAAGAGAAACAAGCAGATCGTTCCGTATAATCCGGCGATAGCCGGGAAAGCAAACGAGAACAGAGGCAATGGAAGCCGAGGTAACAGTGGTGAAAGGAATCCCGGCCGTGCTGAGAAAGACGGCGGAAGCCGAGGCAATGGAGATCTCGGCAGAAGATAACTCGGAAGAGGCCATCACGAGAACAATATCCAGGTTGAAGTAAGGAGAGAACCGTCGCTCAACCCGCAGCCAAGACATGAACCTCGGCAGGAAAGAGAAGCAAGACCAGCTCGCCACAATCAAGTAAATGAAAGGTACAATGATGGTTATTCCGAGATGGAATATGCGATCCATGGTGGAAATAACCACTATGGAATGCAAGAAAGAGTTCTGTACAGAGATCTGCCATCAAATGATGCCAGAGTAAAGCTAGACCGGCTGTACCGATCCGAGTTACTGGAAGAACAGGGTCCGACATGCTTCGGACCACGGATCATGGGCGAACCACCTGTGCCGAACTTTCAGCTGGCAAGAGGCATAAAGACATATAATGGGAGCACCAAACCACAAGACTGGTTGATTGATTATGCCACTGCTGTGAAAATAGCAGGTGGGAACTTACGATGGGCAGTACGGTATGTCCCACAAATGTTGGAAGGACCAGCTAGAGTATGGCTGAATAATCTGCCCGCAGGTAGCATCAACTGTTGGTTGGATTTTGAAGAAATGTCCGTTAGCAACTTTACCAGTACATACAAGAGGCCAAACAGGCCGCAACAGTTAGCCATGTGCAAGCAAAGGCCGAACGAAACGGACAGAGAGTTTTTAACTCGGTGGTGTAACCTGAGAAACTCGTGTGAAGGAGTTATAGAATCACAAGCAATAGCTTGGTTCGCTCAGGGATGCCGTTATGCCAGTGTGTTATGGCAGCGACTGCAAAGAGATATGCCAACCACATTGGCAGAAACCATCAGAATAGCGGACTCATATGCGTTGGGAGATCCGACGCAACCGGAATTAATGTCGGCAGATCATCGGGAGCAACAAGACCAATATGCAAGAGATTTGGTCGGGTCATCTAGGCGCAATGACTTTAGAGGAAGAAGAAGAGAAGAAAGACCGGATTATAGATATAATTCGGCCCAAGTGGCAGTGGTAGCGCAAGATCAGCCGGGTCACGGAACGACTCAACGACAAAAGAATGGTCCTCAACAGTGGACACCAAGGAATGAAGGAAAAAGACAGTGGATACCAGAACAAAAGAAGCAATGGCAGGAGAGGCCGAAGTACACGTTTGAATCTATGTTAGATCAGCCGTGTAAATTTCACACCTCAAACCCAGCCAGGCCGGCAAACCATACGACCCGCCAATGTGCATGGATGAAAAATGCAATGGGAAACCCCGCAGGCATTCAGGCAGCACCTCTCCAGGAACATCAGTAGCATCAGCCGCAGTTGACTGGAGCAAATGCATAGCAACTGATGTTACCGCCTCCTCCCCCGAGGTATGATAACTCGGACTGGAGAGATGCGGTACATCAAGTGATGAACCAAGGCCAGGATGGAAGGACGAATCCAGGAAATAATGGACGCAATAATTACAGAGAACATCATCAGTCTTATTGCGTATTCACAACGGAACAGCAAGACAAGCAGAGTGTGCAGCGCCGGCATATGGAAGTAAATGCGGTTATGCCGGCAGTACCAAGATATATGCCTTGGGTAGATCAAGAAGTAACTTGGAGCATAAAGGATCACCCCAAGATAATGCCGAATCCAGGGTCGTATGCACTCGTGTTGGATCCAACATTTGTTGGACCAAGCATTAATGTGAAATTTTCAAAGGTTCTCATTGACAATGGGAGCAGTATCAACATCATGTACAAAGATACCATGCATAAACTTGGAATATCGCAGAACATGCTGCAAACCACGAGGACCACTTTCCATGGGATAGTACCAGGACTTTCGTGCGAACCTATTGGTAAGATTCGAGTGGATGTGTTATTTAGCACAAGAGATAACTGCAGAGCAGAAAACTTAGAGTTTGAAGTGGTGGATCTAGAAAGTTGTTATCATGCTTTACTCGGACGGCCAACATTGGCCAAATTTATGGGCAGCTGTCATGTAAGTTATCTGAAAATGAAGCTACCTGGACCACAAGGAGTGATAACAGTAGCAGGGGATTACAGGAAGTCAATGGAATGTGCTTCGACCGGATCAAATTTGGCTGAATCATTGGTCATAGCAAGAGAAAAAAGAAGGATTCAGGAGGTAGCAGCCCTCGCTCAGTTGGCACAGCTGAATATGCCGGCATTAGCCAATCCACATGGAAATATCTCCTTTCAGCCGACTAAAGAAACAAAGAAGTTTCAGATAGATGAGAAATTTCCAGAGCGTACTGTTACTATTGGTGCAGGCCTAAATGCTAAATAGGAAAGCGAGCTCACCAACTTCCTCCGTGAGAATCGGGATATCTTTGCATGGTCAACTCAGGATCTGCAAGGTGTTCCGAGGGAGTTGGCTGAGCACTCTCTGAATGTAAGGCCAGGAGCAAGGCCGGTGAAGCAACCTCTCCGCTGCTTCGCCGAAGACAGGAGAAAAATAATAGGGGATGAAATAGCTCAGCTCCTTGCGGCCGGGTTCATCATGGAGGTGCTGTATCCGGATTGGTTGTCAAACCCGGTGCTAGTAGAAAAGAAGAAGGATGATCCGAATGTATCCATTGTATGGCGAATGTGTATCGATTACACGAACCTAAACAAGGCGTGTCCAAAAGATCATTTTCCATTACCTAGAATAGACCAAGTCATTGATTCGACCGCTGGTTGTGAACTATTGTCATTTGTAGACGCGTATTCTGGTTTTCACCAGATACCGTTAAATCCGGCCGATCAAATAAAGACTGCGTTTATTACCCCGTACGGGGCTTATTGCTATCGCACAATGCCATTCGGCCCCTACGAAACGCAGGAGCAACGTATCAGAGATGCATGCAAAAATGTCTACACGACCAGATAGGAAAAAATGTACAAGTATATGTGGATGACGTCGTCATCAAAACCAAAGATAGCAAAACGCTACTGGATGATATACGGCAGACTTTCGCGAACCTGAGAAGGTTCCGAATGAAGCTTAACCCGGAAAAATGCACATTTGGCGTGCCAGCAGGAAAATTACTCGGTTTTCTTGTATCTAGCCGAGGTATAGAGGCCAACCCAACGAAGATAAAGGCAGTAGAAAGAATGGAGTTGCCAAGGTGTCTAAATGACGTGCAAAAGTTCATGGGGTGTTTAGCCTCGCTCAGCCGGTTTGTATGTCGGCTAGGAGAAAAGGCACTACCACTCTATCAATTGATGAAGAAATCAGATAAGTTCATTTGGACTCCACAAGCAGACAATGCATTTCATGAGTTGAAAAGGATGCTGGTCACAGCACCCATTCTGGCTTCTCCATTATCAAAAGAGCCTATGTTACTCTATATAGCGGCTACCAACAGAGTAGTGAGTGTTGTAGTCGTCGTAGAACGATTAGAAGATGATAAGTCGGTACAGAGGCCGGTGTATTATTTAAGCGAGGTGTTATCCGCTTCAAAGCAAAATTACCCACATTATCAGAAAATGGCTTATGGAGTGTACATGTCGGCAAAGAAGCTTAAACATTACTTCGAAGAGCACCCCATCAAAGTGATATGTGAAGCACCCATAGCCGACATATTGAGCAAAAAGATGCAAGCGGCCGAATAGCCAAATGGGCAATTGAGTTGTCACCATATGCTCCACAATTCGATAGGAGAGATGCAATCAAATCTCAGGCGGTCGCCGACTTCTTCGTAGATTGGGCCGAGGTGCAGTATGAGCCACCATTACCAGACCCAAATTATTGGACGATGCATTTTGACGGTTCCAAACTAAGAAATGGTTTGGGGGCAGGAATAGTGTTAACCTCGCCCAAAAGAGATCAGCTGAAATATGTGCTGCAAATACATTTTGCCGCGTCAAACAACGTAGCCGAATATGAAGCACTGGTCCATGGATTGAAAGTAGCAAAAGAGATTGGCATACGCCGAATCTTATGCTATGGGGACTCGAATCTAGTAGTGCAGCAAGTCTCAGGCAATTGGGACGCATTAGATAGTAACATGGCTTCGTATAGATTTCATGTGCAAAAAATCAGTGGATACTTTGAAGGGTGTGAATTTCACCATATACCTCGGGCAGAAAATGATGCCGCAGACACATTGTCAAAGCTAGGATCAACCAGGCAGTCAATTCCCCCAGGTATTGCCCTAGAGCACCTCAGGAAACCATCAATAATCCCATCACCAGAGTCCGAATCCATCTTTATTCCGGCAAATCCAGCAGAAGATAGCGTGCCGATGGAAATAGACCAGCAATATAACCCGGAACTTCCCAAGAGGAGGACAACAGAGGTAAGCACAACTATGGAGAAAGCCAAAGTAGTTATGTCGGCAGAAAACATGGAAATAGACAGTGAGACCACACCAGTGAAAATCACACCGGTATGGGCGCAACCCATATTCTCTTTCCTTAAAAATGCAATTTTACCGAATAATGAAGTGTTAGCAAGACAAATAGTAAGGAGAGCTAAAGCTTATACAATCATAAATAATGAGCTATATAAAAGAAGCGTCACAAGCGTATTGCAAAGGTGCGTGAGTTCGGCAGAAGGCCAGGAGATCCTCCTAGATATACATCAAGGAGAATGTGGACACCATGCCTCGTCTCGCGCCTTGGTGGTCAAAGCATTCAGGCATGGGTTTTATTGGCCAACGGCCTTGAAGGAAGCCAAAGAGCTGGTTGAAAAATGCAATGGTTGTCAAAGATATGCAACCAAGATACACATGCCGTCGTCCGAGTTAAAAACGATACCTATTACTTGGCCGTTTTCTGTGTGGTGCTTAGATATGGTGGGACCATTTAAGCCGGCCCGAGGGGGGATGACCCACATATTGGTTATGGTGGATAAGTTCACAAAATGGATTGAAGTGAAACCAATAAAAAAAGCGATGGGCCCACAGCAGTGAAATTCCTCAAAGATATTATCTTAAGATATGGGTACCCGCACAGTGTGATTACAGATAACGGCACAAACTTTGCAGAAGGAGCCTTCGCCAGATTTTGCCAAGAGAAACACATAAGATTGGATGTTGCCTCTGTGTCTCACCCAGCATCTAATGGGCAAGTGGAAAGGTCTAATGGACTAGTATTGTCCGGAATAAAACCACGACTCGTCGAACCATTGCAAAGGTCGGCAGGATGTTGGATTGAGGAATTACCAGCAGTATTATGGAGCCTCAGGACCACTCCGAACAGATCAACAGGTTATACACCATTCTTTCTGGTATACGGGGCAGAGGTCGTGCTTCCAGCCGACATAATACATGACTCGCCAAGAATTACTCAATATACAACTTCAGAGGTAAATGAAGTAGCTCGGCAAGATACTGTTGCTCTGCTAGAAGAAGCTAGAGAGCTGGCGCTATCGCGATCAGCTATTTATCAGCAGAACTTGCGGCGATATCACAACAAGAAGGTAAATCCAAGAGTGTTCAAAGAAGGGGATTTAGTTCTCCAACTGGTGCAACGCACGGCCGGCATGCACAAGCTGTCACCTCCATGGGAAGGACCATTCGTCGTGAGCAAAGCATTGCACAATGATGCCTATTACCTAATCGATGCTCAATCCCCTGGAAAGAACAGGGCAGACAAAGCCGGCGAAGAAACGAAAAGGCCATGGAACGTAGCTTTACTTCGTCCATTTTACTCGTAGCATGGTATCTCAAGATCAAGCACCAATTACGTATTAGACCTCGGCATCCAGAGCAGTGACTCGAGGACTGCCATGTATTATTTCAATTTTGGGTTATGTATTAAACCTCGGCATCCAGAGCAGTGACTCGGGGACTGCCATGTGTTATTTCAATTTTGGGTTATGTATTAAACCCCGGCATCCAAAGCAGTAACTAGGGGAATGCTACGTGTTATTTCAATCTTGGGTTATGTATTAAACCTCGGCATCTAAAGCAGTGACTCGGGGACTGCCATATGTTGTTTCAATTTTATATGTACTAAATCTCGATACCTTGAGCAGCGACTCGGCAATCATCTTATATTATTTCTGAAGTCTGGTTTACATACTAGACTTTGGCGTTATAGGCAGCGACTCGGGGACTGCCATGTATTGTTCCGAAGTGGTGGTTAGCCTTGGATACAAGGAAGACATCAAACTTCGGCACTCAAAGTAAGAACAACTAAATATCGTATGATATTCGAAGCCCACACCCAAATTAACTGACTAAACCACGGGAATACAAAGGCAAGAATATATCCCAGAATCAAGAAATAGCAGGCCACCAAAGCAAGGATTCGGACGAACAAGATCACTTAAACTAAGTGATAACAATTACGAACATATATGTCTCAGAAACACACGGCAAAAGAAATTCAGGCCATACAGAAGACGGACAAATATTCTACGTACATCATACGCCCGACATACCAGGAACAAGAAACGACTTAAAGGTTTTTAGCGGGAGAGGCAGTAACTTGGTCAGGGGCTGGGCACTCCGAGGTAGGCGGAGCTTCGGCTGAGGTTGCCTCACCCTCCACAGAACCAGGTGTGACTTCGGCGGAAGCCCGAGGCTGTGGAGTAGCATCGGTTTGTGCAGTGGAATGCCCAGTACATTTGGAGGAGGATCACGCATCGCCATTGCCATCCGATCTCGAACTGGAATCACCAGAAGTAGCCGAGTCATCCTCATCTTCTGCTTGTTCAGCTGGATTGTCATCCGATGCATCCTCGACTACGACCTCATCGTCCGGGTTCAGAAGGAAACTTGGACCTTCATTCCAGGTATGCACGTCGGCATACTCAACGAGCTGGAAGGCACGAGCTTGCCGAAGAGCGACGAAGGTGGGGTCCTCAACCCAACGGGAACCAGTGCGCAAGTTTCTCAAGATATCAAGAGAAATATCTTCATACCATGACATGATAACAGTGAGAGCCATATCAGCGCCAGCTCGTCCGGCTGATTCCCTCCAAAGACTTAGTTGCCTCTCGGACGCCATTAATCTTTCCACCAGCAATTGGACCTCATTGATATCAGGAGTCCCAGAAGTATTAGGCCAGAGCACATGGTAGGCGCAGATAGCTGCCTACACCAAATCCCTACCCATAATCTTCATCGGACCAACTGCAGCGCCGATAGAAACCAGGAAGTCTTCCATCGAGTACTCCGAGTCCGCGTCAACAGGGACACCTCGGCGCACACGAGCAGCAAGAACCGCTTTAGAGCTCACGGGCTTAGCTTCTGGAAAATGATCTGCACAAAACAAGAAGGCATCAGAGTGCAGCAGGAAAAAGGAAAAAGACAATCCGGCCGTGCTAAGAAGCTTACGATGAATATAACTCATCATTATCTGAAGGTCTTTAGCCCAGTCAATCTTGCTCTTCTCAAAGCGAGCGATCTCCTCGCTCATTCCCCGAGTTTTCAGTTCGGCAGCCTTGAGGAGCTCTTCATTCTTCTGCAGTTGCAGAGCTAGCCGATTTTTCTCCTCGGAGAACTCTTGGTCGACCTGTTCTAGTTCGGACCTCTGAGAAAGCTTAAGGGCCTCTACCTCGGCGCGCAGACGAGTTATTTCATCGTCCTTCTCTTTTAGCTGCGCCGAATGAGTAGCGCTTTGTTCTAAAAAATGCAGCATTACATCAGGCATGGGCGTGCAATCTTGGTGAGATGCTGCAAAGGTTTGTAACTCGGCTTTACCAAAGCCAAACGAGATAAAAGAAATTAGCGCACATTTTAAAGAAGGAAAGGTATAAAGCAAAAGGGAAACTAACCTTCCAGGTTCTTGACTTTCTTCTCAAGACGAATGTTGAGATTATTGATGTTACCTGTTCACCAACAAAGTCAGCCGACATCTCGCATACAAAACAATAAGAATGTCGGAGATGACGAAAAGAATTGTCGACTTACCAGCATTTTTCACCACAGGAAGAATTCTCTCGTATTTTTCTTCCAATTTTCTGTGCGAAAAAAGCAACCTTTGAAATTCAGCAGTCCGCCGGTCATGTGCAACCTGAGCAATAGAGCAAAAGATGAGTGGATAATCAAAGCCAAAACAGATCCGAGTCAAGCAGAGCTTAACCTGGATCTAGGTGGCTGGATAATCAAAGCCAAAACAGATCCGAGTCAAGCAAAACTTAACCCGGATCTAGGTGGCTGGATAATCAAAGCCAAAACAGATCCGAGTCAAGCAAAGCTTAACCCGGATCTAGGTGGCTAGATAATCAAAGCCAAAATAGATCCGAGTCAAGCAAAACTTAACCCGGATCTAGGTGGCTGGATATTCAAAGCCAAAACAGATCCGAGTCAAGCAAAACTTAACCCGGATCTAGGTGGCTGGATATTCAAAGCCAAAACAGATTCGAGTCAAGCAAAGCTTAACCCAGATCTAGGTGGCTGGATAATCAAAGTCAAAACAGATTCGAGTCAAGCGAAACTTAACCCGGATCTAGGTGGCGGGATATTCAAAGAACAGCTAGACAAAAATCAAACAAAGTTTAAGGCAGATCTAGTCGGATGTAGGTTCGAACCCAAAAGTTAAATCGAATTAAGCAGAACATCATAAAACTTCCAAGCGAATAACAAGTTACTCGTTTGCAAGTTTCGGGGACTAGAGTATATATAGTAGCATCTGGAGAATCAATCAAAACTCCGTGAAACAACAATTACCTCATTCATCTTGTTACTATCAAGGATGATCTTGGCAGCTTGATCCAAGTGGCTGCTAATGTCGGAAAGCTGAAACGGCTGACGGATTGGATTACCCTCAAGCTGATCGGCAGCATTCCAGTTATTGGCATATTCCACCAGAGAGCCGAGGCTGTTTCCACTAGCCGTCCGAGTGAGGACTTTACCCCGGACGTGTTGCATAACCACCGCGGCCGCGAGGCTTTTATGAAGAGCAAGCTGGGTACCGGCGGCCGGAGTAACGGAGGCTTGGGTAGAGGCAGTTCCTTTGCGCAGCACATCGGCGATACTCGGCTGGGAAGAGCCGACAAGACCTTTCTGGGAGGTGGAAGCCTTGGTGGCGACAGTTTTTCTTGCTTTAGAGGGGGCATCAGCAGAAGCCGATACCTCGGCCATGGGAACGGTGCTTTCAGGAGCCGGAGGGGTCATAGTTGCAGAGGGTGCCGAGATATTGACGATCTCGGCCGGGGCTGGAGTTACTACAGAAACTGCGGGGGTAGAAAGAGGCTCGTTAGGGATGCTCGGATTCACAGAGGGGGCAACTGGGTCGGTAGAAATCTCGGAGGGCCGAGTGGAATCAACGTCAACAGGAGGAGTCTCAGGCACATCGTGGCGAGGGGGCGAGCGATGCGGAGCTGGAGGAGATGCGGCACGAGCAGGACTGGGGATCCTGGTATCGTCAGCAGGCGGAGGAGACGGCTGCCGAGTCGCACGTCCAGTCATGCTAGGACCGCCGGGCTTAACAGAAAGTGGAGCACTACGAAAATAAAAAAGAAAGAAGGGCGTCAGGTTGAAAAGCAGAAAGAGAGAAACAAGAAATACGAGCAAAAGGAACTTACCCTGCGACTCCAGGCATGGTCTTGCGCTTGGGAGGATTCGGAGCGGATTTCTTCATTCGTTTCTTCGGGGCCGCCTCTGAGGCACCAACAGGAGCCCTACGTTTCCCCGAGGTAACAGGGGGTCGGGAAGCGATAGGGTCGACGTCGTGAACCTGACCGGCCGGATTAGCTGGGAAAGTAGAAGCCGGAAATGCATAAGAAATGGGCATTGCGGCAACTACCTCTAGAACTTGGACCTCGTCCGAATCACCTTCCTCCTCGTGGACCGAGGTCTTGCCACGAGCACGAGCCGGAGCGAGATCCGACTTGGGGACAAACTCTTCGGAGTCCGGCTCCCCAACGTCCGGGGTATTCCGGTCCGCAGGCCACGGGAGCAACAAAACCTCGGCATCCTCGTCCTTCTGCTCTGCAAACCTCTGTAAGGCAAGAAAGAGGAAAGTTAGCGAAAACAGTCACGAAAGCAGTTGAAAAACAAAGCGTTAATGGTCAAACTTACTGCAGGAGGGGGACGTTCGCGGGTGAACGGCTTCAATCCCCAAGCCCAGTCCTCAGGCATCTCTGTCTTGAAGATAGCTCGGACACGTTTAAAAATGAGATAGTTGTCCAGCTCCACGGTCGAGACTCGGTTAGGGTCAAGAGGACCGCTCATGTAGCAGAGTTTGTGCGTCCTTTTCTGGAATGGGCAAATTCGGCTACTGATGAAGGTAGCCATCAAATCCTCGCCGCGTAACCCGGCACGGATCAGCTCCTTAAGCCGAGTCTCAAAAGTCTCAGCCAAGACGTGACTCCTCCTCGGATTATAAGTCCAATTCACCTTGGAGGGCGTACCAATGGAGAAGGCAGGAAGCGGAATCTTGTCCTCCGTTCCTGTGTTCTTGACATAGAAGAAGGACATGTGCCACTTCTTACACGACTCTAGCCCCGTGACGCGAGGAAACACGGACTTCCTCCGAGGTGTAATGGACGCTGGACCACATTGAGTAAGCAGTTTCTCGGAAGGGTGCAGAGACTTGTCAGGGACAACGTTAGAACGAATCTGGAAGAACTTCGACCAGACATGCACGGACGGCCATAGGCCGAAGTACCCCTCCGAGGCAGAGATAAAAGCAGAGAGAGAGGCGATGGCATTCGCAGGAAGATGATGCGGCTGAAAGCCGAAGTAGTCGAGAAATTCCCTAGCAAAATCGCTAAGAGGGAGACCAAAGCCGCGCGAGAAGTGCGACATGAAAACTACGTACTCGCCCTCCCTAACGTCCGGCGAGGACTCGCTGCCGGGTAAACGACAGGAGACCTCGGCGGGAATCCTCCGAGTCCGGATAAGCCACTCGATCTCACGGCGAGTAACGGAGGAGCCCTGCCACGAGCCTCGCTCAGGTCCAGAGCCAGCGTCGTCATCCTCTATCAGAGCACCGCTGAAGGAGCTAAACATGGGCTCGCCGGAGAAATCAGCAGATGAAGAACTAGCGGCGGAGGAAAGTTTAGAATTACGGGGCCCCGTCGTAGTTCTACACAGAAACGGCGGCGGAGCAGCAAGGGAACCACTACGCGAAAGCAAAGGGGAAACAGAGGAATCTAGGGGAAAGCCTAGGCAATGGGACCGGAAAGAACTCACCGGCGACGACGCCGGAGCTAGCGAACGAGGACGAGGCAGACGGAGCAGCGCGGCGGAGTCCTCGTCGTCGGAGATTCAGATGAACGCGCGGCGGCGGAGCCGCGAACGGACGCGGAAGCGAGAGGAAAAAGAAGGGCGCAGGCGAGCAAAAAGGGGAAGGTGAATTCCCAGGCACCGCGCCCCTCTTTATAACCGATCCGCCTACGAGGTAGTGGGATCGTGGGTGTGGCGGTTGATCGTGTAGATCGTGTACACCGCACGATTGCACGTCACTGAGCGGAACCGCACCAAGGACCACACGGTGGCAAAGGAGGTCACGATCCCCAACGGAAACGGCGCACGAGGCGTCACAACGCCGGCGCGACAGGCGTAGCAGTAACTGTAGCCTGTCAGTAAATACTTTAGAGGAACAAAAAACTAGAGAAACAATGATGGGGATGACACGTAGGACGAGGCGTACGCTAGAAGATACGATGATACCTCGAACGAGAAAGATAACTCGGAAACACTGTAGAACGAGTATCATAAAACTGATACGGCCCGGCCGAGGTTGTCGGCAGGGCCATATCAGCTTCAGGGACTAATGTTGGGGAGGTAACCCCGGATAGGGTAAGGACGGAGAAAGACGAAAGGATGTTCCCCATCTAGTTTCCGAGTTATAGTCTGAGTCGGCCGAATCTTATAGAGGTCGGCCGAGATAGGGAAGGACATGACCTCAATAGTAATGGCAAGGCATTACCCGGCCGAGATATTGCATAAGTCGGTCGGGTTAGCCCGAGTAATCTTAACGCAGGTGAAGGACAAGCCGAGTTACGCGAGGAAGGGCCGGATGATACGAAGCTTGCAGGAGAAGGAGAACCCTAAAGTCAAACTCTAGCCGCGGGCTAGAGAGAATCTGAGCAGAGCCAAGCGCAAGAGACAAATGTGCAAAACGACAGAGGGGCAGAAGGAGGTCACGGAGGTGACAGTCCTGGAGCCCGAGGCACGCAGGAGGGGCCCTCTGGAACCTTGCCGTCATTAGAAGGGCGACAGGGAAAGGAAGGCGCCGAACTACTATATTGGGACAAGCATATTCCTCGAATATGCTTGCCACGTCAGCCCTAAAGGAACCCAAGGCTCTCCTTTATAAGGGGAGGCTTGGATCCTGAGAAGGGCATCGGCTCATTTAGTACCGTTAGGCTGGTAAAGTTCTCTTTTTCTCCTTGTATACAGCTCAAGGAGCACTTGTAGCCCAAGGAAGGAGAAATAAAGATCTTTGCCTTTGCCTTCTGTGTGTAGAATCAACTGCATCTTCCCTCCCCGGATCCCTCTGGTATCCATTGGCCCCAAACTTTAGCCTACCCATGGCATCTGCCGTGCCACCACCACGACAATCACTACCGTAAAGCATAGCCTATGGAAGCTTATTAGTCTTAGCAAGGAAGTTGGCGACTTTATAAGGGAAGATGGCAACATTAAGAGGAGACTAGACTCAGTTAGAGAGCAATCGTGTCTGTAACGTAGTATTCTACTATTCTAAGAGCTTACCCTGTAACTGAACGTATCCTTTTGTAAACTATTGGTTTAGTTGTCTTTTGTAACCCTGTAAACTATATTGATTTAGTCCCTTTTTGTAAGCTAGTCTTTATAAATATTTTTTGCCTTCTTTATTCGTGGGATGAGTATGGTGTTATATCTCAACATCTTTTAAAACATAGCATCGACTGCTATAGTTCGAGACGCATTGCTCGAGGCCTTCTGTCTACATTTACTTACGCATTGATCGACAATCTACCGATGATTTCTCTTAGCGATTTATGCATTGATCACTTTTCATGCAGTGATAGACTTAGCTATCATGCTTGATGCATGCATTGTTATGACATTTGGTCCGGGATGTTCCTCTTCCTCTATGTTCGGTTCTTCTATGTCATCGACTTTCTACATAATTGACATGCCCCGGGAGACGACGATGGCTATTCCTTTTTACATGTACCTTTGCGTTCTTTATTAAGAGGGGCTATTTTTCCAAACATCATTGAAATGTTTTGTCTCGCCCGAGATTTGCATCACTCTCTCTGCTATACGAAGCAGTTTAGACGTTCTAACTTTACCAAAAATGAGCTAATGGATGCTTTAGAAGATGGTGTGTAGACCTCACACGTTCTTTGCACTACGTTTGTGCATCGTTTTATTCTTTTCACTTCATAGAAAATGATTTGGCTAAGTAAACGTGCCGCCTGACAGTCACGCCCCGGGGGGCGCAGTGAGAAGACTAGTGTAGAATAATGCATAGGTCATCCATCCGTCATGAACTTAAACTGACTATGCCAACGTATTGAACCTAACATAACTAAATGAGCATGTCTAACATAAGGGTGGCCCCGCGCGTGCCGTGGAGGGCGATTGGCACCATGCCGGGGACAGTGAGGACGCGCCACATGGTAGCCTAGGCATGATGTGGATGGAGTGTGTGAAATGGTGGCTAGGTGCGTCATGACAACATGGGTCATGTATTTTCTCTTTTTGAGGTGTAGTATCGTTTTCTCTTTTTTATGTATGGCCTACAAATTGAAGTGTCAAAAATACACTCGGTAAGTTAAAAAGAGCAGCACATCTTAAAAGGCAGTGCAACCGAAAGAATGACATCTCGATGTAGTACATTGGATATTTTCACGTAATACTCTGTAGGCTACATTTTGTGGTACCGTGAGGTAGGGCTCCGCGAATTCACTCTGTCTTCACGCGTTAAGCATTCGTATAGATCTTGAAGGTGTACATTGATCATTCGCCCAATATTTTTTGTTACATTTAGTTTACCGTGTGTTTTGGGCGTACCTAAAGGAGGAGGCATGACATTGGTGCAGCGGAAAGAAGTTCAAGAAAGTCACTTAGGATAGGACATCAAAACATAGTGCATAGTAAGGAAGGACACCGATGCCATAAAATGCAGTTCAAAATATTCTCTCAAGACATGACATAAAAAGGCACTCGGAGCAGTGCATCCAATGGCAGTGTACAAAAAACCAAAAGGTAGTGCGCCGCGAAATCCAAGGGCAATGCACATAAACCAAAGGTAGTACACAATAAAACCAAAATGCAGTGCAGTGCACAAACTGGAGGTAGTACATAGGAAAACCAAAAGCAGTGAGGTAAAATCGAAGCCACTACAGAACAAATCCAAACCTAGTGCATTGCAAAAGCAATGCAACCTATGCGCTCAAGGCAGTGAAAATAAAGTTCATCGAACATATCAACACTACTCACGGGGGGATAACCCCCGGGTGGGGAAAGCCAAGCACAAGTAGGCCGGCTCCAGAAAGAACAGGCCGCCTGGCCTTCAAGAAGGACAACTCCAGCTAATTGGCGAACATCACCCGGCTAGGCTTATAACCTTCCCGGCTGGCCCATCTAGCCGGTAGCCAGAAGAACCGGCCGGGTGGCCGCTTCCACCCGGCTCACCTTGGATTTGATGGAGAGCACGGAAGGGCTGACGCTCCGTGCGGGGTACGCCTTTGGCTCTCCCTCGTCATCGGACAAGCTGGCATGCCGTCATGACCAGCATTACCCGACAAAGATAAAGCAAAGTGGTCGACTGGACTGGCGAAAGCAGTCCGGGTGATCGTTAAAGCAAGGGGTGACGCCCCAAAGGAAGCTCGGGTGACCACTAAAGAAGAGGATGACGCTAAAGGAAGGGCGGACTGGGTCCTGGCCCACCGGTTGGGCCCTGCATCCGACCATGTCCTGTAAGCCCATATCTAAACAGTGAACCCTAGGGCCCGATTTGTAATCTGCCCCCCCCCCCCCCCCCAAAACCAGTATATAAGGGAGGGCAGAGCTGGGATTTTAGGTAGGCAACAATAGAAGGATAGAAGTGTTGGTACCAAGTTCCCATCTTCCTCTATCTCTCGATAGTTGCTAAGGAAACAGCTCAAGGAGCATCTGTACAAGGCACTTGCTCCCTCATATAGTTCATCTTGCAGGAGTAGGGATGTTACCTCGCCGAGAGGGCTCCGAACCTGGGTACGTCGCTGTGTTTGCAGTTCACCGTGCCCAACCCGTTGTGTTAGCCACCAAATGCATCCGTGTGTCCCTTCTTTGTCGTTCCCGATGGCACTATCGTGTTCCACACCACGACAACTACTAACACACATGTGAAGATATATCATGATTTGGATGCTTGGTTCAATCGGAAGATATTATGTTTTTGTATTCAAATCTATAAAAAGGGGAAATAAACGTCGTGACCCTCCCGCTAGGGGCGCCTTGTGTCTCACCCATGGGACGAGACCTTCCCATAGCGTGCCAGTTGCCGCGTCTGGAGGGGATAAAAGCTCACCCTCTCTAGGAGGTCATCCTGATACTAGGGTTTATAATTTTTTTATTTATATCTACATTAAATAACTTGCTAAAAAATCTTTACTTCTCTATTTTACATTAGGTTCTTAGCACTAGGACTTTCCTTCACTGAGTTAGAGGATCCGGTTATGTGCCGGACGCAGGCTTGGACGAGCTTGTGACAGTGTGTACTATTGGAGGTTCTTGGTGCAGTAAAGGCGCTTTGTTTACTTAGTAAACCAAGTAAGTAAATAAATTCAGAAATTTAAACATGCTAGCAGTTTACTATGTTTGCTCTGGGAAAAAAAAGCAAGGATCATTTGTTCAGTGATAGATTCTTAATCTTCAAGAATCTGTTGGACTAATGAAATCACAAAAAAACAAAAGTTTGGTGACACAAACATTGTACTAGGAGTTTAATTAGTGATACTCGCATATTTAATTTTCATGGGTCTTTTTCTGTTGGAAAAAAGATTATCACTAGTCTTGGTCAATTGGTAAGTACGGTACAGTTAGGGAGTTCGTTAGCTTTGGTCTATGCATGTAGTGTGTTACTGATGGCGTGCGTATGTGTCACTGTGTGTATTCTTAATATAATCAACACGGAAATCCAACTCCAAGATGTTGTCTTTCTTTTTCACATGTTAACGGCACAAGTGCTGTCCAATTTCAGGACAAAAACAGGGGAGCTCAATTGCTCAACACCATTATCGCTCAAACAAGCGATCGTTGGGGGTCTTCTGGCTAGCACATGAGATGTTGTGCTAGACAGCCCAAATTCAAATCACATATTCTCCTGTATATAAGTAGTGTCTAGTTTCTTCTAAACACTCTTTCATCATTATCGCTCAAACAATGGTCACAATTAACAGAGTAATATATTATCGTCAAACAGGAAAGCAGAGTAATCTACTCCATGCATGCTCCGAGACCTGGTGACCTGAACCACTATTAGGTGAATACAAAAGCCAACGGATACATGATTGATTGAAGTCCTTTCGTCCCTTCTGCAATCTTTCGAAGAACGCACTCATGCATGCATGAGTGGATCCGTCAAGGCCTGGCATCAAGGAATTGACGAGATTAAAAAAGTAGTAGTACTATGTCATTGAGTACTGTGATCTACTATATATGACGTCTTTTCTTTTTGCGGCTATCAATTGCCTCATTATGGAGTCGTAATAGGTAGCTCGATCTCTAATTTTGCTAAGAGCTAAATACACGAAAACGTAGGAAGCTCCGGCATATATGCAGAAACTTCAAATTGGGACTCTAAAGTATAGTAGGAATAAGTCCAAAAGGAAGGCATCGTACACTTATTTTGAGTAACGCACGGAAATAGGCTCCAACTCATTTTCGTGCAAAGAAGAGTTGAAACACCACACGAGCCAATCCAGAATCCAAGATCCAATCAGCGTGTGCATGATATTTAGGGTGCTTTTGTACGAAGTTTGTACAGTGAGAATCTCAAAGAATTAATTCGAAATCATCCACCACACCTCACACCATGACTAACATTTAGAGTATAGCAACATGTCCCCTTGTATCGATCTTTCAATATATATATCAGATCCATCCACAGTGTCTATTAGTTCATAAACACCCACTCTATGATGTGTTTGAAACAAATCAGTGAAATAATAGATAGATGTGGATAAAGAGTTAGACGTGGCATACCAATAATATGGATGGATGCATGGAGTAGTTTTAATAGGAATTGTAGGCATCGGGGAAAAGGTAGGGTAAAGACTATACGTTGTGGTCCGATATGTTTCAAAATGCCGGACTAGCATCTGGCCATGCATTGTGTGCAAGGCATCCACCGCCTCATGCCTGGGCTATATAATGACTAGCAGGATAGTCGCTCGTTCCCAACAAGCCATAATGCCGCCAGCGATTCTATCGATCGTCCCTAGTCTTGGCTCGTGCGTTCCCGACGTATCCGGCCTTCCTCAGATGCCGCCAATCTTCCGGCAGAGCTCTCGATGCTGCATGGTCCATGGACCAGACCTTGAGCTGGGATGACGAGCGCGGCGAGGGTGAACGCTGCGAGGTGTACACAAACGCAGGGATGTCGCCTTCTTCGCCGAGATTGCGGCGTGGAGCGACGTAGGCTGTCACTGCCTCTACCGCTGACGGCGGCATGATGCTTCGTGAATCCAAATCAGTTTTGATTCATTCTTAATAGGCCAAAACAGCGATTCCAACGTATCACATGTATGCTTCTTCAACCAAGGGATGCGTTTCTGCAAATCCAACATTGCTTCACTTCCCAGGCCTTGGATTCTACTAGCGTACATGTCTGCTTCTACAACTAATTTAGCTAAAAAAAATTAAATAATACATTTTTTTAGTTAATTTCACAAATAATACATGAAATCCAAAAATTGCAAATCTAACGGACCATCGTCCGTTGAAAAGACGAAGGTGGTGGTTCGTCTTTTGAAAAGACGAAGGGGTGGTTCGTCCATTCAAAAGACGACCCACCACGCCAAGCCAACATCTGAAGAACATGTCCCTCGTCTTTTCAAAAGATGAACCATCCCCTTCATCTTTTCAAAAGACGAAACCCCACTTCGTCTTTTCAACGGACGACGGTCCGTTAGATTTGCAATTTTTGGATTTTGTGTATTATTTGTGAAATTGAATAAAAAAATGTATTATTTAAAAAAAATTAGCACTAATTTAATTTCTTCCAAAGACAAAAATAAAGCATCTCATAATTTTAAATTACAAAGCTATCACTGAAATAATTGTATGCTTCTCACATAAAGAATTATGCTTCAGACAAACTTTGCATGGAAACCAATCTCATGGATCTTCCATGATTATTCCAAGGAATATCAAGAATATTTCCTCAAGAAACAACGCTTCCGGTGTAGAAAAACAATACTTCTGTGGCACAAAACAATGTTATTATGAGGAAAAACCATAATTAATATATTGGATTATATTATTCGGAAACAACACATAATTTTCTAAAATTATCCCCTAGAAACGAGAGATTAATTTGGATAGATTGATCGTGCATCACGGGAGCATTTTAAACGAAAGCATGCAAATTTGTTCCTAAACTCATGTAGTAATAGCTAGGCGAGGATACCGGCAACATTAATGACCTTCGTTTCTGGATCTGTTTATGGAAGAAAGCAACGAGTCCTCGGTTAATGGAAATTAGGTGGGTCTTTGTTAAGATCATATGGTCCCGCTACTTCCAATCCTACGGGTATGCACTGGTCCGATGGAAAGGAACAAATCGGCATCTAGATAGTTAGTGTAGTTGTGCCTCAATGAAGTTACTTGCATGCATGCATGTAATTCAAGGAGTACTCATTAAATGCGAGCTTTCTTAGACACACTCCTTGAAAATAAATGCATTGAAGTGGTTGTCTCTTAAAATGATGTACCTTCTATGATAACGCCATAAGAGACGACGAATCGTGAAAGGCCTTTACTGGCAACATTTCATCATTTATTTGTTGATAAGAGCTTCCCATGTCCCCATGTAGCTTTGGTGCTTCAGATAAAGTATCGTCTGCGGAAGCTTCCAGATGTGAAATTTTCTATTTTGGAAGATGTGAACATTTGTAGCAGCAATTACTTAAACTTTTGAGAAACATTGTTCAATCCAGGATCTGATTTGGATGGACTTGAGGTAGATAAATGGCTCTTATAATTACTCCTTCGCATGTTCCTCTTTTTACTTACAAGAAGTCACAAAATACATTTCTGTTGGGATGGAATAGATTTAGGGATGTTCTCGGTATATTCAGCTATACCACTCAGTAGCCAATATGATCCTACACTATGATGCCTTTGTGTCTCCGAACTGATTGAGTGTGAAGTCGGTGGTAGAATCCTACCAACCAAACATAGTTTGGTCTATCGGGACCTACAGTTCTCAATTATGTTGGTTTGAATCATAAGCTAACTTATAATGATCGTGAAATACTAACAAAACATGCAATCTAGGATGAAATAGATTAAGGGTGTTCTAGGGATATTTAGCCATGGGGCATAGCACTGACTAGCCAACATGCTCTTACAATATTCCGCCTTCTTGTCATCAGACCGGTTGAGTATTTGAGTGTGACATCGGTGGTACAATCCTACCAAACAAACGGAGTTGGGTCTGCTAGGCCCACATTTCACAATTAAGTTAGTATGAACCTTAAGCTAACTTGTAGTGGTAGATCTTCTCTTAACCAATAATGTCTTGAATACCTTGAACTAATGATGCCATGGTACACACAAGATATTCTAATTCACGGAAGACTGACATAACATGCAATTTAGCAAAAATCACCGATGGATCCATCATGAACTTTAACTACCTACAAGAATGTGCCAAATATATTCATATCACATGGACAATAGTACGAATATGCTAGTATTAAAAATGAACAAATACACCCAAGAATTTTGAAGATCCTTGATGTGATGCCAAGACTGCCAACTACGCATCAGATAGGGGAATGAAAGGTGAGAAGACAAAATCCTTCTCCCAATACAAGAAATTTTCCCGACTCATCCTACACCAAAGACAAAGACAAAGGACGTGGTTGTTCTTGCTCCTGTGTGCAGCCAGCCAAAGTTCTCATCTGGGACCCTCTCTTATCTCTCTCTCGGCCATATCACACTACGGTGGCGTGTGGTGCACACCAAAAAAATTCCCATGTGAGGATTATGTCTAAATGTTCGTACAAGGGATGATCAAGGCAAACAAAGTTGAACCCTTTTTTAGAAAGCCAAAGTTGAACCTAGGAATGATACTTGTAACCTTAAATCAGTGACGTGCTAAGAAGTCTGGGCTTTATAACTAAGCAGTGTACCCCCAAAATTCACATGCCCGGTTCTGGAAATTAATCCAAAAATACCCATGTTCTCGGCAAGAGGTCCGATGAATAGACATGTGTTTTGAATTTCATTTAGAGAGAAGACTTGGATGCAAGAAGATTAAAGAAGCCTCGAGGTCCATGCACATGCACATCAATAATGATTTGGATCTGTTTCTCAAATCCCTGACTGGCCAGCTAGACGATCGCCACTCGACGAAAACCAGTAGTCAAAACGCAGAAACATGGCGTGGTCTCGAGTGGGAATCGACCGAAATCTTTAATTTCAATAAGCATGTTGATGACACTGCGTCAGCGTGTAGTACTTCGTCGGAAAACCCCAAGAGCAAGGTGTGATGCAGCACAGCAGCAAGTTTTCTCTCAGTAAGAAACCGAGGTTATCGAACCAGTAGGAGGAAGGAAACGTCACACAGGTGTTGCAAGCAACGTGGAAACCTGCACAACACAAACTCAAGACTTTGCCCCTACGAATCAGTGAGGTTGTCAAGCTCACCGGTTTGCTGTAACAAAGAATTGACTGTATGGTGTGGAAGATGATGAATGATTTGCAGCAAGTAAACACTGGAAGATTTATCAATGATAAAGATTGGACCAGGGTCCATAGTTCACTAGAGGTGCTCTCCTTAGATAAACAAAATGGCATGAAGGGTAAACAAATTACAGCAGGGCAATTGATAGGAACTAAGCAAGGCATAACAATGCAATACCAGACAAAAAGATCCTATGAGATTCGATTGGGCAATACAACAATATACATAGACCGCCATCCAACTATATCTATGACTAGAAGTCCACCTTCAGGTTATCATCTGAACCCCCGCCAGTATTAAGTTGCAAACAACAGACAACTGCTTTAAGCAAAGTGTGTAAGGTAAACAATCCACTTGTTCCATGAACAAGAGACAATTGTTTTCTCCCTAGTGGCAACAACACTTCCCTTAGAAACTAGAGGCATGAACCCACTATCGAGCATAAATACTCCCTCTTAGAGTCACTAGCAACTACTTGGCCAAGATAGCTACTAACAACGGAGAGCATGCAAGATCACAAACAACACAGACATGATAGTATCAAATAGACAAAACCATTAATCAATCTGACATAGTAATATCAATATCCATCGGATCCCTGCAAACACAACATGCATGATTACAAATAGATTAGATCTTGATCATGAACGGAGCTCACAAGATCTATACATGAAAGCACAAGGAGGAGATACAACCATATAGCTACTACATGGACCCGTAGTCCAACGTGGAACTACTCACGCTTCATACCCGAGAAGAAAGCCTCCGGGATGATCCCCCCTCCGGCAGGGTGCCGGGAAGAGCTTTAGATCCTCCTGATCTAGGGACGATGGTGGCGGCGGCTACAGAAGGTTTCGTGGAGTTTTGATCGGGTGCCTAGGATTTCTGTATCGGGGGCTTCTTATAGGTGAAGAGGCGAGGTTGGGAGGCGACCAGGGAGGCCACACCCTGCCTAGGCGCGGGTTGGGCCCACCCACGCCTAGGAGGGTCTGGCCGCCCTGTGGCGCCTCTCCGTCTCTCCTCTAGACTTTGTGTCGCCCACGGTAAAATATTGACTTTGGCTTTTGTCCCGTCCAATTCCGAGAATATTGATTTTCTGCCTTTCTGGAACCAAAAACAGAAGAAAACAGGCAACTGGCACTATGGCAACTTGTTAATAGGTTAGTTTCAGAAAAGATATAAAAACACCTCAAAGTGTAGACAAAGCAAAGCAAAGTAGATATAAAACAAGCATGGAGCATCAAAAATTATAGATACGTTTCCGATGTATCAAGCATCCCCAAGCTTAACTCATGCTCGTCCTCGAGTAGGTACGTGATAAAAATAATAATTTTTGAGATGACATGCACCATCAAAACCAAAATGAAACCATTTGCAAGCATTGAAAGCTAGGATCAAAGAACTTTAAACATGTGCATGAAAGGTGAAGTTCTAACAATAGGACATAGTAACTATTCATCTAACATGAAAGACTACAAACAAAGATCATAAATAACATGCATTGAAAAACGTTTGTTTGTTTCACATACAGAAAATATAGCATAGTGGCATTCGGCTTGTCCCTCATAGAGTAGCAAATAGATGCATAGTACACCTTCAAAGTTCACAAGGGTGACTAGAAACAAATAGCACAAGAACAAGTAATATCACAATATGCATCAATGAATAAGTTTTGGGACACTGCACACAGAATGACAACTATGCTCTCTTAATGGTGCCTAAAGGTAGAAGGTGGAAACTCAAATAATGGTGGAAGAAAGGCCTTTCATAAAGGAAGCAGAGATTGCAAGTTTCAAAAAGAGCTTCCAAAAAATATGGTACTTGTTAGCTTTCAGCCCTCATTGCCCCTATCATAAGCATCTTGAAGTGATTAAGGTTAAAGTGAACAAAGATGGAGTATATGCTTGACAAAGTATAAGTTGGCAATCTCAAGTCCCTTGAATATGAGGGCCACACCTCATGCTACTCAACTTCAGTCACCTGTAAGTTCTTGTCATTGTAAGTACATGCATATCATAGAGAACTACCAACGGGGTACCCCTTGCACATGGTACAGGAGCTATCCCATAACCAAAATGACAAGGCAAGAAGACAATGAGCATTTCAGCGATCTTTTTATTTACTATATGCATAGCTTTTTATTGAGGATGCTTCATAGATAGCTCACTATGGTCATGTTGCAAGTTTCCACCATGATTAGGCATGGCTTAGTCTAGCAGCCTAGGCGTTTCTCTAACACAAAATACATACTCCATGGACTTACAAGTTCCCTCTTTATTTCACATCGGTAACATCCATAGAAAAAAGAGCATGATATCAACTGAGTATAAAGTACAAGTGCAATGTGGAAAACGTTCTCCGTGACAGCACGGTTCTGCTAATTCCAACATATAAGTGCAAGCATATACAACATAGATGACACAATGGTTCAAGTTTATTTGGGGCAAAGAATATAAAGTGTGCCATCAAGTTTGTGAGGGCTTTAATCACTAAGTTTTCACATAATAAAATAGTTTTTAATTGGAAGATAGCTGAAAATAAGAATATACTTGGAATGGTGTAACACACCATACATAAAAGTTTATAGTGGACACTTTGGAATAACTTGGTTTGTTGGTAGTTGGAAGCATGAGTAGAACTTACTAATACAAGTGGAGGCTAGCAAAAGACTGGGAGCGCCCAACTAAGAGAGCAATAATGGCCAAAATCATGCAGAGTAACAAAGCATTACTAATCCAAGCATAGAGTGGTACTACAAGTCAAGGACTAAATGATCATAGAGGCTGTGGTGACTTGTTCATAGTCATAAAATGGTGTGAGCCTGTGCCAAGTCAACCCAAAAAAATCATCAAAGGAGAATACCGCAATACTATGCTTTTATATGCTAAAACAACGCATGATTCCTTCAAGGAACATTAAGCAATCCTAATTGTTTGGAACAAGCCATTCTACAGCAATAATCACTAAGCATAAGGTCAAAACAATATCTAGGATGACATGATAAAGTCTAAGCCACAATCAAAACAAACTCCCTTTTGTACCACTATAAGCATGAAACTTTCTACTCTTTTCCAATACCAAACAACTTATTTGAAACAACTCACAAAGATAATAATCAATAAAGTCAGTGAGCTTGTCTCACAAATCCACAAAGAATAACTAAAAAGTTCTAAGCTGAAAGCACAAGAAAACTAAGGCGGAACGCAGTGCTAGCAAAAATGAACACTCACAAAATAATAAGTGTGAAAACTAGAGTGTTCTAGGCAATAAAAACAGAGTGTGTCTCTCTCCAAAAGAAGTGTGTTGTGATCCAACCAACTTACTCAAGCAAACTAAGCAAACGGAAACCAAAAATGAAAACTAAGATGCTCCAAGAACAACACAACTGTGCATGAAACAATAAAAACGAAGTGTCTAGAAAGACCTGAGATTTTTATTGATGAAGAAGGGGATGCCTTGGGCATCCCCAAGCTTTAACGCTTGTACCTCTTGGATATTTCTTGGGGTGACACCGGGGTGGAATCCCCAAGCTTGAGATTTTGTCCATTCTTCATCTCATTACATCATTCTTTCTCTACCCCTGAAATTTTTTCTTCATACAAAACTTTACACAATCTTCATTAGCAACATTAGTGTATTCAAAAGATATTAGACCCTTAGGTAAAGCTTTGGAACAGCAATAATTTTCACTAAAAAAACATGATACTGTAGTAACTCCTTCAAAAAGCTCAATTCCCCTAAAGAGAACTCAAAAAGGAAACAATAAGAAGCAAATGCAAATAATGGCAGAAATCTGTCAAAACAGACCAGCAGGTAGAAACCGATTTTTTCGAACATCTTATGTTGCTCAAATCAAAAAGTGTTGAACTAATGAAAGTTATATAACATACTGAAGGATTTATTCGTAAATTTTCATATCAATAAGAGTTACAGAGACTCGTCATGAATTTTTATGATGGAGGACAGAGATCTGTTTTGGGACAGCAACTCCCCAAATCTTACTTCCCTCTCATTAGAGGTCATTCTTGGCACAAAAGGCAAACAAAAAGGATAAGGAGAGGTCATTACAGAAGTAATAACTTCCAAGACTTAAGAAAACTCTTGGATTATCTCCCAACAAGTACTTTTCTTTAACGCTTTTAAGTTAGGCTTGATAGTTTGAGAAGATGCTCAGATAAAAAATATGAATTGAAGTAAAAGAGAGCATCAAGAAGCAAATTCAAAAAACATTTGAGTCTAACCCACTTTCTATGCATAGGAATCTTGTAAAGAAACAAGTCATGAAAGCACAAAGCAACAAGCATAGGAAAGCAAAACAAGTGCAACTTCAAGATTTTCAACATAAAGAGGGGAAACTTAATATTGTTGAGATACATGAGACCATGTTTCCCTCTCTCATAATAACTTTCAGTAGCATCATGAATAAAATTAACAATATAAGTATCACATAAAAAATTCTTATCATGAGCCACCGGCATAAAATGATTATTACTCTCCACATAAGCATAGTCATTCTTATTAATTGTAGTGGGAGCAAATTCAACAAAATAGCTATCATTATTATTTTCATCACCATAATCATCAAATACAGGAGGCATATTGTAATCATAATAATTTTCTCCTCAATAGTAGGTGGACTAAAAATATCATATTCATCATTGTAATCATCATAGATTGTAGGTTTGGTATCATCATAAGCAATAGAATAGCTATCTTCCAAAGCTGGGGGACTAAAAAGATCATTTTCATAAAAACTAGCTTCCCCAAGCTTAGACGTTTCCATAGCATTAGCAACAATGGTGTCCAAAGAATTCATACTAATAACATTGCTATTAGCATGCAAATAAATCTCCATAGGTTTTTTAATTTTCTCTTCAAACACTTCATGTCCTAACTCAAGATAAACACTATAAAGCTCTCTAATTTTTTTTTGTTTTCCATTAAGCCTAACTAGTGAAAACAAGAAACAAAAAGACAAAATTGCAGAATCTAAAGGAAATAACTCCGAGCACTCACAACGGAGGATGTGAGTACCTTTTACCTTACCTCCCTGGCAGCGGCGCCAGAAAATAGCTTGATGTCTACGCACTTCTATTCTTGTAGACATTTGTTGGGCCTCCAAGTGCATATGTTTGTAGAACAGCATCAAGTTTCCCTTAAGTGGATCACCCAAGGTTTATCGAACTCAGGGAGGAAGTGGTCAAAGGTATTCCCTCTCAAGCAACCCTGCAATCAAGATACAAGAAGTCTCTTGTGTCCCCAACACATCCAATACACTTGTCAGGTGTATAGGTGCACTAGTTCGGCGAAGAGATAGTGAAATACAAGTGGTAACAGTGCCAGAAAATAGCTTCTAACTTGTTGTTGATGTGGGATAACGTGTGTGAGTGAGGTAAAGACTAAAGCAAGCAAACATGCAACAGATCTAGTAGAAAATGGTGTTTCAGTGCTTAGAAACAAGGCCTAGGGATCATTATGGTGATGCTGCAAGTTTCCATCATGATTAGGCATGGCTTAGGCTAGCGGCCCAGGTGTTTCTCTAACACAAAATACATAAATCCATGGATTTACAAGCTCCCTCTTTATTTCACACCGGTGACATCCATAGACAAAAGAGTATGATATCAGCTATGTACAAAGTACAAGTGCAATGTTGAAAACCTTCCCCATGACAGCATGGTTCTGCTAATTCCAACGTATAAGTGCAAGCATATACAACATAGACGACACAATGGTTCAAGTTTATTAGGGGCAAAGAATATAAAGTGTGCCATCAAGTTCGTGAGAGCTTTAATCACTAAATTTTCACATAGCAAAATATTTTTTAATTGGAAGATAGCTGAAAACAAGAATATACTTGGAATGGTGTAACACACCATGCATAGAAATTTATAGTGGACACTTTGGAATAACTTGGTTTCTTGGGAGTTGGAAGCATGAGTAGAGCTTACTCATACAAGTGGAGGCTAGCAAAAGACCGAGAGCAACCAACTAAGAGAGCAATAATGGCCATAATCATGCAGAGCGACAAAACCTTACTAATCAAAGCATAGACTGGTACTACAAGTCAAGTACTAAATGATCATAGAGGCTATGGTGACTTGTTCATAGTCAGAACATGGTGTAAGCATGTGCCAAGTCAACCCAAACAAAACATCAAAGGAGAATACCATAATACTATGCTTTTGTATGCTAAAACAACGCATAATTCTTTCAAGGCACGCTAAGAAATCCCAATTGTTTGGAAAAAGACATACTACTGCAACAATCACTAAGCATAAGGTTAAAACAACACCTAGAATTTTATGCTAAAGTCTAAGTCACAGTCAATGCAAGCTCCTCTTGCACTTTCAAGCAGGAACTTCCTACTCCTTTACAACACCAAACAACTTATTTGAAATAACACAGCGAGAATGGGGGTCCAAACTAATTTATTCAAGAAAAACAAACTAAGCAAACCATCTAAAACTAAGACGCTCCAAGAACAACACAACAGTGCATGAAACAATAAAAACGAAGTGTTTAGAGAGACTTGAGCTTTTTATTGATGAAGAAGGGGATGCCTTGGGCATCCCCAAGCTTTGATGCTTGTACCTCTTGGATATTTATTGGGGTGACACCGGGGTGGCATCCCCAAGCTTGAGTTTTGTCCATTCTTCGTCTCATTACATCATTCTCTCTTTACACCTAAAATTTTTCCTTCATACAAAACTTCACACAATCTTTATTAGCAACATTAGTGTATTCAAAAGATAATAGACCTTTGGGTTTAGCTTTGGAACAACAATTTTTTTTATTAAAAACACAAGCTACTGTAACAACTCCTTTAAAAAGCTCAATTCCCCAAAAGAAAACACAAAAAGGAATCAATAAGAAGCAAATGCAAGTAATGGCAGAAATCTGTCAAAACAGACCAGCAGGTAGAAACCGATTTTTTCGAAAATCTTATGTTGCTCAAATCAAAAAGTGTTGAACTAACAAAATTTATCTAACATACTGGGTGATTTATTCGTAAATTTTCAGATCAATCCGACTTACAGAGACTCCTCACGAATTTTTATGGTGGAGGACAGAAATCTGTTTAGAACAGCAACTCCCCAAATCTTACTTCCCTCTCGTTAAAGGTCATTCTTTGCACAAAAAACAAATAAAAAGGATAAGGAGAGGTCATTAGTGAAGTAATGACTTCCAAAACTCAAGGAAACTTTTGGGTTATCTTCCAACAAGTACTTTTCTTTAACGCCTTTAAGTTAGGTATAAGAAGCAAGAAATCAAGTATTTTCAAATGAGGAATTTAGATCAATACTTGCAAAGTCTTCAACTATGAGGGGTATCTCATCCAAATGAGTTTTGGAGGATCCCTTCTCATTTCTCTTTGGTTTACTACTTTCATCAAAAGGATTTTCAGGAACAATCCAATCAAAATTCTTTTCAAAGGCCTCATGCATTCCAACAAGCTTAAAGGGTATGGGTATCTTAAATTTCTCTCTAGGCTTAGTTTTATCAGAAGTACCCACAACATCTACACATGAGCCTAGCATATTGAAACGCTCAGAGACCTTTTTGGCTTCCTTAGCAACATCATGGAATTCTTTGAGTAAAGTTTCAAGAATAAATTCTCTCTTTTCAGCATTCTTTTCTTCTTTTAGTTTTAGGAACAAAATTTTCATCATGGGGTTAAGGCTAACAAACCTAGCCTCCAGCATATGAACTAAAGAAGTTGTAGCAATTTCATAATTAGGAGCAATCTTTGCTATAGATTTATCCTCAATATACTCATGCTTGCTAACATGATTGAAGAATTCTTCAATATTATCTTTCCCAATTATGGAGCCATTAGCTATAAAAAGGTCCTTCAGGGTGAACTTGGGGAGCAACATGGTGAGCTAGAAGAAGGTGGCAACTAGAGCAGGAAATAATTTTTTGTGTTTTTGATAAGAGAAAGCAAACCAAACTAAACTAATTTTTTTGGAGTTTTTAAAAAGAGGCAAACAAAACTAAGCAAAAGAAACTAAGCAAACTAAAAACAAAGTAAAGATAAAGGTTGAGAAGGACTCCCCTTGTGAAGATGTCCTTAGCCTCCCCGGCAACGGCGCTAGAAAAGAGCTTGATGGCACTGCGTCAACGTGCAGTGCTTCGTTGGGAAACCCCAAGACCAAGGTGTGATGCAGCACAACAACAAGTTTTCCCTCAGTAAGAAACCGAGGTTATCGAACCACTAGGAGGAAGAAAACGTCACACAGGTGTTGCAAGCAACATGGAAACCTGCACAACACAAACTCAAGACTTTGCCCCAATGAATCAGTGAGGTTGTTAAGCTCACCGGTTTGCTGTAAAAAAGGATTAACTGTATTGTGTGGAAGATGATGAATGGTTTGCAGCAAGTAAATAGTGGAAGATGTATCAATGGTAAAGATTGGACCGGGGTCCATAGTTCACTAGAGGTGCTCTCCTTAGATAAACAACATGGCATGAAGGGTAAACAAATTACAGCAGGACAATTGACAGGAACTGAGCAAGGCATAACCATGCAATTACTAGTCAGAAAGATCCTATGAGATTCGATTGGGCAATACAACAAGATACATAGACCGCAATCCAAATGCATCTATGACTAGAAGTCCACCTTCAGGTTATCATCCGAACCCCCTTCAGTATTAAGTTGCAAGCAACAGACAACTGCTTTAAGCAAAGTGTGTAAGGTAAACAGTCCACATGTTCCATGAACAAGATACCGTTGTTTTCTCCCTAGTAGCAACAGCACATCTATAACCGAAGAGATTATTGTCACTTCCCTTGGAAACTAGAGGCATGAACCCACTATCGAGCATAAATACCCCCTCTTGGAGTCACTAGCAACTACTTGGCCAAGATAGCTACTAACAACAGAGAGCATGCAAGATCACAAACAACACAGACATGATAGTATCAAATAGACAAAACCATTAATCAATCTGACATAGTAATCTCAATATCCATCGGGTCCCCGCAAACACAACATGCATGATTACAAATAGATTACATCTTGATCATGAACGGAGCTCACAAGATCTATACATGAAAGCACAAGGAGGAGATACAACCATCTAGCTACTACATGGACCCGTAGTCCAAGGTGGAATTACTCACGCTTCATACCCGAGAAGAAGGCCTCTGGGATGATCTCCCCTCCGGTAGGGTGCCGGGAAGAGCTTCAGATCACCCCCGATCTAGGGACGATGGTGGTGACGGCTACAGAAGGTTTCGTGGAGTTTTGATGGGGTGCTTAGGGTTTCTGTATCGGGGGCTTCTTATAGGCGAAGATGCAAGTGACATGGTTATACCCCGCGGGTACATGATATCAGCATAGTTGGTCTATCCCAAGGAAGGCCCACTACAAATATACGTCAGCCCATGAAGACTTTCGGGTGGCCAAGGCCCATGACGCCTTCGGCTCCTTGGAGAGTAAGACTAGAGTAGATAGAAAATTCAAAGGGGTAAACCCTAAAACCTGTAACCGACTCGGTCTGTTCCTGGGACCTGCCTAACTCTATATAAAGGCCAGGAGGGCACAACCTAGATCTCTCACCTCATACTTTCGCATAGACACCTCCACGCTAGATTGCATCTACGCACCCATGTAATCTTCGGTTCCGCCGTAATCAAGAGCAGACAAGCAGGAGTAGGGTTTTCCCTCCGGGGGCCTAAACCTGGGTAAACCTCGTGTCCCATGTTGCTTGTTTGCTAACCGTTTCGCGATCTCCAGCATCCCCATCTTCTCCAAAACCCAAGTTCATAACAATGGGCATTGATGAGATTAAACCTCGTCAATTGGCGCCGTCTGTGGGAACTGGGGACGCTGATTGTGCGATCGTGACGGTCCCAACCCGAGCGATCTACAACTCCGCGGCGACGGAGAGTCATCTCCTCTTCGGCGCCTTCGACTTCACCGCCCACTCACCGGCCACCATGAAGGACTTCGAGCCCGTTGGCGATGGACTCGAGATCCTATTCGGAAGCTTCTGCTTCCAGGTGGGGCAAACCGGCACCCTCCGCCTCCCAGAGCGGGTGCCCATGCCATCAATCAGGCCCGCTTCATGGGCCCCACATCCTGTGCTATGCACATCACCATCAACAGATGAGTCCTATGACAGCAGCAGCTGCAACTCAGATCTGTGCAATCCGCCATCGGAGGAAGGAACCTATGGTTCTGGATCCGAAAGCTGCGGCAGCAGCGATCCAATCTACGAGCGCTACCAATGCGCCGTAGTCATATAGAGTGACGTAGATCAGCGAGCGCCCAACTCGCCACCTAACCCGCCATCTAACCCGCAGAACAGAAACAGCGGGAACAGAAGAAGCCAGTCCCCCCACCCGACGGGGACGACGCCAGTCAGGTCATCCGCCTCAGCAAAGAAGGATGGGACCAAGCACGTGATGCCATGGCGGGTAACACGATCCTGCCCGCAGACGCCTCACGGGACTTGCTGATGGCATACCACTTGCTCCTAATCGAGGAGCACAAGAAGCAGATCAAGATGCAAGAGGTGCTTGACAAACGCAAGCAAGCAGCCTCGGAGTCCAGTGCGCGACGAGCTGCGCTCTCCGCCATGGGCATCGGCTCCAGCTCGAACGGCAACCACGGCAACAAGCACCGTTCCCGGATGGAGAACATGGACCCCAAGGAGCGTCGTGAGGCGACCCGGGCCCTCAACGCATCCTTCATGGAGATGGATGCCGACGGCAACATCATCCCGAAAACGCCGCAAGCTGCGATCATGGCAGTCACCGCGTACCTCGCGTCCCACCCACCTCCGGAGGGGGACCCAAAAAGAGCCATGCACAAGTCCGCACTTACCGGACTCGGACTCGTCGGAGCAGCGCTCCACGAAGAAGCTCCTACGGAGCCGAAGAAGAAAGCTACGGTCAAGTTCCACCACAGCCCCACACCTTCATCCGAAGATGAGGACCATGACCTTCCTCGAAGGCACAAGAGCTCGCGCCATCGCAGCCGCGATTACGACGCCAGAAACGCGCTCACACAGCGCAAAATCGACAAAGCGCGAGCCAAGCGCACATGCTCGTCTGAATCAGAGATGGATGAAGACGAAGGAGAACTCTGCGGAGCCCGATGCTTCAGCAGATCTGTTCGACGGACACGGATGCTGTGAAATTTCAAGCTTCCTTCGGATACTCCGAAGTTCGACGGCACACAAGACCCCAAGGCGTGGCTCAGCGACCACTTGTCGTCCGTCAAGCTACACGGTGGAAACAAGGAAACCTCCATGCAATGCCTTCAGCTGCAGCTGACAGGCGCAGCTCGGATATGGCTTAGCAGCCTATCTTCAGGATCCATCCAAAGTTGGGAGGAGCTGGCGTATAGTTTCGTCCGAAACTTCAAAGGCACCAGCAAGAGGCCTTCCTCGATCGAGGAGTTGCGAGCCTGCACTCAACGAACGGGCGAATCCATTCGCTCGTAGATACTGCGTTGGTCCAACACCAAGAACTCCGCGGCGCACATCTCCAAAGAAAGGGCCATCGATGCCTTCAAGGACGGCGTCAAGCGCCAGGACTTCAAGGAAGAACTTGGGCGCGTCAAGCCCAAGACACTCGACCACCTCATGGACATCGCCAACAGGTGGGCCGACAGCGAGGACTCCGTCCACCGAGCGCACTCGGAGGAAGAGGACGACTACGGCCGACGACGAGAACGCCGTAGCAAGAGGAGATCACGCATCTACGACGATCGCGATGGACCCGACATGGTCGCGACTGGCTACGCCGACCGCCGCAGCGACGCCAACCGCAACAACGGCGGATACCGCGGAGGCAATTTCCACGATGGAGGACGCCCAGCATAGTCGTGGCAGCGCCGCGGTCGCAACGACGGACCCTCAGCATACGAAAAACTGTCGGGTCCATGCACCATCCACTTCTACATCGACAAGCACGATCGTAAGAAGAAGGCAAGCCACATGTTCAAGGACTGCTGCGAGTTCCAGAAACTCAGCGAAAGCATGGCTCAGATGAGGCAGCAAGCCCCAAACCCTGGATTTGGGAACGCACTCGCACCAGGCGAGATAGCGCATGGAGCTCCTCCACCGCCACCTATAGGAGGTCCGAACCACCCAGTCGCACCAGCACAGAATAACGGTGGGCACGGGTACACCCCGCCGAAAGGAGCGCTGATGATCCAGAAGGGGCGCCCAACGAATAGGGTGAAGAAGAAAAGCACCCGTCAGATCAACCTGGCCGTAACAGCTCCACCCGCCATCCCTGAGTACCTCAGCGGGTCGGAGTCCTGCATCACGTTCAGCCGTTCGGATCACCCTTGCCAGGTCCCTCGCCCAGGTTATGCTGCCCTGGTGCTTGAGGCGCAGATCAGAGGTTTCGAGATGAGCCGCATCTTCATGGACGGTGGCAGCGGCATCAACCTGATGTTCGCAAGCACCCTAGCAGCAATGCGGATCCCGTTGTGCAGCCTGGAACAGTCAGACACAACGTTCCATGGCATCGTTCCAGGAAAGGGCATATTCCCCCTGGAAAAGATATGGCTCGACGTCATCTTCGGCAGGGGAGACCAGGGGGCCACACCCTGCCCAGGCGCGGGCTGGGCCCACCCGTGCCTAGGGGGTTCTGTCCACCCTGTGGCGCCTCTCCGTCTCTCCTCTGGACTTCGTGTCGCCCACGGTAAAATATTGACTTTGGCTTTTGTCCCGTCTAATTCCGAGAATATTGATTTCCTGCCTTTGTAGAACCAAAAACAGAAGAAAACAGGCAACTGACACTGTGGCAACTTATTAATAGGTTAGTTTCAGAAAAGATATAAAAACACCTCAAAGTGTAGATAAAGCAAAGAAAAGTAGATACTAAACAAGCATGGAGCATCAAAAATTATAGATACGTTTCCAACGTATCACATGTGACATGATCACCGTGGTAGAAAGTTAATGTGGTATTGATGTTTGCCATCATTTTCAGTTAAGCTATGGTCGTGTGTGTCTCATGTGTGCACATCTTTTGCCAAACCTGAGGTGAAAAGAAAAACAAAGATCAATGGTTTCCTGGTAGATCTGTTTAAGGGAAAAAAGAACCCCTGGTAGATTCTTAATCTTCTTTTCCAAAGAAGATAGATCCTTAATATATTGGGAATAATTCACAAAATCGCAAAAAAAAAATTATGATTATTGTTATCACACAAACATTGTACTAAGAAATCAATTTGTGAGATTCACCTATTTAATTATCACGGGTATATTTCCGCAAAAAATAAATCACCGCTAGTCTTGATCAATTGCGACGTATGATTAGGGAGCTCGTTAGATTGGGTCAATGTGTGTAATGTGTTACTGATGGCGTATGTATGTGCCCCTCTGTGTAGCTTTAATAACAGTATAATCGACACGACCACCGATTCTAAAATGTCTTCATTTTTATGTAAATGGAAATAGCACAAGTGTTGTCCAATTCAGCAAAAGAAAAGGTGGGGCTAAGAACCGCTCCCTCGCTCAAACAATGGTCACAATTGATGGAGCAATCTACTGCATGCATGCATGCTCCTGGTCTTTGGAGACATGAACCACAATCCGGTGAATGTAAAAGCCAACGGATACAGGAGTGATTGAAGTTCTTTCGCCTCTTCTCTGTGTGGTCTTTGGAGGAGCGCACTACTCATCCATGATTGGATCTGTCAAAACCTTGCGTCCACGAGACTTGACCAGATTAAAGTACTCTGCACCTTGCGTCATTTTCTTTTCTTTTTTGAGCCATGCATCGATTGCATCATTGTGCGGTCCTAATAGGTAGCTCGATCGCATGTAAGAAAAAGTACTAGCTCGATTTGATTGACATTTTGTTAAGATGTACATACACGAAAATGTAGGAAGCTCTAATACTAGTATATCGTGTCGATCTGGCATACATGCATGTAGAAGTTGTAGATGGGGACCTCCTTTTATAAGTAGGATACAGTCCAAAGGGAAGGCATCGATCGACGTATTTATTCTCACACGGAAATAGGTTCCAAATCCTTTTCGTGAAAGGAATAGTTGAAGCACCAGACCAGGCAATCCATAGGATCCAAGAACCAATCACATACAAATCTGATGCCAAATCCATACATTTCAAGAAGAGCCTCTACCTCGCTCACTCTACTCTGCTATGAGTAGGCACTAGCTACCGCCCACAAGTAATATAACTACTTCCCAGCTGCTATTTTGCGTGTCATTGTGTGTGCCAGCACGCAAACCCCGCATATACGTGATACGTGGTCCTTTCAACGTACCCGAAGCTCGCCACCATCTTGGAAAATTGCATATATAGTAATTACTCAAAAATATGGTCACAATCGGAATAATCTACTGTATGTAGTATTATCGTAAAAAAATAGATTCGTCAAATAATGGACTAATCAATCTGCTTTCTGGTTTTGGAGACCCCAAACCATAATTCGATAACTACAAAGGCTAGAGGATACACGACCGCTTGAAGGTTTTTAATTCATGTTTGTTATGTTGCCTTTCGAAGAGCGCACTCATCCATGAGTGGATCCGTCCAAACCTGCCATCCATATGACTTGAAGAGGTTAAAGTACTCCCTCCATCGTGTTAATTAGACCTAGGCGTATTTTAAAACAAAAAATGACCATAAGTTTGAACAAGAAAAATATATATTAAGTCACAAAAGGTACTCCTAGTAACACTTTATAAAATTTGACCAACTTTTGAAAAGAGTAGCAACATTTATGATCATCAATCAGTATATTATAAAACTAAATTTCAGGACACGGATCTCGTGATACCAATTTTAGTGTCATAATGCTCTACATTTTCCTATAAATTTGGTCAAATATTATTATTTTTTACTTAGGACAAAAGGTAGAAGTGATCAGAGGGAGTAGATTGGTGTGGCCTATCATTCTATTTGTCGTCTTTTCTTTTTGCAGCTACGCATCGATTGCATCATTATGTGGTCCTAAAGGTAGCTTCGATCTCTCTACTTTGTTAAGAAGTAGTACATACATGAAAACGTAGTTCTATATATAGTAGTCCCCAGGAGGCATACATATATGTAGAAGCTATGCGTGGACAGTCCCGTACACCAATTCAACTTTTACTTCACAAAGGACAAAGTTCCAACTCTTCATGAAAGAAAGTGGGAAACACAAGACCGGCCAATCTATAGAATCCAAGATCCAATCACATAAATTTGATGCCAAATCCATACATTTCAAGACGTGCATAATTGGCATCACATCTGATCTCCTGCTACAAGCTAGCTAGTCGACAATGCACTAGCCACCGCCTACCAGTGACCACTTCCCCACTATTTGAGTGTCATTGTGTACGTGGTCCTTTCAACGGAACCAACGAACTCCACACATCACCATCATATTCCTTTTACACGAAAAATTATGAGTTCTCTTTCTTGAGACCCAGCAAATCGCTAGATATGATCTGAAGTTTCAGTAACCCGTGCATTTTTGTGAAGGAGGAATCAATTGGTCTCTGTAAGCAAGTGGATCCAAGTATGTCCACTAGCCAAATTTGACGCTAAATTAGACTCGTAGGATGAATACAATGATTAATACATGATACTGAATATAAGTAAATTTGATTTGATTCGAGAATGTGTGTCTCAATGCTACCTTTTGGAGTTGAAAAAGAAATGAATAGAGGCATTTCCCTGGTGATCAGGCTTAATCGGGAGGCAAGAATATAAGATACTCCCTCCGATCCAAATTAATAAACTTTGTCTAAATTCAAGTGCATCTCATGTTTTAGTGCTAGATACATTCGGATCTAAACAAACTTGAGTCCATTAATTTGAATCGGAGGGAGTAGTAAGATAACTTAGAATAATGTGCAAGAGTTAGCTAGGAGAATAAGTCACTAGTAGAAAACAGGACACTAGTCCCGGTTTGTAAGAGGCTTTAGTCTCGGATTGCAATCCGGAACTAACGTATCGGGACTAAAGGTTAGGCCTTTAGTCCCGGTTCTGTTACAAACCGGGACTAGATTATCTCCACGTGGCCGCTCTGTACGCGCTGGGCTGGAGGATATTTAGTCCCGATTCGTAACACGAACCGGGACTAAAGTTTTTCTGTCGCGGCAGCATTTTGCACCAAACTGCTGCCGCGGCAGGAGGTGGGGTTTTAGGGGTTTAGGGGTTTTTCTTTTTTGTGTTTGATTATTTTTCATTTTGTGTTTTCATATACATATTATTCTACGCTACTACATGATGTATACATTGATGCATATATAATATAATTTCACTCACGATAACATAAATACATATAAATATATACACAACCGAGACTAGAGCTCGTCTAATTGATTTACACCAAGATCATCATTACAACAGATACTGTCCTTTTGTGTCTATCCACGATTACACGAAGGTCTATCTACGTTGTACTGTCCTTTTGAGTTTAGGACGTCCCTGAGCAAAAATCCCGACAACTTCTCTTAAATTGCTAGTAGGCGTTCATGTGGTAGGAGCTTATCCCGCATCGCATCCAACTATATATAAAGAAGTAGATCATTATGAATGGAACTCAACAAAAACTATGGTATAGAATAAATTACGAATATATTGTTTACGTACTTGAAGAAAGTCTGTGCCCTGCTCCATACACCCACGAATGAACTCACATACGTAATATCCACATAAATTAGTCCCCTGTGGCTGCGTCGCACACTTTTCGATCGAGAATATAATTCAATCAGATAATAATCAAGCATGATAATTGTAAGAATGATAATTGTAATATCCACATAAATTAGTCCCCTAGCTCTCGTACTACTTACCGGGACCGTACGAAAAGTGAGCTCCTCACGCCATTCACCCTGAACCTCCTTCGTAAACCTTTTCCAAACCCTGTCCGGCAAAAAAGAAATGAATGAGTTATTAATTAGTTTACATCTCAGAGAATGAACGAAAGAGACAGATATAGTGATTGAAATTACTTTTGGAGGCAATCAATTATGCTGCGGTAGTCTTCCATCGGCTTCTTTAATGAGTCTGAGATTTCAACTTTTGCA
Source organism: Avena sativa (assembly GCA_916181665.1). NCBI lineage: Eukaryota > Viridiplantae > Streptophyta > Magnoliopsida > Poales > Poaceae > Avena > Avena sativa. The sequence goes on from OV702296.1 coordinate 291,124,747, forward strand.
CGGTCAACGTCAATGTTTAGAAGAATCCAGTGGAAGCTGCGATCGTTTATATACACTTAATATCGAGTAAACAAAAATTGAATGTGTACAGGACAGTAAGACTCTTACCCATAGTTGTAAGGAAATAGTATTTGTGTCTTGTAATGTTGCTCCATTAAAAACATTAGCAAGTTATCCTTTGTTTCCTCGAGGTTATTTATTAGCGTATGTACATTTACTCTGTTTGGGTCAACAAACCCAATGCTGTAGATTGACTTTCTTCTACATTCTTGAATCTTCATTCTGCATATATAATAGCATACAGAAGGAGATATAGCGAGGATAACGACAGGAAATGAATTGAACGAGCTGAGTTAGTGACTTAATTACTTACAGACAATATATGCTGAGGAGGGACTTGTCGAGGGCGTCTAGGTTGAATAACTGAAATAGTTCACAAAGTTCAATGGAGATCTCGTCTGTACGGAAGTACTCCTCTCCAACTTTACATAGGAGAAATTGTCGCCCTTCCTTTGTGACTTTCAAGTATCAGATATGCAACAGCGCATATGTGTTGGCAGATCATCGAATACCTCATCGCTGACCAGAGGCTCCCCGTAGACAAATTTTCGTGCTATTGGTCCCTTGGCGACATTATCTCCGCCGGCTAGAAGTGCTTCGACCGGCACGTTACACTCCTTGGCTAATTTAATAGCTATTTCCATATCTATTCCACCTTGTGTGGGCTGGGGTAACACCTTGAGCGGGGCAATGGATTGTTTTGCCTGTTTGCCGAGTTGGGCAACTTCTTTTGATTTTCTCCCACTTGCAGTACTGCTTGATGACTTCTCTTTTAGTGTCTTCGTAAGACAGCGTGTATAGTCATCTTTCCTATTTAACACATGTTGGGGTGGTTGCTCAGGGAATGCCTTGAAGTGCTTCTTGACTTTTGGATCAACTAGCACCTGTGGCTCGGGTTGTTTTGGTGCAAAATGGGCCTTCACTTCGGCCCGGGAGATCACCGCGCTTTCTTCATCAGTCCGGTGATAAGCTAACTTGGGAGGAGACGGCGGTACTCTTGGGGGATCTTGTCGTTTTCGGCGTCGGGTCTCCCTCGACGTAGCGGTGTTATTCTTCCGCTTTCTTCCCTTTGATTCAGTGGGCGGAGGCGGAGGCGCCGGAGATGGAGATGCAGTCGCGCTGCGATCCCTCTCAGGAAGGGGTGGACTATTGTTTCTTGGTGGAGACGGTGGACTCGGAGGTGATGGTGGCCTTGGAAGTGATGGATTGCTTCTCGGAGGAGAAGATTTCCTTGGCGCCCAGCCTGGAAACACGATGTGTTGTTTTTTCCAAAGAATGATCCCACCCTCCACTTCTCCAAGTGTTTTCTCCCCTTCGCCTGCAGGGATGTCAAGCTCAAGTGATCGACATGTCAGTTCAACTTCATCCACACCGACACAAGCATAGCCAGCTGGAATCTGACTTCCATGGTAGGTCGCTTCCGGCGGACAAGGTAAAGCAAAGACGAGCGCCACCTTCATAGAAATGTTCTTCACTGTGACATGTAGCTCACAAGATGTCCTTGCCTCGACTTCATCCACGGGGTAGCGAACCATCGTTGCATTATTGTCCATCAGCATTGGATTATTAGCTTGTACCTCCATGGAAGCCACGCTGCTTCTCCGCTGAGATGGGCCCACCGGACTGTCTAACGCAGGATCTTGCTGTCGGGCCAGTACTCTAAGTTCATTAATCTGCTCCTGCTGCATCTTGAACATGGCTTGAAATTCCTCGTTCCTTTTTTGAACCGCCTCCAACCGCGCTGCCTCCTCAGCCTTCTACCGGTTCGTTTTTCTGGATCGGCTTCTATAAGTGTCGATGTCAGCGGGAAACCCTGTCTTCCATGGAACATATGGGCCAAAGCCTCGTGTTCATCCGACTTTTTCAGGATTCCCGAGGGCATATGTCAGCTCATCGTTCTCTCTGTCGGGAATGAACTTTCCATCTTTTCTCAGTTGTATCACTTTAACAAGTTCATCTTTGGGTTTAGTAATGGCCTCCTTTGTAACAATAATCTCCCCGGTTTCAGTGTCATACGACCCCCATGCCCAAGGAGCCAATTTTTTGACCTCACGGGCCACTGATGTGTAGCTGGCGTGACCCCTTTTAGACGCATTTCTTTCTCGGTTTTTGTCCACTTAGGCATGGTCGTCTTTTGGCCACCTGTCCCCATAGTATGGTGATATTTCTTTTTGGCCGCATTTAACTTATTCTTTTCCGACTTGGCAAATGGGGCCCAGTTATCCCGCTGCTTCTCCAGCGGGCCAGTGAATGGCGGAGTCAGCCCCTTCTTGGCAAAGTTGTTGTACAGTCTTTTCTTCCAGTCCTTGAACTGTCCGCCCATCTTCTTAAGGGCCCACTTTCTGACTTGCAACCTCAATGCCTCAGTGAGTTCAGGAGTGTCCAATTCAGGTAGAGAGAAGTGTGCCATGAGTGAATTCCAAAGACCGTCTTTGGCTCTGTCATCGACAAAAGTTTCTCCAACTCGGTCACTTTTCTTTCCTGGCTTATTCCACTTCTGAGTAGTGATCGGGATGGCGTCCCTGACTATCGCTCCGCATTGGTATACAAATACACTTGCGGCCTCTTTTGGCTCCAAAGGTTCGCCGAACTCAGACACTAGATCAATGGTGAAACGCATACCGTCGGCCAACTTTTTGGTCGGACTCATTTCCTTGCAGAAGATTCGCCCGATGCGGAGGTCTAAGAGAATAAACAGTCGTTAGTACATATATATATATATATGAATCAACTAATGCATCTACTAGCTCGTTATCAGTAGAGGCTTTATATACCTCGGCGGTCTTTGCTATGGTGGTGTCTCCACCGTCAGTTCCACCGTCGTCTCCACCAAATAATTCGTCATAGTCGTCTCTTCTGTCGGCTTCATCCAAGTTGAGGTATTGGGAGCCATCATCATCTCCATCATCGTCTACTCCATCATAATTGTAACCTCCTGTACCCTCATCTATCATGTTGTACATGATGTGCTCTTCATTGTCTCTATCGTCCATAACTTAACTAATACAGAAGAAAGATAAAACCATTTTGCTTAATACGATAAAATAAAGGAAGATAAAGTAATCCAGCTTAAACAATGCGATAAAGAAAGATAAAGTACCAGTTAAACAACAATACATCTCGAATAATCAGCTAGTACAATAATAAAGTACCAATTAAACAACAATACAACCCTATTACACATCTAGCTAGTTCAGCGAAGACGTCGAGCCCCGGCTACTGAGCCGCGGGAGGTGTGCACCCAAAGCATAGGAACCATCACCGGAGAATATCTCGGGTAAGGTGCCTGAAGAAGCTGCCGGGTATTAGCGTCTCGGACTCCTAAAATATGCATGTAGCGCCGGACGTGCTCGTCCTCCTTCCTGACATGACACTGTACCACCTCGTCGGGGGTCGGCTCCCTCTGCATCGCACCTGGACCACTCGGCCGCCACCATAGAAGATCTGGGTCGACGACGACACCCAGATTCCTCACGAGACGACGTCCCCCGGCTGGTAGCACCTCCCAGTGCCAGCCCGGCGGAGCCCAGCCCCGTGGATGCCCGGCGACAGTGTCTAGTAGCGCTCCGGGGGTGAGGAATCGGCATATTCCTAAACACTAAATTAAACCTATAAACTTTAAACATGATGAAAATAAATAGTATCAACTAAAATAAACTATATTAAACACTAACTAAATTCACTAACTAAAATAAACTATATTAAACACTAACTAAAATCCTAAAATTCACTAACTAGGAAAAATTACACTAAAATTCACTAACTAAAATCCTAAAATTCACTAACTAAGAAAAATTACACTAAAATTCACTAACTAAAATCCTAAAATTCACTAACTAAGAAAAATTACACTAAAATTCACTAACTAAATTCACTAACTAAAATCCTAAAATTCACTAACTAAGAAAAATTACACTAAAATTCACTAACTAAAATCCTAAAATTCACTAACTAAGAAAAATCCTAAAATCACTAACTAAAATCCTAAAATACACTAAAATTACACTAACTAATTAACACTAAATAATTTAACAACAAAATAACAAAATTACACTAACTAATTAACCTAAAATAACCCTAACTAATTAATCCTAAAATACACTAAAATTACACTAACTAATTAACACTAAAAAAATTAACAACAAAATTTAACTAATTAACACTAACTCACCACAGGGAGAGGGGCGCCGGCTCTGGTGGTGTGGTGGACGGCGCGGGCGCGGTACGGGCTCGGGCGGCGCGGGGAGGGGCGGCCTGGGGTGGGCGGCGCGGGGACGGACGGCTCGGACGGCGCGGGGATGGACGACGCGGGGACGGACGGCTCGGGCGGCGCGGGGACGGACGGCTCGGGCAGCACGGGGACGGACAGCGCGGGGACGATGCAGGGATGGACGGCGTGGCGGCGCGGCGACGGATGTGCGAGAGCAGGAAGACGGCGCGGCGGCGTCGGGGGCTCTGTGTGCTCCGGCTCGATGCACGAACCGGGGCGCACGGGGTGGGTATTTATACCCACGCCACCTTTAGCCCCGGTTGGTAGCACAAACCGGGACTAAAGGGGTACCTTTAGCCCCGGTTGGTAGCACAAACCGAGGCTAAAGGATTTTCGGGGCGCCGCGTTTCGCACGCAGCCCCGTACCCCTCCGGTTTGTAGGTCAAACCGGGGCTAAAGGTCCTTTTTTAAAAGCTTTTTCAAAACCTTTTTAAAACCTTTTTTTTAATTAATTATTATATGCCTGTTTAAAACCCTTTTAGAAACTAAAAACCTTTTTAAAAACCTTTTTCAAAACCTTTTTTAGAACCTTTTTTAAAACCTTTTTAAAAACCTTGTTCAAAAATCTTTTTTAAACCTTTTTTAAAAAACTTTTTTAAAACCTTTTTCAAAACCTTTTTTAAAAACCATTTTTAAAACCTTTTGAATTTTTTATGCCCGTTTTGAATTTTTTGCCATTTCGAACTTAGGTCAAAACGGCGTGCGTGAAGATAGGGGATGAGAATGTTAGAACTTGCATTGGATATCTGAAAAAACGACATATTGTGAGTCTAAAAATGATTTTTTTCAAAAAAATCACGGACGTTAGATCATGTACTTGTAGTTCAAACCGGACCCACTTCCTACCGATTTGGCAGACATTTGTCTTTTTCACCCGGGAAGGACATAAAGGTTTGAGATCCCCTGGTTGGGATATAGTTCACGTAACATGGTTTACTATTTTAGAAAAATGGGATGGTAGCATTCTGTAACTGCATTTTGGTGGCCGCTTCACAAAACGACCCGTCTTTTTGCGCTCGGAAAATAGAAAATAGCTTTTCCGAGCGACGAAAAGGAAAACTTCCTCCTGCAACATTGTTCTACATCCCAATATACACATGCATGCACAATATGGGAACCATATCACAAACTATGCCGCGATTCAACACATTCGTCTCTTGGACCGAAAGCCATGAAACCTCGAACATGATAGGTCATTTTGTGAAGGTTTTTTGGAGACATAATTAGTATACCAAGTTTGATATTTTTCCTTGCAACTATGTCACATAATATCACACCACGCGAAGGATTTACATTGTTCGGACCTTTTTTGAATTTTTTATGCCTGTTTTGAATTTTTTGCTGTTTCGAACTTAGGTCAAAACGGCGTGCGTGAAGATAGGGGATGAGAATGTTAGAACTTGTATTGGATCTCTGATGAACCACAATGAAGCCAGTCGGCGTCTGTGGTGAGCGAACCGTAGTATCATCGGCGTGATGCGCTACATCGTCGGGGGAGACCATCCTCGCCTGCGGTGCCCACAAGTCTACCCGCCACAGAGCCACAAGAAGGCCCCTCCCCCGCCCGGCGGTAGCGGCATCGTCTTCCAGGAGAATCCTCCCCCGCCCGCCGTGAATCCGAGGCCGGAGTGGCAGGTGCCCTCGGTATATGCCATGGCTGGGCTGAGGATCTCTGGAGTGGCAGGTGACGATGACGATGATGATGACGATGACGAAGAAGACCCTGAAGTTATGTACTATAGGACTAGGCATGATTATGACTAAAGGGGGTGGCTTTAGTCCTTAGTGTTAGCTAGTCCCGGTTTGTCCCGGTTTTTAATATTAATAAATGTCTAAGCGTTACCTAGTCTACAGTTTTGGTACCTGCCTACAGCAATCTCAGAAATTTCTTTATTAACCATGGAGCATCTTCCTTTAATAAATGAAAAATAGGATTAATTCACAAAAGATTTAATACATTACATCACCAACATCCACATCTAGTGTTTTGGTTCTCTTCTTGTCCGTAACCATGGAGCATCTTCCTTATTTAGCGATATGCTTGGGTCAGTTTTCACTTTGAATGGCGGAATTTTATGAAATTTGTCATAATCTTCTGACATGTCTGTCCTGTCCTCAACTCCCACCATGTTTCTTTTTCCTGAAAGAACTATGTGGCGCTTTGGCTCATCATATGATATTATATTCTTTTGCTTATCTTTCCTTTTTCTCGGTCTGGTAGACATGTCCTTCACATAGAAAACTTGAGCCACATCATTGGCAAGGACGAATGGTTCGTCTCCGTACGCAATATTATTGAGATCCACTGTTGTCATTCCGTACAAATGGTCTACCGTTACCCTACCTCCTGTCATCTTGACCCATTTGCATCGAAACAATGGGACCTTGAAATTAGGACCATAGTCAAGTTCCCATATGTCCTCTATGTAACCATAATATGTGTCCTTTTTCCCATTCTCATCCGTTGCATCAAATCGGACACCACTATTTTGGTTGGTGCTCTTTTTATCTTGGACGTGCATGTAAAATATATTCCCATTGATCTCGTAACCTTGGAAAGTCAATATAGTTGAAGATGGAGACCTGGCCAACAAGTACAAGTGATCTCCAATAGTGGTGTCATTCATGAGATTTGTCTGCAACCAACCGCCAAAAGTCTTCACGTGTTCATCTCTAATCAACCTGTTAGACTTCCCCGGGTAGTTCGAGCGTACAATATTCTTGTGTACCTCGATATATGGAGCCACCAAGGTGGAACTTTGCAGAATTGTATAGTGTGCTTTAGTGAAAGAATGTCCATCCATACATATCTTTGCTTTCTTTCCTAGCGTGCCTTTTCCACTAAGTCTCCCTTCATGCCGTGATTCAGGTACACCGATCGGCTTAAGGTCAGGAATAAAGTCAACACAAAACTCAATGACCTCTGTTCCATATCCCTTGGAGATGCTTCCTTCTGGCCTCGCACGGTTATGGACATATTTCTTTAAGACTCCCATGAATCTCTCAAAGGGGGAACATATTGTGTAGAAATACAGGACCGAGAATGGTAATCTCTTCGACTAGGTGAACTAGAAGGTGCGTCATTATGTTGAAGAAGGATGGTGGGAACACCAACTCAAAACTGACAAGACACAGGACCACATCTTTCTGTAACCCTGGTAGACTTTCTGGATCGATTACCTTCTGAGAAATTGCGTTGAGGAATGAACATAGCTTCACAATGGGTACTCTAACATTTTCCGGCAGAAGCCCCCTCAAAGCAACCGGAAGCAACTGCGTCATAAGCACATGGCAGTCATGAGACTTCAGGTTCTGGAATTTTTTCTCTGCCATATTTATTATTCCCTTTATATTGGACGAGAAGCCAGAAGGAACCTTGATACTACTTAGGCATTCAAAAAAGATTTCGTTCTCTTCCTTGGTAAGAGCGTAGCTGGCAGTACCTTGAAACAACTCTGGATGCCTGCCTTCTCGGTCTTTCATACGTTGTTGGTCATGTCGTGCTTCTGGTGTATCTTTATTCTTTCCATACACGCCCAAGAAGCCTAGCAGTATCACGCAAACATTCTTCGTCAGGTGCATCACGTCGATTGCAGAGCGGACCTCTAAGACTTTCCAATAGGGTAGCTGTCAACACCCGGATTTTTCAATCCTAGATGCCTGTTATGCCATACATCGCAATCCCAGGATTACCATTTTTGTGAGACATAACAGAATTGGATACCATAGTACATCATCCGTTACAACTATACATAAGTTCTTACACAAATAGGGATCTCATGATCCAGTTCTTAATACAACTTCAAGCAGCGGAATACGTAATAATAACGGTAGCGTAGGCGAAGCTCCATCTTCAGGATCACAGGCAATGCTGACGATGGGAGATGATCCTAGTTGTCGTAACCTTCCTGGGGTCCATCTTCCAGGTACTCCTCTTCATAGTCTGGCCATGGGAATAGCCAGGGACAAAGCCATGAGTACTCTTTAAGTACTCGCAAACTAATACGAACAGGTAAGGGGGTTTTTGGATAATAGGACACTAGGCTCTAGGGTTGTTTTGCAAAAAGCCAGGTTTATCTCTACTAAGTTCCAAAGCTAGTCCCAATTTTATAACTCCTAAGTGGGATCTTGTAATTCAGGTCACAACTCTGTTGTGGTCAAGTCAAAGTCTCAATTCATTTCACAAGTCATTTTGAAAAGTCTGACGGGGGAACAGTATGGCCACTCCAACTGTCCATAACCGCGGACACGGCTATTCGAATAGTTTGACACTCTGCAGAGATTGTACACTTTCACCACAACATTCGATACATCTGTCAGGAACAAATCCTGAATTTACCATACTCAGTATGCGGATAATCAATCCTAATCTTTCAATTACACGCCCTAGTATAAGCACCTCTCATGTGAGTTTGGCCTCCCAACCATGACCAACTGTCATCTTGGGTACTGCACAGGTGGACAATCTTCACAAGGTAGCCTCAGCTCAGACCATGGTCGTGAGGGAACTAATACTAAGGAATATAAGTTTCCAGTCAAGCCCTACCCAATCTTCGGGTATTGTGGTTGTATGATAAAATTGGAATGGTATCGCATCTAGACAACCATCAGTTTTATAAAGGGCTAAGGCTCATGCCTCAACATTTTCATCACCAAAATCATCAAGTGTTTGGAAACACATGTCCAAAATATTTCAATAGAATGATCCATCATTCCAAGGTTTTCATAACCATTTTTCCTCCAAGTATTCCCATCTAAAGTTGATCAAGTTTTATGCTTAGCACTAGCATCTACAGGTGGGGGTAAGCACTGATGAGGGGTGGTAAACTAGTGGGGTTTTAACTAAGTTCAAACTCAAGCCTTAGGATGACATCAAGGTTATCTAGCTTAGGCCAAATTTTATGCTCTTTATGCAACCTTCAGCACAACTGTCTAGTATCTACCAAACTCTTAGGTAGACTCCAAGTAAGCTTTGATAAAGGAATAAAGTAAGAAGCTTGCACATAAAACTAGGATTTGGTTTATCAAGTGGGTATGATCACATATGCTTAAGGCATATAGTAGTCATATCACAAGTATGGGTTTGTGGCATTCGTAGGGTATCTTGCAAGGGTTAGCTTGCATCAATATCAGTATAAGCTTGCATAGTTACTAGCTTGCTCAATCAACTAGTAGTATTAGGCTTGCATTGGTATCAGCTTGCCTTGTGCAGAGCAGTGGTTGAAGTTCTCCTCGGCTTCCTCTTCGTAGTATCCTCCTTCCTCCTCGTATCCTTGATCGGTACTAGCGTCAATGAATAAATACGAGGTACACAATCACCAAACAATACTTAACTACTTGCAATCATCACACACAAGGGTCCTATAGATGATCTAGCATCATCTCTAACATTACAAGGTTAAGGCTTGGTTTAAATCTTTTTTTATTTTTAGAAAAGTAATTTCTACTCATTGAAAAACTACTTAAGATTTAATATTCTCCAAACTAAACATGGGATCATGTTGACACATGTCATCATCACATATTGTAGTCCATGGGAATGTGATTTAAAGTGGTGTCACAATTTAACAAGGTTTTACCCTTTTATTTTAATTAATTAAAGTGGCTAGAAATGCTTATGAAGCATTCTTTTATTACTTGAACAATATTTCTGCAAGTAAACCTATATATTTTTATATATTCTGAAAGGTATGGTTAAATGTGATTTTTGAGAGTTGGAATCAACTCAAAATCTATTATGGTTTAAATTTGAAAAATGTTTGAATGCAGAAAAGCTTCTGCCTTGTTATTTTTACCAGGGGTGATCCATAGATCCAAATGACTTGAATCCAACGGGCTTGGATTCATCATTCACAGACCTTTCCAACAAAATTGGTTTCATTCAAATTGGTGCACTGAATCGACCTGGGTGATTTTTGAAACTGGGTACAAAAGTGTGTTTGAATTGAAATAGAAAAAGATTTAATTTGAATAACTGGGCTGCGCGGGAAATTATAACGGGCCGGCCTGCTAAGCGCAGTGCTCCCGCGGGCTGCTTAAGTGGGTGTCCCCATTCGTCAGTGACACGGGGCTGGGCGAAGCGGTATGGGGCAACGTGGATCGTTTGATCTAGTTCTAATCTAACGGCTGGGAGTCATCGTCGACGCGAGACAACTCCAGCGAGAACGAAACCTAGCGCGGCCAGTGAGGGTCGTTGGGGGCTCACCGGGGTACTGGCTACGGTCGGCGAGGCGGGCGAACGACGAAGTCGACGACGGCGAACTCAGGGGTGGTCGCGGCAGCTCCTGGGGCGGCTCCAATCGCTGGCTCCTTTCTTCTCCGGCAGCGGCAGGCTCCAGTGAAATTCCGGCGAGGTGGTGCTCGCCTTGCTCTGAGAATGGTGTGGCACGATCAGTGAGGAGAGGGGAGTGAGATGGTGTGAAGAAATCGAGCTGGGGTGGCCTCTATTTATAGTCGAGCGAGGGGACCGTCGGGGCGCACGGTGAGCTCGTCGGGGGTGATGTTACAGGCAGCTAATGGCATGGGCAAGGGTAGGAGACGGTGTTGTGTCTCTTGGCGATGCTCAACGACATGGTCGCGAGGCATGGGGCGGTGTGGTTTGGTCTGGAACGGGCGGTGCTCTGCGCGGCAGAGGCGGCGTCTTCGACGGCGGGCGGTGGCTGTGCGGCACGGGGCGGCAAATGGAGATGTCTGGCGGTCTCCTGGGTTGATGGCGATCGTGTATGCACGCGGCGAGGGCGGCGCGCGGTCTGTGGATGCTGGTCGAGGGTGGCGCTCTGGCGCACGCTCGGCATGGTCTGGGCGCGGCTTGTGCGCGTGGTCCAGGTCTTGGCAACGCTTGCGGCTGGGACAGTGAGTGGCGGTGGACGGTGGGCTGCCTCCTAGACAAGGTTGGCACGGCTAGTTCTCCCTCTAGCTTGCTGTCCACAATGGGGTGACATTGGGGTGCTCGGTTGTTCACCATTAATGGCAATGGCAAGCTCACAGGGGTGCTAGTGTTGGGCTAATCTTTCTAGATGATCTACTGAGCTGTGTGTGAGCTAACTAGGGAACAAGTTAGGCAAGAATCACTGCACACTATAGTGTTTGATGTTTTGTTTGATTTGTGTCTACAACCTGTTTGATGAAATGGCCGCATGAAATCAAGTTTTGAATTTTGAAATGATTTTTGGTGGGTTTGCTAGATTGGTGCTGGTGAGTCTGCAGATGCTTGGGTTTTGAAAGTTGAGCTTGTTTGAGTGGGTTTTGAAAAAGTGGGATCTTCCCATATGAAGAAGATTCAATTTTGAATTGTCATTTAAACTAAGCATTTGAAAGTTTCTGGATGATCACAAAGTGGGCCTTGATACTCTGTTATGAGTACATTCAAGGGGTGCAAAGATCCAGAAAAGTTTCTGTTAGGTTCTGAAAGTTTGAGACAGCCAAAGTAGGCATGGGAGTTAAATTGGTCAAAATGACCATTCACTTAATATATTTGTTTTGATTTACTTGTCTTTAAGGAAAGTGTGGGAAATGTTTTAGATGATGTTCATTTCACCTAAGAAACATTTTACAAGCAATGGATCACACAAACAAGGTGGTTTTTAAAGAAATTCAAAATCCATGCATACACATATACATGCATTCATGAGTTTATTTAGAAAAGTTTTTGTTAACCCTAATCTTGATGATTAGTGTTTGATGATATAAGTTTGGTATTTTTGGGATGTTACAAACCTTACCCCTTAAACAAAATCTCGTCCCGAGATTTGAAAAAGGACGAAAAGATTACCTAGGATTTGAAGAGATCGGGAAACTCCGTCCTGATGTGATCTTCGCGTTCCCAGGTAGCTTCCTCTTCTGTGTGGTTGCTCCACTGAATCTTGAGAAACTTGATGCTTCGTGTTCGGGTAGTTCGAAAAGCTTCTTCCAAAATGCGGATGGGCACTTCAGGATAGGTCAGGTCATCGTTGATCTCTATGGTCTGATGATCGATATTCTTGAACACTTCGGTCTTCTCGGGTACTTCGAGACATTTGCGAAGTAATGAGATATGGAACACATTGTGCACAGCTGACATCTCTTCAGGTAGTTCCAGTTGATAAGATACTTCTCCTTGACGGTTCAAAATTTTGAAAGGTCCGATATATCTGGGGGCTAACTTTCCTTTGAGTTGGAAACGCTGCATTCCCTTCAATGGCGATACGTTCAGATAAACAAAATCTTCGATGTTGAAGGCGAGGTCTCGACGTCTCTTGTCGGCATAACTCTTCTATCGGGATTGGGCGGTCTTGAGGTGCTCACGAATCTTGTGAACCTTCTCTTCTGCTTCTCGTAGGATGTCGGGTCCGAAGATCTGACTCTCTCCTACTTCCGACCAGTTCAAAGGGGTGCGACACTTTCTTCCGTACATGAATTCAAATGGGGCCATTTGCAAACTGGCTTGGTAACTATTGTTGTAGGAAAATTCTGCAAACGGCAGACAGTCTTCCCACTTGGATCCATATTCTAGCACACATGCTCTAAGCATATCTTCGAGTATTTGGTTTACTCGCTCCGTTTGTCCATCGGTCTGAGGGTGATACGCGGTACTGAAATCTAGGCGGGTTCCTAAACCTTCTTGGACTTTCTTCCAGAATCTCGAGGTAAACTGAGTTCCTCGATCCGATACTATGTTCTTGGGGACTCCGTGCAAACTAACTATTCTAGCGATGTACAACTCCGCTAGCTTCGAACTCTGATAGGTGGTTTTGACGGGCAAGAAATGGGCGACTTTGGACAATCTGTCCACTATGACCCAGATAGAGTCATTTCCCCTACTAGAAGTAGGTAGTCCAGTGATAAAGTCCATTCCTACAGAATCTCATTTCCATTCCGGAATTTGCAAAGGTTGCAACAATCTAGCGGATCTTTGATCTCCTGCCTTGACTCGCTGGCATATATCACATTTAGCGATATAGCTTCCGATTTCTCTCTTCATCTTATGCCACCAAAATTGCTCCTTCAAATCTTGATACATCTTCGTTCCTCCGGGATGGATAGAATAAAGAGTATCATGAGCCTCCTTCAAGATAACTTCTTTCTACTCCGAATCTGCTGGTACACAAAGGCGCCCTTTGTAACACAGCACTCCTTCTTCGTCCTCGGTGAATCCGGGTACTTTGCCTGTACCGATACGACGCTTGATTTCGTCGATACTAGCATTTCCTTTCTGCGCCTCTTTAATCTGACTGATCAAAGTGGGCTGAAGTTCTATGCTAGCCAAAAATCCTTCACTTACTAATTCTATTCGAAAATCTTCCATCTCCTTGTGCAGACTTGGTTGCTCCTCTAAAATCATGGAGTTCAAGCGGCACGGCAATCTGCTAAGGGCATCGGCTACCACATTGGCTTTACCAGGGTGATAGTGAATGTCCAGGTCGTAATCCTTGATTAGCTCAATCCATCTTCTCTGCCTCCTATTCAACTCCTTCTGAGTGAATATATACTTTAGGCTCTTGTGATCCGAGTAAATCTCACAACGATTTCCCATCAGGTAATGTCTCCATGTCTTCAGGGCTAGAACTACGGCTGCGAGTTCGAGGTCATGGGTTGGGTAGTTTTGCTCATGTTGCTTCAATTGTCGAGATAGATAAGATATAACTTTGCCTTCTTGCATTAGCACACATCCGAGACCAATCTTGGATGCGTCACAATACACATCGAAGGGCTTCGTGATATCCGGCATGATTAAGATTGGGGCTGATATCAATCTCCTCTTGAGTTCTTGAAAACTCGCTTCACACTTGTCTGTCCATTCAAACTTCTTGTCCTTCTTCAGTAATTGGGTCATGGGTCTGGCAATACTCGAGAATCCTTCTACGAATTTGCGGTAATATCCCGCACATACGAGAAAAGCACGAACTTGGGTTTGAGTGGTTGGGGCTTGCCAATCTTCTACATCTTTCACTTTGGCAGGGTGAACGGCAATTCCTCCTGCTGATACAATGTGACCAAGGAATCCTACCTCCTGTAACCAGAATTCACATTTGCTAAATTTTGCATACAACTGATGCTCTCTAAGGGTTCCAAGAATGGTCCTTAGGTGTAGCTCATGTTCTTCTTCTGATTTGGAATAAATCAGAATGTCATCGATGAAAACAATGACAAACTTATCCAGGAAGTCCATAAAAATCTTATTCATGAGATTCATGAAATAAGCGGGGGCATTGGTTAATCCAAAAGACATGACTGTATACTCGTACAATCCATATCCGGTGGTAAAGGCAGTCTTTGGAATATCCTCTGCACGAATCTTGAGTTGATGATAGCCAGTTCTAAGATCAATCTTAGAAAACACCTGGGCACCGGTCAACTGATCAAACAAATCTTCTATCTTGGGCAAGGGGTACTTGTTCTTGATGGTGACATCATTCAACTTTCGATAATCCGTACATAAACGGTTACCTCCATCTTTCTTGTCTACAAACAAGACAGGTGATCTCCATGGTGACGCACTTGGTTGAATTAGTCCAATTTCTAGCATGGAATCCAGTTGCTTCTTCAGTTCTTCTAACTCCGATGGGTTCATACTATAGGGTCTCTGGGCTATGGGTCCTGTTCCGGGGATTAGTTCAATGATAAACTCGATATCCCGATCTGGGGGCATACCGGGCAAAACATCTGGAAATACATCGGGGTATTCACAGACTATCCGGACTTGGTCAATGGTAGGTTGGGCTAGACTCATGTTACACTTGAATTGGCGAGGTAAGGTTTCAGATATATGCTCGACTAATATTCCGGCGGTACTGGTCATGGTGATGGCTTTCTTAGCACAGTCAATCAATCCCTTATGTTTGGACATCCAATCCATTCCTAGTACTACTTCCAAACCTTTAGTTCCGAGTACTATTAGATTAGCATAAAAATCTATGCCATGGATTTGGATAGGGACGACTTTGCAAATTTGCCTAGCCTTGGTGGTTGATCCGGGGATTTGCACAATCATAACATGCTTCAGTTTGGTTGGTTGAATTTTACTAGTGCAGGCAAATTCTTCGGTGACAAATGAATGCGATGCACCAGAATCAAACAACACTCTTGCAAGTACTGAATTAACATAAAACATACCCAGCACGACGTCTGGCGCTTTCTGAGCTTCTTCAGCATGCATGAGAAAAATACGGCCATTGCGGTTGAGTGAATTTCCTAGGGCAAATCTTCTTCCTGGCTGAACACGACGCTGTTGCTGAGCTTGGACATTGGTATTAGGGGCTGTAGCATTCTTCTTGTTAGGGCACTCGTTGGAATAGTGGCCTTTATTTCCACAATCATAACAGGTCACTTGTGACTTGTCCTTGGCTGCGACAGGCACAACATTGCTTCCAGTCCTCGGGGCAGTGTTGGGATTGGCGGTAGCATTGTTGGTGTTGAACTTGGGTGGGGCACGGGTGAAATTGCTAGAGTTGCCGGGGTTGTTGTGATTTCCTCCGGTTCTAGGGTTTCCACGGTTGGGATAGGTTGGACGGGTCATAGGGGGTCTGTTGGTTCTTGGGGCAAATCCTGGAGATGGGTTGGGGCGATACTTTGGGGTCTGATGGGTTCCTGGTTGATGCATCATACGACGCTTGCGGTTCTCATTGGCTTGGTTGATATTTCCTTCCATCTGGATGGCTGAATCGACAAGGGCTTCAATATCAGCAAAGGGGATATTGACTAACACCGTTTGCATCTCATCATGCAGACCATTCAGGAATCTTTCTTTCTTCTTGGCTTCGGTGTCTATCTCGTCCGGGGCATACCTAGCTAATGACAAAAATTTGTCACGGTATTCTACTACAGTCATCCTCCCTTGCTTCAACTCTCTGAACTCGTCTCTCATTCTCTTGATCAAACCTGGTGGAACATGGGTTCTGCTAAACTTGACCTTGAATTCCTCCCAGGTCATCATCTGGCCTCCGGTCATGGCACAAACACTGTTCCACCATGCCCTGGCATCTCCAGCTAGATAGTGGGTGGCAAATAGAACTTTCTCGTTGGCTTCGACTCCTGCTACTTCTAAGTTATTTTCCATGGTTTGCAGCCAATCATCGGCGTCTAGGGGTTCTTCTGACTTGGTGAAAACAGGTGGGTTGGTATTCTGAAAATTCTTGAGCTTGGATCCATGGTTGTCCTGATTTCCATGGCCTTGGTTGTTGTGGGCTAGCTGGGCTATCTGTTGCAGAGTGGCTAGGTTGGCTTGACGTTCCGCTCTTTTAGCTTCGCGGTCAGAGGTCAACATTTGCAGAATCTGCAACATCGGATCCGGGGCTGAACCACTTCCTCCATGTGGCATCTGAAGATTTAGATAAATCATGAGAAAAGAGGGAAATTTTCTAAGGTTTGGGGTCTTTGAAAAGTTTTAAAGGTTTGACTCAGATTTTTCTAGCAACTTGCTTTTTCATTCATTCATTCATTCATTCATAGCACACAGTACAACACACACCACAACAAGGAAAATAGATGGTTTTAAGAACCATTCTGAAATCTACGATACAGTGGGACTGACTACTACTCACTACGCTAGTGCTCAGTGCTACTACTCCTCGGAGTCTGTGGCTTCATCATCTTCATTATCATCGATGAAGGCGAAATCATCCTCATCGGTGAAGAAGTCCATGGCCTGATCCTCCAGAAAATCATCGTCATCACTGAGATAAGAGTAAGGGTCTCCACGAAGATCCCCTCTGGCATTCTCCCTTTCCTCCAACTGCATGTCCCTCTCGTGGATGGTCTCTTCCAGAGAGGAGATGCGGTGGCGAAGACGGGCAATAATGCGCTCCTTCTTGTCGAGTTGACGGCGATGAGACTTGCGATCCTTTGCTAGCATGGCTATGGTCTGATCCTTCGTCTTGATGATGGCAGACTTGTGGTTGCAATAGTCACGGCAGTTGTCCAACTCCTGCTGACGGTCATACATCATGAAGCTAAGGTGGTCCAATTGAGTCTTCAGCTCGGGGTGGTATGGGGCTTCCAGTGGTTGTCCATTTGTATCACGCCTTGGGAAAAACTCAAAGCGGGTTCCCTTGATCTGATTGATGCTCTGCCCACACAGACGGGAGAGAGATTCCTGCATTGCTCTGGCAAGTCCATCGAGCCAGTTGTTCTCTCTTAAGGTAAACTGAATTCCTTCCGCAGTGGGAGGTTCAATCTTTCCTCGGAGACTTGCAACAATTAACCACTGCAGATCTTCTCCTCCTTGATCATTGAGCTGAGCTCCGAAGAACTCGGGGTGTGGACGCTCCAGAAGTTCCGAAAGCTGATCCAGATCCCTCTCAAAGATAAGGTCTCCTCCATTCCCCAACTGATAAAACTTGTTGTACTTCACGTCCATCTATAAAAATAGAGGATGAGTATATTAGCAGAGTGATCAAGTGTGTCAAAATTTTATGTATTTTGCAAGAGTTTTTGAGGAACATGATTTTTTATGAAAGAATCAAAGAGATAAGAATGAGAATAGGTTTTTGTAAATATTTGTTTTTCTTTGGTTTTGAAACTAAGTTTTTGGTTCAACGTCCAGTCTAACTAGGGTCTCCTATGGTCAGGATGGCTCTCATACCAACTTGTCAACACCCGTATTTTTCAATCCTAGATGCCTGTTATGCCATACATCGCAATCCCAGGATTACCATTTTTGCGAGACATAACAGAATCGGATACCATAGTACATCATCCGTTACAACGATACATAAGTTCTTACACAAATAGGGATCTCATGATCCAGTTCTTAATACAACTTCAAGCAGCGTAATACGTAATAATAACGGTAGCGTAGGCGAAGCTCCATCTTCAGGGTCACAGGCAATGCTGACGATGGGAGATGATCCTAGTTGTCGTAACCTTCCTGGGGTCCATCTTCCAGGTACTCCTCTTCATAGTCTGGCCATGGGAATAGCCAGGGACAAAGCCATGAGTACTCTTTAAGTACTCGCAAACTAATACTAACAGGTAAGGGGTTTTTTGGATAATAGGACACTAGGCTCTAGGGTTGTTTTGCAAAAAGCCAGGTTTATCTCTACTAAGTTCCAAAGCTAGTCCCAATTTTATAACTCCTAAGTGGGATCTTGTAATTCAGGTCACAACTCTGTTGTGGTCAAGTCAAAGTCTCAATTCGTTTCACAAGTCATTTTGAAAAGTCTGACTGGGGAACAGTATGGCCACTCCAACTGTCCATAACCGCGGACGCGGCTATTCAAATAGTTTGACACTCTGCAGAGATTGTACACTTTCACCACAATATTCGATACATTCGTCAGGAACAAATCCTGAATTTACCATACTCAGTATGCGGATAATCAATCCTAATCTTTCAATTACACGCCCTAGTATAAGCACCTCTCATGTGAGTTTGGCCTCCCAACCATGACCAACTGTCATCTTGGGTACTGCACAGGTGGACAATCTTCACAAGGTAGCCTCAGCTCAGACCATGGTCGTGAGGGAACTAATACTAAGGAATATAAGTTTCCAGTCAAGCCCTACCCAATCTTCGGGTATTGTGGTTGTATGATAAAATTGGAATGGTATCACATCTAGACAACCATCAGTTTTATAAAGGGCTAAGGCTCATGCCTCAACATTTTCATCACCAAAATCATCAAGTGTTTGGAAACACATGTCCAAAACATTTCAATAGAATGATCCATCATTCCAAGGTTTTCATAACCATTTTTCCTCCAAGTATTCCCATCTAAAGTTGATCAAGTTTTATGCTTAGCACTAGCATCTACAGGTGGGGGTAAGCACTGATGAGGGGTGGTAAACTAGTGGGGTTTTAACTAAGTTCAAACTCAAGCCTTAGGATGACATCAAGGTTATCTAGCTTAGGCCAAATTTTATGCTCTTTATGCAACCTTCAGCACAACTGTCTAGTATCTACCAAACTCTTAGGTAGACTCTAAGTAAGCTTTGATAAAGGAATAAAGTAAGAAGCTTGCACATAAAACTAGGATTTGGTTTATCAAGTGGGTATGATCACATATGCATAAGGCATATAGTAGTCATATCACAAGTATGGGTTTGTGGCATTCGTAGGGTATCTTGCAAGGGTTAGCTTGCATCAATATCAGTATAAGCTTGCATAGTTACTAGCTTGCTCAATCAACTAGTAGTATTAGGCTTGCATTGGTATCAGCTTGCCTTGTGCAGAGCAGTGGTTGAAGTTCTCCTCGGCTTCCTCTTCGTAGTATCATCCTTCCTCCTCGTATCCTTGGTCGGTACTAGCGTCTATGAATAAATACGAGGTACACAATCACCAAACAATACTTAACTACTTGCAATCATCACACACAAGGGTCCTATAGATGATCTAGCATCATCTCTAACATTACAAGGTTAAGGCTTGGTTCAAATCTTTTTTTATTTTTAGAAAAGTAATTTCTACTCATTGAAAAACTACTTAAGATTTAATATTCTCCAAACTAAACATGGGATCATGTTGACACATGTCATCACCACATATTGTAGTCCATGGGAATGTGATTTAAAGTGGTGTCACAATTTAACAAGGTTTTACCCTTTTATTTTAATTAATTAAAGTGGCTAGAAATGCTTATGAAGCATTCTTTTATTACTTGAACAATATTTCTGCAAGTAAACCTATATATTTTTATATATTCTGAAAGGTATGGTTAAATGTGATTTTTGAGAGTTGGAATCAACTCAAAAGCTATTATGGTTTAAATTTGAAAAATGTTTGAATGCAGAAAAGCTTCTGCCTTGTTATTTTTATCAGGGGTGATCCATAGATCGAAATGACTTGAATCCAACGGGCTTGGATTCAGCATTCACGGGCCTTTCCAACAAAATTGGTTTCATTCAAATTGGTGCACTGAATTGACCTGGGTTGATTTTTGAAACTGGGTACAGAAGTGTGTTTGAATTGAAATAGAAAAAGATTTAATTTGAATAACTGGGCTGCGCGGGAAATTCTAACGGGCCGGCCTGCTAAGCGCAGTGCTCCCGCGGGCTGCTTAAGTGGGTGTCCCCACTCGTCAGTGACACGGGGCTGGGCGAAGCAGTATGGGGCAACGTGGATCGTTCGATCTAGTTCTAATCTAACGGCTGGGAGTCATCATCGACGCGTGACAACTCCGGCAAGAACGAAACCTAGCACGGCCAGTGAGGGTCTCTAGGGGCTCACCGGGGTGCTGGCGAGGGTCGGCGAGGCGGGCGAACGACGAAGTCGACGACGGCGAACTCATGGGTGGTCGCGGCAGCTCCTGGGGTGGCTCCAATCGCTGGCTCCTTTCTTCTCCGGCAACGGCAGGCTCCAGTGAAATTCCGGCGAGGTGGTGCTCGCCTTGCTCTGAGAATGGTGTGGCACGATCAGTGAGGAGAGGGGAGTGAGATGGTGTGAAGAAATCGAGCTGGGGTGGCCTCTATTTATAGTCGAGCGAGGGGACCGTCGGGGCGCACGGTGAGCTTGTCGGGGGCGACGTTACAGGCAGCTAATGGCATGGGCAAGGGTAGGGGATGGTGTTGTGTCTCTTGGCGATTCTCAACGACATGGTCGCGAGGCATGGGGCGGTGTGGTTTGGTCTGGAACGGGCGATGCTCTGCGCGGCAGAGGCGGCGTCTTCGACGGCGGGCGGTGGCTGTGCGGCACGGGGCGGCAAATGGGGATGTCTGGCGGTCTCCTGGGTTGATGGCGATCGTGTATGCACGCGGCGAGGGCGGCACGCGGTCTGTGGATGCTGGTCGAGGGTGGCGCTCTGGCGCACGCTCGGCATGGTCTGGGCGCGGCTTGTGCGCGTGGTCCAGGGCTTGGCAACGCTTGCGGCTGGGACAGTGAGTGGCGGTGGACGGTGGGCTACCTCCTAGACAAGGTTGGCACGGCTAGTTCTCCCTCTAGCTTGCTGTCCACAATGGGGTGACATTGGGGTGCTCGGCTGTTCACCATTAATGGCAATGGCAAGCTCACAGGGGTGCTAGTGTTGGGCTAATCTTTCTAGATGATCTACTGAGCTGTGTGTGAGCTAACTAGGGAACAAGTTAGGCAAGAATCACTGCACACTATAGTGTTTGATGTTTTGTTTGATTTGTGTCTGCAACCTGTTTGATGAAATGGCCGCATGAAATCAAGTTTTGAATTTTGAAATGATTTTTGGTGGGTTTGCTAGATTGGTGTTGGTGAGTCTGCAGATGCTTGGGTTTTGAAAGTTGAGCTTGTTTGAGTGGGTTTTGAAAAAGTGGGATCTTCCCATATGAAGAAGATTCAATTTTGAATTGTCATTTAAACTAAGCATTTGAAAGTTTCTGAATGATCACAAAGTGGGCCTTGATACTCTGTTATGAGTACATTCAAGGGGTGCAAAGATCCAGAAAAGTTTCTGTTAGGTTCTGAAAGTTTGAGACAGCCAAAGTAGGCATGGGAGTTAAATTGGTCAAAATGACCATTCATTTAATATATTTGTTTTGATTTACTTGTCTTTAAGGAAAGTGTGGGAAATGTTTTAGATGATGTTCATTTCACCTAAGAAACATTTTACAAGCAATGGATCACACAAACAAGGTGGTTTTTAAAGAAATCCAAAATCTATGCATACACATATACATGCATTCATGAGTTTATTTAGAAAAGTTTTTGTTAACCCTAATCTTGATGATTAGTGTTTGATGATCTAAGTTTGGTATTTTTGGGATGTTACAGTAGCTCCCAAAATATAGATTTCTTCTTCCACATGGGTGCGTGTCCGCCAGCTTCCTTCGGAACGGACTGTCCACCAGGACCCTTTCCAAAGATTACTTTTAAATCCTTCACCATATCAAATACATCATCACCAGTACGACGGACAGGCTTACTCCGGTGATCTGCTTCACCATTGAAATGCTTGCCTTTCCTTCTTAGGGAATGCGTGGGCGGAAGAAAACGACGATTCCCTAGGTACACATTCTTCTTGCACTTATACAAATAAATACTTTCAATGTCATCTAAACAGTGTGTGCATGCATTGTATCCCTTGTTTGTCTGTCATGAAATGCTACTAAGAGCAGGTCAATCATTGATGGTTACGAACAACAATGCCCGTAGGTTAAATTTCTCACGTTTGTGCTCATCCCACACACGTACACCTTGTCCGTACCATAGTTGTAAAAGTTCTTCAACTAATAGCCTTAGGTATACATCAATGTCGTTGCCGGGTTGCTTCGGGCCTTGGATGAGCATTGGCATCATAATGAACTTCCGCTTCATGCACAACCAAGGAGGAAGGTTATACATACACAAAGTCACAGGCCATGTGCTATGACTGCAGCTCTGATCCCCAAAGGGATTCATGCCATCCGTACTTAGACCAAACCATAAGTTTCTCGTGTCACCTGCAAAGTCCGGGTACTTTCTCTCAATTTTTCTCCACTGCGACCCATCAGCGGGGTGTCTCAACATCTCGTCCTTCTTACGGTCTTCTTTGTGCCATCGCAACAATTTGGCATGCTCTTCATTTCTGAACAAACGTTTCAGCCGTGGTATTATAGGAGCATACCACATCACCTTGGCGGGAACCCTCTTCCTCGTGCGCTCCCCCTCAACATCACCAGGGTCATCTCGTCGGATCTTATACCACAATGCAGTGCATACCAGGCATGCATCCAAATTCTCGCACTGCTCACCGCGATAGAGGATGCAGTCATTAATGTATGCATGTATCTTCTGTACCTCTAATCCTAGAGGGCAGACAACCTTCTTTGCTTCGTAAGTACTGGCGGGCGGTTCGTTATCCTTTGGAAGCAGCTTCTTCATTATCTTCAACAACTTTTTAAATCCCTTGTCAGGCACACCGACCTCTGCCTTCCATTTCAGCAATTCCAGTGTGCTGCCTAGCTTTTTGTGGCCATCTTCGCAATTGGGGTACAACAATTTGTTGTGATCATCTAACATCTGCTCAAATTTCAACCTCTCCCTTTCGCTATCACATTCTCCCTTTGCATCAGCAATGGCCCGACCAAGATCATCAACTGGCTCATATGATGCGCGTTCTTCTGCTTCTTCATCCTTCATCATCATTGTCTTCCATTGTAGTACCACCGTATTCAGGGGACATAGGATAGCTGTCATCATTCTCTTCATCTTCGTTGTCTTCCATCATAACCCCTCTTTCTCCGTGCTTGGTCCAACAATTATAGCCAGACATGAAACCAAACCGAAACAAGTGGCCATGAAGGACTCTTGAGGAAGAGTATTCCTTCTGATTCCGACACTCACCACATGGACAACAGATAAAACCATTCCGCTTATTTGCCTCTGCCACAACGAGAAAAGAACGCACGCCTTTAATGAACTCGTCAGAGATTCGGTCAGCGTACATCCATTGTCGTCTCATCTGCATTTTATAAGTTCATCAAACAAAATCACGATGCTAAGAGTAGTACTAGTCTAAAAATAAAAGAACACATCGTATACATCAAACAAGCACTGATTTAAAAAACTTTCTACTATATCTTTAGTCCCGGTTGGACACACCAACCGGGACTAAAGGGGTTGCGGCAGGCTGGGGCCAACATGAGCCCGTTTAGTCCCAAATGGTGTCTCCAATCGGGACTAAAAGTGGGTGACGACACTATATGTCGTGAGTGGACACTATGCCAGTGAGTGGCGACACTGTTTCAGTGGATGGCGACAATATGACAGGGGTGAGTGTCGACATTATGTCATGAGTGTCGACACTATGTTGTGCTGCTTAATCTATAAATAGGCTTCCTTGTGAACTATCAACTGTAAGGAAGATCGTGTGCGAGACCAGGGACACCACTACGGCGGAGCTTCTCGAAGATGTCTTAGGACCTCGTCCTCAGACATCTTCGAGGAGCTCGCCGTAGAGGCACTCCCTAATATGTGAAATTAGTTAGCTCCACCAGCATACTAATTTAGCTAGAAAAGATATGAACTTAAAGATGGTGTGCGCGAGCAGGGACACCACTATGGCAGAGCTTCTCGAAGATGTCTTAGGATGCCTCATCCTCAGACATCTTCGAGGAGCTCGCCATAGAGGCACTCCCTAATTTAATTTGGTAGCTCCTTGGCGTGTTCATGTTTTTGTTCTTAATTTCTTGCTTAACTGGCCGATGATTAACTAAAATGCTAGGGCGCCACTATATATATGTGTGTCTCATAGTTTTGGTACTTATTTTTGTTTCAATGGATTTTGTGACGACGGGTAGAAGAAAGAAGAATATTTTGTTGCTCGACGGTGACATGATGCACTGTGAACCGACCGGATTTCAAGACAACGTGTCAAACCAAGATATGTATATAGGAGTAACTCATGTATCTATGTGCTTCGATGAATCAAATGAATTTCGAGAACTATATGTGCCAAATTAACCAGATATACAGAGATAGAACCCACACAAAATATATCCATTTCTAGAGCATGAAATGAGCTAAAACAAGCAATGAGAGATGAAATGATGAAGTTGCTAACCTCTTAGGACCCTTGATAGATGTGGAGCCAAAAAATCTTCACAAATCTTGAGAAAAATGGGGAAGAACTCGAGATTGAGGGGAGAAATTTAAGAGGGATGATTGTGTGAGCTTGAAATGGCTCGGGCTGGGAAGGGGAAAGGGAAGAAGATATAGTCGGGGACTTTAGTCCCGGTTTGAGAAACAAACCGGGGCTAAAGGTCCACGCATCTGTTCTTTTCCAGCGCCAGACCCTTTAGCTCCGGTTTGTTAAACCAACCAGGGCTAAAGTTCACATACGAATCGGGGCTAATGTCTTCTGGTCCCTGCGGCCATTTCTAGCCGTTGGGACCAGGGCATTAGTCCCGGTTTGTACCAGAACCGGGACTAATGCTCTGGACCAAATATCCATTTTCTACTAGTGAGTGAATATACATGAAGAAAAGCAAGACATAGTTAGCAGGAAACAATTGTATAGTTTTATACTACCTCCGTTTCTATGAATAAGGCGCACACGCATCTCATGGTAAACTTTGACCGAATAAATTGAACAACAATATTTTTATTATATTAATTAATACCGTTAGATTCGTGTTGAAAAACACTTTCTAATGATACTAATGTTATCCAACAATCATTATATATTTAGAGTATTTTTTATTCAAATAAAAACACGCAAAATGAGAGCGCATTATTCTTTCAAACGGAGGGAGTATACAGGAATAACATGCATCCATGGAATGGATGCTATCTTCTCTTCTCATTAACTTGTACAAGGCCAATGAACCATATACATTCTATTTATTCTGTTTTATAGGAAATCATACTATGAGAGCCTCATAACTGATTTGGCATGACCCACCATGCCTTACGCCATCACTAACATTTAGATCATAGCAAGATGCATGGTCCCCCGGTTTTTATCGTTCATTGATATACCACCCACAGGCCACAGTCACACAATATATTAATATCCGCACATCCACTATATGATGCATGTTGGTTTGAAAAATCACTGTAATAGATACAGATGGAACAAGTTTTAGAGGGGTGCCGAGATGGATGGATCCACGTGGTGCACATAGAATGTTAAGTGATTCTATTAGGAATTGTAGACATTAGGAAAGAGCTTTATAGTATATACGAAGCTAAAGGTAATTGCTTGCATGCATGGATGTAGCGCAAAGAGAGCGATCGTGTAAACATGCTCACATACACCGTAGTTTGAACCTTCTTTAGAGAGCATGGATACTTTTGGCAGCTCGAAGGATGAGTCGGTCTATCTACTTGCCACAAGTCAAGTTGCTACCGGTATATCCTTTGTTACTCCAGCGTCTCCCTGGCGGCAGGTCTCGCCAGCACGCCGGACTCAATAGCAGTAGGGTTGTTGCTCCTCTGCTGCTCTGCTCCTCTCGTCGATTGCTTCCTATGGCAAGGATGCTCGTCCGCGCCGGAGCTTCGTCGTTGATCTGGAGGAGGATGAGGACAAAGGACTTGATTGCTTTTTCAAGTTTCTTTCAAGGTCCTCGATGCAATTTCCTGGGCCTCTGTGTAATATTTATCTTTCTGGCATGTTTGTACTCCAGGGACTAATATGCAGCAATATATGTCGGGTGCTTTGCACCCGTTCAACGTTCAAAAAAAAGTCCGCTAGATCTCAAAAAAAAACTTTTGTTTTTTTCTATTGAAACAATATTATTTTGAAAATAGGTATATCAGCTTGAACGAGGCAACGGTCTATCAGGAAAATAATGTCATATTATTTTTTGTTTAGTTGTGTTGTGCAGTGGCGAGCGAGTGGGGGCACAGTCGTCCAATGTCTCACCATTTGGTGTATAGTATGTTGATAGCAGAACAACAGTGCGACATAGAGTAAACTGACTTCTAAGCACTCCCTTTGTTCCAACCAATAGAAGGTATATTTTTTTTAAAGTCAAACTTTTTTTTAAGAAACACAGTACAATCAAAGACGCACAAAACATGTACATGCACCCACCCCTGTGAACGCACACACGCACACCCTACCTCTATGAGCACTTACGAGAAACTGAGTCGGCGGATCGGGTCTTGAGATTGACGAAGTCACCACGAACGCCTCGCTGTCGACGAAAATGTCGTCTCCCACTGAAAGAATATTCCACCTTTTATGCAACACACAGTGTCAAACCTGGGTTTGAAGTCTGGTGGACTAGGGTTCCATCAAAATAAAGACGAGCACACGCAATCCACAACCTACATTCTTAGGAGAAAAGAACAATAATGTTGGATACTGAATGAGCCGTAACGAGATATGTTTTTAATTTGGTGTCGAATTGGTTGAGATACTACGGGTGAGTAACAAGGAAAGTCAGTGGTGGAGGACGGAAAAAATTCGAGGTAGGGCAAACTCTAAAAAAAAGTAAATACCAACTCATTCTTGATGACATTTTTATCGATAAAGCCGTTTCAACTATTGTTGTTTCTACCAGTAAAAGCAATACTAACTTAACAAGACGATAAACGATACGAAGTATGATATATCATTTAAATATTAAGATAATCTCTAAAGTCTTTAATTCTCTGCATATGAATAAATAATATCTCAAGGTTATCTTATATAAGCTCATGCTCATAATAATATAAATTCCCATGATAAATCTCTATAAGCCAAGAAATCTTATTTGCGCGGAATCATTTCAGGCAAGACAAACAATTCTGAAGAAACTCTAATGACAACTCATCAAATCGATGGTAAAAATAAGTTGTAATAGGTTTTATTGAAAAATAGAGGTGACCACACGCCCAAATAATCAATAGTGAGCTAGTGTTTTCTCGCTTTTAATGACTTTTCACTTATTTTTTGTTATCACTTCGTCCATACTTAGAATTGTGATCTTATTTTTTTGCGCAAATTCACATCTTTAGTAGGGTTCTAAACCATCATTTCTTTAATTGAGATACAAACATAAAACATAAACTGTCACATAATAAAAGTTGGTTTTGACCACATGCCATAAGGTGGCCAAAATACTCTCATGACCTCCTTAGATACCTCATCTAGGACATTGTTTAGAGTTAATTTTTATTAGATTGCGAATTAGCGATTGTGGAGAGAAAGATTTGGTTTAAACTAGACTACACCTAGTCCTTATTTCACTTCAGAATCAATTTTGCGCGGTGTTTACTAAAATAAGCATAACTTTCTCATACGAAGTCCGTTTTCAACATATAACCACTCAAACTGTCCAGAAAAAACATACGCATCTAAAGGTTTTCTACAAAAATCAAGGTAGGACGGCTGCCCTACCTTGCCTTACTGGGAGCTCCGCCCGTTGTTTAGAGGGCATCGTCTCACAAAATTCGATGCCAAATCCATACATTTCAAGACGAACACAACTGGCATCGATCATCACACGCATAACTATTCTGCTACTGCGAGCTACTAGTATAGCTAGCCGACACTGCACTAGCAAACCGGTAACCACTTATCCCCGCTATTTGCGTGTCATTGCGTGTGCCCGCGCGCATACATACGTGATATATACGTGGCCGGCCCTTTCAACGGAACCAACAGACTCCACGCATCATCGTCACCTTTTTTGACAAGAAAACAAAGGAGTTCTCTTTCTTGAGGCCATAGCGTGCTACCGCCAGACATGGTTTCGTCTCCCGCGCGCAGAAATGGACCGATGATCTGGCACGGCAGGGCATGGGGTTTGCGCTGCTGTCGTATATAGTACTGTAATCCGTAAGTTGCCTGCTGGCTGGAGCGCACCAGCGAGCTAGCTTAGGTAGTGAGACGGCCGGGCCAGGCAGCCGGTCGAGTCGATGACGAGTCATGCATCTTACCCGGTCCCGTCTTCCGTGTGCGACAGTGAAGCGTGTGCCGGGTTCCTGCCTAACCGCGCGCCTCCTTTTCAGCTAGCTAGGACAACGGCTTGATTATTCCTTGTTACTACTCCTGTGTGCTAAGCATGGCCAGACAGTGTATGTATCTGAGTACGCGTCACGTACCAACAAGCTGGCTAGCTTAGCTAGCAAGCTAGTTGTGCTCAAAAAACGCAGCATTGTCGGGTTAGGATTTGACAAACTAAAGGACATTATGGTCAATTACGTCTAGACAGTATGTGAGACAACTTACCCAATAGCTGAGGTTTTGTGATAAAAAAAAGTTTTAGTACTAGGATTATGGTTATGTTCAACACTGGCACTAGGAGTTCCTCTTGGTCATTTTTTTAAAAATAAAAAATTTGGACCATTTCTTGATATCTTGCTCGTTAATCAAAGGGCTTGTTTGGATGGCACGCAACGAAGCAAGAAGCAAAACATGTAGTAGTATATTTTTATACAGCGATGGCATTATTGAAACGACCTACGTAGGTGGGTTAGTTATGCATGTCTGTACGTAGCCATGGAGTTTCTTTCTTGGCAGCTAAAACCATTATTGGTTTTGAACTGGTATGCATAGCATCAATTAACCCATGTTAATTAATCACCGTTCCATACTCTAAACAATACTCTCTAATTATAAGAAATTTTAGCTTAGTGAAATAAATGTATCTAATCGTCTTCTAGTGTATATATATTCAAGACAAACCTGCTATACATTAAAAAATATTAAATACATTTGATTAAAAAGATAAAACGTCTTATATTTTTAAAATGGAGTATAGTACGGATGGAGTAAATAAAATGGAGTATAGTACGGAGTAGTAGTAAAAGACAACGCAGCTGTCTGGTTCCTAGTAATTTCTTGTAGACGATCGATACGTACGTTGAGAAAAACAGAATATATTGTGGCCAGGTCAGACAACGTAAGGATCTATCCGTATCGCCCGCGTCGATCACATGCCGCCACATGCATGCGGTCCTCGTCTCGTACGTCTCGGTATCCTCCCGGACAAAAATAACCTAAAAAAATAACAATGTCACGAAATAAATTCTGGTCAAAAGAAATTCACGAAACTAACCCATTTTGCAACATCATACAACGTGGCGTCGCACCCTGAAGTGCGGCGCCGTTACGCCTGGCGCCGCGCACCTGCCAGCATGGCGCCTCGCGGGCCCCGGTCCCGCTAGTGCGGCGCCTTGTAGCATGGCGCCGCACTGTGTAGTGCAGCGCCGTTGCGCCTGGCGCCGCACTTTAGGTTTTCTACCCGCGCGGCGCCAGCCCTCCCCAGACCCATCTCATTCCTCTCAGACACACACGAGCGCATGGCGGCTAGGATTTCTCGGCCCCGGCGATTCCTCTCTCCAAAAACCCAAGATTTGCTGGATTTGTCCAAGGATCTTGCTCCCAATCCCTCCCCCAGGTATCTCCTCTCAAATCCCTTGCTATTTGTCCAAAAATTTCTTGCTAATTTACCCGTTTGTTCAAATTTCGGTGAAACCCTAGGTTCAATTAGATGTAGAGATTGAGATGAACCATTGCAATGCTTATTTGATATTTAGGTTTAGATATGGCATAGTACTCTTTGGTAGAACTCTAGTTGGTCTATTTATCTTTGAAGTATATGTTAGGTGCTTTTTCATATTAGCAATTCTATATGGCTAGAGTAAGATGGAGATATGGTAGAACTCTAGTTGGTGTTTTGATTTATCTTACAATTATATGGTAGAACTCTAGTTGGTTGATTTAGCTTGCAATTCTAGATGCTAGAACTATAGGTAGAGTAGGATGAATATGTAGGATGTCTCTATAAGATGGACAAAAGCTAGAACTATATGCTAGAACTATAAGATGATTGATTTAGCTTGCAATTCTAGATGCTAGAACTCTAAGATGGACATTTTGTATTTGTTCTTATTCTCTCTATTGTTTTGAATATGTAGGATGTTTCTAAACCCCCTTCTAAACAATGCTCACTATGATGTTCAACACCGTGCCTACAAGATGTCGGAGAAGAGACAGGTACTAAAAACGTCCATGCAAGTCGAACAAGATGCCATGTTCGTTTAGATGGAAATCTAACATTTTGCCATTGTATGTTTGCAGGAGCTTCAACCCCTTCGACTTAGGTACCACGAGGTCTCGTCCGGCAAGATCCCTTATGATGCACGGTACACTCCGTACATCCAGTAGCTAGGACTCCTCCCCTTTATCCACATGGTCACTCGGTCCACACCGGCCTTCAACCCTGTTGCGATCACCGCGCTTGTGGACCGATGGAGGCCGGAGACGCACACCTTTCACCTTAGGACCGGTGAGACTACGGTCACTTTGCAGGACATGAGCATCATCCTGGCACTCCCAATCGAGGGAAACCCTGTGTGCATGTGCTCGGATTCAGACGGGTGGCATGAGCAGATGGTCTCCCTTATAGGGAAGGATCCACCCGAGGCTATAAACGCGAAGGGGGAAAGACCGAGGATCGCTGCCGGGGCTACTTTTACTTGGATCATCCAGAATTTCAAGATTTGCCCCGAGGATGCCGATGAGGAGACGATCAAGACATACACTCGTGTGTATGTGTGGTACATTATCACGAGGACTCTGTTTCCTGACAGCAGTGGGGATCGTGCTCAGTGGCATTGGCTCAAGTTGCTGGTTTTTTTTTGACTCTACCTTCAGTTGGGGTTCTGCGGCGTTGGCCTGGTTGTACCGTCAGGTAATGAGTTATTTACAAATGTTTTTGTATATTTCTGCACTATCTCAAAAATAATTGTTCTTACCAAATGGTTGTTCACTTCATCTGCAGCTGGATGACGCTTTCCTTAGGAGCGCCGCCGATTCAGGGATTGGTGGTTGTTTACTCCTTCTTTCGGTGTGGAGCTGGGAACACTTCTCTATTGGACGGTCAAGATTGTTGTCACTCAATCCTTACATTGATAACAGCAATGACTACCTTCTCCCCACGTGGGCTTACAAGTGGGATGTGGTCTCCGAACCGCCAACGAACCCAGTGGAGGCGTAAAAGAGGTACACCAACGAGTTTGACACGATCACCATGGATCAGGTAATTTCCTCGGGTGCGGTCAATTATATGTCTTGAACTTGTAATCTTTGACCCTGACATGAGTGTGGTATGATGCAGGTGACGTGGGAGCCATACGGTCGAGGGGACCGCTTTGGTGTTCCGGAGGACTATCGCCTTAACCCTATTTGCCTCAGAGAATCTCGGCTGTGGCTAATGCGTTGCCCCATGGTGTGCATGTGGGCTGTTGAGTATCACCAGCCTCATCGTGTCATGACCCAGTTTGGGTTATTTCAGATTGTCCCGCCTGAGTGGAAGGACACGGACTTAGGGCTCCATAGGTAAGCTATTAAGTGCCTTACCATGTGATGTGCTTATCATTCGCCAAATCACGCATTTTGACTTGTTGTTGTGTGCAGCTTGGACAGGAAGAAGCAGAGGAAGGAGAAGGATTGGCCCAAGCTTCATAGGAAGCACCTTGAGAAATTCAGGAGGTGTGTGACCGAGGCTAGGAAAGCAAAAGGATCACAGGATAGGCCCTTCAATTGGGATGCTTTCAACAACTACATCGCATGGTTCGTTGACAACGCGCGGGTGGAGATATACCCACGGGCATTTCGGGATTCGATCTTGGAGGAGCCATTGGTGTTTGATGAGCTTTCAACCGAACAATACAACATCATGGTCAGAGAAGGGCGACAAACCGAGTTTGCTCCCTTGGTCAACTTTGTGGTAAAGTGTGCCGAATAATATTTTTTCCGTCTAGGCGCTTCTCACACCTTGCATGGATAACTTACTAGTTTTTTGTGTATGACAGCGCGATCAGGTAAGGAAGTCCGCCTTCTTTTTTGCCAAGTCACGAGCAAGTTGAACTACCTCTTCGAATGCCTTCCTCCTCTTCTCCTCCTCAGCTTCCTTCCTCTTCCTCTCTTCCTCGGCCTCCTTCCTCTTCCTCTCTTCCTCGGCCTCCTTCCTCTTCTCCACCACCTCCATAGCATTCGCCCAGATCTTCGAGTAGTTCACACCTCCCCCATCATTGGCCTTGTTGGGTTGAGTCGCCATACCTATTATAAGAATAAAAGGGGCAAGTTAGTAAAGGATGCATTTAACCCAATAAACATGAATGATAGTAAAATATGCATAAATGTGAACATACCTACGAGCATACGGGTTTGGTCCGGCTAAGTAACCTATCATACTAGCGGGATTAAAACCACCACGCCCTCTTCCTCTTCGTAGCCCAAGTTGTCGACCTCTTTGTTGTCTAGGAGCTTGTTGTCTAAGAAAATTGTGACTAGGAGCTTGTTGGCTAGTCCATGGTTGGCTAGTCCATGGTTGGCTACCACTTGGTTGGCTAGTCCTTGGTTGGCTTGGAGCTTGTTGGCTACCACTTGGTTGACTTGGAGCTTGTTGGCTACCACTTGGTTTGCTTGGAGCTTGTTGGCTACCACTTGGTTGGCTTGGATCTTGTTGGCTACTACTTGGTTGGCTACTACTTCCTTGATTTCCTTTTGCTCTTTTCCTTTGAGAACACTTTCTTGCATTGTGCCCTTCACCATTGCACATTCCACACCGGGCTCTCTCACGAGGCTCTTGGAATTGGTCGTTGCCCGTTTCCCGACCACCACCACGTCCCCATCTGTCCATGTCGCTCCTAAAACGCTTTGTCTTGCGTCTTCCACGTCCAACAACCTTCCATTTCGGATCGGGCCATAGTTGAATTCCATGGTACTCCAGCCATTGTGATTGGTCCAAGTATGGATGAAATCTACGAGCCCATGTCTTCTTAGTAGTCTCAATAGAGAACTCAGCCTCTCGCACCGTGAGCGGATTATTGTAATCCAAATGTCGTCTGCGAGACGCCACGAGCAAGTGCGAGCACGCAAGATGAAGCAATGATGGCCTTCCACATGTGCACTCACAGGTCTTGAGCGAGACCTTGAAAGCTCGGCCTCCGTGTTGGACACCATCAGCCGTTGTACCTCCGGGCTCCGTAACTTGGTAAATTAGCTCGTCATTGTCATTCTCCGTGACAACTTGGGAATCCGCTTTCCTTGTCTGAAATTGCATCCAATCGTCAACCTTCGGAGGGAACTTGTATTTGTACTTGTTCTTGTTGTCCCCCGCAATATGTCGGTCCGTTTCATGTGAGTATTTCAGAAAATACCCATTCATCATGTCGAATGTATATCGGACTATTGCAGTGACGGGCAATGCACGGACACCTTTTAGCAACTTGTTAAATGCCTCTGCCATGTTGCTTGTCATTTGGCCATACCTCCGGCCACCGTCATCAAAAGCTCGTGCCCACTTTCCCATATGTTCAATGTTCCTATTGAGAAACTCGCGACCACCGGCATTGAGTTCTTTGTTGACTAGCAATTTGTTGTACAAGTTAGAGAAACGACGTTCTGTGAAAGCGAGGCAACAATCTTGTAGATCATCGGACAAATCCTTGCTCTTGCATGCCCTATAGTAGTTTGAACAAAAGTGTCTCATGCACCAACGATGGTGCAATGGTGCATGGCCGGGAATATCAATCATCACAGCATTGAGAATTCCTTGATGACGGTCAGAGATGACACATATCTCCCTTTGAGGGGTTAATATCTTGGTTCTCAAAAGATAGAAGAACCACTCCCAATTATCATTGCTTTCCGCCTCCACCAAAGCAAACGCCAAAGGAATCAACCGGTTATTCGCGTCATTGGCTATTGCAATCAAGATAGTGCCTTTGAATTGTCCGGTCATAAAGGTGCCATCAACAGAGATGACCGGTCTACAATGTTCAAAAGCCCGGCACATTGCTCAAAACCCCAAAATGCACGGCCAAAAACTCGCACGGTTTTCCCATTTACAACCCTTGTCTTGTTCCCATAAGGTTCAACCACATGAACCATGTCGGGGTTAGCATTGGCCATCGCTAACAACAACCTTGGGATTCGGTTATAAGATTCCTCCCAATCACCGTACAACATCTTGAATGCTGCTTGCTTAGCCTTCCATGCCTTCCCGTACTTCACCTCGTAGTGGCTTTCACAAACTCCATGACCTGCTTGATGGTCATTATTGGAAACGACGCGATGTCATTAGAAAGCCTATAAGCGAGGAACTCGGAGGTGAGTTGTCGGTGCTCGTTCTTCGCATCCTTCCCATCCAACACCGGGCCTCGGCACATGTGAGTTGATATGCAACTAGATATGTGCCAATTAGGACCTCCCTTGAATGGTCTTGCACGCACTATCCAAGGACATCCTTCCTCCTCGCACTTCACCGTGTAACGCTTCTTGATGTCCGAGTGCACGACCGTGTAAGGACGATGATTTCTTCACCGAGAAGTCCTTTATCCATTGCTTGAATTCCAACAAGGTCCTGAACCTTGATCCTTGGCAAAAGCCACTATTCACTTCATTGCCATCCCGGTAAGAACTTGTCCTTGGTCCAAGCACTATGCCTTTGCCACCATCAACCGTGGCTTCATCCGCGAGACTAAGATCACGAAACAAAGGCACCCGATGGTCCCGACCCAATACGGTATGGTGGATTTCGGCCTCTCTAGCTGTGAACCCCTCCTCGTCAACTTCTTCTTCGGGACCATCATCATCCGAGTCTGATGCATAGCCTTGAGAATACGGGAGGTCATGGTCCATGTCATCTTGTGTGATATATTTCTCTAAATCTCCAATATTGTTGTCGTGGAGTTCAACATCATCATTGTCATCTTCATCTTCACCCCCACAATCATCATCTTGGTGTCATGAAATCGGGCTCAATGTTTGGGTCAAGGGAGGTTCACGTCTTAGCTCTTGGTCTACGGGTGGAGGACTCATAGTACGCAATGGGGATGACATACGGTTCAAGTCCAAAGACAATGAACTACCAATT
Organism: Avena sativa; assembly: GCA_916181665.1. Classification (NCBI taxonomy): domain Eukaryota; kingdom Viridiplantae; phylum Streptophyta; class Magnoliopsida; order Poales; family Poaceae; genus Avena; species Avena sativa. The sequence continues at coordinate 291,160,253 of OV702296.1, forward strand.
TTCTTAGTGGCAAATAACTCAAGAGTCTTGTCTAGTGATTCGTTCACCACCTCCTTGTATGCAAGCCAACGGGCCTCGGAGAAGATATGCATGGTCTTCCAACGGACATGCATTCCCAAGCCAACATTATGTCTTCCCTCCAACTCAACATCATCTTTTGGGTCCATCCATTTCAATTTAATCCTCAATTGCTCCAAGACCTCGGCATATGTTGGAGTACGCTCAAACACCAAATCGAGCTCGTCCGGGTCCGGTTCTATGTTACCTCTCAAAAAAGCATCCTTGTCTACATGGTGAACATGAACAATTCTTGCCATGCCTAACATAATCACAACAACAATACCATGGTCAACACACTCACTAGATACCCATGCTAACATTAACACAATACCAACCCATATGCCAATACAACAACATTCTACCATGCATCTTACAAAACAAACTAGGGTTTGCAAGATATGAACCAAAACAAGAAATTAATGGGTCAAATCATAGATGAAGGGAAGAATACCTCAAGGCACTTGGGGGGATCGAACTCCACGGAGAGAGGCTTCCGATTTGGACACTAGGAGGGAGGAGGTGGAGGGGGGAGAAGAGCCGCCGCCGCCGCTGCAGCTCGGGTGTGTCTGAGAGGAATGAGATGGGTCTGGGGAGGGCTGGCGCTGCGCGGGTAGAAAACCTAAAGTGCGGCGCCAGGCGCAACGGCGCTGCACTACACAGTGCGGCGCCATGCTACAAGGCGTCGCACTAGCGGGACCGGGGCCCGTGAGGCGCCACGCTGGCAGGTGCGCGGCGCCAGGCGTAACGGCGCCGCTCTTCGGGGTGCGGCGCCACGTTGTATGGCGTTGCAAAAATGGTTAGTTCCGTGAATTTCTTCTGGCCAGAGTTCATTTCGTGACATTGTTATTTTTTTTAGGTTATTTTCGTCCATTCTGCCATGATATGTAGACTCTGCGTGCGTGAATATGCATGTGCTCGCTGCAGCTACAGTACGGCACCACGTGTAGTAAAAATACAGTACAATCCATAGAGTGGCGTTCCTATATACTACTCCCTCAGTTCATAAATAACTTACTTGAATTTATAAAAATTTAAATATATCTATATATTAAAATATATCTAGATACATTTAAATTTAGATAAATTCAACTCACTTTTGAGCAGAGGAAGTACTACTAGTATAACTATTTTTTGCGAATCTACTACAGTACTAGTAGTATAACCAGTGGCGGGCTCAGGAATTCACAATAAATATTCATAGTAAAAAAATTGAAGAAAGAAACAATAAAAAATGATGCAGGAGTAGCACTTGATCTTCTAATCAATTGGCTTGTAAGCATTTGTCCTAACCAACTACTTCTATTTATACTCCCTCTGTTCTGAAATACCCTGCATTATCGGTTTAGTTAAAGTCAAACTTTGTAAAGTTTGACCAAATATATTAAAAAAAATTATGTACACCTATAATACAACATAAGAACCATTAGAATCATCATAAAATATATTTTTATAATATATACATTCAGTGCTATAGATGTTTATAGTTTTTTCTATATATTCTACCAAACTTTATAAAGTTTGACTTTGATTAAACCTAAAATGCAGGGTATTTTAGGACAGAGGGAGTACTTGTGATAGAATTTCATCCATTTTTCTATACAAGCATACTAAAATATAAGGCATGCCATATAATTTAAAAAATTTGGCAAAATTTTTGGGTATTCAGCTGAATACCCTTGATACAAGCTGGGCCCGCACCTGAGTATAACATCGCGCTTTTTTTTTGAGAAATACAGTACAAACGCAAACAGGTCTTGAGATTGACGAAGTCACCACAGACGCCTCGCTATCGACGGAAACATCGTCTTTCACTAAAAAAATATTCCGTCTTTATAAGACATCAAAACGTCAAACCTGGAGTTTAAACTCTGGTGGGATGTGCCCTCCTACCCATCCAACAACCAAGGGTGCTCTGAACCGTGTACGTACACGAGATCGATCGATCGATCTGCATGACGCCGACGCGACGTTGCGTGGTGGCACGTGACAAGGAGCGCGCAGCCGGCCGGCCGGGTCGGTCGAGATCGATCGTACTCCGCTGCTGACACGGAACCGGCCGCCTGTCGGGGTCCTATCATATCCTGTACACAAATCTAGGTGCGTGTGCTTGTCGACGCTGCTGCAGTTCGGAAACACTGCCGAGCTAGCTGTTCTCCACTATAGTTCGAAACTTACGGTAGAGCGTGTCAAAATAGACGGGTCTACTCGGATACCCGAGGCCCTCGATTGATCTTGTTAATATAGGCGTACGTTGCGGTACGATAGCTGTCACAGATCGGACTCCTATCTTGTAAACAACCGGACTCCTAGTCCTTAATACGTTAGACTTCCAATACCCTCCCTTAATCATAACTTAGTCAAGTTGAGATTATGTTTAAAGTTTTCAAAACTATGAACAGGAAGAGGCTTTGTGAAACCATCTGCTACTTGATCCTTTGAGGAAATAAATCTAATCTCCAACTGTTTGTTAAAAACTCTCTTTCTAACAAAATGAAAATCAATCTCAATGTGTTTTGCTCGTGCATGAAAGACTGGATTTGCTGATAAATATGTTGCTCCCAGATTATCACACCACAAACATGGTGGCTGAGTCAATTTAACTCCAAGTTCCTCAAGCAAAGATTGTATCCATATTACTTCTGCAGTGGCATTGGCTACAGACTTGTACTCTGCCTCAGTGCTGGACCTAGAGACCGTGGCTTGCTTCTTGGCACTCCATGATATGAGATTTGGTACAAAAAAGACTGCAAAACCTCCAGTTGATCGACGATCATCTGCACAACCTGCCCAGTCAGCATCTGAAAATGCACTGACTAGTCTAGAATTAGACTTTATGAATGTCAGTCCAACTCCAACTGTATGCTTAACATATCTCATAATGCGTTTGGCAGCTGTCCAGTGCAGAATAGTAGGAGCATGTAAATATTGACAAACTTTATTCACTGCATAGAAAATATCAGGTCTCGTGAGTGTAAGATACTGCAAAGCACCCACCATGCTCCTGTAGTTTGTACTATCTTCAGGACCCAGCAATTCTTCTTCATGTGCTGTAATTTTTTCTGAAGAGGATAACGGAGTGGGTGCACCCTTGCATCCTGTCATACCAACTCTTGCAAGAACATCCTGAGCATATTTTGTTTGATTAAGTACTAGTCCATCATTAACGTTTTGAACTTCAATTTCAAGAAAATAGTGGAGATCCCCAAGATCCTTAAGAGCAAATTCCTTGTTCAAATCCTTCAACAAAGCATCTGTCGCGGCTTTTGAAGAGCTAGCAACTATAATATCATCCACATATATAAGCATAAAAATGGTGACTTTGGACTTATGATAGATGAACAAGGACGTATCTGACTTTGAAGCGATAAATCCGAGATGAATTAACTGAGAACTTAGTCGAGAATACCAAGCTCGAGGTGCTTGCTTTAAACCATAGAGCGCCTTGTCAAGTTTGCATACATAGTTCGGTCTCTTCTTGTCTTCATAACCTGGTGGCTGTTTCATGTAGACCTCTTCTTCCAGAACACCATGTAAGAACGCATTCTTTACATCTAGCTGTCGCAAACTCCATCCCCTAGAAACAGCAAGTGCCAGGACAAGCCGAACAGTAGCAATTTTAACAACAGGACTAAAAGTATCCTCATAGTCTATACCATACCGTTGTTTGAAACCTTTAGCTACAAGTCTGGCCTTGTATCTATCAACAGATCCATCGGCTCTTTTCTTAATCTTGTATATCCATCTACAGCCAATAATATTTGTACCATGTCGAGGTGGTACCAATCTCCAGGTTTTATTTTTCATGAGTGCGTCGTACTCTTCACGCATAGCTGTTTTCCACTGTGGATCTACTAAAGCAGTTTGAAAATCAGTGGGTTCATCAGTCGAGGTTGAAAGGCACCATCGAACGGTGCCATCCTTGTATTCACGTGGTTTATGGATTCCTTTGGACGCCCGTGTAGCCGGTTTTGAAGAAGCTGCCACAGGCTGTGCAACAGGGGAGCTAGGAGCTGCTGATCCAGTCGGGGACGCACCATAGGAAGAATTGGTCGCAGAAGATCCGGGCGGAGACACAGCGGGCGAGGACCGAGACGATCCCTCAGCGCGTGTGATGCGACGACCACGCATGGTGGTCTGACGTGGGGAGGGATGTGAGTTTTCATCAGACTAGTGCGGGGACCAATTCAAGGCAGATTGCTGCACCGATCCTGGAGGTGATGCTCCTAGAGAATCCAACACGTGTTCATCATCGTTATTTTCTTCCTCTATGATTGCATGAGAACTGTTTTGGCTATTGTGAGTCGTATTTTGACCCAAAATTTCTGCAGGTTGTTCCGTTGAATCCTGAAAAATAACAGAAATAGGTCTAGGGCCTGGGTTAGTAGTATGAGTATTTTCCATAGAAAAATCATCAAAAAATTCATTCCCATGTTCAAAATGACGAAGAGATTCATCTAGCAAGAGAATTTCCTTTCTAAGAAGGGCGCATGCATTGGGATGAAGCAATTGGAAAGGAAAAATATTTTCGTCAAAAACAACGTCACGAGAGATATATACTCGACCAGTAGAGACTTCAAGACATTTGACACCCTTATGACGGGGACTATATCCCAAGAAGACACATTGTGTAGAGCGAAAGGCAAGTTTACGTTTGTTATAAGGGCGAAGATTGGGCCAGCATGCACACTCAAAGACACGAAGAGACTTGTAGTCAGGACGAGTACCTAAGAGACGATGAATAGGAGTATCATGACGGATGACTTTGCTGGGTAGCATATTAATAAGATATGTGGCGGTGAGAAAGGCTTCATCCCAAAATTTTAGAGGCATGTGTGCATTAGCGAGTAATGCAAGACCTACTTCTACTATATGGCGATGCTTGCGTTCGGCGGAGCCATTTTGTTGGTGTGCATGAGGACATGAGACATGATGGGAAATGCCTTGTTTTTGAAAGAACGGATTTAGTTTAACATACTCCCCTCCCCAATCAGACTGTATGGTAAGAATTTTCCTATCAAGTTTGCGCTCAATAAGCTTTTGAAAGTTGACAAACGCAGAGAAAGCATCAGACTTTTTCTTAAGTAAATATATCCATGTAAACTTGCTATAGTCATCAATAAAGCTTATATAATAGTCATGGCGACCGACAGAGGTGGGAGCAGGACCCCATACATCAGAAAAGACTAATTGTAGAGGTGTTGTAGAAACACTTGTCGATATAGGATAGGGAAGCTGATGACTTTTAGCCATTTGACATGAGTTACAAATTGACTCGATACTAGAATCTCTAACATAGGGGAGTTTATTTTTACTAAGAATTTGACTAACAATGGCCAAGGATGGATGACCAAGACGACTATGCCATTTCGCTTGAGAGGGCTTGGTGGCGACAAAAGCATGCTTCTCGGACTCAGGGGACGACACCAACGATGAAATAAGGGGATAAAGACCACCAACACATCGTCCTTTATGAATGATTTTCCATGTGACCTGATCCTTGATCAACAAGAAGAAGGGATGAAACTCTATAAACACGTGATTATCATAGGTGAAACGATGAACGGAGAGTAAATTTTTGGAGGCATGAGGGACATGAAGAATATTATGAAGGCGAAAATTTTGAACAGGGGTACGAATTGTTGAATGACCAACATGGGAAATAGTCATACCTTGCCCATTGGCCGTGTTAACCTTGTCATAGCCCCTGTAGTTGTCGCGGATGGTCAAATTGTTGAGTTCACCAGTAACATGGTGTGTAGCACCCGTATCGGAATACCAATTTGTGTCCACACCATATGATGCTGCATTAACCTCCTTGTCATCATGTGAATCATCGTCATCATCCTCAAAGCGCCACCAACAATTTTTAGCGGCGTGTCCTTCTTTATTGCATATTTGGCACGTTATGTCCACCCACGGCGTTGAGCGTCGGCGGCCACGACCACGGCCACGCCCTCCTCCTGGAGGTGTAGCACGTCCACCACCACGTCCTTGACGTGGACGGTCATCCCGGCGTTCATCACGCCGATCGTCATGACGGTCACCACGGTAGTCACCACGGTCGCCACGGTAGTCACCGCGATCACCACAGTAGTCACTGCGACCACCTCTATTGCCGCGTGTACGTCGCTGGCGGGAAGCAGCATTGGCAGAGGTCTCAAAGCCGCTGCCAGGTTGTCCATCAAGCATCTCCTGCCGTTGATCGTAGGCGTGGATATGGGAGAACAACTCACAGAGTTTGAGCTTGCTAGCCACGATCCCGATTGCAGCAATGAAGGAGTTATAATCTGCGCCGAGGCCGGCTAGGATGAACGAAATTAATTCATCATCTGGAACAGGGCGCCCGACAGCGGCAAGGTCGTCCGCGATGGACTGCATCTTGGACAGAAATGCCCCAGTGCTTGGGAGTTGATGTCTCTTTGTGTTCGCCAACGCAATTCGAAGGTTCGTGACCTTGGATTGGTTTTGGGAGGCAAACATCTCTTCCACCGCTTGCCATACTCCGGCTGAATTTTCAATCCAGATGACATGAGTGCGAATTTCCTTGGACAAGGACTTGAGGAGATAGCTGAGTACGGTCTGGTCCCGGGATACCCAGGAGGCGTACGCAGGATTGGGCACCATCTTCGGTGCTGTTTCTTTGCCGGCAGCGTCGGTAGTGGCAGGATCAGCGGGCAACGTCTTCGGAGGAGCAGCGTCCGAGCCATCCAGCAGACCGACAAGCTGGGCACCGCGGATTGCGGGTAATACTTGTCCTCGCCATAGTGGATAGTTGCTGCGTGTCAGTTTGTCGGACGACGGTTCGCCGAGGTGGATCGCAGGGCCCGAGCTCGAGGAAGTAGCCATGGCGATCGGGAGGTTTGGGTGGGCAGAAGCGTCGTCGACGGAAACTTTCTCGCGATCAGGTAGATGTATCGGAAGAGGGGCTCTGATACCATGTCAAAATAGACGGGTCTACTCGGATACCCGAGGCCCTCGATTGATCTTGTTAATATAGATGTACGTTGCGGTACGATAGCTGTTACAGATCGGACTCCTAGTCTTGTAAACAACGGGACTCCTAGTCCTTAATACGTACGACTTCCAATAGAGCGGAGCTCTTCTAATGTCGTACCTTTTGCCATGATCAGGGACTAGACAGTGGAGGTCTTTTCTTTTACACAGGAGATTAGAGAGTGGCCAATATTTCCCCTACATCGGTACGTCGACATGTATTTTCTGGTCCTCCTCCTCCTCCACCACCACCTTTCTCTCCATCGCCGGGTAGCTAGAGTTGACGTCAGAGTATCAGAGACCTCGCTCGGAGTTTGATGGGGGTATAGCCGTATAGGGTACATCTAAAGTTTTTAATGATATAATTTTCATGTTATTTTAGTTATATTTTGTTGGTAAAATTGGTAATCTAGTTAACCGTACGGGACCTATAATCCCAAATGGAGGGAGTACGTGAGAAGTGGTGGTGGCGTCCTCGTTGGACGTGACGGCGAGATTATTGCGCGCCACCAGCGCCAGGGTGCGATAGCTGCTTTGTCTCAGCAACAGTGTATTGACGCCTACTCCTACGTGACAAGATGAAACAAAGACCCACGCAACATTGACGGTGGAGAAGACACATGTGAAAACGAGAGCGTCTAGTGCTGCATAAGTAAATTGTACTCCTATGTAGACGCCCCAGGCCTACCAACACTGTCCACTCCATCTAAACTCCTGCTACCTTCATACTCAAAAGAGATGCACCATTCGATTTTGCAAAACCTCTCCACCCAGCACACGTCCCAACATTTTGCAAACAGGCACCATTCGAATCGCTACGCGGTACTCTTTATTAGGTTCTAGAATTAATTCTCTCATGCATTGGACTATTCTCTTTTATCTGTATACACAAAGTACTGTATCATTAGACTCATTTCATGGCTTCAAGATCAAATAACAAATAGGTTACCTCGTTTCAAGCAAGACAAAAATTGCATTTGCTATAATCCACCTTTTTACCATTGTATTACACTGTATTAGATTTATTGCTGGTTTTCAGACCGGGCTTGGCAAAGCCCAACTTGAAAAGCTAAAACCTGAACCCAACGCGAGACGTGGAAAAGGCATATTTTGTATTTAAAACATATTTTCTCCGATTCATATTAATTGTCATGGAATCGGATGTAGTATCTAGACATGTTTTAGTACTAGATACATCCAAGTGGTAATTAATAATCCAAGTGATAATTAATATGGACCGGAGTGACTATTAAATAACTCATCTGATCTATATTAATTGTTACTGAATCGAATGTATCTAGACTTGTTTTAATGGTAGATACATCCAAGTGACAATTAATATAGACCAGGGGGAGTATTAAATAACTCATTTTTTTGGCATACTCCCTTCGATCCATATTAATTGTCACATATTAATTGCCACTAAATTGGATATATCTAGACATGTTTTAATGTTAAATACATCCAAGTGACCATTAGTATGGACCGGGGGGAGTATTAAATAACTCAATTTTTGCAAGCGAAATACTCCCTTCGTCTTAAAATATATGTCTTAGATTTGTCAAAACTTGAATGAATCTAGACACTATTTAGTATTTAGATTCATCCAAATTTTGCCAAATCTAAGACATCTATTTTGAGACAGAGGGAGTATTATATTCCCTTCGACCCTTATTAGTTGACTCAAATTTATCCAAATACGGATGTATCTAGCACTAAAACTTAAGTTAATTAATTTGGGTCGAAGAGAGTATCTGTTTTTCTAATAATTCTAATAATAGCAATTTTGGGATTTCTAAGCTTTTTGGACCTGGCTTTAGGCACAAAACTATAGCCCAAGCTTGGGTAGGGTTTTCTGGAACGGGCTGCCCATGCATAGAATATTTCACTTTTACTTTCACAATCTCATGCTAATATGCATGATATAAATCACAAAGGAGACATACCAGAAAATAGTGAGGCGCGACAAGAAGATACAATAACACGACATTGAGGAATGAGAGTGTGTATTGTTTCTCATGTGCTATTTTTTACAATATATTATAGAATGAAACAATGAAGACAAAAAACGCGCCTATTTGAAAGTCCTAGCCTATTCACACCTTCCATTGCATCAAGATTGTGGTACATTTTATAGTAAAACCCTTACTCTGCATAGTTCTCATACTAAAGCTGATAAATTTTTGCAAATATATTCACTTATGGGTCTAGGGTGTGTACTAGTATGGGTGGGCACAAAAGTGGTGGGATTATAGGGTCTAACCAGAAACAGATATTATTAGCCCTAGGATGCGAACATACACTATGGATAGGTCGGAGACGTCCAACAGGTGGTGGAAAAACCTACTTCAAGGAAGCATATATCCCTTGCTTTGCTTCTACATCATACAAGTAACACACACGAACTAGTTGTTTTGTGATGTATTTTAGCTAAGAAAAAAGAAAAAATAACAATTAATTGCCATAATGAGAAATTGCCTAGCCTATTACCTGCAAGATTATCATCCACTTGGGAGCATAAATCCCATGGCAACACCCAGCACTACCAATTGCTAGCGATTGAACATATGTTCATGAAAGCTCCATCCTTTGTAGCACAAAGACCAGGATCACAACAAGTTGATACTTGACATACATGAAAAAATCATGCACATAATGATTATTTTCCTTGTTGGGGATTTAAAATGATCATTATAATAGCATATTGACTAGCAAAATGTTCCCAGACAAAAATATAGGAGCAAAGGGGTTAGAGCAAGCTTCTGGATTTGACCGAATCTTCGCCATAGGAATGATAATGAGTGGTGTCTAGTGAATTAATTGCGAACAATACACAATAATGTGACAACCTTTTACAACAAACTCGGCTAACAAAGAAACACAATGGAAATATCAATTTACACTCAATGAGATGCTCTTTGGTTCATTCAAACACAAGAAAATGTAAGCACTATGGTGGGGGGATCTATCATTCCTATGGTGGCTTAGAAGCTCAAACCCCTGGTAAGGAGTGAAGCTCTTGTATAACCTTAGAAAGGAAGTTCTCACCTCTTTTTTATAGTCTATGCCTTCAACTAGGACAATCCCATTACAGAAGCCCACTTAGAAACAAAAATGTGTACTTTGGTGCCAGTTGAATTTAGATAATTAAATTGCCATTGGTCAAAATAATCCCCTCAACATCCGCTCCACATAATATTTTAATTCTAAATAAAATAAAATATGCTAGATATTCTCATTACCACAAGGAATGTTGACCTAGTGAGAGCCTTAGTCATATGAATGGAAAATTATATAATAGTACCCTTTTCCTAAATATGATACTCAGTCCGTTCACTAATGTAAGACTTCTAGCTATTTTTAGAAATGCATGTATCTAGATTTTTTAGGTTCATCTATTTAGGTCTGAATCTAGTCTACTTTTAAATATTTAGAAGGTATTACATTAGTGAACGGAGCTAGGAAGTATGTTTTGTGAGTTCAACTGAACTCCCAAAATGTCTTGTATTTTGGAACTACTCCGGAGGGTGTAGTTGATTTTTGCATGCATTTTGTATGATGGAGAATGAGAGCTCCCATGACATGTATACAAACGACTGCAGTCTAGATGAGTTTTTTATACTCCTTGTTGATCCTCGGTGCCTTGTTTGACTCATCGCACTAGGGCACTAAGGGGGAATGCTTTAAACTACTCCCTTCGACCCATATTAGTTGACTTCAATTTAGATGTATCTAGACATGTTTTTGTGATAGATACATCTAAATTGGAGTCAACTAATATGGATCGGAGGGAGTAGAAAAACTAATGATATCAATTATGTGTCACGCAACTCATAGTACGTGTTCGACTTTTCACTTTTGTGCATCGAAGCTTTCTGGTGGCGAGTCTTAAAATATGACTGGCGGAGCAAATAACAATTATACTCTCTATTTAGAAATATAAGTTATTTTAGCTAGCTTTGTAAATTGAATGTATCTAGATGTCTTTTAGTGTATAGGTTCACTTCAAGCCTCTACGAATTTATAGTACTAAAAAATGTCTAGATACATTTGATTCACGGTTTTCGAAAAGGGGAGTAGCTATAGAAGAAATATTTCCACAACAACGTACAACGAGTACCGGTGACTACGACCAATGAAGAGAAACATTTATATGCGGGGATTGAATCAAGGAAATAAATAAAAGCCTCGTCAACTTTATTTCCAATAAATAGCAGAATATTCTTTTTGCTTGGCAACAAATTTGTCAAGACATTATATTCTCATGACGTCGACGAATCTGCTTGGTGATCGAGACGAATCAAACATTTCGCTATAGGAGCACAGACCATTCATGAAAGACGAGAGTGAAGGCAGTATATCCTCGGTTGAAGATCATGGGACTTGATGCCCTCACACGCATTAACCGACGTGCTATCCGCATTGAGATCCTGCGCCACGGTTCATCGAACCTGGACACTGCTAGCTTGAACCTAGACGCTTGTTGACCACCATCCCCAAACCACGTCCAGGTCCATTATTCAAAAACTTGCCAAAAAAAATCCTGCGCGCCAGTTATGCATGCCTTTGAGCGTTTCACACGGTAAGCTTTTAATTCCTCCTCCGGATTCCCGGATAAAGAAAGTGGCTTTGCGCAGCTGATGGTTTCGATCGTACGCCGCCTCGGAGGACGCGCATAGCATAGGCCGTTGTTTTGTACTGGCGGTGTCCGACTCAGCAACTGGCCAGCAGGACAGGAGTATCCAAGCAGAATCGTTTCGTGGCAGCCAAGTCGGGCTGGCTCGCTAGATCCAACGCACAACTTGCGAGGGGCCAATGTCAGTGTGGCTCACGCTAGCACGCACTGTACGTACGTACAGATTGCAGGGCTTTTGCTAGCTTTGTAAAATGCAAAGCTGGGTGAATATTTAGCACTCAACTATTAGCAGAACACAAGAGTTATTAATCGAACTTAAGCAGGGGATGGGTATCCGAATATTCTCTTTTGCCGATGCTAGTTAGTTTCTGGCACCAGCATTGTCTCACGCATTAGTAGTTTGTGTATCGGCCGAACCTGCATTTACAACGAGCAGGCAGACTGGAAAGTAGATTAGCGCCTTGCCTGGAGAGAAATGGAAGCTGATCGTGTTGCAATTGGCGAAAAAAGAATACAGAACCGAACTGAGCTGCATGCGGTGCGAGTGCCAGCCCACTGCGGCAGTCTGCTCGCCACTGCCCGAACCGGCCCGTGATAATGATCTCAGAAAAGAAAAAAAAAAGGCGGTGCGGGATCGCGCGGTAAAGTAAATCCGCATTTACTCCCTGCCACTTTTTGGCCGAGGAAGAAGAAAAAAACGCCTTTAAATACGGCCGTCTCGCCTCGCTGCCCATCCTCGTCTCTCCTCCCGAACCCGGCCTCATTTGTTAACCCGAGAAACACAATCCCTAGCCCCGCTCGCCGTTCCCCCTGTCCCGTCTCTCCGCTCCCATTCCCCCGGCCCGATCGTCGCTCGCGCTGACGCCATGGGAATGGGGCCCCAGCTGGAGAACGCCGCCGCCTCGGCGGTCGCGGTCGCGGTCGCGGTGCCACCGGCTACGGCGCCTGCGCCTGCGATGATCCCGGCGGCAGCGGCAGGGTCGTACGCGTTGCTGCAGTGCGGGGAGGACTCGGCGTACGTGCGCGACGCGTACGGGGGCTACTTCAACGTGTTCCGGGCGCTGCTGGAGGAGGACGGGGAGCGGTGGCGCGTGTACCGCGCCGTGCGCGGGGAGCTCCCCACGGACGCCGAGGCCGCGGCGCTGGACGGGTTCGTCATCTCGGGAAGCTGCAGCGACGCGCACGGCGACGAGCCGTGGATCCTCGCGCTCGTCGACCTCATCCGACGCGCGCACGCCGCAGGCAAGCGCATCCTCGGCGTCTGCTTCGGCCACCAGGTGCGATTCTCCTTCGGTTCTTGGTTGGCTTGCATCTCTGGTCTGGTCTGGTCTGGTCCGGGGGGTAGAATCGTCAATTAAAAAAATCGAGCCATGAGCTGGGTAGGGGCAGCGCTGGCCGGCCTTGGTTCCTTCTGCGCGTGTGCTTCCGATGTTGGCGCGTCGCAGATGGACAGGTCGCAGCAGCTGAGAGGAGTGGCGTCGTTCTAGGGTCTTCGCCCCTTTCTCTTCTCTTAACCGCTTCTCCTCTTTTCTCTACCACATGCATTTCAGTCAGCTGGTAAAAAGTTGCCTCCAGTACTAGCACATCAATCTGAATGAATCAGGGCTGCATTCAGGGGAAAATAAATAAGTAAATGAGAACCGCTAATGGCCGTCATGTGAAACACTGGAGGTTCGTGAGGTGAAGCTGCTGCATCTAGTCAGGGCGTAAAAGAAAACAATCTACTGCTAACGAATCAACAGTAAAAAAACAGCACTCCTGTGTGGAACATGAGGCCGTGGGTCCCACTACACGAGAGCTCGTGGCCAGGAATCACTCTGTAGCTAGCTCCTGGAGCCCACACCCCTGTATCACCGCCCAGTGATATGCATTTGATCGCTAGCTTCTGACCGCTGGACGTGGTTGCTTAAGGGCAATAATAATCTTGTTTAGGGACACCACACGACGCCCTGTCCCCTGCCGCCAGCGGCCGTGCACGTGAGCCGACGTGGCGCTGCCGGTTCCGTCACGAGCGAGCCGGCCTCTGCCTCTTCGAGATCCCCGTACGGTTGCCCCTGCCTAGCCACTTGCCCAGTCAGCCAGCGCGCCAAATTAGCTTGTGGGCTGCTGGTTGCTTGTTTGAACATTTGAATCCCGTAAGCAAGCTTGGCGCCGTGCGCGCACGCCGATGGCGTGATGCATCTAACTGCACCGGTGGCTTCCCAGAGGTTCGGTGCCACCGTCAAGGGGCGCCCAAAGAGTGTGGGTCTGTGCCGTCTCGGTCAGCACTTGTGATCAGGTGGTGTCTGACGAGGTTTGAAACTGGTCATGCGTGCAAGCAAACGCGGGTCGTCACCGCGTGACGGTGGTCGTAGCTCTCTAGCTGTCGTCCCTGGCTTGACCGAGGAGGCGATCGACCGATGGTGTAGAGAAGCTCGACTTGGTTTCGTGTTCTTGGGACGTGTTAATTAGTCGTCGATCAGCTCTTCCAGCATGGATCGATCGACCCTACTAATATTGTTTAACGACTAGGAGTAATATAATCCTAGGATGAGCTCTGACCCCATCACACACAGGCTCCTCCAGATATTATTACTTTGGTAGAAAGATAATGATAGACTTCGGATGCAAGCCTACGGTTCAGAAAAGTCAGAGCTCTTCGTGCAGGACTTGACTTTCTTTCTCCCAAAACGTACAACGAACGAACGAACGAGGCGCGCAGGTACATGGGATGCCCAAGTACCCATGGTTCTCGGTGGCTGAAGGCTTGCCTCCGAAGAAAACGACGGCGGTACCGAGCCAGGACGATGGCCGCGGCTGGCTGTTGTCTGCACTCTGAAAATGGCATCGATCCCATCATCATCATCGTGCCAGCGTGTCGGCCGTCTGGAGCTTCTTCCTCACATGGCCTCGCCGATTCCCTTTCGGTTGGAATCGAATGATCTAACGGGTTGGACGTCATGTGCCACTGGCTCCATGGGGCTAATGGCACTAATGAAGGCCAGGAATTAGATCGGCTGTTCTGTCGGAACGCCCAAAGGTTCCTGATTAAAACAACTAATTATTCGCCGTTTAGACCGAACCGAGCTGACTGCTGACCTGGTCCATGCTTGAGTGCGATGCAAGACAGCTGCTATGCGATTTTAGTCCGCATTCGTCATCAGGCTGCTCTGAATGGTCCTTCCTTCGGCACCCCTTCCTGTTCAAAGAAATACTATAGGCTGTGCTCTGAATGGTCCTTGGGCACCCATTCCTGTTCGAAGAAAATTGTAGGCTGCTCTGAAACTGTATTTAATTCTACTAATACCTTGATGAGAAATTTGGTGGCCTGTGTGAAACAGCTTGGAAAATGCCTAGACATGTTGATTACCTCACACAGCACAGTACAGTACAGTATACAGTGTTTGGATCTTGGGAACGATTGCGAGTGGCTAACGGTGGTACGGAATGTATATTTTGCAGATCCTGTGCCGTGCGCTGGGAGGAAGGACCGGGAGGTCGACCAAGGGCTGGGACATCGGCGTCAGCTGCATGCACCCCACCGCCGCCGCGGCCAGGCTCTTCGCGCCGCTCAAGCTGCCGGTGCACATGCCCATCATCGAGTTCCACCACGACGAGGTATTACGTGCCGATCCCCTCCTTAGCGTCTGTTGTAAACGTTACTGCTCTTTTTTTTTTCACTGCTCGACGTCAGGTTCAGATCAAGGTTTCAGAGTGCGCTGATGCTTACTCTGAACTGTGTTTGACGCAGGTGTGGGATCTTCCCCCTCATGCCGAGGTGCTTGCGAGGTCAGACAAGACCGGCGTGGAGATGTTCCGGCTCGGTGACCGCGCCATGGGCGTCCAGGGCCACCCCGAGTACAGCAAGGACATCCTCATGAGCATCGCTGACCGCCTCCTCCAGCACAACCTCATCCTGGTAAGCCCCTTCTGCTCTAACCACTTCAGAAAACTCTCTACCTGCATTCGCAAATACAGGTTCTGAATAGTACTAAAAAAATTGTCCTTCGTTGACCAGGACTGCCAGGTGGACGTGGCGAAGGCGAGCTTCGACGTGCGGACGCCGGACAAGGAGCTATGGAAGAAGGTGTGCAGGGGTTTCCTCAAGGGCAGGCTCCAGTCGCAGCAGCAGCAGCAGCAGCAGCAGCAGCCACAACAGCAGAAGCAACATAATAAGCTGCTATAGGAGGGAGGAGGGGCATTCAGCCAGCGGCAACTGATAGCGTTATTGAGAGTGGGAGGGGGTTTATGAGCCTAGAATTAATTAATCCTTTATTTTTCTGCTGCGGGCACCTTAACCATCTTTGTACAGAAATATTTATCCCCGGCATTAATAAAGAGGAGGAAGTGGGTACTAATTTGCTAGTCTCCTCTCATCTCGTTTCTGTCAGATTGTCACTACTACTGCATTTGAGCCCCGGCTTTCTTTTCATGGCATTTCCGAGACCGAAAGAGAAGGGTACCACGAATCCCAGCCCTGCACGATGCACTCACCAACCTGAGCCAGTGACCTGTCCGTGCCTACTTGTAGCTGTTGAACAGGTTTGGTGTGCTGGTGAGATTGGACAAGGTGACGCCCTACTAACCGATTCTCCAAAAGGAAGTCTGGCCTACAGGATCCAATCCAGGCTATCTCACATGTACATGTTGCCATGGAAGATCAAAATCTAGGCTTGCCATGGATCCCCTTCCAGCAACGTGAAACTAGACGCGATCTTGACTTGACCCTGGTCTGCAACTGCTCATGATCAAGCATCAGAGATTCAGGTTCAAGTGCTTACGGTATTCCTTCTGGAACTGAACTGGTTACCCATACTCCTTCTGTCGAACTGATACATTGCCTAACATTGTATTTCGGTCAGTACGATTTCTCGGTGCCCACGCTTTGCACGAGCAGCTACCTGAAAATGGCTCCAGAAGAGCTCTGGTACTACCAAAACCGTACCGACTTCCTGCCTACCTGCCAGCCACACTACTTGGAGCAGGATAAGAAGACCGTCCAGGTTCAGTGAACCGCAGGCAACATCACCGTGCGGTGGCGCTGCGACGGTGATGCGGATAGGGATAGCTATCCCGCCAGTCGTGGAGCTGCCTGCTTGCTGCTATCTACTCCGGGATGTACCACTACGTACAGGACCACCCCTCGGAGTAGGAGTGGTACTAGTAGTACTAGTACTACAGTACAGCGACCATTCGCTAGCTTCTATTCGGGATTTATGATGTGACAGATACGGGACTGGACGTCTCGTGACGAAACCACTCGTTTGAAACCACAGCCGGACCATTTACCAGTGACGTTTGAACCGCGGCACGAGCACCAGGCGAGAACACATTTCAGACCTAAGGGCATCCCACAGGGCGATTCAAATAGGCGATCCAAAATACAGATGGATAATCCGACACCTCGAGGATTTGAGAATGAGAATATGGCGCGGTGCACTATATGGGGATGGAAAATCCCCTAGATTTTCGGCTCTGTGGCAGATTTTTTCCCACGAAGGATAATTCATCCCTAGTGGGGGTCGGATAATTCGCCCCCAAATGTCTCCAACGGCCAGTTTTGGCAGGGGTATTTAATCCCTAGCGCACACCCCCCGCCAGAACTCTTGATTCATTTTGAAAAAGTCCAAACATATTCTTCAAGCTCTAACAAGAGATCTCTACCATCATCCACCCAAAGGGTTCGATCTTTGGGGAATCGAAGGAGGAGGCCTCGACAGGGCCGGCTCTATGTTTTGCTGGGCCCTAGGCAAAGTCGACACCAGCCCCTAAGGCTAATGTGTAGCCATATCTAGAAATATAGACATATAATATGTATCTATTTTCATTTGTAAAATATTAAAAGCTGACATCCAACAACATATTTTTAGTCTCAAAATATAAGTAGTATACTTCCTGCTAGTTTGAATACCTTAAATAAGAAATAAGTTCAATAATTCCACTGACAATGATACTTTCTTTTTTTTAAAGCTTCTTCGAGCATTTCTAGATGCAAAATCGTTGAGTATAATCTCAAGATCAATAGAACCCTAATACTCTTCACAATTAGCTCGTCATTTATAGCATATAAAATTAGTGAAATAGATGCATTATCAAATCAAGAAACAACCTATAAAACAACCATTGATTACCATCAAATCAGGAAGATTGAATATACCCGAGGTATCCGTGGGCACAAGCGTACAAGGCCAATTGATTCAATTTTCAAGCAGCAGCCGGTCAAGGACTGAGGGGCTCGAGTCAATTTTCCTTAAAGGTGATCGATTAGCCGGTCAAGAAACAGCAGCGGTAGCAAGAAGTACAGGAGATCATGAGATCGATCGCCCAGGTCCCTGCATGTGTGGTGCGGTTTATTCTACCGGCGGGCTTCCTGGGACAGCTGTGATGGGCCTTTTATTGTAATTTTTTTCTGTCAAATAAGTATAGCAGAGTATGTAGTTTTGGGCCCCCCGCTGGCATGGGCCCTTGGCCGTCGCCATGGTCGCGATAGGCCAGAGCCGGCCCTGGGCCTCGATCTTCATCAACAGCAATCAAGCGCTTCACTTCCCCTTCATTCACTTGGAGGATTCTCGTTCTAGTATTTCTTGCAAATATCTAGATCCTTGTTTCGGTTATTTGATAATCCTTGTTATTGTGGCAGCTTGTTTTCATCACGGGAGCCTCCAATTCAATTATGGATGTGTGTCCCGCTAGCATTGTAAAGGCACCGGTTCCCGCCTCGAAGGGTACCAATAGTGGAAAGGTGGATCAGGCCTTTGGTGGCGAGATTCATCGAAGAATAGGATGAGGCCTATTATGCGTGGTGGTCTTAGAACTGCACACCCCTCCAACGCAGACGTACTTCCCTTAATAAGGAAGGAACTATGGTCAAACAAATCTTTGTGTCTCCGTGTGCTCCACTACGGTTTCCTCGCTCCTCTTTACACGCTTAGTAGTTAGGTTTGCATATAGGGAAATTCTCGTTATTGCATATCTAGAGAATTTACTTTGTGTCAAGCCTAAAACTGAAAAAGAACAAAAATTTGAAGTAGTCTTGGCTCTTTATTCGGGCTTAACCGCCTAAGAGAAGTATGGGTACCAAGGGAGATGGGAGTGAGGCTGCGGACATAGTCACCATGAATGATCTCAAGACGTTGGAAACGACCTTGATTACTTCAATGGAGACTAAGATGGAAGAGATGCATCAAATGATTATGTGTCCCTCTGCACCCACAACCCCACCTCCATATGCCTTTGAGGCCGCCACACCGCAATCTAAGGAAAAGGGTAACACCAAATCCAAAGAAGACGATGTGGTAGGTGATGGCACTAGTAAGAGCTCCTCCTCAAAAAAGGGAAGTGGTAAGGAGGAATATAGTGAGGTCCCTCATGTATATTCACTTAATCCACCTATCCCTCACCCTCATATAAACAATAGGGGTGATCCACCCAAGCTTTCTGCATCTTCTTTTAATCAATGGAAATTTTTGATGAAGTCTCATGTGTGCAGCTCGTCCATTGAGTTATGGAAAATCGTCGAGAATGGTCTTCATGTTGGAGATCCAAACAACCTAACAAGAATAGAGGTTGTGGACAGCCAACTCAATGCAACGTCTCTACACATGATCTAGCTTGGTGTGGGTCCCAAGGACATGCCCCACATAGAACATCTCAATACAGCAAAGGAAGCTTGGGATGCCCTCACCGAGCTATTTATTGGAAATGAAAGCATGCGAAGGAATATGTATGATGCTTTGAGTAACCAAGCTGATGGGTTTTATATGATGGACGGTGAGGATATGTACATAAGGCTCAAGTCAATAGCCACCACATTCAGAAATCATGGTGCTTCCCACGTTGATGATGCACGGATCAAGATAAAATATGTTAGTGCTTTTATGCCATTTGAGCCTACAGATTTGAAGAGCCTCCAAGGTAGACACAATTATCACCAAATGACTTCCAATGAGGTAATGCAAGAAATGGCAGCTTTCAAGGTGGCCGCCAAGAATGTCGAAGATGCTCGTGCTCGAGCCATTGGAATGCAGAAGGGGGTCAATGTGGCCTTGAAGGCAAGTGTTGCTGAACAAGACGAGGATGACTTTGAAGCTATGGACTGTCCCGAGGATGTCAAGAGGGATCATGGTGAGTACATGGCCTTCTATGCCAGAAACTTTTGGAAGGACCCCGCAAAAGCCAAATTTGAACTTGAACGAAAGAGTGGGTCAAATGGAAGAAGGGAAAATGGTCCTAAATTGAGAACCTACTTTAATTGTGGAGACCGGCTGCATTTTGTAGCTGAGTGACCATATCAAAGTAGAGAAGATAATGGAGGAAGGCTCATCCTCAAATAAAAGTCAAAGGCTCCACGAAAGAAACAATTTGTGAAGAAGAATATTCCATACAAAAAGCAACCAACGATTGTCTTGGTGGCTCAAGAGGAGTATTCATCCGCAAGTGACGATGAAGAAGATGATGATAGCTCACAAGAGGTGGCTTCCATAGACACCACGTCAACACCGACATATCTCTTTGATGCACCTAATGAGAACATCATCAACAAGAACGTCACTTGCCTCATGGCAAGAGGTTCCGAGGTATCATCTTCCACCACTTCCTTTCCTAAGACTATGATTGACATGGATGATTCTACTAGTCTTAAGGTTGAGGAAGAAATTATTGCTTTGGATTACTTTATCACTAACTTGCAAGGTGAGCATAAGATAAATTTTGAGGCTCTCATGAACCATCTTTCTCAAAACGAAGTGCTCCTTGAAGAAAAGGGCAGAATTGAAAGGTAGGATGCAATGGAAATTGCATCTTTAAAAAATGCTCTAGAGGAAGAAGAAGAAGAAGAGGCTCGAGTATCTTTGGAAGAGAGACTTGAGTCAATCGAGGAGTCACATGAAGAAGTTGTGATCAAGCTAGCAAAAGAATGTGACAATGCAGTAGCCAAAGCAAAGAAATTCAAGAAAGAGAAAGTTGAATTTAAGGCTGCTCATGCTAGACTCTCCGAGGAATTGGAGAAACTTGACTTTGCTCACAATGCTTTGGAAAGTGAACACTCTATTCTCAATGAGTCTCATGATCAGCTTCAAACTCGACTAAGAAAATATGATATTCCTAGCACTTCTACATCAACATATGCACATTAATAAGTCCTTGAAGAAAATGCTAGGCTGAAGGATGAGCTTGCCAAGGCGTCTACTTCCAAAGGTAAGGAAGTTCTTGATGAGATCCTTGGCAAGCAAAGGTCGAGCTATGGAAAAGAGGGACTTGGTTATGTCTCCAAGTCCAAGAATAATAAGAAGCAAAAGAAGACCAAGAAGACACAAGCCAAGACAAGCACCACAAAAAAGAACATCGCAAAGGACAAACCTAATCATATTAGTTTTGCAGGGACTAACAATCCTAATTATGAGTTATTTTGTGATTATTATGGTGATGTTTATGCTAGTTTTGTAGGTCCTTATGATAGTTATATCTCTTGGTATATTTGGGTCCCAAAGACCCTTGTTACTAACATGAGAGGACCCATTAAAAAATGGGTACCTAAAACCAAGAAGTAACTTTCTTGTAGGGCTATGCTTCTGGTGGATCTAAATGGGTGCTGGAGAGTGGATGCACTAGTCATATGACCGGAAGCGAAGAGATCATCATGGAGATGAGGCCTAGTCATGATCACATAACCGTCTCCCATGGTGATAAGTCAAAATTTGAGGTATTGGGTCTTGGCAAGGTTATGGTTGCCCACATATCTCTCTCGTGGACTTCATTGTTGAGACCCTTGGTTACAATATACTTTCTATTTATGCCCTTGGTAAAATGGGATTTGCTGTCTTTATTGATGGTGATTTAATGGTACTCTGGTGGAGCAAGTCTCTAAAGGTCGCTTTCGTTGGGTATGTCAAAAATGACCTGTATGTGGTGGACTTCTCGGGGAAAACCACTGCAGGTACGATGTGCTTATTCGGAATGGCCGATGCGGGCTGGTTATGGCATCGCCGTCTAGCCCACGTCAACATGAGAACTTTGCAAAGTCTTCACAAGGGTGGCCACATCCTTGGACTAAAAGACAATGTTTCCTTTGCCAAAGGTCGTGTTTGCAGGGCTTGTGTTGAAGGAAAGATGCACGACTCTCCCCACAAGAGGAAGACTATTATATCATCAAAGAGGATCTTGGATTTACTTCATGTGGATCTTTTTGGTCCTCCATCTCATGCAAGCCTCGGTGGGAAGAAGTATTGCTTGGTCATAGGTGATGATTATTCAAGATGCACATGGGTATACTTTTTCAAGCTGAAAAATGAGACTCAACAAACTGTCATTGACTTCGCCAATGAGGTTCAACATCAACACAATGTCCCAATATTGTCAATAAGAAGTGACGACGGCTCTGAGTTCAAGAACTACAATCTGAATGAATTTCTAAGTGAAGAGGGGATAAGACATCAATACTCCGTTGCGTACACCCCTCAACAAAATGCTGTAGCCGAGAAGAAAAAACAGACTTTAATGGATATGGCAAGGTCTATGTTGGCTGAATTCAAGTCACCATACAACTTTTGGATGAAGCTATATCCATCGCATGTCATTTGTCAAATCGGCTTTACCTCCGCAAAATCTTGGACAAGACTCCATATGAGATACTTACCGGTAACAAGCCCAACGTATCATATTTCCGGGTTTTCGATTGTAAGTGTTTCTTTCTCATTAAAGGAGTTCATTTGTCTAAATTTGAGTCTAAGGCTTTAGAAGGTATTTTTGTTGGTTATGGTGCCGAATCCCACACTTATAGAGTCTACAATAAGCTCTCCGGAACAATTGTAGAATCTTGTAGTGTGGTGTTCGAGGAAAATGATGGCTCCCATGTGGGGCAAGTTGATGTTTGTGATGCAGATGCTGAAATACCCCAAGATGCCATAAGAGGAATGGGTGTGGGATTTTTCTGCCCCATTGAGGAACCCCTTGTGGCGGATCAGGAAGGATAATGCTCTACTCAAGTAGAACCCTCATCTACACAAGATCAACAAGCTCCACCTACTAAGGAAACCACTACACCAACACCACAACCCTCTGAAGATCAACCATCTTCTGAAGATCCTGAAAGCCCCAGGCCGGATTTTCCGGGTAAGGCCAGATTATCTGGCCCTACCTCGTCTAATGCCAGAAACAAAGAAGAAGGCCTGAACTCCGCTGAAACTCCTAGGCCGGATATTCCAGCCCCTCCAAGGGGCGGATTATCCGGCCCTTAAGCTCCAAAAATGCAAGCATCCTCCTGTTATGGTTGTTGATCAAAATCAAGGGCAAAGTTCTTCGTCTCCTATCCGCACTGAACAAGTTGTTAATCAAGGGAAAGCCAATGGTCAAGATGAGGACTCAAATGATGAAGCAATCTCTCCAAGAAACAATAAGGAGATTGAAACTCATCACAAATCTCGTGCTAAAAGGAACCTTGAATTAAGAGGTTATACACTTGACAAAGGGTTTCCACAAGAAGGGAGCTTGCAAGCTTTAGTGATCATCAAGCCCATATTTCTATGGTGGAACCCAAGAAAGTTTTCAAAGCTCTTGAGGATCCATATTGGGTTGTTGCAATGCATGAAGAACTGAATAATTTTGAGCGCAAAAAAGTCTGGAAGCTAGTAGTGAAGCCCAAAGAGTGTCGCGATGTTATCGGCACAAAGTGGTTTTTAAGAACAAGCAAGATGAAAATGGAATTGTTGTAAGGAACAAGGCAAGATTGGTGGCTCAAGGTTTCTCTCAAGTGGAAGGCATTGACTTTGGCGAAACTTATGCTCTGGTGGCTCGCCTTGAGTCCATTCCTGTCCTTCTTGCTTATGCTGCTCATCATAATTTTAAATTATAGCAAATGGATGTTAAGAGTGCTTTTCTTAATGGTCCTCTACATGAGTTGGTATATGTCAAGCAACCTGATATGTCCAATTTGCATCACTATTCTATATCATAATTTGCCTCTATCCATTGATATATTTCATATTAAGAGGTGTTACTTATGTCTTTTCATCTGTTTTTGCATGTTGGATGATTCTTGGAGGATGAACTGCCGGAGTCAGGATTCTGATGGAAAAAAGAGGTGTTTTGATGCAATTTCGATAAGATTAGAAAAATACCAGAAAAACTACGGAAATTCATATTTTTCCAGAAGACGAAGAAAGCCAGAAGGGGAGGCGGAGATGGGCCATAGGGGGCCCACACACCCCAAGCGCGGGTCACCCCTAGGCCATGCCTACAGGGGGTGTGGCCCACCTGGCCCACCTCTGGCTCCGCCTTCTCGCGTATATCTTCTCCTCGAAACCCTAAAACACAAGGAGCGACCACAGAAAGCTTTCGCCGCCTCTGCGGGGTGGAAAACACCGAGAGAGAAAGAGCTCTCTGACAGACAGATTTCTGTCGGGGAAATTCCTTCCCAGAGAGGGGAGATCATCGCCATCAACACCATCATCAAGTTAGACTTCATCGGGATCATCATCATCATCCACACCATAATCTCCACCAGCACCATCATCACCACTCCATCCCGATGTAACAATTGTGTTGAATACTTGCATAGTTTTTAGGGGAAACTTTCTCGGTGTTGATTACTATTGTAGTTGATGCTTGTGAGTGGAACCATTGGATTATTGTTTATGTTCAGATTGTTATCCATCACCATATAATCTTTGATATTGATCCATATGATGTCTCGTGAGTAGTTCGTTTAAATCTTGAGGACATGGTAGTGTTGTTAGTAGTGGATTTGTGTTGAGATATTATTCAATGGTTTAGTATTTAAGTTGTGGTGCTATTATTCTAGTGGTGTCATGTGAACATCGACTACATGATACTTAAAATTTATGCGCCTAGGGGAATGCATTGTGTATTTGGATACTAATTGTGGGGTTGCCGGAGTGACAGAAACCTAAACCCCCGTTAGGACACCATTGCATAAGGGAGCATAGGATCTCAGAGTTTAAGGCCGTGGTTAGGTTTATATCTTAATTGCTTTCCTGTAGTTGCGGATGCTTGCAGGGGGTTTAATCACAAGTATGTATTAGTCCAAGTAAGGTCGGTATATTAGCAAAGGTTTACCCACACAACACTTACAACACCAAAGAAGACTACTCAGCTATTTGAAGCGAAAGCACTTGACAGAATTCCCATGTGTCCTCGAGAACGTTTGATCCTTATAAGTATTTCCACCGGCTTGTCCTTTGCTAAGAAAGGATTGGGCCACTTCCTGCAATTGTTCATTGTCTTTATTACTTGCACTTTGTTTCTTTGCTTTATCAGAAAACCCCTAAAAATCCGTTTGCTAAGTATTTACAAAGATTTCCTGCTCCATACCACTAGTCAACACCTTCTGCTCCTCGTTGGGATCGACACTCCTATTTATCAAAAGTACTATGATACACCCCTATACTTGTGGCTCATCAAGACTATTTTCTGGCGCCGTTGCCAGGGAGTGAAGCGCTATTGAAGAGTGGAACTGGTAAAGGAAACTTCTACTGCGAGTATTGCTTTTTATTTCTATTTGTTACTTTATTTCCAATATGGATAACCCACTTGGTTTTCTATTTGGGAAACAGTAGTTAGGGTAGTATATGAACCACCACCTGTTGAGATAGATCCTTTTAAGATACCTATAAGTATTATTGACCGTGTTATGGATAATTATTATTTAGGGGATGGAACTGTCCACCCTGGTGATCATTTGCTTTTTATCCATGAATTATGCGGGTTGTTTAAGTGTGTAGGTATCACAACTGAATAGGTGAAGAAGAAGTTACCCTCTATATCCTTGAAAGGGAGAACTGAAGAATGGTATAAGCTGCTGAAGAATGGGCAATCCATGGAATGGGAGGAAATAGTACCTCTCTTTTATTCTAAATTTTATCCTCCCAGTGAAATTCATAAGGATAGGAATCTGATATATAACTTTTGTCCTCGTGATGGAGAGAGTACAACTCAAGCTTGGGGGAGATTGAAGTTACTAATTCTTAAATGCCCTATTCATGAACTCCCTAACAATATTATTATCAAAAACTTTTATGCTAGGCTTTCTCTTCATGATAAAGATTTACTAGATGCTTCTTGTGCTGGATCATTCACACGTATGAAGGAAGAAGCTAAACGGGATCTCCTAGACCATATTCAAGAGAACACTGAAGCTTGGGAGAATGACAAAGGAAGAAATTCAAGTATAAATTATGATTATGAATGCATAAAATCTTTTATGGGAACTGATGACTTCCGTGATATTAGTAATGAGTATGGTCTTGATTCTCAAGTTCTTGCAAAATGTTTTAAGGTTTTTGCCTCTTATATTGAAATTCCCAAAAAAGAGTGGGACAAGTACCATGCTCCTTATAAAGACATTGTTACCCATGTTCCTGCTAGCATTGAAGTTTGTATTGTTGATCCTATTTTGCCTGAACCTTATGTTGAGAAAATCCCTTTTCCTGCTGAGGTAAGGGAACATTCTATCATAGCTAATGTGGTTAGCAAAAGTGCAAAGAAAACTATGGAACCAGATGAGCAAATAAATATTGAGCTTGTGGTATCTATTGTGAAAGATCTTGTCACTAAAAATATAGAGGATGAGCACATTGTCTTCTGTGAAGACGCTTATAATATTGTCTCCCATCCTAGAAAAGCTAGAAAATCTAATGTCCATGTGCTTTATGTTAGAATTGGTGATCATTGCTAATATGGTTTATGTGATATTGGTGCTAGTTCTAGTGTTATACCTTATGAGCTTTACATGGAATATATGCATGAAATTGGTCCTTGTGAGCTTGAGGACATTGATGTGGTTACTCACCTTGCTAATAGAGAGACAGTTTGTCCCATTGGCATTGTAAGAGATGTGGAGGTTCTTTGTGGTAAGATTAAATATCATGCTAATTTTTTAGTACTTGGTTTTGAAGCTAGTAAAACCTATCCTATTATCTTTTATAGACCCTTGTTCAATACTTGTGGGGCTATCATAGATTATAGGAAGGAAAAAAAGTTTTGACTAAGTTTGATGGAGAGTCTTATGAGTTTAGTTTTTCCAAATTTGCTAAAGCTCCTTGTGAAAATAGCTTGCCTAATAAAGATTTCAGGATGGAACAACTTGCTTCTATTGATCCGGTTTATGACCTTGGACCTCTTTTTGGTGATTGTAAGTATGCTCATTCTGATGATAAAGTCGTTGAAAGTGACAGTTATATTGTCAACTTTATTCAAGGTGCTACTGAAAGTTATTATGAGAGAGGGAAACATGGTTTTATGCATCTCAATAATGTTAAGTTTCGCTGTTTTATGATTAAAGCTTTGAAGTTGCATTTGTTTTGTATTCCTATGCTAGTGGCTTTTTGTTTCAACAATTTTTTTCTCATGATACCCCCATGCATAGGAAGTGGGTTAGACTCAAATTTTTTATTTATTTGCTTCTTGATGATCTCTTTCACTTCATATATTTATCTCCTATGTGAGCATCTTTGAAACTATCAAGCCTAACTTAAAGGCATTAAAGAAAAGTACTTCTTGGGAGATAACCCAATATTTTTGTCGAGTCTTGGAAGTTATTACCTCGGTAATAACCGCTCCTTATCCTTTTTGTTTTGGTTTTTGTGTCAAGATCAACTACTTTTGAGAAGTAGAGGAGTTGTGAAAAGTGGTTGTCCTGGGACAGATTTTTGTGCCGCATTGTAAAAATTCGTGAAGGATCTGAGTACTTCGGATGGAGCTGTATTTTTCTATGCTTGTTCTCCAAGTTGTTACCCAACTTTCATTAGCTTTGCAATTTTTGATTTGAGCAACAGAAGGTTTTCGAAAAAATAAATCTTTACCTGCTGGTCTATTTTGACAGATTTCTGCCATCATTTGCATTTGCCTTTTATATTGATTCCCTTCCAAATTCTTTTGGGTTTTTGGAAAGGAGTTGCTACAGTAGCTTTTGTTTTGATGGATTTCAGTTGAAGTGTGAACCTAAAGGTTTATTGTTTTTGCATACACTAATGTTGCCATTGAGGTTTGTGTAAAGCCTTGTATGAAAGGAATTTTCAGGAGATGGGAAAAAGGAGTCTGCAGAGTTCATCTTTGAATATGTAAAAGTGGTGAAGATAGAAGTTTCATGAAAACATTATCTTTTTGTATTTTTATGTTTTTATTACATATGGAAGGTTACGAGACGAAACATAGGAGGAAACGGAGGCCAGGGTGGCCACACACACCCTAGTCGTGGGCCCTAGCTGGCCGCGCCTGGAGGGGGTGTGAGCCCCTTGAACTCCGTCTTCGCCTCGTTTTTGCACCAACACCTTCCTTATTCTTTTAAACTTCGTAATATATAACCCCCTGGGTCCCCCGAGGTTCGTGTATCGTGTTTTCGGTTCGATCTGTTTCTATCGGATTTGAGGAAACTGATTGAGGAGCTTATCAAGAGAATACCACCACCAACGAAGGAGTAATTCGTCATCAGGTTCGGCATCCCCTTGGCTTGTTCCAAGCTTGGGGGAGTGTCGCGGTATCACATCATTATCTTTTATCTTTTACCTTTTTAGTAGATTCATGTCCTTGGTAGAGAAGTTATCTTATAGGTTGGTTTGCATTGTGGAATTATCTCTCCTTTAGTTGATTATCTATGTATCCCTTGGTGTGAGTGCGTTTATGGAATATTAATGAGAAGTTTCATATTTTACTTTTTGCACTTCTTATTTTGGTTTGCAATCTCTATTATATGATTGATCTTGTTGATCAGTATTGGTATCACTTTGGGAGCATCAAGGATCTAAATTGGTTTTGGCAAACCGAGCTCTGGTCAGTAGCAACACCTTTTTGAGATTTGAAAGGAAAAGAGAAAAATCTTACAGGTATTTTGTATCATTTATTTTCTTTCTGGATTGGCTCATAAGCTTAGTATTCTTTATTTAACATCTTTTGTGTCTTCAAGGAAGATTGCATGTTTGGCTTTATCACTTGTAGGTTTGCTTGTTTCCTTCAACTCTTTTGCTTGCTACCCAGCCTTGCTAGCCAAAAACCTGTTTTGAGAAGGCATACTTCTCATGCATCCAACCCCTTTGAACCTAACCTATGCCATTTGTGTCCACCATATCTACCTATTAGCATTATTGCTATTCCAAGCAAATTCTCAAGCTTCATCTATCTTTCGAATTAAAAATTATTTTGTTATGTGAAAACTAGTTAGTAAAGCTCTCACGAACTTGATGGCACACCTTATTTTTTGCCTTTAATAAACTTGAACCATTGTGTCATCGAAGTTGTATATGCTTGCATCTATATGTTGGGATAAACCGTGTTGTCACGAGGAACACTTTCAACACTTATGGATACATATCCAGTTGATATCATGCTCTTTCGTTTGCGGATGTCGTCGGTGTGAAATAAAAGGGGAGCTTGTAAGTCCATGGAGTTATGTATGTGTGTTAGATAAATGCCTGGGCCGCTAGCCTAAGCCATGCCTAATCATGGTGGAAACTTGCAGCATAACCATAGTGAGCAATCTGTGAAGCATCCTTAATAAAAACCTATGCAAATAGCAAATAAAAAGATCGCTGAGATGCTCACTATCTGCTTGCCTTGTCATTTTGATTATGGGATAGCTCTTGTATCATGTGCAAGGGGTACCCCATTGGCGGTTCTTTATGATACACATGTACTTACAATGACAAGAACTTACCGGTAACTAAAGTTGAGTAGCATGAGGAGCGGCCCTCGTACTCAAGGGACATGAGATTGCCAACTTATATTTCGTCAAGCATATACTCCATCTCTGATCACTTTGACCTTAATCACCTCAATATGCTTATGATAGGGGCAATGAGGGCTCAAAGGTAGTAAGTACCATAATCTTTTGGAAGCTCTTTATGAACTTGAAATACATGTTTTCCTCTATGAAGGGCCTTTCTTCTATTTCTAAGTTGAGTCAGTAAACCTATTTCCTCTCTATCTCCAGCAAGCATTTGAGTTGTTGTGTTTCAAGCATTCATATGATGATTTATTTAATCATGTTCTTTAT
Organism: Avena sativa; assembly: GCA_916181665.1. Lineage (NCBI taxonomy): Eukaryota > Viridiplantae > Streptophyta > Magnoliopsida > Poales > Poaceae > Avena > Avena sativa. The sequence continues at coordinate 291,189,922 of OV702296.1, forward strand.
CTTACTTGTTTGCACAAGACTCTTTATCTATTTAGTATTACGTTGAAAGCCATCATTGTGAAAAATCTTTTATGTTTGAGCAAAGAGTACTCTTGTTGTGAATACTTCTACGAAAGATTTTTGTGAAATTGTTTGCCGGCTGTTCTCTGACCAAGAAAAAAGTTTGCCAATTCCAATTATGATTTATCTTTATGCATCTCTATTATGACTCCTATACTTGTTGTGAGCTAAGTTATATAATGGCGAGTTGTTTTCTTCTATGAGTTGTGTAATGGTAAGTGGGATGCTTCTTGTCCGTATTCTTTTATCGACACTTCACTTCATAAACTTGTGGGCATGTTTACTGAGCTCAGTTTTCGCTTGGGGACAAGCGAAGTTATAAGATTGGGGGAGTTGATACGTCCAATTTGCATCACCATTCTATATCATAATTTGCCTCTATCCATTGTATATTTCATATTAAGAGGTGTTACTTATGTATTTTCATCTGTTTTTGCATGTTGGATGATTCTTGGAGGATGAACTACCGGAGTCAGGATTCTGATGGAAAAGGAGGTGTTTTGATGCAATTTCGCAAAGATCAGAAAAATACCAGAAAAAGTACGGAAAATCATATTTTCCCAGAAGACGAAGAAAGCCATAAGGGGAGGCGGAGATGGGCCACAGGGGGCCCACACCCCCAGGTGCGGGCCACCCCTAGGCCGCGCCTATAGGGGGTGTGGACCACCTAGCCCACCTCTGGCTCCGCCCTCTCGCCTATATCTACTCCTCAAAACCCTAAAACACAAGGAGCGAGCATAGCAAGATTCTGCCTCCTCTGCGGGGCGGAAAACACCGAGATTGAAAGAGCTCTCTAGTAGACAGATTTTGCGGTGACCGAGCATACCACTGCATGTGTAGTACACTATAGTCGTTGACATGACATCCACAGAACACCGTTCCGTAAATATCACATCCCTCAGAGTGGTACAACAGAAACATTGCGTGTCCATAATACAAACATACACTCGTTATTATTATTACAATACCGGAAGTTCAAGACTTCCAAAAGATTCAACTTACAAACCAAAATATAAGTGTTTTAGCGGAAGTTTCAAATTTAAAACTTAAACTCCAAATTGAGCTCAACAACTTATTGCTATATAATGTTTATGTTGCTCGGCTCAAGTGGCTACTAGAACTATAGTAATTATTCGGACTCTTGGAATTCTCCTCCGTAGACGATGTCGTAATCCTCGCCTTCTACGGATCCGTACAAGTTAGGTTCTTCATAGAAGACCTCCTCTTGATTCTCAGATGCGTACATTGGAGTACCTTCGGAATTCTCAGAGTCTAAGCAAGGATTCAAAGGAAAGGATGAGTAACAACGTTACCCAACAAGTTCATTATATGCAAGGTAGGAAGTTTGATGCTCTATCCACCTCGGACTATCAGTCTTTGGCATTATGCAATTTTCGTAAATCTTTCTTCAAAGGTTGTTTTTATTATAAAAATCTATGACTATCAACCTTCACAGGTTGACCAGAACTTTTATGGAGTTCCTTTCCTGCCGCGTTCGTAGATCCTTCCTGGAACAGGGAGTAACAAGTCACAGTTCTTACACTCTGCAGAGGTGCGTTACTTTTCCCATGAGAGATCAACTCCTTGTTGCACAACCGGCCGTACTTTCCCGTCCACAATTCCATGATGTGGGGCCTAGTAGTTGGTCCAAGCCAATCACTGCCCTCTCCGTGACCTCATATGTCTGCACGATCCTTCGGCTAGCTCTCCTTCGTTAAGCCCCCTTTCGGGCAGGCTAAAATCTTGATGAGTTTCGGAAGACTCTATGACCTAGTGATGCCCGGATTAGTACCATTTACATGGACTATCTCCCTATACACCATTCATAGATAATCTAGACACCAAAAGTGTGGGGCGTAAGGGTTCCCACCCATATGTTGGATCCATACAAGGAATCACAACATCACGTTAAGGTCGTCTTGTGTCCATACAAGAGGAAAAGGATACAACTAACTTCTCTGTCCCATTCCAAATCTCATGGTTAACGCGTAATATACGACGCTAGAATCACTGATGTCATGGGTCATTAATTCCTAATTGTTTATCATTAGTGCAAGTAGAACTCTAAGTTCTATTGTTCCATCATATCATCACTTAGGATGATATCTAAGATTTAATATCTTGAGAAAATAGTGTTTTCTTTTTCTATAGTATAGATGATAACACACGATTTGCAAATACTTTGATAAAGACTCTTCAAAGGACATGAGCAAGTGATGAAATTTCCTTGTGATGGCAAGGTAGTGAAGTATGATGCTTGCACTGGACCTTGAGCTTCTATGTCTACAAAAACATCATTATTGCCCGGTAAGGACAATATTTAAAGAAGCAAAAATGATTATGCAAAGTAATGTAATGCATCTTTTAACTTGATATGCATTTCCCCCATTATTATAAAAACTCTTTTTAATAAAAAGGATTTATAAATATTAATTTTTAATATTTATAATAGAATATTGTATTCTTTTATTTTATTTCCCTTTTTATTTGATTTTTATTGCTTTAATAATTATTTTGAGAATTATCACTTAAATATCAAAAATTGTTTATTAAATATTTGTTTAGTATTTTTCTAAAATACTACAATATTAATATATGATGAAAGTGATTTTTATTTATTTTTATCATCTTTCAATAATTTTGTAAAATTACATTGGGAATATATAAATTACAAAATTCTTAAAAAAAATTATATGTCTAAAATTTTATATCTCAATTTATTTGGATAGTTTGGATTTTTGTGAATCCAAAAATATTTTATTTATAATTTTTGGACTTTTATTTTATTTTCTAGAATTTTATTGAGTTTAGGGGCATTTTGGTCTTTTCCTATTTATTAAAACAAATTCTAAACGACTTGGGCTGGCCATTTGGGCGTATTGGCCCCCTGTGGCCCAATAGGGCAGGGTCAAAATCATCACCCCAAAGGGTTTTCGGCCCACCCAGCCCACTCATTCACTGCCTCCTCACTCGATCTCACCTTTCTTCTTCCTCTCTCCTGAGCCCGTGGTCAGCGATGATGTTGCCGGCGATTTGCGCTGCCGTGGATCGTCCTGGCCGCAGCCGTGGTGCGGGGTGAGGTTATTGACCACGCACGTCCATATGGTCCAGTTCGATTTGATTCTGGGGTCCTACCCTGGTCAGGCTAGCCCCTTCCCGAACCCTAGGGTTTAGGGAAAGTGCTGTTGCCGCCACCACGGGCTCTCCCTTGGTGAGGTGTGGTGCCCGTGAACTGTTGTGGCCGCCGCCGTGGCTGGTGCGGGTTGCAGCGCCCTCTGGGTGCTCCCCGTGCCACCACGAGCACGTCGGCCCTTCTGCTTCCTCTTCAATTCGTTAGCGAGGACCTCGGGTAAGTTGCCTCTGTGGATCTTGGTTCATCCTATCACCATGAATCTCTCTGTGTGTATCTAGTGGCTACCGTTGCCTAGTGCATGTGTTCTGATTAGGGTTCATATCCTAATTAGGGTTCTTGTTCTGATTAGGGTTCATATCCCTCTGTTGATCATATCTATGATGATTTGGATCTAGTGATGATAATCCTTGAGCATGATGAATGGATGTTTGTTGTGGATTATTATTTGTAGTTGGCTTTGGTGATGCTAGTGGCCTGTCAGACTTATTCCAGTCATAATTTACTATGATCCACTGTTAGTGTTTCTACAAAATTCCTACTTGGAAATGTTGTTGATCTAAAAACTATCCACTCTCAAGATGTTTATACTAACAGTAGTTCTATCAGTAATTGATTAATGCATTTATAATGGTTGGCTTGTATGAGAATATACATACTGAATATAATCATTACATGTTAATGATTTATGTAGATGTATAGATGAGTTAGATGATGATTCCTGGCATTTGGCTTCAGGAAGATGATACTTAGTGGCTTGCCCCTTTTTCTTTGTGAAATCTAAGTCAAGATTGGGATTAGCTTAAAAGAACTTGTCCTTGTGATACCATTATAAACTGGCACACAAGTGATTGGGTCCTAATCCTGAGCTTAGCTCTGGCAGTGCTTGTGATTAATGCTTGGCAAGATGAAAGATTCTTTTAATTCTCCTGCCTATGATGTTGGTCTGAGGCATAGGAACTAGTTTCCTAATTGCTGTCCCTAATAGAAATATTTTGGTAGAATTACCAGTTGCTAATTCTTGAAGCATAGTTGGAAAACAATGGGTGTGCTAATGGTTTTACATGGATCCATAGGATTTATGGATACTGAGGTGCTACTCTTTTAAGAGGTGTGCCCAGATATCCACCTTCTGGTTCCTGGTAGCTTGGTCTTGACCTTGCTGTCCACCTGATCCACCCCCTCCTTATGTCACCATCTTGGTGAGTTCTGAGAGGATCTGGTTTGTGGTTTAGTTTGGCAGGTTTGGCTGTGGCTAGGCTGCTGATGTTTGATGTGTATGAACAAGAAGATGAGGTTGTGGTTCTTGCCCACGGCTGTGTTGATGGTTTTGTGTTGCTGGGCTGTTGCTAAGGTGCTGACAACACACACCATGCAATCTGGTGTGTGTCCTGCCTGTGTGTTTGCTATGCAACTTGTGAATATGCTCTGAATTTGAGATTGACTGTTATCTGGTTACTTTTACCTGGCTGGTGAAACTTGCCCCTCCTTGCTGTCATTTGACTTCTGTCTTGAAATTATGAAAGATACATTCTTTCATATTGGTGAAATTTGCCCCTTTTATAAATTACTCAATGATGAATCTTGATTAGTGCACTTCACTGACAAGTCTGAGAGTAAAACATTACTAATCCTAACCTTCTTTATTTCTTTATTTATGTTTGTTTTGCAGGTACCAGACTTGGGAATTCAAGATTTTAGTTTAGGTTCACTTGTAGAATAGTCATATGTAATCTTCTTTATTCTTTTGTAATTTTAGTTCTATTCTTTTGTAAGCTTCATTTTATTATTTTGTAATAAAGATATACTATTATCAATAAATAAATATTCTTATTCTTTACTTATTTGGTATGGTGAAGATTGTGGATGTTTCTAATAAGTTACATTTTTGTAACTTATTTATTGAATGAAAATATGAAATAAATATTCATATTCTTAATTGCTTTCTTTAAATAAAGTTTGAGTTATATTGGTTAACTCTCAATTGAATCAAATATTCAAACATTATTCAGAATTATTTTGAATTATAAATTCAAACATTCAAGTTTTAAATTCAAATTTCATTTCCCAAAATACATAAATCCACAAAGATCATATCAAAGTCTATAGCAATCATCCTTCAAGTCTAAACCTATTCTCAAAGTATGAAAGAGACCTTGATCACTTTAAGTTTTTATTTAGCGAAAAATTTACCCACATTTTCACAGATGAATGCATGCAGTATTTCAAATTCCTAAATCTACCCTTCGTTAGTTCCTAAATGTTGGGATGTTACAGACTTCCCCCCTTAAATTAAACTTCGTCCCGAAGTTTGTGGAGATGTACCTGAATAGTTCTAGATAGGTTTTTCGTAAGTCCTTTTCTTTTTCCCACGTGGCTTCTCTTTCAGGGTGATGTTCCCATTGTACTTTGCAATATTTGATTACTCTGTTCCTCAACCTTTTCCAGTTTTCTTCTAGAATCTTATAGGGCTTTTCAATATAGGTCAAGTCTACTTGTAGTTCTATCTCCTGGTGTGTGATTGCATTATCCAGAACTTTCAATCATTTACGAAGTTGTGACACATGAAAAACATTATGCACTTGAGCTAATGTTGATGGTAACTCTAAAGCATAAGCTATAGTTCTGTTCTGACTCAATATCTTGAATGGTCTGATGTATCTTGGACTCAATTTCCTTTAACTCCGAACCTTTTCACCCCTTTCATTGGACTTACTTTCAAGTATACCATATCTCCCACTTCTGGATGCCAAGATCTTCGACTTTGATCAGCATAACTTTTCTGCCTACTCTGGGCTATTTTTAGTCTATCCCTGATCTTATCAATGATATCTTGTCTTTCCTTGATATAATCTGGTGCAAATTCTTTGCTGCTTCCAGGCTCATACCAACATATTGGTGATCTACACTTCCTTCCATACAGAACTTGGTATGGATCTGCTTTCAGACTACTCTGATAGCTATTATTATAGGAAAATTCTGCCAATGGTAGATGATCGTCCAATGTACCTCCAAAATCTAGTGCACAAGCTCTTAACATGTCTTCTAGTATTTGATTTGTTCTTTCAGTTTGACCTCCTATCTCAGGATGATATGCTGTGCTGAAATCTAACTTTGAACCAAGTGCTTCATGCAATTGCTTCCAAAAAGCTAAAGTAAACACTGATCCCCTATCAGTTACGATCTTTTTGGGTACTCCATGCTTACTTACAATCTCTTTGATATAAACTTCAACTAGCTTCTCGGCATTATCTTTATGATTTACCGGAATAAAATGTGTACTTTTAGTGAGTCTGTCCATAATTACCCATATCATATCCTTCCGTTTAGGTGTCATGGGCAATCCTGTGATGAAGTCCATACCTATTTCCTCCCACTTCCATTCAGGAATTTCCAAAGGTTGTAATGGTCCTGCTGGACTTTGATGTTCAGCCTTCACCCTTTGGCAAGTATGGCATTCAGATACATATTTAGCAATATCTCTTTTCATGTTATTCCACCAGAATAGTTCTTTCAAATCCATATACATTTTAGTACTTCATGGATGTATAGAATTAGGGGTTTCATGTGCTTCTCTGAGTATGACATTTCTAATCTTAGTCACATCTAGAACGCAAAGACAGTCTTGAAATCAAAAGGACTCATATTCTCCAAGGCGAAAAACTGATTTTGGACCTTGAGATATCCTCTGAATCTCCTCAGCAATAAAAGGATCTTCTGCTTGATGTCTAAAACTTTCTTGCTTAAGATCACTGTCCTGCTCTTCAACTACCTGCATAGTAGCTAATCCTCCAAGAACCTCTTTTCTAATGAATTGAAACTCTAATCTTTCCAAGTCCATTTGTAACTCTTTTGGTAGCTCCTGATTACTAGGCTGAATATCTGCACTCTTTTTGCTTAAAGCATCAGTGTCACATCCCAAGATTTTCCAAATCTTGTTATGTGAAAAATAAATAAATAAAACAAAACTTTGTTGATTTTCAGGGTGAAAAGAAACTTTTTGATTCCAATTGGAAACCTTCAAACCTATTTTGATCAAATAAATCCTAAAAGGATTTAAAAAGATAAACAATTAATAAAGAAAGTTTTAAATATTTGGAACCACTATTTTTGGATCTTTTAATAAAAAGATTGGTTTTATAAAGCAAAGGTAGAATTATAAATAAGGATTATTTTATAAAGCCAAATTAAAACTTGGCCAAGCTTATGAACTAAAATATTTCTATTTGATAAAAAGAGTAAAGGGCTATTTAAATAAAATAATGAGGATTTATTAATATCCAATTTTATTAAAGTAAAGGTTTTCCCATTTTGAATAAACACTAAAACTTATTAATTTATTTTAAATAAGTCTTCCAAGTGTCTTATGTTTTCAAATAAAACCTACTGAATTGGTTTTGGTATTATTTAGATTTCAAAATGGAGATTTTAATAAAACAAATCCTATTTGAATTAATAACTAAGGTCTATTTTATTTAATTATTAAATAGATCCTAAAAGTATAAAAGTATTATTTTATTTTGGACTTTGAATTGTGTTGGTAAACAGAACTAAAAAGGATACAAAGTTTAGCAAAAGTTTGAATCCATTTGTTGTTTGAATTGTTTGATTGAATTTCAAAACAGAAAATCAAATAGAAAAAGAAAAGGCAATCAGTATAAAAAAATGAATCGGACCAAACCCAACTGGCCAGCCCACTAAGCCCAGCAAGAGCCCACCCGGCATACCCCACGCGCGAAACGTTTTCACCAGGAAAAGAACCCACATAGCCACTGACGCAGAGGACCCACTCCCTATCTCTCTCCGTCGCTGACAGCACGGCCCCACACTCCTGTTCATCGTCTCCACCATGACCCCGTCGCCCCTGCCGTTGCAGCCGAATAACTCTGGCGTTGATTACGCGTTGATGGCGGCCTTGATTCCTCCAGTGACTACGCCCATTTAACCGCCCGTGTCTACTCGCCATTTCCCCTCGCTCGCCTCTCCCTCTCTGCCCCTTGGCTGCCCCAATTCGCTCCCACACCAACACTGCTCCGACGATGTCTCCGTGCGATTCCGGCCACACCCTGCCACCCCTCACCTCCCTCTGCATGCTAGCACCTTCCCCACCTCCTGGCGCATCTGCCCGTGTGCTTCGTTCACTCGCGCGCGTTCCAAAACGTCGACTTCGACTTCACCTGAGCACCGCCGCGACTGTCTTTCTCCGGCGACCTTCCCCTGGTAAGCCTCGACCGCCCCATCACCTCCTGTTGACGCTCACAACGTCCCCAGACCAGCCCGAGTCTAACCGTGCGCTTATTTTGCTTCGGAATGATCTACAGCCCCATCCCCGACGACACCTGAGCGTGCCTGACGCCGCCACCAACTCCGGTGAGCGATTCCTCCTGTCCCCGTGCGCCCCTGCCTCCTCACGACCACGTCGAGCATCGCCACGATCCCCTGAGCACGGTGAGCTGTTTTCCCCTCTTCCTTGCTTCCTGTATCATCGGCAAGCTCACCTCCAGAGCGTGCGCCGCCGCCAGCCGCCGCTAGCGCCGCCCAACCATGGTCAGAGGAGCTGTGTCCGTTAGATGTTGATCCTGCGGCTGAGATTAGAACTAGACGAAGAGGTACGCGCCCATCTGATCCATTCATTTTAAGTTAGATCCAACGATCCACGTAGGCCGGTCCACCCGAAGCGGTACCAACCAGTTAGATCACGCCGCGTGGCACTGGTTCTGTTTAAAACAGAATTTTGAATCTGATTAAGTTGCAAACTTGTAAAAATCATAACTTTAGTTCTACGCGTCCAAATTTTGTAAATTTTATATCAATGGATTCAGAAAAACAAGCCCTAGCCAACCATGCACTTTGTTTAGTAAAAAGCTTCTGGTAAAATGTTTGTTTTTGCAGAAACTTGTGTATGCATGTTTAGAATATAAAATTTGTTCTAAAATGATTTTGAGGATGAAATCTTTGCAAAATGGATTGTTGTGAACCTACTGACCTTAGGAACCAACTCATGGATTTAAAAATTAATTTTGTGAAGGTTAGGAGTAAATACTTGAATTAACTCATTTCTAGTCAAATAAAAATATTGATTTTGATATGGAAATGATTTTGAGTAAGACCTTTGGAAAATGTTTTGATTCAAACCTACTGACCCTAAACACCAAGTTTTGTGAATTAACAACTTATTTGGTGAACAATATAAAATTGTTGCTTTGCTAAAAACATTTTCAACCACATAAAATAATGATTTGATTTAAAAATGGTTTATAGATAAAACCCTTTTTCAAATGGTTTTACCACTTTAGAAAAATGACCACTTTGAACCTTGCAATGTCTAGAACCTAGTAGAAACCACCTTTGCAAATAAAACTATCTTGCATGCTTGCATGCATGACTTTGTTTCTATTATTTTATGTGTGTTAAATTGTTTGAATATTGGTTGGAATGCTAGTTGAATCTATGTTTGCTTGATTGATTTGTAGTGAGGTTATAAGAGTGTGATATTTGCAAGATCAAGAAGTGAACCAACATTCTCTACTAAAAAGGCAAGTGACACTATCATCCAAGTCCTACTATTTTCATTACACTTAGTGGATTTTGAAACATGCATGATAAGGACTACTATATTTTTCTATGCTAAATCCTAATAGGATACCCTTATATATTCCTTAGTGAAAACAATGTAGTTGTAATATGCTTAGCCCTGCTATATATATTGAGAAGAGATACATGTTAAGATTTTATGAAGTATTAAAAAGACTTGTGTTTTATATAATAAAACAAGTACTCAATGGACCACCTGGGTGGACAAGGATACTCAAGTTTTGGACAAGGTGGCAACAAAAGGAACCATGTTTATATGGCAATCTCTTTTTGTTGTGCACCAGAAGAAAACCACCTAGGGACTTAGAGATTGAACATGTTTCTCGTACAGTGGCTTCCGTGTACAGCCACATGCTAAATGGGCACTGGCTTAGTCAACTACATAGTGGAAGACCCATGCATTGGCCTCTTCAGGTTAACTAGAATGAGGGAACTTGAAACCCTACACTGGTGCCTGGTAGACAAGCTAGCATTGTGTATTGGGAGGACTCCTATGGAAAGACTTTGTCACATTCTCAATCTGCCAGTACTCCATCTTGGTGAGTACTTATCCAGCGGCCACTGGTGGCAACAAGATGAGATTGTGTCATGTGGGTAAAGTGTACAACTTCTGCAGAAGATCAAATTCTAAGTACTTAGCCGTGTCCCCGGTTATGGACAATACTGAGCAACTAAGGCCTGAAGCCATGGAAGATCTCGACATTCCAATTTCTCAAAGTAAAACTTGATGGTGACAACAAGGGGTTTGAAGCACTTGGAGTTTTCCAAGGAGTTTAGAAAGATTTTCAAAAGAGCAAAACTATTTTGGAAAAGATAGGAAAAAACTATATTGCTTTCTGCAAACGAGCCTAAACCCTACTTAGCCAAATATGCATGTAATGATAGGATCCACTTATTTCTACATAGTAGTGAAACTTGCTAATACAATTCAAATGTATTGACCCTTGTGGCTGTAACTTATTATGTTGCAGGTTTGTTTGATGTTAGTGAAGTGTGTTAAATAGGATTACAACTCTACAACCAACATGACTGCCTGTGGCACTTTGAAGATGAAGGACTCCATGCTATATAGTTATTTCTGCTGCATTGTAATGAGATAGCCAAATGAGCTATGTAAGATGTAATGTATTATTTTATTCCTGGTTATAAATTTGTATTATGACCTTTGTTTCTTGATATTACATCTTAAATTGTGGATGCTAGCTATTGATCCAGGGACTAGCATTGCAAACACAGGGATCTCTACCTTATTAAAGGTTGGGACCTCTTACAGATGGTATCAGAGCATTGTGTTGCCTGTAGGATTTGTAACCCTAGGATTGGACAAAAACCCCTTAGAAAATAGGAGTTGTATTTGTTCCAAAACTTATTTACAAACAATCTTGTAAACTCTTTCCTCAACCATTTTGGTTTTGATTCTACATCTCTTCTATTTCAACTTGATGGACAAGCCTACCCCATGGCCAAAGACTTCACCATGATCAAAGGACTTCATCAACTCTAATGACTTCAACATCTTAAAACTCTAATGACTTCAACATCTTCAACTCTAATGACTTCGACATCTTCAACATTTTCACCAAGGACTTCAACCTTGGATATCACTAAGGACTACAAGTGAGACAAGAAATGTTACTCAAGACTTGAAGACTACGGAAACACAACTTAGAAGGAACCAACATCACCTTTGAAGTTTTGTGACCAAGAATTTTTCCAAGGAAACCATGATCTTGGCAAGAAGAATCAACCAAGAAGGAAGGAATGAACTCAAGTGAACCATATATATGGACCACCATATTTAGTTTAAGTCAAACCCACCAACTTATGTGGTGTAACAAAAATATTTTTGGTTGCCTAAAAATATGCTTGAAACTTGTTGTTTGAGTGGAATATTTGTTTGTGATTGCTTGCACTTTGCTTGTGTGAATTGTGATGTGTGTGATTAGAATTGATTCCTTAGAAATATTTTGCCCATTCTAACCCAAATCCAACCCAAACAAATGACTTCTCCAAGAGACTCCAACATTAAGATTGATGACAACAACAACAACCAAGAGGACAACATGAGAGAACTCATAGTAACCCAAACCAAGTTGAACCAAGTGACAGCTCAATTTATAGCCAACACTAGTGAGGTAGATCCAACCATGCAAAAGTTTTTGGAAACCCAAACCCAATTGTTGCATAAGGTGACAGATCAAATGATCAACATGGGAAGCAGCTCTTCCAAAGGAGTTTGTGACAACAAGGATGACAAAAATGTTATTCTAGAAGGAACCCAAGCTTGCAATATTTGTGGAGACAAGGATCACACTTCCAAAGAGCATGAAGATCAATGCCCCAATTGTGAAGAGAAACATCCAATTGACCAATGCCCCACATCTCAAGCTACTTGTTACTTATGTGAAGGAAATAATCATGTCCCTATCCAATGCCCCATCTATTCCATAGTTGAACAAAGGAAACAAGGTGGAGTGCAACAACTGATTGCAGACTATCATGAGAGAGCCAAGCCTACCAAGAAGGATGAGGACAAAGGAAAATTTCCACTTGTACCTCCATGCAATATGTCCCAATTTAAAGGACCAAAGAGGAGACATATGAATTATCCAAGGAGTAACAAAAGGTCAAAGAAACCAGCAACTGTTCCTACCTATGAGATAACATATGAAGAACATGAACTAGAAGCACTCCTAGCTTTGGAGAAACCCAAGAAAAAGAAGGAAAAAAGCCATGTGCAATGTAATCATTGTAAAGAAATGGGACATTATGCCAGCGAATGTCCAGAGAAGAATAAGTATAAGGAGATTGGCCAAGTATGGTGCAACAACTGCAAAGAGCTAGGCCATTATGTAGCAACTTGTCCATTGAAGATACGTGATGAACTCAATCTTATCACATGTTACAACTGTGGTAACCAAGGACATTATGCAAGCAACTGTCCAGAAAAGATGAAGCACAAGATAAGCAAGCCTATGAAGGATCTCAGCCTTGTCACATGTTTCAAGTGTGGAAACAAAGGACACTATGCAGATGTTTGCCCAGAGAAGTTTCCCCAAGATCCCAAGCAGGCCAAAATGTAATTTAGTTGGATTTTTTTTAAGGGTGGTAGTACCCTAGATGCTTCGAGCCAACTTGTAACCCTATCCTCCCCAAATCTCGGGACGAGATTTATTTTAATGGTGGTAGCCTGTCACATCCCAATGTTTTCTAAATCTTGTTATGTGAAAAATAAATAAATAAAATAAAACTTTGTTGATTTTCAGGGTGAGAAGAAACTTTTTGATTCCAATTGGAAACCTTCAAACCTATTTTGATCAAATAAATCCTAAAAGGATTTAAAAAGATAAACAATTAATAAAGAAAGTTTTAAATATTTGGAATCACTATTTTTGGATCTTTTAATAAAAAGATTGGTTTTATAAAGCAAAGGTAGAATTATAAATAAGGATTATTTTATAAAGCCAAATTAAAACTTGGCCAAGCTTATGAACTAAAATATTTCTATTTGATAAAAAGAGTAAAGGGCTATTTAAATAAAATAATGAGGATTTATTAATATCCAATTTTATTAAAGTAAAGGTTTCCCATTTTGAATAAACACTAAAACTTATTAATTTATTTTAAATAAGTCTTCCAAGTGTCTTATGTTTTCAAATAAAACCTACTGAATTAGTTTTGGTATTATTTAGATTTCAAAATGGAGATTTTAATAAAACAAGTCCTATTTGAATTAATAACTAAGGTCTATTTTATTTAATTATTAAATAGATCCTAAAAGAATAAAAGTATTATTTTATTTTGGACTTTGAATTGTGTTGGTAAACATAACTAAAAAGGATACAAAGTTTAGCAAAAGTTTGAATCCATTTGTTGTTTGAATTGTTTGATTGAATTTCAAAACAGAAAATCAAATAGAAAAAGAAAAGGCAATCAGTATAAAAAATGAATCGGACCAAACCCAACTGGCCAGCCCACTAAGCCCAGCAAGAGCCCACCCGGCATACCCCACGCGCGAAACGTTTTCACCAGGAAAAGAACCCACATAGCCACTGACGCAGAGGACCCACTCCCTATCTCTCTCCCTCGCTGACAGCACGGCCCCACACTCCTGTTCATCGTCTCCACCACGACCCGTCGCCCCTGCCGTTGCAGCCGAATAACTCCGGCGTTGATTACGCGTTGATGGCGGACTTGATTCCTCCAGTGACTACGCCCATTTAACCGCCCGTGTCTACTCGCCATTTTCCCTCGCTCGCCTCTCCCTCTCTGCCCCTAGGCTACCCCAATTCGCCCCCACACCAACACTGCTCCGACGATGTCTCCGTTTGATTCCAGCCACACCCTGCCACCCCTCACCTCCCTCTGCACGCTAGCACCTTCCCCACCTCCTGGCGCATCTGCCCGTGTGCTTCGTTCACTCGCGCGCGTTCCACAACGTCGACTTCGACTTCACCTGAGCATCGCCGCGACTGTCTTTCTTCGGCGACCTTCCCCTGGTAAGCCTCGACCGCCCCAGCACCTCCTGTTGATGCTCACAACGTACCCAGACCAGCCCGCGTCTAACCGTGCGCTTATTTTGCTTCGGAATGATCTACAGCCCCATCCCCGACGACACCTGAGCGTGCCCGACGCCGCCACCAACTCCGGTGAGCGATTCCTCCTGTCCCCGTGCGCCCCTGCCTCCTCACGACCACGTCGAGCATCGCCACGATCCCCTGAGCACGGTGAGATGTTTTACCCTCTTCCTTGCTTCCTGTATCATCGGCAAGCTCGCCGCTAGAGCGTGCGCCGCCGCCAGCCGCCGCTAGCGCCGCCCAACCATGGTCAGAGGAGCTGTGTCCGTTAGATGTTGATCCTGCGGCTGAGATTAGAACTAGACGAAGGGGTACGCGCCCATCTGATCCATTCGGTTTAAGTTAGATCCAACGATCCACGGAGGCCGATCCACCCGAAGCGGTACCAACCAATTAGATCACGCCGCGTGGCACTGGTTCTGTTTAAAACAGAATTTTGAATCTGATTAAGTTGCAAACTTGTACAAATCATAACTTTAGTTCTACACTTCCAAATTTTGCAAATTTTATATAAATGGATTCAGAAAAACAAGACCTAGCCAACCATGCACTTTGTTTAGTAAAAAGATTCTGGTAAAATGTTTGTTTTTGCAGAAACTTGTGTATGCATGTTTAGAATATAAAATTTGTTCTAAAATGATTTTGGGGATGAAATCTTTGCAAAATGGATTGTTGTGAACCTACTGACCTTAGGAACCAACTCATGGATTTAAAAATTAATTTTGTGAAGGTTAGGAGTAAATACTTGAATTAACTCATTTCTAGTCAAATAAAAATATTGATTTTGATATGGAAATGATTTTGAGTAAGACCTTTGGAAAATGTTTTGATTCAAACCTACTGACCCTAAACACCAAGTTTTGTGAATTAACAACTTATTTGGTGACCAATATAAAATTGTTGCTTTGCTAAAAACATTTTCAACCACATAAAATAATGATTTGATTTAAAATTGGTTTATAGATAAAACCCTTTTGCAAATGGTTTTACCACTTTAGAAAAATGACCACTTTGAACCTTGCAATGTCTAGAACCTAGTAGAAACCACCTTTGCAAATAAAATTATCTTGCATGCTTGCATGCATGACTTTGTTTCTATTATTTTATGTGTGTTAAATTGTTTGAATATTGGTTGGAATGCTAGTTGAATCTATGTTTGCTTGATTGATTTGTAGTGAGGTTATAAGAGTGTGATATTTGTAAGATCAAGAAGTGAACCAACATTCTCTACTAAAAAGGCAAGTGACACTATCATCCAAGTCCTACTATTTTCATTACACTTAGTGGATTTTGAAACATGCATGATAAGGACTACTATATTTTGCTATGCTAAATCCTAATAGGATACCCTTATATATTCCTTAGTGAAAACAATGTAGTTGTAATATGCTTAGCCCTGCTATATATATTGAGAAGAGATACATGTTAAGATTTTATGAAGTATTGAAAAGACTTGTGTTTTATATAATAAAATAAGTACTCAATGAACCACCTGGGTGGACAAGGATACTCAAGTTTTGGACAAGGTGGCAACAAAAGGAACCATGTTTATATGGCAATCTCTTTTTGTTGTTCACCAGAAGAAAACCACCCAGGGACTTAGAGATTGAACATGTTTCTCGTACAGTGGCTTCCGTGTACAGCCACATGCTAAATGGGCACTGGCTTAGTCAACTACATAGTGGAAGACCCATGCATTGGCCTCTTCAGGTTAACTAGAATGAGGGAACTTGAAACCCTACATTGGTGCCTGGTAGACAAGCTAGCATTGTGTATTTGGAGGACTCCTATGGAAAGACTTTGTCACATTCTCAATCTGCCAGTACTCCATCTTGGTGAGTACTTATCCAGCGGCAACTGGTGGCAACAAGATGAGATTGTGTCATGTGGGTAAAGTGTACAACTTCTGCAGAAGATCAAATTCTAAGTACTTAGCCGTGTCCCCGGTTATGGACAATACTGAGCAACTAAGGCCTAAAGCCATGGAAGATCTCGACATTCCAATTTCTCAAAGTAAAACTTGATGGTGACAACAAGGGGTTTGAAGCACTTGGAGTTTTCCAAGGAGTTCAGAAAGATTTTCAAAAGAGCAAAACTATTTTGGAAAAGATAGGACAAAACTATATTGCTTTCTGCAAAGGAGCCTAAACCCTACTTAGCCAAATATGCATGTAATGATAGGATCCACTTATTTCTACATAGTAGTGAAACTTGCCAATACAATTCAAATATATTGACCCTTGTGGCTGTAACTTATTATGTTGCAGGTTTGTTTGATGTTAGTGAAGTGTGTTAAATAGGATTACAACTCTACAACCAACATGACTGCCTGTGGCACTTTGAAGATGAAGGACTTCATGCTATATAGTTATTTCTGCTGCATTGTAATGAGATAGCCAAATCAGCTATGTAAGATGTAATGTATTATTTTATTCCTGGTTATAAAGTTGTATTATGACCTTTGTTTCTTGATATTACATCTTAAACTGTGGATGCTAGCTATTGATCCAGGGACTAGCATTGTAAACACAGGGATCTCTACCTTATTAAAGGTTGGGACCTCTACAATCAGCTACAACATTTGCTTTCCCTAGGGTATAGTTGATTGTTAAATCATAATCTTTGATTAGTTCCAACCAATGCTTCTGTCTCATATTCAACTCTTTTTGAGTGAAGAAATATTTGAGACTTTTATGGTCAGTGTATAACTCACATCTGGCTCCATAAAGAAAATGCATCCATCCTTTTAGCGCAAAAACTACTGCCGCTAACTCTAAATCATGAGTTGGATAGTTGAATTCATGTGGTTTCAGTTGTCTTGAACCATAAGCAATGAATTTTCGATCTTGTATTAATACACAACCTAAACCTTCTTTAGATGCATCACAATATACCGTGAAGTCCTTCCCTATTTCAGGAACTGCTATGATTGGAGCTGTGGTTAACCTGGTTTTCAACTCCTGAAAACTTGCTTCACACTTCTCATCCCAATTGAATGGTGTATTCTTTCTTAACAGTTTGGTCATTGGTCCGGCTATTTTGGAGAAACCTTCAATGAATCTCCGATAATAAACATCCATTCCTGAGAAACCTCGAATTTGCTTCACATTAGTTGGTGCAGTCCATTCTAATACTGACTGAACTTTAGATGGATTAACAACAATTCCATCTTTACTGATCACATCTTTACTGCAATGCTATTCTCAAATGATCGGCATGCTCTTCCTTATCCTTGGAATATATCAGAATATCATCAATAAAGACTATGACGAACTTATCCATATATGGCATGAAGATTTTGTTCATCAAATTCATGAATATTGCAGGTGCATTGGTCAAACCAAATGGTACTACAAGATACTCATGATGTACATATCTTGAGACAAATGATGTCTTTGGAACATCCTCTGGTTTGATTTTGATTTAGTGGTATCCAGATCTTAGGTCGATCTTTGAAATTACTCCAGCTCCTTTCCCTTGATCAAACAAATCTTGGATCCTTGGTAAAGGATACTTATTCTTGATAGTAACGTTCTTCAGATTTCTATAATCTCCACACATCCTTCTACCACCATCTCTCTTATCTACAAAGATTACTGGTGTTCCCCATGGAGATACACTTTCCTGAATAAATCCTTTTCTAGCTAACTCATCAATTTGCTCTTTGAGTTATTTTAACTCTTTGGGTCCCATCTTATATGGTGCTTGAGCTATTGGTGCTGTACCAGGAATTAGGTCAATGGTGAACTCTATATCCCGGTCTGGTGGCATTCCCGGTAGCTCCGCTGGAAAAATGTCTTGAAACTCATTTACTATAGGAATCTCTTCCAATTTGACCTCTTTCATCGAGTTCAACTGCAGATCCACCATAATATGACTGTGCTTATCTGCTTGGTAAACTATCCTTGCTCCACTTGGAGTTTTGATTGAGACAGTTTTCTCCTCACAATTTATCTGAGCTCCGTGTTCTATCATCCAGTCCATCCCCAGCACTACTGCAATTCCCTTCAAAGGAATCACATAAAGGTCTGCAAAATATGTACAACCACAGATAGAGATAACCTGATCTTGTTTGATGTGGCGTACAATCACATTTTCCCCTGCCGTAACTACGGTCATAGGACTTTCTAATGTTGCCCTTCTAATCCCAAACTTATCACAAAATTCTTCAGAAATGAATGAAGTAGTTGCACCAGTATCAAAAAGAACTTTGTTAGGATTGGTAAGGATATTGAGCGTACCTATCACGGCATGCTCCGAATTATCCACCTCCTCGAGGGTTGCACAGTTCAGTTTCCCGGTAGGTTTGTTCCTCTTACCATTGTTGTTCTTGCCATTATTTCCTCCTTTATTGGGCTGTCCATTTCCTCCACTGGCTTGCCTTCCATCTCGAGCCAGCCAACCACCTTGTGGTTTACTTGGACACTTGGGCCTGATGTGACCTCTCTGACCACAAGCTTGACATACAATTACTGGTTTCAGGCAATCCCTACTAATATGCCCTAGGAGTTTGCAATTGTGACATATAATATTCTTTGCATTTGGATTTGCACTCCGATTGGGATTGTTGTTGTTATAGGGCCTATTCCTTGGTTTGAATTCCAGATTGGGCTTGCTTGCTTCTATTCTCTTGGTTTCCTTCTTAGCTCTCTTCCTTCTATCCTCTTGGACATTCTTGTAGTCATCTTCGAAAGTAATAGCTGCATCTAGCAACTACTGATAAGTTTGCTTGTTAGCCAACCTCAATTGCATCTTCACAAATGGATTTAATCCACGCAGAAAACGCTTCTTCCTCTTTTCCTCCGTGTTAACCTCTTCCTCAGCATAGCGAGATAGTTGACTAAACTCCCGGATATACTTCATAACACTTGTATATCCCTGCTGCATCTCCTCAAATTCTCTCCGCTTCAATTCCATAACACTCTCCGGAACATGATATTCACGTTATCTCTGTTTAAACTCTACCCAGGTATACTCCCTTCCTGGTTGTTGCATGGACAACTGATTTTCCCACCAAGATGCTGCAGGTCCTGTTAGAAGATGGGTTGCATACCTCAATTTCTCCTCCTCATTGCAACCTACAGTCTTCAGATTTCTTTTTGTATCTGCTAGCCAATCTTCTGCATCCATTGGTTCAGGAGCTGATGCAAAAGGTAACGACCTTGCATTCTAGAAATCAGATAGACTCACTCCTCCACCTTTAGGTGCCCTCTGATTTGCTCGTCCTAGCAACTCCTACATGAACTTGTTCTGGGTCTCTTGCATCATTTTCATACACTGCATAAATTTCTGCTCCATTAACGGCGTCATTGGTGGTGGTGGTAATGCTCCTTGATTTGATGCATCTGCATCGGCCTTATCTTTGACCTCTCTCTCCATCCGCTGCTGCTCAGTTTTGCTTTCTACACCCGTATCCATGACCCTCTAGTCCTACAACATAAAGCGAATACTCATAATTACATCATGCACATGTGTTCTGAGCTCGAATTTACGCATAGAACTAGTCACACAATGAAAATCCAAAGAAAATCCAAATATGCATTTCACATATTATACATAATATCATAATATTACAAAGTCATTACAACATATACCATATAGGTATAATCACAAAACTACCTTATTCATCACCCTATCTTATTTATTTGAGTACAGTACATGGTACTCGATATCACTAACTAGTTGCCTCCTTCTGGCAGTAACTACGCTTATCATACATGCCTAATGTCCAACCGTGATGACGTGTTGTTCGTCGCACAGTTTGTGGAACAAATGGCCTTCCAGACGGAACATACTCCGTATCTGAAGTGTTAGGACATGAGTCATTACTCAACCTGAGCGCATTGACTCCCTCCAGCTCAGCTGAAAAGTCTTTAGAAACATATTCAACATTATCTCCCGCCTGCATCTCTTGAGCTTCATTCCTTGAGTTGTCAACAGGATACGCAGATCCTGCTGCTTCCCAGGTGCTCCTTTGGGCAAGATAGTTAAACACTGAATAATGTATATTCCCTGGGTTTTGAGAAGATGTTGATGATTCAAACACTCTCTCCTCAGGATCTTCTTCTTCATCCTGATTATCTATTGACATGGTATTTCTACTACTGTTACTAGGGTTAATCCTTGCACCCATCCAGCTTGATTGTCCAACATTTCTATCAGAACCATCTGTGGACATCTGGTGTTCATGAGATCCTTCATATGATGCCATTCTCCAACCATCCGAATTCTCAATAGGAAGTTCTGAGTCAGAACCATCCCCTAAGCCCTGTGGTACTGCATACCTCATATCCATAGTAGTATCATGTATAGGTTCAGGTCTTGGTGAATAAGGATATGGTATAAAAGATTCAGGATCTATAGGTATATCCTTAAAGACAGGTGTTGCGCTACTACCTGCTTCCTTCTCTAACTGGAATGCTAACTGCTTCCTCCTTTCCGGATCAGTTAGATCCTCTAACATATCATTTTTTATCTTCAACAATTACTTGATGTGTCTTGTAAAAAGACGCAACGAGTGTTCGGTATCTATCCATAAACTTGGAAGCTAACTTAGGATGCTTCTTAACCAAAGTAAGATGATCCGGTACAGGCTCCGAGTCTATAGAATCATGAGGTATCACCAAAAATGTGCTACCTTCTAACTCCTTAGTTTTATGCTCCCGGATATTAGCTATCGCCTCCACAATAGCAACATGATATGCTGCTAAGTGACTCCTACCTTCACCTCTAGGTAGATCGTGATATAATCCAATCTCCTGTGGAAGTTGGATACTCACACGATATTTGGATAACATCCGGCCATCAAGGTAGGTGATAGTGTTCACCGGAATTCTAGTTGGACAATTAAAGATCTTTAAAAGTAGACGAAGTTGGTCTGTGAATGGTCCTTGATAATCATCAAGAGTCTCCTCTTTCCTTACCAAAGTCTGTTTTGGAAACTTTGGTACCATAACTCTGTATATCAAAAAATAGTTTTGATTAGTATCCAATAATATATTGCATCATAACAAAGAATTATCGCACTAAAACATATAACGGAATATTCTCATTTGAATACCCATTATATTACTTTTAGAGAATTCTTTATCGTTGCTAACTTTCCTATAGGTAATACCCTTTACTAGGTTTCCAACCTAAGGTCAAAGCAATTTGCTCTGATACCAACTGCGGTGACCAAGCATACCACTGCATGTGTAGTACACTATAGTCGTTGACATGACATCCACAGAACACCGTTCCGTAAATATCACATCCCTCAGAGTGGTACAACAGAAACATTGTGGGTCCATAATACAAACATACACTCGTTATTATTATTACAATACCGGAAGTTCAAGACTTCCAAAAGATTCAACTTACAAACCAAAATATAAGTGTTTCAGCAGAAGTTTCAAATTTAAAACTTAAACTCCAAATTGAGCTCAACAACTTATTGCTATATAATGTTTATGTTGCTCGGCTCAAGTGGCTACTAGAACTATAGTAATTATTCAGACTCTTGGAATTATCCTCCATAGACGATGTCGTAATCCTCCCCTTCTACGGCTCCGTACAAGTTGGGCTCTTCATAGAAGACCTCCTCTTGATTCTCAGATGCGTACATTGGAGTACCTTCAGAATTCTCAGAGTCTAAGCAAGGATTCAAAGGAAAGGATGAGTAACAGCGTTACCCAACAAGTTCATTATATGCAAGGTAGGAAGTTTGATGCTCTATCTACCACCTTGGACTATCAGTCTTTGGCATTATGCAATTTTCGTAAATCTTTCTTCAAAGGTTGTTTTTATTATAAAAATCTATGACTATTAGCCTTCACAGGTTGGCCAGAACTTTTATGGAGTTCCTTTCCTGCCGCGTTCGTAGCTCCTTCCCGGAACAGGGAGTAACAAGTTACAGTTCTTACACTCTACAGAGGTGCATTACTTTTCCCATGAGAGATCAACTCCTTGTTGCACAACCGGGCATACTTTCCCGTCCACAATTCCATGATGTGGGGCCTAGTAGTTGGTCCAAGCCAATCACTGCCCTCTCCACGACCTCATATGTCTACATGATCCTTCGGCTATCTCACCTTCATTAATCCCCCTTTTGGGAAGGCTAAAACCCTGACGAGTTTCCGAAGACTCTATGACCTAGTGATGCCCGAATTAGTACCATTTACATGGACTATCTCCCTAAACACCATTCATAGATAATCTAGACACCAAAAGTGTGGGGAGTAAGGGTGCCCACCCATATGTTGGATCCACACAAGGAATCACAATGTCACGTTAAGGTCATCTTGCCTCCATACAAGAGGAAAAGGATACATCTGACTTCTCTGTCCCATTCCAAATCTCATGGTTAACGCGTAATATATGGCGCTAGAATCACTAATGTCATAGGTTATTAATTCCTATATGTTTATCATTAGTGCAAGTAGAACTCTAAGTTCTATTGTTCCCTCATATCATCACTTAGGATGATATCTAAGATTTAGTATCTTGAGAAAATAGTGTTTTGTTTTTCTATAGTATAGATGATAACACACAATTTGCAAATACTTTGATAAAGACTCTTCAAAGGACATGAGCAAGTGATGAACTTGCCTTGTGATGGCAAGGTAGTGAAGTCTGATACTTGCATTGGACCTTGAGCTTCTATGTCTACAAAAACATCATTATTGCCCGGTAAGAACAATATTTAAAGAAGCAAAAATGATTATGCAAAGTAATGTAATGCATCTTTTAACTTGATATGCATTTTCCCCATTATTATAAAAACTCTTTTTAATAAAAATGATTTATAAATATTAATTTTTAATATTTATAATAGAATATAGTATTCTTTTATTTTATTTGATTTTTATTGCTTTAATAATTATTTTGAGAATTATCACTTAAATATCAAAAATTGTTTATTAAATATTTGTTTAGTATTTTTATAAAATACTAAAATATTAATATATGATGAAAGTGATTTTTATTTATTTTTATCATCTTTCAATTATTTTGTAAAATTCCATAAGGAATATATAAATTACAAAATTCTTAATAAAATTTATATGTCTAAAATTTTATATCTCAATTTATTTGGATAGTTTGGATTTTTGTGAATCCAAAATGTTTTATTTATAATTTTTGGACTTTTATTTTATTTTCTAGAATTTTATTGAGTTTAGGGGCATTTTTGTCTTTTCCTATTTATTAAAAAAATTCTAAACGACTTGGGCTAGCCATTTGGGCTTATTGGGCCCCTGTGGCCCAATAGGGCAGGGTCCAAATCATCACCCCGAAGGGTTTTCGCCCCACCCAGCCCACTCATTCACTGCCTCCTCACTCGATCTCACCTTTCTTCTTCCTCTCTTCCGACCCTGTGGTCAGCAATGATGTCACCGGTGATTTGCGTCGTCGTAGATCGTCCTGGCCGCCACCGTGGTGCGAGGTGAGGTTATCGACCACACACGTCCATCTGGTCCAGTTCGATTTGATTCTGGGGTCCTACCCTGGTCAGGCTAGCCCCTTCCCGAACCCTAGGGTTTGGGGAATGTGTTGCTACCGCCGCCGCGGGCTCTCCCTTGGTGAGGTGTGGTGCCCGTGTACTGCTGTGGCCGTTGTCGTGGCTGGTGCGGGTTGCAGCGCCCTCTGGGTGCTCCCCGTGCCGCCGCGAGCACGTCGGCCCTTCTGCTTCCTCTTCAATTCGTCAGCGAGGACCTCGGGTAAGTTGCCTCTGTGGATCTTGGTTCATCCTATCACCATGAATCTCTCTATGTGTATCTAGTGGCTACCCTTGCCTAGTGCCTGCGTTCTGATTAGGGTTCATATCCTAATTAGGGTTCTTGTTCTGATTAGGGTTCATATCCCTATGTTGATCATATCTATGATGACTTGGATCTAGTGATGATAATACTTGAGCATGATGAATGGATGTTTGTTGTGGATTATTATTTGTAGTTGGCTTTGGTGATGCTAGTGGCTTGTCAGACTTATTCCAGTGGTAATTTAATATGATCCACTGTTAGTGCTTCCATAAAATCCCTACATGGAAATGTTGTTGATCTGAGAAATGTCCACTGTCAAGATGTTTATACTGACAGTAGTTCTATCAGTAATTGCTTACTGCATTTATAATGGTTGGCTTGTATGAGAATATACATACTGAATATAATCATTACATGTTAATGATATATGTAGATGTATAGATGAGTTAGATGATGATTCCTGGCATTTGGCTTCAGGAAGATGATATTAGTGGCTTGCGCCTTTTTATTTGTGAAATATAAGTCAAGATTGGGATTAGCTTAATAGAACTTGTCCTTGTGATACCATTATGAACTGGCACACAAGTGATTGGGTCCTAATCCTGAGCTTAGCTCTGACAGTGCTTGTGATTAATGCTTGGCAAGATGAAAGATTCTTTTAATTCTCCTGCCTATGATGTTGGTCTGAGGCATAGGAACTAGTTTCCTAATTGCTGTCCCTAATAGAAATATTCTGGTAGAATTACCAGTTGCTAATTCTTGAAGCATAGTTGGAAAACAATGGGTGTGCTAATGGTTTTTATATAACTCACCACAACTGTTGTTGCTGTTGTGGTTGCAACTTGTTGATCTGGTAGCCTGATCTTGCTGGCTTGATCTGGTCCTTCTCTTGTTGTTGTACCTACTGCTTACAGCTTCTGGAACTTGTCCTTGACCTTGCTATCCACCTTCTGGTTCCTGGTAGCTTGGTCTTGACCTTGCTGTCCACCTGATCCACCCCCTCCTTATGTCACCATCTTGGTGAGTTCTGAGAGGATCTGGTTTGTGGTTTAGTTTGGCAGGTTTGGTTGTGGCTAGGATGCTGACGTTTGATGTGTATGAACAAGAAGATGAGGTTGTGGTGCTTGCCCACGGCTGTGTTGATGGTTTTGTGTTTTTGGGCTGTTGCTAAGGTGATGACAGCACACACCATGCAATCTGGTGTGTGTTCTGCCTGTGTGTTTGCTGTGCAACTTGTGGATATGCTCTGAATTTGAGATTGACTGTTATCTGGTTACTTTTACCTGGCTAGTGAAACTTGCCCCTCCTTGCTGTCATTTGACTTCTGGCTTAAAATTATGAAAGATACATTCTTTCATATTGGTGAAATTTGCCACTTTTATAAATTACTCAATGATGAATCTTGATTAGTGCACTTCACTGACAAGTCTGAGAGTAAAACATTACTAATCCTAACCTTCTTTATTTCTTTATTTATGTTTGTTTTGCAGGTACGAGACTTGGGAATTCAAGATTTTAGTTTAGGTTCACTTGTAGAATAGTCATATGTAATCTTCTTTATTCTTTTGTAATTTTAGTTCTATTCTTTTGTAAGCTTCATTTTATTATTTTGTAATAAAGATTATACTATTATCAATAAAGAAATATTCTTATTCTTTATTTATTTGGTATGGTGAAGATTGTGGATGTTTCTAATAAGTTACAATTTTGTAACTTATTTATTGAATGAAAATATGAAATAGATATTCATATTCTTAATTGCTTTCTTAAAATAAAGTTTGAGTTATATTGGTTAAATCTTAATTGAATCAAATATTCAAACATTATTCAGAATCCTTTTGAATTATAAATTCAAACATTCAAGTTTTAAATTCAAATTTCATTTCCCAAAACACATAAATCCACAAAGATCATATCAAAGTCTATAGCAATCATCCTTCAAGTCTAAACCTATTCTCAAAGTATGAAAGAGACCTTGATCACTTTAGGTTTTTATTTAGCGAAAAATTTACCAACATTTTCATAGATGAATGCATGCAGTATTTCAAATTTCTAAATCTACCCTTCATTAGTTCCTAAATGATGGGATGTTACAGATTTCTACCAGGGAAATGCCTTCCTGGAGAGGGGAGATCATCGCCATCAACACCATCATCAAGCTAGACTTTATCGGGATCATCATCATCATCCACACCACCATCTCCACCAGCACCATCATCACCACTCCATCCCGATGTAACAATTGTGTTGAATACTTGCATAGTTCTTAGGGGAAACTTTCCCGGTGTTGATTACTATTGTAGTTGATTCTTGTGAGTGGAACCATTGGATTATTGTTTATGTTCAGATTGTTATCCATCACCATATCATCTTTGATCTTGATCCATATGATGTATCGTGAGTAGTTCGTTTAGTTCTTGAGGAAATGGGAGAAGTCATGTTGTTAGTAGTGGATTTGTGTTGAGATATTATTCAATGGTTTAGTATTTAAGTTGTGGTGCTATTTTTCTAGTAGTTTCATGTGAATGTCGACTACATGATACTTGACCATTTATGTGCCTAGGGGAATGCATTGTGTATTTGGCTACTAATTGTTGGGTTGCCGGAGTGATAGAAACCTGAACCCCCGTTAGGACACCATTGCACAAGGGAGCATAGGATCTTAGATTTTAAGGCTATGGTTAGGTTTATATCTTAATTTCTTTCCTGTAGTTGCAGATGCTTCAGGGGGTTTAATCACAAGTATGTATTAGCCCAAGTAAGGTCGGTACATTAGCACAAGTTCACCCACACAACACTTACAACACCAAAGAAGACTACTCAGCTATTTGAAGCGAAAGCACTTGACAGAATTCCCATGTGTCCTCGAGAACGTTTGGTCCTTATAAGTATTTCCACCAGCTTGTCCTTTGCTAAGAAAGGATTGGGACACTTGCTGCAATTATTCGTTGTCTTTATTACTTGCACTTTGTTTCTTTGCTTTATAAGAAAACCCCTAAAAATCTGTTTGCTAAGCATTTACAGAGATTTCCTGCTCCATACCACTAGTCAACACCTTTTGCTCCTCGTTGGGATCGACACTCCTTTTTTTTGGAAATACTACGATACACCCCCTATACTTGTGGGTCATCACAACCCCCGGGTTTTGAGGATCCCAATTTTCCAAACCATGTCTACAAGCTTGATAAGGCACTCTATGGCCTCAAACAATCCCCACGTGCATGGTATGAGCATCTTAAAGAGCTTTTGTTAGACCGTGGCTTCGAAGTTGGGCAAATCGATCCCACTCTTTTTACTAAGAAGGTTAATGGGGAGCTTTTTGTATGCCAACTATATGTTGACAACATTACCTTTCTCTTTACTAATCAAGCTTTTAATGATGAATTTTCAAAGCTTATGACTGACAGGTTTGAGATGTCTATGATGGGAGAATTAATTTTCTTTCTTGGATTCAAGATCAAGCAACTAAGAGAGGGAACCCTTCATTAATCAAGCAAAATACATCCAATACATGCTCAAGTGGTTCAAGATGACGGATCTTAATGGCGTTGCTACACCAATGCAAACTAAATGTCATCTCGAGCTTAATCCAAAGGGTAAAGATGTAGACCAAAATGTATATGATCCATGATCGGCTCTCTACTTTACCTCTGCGCATATAGACCCGATATTGTGTTGAGTGTAGGAGTGTGTGCAAGGTATCAAGATGCTCCTAAAGAAAGCCACCTAGTGGCGGTCAACAGAATCTTCCGATATTTGGTTCATTCCCTAAACTTTGGTCTATGGTATCCCAAGGGCTCTAATTTCTCTCTATGTGGATATACGGATTCAGATTGGGCTGGTGACAAGGATGATAGAAAATCAACTTCTGGTGCATGTCAATTCTTGGGCAGGTCTCTAGTATGTTGGTCTTCGAAGAAACAGAATTGTATATCTCTCTCCACCGCCAAAGTTGAATATGTGGTTTTGCTGCAAGTGCTTGTACGCAATTATTATAGATGAGGCAAACTTTAAAGGAATACGGTGTCAACTGTGACAAAGTGCCTATTTTATGATATAATGAAAGTGTTATTAAAATTGCATACAATCCGGTGTAGCACACAAGGACAAAGCATATTGAGATTAGCAATCAATTTATTCGGGATCATGTTGCTTGTGGTGATATTACCTTATCTTCTGTGAGCACGAAGAATCAACTTGCTGATATTTTCATGAAGCCACTTGATGAAGCAAGGTTTTGTTGCTTGAGGAATGAGCTAAATATCGTGGATTCAAGGATCTTAGCTTGACTACTATTGCATACTCACTTACATCTCTTCCGTTATTTGGTTTAGATGCGGGCATAGACAAAGGGGGAGTGTGGTCCTAATTGATTGGGCTAACCCTCCCCCCATAATGCCAAAACCAAGAAAAATCATCTCCCTTAATATCATTATGTGATATGTGGGTTATTGATGAGCATTGGTTTTGAACTCAAGATACATCTTCGCGGTGTCATGTCATGCGCTCCAACATGGTGGCTCCGGCCACCACCCTCTTCTTCGAGAAGAGTTGGTTTCTTGTGGATCTTTTTGGATTTTATTGTTTATCTTGTGTTCTTATGGAAAACACACCCAATCTTGGCTTTTATTTGATTTGTTTTTGCAATGTTGGGTGTGTAGTACCATCTCAGTTTGGTGGTCTAAACCCAAGCCTTTTCTCATCCTGAGCCCTCTACTCTTGCACACAAGTCCACTGTTACCTTGCGAGGGTGTTCGTTTGAGTTGCACTCGCCTGAACCTCTGTAAAACAGAAAGTTAGGAGAGGGCCGGATAATCCGCCCCTAGTGAGGGTCAGATAATCCGCTCCTGGCGGTTTTGTCTATTAAGACTAGGGGTCGGGAGAAGGGATCAAACAGAGCAGCACTTCCTCCCCAACCCCTATGTCTTGTTCCCAGCCGTTTTCGGACGCTCTGCCCCTTCCTGGAGTCGATTCTACCACCGGATTATCTGGGCCTTCCCTGGATATTCTTCCCAGCGTCTTCGGGTATCCTCTCCTCCAAGATCTTCCTCCAATGAGTGAGGGTAACTCCCCCCATTAATATCTTTTGTATGCAACATGTTGTTCTTGGTGGAAACTCAGTTTAGAGGATATTTTTTGACTCCATTGCATGTTAGGATCCGTAGTCTACCAACCCTAGTGCCGGATCTATGTCGGTACCTTGAATCTGTGGAAGATCTGACGAATTTCGCTAGGGCCGGATTATCCACCCCTGGCAGGGCCGGATTATCCAGCCTGGGAGGTTCACCCCTTTTCAGAATTCCCACAGCTTCTCGTATCGTGTGTGTTTGGACCATGGATTGTTTTACTATTGTTTCTAACGTTCCTCCTAGACTTGTGTGTGCGCTTATCCCCATGCTACCTATCTTTCCACTTCACAGGTGGCTCGAGTGCTCCCAAGACTTACAGAAGTTGTCCCTGTGCCCGTTACTTCAGGCCCAACAAAGAAGGTGTGCTTGTGGATGAGGTTGAACACAGGAGGCAACAAAGAGAGGCTGAGAAAATGGCTAAACGGGCTAGGGATTTGAATAGAACCACTTATAGGAAGGGCAAGGGCAAGCAGGCCCGTGTTAATTACAAGAATATGGATATACTTGAGTACTCTGCCATTCTCCACCGTGACTTGTATGATGAGGCTGACAGTGATGAGCCGCAGGAGGACAACCTATTTTGGTGTTTGCACTTCAAGTCTATTCATGATGACATTTATGCATCCCTCAAGATTCGCCCCATGCACCCTCTGTATTTGACTGAGGCACAATCCAAGCCAAGACTTGGTGAGGCTTTGGATGTGGCTGGGAGAATGGGGCTGCACCATCTCATGACTTTGTAGTGTAGCTATGACTCATCAGTGGTGAAGCAATTCTTTTCTACACTTGTGATCCGTGGAGATGAGCTCCGTAGTATGAAGTGGATAACCGGGAGCACTATGATTCAGTCTGATTTTCGCACCTTTTGATCAGGTCCTTGGTTACTCCTTTCATGGCCGTGACACTCCTTCTGGCCATCGCATTATCTCTCCGATCAAGCCCAGCAAGGATACCGCTCTCTGTCCATGCCTAGCTCCCAATGGGGTGGTTGGTACTTTCTCTGGACTCTCACCGTTGTATGCGGATCTTGTTGGACTGTTTCGAGACAACCTTGCTCCAAGTGGGGGCAACAATGACAAGATTCGTGGTCACATTGTGCAGCTGCTCGCGTTTTCTCATGAATGTGCTACCAATGCCAATGCAGCTATGTGGGGTACAAGCTGGACGTCATGGATTTCATTTACCATGAGATGACAGATGCAATGTTCAATAGGCTCTCTATCCCTTATGCTCTGTATATCATGATGCTCATCAAGTATATGCTTCCCCATGAGGAGTTCGGTGGTAATTTGGATGGTGTTCACAAAACCAAGAAGCTTTACAACAAGTCTCAGAAGAACTCCCATCCTTATTCAGCCCCAGAATCCTTCATGTGTGATGCTCGGGCTAGTGGGCATAGGCTCCCAGTGCCTTCTATGGCCCATGAGGTCAAGCAGATGAACTGGTTCCAACGGAACATCTTGTGCATGGGGGGTGATACCCATAAGGGCCAGTATGAGGCTTACAGGCAACGCCATGAGATGGCACACACCCAGCAACTGATCCTTCATCATGTGTTAGGGGCGTCAGGCCACCCTCCAGCTCCTACTGCTCTCTAGCTCCTTATGCTCAGTGGAATACTTCCGGTATCAACTATGGAGAGCTTGAGCATCACCTCTTTCCTGCACCAGCGAGGGAGCCTACACCTCCAGATGATGATGATGATGATGACGAGTATGATGATGAGGAACAGGAAGGGGACGGGGACAAGGATGATGACGAGGAGGACTATGATGAGTGATCTCTTGGGGCGTTAGCATAGCTCTTCTTCCTTTTTGGTGTCGTGATGCCAAAGGGGGAGAAGTAGTTCTATTTAGATCTCCATGGATTTGCATGGATCGGGCACAAGCACATGCATTTTATCGTTTTCTTATCGCGTTGTTTGTGCCCATTTAGCGTTGAACTCTATTTGTGTTTGTTTTTGTATGAGACTATATCATGTGGTACTATGGTGTTTGTGTGGATTTTTATCTGTGTGGATGCTATCTATGGACTTACGGATTTCTGGAATTATATCTATGGATGCGTCAAATTGGTGAAGTGGTGGGATGTTTTACGGCCTAATATTATTGTTTATCATGTCTAGTTCATCTCCTGGTGGTATGATATTCTGCTCTAACTCATCATGTCCATGTAGCCTTTTATCCAATGAGAAAGGCTTGTACCTTCGTGTGAGCATTTGTATTCAAATGCAAATTATCTATATGCACACACTTAGGTGGAGACTATTTCACCTTTGGAATGATGTGTTAGTAGGGATTTATTGCAAATCCTAGTATTATCATCTAACACCAAAAAAGGGGGAGATTGAAAGAGCATTTCATGATTTCTAGTGTTTTGTGTGTTAGATAACAAGGCCAAAGATTATTTAATGTGCTTTGAAGTGTTGCAGGTCTTAGCATAATCAAAATGAGAAAAATGATGTTCTTGGGGGCAGATTATCTGCCCCTGCCCCAATTCCAAGCGTAGCCAAGGCGCGTCACACTGCATGGGGCAGATTTTCCCCCGGATTGTCTGGCTAGGCCGGATAATTCGCCCCTCAGGGGGGCGGATAATCCCCCCTCCCCCGAGGATTTCACCAAGGAGAGCTAAGGCGACTACATGGGGGGCGGAGAATCCCCCGAATTGTCCGGCCAGGGCCGGATTTTTTGCTCAGGCCAGATAATCCGCCCCTTGAGGGGGTTGGATAATCTGCCCCCTCGAGGATTTTTGAGAAGGAGAATATGGCATTGTGCATTGTATGGGGGCGGAAAATACCCTGGATTTTCTGGCTCAGGGGCGGATTTTTCCACAGGGATGATAATCTGCCCCTAGTGGGGGGTGGATAATCTGCCCTTAAATGTCTCCAACAACCAGTTTTGGCAGGGGTATTTAATCCCAATCACCCCCTCTTGCCAGAACTCTTGATTCATTTCGAAAAAGTCCAAACCTATTCTTGAAGCTCCAACAAGAGATCTCCACCATCACCCACCCAAAGACTTCGATCTTTGGGGAATCGAAGGAGGAGGCCTCGATCTTCATCAATAGCAATCAAGCGCTTCACTTCCCCTCCATTCACTTGGAGGATTATCGATCTAGTATTTCTTGCAAATATCTAGATCCTCATTTCGGTTATTTGATAATCCTTGTTCTTTGGCAGCTTTTTGTTATCACGGGAGCCTCCAATTCAGTTGTGGATGTGTGACCCGCTAGCGTTGTAAAGGCACCGGTTCCCGCCTCGAAGGATACCAATAGTGGAAAGGTGGATGAGGCCTTTGGTGGCGAGATCCATCGGAGAATAGGGTGAGGCATATTGTGGCGTGATGGTCTTAGAACCGCCCACCCTTCCAACGCAGATGTACTTCCCTTAACAAGGAAGGAACTGTGGTCAAACAAATCCCTGTGTATCCGCGTGCTCCACTATAGTTTCCTCACTCCTCTTTACATGCTTAGTAGTTAGGTTTGCATATTGGTAAATTCTCATTATTGCATATCTAGAGAATTTACTTTGTGTCAAGCCGAAAATTGAAAAAGAACTAAAATTTGAAGTAGCACCTATTCACCCCCCCCTCTAGGTGCCCATATAATACATTTCAAAAGCCGGTGAGGCTTGTGTCGATGGGCCCGAGCTCGGGCGACGATGGTGGTGGTGATAACGGTGGTGAGGTAGATCATGGCGGCATGCTTCTTTGGCCGCATCCCTAGGCCTTCCTTGATGGCCACGGCTAAGCCCAGGTGGTGAGGGAGATCGTGGTGGCTTGCTGCTCTGGCCGCGGCCTCTGTGACTACCTCGATGACCACGATCATGGCCTGATGGTCGTCCTAGACGCCCTCTCCTCGATCCAATGTTGTCGGCCATGGCTTGCTACCAGTAGTGGATGGGAGGGAGGAGATTATTCCAGTTTGACTTTTCAAACCTCCCTTTTGACTTTCAATTTAGAGCTTTAATTCTCTCTCGCAAATGCCCAAACCAAGTGACCTAGATATGATCCAATCATTCCACTTACCCATGACACATTCATGGATCATTCCCCTTCCGATCTGGTGAACCTTCTAGACCCTTCTAGAACCTCTCCGATGAAAACATCGAAATCATTCCCGAACTCCGGAATCGGACTTTCCTTATATGAATCTTATTCTCCGGACCATTCCGGATCTCCTCGTGATATCCCGGATCCCATCCGAGACTCCGAACAACATTCAGTTTCCCTACTTACATTCCATATCTACTAAACAACATCGAATCCTTAAGTGTGTCTCCCTGCGGTTCGTTAATTATGCGGACATGACCGAGACACTTCTCCGATCAATAACCAATAGAGGAATCTAGAAATTCATATGGCTCCCACATATTTCTACGATTAATTTGTGATCGAATGAACCACTTACATACAATACCAATTTCCCTTTGTCTCGCGATAGTTTACTTATCCTAGGTTTCATCGTTGGTACCTCTGCATACCTAGTTCAACCTCGTTACCGATAAGTAATATTTTCTCGTTCCCGTGATATGTGATCCCTTGTGAGCCAGTCACATGCTTGCAAGCTAATTGGATGACATTCCACCGAGAGGGCCCAGAGTATATCTATCCGTCATATGGATGGACAAATCCCACTCTTGATCCATGTGCCTCAACACATACTTTCCGAACACTCAAGGACACCTTTATAGCCACCCAGTTACGGTGTGGTGTTTGATTTCATCAAAGCATTCTTCCGGTGATGGTGATTAGCATGATCTCATGGTCGAAGGAATTAGGTTACTATGCATTAGAAAGCTTATAGCAAACGAACTATTGAAATGACTTGATCTTAATGCTACGCTTATCTATAGAAGTATGTCCATCACACCATTCTCCTAATGATATGATCTTGTTGTTAACAACATCTCAGTGTTCAAGATTGGGAAACCACGATCATCTATTAACCAACAAGCTAGTATTACAAACAGGCTTTACTAGGGACTCTAATTTAGTTTACAAATCACACAAGTATTAATATTTATGGTTAATACTATTATAGCATGAATGTAAATATTTATCATAAACACAAAGATATAATAATAACCACTTTTATAATTGCCTCTAGGGCATATCTCCAACAGTCTCCCCCTTGCACTAGATTCAAATAATCTATATTACATGGTAATATACCGAACACACATGGCGGTTTGGTGCTGGTCATGTTTTTCCCTCGGGAGAGGTTTAGTCAATGGATCCGCCACATTCAGATCTGTGTGTACTTTGCAAATCTTTATGTCACCATCTTGGACATGCTCTCGAATAGCGTGAAAACGTAGCTTGATGTGCTTCAGCTTCTTGTGTGACCTTGGTTCTTACGCATTGGTTATGGCGCCCATGTTATCAGAGTAGATAGACATTGGGTCCAGCGCACTTGGAACCACACCGAGCTCTGTAATGAACTCCTTCATCCATATCGCCTCTTGTGAAGACTCCGAAGCAGCTATGTATTCCGATTCAGTTGAAGATCTCGCCACAACGCTTTGCTTTGCACTCCTCCAGCTAACTGTTGCACCATTCAAAGTAAATAGTATCCAGATTGAGATTTAGAATCATCCAGATCGGTGTTCCAACTAGCATCGGTGTAACCATTAACAATGAGTTGTTCATTACCTCCATAAGAAAGAACCATATCCTTAGTTCTTCTCAAGTACTTAAGGATGTTTTTTGACCGCTGTCCAATGATCCACTCCTGGATCACTTTGATATCTGCTAGTCAAACTAACAGCATATCCAATGTCGGGTCTAGTACATAGCATGGCATACATAAGAGATCCTATGGCTGAGGCATAGGGAGTCTTACTCGTCCTTTCTCTATCTTCTGCCGTTGTAGGACTTTGAGTTTTACTCAAGGTCGTATTGGGCAACATGGGCAAGAACCCTTTCTTGCTATCTTCCATTCCAATCCTCTTTAGAACTTTGTCCAAATATGTACTTTGTGACAATGATATTAGGCGTCTTGATCTATCTCTATAAATCTTTATGCCTAATATGTAAGCTGCTTCACCAAGATCTTTCATTGAAAAACTATTATTCAAATAATCCTTGACACTGTTAAGAAGGTCTACATCATTCCCAATCAACAATATGTCATCTACATATAGTATTAAGAATGCTACAGAGCTCCCACTCACTTTCTTGTAAATACAAGCTTCTCCATAAGTTTGTATAAAACCAAAGCTTTTGATTACCTTATCAAAACGTTGATTCCAACTTCGGGCTGCTTGCTTCAATCCATAAATGGACCGTTGAAGTTTGCATACCTTGTTAGCACATTTATGATCGACAACACCTTTGGGTTGTACCATATACAACTCTTCATCAATGTATTCATTGAGGAACGCCGTTTTACATCCATCTGCCATATCTCATAATCATAATATGCAGCGATTGCTAACAAAATCCTCACATACTTTAGCTTCGCTACTGGTGAGAAAGTCTCATCGTAGTCAACTCCTTGAATTTGTCGAAACCCTTTTGCGACAAGTTGAGCTTTATAGATAGGAACATTACCATCAGTATCTGTTTTCTTCTTGAAAATCCATTTGTTCTCGACAGCCTTCCGGCCATCCGGTAAGTCCACCAAAGTCCATACTTAGTTTTTGTACATGGATCTAATCTCGGATTTCATGGCTTCTTGGCATTTATTGGAATCTGGCCTCATCATCGATTCCTCATATGTCGCAGGGTCATCGGTGTTGTCCACCAACATGACACTCATAACGGTATCATACCAATCAGGAGTGGTACAAGTTCTCATTGACCTGCGAGGTTTCGTAGTTACTTCAACCGAAGTTTCATGATCAACATCATTAGCTTCCTCTCTTATTGGTGTAGGCGCCACAGGAACTACTTCCGGTGCTGCGCTGCTCTCAAATTCGAGAGAAGGTTCAACAACCTCGTTGAGTTCTACTTTCCTTCCAGTCACTTCTTTCGAGAGAAACTCCTTCTCTAGAAAGGATCCATTCTTGGCAACGAAGATTTTGCCCTCGGATCTATGATAGAAGGTATACCCAATAGTTTCCTTCGGGTATCCTATGAAGATGCATTTTTCCACTTTGGGTTCAAGCTTGTCGGGCTGTAACTTCTTTACATAAGTTTTCGCAACCCCAAACTTTAAGGAACAACAATTTAGGTTTCTTCCCAAACCATAATTCATACAGTGTCGTTTCAACGGATTTAGATGGTGCCCTATTTAAAGTGAATGCGGCTGTTTCTAATGCATAACCCCAAAATGATAGCGGTAAATCTGTAAGTGACATCATAGAACGAACCATATCTAAGAGAGTTCAATTACGATGTTCGGACACACCATTACGTTGTGGTGTTCCCAGCGGTGTCAATTGTGAAAGTATTCCGCATTTCTTCAAATGCTCGCCAAACTTGTAACTTAGATATTCACCTCCACGATCAGATCGTAGAAATTTAATCTTCTTGTTACGTTGATTGTCTACCTCACTTTGAAATTCCTTAAACTTCTCGAAAGTTTCGGACTTATGTTTCATGAAATTGATATACCCATATCTACTCAAGTCATCCGTGAAGGTAAGAACATAACGATAACCACCGCGCGATGCTACACTCATTGGACCACACACATCGGTATGTATGATTTCCAATAAGTCTGTATCTCGCTCCATCATATAAAAAAATGGAGTCTTAGTTATTTTACCCATCAGACATGCTTCACATCTTTCAAGTGATTCGAAATCAAGTGATTCAAGAAGTCCATCGGAATGGAGTTTGTTCATACGCTTCACTCCAATGTGACCAAGACAACAGTGCCAGATATAGGTCGAGTTATCGCTCAATTTCAAATGTTTAGCTTCAATGTTATTAATATGTGTATTACTACAATCGAGATTCAATAAAAATAGACCATCTATCAAAGGTGCATGTGCATAAAACATATTACTCATATAAATCGAGTAACCATTATTCTTGGATTTAAACAAGTAACCTTCTCGCAATAAACATGATCCTGATATAATGTTCATGCTCAACACAGGCACCAAATAACAATTATTTAAGTATAAAACTAATCCTGATGGTAGATGAAGAGGTATCGTGCCGACCGCGATCACATCAACCTTTGATCTATTTCCAACGTGCATCGTCACCTCGTTCTTCGCTAGTTTCCGTCTATTCTGCAGCACCTGTTTCGAGTTACAAATGTGAGCAACCGAACCAGTATCAAATACCCAGGCACTACTATGAGTACTAGTGAGATACACATCAATAACATGTATATCGGATATACCTTTCGTCTTGATGTTGCCGTTCTTCAAATCCGCCAAGTACTTAGGGCAATTCCGCTTCCAGTGACCTTCTCCTTTGCAGTAAAAGCACTCAGTATCAGGCTTAGGCCCAGCCTTGGTCTTCTTCGTCGGTGTGGTAACTTTCTTACCACCCTTCTTGAAGTTTCCCTTTTTCTTAGACTTGCCTTGCTTCTTGAATTTGGTGGTCTTATTGACCATCAACACTTGGTGCTCTTTCTTGATCTCCACTTCCGCAGACTTTAACATGGAGAAGAGTTCAGGCAACGACTTGTCCATGTTTTGCATATTGTAGTTCATCACAAAGTTCTTGTAACTTGGTGGTAGTGATTGGAGGACACGATGAATCCCCAAAGCATTAGGAATCACTATACCTAAGCTTTGAAGCTTGCTTGCGTGCCCAGACATCTTAAGCACATGCTCACTGATGGAGCTGCCCTCTTCCATCTTGCAGTTAAAGAACTTTTCAGAAGCATCATAACTCTCAACTGCCGCGTGAGCCTCAAATATCATTTTGAGTTCACGGACAATATAATATGGGTCATGGTTCTCAAACCTTTTCTGAAGCTCCGATTCCAGACCATACAAGTTAGCACACTGAACTGTGGAGTACTGATTCTTCTGAGCAAGGAAAACATTCTTTACCTCATCGGTAGCATCAGCTGCAGGTGGGTCACCCAGCGGTGCATCCAGCACATAGGTCAAATTACCAGCATTGAGGACAATCCTCAAATTGCGGAACCAATCCGTGAAGTTGCTTCCATTGTTTTTCAACTTTTCTTTCTCTAGGAACGCATTAAAATTGATGGTAGGGGCCGCCATTGATCTACAACATATTTGCAATAGTTTAGACTAAGTTTATGACAAATTGAGTTCTAATTAATAGTTAAATTAATCTAGGTGAACTCCCACTCAAAACAATATCCCTCACATTTTTTTAGTGATCACACGAACCAAATCCACCACATCAAAACCGATCATCACGAGAGTTGATGTAGCTTCAATGGCGAACAATCAACATGTTCATCATATCTACTATATGACTCATGATTTACCTTTCGGTGATCCATGTTCCGAGACCATGTCTGTACATGCTAGGCTCGTCAAGATCAAACCTTAGCTTCCTCATGAGAAAATCTGGCTTGCTCCCGTTACACTCGTAGAATCTAACACACCCGATCATCACGTGGTGCTTCGAAACAACGAGCTTTAGAAATGGTGCTTACTAAGGATGAACACTTTATAACTTGAAATTTTGTGTTGGAGGGATCATCTTATAATTTTGTGAACTAAGCAATACAAGATGCATAAAAGGATTAACATCACATGCAATTCAAAATATGTGATATGATATGGCCTTTCTTCTTGTGCTTCCGATCTCCATCTTCAAGCACGAACATGATCTCCATCATCACCATCATGGCGTCAAGGTCAATGGCGCCGCTTCATGGTTGTCGTCCACCAGCATCAACTATTACAACTACTTTGAATAATAGACACACAGGTGTTAATGGAATTGGATGACACTCCACCGAGAGGGCCCAGAGTATATCTATCCATCATATGGATGGACAAATCCCACTCTTGATCCATGTGCCTCAACACATACTTTCTGAACACTCCATGCCACCTTTATAGCCAGCCAGTTACAGTGTGGTGTTTGATGTCATCAAAGCATTCTTCCGGTGATGGTGATTAGCATGATCTCATGGTCGAAGGAATTAGGTTACTATGTATCAGAAAGCTTATAGCAAACGAACTATTGAAATGACTTGATCTTAATGCTACGCTTATCTATAGAATTATGTCCATCACACCATTCTCCTAATGATATGATCTTGTTGTTAACAACATATCAATGTTCATGATCGGGAAACCACGATCATCTATTAACCAACAAGCTAGTATTATAAAGAGGCTTTACTAGGGACTCTAATTTAGTTTACAAATCACACAAGTATTAATCTTTCCGGTTAATACTATTATAGCATGAATGTAAACATTATCATAAACACAAAGATATAATAATAACCACTTTTATTATTGCCTCTAGGACATATCTCCAACAGTTTTCCTTTTCGTCACACAGAAAAGCCATTTTCTATTTTTCGAATGCCGAAAAACAGGGCGTTTTGTGAAGCAACCACGAAATTAGAGTTTCAAAATGGTTCCACCACATTTTTCAAAAATATTAGACCATGTTACATGGACAATGTCCCAACCAGGATATCTCAAACCTTTCGGTCCACCCCTCGTGAAAAAGACAAATGTTGCCTAACCGGCAGGAAGTGGGTCCGGACCGAACTACATGTACATGA
Organism: Avena sativa; assembly: GCA_916181665.1. Lineage (NCBI taxonomy): Eukaryota > Viridiplantae > Streptophyta > Magnoliopsida > Poales > Poaceae > Avena > Avena sativa. The sequence continues at coordinate 291,229,784 of OV702296.1, forward strand.
TTTAATGCTCATGATTTTTTTGCAAAAATCATTTTTAGGTTCACAATATGATGTTTTATCAGAGATATAATGAAAGTTTTGCGAGGCTCGTCCCCTAGCTAGGAACCTTCATGCCCGCCGTTTTGACCAAAGTTTGAAACAGGCATAAGAAATTCAAAAACGGTCCAAATAAGGTAAATCCTTCACATGACGTCTTATTATGTGACATATTTGTAAGGAAAATACCAAACTTGGTATATTACAAGTGTCTCGAAAAAATCTTCACAGAAATGACCTATAATGTTCGAGGTTTCATGGCTTTCAGGCCAAACGACCAATGTTATGTCCATAATCGTGGCATAGTTTGTGATAATGTACCCATATTGTGCACGCATGTGTATCTTGGGATGGCGAACAATGTTGCAGGAGGAAGTTTTCCTTTTCGTCGCATAGAAAAGCCATTTTCTATTTTTCGAATGCTGAAAAACGGGGTGTTTTGTGAAGCAACCACCAAATGAGAGTTTCAAAATGGTTCCACCACATTTTCAAAAATATTAGACCATGTTACATGGAAAATTTCCCAAGCAGGATATATCAAACCTTTTGGTCCACCCCTCGTGAAAAAGATAAATGTCTGCCGAATCAGCAGGAAGTGGCTCCGATTTAAACTACATGTACATGATTTAATGCTCATGATTTTTTGCAAAAACATTTTTAGGTTCACAATATGATGTTTTCTCAGAGATCTAATGAAAGTTTAGCGAGGCTCCTCCCCTAGCTAGGAACTTTCATGCTCGCCGTTTTGACCAAAGTTTGAAACGGGCATAAGAAATTCAAAAACGGTCCAAACGAGGTAAATCCTTCACGTGGTGTCTTATTATGCGACATAGTTGCAAGTAAAAATACAAAACTTGGGCTGGAGGACAATGTTACAGGAGGAAGTTTTCCTTTTTGACGCACGGAAAATGCATTTTTCATTTTCCGAGTGCTAAAAACGGGGTGTTTTATGAAGCAACCACCAAAAGCATAATTCAAAATGGTAACAACCTATTTTTCAAAAATACTAGACCACCTTAAATTTACAATGTATCAATAGTAGAATCTCAAACCTTTACTTCCACCCCTGGCAAAAAAGACAAAAGTCAAAACCATGATTCAAAATCTCTATCTACACCTATTAAGGTTTTATATGAAAAATATATTCTTGTATTTTCCCTAGAAAGTAAAAGTGTTCCATATTATTCTAACAATATTCACTGAAAATTTTCAAGTTCTATGGATTTTGTTTGAGTCAATTTGGAGTTATGAATAAAAAGATATGAAACAATTTAGAAAAGAGTAAGAAAAAAAAGCTGGAAGCGCAAGCAGCCCAAGCAGCACAGGGATGTTGTCGCAAGGACATCATAGAGGTGGCACAAGCAGCCCAAGAAGAATAGAGAGTTAGCCGTTGTCGCAAGGCCAACACAGGAGCGTCCCAAGCAGCCCAAGCAGCCGCAACACAGGGAGTAGCCCAAGGAGAGCAGCCCAAGTGTGCGGGCTCGCATAATTATACCTGTCGTGTGCGGATGTTGCAACGAAAGGCAGCTTGGTGCGGTGGTTTGCCTTGATAAAAGAAGGCGGGAGCTCAGCGGTTCAAGTCCATGGCTGCATCTTTTTGCTGGTATTAATACCTGATGAGCGCTGCATCCTTGCCTGCATGGATACTTGATGAGCGCCTGCATCCTTGCTGAGTGGCGCCTACATTGATAGGTGGATTGAGTGGGCCATCTAAATTGGTCGTTAGGACACTGTAAACTTGCCTGCATCTTTTTGCTGGTATTAATACCTGATGAGCGCGGCATCCTTGCCTGCATGGATACCTGATGAGCGCCTGCATCCTTGCTGAGTGGCGCCTACATGGATAGGTGGATTGAGTGGGGCCATATAAATTGGTCGTAGTCTCCCAGATAAAAGGCTTTAAACCACTCCTATCCATCTATGACCATTTCATGTTAGGACACTGTAAACTTTTTGACAAAATTGGTCGTTATTTTTCATGGTTTGGACCCTCCTAAATTTCCTACGACCATAGTTTGGAATGGTCATAGATCTATGACAAAAAAATCATGGTCGTTAAGAAAAGGTCTCTAATGAGCAGATTTCTTGTAGTGTGTGATAGACATACACCCAAAGTTATATCATAATGTGATCTAGTTACAAACTTTCAACATTGATGATAACATAGAAACCTTACAACCTAATCATTTGACTGTGAGATAATACATAATCACCATTCCTAGAGTGAGCCTTGATGGTATCAAGTTGTTAAAGGGTGATAAAACAGGTACCACTTAGGCTTTTCGAAGGGACATGTAGAGGAGTATGTATCAAGACCAGGATTTGTCAATCCAAATAACGGATAGATACACGTGGCCAACTCGATGATGTTGCATTAACGAAGTTTGCAAGTGTATGACTAGGTCATGGAATGCAACAACATGGGAACGAGTAAACGAGTTCATCTATAACGAGATCAAACTGGGTATGGAGATACCGAAGATTAAATCTCGGATGAACTAGGTATCTAGTGGCAAAGGGAGTGGCACACGGCATTGAAGGTTCAAGCGATGAGATTCATGAAATGCACGGGGGTCATTATGGGCATCCAGGTCCCGCTGATGATTATTGATACGAGAGGGGTCTTGTTCATGTTCGGAGTGTTTCTAAACCGAAAGGTGGCACCCTTAAGGGTGGGGACGCATAGGGATTGATCCGGCACCGCAGGAAAAATGAGAGAGAGAAACCAGAAAAGTTCTGTGTAGCACCCGATGTTGATCGGAGGGGTCCGAGAGGAGTTCCAGAGTGAAAGATATTATAATATATGTGTTTTATATTAATTAATTGAATTAATAATAAAACATATATATATATATATTATTTTTAAAGCCAGACCTGCCTAATGGGACTCACCCAAAGGGGAGGCCTAAGAGGGCAAGGCGTATGGGAGGAGGGGCCAGCCGGCCAAGCCCTAGTGGGATCCCCGCCTGGGTCCCACCTAGGGCCGGCGGCTCCCTTGGTGGACAACGGGCTCACACCGCTTGCCCCTTGGGTGTTGGCTGATAGGGATATGCCTACCGGGGTATACCCAGCAGGACGTTTCCGACTGGCCCAGGAACTGGCGAGTGGGCCTGCAAGACGGCGACTGGATTAAGGCTTGGCGTGGATCCAAGCGACTGGAAGCTGAAGGCCCAGGAGAGTAGATAGGCCCAGTCGGATTAGGTTAAACGAGTACCGAAGCCTTAACTGATTCGCTTAAGATATGTAAACCCTAGGGGGAGGTGAGTCTATATAAACCTCCCTACAGGGCGTGTAGAGGCACGTTCCATCATACACCCAAGCGACTCGCTGCCTAGCCATTGAGCTCGCCCCATTGTACCTTCACCATAATACAATCTAGCAGGAGTAGGTCTTTACCCTCCGGGGGCCGAACCTGGGTAAAACCTTATGTCTCCGCCCTCATCTCGCACCGCAGATGGCTGGCCGCCCTTGCCCTTCGTTCTACTACTCGCTGCCGATTGCAGCATCTGCCGTGACCATTCCCACGACAGTGGCGCCCACCATGGGGCCTGGCCGGTCAGGCCGGTGTTCTGCGGCGAGATCCAATCTGCCTATCAACGAGTCGGTCGCCACCGGCCGCATGATAGCGATCAGCGAGATGCTTCAGATCTTGCCGAGTAGCTACGTCCCGGCGGCGCGACCCATCACGCACAGCATGATCTTGCCGGTAGGCACGATCAGCCTCTTCGTCGGCCTCACCGACGTCATCGTCTCGGAGGACTCGACTCGCATCCGCGAGTCGCCACCACATGACCGGCTCTCCGAGAGCCAGGTCCGCACGATCCATCGCCTCGCCTTCGAGTACAACTCGGCCCACAGCAACATGGCCGAAAAATCCGCGGCCACGGAAGACGCGGCCCTCAACGACAACACCGACTCGGCGACCCAGCGTCACTCGCCGGATCCATCACCGCGGCTTCACCCGCGGGCTCCATCACCCAGGTCTCCAACATAGGAGACTTCGAGGATCCTTCCATCCTTGGGATCTTCGACTTCGACTCCGGGTCGGAAAACTCCGCCGATCTCCGCGAAGGGACCGGTCACCACGCCGCGACCTACATGGCGACTGGCACCAATCCGCCGGAGGATCCCTTCTCCACCCCAATCCCTCCTAACGCCACGGCAACGGAGGTCGAGGAACTCCGCCTAAAGCTAGCGGAGGCAGTCCGCAAGGAGCAAGCCGAGCGCAAAAAATTTCGCCTCGAGCAGGTGACAGCGCAGGAGCTGTCGCGTTACCACGCGCAGCAAATCAGGACGCGCTTGAACCCTACCGTTCAGGGGCGTGCCCTGAACTTCGACGATGAGAACGACCTGGCCCGTGTGGCCGAGCACGCGATCTGTGAGAACGCGCCACCAGGAGGAAGCGCCCGGCCCCCACCAGGGTCGACGGCGATGGGCGCCCCACCTCCACCCAACCGCACACCCCCCAGGGATCAGCCGCGGATAGTGGTCTCCTCACGGGAGCGAGACGCGAACGGCCTACCACTGTTCTCCACCCCGATGGACAACCTCGTGGCGGGCCGAGCAGCGGCTGACAACATCACGGCCACCAGCGATAGCGCCCTACAGATCTAGTACGTCAGGGCCCTGCTCGCAAAGGCCGTCGAGCAGCAAAACGCAGGCGCCGACTCGCAGGGTCGAGTGTACTCGCGTTCTTCGGGAAGCAGAGCGGCCTCAAGAGGCCACCCATTGGTGGCAAACACCCTCAACCGCCCGCCACCCGAACCACTTCAGCTCCAACACCGACCCGCGAACGCGGCACTCTCCACCAACGACCCTAGGCCAGCGACCAACTTCGTCGCCGCCAACGGTCAGCCCGTCGACGCCCGCACCCACATCATCAACAACCAAAGCTGGCGCGCACGCCAACCCGACGACCTGCGACACACCCTAACCAATCGCCGCGATGGCGAGCCGATGGGGTCGCTAAGTCGACTCGGGCCCAGGTGCTTCGGACCGATGATCCGAGGCAAAAAATACCCGGCGAACTTCAAAGCGCCGAAGTAAATAGAGAAGTATGACCCTTCGTACGACCCTTCCGTGTGGCTGGACACATACCTCATGGCGATGGGGATTGCTGGTCATACCGACCTACTAGCCGCCCGCTACCTCCCCTTGATGATGGAGGGGACGTGCAGGCAGTGGATCAACACCCTCCCCCAGGATAGCATCGAATCCTGGGAGGAGATGCGCGACGCCTTCGTCAGGCACTTCGAGTGCTCCTACACCCGCGCCACCACCATCGAGGACCTGGAGCGATGCGTCCAGGGACCCCGCGAGTCGACCCGCAACTGGGTCCAGCGGTGGCAAGAACTATGGTACAACGCGGTCGGCATCCACCCAGACACCGCGATCCATTGCTTCAAGACCTCGTGCCACTATGAGCCTTTGGTCGCCAAGCTCAAGTGACATTCTCGCACGCTCGACAACATACCGGACCTCCTCGAGATCGCCAAACGGTACGCGGAGGAAGATCCAAACCAGGAAATCGACGACGAGTCGGGAGGCCAACGCCGCACGAGCGGCAACGACAACGGATGACGGTCCGACCTACGCTACATCAACACTCGCCTCACTGGCAAGCGCCACAGTGACGAGCGAGTAGACTTCATCGCCAACGCCGGGCACGCGCAGCGCGAGCCCAAGAGCTTCCGCCGCGACGGAGGGCAACGCCGCGACGGCGGCAACTACAAGGCGAAACCAAGGTTCGACCCTGCAGCCCTCCTTAACCAACCTTGTGCGTTTCATAGAAGGAAAGGGAAGCCCGCCACGCACACGACCGCCGACTGCCACACTCTCAGGGAGATTGAGAAGGCACGGCGAGCGCGGGAGGACCCCGACAACAACCCGCCAAACGGCGGAAAGTTCGGCAATGTGGCCGGCTCACTCCATACCTTCACAGGCTTCAACATGAAGCGCGAGAAGAAGGTCATCGCCCGCACCGTCGCTGTCAACGCGGTGGCCCAGGTGGACGTTCCCCAATTCCTCAACTGGTCAGAGCAGCCCATCACCTGGAGCCGCCAGGACCACTCACCACGCATCGAGTACCCAGGCCGGGTCGCCCTGGTGGTCAAGCCTAAGGTGGGCGACTACTGGCTCCCCAAGACATTGATGGACGGCGACAGCTCCATCAACATCCTGTACCTGGAGACCTTCAGGCCACTGCGGCTCCCGCAGTCGATGGTCGAGACGACCTACACCATGTTCCACGGCATCGTCCCCGGTCGGAAGGCGTACCCGATCGGCAAGGTCACACTGCCAGTCACCTTCGGCACACCAGCAAACTTCCGCACCGAGCGGATCGTCTTCGAGCTGGTACCCTTCGACAGCCCCTACCACTGCGTCCTGGGGTGCCAGGCGTTCGCCAAGTTCATGGCAGCGCCCTACTACGCGTACAACGCGATGAAGCTCCCCGGGCCGTGCGGCGTCATCACCATCAACGGTGACCCCGACATGGCCGCCGAGTGCGAGGCCAAAGGAGCCGAACTCGCCGACACCGTCATCGCGGCAGAGGCCAACCACGCCGACGAGCTCGCCAAGTACACGAGCGGGGTCAACAACGACGACCCCACCATACTCAAGAAGCCCAATTCGGAGGGCGCCAACACCTCAGCCTTCGAGGAAACGACGCACACCCGCACCGTCGAGCTGGTCCCAAGCGACTCCAGCCAGACGGTGACGATCGGGATAGGCATGAGCCCAGCCTAGGAAGGCGCGCTCATCGAGTTCCTCCGTGAGAACAGGGACATCTTTGCATGGAAGCCCTCTGACATGCCTGGTGTCCCTAGGGAACTCTTTGATCAAACTCTTTGATCTTCGATTTGATCATCGTTCCGATTTGATCAAACTCTTTGATCTTCGATCACTGCTTATGGATTTACGTGTCACAGTCTACCCCGATGGCGGAAGCCGACTGGTAGGGGTATATCGTTCCACGACCTCAGCAGTATGATCACGGAAATCAGATCTACCATTCCCCGAGTACAGTTGATCCAATCAACTTCATACAAAACCGATCTATCTCATAGATCGACCACCAAACAGCATATAGATCTCATCTACATCCTACCGCATATCACATATGCGAGATCTCGAGCCTAAAACCAGAAGCTATCGCTCTGATACCACTGTTGGGCCACGCGGAGATAAAATAAAATTTTCCTCTAACATGGTGATCCCAAGATCTAGCTGAGGTAGAAGGCCACGAGGTTTACCACTAGACGCGCAGTTGCGGATTACTGATGAAGCGCGTCAGTTGATGCAGTGCAGTCCTAACGATCCGATCGTCCTGGTGCTGATCGCACAACACCTCTGCTGGTATCCACACGTACAAGGAGGAGCGCCGGCGGCGAACTGCTAGGTTCGTTACGGCGGCTGGACTGCTGTGGAGCTAGGGTTTCCAACACATGGAATGACCTAACCGAACAACGATTAACCTTTCTAGGTTAAGGTGCTCCACTATATATAGGGAGTGAACGTGGGCTCTGCTCGCGCAACCCATTCACTAAAGCCCATATAACACTAGTCACCGTGAGTCCAACTCACTAACTCAGTCCTAATCTGGTTTAGGTCCAACCCAACCAGATTACAGATTCGGATCCAATCCGAACTTGCTCCCGCTCTTAAGTGTGTGACCCCGCAGGCTCATGGCTACTTGGACACGATTGGAGTCCGACTCTCAATCGATCAGTCGGTAGTGGCTCCTAGCAGAACATGCCGACTCCCAAGTACCAAAGAGTCATGACGACTTGCCTTTCCAATGCAACTTACGTCCGAGTCCCTTTTGCCTCACGATATACCTTGTCAGACTATAGGCGAATATATGTCATCCCTTAAATAGTCCGACGCTCTTCTCGATAAGTGATTCACCCGACTAACTCTTAGTCGATCGCCTCGGTTAACACTTAACCGAGTCGTGCATGGCCATGTTTTCCGAATCATATGTCACGAGAGGTCCCAGAGAATATCTCTCCGAGTGGAGGGGCAAAATCCCATCTTGGTTATTCACATCACGCAGCTTGATTCTCAGTCGACCCGAACCCTGCCTTTATAACTGCCCAGTTACGGATCAGCGTTTAACAGAACCTAAGTCGGTGATCCTCAACTCGGACTATGCAACAACCTCAGGTCTAAGGATTACATTGATTGAGATATACAAATGACAACTTTTTCGTTGTACCTTAATATGGGTCAATCCGACTCGCTAAACTCTTTAGCCGAATCTGTGTAAGTTGGAATAGCATCTCCATGCTCATGACAAGTGGAACCGTGTCATCAAGCCAATTTTCACATTGGTCTAAGTTGTGTGTCCAGCACAACCTCAATGACCAAGGATATTTAGTACAAACAACATGAATGCATAGTTCCACAACCGAATCACATATTCAATGATACACATCAGATGTTCATACAAGGACTACTTAATAACTTTATGAATACAATGGGAAATATCATCATACATGATTGCCTCTAGGGCATATTCCCAACAGCCCTACCTCCACTACTGGAGCCTGCACTTCGACGGCTCCAAGAACGCGGACGGCGCAGGAGCAGGGATCGTGTTGACTTCACCGAAGGGCGACAAGCTCCGCTACGTCCTCTGCCTCGACTTCACCCCCTGCACCAACAACATGGCCGAGTACGAGGCGCTACTCCACGGCATGCGAGCTGCCAAGGAGATGAACGTCAACCGCCTACGTTGCTACGGAGACTCTGACCTCGTCGTTGGACAAGTCGCTGGCACTTGCGACGCCGTCTCTCCCACCATGGCGGCATACCGCCAAGCAGTAGACAAGCTGGGGGGACACTTCGCAGGCTACTCCGTTGAGTGGATCGACAGGCGGAAGAACGAGGAGGCCGACGCACTCTCTCGCATCGGGTCGGCTCGACTCGCACCACCCGCCGACGTCTTCCTCGACACGATCACCAAGCCATCAGTCTCTCCCCCAAGGGAGATCGACATTGGAGTCCCGCTGCAACCAGAGGCAGCCCTAGTCGCACTCATCACCGAGCCCGACGACTGGACCAAGCCGTACATCGCCTACCTGGAGGCTGGCACCTTGCCGGCAGACGAGATAGACACCCGGATGATTGCACGCCGATGCAAATCCTTCACCATCATCGACAGCGAGCTCCACAAGCGTAGTATGACCGGCGTGTTCCAACGTTGCGTCCAACCGGCCGAGGGACACAAGATCCTCCACGACATCCACTCCGGCAACTACGGCCACCACGCCGGCGCCCACTCTCTGGTCGCCAAGGCTATGCGGCATGGCTTCTACTGGCCCACCGCACACGTCGACGCCGTCGACATTGTCCAGCGGTGCGCCGGGTGCCAGAAGTACGCCAACCAGACACACGTGCCGAGCTCAGCGCTCAAGACAATCCCCATCACCTGGCCATTCGTCGTGTGGGTATAGACATGGTAGGCCCCTTCAAAAAGGCCCCCTCTAGCTTCACCCACCTCCTGGTCACGGTCAACAAATTCACAAAGTGGGTGGAGGCCAAGCCAGTTCGGAAATGCGACGGGAAGACCGCCACCAAATTCCTACGCGAGCTCATATATCGCTACGGGTTTCCAAACAGCATCATCACGGACAACGGCACCAACTTCGCCAAAGGGGCCATGGCCAAGTTCTGCGAGGAACACCACATCCGGCTCGACCTGGCATCAGTCGCCCACTCGGAGTCCAACGGCCAGGCGAAACGGGCCAACCAGAGCATCCTCCACGGCCTGAAGCCGCGGCTCCAAGTACCACTCGAGCGCACCGCCGGGTGCTGGGTCGAGGAGCTACCCTCCGTCATCTGGGGCATCCGCACCTCGGTCAACAGGGCGATAGGGTTCACCCCCTTCTTCATGGTGTACGGTGCCGAGGTATTAATGCCCACCGACCGCGAGCATGATTCGTCAAGGGTCGTCCACTACACGGAGGCTGCGAACGAACTCGCACAACAGGATGGAGTCGATCAACTCGACGAGGCATGCGACCTAGCTCGCTCACGCACCACCATCTACCAGCAAGGACTCCACCGCTACCACAGCCGGCGGGTGAAAACTCGCACCTTCCAAGAAGGCGACCTGGTGCTGTGCCTCATCCAGGACAAGAAGGGCATGCACAAGCTTTCCCCCCCATGGGAGGGACCATTCGCCATCGGGCGAGTACTCGGCAACGACGCCTACTACCTCATCGACGTCCGTGGGGACGGCAAACTCGACGTCAAGCGACCATGGAATGTAAACCTCCTACGGAAGTTCTACTCCTAGAACCCCACATATGTATCCTTCAGTCGCTATGAAATAAAAATATTGGTTACCGCAAATTGCGTCTACTCTCCGTGTCTTGTGCCACTCGCACTCGTAATAACAGCATCGCGCTAATTGCAGAAGTCAACCTCTGGTACAGCGATCGGCACGGCCAAGTAGTGCGTTACAAGGGAAATGGTTTACCCCAGGTCATGTAACGTCCACGAAAAACGCCTACCCGGAGCCCCATTGGAGTCGCCTAGCTCGACTGGCTTAACGAGCCAAGACAACTGCCTTCGCTTCTCACAGCGACCATGATCCTCCGCATCCTCGACATAGCGACTCGAACGGCCAAGTACCACGCTCGGGGACTGACGACCAGTTCAGCACGAGCTGCTAGGGAAAACGCTAAGTATGAGAGCATGACCAGGACTCGCCATGCGACTGACCCAACGAGCCAGGCAGGAGTGACGCGCTTATTCCGACGCGCCCAATCCTCACCCACCCTAGAGTCGCGACTAGAACAACCAAGTACCACGCTCGGGGACTCGGCTACCCGACCCCGTTCGCGCAAGGGAAAACGGTGAAGTACAGAGCACTCATGGGAGTCGCCATGCGACTGGCTTTCCGAGCTCGGGCGAGTTGACATCAATAACAAAACATTCAAAACCACAAACACATAATAAACGAGGTAAACCCCGTAAAAAGGGCGGACGCGCTCGGGGACTCGTTCAACCCTCAATCGCAAACACACGACAATTCACAAAATACCATGATATCTCATTATAGCAGATCACAACTGTCACAAAATACAAAGTATGCCCAACGGCAGAACTGCTACTAACGCCCCAGGGCACAATGTTTTACTCCGCAGGCTTCGATGTCGACTCGCCGCCACCCCTGCGGTTGCGAATGAAGGGAGTATACGGATTTGACGGGTACATCGTCAGCTCACCCGCCATCGCTGCACGTAAGGGCTGCTCGATCTTGAAGTCCTGGTGCTCCGGCTCGGGGTCGTTGGGCGCGACGATCGTCTCCTGATAAGGAAGGAGATCTCCCATCGCCCAGACGCGCTCGGAGTACATCGCGGCATGGTCCGTCAGCTTCAGCACCTCGGCGATCTCCACCGAGCCCATCAACGACGGGTAGCCACTCGTCACATCGTCCAGGTTGAAATCTTTTGGGAAGTGGGCGAGTCCAAGGCTAAGCGCCGTTGCCGCCCCACGCCGGAACGCCGACCGCGTCATGAACTCGACGATCGACGGTGCCTTCTCCAAGTATTGCCACACCTCGACAAGGTCGCTGGAATCACTTCCGTGGGCGACATCTCCTGAAGATACGCCCGTATACATGTCGCCGACAACGTGGCCGAGTCGACCAGCGTGGCTACACATTGCCGTGCGTCGAACGAGTTCACCTCTTCTGCGCTATCGATGATCCGACCTGCGGACAGAAGATGACAGTGAGCACATCAAAGATTAGACAATGCATATGTAACAGACAGAAGCACGCACACTCACCAATCAAGGGACGGGAGAGATCCGTGATGAAGCTCTGAAGAGAGGTGTAGTCATCCTGAAGCCCAGCAACAAGGGCGTCAGAAACCTTACGCTCCTCAGCGGCGACTGTAACAGCGGCCTTGGCTCGCCCATCCGCCGAACTCGCCTCCTCCTTCGCTTCCTTCAGCTCGCGCTCGAGGTCGGCGATCCGCTTCTCAGCCGAGCTCAACACCGATTGAGCTGCCATCAGTTCACTCGCTGGGACAAGGCCCTGGCGGACCTCCTCTGCCTTCGCAGCGATCGCCTGGAGCCCCTTGTTCTCCTCTTGGATGGTGGCCAGTTCCTTCTCCGCGCGATGTTTCGCAGCAAGCCGCTCGGCTAACTCATGCTGCAAACCCTGCACACAATTCAAACAGTTAACAGTAGCGGAATCCTAAGTGCCTACCCGCTAAAATTCAGCGAGCGGACACTCGGGGACTGGCAATCAAAAATCCTAAGTTCCCACCCGCTGAAATTCAGCGAGCGGACACTCGGGGACCGGCAATCAAAAATCCTAAGTGCCCACCCGCTGAAATTCAGCGAGTGGACACTCGGGGACTGGCAATCAAAAATCCTAAGTGCCCACCCGCTGAAATTTAGCGAGTGCGCACTCGAGGACTGGATGCGAGAAGTAAAGACAAGACACTAAAAGAATCCGACCGCTGCAATTCAGCGGCCCGATCCTCGGGGACTGGACATACCTGGATGGCTGCGCCAAGCATACCATGAAGCTGTATCGCGTCCACAGACGCGAGAAGAGCTGAAGTGTGCCCTCGACGTTGCTCGACCTCCGTCTCGGCGACCCCGGGTGCGCGGCTCGAGGGCGTGGTACCACTCGCCGTAGCCGCTTTGGCCATGAAGCGCGGGAAGGTTGCGATGGACGCGCCGGCACCAAAGGAGGCCGGCTCGGCTGCCCTAGGCGAGGGAGCACCCTCCTTGGTCATCAAGGCCGCCTCCACCACGAGATCACTTGGAGCGATCGTTGTGTCGTCAGACACCGTGATTACTTCGTCGCCCTTGGCCTTCTTGGCACTATCCGCAAGGGCAACGACCTCGTCCGCCTTCCTCTTCCGAGAGGGGTCCTCCTCGGCGTCGACTGGCGGCACCTTGGCCACGGACGGGTGGCCTATCTTCTTAGCCCCAGTCCTACAAATTGATCACATGAGTAATGTGGTCTGAGTACAATGAAAAACAAAGACAGGTGAATAGAACTCACTTGTCGACTGGTAGAAACCGCAGCCCCGTGCGGATGCCGGCCGACTTCTCCAGTTCGGGGCCCAGTTTGCGACTGAGACCCATCTCCAGGATATCATGCGCCCAAGTCACGGACGGCTTCTTCGTTGTTGAGGCCGCGACAGGAGCTTCCGAAACGTTTTTGGTGGGAGCCTCCCTGCGAGGTGAAGCCGCCGCGACCGGAGCGGCCCCCAACCCAGAGACTGGGGCGAACGACGGACGCATTGAGGCCAGAGGCACCTCACTCAGGACGGCGGCGACGTCCGGCGCGGCCGCCGTCGGTGGCGTTTCGTCCTTGGCCAGGCTGGTGGCGTCGGAGCTGTTCGCCGAGTGAGGCGGAGATGCCTGTCTCGCCGGCTTCGTTTTCCTCTTCGGAGGGGCCTTCACCTCCTTCTTTTTCTTCTTCTTCGATGGAGTGGCCTGGCGATGCGAGGTGGTTTCGGGAAGTTCGTCATCGTCATCGTCGTGACGCTCGAGGCTCTTACTCGCCTCGAGTTCGCGCTGACGCTGCCCGCGAGTTTTGTGAACCAGCGGGGCGACCTCTTCCTCGGACTCGTCGTCGTCGTCGCTCCCGTCGCTCTCGATGTCGCCTTTGGCAGGAGGCGACTCGCCCCCGTCCCGGACGGACGAGCTCGAGTTCTCGTCGTCTGCGGGCGGAAGCCACCCTTCCACCACTTGAAATAACTACAATAAACATAAGACAGTATCAGTACGACCGCGACTGCATTAACTGCGACTGCGAATGAGAAATAGAGATTTACCGTCGGGGCTGGATGCTTCGCGGTGTAGGGGGCGACCCTGGCCTTCGCGTCCAGGTACACTGCCTGGGTGATCTTCTTCAACGCTGGAATATAATCCTCGAGCTTCCACTCGGCGAGGCAGGATTTTGTCGAGTCCTCCCGGCCCGTGTACTGGTACATATAATGGTCACGTCGGGCCAGGGGAACGAGCCGCCGCCCGAGCCAGCAGTTGTACAGGTTAATGGTCTGAAGACCCTTCTTCTTCAGACTGCGGATGGTTTGAAGCATCTCGTCTATGACCATTCGCTGGTCTGTCGGGAGCTTGCCGACTTGGAGTCGGCGTGGATCGGGCCGGTCGGCAGAGTATCGTGGGATCGCCACCTCGCCCTCCGGAGTCGCCTCGGTGACGTAAAACCAAGACTTCTTCCACTCGCTCGCTGCCTTGGCGGGCAGCATCAGATCGAAGCATGAAGCCTTCGACTTCAATTGGAACGTCAGGCCGCCCGCGACAAGCATTGGGCCGCCCGCTTCTTCGTGACTGATCCTCCCGTGGAACAGATCTTGCCACAGGGGGAAGTAGGGCCTGCAGCCTAGGTAGCACTCGCAGAACGCCACGAAGATGGCGAGCTGCTTGATGCTGTGCGGGCCTAGGTCCGACGGATGGATCCCGTAGAAGGTGCAGAAGCGCCGGAAGAAAAGAGATGTAGGGAATCCCAGACCCCGTTCCAGGTGGCTGGTGAAGCAGACGAACTCTCCCTCGCGCGGGTCCGGAGTCACCTCCCCGGCCGCGGGGATGCGCCACCTACCGGCGCGCAGGATCCCGGCTTCCTCGAAGGATGCCAGGAGCGCTCTCGTACACTTGGACCTGCCCCATGGTTCGGTGGAGGGGTCCATTGGCGAAAAGGTTTGAGGAGGTCGGAGGACTTTGGATCGACTGGATCACGATGCAGAGGAGAACGGAGGTGCGTGCAATCGGAGGAAATGACGAGGGGGTGGTTTTCTGATCGCCTACCATTCCCTTTATATAGCGGTTGTTACCCGCCAAATCAGGAAGCCGTTACTACGCGGTGATTACGCCAAAAGTTACCGTTGGATTACCCCAACGGCTAGTTTTGACCTCGTTTGATGGTCCAACTTCAGCCACTCGGCTCGCCGACCCGATCACTACAACAGTGACTGAGTATTTCGCCGACTCGACTCGCCAAAGCTACGATCAGAATGACTAGTTTCCTCCTTTATTCAGGAGCCCGCCACCGATTCGACTGGATGTCTGCTTTGAAGCCGCATGCTCCGACTGCCAGCAACCACCTGCGCCCAATCGACGACAGCCTCGAGGACTACTGATGGGGATATGCCTACTGGGGTATACCCAGCAGGACGTTTCCGACTGGCCCAAGAACTGGCGAGTGGGCCTGCAAGACGGCGACTGGATTAAGGCCTGGCGTGGATCCAAGCAACTGGAAGCTGAAGGCCCAGGAGAGTAGATAGGCCCAGTCGGATTAGGTTAAACGAGTACCGAAGCCTTAACTGATTCGGTTAAGATATGTAAACCCTAGGGGGAGGTGAGTCTATATAAACCTCCCTACAGGGCGTGTAGAGGCACGTTCCATCATACACCCAAGCGACTCGCTGCCTAGCCATCGAGCTCGCCCCATTGTACCTCCACCATAATACAATCTAGCAGGAGTAGGTCTTTACCCTCCGGGGGGCCAAACCTGGGTAAAACTTTGTGTCTCCGCCCTCATCTCGCACCGCAGATGGCTGGCCGCCCTTGCCCTTCGTTCTACTACTCGCTGCCGATTGCAGCATCTGCCGTGACCATTCCCACGACATTGGCTCTCCCCTCTTACTATAAATAAAGGGGCACCCCTCCCCTTGGCAGGCACCCTATTCTCTCTTCTCTCTCTCATTTTCCTTGGAGATTTCTCCGTAAGATTGGAGAGAACTTTGAGGGACTTGAGTTCTCCACCTCTGCACTACCGTCGTGCGATGTTCGGTCCGTCGTCTTTCTTCTTTTGCTGCTCGGCTGGATCCGAGCCCAGGAGACGTCGTCTACACCGGACGTGTGTAGTACTTTAGAGGCGCCACACTTGGGACGATAGGAGCTCGGCTCTTGGAGCGATGAGCCTTTCGTCTTCATCAACATACACGTACCTGTGTAAGGCACACCTCGGTCTTCAAGGGTATGAATATTGTTTACCTCTCCGTTACTTATCTCTACATAGAATAGATCCTGGTTATTGTGTTCCCGTAGTTAGAAAAAATTTGTTTTCTGCTGCAGAACCTAACACCTACCTCTCTCCATTGATGGCTAGTGGAAGAAGGCCGTTGGATTGATGCCATGTGGCCCCTCGTCCCCGTGGGAGGACACGCCCGCTATCTGCCCCGACGCAACTGTTGCCAAATTTCATGCACGGATGGGTCGAGCCGGATGGGTCGCCCCGCTGGAGGGGTGCAGCCGACTCGCGCATTCGCTCGAATGTGTTCGAACGCCAGCAGACCGGTTGGGTCATACCGGTGGAGATGCCCACCGGGATGACCCACCCAGAGGAGCGGCGCTGTATGCGATGATCTGCAACACCATCCTATAGGAGATGGGCATCAGGGCGCCACAAACAACATGGCCGGGAACGGCAACGCCTACACCAACGGAGGAAGATGCGACTCCACCATCGGAGGAGACGGCGATGCAAACCTCGTCGGCGACACATTTGGGTTATTGTAATATGTGACCAGTCGGACTTGACGGTGTATTGGTGGCCAAGACAATTTGTGTTTTTATTCTAATCTCTATACTATTTTTCTATATAGTGTACCGATTTTTAAAGTTTGAACCCAAACATCATACTGAAATTTCTACCATTGATTGGACACCATGCTGCAGTCTAGCACAATGGGACTCGCGCCTACATTAGAGCAACTACAACAGCTTACCCATTTATGGATAAGCAAAAATTGTTTGGATAAGAGAAGAGAGAGGGTATAGGTAACTTAAACATTGTCCATTTTTTCAGCTTACCCATAGTTGTTTACCTAAAACTAGCACTACATGTAGGTCCCAAATGGCAATGGGTAACTTTTTCATCCTTTTTTATTTATTTTAACCCCCTCCTTTCTCCCAACATGCTCTCCCCTCGACATCGAGCATGGCCTCCCGCTAGCATCGAGCGCCGCCTCCTGCCAGCAAGCTCGCATGAGATGAAACAAGGGGTAGCGAGGTGTAGGGAGGGACGAATCAAGGCCTGAGCTCGAGGGGACGTGGTTGGGGATGGTGATGTGGCCATCATCGAATCTCGTAGAAAGTGTGGTGCGGTCAGGGTTGCAGAGCTTGCAACTACGGGTGGGTGCTAGAGATCGAAGCTCGGATGGCGGGGAAGATATGCAGCTGCCGCACAGGGCCCTAGCTTGGCCGAATCGAAGCCGCTGCCATGCCGATCCACATGGCCGTTCTTCCTTGATCCCGGCCGGGAGGAGAGGTGGTTGGGCTGGGAGGAGGGCGTCGGGTATTGGGAAGTTCGGAGGCGAGGTTGGGCGGCACGGAGGATGGTCACCGACGAATGGAAACAACGGGGACGACAACCACCAACGTCAAAATCAACTTCGGAAAACTTCCGCGCGTTGCAGTTGGAGCCTCCCGTGGTGATTACGCTTACGTGGTGGCTTACCCAAAATCTGGCTAGTTTTGCCAATATATAGGTAGAAGGGGCTAAAAAAGGGTGATCACCCAAACAAATTGGTGAAAATCATTTTTGGTAAGTTGTTGGAACTATGTTTTTTTGTCCTCTCTGACCCAAAAAAAATTATTGCCCTACTTTGCTATATAGTATAGGTAAGCTCTTGGAGATCTCGTATCCCCATCTTTTTCTACCATAAGTGGATGACAAACTCACAGCCTGTCGCTAATTTATCTCCTCAATCGGTGCCGCTACATGCTCGTGAGTAGGGTTGGACATAAAACTCGAAACTCGACGAGTTTAACGAGCACTCGTTTGCTCGGCTTGTTCGAAATCGACTCGTTTTCTTGACGATTCGAGCTGAGCTATAGTTTTTGCTCGATATCCTTAACGAGCTAAACGATCGAGCTAACGATGTTCGTGAGCTACTCGTTAAACTCGGTAATAACCAAGGTATAGCCCACTTATGTCTAATTTGATAGCCCATTTAAGACAAACAGCTGGCCCATGAAGACCAAACGATCAGGAGCGAGAGGCCGAGAGCCACCGTCCACCATCGACTGACCCCTTATTTCTCCTAGACTCGTCTTCTCCCTAGTCCCCAGTCCCCATCGCATTCCCATCTCCAATTCTCCATCTTCTCATGTGTGGCACGACTATTGATATGTGTCTTAAATACTGTTACATATGTGGTAGTAACTATCGTTTTTAATTATTGGTATACATCTATATGGCTGATGTATTTTCTTAACGAGTAGCTCGTGAGCGTTCGTTAACATCTAACGAACCGAGCCAAGCTTTACTCTTTGCTCATTATCCTTAACGAGTTTAATGATCCAAGCCTTAACGAGTATAAGCCTTAACAATCCGAGCCTTAACGAGTCGAGCAACTCGATAGTCCAGCCCTACCCGTGAGTGGCAACTAGCAACTGCATATAGATAGGAGAAATCTGATGGAACACCGTGTCAATTTTAATATTTCTGCATGAAAAAGTCAAAGTCAAAGTTTTCGTAAGGACATGTACAATGGTGAGAATAGGGGTTTTCTCTCAGCCCTTCATAAATAAAATTACGTCATACAATGGATTATATTTTATTGTTATCTCTAATAATTAACGTGAATTGATTAAATATAGTACCCCCTCCTTCTCAAAATAGATGTCTCACGATTTTTTAAAATTTGGATGAATCTATATACTAAATAGCGTCTAGTTTCATTCAAATTTTGATAAATTTAATACATCTATTGAGATGGAGGGAATAAAAAAATGTCTTGATAATAGATGTCACAAGGTATAATAGAGTCTTCTCTTTTTTAAGAGATTATCCCTTAATTAAGAGAACGCAACAGCGGTGACCCAACATACCACTGCATGTGTAGTACACTATAGTCGTTGACATGACATCCACAGAACACCGTTTCGTAAATATCATATCCCTCTGAGTGGTACAACAGAAACATTGTGGGTCCATCTTATAAACATACACACACATTATTATTATTATTACAATACCAGAAGTTCAAGACTTCAAAAGATTCAACTTACAAACCAAAAATTAAAGTTTTTCAGCGGAAGTTAAAAGTAACTACTCCTACTAAGAGTTGAGCTCATCAGCTTATTATATAAAGTTCATGCTGCTCGGCTCCATTAGCTACTAATAACTAGGGCAACTAAGCTCACTTGTTGCCATCTACTCCATATCGGATCTCGTAATCCACTCCTTCAACACCACCTGACAGGCCAGGCTCCTCGTAGAAGACATCTTCTTGGCATTCCGCTGCATACATTGGAGTATCTTCGGGATCCTTAGAGTCTAAGAAGGGGATCAAAGGAAAACGTGAGTAACAGCATTACCCATCAAGTTCATTATATGCAAGGTGGGAAGTTTGATGCTCTATCTACTACCTCAGACTATAACTCCTTGGCACTATGTAGTTTTCGTAAATCTTTCTTCAAAAATTTATTTTATTATTAAAATCTATGCCCATTAGCCTTCACAGGTTTACCAGAACTTTCATGGAGTTCCTTTCCTGCCACGTTTGTAGCTCCTTCCCGGAACAGGGAGTAACAAGTTACAGTTGTTACACTCTACAGAGGTGCGTTACTTTACCCATGAGAGATCAACTCCTTGTTGCACAACCGGGCGTACTTTCCCGTCCATAATTCCATGATGTGGGGCCCAGCAGGTGATCCAAGCCAACCACTACCCCCTTCGCGACCTCGCATGCCTCCTTTGTGTACACCATGCCCACCCATTGAATTACAACAATGCTTTGTATAGACCGTTAGATGCCAGAACTATCATGGGATGATGAGGGTTCCCACCCATATGCTGCATATCCTCTACGAATTACCAATTAATATGCATGCTACGAGGATAACAGCCACGACCTGTACATACGGCTACATGCGAGAGGAAGAAGATACAGCTGACTTCTCCGTCCCATTCCAAATCTCATGGTTAACACGTGATATACGGCACTAGAATTACTGATGTCATGGGTTGTTAAGTTCCTAGTTGATCATCATTGTTGCAAATATAAACCTAGGTTCTATTGCTTCATTATATCATCACTTAGGATGATATCAACAATTTATTTACTTGAGAAAATAATATTTCTTTCCTTGAAACATAGATGATAGCACACAATTTGCAAATACTTTCATAAAGACTCTTCAAAGGACATGAGAAATTGATGAACTTGCCTTTTGATTGCAAGGTAGTGAAGTCGGATGCTTGCACTGGACCTTGAGCTTCTATGTCTACAATACATCATTATTGCCCGGTAAGGACAATATTTAAAGAAGCAAAATGAATATGCATAGTAATGTAATGCATTATTTAGCATTTATTTTTCTTTGTGTGTTTTACCCATTATTTTAGTTTCACGAATTCCTTTAAGTAATAAAGGATTTCATTTAAAAATAATCTTTAATATTTATTGAATATTACATTTGCCATTTTATAGGGTAATAATTTATTTTTTTAGAATTAAAACTTAATATTAATTCCTATATTTATTTATTTAATAATTCCTTGAAGATTTACCATAAAATAATTTCTTTTTATAACTTTAAATATTTATTTAGCATTTTCTAAAATACTATAATAATAATATAGAATAAAAGGTATTTTTATTTATTTTTTATCCTATTTCTATAATTATATAAAATTCCAAAAGGAATATATATATATATATTGTAATATTCTTGACTAATAATAATATTTATAGAAATTATTTCTTAATTTAAATAAATAGGATGTATTATTATAAATCAAGAAATATTTTATTTACAATTTTTAGATTTCTATTTTATTTTCCAGGATTTTATTTAACTCTAGGGGTATTTTGGATTTTTTTTAATTATTAAGACTTCTTTTAAGTTTTGGGCTAGTTCTATTGGGTTATTGGGCCAATCTGGCCCAAATGACTTTGACCAAAAGGGCACCCCAAAGGGTTTTGGCCCTATTGGCACATTCCCTCTCTCTCTCTCTCTCTCTCTCTCTCTCTCTCTCTCTCTCTCTCTCTCTCTCTCTCTCTCTCTCTCTCTCGAGACATCACCTCCTCTCCTCTTCGACCCCGTGGGGTGCTGGCGCCGCCGCCGTGCGATGCTCGCCGCCGTGGTCTTCCCTGGTCGCTGTCGTGGTGCATGGCAAGGTTGTCGACCATGCTCGTACATCTTCTCCGCTTCGATTTGATTTTGGAGCCCTCCTATGGCAAGGCTAGCCCCGTTCCCAAACCCTAGGGTTTGGGGATGGTGCTGCTACTGCCACTGCTGATCCTCCCGTGGTTGTGTGCGGTGCTCGTGCCCTGCTGTGGCTGTCGCCGTGGCTGGTGCAGGTTGTAGCGCCCCCTGGGGTGCTACAACCCGCCACGAGCTTGTTGACCCCTCTGCTTCCTCTTGAATCCTTCAGTGAAGACCACCGGTGAGTAATGTCTTTGTGATTACTTGTGCTTATGGCTATCTCAAGTACTTTTGTGTGTATCTAGTGACCAATCTATATTTAGGGTTTGCACTGATTCTAGGGTTCAGCCCTGGTTCTAGGTTTATCCTTATGTGCTTATGAATTTATGCTATGATCTGATAGTGATGCTCAGTGAATATTATATTCTCTGCACCTCAGTGCTTGTTGTCATCCTTTGATTATGTGATGCTGTGTTGGTCTGAAGTTAATGTTGATCTGATGCTAGTGTTGATTTGATGCTAGTGGCTCATTGTGTTGCCTCTGATTAGTAACATGGTTGCTTAGTGTGTTCATCTTCTATCAGTATCTTGATACTGATAGTAACACTGTCAGTGATGATCCACTGCATTGGTGTTTGTTGGCTTGTATGTTTATCCATAGACTAAATTTATTCAATAGAGTCTGATGATTCTTTGAAAATGAATGGATATGTTGAATGATATCTGAGTATGGTCTCGGGAAAATGATATATATTGATCTGCTAGTTTATTTATGAAAGCTAGACTATCTGGTTGGTTAGCTGTAATATCATTTCTTGTGAAACCATCTTGGAATTGTACACAAGTTGATCTAGTTGTTGGCTTTACTTATGGTCGGTACTTTAGAATTGATAAATTCTTAATAATAAGTTGAAAAGTTCACTTATTGTTCATGCCTATAATGCTGGTCTGAGGCTCTAGGAACTAAGTTCTTATGTTGCTGTCACTTCCAAAATTTGCTATGGCATCATAGTTGCTTACTAGATCTTGGATCCTAGTTGGTTAAGTTAATGGATTTGTTTGTAGCTTATAAAATCTGAGGTGCTACTCCTTCTTGGAGATGTGCCCAGATTTTATAAGAAAATATGATGGAATATATAAGTTGCCTTTGATATCACCAAATCTATGAGGCTGGTCTGAGATTTTGGTGTTTTTGATTGAGTTTGGTTCAGACCTTTATATGTAAAACCTCTAGGATAGGTTCACCCCACTTGGGTGATCATTGAGAGGTTGTCTTATGAAACAACACATATTTCTGTTTGGATAAGATGAACAGATCATGTGGATGTTTATGACACTCACCACAAAAACTGATGATTATAGTGGTTTGTTGTGATGGTGGTGTTGCTGGCTTGATCCTATCCTTCACCTCCCGATGTTGTTCTTGTTTCCCCTGGTTCCTGTGCTTGGCCTTGATCTAGCCTGCTCCTTGTAGCTCATGTGGCTTGGCCTTGCTGTCCACCTAATTCTCACCCTCCTTAAGTCACCATCTGGTGATGTTTGGGTTGATCTGTTGTGGAGTTTTGTTGGATGGTTTGCTTGGCTTTGGCTAAGATGCTTGTTCTTGTGTGGTGTGAGCAATGGAGAGGTGCACTAGTGCTTGCCCACGGCTGTGCTTGGATCTTATACTTGTTGAAGTAGTTGTGGTTGTGTCGACAGCACACCCATGCATTTTGGTGAGTGAGCTACTTGTGTGTCTGCTGCATGGTTGTGGATATGCTCAATGAGGTGTTCTACCTTTTGATCTGGTTACTATTAACCTGCCTGGTGAAACTTGCCCCTTTACTTGTTGTGATCATTTGACTTATGGCTTATTTATTATGAAAGATTAGATTCTTTCATATTGGTGAAACTTGCCCCTGATAGATTTACTCAATGATGAAAAATTGATCAGTGCAACTCACTGCTCTCTACTGAGAGTAAAAATTAATAACTTAACCTTTATTTTCCTTTTTGTTTGTTCTTTATTTTGTAGGTACAAGATTTGAAGATTCAAGATTAGTATAGGTTTTCTTTTTAGATAGATGTAATCCTTTGTAACTTTTATTTCATTCTTTTGTAATGAATTTTGCAATATTTCATTCATATGTAAATGTTCCTCTTTTTGTAATTTTATTTCTGTAAATATTCTTTATTGACTTAATGAGTTACATTTTGTAACTTATTCATGGAATAAATATATGGAATAAATATTCATTTGTTTGATTGTATTTCTTATTTAGAGTTTCTGTTATTATGTATTATTTCTTGATTAAATAATATTACTAAATCATAACTCTAATCTTTTAAAATATAAACTCAAATCTCAAGTTTGAATTCAAATTCCTTTCCCCAAAACACACTAATTCATAAAGATCATGTCAAAATTTATAACGATCACTCTCCAAAGCTATTCCTAAACTTAGAGAGTGAAAGAAACTCTGATCACTTTAAGTTTTTATTTGGCGAAAAATTTACCCACATTTTGCAGATGAATGCATGCATATGCACAATTTCCTAAATCTCCCTTTGTTTGTTCCTAAATGATGGGATGTTACAAACTTCCCCCTGAAATTAAACTTCGTCCCGAAGTTTGCTGAAGTGTACCTGAATAGTTCTGGATAGGATTTTCTTAATTCATCCTCTTTCTCCCATGTGGCTTCTCTCTCGGGGTGATGTTCCCAATGTACCTTGCAGTACTTGATTGCCCTATTTCTTAACCTTTTCCAGTTCTCTTCCAGAATTTTACAAGGTTTCTCAACATATGTCAGGTCTGCTTGTAATTCTATCTCTTGATGTGTGATTGCATCATCATGAACTTTAAGACATTTCCGGAGTTGTGACACATGGAAAACATTATGAACCTGAGCCAATCTTTAGGGTAGCTCTAAAGCATAAGCTATTGTCTTGTTCTGACTCTGTACTTTGAATGGTCCTATATATCTTGGACTTAATTTTCCTTTAACTCCGAACCTCTTAACTCCTTTCATTGGGCTTACTTTTAGATATACCATGTCTCCTACTTCAGGATTCCATGATCTTCGACTTAGATCAGCATAAATTTTCTATCTACTTTGGTCTATCTTTAATCTATCCTTGATTATATCAATGATATCTTGCCTTTCCTTGATATAGTCAGGCACAAATTCTTTGCTATTCCCAGGATCATACCAACATATTGGTGATCTACATTTCCTTCCATAAAGTATTTGATATGGAGCTGCCTTCAGACTACTCTGATAGCTGTTATTGTAGGAAAATTCTGCCAACGGTAGATGATCTTCCCACGAACCTCCAAAATATAATGCACAAGCCCTAAGTATGTCTTCCAGTATTTGATTTGTTCTTCCAGTTGCTCATTATTTTATGTTAGTAAGCTCAAGCCTTAGTGCTACTTTCTTTTTAGAAATGTATTTTTTGTATTCAGAATTGTTTTGAATTCAAAATTAAGTGCTTCCAAAAGCTTGGGCAAAGCTTCAAAACAAAGTATGAAATAAAACCAAATCTATGCCTATTATTATATCTCCTAAAGGCTTGGTTTTATTTTATTTTCCAAATGACCCAAATATGTTTGAGTAAACAGAAGTGTTTGACTCATATTTGAGTACAAAGTTCACTGTACAAAAATCTAGAGAAGGTTTGAATTCAAACTGAATTGAAATGGAGTTTGAAAACCATTTCTAGAAAATCAAACAGAAAAAGAAAAGGAATAAAGAGGAAAAAAATAGCTTATGCTTTAGAGCTTGTGCATAATAGGTGACACTCTAAGATAATATCTATCACCCACTTCATAGGTGACTTCTCTACGCTTAGGATCTGCATAGCTCTTTTGTCGGGACTGTGCTATCTTCAATCTGTCTTTGACTAGCTTGACTTTCTCTTCAGCCTCTTTGATTAGTTCTGGTCCGAACAAACTTCTTTCTCCCACACCATTCCACAGCAATGGGGTGGTACACTTTCTCCCATAGAGAAACTCAAACGATGCCATCTCAATACTGGCTTTATAGCTATTATTGTAAGAGAATTCCGCGTAAGGCAGACTTTCATCCCAACTGGCTCCATAGTCTAGAGCACAAGCTCTCAACATATCTTCTAGCGGACACGATAGAACATAAGCGAAGCGGTATGTTTTAATCTGAGTCGCGCGTTATAGTTAGATCTAATGGTTTGGAAACGTGATCCGGTGCGAAGCGGTATCAGCCAGCTAGAAAGCGCCGCGTGGCACGAGTTTGGTTTTAAAATTTTGAATTAGATCTATTAGATGTTTGTTTTTGTTTAATTCATAACTTTTGAATGCCACGTCCAAAATTGACAAATTTTATATCATTGGAATCAGGAGAGAAAGCCCTTTCCATATATGCAATGTGTTTAATGTTTTGTTTCTGTTAAAATGGTTATTTTTACAGAAACATGTGTAGGCCTATTTTGTGTATATTAATTATTTGAGAAATGTTTTAATGTTCAAATAAAGGTTGTTTGGAAAGTTTTGAACTAGTTTATGAATCAGTATTGTGCACTTGTATTGTTGATTATAGAAAATCATCACATATCATATTGCATGCATCCATATATTTTTGCTTGTATTTGTTTTGTATGTGATTTGGTGCTATCATTTTATGTGTAGATTTTGGTGCAAATAGTGATTGTGATTGTGAGGATTGTAGCTACTCTCCAAACTACCAAGGCAAGTGGTGCTTCATGATTTATTCCTATGTTTTCACTTATGCATTAGAAATATTTTGCTAGACTTGCATGGATATTTTGTCTATATGCTATGCTTGGGAAATCCTAGTAGTTGTAGAATTGCTAGAAAAACTTCTAAGTTAAGATGCTTATCTATGCCATGCTTAGCCTAGCTAGTAGCAACCAAGGGTGGTTAAATATTCATGCTATGATAAAATATTTCTATGTCTTTGGACTTGTGTTTTGCTTAATAAAACAACTAAGTGAATGAAACACCTGGGTGGAATGGAAGGAGTGGTTTATGTTGAGTGGTTACACAAGGCCCATTTCTATGGTTTACCTTGTGTATCTCACTTGTGGAAAGCCACCCAGGAACAAAGGGATTTGAGAGGCCAAATGTTAAGAAGCTTCTAGTGCAGCCACTTGGCAATATGGGCTCTGCCTGGATCATATAGGTTGCAATAACTTAGCCATTTGGACAGTTGGTGGTAGTGGGATGATAGGTTGGAACGCGTCCATTTGGTCTAAGGGAAGGCTTCTGAAAGGTCTTGTCTTGGGGAAAATCAAGTCTTGTGGGGAAAGTGCACAACCTCTGCAGATGGAAGAATCTAAGTACTTAGCCATGTCCCTGGTATTGGACAACTTGAGCATCAAGACATGGAAGCTATCAAGAATCTCCTCATCCCAATTTCTAAGTAAAAAAACTTGTGGTTGAACAAGGGTGAAGGTTCACCAATGTCTATTGGTGGTTCCTTGGGGAAAGTTTTTGTCAAAGAAAAACTTAGTGTTTTCAACTGATAGGCAAAACCTATTTTGAGCAAAGCAAGCCTAAGCTACACTTAGCCAAAATACATATAGTACTTAGTCCACCAATATTCTACTAAGGTATCACTTGCCAATACTATTCCAATGTATTGACCCACTGTGGTTGTAACTTGTGATGTTGCAGGTTATTCTGATGATGATTAGGAGTCATGAGTCTACACTCAACATGCTTGCCTGTGGCACATGAAGATGAAGACTTATTTATCTTATTACATATTTAAACTCTTGTACTAGGCCTGTGGCCATGGAGTTTTGTAAAAGACTATGTTTGTCTCTGGAATGACTGTAATAATGACCTTTGTTTCTGTGTACTTCATCTTAAACTGTGGATGCTAGCATTGATCCAGGGACTAGCATTGCAATCACAGGGATCCTTTTCATTTATAAAGGAGGGATCTTACAGATGTTATCAGAGCACTGTGTTGCCTGTAGGATTATGACCCTAGGATTGGAAACCACTAAGGAAAAAAATTCAACAACTTCCACACTTGTATTTTCTTCTCGTAAACTTTTCTAATCTTCTTTCTCATCTCTATTTGTAGATGAACTCCATCAACGAAGCCGTGAGGAAGGGACCACTCATGACTATGACTTTGGAGTGTGAGACAGAATTCCCCAAGGCTCTCAAGGACCTCATGGTTGCCATGGGAATACATGGTGCAACTGTGTACAAAGGTTTTCCTGTGATGGATGAAGGAGTTGAGTATTGGTGGATGCAACTTTACTTGTATAAAAATAAGGAAGAAAACCATAAGGACTCAGGATTCTGCATGGTCACCAACACAGTGATGCACACTACATTCTTTGATTCAGCAAGGGATGCAGCTTGGAAGGCCATCAAAGAACTTGGTGATAGAATCAAGTGCAGAATGCTTAACACTCAGAATGATCTTAAGGAAGAAAAGAAACATACCCAAGAGTTAGAGGCTACCAACCAAAGCTTAAGGGAGGACATCATAGACTTAGCAATGGAGACATGTGATCTAGATAGACAGATTGCCTCTAGGGATGCCCTGTTAGCCAACTTGGCAAGTGAGATGGGATTGTAAACATAATCCGTTAGTTGGACCACCACACTTATCATTTTATTTTCCAAAAAAATGTTGTCTAAAATAAGTTGAACCTTGGATTCTTGTAATGGATTTTATGTATGCTATGACTTGTGTGATTGCCATTGATATGCTTGTGATGCTTTGTCTTGTAAATTATTTATTGTGTTGACTCTAACATTTTCTATCTTATAAATAGATGCCTACTGTTACTATCAGCACGGCTGAAGAGTTCAAGGGAACTCGCTTTGGCCCTCGTATTATTGAGCTCACTAGTTTGCTCAATCTCCCTCTTCCTACCATCATGGTGCTTCCCATCACCAAGTTTGAGAGGAAAGACCTTTGGGGCTTCAAGGTTAATCATCCCGGACGCCAGACTGAGCCTACCACAGAGGCAATCATCTTCAAGATCATGCATGATGACAAGGAGAGAGGCCTTGAGGTAGTCATGCAGGATTTGATTGGCCGTCTGTTAGGGAGACACTCTCGACAGGTTAGAGGTACTCACTTCCACACCTTCGGTAGACGTGATGAGGATGGTGAGGCCATTGACTTCGAGGATACTTCGAGGGAGACAGCAGAGCCGATTCGTCTATACCTTCAGGACTTAGAGGTTCTTCTTAGGCACATAGACACTGATAGGACCAACGTCATGCTCAGCAATGACGAACTCCAGGTGCAGCTTCGTGAGAAGGACAAGCTCTTTGCGGAGCAAGATGAGATAGTCAAGGAGATGGAGGCCAAGTTTGAGAGTCAGGAAAGAAAGTTCAAGAGTCAAGAGAAGCGAGTCCAAGATAGGAACAAGAGGATTCGAGACATGACTGCAGAACTGGAGGCCAAGGACTTCGAGCTCGAGCATCATCAGACTATGATTGAGAGGCTTCGTTCACAGAAGAGGGCTCTCAAAGCCAAAGTAGAGACCTTGACCACCAATTTCGAGGAATACAAGACCGCTATGGAGAATGCAGGTCTTACATTTGTTGAGGAGGAGGTTGATGCCGAGGAGTAGTGATGACTACTCATTTACCTTTATTTATCATGTCTTTGATTATTGAGTCGCAATGACCATCCAACATGTGGATGGCTTGCTATTGGTGTGTTTACTTTGCAAACTTGTTGTCTATGTTGTTGAACTTTTATTATTATGATGCATGTTTGGTGATTGTTTATGTGATGTATTGTGCATGTTATCATCTATGGGTATCTCACTCTTACCTCTATTGAACAACCACAGATGCCTCCCCGACGTGCCAATCCCGACCCCAACAACAACAACATCACCCTTGAGATGCAGCAAATGATGACAGCTCAGACTCAGCTGATGCAAATGATGACTATGTTCATCTAGAATCAGAACAACAACAACAACAACAATAACAACAACAATAACAACAACAACAATCAGAACAACCCACCGGGTTTTGACATGCTTACCAGGTTCTTGAGACTGAGGCCAGCAAAGTTCTCAGGAACTACTAATCCTATGGTGGCCAATGATTGGCTACGCTCTATGAACAAGTACTTGGTAACAGTTGGCTGTACTGATGAAGAGAAAGTCAGATTTGCAGCTCACTTATTGGAAGGACCAACAGCCACTTGGTGGGATAACTTCCAGATCACCACTCCCATTGCAGATGTGACATGGGCTATCTTTGAAGATGGTTTCCGTACTGCTCACATCTCATCCGGAGTGATGAGTTTGAAGAAGAAAGAGTTCCATAAGTTGAAGCAGCGCCACTGCAGTGTGGCTGAATATATTGAAGAGTTCAACAATCTAGCGCGATATGCACCGGATGAAGTTGACACTGATGCAAAGAGGAAGGAAAAGTTTCTTGAAGGGTTGAATGATGAATTGAACCTACAGTTAGCTGTGGCCTATGTTCCCACATACCAGTCTCTTTGTGACAAGGCTGCTATTTTGGAGAGCAAAATGAAACAAGTGGAAAGCAGGAAGAGAAAGCACTCTGACAAGCACAGCTCGGGATCGTCTCACAAGCGTTCCCATTATGATGACAGTGGGAGTTCTGGGTCCCACAAGCATGGGAAGTTCAACAAGCACCACAACCACAACCGTTATCATGACAACAAGCACCACCGTAGTCATGACAGCGATAAGTACAAGAATAACAAGGGTGGATATAAGAGCCACCACAGTGGAAGTGGAAGTGGCAGTGGAAGCCAACCTGTCAAGAAAGATCTTAGTCAAGTTGAGTGTTTCAAGTGCAAGAAGATGGGGCATTATGCAAATGAATGCCCAGAAAAGAAAGTTGAAGGACCCAACAAGCCCAACCCTTTTCAAAAGGGACAAGTGAACCACATCAATGTGGAGGAAATTTATGAGGAACCTGATGCTGTTGCTGGTAAGTTCAAACTCAATTCTGTTCCAGCATTTGTTCTCTTTGATACTGGTGCATCTCATTCATTCACATCAAGAGCATTTGTTGAAAGAAATGAACTACCGGTACAAACTATTGGGTGTCCTATAAAAGTAAGTTCTCCTGGCGGGGAATTGATAGTGAATTCAGGATGTCATGATCTAGTCATAGAGTTTGGGAAGTATAAGTTTCCCGTTAACTTGATAATCCTAAACTCCCAAGGATTGGATGTTATATTGGGAATGGACTAGATGACTAAGCACAAGGGAGTGATAGATTGTGCCAACCATACTGTCTCACTCACAACTCTGGAAAACAAAAGGATCAGATTCAAGACCAACTTTGAAGCAAAAAGGAGTAAGCTAAATTCTCTTAAGGGGGTTAGCATAGACAGTGTGCCTATTGTGAGTGAATATCCGGATGTGTTTCCGGAAGAATTGCCGGGAATGCCACCAGATAGAGATGTGGAGTTTCTTATTGATTTGCTACCAGGATCTGGACCTATAGCAAAGAGAGCGTATAAGATGTCAGTTGAGGAACTGAAAGAACTCAAGAAACAACTTGGAGAACAGTTGCAGCAAGGATTTATCCAACCAAGTTCTTCATCTTAGGGAGCACCAGTTTTGTTTGTGGAAAATAAAGATAGAAGTCAAAGGTTATGCATAGATTATCGTTCACTCAATGAGGTGACTATCAAGAACAAATACCCTTTTCCTAGAATCAATGACTTGTTTGATCAGCTAGAAGGAGCTTGTGTGTTCTCAAAGATTGATCTCTGGTCAGGTTATTTCCAGCTCAAGATAAGGGAACAAGACATACCTAAGACAGCTTTCACCACAAGGTATGGATTGTATGAGTATACCGTGATGCCATTTGGTTTGACCAATGCACCAGCATACTTCATGAATATGATGAACAAGGTGTTCATGGAATTCCTTGATAAGTTTGTTGTCGTTTTCATCGATGACATTCTAATCTACTCCAAGAGCAAAGAAGAGCATGAAGTACATTTACGTTTGATACTTGAGAAGCTTAGAGAGCATAAGCTATATGCCAAATTCAGCAAGTGTGAATTTTGGTTAAATGAAGTTGGTTTTCTTGGACACGTTGTGTCAGGAGATGGTGTAGCAGTTGATCCTGCTAAAGTTTCAGCTGTAACAGAATGGGAATCTCCCAAGTCAGTGAAAGAGGTTCGTAGTTTCCTTGGCTTGGCAGGATACTACAGAAGATTTATTGAGAATTTTTCCAAGGTAGCTAAGCCTATGACAGAATTGCTAAAGAAAGACAATAAGTTTGCTTGGTCTGAAGGTTGTGAACTCAGTTTCCAAGAATTGAAGAAGAGACTAGTGACAACACTAGTCTTATGTTTGCCGGATTTGGAGAAAGATTTCCAAGTATATTGTGATGCATCTCATCATGGATTAGGTGCGGTACTTATGCAAGAAGGGAAAGTTGTGGCTTATGCCTCGAGACAACTCAAAACTCATGAGGTAAAATACCCTACTCATGATTTAGAGTTAGCCTTTGTTTTCCATGCACTCAAAACATGGAGACATTATCTTTTGGGAAAGCATTGTGAAGTGTTCACAGATCACAAGAGTTTAAAGTATATTTTCACCCAGAAGGAAATTAACATGAGACAAAGAAGATGGCTAGAACTCATCAAGGACTATGACTTGAGTTTGCAATACCACCCCGGTAAAGCAAATGTTGTAGCGGATGCTCTAAGCCGTAAGGTTTTTGTGAATGGTCTTACTAAGGGAGAATTGCCAGATGGTCTGTTGCCCAATTTAGAGATCTCAGATTGGAGATTGTGCCTGAGGGACATCTCATGTCTTTGGATGTTCAACCCACTTTGTTGGACAAGATCAAAGTAGCCCAAAAGGCAGATAAGGAAATTGAAGAGATTAAGGAAAAGATTGGCAAGGGAAAAGCCAAAGGATTCCATGAAGACGAACAGGGTAGTTTATGGCATGGAAAACGTATCTGTGTTCCACAAGATCCAAAACTTCGGAAACTGATATTACAATAAGCACATAACTCACCATATTCTATTCATCCGGGTAACACCAAAATGTACATGGATATGAAGGAAAGATTTTGGTGGAATAATCTCAAGAAGGACATCGCCGAACATATTGCTTTGTGTGATATATGTAGTAGAGTGAAAGCGGAACACCAAAACCAGCAGGATTGTTACAACCACTACCTATTCCTGAATGGAAGTGGGACAAGATTGGTATGGATTTCATCACCGGATTGCCAAGGACCAGGTCAGGATATGATTCTATTTGGGTAGTAGTGGATCGCCTAACTAAAGTGGCTCATTTCATACCCGTGAAGACAACTTACATAAGTGCTAAGTTAGCCAAGATCTATATGAGTAGAATTGTATGTCTGCATGGAGTACCCAAGAGTATTGTGTCTGATAGGGGAACCCAATTCACTTCTCATTTTTGGAGGCAATTACATGAGTCATTGGGAACGAGGTTGGAATTCAGTACTGCTTTTCACCCCCAAACTGATGGACAAACAGAAAGGACTAATCAGATTCTTGAAGATATGTTGAGAGCTTGTGCTCTAGACTATGGAGCCAGTTGGGATGAAAGTCTTCCTTACGCAGAATTCTCTTACAATAATAGCTATCAAGGCAGTATTGAGATGGCATCGTTTGAGTTTCTCTATGGGAGAAAGTGTACCACCCCATTGCTGTGGAATGGTGTGGGAGAAAGAAGTTTGTTCGGACCAGAACTAATCAAAGAGGCTGAAGAGAAAGTCAAGCTAGTCAAAGACAGATTGAAGATAGCATAGTCCCGACAAAAGAGCTACGCAGATCCTAAGCGTAGAGAAGTCACCTATGAAGTGGGTGATAGAGCTTATCTTAGAGTGTCACCACTTCGTGGAGTGAAGAGGTTTGGAGTCAAAGGAAAGTTGGCCCCAAGGTATGTTGGACCATTCAAGATTCTGAGTCGTAAAGGAGAAGTAGCTTATGAGATTGAATTGCCAGAGTCTTTGTCAGTTGTTCATAATGTGTTTCATGTAAGTCAGCTTAAGAAAAGTCTTCCAGAAATGGAAGAGACTTCTTTGAAGGATACTATACCTTTGGAAGAGGTTCAATTGGAGAGTGACCTCACTTATGAGGAGAAACCTATCAAGATTCTTGAAACAGCAGAAAGAGTTACACGAACTAAGACTATCAAATTCTGCAAAGTTCAATGGAACCATCATTCCGAAGAAGAAGCAACATGGGAAAGAGAAGACGATCTTCGGAAAGACCACCCTCACCTATTTGCTAGCCAACCCGAATCTTGAGGGCGAGATTCACCTTAAGGGGGTTAGATTTGTAACATCCCTAAAATCATGTTTCAAAACTCATGCATATCATCCATGCATCCATGATCATTTAGGGTTTCATTTCAAAACCATTTCAAAAAGAGGAGCATTTGTTGCTCATTACTTTATGTTAGTAAGCTCAAGCCTTAGTGCTACTTTCTTTTGAGAAAGGTATTTTTTGTATTCAGAATTGTTTTGAATTCAAACTTAAGTGCTTCCAAAATCTTGGGCAAAGTTTCAAAACAAAGTATGAAATAAAACAAAATTTATGCCTATTATTATATCTCCTAAAGGCTTGGTTTTATTTTATTTTCCAAATGACCCAAATATGTTTGAGTAAACAGAAGTGTTTGACTCATATTTGAGTACAAAGTTCACTGTACAAAAATCTAGAGAAGGTTTGAATTCAAACTGAATTGAAATGGAGTTCGAAAACCATTTCTAGAAAATCAAACAGAAAAAGAAAAGGAATAAAGAGGAAAAAAATAAGCAAACAGCCAATCTGGCCCAACCCAGCCCAACTCGACCCAGCTAGCCCAGCAACCCCTCTCCCGCGAATCGTTTTCTTTCACTTGCACCCGCACCCACTGAGTCGCTGACTGTCTGGACCCACCCCCACTCCTTATCTCTCGCTGACAACCACGGCCAACACGACTATCGTCGTCTCCACCCAGCGACCAGTTCATCCCCAAATTACGCCAGACGTTTCCTGTTTAATTCGCGGCGTAAATTCCCATTCAATGCCTGAGTAAATCACGCCCGCGTCCTTGCTACTTAAACCCCCTCTACCCCCTCTCCATTTTCCCCCAAACCCCGAGCACAGAGCGCCCCCAGGCTGCGAGAATTCCTCGCCGCAACCTCGCTGCTCCGACGAGTTCGACGTCGAATTCCGGTGAGCACCGCACTCCCCTCTGTCTATGGTTCATACTGGCTTGTTCTACAACTCCGTGCGCACCTACTGACACTCTCCGTTTGCTCGTGCATGGTATGTAGCCTCGGCAACGACAACGACTGAGCTCTGCCATCCTCTGCTCGAACTCCGGCGACCGTTTCCCGTAAGTCCCAGCTTCCCCTCTTCCCCTGTTTGATACGCATGAGATCCCCAGTGTCCTACGCATCTAACAACACCCTTCTCTCGTCTTAGCGCGACCCAGAGCATCGCCAATGTCGACGAACAGAAGCATCCGTCGCCAGGGACTACTCCGACGAGCAATCCGCGACGACTCCGAGCGCCCCTTCGCCAACCGAGCACACGTCGAGATTCTCCTCGTCACGACGATTCTGGTGAGCATCCTCACACCTCCCCGGGCGACCTAGCTCGCCGGCAAGCTTGCAGCCAGAGCGCGCCGCCGCCAGCGCCGCCACTTGTTGGTCAGTCACTGAGAGCCGTTCGATTTAGATCTAGCGGACACGATAGAACATAAGCGAAGCGGTATGTTTTAATCTGAGCCGCGCGTTATAGTTAGATCTAACGGTTCGGAAACGTGATCCGGTGCGAAGCGGTATCAGCCAGTTAGAAAGCGCCGCGTGGCACGAGTTTGGTTTTAAAATTTTGAATTAGATCTATTAGATGTTTGATTTTGTTTAATTCATAACTTTTGAATGCCACGTCCAAATTTGACAAATTTTATATCAGTGGAATCAGGAGAGAAAGCACTTTCCATATATGCAATGTGTTTAATGTTTTGTTTTTGTTAAAATGGTTATTTTTACAGAAACATGTGTAGGCCTATTTTGTGTATATTAATTATTTGAGAAATGTTTTAATGTTCAAATAAAGGTTGTTTGGCAAGTTTTGAACTAGTTTATGAATCAGTACTGTGCACTTGTCTTGTTGAGTATAGAAAATCATCACATATCATATTGCATGCATCCATATATTTTTGCTTGTATTTGTTTTGTATGTGATTTGGTGCTATCATTTTATGTGTAGATTTTGGTGCAAATAGTGATTGTGATTGTGAGGATTGTAGCTACTCTCCAAACTACCAAGGCAAGTGGTGCTTCATGATTTATTCCTATGTTTTCACTTATGCATTAGAAATATTTTGCTAGACTTGCATGGATATTTTGTCTATATGCTATGCTTGGGAAATCCTAGTAGTTGTAGAATTGCTATAAAAATTTCTAAGTTAAGATGCTTATCTATGCCATGCTTAGCCTAGCTAGTAGCAACCAAGGGTGGTTAAATATTCATGCTATGATAAAATATTTCTAAGTCTTTGGACTTGTGTTTTGCTTAATAAAACAACTAAGTGAATGAAACACCTGGGTGGAATGGAAGGAATGGTTTATGTTGAGTGGTTACACAAGGCCCATTTCTATGGTTTACCTTGTGTATCTCACTTGTGGAAATCCACCCAGGAACAAAGGGATTTGAGAGGCCAAATGTTAAGAAGCTTCTAGTGCAGCCACTTGGCAATATGGGCTCTGCCTGGATCATATAGGTTGCAATAACTTAGCCATTTGGACAGTTGGTGGTAGTGGGATGATAGGTTGGAACGCGTCCATTTGGTCTAAGGGAAGGCTTCTGAAAGGTCCTGTCTTGGTGAAAATCAAGTCTTGTGGGGAAAGTGCACAACCTCTGCAGATGGAAGAATCTAAGTACTTAGCCATGTCCCTGGTATTGGACAACTTGAGCATCAAGACATGGAAGCTATCAAGAATATCCTCATCCCAATTTCTAAGTAAAAAAAACTTGTGGTTGAACAAGGGTGAAGGTTCATCAATGTCTATTGGTGGTTCCTTGGGGAAAGTTTTTGTCAAAGAAAAACTTAGTGTTTTCAACTAATAGGCAAAACCTATTTTGAGCAAAGCAAGCCTAAGCTACACTTAGCCAAAATGCATATAGTACTTAGTCCACCAATATTCTACTAAGGTATCACTTGCCAATACTATTCCAATGTATTGACCCACTCTGGCTGTAACTTGTGATGTTGCACGTTATTCTGATGATGATTAGGAGTCATGAGTCTACACTCAACATGCTTGCTTGTGGCACATGAAGATGAAGACTTATTTATCTTATTACATATTTAAACTCTTGTACTAGGCCTGTGGCCATGGAGTTTTGTAAAAGACTATGTTTGTCTCTGGAATGACTATAATAATGACCTTTGTTTCTGTGTACTTCATCTTAAACTATGGATGCTAGCATTGATCCAGGGACTAGCATTGCAATCACAGGGATCCTTTTCCTTTATAAAGGAGGGATCTTACAAGTTTGACCCCCCTGTCTCTGGATGATAGGTTGTGCTGAAATCCAATTTTGAACCAAGTGCTTCATCTAGTTGCTTCCAAAATGCCGAAGTAAACACTGATCCTCTATCAGTTACGATCTTATTGGGCACCCCGTGCTTACTTACTATCTCCTTGATATAAACTTCTACTAACTTCTCGGCATTATCCTTCTGATTCACCAGAATAAAATGAGCACTTTTAGTGAGTCTATCAACAATTACCCATATCATATCCATCCGTTTAGGTGTCATGGGAAATCCTGTGATGAAGTCCATACCAATTTCCTCCCATTTCCACTCGGGAATTTCCAAAGGTTGCAATGGTCCTGTTGGACTTTGATGTTCAGCTTTTACCCTTTGGCAAGTATGGCATTCTGACACATATTTTGCAATGTCTCTCTTCATATTATTCCACCAGAATAATTCTTTCAAATCCATGTACATCTTAGTACTTCCTGGATGAATGGAATATGGTGTCGCATGTGCCTCTCGAAGTATTACTTCATGAATCTCAGGCACATGTGGAATACAAAGACGATCTTGGAACCATAAAGATCCATAATCTCCTAAGCGAAAAACCGATGTTTGTCCTTGGGATATCCTCCGAATTTCCTCAGCAATAAAAGGATCTTCTGCTTGATGCCTAAAAATTTCGTGCTTAAGATCACTATTCTGTTCTGCAACTATCTGCATAGTAGCTAATCCTCCAAGAGTCTTTGTTCTTATAAATTGAACCTCTAACCTTTCAAAATTCATTTGTAACTCTTTTGGTAGCTCCCTACTGCTTGGCTGAATATCTGCACTTTTATGACTTAAAGCATCGGCTACAACATTTGCTTTTCCAGGGGTATAGTTGATTGTTAAATCATAATCTTTGATTAGCTCTAACCAACGGTTCTGTCTCATATTCAATTCCTTTTGAGTGAAGAAATATTTGAGACTTTTATGGTCAGTGTATAACTCACATCTGGCTCCATAAAGAAAATGCCTCCATCCTTTCAGAGCAAAGACTACTGCTGCTAACTCCAAATCATGATTGGACAATTAACTTCATGTGGTTTCAATTGTCTTGATCCGTAAGCAATTACTTTCCGATCTTGCATTAACACACAACCCAAACCTTCTTTGGATGCATCACAGTATACTGTAAAGTCCTTCCCTGTTTCAGGAACTGTTAAGATTGGAGCGGTAGTTAATCTGGTCTTTAACTCCTGAAAACTGGCTTCACACTTCTCATCCCAGATGAATGGTGTATTCTTCCTTAATAATTTGGTCATTGGTCCAGCTATCTTGGAGAAACCTTCAATGAACCTCCGATAATAACCAGCCATTCCCAAGAAACCTCTAATTTGTTTCACATTAGTGGGTGCAGTCCATTCTAATACTGATTGAACTTTGGATGGATTTACAGCAATTCCATCTTTACTGATCACATGACCGAGGAATTTTACCTCGTCTAGCCAGAATTCACACTTACTGAACTTAGCATAAAGCTTATGTTCTCTTAGGATCTGCAATGCTAATCTCAAATGATCAGCATGCTCTTCCTTATCTTGGAATATATCAGAATATCATCAATAAACACTATGACAAACTTGTCCAAGTATGGCATGAATATTTTGTTCATCAAATTCATGAATATTGTTGGTGCATTGGTCAAACCAAACGGTATGACAAGATACTCATGGTGTCCATACCTTGAGACAAATGTTGTCTTTGGAACATCTTCTGGTTTGATTTTTATTTGATGGTACCCGGATCTTAGATCTATCTTGGAAAATACTCTAGCTCCTTTATCTTGATCAAACAGATCCTGGATTCTAGGTAATGGATACTTATTATTGATGGTAACATTATTGAGATTTCTATAGTCCCCACACATTCTTCTTCCTCCATTTATTTTATCCACAAAAATCACCGGTGTTCCCCATGGAGATACACTTTCTTGAATAAATCCTTTTCTAGCTAATTCATCAATTTTCTCTTTGAGTTCTTTTAATTCTTTTGGTCCCATCTTGTATGGTGCTTGAGCTATTGGTGCGGTACCCGGAATTAGATAAATATTGAACTCTATCTCCCGATCTGGTGTCACTCCTGGTAACTCTGCTGGAAAAACATCTTGAAACTCATTTACTACAGGAATATCTTCCAACTTGACCTCCTTCATTGAGTTCAACTGAAGATCCACCATGATATGAATGTGCTTATCTGCTTGATAAACTATCCTTGCTCCACTTGGAGTCTTGATTGAGACAGTTTTATCCTCACAATTAATCTGGGCCCCATGTTCAGTCATCCAATCCATACCCAGCACTACTGCAATTCCCTTCAAAGGAATCACATAAAGGTCTGCAAAGTAGGTACAACCACCGATCGACATAACCTGATCTTGTTTAATGTGGCGTACAACTACATTTCCCCCTGTCGTCACTACGGTCATAGGGTTTTCTAACGTTGCCCTTCTAATCCCGAATTTATCATAGAATTCTTCAGAAATGAATGAAGTAGTTGCACCAGTATCAAATAGAAATTTTCCGGGATTGGTAAGGATATTAAGCGTACCTATCACTACATGCTCTGAGTTATCCACCTCCTCCAGGGTTGCGCAATTCAGCTTCCCGGTAGGTCTATTCCTCTTGCCATTATTGTTCTTGACATTATTTCCTCCTCGATTGGGATGTCCATTACCTCCACTGGCTTGTCCTCCACCCTTGGTAGGCCAACCACCCGGTGGTTTACTCGGACAGTCAGGCTTGATATGGCCCTTCTGGCCACAACCGTAACAAATAACTACTGGGTTTTTGCATTCTCTCTAGAAATGCCCTAGAAGTCCACAATTGTTGCAGATAAGATTTCTCTAGGGATTGGACTGATTTCCACCATTGCCCTTGTTATTGTTATTGTTGCTGTCGGCTTTGTTCCTGGGCTTGAACTCCAGATTGGGTTTAGGTTTACTTGTCTGAATCCTCTTAGTTTCCTTCTTGGCTCACTTCCTCCTATCCTCCTGGACATTCTTGTAGTCATCTTCAAAAGTGATGGCTGCATCCAGTAACTGCTGATAGGTTTGTTTATTGGCGAACCTCAACTGCATCCTCACAAATGGATTTAACCCTCGTAGGAAAAACTTCTTTTTTTTCTCTTCAGTGCTCACTTTATCCTCGGCATAACGAGACAGTTGGCTAAACTCCCGGTTGTACTTCATGACACTAGTATAACCTTGTTGAAGCTCCTCAAACTCTCTCCGCTTCAACTCCATAACACTCTCCGGAACATGATACTCACAGAACCTCTGCTTGAACTCTTCCCAAGTATACTCTCTTCCTGTCTATTGCATGGATAACTGATTTTCCCACCATGATGCTGCAGGTCCTCTGAGAAGATGAGTTGCATACCTTAGTTTTTCCTCATCATTACAACCTACAGTCTTTAACTTCTTCTCTGTATCTACTAGCCAATCTTCTGCATCCATTGGTTCAGGGGCTGATGCAAAAGGTAACGGCCTTGCATTCTTGAAGTCAGAAAGACTCACTCCTCCACCTTCAGGTGCTCTCTGGTTTCCAGCTCGTCCCAACAACTCTTCCATGAACTTGTTTTGGTTTTCTTGCATCATTTGCATATACTGCATAAAATTTTGCTCCATTAACGGCCTCATTGGTGGTGGTAATGTTCCCTGATTTCCGGCATCTGCATCGGCCTTCTCCTTGGCCTCACGTTCCATGTGCTGCTGATCAGACTCAGTTTCTACACCCATGTCCATGACCCTCTACTCCTGCAACATAAAGAGAATACTCATAATTACATCATGTACATGTGTTCTGAGCTCAACTTTATGCACATAACTAGTCACACAATGGAAATCCAAATAAAATCCAAATATGCATTTCACATATTATACATTACAAGCCTCACAGCAAAGTACAAAGTCATCATACTTGTACCCTACAAGTACTATAGTATAATAAGCATACTGTCTCACTTATTTATCTACATCACTCTCTCGGATTACAATGCGCAATACCCGATAATTCCTAATAAGCCGCCTGCTTCTAGTATCCACGACGCTCATCATACATGCCTGAAGTCCAACTTTGATGACGTAACATCCGTCGCACATTTTGTGGAACAAATGGCCTTCCAGAAAGAACATACTCAGTATCTGAAGTATCAGGACTTGATTCATTACTCAACCTGAGTATATTGACTCCCTCCAGCTCAACTGAAAATTCTTTAGAAACATGTTCAACATTATCACCCACTTGCATCTCCTGAGCTTCATACCTTGAGTTGTAAACAGAATACGTAGATTCTGGTGCTCCCTAGGTGCTCTGTTGGGCAAGATAGTTAAACACCGGATAATGTAAATTCCCTGGGTTTTGAGAAAATGATGATGATTCAAACACTCTCTCCTCAGGATCTTCTTCCTCATCCTGATCTTCGACGAATATGGTATTTCTACTACTGTTGCTAGGATTGGTTCTTGCACACATCCAACTGGATTGTCCAACATTTCTGTCAGACCCATCTATGGACATCTGATTTCCTTGGGATCCTTCAAATGATCCCATTCTCCAACCATCAGAATTCTCGATAGGAAGTTCTGAATCAGACCCTTCCTCCGAACCCTGTGGTATAGCATACCTCATATCTGATGTAGGATCATAGATAGGTTCGGGTCTGGGTGAATAAGGATATGGTGTAAAAGATTCGGGATCTATGGGTATATCCTTCAAGATTGGTTTCGTACTACTGCTTGCTTCTTTCTCCAACTGGAATGCTAACTGCCTCCTTCTTTCTGGATCAGTTAGATCCTCTAACATGTCATTTTTATCTTCAACAATAACTTTATGTGTCTTATAAAAAGACGCAACAAGTATTCGGTATCGATCCATAAACTTGGAAGCTAACTTAGGATGCTTCTTTACCAAAGAAAGATGATCCGGTACTGGCTTCGAGTCTATAGAATCACGAGGTATCACAGAAAATGTGCTCCCTACTATCTCCTTGGCTTTATGCTCCCGAATATTAGCTATCGTCTCCACAACAGCAACATGATCTGCTGCTATATGACTCCTACCTTCACCTATAGGTAGATCGTGATATAATCCAAGCTCCTCTGGAATTTGGATACTCACACGATACTTGGATAACATCCGACCATCATAATAGGTTATGATATTTACCGGAATTTTAGTTGGACAACTAAAATTCTTTAAGACTTAACGAAGCTGATCCGTGAATGATCCTTGGTAATCATTAAGAGTCTCCTCTTTCCTTACCAAAGTTTGTTTTGGAAACTTTGGTGCCATACCTCTGTATATTCAAAAATATTTTAATTAGTAATAGATAATATATCGCATCATAACAAAGAATTATCGCACTAAAAAAAATATCAGAATATTCTCATTTGAATACCCATTATAGCCTTTTTTAGAGAATTCTTTATCGTTGCTATACACTCCTACAGGCAATACCCTTTACTAGGTTTCCAGCCTAAGGTCAAAGCAATTTGCTCTGATACCAACTGCGGTGACCCAGCATACCACTGCATGTGTAGTACACTATAGTCGTTGACATGACATCCACAGAACACCATTCCGTAAATATCATATCCCTCAGAGTGGTACAACAGAAACATTGCGGGTCCATATTACAAACATACACACACATTATTATTATTACAATATCAGAAGTTCAAGACTTCAAAAGATTGTTAAAACTAACAACTCCAACTAAGAGTTGAGCTCAGCAGCTTATTATATAAAGTTCATGCTGCTCGGCTCCATTAGTTACTAATAACTAGGGCAACTAAGCTGACTCGTTGCCATCTAATCCATATCGTATCTCGTAATCCACTCCTTCAACACCACCTGACAGGTTAGGCTCCTCGTAGAAGACATCTTCTTGGCATTCTGCTACATACATTGGAGAATCTTCGGGATCCTTAGAGTCTAAGCAGGGGATCAAAGGAAAAGGTGAGTAACAACGTTACCCAGCAAGTTCATTATATGTAAGGTGGGAAGTTTGATGCTCTATCTACTACCTCGGACTATAACTCCTTGGCACTATGCAGTTTTCGTAAATCTTTCTTCAAATATTTATTATTATTAAAATCTATGCCCATTAGCCTTCACAGGTTTACCAGAACTTTCATGGAGTTCCTTTCCTGCTGCGTTCATAGCTCCTTCCCGGAACAGGGAGTAACAAGTTACCGTTGTTACACTCTACAGAGGTGTGTTACTTTACCCATGAGAGATCAACTCCTTGTTGCACAACCGTGCGTACTTTCCCGTCCACAATTCCATGATGTGGGGCCCAGTAGGTGATCCAAGCCAATCACTGCCCCCTTCGCGACCTCGCATGCCTCCTTGGTGTACACCATGCCCACCCATTGAATTAAGGCAATGGTTTGTACAGACCGTTAGATGCCAGAACTATCATGGGACGATGAGGGTTCCCACCCATATGCTGCATATCCTCTACAAATTACCAATTAATATGCACCCTACAAGGATAACAGCCACGACCTGCACATCCGGCTACATGCGAGAGGAAGAAGATATAGCTGACTTCTCCGTCCCATTCCAGATCTCATGGTTAACGCGTGATATGCAGCGCTAGAATTACTGATGTCATGGGTTGTTAAGTTCCTAGTTGATCATCATTGTTCCAAATTGAAACCTAGGTTCTATTGCTTCATTATATCATCACTTAGGATGATATCAACAATTTATTTACTTGAGAAAATAATATTTTCTTTCCTTGAAACATAGATGATAGCAAACAATTGGCAAATACTTTGATAAAGACTCTTCAAAGGTAGTGAAGTCGGATGCTTGCACTGGACCTTGAGCTTCTATGTCTACAAAACATCATTATTGCCCGGTAAGGACAATATTTAAAGAAGCAAAATCAATATGCATAGTAATGTAATGCATTATTTAGCATTTATTTTTCTTTGTGTGTTTTACCCATTATTTTTAGTTTCAAAAATTCCTTTAAGTAATAAAGGATTTCATTTACAAATAACCTTTAGTATTTATTGAATATTATATTTGCCATTTTATAGGGTAATAATTTATTTT
This sequence comes from Avena sativa, assembly GCA_916181665.1. Taxonomy (NCBI): domain Eukaryota; kingdom Viridiplantae; phylum Streptophyta; class Magnoliopsida; order Poales; family Poaceae; genus Avena; species Avena sativa. The sequence goes on from OV702296.1 coordinate 291,273,580, forward strand.
TTAGAATTAAAACTTAATATTAATTCCTATATTTATTTATTTAATAATTCTTTTAAGATTTAACATAAAAGAATTTATTTTTATAACTTTAAATAATTATTTATCATTTTTCTAAAATACTACAATAATAATATAGAATAAAAGGGATTTTTTTGTCCTCTTTCTATAATTTTATAAAATTCCATAAGGAATATATATATATTGTAATATTCTTGACTAAAAATAATATTTATAGAAATTATTTCTTAATTTAATTAAATAGGTTGTATTATTATAAATCTAGAAATATTTTATTTACAATTTTTAGATTTCTATTTTATTTTCTAGGATTTTATTTAGCTCTAGGGGTATTTTGGTCTTTTATTAATTATTAAGACTTCTTTTAAGTTTTGGGCTAGTTCTATTGGGCTTATTGGGCCAATTTGGCCCAAATGACTTTGACCAAAAGGGCACCTTGAAGGGTTTTGGCCCTATTGGCCCATTCCCTCTCTCTCTCTCGACCTCACCTCCTCTCCTCTTCGACCCTGTGGGGTGCTGGCATAGCCATCGTGCGATACTCGTCGTCGTGGTCCTCCCTGGCCGCTGCCGTGGTGCAGGGCGAGGTTGTCGACCATGTTCGTCCATCTTCTCCGCTTCGATTTGATTTCGGAACCCTCCTGTGGCCAGGCTAGCCCCGTTCCCGAACCCTAGGATTTGGGGATGGTGCTGCTACTACCATTGCTGATCCTCCCGTGGTGGTGTGTGGTGCTTGTGCGCTGTTGTGGCTGGTGCGGGTTGCAACGCCCCTTGGGGTGCTCCCCGTGCCGCCACGAGCTCTTCGGCCCCTCTGCTTCCTCTTCAATCCTTCAGTGAAGACCACCGGTGAGTAATGTTATGTGATTACTTGTGCTTTTGGCTATCTCGAGTACCTCTGTGTGTATCTAGTGGCCAATCTATATTTAGGGTTTGCACTGATCTAGGGTTCATCCCTGGTTCTAGGTTTATCCTTATGTGCTTGCTAATTGATTCTATGATCTGATAGTGATGCTCAGTGAATATTGTATTCTCTGCACCTCAGTGCTTGTTGTCATCCTTTGATTATGTGATGCTGTTGTTGGTCTGAGGCTAATGTTGATCTAATGCTAGTGTTGATTTGATGCTAGTGGCTCATTGTGTTGCCTCTGATTAGTAACATGGTTGCTTAGTGTGTTCACCTTCTGTCAGTATCTTGATACCGATAGTAACACTGTCAGTGATGATCCACTGCATCAGTGTTTGTTGGCTTGTATGTTTATCCAAAGACTAAATTTATTCAATAGAGTATAATGATTTTTTGAAAATGAATGGATATATTGAATGATGTCTGAGTATGGTCTCAGGGAAATGATATATATTGATCTGCTAGTTTATTTATGAAAGCTAGACTATCTGGTTGGCTTAGCTGTAAGATCATTTCTTGTGAAACCATCTTGGAATGGTACACAAGTTGATCTGGTTGTTGGCTTTACTTATGGTTAGTACTTGAGACTTGATAAATGCTTAATAATAAGTTGAAAAGTTCACTTATTGTTCATGCCTATGATGCTTGTCTGAGGCTCTAGGAACTAAGTTCTTATGTTGCTGTCACTTTCAAAATTGGCTAAGGCATCATAGTTGCTTACTAGATCTTGGATCCTAGTTGGTTAAGTTAATGGATTTGTTTGTAGCTTATAAATCTGAGGTGCTACTCCTTCTTGGATATGTGCACAAATTTTATAAGAACATATGATGGAATATATAAGTTGCCTTCGGTATCACCAAATCTGTGAGGCTGGTTTGAGATTTTGGTGTTTTTGATTGAGTTTGGTTATGAGCTTTATATTTAAAACCTCTAGGATAGGTTCACCCCACTTGGATGATCATTGAGAGTTGTCTTATGAAACAACACATATTTCTATTTGGATAATATGAACATATCATGTGTATGTTTATGACAGTCACCACAAAAACTGATGATTGTAGTGGTTTGTTGTGATGGTGTTGTTGTTGGCGTGATCATGTCCTTCACCTCCTAATGTTGTTCTTTTTTCCCCTGGTTCATGTGCTTGTCCTTGATCTAGCCTGCTCCTCCTAGCTCCTGTGGCTTAGCCTTGCTGTCCACCTAATTCTCCCCCTCCTTAAGTCACCATCTGGTGATGTTTGGGTTGATCTGGTGTGGAGTTTTGTTGGCTGGTTTGCTTGGCTTTGGCTAAGCTGCTCGTTCTTGCGTGGTGTGCAACGGAGAGGTGCACTAGTGCTTGCCCACGGCTGTGCTTGGATCTTTTATTTGTTGAAGCAGATGTGGATGTGTCGACAGTACACCCATGCATTTTGGTGAGTGAGCTACTTGTATGTCTACTGCATGGTTGTGGATATGCTCAATGAGGTGTTCTACCTTTTGATCTGGTTACTATTAACCTGCCTGGGGAAACTTGCCCCTTTACTTGTTGTGATCATTTGACTTATGGCTTATTTATTATGAAAGATTAGATTCTTTCATATTGGTGAAACTTGCCCTTGATAGATTTACTCAATGATGAAAAATTGAGCAGTTCTACTGAGAGTAAAAATTAATAACTTAACCTTTATTTTCCTTTTTGTTTGTTCTTTGTTTTGCAGGTACAAGATTTGAAGATTCAAGATTAGTATAGGTTTTCTTTTTAGACAGATGTAATCCTTTGTAATTTTTATTTCATTCTTTTGTAATGAATTTTGTAATAGTTCATTAATATGTAAATATTCCTCTTTTTGTAATTTTATTTCTGTAAAGATTCTTTATTGACTTAATGAGTTACATTTTGTAACTTATTGATGGAATAAATATTCATTTGTTTGATTGTATTTCTTATTTATAGTTTCTATTATTATGTATTATTTCTTGATTAAATAATATTACTAAATCATAACTCTAATCTTTTAAAATATAAACTCAAATCTCAAGTTTGAATTCAAATTCCTTTCCCCAAAACACACTAATTCATAAAGATCATGTCAAAATTTATAACGATCACTCTTCAAAGCTATTTATAAACTTAGAGAGTGAAAGAAACTCTGATCACTTTAAGTTTTTATTTGGCGAAAAATGTACCCACATTTTGCAGATGAATGCATGCATATGCACAATTTCCTAAATCTACCCTTCGTTTGTTCCTAAATGCTAGGATGTTACAACAACCTTCTCTTTTTTTAATTCTCAATCCTCTAACTAAGAAAAAAATCCAAGATCGCAACTCTAAGACTAGACTGATGTCACCCAATTGTAAATGGCCTAAGACAACCAGTATATACTCGTGTGTGGGGGGAAGTCTGTAACATCCCAGCATTTAGGAACTAACGAAGGGTAGATTTAGGAATTTGGAATGTTGCATGCATTCATCTGTGAAAATGTGGGTAAAACTTTCGCCAAATAAAAACCTATAGTGATCAAGGTTTCTTTCATACTTTGAGATTAGGTTTAGTCTTAAAGGATGATTGCTATAGACATTGATATGTTCTTTGAGGAATTATGTGTTTTGGAAAATGAATTTGAATTTTAAACTTGAGTGTTTGAATTATAATTCAAATGAATTAGGAATAAGGTTTGAATCTTGATTTAATTAAGAGTTAATTATTATAACTCAAACTTTATCGAAAGAAAACAATTAAGAATATGAAAACGTATTTCATATTTTCATTCCATAAATAAGTTACAAAAATGTAACTTATTGAAATTATCCACAAACTTCAGAATAGCAATTAAATAAAGAATAACAATTTTTTTCATTGATAATCATATAATCTTTATTACAAAAGAATAAAATGAAGATTACAAAATAATAAAATGAAAATTACAAAAGAATAAAGAAGATTACATTAACTATCCTATAAAGAAAAATTAAACTAAAATCTTCATCTTCAAATCTGTACCTGCAAGACAAACACTAATAAAGAAAAATAATAAAGGTTAGAGTTAGAATTGTTTTACTCTCAAACATGTCAGTGAGGTGCACTGAACAAGTTTCATCATTGAGAAATTTATAAAAGGGGCAAGTTTCACCAATATGAAAGAATCAATCTTTCATAAATTTTAAGCCAAAAAGTCAAATTGACAGCAAGGAGGGGCAAGTTTCACCAGCCAGGTGAAAGTAATTAGATCAAAGTAACTCTCAAGTCCAAATCATATCCACAAGTGCACATCAAACACACAAGCAGGACACACACCTAAATGCATGTGGTGTGCTGTCATCTTCACAGCACAGCTCAAACACACAAAACCATCAGCACAGCCGTGGAGAGGCACTAGCGCATCTCTTCACTACTCACACACAAGAACAGCCAGCAGCTAAACCAAGCACAACAGCCAGCAACCAAACCAACCAAATCCCAAGATCTCATCACTAGGATGGTGACATAAGGAGGGGGAAGGATCAGGTGGACAGTAAGACCAAGTCCAAGAGCTAGGAGGAGCAGGCTAGCTCAAGGTCAAGCACAGGAGCTCAGCAAAACAAGATCAACATCACCACCCAACTCCATAATCATCAGTTTTTGTGGTGAGTATCATAAAACCATCACATGATCTAATCATATTATCTAGACAGAAGCATGTGTTGTTTTATGAAACAAACTCTCAGGAAGCACCCAAGTGGGGTGAATCCATCATTGAGATTTTAAACTCTAAAAGCAAACAGCAAAGTACGAGGATCCAACCAAAACTCAGAACAACATCATTGATTTGGTTATCAAGCTATATATTTCAATCCAAGGACAAATATAGCTAACATTTAAATTCTAGGCACATCCCTAAGATAAGGGTAGCACCTTAGAAGCTAATCTTTTGGATCCATATAATGATCAAGCCTACTATCATTTTCTCCAAGCTTTGATTCAAGAAACAATAGCTGGTACCACTACTAGGACTATCCATATGAATCAACTAGATAAGGCCTAAACCCCTAAGCCTCAGACCAACATCATTGGTCTTAGGGATTTCAGAGAAGAACAATTCTACTTATCTTTTAAAGCCAAGCTTGTTTTAAGCTTAAACCAACCCAATCAATGGATTAGAATCAATCTTGTGTGCCATATCAAGATGGTGTCACAAGAACCATTCTACATGAATCGGGATAAACATTCAATCATCACAGATTCAATCAATCTACCAATCATTTTCCTGTCAATACAGGAATCATAATTAGGACATTTCTATGTAAATCTTCACTGTCTAAGATCATTGTGATCTCAAACCACATATGGATTCTCAAGCCAACAGCACTAGGACAGTGATTACATCACACCATACTCATTATCATTAACCAAGAAATGACAGTGGTAGGTTATCAAACCCACTGACTTTACCAAGCATTAGTTTCAGAGCAACTAGGTCATTTGAATCATATGAAATCTAAGCACATAATCATCTAATAAGCCACCAGAACCATTATAGTTCATCTCAAGCAACAAGCCTCAGGATAATAACCATTTAGCATGCTTACAGACCATCCACACATGATCTAATTCATCCAGTATATGATCAATCACAGGATAAGAACCCTAAATGAAATAAATCATCTTAATTAGGACAAGACAGTAACCAGAGAGGTCACTGCCAACATCTAGCATAGGATCATCGAGCGCAGAGAGCATTAGGGGAGAGGAACAGAACTCACCAAAGGTCCTCGCTGAAGACTAGAAGAGGAAGCAGAGGTGGCCGACGACCATGGCGGCACGGGGAGCACCCCCAGAGGGGGCGCTGCGACCCATACATCGCCACGGTGGCGACCATGACCATGCCTTAAGGCGAGGAGCAGCACCAAGATCCACGCCAACCCCCAAACCCTAGGGTTCGGGACGGCATCGATCCGTCGCAGGAGAGCCCCATGCTCAAATCCAGTTGGAAAGAAAGGATGGGCGTAGTCGACAACCCCCTACCGAACCACGGCGGCGACCAGAACGGCCCACGACGGCGGGAATCGCCGGCGGCGATATCACTGACCACGGGGTCGAGGCAGAGGAGGAGAGAAATGAGCTCGGGGGTGAGTGGCAGCGAGGGAGTGGGCTGAATTGGGCCAGACCTTTCGGGGTGGCTGTTTGGACTATGTCCAATGGGCCACCAGGGCCCAATAAGATTAAGCCAGCCCAAAACCCTTTAATGCATGTTTTAATAAATAGGAAAAGACCAAAATACCCGTGAACTTAATTAAATTCTAGAAAATAAAATAAAAGTCCAAAAATTATAAATAAAATATTTTTGGATTCACAATAATCCACATTGTCCAAATAAATTAAGATACAAAATTTTAGACATTTAAATTTTATTTAGAATTTTGTAATTTTTATATTTCTTATGGAATTTTACAAAATTATTGAAAGATGATAAAAATAAATAAAAATCACTTTCATTATATAATAATATTGTAGTATTTTATAAAAATACTAAATAAATATCTAATAACAATTTTTGATATTTAAGTGATAATTCCTAAAAGAATTATTAACTCCATAAAAGTCAAATAAAAGGGAAATAAAATAAAATAATTCAATATATCTTATAAATATTAAAAAGTAATATTTATAAATCCTTTATTATTAATAAGACTTTTTATAATAATGGGGAGAATGCATATCAAGTTAAATGATGCATTACATTACTTGCATAATCATTTTGCTTCTTTAAATATTGTCCTTACCGAGCAATAATGATGTTTTTGTAGACATAGAAGCTCAAGGTCCAGTGCAAGCATCCGAATTCACTACCTAGCCATCACAAGGCAAGTTCATCACTTTCTCATGTCCTTTGAAGAGTCTTTATCAAAGTATTCGCAAATTGTGTGTTATCATATATGCTATAAAAGAAAGAAAATATTATTTTCACAAATAAAGAAATCATAGATATCATCCTAAGTGATGATATAATGGAGCAATGGAACTTAGGGTTCTATTTGCAATAATTATAATCAATTAGGGACTTAATAACCCCTGACATCAGCAATTCTAGCGCCGTAAATTATGCGTTAGTAATGAGATTTGGAATGGGACAAAGAAGTCAGTTGTATCTTCTTACTCTTGCATGAAGCCGGATGTGTAGGTCATGGCTGTTATCCTCGTAGCATGCATATAACTGGTAATTCGTAGAGAATATGCAGCATATGGGTGGGAACCCTCATCGTCCCACGATAGTTCTGGCATCTAACGGTTTGTACAAACCATTGTCGTAATTCATTATGTGGGAATGGTGTACACCAAGGAGGCATGCGAGGTCGCGAAGGGGCAGTGATTGGCTTGGACCAGCTACTGGGTCCCACATCATGGAATTGTGGATGGGAAAGTACGCCCGGTTGTGCAACAAGGAGTTAATCTCTCATGGGTAAAGTAACGCACCTCTACAGAGTGTAAGAACTGTAACTTGTTACTCCCTGTTCTAGGAAGGAGCTACGAACGCGGCAGGAAAGTAACTCCATGAAAGTTCTGATCAACCTGTGAAGGCTGATTGTCAGAGATTTTCATAATAAAATCAATCTTTGAAGAAAGATTTACAAAAATTGCATAGTGCCAAGGATTTATAATCCGAGGTGGTAGTTAGAGCATCAAACTTCCCACCTTGCATATAATGAACTTGTTGGGTAACGTTGTTACTCATTCTTTCGTTTGATCTCTTGCTTAGACTCTGAGGATCCCGAAGACATGCCAATGTATACAACCGAATGTCAAGAAGATGTGTTCTACGAGGAACCTGATCTGTCCGGAGGTGTTGAAGGAGTGGATTATGAAATCCGCTACGGTGTCGATGATAAAGAGTCCAACTAATTATACCTAGTTAGTAGTAACCAACGGAGCCGAGCAGCATGAACTCTATAGAATAAGATGTTGAGCTCAACTCCTAGTCGGAGTTGCTACTTTTAAATTCTGCTGAAACACTTTATATTTTGGTTTATAAGTTGAATCTTTAGGAAGTCTTGAACTTCCAGTATTGTAATAATAATGTGTGTATATTTGTAATATGGATCCGCAATGTTTTTGTTGTACCACTCTGAGGGATGTGATATTTACGGAACGGTGTTCTGTGAATGTCAGGTCAACGACTATAGTGTACTACACATGCAGTGGTACGCTCCGCAGTTGGTATCAGAGCAAATTTCTTTGACCTTAGGTTGGAAACCTAGTAAAGGGTATTACCTGTAGGAAGGTTTAGTAACGATAAAGAATTATCTAAAAGTAATATAATGGGTATTCAAATGAGAATATTCCGTTATATATTTTAGTGCGATAATTCTTTGTTAAGATGCAATATATTATTGGATACTAATCAAATTTATTTTTCTGATATACAGAGATATGGCACCAAAGTTTCCAAAAAAGACTTTGGTAAGGAGAGAGGAGACTCTGGATGATTATCAAGGATCATTCACAGACCACCTCCGTCAACTTTTAAAGCTCTTTAGTTGTTTAACTAGAATTCCAGTGAACACTATCACTTACCTTGATGGCCGGATGTTATCCAAGTATCGTGTGAGTATCCAACTTCTAGAGGAGCTTGGATTATATCACGATCTACCTATAGGAGAATGTAGGAGTCATTTAGCAGCATATCATGTTGTTGTTGTGGAGGCAATAGCTAATATCCGGGAGCAGAAAACCAAGGAGTTAGAAGGTAGCACATTTTCTGTGATACCTCATGATTCTATAGACTCGGAGCCTATACCGGATCATCTTACTCTAATTAAGAAGCATCCGAAGTTAGCTTCCAAGTTTATGGATAGATACCGAACACTCATTGTGTCTTTTTAAAAGACACATCAGGTGATTGTTGAAGATAAAAATGATATGTTAGAGGATCTAACTAATCCGGAAAGGAGGAAGCAGTTAGCATTCCAGTTAGAAAAGGAAGCAAGTAGTAGTGCAACACCTATCTTTAAGGATATACCTATAGATCCTGAATCTTTTATACCATATCCTTATTCCCCAAGACATGAACCTATAAATGATCCTACTATGGATATGAGGTATGTCGTACCACAGGGCTCAGAGGAGGGTTCTGACTCAGAACTTCCTATTGAGAATTCGGATGGTTGGAGAATGGGATCATATGAAGGATCTCATGAACACCAGATGTCCACAGATGGTTCTGACAGAAATGTTGGACAATCTAGTTGGATGGGTGCAAGGATGAACCCTAATAACAGTAGTAGAAATACCATGTCAATAGATGATCAGGATGAAGAAGATCCTAAGGAGAGAGTGTTTGAATCATCAACATATTCTCAAAACCTAGGGAATATACATTATTGAGTGTTTAATTATCTTGCCCAAGAGAGCACCTGGGAAGCAGCAGGATCTGCGTATCCAGTTGACAACTCAAGGAATGAAGCTCAGGAGATGCAGGCTGGAGATAATGTTGAATATGTTTCTGAAGACTTTTTAGCTGAGCTGGAGGGAGTCAATGCGCTCAGGTTGAGTAATGACTCAAGTCCTGACACTTCAGATACAGAGTATGTTCCTTCTGGAAGGTCATTTGTTCCACAAACTATGCGACGAACAACACGTCATCACAGTTGGACATCAGGCATGTATGATGAGTGTAGTTACTACTAGAAAGAGGCAACTAGTTAGTGATATCAAATACCGTGTATTGTACTCCAAGTAATAAGGTAGTGAGATGAGTATGGTAGTTTTGTGATTATACATATATGCTATATGTTGTAAGAACTTTGTATCATTATGATATTATGTATAATATGTGAAATGCATATTTGGATTTTCTTTGGATCTTCATTGTGTGACTAGTTTTGTGCGTAAAGTCTAGCTCAGAACACATGTGCATTATGTAATTATGAGTATTCGCTTTATGTTGCAGGATTAGAGGGTCATGGATACGGGTGTAGAAATGGAAACTGAGCAGCAGCGGATGGAGCGAGAGGCCAAGGAGAAGGCCGATGCAGATGCAGCAAATCAAGGAGCATTACCACCACCACCACCAATGAGGTCGTTAATGGAGCAGAATTTTATGCAGTGTATGCAAATGATGCAAGAGACCCAGAACAAGTTCATGGAAGAGTTGCTGGGGCGAGCAAATCAGAGGGCACCTGAAGGTGGAGGAGTGAGCCTATCTGATTTCCAGAATGCAAGACCGTTACCTTTTGCATCAACTCCTGAACCAATGGATGCGGAAGATTGGCTAGCAGATACTGAAAGGAAGCTGAAAACTGTAGGTTGCAATGATGAGGAGAAATTGAGGTATGCAACTCTTCTTCTGACTGGACCTGCAGCATCATGGTGGGAGAATCAGTTGGCCATGCAACAACCAGGAAGGGAGTTTACCTGGGAAGAGTTCAAACAGAGATTCCGTGAATATCATGTTCTGGAAAGTGTTATGGAGTTGAAGCGGAGAGAATTTGAGGAGCTTCAGCAAGGATATACTAGTGTCATGAAGTACATCCGGGAGTTTAGTCAAATGTCTCGCTATGCTGAGGAGGATGTCAACCCTGAAGAGAAGCGGAAGAAGCGTTTCCTGCGTGGATTAAATCCATTTGTGAAGATGCAGGTAAGGTTAGCCAATAAGCAAACTTATCAGTAGTTGTTGGATACAGCCATTACTTTTTAAGATGATTATAAGAATGTCCAAGAGGATAGGAGGAAGAGAGCCAAAAAGGAAACCAAGAGGATTCAGGCAAGCAAACCTAAACCTAACCTGGAGTTCAAACCTCGGAATATGAATTATGGTAACAATAACAAGGGCAGTGGTGGAAATCAATCCAATCCGAGAAGGAATGTTATTTGTAACAATTGTGGAATTCCAGGGCATTTCCAGAGGGAATGCAAAAAGCCTGTAGTGATCTTCTATAGTTGTGGTCAGAAGGGGCATATCAAGCCCAATTGTCCGAGCAAACCACCAGGAGTTTGGCCTACCAAGGGAGGAGGACAGGCCAGTGGAGGAAATGGACAACCCAATAAAGGAGGAAATAATGTCAAAAACAACAATGGCAAGAGGAACCGACCTACAGGGAAACTGAATTGTGCAACCCTTGAGGAGGTGGATAATTAGGAGCATGCAGTGATAGGTACGCTCAATATCCTTACCAATCCCGGCAAAGTTCTATTTGATACTGGTGCAACTACTTCATTCATTTCTGAAGAATTTTGTGATAAGTTCGGAATTAGAAGGGCAACATTAGAAAGCTCTATGACCGTAGTTACGACAGGAGGGAATGTGATTGTACGCCACATAAAACAAGATCAGGTTATCTCGATCTGTGGTTGTACATATTTCGCAGACCTTTATGTGATTCCTTTGAAGGGAATTGCAGTAGTGCTGGGAATGGATTGGATGATGGAACACGGAGCTCAGATAAATTGTGAGGAGAAAACTATCTCAATCAAAACTCCAAGTGGAGCAAGGATAGTTAACCAAGCAGATAAGCACAGTCATATCATGGTAGATCTGCAATTGAACTCAATGAAAGAGGTCAAATTGGAAGAGATTCCTATAGTAAATGAATTCCAAGATGTTTTTCCAGCAGAGCTACCGGGAATGCCACCAGACCAGGAGATAGAATTCACTATTGACCTAATTCCTGGTACAAAACCAATAGCTCAAGCACCATATAAAATGAGACCCAAAGAGTTAAAAGAACTCAAAGAGCAAATTGATGAGTTAGCTAGAAAAGGATTTATTCAGGAAAGTGTATCTCCATGGGGAACACCAGTAGTCTTTGTGGATAAGAGAGATGGTGGAAGAAGAATGTGTGGTGATTATAGAAACCTAAACAACGTTACTATCAAGAATAAGTATCCTTTATCAAGAATACAAGATTTGTTTGATCAAGTGAAAGGGGCTGGAGTATTTTCAAAGATCGATTTAAGATCTGGATACCATCAAATAAAAATCAAACCGAAAGATGTTCCAAAGACAGCATTTGTCTCAAGATATGGACATCATGAGTATCTGGTAGTACCATTTGGTTTGACCAATGCACCGGCAATATTCATGAATCTGATGAACAAGATCTTCATGCCATATTTGGACAAGTTCGTCATAGTCTTTATTGATGATATTCTAATATATTCCAAGGATAAGGAAGGGCATGCTGATCATTTTAGAATAGCATTGCAGACCTTAAGAGAACACAAACTTTATGCTAAGTTCAGTAAGTGTGAATTTTGGCTTGATGAGGTAGAATTCCTCGGTCATGTGATCAGTAAGGATGGAATTGCTGTGAATCCATCAAAAGTTCAGTCAGTACTAGAGTGGACTGCACCGACCAATGTGAAGAAATTCGAGGTTTCTTAGGAATGGCTAGTTATTATCGGAGATTCATTGAAGGTTTCTCCAAAATAGTCGGACCAATGACCAAATTATTAAGGAAGAATACACCATTCAAGTGGGATGAGAAATGTGAAGCAAGTTTTCAAGAGTTGAAGACTAGACTAACCACAGCTCCAATCTTAGTAGTTCCTGAGACAGGGAAGGACTTCACCGTATACTGTGATGCATCTAAAGAAGGTTTGGGTTGTGTATTAATGCAAGATCAGAAAATGATTGCTTATGGTTCAAGACAACTGAAACCACATGAGGTCAACTATCCAACTCATGATTTAGAGTTAGCAGCAGTAGTTTTTGCGCTGAAAGGATGAAGGCATTTCCTATATGGAGCCAAATGTGAGTTATACACTGATCATAAAAGTCTCAAATACTTCTTCACTCAAAAGGAATTGAATATGAGACAGAAGCGTTGGTTGGAACTAATCAAGGATTATGATTTAACAATCAACTATACTCCAGGAAAAGCAAATGTTGTAGCTGATGCCTTAAGCAGAAAGAGTGCAGATATTCAGCCTAGTAATCGGGAGTTAACAAAAGAGTTACAAATGGACTTGGAAAGATTAGAGCTTCAATTCATTAGAACAGAGGTTCTTGGAGGATTAGATACTATGCAGGTAGTTGTAGAGCAGGACGGTGATCTTAAGCAAGAAATTTTTAGACATCAAGCAGAAGATCCTTTTATTGCTAAGGAAATTCGGAGGATATCTCAAGGGCAAAAAATCAGTTTTTTGCCTTGGGGATTATGAGTCTTTATGGTTTCAAGACCGTCTTTGTGTTCCATATGTGACTGAGATTCGTGATAATATACTCAGAGAAGCACATGAAACACCATATTCTATACATCCGGGAAGTACTAAGATGTATATGGATTTGAAAGAACTATTCTGGTGGAATAACATGAAAAGGGACATTGCTAAATATGTATCCGAATGCCATACTTGCCAAAGGGTGAAAACTGAACATCAAAGTCCAGCAGGACCATTACAACCCTTGGAAATTCCTGAATGAAAGTGGGAGGAAATAGGTATGGACTTTATCACAGGATTGCCCATGACACCAAAAAGGAAGGATATGATATGGGTAATTGTGGACAGACTCACTAAGAGTACACATTTCATTACGGTGAATCAAAAAGATAACACCGAGAAGTTAGTTGAAGTATATGTCAAAGAGATAGTAAGTAAGCATGGAGTACCCAAAAAGATCGTAACTAATAGGGGATCAGTGTTTACTTCGGCATTTTGGAATCAATTGCATGAAGCACTTGGTTCAAAATTAGATTTTAGCACAGCATATCATCCTGAGACAGGAGGTCAAACTGAAAGAACAAATCAAATACTAGAAGACATGTTAAGAGCTTGTGCACTAGATTTTGGAGGAACATGGGAAGATCATCTACCATTGGTAGAATTTTCTTATAATAATAGCTATCAGAGTAGTCTGAAGGCAGCTCCATACTAGGTTCTGTATGGAAGGAAGTGTAGATCACCAATATGTTGGTATGAGCCTGGAAGCAGCAAAGAATTTGCGCCAGATTATATCAAGGAAAGACAATATATTATTGATAAGATCAGGGATAGACTGAAAATAGCTCAGAGTAGGCAGAAAAAGTTATGCGGATCCAAATCAAAGATCATGGCATCCATAAGTAGGAGATATGGTATATTTGAAAGTAAGTCGAATGAAAGGGGTGAAAAGTTTCAGAGTTAAAGGAAAATTGAGTCCAAGATACATCGGACCATTCAAGATATTGAGTCAAAACAGAACTATAGCTTATGCTTTAGAGTTACCATCAAGATTGGCTCAAGTGCATAATGTTTTCCATGTGTCACAACTTCGTAAATGTTTGAAAGTTCCGGATGATGCAATCACACACCAGGAGATAGAATTACAAGCAGACTTAACCTATATTGAAAAGCCTTGTAAGATTTTGGAAGAAAACTGGAAAAGGTTGAGGAATAGAGCAATCAAATATTGCAAGGTATAGTGGGAACATCACCCTGAAAGGGAAGCCACGTGGGAGAAAGAAAAGGATTTAAGGAAAGCATATCCAGAACTATTCAAGTACATCTCCACAAACTTTGGGACGAAGTTTAATTTAAGGGGGGAAGTCTGTAACATCCCAGCATTTAGGAACTAACGAAGGGTAGATTTAGGAATTTGGAATGTTGCATACATTCATCTGTGAAAATGTGGGTGAAATTTTCGCCAAATAAAAACCTATAGTGATCAAGGTTTATTTCATACTTTAAGATTAGGTTTAGTCTTAAAGGATGATTGCTATAGACTTTGATATGATCTTTCAGGAATTATGTGTTTTGGAAAATGAATTTGAATTTTAAACTTGAGTGTTTGAATTATAATTCAAATGAATTAGGAATGAGGTTTTAATCTTGATTTAATTAAGAGTTAATTATTAAAACTCAAACTTTATCCAAAGAAAACAATTAAGAATATGAAAACCTATTTCATATTTTCATTCCATAAATAAGTTACAAAAATGTAACTTATTGAAATTATCCACAAACTTCACAATATCAATTAAATAAAGAATAAGAATATTATTTTTCATTGATAATCATATAATCTTTATTACAAAAGAATAAAATTAAGATTAAAAAATAATAAAATGAAAATTACAAAAGAATAAAGAAGATTACATTAACTATCCTATAAAGAAAACTTAAACTAAAATCTTCATCTTCAAATCTGTACCTGCAAGACAAACACTAATAAAGAAAAATAATAAAGGTTAGAGTTAGAATTGTTTTACTCTCAGACATGTCAGTGAGGTGCACTGAACAAGTTTCATCATTGAGAAATTTATAAAAGGGGCAAGTTTCACCAATATGAAAGAATCAATCTTTCATAAATTTTAAGCCAAAAAGTCAAATTGACAGCAAGGAGGGGCAAGTTTCACCAGCCAGGTAAATGTAATCAGATCAAAGTAACTCTCAAGTCCAAAGCATATCCACAAGTGCACAGCAAGCACACAAGCAGGACACACACCTAAATGCATGTGGTGTGCTGTCAGCTTCACAGCACAGCTCAAACACACAAAACCATCAGCATGGCCGTGGAGAGGCACTAGTGCATCTCTTCACTACTCACACACAAGAACAGCCAGCAGCTAAACTGTAACGGTCCCAACCTTTAATAAGGTAGAGATCCCTGTGTTTACAATGCTAGTCCCTAGATCAATAGCTAGCATCCACAGTTTAAGATGTAATATCAAGAAACAAAGGTCATAATACAACTTTATAACCAGGAATAAAATAATACATTACATCTTACATAGCTCATTTGGCTATCTCATTATAATGCAGCAGAAATAACTATATAGCATGGAGTCCTTCATCTTCAAAGTGCCACAGGCAGTCATGTTGGTTGTAGAGTTGTAATCCTATTTAACACACTTCACTAACATCAAACAAGCCTGCAACATTACAAGTTACAGCCACAAGGGTCAATACATTTGAATTGTATTGGCAAGTTTCACTACTAAGTAGAAATATGTGGATCCTATCATTACATGCATATTTGGCTAAGTGGGGTTCAGGCTCATTTGCAGAAAGCAATATTGTTTTTCCTATCTTTTCAAAATAGTTTTGATCTTTTGTCAAATCTTTCTGAACTCCTTGTAATACTCCAAGGGTTTCAAGTCTCTTGTTGTCACTTTCAAGTTTTACTTTTAGAAATTGGAATGTCGAGATCTTTCATAGCTTCAGGCCTTAGTTGCTCAGTATTGTCCATAACCGGGGACACGGCTAAGTACTTAGATTTTTATCTTCTGCAGAAGTTGTACACTTTACCCACATGACACATTCTCATCTTGTTGCCACCAGTGGCCGCTGGATAAGTACTCACCAATATGGAGTACTGGCAGATTGAGAATGTGACGAAGTCTTTCCATAGGAGTCCTCCGAATACACAATGCTAGCTTGTCTACCAGGCACCAATGTAGGGTTTCGAGTTCCCTCATTCTAGTTAACCTGAAGAGGCCAATGCATGGGTCTTCCACTATGTAGTTTACTAAGCCAGTGCCCATTTAGCATGTGGCTGTACACGGAAGCCACTATACGAGAAACATGTTCAATCTCTAAGTCCCTGGGTGGTTTTCTTCTAGTGCACATACAAAAAGAGACTGCCATATAAACATGGTTCCTTTTGTTGCCACCTTGTCCAAAACTTGAGTATCCTTGTCCACCCAGGTGGTTCATTGAGTACTTGTTTTATTATTTAAAACACAAGTCTTTTCAATACATCATATAATCTCAACATGTATCTCTTCTCAATATATAAAGCAGGTCTAAGCATAATACAACTACATTGTTTTCACTAAGGAAAATATAAGGGTGTCCTATTAGGATTTAGCATAGCAAAATATAGTAGTCCTTATCATGCATGTTTCAAAATCCACTAAGTATAATGAAAATAGTAGGACTTGGATGATAGTGTCACTTGCCTTTTTGGTAGAGAATGTTGGTTTACTTCTTGATCTTGCTAATATCACACTCTTCTAACTTCACTACAAATCAATCAAGCAAACATAGATTCAACTAGCATTCCAACCAATATTCAAACAATTTTAACACACATAAAATAATAGAAACAAAGTCATGCATGCAAGCATGCAAAAGATAGTTTTACTTGCAAAGGTGGTTTCTACTAGGCTCTAAACATTGTAAGGTTCAAAGTGGTCAATTCCTAAAGTGGTAAAACCATTTGAAAAAGGGTTTTATTTATAAGCCATTTCTTAAATTAAATCATTATTTCATGTGGTGGAAAATGCTTTTAGCAAGGAAACAATTTTATATTGTTCACCAAATAAGTTGTTAATTCACAAAACTTGGTGTTTAGGGTCAGTAGGTTTGAATCAAATCATTTTCCAAAAGGTTTTACTCAAAAATTATTTTCATAGCAAAATCAATATTTTTATTTAACTAGAAATGAGTTAATTCAAGTATTTATTCCTAAACTTCACAAAATTCATTTTTAAATCCATGAGTTGGTTCCTAGGGTCAGTAGGTTCACAACAAACCTTTTTCCAAAGATTTTATCCCCAAAATCATTTTAGAATAATTTTTATAACCTAAACAAGCATACAAAAGTTTCTGCAAAAACAAACATTTTACTAGAAGCTTCTTACTAAACAAAGTGCATGGTTTGATAGGTCTTGCTTTTCTGAATCCATTGATATAAAGTTTGCAAAATTTGGACGTGTAGATTTAAAGTTATGGAATTTACAAAATCACATATCTAATAGATTCAATCCTGTTTTTAAAACCAGACTCTGGCCACGCGTCCTATTCCTATTCGCCCATACCGTTTCGTCTGGATCATGCTACGGGAGGCGTTAGATCTAATTAGATCGTGCGGCACAGATTGATCAAAAATGGTTCGTTAAGTCATCTATTGTATCCCTGCGATATGCATCCAACGGCTAGCGACGATCTGACCTAACTCTGGCGGCGCTCAGCAGCAGCGCGGCGGCGACGCTCGGCTAGCGGCGGAGCTGGCGCTAGAGGAAGCAAGGAAGAAGAAGAGGTGGCTCACAGTGATCGCAGTGACGTGGGGATGCTCAACCTGCCCTTGGTTGGTGAAGGGGCGCACGGGGTTGATCGGAATTCCTCGCCGGAGATCTTGCTGGCGTCGGGTACGGTCAGACGTTGACGGGGGCGAGGCTATAGCGCGTGCTAGGACAAGTGGAAGACATGGTCAGATGCGCACGGTCCTGGCGATGATGCGTGTGTGAAGGAGAATGAAAGGCGCGGTCAGGTTCTTACCAGAAGCTTTGCCGGAGAGGAAGCAGACGGTGGCGACGGTGGTCGCCGTTGTTGCCGAGTGTTCTGGGCGCGCGGGGACGAGTTGATGCCTCTGGGAGGTTCGCCAGGGAGTGGGGAGCAGGTGAGGGTGGTCGAGGAGGCAAGGGGCGGTGTCTACTGGTCGGAATCGTTTGCGGAACTCGCCGGAGACAGTGGCAATGCGAGGCGGAATTGTCGCAGCCTGGTGGCTCCTGTGGGGTATGGTCTGGGGGAGAAGGAAGAGGGAAGCCTGGCGCTTATCACTGCGTGGTCACAGCGAGAGATTAACGCAGCATTAAGGCGAATTCATGCGAAGAATTAAACGGCAGGAACGGTAGCGGCGTCTGGGGGAAGAAGGGGTCGTCGCGGTAGGGGAGAAAGAGCTGGCGGTGGGGTCTGCTTGGCAGCGTGAGAGAGAGAGGGAACGGGGTCCACCGGTCAGTGTCACTGCGGGTGTGTGATTGAGTGAGAAATAAAACGGTTCGGGAAAAAGAGATGGGCTGCCGATGGGTTTAGTGGGCTAGGCTAGTTGGGCTGGGTCCTTCTCTTATTTATTTTTTTCTGTTCTGTTTGTTTTTCTTTTTCTCTTTTGATTTTCTGTTTTGATTTTGAATAAGCAATTCAAACCCTCATTTGATTTCAAAACTTTTGTCAAAGTTTGTGTAGCTTTAAACACTGATTATTATTGTATTCTGATGTCAATTTTTGAATAAAACCCTATTCATTTTGGGGTCTTTTATTTATTCAAAAAGGCCCTAGTTTTAAATCAAACAGATTTAATAATATTTTCAAACACCATTTAAATTTTTCAAACTTTCTAATTCCTTTCAGTAGGTTTTTATTTGCTTAAAAGGGTGTCAAATATTTCATCTTGAATTATTTGGAAAAGCTTTTAATAGGATTTATTAATTATTTAAGATTGGATTTATCTTTATTCCAATAGGATTTGGTTTATGCCATTTTATTTTATTTTGGAAATTCTTTATCCAATATTTTATTTGGATTTGGGTTATAATCAATCCATTTGCTCAATAGATTTGGCCAAGATTTGATTTGGTCTTTAAATATTATTTATTTAATATTTCTTTCTTTATCTTATAAAATCCATATCTTTTCATTTAGAGATCCAAACTTGGTGATTCCAATTTGTGAAATCTTATTTTAATTTGTTTATCCTTTTAAATCTCTTTAGGATCTATTTGATCAAAATAGGTTTGAAGGTTTCCAATTGGATTCAAAAAGTTTCTTCTCACCCTGAAAATCAACAAAGTTTTATTTTATTTATTTATTTTTCACATAACAAGATTTGGAAAATCTTGGGATGTGACATAAACCAAGCACAACAGCCAGCAACCAAACCAACCAAAGCCCAACATCTCATCACCAGGATGGTGACATAAGGAGGTGGAAGGATCAGGTGGACAGCAAGACCAAGTCTAGGAGCTAGGAGGAGCAGGCTAGCTCAAGGTCAAGCACAGGAGCTCAAAAAAACAAGATCAACATCACCACCCAACTCCATAATCATCAGTTTTTGTGGTGAGCATCATAAAACCATCACATGGTCTAATCATATTATCTAGACAGAAGCATGTGTTATTTTATGAAACAAACTCTCAGGAAGCACCCAAGTGGGGTGAATCCATCATTGAGATTTTAAACTCTAAAAGCAAACAGCAAAGTACAAGGATCCAACCAAAACTCAGAACAACATCATTGATTTGGTTGTCAAGCTATATATTTCAATCCAAGCACAAATATAGCTAAGATTTAAATTCTAGGCACATCCCTAAGATAAGGGTAGCACCTTAGAAGCTAATCTTTTGGATCCATATAATGATCAAGCCTACTATCATTTTCTCCAAGCTTTGATTCAAGAAACAATAGCTGGTACCACTACTAGGACTATCCATATGAATCAACTAGATAAGGCCTAAACCCCTAAGCCTCAGACCAACATCATTGGACTTAGGGATTTCAGAGAAGAACAATTCTACTTATCTTTTAAAGCCAAGCTTGTTTTAAGCTTAAACCAACCCAATCAATGGATTAGAATCAATCTTGTGTGCCATACCAATATGGTGTCACAAGAATCATTATACATGAATCAGGATAAACATTCAATCATCACAGATTCAATCAATCAATCTACCAATCATTTTCCTGTCAATACAGGAATCATAATTAGGACATTTCTATGTAAATCTTCATTGTCTAAGATCATTGTGATCTCAAACCACATATGAATTCTCAAGCCAACAGCACTAGGACAGTGATTACATCACACCATACTCATTATCATTAACCAAGAAATGACAGTGGTAGGTTATCAAACCCACTGACTTTACCAAGCATTAGTTTCAGAGCAACTAGGTCATCTGAATCATATGAAATCTAAGCATATAATCATCTAATAAGCCACCAGAACCATTATAGTTCATCTCAAGCAACAAGCCTCAGGCTAATAACCATTTAGCATGCTTACAGACCATCCACACATGATCTAATTCATCTAGTATATGATCAATCACAGGATAAGAACCCTAAATGAAATAAATCATCTTAATCAGGACAAGACGGTAACCAGAGAGGTCACTGCCAACATCTAGCATAGGATCAACGAGCGCAGAGAGCACTAGGGGAGAGGAACAGAACTCACCAAAGGTCCTCGCTGAAGACTAGAAGAGGAAGCAGAGGTCGCCGACAACCATGGAGGCACGGGGAGCACCCCCAGAGGGGGCACTGCGACCCATACATCGCCACAGTGGCGACCATGACCACGCCTTAAGGCGAGGAGCATCACCATGACGCATGACGGCAGCGGCAGCACCAAGATCCACGCCAACCCCCAAACCCTAGGGTTCGGGACGACATCGATCTGTCGCAGGAGAGTCCCATGCTCAAATCCAGTTGGATAGAAAGGATGGGCGTAGTCAACAACCCCCTACCGCACCATGGCAGTGACCAGAACAACCCATGATGGCGGGAATCACCGGTGGCGATATCACCGACCACGGGGTCGAGGCAGAGGAGGAGAGAAATGAGCTCGGGGGTGAGAGGCAGCGAGGAAGTGGGCTGAATTGGGCCAGACCCTTCGGGTGGCTGTTTTGACTATGTCCAATGGGCCACCAGGGCCTAATAAGATTAAGCCAGCCCAAAACCCTTTAAGGCCTATCTTAATAAAGGGTCGTACTACGCGTCCCCCGAGGGATATTTCCCCAAAATCCCCCGGGTCCTCCTGCTGACACGTGTCCACCCAAATCCCGTTTTTTCTACACTCAGACTCGCTATTGCTACATAATGCCCCGCTTTTGCTACACTGTAGCAAAAAAAAGTTCAGCCTAAAAATAGAAAAATAGACTGGACCTCGCCGGAGATTTCGCCGAAGACCTCGCTGGAGACCGTGTAGCAAAAAAGTTGTGCTAACGTAGCATATCTGACCTCGCCGGAGACTCGCCGGAGGTTTTCGCCGGTAGACCTCACCGGAGACCATGTAGCAAAAACTTTACGCTATTGTAGCAAAACCGCAAAACGACGGTAGCAAAAAAAATGCTAATGTAGCAAAAAAAAACAACCTCGCCGGAGACATCGCCGGTGGCTATCATAGCAAAACCAATTTTGCTGAGCACTTCGTCAAAAATATCATAGCAAATACTTTGTGCTATTATAGCAAACACATAGAACAAAAATAGCAAAAAATTACTACTATTGTAGCATCGCCCTGTAGCAAATCTCAAAAATAGAAAAAACTTGTTACTATTTGTAGCATCACTGTGTAGCAAAAAATATCAAAACGTATCTATTGGTCGGTAGCATCACGACCCTTCATCTGTAGCAACGATGACCACTTCCAATAGCATCGTCATCCTTCCTGTGTAGCACTGTGTCGTGGCTCCACTGGAAATCAATGACCACGATGGCGGGGCTTGAAGCGTGTGTATGGGGCGAGGAAGAGGACGTCACAGACATAGGGGAGGTGGAGATCCTAGGTGGGTCGGCGGACTAGCGAGGGGCGAGTGGATGGCAGCGGCGCTCCATGACCGGAGATGAGAAGCGACAGCCCAAGGTAGAGGGCGAGGTCGGATCTCGAGTAGGCATACATGGGCATGTATGCGAATCCGTAGAGGATAGCTTGGCATGCCGAATCCAGTGGCGGGGAAGCTCGAGCAGCGGCCGAGGATGTAGAGGGAGGGGCGCTGGGAAGCTTGCGCCAGTGGAGGTTGACGCTGGAGATGGGGAGCACGTGCATGGGGCAAGCGGCGGCAGGCAGGAGAGCAAGCGGCGACAGCGCATGGGGAAGCCGGTGGCGGAGAGTTGCCCGTCCATCAGGGATAGAAGCTCTCGGTTGGGGAAAAGATACGAGGAGAGGAGTTGGTTCCGAAAAGATAAGACATAGAGGTGGATCCTGATCCGTTACTTTCCCTTAATTAAGGGGACACGTGTCACTCGTTGGAGCCGGGGAACGCGAGAAGCGCGATCCCCCGGGTTAACTGTATCATTTTCCTTTAATAAATAGGAAAAGACCAAAATACCCCTGAACTTAAATAAATTGTAGAAAATAAAATAAAAGTCCAAAAATTATAAATAAAATATTTTTGGATTCACAATAATCCACATTATCCAAATAAATTAAGATATAAAATTTTAGACATTTTATTTAGAATTTTGTAATTTTTATATTCCTTATGGAATTTTACAGAATTATTGAAAGATGATAAAAATAAATAAAATCACTTTCATTATATAATAATATAAGTATTTTATAAAAAATACTAAATAAATATCTAATAACAATTTTTGATATTTAAGTGATAATTCCTAAAAGAATTATTAACTCAGTAAAAGTCAAATAAAATAATTCAATATATGTTATAAATATTAAAAAGTAATATTTATAAATCCTTTATTATTAATAAGATTTTTTATAATAATGGGGAGAATGCATATCAAGTTAAATGATGCATTACATTACTTGCATAATCATTTTGCTTCTTTAAATATTGTCCTTACCGGGCAGAGTTAATAGCATAGAACTACCAGTTTCTAGGAATTTTTTTGAAAATCTACCAGTTTACGTTTTCGCAGCAAAAATCTGCCATATTTGGCGTCCGTTTTCTCAAATCGCACTAAACTCGTCCTGATTGCGAATTGACACAGAAACTGACATGGCTGGCCCACCCGTCAGGCTAACGTGGCAGCGCGAGACTGTGTGATGTCTGCCGTTTTGCACGTAGGTCCTCAAATTTTAACAAAAAATTGCACAGAAGTCCCTGACACTATTAAAACCTTCATAACTTTTGAATACGAATTCAAATGGAAAATGTTTAAATACGAAAAGTGCTCAGAATTGTTTGAATCTTTTTTTACAAACTTTATTTATTATTTTATATAATTTAAATATAAAAAATATTTTATTAATTATAAAAAATTATTTTGTTAATTATAAAAAAACTTTGGAAATTCATAACTTTAACTATATAACTCCAAATAATATAAATAATACGTCTAAATTTATTAGAAAAATCCAAGGTATCCATTTCTAATATTTATAATGCATGAATCATATCCTCTCCTCTCGGATATTTTGATTATGCAAGTAATCATAATAATAAATATGTGCCATTTTATTTAATTCTTGCATATTTGTAGATGCGCTAGAAATATGCAAATATGCATTAGAAATATACAAGTAATCCACCAACTGATCCAACAACGGCACCTAGCTACGTACATACGTACACCTGGACTGATGATCGATCTCGGAGCTGCACGTGAACAACTCCCAATCGCCTTCATTCATGCACACACGCACATCTAACGTGTCCTGTTGCATCAGATAATTGCACCCATAAACACACACGCACAAAGCTACACCGCATACACAATAAATATGCACTAGAAACTTCGTAAAAATGTGCGTCGCACGTGCTTACGCGCGCGAATACCTGATTAACCAAGCCACATACATTGCCGACAATCTATTAAAATATTGTTATGTTTGCCTAATTAATCAGCCAATAATTATATGAGACCCATCTGGATCCAATCGCCGCCGCTGTCGCCGGCCCTCGCCGTGGTGGCGGCGGGCCTAGCTGTCGAATGTGGCTGGGGGCGGTGCATCGGAGGAGGATGCCGAAGTACTGCTGTGTGGTGGACGACGACGTATGTACATGTGCCATGCTTCGTATTATATGTCACCTGGGCTGGCGTGCGTTCCCCGGGTGGACCAGACACTCTGTACGTACACAACACACATCACCTACAAGAGCCACGACCAGTATGTACTACCATGCATGTCGGCCACAAGGTACTAAATTAAAGTTGCTGCAATTAGTTAACTGAACCTTTTCGACAAGTACACAGTTTCAACGAATTCATTATGCTAGTAAACTCTTCATGGTCCATAGGGCAGAAGTCTAGTTAACCCATGCACGTACGTGATCTCGCGCGTGCGCGTGCAGAAAGCTGGCCGCTTTGATGCCTCGAAAAGCGCGCTTTATTTCCCCGCCTAAACACGCGCGTGCCTGGTTAATCATCATCAGCTAGCTAGCGCTCAAACTGGTACGTTCGACACACATGTGCATGTGTAGGACAGTAGGAGAATGGTGCAAACATGGCATAGAAATCATCGTCGATGTGTGGGCCAAAAATCGACCGATGATCGGGCCATGGAAGGGAATCGATCAGCAAATATGCAAGAAATAAATAGAACAGCACACATTTATTATTAAGATTACTTGCATAATCAAAATATCCGAAAGGAACGGATATGATTCATGCATTATAAATATAAGAAATGGATTCCTTAGATTTTTCTAATAAATTTAGACATATTATTTATGTTATTTGGAGTTATATAGTTAAAGTTACGAATTTCCAAAGTTTTTATATAATTAACAAAATAATTTTTTATAATTAATAAAATATTTTTTATATTTAAATTATATAAAATAATAAAAAAAGTTTGTAAAAAAAATTCAAATAATTCGGATCACTTTTTGTATTTAAACTTTTTCCATTTGAATTTGTATTTAAAAGTTATGAAGGTTTTAATAGTGTTAGGGACTTCTGCGCAATTTTCTGTCAAAACTTGAGGACCTACGTGCAAAACGGCAGACGTCACACAGCGGCGCTGCCACGTCAACCTGACGGGTGGCCCAGCCTTGTCAGTTTCTGTGTCAATTCGCGATCGGGACGAGTTTAGTGCGATTTGAGAAAACGGACGCCAAATGTGGCAGATTTTTGCTGCGAAAACATAAACCGGTAGATTTCCGGAATTTTGCCCAGAAACCGGTAGTTCTATGCTATTAACTCTACCGGACAATAATGATGTTTTTGTAGACATAGAAGCTCAAGGTCCAGTGCAAGCATCAGACTTCACTATCTTGCCATCACAAGGCAAGTTCATCACTTACACATGTCCTTTGAAGAGTCTTTATCAAAGTATTCGCAAATTATGTGTTATCATATGTGCTATAAAAGAAATAAAATATTATTTTCACAAATAAAGAAATAATAGATATCATCCTAAGCGATTATATAATGGAGCAATGGAACTTAGGGTTCTATTTGCAATAATGATAATCAATTAGGGACTTAATAACCCCTGACATCAGTGATTCTAGCGCCGTAAATTACGCGTTTGCCATGAGATTTGGAATGGGATAGAGAAGTCAGTTGTATCTTATTCCTCTCGCATGAAGCCAGATGTGCAGGTCGTGGCTGTTATCCTCATAGCGTGCATATTAATTGGTAATTCGTAGAGTATATGCAGCATATGGGTGGAAACCCTCATCGTCCCACGATAGTTCTGGCATCTAACGGTTTGTACAAACCATTGTCATAATTCATTATGTGGGCATGGTGTACACCAAGGAAGCATGCGAAGTCGCGAAGGAGGCAGTGATTGGTTTGGACCAGCTAATGGGCCCCACATCATGGAATTATGGACGGGAAAGTACGCTTGGTTGTGCAACAAGGAGTTGATCTCTCATGGGTAGAGTAACGCACCTCTGCAGAGTGTAAGAACTATAACTTGTTACTCCCTGTTCTGGGAAGGAGCTACGAACGCGGCATGAAAGGAACTCCATGAAAGTTCTGGTCAACCTGTGAAGGTTGATTCTCATAGATTTTCATAATAAAATCAATCTTTGAAGAAAGATTTACAAAAATTGCATAGTGCCAAGGATTTATAATCCGAGGTGGTAATTAGAGCATCAAACTTCCCACCTTGCATATAATGAACATGTTGGGTAACGCTGTTACTCATTCTTTCCTTTGATCCCTTGCTTAGACTCTGAGGATCCCGAAGACGTGCCGATGTATGCAGCCGAATGACAAGAAGATGTGTTCTACGAGGAACCTGATCTGTCCAGAGGTGTTGAAGGAGTGGATTACGAATATCCCTAGTTAGTAGTAACCAACGGAGCCGAGCAGCATGAACTCTATAGAATAAGTCGCTGAGCTCAACTCCTATTCGGAGTTGCTACTTTTAAATTCCGCTGAAACACTTTATATTTTGGTTTGTAAGTTGAATCTTTAGGAAGTCTTGAACTTCCAGTATTGTGATAATAATAATGTGTGTATATTTGTAATATGGACCCGCAATGTTTCTGTTGTACCACTCCGAGAGATGTGATATTTATGTAGGGGTTCGTAGCATGGAAAACAAAAAAAATTCTACCGCATACAAACAAACAAGCCAAGATCTATCTACTAGATTGTAGCAACGAGTCGATGGAATAACTCACCCTCGAAGATTCCAAAGTGTTTAACGAGAGCGGATTCTCGTGGGTGATGTAGTCGTACTCTTGCCGATCTCAAGGTCGCGTAGACGATCCATCCGGCGCTGCGTTCTGGCAGCGCTCCCGCAGTCGGTCACACGTTCGGTACTCGATGAAGACCTTCCTCTCCCTTGTTCCAGCAGGCAGCGGAGGTTGTAGCACTCTCCTCGTGATTCCGGCAGCACGACGGCGTGGTACCGGAAGTAGAGGGGAGATCTCGCAGGGCTTCGCCTTAAGCCGGAGCGAGTATGGTGGACTATGAGAGAGGCCTCGGTGATCTAGGGTTTAGACACACCAAGGAGAGAGGTCTAGGGCGACGGCTAGGGATTGGGGAAGCCCAAGTCGGCGGCTAGGGTTTGCCTAGGTGGCGGTGGCAGCAGGAGGTGGTGGCGCCGGCGGCTTAGGGCTAGGGTTTGGAGAGGGCAAGGTGTTGGTCTTGGAGGGGCAGCCCTGCCCCTCCTTATATAGGTGGAGGGCGCCGGCCAAGGGGAGGGGAGTCCCTCCCCAAATCGGCTTCCAAGGCCGGCGGTGGAGGGAGAGGGACTTCCTCCCCTAGTAGGTTTCCTACTCTCCCTCCACCAAGCAAACTTGTCGTTTGACTTTTCAAATTGGCGTTTGACTTTTCAAACTAGGATTTGATTTATCCCTTTATTTTGCTCAGCGATGACATCTAGTACATGATGCAACCATTCCAACTTGTTATGACACATTCATGTACCCTTCCCCTCCGGAGTGTCGGACCTTCCGGAACCTTCTAGAACATTCCCGATGAAAACACCGGAACCATTCTCCAACCCCGAAACAGGACTTTCCTTATATGAATCTTATTCTCCGGACCATTCCGGATCTCCTCGTGATATCCCGGATCCCATCCGAGACTCCGAACAACATTCGGTCTCTTACTCATCATTCCATAACTACTCAACAACATCGAATCCTTAAGTGTGTCTCCCTACGGTTCGTTAATTATGCGGACATGATCGAGACACTTCTCCGAACAATAACCAATAGAGGAATCTGGAAATTCATATGGCTCCCACATATTTCTACGATTACTTTGCGATTGAATGAACCACTTACATACGATACCAATTTCCCTTTGTCTCACGATAGTTTACTTATCCGAGGTTTTGATCGTCGGTATCTCTGCATACCTAGTTCAACCTCGTTACCGATAAGTACTCTTTTCTCGTTCCTGTGATATGTGATCCCTTGTGAGCCAGTCACATGCTTGCAAGCCAATTGGATGATATTCCACCGAGAGGGCCCAGAGTATATCTATCCGGCATATGGATGGACAAATCCCACTTTTGATTACATTATTGCCTCTAGGGCATATCTCCAACAGTATCCCACTTGCACTAGAGTCAACTAATCTAGATTACATGGTAATATATCGAACACCCATGGCAGTTTGGTGTTGGTCATGTTTTGCCCTCGGGAGAGGTTTAGTCAACGGATCTGCCACATTTAGATATGTGTGTACTTTACAAATCTTTATGTCACCGTCTTGGACATGTTCTCGAATAGCGTGAAAACATAGCTTGATGTGCTTCAGCTTCTTGTGTGACCTTGGTTCTTGCGCATTGGCTATGGCGCTGTTGGGGAGATAACCCTGGATAGGGTAAAGACGGGAGAGACGAAAGGATGTTCCTCGTCTAGTTTTCGAGTTACGGTCTGAGCCGGCCGAATCATGTAGAGGTCGGCCGAGATAGGAAAGGGCAGGACCCTCGTAGCAATGGCAAAACATTACCTGGCCGAGATACTTCGTAAGTCGGCTGGGTTAGACCGAGTAATCTTAATACAGATGAAGGACAGGCCGAACTACGGGAGGAAGGGCCGAATAATATGAAGCTTGCAAGAGAAGGAGAAGCTGAAGTCAAACCCTAGCTGCAGGCTAGGGAGAATCTGAGCGAAGCCAAGCACTATGGACAAAGACGCAGAGCGACAGAGAGACAGAAGAGGTCACGGAGGAGACAGTCCTGAAGCCCGAGGCGTGCAGGAGGGGCCCTCTGGAACCTTGCCATCGTTAGGGGAACGACAGGGAAAGGGAGGTGCCGAACTACTATATTGGGACAAGCATATTCCTCGAATATGCTTGCCATGTCAGCCCTAAAGGAACCCAAGGCTCTCCTTTATAAGGGGAGGCTTGGACCCTGATGAAGGGATCGGCTCATTCTTAGTACCGTTAGGCTGGTAAAGTTCTCCCTTTCTTCTTGTATACAGCTCAAGGAACACTTGTAGCCCAAGGAAGGAGAAATAAAGAACTTTGCCTTGGTCTTCTGAGTGTAGAATCAACTACATCTTCCCTTCCCAGATCCCACTAGCATCCATTGGCCCCAAACTTTAGCCTACCCATGGCATCTGCCGTGCCACCACCACGACAGTTGGCGCCCACCATGGGGCCAGCAGCGGTGCTAGCTGGAGTTATCATCCGGACGGGAAACTTCATCAACACGGGAGAGTGCGTTGTTTCTGGCTTGGTCCAGAGATTTGATCTCTGTGACTACGTCAGCGACAATGCAGGCAGCTTCAGGGGAAAAAGTCCCCCGCGCAATGGTGTCTTCATCAGCCTGGGCGCGCACAGGGTCTACGTCGGCGTCGACATCTCCGGCATTTATCCTCACCAAGTTGTTGTTGCAGGAGAGCCGCCTCTTAACACTGCGAGCCGTCCGAGCGGAGCAGATCCTGTAGGCAGTGTCGAGGTGATAGTCGCGACTGGAGTGCAAACTGGAGTAGCGGCTGCCGGGTCAACCAGAGAACCCGCCGCCGGTGTACAGGGCGCACCCAGGCAGACAGCACCACTACCCACCGAGGTAATCCCGCCAGCAGCCAACCCGACCAAGGTGCAGGACACCACCCCAAAGGCACCAAGAGTAAGAGGGTCACCTCTGGAAAGGCCAAAGAACATTCTTCAGGCGACCATAGAGAACTTGACTACGCCTGTAGCGCCGATACTTGATCCAGCGAATGCTCAGGCAGAGTTAGAGGAAACCAGGCAAAAGGTGCTGGTAGAGGCTAAAAAGGTGTCGGCCTTGCGGGAGTCCTTAAACAGGACTCTGCGAGAATATGCCAAAGCTAATAAGCTTGACGTCGCGCCCGAACGGGTGGACGAATTAAGATTGAGAGGGAAAAACCTCATAGATGATATCAACAAAGAGCATGATGCTCATAAAGCAGAATCAGTTGATTTGGGCTTGCCGAGGTACAGTACCCCGGCAAAAAACCTAAGAGCGGCGAATGCCGCAGCATTAGAGTTAGAGGGGTTGACCGGTGAAGCCCGGCAGAAGCAGCAAGAAAGAGTCAACGAGCTGGTGCGCATCGCGAACCAGCAAAACGAAGAAATGCTCAGGGCAGACCCGGCGAGGCCGGGGGCCTCGCGAATGGTTCACTTGGCAGGAGCAGCACCTGCTTTGTCCGTGGCAGCAGCATCTTCACCCGGAAATAATGCACGAAGGGACAAAGCAGTGACCTCAGGAAAGAGAAACAAGCAAATTGTTCCATATGATCCGGCAATGGCCGGAAAGGCTAATGAGAACAGATGCAATGCAAGCCGAGGTAACAATGGGGAGCGGAACCCCGGCCGTATTGAGAAAGACGGCGGAAGCCGAGGCAATGGAGATCTCGGCAGAAGAGAACCCGGAAGAGGCAATCATGAGAACAATACCCCGGTCGAAGTAAGGAGAGAACTGCCACTCAACCCGCAACCAAGGCATGAACCCCGGCAAGAAAGAGAAACGAGGCCAGCTCGCCACAATCAAGTTAATAAAAGATACAATGATGGTTATTCCGAGATGGAATATGCGATCCATGGCGGAAATAACCACTATGGAATACAAGACAGAGTTCTGTATAGAGATTTGCCATCAAATGATGCAAGAGTGAAGCTGGACCGGCTATACCGGTCCGAGTTGTTGGAAGAACAGGGTCCACCAGGTCCGACATGCTTTGGACCACGGATCATGGGTGAACCACCTGTGCCGAACTTTCAGCTAGCGAGGGGCACGAAAACATATAATGGGAGTACCAAACCACAAGACTGGTTGATTGACTATGCCACTGCTGTGAAAATAGCGGGTGGAAACTTACGATGGGCAGTACGGTATGTCCCACAAATGCTGGAAGGACCAGCTAGGGTGTGGCTGAATAATCTACCAGCAGGCAGTATCAACTGTTGGCTGGATTTTGAAGAAATGTTTGTCAGCAAATTTACCAGCACATACAAGAGGCCAAACAGGCCACAACAGTTAGCCATGTGCAAGTAGAGGCCGAATGAAACAGATAGAGAGTTTTTAACTCGGTGGTGCAACCTGAGAAACTCATGTGAAGGAGTTATAGAATCGCAAGCAATAGCTTGGTTCGCACAAGGATGCCGTTATGCCAGCTTATTGTGGCAACGTCTGCAAAGAGATATGCCGACCACATTGGCAGAAACTATCAGAATAGCGGACTCCTACGCATTAGGAGACCCAACGCAACCAGAATTAATGTCGGCGGATCATCGCGAGCAACAGGATCATTATGCAAGAGATTTGGCCGGGTCATCCAGGCGCAGTGATTTCAGAGGAAGAAGAAGAGAGGAAAGGCCGGATTATAGATATAATTCGGCCCAAGTGGCGGCAGTAGCGCAAGATCCGCCGAGTCACGGAGCAACTCAATGGCAAAAGAATGGTCCTCAGCAGTGGACACCAAGGAATGAAGGAAAAATGCAGTGGACCCCAGAACAAAAGAAACAGTGGCAGGAGAGGCCGAAGTACACGTTCGAATCTATGTTAGATCAGCCGTGCAAATTTCACACGTCAAACCCATCCAGGCCAGCCAACCATACGACCCGCCAAAGTGCATGGATGAAAAATGCAATGGGGAACCCCGCAGGTATTCAGGCACCCCATCAAGTACATCAGCAGCATCAACGACAGTTGACTGGAGCAAATGCACAGCAACTGATGTTACCGCCCCCTCCCCCGAGGTACGACAACTCGGATCGGAGAGACGCGGTACATCAAGTAATGAATCAAGTCCAGGATGGAAGGACAAATCCGGCGAATACTGGACGCAATGATTACAGCGAACATCATCAGTCTTATTGCGTGTTCACAACGGAACAACAAGACAAGCAGAGTGTGCAGCGCCGGCATATGGAAGTAAATGCAGTTATGCCGGCAGTACCAAGGTATGTGCCTTGGTCGGATCAGGAGGTAACTTGGAGCATAAAGGACCACCCCAAGATAATGCCGAATCCCGGATCATATGCACTCGTGTTGGATCTGACATTCGTTGGACCGAGCATCAATGTGAAATTCTCAAAAGTACTCATTGACAATGGAAGCAGTATCAACATCATGTACAAAGATACCATGCATAAACTTGGAATATCGCAGAACATGTTGCAATCCACGAGGACCACTTTCCATGGGATAGTGCCAGGGCTTTCATGTGAGCCCATTGGTAAGGTCCGAGTGGATGTGTTATTCGGCACAAGAGATAACTGCAGAGCAGAAAATTTAGATTTTGAGGTGGTGGATCTAGAGAGTTGTTATCATGCTTTACTCGGACGGCCAGCGTTGGCCAAATTCATGGGCAGCTGTCATATAAGTTATCTGAAAATGAAGCTACCCGGACCACAAGGAGTGATAACAATAGCAGGGGATTACAAGAAGTCAATGGAGTGTGCTTCAGCCGGGTCAAATTTGGCCGAATCATTGGTTATAGCAAGAGAAAAAAGAAGGATTCAGGAGGTAGCAGCCCTCGCTCAGTCGGCACAGCTGAACATGCCGGCACTGGCCAACCCGCATGGCAGTGTCTCCTTTCAGCCGACTAAAGAAACGAAGAAGTTTCAGATAGATGAGCAATTCCCGGAGCGTACTGTTACTATTGGTGCAGGCCTGGATGCTAAATAGGAAAGCGAGCTCACCAACTTCCTCCGTGAGAATCGGGACATATTTGCATGGTCAACTCAGGATCTGCAAGGTGTTCCGAGGGAGTTGGCTGAGCACTCTTTGAATGTAAGGCCAGGAGCAAGGCCGGTGAAGCAACCTCTCCGCCGCTTCGCCGAAGACAGGAGAAAAATAATAGGGGATGAAATAGCTCGGCTCCTCGCAGCCGGGTTCATCATGGAGGTGCTGTATCCGGATTGGTTGTCGAATCCGGTGCTAGTAGAAAAGAAGAAAGATGATCCCAATGTAGCCATTGTATGGCGAATGTGTATCGATTACACGAACCTGAACAAGGCGTGTCCAAAAGATCCTTTTCCATTACCTAGAATAGACCAAGTCATTGATTCGACCGCTGGTTGATAGTTATTGTCATTTGTAGACGCGTATTCTGGTTTTCACCAGATACCGTTAAATCCGGCCGATCAAATAAAGACTGCGTTTATTACCCCGTACGGGGCTTATTGCTACCGCACAATGCCATTCAGCATGCGAAACGCAGGAGCAACATATCAGAGATGCATGCAAAAATGTCTACACGATCAGATAGGAAAAAATGTACAAGTATATGTAGATGACGTGGTCATCAAAACCAAGGAAAGCAAAACATTACTGGAAGATATACGACAGACTTTCACGAACCTGAGAAGGTTCCGAATGAAGCTCAATCCGGAAAAATGCACGTTTGGCGTGCCGGCAGGAAAATTACTCGGTTTTCTTGTATCTAGCCGAGGTATAGAGGCCAACCCAACAAAGATAAAGGCAGTAGAAAGAATGGAATTGCCAAGATGTTTAAATGATGTACAGAAATTCACGGGTTGTCTAGCCTCGCTCAGCCGGTTTGTATGTCGGCTGGGAGAGAAGGCGCTACCACTCTATCAGCTGATGAAGAAATCAGATAAATTCATTTGGACTCCACAAGCGGACAGTGCATTTCATGAGTTGAAAAAGATGTTGGTCACAGCACCCATTTTGGCTTATCCATTATCAAAAGAGCCTATGTTACTCTATGTAGCGGCCACCAACAGAGTAGTGAGTGCTGTAGTCGTAGTAGAACGACTTGAAGATGATAAGTCGGTACAGAGGCCGGTGTATTATTTAAGCGAGGTGTTATCCACTTCAAAGCAGAATTGCCCACATTATCAGAAGATGGCTTATGGAGTATATATGTCGGCAAAAAAGCTTAAATATTACTTCGAAGAGCATCCCATCAAAGTGATATGTGAAGCGCCCATAGCCGACATATTGAGCAACAAAGATGCAAGTGGCCGAATAGCAAAATGGGCAATCGAGTTGTCACCGTACGCTCCACAATTTGATAGGAGAGATGCAATCAAATCTCAAGCGGTCGCCGACTTCTTCGTAGACTGGGCCGAGATGCAGTATGAGCCACCATTACCAGACCCAAATTATTGGACGATGCATTTCGATGGCTCCAAACTAAGAAATGGTTTGGGGGTAGGAATAGTGTTAACCTCGCCTAAAAGAGATCAGCTGAAGTATGTGCTACAAATACATTTTGCCGCGTCCAACAACGTAGCCGAATATGAAGCACTGCTCCATGGATTGAAAGTAGCAAAATAGATTGGCATACGCCGAATCTTATGCTATGGGGACTCGGATCTGGTAGTACAGCAAGTCTCAGGCAATTGGGATGCATTAGATGCTAATATGGCTTTATACAGATTTCATGTGCAAAAGATCAGTGGATACTTTGAAGGATGTGAATTTCACCACATACCTCGGGCAGAAAATGATGCCGCAGACACGTTGTCAAAACTAGGATCAACCCGGCAGTCAATTCCCCCGGGTATTGCCCTGGAACACCTCAGGAAACCATCAATAATCCCATCACCAGAATCCGAATCTATCTTTATTCCGGCAAATTCAGCAGAAGATAATGCGCCGATGGAGGTAGACCAACAATATGACTCGGAACCCCCCAAGAGGAGGACAGCAGAAGTAAGCACAATTATGGAGAAGGCCGAGGTAGGTATGTCGGCAGAAAACATGGAAATAGATAGTGAGATCACACCAAAAAAAGTCACACCGCCATGGGCGCAACCCATATTCTCTTACCTTAAAGACTCGATGTTGCCAAACAATGAAGTATTAGCAAGACAAACTGTAAGGAGAGCAAAAGCTTATACAATCATAAACAATGAGCTATATAAAAGAAGCGTCACAAGCGTATTGCAAAAGTGTGTGAGTTCGGCAGAAGGCCAGGAGATCCTCCTAGATATACATCAAGGAGAATGTGGACACCATGCCTCATCTCGTGCCTTGGTAGCCAAAGCATTTAGGCATGGATTTTATTGGCCAACGATGTTGAAAGAAGCCAAAGAGATAGTTGAGAAATGCAATGGTTGTCAGAGATATGCGACCAAAATACATATGCCATCGGCCGAGTTAAAAACAATACCCATCACTTGGACATTTTCTGTGTGGGGCTTAGATATGGTGGGACCATTTAAGCCGGCTCGAGGGGGAATGACCCACATATTGGTTATGGTGGACAAGTTCACAAAATGGATTGAAGTGAAACCAATAAAAAAATGCGATGGGCCCACAATAGTGAAATTCCTCAAAGATATTATTTTACGATATGGGTATCCGCACAGTGTTATTACAGATAACGGCACAAACTTTGCAGAAGGAGCCTTCGCTAGATTTTGTAGAGAGAAACACATAAGACTAGATGTTGCCTCTGTGGCTCACCCAGCATCTAATGGGCAAGTGGAAAGGTCTAATGGACTAGTATTGTCAGGAATAAAACCGCGACTTGTTGAACCACTGCAAAGGTCGGCAGGATGTTGGATTGAGGAACTCCCAGCCGTATTATGGAGCCTCAGGACTACTCCGAATAGATCAACAGGTTATACACCATTCTTTCTGGTATACGGGGCAGAGGCTGTGCTTCCAGCCGACATAATACATGACTCGCCAAGGGTTACTCAGTATACAACCTCAGAGGTAAATGAAATAGCTCGGCAAGATTCTGTAGACCTGCTAGAAGAAGCCAGGGAACTGGCACTATCACGGTCAGCTATTTATCAGCAGAACTTGCGACGATATCACAGCAAGAAAGTGAATCCAAGAGTATTCAAAGAAGGAGATTTAGTCCTCCGACTGGTGCAACGCACGGCCGGCATGCACAAGCTGTCACCTCCATGCGAGGGACCTTTCATCGTGAGCAAAGCATTGCATAACGATGCCTATTATTTAATCGACGCTCAATCCCCCGGAAGGAACAAGGCAGACAAAGCTGGCGAAGAAACGAAGCGGCCATGGAATGTAGCTTTGCTCCGTCCATTTTACTCGTAGCATAGTATCTCAAGGTCAAAAACCAATGATGTATTAAACCTCGGCATCCAGAGCAGTGACTCAGGGACTGCCGTATGTTATTTCAATTTCATCTTATGTATTGAACCTCGGCATCCAGAGTAGTAACTCGGAAACTGTTGTATGTTATTTCAATTTCATCTTATGTATTAAACCTCGGCATCCAGAGCAGTGACTCGAAAACTGTTGTATGTTATTTCAATTTCATCTTATGTATTAAACCTCGGCATCTAGAGCAGTGACTCGGAAACTACTGTATGTTATTTCAATTTCATCTTATGTATTAAACCTCGGCATCCAGAGCAGTGACTCGGGGACTGCCGTATGTTATTTCAATTTCATCTTACGTATTAAACCTCGGCA
The DNA here is from genome assembly GCA_916181665.1 of Avena sativa. NCBI lineage: Eukaryota > Viridiplantae > Streptophyta > Magnoliopsida > Poales > Poaceae > Avena > Avena sativa. The sequence goes on from OV702296.1 coordinate 291,310,094, forward strand.
TCCAGAGCAGTGACTCGGGGACTGCCATATGTTATTTCAATTCCATCTTATGTATTGAACCTCGGCATCCAAAGCAGCGACTAGGGGACTACCATATGCTGCCCCAGTGTTATGTTGAGCACTAAAACTCGACACCCTGAGCAGCGCCTCGGCAACGGTCTTATATTGTTTCTGAAATTTGGTTTACACACTAGACTTCGGCGCAACAGGCAGTGACTCGGGGACTGCCATATATTGTTCCAAAGTAGTAGTCAACCTTTGATACAAGAAAGGTATCACACTTTGACACTCAGAATAAGAGCAGATCAATCTCGTATGATATTCGAAGCTCACACCCAGATTACTCGGCTAAAACACGAGAAAACAAAGACAAAGATACATCCTAAAAACAAGAAATTGCAGGTTACCAAAGCAAGAATTCGGATGAAAACCCACTTAAACAAAGTTATAACAACTACAAACATATATGTCGCAGCAGTACACGGCAAAAGGAGATTCAGGTCATACAGGAAACAGACAAGTGTTCCACGGACATCGTACGCCCGGCATACCAGGGACAAGTAATAACTTAAAGATTTTCAGTTGGAAAGGCAATAGTTGGGTCAGGGGTTGGATGCTCCGAGATAGGCGGAACCTCGGCCGAGGTTGCCTCGCCTTCCACAGACCCAGGTACGACTTCGGCTGAAGCTTGAGGCTGCTGAGGGGCATCAGTTTGCGCAGTTGAATGCCCAGTACCTTTGGAGGAGGATCGCGCGTCACCGTTGCCATCCGAGCTCGAACTGGAGTCACCAGAGGAAGCCGAATCATCTTCACCTTCACCTTGTTCAGCCGAGTTATTGTCTGATGCATCCTCGACTACAACCTCATCGTCCGAGTTCGGGAGAAAGCTCGGACCTTCATTCCAGGTATGCACGTCGGCATACTCAACGAGCTGGAAGGCGCGAGCTTGCCGAAGAGCAATAAAAGTGGGGTCCTCAACCCAACGGGAACCTGTGCGCAAATTCCTCAGGATATCAAGAGAAATGTCTTCGTACCATGACATGATAACAGTGAGGGCCATATCAGCGCCAGCTCGCCCAGCTGATTCCCTCCAGAGACTTAGTTGCTTCTCAGAGGCCATCAATCTTTTCACCAGCAATTCGACCCCGTTGATATTAGGAGTCCTAGAGGTATTCGGCCAGAGAACATGGTAGGCTCGGATAGCTTCCTGCACCAAGTCCCTGCCCATAATCTTCATCGGACCAACTGCAGCGCTGACAGCGACAAGGAAATCTTCCATCGAGTACTCCAAGTCAACGTCAGCAGGGACACCTCGGCGCGCACGAGCTGCAAGAACCGCTTTCGAGCTCACAGGCTTAGCTTCTGGAAAATGACCTGCGCAAAACACGAATGCGTCAGGAGGCAGCAGGGACAAAGAGAAAAACATAATCCGGCTGTGCTAAGAAACTTACAATGAATATAACTCAACATTATCCGAAGGTCTTTAGCCCAGATGATCTTGTTCTTTTCAAAGCAAGCAATTTCCTCGCTCATTCCACGAGTTTTCAGTTCGGCAGCCTCGAGGAGTTCTTTATTCTTCTGCAGCTCCAGAGCTAGCCGATTCTTCTCCTCAGAGAATTCCTGATTGACCTTTTCTAGTTCGGATTTCTTAGAGAGCTTAAGGGTCTCCACCTCAGCCCGCAGGCGAGCTATTTCATCATCTTTTTCTTTCAGCTGCGTCGAATGAGTAGCGCTTTGTTCTAAAAAATGCAGCATCACGTCAGGCATGGGCGTGCAATCTTGGTGAGATGCTGCAAAGGTTTGCAACTCGGCTTTACCAAAGCCAAACGAAATAAAAAAAAGCTTAGCGCACATGTTAATAAGCGAAAAGGTGTATGATAAAAGGGAAACTAACCTTCCAAGCTCTTGACTTTCTTCTCAAGACGAATGTTGAGATTATTGATATTACCTGTTCACCAAAAAGTGAGCCGACATCTCGCGGACAAAACAATAAGAACGTCGAAAATGACGAAAAGGAACTATCGACTTACCAGCCTTTTTTACCACAGGAAGGACTTTCTCATATTTTTCTTCCAGTTTGCGGTGCGAAAAAAGCAATCTTTGAAATTCGGCAGTCCGCCGGTCATGTGCAACCTAAACAATGGAGCAAAACGATGAATGAATATTCAAAACTAAACCAGATTCGAGTCAAGCAAAACTTAACCCGGATCTAGGTGGCTGGATATTCGAAGCTCAACCAGATCCGAGTCAAGCAAAACTTAACCCGGATCTAGGTGGCCAAATAATCGAGGCTAAACCAGATCCGAGTCAAGCAAAACTTAACCCGGACCTAGGTGGCCGGATATTCGAAGCTAAACCAGATCCGAGTCAAGCAAAACTTAACCTAGATCTAGGTGGCCGGATATTCGAAGCTAAACCAGATCCGAGTCAAGCAAAACTTAACCCAGATCTAGGTGGCCGGATATTCGAAGCTAAATTAGATCCGAGTCAAGCGAAACTTAACCCGGATCTAGGTGGCTGGATACTCGAAGCAAAAACAGATCGGAGTCAAGTGAGACTAAAACCAAATCTAGGTGGCTGGATATTTCAAGATCAACTAAACGAAGGTCAAGCCAACTTTGAGACAGATCTAGTCGGATATAAATTCGAACCCTAGAAATAAAATTAGATTAAGTAAAGCATTATTAAACTTCCAAGCATATAACAAGTTATTTCCTTGCAAGTTTCGGGGACTAGAGCGTATAGTAACATCTGGAGAACTAATCTAAACTCTGCAAAACAGCGATTACCTCATTCATCTTGTTAGTGTCAAGGATGAACTTGGCAGCTTGATCGAAACGGCCGCTAATGTCGGAAAGCTGAAAGGGCTGACTGATTGGATTATCCTCAAACTGATCGGCAGCATTCCAATTATTGGCATACTACACCAGCGAGCCGAGGCTGTTCCCACTAGCCGTCTGAGTTAAGACTTTACCCCGGACATGTTGTGTAACCACTGTGGCCGCAGGGCTTTTATGAAGAGCAAGCTGGGTGCCGGCAGCCGAAGTAACGGAGGCTTTGGTAGGCGCAGTTCCTTTGCGCAGCACGTCGGCAATACTCGGCTGAGAAGGGTCGACAAGACCTTTCTGGGAAGAGGAGGCCTTGGTGGCAACAGTTTTTCTTGCCTTAGAAGAGGCATCAGCAGGAGCCGATACCTCGGTAATGGGAACGGTGTCTTTAGGAGCAGAAGGAGTCACGGTCGCAGAGGGCGCCGAGATAACGACCTCTTCGGCCGGGGCTGGAGTTGCTGTAGAGATTGTGGGGGCAGATAGAGGCTCCGTAGAGGCGCTCGGATCCACAGAGGGGGCAACGGGTTCGGCGGAAAACTCGGTGGACCGAGTGGGATCGATGTCAACAAGAGGAGTCTCAGGCACATCGTAACAAGGAGGCGACTGATTCGGAGCTATAGGATATGCAAAACGGGCAGGACTGGGAATCCTGATATCTTCAGCGGGCGGAGGAGACGGCTGCCGAGTCACGCGGCTAGTCATACTAGGACCGCCGGGCTTAACAGAAAGTGGAGCACTGCAAAAGTAAGAAAGAAAAAAGGGTGTCAGGATGAAAAACAGAAAGAGAGAAACAAGAAATACGAACAAAAGAAACTTACCCTGCGACTCCAGGCATGGTCTTGCGCCTGGAAGGATTCGGAGCGGATTTCTTCATGCGTTTCTTGGGGGCCGCCTCTGAGGCACTAGCGGGAGCCCCGCGTTTCCCTGAGGTAACAGGAGGCCGGGAAGCAATAGGCTCGGCGTCGTGAACCTGACCGGCCGGATTAGCTGGGAAAGTAGAAGCCGGAAATGCATAAGAAATGGGCATTGCGGCAACTACCTCTAGAACTTGGACCTCATCCGAATCACCTTCCTCCTCGTGAGCCGAAGTCTTGCCACGAGCGCGAGCAGGGGCGAGGTCCGATTTGGGAACGAATTCTTTCGAGTCCGGCTCCCCAACGTCCGGGGTATTCCGGTCCGCAGGCCACGGGAGTGACAGAACCTCGGCATCTTCGCCCTTCTGTTCTGTGAACCTCTGTAATAAAAGAAAGAGGAAAATTAGCGAAAACAGTTGCGGAAACAGTTGGAAAGCGAAGCGTTAGTGATTAAGCTTACTTCGGGAGGCGGACGATCGCGGGTGAACGGTTTCAATCCCCAAGCCCAATCCTCAGGCATCTCCGTCTTGAAGATAGCTCGGACACGCTTATAGATAAGATAGTTGTCCAGCTCCACGGTCGAGACTCGGTTAGGGTCAAGAGGACCGCTCATATAGCACAGTTTGTGAGTCCGCATCTGGAATGGGCAGATTCGGCTACTGATAAAGGTAGCCATCAGATCTTCGCCGCATAACCCGGCACGGATCAGCTCTTTGAGCCGAATCTCAAAGGCCTCGGCCAAGGCGTGACTCTTCCTCGGATTATAAGTCCAATTCACCTTAGAAGGCGGACCAATGGAGAAGGCAGGGAGCCAAATCTTGTCCTCCGTCCCTCTGTTCTTGACGTAAAAGAAGGATTTGTGCCACTTCTTGCACGACTCTAACCCGGTGACACGAGGAAATACGGACTTCCTCCGAGGTGTAATGGACGCTGCCCCACATTGAGTAAGCAGTTTCTCGGAAGGGTGCAGAGACTTGTCAGGGACTACGTTAGAACGAATCTGGAAGAACTTCGACCAGACGTGCACGGACGGCCATAGGCCGAAGTATCCCTCCGAGGCAGAGATAAAAGCAGAAAGAGAAGCGATGGCATTTGCAGGAAAATGATGCGGCTGAAGGACGAAGTAGTCGAGAAACTCTCTTGCAAAGTCGCTAAGAGGGAGACCAAAGCCGCGCGAGAAATGTGACATAAAAACTACATACTCGCCCTCCCTAATATCCGGAGAGGACTCGTTGTCGGGTAAGCGACAGGAGACCTCGGCGGGAATCCTCCGAGTTCGGATAAGCCACTCGATATCGCGGCGTGTAACGGAGGAGCCTTGCCACGAGCCTCGCTCGGGCCCAGAGCCAGCATCGTCATCCTCTACCAGGGCACCACTAAAGGAGCTAGACATGGGTTCGCCGGAAAGATCGACGGAGGAAGAACTGGCGGCGGAGGAAAGTTTAGAGCTACGAGGCCCCGTCGTGATTTTGCACAGGAACGGCGGCGGAGGAGCAGAGAAACCGCCGCACGAATACAAAATCGAGACAGAGAAATCTAGGATAAAGCCTAGGCGACGCGGCCGGAAAGAACTCACCGGCGATGACGCCAAAGCTAGCGAACGCGGACGAGGCAGACGGAGCAACGCGGCGGAGTCCTCGCCGTCAGAAGTTCTGATGAACGCGCGGCGGTGGAGCTGCGAGCGGGCGCAGAAGCGAGAGGAAGAAGAAGGGCGCAGGCGAACGAGAAGGGGAAAGTGAATCCCCCAGCGCCGCGCCCACTTTATAACCTAGCCGCAAGCAAGGTAGTGGGATCATGTGTGCAGCACGACCAAACGTCGTTGAGCGGAACCACACCTAGGGCCACACGGTAGCAGAGAAGATCACGATCCCCAACGGAAACGGAGCACGAGGCGACGCAGCACCGGCGCGACAGGCACAGTAGTAACTGTAGCCTGTCAGTGAATACTGTAGAGGAACAAAAAACTAGAGAAGTAATGATGGGGATGACACGTAGGACGAGGCGTATACGAGAAGATACGACAATACCTCAAACGAGCAAGGAGTAACTCGGAAACAGTACAGGACGTGTATTATGAAACTGTTACGACCCGGCCGAGATTGTCGGCAGGGCCCTACCAGCTTCGGGGACTAATGTTGGGGAGATAACCCCGGATAGGGTAAAGACTGGGAGAGACGAAAGGATGTTCCCCGTCTAGTTTCCGAGTTATGGTTTGTTCCGGCCAAATCATGTAGAGGTCGGTCGAGATAGGAAAGGGCAGGACCCTCGTAGCAATGGCAAAACATTACCCGGCTGAGATACTTCGTAAGTCGGCTGGGTTAGACCGAGTAATCTTAATACAGATGAAGGACAGGCTGAACTACGGGAGGCAGGGCCGAATAATATGAAGCTTGCAGGAGAAGGAGAAGCTGAAGTCAAACCCTAGCTGCAGGCTAGGGAGAATCTGAGCGAAGACAAGCACTACGGACAAAGACGCAGAGCGACAGAGAGACAGAAGAGGTCACGGAGGAGACAGTCCTGAAGCCCGAGGCGTGCAGGAGGGGCCCTATGGAACCTTGCCATCGTTAGGGGAACGACAGGGAAAGGGAGGCGCCGAACTACTATATTGGGACAAGCATATTCCTCGAATATGCTTGCCACGTCAGCCCTAAAGGAACCCAAGGCTCTCCTTTATAAGGGGAGGCTTGGACCCTGATGAAGGGATCGGCTCATTCTTAGTACCGTTAGGCTGGTAAAGTTCTCCCTTTCTTCTTGTATACAGCTCAAGGAGCACTTGTAGCCCAAGGAAGGAGAAATAAAGATCTTTGCCTTGGTCTTCTGAGTGTAGAATCAACTACATCTTCCCTCCCCAGATCCCACTAGCATCCATTGGCCCCAAACTTTAGCCTACCCATGGCATCTGCCGTGCCACCACCACGACAGGCGCCCATGTTATCACAGTAGATAGACATTGGGTCCAGCGCACTTGGAACCACACCAAGCTCTGTAATGAACTCCTTCATCCATATCGCTTCCTGTGAAGCCTCCGAAGCAGCTATGTATTCCGATTCAGTTGAAGATCTTGCCACAACACTTTGCTTTGCACTCCTGCAGCTAACTGCTGCACCATTCAAAGTAAATACGTATCCAGATTGAGATTTAGAATCATCCGGATCGGTGTTCCAACTAGCATCCGTGTAACCATTAACAACGAGTTGTTCATCACCTCCATAAGAAAGAACCATATCCTTAGTTCTTCTCAAGTACTTAAGGATGTTTTTGACCGCTGTCCAATGATCCACTCCTGGATCACTTTGATATCTGCTAGTCAAACTAACAACATATGCAATGTCGGGTCTAGTACATAGCATGGCATACATTAGAGATCCTATGGCTGAGGCATAGGGAGTCTTACTCATCCTTTCTCTATCTTCTGCCGTTGCTGGACTTTGAGTTTTACTCAAGGTCGTATTGGGCAACATGGGCAAGAACCCTTTCTTGCTATCTTCCATTCCAAACCTCTTTAGAACTTTGTCCAAATATGTACTTTGTGACAATGATATTAGGCGTCTCGATCTATCTCTATAAATTTTTATGCCTAATGTGTAAGCTGCTTCGCCAAGATCTTTCATTGAAAAAATATTATTCAAATATTCCTTGACACTATTTAAGAAGGTCTACATCATTCCCAATCAACAATATGTCATCTACATATAGTATTAAGAATGCTACAGAGCTCCCACTCACTTTCTTGTAAATACAAGATTCTCCATAAGTTTGTATAAAACCAAAACTTTTGATTACTTTATCAAAACGTTGATTCCAACTTAGGGATGCTTGCTTCAATCCATATATGGACCATTGAAGTTTGCATACCCTGTTAGCATCTTTAGGATCGACAAAACCTTTGGGTTGCATCATATACAACTCTTCATCAATGTCTCCATTGAGGAACGCTGTTTTGACATCCATCTGCCATATCTCATAATCGTAATATGCAGCGATTGCTAACAAAATCCTCACAGACTTTAGCTTTGCTACTGGTGAGAAAGTCTCATCGTAGTCAACTCCTTGAATTTGTCGAAACCCTTTTGCGACAAGTCGAGCTTTATAGACAGTAACATTACCATCAGCATATGTTTTCTTCTTGAAAATCCATTTGTTCTCGACAGCCTTCTGGCCATCCGGTAAGTCCACCAAAGTCTATACTTGGTTTTCGTACATGGATCCAATCTCGGATTTCATGGCTTCTTGACATTTATTGGAATCTGGGCTCATCATCGCTTCCTCATACGTCGTAGGGTCATCGGTGTTATCCACCAACATGACACTCATAACGGGATCATACCAATCAGGAGTGGTACGAGTTCTCATTGACCTGCGAGGTTCTGTAGCAACTACAACCGAAGTTTCATGATCATCATCATTAGCGTCCTCTCTTATTGGTGCAGGCACCACAGGAACTTCTTCTGGTGCTGCACTACTCGCAAGTTTGAGAGAAGGTTCGACAACCTCGTCGAGTTCTACTTTCCTTCTAGTCACTTGTTTCGAGAGAAATTCCTTCTCTAGAAAGGATCCATTCTTGGCAACAAAGACTTTGCCTTCGGATCTATGATAGAAGGTATACCCAATAGTTTCCTTTGGGTATCCTATGAAGACGCATTTTTCCGCTTTGGGTTCAAGCCTGTCCGGCTGTAACTTCTTTACATAGGCTTCGCAACCCCAAACTTTAAGGAACGACAATTTAGGTTTCTTCCCAAACCATAATTCATATGGTGTCGTTTCAACGGATTTAGATGGTGCCCTATTTAAAGTGAATGCGGCTGTTTCTAATGCATAACCCCAAAATGATAGCGGTAAATCTGTAAGTGACATCATAGAACAAACCATATCTAAAAGAGTTCGATTACGATGTTAGGATACACAATTACGCTGTGGTGATCCCGGCGGTGTCAATTGTGAAAGTATTCCGCATTTCTTCAAATGCTCGCCAAACTCGTAACTTAGATATTCACCTCCACGATCAGAACGTAGAAATTTAATCTTCTTGTTACGTTGATTCTCCACCTCACATTGAAATTCCTTAAACTTCTCGAAAGTTTCGGACTTATGTTTTATGAAATAGATATACCCATATCTACTCAAGTCATCCGTGAAGGTAAGAACATAACGATAACCACCGCGCGATGCTACACTCATTGGACCACACACATCGGTATGTATGATTTCCAATAAGTCCGTAGGTCGCTCCATCATACCAGAAAATGGAGTCTTAGTCATTTTACCCATCAGACATGCTTCGCATCTTTCAAGTGATTCGAAATCAAGTGATTCAAGAAGTCCATCGGAATGGAGTTTCTTCATACGCTTCACTCCAATGTGACCAAGACGACAGTGCCACATATAGGTCGGGTTATCGCTCGATTTCAAACGTTTAGCTTCAATGTTATTAATATGTGTATTTCCACTATCGATATTCAATAAGAATAGACCATCTATCAAATGTGCATGTGCATAAAACATATTACTCATATAAATCGAACAACCATTATTCTCGGACTTAAACAAGTAACCGTCTCGCAATAAACAAGATCCCGGTATAATGTTCATGCTTAACGTAGGCACCAAATAACAATTATTTAAGTATAAAACTAATCCCGATGGTAGATGAAGAGGTAGCGTGCCGACCGCGATCACATCAACTTTTGATCCGTTTCCTACGTGCATCGTCACCTCGTTCTTCGCTAGCTTCCGTTTATTCTGCAGCACCTGTTTCGAGTTACAAATATGAGCAACCGAACCAGTATCAAATACCCAGGCACTACTACGAGTATTAGTGAGATTCACATCAATAACAAGTATATCGGATATACCTTTCTTCTTGATGTTGCAGTTCTTCAAATCCGCCAAGTACTTTGGGCAATTCCGCTTCCAGTGACCTTCTCCCTTGCAGTAAAAGCACTCAGTACCAGGCTTAGGTCCAGCCTTGGTCTTCTTCGTTGGTGCGGTAACTTTCTTACCACCCTTCTTGAAGTGTCCCTTTTGCTTAGACTTGCCTTTCTTGAATTTGGTGGTCTTATTGACCATCAACACTTGGTGCTCTTTCTTGATCTCCACTTCTGCAGATTTTAACATGGCGAAGAGTTCTGGCAACTTCTTGTTCATGTTTTGCATATTGTAGTTCATCACAAAGTTCTTGTAACTTGGTGGTAGTGATTGGAGGACACGGTAAATCCCCAAAGCATTAGGAATCACTATACCCAAGCTTTGGAGTTTGTTTGCGTGCCCAGACATCTTAAGCACATGCTCACTGACGGAGCTGCCCTCTTCCATCTTGCAGTTAAAGAACTTTTCAGAAGCCTCATAGATCTCAATTGCCGCGTGAGTCTCAAATATCAGTTTGAGTTCACAAACAATATCATGTGGGTCTGAATTCTCAAACCTTTTCTAAAGCTTCGATTCTAAACCATACAAGATAGCACACTGAACTGTGGAGTACTGATTCTTCTGAGCGAGGTAAACATTCTTTACTTCATCGGTAGCATCAGCTGCAGGCGGGTCACCCAGCGGTGCATCCAGCACATAGGTCAAATTACCAGCATTGAGGACAATCCTCAAATTGCGGAACCAATCCGCGAAGTTGCATCCATTGTTTTTCAACTTTTCTTTCTATAGGAACGCATTAAAATTGATGGTAGGGCCGCCATTGATCTACAACATATTTGCAATAGTTTAGACTAAGTTTATGACAAATTGAGCTCTAATTAATAGTTAAATTAATCTAGGTGAACTCCCACTCAAAACAATATCCCTCACATTGTTTTAGTGATCACACGAACCAAATCCACCACATCAAAACCGATCATCACGAGAGTTGATGTAGCTTCAATGGCGAACAATCGACATGTTCATCGTATCTACTATATGATTCATGCTTTACCTTTCGGTGATCCATGTTCCGAGACCATGTCTGTACATGCTAGGCTCGTCAAGATCAAACCTTAGCTTCCGCATGAGCAAATCTGGCTTGCTCACGTTGTATACACTTGCAGAATCTAACACACCCGATCATCACGTGGTGTTTCGAAACAACAAGCTTTAGCAACTGTGCTTACTAAGGATGAACACTTTTAGAACTTGAAATTCATGTGCATGAGGGATCATCTTATAATGCTACCGTCGTTAACTAAGCAATACAAGATGCATAAAGGATGAACATCACATGCAATTCATAATATGTGATATGATATGGCCTTTCTTCTTTGTGCGTCCGATCTCCATCTTCAAGCACGAACATGATCTCCATCATCACCGGCATTGCATCAAGGTCAATGACGCTGCTCCATGGTTGTCGTCCACCGGCTTCAACTATACAACTACTTTTAATAGACACGCGGGTCTTAACATAAATTAAAGACAACCATATGGCTCCTGCCGGTTGCCAACTTACAATAAGGAACATTGCATACATCAAATATAATCACAATCATGGCCATATCACATCACAGTACACCCCTGCAAAACAAAGTTAGATGCCTCTAATTTCTTTGCATATTTTACGTGGTTTGGGGATTTCAATAAGTATCGATCTAACTTACGAACAAGAACCACAACGTTGATGTTTGAACTATCAAGTCCCCGTTGTAAATTGGATCTATACTATAATGGGAGAGACAGACACCCGCAAAGCCACTAATGCAATACAAGTTGCATGTTGAGCGTGGAGCAAGTCTCATGAACGATGTCATGTAAGGTTAGCCCGGGCCGCTTCATCCCATCATACCGCAAGATGCAAAGTACACAAGAAGCAATTGATAATAAAAGAACCACCGCCCACAATGACCATTGTGTTCTACTCGTGCAACAGATCTACATATAGACACGGCTCTGATACCACTGTAGGGGTTCGTAGCATGGAAAACAAAAATTTTCTACCGCATACAAACAAACAAGCCAAGATCTATCTACTAGATTGTAGCAACGAGTCGATGGAATAACTCACCCTCGAAGATTCCAAAGTGTTTAACGAGAGCGGATTCTCGTGGGTGATGTAGTCGTACTCTTGCCGATCTCAAGATCGCGTAGACGATCCTTCCGGCGCTGCGTTCTGGCAGCGCTCCCGCAGTCGGTCACACGTTCGGTACTCGATGAAGACCTTCCTCTCCCTTGTTCCAGCAGGCAGCGGAGGTTGTAGCACTCTCCTCGTGATTCCGGCAGCACGACGGCGTGGTACCGGAAGTAGAGGGGAGATCTCGCAGGGCTTCGCCTTAAGCCGGAGCGAGTATGGTGGACTATGAGAGAGGCCTCGGTGATCTAGGGTTTAGACACACCAAGGAGAGAGGGCTAGGGTGACGGCTAGGGCTTGGGGAAGCCCAAGTCGGCGGCTAGGGTTTGCCCTAGGCGGCGGCGGCAGCAGGAGGTGGTGGCGCCGGCGGCTTAGGGCTAGGGTTTGGAGAGGGCAAGGTGTTGGTCTTGGAGGGGCAGCCTTGCCCCTCCTTATATAGGTGGAGGGCGCCGGCCAAGGGGAGGGGAGTCCCTCCCCAACTCGGCTTCCAAGGCCGGCGGTGGAGGGAGAGGGACTTCCTCCCCAAGTAGGTTTCCTACTCTCCCTCCACCAAGCAAACTTGCCGTTTGACTTTTCAAATTGGCGTTTGACTTTTCAAACTAGGATTTGATTTATCCCTTTATTTTGCTCAGCGATGACACCTAGTACATTATGCAACCATTCCAACTTGTTATGACACATTCATGTACCCTTCCCCTCCGGAGTGCCGGACCTTCCGGAACCTTCTAGAACATTCTCGATGAAAACACCGGAACCATTCTCCAACCCCGAAACAGGACTTTCCTTATATGAATCTTATTCTTCGGACCATTCCGAAACTCCTCGTGATATCCCGGATCCCATTCGAAACTCCGAACAACATTCAGTATCTTACTCATCATTCCATAACTACTCAACAACATCGAATCCTTAAGTGTGTCTCCCTACGGTTCGTGAATTATGCGGACATGATCGAGACACTTCTCCGAACAATAACCAATAGAGGAATCTGGAAATTCATATGGCTCCCACATATTTCTACGATTAATTTGCGATCGAATGAACCACTTACATATGATACCAATTTCCCTTTGTCTCATGATAGTTTACTTATTCGAGGTTTTGATCGTCGGTATCTCTGCATACCTAGTTCAACCTCGTTACCGATAAGTACTCTTTTCTCGTTCCCGTGATATGTGATCCTGAAAGGATACGGATGTCGCCTAGAGGGGGGTGAATAGGCGATTAAAACTTTTCCTAGAGTGGCTCATCAAAGGCGGAATAAAGCTAGTGTTTACTTTGTTAAGCACAACCTAGAACAACTAAGGTTCACCTATGTGCACCAACAACTTACGCTAAGAAATACAAGCAACAAAGTGATAGCAAGATATATATTACTTCAAGCATGAAGTCTATCACAATGTAAAGTGCATAAGTAAAGAGCTCGGGTATAGAGATAACCGAGGCACGCGGGGACACCGATATTTTACCGAGTTCCTCCCAACATGGACTGCGTCTCGTTTGGAGAGGGGGTGCTATCAAACCACCAATGCCACAAAAGGCCTCCCTTATTCTCCGGTGAATCTCACCCCAACGGGATCGATCCACGCTTCCACTATCGGTGCACTTGTCGGTGGCAACCGGAACCTCTCACAAGGTTGGGGCACTTCTCCACAACTTAATTGGAGGCTCCCAACAAATGCCACAAAAGGCCACAATGCCACCAAGGCCACAAAACCGTCTAGGGTTCCAAGAACCCAAGAGGTACAAGCTCCAATGAGTCACACGAACCAAATCCTCCGAGGAGAACACAAACCGATGCACCAAATGCAAATGGCAAGAACACCACAAAGATGTTCAAATCCTTCTCTCCCAAATTCCACCAAAGCTACAAAATCTTATGGGGGAATAAGAGAGGAAGAACAATGGAGGAAATCCACAAAAGACTCCAAGATCTAGATCCCAATATGTTCCCCTCACTTAGAGGAGAGATTGATTGGTGGGATTGTAGATCTAGATCTCCTTTTTCAAATCCCTCAAGAATATGCAAGAATCATAGGAGGGATTGAGATAAAGCAAGCTCAAGAAGGTCAACAATGGAGGGGAAAACTTGCAAGAATGGTTAAGGAACCATTGGGGAAGAAGGGCCCTTATATAGGTCCCTCCAAAATCCAACCGTTGCAGCCCAAAAACGCGATTCCCGGTACTACCGGACTTTTTCCCGGTACTACCGGACTTTCCCGGCACTACCTGACATTTCCTGGGGTTCCTGGGGGTCCAAACGCATTTTTTCTCTGCGCTCCCCGGTACCAAAATGCGGTATTACCGGACCCCGGTACTACCGATCATCACAGAACGAAAACAGCCATAACTTTTGCATCCGGACTCCGATTTCGATGATCTTGGGCTCGTTTCGAAGAGGACAACAACGTCTACAAGATCATTCAAATAAACATCATATTCCATCAATGGAGGATAGATCCAAATGATGAAGTAAAAAACCTTCTGCCGCGCTAGGTACTAAAATGCGGTACTACCGCTTTTTGGTACCTAGCCCGGCAGTGACTTTTGGAAGCTTGTCAAAAACCTTCTGCCGTGCTAGGTACTAAAATGCGGTGGCATTTGGCAAATTGACAAAACCTACTGCCGCGCCAGGTACTAAAATGCGGTACTACCGCATTTTGGTACCTAGGAAAATTCAAACCTCTATAACTTTTGATTGGTAACTCCGATCGACCCGATTCCAATTGCGTTGGAAAAAGGACGACATGGGCTACCCTATGAAAGGTGAAAATATTGGTTATAACCAAGTGAGAATGTATCATGTATAATAATGTGAGATACCTCACTTGGTGAGAAACCGAAAAGCTGCCAAGATCAAAATCGCAACAAGATACAAACGGAAGATCCGATTTTGATGAACAAGAGCTTGTTTTGGAGATTACCACAAGCTCTATATACTCACATGGATAAGACCAAATAACAGCCAAATATGATGATGCAAATATGCAAAGGTTTGAGCTCTCTCCGAACGAAGTGAACGAGTTACTCATTCGAGAGCCCCTCTTGATAGTACGGTTGTCTATCCTAAACCCGATCTCCCACACACAACATGAGACCGGCAAAGGGAAAACCTATCAAGATTATACCTTTGCCTTGAGCATTCCACTTGAGCTCGATGTAGACGATCTTGCCCTTCTCAAGATGGAACGCCTTTCTTGATTCCTCATCATCGATCCATGATCACCGAGGATGGCAAGCATTAAACATGAGATCTTCTATAGATGGAGCATTTTGAGCTTGCACATCACATATTCTTCTACATATCATCGACCTTGAAGCAAACACATGCTCCAAGCGATGCCAATGGACAAATCCTACAAGTATAACTTAATACACATATTAGTCCATAAAGATTGTCATTAATTACCAAAACCACACATGGGGGCCCACATGTTCTTTCAGATCCCTTGTGATCCAGTCACATGCTTGCAAGCCAATTGGATGACATTCCACCGAGAGGGCCCAGAGTATATCTATCCGTCATATGGATGGACAAATCCCACTCTTGATCCATGTGTCTCAACCCATACTTTCCGAACACTCAATGCCACCTTTATAGCCACCCAGTTACGGTGTGGTGTTTGATGTCATCAAAGCATCCTTCCGGTGATGGTGATAGGCATGATCTCATGGTCGAAGGAATTAGGTTACTATGTATCAGAAAGTATATAGCAATTGAACTATTAAAATGACTTGATCTTTATGCTACGCTTATCTATAGGAGTATGTCCATCATATCATTCTCCTAACGATATGACCTTGTTGTTAATAACATCTCAATGTTCATGATAGGGAAACCACAATCATTTATTAACCAACAAGCTAGTATTATAAAGAGGCTTTACTAGGGACTCTATTTTAGTTTAAAAATCACACAAGTATTAATGTTTCCTTGTTAATACTATTATAGCATGAATGTAAACATTTATCATAAACACAAGATATAATAATAACTTCATTTATTATTGCCTCTAGGGCATATCTCCAACAATCTCCCACTTGCACTAGAGTCAACTAATCTAGATTACATGGTAATATACCGAACACCCATGGCAGTTTGGTGTTGGTCATGTTTTGCCCTCGAGAGAGGTTTAGTCAACGGATCCGCCACATTCAGATCTATGTGTACTTTGCAAATATTTATGTCACCATCTTGGACATGTTCTCGAATAGCGTGAAAACATAGCTTGATGTGCTTCAGCTTCTTGTGTGACCTTGGTTCTTGCGCATTGGCTATGGCGCCCATGTTATCATAGTAGATAGACATTGGGTCCAGCGCACTTGGAACCACACCGATCTCTGTAATGAACTCCTTCATCCATATCGCTTCCTGTGAAGCCTCCGAAGCAGCTATGTATTCCGATTCAGTTGAAGATCTCGCCACAATGCTTTGCTTTGCACTCCTCCAGCTAACTGCTGCACCATTCAAAGTAAATACGTATCCAGATTGAGATTTAGAATCATCCGGATCGGTGTTCCAACTAGCATCGGTGTAACCATTAACAACGAGTTGTTCATCACCTCCATAAGAAAGAACCATATCCTTAGTTCTTCTCAAGTACTTAAGGATGTTTTTGACTGCTGTCCAATGATCCACTCATGGATCACTTTGATATCTGCTAGTCAAACTAACAGCATATGCAATGTCGGGTCTAGTACATAGCATGGCATACATTAGAGATCCTATGGCTGAGGCATAGGGAGTCTTACTCATTCTTTCTCTATCTTCTGCCGTTGCTGGACTTTGAGTTTTACTCAAGGTCGTATTGGGCAACATGGGCAAGAACCCTTTCTTGCTATCTTCCATTCCAAACCTCTTTAGAACTTTGTCCAAATATGTACTTTGTGACAATGATATTAGGCGTCTCGATCTATCTCTATAATTTTTTATGCCTAATATGTAAGCTGCTTCGCCAAGATCTTTCATTGAAAAACTGTTATTCAAATATTCCTTGACACTATTTAAGAAGGTATACATCATTCCCAATCAACAATATGTCATCTACATATAGTATTAAGAATGCTACAGAGCTCCCACTCACTTTCTTGTAAATACAAGCTTCTCCATAAGTTTGTATAAAACCAAAACTTTTGATTACTTTATCAAAACGTTGATTCCAACTTCGGGATGCTTGCTTCAATCCATATATGGACCGTTGAAGTTTGCATACCTTGTTAGCATCTTTAGGATCGACAAAACCTTTGGGTTGCATCATATACAACTCTTCATCAATGTCTCCATTGAGGAACGCCGTTTTGACATCCATCTGCCATATCTCATAATTGTAATATGCAGCGATTGCTAACAAAATCCTCACAGACTTTAGCTTTGCTACTGGTGAGAAAGTCTCATCGTAGTCAACTCCTTGAATTTGTCGAAACCCTTTTGCGACAAGTCGAGCTTTATAGACAGTAACATTACCATCAGCATATGTTTTCTTCTTGAAAATCCATTTGTTCTCGACAGCCTTCCGGCCATCTGGTAAGTCCACCAAAGTCCATACTTGGTTTTCGTACATGGATCCAATCTCGGATTTCATGGCTTCTTGCCATTTATTGGAATCTGGGCACATCATCGCTTCCTCATACGTCGCAGGGTCATCGGTGTTATCCACCAACATGACACTCATAACGGGGTCATACCAATCAGGAGTGGTACGAGTTCTCGTTGACCTGCGAGGTTCTGTAGCAACTACAACCAAAGTTTCATGATCATCATCATTAGCTTCCTCTCTTATTGGTGCAGGCACCACAGGAACTTCTTCCGGTGTTGCGCTACTCGCAAGTTCGAGAGAAGGTTCGACAACCTCATCGAGTTCTACTTCCCTTCCAGTCACTTCTTTCGAGAGAAATTCCTTCTCTAGAAAGGATCCATTCTTGGCAACAAAGACTTTGCCTTCGGATCTATGATAGAAGGTATACCCAATAGTTTCTTTTGGGTATCCTATGAAGACGCATTTTTCAGCTTTGGGTTCAAGCTTGTCCGGCTGTAACTTCTTTACATAGGCTTCGCAACCCCAAACTTTAAGGAACGATAATTTAGGTTTCTTCCCAAACCATAATTCATATGGTGTCGTTTCAACGGATTTAGATGGTGCCCTATTTAAAGTGAATGTGGTTGTTTCTAATGCATAACCCCAAAATAATAGCGGTAAATCTGTAAGTGACATCATAGAACGAACCATATCTAAAAGAGTTCGATTACGACGTTCGGATACACCATTACGCTGTGGTGTTCCCGGCGGTGTCAATTGTGAAAGTGTTCCGCATTTCTTCAAATGCTCGCCAAACTCATAACTTAGATATTCACCTCCACGATCAAAACATAGAAATTTAATCTTCTTGTTATGTTGATTCTCCACCTCACTTTGAAATTCCTTAAACTTCTTGAAAGTTTCGGACTTATGTTTTATGAAATAGATATACCCATATCTACTCAAGCCGTGAAGGTAAGAACATAACGATAACCACCGCGTGATGCTACACTCATTGGACCACACACATCGGTATGTATGATTTCCAATAAGTCCGTAGCTCGCTCCATCATACCAGAAAATGGAGTCTTAGTCATTTTACCCATCAGACATGCTTCACATCTTTCAAGTGATTCGAAATCAAGTGATTCAAGAAGTCCATCGGAATGGAGTTTCTTCATATGCTTCACTCCAATGTGATCGAGATGACAGTGCCACATATAGGTCGGGTTATCGCTCGATTTCAAACGTTTAGCTTCAATGTTATTAATATATGTATTTCCACTATCTATATTCAATAAGAATAGACCATCTATCAAAGGTGCATGTGCATAAAACATATTACTCATATAAATCGAACAACCATTATTCTCGGACTTAAACAAGTAACCGTCTCGCAATAAACAAGATCCCGATATAATGTTCATGCTTAACGCAGGCACCAAATAACAATTATTTAAGTATAAAACTAATCCCGGTGGTAGATGGAGAGGTAGCGTGCCGACCGCGATCACATCAACTTTTGACCCGTTTCCTACGCGCATCGTCACCTCGTTCTTCGCTAGCTTCCATTTATTCTGCGGCACCTGTTTCGAGTTACAAATATGAGCAACCGAACCAGTATCAAATACCCAGGCACTACTACGAGTACTAGTGAGATACACATCAATAACATGTATATCGGATATACCTTTCTTCTTGATGTTGTCGTTCTTCAAATCCGCCAAGTACTTTGGGCAATTTCGCTTCCAGTGACCTTCTCCCTTGCAGTAAAAGCACTCAGTATCAGGATTAGGTCCAGCCTTGGTCTTCTTCGTTGGTGCGGTAACTTTCTTACCACCCTTCTTGAAGTGTCCCTTTTGCTTAGACTTGCCTTTCTTGAATTTGGTGGTCTTATTGACCATCAACACTTGGTGCTCTTTCTTGATCTCCACTTCTGCAGATTTTAACATGGCGAAGAGTTCTGGCAACTTCTTGTTCATGTTTTGCATATTGTAGTTCATCACAAAGTTCTTGTAACTTGGTGGTAGTGATTGGAGGACACGGTAAATCCCCAATGCATTAGGAATCACTATACCCAAGCTTTGGAGTTTGTTTGCGTGCCCAGACATCTTAAGCACATGCTCACTGACGGAGCTACCCTCTTCCATCTTGCAGTTAAAGAACTTTTCAGAAGCCTCATAGATCTCAATTGCCGCGTGAGTCTCAAATATCAGTTTGAGTTCACGAACAATATCATGTGGGTCTGAATTCTCAAACCTTTTCTAAAGCTTCGATTCTAAACCATACAAGATAGCACACTGAACTGTGGAGTACTGATTCTTCTGAGCGAGGTAAACATTCTTTACTTCATCGGTAGCATCAGCTGCAGGCGGGTCACCCAGCGGTGCATCCATCACATAGGTCAAATTACCAGCATTGAGGACAATTCTCAAATTGCGGAACCAATCCGCGAAGTTGCTATTATTGTTTTTCAACTTTTCTTTCTCTAGGAACGTATTAAAATTGATGGTAGGGGCCGCCATTGATCTACAACATATTTGCAATAGTTTAGACTAAGTTTATGACAAATTGAGTTCTAATTAATAGTTAAATTAATCTAGGTGAACTCCCACTCAAAACAATATCCCTCACATTGTTTTAGTGATCACACAAACCAAATCCACCACATCAAAACCGATCATCACGAGAGTTGATGTAGCTTCAATGGCGAACAATCGACATGTTCATCATATCTGCTATATGATTCATGCTTTACGTTTCAGTGATCCGTGTTCCTAGACCATGTTTGTACATGCTAGGCTCATCAAGATCAAACCTTAGCTTCCGCATGAGCAAATCTGGCTTGATCACGTTGTATACACTTGCAGAATCTAACACACCCGATCATCACGTGGTGTTTCGAAACAACAAGCTTTAGCAATGGTGCTTACTAAGGATGAACACTTTTAGAACTTGAAATTCATGTGCATGAGGGATCATCTTATAATGCTACCGTCGTTAACTAAGCAATACAATATGCATAAAGGATTAACATCACATGCAATTCATAATATGTGATATGATATGGCCTTTCTTCTTTGTGCTTCCGATCTCCATCTTCAAGAACGAACATGATCTCCATCATCACCGGCATTGCATCAAGGTCAATGACGCTGCTCCATGGTTGTCGTCCACCGACTTCAACTATTACAACTACTTTTAATAGACACGCGGGTCTTAACATAAATTAAAGACAACCATATGGCTCATGTCGGTTGCCAACTTACAATAAGGAACATTGCATACATCAAATATAATCACAATCATGGCCATATCACATCACAGCACACCCATGCAAAACAAAGTTAGATGCCTCTAATTTCTTTGCATATTTTACGCGGTTTGGGGCTTTCAATAAGTATCGATCTAACTTACGAACAAGAACCACAACGTTGATGTTTGAACTATCAAGTGCCCGTTGTAAATTGGATCTATACTATAATGGGAGAGACAGACACCCGCAAAGCCACTAATGCAATACAAGTTGCATGTTGAGCGTGGAGCAAGTCTCATGAACGATGTCATGTAAGGTTAGCCCGGGCCGCTTCATCCCATCATACCGCAAGATGCAAAGTACACAAGAAGCAATTGATAATAAAAGCACCACCGCCCACAATGACCATTGTGTTCTACTCGTGCAACAGATCTACATATAGACACGGCTCTGATACCACTGTAGGGGTTCGTAGCATGGAAAACAAAAAATTTCTACCGCATACAAACAAACAAGCCAAGATCTATCTACTAGATTGTAGCAACGAGTCGATGGAATAACTCACCCTCGAAGATTCCAAAGTGTTTAACGAGAGCGGATTCTCGTGTGTGATGTAGTCGTACTCTTGCCGATATCAAGATCGCGTAGACGATCCTTCCGGCGTTGTGTTCTGGCAGTGCTCACGCAGTCGGTCACACATTCGGTACTCGATGAAGACCTTCCTCTCCCTTGTTCCAGTAGGCAGCGAAGGTTGTAGCACTCTCCTCGTGATTCCGGCAACATGACGGCGTGGTACCAGAAGTAGAGGGGAGATCTCACAGGGCTTCGCCTTAAGCCGGAGCGAGTATGGTGGACTATGAGAGAGGCCTCGGTGATCTAGGGTTTAGACACACCAAGGAGAGAGGGCTAGGGCGACGGCTAGGGCTTAGGGAAGCCCAAGTCAGCGGCTAGGGTTTGCCCTATGCGGCGGCGGCAGCAGGAGGTGGTGGCGCCGGCGGCTTAGGGCTATGGTTTGGAGAGGGCAAGGTGTTGGTCTTGGAGGGGCAGCCCTGCCCCTCCTTATATAGGTGGAGGGCGCCGTCCAAGGGGAGGGGAGTCCCTCCCCAACTCGGCTTCCAAGGCCGGCAGTGGAGGGAGAGGGACTTCCTCCCCAAGTAGGTTTCGCACTCTCCCTCCACCAAGCAAACTTGTCGTTTGACTTTTCAATTGGCGTTTGACTTTTCAAACTAGGATTTGATTTATCCCTTTATTTTGCTCAGCGATGACACCTAGTACATGATGCAACCATTCCAACTTGTTATGACACATTCATGTACCCTTCCCCTCCGGAGTGTCGGACCTTCCGGAACCTTCTAGAACAATCCCGATGAAAACACCAGAACCATTCTCCAACCCCGAAACAGGACTTTCCTTATATGAATCTTATTCTCCGGACCATTTCGGATCTCCTCGTGATATCCCGGATCCCATCCGAGACTCAGAACAACATTCGGTCTCTTACTCATCATTCCATAACTACTCAACAACTTCGAATCCTTAAGTGTGTCTCCCTACGGTTCGTGAATTATGCGGACATGATCGAGACACTTCTCCGAACAATAACCAATAGAGGAATCTGGAAATTCATATGGCTCCCACATATTTCTACGATTAATTTGCGATCGAATGAACCACTTACATATGATACCAATTTCCCTTTGTCTCACGATAGTTTACTTATCCGAGGTTTTGATTGTCGGTATATCTGCATACCTAGTTCAACCTCGTTACCGATAAGTACTCTTTTCTCGTTCCCGTGATATGTGATCCTGAAAGGATACGGATGTCGCCTAGAGGGGGGTGAATAGGCGATTAAAACTTTTCCTAGAGTGGCTCAACAAAGGCGGAATAAAGCTAGTGTTTACTTTGTTAAGCACAACCTAGAACAACTAAGGTTCACCTATGTGCACCAACAACTTACGCTAAGCAATACAAGCAACAAAGTGATAGCAAGATATATATTACTTCAAGCACGAAGGCTATCACAATGTAAAGTGCATAAGTAAAGAGCTCGGGTATAGAGATAACCGAGGCACGCGGGGACACCGATATTTTACCGAGTTCCTCCCAACATGGAGTACGTCTCGGTTGGAGAGGGGGTGCTATCAAACCACCAACGCCACAAAAGGCCTCCCTTATTCTCCGGTGAATCTCACCCCAACGGGATCGATCCACGCTTCCACTATCGGTGCACTTGTCGGTGGCAACCGAAACCTCTCACAAGGTTGGGGCACTTCTCCACAACTTAATTGGAGGCTCCCAACAAATGCCACAAAAGGCCACAATGACACCAAGGCCACAAAACCGTCTAGGGTTCCAAGAACCCAAGAGGGACAAGCTCCAATGAGTCACACGAACCAAATCCTCCGAAGAGAACACAAACCGATGCACCAAATGCAAATGGCAAGAACACCACAAAGATGTTCAAATCCTTCTCTCCCAAATTCCACCAAAGCTACAAAAGCTTATGGGGGAATAAGAGAGGAAGAACAATGGAGGAAATCCACAAAAGACTCCAAGATCTAGATCCCAATATGTTCCCCTCACTTAGAGGAGAGATTGATTGGTGGGATTGTAGATCTAGATCTCCTCTTTCAAATCCCTCAAGAATATGCAAGAATCATAGAAGGGATTGACATAAAGCAAGCTCAAGAAGGTCAACAATGGAGGGGAAAAGTTGCAAGAATGGTTAAGGAACCATTGGGGAAGAAGGCCCCTTATATAGGTCCCTCCAAAATCCAACCGTTGCAGCCCAAAAACGCGATTCCCGGTACTACCGGACTTTTTCCCGGTACTACCGGACTTTCTCGGCACTACCTGACATTTCCTGGGGTTCCTGGGGCTCCAAACGCATTTTTTCTCTGCGCTCCCCGGTACCAAAATGCGGTACTACCGGACCCCGGTACTACCGGATCCCGGTCCGGTACTACCGATCATCACAGAGCGAAAACAACCATAACTTTTGCATCCGGACTCCGATTTCGATGATCTTGGGCTCGTTTTGAAGAGGACAACAACGTCTACAAGATCATTCAAAGAAACATCATAGTCCATGTAGAGGTCCCAACCTTTAATAAGGTAGATATCCCTATGTTTACAATGCTAGTCCCTGGATCAATAGCTACCATCCACAGTTTAAGATGTAATATCAAGAAACAAAGGTCATAATACAACTTTATAACCAGGAATAAAATAATACATTACATCTTACATATCTCATTTGGCTATCTCATTACAATGCAACAGAAATAACTATATAGCATGGAGTCCTTCATCTTCAAAGTGCCACAGGCAGTCATGTTGGTTGTAGAGTTGTAATCCTATTTAACACACTTCACTAACATCAAACAAACCTGCAACATAATAAGTTACAGCCACAAGGGTCAATACATTTGAATTGTATTGGCAAGTTTCACTACTATGTAGAAATAAGTGGATCCTATCATTACATGCATATTTGGCTAAGTAGGGTTTAGGCTCATTTGCAGAAAGCAATATAGTTTTGTCCTATCTTTTCCAAAATAGTTTTGCTCTTTTGAAAATCTTTCTGAACTCCTTGGAAAACTCCAAGTGCTTCAAACCCCTTGTTGTCACCATCAAGTTTTACTTTGAGAAATTGGAATGTCGAGATCTTCCATGGCTTCAGGCCTTAGTTGCTCAGTATTGTCCATAACCGGGGACATGGCTAAGTACTTAGAATTTGATCTTCTGCAGAAGTTGTACACTTTACCCACATGACACAATCTCATCTTGTTGCCACCAGTGGCCGCTGGATAAGTACTCACCAAGATGGAGTACTGGTAGATTGAGAATGTGACAAAGTCTTTCCATAGGAGTCCTCCCAATACACAATGCTAGCTTGTCTACCAGGCACCAATGTAGGGTTTCAAGTTCCCTCATTCTAGTTAACCTGAAGAGGCCAATGCATGGGTCTTCCACTATGTAGTTGACTAAGCCAGTGCCCATTTAGCATGTGGCTATACACGGAAGCCACTATACGAGAAACATGTTCAATCTTTAAGTCCCTGGGTGGTTTTCTTCTGGTGCACAACAAAAAGATATTGCCATATAAACATGGTTCCTTTTGTTGCCACCTTGTCCAAAACTTGAGTATCCTTGTCCACCCAGGTGGTTCATTGAGTACTTGTTTTATTATATAAAACACAAGTCTTTTCAATACTTCATAAAATCTTAACATGTATCTCTTCTCAATATATATAGCAGGGCTAAGCATATTACAACTACATTGTTTTCACTAAGGAATATATAAGGGTATCCTATTAGGATTTAGCATAGCAAAATATAGTAGTCCTTATCATGCATGTTTCAAAATCCACTAAGTGTAATGAAAATAGTAGGACTTGGATGATAGTGTCACTTGCCTTTTTAGTAGAGAATGTTGGTTCACTTCTTGATCTTGCAAATATCACACTCTTCTAACCTCACTACAAATCAATCAAGCAAACATAGATTCAACTAGCATTCCAACCAATATTCAAACAATTTAACACACATAAAATAATAGAAACAAAGTCATGCATGCAAGCATGCAAGATAGTTTTATTTGCAAAGGTGGTTTCTACTAGGTTCTAGACATTTCAAGGTTCAAAGTGGTCATTTTTCTAAAGTGGTAAAACCATTTGCAAAAGGGTTTTATCTATAAACCATTTTTAAATCAAATCATTATTTTATGTGGTTGAAAATGTTTTTAGCAAAGCAACAATTTTATATTGTTCACCAAATAAGTTGTTAATTCACAAAACTTGGTGTTTAGGGTCAGTAGGTTTGAATCAAAACATTTTCCAAAGGTCTTACTCAAAATCATTTCCATATCAAAATCAATATTTTTATTTGACCAGAAATGAGTTAATTAAAGTATTTACTCCTAACCTTCGCAAAATTCATTTTTAAATCCATGAGTTGGTTCCTAAGGTCAGTAGGTTCACAACAATCCATTTTGCAAAGATTTCATCCCCAAAATCATTTTAGAACAAATTTTATATTCTAAACATGCATACACAAGTTTCTGCAAAAACAAACATTTTACCAGAAGCTTTTTACTAAACAAAGTGCATGGTTGGCTAGGGCTTGTTTTTCTGAATCCATTGATATAAAATTTCAAAATTTGGACGTGTAGAACTAAAGTTATGATTTTTACAAGTTTGCAACTTAATCAGATTCAAAATTCTATTTTAAACAGAACCAGTGCCACGCGGCGTGATCTAATTGGTTGGTACCGCTTCGGGTGGATCGGCCTCCGTGGATCGTTGGATCTAACTTAAAACGAATGGATCAGATGGGCGCGTACCCCTTCGTCTAGTTCTAATCTTAGCCGCAGGATCAACATCTAACGGACACAGCTCCTCTGACCATGGTTGGCGGCGCTAGCAGCGGCTGGCGGCAGCACACGCTCTGGCGGCGAGCTTGCCAATGATACAAGAAGCAAGGAAGAGGGGAAAACAGCTCACAGTGCTCAGGGGATCGTGGCGATGCTCGACGTGGTCGTGAGGAGGCAGGGGCGCACGGGGACAGGAGGAATCGCTCACCAGAGTTGGTGGCGGCATCGGGCACGCTCAGGTGTCGTCGGGGATGGGGTTGTAGATCATTCCGAAGCAAAATAAGCACACGGTTAGACGCGGGCTGGTCTGGGGACGTTGTGAGCGTCAACAGGAGGTGCTGGGGCGGTCGAGGCTTACCAGGGGAAGGTCGCCGGAGAAAGACAGTCGCGGCGGTGCTCAGGTGAAGTCGAAGTCGACGTTTTGGAACGCGCGCGAGTGAACGAAGCACACGGGCAGATGCGCCAGGAGGTGGGGAAGGTGCTAGCGTGCAGAGGGAGGTGAGGGGTGGCAGGGTGTGGCCGGAATCGCACGGAGACGTCGTCGGAGCAGTGTTGGTGTGGGGGCGAATTGGGGCAGCCTAGGGGCAGAGAGGGAGAGGCGAGCGAGGGGAAATGGTGAGTAGACACGGGCGGTTCAATGGGCATAGTCACTGGAGGAATCAAGGCCGCCATCAACGCGTAATCAACACCGGAGTTATTCGGCTGCAACGGCAGGGGCGATGGGGTCGTGGTGGAGACGATGAACAGGAGTGTGGGGTCGTGCTGTCAGCGAGGGAGAGAGATAGGGAGTGGGTCCTCTGCGCCAGTGGCTGTGTGGGTTCTTTTCCTGGTGAAAACGTTTCGCGCATGGGGTATGCCGGGTGGGCTCTTGCTGGGCTTAGTGGGCTGGCCAGTTGGGTTTGGTCCGATTCATTTTTTTTATACTGATTGCCTTTTCTTTTTCTATTTGATTTTCTGTTTTGAAATTCAATCAAACAATTCAAACAACAAATGGATTCAAACTTTTGCTAAACTTTGTATCCTTTTTAGTTCTGTTTACCAACACAATTCAAAGTCCAAAATAAAATCATACTTTTATTCTTTTAGGATCTATTTAATAATTAAATAAAATAGACCTTAGTTATTAATTCAAATAGGATTTGTTTTATTAAAATCTCCATTTTGAAATCTAAATAATACCAAAACCAATTCAGTAGGTTTTATTTGAAAACATAAGACACTTGGAAGACTTATTTAAAATAAATTAATAAGTTTTAGTGTTTATTCAAAATGGGAAAACCTTTACTTTAATAAAATTGGATATTAATAAATCCTCATTATTTTATTTAAATAGCCCTTTACTCTTTTTATCAAATAGAAATATTTTAGTTCATAAGCTTGGCCAAGTTTTAATTTGGCTTTATAAAATAATCCTTATTTATAATTCTACCTTTGCTTTATAAAACCAATCTTTTTATTAAAAGATCCAAAAATAGTGATTCCAAATATTTAAAACTTTCTTTATTAATTGTTTATCTTTTTAAATCCTTTTAGGATTTATTTGATCAAAATAGGTTTGAAGGTTTCCAATTGGAATCAAAAAGTTTCTTCTCACCCTGAAAATCAACAAAGTTTTATTTTATTTATTTATTTTTCACATAACAAGATTTGGAAAATCTTGGGATGTGACAGTCCAGCAAGGGAGGATAGATCCAAATGATGAAGTAAAAAACCTTCTGCCGCGCTAGGTACTAAAATGTGGTACTACCGCTTTTTGGTACCTAGCCCGGCAGTGGCTTTTGGAAGCTTGTCAAAAACCTTCTGCCGTGCTAGGTACTAAAATGCGGTACTACCGCATTTTGGTACCTAGGAGGGCAGTGGCATTTGGCAACTTGACAAAACCTACTGTCGTGTCAGGTACTAAAATGCGGTACGACCTGAAGGGTTTCGCGGCATAGTAAATCAAAATTTTCTACGGTTGCGAACAGAGGGAAGCCAAGATCTAATCTAGGAGATGCAAACAACAAGAGAGATTGGATTAGATCTTCATACCCTTGAAGATTCGCACAGCGGAACGTTCGTCGGAACGTGGGTGATGTAGTCGTACTCGCTTCTCCTCCTCGCGATCCGATCCGATCTAGCACCACAAGTGGCGATGCCTCCATGAGATGCACACGTGCAGCACCTCGACGTCTCCTCCTTCCTTGGTCCAGCAAGTATGGTGGAGAGATGGGTTGGATCTACAACGCGACGGCGTGGTGCAATTGGTGGAGAATTTCTGCAGCAGGGCTTCGCCTACAAGCAGTCGGGAGGGAGAGAGGAGGGCAGCAGGGCGGCTAGGGTTGGAGGGGAAGGTTTAGGGGGGTGGTGCGCCCCCATCCCTCTTTATATAAAATGGTGGGCGCAGCCCTAGCCCCTCCCCCAAGCCAAGGCCGGCGGCCAAAGGAGGAGGAGTGGGGGGCAAGGAACCCCCCCCCCCCTTCTAGAAGCTCAATCTAGGGTTTTACCCTAGCTAGCCGGTTGGGCCCTATGGGGCCTTATGCCCCTGGACCAATGCGGCCAGGGCACTCCCTCATAGGCCCATGCCCCCTCCCGGAAGATGGGTCCACGTTGGTCCCCCTCTGGAAGGTTCTAGAAGCTTCCGGTACAATACCGATTAACCCGGAACAATTCTGAACTCCAGAAAACTGCACTGCCTTATATGAATCTTATTCTCTGGACCATTCCGGAACCTCTCGTGATGTCCCGGATCCCATCCGAGACTCCGAACAAAAACTCATAAACCAATTATCCAATCTATCCTAGCGTCGAGACACGTTAAGTGTGTGACCCTGCGGGTTCGAGAATATGCGAACATGATCTTCTATCAATAATCAACAGCGGGGTCTGGAAACCCATATTGACTCCCACACATTCATCGATGATCATATCGGATGAACCACGATGCCAGGATT
This sequence comes from Avena sativa, assembly GCA_916181665.1. Classification (NCBI taxonomy): domain Eukaryota; kingdom Viridiplantae; phylum Streptophyta; class Magnoliopsida; order Poales; family Poaceae; genus Avena; species Avena sativa. The sequence goes on from OV702296.1 coordinate 291,338,902, forward strand.
CAATTAATCCCATATATATATTCCCTTCGTCTCGCGATATTTTACTTGCCCGAGATTCGATCGTCGGTACCGTCATACCTAGTTCAATCTCGTTCACAGCAAGTACTTTACTCGTTCCGTAATTCGATATCACTTTGTGATTAGCTCCTTAACCACATGCTTGCAAGCGGTGTTGATATCGATTACCGAGTGGGCCCGAAGTATATCTCTCCGACTTGGGAGGGACAAATCCCATCTCGATACATACAACCCAACAGGTACTTTCCGATCACCTGAGAGACACCTTTATGATCACCCTCTCATAGGATGACGTTTGATGACCTCAAAGCTTTCTTACGATACCAGGGAGTTGTATTATCTCATGGTCTAAGGAATACAATATTTGACATAGGAAAAGCTTCGCAAAGATGAACACGATGACACGATCTAATTGCTTCGCTTAGTTTGGGTCTGTCCATCATATCATTCTCCCAATGATATGATCTCATTATCAATTGACAACTCATGTCTATGGTTAGGAAACCTTAACCATCATTAATCAATGAGCTAGTCCATAGAGGCGTACTAGGGACACGGTGTTGTTTACAAATCACACAAGTATTAAAGTTTCCGCTTAATACAATTCTAGCATGGAATATAAACATTATCATGAACAAGAATTATAATAATAACATCTTTATTATTGCCTCTAGGGCATAATTCCAACAGTCTCCCACTTGCACTAGAGTCAATAATCTAGTTTACATTTGGCAACAATCTCACACCCATGGCACTGAGGTGCTGATCATGTTTTACACGTGGAAGAGGTTTAGTCAATGGATCTGCGACATTCAGATCTGTATGTACTTTGCTAATCTTCAGATCTCCATCTGCTATATAATCTCGGATTATATGAAACTTGCGGTTGATATGCTTGGTCTTTGGATGATATCTTTGTTCCTTAGCGAGTGCTATGGCGCCAGTGTTGTCACACAATATCTCCAGTGGGTCCAATGCACTTGGAACCACGCCAAGCTCAGTGATGAAGTTTCTGATCCAAACTCCTTCACTTGACGCTTCTGCAGCAGCCATGTATTCCGCTTCTACTGTAGATCCCGCGATCACGCTTTGCTTGCAGCTTCTCCAGCTCACAGCTCCTCCATTCAAAATATAAACGTATCCTGTCTGAGATTTAGAATCATCCTTGTCGGTGTCGAAACTAGCATCGACGTAACCTTTTACGATGAGCTGTTCATCACCCCCATAGACTAAGAACATTTCTTTAGTCCTATTTAGGTACTTTAGGATGTTCTTCACGGCAGTCCAGTGTTCCACTCCTGGATCACTTTGATACCTGCTCGTCAAACTAAGAGCATTGGACACATCCGGTCTAGTACACAGCATGGCATACATGATAGAACCTATGGGTCACTCCCTCATAGGCCCATGCCCCCTCCCGGAAGGTGGGGCCATGTTGGTCCCCCTCCGGAAGGTTCTAGAAGCTTCCGGTACAATACCGATTAACCCGGAACAATTCCGAACTCCAAAAAACTGCACTGCCTTATATGAATCTTATTCTTCGGACCATTACGGAACCTCTCGTGATGTCCCGGATCCCATCCGAGACTCCGAACAAAAACTCATAAACCAATTATCCAATCTATCCTAGCGTCGAGACACGTTAAGTGTGTGACCCTGCGGGTTCGAGAATATGCGGACATGATCTTCTATCAATAATCAACAGCGAGGTCTGGAAACCCATATTGACTCCCACACATTCATCGATGATCATATCGGATGAACCACGATGCCAGGATTCAATCAATCCCATATATATATTCCCTTCGTCTCGCGATATTTTACTTGCCCGAGATTCGATCGTCGGTACCGTCATACCTAGTTCAATCTCGTTCACAGCAAGTACTTTACTCGTTCCGTAATTCGATATCACTTTGTGATTAGCTCCTTAACCACATGCTTGCAAGCGGTGTTGATATCGATTACCGAGTGGGCCCGAAGTATATCTCTCCGACTTGGGAGGGACAAATCCCATCTCGATACATACAACCCAACAGGTACTTTCCGATCACCTGAGAGACACCTTTATGATCACCCTCTCATAGGATGACGTTTGATGACCTCAAAGCTTTCTTACGATACCAGGGAGTTGTATTATCTCATGGTCTAAGGAATACAATATTTGACATAGGAAAAGCTTCGCAAAGATGAACACGATGACACGATCTAATTGCTTCGCTTAGTTTGGGTCTGTCCATCATATCATTCTCCCAATGATATGATCTCATTATCAATTGACAACTCATGTTTATGGTTAGGAAACCTCAACCATCATTAATCAATGAGCTAGTCCATAGAGGCGTACTAGGGACACGGTGTTGTTTACAAACCACACAAGTATTAAAGTTTCCGCTTAATACAATTCTATCATGGAATATAAACATTATCATGAACAAGAATTATAATAATAACATCTTTATTATTGCCTCTAGGGCATAATTCCAACAGTCTCCCACTTGCACTAGAGTCAATAATCTAGTTTACATTTGGCAACAATCTCACACCCATGGCACTGAGGTGCTGATCATGTTTTACACATGGAAGAGGTTTAGTCAATGGATCTGCGACATTCAGATCTGTATGTACTTTGCTAATCTTCAGATCTCCATCTGCTATATAATCTCGGATTATATGAAACTTGCGGTTGATATGCTTGGTCTTTGGATGATATTTTGGTTCCTTAGCGAGTGCTATGGCGCCAGTGTTGTCACACAATATCTCCAGTGGGTCCAATGCACTTGGAACCACGCCAAGATCAGTGATGAAGTTCCTGATCCAAACTCCTTCACTTGACGCTTCTGCAGAAGCCATGTATTCCGCTTCTACTGTAGATCCCGCGATCACGCTTTGCTTGCAGCTTCTCCAGCTCACAGCTCCTCCATTCAAAATATAAACGTATCTTGTCTGAGATTTGGAATCATCCTTGTCGGTGTCGAAACTAGCGTCGACGTAACCTTTTACGACGAGCTGTTCATCACCCCCATAGACTAAGAACATTTATTTAGTCCTATTTAGGTACTTTAGGATGTTCTTCACGGCTGTCCAGTGTTCCACTCCTGGATCACTTTGATACCTGCTCGTCAAACTAAGAGCATTGGACACATCCGGTCTAGTACACAGCATGGCATACATGATAGAACCTAAGGCCGAGGCATAAGGCACTTTGCTCATAGCTTCCCTATCATTTACCGTAGCTGGACACTGAGTCTTGCTCAATATCTTACCTGACAACATAGGCATTGAACCTTTCTTTGCCTTATCCATTCTGAACCTTTTCAGAACTTTGTCTAGGTATGTACTCTGGCTTAAAGCTATCAGGCGTCTTTGTCTATCTCTATAGATTTTGATGCCCAATATATAAGCAACTTCACCTAGGTCTTTCATTGAAAAACACATGTTCAAATAACTCTTCACATCGTTAAGCATGTTAATGTCATTTCCAATAATCAATATGTCATCCACATATAGTACCAGAAATGTCACCGAGCTCCCACTCACTTTCTTGTAGATACAAGCTTCGTAGCAATTTGGAACAAATCCAAAGCTCTTGATCACTTGATCAAAACGAAGGTTCCAACTCCGAGATGCTTGCTTCAGTCCATAAATGGAACGCTCAACCTTGCATACTTTATCAGCATCCTTAGGATCGACAAAACCTTCGGGTTGCATCATATACAACTCTTCATCAATGTTGCCATTGAGGAACGCAGTCTTGACATCCATCTGCCATATTTCATAATCATGAAACGCAGCAATTGCTAATAAAATCCGAATGGACTTAAACATCGCTACGGGAGAGAAAGTCTCATCGTAGTCAACACCTTGAACTTGTCGAAAACCTTTCGTGACAAGCCGTGCTTTATAGACGGTAACATCCGCGTCCGTTTTCTTCTTGAAGATCCATTTGCACTCAACAGCCTTTCGGTCATTAGGAGGGTCCACCAAAGTCCATACTTGGTTTTCGCTCATGGATCCCAATTCGGATTTCATGGCTTCTAGCCATTTCTCAGAGTCTGGGCTCATCATCGCTTCCTCATAGTTCGTAGGTTCACTGTCTTCTACCAACAAGACAGTCAAGACAGGGTTGCCGTACCACTCAGGAGGGGCACGCGACCTTGTCGACCTGCGACGTTCAATAGCAGCATCATCCGAAGCTTCATGATCCTTATCATTAGCTTCCTCTATTATTGGTGCAGGCGGCACTGGAACAATTTCAGGTGCTGCGCTACACTCCAATTCAAGAGAAGGTTCAGCAACCTCGTCTAGCTCTATTTTCCTCCCACTCACTTCTTTCGAGAGAAACTCCTTCTCAAGAAAGGAACCGTTCTTTGCGACAAACACTTTGCCTTCGGTTCTGTGATAGAAGGTATACCCAATAGTTTCCTTAGGGTATCCTATGAAGACGCATTTCTCCGCTTTGGGTTCGAGCTTGTCTGCAATCAACTTCTTGACGTAAGCTTCGCATCCCCAAACTTTAAGAAACGACAACTTAGGTTTAGCACCAAACCACAGTTCATACGGTGTCGTCTCAACGGATTTAGATGGTGCCCTATTTAAAGTGAATGCAGCGGTTTCTAATGCATAACCCCAAAATGATAACGGCAAATCAGTAAGAGACATCATTGATCGGACCATATCTAATAAAGTTCGATTCCGGCGTTCAGACACACCATTGCGCTGTGGTGTTCCGGGTGGCGTGAGTTGCGAACAATTCCGCTTGCTTTAAGATGCGTGAGAAAATCATAACTCAAATACTCGCCCCCACGATCGGATCGTAGAAACTTAATCTTTCTGTTACGATGGTTCTCCACTTCATTCTGAAATTCTTTGAACTTTTCAAATGTTTCAGATTTATGTTTCATTAAATAGATATACCCATATCTACTTAAGTCATCGGTAAAAGTGAGAAAATAGCGATATCCACCGCGTGTCGAAACACTCATTGCTCCGCATACATCGGTATGTATGATTTCCAACAAGTCCGTTGCTCGCTCCATCATTTCGGAGAACGGGGTTTTGATCATCTTGCCCATGAGGCATGGTTCGCATGTGTCAAATGATTCAAAATCAAGAGACTCCAAAAGTCCATCAGAATGGAGTTTCTTCATGCGCTTTACACCAATATGACCTAGACGACAGTGCCACAAATAAGTAGTATTATCACTATCTACTTTGCATCTCTTAGCCTCAATGTTATGGATGTGTGTTTCATCCCTTTCGAGATTTAGAAGAAATAAACCATTCACAAGAGGTGCATGACCATAAAAGATGTTACTCATATAAATAGAATAATCATTATTCTCCGATTTAAATGAATAACCGTCTTGCAATAAACACGATCCAGAAATAATGTTCATGCTCAACGCAGGCACATAATAACATTTATTAAGGTTTAAAACTAATCCCGAAGGTAAAACTAAGGAGAGCGTGTCGACGGCCATCACATCAACTCTTGATCCGTTGCCAACGCGCATCGTCACCTCATCCCTCGCAAGCCGCCGTCTATTCCGTAGCTCCTGTTTCGAGTTACAAATATTAGCAACTGAACATTTCCTGGGGTTCCTGGGGCTCCAAACGCATTTTTTCTCTGCGCTCCCCGGTACCAAAATGCGGTATTACCGGACCCGGTACTACCGATCATCACAGAACGAAAACAGCCATAACTTTTGCATCCGAACTCCGATTTCGATGATCTTGGGCTCGTTTCGAAGAGGACAACAACGTCTACAAGATCATTCAAATAAACATCATATTCCAGCAATGGAGGATAGATCCAAATGATGAAGTAAAAAACCTTCTGCCGCGCTAGGTACTAAAATGCGGTACTACCGCTTTTTGGTACCTAGCCCGGCAGTGACTTTTGGAAGCTTGTCAAAAACCTTCTGCCGTGCTAGGTACTAAAATGCGGTACTACCGCATTTTGGTACCTAGGAGGGCAGTGGCATTTGGCAAATTGACAAAACCTACTGCCGCGCCAGGTACTAAAATGCGGTACTACCGCATTTTGGTACCTAGGAAAATTCAAACCTCTATAACTTTTGATTGGTAACTCCGATCGACCCGATTCCAATTGCGTTGGAAAAAGGACGACATGGGCTACCCTATGAAAGGTGAAAATATTGGTTATAACCAAGTGAGAATGTATCATGTATAATAATGTGAGATACCTCACTTGGTGAGAAACCGAAAAGCTGCCAAGATCAAAATCGCAACAAGATACAAACGGAAGATCCGATTTTGATGAACAAGAGCTTGTTTTGGAGATTACCACAAGCTCTATATCCTCACATGGATAAGACCAAATAACATCCAAATATGATGATGCAAATATGCAAAGGTTTGAGCTCTCTCCGAACGAAGTGAACGAGTTACTCATTCGAGAGCCCCTCTTGATAGTACGGTTGTCTATCCTAAACCCGGTCTCCCACACACAACATGAGACCGGCAAAAGGGAAAACCTATCAAGATTATACCTTTGCCTTGAGCATTCCACTTGAGCTCGATGTAGACGATCTTGCCCTTCTCAAGATGGAACGCCTTTCTTGATTCCTCATCATCGATCCATGATCACCGAGGATGGCAAGCATTAAACATGAGATCTTCTATAGATGGCGCATTTTGAGCTTGCACATCACATCTTCTTCTACATATCATCGACCTTGAAGCAAACACATGCTCCAAGCGATGCCAATGGACAAATCCTACAAGTATAACTTAATACACATATTAGTCCATAAAGATTGTTATTAATTACCAAAACCACACATGGGGGCCCACATGTTCTTTCAGATCCCTTGTGATCCAGTCACATGCTTGCAAGCCAATTGGATGACATTCCACCGAGAGGGCCCAGAGTATATCTATCCGTCATATGGATGGACAAATCCCACTCTTGATCCATGTGTCTCAACCCATACTTTCCAAACACTCAATACCACCTTTATAGCCACCCAGTTACGGTGTGGTGTTTGATGTCATCAAAGCATCCTTCCGGTGATGGTGATAGGCATGATCTCATGGTCGAAGGAATTAGGTTACTATGTATCAGAAAGCATATAGCAATTGAACTATTAAAATGACTTGATCTTTATGCTACGCTTATCTATAGGAGTATGTCCATCATATCATTCTCCTAACGATATGACCTTGTTGTTAATAACATCTCAATGTTCATGATAGGGAAACCACAATCATTTATTAACCAATAAGCTAGTATTATAAAGAGGCTTTACTAGGGACTCTATTTTAGTTTACAAATCACACAAGTATTAATGTTTCCTTGTTAATACTATTATAGCATGAATGTAAACATTTATCATAAACACAAAGATATAATAATAACTAAATTTATTATTGCCTCTAGGGCATATCTCAAACAATTTATGAAATGGTGTTCTGTGAATGCCATGTCAATGACTATAGTGTACTACACATTCAGTGGTATGCTGGATCAGCGCAGACACGCTACAACTTCGGCTATTAAAGCGAGATAAGAGAGCACTATACGATAGCATAATATAACACCAAACATAACCCATCCGAAGATTTTCCCCTCGAACACCAGTCGAGGAACTCCCCATGCGGAACACACACAGTGGCAATTTTAGTTAAGCAAGTGTTTAGTTGATAAGGCTAATTACTAATCATATTATTAGAAACAAAACATTAGTGGTGTTGTCTATGATCATGACACTATACTCCTGAGGCGTCCATAATCGTGGACACACAGCTTCTCGAAAAAATTTACCCTGCAGGGGTGCACTACTGTACCCAAACACATGCTCAACCCTTCAGGCAACATATCACGCGTGCCATCTGAATCTCACAACAAGAACTGTCCCTTAATTACGCGCATATCCAGAGGCATCACTTACTGTGGGGAACCAACCAAGAGGTATGACGATTCTCAAGGAAGGCATGGCGTTTGCACCTACTGGTGGATTGGGCCTGCGGGGTAACTTGTACACACTATGGGTGTCGCCACCGTGTACCACGATTTATGTATGCAAGCCATGGTAGTCCACCAAAACATCAAGTCCAAAGACATATCAACTCACCCATGTCCGAGGACATATTATGCATATGCACTAAATGGAAAACCAATTTTGTAACCCTCTGGATATACGAATAGCGCCGGTAGTTGAGGAGGGATCCCAGAGGCCCCACATTTGGTTAGCGCGATCAACTCAAAACTGATATCGTAGAACGAACGGGTCCTAGGTCAGCTCAATCAGTTCCCAAAGGTGGTCCTTGTCGGGGCCTTATCATTAGGTGAATCCATAACCAACAACATCAGGTTAATTATCTTATCACCAACCATATCCGAGTATCATGTTCCACATGTATGAGAGCGGTACTAAGCATTGCCTACGACTCGCAAGGACAAAGCTAGCTAATCAAACAAGGCAATAGGATAACCAAGGCAATACAGTGGAGCAGGTAATTAAAGGGGACGGTACTAAAGCATCGATAATAAGGATAGCAATAGACCAAAGGAAGGAAGTAAAGACTATAAATACAAAATAGGTAGAAGGGGGAGAATGCTCGCCTATGATACAAAGTCGGGAAATTGGAGGCTTGTCGCAACTTGCATCCTCTGATCGTCCTATCCGGTGAAGAAGCAAACACTAGAAAGAGCAACCGATGCAGTATTTAATACTAGGCGGAAGATCCGGCATGTTTATGATATGATGCATGGCATGGCAATATGCGGTCCCACTTAGCAATATTAAGCAGAATCGGGATCCCGACATTTATTATTAGGTTCAAGTTATTTAACTACCCCTCATAATAAATGTTGAATTAACAAGGCAAAGCATGACATCGGTTCGCTACACAAATTTAAATGGAGCCAATATTAGAGTAGATTCGTCCGCATATAGGCTCCATATTTAATTATGAGGTGAATCAAAAATATACCCCCAAACCACAATATGTATGCAAGGATGCCCAATTCATGTGCAACAAGTATATTCATATATTATAAAAATATAGGGATCTCGGGAAAAGGGTCACACATGGGCTTTGGCGATCTTGAAGTTCTGAGGGTTCAGGTTCGGGTCTTCGGATTCGGGGCTTCGAGGTCTTGGCATCCGTGTTGAAGATCATGGCGTCCGTGTAGAAGACCTTTGGTCATCGAATCCGTGTAGGCACACTCGGGGTCTCAACGGGATCAATCTTTGCCTCCAGGAACAAGGTCTTCGAATAGTGCAAGTTCACTTGCCTACGCCGGAGCAGAAGGTTTCTTGGCGAGAGCAAAGACACCACACTGGTATGACATGGGGCAGACCTAGGAGGTCCATGTGCCAACACTGATACATAAGACCACCAAAGCGAAGCTTAGCGCAGCAGAACAAAAAGCAATTAGAGGACATAATGTACACTGCGAGGAGGCCCCTGTCCCATGCAGGCATAGGCTCGAACACCTTGCAGATGGGAAGTGGCAGGAGGGTCGGCGATCTGGTTCGGGTGGTCTCCAAGCACCGGGATGGAGCTTCTACGGGTGCGACGGTCGTTAGCGGGGCAACCTCGGTGGCAGCGCGGAGGACGAGGTAGCGCGGGTCGTCGGGCCACTTTGGTGAGGCGGGTGGCCAGCATCGCGGAAGATGGCGACGAGGCACGTAGCAGAGGCGAGGCGGCGGGGAGCTATAGGGTCGGGAAAAAGGAGACGCAGAGGAGGTTGCGGCAGCGCACAGCCAAGCTCAGAAGGAGGCGTGAGGTCGAGGCGGCGGTCAGGTGGAGCCCGCGGGCGGCGGCGTGGGGCTCCGAGCTCGAGGGGAAGAAGGAGATCGAGGAGGAGGGCAGCCGGTCACGGTCCAGAGGGCGGCGCGGGTGCTGCAGGGCTGCGGGAGCTCGCTGAGGCACTGGTAACGGCGAGCGAACGAGGAGGAAGGGGCGCATGAGAGAATCACGAGAGAGAGAGGGGATAGCGGGCCGAGCGAGCGATGAAAGAGGGAGGCGTGCGTGTGTTGTGTGTCGCGTGCGCCTCAGTGTGTTGGGTCTGAGGCCTTTCACAATGGGGTGTTTCTTAGCACGTTTTCATAGACGTAATTAAAACTTAAGAAACAACAATGACAATACATTGTTTCTTAGATGGTGTTTCTTAGTGGTATTCCATTTAATGATTTTAGTCTCATGCATGTGTCTGATTGGTCTAGCCAAGTTTTTTGCCTGTGATACCGTGCAAGGGATGTAGCTTAGCTAACATATAATAACAATCTCTTTTTTCATTAAATGACATGCCACATAGGCAAAATACCTAGGATACTGCGCTAAGAAACATCCATTGTGAAAGGCTTGAACCAAACGCTGGTTGCGTGTTTGATGCGTGTCCACCAGGAAATATGGTGTGTGTGCGTGCGTGAGTGCTGGTGTGTGTGTGAGTAGCAACGTGACAGGCGGATGCGGCGTGTTGTTCCAGCGGGTGGCGGCAGCGGAGGAAAATGAAAGAGCTGAAATTTGGTTCAGATCTGGGGCTAGGGTTTGGGAGGCAAAAGAGGAGAATGACTATTTATCTAGTCCAAAATAAATTAGATGGGGCTGGTGTTGGACTAAAAATTTAGTCGGGCCTTTAGCTTAATTTTATTTATAAAACAAGAAAAGCTTTTGCCGCGAGAAATATTATTTTTTTTAATTTTAAAATAAGAACGAGAGACGGGTTTAATAAGAACGAGAGACGTAGATATTTGGTAAAACAAAATATGGTTTGATAAAATAATTTTATGGATAAAATATGCATGATGATGTCATGATGATGCAGAAAAGAAAATAACACGCAAATTTTATTTTGTAATGTTTTTGGGGCATTACAGGATCAAACAAATAGCCAGCATCAATGTATCCAATCATACCAGAGTCTATATTTCTCTGAAACTGAAAGAATAGTCCAAAATCCTTTGTTCCTTGGAGATATCAAAAGACAATTTTGACACCCGTCCAGTAGCGTTTGGCGGGAGTTGTGCTGTGTCTAGCAAGTAGATTTAATGCAAATGCGAGGTCAGGTCTCGTGCAATTTGCAAGGTATATTCGTGCTCCAATGGCACTGAGATATAAAACCTCGGGTCCCAACATCTCTTCCTCATCATCCCTTGGCATGAACGGGTCTTTATCTACGTATAGAGAGTGAACCATCATGGAAGTTTTAGATGGATAGGATTTGTTCATATTGATTTTTTTCTCTAATATTTTCTGGATATATGCATCTTGGTGTACCATTATTCCCGAGGGAAGGTATTCGAGTTGGAGACCCAAGCAAAATTTGGTTTGATCCAAATCCTTCATCTCATTCTTTCTTTAGATTATTGTGTGCTCCATCAATATCTTGTGTGTTGCCAATGACTTTGAGATCATCGATGTACACTGAAAAGATGCAAAACACCGACGAGGACTTCTTGATGAAGACACATGGACAACATCATTGTTGGAGTAACAATTCTGAAGAAGGAACTCACTAAGTCGGTTGTACCACATCCGCCTCGACTGTTTCAAGTCATGCAAAGACTTGTTCAGTTTTACACAGTACATGTTGCGTTTTGTGTTTGCATCCGAGATAGAGACTCCGTCAGGACCCTTCATGTATATGTCCAAATCTAGTGACCCGTAAAGATATGTGGTCATGACATCCATCAACTGTATAGATAGAGAATTTTGTACTACCAAAGATATTAGATATCGTAAAGTGATACCACTCATTACTACAGAATATGTCTCATTTAAATTAATGTCGGGTCTCTGCGTGAAACCTTGTGCTACGAGCCGTGCCTTATATCTCACCACTTTATTGTTCTCATTCTATTTCCGGAGGAAAACTAAAACTTGGTATTTCTTCAGTGAATACTGTCCTTTTATTAAGCGAGACAAGTTCTGCTTGTATTGCATCCTTCCATTGAGGCTAGTCAGGGTGTTTTTCATACTCAACAATAGTCCTTGGATCATGATCATTGACAAGGGTATTTGCAATTGTAGGAAAAAAATAAGTGACGATAATCGTAGATTTACAACTAAATGATTCTCCAGAATCGATAAAGTTGGTGGATATCTCCTATACCCTTGGTGACTCTTCGTGATTTCTCAATATGTGTGAGTCTGGATGTTCCGATGTCCTAATCGGTGTGTGCAAGCTGGAGCTAGGTTGTGGAGGTTGCCCTTCCACCAGGTGTATACTACCCATCAGGTATTTGTCAATGTTGAGTTGACTTTTATTTACTGATTTTGAGGATTCTCTCCCCTCTCCTTTGCTGCTTGCGAGAAGGAGTTTCTGGATCAAAGGCCGTAGTACCCCTCCCCCCCCCTCTTTTTTGGAACGGGCAGTTGAGTGGTTTTAGTTGGTACCTCCACTCTTTCAAGCATATTTCTAGCTGGAATCAAGGATTTTGTAACACCTTTTAGATCAGTAAATGAATCGGGAAGATTATTTGCAAGATGCTACACATTGATGATTTTACGAACTTGGAGTTTGCTCTCTTGGGTACGTGGATCAGAGATTGAAATGGCGATAGCATTTCAATCAATTTCCGGGCATTCTTTTTGGTATTTGAAATCTCTCCTTAATGTAAGAAAATATTCCTTATCAAATATGCAATTAGTGTGATGGGCTGTGAATAGATCTCTGGTAGGTTCTAGGTACTTAATAATTGATGGGGATTTGTACCCCATATATATGCCTAGTTTTTTATATAGGCCCATGGATGTCCGTTGTGATGGTGAGATCGGGACATATGCAGCACATCCGAACTTACGCGGACGGGGAATGCTAGGAGGATTTCCACATACCAATTGAAAGTACTATGATATGCAGTAGGCCGCAATTGAATTTGGTCAGCAACGCGTAAAACTGTGTGACCCCAACACGAGGTTGGCAAGCTGTTATTTATTAACAAAGGTCTTGCAATAAGGTTGATCCTCTTTATTAGAGATTTGGCCAGACCATTTTAATTATGAACATATCGTACAGAGTGTTGAACTTCAATCTCCATGGCCATGCCAGAGTCATTGAAGGCATGTGAAAAGAATTCTAAAGTATTGTCCATGTGAATTGGTTTAATTTGAATTTCTGGATAATGGGTCACTTCCCTCACTGTCTTAGAAAATGCATGTTTTCGTGTGGACAAAATACACATGTGTGACCATCCCGTACACACGTCAATAAAAACTATAAAATACTGAATGGTCCATATAATGGTTGGATAGGACCACAAATATCACCTTAAATTTATACGAGGAACTGAAGTGGCTCAACTTGCATTTTAAGATACGAAGGCCTTAAAATTAGCTTTCATATGGCACATGATATACACACAAAGTCTGATGACTGATAAAATCTTGAATTATGCAAATTGTGACCAATGGAAATCCTAGTAATCTTTATTATCATCCTGATGCCGGGATGGCCTAGCGATCATGTCAAGTTGAGAATGCGTCAACATTTTGAAAGATTACCTTGTAAGCAACATGTTATATGGGCTTGATGTACGTATAGTACAGTCCAGACGACTGAGAGGGAATTTTTTTTAAGTACTTGATTGCCATATTCGTAATCTTTTATGAAGAATAGATAGTCTTGTTTGTTGTCTTCATGGGTTTTAATGTGAAAATCATTCTTATTTTAAGTACTTGATTGCCATATCTATAATCTTTTGTGAAGAATAGATAGCCTTTTTTGTTGTCTTTATGGGTTTTAATGTGAAAATCATTCTTACGGATATATCGATAACTAATTAAGTTACGTGACGAATCGGAATACAATAAGGCATCATTAATTGTTACTTGTGTACCATTTAGGATGGTAAATATGGCACATCAAGTGCCAAAAATTACAGTATCGCGTTCAGCGATAGTCAAAATATCTCCACTCATCTTTTTTAAAGCCTGGAAATATTTCAACTCCCTCATTATAGAGTTTGTAGTAGCACTGTCCACAAGGCATAATTCATCTTCCATCAGATTGTTCCCGTAGATAGCTATATATAAAACTAAAAAATATTCATAAGAAAACCTTATTAATACATACAATACAATCTTTATTATATCTGATATAATATAAATGACAATAATACTTATGTTCTATTACAATATCACAAATAGACATAAATAACTACATCAACCACTAAGGAGAATAGGACTAATCAAAGTCTCCAAACACATCAATTGAGTTGTATTCAACTATCATGTTCTTTGTTCCCATAGGTCCTCTGATGTCTGGAGGGTCATGGCGTTGCTAGGTCCGGGAGAAACTTCTTGCGAATAACCAGCTTCATTTGTGTCATCTGGATGAAGATTGAAGTTGACTTTAAACATTTTTTCCTTGTGGTGCATTGCGTTCTTAAGATTACTCGTAATGAATTGTGTCTTGCACTTGTTAGTAAGATGCTGCCACACTCGTCACAAAGAGCTTAGTTTTGTCAACCGTTGGATTTGCAATGCCTTTCCACGGCCCATGTTTTTAGGCTATTGCTTCCATTTTCCCTTGAAAATCGACAGTTTGCCGTTAGAGGCATCATCAAACTTTCATCCATTGGCGACATATGGGAAGAGCTTTAAGCTCCCTTGAATTGAGAGCTTGTGGTTGCTCGTGGAATGGTCACTGGTATGGCCCTACTTGTCAGCCTGTTATCTTTGTTTTTTTTTCATCACATGTGGCGATATGTCCGTGGCGGTAACTGCGTATCTGTGGATCGGTCGCCTGGTGCCTTGGCCACTGGGGTCGTCGTTCCCCTTTCCCATTCCCGATCAGATTTGTTTCTGATTCGCATCTGTTCGCTGCCATCCCATCTGTTCGCCGCCTCCCTGTCTGGCCGCAGGTGAGACTTGCTTCCTTGCAATCCGCTGTTCTGCCTGCTTTTCTCCAACCCCGCCGCCGTTCGCCGGTTACCCCGGTCAGCCATCCATCGGCATGCATCTCTGCCAGGGTGCCGCGCTCGGGTTCCCGCCGGTTCACCGCCCTCTTACTGCAGCGCTGGCTCCTGTGGCATCGTTGCTACATCGGCTCTAGCAGACACGTGCTGCAACTCTGCTCTGCTTGTTGCTTGCTCATTCTCTGAATATGTGGTTCTCCTACTTGCTGCTAGCTTGTGCACTTCCCTAGATGAGGCGATGCGGGAGTACCCATGAATCGTAAAAAACCTAATCTCTTTCGCGCACACATCGCTAGTGTCAGGGGAGGAGGAGGGGCGCACTGACGAGTGGCTGCTGCCAAGCCGGCTGGCGAACATGGCGCCATGGTGCTACAGGGCGATGGAGCCCTGCCCCATGGTTGATTGACATCGCCTATCACAAAGACTTCCGAATGGCCATGGACTACTTCGCTAACATCTACTCTTCGAGGCCATCTACCTTAACCCATTAAACCACACTATAAGACTTGTTCCAATTCTCTTTTCTCTTCATGTTTGTACTGGATTAGGAACTGTGATGCTGACTCTAGTGAGGTGGGATGGATGTTTTCTGGTATAGTATAACATTATTTTAGAGAAAAGGTGGAGTCAAATTTAGGTATAGGATCCTAATGTGCCGTCTAACAATTTGAGTTTTGCTGTCCCAGATCCAGTGTATGAAAGACATGGAATACAATTGGAGTATGCTCTGGACTGGCGGTTGTGAAGGCTGTGTGCCTCGCCTTTCATGACGAACACAACGATCGCTGTGTTCGTAGCCAATGTCGCCTTCGTTTTCGCTGGGTACTCCCTATACACCACTGCACCCGCCATGCCCGCCGACTTTCGCCATTAGCCTCAGGGTTCCAATTTTTAGTAAGAGTGTACTGTAACCTGAATAGTCGAAGGTGTCAAAGGCAGGCCAACTTCTCCCCTGCCCCGGTGAGCTGCAACATACAACTGCCAACTTACTAGCCAGAGCAGGTTAAGCTTGCTCCCTCTTTGAGATGAGTTCAGTTTCTTGTTCTATTTATAATTTGGGAGATGGATTCGAGTTGTATTAGATTGTTCAAATCAATGGATTAGCTAGCTAGATTTTAGGTTTGTGTATTAGGAAGTGAAGTTTCTGCAAATGCTCATCCCCTGCTGTTGTGAAGGTCAGTGTTGTGCAGATTCTTAGCATAGTTTATCGTTTCTTAATTTTGTCCCTATAACAGTTATGATGTTCCCGTCTACAAGATTGTTATTTAAACTTTTAATTTTTCAGGCCTAAACTTCTATGTCGTCCTATAAGGATATTTGAAAAAATAAACACCGGAGGCCACACTGAGTGTGGATACCATTTATATTTCTGTGTGAAGACATTGTATCGTAACAGCTTGTTCCGAAAAAAAATCCGGTTTGTGTTTTGAAGGACTTCGGTTCTCTGTATTTTTTTGAGAGGGGTATCTGATTGTTGGTTGATAGTTTTGCGCTAAGTTATCGGTCCAAGTCCATGAAAAAAATTTAGAGGAAGCGACGATGTTGTATAGTATAGCATAGTTCCATGTAGTACCGAGTGTATTTTCTTTATATATTTTAGAACAATAATCTTATCTTGATCCCACTGCTTTGATTCATATGGCTTAGTGAAAAATACTGCAGGTGCTCATGTTTGTGCATGAGGGTTTGCTGAAAGGAACAGAAAGAACCAGTTCAGGCCACTAGGGCCATCCGATGATTGCATCAGGTTGTTCTTCCTTGCCGTTGTCACCAAGTTCTTCACCAATGCTTCATGTACTCTGCAGCTCAAAAAAATGCTTCACGTACTCTATACAGTATTCGCCCCTTGACATTCATAATGTCTCTCATGTGGTTAGTGCATACTACTTTTATGGACAGATTTAACCAAAAGAAAGTTTTTGTTGTTCTTGAGTAAACAAGGGTTGGAGTATTGGTTGGAGCATATGTTCGAAGCCGTGAGCCTTCAGTATTGTCATTTATGTGTTGACCCGACTTTCATCTTGCTAACACTAACAGTTATGGGTGGTTAATTTAATCTTCCTGTAAAATATGAACATGTTTTCTTCTTTGTTGACTGGAACAATATCACGAGTTCCTCTCATACACTTATTTTGGAATAAATATTCCTGAGGTATTTTATAATTTTCTATTTTTAAGTCCATGCTATCGATTTTATGTGGTAGAAAGCTATGAAGTTCCTCTATTCCTCTTTCTTTCCCTTGATACAATACTCTAGAGCAGATCTATGCAAGTGTTTTTGCTATGTTTGTTTTGCAGGATTATGTTATCCTCCTATCCTGCACGATTCTTTGAAAGTGTGGAGCTTGGTGGTGGTCATGTTATGATAATCTTGGTGTTCCAAGTTGTGACATCGGTCCTCCAGATGATGTAGTTGTAACACCGATGACATTTTTCTTTTGTCTCGACCTTCGTAATGTTTACAGTGTATGCCAATGAGTATTGGCTCCTTTTTAGTGCCGATGTTTTGGACTGTATGCCAATGAGTATTGGCTCCTTTTTAGTGCCGATGTTTTGGACTGTCAAGCAAAGAGGATAAGCTACCACCTGTTCGCCAGCTAGAAAATGTATTATGACAGATCTAATATGTAGAATATCCTCCCCCCTCCCCCCTCCCCCCTCTTCAATTTTATTTCCTTTTGCTAATATGGATAGGCAAGAACACTTTGATTGATTGATACTATTTTGGTAAAGAAGAAAACAACAGTGCAATCACCAAATCTAACAAAACAATAATATGCTAATCCTTAATTATATTATTATAAAATATTTTTCTTAACAATAGAGCGAAGTTTTGTGTGTTCTTTTGCCTTAAAACGGGAAGTAAATATTTTGCATTTTAGAGCTGATAGGAGGTGATGCTGATTAAACTGGGAGGAACAGTGCTTGGGCTGCTTTTGTACACGTTATGAAAGGGTTAAGTGAAGTTTATGAAATTCAAGTAGTTGGTGCACCATGATATTTTTGCATGACATGCCTGGCCTTGAATGCTTCACTCTTATTCTTGATCCATCGGGCTACTGTATGTCATCGTTTTAATGAAATCAAGGTGATGCTTGTTTTACTCTCCAACTGATCATGATGCCACTCATGCCAGCTCTAAAAACGACAACAAAGGATGGAAACGACAACAACAAAGGATGGCGCGGCAAAGAAAGCTAAGGTCCTTCTAGTACATATGAAAGCCATACGTAGTATGAGCTACCCTCTTAGCTCATCATGCTTAGTCTGAAGTAAGATATAAATAAGGTCTGAATAGAGTTGGTGGTCACGAGTGCGATGTTGTTGCGGACACTAGCACGTTGCTGTTGCTAGACAATTGGACAATACTTCGAACGAAAGACAATTGGGTATCAATTGGTTGGCAATTAACAGGACAGGCTAAATAGTCCCAGGTCAACGACCAGTACCCAAACGTTAAGCTAAAACATGCAAATCTTACAACTTCATTTGCGACATTCTTATGACAATTCTTTTTAGTAGAGGGACTAATTCATTTCAGTGCAAAATTTAGATTAGTAGAAACTTCCAAATAGGACAGTGGCAGAGCACACCAAACTAAACAGCACGCAAGCAAAACTAGCAAAACAGAAGGCAGCAAACACAGGTGCAGTAAGTTACCAACAGACACAACGTTAATGGCAACAACAGATGCCTTGGCATCACAGAACTGTTTTGCTCAAGGACAGAACTCAGTGTAATATTAGAAACATTAATATAATCAAATTAAAGTACCAGGACACGATATTCAGACTCCATATTTATAATCCCACTGCCATGAAGGTAGTTCCAACATCAATACAAGGAAATACTCTCAGGACAACAGAGCATACCACGAACTAATAAAGACCATAAGCTGTGGCACGAGTCCATTTCGGCAATTATATTATTTATGATATCATCATCATCGAACAAGTTCCGATCAATCAATCAACCCATTCAGGCAAGGTAGCAGCTTAAAGAGTAGAACCGACTCCTGCTCCTCCACGGCGGCACTCGTTGAGCATGTCAAGGTAGAACTGGCACTTGCTGATGTCGCTTCCATAGTGGTTGATGCACTGCATTGCAAATGAAGGAACAGTTAGTACAATATCAGCAAATATGTGCAGCAACTGAGTGGAAAAATAACAATTGAGTGCTACAATGAACTACCTCCCTCTGTTCTACAATACTAGTACTCCCTGATGCTGATGCAACAGGCTTATATTGTGGAACAGAGGGAGTAGTATATTTTACCAAGAAAACTGATCCCTGATGCTTATGTAAGAGCTATACCAACTAATAATATACTTGAGATTCTGTCATTCTGGCAGAAGTGCCAGTTTAGGGAGGCCTTTTAAGGTACTCAGTTATTATGAACCTCAAAATCTACACTGTAATAGAAAGACGAAGGAGACACTATACCAAAGAACAAAGATAGGTAGCACAATCAGAGTCTAAATCAAAAATAAAAATAATGACAGGAGAATTATGCAACATATGGAGAGGGGGGCATACATCTTGGAAAGCCTTGGAAGAGTTGTCGCATGAATCAGATCCAGCAGTGTTGCCCATTGGAGTCATAGATGAAGCAGCTTCAGAGACAACTGTCTCATGCTGAATGGTACGGGGACCCATCACAGCATCAACAGCCCTGTGTGCAACAGCACTGCCAGTGCCAAAAGCCATACCTGAGATGTGCAAATGAGATATAAGCACCAACATTGTGAATGTACAGTATTGGTAGAAAATAGTAGATGCAAAGACATACCCTGAGCAATAGTGGACCCAATTCCACTCATGATGCCACCACCACTGCTCTGGGGAGCAGGAGCAGGAGGAGGAGCTTGACGGGCTGCAAGATTGTATTTGCAAATGTCAGTCATGCAGGTCAGATAAGCATTGGAAAATAGATAAGCAATCAAACAATTATCAATATGGTCTAACTTATAATAAACCATGGTTACAAACAAGGAATAACAAGTCTGATGTTCATGTTGATTCTTAAGCAGTAGAAATGTGTCATCAATTGCATCACAGCAAAGTACCAAACTAGAGACTAATATGTAAAAGAACATTCACAGAATGACTGGGCAGCTTGTCTATACAGAACATGATCAGTGGAGGATAAGGCAAGTACCAGGCTGTGGTGGGTTCCTCACTGGAGCAGCACGGGGAGCAGGGCGTGACCTTCCTGTTAAGACAATGGCAAAAATGAGTACACCCCAACCATAAATAAATATAAATACCAAACAACACATGATTTTCAATGAAAGAAATTGTCGCTTCAGCAAATGGATATATACACAACAACAATATGCAGGAGAATAAAGCAGCATATCAATGAACTATCTCAAGAGCAAAATGATCAGCATTACTTGCAGAAGTCACTGCAACTAACGGCATACAATTAGAGGTCATAAACAATTAGTTAATACCAGAATCAGTCTAAGAAGGGATGAACAGAAAATAACATCCATTCCCTCAAAAGATTACGTTTTACTATGTGCCCCTGTCTGAACCAAACACAGTTAAGCTAATAACAGATGGTTATTCAAGAGGCACATCAGTATCATTAATCATCTGAAGAAATTATTACAAATGTGTCCACAGGAAGAAATGTGAAAAAACAGTAAGCAATTCTAAGAAAATGAAGGAACGAGAGAAATAGATGCAATGTGCAAGGCTGCTAAAAGGAACAGGTCTTTAAAAGATTGGTGTTCTATTTTAACATCCTAAAGCGACTAGGTCACAGCATTTCTATATGCCCACTAACTAAACCAAAATAGTATGCATAACTATAATGGCTACTCAAGAAGGCAATTAGCACAAAAGCAACAAAAGAATAAACAGCTGTACAGCTTCAAAACAAATTAGGGACTAGCCTGCTAGATGACAAACTGTGATCACACAAAGCTAACAAGTATGGAACATCAGAAATTAGAGAATATTGGATGGACTGCTTGGGATCCCTCCTAGTTAAGATAGATGATGTTCCAAGAACACAGACCAACAGAAACGTCCCTATTTACCCCTTAACTAAACCAAGGTAGTATGTAAGACCATAATGGCTACTCAAAAAGGCAAACAACATATGCAAAGCAATCGTGACAATTTGTTGACATGTCTCAGGCTGCTTGGGAAGCACATCTAGTTTAGCACAGATGAACTGCAGATGACTTGCTCCCTCAAGAGGCCTGGAAGAGCATCAGATGCTCATTTCATATGCGCCTCCTAACTAAGCCAAGACAGTATCAAGGACGGTAATGGCTACTCAAAGAGGCAAAGGTTAAAATACCCTGATGGCCAACTACAGAAGAAAGAACATGCAACATACAAAACCACATGAAATTGGACAGACTACTTGACTAAACCACACAAAGCAAGCATAAACGAGTAACAATGTGAAGGTATATGGATCCATCTTCTAAGAAAGGATGATAAAAACAGCATCCTTTTCCATAAAAGGAGAAGGATTCAAATTTGTTATATGCCCCTGTCTGAACCGAATGAGAATGAGACTCTGCAATCGATTATTCGAGAAGCAATACGTCACCTACTGAATAGAAAGAGGTAAATTACAAGTGAGGCTATATGAAATCCATCAAAACTAAGGACCGATAGAAATCAGACCCCTAATTCTAGAAATAGGGTTTCAGTTTGTTCTATGCCCCTGTCTGAACCGCCTGGAAATGGGAAATGTCCGCAACCGGTTATTCGAGAAGCAATCGGTTCTACGCTGACCAAAGAAATGGTTCGCATTCACAAATCCACGAATAACCCGAGCGGCCTACGTAAGATCTAATACGATGGATCCAATCGTTCTTGCGCCTCGATGCGTCAAATCATACTCGGCCAAACACAAGAAATCGCTAGGATAAACTACCGCAGAAGCGCAGATCTAATCTGTTCGAACTAAAGGACCAAATCTACACGCCCAAATCCAGATCCGAGACAAACAATGGTAGGTCGTGCAAAAGGAAACATAAGGAGGGCAGGGACTGGATTTATACCTCCTCCTCCGCTGCGGCGAGGCATGGCGGCGGCTGGAGCGGACGGCGGAGGAAACCCTAGAGGAGAGGCGGCGGCTGTAGGGGAAACGGGTGAACAGGGAGCCAACGGATCAGAATGGTTAGACGTCGAGGCAGACCGCGGCCTAGGGTTGGGATTTATAGCCGGAGAGGGACATCGAGTGAGGATTTTTTTCTTTTCCTTCCCATCTTCTTGCGAGACAAGTAAGCTGACAGGTGGGGCCTATTTTGTGATAACGCTCGATGACCGGTGGGACCATCACGTACGCGGTGGTGTTCCAAATTTTTTTGCTAGGAGACTGGTATCATTATCCAGCACGAGCGGTATATGCTTCGAACACTCTAGATCCCACCGGTTAGTTCGTGTCGCTCAGCCGCAAGAACTTGAGCGATTTTTTCCCCGGAAGACAGGGATCCCGTGAGACCGACGGTTATAGGGAGTTCAAAATATTCAAAAAATTAAAATGGGGTACATAAGAGTTTTGAAATTTCTAAATTTTCTAAAAATCATGAATACATTCACAAGCTTGTCATGGTGCTCCTTCTCCTTGCAAGAAAAATAAAGAGGTGCAACACTTGTGGGCCGCCATACAAAAACAAATAGTTTAAGACTCATACAAACTTACCACATTACAATGAAGAGATGGTCGGACAGTGTTAAGCGGCCCTAAGATTCTAACTTATGTATGCCACCTACATCTATTGGGCATCCCTTTAACCTATGGCGGTGACTTAATCATCGGCCATAACTAGTTCAACAATAGTACACAATAAAATGTGCCTCATATTAATGCATGGTGTTCTGTAAAAAAATACAATCAAAATGGGCACCCATTGGCACTTACCCCCTTCGTCCACAAATACGTGCATATCATATGAATTTACTGTCAAAGCTTACAAAGTTTGACCGAATATACAAAGGAAAATGTTAAGTACAAATATTGAATTAATACCCTCGCAAAAAAAATGAATTAATACATTATAATATTGATACTAATTTAGTATTGTAGATCCCCATATTTTTTATATAGTTGGTCAAACTTGGAATGATTTGACTTTGACTAAATTCATACACGGTGTATTTGTGGATTGAGGGAGTATAATCATTAGCCTACGGATTGATCAAGCAAACATGCATGGTGGCTTCACAAAATCCCCTCTCAAATCAAACTTCGTGTTGTTCACAATAATGGGATCTAGTCGCAAATTTACCTTGCATGTAATCCTAAACTACACAAATGGGATAGAATCACCCTAATCGAGAACTAATCTATAACAACAACGATATGCAACAATCAACAGAGGTGTAACCATATCATCATCCTAACCTAGAGATCATGGATTACATTTTGCTCGTCGTCGTACACTAGAGGGAGCTACCATTCCCATTGCCATAGAGGAGGGAGTCGGTGCCATCGCGATGTGAAGGTGAGAGAAGTGGAGAGGAGAGTGAGCAGACGAGAGTGAGGGAGTGGGAGCGAGGAGAAACGTATGCTCCTAAGGTAACGTGGCGTCTCCTACCCGTCTCTGAGTGCCAACCCTACCTTGCACCCACTAGGGCTTGGCTAGCTCCAAACAACCAAATCGAGTGTTCTTAGCGGGCCTTGCCAAAGGATAGTTTAAGCACCGTAGCAGTTAAAGCCAAGGCCTCATGTAGGCATCCAAGACTCAAAGTTTCACCTTGCCGGCCTAGTTGGAACCAAATGCTCTCATAGTTTCTCGCATATCTTAATTGTACGTCTTCTTAAATACGTGGTCAAAAAAATTAATAAAAAAATCACTCGTTATTCCAGTTGTAAATACGATACTAACATTTAAACATAGTAAAATTTGTACGCTCTATTCTTTTGATGGCCAAAAGTGGTATAATAAACAAGTAAAGAACACCCTTCATGCATTAAGTGATGCATAATTAGAGCTAATTTTACAAAAAAAAGGGAAAATAGTGAGAAAATAAAGATGGATTTGCTTTTGCAGATATGCACTACCTTCTTCATTGAAATTTAATTGTTTTTTTTCAAATGGATAAGTTAGTAAAATATAGAATTTATATGGTTTCCAATAGTAGTTTCCGTAGTAGTAGTTTGTTTTCAGATATTGCAAGTCAAAGCTACTCCTTCCCTCCTTCCTAATATGTAAGGCCCCTTTGAAATTTGAGCTTAACTTTGACCATGAATTTGACTTGTAAAATATGAGTCATAAGCCACACAAACTATATAATTGGAAGCGAATTATATAGGGGTGTCTGGTGGTACAATTATTGTATCGGATGACTTATATTTTGTTTGCCAAATTGATAGTCAAAGTTAAGCTCAAACATATTCAAACTGCACATCAAGAAAAAATATGGCTGATCTTGCCAATTGATATTCAAAGATAAAAAGTAGGAAGGACATATTGTTCAATGATTTCCCTTCCTCCTAACATAAAGTAACAAAATATATGTAAAATCAATTTCTTCCTCCTAACATAGATTGTGTTCTTGGACTGAAAAGGCTTAGATATTACCCTGATAGAATAACAGAGAGCCTAAGGACATGTTCGGCAGTCATCTGGCTTCACCAAATTATCAAAACAACACTCCAAATCCCAATGTATGAAGAGGAAGGCATCCAGAAGGGAGAGAGAGAGAGAGGATCCAGGGAGAGAGAGAGAGGATCCACTGTAGGGTTCGAACCGGAGACTTGCCCTAGAGAAACCAGGAGTACATGATTGCCTTGGTCCGCAAAATTAGCCTAGGCCGCCCTCCGTTCAGGGCATACATAGGGAGGTTTTCTAAGATCGGGAGCAGATGTGCTCATCCAGCTAAACCCTCGGAAAATAAAACCTTTCGATGAGGTAAGGAGGTGAGTAGGATATAGCTGATTATCCTCAAACTAAGGACCATAATAATGTTACATTAAACTGACATAGATGCGTTCACAAAGGAGAGAAAAAACATATTGGATACACGATGTTGAAATGCTTGCAATATCACTTTTACCCTAGTTGGATATCCAATCCATGATTTTCGTAAGCCTTTGGATTAGCCAAGTGGTGCTACTACTGCAGTAGGTTTCTCCGCCCCGGCTATGGTTGTATCGATGTTGGTAGGCATCAACACGTTGAAGCCATCAGCTGCTGTCGACAGGATCATCCCAGGTATCTGTGGGTGCCAGTGCAATTCTTTCAAATCTTTCTGGCCCTGCAACATATAGGAAAAATGGTCATATGTACTTGCTCCTCCACAGGCAACGATTTTGTTTCAACAGAAGACTTTGGCCGCAAAAGATGACAAAATGGAAATTAAAGCCATCTTATGTAACTTTTTGAGACGAAATTTGATAAGAGTACCTGATGAACAAAGAGAAGTTGTGGGGGCAAATCTTCAGGAGCATTTGCCTGCTCTTTCATCTTTGCTCTGAATTCAGCTTCCTCTTCTGCATCTTTTTCCAATGAAAGATCCCAAATGCTGAACACAAACAATTTAGTATGTTACACAGCAAAAGAATTGAAGATGTGTAAGCACAACATTTCGACAATTTGCAGAACTTAAAAACATAAAATGAGGGGAGGGGAAGAGGGAGGGGCAGCTACGTGAGTTGATGATCAGCAGATGATACAGCCAATGTTGATGCTTCATGTGGACTCCATTCCACAGATGTAATCGGGTGCTTGTGGTACTCAAAATGCGCTACCAATGAGTCATCCTGCCAATACAATAGAAACACATCGCATAAAGAGTTTATGCAAGTATACCACTCTTGAGGAATAAGCTATTAGTAGTACAGATAGCAAAATATATTTAATACGACCAAAAAATGGCAATAGAATATACTAGGTCGTAGTCTAGCTGCAGCGATTTTGGCACAAGTGCATACTATATATATACACTAATAGTAACAAAATAGTATCTAAAAACACATATCAAATTGATAATTCTAGTACCAAGGACATGCCAAGTTTTACTAGTCTTCTATTTTATCCAAAATACCATTTCACCTATATTTTTCGTTCTGAATATTGAGTACATAGAAAGGAATACAGAAGCCTAACTCAAAAGTACATCATAACAAAAATTGGAGAAAAACACCATTTAAGCTGATAGTCTGAAACAGACAAGCATACAAAATTGTACTTTCTCAAGAGAAAGGTACCTTGATTAATCTAAGATCACGAATTGAGAAACTGCCATCATCACATCCTGAAGCTATCATACAGCTAGCAAGCCTGATAATGGAGGCCACAACATAAACGTAATATTATATAGAAGAAATGGTAGTGCTCAACTGCTCGTGAATGTAAAAATCCTACTAAATATACCGATTCCAAGAGATAACATTCACATCAGCATTGTGGGCCTTAACAGAAATACAGGGTTGCTTCCCTGTCCTGATATCCCAAATACATATCTTTCCATCCACTGAACAAGAGGCAAAAATGTCGGCTTCTGTGGGACTCCACTGCAAGAATGTAATCATAACATTTGAGGCAATCAACATTTTTAGAGCACATAGGAGTAGATATATGATAAATCATTCAGCAGCATGCCTGCAGATCCTCAACACTGCCTGAGTGTCCAACAAAAGGTTTTGTATCTACTTCCCAAGTGTTCGAAGATGGCTCCCAGAGGTGAATGCACTTGTTGCAATCGCCTGCATTGAAACAACATTAAATTGGTTATGCCAACGAATATATGCCAAATTAATGGCACTGCATCTATGAGTACATGGCAGAGAGAGTGCCATGTAAAATTCAAGACACTGTAGCAGAGGGCAAACATTCTAACATGGAATAGATCTAATTACATACCAGAAACAAGTCTCCCAGTAACAAGTGGACTCCAATCAATCGCGTAGCCTTCATCTTTATGGCCACCAAATACTTTCAGAGGTACGTGATTATGGATTTTGTCGTCTTCTTTGTGAGCAACAGGTCCTGAATCTGCTAGTGAATTAAGGAAGGATTTGAAGTCCCACACCTGCATATGAAGCAAAGGAACACACAGTTAACAATTATACACAAAGAAGGTATTTGGCTCGCTGCATTATGTTCCGTGTAAAGTTTCTTGGAGGAAAATAAGATGCATAAACGGAGAAGGAATTAGGTCATGGAGCGCCTATACTCGTAATTAATATTGTGCACAGATTATACTATATGTTCTTGGTTAAATGGGGCTGAAGATTGACCTAAAACGTTGAGCAGGCCAACCATGAGTAGAAGTAAAAGGAAACGAGGGCCAAAATAAATTACCTGAACATGACCTGTGTCTCCCCATGTAGCACATATGTGTGGTTGTTGAGTCATTGAGCGTATTCGGTTTACACCCCCTGCGTGGGCCACTTTTTTAAGCTGGTACATACAACATTGGTACATCAACAAATGAAGGATTATACCAATGGAGCACGCTGAATTGTGGAATAGAACAATTGATGTCAAAGCAAAATCTGGATTCGTGTACTCGGAGAAAATACATACATGTAAGATGGGCTTTATATCTTCATTGGTTTCCTCCTCTTCTTCTTCATCACTGCTGCTGTCGCTATCCACATCGGTGTCAGCATCAAGCGTTGAAGATGGTATAGGTTCCCGCTTCTTCCCCTTTATGTTGGAAAGCTTGAAAAGGGCGACATAGTTCCATGCAGCCTTTTCAGCCTGAAATGTGATGAGAGGTTCTTGTCATGGACCATGGTTTTAAAGGCATCGCCTAGGCGTCACCTAGGCGTCCAGGCGCCCCTCCTCCGCTTTGCAAAAATGGGCGCTTTAGGCGCCTAGGCGTCCAAAGCGCCCGCCTAGGCGAGCGCCCCCCTGTCGCCTTAAGACGCCTTAACGCCTTAAAAACCATGTCATGGACTAGTTAATTAATTTAGATAGGAGAGCTGCATGGAAACATATTGATTGAAAGAATGAAACAGATATGGTAAACAAGTATCAAAAGTTTCTTTTCATGGACGAGTTACTTGAGATTCCATCAATAATATTATTTTTTCAAGACCAAAATCCAGCACAAGACCAATCCTTTTAGTTGAATTTGATTGTTAAACTTCAACAGAACACGTTGAAGCAGTAACACAAATAACCATGAAACAAGAACCATAGCATTCACACTAAGTTCTGATATGGTTCATCTGTACTAAACATTAGCAGCTGTATATGAAATTCCAATGAGAAACTAATGCAAAGATGTAAACATATAGCACATTCTGAAGAGATAGGCGTCTGTATGTTGCAGAAATGAACTGCAGTCTTAGTTTTGCTAGTAATACACAGCATGAATTGAAATACATGGAAAGTATGTAGTAGTATTTTCTGTGTCTATTTTGAAAAAAAAAATAGTAAAGACAGAACGCACCTGAGTACCAGCAACGCCATACAATGTGTGTGGGAACTCTGATCAGACAAGCCCAAGTTGATCACGCACAATATCAAAGCTACAATAGGAAGTGAATCGTTGAGAACAGAGCATGTTAGTCTGAAATTAAGATGCATACAATGCCCCCTGCGGGGGAATTAATTTTACCTCAAGCAAGGCCACCCAGTACTAAATCCTCGGAGATAGTTGTAAGCCTCTGGATCAAACTGGAGTTCCTCCCCCTCCTCTAGTTCATCTACACCTGGTTGCCACACCTACCAACAAAATCAACCATTTAAGTGTAATTCTACACACGCTTTTTAACACCACTCTTACTATCAGAACAGATAAGAAAAATAATAATACAATTAATCACATGAGTTACTAATCTCGACAGCCATCTATATGAACCAATAAAAAGACTAATAATTAGCATTTGAAACGGACGATTAGTGCCCCCTCACCTTTGCCGGCCCAGAAGCCACCGCAGGGTTAGCAGACGATGAAGCTTCAGGTTTCTTCAACCCCTAAACAAGCAAACATCGACCAAGAAAGAACGAAAATTAGGGAGACGAGGCAAAGATTATGGATGATGAGAAGAACAAAAGCCACTGCGGACTCGCGTGCCTTGGTCTTCTTCTTGGACTTGCTGGCCTTCTTGATTGTGCGACCCATGAGCCCGCCAACGTTGAGCGGTCTTACGGATAGGGAGGGAGGAGGAGAGCAGCTAGGCGGTGGTGGTCGGAGTTTGAGGACCCAGTCCAACAGCTGTCCAGAGAAACAGCGGTAAAAATAAGGTATCCAGAAACTGCAGTCTGGTTCTTTTCGGCTTCTCATGTCCTGGCTTATTGCCTGAGCTGTATCATGAAAATTCTGTAACACCCTTGGGATGAATTTGTTTTCTAACTGTTTTGAGACATTTTGTATTGTTTCTCGCATATGTGATCACAAAGTTAATTTTCCGAACATGATAAATTGCTAAATATTACAATTAAAACAGGAGGTCATTGTTAGTTCATTACAAGTCAAATTGAAGGAAGGGTATTACAATTAAAATAAGGTGCTGGTCACATTGAAAAACAAAAGAATTCATTTTACATTGTACTGAAATCATGGATGCTGGCCACGTAACAAAGGAAAAAACATAGTTATCCATCTATTGTGTGTCGTGTCGAGCATCACAGCAGCACAGCATCAGTACAGATCGAAGGGAAAAACAGGGGAAAAAAGAGAGATTTTACCTGGTCGAGTCGAGCAGGTCACAGCAGAGCGAAGGGAGCCGCGCTGGAGGAGAGCAGCGGGAGAGCCGGTAAGGCAGCGCCGGTCGACGGCCACAGCAGAGGGAGCCCCGGCGAGCTCAGGCTCCGTAATGCCGCGTAGGGAGTGGCCACGGGCTACAACTCCTCCATGGGATGGAACAGAGAGGAACGGGGGAGCGAATTGGCGGCGAGGGGGAAGAGGCAGGCGGTGGCCGGAGTTTCCAGGGACGGGGGCGACGGCGGCGGCGGAGGTGTTGGGAAGGAGGAACCCTAGTCTTTTTTCAGTTCGAGAGGAGACGACGGGCTCGCTCGGTGTGCTGTGTCACTGTGTGGGCTGAGAAAAAAACAATCGGTGCCGATGCTGCGCGGTGGCATTTGAACTTGAATAACGCAAAATTAAGGGGCATCAACTTCTACAGTTTCGGCACTTCCCGCAAGGGCGTACGGCATCGAGAATATGCCCCTTCACGGCTTCAACCGCGGCGAGCTCAATTTCCCTCTCAAGGTAGAAGGGACGGGCCAGAGCTGAATCGTCTCTGACCGCGAGCGGCGGGAGGATAGGAAGACCCGCGAGCGCCTCGAGGCAGAGCGCCGCGACACGGCGATGGCGGCCGCGCTCGCCGGCCTTAACCCGCAGCTCATCGAGGAGGAGGCTGGAGGAATTCGCCGAGGATAAGCGGAAGGCCGCCGCCGCGATGGGAAGAAGGTGAAGAAGGAGAAGCTGGGCGGTGATGCGGGGCCGTCGACAGCTCCGGGGCCGGCCAAGGTGAAGGAGGAGGACGTGGGGCTGTCGACGATGCCGGCGGTCATCGACCTCAACAGCGATTCCTCCTCGTACGACTGGGAGGAGGACCAGGGTTAGAAGGGAATTTGGCCAACTTTTGGTTGTACTATGTATATATTATGTTAAATAGATGTGTTGGTTTCAAACTCGGTTTGAATTCGGTCAAATTTGATCAAATTTGGAGGTGATCGTTTGATTTACTCCGCTAACTTTAGAAGATCAGTTAAAAACTGCTATCGGTTAGAGGATTATTTTACGGTCGTTTAGAGATACCCTAAGGTGGGACTATGAAACCCATTGAAAATGTACATAGGGCGCAAGTATGCAGAACCTAACTTGAACCAGTGAATAATTTTAACATACTCCTATGTCCTACTCAGAGTAGCGAATTCAACCGCTCGCAGTATGGTATTCCAAAAAAATATATCATATGGATATAGAGTGCCAGATCAGTAGGAAAATACTTTAACAGGAGCCAGAACCAGGTCATTAAATATTTTGCTGGCATCCGACTTCATAATCTAAAGTAGAGAAATCATCTACAAGCTCTATTTAGGCTGGTTCCAGTGAAAGTATCATAGCTACTATCATACATGCCATGTTGGCAAAAAGCTGACGTGGCACAATAATTAATGAAGACTAGTTGAATGTCCGTGCGTTGCTACGGAATAGAAGTTCATGGATGATAAATAACTATCTCAAGCAGTTATCATATTTCTTGAATGAATGCCATGTATGTATTAAGCATTTATCTTCCTCCCTGAAAGTCGTCTCCTCGGCTCTATAGAAAGTTTCCGTGTTACAATAGACATGCAACAAAAGCCTCACATTTAGCTTTCTTTCCGTGTTACTCCAATTACACATATTTGTCATTCACACAAACTAAAAAACGTCTAATAGCATTGCTGTGGAGAAAATATAAATTTTTAACGACAAGCCAATTGACCATCTCTCCACTCTGGCGTTTTCCCATTCACACACCATTGCAGGTCTCTATCCTCTCCAAGATCTGGAAGTGTAGTTAAAATAAAGTTAAAATAGGATCATGTTTTTATGGGCAGTCGTTCCAACGAGGTCGACCTCCATATCCTTTTAATACGATTCTTGGCGGAGGTTGATGAAGCTTAGAGCATCAGGTGAAGACTTGAACCATCTCTTTCACCAAACATACTGTGGTCGCCATCTTTTGGGACCAACCAAAAAGACCGTAACAATTGTATTTTAGTGATTAATCTGCTACCCTCATTTAAGGATGGCAATGGACAGGGTATGGGCAGGATAGAGCAATACCATACCCATACCCGTGTAGTCAATGGGTAGAAAACTTTACCCATACCCATACCGCGGGTATTAATCTTTACCCATGCCCATACCCGACAGGTACCCGTACCCGTTGGGTACCTGACGGGTATTTCCAATAGTAAATAAGTTCTTCACAATTTTACATTAATCAATGTCATATTTGACAAGAAAATAAGTACCGCTACTCTATAATAGGTAGATGAGTACATGAAAATTATCAATGTTTAGAAATCGCAATCACATACTTTCCCCTAGGCTACCCGGACGCATAGATTGAAACTATATTGGTAAGTTTTACAAGTCGGTCTAAATGGGCAGGGTATGGGTATACCCATGGGTACAACCCTATACCCGTGCCCGTACCCGTAAATTAACGGGCGGGATATGGGTATTACCCATGGGTATAAAAGTATGCCCATACCCTACCCATGCGGGTACGATACCCGTGGGTACCCGTACCCGTGGGTAAAATTGCCATCCTTACCCTCATTCTGTATCGTCGTATAACTTCAAATTAGCTGGTGTGAGTTTATAGATTCAGAGGAGGTGCAAACTGCTAGATGGCGTGCAGTGTAATGATGACAAATATGTGTATTTGGAGCAAGTTGCAATTTACAAATCAAGGTGGAACAGTAAATACAAATAGAAAAAGTACATGACTGGGCAATCTATAATGTGCAATTTTAGAGATTCGTGCTTAACTAAGTTGCAATGTATACTCTGGAATCACACATCAAATATTCATGCTTAACTGCATCTTGCATCTGCTCCATATTGACATTTGTGAATCACTTTGTAATACAGTATCGACTGAATTTGAACCAAAGAGAGCTCTTTCTGGGACTCCATATGGTTCGCATTCACCATTTAGGCATGTAACCAAACAGGTTACCCCATATGATGCATCTTGGCTAAAGTTTATCCGAGACAACAAAAAATCAGCCTAGAAATTTATATTGGTCAGAAGTGAAATACTTTGTTTGCATGAATTGCAGAACAAGCAGATCTTGCATGAATTGCAGAACAAGCAGGTCGTAAATCACATTCTGATAGCATGACTATAACATAACAGTAGGTCGACACCCTCCTGTTCAGGCTGCCATGTATCTAAGAGTACATAATTTGAGATACAAACCTATGAACATAATTTGAGATACAAACCTATGAATCACAGGGAAAACAAATTGTCCAGTTCATATATTATAAGGATCTGACTGAACACAATTTCTCAGTAGCAATTTTTTGACAACACCGAATAAGACCTTCAGTTTAAACCTCAATCTTCGAGCCAACCTGTAGACCATCCTCATGGTGTATTCCTAGCAGAACCCATGCTACACCAAATGAGAAGAACTTTGAAAGAGTGACAAAAAGTTTGCATACCTCAATGACACAGCCAACTACGTCATATCCCCAACCTGTAGCTTATACTACCTGATAAGGTGGAAGAGAACAAAACGAGCCATTAGGTAGCAGAACCAATTACAAACTCGATGCTTTATTCCCTTCCTTATATGTCAGTCAATATACCAAATTATAATGTTGTCATAGTTGTTCACGGGGATGGCACCCGCCACGGTGATGACAGTAGTGGGGACGGGGACTGTCTCGAGCTTGTGCAGTGAGGCCTCGAGGCGGACCCTCTAGATCAGGTTTAGCGGGAGGTGGAGGTCTTTCTTGGACCTTGTTCTGTCTCGGCGAGATGGAGGGAGTGTCGTGGTCGGCGGCGGCCCAGCAAAGTTGCTGGCGACCGTCTCCACCTTCAACGGAGATAGCTCCTTCAATGGAAGCGGCGGCAAATCAGAGGCGCGCAACGCGGCGGCGGCACTTGGGTAAGCTGCGTGTGCGAGAGGCCATTTCCCACCTGGGGCAAGCGAGCAGCGTTGGGAAGCACAAGTTGTGAAGCCATTGCACAAGAGTACATAGGATGTGGGAGGCGGCGGAGACGGATCAGATGGACAGGCTATGGCGACATCACGAGGGCTAGCGAACATGAGGAGGCCTCCTCGAGGCGACATGATCGCAGGATATCACGGAATATTAATTGATTACCCTAATTACTGGTAATTGATACGTAATCTGCCGTAATAAAAGGAATAAAGACGCGGGCATGATTTAGCGTGAAAATTGATCATGGGTGTTGTGCGGAGATTCTGAGATTCAGATAGCCGGTCCAGATGTCCCAGACGACGACTGTTGTGTTGAGTGGCGATGTACCATCACCAACTCTCATTTAATAGTAAAGATAGAAACTACTAACTCTTTGCACATAGTTACCATAGGCTAATTGAAAAGAAAAACACACTAACATACTGTCTCCTCTTCTCTCAACTGAGAACTTTATATATACCTCAAAAGTGGTTAAACCTGGAGTTTTCCAAGACCAAGTATCTTTGGAAGTGTCGAAGTACGACCTACCAACACCAACTTCTTTTTAATAGTACAGATAAGATATATTAAAGTCACTGATAACGCACCATGTGAGGATAAAAAATGAAATTACCTTTGAGAGAGGATCCGGTCTCCATGGGTATGATCCCCACCCATATCTGACCGTTGCCCAGACGCAATTAGAATCGTTGATGGATCCCTGTCAATGGAAAGGTAACTTTAAGCATAGCGCATCATGTCAGCGTTCTCCGTCCTCGCCCCGCCAGGTCGAGGCACCCCGCTCCATGCGCTCGCCAGAACTGCCCCGCCCCTCCAGGTCGAGGCACCCCGGCCCAGTGTGCTCACAGGCCCCGTCCCGTCCTTCTCTGACACTCGACACACGCAGGGTGCTACGTCACAATAGCTGCTCGCTTCCATAGACTCGTAGGCTTGCTAATCGTTGCTGCTACTTCTGCATCTACATGTACTACCGCTGAGACATAGCTGATCGCTTTTTTGCCTTAATATGTGATTACAGGACAATTAGCTAATATGTGATTACAGGACAATTAGCTACCGGCCGTCCGCCACTACATGCGAGAATCCAACGATGGCTAGCTGCACGGGCATCATACTCCTGGGGACTCAATATCCATTACCTTTTATGACCATGTCATCTAAATAGTTGAATTGCACCGTAAGCACCATTTCTATTCATGTTGATCCCTTATATCTAAAGAGCTATTGAACTTAGTCCTAGTTGATCATAAAGCGCCAAGTCTAGCACTAATACGTGTCAAAACAAAGGTTAAAACTCTTGGGGAAAAAAACTAATCTCTACAGATATAGCATAGCGCGAGTATAACTTATAAATTGCGCACTATGCTATATCTATAGAGATTAGTTTTTCCCCAAGAGTGTGTGAGTATAACTTATAAATTCGCCGCAAGAAAAAGAGTAACTTATAAATTGATATGTGCATTCTGTATTTTTAGAAGCTTTAAATCCACAACTAATCGTCTAGAGATACTGAATATATATAAAGGAAGAGATTTAAAATGCATACCTTTGCCTATCAAAGAAATCCGTACAATATAAAATATGTGTAATTCTCTAAGAAGTATAATTTGTAAACACTAAAAATATACATGGACAATATAATAATTTATGTAACCGTGTGTCTTCCTCAATAGTTTATTTTAGTATTGTAACTATAATTGGCATCCTTCAAGTTTTGAAAAACACTGTACTATGTGAACAATTTTAGACGTACCCTAAAATAAAAGGTACTTAACAATAAAACAGCAAGACTATATGAGAGATATGTACCTAAAAGGTTGCTCCAAGTGATAGTTTTCCGCAGGCTTCTCTTGAATTGCTATGTTTCCATCTGGCATCATGGCTGAATAAGATTTGTGAGATTAGGCGAGGTTCAACAAACTGAAAATATTGTGGTATTTGGCCAGCAGCTATGGTATATAAACAAAACGACCTTGCTAATCGGCCACATGAACTTACTGAAGTTGTTTGCATAGCCAAGCTATCAATTTTTTGTAAATTTACAAAATACTTCCTCTGTTCAGTTTGCTAAAAAGATTGGTGAACGGAGGGAGTAGAGGAGATGTGAATGAAGGTGAGTATTGCGAGGCCTTAGCGTAGCAAGAGGTGTTTCAGTTTGTCCGACAATGAACTACTCAGAGCAATCGTACATCCGGATGGATACCCGTTTGATCTCTAAATTAAGCATCTCTCTATTATCAGCATCTTGAACATAATATAACATGGAAAGAATTTGTTCATGCAGTGAACTTGCAGCCCAGAGCTTGAATAGTTGATATAGCCAAGCAACCAAACTTTAGCACTCTCTCTTATCGCTGGACGGCCGGAACTCGTAAGGCTACAAAGACCATCCAAAATTTGGCCTTCTATGCCCTCCACAACACATAATCGACTCAGCAACAGTAGATAGAAAATATCGAGGACATATTTCTGATGTGTTTACTTGACTGCGGAGTAGTGGAAGGATTGACAGGACATGAGAGACTCCATGCTGCCAGTCCATCATAATTCCTCCACTCGACAGCCTTAATGAGAAGGTTCCTTCAATCCGCCCAGACCAAAGTTTAATACGACTCACAGATGCTTCTAGCCTATTCAGGGCACAATTTATCAACAATTCCCCAAGTACTGAAGGGTTTTGCGGCATAGTAAATCAAAATTTCATACGGATGCGAACAGAGGGAAAGCCAAGATCTAATCTAGGAGATGCAAACAACGAGAGAGATTGGATTAGATCTTCATACCCTTGAAGATTCGCACAGCGGAACGTTCGTCGGAACGTGGGTGATGTAGTCGTACTCGCTTCTCCTCCTCGCGATCCGATCCGATCTAGCACCACAAGTGGCGGTGCCTCCGTGAGATGCACACGTGCGGCACCTCGACGTCTCCTCCTTCCTCGGACCAGCAAGTATGGTGGAGAGATAGATTGGATCTACAACACGACGGCGTGGTGTATATGGTGGAGAATTTCTGCAGCAGGGCTTCGCCTACAAACAGTCGGGAGGGAGAGAGGAAGGTAGCAAGGCAGCTAGGGCTTGGAGGAAGGTGTGTAGGGAGGGGGCGCACCATCCCTCTATATATAGAGGGGGGGGGCGGCCAGCCCTTGCCCCTCCTCCAAGCCTATCTCTAGTTTAAACGATTTAAACTCTCCCTTCTAGAAACCCTATCTCTAGTTTAAACAATTTAAACTCTCCCCTCTTCTAGAAATTCTATCCCGAGATTTAAACGAGTTAAATCTCTCTAGAATCGGCTGGGCCCTATGGGGCCTTGTGCCCCTGGCCCAATGCGGCCAGGACACTCCCTCATAGGCCCATGCCCCCTCCCGGAAGGTGGGGCCACGTTGGTACCCTTCCGAAAGGTTCTAGAAGCTTCCTGTACAAAACCGATTAACCCGGAACAATTCCGAACTCCAAAAACTGCACTGCCTTATATGAATCTTATTCTCCGGACCATTCCGGAACCTCTCGTGATATCCCGGATCCCATCCGAGACTCCGAACAAAAATTCATAAACCAATTATCCAATCTATCCTAGCGTCGAGACACGTTAAGTGTGTGACCCTGCGGGTTCGAGAATATGCAGACATGATCTTCTATCAATAATCAACAGCGGGGTCTAGGCACCCATATTGACTCCTACACATTCATCGATGATCATATCGGATGAACCACGATGTCAGGATTCAATCAATCCCATATATATATTCCCTTCGTCTCGCGATATTTTACTTGCCCGAGATTTGATCGTCGGTATCGTCATACCTAGTTCAATCTCGTTCACAGCAAGTACTTTACTCGTTCCGTAATCCGATATCACTTTGTGATTAACTCCTTAACCACATGCTTGCAAGCGGTGTTGATATCGATTACCGAGTGGGCCTGAAGTATATCTCTTCGACTTGGGAGGGACAAATCCCATCTCGATACATACAACCCAACAGATACTTTCCGATCACCTGAGAGACACCTTTATGATCACCCTCTCATAGGATGACGTTTGATGACCTCAAAGCTTTCTTCCGATACCAGGAAGTTGTATTATCTCATGGTCTAAGGAATACAATATTTGACATAAGAAAAGCTTCGCAAAGACGAACACGATGACACGGTCTAATTGCTTCGCTTAGTTTGGGTCTGTCCATCATATCATTCTCCCAATGATATGATCTCATTATCAATTGACAACTCATGTCTATGGTTAGGAAACCTTAACCATCATTGATCAATGAGCTAGTCCATAGAGGCGTACTAGGGACACGGTGTTGTTCACAAACCACACAAGTATTAAAGTTTCCGCTTAATACAATTCTAGCATGGAATATAAACTTTATCATGAACAAGAATTATAATAATAACATCTTTATTATTGCCTCTAGGGCATAATTCCAACAGTCTCCCACTTGCACTAGAGTCAATAATCTAGTTTACATTTGGCAACAATCTCACACCCATGGCACTGAGGTGTTGATCATGTTTTACACGTGGAAGAGGTTTAGTCAATGGATCTGCGACATTCAGATCCGTATGTACTTTGCTAATCTTCAGATCTCCATCTGCTATATAATCCCGGATTATATGAAACTTGCGGTTGATATGCTTGGTCTTTGGATGATATCTTGGTTCCTTAGCGAGTGCTATGGCGCCAGTGTTGTCACACAATATCTCCAGTGGGTCCAATGCACTTGGAACCACGCCAAGCTCAGTGATGAAGTTTCTGATCCAAACTCCTTCACTTGACGCTTCTGCAGCAGCCATGTATTCCGCTTCTACTGTAGATCCCGCGATCACGCTTTGCTTGCAGCTTCTCCAGCTCACAGCTCCTCCATTCAAAATATACACGTATCCTGTCTGAGATTTAGAATCATCCTTGTCGGTGTCGAAACTAGCGTCGACGTAACCTTTTACGACAAGTTGTTCATTACCCCCATAGACTAAGAACATTTCTTTCGTCCTATTTAGGTACTTTAGGATGTTCTTTACGGCTGTCCAGTGTTCCACTCCTGGATCACTTTGATATCTGCTCGTCAAACTAAGAGCACTGGACACATCCGGTCTAGTACATAGCATGGCATACATGATGGAACCTATGGCCGAGGCATAAGGCACTTTGTTCATAGCTTCCCTATCATTTACCGTAGCTGGACACTGAGCCTTGCTCAATATCTTACCTGACAACATAGGCACTGAACCTTTTTTTGCCTTATCCATTCTGAACCTTTTCAGAACTTTGTCTAGGTATGTACTCTGGCTTAAAGCTATCAGGCGTCTTTGTCTATCTCTATAGATTTTGATGCCCAATATATAAGCAGCTTCACCTAGGTCTTTCATTTAAAAACACTTGTTCAAATAACTCTTCACATCGTTAAGCATGTTGATGTCATTTCCAATGATCAATATGTCATCCACATATAGTACCAGAAACGTCACCGAGCTCCCACTCACTTTCTTGTAGATGCAAGCTTCGTAGCAATTTGGAACAAATCCAAAGCTCTTGATCACTTGATCAAAACGAAGGTTCCAACTCCGAGATGCTTGCTTCAGTCCATAAATGGAACGCTCAAGCTTGCATACTTTATCAGCATCCTTAGGATCGACAAAACCTTCAGGTTGCATCATATACAACTCTTCATCAATGTTGCCATTGAGGAACGCAGTCTTGACATCCATCTGCCATATTTCATAATCATGAAATGCAGCAATTGCTAATAAAATCCGAATGGACTTAAACATCGCTACGGGAGAGAAAGTCTCATCGTAGTCAACACCTTGAACTTGTCGAACACCTTTTGCGACAAGTCGTGCTTTATAGATGGTCACATTACCATCCGCGTCCGTTTTCTTCTTGAAGATCCATTTGCACTCAACGGCCTTTCGGTCGCTAGGAGGGTCCACCAAAGTCCATACTTGGTTTTCGCTCATGGATCCCAATTCGGATTTCATGGCTTCTAGCCATTTCTCAGAGTCTGGGCTCATCATCGCTTCCTCATAGTTCGTAGGTTCACTGTCTTCTACTAACAAGACAGCCAAGACAGGGTTGCCGTACCACTCAGGAGGGGCACGCGACCTTGTCGACCTGCGACGTTCAGTAGCAGCATCGTCCGAAGCTTCATGATCCTTGTCATTAGCTTCCTCTATTGTTGGTGCAGGCGGTACTGGAACAATTTCAGGTGCTGCGCTACTCTCCAATTCAAGAGAAGGTTCAATAACCTCGTCTAGCTCTACTTTCCTCCCACTCACTTCTTTCGAGAGAAACTCCTTCTCAAGAAAGGAACCGTTCTTTGCGACAAACACTTTGCCTTCGGTTCTGTGATAGAAGGTATACCCAATAGTTTCCTTAGGGTATCCTATGAAGACGCATTTCTCCGCTTTGGGTTCGAGCTTGTCCGGCATCAACTTCTTGACGTAAGCTTCGCATCCCCAAACTTTAAGAAACGACAACTTAGGTTTAGCACCAAACCACATTTCATACGGTGTCGTCTCAACGGATTTTAGATGGAGCCCTATTTAAAGTGAATGCAGCGGTTTCTAATGCATAACCCCAAAATGATAACGGCAAATCAGTAAGAGACATCATCGATCGGACCATATCTAATAGGGTTCGATTCCGGCGTTCAGACACACCATTGCGCTGTGGTGTTCCGGGTGGCGTGAGTTGTGAAACGATTCCACTTGCTTTAAGATGCGTGAGAAAATCATAACTCAAATATTCGCCCCCACGATCGGATCGTAGAAACTTAATCTTTCTGTTACGATGGTTCTCCACTTCATTCTGAAATTCTTTGAACTTTTCAAATGTTTCAGATTTATGTTTCATTAAATAGATATACCCATATCTACTTAAGTCATCGGTAAAAGTGAGAAAATAGCGATATCCACCGCGCGTCAAAACACTCATCGGTCCGCATACATCGGTATGTATGATTTCCAACAAGTCCGTTGTTCGCTCCATCATACCGGAGAACGGGGTTTTGATCATCTTGCCCATGAGGCATGGTTCGCATGTGTCAAATGATTCAAAATCAAGAGACTCCAAAAGTCCATCAGAATGGAGTTTCTTCATGCGCTTTACACCAATATGACCTAGACGACAGTGCCACAAATAAGTAATATTATCACTATCTACTTTGCATCTCTTAGCCTCAGTGTTATGGATGTGTGTTTCATCCCTTTCGAGATTTAGAAGAAATAAACCATTCACAAGAGGTGCATGACCATAAAAGATGTTACTCATATAAATAGAACAACCATTATTCTCCGATTTAAATGAATAACCGTCTTGCAATAAACACGATCCAGAAATAATGTTCATGCTCAACGCAGGCACATAATAACATTTATTAAGGTTTAAAACTAATCCCGAAGGTAAAACTAAGGAGAGCATGCCGACGGCCATCACATCAACTCTTGATCCGTTGCCAACGCGCATCGTCACCTCATCCCTCGCAAGCCGCCGTCTATTCCGTAGCTCCTGTTTCGAGTTACAAATATTAGCAACTGAACCGGTATCAAATACCCAGGCACTACAACGAGGGCTAGTAAGGAAAACATCAATAACATGTATATCAATAACATGTATATCAAATATCATCTTAATGGCGTGCTCACTAACAAAACTCCCTTCCTCCATCTTGTAGTTAAGGAATTTCTTAGAGATCTCATATCTCTCAGAACGGGCTTGAGTCTGAAACATGTTTTTCAGCTCTTCGAGAATCTCAAAAGGCCCGGCGAACTCCTCAAAACGATTTTGAAGATCCGATTCCATAGCATACAACATGGCGATCTTAATCAAATCATAATCATCCTTGCGCGACTGATTAACAGCTTTTTCATCAGCCGGCGCATCTATAGCAGGGGCGTCACCTAGCGCTTTCTTCCGGACATAGTCCTTTTGTCCGCCAGCGAGAATGATTCTCAGAATGCGGAACCATTTGGTGAAGTTAGACCCATTGTTTCTAAGCTTTTCTATCTCAGCAAAAACGTTGAAATTGAAGTTGGACTTGGCCATGTGATCTATAGTATTTGCAAGTACAATTTAGACTATGTTCATGATAAATAGTTCAACTTAATCAAATTACTAGATGAACTTCCACTAAATTCAACATCCCTCAAGTTGTTTAGTGAACACGATCCAAATTCACCACACCTAATCCGATCATCACGAGAAGAGATGTGGTTTTTGTTGGAGATATGCCCAAGAGGCAATAATAAAGTGGTTATTATCATATCTTCATACTTATGATAAATGTTTACATACCATGCTATAATTGTATTAACCGGAAACATTAATACTTGTGTGATTTGTAAACTAAAATAAGAGTCCCTAGTAAAGCCTCTTGTTAAACTAGCTTGTTGGTTAATATATGATCATTGTTTCCTGATCATGAACATAGAGATGTTATTAACAACAGGATCATATCGTTAGGAGAATGGTGTGATGGACATACTCCTATAGATAAGCGTAGCATAAAGATCAAGTCATTTCAATAGTTCAATTGCTATATGCTTTCTGATACATAGTAACCTAATTCCTTCGACCATGAGATCATGCATATCACCTTTACTGGATGGATGCTTTGATGTCATCAAACACCACACCGTAACAGGGTGGCTATAAAAGTGGCATTGAGTGTTCGGAAAGTATTGGTTGAAACACATGGATCAAGAGTGGGATTTGTCCATCCATATGACGGATAGATATACTCTGGGCCCTCTCGGTGGAATGTCATCCAATTAGCTTGCAAGCATGTGACTGGGTCACAAGGGATCACATATCACGGGAACGAGAAAAGAGTACTTATCAGTAACGAGGTTGAACTAGGTATGCAGAGATACCGACGATCATAAACTTCGGATAAGTAAACTATCGTGAGACAAAGGGAAATTGGTATCGTATGTAAGTGGTTCATTCGATCGCAAAGTAATCGTAGAAATATGTGGGAGCCATATGAATTTCCAGATTCCTCTATTGGTTATTGTTCGGAGAAGTGTCTCGATCATGTCTGCATAATTCACGAACCGTAGGGAGACACACTTAAGGATTCGACGTTGTTTGAGTAGTTATGGTATTATGAGAAAGAGACCGAATGTTGTTCGGAGTCTCGGATGGGATCCGGGATATCACGAGGTGATCCGGAATGGTCCGGAGAATAAGATTCATATAAGGAAAGTCCCGTTTCGGAGTTCGGGAATGATTCCGGTGTTTTCATCGGGGATATTCTAGAAGGTTCCGGATTGTCCGGCACTCCGGGGGGGAAGGGGTACATGAATGTGTCATTACATATTGGAATGATTGCATCATGTACTAAGTGTTCTTGCTGTCCCAAATATAGGATTAAATTGAATCCTAAAACAGAAAAGTCAAATGTCCAGTTTGAAAGTCAAACTGCCAAAACAAGAAACTGTGGGAAACAAGCAAGAGGAGTTGGAACCAACCTGGAGGAGGAGTTGGACTCCTCCAGGCCGGCGCCCAGCCCAAGGACGAGTTGGGGAGGGACTCCCTCCCTCCCCTGGCGCGCCAAGACCCCCCTCCCATAAAAGGAGGGGCAGGGCTCCTCCTACACACACAAGTTTCCTATCCTCTAAACTAAACCCTAGATCTAGACCCCGGTTTAGAGCTATTCGGTTTAGAGCCTTCTAATTGGTTTAGAGCCTTCTAATTGGTGTGTCTAATTACTAGACCACTAATAGCCTCTCTCATAAGCTCCACCATACTCGCACCGGCTTAAGGCGAAGCCCTGCGGGATTTCCCCTCTACTTCCGGTACCACGCCGTTGTGCTGCCGGAATCGCGAGGAGAGTGCTACAACCTCCGCTGCCTGCTGGAACAAGGGAGAGGAAGGTCTTCGTCGAGTACCGAACGTGTGACCGACTGCGGGAGCGCTGCGGGAACGCGGCGCCGGAAGGATCGTCTACGCGATCTTGAGATCGGAAAGAGTACGACTACATCACCCACGAGAATCTGCTCTCGTTAACCACTTTGGAATCTTCGAGGGTGAGTTATTCCATCGACTCGTTGCTGCAATCTAGTAGATAGATCTTGGCTTGTTTGTTTGTATGCGATAGAAAATTTTGTTTTCCATGCTACGAACCCCTACAGTGGTATCAGAGCCGTGTCTATATGTAGATCTGTTGCACGAGTAGAACACAATGGTCATTGTGGGCGTTGATGCTTTTATTGTCGATTGCTTCTTGTGTACTTTGCATCTTGCGGTATGTTGGGATGAAGCGGCCCGGGCTAACCTTACATGACATCGTTCATGAGACTTGCTCCACGCTTGACATGCAACTTGTATTGCATAAGTGGCTTTGCGGGTGCCTGTTTCTCCTAGCATAGTTAAGATCCAATTTACAACGGGTGATTAACAATACTAGTATCAATGTTGTGGTTCTTGTTCGTAAGTTAGAACGACACTTATTGAAAGCCCCAAACCACGTAAAATATGCAAAGAAAGTAGAGGCGTCTAACTTTGTTTTGCAGGGGTGTGCTGTGATGTGATATGGCCATGATTGTGATTATATATGATGTATGCAATGTTCCTTATTGTAAGTTGGCAACCGGCAGGAGCCATATGGTTGTCTTTAATTTCTGTTAAGA
The DNA here is from genome assembly GCA_916181665.1 of Avena sativa. Classification (NCBI taxonomy): domain Eukaryota; kingdom Viridiplantae; phylum Streptophyta; class Magnoliopsida; order Poales; family Poaceae; genus Avena; species Avena sativa. The sequence goes on from OV702296.1 coordinate 291,383,057, forward strand.
CCCGCGTGTCTATTCAAAGTAGTTGTAATAGTTGAAGCCGATGGACGAAAACCATGGAGAAGCGTCATTGACCTTGATGCCATGCCGGTGATGATGAAGATCATGTTCGTGCTTGAAGATGGAGATCGGAAGCACAAAGAAGAAAGGCCATATCATATCACATATTATGAATTGCATGTGATGTTAATCCTTTATGCATCTTGTATTGCTTAGTAGACGACGGTAGCATTATAAGATGATCCCTCATGCACATAAATTTCAAGTTCTAAAAGTGTTCACCCTTAGTATGCACCGTTGCCAAAGCTTGCTGCTTCGAAGCACCACGTGATGATCGGGTGTCTTTGATTCCGCGGGTGAATACAACGTAAGCAAGCCAGATTTGCTTATGCGGTAGCTAAGGTTTGATCTTGACGAGCCTAGCATGTACAGACATGGCCTCAGGAACACGGATTACCGAAAGGTAGAGCATGAGTCATATAAGTAGATATGATGAACATGTTGATTGTTCGCCATTGAAGCTATATCAACTCTCGTGATGATCGGTTTTGATGTGGTGGATTTGGTTCGTGTGATCACTAAAACAATGTGAGGGATATTGTTTTGAGTGGGAGTTCACCTAGATTAATTTAATTATTAATTAGAACTCAATTTATCATAAACTAAATCAAAGTGAATTTGCATAGTTGTTGTAGTCATTGGCATCCGTTTACCACCTTGCGCTTAGTTATAATTGAGATGATAGAACTATAGAATTCTGGTTAGTTACTTTACGAACTGGTATCGTATTGTTTTGAAGTGTTAATCTAAAGTTTAAAAGTCCTATTGCAAACTTTCAGTAAGTTCCGGTTACTCCATGAAGTTTAATAATTAGTATTAAGTCAAGAGTAACAATTCCAAGTGTTAGTATATAAGTATCATGTTTGTATCCATGATTCTTGATATTCAAAGGATTCCCTTAATATCAAGGTTATCTAGGATCTGAAAGAGTTGTTTCAGAAACCATGATGTGTGGAAGATATTGTGATATCTGAAACGAAGTTTTGGTTGCAACATGATAGAGTATAATATGGCAAAAGTCATGTTCTCATATTTGATGAGAATTTGCAAAAAGGTTGGAGACACTTGTTGTCCTAATCTTCCAAAAGGTTTTTGGATAGCAACATTATACTCATGAATTCATCGTTACAAGCTAACAGTAGCTTGATCATGGACAATTCCATGATAAGGGTGAATATTTGATGTAGGTAAAATGTTTACTACACCAAGAGATTACTAAAGAAAGGAATTTGAAAGAACACCAAACATTTGATGATGGTGATCTACTTCAAAGTGCAAGTCCAAAGACATTGGTATTTAATTATACACGCTTTGGACTAGATGTCATATGTATGACTCCACTATTGATGTTGATAGATTCTTTCAAACTGAAAAGGAAATACTGAAAGAGAATCTCATAAATATATGGCAGAAAAGAAAAGACTAGAATCGTTCAGTTTAAGTATATAGATGATATACATGTTATGGCTATATTCTTTGCTTGTTAAACAATGTGGTTCTTAAGTATTTGATACTGAATTTGTTGGTGTGAATCGTCATACGAAACAACACAATTCATGAACTACAATGGCCTAAGTAACTAGCAAAAGAATATGTGATGATGTTCATCAAGAACAAAATAAAGGGTTATTGTGTTGCTTGTTAAACATCAAAGCTTGCCTTCAAAGATTTGTTTTATCAGGTATTATGAGAACAAAAGGATTGTTCAAATAATTGCCGTAATCCATAAAAGATGGATGATTCGCAAATCTCGTTGGAGACATCACATCCATAAAACTAGTGCTAAAAATATCGAAAGACAAATTGATTGAAAGATCACTTAGGAAGTGACATCGCCGTTTAAATTATATTTGAAAGAAAACATGAAGAAACTCCATGTTGATGGAATTTTGGAGTCTTCTGATTTTTGATCAAATGACGCTTGTGAAACTTTCTTAGAGATAATTAAAACTTCGTTCATAGGCCAAAAGGGAACGAATGACTAGCTTATTGGAACTTGTACATATTGTTGTACGAAGTCCGTTATGTGTAGTCAAGAGCGATGGATTTCAACTTCATATGCTTTCTCCAAAAAATTTGAGTGAATATATGAATATTTACTTAATAAGGATAAAGTATGAAACACTTGAAAAGTTCAAAGACTTTCAAGATGAAGTGCAAAATCATTGTAACAAGAATATAAATAGTTTATGATAAGATCATAAAGGAAGATATTTGAGTTACAAGTTTAGCATATATACCTAAGATTTAAGGAATCGTTCCGTGGATTTGCATTTTCCCGAAACACCATAAGAGTATGGAGCGTTCGAGATATGTAATTAAACCTTGTTTGACATGGTAAGATCAAAGGTATAATTCATAAAACTGCCATTGTATTTTAAAGATTAAAAACTTTAGACATTACCGTTTTTCCACTGAAAAGAGCTCCATCATAATCCGTTGAAATGACGCCATATAAGGTTATGGTTTGGGATAAAACCCAAGTTGTCCTTTCTTAAACATTGGTATGCTATGCATAAGAAAGATGTTTGCAACCAAAGTCGGATGAACCTGTCTCTGTATGTTATTTCGAATAACTGTTAAGTACTCCTCCATAACATCGGATACAAAAGTGTTTGTCACTTAAAACGTCAAGTTTCTTTGAGAAGGAATTTTTCGTGAAAAGTTAAGTGGGAGGACAATAGAAACTTTGATAAGGTTAAAAGAACCTTAGCTATATGTGCAGAGTTGCGCAGCACCGAAAAGTGTTTCGGAGGCAGCAACAATGCTCATGGTTCACGTACCTCAAAAGGTTGTGGTCACGGAGATCCAAGTTCCTATTGAAACAAGTAGGTCGGATGAACAATCAAATACCAAGATTTGAGGGTTGAATCATTATTTGAGAATAATGAACCGACTACATGCAGAGAAGCGATGATGGGCCCTGACTCCGTAAAATGGCTTGAAGCCATAAAATCCATGATAGTTCCATACACGAGAAATCAAGTTTTGAACTTGAAGGACCCTCGAGAAAGGTGTAAGACCTTATAGTTGTGTCTGGATCTATAAAGAAATAGTCGACATGTTGGGAAAGAGTTCACAACAATGTTCAAAGGTTGACTATGACAAGATTTGATCTTTCATAGTGATATTTAGTCTAGACGGATTAATGTAGCAACCACTACATATAATTTGTTATATGGAAGTTGAATAAACAAAACAAGTTCTTCTAATAGAATCGTTACCTAGGACATGTGCATAACACGGTCCATAGGGTTTTGTTAATTCAAAGGATGCTAAAAGCATATGCAAACTTCAATGGTTAGAGTGAGCATAGCGGAGTTGGAATCTTCACTATGATGAAACTGTTAAAAGGGTTTAATTTCATCAGAGACAATGAAGATGCTTGCATTTGCAAGAAATTAAGTGGGAGCGCTAAGACATGTTTCTAATACATTATGTGGAAGACATATTGTTGATTGGAAATAATGTATCTTTTATTAACACATATTAAGAATTTCATCCCGATGAAAGACTTAGGCAAAACCCAAATATTTGGCATCAATAGATGCTAATATGGTTGTGCCAGAAGTACATAGATAAGATATTGAATGAGTTCAATATAGAAACTACAAGAGAAGGTTCTTGTCGCACAGAAAGGATTGAATGAGTTCAATGTTGATGATATATTCAAGTGTATTGACATTTGGTAAAGTGAAACAAATAATCAAGTATAGATTGATACTTGATGTATGAAATCACAAAGAGTATTTATATCAATCATACTGTGATATGTACAAATCCAGATATGTCCTATGCTCTAAATGTTGAGAGCATATACCAGAATGATTTGTAAGATGATCATTGGACAATAGTAAGGATATTCTTATGATCTTCTGAAAGAACTAAGAGTATAATATTTGTAGAAGTGACAAATAGATGGTTAGTTCATTGTAAAAGTACTACATTGATACTAGCTTTGTCACAAAGTACAAATTAAGTTTATCTCAATCTAAACTAAGGGTGGCACAATATAATGGAAGGTGAGTTCCATAATGGATTTGGATGATTTCCAAAGTTAAGACATTGTGACAGATACTACAACAAAAGGCTAAGTATATGACTGCTATTATAGCAGCAAAAGAGGGCATTTGTGTCAAGTAGTTTGTTATCAAACTAGGTGTAGTTCACAGCGGGATAATACTATGAAGATATATTGTACGACAATATTGTCAACATGTTTTAACCCCAAAGAACTAAAGGTCACACCGAAAGACCAAATTTATACAAAGCCATCTCATTAGAGAATGAGTGATGCGTACAGACGCAAAGACATGCAATTACACACGGACCTGGAAGTGTCAGATCCGGAGATCAGTTGACCACTAGCAATCGTGTACATACAACACCGTAAAGCCATAGGTGTTGAATACACAAAGGTTCGAAACTAGATTATTGACTCTAGTGCAAGTGGGAGACTGTTGGAGATATGCCCAAGAGGCAATAATAAAGTGGTTATTATCATATCTTCATACTTATGATAAATGTTTACATACCATGCTATAATTGTATTAACCGGAAACATTAATACTTGTGTGATTTGTAAACTAAAATAAGAGTCCCTAGTAAAGCCTCTTGTTAAACTAGCTTGTTGGTTAATATATGATCATTGTTTCCTGATCATGAACATAGAGATGTTATTAACAACAGGATCATATCGTTAGGAGAATGGTGTGATGGACATACTCCTATAGATAAGCGTAGCATAAAGATCAAGTCATTTCAATAGTTCAATTGCTATATGCTTTCTGATACATAGTAACCTAATTCCTTCGACCATGAGATCATGCATATCACCTTTACTGGATGGATGCTTTGATGTCATCAAACACCACACCGTAACAGGGTGGCTATAAAAGTGGCATTGAGTGTTCGGAAAGTATTGGTTGAAACACATGGATCAAGAGTGGGATTTGTCCATCCATATGACGGATAGATATACTCTGGGCCCTCTCGGTGGAATGTCATCCAATTAGCTTGCAAGCATGTGACTGGGTCACAAGGGATCACATATCACGGGAACGAGAAAAGAGTACTTATCAGTAACGAGGTTGAACTAGGTATGCAGAGATACCGACGATCATAAACTTCGGATAAGTAAACTATCGTGAGACAAAGGGAAATTGGTATCGTATGTAAGTGGTTCATTCGATCGCAAAGTAATCGTAGAAATATGTGGGAGCCATATGAATTTCCAGATTCCTCTATTGGTTATTGTTCGGAGAAGTGTCTCGATCATGTCTGCATAATTCACGAACCGTAGGGAGACACACTTAAGGATTCGACGTTGTTTGAGTAGTTATGGTATTATGAGAAAGAGACCGAATGTTGTTCGGAGTCTCGGATGGGATCCGGGATATCACGAGGTGATCCGGAATGGTCCGGAGAATAAGATTCATATAAGGAAAGTCCCGTTTCGGAGTTCGGGAATGATTCCGGTGTTTTCATCGGGGATATTCTAGAAGGTTCCGGATTGTCCGGCACTCCGGGGGGGAAGGGGTACATGAATGTGTCATTACATATTGGAATGATTGCATCATGTACTAAGTGTTCTTGCTGTCCCAAATATAGGATTAAATTGAATCCTAAAACAGAAAAGTCAAATGTCCAGTTTGAAAGTCAAACTGCCAAAACAAGAAACTGTGGGAAACAAGCAAGAGGAGTTGGAACCAACCTGGAGGAGGAGTTGGACTCCTCCAGGCCGGCGCCCAGCCCAAGGACGAGTTGGGGAGGGACTCCCTCCCTCCCCTGGCGCGCCAAGACCCCCCTCCCATAAAAGGAGGGGCAGGGCTCCTCCTACACACACAAGTTTCCTATCCTCTAAACTAAACCCTAGATCTAGACCCCGGTTTAGAGCTATTCGGTTTAGAGCCTTCTAATTGGTTTAGAGCCTTCTAATTGGTGTGTCTAATTACTAGACCACTAATAGCCTCTCTCATAAGCTCCACCATACTCGCACCGGCTTAAGGCGAAGCCCTGCGGGATTTCCCCTCTACTTCCGGTACCACGCCGTTGTGCTGCCGGAATCGCGAGGAGAGTGCTACAACCTCCGCTGCCTGCTGGAACAAGGGAGAGGAAGGTCTTCGTCGAGTACCGAACGTGTGACCGACTGCGGGAGCGCTGCGGGAACGCGGCGCCGGAAGGATCGTCTACGCGATCTTGAGATCGGAAAGAGTACGACTACATCACCCACGAGAATCTGCTCTCGTTAACCACTTTGGAATCTTCGAGGGTGAGTTATTCCATCGACTCGTTGCTGCAATCTAGTAGATAGATCTTGGCTTGTTTGTTTGTATGCGATAGAAAATTTTGTTTTCCATGCTACGAACCCCTACAGTTTTAATGGTGGACAACGAAGTGTCGATCATATCATTCATATGACTCATGCTTAACCTTTCGGTTCTTGTGTTCCGAGGCCATGTCTATACATGCTAGGCTCGTCAAGTTAGACCCAAGTATTTCCGCGTGTGCAAAACTGGCTTGCACCCGTTGTATGTGAGCGTAGAGTCTATAGCACCCGATCATCACGTGATGCTTGGACACGACGAACTTTCGCAACGGTGCATACTTGGGGAGAACACAATTTTATCTTGATCTTTAAGTGAGGAATCATCTTATAATGCTACCGTCGCAATCTAAGCATAATAAGATACATAAAAGGATAAACATCACATGCATATAACTTTATGTGACATGGTATAGCCAATCTTCGCGCAATGATCTCCATTTTGTGCGTTCCGGCATGATCTCCATCACTCCACCATGATTGCCTCCACCACGAATAGCAACTACAACTATTGCTAACTACTTAGCGATAAAGTAAAGCTATTACATGGCGTATAAGAAGTTGACTCGCAGGTCATACACAATTATAAAGACAACCATATGGCTCCTGCCGGTTGTGTACTCATCGACATGCAAGTCGTGAAACATTACAAAACATGATCATCGCATACATTATACACATCACATCTTGGGCCATACCATATCACAGAAAACACTCCCTACAAAAACAAGTTAGACGCCTCTACTTTGTTGTTGCATGTTTTACGTGGCTTATGGGAGTAGATGCTAAGAACGATTCTTACCTACGGAAAGCCACAACGGTGATATTATGGTTGCCAAACTCCGGTGTTAATCCCATGACAACTATAGTGAGAGAAACTGACATCCACCAGCCGCATGTGTGGTACAAGCCACACGTCAAGTGCGGAGCCGGTCTCGCGAACGACGTCGCGTAAGGTTGGCCTGGACCGCTTCAATCTCACTATCCCGCGTCATAAGAAGAACACAAACAAGAGGCTTGCAACAAAAAACATCAACGCCCGCAACAACCATGTTGCGTTCTACTCGTGAATCGCATCTACGCATAGATCTAGCTCTGATACCACTGAAGGGTTTCGCGGCATAGTAAATCAAAATTTTCTACGGATGCGAACAGAGGGAAAGCCAAGATCTAATCTAGGAGATGCAAACAACGAGAGAGATTGGATTAGATCTTCATACCCCTGAAGATTCGCACAGCGGAACGTTCGTCGGAACGTGGGTGATGTAGTCGTACTCGCTTCTCCTCCTCGCAATCCGATCCGATCTAGCACCACAAGTGGCGGTGCCTCCGTGAGATGCACACGTGCGGCACCTCGACGTCTCCTCCTTCCTCGGACCAACAAGTATGATGGAGAGATAGATTGGATCTACAACACGACGGCGTGGTGTATATGGTGGAGAATTTCTGCAGCAGGGCTTCGCCTACAAACAGTCGGGAGGGAGAGAGGAAGGTAGCAAGGCAGCTAGGGCTTGGAGGAAGGTGTGTAGGGGAGGGGGCGCACCATCCCTCTATATATAGAGGGGGGGGGGGCGGCCAGCCCTTGCCCCTCCTCCAAGCCTATCTCTAGTTTAAACGATTTAAACTCTCCCTTCTAGAAACCCTATCTCTAGTTTAAACGATTTAAACTCTCCCCTCTTCTAGAAATTATATCCCGAAATTTAAACGAGTTAAATCTCTCTAGAATCGGCTGGGCCCTATGGGGCCTTGTGCCCCTGGCCCAATGCGGCCAGGACACTCCCTCATAGGCCCATGCCCCCTCCCGGAAGGTGGGGCCACGTTGGTCCCCTTCCGGAAGGTTCTAGAAGCTTCCGGTACAAAACCGATTAACCCGGAACAATTCCGAACTCCAAAAACTGCACTGCCTTATATGAATCTTATTCTCCGGACTATTCCGGAACCTCTCGTGATATCCCGGATCCCATCCGAGACTCCGAACAAAAATTCATAAACCAATTATCCAATCTATCCTAGCGTCGAGACACGTTAAGTGTGTGACCCTGCGGGTTCGAGAATATGCAGACATGATCTTCTATCAATAATCAACAGCGGGGTCTGGGCACCCATATTGACTCCTCCACATTCATCGATGATCATATCGGATGAACCACGATGTCATATAATACTAGTATGATACTACCATATGATACCATGCACTATAAAGATAGTATCATACATTAGTATCATATACATGATACTAGTAGTATGATACTACCACTAGGACCAGACTTAGCAACCTTGGCCATCAAACGTAATATCTTGCGGGCTTGAATATGAACTGAACCGGTCCCTGCCCTACTTCAATAGAAAAAAAAGATCCACGGCCCTTTGCTTCTACATAAAGTGAAATTTACCGACATTTTCTTACTAAAGCCAACAACGCTGCTTTCATTGAGAAATGATTGCAGTGGGCATAAAAAGTCAGCAGCTAGCAAGGTTGAAGATGGAGGAACACTCGGACACAGAATAGTATAAGCGAATGAACCAAAGGAGATATAGGCACCGAAACTTTGACGCACCTCCGCCATCGGCCATAGGTGAGTGGCGCACAATTGCATTTGAGTTAAATCCATCGTTAGTCATTAAACTTGCTTAGCAAAGTCAATACGGTCATTGTACAACGGAAATACGAGTTTACGGTCACTAAAGACGCGTTTGAGCGTCACTCACGGTCACCGCTCGCGATGTATTCGATGACGTGGCGAGCCGAGGACCCACTGTCAGCTAATTTAATATGTAGTTAAAGAATAACCACTTATACAAGGTCCTTTTTGCAAAACCATCGTCCCTTCCATGGGTCACGTGTCTTCTCCACCGGTCCGCCCCATGACATGTCTTGCCCCCTCCCCCCAAAAAAAATCCAGCACCGCCGCCGCCTCGATGGAACACGCTGTGCCCCCCATCTCCCACACAAGCGAGCCGCCCCCACCTCCCCACACCGACGCGAGGTGGACTGCAACGAAGGGTCGGCGGCGACAACCGGTACTTCGGCAACCCGCTGGACGGGCGCCGCCTGCTGCGCTCGGACGCGGTACTGGTGCAGAACGCCACGACGCGTGCCACGGGGCTGACCACCTTCCTCCATGGCCGAGCGGCTCAGATCATGACCGACGCCACTGTGACGGGGCTGCCCACCTTCCTGCGTACCTTCTCGCAGGCAAGCTGTCCCTGCTCTGCTTCATGGCCTCGCGCCGCCGGCGGCAGATGAGACTGGCCCTCTCACTGCGGGCTGCGGGCATCACGGGATCTGCATGCCCGAGCTCTGCATCCGAGCTCCGCGTCCTCTCGCTCGTTAGCAACAGCATCACCGAGGGCCTGCCGGAGGAGGCCGGCAGCCTGCGCAGCCTCCGCGCCCTCAACCTCGCCGGCGACGCGCTCCAGGGCGCCATACCGTCCAACCTTGCCCTGCTCTAGAACCTCACGGCCGTCTCCCTCGCCAGCAACTACTACTCCGACGCGCTCCCCTTCGGCGGCTTCCCGGCGTTGCAGGTGTTAGACGCTAGCGACAACTTGCTCAACGGCACGCTCCCGCCGGACTTCGGCGGCGCCACGATGTGGTTCATCAACCTATCCTCCAACCGCATAGCCGGCGCCATACTGGTCGAGATGTCGTCGCGCCTGCCAGCCAACGTCACCATCGACCTCTCCAACAACAAGCTCACCGGCGTGATCCCCGTAGTGGCGACGTTCCTGGCGCAGAGGACAACGGTGCTCACGGGCAACGACAAGTTGTCCGGGAGGCCACTGGACATCCTCTGCTCTGATGCTTCCACCACCACCGTGGGTCCACCGAGCGTGCAGACGCCAAAGTCGCCGGCGGCCCTTGCGGTGATACCCAATGACCTGAACGAGGCGGTGCCCGGCGGTGACGATCCTGGAGCGGCGGTATCAGGAGGAAGACAAGGCCGGTTGAAGCTGGCCACAATCCTCGCCATTGTCGCGGGCGATGTGGCCGGCATCGCCATCCTATTCCTGGTGTTCCTACGTGTACCAGGTCAGGAAGAGAAGGCAACGACAGGAGGTGGTGATGCAGAGGATGGGAGCGACGATGTTAAAGAAGCTGGAGACGCTGCTCAAGGCGTCGGCGTACATCCGTGGCGCGGCGGGCGACAACATCGTGTAAGGGGGTGTTGGGTGACGGCGCCGCACTAGCGGTGCGCAGGATCGGCAGCGACGACGCCGGCGTGAGGCGGTTCAGCAAGTTCGACGCCCAGATGTGTGCCATCACCAAGCTCCGGCACGGCAACATCCTCCGGCTCCGCGGCTTCTACTAGGGGCCCGACGAGATGCTCCTCATCCACGACCTGGCTTCCAATGGCAGCCTCGCCAACGTCCCCGTCAAGAGTAAGAATCCACAAGAAGTTTCCCATGCCGACACATGCATACGTACGCTTCATTGCTGACACAATCGATCACTGCTCAGGGAAGGCCGTGTCGCCGCCGATCAACCTCGGGTGAAGGGCGCGGGGCGGCCTCGCGTACCTCCAAGACAAGAAGTGCGTGCACGATAACATTCAGCCCAACAACATCCTCCTCGACGCGGACATGGAGCCGTTGCTCGCCGACCTTGGCATCCACCGGCTGGTCCGTGGCGCTGGGGACAGTATGCTCAAGCCGGCGGGGCGGTTTGGGAGCAAGCGGTCCTGTCGCTTGCAAGCGGTCCACCAAGAGCCTCTCGGACCAGCCGCCGCAAATTAAAACAGAACCTTCGGCGAGACGCGCACAAGGGTGTCTTGCTGATGTATTTTATTTGAGGGGCCTTTTTAAAAAACTATATGACCTGCCAACACGTCAAACTCAGTGCCACATCATCGAATACATTGCTATATCGCGAGCGGTGACCGCGAGTGACGCTCAAACGCGTCTTCAATGACCGTAAACTCGTATTCCTATTGTACAATGACCGTATTGATTTTGCTAAGCAAGTTCGATGACTAACGATGAATTTAACTCATTGCAATTGATGGGTGAGAAACGGCTCCTTAAGGCCATCTTCATCCGTCCGATCCAAAAGGTCCGTTTCTATCCGTTTAAATCGGTTCGTGGTTATTTTTAGGTCATGGTCCGTCTTGTCCGGCCAACCGGACGCAGCGATGAGACGTTAATGACGACGCGACGTGGCTATCAGCGCCGGCGGCTTCCCTCGCGCCGGCGTTTCCCGCCATCAAAGCTTTCTGTTTCCCGCATGCGCCTCGCCTCCCGCAGTTAGAAAATTTCCTGCACCTTCCCGGCCATTTCCCGTCTTCGTCGCGGTCTATAAAAGACGCCATCGGCGCGGCGGAGACAACAAGCCAAAGCAAGAGCAAACCACCAGACGAAAAAAGCGCCAACCACCAACAACCATGCCTCGCCGCAAGATCGCCAACTGGACCAAGATCGGGGAGATGTGTCGCACTTGTTTCCCGGAGGTGGAGATTGACGCCGTCAACCTCCAGGCCACGTTGCTTTTAGCGCATGACCGAGGCGCTGGTGGTGGCCTTCGAGGAGGAAGGTGTAGGGTTTCGTAGCATGGAAAACAAAAATTTTCTACCGCATACAAACAAACAAGCCAAGATCTATCTACTAGATTGTAGCAACGAGTCGATAGAATAACTCACCCTCGAAGATTCCAAAGTGTTTAACGAGAGCGGATTCTCGTGGGTGATGTAGTCGTACTCTTTCCGATCTCAAGATCGCGTAGACGATCCTTCCGGCGCTGCGTTCCGGCAGCGCTTCCGCAGTCGGTCACACGTTCGGTACTCGACGAAGACCTTCCTCTCCCTTGTTCCAGCAGGCAGCGGAGGTTGTAGTACTCTCCTCGCGATTCCGGCAGCACGACGGCGTGGTACCGGAAGTAGAGGGGAGATCTCGCAGGGCTTCGCCTTAAGCCGGAGCGAGTATGGTGGACTATGAGAGAGATCCTCGGCGATCTAGGGTTTAGACGCACCACGGAGGAGGGTCTAGGGCCGGCGGCTAGGGCTTGGAGCAGCCCAAGTCGGCGGCTAGGGGAGTCCTAGGCGGCGGCAGGAGGTGGCGGCGCCGGGCTAGGGTTTTGGGTGGAGGTGTTGTGTACTTGGAGGGGCAGCCCTGCCCCTCCTTATATAGGTGGAGGGGGCGCGCCAGGGAGGGGAGTCCCTCCCCAACTTGGTTTCCCAAGTGGGCCGGCGGTGGAGGGGAGGAACTCCTCCTCAAGTAGGTTTCCTACTTCCCCTCCACCTCACAAAATAGCCGTTTGACTTTTCAAATTGGCGTTTGACTTTTCAAACTAGGATTTGATTAAACCCTTTATTTTGTTCAGCGATGACACTTAGTACATGATGCAATCATTCCAACTTGATATGACACATTCATGTACCCTTCCCCTCTAGAGTGCCGGACATTCCGGAACCTTCTAGAACATTCCCGATAAAAACATCAGAAACATTCTCCAACCCCGAATCAGGACTTTCCTTATATGAATCTTATTCTCCGGACCATTCCGGATCTCCTCGTGATATCCCGGATCCCATCCGAGACTCCGAACAACATTCGGTCTCTTACTCATCATTCCATAACTACTCAAATAACGTCGAATCCTTAAGTGTGTCTCCCTACGGTTCGTGAATTATGCGGACATGATCGAGACACTTCTCCGAACAATAACCAATAGAGAAATCTGGAAATTCATATGGCTCCCACATATTTCTACGATTACTTTGCGATCGAATGAACCACTTACATACGATACCAATTTTTCTTTGTCTTACGATAGTTTACTTATCCGAGGTTATGATCGTCGGTATCTCTGTATTACTAGTTCAACCTCGTTACTGATAAGTACTCTTTTCTCGTTTCCGTGATATGTGATCCCTTGTGAGCCAGTCACATGCTTGCAAGCTAATTGGATGATATTCCACCGAGAGGGCCTAGAGTATATCTATCCATCATATGGATGGACAAATCTCACTCTTGATTCATGTGTCTCAACCAATACTTTCCGAACACTTAATGCCACCTTTATAGCCACCCAATTACGGTGTGGTGTTTGATGTCATCAAAGCATCCTTCCAGTGAAGGTGATATGCATGATCTCATGGTCGAAGGAATTAGGTTACTATGTATCAGAAAGCATATAACATTTGAACTATTAAAATGACTTGATCTTTATGTTATGCTTATCTATAGGAGTATGTCCATCATATCATTCTCCTAACGATATGACCTTGTTGTTAATAACATCTCAATGTTCATGATAGGGAAACCACAATCATTTATTAACCAACAAGCTAGTATTATAAAGAGGCTTTACTAGGGACTCTATTTTAGTTTACAAATCACACAAGTATTAATGTTTCCTTGTTAATACTATTATAGCATGAATGTAAACATTTATCATAAACACAAAGATATAATAATAACTATATTTATTATTGCCTCTAGGGCATATCTCCAACAGAAGGCCATGTGACCGAGGCGACGCTGGAGCAGGTGGTGGAGGCGGCCACAAAGGTGGCCGTCCAATGGGCAATGCGCGAGATTCACCACGTCGCGCGCCAAGGAGGCGGTGGCCATGGGCTCTCGGCGACGGGGACGAGATGGAGGTGTAGGAGGACGAGGAGGAGGGGGAGGAGGTGGACCAGTCGAAGGCGGCGGAGAAGGGGAAGGAGGCGATCGACGCCCCTCCGCAGATCGCACAGGCGCTGGGCCTTGGCCCCAACGTGTTCCAGTGAGCGTGACCTCGGCGGAGGCGACTCTGGCCAACCAAGAGGCGAGGGACCATTGGCCGCCGAGATGGAGAAGACCCTGGCGAACCAGACGGAGGGGGACCGCAGGAAGGCGATGGCTCGCGTCCATACCCGCTACCGTTACCATGAACGCCTCCAATAGCGAGCCATCTGGGCTGCTAGGACGGCGATCGACGGGTGCGTCCGCGGTGAGTAGCCGTAGGGGCGTCCTCCTCCAGTTGCAGTAGTCCTCTTTTTTATTTTATTCAAATGTTTCTTTTTATAATTGGTAGGGCCTAATCTAATGAAAAGTAAGTTTAAGTAATAATATTTCACTTACATATGGGCCTAGACCGACCGACTAGTAGACACCCGCGCGGTCCGCGCGCTGTTCGGATCGATGCAATCATTGCCCAAATTTGGTGCAAGGATGGATCAAGCCGGACGCGTCTATCCAAATAGGTCTTGTCGCTGGGGCCACGCATCCCGCACATCCATACGAACGTGAACGAACGCGCTCACACAATTCAACCCGGTGAAGCTGCCCTTACTCGTCGCCATGCCTGGACGACTCTGACGAAGCCTTTTCTCCATGATATAGAATCTAGGTATAATTAGAATCGGATCAAATTTTATGTTTTTTTTTGGGAAATTGGATTAGATCTGCTGTGTTACTCCATCTGTTTTGGATTATAGGTCCTACGCGTATATCTAGGTCTCTAATTTGACTAATAAAGTATAAGTATATAACACAAAAATATACCATTAGAAAATACATCGTCTAAAGTTGTAATGGTATAATTTTTATGTTATTCTATTTATATTTTATTGGTCAAATTAGCAACCTAGTTAACCATACGTGATCTATAATCCCAAACAGAGGAAGTACTAACTAGGGCTCAGTGCAGTCCCAAGCAATCATGTCGGCAACTCGGTGTATGAGCTTTTATGGTTGTCTTGGTCCAATTAACCACAACATGCCAATTCGACCTCCAGAGTAGCTCCCCTATGCCCTAGGGATATTTCGGCCTACAGTGAGATTGAGGAAGAGCTTACAGCTAAGAATAGCAAGAAAGAGTGGTCCAACGGCCAAAATGTTGAAGGCATGCAGTTGGCTAACTTCTTTTCAGCTTGTGATTTTAGAAAAACTAGATTTTAAAAGATTATGGGAAGAAGCTGTAATGGAAAGAAGCTCGTAAAATCAGGTTCTTTCCATTCGTTTTGCTTTTAGATGTTTGGCTTATTTGGTGGGTTGAGTTGTGAAATATGTGTAACGTCTCTAAATTTTTTATATATGTTAATTTTTAGCACATAATAAGATATAATGAATAAAAAAGATTTTAAAATAGTAAAATGAGATAATACCATAAGTTGTATATTTTCCCGCAAGCAGCAAAAACATCTGAAAAAAAGATTACTGTGAATGCATGCGGGGCATTAGTCGAGCGATGCGTGCTTGTGTGTCTGGCTCTTTTACTAATTATGTGCAGTGACATACCTATAGCCAACAATATGTCTAGGTGTGAACGACGTTTCGTTCCGATCGAAGAAATCCTAAGAATCTACCAGAAGCACCTCCCAACCTAATTCTGGCTTTATACGAATATAAACTTAAATTCTCGGCCGAAAAAAGCTGAGCAGAATCGGACCTATTTGTTGGGCTTGTGGATTCTGGGCCTAGAATCTTTTCGCTGAAAAAAAGTCCGCCATAATATCCCTAATGGGCTGGAGGAAATAATAATAATTTGTGTCCATAGCCAAATAAAGGGTATTTTAGCAGACATCTGTAACTAATCATCTCGACCTTCCATCTTGTATCCGACGATGGATATGCCATAAGCCGGAGCCACGATCTTGTACAAAACCAAATCGAGAGGAAAAAAAACCCTAGCAAAGCCGTTACTACTGTCAGAGCCCTCTTTCCCGGCGGCGACCACGGCTCGCTGCCGGAACCATTGTCGCCGGCGGCCCCCGTGCGGCCGCCTCCTCCGTGACGCCGGCCATGGTGAGATCTGCACCTCCCCCTCGCATGCCCCTCGGTTCACTTCTCTGATTTCGTGTTACTCACTCACTCTCCGCTCTCTGCCCCTCGCCTTCGCAGTTCTCCATCGCGGCCATCAACGAGAGCGACACCGTCGGCCAGTGGGAGCCGCTCGCGCCGACCAAGGAAGCACAGGTACAATTACAAATCCTCCTCTTCCTCCTCCCCCCGTTTCTCTCTGAGCACTATATGTTCCCAATTCCTAAAATCCCAGCGCGTTGATTATCTAGCTGGCGTCTCGGGTTAGGGTTTTCGATTTCTCGAGTGTACTGTGATGGGTTAAATGGGTTTTATGTGATTAAAGCGTGTGATGTTGTGGCAAGCACCAAAAGCCGTCTCCTGGTGGTGTCATTGACGATCTGGGTGCTTCAATTGCGGTTTTACTAGGCTGTGGTTTCTAGTTCAGCACCGAGGGGAGTTCAAAGCGGTTATTTTTTCCTTTGGTGCTTCCTTTTTGTACCATCCTCAAAACATGAAACTGCATGAGATTCCAGTGCTCGCATTGTGAGGATTGCAGGCGTATGCGGACAATAATGTAGTAAGATCTTTCAGGTTTGAGGTAGTACTCTTAATGTTGAGTTAAGCAGCGGACATAGTATATTGTTGAACACAATACATTAGCATGGAACTGATATTTCTTTCTTTTTAATGAAAACTTATGGAGCTGTGATCCTTCTGCAATGAAGTTAATGGTAAAAAGTGTTGGCATCAAAGAATTTCATGGACTGAAGGAAATTTAGTTGGCTGAAATATGTGGTTTTCTGGATACCAGTGTTTCTTAAAACATGTTAGAATTGTAAAATTAACATGAAGCAATGTTTTGTGACGAGCTTAGACCTGAAAATTTGAAGGATTACTAATTTACTATGCAGAATATTGCACGATTCATGAATGCACTATCACCATGACACCACCCAATAAGTTTTGGCCTTGAATGGGTTTGTGTCATTGTAGGATAGTATAAGAATACGTTTCTCTAGTGATTTTAAGTGCTCTAATCAAACCATTGTAGGAGTATTTACGATTGAAATGCTTAATCCAAGTGCCACTTCTGTATGTGGTAGGAGAGATATGCAGAAGAGCTTGGTTTGTTGCACAAGCATTTTGATTAAGTGCCTAAGAAGGATCCCTGAAGGACTAATTTCAGCGATTGAATGTATCATATGGAATTTTATTACCACTGCATTTTTTTGAACAAAAAATCATTTGGATTCATTCAGGAAACATTCTATCCTTTAATCTTGATCTTAGATGAATATTAGTGATGCATAGTTAGTGTAAAAAGTAATTAAGGATTATTTGTCGCCAAACTGATTATCGTAATGTAACTGCGCTGGTCTCAGATCACAGTGCAATATGAGTGATAGTTCGAAGTTTAATAAGATGAACTGTTCTTTGATTAACTAAACATTATGATTTTTGGCCACATATATAATAGCTCATCCCAGACTTACTGGAAATGGGAGTGTGTGTGTGCTTGTAGGCTGGGGCAGAGCTGCATGGTGGGTTGAACAGGCACCCCGGTTCAATTTTTTTCCTAGCAATTAGTCTAAAAAATGTGTCCATGCACATACTCTCTTGTGAATTCATGTTGATCTTAGTATTGCTCCTCCTGCCTATAGGGTCACCTAAACTACATCGATCATAATATTCCAGCACCTGTTTGGTTTTTGGGTTGTTAAGCTAGAAGGCCTAGCTGTCACATGAGAAGAGATACCACATAGAGATTATTGCTGTCAAGAGAACTGTGTTAGGGATCTGATTTCTATGTCACCACTGGATTAGAGCGTTCAAGTCTTTAAGAACTGGTGGGCTAGGAAGCATTTTCAGTGGGGCACAACTTGTTAGTGTAGATTGATACAAGAATACGTCGAATAGTGAGTATCATGTTACTGAATATTCTTGTTCATTTTTAGAAAGAAGTCCAGATCACCCCCACAAGTATTATGTTTCGGTCCATAGCCCCCCCTAACTATGAAATGGGCCACTTAAACCCCCTAAGTTTGCAATACCGGACAAATTACCCCCCTAGGTGCTCATAGCAAGATTGAGACCAGTTTTAGCCATCCTGACAGCGGTTTAGGACACGTTGGCACATGCCCACGTCACTGTCTCTATCATGTCTGGAACCCATCCATCAGCAGCTCTATCTGTCTCAGTAGGACCTGTGTTTTGCTGTTTGGACAACGTCGTTGCTGCTAAGGCAGCCGTGGCTTCCCTCGTCGGTAGCTTCCTCACGCGGACATGATGAACGAGTACCCATTCTGCAGCATCCAGTACAATACCAGAGCGGGCATATGGGCCTGGTCGCACACCGCCTCCAGGTCGTGGTGCTCGTCTACCAGCTCCAGCCGTTTGCCGAACACCATGGCACGGTCAGGCTTGAGCTTCAGCGACAGGAGAAAGTGCGCACGTTCCAGCTCAGAGCGTGTGAACCCCGGCCGCAAGACCAGCAGTGCATAGTAGGCGATGTTGCACGCCTCGCCGACGGTGACGCGGCCGCGGAGTCCCTGGATGCGGGCGATCAGCTTGCGGTGAGGACGACAGCCTGGAAAGCAGAGGCTTGGCCCACGAGGCACGTGGCCGTGAATGTGTGTGTCGAAGGACGCCTCGGCGTGCCTCGAGTATCTTGGAGAAACGGCGAACAGCCTCTGCTGGGAGACCCGCGTCGAGCGCCGTCATCGCGGCCATGTGGCGGCGTAGCAGGAGCTTGTCGTGAGCGAGGAGCCGGGACACGGCCTTGCTCGATGGGTTGAGACACACGGCGCTCGCGACGCTGGTCACGACAGGGACAGAGACGACGACCGCGACTACAATGGTCAAGGCGGCCGAGTGAAGCCGTACCCAGCGCTGCGAGGTCATCGCGCTACGACGGGAGAAGGCGGGCCGGCGGCCCGATTCGCCGTCGTGGTTGCGGCAACCAAGCCTCGCGCATGCCAGCTAGGCTCTCACGGGGCTCCCCTGCCTGCTCCCCTGGGCAGGGAAGGCTCGACGCACCTCCCTCGCCTTGTGCTGACGGTGCCCAGGGCCTCTCACAGCAGCGGGCGGTGAGCAAGGCCTCACCTTCTTTGTTGTTGCAGATGCAGCACGCAGACGCGGATGGCATGCAAGATGAAACTGGGCAGGTGCGGCGGGCTGCAGCTGGAGATGATGAAGCCGACGGGAAGAAACAGGATGATGTTGGTCACAAGCAGCAGGAAACTTCTACGGAGATGGTCGTGTTCAACCTGGTGTGTCTCGACCAATCAGCGCGTCGCCACCTGGAGTCTAACGTGGCCAAAACCAGTGTCCACCGTGTCCTAAACTGCTTAGAAAACTGCCCATCATCTCCTTGGGGGTAATTTGTCTGGTATTGCAAACTTAGGGGGGTTAAGTGGTCCATTTCATAGTTAGGGGGGGCTATCGACCGGAACCCAATACTTGTGGGGGTGATCTAGACTTCTTTCTTCATTTTTACATCTATGTACGTCAGCATATAATATTGCCATATTGGTCCATATTTAATCCAATGAAGGACTTCCTGTAGTTATATATGCAGATAACCTTTTATTTGCTACCTAGAGGCTAGAGCTTGAAAGAGTATCCCAAAGCTTGCAACAGATTTTGATCAAGTCTTTGGCTGATTTTACTCTTCTAATTCCCTTCTCGTGGAAAGGCTGAACTTTTGAATTTTAGATGCTCTGAATATGGTTGTCAGGATATATTGTTATTGAAACAAACTTTAAATGCTGTCAGGAGTCTGCACTTTCTCATAAGTACCATGAGGGGCTCCTCAAGTTGCAAGAAAAAGACTACACAAAAGCTTGTGAACTTTTGGAGGATGTTCTGAAGGATCCACTAATATCTGAAATACAGGTAATCTCACTAAGAATATTTCACATGTTCTTTTCTCGCCTCCTCCATAACAGCAGGTCGTTCATTTCAACAGGTCGAGAACATTGGCAGTGATCAACATTTGTTGCAGCTAAGGTTTTTTTTCACCTTTTTGCAATGTTCATGTTATATGTACTGCTTTTTATTTGCCATTCTAAAGGATTATTTGTCGGTCAAACTCCTGGACTAACATGGATGTTAAATGCAAAATTGGGTAAAACCAATGTAGTCACTAACTCGCTATTCGCAAACAAATGTTATTTCAAAATTTTATGCTCACTTCTATAAAGATGTCAATTGGTAGTGGTGGTCCGTTCACCTTTTGCTTCACCACATGTTGGATCTTGCATATATGGCTGGGATGCGGGACAGTGAATTGTTTGATCAGGCACGGGTGGTATATTTTCTTTAGTTTTATACTCCCTCCGATCCATATTATTTGTCGTAGAAATGGATGTATCTAGACATGTTTTAGTGCTAGATACATCCAATCTAATGACAATTAATATGGATCGGAGGGAGTAGTATTTTTTAATCTGTAACAACATGGTATTGTGCTAATTATTTCAAATTTACCAATACTGTCGTTCTTAATGGTCACTTCTGCTATATGAGGAATCAAAATGGTACCCCCTCCGATTCATATTAAGTGTCGCTGAATTGGATGTATCTAGCACTAAAACATGTCTAAATACATGCATTTCAGCGACAGTTAATATGGATCGGAGGGAGTATATCATTTATAGTAAGTAGCTGATAATACTAGCGTTCATAATAAAATCATAGTGCAGTGCTTGCATGTCATAACATGCTGAAGCCTGAAGGTTTATGGTAAAACACATCACATAGTTGATCTTTGTCTGTACATAGCAAGCTGATTCCCGATGGCCTACTGATTTGAATGTGTGATATTATCATTTGCTGTTCAAAATGCTGATGTGCCTTCTTAATTGCACAGGTTCTTGACACTGAAAAACCTTGCATCTGTTTTCCTTCAACAAGGGTCAAAGTTCCATGATAATGCTCTACGCTGTTACCTACAAGCTGTTGAGCTTGATACAAATGATTCAGTTGTATGGAATCATCTGGGAACACTGTCTTGCAAGATGGGTTTGCTGAGCATATCAAGATGGGCATTTGAGCAAGGGCTTCTATGCAGTCCAAACAACTGTATGATGTCCTTTTCATTTCATTTTCATTTTTATTTAATCTGCTACTTTGCTGTTCAACTATCATATCTTAAACTTGTGATACCTAATTTTGGATTCTCATTAGCTTTGGATGCTTTTATAGGGAACTGCATGGAGAAACTCTTGGAGGTCCTTATAGCGATCCGTGATGAAGTTGCATGCCTTTCTATAGCAAATTTAATACTTCGGAACTGGCCATCACATCATCGCGCGTTACATGTAAAGAAGACCATTGAGAATCCTGAACCAGTGCCTTTTGCACCACGGGGTGTCGACATACTTGAACCCAAGCATGTCAAACTTGATTTTTCCAATAAAAGAAAATGTGCTGCTGATGAAATAATTCAAGAAACAAAGAAGATTAAACAGAATCCTACATTGCAACTCAGTGAAGCCAAATGGACCGCCCTTTTAGATGGCATCATAAGTCTTCTAACTGCAAATAATGGGCTTGCTAATATCCCAGTGGATGTTGTCTTATCTATGGATACATCCAAACCTTTGGAACCTGCTAGTGGAAGTGGAAATGATTTCTGTGATGGTGAAAGTTTGCCATCTCATGATAGCAAGACCACAGTTAAAGAGAAAGATGTTAACTCAGACAGAGAACATCCTCGCGAAAGGCGAAGCAGACGCCTCGAGAGACTGCAAAGTCGTAAATCTGGAAAAGATGAAGACGAATCCAATGGCAAAGATATATCACATGCGATAACTCAGTTTCTAGATTCATTCATCCTGAACCGGGCAAGCACTGCAGATAAGACTGATCATTCTATAAATGCTGATCCTTCTAATCTGGAAACTGTCACATATACATCCGACCGTGAGGCAGATGATGTTAAGCATTTTCTGTTAAAGATATGCAAGAACTATGGTCCTTTCCATATTGGCTATATGTTGTTGGAGGAAATAGCTCATCTTAACATACCTTTTCAAGATTACTTTGTTAACATCATTGAACTAGAGAAACTTACTAGAGTCTGGTCTCAAGATAGATCTGCACTGTGCTGTTTATTTCTTGCTGAACTATACTATGATCAAGCTATATGTTCTGGAAGCTCATCAACATCCTTGGAGCTGTCTGATTCTTCTTACCATCTATGCAAAATCTTTGAGTTAGTAGCTCTGGAATTACCATTCAGCACAGATGTTGAGACAATGAACTCCACCAGCTTCAATTTGGATAAGGAAAACAGTAGGGCAGAAGTATGTTCGAGTGATAAAACAGAGAGAAATGTTTCAGATATGTCCAAAATCTCTGCAAAGGCTAAAGAATCAATTTTTAATAACATGCTTTGTGACGAAACATCTGAACAAGATTCTTTGTTAGACACTGATCGTGTGAACTGGATTCGTTACTTCTGGATGAGTGGTTGTGTATTCCTTTCAACGGACTGCAAAGAAAGAGCTTATAAGGAGTTCAATGCTGCTCTGTCACTCCTAAGTAACAACAAAGCCAAAAGCAGTAGAGAGTTTATACTTCTACCTCACACCAAGCTTGTAAAATTTCTGACAGCTGATAGGATTCTGCGTGAAATTAACTTGATCAAGCTTGATTCTTTACTTTGGAAGAATGATGAAAATATCAAGAACATAACTCATACAGAGTTCAAAGAATTGCTTCCTCCACTTTTGCTTTCCACTAGTGATGTCTATGTTGGTAGTGCATATGGTTCGCTGAGCGAAAGTGAGAGGGTGATTTCACTTGAGTTATCTGCCTTGGATGTCTTAATATCAGCATGTGAAAAAGCTCAACCAATGGATGTGAAGATCTATCTTGATTCTCACCGAAGGAAAATACATGTTCTAACTGTGGCAGCTGGCATGGTAGGAGCTATTGGCACCCCCAAGGGAGATATTTCAAGTGATGCGGACTTTGTGAAAGCAATGAACAGAAATTGGCTAGAAAATGTTATGGAAGCAGTCAAGGACGTATCTCGAAGTGCCACTATAGCAAAGGATGTTATTGATCAGTCCGATACTTCTGTAAGTGGTCTCTTCATTTGTGTATCGATCTCCTTATCAGTCATTTTTTAGTTCAGACCTTACCGTGTTTGGACTTCTATCTGCAAGATTTCACTTTTGTATTAATGCAATATAAGAATGCCAGCGTTCTGCACTCAGAAATTTCTAACTTTTTAACATGAGTGAAAATCCATTGTTAAATCCTTGGGGTACTCCCTCCGGTTCATATTAATGCCCTCAACTTTATCTAGATTCGTATGTATCTAGTTAAGTATTTAGACTAGATGCATTCGTATCTAGACAAAGTTGAGGCCATTAATATGGACCGGAGGGAGTAGCTTTTTGTGATGTTAAATGATATTTGTTAAATATGACTTATAGCTCTATGTAGGCTGCTGTAGCTGCATTGATGGGAAGTTGAAGTTTCAAAATATTGGTGCATTTATGGCAGTTACATGTTTCTAACTTTGGCCACTTGTATCAATATAAACATCTAGAATCGCCACGGAGAAAAATAAATGAGCATATTTGTTGTAAACATATACTACTTAACATATAGTTACATTTTTCACTATCATATTAATATCAGTGGTCAAACTACCAGTCATAGTAGATTGGCTGTTCAGCGTGAAGTTTTCCACACTTGCAGCTGCAATAAGTTATATATGAGCATAGTAGTCGCTATGTTATCCTGATTTTCTGTAAAAGCTTTGTAAGACTGTAATTAGATCTAATTGAAAACTAGGGTTATTTAGAATGTTTAAGGAGCATTCGAGTTGTTAATTTCTTGTGCGGTGCAAGAAGCTTATCTGAGCTGCCTGCCATTTAGTATTATACAATCTAAACATTACTGCCGGGGTTTGGGAAATTTGCTAAGGCTCAAAGAAGCGGTAGGTGTAAATTCCCACTTTTAGCTTGTCTAGGTGTTCCGTACGGATACTGTACGCAATAGGACACATCTGAGAAGGCTGAGGAGGGGGCTGGGAGCAGCAGCAACGGCTGCACGATCCTTATTAAACTGGCCCACCTCGTTTTCTTGCTGGAGAATGCCGATTCCTCCCTGATGAGCTTGATTCCTGGTTGGAGGAGGTTGATTCCTGGTTCGAGCAATTCATTACCCGAGAACCTCACGGGGAGCCAATTCCACCACCTAGGGCTATGGCTAGGCATACTACTGTCACCTAGGGCGCTCCTAGACAAGCGCCTAAGCACACCTTTTTTAACCTTGGAGAGTTCTAAGTTATGCTTATTCTAAGGGCCCATGTAAAAAATAGTTTTAGCTCATGATAGTATCAGTAATTTAATATATCCAGTAACAAGGGAATCTTAGTAATGGACTTTGAGTAATATACATTGTAAACAACGCGATGCATTTTGTGATAATTGCTTCCAGGTGTTGGCCATGCTCTAGTTAAATGCACTACTTGGAATGACGTATCTTTCTAGATTACCTGTATCAATTATATTTGATTCATTGGACCAAACGTCTGTGCAATCTTTCTAGTCGGGCAATTTTTTTGTTATGGATTAAAATACCTCTAATAGCACAACGAAAGTAACTGTTTGATATTCATATTTGCAGGATGGGGAAGATGGTCTGAGTTCCCTAGTTTATATCATCAGTGGTATTCAATCATTGCTCCTCAAAATCATGTGCGCTGCTGTCAAGATGATAGTATGGAGAAAACTTTCGTGCTCTGGAACTTCGGATCAGGCTGACCAGTTGGACAGTTCTTGCCTTATAGATGCAGCTATTGCATTTTGCAAACTTCAGCATCTTGATCCTACGATATCTGTCAAAACTCAGGCACATGTTACCTTCATATTACTAATACAATTTATGGCGTTGATTTTTCTATTCAGTATCCACTTACTTTTCTTCACCTATGCAGGTTGAATTAATTGTCGCTCTCCATGATTTACTTGCTGAGTATGGGCTCTGCTGTGCCGGAGGGGATGGTGAAGGGGGGGAAGGGACTTGCCTCAAGTTTGGAATAAAACATCTCATGTCTCTAGACGTGAAGCTAAAATCTCAACTCAGTATGTTTTTCTAGCAAAATTATTCTGGTAGATATGTTTCTTTGGCAATTAATAACTAGCATTTGTCGGCCTTCTCTTTCTTCTTATATAGATCCATGTGGGATGGAAGGATCACTTCCAGAAAATGGGAGAACACAAGATACTGTAACTGATGGGCACTCTGCTGGTGAAAATAAACATAACTCTGAGGATGAGGAAGAATCGGGTAGGCGATTATCCTGACCGATTTCATATTATTTTGTGCTAGAGAAGTAGAGATCTTGCATAATGCCAGATAATGCTTGAAGCTGCAGGGAAAGTACAACCGTGAAGAAATTCCTTATTTGACACTAGATTAAAATTTACTTCCTATTTGACCCTGTAAACTGTTTTCTTCCTTATCGACACTGGTTCTGAATTTTGTTCCTTATATGACACTCCGTCCATTTTGACTACTAGCGGTGGTAAATGATGACTCCTGAAAAGACACTTTTGCCCCTGGTGCAGTATGTAAAAAAAAATTACGGGACCAAAACAGCATATACACCAGGACAAGTCCATGCACGCATCCCCTTTTTTTGGGGCAAAGGTCCCTGAATATATTAGAACAGATTACACATGGAAACCCAGAAGTTTCCACCGCGGATTACAACCTGGTACACAAAATAAGGTAACAAGAAAAAAGAAAATGTAAAACAGCCTCTGAGGGACACATGACGAACAAACACAGAAGAAGCACACGCGTGTCTTGGATGTAGCCACAGGTTGCCTTGGGAAGCTCCCACACTTGATGCCGCTGACCAACACCAGACTTGCCGCTGACGAGATGAAGTGTCGGCTGCCACCTGTGGACCAAGTTAGCATAGGCCTCCAATCAATCCAAAAAAGATCTGGAGGTGATGGAGCTCTCTGCCGCTGAAGTTATTTGAGGGTTTTCAAGGCATCAGCCAACTCAAAGGGCCCCACGAATGGGCAGGCATCTCTGACATGATGTTCAAGCCTCTCTACTGTCAATGCCAGTAGATCATCAGTCCCAAGAACTGCATAGCAGGCCTCCGGAGTGGAGGCAGGTACGTCGTGGCAAACGGCGCTGTCCTGCGAATCAGCAGCTGGGGAACTCCTCATTGAGCCACTGCATCACGACCTGCAGCACCTCCTCGACGCGTGGGCCTACCTCTCCCATGAGGCAGGCGGCCGCGGCGAGGTAGTCCTCGGCGTCCTCTGGCGTCTCGAAGACCAGCCTGTTCTCCCCCGTAGGCGGTTGCCTCGTCCCGCTCCCGGATGGACCCCGCCGTGATGTTGGGGGACAGCTAGGAGTTGGGAGAGATCGGGCCTCATGCTGCTGCCACCGTACCAGCTATGGTTCGAGACTGGGATGGGAGAGAAAGATAGTTCGATTGGGACGACAAATGGGATGGACGGTTCTGTCTCTTTTTTTACCATCGTATAGCAATGGGTAATTTGGTACATGAAACAAAAAACTGACATGTCAAATTGGGGACCTACATGGTAAAGCGTAACGGAGTTGACGGCAGTGTCGTATTAGTATCAAAAGTTAGACCCAGTGTCAAGTAGGAAAGAAAAAAGTTTCCAGGGCCAAATATGGAAACGCATTGTCAAATAAGGAGTTTCCTCAACAAACATGTAGCTTTTTGTTTGGTGTGTACCCTGATAAATGCTTTGTCAATGCAGAATTGGAGGAACTACAATCAAGTATTGATAGTGCCTTGGACCAGGCTTTTTTCTGCTTATATGGTCTGAAGTTAAACCCGGACTCTTGCAGTGAAGATGATCTAGCAGTACATAAAAATACGAGCCGTGGTGACTATCAAACAAAAGAACAATGTGCTGAAGTGTTTCAGTATGTCCTACCATATGCAAAAGAGCTCTCTGTGAGTTTCTTAACGAGGCGTTAGTTTTCATTTTGATATGAAGCATCAAGTACAGCGAATAATGTATTTTCCATTCCTTATTTATCATTTCAGAAAACTGGGTTGGTTAAGCTACGGAGAGTGCTGCGCGCTATACGTAAACACTTTCCACAACCACCTTACGACGTATTAGTTAATAATCCTCTCGACAATTTCTTGGATGGACCTGATTCATGTGAAAAGACGCTCTGTGAAATTTATGAATCTGATGGATCTACGGAAGCAATACTGAATGTACTGTTCCCAGGTGAAAGGGGCTATGAAGCATTCAAAAAACTTTCGACTGACAGGTGTTACATTTCTGCTAGATTTCATTTTCCTGTGCGCCAAAACATAATTAGTAGAGGATATACGCTAACGATATTTTTGACTTATTCATGCAGCTCTGAGTCTTACTCAGATGTTTATGGAAACCTGTATCACTACATCGCACAAGCTGAAGATATAAGTGCTAGTGACAAGTACACGGGTTTTGTGTTGAAAAAGGAAGGAGGAGAATTTGTTGAACAGAGTGCAAATCTTTTCAAGTATGATCTGTTGTATAACCCATTGCGGTTTGAAAGCTGGCAAAAGCTTGCAAATTTATATGACGAGGTAATATTTATTACTCCCTCCGGTCCATATTAATGTTCTCAGATTTGTCTAGATTATGTATCTAGTCATATTTTAGTGCTAGATACGAATCTAGACAAATCAAGGAATATTAATTTGGATCGGACCTAGTACTTCCTCCGTCCAAGTTTATTAGGCCCTGATCCAAATTTGGGCTCTCCAGGATTATAAGGCCAATTTCCAGCTCCCCTCTCTTAATCTGCGTCTCACATAATTGCGAGTCTCCAGGTCCCAAATCCGCATTAACTGTGACAAATGCATGCCTATCATTCCAAATCTGCATTAATTGCAATTTGCAAGTCTGGTTCCAAATCTATTGGCCAAAACGAAAATAAATAAATGAAAACCTCTCCAAAGTGCTTCTGCTCTTTGCCTTCGTGTCGGATATATCTCCAAACGGACCATATAAACTTGGATGGAGAAGATATACTATTTGTTTGAAGTTGTTCCTTGTATCTTCATTCTGTTGCATAACAAGTGTTTTTCACGCTACTATAGGAAGTTGATCTGTTGCTGAACGATGGTAGTAAACATATAAGCATCTTGGATTGGCGAACAAATACAACTTTGACTCAAAGGGTTGAGGTGGGTCGTAGACATAGTCGACGCTGCCTATTGATGAGTTTAACATTGGCCAAAACTGTTCCAGACAAGGTATGTTCATGAGTCTGTTTTTATTCTGTACTCATCCATTAGATGCCTCTGCTATCTGTTATTTGTCTTCCATTTTTCTTTATTAAACGTGGACACTGTTGGAGATGACACCTAATCTCCTTTTCAGGTTGAAATACATGAACTGTTAGCCCTAGTTTACTATGATAGCCTTCAAAATGTGGTGCCCTTTTATGATCAAAGAGCTACTTTACCCGTGAAGGATTCAACATGGGATATGTTCTGCCAAAATTCTCTGAAGCACTTCGAGAAAGCTTTTGAACTCAAGTAATCTAACACACCTAACCTGTACTCCTCTTCATTGTTTTGCTTGCCTCACATGGAACATTGTGTTGCTTATTTACTTTGCAGGGCTCAGTGGCTCCATGCATTTTACCTCGGAAAGCTGTGCGAAAAACTGGAGCACTCCCCAGCTAAGGCTTTTTCATACTACAACATAGCCATCACGTTGAATCCAACTGCAGTTGACCCGGTTTACAGGATGCATGCATCACGCATGAAGTTACTTTATACTCGAGGGAAACATAATCTTGATATTATACAGGTTTGTTAAGATGATATTCATCAATTTATAAACAGCTTGAGAGAAAAATGGTAGGCAAAAACGCTAGTTTATCACATTAGTGAAGTGGTCTTCATTTATAATTGTAACTTTGGGCAAGATTTGGCATGCTGATAGCAATCAGGTGGTTATATTTGGTCACTGGCTTTTAGGGGCTATACAAATAGAGCCTGCTACAAGACAAATCAGCATCAACAACACATAAAGACTAGGCATAACGACTCTATTAAAAAATAAGGCATTTTAATATAAATATAATAAATAATGGTTCCAAACATACGATACAAATAATTAAAGTTAGTTCAGCGACCATCAATCAAGTTTCTCATAGATAAATAAGTCGATACATAAGGTCTTGCTCAAAATGCCAACCAAACAAGTGTGTGATATGATAAACTACTTGTGGGTTGGGCTCTAAGTGAAACGAGCTAATGAGCAGTTTGTGAACTAGTCCGGTAGCTGAGCCACTAACAAATGAGCCCGAGCGGGCTTGCGAGCTTCGCGTTTTTCGCCAGCCCTACTGGCCACAATCTAGCTTTCCTGGCTTTTCGAAAACTTGCCTGGGTACCAAGAGCACAGTTTTAAATATTTTTAATGCTAAAGTGTGAAGTTCCTTACTTTATCGTACGTCCAGCGTTCTGAATTTCCAGTCAGAAGTTCATTTTGTAGGCAGTACCTTTTCATTTATGACATACTACTTCAACAATAGGCAATTAGATATTAACTTTGTGGATTTTTTGATTGCTAGGTGGTTACTGATTACACATACAACCAATCAACAAAGGAAAAAGTCTTGAGCATGCTGGGGTCCATAACTAATGCCAAGCATTCATCCTCTGAACAGAACGATAGTACTCTGGATAGTACAGAGGAAAATGAGTCTGTTGAGCCCGGTTTACTTGAGAAAGTATGGCGCATCCTTTATGATGACTGTCTGTATGCCCTTGGTACTTGTGTGGAAGGGGAGCTAAAACATTTCCACAAGGCAAGGTACAAGCTTGCACAAGGATTATATAGAAGAGGTGAAGTAGGGGACCTAGAGCGGGCTAAGGAAGAGCTCTCATTTTGTTTCAAATCCACTCGGTCTTCCTTTACAGTGAACATGTGGGAAATCGATGGTGCTGTTAGGAAAGGAAGGTGACGTTTCTTTTGCTATATAACTTACACTGATGTTGTCGATTGCTACTACTTTTGTTATAAATAGTTTCCCAAAGAATTCTTATTATCCGTTGTTTCTTTCAGGAGGAAAAATCCAAGTATTGGTGCATCAAGAAAGAATCTGGAGGTCAGTTTATCAGAAAGTTCACGAAAATTTATTACATGCATCAGGAAGTATATGATACTATACTTGAACCTGTTGGAGAAGAACTTGGACTTGTGGACTCTTGAGAGGGCATACACATATTTGCGAACTGACAAAAGGGTACCTCCTAATTGCCAGCATGATGATTTTAATATATACCCTTTTCTGGACATTACTATAACTATTTGTTTTCTTTTATAGTTTGCTCTATGTTTGGGTGATATTGTTCCTGTCGGTCTTGGGAAGTACCTTCAAGTTCTAACAGCAGCAATCCGTGATCCTGTGACCCGTCGAGTTTGTGGTGATACTTCTGTTGAGCAACTATATGAGAAAATGTTTGGTATATTCATGGACCATGCAAACTTGTGGGCCGATATAAGCACTATACCAGAGGTGAACAGTCCAGATTTGTTGGAAAGCAATCTTTACAGGTAAGTACTTGATCAGAGCGCAATACATTAGTATTCTTTAAGCTAGATTGATGTCATATAGTGCTTCCTTTATGGCAGTCATATCCACCAATATATCCATTTGCTCGAGAGTGATGTCCGAGTAGATGTTCTTGAAGCACTAAACGAGAAGATAAGAAAGCGTTTCAAGACACCTAAATTGTCAAATAGCAACTTTGCGAAGATATGTAAGCATGCTTCTCTGTCATGGTGCCGGTGTATACTCATCAAACTGGCCTCAATTACTCCTCTGCCTGAATCTGTGGATACAGCCAAGCAGCCTGTTCCATTATCCAGTGGCCTTCTACTTTATGTTGATTTGCAACCTGATGAGCTCCTTATCTCATCCCCTGATGGGCCTGCTCCATTCAAAGGTCTTGATATGAATTTGTTTGAGACACTCAACAGAATTAAAAACATTCCGATCAGACAGACATCTGAAGATAACATGGAGACTGCTGTTACTGTAATGAAGAGCACCTACAACTTTTACCGGGAGAGTTCTTGTGGAACATTTCCCACGGGTATTAATCTCTACACGGTAACCTCGTCTCAGGCATCTTTTGAAGGGCTACACCAAGCCCCTGGTATAGTTGATGCTCTTGACCTAAGCATTCCAAGGAAGCTTCTTCTGTGGGTATACACTTTGGTTCATGGTCGATACTCCAACATATCCGCTGTTGTAAAGTACTGCGATGAGATGAAGGTATGGTGTGCACTGCTCATAATGGAACTAGTTGCCATGTAGCTTGTCATCCTTACATCATTTCATTCTTGTGCAGGCAAGAAATAAAAGAGGAACCTCAGCAGCGGCAGCTTCGTCACAAGTCACTCCTCCAGCACCGCACAGCTCTGTTTCTTCTCATGGTACTTCACGCAACTCCTGACATGTGGGCATATGCTGAAACCGCAGTTACCTTTGCTAGACCCTGACATGTGTAGTTTGGTGTACAGTTACCTCCAAAGAAAAGAGCATGCATACTGAGTCCAGCGAAGCTCATGAAGCAAATCCTTCTGCTCCAGCAGTGGCCAGCACTCCTCCTCACCAAGAAGCAGGAGACAACTCCTCGCAGATTGCAACTGAGGCCCAGAAACCCAGCAGTGTGGCATCTCAGTTGGCCCGCAGCAGCTCATCCAGGTCAATGGAAAATGCTCAGGATGGTGGTGGTACAACTTGATTGTACAGCATGCTTGTCTGTCGCCCGCATGAACTCCTCGGATGGTTCATCCAGTTTCAGAATACATTGAAGGCTTCTTCCCTTCCAGCAGAAATAAGACGTAGTGCGGTTGTAGAACATCTTCAGCAAATAGAGGAGATATAGAGTAGGTCCTAGGTTTATCCTGGCGTATATATACTGTATTAGTTTACCAATGTGTAGATCAGAGAAGCGTGGAGTGGCTGAGATAAAAAAGGGTTACTTCTCTCAGTTTTTGAAGCTGCACTGCTGGAAGGATAGACATGGGTGTTTTTTTTAATGTTGTTCTATTCCGATGGTATGTCTGGAATACAAGAACCGGAAACAGTTCAGCTCTTGTAGGAAAACTAGTACTCCTACTTGGAAATTTCAGAGTTGTAAATAAATAGGGCTTTAACGTCCGTATGGTGTATAAAGAAATGAAGCTTGCCCTTTTAGCACTCTTCTCTCCCAGTTTGCAACGTTGTAGTCAACTTTTCAAAAGCTCTTAAGGGCAATTCAAAGGACTCTGGGTTGTTCTGAAAACAAGTGTAACATTTTTTGGAGATAGGGGTGACCGTAACATGCTTGATAAAGCGTGGCTTGTCGCCTTGGGCAATTAACCAAATTGTACCAATGATTTTCTCTTGTGTTGCATAGAACATCGTAAGTAGTAAATAAATAAAAATGAGATTAATACGCGTCCATGTTGACATGCATGAGTATAACTGGAACGATCAGTGTGACAGACCATTTTGCGTCCATTTGGTGAAAACTACCTAGATGCTAGCGTACTTACACTTTATATCATTTGTACTCCCTTCGTCACGGTTTGGAGGACGTTTTAGAGAAATTATTAGAACCAAGGTAATGAAAATAAGGAGATTAGACGCATGCATTGGTGGAGTTGCATGCAAGAATTAATTCCTTGACTGTATGGAGTAGAAAGTGAGGAGGAAAAAAAACATTAATTCTGTAATTAAGTCTAACGTACCTAAGAGAAAAGGATTTTTAAAAACGCATGGCTTTTGTAAGACCCTCCAAACCGTGACGAAAGGAGTACTGAACATTGCTTTTGAATGTGCTACAGCAGGGATAATAACTATCTGCAATAGAGTGAAAAAGAAACATTTGCACAACGCCTTGAACTATTAGGAACAAAACTAGACAATGACTCAGAATTACTCGACCAAATTTAAAAATTCCATTTATGAGAAATTAAAATTACTTCTTCATAGACCACGAAAAACATTATTCTCACTTTCCTTCAATCAAACGGAGTCGCAAGATTGTAAAAGAAAGAAAAAACACAATGAGCGGATTAGCCCCGGATATCGAGCCCACGATTAGGCCATCATAATTACTGGGCCGGTTCAGGCCGTTCACCACGTTGACATCGCCGCAGGCAGCCGCCACCCACCATCCCTAGCCAGGATACGCCGACCGCGACCGAGGAGGAGGAAGAACCGAAGAAGACAACTCAGATCGATCCGAGAGAGAGGAGCAGAAGGAGTGTGGAGCTGAGGCAGTTCGCGATGGGTTTCATCATGGAGTTCGCGGAGAACCTGATCCTGCGCATGATGGAGGACCCGGACCAGCGGGACGAGGCGCAGCGGGCGCACGTGTACCGGATGAAGGAGCGGTGCGAGCGCACCAAGGCGGCCTGGGCTCTCCCGCTCCGCCCCTACGGCTTCTGGACCTTCGAGCGCTTCAACTCCCAGCTCACCGGGGACGCCCAGATCAGCCAGGCCGCCGGCCGCCGCGACCCCTACGACGACCTCATCGCCCGCCACGCCGGCCCCACCCCGTCGCCCTCGTCCTGAAACCGAATCCGGTGCGTCACTTTGCCCACACTTTTCAAGCTAGATCTCCGCACGCTACTCGTGCTGCCATCGTTGCTGTGTCTGCGATTGTCTCTGTCTCTACCTAGGGATTTGGTTGGGAAGGTTGATTTGACTGCGGGTAGCTGGCTAGATTTGACTGCTTTATCCAATTCCTCAGAGTTCGTTCGTGCTGCTGCGGTTGCTCCAGCTAGGTTTAGTTTAATTCGTGCTGTGCGTGAACTCTGCGGAGTTTGGTATGTAGGTTAATATGCCAGATTTGTGCTGCTGCTGCTTGGGTGAAGGGCGAGCAGTTTATATGGGTTACCATTTCGTTGATTTGTGGAACTGTAGTAAGATTCCGGATCTTCATTTCTCATTGTGTCATTTGGGCGGAGTGTATCTCGATCCACTGGTCCCTAGCTTTCAGTAGATTTTAGTACTCCAGTCATTCCTGTCTCACACGTGAACTGCACAAATTAAGACGCTCTTACAATCTGAATATACTATGGCAAAATTGAGTAATCATGTGAATAGACTCTAGAAGTGTCGGTGACATTGTTCTGAGGAGTCAAGAATATCTGAAGCTTTGCTTAATCTTTTTCATGTAGACACAAAGGTTCTATTGAACTCCTATGTAACACGCTTTTGTTTCATGTAGACACAAAGAGATGAAAACATGAGGTCTCACCTCATGAGGTCCCACCTCATGTTAGTTTCCTCCCAAATTCCTATGAAATAGCCTATACCATAGGAATTTCAAAGGAATCTAGGATTCCTATTCCTTTGACCCAAATGGTACCATAGGATTTTTTCCTATAGGAATGCTATCCTCTAAATTTCCTACACTTATCCTTTGTTTCACACGGGGCCTTAGGGTTTTCTGTAAACATCAAAGCAGGTGACAGTTAATTGATAAGTATGTTCTCTTGAAGTTAGTAAATTGTTGTCAATGTGCTGGACTTCTAGT
Organism: Avena sativa; assembly: GCA_916181665.1. NCBI lineage: Eukaryota > Viridiplantae > Streptophyta > Magnoliopsida > Poales > Poaceae > Avena > Avena sativa. The sequence continues at coordinate 291,417,742 of OV702296.1, forward strand.
TCATGCACGGTCCATTAGGCTTTCTTAACATGGACACCAGTAGCTCTCATGGCAATGGTGGAGACCGTGATGTTCTTCTAGTTGCATATATATTATCATATTAGATAATCTAATTAGCTAATGTATATGTCACTGTTCAAATTTTCAGGACTGAACATCAGGTAGCTATTGTGATGTCCATATAGTGGAACCATATACTGATAATACATAAACAATTTATTTTATGATACAACTTGCTTCCTCCATTCTTAAGTACATGCCATTTTAGAAAGTGGGCAACCTGAGTGTTGGGAACATATACCACTAATATAGACATGTAAGTACCCGGACTTTGTCATATAGAATTTTATGGCTATATGTGTGTATTTGGAGACTGTTTAGAAACAGGAAAAAAACGATATTGCTGTTTACCATCTTACTATCAGGTTGCTAATGGATTTATAAGCAACAACCACTGTACTTGATTTATGTGTGTGTATTGAATTAATTTGTGCGACGTCCATGCCACAAGTGCACATATGTGCTTATGGTTTGACATCCTTCTTTTTTTTATGACTAGTTAGTTTGTGCTTTGAACTTACTGTGATTTATATAATCAAGTGGACAAGGAAGAAGCAATTCCAGGGACCAGAAGAATGTCTATTAGGAGGGCATTATGAGCTATTATAGGATCATAGAATTATGTACTCCCTCCGTCCGAAAAAAGTGACTTGGATTTGTCTAAATTCGCACGTATCTATACACTAAAACACGTCTAGATACATGTGAATCTAGACAAATTTAAGTCACTTATTTGTGAAAGGAGGGAGTTGTTGTTTTTCCTCTATACTTAGCTCAAATGGCCGCTAGTTGATAAGAGTACAGAAGGTTGTGCCCTTGCAAAGAACCAACAAGATTTTAGCATCATGTCATACCACATTTTCAAGTACCAGATGGTTGTCCACTTATTAAAATGTTCATGTGTTGTTCGATTAACTCTTTTTGATGAACGTTACAATGGCCTTAAATATGCACGTTTTGTCAAGAAATTATGCCAGTAGGTAGCTACTGTATTGCTATCTTTCTATATGAAAAGTCATGCTCTAGTGTTCATATCTACGTTTGTGCTGCTTGACAAACAGGATACTGCTTAATCCATCTTGGTTTGCAAGCCAGCATTTCAGCAATATGTTTTTTTAAGAACAGTTGTGCACTTGTGTTCGTCGGGTTTAATTCCTTTTCAGGTTGAAAATTCAGATGGTTTCATGATCTTTAATTTGTTTCCCTGCAGATATTCTTCGTGAAGAAGTATGGTTGCACCATATCCACCTGGGCAGCAATAAGGAACTCATTACCCTTGAAATGACTGATTGCGTTCTCTTCCGTTTCATTACTTTTATCCTTGAAAGTGTCCTAGTTGATTCATCTGTTGAATGGTCCTTTCGACAAACGCAGTTCGGCAAGATACCAGAAGTGATCTCTATCTGTTGATTTCCTCTTGTATGATGCAAGCTTTCTATAATCTCACTATGCTTTCCTTTTGATAATATGAAAACCATCCAATGGTCATGAGACCTTGAGTTCTCTTCCTGGGTTGAATGGCTGGTTATCAAATGTTAAATATATGTACTTTGATCCATATTTAATTGACTCAACTTTGTCTAGATTCATATGTATCTAGTTGAGTATTTAGACTAGATGCATGCGTTTCTAGACAAAGTTGAGTTAATTAATTTGGATTGGAGGGAGTAGATGAGTTTTAGGCCCTGTTTGGTTGCTAAGTATTTGCCAGATACTTCAGTTTTTAGAAGCACCATAGTTTTAGATACTTTGATGTGTTTGGCTCTAATGAAAACTGCAGTTTAAAATACTGCATTAATAGAAAAACTGTGGTATTTTCGCTGTATCTGAAAAAGAGCCCCGACATCTTTTTTCTAAAATTGAGAGAAAGGCTTTCTCTTCCGTCTCTTTCGCTGGTCCTGCAGGCTACTGCGCCATCTTCCTCAGCGACACGCCGAGATGCAATCCGTCGCTTCCTTGGATCACTAGCTAACCCAACCTGACGCCTCCACAAGCGTTGCTAGCTCAAAATCAATCAAAAAAGCTCTTGGATCACTAGCCCAACCTGACGCTTCCACAAGCGTAGCTACCTCAAAATCAATCCAAAAAAGCTACTCACATTGTTCCAATATAAATTGTTTTAGGATTTTTATAAGTCGCATGTAAAAATGAGTGGAGATTTGGTGCACATGGGCACCAGTGATCTGGTTTTTAAATAAAGTTCAAAAATCATATTTTTGAGTTTCAAAGAATTCTAGAAAAATGTGGGACAAAGCCAATGATTATCCCACAAACGTACAAAATAGCAATTTGAAATACTTTGTATTATAAGCTACATAAAAATTACAAAAGTGTGGATCTAAGTATACGTTAGTTCTACATCTCTAAATTTTATTAGATTTTGTTATTTTTAGCCCATAATACAAATAATACCGGGTTGAATTTTTCATGCTTACATGATACAACATTGACTATGTGCAGAATTTATTTTTAGTTTTTCAAAGTTCTCCGCTGTAACAATATGATGACTAATATGTGCATAAATAAAATCATCTTTGGGAGCAGTATACTCTCCAAGCTTTTTTTTTTGGCGCCAATCTCCAAGCTTCTTTTGTGACATAGTAATTATCTTTTTGGTATTTTTAGATTGAGAAAAACAATTTAACAAGTAATATTTTTTGGGTTTTCAAATAGATAACAAAAGGTAAACTAATAATAAGAATTAAAAACAAAAGTATTAAACAAGGTCTATAATAACCTCATCAGAATAACGGAATTGTTTTCTCGGCAACTGTGTAAAAAAAATAGTTGATACCTTCGATCTAGATTATGGACAGTATAATAGCTTTTTCTCTAGAAAATACCCAGGTTTATCGAACCTGAGAAGCACTTGCAAAATGGAATTGAGAAACGTCTACAAGACTTGCTAAATAATTTTGTTTTTTGTTTACCGGACTTTTCCAGTTTACTTTGTATCTTGGGTTGTTTTCAATGATGGAGATAGGACATGGTTGAAAATTCATCTACAACTATGTATTCATATGCGATAAAGATAAAGTTAAGCACATTTATGTGTAAGATGATCTAATAGTGATTAAAGTTGTGGGCAACACATCCTTAGCTACTAGAGTCCTTGAAACCATATGCGACAATAGTCTCTTGCTCCAACCGTTATACTACGAAAGCACGGGTTACAACAATTATTAAGTATAGCAGACCAAAGCCTTAAAATTAGTGATGCTACTCTTGATCCCAAGAAGATCACTAAACAAATACTGTACCCCCCTCTTTCTGTCACTTGGATTTCGCGCGTGAGACGTCGTTCCCCACTCATCTCACCTCACGGCTTGATCAATCCTCGGGGTATTTGGGTACCTACAATTCCTCGGATCGAGGTCGAGACAAAGATACAAGATAAGTAAGATCATATTCAATCACTAAACAATATTCCCATGTAATTAGATGCACAAAACCGCTGCGAGGCTTCACCACAAACCATAGCTCGTAAGAACTACTCACACATAATAATAAGATCAAGAAAATAGACCATTGTTAAAATACTTGGACTGAAATCAAATATGGTAAGAATATTTGATTTCAATCCAAGTATTTTCACAATGATTTATATTCGCAAGGAGATCTCTATTACAAGACAATGGCTATGACTATGAAGGAGATGTGAGACAAATGTGATGAACTATGGTGGTGTGGATCTCTTTCGGTGTGTGATGGTTGAGATCTGGATGGCGACTGTGTTCTATGGCGGCTGGAGGGCCCGTCTCTCCTCGAATGATCTCGCTCCCTTCACATAAGTAGTTCTGTTTGACCTAAGGAAGGCTCCAACAGGTAGTACGGGCGGGCCGCGCCCGTACTGATGCTCGTTACGGCTCCTGGAGACCCTTTTTCACCCTTGGTTAACTTGGTTGTGTTGTCAATGACATATTCTTCAATAATTGTTTCTGATTTCGCCATAAAAGTGCGATTTTCTAAACATCATGAATTAAGAGGAGGATTTGCAATCTTTACAATAATTAGTCTTTAATAGAAAGGCTAGAGAGATATTTAGTCAATTTTTTTGATTTAAAATACGATTTAAACACGGATAAAGATGACTATTTTTATAGTCATTACCCACACTTGCTTGATGAAGACTTGCGAATTACTCCACCATGCACCATGGAAAAACCTCTTATTTGAACTTGTCTTCATCGATCCATGATCACTGGGGATGGCAAGTTTCAAGCATGTGATCTTATAGAGATGGAGGATCTTGATTTTACACTTTGTTTCTTCTAAGTCCATTAGGATGATGTCTTGAAGATACACATGAGGAACTCCATCTTCTTTTGCAAGACAAACTTGATCTCCTTTTCTTTATTCTTATTCTTCTTCAACATGATTTCAATAGGCCCAAAGTCCTTGGACATTTCTTCTTCTTCTTCTTCTTCATTTCTTCTACCTTAAAGCCAACACATGGTCCAAGCGATGCCAATGGACGATTCCTACAAGTGTAACTCAATGCAAACATTACTCCATAGATACTGTAATTAATTACTAAAACCACACATGGGGACACACATGCCCTTTTAAAAGGAACTATCACGAAATGTGATAGAAAGTACATCTAGGGAGATGGGGCTGAGACCCATGGATGTCACACCATAGTGGTAACCTAACCTATGTGATCGGTGATCCCGTGAATTAGGATCTAGGAAGAACAAACACTACACGAAATGTTTTCTTCCGCAATGAATTGGCCTGTCGGTCATCGTAGAAGGCACCGTCTTCCGCGATGAAATTCTTGGCTCGACCTTGGCTAATGCAAAACTTTTTTTTCCAGTTTCGCGCCCCTCTACTACGACGAAACCGCTAAAAACATGGACGAAGCTCGATGGGAGCGTGGCAAAAGCAAGATTTCCGGTTCCTCGGGAGATGTTGACTCGTCGAAGTATTTTTTGCACGTGGCCCCCGGATGTCAGTGACTAGCGGACCAAACTTTTAGGTCGCGCCTCTATGATTTGAACTTGATAACGTTGTTCCATGGATCTTCCATTTAGTCACGCTGTTGAGTCCCACATGTTTGTCTCTCATTAGAGGAATCGTGTGTATGATGGAATTTTTTCCTTCCCTGTTCCGAATTTGATAGCGTTGCTCGATGCATCTGCCATTTAATCAGGCTGCTGGGTCCCACGTGTCATCCTCACACTAGAATAAACATGTGCATGATGTTTTTTTCCTTGGCTCGTGCCTCCCTAATTTGAACTCGATAACGTTGCTCGATCTTTCTGCCGTTAATCAAGCTGTTGGGTCCCATATGTCAGCCTCTCATTATAAGAATCGTGTCTATGATGGGATTTTTTCCTTCGCTACTGCTACCCTATTCCGAACTTGATAGCGCTGCTAGATGCATCTACCGTTTAATCACGTAGCTGGGCCCCACATGTCATCCTCTCATTAGAAGAAACATGTGTATGATGGAATTTTTTTCTTCGCTCGCGCTATCCTGTTCCGAACTTGATAGTGCTGCCAGATCATATACCATTTAATGACGCAGCTGGGCCCCACATGTCATCCTCTTATTAGAAGAAACGTATGTATGATGATGGAATTTTTGCCCCCAGCCACGCCTCTGTGTTAACTTGATAGCGTTGCTCACTACATCAGCTGTTTATTTAGGCTGGTGGGTCCCATATGTCAGCCTTACATTATAAGAATTGTGTGTATATGATTGAATTTTTTTTTCTAGAGCTACCATGTTCCTAACTAGATAGCGTTGCTTGAGGAATCTGCCGTTTGGTCACGCAGCTGGATTCCATATGTCAGCATCTCATTAGAAGAATATGTGCATGTTGGACTTTTTTTCTCGCCGCCCGCGCCTCCATGTTTTAAACTTGGCAACGTTGCTCGATTCATCAGCCGTTTATACAGGTCGTTGGGTCCCACATGTCAGCATCTTATTATAAGAAATATGTGCATGTTGGACTTTTTTCCCGCTCGCGTCTCCATGTTTCGAACTTGGCAACGTTGCTCGATGCATCATCCGTTTATACAGGCTGCTGGGTCCCATATGTTAGCCTCACATTAGAAGAATTGTGTGTATATGATATAATTTTCTTCTTCTCTAGCGCTACCTATTTCAAACTAGATAGCGTTACTCGATGAATCTGCCGTTTGGTCACGCTGCTCGATCCCACATGTCAGCATCTCATTAAAAGAATGTGTGCATGTTGGACTTGTTTCTCGCTCGCGCCTACCTTATTCGAATTTGGCAACGTTGCTCGATGCAACTCCTATATAAGGTATCTCTGGTGGGTCCCACATGTCAGCCTCTCCGTCAATGAAATGTGCTATGGTGGAGTTTTTTTCGGCCGCCTCCGTTGTTCCGACTTTGGTCCATAGATGGATCTCATATGTCAGCAACCTCTGTGCAAGAAACGTATCTACGCTGGGTCCTAGATGTCACCCTCTATTTGAAAGAAACGTGTGTATGTTGGACTATTTTTTTAGGTTGAGTCCACCGTTATGACCTTGGCAACATTGGTAGATGCGGCAACATTTTATCTGGGTCCCAGATGTCATCCTTATAGAGTACAAAAAATGTTAATCTATACTCCGTTGCTGGGTCCCATATGTCAGCCTTCCCTATGTAGGAAATGTGTTTATGCTAGGTCCCACATGTCAGTCTTCTTTATATAGGAAACATGTCTATGCTGGGTCCCATATGTCAGCCTCTATTTGAATTAAACGTGTCTATGCTGGGTCCCACATGTCAACCTCTATTTGGATTAAACATGTGTATATATGTTGTACTATTTTTTCAGGTCGAGTCCGCCGTCTCGACCTTGGCAACATTGCTAGATGCTGCACCAGTTTATCTGGGTCCCATATGTCATCCCGAGAGTACAAAAAAGTTAACTCTATATTAACAGAAATTTCCTAAAATTTCAAACTCGATACCTCACCAGCGGTGAACTGGGTGCCTTGCTACTACGAAAGAAACAACTAATAGAATAGAATCGTTAAACTTTGCTATTATAACTTACAGATTTGTCTCCTTAAAAAGATTTTTTTGACCATTTTTTATCTCCCATCAAATAATAAGGTGACGCTCTTGGCAGCTAAACTAAAAACTGCAAGCGCTCTAAAAAAATAAAAACTGTAGGCAGAGTTTTTTTAAATTTTTTTTGAGAGGTGGGGAGCAATTCTTAAAAGGCCGAATTAAAAAAAGGCTGTCTATTGTACATGGGCCGCTCTACATGGGCTATACTCCATAGGCTATTCTCCATGGGCTCTTTTCTCAAATTTCCCTAGGATGTGGTCACGAGTCCCCTGGCCCCTAAAAGGCCGAATTAAAATGTTCTGGGATAAAGAGGGGACGAATGAGCTAGATTTATTCTCCTGGTATATAAAAAATGCATTTTGCTATGGCTCGGCCGGATTCGAAACAAAGAACTCAGAGACGGAGGGAAAGAAATCGATAATTCTTTTGGTAGATATTTATATAAGCTCTATAGTACAGAATAAAATAGAAAAATTATCGATAGATTCACAGTCACATTCAGCAGCACTTGACTAATTCAACAGCATTTCAAAGTGAGCGATTCAGCAATACAGACACTAAAATACAATAGCAGTATAGAGAGAACCAGTTCTTGTTTCAGATCCTAAAACCTTGTCGCCCGATCAATTTTCCCTTTTCTCCAAACACACCCGACCATTGAAGCATGCAAAACTGACGATCAAGTCTTCTTTTAGTACCTTCTTCTTACATCAATGCCTGTGTGACCCCCGATGCAACCAAAAATGCCCAAGTTTCATCTAGATTGAGACAAGGCAATGTTTCAAAACAAAAGCAAGACTAACTACTGCACTTGATATAAACAAGTACCAGTACATCAATATTAGTTATAGAAATACTTTAGTAAGTAGGATTTGATAGATTCAGCAGTACATAATAAGACAGAAAAAACATCGGCAGATTCCTAGTTCATATTCAGTAGTAGTTGACAGATTCGGCAACATTTCAAAGTGACCGATTTAGCAGTACAAACAATGGCCAAAATAAATGACAGATTCAACAATGCAGATGATGAAATTCAAAAGTTGTAGCAAGGCCATAACTCAAAAGGAAAGAGAGACCATATTCTACACTCGTTTGGTCGATCTCAAAAAAATACCAGTACATATGTAATACTAAAAAATAGATTAGTAGTAGAAAACCTCCATACAAAATACACAGCATAAGGCATCGGCTTGTCCAAGTGCTGGTCGAGTCATACGAAATACAAAGTGCTTTCTTTCCTGCCTGTGAAGCTTTCCTTGTCACACCGTCGCCTGTGGGCCCATTATGTCAGGAGCGTACATTGGAACTAGGTATAAATTATTGCAATTTTGTTCCACCTCTCCCCATCCAAATTGAGTCTGTCACCAATATAAAGTAGTTAATTAGCATGACGTTACCTATCTTAACATTGGGATCATCTGACGAGGTTCGATCTCATCAATGCCTATTATTATGGACTTAGGTTTTGGAGAAGATGGGGAGGCTGGAAGTCGTGGAACGGTTAACAAACAAGCAACACGGGACACGAGATTTACCCAGGTTCAGCCCCCCGGTGAAATGGATCGTATGAGCACCTAGAGGGGGGGATGAATAGGTGCTACTCAATTTTTAGTTATTTTTCAATTTTAGGCTTGGCATAAAGTAAATTATCTAGATATGCAACTTCGAGAATTTCCCTATATGCAAACCTAGCTACTAAGCACATAAAGAGAGGAGCGAGGAAACCGTAGTGGAGCACGCGGAGACACAGGGATTTGTTTTAACACAGTTCCTTCCTTGTTAAGGGAAGTACATCTACTTTGGAGGGGCGGGCCGTTCTAAGACCACCACGCCACAATAGGCCTCACCCTATTCTCCGATGGATCTCGCCACGAAAGGCCTGATCCACCTTCTCCACTATTGGTACCCTTCGAGGCGGGAACCGGTGCCTTTACAATTATACCGGGGCACACACCCACAAATGAATTGGGGGCTCCCAAAATGACAACAAGCTGTCACAAGAACAAGGATTATCAATATAATCGAAAGCAAGGATCTAGATATTTGCAAGAAATACTAGATCGGAGATTCTCCAAATGAATGGAGAGGAGATGAAGAGCTTGATTGCAGTTGTTAAAGATCGAGTCCTCCTCCTTCGATTCACCAAGGGACGGGGCCTTTGGGTGGATCTAGGTGGAGCTCTCTTGGATGAAGGTTGCAGATTAGATCTTGACTTTTTCGAATGAACCAAGAGATCTGGCAGAAGGGGGAAGGCTGGCTTAAATACCCCCTGCTCAGATCTGGCCGTTGAAGAAGTTTGGGGGCAGATTATCCGCCCCCTACTATGGGCGGACTATCCGCCCTGGGGAAAAACTCCGCCCCCAGGACGAAAACTCCAGGGGAAAATCCGCCCCCATATAGAGAGCGACGCAGGTCTTGACTTGGTGAAATTCCTCGAGGGGCGGATTATCCGGCCCCCTCAAGGGGCGGACTATCCGGCCTAGGGAGAAAATCCGCCCCAACGTCGGAAAGTCTGGGGGAAAATCCGCTCCCTCTCCGGGGGTTGCGCCTTGCAATCTTGAAGCCGATCCTGGGGGGCGGACTATCCGGCGGGGCCGGAAAATCCGGCCGATACTCCGCCCCCTCTCTAGGGGTTGCGCCCTTCTAGGAATGGGGTGGGGTGGATTATCCGCCCCCAAAAGCAGTTTCTTTTCCTTTTTCAAGATAGGGATCTGCAACACTTCAACACACATTAAATAGTCCTTGATATTGTTATCTAACACACAAAACACTAGGGATTATGAAATGTTCTTTCAATCCCCCCTTTTTTGGTGTTAGATGACAATACTAGGATTTGCAATGAAACCTACTAACAACACCTTAATGAAATGAAATAGACCCCCCCTAGATGTGTGCATATTTAAAAATCTGCATTTGAATACAAATGCACACCCTAGAGAGCAAGAAACTTTCATAACAAAGATAACTAAAACAAGGTGAGTTAGGAAACAAGATCATACCACCGGGATGTGAGAATAGCCAAAATGAATAGTGATGATATTAGGCTCCAAGCACATCCCACAATAGATAATTCCATGATTCCATATGCCATCAATAGAATACCAAACTCCATAGATACATCCAGAATTCCATATGAGTAGATCCACATGGTAAATCTACAAATCCATACATAGTATCACACGACAGATTCTTATACAAACCAATCACGAATAACAAATAAGTTCACGCTAAAAGGGCACAAGCAAGCAAATAAAACGAATGAAAAAGAGGCAAGTTCTTGCGCCCGACCCATGCAAATCCGAGACCTAATAGAACTACTTATCCCCCTTTGGCATCGCAACGCCAAAAAGGAAGAAGAGCGATGCTAGCGTCCCAGACGATCAAGCCTCCTCGTCCTCGTTGTAGTCATCCTCGTCCCCTTCCTCTTCATCATACTCGTCATCGTCAGCTGGAGGAGTGGGTGCCCTCGGAGGTGGAGGAAATAGGTAACTCTCGAGCTCTCCATAGTTGAGCCCTGAAGTGTTCCATTGAGCATATGGCTCTGGAGCGGTAGGAGGTGGTGGATTGCCAGTGGCACCTGACACATGATGAATAATAAGCTGCTGAGTGTGAGCCATCTCATGGCTCCTCCTGTAGTCCTCATACTGGCCCGTGTGAGTATCAACGCCCATGCAAAGAATGTTCCGCTGGAACCAATTGAGCTGCTTGACCTCACGTGCCATTGGGGACACGGTGGGACGACGACTGAAAGGATACAGATGTTGCCTAGAGGGGGGGGGGTGAATAGGCGATTAAAACTTTTCCTAGAATGGCTCAACAAAGGCGGAATAAAACTAGTGTTTACTTTGTTAAGCACAACCTAGAACAACTAAGGTTCACCTATGTGCACCAACAACTTATACTAAGCAATACAAGCAACAATGTGATAGCAAGATATAGATTACTTCAAGCACGAAGGCTATCACAACGTAAAGTGCATAAGTAAATAGCTCGGGTATAGAGATAACCGAGGCACGCGGGGACGACGATATTTTACCGAGTTCCTCCCAACATGGAGTACGTCTCGTTTGGAGAGGGGGTGGTATCAAACCACCAACGCCACAAAAGGCCTCCCTTATTCTCCGGTGAATCTCACCCCAATGGGATCGATCCATGCTTCCACTATCGATGCACTTATCGGTGGCAACCGGAACCTCTCACAAGGTTGGGGCACTTCTCCACAACTTAATTGGAGGCTCCCAACAAACGCCACCAAGGCCACAATGCCACCAAGGCCACAAAACCGTCTAGGGTTCCAAGAACACAAGAGGGACAAACTCCAATGAGTAACTCAAACCAAATCCTCCGAGGAGAACACAAACTGATGCACCAAATGCAAATGGCAAGAACACCACAAAGGTGTTCAAATCCTTCTCTCCCAAATTCCACCAAATCTACAATATCTTATGGGGGAATAAGAGAGGAAGAACAATGGAGGAAATCCACAAAAGACTCCAAGATCTAGATCCCAATATGTTCCCCTCACTTAGAGGAGAGATTGATTGGTGGGATTGTAGATCTAGATCTCCTCTTTCAAATCCCTCAAGAATATGCAAGAATCATCGGAGGGATTGAGAGAAAGCAAGATCAAGAAGGTCAACAATGGAGGGGAAAACTTGCAAGAATGGTTGAGGAACCATTGGGGAAGAAGGCCCCTTATATAGGTCCCTCCAAAATCCAACCGTTGCAGCCCAAAAACGCGATTCCCGGTACTACCGGACTTTCCCGGCACTACCGGACATTTCCTGGGGTTCCTGGGGCTCAAAACACATTTTTTCTCTGCGCTCCCCGGTACCAAAATGCGGTACTACCGGACCCCGGTACTACCGGATCCTGGTCCGGTACTACCGGTCATCACAGAACGAAAACAACCATAACTTTTGCATCCAGACTACGATTTCGATGATCTTGGGCTCGTTTCGAAGAGGACAATAACCTCTAAAAGATCATGCAAAGAAACATCATAGTCCAGTAAGGTAGGATAGATCCAAATGACGAAATAAAACACCTTCTGTCGCGCTAGGTACTAAAATGCGGTACTACCGCTTTTTGGTACCTAGCCCGACAGTGCATTTTGGCAACTTTCCAAAACCTTCTGCCTCGCTAGGTACTAAAATGCGGTACTACCACATTTTGGTACCTAGGAGACCAGCAGATATTCAAACGACTATAACTTTTGATCGGTAACTCCGATCGACCCGATTCCAATTGCGTTGGAAAGAGGACGACATGAGCTTCCCTATAAAAGGTGAAAGTATTGGCGATCACCAAGTGAGAATGTATCAAGTATAATAATGTGAGATACCTCACTTGGTGAGAAACCGAAAAACCGCATAGATCAAAATCGCAATAAGATATAAAAGAGGGATCCGATTTTGATGAACAAGAGCTTGTTATGGAGATTACCACAAGATCTATATCCTCACATGGATAAGACCAAATAACAACCAAATACGATGATGCAAGTATGCAAAGGTTTGAGATCTCTCCGAACGATGTGATCGAGTTACTCATTCGAGAGCCCCTCTTGATAGTACGGTTATCTATCCTAAACCCGGTCTTGCACTAACAATATAAGACCGGCAAAAGGAAAAACCTAACAAGATTATACCTTTGCCTTGAGCATTCCAATTGAGCTCGATGTAGACAATCTTTCCCTACTCAAGATGGAACGCCTTTCTTGATTCCTCATCATCGATCCATGATCACCGAGGATGGCAAGCATCAAACATGAGATCTTCTAAAGATTGCGCATTTTGATCTTGCACAACATATCTTCTTCTCATTTCATCGACCTTGAAGCCGACACAAGCTCCAAGCGATGCCAATGGACAATTCCTACAAGTATAACTTAATACAACATTAGTACATAAAGATTGTCATTAATTACCAACACCACACATGGGGGCCCACATGTTCTTTCAATCTCCCCCATTTTGGTAATTGATGACAATCCCTTTAAGAGGGTTTGTATAAGGAATTTTAAAGAATCAAATGGTAACACCAATATCAAATACTACACAAGTATGTGATATTCATACTACCACCATATATAGAGCAAACTCCCCCACAATCTATGCATGTGTGATGAACTTGAATTTCATTGCATATATTGCCAATCATTATCATTGGTGGAGTTTCCTCTATATATACCACATGCTAAGCAACAACAAAGATGCAATAGCATGAAAGGAAAATGCTTTAAGAACAAACTCAATGCATAAACCAACTTCCCTTAAACCCTCTAAAATTTATCCCCCATTGGCATCGATTGCCGAAATGGGTGACAAGCTTTAGAAGGCAAATATAATAATAATTCCTCCAAAGGTGTGCCTTCGCACATATCCAATGATGAATACTTGGGAGGGAGTAGAACTACGTCGAGGACCCGAAGATTGCCAAAATAAATAAAGTCAAATGATGCAAGCAATTACAAGGTCCGACAAACCAATTGAAAACAACACATGAGTTCAAATGGAAACTACGAGATATTATGATATGAGCAAGAGAGTGCTTTAAATAATAAATAGAGAAGCTCCCCAAGATTTGTGCATAATTCAAAATAAATGCATTAGAATACATATTGCACAAATATGGAATCCTCGCTCCCCCATAAGTATTTAAAACCCAACAAATGAAAGATCAAATAAATGCTTAAATAAAATAGAGAAGCTCCCCAAGATTTGTGCATACTTTAAAATCGATGTATCTCAATACAAAAATGCACAAATATGGAATCCTCACTCCTCCATAAACATTTTAAGGCACAAAAATGAGAAAGGAGACAAATGAGCATTCTTAAGTGAATTAGATGAGCTCCCCAAAGATAATGCACCAATTATGATAATTGCATTTGGGATCAAGGTGCATAATCATGGAATCCTCACTCATCCAAGTTCATTTAACAATACAAGGCATGAGAGAACAAATATGAGTGCCAAAATGTGCAAACAAGAGGAACAAGCACTCATAGGCAATTAAATTTGGAAGCCACCGAAGAATCAAAAGGAATAGAAAGGTGGTCTCCAAGGATTAAAGATCAACTAAAATTATCTTCTCATATGTGTATATGTCTCTAAGTTGAAAACATCACAAAGACATATGCCAACAAATAAATATGCACACATAAAGAAGATATACAAGAAGCACATGGAAGCAAAAATGAAGTCATAACATATACCAATAAGATTTTTGCTTCAAAGCACGACCAAAGGCTCAAATATATCTTATTGTAGATTAATGATCTTCAAACACTAACACACTACATATATTACAACTATCACCAAGGGAAAAGGAGAAAGTTGGAATATATGGAGAAAGACAACAAGTATCATAAAATAAAATGGACTAGCAAAATCTCACTATTGCACATTAGAAAAGTTGAGGAAATGACAGGCAATAAAATTGCTAGATTGACATATTTGGGATTGGAGGATCATATGCATGATTTTGTATAGTCCCAATTATATGCACTCATCTCAACTTATACACATATACAATAGAGAGTCCTCTTAATATCATGGCTAGATATACAACAATAAATACAAAATCAAAGAAACCATGCCAAGATGCAACCTACAAAAGGTTGGAAGCAATATAAATATGCATGATGAAGAGATACTTGTTACCGAGATATAATTGGTAGGGTGTAGAGGATATGAATTCATTGATCATCCTATAACTTGCCTCCAATTGTCATTAACGCACCACTTCTTCAAGATTGAGAGACAAGCATCCAATCTATCTCCAATGTACCTAAAACAGATTTAAGTACAAAATGGTCCCCAAACTTATTGGGTCCAATGTAGTTAGTGCAACTACAATACATAGGAGAGACTCCACATAAATATGTGCATATTGATATGAAATTGAATTTCATGCACAGCTTAGCCGATGGGATTTGGTGGAGTTTCCCCTATATATTGGATCAAAGAAAGCAAGCATGCCATAATATAGATATGTAGTCAATGTTAAGGAAATCGGTAATCGTTAGCTGCTCGCTTGGCTTGGGAGTAGCGATTAATCGGAATTCGGACGATTAACTGATTTAATCGGTCGGCTATTAATCGGTGCAGCCTACAAAAATTAGCACCTAAAACATGTATGAATCCTCGTCCTTGAGCTTCCGGATGAGATCCTTAAGGTGCTCGAGCTCTTGTATCTGAGGTCTGGTCGGCAACTACAAGGAACTGGTCAACAACGACAATGAACTAGTTGGTGATGGCTGAAATCAAGCTCCTGGAGGCAGGGATCGAACGGAAGCTTCGCAAAACCTACTTCATTGGGGCGGGCTAGCGGATGGATGGGCGATATGGGTTGATAATTTTGCAACTTTTTTGGCCAAGTGTAGTGGTTAATCGGGAACATACCTAGTAATCGGAGTGTCAGACCTATTAATCGGGGTAAACGATTAACACGAAGGATTAATGGTAATCGACACGGTCAGGTCCCTAGTAGCGATTAATCGGCCTATTAATCGTTGATTTGGCCTATTTTTTGGACATGCACAAGGCTTCCAAGAACCAAAAATGAGATACAATTTGAACAAAAACACCAAGTAAACCGCGATGGCACACACAAGAGTGTGACAAGACAAGCGGTGTCCAAATTGTATCAAAGACCCAATTCAACACATGAAAGATCACAAGTTCAACAAATGAACTAGGCTAAGGCCAAAAGAGAAAAAATAAATAGAAATAAAAATGCTCAAGGATTTATCTCATTCTAAAATGGTCAAATCAAGAAACAAGGAATGAGACAAAACCAACTCCCAAAAAGAGCAAGGTTCCAACAAGAAACCAAACTCCCCAAACTTCACATGATGGCACAAAATACCAAAACGAAAAGATTGAGGTTCCAAGCACATAAAACCCGATATGGATCAAACAAAGAAGCATAAATATGAATGTTCTAAATAATATAGGAGAGCTCCCCCATGGATAGTGCATTATGTAGGATTTTCCTTTAGAATGCAAAATGCACACAAATGGGATCATCACTACTACCTACATTAACTAAAACACAAGAGGATATCAATAAAATAAGAAGATCCAAAAGAAGCAAGGAAGCTTGGGAGACAACATAAAACATTTTCTTGGCCAAAGATAGGATAAAATTAAACAAAGGCCAAAGTGAATATGATCAACAAATTCTACCTTAAATTGAGTACTCATTGTCCAAGGACAAGAAATATTGGGAATAATTTTCCCTAGGTAGTTCATGCGGATATCCAAGATCATATACACACAACAAGAAGCATATAACTAAATATAAGAATTGAGCATGATACTTCAAACAAGATTCTTGGTAGCTTCCAATAGTCACACAATCACTAGTGATTAGAGTAACTTGAAGCAAATGGTTTCCATGCGAATATATATATCTAAATATGAGGAAACACATACCAAGAACCACTCTCATATACAAGATCCAAAATAAGATCAATAAAGCCATTCAAGCAAATTGGAAATTGTATGAGCAAATGTGTCACATAGGTGCTAGATAATTATCAATATCAAATCTAAGTGACACAACCTTGAATATCCACATTTTCTAGGATTTGTAATATGCACTAAGCATATGACTCTCCCATAATGTGATACTACCATAAAACCAACACGAGGCAAAAGGATACAAATAGAGATAATTAATGGACATTATAAAACTTAAATTTCTCATGAGAATTGTACCACATAGAGGCTAGACAATAATCCAATATAAATACTAGGTGGTATTCCTCATGTACACACAATTTTAGGATTGTGGAATGCCCAAGCATAACACTCCCCCAAAATGGGATAATCCATTAATCTCTCAAAAAGAGCCAAATAAGATACCAAATATAATCAAGAAAGGCTCAAACACAAGAAACACACATACATGTTGTGCCACTTAATCATACACACATATGATTGATACCTCAAGATAATTAAGTGGAAAGCACAACTTGTACAAAAGCATGTAAGATACAAAACCAACACATGCACAAGGGGGCGAGTAACTTTTAATGAAATGCGTTAAGCATATGTTACCGCAAGGAGGAACATTGGAAATATAATAATAATAGGAGCAATATAAACCACATGACTTAGCTTGACAAATATAATAATGAAGATCCCTTAATTCTTCATGATGTAGACAAGTCTACAATGCCCTCCAAAACACACCTATTGATCAAGTTTTGGCTTGTTGGTCCCCATCCAAGTTGGGTCCTAAGAGGTTAGTCACAATAGGTTTGGCAACCCAAATGGTTCTTTTCTTGACACCACATTGAGCACCAACAAATTTGGCAAACACATTGCCAACCTCATCCTTACAAAGAGAATAAGAATCATCAATCAAGATAGGATGGGATGAGGAGTTACCAATAGTGCATGTGGAAGAAATGTTCCCCTTCTCACGGCATATGTAGCAAGTTATACTCTTTCTATCTTTCTTCTTAGGTGAAGCCACACCTCGAGGAAGGGCTCGAGTAGTGCTCTTAGGAAGAGGCCCATTAATGACTTGAGGTGGAACTTGAGGCCGCTTCCCTTGATGCTTCACACTAAGAGGCTTTTTATTCAATGGGCAAGATCTAACATGGTGCCCTTGTTCCTTGCACTTGAAGCAAACAATTGTGTCCGGATTCTTGACTTGATCTTGGCCATTCTTATTGTTGTCCTTATGCTTCAACTTTATATTGGACTTGTTCTTGACATTGGAGTTGAATACAAGCCCACTTTTGTCATTGGGGGATTTTTGCACACTCAAGATTTTGTTGAGTGCGGCCTTCCCTTGATGACCCTTTTTCAAGTCATTCTTCAAAGAAGTGACTTGAGCCTTGAGCTCTTTGATTTCCTCTACATGGTTAATTTCAACAAAAGTACTAGAGGAAGTAGATGCTACATTGTTAGAGAAACAAGGCAAGGAATGTAATTCATCACGAGATATAGCATGGTTGTGAGAGGATGAATTACAAGGACTAGCACATGGCAATATAACATTTGGAGTAGATATAGTGCTAATGTCCACATGAGGCCCACTAGATGTTACCTTTGTCATGATGGACTCATGAGCTAACTTTAGCCTACCATGGGAGACTAAAATATCCTCACGCGATCTCGAGATCTTAACATGACTTTCTTCTAATTTCCCATAGTTGCTAGTTAGCAACGCAAGTTGAGCCTTTAGCTCAACATTTTCCTTCAAAATAGATGCTTCACAAGAAATAGAGTTAGTAGCACAAGCATCATTACTATTTGCAAGAGGTGAGGGCAACTTGGCAAGCACTTTAGAATATGAAGCTTTAAGTTGCTCATGTGACTCGGTGAGTTTGATGAGCTCACCCTTGATGACCCTAGAGCCATTTTTGAGGTGCTCAAAATCCTCAAGGAGTTTAGCATAAGCACCTTCAAGTTCATCATTTTTAATCTTGAAGGAGTTTGCCACCGCAAGTTCTCTATCATGGTATTCCTTTACTCTAGATAATTCTAGAGTAAAAGACTCCTCAAGAGATTCTTTGGCAGTTTGTTCTTATTCAAAGGAGTCCTTTAGTTGTGCAACTTCATTAGCATACTCACGCTCAAGTGCAAACTTTTCATCAATTAAGTTTTCTTGCTCCTCAATAAGATCATTGCCTTCTATGGCACAATTCAAGATTTCAAGAAAGTTGGAGGAAGCAATTTTATTTTTTAAGAGAGCGCTATAGACAAGATCTCCCATTTTCTTAATAGAGGTAATATCATACTTACCTCTATAATCATCATTATCATTCTCAACCTCATCATCATCATCATGAGATACAATGGGATTCAAAGAGGTTACCTTTGTTCCCTTAGCCATAAGGCATATGTGAGAACCGGAGGAAGGTGATGATGATATTGCACTTGTAGATCTCTTCAAGACCTTGTCATGGCCCATAGAATCTTCATTTTCCTATACATGGTTAGCAACACAAGCACTAGAGGAAATAGAAGCATTTTTATTATGGCAACAAGACAACATGAGCATATCATCATGAGATTTATTCAAGTCATTTCTACATGATATGCAAGGACTATTAACACAAGCATGTAAGGAATTTTGAGTGCTAGAGGTGTTAAGGCCCAAAGATAGATCATTGCAATTAAATAGATATGAGGGATTACAAATAGTAAGCACACTATCCAAATTGCAATTTCTATCACCACTCACCATATCATTACCTAGTGAAAAGTCACATGTTGGTGAAGTGGTAGAGGATGAGAACTCATCTCGACCGGAAGTGGAAGCAACACAATCATCCTCAATAATGTTGGACACAACATATTTATCTTAAAGTTTTGTCCATAACTCATGAGCGCTCCAAAAAGGAATGATTGAAGATGTAACTACATAGCTCAAAGCATTAACAAGCACATTAGAAGCTTGAGCATCAAGATATAAGTTTTCTCGTCCTCGCAAGATAGATTTTTGAAATCCATAGGACGAGAAAAACCTATATCTACAATACGCTCCAAATTTGGGTCCATGTCCCAAAAATGAATAAGCATACGAGTTTTCCATATATCATAATTTGTGCCATCGAATATGAACATGTCATTGTGCACTAATCCCCTAGCCGACATCTTTACTCTCAAGGCGGTGAAGCCTAAAATGAGAGACCGGGCTCTGATACCAATTGAAAGGATACGGATGTCGCCTAGAGGGGGGGGGGTGAATAGGCGATTAAAACTTTTCCTAGAATGGCTCAACAAAGGCGGAATAAAACTAGTGTTTACTTTGTTAAGCACAACCTAGAACAACTAAGGTTCACCTATGTGCACCAACAACTTATACTAAGCAATACAAGCAACAATGTGATAGCAAGATATAGATTACTTCAAGCACGAAGGCTATCACAACGTAAAGTGCATAAGTAAATAGCTCGGGTATAGAGATAACCGAGGCACGCGGGGACGACGATATTTTACGGAGTTCCTCCCAACATGGAGTACGTATCGTTTGGAGAGGGGGTGGTATCAAACCACCAACGCCACAAAAGGCTTCCCTTATTCTCCGGTGAATCTCACCCCAATGGGATCGATCCACGCTTCCACTATCGGTGCACTTGTCGGTGGCAACCGGAAACTCTCACAAGGTTGGGGCACTTCTCCACAACTTAATTGGAGGCTTCCAACAAACGTGTAACATCCCTAAAATCATGTTTCAAACTCATGCATATCATCCATGCATCCATGATCACATAGAGTTCATTTCAAACAAATAAATTAAAAAACAGGAGCATATGAGCTCATTATTTTATGTGATCAGCATTTGAAACAAATGCAACTCTTCTATGAGAGATTGTTATTCATGAAACCAAACCTTGTGCCTTATTGCTTTCAGAATGTGTTGCTAGATTGCTAAGGTTTTAAACCAAGATTTCAAAGCAAATACAAATTGAAAACCCATTTCAAAACCAATATAAAACAAGTGCTATGTCACTGTTTATTTTATTTTTCCAAATGACCAAGCCAATTCAAAGTGACCACTTGGTTTTATGCCTAGAATTGTGACTGTTGCACACTGCAAAAATCCTGAAAAGATTTGAATTCAAATAGAGTTTGAATTCATTTGAAAATCATTCCAGAAAATCAAATCAGAAATAGAAAAGGAATAAAGAAAAGGAAAAAGGCCAGCGCCAGGGTTTGAGCGCATCAACAGATCCAGCCCAGCTAGCCCACCTGGGTTCCCCCTCTCTCTATTTCACTCGCAGACGCACCCACAAAGTCGCTGACACCAGGACCCCACCCCCTTGCTGGTTCTCTCACAGACAACTGGGCCCTCTCCACGTCAACTCCTTCTTCCCCAAATCGCGCCCGCAGACCACGTCGTCGCTGCCGTTGATGCCGGTAATGGCGCAGCGTAATTAGCCTTGATACTGCGAGCGTTTCCTGTCACGCTTCGTCCTATTTAAACCACACCCCGCCACGGTCATTTCCCCCCACACTGCATACTCTTCTCGCCACCAGGCTGCCTCAATTTCGCATTGCACCGCCGCAGTCAGAGCCAACTCCGGCGAGGTATTCCGGTAAGACCCCGTCGCCCCTTGCTGTCTAAGTTTGCCAGAATGATCACGACAACCATGCGCATCTTCTCACCCTATTGGTGCATGCTAGGATCATCGAGAGACTCGCAAACGTCGACGACTATAAGCACCTGAAGCGTTCTTCTTCTCCGGCGACCAAATTCGGTTAGTTCCTTGTTCCCCTTCACCTCTGACTCACACGAGGTTGTTCGCCACTATCTTGCGCATCTCCTAAACCATCTGGCTCGTGCTAGGGCGACGCAGAACCTCGGCAACAACTTCGACAGCAACCACCTGACGCCGTGCATGACTCCGACGAGCTCCCTCAGCCACTACAGCGCGCCCCTTGACGAACCATCGCTACCTTGAGCATCAGCAGCTTGCTGCGATTCTGGTAAACCCCTTCTCCCTCTCCCGCGCGACCTAGAACACCAGCTCCGCCACTGACAGAGGCGCCGCCGCCGCTAGCGCCACTCGACTTTGGTCAAAGCAACAACAGCCGTTAGATCTGCATCGTAGGGATTAGATTAGAACGAGGACGAATCGTTTTCTTTAGATCTGGCGCGTTGGATCTAAGTTGATCCTACGGCGCGGAAGCACGATCCTACGCGAAGCGGTATCGGCCAGTAAGATTAAGACGCGTGGCAGTGAGTTAGGTTTAAAACAGAATTTGAATCTGATTTATATTCAAATTTGATTTAGCTATAACTTTTGATCGCCATGTTAGAATTTGACAAATTTTATACCGTTGGAATCAAGAGAGCAAACCCTTTCTAAATATGCAATGTGTTTAATGTTTAGTTTATGTTAAAAAGGTTTTATTTGCAGAAACTTGTGTAGGACTAATTTGAGTATATGAAAAGTTTAGGAAATGATTTAGGGTTTAAACAAATGTTGTTTGGCAAGTTTTCAACTTGTTTATGAATCAGTACTATTTACTTGCTTTGTGGAGTTTTAAAAATCATCACATATCATTCTTGCATGCATGCATATAGTTTTGATTGTATATGTTTTGTGTGTAATTTGTTGCTACCATTCTTTGTGTAGACTTTGGTGCTAGTGATTGTGATTGTGAGGAGTGCTACTCTCCAAACTACCAAGGCAAGTGGTACTTCATGAATAATTCTATCCCTATGTTTTATACTAAGCATTAGAAATATTTTGCTAAGTCTTGCATGATTATATTTTGCCTATATGCCATGATGGGAAATCCTAAGTAGTTGTAGAATTGCTAGGGAATTTCTAAGTTAAGTTACTATCTATACCATGCTTAGCCTAGCTAGTAGCAAACAAGGGTTGGTGAAATATACATGCTATGATGAAAATATTTCTAAGTCTTTGGACTTTGGTTTTGCTTAATAAAACAACTAAGTCAATGAATCACCTGGGTGGAACGGGACTTGTTTGGTGGTTTTGGTTGAGTGGTTACACAAGGACCATGGCTATGGTTTATCTTGTGTATCTCACTTGTGGAAAGCCACCCAGGAACAAAGGGATTTTAGAGGCCAAGTGTTGAGAAGCTTCTAGTGCAGCCACTTGGCAATATGGGCTCTGCCTGGACCACATAGGTTGCTAGAACTTAGACATTTGGACAGTTGGTGGTAGTGGGAATGATAGGTTGGAGCGCGTCCATTTGGTCTAAGGAAAGGCTTCTGAAAGGTCCTGTCTTGGTGAAACCAAGTCTGGTGGGGAAAGTGCACAACCTCTGCAGATGGAAAAATCTAAGTACTTAGCCAAGTCCATGGCAATGGACAACTTGAGCATCAAGACATGGAAGCTATCAAGAATCTCATCATCCCAATTTCTAAGTAAAAACTTGTGGGTGAACAAGGGTGAAGGACCTCAATGTCTATTGGTGGTTCCTTGGGAAAAGTTTTGACAAAGAAAAACCTAGTGATTTCAATTAATAGGCAAAACCTATTTTTGAGAAAAGCAAGCCAAGCTACACTTAGCCAAATTTGCATATAGTAATTAGTCCACCAAAAATATACTAAGGTATCACTTGCCAATACTATTCCAAAGTATTGACCCACTGTGGCTGTAACTTGTGATGTTGCAGGTTATTCTGATGAGGATTAGGAGTCATGAGTCTACACTCAACATGTTTGCCTGTGGCACATGAAGATGAAGACTTTTATATATTTACTTATTCAAAATCTTGTAATAGGCCTGTGGCCTTTGAGTTGTAAAGAATATGTTTATCTCTGGAATGGATGTAATAATGACCTTTGTTTCTATGTACTTCATCTTAAACTGTGGATGCTAGCATTGATCCAGGGACTAGCATTGCAATCACAGGGATCCTTTTCCTTTATAAAGGAGGGATCTTACAGATGGTATTAGAGCACTGTGTTGCCTGTAGGATTATGACCCTAGGATTGGAAACCACTAAGGAAAAAAAAATTCAACAGCTTCTACACTTGTCTGTTCTTCTCGTAAACTTTTCTAATCTTCTTTCTTATCTCTATTTGTAGATGAACTCCATCAATGAAGCCGTAAGGAAAGGACCACTCATGACAATGACTTTGGAGTGTGAGACAGAGTTTCCCAAGGCTCTCAAGGACCTCATGGTGGCAATGGAAATACATGGTGCAGTTGTGTACAAAGGCTTTCCTGTGATGGATGAAGGAGTTGAGTACTGGTGGGTGCAACTTCACTTGTACAAGAACAAGGAAGACAACCACAAGGGAACAGGATTCTGCATGTACACCAACACTGTGGTACACACCACATTCTTTGAGTCAGCAAGAGATGCAGCTTGGAGGACTATCAAAGAACTTAGTGCTAGAGTCAAGTGCAGAATGCTCAACCTCCAAAAAGACCTAAAGAAAGAGAAGGAACATACCCAAGAGTTGGAGGCTACCAACCAAACCTTAAGAGGAGACATTATAGACTTAGTGATGGAGTCATGTGAGCAAGATAGGCTAATTGCTTCTAGAAATATTGTGTTAGCCAACAGATCCAGTGAGATAGGATTGTAAACGTACTTCGTTAGTTGGACCACCACTTATCACCTTATTTTCCAAAAATATGCTTTAAAAATAAGTTGAACTTTGATTGTTGTAATGGATCCATGTGAACTATGACTTGGGTGTTTTGATTTATATGTGATGCTTTGCCTTGCGTTTCTTTTTAGTTTGTGTTGTTCTAACTTTTTCTATCTTATAAATAGATGCCTAATGTTACCATCAGCACTGTTGAGGAGTTACAGGGAACTCGCTTTGGTCCTCATATTGTTGAGCTTACCACCTTGCTCAATCTCTCTCTTCCTACCATCATGGTGCTTCCCCTCACCAAGTTTGAGAGGAAAGAACTTTGGGGCTTCAAGGTCAATCAGCCCGGACGTCAGACAGAGCCTACCACGGAGGCCATCATCTTCAAGCTTATGCACGATGACAAGGAGAGAGGCCTTGAGGTAGTGATGCAGGATCTGATAGGACGTCTACTAGGGAGACACTCCCGACAGGTTAGAGGTACTCACTTCCTCGTCTTCGGTAGACGTGATGAGGATGGAGAGTCCATTGACTTCGAGGACGACTCGAGGGACACAGCAGAGCCAATTCGTCTATACCTCCAGGACTTAGAGTCTCTCATTAGGCACATGGACACTGATAGGACCAACGTCATGCTTAGCAATGACGAACTCCAGGTGCAGCTTCGCGAGAAGGACAAGCTCTTCACAGAGCAAGATGAGATAGTCAAGGAGATGGAGACAAAGTTCGAGAGCCAGGACAGAAAGTTCAAGAGTCAGGAGAAACGAGTCCAGGATAGGAACAAGAAGATCCGGGACATGACTGAAGAACTGCAGGACAAGGACTTCAAGCTCGAGCATTAGCAGACAGTGATTGAGAGGCTTCGTTCCCAGAAGAGGGCTCTCAAAGCTAAGATAGAGACCTTGACCACCAATGTCGAGGAATACAAGACCGCAATGGAGAATGCAGGTCTTACCTTTATCGAGGAGGAGGCTGATGCCGAGGAGTAGATCTGACTACTCATTTACCATTTATTTTCATACTTGTTGTTGAGAACTTGCTATTTGACCATCCGACATGTGGATGGCTTGTTATCTGTGTGTGTTTTACTTTGTGAACTTGTTATCTTGTGGTTGAACCTTTATCCTTTTGTTGCATGCTCTGTGATTGTTTATGTGATGTATTGTGCATAAAAGCATCTATGGGTATCTCATTCTTATCTCTATTGAACAAACCACAGATGCCTCCCCGTCGTGCAAACCCTAACCCCAACAACAACAACATCACGCCAGAAATGCAACAAATGATGACCGCTCAGACTCAGCTGATGCAGATGATGACGACGTTCATCCAGAACCAAAACAATAACAACAACAACAACAACAACAACCCACCGGGCTTTGACATGCTTACCAGGTTCTTGAGGTTGAGGCCAGCAAAGTTCTCAGGAACAACTGATCCCATGGTGGCCAATGATTGGCTACGCTCAGTAAACAAGGACTTGGTAACTATTGGCTGTACTGATGCTGAAAAGGTCAGATTTGCAGCACATTTGCTAGAAGGACCAGCCGCCACTTGGTGGGATAACTTCTAGATCACCACTCCCATAGAAGATGTGACATGGGCAATCTTTGAAGATGGCTTTCGTGCTGCTCATATCTCATCTGGAGTGATGAGTCTGAAAAAGAAGGAGTTTCATAACCTGAAGCAGCGCCACTGCAGCGTGGCTGAATATATTGAGGAGTTCAACAATCTGGCGTGTTATGCACCGGATGAAGTGGACACTGATGCTAAGAGGAAAGAAAAATTTCTTGAAGGCCTAAATGATGAACTGAATCTGCAGCTATCAGTGGCCTATGTTCCCACTTATCAGTCCCTTTGTGATAAGGCTGCTATTTTGGAGAACAAAATGAAGCAAGTTGAGAGTAGAAAGAGAAAGCACTCCGACAAGCACAGCTCGGGATCGTCCCACAAACGATCTCATTATGATGACAATGGAAGCTCAGGATCCCACAAGCATGGTAAATTCAACAAGCACCACAACCACAACCGTCATGACAACAAACATCATCGCAGTCATGACAACGACAAGTACAAGAACCACAAGAGCGGACATAAGAGCCACCACAGTGGTAATGGAAGTGGAAGTGGAAGTCAATCTGTTAAGAGAGACATTAGTCAGGTTGAATGCTTCAAATGCAAGAAGATGGGGCATTATGCAAATGACTGCCCAGAAAAGAAAGTTGAAGGACCCAACAAGCCCAACCCTTTTCAGAAGGGGCAGGTGAACCACATCAATGTGGAGGAGGTCTATGAGGAACCTGATGCTGTTGCTAGTAAGTTCAGACTCAATTCTATCCCAGCATTTGTTCTTTTTGATACTGGGGCATCGCATTCATTCATATCAAAAGCATTTGTTGATAGAAATGGGTTTCCAACTGATAATATTGGGTGTCCAATAAAAGTTAGTTCTCCGGGTGGAGATATGATAGTAAGTCTTGGATGCCAGGATCTAGTAATAGAGTTTGGAAAACATAAGTTCCCAGTGAGTCTGATAATCCTAGATTCCCAAGGACTGGACGTAATATTGGGAATGGATTGGATGGCTAAGTATGAAGGAGTACTAGATTGTGCTAATCGTACTGTTGCACTCACAACCCCGGAAAGAAAACAGATTAAATTCAGATCCAACTTTGAACCAAAAGGGAGTAAGCTAAATTCTCTTAAGGGGGTTAGCATAGACAGTGTGCCAATTGTCAGTGAGTATCCGGATGTGTTTCCGGAAGAATTGCCGGGAATGCCACCAGATAGAGATGTGGATTTTCTCATAGATTTGGTACCAGGGTCTGGACCAATAGCAAAGAGACCATATAAGATGTCAGTGGATGAACTGAAAGAACTCAAGAAACAACTAGGAGAATAGTTGCAGAAAGGATTTATTCAACCAAGTTCTTCATCTTGGGGAGCCCCAGTTTTGTTCGTGGAGAAGAAAGATAGAAGTTAAAGGTTATGCATCGACTACCGTTCACTCAACGAGGTGACTATCAAGAACAAATACCCTTTGCCTAGAATCAATGACTTGTTTGATCATCTTGAAGGAGCTTGTGTGTTCTCAAAGATTGATCTAAGGTCAGGATATGATTCAATTTGGGTTGTAGTGGATCGCCTAACTAAAATGGCTCATTTCATACCCGTGAAGACAACCTATACAAGTGCTAAGTTGGCCAAGATCTATATGAGTAGAATTGTATGTCTACATGGAGTGCCCAAGAGTATTGTGTCAGATAGGGGAACTCAATTCACTTCCCACTTTTGGAGACAACTACATGAATCATTGGGAACGAGGTTGGAATTCAGCACTGCTTTTCATCCTCAAACTGATGGACAAACAGAAAGAACTAATCAGATTCTTGAAGACATGTTGAGGGCATGTGCTCTAGACTACGGAGCCAGTTGGGATGAAAGTCTGCCTTACGCAGAGTTTTCTTATAGCAACAGCTATCAAGCCAGCATTGAGATGTCACCATTTGAGTTTCTCTACGGAAGAAAGTGTACCACCCCGTTGTTATGGAATGGTGTGGGAGAAAGAAGTTTATTCGGACCAGATCTTATCAAAGAAGCTGAAGAGAAGGTCAAGTTGGTTAAGGACAGGTTGAAGATAGCACAGTACCGACAGAAAAGCTACGCAGATCCTAAGCGTAGAGAAGTCACCTACGAAGTTGGTGATAGAGCTTATCTTAGAGTGTCACCACTTCGTGGAGTGAAGAGGTTTGGAGTCAAAGGAAAATTGGCACCAAGATATGTTGGACCATTCAAGATTCTGAGTCGTAAAGGAGAAGTAGCTTATGAAATTGAACTACCAGAGTCTTTATCAGCCGTTCATAATGTGTTTCATTTGAGTCAGCTTAAGAAATGTCATCCAGAAATGGAGGAAACTTCTTTGAAAGATACCATACCTTTGGAAGAGGTTCAGTTAGAAAGTGATCTCACTTATGAAGAGAAACCTATCAAGATTCTTGAGACTGCAGAAAGAGTCACACGGACTAAGACTATCAAGTTTTGCAAAGTTCAGTGGAACCATCATTCCGAAGAGGAAGCAACATGGGAAAGAGAAGATGATCTTAGGAAAGACCACCCTCACCTATTTCCTAGCCAATCCGAATCTCGAGGGCGAGATTCACCTTAAGGGGGTTAGATTTGTAACATCCCTAAAATCATGTTTCAAACTCATGCATATCATCCATGCATCCATGATCATATAGAGTTCATTTCAAACAAATAAATTCAAAAACAGGAGCATATGAGCTCATTATTTTATGTGATCAGCATTTGAAACAAATGCTACTCTTCTATGAGAGATTGTTATTCATGAAACCAAACCTTGTGCCTTATTGCTTCCAGAATGTGTTGCTAGATTGCTAAGGTTTTAAACCAAGATTTCAAAGCAAATACAAATTGAAAACCCACTTCAAAACCAATATAAAACAAGTGCTATGTCACTGTTTATTTTATTTTTCCAAATGACCAAGCCAATTCAAAGTGACCACTTGGTTTTATGCCTAGAATTGTGACTGTTGCACACTGCAAAAATCCTGAAAAGATTTGAATTCGAATAGAGTTTGAATTCATTTGAAAATCATTCCAGAAAATCAAATCAGAAATAGAAAAGGAATAAAGAAAAGGAAAAAGGCCAGCGCCAGGGTTTGAGCCCATCAACAGATCCAGCCCAGCTAGCCCACCTGGGTTCCCCTCTCTCTATTTCACTCGCAGACGCACCCACAGAGTCGCTGACACCAGGACCCCACCCCCTCGCTGGTTCTCTCACAGACAACTGGGCCCTCTCCACGTCAACTCCTTCTTCCCCAAATCGCGCCCGCAGACCACGTCGTCGCTGCCGTTGATGCCGGTAATGGCGCGACGTAATTAGCCTTGATACTGCGAGCGTTTCCTGTCGTGCTTCGGCCTATTTAAACCACACCCTGCCGCGGTCATTTCCCCCCACACTGCATACTCTTCTCGCCACCAGGCTGCCTCAATTTCGCATTGCATCGCCGCAGTCAGAGCCAACTCCGGCGAGGTATTCCGGTAAGACCCCGTCTCCCCTTGCTGTCTAAGTTTGCCAGAATGATCACGACAACCATGCGCATCTTATCACCCTATTGGTGCATGCTAGGATCATCTGGAGACTCGCAAACGTCGACGACTGCAAGGACCTGACGCGTTCTTCTTCTCCGGCGACCAAATTCGGTTAGTTCCTTGTTCCCCTTCACCTCTGACTCACACGAGGTTGTTAGCCACTATCTTGCGCATCTCCTAAACCATCTGGCTCGTGCTAGGGCGACGCAGAACCTCGGCAACAACTTCGACAGCAACCACCTGCCGCCGTGCACGACTCCGACGAGCTCCCTCAGCCACTATAGCGCGCCCCTTGACGAACCATCGCTACCTTGAGCATCAGCAGCTTGCTGCGATTCTGGTAAACCCCTTCTCCCTCTCCCGCGCGACCTAGAACACCAGCTCCGCCACTGACAGAGGCGCCGCCGCCAGTCGCCGCCGCTAGCGCCGCTCGACTTTGGTCAAAGCAACAGCAGCCGTTAGATCTGCATCGTAGGGATTAGATTAGAACGAGGACGAATCGTTTTCTTTAGATCTGGCACGTTGGATCTAAGTTGATCCTACGGCGCGGAAGCACGATCCTACGCGAAGCGGTATCGGCCAGTAAGATTAAGACGCGTGGCAGTGAGTTAGGTTTAAAACAGAATTTGAATCTGATTTATATTCAAATTTGATTTAGCTATAACTTTTGATCCCCACGTTAGAATTTGACAAATTTTATACCGTTGGAATCAGGAGAGCAAGCCCTTTCTAAATATGCAATGTGTTTAATGTTTAGTTTTTGTTAAAAAGGTTTTATTTGTAGAAACTTGTGTAGGACTAATTTGAGTATATGAAAAGTTTAGGAAATGATTTAGGGTTTAAACAAATGTTGTTTGGCAAGTTTTCAACTTGTTTATGAATCAGTACTGTTTACTTGCTTTGTGGAGTTTTAAAAATCATCACATATCATTCTTGCATGCATGCATATAGTTTTGATTGTATATGTTTTGTGTGTAATTTGTTGCTACCATTCTTTGTGTAGACTTTGGTGCTAGTGATTGTGATTGTGAGGAGTGGTACTCTCCAAACTACCAAGGCAAGTGGTACTTCATGAATAATTCTATCCCTATGTTTTATACTAAGCATTAGAAATATTTTGCTAAGTCTTGCATGATTATATTTTGCCTATATGCCATGATGGGAAATCCTAAGTAGTTGTAGAATTGCTAGGGAATTTCTAAGTTAAGTTACTATCTATACCATGCTTAGCCTAGCTAGTAGCAAACAAGGGTTGGTGAAATATACATGCTATGATGAAAATATTTCTAAGTCTTTGGACTTTGGTTTTGCTTAATAAAACAACTAAGTCAATGAATCACCTGGGTGGAACGGGACTTGTTTGGTGGTTTTGGTTGAGTGGTTACACAAGGACCATGGCTATGGTTTATCTTGTGTATCTCACTTGTGGAAAGCCACCCAGGAACAAAGGGATTTTAGAGGCCAAGTGTTGAGAAGCTTCTAGTGCAGCCACTTGGCAATATGGGCTCTGCCTGGACCACATAGGTTGCTAGAACTTAGCCATTTGGACAGTTGGTGGTAGTGGGAATGATAGGTTGGAGCGCGTCCATTTGGTCTAAGGAAAGGCTTCTGAAAGGTCCTGTCTTGGTGAAACCAAGTCTGGTGGGGAAAGTGCACAACCTCTGCAGATGGAAAAATCTAAGTACTTAGCCAAGTCCATGGCAATGGACAACTTGAGCATCAAGACATGGAAGCTATCAAGAATCTCATCATCCCAATTTCTAAGTAAAAACTTGTGGGTGAACAAGGGTGAAGGACCTCAATGTCTATTGGTGGTTCCTTGGGAAAAGTTTTGACAAAGAAAAACCTAGTGATTTCAACCAATAGGCAAAACCTATTTTTGAGAAAAGCAAGCCAAGCTACACTTAGCCAAATTTGCATATAGTAATTAGTCCACCAAAAATATACTAAGGTATCACTTGCCAATACTATTCCAAAGTATTGACCCACTGTGGCTGTAACTTGTGATGTTGCAGGTTATTCTGATGAGGATTAGGAGTCATGAGTCTACACTCAGCATGTTTGCCTGTGGCACATGAAGATGAATACTTTTATATATTTACTTATTCAAACTCTTGTAATAGGCCTGTGGCCTTTGAGTTGTAAAGAATATGTTTATCTCTGGAATGGATGTAATAATGACCTTTGTTTCTGTGTACTTCATCTTAAACTGTGGATGCTAGCATTGATCCAGGGACTAGCATTGCAATCACAGGGATCCTTTTCCTTTATAAAGGAGGGATCTTACAAAACGCCACCAAGGCCACAATGCCACCAAGGCCACAAAACCGTCTAGGGTTCCAAGAACCCAAGAGGGACAAACTCCAATGAGTAACTCAAACCAAATCCTCCGAGGAGAACACAAACCGATGCACCAAATACAAATGGCAAGAACACCACAAAGGTGTTCAAATACTTCTCTCCCAAATTCCACCAAAGCTACAAAAGATTATGGGGGAATAAGAGAGGAAGAACAATGGAGGAAATCCACAAAAGACTCCAAGATCTAGATCCCAATATGTTCCCCTCACTTAGAGGAGAGATTGATTGGTGGGATTGTAGATCTAGATCTCCTCTTTCAAATCCCTCAAGAATATGCAAGAATCATCAGAGGATTGAGAGAAAGCAATCTCAAGAAGGTCAACAATGGAGGGGAAAACTTGCAAGAATGGTTGAGGAACCATTGGGTAAGAAGGCCCATTATATAGGTCCCTCCAAAATCCAACCGTTGCAGCCCAAAAACGCGATTCCAGGTACTATCGGATTTTTTCCCGGTACTACCGGACTTTCCCGGCACTACCGGACATTTCCTAGGGTTCCTGGGGCTCCAAACGCATTTTTTCTTTGCGCTCCCCGGTACCAAAATGCGGTACTACCGGACCCCGGTACTACCGGATCCTGGTACGGTTCTACCGGTCATCACAGAACGAAAACAACCATAACTTTTGCATCTGAACTCCGATTTCGATGATCTTGGGCTCGTTTCTAAGTGGACAACAACCTCTACAAGATCCGTCAAAGAAACATGATAGTCCAGCAAGGGAGGATAGATCCAAATGATGAAGTAAAAAACCTTCTGTCGCGCTAGGTACTAAAATGCGGTACTACCGCTTTTTGGTACCTAGCCCGGCAGTGGATTTTGGCAACTTTCCAAAACCTTCTGCCTCGCTAGGTACTAAAATGCGGCACTACCACATTTTGGTACCTAGGAGACCAGCAGATATTCAAACAGCTATAACTTTTGATTGGTAACTCCGATCGACCCGATTCCAATTGTGTTGGAAAGAGGACGACATGAGATTCCCTATATAAGGTGAAAGTACTGGTTATCACCAAGTGAGAATGTATCAAGTATAATAATGTGAGATACCTCACTTGGTGAGAAATTGAAAAACCGCATAGATCAAAATCACAATAAGATATAAAAGAGGGATCCGATTTTGATGAACAAGATCTTGTTATGGAGATTACGACAAGCTCTATATCCTCACATGGATAAGACCAAATAACAACCAAATACGATGATGCAAGTATGCAAAGGTTTGAGCTCTCTCCGAACGATGTGATCGAGTTACTCATTCGAGAGCCCCTCTTGATAGTACGGTTATCTATCCTAAACCCGGTCTTCCACTAACAATATAAGACCGACAAAAGGGAAAAGTTTACAAGATTATACCTTTGCCTTGAGCATTCCACTTGAGCTCGATGTAGATGATCTTTCCCTACTCAAGATGGAACGCCTTTCTTGATTCCTCATCATCGATCCATGATCACCGAGGATGGCAAGTATCAAACATGAGATACTCTAAAGATTGCGCATTTTGAGCTTGCACAACATATCTTCTTCTCATTTCATCGACCTTGAAGCCGACACAAGCTCCAAGCGATGCCAATGGACAATTCCTACAAGTATAACTTAATACACACATTAGTACATAAAGATTGTCATTAATTACCAAAACCACACATGGGGGCCCACATGTTCTTTCAACGACCACTAGCCCTTGCATCATGCATGAAGGACTCAGGGGCAGTGGAGGGGTGAGAAGTCTTCTGAGCCTTTTTGTATATCTTCTTGGACTTGTGAACACCATCGAAACTAGTGCCAAAGTCCTCATGTGGCAGCATATGCTTGATGAGCATCATAATAAACAGAGCATATGGGATGGAGAGCCGGTTGAGCATCACATCAATCATCTCATGATAGATAAATTCCATAACATCCAACTTATACCCTGTAGACGAACCATCATTGGTGGCACACTCGTGAGCAAAGGCAAGCAAGGGAACTAGGTGACCGCGGATCTTATCATTATTACCCCCACTAGGAGTGATGTTGTCCCTAAACATTCCAACAAGGGTGGCATATAAAGGAGAGAGGCCAGAGAAGGTACCAGCAATGCCATCAGGTGACAGACATGGGGCAAGCACAGTGTCCTTGGATGGCCTGAGTGGAGAAATGATGCGGTGGCCAGAGGGCATGCCACGCCCATGGAAAGCATACCCAAGGACCTGACCAAAGGTGCGGAAATCAGGATGAATCATTGTTGTCCCGATCATACACTTCATTGTGAGAAGCTCATCTCCGCAGATCACAAGTGTTGAGAAAAATTGCTTCACCACCGAGGAATCATAGTGACACTAGAGAGTCATAAGGTGATTGATGACCCACAAGTATAGGGGGTGTATCATAGTATTTTCGATAAATAGGAGTGTCGATCCCAACGAGGAGCAGAGGGTGCTGAACAGTGGTATGGAGCAGGAAATCCCTGTGAATACTTAGCAAATGGATTTTTAGTGTTTTTCTGACAAGGCAACAAAACAAAGAGCAAGTAACAGAAGTAACGAACAAACGGAGCAAGTGGACCAATCCTTTCTTAGCAAAGGACAAGCCGATGGATATAGTTATAAGGACCAAACGTTCTCGAGGACACATGGGAATTCTGTCAAGTGCTTTCGCTACAAATAGCTAAGTACTCTTCTTTGGTGTTCGTAAGTGTTGTGTGGGTGAACCTGTGCTAACATACCGCCCTTCCTAGGACTAATACATACTTGTGATTAAACCCCCTGCAAACATCCGTAACTATAGGAAAGCAATTAAGATATAAATCTAACCACAGCCTTAAACTCTGAGATCCTACACTCCCTTGTGCAAAGGTGTCCTAATGGGGGTTCAGGTTTCTGTCACTCCGGCAACCCCGCGATTAGTATCCAAATACACAATGCATCCCCTTAGGCCCATAAATGGTGAAGTGTCATGTAGTCGACGTTCACATGACACCACTAGAAGAATAGCACCACAACTTAAATACTAAACCATTGAATAATAACTCAACACCGATTCACTACTAACAACATGACTTCTCCCATGTCCTCAAGAGCACAACGAACTACTCACAAGACATCATATGGATCAGGATCAAAGATGATATGGTAATGGATAACAATGTGAACATAAACAATAATCCAATGGTTCCACTCACAAGCATCAACTACAATAGTAATTAACACCGGGAAAGTTCCCCCTACGAACTATACCAATATCCAACACAATTTTTACAACGGAATGGAGTGGTGATGATGGTGCTGATGGAGATGATGGTGTGGATGATGATGCTGATCCCGATGAAGCCTAGCTTGATGATGGTGTTGATGGCGACGGTCTCCCCTCTCCGGGAAGGAATTCCCCCAGCAGAAATCTGTCTACCGGATAGATCTTTCTCTCTCGGTGTTTTCTGCCCCCAGAGGCAGCGAAAATCTATCTTTGGTCTCTCCCTTGTGTATTAAGGTTCCGAAGGGAAGTTATAGGCGAAGGGGAGAGTCGGGAGCCGGGCAGGTGGGCCACACCTGCCCTAAGCGCGGCCTCAGGTGGGCCCGCACCTAGGGGGGTGTGGGCCCCCTGCGCCCCCCTTCGCTCCTCCTTATGGCTCCAGTCATCCTCCGGTAAAATAATATGTTTCCATATTTTTCTGGTATTTTTCTGATCTTCGCGAAATTGCACCGAAACGCCTTATTTTCCATTAGAATCCAGACTCCGGCAGCTCATCCTCCAAGAATCATCCAACATGCATAAACATATGAAAATCCATAAGTAATACCTCATAATAAGACAAAATATCAATGAATAGAGGTAAATTATGATATAGAATGGTGATGCAAATTGGGCGTATCAACTCCCCCAAGCTTAGACTTCGCTTGTCCCCAAGCGAATACTGAGCTCAGTAAACATGTCCACGGGTTTATGGAGTGAAGTCTCGATAAAAGAATACGAACAAGAAGCATCACACTTACCATTGCACAACTCATAGAAGAAAGCAACTTACCGTTATATAACTTAGCTTGCAACCAAGCACAGCAATCACAATAGAGATGCATAAAGATAAATCATAATTGGAATTGGAAAACTTGTTCTTGGTCAAAGAACACCTGGCAAATAGTTTCACAATAAGATTTTTGTAGGAGTTTCAAAACAGGAGCACTCTTTGTTCAAAAAGGTTTTTCACAAGTGAAGGCTTTCAAAGTAATACTTAATAGGTAAGAGTTTTGTGTAAACAAGGAAGATAAAGAACATGATTTTAATAAATCACCATATGAATGCTTGAAACACAACAACTCAAATGCTTGCTTGAGATAGAGAGGAAATAGGTTTACTGACTCAACTTGGAAGTGGGAGAAAGGTCCCTTCATAGAGGGAAGCAGGGATTACAAGTCATAAAGAGCTTCCAAAATATTATGGTACTTACTAGCTTTGAGCCTTCATTGCCCCTATCATAAGCATCTTGAGATGGTTAAGGTTAAAGTGAACAAAGATGGAGTATATGCTTGACGAAATATAAGTTGGCAATCTCATGTCCCTTGAATATGAGGGCCACTCCTCATGGATACTCAACTTAGGGCCCATGCAAGTTCTTGTCACTGTAAGTATTTGCATATCATTGAGAATCGCCAACGGGGTACCCCTTGCATATGGTACATGAGCTTTCCCATAACCAAAATGACAAGGCAAGCAGACAATGAGCATCTCAGCAATCTTTTTATTTACCATATGCATAGCTTTTTATTGAGGATGCTTCATAGATAGCTCACTATGGTGATGTTGCAAGTTTCCACCATGATTAAGCATGGCTTAGGCTAGCGGCCCAGGCGTTTCTCTAACACAGAATACAAACTCCATGGACTTACAAGTTCCCACTTCATTTCACACCGGTAATATCCATAGACAAAAGATCATGATATCAACGATGTACAGAGTACAAGTGCTATGTTGATAACGTTACCCGTGACAGCACGGTTCTGCTAATCCCAACGTATAGATGCAAGAATATACAACTTCGATGTCCACAATGGTTCAAGTTTATTAGGGGCAAGAAATAAAGTGTGCCATCAAGTTCGTGAGAGCTTTACTAACTAGTTTTCTCATAACAAAATACTTTTTAATTTGAAAGGTAGATGAAGCTTGAAAATTTGCTTGGAATAGCAATAGCTACTAGGTAGATATGGTGGACACAAATGGCAAAAGTTTGGTTTAAAGGAGTTTGGAAACATGAGAAGTATGCCTTCTCAAAATAGGTTTTTGGCTAGCAAGGTTGGGCAGCAAGCAAGAGAGTTGAAAGAAACAAGCAAACATACAGTAATAAAGCCAAACATGCAAGCTTCCTTGAAGACACAAAAGATCTTAAATAAAGAATACTAAACTTATGAGCCAACATGAAAGAAAACAAATGATACCAAATACCTGTAAGCTTTTTCTTTCTCTTTTTCTTTCAAACCTCAAAAATTGTTGCTACTAACCAGAACTCGGTTTGCCAAAACCAATTTAGATCCACTTGATGCTCCCAAAGTGCTGCCCATACTGATCAACAAGATCCATCATATAATAGAGATTGCAAACTAAAATAAGAATTGCAAAAAGTAAAAGGTGAGACTTCTCATTAATATTCAATAAAGACACTCACACCAAGGGATACATAGATAATCAACTAAAGGAGAGATACTTCCACATGCAAACCAAACTATAAGATAACTTTTCTACCACAGATATGAATCCACTAAAAAGGTAAAATATGAAAGATAGTGGTGGTGATACCGTAAAACTGCCCCAAGCTTGGAACAAGCCAAGGGGATGCCAAACCTGATAGTGAATTACGCCTTTGGTGGTGGTGGTGTTCTCTTGATAAGCTCTTAAATAAGTTTCCTCAACTCCTCGAACTCAAAAGTAAGAGTACGTATTAGCTCCGAGTTTTGATCTATACGGTTCATGATCATGTCAGTATGAGAATCCCAGTTCCTGTTGTTCTTTCCCCAGTCTTCATCCTTAGCATGATCCTTCTCTGCATTGTTAGAGCGAGGCAAATCTCAAACCGAGGGCAAATTCCCTTTGGGCACATGTTGATATTGATATTCATGTATAAGTGTATGGAAAGGTGTAACATCCCAAGATTAGCACCTAGAAATAAAGAGGACACAGGGTTGTGCATCGCATTCATGCATAAGAAAATCCGGGGAATTTTTGCGCAAAACTACAAGAGGCTATAGAGGGATCGAGGTCTCCCTTGTTCTGATGGAAACACCAGGACATGTGCGATGGAATTCGACATGACCTCTATTGTACTTTTGTATTTTAGGGGAAGACAATTCAAATCTGAATATTTACTTGATATATTTTAATATTCTAAGAATTTGAAATAGAATTAGAATTGGAAATTAAATTATAATAAAAGATAAGAGGTGAATTCTTATTTATGAATAAGATTCAGTATTCACAATTATTCGAATTAAAATTTAAAACACAAAGAGATAAGTGTTTCTCTTGCCATTGGAGAAATGGGGTTTAGTTCATCTTAGATGGGGGTTAGGAATTTGGACATGACCTTTGTTGAATTTATAATTTTGGGGAAAAGAATTTGCATTCAAGACTTCAAATATGAGATCATACAATTCAAATATAACTTAAATTTAAATTTAAATCTTAAAGTATTATAGAATATTTCATAATCATAATACAAAATGGTATAAATAAATATAATCTTTATTACATAAATCGAGTAACTCAAATAATTTTTATTACAAGAAGAAATATATATTACATTGTCTTTACAAATGAATGGAATAAGACAAATAAAACAAGTAAACTTTATTGAAGGTAATACAATAATAAAATGTCTTTACATTATTCAAACAGAAAAGAAATTACAATAAGATGAAAAAGAAAACCTAAACTAAATCTGGTATCTTCTTTCTTCTTTGTTTTATTTCCTGCAAAACAAAAGATCAATAAAACATGCTAGAAATGAGGGGTTAGTATAATAAATTGCTCTCATATATCAATAGTGTAGTGCACTGTTTTGTCTCCTCATTGAGCTGAGTTGTTTTTTAGAAGGGGCAAGTTTCACCAAAGGAATAGTATCTGTTCTTATCCAGAATATTTGCCTCAGGCTTATGCATCATAGGCAGGGCAAGTTTTCACCAAATTAGTAAAAAGATAAAAGTCAAAACAGTAATACCAACAAAAAGATCTATCTTCACTTGATCTAATACATGAGTCATAGCAGTAGCCCAGGAAGGAGACAAGAAAGCCAACTTATGTACACAAAGGGGTGAACCAGCCGTAGCAACAAGCTACCATTTCACCTCCACACTTCAGAGCACATTCCCCATCTCATCATCTTATCATCAAACCAATAATACTTGGATCATCCCACCAAATCCACCACCTAATCAATCTATGGTTTCTCCCTAGAGCCATCCAAGAGTTAGAACAAGGGGAAGGTAAAGGTCAGGCAGCAACCCAGGAAAAGAAGGCTAGACCAGCAATGGCAAGGAGTAGCTGATCATACACAAGTATCAAGTGGAAGAAGTAGATCAAGATCTATAAACATATGACCATGAAGGACAAGCATCAGGTTGACCACCCATACCATCAATAATATCTGTTCTTACCAATTCCATTAAAAAAGAGTTTGGGAGTGTTGAGATTGTTCTCAGATAGGCATAGAGATGCTATGCTTGTCTCATCATTGAACTTCTAGGCATCAGTAGTAATTGTCTATCTTATTTCCAAATATGTGCCTCAGCCTTTGCATCCTTGGCAGTCATATCTTGATTCTTAGCCAAACTATTTAAAATAGCAGATTGAGCTATCCAAGTATGCCATTATAGCTTCAGACTTTTGCATCACTAGCTATAAGCCATATCTCCCTATTATACCACTCAGGTTACATCATAGTGATATTTTCAGCAGCAGTTTTATGCTAATTAAGATTCACCACTGTGCACACTCAAAATTGAGGCACCATAGTGACATCTACACTAACACAAGCCACTACTTTATCTTGCCACATCATTTTCCTAACAGATGTTCTAGGAATCAGGTATGTAGATTGTTTCATTGTAGAAAAGTTCTATGAAACAAACCCTTTCTTGAAACCTCAAGAAAGAATCCATTCATGATTTGCCTCTACGAAGCTTAAGCCTCAAATTATGATATCATTGGCTAGGGAAAGTTCAAACTTCTAACCAGTAATATTATAGCATGGATATATATGTGATCTAGTTCATGTGCATCCTCCAAGGAGGTACCACATTAGCCAGAACAGTTGCTTAAAGCCAAGTATTGCATAAATGCAACATCTAGGAGACCAAAGAGGCACCACTAGTCTAGATGATAGCAACCCTTACACATGATAGATTGCTGTGTACTATCTAGGGAGAGGCATCACAACAGCAAGTTACAATCAGCATCAAGCTAGGATGCTTAAAAGATATATATACCTCTGGTAACATATCTAGTTCAGAAAATGATCACCAACACAGAAGAAATTATAAATAGGACAAGTAGAGTATATCTATCTACCTTTACAATACACACTTCTGGCAGTCAACATTTAGTTTATTAGCACAAATAAAACTGATACAAGAAACTACTATCAAGTATGAAGGAAAGAATAAGGATTTGATAATACAAATCACATAGTAATCACTAGATCATCAGGAAACCACTAACCACTACTTGTATGTATCAACATGGTTAAGAAGAACTCCAACCCAAGAACAA
Organism: Avena sativa; assembly: GCA_916181665.1. Classification (NCBI taxonomy): domain Eukaryota; kingdom Viridiplantae; phylum Streptophyta; class Magnoliopsida; order Poales; family Poaceae; genus Avena; species Avena sativa. Next base: position 291,458,109 of record OV702296.1, read on the forward strand.
AACTAATAGGATCATCTAGAACTAAAGCAACTGGTACCATAACCTGGTCAAGTGCATCTTGGCTATCCTATGAATACCAAATTTACACATCACCACAACAATACTTTAGAATTTATACGTCTGACTATCTAAGATAGATTAATTATCTTAATCATAGGAATAACACATGTCCATTAACACTATTTGATCACAAATGATTTCCAGAACCAACAGGTATGCTGCTAGACTCTAAGTTAATTAGTAGCACATGATCAACCACACAACCAACAGACTACTAAAATCAAGCCACTAATGAATATGCCATAACCATAACAAGTAGCTCCAATCCTAGATTACCAAGAATCAAATCCTACAATAATACAAGAACATTTCATCGGCTCGAAGGCCGGTCACATCATAGTTACCGGAATCAGAATATAAGATATTGTAGAGGGACCATAGTAACCAAAGCATACCAGGAAACAAACGGCAGGGTTGTAGAGAATACCATCCCGCCGGAGTTAGAGAAAGAAATAATCCCAGTACCAGTACCATTACCATTATCCACAATCCTCTTAGCCAAATTTAGGGGCAGAAAGTCATGGCTGCCGGGGTTGCAGGCACCTCTGCCATCCCGCCGGAACCAATGCCCAAGTAGACAAAAGGAAGAGCCCAAACCAAAGCACCAGAGGCCAAGAACACCGAAGAAGCTCCCATGGTTATTCCTCAGCAGCAAAGGAGATGCGGGATCCAAAGAGAAGCATCCAGGGCGTAGGGGCACCAGCGCATCTGACCCAGGCAAGGCAGAGAGTTAGGGTTTGCCTTGGGTGCGCTAAGAGGATGCATGCGTAGGCTACGGCGGCGAGGAAAAGAAGGAGGAGGTCGAGGCAGAGCTTGGCCGGCGAGTGGCTACGAAGGAGGCGGTCAGCGGCAGCCGAAGTGGCTGGCGGCGGCAACATCGCACGAGAGCAAGGGGAGGAGAAAGAGAGGTGTGCGGGTGTGTGCGTGTGGTAAGGGGTGGGCCGGGGGTGATGTGTCTGGCATGGTCCAGCTGGGCCAGGCTAGCCCACATACCCAACCAAACGGCCCAAGTTAATTAGGTTTAGAAGTAAAAAAAATGAATTACTAAAATAACCTCCAAACATTTTTAGCTATAGAAAATTATAGAAAAATCCTAAAAATACATATGATATATCAAAATGACCACAAAAATAATATCTACTTAATAAAAATATAATTCTAAGTGTTTAAAATAAATTAAAGTAAAATAATTATTAACACCATTAAATCTTAAATGAAATTTTATAAAATAAAACAAAAACCCTAAAAATAAATAAACAATCATTTTTGTGTATCAAAATAACTCTATTATTTTATAAAAATACTAACTTAGTAGTTTACAAATAAAACATAAAACAAATATTCAAAGACACTTAATTCTTTGATGAATTTTATAAAAATAAAGATAATACTTAACAATAAATAAAATTCATTTTTAAGGTCTTGAATAAATATATTACACTAGAAAAATATTAAATATATTATTAGAAAAGTCTTTAATATTTTAAATAATAAATCCTTATCTATTACTTATTTTATAAATTCTTTAAAAACAATTCTTAAGTAATAAATAATCACAATTGTTATAAAACCTTGAGTAATTAAAGTCTAAATATTAGATTCCAAATTCACAACTTAAATTCATACTCAAACTTAAGTATACCTTTTTAACTTTAATGTATTCTTTTAAAAATCTTATTGAGTATTACTCATATATATAATGAACAATCATTATATCTTAACCATTATTAACATAACTTTAAATTCTAACAAATTACTAAGATCATCTAATTATGCTCCCATTAATAAATACAAATTATTTTCTTAATAAGCAAAACAAATTTAATCTAAATCATTCACTTAAAATATAAAGTGAATAATTCCACACCTTAGTTATACCTATCATAAATCTAAAACTTGGGAATAATTAAAATATATTATATCTTAAGTTTACTTAACCTTTTAAAGTTAACTTTAGTCTCAAACCTTATAAACACCAGGTCCAATAAATCACTAATGTTTTTATAGTTAACTTTGGTCTATTTAACTTAAGACATAAAGCATCTCAAGTCCAAATTAATAAATAAAACACCAAAAGACATTAATCATGTTCTATTAACAATGATGATTGTTTAAACCTTAGAAAGGAAATCTTTTCTTCAAATATTATTCTTTTTGCCACTTCAAAGAATAATCTCATAATAAATTCTTCAACTCTTAACAAATAAAACCAAGGACTTTTATCATAGTCACCACATGATAATTCACCATAATCACATCATCTTGTACTTTACTTACATATTTTGGATTGTTAACACTTAGGTTCCTTATAAAGGTCATTACTTGTAAAGTAAAATTTGAAGATAAACCAACTCTGAAAAGAATCACTTGAATTTACTTCACTCAAAGTATTGGGGGTTCAATTTGGGAGTTTTACGAAAATGCATAGCATTACTGATGTATAACTGCATATCGCTTCTTTAAACATTAGTCCTTACCGGACCAATGATGCAGATTTCAGGTATTGGATCTTATGTCGTCTCAAAGACCGTGAGTGCATAATCTTGCAATCACAAAAGGCAAGTTCACACTTGCTCATGTCCTTTGATTATTTTCTGTAAAGTATTTTACAAATCTAGTCTTGTCATCACCTGCATTTGAAAAAGGTCCGAAAACACTATTTTCATAATAATATGATTATAGGTTATTTACCATGAGGTAATAACCTACTATGAAAGTTCCGGTGGTAAAGGAACATATTATCTAGGACTTAACAACCAATGTCGCTAGTGATTCTTGCGCCGTATATCACGCGTTAACCATGAGATTTGGAATGGGACAAAGAAGTCAGCTGTATCTTCTTCCTCTCGCATGAAGCCGGATGTGCAGGTCATGGCTGTTATCACTCGTAGCGTGCATATTAATTGGTAATTCGTAGAGGATATGCAGCATATGGGTGGGAACCCTCAACGTCCCACGATAGTTCTGGCATCTAACGGTTTGTACGAACCATTGCCGTAATTTAATATGTGGGCATGGTGTACACCAAGGAGGCATGCGGGGTCGCTAAGGGGGCAGTGTTTGGCTTGGATCTTAGACTGGGCCCCATACCAAGGGAGTATGGACAAGGTCATGACTTGGTTGTGCAACAAGGCTAAGGTCTCTCATGGGTAAAGTAACGCACCTCTGCAGAGTGTAAGAACTGTAACTTGTTACTCCCTATTCCGGGAAGGAGCTGCGAACGCGGCGGGAAAGGAACTCCATGAAAGTTCTGGTAAACCCGTGAAGGCTGACAGACATAGCTTTTCAGAATAAAAGCAACCTTTGAAGAAATGTTTACGAAAACTTGCATTGCCTACGACCTACGGTCTGTGGCTGTAGATATAGTGCATCAAACACACCTTTTCTAGTGAACTTGCTAAGTACGCTCGTACTCAACGTATCTTCTTAACCCTTGCTAGGTTCTAAAGCCAGTACAGACGATGTCTACATCAAGTTATGCTCCAGGAATCATCACCAGAAGCTTAATCTCTTCAATGAAGTCAGGAAAGTCAACATATACATCAACTCAAGTGAAGTTACTGATTAGATAAGAATATAATCTCTAGCCATAGAACCTATTTCTGTAGAGTGCTGCAATAGCAGCAATACAAGCCAAATAGTTAGATGCTAATGTTATTAGCATAATAGTTATGAGTTGTTTATTTCTGATTCTTCTTTGTAAAGAGTTTCTTTCTCCCTCTTTAACCTAGAGTGCTCTCTGTATCTTGTGTAAAGAGTTTAGTTGTAACCTATAGTCATGTCTTGGACCTGCTGTGTTTCTGTTGTACCACTCTGAGGGATGTAATACTAGTGAACGATGTTTCATTGGTGTTATGTCTACGACTATATTGTACTACATCATGCAGTGGTATGCTGGGTCACCGCAGTTGGTATCAGAGCATATGCTTTGACCTTAGGATTAAAACCATTTTAGGAAGATCTGTAGGTTGGATAGTGACTATAGGAGCCATCTTATCTAAACCAAATATTCTTATGACTTGTGATGTGTATCCACTCGAGGATAACCTTGTCATACCTAAGTTAGAAGATTAAGTCATTATTTCTTAGGAGTAAATATTTTATCCTTTCTTAGTCTAGTTCTATTTAGTGTCTTCCAAAGGAGACATAAACCACCAAGATACTGTAAGAAAGTGTAAGACATCATATGGAAGTAGTCTTAATGGTGTAGCCTAACTCTAGAATTCAAGTAGCACAATGGAATTTTATTGTTAGTTGTTAACCAAAGACAACGAGATGAATCTCACTAGGATAAATGTTGATGTAATAAGTAGTAATCATGTGGGATTCACTTGAGAATTCTATGTGATGAAGTAAAATTATGATAAGACTTAATGATAGTGTAATGAGAAACAAAGTCATGATGGTTAGATCAACCCCTAAATCATGATGTATAGGTAGACATAACCAGATCATGGTGAGATTAGCTTCAAAACCATGATGTAGGAGTAAGTATGAAAAGTACTTAGTGATTTATCTTGGAGTAGAGGTATGAAAATTACATAGTGGAGTTATGATAGAAGTCATGGGTGCTAAAACTTTCTAATAATCTTTGGTTTTAGTTAACAAATAGAATCTGATTAGTCATTTGGAGAGATCATGTGAGGTTAGTTGGCTAATAAAGAAATGTTGAACATAGTTAATCATTCCAAAGGTGAAACCAAAGGTTAATCAAAACCAAACTGAGACCACTTTGCTTAATATTATCCTGTTGCACTTGAGCAATTTGGGTAAATATTGAGATAAAGAATAGTTGACTTTATGTGCTAAGTATCACAATGTCAACCTATATGAGGAGGTGTCATATACTACACAACTAAGCCGGAATTCTAGAGATATTATACTCAACTACTATATTCTAGACTTAGAATATTGTGTGTTATATGTACCACATTTGGATTTATTTGTTTTTCTTGGATCTTCTTGATTGACTAGATCTGTACATGAAGTTTGACTTGGTGTGCAAATGCATGTTGCAACATACAGTCACTACTTGATGTTATAGACCTAGATAGAGTAAGGGAATTCGTGTAAGGGAGTGACGAATTTCAAAGACCAAAATGAAGACTTACATGAAGAATGAAGCCAAGTGTAAGGATTATCAACTCAATTTAGAGGATGGATCAAGCTTAGATCATTATTAGTCAGCAAAAACAAGTGATGAACTTAAAGTTCAATCAAAATAGGTAATTTTGCTAAGAAGTCAATGGAATAATTATGCAAGTTCATGGAAGTATCATGAATAAATACAAAGAAGTAGCTTTGAAACCAAAATGGTATTCAAGATCTGACAATTCAGAGAGAATGCCATAAGGATGCTAGAAACCATAGGGTAATACATACACCCTAGGATGATCCGCAGCTGGTATTTGATCCATAATCGGTATCCTGATCCACAGTTGGTAATTGTCCGCAGCTGGTATTTGGTTAACTTAGTTAACCAGATCTTCTTAGAAGTTGCATAAAGAGCATAAAATTTGGCCTAAGATAAGTAAGACACAAAGGAGTATAAAAATTGAAAGCGACCGTCTTTCGAGACTCTTCGCGAAAATTGACCTATCAAAGTGAAAATGTCCAAATAGTAAGTAAGACAAATAATGCTGAAAGATTAACTTCGGAGATCCACAAAGGTGTGGATACACCGTACAATATTTCATTAGACCCTAATTAGGTAGAATATAAGCTGGATAGAGACCAATATTCTAATTACAAAGTCAATAAATACTATGTAAACAGTTTGAAGACTATTAGTAAATCCTAAGGGGGAGAGTAAACATTAGAAATGAAAGTAATATTATCTTACTTTATGAACAAAGGTTGGAGAAGAAAGATTATCTAAAGCCTGCTAAGGTAAAAGCTTGAAAGAGATAGAATAGATTAATTCTAAACGAACTAATTCTAGAGGAAACAACTCTTAAGTGATCTTTAAGAGTGAATAATCACATCAAATTAGACATGTATAGAGGAACAAGAAATTCCAATGGGTATGGACTAAATGTGTTCAAATCTAATTTTCAGAAGGACTACCAGTATAAACCATACCTTCACAAATCAAAAGTTAGTATTTTGTCCTCCACTATTGACTAAATTAAAACCCTGTTTTAGTGAGACTTCCTAAACCTTATATACTATAGCAAGGAAGTTTTATGAACAAGTAAAAGAATTGGATTAGGGTATCTAATCAGAATAAGGAACTAAAGCAGAGACCCCAATTGAATGATCTTCTAGTAAGGACATAACCCTAAGGGAATATAGTAAGATGAACATTAGTGCATTGTAGACAACAAGTTGGTCATTGCCAAGTAGGAGGAGAATTCAAGGAAAAGGTATGGATATGGGATATTACAATTATTCCCATTTGAGATTATCATGGAATTGGGAAGTGTCGTGATCAATACAATGGCAATTCCTTATTCTAAAACGTGAGAGTATACGAACTTCGAGGATGAAGTTTATTTTAAGGGGGAGAGTCTGTAACATCCCAGGATTAGCACCTAGAAATAAAGAGGACACAGGGTTATGCATTGCATTCATGCATAAGAAAATCCGGGGAATTTTCGCGCAAAACTACAAGAGGATATAGAGGGATCGAGGTCTCCCTTGTTCTGATGGAAACACCAGGACATGTGCGATGGAATTCGACATGACCTCTATTGTACTTTTGTATTTTAGGGGAAGACAATTCAAATCTGAATATTTACTTGATAGATTTTAATATTCTAAGAATTTGAAATAGAATTAGAATTGGAAATTAAATTATAATAAAAGATAAGAGGTGAATTCTTATTTATGAATAAGATTCAGTATTCACAATTATTCGAATTAAAATTTAAAACACAAAGAGATAAGTGTTTCTCTTGCCATTGGAGAAATGGGATTTAGTTCATCTTAGATGGGGGTTAGGAATTTGGACATGACCTTTGTTGAATTTATAATTTTGGGGAAAAGAATTTGCATTCAAGACTTCAAATATGAGATCATACAATTCAAATATAACTTAAATTTAAATTTAAATCTTAAAGTATTATAGAATATTTCATAATCATAATACAAAATGGTATAAATAAATATAATCTTTATTACATAAATGGAGTAACTCAAATAATTTCTATTACAAGAAGAAATATATATTACATTGTCTTTGCAAATGAATGGAATAAGAAAATAAAACAAGTAAACTTTATTGAAGGTAATACAATAATTCAATGTCTTTACATTATTCAAACAGAAAAGAAATTACAATAAGATGAAATAGAAAACCTAAACTAAATCTGGTATCTGCTTTCTTCTTTGTTTTATTTCCTGCAAAACAAAAGATCAATAAAACATGCTAGAAATGAGGGGTTAGTATAATAAATTGCTCTCATATATCAATAGTGTAGTGCACTGTTTTGTATCCTCATTGAGCTGAGTTGTTTTTTAGAAGGGGCAAGTTTCACCAAAGGAATAGTATTTGTTCTTATCCAGAATATTTGCCTCAGGCTTATGCATCATAGGCAGGGCAAGTTTTCACCAAATTAGTAAAAAGATAAAAGTCAAAACAGTAATACCAACAAAAAGATCTATCTTCACTTGATCTGATCCATGAGTCACAGCAAGCAAGCAAGATGCTCACACAACCATGCATATGGGTGTGCTGTCAACACAGCAGCAGCCTAGTAAGGAGACAAGAAAGCCAACTTATGTACACAAAGGGGTGAACCAGCCGTAGCAACACGCTACCATTTCACCTCCACACTTCAGAGCACATTCCCCATCTCATCATCTTATCATCAAACCAATAATACTTGGATCATCCCACCAAATCCACCACCTAATCAATCTCTGGTTGCTCCCTGGAGCCATCCAAGAGCTAGAACAAGGGGAAGGTAAAGGTCAGGCAGCAGTCCAGGAAAAGAAGGCCAGACCAGCAATGGCAAGGAGTAGCTGATCATACACAAGTATCAAGTGGAAGAAGTAGATCAAGATCTAGAAACATATGACCATGAAGGACAAGCATCAGGTTGACCACCCATACCATCAATAATATCTGTTCTTACCAATTCCATTAAAAAAGAGTTTCAGAGTGTTGAGATTGTTCTCAGATAGGCATAGAGATGCTATGCTTGTCTCATCATTGAACTTCTAGGCATCAGTAGTAATTGTCTATCTTATTTACAAATATGTGCCTCAGCCTTTGCATCCTTGGTGGTCATATATTGATTCTTAGCCAAACTGTTTAAAATAGCAGATTGAGCTATCCAAGTATGCCATTATAGCTTCAGACTTTTGCATCACTAGCTATAAGCCATATCTCCCTATTATACCACTCAGGTTACATCATAGTGATATTTTCAGCAGCAGTTTTATGCTAATTAAGATTCACCACTGTGCACACTCAAAATTGAGGCACCACAATGACATCTACACTAACACAAGCCACTACTTGCCACATCATTTTCCTAACAGATGTTCTAGGAATCAGGTATGTAGATTGTTTCATTGTAGAAAATTTCTATGAAATAGATCTTTCATGAAACCTCAAGAAAGAATCCATTCATGATTTGCCTCTACAGAGCTTAAGCCTCAAATTATGATATCATTGGCTAGGGAAAGTCCAAACTTCTAACCAGTAATATTATAGCATGGATATATATGTGATCTAGTTCATGTGCATTCTCCAAGGAGGTACCACATTAGCCAGAACAGTTGCTTAAAGCCAAGTATTGCATAAATGCAGCATCTAGGAGACCAAAGAGGCACCACTAGTCTAGATGACATCAACCCTTACACATGATAGATTGCTGTGTACTATCTAGAGAGAGGCATCACAACAGCAAGTTACAATCAGCATCAAGCTAGGATGCTTAAAAGATATATATACCTCTGGTAACATATCTAGTTCAGAAAATGATCACCAACACAGAAGAAATTATAAATAGGACAAGTAGAGTATATCTATCTACCTTTACAATACACACTTCTGGCAGTCAACATTTAGTTTATTAGCACAAATAAAACTGATACAAGAAACTACTATCAAGTATGAAGGGCAGAATAAGGATTTGATAATACAAATCACATAGTAATCACTAGATCATCAGGAAACCACTGACCACTACTTGTATTTATCAACATGGTTAAGAAGAACTCCAACCCAAGAACAAAACTAAATGTTCACCACAACCTGGTCAAGTGCATCTTGGCTATCCTATGAATACCAAATTTACACATCACCACAACAATACTTTATAATTTCTACGTCTGACTATCTGAGATAGATTAATTATCTTAATCATAGGAATAACACATGTCTAGTAACACTATTTGATCACAAATGATTTCCAGAACCAACAGGTATGCTGCCAGACACTAAGTTAATCAGTAGCACATGATCAACCACACAACCAACAGACTACTAAAATCAAGCCACCAATGAATATGCCATAACCATAACAAGTATCTCCAATCCTAGATTACCAAGAATCAAATCCTAAAATAATACAAAAACATTTCATCAGCTCGAAGGCCGGTCACATCATAGTTACCTGAATCAGAATATAAGATATTGTAGAGGGACCATAGTAACCAAAGCATACCAGGAAACAAACACCAGGGTTGTAGAGAATACCATCCCGCCGGAGTTAGAGAAAGAAATAATCCCAGTAGCATTACCATTATCCACAATCCTCTTAGCCAAATTTAGGGGCAGAAAGTCATGGCTGCCGGGGTTGCAGGCACCTCTACCATCCCGCCGGAACCAATGCCCAAGTAGACAAAAGGAAGAGCCCAAACCAAAGCACCAGAGGTTAAGAACACCGAATAAGCTCCCATGGTTATTCCTCAGCAGCAAAGGAGATGCGGGATCCAAAGAGAAGCATCCAGGGCGTAGGGGCACCAGCGCATCTGACCCAGGCGAGGCAGAGAGTTAGGGTTTTCCTTGGGTGTGCTAAGAGGATGCAGGCGTAGGCTACGGCGGCGAGGAAAAGAGGGAGGAGGTCGAGGCGGAGGAGGCGGTCAGCGGCGGCCGAAGTGGCTAGCGGTGGCAACATCGCACGAGAGCAAGGGGATGAGGAAGAGAGGTGTGCGAGTGTGTGCGTGTGGTAAGGGGTGGCCCGGGGATGATGTGTCTGGCATGGTCCAGCTGGGCCAGGCCAGCCCACATACCCAACCAAACGGCCCAAGTTAATTAGGTTTAGAAGTAAAAAAAATGAATTACTAAAATAACCTCCAAACATTTTTAGCAATACAAAAATTATATAAAAATCCTAAAAATACATATAATATATCAAAATGACGACAAAAATAATATCTACCTAATAAAAATATAATTCTAAGTGTTTAAAATAAATTTAAAGTAAAATAATTATTAACACCATTAAATCTTAAATGAAATTTTATAAAATAAAACAAAAACCCTAAAAATAAATAAACAATCATTTTTGTGTGTCAAAATAACTCTATTATTTTATAAAAATACTAACATAGAATTTTACAAATAAAACATAAAGCAAATATTCAAAGACACTTAATTCTTTGATGAATTTTATAAAAATAAAGATAATACTTAACAATAAATAAAATTCATTTTTAAGGTCTTGAATAAATATATTACACTAGAAAAATATTAAATATATTATTAGAAAAGTCTTTAATATTTTAAATAATAAATCCTTATTTATTACTTATTTTATAAATTCTTTAAAAACAATTCTTAAGTAAGAAATAATCACAATTTTTATAAAACCTTGAGTAATTAAAGTCTAAATATTAAATTCCAAATTCACAACTTAAATTCATACTTAAACTTAAGTATACCTTTTTAACTTTAATGTATTCTTTTAAAAATCTTATTGAGTATTACTCATATATATATAATGAACAATCATTATATCTTAACCATTATTAACATAACTTTAAATTCTAACAAATTACTAAGATCATCTAATTATGCTCCCATTAATAAATACAAATTATTTTCTTAATAAGAATTTTTTTTAATCTAAATCATTCAATTAAAATATAAAATGAATAATTCCACACCTTAGTTATACCTATCATAAATCTAAAACTTGGGAATAATTAAAATATATTATATCTTAAGTTTACTTAACCTTTTAAAGTTAACTTTTGTCTCAAACCTTATAAACATCAGGTCCAATAAATCACTTATGTTTTTATAGTTAACTTTGGTCTATTTAACTTAAGACATAAAGCATCTCAAGTCCAAATTAATAAATCAAACACCAAAAGACATTAATCATGTTCTATTAACAATGATGATTGTTTAAACCTTAGAAAGGAAATCTTTTCTTCAAATATTATTCTTTTTGCCACTTCAAAGAATAATCTCATAATAAATTCTTCAACTCTTAACAAATAAAACCAAGGACTTTTATCATAGTCACCACATGATAATTCACCATAATCACATCATCTTGTACTTTACTTCCATATTTTGGATTGTTAACACTTAGGTTCCTTGTAAAGGTCATTACTTGTAAAGTAAAATTTGAAGATAAACCAACTCTGAAAAGAATCACTTAAATTCACTTCACTCAAAGTATTGGGGGTTCAATTTGGGAGTTTTACAAAAATGCATAGCATTACTTATACATAACTGCATATTGCTTTTTTAAACATTAGTCCTTACCGGACCAATGATGCAGATTTTAGATATTGGATCTTATGTCGTCTCGAAGACCGTGAGTGCATAATCTTGCAATCACAAAAGGCAAGTTCACACTTGCCCATGTCCTTTGATTATTTTCTGTAAAGTATTTTACAAATCTAGTCTTGTCATCACCTGCATTTGAAAAAGGTCCGAAAACACTATTTTCATAATAATATGATTATAGGTTATTTACCATGAGGTAATAACCTACTATGAAATTTCTGGTGGTAAAAGAACATATTATCTAGGACTTAACAACCAATGTCGCCAGTGATTCTTGCGCCGTATATCACGCGTTAACCATGAGATTTGGAATGGGACAAAGAAGTCAGCTGTATCTTTTTCCTCTCGCATGAAGCCGGATGTGCAGGTCGTGGCTGTTATCACTCGTAGCGTGCATATTAATTGGTAATTCGTAGAGGATATGCATCATATGGGTGGGAACCCTCAACGTCCCACGATAGTTCTGGCATCTAACGGTTTGTACAAACCATTGTCGTAATTCAATATGTGGGCATGGTGTACACCAAGGAGGCATGCAGGGTCGCGAAGGGGGCAGTGATTGGCTTGGATCTTAGACTGGACCCCATACCAAGGAAGTATGGACAAGGTCATGACTTGGTTGTGCAACAAGGCTAAGATCTCTCATGGGTAAAGTAACGCACCTCTGCAGAGTGTAAGAACTGTAACTTGTTACTCCCTGTTCCGGGAAGGAGCTACGAACGCGGCGGGAAAGGAACTCCATGAAAGTTCTGGTAAACCCGTGAAGGCTGACGGACATAGCTTTTCAGAATAAAAGAAACCTTTGAAGAAATGTTTACGGAAACTTGCATTGCCTATGACCTACGGTCTGTGGCTGTAGATATAGTGCATCAAACACTCCTTTTCTAGTGAACTTGCTGAGTACGCTTGTACTCAACGTATCTTCTTAACCCTTGCTAGGTTCTAAAGCCAGTACAGACAATGTCTACATCAAGTTATGCTCCAGGAATCATCACCAGAAGCTTAAGTTCTTCAATGAAGTCAGGAAAGTCAACATATACATCAACTCAAGTGAAGACGAAGTTACTGATTAGATAAGAATATAATCTCTAGCCATTGAACCTATTTCTGTAGAGTGCTGCAATAGCAACAATACAAGCCAAATAGTTAGATGCTAATGTTATTAGCATAATAGTTATGAGTTGTTTATTTCTGATTCTTCTTTGTAAAGAGTTTCTTTCTCCCTCTTTAACCTAGAGTGCTCTCTGGATCTTGTGTAAGGAGTTGAGTTGTAACCTATAGTCATGTCTTGGACCTGCTATGTTTCTGTTGTACCACTCTATGGGATGTAATACTAGTGAATGGTGTTTCATTGGTGTTATGTCTATGACTATAGTGTACTACATCATGCAGTGGTATGCTGGGTCACCGCAAAAGGTCTCTTGTTATGTGGAGGAGATGATTATATAGAGAGAGTATGACGTCGATATTTCCTGTAGACATCCGTGCTGTCCTCTTAAGCTTGGTAGGTCGTACCACCAAACCAATGACCGGGACGGTAGCGCGGGTGTCCTCCATGTCACCTTCATATCCTACCGGAGTCTCCTCCTCCTTTGGGACTTGAGGTTCTTCTTCCTCGGTCTTCTTTCCTTTGTCGTCGGCGGAGGCCATGACACTCTAAACTTGAGAAGATTTCCTGACAGAAACAGATCGAAACGAAAACACAACGAGAACACGATGCACGAACCTCGGGGGGTCCGGGGAATTATATATTGCGAAGTTTCAAGGCATAAGGAAGGTTTCAACACAGAAACAAGGTGGAGACGTAGAGCAAGGATGGGACACCCCCTCAGGCGGGGCCAGGCTGGGGCCCGCGCCTGGGGTGGGTTTGTCCACCCCGGCCTCCGTTTCTTCTTCAGTTTCGTCAACTTCCCTCATGTATTAAGAACATCAAAAATATAAAAAGATTGGAGTTTCACGAACCTTCTGTTTTCACCACTTTTACCTAGTTAAAGACGAACTCTGCAGATTCCCCTTCTCTTTCTCCTGAAAATTTCCTTCATACAAAACCTTTGCACAAACTCAATGAAAACATTAGTTTAAGCAAAAACAATATCCCTTTGGTACACACTTCAACTGAAAACCCATCAATACAAAAGCTTCTATAAGAGGCAAATGCAAATGACGGCATAAATCTACCAAAACAGACCAACAGGTAAAGATTGATTTTTTTCGAAGACCTTCTGTTTGGTCAAATCAAAAATTTTAGAACTAATGAAAGTTGGGTAACAACCTGGAGAACAAGCTCAGAAAAATGCAGCTCAATCCGAAGTACTGAGCTTCCTCACGAATTTTTACACTACAGCACAAAATTCTGTCCTAGGACAACCAGTTTTCACAACTCTTCTACTTCACAAAAGTAGTTGGACTTGACACAAAAACCAAAACAAAGAGGATAAGGAGAGGTTATTACTAAGGTAATAACTTCCAAGACTCGACAAAACTCTTGGGTTATCTCCCAACAAGTATGTTTCTTTAATGCCTTTAAGTTAGGCTTGAAACTTTCAAAGATGCTCACATACGATATATATATCTGAAGTGAAAGAGAGCATCAAGAAGCAAATAACCAACACACTTGAGTCTAACCCACTTCCTATGCATGGGGGTATCATGACAAAACTAATTATTGAAACAAAAAGCCACAAGCATAGGAAGACAAAACAAGTGCAACTACAAAGCTTTCAACATAAAACGGGGAAACTTAACAGCATTGAGATGCATAAAACCATGTTTCCCTCTCTCAAAATAACTTTCAGTAGTACTTTGAATAAAGTTGACAATATAACTTTCACTGGAAACAACTTTATCATCAGAATAAGCATACTTACAGTCACCAAAAAGAGGTCCAAGGTCATAGACTGGATCAGTAGAAGCAAGTTGTTCCATCCTGAAATCTTTATTAGGCAAGCTATTTTCACAAGGAGCTTTAGCAAATTTGGAAAAGTTAAACTCATAAGAATCTCCATCATACTTAGTTAAAACTTTTCCTTCTTACAATCAATAATAGCTCCACAAGTATTCAAGAAAGGTCTACCAAAAATGATAGGACAAGTTTTGCTAGCTGCTAAATTAAGCACTAGAAAATCAGCAGGATATTTAATCTTACCGCAGAGAACCTCCACATCTCTTACAATGCCAATGGGGCAAATGGTTTCCTTATTAGAAAGGTGAATAACCACATCAATGTCCTCAAGCTCACAAGGACCAATCTCATGCATAATTTCCCTGGAAAGCTCATAAGGAATAGCACTAAAACTAGCACCAATATCACATAAACCATAGTAGCAATGATCACCAATTTTAACAGAAAGCACAAGAACACTAGATTTTCAAGTCTTACTAGGATGAGAAATAATATTAGAAGTGTCTTCACAGAAGACAATATGCTCATCCTCTATATTTCTAGTGACAAGATCTTTCACAATAGCTACCATAGGTTCATCACTCAATTGCTTACCAGGATCCACAGTCTTCTTTGTACTTTTGTTATTTGGACTAATAATCATAGAATACTCCCTTACCTTAGCTAGGAAATGCATTTTCTCAACATGAGGTTCATGCACAATATGATTAGTAGTACAAACTTGAGTACTTCTAACAGGAACATGATTAACAACATCTTTATAAGGAGCATGGTACTTATTCCACTTCTTCTTTGAAATTTCTATGTAAGAGGCAAAGGACTTAAAACATTTGGCAATACTTTGGGAATCAAGACCAAACTCATTGCTAATATCATGGAATTCATCATTTCCCATAAAAGATTTAATGCATTCATAATCATAGTTTATACCTGACTTTGTTCCTTTGTCATTCTCCCAAGCTTTAGTGTTATCTTGAATACGGTCTAAGAGATCCCATTTAGCTTCTTCCTTCATACGTGTGAATGATCCAACACAAGAAGCATCTAGTAAATCTTTATCATGAAGAGAAAGCCTAGCATAAAAGTTATTGAGAATAATATTGTTAGGGAGTTCATGAATAGGACATTTAAGCATTAGTAACTTCAATGTCCCCCAAGCTTGAGCTGTACTCTCTCCATCAAGAGGCCAAAAGTTATATATAAGATTTCTTTCTTTATGAATTTCACTGGGAGGATGAAATTTAGAGTAAAAGAGAGATGCCATCTCCTCGCATTCCATGGATTGTTCATTCTTCAGCAGCTTATACCATTCTTCAGCTCTCCCTTTCAAGGATATGGAGAGTAAATTCTTCTTCACCTGTTCAGTCGTGATACCTGCACACTTAAACAACCCACATAATTCATGGATAAAAAGCAAGTGAACACCAGGATGGACAGTTCCATCCCCAAAATAATAATTATCCATAACACGGTCAACAATAGTTGTAGGTATCTTAAAAGGATCTATCTCAACAGGAGGTGGTTCATCTACTACCCTAGTAGTGGTAGTAGTTTTCCCAAACAGAAAACCAAGTGGGTTAGCCATATTGGAAACAAAGTAACAAGCAGTAACAAAAGCAATACTCACAGTGAAAGTTTCCCTTACCAGTTCCACTCTTCAATAGCGCTTCACTCCCCGGCAACGACGCCAGAAAATAGTCTTGATTACCCACAAGTATAGGGGGTGTATCGTAGTATTTTAGATAAATAGGAGTGTCGATCCCAACGAGGAGCAGAAGGTGCTTAACTGTGGTATGGAGCAGGAAATCCCTGTGAATACTTAGCAAACGAATTTTTAGTGTTTTTCTGACAAGGCAACAAAACAAAGAGCAAGTAACAGAAGTAACAAACAAACGGAGCAAGTGGCCCAATCCTTTCTTAGCAAAGGACAAGCCGGTGGAAATACTTATAAGGACCAAACGTTCTCGAGGACACATGGGAATTCTGTCAAGTGCTTTCGCTACAAATAGCTGAGTACTCTTCTTTGGTGTTCATAAGTGTTGTGTGGGTGAACCTGTGCTAACATACCACCCTTCCTAGGACTAATACATACTTGTGATTAAACCCCATGCAAACATCCTTAACTATAGGAAAGCAATTACGATATAAATCTAACCATAGCCTTAAACTCTGAGATCCTACACTCCCTTGTGCGAAGGTGTCCTAACGGGGGTTTAGGTTTCTGTCACTCCGGCAACCCCGCGATTAGTAGCCAAATACACAATGCATCCCCCTAGGCCAATAAATGGTGAAGTGTCTTGTAGTCGACGTTCACATGAAACCACTAGAAGAATAGCACCACAACTTAAATACTAAACCATTGAATAATAACTCAACACAGATTCACTACTAACAACATGACTTCTCCCATGTCCTCAAGAACACAATGAACTACTCATAAGACATCATATGGATCAGGATCAAATATGATATGGTAATGGATAACAATCTAAACATAAACAATAATCCAATGGTTCCACTCACAAGCATAAACTACAATAGTAATTAACACCGGGAAAGTTTCCCCTACGAACTATAGCAATATCCAACACAATTGTTACAGCGGGATGGAGTGGTGATGATGGTGCTGATGGATATGATGGTGTGGATGATGATGATTCTGATCCTGATGAAGCCTAGATTGATGATGGTGTAGATGGCGATGGTCTCCCCTCTCCGGGAAGGAATTCCCCCGGCAGAAATCTGTCTGCCGGAGAGATATTGCTCTCTCAGTGTTTTCTGCCCCCAGAGGCGGCGGAAATCTATCTATGGTCGTCCCCTTGTGTATTAGGGTTCCGAAGGGAAGTTATAGGCGAAGGGGGAGAGTCGGGAGCCAGGCAGGTGGGCCCCCTGCGGCCCCTCTTCACTCCTCCTTCTGGCTCCAGTCATCCTCTGGTAAATAATATGTTTCCATATTTTTCTGGTATTTTTCTGATATTCACGAAATTGCACCAAAATGCCTTCTTTTCTCATAATAAGACAAATATCAATGAATAGAGGTAAATTATGATATAGAATGAAATTGGGCATATGAGTGATGAAGCCCCATCTTGCTAGTCACATCCAAGGCTTCACATAGTCTTGCCTTGGTTTGGACCTCATTCATATTCATAGGGTGCATGGGGTGAATCTTGAGAGAAACATACACATCATCATGAATGGCCTTAAAGTGTGCGCACCAAAACATGTTATCCTCTGGAGGACCATCACTGTCAGCCTCAGCATAGTAATCAGTTTGGCGAATGGCGGAATACTGAACGTTGTCCATGGCCTTGTAGTTGGGCCGTGGCTGCTTGCCCTCGCGAGATGCAGCCCTCTTGGATCTCTTTGATGCCTCATCCATCCGTTTAGCCTCTCTAGCTAACCTGCGGACCTCGGTTTCATCAATAAATGTACCCTCTACAGTGGGCTTGAGATAACGGGCATGGGAACGATGAGTGAAGGTCTTGGTAGCCTTGGAACCACATGTGATAAGCATGTGAGAGATAGCATGGGGATAAGCACACACACAAGTCCAGGAGGAATGTTAGAAATAGTAGGAAAACAACCCATGTGCCAAAGATGTGCATTGCAGAAAGCAGAACCAAACCAGAACAGATTTTTAGTCTCCAGGCCGGATTATCCGGCCCTGGCAGGGGCGGATAATCCGCCCCCTGCAGAAAATTTCTGGAATGGCTCAGATTTACCAAGGAAAAACAGATCAGGCACTAGGGTTGCAATATTAATGATTCTAACAAACAGGGGAAACACATAATATCTTCTACCACGAGATTTCCACCAAAAACAACGAATCCCATACAAAGGAGATGGATGAGGGAGTTACCCTCACTCATTGGAGGAAAATCATGGAGGATAAGATACCCGGAGGCGTGGGGAAGAAGATCCGGGGACGGCCCGGAGAATCTGGTGGTCAAATCGACTCCCGGGAGGGGCGGATGCTCCAACGTCGGCTGGGGGCAGAGCTAGGGTTGGGGGAGGGATGGCTGCTCTGTTTGAGCCTTTCCTCCCCGACCTAGCCCTTAAGAGGCAGAAATCGCCCGAGGCAGATAATCCGCCCCCCACTTGGGGCGGATAGTCCGCCCCCTCTGAATTTTCTGTTAAGTACAGATTCAGGACGGAGCACCCTTGCAAAACCCCTCGATGGTTTATAGAGGACTTGTGTGCAAGAATAGATGTTTCAAGGGAAAAAAGGCTTGGGTTTAGAGCAACAAATTGTGATGGTACTACACACCCAAAGTTGCAAGAACAAATCAAACAAAAGCCAACATTTGGTGTGTTTTCCATAAGAACAAGATATAAGCAAGAAAATCCAAAGAGAGCCAATAGAAACCGACTCTTCTCAAGGAAGAGGCGGTGGCCTAAGCCACCATGTTGGAGCGCATGGCATGGCACCGTGAAGATGTATCTTGAGTTCAAAACCAATGCTCATCGATGACCCACATATCATAAAATCATATTAAGGGAAATGATTTTTCTTGCTTTCGGCATTATGGGGGGAGGGTTAGCCCAATCAGTTAGGACCACACCCCCTATGTCTATGCTTGCATCTAAACCAAATACATGAATAAGAGTAAGTGAGTGTGCAAGGATAGTCAAGCCAAGCTCCTTGAATCTATGATATTTAGCTCATTCCTCAAATAACAAAATCTTGCTTCATCAAGAGGCTTCGTGAAGATATCAGCAAGTTGATTCTTTGTGCTCACAAAAGATACTGCAATATCGCCACGAGCAACATGATCCTGAATGAAATGATTGAGAATCTCAATATGTTTTGTTCTTGTATGCTGCACCGGATTGTAAGCAATTTTGATAGCACTTTCATTGTCACATAAAAGAGGTACTTTGTCACAATTGACAACATATTCCTTTAAAGTTTTCCTCATCCATAATAATTGTGTACAAGCACTTGCAGCAGCAACATATTCAGCTTCGGCGGTTGAGAGTGATATGCAATTTTGTTTCTTAGAAGACCAACACACTAGAGACCTGCCCAAGAATTGACATGCACCAGAGGTTGATTTTTGATCATGTTTGTCACCATCCCAGTCTGAATCAGTGTAACCACATAGAGAGAAACTAGAGCCTTTGGGATACCATAGACCAAAATTTGGGGAATGAACCAAATATCTAAATATTCTCTTGACCGCCACTAAGTGGATTTCTTTAGGAGCAGCTTGGTACCTTGCACACACTCCTACACAACACGATATCGGGCCTAGATGCGCAAAGGTAAAAGAGAGAGCCGATCATGGATCAGTATACCTTTTGGTCCACATCTTTACCCTTTGGATTAAGCTCAAGATGACACTTGGTTTGCATTGGAGTAGCAACGCCATTGAGATCCGTCATATTGAACCTCTTGAGCATGTCTTGGATGTACTTAGCTTGATTAATGAAGGTTCCCTCTCTAAGTTGTTTGATCTAGAATCCAAGAAAGAACCTCAATTATCCCATCATAGACATCTCAAACCTGTCAGTCATAAGCTTTGAAAATTCATCATTAAAAGCTTGGTTAGTAGAGCCAAAAATAATGTCGTCTACATATAGTTGGCATACGAAAAGCTCCCCATTAACCTTCTTAGTAAAAAAAGTGGGATCGATTTTCCCAACTTCGAATCCACGGTCTAACAAAAGCTCTTTAAGGTTCTCATACCACGCACGTGAGGCTTGTTTAAGGCCATAGAGCGCCTTATCGAGTTTGTAGACATGGTTCGGGAATTTGGGATCCTCAAAACCCGGGTGTTGCTTGACGTATAACAACTCATGTAGTGGAACATTAATAAAAACACTCTTAACATCCATTTGCTATAATTTAAAATTATGATGAGCAACATAGGCAAGGAGGATACTGATGGACTCAAGACGATCCACAGGAGCATAAGTCTCGCCAAAATCAATTCCTTCCACTTGAGAGAATCCTTGAGCCACAAGCCTTGCTTTATTCCTCACAAGAATGCCATTTTCATCTTGTTTGTTCTTGAAAATTCACTTGGTGCCGATAACATTGCGGCACTCCTTGGGTTTCTCTACAAGCTTCCAAACCTTGTTGCCCTCGAAGTTATTTAATTCTTCATGCATTGCAACCACCCAATCGGGATCTTTAAGAGCATCAAAGACCTTCTTTGGTTCAACCATTGAAATGTGAGCTTGATGATCACAGAAGCTTGCAAGTTCTCTTATAGTAGACACCCTTCTTCTTAGATCACCGACAACCTTGTCAAGAGTGTGACCCCTTAACTCAAGGTTCCGATCAGGACGAGCCTTGCGTCGAACCTCAATTTCCTTATTGTTTCCCAAAGGAGTTGATTTGTCATTTGGATCTTTGTCTTGTACACTACCTTGCCCTTGGTCTAGATCTGAGCTTGAAACAGGCGACTATTGCTATTCAGGTACTTCAGGGCCGGATAATCCGCCTATTGGTGGGGCTGGACTATCCGGTCTAGGAGATGTGGCTGCAACTTCTTCTTCCTGTGAGACCCTGGTAGAGATTGGAGTTCTAGGGGCGGATAATCCGCCCCCTTGGTCCGGATTATCCGGCCTAGGAATTTCTTGGCCGTCTTGTTCTTCTTGAAGTCCTCTGGAGCAGGTGGGAGTGCCAGGGGAGGACAGTCCGCCCCTTGGAGGGGGCAGATAGTCTGGCCTGGGACTATCATTTTGCTTAGAAGAGTGATGATCTTCAGCAGGGTGAGGTGTTGGTGCAGGGGTTTCTCCAGCAGGAGGAGCTTGTTGATATTGTGAAGATGAGGGCTCCACTTGAGTGGAGCATTGTCCTTCCCGATCCGCCACAAGGGGTTCCTCAATGGGGCGGAAAAATCCCACGCCCATTCTTCTTATGGCATCTTGGGGTATTTCAACATTTGTATCACAAACATCAACTTGCCCCACATGGGAGCCGTCATTTTCATTGAACTCAACACTACTAGATTCTACAACAGTCCTGGTGAGCTTGTTGTAAACTCTATAAGTGTGGGATTTGGCACCGTAACCAACAAAAATACCTTCTAAAGCCTTAGACTCAAATTTATCAAAAATACCTTTGATAAGAAAGAAACACTTACAACTGAATACCCTGAAGTATGAGATGTTGGGCTTGTTACCGGTAAGTATTTCATACGGAGTCTTGTCCAAGATCTTGCGGATGTAGAGCCGTTTTGATGAGTGACAAGCGGTGGATATGGCTTCAGCCCAAAAGTAGTAAGGTGACTTGAATTCAGCCAACATCGATCTAGCCATATCCATCAAAGTGCGGTTATTCCTCTCGGCTACACCATTTTGTTGAGGGGTGTACGCAGCGGAATATTAATGTCTTATCCCCTCTTCACTTAGAAATCCATTCAATGTGTATTTCTTGAACTCGGAGCCGTTGTCACTTCTAATTGCCAAAATGGGAACATTGTGTTGACGCTGAACCTCATTGGCGAAGTCAATGACAGTTTGTTGAGTCTCACTCTTTAGCTTGAAGAAATAGACCCATGTGTATCTTGAGTAATCATCGACTATCACCAAATAATATTTCTTCCCACCAAGACTAGCATGAGATGGAGGACCAAATAAGTCCACATGAAGTAATTCCAAGATTCTCTTTGAAGAAACAATAGTCTTCCTATTGTGGGGAGAGTCATGCATTTTGCTTTCAACACAAGCCCTGCAAACACGATCTTTGGCAAAGGAAACATTGTCTTTTAGTCCAAGGATGTGGCCACCCTTGTGGAGACTTTGCAAAGTTCTCATATTGACATGGGCTAAACGGCATTGCCATAGCCAACCCACGTCGGCCTTTCCGAATAGGCACATCGGACCCGAAGTGGTTTTCCCCGAAAAGTCCACCACATACAGGTCATTTTCGACATACCCAACAAAAGCGACCTTTAGAGACTTGCTCCACAAGATCACCACCAAATCATCATCAATAAAAACGGCAAAGCCCATCTTACCAAGGGCGCGAACATAAAGCAAGTTGTAACCGAGGGTCTCAACAAGCATGACGTCCACGTGAGAGATATCGTGGGCGACCACAACTTTCCCAAGACCCAATACCTGAGATTTAGACTTATCACCATAGGAGACTGTAATATTATCATGATTGGGTCGCATCTCCGTGATGACCTCCTTGCTTCCGGTCATATGACTAGTGCATCCACTATCCAACACCCATTTAGACCCACCGGAAGCATAGCCATGCAAGAGAATTACTTCTTGGTTTTAGGTACCCATTTTCAATGGGTCCTCTCATGTTAGTAATAAGGGTCTTTGGGACCCAAATAGACCAAGAAACATATTCATCAAAAGGACCAACATAGCAAGCATAAACATCGCCATAATAATCACAAAAGAGTTCATAATTTGGATTGTGATGCCCTGCAAAACCAATATGGTCAGTTTTGTCTTTTGTGACATTCTTCTCAGCGGTGTTTATCTTTGATTGTTCACCCTTGGTCTTCTTGTTCTTGTTCTTCTTCTTGGACTTGGCGACATATCCAAGTCCCTCTTTTCCAAGATTTGACCTTTGCTTGCCAAGTATCTCATCAAGAGCACCCTTACCTTTAGGAGTGGTGTCATTGACAAGTTGATCTTCCACACTAGCATTTTCCTTGTGAATAAATGTTGATTTAGATGTGCTAGGAACATCATACTTGGTCAATCGAATTTGGAGCTGATCATGTGACTCATTGAGAATGGAAAATTCACTTTTCAAAGCCTTGTGAGCTATGTCAAGTTTCTCCAATTCCTCGGAGAGTCTAGCATGAGCAGCCCCAAAGTCAATCTTATCCTTCTTTAACTTCTTTGCTTTGGCTACAACAATGTCACGTTCCTTAACGAGCTTTGTCACCATTTCTTCATGTGACTGCTCAATAGATTCAAGCCTCTCTTCAAGAGACACTCGAGCCTCTTCTTCTTCTTCTTCTAGAGCATTTTTTAAAGATGCAATTTCCATTGCATCCTCTCTTTCAATTCTGCCCTTTTCTTCAAGGAGCACTTTATTTTGGGCCAGCTAGTCCATAAGAGCCTCAAAATGTACTTTGTGATCACCTTGCAAGTTAGTGAAGAAATAATCCAAAGCAATAATCTCTTCTTTAACCTTAAGACTAGTAGGATCATCCATATCAATCATAGCCTTAGGAAAAGAAGTGATAGAAGTTGATACCTCGGAACCTCTTGCCATGAGACAAGTAGCGTTCTTGTTGATGACGTTTTCATTTGGGGAGTCGAAGAGATATGTTGGTGTAGATGTGGTGACTATATCAGCCACCTCACGAGAGCTATCATCCTCGTCTTCATCTTCACTTCCCGACGAATATTCTTCTTGAGCCACTAGAATAATCTTTGGTTGCTTCTTGAAAGGAGCATTCTTCTTCACAAATTGTTTCTTGCGTGGAGCCTTTGACTTTTCCTTGAGAATGAGTCTTCCTCCATTGTCTTCCCTACTTTGATACGGACACTCGGCTACAAAGTGCAACCGGTCTCCACAGTTGAAACAAGTTCTCAGTTTAGGACCGTTTTCATTTCTTCCATATGTTCCACTCTTGCGTTCTAGTTCAGATTTGGGGTTGGATCCTTCCAAAAGTTCCTAGCATAGAAGGCCATGTATTGTCCATGAATTCTTTTTACATCCTTGGGATAGTCCATACCTTCTATGTCATCTTCATCATGATCAGCCAGGCTTGTCTTCAAGGCCACATTGACCCCCTTTTGCATCCCCATAGCTCGTGCACGAGCATCTTCAGCATTCTTGGCGGCCACTTTGAAAGCGGCCATTTCTTCCATTACCTCATTGGATGTCATAAGGTGGTAGTTATGCCTTCCTTGGAGACTCTTCAAATCTGTGGGCTCAAATGGCATAAGAGCACTGACATAGTTGCGCTTGATCCATGCATCATCAACATGAGAGGCACCATGATTCCTGAAAGTGGTGGCTATTGACTTGAGCCTCCTATACATGTCCTCATGGTCTTATCCATCCAACATATAAAATCCTTCAGCTTCATTGCTCAAAGCATCATATCTATTCCTTCTCATACTTTCATTTCCAATGAAGAGCTCGGTGAGGGCATCCCAAGCTTCCTTAGATGTACTAAGATGTTGAATGTGTGGCATGTCTTTGTCACCCACACCAAGCTGGATCATGTGTAGAGCTGTAGCATTGAGTTGACTATCAACAACCTCTCTTCTTGTTAGGTTGTTGGGATCTCCAACATGAAGACCATTCTCGATGATTTTCCACAACTCAATGGAGGAGCTACACACATGAGACTTCATCAAAAAATGCCATTGATTAAAAGTAGATGCTGAAAGTTTGGGTGGATCACCCCTATTATGTATATGTGGGTGTGGGATAGGTGGATCAGGAGAATGCACATGGGAAACCTCATTGTATCCTTCCTTACCACTATCCTTTTTCGAGGAGGATCTTTTTCTAGTTCCATCACCAACCACTTTGTTATCTTTGGAATCGGTTTTACCCGTTTCCTTGGATTGCAGAGTGGTAGCCTCCGAGGCAGATGGAGGTGATGCTGCGGATGTGGAGAGACGCAATATCAATTGACGCATCTCTTACATCTTAGCCTCCATTGAACTAACCAAGGTTGTTTCCAACGTCTTGAGATCGTTCATGGTGACTACCTCCGGAGCATCACTCCCATCTCCCTTGGAACCCATACTTCTCTTAGGCCGGTTAAGCCCGAATTAAGAGTCGGGGCTCTAATACCAATTGAAATGGATCGTATGGGCACCTAGAGGGGGGCTGAATAGGTTCTACTCAATTTTTAGTTCTTTTTCAATTTTAGGCTTAGCATAAAGTAAATTCTCTAGATATGCAACTACGAGAATTTCCCTATATGCAAACCTAGCTACTAAGCACGTAAAGAGAGGAGCGAGGAAACCGTAGTGGAGCATGCGAAGACATAGGGATTTGTTTTACCGCAATTCCTTCCTTGTTAAGGGAAGTACATCTGCGTTGGAGGGGTGGGCGGTTCTAAGACCACCACGCCACAATAGGCCTCACCCTATTCTCCGATGGATCTCGCCACGAAAGGCCTGATCCACCTTCTCCACTATTGGTACCCTTCGAGGCGGGAACCAGTGCCTTTACAACTCTATCGGGGCACACACCCACAACTGAATTGGGGGATCCTGAAATGACAACAAGCTGTCACAAAAACAAGGATTATCAATATAATAAAAAGCAAGGATCTAGATATTTGCAAGAAATACAAGATCGGAGATTCTCCAAATGAATGGAGAGGATAGTAAGCGCTTGATTGCAGTTGTTTAAGATCGAGTCCTCCTCCTTCGATTCCCCAAGGGACGGGGCCTTCGGGTGGATCTAGGTGGAGCTCTCTTGGATGAAGGTTGCAGATCAGATCTTGACTTTTTCGAATGAACCAAGAGATCTGGAAGGAGGGGGAAGGCTGTCTTAAACACCCCCTGCTCAGATCTGGCTATTGAAGAAGTTTAGGGGCGGATTATCCGCCCCCCACTAGGGGCGGACTATTCGCCCTAGGGAAAAACTCCGCCCCTAGGACGGAAACTCCAGGGGGGAATCCGCCCCCCTACTGAGAGAGACGCATGTCTTGACTTGGTGAAATTCCTCGGGGGGCGGATTATCTGCCCCCCTCAAGGGGCGGACTATCCAGCCTGGGGAGAAAATCCGCCCCAGTGCTGGAAAGCCCGGGGAAAATCCGCCCCCTCTCTGGGGGTCGCGCCTTCCAATCTTGAAGCCGATCCTAGGGGGGGGGGGGGGGCTATCCGGCCCCCTTGAGGGGCGAATTATCCGTCGGGGTCAGAAAATCCGGCCGATACACCGCCCCCTCTGTGGGGGTTGCGCCCTTCTGGGAATGGGGTGGGGCGGATTATCCACCCCCAAAAGCAGTTTCTTTTCCTTTTCCAAGATAGGGATCTGTAGCACTTCAACACACATTAAATAGTCCTTGATATTGTTATCTAACACACAAAACACTAGGGATTATGAAATGTTCTTTCACCCGGAGGGAAAACCCTACTCCTGCTTGTATTCTCTTGATTATGGCAGAATTGAAAGTTACAGGGGTGCCAGATGCAATCTGGTGTGAGGTGCGTATGAGAGGTTGGAAGCGATCCTTTTCGCCGTACCCTCCTGGCCTTTATATAGATAGGCAGGTCCCGGGCTTAGGTCGAGTCGGTTACAAATTAGGGTTGATACCCTTTGAAATTCTATCTAATCTAGACTTGTCCTCCAAGGATCCGAAAACGTCATGGGCTTGGCCACCCGATGTCTTCATGGGCTGCGTGTCCTGACGTGGGCCTTCCTTGGGCTGGACCAGGTATACCAATGTCATGTACCCGTGGGGTATATCCATGTTATCATCACAAGAAGATTTAGTTATGCTATCTCACTCTTGAAAATTGTCGATGCAATACTCCTAATCCACACGGAATTCCGACGAACAGTTTAGAAGCTTTCAGGTAACACCGGGGGTGCTACAGGTACGACGTGAGCCCTTCCAGGGTGACTTTGGCCGAAAACGGCCTGCTCGTCAGCTCAGATGTTGCCACCATTTTGACCGCATGGAGCTCATGCCATAGAGACAGCGACCAAAGCTTCACCTTGTACCGCGGCAATTCGCACGCCCCTAAACTGACAAACCTGGGGGATATGACGATGTCTGTGGTTTGGCCGTCAATTTGGGTGATGACCACCTTTCCCTCTTTCCTGATGCCGATGATCTTTGCTCTCCGTGAGCCTCTTGCGGGCACCGGCTTAGACGACTCCTAGTGTTTGTGGCTGTAGGGCATTATGGCCGCAGTCCTCGAGTGGGAAACTCTGAGGTGGCGGACTAGCTCTACCAAAGGTGTTAGCTCTACCGACGAGGTGGTGAACTCGCATCCAGGCTCCATGCAGACTTGTTGGACGTGGAAGCACCAGATTTATGTGGTCGTGGACATCGTTGCAGGGGACCAATATCTCGCAGTGGTTATTGGGGCATCTGCTTCCTTTTCCTTCGGCGACTTGGCAGTACAGCTCCTTGGAGCATGCGGCAAGCTATGCAACGCTAGCAGTGTCCAGACGCATAGTGATTTCGTTAAAAACATCATCTCCGACCTTGCTACAGACGCCGTGTAGCCGTTTGTGCGTCGATTGCGACATCGGGATGGATTGGGGGCAAGGTCAGACCAGAGTATGACTGTCGAGGGGCTTTTGGATAGGGGTGGCGTGGCCTACAAGATCTGATGCAATGGGCGAGATGGCGAGGAAAATGTAGGAAGCACGCACTGGAGAGGATCCCGAATACGGCCAGGCGGCGTTGGCGAGTGGGGATAAACGACCGAGATGGGGAAGATGGACTCTAGTCTTTGAACGAGTTTTTTTGTTTTTGCATGGCCTCTGGAGCTGCATCTACGATGACAAATATAGCTTTACTGGCACACTTCACTTCACTAAATTATAAGCTAGGCTCGGACGCTGCCGTACACTAAATTAACCATATCACATCCTGGGGCATTACAGCTTGCGAGGCTGGCATGCTGCCGTGCATGCCGACTAGAGTTAATACTTTCTTGTTTGACCAGATGATGTTTTGTAAGGTCCCTCCTTTATAAAGGAAAAGGGTCCCTGTGATTGCAATTCTAGTCCCTGGATCAATAGCTAGCATCCACAGTTAAGATGTAATATCAAGAAACAAAGGTCATAATACAACTTTATAACCAGGAATAAAATAATTCATTACATCTTACATAGCTCATTTGGCTATTACATTACATTGCAGCAGAATAACTATAAGCATGGGGTCCTTCATCTTCAAAGTGCCACAGGCAGACATGTTGGTTGTAGACTTTGTAATCCTAATCAATAAACTTCACTAACATTAAACAAACCTGCAACATAACAAGTTACAGCCACAAGGGTCAATACATTTGAATTGTATTGGCAAGTGATACTATGGTAATATAGTGGAGTCTATCATCTATATGCATTTGGCTAAGTGGAGCTTAGGCTTGCTTTGCTCAAAATAGATTTTCCTTATCATTTGAAAACACTAAGTTTTTGTTTAGCAAAAATCACCCAAGGCATCTACCAATCAAAGATTGAAGATCCTTTAATCCTTGTTCAACCACAAGTTTTTAACTTAGAAATTTGGATGATGAGATTCTTGATAGCTTCCATGTCTTGATGCTCAAAATGTCCTTTGCCAGGGACATGGCTAAGTACTTAGATTTTACACTCTGCAGAGGTGGTGCACTTTCCCCACCAGACTTGGTTTCCCAAGACAAGATCTTTCAGAAGCCTTCCCTTAGACCAGAATGGACGTGTTCCAACCTATCAAACCCCTACCACCAACTATCCATTTGGCTAAGTTATTGCAACCTATATGATCCAGGCAGAGCCCATAATGCCAAGTGGCTGCACTTGAAGCTTCTCCACATTTGACATCTCAAATCTCTTTGTTCCTGGGTGACCATCCACAAGTGATATACACAAGGTTCACCAGTCCCCTGGCCTTGTGTAACCACTCAACACAAACCATTCCTTCCATTCCACCCAGGTGATTCATTCACTTAGTTGTTTTATTAAACAAAACACAAGTCCTCAGACTTAGAAGTTTTCCATAGCATGAATGTATATTCCACCCTTGTTTTCTATTAGCTAAGCTAAGCATGATAGTAGTAGGAATCTTAACTTAGGAAATTTCTACTAAGGTTTCATCTACTAGGATTTCCCATGGCATAGTTTATACTTAGCAAAATTCCATGCAAGTCCTACTTAGAAATATCACTAATGCATAGTGAAAATAATGGGACAAAAGTATGAAGCATCACTTGCCTTTTCGGTAGAGAGTATAGGTTCACTCCTTGATCTTTGCAATGTTCACTCACTTCAAATCACTACAATTCAATCAAGCAAACAATATTTCAATCTACCATTCAAGCAATTCATCACATAAAATCATAGTAATAAAACAATGCATGCAAGCATGCTAAAGATTGTTTTATTTGTAAAAGTGGTTCCTATTGGTTCACAAACATTTGAAAACTTCCAAAGGTCATTTTATAAAGTGGCAAAGTCATTTGCAAAAGGTTTTATTTCATAAACCATTTTCTAAAACAAGGTATCATTTTATGTGGTGTAGAAATGTTTTTAATAAGGCATTAATATATAGGGTTCACAAAATACATTTTCAAATCATAAAACTTGGTGTTTGGGGTCAGAGAGTTTGAAACAAAACATTTCCCAAAGGTTTTCTTCCAAAACCATTTTTAATAAATAAACCATATTTTTATTTGACTAGAAATAGTTTAAATCAAAGTTTCATTCTTTTGCATCACCATATACATTTTTTAAACCACAATTTGTTTCCTAGGGTCAGAAGGTTCAAAACACACCATTTGCCAAAGATTTTATCCTCAAAATCATTTTAGAACAATTTTTTTATAATCTAAACAAGAATACACAAGTTTCTGCAAAAACAAACATTTTACCAGAAGCTTTTTACTAAACAAAGTGTATGGTTGGCTAGGGCTTGTCTTGCTGATTCCATTGATATAAAGTTTGCAAAATTTGGACGTGTAGATTTAAAGTTATGGAATTTACAAAATCACATATCTAATAGATTCAAATCTGTTTTAAAACGAAGCCTGAGCCACGTGGATCAATCCTATAGGCTGGTACCGGTTCGGGCGGATCGGCTAACGTGGACTGTTGGATTTTAAGAGGATCGTGCGGCACAGATCAATCAAAAACGGTTCGGTAAGTCATCTATCCTAACCGCTGGATCGGGATCCGACGGTCCTCATCGCACTGACCATGAACTGGTGGCGCTACGGCGGTGGCTGGCAGCGGTGCGCTCAGACGATGACGGTGCCTGTCGTGGGAATGGTCACGGCAGATGCTGCAATCGGCAGCGAGTAGTAGAACGAGGGGCAAGGGCGGCCAGCCATCTGCGGTGCGATATGAGGGCGGAGACACAGGGGTTTACCCAGGTTCGGCCCCCCGGAGGGTAAAGACCTACTCCTGCTAGATTGTATTATGGAGGTGGTACAATGGGCGAGCTCGACGGCTAGGCGGCGAGTCGCTTGGGTGTCTGATGGAACGTATCTCTACACGCCCCGCAGGGAGGTTTATATAGGCTCACCTCCCCTAGGGTTTACATATCTCAACCAAATCAGTTAAGGTTTCGGTGCTTGTTTAACCTAATCCGACTGGGCCTATCTACTCGCCTGGGCCTTCAGCTTCCAGTCGCTTGGATCCACGCCGGGCTTTGGTCCAGTCGCCGTCTTGCAGGCCCACTCGCAGTTCTTTGGTCCAGCCGGAAACGTCCTGCTGGGTATACCCCGGTAGGTACATCCCCATCAGTAGTCCCCGAGGCCGTCGTCGATTGGGCGTAGGTGACTGCTGGCAGTCGGAGTACGCGGCTTCAGAGTAGGCATCCAGTCGAATCGTCGGTGGGCTCCTGTATATAGGAAAAACTTGTCATTCTATTCGCAGCTTTGGCGAGTCGAGTCGGCGAATCGCTGTTCGCAGCGAATGGGTCGATGAACCGAGTGGCTGAAGTTGGACCGTTAAGTATGGTCAAACTAGCCGTTGCGATAATCCAACGGTAACTTTTGGCGTAATCACCGCGTAGTAACGGTCTCCTGATTTGGCGGGTAACAACCGCTATATAAGGGGAATGGCAGGCGATCGGAGAGCTATCTTTTCGCCATTCTCTCCGACTGCACGCGTTCTCGCCTTCCTCCGCTTCGCGATCCAGCCGACCCGAAATCTCCCGACCCCCCCTCAAAGTCCTCCACCATGGCCCTGTCCACCGAACCCTGGGGAAGGTCCAAATGCACGAGGGCGCAACTGGCGTCCTTCGAGGAGGCCGGGATTCTGCACGCCGGCTGCTGGCGCATCCCCGCGGCCGGGGAGGTGACCCCGAGCCCGCGCGAGGGGGAATTCATCTGCTTCACCAGTCACCTGGAGCGGGGACTGGGATTCCCCATGTCCTTGTTCTTCCGGCGGTTCTGCGCCTACTATGGGATCCAGCCGTCGGATCTGGGTCCCCATAGCATCGAGCAGCTCGCCATCTTTGTGGCGTTCTACGAGTGCTACTTGGGCTGCCGGCCCTACTTCCCTCTCTGGCAAGATCTGTTCCATGGACGGATCAGTCGCGAGGAAGCGGGCGGCCCAATGCTTGCCGCGGATGGCCTGACCTTCCAGCTCAAGTCGAAGGCCTCATTCTTCGACCTGATGCTGCCCGCCAAGGCAGCAAGCGACTGGAAGAAGTCGTGGTTCTACGTCGCCGAGGCGACCCCGGAAGGCGAGACGGCGATTCCGCGGTACTCCGCCACCCGGTCCGAGCCGCGCCGTCTTCAAATCGCCAAGCTTCCTGACGACCAACGGATGGTCGTCGACGAGATGCTTCAGACCATCCGTGGTCTGAAGAAGAAGGGCCTCCAGACGATAAACCTGTACAATTGCTGGCTCGGGCGTCGACTCGTTCCGCTGGCCCGGTGCGAGCACTATATGTACCAGTACACCGGCCGGGACGATCCGACAAAGGCTAGCCTGGCCGAGTGAAGGCTCGACGACTACACCGCGACCCTGAAGAAAATCACCCAAGCGGTGTACTTGGATGCTCAAGCCGGGGTCGCCCCCTACACCGCGAAGCGCTCAGCCCCAACGGTAAGTACTTCGTGTCATTCGCAATCGCAGTCCTTTTGCAGTCGCTGTCATACTAACTTCAACTTGCTTTTGTTGCAGCTGTTCCAAGTGGTGGAAGGGTGGCTCCCGCCCTCGGATGACGAGAATTCGAGCTCGTCCGTCCAAGACATGGGCGGGTCGCCCGCCAGGAGCAACGAAAGCGATGGCGACGACGAGTCCGAGGAGGAAGCTGCCCCGCTAGCTCGCAAGACCCGCGGGCAGCGTCAGCGCGAACTCGAGGCGAGCAAGAGCCTCGAGCGCCACGATGATGAAGAAGAACTTCCGGAGACGACCTCGCGCCGCCAGGCTACTCCGTCAAAGACGAAGAGGAAGGAGAAGGAGGCGAAGGCCCCTCCAAGAAGGAAGACGAAACCATCGAAGCCAGCCTCGCCACCACATTCGGCGAGCAGCTCCGACGCCCCCAGCCTGGCCAAGGATGAGGCGCCGCCGACGATGGCCGCGCTGGACACAGCCACCATCGAGGTGCCCCTGGCGTCGATGCCACCGCCATTCGCCCCAGTCTCGGGGCTGGGGGAGGCTCCGGCCACGGCGACTTCGCCTCGCAGGGAAGCTCCTGTCGAAGGAGTTACAGAGGCTCCAGTCGCAGCTTCAATGACGAAGAAGCCGTCCGTGTCTTGGGCACGCGACGTCATGGACATGGGGCTCAACCGCCGACTAGGCCCCGAGCTGGAGAAGCCAGCCGGCCTCCATACGGGGCTGCGCTTTATTCTGGTCGCCAAGTAAGTGCACTCGCCTTCCTTTGTCTCCCATAATCACTTGAATTATCTTGCTTATATGATCCATGTACAGGACCGGAGTGAAAAGGATGGGCCATCCAACCGTGGCTAAGGTGCCGCCCGTCGTCAGCGAGGAAGATTCTTCCCGCAAGAGGAAGGCGGACGAAGTCGTCGTCCCTGCGGATGATGGCAAGAAGGCCAAGGGTGACACCGTCATCACAATTTTTGACGACACGGTGGCCGCGCCGGCTGGTCCTACAACGGAGACGGCCGCGTCCATGAAGGAGGGCGCTCCCTTGCCTGGAACGGCCGAGCCGTCTTCCTTTGGGGCAGGTGCCTCTATCGCCACCTTCCCGCGTTTCGTAACCAAGTCGGCCGCGACGAGTGGAACTTCGTCTTCAAGCCACGCTCCAGGAATCGCCGACGCTGAGGTTGACCGGCGTCGTGGGCATACGCCAGCTCTCCTCGCGTCCGTGGATGCGATACAACTCCACGGCATGCTTGGCGCAGCCATCCAGGTACATCCAGTCCCCGAGGATCAGGTCGGTGCTTTGCAGCGGCCTGATTCTTTTAGTGTCTTACAGCGGGTGGGCACTTAGGTATTTTTTCGCGTCCAGTCCCCGAGTGCGCACTCGCTGAATTTCAGCGGGTGGGCATTTAGGTATTTTTTGCGTCCAGTCCCCGAGTGCGCACTCGCTGAATTTCAGCGGGTGGGCATTTAGGTATTTTTCGCGTCCAGTCCCCGAGTGCGCACTTAGGTATTTTGCTTTGATTAACCTTTTTGGTGATGTGCAGGGTCTGCAACTTGAATCGGCCGACCGATTGGCGGCAAAGCAGCGCGCGGAAAAGGAACTGGCCATTGTCCAGGAGGCTAACGAAGGGCTTCGGGCTGTTGCCGTGAAGGTAGAGGAAGCCCGCCGGGGGCTTGTCCCTGCTGGTGAGTTGGCGGCGGCTCAGTATTCGTTGAGCTCGGCGGAAAAGCGAATCGCTGAGCTTGAGCGCGAACTGAAGGAGGCGAAGAAGGAAGCGACCTCAGCGGACAGGCGGGCCAAAGCCGCTATTTCCGCCGCCGCGGAGGGTCGTAAGGTGTCCGACGCCCTTGTGGCTGGTCTTCAGGACGACTATACTGCGCTTCAATGCTTCATCACGGATCTCGCCCGCCCGTTGATTGGTAAGTGCGTCTGCCCCTTCCAGTAGTTGTGCCATTTGCGGGGTCCGTCGTATTCATTATTGTCTTCTTACTCGCAGGTCGCATCATCGACAGCACGGAAGAAGCAAGCACGTTCGACGCGCGGCAGTGTGTGAGCATGCTTGTCAATTCGGCAACGTTGTCGGCGACTTGCATCCGTGCCTATCTCCAGGAGATATCGCCCACGGAAGTGATTCCCAGCGACCTCGTTGAGGTGTGGAGGTATTTGGAGAAGGCGCCCGCGGTCGTTGAGTTCATGGCGCGGTCGGCGTTTCGGCGCGGGGCGGCGACGGCGCTTAGTCTTGGGCTTGCCCACTTCCCCGAGGACTTCGACATCGACGATGTGACGAGTGGCTACCCATCGTCGACTGGCGGGGTGGAGCTTTCCGAGGTTCTCAAGTTGCAAGACCACGCCGCCAAGTACTCGGAGCGTGTCTTGGCGATGGGCGACCTTCTTCCATACCAGGAGACGGTCGTCGTGTCTGGCGACCCCGAGCCGCCGCATCGTGACCTCAAGGTTGAGCAACCCTTCCGCGTGGCGATGGCGGGTGAATTGACGATGTATCCGTCGAACCCCTACACGCCGTTCATCCGCAATCGCCGGGGAGTTGGCGAATCGTCATCTAAGCCTGCAGAGTAGGATAATTTGCCTTGTGGCGTCAGCAACAGTTCTGCCATGCGGGCATATTTTGTAATGCGAGACAATGCAACATGCTATCTAATGAGATGTCGTGTCTATTTTGGTATTTTTGCATGTGTTATGTGATTGATGTTTTGAACGAGTCCCCGAGCGCGTCCGCCCTTTGTGGGGTTTACCTCGTATCTGATTTGTTTATGGTTTTTCAATGTTTTGTTATTGTGGTCAACTCGCCCAGACTCGAAGAGCCAGTCGCCAGGCGACTCCCTTGAGCACTCTGTACTTCACCGTTTTCCCTTGCGCGAACGGGGTCGGGTGGCCAAGTCCCCGAGCGTGGTACTTGGTTGTTCTAGGCGCGACTCGAGGGTGGGGGAGGACTTGGCGCGTTGGTTTAAGCGCATCTCTCCTGCCTGGCCCGTGGGGTCAGTCGCATGGCGAGTCCTGGGCATGCTCTCATACTTGGCGTTTTCCCAAGCCGCTCGCGCTGAACTGGTCGTCAGTCCCCGAGCGTGGTACGTAGCCGTTCGAGTCGCTATGTCGAGGATGCGGAGGATCATGGTCGCTGTGAGAAGCGAAGGCAGTTGTCTTGGCTCGTAGAGCCAGTCGGGATAGGCGACTCCGATGGGGCTCCGGGTAGGCGTTTTTCGTGGACGATGCAAAACCTGAGGTGATTCAGTGCTTTCACATTGCACTACTTGGCCGTGCCGGTCGCTTTACCAACGGTTGACTTCTGCGGTTAGCTTGACGCTGTTATTAGGAGTGCGAGTGGCACAAGACATGGAGAGTAAGCGCAATTTGCGGTAACCAATTCTTTTTATTTCATAGCGACTGGAGAGTACATATGTGGTGTTCTAGGAATAGAACTTCCGTAGGAGGTTTACATTCCATGGTCGCTTGACGTCGAGTTTGCCGTCCCCGCGGACGTCGGTGAGGTAGTAGGCGTCGTTGCCGAGTACGAGGCCGATGGCGAATGGCCCCTCCCATGGAGGAGAGAGATTGTGCATGCCCTTCTTGTCCTGGATGAGACGCAGCACCAGGTCGCCTTCTTGGAAGGTGCGAGTTTTCACCCGCCGGCTGTGGTAGCGGCGGAGTCCTTGTTGGTAGATGGCGGTGCGCGAGCGAGCTAGGTCGCGTGCCTCGTCGAGTTGATCGACTCCATCCTGTCGTGCGAGTTCGTTCGCAGCTTCCGTGTAGTGGACGACCCTTGGCGAGTCGTGCTCAAGGTCGGTGGGCATGACTACCTCAGCGCCGTACACCATGAAGAAGGGGGTGAATCCTGTCGACCTGTTGATCGAGGTGCGGATTCCCCAGATGACGGAGGGTAGCTCCTCGACCCAGCACCCGGCGGTGCGCTCTAGTGGTACTTGGAGTCGCGGCTTTAGGCCGTGTAGGATGCTTTGATTGGCCCGTTCCGCCTGGCCATTGGACTCCGGGTGGGCGACTGACGCGAGATCGAGCCGGATGTGGTGCTCTTCGTAGAATTCGGCCATGGCTCCTTTGGCGAAGTTGGTGCCGTTATCCGTGATGATGCTGTTGGGGAACCCGTAGCGATATATGAGTTCGCGTAGGAACTTAGTTGCGGTCTTCCCGTCGCATTTCCGGACTGGCTTGGCCTCCACCCACTTTGTGAATTTGTCGACTGCGACCAGGAGGTGGGTGTAGCTGGAGGGAGCCTTCTTGAATGGGCCCACCATATCCATGCCCCATACGGCGAATGGCCAGGTGATGGGGATTGTCTTCAGTGCCGAGCTCGGCACGTGCGTCTGGTTGGCGTATTTCTGGCACCCGGCGCACCGCTGGACGATGTCGACAGCGTCGGCGTGGGCGGTTGGCCAGTAAAAGCCGTGCCGCATAACCTTGGCTACCAGAGAGCGGGCACCGGCGTGGTGGCCACAGTCGCCGAAGTGGACGTCGTGGAGGATCTTGCGTCCTTCGGTCGGTTGGACGCAGCGTTGGAACACGCCGGTGATGCTTCGCTTGTGGAGCTCGCCGTCGATGATGGTGAAGGATTTGCAGCGGCGTGCGATCATCCGGGCTGCCGTCTCGTCTGCCGGCAAGGTGCCAGCCTCTAGGAAGACAATGTAGGGTTTGGTCCAGTCGTCTGGCTCGGTGACGAGTGCGACCAGCGCTGCCTCTGGCTGCAGCGGGACTCCGATGTCGATCTCCCTTGGGGGAGAGACTGACGGCTTGGTGATCGTGTCGAGGAAGACGCCGGTGGGTGGTGCGAGTCGAGCCGACCCAATGTGAGAGAGTGCTTCGGCCTCCTCGTTCTTCCGCCTGTCGATCCACTCGACGGAGTAGCCTGTGAAGTTTCCGCCCAGCTTGTCCGCTGCTTGGCGGTAAGCCGCCATGGTGGGGGAGACCGCGTCGCAGGTGCCAGCGACTTGCCCGGTGACGAGGTCAGAGTCTTCGTAGCAGCGTAGGCGGTTGACATTCATCTCCCTGGTGGCCCTCATGCCGTGTAGTAAGGCCTCGTACTCGGCCATGTTGTTGGTGCAGGGTGTGAAGTCCAGGCAGAGGACGTAGCGGAGCTTGTCGCCCTTCGGAGAAGTTAGCACGATCCCTGCGCCTGCGCCGTCCGCGTTCTTGGAGCCGTCAAAATGTAGGCTCCAGTAGTGGAGGTATGGCAGCTTCTCTGGCTGCTGGGCCTCTTCCCAGTCGGCGATGAAGTCCGCTAGGGCTTGCGACTTGATCGCTCTTCGTGGCTCGTATTTGATGTTGTGGACGCCGATCTCGACGGCCCACTTGGCGACTCGCCCGGTCGCCTCACGGTTGCGGATGATGTCCTGCAACGGTGCGGAGGAGACGACCGTGATCGGGTGCTCCTGGAAGTAGTGCGGCAGGCGTCGCTGTGCCCTGAAGACCGCGTATACCAGCTTCTGGTACTGCGGGTACCGCTGGCGCGATTCAGTGAGGACCTCGCTGATGTAGTACACCTGTCGCTGTACTGGGCGCTCCTTTCCTTCCTCCGGTCGCTCGACGACCATGACAGCGCTGACGACGCGCTCGGAAGCTGCAATGTAGACCAGCATGGGTTCTTTGTCGACCGGG
Source organism: Avena sativa (assembly GCA_916181665.1). Taxonomy (NCBI): domain Eukaryota; kingdom Viridiplantae; phylum Streptophyta; class Magnoliopsida; order Poales; family Poaceae; genus Avena; species Avena sativa. Next base: position 291,496,075 of record OV702296.1, read on the forward strand.
GCAGCGAGTAGCGGTGCGGCGAGTAGCACCTTCTTGAGGTCGCGGAGCGCATTGTCCGCCTCCTTGTCCCACTGGAATGTGGGGTTCTTACGCATCAGGCGATATAGGGGCATCGCCTTCTCGCCCAAGCGGGGAATGAAGCGACTGAGAGCCGCTACTCACCCGGCCAGCTTCTGAACATCGCGCAAGCACTCGGGTTTGCCGAGTCGGGCGATCGTGTCGATCTTGGTGGGGTTTGCCTCGATCCCGCGCTTGGAGACGACGTAGCCCAGTAGCTGCCCTGCTGGTACGCCGAAGGTGCATTTGTCTGGGTTAAGTTTTATCTTGTACCTTTGCAGGTTGGCGAACATTTCCGCCAGGTCGGCGAGTAGATCACCTTGGCGAGCGGATTTTACGACCACGTCGTCGATGTAGACGTGGATGTTGCGGCCAATTTGGCTCGCTAGGCACTCCTGCATGCACCGCTGGTAGGTCGCCCCGGCGTTCTTGAGGCCGAAGGTCATGGTGGTGTAGCAGAAGGCTCCAAATGGCGTGATAAACGCCGTCTTCTCCTCGTCCTCGACGGCCATCTTGATCTGGTTATATCAAGAGTAGGCGTCGAGGAAACATAGCGACTCCGAGCCCGCGGTGGAGTCGATTATTTGGTCGATCCGTGGGAGGACGAACTGCTCCTTTGGGTAGGCGCTATTCAAGTTTGTGTAATCGATACACATCCTCCAGGTGCCGTTCTTTTTCTCGACTAGGACTGGGTTTGCCAGCCACTTGGAGTACTTGATTGGCCGGATGAAGCCTGCAGCGAGTAGACGCTGCACTTCCTCGGCGATGGCTCGGCGGCGCTCTTCATTGAAGGGCCGCATCGACTGCTTGACGGGTCGCACTTTGGGGTCGGCGTTTAATTTATGCTCAGCGAGCTCCCTAGGGACACCAGGCATGTCGGAGGGCTTCCATGCGAAGATATCCCTGTTCTCACGGAGGAACTCGATGAGCGCGCCTTCCTAGGCTGGGCTCATCCCTGTGCCGATCGTCACCGTCTGGCTGGGGTCGCCGGGGACCAGCTCGACGGTGCGCGTGTGCATCGTTGCCTCAAAGGTTGAGGTGTTTGCGCTCTCCGAGTTGGGCTTCTTGAGTATGGTGGGGTCGTCATTGTTCACCCCGCTCGCGTATTTGGCGAGCTCGTCAGCGTGGTTGGCCTCTGCCGCGATGACAGCGTCGGCGAGCTCGGCTCCTTTGGCCTCGCACTCGGCGGCCATGTCGGGGTCGCCATTGATGGTGATGACGCCGCACGGCCCAGGAATCTTCATCACGTTGTACGCGTAGTGTGGCGCTGCCATGAATTTGGTGAACGCTTAGCGCCCCAGGACGCAGTGGTAGGGGATGTCGAAGGGCACCAGCTCGAAGACGATCCGCTCGGTGCGGAAGTTTGCGGGGGTGCCGAAGGTGACTGGCAGCGTGACCTTGCCGATCGGGTACGCCTTCCGACCGGGGACGATGTCGTGGAACGTTGTGTGGGTTGTCTCGATCATCGACTGCGGGAGCCGCAGCCGCCTGAAGGTGTCCAGGTACAGGATGTTGATGGATCTGCTGCCGTCCATCAACGTCTTGGGGAGCCAGTAGTCACCCACCTTTGGCTTGACCACCAAGCCGACTCGTCCTGGATACTTGATGCGCGGCGAGTGGTCCTGGCGGCTCCAGGTGATGGGCTGCTCCGACCAGTTGAGAAACTGGGGAACATCCACCTGGGCCACCATGTTCACGGCGACGGCGCGGGTGATGACCTTCTTCTCGCGCTTCGTGTTGAAGCCAGTGAAGGTGTGGAGCGACCCGGCCACGTTGCCGAATTTTCTGCCGTTTGGCGGGTTGTTGTCGGGGTCCTCCCTTGCTTGCCGTGCCTTCTCGATCTCCCGGAGGGTGTGGCAGTCGGCGGTTGTGTGCGTTGCGGGCTTCCCTTCCCTGCTATGAAACGCGCAAGGTTGGTTAAGGAGGGCCGCAGGATCGAACCTTGGCTTGGCCTTGTAGTTGCCGCCGTCGCGGCGTTGTCCTCCATCGCGGCGGAAGCTCTTAGGCTCGCGTTGTACGTGCCCGGCGTTGGCGACGAAGTCGACTCGCCCGTCACTTCGGCGCTTGCCGGTGAGGCGAGTGTTGCTGTAGCGTAGGTCGGACCGTCGTCCGTTGTCGTTGCCGCTCGTGCGGCGTTGGCCCCCCGACTCGTCGTCGGTTTCCTGGTTTGGATCTTCCTCCGCGTACCTTTTGGCGATCTCGAGGAGGTCCGGTATGTTGTCGAGGGTGCGAGAATGTCGCTTGAGCTTGGCGACCAGCGGCTCGTAGCGGCACGAGGTCTTGAAGCAATGGATCGCGGTGTCTAGGTGGATGCCGACCGCGTTGTACCAAAGTTCCTGCCACCGTTGGACCCAGTTGCGGGTCGACTCGCGGGGTCCCTGGACGCATCGCTCCAGGTCCTCGATGGTGGTGGCGCGGGTGTAGGAGCACTCGAAATGCCTAACGAAAGCGTCGCGCATCTCCTCCCAGGAGTCAATGCTGTCCTGGGGGAGGGTGTTGATCCACTGCCTGCACGTCTCCTCCATCATCAGGGGGAGGTAGCGGGCGGCTAGCAGGTCAGTGTGGCCTGCGATCCCCATTGCCATGAGGTACGTATCGAGCCAGACGGCGGGGTCGTACGAGGGGTCGTACTTTTCTATATCTTTTGGCGCCTTGAAGTTTGGCGGGTACTTCTCGCCTCGGATCATTGGTCCAAAGCACTTGGGGCCGAGGCGACTGAGCGACCCCATTGGCTCGCCGTCGCGGCGATTGGTCAGGGTGTGTCGCAGGTCGTCGGGCTGGCGTGCGCACCAGCTTTGGTTGTTGATGATGTGGGTGCGGGCATCGATGGGTTGACCGTTAGCGGCGACGAAGTTAGTCGCTGGCCTGGGGTCGTTGGTGGAGAGTGCCGCGTGTGCGGGTCGATGTTGGAGCTGCAGTGGCTCTGGTGGCGGGCAGTTGAGGGTGTTTTCCGCCAGTGGGCGGCCGCTGGAGGCCGCTCTGCTTCCCGAAGAACGCGAGTACACTCGACCCTGCGAGTCGGCGCCTGCGTTTTGCTGTTCGACGGCTTTTGCGAGCAGGGCCCTGACGTACTGGATCTGTAGGGCACCGTCGCCGGTGGCCGTGATGTTGTCGGCTGCTGCTCGTCCTGCCACGAGGTTGTCCATCGGGGTGGAGAACAGTGGGAGGCCGTTCGCGTCTCGCTCCCGTGAGGAGACTACGATCCGCGGCTGGTCCCTGGGGGGTGTGCGGTTGGGTGGAGGTGGGGCGCCCATCGCCGTCGACCCTGGAGGTGGTCGGGCGCTTCCTCCTGGTGGCGCGTTCTTGCAGATTGCGCGTTCGGCCGCACGGGCCGGATCATTTTCGTCGTCGAAGTTCAGGGCGCGCCCCTGAACGGTAGGGTTCAGGCGCGTCCTGATCCGTTGCGCGTGGTAGCGCGACAGCTCCTGCGCCGTCACCTGCTCGAGGCGAAATTTTTCGCGCTCGGCCTGCTCCTTGCGGACGGCTTCCGCCAGCTTCAGGCGGAGTTCCTCGACCTCCGTTGCCGTGGCGTTGGGAGGGATTGGTGTGGAGAACGGGTCCTCCGGCGGATCGGTGCCAGTCGCCATATAAGTTGTGGCGTGGCGACCGGTCCCGTCGCGGAGATCGGCGGAGTTTTCTGATCCGGAGTCGAAGTCGAAGATCCCAAGGATGGAGGGATCCTCGAAGTCTCCCGCGTTGGAGACCTGGGTGATGGAGCCCGCGGGTGAAGCCGCGGTGATGGAACCGGCGAGTGATGCCGGGGTCGCCGAGTCGGCGTCGTCGTTGAGGGTCACATCTTCCGCGGCCGCGGAGTTTTCGGCCACGTCGCTATGGGCCGAGTTATACTCGGAGGCGAGGCGATGAATGGTACGGACCTGGCTCTCAGAGAGCCGGTCGCGTGGCGGCGACTCGCGGATGCGAGCCGAGTCCTCCGAGACGATGATGTCGGTGAGACCGACGAAGAGGCTGATCGTGCCCACTGGCAGGATCATGCTGTGCGTGACGGGTCGCGCCGCCGGGACGTAGCTGCTTGGCAAGATCTGGAGCATCTCGCCAATCGCTATCATGCGGCCGGTGGCGACCGACTCGTTGATGGGCAGATTGGATCTCGCTGCAGAACACCGGCCAGGCCCCACGGTGGGCGCCACTGTCGTGGGAATGGTCACGGCAGATGCTGCAATCGGCAGCGAGTAGTAGAACGAGGGGCAAGGGCGGCCAGCCATCTACGGTGCGAGATGAGGGCGGAGACACAGGGGTTTACCCAGGTTCGCCCCCCGGAGGGTAAAGACCTACTCCTGCTAGATTGTATTATGGAGGTGGTACAATGGGCGAGCTCGACGGCTAGGCGGCGAGTCGCTTGGGTGTCTGATGGAACGTATCTCTACACGCCCCGCAGGGAGATTTATATAGGCTCACCTCCCCTAGGGTTTACATATCTCAACCGAATCAGTTAAGGTTTCGGTGCTTGTTTAACCTAATCCGACTGGGCCTATCTACTCGCCTGGGCCTTCAGCTTCCAGTCGCTTGGATCCACGCCGGGCTTTGGTCCAGTCGCCGTCTTGCAGGCCCACTCGCAGTTCTTTGGTCCAGTCGGAAACGTCCTGCTGGGTATACCCCGGTAGGTACATCCCCATCAGTGCCGGCGATACAGGAAGCTAGAGGAGGAGTGGGGTGGCTCACCAGATTTGTCGAAGCTTGCTGATGCTCAACGTGGTACTATCTGGTGAAGGGGTGCACGAGATTGTCCTTAATCGCTCACCGGAGTTGAGCTGGGCCTCGGGTGCGGTCAGACATCGACGAGGGCGAGGCTACAAGGCGTGCCGAAGCAAAGTAAAGGGTGCGTTAGACGCGCACGGTATCAGGGAACATGCGTGCATCATCGAATAGCTTTGGGGCGGTCCGAGCTTACCAGGAAACCTCGTCGGGTGAATGGCAGGCGGTGGCTGTAAGATCCCTCCTTTGTAAAGGAAAAGGATCCCTGTGATTGCAATGCTAGTCCCTAGATCAATGCTAGCATCCACAGTTTAAGATGAAGTACACAGATACAAAGGTCATTTATTACATCCATTCCAGAGATAACATAGTCTTTACAACTCAAAGGCCACAGCCAAAATACAAGAGTTTGAATAAGCAAATAAATATAAGTCTTCATCTTCATGTGCCACAGGCAAACATGTTGAGTGTAGACTCATGACACCTAATCTTCATCAGAGTAACCTGCAACATCACAAGTTACAGCCACAGTGGGTCAATACTTTGGAATAGTATTGGCAAGTGATACCTTAGTATATTTTAAGTGGACTAGTTACTATATGCAAAATTTGGCTAAGTGTAGTTTGGCTTGCTTTGCACAAAATAGGTTTTTCCTATTAGTTGAAATCACTAAGTTTTTCTTTGTCAAAAACTTTTCCCCAAGAAACCATCAATAGACATTGAGGTCCTTTACCCTTGTTCACCCACAAGTTTTACTTAGAAGTTGGAGTGATGAGATTCTTGATAGCTTCCATGTCTTGATGCTCAAGTTGTCCATTGCGATGGACTTGGCTAAGTACTTAGGTTTTTCCATCTGCAGAGGTTGTGCACTTTCCCCACCAGACTTGGTTTCCCAAGACAGGACCTTTCAAAAGACTTTCCTTAGACCAAATGGACGCGCTCCAACCTATCATTCCCACTACCACCAACTGTCCAAATGGCTAAGTTCTAGCAACCTATGTGATCCAGGCAGAGCCCATATTGCCAAGTGGCTGCACTAGAAGCTTCTCAACACTTGGCCTCTAAAATCCCTTTGTTCCTGGGTGGCATTCCACAAGTGAGATACACAAGGTAAACCATAGCCATGGGCCTTTTGTAACCACGCAACCAAATTCCAACCAATCAAGTCCCATTCCACCCAGGTGATTCATTGACTTAGTTGTTTTATTAAGAAAAACATAAGTCCCAAGACTTAGAAATATTTTCATCATAGCATGTATATATTTTACCAACCCTTGTTTGCTACTAGCTAGGCTAAGCATGGCATAGTAACTTAACTTAGAAATCTCCTAGCAATTCTACAACTACTTAGGATCTCCCAACAAGCCATTTGACAAAAAAATAGTAACATGCAAGACTTAGCAAAATACTTCTAATGCTTGTATAAAATATAGGGATAGACATATTCATGAAGTACCACTTGCCTTGGTAGTTGGGAGAGTAGCACTCCTCACAATCACAATCACTAGCACCAAAGTCTACACAAAGAATATAACCACAATCACATACAAGTCATATACAAACAAAAATATATATGCATGCATGCAAGATGCCAAGTGATGATTTTTGAAACTCAACCAAGCAAGTGCATATTACTGAACCATAAACAAGCCAAAAACTTGCTAAACCAAGTTTATTTAGCACTAAAACAATTTCCTAAACAATTTCTATGCTCAAAATAGTCCTAAATAAGTTTCTGCAATAAAAGTCATTTTAACAGAAACTAAACATTAAACACATTGCATAATCAGAAAGGGCTTGTCTCCCTAATTCCAACGGTATAAAATTTGTCAAATTCCAATGTGTGGATCAAAAGTTATAGCCATTTCAAAATTGGATCTAAATCTGTTTTCAAATTCTGTTTTTAAACAAACCCTAGCCACGCGTCTAATTCCTATTGGCCCGTACCGGTTCGGACGGATCGAGCTCTGCGAGCCGTAGGATCTAAGTCAGATCTGGTGGCTCAGATGCGCGCTTACCCCTTCGCTTAAGTTCTAATTTCAGCCGTAGGATCTACATCTAACGTCCCTGAACGTCTTGGCCAAAGATGAGAGGCGCTAGCGGCGGCGACTGGCGGCGGCGCGTCTGTCAGCGGCGGCGCTAGCGTTCTAGGTCGCCCGGGGAAGAAAGAGTGTGCTCACCAGAATCGCAGGGTCGAGGCGAAGCTCAACGTGGAGGTGTCTTGGCAAGGGGCGCTCGGGGTCGTCGGGTATTCCTCGCCGGAGTTTGTGGATGCGTCAGGTACGGTCTGTTGTCGATGTTGGCGAGGTTCCGCGTCGCGCTAAGTCAAAAGGAAGGCACCGTTAGATGCGCAAGACGATGGGGATTCCAGGCGTATGAGACAGAGGGCAAGGGGCGGCTGGTACTTACGGGGAGAGGTCGCCGGAGTTCGTGCAGAGAACGGCGGCGCTCGGTCGAAGTCGTTGCCAAAGCTACAGATCATGCGAGGACAAACGGGGAGTGTCAGTAGATGCGCAAGGAGTTGCTGAGCTTGATAGCATGATTCAGGGACAAAGGGGAACACGGTGCTCACCGGAATTACTGCCGAAGACTGTCGGGACAACGGCGGCGTCTGGCGAGTTGTGGGCAGCCTGGGGGCGTGGAGAAGGAATTGGTTGAGGGGAAATGGTCGCGAGAGAGAGGGGATTAAGTAGCCAGAGGCTCGACAAGAAACGCCTACTGAATCAATGCCAATTACCTCGCGAAATCAAAGCAGCAACGGGCAGCGGCGGAGTTCGTGCGCGAGATTTTGGGGAAGACGACGATGACATGGAGAGGGCCCGCTCGTCAGCGAAATAAGCAGAGAGGGAGTGGGGTCCAGGAGTCAGTGACCGCGTGGGTGCGTCTGCGCGTGCGAGAGAGAGAGGGATGGCCCGGGTGGGCTAGCTGGGCTGCGTCTGTTGCTAGGCCAAAATCCTGGCGCCGGCCTTTTTCCAATTCTTTTCTCTTTTCTTTTTCTAAATTGATTTTCAGGAATGGTTTTCAAATGAATTCAAGTTCCATTTGAATTCAAATCTATTTGGGATTTTTGTAGTGTGCAACATACTCAAATCTAGGTATAAAACCATGTGGTTACTTTGAAAGGGCTTGGTCATTTTTGGAAAATCAAAATGACAGGAACATTGCACTTGTTTAGTAAATGTTTGAAAATGGTTTTTGAAACCATTTCTATTTTGTAAAATTTTGTTCAAACTCTTCACTCAAACCAAACAATATAGAAGCAACCAAACTTGGTTTTTGAAACACTAAACTCTCAAGTGAGGATGGCATCTGATTTAAGTTGGCTCACATAAAATGATAGCACTATGTGCTTCTGTTTTCTTGAAAATGAGTTTGAATTTGATCTCAAATCTATATGCATGCATGAATGATATGCAATCTTTGAAATCATGAATTTAGGGATGTTACAAATCTAACCCCCTTAAGGTGAATATATCCCTCGAGATTCGGATTGGCTAGCAAATAGGTGAGGGTGGTCTTTCCGAAGATCATCTTCTCTTTCCCATGTTACTTCCTCTTCGGAATGATGATTCCACTGCACTTTGCAAAACTTGATAGTCTTAGTCCTTGTGACTCTTTCTGCAGTCTCAAGAATCTTGATAGGTTTCTCTTCATAGGTGAGATCACTTTCTAGTTGAACTTCCTCCAAAGGTATAGTATCCTTCAAAGAAGTTTCTCCCATCTCCGGATGACATTTCTTAAGTTGACTTACATGAAACACATTATGGACTGCTGACAGAGATTCTGGCAGTTCAATTTCATAGGCAACTTCTCCTTTGCGACTCAGAATCTTGAATGGCCCAACATATCTTGGTGCCCATTTTCCTTTGACTCCGAATCTCTTCACTCCACGAAGTGGTGACACTCTAAGATAGGCCCTATCTCCAACTTCGTAGGTGACTTCTCTACGCTTAGGATCTGCGTAGCTTTTCTGTCGGGACTGTGCTATCTTCAACCTGTCCTTAACCAACTTGACTTTCTCTTCAGCTTCTTTGATAAGATCTGGCCCAAATAAACTTCTTTCTCCCACACCATTCCATAACAATGGGGTGGTACATTTTCTTTCGTAGAGAAACTCAAATGGTGCCATCTCAATACTAGCTTGATAGCTGTTGTTATAAGAAAACTCTGCGTAAGGCAGACTTTCATCCCAACTGGCTCCATAGTCTAGGGCACATGCCCTCAACATGTCTTCGAGAATCTGATTAGTTCTTTCTGTTTATCCATCAGTTTGAGGATGAAAAGCAGTACTGAATTCCAACCTCGTTCCCAATGATTCATGTAGTTGTCTCCAAAAATGGGAAGTGAATTGAGTTCCCCTATCCGACACAATACTCTTGGGCACACCATGCAGACATAAAATTCTACTCATGTAGATTTTGGCTAACTTAGCACTTGTATAAGTTGTCTTCACGGGTATGAAATGAGCCACTTTAGTTAGGCGATCCACTACTACCCATATGGAATCATACCCTAACCTGGTCCTTGGTAATCTGGTAATGAAATCCATACCAATCTTGTCCCACTTCCAGTCAGGAATGGGTAGTGGTTGAAGCAAACCCGCTGGTTTCTGATGCTCCGCTTTCACTCTACTACACACATCACACAAAGCAATATGTTCGGCGATGTCCCTTTTGAGATTGTTCCACCAAAATCTTTCTTTCATGTCCATATACATTTTGGTGTTACCCGGGTGAATAGAATATGGGGAGTTGTGTGCTTCCTGCAAAATCAGTTTTCGCAACTCCGGGTCTTGTGGAAAACAAATACGTTTCCCATGCCATAAAGTACCCTGTTCGTCTTCATGGAAATTTTTGGCTTTTCCTTGGCCAATCTTTTCCTTAATCTCTTTAATTTCTTTATCAGTCTTCTGGGCTTCTCTGATCTTGTACAACAAAGTGGGTTGAACATCCAAAGACATGAGATGTCCTTCAGGCACAATCTCCAATTTCTGAATTGGGTACACAAATCATCTGGCAACTCTCCTTTGGTAAGGCCATTCACAAATACCTTACGACTTAGAGCATCTGCTACAACATTTGCTTTACCGGGGTGGTATTGCAAACTCAATTCATAGTCCTTGATAAGATCTAACCATCTTCTTTGTCTCATATTGATTTCCTTCTGGGTGAAGATATACTTCAAACTCTTGTGATCCGTGAACACTTCACAACGCTTCCCCAAAAGATAGTGTCTCCATGTTTTGAGTGCATGGACAACAGAGGCTAACTCTAAATCATGAGTAGGATAGTTTACTTCATGAGTTTTGAGTTGTCTCGAGGCATAAGCCACAACTTTACCATCTTGCATAAGTACTGCACCCAAACCTTGATGAGATGCATCACAATATACTTGGAAATCTTTTTCCAAATCTGGCAGACACAAGACTGTTGCTATCACAAGTCTCTTCTTCAACTCCTGGAAGCTGAGTTCACAACCTTCAGACCAAGAAAACTTCTTGTCTTTCTTTAACAATTCAGTCATGGGCTTAGCTACCTTAGAGAAATTCTCAATGAACCTTCTGTAGTATCCTGCTAGGCCGAGGAAACTACGAATTTCTTTCACGGACTTGGGAGATTCCCATTCAGTCACAGCTGAAACCTTAGCAGGATCAACTGCTACACCATCCTTTGTCATAACATGACCAAGAAAACCAACTTCCTCTAACCAGAACTCACACTTGCTGAATTTGGCATAAAGCTTATGCTCCCTTAATTTCTCGAGTATCAAACGTAAGTGTCCTTCATGTTCTTCTTTGCTCTTGGAGTAGACTAAGATGTCATCGATGAAAACGACAACAAACTTGTCAAGGAATTCCATGAACACCTTGTTCATCATATTCATGAAGTATGCTGGAGCATTAGTCAATCCAAAAGGCATTACGGTATATTCATACAATCCATACCTTGTGGTGAATGCTGTTTTAGGTATGTATTGTTCTCTTATTTTGAGTTGAAAATAGCCTGACCGGAGATCAATTTTTGAGAACACACATGCTCCTTCTAGCTGATCAAACAAGTCATTGATTCTAGGCAAAGGGTATTTGTTCTTGATAGTTACCTCGTTGAGTGAACGGTAATCTATACATAACCTTTGACTTCTATCTTTCTTCTCCACAAACAAAACTGGGGCTCCCCAAGATGAGGAACTTGGTTGAATAAATCCTTTCTGTAGTTGTTCTCCAAGTTGCTTCTTGAGCTCTTTCAGTTCATCGACTGACATTTTATAAGGTCTCTTTGCTATTGGTCCAGACCCTGGTACCAAGTCTATCAGAAACTCCACATCTCTATCTGGTGGTATTCCCGGCAACTCTTCCGGAAACACATCCGGGTACTCACTCACAATTGGCACACTGTCCATGCTAACCCCCTTAAGAGAATTTAGCTTACTTCCTTTAGATTCAAAGTTAGACTTGAATTTAATCCGTTTCTTTTCCGGGGTTGTGAGTGCAACAGTACGATTGGCACAATCTAGTACTCCTTCATACTTAGCCATCCAATCCATTCCCAATATTACGTCCAATCCTTGGGAATCTAGGATTATCAGACTCACTGGAAACTTATGTTTTCCAAACTCTATTACAAGATCCCGGCATCCAAGACTCACTATCATATCTCCACCCGGAGAACTAACTTTTATTGGACACCCAATGTTTTCAGTTGGGAATCCATTTCTATCAACAAATGCTTTTGATATGAATGAATGCGATGCTCCAGTATCAAAAAGAACAAATGCTGGAATAGAATTGAGTCTGAACTTACCAGCAACAACATCAGGCTCCTCATAGACCTCCTCCACATTGATGTGGTTAACCTGTCCTTTCTGAAAAGGATTGGGCTTGTTAGGTCCTTCAACCTTCTTTTCAGGGCAGTCATTTGCATAATGCCCCATCTTCTTGCATTTGAAGCATTCAACCAGGTTGATGTCCCTCTTAGCTGGCTGATTTCCACTTCCACTTCCATTATGGTGGTTCTTGTGTCCACTCTTGTGGTTTTTGTACTTGTCATTGTCATGACTACGGTGATGCTTGTTGTCATGACGGTTGTGGTTGTGGTGCTTGTTGAATTTCCCATGCTTGTGGGATCCTGAGCTTCCGCTGTCATCATAATGAGACCGTTTGTGAGACGATCGTGAGCTGTGCTTGCCGGAGTGCTTTCTCTTTCTACTCTCAACTTGTTTCATTTTGTTCTCCAAAATAGCAGCCTTGTCACACAGAGACTGATAAGTGGGAACATATGCCACAGACAACTGTAGATTCAGCTCATCATTCAAGCCTTCAAGAAATTTTTCCTTTCTCTTGGCATCAGTGTCAACTTCATCCGGTGCATAACGCGCCAGATTGTTGAACTCCTCAATGTATTCAGCCACGCTGCGGTGGCGCTGCTTCAGATTGTGGAACTCTTTCTTTTTCAGACTCATCACTCTTGATGAGATATGAGAAGTGCGAAAGCCATCCTCAAAGATAGCCCAAGTCACTTCATCGATGGGAGTGGTGATCTGGAAGTTGTCCCACCAAGTGGCGGCTGGTCCTTCCAGCAGATGTGCTGCAAACCTGACTTTCTCAGCATCAGTACAGCCCACTGTTACCAAGTCCTTGTTTACTGAGCGTAGCCAATCATTGGCCACCATGGGATCAGTCGTCCCCGAGAACTTAGCTGGCCTCAATCTCAAGAATCTGGTGAGCATATCAAAGCCTGGAGGGTTGTTATTGTTGTTGTTGTTGTTTTGGTTCTGGATGAATGTGGTCATCATCTGCATCAGCTGAGTTTGGGCAGTCATCATTTGCTGCATTTCTGGAGTGATGTTGTTGGGGTTGGGGTTTGCATGATGGGGAGGCATCTGTGGTTTTGTTCAAATAGAGATAAGAATGAGATACCCATAGATGTTTTTCATGCACATTACATCACATAAGCAATCACAAGCATGCAACAAAGTATAAAAGATCAACAACAAGATAACAAGTTCACAAAGTAAAACACACAAGTAGCAAGCCATCCACATGTCGGATGGTCCAATAACAAGTTCTCAAATAACAAGTACGATAATAAAAGATAAACGAGTAGTCAAATCTACTCATCAGCATCAATCTCCTCCTCGACAAAGGTAAGACCTGCGTTCTCCATCGCGGTCTTGTTCTCCTCGATGGTAGTGGTCAAAGTCTCTATCTTGGCCTTGAGAGCCCTCTTCTGGGAACGAAGCCTCTCAATCACCGTCTGCTGCTGCTCTAGCTCGAAGTCCTTGGACTGCAGTTCTTCAGTCATGTCCCGGATCTTCTTGTTCCTATCCTGGACACGCTTCTCCTGACTCTTGAACTTCCTGTCCTGGGTCTCGAACTTTGCCTCCATCTCCTTGACTATCTCATCCTGCTGCGCGAAGAGCTTGTCCTTCTCGCGAAGCTGCACCTGGAGCTCGTCATTGCTGAGCATGACATTGGTCCTGTCTGTGTCCACGTGCCTAATGAGTGACTCTAAGTCCTGGAGGTACAGGCGTATCGGCTCTGCTGCGTCCCTCGAGTCGTCCTCGAAGTCGATGGACTCTCCATCCTCATCACGTCTTCCGAAGACGTGGAAGTGGGTGCCTCTAACCTGTCGAGAGTGTCGACCTAGCAGATGTCCTATCAGGTCCTACATAACTACCTCCATGCCTCTCTCCCTATCATCATGCATAAGCTTGAAGACGATGTCCTCCGTAGTAGGCTCTGTCTGGCGTTTGGGCTGGTTCACCTTGAAGCCCCAGAGGTCCTTCCTCTCGAACTTGGTGAGGGGATGCACCATGATGGTGGGAAGAGGAAGATTGAGCAAAGTAGTAAGCTCAACGATACGAGGACCAAAGCGGGTAACCTGGAACTCCTCAACAGTGCTGATGGTAATAGGCATCTATTTATAAGATAGAAAAGTTAGAACAACACAATTTAAGATAAAACAAAAGACAAAACATCACATACATATCCTTGGAAAGCAAAACACATAAGTCATGCATACATGAAACTATTACAATAACCGAGGTTCAATCTTATTTTAAGGCAACATTTTGGAAAATAAGGTGATAGGTGGTGGTCCAACTAACGAAGTACGTTTACAATCCTATCTCACTGGATCTGTTGGCTAACACAATGTTCCTAGAAGCAATCAGCCTATCTTGCTCACATGATTCCATCACTAAGTCTATAATGTCTCCCCTTAAGGTTTGGTTGGTAGCTTCCAACTCTTGAGTATGTTCCTTCTCTTTCTTCAAGTCTTTTTGGAGGTTGAGCATTTTGCACTTGACTCTAGCACTAAGTTCTTTGATAGTCCTCCAAGCTGCTTCTCTTGCTGACTCAAAGAATGTGGTGTGCATCACAGTGTTGGTGTACATGCAGAAACTTGTTTCTTTGTGGTTGTCTTCCTTGTTTTTGTACAAGTGAAGTTGCACCCACCAGTACTCAACTCCTTCATCCATCACTGGAAAGCCTTTGTACACAGCTGCACCATGTATTTCCATTGCCACCATGAGGTCCTTGAGAATCTTGGGGAACTCTGTCTCACACTCCAAGCTCATGGTCATGAGTGGTCCTTTCCTTACGGCTTCGTTGATGGAATTCATCTACAAATAGAGATGAGAAAGAAGATTAGAAAAGTTTACGAGAAGAATAGACAAGTGTAGAAGTAGTTGAAAATTTTCCTTAGTGATTTCCAATCCTAGGGTCATAATCCTACAGGCAACACAGTTCTCTGATACCATCTGTAAGATCCCTCCTTTGTAAAGGAAAAGGATCCCTGTGATTGCAATGCTAGTCCCTGGATCAATGCTAGCATCCACAGTTTAAGATGAAGTACACAGATACAAAGGTCATTTATTACATCCATTCCAGAGATAACATAGTCTTTACAACTCAAAGGCCACAGCCAAAATACAAGAGTTTGAATAAGCAAATAAATATAAGTCTTCATCTTCATGTGCCACAGGCAAACATGTTGAGTGTAGACTCATGACACCTAATCTTCATCAGAGTAACCTGCAACATCACAAGTTACAGCCATAGTGGGTCAATACTTTGGAATAGTATTGGCAAGTGATACCTTAGTATATTTTAAGTGGACTAGTTACTATATGCAAAATTTGGCTAAGTGTAGTTTGGCTTGCTTTGCACAAAATAGGTTTTTCCTATTAGTTGAAATCACTAAGTTTTTCTTTGTCAAAAACTTTTCCCCAAGAAACCATCAATAGACATTGAGGTCCTTTACCCTTGTTCACCCACAAGTTTTACTTAGAAGTTGGAGTGATGAGATTCTTGATAGCTTCCATGTCTTGATGCTGAAGTTGTCCATTGCCATGGACTTGGCTAAGTACTTAGGTTTTTCCATCTGTAGAGGTTGTGCACTTTCCCCACCAGACTTGGTTTCCCAAGACAGGACCTTTCAGAAGACTTTCCTTAGACCAAATGGACGCGCTCTAACCTATCATTCCCACTACCACCAACTGTCCAAATGGCTAAGTTCTAGCAACCTATGTGATCCAGGCAGAGCCCATATTGCCAAGTGGCTGCACTAGAAGCTTCTCAACACTTGGCCTCTAAAATCCCTTTGTTCCTGGGTGGCATTCCACAAGTGAGATACACAAGGTAAACCATAGCCATGGGCCTTTTGTAACCACGCAACCAAATTCCAACCAATCAAGTCCCATTCCACCCAGGTGATTCATTGACTTAGTTGTTTTATTAAGAAAAACATAAGTCCCAATACTTAGAAATATTTTCATCATAGCATGTATATATTTTACCAACCCTTGTTTGCTACTATCTAGGCTAAGCATGGCATAGTAACTTAACTTAGAAATCTCCTAGCAATTCTACAACTACATAGGATTTCCCAACAAGGCATTTGACAAAAAAAATAGTAACATGCAAGACTTAGCAAAATACTTCTAATGCTTGTATAAAATATAGGGATAGACATATTCATGAAGTACCACTTGCCTTGGTAGTTGGGAGAGTAGCACTCCTCACAATCACAATCACTAGCACCAAAGTCTACACAAAGAATATAACCACAATCACATACAAGTCATATACAAGCAAAAATATATATGCATGCATGCAAGATGCCAAGTGATGATTTTTGAAACTCAACCAAGCAAGTGCATAGTACTGAACCATAAACAAGCCAAAAACTTGCTAAACAAAGTTTATTTAGCACTAAAACAATTTCTATACTCAAAATAGTCCTAAACAAGTTTCTGCAATAAAAGTCATTTTAACATAAACTAAACATTAAACACATTGAATAATCAGAAAGGTATTGTCTCCCTGATTCCAACGGTATAAAATTTATCAAATTCCAACGTGTGGATCAAAAGTTATAGCCATTTCAAAATTGGATCTAAATCTGTTTTCAAATTCTGTTTTTAAACAAACCCTAGCCACGCGTCTAATTCCTATTGTCCCGTACCGGTTCGGACAGATCGAGCTCTGCGAGCCGTAGGATCTAAGTCAGATCTGGTGGCTCAGATGCGCGCTTACCCCTTCGCTTAAGTTCTAATTTCAGCCGTAGGATCTACATCTAACGTCCCTAAACGTCTTGACCAAAGATGAGCGGCGCTAGCGGCGGCGACTGGCGGCGGCGCGTCTGTCAGCGGCGGCGCTAGCGTTCTAGGTCGCCCGGGGAAGAAAGAGTGTGCTCACCAGAATCGCAGGGTCGAGGCGAAGCTCAACGTGGAGGTGTCTTGGCAAGGGGCGCTCGGGGTCGTTGGGTATTCCTCGCCGGAGTTTGTGGATGCGTCAGGTACGGTCTGTTGTCGACGTTGGCGAGGTTCCGCGTCGCGCTAAGTCAAAAGGAAGGCACCGTTAGATGCGCAAGACGATGGGGATTCCAGGCGTATCAAACAGAGAGCAAGGGGCGGCTGGTACTTACGGGGAGAGGTCGCCGGAGTTCATGCAGAGAACGGCGGCGCTCGGTCGAAGTCGTTGCCGAAGCTACAGATCATGCGAGGACAAACGGGGAGTGTCAGTAGATGCGCAAGGAGTTGCTGAGCTTGATAGCATGAGTCAGGGACAAAGGGGAACACGGTGCTCACCGGAATTGCTGTCGGAGACCGTCGGGACAGCGGCGGCGTCTGGCGAGTTGTGGGCAGCCTGGGGGCGTGGAGAAGGAGTTGGTTGAGGGGAAATGGTCGCGCGAGAGAGGGGATTAAGTAGCCAGAGGCTCGACAAGAAACGCCTACTGAATCAATGCCAATTACCTCACGAAATCAAAGCAGCAACGGGCAACGGCGGAGTTCGTGCGCGAGATTTTGGGGAAGACGACGATGACGTGGAGAGGGCCCGCTCGTCAGTGAAATAAGCAGAGAGGGAGTGGGGTCCAGGAGTCAGTGACCGCGTGGGTGCGTCTGCGCGTGCGAGAGAGAGAGGGATGGCCCGGGTGGGCTAGCTGGGCTGCGTCTGTTGTTGGGCCGATATCTTGGCGCCGGCCTTTTTCCAATTCTTTTCTCTTTTCTTTTTCTAAATTGATTTTCAGGAATGGTTTTCAAATGAATTCAAGTTCCATTTGAATTCAAATCTATTTGTGATTTTTGCAGTGTGCAACATACTCAAATCTAGGTATAAAACCATGTGGTTACTTTGAAAGGGCTTGGTCATTTTTGGAAAATCAAAATGACAGGAACATTGCACCTGTTTAGTAAATGTTTGAAAATGGTTTTTGAAACCATTTCTATTTTGTAAAATTTTGTTCAAACTCTTCACTCAAACCAAAAAATATAGAAGCAACCAAACTTGGTTTTTGAAACACTAAACTCTCAAGTGAGGATGGCATCTGATTTAAGTTGGCTCACATAAAATGATGGCACTATGTGCTTCTGTTTTCTTGAAAATGAGTTTGAATTTGATCTCAAATCTATATGCATGCATGAATGATATGCAATCTTTGAAATCATGAATTTAGGGATGTTACAGTGGCGTTACGGGTCGTCGTTGTTGTCGACGCTGCAAAGCACGCGCGGGCGAGCTGATGATATGGAGAGGTGCGCCTGGGTCTGGGGGATGTGCCTGTGTGCTCGGGGAGGCAAGGGGTGGCGCGGGGTCGCCAGAATTGGCTGGGGAAGGTTGTCGGAGCAGTGGTCGTGCAAACCAAATCAGGGGCAGCCTGGGGGCAGAGGGAGGATGGCGAGCGAGGGGAAATGGAGAGGGGACGTGGGCGATTAAGAGGGTGCAGTTGCAGAGCGGAATCACTGTGGCGTTACGGCGAATTTACGCGAGCATTCAACGGCAGGAACGGCCGGGCGTGGTCAGCGGCGGGTGAGGAAGAAGGTGAGCTGGCGGTGGGGCCTAGCGTCAGCGAGATAGAGAGGGGTTTGGTGGGGCTTACTCATCAGTGGCTGCGCGGGTTCAGACACGGGTGAGGAAAACGCTTCGGGAGGGGAAAGAGGAGGTGGGCTGTTGGGCTTAGTGGGCCAGGTTGGGTTGGGTCGAGTTTGTTTTCATTTTTTTCCTATTCTGTTTGTTTTTCTTTTTCTCTTTTGATATTTCTGTTTTGGTTTTGTCTAATCAAATCAAACCTCAATTTGATTTCAAACCTTTGCCAAAATTTGTGAGGATTTAAATACTGACTAGTAGTATATTCTGATGTTAAATTTTGGAATTTACTTTATTCCTTTTTGGGTCTTTTTAATTATTAAAGTCGGTCCTTGTATTAAATCAAATAGGTTTTAATAATGTTTCAAACACCATTTAATTTCTTTAAACTTTCCAATCTTTTCAGTAGGTTTTTATTTGATTAATTGGGTGTCAAATAATTCATCTTGAATTATTTGGAAAAGTTTTTAATATGATTTATTAATCATATAAGATTGGGTATTTGTTTTAATTCCAATGGAATTTAATAAAGTTTTAATTCCCAAATTTTATTTGGAGGTTTTATTTTATTTAAGTTGATTAAAGAACTTTTATTCACTTGGGTAAATTCCAAATATCATTTTCTCATGTATTCTTATTTAGAGATTTGTCTTTATTAGGATAGGGATAGAATGGTTATTGCCATTTTATTTTATTTGGAATATTCTTTATCCTTTTATTTTATTTGGATTGGGATTATAAACATTCCATTTGCTTAATGGATTAGGCCAAGATTTAGTTAGATCTTTAAATATTCTTTATTTAATAATTCTTTCTTTCCTTATAAAATCCATATCTTTTTATTTAGAGATCCAAACTTGGCAATTCCAATTTTTGAAAACTTGTTTTATCTTTGTTTATCCTTTTAAATCTCTTTAGGATTATTTGCTCACCATTTGGTATGGGTTTAGATAAGGGCTTTAATAGCTTTGGGATTTCCATTCCTTATCTTATTGAATTCTTAAGATTTTTATTTATGGTTCCAAATTATGTGAAACCAATTTATATGGCTTTATATTATTTCTATTTGTCTTTCTTGATCATTTGAGAATGTTTGTTGACAAATTTTTATATGGATCAAATCCATAGACTTAGAGGTACTTGGAAATGATTTTATTCCATTAGGGTTTTAGGGTTTGTATTTATTTTCCAAGTGTTCAAATTTCCAGATACATTCATTGAGGAATGCAATTCACTTGATTTGGATTTTGTTGAATTCAAACTTTACCCAAAGTTTGTTCAAGATGGGAGTTTTAAGTTTCCACTTAGAGACAAAAGTTTCTTTTTACCCTGATTTTCAACAAAAAATTATTTTGTTTATTTATTTTTCACATTACAAGATTTGGAAAATCTTGGGATGTGACATGTTTATTTATAGCTCCTATATTTCTAAAAAATGTTAGTGCGTATAGTACCTAGTAGTAGTACACTTGTACAAGAACTACTTAAATACTACTACTACTACTAGCATAAGAGTACATGAAACAAACATATCGTTAGTTTCGTTGCATACAGGAGTTGTACCTACTCCTAAAACAGAAGTAGTACACTTGGTTGTTAGTCCAACTCTTGTATGCGGTGGACCTAACAAGATGATTGTTTCTAGTTTTCTGAAAAGGATCATAATTTGGAACAGAGGTGGTACAATACTAGCAGTCAGTGGCGGAGATAGCTCATAATTTAAGCTTGGGCAAAGAGTATAGATACGGTTGATTAGTTGAGTGTTTGCCCGACAAATCTCATCTTTCTATCTTAGTTTTTTATAGTATTTCAGTGGAGTTAACCAGCTGAGGCCAAGCATGCCGGGCTGTGGCTCCGCCACTACTAGCAGTAGTAGACTAGAAGTTTGTTTTGCTGCAAACATAGTATAGTAAATACTTACACATTGGAGCCTAGCATGATCAAGTACCACGTCGTTCCAACACAATGCATCACTAGAGGGGTATAGATATAGACCACCTCTTTACAAAATAGTTATAATTAAAAGCGGACTGTCACCACATTAATACACCTACGATATACTAGTAAATGGTTGATAAAATGATGGGTAATAACCTGCACATCTGATCACCTTCTCGCGGTTATCATGATAAAATACCATCACCTTAAAGGATGTGGTGGCAAGCTTCTTGAATACCAGAAAGTATCCTACCTTCAAGTCATGTGCATTGACAAAATCTAGCCATCGTTCGTCAAGGATAAACTTGCCATCTTGCTTCCTCAGGTCGACATCCCAGCTGTAGGCTTTGTAGATCTTCAGCTTGATGGAGTTCAGATACTCATCGCCAAACGTTGGCAAAAAGGTGTTGGGTATGCTACACACGTCTAACCCACCCGATATTAACAACATCTTGCATAACTCGTCACAGGTGTTCTCCACGCGGGTGTTACTGGCTCGCCCCTCCATACATATTGCACATGGCTCTCCTGTCTTCTTTGATGATAAGTCTCTCAAAGATTGAGGTTCTTGCCCGAACACTGCAAAAAAATTCCATGGTCAGATAATATCTCTATCAGCTGTCAGTAATTGTGAAATACATTATTAGTTGACCAAAAAATGAGCAACATATTTTGATTATATTGTTTATAATTAGTACTATTGGATTCGCATTAAAAACACCTTTTAATGATGCTAGTTTGGTACCAATATTATTTATATATTTATAGTAATTTTTGGTCAAATAAAAAACATGCAAAACGAGGACGCCTTATTCCGTGGGATGGAAGGAGTAGAATACAATATAAAGATCAGCTAAGAAAGTACTAAAATGGAGCAATTTTCTTATCGAAATATACAAAGTCTTAACTCTAGCTAGCATGAACACCGGTTATATTTGTACTGCCAAGGTCTAGGCATCACATTGGTGCAGTCCATAATCGACTAGTGCAGATACCGAACACCCACGAATGGAAGAACAGATGAACATGATGAGCTCTATCTTCTACTGATGCTAGAGATGCATACATATACTTGAAATTTTGGCAAAAATCAGGGTAGGGCAGCAGCTGCCCTAAATTGCCCAGGTTAAAGGGACCTCCACCCCTGAGACCAACCAACCAAAACTTGCCGAGTGGCCTCCAAAACCATCATCAACTCTGGATCGATCAATAAAAAATTGGAACTTATTATTGCAGTTCACCGTAGATCTAGCCCCAGAACTTGCTTGCATGTGTAAAACTGTACTACTAGATGAGAACTACTAGTACTCAACACCAAAACAATGTTAACCAACCTGTACTACTAGATAAGAACTACTAGTACTCAACGCCAAACTAATGTTAAACAACCTGTACTACTAGATGAGAACTATTAGTACTCAACCCCAAACCAATGTTAACCAACCACCAATAAAAGCTTGACCGCATCTCATCATCAAGATCAAGGGTTTTGGGGATTATGTACATACTGCACTGCCACCAGGATGTCTGAGGGATGCGATGGCTCTATAGATGAGGTTGCAGGGGACGCCGCCCGCGGCCGACCAGCCTAATACTAGTAAGCTTCGGTGGTGGTGGTCGTCAATGGAGCGAAGCGCAATGGCGATAAAAGTAGAGAGACAAGGAGTGCATGTGAGAGATATGTGGAGCTAGGGCTAGGGCTAGTGAGGGAATAAATGCAGCGAGGGAAGACGTATGCTATGGACAAATCAAACCTTTGCCTTTCCCCGCAATATCCACCTATAAGCAAATCGAACAGCCGTCAATACAGTACTACTAGACCTATTGTAGAAAATTGGGCACGACAGCTTGAGTGCTTGCAATACTCGATATGATGTTGCAAGTGATGATACTACAATACATTATGAAAGTAGTACGTATGTATAATTGTAAATTACATGGTGACTACTACTAGCTATAGAAATGATATTGCGAGTGCTGATAATATGCTTTTCTGCATCTTTTCAAACTTCAGAAAGCTCGAGGCAGGGTTGGCACGAACCACGTTGGCGCCTCAAACATTTGCTCCATATGTTTATCTTCTGTGTAGTTAAGTGATGAACCTATGGCAGGCCCCCATTGATATGCATGCGGCTCCAATCTGGAATTGGATGTGGGCGATGTTGGGAGCGCACGTGTGTAGCAAACACACACTCTACCTTGAACACTGGCAGAGCTTTGCCAGCATCGGCAGTAGCAAGTTCGGGGTTTCGAGGGGGGTCGACGACTAATGGATGGTTGATTCCCACAAACACTGATCTCCCATCAAGATTGTTCCTTATGATACAGTTCAGTGCTACAGGGTCATTCCGATCAAAGGCCCTGTTGAAAACGTGGCAGCGGAGCGAGGGATAAGAGAGCAGCTCTCTACACATGTATGACACTAGATCACCGCCCTGTAGGAGGCAAAGAAAAGATGGACCCTCTGCGACCAGGAGGACGCGGATCACCATGTGCTTGAGAAGGAGCAGTGCAATATGTACTAGGAGCTTGCCATGTGCGTTGCCGCTACCCTGGACAACTTTGGGGTGACCGGGTTTTACACTGGACCCTACTTGGAGCTCTTCTAGCGGATCACCACAGAGATGGAGGGGAGGGCCGCGCTCTACTAGGGCTTTTATCTAGAGGAATGTTGAAAGCTGGTGAGCGTCGCTGCAACCTAGTTCTTGTCCAATATCCACTGACATGATGGCAACTTTCCCTGGAGGAAACTCCTGAGGAGGGTGAAGCATCCCAAGGCGACTCCTCCAAAGGTCATCCTTCACTTTTAGAAGCTTGTCGAAAAGCGTGTGGAGGACTTTGTCTAGTTTTTTGTTCAGAGCAAGGAAGGCGAGGATGGCCAAACCTCTAGCGCTACCACTGATGTTGTGGGTGATCACGAGGGTGGGAGTAGAGTCAACACCCTCGGGAGAAGATGGTCCAACACCGAGGTGGGTGGTGAGGAATCCGTCGAGGGTAGTGCTTCAGCCTCACAGACCTGAGAGGATCTCGATGGCTCCGAGCGTCTCCCTCTTTTTGCAACAACCATGGCTTCTAATGGCGAGGCCACGTTTTGGGTGTTCATGTGTGGTGTGTTCTAGTTGGATTTGTCGGAGGATACCTCCTAACTGTGTAAGTTATTGTCAGTTTTTGACCAGACTGCTATAGATAGGCCTTACGAGGCGTGCTGCACACCTTTTGCGCATATTTTCTTTAGAGGATTGTGCTTCCCCGTTGACCCCTCGGGGAGAGAGTCGTAGTTGTAGCATGTTTGGGGGACGCTTGAGGGTGTGAACTCTCTCGTGGGATGTCCCGTAACTCCCTCATCGAGGAAGCGTTGGACTTGTGCCTTTCATATAGGTCTCTTGGGAGATGACCGTAGGCCTTACACATTCTACCCCATAGATCTTTTTGTGGAGAGGACCGTAGGACCCGTACTTGTCCTATTGGCTTCTCGAGGAGACAATTGTAGGCATAGCACATATGAGACTCTTCTAGATCACGGTGACCCTCAAGATCCACCCCGTAGGTCCCTCGTGGAGGGAACCATAGTGAAAGGGCATGTATGCCCCCATGTGTGGTTTTGGTAATTAATGATAATATCTATGGACTAATGTGTAAATTGAGTTTCACTTGTAGGTTTGTCCATTGGCATCGCTTGGACCATGTGTTGGTCTCAAGGTTGAGAGTTGAAGAAATATCCAAGGGCGTTGTGCCATTGAAATCATGAAGAAAGAAGCAGCTTGAAGGTTGATCAAGACATGTGCAAAGAGTTGCATCAAGATGGATCAACCTCAAGAAGGGATGAAGAAGGGCGAGCTCAAGATGCGCCATCTCTAGAAGATCTCATGCTTGAAGCTTGCCATCCTCATGATCATGGGGTGATGAAGACAAGTTCAAAGAAGAGGTTTCCCCATGGAGTATGGGGGAGCAATTTGCAAGTCTTCATCTTCATCAAGCAAGAGCAAACAAGAAAGGTGTTCCCACTATATAAGAACAAGACGGTCTACATCAAGTTCAAGTGGGATGCTCAAGGCAAAGGTATGTTTCTTTATAGGGCTTCTCTTTTGCCGGTCTCATGTTGTTAGTTGGGAGACCTGGTTTAGGATAGATAGCTGTTCTATCAAGAGGGGCTCTCAAGCGAGTGTCTCGTTTTCATCGTTCAGAGAGAGCTCAAACCTTTGCATTCATAGCATCATCTTTCTTAGTTGTTATTTGGTTCTTGTCCATGAGAGGATCTAGAGCTTGTGGTCATCATCATAACAAGCTCTAGTTCATCGTCTAAGGATTTCCCTTGCATATCTTATTGCCATTTTTGATCTTGCGAGTTCTCCGACTCCACACCTTGGGGATACTTCACATATATATTCATGGTATTTTCTCCCAAGGTGATACCCAATATTTTCTCCCACGGATTCTATTCGTCATTATCTTTCCAACAAAATTGGTTTCATCTCGTTTGGAGTTCGGATGCAAAAGTTATTGCATTTCTGGTTTCTGGAATTTCCCTAACCGGAAGTTCTGGCTTCCCATCGGAAGTTCCGCTAGGGAATTTTTGCCGGTGGAAGTTCCGGTTCTTCTTTCGCTCACATTCAGTATTCTCTCTGTTTGGTTTGTTGTATTTGACGGAATTTGGGCCAGAAGTTACAGTGGTAATACTTCCCCCACCGGAAGTTCCGGCCAGGAAGTTCCGCTCGGGCCTAGTTGCCGCTGGAAGTACTGATTGAAAATCCGGCTCTTGTTTCGCTCACGTTCAGTAACCTTCTATTTTGGATGTGTCTATTTGACGAAACTTCCATCAGAACTTCGACCAGAAGTTCCGCTCCCCACCGGAAGTTCCGGTGGACCGGCGGAAGTTCCGACCAGGACTCGGGTTTTCAGTTGCTCGCATCGTAGTTTTTGACCATTGGCTGTGTACCATCGGAACTTCTGGCCTCCCACCGGAAGTTCCGACCAGGGTCGCGAATGCCCATAACGGGAAGATCTGGGAGCCCTTTAAAAGGGGCTCCTCCTCCCCTTCGTGGACACTAGCTTTTCTTCTTGGTTCTTGGCTTTCTCTCTCTCCTCCATTGTTGACCTTGAAGAAGCTTTCCCTCTCCCCTTTCCCTTCCTATGATTCTTGCATCTTTTTGAGGGATTTGAGAGAGGAGATCTAGATCTGCAATCCCCCAAGCCAAATCCCTTCTTTGTGAAGGAATCATTGGGATCTAGATCTTGGAGAGTTTTGTGTTCTCCTCTTGTGTTCTTCCTCTCTTATTCCCCCAATAGCTTTTGTAGCTTTGGTGGAATTTGAGAGAGAAGTACTTGCCTCTTGCATTTATTGCATAGGTTTGAGTTCTCCTCGGAGATTTGGCGAGTACAAGCTTGTGGGATTGTTTCTCTTGGGTTCTTGGAACCCTAGACGGTTGTGTGGTTGGGTTTTTGACCTTTTGTGGTCTTGTTGACCTTTTATGGTCTTGTAGCCTTTTCTGGCTTTGTTGGCCTTTTGTGGAGTTGTAGACTTTTGTGGCTTTGTTGTTGGGAGCCTCCAATTGAGTTGTGGAGATATCCCCAATCTTGTACGGGTTCGGTGACCGCCCTCAAGCGTCCCATAGTGGAGCGAGTGCCCGCCTTTTGTGGTGCGCACTCAGGAGAATAGGGTGAGCCTTTTGTGGCGTCAGTGAGTTGCGTGCTTCCACATCCGGGGTGAGGCCTTGTATGGCGTTGGGTGAGCATCTAGCCACCACACCTTGAGGTGAGCCATTTGTGGCGTTTGGATAGCATTGCGCCATCCCACCTCTCCAACAGAGACGTAGCTTCTTTGGAAGTGAACTTCGGAAAACAAATCTTCGTCTCCGCGTCCATCAGTTATCTCTCAACCGAGCCCTTTACTTATGCACTTTACATTGTGATAGACATCGTGCTTGAAGTATTTATATCTTCCTATCACCTTGTTGCTTGTATTTCTTAGCATAGGTTGTTGGTGCACTTAGGTGAACCTAGTGGCTAGGTTTTGTGCTCAATAAATTAAACGTTAGTTTTATTCCGCATTTCCTTGAGCCTAAACTGTAATATTTTTAAAAGCCTATTCACCCACCCTCTAGGCGACTTCCTTTATACTTTCACATAGGGAGAATGCTTATCCTGTTGTCTCCTCGAGGAGGAGAACATAGGTATGGCACGAATTAGGCCGCTGGAGGGGGTGCCATCACGAGCCGCCTCGTAAGTCTGTCGAGGAGGAGATCGTAGGGAAAATGCTTATCTTGTTGGATCCTCGAGGAGGCGACCATAGGTCTACCATGAATTGGGCCGCTGGAGGGGGTGTCCTCACGATCCGCCCTATAAGTCTTTCGAGGAGGAGGCTATAGGGAAAATGCTTATCCTGTTGGCTCCTCGAGGAGGAGACCGTAGGTCTAGCATGAATTGGGACGCTGGAGGGGGTGACCTCATGAGCCGCCCCAAAAGTCCCTCGAGGAGGAAACCATAGGGCCCTTGCTTGTCCTATTGGCCTCTTGGGGAGGTAACCGTAGGCACAACATGTTCTAGCGCCCCTGCTTGGCGGTGAGCGCGCTTAAGCAGGTTGTGCCACACGTGATCGCTAGTTTTGTTATGTATTATACGAGGATATCAAGCACCAGGAACCGTGGGTGAGGTGACTTATCGCTAGAGCTAGTACGCAAGTTCAGAGCTCGACACTTTAGGCCATGGAGTTGACAAGAGTGGTTCAGCGATGGACATTGTCCTAGTCCCCACTCGTATGATAGATATATGAGAATGTTATGATCACATGGGTAGAAAATATTTGTAAGCCGAATCACCTTATGAAGAGGCAAAAACAAATCGATAAAGATTTTTGATCGTTTATCCTTGCGCCGTTGTGCCCTCATGAGGCTTCAAAAAACTGCCCTTCGAAAGGGGGAAGAGGTAAGTCAGATATCATCTTAGGGGGGCTTGCCCGAAGTACTTAGTTCGAGAAGTGCGACGCGGCTGTCTAATCAATGCGAAGGCAACATCATCTTCAAAGACCACCGGGTTGTAGCGAGTGACCGTGGCCCCCGCTGTCTCGTTCTATGACTCCTCGAAGCCCCCGGCACCTTCCCTGTCAAGGCGCCCTTCTCTTCCTATGGGCTGGTGACTTGCGTCCTCGCGCAGAAGACCCCTACGCTCGCTTCTTTGCGTGTGGCCGCCTTGCACATTGTCGCGCTCGCCGCCATGTCCATACAGGAGCCCACGGAGATAAACCTCCTCTGGTCGTCATACTCCTTCCCGACTTCCTTGAGTTTTAGGCATTCATTAGTGTCATGACCCCGCCTCTGGTGGAAAGCGCATTATAGGTGACGGTTAGCCGTGCCATCTGTGGTTTTCCCTGGGTGGTGCTTTCTCTTGATTTCCGTCAGGCGGCTGCTGGCCATCCTTCTCTCGGCCCATCCTTGCCACGGGCGAATAGGTTCCCTACCTCCGCCTTCGCGCACCAGTCAGCCGCCGCGAAAAGATCGGCTACTGCGCATATGTTCTCCCTGTGATGTCCGATCTTGCTGAGCATCCTACTATCCATGATACATTTGACAAAAGCAGAAATGACCTCGGTGTCGGTGACCATGGGAACCCTGACGAGGCACTGGTCGAAACACTGTAGGTATTTGTACAGGGTCTCACCGGGTTCCAGGCACACTTGTTGAAGGTCCTCGTGCATGAGAGGATATTTTTCCGTTTTCCCGAACTTGGTGATGAAGAGGCTGCATAGTACAGACCATGAGCCTACGGACCCTTCTGTGAGTTTCAGCAGCCAGGTGCACGCTGTGGCCTCAAGCCCCATAAGAAACCAATTAGCCAGGACAAGTTTAGCTCCGCCCGCGGCTTCGACGCTCGTAGTGTAGAGCTGCAGGAATTTTGTGGGGCTGGTGGTGCCGTCGTAGCACGGGGGTGTAACATCCCAATTTCAGCAACCCTGATTAAATGTCCAAAAGGCAAAAATCAGGGGGAACAAAAACTTTTTCTTGCAATAGGTGCTTACTTGCTTGCTTGTGCTCAAGCCAATGTTTGTGTATTAGTGTGTACTTCTCATCTCAAACCTAGTTTACAAAAACTATTTTACAAAAGAGATGTCTTGGCTCATTTTCCATATTCTAAAATGTTCTGGCATTTCAAAACCTAAGCCAAGATAAATTTGATACAACCAATTACTTTACTGGTCTCTATTATTAAAACTATGGAGACCTATATTTTCTCTCCTTATGTTTTCAAGACAGAACCTTCAACCACTCTTATCCCTAGGTTTTCCGAAACCTCTATCAAAACCTTTTTATCACAATCTTGGTAGAGATACCAAGATGGTAGTTATCTTACTTCAAAGCAAAAACCCCTTCAACATACCCATCCTTACCTCAAGCTAGGCTTGATGGTAACCCTAGTACTAGTTGGATAAGTAATAAGATGAATTGCCTTGATCTGCTGATTTCCTTTTTTGCTTAGGAACTAGAATGAGCTAAGTCTAGTAGCTCATCCCTTCGGACTTAATACCTGCTTGTGATCATCAATCTCAATGCAAGCATCCAAATCTGGATCTATCCTAAGCCCTAAAGAAACCATCTCATCTCATGATCAGATCCATCCAGGGATAATCCCTCATGATAGTTCCAACCTAGTGTAGACCCAATCCAAGTTTGGATCCCCTCTTTGCAATCTATACCTAAACATCAACCACTTTATGAGAAGGATAAACTCTTGTCACCCCCTCAATTGTTTCCCTCTTGAACACTAGTCAGAATCACCAAATCTGCCAAAATGGCTAAGTCTGGATTTCTTACCTGGATACCATCTTTGGAGCTCTACCTTTTCCAACCTTTGTGCATTATTGAGAATGTATTTGAACCATCTTATAGTACATCATTAATACTACCAAATACCACTCTTTCCCTTGGCTAATCCATTCTATATCCCACTCATCCATGATGGTTTTGTAGTCAAGTTACTAACCTTTTCGGAAAATCTTATGATCTTGCCTACTTTGGCAGAAGCCCCCATCTATATGACACCTCCCCTTGACCAACTTATTGATTTGTTATGATATAATAATCATGTCCTATCCACTCCCACTTAACTTGATTCCATTGGAGACTTGTGCTTCTTAAACCCACATGGTTTAGGAGGCTACCTGATGTATCTGTTATGGCAGCCTTATTTTCAACAAAGTTTGCCATCTCATCATGATCACCTAAAATCCAACAAATCCCAACTCTTGCTTCCATGATCATATATATGACATGGTATATCCATCCATATACCCCTTGTACCAAGGTAAGCTCTGAGCTCCCTAATCCAACCTTGTTTAGATGGCATCAAAATAACTAAAACCTAGATCCTCCCTTATCTAGTTTCCATCCTTCTCACCACTTTTCCTCAAAACCAAGGTTGACCTTGATGTCAAGTTAACATCCTCTACCTTGGATATAAGCATCCCAAAATAATTCCCCTAATTATTTGGATTATTAAACTATTTAATTTCCTTTGCTTACCAATTTCTCAAAATCCTTGTCTATAAAAGCAAGTTT
The DNA here is from genome assembly GCA_916181665.1 of Avena sativa. Lineage (NCBI taxonomy): Eukaryota > Viridiplantae > Streptophyta > Magnoliopsida > Poales > Poaceae > Avena > Avena sativa. The sequence goes on from OV702296.1 coordinate 291,525,697, forward strand.
GTTTCTCTCCAAATCACCTTGTCAACTCAAGGAACATTTGATGCCTATATATCATATCCCATCTTTCCAACTCAAAAATAATTATTTTTGAGATTCTTTATTATTTCTTTTTTCCCTTTTTCTTAAATGGCAGAAACAAGAAATAATTCCCTAAAAATAATTTTCCACCTCAATAAATCCCAATAAAATTCTCCAATGTGTGTTATGGTATTTAGGACCATATCACATAAAAAACCAAGCTTTCCCAATGTAAAAATAGCATTTTAGCTTACATAATCTACTTCAGCACTTTTTGAAGAAGTGCATTTAAATGGGATTATAATCATCATAAAAATCCCATTTAAATCATGAGGTGATTATTTGATCTACTCCACCTAACAGTACCATTTCCAAACTTTGTCCAATGCAAATTTATCAACTTCCTTCTCAAGCCTTCATTTGATCAAATTTGCAAAAACCATCAAACCTTGATCCAAACCAAGGTCAAACCAGTCCCAATCTTCCCCAGCACTTCTCTCTAGCAGCATCACTCACCTCTGGTCGACCAGCACTGTAGCATGCCCCACACCCTCTTGCCCCTTATGTTTGTTTATAAGGGAGACAAAGGACATGTCAAATCCAACCTTTAAAACTTGTGCAACAGCCATCCCACTCTCCTATCCCCTCTCTGGTCGAGCTGTAGGCCCCACACCACCCCAGCATCGCCTCCCTTGCCCAACCAGCAGCTCCCACTTTACCCTTATCCTAATGGACCTTGCCCACCTCTCCCTTGGTTTATAAGGCCCCAAGGCACCACAGCACTCCCCCACGCCCTCATTTGCCCCCAGCACACCTCACTCTCCTCCCCAGAAATCCCCCTTCCCTCTCCCTTGCTCTGCCTGCCCCGAAAGAAGGAGAGCAGGAAGCTTCGGCACTCCAAGAAATCGAGTTAGGCTCCTCTCTCATCCCTCCTCTCCCTCCGCATGTTACACAAATGGACTCCCCTTGCTCCTCTGGTGCTAACCCTACCATTTTATTTGACATGTAGCAACCCCTGGAACCTCCCCGACGAGCTCTAGCGAACTCCCTCTCGGTCATCGTCAAGCGAGCTCCTCCCCGATGACAAACCACCTCGTGCTGCCCTTCCCCGGACTCGCCGCCATCGACCGCGTCGCCCCGTCGCCTCCACGCCCTTCCTCGAGCCCCTGGTGAGCCTCCGCCTCTCCCCTTCGCCAGCTAGGGTTTCCTTGCCGGCGAGCCAGCCTCGCAAAGACGACGCCTCGCGTCCATCAGATCTAGCCAGATCCGACGGCCGGGAGCGCCCCGTACCCCTTCGCCCCGGAGCCCGCGAACATGCCAGATGTTGGGTTGCAGCCGGTTAAGCGCCGCCAGCGTGCGCGCGTCGCTGCTGGGCCGAATCCTCCCCTCGCGGCCCACCTACTCACAGATCTGGCCAGCGAGCACCCTTCCCCTTTTTCTTTTTCTGCTCTAAATAGATCTACAGGATGTATGTTTGGATTAAATCCAAACAAAATAGTAAAACCTCGTATATTGGCCGAATATAAAATTCCGCACCATCTTACACCTTTTCCCTAACATGTAGAGGCATTGTTTAGTCTTTTTGAGGTTTAAAATAAATATGATAAATCATCTACTAAGATATGTCCAGAACACTAAACAAATTCTCCAGACAATCTTACAAATCCGAATGACCTAAACTCAATTGGTGATGAAAGGTATCACCCATACCTTTCATGTCCCACTGGCCGCAACTAAGTTGCTTCCTAAAATTCAGTTGACAAAAATATCAAAAACAGATACTTTCCGCCCTTAGTAATTTCTCTAGGTCAAACCAAAAGAGGTTTTGACCTAATTCCAACTCCCCTTGGACACAACTAACTGTATCTTACAAAACCCAGTAGCTCATATTTTTATGAGCCTTTGTTATATATTGGTGAATTAAACTCTTATGTGCATGGTTTATTCACTAAGAAAAACATTACAATAGCTCTGTAACTCCAAAAAGGTTGATTTAAATTTCTGAACGTATTCTCAATACCTAACATGTGTCCTTGGAATCAACTAAAAAGAATCTGTAAAATAAATCTGATGAAAAATACAAATCCCATCCAGTACTGCCTTTGAGATTTTCTCAAGGGCATTCTAGTAATTGTTTAGAGGAGATTCCAACTCCTATAATTTCAGTCCACTAAATACTACCTTTTCACCCCAATGAAATAATTTTTGGAACTCCAAAGAAGTTCTGGTGAATTATTTCCTAAAACTAGAGTTTTATCCACTATAAAAATCATTATAAAACAAGGGAAATTGATAAAATAGTGAAACCACTTTTGTTGGCTTCATTTTATCAATACCTATCTGATGGTATCATTTTTTATACAATGGTATCATACAGATCAAGTCCTTGAGCAAAAACCCTTTCTTAAGTAGTTCCTAGACTATAAATACAAAGGGAGCCTTTTTCCTAATGCCTCCAAATCCCTTGCTAATCTAATCAACCAATCATCCCACACCCTACTGCCTCATATCATGTATCTATCTTTTGTTTGATGTATGGTTTTATGTTTGTATGCTTGTATTGACTGGCGTATTGTTTGTTTGCATATATTCTCGATAACGGCGATAGTTGCGATTGTGTGCCGCCGAGAAGAAGGAAGGACCGGGTTATTCTTATTATTATTGTACTTGGTTTTCTGGTTATCTAACACGTCAAGGGACATCTCGCTGGTCACAGGCAAGCCACCATTCCTGAACTCCTATATTAACCTACTCCTGTTTATCAACTGTTTTATATTTCGTTTATAAATTGCGTGATCACATGCATGGTTTGTTTAAAATACAAGTGCGTGAGTAACTTGGCTCCTCCAAGTTACGAATGAGTGCCCATTGGACACCTACTCGTTTTATACCTACTTGTACCCCTTAGAACGAGGCTAATATGCTTATCATCTTCCCTCTTGGAACCCACGGAATTTCAATGATAAAACTATTTTGGGTTTTTACCCTACTACAAAGTTTTCAAAATAAAACCCTTGGAAATAGGCATCGTTTCCAAGTGGAAGTTTTACTAAAGAAGATATGAGGTGGATGAAGGGAAATTAAAGCAAGGGAAAGAGAAGGGATGTTCTACGCCAATGTCCGGAACAATTTTATCCGTGCAACCACATTACCCCAATCGTTAGGGTTAGCTCGTAGTTTGTGATCTTTAGCCGGGGCTGCTCGTACTCGCTAAGGGGGAGAAATCCCCTAAAATCCGGGCTACCTGTAGGGTAAGGTACCGGTGCAACAATTGGGTCTCTCGCGGACGGTATGTTTTTTGGCTAGTACGGAGGAAGAATTGTCACTATTGCTACCGGTCAAACTTTGGTTTGGAGGTAGGGGTTAGTACGGGAGGAATGACCAGGGTCGTCGTACCCCATACTCGTACCGGAGAGATCAACCCAAAAGGAAAAGCCGTCGTTGCTAGGGATGGACAAATGAAGAGTTTAAGTTTGATTATCCGAGCCCCTGTCTATAGTGTGTAGCAGGCCGTGGTTTTATCCCGGCGGATGTATTGATTCTTGTGGGTAAAGTGCACAAACTTTGTAGAGTATAATCTTTTCGAATAGCCGTGTCTACGGACAAGGACGGTTGGAATGGCAAGATATAGGAGTACCCTTCGGTTAAGTTGTGAAAAATCAAGGATGTGACTTGGTAACGAAGAAAGATAAGAATGAGTTTGGTTTTGACCAAAGATGGTCGATAAGGTTTTAAAAAGGGTTTTGCTACAAAACTATTTTAACTCTTTTTAACAAGGATGTGGAGTTGTCCGGATTTTCAAAAGGAGGCATATTTTCCAAAACCCATTTTCAACCAAGATATAGAGATGCCAATGTAGGTTCTTCTTTCAAAAACAATTATTGTCTAGAGCTACCTCGCCACATGCCAAATATGCATTATCTTATTACCCTTGTCTCGATGGTTTGCGAGTACATTCAAAGTACTCACCGGCATTGTCCCTGGCTATTTTACTTGGCCATATTGCAGATGATAAGAAGCGACGAAGGTGCTGACGTCTATGCGAGCTAGACCGTCTTCCTATTCAGTTGCCTGTAGGTTAGAGCACGGGCTCTTGGCTGAAGACTTTCGCTATTTGTGTTGTAATCGCCATAATGGCACCTTTGTAAGTTTTGTATTTTGCTACTTTATGGATGTTGTAATGATACTAGTTGGTTATGCTCACGGCTCACTGATCATGGGAATGTGAATTGTATGCATAACGGGTATTCTCGGACCGTAAATCTGGGGTGCCACAGACATGGTATCAGAGCCATCCTGACTGTAGGAGACCTTAGTTAGCATGGACGTTAGACAGGATAAACCCTATTTATGAAAACACCGGTTTTCGCAAACTATTTTTCTCAAAAGCTTTTTGAAAAGGGATTCTTATCTCCTACTCTCTAACTTAAACGGTTTGAAAAATTGATTTCTCTACATCTCGTCTACTTCAAATGTTTTGTTTTCATTAACAAAGTCTGACTAAGAGACCATGAAGACGGAGGTCCCGAGATGAAGAGAACCCAGAGACAAGCAAAGCCAAGGAGATACCAACATCAACTGACACTACAAGATCGCCCTACCAAAGGAGTCCTTCATCGCCCCCAAATCAAATCAAGTACGGCATCAACGACAAAAGACGGCAGGACAGAAGTTAAGACCCTTGTAACGTCCGTACTAAGAATTAGCATCCCAAAAATAGGATCCCCTTATGGCGTGTAATCACCCCCTTAGTATCCAGGGTATGCCTTGTTTGCTTGTCATGTGCATGTTGGATGCTTGGAATGTGTTGCTGTCTGCTTTGGATCATCTGATACTATTGTTCCGACCACCTAGTTGGTAGATCCCGATACTAACCCTCGCAACCTTATAACCAGAAGCCTCTCCTCCACGGGATGGACACACAAGTAAAGCCCTAAGGTGGACTGACGGTGTATTTCCACTCAACTCCTATAACCCACTCTACCTTCACTATCACTGTTTAAATACTAACTGTATACCATGTTAGATCTGTCCCTATCTGAATTATCTCACCCTTAAAACCACAAACCCTCCTCTATGCAGATGGAGCCTGTTGATGAAACATGGCTAAGCACAGGATTCCCCGTGCTCCTATGGGATTCTCTGTAGCTTTGCGGATACACCCAACCTCACACCTACAATATCCACAAAGGACTGGAAACCGGACTATATCTGGGTCAAGTGATCATTCAACCAAAGTATGGAGTACCCGGAGAAACCATTCGTGCCACCGGATTCCGTATGCCAACCCTAGTGCTGGATCTGCAAATGGCGGCAAGAGAAACAATGTTCCGCATTCGGGATGTTCTTCCTGAGATGAGGCAACCGACAACCTTCTATCAGCCCATCAAAGGCACTGTGGATTCATCCGGACAATCCAAAAATCCTCGCTTGACCTACCCCGCCCTGCAGCTGCAATCCCGCTACAGCTATGCTGGAAATGAGATTCTCACCGCAGTTGTTGACAAGTACCGCCGCACCCAGATGGAACTTAATCGTGTGCAAGCTATCCTGGATCACAAGGAAGCTCTAGAAGTCCAGCAAAGGAATCAAGACATAATCAAGGAATCCGAAGAAGCCTCCGGAAGCCGCGTCATTAAAGGAAGAAAGAAGTGCGTCTCGGCTCTACAATATCTCAAGAGGTTCAAGCCAATCCAAGACCTCCAAGGATCTTCCACCTACCTCCCGACAGGAGAAGATGAAGCCAAAGAGGATTTCCCAGGACCATCCGTAAGCGGCAACTAGTCTAGCCTGGTACCGATGTATTGTAGTACCTATGTATCGTCCTAAGAACCTGTTTTTATAAAACTCTAAGTGCCTTGTCGCCCTGCGGCACAGACTTGTTTTGTAACCCCTTAAAAACCCTCGCCACCGACCGGTTTGAACCCGCTTAATGTATGGATGTATGCAAGCCAGATATCCTTCTTTGCATGTTTTACCCACGATGTTGCATCATACCCTAAACTCGTAGTTCTGCTCTAAGGGGGAAAGACTGCATATTTCCCATCCAAAACACGATAGACCCCAAGAATCGACCCCTAGTAGCACTAAGTGATGACCACCCCTACAGCTCCGAAGCATCGACCCGGCAAGAAGAACGACAATCGGCCCTTCTCCCGATTCAGAAGATACTTCAAGAAAGTCCTCAACTCCAAGGACGACTTTCCAGCCAACCTCCCGGTGTACCAAGCCCATCAAGAAAGAAAGTCGACCCCGAGGCGAATGAATGAAGAAGATTCAGCTCATCGTCTCGCCTCAAGAAGGAAGTACCCCGTCGACGCTAAACCTACCTAGACTTGCCCTAAGGGGAAAAGATTGCGTCTTTTCCACTAGTTTACTGTAAACGCCCAAACTCGAAGCCACTCAGCTATGAGCCGTAGCTGACACTACCTGCTCGCTAGAAGACGTGCTAACATTTCATACTTTCCTTCCCTGAAATTGTTAAGCGGATGTTATCAACCAAACCATACTCCTCCCTAATCTCGGGACGAGATTATTTTAAGGGGGAAAGGTCTGTAACATCCCAATTTCAGCAACCCTGATTAAATGTCCAAAAGGAAAAAAATCAGGGGGAACAAAAACTTTTTCTTGCAATAGGTGCTTACTTGCTTGCTTGTGCTCAGGCCAATGTTTGTGTATTAGTGTGTACTTCTCATCTCAAACCTAGTTTGCAAAAACTATTTTACAAAAGAGATGTCTTGGCTCATTTTCCATATTCTCAAATGTTCTGGCATTTCAAAACCCGAGCCAAGATAAATTTGATACAACCAATTACTTTACTAGTCTCTATTAGTAAAACTATGGAGACCTATATTTTCTCTCCTTATGTTTTCAAGACAGAACCTTCAACCACTCTTATCCCTAGGTTTTCCAAAACCTTTTTATCACAATCTTGGTAGAGATACCAAGATGGTACTTATCTTACTTCAAAGCAAAAACCCCTTCAACATACCCATCCTTACCTCAATCTAGGCTTGATGGTAACCCTAGTACTAGTTGGATAAGTAATAAGATGAATTGCCTTGATCTGTTGATTGCCTTGTTTGCTTAGGAACTAGAATGAGCTAAGTCTAGTAGCTCATTCCTTAGGACTCAATCCCTGCTTGTGATCATCAATCTCAATGCAAGCATCCAAATCTGGATCTATCCTAAGCCCTAAAGAAACCATCTCATCTCATGATCAGATCCATCCAGGGATAATCCCTCATGATAGTCCCAACCTAGTGGAGACCCAATTCAAGTTTGGATCCCATCTTTGCAATCTATACCTCAACATCAACCACTTGATGAGAAGGATAAACTCTTGTCACCCCCTCAATTGTTTCCCTCTTGAACACTAGTCAGAATCACCAAATCTGCCAAAATGGCTAAGTCTGGATTTCTTACCTGGATACCATCTTTGGAGCTCTACCTTTTCCAACCTTTGTGCATTATTGAGAATGTATTTGAACCATATTATAGTACATCATTAATACTACCAAATACCACTCTTTCCCTTGGCTAAGCCATTCTATATCCCACTCATCCATGATGGTTTTGTAGTCAAGTTACTAACCTTTTCGGCAAATCTTATCATCTTGCCTACTTTGGCAGAAGCCCCCATCTATATGCCACCTCCCCTTGACCAACTTCTTGATTTGTTATGATATAATAATCATGTCCTATCCACTCCCACTTAACTTGATTCCATTGGAGACTTGTGCTTCTTAAACCCACATGGTTTAGGAGGCTACCTGATGTATCTGTTATGGCAGCCTTATTTTCAACAAAGTTTGCCATCTCATCATGATCACCTAAAATCCAACAAATCCCAACTCTTGCTTCCATGATCATATATATGACATGGTATATCCATCCATATACCCCTTGTACCAAGGTAAGCTCTGAGCTCCCTAATCCAACCTTGTTTAGATGGCATCAAAATAACTAAAACCTAGATCCTCCCTTATCTAGTTTCCATCCTTCTCACCACTTTTCCTCAAAACCAAGGTTGACCTTGATGTCTTCATCAAGTTAACATCCTCTACCTTGGATATAAGCACCCCAAAATAATTCCCCTAATTATTTGGATTATTAAACTATTTAATTTCCTTTGCTTACCAATTTCTCAAAATCCTTGTCTATAAAAGCAAGTTTGTTTCTCTCCAAATCACCTTGTCAACTCAAGGCACATTCGATGCCTATATATCATATCCCATCTTTCCAACTCAAAAATAATTATTTTTGAGATTCTTTATTATTTTTTTTGCCCTTTTTCTTAAATGGCAGAAATAAGAAATAATTCCCCAAAAATACTTTTCCACCTCAATAAATCCCAATAAAATTCTCCAATGTGTGTTATGGTATTTAGGACCATTTCACATAAAAAAACAAGCTTTCCCAATGTAAAAATATCATTTTAGCTTATATAATCTACTTCAGCACTTTTTGAAGAAGTGCATTTAAATGGGATTATAATCATCAGAAAAATCCCATTTAAATCATGAGGTGATTATTTGATCTAATCCACCTACCAGTACCATTTCCAAACTTTGTCCAATGCAAATTTATCAACTTCCTTCTCAAGCCTCCATTTGATCAAATTTGCAAAAACCATCAAACCTTGATCCAAACCAAGGTCAAACCAGTCCCAATCTTCCCCGGCACTTCTCTCTAGCAACATCACTCACCTCTGGTCGACCAACACTGTAGCATGCCCCACACCCTCTTGCCCCTTATGTTTGTTTATAAGGGAGACAAAGGACATGTCAAATTCAACCTTTAAAACTTGTGCATCAGCCACCCCACTCTCCTCTCCCCTCTCTGGTCGAGATGCAGGTCCCACACCACCCCAGCACTGCCTCCCTTTCCCAACCAGCAGCTCCCACTTTACCCTTGTCCTAATGGATCTTCCCACCTCTCCCTTGGTTTATAAGGCCCCAAGTCACCACAACACTCCCCCACACCCTCATTTGCCCCCAGCACACCTCACTCTCCTCCCCAGAACTTTCTCTTCCCTCTCCCTTGCTCTGCCATGCCCCGAGAGAAGGAGAGAAGGAAGCTTCAGCCTCCTCCAAGAAATCGAGCTAGGCTCCTCGCTCAGCCCTCCTTTCCCTCTGCATGTCACACCAATGGACTCCCCTTGCTCCTCTGGTGCTAACCCTACCCTTTTATCTGACATGCAACTGCCCCTGGAACCTCCCCGGCGATCTCTGGCGAGCTCCCTCTCGGTCATCATCGCGCGAGCTCCTCCCCGACGACAAACCACCTCGTGTTGCCCCTCCCAGGACTCACCATCGTCGACCGCGTCGCCCCGTCGCCTCCACGCCCTTCCTCGAGCCCCTAGCTAGATAGGGTTTCCTCGCCAGCAAGCCAGCCCTGCGTCCGTTAGATCCAGCCAGATCCGACGGCCGGGAGCGCCCTGTACCCCTTCGCCCCGGAGCCCGTGAACGGGCCAGCTGTTGGGCTGCAACCGGTTAAGCGCCACTAGCATGTGCACGTCGTTGCTGGACCGAATCCTCCCCTCGCGGCCCACCTACTCACAGATCTGGCCAGCGAGCACCCTTCCCCTTTTTCTTTTTTTGCTCTAAATAGATCTACAGGATGTATGTTTGGATTAAATCCAAACAAAATAGTAAAACCCTGTATTTTGGCCGAATATAAAATTCCGCACCAGCTTACACCTTTTCCCTAACATGTAGAGGCATTGTTTAGTCTTTTGGAGGTTTAAAATAAAGATGATAAATCAGCTACTAAGCTCTGTGCAGAACACTAAACAAATTCTCCAAACAATCTTACAAATCCAAATGACCTAAACTCAATTGGTGATGAAAGGTATCACCCATACCTTTCATGTACCACTGGCCCCACCTAAGTTTGCTTCCTAAAATTCAGTTGACAAAAATATCAAAAACACATACTTTCTGCCCTTAGTAATTTCTCTAGGTCAAACCAAAAGAGGTTTTGACCTAATTCCAACTCCCCTTGGACACAACTAACCATATCTTCCAAAACCCAGTAACTCATATTTTTATGAGCCTCTGTTATATATTGGTGAATTAAACTCTTATGTGCATGGTTTATTCACTAAGAAAAACATTACAATAGCTCTGTAACTCCAAAAAGGTTGATTCCAATTTCTACAGAAAGGTATTCTTAGTACCTAACATGTGTCCTTGGAATCAACTAAAAAGAATCTGTAAAATAAATCTGATGAAAAAGACAAATCCCATCCAGTACTGCATTTTAGATTTTCTCAAGGGCATTCTGGTAATTGTTTAGAGGAGATTCCAACTCCTATAATTTCAGTCCACTAAATACTACCTTTTCACCCCAAGTAAATAATTTTTGGAACTCCAGAGAAGTTTTGGTGAATTATTTCCTAAAACTAGAGTTTTATCCACTATAAAAATCATTACAAAACAAGGGAAATTGATAAAATAGTGAAACCACTTTTGTTGGATTCATCTTATCAATACCTATCTGATGGTATCATTTTTTATACAATGGTATCACACATATCAAGTCCTTGAGCAAAAACCCTTTCTTAAGTAGTTAATAGACTATAAATCCAAAGGGAGCCTTTTTCCTAATGCCTCCAAATTCCTTGCTAATATAATCAACCAATCATCCCACACCCTACTGCCTCATATCATGTAATTTGTTTGCTGTATGGTTTGATGTTTGTATGCTTGTACTGATTGGCGTATTGTTTGTTTGCATGTATTCTTGATAACGGCGATAGTTGCGATTGTGTGCCGCCGAGAAGAAGGAAGGACCAGGTTATTCTTATTATTATTGTACTTGGTTTTATGGTTATCTAACACCGTCAAGGGACATCTCGATGGTTACAGGCAAGCCACCATTCCTGAACTCCTATATTAACCTACTCATGTTTATCAACTGTTTTATATTTCGTTTATAAATTGCATGATCACAGGCAAGGTTTGTTTCAAATACAAGTGCGTGAGTAACTTGGCTCCTCCAAGTTACGAATGACTGTCCATTGGACACCTACTCGTTTTATACCTACTTTTACCCCTTAGAACGAGGCTAAGATGCTTATCATCTTCCCTCTTGGAACCCACGGATTTTTAATGATAAAACTATTTTGGGTTTTTACCCTACTACAAAGTTTTTAAAATAAAACCCTTGGAAAGAGGCATCATTTCCAAGTGGAAGTTTTACTAAAGAAGATATGAGGTGGATGAAGGGAAAGTAAAGCAAGGGAAAGAGAAGGGATGTTCTACGCCAATGTCCGGAACAATTTTATCCGTGCAACCACATTACCCAGTCACTGGGGTTAGCTCGTAGTTTGTGATCTTTAGCCGGGGCTGCTCGTACTCGCTAAGGGGGAGAAATCCCCTAAAATCCGGGCTACCTGTAGGGTAAGGTACCGGTGCAACAATTGGGTCTCTCACGGACGATATGCTTTTTGGCTAGTACGGAGGAAGAATTGTCACTATTGCTACCGGTCAAACTTCGGTTTGGAGGTAGGGGTTAGTATGGGAGGAAGGACCAGGGTCGTCGTACCCCATACTCGTACCGGAGAGAACAACCCAAAAGGAAAAGCCGTCGTTGCTAGGGATGGACAAATGAAGAGTTTAAGTTTGATTATCCGAGCCCCTATCTACAGTGTGTAGCAGGTCGTGGTTTTATCCCGGCGGATGTATTGATTCTTGTGGGTAAAGTGCACAAACTCTACAGAGTATAATCTATTCGAATAGCCTTGTCCACGGACAAGGACGTTTGGAATGGCAAGAGCTAGGAGTACCCTTCGGTTAAGTTGTGAAAAATCAAGGATGTGACTTGGTCACGAAGAAAGATAAGAATGAGTTTGGTTTTGACCAGAGATGGTCGATAAGGTTTTAGAAAGGGTTTTGCTACAAAACTGTTTTAACTCTTTTTAACAAGGATATGGAGTTGTTCGGATTTTCAAAAGGAGGCATATTTTCCAAAACCCTTTTTCAACCAAGATATAGAGATGCCAATGTAGGTTCTTCTTTCAAAAACAATTATTGTCTAGAGCTACCTCGCCACATGCCAAATATGCATTATCTTATTACCCTTGTCTCGGTGGTTTGCGAGTACATTCAAAGTACTCACCGGCATTGTCCCTGGCTATTTTACTTGGCCAGATTGCAGATGATAAGAAGCGACGAAGGTGCTGACGTCTATGCGAGCTAGACCGTCTTCCTATTCAGTTGCCTGTAGGTTAGAGCACGGGCTCTTGGCTGAAGACTTTCGCTATTTGTGTTGTAATCGCCATAATGGCACCTTTGTAAGTTTTGTATTTTGCTACTTTATGGATGTTGTAATGATACTAGTCGGTTATGCTCACGGCTCACTGATCATGGGAACGTGAATTGTATGCATAACGGGTATTCTTGGAACGTAAATCCGGGGTGCCACAGGGGGCATCTCCGTTTGAACTTGGGCGGCCACACCACATGTCGGAGGTGCTCAGTGAGCGCATGGAAGCTAGCCTTATTGGTCTCGATTCCACCAGCGAGGGTCGTGCGGTTTTGGCGACCCGCTGCTGCGACGTCTCAGGCGATGCGGGCCTCACGCTCGCGGTGCCATGCCATAGTTACGCGTGCGTATTCATTCGAGCAGGTGACCTAAGCGAGGTCGGGGGCTCGCGTGGGTTGTGCTCACGTGGGGTTCGCCCATCTCTAGAGCCCCCATACTTGGTGGTGAGAGTAGGAGGAGGTGCTCTGTGGCTCACCTCTCCTGCCTGGGTTCCTGTCTTAGCCGAGGTGAGTTGTCCCAGGTGACATCCATGAGTGTCGTGAGGTGCGCTCGCCATTCTCCCTGCCCGACTTCGGTGGGCGATTAGTAGAGGATATCCTTCACCATGAGCCAAGTAACCTCCGGGGTGAGCGTGGCATGACGCCTACGAGGTGACGAGGTGCTCAAGGAGGGGGTCCCGGCGCACTGCCCCTAGAAATGGTGGCGGGGGGAGGGGAGCCCCCAGTGCCTTCGGGAGGTGTTGAGGTCGGGGAGGAGACACGGTGTGAGTCCTGCCCCTCTCTCGTCCTTCGCCATCGGGGTTTTCGCACGTGGTCATGGTGCCGGGGCCGTTCGAAGTTCTCAGAATCACGCACCAGCCCCCTTCCTGGGAATGGCGTCCCGTAAAGGAACAAGGGATCCAACTATCCCTGAGTTTGAGAGGGGACTGAAACACGCGCTCGGAGCTTCTCAACAACGACGGCGATGGCAGAGTACGCACATGATAGAGAGGGGAAACAAGGGTTTTTTACCTAGTCCATGACCCTCGTGAGGATGTAAAGTCCCTAGTCCTTCTTTATTGTATTGCTCGCGGTGTCTCACGGGGATACAATGGTGGATGAATTCCTAGGGTTTTAGATCTCAAGGATCGATCTCCTCTAAGGTAGGAGCAGCCCTCCTTTTATAGTGGCATCGGGCCTTTTGCCCCAAATCTTGGGAGGGAAGGGTCACCACATTCCCGCATAAGGAGCGCAAAACACACATACCCGCCCCACGTGGTCTAGAGATGGCCCTTCGTGGAGTTCCGGTCCACTACTATGGTCACCGATGACGTCTCCCTAGTGCCCTCGCGTCATCCCTGGTCTTCTTGCACCAAAGCGGAAATGTCGGGCTCTGCTGGGTTCTGGTGTCATCACTCCGCCTTTAGCACTGGAGCGGCCAGGCAACATCTCGCTGTACAAAGGCGGGCAACATGCATCTTGGACCACCCGTTGTATCGTTGTATTTTTGTGGTGGTAGAGTTACGTCCATGCCCCTTGGCGGAGCCTCGCCAAGGGGTCTTTTCCTCCCGCGGGGCTAACCTTGATGCATGTACCTGTGATGAGGCCTCCCACGTCCTCTAGAGGGGCACACACCTCGTGAGGCTTCCGATGGGAGCGCGATATGGGCCCCACAACTTGTCAGGACACGGTACCCATGTACTGATGATGAGTCAAACAATTAAAAAAAATATAAAAAAACTAGGCATGCCGTCAGCGTAGCTTCCACTAGACCAAACGTCGGTCATTCTGATGTGGGTCCTGCAGGCGCTATACCGACGGCTAGAAAGGCTATGCCTACGAGGCAAGAAGCCGACGACAATCGCGGGCTACACCGACGGTAGCTGGCCGTCGTGCTTGACACGTTTCTGATAAGTTTTTGACACAATTCACAACTCAAACACCGTACACCAACTACCATTTCTCCATTTTTTCTTGAACAAGCCTTGGGAATATTAGCTGAAGCTTGGACATAAGCTCCGATAAATAAATGCCCAAGGCTTGTATTGTGTTAGGAACTAAACCTTGGAGGGGCTTTCCCCTTACTCAAGCAACTGAAATGGAACGGTTTCACAACGGAAACGTGAATGTGTTTGCCGTCGGTATGTTTTACATTTAGCCCCTCTGGCTATATCTGCGTACCCCGCCGCTGTGGCATTTAGACACCCTTTCCCAGTTCCCACCACCACCCGCAAAGCCGCAATGGAGAGAGCGAGTTCGAGAGCTCGCTGGAGGTGGCGAGCGGCGGAGGCGCCGGGGGGCGGGCGGGACGATATCCTCGCGCTCCCAACGGAGATTCTCGACAACATCCTCGGCCGTCTTCCTTTCGAAGATTTGGTCCTCACGAACGGCATCTCTCGCGCTTGGCACCGCCGATGGCAGTCGGTACCCGACCTCGACATCAAGTTCCGCGACGGCTCCACCGCCGCGACCAGCCGCGCTATACTGTGGCGGTGCGCCGCTCCGGTCCGCGGATTCACCGCGCACGTCCGCACACGCCGCTTCCTCGGTCCGGAGCGCCCCACCCGCTGGCTCCGCGCCCCGCCCGCTGGCTCTTCCCCCTGGCGCACAAGCGGATCGAGAAGCTAGTCCTCACCCTCGATGATGACAGCATTGTACTGGGCCCCGGTATATACTCCTGCCTCACCCTCACCCACCTTGAGCTCCATGGTCATTCCCGCTGCCGATTGCTGCGCGCTCCGCTCGGATTTGGTGGATTCAAGAACCTCGTCAGCCTGTTCTTCGAGAATCTAGTTCTCCCGTTCACTGGCGGCGGGGCACAACTGCAGAATATCATATCGTCTTCGCCCCACCTGAGGCAACTTACTTTGATCAGCGTTCGGTTCGGCCGCCACGACGGTGTGCCCACCGAGGAGACGTGTGCCATCCGGGCCCCCAACCTTGAGACCCTGAAGCTTATGATCTTCCGCGACAGCAGATTTTACATTCCAGAAGACCTCCCATCTCTGGAGGAGGCAGCTATCTCTGTGGTTGACAACGATCTGTTCAGAGCGCAAGAATTTCTGGCGATTTTCAGACGGCTCTGCAATGTTCGTGTGCTCACATTCGACACTGAACCATATCAGGTACCTGCATTGCCTCCTATCTCCATGACATCAGTTGAGATTCCAATTTCAACACTGTATATTGTTGCTTCCTGTACTTGGGTGATCGTGATGACAAACAGAGGAACGATAATAAGATAGTACTATGCAGCTTTTTATCCTTCATGTCAGAAATCTTGGGTAACTCTTTCCTGAATGCTGAAAGTATACGACTGTTTATCCTTCATCGATCTTGTCTGAATATTGAAAGTATTCTGTCACTTCCTTGCTTGGTTACTTTTCCCTGACATGGATTTCGTGCACTAGTTACGATGCCACAACAAATTGTTAACTGGGAGTTAAACTTTGTAGTACTGAACTAATTAGGAGTTTAAGATGTGTATTGTACTGAACTTTTAAGGATACAGAATGTTGCTTGTACTATCATAAACTTCAAACTATGTTAACTATGGATACAATTAATATGAGCGAAATGCATGTGAATCTGGAGCGTCTGATATGAAAACCTGGAAACTTTGTAGTACTGAACTAGTTGAGAGTTTTAAGATTTGTAGTACAGAATTCTGCATGTACTGACATATGAAACGATTTGGTGAAAGAGTTATAAACTTCGAAAACTGTGAACTATGGATAAAATAAGTACACGCGAACAATGCATGTCTCTTATGAATCTTGAACATCTGATATATAAACCTGACAACTTTGTAGGACTGTGTTTAAGATTTGTAGTATACTTTTTAAGGATATGTAGTTCTGCCTGTAATGTCATAGGAAACATTTGGATGAAAGATTTATAAACTTGCAAATCTGTGAAATAAAATTACTAATGGAAAATGCATGTCTCTTTCGAATCTGGAGCGGCTGATAAAATATAGGTGGCCGTTGTGCAACAGTGGACTTACTTATCCTTAGAGCATCTTGTATTAACTGTGTCTTATGTTTTACAGCTTACCGTTAATCCACTCGAAGGCATTTCATGGAAGTTTCAGAAGTTGAGGGTTGCACGGCTGATTGTGAATTTTGGCAAGCTACAAAGTGTAATGTTGATATTCTCTGTGCTGAAGTTGGGACCATTCATTGAAAATCTTTATCTAAAGGTAACATTTGATGCACTCTCCATATTAATAGACAACCTGTCACTGATTTAGTTGTTTATTAAATGACACAGCAATTTTGCAATTTCCTGATGTAGGTAGACCTGTTTGGTACTACCAGAAGTGCACGGTACAATGACGAATATGATGAAGGGATAAGCGATGATGAACTGGGTGAAGAGAAACTTGAAGATTTGCTCAGTGAAGTCTCTTTTAACGGTCTGAAACATATCTCGGTCGATGGTATGTTGTACCTACCAAACGACAGATGGTTTATGAAATTCCTGCTGTCTAAGGCTGGATCACTTGAATCCTGTCTTGTGACTTTTGGCTGCTGGAGAGAGACCCGATCCTATGCCGAAGCACGCATGGAGTTAGAGACCTGCCTGAAAGTGTCGCCCCAAGTGAAGCTCACGGTCCAGCATAGAGGAAACAGGGCCCCAAATCCCGAAGACTCTTGAGTGCTTCGAAACATCCAATACTGTAAACTTGTCCATTCCGCTAGCTGCCTGATAAGACATCGATAGGTAACACATGTTACAAACTTGTCCATTCCGATAGCTGCCTGACTGATTGCTTCGGATGTACAATTGAACATTGATATGGAAGCATATTCATATTGTTTCTATTCATGGATAATTTGTTCTAGTGAAATGCCAGGTTAAGGTTTGGCAGCTCAACTTGAACCGCAGCTTCAAGTTCAGGTTCAGGTTCAGCAGGGCCTTGCAAGCAAAATATTGCTTTATCATATAGCTGCAGCTTCATTATCTAGTGTGCTCACGTTAGAAAGAAAACATGCTCCCTCTGTCTCAAAATACTAGATGTTTGGAATTTTTTAAAATTTGGATGTATCTATATTTTTTTCCGAAATGCCGGCGGCGGCACAGGTAGAAGAAGAGGGAGAAGCCGACCAAATTAGATGTCAGGCCTCCTATTAGTGTTGTTGGTCTCCTGCTCTGTCAGACACTCTGTTTTTGAAGATTCATTCGACAGCGCTGCTGTCCTATGCTAAAAGAGAATAAGATAACGATTCAGGGCGTTATGCAAGATAACGGTTCATTCGACTTCCTGCTTAAACCATGTTGTCTTAACTGCCGGGACGACCGAGCTATCGCAAGAATGTTCCTATGAAACTCAATTTAGTTTTCCCTTAATTTCTGTTCTACAGTTTGCTCAACTAGAAGTCTCAATTGATCGCGAGGTCTCCATATCAGGAACGTAGTTGTCCAATTCTGAATGGCAGGATCTGACCCATCGCCACCCCCACCCGTGCACACCGCCGCCGCCGTAGTACCCAACACCGGCCACCTTGTCGTCTCACCTCGCCGCTCCCCACTCCGGCGAACTCGGCTATCTCACTAGTGCTAGGTGAGGAGCCTATTTCTCCTAGTGCATTTCCCTTGCTCTCTTGCTTCCCGTGGTTGAGACCCGAGATGTCGAACACCCTGCCACCGCAACCGCTTGTCGCCGTCCGCCGCTGCTGCTGTCGCCGCTGGACGAACCCGACATGTCCCCTAGCATCCTATCGCTCTGGAGCATAGGCCCACACCTCCCCTATATCGAGGTATTCCACCGGAGCAACACCACCGACCGTGCACGCGCCGCTCGCCACTGACAACATGACCACGTCGCCTCATTGTCATATCTGAAACCGCGCCTCTCCAGCCTTCTCCATTTGTCCTCCGGTTCAGCACGTAACCCTTATTTGTTCTCGGTTGAAGCATATTTCCAACGCATCAAACCAAGGTCAAAACGGAGTCCTGTGCCACTCGCTATCATCCGCCGATGTTCCGACGTTTCTCACTGTCGCGCCGACTTCTCGTTGAACCTTTTTCTCAAAAGCCCTTCAGTTTATGTGCTAAATTACCGAACGGAGCCCCTGTGCCAGCAACTTTTCAAGAAAACCACCAACCTTTTCCCCTGTTGAACACGCGCTCCGTTTTCTTCTGGAATTTTTCACCGGAGTCGTTTTTATCACTCCGGGGTACCCTAAACCAGTCAAACTTCGGTCAACTCTGTTTAAAATTCAAATACAAATCTGATTTGCTTCCTACCTTCCAAATAAACTCGAATTTGACAAAAGTTTTAAAACTACAAGTGTTTGAAATAATTCAAATATTAATAATATAAACTTTTTTTATTAATGATTATTCTAAGTAGTCAAACTATTAGTAACTTTTTTGCCCTTTTCTATTTATCTTGCAATATTTAATATCTTTTAAAATGTAACTTCGAATTTGATAAATAATATTTAATATCTTTTAAAATGTAACTTCGAATTTGATAAATAATATGTCTAAATCGATCATAAAAACTAGACAAATCTAAATATGACATCTATATCATCACTTGCATATTTTATAATGCATTTTAAATATGGAGCTACAAGGTTTACCACTTATAAAATGCCAGATAAAATTATGCTTAATTATTTTGATGCATGTAATGCTTCACCAATGTTGTACTAACTTTATGCCTTGCATATAGCATCATATCATCATGGATTACCTTTAGTGCTTGCTTGCATCTGTCCATCTTATTTGTGCAATTTATTTATATGGCCCCATGTTTGTTTGGTTTTTATAGAATAGACGCTGAGAAAGGAGGTTATCAAGGAGAATCTGGGGTTTACTCGCATGCCCAAAACATTTCTACTTTACACCAGAATTCTCAGGCAAGCATTCCTCTGCTTTCATTTAGATTAATAGCAACTATGCCTCTATCTTATTTGTCGGAGATTATCCCCGCAGGGTATCTAGGGAAGTAGGTAGACTCGAACACAAGGGGGCCACACACGATCTCTCCGAGATCCCTCTATGAACTTGGTGAGGAACAGTAGGATCACTGCAAAATGGCACGGGAGGTGATACGTGCATGACGGAGGAGGTGAAACCCAATTTCAGGACTCCACCAAGCTAGGATTTTAATAATGTGTTTTATATTTCTAGTCATGTTGTGGGCCAATTAGTATTTTTATTTGTGTGAGTTTTGGCTTGGATTGAGCCTGTCCAACCAAGTCAGGTCGGGCCCCATTAGGTGGGGCGCCCTAGCCTCCATATAAGGAGTTGGGGGAGTTAGGATTTCGAGAGTTTAGTTGATTAGTCTAAAACTATAGTGTGTGTTACTTGGTGAAGCATCCCTCTGGGGAAGAGGATGTCGTTTATTAGTTTATAATAAATATTGTTGCGAAGTTTCTTGTATTCATCAAGAATTATCGTGTTTTGGTTTGAGGTGTGGAGATCTTCATCACGTTGCTTGCTGGATTCTTTCTTACCTTTAGGTGCCGTTCATCAATGTTGTTAGAAGGAATTCTATCCGAATTACTCGCTGTGAAAGATTACTGTGAAAGATCACGACAAAACTTGTAGGATCATTTGGTTGATTATTATCATGTGGGGTATCAGATTACTAGGTTGATCACGGTAAATTATTTCTGATCAGTCTACTCTTTCGTTTTGCTCAGTTTTGGCTGCTCTTAGGATAAATTTTGGCTGCTGGAGATCGAGCGGGTTGGTCCTTCGAGATAGATTGTTTTTCCGTCCACAAGGAGTTCACGAGCAACGGGGGGAAAAAGGCGCGTGTCTTAGAACAGATCAGGGGAGCATGTTTGCCACATATTACTTTGGTCTTCTATAATTTGCCAAACAGTACTTTGTCTTTTACTTTTGGAAAACGCTGGCTTTCATCCGTCCGGGGGATCGTGAGCTCGTGTCCCCGGCTCTGGCGTGAGAACGACGCTGCCCTCCACCCCTTTATCTCCTATCGTTTTTCTCGACCACTAGTTTTCCTCTTTTCCTTTTTCTTTCTCTCGCGTTCTCCCTCAGATCTCACCGCCGCACCTTGTTGTCGCATCTGCTCGACGCCTCTAGACACCGGCGTCCACCCTTGCCCCGTCTCCTCCCCATGCCAGCTCCACCTGGTCGTTGCGCCTCCCGCTGCTCTCCACCATAATCCTTTGCTCCATTCACTCTATGTGAGGCGGCGACAACTCCCCCTTGGCCTTGCTGGGATATTTTTTCAAGCGACCCTCCATGTTGCTATGAAGGAACGACGGTCATGCTACCTTTGTGGGGGTGGTGTGCTATCATGGTGGTAGGGGGTTGCTGCCAATAGGAGCCGGCTTTGCTGCCAACGGTGGCTGACCTTGCTGCCAACGGCGGCCAACCTTGCTGCCTATAGGAACCGGCCTTGCTACAATTGGCGGTCGGCATTGCTTCAAGGGACATGGCTCACTTTGCTACCATGGTGGCAGGGGTTGCTGCCAGCGGCGATGGGCCATGTTGCCAACAGTGGCAGCCATTGCTGCCATGGCATGACGGTGTTGCTGCCATCACGGAGGCACGATGCAACCATTGCGAGGCGAGGTGCTTCTAGGCACGACGGTGATGCTGCAAGAAGGGGCAGTGGGACTGCCAACTGTGCTGTCGTAGGTGGACACATGTGCTCTATCAGTGGGGAAGCGATGCTACAAGGAGAGGGTGCCGATGCTGCAACAAAGGGGCGGCGGTGCTTCTCACCGGAGTCGACCTGCCGCCGACGGTGCTGCCGGTGATGCTATCAATCGCCTGGGATTTTATAGCCACAGGGACAGGTGAAGTTGCGATGGATTTTCTAAATGGGAGCTACTTTTTTTTTGCCGCATGAGGTAGTTGGAGGTAGAGGGTTTTTTTTAGAGATAAGTAGACACGTGGCAAGCGTTGGAGGCGGGGTTCCGATCCCCCAGGGACGCTCAGCGCTACCTTTTACTTTTTGCCACACATTATACTAATACCGTTATTATTTGCCCTATTTCTCCTTTTAAAGTTATATTATTTTTTGACTCCAAAATACGGTGTAAAATACACGTACACCTGGCTGGACCGAACCAAGTGAGTTCCATCGATCAATCAACCGAGCCAGTTCCAGTTCCCAGCAGTGGAGAAACATGGGGCCTGGACGGAGCATCGGTAGCAGCCGCGGCACGATGGGAAGCGGGAGAGCCACCGCCAGCTAGGCAGCAACCACGGACTACCCGGGGGACCACGGACCTTCCTCCCGCCGGCGACCGGCGATGATCTAACCACGACCGGCGGATGATGTATATATTTGTATTGTACTAACCATCATGGGCCCTTTGCGAAAATACAACTCTACATACACGTGGGTGTTCCGGGCTTATCAAGGCCGTTCATTCTCTCTTTTGCTTTGAGTCCGTGATGCTAGTTTAGAGCAAACACCCCAAGCTATATTACTTTCTTGTGAGCAAGCCCCTCCACGTTGTACCTGATGTATCTCTGGTTTTTTCCTCATTAAAGGAATCTTTGTTTCACCATACAAATCAAGGAAATTTCACCATGCAAATCAAGGAATGTTTCTAGTAATATAATCAGCGCATCCAGGCAGAGCAGAGCAGCAGGCTGCAGGCTGCGCCTGCCCGCCGTGAGACGCCACTAATAGCCGGAAGCTATAGCTGCTAGACGTGAGGTTCTGTAGGCAATCGTTGCGTGCTCCTTGCTAGACATCAGGTTGACTGTGATGCAGACGATTCCTTCGCCGGCAAGCGCATGTAGCGCCTCCGGCAGAGCGGGCCGGCTGCCGCTGCCTGGGATATAGAGTTCTCGTATGGCAGATCTCGATGAGCGGACGGGCACCGCAATGGCCGGCGATGGCACATGCGACGTTGGGTGATGCGGAAAGGCTACCGAGAAGGTCCCGCACGTCCGCGTGCCCCGCCGCCGGAGTAGCCGTTGTTATCGACTTCGGAACGGCCGAGATTTCGGACATCACACCAGTCCAGCTTAGGTGGGAAACTACCAAACAAGTTGTACCAGTACACCTTCGGCTCCTAGGGGCGCGATTGTCGGCAATGTCCAGGTTGTAGATGTGAAACTGCAACTCCGAATCTTAAAGACAATACTGACGGTTCAGATAAGCCCGTGACGCCCACAACTATGTGGAAAAACTGCGTTGGGACCTTTGTGCATTGCTCAAACATCCTGCAATGGATAATCAGTTCTCTGCTTATGGATAAAGGAGCTGTGTTGTTTCTCTTCCAATAATTATGTATACAAATATACAAATTTTATATAATACTAATGAGTCAATTTCATAGCTGAACTACCTACAAGGGCCAATTTTCATTGTGAGCTGCTTTTCATAGAGTACAGGGGACTAGGAAAAGAAAAAGAAAACTGGAAAAACAACCGACAGAAAAACAACTCTTTATTCAAAGGACAATTTAGGCTCCCATGGTTTTTGAAGTAGGTTGTGCACACTTGAACGGCCGGCGTTGCGCCGCAAATTCAGGTCTAGCAGATTGGATGTGCTTCTTGAACAATAACGACAGTTGCCTGAACTTGCAAGCAGGAACAAACACGCATAAGATTCAACCTGAATCTTTGCAACCTTCAAATCTCCTTTGCACAACACTGCCACGCCTGCGAATCCCGGCGCTGCCTCGAGGAGCCCTAGGTCCGGGTCGGTGTCATCGGCGGCGAGCGGCAGCTTAGCACATCCTGCGCCGTTCGTTGTTGGTTCCCTGTCCGTGGTTGCCGGCGGAAGGAAGATCCCTGCGCCTGGGTAGTCCGTGCTGGCCGCGCCGGCGCTCCCACTTCCCGTCGTCCGGCCACTGTCCGCACCAGGTCCCCTGTTTCTCCTCCGCTGGGAACCGGAACGCGCTCGGTTGATTGATCGATGGAGCTGACTTGGTTCGATCCCATCCAGGCGTACGCGTATTTCACACCGTATTTCAGAGTAAAAAACAATATCTATATCTATATCTATATATCTATACCTATAATAATAAAGCACGAAGTGTTTTTCCCGGTTCAACACTTTTTTGGACGATTTTGTCCCTACAGTTTAGAGAAACTACTCACCACTGTCACTCGCAATGTCTCTTCTTCCATCCGATCGTCTCTTCTTCCATCCGATCGTCGCGTCCACGAGTTCGCCACGTCTATAGGAGTCCAACGGGTGAGTTTGACACGTCTAGGAGTTCAACAAGGGCAGGAGTCGGCGGTTCGTTCGTCCGTCGTAGCTTTACGTCTTCGTTATGTCTCGTGGTGCGTTCGTTGTTTTTCTTTTTGTTCCGTATCCGTCTGTCTTGGTGTACCTAATTTCGTGCACATGTTTTGGTCAGCAAGGCCACCAGGTCGGGGCGCCCCTGGTTTCCTTCGAATCCTTCGAACAAGAGTTTGGTACGAACTCAATTGCTCGGGAATCGAATCCCGCAGGAATAGCTCCGCTTAATTTCTTGCCTCCTCGGCCACGAAAGCCCACCCATATATAGCCCCTCTTCTCTGCATCTGATTGCTGCCGCAGATACCCTACAAAAATTCCAGACAAATCAATCGAACGAAGTTCGCTCGCCACAGCCCACGGAAGACAACAGAAGTCCCGGATCGATGGATCGTACTCTAGACACCTGCGAGCGAGTTCGTTTCGTGTCCATGATGTGGGAGAGTCTCCATGATGCCAGAGAGAAACAAACAAACCAGGACCGTGCGCAACATCATACTCTCGGAGGGCTAAACTCCATCTAGAAGGAAGAAGAAGAAATCCAGAGTGATCGCCAAGGACTATGGTCGTCGTTTGGTGAAAGATAAAGGAATCAAGCGGGAGGTTCTTCTAGCTCCGTCCGATGTTACTAGGATGGCGGTGATTGGTGGAGGCCTAGACCTTAGGTCGATGGTTCACACCAGGGTCTTCTGTGCAGGTGGTGTCGTCCTCGAGGAAAATCGAGCCGATCTGCTTAGCGGATGGTGTGCCACGCCTCTTGTCGCTTGCTCAAACCCATCGGAGTTCCTGCGGCTGGTATGATGTGCTCTTCGGAATTGGGGCCGCCGATCGCGCTGACTTTCCGGCTCGACTTTGATGTCCACGTTCTACTCCTAGCTGCATTGCTAGAGCCGAGCAGGTGATGCACATTATGCTCGCATGCAAGACTCTTCTGAAGGACTCACGTGCGTGTCCATGATGGTTTCGGAGAGCTTTCCCTGGCTCAAGTTAATAAAATATCACATGTTGGTTAAGGACACACATCAGGAGTCGCTAATCTTGGATGCTAACTGTCCGTGGCTTTATCTTGCACCGATGTTGCAGGGGCGCAGGAGGCCTACGGACATCTCTACCAGGTCAATCCAACCCGTCCGAACATGTCCGAAATCGTACGCGCGGACACGCGGAACCTGCACGACGTTTCAGCAACCCGATCCATCCGGACAAACGCGTCCAGCTCGATCCATCCGTGCATCAAATATATGCTCGCATGGTCAGAAGACGAGGGGCGGCAGGCTGGACGAGGAAACTGTGCAGCTTGGTCGGAGCGGGCATAGCCTATAGGCGGGGCGTTAACTGATCTGCACGGCAGGACACTCTGGGTGGACCATTGCGTGTATAACTGTAGCCCCTCGCGATGTGTACCTCCTTCACACAAAAAGTGCACTCGATCCATCATTTGCCATATTACTGTCTATGCATCTAGCATTGTTTCTGACCTATTATCATATAATGGCATCACGTTTTGTATGATGCGGACTACACATATGTCCAATTTTAACGGCCGAGTGGGACTAATGAAACTACACTGTCTACACATAATGGTAATTGGATTATTGTACTCTGGTTGGAACAGTGATTGAATGCGATTAGTTGTAAACGTCAGTACATATAGAAAGTGCATTTCTTAGGTATTAACTTTAATTTAATGGATTTATCTCAATGTGCAGAAAAATCTATGCATAAATAGTTTGAAATATTTTATTCCGTCTTAGACGCATGGTTTGTTCGAAGAATAAGTTCTTGAACTAATAACACTTTGTATAAAATTTAAATGTATTACTTGGAATTGATGTTATGTGATTTTCAAACATGGTAGAAAAGACAGATCATTTAAAGCATCTATGTCATTTGGTTCAATCCACATACTGATTTAAACATATGAAAGGACGTCCATTAGATTTCACGTGTCACCGTAGCAACACACGGATTTTATGCTAGTACCTATAAAGCGAGAAATATGGCAAATTATAAGGGTCGTGCTAGGCGTCTTCCGGGAATCGAGCCTTCTGATCCTCCGGATCGAGCGAACGACACGTGTCCCCCAAGACCAACTCACGCACAGGATCCCGCTTTGACGTGTCTCGCATCTATAGCAAAAAAAAGGGATTTGCTATAGGGCGACCGTTTTACAGATGGAAAACACTGGCAGGCGTTCAGACAGCTATGTCCACGACAAAAAAAAACTAATCCTATATGTGTTGTCGGAAGCCGGGTCAAACGAGCTTGTCTTATGGTCCGAGCCACACAAGCCTAAAGATGCATTACGTGGTGAAAGTAGCTATGATTAGAGCATAATCATAAAATGACAAAACTGCTGATGTCACATGTATTAAATGTAAAATTCAAAAATTTAAAATGTTTTGTAGCTCAAACTGTTTATCCGATTGATGATCCGTTTTTATTATTGGACTAGTCACGACGAGATCTTCGAAACTAGATCTCATGTTGATATATTTTAATGATATTTTTTTTGGTATAAAAGTTATCCATCCCATAACATATGAGTTATCCAGGCTATAGTATATAAGTTATCCACCCTATATAACACGTTGTGTGAAGACTCTTTTGTATGGATGCAAAAGTGTATCCGACGACCGTCCTGAGAATTACATAACTTGGTAGGCGTTCTGACAGGCATGCATGTTCTAGCTAAAGAACACGGTATTTTTTACCTAAAAGGTACCCATCAGTAATATTATAGTTATCTAAACTTCAACATGTAAGTTACCCACCCTATAACATGTAAGATATCTACCATTATAAAAATTTATCCATAGATAGAATCTAAAATTTATGTGTTGGGTAACTTATATGTTTTAGGGTGGATAAGTTATATACTATGACATGGATAAGTCACGTGTTAGAGGTGGGTAATGTTGTGGTATTGCCGACGAGTACGCCATGGAGGGGTCCTCATAGTGCGTGTTTAGAGACGTGGGGAAAGGCGGACGGTCGACGGGTACGAGGTAACATAGTTTACCCAGGTTCAGATTCCACGACGGTGGCGGAATCCTACTTCTGCTATAAATCACTATAAGGACAATACGCCGAGTTATAGAGATAGATTCACTGTGCGAGGTTATATGAAGTTGTGCCCTAAAGGCTTCCATAGGCCCGACTTATATAGTCGCCAGGTCCTAGGGTTACAGGGAAAAGTCCTAGCCGGACAGGTTACAGAGTTCTAGACCGTCTATTACTAGTCTTGTGTATCTTGCACTCCAAGGCTCCGGTACGCTGATAACTCCACCGTGGCCTTCCTTTATCTGGCATGGGCAACCCTTCTGGATCCATCTAACTGGGCCGCCCAGCAGGCCATAGGCCATGCTACCAACTATGGGCCATCCGGGTTATCCGGATAAGTGACATGCTATGAGGATACCCATATAGCATATCCCCAACAGTAGCCCCCGAAGAACTCCGAGATCTTGCGCCGTCCTGCCTCTTCAGATGAATGCTCCGTATAGTAGGATGTCGGCAAATCGTCAAGCAATATCTTGTAGTCCTCCCAAAGAACCCTGCAAAGCTTTTCTCCATCTTCAACTTGTAAGCCGGAGAAATGCCGAATCTTCCATCGTACTCTTCCATAGTCAGATTGGATCCGTCCATGTCGGAATCTTCGATGTGACGGCTCATCTACCTATGTCAGCTAGGACGATGTAGGCTTAGGTCAGCGACGCCTCGTAACTTACACATGTAGATAATGCAATCATGTCCGATTTTCCCGCGCGAGCGATACGAACCGTTGGCAGCGACGGTTGGAGACGTGGCGAAATTTCCGCACATGTTCGCGAACACGTCGTCTACGCGGCAACCGTGGGGAGATTTCCACTTTTTACCTCATTCTCCTCGCATAATCTTCTTCCTCCAGTCGCGTGCCTCCTCGATCTCTCCACGAGAATTCTCGAAAAAACCCTAGCTCCAATCTGCACCAGTCGCACCCAATCTCACTCCATGGCCAGCAACAACACTTCTCCATCAATGGCGGCGTCGAGCGAAGCCACGGCGAAGCCATAAAGCTCCATCGTCGTGCCTCCAGAGGGCCTAGTCATCCCCGCTTCGGCGGTTATCGAGTCCGCCGGCGGCGACCTTAATCTAGCGACGCTAGAGCCGTTGGAGGAGGAACCAGACTCACACAAGGGCGACTGGCGCGGCTCGGATATCACAGACTGTGATATCCAAGAGATGGTCGCCGAAGGTTACCTCCCCGCGACGGAGGGACTTGCCTGGCGGGCGGCGCCGGCCGGCGAGGTGACACCTTCTCCCCAAGCCGGAGAAAAGGTGTACCTCAAAGCTCAACTGGTACGCGACGTCTCCCTGCCCATCTCCAACTTCTTCCTCTCCGTCTTGAACCATTATAGAGTCCAGCCCCAGAACCTTTCCCCCAATAGTATCTTAGTGCTTAGAAACTACGCGGCACTTTGCGAGGGATACTTAGGGATAAGGCCTAGGTTAGACCTTTTTGTGTACTTCTTCACCGTCAAACGTGAAGCCGGACATAGCAAGGAAGATCTTAGGAACTGTGGCACCTTAAGCTTCAAGATTCGACCTGGCCGGCGGTTCCCTGACATCGTCAGCCACGAGTCCTGCAAGAATTGGCAACGGACGTACTTTTACGGCCCCGACATCCCCCTGGCGGGCCGACAAGTTACGTACCCGGACTTCGTTGACGGAGCCGCCACTGAAGCCTCGTCATGGAGATCCCAGGCTTCCCTTCCCTCCGACCTCGACGCTTCTCGCGCAATAAGGCGGATCGAATGGTTTGTAGAGACGAGTTTGACCGACTTGGACCTAGCCATGTGCTGGTACATCAGGCGAATCCAACCTCTGCAGCACCGTGCGAAGCTCATGCATGAGTATACCAGCGACAAAAGGGATAGTCTCCGCATCTCCGGACAACTTCTCGAGCGACTCCGTCAAGCTCCGTCTTAAGGACATTGTCAAAGTGAAGGATAAGAAGTGTGGCTTCACCATCACCTATGACATGTTTGTAGACGGCAAGTGCCCATAGGTAGGTTTTTTTTTCCGTGTATGACATATACTCCAGTTCTTCTGTCTTGTAGATATCATCTTATCTAACACGACGACTCTTCACTTTACAGCTTAGCGACATAGATGAGATGAGTATGGATCCTCAAATCTATGATCCAAAGATGAAGGAAGTCACGGTCGTGTCCGACGACGAAGCTCCGTTGGCACGAAAGCGGAAGAGCTCCACCTCTGACGCTGCTGACGGAGGCAAGAAGAAGAAGACGGAGGGTGGAGCCTCCAAAAAGACTACCACCGCCCTGGAGGCGGAAAAGAGAAAAGTTATCGGGATCCCCTTTGCCAAAGCACCCCCACTTGTGTAAGCTTCTCTTTCTACGACATTGTCTATTTATCTGTCTTGCTCCTGTACTTATGCATGTTGCACGTTTCAGGAAGAAATCCACGACTAGCCTCAAGAAGACCTCCAAAACATCGGGGGCTTCTCGAAATATCAAGGACATGCTGCATCGCGACTCCTCCCCTGCCATCGCCCCTGCCACTCCTGCCGTCAAGCCCTCGTCTGCCTCGACAAGCTCACAAGCTAAGAAGGCATCAGGCCCTTCCATCATGGAAGTGGATTCTGGCGCCTCAACCGAGCTTGCTGTTGTCGGCGAGCAGGCAACGCAGGAGAGTACCGCCCAACAAATGGCTGAAGCTCCGGCTAAGGATGCCATCGGTGGTGGCAAGGCGGTGATGGAAGATGGTACTTCTGCCGTTGGAGGCACCCCCGCACCCCAGAAAACCATAGTCTATCCGAAGATAGTCTATCCGGTACTTACACCGGGTAGCACTGCTTTGGTCCCTGGTGCGGTGCCGACATCTCTGACGTGCGGTCTAGAGGAGCTCCGCCGGCAAGTAGAAATCTTGCAAGGAAACAGCGAATCCTTTGCCAAGCTGCTGGCCGAGAGTTCTACGAACCTCAAGATCATCGCACTTGTAAGTTTTCTTTGCCTTTAGCTTTTCATATGAGTATCCCACTGTAGCCCCCGAGGATGTAGACGGAAAAACCATAGGTTTGCGCATCTATATGCTCTAAGAGTGACTAAGTTAGAAAACCTCTCACTGTAGCCCCCAAGCATTTTTAGATGGAATGAACTATTCCGACTAGATGCTTTAAGAGTAGCATACGCAGTGTTTATAAATTTCAATACTGTAGCCCCCCAAGCTTCTAGTTGCAACTGAATTAGTTCCGACTAGATGCTTTAAAGAAAGCTAAGCCTATGTCCGAGTTAAAAACTTTATATTGTAGCCCCCAAGCTTCTAGTTGTAACTGAATTAGTTCCGACTAGATGCTTAAAGAAAGCTAAGCATATTGTTAAGTCAAAAACTCTCGCTGTAGCCCCCGAGCGTCTAGATGGAAAATTTCCGACTAGATGCTCCAAGCAGACTAAACAACTTTTAACTTTGTTCTTTTCTCCACAGAACGAGAATGCTCGGAGGGGCATGACCAATGACAAGTACCTAAAGATGAATGCAGATCTAGAAGCTGGAAAGGGTAAAACTGCCTTCTTGAAGGAATAGATCACCAAGAGCAAGCGTCTATTTTATTTTTCGCATTCCGACTTGGTATTGTGCCCATATTCTCCGAGTACTCACTTTGTACTTTTCTTTCTCCGACTTGCAGAAACCATTGCCAAGGCCAAGAATATTGTCGAGCAATCCAAGCACATTCAAGAGCTGGATAGCGAGAACAAAATTCTTAAGCAGGAGAGGAAGGACATGCTGAAAATGCATGAAGAGTCGATGAAGGCCCTGCAGGACTCCGCCGCCGAGGAAATCAACCGCTTGAAGGAGGAGATCGCGATCTTAAAAGATCAGAAGCGAGCTGCCGAAGATCAGAATCATCACCATAGCGAGGCATACAAGCTCCTCCAACAAGAGAAACAATCCTTGGCGGACACCCTCTGGCAAGCTGAGGCCAGCATCTTTAGTAAGTTTTCTCCGACTTGGATTTCTGTAGTCTGGATACTTTGAATTGTTGAAATCATGCGCTCCTTATCGGAATTTGCAGCTCCTATGGGTTTAACCCGATCACCTCCTCCGGCCAAGGAATGCATGGTTCTTGTCGGCAACTGCATCAACACCGCCATCACCCAAGCCAAGGAGATTGCCAAGCCCCTCCAGATAAACATCAAGGCATCGGACTCCATGGCGAAGTACTCGGAGATTCTGCACCGAGCCCCCGAGCGTATCACAAGCTGGAAAGCTTCGTGTGCACGGGCTGGCGCGAGGATGGCGCTGTCAATGGTCAAGGCACACTATGAAGGTGACGACATCGACACGGTGACCTCTGGTATACCCGACGTCGACGATGATGGCAAAGAGATTGATCATGAAGCCATCTTGTCATCACTTGCGGGCTATGACACCAGAGTTGCCGAGTTTGTAGACATCGACGTCTTCGTGCCCATGAACATCATCGACAGCGGCAACCAAAATTCTTCTGAGTCCCACCACAACGCCGACTTCGAGGGTGGCTCTCCGGCTGGTGATGATGCTGCTTCTAAGTCACCTGCGCCAAAGGAGTGAAAAACAACTTTGTAATGTTTGTTTCCCCTTTGGTGTATATGCGGAAAAAACTTTGTTTATGTAACTTAAGGCGGAAAACAATGGTTGTTATGTCCTGCTGCTCAAGAACTAGTTTCCAGCATGTATATATTTTTTAAGCAAGTGATGGCTTATCCATTACTTTGGTTCTTATGCTTGACTTTTCGTGAGTCGGAAGACTCGTTGTCAGAACCATGCGCTTAGGTGATGATGCCCAATGGCACCATCAATAACCTGAGCACAAAATCGCCGACAATAAGTGCCGAAAGTCACTACTCCTGAATCCACATAAAAACGACAAAGAACGTGTAGACCCGAAAACTTAAGCTAACGCCCGTAGGCGGAATTTTCACAAGTGCAAACGCAAAGCTTGTGCATAAAGGTTTTACATGATCCAAAAATAAACACTAAAGGAGGTAAAAGACTCAAAAATATGAGTGAACTAGAGAGCTTTATTTCATTGATCATATAAGAGGTACACAATTAGATAAAAAAAATGCTAAGTGTAAAAAGGACGTAGATGTGCTATGTTCCATGGCCAATCAAGCTCCGGGTAGTCATCATCCGGGTCACGTCGCTTACGCTTATGATCCTTGTTGGGTCTATCCTTCAGTTCACGATTGTCAACGAGGTAGTAAGACCCATTGAGTAGCACCTTGCTTATGATGAACGGTCCTTCCCATGGCGGGGATAGTTTGTGCGACTTCTTCTGCTTAAGTCGGAGCACCAAATCCCCCTCTTTAATCAAGCTATGCCGAACGCGGAGACTATGGTAGCTGCGTAGATTCTGCTGGTAGATGGCAGATCTTTGGCATGCCAAAACACGCTCCTCCTCGAGAAGGTCCACATCTAGGCGTCTGGATGCTTCAGCATCGTCTTCATCGTAGGCGGCAACCCTTGGTGAATCGTGAAGGATGTCGGAAGGGAGGATGACTTCTGCTCCATAAACCATGAAGTAAGGGGTGTAGCCGGTGGATCTGATAGGTGTAGTTCGTAAACTCCACAGCACAGATGGCAATTATTCCGCCCAGGCTCTAGCTGCTCTATGTAGCGGTGCCTCAAGACGTGGCTTGATTCCCTGCAGAATTAATCCATTGGCTCGCTTAACCTGACCATTGGATTGTGAGTGTGCCACAGATGCAAGGTCAAGTCGGATGCCTTTCTCCCAACAATAAGCCTCCACTTCTACGAGTGACAAATTGCTGCCATTGTCGGTGATAATGCTATGTGGGAGACCAAATCTCACCACTAGATCCCTGGCAAACCTGAGGGCAGTTGCCCCATCAAGCTTTCTAATGGGTTTAGCTTCTATCCATTTAGTAAATTTGTCAACTGCTACAAGCAGATGTGTAAACCCACAAGGTGTCGTCTGTAACGGTCCCGCCATGTCGAGCCCCCAGACTGCAAACGGCCAAGTTATTGGTATTGTTCGCAATTCTTCAGCAGGAACATGCGGTTGTCGGGCATAATACTGGTATCCCATGCATGTCTCAACCAGCTTGTCGGCGTCCGCCTTCGCGGTCAGCCAGTAGAATCCTTGCCGGAAGGCTTTCGCGACCAACAATCGAGGAGCGGCGTGATGCCCGCAATCTCCAAGATGGATTTCGCGTGGGATTTCCATACCTTCTAGCTGGGAAACACACTTTAGGTATACACCAGTAGTGCTCCTTTTGTAGAGTTTCCCATTGATTATGGTATAACCCTTTGCTCGTTGTACTATTTGACGTCTTTCGACTTTGTCGTTGGGCAAAGTTCCGTGTTCGAGATATTCCACGAACGGTTTTGTCCAAGCCGGAGGGACCTTAGTCACCATGTTGACAAAAGAGTCAGCTCTATCCGGGTTGTCGATGTCGGCTCCCTTCACAGATGGTGTGCGCAGGTGCTCTAGGAAAACTCCTGGCGGAATTTGCTTGCGCCCTGATCCAAGCTTGGACAGCAGATCAGCCGCCTCGTTTTGCTCCCTAGGTACATACTTGACTTCGTAGCCCAAGAAGCTCTTGGCAATATCGTCCACTTCGTCTCGATATGCCGCCATCATAGGGTTCCGCGCATTCCAGGTGCCAGCCACCTGCTGGGCAACCAAGTCGGAATCTCCACAGCAAACTATGCGCTTGATGCCAATATCCTTGGCGACACGTAGTCCGTGAATGAGTGCTTCATACTCCGCCATGTTGTTTGTAGCCTCGAAGTGGATCTGCAGAACGTAGTGTAGCTTGTCTCCTGTTGGTGACTGTAGCAATACACCAGCCCCCGAGCCGTTGAGCAGCTTTGATCCGTCAAAGTGCATCACCCAGTATTCTGGTTCCGGCAACGAAGTAGCGTCTGGCATCTCCGTCCAATCTGCAACAAAATCCGCCAAGGCTTATGACTTGATAGCGTCGTGTCTCTTGTAGGTGATCTCGAAGGCGGCAAGCTCAATGCCCCACTTCACGACCCTTCTCGTAGCGTCGCTGTTATTGATAATGTCGGACAGTGGAGTTTTGCTCACCACTGTGATTGGGTGCTCCTGAAAGTAGTGCCTCAGCTTCCGAGAAGCAAGGAATACTCTATAAGCTATCTTCTGGTAGTGCGGGTAACGCTGCTTGGACTCCGTCAAGACCTTGCTCACATAGTAAACTGGTCGTTGAACTCCATGCTCATGGCCTGGTTCCTTCCGCTCTACCACGACGACGAGGCTGATTACTCGGTTGGTTGCCGCCATGTAGATTAACAGGGGCTCTCCAGGCTCGGGTGCTGCAAGGATGGGCGCTGAGGAAAGAATCTCCTTGAGCTGCTTCAATGTTGCGTTTGCTTCGTCCGTCCATGCGAATTTGTCCGCCTTCTTCAGCAATTTGTACAGCGGCAGAGCCTTCTCCCCAAGTCGGCCGACGAACCGACTAACTGCTGCAACACAACCCGTTAGTCGTTGAATATCTTTGAGGCATGTCGGGCGGTTTATGTTTATGATGGCCTTGATTTTCTCCGGGTTGACCTCGATTCCGCGTTGGGAGACGATGAAACCCAACAATTTGCCGGCTGGAACCCCGAAGACACACTTCTTAGGGTTGAGCATCATATTGTATTTCCGGAGATTATCAAAGGTTTCTTTTAAGTCGGAGATTAAGTCATTTGACTTTTTAGACATCACCGCGATATCGTCCACATAGGCGTGAACGTTCCGACCAATTTGGTCATGGAGGCATCATTGCATTATCCGCTGGTACGTAGCACCTGCGTTTTTCAGCCCAAAGGGCATCGTGACATAGCAAAACATGCCATATGGGGTAGTGAATGAAGTGGTCAATTGGTCCGACTTCCTCATCTTGATCTGGTGGTATCCTGAGTATGCATCGAGAAAACACAAAAGCTCCGAGCCAGCCGTCGAGTCAATGACTTGGTCAATGCGAGGCAAAGCAAACGGATCTTTGGGACATGCTTTGTTCAAGCCAGTGTAATCAACGCACATTCTTAATTCATTGGTTCCCTTTTTGGGGACAAGTACAGGATTGGCCACCCATCGGGTGTGAAGGACTTCTCGGATAAATCTAGATTTAAGTAACCTAGCTATCTCTTTGCCAATGGCGCGTCTCTTCTCGTCTCTGAAGCATCGTAGAGGTTGTTTCGCTGGTTTGCATTTTGGATCAATGTTTAAGCTGTGCTCGGCAAGTTCCCTAGGTACACCTTTCATGTCGGCAGGTTGCCAGGCAAAGATGTCCCTATTCTCACGGAGGAACTCGACGAGCGCGCTTTCCTATTTGGGATCCAGGTTCGTACCAATGGCGGTGACCTTGGAGGCGTCGCCTACCACAAGTTCCACCGGCTTGGTCTCGATGGCGGCCTTGAACGCAGGAGCGGAGTCGGAGATCTGCTTCTTCGACGTGGGCATCTCTAAGTCATCGACCTTGCTCTGGATCTCTTTGAATTCTTCGCTATAGAGGACAGCTTCTGCAATGGATGCTTCATTGATCTCGCAGTCCCTTGCCTTGGTAAAGCTTCCGGATACAATGATGACACCGTTTGGTCCGGGTATCTTGAGTTTGTTGTAGACGAAGCATGGCTTGGCCATGAACGTGTGGAATATGTCACGACCGAATATGACGTGGTACACGCTCTTGAAGGGGACCACCTCGAAGGTCATGCGCTCTTGGCGGTAATTGTTACCATTGCCAAAGGCAACCTGAAGTGTAATGCACCCAAGGGACCGAGCCTCCCGACCAGGAACTACACCGTGGAAGATGGTATTGGTCCGCCTTAGGTTTGCTTCCATCAAGTTCATCTTCTGCAGTGTATCCAGGTACATGATGTTGATGTTGCTTCCACTATCCACCATACACTTGGTGAACTCCACACCGTCAATCAAGGGGTTGATGACCATGGCCTACTGGTTCTCCATAGGTATAAGGTCTGGGTGGTCCGTCCTGTCCCAAGTTATTGGAACCTCTGACCAGCGCAGGTACTAGGGAACTGGGGGGAGAGTGGCCATCAGGATCCTCAGAGAGGTCTTCTGTTGTCGAACGGTGGGGGTGCCAAGGAAAGTGTGGTAGAATGGTGCCTTTTTTGCAAAGGGGTTCTTGCCCTTATCGTTGCCCTTGTCGGCGTGCTTGGGGTCAACGTCCTCGTCCATGTCACTTGATTCCTTGGACTCCTCCTCCTTCTTCTTCCCCTTGCCCTTGCCTCGCGGTCTGTTCTTCCGACTTTGCTTGTAGCCGGACTCCGGGTCTTCCCTGAGGTCGTTGACGAACTTGCAGTGTCGATTGGTATGGGTGGCCTCACCGTTGGCATCGAGGTGTACGAGGCACGACATATCGCGGTACTCCTCGTAGGTTTAGGGAACGTGGAGAGGTGTCAAGGTTGTTTCACTTCTTCGTTGCTGCCCACGGCCAGCTCCCCTTCCTCTGCCACGTTGTCCGCCATCACCTCGTCCTGCAAAAGTCATGGCGACCATGTCGGTAGATTGCGTTTCTTCTGGAGCGGTTTTCCGCTTTGTACTGCTGTTCCTCCGAGGTTGAGTTGGAACGGCTGTTGCCGGCAAGGAGCCGCGAGCATCGTCGTCGGCAGCTACGAACTCACTAGCCAACTGAATCATCTGGTTCAAGTCAAGCCGGTGATTGTCCTGCAAGCGCTTCAGCTTATGTCGGAGCAACGTGCCCCTTTCCAACCCGTCGATGAAGGCGGCCATGGCGGTCTGAGTGTGCACTCCTACGCAGGAATTCTTCATGTCCAGCCAGCGAGAGAGGTAGGCTCGAGATGTCTCGTCTTTCTCTTGCACGCACCGCTGTAAATCGCCCACAGTGCAGGGATGCTTGTATGTACCCTCAAAGTTTTTGGTGAACGCTTCTTGCATGTCCAACCAGTTGTAGATAGATTCCTCCGGCAAGTCGTCGATCCATTGACGGGTCGTGCCCACCAACATTAATGGGAGGTACTTGACGATGACGTTGGGGTTGCCTCCGGCAATCTCCACCGCGTTGTCGTAAACCTGCAACCATGTGGCTGGCTTGTCGGTGCCGTCATAGGGCTTGATGGTTTTGTCAATCCGGAAACCTTTGGGGTAAGTTGCGAACTGTATTGCGGGTCCAAAGCAACGTGGTCCCAGGCATGGTCCTTCCCGGGCCTCGTCGATCCGCGAACGTGCATCGTACGGCTCCGGGTTCTTCTTCTTCTTGTCAACAGGGGATGGGCTGCGTGAACGACGCGGGCTTCCTCCGCCATGGTGACTGCTTGGTGGTGACGGAGGTGGAGGTGGCGGTGGGTTAGCCTTCTTGCTATTTCCCTCCTGCGACGCCTCATGCCTGTCATGGTTGCTTGTCGGACGCGGAGGGTCATGGTGCGACCTGCTCCTGTGTCCTTGGTTGCGCTCCCCGTCATGACGGGTATGCTCCGTGTTGTCGCGGATGACGATGCCGCACTGCTTTGGTGGGGGCATATCCGTATGATGGTGAGCCTTGTAATCTTCGCGATGTCGGGGGGATCGGGGCGGTGGCGATGGACGACGAGGTCGGGCCTTTTCTCCGTGGTCGGAGATATGGGGATAGCATCCTTCCTATTGCGCGCATCCCTCCGTCTTCGTTCTGATGAACCCGTCTGGGACCCGACATCAAGAGGAGATCTGTCCCTTAGCGGCTTGTACTGGCTAGATTGGCAGAGCGCTGGGTAGACTCAAGCCTTTGAGAGGTGGCCTTTTCCTGCTGCTTCACCGCCTTGGCCACTAGGTCATAGACCTGTTCCACTGCCTTGGGCGATCTATCCTGCTCCAGAAGGGTCTTGGCGACGGCGAGGTTAAGGAGTGGGGTGGGCATCACTTGCTTGCCTTCACTGTCAATGTATGGTTTGGCCTGTGCCGGCTTCGAGGGAGCCCATCCTAGGTTGTGCCATACGCCAGGATCGTTGACGACGCGAGCCGGAGCTTTCTTAGCCTTCTTCTGCTGCAGCAAAGTCTTGTATTCAGCCTCCATTGCTCTAGATTTCTCTATAGACTTCTACGTGTTGACCAGATCTCGATCTAGTTTAGCGCCTTGCTCCGCGATGGCCTGCGCATCCTCCAGCAGCTGCTGGCGCTTCTCGTCAAGCTGGGTTATGTTTCGGATATGAGCAACGGTCAGTGGCTCGACGAGGAGATTGCCGTACATCACTATATCAGCTGGAGTGACCTGGGCTGCTGCAGACGTAGATGCAGGAGGCGAAAAGTTTGCGGTGTTGTTGTTGCTCGGGCCGGTGCCGAGTTCCTGCGGCTGCTGCACTGGGTTAGGCGGAGGAGGCATGACTTTTGCGCGATCATCGTCAGCAACAATAAGTGGCCCCTTCCCCTTTTTCCAGCACTGTAGGCGGAGCTCGTCCGGGTTGATCTTCATCCATCGTCGTCCCAATGGTGACGAACACCCCTCGGGATGTGACGACATTGTTGGCTTGCTCGTCGTGCGAGTACTCCTCCTCCATCTCCTGCATAGCGGAGTCTAGCTCTTCCGGACTGAAATCTATCTCCTCTGAATCTGCACTAAAATCAGCATAAAGCGTGTCAATGATAGAGTCGGAGGGTGCCAGGACTTCCTCGATGAGGAGCGGTGGAGGTGCAACGGCCTCGACGATGACTGGAGGTGGTGGTGCTGCTGCGACGATGGCGGCGGGAGGCGGTGGTGGCGGTTGCTGAATCGGAGGTTCTCCGTCCCTGAGCGCAAGCGCCATCTGGGCTGCTGCGTCAGCTTCCGCGTAGTTGTTGACGGTGCTCACCATCTCTTCGAGGGTAAGACGTCCTATTGCCTGCTGCCATCTTAAAGAATGTCGGAGAAGTGTGCCACGGTCCAGTCCTTCCATGAAGTGATACAAAGCGTTATCATCGGGGTAGTGGGCCAGATCGGCTCGTATACGGAGCCACCTGGCCAGGTAATCGCGGGGCTTTTCGCCTTCTCTCTGAATGCAGCGCGCCAGATCGAAGATGGTAACCATGCCGACGAACTTGGATCTCTGCTGTCCAGACGCACGGGCGAAGCCGGCGGATTTGCAGTGATCTTCCACCTTTATATCCTGCACAGGGGCGGTTTGGGTGGGCCTTGAACTTTTCCGATCTTTGCCGGCAAACTCCGAAGATAGATTCGACATCGATTCTTCCGCGAACGTATCCTGCCCGTAGGCAGTCCGTGCGGGCCTTGATGCTCCTCTGACTCCCAGGGAACTAGTGCCCGAGTCGGTTTTGCCGATGAAGAGGTGGATGTCTCCGATAGGAACGATCGAACACCGCGTAGGGTTCGTCTTCGCCGGGATCCAGAAATCGTCAGGAGGGACGATCGGAATGTTGCCAGAGAAGAGAACATGGCCGATGGCCACGGTTTCACCGATTCCCGCGAAGATCTTGGTCCTCGCCCGCTGAAGAGCCTGAAGCGCCTCTTTCCCCACGGTAGGCGCCAACTATCGTGGTATTGCCGACGAGTATGCCATGGAGGGGTCCTCACAGTGCATGTTTAGAGACGTGGGGGAAGGCAGACGGTTGACGAGTACGAGGTAACACAGTTTACCCAGGTTCAGATCCCACGACGGTGGCGGAATCCTACTCCTGCTATAAATCACTATAAGGGCAATACGCCGAGTTACAGAGATAGGTTCACTGTGCGAGGTTGTATGAAGTTGTGCCCTAAAGGCTCCCATAGGCCCAACTTATATAGTCGCCAGGTCCTAGGGTTATAGAGAAAAATCCTAGCTGGACAGGTTACAGAGTCCTACACCGTCTATTACTAGTCTTGTGTATCTTGCACTCCAAGGCTCCGGGTACGCTGGTAACTCCACCGTAGCCTTCCTTTATCCGGCATGGGCCTCCCTTATGGATCCATCTAACTGGGCCGCCCAGCAGGCCATAGGCCATGCTACCAACTGTGGGCCACCCGGGTTATCCGGATAGGTGACATGCTATGAGGATACCCATATAGCATATCCCAAACAGGTAACATGATTTTGCTTACCCAAAAGTTATCAATCAGTAACATGAGGGTTATCCAAGCTTTACCATGTAATTTACCCACTCAATAACATGTAAGTTATCCACCAATATAAAAATTATCCACAAATAGATTATAAAAATATTCTACCGGTTCGGCTTCGTCGCCGCTCTCGCGACATACGCACGACTCAATCTCGAAAGGCTACCACGTCAAACATCAAGCATAATGTTTTTAAGAAATTAAATCTACACTTTATTTACATACGATATAATAAATATAGTCTTATGCCCTACCATCCAGCACACTAAGTCGTAGTAAATAAACATAAAGCGTAACCAGTAGTCTAACACATCGACGACAGTAAAGTCACATTAACCTAATACCAAAGCTACCGTGTGTTAATTAAACTTGCTCAATATATATACGAGAACACATATACCCAACGCGTTTATATAGTGGATAACTTATGTATTACATGGTGGATAACTTACATATTATGTGATGGATAACTCAAGTGTTAGGAGTGGATAACCTTTTGGTTCAAAAAAATCCATCGAAACATATCAACATGAGATCTAGTTTCGAAGATCTCGTCGCGACTAGTCTAACGGTGAAAACGGATCCTAAATCGAACAAATGATTTGTGTTATAAAGCTTTTCATATTTCCAGATTTCTGCATTAAATGTTGATGATGTCAGCAATTTTATTTTTCATGCATGCATCCAAGATGGTTGAGAATTAGAAGAGAATCCGATTAGTTGAGATCGATTTCACGTAGAGTCCAGGGATCGGATTAGTTGGGTGATTGATCTAGTTCGTTTGTCAAAAATCCAATGGTATACGTAAGTCCACCGGATTTGGTCACCTGCCGACCGGTCTACACGTAGATTTCCTGGAAAAAAAAATCCTCTTCGTCTGCCATAATGCTTCTCCTCTCACAGCTGGGGAAAAAAGAGTGTCGCAGGGCTTCACCATGGTACTACCAACACATCCCTAACCCTCGTAGCATCATCGAATCAACTGTCTCGCCGACCACCATTGCCGACCGCCATTCTGCCACCAACGATAGGGTCTTTCCTATGTAGCAGCAACGATCATGGCTAGCAGCACTGCTTGGCTTTTGTAGCAGGACCGCCCTCCGCCGCCCAAGGTAGCAATTCTTGCTGTCCACGGTAGCAAACTCCGCCGCCCAAGGTAGCAAACTCTGCCGCCCAAGGTAGAAATTCTAGCTTCCCAAGGTAGCAATTCTGGCCGCCCAAGGTAGCAATGCCTGGAACCGCCGGTAGCAGGCGGGCGACAACTTGCAGCAGCAGGGTGACCATGGCAGATGGCTTGTAGCAGATTTGGCCATCTCCTGTAGCAGCCCAGGCCGTCCTTTGTAGCAAAAAAATAGAGCGTTTGTAGCAGAGGCGACATCGGCGGTGGCGATGGTGAGCGCTTGCAGTAGTGTGTCGTGCTCCTTGCCACGGGAGGTAGCAAAATTGTCGTGCTCCTTGCAGAAGGGGAGCAGTGAGGGCAGCGCCGGGCGATAGAGTAGCGGCGGCGGTGGCTAAGGAATTCACGAGCCATGGTAGATGAAAAGAAGGGGAGAAGATAAGGAACGGTAAAAGAAGTGGAGGAGAAGAAACGGGGTACAAGATAACGCCCGTGGTGGGCCACCCTAACTAGGCCATTTCCACGTTTGGGGACACGCGTCGCCCCAGGAAAGTGGAGGATCGCGTCCCCCCGGTGACGGGAAGCATTTTCTAAATTATAATGGTATCGATGTAGTGTGGTAAAAAGCAAAAGGAAAACTAATGTGTGGCAAATTATAGAGGCCCAATGTAATGTGTGGCAAATTCTAAATCTCCTGTTTTTACAAATCACTATAATGTTCGATCGCCAAATTTGTCCATATGCCAAATTTCAAACATTTTGCCCTTCGGAGGTATTATACCTCTTGCCACCAGTAAGGATAAAAACTGAAGGGTTCAGCTGAGTTAATTGGATAAAATTATCAAAATTGGGCTCTGAATATGACTCAATACCAACATTGGTAAATTTTTGCGAGCCAGTATCAAATTTTGGGTCATAGCGTTACGAATCGAACTAATTCACGACTAAGAACATTTTGATAGCAGCCCTGACGACTAGGGCCAGCTGTAAGTGCTGAGTTGGCGGCACGTGTCTAGGAGGAGCTGAGGTGGAAGTGGGCCCACCTGTCAGTCATATTTTTTTATTTTTTCTCCTATTTTACTATTTACCGCCAGTGGGTCCCACCTGTCAGCCTTCCTATTTTTTCCACCCACCTTCTTCCTCCACCAGCCAACGGGGAACTGTAGGCGCGCGACGGAGCTAGGGCGCAGCAGGCGCGCGGCAGGGCCAACAGCAGAGCGGCAAGCACGGCAGCCCTCGGCACCACCTATCGCGCGATCCCCAATCCTATTGCGCCTTCCTCTTAGCGTCGTCGCCTCGCCTCCCGCCTGCAAGCTCCTAGCCGCCTTTGTCGTGCGTGGCTGCCGCCGGCCCACATCGCCGACGTGCTTTGCCGCTCTGTCACCGCCACAGGCCCTCATCGTCCACCATGTACTCACCGGACCCGCGCGCTCTCCGCCTGCCCCCTCGCCGCCACGGTCCCTCGCCGACACCCTCGACAGCGTCGCGCCATCACCGGCCACCGCGTCCTTGCCGGCCCACAGCGCTGCCGTGCTTGCCGCTCTGCGCCCTCACTGCCCAGCGCCCTTGCTTCCAAGCACCCTCGATGGCGTTGCACCATCACCGGCACCGCGTCCTCGCTGGCCCGCGCCCTCGCCGCCCAACGCCCTCGTTAGCCCGTGCCCTCGCCGTCCCCGCCGGCCA
The DNA here is from genome assembly GCA_916181665.1 of Avena sativa. Lineage (NCBI taxonomy): Eukaryota > Viridiplantae > Streptophyta > Magnoliopsida > Poales > Poaceae > Avena > Avena sativa. Next base: position 291,568,021 of record OV702296.1, read on the forward strand.
CAGCTTCCTGTACCACAACGACACACGCTCAAATTCTTCTATGCCACCTCAGTTTATTTGGACTGTGAATATTCTAAAGAAAAATTCAAAATGGTCTACGTGGATTTTTTTTACTAGTCAGGTCTGCAGATGGGTCCCACCTGTCAGGAAGCATGTCAAACTGCTATCAGAAAAAATTAGTGTTATTTCTAACGCTTGTACCTCAAAATTAATACTGACTCGCAAAAATTAACAGGTACATGGTCGTTGTAGTAGTCATAGCCCCAATCTATCTACTAATTTTCCTTGAGGTAGGTTAGTCCAATACGTTTACGTCAGCCAAGAATACGTTTTCAACCAGTTTTTTCGTCCGTCCGACGCGTGCAAATTGGTGGCTGCGATGCCGTTAAGGAGGCGAGCCGAGGGGCTCCAGCAGGCGGGGCGGTGCGCGCCGTCGAGCTCGGCAATGGAGGCGTGCTGCGCGGAGGTCGGGGACGAGGTATTGACGGGTTCGGCTAAGATCGAACATAGCTAAGCTAACCCAGATGGGGTCCTCCCATCCACGAGCTTCCTCCTGATCCCGCGATCCCCTGCCAACCTCACCTTGATCCCATCTACCTGCGGCGCCGTCCTCTCTATCTTCAGATCCATTGGCGGATCCTGGGTGGTTGAGGTTGTTTTTCCACCGGCGGGATGCGGGGGCCACTACTCTTTCGTCTGAGCCTAGAGCGCCTCGCTGAAAGGTTGTTCCCCTTCCCGGCTTCCTGGACCTCACTACTGGCAACGATGACATGGAGCTCGTCCAGGTCCTGGTGTGCTCTACAGGTTATGCTAGAGCCGGTTTTCAAGTTGTTGTTCTTGAAGATGTTTTAACCTGATGCATCTCATTAAACTCACGTTTTAGACTACAGAGATGTGTAGGATTGATGCAGCTGTATTGGAATGAATTAGAATGAGCGGATGTTGTAGGCATATTGATCAAAACGTGGTGCTAATTTGCAGGCAAGCGGAGGTCGTGGAGTGTGTTTATCATTCTATTCTTTCTTGGCTGTTGTTGATCTACACTTCTCTGTCAGATCATGGTAAGTAAGGCTATGTACAATGCCGAGCGTTTCCATAGGCGCTAGAAAATTAATCCCGGTAGTTTTGTTAGTTTCCATTGGGGTTCCGGGTCTTTTCCCTAGCATCGATGGAAAATTTGGAGTCGGATGCTTGAATAATCCATTCAAAATACGGCTCCAAGGTGGTGGACGCTTGTGCGTGTGGTAACTGACTCGATCAAAGATTTTTAAGAGCCTGTGTAAGCGGTGAGCATTGTACATTTCCTAAATGTTTTGTATTTAGAGGTTTGGATTTTGGAAGCAAATCTAGGCAACCGTTCGATTCCTTGTATAATTTGTACTTAGAAGTCTGATTGGAGAATAAAGTTAACCAGCAAGCTCTTGCAGTATTTTCTTGATTTATTACACATCTCCATTTCAGATCTTCAGGTGTGTCCTGGCTAATGATATTTTCGTGAAGAGAACCGATGCAATGCGGTTTTATACAAGGGAATTTGTCCTGACTAATTCAGTTCAACTCTTTCAGTGTTTTAGGCTACATGTTTCTTGTTATTTAATGGTACTAGGGTTACAGTTCTGCTTATAAATTTGAACTGCTCTGAACCTGGTTCATGACATAAAACTAAATGAAATATTTTGGTTTACTGATTTTGTGTTTCAGTTTTATTGATGGCGCATTCAAGCCTAGACAAAGTTAAGTTGGCTTCATCTTTTTTGTTGGGTTTTAGTTTTATTGATGGCTTATTCAAACCTGGATGGACAAAACTATGCTGGCTGTTTTTTGGGGGTTTCATTGTGAGAGATTACAGGAAGAGGTGATTGCGCAACTGCTGGACGAAGTGACCATGTTAACGATGCGTTTCATGCTGAACTGTTTTGGAGCATGTTGCATGTCCGACAGATCAGCTGGGTGCCATGCGAGTGGTGCCGGAAGCCGACTCACAATGGTTGATGATAGCATTGAACATAAGAGAAGCTAACTGGGTTTTTTTTTACAATGAAACGCTGATGCTTCTTCTCTAGCCGTAATTCTATTCGTAATAAGCTTGTGTTAGACAGTCCAGCTCATGAACTTGGTCAAATTGGGTGGTCCCATGGTGTAATCAGAGGAAAGCTATACTCTAGGAGTATGAGGTACCGTGTTAGTGGCCTCTTGGTCGTAAAATCCCATGAATAAATCCTCTAGCAAAAGCTCATGCACATTGTCCATTTCTTACATGGGCTTGGTTTGTGATGCAGCAACAACAGAAAATGACATGTCAACTGTGTAGTTTCACAATTAGGTATCATAATTCCGAATGTCATGTATCCTTGATTGATGCAGCCTTAGATGCTTCAATTGTAGATTCAGTCGAGTAGTTCCTGCTATTCGTGGATCAGTGAGTCTGAGAGCTGACTTGGACTATGAATAATTTCTTGCAAGTCAACATTAGCAGGTGCCTGTCCAAAGTCAAGAATTTTTCATCATTCTTATTCATTCACAAGATCCATCATTTACAGAATTTTCTTGTAGGAATAAGAAAATGTTTAACCATTCCTAGGATTTTCTTTTATGCATGTTCTTAATCTGCTTTGGATCCCCCTCTCCTCAAAATGCAGTATACACATAACTTTGAGTCTGTCTTAGTTACCTACAACAAGAATAAAAGCGGTTGTATAGCTTTGTTTCCTGATAATAAAATGGACTTGCACAGTTAGCTATAATGCCTGATCTTTTTTTATGTGCCGAGAAGTTATCAATAACCTCAAGGAAGATTGTGTTTATACCTACCATCTGAACGGAGCCTGCCAGTATTAGGATTGCACCCTTGGTGAAAATCGGTAAATAACTAAAACTTGTAAATTTTTATTGCGAAAATTGCTTGGTGAGTTTAATGAAATTTCTGATGAAGTTATAGTATTTAGTAGAAATGACCTATTAGTGTGGGATTCTCGGTTATATTGATTAACAATTACAAATCAATATTCCATTCTCAATATTGGATACACACAAATTAGCCTAAATTTGAAGAGTTTCAGTGTCATTAGTTGAAGTTTTGAGAAATGATACAAAGTATTAAATAAATTATCCCATAGCAACGCACGGGCATTCTGCTAGTTGTGATAGTTATGTACAATTAACTCGGTTCGGCTTGGCGTGTGATGCAAGAGACTGTGTCATGTCAAGCGGTGCTTGCCAGAAGACATATCTCAGATAGTGCCCAATGTCATTTGTGTAATCAAGGGACTGAGGACGTGAAGCACCTGCTGTTCATCTTCCCACATGCAAGCTCAGTCTGGGATGAGCTTGGGCTGTATCCGATGATTGAAAGAGCATGCGATGTTGATCGCACAGGCCAAGCCATGTTGGAGTTGCTGTTGTGCGTGGAGGACAAGCCGAGCAGATCTTCATGTGTGATACATGAGATTGTTGTTGTAACTTGTTGTCACCTTTGGTGGTCTCGACGACAGGTTACTCACTCTGATAAATACCAAGATGCAAGCTCATTGGCTAGGGCGATCGAGGCGCTATATGCAAATTTCTATGCCCCCAACTCGCCTAAAGCTAGCATGAGGCTCAACAGGTGGATACAACCTATTCAAGATTATGTGAAAGTGAACGTCGATGCATCCTTTGATGAGGATCTGCTGAAAGGTACATCTAGGCTGGTTATAAGAGATAGCAAAGGAGCGTTCGTTGCTGCTGCAAATTCAGAGCTTGATTCAGTGCTTGATGTAGTATGTGAAGCGTCGTACCCGGACTTTGTTGACGGGGCCGCCGTTGAAGCCCTGACATGGAGATCGCAAGCCGTCCTCCCTTTCGACGATGAAGCCTCTCGCACCGTAAGGCGGATTGTCTGGTTCATAGAGACGGGTCTAACCGGCTTGGACCTAGCCATATGCTGGTTCGTTAGGCGGATCCAACCTCTGCAGCACCGCGAGAATCTTATGCATGAGTACACTAAATATAGAAAACATAGCCTCCGGATTTCCGAGGACAACTTCTCCAGTGACTCTGTCAAGCTTCGTCTCAAGGACATAGTCAAGGTGAAGGATCGGAAGCGTGGCTTCACCATCACCTATGACATGTTCGAGGGCGGCAAGTGCCCAAAGGTACTAATTTATTTCCTGTACATTGCTTTTTGACATGTACTCTAGTTCTTCCGTCTTGCACATACCTTTGCATCTAACACTTAGGAATCACTTAACAACCGGGGGACTTGGATGAAGGCAACATGGCTTCCCAAGTCTATGACCCCAAGATGAAGGAAGTCACTATCGTGTCCGACGACGAAGTTACATTGGTGCGAAAGCGGAAGAGCTCCACCTCTGACGCTGCCGATAGAGACAAGAAAAAGAAGATGGGGGGTGGAGCCTCCAAGAGATCCACCGCCTCCCTGGAGGCGGAGAAAAGAAGATTAACCAGTATCCCTTCAAAAAGGCACCAAATGTTATGTAAGCCTCTTTTCATTTGACATCGTCTTTTTGCTCATCTTATTCCTGTACTTATACTTTTGCACATTTCACGAAAAAGGCTGGCCTGAGTTTGAAGAAGACCTCCAAGACATCAGGGGATTCTAAAAACATTAGAGATATGCTTGTCCAAGCTTCTCCCGCCATCGCTCCTTCTATTCCTACCGTTCAACCCTCCGCCACACCCGCTGGATGTCCGACAATTGTATCATCTGAACCTTCCGCCATGGAAGTGGACAATAATACTCCTTATCGGGAGGTCCCAGATGTTGCCGTGATGATCCAAGTTGCCAGCGAACATGCGACACAGGAGAGCACCTCCTCCAAAGTGGCTGAAGCTCCGGCTAAGGATGCCACTGGAAGCGGTAAGGAGTTGATGGTGGAAGGAAGAACGTCTACGGAGGGCGAAACTGCTGCACCCATGATCCAGACTAAGCTTCCAAAGATTGTCTTCCTGGTGCTTACTCCGGGTAGCTCTGCTTTGGCTCCTGGTGCTGCACCGAATTCTCCTTTGTGCGGTCTTGAGGAGTTGCTCAAGCAGGCAGATATTGTCTGGGTTAACACAGTTGCCTTTGGCAAACTGTTTGCTGAGAGCGCCAGCAACCTCAAGATTATTGCACTTGTAAGTTTTATATGCCTTTTGCATTTCATACATAATATCCCACTGTAGCCCCCGAGGATTTAGAAGGAAAACCATAGGTCTTTGGGTCTGAATGCTGTAAGAGTGACTAAGCAAGAAACTTTGTACTGTAGCCCCCAAGTATTTAGTTTGAATGAATTATTCCGACTAGATACTTTTAGAGTAGCATACATAGTGTTTTTGAATTTCGATATTGTAGCCCCCAAGCTTCTAGTTGAAATAGAATTAATTCCGATTAGATGCTTAAAGAAATACTAAGAATAACTTTGAGTTAAAAACTCGCATGTAGCCCTCGAGCCTCTAGGCGGAAAATTATCCAGCTAGATGCTCTAAGTAGACTAAGTAGCCTTTTGTTATTTGCTGAATGAGAATGCTTGGAGGGTTTCCGCCAACGACAAGTTCCACAAGATGCGCAAGGATCTTGAAGCTGAAAACGGTAAAACTGCCTTCTTGAAGGAATAAATCGCCAAGGGCAAGAGTCCGTTTTCTTTTTAGTTTCACGCTCAACTTGATCTTATGTTGTTGCCTTCCGAATACTCATTGTGCTCTTGTCATTTCTCTGACTTGCACAAGCTATTGCCAAGGCCAAATATATTGTTGAGCAATCCAAGCACATACAACAGTGATGGCGCTACGTCAACGTGGAGCACTTCATCGGGAAACCCCAAGAGCAAGGTATGATGCAACACAACAACAAGTCTTCCCTTAGTAAGAAACCGAGGTTATCGAACCAGTAGGAGGAAGGAAACATCTCAAAGGTGTTGCAAGCATTGTGGAAACATGCACAACACAAACTCAAGACTTTGCCCCAACTAACAATGAGGTTGTCAATCTCACCGGTTGCTGTAACAAAGGATAAACTGTATGGTGTGGAAGGTGATGATGGTTTGCAGCAAGTAAACAGTAACAATGGAAGATGTATCAATGGTAAATATTGGACTAGGGTCCATAGTTCACTAGAGTTGTTCTCCTTAGATAAACAAACATGGCATGCTGGGTAAACAAATTATAGTAGGGCAATTGACGGGACTGAGCAAGGCATAACAATGCAATACTAGACATAAAGATCTAATGAGATTCGATTGGGCAATACAACAAGATACATAGACTGCCATCCAACTGCATCTATGACTAGAAGTCCACCTTTGGGTTATCATCCGAACCCCCTCCAGTATTAAGTTGCAAGCAACAGACAACTGCTTTAAGCAAAGTGTGTAAGGTAAACAATCCACTTGTTCCATGAACAAGAGACTGTTGTTTTCTCCCTAATGGCAACAACACATTTACAACCTTAGAGATTTCTGTCACTTCCCTTGATTAAATAGAGGCATGAACCCACTATCGAGCATAAATACCCCCTCTTGGAGTCACTAGCAACTACTTGGCCAAGATAGCTACTAACAACAGAGAGCATGCAAGATCACAAACAACACAGACATGATAGAATCAATAAGACAAAACCATTAATCAATCTGACATAGTAATCTCAATATCCATCGGATCCCCGCAAACATAACATGCATGATTACAAATAGATAAGATCTTGATCATGAACGGAGCTCACAAGATCTAGACATGAAAGCACAAAGGAGGAGATACAACCATCTAGCGACTACATGGACCCGTAGTCCAAGGTGGAACTACTCACGCTTCATACCGGAGGCTGGCATGATGAAGAAGAAGGCCTCCAGGATGATCTCCCCTCTGGCAGGGTGCCGGGAAGAGCTTCAGATCCCCCCGATCTAGGGATGATGGTGGCGGCGGCTACAGACGGCTTCTTGGAATATTGATCGGGTGCTTAGGGTTTAGGAATCGGGGACTTCTTATATGTGAAGAGGCGAGGCTGGGAGGCGGCTAGGGGGCCCACACCCTGCCTAGGCGCGGCCTAGGGTGGGCTCGCGCCTGGGGGTGCAGCCGCCCTGTGGCGCCCCTCCGTCTCTCCTCTGGACTCCGTGTTCTCCTCGGTGAAATATTGACTTTGGCTTTTGTCCCGTCCAATTCCGAGAATATTTCCTTACTAGCTTTTCAGGAACCAAAAACAGCAGAAAACAGGCAACTGGCATTATGGCAACTTGTTAATAGGTTAGTACCAGAAAACATATGAAAAGCACCTCAAAGTGTGGACAAAGCAAAGCAAAGTAGATACTAAACAAGCATGGAACATAAAAAATTATAGATATGTTTCCAACGTATCAAACAACTGGATAGCAAAAAAAAACTTGAAGCGGGAGAGGGCTGATTTGCTAAAGATGCACGAGGATGCACTAGCTGCCATGCAAGAATCTGCAAACACGGAGATCAATCGCCTTAAGGAGGAGATTGCGATCCTCAAGGAGCAGAACAAAGCCGTCGACGAGCAAAATACTCGGAACCTTGAGGCATACAAGACCCTCCGAAAGGAGCGGGACTCCATGGCGGAAATTCTCGAGCAAGCAGAGACCAGCGTCCTAGGTAACCTTTCCCCGTCTTGTACTTCTATAAGTCAGGGATTCCTATCTGATTTGGTGAACTCATGTCTTAAAACATTTTTGTCGGAGATGCAGTTCCCTTTGTCCTAGCCCAAGTGAACGCTAGCACTCCTCCGCAAAAAGAATGCATGGTTCTTGCCGGCAACTTTATTAACACCGCAATCATCCAGGCCAAAGAGATTGCGAAGCCATTGGACATAAACATCAAGACAACGGATTCCGTCATGAAGTACTCAGAGATCCTTCGCCGATCCCCCGAGCATATCGTAAGTTGGAAAGCTTCATGTACCCGGGCTTGCGCTAGGATGGATCTAGCCATGATCAAGGCACACTATGATGATGCCGACATCGACACGATGACCTCTAGTCTTCCGGACATGGACGAAGACGGACCAAAGATCAACAACGATGCAATCTGGGCTTCGCTCGCCGGCTATGACACTTATAATAGCTCTGAGTTGCCCCTATCATAATCACCTTGAGGTCATCAATTTACTCCATATACTCCAATTGGTCAAGGTGGATGTCTTTGGGCAACTCAGAGCTAGTATAAGTGTCCGCTTTGCAATCTTGATGTCACCCAATTGGTCAAGGTGGATGTATTTGGGCCTCTTGATGTTCTTGATGCTGACCAAGCTAGCTCTGAGTCTCTGAAAATCGCTGACTTTGTCGATGAACAAGATGGCTCTCCTGCCGCCGATGATGCAACCTCGAAGTCCCCTGCACCAGAGAAGTGAGAACAATTTGTAATATTTGTCACCTCTGGTTGATTTATGTATGCGGAAAAAACAATGTTTTTTATCTTAAGGAGGAAAACAATTGCTATAAGTTTCCGGCTACTTAAGAACTAATTCCAGCATGTATATATTTTTTAAGCAAGTGTTGTCTTATCCATTACTCTGGTTCTTATGCTTGACTTTTCGTGAGTCGGAGGACCCTTAGTCATAACTATGCGCTCAGGCGATGATACCCAATGGAATCGTCAAGAACTTGAGCACAAAATCGCCGACTTCGAGTGCCGAAAGTCACTACTCCAGAATCCACATAAAAACAACAAAGAACGTGTAAATCAGAAAACTTAAGCTAACGCCCGTAGGTAGAATTTTCACAAGTGCAAATGCAAATCTTGTGCATAAAGGTTTTATATGATCCAAAAATGAACACTAAAGGAGGTAAAATACTCAAGCATATGAGTGAACTAGAAATCTTTATTTCATTGATCATATAAGAATTACACAATAGATAACAAAATATACTAAGTGTAGAAAGGACGTAGCTGTGCTATGTTTCATGGCCGATCAAACTCCAGGTAGTCATCATCCGGGTCATGTCAGTTACGCTTATGATCCTCGTTTGGCCTATACTCTAATTCATGATTGTCAACGAGGTAATAGGAACCATTGAGTAGCGCCTTGTCTATGATGAACGATCCTTCCCATGGCGGGGATAGTTTGTGTGACTTCTTCTGCTTAAGTCGGAGCACCAAGTCCCCTTCTTTAAACAAGCGATGCCAAACGCGGCGACTATGGTAGCTGTGTAGCTTCTGCTGGTAGATGGAAGACCTCTGGCATGCCAGTACGCGCTCCTCCTCGAGAAGGTGTACATCTAGGCATCTAGACTCTTCAGCGTCATCTTCATCGTAGGCGGCAACCCTTGGTGAATCGTGGAGGATGTCGGAGGGTAGAATTGCTTCTGCTCCATATACCATGAAGAAAGGGGTGTAGCCGGTGGATCTGTTGGGAGTAGTGCATAAAATCCACAAAATAGATGGCAACTCCTCCGCCTAGGATCCAACTGCTCTATGTATCGGTGCTTCTAGACGTGGCTTTATTCCCTACAGAACTAATCCATTGGCCCGGTCAAGTCGGATGCCCTTCTCCCAACAATAAGCATCTACTTCTCCGAGTGATAAGTTGTTGCCATTGTCGGTGATGATGCTATGTGGGGGACCAAATCTCACCACTAGATCCCGAACAAATCTAAGGGTAGTTGCCCCATCAAGATTTCTAATGGGTTTAGCTTCTATCCATTTTGTGAATTTTTCAACTGCTACTAGCAGATGTGTAAACCCACAAGGTTCCATCTGTAATGGTCCAACCATGTCAAGCCCCCAAACTGCAAACGGCCAAGTTATTGATATAGTTCACAGTCCTTGAGCTGGTACATGTGGTTGTCGGGCATAATATTGGCATCCTATGCATGTCTCTACTAGTTTTTTGGTGTCCGTCTTCGCGGTCAGCCAGTAGAATCCTTGCCGGAAGGCTTTGAAGACCAAAGATCGAGGAGTGGCGTGATGCTCGCAATCTCCAAGATGGATCTCACAAAGGATATCAATACCTTCTTGCTGGGAGACAGACTTTAGGTATACAACGGTGGTATGATACGTCCAAAACGTATCTACTTTCCCAAACACTTTTGCTATTGTTTCTTCTCTAAACTTATGTGATTTGGATACAACTAACAAGGACTGACACTGTTTTCAGCAGAATTACCTTGATGTCTAGTTTTTGTGCAGAACATCAACTATCAGGAAAAATCCGGAAAATATGCCAAAAATCCTATTTCACCAGAAGATTCACGGAGCCAGAATACGAGACGGAGTGGAGGCCTGAGGGGCCCACACCCCCTGCCGTGCGGGTGGGCCCAAGCCACGCCTGGAGGGGGTGTGGCTGCCCTAGGCACCCCCTCGGCCTCCCTCTTCGCCTATAAGTTGCCTCTTGACCTAAAACCGAGGGGGGTTTGACGTTTTTCCAGAAAGAGTTCCGTTGCGCTGCCACCACCAGAAACCGCGATTCGGAACCAGAAACTCCATTTTGGCACCTTGTCGGGACGGGGAATTTGGAGAGGATCATCGCCATCATCATCAACAATGCCTCTCCATCAACCATCTATGTTTCCCCCATCCACGAGTGAGTTGTAACATCCCTAAAATCATGTTTCAAAACTCATGCATATCATCCATGCATCCATGATCATGTAGGGTTTCATTTCAAAAATCAATTCAGAAACAGGAGCATATGAGCTCATTATTTTATGTGATCAGTATTAAATCAAATGCTACTCTCCAATGAGAGATTGTTGTTCATGAATCAAACCTTGTTACTCTCAGATTGTATTGCTTGATTCCTAGTGCCTAACCAAAAATTTACAAAACATATATGGATTTTAAAACCATTTTTAAAACTTGATCAAACCAAGTGCTTTGTCACTATTTAATTTTGTTTGATCAATAGGACCAAGCTAATACAGAGAGTCCACATGTTTTTACACCCAAAATTATGATTGCTATACTCTGCAAAAATCCAAAGCAAATTTGAATTCAATTAGCATTTGAAATTGTTTGAAAATGGATTCAGAAAATCAAATCAGAAATAGAAAATGAATTGAGAAAAGGAAAAGGGTCGGCGCCAGTTATTTAGCCCAACAGAGAAATGAGCCCACTAAGCCCACCCGGGTCGTTTTCCCCTTCTCCCTCTCTCACACGCACCCGCTCTGCCCCGCTGCCACTGCCACTAGGCCTGAGCCACGTCAGCTCCTTCTTCTCCACCCCTGCGCGCGCAGACCCCGTCGCCACCGCCGTTTCCTTCAGAAACGTCGTGTTGATTCCACGCTTAATTGGCATTGATCTGCAGTGTGATTCCCTCGCCCCTCCTGGCTACTTAAACCTCTCCCCCTCGCGGCCATTTCCCCCAACAAAGCCAGCCCGAAGCGCCTCCAGGCTGCCAGTATTTGCCATTACCTCGCCGCAGACAGAACCCACTCCGGCGACCAATCCCGGTGAGCCCCGACTGCCCCCCTGTCTCTGGTTCAAACCAACGTGACCAGCGTGTCCTTGCGTGTTCACTGATGCCTTCTGTTTGCTTTCTCGTGACCCAGGACGACGTCTTCGTTCACGCCCGCGAACACCTGAGCCGCCGCTCGACTCCGACGTGCAATCCAGGTAAAACACGACCGCCCCGTGACTTCCCTTTGACACTAACCTGTTCGCCTGATCGATGCGCACCCGCTGATGGCCTCCGTTTGTGTTAGGATGGATCAGAACATCGCCAACGTCGTCGTTCACCCGAGCCCGACACTGTCCTCTACTCCGACGAGCTCCCACGGCCACTGCAGCGCGCCCCTTGTCAAGCCATCGCCACGTTGAGCTTCAGTACATCGCCGCGAGTCTGGTAAGCATCTCCGATGACCCCAAACCCCCTGTAGCCACCGCGCCGCCATAGACAGAGCCGCCGCCGCCACTCTCCACCGCTAGCGCCACTAGAGTTTGGTCGCTTGATCGCGAACCATTGGATCTAGATCTGATGGGCTAGATAGATCACTTACGCGAAGAGGTACGAGCAGATCTGAGCCGTGCAAATTAAGTTAGATCTAACGGCTCACGTGTGTGATCTGGTGCGAAACGGTATCAACCAATAGAAACACGCCGCATGGCTAGGATTTGAATTTAAAAACTAGAATTAGATCTATTAGATATTAAAACTTGTTTAATTCATAACTTTTGATTCCCACGTCCAAATTTGATGAATTTTATATCAATGGAATCAGGAGAGAAAGCCCTTTCCATATATGCAATGTGTTTAATGTTTTGTTTCTGTTAAAATGGTTTTATTTACAGAAACATGTGTAGGCCTATTTTGTATATTACAAATATTGAGGAAATGTTTTAATGTCCAAATAAAGTTTGTTTGGCAAGTTTTGAACTTGTTTATGAACCAGTACTGTGCACTTGTCTTGTTGAGTTTAGAAAATCATCACATATCATATTGCATGCATCCCTATGATTTTATCCGTATGTTTTTCAACTATGCATTAGAAGTATTTTGCTAGTCTTGCATGGTTATATTTTACTTATATGCTATGCTTGGGAAATCCTAGTAGTTGTAGAATTGATAGAAATTTCTAAGTTAAGATGCTTATCTATGCCATGCTTAGCCTAGCTAGTAGAAACCAAGGGTGGCTATATGTTCATGCTATGAATAAATATTTCTAAGTCTTTGGACTATGTTTTTGCTTAATAAAACAACTAAGTGAATGAATCACCTGGGTGGAATGGTTGTGAATGGGTTATGTGAGTGGTTACACAAGGCCCATTTCTATGGTTTACCTTGTGTATCTCACTTGTGGAAAGCCACCCAGGAACAAAGGGATTTGAGAGGCCAAATATTAAGAAGCTTCTAGTGCAGCCACTTGGCAATATGGGCTCTGCCTGGATCACATAGGTTGCAATAACTTAGCCATTTGGACAGTTGGTGGTAGTGGGATGATAGGTTGGAACGCGTCCATTTGGTCTAAGGGAAGGCTTCTGAAAGGTCCTGTCTTGGTGAAAATCAGGTCTTGTGGGGAAAGTGCACAACCTCTGCAGATGGAAGAATCTAAGTACTTAGCCATGTCCCTGGTATTGGACAATTTGAGCATCAAGACATGGAAGCTATCAAGAATCTCCTCATCCCAATTTCTAAGTAAAACTTGTGGTTGAACAAGGGTGAAGGACCCCAATGTCTATTGGTGGTTCCTTGGGAAAAGTTTTTGACAAGGAAAAAAACGTAGTGTTTTCAACTAATAGGCAAAACCTATTTTGAGCAAAGCAAGCCTAAGCTACACTTAGCCAAATTGCATATAGTATCTAGTCCACCAATATTCTACTAAGGTATCACTTGCCAATACTATTCCAATGTATTGACCCACTGTGGCTGTAACTTGTGATGTTGCAGGTTATTCTGATGATGATTAGGAGTCATGAGTCTACACTCAACATGCTTGCCTGTGGCACATGAAGATGAAGACTTATTTATCTCATTACTTATTTAAACTCTTGTACTAGTCCTGTGGCCATGGAGTTGTAAAAGACTATGTTTGTCTCTGGAATGACTGTAATAATGACCTTTGTTTCTGTGTACTTCATCTTAAACTGTGGATGCTAGCATTGATCCAGGGACTAGCATTGCAATCACAGGGATCCTTTTCCTTTATAAAGGAGGGATCTTACGTGAGTAATCCCCCGCTGTAGGCTATGGGGATGGTAGGGATTGGATAAGTCCTATCATGTAATCGAATAAGATTGTTAGGGCATGGTGCCTAGTATATCTATTAGTGCTATTTGACTTTGTTGCAACTTGTTGTGCTTAATGCTTGTCATTAGGGCCCGAGTGCCATAATCTCAGATCTGAACTTATTATTGAATCATTGTGATAGTATTATTTGTGATCTTATCTGCAAGTTGTGTACACATATCATTGTCCGGATCCAAAGGCCTCGAAGTGATAGAAATTGGGATAACATGAGGGGATGGCTGTTATGTGAGGATCACATGTGTTCATGGAGTGTTAATGCTTTTCTCCGGTGATGTATTAAAAGGAGCACCTTAATTGCCAGTAGTTCCCTTGAGGCCCCGCTGCAATGGGCTGGCAGGACAAAAGATGTTGTGAATGTTCTCATTGCGAGCACGCATGACTATATATGGAGCACATGCCTATGATTTTCTAGTACTTGGATGATTTATCTTATTTATCTGCAATTGCCCTAGATCTTGAAGTTACATGTTTAGACTCGTCCATGCAACGCCCGTCCATCCATCCCTGTGCCTACCGCGCTAATATCCTACTGTTTGCTACTACTGTTACTATTGCTCTTGTTTTACTGCTGCTGTTACTTTGCTATTGCTACTACAAAACTGTTGCTACTGATAAACTATTGTGAGCAAGAAATATTTCCAAGTGCAGCTGAATTGACAACTCAGTTGTTAAGGCTTGCAAGTATTCTTTGGCTCCCCTTGTGTCGAATCAATAAATTGGGTAATACTACCCTCTAAGACTATTGCGATACCCTGTACTTCTAGGTCATCATGGTACTTCTTTTGTAGAGATGCCCATTAATTATGGTATAGCCCTTTGCTCGATGTACTATTTGCCGACTTTTTCGACCTCGTCAATGGGAAAAGTTCCGTGTACGAGATATTCCATGAACGGTTTTGTCCAAGCCGGAGGGACTATTGTTACTGCATTAACAAATGAGTCAAATCTATACGAGTTCTCGGGGTCCGCTCCCTTCACGGATGGGGTCCATAGATTCTCCAGAATAATTCCAGGCGGAATGGGTTTGCATCCTGATCCAAGCTTTGACAGCAGATCAGCCGCCTCATTTTCCTCCCTCTTGACATACTTGACTTTGTAGCCTCCAAAGCACTTGGATATCTCGTCCACTTTGTCTCGATATGCCGCAATCATAGGGTTCCGCGCGTTCCAAGTGCCAGCCAACTTCTAGGCAACCAAGCCGGAATCTCCACAGCAAACTATGCGACTGATGCCAATATCCTTGGCTACGCGAAGTCTGTGAATGATTGCTTCATATTCTGCCATGTTATTTGTAGCCTCAAAGTGGATCTGTAGGACAAAGTGCAGTTGTTGCCCTATTGGTGACTGTAGTAGTACACCATCCCCCGAGCCATTGAGTAGCTTTGATTCGTCAAAGTGCATCACCCAATATTCAGGCTCTGGTACAGGGGTAGCATCTGGCATTTCCATCCAATCTACAATAAAATCCGCCAAGACTTGTGACTTGATAGCGTCGCTTCTTTTGTAGGTGATCTTGAAGGCGGCAATCTCATTGCACCACTTCACGACTAGACCCATAGCATCACTGTTCTTGATGATGTCGTACAGTGGAGACTTGCACACTACTGTGATAGGGTGCTCCTGGAAGTAGTGCCTTAGCTTCCGAGAAGCAAGGAACACTCCATAAGCTATATTTTGGTAGTGCAGATACCGCTGCTTGGACTCCGTCAAGACCTCGCTTACATAGTAAACTGGTCATTGTAGTCCGTACTCATGCGTTGGTTCCTTCCACTCCACCACAGCGACGATGCTGATAACCCGGTTGTTGGCCGCCATGTACATCAACATAGGATCCATTGGCTCATGCGCTGCAAGTATAGGTGCCGAAGAAAGTATCCTTTTTAGCTCCCTAAGCGCAGCGTCTGCCTCGTCTGTCCATACGAATTTGTCCGCCTTCTTCGGCAACTTGTATAGCGGCAGAGCCTTCTGTCCAAGTCGGCTGATGAACCGGCTATCCACTTCAACGCAGCCTATGAGCTGTTGGATGTCTTTCAGGCATGTCGGACGATTGATGTTTAGGATTGCCTTGATCTTCCCCGGATTGACCTCGATTCCATGTTGGGAAACTATGAATCCCAACAATTTGCCGGCTAGAACCCCGAAGACACACTTCTTGGGGTTAAGCATCATGTTGTATTTCCAGAGATTTTAAAAGGTTTCCCTTAATTTAGAGATTAAGTCATTTTATTTTTTAGACATCACCGTGATATCGTCCACATAGGCATGAATGTTCCGACCAATTTGGTCGTGTAGGCAACACTACATAGTCCGCTGGTAGGTAGCACCTGCATTTTTAGCCCAAAGGGCATCATGACATAGCAAAACATGCCGTAAGGTGTGGTGAACAAAGTGGACAATTGGTCTGACTTCCTCATCTTGATCTGGTGGTATCCTGAGTATGCATCTAGAAAACATAGAAGTTCCGAGCCAGTCATCGAGTCAATGACTTGGTCAATGCGAGGCAAAGCAGACGGATCCTTCGGACACGCTTTGTTCAAGCCGGTGTAATCAACGCACATTCTTAATTCTTTGGTTCCCTTTCAGGCACAGGTACAGGATTGTCCACCCATCGGGTGTGAAGGACTTCTCGGATAAAACTAGCCTTAAGTAACCTAGCTATCTCTTTACCTATGGCATGTCTCTTCTCGTCCCTGAAGCGTCGTAGAGGTTGTTTCACCCGTTTGCCTTTTGGATCAATATTCAAACTATGCTTGGCAAGTTCCCTATGTACACCTTTTATGTCAGTAGGTTGCCAGGCAAAGATGTCCCTATTCTCACGGAGGAACTCGACGAGCGTGCTTTTCTATTTAGGGTCCAGGTCCGTCCCAATGGCCGTGGTCTTGGAGGCATCACCTACCACAAGTTCCACTGACTTGGTTTCGATGGAGGCCTTGAAGGCGGGATCAGAGTCAGAAATCTGCTTTTTTGATGTCGGCATCTCTGAGTCATCGACCTTGCTCTAGATCTACTTGAATTCTTCGCTGCAGAGAACAGCTTCTACAAAGGCTGCTTCTCCAATCTCATAATCCCTTTCCTTTGAAAAGCTTACGGATACGGTGATGACACTGTTTGGTCCGGGTATATTTAGCTTGTTGTAGACGAAGCATGGCTTGGCCATGGAGTGGAAGATGCCGCGTCCGAATATGGCGTGGTACACGCTCTTGAAGGGGACCACTTCAAAGGTCATGTGTTCTTGGTGGTAGTTGTTAACACCACCAAAAGCGACCGGAAGCGTGATGCACCCAAGGGACCGAGCCTCCCGACCAGGAACGACGCCATGGAATACGGTGCTGGTCCGCATTAGGTTGGTCTCCGTCAAGTTCATCTTGTGCAGTGTATCCTGATATATAATGTTGATGCTGCTTCCACTATCCACCATGCACTTGGTGAACTCATTGCCATCAATCAAGGGGTTGATGACCATGGCATACTGGTTCTCTATTGGAACAAGGTCGGGGTGATCCTTCCTGTCCCATGTGATTGGAACTTCCGACCAGCACAGGTACTAAGGAACTGGGGGTAGGGTGGCCATCAGAATCCTCAGAGATGTCTTCTGAGCGCGGACAGTTGGGGTGCCAAGGAAAGTGTGGTAGACGAGGGCCTTCTTCTCTAAGGGGTTCTTTCCTTTGCCATCACCCGTGTCAGCATGCTTGGGGACAACGTCCTCATCCATTTCACTTGAATCCTTGGACTCCTCTTCCTTCTTCTTCCCTTTGCCCTTGCCTCGTGGTCAGTTATTCCGGCTTCGTTTGTAGCCGGACTCCGGGTCTTCTTTGAGACCGTTGACAAAATTGCAATGGCGATTGGTGTGGGTAGCTTTCCCGTTGGCGTCGAGGTGTACGATGCATGGCATATGATGGTATTACTTGTACGTTTGGGGAACACGGGGCGCTACCGAGATAGTTTCACTACCGCGCTACTGCCCACGACTAGCCCTCCGGCCTCGGCCGCGCTGTACGCCATTACCTCTTCCTGCAAATGCCATTGTGACCATTTCGGAGGTTGGATTTTCTTCTGGCGGACTCTTCCGCTTAGTTCCGTTGTTCCTCTTAGCTTGGGTTGGAATGGCAATTGCCGGCAAAGAGCCGCAAGCATCGTCGGCAGCAGCCGCGAACTCACTGGCCAGGGAGATCATCTGATTGAGATCTAGCCTATGATTGTCCTGCAGGCGCTTCAACTTATGTCGGAGCAAGGTGCCCTTTTCCAAACCATTAATGTAGGCGTCCATAGTGGTCTGATCATGCACTCATGCACATGAATTTTTCATATCCAGCCAACATGAGAGGTAGGCTGGAGATGTCTCGTCCTTCTCCTAGACGCACCGCTGTAGATCGCCGATAGTGCAGGGACGTTTGTATGTACCCTCAAAATTGTTGGTGAACGCTTCTTGCATGTCCAACCAATTGCATATGCACTCCTCCGGCAAGTTATCGATCCATTGGCTGTCCGTTCCCGTCAACATCAGTGGGAGGTACTTGACAACAACGTTGGGGTTTCCCCCGGCGATCTTGACCGTGTTGCCGTAATCCCACAACCACGTAGCTGGATTGGCGGTGCCGTCATAGGGCTTGATCATCTTGTCAATCCGTAAACCCTTGGGGTAAGTTGCGATCCGTATCATAGGTCCAAAGCAACGTGGTCCCAGGTATTGTCCTTCCCGGGCCTCCTGAATCTTGTCCAAGCGTGAACGCGCATCGTATGGCTCTAGGTTTGCTTTTTTTCTTCTTGCCATCAGGGGAAGGGATGCGTGAGCGACATGGCCCTCCTCCTCCATGGTGGCTGCTAGGGGGCAACAGAGGCGGAGGTGGCGGTTGCTGCGACTCCTAGCGTCTGTCGCGGTTGCTTGTCGGACATGGAGGGTCATAATGTGACCTGCTCTTGTGTCCGTGATTGGCACTGCACTCCCTGCCATGCTGAGGCTGCTCCGCGTTATCACGGATGACAATGCCTCCCTGAGGGCGTCTAGGCGGAGGCATGCTCGTACGGTGGTGAGCTTTTGGGTCTTTGTGATGTCGGGGGAGGGAGGGACTAGGGCGATGGAGACAGGCGACGAGGGTGAGTGTCGTGGTATTGCCGACAGGTACGCCATGGAGGGGTCCTCATAGTGCGTGTTTAGAGACGTGGGGTAAGGTGAACGGTTGTCGGGTACGAGGTAACACAGCTTACCCAGGTTCAGATCCCACGACGATGGCGGAATCCTACTCCTGCTATAAATCACTATAATGGCAATACGCCGAGTTATAGGGATTGGTTCGCTGTGCGAGGTATAAGTTGAGTTATCTAACTTGTCGTGCCCTAAAGGCTCTCATATGGACGGCTTATATAGTCGCCAGGTCCTAGGTTATAGGGCAAGTCCTAGCCGGACAGGTTACAGAGTCCTACACTGCATACAACTAGTCTAGCGTGTCTTGCACTCCAAGGCTCCGGGTATGTCGGTGACTGATGTCTACGCACTTCTATTCTTATACACAGTTGTTGGGCCTCCAAGTGCAGAGGTTTGTAGAACATCAGCAAGTTTCCCTTAAGTGGATTACCCAAGGTTTATTGTGACACCCCCGGGATCAGGCTAAACAAATCCCAGACCTCCGTCTGACATAAGCTTAACCTTGAGCTCGAGAATATCCAGTGAAGAATCGGTAACACGAAAGTGACCCTACGACACAAAATTTATTACAGCAAGCTCATAACTGAGCAAAGAACCAAATTATTACAAGCAGAGGTCACTGACCACAAACATCAAACAATGGAAGGCAAATTATGCTATTAAGTATAGCAAACTTAACAAATGGCCTAAGAGGCCTGAAGTATAACGATGACATCCCAGCCCATAGATTCCAGGCTGCCGGCCGGGAATCCCAAGCTACCCGTCGATGTCGATGTAGTACAGAACTTGTCTTCAAGGGAGCACTTACTCTGCCAAAAGTATCAACAAAGCAAGGGTGAGTACAGGGTGTACTCCGCAAGACTTATGGCTGGTGGAGTTGTTTTGCATAAAGCCATCTTTGTTTATAAAACAAGGGAGAGAGGAGAAGCTCGTCTATTCATGGTATTTTTAAAGGGGATAAGAGAGCGACATCTCTGAAATATTGATCATCATCTTTGGATATCCACCAAGTTATCATCATCTGAACCCTATCTAGGATCACCCCCTCATACCCATGAGGAAGCATCCTTAAGCACACGTTGATCTGCCAAGTTTTACGATTAGGTTCAAGTTATCTATGATCTTAGAATCTGGTCACCAAGCATTCATAACCGTGAACACGGCTTTTCGAAAAGATTTAACCCTGCAGGGGTGTACAACTTTACCCACACATACTAACCTTCTCTTAATGCCACTAGTAATAGCCCTCTTCCTTGGAAGGCCGGCAGAGGGTGGTTAGACACGACCTTTACCTTGCTTTCGCCGAGACCATGAGTCACGCAATAAGTATGGTTCCGCTGTAATGGGTCAAATCCCGAAGCCGGTACTTAAAGATGTGATGCGAGGTTGGTTTACCAGGGGCGCTATCAACCCCAAGCAACCCGGTCCATGCTTCCGTACCTGTTATGAATGCACCTTCACCCGGCAAATCTTTCAAAAGGTTTTCTATGCATATGTCGAATGGAACGCCCGAACTATGTGACTCTTGGAATCTACTAGGCAAGTTAGTTACTCGTGAGGTTGTCTAGGCCCCATGTGGTTGTACGCTCGTCTCGGTTCCAAAGGCAAGAACTCATGTCCTAGTGGTGGCGAGCATGGGACTAGAAAAACCACATCCCACTGTGGCCTCCCAAACAAGCCTTAGCATGTTTAATCTCATATCACTGATCTCATCTCATCACGATCTCATGTCATAATATATTCTCTGCATCTGATACATCATCTGGATGAACCAGACTCAACAGCTATGCATGGCTAAGCAGCACACAGATAGGATAAGCTCTAGCAGTGCACACAAGCCAAACCTAGTTATGCTAGGAGCAGTGGATCAGGTAATATAAGCTCAAAGGGAGTAATGCAACATATAGGATACTATATCTATCGATAAAAGACCATAGTATAATCGTATGCATCATGGCAGAATTGAAATGCTTTCGAAATCATAGGATTATATCATGGTGGGGCTATGCTTGCCTTTGCCAGTTGATAACGGATAAGCAGATATTCAGGAGCCTTGTACTTAACTTGATTATAGTTGGTCAAGTAATGTTTGTCAATCTTCGAACTTCACGGTGTTGATCTTAGTCTTCGATCTTGATCTCGATCTTGTATTCTACCGCGAAGAACCAAATACCAGAAAGAAAGGGAAACAATCAACAATGGCATCGATGCAATGCTCAAGCAAGGATGATGATATGACAAGTTGAATTGTATTGAAAAGTAACCCTAATGCATGCTCGACAATTTAATCGGAGTTCCGAGGGGTATAAACGCTAATCCGGGGAAACTCCGGAATCACCTATGAGGGGTTACTAGGTTGTTCTAATTAAACTTGTCATGAAAGTTGTTGAACAATGCATGATTATAATGTTATCAGATAGTTCTCATTTTTCTAAATATTTTGATATCTTATTTGTATTATTCTGACTTATAAATTCAAATTTATTGAATTTACAAGATTATATCAAATTCTGGAATTATTTAAAACCTTTTCTAAAATTATTAAAAGGGTTATTGCATCAATATGACGTCATATAGGGTTGGGGACATTTCTTACTGGGGCAGCGCTTACCCACAGTGGCTGACAGAAGGGCCCCGGGCCACCTCAGCTGCCACGCGGGCAGGTAGGACCCGAGAGGGGGTTTGACTGGGTCAGCCTGCGCCTGCTGACGGACGGGTGATGTCAGCACGACGTCACGACGGCGGTGAGCTCTTAGGCAGCGGCAGGGACGACGATAGCGGGCGCGTTGGGCTATGAAAACTGGCGCGTTCGAACGAGGGCAACACGAGTGAAAGTACAAAGGAAGTCGCCTAGAGGGGGTGAATAGGCTTTTAAAATTATTACGGTTTAGGCTCAAGTAAATGCGGAATAAAACTAACGTTTAACTTATTGAGCACAAAACCTAGCCACTAAGTTCACCTAGGTGCACCAACAACCTATGCTAAGCAATACAAGCAACAAGGTGATAGCAAGATATAAGTACTTCAAGCACGATGGCTATCACTATGTAAAGTGCATAAGTAAAGGGTTCAGTTGAGAGATAACCTATGGACACGGAGACGAAGATTTTTTTCCCGAAGTTCACTTACAAAGAAGCTACGTTTCCGTTGGAGAAGTGCGATGACGCAATGCTCTCCGAATGCCACAAATGGCTCACATCGAGGTGTGGTGGCTCGATGCTCACCCAATGCCACACAAGGCCTCACCCCGGATGCGGAAGCACGCAACTCACCGACGCCACAAAAGGCTCACCCTATTCTCCCAAGTGCGCACCACAAAAGGCGGGCACTTGCTCCACTATGGGACGCTTGAGGGCGGTCACCGAACCCGTACAAGATTGGGGCTAACTCCACAACTCAATTGGAGGCTCCCAACAACAAAGCCACAAAAGGCTATGAGACCACAAAAGGTCAACAAGACCACAAAAGGTCAACAAACCAACCACACAACCGTCTAGGGTTCCAAGGAACCCAAGAGAAACAAGCCCACAAGTTTGAACTCGCCGAATCTCTGAGGAGAACTCAAACCTATGCAACAAATGCAAGGGCAAGTCCTTCACTCCCAAATTCCAACAAAGCTACAAAAGCTATTGGGGGAATAAGGGAGGAAGAACACAAGAGGATAAAACAAAACTCTCCAAGATCTAGATCCCAATGATTCCTTCACAAAGAAGGGATTTGGTTAGGTGGGATTGTAGATCGAGATCTCCTCTCTCAAATCCCTCAAAGAGATGCAAGAATCATTGGAGGGAGAAGGGGAGAGGGAAAGCTTTTTAAGGTCAACAATGGAGGAGAGAGAGTAGAAGAGATAGCAAAAATGACCTCAAAAGTTGGGGAAACATTAGGGAAGAGGGGACCCTTAAATAGGACAAGAGAAATCTGCCTGTTTGGGTCAGATTCGCGCACCACCGGAACTTCCGGCCTCCCACCGGAACTTTCGGTAAATAGAGACACAAAAAACAAAAGAAAACAGACGTTCACCAGAACTTGGGTCGGAATTTCGGCCGGAACTTCCGCTCAAGCAAAAATGCTGGACAGCATAACACGAAAACTTCAATAACTTTTGATTCCGGACTCCGTTTTTTGATGATCTTGGGCTCGTTTTGAACAGAACGAAAAGCTCTACAAGATTATGCAAAGAAACATCATAGTCCAACATGGATGGATAAAACCAAATTGATAAAGGTATGACCTCTCTAAAAGCGATGAACCGGTAAAACCTGCAAAACCCCAAACACAAGAAGTTGAGCTTGGAAACTCCGATTGGGATGAAACCAATTTTGTTGCAAAGATAAAACCAAGATAATCCAACAAAATATGAAATATTGGATACCACAAAGGTAGACAATATCAAGTATATATTTCTGAGATATCTCCTAAGGTGTGGAGCCGGAAAAATCCGCACGATCAAGAATGCAATAAGATATGTAGGGGAAATCCTTAGATGATGAACTAGAGCTTGTTATGATGATAATCACAAGCTCTAGATCCTCTCATGGACAAGAAACAACTAACAACCAAGAAAGAATATGCTATGTATGCAAAGGTTTGAGCTCTCCCCGAACGATATGATCAAGACACCCGCTTGAGAGCCCCTCTAGATAGAACGGCTATCTATCCTAAACCCGGTCTCCCAACTAACAACACGAGACCAGAAAAAGAGAAGCCCTATCAAGAACATACCTTTGCCTTGAGCATCCCACTTGACCTTGATGTAGACCGTCTTGTTCTTCTATAGTGGGAACACCTTTCTTGTTTGCTCTTGCTTGATGAAAATGAAGACTTGCAAATTGCTCCCCCATACTCCATGGGGAAACCTCTTCTTTGAACTTGTCTTCATCACTCCATGATCATGAGGATGGCAAGCTTCAAGCATGAGATCTTCTAGAGATGGCGCATCTTGAGCTTTCCCTTCTTCATCCCTTCTTGAGGTTGGTCTATCTTGATGCAACTCTTTGCACTTGTCTTGATCAACCTTCAAGCTCATTCTTTCTTCATGATTCCAATTGCACAAAGCCCTTGGACATTTCTTCATACCTTGAGACCAACACATGGCCCAAGCGATGCCAATGGAAAAACCTACAACTGGAACTCAATTTACACATTAGTCCATAGAGATTGTCATTAATTACCAAAACCACACATGGGGGCATACATGCCCTTTCAATCTCCCCCATTTTGGTAATTAATGACAATCCCTTAGCGAGGGTTTAAATATGACAATTAACGACCAAAGCGGTTTCCCCAACATCAAATACTACACAAGTATGTGATGTTGGTACAACCACAATATATAGAGCAACCCCCCCCACACACAATCTATGCATGTGTGATGAACTTGAATTTCATTGCATAGATTGCCAACCGTTACCGTTTTTTGAGTTTCCTCTATATATTCAACATGCAAAGAAACCACAAAGATGCAAGAGCATGAGAGGCAGATGCTTAAGAACATAATCAAATCAAAGGCCAACTGACCTTAAACCCTCCAAAACTTCTCCCCCATTGGCATCGATTGCCAAAATAGGTGGAAAGTTCTAGACGACCAATATAGTGAGAATTCCTCCAAAGGTGTGCATATGCACAAGTCAAATGATGAGTACTTGGGAGGAAGTAAAACTATATTGAGGACCCAAAGATTGCAAAAAGACAATAAAATGAAATAAACTTCAACAAATGAAGCGAGCAACCAAAAGATCCAAAAGGACCAATTGAAAAACCAACAAATGATATCAAATGGAAACAACAACAAAAAATGTTTAAATGAAAATAGTGAAGCTCCCCAAACTTTGTGCGAAGTTTAAAATACTTGTATTTGAATACAATATGCATAAATATGGAATCCTCGCTCCCCCATAAGCATTTAAACCACAAGAAATGAGAAAGAAGGAAAATGTGCACAATTAAATGAATTAGAGAAGCTCCCCAAAGATCGTGCACCAATTATAGTAATTGTATTTGGAAACAACATGCACAACCATGGACTTCTCACTCCTCCAAAATCATCTAACAATGCACTCAAAGGTCAATAAATTTGGAAGCCACCGAAGAATCACAAAGAAATAAGAGGTGGTTTCCAAGAAATGCAAAAACAACCAAAGAATGATCTTCTCTTGTGTGTGTAAATTTCTAGGTGGAAAATATCACAAAGTCAAATGCCACAAATAAATATGCACAAACAAAATAGATACACATGAAAGCATATGAAAGGCAAAACAGAAGTCATAGAATATACCAATAAGATGTTTTGCTTGAAAGCATGCCCAAGGGCTCAAATATATCTTATTGTACATCAATGAGCTTCAAACCCAACATACTCCATACAATACAACTATTACCAAGGGAAGAAAGGGATAGAAGGAATATATTTGGAGAAAGGCAACAAGTATCACAAAATAGAAATCAACTTTGTAAGAATACTCACTATTGCACATGAGAGATATTGAGGAAACGATATGCAACAAAATTGCTAGATTGACATATTTGGGATTGGTGAATCATGAGCATGATTTTTGTATAGTCCCCATTATATGCACTCATCTCAACATAGACACATTTGCAATAGAGGGGACTCTTCAAAGCCAAAGCAAGAAACCAGCCATGGCAAGTTAACAAATTCATGCCAATAAGCAACCTACAAAAGGTTGGGAACAAGATATGTATGCATGAGAGAGAGATACTTGTTACTAAGATATAATTGGTAGGGTGAAGAAGATATGAATTTGTTGATCATCCTAACTTGCATCCAATTTACATGTAGATGCCACTTCTTCCTTGTTCAAGATACAAGCACCCAATATATATCTCTAATGTACCTAAAACACAATTAAGTACACTATGGTCCCCAAATAAATTGGTTCCAAAGTAGTTAGTGAAACTACAGTACATAGGAGAACCTCCACATAAATATGTGCATATTTATATGAAATTGAATTTCATGCACATATTAGCCTATTAGGATTTGGTGGAGTTTGCTGTAGCACCCCGGGTAAAACCACTACTAGAAAATCGCATGTTATTTTGTTGTGCATCATCAAGACATCATCATGCATATTATTTTTGCCTGAAACTATTTTGCGAAAGATTATGTTGTTTTCTAAACTAGCCCTCCTTAAATTTCAAATCAAAAATCTCAGTCTGTTCAGATCTTGTACCTGTCTTAAACTACTTACAAAATATATTTTTAAAGACAAATTAAATAAACAAACTATTTTAAAACCCGGGGAAGGCAGCCCGGCCCATAAGCCAGGCCACCTACCACCCCGGCAAATCTGGCCTAGCCCAATCTAACCAAACCCCCTCCCTGGAAACCCTATCCTAGCCTTGACCAAACCCTAAAACCACCCTACCTATCCACCCAGCGACCACCCCTCTGTCCAATCGCCGCCGCCAACCCCAATTCAACACACACTGCACTCACCCGCGCGCACGCCAGCAGCACACATACACGCAGAGCATGCACGCAACACCCACCACACACACGCACCAGGTATTACTCCGACCGAGCCGCACAAGCACACACACACACCTACCCACGTCGCGCACACACTCACGCGGTCACGCCCCAGCGCCACAACACGTTTCCCCTGGCCCCACCCCGCTTCGCAGCGCTTGTGTCGTGGCACCCCGCTCTCCTCGCATCGCCCCCACGAACCCCACCTTCCTCCCTCGATCCCCAATCGCTGCTGCTGGCCTCCTCACGTCCGGACGCCTCCGAAGTTCCGCCTCCTCCCTGGCGCTCCTCACCGCCAGGACTACTCCCTGCTTCCCGGCGCCATCCCCGACCGGCGCCTCTCCCCCGCGTCACCGGCCTGTGACCCCCTCTTCGCCACCCTTGGCCCTGCAAGCTCCGCAACCGTCTTGCTCCGCCCGCCGCCGCGACCAAGCTTCGACCGCCGGCGCGCACCCCCAGAGCCCTCCTTTCCGCGTCGCTTTACCAAGCAGAGCCCCCTGCCGCCCCTATGCTCCAACCTTCGCCGCCATCGGGCTCCACCGCCACCGCGGTCCCTGCAGCATCCGGCCGTCCCTCTCTCGTCCACCTCTTGCCGCCATCGGGCTCCACCGCCTCCATGGCCCCTCGCTCTCCCGTGTCCTTCCCGTCGCCTTGGCCGCCCCGCCTCTCTCCGGCAGTCGCTGGGTCTCTGTCCGCGCCCCGTCTTCCCCGTGAGCGCGTGCTGCCGCCGTGCTTCTTTCCTTGTCACTGCCGCCTGGTGCTTGTGGTGTTGTACAAGAACCTCCTGGTCAAGGCAAACCTTCTATCTCTTTGTGTTTTTGGTTGGGGCGTGTTTTGTTCCTGCCGTGTGGGTTATCCTAGGTGCTTTTGATGTCTCGATGGTAATTGTGGTGTGGTGGATGCACTGATGTAGTGTCACCCGAAGGCCGATCAGGAACATCAAGTTCTTCATGAAACCTGAAGCCTAATTCCGGAGTTTGAAGGCCGACCCGAACTTTTCGGAATGACAAGATCTCCCTGACGGAACGCGAAGATCTCTGAGAAGGAATTGCTAGATCCACTTCCAGAATCCGAGACCGAACCCTCGGTGAACCCCAAGATCGCCGAGATCCCTCAATGTGTGACCCCAAATCCGAGACCCCTCAATGTGTGACCCCAAATCCGAGCCCCTATTTTATTAAATGTTGTATACACTTGTTGCATATTAAATTGTCGTACTCACATGCATATTGTGGATGTTTGGGGGCATTATGCGTATTCATCTCATAATTAAATATGGAGACCATATGCTGGCGTTTCTTGCCTTATATTGTCTCTATTTAAATTTGTGTAGCGAACCGGTGTCATTGTTCTGCTTTGTTAAGACAACATTTAAATTGCAGGGTATCTAAACAATATGAACCTTCTAAATAAATGTCGGGGCCCCGGTTCCGCTTAATATTGCCTAATTGCATCGCATCTTTGCCATGTCATACATTATACATACATCATGCCCGATCTTCTGCCGTAGTATTAAATAGTGCATCCGGTGTTTCTTATAGTATTTTGCTTCTTCACGGATTATGCCGATGAGTTGATGCGAGTGTCGACCCGATCTTCGGATGAATCTTCGACAATATTTTCAGGCGAGCAATCTCCCCCTTTCTACCTATCTTACTTTTATAGTATTTATTCCCTCCTGTTGATCTATTGCTATCTGTGTTGCGATGCTCTAGTTTTCGTACCCGTGATATCCCTTGCAGCCTTACATTGCCCTGGACACATCCTATTACCTGTTGTTTGGTAGATAGTTGGACTTGCACGTCGTAGTCGCTTGCTCAAGTGCTGTTGCGTGTCGTCCAGTACCACAGTTGTTGGAAGGCTGCCATATGCTTTATGTTGGAGATGATCATGGCTTTAATTACCGTTTAATAACTAAAATTGAAGTAGGTAAATAATGCAGAGGCACAGGTGGGCAATAGATGTTATTTGGTTTTTAACCGTCCACTTGTGTCCCGTAGGACCCCGAGTACTTGATACCTGTTCTTTGAATATTCGCACTATCCGCATGTGGGACCATGAATCCCCCTAGCCAGAGCTTGAGTCATATATTATTTCTTGGGGCCACAAAGTAGTTTGGGGCTTTATTACTATCCTGTAATTATGCCATGCTTTACTGCTTTATTTATGATTGCGCGTGGAGCGCCTGTACTGTTTAGGAACAAATGTGGAATGTTTTCGCGGTATCGACAAGCCCAGTCACACTTTTGGGTTCCCAGTCGTTTACAGCCATTAGCACAAACCTCTGGGTCCGTCTCGGAGCCGGCCAACTTCGTCGCAGGTATCTTGGTGGGGTGCCCCCCTGAAATTTATATGAATCTTGCAGTTGCTCTGTCGTGATGCCTCGTTGGATTTTCATTTGGTTTTTCTCGAGGTTGATCGTGCGTGTGTTTCTATTTGTGCCCCCCTGCAGGGTAAAACTTTTTGAAAGCCATGTCCGTGGTTACGGACGACTTGGAGCATAGTATCTCGATCATAGACAACTATAACTAAAGTAGTGCTATAAATTTGACTTTATAATGACTAGTAATTAGCTTCACTATAATGGAATGGCTAAATAAAAGTGCCAACAATTGTGGTTTGGGTTTTCACCTGTTACCATTGTATCTGACTAGTAAGTACTGCAACTACAACGGAATGGCTACATAAAAGTACCAACAACTGCCGGGTTTTGGGATGCCTCATGCTATATGTATCTGACTAGTAAGTGTTGCAACTACAAAGGAATGGTTAACTAAAAGTGCCCACTGCTTATTATATCAGGATGACTATCTATACCTGACTAGTAATTGCGGCAACGATAACTGGATAAATAAAACTGCCAACTGTGTGAGTTCCTCGATTGACTTTCTCGTTTGGTCTCGAGGGGGAAATACCAGGATGGGTATGTTTGGTGGTAGTATCGGGTTGGTTCCGAATAGGTCTTTCTTATCCCTCTCTGATAGCCGATAGTTATATTGAGTCTCTATAGGTTGTTTAGTGCATGCTGAGCTGCCGCTTCAGTCCACCATACCTATGTAGGCGAGGACCGCCGAATTCTAGTCTTGCCGTGTACTGGCCTCAGTACTGACCGCTCTCTTTTTCCTTTGCCCTTTGTCGGCACCCCTTTTGTTTAAGCAGGTTTTGAGATCGACGTCGTTAGCAGGGTTACCCTTCCGGCTTGGCCTGGGCAGGGTTATGGACGCCATTGGTTATTTTTAAGGGCTCTTAGCTCAATTTTCCTCTTGTCCGTACTCGGACGCTGTATCATTTTCAAGGTGATTTGGCTCTTTGTATTGTATATCTGTATTCTTGACTCATGGAGTCGTTGTTGTATATATCTGTTTTGTGGGTTCCATCGTGTACTAATGTGTAATGATATTACTTCGTTTTCCACCCGCATGCAAGTGCCTGGTGGGCACCTTTGAATCGTTTATATGCGGGTTTGGCAGGAAGCGCTAAAAATTGCATAGGGCCGATTCTGAGGGTGTTACATTTGCCTTATGTATTAGATCAAAGAAAGCAAGCATGCCATAATATATACATGAAGTAAATATGCATGCATAAGACTTTCAAGAACCAAAAGGAGATATAATTTGAACAAAAACACCAAGTAAACCGATAAGACACACACAAAAGTGCGACTCGACAAAAGGTGTCCAAATTGTATCAAAGAGCCAAATTAACACATGAAAGAATACAAGTTCAACAAATGAACTAGCAAGAGCCAAAAATATAAAAGATAGACAAAAAAATACCAAGGCTCAAGGATTTATATCATCTTAAAAGATCAAAACAAGTGACAAAGAATGATATAAAATCAAGTCCCAAAGGGAGCAAGGAAGCAACAACTAAAATAAACTCTTCACACTTTTCATGATGGCACACAAAGTACCAACATAAAAAGGATCGAGCTTCCAAGCAAAAATGGATCAAATCAAGAAGCATAAAACAATGTTCTGTATAATATAGGAGAGCTCCCCCATAAGTAGAGCAATAAATATAATTTTGCCTTTGAATGCAAAATGCCCACAAATGAGATCATCACTACTACCTACACTAAATAAAACACAAGGGGAAATAAATAAAATAAGAAGATCCACAAGAGGCAAGGAAAGCTTGGGAGCAAATAGACTAACATTTTATTGGCCAAAGATAAGACAAATAAGAAAAGGCCAAAACAAATATGATCAATGAATTCTACCATATATTAAGTACTAATTGTCCAAGGACAAGAAGTAATAGGGATAATTTTCCCGAGGTAGTTTGAAAGGATATCCAAGATCATATTTACACAAAGAAGCATATAACAAGATAGGAATTAAGCTTGATGCTTTGAAAGAGATTCTTGATTGCTTCAAATAGTCACACAATCACTAGTGATTGGATTAAATAGAAGCAAGTGGTCCCCATGAGGATATATAGATCCAAATATGAGGAAACACATACCAAGAATCACTCTCACAAACAAGATCCAAAAGATGAGCAATAAAAACATTTAAGCAAATTGGAACTTGTATGAGCAAATGTGCCACATAGGAACTAGATAATTCTCAATATCAAATCTAAGTGGCACTACCTCAAATGTCCACATTTTCTAGGTTTGTAATATGCACAAAGCATATGACTCCCCCATAATGTGATAAACCAAGAAATCTCAATAAGAGGCAAGAAAATCAAAATAGAGGTATTAATGGACATTATGGAATATTAGTTTCTCATGAGAGAGACATACCACATAGAGACTAGATAAACATGCAATAAAACTACTAAGTGGTTTTCCTCATGTACACACATTTTAGGATCGTGGAATGCCCAAGCATGACACTCCCCCAAAACGTAATAGTCCACTAATACCTCATAAGAGCCAAAAAAAAGATACCTACTAGAAACAATAAAGGCTCCAAACCAAAACGCAAATACATGGTGTGCCAACCAACATACACAAATATACAACATAGGTCAATATAAGTAAGTGGGAAGCACAACATGTACAAACACATGCAAGGTACAAAACCAACACATGCACAAGGGAGCAAGTAACTATAATGTAAAGGAGTTTAGCACAATTTACCGAAAGGAGGAACATTGGATAAGGTATAGAAGCATGATAACCAATGACTTGACTTTGATAACAAGAAAATGATGAAGATCCCTCAATTCTTCATAATGTAGACAAGTCACCAATGCCCTCCAAAAACACCTATTGATCAAGTTTTAGCTTGTTGGTCCCCAACCAAGTTGGTTCCTAAGAAGTTAGTCACAACAGGATTGGCCACCCAAATGGTTCTTTTCTTGACACCACTTTTGTCACTTGGGGGCCATCGCACAATCAACATCTTCTTGAGTGTGGTCTTCCCTTCATGACACCTTTTCAAGTCATTCTTCAAAGAAGTGACTTGAGCCTTGAGCTCTTTGACTTCCTATACATGGTTAGTATCAACAACAATACTAGAGGAAGTGGAAGCTTCATTGTTAGAGCAACAATGCAAGGAATGAAATTCATCACAAGATATAGCATGGTTGTGAGAGGATGAATTACAAGGACTAGCACATGGCAATATAACATTGGGATTACATATAGTGCTAATGTCCACATGAGGCCCACTAGATGTTACCTTTGACACAATGGCCTCATGAGCTAACCTTAGCCTACCATGGGAGACTAGAAGATCCTCATGCGAGCTCGAGAGCTTGGCATGACTTTCTTCTAATTTACCATAGTTGCTAGTTAGCAAAGAAAGTTGAGCCTTTAGCTCAACATTCTCCTTCAAGATAGATGCTTCACAAGAAATAGAGTTAGTAGCACAAGCATCATCATTTAATGCAAGAGGTGAGGGCAATTTAGAAAGCTCTTTAGAATAAGAAGCTTTAAGTTGCTCATGTGACTCGGTAAGTTTGATGAGCTCACCCTTGATGACCCTAGAGCCATTGTTGAGGTGCTCAAAATCCTCAAGGAGTTTAGCATAAGCAACTTCAAGTTCATCATTTTTTATTTGAAGAGAATGTGCCACCTCAAGATCTCTATCATGAGATTTCATCACTCTAGATAGCTCTAGAGCAAAGGTTGGGATTCCTTAGTGGTTTTTTCCTATTCAAGAGCTTCATTTAGGTTGGCAATGTCATTAGCATACTCACGCTCAAGACTACTAATTTTATCTATTGTGTCCTCATGCTCATATATTAGTTGCCTACTTTCAATATCACAAGTCAAGATTTCGATGAAATTAGAGCAAGCATTTTTATTAGGATGAAGAGCACTAAGGACTAGCCCCCCTTCTCTTTTAAAGAAGCAAAATCATCATCTACTTCTACATGGTTAAGATTCACATCATCATGAGATATATTGGAATCCAAAGGCGAGGTTACCTTTGAACCCTTATCCATGAGGCACAAGTGAACATTAGAAGAAGATGATATTGAGGGAACACATGAAGCTCTAATGGCAACCTTGCCTTGGCCCACACATTCTTCAATTTCCTCTACATGGTTAGCAACACAAGTACTAGAGGAAATGGAAGCACTTTTATCATGGCAACAAGGCAAAGCAAGCATATCATCATGAGATATATTCAATCCATTTCTACACGATATGCAAGGGCAATAAACACTAGGATGTAAATAACATATGGTCCTACAAGTGTTCATGCCCAAAGATACAACATTGCAATGAGATAGAGACAAAGGATCATGAATGTAAATCTCACTATCTATATTGCAAGTTCTATCACCACTCACCATATCATTACCTTGTGACAACTCACATGTTGGTGAAGTGGGAGAAGATGAGAACTCATCGCGGCCGGAGGTGGAGGGAACACAATCATCCTCATCAAACTTGGACACATCATATTTTGCTTGAAGTTTGGTCCATACATCATGAGCGTTCCGGAAAGGCATGATTGAGGAAAAAACTACAAAGCTCACAGCATTAACAAGCAACTTAGATGCTTGAGCTTCGAGATAAGAGTTTGTCTCCTCCTCCAGAGATAGATTTTGGGGATGCTTAGGAGGAGACAAGCCCATATCTAGAATCCGCTCAATATTTGGGTCAATGACCCAGAAATGACTAAGCATGCAGATATGCCAAACATCATAATTTGTGCCATCAAATGTAAATGTGTGAGAGTGCACTAAACCCCTAGGAGACATCTTTACTCTCGAGGCGGTGAAGCCTAAAAGCGAGAGACCTTGCTCTGATACCAATTGAAAGTACAAAGGAAGTCGCCTAGAGGGGGGGTGAATAGGCTTTTAAAATTATTACGGTTTAGGATCAAGTAAATGCGGAATAAAACTAACATTTAATTTATTGAGCACAAAACCTAGCCACTAAGTTCATCTAAGTGCACCAACAACCTATGCTAACCAATACAAGCAACAAGGTGATAGCAAGATATAAGTACTTCAAGCACGATGGCTATCACAATGTAAAGTGCATAAGTAAAGGGTTCGGTTGGGATATAACCGATGGACACGGAGACGAAGATTTGTTTCTCGAAGTTCACTTCCAAAGAAGCTACGTCTCCGTTGGAGAGGTGCGATGGCGCAATGCTCTCCGAACGCCACAAATGGCCCACCTCGAGGTGTGGTGGCTCGATTCTCACCCAACACCACATAAGGCCTCACCCAGGATGCGGAAGCACGCAACTCACCGACACCACAAAAGGCTCACCCTATTATCCCAAGTACGCACCACAAAAGGCGGGCACTTGCTCCACTATAGGACGCTTGAGGGCGGTCACCGAACCCGTACAAGATTGGGGCTAACTCCACAACTCAATTGGAGGCTCCCAACAACAAAGCCACAAAAGGCTACAATGCCACAAAAGGCCAACAACGCCACAAAAGGCTATGAGACCACAAAAGGTCAACAAGACCACAAAATGTCAACAAACCAACCACACAACTGTCTAGGGTTCCAAGGAACCCAAGAGAAACAAGCCCACAAGCTTGAACTCGCCGAATCTCCGAGGATAACTCAAAGCTATGGAACAAATGCAAGGGAAAGTCCTTCACTCCCAAATTCCAACAAAGCTACAAAAGCTATTGGGGGAATAAGGGAGTAGGAACACAAGAGGAGAACACAAAACTCTCCAAGATCTAGATCCCAATGATTCCTTCACAAAGAAGGGATTTGGTTTGGTGGGATTGTAGATCTAGATCTCCTCTCTCAAATACCTCAAAGAGATGCAAGAATCATTGGAGGGAGAAGGGGAGAGGGAAAGCTTTTTAAGATAAACAATGGAGGAGAGAGAGTAGAAGACCTAGCAAAAATGACCTCAAAAGTTGGGGAAACATTAGGGAAGAGGGGGCCCTTAAATAGGGACAAGAGAAATCTGCCCGTTTGGGTCAGATTCGCGCACCACCGGAACTTCCGGCCTCCCACCGGAAATTCCGGTAAATAGAGACACAAAAAAACAGAAGAAAACAGACGTTCACCGGAACTTGGGTCGGAATTTCGGCCGGAACTTCCGCTCAAGCAAAAATGCTGGACAGCATAACACGAAAACTTCAATAACTTTTGATTCTGGACTCTGTTTTTTGATGATCTTGGGCTCGTTTTGAAGAGAACGACAAGCTCTACAAGATTATGCAAAGAAACATCATAGTCCAACATGGATGGATAAAACCAAATTGATAAAGATATGACCTCTCTAAAAGCGATGAACCGGTAAAACTTGCAAAACCCAAAACACAAGAAGTTGAGCTTGGAAACTCTGATTGGGATGAAACCAATTTTGTTGCAAAGATAAAACCAAGATAATCCAACAAAATATGAAATATTAGATACCACAAAGGGAGACAATATCAAGTATATATTTTGGAGATATCTCCTAAGGTGTAGAGCCGGAAAAACCCGCACGATCAAGAATGCAATAAGATATGTAGGGGAAATCCTTAGATGATGAACTAGAGCTTGTTATGATGATAATCACAAGCTCTAGATCCTATCATGGACAAGAACCAACTAACAACCAAGAAAGAATATGCTATATATGCAAAGGATTGAGCTCTCCCCGAACGATGTGATCAAGACACCCGCTTGAGAGCCCCTCTAGATAGAACGGCTATCTATCCTAAACCCGGTCTCCCAACTAACAACACGAGACCAGAAAAAGAGAAGCCCTGTCAAGAACATACCTTTGCCTTAAGCATCCCACTTGATCTTGATGTAGACCGTCTTGTTCTTCTATAGTGGGAACACCTTTCTTGTTTGCTCTTGCCTGATGAAAATGAAGACTTGCAAATTGCTCCCCCATACTCCATGGGGAAACCTCTTCTTTGAACTTGTCTTCATCACTCCATGATCATGAGGATGGCAAGCTTCAAGCATGAGATCTTCTAGAGATGACGCATCTTGAGCTTGCCCTTCTTCATCCCTTCTTGAGGTTGATCTATCTTGATGCAACTCTTTGCACTTGTCTTGATCAACCTTCAAGCTCCTTCTTTCTTCATGATTCCAATGGCACAAAGCCCTTGGACATTTCTTCATACCTTGAGACCAACACATGGCCCAAGAAATGCCAATGGAAAAAAATACAAGTGGAACTCAATTTACACATTAGTCCATAGAGATTGTCATTAATTACCAAAACCACACATGGGGGCATACATGCCCTTTCAATCTCCCCCATTTTGGTAATTAATGACAATCCCTTAGCAAGGGTTTAAATATGACAACTAACGACCAAAGCGGTTGCCCCATCATCAAATAGTACACAAGTATGTGATGTTGGTACAACCACAATATATAGAGCAACCCCCCCACACACACACAATCTATGCATGTGTGATGAACTTGAATTTCATTGCATAGATTGCCAACCGTTACCGTCTGTTGAGTTTCCTCTATATATTCAACATGCAAAGAAACCACAAAGATGCAAGAGAATGAGAGGCAGATGCTTAAGAACATAATCAAAGCAAAGGCCAACTTGCCTTAAACCCTCAAAAACTTCTCCCCCATTGGAATCGATTGCCAAAATAGGTGGAAAGTTCTAGACGGCCAATATAGTGAGAATTCCTCCAAAGGTGTGCATATGCACAAGTCAAATGATGAGTACTTGGGAGGAAGAAAAACTATATTGAGGACCCAAAGATTGCAAAAATACAATAAAATGAAATAAACTTCAACAAATGAAGCGAGCAACCAAAATATCCAAAAGGACCAATTGAAAAACCAACAAATGATATCAAATGGAAACAACAACAAAAAATATTTAAATGAAAATAGAGAAGCTCCCCAAACTTTGTGCAAAGTTTAAAATACTTGTATTTGAATACAATATGCACAAATATGGAATCCTCTCTCCCCCATAAGCATTTAAACCACAAGAAATGAGAAAGAAGGAAAATGTGCACAATTAAATGAATTAGAGAAGCTCCCCAAATATCGTGCACCAATTATAGTAATTGTATTTGGAAACAACGTCCACAACCATGGACTCCTCACTCCTCCAAAATCATCTAACAATGCACTCAAAGGTCAATAAATTTGGAAGCCACCGAAGAATCACAAAGAAATAAGAGGTGGTTTCCAAGAAATGCAAAAACAACCAAAGAATGATCTTCTCTTGTGTGTGTAAATTTCTAGGTGGAAAATATCACAAAGACAAATGTCCACAAAAAAATATGCACAAACAAAATAGATACACATGAAAGCATACGAAAGGCAAAACGGAAGTTATAGAATATACCAATAAGATGTTTTGCTTGAAAGCATGCCCGAGGGCTCAAATATATCTTATTGTACATCAATGAGCTTCAAACACCAACATACTCCATACAATACAACTATTACCAAGGGAAGAAAGGGATAGAAGGAATATATGGAGAAAGGCAACAAGTATCACAAAATAGAAATCAACTTTGTAAGAATACTCACTATTGGACATGAGAGATATTGAGGAAACGATATGCAACAAAATTGCTAGATTGACATATTTGGGATTGGTGAATCATGAGCATGATTTTTGTATAGTCCCCATTATATGCACTCATATCAACATCGACACATTTGCAATAGAGGGAACTCTTCAAAGCCAAAGCAAGAAACCAGCCATGGCAAGTTAACAAATTCATGCCAACAAGCAACCTACAAAAGGTTGGGAACAAGATATGTATGCATGAGAGAGAGATACTTGTTACCAAGATATAATTGGTAGGGTGAAGAAGATATGAATTTGTTGATCATCCTAGCTTGCATCCAATTTACATGTAGACGCCACTTCTTCCTTGTTCAAGATACAAGCACCTAATATATATCTCTAATTGTAGAGGTCCCAACCTTTAATAAGGTAGAGATCCCTGTGTTTACAATGCTAGTCCCTGGATCAATAGCTAGCATCCACAGTTAAGATGTAATATCAAGAAACAAAGGTCATAATACAATTTTATAACCAGAAGTAAAAACAATTCATTACATCTTACATAGCTCATTTGGCTATCTCATTACAATGCAGCAGAAATAACTATAGCATGGAGTCCTTCATCTTCAAAGTTCCACAGGCAAACATGTTGGTTGTAGACTTGTAATACTAATCAACACACCTCATTAACATCAAACAAACCTGCAACATAATAAGTTACAGCCACAAGGGTCAATACATTTGAATTGTATTGGCAAGTGATACTATGGTAGTATAGTGGAGTCTATCATGTATATGCACTTGGCTAAATGGAGCTTAGGCTTGCTTTGCTCAAAATAGATTTTCCTTATCATTTGAAAACACTAAGTTTTTGCTTGTCAAAAACACACAAGGAACCACCAATAGAAATTGGTGAACCTTCACCCTTGTTCAACCACAAATTTTTAACTTAGAAATTGGGATGAGGAGATTCTTGATAGCTTCCATGTCTTGATGCTCAAATTGTCCTTTGCCAGGGACATGGCTAAGTACTTAGTTTTTACACTCTGCAGAGGTGGTGCACTTTCCCCACAAGACTTGGTTTCACCAAGACAAGATCTTTCAGAAGCCTTCCCTTAGACCAGAATGGACGCGTTCCAACCTATCATCCCCTACCACCAACTGTCCATTTGGCTAAGTTATTGTAACCTATATGATCCAGGCAGAGCCCATAATGCCATGTGGCTGCACTTGAAGCTTCTCAACATTTGACATCTCAAATCTCTTTGTTCCTGGGTGGCATTCCACAAGTGAGATACACAAGGTAAACCATAGAAATGGGCCTTGTGTAACCACTCAACACAAACCATTCTTTCCATTCCACCCAGGTGTTTCATTCACTTAGTTGTTTTATTAAACAAAACACAAGTCCTTGACTTAGAAATATTCCATAGCATGAATATAATCCACCCTTGTTTTCCACTAGCTAAGCTAAGCATGATGGTAGTAGGAATCTTAACTTAGGATAATTCTACTAAGGTTTCACCTACTAGGATTTCCCATGGCATAGTTTATACTTAGCAAAATTTCTATGCAAGTCCTACTTAGAAATATCACTAATGCATAATGAAAATAATGGGACAAGGTATGAAGCATCACTTGCCTTTTTGGTAGAGAATTATAAGTTCACTCCTTGATCTTGCAATATTCACACTCTTCAAATTCCACTACAATTCAACCAAGCAAGCAATATTCAATCCACCATTCAAGCAAACATCACATAAAATAATAGAAACAAAGCAATGCATGCAAGCATGCTAAAGATTGTTTTATTTGGAAAATTGGTTTCTAATAGGTTATAAACATTTGAAAACACCTATTGGTCGTTTGTAAAAGTGGTAAAACCATTTGATATTAAGTTAGTGGAAAATGGCCACTTTAAATCATTTTTGTTTTGCTAGAAAGGATTTAAATCCAAAGAATATTTATAGTGTTTACCAAATATATTTTTAACACAAATGTTAGTGTTTAAGGTCAAGTGTTTAGTATTGAAACCATTGCAAAAGGTTTTATCTATAAACCATTTTTATACCAAATCAATATTTTATGTTGTTGAAAATGCCTTTAGCAAAGTAATAATTTTTATAGGGTTCACAAAATATATTTTTAAATCATACAACTTTGTGTTTAGGGTCAGAGATTTTAATCCAAATCATTTCCCAAAGATTTTTCTCCAAAAAGTATTTTTAACATATAAACAACATTTTTATTTGACTAGAAATGTTCTAAATCAAATATTTATTCTTTTGCCCCACAAAATATGTTTTTGAATCCACAAGTTGGTTTATATGGTAGTAGGTTCAAAACAATCCATTTTCCAAAGATTTTATCATAAAAATAATTTTAGAATGAATTTTATATTCAAATTATGCCTACACAAGTTTCTGTAAAACAACCATTTTACCAGAATCAATTCATTAAACAAAGTGCATGGTTGGATAGTACTTAGTCTTATGATTCCATTGATATAAAATTTGCAAAATTTGGACGTGTGGATCAAAAGTTATGAATTTTACAAACTTGAACATCTAATAGACCAATTCTAGTTTTTATAAAACAGACTGAGCCACGTGTCTTGTTCTGATAGGCTGGTACCGGTTCGTCCAGATCAAGCACTGAGGATCGTTGGATCTAATCCAAATCGCACGGCCCAGAAGGCTACGTACCCCTTCGATTAGTTGTTTTATCTAAGCCACCGGATGATGATCTAACGGCTCACAGGTGATTGACCAAAGTCTGGCGGCGCTCGACGGTGGCGCACGGCGGCGACGCTCGGGAGGCAGCACTCTGGCTATTCCAGGAAGCTAGGGAGAGGGAGGATGTGATCACCATGTTCGTCATGGAGCGATGATTCTCGGAGTGGTCTCTGTCAACGAAGGGGCGCACGGTGACAACGGGGATTGCTCGCCGGAGTTAGCGGCGGCGTCGGGTGCTTCTGCTCGTCGTCGGGGGAGAGCCTGTAGGCCACCAGAAGGCAAGAGGAGGGTACAGTTAGATGCGGGCGAGTGTGGCGGTTACAGGAGCATCAACAAGAGGGTCAGGGGTGGACGGAAGCTACCTGGGGAGTTCGCCGGAGGAGTGGCAGATGACGACGACGCTCGGAGGTGGCTCTTGCCGACGTTTCGGAGCGCGCACTGGCGAGTGAGTGGTACAGAGAGAAGCGCCAGGAGATGAGGAGGAGGCTCGCGTGCACTGGGAGGCGAGGGGTGGTCCGACAGCGCCAGAACTGGCCGGAGAGCCTCGTCGGAACAGAGGTGGAGCAAGGAGGAATTCGTGCAGCCTAGGGGCGTTCTGGCAGCGATGTCTGAGGGGAATGAGAGGGGAGAGGATTGTGGTTAATATGGCACGGTTGCGGGGAGGAATTACTGGCATGATTAAGCGAATTAAATCGATGTTTAAACGGGCAGAAACGACAGGAGTTGAGGCGAGGTCAGCGCGGCGGGTGAGGAAGATGACCTGACCGGTGGGGTCTGCTTGACAGCGAGAGAGGGAGAGACAGTGGGGACCAGCAGTCAGTGAGGGGGCGGGTCGAATCTACGGTGCGAATCGTTTCCTCACGGGAAGAGGTAAATGGGCTAACTAGGCCTGGACTGGGCTAGGTTAAGTTGGGCTAGCTTCTTTCATTTTTTTTGTTCTGCTTCTTTTTCTTTTTCCTGATTTCTTTTTCTGTTCTGATTTTGTTTAAATGTTTTCAAACCTTGTTTGAATTCAAACCTTTTTCCAATGTTCAGTATACTTCCATACTTTTTAAACATGTATATTAAATACTATTTTAGGAATAATTCTTTTATTTTTCTTATGTTTTATTCTTTATTAAAAATAAGCATATGCCATTATTCAAATAAGATTATTATATTTTCAAACCCTTATTTAAATTCCAATTTTTTTCACAAAACCTTCTCAGTAGGTTTATTTATTTAATAGGGTGTCAAATAATTCACTTACTTATTTATTCTTTGAATTATTTGGAATATTTTCAATATGATTTATTAATCATTTAAATTGGGTATTTGTCATTATTCCAATGAAATCAAATATGGTTTTAATTTCATAAATTTTATTTATATGATTTCTTTGATCCCATTTATGTTAATTACATAACTGTCATTCCACTTGGGTAAATTTTAAATATTGTTTTACCATGATTTAATTAATCATTCTTATTAGGGATTTTGTCTTAATCAAATGGAATAGAATTTGGTTAAGGTCATATTATTTTATTTGAATATTATTTATCCATTTATTTCATTTGAACTTGGATTATGTTTATTCTATTTGCTTATGGTCTTGGCCAAGTTTTATTTGGCTCTCATAAAATAGTCGTTATTAATTATTTCTTCTTTGTCTTTTAAAAACCATATATTTTTATTTATAGATCCAACTTGGTGATTCCAATTTGTAAAATCTTATTTGATATTTATTTATTTATCCTTTTAAATCTCTTTAGGATTAATTTCTCACCATTTGGTATGGAGTTTTAGATAGGTGCTTTATTAGCATTGGAGATTCAATTTCCTGATCTTATTAAATTCATAAGATTTTATATATGGCTCCAAATTAAGTGAAACCAATTTCTATGGTTTTATAATATTTATATTTGTCATTCTTGATCATTTATAAGTGTTTGTTGACAAATCTTTATATGGATCAAATCCTTAGTCTTTTGAGCTAACTTGGAAATGTTTTTCTTTCATTAGGGTTTTAGGGTTTTGGTTTATTTTCCAAGTGTTTAATTTCAAGATGCATTTATGAAGAATGCATTTCACTTGATTTGAATTTAGTTGGATTCAAACATTACTCAAGTTTGTTCAAGATGGGATTTTTAGGTTTCCATTTTGAAACAAAAAGTTTCTTTTCACCCTAAATTTCAACAATTATTTATTTTGTTTATTTATTTTTCACATTACAAAATTTGGAAAATTTTGGGATGTGACAGGCTAGCACCCTTAAAAGAAATCTCATCCCGAGATTTGGGAAAGATAGGGGTTACAAGTTGGCTCAAAGCAACTAGGGTACTACCACCCTTAAAAGTTTTCCACTAGATTACACCTTGGCTTGCTTGGGATCTTGATGAAACTTCTCTGGGCAGACATCTGCATAGTGTCCTTTGTTTCCACACTTGAAACATGTGACAAGGCTGAGATCTCTCATAGGCTTGCTTTTTTTGTATCTCATCTTTTCTGGACAATTGCTTGCATAATGTCCTTGGTCACCACAATTGTAACATGTGATAAGGTTGAGTTCTTCACGTATCTTCTGTGGACAAGTTGACACATAATGGCCTAGCTCTTTGTAGTTGTTGCACCACACTTGTCTATTATCCTTATTTTCCTTTGGGGTCATTGCTCCTTGTTTGTTTCCTTGGTTTTTCTTCTTTTCTGGACATTCATTGGCATAGTGTCCCATCTCTTTGCAATTGTAACATTGCACTAGGCTTTTGTCCTTCTTCTTCTTGGGTTTCTCCAAAGCTAGGAGTTCTTCTAGTTCATGCTCTTCATATCTTATCTCAAAGGTGGGAAAGTCTCCTGGTCTCCTTAATCTTTTTCTTGGATAGTACATATGTCTCTTCCTTTGTCCATCAAGTTGAGTCATATTGCATGGAGGTGCAAGCTGAGATTTTCCTTTGTCTTCATCCTTCTTGGTAGAAGTTGTTCCCTAATGGGGGTTTACAATCTGTTGATGCACTCCACCTTGTTTCGTTTGTTGAACTATGGAATGGATGGGGCATTGGATAGGGACATGATTATTTCCTTCACATAGGAAACAAGTAGCTTGAGATGTGGGGCATTGATTAGTTGGATGTTTCTCTTCACAATTGGGGCATTGATCTTCATGCTCTTTGGAAGTGTGATCCATGTCTCCACAAACATTGCAAGCTTGGGTTCCTTCTAGAATATCATCCTTGACATCCTTGTTGTCATCATCTCCTTGGGAAAGGTTGTCTTTCATGTTGATCATTTGAGTGGTCATCCCTTGAAACAATTGGGATTTAATTTCCAAAAACTTTTGCATGGTTGGGTCAAAATCATTGTTGTTGGCTAAAAAATGAGTTATCAACTGATTCAACTGGGTTTGGGTTACTATGAGTTCTCTCATGTGCATCTCTTGGTTGTTGTTGTCACCATTCTTGATGTTGGAGTTTCTTGGAGTAGTCATCTGTTTGGGTTGGATTGGGATTAGAATAGGCAAAATATTTCTAAGGAAATAATTCTAATCACAACAATTTCACACAAGCAATGTGCAAGCAATCAAAAACAAACATTCCAATCAAACAACAAAGTTTCAAGCACATTTTTAAGCAACAAAATATTTTTGCTACACCACATAAGTTGGGGTGTTTGATCTAAACTTAATATGGTGGTCCAACTATATGGTTAACTTGAGATCTTTCCATCCTTCTTAGTTGATTCTTCTTGAATGAGGTCATGGTTTCCTTGGGAAAATTCTTGTGTCTTGGTCACTAGACTTCAAAGGTGATGATGGTTTCTTCTAGGTTGTGTTTCCTTAGTCTTCGAGTCTTGAGTAGTATTTCTTGTCTCACTTGTAGTCCTTAGTGATATCCAAGTTGTAGTTCTTGATGGAAATAAAGTTGCCAACACCCAGATTTTTAATCCCAGATGCCTGTTATGCCATACATCGCAATCCCAGGATTACCATTTTCGCGAGACATAACAGAATTGGATACCATAGTACATCATCCAATACAAACCATACATAAGGTCTTACACGAATAAGGATCTCATGATCCAGTTCTTAATACAACTCAAGCAGCGGAAATACGTAATAATAAAGGTAGCGTAGGCGAAGCTCCATCTTCGGGGTCACAGGCAATGCTGACGATGGGAGATGATCCTAGTTGTCGTAACCTTCCTGGGGTCCATCCTCCTGGTACTCATCTTCATGGTCTGGCCATGGGAATAGCCAGGGACAAAGCCATGAGTACTCTTTAAGTACTCACAAACTAATACTAACAAGTGAAGGGGTTTTTTTGTAATAGGACACTAGGATCTAGGATTGTTTTGCAAAAAGATAGATTTACATCTACTAAGTTCAGAAGTAAGAAAAGCTAGTTGAAATTTTATAACACCTAAGTGGTAACTTGAATTTCATATCACAACTCTGTTGTGGTCAAGTCAAAGTCTCAAGTCATTTCACCAGTCATTTTGAAAACAATCTGATGGGGAACAGTATGGCCACTCCAACTGTCCATAATCGCAGACGCGGCTATTCGAATAGTTTGACACTCTACAGAGATTGTACACT
Organism: Avena sativa; assembly: GCA_916181665.1. NCBI lineage: Eukaryota > Viridiplantae > Streptophyta > Magnoliopsida > Poales > Poaceae > Avena > Avena sativa. The sequence goes on from OV702296.1 coordinate 291,612,516, forward strand.
TTCACCACAACATTTGATACATCCGTCAGGAACAAATCCTGAATTCACCATACTCAGTATGCGGATAATCAATCCTAACCTTTCAATTACACATCCTAGTATAAGCACCTCTCCTGTGAGTTTGGCCTCCCAACCATGACCAACTGTCATCTTGGGTACTGCACAGGTGGACAATCTTCACAAGGTAGCCTCAGCTCAGACCTTGGCCATGAGGGAACCAATACTAAGGTATATAAGCTTCCAGTCAAGCCCTACCCAATTCTCGGGTATTGTGGTTATACGGTAAAATTGGAATGGTATCGCATCTAGACAACCATCAGTTTTATAAAGGACTAAGGCTCATGCCTCAACATTTTCATCACCATAAATCATCTGGTGTTCGGAAACACATGTCCAAAACATTTCAATAGAATGATCCATCATTCCAAGGTTTTCATAACCATTTTTCCACCAAGTATTCCCATCTAAGTTGATGAAGTTTTATGCTTAGCACTAGCCTCTAGAAGTGGGGGTAAGTACTAAAGAGGGGTGGTAAACTAGTGGAGTTTAACTAAGTTCAATCTCATGCCTTAGGATGACATAAAGATTATCTAGCTTAGGCCAAATTTTATGCTCTTTATGCAACCTTCAATTATCTTTCTAGTATCTACAATTCACTTAAGTAAACTCTAAGTAATAGCTTTGATAAAGAAATAAAGTATAAAGCTTGTAAGTAAAACTAGGATTGGTTTATCACGTGGTTATGATCATATATGCTTAAGGCATATAGTTGGCATGGTAACAAGCAAGTATTTGCTTGCATAGGTATAGTATCTTGCAAGTGTTAGCTTGCACAAGTATCAGTATAAGTTTGCTAAGTTAATAGCTTGCAAATATTGGCTTGCATAGGTCAACTTTATTTGTAAGGCTTGCCTTGTGCAGAGCAGTGGTTGAAGTTCTCCAAGGCTTCTTCTTCGTAGTATCCTCCTTCCTCCTCGTATCCTCGGTCTGTACTAGCGTCTATGAATAAATACGAGGTACACAATCACCAAACAATACTTAACTACTTTCAATCATCACACAAAAGGGTCCTATAGATGATCTAGCATCATCACTAACTGTCACATCCCAAAATTTTCCAAATTTTGAAATGTGAAAAAAATTAAACAAAAAAAATAAAACTTTATTGAAATTCAGGGTGAGAAGATTTTTTTTTGAATCCAATTGGAAACTTTCAAACCTGTTTGGATCAAATAAAATCCTAAAGGGATTTAAAAAGATAAACAGTTAATAAAGAAAGTTTTAATAATTGGAATTACTATTTTGGACCTTTAAATAAAAAATATATGGTTTTCAAAAACAAAGTAGAATTTATAAATAAAGATTATTTTATAGAGCCAAATTAAATCTTAGCCAAGCTTTTGAAATTAAATATTTCTATTTGATAAAAAGAGTAAAGGTTTATTTAAATAAAATAATGAGCATTTATTATTATCCAATTTTATTAAAGTAAGGGCTTTTCCAATTTAAATAAACACTAAAACTTGTTATTTTATTTTAAACAAGTTTTCCAAGTATTTTATATTTTCAAATAAAACCTACTGAAATGTTTTTGATACTATTTAGATTTCAAATGGAAATTTTAATAAATCAAATCCTATTTGAATTAATAACTAAGGACTATTTTATTAATTATTAAATAGATCCTAAAAGAATAAAAGTATTATTTTATTTTTGGACTTTGGTTGTGTTGTTAAACAGAACTAAAAATTATACAAACTTTGGCAAAGGTTTGAATTTATTTGGTGTTTGAATTGTTTGATTGAAAATCAAAACAGAAAATCAAATAGAAAAAGAAAAAGCAATAAGAATAAAAAAATAGAAACGGACGCAGCCCATCTGGCCAGCCCACTAAGCCCAACTCCAGCCAAACTAAACTCCCCACTGCGAATCGTTTTTCACTGAGAATTCAACCCACAGAGAAACTGACGAGTGGACCCCTCTCCCCTCCCTATTCCTCACTGACAGCACGGCCCCACGCCAGCGTGTCATCGTCTTCACCCGCGACCAAGTCCCCTGTCGTTGCAGCCGAGTAACTCCGGCGTTGAATTCGCGATTGATGGCGGCCTTAATTCCTCCAGTGATCATGCCCCCTTAAGCTCCCCACGCTCCTCTCTCTTTCCCCCCAAACAGCTCCTCCCCTCTGCTCTAGGGCTGCCCCAATTGAGAGCTCGAAAACTTCTGTCCCCGACAGCTTCCCCGACCAATTCCGGCGCCGTCCAGCCTCGCCTCGACTCCCACTGCATACTAGCCTGTTCTCCACCTCCAGGAGCACCTGCCAGTGCCTCCCGTTTGCCCGCGCTTGCCCCAGAGCGTCGGCAAGGACAAGCTCAACGCGCCGCCGCGCCTGTCCCTTCTCCGGCGACCTCCCCCTGGTAAGCTCAGACCTCCCCAGCACCTCTCAGTGATGCTCCCTTACTCGCGACCCTCGTGCGCACCTAACTGTGCCTCTCCTTTGCCTTAGCGCGGTCCCGAACGACGCCAGCAACGACAACCCGAGAGCACCGCCACCCGCAGCAACTCCGGCGAGGAATTGCCGCCATTCCCGTGCGCCCCTTGCCTCCTCGCGACCACCTTGAGCTTCACCTCGACCTCGCGAGCACGGTGAGACCCTCCTCTGTCTTCCTTGCTTCCTGGTTCATCGGCTAGCACACCATCTGACCGTGCGCTGCCGCCAGCCACCGTCGGCGCCGCTCGAGTTAGGTCAAGTCATTATGCACCGTTAGATGTTAATCCAGTGAATGAGAATAGAACTTAAACAAAGAGGTACGAGCCCATATGAGCCACTAGATCTAACTTAAATCCTGCGGTTCACAGAGGCCGATCCGCAGGAAACGGTACCGGCCAATTAGATCACGCCGCGTGGCACTAGTTTAGTTTAAAAACAGAATTAGAATCTGATTTATATGCAAACTTGTAAAATTCATAACTTTAAATCTGCACGTCCAAATTTTGCAAATTTTATATCAATGGAATCAATAGAACCAGTACTTTGCAACCATGTATTTTTTTTAATGAATTGCTTCTGTAAAATTGGTTGAAATTGCAGAAACATGTGTAGGCTTATTTTGAATATAAAAATTGTTCTAGATAAAATTTTAATGTGAAATCTTTGCAAAATGGTTTGTTGTGAACCTACTGACCTTAGGAACCAACTCATGGATTTAAAAATGAATTTTGTGAAGTTTAGGAATAAATACTTGAAGTAGCTCATTTCTAGTCAAATAAAAATATTGATTTTGGTTTAGAAATGATTTTTGAGTAAAACCTCTGGTAAATGTTTTGATTCAAACCTTATGACCCTAGACACCAAGTTTTGTGAATTAACAACTTATTTGATGAACAATATAAAATTATTGCTTTGATAAAAGCATTTTCAACCACATAGAATAATGATTTGATTTAAAAAATGGTTTATAGTTAAAACCTTTTGCAAATGGTTTTACCACTTTAGAAAATGACCACTTTGAACTTTATAATGTTTAGAGCTTAGTAGAAACCACCTTTGCAAATAAAACTATCTTTTGCATGCTTGCATGCATGACCTTGTTTTTGTTATTTTATGTGTGACAAATTGTTTGAATGTTGTGTTGAATATGTGTGTGCTTGATTGATTTGTAGTGAAGTTAGAAGAGTGTGATATTAGCAAGATCAAGAATTGAACCAACATTCTCTACTAAAAAGGCAAGTGACACTATCATCCAAGTCCTACTATTTTCATTACACTTAGTGGATTTTTGAAACATGCATGATAAGGATTTCTATATTTCATGCTATGCTAAATCCTAATAGGATACCCTTATATATTCCTTAGTGGAAAAATTGTAGTTGTAGTATGCTTAGCCCTGCTATATATTGGGATGGGATACATGTTATGATTATATGAAGTATTGAAAAGACTTATGTTTTACATAATAAAACAAGTACTCAATGAACCACCTGGGTGGACAAGGATACTCAAGGTTGGACAAGGTGGCAACAAAAGGAACCATGTTTATATGGCTATCTCTTTTTGTTGTGCACTAGAAGAAAACCACCCAGGGACTTAGAGATTGAACATGTTTCTCGTACAGTGGCTTCCATGTACAGCCACATGCTAAATGGGCTCTGGCTTAGTCAACTACATAGTGGAAGACCCATGCATTGGCATCTTCAGGTTAACTAGATTTGTGCTAGGGAACTTGGAACCCTACATTGGTGCATGGATGACAAGCTAGGATTGTGTATTGGGAGGACTCCTATGGAAAGACTTTGTCACATTCTCAATCTGCCAGTACTCCATCTTGGTGAGTACTTATCCAGCGGCCACTGGTGGCATCAAGATGATATTGTGTCATGTGGGTAAAGTGTACAACTTCTGCAGAAGATCAAAATTCTAAGTACTTAGCCGTGTCCCCGGTTATGGACAATACTGAGCAACTAAGGCCTGAAGCTATGGAAGATCTCGACATTCCAATTTCTCAAAGTTAAAAACTTGAGGGTGAAAACAAGGGATTAGAAGCACTTGGAGTTTTCCAAGAAGTTCAAAAAGATTTTACAAAGATCAAAAACTATTTTGAAAAGATAGGATAAAACTATATTGCTTTCTGCAAATGAGCCTAAACCCCACTTAACCAAATATGCATGTAATGATAGGATCCACATATTTCTACTTAGTAGTGAAACTTGCCAATACAATTCAAATGTATTGACCCTTGTGGCTGCAACTTATTATGTTGCAGGTTTGTTTGATGTTAGTGAAGTTTATTGAATAGGATTACAAGTCTACAACCAACATTACTACCTGTGGCACTTTGAAGATGAAGGACCCCATGCTTATAGATATTCTTCTGCAATGTAATGTGATAGCCAAATGAGCTATGTAAGATGTAATGATTTATTTTATTCCTGGTTATAAAGTTGTAATATGACCTTTGTTTCTTGATATTACATCTTAACTGTGGATGCTAGCTATTGATCCAGGGACTAGCATTGTAAACACAGGGATCTCTACCTTATTAAAGGTTGGGAACTTTACACTAACATTACAAGATTAAAGCTTGGTTTAATTTCTTTTATTTTTAGAAAAGTAATTTCTACTCATTGAAAAACTACTTAAGATTTAATATTCTCCAAACCAAACATGGGATCATGTTGACACATGTCATCACCACATATTTTAGTCCATGGGAATGTGATTTAAAGTGGTGTCACAATTTAATAAGGTTTAACCTTTTATTTTACTTAAATAAAGTGACTAGAAATGCCTATGTGGCATTCTTTTATTACTTGAACATTATTTCTGTAAGTAAACCCAAATGTTTTTATATATTCTGAAAGGTATGATCAAACGTGATTTTTGAGAGTTGGAATCAACTCAAAAGCTTTTATGGTTTAAATTTGAAAAATGTTTGAATGCAGAAAAGGTTCTGCCTTGTTATTTTTACCAAGGGTGATCTATAGATTCAAATGATTTGAATCCAACGGGCTTGGATTAAGCATTTCATGACCTTTCTAACAAAATTGGTTTCATTCAATTTGGTGCACTGAATCGAGTTGGGTTGATTTTTGAAACTAGGTATAGAACTGTGTTTGAATCAAAATGGAAAAAGTTAAATTCAAACGACTGGGCTGCGCGGGAAACGATAATGGGCCGGCCCAGTGTCACTTCGCGGCACGGGGCTCAACTGACAGGTGGTTCCACCAGTCAGTGGCTCTTTAAACGCGAAGCGGTACGGGGCAATCTCATCCGCACGATCTAAGTCTATTCGAACGACTACTACTCATCGTCCACGTCGGCGGCACCGACGAGACAGAAATCTAACGCGGCAGGTGGGGGTCGTCGAGGGCTCACCGGGGCTCAGGCGAGGGTCAGCGAGGCAGGCGAACGACAAAGTCGACGACGGCGAACCTCCTGGTACCGGCAGCTTCTCCTGGGGTGGACGAAATCGACGGCGCCCTTCTTCTCTAAAGGCGGCCGGCTCTGGCAAAATTCCGGTGATGCGCTGCTCGCCTCACTCCGGGAACAGGGTGGAACGATCAGTGAGGAGAGGGGAGTGAGATGGTGTGATGAGTTTGAGTGGGGGAGGCCTCTATTTATAGTCTCGACGACGAGACCAAACGGAATGGGCAGGCAACGGTGGCGACATGGCTATGGGCTGCTAGAGGCATGGCCGGCGGTGGCGATCGATCAGTGGTCTCCTGGCGATGCTCTATGGCTTTAATGCGCGTGTAGGGGCGGTGGCAAACGGTCTGGAACATGCGATGCTCTGCGCGGCAGAGGCGGCGTTTTCGACGGTGAGCGGTGGCTGTGAGGCATGGGGCGGCGAACGGGGATGTCTGGCGGTCTCTTGGGACGGTGATGATCACGTATGCACGTGGCGAGGTCGACGCGTGGTCTGTGGGCGTGTGTCGAGGGTGGCGCTCTGGCGCACGCTCGGCATGGTTGACAGAGGCACGGGCACGGCGTTCCTGGGTGCTTTGGTCGATGTCTTCGAGGAAGGGCTGGTCGAGAGGGGGCGGTGAGGCATGGGTGATCTCCCAGACAAGGTTGGCACGACTAGTTCCTCTCCTAGCTTGCTGTCTACACTAGGGTGGCATGGGTGGCTTCGGCTGTTCACCATTGATGACATTGCCAAGCTTACAGTGGTGCTAGATGTTTACAAATGAGCTAGATGATCTACTAAAGCCTAGTTGCAACCAGAGAGGGAACAAGTTAGGCTCAAATCACTGCTCCAAATAGTGTTTGGATTTTATTTGATTTGCATTTGCAAGGTGTTTGATGAAATGGCCGCATGAATTCAAGTTTTGAATTTTGAAAAGATTTTTGGTGGGTGTGCTAGGTAGGTGCTGGTGAGTCTGTAGATGCTTGGATTTTGAAAGTTGAGCTTGTTTGAGTGGTTTTTGAAAAAGTGGGATCTTCCCATATGATAAAGATTCAATTTTAAACTGTCATTTAAACTATGCATTTGAATGTTTCTGGATGATCACAAGGTGGGCCTTGATACTTTGTTATGAGTACTATCAAGGGGTGCAAAGATCCAAACAAGTTTCTGTTAAGTTCTGAAAGTTAGAGACAGCCAAAGTAGGCATGGGAGTTAAATTGGTCAAAATGACCATTCCCTTATTTTGTTTGTTTTGATTTATTTGTCTTTGGGAAAAGTGTGGGGATTGTTTAGATGATGTTTATTTCACCTAAGAATCCTTTTACAAGCAAAGAAACACATAAACAAGGCAATTCAAAAGAATTCAAAATGGGATGCATACACACATTCATGCTTTCATATTTTTATTTAGAAAAGTTTTTGTTAACCCTAATTTTGATGCATAGAGTTTGATGATTCTAGTTTAATATTTTTGGGATGTTACAAACCTTCCCCCCTTAAACAAAATCTCGTCCCAAGATTTGAAAAAGGACGAAAAGATTACCTAGGATTTGAAGAGATCGGGAAACTCCATCCTGATGTGATCTTCGCGCTCCCAGGTAGCTTCCTCTTCTATGTGGTTGCTCCACTGAATTTTGAGAAACTTGATGCTTCGGGTACTTCGGGATAGGTCAGGTCATCGTTGATCTCTATGGTCCGGTGATCGATATTCTTGAACACTTCTGTCTTCTCCGGAACTTCGAGGCACTTGCGAAGTAATGATATATGGAACACATTGTGCACGGCTGACATCACTTCGGGTAGTTCCAATTGATACGACACTTCTCCTCGACGGTTCAGAATTTTGAAAGGTTCGATATATCTGGGGGCTAACTTTCCTTTGAGTTGGAAATGCTGCATTCCCTTCAATGGCGACACTTCCAGATATACAAAATCTCCTATGTTGTAGGCGAGGACTCGATGTCTCTTGTCGGTGTAACTCTTCTGTCTGGACTGGGCTGTCTTGAGGTGCTCACGAATCTTGTGAACCTTCTCTTCTTCTTCTCATAGGATATCGGGTCCAAAAATCTGACTCTCTCCTACTTCCGACCAGTTCAAAGGGGTGTGACACTTCCTTCCGTACATGAATTCAAATGGGGCCATTTGCAAACTAGCTTGATAACTATTGTTGTACGAAAATTCTGCAAATGGCAGACAGTCTTCCCACTTAGATCCATATTCTAACACACATGCTCTCAGCATATCTTTGAGTATTTGATTTACTTACTCCGTTTGTCCATCGGTCTGAGGGTGATACGCGGTGCTAAAATCTAGGCGGGTTCCTAAAACTTCTTGAACTTTCTACCAGAATCTCGAGGTAAACTGAGTTCCTCGATCCGATACGATGTTCTTGGGGACTCCATGCAAACTGACGATTCTAGTGATGTATAACTCTGCTAGCTTCGAACTCTGATATGTGGTCTTGACGGGTAAGAAATGGGCGACTTTGGATAATCTGTCCACTATGACCCAGATAGAGTCATTTCCCCTACTAGAAGTAGGCAATCCGGTGATAAATTCCATTCCAACGGAATCCCATTTCCATTCCGGAATCTGCAAGGGTTGCAACAATCCAGCGGGTCTTTGGTGTCCGGCCTTGACTCGCTGACATATATCACACTTGGCGATATAGCTTCCGATTTCTCTCTTCATCTTATGCCACCAAAATTGTTCCTTCAAATCTTGATACATCTTCATTCCTCCGGGGTGGATAGAATAAAGAGTATCATGATCTTCCTTGAGAATAACTTCTTTCAACTCAGAATCTGCTGGTACACAAAGGTGTCCTTTGTACCACAGAACTCCTTCTTCGTCTTCGGTGAATCCGGGTACTTTGCATGTACCGATACGACGCTTGATTCCGTCAATACTAGCATTTCCTTTCTGCGCCTCTTTGATCCGGCTGATCAAAGTGGGTTGAAGTTTTATGCTAGCCAAAAATCCTTCACTCACTAATTCCATTCGAAAATCTTCCATCTCTTTGTGCAAGCTTGGTTGCTCCTTCAAAATCATGGAGTTCAGGCGGCATGGCAATCTGCTAAGGGCATCTTCTACCACGTTGGCTTTACCAGGGTGATAGTGAATGTCTAGATCGTAATCCTTGATTACCTCAATCCATCTTCTCTGCCTCATATTCAACTCCTTCTGAGTGAATATATACTTGTCGTGGTATTGCCGACGAGTACGCCATGAAGGGGTCCTCACAGTGCGTGTTTAGAGACGTGGGATAAGGTGGACGGTTGACGGGTACGAGGTAACACAGCTTACCCAGGTTCAGATCCCACGACAGTGGTGGAATCCTACTCCTGCTATAAATCACTATAATGGCAATACGCCGAGATACAGAGACAGGTTCGCTGTGCGAGGTGTGTGTAAAACGATGCCCTAAAGGCTCCCATAGGCCCGACTTATATAGTCGTCAGGTCCTAGGGTTACAGGGAAAAGTCCTAGCCGGACAGGTTACAAAGTCCTTCACCGTCTATTACTAGTCTTGTGTATCTTGTACTCCAAGGCTCCGGGTACGCTGGTGACTCCACCGTCGCCTTCCTTTATCCGGCATGGGCCTCCCTTCTGGATCCACCTAACTGGGCCGCCCAGCAGGCCATGGGCCATGCTACCGACTATGGGCCACCCGTGTTAGTCGGATAAGAGACATGCTATTAGGATACCCATATAGCATATCCCCAACAGTAGCCCCCGGAGAACTCCGAGATCTTGTGCCGTCTTGCCTCTTCACATGGAATGCTCCGTCCAGATGGATATCGGCAAATCGTCAAGTAATATCTTGCAGTCCTTCCAAAGAACCCTGCAAGGTTTTTATCCGTCTTTGGTTTGTAAGCCGGAGAAATGCTGAATCTTCCATCGTACTCTTTCGTAGTCGGATTAAATCCGTATATGCCGAAATCTTTGATGTGACGGCTCATCTACCCATGTCAGTTATGACGACGTAGGCTTAGGTCAGCGACGCCTCATAACTCACACATGCAGAGAACGCAATCATATCCGATTTTCCCGCGCGAGCGATACGAACCGTTGGCGGCGGCGGTTGAAGACGTGGCAAAATTACCGCGCACGTTCACGAACACGTCGCCTACGCGGCAACCGTCCGATTAGCTGCACGAATCTTGACGCAGAGCATGATAAATAGTAATCGTGGGACACTTGCCACTTTTTACCTCATTCTCTCGCGTCATCGTCTTCTTCCTCCAGCCGCACGCCTCCTCGAGCTCTCCGCGAGAATCCTCTAAAACCCTAGCTTCCATCTGCGTCCGTCGCGCCCTTCCAGCATCCCATGGCTAGCAGCAGCTCTTCCCCATCAATGGCGGCATCGAGCAAAGCCACGGCGAAGCCGGTGAGCTCCGTCGTCATGCCTCCAGAGGGTCTGGTCATCCCCGCATCGGCGGTGATCAAGACCACCGGCGGCGACCATAATCTGGCGGCGCTGGAACCACTGGAAGAAGAGCCAGACTCACACATGGGCGACTGGCGCGACTCGGACATCACCGAACGCGACATCCACGAGATGGTCTCCGAAGGCTACCTCCCCGCGACGAAGGGGCTCGCCTGGCGGGCGGCGTCGGCCGGCGAGGTGACACCTTCTCCCCAAGTCGGAGAAAAGGTGTACCTCAAGGCTTAGCTGGTACACGGCGTTTCTTTGCCCGTCTCCCACTTCTTTCTCTCCGTCTTGAACCACTACAAGGTCCAACCCCATAACCTCTCCCCCAATAGAATCTTAGTGCTTAGCAACTTTGTGGCACTTTGTGAGGGTTACGTAGGGATTAGGCCTAGGTTAGACTTGCCCGTGTACTTCTTCACCGTCAAACGTGAAGCCGGACATAATAGGGAGGAGCTTAGGAACTGCGGCACCATAAGCTTCAAGATCCGACCTGGCCGGCGGTTCCCCGACATCGTCGGCCACGAGTCCTGCAAAAACTGGCAGCGGACGTACTTCTACGGCCCCGACATTCCTTTGGCGGGCCGAGAAGTAACGTATCCGGACTTCACGGATGGAGCCGCCGCTGAAGTTTCCACATGGATATCCCATGCCTCCCTTCCCTCTGACCTCGACGCTTCTCGCGCAATAAGGCGGATCGAATGGTTCATAGAGACGGGTTTGACCGGCTTGGACCTGGCCATGTGCTGGTTCATCAGGCGAATCCAGCCTCTGCAGCACCGCGCGAAGTTCATGCACGAGTATACCAGTGATCGAAGGGATACCCTCCGGATCTCCGTGGATAACTTCTCGAGCGACTCCGTCAAGCTCCGCCTGAAGGACATCGTCAAGGTGAAGGATAAGAAGCGTGGCTTCACCATCACCTGCGACATGTACGTAGACGGCAACTGCCCAAAGGTAGATATGTATTTTCCGTGTATGACATATACTCCAATTTCTCCGTCTTGCCATTACCACCTCATCTAACATGGTGATTTCTAACTTAACAGCTTAGCAATCTAGATGAGGACAACCTGGCTGCCCAAATCTACGATCCAAAGATGAAGGAAGTCACGGTCGTGTCCGACGACGATGTTCCGTTGGCGCGAAAGCGGAAGAGCTCCACCTCTGACGCTGCCGACGGAGGCAAGAAGAAGAAGACGGAGGGTGGAGCCTCCAAGAAGACTACCGCCAACTGGAGGCGGAAAAGAAAAGATTCACCGGGATTTTTGCCAAAGCACCCCCATTAGTGTGAGCTTATCATTCTCCGACATTGTCTTATTTATCTGTCTTGTTCCTGTACTTATGAACTTTTCACGTTTCAGGAAGAAAGGCACAACCAGCCTCAAGAAGACCTCCAAGACTTTGGGGGCTTCTAGAAATATCAAAGATATGTTGCATCGCGACTCCTCCCCCGCCATCGCCCCTGCTACTCCTGTCGTCAAGCCTTCCTCTGCCCCGACAAGCTCTCAAGCCCAGGAGGCACCAGGCCCTTCCGCCATGGAAGTGGATTCTGGCGCTTCTACCGAACTCGCTGTTGTCGGCGAGCAGGCGACGCAGGAGAGCGCTGCTCTACAAATGGCTGAAGCTCCGGCTAAGGATGCCATCGGTAGCGGCAAGGCGGCAGTGGGAGCTGGTACCTCTGCCGAAGGCGGCGCCCCTACTCCCTAGAAACCCTTCGAGTTTCCGAAGATAGTTTACCCGGCGCTCCTGCCGAGTAACACAACTATGGTTCCTGGAGGAGTGCCATCATCTCCGACGTGCGGTATTGAGGAGCTGCTCCGCCAAGCAGATATCTTGCAGGGAAATAGCATTTCCTTGGGAAAGCTGCTGGCCGAGAGTGCTACAAACCTCAATATTATTGCGCTTGTAAGTTTTACTTTGCCTTTTGCATTTCATTATGAGTATCCTACTGTAGCCCCCGAGGATGTAGACGGAAAACCATGGGTTTTGCATCTATATGCTCTAAAAGTGACTAAGTTAGAAAGAGCTCTCACTGTAGCCCCCAAGCATTTAGATGGAAGAAACTATTCCGACTAGATGCTGTAAGAGTAGCATACGCAGTGTTTATATTTTTCAATACTGTAGCCCCCAATCCTATAGTTGTAACTGAATTAGTTCCGACTAGATGCTTAAAGAAAAGCCAAGCATTTTCCGATTTAAAACTTTATACTGTATCCCCCAAGATTCTAATCGAGAACTGAAGTAGCTCCGACTAGATGCTTAAAGAAAAGCTAAGCATATTGCTAAGTTGAAAACTTTCGCTGTAGCCCCCGAGTGCCTAGATGGAAAGTTTCCGACTAGGTGCTCCAAGCAGACTAAACAACAGTTTTAACTTTTTCCTTTGTTTCACAGAACAAGAATGCTCGGCGGGGCATGGCCAACGACAAGTACCAGAAGATGCGCGCAGATCTTGAAGCCGAAAAGGGTAAAACTGCCATCTTGAAGGAACGGATCATCAAAAACAAGAGTCTGTTTTCTTTTTTGCGCATTCCGTCTTGGTTTTATGCCTTCCTTCTTCGAGTACTCACGGTGTACTTTGTTTTCTCTGACTTGCAGAGCATGTTGCCAACGCCAAGGATATTGTCGAGCAGTCCAAACACATCCATCAGCTGGACAGTGAGAACAAAATCCTTAAGAAGGAGAGGGAAGAGATGCTGAAGATGCACGAGATTCCATGAAAGCCCTGCAAGATTCCGCCTCTGCGGAGATCAATCGCTTGAAGGAGGAGCTTGCGATCTTAAAAGATCAGAAGCAAGCTGCTGATGAGCAAAACCATCGCCACAGCGAGGCGTTTAAGCTCCTCCAACAAGAGAAGGAATCCTTGGCGGACACCGTCTGGCAAGCTGTCGTGGTGGTGACACGGCAGATGCCATGGGTAGGCTAAAGTATGGGGCCAATGGATGCTAGTGGGATCTGGGGAGGGAAAATGCAGTTGATTCTACACACAAGAGACTAAGGCAAAGATCTTTATTTATCCTTTCTTGGGCTACAAGTGCTCCTTGAGCCGTATACAGGGAGAGAAGAAGAACTTTACCAGCCTAACGTTCCCTCAATGAGCCAATCCCTTCCTCAGGGTCCAAGCCTCCCCTTATAAAGGAGAGCCTTGGGTGCCTTTAGGGCTGACGAGGCAAGCATATTCGAGGAATATGCTTGTCCCAAAATAGTAGTTCGGCGCCCTCCTTTCCCTGTCGCCCTTCTAACGACGGCAAAGCTCCAGAGGGCCCCTCTGCGTGCCTCGGGCTTCAGGACTGTCGCCTCCGTGACCTCCTTCTGCCCCTCTGACGCTCTGTGCCTTTGTCTCTGGTGCTTGGCTTCGCTCAGATTCCTTCTAGCCTGTGGCTAGGGTTTGACCTTGGGTTTCTCCTTCTCCTGCAAGCTTCGTATCATTCGGCCTTACCCCGCGTAGCTCGGCTTGTCCTTCACCTGCATCAAGATTACTCGGACTAACCCGACCGACTTACATAACATCCCGGCCGGGTAATGCCTTGCCTTTGTCATAATGGTCCTGTCCTTCCCTGTCTTGGCCGACCTCTACAGGATCCGGCCGACTCAATCAATAACTCGGAAACAAGACGGGCAACTTCCTTTCATCTTTCCCCGTCTTTACCCTACCCGAGGTCATCTCCCCAACATTAGTCCCCGAAGCTGGTATGGCCCTACCAATAAGTTCGGCCGGGCTGTATCAGTTTCAAGAGATTCCTTTTGCCTTGTTTCCGAGTTAATCTGCTCGTGGTATCATCCTATCTTCTCGCGTACGCCTCGTCCTACGTGTCTTACTCATCATTGTATTTCTAGTTTTTTGTTCCTCAACAGTATTTATTGTCAGTCTACAGCTACTGCCGCGCCTGTCGCGTCGGCTCTGCGACGCCTCGCGTGCCGTTCCCATCGGGGATCGTGGCTTTCTTTCCCGCTATGTGGCCGCTGGTGCGGTTCCCCTCATCATCGTGCGTTGGTGCTACATACACGATCTACACGATCAACTGCCTCACGCATGATCCCACTACCTTGCAAGTAACGCGGTTATAAAGAGGGGCGTGGCGCTGGGGGATTCACTTTCCCCTTTTCGCTCGCCCGTGCCCTTCTTCTTCCTCTCGCCCTTGCGCCCGCTCGCGCTTCCGCCGCCGTGCGCTCGTCTGCGTTCTTGGTAGCACGAATCCGGCCGCACCGCTCCGTCGTCGTTGTTGCCGCTCGCCCGCTTTGGCGCCGTCGCCGGTGAGTTTCTCCGGTCCCATCGCCTGGCTTTTCCTCTAGAGATCTCAACTCCTCTTCTATCATTGTGCGGTAGTTCTGTCTCTGCTCCGCCGCCGTTTTCTGGATAGAATCATGACGGGGCCTTGTAGTTCTAAATTCTCCTCCGCCGCTAGTTCTTCCTCCGCGGATTTCTCCGGCGAGCCCATGTCTAGCTCCGTCAGCGGTGCCCTGATAGAGGATGATGATGCTGGCTCTGGGCCCGAGCGAGGCTCATGGCAGGGCTCCTCCGTTACTCGCCGCGAGATCGAGTGGCTTATCCGGACTCGGAGGATTCCCGCCGAGGTAGCTTGTCGCTTACCCGGCAGCGAGTCCTCTCCCGACCTTAAGGAGGGCGAGTATGTAGTTTTCATGTCGCATTTCGCGTGCGGCTTTGGTCTCCCTCTCAGCGACTTTGCTAGGGAGTTTCTTGATTACTTCGGCCTTCAGCCGCATCATCTTCCTGCCAATGCCATCGCCTCTCTCTGCTTTTATCTCTGCCTCGGAGGGATACTTCAGCCTATGGCCGTCCGTGCATGTCTGGTCAAAGTTTTTCCAGATTTGTTCTAACGTTGTCCCTGACAAGTCTCTGCACCCTTCTGAGAAGCTGCTTACCCAATGTGGAGCAGTGTCCATTACACCTCGGAGGAAGTCCGTATTTCCTCGTGTCACGGGGCTAGAGTCGTGCAAGAAGTGGCACAAGTCCTTATTCTATGTCAAGAACACGGGAAAGGAGGATAAGATTCGGCTCCCTGCCTTCTCCATTGGCACGTCCTCCAAGGAGAACTTGACTTATTATCCGAGGAAGAGTCACGCTTTGGACGAGGCTTTTGAGATTCGGCTTAAGGAACTGATTCACGCCGGGTTACGCGGCGAGGATTTGATGGCTACCTTCGTCAGTAGCCGAATCTGCCCATTCCAGAAATGCACGCACAAACTCTGCTACATGAGCGGTCCTCTTGACCCCAACCGAGTCTCGACCGTGGATCTATACAACTATCTCATCTTTAAGCATGTCCGAGCTATCTTTAAGACGGAGATGCCTGAGGACTGGGCTTGGGGATTGAAGCTGTTCACCCGCGAGCGTCCCCCTCCCGAAGTAAGCTTAATCACTAATGCTTTGCTTTCCAATTGTTTTCGTAACTGTTTTTGCTAATCTTCCTCTTTCTTGTCTTACAGAGGTTTGCAGAGCAGAAGTATGAGGACGCCGAGGTTTTGTCACTTCTGTGGCCTGCGGACCGGAATACCCCGGACAGTGGGGAGCCGGACTCGGAAGAGTTCGTCCCCAAGTCGGATCTCGCTCCGGCTCGTGCTCGTGGCAAGAACTCGGCCCACGAGGAGGAAGGTGATTCGGACGAGGTCCAAATTCTAGAGGTAGTTGCCGCAATGCCAATTTCTTATGCATTTCTGGCTTCTACTTTCCCAGCTAATCCGGCCGGTCAGGTTCACGACGCCGAGCCTATTGCTTCCCGGCCCCCTGTTACTTCGGGGAAATGTGGGGCTCCCGCTGGTGCCTCAGAGGCGGCCCCCAAGAAACGAATGAAGAAATCCGCTCCGAATCCTCCCACGCGCAAGACCATGCCCGGAGTCGCAGGGTAAGTTTCTCTTGCTCGTATTTCTTGTTTCTCTCTTTCTGCTTTTTAACCTGACCTTTTTTATTTTCGCAGTGCTCCACTTTCTGTTAAGCCCGACGGTCCTAGCATGACGAGTCGTATGACTCGGCAGCCGTCTCCTCCGCCTACTGAAGATACCAGGATTCCCAGTCCTGTTCGCGCTGCATCTCCTCCAGCTCTGAATCGGACGCCACCTCGCCACGATGCACCTGAGATTCCTCCCTTTGACGATGACTCCACTCGGCCCACAGATATTTCTTCCGAGCCTGCCGCCTTTTCTGTGAACCCTGATGTCTCTACTGAGCCTCTTTCCGCCGCCGCGGTTTCCACAATGACTCCTTCCCCGGTCGAGGGCGTCCATATCTCGGCGCCCTCTGCGACCGTGACTCCTCCGGCTCCTAAAGACGCCGTTCCCATTGCCGAGGTATCAGCTTCTACTGATGCCTCTCTTAAGACAAGAAAAGCCGTCGCCACTAAGGCTTCCTCCTCCCAGAAAGGTCTTGCCGGCTCTTCTCAGCCAAGTATCGCCGATGTGCTGCGCAAAGGAACTGCCTCCGCCAAAGCCTCCATTACTCCGGCCGCCAGTACCTAGCTTGCTCTTCATAAAAGCCCTGCGGCAGCGGTGGTTACACAGCACGTCCGAGGTAAAGTCCTAACTCGCACGGCGAGTGGGAACAGCCTCGGCTCGCTGGTGGAATATGCCAATAACTGGAATGCTGCCGATCAGCTCGAGGGTAATCCAGGCAGTCAGCCATTTCAGCTTTCCGACATTAGCAGCCGCTTGCATCAAGCCGCCAAGATCGTGCTTGATAGTAACAAGATGAATGAGGTAATTGCTGTTTTACGGAGTTTTGATTAATTCTCCAGATGCTATTATATATATTCTAGTCCATGAAGCTTGCAAGCGAATGACTTGTTATTCGTTTGGAAGTTTTATGATTCTTTATTCAGTTGAATTTTATCTTAGGATTCGAACCTCTATCAGCTAGATCTGCCTTGAATTCAGCTTGATTTGTCTTTATCTGAATTTTGATGATCCAGTCACCTAGGTCTGAGTTAAGTTTTGCTTGACTCGGATCTGTCGTAGCTTCAAATATCCAGCCACCTAGATCCGGGTTAAGTTTTGCTTGACTCGGATCTGTCGTAGCTTCGAATATCCAGCTACCTAGATCCGGGTTAAGTTTCGCTTGACTCGGATCTGTCGTAGCTTTGAATATCCAGCCACCTAGATCCGGGTTAAGTTTCGCTTGACTCGGATCTGTCGTAGCTTCGAATATCCAGCCACCTAGATCCGGGTTAAGTTTTGCTTGACTCGGATCTGTTGTAGCTTCGAATATTTATTTAGCATTTGCTTTATTGCTTAGGTCGCGCATGATCGGCGGACTGCCGAGTTCCAAAGGCTGCTTTTTGCGCATAGGAAGTTGGAAGAAAAGTACGAGAAGGTTACTCCTGTGGTAAAGAAAGCCGGTAAGTCGATAAACTCTTGCGTTATCTCCGAAGCTTTTATTTTTTGTATACGAGACGTTGGCTCACTTTGTTGTTAAACAGGCAACATCAATAATCTTAACATCCGTCTTGAGAAGAAGGTTAAGGCCCTGGAAGGTTAGTTATTCTTTTACTCTACATACTCCCCTTTGCAATGTGCACTAAGTTTCTTTTTAACTCTTTTGGCTTTGGTAAAGCCGAGTTACAAACCTTTGCAGCATCTCACCAAGATTGCATGCCCATGCCTAATGTGATGCTGCATTTTTTAAAACAAAGCGCTGCTCATTCGGCGCAGCTAAAAGAAAAAGATGATGAGATAGCTCGCTTGCACGTCGAGGTGGAGGCCCTTAAGCTCTCTCAGAAGTCCGCATTAGAAAAGGTCGATCAGGAGTTCTCCGAGGAGAAAAATCGGTTAGCTCTGCAACTGCAGAAAAATAAAGAGCTCCTCGAGGCTGCCGAACTAAAGACACGGGGAATGAGTGAGGAGATCGCTCGCTTTGAGAAGAGCAAAATGGACTGGGCGAAAGACCTTCAGATAATGCTGAATTATATTCATCGTAAGCTTCTTACCGCGGCCGGGTTATCTTTCTTCCTTTTCCTACTTCCGACTGACGCAGTCGTGTTTTGCGCAGATCACTTTCCCGAAGCCAAGCCCGTGAGCTCTAAAGCGGTTCTTAGTGCTCGTGCGCGCCGAGGTGTTCCTGTTGACGCGGACTCGGAGTACTCGATGGAAGATTTCCTTGTTGCTATCGGCGCTGCAGTTGGTCCGATGAAGATTATGGGCAGGGATTTGGTGCAGGCAGCTATCCGAGCCTACCATGTTCTCTGGCCGAATACTTCTGGGACTCCTAATATTGATGAGGTCCAATTGCTGGTGGAAAGATTAATGGCACCTGAGAGGCAGCTAAGTCTTTGGAGGGAATCGGCCGGACGAGCTGGTGCTGATATGGCTCTCACTGTTATCATGTCATGGTATGAAGATATTTCTCTTGATATCTTGAGAAATTTGCGCACTGGTTCCCGTTGGGTTGAGGATCCAACCTTTGTCGCTCTCCGGCAAGCTCGTGCCTTCCAGCTTGTTGAGTATGCCGACGTGCATACCTGGAACGAAGGTCCGAGTTTCCTTCCTAACCCAGAAGACAAGGTCGTAGTTGAGGATGCGTCGGATAACAACTCAGCTGATCAAGGAGAAGATGAAGGTGACTCGGCTACTTCTGGTGATTCTAGTTCGAGCTCAGATGGTAACAACGACGCGCGATCCTCCTCCAAAGGTACTGGGCATTCTACTACGCAGACTGACGCCCCTCAGCAGCCTCGGGCTTCCTCCGAAGTCGCTCCTGGGTCTGTGGAGGGCGAGGCAACCTCGGCCGAGGTTCCACATATCTCGGAGTGCCCAGCCCCTGACCAAGTTATTGCCTCTCCAGCTAAAAACCTCTAAGTCATTTCTTACCCGTGGTATGCCGGGCTTATGATGTACGTGGAATATTTGTCCGTCTTTTCTATGGTAAGAATTTCTTTTGCCGTGTGCGGCTGAGACATATATGGTTGTAATTGTTATCACTTTGTTTAAGTGGTCTTGTTCGTCCGAATCCTTTCTTTGGCGGCCTGCAATTTCTTGAGTTTGGGATATATATTTGCCTTTGTGCCCCCGTGGTTTAGACTATTAATCTGGGTGTGGACTTCGAATATCATACGAGATTGAGTTGTTCTTACTTTGGGTGCCGAAGTTTCATACTCCCCTTGTGTCAAAGGATAACCACTACTTTGAAACAATATAGGGCAGTCCCCGAGTCACTGCCTATGGCACCGAAGTCTAGTATATAAACCAAATTTCAGAAATAATATAAGACGATCGCCGAGTTGCTACTCAAGGTGCCGAGGTTTAATAAATCACCCAAATCTAGAAAGAACATGTAACAGTCGCCGAGTCACTGCTCACGGTGCCGAGGTTTAGTATGTGAATTAAGCTTAGAAATAAATCTAGGGCAGTCCCCGAGTCATTGCTCAGGGTGCCAGGTTTTAATACATAATCCAATCTTAAAAGCAATCTAGCGCAATCCCCGAGCCACTGCTCTGGATGCCGAGGTTTAATACATAAAATTGAAATAACATATGGCAGTCCCCGAGTCACTGCTCTGGATGCCGAGATTTAATACATAAAATTGAAATAACATATGGCAGTCCCCGAGTCACTGCTCTGGATGCCGAGGTTCAAAACATAATTGGTGCTTGATCCTGAGATACTACTTTACAATGTGTCACTGATGACTTCTAAGAGTAAAATGGACGAAGTAAAGCTACGTTCCATGGCCTTTTCGTTTCTTCACCGGCTTTGTCTACCCTGTTCTTTCCTGGGGATTGAGCATCGATTAGGTAATAGGCATCATTGTGCAATGCTTTGCTCACGACGAATGGTCCTTCCCATGGAGGCGACAGCTTGTGCATGCCGGCCGTGCGTCGCACCAGTCGGAGAACTAAATCTCCTTGTTTGAACACTCTTGGATTCACCTTCTTGCTGTGATACCGTCGCAAGTTCTGCTGATAAATAGCTGATCTTGATAGCGCCAGCTCTCTGGCTTCTTCTAGCAGATCAACAGTATCTTGCCGAGCTACTTCATTTACTTCTGAAGTTGTATATTGGGTAACTCTTGGCGAGTCATGTATTATGTCGGCTGGAAGCATGGCTCCTGCCCCATATACCAGAAAGAATGGTGTATAACCTATTGATCTGTTTGGAGTAGTCCCGAGGCTCCAAAGTACTGCTGGTAGTTCCTCAATCCAACATCCTGCCGACCTTTGCAGCGGTTCGACGAGTCGTGGTTTTATTCCGGACAGTACTAGTCCATTAGACCTTTCAACTTGCCCATTGGATGTTGGGTGAGCCACAGAGGCAACATCTAATATTATGTGCTTTTCTTGGCAAAATCTAGCGAAAGCTCCTTCTGCAAAGTTTGTGCCGTTGTCTGTAATAACACTATGCGGGTATCCATATCTTAAGATAATATCTTTGAGGAATTTCACTGTTGTGGGCCCATCGCATTTTTTTATTGGTTTCACTTCAATCCATTTTGTGAACTTGTCCACCATGACCAATATGTGGGTCATCCCACCTCGGGCCGGCTTAAATGGTCCCACCATATCTAAGCACCACACAGAAAATGGCCAATTAATGGGTATCGTTTTTAACTCGGATGATGGCATGTGTATCTTGGTTGCATATCTCTGACAGCCATTGCATTTTTCAACCAGCTCTTTGGCTTCTTTCAACGCCGTTGGCCAATAAAACCCATGCCTGAATGCTTTGGCCACTAAGTCTCAAGATGAGGCATGATGTCCACATTCTCCTTGATGTATTTCTAGGAGGATCTCCCGGCCTTCTGCCGAACTCACACATCTTTGCAATACACTTGTGACGCTTCTTTTGTATAGCTCATTATTTATGATCGTATAAGCTTTAGCTCTTCTTGTTGTCTGTCTTGCTAACACCTCATTATTCGGCAAAGTCGTGTCTCTAAGGAAAGAGAATATGGGTTGCGCCCATACAGGTGTGATTTTCTCCTGTGTGGTCTCACTGTCTATTTCCATATTTTCTGCCGACATAACTACCTCGGCTTTCTCCGTAATCATGCTTACATCAGCTGTCTTTCTCTTTGGGAATTCCGGGTTATATTGCTGGTCAATTTCCATCGGCACATTATCTTCTCCTGACTTTGCCGGAATAAAGATGGATTCGGACTCTGGTGATGGTGTTATCAATGGTTTCCTTAGGTGCTCTAGGGCGATACCTGGGGGAATTGACTGCCTAGTTGATCCTAGCTTTGACAACGTATCTGCGGCATCGTTTTCTGCCCGAGGTATATGATGAAATTAACATCCTTCAAAGTATCCACTGATTTTTTGCACGTGAAATCTATACAAGGCCATATTATCATCCAATGCATCCCAATTGCCTGAGACTTGCTGTACTACTAGATCTGAATCTCCATAGCATAAGATTCGGCGTATGCCAATCTCTTTTGCCAGCTTCAATCCATGGACCAGTGCTTCATATTCGGCTACGTTGTTTGATGCGGCAAAATGTATTTGCAGCACATATTTCAGCTAATCTCTTTTGGGCGAGGTTAACACTATTCCTGCCCCCAAACCATTTCTTAGTTTGGAACCGTCAAAGTGCATCGTCCAATAATTCGGGTCTGGCAATGGTGGCTCATATTGCACCTCGGCCCAATCTACGAAGAAGTCGGCCACAGCCTGAGATTTGATTGCATCTCTCCTATCGAATTACGGAGCATAAGGTGACAATTCAATTGCCCATTTTGCTATCCATCCACTTGCATCTTTGTTACTCAATATGTCGGCTATGGGTGCTTCACAAATCACTTTGATGGGATGCTCTTCGAAGTAATGTTTAAGTTTCTTTGCTGACATGTACACTCCATAAGCCATCTTCTGATAGTGTGGGTAATTTTGCTTTGAAGCGGACAACACCTCGCTCAGGTAATACACCGGCCTCTGTACTGACTTATCATTTTAGACTCGTTCTACGACGATTACGGCACTCACTACTCTGTTGGTGGCCGCTATGTAGAGTAACATAGGCTCTTTTGATAATGGAGAAGCTAAGATGGGCGCTGTGACCAACATCCTTTTCAATTCATGAAATGCATTATCTGCTTGTGGAGTCCAAATGAACTTATCTGATTTCTTCATCAGTTGATAGAGTGGCAATGCCTTCTCTCCCAGCCGACATACAAACCGGCTGAGCGAGGCTAAACAACCCGTGAACTTTTGTACGTCATTTAGACACCTTGGCAACTCCATTCTTTCTACTGCCTTTATCTTGGTTGGGTTGGCCTCTATACCTCGGCTAGATACGAGAAAACCGAGTAATTTTCCTGCTGGCACGCCAAATGTGCATTTTTCCGGGTTAAGCTTCATTCGGAACCTCCTCAGGTTCGCGAAAGTCTGCTGTATATCATCCAGTAGTGTTTTGCTTTCTTTGGTTTTGATAACCACATTATCCACATATACTTGTACATTTTTTCCTATCTGGTCATGTAGACATTTTTGCATGCATCTTTGATACATTGCTCCTGCGTTGCGCATGCCGAAAGGCATTGTGCGATAGCAATAAGCCCCGTACGGGGTAATAAATGCAGTCTTTATTTGATCGGCCGGATTTAACGGTATCTGGTGAAAACCAGAATACGCGTCTACAAATGACAATAGTTCACAACCAGCGGTCGAATCAATGACTTGGTCTATTCTAGGTAAGGGAAAAGGATCTTTTGGACACGCCTTGTTCAGGTTCGTGTAATCGATACACATTCGCCATACAATGGCTACATTCGGATCATCCTTCTTCTTTTCTACTAGCACCGGATTTGACAACCAATCCGGATACAGCACCTCCATGATGAACCCGGCCGCAAGGAGCCGAGCTATTTCATCCCCTATTATTTTTCTCCTGTCTTCGGCGAAGCAGCGGAGAGGTTGCTTCACCGGCCTTGCTCCTGGCCTTACATTCAGAGAGTGCTCAGCCAACTCCCTCGGAACACCTTGCAGATCCTGAGTTAAACATGCAAAGATATCCCGATTCTCACGGAGGAAGTTGGTGAGCCTGCTTTCCTATTTAGCATCTAGGCCTGCACCAATAGTAACAGTACGCTCTGGGAATTGTTCATCTATCTGAAACTTCTTTGTTTCTTTAGTCGGCTGAAAGGAGACACTTCCATGTGGATTGGCTAATGCCGGCATATTCAGTTGTGCCGACTGAGCGAGGGTTGCTACCTCCTGAATCCTTCTTTTTTCTCTTGCTATAACCAATGACTCGGCCAAATTTGACCCGGCTGAAGCACATTCCATTGACTTCTTGTAATCCCCTTCTACTGTTATCACTCCTTGTGGTCCGGGTAGCTTCATTTTCAGATAACTTACATGACAGCTGCCCATGAATTTGGCCAATGCTGGTAGTCCGATAAAGCATGATAACAACTCTCTAGATCCACCACTTCAAACTCTAAGTTTTCTGCTCTACAGTTATCTCTTGTGCCGAACAACACATCAACTCGAACCTTACCAATGGGTTCGCATGAAAGCCCTGGTACTATCCCATGGAAAGTGGTCCTCGTGGATTGCAGCATGTTCTGCGATATTTCGAGTTTATGCATGGTATATTTGTACATGATGTTGATACTGCTCCCATTGTCAATGAGAACCTTTGAAATTTTCACATTAATGCTTGGTCCAACAAATGTTGGATCCAACACGAGTGCATACGACCCCGGACTCGGCATTATCTTGGGGTGATCCTTTATGCTCCAAGTTACTTCTTGATCTGACCAAGGTACATATCTTGGTACTGCCGACATAACCGCATTTACTTCCATATGCCGGCGCTGCACACTCTGCTTGTCTTGCTGTTCCATCGTGAATACACAATACGACTGATGATGTTCTCTGTAATCGTTGCGTCCATTATTTCCTTGATTCGTTCTTCCATCCTGACCTTGGTTCATCACTTGATGTACCGCATCTCTTCGGTCCGAGTTATCATACCTCGGGGGAGGAGGCGGTAACATCAGTTGCTGTGCATTTGCTCCAGTCAACTGCGGCTGATGCTGCTGATGTGCTTGGAGAGGTGTTGCTTGAATGCCTGCAGGGTTTCTCATTGCATTTTTCATCCATGCACATTGGCGGGTCGTATGGTTGGCCGGCCTGGCTGGGTTTGATGTGTGAAATTTACACGGCTGATCTAACATAGATTCGAACGTGTACTTCGGCCTTTCTGCCATTGCTTCTTTTGTTCTGGTGTCCACTGTCTTTTTCCTTCATTCCTTGGGGTCCACTGCTGAGGACCACTCTTTTGCCGTTGAGTCGTTCCGTGACTCGGCTGATCTTGCGCTACTGCTGCCACTTGGGCCGAATTATATCTATAATCCGGCCTTTCTTCTCTTCTTCTTCCTCTAAAGTCATTGCGCCTGAATGACCCGGCCAAAACTCTTGCATATTGGTCTTGTTGCTCCCGATGATCTGCCGACATTAATTCTGGTTGCGTCGGATCTCCCAATGCATAGGAGTCTGCTATTCTGATGGTTTCTGCCAATGTGGTTGGCATATCTCTTTGCAGTCGCTGCCATAACACACTGGCATAACGGCATCCTTGAGAAAACCAAGCTATTGCTTGTGATTCTATAACTCCTTCACACGAGTTTCTCAGGTTACACCACCGAGTTAAAAACTCTCTGTCCGTTTCATTCGGCCTTTGCTTGCACATGGCTAACTCTTGCGGCCTGTTTGGCCTTTTGTATGTACTGGTAAAGTTGCTAACGAACATTTCTTCAAAATCCAACCAGCAGTTGATGCTGTCTGCAGGCAGATTATTCAGCCATACTCTAGCTGGCCCTTCCAACATTTGTGGGACATACCGTACTGCCCATCGTAAGTTCCCACCTACTATTTTCACAGCAGTGGCATAATCAATCAACCAGTCTTGTGGTTTGGTGCTCCCATTATATGTCTTTGTGCCTCTCGCCAGCTGAAAGTTCGGCACAGGTGGTTCACCCATGATCCGTGGTCCGAAGCATGTCGGACCCGGTGGACCTTGTTCTTCCAGCAACTCGGATCGGTATAGCTGGTCTAGCTTTACTCTGGCATCATTTGATGGCAAATATCTGTACAGAACTCTGTCTTGCATTCCATAGTGGTTATTTCCACCATGGATCGCATATTCCATCTCGGAATAACCGTCATTGTACCTTTCATTTACTTGATTGTGATGAGCTGGTCTTGCTTCTCTCTCCTGCCGAGGTTCATGTCTTGGCTGCGGGTTGAGCGGCGGTTCTCTCCTTACTTCAACCGGGATAGTGTTCTCGTGATTGCCTCTTCTGAGTTCTCTTCTGCCGAGATCTCCATTGCCTCGGCTTCCGCCGTCTTTCTCAGCACGGCCGGGATTCCTCTCACCACTGTTACCTCGGCTTCCATTGCCTCTGTTCTCGTTTGCTTTCCCGGCTATCGCCGGATCATACGGAATGATTTGCTTGTTTCTCTTCCCTGAATTACCGCTTTGTCTTTTCGTGCATTTTTTCCTGGTGAGGATGCTGCTGCCACAGACAAGGCAGGTGCTGCTCCTGCCGAGTGAACCGTTTGCGAGGCCCCTGGCCTTGCCGGGTCTGCTCTGAGCATTTCTTTGTTTTGCTGGTTTGCGATGCGCACCAGCTCATTCACTCTTTCTTGCTATTTCTGCCGGGCCTCGCCAGTCAATCCCTCTAACTCTAATGCTGCGGCATTTGCCGCTCTTAGGTTCTTTGCCGGGGTACTGTACCTCGGCAAGCCCAAATCAACTGATTCTGCCTTATGAGCTTCATGCTCCTTGTTGATATCATCTATGAGGTTCTTCCCTCTTAATATCAACTCGTCAACCCGTTCGAGAGCTACGTCAAGCTTATTAGCTTTGGCATATTCTCGCAGAGTCCTGTTTAAGGACTCCCGCAAGGCCGACACCTTTTTTGCCTCTACCAGCACCTTTTGCCTGGTTTCTTCTAACTCTGCCTGAGCATTAGCCGGATCAAGTATCGGCGCTACAGGTGTAGTCAGGTTTTCTATGGTTGCCTGAAGAATGTTTTCTAGTCTTTCCAGAGGTGGCCCTCTTACTCTTGGTGCCTTTGGGGTAGTGTCCTGTACTTCGGCCTGGTTGGTCACTGGAGGGATTACTTCGGCGGGTGGTGGTGCCGTCTGCCTGGGCACAACCTGCACGCCTGTGGCAGGGTCTCTGGTTGATCCGGCACCCGCTACTCCCGCCTGCACTCCGGCTGCGACCATCACCTCGACGATGCTCACGGGATGCGCTCCACATAGACGGCTCGTAGCGCTAAGGGGTGGCTCTCCTGCAACAACAACCTGGTGAGGATAAATGCCGGAGATGTCGACGTCGACGTAGACCTGGTGCCTCCCCAAGCTGATGAAGACGCTGTTGCGCGGGGGAGTTTTTCCCCTGAAGCTGCCTGCATTGTCACCGACATAGTCACAGAGATCAAATCTCCGGACCAAGCCAGAAACAACGCGCTCGCCAGTGTTGATGAAGTTTCTCGTCCGGATCATGACTCCAGCTAGCATCGCTGCTGGCCCCACGGTGGGCGCCAACTGTCGTGGTGGTGACACGGCAGATGCCATGGGTAGGCTAAAGTATGGGGCCAATGGATGCTAGTGGGATCTGGGGAGGGAAAATGCAGTTGATTCTACACACAAGAGACTAAGGAAAAGATCTTTATTTCTCCTTTATTGGGCTACAAGTGCTCCTTGAGCCGTATACAGGGAGAGAAGAAGAACTTTACCAGCCCAACGGTCCCTTAATGAGCCGATCCCTTCCTCAGGGTCCAAGCCTCCCCTTATAAAGGAGAGCCTTGGGTGCCTTTAGGGCTGACGAGGCAAGCATATTCGAGGAATATGCTTGTCCCAAAATAGTAGTTCGGCGCCCTCCTTTCCCTGTCGCCCTTCTAACGATGGCAAAGCTCCAGAGGGCCCCTCTGCGTGCCTCGGGCTTCAGGACTGTCGCCTCTGTGACCTCCTTCTGCCCCTCTAACGCTCTGCGCCTTTGTCTCTGGTGCTTGGCTCCGCTCAGATTCCTTCTAGCCTGCAGCTAGGGTTTGACCTTGGGTTTCTCCTTCTCCTGCAAGCTTTGTATCATTTGGCCTTACCCCGCGTAGCTCGGCTTGTCCTTCACCTGCATCAAGATTACTCGGACTAACCCGGCCAACTTACATAACATCCCGGCCGGGTAATGCCTTGCCTTTATCATAATGGTCCTGTCCTTCCCTGTCTTGGCCGACCTCTACAGGATTCGGCCGACTCAATCAATAACTCGGAAAGAAGACGGGCAACTTCCTTTCATCTTTCCCCGTCTTTACCCTACCCGAGGTCATCTCCCCAACACAAGCTAAGGCCAGCATCTTTAGTAAGTGTCCTCCGCCTTGTATTTCTGTAGTCTGGATACTTAGAGTTTATTGAACTCATGCGCTCCTTGTCGGAATTTTCAGCGCCTATTGGTTTAACCCGCTCGCCTCCTTCGGATAAGGAATGCATGGTTCTTGCCGGCAACTTCATCAACACCGCCATCATCCAAGCCAAGGAGATTGCTAAGCCCCTCCAGATATATATCAAGGCATCAGACTCCGTGACGAAGTACTCGGAGATTCTGCACCGAGGCCTCGAGCGTGTTACAAGATGGAAAGCTTCATGTGCACGGGCTGGCGCAAAGATGGCGCTGTCAATGGTGAAGGCACACTACGACGATGCCGACATCGACACGGTGACCTCTGGCATCCCCGACGTGGATGATGACGACAAGGATATTGATCATGAAGCCATCCTGTCACCACGCGCGGGTTATGACACCAGAGTTTCCGAGTTGGTGGACGTTGACGTCTTCGTGCCCAGGAACACTATCGACAACGTCAACCAAGATTCCTCCGAGTCTCATCATAGCGCCGACGTTGAGGGTGATTCTCCGGTTGGGGACGATGCAGCCTCCAAGTCTCCTGCTCCCAAAGAATGAAAAACACTTTGTAATTTCTGTTTCACCTTTGGTGTGTGCACGGGAAAAACTTGGTGATGTAACTTAAGGCGGAAAACAATGATTGTTATGTCCTGCTACTTAAGAATTAATTCCCAGCATGTATATATTTTTTAAGCAAGTGCTGGCTTATCCATTACTTCAGGCTCTTGTGATCCGAATAAATCTCACAACGGTTTCCCATCAGGTAATGCCTCCATGTCTTTAGGGCTAAAACTACGGCTGCGAGTTCGAGGTCATGGGTTGGGTAATTTTGCTCATGCTGTTTCAGTTGTTGAGATAGATAAGATATGACTTTGCCTTCTTGCATTAGCACACATCCGAGACCGATCTTGGATGCGTCACAATACACATCGAAGGGCTTCGTGATATCCGGCATGATTAAGATTGGGGCTGAAATCAATCTCCTCTTGAGTTCTTGAAAACTCGCTTCACATTTGTCGGTCCATTCAAACTTCTTGTCCTTCTTCAGCAATTGGGTCATGGGTCTAGTGATACTCGAGAATCCTTCTACGAACTTGCGGTAGTATCCCGCCAATCCGAGAAATGCACGAACTTGGGTTTGAGTGGTTGGGTCTTGCCAATCTTCGACATCTTTCACCTTTGCAGGGTCAACGGCAATTCCTCCGGCTGATACAATGTGGCCGAGGAATCCTACCTCCTGTAACCAGAATTCACATTTGCTAAACTTGGCATCCAGCTGATGCTCTATAAGGGTTCCAAGAATGGTCCTTAGGTGAAGCTCATGTTCTTCTTCCGATTTGGAATAAATCAGAATGTCATCGATGAAAACAACGACAAACTTATCTAGGAAGTCCATAAAAATCTTATTCATGAGATTCATGAAATAAGCGGGGACATTGGTTAATCCAAAAGACATGACGTATACTCGTATAATCCATATCTGGTGGTAAAGGCAGTCTTGGGAATATCCTCTCCCCGAATTTTGAGTTGATGATAGCCATTCCTAAGATCAATCTTAGAAAACACTTTGGCACCGGTCAACTGATCAAACAAATCTTCTATCTTGGGCAAGGGGTACTTGTTTTTGATGGTGACATCATTCAACTTCCGATAATCCGTACACAAACGGTTACCTCCATCTTTCTTGTCCACAAACAAAACAGGTGATCTCCATGGTGACGCACTTGGTTGAATCAATCCAATTTCCAGCATGGCATCCAGTTGCTTCTTCAGTTCTGCTAGTTTAGACGGGTTCATACTATAGAGTCTCTGGGCTATGGGTCCTGTTCCGGGGATTAGTTTGATGATAAACTCGATATCCTGATTTGGGGGCATACCGGGCAAAACATCTGGAAATACATCGGGGTATTCACAGACTATCCGGACTTGGTCAATGGTAGGTTGGGCTATACTCTCGTTGCACTTGAATTGACGAGGTAAGTTTTCAGATATATGCTCGACTGATATTCCGACTGTACTGGTCATGGTGATGGCTTTCTTGGCACAATCAATCAATCCTTTATGTTTGGACATCCAATCCATTCCTAGTACTACTTCCAAACCTTTAGTTCCGAGTAATATCAGGTTAGCATAAAAATCTATGCCATGGATTCGGATAGGGATGACTTTGCAAATTTGCCTAGCCTTGGTGGTTGAACCGGGAATTTGAACGATCATAACATGCTTCAGTTTTGTTGGTTGAATCTTACTAGTGCAGGCAAATTCTTTGGTGACAAATGAATGCGATGCACCAGAATCAAACAACACTCTTGCAAGTACAGAATTAATAGAAAACATACCCAACACGACGTCTGGTGCTTCCTGGTCTTCTTTAGCATGCATGAGAAAAAGACGGCCGTTGCGGTTGAGCGAATTCCCTGGGGCAAACCTTCTTCCTGGATGAACACGACGCTGCTGCTGAGTTGGGGCATTTGCATTGGGGGTTGTGGCATTCTTCTTGTTGGGACACTCATTGGAGTAGTGACCCTTATTTCCACAGTCATAACAAGTCACTTGCGACCTGTCCTTTGCTGTAACAGGCACAACATTGCTTCCAGTCCTCGGGGCAGTGTTGGTGTTGGCGGTAGCATTATTGTTGTTGAACTTGGGTGGGGCACAGTTGAAATTTCTAGAGTTGCCGGGGTTGTTGTGATTTCCTCCGGGCCTAGGGTTTCCACGGTTGGGATAGGTCGAACGGTTCATTGGGGGTCTGTTGGTTCTCGGGGAAAATCCTGGAGATGGGTTGGGGCGGTACTTTGGGGTCTGATGGGTTCCTGGTTGATGCATCATGCGACGCTTGCGGTTCTCATTGGCTTGGTTGATCTTTCCTTCCATCTGGATGGCAGAGTCGACCAGGGTTTCAATATCAGCAAAGGGGATATTGACTAACACAGTCTGCATCTCATCGTGCAGACCATTCAAGAATCTCTCCTTCTTCTTGGCTTCAGTGTCGATCTCATCCGGGGCATACCTAGCTAATGACAAAAAATTGTCACGGTATTCCACTACAGTCATCCGTCCTTGCTTCAGTTCTCTGAATTCGTCTCTCATTCTCTTAATCAAACCTGGTGGCACATGGGTTCTGCTGAACTCGACTTTGAATTCCTCCCAGGCCATCATCTGTCCTCCGGTCATTGCACGAACACTGTTCCACCATGCTCTGGCATCTCTGGCTAGATAGTGGGTGGAGAACAGAACTTTCTCGTTAGCTTCCACTCCAGCGACTTCTAGGTTACTTTCCATGGTTTGCAGCCAATCATCGGCGTCTAAGGGCTCTTCCGACTTAGTGAAAACAGGTGGGTTAGTGTTCTGAAAATTCTTGAGCTTAGATCCATGGTTGTCCTGGTTTCCGTGGCCTTGGTTGTTGTGGGCTAGTTGAGCTATCTGTTGAAGGGTGGCTAGGTTGGCTTGACGTTTCGCTCTTTCAGCTTCACGGTCAGAGACCAACATTTGCAGGATCTACAACATCGGGTCCGGGGATGAACCACTTCCTCCGCGTGGCATCTGAAGATTAAGATACATCATGAGGAAAGAGGGAAATTTATAAGGTTCAGGGCTTTGAAAAGTTTTTAAAGTTTGACTCCGATTTTCTAACAACTTGCTTTTCATTCATTCATTCATAGAACACGATACAAACACACACCACAACAAGGTAAACAGATGGTTTTAAGAACCATTCTGGAAACTACGATACAGTGGGACCGAATACTACTCACTACGCTAGTGCTCAAGTGCTACTACTCCTCGGAGTCGATGTAGTCGTCATCCTCATCATCCTCATCGTCATTGATGAAGGCGAAATCTTCCTCATCGGTGAAGAAATCCATAGCCTGATCCTCCAGAAAATCATCATCATCGCTGAGATAGGAGTAGGGGTCTCCATGAAGATCCTCTCCGGTATTCTCCCTTTCCTCCAACTACATGTCTCTCTCGTGGATGGTCTCCTCCAAAGACAAGATACGGTGGAGAAGACGGGAAATGATGTGCTCCTTCTTGTCGAGCTGACGGCGGCGAGACTTGCGATCCTTTGCTATCATGGCGATGGTCTGATCCTTCGTCTTGATAATGGCGGACTTGTGGTTGGAGTAGTCACGGCAATTCTCCAACTCCTGCTGACGATCGTACATCATGAAGCTGAGGTGGTCCAACTAAGTCTTCAGCTTGTGGTGGTATGGGGCTTCCAGTGGCTGTCCATTAGCATCATGCCTTGGACAAAACTCAAAGCGGGTACCCTTGATCTAGTTGATACTCTGCCCACACAAACGGGCAAGAGCTTCCTGCATGGCCCTGGCAAGTCCATCGAGCCAGTTGTTCTCTCTTAAGGTAAACTGAATTCCCTCAGCAGTGGGAGGTTCAATCTTTCCTCGGAGACTTGCAACAATTAGCCACTGCAGATCTTCTCCTCCTTGATCATTGAGCTGAGCTCCGAAGAACTCGGGGTGCGGACGCTCCAGAAGTTCCAAAAGCTGGTCCAAATCCCTCTCAAAGATAAGGTCTCCTCCATTTCCCAACTGGTAAAACTTGCTGTACTTCACGTCCATCTAAAAGAATATAAGATGAGTAAGTTGGTAGAGTGATCAAGTGTGTCAAATTTTATGTATTTTGCAAGCGTTTTTGAGGAACATGAATTTTCATGAAAGAATCAAAGTGAGAAGAATGGGAATAAGTTTTTGTAAATATTTGCTTTCTTTGGTTTTGAAACTAAGTTTTTGATTCCAAACGTCCAGTCTAACTAGGGTCTCCTATGGTCAGGATGGCTCTGATACCAACTTGTCAACACCCGGATTTTTAATCACAGATTCCTGTTATGCCATACATCGCAATCCTAGGATTACCATTTTTGCGAGACATAACAAAATTGGATACCATAGTACATCATCCAATACAAACCATACATAAGATCTTACACAAATAAGGATCTCATGATCCAGTTCTTAATACAACTCAAGCAGCGGAAATACGTAATAATAAAGGTAGCGTAGGCGAAGCTCCATCTTCGGGGTCACATGCAATGCTGACGATGGGAGATGATCCTAGTTGTCGTAAACTTCCTGGGGTCCATCCTCCTGGTACTCCTCTTCATAGTCTGGCCATGGGAATAGCCAGGGACAAAGCCATGAGTACTCTTTAAGTACTCGCAAACTAATACTAACAAGTGAAGGGGGTTTTTGTAATAGGACACTAGGCTCTAGGATTGTTTTGCAAAAAGCCAGATTTACATCTACTAAGTTCAGAAGTAAGAAAAGCTAGTTGAAATTTTATAACACCTAAGTGGGAACTTGAATTTCATATCACAACTCTGTTGTGGTCAAGTCAAAGTCTCAAGTTATTTCACCAGTCATTTTGAAAACAATCTGACACGGGAACAGTATGGCCACTCCAACTGTCCATAACCTGTAGAGATTGACACTCTGCAGAGATTGTACACTTTCACCACAACATTTGATACATCCGTCAGGAACAAATCTTGAATTCACCATACTCAGTATGCGGATAATCAATCCTAACCTTTCAATTACACATCCTAGTATAAGCACCTCTCCTGTGAGTTTGGCCTCCCAACCATGACCAACTGTCATCTTGGGTACTGCACAGGTGGACAATCTTCACAAGGTAGCCTCAGCTCAGACCTTGGTCATGAGGGAACCAATACTAAGGTATATAAGCTTCCAGTCAAGCCCTACCCAATTCTCGGGTATTGTGGTTGTATGGTAAAATTGGAATGGTATCGCATCCATACAACCATCAGTTTTATAAAGGGCTAAGGCTCATGCCTCAACATTTTCATCACCATAAATCATCTGGTGTTCGGAAACACATGTCCAAAACATTTCAATAGAATGATCCATCATTCCAAGGTTTTCATAACCATTTTTCCACCAAGTATTCCCATCTAAGTTGATCAAGTTTTATGCTTAGCACTCTAGCCTCTACAAGTGGGGGTAAGTACTAAAGAGGGGTGGTAAACTAGTGGATTTTAACTAAGTTTAATCTCATGCCTTAGGATGACATAAATATTATCTAGCTTAGGCCAAATTTTATGCTCTTTATGCAACCTTCAATTATCTTTCTAGTATCTACAATTCACTTAAGTAAACTCTAAGTAATAGCTTTGATAAAGAAATAAAGTATAAAGCTTGTAAGTAAAACTAGGATTGGTTTATCAAGTGGTTATGATCATATATGCTTAAGGCATATAGTTGGCATGGTAACAAGCAAGTATTTGCTTGCATAGGTATAGTATCTTGCAAGTGTTAGCTTGCACAAGTATTAGTATAAGTTTTCTAAGTTAATAGCTTGCAAGTATTGGCTTGCATAGGTCAACTTGATTTGTAAGGCTTGCCTTCTGCAGAGCAGTGGTTGAAGTTCTCCTCGGCTTCTTCTTCGTAGTATCCTCCTTCATCCTCGTATCCTTGGTCGGTACTAGCATCTACGAATAAATATGAGGTACACAATCACCAAACAATACTTAAATACTTTCAATCATCACACAAAGTCGACAACGGCGAACCTCCTGGTACCGGCAGCTTCTCCTGGGGTGGACGAAATCGACGGTGCCCTTCTTCTCCAGAGGCGGCCGCCTTCGGCCAAATTCCGGCGATGCGCTGCTCTCCTTGCTCCGGGAACAGGGTGGAACGATCAGTGAGGAGAGGGGAGTGAGATGGTGTGAAGAGTTTGAGCGGGGGAGGCCTCTATTTATAGTCTCGACGATGAGACCGAACGGAATGGGCAGGCGACGGTGGCGACATGGCTATGGGCTGTTAGAGGCATGGCCGGCGGTGGCGATCGATCGGTGGTCTCCTGGCGATGCTCTATGGCTTTAATGCGTGTGTAGGGGCGGTGGCAAACGGTCTGGAACATGCGATGCTTTGCGCGGCAGAGGCGGCGTTTTCGACGGTGAGCGGTGGCTGTGAGGCATGGGGCGGCGGACGGGGATGTCCGGCGGTCTCCTGGGACGGTGGTGATCGCGTATGCACACGGCGAGGGCGACGCGCGGTCTGTGGGCGTGTGTCGAGGGTGGCGCTCTGGCGCACGCTCGGCATGGTTGATAGAGGCACGAGCACGGCGTTCCTGGGTGCTCTGGTCGATGTCTTCGAGGCAGGGCTGGTCGAGAGGGGGCGGTGAGGCATGGGTGATCTCCCAGACAAGGTTGGCACGACTAGTTCCTCTCCTAGCTTGTTGTCTACACTAGGGTGGCATGGGTGGCTTCGGTTGTTCACCATTGATGACATTGCCAAGCTTACAGTGGTGCTAGATGTTTACAAATGAGCTAGATGATCTACTAAAGCCTAGTTGCAACCAGAGAGGGAACAAGTTAGGCTCAAATCACTGCTCCAAATAGTGTTTGGATTTTATTTGATTTGCATCTGCAAGGTGTTTGATGAAATGGCCGCATGAATTCAAGTTTTGAATTTTGAAAAGATTTTTGGTGGGTGTGCTAGGTAGGTGCCGGTGAGTCTGTAGATGCTTGGGTTTTGAAAGTTGAGCTTGTTTGAGTGGTTTTTGAAAAAGTGGGATCTTCCCATATGATAAAGATTCAATTTTAAACTGTCATTTAAACTATGCATTTGAATGTTTCTGGATGATCACAAGGTGGTACTTGATACTTTGTTATGAGTACTATCAAGGGGGGCAAAGATCCAAAGAAGTTTCTGTTAAGTTCTGAAAGTTAGAGACAGCCAAAGTAGGCATGGGAGTTAAATTGGTCAAAATGACCATTCCCTTATTTTGTTTGTTTTGATTTATTTGTCTTTGGGAAAAGTGTGGGGATTGTTTATATGATGTTTATTTCACCTAAGAATCCTTTTACAAGCAAAGAAACACATAAACAAGGCAATTCAAAAGAATTCAAAATGGGATGCATACACACATGCATGCTTTCATATTTTTATTTAGAAAAGTTTTTGTTAACCCTAATTTTGATGCATAGAGTTTGATGATTCTAGTTTAATATTTTTGGGATGTTACAAAAGTTGAAGTCTTTGATGATGTTGAAGTTGAAGTCATTTGAGTTGGTGAAGTCCTTTGCTCATGGTTGAGGAAAGAGTTTACAAGATTGTTTGTATATAAGTTTTGGAACAAATACAACTCCTATTTTTCTAAGGGGTTTTGTCCAATCCTAGGGTTACAATCCTACAGGAAACACAGTGCTCTAATACCATCTATAGAGGTCCCAACCTTTAATAAGGTAGAGATCCCTGTGTTTACAATGCTAGTCCCTAGATCAATAGCTAGCATCCATAGTTAAGATGTAATATCAAGAAACAAAGGTCATAATACAATTTTATAACCAAAAGTAAAAATAATTCATTGCATATTACATAGCTCATTTGGCTATCTCATTACAATGTAGCAGAAATAACTATAGCATGGAGTCCTTCATCTTCAAAGTGCCACAGGCAATCATGTTGGTTGTAGACTTGTAATCGTAATCAACACACCTCACTAACATCAAACAAACCTGCAACATAATAATTTACATCCACAAGGGTCAATACATTTGAATTGTATTGGCAAGTGATACTATGGTAGTATAGTGGGGTCTATCATGTATATGATCCAGGCAGAGCCCATAATGCCATGTGGCTGCACTTGAAGCTTCTCAACATTTGACATCTCAAATCTCTTTGTTCCTGGGTGGCATTCCACAAGTGAGATACACAAGGTAAACCATAGAAATGGGCCTTGTGTAACCACTCAACACAAACCATTCTTTCCATTCCACCCAGGTGTTTCGTTCACTTAGTTGTTTTATTAAACAGAACACAAGTCCTTGACTTAGAAATATTCCATAGCATGAATATAATCCACCCTTGTTTTCTACTAGCTAAGCTAAGCATGATGGTAGTAGGAATCTTAACTTAGGATAATTCTACTAAGGTTTCACCTACTAGGATTTCCCATGGCATAGTTTATACTTAGCAAAATTTCTATGCAAGTCCTACTTAGAAATATCACTAATGCATAATGAAAATAATGGGACAAGGTATGAAGCATCACTTGCCTTTTTGGTAGAGAATTATAAGTTCACTCCTTGATCTTGCAATATTCACACTCTTCAAATTCCACTACAATTCAACCAAGCAAGCAATATTCAATCCACCATTCAAGCAAACATCACATAAAATAATAGAAACAAAGCA
This sequence comes from Avena sativa, assembly GCA_916181665.1. Lineage (NCBI taxonomy): Eukaryota > Viridiplantae > Streptophyta > Magnoliopsida > Poales > Poaceae > Avena > Avena sativa. The sequence goes on from OV702296.1 coordinate 291,649,394, forward strand.
ATGCATGCAAGCATGCTAAAGATTGTTTTATTTGGAAAAGTGGTTTCTAATAGGTTATAAACATTTGAAAACACCTATTGGTCGTTTGTAAAAGTGGTAAAACCATTTGATATTAAGTTAGTGGAAAATGGCCACTTTAAATCATTTTTGTTTTGCTAGAAATGATTTAAATCCAAAGAATATTTCTAGTGTTTACCAAATATATTTTTAACACAAATGTTAGTGTTTAAGGTCAAGTGTTTAGTATTGAAACCATTGCAAAAGGTTTTATCTATAAACCATTTTTATACCAAATCAATATTTTATGTTGTTGAAAATGCCTTTAGCAAAGTAATAATTTTTATAGGGTTCACAAAATATATTTTTAAATCATACAACTTTGTGTTTAGGGTCAGAGAGTTTAATCCAAATCATTTCCCAAAGATTTTTCTCCAAAAAGTATTTTTAACATATAAACAACATTTTTATTTGACTAGAAATGTTCTAAATCAAATATTTATTCTTTTGCCCCACAAAATATGTTTTTGAATCCACAAGTTGGTTTATATGGTCATTAGGTTCAAAACAATCCATTTTCCAAAGATTTTATCATAAAAATAATTTTAGAATGAAATTTATATTCAAATTATGCCTACACATGTTTCTGCAAAAACAACATTTTACCAGAAGCAATTCATTAAACAAAGTGCATGGTTGGATAGTACTTGGTCTGCTGATTCCATTGATATAAAATTTGCAAAATTTGGACGTGTCGGTCAAAAGTTATGAATTTTAAAAACTTGAACATCTAATAGACCAATTCTGGTTTTTATAAAACAAACTGGGCCACATGTCTTGTTCTGATAGGCTGGTACCGGTTCGTCCAGATCAAGCACTGAGGATCGTTGGATCTAATCCAAATCGCACGGCCCAGAAGGCTACGTACCCCTTCGATTAGTTGTTTTATCTAAGCCACTGGATGATGATCTAACGGCTCACAGGTGATTGACCAAAGTCTGGCAGCGCTCGACGGTGGCGCGCGGCGGCGATGCTCGGGCGGCAGCGCTCTAGCTATCCCAGGAAGCTAGGTAGAGGGAGGATGTGCTCACCGTGTTCATCGTGGAGCGCTGATTCTCGGAGTGGTCTCTGTCAACGAAGGGGCGCACGGTGACAACGGGGATTGCTCGTCGGAGTTAGCGGCGGCGGCGGGTGCTTCTGCTCGTCGTCGGGGGCGATCTTGTAGGCCACCAGAAGGCAAGAGGAAGGTATAGTTAGATGAGCGCGAGTGTGGCGGTTACAGGAGCATCAACGAGAGGGTCAGGGGTGGACGGAAGCTACCTAGGGAGTTCGCCGGAGGAGTGGCAGACGACGACGGCGCTCGGAGGTGGCTCTTGCCGATGTTTCGGAGCATGCGCTGGCGAGTGAGTGGTACAGAGAGAAGCACCAGGAGATGAGGAGCAGGCTCGCGTGCACTGGGAGGAGAGGGGTGGTCAGACGGCGCCGGAATTGGCCGGAGAGCCTCGTCAGAATAGAGGTGGAGCGAGGAGGAATTCGTGCAGCCTAGGGGCGTACTGGCAGCGATGTTTGAGGGGAATGAGAGGGGAGAGGATTGTGGTTAAGATGGCACGGTTGTGGGTAGGAATTACTAGCGTGATTAGGCGAATGAAATCGATGTTTAAACGGGCAGAAACGGTCGGAGTTCAGGCGAGGTCAGCGCGGCGGGTGAGGAAGATGACTTGACCGGTGGGGTCTGCTTGACAGCGAGAGAGAGAGACAGTGGGGACCAGCAATCAGTGAGGGGGCGGGTCGAATCTACGGTGTGAATCGTTTCCTCGCGGGAAGAGGTAAATGGGCTAACTAGGCATGGACTGGGCTAGGTTAGGTTGGGCTAGCTTCTTTCATTTTTTTTGTTCTGCTTCTTTTTCTTTTTCCTGATTTCTTTTTCTGTTTTGATTTTGTTTAAATATTTTCAAACCTTGTTTGAATTCAAACCTTTTTCAAATGTTCAGTATACTTCCATACTGTTTAAACATGTATATTAAATACTATTTTAGGAATAATTCTTTTATTTTTCTTATGTTTTATTCTTTATTAAAAATAAGCATATGCCATTATTCAAATAAGATTATTATATTTTCAAACCCTTATTTAAATTCCAATTTTTTTCACAAACCATTTCAGTAGGTTTATTTATTTAATAGGGTGTCAAATAATTCACTTTGAATTATTTAGAATATTTCAATATGATTTATTAATCATTTAAATTGGATATTTGTCTTTATTCCAATGAAATCAAATATGGTTTAATTTCATAAATTTTATTTAGATGATTTCTTTGATCCCATTTAAGTTAATTACATAACTTTTATTCCACTTGGGTAAATTTTAAATATTATTTTCCCATGATTTAATTAATCGTTCTTATTAGGGATTTTGTCTTAATCAAATGGAATAGAATTTGGTTAAGGTCATATTATTTTATTTGAATATTATTTATCCATTTATTTCATTTGAACTTCGATTACGTTTATTCCATTTGCTTATGGTCTTGGCCAAGTTTTATTTGGCTCTCATAAAATAATCCTTATTAATTATTTCTTCTTTGTCTTTGAAAAACCATATCTTTTTATTTATAGATCCAACTTGGTGATTCCAATTTGTAAAATCTTATTTGATATTTATTTATCCTTTTAAATCTCTTTAGGATTAATTGCTCACCATTTGGTATGGATTTTTAGATACGTGCTTTATTAGCATTGGAGATTCAATTTCCTGATCTTATTAAATTCATAAGATTTTATCTATGGCTCCAAATTAAGTGAAACCAATTTCTATGGTTTTATAATATTTCTATTTGTCATTCTTGATCATTTATAAGTGTTTGTTGACAAATCTTTATATGGATCAAATCCTTAGTCTTTTGAGCTAACTTGGAAATGTTTTTCTTTCATTAGGGTTTTAGGGTTTTGGTTTATTTTCCAAGTGTTTAATTTCAAGATGCATTTATGAAGAATGCATTTCACTTGATTTGAATTTAGTTGGATTCAAACATTACTCAAGTTTGTTCAAGATGGGATTTTTAGGTTTCCATTTAGAAACAAAAAGTTTCTTTTCACCCTAAATTTCAACAATTATTTATTTTGTTTATTTATTTTTCGCATTACAAAATTTGGAAAATTTTGGGATGTGACACTAATGTACCTAAAACACAATTAAGTACACTATGGTCCCCAAATAAATTGGGTCCAAAGTAGTTAGTGCAACTACAGTACATAGGAGAACCTCCACATAAATATGTTCATTTTTGTATGAAATTGAATTTCATGCACATCTTAGCCTATTAGGATTTGGTGGAGTTTGCCTTATGTATTGGATCAAAGAAAGCAATTTACACATGGCCCAAGCGATGCCAATGTACAAACCTACAAATGAAACTCAATTTACACATTAGTCCATAAAGATTGTCATTAATTACCAAAACCACACATGGGGGCATATATGCCCTTTCAACGGGGATCCTAGAACTGGCGGCGCCGCTCGTTATTGGTCAACGGGGACGCGGGTACGACGAGCATAGGCGACGGGACATGGCGGCACATGGCGGTAGGACGCTACAGAGCGGGAGAGGGACGAATAGGAGGTCCAGAAGGACGAGGATCTCACCGAGAACACGACTGTGGGGTCGTTGGCGCGAGGGGAGGTCGGACATCGTCGACAACATCGACGAAAGCGGCGGCCGGATCTCAGGAAGGCGGAGACCATGGGATCGATTTCGACCGCCCGCGGTCGATTCCTTCTGGGAGCTTGACGAGGGGAGTACGGGGGTTCTCATGGGCGTCTCGGCGTGGCTTGGGGAGGCATCAGTCGGCGGTGGCGAACGGCGTCTGGCCGGACTAGTGTTTCGGGTTTGAAGAACCGAAGAGAGGGAGGTCGCTGGGAGGGGGAAAAGAAGATGAGGTCGAAGCATGGCACCTCGGCAACCTTATCTCCTCTCAGGGAAGTGGTGGGCGGCGGCGAGCATCGCGACATCGACGGACGGCAGCGGCGGTGCCACATGCTTCACGCGGGGAGGAAGACGACAGATAGGGAGGACGAAGGGGTATCCGGGCCTAGTCCGAGCTAGGCTATGGCTGGTCCGAGCTGGGCTGCGGCTGGGCCGTCTGCTAGCGCGCGTGGGGGCAGAGATAGGAGAAAGGAGTTGGGCCAGCCTGGCTGGCTGGTTTGCTCATTTTTTTCCTGTAAAAACCGTTTTTCCATTTAGTTTTCTGTTTTCTATTTGTATTTCAAATCCTTTTCAGTTTTGAACAGTTTGAAACTACCAGAGGGTTTTGAAATCATTACAAATATTCAGGGGCCCTTTATACCAATTTGGGCTCCAAACATTTTGATAGTTTTCAAAATATTCCAACCATTTGAATTGTTTCAAAGAGGAGAAAAAGGTTAGGGTTTAGGGTTTTATTATTTTCTTCAATGCACATTTTAAGGCATGGTGCTTATGAATGCGCAATCAAAACCCTAATTAGACATGAGCTAAAACTGGGGTGTTACAGCTCTATCCCCCTTACGAGAATCTCGACCCGAGATTCCAAAGGTAGGAAGAGAGACAGAGAGAAAGAAACATGGTCACTCTAAAGATAAGAGGAAAACACACTAAACAACAAATAGAGTATCTCATGGTCAACTCATGGATGGAGTGTTCAGAAACAACTCTAAGATGATGAACATGAAACATGTCAAGGTAACAGAGGAAACAAGAGGAGACGGTTTCAAGTTGTTAAATAGATGGTCTTCATAAGGATTGAGACCATGGAGCTACAGAAGAGTTTAAGCTTCTGAGAAGGGAGGGTTCCAATAGAAAGAACATAACCATAGACTTCGATAGAGTACCTCTACTAAATAGATTGAGTAGAGATTTCAGGTTGCAAAGATATGGATCAACAAAACCAAGCTGTTGAACTACTTTTGACACAGAAGGGTCACTCTTTCATCCAACAGAAGGCTTAAGACAGAGAGTTGTTTTGGTGGGGAGGACTCTTAAGAGTCATAAGAAGCATGTAGCAAGAGGAACTGCTGACTACCAAAATCATATTCACTCTTGAAACATGGTTGAGAAAACGAAGGAAATTCTTTATTCATCCAAGACTATCAAGATCTTTGCCAGAGATCGTGATATCACTTTACACCACTAATATGAATAGTTAAGAAGATTCCAGATGACACGAGAAGAAAGAAAATTCATTCTCAGACTTCAATTATTTGGCACAACCAAAATCATTGCCAACATAAAAGGGTCTGGAGGATAGACCTAGAGACATTTAACAAAACTACTTTAAATGTTCTCCTTGATGTTCAGAAAAAAATCAAACATCAAGTAAAGGTCAGACTTCGGATACAAAGGAAACCATAAGCACAACTCCTATAATAAACTATAGAAGATGCCTCATGAAGAGTGGTTGTTATTGCTGAATCAAGGAATATGACAATAGGCCTTTTCGGCTAAGCGTGTCAACCATTACATCATTCTTGCCATATTTACAAAGAGACCTATGTCAAAACCTTGAGGAACACCGACCAACATTACTGCTTGAGATTCAACTTTGGTGTAGATGCCCCAACCTTTAATAAGGTAGAGATCCCTGTGTTTACAATGCTAGTCCCTGGATCAATAGCTAGCATCCATAGTTAAGATGTAATATCAAGAAACAAAGGTCATAATACAACTTTATAACCAGGAATAAAATAATTTATTACATCTTACATAGCTCATTTGGCTATCTCATTACAATGCAGCAGAAATAACTATAGCATGGAGTCCTTCATCTTCAAAGTGCCACAGGCAATCATGTTGGTTGTAGACTTGTAATCCTAATCAACACACTTCACTAACATCAAACAAACCTGCAACATAATAAGTTACAGCCACAAGGGTCAATACATTTGAATTGTATTGGCAAGTGATACTATGGTAGTATAGTGGAGTCTATCATCTATATGTATTTGGCTAAGTGGAGCTTAGGCTTGCTTTGCTCAAAATATATTTTCCTTATCATTTGAAAACACTAAGTTTTTGCTTGTCAAAAACACCCAAGGAACCACCAATAGAAATTGGTGAACCTTTACCCTTGTTCAACCACAAGTTTTAACTTAGAAATTGGGATGAGGAGATTCTTGATAGCTTCCATGTCTTGATGCTCAAATTTTCCTTTGCCAGGGACATGGCTAAGTACTTAGATTTTACACTCTGCAGAGGTGGTGCACTTTCCCCACAAGACTTGATTTTCACCAAGACAGGACCTTTCAGAAGCCTTCCCTTAGACCAAATGGACGCGCTCCAAACCTATCATCCCACTACCACCAACTTTCCAAATGGCTAAGTTATTGCAACCTATATGATCCAGGAAGAGCCCATAATGCCATGTGGCTACACTAGAAGCTTCTTAACATTTGGCGTCTCAAATCCCTTTGTTCCTGGGTGGCCTTCCACAAGTGAGATACACAAGGTAACCATAGATATGGGCCTTGTGTAACCACTCAACACAAACCATTCTTTCCATTCCACCCAGGTGCTTTATTCACTTAGTTGTTTTATTAAGCAAAAACACAAGTAAAAGACTTGGAAATATTTCACATAGCATGAATATATATACCACCCATGGTTGCTACTAGCTAGGCTAAGCATGGCAAAGGCAAGTATCATAACTTAGAGGAAATTCTAATATTACTACAACTACTAGGATTTCCCAAGCATAGCACATAGATACATAGCAAAATATTCATGCAAGTCCTATACAAAATATTTCTAATGCATAGGTGAAAATATAGGGATAAAATTATGAAGCACCACTTGCCTTTTTGGTGGAGAATATAACTTCACTCTTTGATCTTGCAATAGTCACACTCTTCAAATACCACTACAATTCAATCAAGCAAGCAAATATTCAATCTACGATTGAAGCAATCATCACATAAAATAATAAAAACAAAGCAATGCATGCAAGCATGCCAAAGATTGTTTTATTTGGAAAAGTGGTTCCTAATAGGTTACAAACATTATATTGGTCATTTATAAAAGTAGTAAAACCATTTGATAACAAGCTAGTGAAAAAGGCCATTTAAATCATTTTATTTTGCTAGAATTGATTCAAATCAAAGTGACAATTTCTAGTGTTTGATAAATACATTTTAAAACACAAATGTTAGTGTTTTAAGGTTAAGGATTAATAATAATACCATTTGCAAGAGGTTTCACCTATAAACCATTTTATACCAAAACAATATTTTATGTTGTTGGAAATGCCTTTAGCAAAGTAATAATTTTTATAGGGTTCACAATATATTTTTAAATCATAAATCTTTGTGTTTAGGGTCAGAGAGTTTAATTCAAATCATTTCCCAAAGGTTTTTCTCCAAAAAGCATTTTTAACATATAAACAATATTTTTATTTGACTAGAAATGTTCCAATTCAAAGATTTATTCTTTGGCTTCACCAAATATGTTTTTTAATCCACAAGTTGGTTTCTATGGTCATTAGGTTCAAAACATTCCATTTACCAAAGATTTTACCTTAAAAATATTTCTAGAATAATTTTTATATTCAAATTATGCCTACACAAGTTTCTGTAAAAACAAACAATTTAACAAAATCAATTTACCAAACAAAGTACATGGTTGGAAAGTGTTTGTTTTGCTGATTCCATTGATATAAAATTTGCAAAATTTGGACGTGTAGATTTAAAGTTATGCAATTTACAAAATCAATCATCTAATAGATTCTATTCTGTTTTTAAAACAAAACCTAAGCCACGTGTTGTGTTTTGATTGGTCAAAAACGGTTCGCGAGGATTGAGCTCTGTGGAGCGTTGGATCTAACTGAAAAAATGCGGCATAGATCAGTGTACCTCTTCGCTTTAAGTGAATCTAACACATCCCTACAATTTGCATCCAACGGCTCATAGCGCATGACCACTAACTGGCGGCGCTAGCGGCGGCGAGTGGCGACGGCGCGCTCTGGCAGATGCGGTACAACGATTCTAGGGAGTAAGGGGGTGGGTGATATGCTTATCATGGTCGCATTGGCGCGATGGTGCTCAAGGTGGTCACCGTTGGGCAGGGGGCGCACGAGAACGGAGAGGATTACTCGCCGGAGTTCTTGAGGGCGTCGGGCTCGTCCTGATGAAGACGATGGCGAGACTACGGTGCATGCCAGAGAGAAAGGGAGTGTTGGGGATATGCTATATGGGTATCCTCATAGCATGTCTCTTATCCGACTAACCCGGGTGGCCCATAGTCGGTAGCATGGCCTATGGCCTGCTGGGCGGCCCAGTTAGGTGGATCTAGAAGGGAGGCCCATGCCGAATAAAGGAAGGCTACGGTGGAGTCACCAGCGTACCCAGAGCCTTGGAGTGCAAGATACACAAGACTAGTAATAGACGGTGTAGGACTCTATAACCTGTCCGGCTAGGACTTTTCCCTGTAACCCTAGGATCTGACGACTATATAAGTCGGGCCTATGGGAGCCTTTAGGGCAACGATAACTTAGACTTTCTAGTCACCTCGCACAGCGAACCTAATCTCTGTAACTCGGTGTATTGCCATTATAGTGATTTATAGCAGGAGTAGGATTCCGCCACCGTTGTGGGATCTGAACCTGGGTAAGCTGTGTTACCTCGTACCCGTCAACCGTCCGCCTTACCCCACGTCTATAAACACGCACTGTGAGGACCCCTCCATGGCGTACTCGTCGGCAATACCACGACAGTTGGCGCCCACCGTGGGGCAAGAGGCGCTTCAGGCTCTTCAGCGGGCGAGGACCAAGATCTTCGCGGGAATCGGCGAAACCGTAGCCATCGGTCGCGTTCTCTTCTCCGGCAACATTCTGATCGTCCCCCCCCCCCGGCGAGTTCTGGATCCCGGCGAAGACGAACCCTACACGGTGTTCGATCGTTCCTATCAGAGACATCCACCTCTTCATCGGCGAAACCGACTTGGGCACTAGTTCCCTGGGACTCGGAGGAGCATCAAGACCCGCACGGACCGCCTACGGGCAGGATACGTTCGCGGAAGGATCGATGTCGGATCTCTCCTCGGAGTTTGCCGGCAAAGATCGGAAAAATTCAAGACCCGCACGGACCGCCTATGGGCAGATTACGTTCGCGGAAGGATCGATGTCAGATCTCTCCTCGGAGTTTGCCGGCAAAGATCGGAAAAATTCAAGACCCACCCAAACCGCCCCTGTGCAGGATATAAAGGTGGAAGATCACTGCAAATCCGCCGGCTTCGCCCATGCGTCTGGACAATAGAGATACAAGTTCGTCGGCGTGGTTACCATCTTCGATCTGGCGTGCTACGTTCAGAGAGAAGGCGAAAACCCCCGCGACTACCTCGCCAGGTGGCTCCGTATACGGGCCGACCTGGCCAATTACCCCAATGATGATGCCATCTATCACTTTGTGGAAGGACTGGACCATGGCACGCTTCTCTGACACTCTCTACGACGGCAACAGGCATCATGACGCCTCACCTTCGAAGGCATGGTGAGCACCGTCAACAACTACGTGGAGGCTGAAGCGGCAGCTCAGACAGTGCTTGCGCTCTTTGACGGAGCACCTCCGATTCAGCCACCACCACCGCCTCCGGCCGCCATCATCGTAGCAGCGCCACCACCTCTAGTCATCGTCGAGGCTGTTGCACCTCCACCGCCCGTCATCGAGGAAGTCATGGCACCCTCCGACTCTGTCATTGACGCACTTTATGCTGATTTCAGTGCAGATTCAGAGGAAATAGACTTCAGTCCAGAAGAGCTAGACTCCGCTATGCAGGAGATGGAGGAGGAGTACTCGCGTGACGAACAAGCTAATAACACCGTCATGTCTCGAGGGGTGTTCGTCACCATCGGGATAGCGATGGATGAAGACCAGCCCGGGCAAGCTCCGCCTACGGCGGTGGATAAGGGGAAGGGGCCACTTATTGCTGTCGACAATGATCACTTAAGAGTCATGCCTCCTCCGCCTAATCCAGTGCAGCAGCCGCAGGAACTCGGCACCAGTCCGAGCAACAACAACACCGCAAACTTGCCGCCTCCAGCATCCACGTCGATAGCAGCCCATGTTACTCCAGCTGATAGAGTGATGTACGGCAACCTCCTCGTTGAGCCACTAACTGTTGATCATATCCGGAACGTGACTCAGCTCGACGAGAAGCGCCAGCAGCTACTGGAGGAAGCGCAAGCCATCGCGGATCAAGGCGCTAAACTAGATCGAGATCTGGTCAACACGCAGAAGTCCATAGAAAAAGCTAGAGCAATGGAGGCCGAGTACAAGACTTTGCTCCAGCAGCAGAAGGCTAAGAAGGCTCCGGCTCGCGTCATCAACGATCCTGGTGTATGGCTCAACCTAGGATGGGCTCCCTCGAAGCCGGCACAGGCCAAGCCATATATTGACAGTGAAGGCAAACAGGTGATGCCCACCCCACTCCTTAACCTCGCCGTCGCCAAGACCCTTATGGAGCAGGATAGATCGCCTGAGGCAGTGGAACAGGTCTATGACCTAGTGGCCAAGGCGGTAAAGCAGCAGGAAAAGGCCACCTCTCAGAGGCTTGAGTCTGACCCAGCGCTCTGCCGATCTAGCCAGTACAAACCGCCAAGGGACAGATCTCCTCAGGATGTCGGATCGCAGACGGGTTCATCAGTACGAAGACGGAGGGATGCGCACAACAGGAAGGATGCTATCCCCATATCCTCCGACCACGGAGAAAGAGCCCAACCTCGCCGCCCATCGCCACCGCCCCGATCCCCCCAACGTCAGGAAGACTACAAGGCTCACCATCGCACGGATATGCCCCCACCAAAGCAGTGTGGCATTGTCATCCGCGACAACGCGGAGCAGACCCGTCATGATGGAAAGCACAACGAAGGACATAAGAGCAGGTCGTGCCATGACCCTCCGCGTCCGACAAGCAACCGTGACAGGCGTGGGGCGTCACAGGACGGTAACAGCAAGAAGGCTAACCCACTGCCACCTCCGCCTCCGTCGCCGCCAAGCAGTCACCATGGTGGAAAAGGCCCGCGTCGTTCACGCAGCCCGTCCCCTGTTGACAAAAAGAAGAAGAACCCGGAGCCGTACAATGCACGTTCGCGGATCGATAAGATCCACGAGGCCCGGGAAGGATCATACCTGGGACCACATTGCTTTGGACCTGCAATACGGTCCGCAACTTACCCCAAAGGTTTCCGGATTGACAAGACCATCAAGCCCTATGAAGACACCACCAAGCCTAGCACATGGTTGCAGGACTACGGCAACGCGGTGGAGATTGCCGGAGGCAACCCCAACATCGATGTCAAGTACCTCCCGTTAATGTTGGCGGGCACGGCCCGTCAATGGATCGACGACTTGCCGGAGAAATCTATCTACAACTGGCTGGACATGCAAGAAGCATTCACCAAGAACTTTGAGGGTACATACAAATGTCCCTGCACGGTGGGCGATCTACAGCGGTGCATGCAAGAGAAAGACGAGACATCTCACGCCTACCTCACCCGCTGGCTGGATATGAAGAATTCCTGCGCAGGAGTGCACGCCCAGACCGCCATGGACACCTTCATCGATGGGTTGGAAAGGGGCACGTTGCTCCGACATAAGCTGAAGCGCTTGCAGGATAATCATCAGCTTGACTTGAATCAGATGATTCAGTTAGCTAGTGAGTTCGCAGCTGCCGACAATGATGCTCGTGGCTCTTTACCGGCAACGGCCGTTCCAACTCAAGCTCGGAGGAACAGCAGTACAAAGCGAAAAACCGCTCCAGAAGAAAAGCAATCTACCGACATGGTCTCCATGACTTTTGCAGGACGAGGAGAAGGCGGACAACATGGCCGAGGAAGGGGAGCAGGCCGTTGGCAGCAGCGAGGAAGTGAAACCAAATCGGCGCCGCTCCGCGTTCCCCAAACCTACGAAGAGTACCGCGATATGTCGTGCCTCGTACACCTCGACGCCAACGGCAAGGCCACCCATACCAATCGACACTGCAAGTTCGTCAACGACCTCAAGGAAGACCCGGAGTCCGGCTATAAGCGAAGTCGAAAGAACAGACCGCGAGGCAAGGGCAAGGGGAAGAAGAAGGAGGAGGAGTCCAAGGATTCAAGTGACATGGACGAGGACGTTGACCCCAAGCACGCCGCCAAGAGCGACGACAAGGGCAAGAACCCATTCGCAAAGAAGGCCCTAGTCTACCACACTTTCCTTGGCACCCCCACCGTCCGAGAACAGAAGACCTCTTTAAGGATCCTGATGGCTACTCTCCCCCCAGTTCCCCAATACCTGCGCTGGTCGGAGGTTCCAATCACTTGGGACAGGACGGACCACCCAGACCTTGTGCCCATGGAGAGCCAGTACGCCATGGTCATCAACCCATTGATTGATGGCGTGGAGTTCACCAAGTGCATGGTGGATAGTGGAAGCAGCATCAACATCATGTACCTGGATACAGTGCAGAAGATGAACTTGACGGAGGCAAACCTAAGGCGGACCAACACCGTGTTCCATGGCATAGTTCCTGGTCAGGAGGCTCGGTCCCTTGGGTGCATCACGCTTCAGGTAGCCTTTGGCGACATTAATAATTACCGCCAAGAGCGCATGACCTTTGAGGTGGTCCCCTTCAAGAGCGTGTACCACGTCATTTTCGGCCGCGACATATTCCACACGTTCATGGCCAAGCCATGCTTCGTCTACAATAAGCTCAAGATACCCGGACCGAACGGTGTCATCACCGTATCCGGAAGCTTTACCAAGGCAAGGGACTGCGAGATCAATGAAGCAGTCGTTGCAAAAGCTGTCCTCTACAGCGAAGAATTCAAGGAGATCCAGAGAAAGGTCAATGACTCAGAGATGCCCGCGTCGAAGAAGCAGATATCCGACTCCGCTCCTGCGTTCAAGGACGCCATCGAGACCAAGCTGGAAGAACTTGTGGTAGGCGATGCCTCCAAGACCGTCGCCATTGGGACGAACCTGGATCCCAAATAGGAAACTGCGCTCGTCGAGTTCCTCTGTGAGAATAGGGACATGTTTGCCTGGCAACCTGCCGACATGAAAGGTGTACCTAGGGAACTTGCCGAGCACAGCTTAAACATAGATCCAAAATGTAAACCAGTGAAACAACCTCTACGACGCTTCGGAGATGAGAAGAGACGCGCCATTGGCAAAGAGATAGCTAGGTTACTTAAGGCTGGTTTTATCCGAGAAGTCCTTCACACCCGATGGGTGGCCAATCCTGTACTTGTCCCCAAAAAGGGAACTACTGAATTAAGAATGTGCGTTGATTACACCGGCTTGAACAAAGCATGTCCCAAAGATCCGTTTGCTTTGCCTCGCATTGACCAAGTCATTGACTCGACGGCTGGCTCGGAACTTTTGTGTTTTCTCGATGCATACTCAGGATACCACCAAATCAAAATGAGGAAGTCAGACCAATTGGCCACTTCGTTCACTACCCCTTACGGCACGTTTTGCTATGTCACGATGCCCTTTGGGCTGAAAAACGCAGGTGCTACCTACCAACGGACAATGCAACGTTGCCTTCACGACCAAATTGGTCGGAACGTTCACGCCTATGTGGACGATATTGCGGTGATGTCTAAAAAATCAAACGACTTAATCTCCGACTTAAAAGAGACCTTTGATAATCTCCAGAAATACAACATGATGCTCAACCCTAAGAAGTGCGTCTTCGGGGTTCCAACCAGCAAACTGTTGGGCTTCATCGTTTCCCAGCACGAAATCGAGGTCAACCCAGAGAAAATCAAGGCCATCTTAAATATAAATCGTCCGACATGCCTAAAGGACATCCAACGACTAACAGGTTGTGTTGCAGCAGTTAGTCGGTTCGTCAGCCAACTTGGAGAGAAGGCTCTGCTGCTGTACAAGTTGCTGAAGAAGGCGGACAAATTCACATGGATGGAAGAGGCAGATGCAGCATTGAAGCAGCTCAAGGAGATTCTTTCCTCAGCGCCCATCCTTGCAGCACCCGAGCCTGGAGAGCCCCTGTTAATTTACATGGCAGAAACCAACCGGGTTATCAGCATCGTCGTCGTGGTAGAGCGGAAGGAACCAGGATATGAGCACGGAGTTCAACAACCAGTTTACTATGTAAGCGAAGTCTTGACGGAGTCCAAGCAGCGTTACCCGCACTACCAAAAGATAGCTTATGCAGTATTCCTCGCTTCGCGGAAGCTGAGGCATTACTTTCAGGAGCACCCAATCACAGTAGTGAGCAAGACTCCACTGTCCGACATCATCAACAACAGCGACGCTACAGGAAGGGTTGCGAAGTGGGGGATTGAACTTGCCGCCTTCGAGATCACCTACAAGAGACGCGACGCTATCAAGTCACAAGCCTTGGCGGATTTCATTGCAGACTGGACGGAGATGCCAGATGCCACTCCGTTGCCGGAACCAGAGTACTGGGTGATGCACTTTGACGGATCAAAGTTGATCAACGGCTCGGGGGCTGGTGTATTGCTACAGTCACCAAAAGGAGACAAGCTACACTATGTTCTGCAGATCCACTTTGAGGCTACAAATAACATGGCGGAGTATGAAGCACTCATTCACGGACTGCGTGTAGCCAAGGATATTGGCATCAAGCGCATAGTTTGCTGTGGAGATTCCGACTTGGTTGCCCAGCAGGTGGCTGGCACCTGGAATGCGCGGAATCCTATGATGGCGGCATAATGAGACGAAGTGGACGAGATAGCCAAGAGCTTCTTGGGCTACGAAGTCAAGTATGTGCCTAGGGAACAAAACAAGGCGGCTGATTTACTGTCTAAACATGGATCAGGGCGCAAGCAAATTCCGCCAGGAGTTTTCCTAGAGCATCTACGCAAACCATCTGTGAAGGGTGCCGACATCAACAACCCGGATAGAGCTGACTCTTTCGTCAACATGGTGACAAAGATCCCTCCGGCTTGGACAAAACCGTTCATGGAATATCTCGAACACGGAACTTTGCCCGACGACGAGGTCGAAAGACGGCAAGTAGTATGACGAGCAAAGGGTTATTACCATAATCAATGGGCAACTATATAAAAGGAGCACTACTGGAGTATACCTAAAGTGCGTCTCCCAGCTAGAAGGTATGGAAATCCTGCGCGAGATCCATCTCGGAGATTGCGGACATCACGCCGCTCCTCGATCGTTGGTCGCAAAAGCCTTCCGGCAAGGATTCTACTGGCTGACCGCGAAGACGGACGTCGACAAGCTGGTTGAGACATGCATAGGATGCCAGTATTATGCCCGACAACCACATGTTCCTGCTGAAGAATTGCGAACAATACCAATAACTTGGCCGTTTGCAGTATGGGGGCTAGACATGGTAGGGCCGTTACAAACGGCACTGTGTGGGTTTATGCATCTGCTTGTGGCAGTTGACAAATTCACCAAATGGATAGAAGCTAAACCCATTAGAAAGCTTGATGGGGCAACTTCCCTCAGGTTTGTCCGGGATCTAGTGGTGAGGTTTGGTCTCCCACATAGCATCATCGCCGACAACGGAAGCAACTTGTCACTCGGAGAAGTGGAGGCCTATTGTTGGGACAAAGGCATCCGACTTGACCTTGCATCTGTGGCACACCCACAATCTAATGGTCAAGTTGAGCGAGCCAATGGATTAATTCTGCAGGGAATCAAGCCACGTCTTGAGGCACCGCTACATAGAGCAGCTGGAGCCTGGGCAGAAGAATTGCCATCTGTGTTGTGGAGTTTACGAACTACACCCAATAGATCCACCGGCTACACCCCCTATTTCATGGTATATGGAGCAAAAGCCATCCTTCCTTCCGACATCCTCCACGATGCACCAAGAGTTGCCACCTACGACGAAGATGACGCTGAAGAATCCAGACGCCTAGATGTGGACCTTCTCGAGGAGGAGCGCGTTTTGGCATGCCAAAGATCCGCCATCTACCAGCAAAATCTACGCAGCTACCATAGTCGCCGCGTTCGGGATCGCTCGTTTAAAGAGGGGGATTTCGTGCTCCGACTTAAGCAGAAGAAGTCACACAAATTATCCCCGTCATGGGAAGGACCATTCATCATAAGCAAGGCGCTTCTCAATGGGTCTTACTACCTTGTCGACAATCGTGAACTCAAGGATAGGCCCAATGAGGATCATACGCGTAAGCGACGTGACCCGGATGATGACTACCCGGAGCTTGATCCGCCATGGAACATAGCACAGCTACGTCCTTTCTACACTTAGCATTTTTTATCTAATCGTGTACCTCTTATATGATCAATGAAATAAAGCTCTTTGGTTCACTCATATTGCTGAGTCTTTTACCTCCTTTAGTGTTCATTTTTGGATCATATAAAACTTTTATGCACAAGCCTTGCGATTGCACTTGTGAAAATTCCGCCTACGGGCGTTAGCTTAAGTTTTCTGGTCTACACGTTCTTTGTTATTTTTATGTGGATTCTGGAGTAGTGACTTTCGGCACTCATTGTCGATTATTTTGTGCTTAGGTTATTGACGGTGCCATTGGGAATCATCACCTAAAGCGCATGGTTCCGACAACGAGTCTTCCGACTCATGAAAAGTCAAGCATGAGAACCAAAGTAATGGATAAGCCAGCACTTGCTTAAAAAATATATACATGCTGAAACTTAATTCTTAGGTAGCAGGATACGATAAATATTGTTTTCTGCCTTAAGATTACATCAACAAAGTTTTTCCCGCGCACACTCCAGAGGTGAAACAGAAATTACAAAGTGTTTTTCACTCTTTGGGCGCAGGAGACTTGGAGGCCGCATCATCATCAGCCGGAGAATCACCCTCAGCATCGGTGCTATGGTGAGACTCGGAGGATTCCGGGTTGGCATTGTCGAGAAAGTTCCTGGGCACGAAGACGTCAACATCCACCAACTCGGCAACCCTGGTATCATATCCCGCGAGTGATGACAAGATGGCTTCGTGATCAATCTCCTTGCCGTCATCATCCATGTCGGTGATACCAGATGTCACCGTGTCGATGTCAGCATCTTCATAGTGTGCCTTCACCATAGACAGCGCCATCCTTGCGCCAGCCCGTGCACATGAAGCTTTCCAGCTTGCAAGACGCTCGGGGGCTCGGCGCAGAATCTCCGAGTACTTCACCATGGAGTCTGAGGCCTTGATGTAAATCTGCAGGGTCTTGGCGATCTCCTTGGCTTGGGCGATGGCGGTGTTGATGAAGTTGCCGGCAAGAATCATGCATTCCTTGTCCGAAGGAGGCGAGCGGGTTAAACCCATGGGAGCTGAAAATTCCGACAACGAGTGCATGAGTTCAAAAATTCTAAGTATCCAGACTACAGAACTACAAGGCGGAGGACACTTACTGAAGATGCTGGCCTTAGCCTGTCAGACGATGTCCGCCAAGGATTCCTTCTCTTTTAGGAGGAGCTTAAACGCCTCGCTATGGCGAAGGTTTTGCTCATCGGCAGCTTGGTTCTGATCCTTTAGGATCGCAAGCTCCTCCTTCAAGCGATTGATCTCAGTGGAGGCGGAGTCCTGTAGGGCTTTCATGGAATCCTCGTGCATCTTCAGCATTTCTTCCCTCTCCTTCTTAAGGATCTTGTTCTCGCTGTCCAGCTGCTGGATGTGCTTGGACTGCTCGATAATATCCTTGTCCTTGGCGACATGCTCTACAAGTCGGAGAAACCAAAGTACACATTGAGTACTCGGAGATTATAGGCACAAAAGTAAGACAGAAATGCGCAAAAGAAAACAGACTCTTGTTTTTGATGATCTGTTCCTTCAAGATGGCGGTTTTACCCTTTTCAGCTTCAAGGTCCGCGCGCATCTTCTGGTACTTATCATTGGCCATGCCTCTCCGAGCATTCTCATTCTGTGGAAAGAAATACAAAATTAAGTCATTGTTTAGTCTACTTGGAGCCCCTAGTCGGACATTTTCCATCTAGGCGCTCGGGGGCTACAGCGAAAGATTTTAACTTAGCAATATGCTTAGCTTTTATTTGAGCATCTAGTCGGAACTAGTCCAGTTCTCAACTAGACGCTTGGGGGCTACAGTATAAAGTTTTAACTCGGAAAATGCTTAGATTTTCTTTAAGTGTCTAGTCGGAACTAATTCAGTTACAACTAGAGGCTTGGGGGCTACGGCATTTCAATTTATGAACACTGTGTATGCTACTCTTAAAGCATCTAGTCGGAATAATTCATTCCATCTAAATGCTTGGGGGCTACAGTGAGAGTTTTTCTAACTTAGTCACTATTAGAACATATAGATGCAAAACCAATGGTTTTCCGTCTACATCCTCGGGGGCTACAGTGGGATACTCATACGAAATGCAAAAGGTAAAGTAAAACTTACAAGTGCGATGATCTTGAGGTTGGTAGCGCTTTCGGCTAGCAGCTTGCCAAAGGCAACGCTGTTTCCGCGCAAGATGTCTGCTTGCCGGAGTAGCTCCTCAAGACCGCACGTCGGAGATGACGGCACTCCTCCAGGAACCATAGTGGTGTTACTCGGCATGAGTGCCGGGTAAACAATCTTTGGGAACTCGAAGGGTTTCTGGGGAGCAGAGGCGCCGCCTTCGGCAGAGGTACCAGCTCCCATCACCGCCTTGCCGCTACCGATGCCATCCTTAGCCGGAGGTTCAGCCATTTGAAGAGCAGCACTCTCCTGCGCCGCCTGCTCGCCGACAACAGCAAGCTCGGTTGAAGCGCCAGAGTCCACTTCCATGGCGGAAGGGCCTGGTGCCTCCTAGACTTGGGAGCTTGTCGGAGCAGAGGAGGGCTTGACGGCAGGAGTGGCAGGGGCGATGGCGGGAGAGGAGTCGCGATGCAGCATATCTTTAATATTTCTAGAAGCCCCAAGAGTCTTGGAGGACTTCTTGAGGCTGGTTGTGGCTTCCTTCCTGAAACGTGCAAAATGCATAAGTACAGGAATAAGATAGATAAATGAGACAATGTTGGAGAATAAGAAGCTTACACTAGGGGGGCGCTTTAGCAAACATCCCGGTGGCTTTTTTCTTTTCCGCCTCTAGGGCGGCAGTACTCTTTTTTGGAGGCTCCACCCTCCGTCTTCTTTTTCTTGCCTCCGTCGGCAGCATCAGAGGTGGAGCTCTTCTGCTTTCGCGCCAACGGGACATCGTCGTCGTATACGACCGTGACTTCCTTCATCTTGGGATCGTAGATTTGGGCAGCCAGGTTGCCCTCCTCTAGATCGCTAAGCTGTTAAGTGAGAAATCATTGTGTTAGATAAGATGGTATTAGCAATACGGAAAAACTGGAGCAATGTCATACACGGAAAATAAATGTCTACCTTTGGGCACTTTCTGTGTACGAACATGTCGTAGGTGAGGGTGAAGCCACGCTTCTTATCCTTCACCTTGACGATGTCCTTAAGGCGGAACTTGACGGAGTCGCTCGAGAAGTTGTCCTCGGAGATCCGGAGGGTATCCCTTCGGTCGCCGGTGTACTCGTGCATATACTTCGTGCGGTGATGCAGAGGTTCGATCCGCCTAATGAACCAGCACATGGCCAGGTCCAAGCCGGTCAGACCCGTCTCTACGAACCACTCGATCCGCCTTATTGCGCGAGAAGCGTCAAGGTCGGAGGAAAGGGAGGCATGGGACCGCCATGTGGAGACTTCGGCGGCGGCTCCGTCCACAAAGTCTGGGTACGTTACTTCTCGGCCCGCCAAAGGAATGTCGGGGCCGTAGAAGTACGTCCGCTGCCAATTTTTGCATGACTCTGTTGGAGATATGCCCTAGAGGCAATAATAAATGTAGTTATTATTATATCTTTGTGTTTATGATAAATGTTTGCATTCATGCTATAATAGTATTAACAAGGAAACATTAATACTTGTGTGATTTGTAAACTCAAATTTGAAGCCCCTAGTAAAGCCTCTATGTAATACTAGCTTGTTGGTTAATAGATGATTGTGGTTTCCCTATCATGAACATTGAGATGTTATTAACAACAAGATCATATCGTTAGGAGAATGATATGATGGACATACTCCTATAGATAAGCGTAGCATAAAGATCAAGTCATTTTAATAGTTCAATTGCTATATGCTTTCTGATACATAGTTATCTGATTCCTTCGACCATCAGATCATGCATATCACCTTTACCGGATGGATGCTTTGATGACATCAAACACCACACCGTAACTGGGTGGCTATAAAGGTGGCATTGAGTGTTCGGAAAGTATTGGTTGAAACACATGGATCAAGAGTGGGATTTGTCCATCCATATGACGGATAGATATACTCTGGGCCCTCTCGGTGAAATGTCATCCAATTAGCTTGCAAGCATGTGACTGGCTCACAAGGGATCACATATCACGGGAACGAGAAAAGAGTACTTATCGGTAACGAGGTTGAACTA
Source organism: Avena sativa (assembly GCA_916181665.1). Taxonomy (NCBI): domain Eukaryota; kingdom Viridiplantae; phylum Streptophyta; class Magnoliopsida; order Poales; family Poaceae; genus Avena; species Avena sativa. The sequence goes on from OV702296.1 coordinate 291,669,755, forward strand.
GGTATGCAGAGATACCGACGATCATAACCTCGGATAAGTAACATATCGTGAGACAAAGGGAAATTGGTATCGTATGTAAGTGGTTCATTCGATCGCAAAGTAATCGTAGAAATATGTGGGAGCCATATGAATTTCCAGATTCCTCTATTGGTTATTGTTCGGAGAAGTGTCTCGATCATGTCCGCATAATTCACGAACCGTAGGGAGACACACTTAAAGATTCGACGTTGTTTGAGTAGTTATGGAATGATGAGAAAGAGACCGAATGTTGTTCGGAGTCTCGGATGGGATCCGGGATATCACGAGGAGATCCGGAATGGTCCGAAGAATAAGATTCATATAAGGAAAGTCCCGTTTCGGAGTTGGGGAATGGTTCCGGTGTTTTCATCGGGAATGTTCTAGAATGTTCCAGAATGTCCGGCACTCCGGAGGGGAAGGGTACGTGAATGTGTTGTATCAAAGTTGATATGATTGCATCATGTACTAAGTGTCATCGCTGTTCCAAATAAAGGATTAAATCAAATCCTAGTTTGAAAAGTCAAATAGCTAAATTGAAAAGTCAAATAGCTACAATTGGAAAGTGGAAAAGAGGAGGAAGGGGGGAATCCGAGTTGGGGAGGAGTTCCCTCCTCCAACCGGCGGCACCCCTCCAAGCCGAGTTGGGGAGGGACTCCTCTCCCTCCCCTTGGCCGCCGACTCCCCTCCACCTATATAAGGAGGGGCAGGGACCCCTCCTAGGACACACAAGTCCCTCACCTCAAACCCTAGCAGCTGCTGCCCACCATAGCCGCCGCCGCCCCCTAGGGTTTTGCCCTAGCCGCCGACTTGGGGTATCCCGAAACCCTAGCCGCCGGCTCTAGCACCTCCTCCTTGGTGTGTCTAAACCCTAGAACACCGAGGATCTCTCTCATACTCCACCATACTCGCTCCGGCTTAAGGCGAAGCCCTGCGAGATCTCCCCTCTACTTCCGGTACCACGCTGTGGTGCTGCCGGAATCGAGAGGAGAGTGCTACAACCTCCGCTGCCTGCTGGAACAAGGGAGAGGAAGGTCTTTGTCGAGTACCGAACATGTGACCGACTGCGGGAGCGCTGCCGGAACGCAGCGCCGGAAGGATCGTCTACGCGATCTTGAGATCGGGAAGAGTACGACTACATCACCCACGAGAATCCGCTCTCGTTAAACACTTTGGAATCTTCGAGGGTGAGTTATTCCATCGACTCGTTGCTACAATCTAGTAGATAGATCTTGGCTTGTTTGTTTGTATGCGATAGAAATTTTTTGTTTTCCATGCTACGAAACCCTACAGTGGTATCAGAGCCGTGTCTATATGTAGATCTGTTGCACGAGTAGAACACAATGGTCATTGTGGGCGTTGATGCTTTTATTGTCGATTGCTTCTTGTGTACTTTGCATCTTGCGGGATGTTGGGATGAAGCGGCCCGGGCTAACCTTACATGACATCGTTCATGAGACCTGCTCCACGCTTGACATGCAACTTGTATTGCATAAGTGGCTTTGCGGGTGCCTGTTTCTCCTAGCATAGTTAAGATCCAATTTACAACGGGTGATTAACAATACTAGTATCAATGTTGTGGTTCATGTTCGTAAGTTAGAACGACACTTATTGAAAGCCCCAAACCACGTAAAACATGCAAAGAAAGTAGAGGCATCTAACTTTGTTTTGCAGGGGTGTGCAGTGATGTGATATGGCCATGATTGTGATTATATTTGATGTATGCAATGTTCCTTATTGTAAGTTGGCAACCGGCAGGAGCCATATGGTTGTCTTTAATTTATGTTAAGACCCGCGTGTCTATTCAAAGTAGTTGTAATAGTTGAAGCCGGTGGACGACAACCATGGAGAAGCGTCATTGACCTTGATGCAATGCCGGTGATGATGGAGATCATGTTCGTGCTAGAAGATGGAGATCGGATGCACAAAGAAGAAAGGCCATATCATATCACATATTATGAATTGCATGTGATGTTAATCCTTTATGCATCTTGTATTGCTTAGTAGACGACGGTAGCATTATAAGATGATCCCTCATGCACATGAATTTCAAGTCATAAAGTGTTCACCCTTAGTTAGCACCGTTGCTAAAGCTTGTTGTTTCGAAGCACCACGTGATGATCGGGTGTGTTAGATTCCGCAAGTGTATACAACGTGAGCAAGCCAGATTTTCTCATGCGGAAACTAAGGTTTGATCTTGACGAGCCTAGCATGTACAGACATGGTCTCGGAACACGGATCACCGAAAGGAAAAGCATGAATCATATAGTAGATATGATGAACATGTTGATTGTTCGCCATTGAAACTATATCAACTCTCGTGATGATCGGTGTTGATGTGGTGGATTTGGTTCGTGTGATCACTAAAACAATGTGAGGGATATTGTTTTGAGTGGGAGTTCACCTAGATTAATTATAAATTAATTTGAACTCAATTTGTCATAAACTTAGTCTAAACTATTGCAAATATGTTGTAGATCAATGGCAGCCCCTACCATCAATTTTAATGCGTTCCTAGAGAAAGAAAAGTTGAAAAACAATGGAAGCAACTTCGCGGATTGGTTCCGCAATTTGAGGATTGTCCTCACAGCTGGTAATTTGACCTATGTGCTGGATGCACCGCTGGGTGACCCACCTGCAGCTGATGCTCCCGATGAAGTAAAGAATGTTTACCTCACTCGGAAGACTCAGTACTCCACAGTTCAGTGTGCTATCTTGTATGGTTTAGAATCGGAGCTTCAGAAAAGGTTTGAGAATTCAGACCCATATGATATTGTCATGGATTTCAAATTTATCTTTGAGACTCATGCGGAAATTGAAAGCTATGAGGCTTCTGAAAAGTTCTTTAACTGCAAGATGGAAGAGGGAAGCTCCGTCAGCGAGCATGTGCTTAAGATGTCTGGGCACGCAAACAAACTTCAAAGCTTGGGTATTGTGATTCCCAATACTTTGGGGATTTAGTACTTTGGGGATTTAGCGTGTCCTCCAATCACTACCACCAAGTTATAAGAACTTTGTGATGAACTACAACATGCAAAACATGAATAAGACGTTGTCAGAACTCTTTGCCATGTTGAAGTCTGCAGAAGTGGAGATCAAGAAAGAGCACCAAGTGTTGTTGGTCAATAAGACCACCAAATTCAAGAAAGGCAAGTCTAAGCAGAAGGGACACTTCAAGAAGGGTGGTAAGAAAGTTACCACGCCGACGAAGAAGACCAAGGCTGGACCTAAGCCTGAAACTGAGTGCTTTTACTGCAAGGGAGAAGGTCACTGGAAGCGGAATTGCCCAAAGTACTTGGCGGATTTGAAGAACGGCAACATCAAGAAGAAATGTATATCTGATATACATGTTATTGATGTGTATCTCACTAGTACTCATAGTAGTGCCTGGGTATTTGATACTGGTTCGGTTGCTCATATTTGTAACTTGAAACAGGTGCTGCAGAATAAACGGAAGCTAGCGAAGAACGAGGTGACGATGCGCGTTGGAAATGGATCAAAGGTTGATGTGATCGCGGTCGGCACGCTACCCCTTCATCTACCATCGGGATTAGTTTTATACTTAAATAATTGTTATTTGGTGCCTGCGTTAAGCATGAACATTATATCGGGATCTTGTTTATTGCGAGACAGTTACTTGTTTAAATCCGAGAATAATGGTTGTTCGATTTATATGAGTAATATGTTTTATGCACATGCACCTTTGATAGATGGTCTATTCTTATTGAATCTCGATAGTGGAAATACACATATTAATAACATTGAGGCTTAACGTTTGAAATCGAGCGATAACTCGACCTATATGTGGCACTGTCGTCTTGGTCACATTGGAGTGAAGCGTATGAAGAAACTCCATTCCGATGGACTTCTTGAATCACTTCATTTCGAATCACTTGAAAGATTTGAAGCATGTCTGATGGGTAAAATGACTAAGACTCCATTTTCTGGTATGATGGAGCGAGCTACGGACTTGTTGGAAATCATACATACCGATGTGTGTGGTCCAATGAGTGTAGCATCGCGCGGTGGTTATCGTTATGTTCTTACCTTCACGGATGACTTGAGTAGATATGGGTATATCTATTTCATGAAACATAAGTCCGAAACTTTCGAGAAGTTTAAGGAGTTTCAAAGTGAGGTAGAGAATCAACGTAACAAGAAGATTAAATTTCTACGTTCTGATCGTGGAGGTGAATATCTAAGTTACGAGTTTGGCGAGCATTTGAAGAAATGTGGAATACTTTCGCAGTTGACACCGCCGGGAACACCACAGCGTAATGGTGTGTCCGAACGTCGTAATCGAACTCTCTTAGATATGGTTCGTTCTATGATGTCACTTACAGATTTACCGCTATCATTTTGGGGTTATGCATTAGAAACAGCCGCATTCACTTTAAATAGGGCACCATCTAAATACGTTGAAACGACACCGTATGAATTATGGTTTGGGAAGAAACCTAGATTGTCGTTCCTTAAAGTTTGGGGGTGCGAAGCTTATGTAAAGAAGTTACAGCCGGACAAGCTTGAACCCAAAGCGGAAAAATGCATCTTCATAGGATACCCGAAGGAAACTATTGGGTATACCTTCTATCATAGATCCGAAGGCAAAATCTTCGTTGCCAAGAATGGATCCTTTCTAGAGAAGGAATTTCTCTCGAAAGAAGTGACTGGAAGGAAAGTAGAACTCGACGAGGTTGTCGAACCTTCTCTCGAAATTGCGAGTAGCGCAGCACCGGAAGAAGTTCCTGTGGTGCCTGCACCAATAAGAGAGGAAGCTAATGATGATGATCATGAAACTTCGGTTGAAGTTGCTAAAGAGCCTCGCAGGTCAACGAGAACTCGTACCACTCCAGATTGGTATGATCCCGTTATGAGTGTCATGTTGGTGGACAACACCGATGACCCCGAGACATATGAGGAAGCGATGATGAGCCCAGATTCCAATAAATGGCAAGAAGCCATGAAATCCGAGATTGGATCCATGTACGAAAACCAAGTATGGACTTTGGTGGACTTACCGGATGGCCGGAAGGCTGTCGAGAACAAATGGATCTTCAAGAAGAAAACAGATGTTGATCGTAATGTTACTGTCTATAAAGCTCGACTTGTCGCAAAAGGGTTTCGACAAATTCAAGGAGTTGACTACGATGAGACTTTCTCACCGGTAGCAAAGCTAAAGTCTGTGAGGATTATGTTAGCAATCGCTGCATATTACGATTATGAGATATGGCAGATGGATGTCAAAACAGCATTCCTCAATGGAGATATTGATGAAGAGTTGTATATGATGCAACCCAAAGGTTTTGTCGATCCTAAAGATGCTAACAAGGTATGCAAACTTCAAAGGTCCATCTATGGATTGAAGCAAGCATCCCGAAGTTGGAATCAACGTTTTGATAAGGTGATCAAAAGTTTTGGTTTTATACAAACTTATGGAGAAGCTTGTATTTACAAGAAAGTGAGTGGGAGCTCTGTAGCATTCTTAATACTATATGTGGATGACATATTATTGATTGGGAATGATGTAGACCTTCTAAATAATGTCAAGGAATATTTGAATAATAGTTTTTCAATGAAGGATCTTGGCGAAGCAGCTTACATATTAGGCATAAAGATTTATAGTGATAGATCGAAACGCCAAATATCATTGTCACAGAGTACATATTTGGACAAAGTTCTAAAGAGGTTTGGAATGCAAGATAGCAAGAAAGGGTTCTTGCCCATGTTGCCCAATACGACCTTGAGTAAAACTCAAAGTCTGACATCGGCAGAAGATAGAGAAAGGATGAGTAAGACTCCCTATGCCTCAGCCATAGGATCTCTAATGTATGCCATGCTATGTACTAGACCCGACATTGCATATGCTGTTAGTTTAACTAGCAGATATCAAAGTGATCCAGGAGTGGATCATTGGACAGCGGTCAAAAACATCCATAAGTACTTGAGAAGAACTAAGGATATGGTTCTTTCTTATGGAGGTGATGAACAACTCGTTGTTAATGGTTACACCGATGCTAGTTGGAACACCGATCCGGATGATTCTAAATCACAATCTGGATACGTATTTATTTTGAATGGTGCAGCAGTTAGCTGGAGGAGTGCAAAGGAAAGCATTGTGGCGAGATCTTCAACTGAATCGGAATACATGGCTGCTTCGGAGGCTTCACAAGAAGCGATATGGATGAAAGAGTTCATTACAGAGCTAGGTGTGGTTCCTAGTGCGCTAGACCCAATGTCTATCTACTGTGATAACATGGGCGCCATAGCCAATGCGCAAGAACCAAGGTCACACAAGAAGCTGAAGCATATCAAGCTATGTTTTCACGTTATTCGAGAACATATCCAAGATGGGGATATAAAGATTTGCAAAGTACACACAGATCTGAATGTGGCGGATCCGTTGACTAAACCTCTCCCGAGGGCAAAACATGACCAGCACCAAACTGCCATGGGTGTTCGGTATATTACCATGTAATCTAGATTAGATGACTCTAGTGCAAGTGGGAGACTGTTGGAGATATGCCCTAGAGGCAATAATAAATGTAGTTATTATTATATCTTTGTGTTTATGATAAATGTTTGCATTCATGCTATAATAGTATTAACAAGGAAACATTAATACTTGTGTGATTTGTAAACTCAAATTTGAAGCCCCTAGTAAAGCCTCTATGTAATACTAGCTTGTTGGTTAATAGATGATTGTGGTTTCCCTATCATGAACATTGAGATGTTATTAACAACAAGATCATATCGTTAGGAGAATGATATGATGGACATACTCCTATAGATAAGCGTAGCATAAAGATCAAGTCATTTTAATAGTTCAATTGCTATATGCTTTCTGATACATAGTTATCTGATTCCTTCGACCATCAGATCATGCATATCACCTTTACCGGATGGATGCTTTGATGACATCAAACACCACACCGTAACTGGGTGGCTATAAAGGTGGCATTGAGTGTTCGGAAAGTATTGGTTGAAACACATGGATCAAGAGTGGGATTTGTCCATCCATATGACGGATAGATATACTTTGGGCCCTCTCGGTGAAATGTCATCCAATTAGCTTGCAAGCATGTGACTGGCTCACAAGGGATCACATATCACGGGAACGAGAAAAGAGTACTTATCGGTAACAAGGTTGAACTAGGTATGCAGAGATACCGACGATCATAACCTCGGATAAGTAACATATCGTGAGACAAAGGGAAATTGGTATCGTATGTAAGTGGTTCATTCGATCGCAAAGTAATCGTAGAAATATGTGGGAGCCATATGAATTTCCAGATTCCTCTATTGGTTATTGTTCGGAGAAGTGTCTCGATCATGTCCGCATAATTCACGAACCGTAGGGAGACACACTTAAGGATTCGACGTTGTTTGAGTAGTTATGGAATGATGAGAAAGAGACTGAATGTTGTTCGGAGTCTCAGATGGGATCCGGGATATCACGAGGAGATCCGGAATGGTCCGGAGAATAAGATTCATATAAGGAAAGTCCCGTTTCGGAGTTGGGGAATGGTTCCGGTGTTTTCATCGGGAATGTTCTAGAATGTTCCGGAATGTCCGGCACTCCGGAGGGGAAGGGTACATGAATGTGTTGTATCAAAGTTGATATGATTGCATCATGTACTAAGTGTCATCGCTGTTCCAAATAAAGTATTAAATCAAATCCTAGTTTGAAAAGTCAAATAGCTAAATTGAAAAGTCAAATAGCTAAAATTGGAAAGTGGAAAAGAGGAGGAAGGGGGGAATCCGAGTTGGGGAGGAGTTCCCTCCTCCAACCGGCGGCACCCCTCCAAGCCGAGTTGGGGAGGGACTCCTCTCCCTCCCCTTGGCCGCCGGCTCCCCTCCACCTATATAAGGAGGGGCAGGGACCCCTCCTAGGACACACAAGTCCCTCACCTCAAACCCTAGCAGCTGCTGCCCACCATAGCCGCCGCCGCCCACTAGGGTTTTGCCCTAGCCGCCGACTTGGGGTATCCCGAAACCCTAGCCGCCGGCTCTAGCACCTCCTCCTTGGTGTGTCTAAACCCTAGAACACCGAGGATCTCTCTCATACTCCACCATACTCGCTCCGGCTTAAGGCGAAGCCCTGCGAGATCTCCCCTCTACTTCCGGTACCACGCCGTTGTGCTGCCGGAATCGCGAGGAGAGTGCTACAACCTCCGCTGCCTGCTGGAACAAGGGAGAGGAAGGTCTTCGTCGAGTACCGAACGTGTGACCGACTGCAGGAGCGCTGCCGGAACGCAGCGCCGGAAGGATCGTCTACGCGATCTTGAGATCGGGAAGAGTACGACTACATCACCCACGAGAATCCGCTCTCGTTAAACACTTTGGAATCTTCGAGGGTGAGTTATTCCATCGACTCGTTGCTACAATCTAGTAGATAGATCTTGACTTTTTTGTTTGTATGCGATAGAAATTTTTTGTTTTCCATGCTACGAAACCCTACAGACTCGTGGCCGACGATTTTGAGGAACCGCCGGCCAGGACGGATCTTGAAGCTTATGGTGCCGCAGTTTCTAAGCTCCTCCTTACTGTGTCCGGCTTCACGTTTAACGGTGAAGAAGTATACAAACAAATTTAACCTAGGCCTAATCCCTAGGTAACCCTCACAAAGTGCCGCGAAGTTGCTAAGCACTAGGATACTATTGGGGGAGAGGTTGTGGGGTTGGACCTTGAAGTGATTCAAGACGGACAGGAAGAAGTGGGAGATGGGCAGAGAAACGCCGCGTACCAATTGCGCCTTGAGGTATACTTTCTCTCCGGCTTGGGGAGAGGGGGTCACCTCGCCGGCCGGCGCCGCCCGCCAGGAGAGCCCCTCCGTCGCAGGGGGTAACCCTCAGCGACCATATCTTGGATGTCGCGGCCGGTGATGTCCAAGCCGCGCCAGTCGCCTTTGTGCGAGTCTGGCTCCTCTTCCAGGGGCTCCAGCGCCGCCAGGTTATGGTCGCCGCCGGTGGTTTCTATCATCGCCGATGCGGGGATGACCTGGCCCTCTGGGGGCACGATGACGGAGCTCGCCGGCTTTTCCGCGGCTTCACTCGACACCGCCATTGATGGGGATGAGATGCTGCTAGCCATGGAAGAGGAAGAGGACGCAACTGGTGCAGAGAGAGGCTAGGGTTTCTCAAGGTTTTCGCGGAGAGCTCGAGGAGGCGCGCGGCTGGAGGAAGAAGACGATGACGCGAGAGAATGGGGTGAAAAAGTGGCAAGTGTCCCACGGTTACTATTTATCTTACTCTGCGTCAAGATTCGTGCAGCTAATCGGACGGTTGCCGCGTAGACGACGTGTTCGTGAACGTGCGTGGTAATTTCACCACGTCTCCAACCGCCGCCGCTAATGGTTCGTATCGCTCGCACAGGAAAATCGGATATGATTACGTTCTCTACATGTGTGAGTTACGAGGCGTCGCTGACCTACATCCTACATCGCCTTAACTGACATGGTAGATGAGCCGTCCCATCGAAGATTCTGGCATGGACGGATTTAATCCGACAACGGGAGCGTACGATGGAAGATTCAGCATTTCTCTGACTTACTCATAGAAGACGGAGAAAACCTTGCAGGGTTCTTTGGGTATCCTCATAGCATGTCTCTTATCCGACTAACCCGGGTGGCCCATAGTCGCTAGCATGGCCTATGGCCTGCTCGGTGGCCCAGTTAGGTGGATCCATAAGGGAGGCCCATGCCGGATAAAGGAAGGCTACGGTGGAGTCACCAGCGTACCCAGAGCCTTGGAGTGCAAGATACACAAGACTAGTAATAGACGGTGTAGGACTCTATAACCTGTCCGACTAGGACTTTTCCCTGTAACCCTAGGATCTGGCGACTATATAAGTCGGGCCTATGGGAGCCTTTAGGGCAACGATAACTTAGACTTTCTAGTCACCTCGCACAGCAAACCTAATCTCTGTAACTCGGTGTATTGCCATTATAGTGATTTATAGCAGGAGTAGGATTCCGCCATCGTTGTGGGATCTGAACTTGGGTAAGCTGTGTTACCTCGTACCCGTCAACCGTCCGCCTTACCCCACGTCTCTAAACACGCACTGTGAGGACCCCTCCATGGCGTACTCGTCGGCAATACCACGACAGGGAGGTGCAGTTAGATGCGCGGGGTCGTGGCGAGTACATGCATGTGAAGTAGAGGGGTTAGGGCGGTCAGGTTTTACCAGGGGCTTCGCCGGAGAGGTGGTAGACGACAGCGACATTCTGTTGAAGACGTTGTCGACGATGTAGAGCACGCACGGGCGAGCTAGCGCTATGGAGAAGTTCGCCAGGTGATGGGGAACGTGCTCGTGGGGTCGAGGGGGTGAGGGGTGACGAGGAGCTGCCGGAATTTGCTCGGAGGTTCGCCGGAACAGAGCGTGGTCTCGGGCAAAATTAGCGCAGCCCGGTGGCGGAGGGGAAATGGGGTCTGAGGGGAAAGATGGGGGAGGCGTGGGCGGTTAAATGTGCGTGGTAAGGGGGGCGAGAATCACGCGGCATTGATGCGAATTAAACACGCGAAATCAACGCAGAAACTGGCGAGGAGAGGAGGAAGAAGGGGTCCGCGGGTGAGGAAGATGGTCTGACTGGTGGGGTCGCTTCGTCGGCGAGAGAGAGAGAAACGAGGTGGGGTCCAGCAGTCAGCGGCTGTGCGGGTAAGTTCGCAGGTGAAAACATTTCGCGTAGAGAGAGGGAGAGCAGGCTAGTTGGGCCAGATAGGCTTAGCTGGGCTGGGCTGCTTTGTTTTATTTTTTTCTTCTTCTGTTATTTTTCTTTTTTTGTTTCTTTTATTCTGTTTTGATTTTACCCAAATGATTTCAAACCCTTTTTCATTTCAAAACTTTTTAAATTTTTCAGCAAGTTTCCATTCTATTTAAACATGTATTTCTAAGACCATTTTTACAATAATTCTTTATTCTTCTTATGGTTTTATTTAAGCACTTGCCTTCATGAAATAAGATTTAATTAAATTCTCAAACCTTATTTTGAAATCAAAATTTCACCAAACCTTTTCAGTAGGTTTTATTTATTTAAATGGGGTGTTAATGATTTACCTTGAATTATTTAAAGTATTTTAATATGATTATTAATCATTTAATTTTGGGCAATTGTCTTTATTCAAATAGAGATAGAATTTTGGTTAATGCCACATTATTTTATTTGAATATTCTTTATCCATTATTTTATTTGGATTTGGATTATATTCATTCCATTTGCTTATGGGCTTGGCCAAAATTTAATTTGGTTTTAAAATACTCCTCATTTATTTATTTCTTTCTTTATCTTATAAAATCCATATCTTTTTATTCTAAGGATCCAAAAATGGTGATTCCAACTTTTATAATTTTATTTAATATTTGTTTATATTTTTAAATCTCTTTAGGATTATTTGCTCATAATTTGGTATGGATTTTTAGGTAGGAGCATTATTAGCTTTGGAAATTTAATTTCCTTATCTTATTAAATTCATAAGATTTTATCTATGGCTCCAAAATATGTGAAACCAATTTCTATGGTTTTATAATATTTCTATTTATCCCTTTTTATCATTTATAAATGTTTTTTGATAAATCTTTATATTGATCAAATCCATCATCTTAGGGATATCTTTGAAATGATTTTCCTCCATTAGGGTGTTAGAGTTTTGGTTTGTTTTCCAAGTGTTTAAATTCCAAGATGCATTTATGAAGAATGCATTTCACTTGATTTGAATTTTTTGTTGGATTCAAATCTTATTCAAAGTTTGTTCAAGATGGGTTTTGATGTTTCCTATTGGAATCAAAAGTTTTCTTTTCACCCTAAATTTCAACAATTATTTATTTTGTTTATTTATTTTTCACATTTCAAAATTTGGAAAGTTTTGGGATGTGACATTTGGTTAGGTGGGATGATACTTCAGACTCAGCATGTCCGAATAGAAAGTTTGCAACATTCACCGCAAAGGTAAATTACTGGATTCTCAAGATATGGACTACAGTGTCAAGCTCCAAAAGACTGATCTAGATTGCTATACCCATGTATTAGCATCTTGTCGAAACACAACTGCATACATATAAAGTACTAACAATAAAGCACATGTGTGTCCTTAAAGAAAGGGAGATAACTCTTCTCGAATTCACGGCGACATCTTTTATCCATTGCACGTGAATCAGAGAAGGTCACTTCTAACATCCAGAACACTTACTTCGAGATGACTCAAGGATGGTTCTCTAAAGTTTCCAACATTAATGCCCAAGGTTCCACATAAATCCAATCTAACATGGAGAAGATGAGGATATTGTCAATGGGCTCAACAACAAACTTATGGAGACACTCCAAGAAGATGGACTCACATGTCATATGAACAAGGCAAGCGTATTGGTCAGACCAAAGAAAATGAAGATGTACTCAAGTGAAACATCACAAGTAGAAACATCATCAAGATAATCCTTTGAACTGAGTTTGATTTGACGATAACCCAAATCAAATCAAAGATGGGGGAGATAACATATCCATGAAGGAGATACTATCTTTCTTCAGCACGAACAAAACTAGACATACCTTTAAGAAAGAACTAAGTCCGATAGAAATTTTGTCTTACAACTCTCCAAGTTGTTGTTTAAGCTCAACCAACTAGTTCAAGGATATTCAGTACGGATCCTTGGAGAAGAGAGTGGTTTAAAGAACTTGCTTGCTCAAGAACTTGACAACACGGCCATGTGGCAACATGGCGATACTTCTAGTAGACATCTAGAATATCACAAACCACCGATACGTCACTTAGTTCGAGAGGAAACTTGCTTTGTAAGGCAAGAAGACGTAGCCTTAGAGCTTCGGCACAAGCCTAACTCTTTGACCGAAGAGAGTGTACTAGAGTAACGGACTTAGTAGCACAATCAAACTTTGCTTAGTGATAGGGTTAACCAATCACGCTAAGAATAACCCAAATGTCCTTAGAGTTCAAAACAATAATAATTGCTAAGAATCTCAGATGGCCACATTATTACACACACGCATCACTCACGAGCGTGAAAGCTCGAGGAAGGGTGGGTAAATATGTGTAAGAGCATCACTGCATTAAGGGGTCATGAAACTCTGCACAACCTCTTAGTATAAAAGAGTGTGACACTTTAAGGTGGAACAGATAGAAGCTATCAATGCCTCTTGATCTGCAAATTTACAACACTTTGACCTGGTCCTAGATATGACGAGGTACTGGAGTTTGTTTCTCCCGACATCTCAAAATCGTTTATCATGACAGACCACAAGAGTATCTTGCATCGGAAGACACCAATGCATATAACTACTTGGCTACCAACTAGTAGACAAATGTCGGAAAACAACAAGGGGAAAAGAACATGCTCAGGATAGAATCCCAAGGTGTGGATGCATAAGTAAACAATCTTCCGAAAACCAATGTAGAGAAGGAAAGGTGTGGCAGTCACGAATATAGAAGTGGGACGCATGAGAAGTACCCTTGTCGTGATCTATTTGGTTCCATTAGAGAACCTCTGCCATAGCTAGTGGTAGGGGAAGTCCTTTATTGTCGCAATTCAATCGTGACAAATACCCCAAGCTTGAAGGCTAGAATTGTAGTACCAGCCATCCTGAGGTAATGTGTGAACATTAACAGCAGGGGTCAAAGGAATGGATCTTGGTTTAAAGATCGGCTTCATGTACAAGATTCACAACACTAGAATCTAGCAGAATCAAGGATCTTAGGTTCAAGTCCAAGGGTTAAAACCCAAATAAAGGAGTAACTACTACTTGAGTGACATAGTATACTCTGCAAGGTAGTAATCACGAGGTAGCTTCCAAGAGAAGAAATGACTTCTGAAGTACCCAAACAAAAAAGGAGGCACACGAGGCGAAAAGAATCCTCAAAGCCTAGAATAGAACACTGCAGATCCAATAATATAATATTGTGGGTCCAAAAGATAGAGAGATCATGATGGAAAGGAATCTCTTAGATGAACAAGAGCAAGGGGAACAAGGGGTACACAACACACGCAACTCTAAAGAACTCAACACTAGGTCAACTGGTTAAGAAACGACATGCCCAAAAGGCCCCTAAGCTTTGAAAGACTAGAAGAGATATCAAAACTTTTACAGAATCAATACCAGATAAGATGACCCAGAATTAGAGCGAAACTGTATAAGGAGTAAAAGAAGCATACTAGAGTTTTCGCAAATACTTTTCACCTTTTAAAATAGTTTTCACAAGCACTAGACTCAACATGGACCAATAGCAAGGTTTTCCTACGGTCGGTACTGCTCTGGTACCAAAACCTGTGACACCCCCAGGATCAAGGCTAAACAAATCCCAGATATCCGTCTGACATAAGCTTAACCTTAAGCTCAAGAATATCCAGTGAAGAATCGGTAACACGGCAGTGACCCTACGACACAAAATTTATTACAGCAAGCTCATAACTAAGCAAAGAACCAAATTATTACAAGCAGAGGTCACTGACCACAAACATCAAAAAAACAGAAGGCAAATTATGCTATTAAGTATAGCAAACTTAACAAATGGCCTAAGAGGACTGAAGCATAACGATGACGTCCCAGCCCACAGATTCCAGACTACCGGCCGGGAACCCCAAGCTACTCGTCGATGTCGATGTAGTATAGAATTTGTCTTAAGGGGAGCACTTACTCTGCCAAAAGTATCAACAAAGCAAGGGTGAGTACAAGGTGTACTCTGCAAGACTTATGGCTGGTGGAGTTGTTTTGCATAAAGCCATCTTTGTTTATAAAACAAGGGAGAGAGGAGAAGCTCGTGTATCCAGAGTATTTTAAAATGGGATAAGAGAGCGACACTCCGAAATATTGATCATCATCTTTGGATATCCACCAAGTCATAATCATCTGAACCCTATATAGGATCACCCCCTCGTACCCATGAGGAAGCATCCTTAAGCACACGTTGATCTGCCAAGTTTTCCGATTAGGTTCAAGTTATATATGATCTTAGATTCTGGTCACCAAGCGTTCATAACCGTGAACACGGCTTTTTGAAAAGATTTCACCCTGCAGGGGTGTACAACTTTACCCACACGTACTAACCTTCTCTTAATGGCACTAGTAATAGCCCTCTTCCTTCGAAGGCCGGCAGAGGGTGGTTAGACACGACCTTTACCTTGCTTTCGCCGAGACCATGAGTCACGCAATAAGTATGGTTCCTCCGTAATGGGTAAAATCCCAAAGCCGGTACTTAAAGATGTGAGGCGAGGTTGGTTTACCAGGGGAGCTATCAACCCCAAGCAACCCGTTCCATGATTCCCTACTTGTTATGAATGCACCTTCACCCGGCAAATCTTTCAAAAGGTTTTCTATGCATATGTCGAATGGAACACCCGAAATATGTGACTCTTGGAATCTACTAGGCAAGTTAGTTACTCGTGAGGTTGTCCAGGCCCCGTGTGGTTGTAAGCTCGTCTCGGTTCCAAAGGCAAGAACTCAGTTCCTAGTGGTGGCGAGCATGGGACTAGAAAAACCACATCCCACTGTGGCCTCCCATACAAGCCTTAGCATGTTTAATCTCATATCACTGATCTCATATCATCACGATCTCATGTCATAATAGATTCTCTACATCTGATACATCATTTGGATGAACCAGACTCAACAGTTATGCATGGCTAAGCAGGACACAGATAATAGCTCTAGCAGTGCACACAAGCCAAACCTAGTTATGCTAGGAGCAGTGGACCAGGTAATATAAGATCAAAGGGAGTAATGAAACAAATAGGATACTCTATCTATCGATAAAAGACCATAGTAGAATTGTATGCATCATGGCAGAATTGAAATGCTTTCAAAATCATAGGATTATATCATGGTGGGGCTATGCTTGCCTTTGCCAGTTGATAACGGATAAGCAGATCTTCAGGAGCCTTGTACTTAACTTGATTATAGTTGGTCAAGTAATGTTCTTCGATCTTCGAACTTCGATGGTGTTGATCTCAGTCTTCGATCTTGATCTCGATCTCGTATTCTACCGGGAAGAACCAAATACCGGAAAGAGAGGGAAACAATCAACAATGGCATTGATGCAATGCTCAAGCAAGTATGATGATATGACAAGTTGAATTGTATTGAAAAGTAACCCTAAGGCATGCTCGACAATTTAATCGGAGTTCCGAGGGGTATAAACCCTAATCCGGGGGAACTCCGGAATCACCTATGAGGGGTTACTAGGTTGTTCTAATTAAACTTGTCATGAAAGTTGTTGAACAATGCATGATTATAATTTAATTAGATAGTTCTCATTTTTCTGAACATTTTGATATCTTATTTGTATTTTTCTGACTTATAAATTAAAAGTTATTAAATTTACAAGATTATATCAAATTCTGAAATTATTTAAAACCTTTTCTGAAACTATTAAAAGGGTTATTGCATCAATATGATGTCATATAGGGTTGGGGACCTTTCTTACTGGGGCAGCGCTTACCCACAGTGGCTGACAGAAGGGCCCCGGGCCACCTCAGCTGCCACGCGGGTAGGTGGGACCCGAGAGGGCGTTTGACTAGGCTAGCCCGTGCCTGCTGACGCACGGGTGACGTCAGCACGACGTCACGCCGGCGGTGAGCTCCCAGGCAGCGGCAGGGACGGCTATAGCGGGCGCATTGGGCTATGAAAACTGGCGTGTTCGAATGAGGGCAACACGGGGACCCTAGAACTGGCGGCGCCGCTCGTTATTGGTCAACAGGGACGCGGGTACGGCGAGCAGAGGCGACGGGACATGGCAGCGCACGGCGGTAGGACGCTACAGAGCGGGAGAGGGACGAATAGGAGGTCCAGGAGGACGAGGATCTCACCGAGAACACGACTGTGGTGTCGTTGGCGCGAGGGGAGCTCGGACAGCGTCGACAACGTTGACGAAAGAGGCGGCCGGAGCTCGGGAAGGTAGAGACCGTGGGATCAATTTAGACCGCCCGCGGTCGATTCCTTCTGGGTGCTTGACGAGGGGAGTACGGGGGTTCTCATGGGCGTCTCGGCGTGGCTTGGGGAGGCGTCAATCGGCGGTGGCGAACGGCGTATGGCAGGACTAGGGTTTCGAGTTTGAAGAACCAAAGAGAGGGAGGTTGCTAGGAGGGGAAAATAAGATGAGGTCGAAGCAGCGCACCTCGACAACCTTATCTCCTCTTCAGGAAGTGGTGGGCACCACAGAGCTGCTTCACGCGGGGAGGAAGATGACAGATAGGGAGGACGAAGGGGTATCCGGGCCTGGGCCGAGCTGGACTACGGCTGGGCCGGCTGCTAGCGCGTGGGCCGCAGAGAGAGGAGAAAGGAGTTGGGCCGGCCTGGCTGGCAGGTTTGCTCATTTTTTTTCCTATAAAAACCGTTTTTCCATTTAGTTTTCTGTTTTCTATTTGTATTTCAAATCCTTTTCAGTTTTGAACAATTTGAAAATACTAGAGGGTTTTGAAAACATTACAAATAATCAGGGGCCCTTTATACCAATTTGGGCTCCAAACATTTTGATAGTTTTCAAAATATTCCAACCATTTGAATTGTTTCAAAGAGGGTAAAAAGGTTAGGGTTTTATTATTTTCTTCAATGCACATTTTAAGGCATGATGCTTATGAATGCGCAATCAAAACCCTAATTAGACATTAGCTAAAACTGGGGTGTTACATTTATCGAACTCAGGGAGGAAGTGATCAAAGGTATTCCCTCTCAAGCAACCCTGCAATCAAGATATAAGAAGTCTCTTGTGTCCCCAACACACCCAATATAGGTGCACTAGTTCGCGAAGACATAGTGAAATACAAGTGGTAACGGTGCCAGAAAAGAGCTGATGGTGTGGAGGACTAAAGCAAGCAAACATGCAACATATCTAGATGCAAACGGTGTTTCAATGTTTGGAAACAAGGCCTAGGGATCATACTTTCACTAGTGAACACTCTCTCATATAAATATCCTCTCTTCATGATACTACTCTCCGGTTGGACACTCTAATCCAAGGTAGGGCTATAACAGCACACCTCAAAGTCCGCCTCCAACAAACACCACAATTTCATAGAGACATCCAACTCCAAATATAACTCATAACAAATATTCAATCTAGCCAAAGTGCCACACACGGTATGCACGCTGTCACTTTCACACACGTGGGGAAAAGCATAGATCTATTAAAGCACAAAGAGTATTTATGTAGACTCAAACCTAAGTGCCACCATGGCGTGCACACTGTCACTTTCACACACATGGGGAGAGCAGAGATCTATTGAAGCACTTGAGTAGCAAGGTAGATCTACATGATTACAAAGCTCATGACCACAACAAGATCATGCATAGAGAGAGAGAGATGAACACATAGCTACCGGTAGATCCCTTAGCCTCGAGGAAGAACTACTCCCTCCTCATCATGGGAATCAACAACGGTGATGAAGATGGAGATGGATATCGATGGAGATGGCTCTGGGGCCCTTCCCTGTCCCGGCAGGGTGCCGGAACAAAGACTTTCTATCCCCCGAATCTCCCCTTCGGTGGTGGAGGCGCAGCAGAGGTTTTCGTGGATTTCTTTTGGATGCGCTAGGGTTTTTGGGTCGGAGGCTTCTTATAGGCGCAGGAATCAAGTTCGCTGGGGGTCCAGGGGGCCCACACCCCCTCCAGGCGCCTCCAGGGCTTTCCCGCGCCTAGGAGGTGTGGCCACCCTGTGCCACCCCTCTAGCCCTGCTTCGTGGTTCCGTGTTGCTCCGGGAAAAATAATAACTTTGGCTTTTGTCCCGTCCAATTCCGAGAATATTGATTTTCTGCCTTTCTGGAACCAAAAACAGAAGAAAACAGGCAACTGGCACTGTGGCAAATTATTAATAGGTTAGTTCCAGAAAAGATATAAAAACACCTCAAAGTATAGACAAAGCAAAGCAAAGTAGATACAAAACAAGCATGGAGCATCAAAAATTATAGATACGTTTCCGGCGTATCAAGCACCCCCAAGCTTAACTCCTGCTCGTCCTCGAGTAGGTAAGTGATAAAAAGAATAATTTTTGAGGTGACATGCATCATCAAAACCAAGATCAAACCATTTGCAAGCATTGAAAGCTGGGAACAAAAAACTCTAAACATGTGCATGAAATATGGAGTTCTAACAATAGGACATAGTAACTATGCATGCAACATGAAAGGCTACAAACAAAGATCATGAATAACATGCATTGAAAAATGTTTGTTTGTTTCACATACAGAAAACATAGCATATTGGCAATCAGCTTGTCCTTCATAGAGTAGCAAATAGATGCATAGGACACCTTCAAAGTTCACAAGGGTGACTAGAAACAAATAGCACAAGAACAAGTAATATCACAATATGCATCAATCAATAAGCTTTGGAACACTGCACACAGAATGACAACTATGCTCTCTTAATGGTGCCTAAAAGTAGAAGGTAGAGACTCAATAATGGTGGAAGAAAGGCCTTTTTTATAAAGGAAGCAGAGATTACAAGTTTCAAAAAGAGCTTCCAAAAATTATGGTACATGTTAGCTTTCATCCCTCATTGCAAAATCATAAGCATCTTGAAGTGGTTAATGTTAAAGTGGCAAAGATGGAGTCTATGCTTGACAAAGTATAAGTTGGCAATCTCAAGTCCCTTGAATACGAGGGCCACACCTCATGCATACTCAACTTTGATCCTAGGTAAGTTCTTGTCATTGTAAGTATTTGCATATCATTGAGAACCGCCAACGGGGTACCCCTTGCACATGGTACAGGAGCTTTCCCATAACCAAAATGACAAGGCAAGCAGACAATGAGCATCTCAGCAATCTTCTTATTTACCATATGCATAGCTTTTTATTGAGGATGCTTCATAGATAGCTCATTATGGTGATGCTGCAAGTTTCCACCATGATTTGGCATGGCTTAGGCTAGCGGCCCATGCGTTTCTCTAACACAGGATACAAACTCCATGGACTTACAAGTTTCCTCTTTATTTCACACCGGTGACATCCATAGACAAAAGAGCATAATATCAACTGAGTACAAAGTACAAGTGCAATGTTGAAAACGTTCCCCGTGACAGCACGGTTCTGCTAATTCCAACTTATAAGTGCAAGCATATACAACAAAGTTGTCACAATGGTTCAAGTTTATTAGGGGCAAAGAATATAAAGTGTGCCATCAAGTTCGTGAGGGCTTTAATCACTAAGTTTTCACATAACAAAATAGTTTTAAATTGGAAGATAGATGAAAACAAGAATATACTCAGAAGATAGTTGAAAACAAGAATATACTTGGAATGGTGTAACACACCATGCATAGGAATTTATAGTGGACACTTTGGAATAACTTGGTTTCTTGGGAGTTGGAAGCATGAGTAGAGCTTACTCATACAAGTGGAGGCTAGCAAAAGACTGGGAGCAACCAACTAAGAGAGCATAATTGCCATAATCATGCAGAGCAACAAAGCATTACTAATCAAAGCATAGAGTGGTACTACAAGTCAAGGACTAAATGATCATAGAGGCTAATGGTGACATGTGAGAGTCGTAACATGGTGTGAGCATGTGCCAAGTCAACCCAAACAAAGCATCAAAGGAGAATATCACAATACTATGCTTTTGCATGCGAAAACAACGCATGATTTATTCAAGGCACACTAAGCAATCCCAATTGTTTGGAACAAGACATGCTAAAGCAATAATCACTAAGCATAAGGTCAAAACAATACCTAGCATGTCATGATAAAGTCTAAGTCATAGTCAAAACAAGCTCTCTTTTGTACCACTTAAGCATGAAGCTTTCTACTCTTTCCAACACCAAAGAACTTATTTCAAACAACTCACAAAGATAATAATCAACAAAGATCAGTGAGCTTGTTTCACAAATCCACAAAGAATAACTAAAAATTTCTAAGCTGAAAGCTCAAGAAAACTAAGGCTAAACACAGTGCTAGCAAAAGAGAACACTCACAGAACAATAAGAGTGAAAACTAGAGTGTAGGCAATGAAAACAGAGTGTGTGTCTCTCCAAAAGAAGTGTGGTGTAACCAACCAACTTACTCAAGAAAACTAAGCAAAAGAAAACCAAAAACGAAAACTAAGACGCTCCAAGAACAACACAACTGTGCATGAAACAATAAAAACGAAGTGTCTAGAAAGACCTGAGATTTTTATTGAAGAAGAAGGGGATGCCTTGGGCATCCCCAAGCCTTGACGCTTGTACCTCTTGAATATTTCTTGGGGTGACACGGGGTGTCATCCCCAAGCTTGAGCTTTTGTCCATTCTTCATTTCATTACATCATTCTTTCTCTACACCTGAAAATTTTCATTCATACAAAACTTCACACAATCTTCATTAGCAACATTAGTGTATTCAAAAGATAATAGACCTTTGGGTTTAGTTTAAAAACAGAAAAACTTTCACTAAAGATACAAGATACTGTAGCAACTCCTTCAAAAAGCTCAATTTCCCTAAAGAGAACTCAAAAAGGATTCAATAAGAAGCAAATGCAAATAATGGCAGAAATCTGTCAAAACAGACCAGCAGGTAGAAACCGATTTTTTCGAAGACCTTATGTTGCTCAAATTAAAAAGTTTTGAACTAACGAAAGTTAGCTAACATACTGGGGTATTTATTAGTAAATTTTGAGCTCAATCGGAGTTACACAGACTCCTCACGAATTTTTATGGTGTAGGACAGAAATCTGTTTCGGGACAGCAACTCCCCAAATCTTACTTCCCTCTCATTAGAGGTCATTATTGGCACAAAAAGTAAACAAAAAGGATAAGGAGAGGTCATTACTGAAGTAATAACTTCCAAGACTCAATAAAACTCTTGGGTTATCTCCCAACAAGTACTTTTCTTTAATGCCTTTAAGTTAGGCTTTATAGCTTGAGAAGATGCTCACATAAGAAATATGAATTGAAGTAAAAGAGAGCATCAAGAAGCAAACTCAAAACACATTTAAGTCTAACCCACTTACTATGCATAGGAATCTTGTAAATAAACAAGTCATGAAAGCACAAAGCAACAAGCATAGGGAAGCAAGACAAATGCAACTTCAAAATTTTCAATATAAAGAGGGGATACTTAATATTTTGAGATGCATAAGACCATGTTTCCCTCTCTCGTAATAACTTTCAGTAGCAACATGAACAAAATTAACAATATAACTATCACATAAAACATTCTTATCATGAGCCACATGCATATAATAATTATTACTCTCCACATAAGCATAGTCATTCTTATTAATTATAGTGGGAGCAAATTCAACACAATAGCTATCATTATTATTCTCATCACCATAATCATCAAATATAGGAGGCATATTGTAATCACAATTACTTTTCTCCTCAATATTATGTGGAGTTAAAATATCATAGTCATCATTGTAATCATCATAAATTGGAGGTTTGGTACCATCATAAGCAATAGAATAGCTATCTTCCAAAACTGGGGGACTAAAAAGATCATTTTCATAAAAACTAGCTTCCCCAAGCTTAAACGTTTCCATAGCATTAGCAACAATGGTGTTCAAGAAATTCATACTAATAAAATTGCTATTAGCATGCAAATAAAGTTCCATAGGTATTTTAATTTTCTCTTCAAACACTTCATGTCCTAACTCAAGATAAACACTATAGAGCTCTCTAATTTTGTTGTTGTTTTACATTAAGCCTAACTAGTGAAAACAAGAAACAAAAATACAAAATTGTAGAATCTAAATGAAATAACTTCGAGAACTCACACCGGAGGATGTGAGTACCTTTTACCTTACCTCCCCGGCAAGGGCCAGAAAAGAGCTTGATGTCTACGCACTTCTATTCTTGTAGATAGTTGTTGGGCTCCAAGTGCAGAGCTTTGTAGAACAGCAACAAGTTTCCCTTAAGTGGATTACCCAAGGTTTATCAAACTCAGGGAGGAAGTGGTCAAAGGTATTCCCTCTCAAGCAACCCTGCAATCAAGATACAAGAAGTCTCTTGTGTCCCCAACACACCCAATATAGGTGCACTAGTTCGGCGAAGACATGGTGAAATACAAGTGGTAACGGTGCCAGAAAATAGCTGATGGCATGGAGGACTAAAGAAAGCAAACATGTAACAGATCTAGATGCAAACGGTGTTTCAATGGTTAGAAACAAGGCCTAGGGATCATACTTTCACCAGTAAACACTCTCTCATATAAATATCCTCTCTTCATGATACTACTCTCCGGTTGGACACTCTAATCCAGGGTAGGGCTATAACAGCACACCTCAAAGTCCGCCTTCCCCAATCTAGATAACCCCACACCGTCACCTTGAGCACTAGATGGTTCCAAAAAACACCACAATTTCATAGAGACATCCAACTCCAAATATAACTCATAACAAATATTCAATCTAGCCAAAGTGCCACACACGGTATGCACGCTGTCACTTTCACACACGTGGGAAAAAGCATAGATCTATTAAAGCACAAAGAGTATTTATGTAGACTCAAACCTAAGTGCCACCATGGCGTGCACGCTTTCACTTTCACACACATGGGGAGAGCAGAGATCTATTGAAGCACTTGAGTAGCAAGGTAGATCTACTTGATTAGAAAGCTCATGACCACAACAAGATCATGCATCGAGAGAGAGAGAGAGAGAGAGATGAACACATAGCTACAGGTAGAGCCCTTAGCCTCGAGGAAGAACTACTCCCTCCTCATTGTGGGAATCAGCAACGGTGATGAAGATGGCGATGGAGATCGATGGAGATGGCTCCGAGGGCACTTCCCCATCCCGGCATGGTGCCGGAACAAAGACTTTCTGTCCCCCGAATCTCCCCTTCGGTTGCGGCGGCGCAGCAGAGGTTTTCATGGATTTCTTCTGGATGCCCTAGGGTTTTTGGGTCGGAGGCTTCTTATAGGCATAGGAATCAAGGTCGGTGGGGGTCCAGGGGGCCCACACCCCCTCCAGGAGCCTCCAGGGCTTGCCCGCGCCTAGGGGTGCGGCCACCTTGTGGCCCCCCTCCGTCTCTGATTTGTGGTTCCGTGTTGCTCCGGGAAAAATAATAACTTTGGCTTTTGTCCTGTACAATTCTGAGAATATTGATTTTCTGCCTTTCTGGAACCAAAAACAGAAGAAAACATGCAACTGGCACTGTGGAAACTTGTTAATAGGTTAGTTCCAAAAAAGATATAAAAACACCTCAAAGTATAGACAAAGCAAAGTAGATACAAAACAAGCATGGAGCATCAAAAATTATAGATACGTTTCCAACGTATCAGTGACTCCTCGTAACTTTCCTTTATCCGACATGGGCCTCCCTTCTGGATCCATCTAACTGGGCCGCCCAGCAGGCCATGGGCCATGCTACCAACTGTGGGCAACCCAGGTTATCCGGTTAAGAGACATGTTATGAGGATACCCATATAGCATATCCCCAACAGTAGCCCCCTGGAGAACTCCGAGATCTTGCGCCGTCTTGGCTCTTCAGGTTGAATGCTCCGTATAGATGGATGTCGGCAAATCGTCAAGCAATATCTTGTAGTCCTCCCAAGAACCCTGCACTGTTCTCCGTCTTCAACTTGTAAGTCAGAGAAATGTTGAATCTTCCATCGTACTCTTCTCGTAGCCGGACTAGATCGGTCCATGCCGGAATCTTCCGATGGGATGGTTCATCTTCTCGTGTCAGCTAGAGCGACGTAGACATAGGTCAGCGACGCCTCTTAACTCACACATGCAGAGAACACAATCATGTCCATTTTTCCCGCACGAAGGATACAAAACTTTGGAGGTGGCGGTTGGGAACATGGCGAAATTTCCGCGCACGCGCACACACACATGTCGCCCATGCGACAACCATTCGATCACTTGCACGAATCTTGATGTTGGGGGTTATAAATTAAAACTGTGGTGGATTTTTACTTTTTCACCTCATTCTTACCTGCGTCATCTTCTTCCTCCTACGAGCACCTCCTCGAGCTCTCCGCGCGCACGCAAAAAACCCTAATCTCCCCAATCTCCCAGTCACATCTCTTCCCTCCCAATTGTTGGGTTCGCAGCATAGAGAACAAAAAATTTCCTACGATGGGAACTATGTACCAAGATCTATCTATTAGATACAAACAACGGGCGGATATATATCCGTATAGAACATACCCTTGAAGACCGACAAAGCTTAACGAGTTCAACTTGTGGTTGATGTAGACGATCTCTTGCTGATCTCAAGATCGAGAGGAAGTCCTAGCGCCGTAAAGCAACAGCGCATCCATTCTCACACACACGTACAAGACATCGAGCAACCTCCGCCTCCTCTCTCTAGCGATGCAGCGGAAGCACAACCCTTTCTTGCCGAATAGCCACCGGGAACATGTATCTCGCTAGTCCGAGACCATGGGGGATAAATTCTAGAGGGGGAGAGAGATCCTTCACGAGGAGGTGTGAGTGAGAGAGAGGAGAGGGGGTGCCTTTTATAGGAGGAGGGGGAACCCCAAGGGGGTGGCCGCCGTCCATGGGGGCTGCCCCCTCCCCTCCTTCATTCATGTGGGTGGACACTCCACTCACAAAAATCCATTCAAATCCCTCCACTCAAAATACCACTCAAACTTGCCATTAAATTTCCACCAAATTTAATGCAAACTCTCATTAAATAAAACTCTTTTATTTTATTTAGAATTTTGTCAATTACTTTAATGACAAACATTCACAAATAACCCCTTGCTAGAATTCTATTTCATATGCATAACCTCTTTATGCAATTTCACCCGAAAACTTGTTTCGGTATCTAGTGAAATAAATTCCTGCGCTTGTTTATTCTTTCGGCATGAAAAATTTGCTCCAACTGGATGTCAGTGTCCCTTAAGTGTGTCACCCTATGGTTCGCGAATAATGCGGACATGATCGAGACCCTTCTCCGATCAATAATCAGTAGCGGGACCTGGAGATCCATACTGACTCCCACACATTCAACGATTGCTTTCCTGTGATCGTCGAAACCTTTTACGCTTGTCTCTTAATCCCTTTGTTTCACGATATATTACATGTCCGAGATTCAATCATCGGTATCTCCATACCTAGTTTGATCTCGTTACTGACATGCACTCTTTTCTCGTTCTCGTGATATAACATTCTAGTGATCAAATCACTTGCTTGCAAGCTAACCAATGTGATATCACCGAGAGGGCCCATAGTATATCTATCAGTCATCGGGATGAACAAATTCCACTCTTGATCCATGATTCTCAACATAACACTTTAGTAGCTTTGAAGCCATCTTTATAATCACCCAGTTGCGGAGTGACGTTTGATGTCAACAAGAAACTCTTCCGGTGTTAATGATTGGCATGATCTCATGGTCTAAGGATTAGGACTACTTCGTAAGTTTTTTATAGCAATATAAACTCAATGACTTTGATCGTAATGCTATACTTCGGATGAATGTTCATCACACCATTACACTATGTTGTGATCTCATTATTAACAACATCCAATGTCTATGATCAGGAAACTGTGATCATCTTGTTAATCAACGAACTAGTTTATGAGAGAGGCATAACTAGGAACTTTCTGTTTGTTTATTAAACACACATGTATTAACGTTTCCATATTAATACAATTATAGCATGCAAAATAAACATCTATCATATACTTGGAATACACATAATAAACACTTTATTATTGCCTCTCAGGGCATATTTTCTTCAGTCTCCCACTTGCACTAGAGACAATAATCTAGTTACATAGTGATGTATCTAACACCCATGGAGTTCTGGTGTAGATCATGTTTTGCTCTAGGGAGAGTTTTAGTCAACGGATCTGCTACATTGAGATCTGTATGTACTTTACAAATCTTTATATCTCCATCCTTGACATGTTCGCGGATGGAGTGAAACCGGCACTTAATATGCTTGGAATGCTTGTGAGACCTTGGCTCTTTGGCATTGGCAATGGCACCATTGTTGTCACAATAGATCACCATTGGGTCCAACGCGTTTGCAACCACACCTAGTTCGGATATGAACTCCTTCATCCAAACTGCTTCTTGAGCCGCTTCTGAAGCAGCAACATATTCGGCCTCCGTTGTTGATCCCGCCACCACAGGTTGTTTGGAGCTCCTCCAACTAACCGCTCCGCCATTCATGAGAAATACGTATCCGGATTGAGACTTAGAGTCATCCGGGTCAGTGTCAAAACTAGCATCGACATAAAACTTAGCGACGAGCTCTTCTTCACCTCCATATACAAGAAACATATCCTTAGTTCTTCGCAAGTACTTAAGGATATTCTTGACCGCTTTCCAGTGTTCCGAACTTGGATCCGATTGGTACCTACTAGTCAAACTAATAGCATGTGCCACATCCGGTCTTGTACATAGCATGGCGTACATTATAGAGCCTATGGCTGAAGCATAAGGGACTTTGTCCATTTTCTCTCTTTCTTCCGCCGTAGTCAGACTTTGAGTCTTACTCAATGTCGTGCCTTGTGTAATAGGTAAGAACCCCTTCTTACTATCTTCTATTTTAAACTTCTTTAAAATCTTATCAAGGTATGTACTTTGCGATAGCCCTATTAGGCGCCTAGATCTATCTCTATAGATCTTTATGCCTAATATGTATGACACTTCACCTAGGTCCTTCATTGAAAATTTGCTGTTTAGATAACTTTTAACACTGTTTAAATGATCTATATCATTTCTGATCAATAATATGTCATCCACATATAATATCAGAAATGCCACATTGCTCCCACTCACTTTCTTGTAAATACAAGCTTCTCCATAAGTTTGGACAAATCCAAACTCTTTTATCACCTCATCAAAGCAGAGATTCCAACTTTGTGATGCTTGCTTCAATCCATAGATGGATCGCTGAAGCTTGCACACCTTGTTAGCATCCTTAGGATCGATAAAACCCTTTGGTTGTATCATATATAACTCTTCTTCAATATTACCATTGAGAAACGCGGTTTTGACATCCATCTGCCATATCTCATAATCGAAATATGCAGCAATTGCTAACAAAATCCTAACTGACTTTAGCATCGCTACAGGAGAGAATGTCTCATCGTAGTCAACTCCTTGAATTTGTCGAAACCCCTTTGCGACAAGTCGATATTTATAGACGGTTACATTACCATCAGCATCAGTTTTTCTTTTGAAAATCCATTTGTTCTCCATGGCCTTTCGGTCATGAGGTAAGTCCACCAAGTTCCAAACTTGATTTTCATACATGGATTCCATCTCGGATTTCATGGCTTCTAACCATTTGTTGGAATCCGGGCTCATCATCGCTTCTTCATACGTCGCAGGGTCATCATTTTCATCAACCATGAAATTCATGACAGGATTTCCGTACAGCTCGGGAGCTGCACGCGTCCTACTAGACCTGCGAGGTTCGGTAGTACTCTCTTTCAGAGTTTCATGATCATTATCATTAGTTCCTTCTTCAACTGGGAAGCCAACTCCGGAACAACTTCCGGCGCTGCGCTACTCGCCATACTTTGAAGAGAAGGTTCAATAACCTCTTCGAGTTCTACCTTCCAACTACTCACACCTTTCATGAGAAACTCTTTCTCTAGAGAGGATCCATTCTTGGCAACAAAAACCTTGCCCTCGGATCTGTGATAGAAGGAATACCCAATTGTTTCCTTAGGGTATCCTATGAAGACGCATTTTTCCGCTTTGGGTTCGAGTTTATCCGGTTGAAGTTTCTTCACATAAACATCGCATCCCCAAACTTTAAGAAATGACAGCTTAGGTTTGTTTCCAAACCACAATTCATACGGTGTATTTTCAACGGATTTAGATGGTGCTCGATTTAAAGTGAATGCAGCAGTTTCTAGTGCATAACCCCAAAATGACAACGGCAAGTCCATCAGAGACATCATAGATCGAACCATATCTAATAAAGTACGATTATGACGTTCTGACACACCATTTCGCTGTGGTGTTCCGGCAGGTGTGAGTTGTGAAACAATTCCACACTCTTTCATGTGAGTGCTAAACTCGTAACTTAGATACTCACCTCCACGGTCGGACCATAGAAATTTGATCTTTCTATTACGATGATTTTCCACTTCATTCTAAAATTCTTTGAACTTTTCAAATGTTTCAGACTTGTGTTTCATCAAGTAGATATAACCGTATCTACTCAAATCATTCGTAAAAGTAACAAAATAATGATATCCACCTCGCGCCGACACACTCATTGGACCACATACATCAGAATGTATGATTTCCAATAAATCTGTCAGCCGTTCCATTGAACCGGAAAACGGCGTTCTAGTCATCTTGCCCATAAGGCATGGCTCACATGTATCAAATGATTCAAAATCAAGTGATTCCAAAGTCCATCCGAATGGAGCTTCTTCATGCGTTTAACGCCAATATGACCTAGATGGCAGTGCCACATATATGCGGATATATCATCATTTAGTTTAATCCTTTTAGCATCAACATTATGAATATGTGTAACATTATTATCGAGATCCAATAGAAATAAACCATTCATCATCGGTGCATGACCATAAAAGATTTCATTCATATAAATGGAACAACCATTGTTCTCGGATTTAAATGAATAACCACTTTGCATTAAACACGATCCAGATACAATGTCCATGCTAAGTGCTGGCACCAGATAACAATTCTTCAAGTTTATTACTAATCCCGAAGGCAAGTGGAGAGGTAGCGTTCTGACAGCGATCACATCAACGCTTGATCCATTGCCGACACGCATCTTGACCTCACCCCTTGCTAGCGGTCACTTGTTCCACAACCCCTGATTCGAGTTACAAATATTAGCAACTGAACCGGTATCAAATACCCAGGTGCTACTGCGAGCACTAGTCAAGTACACATCAATAACATGTATATCATATATACATTTGTTTGCCTTGTCGGCCTTCTTGTATGCCAAATACTTGGGGCAGTTACGCTTCCAGTGGCCAATCCCCTTACAATAGTAGCACTTGGTATCAGACTTAGGTCCAACTCGGTGTTTCTTTTCAGGCAGGGCAACCAGCCTGTCGCCCTTACTTCCCTTCCGTTTTCCCTTCTTGTCTTTCTTGAAACCAGTGTTCCTATTGATCATCAACACTTTCCTTTTTGATCTCCACTTCTGTAGTTTTAAGCATTGACAGAAACTCGGGGAGAGACTTCTTAATGCCTTGCATATTATAGTTCATCACGAAGCTCTTATAGCTAGGTGGCAGAGACTGCAGAACACGATGGATGCCTAAGTCAATGGGAATCGTTATTCCCAAGGACACAAGCTTATCGGCGTAACCCGACATCTTGAGTACATGCTCACTAACGGAGTTGTGCTCTTCCATCATGTAGCTAAAGAACTTTTCTGAAGCGTTGTAGCTCTCTACAGTAGCATGTGTGTTGAAAATCATTTTCAACTCACCCATTGTATCAAATGCATTGCCGTTTTCGAAATGCTTTCGAAGTTCCAGCTCTAGCCCATACAATATGCCGCAATGAACTAAGTTGTGGTCCTCCTGACGAGTCTGATAGACATTCTTATCCTCGTCAGGGGCATCCTCAAAAGGTGGGGGGCCTAGCGGCGCTTCTAGCACATACTGCTTTTGTGCAGCAGAGAGGAGAATCCTCAAATTCATGGCCCATTCGGTAAAGTTGCTACCGTTCATTGCAAGTTTCTCTTTCTCCATGAACACATTGAAATTAAAAGAAGGTGGTGCCATCTACAACAGAATTTCTAAAGTTTAGACTAAGTTTATGATAGATTGAGTTCAACTAATCCATATTACGAATGAACTCCCACTCAAAAACGACATCCCTCGTGCCTTTTGGTGATTACATGAACCAAATCCACTACACCAAGTCCGATCATCACGTGAGTCGGTGTAGCTTCAAAGGCGAGCATTAAATGGGCATCATATCTACTATATGACTCATGCTTAACCTTTCGGTCCGTTTTCCGAGGCCATGTCTGTACATGCTAGGCTCGCCAAGTTAGAACCTTAGTATTCGCGTGTGTAACTATTTTACACCCGATATATGGTCGTGGATCCAAGAACACCCGATCATCACGTGGTGTCTTGGAGCGACGAAAACATAATCGGTGCATACTAAAGGAAGAACACATTCTTATATTGATATTTAAATGAGGGATCATATTATTATGCTAACAAAGCGCTAAACAAGCAATATAAGATGCTATCAAACATCACATGTTTATTAGTGAAATGATATGGTTCCCGCATATGATCTCTATCATGTGCATCGTGGTATGATCACTATCATACCTTTATGTGTAAATCCAAGGTCTATGGAGTTTACACGCTATGTGTGTTGTAAGAGTATCATCTCATACTTCTACTTACAACATCACCATATCATGACACTAGCCCAGCAACAATCTAAACTAGACGCCTCTAATTTATCCATTGCAAGTTTTACGTGGCTTAGGGCTTTCGAGATAGAACCGTTCTTACCTACGAACATGAACCACAACGAGGATAACCAAATTGTTGACAACTCGTTGCAAAATAGATATTGACTATACTAGGAGAGACAAACACCCGCTAGACACTGATGCAAACTAGTTGCATGTCAAGCGTGGAACAGGTCTCATGTGCGAGGACATGTAAAGTTTGTCCGGGCCGCTTCATCCCACTATGCCACCAATATCCAAAATTACAACTAAGGAGCAAAAACATGATCATCATCGCCCACATACTCATATGTGTACTACCCGTGTAAAGCATCTACGCATAGATCCGGCTCTGATACCACTGTTGGGTTCGCAGCATAGAAAATAAAAAATTTCCTACGATGGGAACTATGTACCAAGATCTATCTATTAGATACAAACAATGGGCGGATGTATATCCGTATAGAACATACCCTTGAAGACTGACAAATCTTAATGAGTTCAACTCGTGGTTGATGTAGACGATCTCTTGCTGATTTCAAGATCGAGAGGAAGTCCTAGTGCCGCAAAGCAGCAGCGCATCCATGCTCGCACACACATACAAGACACCGAGAAACCTCCGCCTCCTCGCTCCAGAGATGCAGCGGAAGCACAACCCTTTCTTGCCGAATAGCCACCGGGAACATGTATCTCGCTAGTCCGAGACCATGGGGGATAAATTCTAGAGGGGGAGAGAGATCCTTCACGAGGAGGTGTGAGTGAGAGAGAGGAGAGGGGTGCCTTTTATAGGAGGAGGGGGGAACCCCAAGGGGGTGGCCGCCGGCCATGGGGGATGCCCCCTCCCCTCCTTCATTCATGTGGGTGGACACTCCACTCACAAAAATCCATTCAAATCCCTCCACTCAAAATCCCACTCAAACTTGCAAAATTCCACCAAATTTAATGCAAACTCCCATTAAATAAAACTATTTTATTTTATTCAGAATTTTGTCAGTTACTTTAATGACAAACATTCACAAATAACCCCTTGCTATAATTCTATTTCACATGCATAACCTCTTTATGCAATTTCACCCGAAAACCTATTTCGGTATCTAGTGAAATAAATTCCTGCGCTTGTTTATTCTTTCGGCATGAAACATTTTCTCCAACTAGATGTCAGTGTCCCTTAAGTGTGTCACCCTATGGTTCGCGAATAATGCCGACATGATCGATACCCTTCTCCGATCAATAATCAGTAGCGGGACCTGGAGATCCATACTGACTCCCACACATTCAACGATGACTTTCCTGTGATCGTCGGAACCTTTTACGCTTGTATCTTAATCCCTTTGTTTCACGATATATTACATGTTTGAGATTCGATCATCGGTATCTCCATACCTAGTTTTATCTCGTTACTGACATGCACTCTTTTCTCGTTCCCGTGATATAACATTCTAGTGATCAAATCACTTGCTTGCAAGCTAACCAATGTGATATCACCGAGAGGGCCTAGAGTATATCTATCTGTCATCGGGATGAACAAATTCCACTCTTGATCCATGATTCTCAACATAACACTTTAGTAGCTTTGAAGCCATCTTTATAATCACCCAATTACGGAGTGACGTTTGATGTCAACAAGAAACTCTTCCGGTGTTAGTGATTGGCATGATCTCATGGTCTAAGGATTAGGACTACTTCGTAAGTTGTTTATAGCAACATAAACTCAATGAATTTGATCGTAATGCTATACTTCGGATGAATGTTCATCACACCATTACACTAATGTTGTGATATCGTTATTAACAACATCCAATGTCTATGATCAGGAAACTGTGATCATCTTGTTAATCAACGAACTAGTTTATGAGAGAGGCATAACTAGGAACTTTCTGTTTGTTTATTAAACACACATGTATTAACGTTTCCGTATTAATAAAATTATAGCATGCAAAATACATCTATCATATACTTGGAATACACATAATAAACACTTTATTATTGCCTCTCAGGGCATATTCCCTTCACCAATGGCGAGCAGCAGCTCCAACCCATCCATGGCGGCAATGGACGATGCTGCGGCGAAGCCGGCGAGCTCTGTCCAGGTGCCTCCAGAAGGTCTGGTGCTTCCACGGTCCGCGGTGGTGGAGTCCACTGGCGATGACCATATTCCAGTGACGTTGGAGCCGCTGGAGGAGGAGGGTGACTCCCATAAGGGGGAGTGGCGCGGCTCTGATATCACCAACAGTGATATCAAAGAGCTGCTCGTTGAAGGCTACCTTCCCTCGACAGAGGGGCTCGTCTAGCGGGCAGCGCCGGCTGGCGAGGTCACCCCTTCTTCCCAAGACGGAGAGAAGGTGTACCCCAAAGCGCAATTGGTACGCGGTGTCTCCCTCCTAATCTCCGACTTATTCCTTTCTGTCCTTAGCCATTACCGGGTTCAACCTTAGAACCTATCCCCCAACAGCATCCTCGTGCTTAGCAAATACGCGGCGCTTTGTGAGGGTAACCTAGGGATTAGGCCTAGGTCAGATCTGTTTATTTATTTCTTCATCGTCAAGAGGGAAGCCGGAGCAAGAAAGGACGAGCTCAAGAATTGCGGAACGATTAGCATTAAGATCCGGCATGGCCGGCGGTTCCCCAACATTGTCGGCCATGAGTCTTGCAAGAACTGGCAGCGGACGTACTTCTATGGCCCAGATACCCCTTTGACTGGCCGAGAAGGAACGTACCCGGACTTCTTCAATGGGGCCGCCGCTAAAGCCCTGACATGGAGATCCCAGACCTCCCTTCCCTCCGACAATTATGCTTCCCGTGCCATAAGGTGGATAGAATGGTTCGTAGAGACGGGTCTGACCGGGTTGGACCTATCCATGTGCTGGTTCGTCAGGAGGATCCAGCCTCTGCAGCACCACTCGAAGCTGATGCATGAATATACCAAGGATAGGAACGATAACCTTCGCATCTCCATGGAAAACTTCTCGAGTGACTCTTCCAAGCTCCTCCTCAAGGACATTGTCAAGGTGAAGGATAGGAAGCGCGGCTTCACCATCACCTATGACATGTTCGAGGAGGGCAAGTGCCTAGAGGTACCTGTTTATTTTCCGTGTATGACATGTACTCCAATTCTTCCGTCTAGCCATTATCATCTCATATAACACTTTGGGATTTCACTTAACATCTCAAAAGTCTAGAGGAGGATAGCATGGCTGTCCAAATCTATGACCCCAAGATGAAAGAAGTCACCGTCGTGTCCGACGACGATGTTCCGTTGGCGTGAAAGTGGAAGATCTCCACCTCTGACGCTGCCGACGGAGGCAAGAACAAGAAGATGGAGGGTGGAGCCTCCAAGAAGTCCACTGCCGCCCTAGAGGTGGAGAAAAGAAGAATTATCGGGATCCCTTTCACCAAAGCACCAACTATTGTGTAAGATTCTTATCCTCTGACATTGTCCATTGCTCGTCTTATTCCTGTACTTATACTTTTGCACGTTTCAGGGAGAAGGCCAGTTTAAGTTTGAAGAAGACCTCCAAAACATCTGGGGCTTCTAAAAACATCAAAGATATGTTGCACCAAGCATCTCCCGCCATTTCCCCTACAACTCCCAGCGTCCAGCCTACTACCGCTCTGACAAGCTCTCTATCTAAGGCGGCTTCTGGCCCCTCTGCCATGGAGGTGGATCCAGGTGTCACCGCGGATCTTGTCCTTGTCGATGAGCAGGTGACACAAGAAAGTACTGCATCCAAGATGGTTGAAGCTCCGGCTAAGGATGCCATTGGTAGCAGTAAGGAAATGGTGGTAGGAAGAACGTCTCTCGAAGGCGGTGCCTCTGCACCCAGGACATCCACAGAGCTTCCGAACATAGTCTACCCGGCGCTTATGCCGAGTAGCTCAACTCTAGCTCCTGGTGCAGCGCCAACATCTCCGACTTGCGGCCTTGAGGAGCTCCTTAGGCAAGCTGATATCCTACGAGGAAATAGCCTTTCCTTCAGTAAGATATTTGCCGAGAGCGCCACCAATCTCAAGATCATCGCACTTATAAGTTTTATTTGCCTTTTGCATTTCATATGAGTATCTCACTGTAGCCCCCGAGGATTTAGACGGAAAACCATAGGTCTTTGCATCTGAATGCTCTAAGAGTGACTAAGCTAGAAAACTTCTCACTATAGCCCCCAAGTATGTAGTTTGAATGAATTATTCCGACTAGATACTTTCAGAGTAGCATACGCAGTGTTTGTAAAATCCAATACTGTAGCCCCCAAGCCTCTAGTTGAAACTGAACTAGTTCCGACTAGATGCTTAAAGAAAGACTAAGCATTTTGCTGAGTTAAAAACTCTCACTGTAGCCCCCAAGCCTCTAGGTGGATATTTATCCGGCTAGATGCTCCAAGTAGACTAAGTAATTTTTATCTTCTTTCCACAGAATAAGAATGCTCGAAGAGGTAAGTTCCACAAGATGCGGGCTGAACTGGAAGCTGAAAAGGGTAAAACTGCCTTCTTGAAGGAACAAATCACCAAGAGCAAGAGTCCGTTTTCCTTTCAATTTCGCAATCAACTTGTGCCATCACTCTCAACTACTCATTGTGTGTTGTTCTTTCTCCGACTTGCAAAAACCATTGCCAAGGCCAAGGACATTGTTGAGCAATCCAAGCACATTGAATTGCTGGATAGCGAAAAAAACATCCTTAAGCAGGAGAGGACTGATACCCTGAAGATGCACGAGGAATCCATGAAGGCATTGCAGGAGTCCGCCAACACGGAGATGAACCGCCCGATGGAGGAAATTGCGATCCTCAAGGAGCAGAAGAAAGATGCCGACAAGCAGAATCAGCGCAACCTTGAGGCTTACAAGATTCTTCGACAAGAGCGGGACTCCATGGCGGAGACACTCCAGCAAGAGGAGGCGAGCATCTTTGGTAAGCGATCTTCGTCTTGTACTTCTGTAAGCCAGGTACTCTGAACTTTTGTGTTATTGAACTCATGTGCTCCTTTGTTTTGCGAAAATGCACCTCCTATTGGTTTGACCAAGTCGCCTACTCCGGGAATGCATGGTCCTCGCTGGCAACTTCATCAGCACTGCCGTCAAGCAAGCCAAGGAGATTGCCAAGCCCCTCAACATTAATATCAAGGCGGTGGACTCCGTGATGAAGTACTCGGAGATCTTGCATCAATCTTCCGAGCGTATCATAAGCTGGAAGGCTTCATGTACTCGGGCTGGCGCAAGGATGTCACTAGCGATGGTCAAGGCGCACTACGAAAACGCCGACCTCGACATGTTGACCTCGGGTCTTCCTGACGTAGACGATGAAGGCCAGAAGATTGACCACAAGGCTATCTGGGCATCGCTCACGGGTTTTGACACCAGGGTTGCCGAGTTGGTCGATCACAACGTCTTCATGCCGTTGGAGATCATTGACGGCGACCCCCAAAGCTCCTCCGAGTCCCTCAAGACCATCGACTTCGAAGAAGATGGCCCTCCTGCTACCGACGATGCTGCATCAAAGTCCCTTGCGCCGGAAGAATGAAAAAACACTTTGTAATATTTGTTTCCTTTGGATTGGTGTATGCGAAAAAACTACTATGTTAACTTAAGGCAAAAAAACAATAGCTGTAATTTCCTGCTACTCAAGTACTGGTTCTGGCATGTAAATATTTTTTAAGCAAGTGCTGGCTTATCCATCACTTTGGTTCTTATGCTTGAACTTTCACGAGTCGGAAGACTCGTAGTCGGAACCGTGCGCTCAGGTGATTATGCCCAATGGCACCGTCAAAAACCTAAGCACAAAAACACCGACAACAAGTGCCAAAATTCACTACTCCAGAATCCACATAAAAACAACAAAGAACGTGTAGACCAGAAAACTTAATCTAATGCCCGTAGGCAGAATTTTCACAAGTGCAAATGCAAAGCTTGTGCATTAAAGTTTTATACGATCAAAAAATGAACACTAAAGGAGGTAAAAGACTCAGGAATATGAGTAAACTAGAAAGCTTTATTTCATTGATCATATAAGAGGTACACAGTAGATAAAAAATATGCTAAGTGTAAAAAGGGCGTAGCTATGCTATGTTCCATGGCCGATCAAGCTCTGGGTAGTCATCATCCGGGTCACGTCGCTTACGCTTATGATCTTCGCTGGGTTTATCCCCAAGTTTACGATTGTCAACAAGGTAGTAAGACCCATTGAGCGGCGCCTTGCTTATGATGAACGGTCCTTCCCATGGCGGGGATAATTTGTGTGACTTCTTCTGCTTAAGTCGGAGCACCAGATCCCCCTCTTTAAACGAGCGATGCCGAATGCGGCGACTATGGTATCTATATAGCTTCTGCTGGTAGATGGTGGATCTTTGGCATGCCAATACACGCTTTTCCTCGAGAAGGTCCACATCTAGGCGCTTGGATTCTTGAGCGTCATATTCGTCGTAGGCGGCAACTCTTGGTGCATCGTGAAGGATGTCGGAAGGCAGGATGGCTTCTGCTCCATATACCATGAAGTAAGGGGTGTAGCCGGTAGATTTGTTGGGTGTAGTTCGTAAACTCCACAACACAGATGGTAACTCCTCCGCCCAGGCTCCAGCTGCTCTATGTAGCGGTGCCTCTAGACGTGGATTGATTCCCTGCATAATTAATCCATTGGCTCGCTCAACTTAGCCATTGGACTGTGGGTGTTCCACAGATGCTAAGTCATGTCGGATGGCCTTCTCCCAACAATAAGCTTCCACTTCTCCGAGTGACAAGTTGCTATCGTTGTCGATGATAATTCTATGTGGGAGACTAAATCTCACCACTAGATCCCGGACAAACCTAAGGGCAGTGGCCCCATCAAGCTTTCTAATGGGTTTAGCTTCTATCCATTTGGTGAATTTATCAACTTCTACTAGAAGATGCGTAAACCCACATGGTGTCGTCTGTAATGGACCAACCATGTCTAGCCCTCAGACTGCAAACGGCCAAGTTATTGGTATTGTTCGCAATTCTTCGGCTGGAACATGGGGTTGTCGGGCATAGTACTGGCATCCCATGCATGTCTCAACCAGCTTTTCGGCGTCCGCCTTCGCGGTCAACCAGTAGAATCCTTGCCGGAAGGATTTGGAGACCAACGATCGAGGAGCGGCGTGATGCCCGCAATCTCTGAGATGGATCTCACGAAGGATTTCAATACCTTCTTGCTAGGAAACACACTTAAGGTATACACCAGTGGTGCTTATTTTGTAGAGTTGTCCATTGATTATGGTATAGCCCTTTGCTCGACGTACTATTTGCCGACTTTCGACCTCGTCGATGGGCAAAGTTCCATGTACGAGATATTCCATGAACGGTTTTGTCCAAGCCAGAGGGACCTTTTTCACTGTGTGAACGAAAGAGACAACTCTATCCGGGTTTTTGGTGTCCGCTTCCTTCACGGATGGTGTCCGTAGATGCTCCTAAAAAACGCCAGGCGGAATTTGTTTGCGCCCTTATCCAAGCTTTGACAGTAGATCAGCCGCCTCATTTTGCTCCCTAGGAACATACTTGACTTCGTAGCCCAAGAAGCTCTTGGCTATCTCGTCCACTTCGTATCGATATGCCGCCATCATAGGGTTCCATGTGTTCCAGGTGCCAGCCACCTGCTGGGCAACCAAGTCAGAATCTCCACAGCAAACTATGCGCTTGATGCCAATATCCTTGGCCACGCGCAGTCCGTGAATTAGTGCTTCATACTCCGCCATGTTGTTTCTAGCCTCGAAGTGGATCTGCAGAACATAGAGTAGCTTCTCCCTAGTTGGTGACTGTAGTAGTACACCAGCCCCCGAGCCATTGAGTAGCTTTGATCCATCAAAGTGCATCACCCAGTACTCTGGCTCCGGCATAGGGGTAGCATCTGGCATCTCCGTCCAATCTGCAATAAAATCCGCTAAGATCTGTGACTTGATAGCGTCGTGTCTCTTGTAGGTGATCTCGAAGGCGGAAAGCTCAATGCCCCACTTCGGGACCCTTCCTATAGCGTCACTGTTGTTGATGATGTCGGACAGTGGAGCTTTGCTCACAACTGTGATAGGGTGCTCCTGGAAGTAGTGCCTAAGCTTCCGAGAAGCAAGGAATACTCCATAAGCTAGCTTCTGGTAGTGCGGGTAACGCTGCTTGGACTTCGTCAAGACCTCACTTACATAGTAAACTGGTTGTTGAACTCCGTACTCATAGCCTGGTTCTTTCCGTTCTACCACGACGACGATGTTGATTACCCGGTTAGTGGTTGCCATGTAAATTAACATAGGCTCCATAGGCTCGGGTGCTGAAAGGATAGGCGCCGAGGAGAGTGTCTCCTTTAGCTGCTTCAGTGCTGCGTCTGCTTCGTCCATCTAGGTAAATTTGTCCGCCTTCTTTAGCAACTTGTACAGCGGCAGAGCCTTCTCTCAAAGTCGGCTGACGAACCGGCTAACTACTGCAACATAGCATGTAAGCCGTTGTATGTCCTTCGGGCATGTCAGACGGTTTATGTTTAGGATGGCCTTGATATTCTCCGGGTTGACCTTGATTCCACGCTGAGAAATGATGAATCCCAGCAATTTGCCGGCTAGAACCCCGAAGACACACTTCTTAGGGTTAAGCATCATGTTGTATTTCCGGAGATTATCAAAGGTTTCTTTTAAGTCGGAGATTAAATCATTTGACTTTTTAGACATCACCACTATATCGTCCACATAGGCGTGAACATTCCAACCAATTTGATTGTGAAGGCAACGTTGCATTGTCCGTTGGTACGTAGCACCTGCGTTTTCAGCCCAAAGGGCATCGTGACATAGCAAAACGTGTCGTAAGGTGTGGTGAACAAAGTGGCCAATTGGTCTGACTTCCTCATCTTAATCTGGTGGTATCCTGAGTATGCATCGATAAAACACAAAAGTTACGAGCCAGCCGTCGAGTCAATCACTTGGTCAATGCGAGGCAAAGCAAACAGATCTTTGGGACACGCTTTGTTCAAGCCGGTGTAATCAACGCATATTCTTAATTCTTTGGTTCCCTTTTTGGGGACAAGTACAGGATTAGCTACCCATCTGGTGTGAAGGACTTCTCGGATAAAACTAGCCTTAAGTAACCTAGCTATCTCCTTGCCTATGGCACGTCTCTTCTCGTCTTCGAAGCGTCATAGAGGTTGTTTCGCCGGTTTGCATTTTGGATCAATATTCAAGATGTGCTTGGGAAGTTCCCTAGGTAGACCTTTCATGTCGGCAGGTTGCCAGGCAAAGATGTCCCTATTCTCACGGAGGAACTCGACGAGCACGCTTTCCTATTTAGGATCCAGGTTCATCCCAATGGCGGTGGTCTTGGAGGCATCGCCTACCACAAGTTCAACCGACTTGGTTTCGATGGCGGCCTTGAAGGCTGAGGCGGAGTCAAAAATCTGCTTCTTCGACGTCGGCACCTCTGAGGCATCGACCTTGCTCTGGATCTCCTTGAATTCTTCGTTGTAGAGGACAGCTTCTGCAAAGGCTGCTTCTCCAATCTCGCAGTCCCTTGCCTTGGTAAAGCTTCCGGATACGATGATGACACCATTTGGTCTGAGTATCTTGAGCTTGTTGTAGACGAAGCATGGCTTGGCCATGAAGGTGTGGAAGATGTCGCGTCCAAATATGACATGGTACACGCTCTTGAAGGGGACCACCTCGAAGGTCATGCGTTCTTGGCGGTAATTGTTAATATTGCCAAAAGCGACCTGAAGTGTGATGCACCCAAGGGACCGAGCCTCCCGGCCAGGAACTACGCCATGGAACACGGTGTTGGTCCGCCTTAGGTTGGCCTCCGTCAAGTTCATCTTGTGCAGCGTATCCAGGTACATGATGTTGATGCTGCTTCCACTATCCACCATACATTTGGTGAAATCGTTGCCGTCAATCTGGGGGTTGATGACCATAGCGTATTGGTTCTCCGTAGGGATGAGGTCTGGGTGATCCTTCCTGTCCCAAGTAATTGGAATCTCCGACCAGGTACTGGTGAACTGGGGGTAGAGTGGCCATTAGTATCCTCATAGAGGTTTTCTGTTGCCGGATAGTGGGAGTGCCAAGGAAAGTGTGGAAGACGTCCGCCTTCTTTTCGAAGGGGTTATTGCCCTTGCCATCACTCTTGGCGGCGTGCTTGGGGTCAACATCCTCATCCATGTCACTTGAATCCTTGGAATCATCTTCATTCTTCTTCCCCTTGCCCTTGCCTCGCTAGCTTCTGGTAGTGCGGGTAACGCTGCTTGGACTTCGTCAAGACCTCGCTTACATAGTAAACTGGTTGTTGAACTCCGTAGTCATAGCCTGGTTCTTTCCGCTCTACCACGACGACGATGCTGATTACCCGGTTAGTGGTTGCCATGTAAATTAACATAGGCTCCATAGGCTCGGGTGCTGCAAGGATAGGCGCCGAGGAGAGTGTCTCCTTTAGCTGCTTCAGTGTTGCGTCTGCTTCGTCCATCTAGGTAAATTTGTCCGCCTTCTTTAGCAACTTGTACAGCAGCAGAGCCTTCTCTCAAAGTCGGCTGACGAACCGGCTAACCGCTGCAACATAGCATGTAAGCCGTTGTATGTCCTTCGGGCATGTCAGGCGGTTTATGCTTAGGATGGCCTTGATATTCTTTGGGTGGACCTCGATTCCACGCTGAGAAATGATGAAGCCTAGCAATTTGCCGGCTAGAACCCCGAAGACACACTTCTTAGGGTTAAGCATCATGTTGTATTTCTGGAGATTATCAAAGGTTTCTTTTAAGTCGGAGATTAAATCATTTGACTTTTTAGACATCACCACTATATCGTCCACATAGGCGTGAACATTTCGACCAATTTGATCGTGAAGGCAACGTTGCATTGTCCGTTGGTACGTAGCACCTGCGTTTTCAGCCCAAAGGGCATCGTGACATAGCAAAACGTGTCGTAAGGTGTGGTGAACAAAGTGGCCAATTGGTCTGACTTCCTCATCTTAATCTGGTGGTATCCTGAGTATGCATCGATAAAACACAAAAGTTACGAGCCAGCCGTCGAGTCAATGACTTGGTCAATGCGAGGCCAAGCAAACAGATCTTTGGGACACGCTTTGTTCAAGCCGGTGTAATCAACGCATATTCTTAATTATTTGGTTCCCTTTTTGGGGACAAGTACAGGATTAGCTACCCATCGGGTGTGAAGGACTTCTCGGATAAAACTAGCCTTAAGTAACCTAGCTATCTCCTTGCCTATGGCGCGTCTCTTCTCGTCTTCGAAGCGTCATAGAGGTTGTTTCGCCGGTTTGCATTTTGGATCAATATTCAAGCTGTGCTTGGGAAGTTCCCTAGGTAGACCTTTCATGTCGGCGGGTTGCCAGGCAAAGATGTCCCTATTCTCACGGAGGAACTCGACGAGCGTGCTTTCCTATTTAGGATCCAGGTTCATCCCAATGGCGGTGGTCTTGGAGGCATCGCCTACCACAAGTTCCACCGACTTGGTTTCGATGGCGGCCTTGAAGGCTGAGGCGGAGTCAAAAATCTGCTTCTTCGACGCCGGCACCTCTGAGGCATCGACCTTGCTCTGGATCTCCTTGAATTCTTCGTTGTAGAGGACAGCTTCTGCAAAGGCTGCTTCTCCAATCTCGCAGTCCCTTGCCTTGGTAAAGCTTCCGGATACGATGATGACACCATTTGGTCTGAGTATCTTGAGCTTGTTGTAGACGAAGCATGGCTTGGCCATGAAGGTGTGGAAGATGTCGCGTCCAAATATGACATGGTACACGCTCTTTAAGGGGACCACCTCGAAGGTCATGCATTCTTGGCGGTAATTGTTAACATTGACAAAAGCGACCTGAAGTGTGATGCACCCAAGGGACC
This sequence comes from Avena sativa, assembly GCA_916181665.1. Lineage (NCBI taxonomy): Eukaryota > Viridiplantae > Streptophyta > Magnoliopsida > Poales > Poaceae > Avena > Avena sativa. The sequence continues at coordinate 291,712,880 of OV702296.1, forward strand.
GAGCCTCCCGGCCAGGAACTACGCCATGGAACACGGTGCTGGTCCGCCTTAGGTTGGCCTCCGTCAAGTTCATCTTGTGCAGCGTATCCAGGTACATGATGTTGATGTTGCTTCCACTATCCACCATACATTTGGTGAACTCGTTGCCGTCAATCTGGGGGTTGATGACCATAGCGTATTGGTTCTCCATAGGGATGAGGTCTGGGTGATCCTTCCTGTCCCAAGTAATTGGAATCTCCGACCAGGTACTGGTGAACTGGGGGTAGAGTGGCCATTAGTATCCTCATAGAGGTTTTCTGTTGCCGGATAGTGGGAGTGCCAAGGAAAGTGTGGAAGACGTCCGCCTTCTTTTTGAAGGGGTTATTGCCCTTGCCATCACTCTTGGCGGCGTGCTTGGGGTCAACATCCTCATCCATGTCACTTGAATCCTTGGAATCATCTTCATTCTTCTTCCCCTTGCCCTTGCCTCGCGGTCTGTTCTTCCGACTTTGCTTGTAGCCGGACTCCGGGTCCTCCTTGAGATCGTTGATGAACTTGCAATGGCGATTAGTGTGAGTGGATTTGTTGTTGGCGTCGAGGTGTACAAGGCACGGCATTTCACGGTACTCTTCGTACGTTTGGGGAACGCGGAGCGCTGCCGAGGTAGTTTCAATACCTCGCTGCTGCCATGACCAGCCCCCCTCCCCCCGTCCTCGGCCACGCTGTCCGCCATCACCTCGTCCTGCAAATGTCATGGCGACCATGTCGGAGGTTTGCTTTTCTTCTGGCGGGATCTTCCGCTTTGTGTTGATGTTCCTCCTAGGTTGAGTTGGAACGGCCATTGTCGGCAGGGAGCCGCGAGCATCGTCGGCGGCAGCCGCGAACTCACTAGCCAGCTGGATCATCTGGTTGAGATCTAGCCGGTGATTGTCCTGCAAGCGCTTCAAATTATGTCAGAGCAACATACCTTTCTCCAACCCATCGATGAAGGCGGCCATGGCGGTATGGGCATGCACTCTTGCACAAGAATTCTTGATATCCATCCAGCGAGAGAGGTACGCACAAGATGACTCGTCTTTCTCCTGCACGCACCGCTATATATCGCCAACAGTGCAGGGACGCTTATATGTACCCTCGAAGTTCTTGGTGAACGCTTCTTGCATGTCCAACCAGTTGCAGATGGACTTCTCCGGCAAGTCATCGATCCATTGTCGGGCTGTGCCCACCAGCATCAATGGGAGGTACTTGACGGCAACGTTGGGGTTACCCCTGGCGATCTCCACCGTGTTGTCGTAATCCTGCAACCACGTAGCTAGCTTGGCGGTGCCGTCATAGGGCTTGATTGTCTTGTCAATTCGGAAACCCTTGGGGTAAGTTAAGGTCCGTATTACATGTCCAAAGCAATGTGGTCCCAGGTATTGTCCTTCCTGGGCCTCGTGAATCTTGTCCAAGCGTGAATGTGCATCGTATGGCTCCGAGCTTGCTCTTTTCTTCTTGCCGCCAGGGGATGGGCTGCGTGAACGATGCGGGCCCCTCCACCACGGTGGGCGCCAACTGACGTGGTATTGCCGACAAGTACTGAAGGGTTTCGCGGCATAGTAAATCAAAATTTTCTACGGATGCGAACAGAGGGAAAGCCAAGATCTAATCTAGGAGATGCAAACAACGAGAGAGATTGGATTAGATCTTCATACCCTTGAAGATTCGCACAGCGGAACGTTCGTCGGAACGTGGGTGATGTAGTCGTACTCGCTTCTCCTCCTCGCGATCCGATCCGATCTAGCACCACAAGTGGCGATGCCTCCGTGAGATGCACACGTGTGGCACCTCGACGTCTCCTCCTTCCTCGGACCAGCAAGTATGGTGGAGAGATAGATTGGATCTACAACGCGATGGCGCGTTGTATATGGTGGAGAATTTCTGCAGCAGGGCTTCGCCTACAAACAGTCGGGAGGGAGAGAGGAAGGCAGCAGGGCTACTAGGGTTTGGAGGAAGGTGTGTAGGGGAGGGGGCGCACCAGCCCTCTATATATAGAGGGGGGCAGCCAGCCCTTGCCCCTCCTCCAAGCCTATCTCTAGTTTAAACGATTTAAACTCTCCCTTCTAGAAACCCTATCTCTAGTTTAAACGATTTAAACTCTCCCCTCTTCTAGAAATTCTATCCCGAGATTTAAACGAGTTAAATCTCTCTAGAATCGGCTGGGCCCTATGGGGCCTTGTGCCCCTGGCCCAATGCGGCCAGGACACTCCCTCATAGGCCCATGCCCCCTCCCGGAAGGTGGGGCCACGTTGGTCCCCTTCCGGAAGGTTCTAGAAGCTTCCGGTACAATACCGATTAATCCGGAACAATTCCGAACTCCAAAAACTGCACTGCCTTATATGAATCTTATTCTCCGGACCATTCCGGAACCTCTCGTGATATCCCGGATCCCATACGAGACTCCGAACAAAAATTCATAAACCAATTATCCAATCTATCCTAGCGTCGAGACACGTTAAGTGTGTGACCCTGCGGGTTCGAGAATATGCAGACATGATCTTCTATCAATAATCAACAGCGGGGTCTGGGCACCCATATTGACTCCCACACATTCATCGATGATCATATCGGATGAACCACGATGCTAGGATTCAATCAATCCCATATATATATTCCCTTCGTCTCGCGATATTTTACTTGCCCGAGATTCGATAGTCGGTATCGTCATACCTAGTTCAATCTCGTTCACAGCAAGTACTTTACTCGTTCCGTAATCCGATATCACTTTGTGATTAACTCCTTAACCACATGCTTGCAAGCGGTGTTGATATCGATTACCGAGTGGGCCCGAAGTATATCTCTCCGACTTGGGAGGGACAAATTCCATCTCGATACATACAACCCAACAGATACTTTCCGATCACCTGAGAGACACCTTTATGATCACCCTTTCATAGGATGACGTTTGATGACCTCAAAGCTTTCTTCCGATACCAGGGAGTTGTATTATCTCATGGTCTAAGGAATACAATATTTGACATAAGAAAAGCTTCGCAAAGACGAACACGATGACACGATCTAATTGCTTCGCTTAGTTTGGGTCTGTCCACCATATCATTCTCCCAATGATATGATCTCATTATCAATTGACAACTCATGTCTATGATTAGGAAACCTTAACCATCATTGATCAATGAGCTAGTCCATAGAGGCGTACTAGGGACACGGTGTTGTTCACAAACCACACAAGTATTAAAGTTTCCGCTTAATACAATTCTAGCATGGAATATAAACATTATCATGAACAAGAATTATAATAATAACATCTTTATTATTGCCTCTAGGGCATAATTCCAACAGTCTCCCACTTGCACTAGAGTCAATAATCTAGTTTACATTTGGCAACAATCTCACACCCATGGCACTGAGGTGCTGATCATGTTTTACACGTGGAAGAGGTTTAGTCAATGGATCTGCGACATTCAGATCCGTATGTACTTTGCTAATCTTCAGATCTCCATCTGCTATATAATCCCGGATTATATGAAACTTGCGGTTGATATGCTTGGTCTTTGGATGATATCTTGGTTCCTTAGCGAGTGCTATGGCGCCAGTGTTGTCACACAATATCTCCAGTGGGTCCAATGCACTTGGAACCACGCCAAGCTCAGTGATGAAGTTTCTAATCCAAACTCCTTCACTTGACGCTTCTGCAGTAGCCATGTATTCCGCTTCTACTGTAGATCCCGCGATCACGCTTTGATTGCAGCTTCTCCAGCTCACAGCTCCTCCATTCAAAATATAAACGTATCCTGTCTGAGATTTAGAATCATCCTTGTCGGTGTCAAAACTAGCGTCGACGTAACCTTTTACGACAAGCTGTTCATCACCCCCATAGACTAAGAACATTTCTTTAGTCCTATTTAGGTACTTTAGGATGTTCTTCACGGCTGTCCAGTGTTCCACTCCTGGATCACTTTGATATCTGCTCGTCAAACTAAGAGCATTGGACACATCCGGTCTAGTACACAGCATGGCATACATGATGGAACCTATGGCCGAGGCATAAGGCACTTTGCTCATAGCTTCCCTATCATTTACCGTAGCTGGACACTGAGCCTTGCTCAATATCTTACCTGACAACATAGGCACTGAACCTTTCTTTGCCTTATCCATTCTGAACCTTTTCAGAACTTTGTCTAGGTATGTACTCTGGCTTAAAGCTATCAGGCGTCTTTGTCTATCTCTATAGATCTTGATGCCCAATATATAAGAAGCTTCACCTAGGTCTTTCATTGAAAAACACTTGTTCAAATAACTCTTCACATCGTTAAGCATGTTGATGTCATTTCCAATAATCAATATGTCATCCACATATAGTACCAGAAACGTCACCGAGCTCCCACTCACTTTCTTGTAGATGCAAGCTTCGTAGCAATTTGGAACAAATCCAAAGCTCTTGATCACTTGATCAAAACGAAGGTTCCAACTCCGAGATGCTTGATTCAGTCCATAAATGGAACGCTGAAGTTTGCATACTTTATCAGCATCCTTAGGATCGACAAAACCTTCAGGTTGCATCATATACAACTCTTCATCAATGTTGCCATTGAGGAACGCAGTCTTGACATCCGTCTGCCATATTTCATAATCATGAAACGCAACAATTGCTAATAAAATCCGAATGGACTTAAACATCACTACGGGAGAGAAAGTCTCATCGTAGTCAACACCTTGAACTTGTCGAAAACCTTTTGCGACAAGCCGTGCTTTATAGACGGTAACATTACCATCCGCGTCCGTTTTCTTCTTGAAGATCCATTTGCACTCAACGGCCTTTCGGTCGCTAGGAGGGTCTACCAAAGTCCATACTTGGTTTTCGCTCATGGATCCCAATTTGGATTTCATGGCTTCTAGCCATTTCTCAGAGTCTGGGCTCATCATCGCTTCCTCATAGTTCGTAGGTTCATTGTCTTCTACTAACAAGACAGTCAAGACAGGGTTGCCGTACCACTCAGGAGGGGCACGCGACCTTGTCGACCTGTGACGTTCAGTAGCAGCATCGTCCGAAGCTTCATGATCCTTGTCATTAGCTTCCTCTATTGTTGGTGCAGGCGGCACTGGAACAATTTCAGGTGCTGCGCTACTCTCCAATTCAAGAGAAGGTTTAATAACCTCGTCAAGCTCTACTTTCCTCCCACTCACTTCTTTCGAGAGAAACTCCTTCTCAAGAAAGGAACCGTTCTTGGCGACAAACACTTTGCCTTCGGTTCTGTGATAGAAGGTATACCCAATAGTTTCCTTAGGGTATCCTATGAAGACACATTTCTCCGCTTTGGGTTCGAGCTTGTCCGGCATCAACTTCTTGACGTAAGCTTCGCATCCCCAAACTTTAAGAAACGACAACTTAGGTTTAGCACCAAACCATAGTTCATACGGTGTCGTCTCAACGGATTTAGATGGAGCCCTATTTAAAGCGAATGCAGCGGTTTCTAATGCATAACCCCAAAATGATAACGGCAAATCAGTAAGAGACATCATCGATCGGACCATATCTAATAGGGTTCGATTCCGGTGTTCAGACACACCATTGCGTTGTGGTGTTCCGGGTGGCGTGAGTTGTGAAACGATTCCACTTGTTTTAAGATGCGTGAGAAAATCATAACTCAAATATTCACCTCCACGATCGGATCGTAGAAACTTAACCTTTTTGTTACGATGGTTCTCCACTTCATTCTGAAATTCTTTGAACTTTTCAAACGTTTCAGATTTATGTTTCATTAAATAGATATACCCATATCTACTTAAGTCATCGGTAAAAGTGAGAAAATAGCGATATCCACCGCGCGTCGAAACACTCATCGGTCCGCATACATCGGTATGTATGATTTCCAACAAGTCCGTTGCTCGCTTCATCATACCGGAGAACGGGGTTTTGATCATCTTGCCCATGAGGCATGGTTCGCATGTGTCAAATGATTCAAAATCAAGAGACTCCAAAAGTCCATCAGAATGGAGTTTCTTCATGCGCTTTACACCAATATGACCTAGACGACAGTGCCACAAATAAGTAGTATTATCTCTATCTACTTTGCATCTCTTAGCCTCAATGTTATGGATGTGTGTTTCATCCCTTTCGAGATTTAGAAGAAATAAACCATTCACAAGAGGTGCATAACCATAAAAGATGTTACTCATATAAATAGAACAACCATTATTCTCCGATTTAAATGAATAACCGTCTTGCAATAAACACGATCCAGAAATAATGTTCATGCTCAACGCAGGCACATAATAACATTTATTAAGGTTTAAAACTAATCCCGAAGGTAAAACTAAGGAGAGCGTGCCGACGGCCATCACATCAACTCTTGATCTATTGCCAACGCGCATCGTCACCTCATCCCTCGCAAGCCGCCGTCTATTCTGTAGCTCCTGTTTCGAGTTACAAATATTAGCAACTGAACCGGTATCAAATACCCAGGCACTACAACGAGGGCTAGTAAGGAAAACATCAATAACATGTATATCAAATATACCTTTGATGGTGCCAGCCTTCTTGTCCGCTAAGTACTTCGGACAGTTGCGCTTCCAGTGACCCTTGTCCTTGCAATAGAAGCACTCAGTGTCCGGTTTAGGACCAGACTTGAGCTTCTTCTCAGCAGGGGCAACGCGCTTGCCGCCGCCTTTCTTGAAGGGCTTCTTTGCACATTTACCTTTCTTAAAGGAGGGCTTGTTGACCATCAACACATGATTATCCTTCTTGATGTCCACCTCCGCAGCCTTCAGCTTTGCGAAGAGCTCGGTGGTCGTATCAGTGGAACCAATCTGATTATGAGTCACTACAAAACTTTTGTAGCTGGGAGGGAGTGATTGCAGAACCCTGTCAATCTTGAGCTCCTCTGGAATCTTGCAGTCCAGTTGCTCAAGGCGTTGAGTGTAGCCCGACATCTTAATGGCGTGCTCACTAACGGAACTCCCTTCCTCCATCTTGCAGTTAAAGAACTTCTCAGAGATCTCATATCTCTCAGAACGGGCCTGAGTCTGAAACATGGTTTTCAGCTCCTCGGGAATCTCAAAGGGCCCGGGATACTCTTCAAAACGATTTTGAAGTTCCGGTTCCATAGCAAACAACATGGTGCTCTTAATCACACCATAATCATCTTTGCGCGACTGATAGACAACTTTCTCATCAGCCGGCGCAGTAGCAGCAGGGGGATTACCTAACGCTTTCTCAAGGACATAGTCCTTTTGACCGCCAGAGAGAATAATTCTCAGATTGCGGAACCAGTTGGTGAAGTTAGACCCATTGTTCTTAAGCTTTTCTTTCTCAGCAAAAACGTTGAAGTTGAAGTTGGACTTGGCCATTGGATCTACAGTATTTGCAAGTACAATTTAGACTATGTTCATGATAAATAGTTCAACTTAATCAAATTACTAGATGAACTCCCACTAAATTCAACATCCCTCAAGTTGTTTAGTGAACACGATCCAAATTCACCACACCTAATCCGATCATCACGAGAAGAGATGTGGTTTCAATGGTGGACAACAAAGTGTCGATCATATCATTCATATGACTCATGCTTAACCTTTCGGTTCTTGTGTTCCGAGGCCATGTCTGTACATGCTAGGTCGTCAAGTTAGACCCAAGTATTTCCGCGTGTGCAAAACTGGCTTGCACCCGTTGTATGTGAGCGTAGAGTCTATAGCACCCGATCATCACGTGATGCTTGGACACGACGAACTTTCGCAACGGTGCATACTTGGGGAGAACACAGTTTTATCTTGATCTTTAAGTGAGGAATCATCTTATAATGCTACCGTCGCGATCTAAGCATAATAAGATACATAAAAGGATAAACATCACATGCATATAACTTTATGTGACATGGTATAGCCAATCTTCGCTCAATGATCTCCATCTTGTGCGTTCCGGCATGATCTCCATCACTCCACCATGATTGCCTCCACCACGAATAGCAACTACAACTATTGCTAACTTCTTAGCGATAAAGTAAAGCTATTACATGGCGTATAAGAAGTTGACTCGCAGGTCATACACAATTATAAAGACAACCATATGGCTCCTGCCGGTTGTGTACTCATCGACATGCAAGTCGTGAAACATTACAAAACATGATCATCGCATACATTATACACATCACATCTTGGGCCATACCATATCACAGAAAACACTCCCTGCAAAAACAAGTTAGACGCCTCTACTTTGTTGTTGCATGTTTTACGTGGCTCATGGGAGTAGATGCTAAGAACAATTCTTACCTACAGAAAGCCACAACGGTGATATTATGGTTACCAAACTCCGGTGTTAATCCCATGACAACTATAGTGAGAGAAACTGACATCCACCAGCCGCATGTGTGGTACAAGCCACACGTCAAGTGCGGAGCCGGTCTCGCGAACGACGTCGCGTAAGGTTGGCCTGGACCGCTTCAATCTCACTATCCCGCGTCATAAGAAGAACACAAACAAGAGGCTTGCAACAGAAAACATCAACGCCCGCAACAACCATGTTGCGTTCTACTCGTGAATCACATCTACGCATAGATCTAGCTCTGGTACCACTGAAGGGTTTCGCGGCATAGTAAATCAAAATTTTCTACGGATGCGAACAGAGGGAAAGCCAAGATCTAATCTAGGAGATGCAAACAACGAGAGAGATTGGATTAGATCTTTATACCCTTGAAGATTCGCACAGCGGAACGTTCGTCGGAACGTGGGTGATGTAGTCGTACTCGCTTCTCCTCCTCGCGATCCGATCCGATCTAGCACCACAAGTGGCGATGCCTCCGTGAGATGCACACGTGCGGCACCTCGACGTCTCCTCCTTCCTCGGACCAGCAAGTATGGTGGAGAGATAGATTGGATCTACAACGCGACGGCGCGGTGTATATGGTAGAGAATTTCTGCAGCAGGGCTTCGCCTACAAACAGTTGGGAGGGAGAGAGGAAGGCAGCAGGGCTACTAGGGTTTGGAGGAAGGTGTGTAGGGGAGGGGGCGCACCAGCCCTCTATATATAGAGGGGGGACGGCCAGCCCTTGCCCCTCCTCCAAGCCTATCTCTAGTTTAAACGATTTAAACTCTCCCTTCTAGAAACCCTATCTCTAGTTTAAACGATTTAAACTCTCCCCTCTTCTAGAAATTCTATCCCGAGATTTAAACGAGTTAAATCTCTCTAGAATCGGCTGGGACCTATGAGGCCTTGTGCCCCTGGCCCAATGCGGCCAGGACACTCCCTCATAGGCCCATGCCCCCTCCCGGAAGGTGGGGCCACGTTGGTCCCCTTCCGGAAGGTTCTAGAAGCTTCCGGTACAATACCGATTAATCCAGAACAATTCCGAACTCCAAAAACTGCACTGCCTTATATGAATCTTATTCTTCGGACCATTCCGGAACCTCTCGTGATATCCCGGATCCCATCCGAGACTCCGAACAAAAATTCATAAACCAATTATCCAATCTATCCTAGCGTCAAGACACGTTAAGTGTGTGACCCTGCGGGTTCGAGAATATGCAGACATGATCTTCTATCAATAATCAACAGCGGGGTCTGGGCACCCATATTGACTCCCACACATTCATCGATGATCATATCGGATGAACCATGATGCCAGGATTCAATCAATCCCATATATATATTCCCTTCGTCTCGCGATATTTTACTTGCCCGAGATTCGATCGTCGGTATCGTCATACCTAGTTCAATCTCGTTCACAGCAAGTACTTTACTCGTTCCGTAATCCGATATCACTTTGTGATTAACTCCTTAACCACATGCTTGCAAGCGGTGTTGATATCGATTACCGAGTGGGCCCGAAGTATATCTCTCCGACTTGGGAGGGACAAATTCCATCTCGATACATACAACCCAACAGATACTTTCCGATCACCTGAGAGACACCTTTATGATCACCCTTTCATAGGATGACGTTTGATGACCTCAAAGCTTTCTTCCGATACCAGGGAGTTGTATTATCTCATGGTCTAAGGAATACAATATTTGACATAAGAAAAGCTTCGCAAAGACGAACACGATGACACGATCTAATTGCTTCGCTTAGTTTGGGTCTGTCCACCATATCATTCTCCCAATGATATGATCTCATTATCAATTGACAACTCATGTCTATGATTAGGAAACCTTAACCATCATTGATCAATGAGCTAGTCCATAGAGGCGTACTAGGGACACGGTGTTGTTCACAAACCACACAAGTATTAAAGTTTCCGCTTAATACAATTCTAGCATGGAATATAAACATTATCATGAACAAGAATTATAATAATAACATCTTTATTATTGCCTCTAGGGCATAATTCCAACAAGTACGCCATGGAGGGGCCCTCACAGTGCATGTTTAGAGATGTGGGGTAAGGCAGACGGTTGACGGGTACGAGGTAACACAACTTACCCAGGTTCAGATCCCACGACGGTGGCGGAATCCTACTCCTGTTATAAATCACTATAATGGCAATACGCCGAGTTACAGGGATTGGTTCGCTGTGCAAGGTATGAGTTGAGTTATCTAACTTGTCATGCCCTAAAGGCTCCCATAGGGCCGGCTTATAAAGTCGCCAGGTCCTAGGGTTACAGGGAAAGTTCTAGCCGGACAGGTTACAGAGTCCTACACTGCATATAACTAGTCTAGCGTGTCTTGCACTCCAAGGCTCTGGGTACGTCGGTGACTCCTCATAGCCTTCCTTTATCTGACATTGGCCTCCCTTCTGGATCCATCTAACTGGGCCGCCCAGCAGGCCATGGGCCATGCTACCAACTGTGGACCACCCGGGTTATCCGGATAAGAGACATGCTATGAGGATACCCATATAGCATATCCCCAACAGTGAGCTTTGCCTCCATGGTTGGAGGATATGGTGATAGCGTCCTTCATGTTGCGCGCGTCCCTCCATCTTTGTTCTGATGAACCCGTCTAGGAACCGACAGTGAGGATATCTTTCCCTTAGCTGTTTGGGATTGCAAGACTCGCAATATGCTAGATCAGACTCAAGCCTCTAAGAGGTGTCCTTTTCCTGCTGTTTGACAGCTTTGGTGACAAGGTCATAGACCTGTTCCACAGCTGTGGGTGATCTATCCTGCTCTAGTAGGGTCTTGGTGATGGCCAAATTGAGGATAGGTGTGGGCATCACTTGCCTTCCTGCACTATCAATGTATGGCTTAGCTTGTGCTGGCTTCGAGGGAGCCTACCGCAGGTTGCACCGTACGCCAGGGTCATTGACAACGTGAGCCAGAGATTTCCTAGCCTTCTGCTACTTGAGAAGAGTCTTGTACTCGGCCTCCATGGCTCTAGCTACTTCAATCGATTTCTGTGCCTTGGCCAGATCTTGATCTAACTTTGTGCCTTGCTCCGTGATGGCCTGCGCTTACTCCAGTAGCTGATGGCGCTTCTCATCAAGCTAGACTACGTTCCGTATCTGTGCCATAGTCATAGGCTCGACGAGCATATTGCCATACATCACTCTATCAGCTGGAGTGATTTGGGCGGCTGCAGACTTAGATGCTGGTGGCGGCGGGTTCGCAGTGTTGGCGTTACTCGGACTGGTGGGAAGTTCCTGCGGATGTTGCACTAGGTTAGCCAAAGGGGGCATGGACTTCACATGATCATTGTCGGCAGCATCGGCTGTTCCCTTCCCCTTGTCCAGCGGCTTAGGCGGAGCTTGTCCGGTTTGGTCTTCTTCCATCACACTTACAATGGTGACAAACACCTGCCGGGATGTGACAGTCTTGTCAGCCTGCTCCTCACACGTGATCTCCTCCTCCATCTCTTTCATGGTTGAGTCGAGTTCCTCCGGGTTGATATCCATATCCTCCGAGTCCACGCTGATGTCGGCATAAAGCGCATCCAGAACAGAGTCAGAGGGTGCGGGGGCTACCTCGACGACGGAGGACGATGCGAAGGCAGCGGGGTTGTTGGCTGGAGGCGGCGGTGGTGGTGGCGGTAGGCTAGGTACAATGATTGGCGGTGCCACGACAACTCTTTCCGCAGCGGCGAAGCTGTTGACAGTGCTGATCATGCCCTCGAAAGTGATAAATAGCATCATCTTCGGGGTAATTCTCCAGATTGGCTCGTATCCAGAGCCATCTGGCGAGGTAATCACGGGGGCTTTCACCCTCTCTCTGGACACATCACGCCAAATCGAAGACAGTCACCACGCTGACAAAGTGTGATCTTTGCTTTCCAGACGCACGGGTGAAGCCGGCGGATTTTCAATGATCTTCCACCATTATTTCCTGCACAGGGGCGGTTTGGGTGGGCCTTGAGTTTTTCCTATCTAAGACGGCAAACTCCAAAGAGAGATCCGACTTTGATCCTTCCGCGAACGTATCCTGCCCGTAGGCGTCCGTGCAGGCCTTGACAATCCTCCGACTTCCAGGGAACTAGCGCCGAGTCGATTTCGTCGATGAAGAGGTGGATGTCCCCGATTGGAACGATCGAGCAGCGGGTGGGGTTCATCTTCGTCGAGATCCAGAACTCGTCGTGAGGGATGATCGGAACGTTGCCAGAGAAGAGAACACGTCCAATGGCTACAGTTTCACCGATTCCCGCAAAGATCTTGGACCTCGCCCGTTATAGAGCTTGATGCACCGCTTGCCTCACGGTGGGCGCCAACCGTCGTGGTATTGCCGAAAAGTACGCCATGGAGGGGGTCCTCACAAAGCGTGTTTAGAGAGGTGGGGGAAGGCAGCAAGTTGGTGGGTACGAGGTAACACATCTTACCCAGGTTCAGATCCCACGATGGTGGCGGAATCCTACTCCTGCTATAAATCACTATAATGGCAAATACGCCGAGTTACAGGGATCGGTTTGTGTCTTGCCCTAAAGGCTCCCGTAGGTCCGACTTATATAGTCGCCAGATCCTAGGGTTACAGGGAAAGTCCTAGCCGGACAGGTTACAGAGTCCTACACAGAATACAACTAGTCTAACGTGTCTTGCACTCCAAGGCTCCGGGTACGTCGGTGACTCCTCAGTAGCCTTCCTTTATTCGGCATGGGCCTCCCTTCTAGATCTTTCTAACTGGGCCGCCAAACATGACATGGGTCTTGCTACCAACTATGGGCCACTGGGTTATATGGATTAGAGACATGCAATGGTGACACCCATTTAGCATATTCCCAACAACCTACGGTTCGCGAATAATGCAGACATGATCGAGACCCCTCTCCGATCAATAATCAGCAGCAGGACCTGGAGATCCATACTAATTCCTACACATTCAACGATGACTTCTTGTGATCGTGAGAACCTTAACATTGTAATTAAATCCTTTTGTCTCGTGATATTTTACATGTCCGAGATTCGATCATCAGTATACCCATACCTAGTTTGATCTCGTTACCGACATGTACTCTTTTCTTGTTCCTGTGATATCACATTCTAGTGATCCCCATCACTTGCTTGCAAGTTATATCAATGTGATATCACTGAGAGGGCCTAGAGTATATCTCTCCGTCATTTGGATGGCCAAATCTCACTCTTGATCCATGAGCCTCTACATAATACTATCGAAGTATCTGAACCCACCTTTATAGTCACATGTTATGGTGTGATGTTTGATGTTATCAAGCTACTCTTCCTGTTTTAGTGATTGACATGATCTCATGCTATAAGGACTAAAGTTACTTGTAATGATGTTATAGCAATTTAAACATAATGACTTTAGTCGTATCGGACGAATGTTCATCACATCATTCCACTAATGATGTGACCTCGTTATTAACAACATCCAATATCCATGATCAGGAAACCTTGATCATCTTGTTAATCAATGAGCTAGTTTATATGAGAGGCATAACTAGGAACACTTTATTTGTTTATTAAACACACATGTATTAACGTTTCCTTTTAATACAATTATAGCATACAAAATAAATATCTATCATAAACTTGGAATACGATAATAACAACTTTATTATTGCCTCTCGAGCATATTCTCTTCAAAACCTGTTTTTGTATTTTTCATGCCTGGATGGATGCATGTCGCCAAGACATGTGAGCTGATACTTCCATTGCTATGCACATACTCTTCTTGTAAATGAGACTAGTATTTTGGTAATGTCAGCAAGACACAATCCGTTGAATTTGTCTTATAGTTTTATTTTCTACTAGTATGTTTCTACACATGCCTTTTTACAGGGTTCCCAAACATTTTTACATGTGCCGTGGGTGGTAAAATGGAGGGCTCCCCTATATTTTTACAGTAGTTGCAGCTGTAGGGAATATCCTGGTGTATTTTGCAGGTCTGTGAAAGTTCTAGTTTCTGTATAAGTTGTTGAGTCACGCTGCTAGATTTACAACACCATATATTCCCCCACTAAAACCTTTTTGGCCCTTTTTATGCCAGGATAGTTCTAAGTATTTGTACTGAAGACTACCTTGGTAGTATGTGTGATCCCATGCATAATTTGTCTAGTTGGCCTAATTAAGTAGTCTTTTTCCCACATGCCAAGTTGTTTTCTGAACCCAATTTAGTTTGATTCCGGTGTTATTGTTAGGTTTTTCCTTCTTTTTTTCTTCCGATTCATGTAAAAGTTGGCTAGTTGGCCCAATCAAGTTGACTTTTCCCACATGATAAACTGTTTCCTAAATTCAACTAAGTTTGCCCCCTTGCATGTAGGAGTTGACTAGTCAGTCTTTGCCCCACCCGCTAAGTTATTTTCTAAATACTACTTTTTTGATCCCCCGTCATTTTTGGGTTTCCTTTTTATCTTTGTGATCAGCACATAAGAGTTAACTATGATGCATTGCCGACATGCTTAAGTTGCCTACCCAAACTTACTAAGTTGTTCCCAACACCAAGTTTAAGTTGCTTGCTATTAAAATTCTAGCTAGGTTTCTATCACCATGCCGGAAAAATTTATTATACCTAGAAGCCTATTTTATATATTTTTATTTTCAAAATTCTTGAATTTCATCATCCTAAGACCATGTGGTGGTGGCTCGAGCACGACAGCCGAACCTGGAGGAGATGGTTCTCGGTGGAGCATCTGCTTCTACTAGATCGAGCGCGATTGTACCTAGAAGCCATGGATCCCGGGCAGCACAGCCAGTATCATCTCAAGCGCGGCGGTGGAGGATGCCATGGCGCCTAGCTCAATCTGGCAGCAGCCACGATACCTAGAACGAGCGCGAGCCTACCGTGGCTCCTGGCCAGGCGTAAGATGCTTATGCATTCAATTAACTTACTCACTGTTACTTTTGTTAGGTTGCTTTTTGGTAATATTTAACTTGGCTAAACATTGATGCTAAGTTGTTTTCTAGGTAATATTAAAGTTGCCTTAACATTGGTGCTAAGTTGCTTTCTAGGTAATGTTTAAGTTGCATAAACATTGATACTAAGTTGATTTCTGTATAATGTATAAGTTACCTAAACATTGATGCTATATTGCTTTCTTGGTAATGCTTAAGTTGTGTAAATATTGTTGATAAGTTGCTATAAACATGGATGCTAAGTTGCCTTATGAGTAATGTCTAAGTTGTATCAACTGGTCATGAAGTTGCTGATTTGGATAGATGTGCTATACCACAAGACATTTTTAGCTTAAGTTTATTCCCACTTTATCCTAAGTTGGTTATCCTATTTAATTAATTCGATTAGTCATTTTATCTTAAGTTGGTTGCCGCTTTAACTTAAGTTTCTTATCCCACTTAATTGAGTCATGGACACTATAGAAACAGTATGTCGACATGCGGGGAACTCGCCGGTGGAGGAGCGAACGTGTGCAAGTGCCGATGGAGGAGTGGACACATGCGAGCGAATGTAGCTTGTTGGTGGAGGAGCAGATGTGTGGAAATGGCGGTGGAGTGGACACATGCAAGGGCATGGAGCTCGCTTATGGAGGAGCATAAGTGCGCGAGTGTGTGGATATCTATTGCAGACAATGATGTTGAGGTGGATCCATATTCTCGACACTGATTTCACATGATACGAGTCAAGATGGCAATTTTCCCCATGGGGACGGGTATCCGCGGGTATCTCTCCCGTTAGTGGCGGGGATGGGGGCCATCCCCCCTCCCCGCGAGCATGGCGGGGCGGGTACCCGTTAGCTGGCAAGTACGGGGATGGGTACCAATTTGGCCCCGTGGATGCCCGACGGATACCCGGTAAGCACCTGACATGTGGGTCATTTTGTATAGAAACCCTAAAAACTACTCAGCCATTCAATTATCCCCACCTCTAGCCGCCGCTATCCCTGGCCCCTCTCTCTCATGAAGGCCCTTCTCCCATCGAGTTCCCGTCCCCGAACTCTCTCTTCCTCTACTCCTCTCCCTAAACGCCTGTTGAACTCCCCACCTCACCTCGCCGCTTGGACCTTGCCACGCCGTCGCGTCTCCCTGCGATCCCCCCGCCTCCCT
Source organism: Avena sativa (assembly GCA_916181665.1). Taxonomy (NCBI): domain Eukaryota; kingdom Viridiplantae; phylum Streptophyta; class Magnoliopsida; order Poales; family Poaceae; genus Avena; species Avena sativa. The sequence continues at coordinate 291,729,236 of OV702296.1, forward strand.
GGACATGACCACCACAAGCCCTGCGCATCCTCCTCTGCGTGGACATGGCGCTCGCCTCGTCGTCCTGTGCGCCCCCTGGCGTCTCCTAGTTCTCCCCGCGACCTCACCTCGCTCGCGCCCGCTTCCCGGTCGTTTGTCCATGCTCTACCTTACCTCTGCACCGCCCCTGGTGGGGGAAGGAGGATACACTGTTAGATGAGCCCCCCATGGAGTCTCTAGTGAGGATCGGGTACCCGTCCTTCGCGGGGATGGGGGTGATCCCCCCCCCCACGATAGCTTCATGGGGATTCACGGTACGGGTATTCACAGGGATCGGGGTGGGTACGGTGGAGCCATACCCGACCCCTTTGCCACCTTGAGATACGAGGTAATCCTTCTAACCAATCTATAGCAACCTGCCAAACAATTCTTCGCAGTGAATGCTCGTGAGGCCTAGGACATGTCGCGTCTTCACTCTCTTGCACCAATTCAAACTCAATTTTGTTTGTCCATTAATTTTATTGTAAATTGTTAGTTACCATATGTTACTACAGACAAGTTTATCGTTTTCACACATGAGCTAAGATGCATTTTGCGTATGATAAATTATTCCTTCACATATTTGCTAAGTTGCATTTGTAGACAGTAAATTGTTGGTTCACATATGTGCTAAGTTGTTGATTAAATGTTTTGTACATTGTTGCTTTCCTTATGTGCTAAGTTGTATGTACATACAAGTTTATTGTTTTCACACATGAGATAAGTAGCATTTTCTATAGGTAAATTATTCCTTCATATATTTGCTAAGTTGTATTTGCAGATATTATATTGTTGCTTCCCTTATGTGCTAAGTTGTATCTACAGACAAGTTTATTGTTTTCACACATGAGCTAAGTAGCATTTTTCATAGGTAAATTGTTTCTTCACATATTTTCCAAGTTGTCACATCCCAAGATTTTCCAAATCTTGTAATGTGAAAAATAAATAAACAAAATAAATAATTGTTGAAAATTAGGGTGAAAAGAAACTTTTGTTTCTAAATGGAAACTTAAAATCCAATCTGGAACAAACCTTGGTTAACATTTGAATCCAACTAAATTCAAATCAAGTGGAATGCATTCTTCATAAATGCATCTGGAAATTTAAACACTTGATAAATAAACCAAAACCCTAAAACCCTAATGGAAGAAAATCATTTTCAAGTTATCACCAAGACTATGGATTTGATCCATATAAAAATTTGGCAACAAACATTTACAAGTGATCAAGAATGACAAATAGAAATATTATAAAACCATATAATTGGTTTCACTTACTTTGGAGCCATGAATAAAATCTTATGAATTTAATAAGGTAAGGAAAAGTAATTTTCAAAGCTAATAAAGCACTTATCTAAAATCCATACCAAATGGTGAACAAATAATCCTAAAAGGATTTAAAAAGATAAACAAATAATAACTAAGGTTATAATAGTTGGAATCACTATTTTTGGATCTTTAAATAAAAAGATATAGTTTTTATAAGGAAAAGGTGGAAATATAAAGAAGGATTATTTTATAGAGCCAAATTAAATCTTGGCCAAACTTTTGAAATAAAATATTTCTATTTGATAAAAAGAGTAAAGGTTTATTTAAATAAAATAATGAGGATTTATTAATATCCATTTTTATTAAAGTAAAGGCTTTTCCATTTTAAATAAACACTAAAACTTGTTAATTTATTTTAAATAAGATTTCCAAGTGTTTTAGTTTTTCAAATGAAACCTACTGAAAAGATTTTGATATTATTTAGAATTCAAAAAGAGTTTTAAAAATAAATTAAAACCTATTTGAATTAAAGACAATGGTCTATTTATTTAATTATTAATAGATCTTAAAAAGAATAAAAGAATTATTTTATTTTTGACTTTGAAATATGTTGATAAACATAATAAAAAATCACCCAAAGTTTGGTGGTGATTTGAATTCAAATGAAGATGGAAAAATATTATTAAATCTTATTTAATTAATACTAGAGCCTATTTTAAATAATTAAAAGACACTAAAAAGGATAAATATAATGTTCTAAATTTGACTTTGGAATGTGCTATTAATCAGTATATGAATCTACACAAATTTTGGTTGAGGTTTGAAATCAAATTAATGTTTGAATTAATTAATCAAAACCAAAACAGATTAATAGAAATGGAAAAAGGAAAAACAATCAGATCAAAAAAAATGGAATAGGAGCAGCCCAACTAACCTAGCCCACTAAGCCCATCAGCAGCCCACTCCTTCTACCTCACAGTGAAACGTTTTTCACTCGCAAACGAACCCGCTGAGTCTATGACGGTTGGACCCCACCTCCTCCTCCTCTCTCTCGCTGCCAAACGACCCCACGCCACGTCATCGTCTTCCTCACCTCGCTAACCCCGCCCCTCACCTCGCCGGCCATTGCAGTCGATTAAGACTCGAGTAAATACGCAGTAACGCAGCAGTAAAATCACCCCGTGACCATGCCATCTTAAGCGCCTCGACGCCCTCTCTCTTTCCCCTCCTTCGCCACACCCTCCCCGCCACCAGGCTGCTCGGAATCATCTCCGAAGCTCCACTGCCTCCGACGCCCTCCGGCGACAATTTCGGCTAGTCGATGTCGCCCCTCGCCTACTAGAGCATATGAGCATGACCCCCAGTCCCTGGCGCATCTCTCTGCACCCTCAGCTCGCTCGCGCGTGCCCCCCATCATCAGCAGCAACCTCGACTGAACACGTCGTCGTCTGCTCCAACTACGACGACCTCCACAGGTAGTCTCTGACCGCGCCGCCCTCTCTTTTTGATGCTCCCATACTCCCTAATCTTCCACGCGTCTAATAGCACCATTTGTTCCCTCTCTCGTGCTCTACAGCGACGTCCCCAACAACGACAGTGCGTGCCCGTCGCCAGACATCTCTCCGGCGAGCAATCCCCGCAACTCCAGCGCGCCCCTCGACAAACAGAAGGCACCTCGAGCACCACCACGACACCGCAAACTTGGTGAGATCCTCCCCACCCTCTCTCACTTCCTACATCGCCAGCACCGCCACCGTCTGATCGCTCCGCCGCCACCTGCCGCCGCCACTCGTTGGCAAGCATGCTGAGCGCCGTCCGATCTCGGTCTAGTGGCTAGGAAAGAAGCTAACCCGAAGGGGTAAGTAGTGCCTCTGAGCCGTGCGATCTCACTTAAATCCTACGGCTTGTATCGCTCGATCCTAACGAAACGGTATCAGCGAGTAAGAAGCAGCCACGTGGCCATGTCTGTTTTAATAAAAACAGAATTGTTCTATTTGATGTGCCAATTTAAAAAATTCATAACTTTCAAACCACACGTCCAAATTTTGTAAATTTTATATCAATGGATTCAGCAAAACAAGTACTTTCTGACCATGCCTTTTTTTAGTAAATTGCTTCTATTAAATTGTTTGTTTTTGCAGAAACTTGTGGAGGCATATTTAGAATATAAAATTTGTTCTAAAAATGACTTTTGAGATAAAATCTTTGGCAAATGGTTTGTTTTGAACCTACTGACCATAGAAATCAATTAGTGGTTTCAAAAATATATTTGGTGAAGCAAAATAATAGATCTTTGATTTAAACCATTTCTAGTCAAATAAAAATATTGTTTATTTGTTAAAAATGCTTTTTGGAGAAAACCTTTGGGAAATGTTTTGATTTAAACTCTCTGACCCTAAACACAAGGTTTTATAATTTGAAAACATATTTTGTGAACCCTATAGATGGTTGCCTTATTAAAAGCATTTCTCCACCACATAAAATAATGCGTTGGTTTAAAAATGGTTTATAGGTAGAATCTTTTTCAAATAGTTTTGCCACTTTATAAAATGACCAATAAAGTGTTTTAGAATGATTATAACCTATTATAAACCACTTTTGTACATAAAACAAAGTTTGGCATGCTTGCATGCATTGTTTTGTTATTATTATTTTATGTGTTGTTTGCTTGAATGGTAGAATAAATTCTTGCTTGCTTGATTGAATTGTAGTGAAATTTGAAGAGTGTGAACATTTCAAGATCAAGGAGTGAACTTATATTCTCTACCAAAAAGGCAAGTGATGCTCCATACTTTTGTCCCATTATTTTCACTATGCATTAGTGATATTTCTAAGTAGGACTTGCATGGAACTTTTGCTAAGTATAAACTATGCCATGGGAAATCCTAGTAGATGAAACCTTAGTAGAAATTTCCTAAGTTAAGATTCCTACTACTAACATGGTTATACCCTACGGGTACGTGACTTCAGCATACCTGGTCCATCCCAAGGAAGGCCCATGGCAGATGTACACCGGCCCATGAAGATTTTCGGGTGGCCAAGACCCATGACGCCTTCGAGTCCTTGGAGAACAAGACTAGCGTAGATAGGAAATTCAAAGGGATAAAACCCTAGAACCTGTAACCGACTAGGACTATGCCCGGGACCTGCCTAAGTCTATATAAAGGCCAGGAGGGCACGTCCTAGATCTCTCGACTCATACTTTCGCACACGCCTTTACGCCAGATCGAATCTGTGCACCCTGTAACCTTCGGTTCCGCCATAATCAAGAGCAGACAAGCAGGAGTAGGGTTTTCCCTCCGGGGGCCTGAACCTGGGTAAATCTCGTGTCCCCTGGTTGCTTGTCTGTTAACCGTGCCACGATCTCCAGCATCCCCATCTTTTCCAAAACCCAAGTCCATAACAATGGGCATTGACGAGATTAAACCTTGTCAATTGGCACGTCTGTGGGAATCGGGGCTGCTGATTGTGCGATCGTGACGGTTCCGACCCGATCGATCTATAACTCTGCGGCGACGGAGAATCACCTCCTCTTCGGCGCTTTCGACTTCACCGCCCACTCACCGGCCACCATGAAAGATTTCGAGCCCGTAGGCAACGGACTCGAGATCCTCTTCGGGAGCTTTTGCTTCCAGGTGGGTCAAACTGGCACCTTCCGTCTCCCTGAGCGGGTGCCCGTTCCATCAATCAGGCCTGCCTCGTGGGCTCCTCACCCTGTGCTACGCACATCACCATCAACAGATGAGTTTTACGACAGCAGCAGCTGTAACTCCGATCTGTGTGATCCACCTTCGGATGAGGGGACCTACGGTTCCGGATCCGAAAGCTACGGCAGCAGCCGACCAATCTGCGAGCGCTATCTATGCGCCGCATTCATCTAGGGCGACGAGGAAACACCTAACCCGCCGCCCAACCGAAATGGCGGAAACGGCGAAAACAGAAGAAGCCAGTCCCCCCCACCCAACAGGGAAAACAACGGCCACGTCATCCAACTTAGCAAAGAAGGATGGGTCCAAGCGCGTCGTGCCGTCGCAGGCGACATAGTCCTACCTGCGGATGCCTCACGTGAACTACTGATGGCATACCACTACCTCCTCATCGAGGAGCACAAGAAACAAGTCAAGATACAGGAGACGCTCGACAAACGCAAGCAAGCAGCCTCCGAGTCCAGCACGCGACGAGCTGCGCTCTCCGCCATGGCACCCGGCTCTAGCACAAACGGAAACCAGGGAAACAAGCACCGCTCTAGGGTGGAGAACATGGATCCCAAGGAGCGCTGTGACGTGACCCAAACTCTTCACACATCGTTCATGGATATGGATGCCGACGGCAACATCATCCCGAAGACGCCACAAGTTGCGATCATGGTAGCCACTGCGTACCTCGCAGCCCACCCACCTCCGGAGGGGGACCCGAAAAGGGCCATGCATAAGTCCACACTCACCGGACTAGGACTAGTCGGAGCTGCGCTCCACGAAGACGCTCCTGCGGAGCCGAAGAAGAAAGCTCCGGTCAGGCGCGACCGGAGTCCCACCCCTTCATCCGAAGAAGAGGAGGAACATGACCTTCCTCGGAGGAAGAAGAGCTCACGTCACCATAAACGCGACTACGACGCCAGAGACAAGCTTACACAGCGCAAGATCGACAAAGCACGAGCCAAACGTGCATGCTCGTCTGAATCCGAGATGGACGAAGACGAAGGAGAACTCTGCGGAGCTCGATGCTTCAGCAGATCCGTTCGACGAACGCAGATGCCACGCAATTTCAAGCTTCCTTGGGATACTCCGAAGTTCAACGGCACGCAAGATCCAAAATCCTGGCTCAGTGACCATCTGTCATCCGTCAAACTTCACGGAGGCAACAAAGAAACCGCCATGCAATGCCTTCAGCTGCAGCTGACAGGCACGGCGCGGGTCTGGCTCAGCAGCCTATCATCAGGGTCCATCTGAAGCTGGTAGGAGCTCGCTTACAGCTTCATCCGAAATTTCAAGGGCACTAGCAAGAGGCCCGCCTCAATCGAAGAGTTGCGAGCCTGCACTCAGAGAACGGGTGAATCTATTCGCTCGTACATACTACGCTGGTCTACAACCAAGAACTCCGCAGCACACATCTCCGAAGAGAGGGCCATCGACGCCTTCAGGGACGGCGTCAAACGCCAAGACTTCAAGGAGGAACTTGGGCGTGTCAAGCCCAAGACACTCGACCACCTCATGGAAATTGCCAACAGTTGGGCAGACGGCGAAGATTGCATCCAGCGAGCGCAATCGGATGAAGAGGACGACTACGACCGAAGACGGGAACGCCGCAGCAAGAGGAGATCGCGCGTCTACGAAGATCGCGACGGACCTGACATGGTCGCGGCCGGCTACGCCGACCGCCGCAACGACAACAGCCGCAACAGCGGAGGATACCGCGGCGGAAACTTCCGCGATAACGAACGCCCCACACAGTCGTGGCAACGCCGCGACCGCGACAACGGACCCTCAGCATTCGACAAACTTCCGGGTCCATGCACCATCCACTTCTACATTGACAAACAAGATGGCAAAAAGAAAGCCAGCCACATGCTCAAGGACTGCCGCGAGTTCCAGAAACTCAGCCAAAGCATGACGCAGATGAGGCAACAAGCCCTAATCCTTGCGTTCGGAAGCGCACCTGCGCAAGGCGAAATAGCACATGGAGCTCCTCCACCGCCACCTATCGGAGGCCCAAACCAACCAGTCGCACCAGCACAGAACAACGCCGGGATCGGGTATCCCCCACCGAAAGGAGCACTAAATATGATCCAGAAGGGACGCCCCACGAATAGGGTGTAGAACAAAATCACCCGACAAATCAACTTGGTCGTAGCAACTCCGCCTGCAATCCCTGAGTACCTCAGCGGATCGAAGTCCTGCATCACATTCACTCATGCGGATCACCCTTGCCAGATCCCTCGCCCAGGTCATGCTGCCTTGGTGCTGGAGGCGCAGATTGGAGGCTTCGAGATGAGTCGCGTCTTCATGGACAGCGGCAGCGGCATCAACCTAATGTTCGCAAGCACCCTAGCAGCAATGCGGATTCCACAATGCAGCCTAGAACAATCGGACACAACGTTCCACGGCATCGTCCCAGGGAAGGGCATATTTCCCCTGGGCAAAATAGGGCTCGATGTCATCTTCGGGAAGCCGGATAACTTTCGGCAGGAGCGACTCGAATTCGAAGTGGTGGACTGGCCGTCGCAATACCACGCCATCCTGGGGCGTGTAGCATTCGCAAGGTTCCTGGCCGTCCCACACTACGCATACCTACTACTCAAGATGCCAGGACCAAGAGGCGTCATCACGATCCACGGGAGCTTCACCCGATCAGACCAATGCGACAGGGATTTCAACAAAATCTCCCAGTCTTTCGGCATGCAGGACGAGCTTATAAGGCTCCACGAGGCGACGGACAATGGGGCACCCCCAGTCACAAGGAAGAACGCACCTGACATGTCCTTCGACTCCACCGTCAATACCAAGAGAGTGCAGGTCCATCCGACTGATGCCTCCAAGACGGCGCTGATCGCCAACGACCTCAGTCCCGCATAGGAAGGCGCGCTCGTCGATTCCTCCGTGAGCGCTGGGAAATCTTCGCCTGGTGTCCTGCGGACATGCCAGGAGTTCCCAGGGAATTCACCGAGCACGCACTCAATGTCTTTCCAGACACCAAGCCAGTCAAACAGTCCATCCGAAGACTGTCCGAACCATGAGCCGAAGCCATCGGCAAGGAAATCAACAGATTACTCGCAGCAGACTTCATCCGGGAAATCAAGAAAAGCGATTGGCTGGCAAACACAGTCATGGTCCCAAAGAAGGACACGGACATCCTGCGGATGTGCGTGGATTTCACATCACTAAACAAGCATTGCCCAAAGGACCACTTCCCTCTTCCTCGGATCGATCAGATCATCGATTCGACTGCAGGTTGTGAGAAACTCTCCTTCCTCGACGCCTACTCAGGCTATAACCAAATTCGGCTCAAGGTCGAAGATCAAGAGAAAACGGCGTTTATCACACCGTTCGGAGTATTCTGCTACAACACAATGCCCTTCGGGCTAAAGAACGCAGGTGCCACGTACCAGCGATGCATGCAGGCTTGCCTCAAGGACCAAATCGGTCGCAACGTCCAAGTCTATGTCGACGACATAGTAATAAAAACCAAGGAGGCAAGAACACTTATCGACGATCTCCGCAAGACGTTCGACAATCTTGATCGCTACAGGATCAAGCTCAACCCCGAAAAGTGCGCCTTCAGCGTCCCATCGGGTTAGCTTCTTGGGTACTTCATCTCTCAGCGAGGGATCGAGGCAAACCCGAATAAAATCAGAGCCATCATGACAATGGAGAAGCCGAAAAACCTTAAAGGTGTCCAACAGCTCGCATGGGCGAATAGTGGCGCTAAGCAGATTCATCAGCCGCATGGGCGAGAAGGCCCTGCCATTCTACCAACTGCTGCGCAAAGCAGATAAATTCGAGTGGACACCAGAAGCCAACGACGCATTCGAAAGCCTCAAGCGGATCCTCTCCACCTCGCCCGTCTTGGTCACGCCAAAGGAGCGCGAGCCGCTGCTGTTGTACATATTAGCCACACACCAGGTGGTCAGCACCGTACTAGTGGTCGCGCGACCTGAAGAGGGCAAGACCCACGGGGTCCAACGCCCAATCTACTACCTCAGCGAGGTACTCACTCCAACAAAACAGAGGTACCCTCACTACCAGAAACTCGCCTACGGCGTGTTCATGACGGCTCGACGATTGAGCCACTACTTCCAAGAACATCAGGTGATGGTTGTCAATGAGGCACCCCTAAACAGCATCCTGAATAACCCGGAGGCCACAGGATGCGTGGCCCTATGGGGCATCGAACTGTCACCTCTGGACATCGTCTATGAGAAGCGACTCGCAATCAAATCTCAAGTCCTTCCAGACTTCCTGGTACACTGGATGGAGCTGCAGCTGCCAGACACCCCAGACATGTCGCAGTCATGGACGATGCACTTCGATGGCTCCAAGAGAGAGGCCGGAGCAGGGGCAGGGGTCATACTGACCTTCCCGCAAGGCGACAAGATGAAGTACGTCCTCCGAATGAAATTCTGAGCCTCCAACAACGAGGCCGAATACGAAGCCCTCATCCATGGCATGAGGATGGCAAATATATGTGGCGCAACGCGCCTGGTCATCTATGGTGACTCCAACCTCGTCGTTCAGCAGACGATGAACGAGTGCGACGCACACGCCGAAAACATGATCGCGTACCGCGCGCTCTACAACGCAATCGAAGGAGAATTCGACGGCTGCGAGCTTCAACACGTCGAAAGAGAAAGCAACGAGGAAGCCGACAGACTCGCCAACATCGGCTCCACTTGCACAAAGGTGCCACCAGGTGTGTTCCTCGAACAGATCTGCGTGACGTCCATCAAGCGGAAATTCCCCAAGGGATCACCCGAAGAAGCAGAACACTCGGGGGCTACGCTACCCGACGGTCATGAAGGACCCGAAAAGTTGGATACCGAGGTCGCCATGGTCAACCTAATGCAGGTCATGGCAGTCGAAGAAACCTGGACGCGCCCATACCTCCAGTTCCTGTTAAATGGAGAACTGCCTGACAACCCAATAGATGCCCGGCGCATATCTCGTCGGTCAAAGGCCTTCACCACCATCAATGGCGAGTTGTACAAGCGCAGTATCACGGGTGTACTACAACGGTGCGTCACCATTGACGACGGCAAAACCATCCTCCAAGACATCCACGAGGGCATCTGCGGCCACCACGCAGGCAGTCGCTCCCTTGTCGCCAAAGCTCTACGAACAGGATTCTACTGTCCAACGGCCATGAGCAACGCAAAGGACATCGTCCAAAGATGCAACGGGTGCCAACGGTTCACTGACAAACCGCACGCACCTGGGTCCGAGCTTAGACCCATACCCATAGCTTTGCCTTTTGCTCAATGGGGCCTCGACATGATCGGCAAACTGCCAAAATCCTCGAAAGGGGGACACGTCTTCCTCCTGGTCACAGTCGACAAATTCACCAAGTGGATCGAAGCCATGCTGGTCACCAACCAGAAAGGCAAAACTGCCGTCAAGTTCTTCGAGTCCATTGTCTATAGGTTCGGCGTGCCGCACAGCATCATCACCGACAACGGATCGAACTTCATCTCCGAGGAATTCCAGGACTTCTGCGAAGGCCTTGGGATCAACATCACGTACGCCTCAGTGGCACACCCGCAAACAAACGGGCAAGTGGAAAAGGCCAACGGCCTAATAGGCGCTGGCATCAAGAAGCGCCTCATGAGTTCACTCGAACAAAAAGCTAGAGCCTAGACGAAAGAGCTACCATCCGTCCTGTGGAGCTTACGGACTACGCCAAACAGCGCCATCGGCTACACACCGTTCTTCATGGTACACGGAGCCGAAGCTGTGTTACCAGCCGAAGTACGCCACCAGGCCCCGCGAGTCGTCGCTTACAGTGAAGCCGAATCCACGGCTGCACTCGAAGATGTCGTCGACACACTCGACGAAGCAAGAGACATAGCAGCAGCTCGATCAGCGGTGTACCAGCAGAGTCTCCGCAACTACCACAGCCGTCGGCTGCGCCCAAGGTCCTTCGTCGAAGGAGACCTCGTCTTACGACTCAAGCAAAAGCGACCGAATAAATTCGAGTCACCATGGGAAGGACCCTATGTCATCACCGAAGTCATCCCAGGTGGCGCCTATCGCCTCAAGCACGTGGAGTCTGGAGTCGCATACTCCAACCCATGGAACATCGCGCACCTGCGATGATTCTATCCGTAGCAACCTACCCCTTTACTTTCAATAAGGCTTTTAGCCAAGGCTATTCAGCCAAACAATATACCTCCTCCATTACGATATAAATAAAGCTAAGTGTCTCGCCCCAAAACTTCGGTTCACTATTTTCTGCAACTTTGCTATATGCTACAAACGCACTCGGGGGCTCCCCCACCTCACGATTTCATCGACTGAGGATCAAACGTGTACACCTGAGTAGCTGACAACGTCAGGCAAACGAAAAGGACACGTACCCAATCAAAGCACTGCGTGCTCACAAACCTTTACAACAAAGGGCACAACACGCCCATCCAAAATATACAAAATTTTACATCTCTCTCTTTTTACAGGTACTACCTATGTTGAAGAACAACCTGGGCACGCCGCTCAAACAAATCTACAATCTGTTCGGCATACTGCCTTATAGCCGCGTAATGCGGACGCATGTCCCACTCGCCACCATCCGGTCGAAGAGGTAACCCAGCGGCCACAGCAGCCAAATCCATGTCAGGCCGGTGCAGCCTCACAAGAGACAACGCAGCCTTCACTCCTGCGATAAGCTGCTGCCGCACCAACTCCTTGACATTGCTTATGTTCCGAAATTTCGACAGAAGACCCGCAAGGCTTGTCGGTAGGGCATCCAAAGGGAACATGACGTGCAGCACCGAGGCAAATGATTTCTGCACTTGGCGGAGCACCCGCAAAACTTGATGGACACGATCCTGCACCGTCGCCAGGGCTATGGCGCGATCACGATCCATCCAGAAGAAGCCGCCGGCCTCCATGTCCTGTTGAGTCAAGCAATTGACCCGAATATCAAGACGCTCCTTTTCTTCCCTCGGAGCAAGATTTGCACCTGCGACAATCGGACAAAATAAGAGTAAGGCCAGCAGGCTCATCCGAAGAACCCAGCTACAGCTCGAACCAAAGAACAACTTACATTGCAGCTGCTCGGACAGCCTAACCAGTTCCGCCATCAAGTACTACTCTCTGGCTGCACCACGATCTGCCTTGGACTTCCAAACATCGGCATGACCGCGCAACCCGAGCAACTCCCTCTCCAGACTACGCACACGATCTCGAAGAAAAGAGAGCTGCGAGGAACCATCCAAAGATGGTCGCGGCGGCATTACGGACGAGGTGTCAACAGGGTCAGCACCCGAAGGAACCTAGAGCAACAGAAAAAGAAAGGGACACAAACATTCAGACAATGGCAGAGCACAACTCAGAAGAATTCATTAACATATAAGGCCACTACCTGGCACAAGGATGGTGTTCTTCAAAATATTTACAGCAAAAGGAAAATACAAACTATCCTACGTCTACAAAGCCTAAGACGTGGCACCTTGAGTCGCCTCGGAGCCAGACTGCCTAGCTTTGGCCCCGCCCTGCTGCCGCAGTGCGTACTCAGACAACAAATCAATGAGCTTGGGCCCATATCGTTTGCAGCGAGCGGAGTAGGCAGCGAAGGCTACCTCGGATCCATCTGCAGTCGTCGGCATCCGAGAGGTGATCTGGGGCAGGTCCAGCTCCGCTCCAGCCGCCAAGGCCATCGCCAGCCCGACGGACGCGTCGATGCCCTTTTGCTTGCGCTTGTACTCCGCAGGCGCTTCGGCTGATAAAGCCTCCGCCAGGGCATCCACATCGTCAAGGGCCACGCCCTTAGGGAAAATTTCCCTGTAGAAGCGTCCAAGGACCTCCTTCGCCTTGGCAAGGGAGCTGACGACGGTGCTGCAGCGGTCTTCGACCGCCACAGTAGCATCATCTAGAGCACTCCCGTGCTCTAGAGCACCGCAGTCAAACTCGATGCCTGCGGCATCTGAGATATAAAAAGAGATAAGACATGAAGAAAGGCAGCACAGAAGAGCAAAGGAAGCACGAAGAAACAGGCAGAAATATAGTACTTACCCGAAATAGCCTTGGCAGCATCCATGAGCTTCGTCGCCACCTCCCTCTCGCGTGCAGCCGCAACAGTGGCCAGCTGCTCCTCACGGTCCGCGGCCTCCTGCTGCAGACGCTCTTTCGCTTCGGCTGCCTTAGTCAGCTCTAGCTCGAGGCGTTCTTTCGCACCAACGGCAGCCTCGGCCTTCTTCTTGAGAGCGTCGACCTCACGAAGAGAACTATTATGCTCCTCTGCATTCAAAGCAAGAAACATCAGGAAGCAGGACTGGACTAAACGACAAAGGCACCTAATGGCGAATAGATACCTTGAAGCTGCCGAAGGTTCGCCTCCAGCACCAGACGCTCCTACACCAGCCGCTTGGCCTCCTGCACAAAAGGCTGCAGAAAAAGGAAATAGCAGTAAGAAAAGGACTTGGGGGCTACGCCCAACAAAAGGAGTAAAAACAATATCAGCACACGAAGACACTCGGGGGCTCCCCCCGTGACATGAAGCAGGAAAACTTACATGCTCCGATGACGACTCCGAAGGCCCGCTTGCGAAATTATGAGGCGCAACCACCTGCACCTCCTGCACAGGAGGATCCGGAGCGGCGCCTCCCGAAGTCGCCACCGTTTGAGGAGGAGGAGACGCAACCTTCGACTCCCCCATCATCTCCCGCGCACCATCACCGGAGGAATCGTGGGAGGAGTGCCTGCATACGAACCAATCAGCACAAGTGCAAAAATCATAAAGGAAAAAGGACAGTAGCACAACAAGAAACTTACGAGCCGAGCGAGCTCAGGTCGAAGACAGGAGGAGCCTTTCGGGCTCTCTTCTCCTCCTTTTTCTCTTCCTTCTTCTCCTCTTTCTTCTCTTCCTTCTTCCGCTTCGCTGAAGGGTGCGGCGCTACAGCCCGCACAGGAATGGCAGGAATGGGAGAGGAAGAATCCCCATGACCGTCACTATGACGCTCAAGGCCCAGAGGGTTCCTGGGAGTTGGAGGAGTCGAGGCATCGGAATACTCGCTGGAGCTCCGTACTCGCTTGCGCGTATGATCCTCACTCGACTCGTCGGCATCCTCCGCTGGAGATCGCGCCGACGGCAGCTCGGACATGGACTCAACCACTTCATTATCCGGGGCAGCCGGAAATAATTCGGGCAATGGAGGTACCATGCCTGGCACTTTGAAGCTCTGCAAAATCAGAAGGAACTTTATTAGCAAACAAAGAAAATAAATACGCAGCTGACAAAAAGCACTACGTGCACAAATCTACACCTGCGGTACGACAAACGTCGAAGAAAATGGAGGCGTTAGCGACTTCCCCGCAATTTCTTCTCCGGCCTTGAACTTCAGCAGCACGCGAAGGGCCTTGTCAAGGTCCCCCTCGGAGATTTTTTCAGCCGAAACCCTCGTCGGATCACGGCGCCCAGAATAAAGGAACATTGGGTGCGCCCTCGCTTGGAGAGGCTGCACCCGACGCTCAAGAAACGTCCGGATGATGTCCACGCCGTTCACCTCCTTCTCCGGAATCAGCTGGAGATCCTCCACCCGACGGTAAAGGGCCTCTATCTCCGTCTTCTCACCGTCCAAGATTTGGTTTTTCCAAGACCTTTTCGGCTCAATCATTTGGGAGGGGTCAAAGGGAATAAGACCAAAATCTTGCCCGGGCACTACGGAGTCACGGATATAAAACCATCGCCTCCGCCAGTACTGGACAGATTCGGACATGGAAAAAGAAAAGAAGAAAAGATTGGGACGAAGAGAGATGATGCAACCCCCAATGGGATACACACCATCCGAACCAGATAACCTCTTCACGGAATAGAGCTTCCGGAAGAGGCCAAAATGCGGCTCAATGCCAAGCCAGCACTCGCAAAAAGTGATAAAACAAGCAACGTGGAGAAGAGAATTGGGAGACAAATGATGAAGCTGAATCCCATAGAAGAAGAGCAGTCCACGGAGGAAGTTGTGGACTGGAAAAGAAAACCCGCGCATAACGAAGGCGAGAAACATAACCCGATACCCAGATGGGGGACGGGGGATTACCTCATTGCCGGGGAGTTTGACGGCCTCCCTATCCTGCGGGATCAGGCCCCGCTCGCGAAGCTTGCGGAGATCGCTCTCCCGCGTCTCTGATCGCCGCCAGCCACCATCGGTGACGCGAGTAGCGGTGGCGCCTTTCTGTCCTCCGGCGGCGCTGGTCCCAACGGCGGACGAGGACTTCTTGGATTTCCCCATTGTACTACGACGGCACCGGCGGTGAAAACACAGAAGACGATGATGGAAATGTGAAGGAAATCCTAGCGCGCAGCAAGAATCGCTAGAGCACAAGGAAGCAGTGAAAACAAGAGCTGATGCGGTGAAAACAAACTGCGGCTTTCCCCAATGATTATAACAGCGAAGACGACGCACGACAGCCGTCCATCCAAAAGACCTAACGCCAACGGCAAATCTGATCGTACACGTGTCAACATCACAACGAACCGTCGTTACCACGCCGTCCACTACGCGCGGAAATCGAGGAGATGCCGTAATTATCTCCACGCCGCGCGTGACCGGTCAATTCAAAGTCAGCAAGTGGGACCCATGTCCGTCCAGTCAAGTCATCTCTGGCGCAGCAGACGCTTGAGGTCATCGATCGTCAGCACTGACGTCACCAAAAGCTATACTAGCACAACCGAAAATTCTTCGGCTCCACAGCTAAGAGTACTCACTCGAATCTTCGATTCGACTAAATACTCGGGGGCTACTCCTATCAGGAGCGCTGGCCGCGCACCCGAAAGACGAATAAAGACAAAGTACTTCTCTGAGTCCTACGTCGAGTCTACGACTCCACTACGGACTCGGGGGCTACTCCCATAGGGAGGATGGATTTAAGCATCCGAAATTTTTTCGAGTCCTACGGACTTAGCAACTAAACAATGATTGAACTAAAGTCTCCGCTCGAGTCTACGACTCGAGCAGACACTCAGGGGCTACTCCCATAGGGAGCACTGGTCGCGCACCCTATGAAATCTTCGACTACGATCTTTCGGATCAACACGCAAAAACTTTTTGGCAACTCTGCCCCAACAAAATGCTGAGTGAGCGACAATCTCCTTGGCCACCCGAAGCACCTCCGTGGTGACAAATGTTCGGATGTTGCGTCTACGACGCAAAGATAAGACCTGCAGATATCATCTGATGGCCTGGCAACGCACCTGACTGCGCTCTGCTAGTATAAATCCATGCCAACAGGCGTGATGAAAAATCCCGACGGACGCGTTGGGTACATCAATTAAAAGCACTGGAATTCCACTCCTGTAAGTCCTCCGCGACCTGAGTTGAATTACGCCAGCATATGTTCCAGGTTCAAGTCTAGGGACTCGAACCTGATGAAGATCATGTTGTTTCGTCCTAAGACAGTTAACTGACCCTGATCCGTCGGGTGAGTCAGACACATGTATCAACAATCCCTACACACGTATACTGTTACTACCCAGTTGCATCCGAAGGATTGAAGAGTCCTCAGCCGAATCTACGATTCGACTGATCACTCGGGGGCTACTGACATGGTTATACCCTATGGGTACGTGACTTCAGCATAGCTGGTCCAGCCCAAGGAAGGCCCACGGCAGATGTACGCCGGCCCATGAAGATTTTCGGGTGGCCAAGGCCCGTGACGCCTTCGAGTCCTTGGAGAACAAGACTAGCGCAGATAGGAAATTCAAAGGGGTAAAACCCTAGAACCTGTAACCGACTAGGACTATGCCCGGGACCTGCCTAAGTCTATATAAAGGCCAGGAGGGCACGTCCTAGATCTCTCGACTCATACTTTTGCACACGCCTTTACGCCAGATCGAATCTGCGCACCCTGTAACCTTCGGTTCCGCCGTAATCAAGAGCAGACAAGCAGGAGTAGGGTTTTCCCTCCGGGGGCCTGAACCTGGGTAAATCTCGTGTCCCCTGGTTGCTTGTCTGTTAACCGTGCCACGATCTCCAGCATCCCCATCTTTTCCAAAATCCAAGTCCATAACAATGGGCATTGACGAGATTAAACCTCGTCAACTACTATCATGCTTAGCTTAGCTAGTAGAAAACAAGGGTGGAATATATATTCATACTATAGAATATTTCTAAGTCAAGGACTTGTGTTTTGTTTAATAAAACAACTAAGTGAATGAATCACCTGGGTGGAATGGAAGGAATGGTTTGTGTTGAGTGGTTCACAAGGCCCATTTCAATGGTTTACCTTGTGTATCTCACTTGTGGATGGCCACCCAGGAACAAAGAGATTTGAGATGTCAAGTGTTGAGAAGCTTCAAGTGCAGCCACTTGGCATTATGGGCTCTGCCTGGATCATATAGGTTGCAATAACTTAGCCAAATGGACAGTTGGTGGTAGGGAAATGATAGGTTGGAGCGCGTCCATTCTGGTCTAAGGGAAGGCTTCTGAAAGATCTTGTCTTGGGAAACCAAGTCTTGTGGGGAAAGTGCACCACCTCTGCAGAGTGTAAAATCTAAGTACTTAGCCATGTCCCTAGTAAAGGACAATTTGAGCATCAAGACATGGAAGCTATCAAGAATCTCCTCATCCAAATTTCTAAGTTAAAATCTTGTGGTTGAACAAGGGTTGAAGGATCACCAATTTCCATTGGGAGATGCCTTGGGAAAGATTTTGTCAAGCAAAAACATAGTGTTTTCAAATGATAAGGAAAATCTATTTTGAGCAAAGCAAGCCTAAGCTCCACTTAGCCAAATGCATATAGTTGATAGACTCCACTATACTACCATAGTATCACTTGCCAATACAATTCAAATGTATTGACCCTTGTGGCTGTAACTTGTTATGTTGCAGGTTTGTTTGATATTAGTGAAGTTTATTGATTAGGATTACAAGTCTACAACCAACATGTCTGCTTGTGGCACTTTGAAGATGAAGGACCCCATGCTATTGTTATATTCTGATGCATTGTAATGAGATAGCCAAATGAGCTATGTAAGATGTAATAAATTATTTTATTCCTTGTTATAAAATTGTATTATGACCTTTGTTTCTTGATATTACATCTTAATTGTGGATGCTAGCTATTGATCCAGGGACTAGCATTGTAAACATAGGGATCTCTACCTTATTAAAGGTTGGGAACCTTACACAAGTTGTATTTGCAGATAGTACATTGTTGTTTCACGTATGTGCTAAGTTGTATTTACATGCACTATTATTTCTTTTCACACACGAGCTAGTCGCACTTTTGCATACAGTAAATTGATTCTTCACATAGTAAGTTGGTATTATTAATTTCACGCAAGGGCTAAGTTGTATTTTGCATACAATTAATTTGTTCTTCAAACATTTTTTAAGTTGCGTTTATTTTTTAAGTAACTTGTTTGCTTCACATACGTGCTAAGTTGCATCTGTAGAATGATTTTGTTGCTTATTTTTCATGTGCTAAGTTGATTGCATCTTCGGACCCCTTGTTTTTTATTCCCAAATTACAGTTTTTATTTTCAATGGGTTGTTATAGGTTAGTGAATTTCTTGTTCACATTTTCCTGAGGTATTTTGATGTGACTTTGTTGTTTTTTGATCCTTCTGAAGTGCTCCAACCAAACTGTTTCTAGGAGGATTTGTCGGTTATTTTGCATGTTCTTAGGTTGTGGATCTAACTAAGTTATAGATTTTAGATAATCTAGTCAATTTTCTAGTGTAAGAAAGTCGTAGTTTGCCGTGCACTAAGAGAATTGGCTGATTTTGGTGTATAGGGACCATTCTCGCTGTTGGAGAAAATCCCTAGTTATAAAGCTCGTGGGTTGTGTGGGCCAAGATTAAGGAGATGGGAAGAACTGGATGGAGCAAGTGATTTGCTTTACGCTGGTTAAGGACGGGATCAGACGAAAAAATTGTGGTCCAAACATTTTTCCCGTATAAAAACTTTCCCTTTTGAGTGATGGAAAGAACACGTACTTCCTTTTTTTCTGGGCGAGGACTGCTTTGGACTAGTTAGCCCCGGAGGCTCGCTAGAGTGTCCTTATATACGGGGGTACATGTACAAAACAGTTATAATACAAGTTAGATTAGAGTTTTATACAAATACATCTAGTTTATCAAGAGACATTTGAGACAGCTATCTATGCAAGAATTGTTTCTTGAACTGGGCTGTACTCAAGAACGTTTTGGTTCTGATCGTTTCCTAATCGAACTCAACCTGTCTTATTTTTTTCTTTGCATATATATACTATTATATAAGTAGATAACAGATAGAACGACGATCAGACATCGCACGTACGGGCACGCCATGGCTCCACCGAGGAAAAGCGGACGCGAAAACGCGTGCGCGCCGCCGGAAACTCTGAATGCCTGGACGCTGCCGGCGGAGCTCATCCTCGAGATCGTTGCACGCTCTGACCACCGCACCCTCATCCGCATCGCCGCCACCTGCAATCTGCTCCGATGTGAAATCCGTAGCCCATCCTTCATCCATCGTATCAGCCAAGCCACTCCACGCATCCTCACCTATCTGTGCACTGACGCCGACAAGCCCCTCATCCTTGTCCACCCGGCTACGCCATCCGCTACATCCTTTTGCCTCGACCACCTCTCGCCCTTCATCTCATGCCGCACCGCCGATATCTTTGACCTTTACAGTCCCATCATGTCCCGTCACGGTCTTGTCCTCCTCGAGCGTCAAAACATACATAACGGATCCAAGTCTAACCAGTGCTTTCACCTTTGTGTATATGATCCTATGAGTGGGGCTCGTACATTCTTCTCCAGACCGCCGAAGATCAAGATCAGCCAGAGCTCCCGCCATAGATACGTCCTGCTCACCGCCATCGATGGTATCAACGAGCCCTTTCTGTTGCTCGTCGTCGATCTCTATGGATGGGGCATCAAAGTTCAGGCTGGATCATCATGTGGGACATGGGGGCCGGTCAAGTATGGGAGCGACCACGACCTCCCGTGGTGGACGCTCAAAAGACGCGGCGACCCTGCCGTCCTCCAGGGCGGCATCATCCACTGGCTAGCGTGCCACTCTCACACCAACAAAATCCTAAGCTATGACTTGGACACAGGGAAGTCCAGGTCAGTGAAGCTACCGTCCACCAATTGCAACATTTATCAACTCCACCTGGCAACGTCGTCAGACGGAAAACGACTGAAACTGCTCGGTGTCGAAGGTTTCGTGATATCCGTGTGGCTACAACACCCAATCTCAATATCATGTGGTGATGGTTGGGTCCTCGAGACTACGATTGACATGGAGGAGAAGCTACGGTCGCTTGACCCTTGTAACCCCTTTGAAGGTACATATAAGTTTATTGTGCTCCACTGCGTCGAGAAGAGGAGTGGCGACGTGCTCTTGCTCCAGGTGCATGGACAAGGTTATATTTATGATGCCATCGTGGATTTGGAGACTAAGGATATGCATAGGCAAGAGTTGGGTCCTTTCTTGTTGGAGATCGACCTAGGGTCTCGTCTGGAGAACATGAAAATATTTTCCTAGCTAGCATACCATGTAAGTAGGGCATTCTACATATGAATTTTATCGCTTGGAGCGCATGCATGTCTACCTTATATACGAATTTCTACTTTTATTCCATTATCCATGCATATTTTTATTTTGTCCAAAATGTTTTGAGGCATATATAGTGAGCATTTTTGTTTTTTTTTCGAAAAGGGGAGCGCAGCCACATATATAGTGAGCGTTTGACTCAGAAGAAATATTTTTGGAGGACGAGCATAGATGTAACTGAGTTCGTCTAGTAAAAAGGAAAAAAATTGGTGAAGCATAGATGGTGATGACACTACTATTTTGAAACCGCCACATGTATGAGCGTGTAATCTCGAATTAGCCATCAATTTGTCGGGATGGTACCACATGCCCGCGGAACGATATGAGAGATCTATTTGAACGATCCCGTGTAATTTCTTACTCCTTGGATTTATATTAGTGACCTCAACTTTATCTAAATTCGTACTATATATATAGTTAAGTATTTAGACTAGATAAATTTGTGTCTAGCCAAAGTTGAGTCCATTACTATGGACCGGAGAAAATAGTACAATTAATTCGTTAGCCTGCTTGGCTGCCCTAGTTATTTGCTTAAGCATGCAAATATATCTTTGTTCGCTTTGGTTCAAAGCAAACACGATCGGTGCCGGCACGGGAACAGTGACACGACCGGACAGCGGATACGTTTAAGATTATGGTGGATGCGAGGTTGGATGACGTTTCATCTATTATGGACTATCTTTTGCGAGTCACATCAACGTTCGTAGGGTGTTAAGTGGGATCTCACCTAAATCCCACCTGTAGTTTATTTATTAAAATTTAGTGTAAATTTTGAACAAAAATTTAAACTAGATTTTGGCAAATAAACTAGAGATGGAATTTAGGTGGGATCCTACCTCACACCCTAAACGTCCGTTTGCTTCTCTTATTTCAGCAAAACTATTGATTGTTTTTATATGTGCGAGCATATGGTGTGTCCTTTGCTTCGTTTAATTCTTTGTGTTAAGACTTGTTTAACGCAATGGTATTACTAAATATTTAATTCAACTAGATATACCGCAAAGTCGATGTAAATCTCATGTACCATGGTAATTTTTTCCTAGATTCGCCCCTACGCGTCTCTGCAGCTCTATCAGTTAGACACCAAACGTCGACGGCGAGCTCAGGAGAGAGCTCGGCGGGATGGAGATGATTGTGGATGACATGGAGGAATTCGTGCTCTTCCTCCGGTGCTATCCCTCCGATATACGGCCAGCCTCCGATATAGGTACTGCTTCGTCCGTGGAAATATCAGAGACCACCCTGCTAGCTATAGCTAGCTGGTGAGCTTGGTTCTGGAGTTGATCCTTGATGCAGGTGTGAGCTTGGTTCTGGAAGCGATCGTGGGCCTAGGTGTCTGTATTTGTAGCTGTATGCTGTCCCTGCTTCAGTAGTCTCTGATTTGTGGAGACAGGAAATCTGGATGATATATAGTAACAGATACAACCATAACTCGTGGTTGTGAACTTAAAATTAGGATACCCCGCCCATCATGAGCATAGAACGTAATCACCGTATATGTACTAAATACTCTAGTGAGGCGGCTTGGTTTCAACCTGGTGAGTTGCAGCATAGTGACAACACCCCATATGGTGGCGGCTCTCGGTTGCAGATTTTGAGAAAGTGGTCTCCTCGTTTCAAGGAAGAAAATCGAATATAGAGGCTCATAATTTAGCTCTTTACGCATTGTTTTTAAATCCAGGGCGCTATCCGTGGCTGCTTGAATCTCATGACATCTTGTCAATTCCTGTAACTTTGGCTGTTGATTAATAAAGCGCACAAGTTACTCTAAAAAGGTGCAATTAGGATAATTATTTGTTTTAAAATATTTTAAAATTATGACGAAAAAGTGTTCATGTGGCTCTCAGTAATTGTTCATGCGGACAAAATAAATTCTTCATGAGGTTCAAGATAAATGTTATGTTCGTTAATTAAACAGAAAAAAAGAGGAAGAGAAAAACAAAAACAAAAGAACAAGGAAAAAAAGAGGAAAGCTTACCTAGGCAGCCCACAGAGCAGGATCATGCGGGTGTTGCAGGCTTGCAGCTCTAAGGGGCGTTATAAGCGTCATCAGGAAGGAGCTGATTTAGGGTTAGAAATATACAACTTCAATGCCTAGCTAGTTCCTCTCCATCTGTTCACAAGGAAATCTAAGAGCGTGCACATGCCATGCCAACAAAAAAAGTAGTTTCTCATCGCCCTGGCACGCCTGTTCCGACCCCTGCGAGGATGGCTGGTTAGGGCTCGACCACGACGACACGGGCAAGGTGACAATCATCAACGTGCAACGAAAGGGCCTTCTCGGGTCCATTCAAGACATGTTGTCGATAATGGCTCACTTTCAGACTGCATGATTTGTATCTCAGACTCAACACCCTCACTAACATGTGCTTCTAATCTAGTCTCTCCACTAGTTCGAGACGCTACGCGTCGACGGCAATGCTTTCACCAAAAATCTGAGGACATTCTTCGTCGCCAGATATATTCTCTTTGTTATATTGAAATCTTAAAAATTCATATAACGTCATAAGCTCTCTTTCTTCTATTTTTAGAGTGTGTGAGACAATGAATCTTAACAGAGGCACACAAACTGGCACGACAAAGCCAAAACCAATGGGCAGTGTGGTAAACAATAAGCAAATTAAAAAAACACATCACAAGCTTACAAGCTTTATGAGTATAGTGGATCTTGGTGCATTAGAGACCAAAGTGGAGCTTAGATGATGGTTCTCAATACACTAAACCATCAATCAGTTGGCAATGCTTGTAGATGGAAGAACCAACTGTATTAATTAGACTCCTTACCATGCACTTAGGGGAGGAGGCACCCCTCGCTATACTTTAGGGCCTCTTTGGTTAACACGATTTTCTAAAACACGGTATATGGAAAATGTAGGAATACGATGGCACGACATGTTTGGTTTCGCTGCTGGATCCTGAGAGAGAGGGCAATCTGGCAATCGACTACGATACAATAAGGCAACGTTGTTGGTAGCCAGAATGAGCATCACACATGACTCGAGGACACCGAACACATGGTATATGGTGTCATTGAGTCCGAGGCGGCAAAAGTCACGTCGGTGACCATGTCGCTCATGTCGCAGTAGATGTCGAGCCACCAACCTTGTGTGTGGGGGGTGGGTGGGGGGGTGGGGGGTGGGGGGTCCCTTCTAACTAACTGCAAAAGCCTCGTGAAGAGAAATGCCCTTGTGATCATAATAGACAAGCCGGCACATTGTCACATGGGCCTAGATTTGAACGGTAGAAGATCCTATCAAAGGCCACCTTAGTGATATCACTCGCTAGGTCAATCTTGCAAACTCCACGAGAGCACCCATGAATAAATTTTCCTTGATCAACACCGTGCTAAGATCTCCCACTCAGACCAGCGATATTGTCATGACACCGGCAATACAATTGTGTGGAACGTCGACCACCTCGAGACTCCATATATAGGCCGCTGAGGTCAGGAAACTGGCACGTAAAGTTGTTATGGTCGATATGTAGCTCCTGAAGTTTTAGAAGATTTGTGATGAAGTCAACTAAAACATGGCGAGGAAGTTGTTGCTAAAATCAAGGCGGGTGAGAGTATAGTTTATTAATGTTGCTGGAAACTCGACGTTGCTCATGTTGTTCGCTAGGGAGATTTTGCTAGGGCTGGGAAATGAGTTGGCGAACTAGAAAAGGTCCCAGAGACATAAGCGATGTAGCCAAGCTGGGTGAGGATCATTTGGCAGCTCCCAATCCAGAGTTGTGATTTATTACTAACGGTAAAGAATTGCATGGACTTTGTAGTGGACAAGAAGTTTGCATGCACCAAAGTAAGTCACCGTTGAGGTGTAACTTCATCTTCTCGAGGAAGATATTCTCACGAATCTTTCCATTGTTATTGTTGTCATGCAGGTCGGGCACTACATTGTGGGGACTAGGCTAATTTCCAGTGCCAAGGTGTTGTTGAGTCCTAGATCACCGAGACTCTCCCGTGTGATTGTCAGACCATGCTAGTCTAGTTGACGTTGTCACTGGCGGCAACTTTGTTGTTACTCCACGCTAGAGCTTGATTGGCATCGAGGGTGGTCGCAATGATGCACATTATGTACTCGTTTCTATATGTGTTGCTATCCCCTCAAGCGCGGGGAATGTCGGTGAGAAAGTTAACAGTGAATATTTTGAAATGCTCCAACCGTAAAGTATATAATGCATAAAAGTGTTTCTGGTTTTGACTTCCTAATGAATAAAGGAATTTGTATATTATTGTTCCGGTTCTGAAGTGTACTTGCTAAGTATATTCTATTACTCACTCTTACTTCTCTTTGAATTTTATTTGGTTTTCAGGTATTCACTGCAGCGACATGCATGGGAGGGAATAGATCACCATCACTCAGAGCCCATTCCTACACTATATATCATAGACGGTTTTACAACACATGAATCTTAGAAGTTAGAATGTCCTTAGTACTTTGCCATAGTTCGTGGATTTCTTCACACGATTTTGTGAGCCGCTATCTCGCTCGAGTTTCAATGCTCAGGTCGTTGTTGGGCACGTAGTATATGAACTATGTGGAAGTTTATTTACATTGCTATTGTTGGATATATATACATTAAGTTATGTTTTGCCTATCGTGGATGTCCTTTGAAACAAAGGAGATGCTACCGAAATTTTGAATTGTCCTTAGTTTTGATCATAACTTTTGAAGTGTGGTAATACCGCCAGTTAGAGAGAAAACTGATGCGTCACAGACGGCCTTGACACAAAGAAAAAGGTAGCCAGAAACTAAGAATATGGGCGCCATCGATCCTAGCGCATGCTTGGTGTTCCCGCGTTGAGCAAGGAAAGCCTAAATATTTTTTAGACCCCGGGTGAATTAAAACAAATAATATTTATACTAGATATTTATACTTTCTTATTTATAATTATTGTAAAATAACATATTTACTAGTTAACCTAATAATATTGGTAGATATTAAGTATAACATTCTATGTTATACATTTCTAACGTCTATCATGGAAAAAATCGATCATACACACCTTTCTTATTTTTCCTCTTTCGGGACAACACCACTTACAAGATTAAGCAGTAATCTATTAAGCATAAGAAATGTAAAATTAAAGGAACCAAATTTCATGCATGCGAGGAATAATTTATGCATTTGGATAACTTATAGTGTATAAATGTTCGTGCTTGTGTTTTTCTATTATGTTCTTAAATATCTCGGCATGCATCTATAAAATATATTTTTAACAAGTATCATGTTTGTGGGTTCTAGTATGAGAGCAAATAATATCGCTAGATTGTTTCGGATCAAACTACTATCCACGCCATTCTAATTTTTTTCGGTCGTGCGATGGACGCCGAAGAGGACACGTGGCGCGGTCCCAGCGATGCTCTGCTCTCACGGAAGGTGGGCCCCACTACGGGTCAGGGCGGCAGATTTCCTACCGCGGACGGATGTCCACGTGTCATGGGCCCGCTATCGGCATATGTGCAGAGCTTCGCACCGCCCAACCAAGACGTTTCTCAATGAATGGCGTGTTTTCAAATAGCAGAAGTCTTCGTGACTTGGCTAAACATTTATTTTCTGCTGACTATGTAAGAGATTATAAGTTGGATTTTCTGGATATTTTCTAAAACTGGTAGCGTGATTTATCACAAAATTACTCAATCACCTCTCCGCTGGAGTAGATTTTACATGGATTTCACGTCCGCCACGTGGTAGATCGGGCGGTATCCTATTCAATGTTAGGGATGAGACCGTGGATGTCTTATGCAGTTCGGTTGAAGATATTTTTTATCAAACTCCATATCCGTAACAAGGCTGATGACTTCACTTGGTTTTTAGTCGTTGTCTATGGTGTCTCCCTGGATGTTTATAAGTCTGAGTTTTTGCATGAATTGGTTAATTTGGCGAAATATAATTTGCTAAGGTTTCCTCACGAGAAAAGTCGGGTGCGTTCGATGAACATTGACCTTTCTTATTTAATTCTATCATTGACAGTTTAGATCTAAGAGAGGTTTCGATGCTAGGAAGACAGATCACTTGGGCTAATACGTGTGCGGACATACGAGAAATTGGATAGAGTACTTATGAATACCGACTGGGAATAGAAGTTTTCAGCCTGCTTGCCATTATTTGGTCTCTATGGCTATGTACAAATGACAATATTTTTAATAATAAATATTTTCTAACTTGTAGGTTATCTACCGGAGTACGACTACTCTCCGTTTATAGTTATCTCTACAACGCATGAAGTTTTGTGATTTGCTTATAGAGGGATAGGATGTACTCGCTTGGAGGATATGGAGAGCCATACTTTTTCTTGACTTAGATGGCATCGTGAGCTTAGAATTGATCTTCCATCCTTGTAGGCATGAGGATATACAAACTTTGTTATAATGATTGTCTAGTTTTC
Organism: Avena sativa; assembly: GCA_916181665.1. Classification (NCBI taxonomy): domain Eukaryota; kingdom Viridiplantae; phylum Streptophyta; class Magnoliopsida; order Poales; family Poaceae; genus Avena; species Avena sativa. The sequence goes on from OV702296.1 coordinate 291,756,162, forward strand.
TTGTTGTTCAATTTCGGATCTTTGTTGACGGTGTGCATCCTATTTATACCGAGGCCGTGTAATTGATACTATACGTAATAAAGTGTCCATTTTTTTAAAAGAAAATTATGTGGTGTAAATTGTGGTTTCTGGTACTCTAGGTTTCTTACTCCGTGGACCGGTTAACCAGGTAGGGTTTATCATGATGCTAGCTATGCATGGTGATCAGATCACGACCATCTTAAGTTTCACTAGGATTTTAGCTCGAAAATGTTGTTCTGTGTGGCATAGAGTTCGTGCACAAGCAAAGCTTTGATGAGAAAGACTGAACACAGAAGAAAAAGATACCTGGTCTTATTTGTTCACAGATATGGCTGCCGATTAGAAGATTAAATGCTGTTGGAAGAAATCGCTGGAAAAAGTTTGAGGAAAAATCTTTAAATTCCAAAAACTGGATTGTTTTCGTGGCTCGTACACAGTTTTAGTGCAGAACGGCGGCACAAGTCGAACAGCTCGGAGGGGCGCTCCTGCCTCGTGAAGATCCTTCTCCGGGGTCCGGGCCGCGCACGGTTCCCGTTTCCGCCCGCATATATAGTCCAAATCCACGTCGGAGCGCCGGCACCGTCGCTCATTCTCTTCCTCGTCCTCTTGTCACACGTGTCACGTGTGCATTGATGGTTAGTTTCCGTTACAGCTTAGCTGGAGCGCCGCCCTATGATCTGTGGCAGCGGCAGGCCGGCAGTGCGGACTCACCGTACGTACATTAAGCAGTCAACAACTAGGCCGACCACACCTGAGGCCCAGACGAGAGGGCAGGTCGCGAACGGTAACGATACACACGTGAGAGAGACGTGAGGAGGAGGTGAGGTCGGCACAGCCGCGAGCCGGTGGTGGTGTGGTGGTGGTACTCGCGTCTCCCTCCTCTCATCGTCTCTCTTTTCCTTTCCCTCCTCTTTCTCTCCACTCCCTCCCGGCTCCCGCCCTCCCTCCCTCGCGCTCGCTCCGGGAGCGGCAGAGAAATGCGACCGCGATGCTCCCCTCCTCCCCCCTCCCAGCCCTAACCCTAGCCCTCCCGCCACCCGCTCCTCTCCACCGCCGTGTCTCCGCCGCCCCGCCCGCCGCAGTCTACAAGCCCCCACCCCCGCGCCAGCCCTCCCGCCGCCGCGTCTTCGCCACCTACAAGCCCCCGCCGCGACAGCCCTACCGCCGCCGCCCCGCCCCCGCCCCGGGCCCGGGCCCGCGCCCGTCCAATGCGCCCCCGCCGACCCCGCCCGGCGCCGGGCCACAGGAGGAGCTGGAGGCGGCGATCTTCGACTTCATGCGCAGCTCCGAAAAGCCCGGGGCCTTCCCCACCCGCGCCGAGCTCCTCGCCGCGGGCCGCGCGGACCTCGCCGCCGCCGTCGAGTCCAGCGGAGGGTGGCTCTCCCTCGGCTGGTCCTCTGGCGACGAGCGCCTGGCGACACCCGCGGCCTCGTCGGGCGTCCTCAACATGCACCCTGACTACCCGCCCGTGGCCGCCGCCTCTGGCCTAGCGCCACAGGCCGTTGACGCGGCGGCGGCGGCTCCCTCGAGGTTGGTAATTCAGTTACTATCATATCATGAACCGTTCATCATATGTTTAAACGGTTAAGTTTGCTGAATCCCGCATGTTTCAGGGAGCCCGAAGCATCGCCCTCCGGGAAACAGCCGGAGACGGAGGAGACGCCGTGGGTGCCTCCTAAATCTCCTACCTATGGTTTATTTGTTCTCTTATTATTGGTTCCTTGCTGATTTTGCCTTGTGCTCCAATGTTGTTTGCAGGGAGCCGGGGTCTGGCGCAGGCCTTCAGGGGATGCTCACAAGGCTACATCTACAGAGAGAGAGGGAGCGCGCACGCCCGCCGCGACGGAGCAATGCAGAAGTGGGAGGGCACGGTCTAAATGGTGGTATGTGTGCTTTCAGTTCTCTGCATATTTCTTTTCACGATTCTAGCAAAGCTCTACTGCGTTATAGTGTTTTTGTCTTCTTGCTCATACTAGTAATTTGTTCTGTTTGGTTCGGACTTGTGTACAAATAGCCCGTGTCTTCCTTTGTGACATACATGGGGAATAGTTCATTTTCATCAACTGTCCCATTCTTAACATAATACCACCTAAAAGAATTCAAGAGAGGCCATACCCCTTAGTACATATGCATAGTTGATTGAATTAGTGCACTTCACTAGTTGCAGAAATATTTTCTAACTAGTTGCCGCTTTAGGATCGACAATGCATGATTTTCTCAGCGCTTTGTCAGGTAGCGGAAGGATTTTGCCTGGAGGCTTGGAGAGTAAAATCCAAACACTCCCACCTTTTAAAATGTCAATTAAAAATAGCGTTGTTTTGTTATTGTTACACAACTTGTGGAATAATCATGTCTGTGAATGTTCATTTTTTATGTACTCCCTCCGTCCGGAAATAAGTGACTTGGGTTTGTCTAGATTCATATGTATCTAGACATGTTCTCCCTTCATCCAGAAATAAGTGACTTAGACTTTTCTAGATTCGCATGCATCTACACACTAAACGTGTCTAGATACATGTGAATCTAGACAAAACTAATTCACTTATTTCCGGACAGAGGGAGTACCATATAGTTTGTTTTCTAGCTTCTTGATTCTTCATTATATATAAACTGATAACATTATGCCTGTGTGTTGTACATTTGCAGCTTTGGTGAACCTTAATGGAGCTCCTACTCGCACTAAGACTGGTGGTATGTACACTCGAAGGATACCTGAGAACGGAAATATAAATGGAATACTAGAGGACAACAAAGCAGGGAGTTCTACCAATGATGCATGGCGAAGATGGTCATTGGACAAGAGTAGGTTTAGTGATTTTCAAGGTTATACGATCAACTTAACTTTCTCTTACTGTGCATCCTATTTGTTTACATATTTACTTGCTGACATTTCTAATGTAATTGCAGCTGCTGAGATCCATCCTTCTGAGAGCAGAAGTTTATCGAAACATGTTGAGATCGACACTGCGTTGGTAAAAGATGATGTTCCTGGACCATCTAATGGCGTGGCTATAAGTGATTATCCTAGTAATCATGTAGACTTTGAAAGAGATGAGATACATGCACGTCTTCAAAATTTGGAAGTGGATCTTACTGATGCTCTTGAGACGCTAAGATCAAGATTCGACAGTGTTTTGACAGATATGGTGTGTATCTATCTCTTTATATCATCTTCTTTTATCTTTTGTTGTGAATTCTTCACTTGTTCTGCAATTATAAACTGTGTACTTTGTAATGGACATGGTTCCTAACAAAACACACAAGATGACAAGATTTTGCTTGCTCTATGCACCTAAAAGTCTGCATGCATTGTACCCTCTCCTATCACAAAACAATGTGCCATCACGAGATGCATGCAGTGAAATACTTTAAACTTTGACTAACAGTGCAACAGTATCCACATCAGATTGCAGTTTGACTACATGAATACGATTTGAGTTCATTTGACAACACAACAACTTCCATAAATACTGATATTATATCTGTAATTTTTTTTGTAGAAATAGGTTTAGCATCATTTCCACTTGTCCCTTGCCTTTTCAAGTAATGTTGAACTTTCGCTATGCACGCAAATGATTATAGCTGAGGATCATCTGTTGCAGTGCTGAGTGTAGTTGTGTTAGTCATTTCTACCAGGAATTAGTTACAATAATTTTGTTTGCGCATTATTACATGTTCTGAGGTTTATAGAATCATCTTACTATTGGTAATTGGCAATTTGGCATAGTAGGGATTCAGCCTGTATCTTTGTTCTGGTATAAGTGATAGTTGGGTTCAGCAGACCTTGCTATGAATTTGAATGATATTCGGTGATCCTGATGTATCTCACGTTGATCTTTCAAGAGGCATTATATTTGTTCTAAGCATCCAGCTTTTTTGTTTCATTTTCCAGTCAAATGGTGATGGATCAAATGTGCTGAATGGGCTTTCTGATGATTGGGAATTTGAAGAGACAAAGGTAATGCATGCCCAGGAAGAACTACGGTCAATCCGTGCCAAAATAGCAGTACTAGAAGGCAAGATGGCACTTGAAATAATGTACGCCCATCTCACGATTGAATATTGATCTGTGCTTTGTATCTCGTATCATTCCCTTTTATTAATTATATCTCATGATATCAGTGAAAGGAACAAAATAATTGAAGAGAAGCAAATGAGGCTTGATGAAGTTGAGAAGGCTCTGAGTGAGCTCCGCACAGTTTGTATTGTGTGGCCCAATCCTGCTTCAGAAGTTCTATTGACTGGGTCTTTTGATGGGTGGACAAGTCAAGTCAGCGCCTGTTCCAAATCTCTATTATTATTGTTAAATATATTTGAACTTTATGAAGTAACTACAAAATAGGTGGCAGTTCAAGGTTTCAGTTTCGGTCATTCTTTTTGTCCGCGAATTCCATTGAATTTCTCTATTAAATTGAGGATTGATAAACAGATGGAAGCTGACTATATTGCTTCACATCTAAGTTTGCAAATGTAATTTATGCCAACACCTTATCATGTTGCTATTAACTCATCTCTGATATGCTTCAAAACAAGAATCAGATAAGATTAGATGTAGTAAATATATCCCATATGAAAACCCTGCATGTTGAAGAATTCCCCGAGCTTATGCATTTCACACAGAATTAACATTATGAGCTAGTACCATGGTAGTCACGAAACTTTATACTATTAAGTTGAAAACTGAAGCAGTAGCGATGTTAGAAGAACTTCAGCAGGCAAGGTATAGTAACAAGTATGTATCTTTATGTGGTACCTTTAGCCAATATTTAGTCAGTTGCTGGGAGGATAATGGTCACATGATTGACATATCCAAAACGTCGTTTTTCAGTTTGAGCACATATAGGTGGATTACTGGATGTAGAGGGCTAAAGGGTAGCTGAGATTTTGTTCGCTACTTGATTTTTTTGCATTTCCTGTGAGTACATAAAAAAGCAATTAGTAGAAGAATCTTAGTACACACGACATTTGGCTTTGGAGTAGGAAATGTCTGCCATTTTACCGTCATGCCCTCTTTAATATAACTTAGACTATAAATATCCAATTATGTGAAGTTCATCTGTGAAATATTGTCTTATTTGGGTTGTGTACTGACGGAAGTCTCCTTGTCGTTATACATAGTTCTTTGCTTGCATGCTTAATAAAGAAGTACATGTTTAGATTGGAAACTGGAAAGATAACTGTCATTTATACGTTTTCATTACTGTATCATCTCAATCGTGAGGACAATCTGACTGTGAACTGCTTCCTTGCTTGCAGAGAAGGATGGAAAGATCAGAGAGAGGCATTTTTTCCATAAACCTGAGGTTGTATCCTGGTAGATATGAGGTAATGGTGCCATATTCTGCTTCAATCGCCACTACTTTTACATCATCTAACGGTGTTCGTTTGTGGTCCAGATTAAATTTATTGTTGATGGTGTTTGGAAGAATGATCCGCTGCGCCCTACTCTGAACAACAATGGGCATGAAAACAACCTTGTGATTGTCACGTGACTTGAATCTGCATCGTTCTAGCGATTTTTGTAGATGATAGATCGTCGTCAACATGATTGGTGCCAACTGATTGGGCCGCTTCCTCCTTGTAGCTAATCAGCTCTGCCATCATGTTGTTTCGTGATTCTTTTTAGAGAGCGTTGTACAATGTAAGCAGTGTAGGGGTCAGGGTGTTGTCTTCACCCCGTTGAGATGGGAGAAGAATATACCGGTGCTGGTGATGGTGGGTAACAATGTACATATCTCGTGATAACAAAGTTGTCCTGGTTAGTTTGTCAAGTTGGTGTTCGTATGCATATAGCTTCTGATTAAATCACATGCCGGGGACTTGCCTGACCAAACAGAGCCTGACATTGTTGTCAAGGATGGCTGTGGCCTGTTCAGCAGGTTAGCTGCCTGCTGACCGGATGTGGGCCAGTCATGGTATCCTAACGAGCTCCAACAGGGTAGCCAAAGCAAAATGCAACGGAAATGTGAAGGTACGAGTCTCCATTGGGTCGATCATATACAATGCCTGACTGAACCCATAAATACAGTGCTGGAAGGAGATAGAAACACTGCTTATTTTCATGCAGTGGCCAACCAGCGTAGGAGAAAGAAATTAATCAACGTTTTTGATGGTCCTGATGGGCCTGTTACTGACATTAAAGATATGATTAAGGTGGCAACTGACTATTATAGAGAGCTTTTTGCTTGGGAACCTAGGCCTAATATTCAGCTGAAACAGGACTTTTTCTCTGAGGAAGAGAAGGTCAATGAGGCTGAAAATTTGAACCTAGGTGCAAGTTTCTCTGAAGAAGAAATTAGAGTAGTTGTTTTTACTGGGGCCCCTGGCCCTGATGGTCTTTCATTTATGTTTTATCAATCTTTTTGGGATATCTTGAAGCATGATCTTATTGCTATGTTCCAGTCCTGGCATGAAGATCAGTTTAATATCTTTAGGCTTAATTTTGCTATGATTACTCTGATTTCTAAAGAAAATAAAGCTAGGACAATGAAAAAATTTAGGCCAATTAGTCTTTTGAATTGTTCTTTCAAAATCTTTACCAAGGTTCTGACTAACAGACTTGCTACTATGATTGGTAGATTAATCTCTCCTAGTCAGTCTGCATTTATTAGGGGTAGGTTTATTCTGGAGAGTGTGGTTACTGCACATGAGGTTGTGCATGAGGTGCATAGGAATAAGAAGCAGGGCCTAGTTCTCAAAATAGATTATGAGAAAGCCTATGATAGAGTTAATTTAGACTTTTTGTTTGAGATTTTAGAGCTAAGAGGTTTTTGTCCTATCTTTATTAGATTTATTAAGCAGATTACTTTAGGGGGGTCTGTGGGGGTTAAAGTCAATGACTTCGAGAGTGATTTTTTTCTTGACTGGTAAAGGCCTTAGACAAGATGATCCCATTGCCCCTCTGTTGTTTAATCTGATGATTGATGTTTTTTCTAGGATGTTAATTAAGGGGGCTAGTTGTGGAGCCATTAAAGGTCCCTGTTCTAATTTCTTTCCAGGAGGGATTGTTTGTTTGCAATATGCAGATGACACACTCCTCTTCTTGGAGCCTAGTGAATCAATAGCTGTTAATCTAAAATGGATTCTCACCTGCTTTGAGCAGATTTCTGGGATGCGTATTAATTACCATAAGAGTGAGCTTATTCCCATTAACATGTCAGAGTCTGATACTAAACCTTTCCTAGACATTTTTTAATGCATTATGGGTAATTTCCCTGTTAAATATTTGGGGATTCCTCTTCACTTTGAGAAGCTGAAGAGAGAAGATTTGTAGCCTCTGATAGAAAACCTGTTGAATAGAATCACAGGTTGGAGGGGCAAACTTCTATCTTATGCTGCTAAGAAGGTGCTTATTCAAGCATGTCTCTCTAGCATTCCTATCTATTTGCTTTCTTTAAGTTTCCCAAATGGGCTTTGAAACTCCTAGATTCTCATTTAGCCAATTTCTTCTGGAATGATAAAGAAGGTAATCATAAGTTGCATTTAGCTAATTGGTCTTCAGTTTGCATGAAGAAAGAGTTTGGAGGTTTGGGTATTCCAAACCTGCATGATTTGAATCTTTGCCTCCTTGGCTCCTGGATTAAAAGGTATATTCAGGGAGAGGGGGCTCTGTGGAAAAAGGTGATAGATGTTAAATATAGGACTAAGTCGCCTAATATCCTCTGTTGTCATGATGTCCACCCATCTATCTTCTGGAAAGGGGTCATGTGGGCATCTAGGGCGGTTGAGATTGGATATAAATGGCATGTGGGGAATGGTAAAACTATTAGATTTTGGGAAGATATCTGGTTTGGAAATTCTAACTTAGCTACCCAATTCTGGAAAATTTATTTGATTTCTAATCAACAGACTAAAACGTTAGCTGAGTTATGGGATGGTTCACATCTTAGATGTGATTTTAGAAGAACCTTTACTGAGGATTTAATGCTGCAATGGCATGAGCTTCTGGGCATTGTTTAGTCAATTAGATTCTCTGAAGAAGATGATCAGCTAATTTGGCAGTATGAATCTAAGGGTAAATATTCCTCAAGTTCTATGTATTCACTGGTCAATTTTAGAGGTATCACTCAGGTTTATCTCCCTGCTGTCTGGAAATTACTTATTCCACCCAGGATCCAGATTTTCCTTTGGTTATTTTCTCAAAATAAGATTCTGACTAGAGATAATCTTAGAGCCAGGGGGATTCCAAAACCTTTAGAATGTAATCTTTGCACAGAAATAGAATCTGTTCATCATTTATTTTTTGAATGCTTGGTCTCTAGCTTACTTTGGAGGGATGTTCAAGATTTTTTTGGTGTTAGTATTGTAGACTTTGAATCCCTTGCTTCGAAATGGATTGCTAATAAGAAACATCTTCATTTGAATGTGGTTTCTTCTGCTGTTCTTTGGAGCATTTAGAACAATAGAAATAGCCTTGTCTTTAATAAGACATCTTGGATTAATATGAAACAGGTTTGGCGTCTGGTCCTTTCCTTCCTAAAGACATGGCAAAAACCATTCAAGGACCTGGAGGGGGGGGGGAGATCGCCCTTTTCATGGAGAAGATGATCGACAGACTGAGAAAACCTCTGACGCTCATGGTGAGATGATCTGTGCTGGCTTCGAGTGGATTTCCACTTGGAAGACTACTGCGTCATCAAGCTATGGAGGGAGGGCATCGCTGAAACACCTCCAAGATCATCCTGATGAGGAGGATAATGTTCATGTGGTGTTCTAGTCTGTCCTTCGATCGTTTCCATGTGTCTTTTGGCTGCGTTTTAAGAGGTAGTTGTAGAGCAGCTGGCTTTGTTCTGAGCCGAAACTTTCTTCAGTTTGTTAGGCTTTTGAGCGTTTAAAAGCTCCTTACTGTCGTTTTCCTTTCCTGTTACTTTTGGAACTGGTTGTTTCATTATTTCATAATGGAACAGGGGACAGAGTCCCTTCGATCTAAAAAAGAAAAAAAAACCATAAATACAGAGGAAGACATTCATTTATCTTTCATTTTAACGACTTGTACAAGAAATTAACCACCCCATTGTTGGTATCTTCTTTCTCTTTCACCACCACCCACTTAAACTATAGGTTGAATTCGTAATAAGAGAGCCAAAGAAAAGGAAATAGCTACTGTGGTATAAGACATACTGTGGTACGAATTAATGATGTTTATCACAAATTAAGCCCAAGCATCTCTTTCCTCAGTTGCTGGCTCCCTTGAACCTGTACCACCTCGCGCAGATGATGAAGTATACGAAGTTGAAGACGCCGATGCCGGCGATGGTCCAGTAGAAGAGGTCGAGCCTGCCCTGGTTGAGGTCCTGCGCCAGCCAGTTCTGGCCGTCCCCGGTGGTCCTGTGCACGATGGCGGTGATGAAGCCGCTGAGGTAGTTGCCGAGCGCGAGGTTGCAGAAGGCGAGCGCGCCTGCGACGCTCCTCATGTGCTCTGGGATCTCCTTGTAGTAGAACTCGATCTGGCTGATGAGGTTGAATGCCTCGGCGAGCCCCAGGATCATGAGCTGCGGCACCATCCAGAAGCTGGACATGGCGGAGATGCCGCCGCCGGTCTGCGTCTGGCCGATGGTGGGCTGGTTGAGCGCGATGTCCCTGCGCCGGTCCTCGACGACGGCGGAGATGACCATGGCGAGCGTGGAGAGCGCGATCCCGATGCCCTGGCGCTGGAGCAGCGTGAACCCTTCGTCCTTGCCCGTCACCTTCCGTAGCCTTGGCACGAGGAGCCGGTCGTAGATCGGGATCCACAGCGTCTGCGCCAGCATGGCGAAGACGGTGAAGGAAGCCGCGGGGACGTGGAAGCTGCCGCCGCCGAGGCGTCGGTCGGACTGCAGCGCGGAGAACACCACGTAGGTGGACTGCTGCACGACGGCGACGTAGAAGATGATGCCCGTCGACCAGACTGGCACGATCCGGATGAGGCACTTCACCTCCTCCACCTGCTGCACGGTGCACAGCCGCCACGGGTTGGTCGCCGCAACCCCGCCGGGCCGCACCTCGTCGGGCGACGCCACCATGGCCGCCTTGTCCAGGCACCGGAACTGGTCCGTGTGTGCGAGCTTGGCGACGATGCTGCTGGTGTGCGGCGGGTCGAAGAGGTCCTGCTTCGGGTCCTTGGCCTGCTTCAGCGCCCGCTTACCCACCGCCGCCGAGAAGACCTGCACGATGGTCGTGAAGGGGCTCCCCTCGGGGATGACGCGCACGTAGAGGCGCGTGCCCATGAAGAAGAGCGCGCAGGCGAGGAACATGAGCGCCGTGGGGATGCCGAGGCCCAGCGCCCAGTTCACGTTGCTCTGCACGTAGATGATGACCGTCGCGGAGACGAGCATCGCCGAGGTGAAGGTGAAGTAGTACCAGTTGAAGAAGCTGTTGATGCCCCGCTTGCCGGACTCCGTGTGCGGGTCGAACTGGTCCGCCCCGAACGGCATGCTGCATGGCCGGATCCCCGCGGAGCCCACGACGAGGAAGGCGAAGGAGATGAAGAGGACCGCGAACTGGTAGGATGTGGCTTTTTGGCAGACCTCGCCCACGCCGCAGTCCGCCGGGTGCAGGCTGTCCGCCGCGGCTGTTAGTGTCAGGAAGAACATGCCCTGCGGGAGGAGGAGGAGCAGACAGAGCAGGCGTTCGTCAGTGTTGCTGTTGGAGTGAGAAAAAAAATGAACTTATATATTTTCTTAACGCTGGACGACGGGGCCCTGTACGTTCAGTCCAGGGATGCGCATGGCCCAGCCGTGGCCCAGTGCAGCAGTATGTGGGTCCAGCATTGAGCATGAAATGCCCAGTTTAATAGGCCTATTTGGGCCATGGCCCGCGTCGGGGCTCTCGTGCGGTAGCACTGCACTTCGCTGGTAAGGACACCACACGTGCACGTCCAGCCCGTCCAGTATCCCCCACTACACTGCACTGCACTTTAGCCGCCGACTACAGTTTACAGCGCTGAACGACAGTGGGACACAGTCGTTCACGAACGAAACCGTGGCCACTGGCCACCACCAAATCCCCCTTCATAGATCCGAGCATCCGGCCACACCCACACGGCGCGCCCGTCCATACGCCGGCCGGGGAACACGACACGACACGGCCCGCACCGCGCGGCTCGCTCGCTCGAGTGGGTGTCGTTGTCAGTCAGGCAGGCAGGCGAAGAACCTTCCAACTTGAGTAGAGTACCAGCTAGCTGATCGGCGCGATCCGGCCAATGGTGCTACTGGTCTCATGATTCGCTAGCGTTCCGTGGTGGGTAGCCACTGGCCAGCCCTCACATTGATTGATGCGGCTCGCAGCGTGGGTTGCTTGCTTGCTTCGTTCTCGTGCCAACCGAGACAGAGAGATCGGCGTGTCCTGGCGCGACCACCGTTTTCCTTCCACGGAACCGGTGAGCGCGGCCGGTCAAAGTCGACGGCGCCCGCCACTCCCGCAGTCCACTCGCGGGTCGTGCAGCCAGCCAGCTAGTTGCCACTCGCTGCCAACACTGATAGATACTCCCTCCGTCTCAAAATATAAGATGTTTTAGATTTGTGAAGAAAATAAATTTAGACTTCTTTTAGTGGGTAGATTTATCTAAAAGTTGAGTGAACCTACATAGTAAAACAAGTCTAGATTCATTTTCTTCATAAACCTAAAACAACATCTTATATTTTGAAACAAGAGGAAGTACGTGTGTCTAACCGTATAAGGTGCGAGTGCAAGCACGGATGGACAGATCGATCATTGCGTTCCAAACCATCTGTATAAGCCGCGCGTGACGTGCCTCACTCAGGGTCAGGAGTCTGGCCTCGGCGCTGCACGACCGACGCATGCAGATCGCCGGTGCGGTGCGAGGATCCACCTACTTAACCCAAACGACTAATTCTGAGATCCGTATAACACGGAACAAGCTTGCTGTATTGTATGAAGGGCAGCACAAGTTGGTGGAGATCATGGATGGAAGACAAAGCGTACCTACTGCAGGCGCCATTATACTACCAGTACTAGTACTCCACACTACGACTCGGCATAATGGCACAGTTCAAAAAATGGTTAGGCAAGTGGGCCGGGTGGTTAACAATATCTTAGTGAGCCTCCTACTTGCTGGACTTCTTCTATAATTATCCAGGGCTCTCGGGTGTTATCATTGCTGCGTAGTGGGGAGCAACTAGCTAGTACAGCTTACCCCTACGGAGTAGTACGTAGTGCTCGGGTGGTGCTGTGCATGACTCACTTGAGAAAGAGACAACACTCATAGTAATCCGTTAATTACAACACACATAGGCCACTATAATATGGGTTAGTGGAGCGGCAATCATTCATGAGCTACGCTTGCGAGCGCCGCTTCAAACGTGCTTTGTCAGGTACGTCTCCCTTTTGCAAAGCGTCATTACGCATGGTGCGGATTTATTTAGGCTAGGCCAGTCCTAAGCACTTCGTTAAACGAGAGATGTGGCGCGCGCGCACGTAAGCTGAATCTTTTCCCAAGGATAAGCACGTACGTTTGTAAGCAGCAGGAATCTTTTTCAATGGATAAGCACACGTTGTAAGCTGAATTACTCAACAAACAAGTACTGTACTACTTGCTACAAAAGAGCTACTTACTTTTGTGCAGATTAACATCAACAACTCAACAGCCTATTTGAATGCATTGCTTTTTTTCTAGATTTCTTAAGATGGTGTAAGTTTGGTGAATCCTACCTACAGGTTGGTCAAGAAAACATTAACCAAAAAAAAATCCACCCTTAAATTCGTGCCTTCCGATCCGGTACCAGCTCGATCGATCGCGCCGCTCCAGCCTACCAACCAAGTCATCAACTAACAAATGACCTGAAACTTCAGCTGCTACTAAATCAAGCTCGAAAATGTCACCAGTGTGCGGTGCCTCGCCCGCCGTCTCTAGTGGCAAATTCTATAGTGCAGGAAAGACTGCAAGTCCACATGATCGCATCTACTACATCTACTACCACGACAAGAGAAAAGGAGAAGAAAATTCGATGTGCAAGAGGAATCGCACGCGCTTGATCCTCCTTCCATGTGCCGCTGCTGCCCACGACGGGAAAAGATAATGAGAATTGAGGCGGGGACGGGATAGGCCAGCTCGAAAGTCCAACTCGCACTCGCAGGACAGGCCACCAACTCCCATCCGTCTACAGTCCCAATGCGCAAGCAAACCGAATCTGAACTGAACCCGAGACAGGTAGTACAGAGCAGCAGCAGTAGCGCCCAAATCCGGCGGCACCCGGCATCCGCCTAAAATTCCGATCCCGGTCCCCAATTCGGAGCGCGTACTGGGTGCTGGCAGAGTGGCAGCTCGCATGGCATGGCACACGAAGCAAGCGAGCAGCTATGGCGGAACGAATTCTAGCGTTGGGAGGGAATTGAGATGGAAGTGCTGGATCTCTGCTTGCTAGGAGCTGGTGGGAGGAAGGATTGACTCACGATGAGGGATGCGACGGTGGCGATGGCGAGCGCGAGGTAGCGGCCGAGGTAGGCGTCGGAGAGGAAGGCGCCGACGATGGGGGCGAGGCTGCTGGTGCCGTTGAAGCCGTTGAGGAGCGTCACGGCGTCCACGCTCTGCATGTGGAACACCTGCGTCAGGTACACCAGCAGGTTCGCCGACGTGCCCAGCGTACCCAGCTTCTCGAACGTCTCGTTCCCTGCAGCCGGCGATCCTCCATCGGTCAACAATCCGCCATGACCAATTCGGCTCAGATCCCGGAGGAACAGCAGCGCGTACCTATGATGAAGGGCATGGCCCTCCAGCCGTGGTACTTGACGGGCGGCCGGGGCGCGTGCGGGCTGTCCTCGTCGCTGCTGCTGCCGTTGCCGCCCTTCTCCAGCTTGTTCACGTCCATGCTCTTCAGCTTGTGCGCCGCCTCCTCGTCCTCCCGCTCCCCGCCGCCGCCGCTGCGCATTCTCGCTCTCTCTCTGCTCCCCGAGCAGCTGCTCTGTCCCTCTCCCTTTTTCCCGGGTCGGGCTGTGTGCTTCCTTCGGGCACCAGCAAAATGGGACTGTGAGGGGAGTGTCCTGCCTACCGGGCTCTCTTTATACAAAGAAGGGGGAAGGAACACTGGAACAGTAGTGGTCGCCACGAGGTCAGGGTCTTCTCCGCCTCAACTCCCTCGCCCTGTCTTATTTCAGAAGCAAGTCCCTGCTACTGGCAGAGGTGTAATAAGCGTAGTGGATAATTCCAGCTCCTCAAGTAGTAGATTTTTTATAAAAAAAATGCAACAGAGTATGCCGAATAACCAAATCACGGAACTTCAAAATTGACAAAGTCGCCATAAGAGTCTAGCTATTGACAGAAATATATTTCCCTCTATAAAAGAAAATGAGACACATGTTGAACCTTATATCCTAATGAGTCAAAGTAAAACCATCTTCCTAACCATCCAACATCGATTACAATTTACATAAATTGATACATGATGTTATTCGGTATTAGATTCACCTTTTGACAAGAATCATATGACATTATAAAAAGTGAATGATATTGGCTTGCACCAATGATTTGGTGTTTTGTACTAAAGATATAAATATATTTGCATATCGAATATATAAGATAAACTAATTCTTGTCAAGCCCACCACTCTTACGAGCCTCCAACAAGGCGCGCTCCACTGGCCCATGCAGTTATACACGTGCCTATTATGTACCTCAACATATTTGTCTTAAAACTTAAACCCAATTAATTCATTTCCAGTTTTCTTTGAACTTATATTATATATAGACTATATATGTTGTATATGGTTCTTAGTGACATATTTGTATATATTAAACATCTATATTAACAAATATCAAGTGAAACCCAAATTTGCTTCTTGAACTTCCAAGTAACCCAAGTTTCTATACATTCTAAATGCATATACAATCTATTGAAGAAGTGATGGTTTACTAACATGTGAAACTTTAGGTTCAATACCAAATTCATTTGGGAGCTATATAAAAAAAATACTAAATACAACAATCAGTAGTAACACAAATATTACAATTTCGGGGTTTTGTAGAATGAAGGAATTTCATAACAATTTTAGAGCATTCCAAGAAATTCGAATATTTCCTACCGAAGCCTATTGAATCATATGAATGAGGTCAGGAAATTCATGTGGAACGCATTCCTTACCATCCATTTCAAATAAATCTTAATATGACCTTCAAGCCTCTTTTCCTTTTTCTTTGAGAAGTTCAAAGCACTTGCACTCTTGATCTCTCCCCAATCCTCTAAAGCTTTAGTGTTTGTTTCATGCGCACGATCATAAGGCACCTCTTGTAAAATTTCTTCTATTTTGAAATTATGTAGCGCAATTCTCCATATGAAGCATTCTGATCTTGTAGTATTGTCTAGTCATATGTTTTCAAATTCTTGCAATTCAGAGAGGCCCTCGCTTTTCATGCATAAATTGATTTCCTCTTACCTTCCAAATGTTGGAAATATAGCATGCAATCGAATTAAAATAATTCCGAATTTGTATGACAACAAAGATAGATCTAACGGAATTACACATGTGATTATGAACATGAAATCTAACATGGCACAACAGATCGACATGGATCTCAAACCCCTTCTAGAACATGGAAGATAGGATCACGAGATTGATCTCTTACAGTGATGCAGACGAACGTTGATGAAGAATAGTTGAGGAAGATGAAGCAGACGGTCGATGCAGTCGATGAAGAAGAAGCAGCCATGCAAAGCACTGCCCAGAAACTTTATCGCCCGGCTCCCTTGACATGGATATGCCCTACGGGTACCCGATGTTAGCATACTTGGTCCAGCCCGACGGCAGGCCCACTCGACGACCTGCCAGGGTCCAGGACGTCCAAGACGTTTCGGCTGCACGAAGCACATATGGACACGGACTCCAAAGCGCACAAGACAAGGATACCTCAAGACTAGAGTTTGAATACAACTTGTAACCTACTCGTATTGGCACCCGAGACCTAGCCTCCCCATATATAAAGGCTAGGAGGGTCCAACGAGGAGAGCACGATCTAATCTCTCCACCCCCGATAGACTAGACCACAACAGATCTACAAACTCGACTCATACTTTCGCACACGCATCCACGCCAGATCGAATCTGCGCACCCTGTAACCTTCGGTTCCGCCGTAATCAAAGAGCAGACAAGTAGGAGTAGGGTTTTCCCTCCGGGGGCCTGAACCTGGGTAAATCTCGTGTCCCCTAGTTGCTTGTCTGTTAACCGTGCCACGATCTCCAGCATCCCCATCTTCTCCAACACCCAAGTCCATAACAACGGGCATTGACGAGATTAAACCTCGTCAATTGGCGCCGACCGTGGGGATTGGGGCTGCTGATTGTGCGGTCGTGACGGTTCTGACCCGATCAATCTACAACTCCGCGGCGACGGAGAATCACCTCCTCTTCGGCGCTTTCGACTTCACCGCCCACTCGCCAGATACCATGAAGGATTTCGAGCCCGTAGGCGACGGACTCGAAATCTTGTTCGGGAGCTTCTGCTTCCAGGTGGGACAAACTGGCACCCTCCGCCTCCCTGAGTGGGTGCCCTTCCACAATCTTCGGATGCGGTGACCTGCTGCGGTCTTCGACCGCAGCGACCCGATATGATCCTCGGCTCCAGCGACTTGGGGGCTCCATCCGCTCTGGTGACCCACTATGGCCTTCAGCTGCGGTGACCTGCTGCATCTTTCGGATGCGTCGACCCGACGCGATCTTTGATTGCCGCAACTGGCCGCATCGGCTTCAGCGACCACGACTCGGGGGCTCCCTCGACATCGGCGACCCAATGCGGCTTTCGGCTGCGATGACCCGATACATCCTTCGGATGTGGCGACCCCGTGCGGTCTTCGACCGCGACAATCTTCGGATGCGGAATTCGCTGCCGCCATCGACCCCAGGAACCCGTCGCTGCTATGACCGTGGTCCGCCGCGTCGACTACGTCCGCCGTGTGGCCCGCTACCGCGTTGACTCCGTCCACGACAACTACCAACAAAGCTAAGTTTCCCTCTACTTAGAGCTGATTTCCTCTTTAACTCGCACTCGGAACACTCGGGGGCTGCGACCTCTTCGAGTAACCTAATATGCCATCGGCTCCACGCACTCGAGCACCTCGAACGCGACAGCCCGAGTAGCTGATTCTGCCTGATCGTCGAATCCTTGAACTCCGAGTGCCTCGGCAAGGTACTGAGACTAAGGGTAATCAGGCTAACGAAAAGGCCTAGCATACAGTGCAAAAGTGTCGACTCGATCGGCACCAGAATTTTACTTTACAAGCCGAAAGGCAAATATTCTTTACGAGATACAAGTACTTCACAATTTTTTATATTTTATGCAGCTTACAAGGCCGTCGACTACGTCGAGCTATTCTATCGGGTCCTCCAACAGGAGTCGACGAAACAACTGGCTACGCCATAAACTCAAGGCCCGAGTCGAAACCCTCCTCGGATGGTTGCATCACTTGATGCTACACAGGCGCGACGCTGACTCGATGTACTTCCGGGTCAACGGTACGCTCACGAGATTGTCAACTATAACTGCACGATACAAGACTCGAGTCTCTGCCCGAGTCTACGACTCCGCCAGACACTCGGGGGCTACTCCAAACTGGAGCGCTGGTCGCGCACACAAAGATCTTCGAGTGGCACGCCAATGAACTACACCATGGAACAATTCTTCGAGTCCGACGTCGAGTCTGCGACTCCACTACGGACTCGGGGGCTACTCCCATAGGGAGGATTGATTCAAGCATCCGAAAAAATTTGTGTCCTACGAACCTGAAGTAAGCAACAGCTGAACTAAAGTCTCCGCTCGAGTCTACGACTCGAACAGACACTCGGGGGCTACTCCCATAGGGAGCGCTGGTCGCGCACCCTATAGTCCATTGTGTTGACTACGTCCATGATGTCGATTCCTTTACAACAGCCGAACAAATTCAGCTGACCAGATGAACTTCCGGGTGAAGTGCTTCGCACTCGACACAACTTTCGACTCCGACATCCAAATACAAAGTTCAAGACAACTAAGTCTCCACCCGAATCTACGTTTCGGATGGACACTCGGGGGCTACTGACATGGATATGCCCTACGGGTACCCGATGTTAGCATACTTGGTCCAGCCCGACGGAAGGCCCACTCGACGACCTGCCAGGGTCCAGGACGCCCAAGACGTTTCGGCTGCACGAAGCACATATGGACACGGACTCCAAAGTGCACAAGACAAGGATACCTCAAGACTAGAGTTTGAATACAACTTGTAACCTACTCGTATTGGCACCCGAGAGCTAGCCTCCCCATATATAAAGGCTAGGAGGGTCCAACGAGGAGAGCACGATCTAATCTCTCCACCCCCGATAGACTAGACCACAACAGATCTACAAACTCGACTCATACTTTCGCACACGCATCCACGCCAGATCGAATCTACGCACCCTGTAACCTTCGGTTCCGCCGTAATCAATGAGCAGACAAGCAGGAGTAGGGTTTTCCCTCCGGGGGCCTGAACCTGGGTAAATCTTGTGTCCCCTGGTTGCTTGTTTGTTAACCGTGCCACAATCTCCAGCATCCCCATCTTCTCCAAAACCCAAGTCCATAACAATGGGCATTGACGAGATTAAACCTCGTCATCCCTCGTGCGGGACGCCAAACGCCGGGGAAAGTCCAGAGACTACTGCTTTCCTTCCCCGCGGCACGGCAGGGAAAGGATCGGCGAAGATCGGTGGCGGCTGCAGAAGAGAACGGAGTAGGGTTTCTGTGTATCTGATGTCTTCTGTCGAGAGGAACGTCTTCCTCTTATAAACTCGAAAGGATAACCCCCACGCAGCACGTTCTGCCTATATTCCAGGATCCACCCCCTGGTATATCTCCATCACGAGCGATCTCCTAACCTCCCTCAACGGGAAGTCTATCATTGAGTCGTGCGTGAGACAGACGCGGTTGGATAAGATAAGTAAACTGCTCAGCAAAAAGATTAAAAAGAGATGCTATTTAACAGGCCACAGTCGCGCTCGCCTCGCCAAAGTCCAAAGATCACAAGTCACGCGTAACTAAACGCGAATAAATGCGAAATGCGAGCGAGCGAGCGCGCGTGTGCGCGTGTGGTGTACACTTAGCACAGCTCTCTCTAGTCTTTCCAACTAGTCTCACCATGAGATGCCCCCTTATAAGCAGGTCAAAATCTTGCTCCCTTGGCAATGTGGGACTAAACTCCCACAGCCTCCACCCCCTTGACTTCTCTCCAATTTCTGAAATTTATATGGGCCCAATTCTTGTAGAGGCCCATTTATTCCAACAATCCCCACCAAGAAGTCAAGGTCTGCAACTTGTTCTTATCTGGCTTTTATATACCAGCTTTGTAGTATAGACCCGTCTCGGGTTGAGCTATACCTAGCACTCCAGAATCCACTCTTCTTACAACTAGGAAATGGACAAAGCCTTGAATTTCCAGTCCTGTGTAGAAGAGGTTCACCAGGAGCCATCGCTGATACTAGGCTGCCTGAATCCACGCCTAAGGTTTGGAGCATTACGGTCGTGCTCCCTAGTCCTTTAATAAGCTCATTAGAGATCACCCGAATCTCATGTACTGCGACCACACAGTTAAGCTCACATAGGTGTGTTCTTTCAAGAATACCCTACAGGACGGTATCTTGCTGAAGTATTTCAGCGGCAAAACACATTAAGACTAACAGTCACCCTCCCATGCAGTACTAAGAGTACTCATCTTACGGGAAATGGATAAATATATATGTACTCTCTCTTGTTGCTCCAACAACTTGTTTTTCCCTTTTCCTTATTCACGGGATCTCCGATCACTAAGGCTGGGTTTCTATTATCGTGCAACTCAGGTGGGTCTCAAGCCCATCTCCCTCGATGCTCCATCTATCACCGCATGTGATAGCCCTTTTGTAAAAGGATCCGCCAGGTTTTTGGTAGTGTTAATATAATCAACGTCAATCACTCCCTTGTGTCTCAAGTTCCTGACGGATTTGATACGCCGTTTCACATGTCTTGATGATTTCAGATTATCTTTTGAACTTTTAACCTTAGTGATCACGGTTTGGTTATCACAGTTCAGAAGGATTGCCGGAATTGGTTTTTCGACCATTGGCAAATCATTCAAGAGCTCCCTCAACCACTCTGCCTCTACAGTGGTTGAATCAAGTGCTACAAGTTCTGCCTACATAGTAGACCTTGTCAAGATGGTCTATTTGCGAGACCTCCAAGATATTGTAGCACCTCCAAAAGTGAATATGTATCCACTTGTTGCTTTGATCTCATCTGCATCTGAGATCCAATTAGCATCACTATACCCTTCTAGTACTGCTGGGTACCCTGTATAGTGAAGTCCATACGTTGTGGTTTCTCTCAAGTACCTCATCACTCGTTCCAGTGCAGTCCAGTGATCATTTCCCGGATTCGAGTTAAACCGGCTCAGTTTGCTTACAACAAATGAAATGTCAGGTCTTGTTGCACCAGCAAGGTACATGAGAGAACCTATGATTTGAGAGTATCTTAGCTGATCAACCCCTTGTCCTCTGTTCTTTCGAAGCTTTAGACTAGGGTCATAAGGAGTTGGAGACGTTCTGGAGTCCTCAAAACCAAAGCGACTCAGAATTTTCTCCACATAATGGGATTGACTTAAGATAATCCCATTCTCATCCTTATTCAGCTTTATGTTAAGAATAACATCTGCCTCTCCCAAATCCTTCATGTCAAAATTTTGAGACAGAAAGGACTTAACCTCATTTATGACATCCATACCAGTCCCAAAAATTAATATGTCATCAACGTATAAACATAGGATTGCACTCTTACCCCCACCATATTTGTAGTACACACATTTGTATCCTTCATTCACCAGAAAGCCTGCTGAAGTCAGAGTATTTTCAAACTTTTCATGCCATTGCTTTGGGGCTTGCTTGAGACCGTAGAGCGATTTCTTTAATCTACACACCATGTTCTCTTGCCCGGTTGCTACAAAACCATCGGGTTGCTGCATATAAATTTCCTCATCGAGCTCTCCATTTAGGAAAGTTGTCTTCACATCCATTTGATGGACTAGAAACTTATGAGAAGCAGCAAGTGCAATTAGCACTCGAATTGTAGTCATCCTAGCAACAGGTGAGTAGGTATCAAAGAAATCCTCTCCTTCCTTTTGGGTAAAACCCTTGGCCACGAGCCTAGCTTTATACTTTTCAATGGAGCCATCTGGTCATACCTTCTTTTTGAATATCCATTTGCATCCAATAGGTTTGCAACCCATCGGTCGTGGACATATTTCCCATGTTCCGTTAGTGAGAATGGAATCCATTTCACTTTGAACAGCCTCCTTCCAATCATCTGCATCCAAGGATGCATATGCTTCTGCCAGAGTTCTGGGAACGTCATCCACGAGATACACAGTGAAGTCATCTCCAAAAGACCTTTCAGTTTGTTGTCTCTTACTCCTTCTCGGAGCCACTTCACTGTCATTCTCCTCATTGAAAATTTCAGGAACTACCAGAGGTGTGTGTTCGGGTTCAGGTTCTACTTGTAGAGTAGGTTGACTAGTGGATGCCAAATTTTCCTTCATGGGAAAGATTGTCTCAAAGAAAGTAGCATCCTGAGATTCAAGCACAGTGTTAGTGTGTACATCTTGAATCTCGGATTTTATAACCAAGAATCTGTATGCATTGCTGTTATGTGCATAACCTAGGAAGACACAATCAACAGTTTTAGATCCCAATTTTCGCTTTTTGCATGCTGGTACATTAACCTTGGCCAAACAGCCCCATGCACGCAAGAAACGAAGAGTTGGTTCATGTCCCTTCCATCCTTCATACGGAGCTATTTCTCCTTTTGATGAGGGAACTCTATTGAGAGTATAACATGCCGCAAAAGCAGCCTCCCCCCACCATGACTTAGTTAAACCAGAACTGTCCAACATGGCATTCACCAAGTCCGTAAGTGTTCGGTTTTTCCTTTCTGCCACTCCATTAGATTGGGGCGAGTAGGGAGGGGTTACTTCATGTATAATTCCATGTTCCACACAGAATTGAGTGAACTCGTGAGATACATACTCTCCTCCTCTATCTGACCTTAAACGTTTGATTTTCTTCTCTAATTGGTTTTCTACTTTGGCCTTATAAATCTTAAAGCAACTCAGAGCCTCATCTTTCGATTTTACTAGGTAAATATAACACCACTTAGTCGCATCATCTATCAAAGTCATCATATACCTTTTCCCTGCCTTAGTCAATACTCCATTCATTTCACACAAATCTGAATGTATTAAATCTAGAGGTGACAGACTTTTCTCCCCGATTGGCTTGAAAGGCTTTCGGGGTTGCTTTGATTGCACACAAGAATGACACTTAGATCCACGGACTATGGAAAAGTTCGGAATTAAATTAAGCTTGCACAACCGAACAAATGCGATCAAAATTAATATGACATAAACGAGAGTGCCAAATAGCAGCATCTCCAACATGATTTCCAGAGTACGAAGAACACGATAAATTGTTTACGATATTACAATCATCTAGAATGGAAAGGCGGAACAAGCCTCCGCTGTTATAGCCTTTTCCAATAAACAAACCAAATTTCGAAATAATAAATTTATTCGACTCGAAGACCACCTTGTAGCCATCACGACACATCAGCGAGCCAGACAGCAGGTTCCTATTTATTCCCGGGACATGTTGTACGTTCTTCAACGATAGAGTCTTCCCTGAAGTAAGTCTTAGGTCAACTCTACCGATCCCAGGTACATCTACCTGAGTGCCGTTTCCCATCACGACGGTGGAACTGCTGCAAGCCTGATAAGAAGAAAACAAGTTGTAGTCAGCACAAACATGTACATTAGCTCCAGTATCTACCCACCAATCAGTGGATTGACATGCAATAAGGACACTAGGTACGTACCCAGATCCTCCACCTGCCTCGCTAACGGTGACATTCGCAGATTGCTGAGCACCTTCCTTCCTGCCTTTGCGCATGCGACACTTCCTGGCTATGTGCCCAGGTTTGCCACACACAAAGCAGTTGAAGTCACCATTTTCCTTGTTCTTCTTTTTCTTAAAGCCAGTGGTTTGTTTTGCCTTTCCTTTGTTCTTGAAGTTCTTTCCCCCAGAGCCGCCAGCCCCATTGTGCACGACATTGGCATTGGGAGTCGGATGAGGTGGGTTTTTCTCGACGTCTTTCGCCCTGGCCTTTTCCTCAACATCAAGATTGGCGATGAGACTTTCAACAGTCATCACCTCCCTCCTGTGTTTGAGTGTAGTGGCAAAGCTCCTCCATGATGGAGGTAACTTGGCAATAATGCCCTCCACCACAAACTTGTCAGGCCGAACGACTCCAAAACCGGCGAGTTCCCCCACCAGAAGCTGGATCTCATGAGCTTGCGTCACAACCGAATTATTATCGGTCATCTTAAAATTGTGATACAGCTCATTCACATACAGCTCACGCCCAACACCCGACTCTCCATACTTTCTGTCGAGAGCTTCCCACACAAGGGCAGGACTGGCATAGTTCATGTAAATGTCACAAAGCTGGTCGGTCATGAGGGAGAGCAGGCAGCCCATGGTAGTGTCCAAAGACACCTCCCAGTCACGCTGCTGTTCCTGCGTGCGTGGCCTTTCAACCGTGGAGGAAATCACCCACCACAAGTTCTGGCTCATGAGCCAAAACTTCATACGGGTCTGCCATCTCTTAAAGTTCTCACCCCCAAACCTCTCAGGTTTCATCACATCGCTAGGTCCAGCCATTGCACAGTAATAAAGTTTCTGGACTGTTGGAAATATAGCATGCAATCGAATTAAAATAATTCCGAATTTGTGTGACAACAAAGATAGATCTAACAGAATTACACATGTGATTATGAACATGGAATCTAACATGGCACAACAGATCGACATGGATCTCAAACCCCTTCTAGAACATGGAAGATAGGATCACGAGATTGATCTCTTACAGTGATGCAGACGAACGTTGATGAAGAATAGTTGAGGAAGATGAAGCAGACGGTCGATGCAGTCGATGAAGAAGAAGCAGCCGTGCGAAGCACTGCCCAGAAACTTTATCGCCCGGCTCCCTCGTGCGGGACGCCAAACGCCGGGGAAAGTCTGGAGACTACTGCTTTCCTTCCCCGCGGCACGGCAGGGAAAGGATCGGCAAAGATCGGTGGCGGCCGTAGAAGAGAACGGAGTAGGGTTTCTGTGTATCTGATGTCTTCTGTCGAGAGGAACGTCTTCCTCTTATAGACTCGAAAGGATAACCCCCACGCAGCACGTTCTGCCTATATTCCAGGATCCACCCCCTGGTATGTCTCCATCACGAGCGATCTCCTAACCTCCCTCAACGGGAAGTCTATCATTGAGTCGTGCGTGAGACAAACACGGGTGGATAAGATAAGTAAACTGCTTAGCAAAAAGATTAAAAAGAGATGCTATTTAACAGGCCACGGTCGCGCTCGCCTCGCCAAAGTCCAAAGATCACAAGTCACAAGTCACGCATAACTAAACGCGAATAAATGCGAAATGCGAGCGAGTGCGCGCGTGTGTGCGCGTGTGGTGTACACTTAGCACAGCTCTCTCTAGTCTTTCCAACTAGTCCCACCATGAGATGCCCCCTTATAAGCAGGTCAAAATCTTGCTCCCTTGGCAATGTGGGACTAAACTCCCACAGCCTCCACCCCCTTGACTTCTCTCCAATTTCTGAAATTTATATGGGCCCAATTCTTGTAGAGGCCCATTTATTCCAACAATCCCCACCAAGAAGTTAAGGTCTGCAACTTGTTCTCATCTGGCTTTTATATACCAGCTTTGTAGTATAGACCCGTCTCGGGTTGAGCTATACCTAGCACTCCAGGATCCACTCTTCTTACAACTAGGAAATGGACAAAGCCTTGAATTTCCAGTCCTGTGTAGAAGAGGTTCACCAGGAGCCATCGCTGATACTAGGCTGCCTGAATCCACGCCTAAGGTTTGGAGCATTACGGTCGTGCTCCCTAGTCCTTTAATAAGCTCATTAGAGATCACCCGAATCTCATGTACTGCGACCACACAGTTAAGCTCACATAGGTGTGTTCTTTCAAGAATACCCTGCAGGACGGTATCTTGCTGAAGTATTTCAGCCTCAAAACACATTAAGACTAACAGTCACCCTCCCATGCAGTACTAAGAGTACTCATCTTAGCGGGAAATGGATAAATATATATGTACTCTCTCTTGTTGCTCCAACAACTTGTTTTTCCCTTTTCCTTATTCACGGGATCTCCGATCACTAAGGCTGGGTTTCTATTGTCGTGCAACTCAGGTGGGTCTCAAGCCCATCTCCCTCGATGCTCCATCTATCACCGCATGTGATAGCCCTTTTGTAAAAGGATCCGCCAGGTTTTTGGTAGTGTTAATATAATAAACGGCAATCACTCCCTTGTGTCTCAAGTTCCTGACGGATTTGATACGCCGTTTCACATGTCTTGATGATTTCAGATTATCCTTTGAACTTTTAACCTTAGTGATCACGGTTTGGTTATCACAATTCAGAAGGATTGCCAAAATTGGTTTTTCGATCATTGGCAAATCATTCAAGAGATCCCTCAACCACTCTGCCTCTACAGTGGTTGAGTCAAGTGCTACAAGTTCTGCCTCCATAGTAGACCTTGTCAAGATGGTCTGTTTGCGAGACCTCCAAGATATTGCAGCACCTCCAAAAGTGAATATGTATCCACTTGTTGCTTTGATCTCATCTGCATCTGAGATCCAATTAGCATCACTATATCCTTCTAGTAATGCTGGGTACCCTGTATAGTGAAGTCCATACGTTGTGGTTCCTCTCAAGTACCTCATCACTCGTTCCAGTGCAGTCCAGTGATCATTTCCCGGATTCGAGTTAAACCGGCTCAGTTTGCTTACAACAAATGAAATGTCAGGTCTTGTTGCACCAGCAAGGTACATGAGAGAACCTATAATTTGAGAGTATCTTAGCTGATCAACCCCTTGTCCTCTGTTCTTTAGAAGCTTTAGACTAGGGTCATAAGGAGTTGGAGACGTTCTGGAGTCCTCAAAACCAAAGCGACTCAGAATTTTCTCCACATGATGGGATTGACTTAAGATAATCCCATTCTCATCCTTATTCAGCTTTATGTTAAGAATAACATCTGCCTCTCCCAAATCCTTCATGTCAAAATTTTGAGACAGAAAGGACTTAACCTCATTTATGACATCCATACCAGTCCCAAAAATTAATATGTCATCAACGTATAAACATAGGATTGCACTCTTACCCCCACCATATTTGTAGTACACACATTTGTCTCCTTCATTCACCAGAAAGCCTGCTGAAGTCAGAGTATTGTCAAACTTTTCATGCCATTGCTTTGGGGCTTGCTTGAGACCGTAGAGCGATTTCTTTAATCTACACACCATGTTCTCTTGCCCGGTTGCTACAAAACCATCGGGTTGCTGCATATAAATTTCCTCATCGAGCTCTCCATTTAGGAAAGTTGTCTTCACATCCATTTGATGGACTAGAAACTTATGAGAAGCAGCAAGTGCAATTAGCACTCGAATTGTAGTCATCCTAGCAACAGGTGAGTAGGTATCAAAGAAATCCTCTCCTTCCTTTTGGGTAAAACCCTTGGCCACGAGCCTAGCTTTATACTTTTCAATGGAGCCATCTGGTCGTAGCTTCTTTTTGAATATCCATTTGCATCCAATAGGTTTGCAACCCATCGGTCGTGGACATATTTCCCATGTTCCGTTAGTGAGAATGGAATCCATTTCACTTTGAACAGCCTCCTTCCAATCATCTGCATCCAAGGATGCATATGCTTCTGCCAGAGTTCTGGGAACGTCATCCACGAGATACACAGTGAAGTCATCTCCAAAAGACCTTTCGGTTCGTTGTCTCTTACTCCTTCTCGGAGCCACTTCACTGTCATTCTCCTCATTGAAAATTTCAGGAACTACCAGAGGTGTGTGTTCGGGTTCAGGTTCTACTTGTAGAGTAGGTTGACTAGTGGATGCCAAATTTTCCTTCATGGGAAAGATTGTCTCAAAGAAAGTAGCATCTTGAGATTCAATCACAGTGTTAGTGTGTACATCTTGAATCTCGGATTTTATAACCAAGAATCTGTATGCATTGATGTTATGTGCATAACCTAGGAAGACACAATCAACAGTTTTAGGTCCCAATTTTCGCTTTTTGCATGCTGGTACATTAACCTTGGCCAAACAACCCCATGCACGCAAGAAACGAAGTGTTGGTTCATGTCCCTTCCATCCTTCATACGGAGCTATTTCTCCTTTTGATGAGGGAACTCTATTGAGAGTATAACATGCCGCCAAAGTAGCCTCCCCCCACCATGACTTAGTTAAACCAAAACTGTCCAACATGGCATTCACCAAGTCCGTAAGTGTTCGGTTTTTCCTTTCTGCCACTCCATTAGATTGGGGCGAGTAGGGAGGGGTTACTTCATGTATAATTC
Organism: Avena sativa; assembly: GCA_916181665.1. Classification (NCBI taxonomy): domain Eukaryota; kingdom Viridiplantae; phylum Streptophyta; class Magnoliopsida; order Poales; family Poaceae; genus Avena; species Avena sativa. The sequence continues at coordinate 291,783,579 of OV702296.1, forward strand.
CATGTTCCGCACAGAATTGAGTGAACTCGTGAGATACATACTCTCCTCCTCTATCTGACCTTAAATGTTTGATTTTCTTCTCTAATTGGTTTTCTACTTTGGCCTTATAAATCTTAAAGCAACTCAGAGCCTCATCTTTCGATTTTACTAGGTAAATATAACACCACTTAGTCGCATCATCTATCAAAGTCATCATATACCTTTTCCCTGCCTTAGTCAATACTCCATTCATTTCACACAAATCTGAATGTATTAAATCTAGAGATGACAGACTTTTCTCCCCGATTGGCTTGAAAGGCTTTCGAGGTTGCTTTGATTGCACATAAGAATGACACTTAGATCCACGAACTATGGAAAAGTTCGGAATTAAATTAAGCTTGCACAACCGAACAAATGCGATCAAAATTAATATGACATAAACGAGAGTGCCAAATAGCAGCATCTCCAACATGATTTCCAGAGTACGAAGAACACGATAAATTGTTTACGATATTACAATCATCTAGAATGGAAAGGCGGAACAAGCCTCCGCTGTTATAGCCTTTTCCAATAAACAAACCAAATTTCGAAATAATAAATTTATTCGACTCGAAGACCACCTTGTAGCCATCACGACACATCAGCGAGCCAGACAACAGGTTCCTATTTATTCCCGGGACATGTACGTTCTTCAACGATTCCCTGAAGTAAGTCTTAGGTCAACTATACCGATCCCACGTACATCTGCCCGAGTGCCGTTTCCCATCACGACGGTGGAACTGCTGCAAGCCTGATAAGAAGAAAACAAGTTGTAGTCAGCACAAACATGTATATTAGCTCCAGTATCTACCCACCAATCAGTGGATTGACATGCAATAAGTACACTAGGTACGTACCAAGATCCTCCACCTGCCTCGCTAACGGTGACATTCGCAGATTGCTGAGCACCTTCCTTCCTGCCTTTGCACATGCGACACTTCTGGCTATGTGCCCAGGTTCGCCACACACAAAGCAGTTGAAGTCACCTTTTTCCTTGTTCTTCTTTTTCTTAAAGCCAGTGGTTTGTTTTGCCTTTCCATTGTTCTTGAAGTTCTTTCCCCCAGAGCCGCCAGCCCCATTGTGCACGACATTGGCATTGGGAGTCGGATGAGGTGGGTTTTTCTCGACGTCTTTCGCCCTGGCCTTTTCCTCAACATCAAGAGTGGCGATGAGACTTTCAACAGTATCACCTCCCTCCTGTGTTTGAGTGTAGTGGCAAAGCTCCTCCATGATGGAGGTAACTTGGCAATAATGCCCCCCACCACAAACTTGTCAGGCAGAACGACTCCAAAACCGGCGAGTTCCACCACCAGAAGCTGGATCTCATGAGCTTGCGTCACAACCGAATTATTATCGGTCATCTTAAAATCGTGATACAGCTCACGCCCAGCATCCGACTCTCCATACTTTCTGTCGAGAGCTTCCCATACAAGGGCAGGACTGGCATAGTTCATGTAAATGTGACAAAGCTGGTCGGTCATGAGGGAGAGCAGGCAGCCCATGGTAGTGTCCGAAGACACCTCCCAGTCACGCTGCTGTTCCTGCGTGAGTGGCCTTTCAACCGTGGAGGAAATCACCCACCACAAGTTCTGGCTCATGAGCCAAAACTTCATACGGGTCTGCCATCTCTTAAAGTTCTCACCCCCAAACCTCTCAGGTTTCATCACATCGCTAGGTCCAGCCATTGCACGGTAATAAAGTTTCTGGACTGTTGGAAATATAGCATGCAATCGAATTAAAATAATTCCGAATTTGTGTGACAACCAAGATAGATCTAACAGAATTACACATGTGATTATAAACATGAAATCTAACATGGCACAACAGATCGACATGGATCTCAAACCCCTTCTAGAACATGGAAGATAGGATCACGAGATTGATCTCTTACAGTGATGCAGACGAACGTTGATGAAGAATAGTTGAGGAAGATGAAGCAGACGGTCGATGCAGTCGATGAAGAAGAAGCAGCCGTGCGAAGCACTGCCCAGAAACTTTATCGCCCGGCTCCCTCGTGCGGGACGCCAAACGCCGGGGAAAGTCCGGAGACTACTGCTTTCCTTCCCCGCGACACGGTAGGGAAAGGATCGGCGAAGATCGGTGGCGGCTGCAGAAGAGAACGGAGTAGGGTTTCTGTGTATCTGATGTCTTCTGTCGAGAGGAACGTCTTCCTCTTATAGACTCGAAAGGATAACCCCCACGCAACACGTTCTGCCTATATTCCAGGATCCACCCCCTGGTATATCTCCATCACGAGCGATCTCCTAACCTCCCTCAACGGAAAGTCTATCATTGAGTCGTGCGTGAGACAGACGCGGGTGGATAAGATAAGTAAACTGCTCAGCAAAAAGATTAAAAAGAGATGCTATTTAACAGGCCACGGTCGCGCTCGCCTCGCCAAAGTCCAAAGATCACAAGTCACAAGTCACGCGTAACTAAACACGAATAAATGCGAAATGCGAGCGAGCGCGCGCGTGTGCGCGTGTGGTGTACACTTAGCACAACTCTCTCTAGTCTTTCCAACTAGTCTCACCATGAGATGCCCCCTTATAAGCAGGTCAAAATCTTGCTCCTTGGCAATGTGGGACTAAACTCCCACAACCTCCACCCTTGACTTCTCTCCAATTTCTGAAATTTATATGGGCCCAATTCTTGTAGAGACCCATTTATTTCAACACCAAATGGCATACGAGTTGGAACTTTAAATTTCACGTGTGTCTATGGAACATCACCTTTCGATTTGTCTAGACTTAAAAAAAAATCAGAACTCCAAAAGCTTTCTATGTATATGTATCCGTTATTATCTATTCTCTATGTTTCCCACAATATAAGTCTTTTTAGCAAGATGTGTCGTACTTTGGTTGTGACATAAGTAAATATATACTCGTCTTATTTTTGCAATCCTCTGCCTTTATCTTTGGCTGCGATTTTAGGAGAAGCAAAGGGTTCCTTGGAGTCCACCCGAAGCTGATTTCAGGTGAGAAGGCCAGCGATGTCGCCGTCGTTCTGTGGACACAAGTCGTGAGCCGTCAAAATAGGAGTTGTTACACCGGCCGGCCGGTCATGGGTATATATATGGTGTCTTGCTGTTGTCGGTGCGATTCTGCATTTCACGAGATCACATGCCCATGCATCCGTATTTCCCGGTAGCTAGCTACCATCCATTGGCCCTTGAACATTTCTCGAAAGATAAAGCTTGCTCTGGAGGATAAAGTCGTGCAATATAGGTCCAGGTCCTTGATAATTCCCCTCGATCGACCAGACGGCCGTGCTATGCTAGTGCTCCCCCTTTTTTGCTGGTGAGACGTGAGAAGGAATCTGCCGATCGATCGATGAGCAAAAAGCGAAGACGCATTGAGCTTTCCAGCGGTACCGAGGATATATTGGTGAGGAGGACCAGCAGAAGCGAACAAAGAGGTTAGGTGCCCGGAGACCGTGGTGTTTGGTGGTTGTTAGAGAGAGATATATGTATAGATTGTTTTTCGGACGATCGAGTTGTTGGCATGGCAGCGTCTCTCGCCCGGCCGGGGACGACTGGTGTTTCGAGCAGCTTCATTATTGGGCTTCCTTAGCACATGGATGGATTGGATGGATGGATACACGCAAAGCGACCATGGCATTTCTCTTGGCACAGTAATGCCATCGATCTCTCAAATGGTACTACCAAACGGACATAACATGGCGATGTATGCGTTACGGATGGAAGAATCCTTCTTGCCTAACCAGGCCCACCTACCTATAAAAGGTTTTCGAGTACCCTTTTCTTTTCCTACAAATGGTAAACCCTGTGGTGGTAGTAGTAGTAACAGATTTGCTAGTGGGTAATTACTGGTACCAATCACAGAGCAATTTGCTACTAATAACAGATTTGCTAGTGAGTAATCAGCTGAATCAATCAGTCGAGGCAAAGCACAGTGCGCTTGACCTTTCGTCCGAATGCCGTTAATAAGAAGTGCCCACCAAACATTATGGAAGTTGTTGCAAAGTTTGCAACTTGTCATCTCCTTTATCAGTTTCTTTTGTCCATTCATATATATACGTATATCAGATGGAACGAGATGTGTACACACACCATGCGCTGCTTAATCAGAAAATCAGTCGATCCCCTGAAAAGCTCTCAGCAATTTGAACCGAGCATGCATATAATATTGCCACTTTGCACGGACAGGGTCGTCGGCCACGCCCTACACATGGTTGTTCGCGGACTAGAACAATTTTCTCGATGCTATATATATTATCTTCACATGGAGGTTCAGGGCTCGTTTTTTTTAGGTGGCATGGATCATGGATGGATGCATTGGTGCGTTGTTTATTATTGGTGCTTGCTTTTAGTCGTCAGGGATCGACCTAACGATGAAATGTATATAAAATTTGGGAAAAGGATATTAAAATGGTAATCATGCATGTCTTCTGGATCTAAGATGTGAAGAGGGAAGAAGCAACGTTGACTGGTTACTTAGGAGTATCCATCGTGCAATTAAGTGCGCTGGAGAACAGTATACAATAGAAGAATTGACATTTGAGAGGCCAGTTCCTGACAGGAGCCGCTTTAATAGGAGAACTGGATAGGACCCGACGATGCGATGGGGGTAATTAAAAGAATCATCATGGATCAGTTCCGTCTGCGAGACATAATTAACATTGTATCATGTTAGAGTCTGTGAATCCGTAGCCAATAATTACTAGTTAGTGACATGTAGCAGTATGAAAGTGCGGGGACTAATCTTACTACCTATCCTGACAGCGCACCACTCCAATATCATATGTGTGCTTTAGGAGTACTACTTGATCTATTCCAAAAAAAACAAGGCTTGTGATTCTTTCTAAAGTCAAAGGGTGTAAATTTTGACCAGACTATAAAATAAACTATCGATATTACACTAGATATTAATAGACATAATATGAAAGTACATTGCAAGACATATCGAACGATATACATATTAACATAAAAGGGCATCCGACGGCGAGTGGAGATTTGGTGCAAATGGGCACCAGTGATCTCGCTTTTTTAGAACATATATCATATTTTTAAGTTCCATTTTTTTAAAAAAATGCAGCTTGTGATTTATACACACAAACATGCAAAATCTTAATTCGAAATAATGTGTATTTTGAGCTACACAAAAATAACAAAATTGTAGATCTATAGTATATATAGTGATTTCAAATCATAATAAAAATCATACTTTGTCATTATATTTGTGTAGCTCGAAATACAAACACTCGTACCTAAAAAAAAGAAATGCAAACAGTCGGAATTGAGATTTTGCACTTTAATGGGATACATTATTAGCAACTTTTAGGATTTTGAACTGTCAAAAAAAAAACTTTTAGGATTTTGTTTTAATTTTTTTGAAAACGTAAATATATAGTTTTTTATTTTTATAATATAAGTGCAGGGAGCATTGTAAGCTCGGAAAGGACTTTCCGATCCGACTCGGCTCATATCTAAATCCTCAAGATATAGTTTCACGTGCATCGTGAAACCGGGAAGAATCAGTAGCAATCCGGGTCCCAATCGGAATAATTATGCGCGGGCTCTCGTGACGTATGCTTAAGTTTACCCGGCCAGCCTCGGCGTCGGTGTCAGTTCGTTCAGAGCTTAAATGCTTGATTAAGCGGTACACTCCAATGATCCTTGTGACGGCATGATATTACAAAATCCTGCTCGCGCGCGGTGGGACCGCGCGTTCTCTTGACGAACAGTGAACGCATAATTATTTCAGTCAAACTCCATCAGCCAGGCCGGCGTCGGTGTCAGCTCCCTTCAGGGCCTGTGCACGCTAGTACTACTCCTCTGGAGATCCTTTTCACGGCACGGCATGGCAAGGCGTGGCTGGCATTTACAAACAACGTTGGACGCTTGGACCCGAGTTTCTCGCCGGTGGGTCCACTACACAGGTTAGGTACGAAGTGGGACCCGTCCGTCCGTCTCCGTCTGGACTGGGGTTGCTTCGAAGCCCTGCACTGCAAATAGAGTCCAACCTCCTTGATTGGATTAGAGGAACCAACTTGCAGTCTTGCACTACTGCATGCGTCGATCTTCCTCTTCCTTAGAAAATCTGCAGATATATTTTCCTTACGCACGCACGTACATACGGTGCGCACTGCGTTGCAGCGGCTGCTACTCAAGTAGTAGTACAGTGCTGGTGATGACGAGAAGAAGAAGAAAAAGGCAGACCCGGCGTCTCCTCCTAGTCTCGCCTGATGGAGCCCGAATCGATCGAGCTGGTGGCGCCGGACTGGTGACGGCAGCAGGGAATGATGAGACGGAACGGCCGGCCGGCTTTGCCGCGCGCCTCTCGCCATCATCCGTCTGACGACGACGACGACGATGAATCTCTCTCCGGGGTTCGTCTTCCCCTCCGATCCTCACCCATATGGCCATATCTCAACCTCGTCTCACTGTCTCGGCACACAGTGCGTGGCAGCTGCGCGGTACAAGATGAGGCAGGGCAGTTGGCGGGGTTGGTAGCAGCAGCAGCATCGGTCTGTCGCGATCGGTCTCGGCTGTTGCACCGAATCTGAATGCCCTACACTCGTTGCTACGTCTTGGTCTGGACCGAGAGTATACGGATACGTACACGTATGTTTTGTAGTACTAGCGTGCCAAGAGGTGACCATGTTGACTCCAAAGAGGGTACTAATCCGTAACTCGGTTTCTTAATTCTTTTTTGATAAAAAGACGTTGAAGGCCCGGCTTTATTAAAAATAAAGTCCTCGATAGTAACTAGAGCGTACGACAAACAGGACACAGGAGTTAAACACTGGCTGCACCCGTGCAAGGGGAGGGAAGAAACCCAACAGAACAGACACAACACTGCCAAGAAACACAAGACCAACTACTCGTCGCCCAACTACGACACCTAACAACGAGAGAGTGGGGCGAGCGGAGAGACAACCGCTCACCGAGGGAGCGGGGCGAAGGCGCGGCGAGGAGTACATCTATATCCTTAGGGGAGAGTGCTTCTGAGCTCCCTGCTTTACGCCTTGATCGCCTCAACAAGGGAAGAGATTGCCTCCTGGTCCTGTGACCTGCTGAGGGGAAGCCACTGCTGCAGGAAAACAACAATTCTAAATAAGCCATTAGGAATAAAAGATAAATATTTGCCCTCAATCAGGGCTTTATTTCTAATGTTCCATAAGGCCCAATACATGGCCGCAAACGCCATCCACAACATGTTTTCTTAATTCTGGTAAACTGATAATGGAGCTTATCAGCCTTGCCTTAACACTACAGGACGCGCGATACACCGAGGGCTAAAAGTCGTCAGTGTAGGATCCTCGGCAAAGGTCTCCTTCGACGAAGCGCACGGAGACCGTCGGCGTATGCTACGCCGATGGCTGTCCTCGGCATAGCGGCCGTCGGTATAGCCTCACGACAGGTTGCAAAAATTAATTCAAAAAAATTAATTTTTTCTCAATTTTTTTAATGTTTAAATTGTTTGACTCGTTAATCTCTCATTTTGAACATTTTTAACACTAATTACACTTAATCTTTTTTTAAATTGCAGTCTTGGTTAAATTTCTCGGTCGGTCACTCATCCTCACTACCCCACTTTCAACACACTTAACTTCCTCATTCCTTCAAAATCTGTTTCCGCAAAGCAATTTATACATTGTTGTCAATACCATGATATCAATCCTATTAACTCTTATATCATTAGGTCACATGTTTGTATTTCTTGAAATTACAAATAATTATTTAAGTAAACAACAATGAATAGTAAAAATATTATTGAATTCAAATAAAAATATAATGATTTTATTTTTTTGTATTTTCTATTTAATATGGAATAATTAATATCTTTAAATTTGTAAATTGGAATTTGACAAATAATATGACTAAACTGATCAGAAAAATGAGACGAATCCAAATATGATATTAATATCAACTTATCACAAACTATACAGTGATTCTAGTCATAATTTTATTTGCTCATTTAAAACGGCACGCATAAAGATTCTTAGCTCGGGGCTGAGACTCGCTAAACTTGAAGTGGATCTCTGATGAAATAGCATATTTTGAACCTAAAAATATTTTTTGTAAAAAATCCTGAGCATCAGATCATGTACCTGTAGTTCATATCTGACTCACTTCCTACCGATTCGGCAGGAATTTGTTATTTTCACAAGGAATAGACGAAAAGTTTTGAGATCCTCCTGTTAGGACATTGTTCATGTAATGTGTTCTAGTATTTTTTTTTAAATATGGTGGTAGCATTTTGAATTAGCCATTTTCTCGTTGCTATCACCCGTTTTTTACACTCAGAAAATGAAAAATAGTTTTTTGGCGCGACAAAAAGGAAAACTTCCTTCTACAACATTATTCGTCATTCCATGATACACATATATGCATAATATAGACACATTATCAAAACTATGCCTTAATTCTAGCTATAATATTGGTTATTTGACCCGAAAGTCAGGAAACCTCGAATGAGATAGGTCATTTTGTGAAGGTTTTTTGAGACATAATTAATATACCAAGTTTGGTATTTTTTTCTCATAACTATGTCACATAATATGACACCACATAAAGGTTTCGCATTGTTTGGATCGTTTTTGAATTTCTTATACCCGTTTTAAACTATATATAATATTTTATGTTTCACTTAATTTTTATTTAAAAATGTGTAATATTTGAGTGTAGATAAATAGATCTTATTTTTATGCAAATTTTAATATATTATTTGTATTTTTCTAAACTAAAATGATTTAATTATAATTTTTCAAAGATTAATCAAATAAAAGAAAAAATAGCTATGCCGAGTGCAGCCGTCGGCGTAGCGTAGGCTACGCCAAAAACAATTCTACACTGACTCCTTTAATGTGCCAGCTTTGGCATTAGCCCATTACTTATTGGTGTGCGTCGCTTTTACCACGTGCGGAACCCAAACTGCAAGTACAAACTACATGATGCGACTTGGGATGCTATTGCATTTGGCAGCACAGGAACACTGTCGCCGAAACCGACAAGCCGGGTATGAGCTCTTCCACTAGGTTATAGCGCACTGTACAAGTACAATGGCTTAATGAGCCACGAGCCCACGATCGACTAACCTTGAGGGTGTGGGAGACAGGGAGAGGCGGAGAGCGGTGATACAGAATGGTGGATTGGTAAGGAGCAACCGACAGAATGGCGGATTGTCGAAGCCGGCTGCTACTCGAGTACACTAGTGACGAAGAGAAGTATAGGTAGACCCGGCGTCTCCTCCTAGTCGCGTGATGGAGCCCGAATCGAGCTGGTGGCGGTCTAGGAAAATTCCTAGCGGAATTTGCTTGCGTCCTGATCCAAGCTTAGACAGCAGATCAACCGCCTCATTTTGCTCCCTAGACACATACTTGACTTCGTAGCCCAAGAAGCACTTGGCTACCTCGTCCACTCCGTCTCGATATGCCGCCGTCATAGGGTTCCGCGCATTCCAGGTGCCAGCCACCTACTGGACAAGCAAGTTGAAATCTTCACAGCAAACTATGCGCTTGATGCCAATATCCTTGGCTACACGTAGTCCGTAAATGAGTGCTTCATACTCCGCCATATTGTTCGTAGCCTCAAAGTGGATATGTAAAACGTAGTGTAGCTTGTCTCCTGTCGGTGACTATAGCAATACACCAGCCCCCGAGCCGTTGAGCAGTTTTGATCCGTCAAAGTGCATCACCCAGTACTCTGGTTCCGGCAACGGAGTAACATCTGGCTGAAGGGTTTCGCGGCATAGTAAATCAAAATTTTCTACGGAACGAACAGAGGGGAAGCCAAGATCTAATCTAGGAGATGCAAACAACGAGAGAGATTGGATTAGATCTTCATACCCTTGAAGAATCGCACAGCGGAACGTTCGTCGGAACGTGGGTGATGTAGTCGTACTCGCTTCTCCTCCTCGCGATCCGATCCGATCTAGCACCACAAGTGGTGGTGCCTCCGTGAGATGCACACGTGCGGCACCTCGATGTCTCCTCCTTCCTCGGACCAGCAAGTATGGTGGAGAGATAGATTGGATCTACAGCACGACGGCGTGGTGTATATGGTGGAGAATTTCTGTTGCAGGGCTTCGCCTACAAACAGTCGGGAGGGAGAGAGGAGGGCCAGCAGGGAGGCTAGGGCTTGGAGGAAGGTGTGTGTGGGTGGGGGGAAGGGGGCGCACCAGCCCTCTATATATAGAGGGGGAGGGTGCGGCCAGCCCTAGCCCCTCCTCCAAGCCTATCTCTAGTTTAAACGATTTAAACTATCCCCTTATCTAGAAATCCTATCTCTAGTTTAAACGAGTTTAAACTTATCTAGGATCGGCTGGGCCCTATGGGGCCTTGTGCCCCTGGCCCAATGCGGCCAGGACACTCCCTCATAGGCCCATGCCCCCTTCCGGAAGGTGGGACCACGTTGGCCCCCTTCCGGAAGGTTCTAGAAGCTTCCGGTACAATACCGATTAATCCGGAACAATTCCGAACTCCAAAAACTGCACTGCCTTATATGAATCTTATTCTCCGGACCATTCCGGAACCTCTCGTGATATCCCGGATCCCATCCGAGACTCCGAACAAAAAATTCATAAACCAATTATCCAATCTATCCTAGCGTCGAGACACATTAAGTGTGTGACCCTGCGGGTTCGAGAATATGCAGACATGATCTTCTATCAATAATCAACAGCGGGGTCTGGGCACCCATATTGATTTCCACACATTCATCGATGATCATATCGGATGAACCACGATGCCAGGATTCAATCAATCCCATATATATATATTCCCTTCGTCTCGCGATATTTTACTTGCCCGAGATTCGATCGTCGGTATCGTCATACCTAGTTCAATCTCGTTCACAGCAAGTACTTTACTCGTTCCATAATCCGATATCACTTTGTGATTAACTCCTTAACCACATGCTTGCAAGCGGTGTTGATATCGATTACCGAGTGGGCCCGAAGTATATCTCTCCGACTTGGGAGGGACAAATCCCATCTCGATACATACAACCCAACAGATACTTTCCGATCACCTGAGAGACACCTTTATGATCACCCTCTCATAGGATGACGTTTGATGACCTCAAAGCTTTCTTCCGATACCAGGGAGTTGTATTATCTCATGGTCTAAGGAATACAATATTTGACATAGGAAAAGCTTCGCAAAGATGAACACAATGACACGATCTAATTGCTTCGCTTAGTTTGGGTCTGTCCACCATATCATTCTCCCAATGATATGATCTCATTATCAATTGACAACTCATGTCTATGGTTAGGAAACCTTAACCATCATTGATCAATGAGCTAGTCCATAGAGGCGTACTAGGGACACGGTGTTGTTCACAAACCACACAAGTATTAATGTTTCCGCTTAATACAATTCTAGCATGGAGTATAAACTTTATCATGAACAAGAATTATAATAATAACATCTTTATTATTGCCTCTAGGGCATAATTCCAACAGTCTCCCACTTGCACTAGAGTCAGTAATCTAGTTTACATTTGGCAACAATCTCACACCCATGGCACTGAGGTGTTGATCATGTTTTACACGTGGAAGAGGTTTAGTCAATGGATCTGCGACATTCAGATCTGTATGTACCTTGCTTATCTTCAGATCTCCATCTGCTATATAATCTCGGATTATATGAAACTTGCGGTTGATATGCTTGGTCTTTGGATGATATCTTGGTTCCTTAGCGAGTGCTATGGCGCCAGTGTTGTCACACAATATCTCCAGTGGGTCCAACGCACTTGGGACCACGCCAAGCTCAGTGATGAAGTTTTTGATCCAAACTCCTTCACTTGACGCTTCTGCAGCAGCCATGTATTCCGCTTCTACTGTAGATCCCGTGATCACGCTTTGCTTGCAGCTTCTCCAGCTCACAGCTCCTCCATTCAAAATATACACGTATCCTGTCTGAGATTTAGAATCATCCTTGTCGGTGTCGAAACTAGCATCGACGTAACCTTTTACGACGAGCTGTTCATCACCCCCATAGACTAAGAACATTTCTTTAGTCCTATTTAGGTACCTTAGGATGTTCTTCACGGCTGTCCAGTGTTCCACTCCTGGATCACTTTGATATCTGCTCGTCAAACTAAGAGCATTGGACACATCCGGTCTAGTACACAGCATGGCATACATGATGGAACCTATGGCCGAGGCATAAGGTAATTTGCTCATAGCTTCCCTATCATTTACCGTAGCTGGACACTGAGCCTTGCTCAATATCTTACCTGACAACATAGGCACTGAACCTTTCAATGCCTTATCCATTCTGAACCTTTTCAGAACTTTGTCTAGGTATGTACTCTGGCTTAAAGCTATCAGGCGTCTTTGTCTATCTCTATAGATTTTGATGCCTAATATATAAGCAGCTTCACCTAGGTATTTCATTGAAAAACACTTGTTCAAATAACTCTTCACATCGTTAAGCATGTCGATGTCATTTCCAATAATCAATATGTCATCCACATATAGTACCAGAAACGTCACCGAGCTCCCACTCACTTTCTTGTAGATGCAAGCTTCGTAGCAATTTGGAACAAATCCAAAGCTCTTGATCACTTGATCAAAACGAAGGTTCCAACTCCGAGATGCTTGCTTCAGTCCATAAATGGAACGCTGAAGTTTGCATACTTTATCAGCATCCTTAGGATCGACAAAACCTTTGGGTTGCATCATATACAACTCTTCATCAATGTTGCCATTGAGGAAAGCAGTCTTGACATCCATTTGCCATATTTCATAATCATGAAACGCAGCAATTGCTAATAAAATCCGAATGGACTTAAACATCGCTACGGGAGAGAAAGTCTCATCGTAGTCAACACCTTGAACTTGTCGAAAACCTTTCGCAACAAGCCGTGCTTTATAGACGATAACATTACCATCCGCGTCCGTTTTCTTCTTGAAGATCCATTTGCACTCAACGGCCTTTCGGTCGCTAGGAGGGTCCACCAAAGTCCATACTTGGTTTTCGCTCATGGATCCCAATTCGGATTTCATGGCTTCTAGCCATTTCTCAGAGTCCGGGCTCATCATCGCTTCCTCATAGTTCGTAGGTTCACTGTCTTCTACCAACAAGACAGTCAAGACAGGGTTGCCGTACCACTCAGGAGGGGCACGCGACCTTGTCGACCTGCGACGTTCAGTAGCAGCATCGTCCGAAGCTTCATGATCCTTGTCATTAGCTTCATCTATTGTTGGTGCAGGCGGCACTGGAACAATTTCAGGTGCTGCGCTACTCTCCAATTCAAGAGAAGGTTCAATAACCTCGTCTAGCTCTACTTTCCTCCCACTCACTTCTTTCGAGAGAAACTCCTTCTCAAGAAAGGAACCGTTCTTTGTGACAAACACTTTGCCTTCGGTTCTGTGATAGAAGGTATACCCAATAGTTTCCTTAGGGTATCCTATGAAGACGCATTTCTCCGCTTTGGGTTCGAGCTTGTCCGGCATCAACTTCTTGACGTAAGCTTAGCATCCCCAAACTTTAAGAAACGACAACTTAGGTTTAGCACCAAACCACAGTTCATACGGTGTCGTCTCAACGGATTTAGATGGGGCCCTATTTAAAGTGAATGCAGCGGTTTCTAATGCATAACCCCAAAATGATAACGGCAAATCAGTAAGAGACATCATCGATCGGACCATATCTAATAGGGTTCGATTCCGGCGTTCAGACACACCATTGCGCTGTGGTGTTCCGGGTGGCGTGAGTTGTGAAACGATTCCACTTGCTTTGAGATGCGTGAGAAAATCATAACTCAAATATTCGCCCCCACGATCGGATCGTAGAAACTTAATCTTTCTGTTACGATGGTTCTCCACTTCATTCTGAAATTCTTTGAACTTTTCAAACGTTTCAGATTTATGTTTCATTAAATAGATATACCCATATCTACTTAAGTCATCAGTAAAAGTGAGAAAATAGCGATATCCACCGCGCGTCGAAACACTCATCGGTCCGCATACATCGGTATGTATGATTTCCAACAAGTCCGTTGCTCGCTCCATCATACCGGAGAACGGGGTTTTGATCATCTTGCCCATGAGGCATGGTTCGCATGTGTCAAATGATTCAAAATCAAGAGACTCCAAAAGTCCATCAGAATGGAGTTTCTTCATGCGCTTTACACCAATATGACCTAGACGACAGTGCCACAAATAAGTAGTATTATCACTATCTACTTTGCATCTCTTAGCCTCAATGTTATGGATGTGTGTTTCATCCCTTTCGAGATTTAGAAGAAATAAACCATTCACAAGAGGTGCATGACCATAAAAGATGTTACTCATATAAATAGAACAACCATTATTCTCCGATTTAAATGAATAACCGTCTTGCAATAAACACGATCTAGAAATAATGTTCATGCTCAACGCAGGCACATAATAACATTTATTAAGGTTTAAAACTAATCCCGAAGTTAAAACTAAGGAGAGCGTGCCGACGGCCATCACATCAACTCTTGATCCGTTGCCAACGCGCATCGTCACCTCATCCCTCGCAAGCCGCCGTCTATTCCGTAGCTCCTGTTTCGAGTTACAAATATTAGCAACTGAACCGGTATCAAATACCCAGGCACTACAACGAGGGCTAGTAAGGAAAACATCAATAACATGTATATCAAATATACCTTTGATGGTGCCAGCCTTCTTGTCCGCTAAGTACTTCGGACAGTTGCGCTTCCAGTGACCCTTGTCCTTGCAATAGAAGCACTCAGTGTCCGGCTTGGGACCAGACCTGAGCTTCTTCTCAGCAGGGGCATTGTGCTTGCCGCCGCCCTTCTTGAAGGGCTTCTTCGCACCTTTACCTTTCTTAAAGGAGGGCTTGTTGACCATCAACACATGATTATCTTTCTTGATGTCCACCTCCGCAGCCTTCAGCTTTGCGAAGAGCTCGGTGATCGTATCAGTGGAACCAATCTGATTATGAGTCACTACAAAACTTTTGTAGCTGGGAGGGAGTGATTGCAGAACCCTGTCAATCTTGAGCTCCTCTAGAATCTTGCAGTCCAGTTGCTCAAGGCGTTGAGTGTAGCCCGACATCTTAATGGCGTGCTCACTAACGGAACTCCCTTCCTCCATCTTGCAGTTAAAGAACTTCTCAGAGATCTCATATCTCTCAGAACGGGCCTGAGTCTGAAACATGGTTTTCAGCTCCTCGAGAATCTCAAAGGGCCCGGGATAGTTTTCAAAACGATTTTGAAGTTCCGGTTCCATAGCAAACAACATGGTGCTCTTAATCACACCATAATCATCTTTGCACGACTGATAGACAGCTTTCTCATCAGCCGGCGCAGTAGCAGCAGGGGGATTACCTAACGCTTTCTCAAGGACATAGTCCTTTTGTCCGCCAGACAGAATGATTCTTAGATTGCGGAACCAGTTGGTGAAGTTAGACCCATTGTTTCTAAGCTTTTCTTTCTCAGCAAAAACGTTGAAGTTGAAGTTGGACTTGGCCATGTGATCTATAGTATTTGCAAGTACAATTTAGACTATGTTCATGATAAATAGTTCAACTTAATCAAATTACTAGATGAACTCCCACTAAATTCAACATCCCTCAAGTTGTTTAGTGAACACGATCCAAATCCACCACACCTAATCCGATCATCACGAGAAGAGATGTGGTTTCAATGGTGGACAACAAAGTGTCGATCATATCATTCATATGACTCATGCTTAACCTTTCGGTTCTTGTGTTCCGAGGCCATGTCTGTACATGCTAGGCTCGTCAAGTTAGACCCAAGTATTTCCGCGTGTGCAAAAACTAGCTTGCACCCGTTGTATGTGAGCGTAGAATCTATAGCACCCGATCATCACGTGATGCTTGGACACGACGAACTTTTGCAACGGTGCATACTTGGGGAGAACACAGTTTTTATCTTGATCTTTAAGTGAGGAATCATCTTATAATGCTACCGTCGCGATCTAAGCATAATAAGATACATAAAAGGATAAACATCACATGCATATAACTTTATGTGACATGGTATAGCCAATCTTCGCGCAATGATCTCCATCTTGTGCGTTCCGGCATGATCTCCATCACTCCACCATGATTGCCTCCACCACGAATAGCAACTACAACTATTGCTAACTACTTAGCGATAAAGTAAAGCTATTACATGGCGTATAAGAAGTTGACTCGCAGGTCATACACAATTATAAAGACAACCATATGGCTCCTGCCGGTTGTGTACTCATCGACATGCAAGTCGTGAAACATTACAAAACATGATCATCGCATACATTATACACATCACATCTTGGGCCATACCATATCACAGAAAACACTCCCTGCAAAAACAAGTTAGACGCTTCTACTTTGTTGTTGCATGTTTTACGTGGCTCATGGGAGTAGATGCTAAGAACGATTCTTACCTATGGAAAGCCACAACGGTGATATTATGGTTGCCAAACTCCGGTGTTAATCCCATGACAACTATAGTGAGAGAAACTGACATCCACCGGCCGCATGTGTGGTACAAGCCACACGTCAAGTGCGGAGCCGGTCTCGCGAACGATGTCGCGTAAGGTTGGCCTGGACCGCTTCAATCTCACTATCCCGCATCATAAGAAGAACACAAACAAGAGGCTTGCAACAGAAAACATCAACGCCCGCAACAACCATGTTGCGTTCTACTCGTGAATCACATCTACGCATAGATCTAGCTCTGATACCACTGAAGGGTTTCGCGGCATAGTAAATCAAAATTTTCTACGGAGCGAACAGAGGGAAAGCCAAGATCTAATCTAGGAGATGCAAACAACGAGAGAGATTGGATTAGATCTTCATACCCTTGAAGATTCGCACAGCGGAACGTTCGTCGGAACGTGGGTGATGTAGTCGTACTCGCTTCTCCTCCTCGCGATCCGATCCGATCTAGCACCATAAGTGGCGGTGCCTCCGTGAGATGCACACGTGCGGCACCTCGACGTCTCCTCCTTCCTCGGACCAGCAAGTATGGTGGAGAGATAGATTGGATCTACAGCACGACGGCGTGGTGTATATGGTGGAGAATTTCTGCTGCAGGGCTTCGCCTACAAACAGTCGGGAGGGAGAGAGGAGGGCCAGCAGGGAGGCTAGGGCTTGGAGGAAGGTGTGTGTGGGTGGGGGGAAGGGGGCGCACCAGCCCTCTATATATAGAGGGGGAGGGTGCGGCCAGCCCTAGCCCCTCCTCCAAGCCTATCTCTAGTTTAAACGATTTAAACTATCCCCTTATCTAGAAATCCTATCTCTAGTTTAAACGAGTTTAAACTTATCTAGGATCGGCTGGGCCCTATGGGGCCTTGTGCCCCTGGCCCAATGCGGCCAGGACACTCCCTCATAGGCCCATGCCCCCTTCCGGAAGGTGGGACCACGTTGGCCCCCTTCCGGAAGGTTCTAGAAGCTTCCGGTACAATACCGATTAATCCGGAACAATTCTGAACTCCAAAAACTGCACTGCCTTATATGAATCTTATTCTCCGGACCATTCCGGAACCTCTCGTGATATCCCGTATCCTATCCGAGACTCCGAACAAAAATTCATAAACCAATTATCCAATCTATCCTAGCGTCGAGACACGTTAAGTGTGTGACCCTGCGGGTTCGAGAATATGCAGACATGATCTTCTATCAATAATCAACAGCGGGGTCTGGGCACCCATATTGATTCCCACACATTCATCGATGATCATATCGGATGAACCACGATGCCAGGATTCAATCAATCCCATATATATATATTCCCTTCGTCTCGCGATATTTTACTTGCCCGAGATTCGATCGTCGGTATCGTCATACCTAGTTCAATCTCGTTCACAGCAAGTACTTTACTCGTTCCATAATCCGATATCACTTTGTGATTAACTCCTTAACCACATGCTTGCAAGTGGTGTTGATATCGATTACCGAGTGGGCCCGAAGTATATCTCTCCGACTTGGGAGGGACAAATCCCATCTCGATACATACAACCCAACAGATACTTTCCGATCACCTGAGAGACACCTTTATGATCACCCTCTCATAGGATGACGTTTGATGACCTCAAAGCTTTCTTCCGATACCAGGGAGTTGTATTATCTCATGGTCTAAGGAATACAATATTTGACATAGGAAAAGCTTCGCAAAGATGAACACAATGACACGATCTAATTGCTTCGCTTAGTTTGGGTCTGTCCACCATATCATTCTCCCAATGATATGATCTCATTATCAATTGACAACTCATGTCTATGGTTAGGAAACCTTAACCATCATTGATCAATGAGCTAGTCCATAGAGGCGTACTAGGGACACGGTGTTGTTCACAAACCACACAAGTATTAATGATTCCGCTTAATACAATTCTAGCATGGAATATAAACTTTATCATGAACAAGAATTATAATAATAACATCTTTATTATTGCCTCTAGGGCATAATTCCAACACTGGCATCTCCGTCCAATCTACAACAAAATCCGCCAAGGCTTGTGACTTGATAGCGTCGCGTCTCTTGTAGGTGATCTTGAAGGCGGCAAGTTTGATGCCCCACTTCGCGACCCTTCTTATAGCGTCGTTGTTGTTGATAATGTCGGACAGTGGAGTCTTGCTCACCACTGTGATTGGGTGCTCCTGAAAGTAGTGCCTCAGCTTTCAAGAAGCGAGGAATACTCCATAAGCTATCTTCTGGTAGTGCGGGTAACGCTGCCTGGACTCCGTCAAGACCTCGCTTACATAGTAAACTGGTCGCTGAACTTCGTACTCATAGTCTGGTTCCTTCTGCTCTACCACGACGACGATGCTGATTACCCAGTTGGTTGCCTCCATGTAAATTAACAGGGGCTCGCCAGGCTCGGGTGCTACAACGATAGGCGTTGAGGAAAGAGTTTCCTTGAGCTGCTTCAATGGTGCATCTGCTTCGTCCGTCCATGTGAATTTGTCCGCCTTCTTCAGCAACTTGTACAGCGGCAGAGCCTTCTCTCCAAGTCGGCTGACGAACGGACTAACTGCTGCAACACAACCTGTTAGTCATTGGATGTCCTTTAGGCATGTCGGACGGTTTATGTTTAAGATGGCCTTGAGTTTCTCCGGTTTGACCTTGATCCCGCGCTGGGAAACGATGAATCCCAACAATTTGCCTGCTAGAACCTCGAAGACGCACTTCTTAGGGTTAAGCATCATGTTGTATTTCGAGAGATTATCAAAGGTTTCTTTCAAGCCAGAGATTAAGTCATTTGACTTTTTAGACATCACCGCAATGTCGTCCACATAGGCGTGAACGTTCCGACCAATTTGGTCGTGAAGGCAACGTTGCATTGTCCGCTGGTACGTAGCACCTGCGTTTTTCATCCCAAAGGGCATCGTAACATAGCAAAACGTGCCGTATGGGGTAGTGAATGAAGTGGCCAATTGGTCCGACTTCCTCATCTTGATCTAGTGGTATCCTGTGTATGCATCGAGAAAACAGAAAAGTTTCGAGCCAGCCGTCGAGTCAATGACTTGGTCAATGCGAGGCAAAGCAAACGGAACTTTGGGACACGCTTTGTTCAAGCCGGTGTAATCAACGCACATTCTTAATTCATTAGTTCCCTTTTTGGGGACAATTACAGGATTGGCCATCCATTGGGTGTGAAGGACTTCTCGGATAAAACTAGCCTTAAGTAACCTAGCTATCTCTTTGCCAATGGCGCGTCTCTTCTCATCTCCAAAGCGTCGTAGAGGTTGTTTCACTAGTTTGGATTTTGGATCAATGTTTAAGCTATGCTCGGCAAGTTCCCTAGGTACACCTTTCATGTCGGCAGGCTACCAGGCAAAGATGTCCCTATTCTCACGGAGGAACTCGACGAGCGCGCTTTCCTATTTGGGATCTAGGTTCGTCCCAATGGCGGTGGTCTTGGAGGCATCACCTACCACAAGTTCCACCGGCTTGGTCTCGATGGCGGCCTTGAACGCAGGAGCGGAGTCGGAGATCTGCTTCTTCGACGCGGGCATCTCTGAGTCATCGACCTTGCTCTGGATCTCTTTGAATTCTTCGTTGTAGAGGATAGCTTCCGCAATGGCTGCTTCATTGATCTTGCAGTCCCTTGCCTTGGTAAAGCTTTCGGATACGGTGATGACACTGTTTGGTCCGGGTGTCTTGAGTTTGTTGTAGATGAAGCATGGCTTGGCCATGAACGTGTGGAATATGTCGCAGCCGAATATGACATGGTACACGCTCTTGAAGGGGACCACCTCAAAGGTCATGCACTCTTAGCGGTAATTGTTAACATCGCCAAAGGCAAACTGAAGTGTAATGCATCCAAGGGACCGAGCCTCCCGACCAGGAACTACGCCGTGGAAGATGGTGTTGGTCCGCCTTAGGTTTGCCTCCGTCAAGTTCATCTTCTGTAGTGTATCCAGGTACATGATTTTGATGCTGCTTACACTATCCACCATACACTTGGTGAACTCCACGCCGTCAATCAAGGGGTTGATGACCATAGCGTATTGGTTCTCCGTAGGAATAAGGTCTAGGTGGTCTGTCCTGTCCCAAGTTATTGGAACCTCCGACCAGCGCCGGTACTGGGGAATTGGGGGTAGGGTAGCCATCAGGATCTTCAGAGAGGTCTTCTGTTGTCGGACGGTGGGGGTGCCAAGGAAAGTGTGGTAGAATGGTGCCTTCTTTATGAAGGGGTTCTTGCCCTTGTCGTCGCAATTGGAGGCGTGCTTGGGGTCAACGTCCTCCTCCATGTCACTTGAATCCTTGGATTCCTCCTCCTTCTTCTTCCCCCTGCCCTTGCCTCGCAGTCTGTTCTTCCGACTTTGCTTGTAGCCGGACTTCGGGTCTTCCTTGAGGACGTTGACGAACTTGCAGTGTCGATTGGTGTGAGTGGCTTTACTGTTGGCGTCGAGGTGTATAAGGCACGGCATATCGCGGTACTCTTCGTATGTTTGGGGAACGCGGTGCGCTGCCGAGGTGGTTTCACTTCCTCGCTGCTATCCCCGACCAGCTCCTCTTCCTCGGTCACGTTGTCCGCCATCACCTCGTACTGCAAAAGTCATAGCGACCATGTCGGTAGATTGCTTTTCTTCTGGAGCGGTTTTTCGCTTTGTACTGCTGTTCCTCCGAGCTTGAGTTGGAACGACCGTTGCCGGCAAAGAGCCGCGAGCATCATCGTCGGCAGTTGCAAACTCACTGGACAACTGAATCATCTGATTCAGGTGAAGCTGGTGATTGTCCTGCAAGCGCTTCAGCTTATGTCGGAGCAACGTGCCCGTTTGCAACCCATCGATGAAAGCGGCCATGGCGGTCTGAGCGTGCACTCCTGCGCAGAAATTCTTCATATCTAGCCAGCGGGAGAGGTAGGCGCGATATGTCTCGTCTTTCTCTTGCACGCACCGCTGTAGATCGCCAACAGTGCCGGGACGCTTGATACCCTCAAAGTTTTTGGTGAATGCTTCTTGCATGTCCAACCAATTGTAGATAGATTTTTCCGGCAAGTCGTCGATCCATTGACGGGACGTGGCCGCCAACATTAACGGGATGTACTTGACGACAACGTTGGGGTTGCCTCCGGCAATCTCCACCGCGTTGCCGTAGTCCTGCAACCATGTGGCTGGCTTGGCGGTGCCGTCATAGGGCTTGATGGTCTTGTCAATCCGGAAACCTTTGGGGTAAGTTGCGAACCGTATTGCAGGTCCAAAGCAACGTGGTCCCAGGTATGGTCCTTCTCGGGCCTCGTGGATCTTATTGATCCATGAACGTGCATCGTATGGCTCCGGGCTCTTCTTTTTCTTGTCAACAGGGGATAGGCTGCGTGAACGACGCTGGCCTCTTCCGCCATGATGACTGTTAGGTGGCGACGGAGGTGGAGGTGGCGGTGGGTTATCTTTCTTGCTGTTACCCTCCTGCGACGCCTCGCGCCTGTCACGGTTGCTTGTTGGGCGCAGAGGATCATGGTGTGACCTACTCCTGTGTCCTTGGTTGTGCTCTCCGTCATGACGGGTCTGCTCCGTGTTGTCGCGGATGACGATGCCGCACTGCTTTGGTGGGGGCATATCCGTACGATGGTGAGCCTTGTGATCTTCGCGATGTCGGGGGGACCGGGGCGGTGGCGATGGGCGACGAGGTCGGGCTTTTTCCCCGTGGTCGGAGCATATGGGGATGGCATCCTTCCTGTTGTGCGCATCCCTCCGTCTTCGTTCTGATGAACCCGTCTGGGACCCGACATCAAGAGGAGATCTATCCCTTGGCGGCTTATACTGGCTAAACTGGCAAAGCGCTGGGTCGGACTCGAGCCTCTGAGAGGTGGCCTTTTCCTGCTGCTTCACTGCCTTGGCCACTAGGTCATAGACCTGTTCCACTGCCTCAGGCGATCTATCCTGCTCCAGAAGGGTCTTGGCGACGGCGAGGTTAAAGAGTAGGATGGGCATCACCTGTTTGCCTTCACTGTCAATGTATGGCTTGGCCTGTGCCGGCTTCGGGGGAGCCCATCCTAGGTTTCGCCGTACACCAGGATCATTGATGACGCAAGCCGAAGCTTTTTTGGTCTTCTGCTGCAGCAGCAGAGTCTTGTATTCGGCCTCCATTGCTCTAGCCTTCTCTATGGATTTCTGCGCATTTACCAGATCTTGATCTAGCTTAGCGCCTTGCTTCGCGATGGTTTGCGCTTCCTCTAGCAGCTGCTGACGTTTCTCGTCGAGCTGAGTCACGTTCCGGATATGAGCTACGGTCAGTGGCTCAACAAGGAGATTGTCGTACATTGCTCTATCAGCTGGAGTAACTTCGGAAGCAGCAGACGTAGATGCCGGAAGCGGCAGGTTTGCGGCGTTGTTGTTTCTCGGGCCGGTGCCGAGTTCCTGCGGCTGCTGCACTGGGTTAGGTGGAGGCGGCATGACCTTTGCACGATCATCGTCAGCAGCAATAAGTGGCCCTTTCCTTTGTCCAGCGTCGTACGCGGATCTCGTCCGGGTTGATCTTCATTCATCACCGTCCCAATGGTGACAAACACCTCTCGAGATACGACGACGTTGTTGGCTTGCTCTTCGCGCGCATACTCCTCCTCCATCTCCTGCATGGCGGAGTTTATCTCTTTTGGGCTGAAATCTATCTCCTCTGAGTCTGCACTGAAGTCGACATAGAGCGCGTCAATCACAGAGTCGGAGGGTGCTAGGGCTTCCTTGATGACGGGCGGTGGAGGTGAAACGGCAGCAACGATGACTGGAGGTGGCGGCGTTGCTGCGACGATGGCGGCCGGAGGCGATGGTGGCGGTGGCTGAATCGGAGGGGCTCCGCCAGCGAGCGAGAGCGCTGTCTGAGCTGCCGCGTCAGCCTTCGCGTAGTTGTTGACGGTGTTCACCATGCCTTCGAAGGTAAGGAGACCTGCCGCTTGTTGTCTTCTTAGAGAATGTCAAAGAAGCGTGCCCCGATCCAGTCCTTCCACAAAGTGATACATAGCATTATCATCGGGGTAGTGGGCCAGATCGGCTCGTACACGGAGCCACCTGGCTAGGTAATCACGGGGGTTTTCGCCCTCTCTCTGAACGCAACGCGCCAGGTCAAAGATGGTAACCACGCCGACAAACTTGGATCTCTGCTGTCCAGACGCTCGGGCGAAGCCGGCGGAATTGCAGCGATATTCTACCGTTATATCCTGCACATGGGCGGTTTGGGTGGGCCTTGAATTTTTCTGATCTTTGCCGGCAAACTCCGAAGAGAGATTCGACATTGATCCTTCCGCGAACGTATCCTGCCCGTAGGCTGTCCGTGCGGGGCCTTGAATTTTTCCGATCTTTGCCGGAAAACTCCGAAGAGAGATTCGACATCGATTCTTCCGCGAACGTATCCTGCCCGTAGGCGGTCCGTGCGGGCCTTGATGCTCCTCCGACTCCCAGGGAACTAGTGCCCGGGTCGGTTTTGCCAATGAAGAGGTGGATGTCTCCGACAGGAACGATCGAACACCGCGTAGGGTTCGTCTTCGCGGGGATCCAGAACTTGTCAGGAGGGACGATCAGAACGTTGCCGGAGAAGAGAACATGACCGATGGCTATGGTTTTGCTGATTCCCGCGAAGATCTTGGTCCTTGCTCGCTGAAGAGCCTGAAGCGCCTCTTGCCCCACGGTGGGCGCCAACTGTCGTGGTATTGCCGACGAGTACGCCATGGAGGGGTCCTCACAGTGCGTGTTTAGAGACGTGGGGGAAGGCGGACGGTTGACGGGTACGAGATAACACAGCTTACCTAGGTTCAGATGCCACGACGGTGGAAGAATCCTACTTCTGCTATAAATCACTATAAGGGCAATACGCCGAGTTACAGGGATTGGTTTGATGTGCGAGGTTGACTGAAGTTGTCTATGATCGTCTGAGATTGTGCCCTAAAGGCTCCCATAGGCCTGACTTATATAGTCGCCAGGTCCTAGGGTTATAGGGAAAAATCCTAGCCGGACAGGTTACAGAGTCCTACACCGTCTATTACTAGTCTTGTATGTCTTGTACTCCAAGGATCCGGATACGTCGGTGACTCCAACCGTACCCTTACTTTATCCGGCATGGGCCTTCCTTCTGGATCCATCTAACTGGGCCGCCCAGCAGGCCATAGGCCATGCTACCAACTGTGGACCACCTGGGTTAGCCGGATAAAAGACATGCTATAGGGATACCCATATAGCATATCCCCAACAGACGGCAACCGGGAATGATGCACTAGTGCAGACGGGGGCCTTTAACACCGGTTCCTAAGGCCCTCTAACAGCGGTTGTAGAACCGTTGTTGAGGGTTCGGTGTTAGAGCCCCCCTTTAACACCGGTTCTTATACGAACCAGTGTTAAAGGGTGGCGCACGTGGGGCTGCCGCAGCGCTCAGCCCCCCTTTAACTCCGGTTCGTAACACGAACCGATGTTAAAGGTTCTGTGCCGCGGCAGGAAAAAGAGATAAATCTCTACCGCGGCAGGAAAACGGCCTAAATCTCTGCCGCGGCAGAGTTCTGCCGCCGCCCCGTTCTGGGCGTATTTCTGCGGCGCGGCGGGGACGGGGAGGGGGAGGGGGAATCGATCGGGAGCGGTATATACACATACATCATTGTCGATACATACGAGTACTTGAATAATTAAGCAACTATTATTATATACAAACATCGTCATTGTGTGGTATTCTCCGTAAATGTTGAAGCATCAAGTACAAGACAAACATGTTCAAGCATCTAAAGAGTTTTTGGATATCTAAAGAGTTCTCAGCCAGGCGTGACGACCTCATCAAGTATGAACCCCACCAATTCCTCTTGAATGGCTCGTATGCGGTCAAATGGTAGGAGTTGGTCCCGCATCCGTTCGATCTAAATATATATGAAGAATGGGGTCAATATATATATAAGAATAAAACTCAGCACAATTGATGGTAATAAAATAATGTTGTGTACTTTGTTTACTTACTCTAAGTTGTTCTAGTGCGGCTTGGCCCGTCGCACATATCGTGTTGCGAATGAACTCGCAAACATAGTATCCACATAAGTTATTGCCGGGTCCCTGATGCGTGCACTTTACGAGAATAGAGAGTTCAATCAAAATAATAATCAATAAAGCATGATATAATGGAATTGGAAGCAGAATCAAAGAGATACGCAGACCTAGCTAGTATTACTTACATTTTGGTCTACAAAATTTAGTTCTTCTGACCATTCACCCACGGTCCTGCCCGTGATCCTTTTCCAAACCCTGTCCGGCAAAGAAAATGGATAAAGGAGTAATTAATTACTTGTTGTCACGAAAGTTGCCGATCTAGTGCGATAATATGATTGAAATTACCTCTGGAGCATCTCCTTAAGTAAACAGCAATGAATAGTAAAAATATTATTGAATTCAAATAAAAATATAATGATTTTATTTTTTTGTATTTTCTATTTAATATGGAATAATTAATATCTTTAAATTCATAAATTGGAATTTGACAAATAATATGACTAAACTGATCAGAAAAATGAGACGAATCCAAATATGATATTAATATCAACTTATCACAAACTATGCAGTGATTCTAGTCATAATTTAATTTGCCCATTTAAAACGGCACGCATAAAGATTCTTAGCTCGGGGCTGAGACTCGCTAAACTTGAAGTGGATCTCTAATGAAATAGCATATTTTGAACCTAAAAATATTTTTTGTAAAAAATCCTGAGCATCAGATCATGTACATGTAGTTCATATCTGACCCACTTCCTACCGATTCGGCAGGAATTTGTCTTTTTCACCAGAAATAGACGAAAAGTTTTGAGATCCTCCTGTTAGGACATTGTTCATGTAATGTGTTCTAGTATTTTTTTTTAAATATGGTGGTAGCATTTTGAATTAGCCATTTGCTCGTTGCTACCGCCCGTTTTTTACACTCAGAAAATGGAAAATAGTTTTTTGGCGCGACAAAAAGGAAAACTTCCTTCTGCAACATTATTCGTCATTCCATGATACACATATATGCATAATATAGACACATTATCAAAACTATGCCTTAATTCTAGCTATAATATTGGTTATTTGACCCGAAAGTCAGGAAACCTCGAATGAGATAGGTCATTTTGTGAAGGTTTTTTGAGACATAATTAATATACCAAGTTTGGTATTTTTTTCTCATAACTATGTCACATAATATGACACCACATAAAGGTTTCGCATTGTTTGGATCGTTTTTGAATTTCTTATACCCGTTTTAAACTATATATAATATTTTATGTTTCACTTAATTTTTATTTTAAAATGTGTAATATTTGAGTGTAGATAAATAGATCTTATTTTTATGCAAATTTTAATATATTATTTGTATTTTTCTAAACTAAAATGATTTAATTATAATTTTTCAAAGATTAATCAAATAAAAGAAAAAATAGCTATGCCGAGTGCAGCCGTCGGCGTAGCGTAGGCTACGCCAAAAACAATTCTACGCGGACTCCTTTAATGTGCCAGCTTTGGCATTAGCCCATTACTTATTGGTGTGCGTCGCTTTTACCACGTGCGGAACCCAAACTGCAAGTACAAACTACATGATGCGACTTGGGATGCTATTGCATTTGGCAGCATAGGAACACCGTCGCCGGAACCGACAAGCCGGGTATGAGCTCTTCCACTAGGTTATAGCGCACTGTACAAGTACAATGGCTTAATGAGCCACGAGCCCACGATCGACTAACCTTGAGGGTGTGGGAGACAGGGATATGCGGAGAGCGGTGATACAGAATGGTGGATTGGTAAGGAGCAACCGACAGAATGGCGGATTGTCGGAGCCGGCTGTTACTCGAGTACACTAGTGACGAAGAGAAGTATAGGTAGACCCGGCGTCCCTTCCTAGTCGCGTGATGGAGCCCGAATCGAGCTGGTGGCGGTCTAGGAAAATTCCTGGCGGAATTTGCTTGCGTCCTGATCCAAGCTTAGACAGCAGATCAACCGCCTCATTTTGCTCCCTAGACACATACTTGACTTCGTAGCCCAAGAAGCACTTGGCTACCTCGTCCACTCCGTCTCGATATGCCGCCATCATAGGGTTCCGCGCATTCCAGGTGCCAGCCACCTGCTGGGCAAGCAAGTCGGAATCTTCACAACAAACTATGCGCTTGATGCCAATATCCTTGGCTACACGTAGTCCGTAAATGAGTGCTTCATACTCCGCCATGTTGTTCGTAGCCTCAAAGTGGATCTGTAAAACGTAGTGTAGCTTGTCTCCTGTCGGTGACTGTAGCAATACACCAGCCCCCGAGCCGTTGAGCAGTTTTGATCAGTCAAAGTGCAACACCCAGTACTCTGGTTCCGGCAACGGAGTAGCATCTGGCATGTCCTTCCTATCTACAACAAAATCCTCCAAGGCTTGTGACTTGATAGCGTCGCGTCTCTTGTAGGTGATCTTGAAGGCGGCAAGTTTGATGCCCCACTTCGCGACCCTTCTTATAGCGTCGCTGTTGTTGATAATGTCGGACAGTGGAGTCTTGCTCACCAATGTGATTGGGTGCTCCTGAAAGTAGTGCCTCAGCTTCCGAGAAGCGAGGAATACTCCATAAGCTATCTTCTGGTAGTGCGGGTAACGCTGCCTGGACTCCGTCAAGACCTCGCTTACATAGTAAACTGGTCGCTAAACTCCGTACTCATAGCCTGGTTCCTTCCGCTCTACCACGACGACGATGCTGATTACCCAGTTGGTTGCCGCCATGTAAATTAACAGGGGCTCGCCAGGCTCGGGTGCTGCAACGATAGGCGCTGAGGAAAGAGTTTCCTTGAGCTGCTTCAATGGTGCATCTGCTTCGTCCGTCCATGTGAATTTGTCCGCCTTCTTCAACAACTTGTACAGCGGCTGAGCCTTCTCTCCAAGTCGGCTGACGAACGGACTAACTGCTGCAACACAACCTGTTAGTCGTTGGATGTCCTTTAGGCATGTAGGACGGTTTATGTTTAACATGGCCTTGAATTTCTCCGGGTTGACCTTGATTCCGTGCTGGGAAACGATGAATCCCAACAATTTGCCTGCTAGAACCTCGAAGACGCACTTCTTAGGGTTAAGCATCATGTTGTATTTCCTGAGATTATCAAAGGTTTCTTTCAAGTCAGACATTAAGTCATTTGACTTTTTAGACATCACCACAATGTCGTCCACATAGGCGTGAACGTTCCGACCAATTGGGTCGTGAAGGCAACGTTGCATTGTCCGCTGGTACGTAGCACCTGCGTTTTCAGCCCAAAGGGCATCGTAACATAGCAAAACGTGTCGTATGGGGTAGTGAATGAAGTGGCCAATTGGTCCGACTTCCTCATCTTGATCTAGTGGTATCCTGAGTATGCATCGAGAAAACACAAAAGTTCCGAGCCAGCCGTCGAGTCAATGACTTGGTCAATACGAGGCAAAGCAAACGGAACTTTGGGACACGCTTTGTTCAAGCCGGTGTAATCAACGCACATTCTTAATTCATTAGTTCCCTTTTTGGGGACAAGTACAGGATTGGCCACCCATTGGGTGTGAAGGACTTCTCGGATAAAACTAGCCTTAAGTAACCTAGCTATCTCTTTGCCAATGGCGTGTCTCTTCTCATCTCCAAAGCGTCGTAGAGGTTGTTTCACTAGTTTGGATTTTGGATCAATGTTTAAGCTGTGCTCGACAAGTTCCCTAGGTACACCTTTCATGTTGGCAGGCTGCCAGGCAAAGATGTCCCTACTCTCACGGAGGAACTCGACGAGCGCGCTTTCCTATTTGGGATCCAGGTTCGTCCCAATGGCGGTCGTCTTGGAGGCATCGCCTACCACAAGTTCCACCGGCTTGGTTTCGATGGCGACCTTGAACGCAGGAGCGGAGTCGGAGATCTGCTTCTTCGACGCGGGCATCTCTGAGTCATCGACCTTGCTCTGGATCTCTTTGAATTCTTCGCTGTAGAGGACAGCTTCCGCAATGGCTGCTTCATTGATCTCGTAGTCCCTTGCCTTGGTAAAGCTTTCGGATACGGTGATGACACTGTTTGGTCCGGGTGTCTTGAGTTTGTTGTAGATGAAGCATGGCTTGGCCATGAACGTGTGGAATATGTCGCAGCCGAATATGACATGGTACACGCTCTTGAAGGGGACCAGCTCAAAGGTCATGTGCTCTTGGCGGTAATTGTTAACATCGCCAAAGGCAACCTGAAGTGTAATGCATCCAAGGGACCGAGCCTCTCGACCAGGAACTACGCCGTGGAAGATGGTGTTGGTCCGCCTTAGGTTTGCCTCCGTCAAGTTCATCTTCTGTAGTGTATCCAGGTACATGATTTTGATGCTGCTTACACTATCCACCATACACTTGGTGAATTCCACGCCGTCAATCAAGGGGTTGATGACCATAGCGTATTGGTTCTCCGTAGGAATAAGGTCTAGGTGGTCTGTCCTGTCCCAAGTTATTGGAACCTCCGACCAGCGCCAGTACTGGGGAATTGGGGGTAGGGTAGCCATCAGGATCTTCAGAGAGGTCTTCTGTTGTCGGACGGTGGGGGTGCCAAGGAAAGTGTGGTAGAATGGTGTCTTCTTTATGAAGGGGTTCTTGCCCTTGTCGTCTCTCTTGGAGGCGTGCTTGGGGTCAACGTCCTCGTCCATGTCACTTGAATCCTTGGATTCCTCCTCCTTCTTCTTCCCCTTGCCCTTGCCTCGCAGTCTGTTCTTCTGACTTTGCTTGTAACCGGACTCCGGGTCTTCCTTGAGGACGTTGACGAACTTTGCAGTGTCGATTGGTGTGAGTGGCTTTACCGTTGGCGTCGAGGTGTACAAGACACGGCATATCACGGTACTCTTCGTATGTTTGGGGAACGCGGTGCGCTGCCGAGGTGGTTTCACTTCCTCGCTGCTATCCCCGACCAGTTCCTCTTCCTCGTCACGTTGTCCGCCATCACCTCGTACTGCAAAAGTCATAGCGACCATGTCGGTAGATTGCTTTTCTTCTGGAGCGGTTTTCCGCTTTGTACTGCTGTTCCTCCGAGCTTGAGTTGGAACGACCGTTGCCGGCAAAGAGCCGCGAGCATCGTCATCGGCAGTTGCAAACTCACTGGCCAACTAAATCATCTGATTCAGGTGAAGCTGGTGATTGTCCTGCAAGCGCTTCAGCTTCTGTCGGAGCAACGTGCCCCTTTCCAACCCATCGATGAAAGCGGCCATGGCGGTCTGAGCATGCACTCCTGCGCAGGAATTCTTCATATCTAGCCAGCGGGAGAGGTAGGCGCGATATGTCTCGTCTTTCTCTTGCACGCACCGCTGTATATCGCCAACAGTGCCGGGACGCTTGTATGTACCCTCAAAGTTTTTGGTGAATGCTTCTTGCATGTCCAACCAATTGTAGATAGATTTTTCCGGCAAGTCGTCGATCCATTGACGGGACGTGGCCGCGAACATTAACGGGATGTACTTGACGACAACGTTGGGGTTGCCTCCGGCAATCTCCACCGTGTTGCTGTAGTCCTGCAACCATGTGGCTGGCTTGGCCGTGCCGTCATAGGGCATGATGGTCTTGTCAATCCGGAAACCTTTGGGGTAAGTTGCGAACCGTATTGTAGGTCCAAAGCAACATGGTCCCAGGTATGGTCCTTCTCGGGCCTCGTGGATCTTATTGATCCATGAACGTGCATCGTATGGCTCCGGGCTCTTCTTTTCCTTGTCAACAGGGGATAGGCTGCGTGAACGACGCCGGCCTCTTCCTCCATGATGACTGTTAGGTGGCGATGGAGGCGGAGGTGGCGGTGGGTTAGCTTTCTTGCTGTTACTCTCCTGCGAGCCTCGCGCCTGTCACGGTTGCTTGTCGGGCGCAGAGGATCATGGTGTGACCTGCTCCTGTGTCCTTGGTTGCGCTCTCCGTCATGACGGGTCTGCTCCGTGTTGTCGCGGATGACGATGCCGCACTGCTTTGGTGGGGGCATATCCGTACGATGTTGAGCCTTGTGATCTTCGCGATGTCGGGGGGACCGGGGCGGTGGCGATAGGCGACGAGGTCGGGCTTTTCCCCGTGGTCGGAGCATATGGGGATGGCATCCTTCCTGTTGCGCGCATCCCTCCGTCTTCGTTCTGATGAACCCGTCTGGGACCCAACATCAAGAGGAGATCTATCCCTTGGCGGCTTATACTGGCTAGACTAGCAAAGCGCTGGGTCGGACTCGAGCCTCTGAGAGGTGGCCTTTTCCTGTTGCTTCACTGCCTTGGCCACTAGGTCATAGACCTGTTCCACTGCCTCAGGCGATCTATCCTGCTCCAGAAGGGTCTTGGTGACGGCGAGGTTAAAGAGTGGGATGGGCATCACCTGTTTGCCTTCACTGTCAATGTATGGCTTGGCCTGTGCCGGCTTCGGGGGATCCCATCATAGGTTTCACCGTACACCAGGATCATTGATGACACGAGCCGGAGCTTTTTTGGTCTTCTGCTGCAGCAGCAGAGTCTTGTATTCGGCCTCCATTGCTCTAGCCTTCTCTATGGATTTCTGCGCATTTACCAGATCTTGATCTAGCTTAGCGCCTTGCTCCGCGATGGCTTGCGCTTCCTCTAGCAGCTGCTGACGTTTCTCGTCGAGCTGAGTCACGTTCCGGATATGAGCTACGGTCAGTGGCTCAACAAGGAGATTATCGTACATTACTCTATCAGCTGGAGTAACTTCGGCAGCAGCAGACGTAGAGGCCGGAAGCGGCAGGATTGCGGCATTGTTGTTTCTCGGGCCAGTGCCGAGTTCTTGCGGCTGCTGCACTGGGTTAGGTGGAGGCGGCATGAACTTTGCACGATCATCGTCAGCAGCAATAAGTGGCCCTTTCCTTTGTCCAGCGTTGTATGCGGATCTCGACCGGGTTGATCTTCATTCTTCGCCGTCCCAATGGTGACGAACACCTCTCGAGATACGACGACGTTGTTGGCTTGCTCTTCGCGCGCATACTCCTCCTCCATCTCCTGCATGGCGGAGTTTATCTCTTCTGGGCTGAAATCTATCTCCTCTGAGTCTGCACTGAAGTCGACATAGAGCGCGTCAATCACAGAGTCGGAGGGTGCTAGGGCTTCCTTGATGACGAGCGGTGGAGGTGCAACGGCAGCAACGATGACTGGAGGTGGCGGCGCTGCTGCGACGATGGCGGCCGGAGGCGGTGGCTGAATCAGAGGGGCTCCGTCAGCGAGCGAGAGCGCTGTCTGAGCTGCCGCGTCAGCCTCCGCGTAGTTGTTGACGGTGTTCACCATGCCTTCTAAGGTAAGGAAACCTGCCGCTTGTTGTCGTCTCAGAGAATGTTGAAGAAGCGTGCCGCGATCCAGTCCTTCCACAAAGTGATACATAGCATTATCATCGGGGTAGTGGGCCAGATCGGCTCGTACACGGATCCACCTGGCTAGGTAATCACGGGGGTTTTTGCCCTCTCTCTGAACGCAACGCGCCAGGTCAAAGATGGTAACCACGCTGACAAACTTGGATCTCTGCTGTCCAGACGCTCTGGCAAAGCCGGCGGAATGGCAGCGATATTCCACCGTTATATCCTGCACAGGGGCGGTTTGGGTGGGCCTTGAATTTTTCCGATCTTTGCCGGCAAACTCTAAAGAGAGATTCGACATTGATCCTTTCGCGAACGTATCCTGCCCGTAGGCTGTCCGTGCGGGCCTTGAATTTTTCCAATCTTTGCCGGCAAACTCCGAAGAGAGATCCGACATCGATTCTTCCGCGAACGTATCCTGCCCGTAGGCGGTCCGTGCGGGCCTTGATGCTCCTCCGACTCCCAGGGAACTAGTGCCCGGGTCGGTTTTGCCAATGAAGAGGTGGATGTCTCCGACAGGAACGATCGAACACCGCATAGAGTTCGTCTTTGCGGGGATCCAGAACTTGTCAGGAGGGACGATCGGAATGTTGCTGGAGAAGAGAACATGACTGATGGCTACGGTTTCGCTGATTCCCGCGAAGATCTTGGTCCTTGCCCGCTGAAGAGCCTGAAGCGCCTCTTGCCCCACGGTGGGCGCCAACTGTCGTGGTATTGCCGACGAGTACGCCATGGAGGGGTCCTCACAGTGCGTGTTTAGAGACGTGGGGGAAGGCGTACGGTTGACGGGTACGAGATAACACAGCTTACCCAGGTTTAGATCCCACGACGGTGGCGGAATCCTACTTCTGCTATAAATCACTATAAGGGCAATACGCCGAGTTACAGGGATTGGTTCGATGTGCGAGGTTGACTGAAGTTGTCTATGATTGTCTGAGATTGTGCCCTAAAGGCTCCCATAGGCCCGACTTATATAGTCGCCAGGTCCTAGGGTTATAGGTAAAAATCCTAGCCGGACAGGTTACAGAGTCCTCCACCGTCTATTACTAGTCTTGTATGTCTTGTACTCCAAGGCTTCGGATACGTCGGTGACTCCAACCATAGCCTTCCTTTATCCGGCATGGGCCTCCCTTCTGGATCCATCTAACTGGGCCGCCCAGCAAGCCATAGGCCATGCTACCAACTGTGGACCACCTGGGTTAGCCGGATAAAAGACATGCTATAGGGATGCCCATATAGCATATCCCCAACAGACGGCAGCAGGGAATGATGCACTAGTGCAGACGGGGGCCTTTAACACCTGTTCCTAAGGCCCTCTAACAGCGGTTGTAGAATCGTTGTTGAGGGTTCGGTGTTAGAGCCCCCCTTTAACACCGGTTCTTATACGAACCGGTGTTAAAGGGTGGCGCACGTGGGGCTGCCGCAGCGCTCAGCCCCCCCCCCCTTTAACTCCGGTTCGTAACACGAACCGGTGTTAAAGGTTCTGTGCCGCGGCAGGAAAAAGAGATAAATCTCTACCGCGACAGGAAAACGGCCTAAATCTCTGCCGCGGCAGAGTTCTTCCGCCGCCCCGTTCTGGGCGTATTTCTGCAGCGCGGCGGGGACGGGGAGGGGGGAGGGGGAATCGATCGGGAGCGGTATATACACATACTCGTCGTTGGTACATACGAGTACTTGAATAATTAAGCAACTATTATTATATATAAACATCGTCATTGTGTGGTATTCTCTGTAAACATTGAAGCATCAAGTACAAGACAAATACGTTCAAGCATCTAAAGAGTTTTTGGATATCTAAAGAGTTCTCAGCCAGGCGTGATGACCTCATCAAGTATGAACCCCGCCAATTCCTCTTGAATGGCTCGTATGCGGTCAAATGGTAGGAGCTGGTCCCGCATCCGTTCGATCTAAATATATATGAAGAATGGGGTCAATATATATATATAAGAATAAAACTCAACACAATTGATGGTAATAAAATAATGTTGTGTACTTTGTTTACTTACTCTAAGTTGTTCTAGTGCGGCTTGGCCCGTCGCACATATCGTGTTGCGAATAAACTCGCAAACATAGTATCCACATAAGTTATTGCCGGGTCCCTGATGCGTGCAAATTTACGATAATAGAGAGTTCAATCAAAATAATAATCAATAAAGCATGATATAATGGAATTGGAAGCAGAATCAAAGAGATACGCAGACCTAGCTAGTATTACTTACTTTTTGGTCTACAAATTTTAGTTCTTCTGACCATTCACCCACGGCCCTGCCCGTGAACCTTTTCCAAACCCTGTCCGGAAAGAAAATGGATAAAGGAGTAATTAATTACTTATTGTCACGAAAGTTGCCGATCTAGTGCGATAATATGATTGAAATTACCTCTGGAGCATGTCTTTAAAGTCTGCCCATAGCTCTTTTTCTTTTCGTAACGAGTCCATGACAAGGACTTTTCCTGAGTCAGGTTGAATGACTAGCAGAATAAAGTGGAATCTACGCACGCATAACTCATCATCAGTTACACTTAACATCGAGTAAGCCGAAACAGAATGTGTACAAGAGAGGGTAACAGTACTCACGCGAAGTTCTAAGGCAATAGTATTTCCCTTTTGGTTTGTTGTCTCAGTAAAGACCTTAGCAAGAAATCTTCTGTTTGCCCGGGTTTGGTTCTTACCACTTCTTCATGACTCTATTTGGGTCAACGAACCCAATGTCAAAAGGGGATCCTTTCATGCATTCCATAACCTTTTTCCTGCATAATATTATATACATATATGGTGAGCATATATATACATGCAATTAATGAAGTGAATGAGATAAGATACAAATTACAGAAATAGTACTTACACACAATAAAGGCTGATGGCAGCTTTGTCGAGTTCCTTCTGATTGAATAGAAAATGCAAGTCTTGAATGTTGAAGTCGATCTCGTCGTCTCCGCACAAGAAAATCTGATCTCTTATATGCGCCGTGATCCATTCTTCCTTTCTCGTCTTGCAGAAATCAAGGTACCACTTGTGCAATCTTCGCATCTTTGTTGGTAGATTCTTGAGCTCCTCTTTCTTGACGAGATTCTTCCCATACTTCCATGGCTGTATGGGGTTGACATCGCCTGTGGGAATGTTGTCTCCCATGAGGTTCATGTATGCAATGTAAGTCATCCCCATCTCATTTGCCTTTCTTTGTAGCTCTGCCTCGTAATCATTTGCAGGAGGAGCGTTCCGTGTGTCGAACACTTGGAGCGGGGCGCATGATTGCTTTCCTGCTCTCCGAGCATGGGAACTGTTTTCTGGGGTGCCGCACGACTGCTACTTTCAGTCTCCCTCCGCCTTGCACCCCCCTTCAAAATCTGGCGCTCGTAGTCCGGCAAAAGTGGGGTTTCAGGTTTCAAAATATTATTGTAAAACTTCTCCACCACCGCCGGATCTATTTTCTCCTTTGGCTCGGCCCGTCTAGGTGCAAAGAATTTCTTGACCTCTTCTTCCGAGATCCTATTGGTCTCCTCATCGCTGCGATTCCACGGTAAAACCGGCAATGGCTTGGTGGAAGGCTGCGGGACGTAGTTTCTTGAACTCTTTGGCGTACGGTTTCCTGCGGATTTCTTCGTGGCAGTGCGAGTGATGCTCTTCGTGGTAGTGCTCTTCCGCTTACGCGCCAGAGATGGCTGGCGCACCGGAGATAGCTGCCGCGCAGGAGATGGCTGGCGTGCCGGAGATGGCTGGCGCGCAGGAGATGGCTGCCGCACAGGAGATGGCTGAAGCGCCGGAGACGACAGGGGAGTATTCTGATGACTTGGAGACGGCTGAGGCGGCTCAGACTGCTGACGCTGCGGAGACGGCGGGGGTGCCAGAAGCCTCCAATTTGGAAGCACGATGTGTTTCTTCTTCCAAAGAATGGTTGTTTTCACTGCAAATTTGAGTTGAGTTTCCCCTTCACCTGTAGCATGGTCAAGCTGTGCTTCCTCATATTCCTTCACAACCTCATCCACCCCGACAATAGCATAGCCATCTGGAATCGGTCGGTAGTGGTAAGTTCCACCAGCTACAGGAGGTAAGGCATAGCCGACAACCACCTTAATGGATAAGCCCATTAATCTCACATGCAGCTCAGCGTGTTCGCTCTCCGTGATCTCATCCACAGGGTATCGAGGACCCGCCATTTCAAGCGTGGGATGCACGTTCTCCATGGAAGCCATGCTGCTTTTCCGCGCAGAGTCTGGGCCGCCGGCAGCTTCCAATGCAGGCTCTTCGTGCCACTGATATGGGCCGGTAGCTTGTTGACTCTGTTGTGCATTCACTTGCGCCTGCAGCACCACAAGTGCATGTTCTATCTGTCTCATCCTCTCTATACGCTCTTTTTATTTTCTGCCGCGCCATCTGTAAGAGTCGCCCCACTCGGCAAACCCATCCTTCCACGTCATACCCCTTGTGCCTCGAGCATGTCCAGGGTGTTCTTTTTTACCGATGGCGCGTGTGAGCTGGTCATTCTCTCTGTCGGGATGGAAGGTCCTGGCGGCTGTTTCCTCATATGCCGTGATGAGTTCAGTGACGGGTTTGGCAACGAGGGTTGGGAAGATACACAATCATGTTTCTAGGTCCAACCTTGCCCCGATTCCGTAGAACCAAGTCTTTGCATGTAGGTCCCACCCATGTGTCTGGGGTGTGATCCCTCTATCGCGCAGGGCCTTCTCAACTTCCTCCCACTAAGGCCTCTGAGATATGTAGCCACCTGACCCCGTCCTCTGGTGATATTCCTTCTTCTGGGCATTTAGCGTATTGGTTTCTGACCTCTTTGTAGCTATAGCACCTTCCTTGTATGCCACAAATTCGGGCCAGTGAGGTCTTATCTTCGCATAATATGCGTCTTCGAAATCTGGAGTCTCGCGAGCTTTGACAAATTTGTTCAATTTTGTCTTCCACTTGCGGAAAGCGTCAGTCATCTTCTTTAGAGTCCACTCTTTGACCTTTTCCTTTATAACCGGTTTGTTTTCATCCTCCTCTGGCGGAAGGGTGAAATTTACCAACAGCGTATTCCAAAGTGTTTCTTTGGATCTTTCATCGACAAAGGTACCGTCGTATTTCTTTGGCTTATTCCAATTTTCAATTATGATTGGGATTTGGTCCCTAACAAGAACTCCAGCCTGACGTACAAATTTGTCTGCGGCCTTCTTGGGCTCCATCGGCCTGCCATCAACACGGACTGCTTCGATCGTGAAC
Organism: Avena sativa; assembly: GCA_916181665.1. Classification (NCBI taxonomy): domain Eukaryota; kingdom Viridiplantae; phylum Streptophyta; class Magnoliopsida; order Poales; family Poaceae; genus Avena; species Avena sativa. Next base: position 291,821,487 of record OV702296.1, read on the forward strand.
TTTCCATGATCTTTCAGCCGATGGCTCGCGCCTCGCTTGCTCTTTTTCGTAGAAGAAGATTGTTGCTGGCTGGTCGATCCAGAGGGCTAAAAGAAGAAGGAAGCGTTAATTAATACATGTACATATATACAAATCAGTCGGTGGAAGTCAGCAGAGGCTTAATCAATGCATATACCTCGTTGGACTTTGTAATCACTAAATTGCGTTCACTGGAGTCTTCATCTTCTCCATGACTACTTGAGCTGTCATCGTGTTCCTCCAAGTTCAGATCTTGTGAGGTGTCCTCATGGATAATGTTCTCCATCATTTCTTCGTCTTCAAGGTTTCTACTGAGTGGATCCATAGTTTCTAAAACAATAATATTATCACACAAATATCAGTAATACATCTATTGAAATGCTCAAGCAAGGATGATGATATGACAGGTTGAAAGTATTGAAATGTAACCCTAATACATGCTTGGTCATTTCAAACCCTAATTCGGAGAAACCCCGGATTCATATGAGAGGGTACATTTACTTATTCTAATTAACTTGTCATGAAAGTTGATTAACATAGCATGGTTATTATAATGCTATATTAACAACGAGAGGTGGCGGCGCTAGGGCGAGAGCGGGGACGGGATGCGTGGGTGTGTGCGTTCGAACCAGCACGACGTGGGCTACCTAAAATGGGCGACTCACCCTCGACGCGTGTGTAGGCTCAGCAAGGACAGAGGAGGTCAGGGTCGACGACATAATGGTGGCGGTGGTCGTCGGCGTGGCACAAAATATACACATGCATATACAATACACATACAATACAATACAATATACATATATACATACACATACAAATATACATAGACATATGCCACTTGTTCTCGCGCGGACTTTGTGAGCCCCCACGACACGTCCCGCACGGCCGTGGCCTCGTGGACCTCCGAGAAGAAATACTACAACTACACCACACGTGCTTGGACGGTCTCGCCGGTGGAGACGGCGTCACGGGCTTGGACGGGGTACTGTGTCTGACATGATCACATGCAAATTGTTGTAGTACTCCGTGGGAATTAAGGCGGTGTGTGCACTGTGTCATGGCGTAACTCTAACATCGAACATGATGCCTGGACGAAGATCCAGAATGACGAGGAAAACAGATAGTCTCTCGCATCGCATTTCCTCCTCCGTCCGGACGACACAAAGGGGGAGAGATGGCCCAGCGCAGCACTACTAGCATTTGTAGGAGGCCATTTCTACAACATTTTTATTGGGATTTACAAAAAAAACACCCCCATAGCGTTTTCAGAAAGGGTTTCCAGGCCGATTTTCGTTCAAAATATGTCCGGGCTTTCCGAGCCGATCCTAGGAAGCCCCCGCTCCGCTGGAGGCAACCTCGACGCGGGCGGCAGCCATCACATTGGAGAGGTAGGAGACGCCTGAGAAGACGGCCGCGGAGGCGGAGGCCACGACGACGATCGAGTCGGTAACCGCCGCGACGAGGGCCAAGGTCTCGGGTTAGATGTCTTCCGGGAGCACCGCAGGGGCCTTGCTCGCCACGGCGCGGGCGGCGGCGGGTAGGCGGGGGAGGTTGCGCCGCGCGGGGTCGCCACGGCGTAGAGCAGCCCACGTCTCACCCTGGAGCTCCCGTGCGCGTCGGTGAGGCGGAGTTAGTCGTCGAGGAGGCGCTGGGCGAGCGGGTAGGACGACGTGGCGAGGTGCCGCAGCGGCTCCTGCGCCTTCGGGTGGTGGAGCAGCTCTGAGAGCGCGGTTAGCACGCGCACGATCTGCGAGGGCGCAGCGGAGACGGCGGATGCGGACTGCGGGGGAGCACTGTTGCTACCAGCGGATGAGGGGGAGTAGCGAGATCGATGGGGGAGGGGGCGGATAGGGCGTGGATGAGACATACGGTGAGGGCGACGGAGACGGCGAGGACGTACGTGGACGGCTCAATGGCGATGGCGACAGCGAGGGCGTACGTGGACGGCGACGACTGGATGTACGGCGACAGCTCGCGCGCAGTGAGGGGGGCGATGGCGCTCCCGCGGGATGGCGACGGCGAGGGCGGCGATGACGAGGGCTGGACGGCGACGGCGCAGCTCTCTGCTTTCCTCTGCTTTTCGATCTGGCTGGGGGGGAAGAAGGAAGAGGAAGCAGGCAGGTGTTAAAGGGGGGTGTGCGCGCACGAAACGAAATAAGCACGAACCGGTGTTAAAGGGGGGCATTTATTTCGTGCATTAAAGGGGTGGGGGCATTTTTAATTCAAAAAATAGGATAGAATTTAGAAAATTCATATCTTTTTCATTTTAACTCAAAAAAATATGAATAATATATCATAATTTTCAGAAAAATAATATCTATCCATTCATATAAAAACATTTTATATTTACTTTAGATAAAATTTTTCAAAATAATTAAAACACTTACATATAAATTTTGATTATTCAACTCAAACAAAAATAAAATAGTCAAACCCTAAAACTTTGAACATAAGAAATATTAAGCATCTAAAAACGAATGTAACCCTATTTTATTAGAGCAAATCATATTTTATTTTGTATAAACATTTTTGAATTGTTTGTATATTTAAATGCCGCATCTTTTGTATACTTTAGAATCTGACAAAACCTCGCACAACTTGCATTGGATTTTTAAAAAAATAGCATATTGTGAACCTAAAAATGATTTTTGTAAAAAATCATGAGCATCGTATCATGTACCTGTAGTTCATATCTGACCCACTTCCTACCGATTCGGCAGGAATTTGTCTTTTTCACCAGAGGTGGACGGAAAGGTTTCAGATCCCCCTGTTGGTACATTTTCCATATAAGGTGGTCTAGTATTTTTGTAAAATGTGGTGGTGGTTTTTTGAATTAGCCATTTGGTGGTTGCTTCACAAAACCGTCTGTTTTTTATGCTCGGAAAATGGAAAATGCCTTTTTGGTGCGACAAAAAGGAAAACTTCCTCTTGCAACATTGTTTGTCATGCCATGATGCACATGTATGCACAATATGGACACATTATCACAAACTATGCCTTGATTCTAGCCATAACATTGGTCATTTGACCCGAAAGCCAAGAAACCTCGAATGAGATAGGTCATTTTGTGAAGGTTTTTTTGAGACATAATCAATATACCAAGTTTGATATTTTTCCTTCTCACTATGTCACATAATATAACACCACGCAAAGGTTTCGCACTGTTTTGATCTTTTTTTATTTTTTTATCCCCATTTTAAACTATCGTCAAACTTTGTCAAACAACGGGCATGAAGATTCTTAGCTCGGGGACAAGCCTCGCTCAACTTGCATTAGAATTTTGAAAAAATAGCATATTGTGAACCTAAAAATGATTTTTGTAAAAAATCATGAGCATCGTATCATGTACCTGTAGTTCATATCTGACCCACTTCCTGCCGATTCGGCAGGAATTTGTCTTTTTCACCAGAGGTGGACGGAAAGGTTTCAGATCCCCTGTTGGTACATTGTCCATATAAGGTGGTCTAATATTTTTATGTGGTGGTGGTTTTTTGAATTAGCCATTTGGTGGTTGCTTCACAAAACCGTCCATTTTTTATGCTCGAAAAATGGAAAATGCCTTTTTGGTGCGACAAAAAGGAAAACTTCCTTTTGCAACATTGTTTGCCATGCCATCATGCACATGTATACACAATATGGACACATTATCATAAACTATGCCTTGATTCTAGTCATAACATTGGTCATTTGACCCGAAAGCCAAGAAACCTCGAATGAGATAGGTCATTTTGTGAAGGTTTTTTGAGACATAATCAATATACCAAGTTTGATATTTTTCCTTCTAACTATGTCACATAATATAACACCACGTGAAGGTTTCGCACTGTTTTGATCTTTTTTTTTATTTTTTTATCCCCGTTTTAAACTATCGTCAAACTTTGTCGAACAACAGGCATGAAGATTCTTAGCTCGGGGCCAAGCCTCGCTCAACTTGCATTGGATTTTTGAAAAAATAGCATATTGTAAACCTTAAAATGATTTTTTTAAAAAATCATGAGCATCGTATCATGTACCTGTAGTTCATATCTGACCCACTTCCTACTTATTTGGCAGGAATTTGTCTTTTTCACCAGAGGTGGACAGAAAGGTTTCAGATCCCCCTGTTGGTACATTGTCCATATAAGGTGGTCTAGTATTTTTGTAAAATGTGGTGGTGGTTTTTTGAATTAGCCATTTGGTGGTTGCTTCCCAAAACCGTCTGTTTTTTATGCTCGGAAAATGGAAAATGCCTTGTTGGTGCGACAAAAAGGAAAACTTCCTCTTGCAACATTGTTTGTCATGCCATGATGCACATGTATGCACAATATGGCCACATTATCACAAACTATGCCTTGATTCTAGCCATAACATTGGTCATTTGACCCGAAAGCCAAGAAACCTCGAATGAGATCGGTCATTTTGTGAAGGTTTTTTTAAGACATAATCAATATACCAAGTTTGATATTTTTCCTTCTAACTATGTCACATAATATAACACCACGTGAAGGTTTCGCACTGTTTCGATCTTTTTTATTTTTTATCCCCGTTTTAAACTATCGTCAAACTTTGTCGAACAACGGGCATGAAGATTCTTAGCTCGGGTTCAAGCCTCGCTCAACTTGCATTGGATTTTTGAAAAAATAGCATATTGTGAACCTAAAAATGATTTTTGTACATAATCATGAGCATCGTATCATGTACCTGTAGTTCATATTTAACCCACTTCCTACCGATTCGGCAGGAATTTGTCTTTTTCACCAGAGGTGGACGGAAAGGTTTCAGATCCCCCTGTTGGTACATTGTCCATATAAGGTGGTCTAGTATTTCTATAAAATGTCATGGTGGTTTTTTGAAATAGCCATTTGGTGGTATCTTCACAAAACCGTCCTTTTTTATGCTCTGAAAATGGAAAATGCCTTTTTGGTGCGACAAAAAGGAAAACTTCCTATTGCAACATTGTTTGCCATGCCATGATGCACATGTATGCACAATATGGACACATTATCATAAACTATGCCTTGATTCTAGCCATAACATTGGTCATTTGACCCGAAAGCCAAGAAACCTCGAATGAGATAGGTCATTTTATGAAGGTTTTTTTGAGACATGATCAATATACCAAGTTTGATATTTTTCCTTCTAACTATGTCACATAATATAACACCACGCGAAGGTTTCGCACTGTTTCGATCTTTTTTTATTTTTTTATCCTCGTTTTAAACTATCGTCAAACTTTGTCGAACAACGGGCATGAAGATTCTTAGCTCGGGGCCAAGCCTCGCTCAACTTGCATTGGATTTTTAATAAAATAGCATATTGTGAACCTAAAAATGATTTTTATAAAAAATCATGAGCATCGTATCATGTACCTGTAGTTCATATCTGACCCACTTCCTACCGATTCGGCAGGAATTTGTCTTTTTTACCAGAGGTGGACGGAAAGGTTTTAGATCCCCCTGTTGGTACATTGTCCATATAAGGTGGTCTATTATTTTTGTAAAATGCGGTGGTGGTTTTTTGAATTAGCCATTTGGTGGTTGCTTCACAAAACCGTCTGTTTTTTATGCTCGGAAAATGGAAAATGCCTTATTGGTGCGACAAAAAGGAAAACTTCCTCTTAACACATTGTTTGGCATGCCATGATGCGCATGTATGCACAATATGGCCACATTATCACAAACTATGCCTAGATTCTAGCCATAACATTGGTCATTCGACCCGAAAGCCAAGATACCTCGAATGAGATAGGTCATTTTGTGAAGGTTTTTTTGATACATAATCAATATACCAAGTTTGATATTTTTCCTTCTAACTATGTCACATAATATAACACCACGTGAAGGTTTCGCACTGTTTCGATCTTTTTTTCTTTTTTTATCCCCGTTTTAAACTATCGTCAAACTTTGTCGAACAACGGGCACGAAGATTCTTAGCTCGGGGCCAAGGCTCGCTCAACTTGCATTGGATTTTTGATAAATTAGCATATTGTGAACCTAAAAATGATTTTTGTAAAAAATCATGAGCATCGTATCATGTACCTGTAGTTCATATCTGACCCACTTCCTACCGATTCGGCAGGAATTTTTCTTTTTCACCAGAGGTCGACGAAAAGGTTTCAGATCCCCTTGTTGGTACATTGTCCATATAAGGTGGTCTATTATTTTTGTGAAATGTGGTGGTGGTTTTTTGAATTAGCCATTTGGTGGTTTCTTCACAAAACCGTCCGTTTTTATGCTCGGAAAATGGAAAATGCCTTTTTGGTGCGACAAAAAGGAAAACTTCCTCTTGCAAAATTATTTGCCATGCCATGATGCACATGTATGCACAATATGGCCACATTATCACAAACTATGCCTTGATTCTAGCCATAACATTGGTCATTTGACCCGAAAGCCAAGAAACCTCGAATGAGATAGGTCATTTTGTAAAGGTTTTTTTGAGACATAATCAATATACCAAGTTTGATATTTTTCCTTCTAACTATGTCACATACTTTAACACCACGCGAAGGTTTCACACTGTTTTGATCTTTTTTTTATTTTTTATCCCCGTTTTAAACTATCGTCAAACTTTGTCGAACAACGGACATGAAGATTCTTAGCTCGGGGACAAGCCTCGCTCAACTTGCATTGGACTTTTGAAAAAATAGCATATTGTGAACATAAAAATGATTTTTGTAAAAAATCATGAGCATCGTATCATGTACCTGTAGTTCATATCTGACCCACTTCCTGCCGATTCGGCAGGAATTTGTCTTTTTCACCAGAGGTGGACGGAAAGGTTTCAGATCCCCTGTTGGTACATTGTCCATATAAGGTGGTCTAATATTTTTATGTGGTGGTGGTTTTTTGAATTAGCCATTTGGTGGTTGCTTCACGAAACCGTCCGTTTTTATGCTCGGAAAATGGAAAATGTCTTTTTGGTGCGACAAAAAGGAAAACTTCCTCTTGCAACATTGTTTGTCATGCCATGATGTACATGTATGCACAATATGGCCACATTATCACAAACTATGCCTTGATTCTAGCCATGATATTGGTCATTTGACCCGAAAGCCAAGAAACCTCAAATGAGATAGGTCATTATGTGAAGGTTTTTTGAGACATAATCAATATACCAAGTTTGATATTTTTCCTTCTAACTATGTCACATAATATAACACCACGCGAAGGTTTCACACTTTTTCGATCTTTTTTTATTTTTTATGCCGGTTTTAAACTAACGTCAAACTTTGTCGAACAACGGGCATGAAGATTCTTAGCTCGGGTCCAAGCCTCGCTCAACTTGCATTGGATTTTTAAAAAATAGCATATTGTGAACCTAAAAATGATTTTTGTAAAAAATCATGAGCATCGTATCATTTACCTGTAGTTCATATTTGACCCACTTCCTGCCGATTCAGCAGGAATTTGTCTTTTTCACCAGAGGTGGACAGAAAGGTTTCAGATCCCCCTGTTGGTACATTGTCTATATAAGGTGGTCTAATATTTTTGTAAAATGTGGTCGTGGTTTTTCGAATTAGACATTTGGTGGTTGCTTCACAAAACCGTCCGTTTTTTATGCTCGGAAAATGGAAAATGCCTTTTTGGTGCGACAAAAATGAAAACTTCCTGTTGCAACATTGTTTTCCATGCCATGGTGCACATGTATGCACAATAAAGACACGTCATCACAAACTATACCTTGATTCTAGCCATAACATTGGTCATTTGACCCGAAAGCCAAGAAACCTCGAATGACATAGGTCATTTTGTGAAGGTTTTTTTGAGACATAATCAATATACCAAGTTTGATATTTTTCCTTCTAACTATGTCACATAATATAACACCACGCGAAGGTTTCGCACTGTTTCGATCTTTTTTTATTTTTTTATCCCCGTTTTAAACTATCGTCAAGCTTTGTCGAACAACGGGCATGAAGATTCTTAGCTCGGGGCCAAGCCTTGCTCAACATGCATTGGATTTTTTATAAAATAGCATATTGTGAACCTAAAAATGATTTTTGTAAAAAATCATGAGCATCGTATCATGTACCTGTAGTTCATATCTGACCCACTTCCTACCGATTCGGCAGGAATTTCTCTTTTTCACCAGAGGTGGACGGAAATGTTTCAGATCCCCCTGTTGGTACATTGTCCATATAAGGTGGTCTAGTATTTTTGTAAAATGTGGTGGTGGTTTTTGAATTAGCCATTTGGTGGTTACTTCACAAAACCGTCTGTTTTTTATGCTCGGGAAATGGAAAATGCCTTTTTGGTGCGACAAAAAGGAAAACTTCCTCTTGCAATATTATTTTTCATGCCATGATGCACATGTATGCACAATATGGCCACATTATCACAAACTATGCCTTGATTCTAGTCATAACATTGGTCATTTGACCCGAAAGCTAAGAAACCTCGAATGAGATAGGTCATTTTGTGAAGGTTTTTTTGAGACATAATCAATATACCAAGTTTGATATTTTTCCTTCTAACTATGTCACATAATATAACACCACGCGAAGGTTTCGCACTGTTTCGATCTTTTTTTATTTTTTATCCCCGTTTTAAACTATCGTCAAACTTTGTCGAACAACGGGCATTAAGATTCTTAGCTCGGGGCCAAACCTCGCTCAACTTGCATTGGATTTCTTATAAAATAGCATATTGTGAACCTAAAAATTATTTTTGTAAAAAATCATGAGCATCGTATCATGTACCTGTAGTTCATATCTGACCCACTTCCTTCCGATTCGGCAGAAATTTTTCTTTTTCACCAGAGGTGGACGGAAATGTTTCAGATCCCCCTGTTGGTACATTGTCCATATAAGGTGGTATAGTATTTTTGTAAAATGTGGTGGTGGTTTTTTGAATTAGCCATTTGGTGGTTGCTTCACAAAACCGTCTGTTTTTTATGCTCGGAAAATGGAAAATGCCTTTTTGGTGCGACAAAAAGGAAAACTTCCTCTTGCAACATTATTTTTCATGCCATGATGCACATGTATGCACAATATGGCCACATTATCACAAACTATGCCTTGATTCTAGCCATAACATTGGTCATTTGACCCGAAAACTAAGAAACCTCGAATGAGATAGGTCATTTTGTGAAGGTTTTTTTTGAGACATAATCAATATATCAAGTTTGATATTTTTCCTTCTAACTATGTCACATAATATAACACCACGCAAAGGTTTCACACTGTTTCGAACTTTTTTTATTTTTTTATCCCCATTTTAAACTATCGTCAAACTTTGTCGAACAACGGGCATGAAGATTCTTAGCTCGGGGCTAAGCCTCGCTCAACTTGCATTGGATTTTTGAAAAAATAGCATATTGTGAACCTAAAAATGATTTTTGTAAAAAATCATGAGCCTCGTATCATGTACCTGTAGTTCATATCTGACCCACTTCCTACCGATTCGGCAGGAATTTGTCGTTTTCACCAGAGGTGGACGGAAAGGTTTCAGATCCCCCTGTTGGTACATTGTCCATATAAGGTGGTAGGACATTTTTGTGAAATGTGGTGGTGGTTTTTTGAATTAGCCATTTGGTGGTTGCTTCACAAAACCGTCTGTTTTTTATGCTTGGAAAATGGAAAATGCCTTTTTGGTGCGACAAAAAGGAAAACTTCCTCTTGCAACATTGTTTGCCATGCCATGATGTATATGTATACATAATATGGCCACATTATCACAAACTATGCCTTGATTATAGCCATAACATTGGTCATTTGACCCGAAAGCCAAGAAACCTCGAATGAGATAGGTCATTTTGTGAAGGTTTTTTTGAGACATAATCAATATACCAAGTTTGATATTTTTCCTTCTAACTATGTCACATAATATAACACCACGCGAAGGTTTCGCACTGTTTTGATCTTTTTTTATTTTTTATCCCCGTTTTAAACTATCGTCAAACTTTGTCGAACAACGGGCATGAAGATTCTTAGCTCGGGTCCAAGCCTCGCTCAACTTGCATTGGATTTTTGAAAAAATAGCATATTGTGGACCTAAAAATGATTTTTGTAAAAAATCATGAGCATCGTATCATGTACATGTAGTTCATATCTGACCCACTTCCTGCCGATTCGGCAGGAATTTGTCTTTTTCACCAGAGGTGGACAGAAAGGTTTCAGATCCCCTGTTGGTACATTGTCCATATAAGGTGGTCTAGTATTTTTGTAAAATGTGGTGGTGGTTTTTTGAATTAGCCATTTGGTGGTTGCTTCACAAAACCGTCTGTTTTTTATGCTTGGAAAATGGAAAATGCCTTGTTGGTGCGACAAAAAGGAAAACTTCCTCTTGCAACATTGTTTGGCATGCCATGATGCACACGTATGCACAATATGGCCACATTATCACAAACTATGCCTTGATTCTAGCCATAACTTTGGTCATTTGACCCGTAAGCCAAGAAACCTCGAATGAGATAGGTCATTTTGTGAAGGTTTTTTTGAGACATAATCAATATACCAAGTTTGATATTTTTCCTCTAACTATGTCACATAATATAACACCACCCGAAGGTTTCGCACTGTTTCGATATTTTTTATTTTTTTATCCCTGTTTTAAACTATCGTCAAATTTTGTCGAACAACGGGCATAAAGATTCTTAGCTCGGGGCCAAGGCTCGCTCATCTTGCATTGGATTTTTGATAAAATAGCATATTCTGAACCTAAAAATGATTTTTGTAAAAAATCATGAGCATCGTATCATGTACCTGTAATTCATATGTGACCCACTTCCTACCGATTCGACATAAATTTGTCTTTTTCACCAGAGGTGGACGGAAAGGTTTCAGATCCTCCTGTTGGTACATTGTCCATATAAGGTGGTCTATTATTTTTGTGAAATGTGGTGGTGGTTTTTTGAATTAGCCATTTGGTGGTTGCTTCACAAAACCGTCCATTTTTTATGCTCAGAAAATGGAAAATGCCTTTTTGGTGCGACAAAAAGGAAAACTTCCTCTTGCAACATTGTTTGCCATGCCATGATGCACATGGATGCACAGTATGGCCACATTATCACAAACTATGCCTTGATTCTAGCCATAACATTGGTCATTTGACCCGAAAGCCAAGAAACCTCGAATGAGATAGGTCATTTTGTGAAGGTTTTTTGAGACATAATCAATATACCAAGTTTGATATTTTTCCTTCTAACTATGTCACATAATATAACACCACGCGAAGGTTTTGCACTGTTTTGATCTTTTTTTATTTTTTATCCCATTTTAAACTATCGTCAAACTTTGTCGAACAACGGGCATGAAGATTCTTAGCTCGGGGCCAAGCCTCGCTCAACTTGCATTGGATTTTTGACAAAATAGCATATTGTGAACCTAAAAATGATTTTTGTAAAAAATTATGAGCATCGTATCATGTACCTGTAGTTCATATCTGACCCACTTCCTGCCGATTCGGCAGGAATTTGTCTTTTTCACCAGAGGTGGACGGAAAGGTTTCAGATCCCCTGTTGGTACATTGTCCATATAAGGTGATCTAATATTTTTATGTGGTGGTGGTTTTTTGAATCAGCCATTTGGTGGTTGCTTCACAAAAACGTCCGTTTTTTATGCTCGGAAAATGGAAAATGCCTTTTTGCTGCGACAAAAAGGAAAACTTCCTCTTACAACATTGTTTGCCATGCCATGATGCACATGTATGCACAATATGGCCACATTATCACAAACTATGCCTTTATTCTAGCCATAACATTGGTCATTTGACCTGAAAGCCAAGAAACCTCGAATGAGATAGGTCATTTTGTGAATGAGATAGAACTGGAATTAAAATACAGAATGCAACTAACAGTAAGTTACATAAAGCATGACTGAAAATATAAGATACATAAAAGAACTAAAAATTAAGATACATGGCCAGATTAAGTCACAATCGGCCGAACTTGTTTCGGAATGTTGGAGTGATTCAGTCATGCTCCTGCCTACACTTGTAATACTCGCCACTGTAGTCGTCGTACTCGCCGCCGCCGTCGTTGCTGTCATCGTCGGGGTCGCCGTAATTGAACCTTGAAGGCTGAGTACGCGTGGGCTGGACTTGAGGGTAGCGCAGACGGGGGTTAGAGTCGATGACAGTGTCGTAGGCCATGGTGCTCTGGAGAGTCCGACCGTGCCACCATAGCCGACGGCCGGCCTCGTTGAAGTTCGTAGGAGGTGGGCCGTCCTCCTCGTGCCTAGCGAGCGCCCTCTCACGCCGATCCCCGAAGAAGGCTTCCCAAGTAGGAAAATAGTCGGGATGCCATCTGGGATTCCTCCGCTGCTCCGGCGTGAGCTCGAAGTAGTAGTGGTTCGTGATGGCCATCCGACGCGCCACACCTAGAGGGATAGGAGGAACCGGCATGCCTCCGGCGCTCAACATCCAGTCGATGGGGACACAATAGCCCGGCGGGCAGGGGTAGTTCGAGGCGCAAAGCGCCTCCGCCTCCCTAGGGGTTAGTGCTACGGTGGAAGCCATGGGAAAGAGTGATGAGGTTGCAGATATGAGTCTAGAGATGTGCAATGACAATGGAGGCCAACCCTACATATATATAGTGAGAAATGGCTGGAGGGAAGAACTGGCGGGAAGAAATGGCGGGAAGAAAAATGGGGGGAGAAAAATGGCGGGAAGAAAAATGACGGGAAGAAATGGCAGGAAGAAAAATGGCTCATTTAATACATATACTGTTAACAGAAGAAATATGACATTGATTTCCATGTTGAGATACATATGTGTGCCAAAAATGGCTCAATTAATACATATAGTCAATCTTATGATCGCGTCGGCCGTAACCATGGAGTATCAGCACCGTTTAACAGGATGGTTGGGTCAGTCTTCACTCTGAAGGGCGGAATTTCATCAAACTTATTATAATCTTCTGACATGTCTGTCTTGTCCTCCACTTCCACGATGTTTCTTTTCCCTGAAAGAACTATATGACGCTTTGGCTCATCGTGTGATGTATCTGTTTGCTTATTTTTTCTTTTTTTCGATTTGGTAGACATGTCCTTCACATAGAAAACCTGAGCCACATCATTGGCTAAGACGAATGGTTCATCTAAGTTCTTGTCTACCTTCATAAGATTGTTGAGATCCACTGTTGTCATTCCGTACTTCTTGTCTACCTCAACCCCTCCTCCTGTTAGCTTGACCCATTTGCATCGAAACAAGGGGACCTTAAAATTAGGTCCATAGTCAAGTTCCCATATCTCCTCTATGAACCCATAATACATGGTCTTTTGCCCATTGTCTTCTGCTGCATCGAAGCGGACATCCCTATTTTGGTTGGTGCTCTTTTTATCTTGGCCTATCATGTAAAATGTATTCTCATTTATCTCGTACCCTTGGAAAGTACATACAGCCGAAGATGGTGTCCTGGCCAACAAGTACAGCTGATCCCCAATAGTGGTGTTATTCGTGAGAAGTCTTTGCAGCCAGCCACCAAAACTCGCCATGTGTTCACTTATAATCCATTCATCAGACTGCCCCGGGTGTTTGAGGCGTATTAAATTCTTGTGTTCATTGATATACGGGGAAACCAAGATAGATCTTTGTAAAACCATGTAGTGTGCTTGATTGAGAGAATGTCCGTCCCTACATATCATTGCTTTACATCCTAGGGTGCCTTTTCCATGCAGTCTCCCCTCATGTCGTGATTCTGGAACACTAATCGCCTTAAGGTCAGGAATAAAATCAACACAGAACTCAATGACCTCCTCTGTTACATTGCCCTTGGAGATGCTTTCCTTCTGGCCTAGCACGATTATGAACATATTTCTTTAAGACTCCCATGTACCTCTCAAAGGGGAACATATTGTGTAGAAATACAGGACCGATAATGGCAATCTCTTCTACTAGGTGAACCAGGAGATGTGTCATAATATTGAAGAAGGATGGTGGGAACACCAACTCAAAGCTGACAAGACATTGGGCCACATCTGTCTGTAACCCTGGTAGGCTTTCTGGATCGATTACCTTCTGAGATATTGCATTGAGGAATGCACATAGCTTCACAATGGGTACTCGAACATTTTCAGGTAGAAGCCCCCTCAATGCAATCGGAAGCAATTGTGTCATAATCACGTGGCAGTCATGAGACTTCAGGTTTTGGAATTTTTTCTCTGCCATATTTATTATTCCCTTTATATTCGACGAGAAGCCAGATGGAACCTTGATACTGCTCAGGCATTCAAAAAAGATTTCCTTCTCTGCTTTGGTAAGAGCGTAGCTGGCAGGAGTTAAGTGGCATCGTTTACCCTTCTTGTTCTCAGGATGCATAGGCTCTTCAGGGTCTTTCAGACGTTGCTGGTCCTGCCGTGCTTCCGGTGTATCTTTTGTCTTCCAATACACTCCTAGGAAGCCTAGCAGGTTCACGCAAACATTCTTCGTCACGTGCATCACGTCGATTGAAGAGCGGACCTCTAAGACTTTCCAATAGGGTAGGTCCCAAAATATAGATTGCTTCTTGCACATGGGCGCGTGTCCGACATCTTCATTCGGAACAGATAGACTGCCAGGACCTTTTCCAAAGATTACTTCTAGGTCCTTGACCATACCAAATACCTCCTCACCGGTACGGAGGACATGCTTCCTCCGGAGTTTTGCCAGACGTTTGAAATGCTTGTCTTTCTTTCTTACTGGATGCAGGTTCGGAAGAAATCGACGATACCCTAGGTACACAACCTTCTTACATTTATCCAAATATCCACTTTCAGTCTCAACTAAACAGTGTGTGCATGCATTGTATCCCTTGTTTGTCTGCCCTGAAATGTTACTAAGAGCAGGCCAATCATTAATGGTTACGAAAAGCAATGCTCATAGGTCAAATGGCTCCCCTTTATGCTCATCCCACATACGTACACCTGGTTTTGCCCACAGCTATAAAAGTTCTTCAACTAATGGCCTTAGATACACATCAATGTCGTTGTCGGGTTGCCTCGGGCCTTGGATGAGCACTGGCATCATAATGAACTTCTTCTTCATGCACAACCAAGGAGGAAGGTTATAGATACATAGAGTCACAGGCTAGGTGCTGTTACTGCAGCTCTGCTCACCAAAAGGATTCATGCCATCTGTACTTAGACCAAACCTTAAGTTCCTTGCGTCACGTGCGAAATCCCGGTACTCTCGCTCGACTTTTCTCCACTGTGACCCATCAGCGGGGTGTCTCAACATCGCGTCATTCTTACGGTCTTCCATGTGCCATCGCAACAACTTGGCATGCTCTTTATTTCTGAAGAGACGTTTTAACCATGGTATTATAGGAGCATACCACATAACCTTTGCAGGAACCTTCTTCCTAGGGGCCTCACCCTCAACATCGCCAGGATCGTCTCGTCTCATCTTATACCGCAGTGCAGTGCATACCGGGCATGCATCCAAATTCT
This sequence comes from Avena sativa, assembly GCA_916181665.1. Taxonomy (NCBI): domain Eukaryota; kingdom Viridiplantae; phylum Streptophyta; class Magnoliopsida; order Poales; family Poaceae; genus Avena; species Avena sativa. The sequence goes on from OV702296.1 coordinate 291,836,851, forward strand.
CGTACTTCTCACCGCGGTAGAGGATGCAGTCATTAATGCAGGCATGTATCTTCTGCACGTCTAATCCTAGAGGGCAGACAACCTTCTTTGCTTGGTATGTACTGTTGGGCAACTCATTTTTTCTTGGAAGAAGATTCTTCATTTTTACCAACAACTTTGAAAATGCGCTGTCAGTCACACCGTTCTCTGCCTTCCATTGCAGCAAATCCAGTGTGGTACCTAGCTTTTTATGCCATCTTCGCAAGTTGGGTACAACAATATTTTGTGATCCTTTAACATCTGCTCCAGCTTCTCCTTCTCCTTTTCAGTTTCACATTCTTCCTTTGCATCAGTAATGGCACGACCAAGATCGTCATCAGCGGGCCCATCTGCTGCCTCTTGATCTTCATTATCTACCCATGTTGCAGTATCATCATATTCATGATACATATTATGATAGTTGTCATCATCCTCTTCTTCTTCGTTGTCTTCCATCACAACCCCTTCTTCTCCGTGCTTGGTCCAATAATTATAGCAGGGCATGAAACCGAATCGAAGCAGGTGGGCGTGAATGGTTCTGGTATTTGAGTAGTCTTTCTTGTTCTGACAGTGAACACATGGACAGCACATAAAACCATTGTGACCATAGTTTTCATTAGCCACAACTATGAAATTTTGGAGGCCCGTAATGTACTTGGAAGTGCATCGGTCACCGTACATCCATTGCCGGTTCATCTGCATTAATATATAGTATATATCAAAAATTAATAGGAAGATGACCATTCATATATAGTACATCAATGACACATGAAGGATAGTTGCCGACCTCGACCGAGAAGGAAAGAGCAACGAGAAAACTTATTTTGAGCTCTTGGGCATTTCACCGAACACCTCTTGTGCATAGAAAAAACACAAACTAGCACACCCCATACCCTCTTCCTAGGCTCCAAAATGAGAGAGTGAAAAAATGGAAGAGAAGGGTGTGGGCTGTGGTGTGTTATATAGCCCCCCCTTTAACACCGGTTCAAGCCACAAAATGGAGCCCTACGAACCGGTGTTAAAGCTCATTTCTAGGCTCAACCAAACGCATCGTTTCCACTAGTGATGAGACGGAACGGCCGGCTTTGCCGCGCGCATCTCACGATCATCCGTTTGACGACGACGATGAGTCTCTCTCCGGTTCGTCTCTTGCCGTCCTCACCCATATATCCCAAACACCTCTTGTGCATAGAAAAAACACAAACTAGCACACCTCATACCTTCTTGCTAGGCTCCAAAATGAGAGAGTGAAAAAATGGAAGAGAAGGGTGTGGGCTGCGGTGTGTTATATAGCCTCCCCCTTAACACTGGTTCAAGAAACGAAACGGAGCCCTACGAACCGGTGTTAAAGCTCATTTCCAGGCTCAACCAAAGGCCTCGTTTCCACTAGTGATGAGACGGAACGGCCGGCTTTGCCACGCGCATCTCGCGATCATCCGTCTGACGACGATGACGAGTCTCTCTCCGGTTCGTCTCTTGCCGTCCTCACCCATATATCCCAAACACCTCTTGTGCATAGAAAAAACACAAACTAGCACACCTCATACCCTCTTGCTAGGCTCCAAAATGAGAGAGTGAAAAAATGGAAGAGAAGGGTGTGGGCTGCGGTGTGTTATATAGCCCCCCCCTTTAACACCGGTTCAAGCCACGAAACGGAGCCCTACGAACCGGTGTTAAAGCTCATTTCCAGGCTCAACCAAAGGCCTCGTTTCCACTAGTGATGAGACGGAATGGCGGCTTTGCCGCGCGCCTCTCGCCATCATCCGTCTGACGACGACGACGATGAGTCTCTCTCCGGTTCGTCTCTTGCCGTCCTCACCCATATATCCCAAACACCTCTTGTGCATAGAAAAAAACACAAACTAGCACACCTCATACCCTCTTGCTAGGCTCCAAAATGAGAGAGTGAAAAAATGGAAGAGAAGGGTGTGGGCTACGGTGTGTTATATATCCCCACCCCCCTTTAACACCGGTTCAAGCCACGAAACGGAGCCCTACGAACCGGTGTTAAAGCTCATTGCCAGGCTCAACCAAAGGCCTCGTTTCCACTAGTGATGAGACGGAACGGCCGGCTTTACCGCGCGCCTCTCGCCATCATCCGTCTGACGACGACGACGATGAGTCTCTCTCCGGTTCGTCTCTTGCCGTCCTCACCCATATATCCCAAACACCTCTTGTGTTGGAATTATGCCCTAGAGGCAATAATAAAGATGTTATTATTATAATTCTTGTTCATGATAATGTTTATATTCCATGCTAGAATTGTATTAAGCGGAAACTTTAATACTTGTGTGGTTTGTGAACAACACCGTGTCCCTAGTACGCCTCTATGGACTAGCTCATTGATTAATGATGGTTAAGGTTTCCTAACCATAGACATGAGTTGTCAATTAATAATGAGATCATATCATTGGGAGAATGATATGGTGGACAGACCCAAACTAAGCGAAGCAATTAGATTGTGTCATCGTGTTCATCTTTGCGAAGATTTTCTTATGTCAAATATTGTATTCCTTAGACCATGAGATAATACAACTCCCTGGTATCGGAAGAAAGATTTGAGGTCATCAAACGTCATCCTATGAGAGGATGATCATAAAGGTGTCTCTCAGGTGATCGGAAAGTACCTGTTGGGTTGTATGTATCGAGATGGGATTTGTCCCTCCCAAGTCAGAGAGATATACTTCGGGCCCACTCGGCAATCGATATCAACACCGCTTTCAAGCATGTGGTTAAGGAGTTAATCACAAAGTGATATCGGATTACGGAACGAGTAAAGTACTTGATGTGAACGAGATTGAACTAGGTATGATGGTACCGACGATCGAATCTCGGGCAAGTAAAATATCGCGAGACGAAGGGAATATATATATGGGATTGATTGAATCCTGGCATCGTGGTTCATCCGATATGATCATCGATGAATGTGTGGGAGTCAATATGGGTTTCCAGACCCCGCTGTTGATTATTGATAGAAGATCATGTCCGCATATTCTCGAACCCGCAGGGTCACACACTTAACGTGTCTTGACGCTAGGATAGATTGGGTAATTGGTTTATGAGTTTTTTTTCGGAGTCTCGGATGGGATCTGGGACATCACGAGAGGTTCTGCGAATGGTCCGGAGAATAAGATTCATATAAGGCAGTGCAGTTTTTGGAGTTCGGAATTGTTCCGGGTTAATCGATATTGTACCGAAAGCTTCTAGAACCTTCCGGAAGGGGACCAACGTGGCCCCACCTTCCGGGAGGGGGCATGGGCCTATGAGGGAGTGCCCTGGCCGCATTGGGCCAGGGGCACAAGGCCCCATAGGGCCCAGCCGGCCAAAGAGGGTTTAAACCCTAGATAGAGCTTCTAGAAGGGGGGGTTTCCTTGCCCCCCACTCTTCCTCCTTTGGGGCCGCCGGCTTGGCTTGGGGGAGGGGCTAGGGCTGCGCCCACCCCTCTATATATAGAGGGCTGGGGGAGCACCAACCCCCACACCTTCCCCTCCAACCCTAGCCGCCCTGCTGCCCTCCTCTCTCCCTCCCGACTGCTTGTAGGCGAAGCCCTGCTGCAGAAATTCTCCACCAATTGCACCGCGCCGTCGCGTTGTAGATCCAACCCATCTCTCCACCATACTTGCTGGACCAAGGAAGGAGGAGACGTCGAGGTGCCGCACGTGTGCATCTCACGGAGGCATCGCCACTTGTGGTGCTAGATCGGATCGGATCGCGAGGAGGAGAAGCGAGTACGACTACATCACCCACGTTCTGACGAACGTTCCGCTGTGCGAATCTTCAAGGGTATGAAGATCTAATGCAATCTCTCTCGTTGTTTGCATCTCCTAGATTAGATCTTGGCTTCCCTCTGTTCGCTTCCGTAGAAAATTTTGATTTACTATGCCGCGAAACCCATCAGTGGTATCAGAGCTAGATCTATGCGTAGATGTGATTCACGAGTAGAACGCAACATGGTTGTTGCGGGCGTTGATGTTTTCTGTTGCAAGCCTCTTGTTTGTGTTCTTCTTATGACACGGGATAGTGAGATTGAAGCGATCCAGGCCAACCTTACGCGGCGTCGTTCGCGAGACCGGCTCCGCACTTGACGTGTGGCTTGTTCCACACATGCAGCTGGTGGATGCCTGTTTCTCCCACTATAGTTGTCATGGGTTTAACACCGGAGTTTGGCAACCATAATATCACCGTTGTGGCTTTCCGTAGGTAAGAATCGTTCTTAGCATCTACTCCCATAAGCCACGTAAAACATGCAACAACAAAGTAGAGGCGTCTAACTTGTTTTTGCAGGGAGTGTTTTCTGTGATATGGTATGGCCCAAGATGTGATGTGTATAATGTATGCGATGATCATGTTTTGTAATGTTTCACGACTTGCATGTCGATGAGTACACAACCGGCAGGAGCCATATGGTTGTCTTTATAATTGTGTATGACCTGCGTGTCAACTTCTTATACGCCATGTAATAGCTTTACTTTATCGCTAAGTAGTTAGCAATAGTTGTAGTTGCTATTCGTGGTGGAGGCAATCATGGTGGAGTGATGGAGATCATGTCGGCACGCACAAGATGGAGATCATTGCGCGAAGATTGGCTATACCATGTCACATAAAGTTATATGCATGTGATGTTTATCCTTTTATGTATCTTATAATGCTTAGATCGCGACGGTAGCATTATAAGATGATTCCTCACTTAAAGATCAAGATAAAATTGTGTTCTCCCCATGTATGCACCGTTGCGAAAGTTCGTCGTGTCCAAGCATCACGTGATGATCGGGTGCTATAGACTCTGCGCTCACATACAACGGGTGCAAGCCAGTTTTGCACACGCGGAAATACTTGGGTTTGACTTAACGAGCCTAGCATGTACAGACATGGCCTCGGAACACATGAACCGACAGGTTAAGCATGAGTCATATGAATGATATGATCGACACTTTGTTATCCACCATTGAAACCACATCTCTTCTCATGAAGATCGGATTAGGTGCGGTGAATTTGGATCGTGTTCACTAAACAACTTGAGGGATGTTGAATTTAGTGGGAGTTCATCTAGTAATTTGATTAAGTTGAACTATTTATCATGAACATAGTCTAAATTGTACTTGCAAATACTATAGATCCAATGGCCAAGTCCAACTTCAACTTCAACGTTTTTGCTGAGAAAGAAAAGCTTAAGAACAATGGGTCTAACTTCACCAATTGGTTCCGCAATCTGAGAATCATTCTCTTTGGCGGTCAAAAGGACTATGTCCTTGAGAAAGCGTTAGGTAACCCCCCTGCTGCAACTGCACCGACTGATGAGAAAGTTGTCTATCAGTCGCGCAAAGATGATTATGGTGTGATTAAGAGCACCATGTTGTTTGCTATGGAATTGGACCTTCAAAATCGTTTTGAAGACTATCCCGGGCCCTTTGAGATTCTCGAGGAGTTGAAAACCATGTTTCAGACTCAGGCCCGTTCTGAGAGATATGAGATCTCTGAGAAGTTCTTTAACTGCAAGATGGAGGAAGGGAGTTCCGTTAGTGAGCATGCCATTAAGATGTCGGGCTACACTCAACGCCTTGAGCAACTGGACTGCAAGATTCCAGAGGAGCTCAAGATTGACAGGGTTCTGCAATCACTCCCTCCCAGCTACAAAAGTTTTGTAGTGACTCATAATCAGATTGGTTCCACTGATACGATCACCGAGCTCTTCGCAAAGCTGAAGGCTGCGGAGGTGGACATCAAAAAGGATAATCATGTGTTGATGGTCAACAAGCCCTCCTTTAAGAAAGTTAAAGGTGCAAAGAAGCCCTTCAAGAAAGGCGGCGGCAAGCGCGTTGACCCTGCTGAGAAGAAGCTCAGGTCTGGTCCTAAGCCGGACACTGAGTGCTTCTATTGCAAGGACAAGGGTCACTGGAAGCACAACTGTCCGAAGTACTTCGCGGACAAGAAGGCTGGCACCATCAAAGGTATATTTGATATACATGTTATTGATGTTTTCCTTACTAGCCCTCGTTGTAGTGCCTGGGTATTTGATACTGGTTCAGTTGCTAATATTTGTAACTCGAAACAGGAGCTACGGAATAGACGATGGCTTGCGAGGGATGAGGTGACGATGCGTGTTGGCAACGGATCAAGAGTTGATGTGATGGCCGTCGGCACGCTCTCCTTAGTTCTACCTTTGGGATTAGTTTTAAACCTTAATAAATGTTATTATGTGCCTGCGTTGAGCATGAACATTATTTCTGGATCTTGTTTATTGCAAGACGGTTATTCATTTAAATTGGAGAATAATGGTTGTTCTATTTATATGAGTAACATCTTTTATGGTCATGCACCTATTGTGAATGGTTTATTTCTTCTAAATCTCGAAAGGGATGAAACACACATCCATAACATTGAGGCTAAGAGATGCAAAGTAGATAGTGATAATACTACTTATTTGTGGCACTGTCATCTAGGTCATATTGGTGTAAAGCGCATGAAGAAACTCCATTCTGATGGACTTTTGGAGTCTCTTGATTTTGAATCATTTGACACATGCGAACCATGCCTCATGGGCAAGATGATCAAAACCCCGTTCTCCGGTATGATGGAGCGAGCAACGGACTTGTTGGAAATCATACATACCGATGTATGCGGACCGATGAGTGTTTCGACGCGCGGTGGATATCGCTATTTTCTCACTTTTACCGATGACTTAAGTAGATATGGGTATATCTATTTAATGAAACATAAATCTGAAACATTTGAAAAGTTCAAAGAATTTCAGAATGAAGTGGAGAACCATCGTAACAGAAAGATTAAGTTTCTACGATCCGATCGTGGGGGCGAATATTTGAGTTATGATTTTCTCACGCATCTTAAAGCAAGCGGAATTGTTTCGCAACTCACGCCACCCGGAACACCATAGCGCAATGGTGTGTCTGAACGCCGGAATCGAACTCTATTAGATATGGTCCGATCAATGATGTCTCTTACTGATTTGTCGTTATCATTTTGGGGTTATGCATTAGAAACTGCTGCATTCACTTTAAATAGGGCACCATCTAAATCCGTTGAGACGACACCGTATGAACTGTGGTTTGGTGCTAAACCTAAGTTGTCGTTTCTTAAAGTTTGGGGATGCGAAGCTTACGTCAAGAAGTTGATGCCGGACAAGCTCGAACCCAAAGCGGAGAAATGCGTCTTCATAGGATACCCTAAGGAAACTATTGGGTATACCTTCTATCACAGAACCGAAGGCAAAGTGTTTGTCGCAAAGAACGGTTCCTTTCTTGAGAAGGATTTTCTCTCGAAAGAAGTGAGTGGGAGGAAAGTAGAGCTAGACGAGGTTATTGAACCTTCTCTTAAATTGGAGAGTAGCGCAGCACCTGAAATTGTTCCAGTGCCTCCTGCACCAATAATAGAGGAAGCTAATGACAAGGATCATGAAGCTTCGGACGATGCTGCTACTGAACGTCGCAGGTCGACAAGGTCGCGTGCCCCTCCTGAGTGGTACGGCAACCCTGTCTTAACTGTCTTGTTAGTAGATGACAGTGAGCCTACGAACTATGAGGAAGCGATGATGAGCCCAGACTCTGAGAAATGGCTAGAAGCCATGAAATCCGAATTGGGATCCATGAGCGAAAACCAAGTATGGACTTTGGTGGACCCTCCTAGCGACCGAAAGGCCGTAGAGTGCAAATGGATTTTCAAGAAGAAAACGGACGCGGATGGTAATGTTACCGTCTATAAAGCACGACTTCTCGCGAAAGGTTTTCGACAAGTTCAAGGTGTTGACTACGATGAGACTTTCTCTCCCGTAGCGATGTTTAAGTCCATTCGGATTTTATTAGCAATTGCTGCGTTTCATGATTATGAAATTTGGCAGATGGATGTCAAGACTGCGTTCCTCAATGGCAACATTGATGAAGAGTTGTATATGATGCAACCCGAAGGTTTTGTCGATCCTAAGGATGCTGATAAAGTATGCAAGCTTGAGAGTTCCATTTATGGACTGAAGCAAGCATCTCGGAGTTGGAACCTTCGTCTTGATCAAGTGATCAAGAGCTTTGGATTTGTTCCAAATTGCTACGAAGCTTGTATCTACAAGAAAGTGAGTGGGAGCTCGGTGACATTTCTTGTACTATATGTGGATGACATATTGATTATTGGAAATGACATTAAACATGCTTAACGATGTGAAGAGTTATTTGAACAAGTGTTTTTCAATGAAAGACCTAGGTGAAGCTGCTTATATATTGGGCATCAAAATCTATAGAGATAGACAAAGACGCCTGATAGCTTTAAGCCAGAGTACATACCTAGACAAAGTTCTGAAAAGGTTCAGAATGGATAAGGCAAAGAAAGGTTCAGTGCCTATGTTGTTAGGTAAGATATTGAGCAAGGCTGAGTGTCCAGCTACGGTAAATGATAGGGAAGCTATGAGCAAAGTGCCTTATGCCTCGGGCATAGGTTCTATCATGTATGCCATGCTGTGTACTAGACCGGATGTGTCCAATGCTCTTAGTTTGACGAGCAGATATCAAAGTGATCCAGGAGTGGAACACCGGACAGCCGTGAAGAACATCCTAAAGTACCTAAATAGGACTAAAGAAATGTTCTTAGTCTATGGGGGTGATGAACAGCTCGTCGTAAAAGGTTACGTCGACGCTAGTTTCGACACCGATAAGGATGATTCTAAATCTCAGACAGGATATGTTTATATTTTGAATGGAGGAGCTGTGAGCTGGAGAAGCTGCAAGCAAAGCGTGATCGCGGGATCTACAGTAGAAGCGGAATACATGGCTGCTGCAGAAGCATCAAGCGAAGGAGTTTGGATCAGAAACTTCATCACTGAGCTTGGCGTGGTTCCAAGTGCATTGGACCCACTGGAGATATTGTGTGACAACACTTGCGCCATAGCACTCGCTAAGGAACCAAGATATCATCCAAAGACCAAGCATATCAACCGCAAGTTTCATATAATCCGAGATTATATAGCAGATGGAGATCTGAAGATTAGCAAAGTACATACAGATCTGAATGTCGCAGATCCATTGACTAAACCTCTTCCACGTGTAAAACATGATCAGCACCTCAGTGCCATGGGTGTGAGATTGTTGCCAAATGTAAACTAGATTATTGACTCTAGTGCAAGTGGGAGACTGTTGGAATTATGCCCTAGAGGCAATAATAAAGATGTTATTATTATACTTCTTGTTCATGATAATGTTTATATTCCATGCTAGAATTGTATTAAGCGGAAACTTTAATACTTGTGTGGTTTGTGAACAACACCGTGTCCCTAGTATGCCTCTATGGACTAGCTCATTGATTAATGATGGTTAAGGTTTCCTAACCATAGACATGAGTTGTCAATTAATAATGAGATCATATCATTGGGAGAATGATATGGTGGACAGACCCAAACTAAGCGAAGCAATTAGATTGTGTCATCGTGTTCATCTTTGCGAAGCTTTTCTTATGTCAAATATTGTATTCCTTAGACCATGAGATAATACAACTCCCTGGTATCGGAAGAAAGCTTTGAGGTCATCAAACGTCATCCTATGAGAGGGTGATCATAAAGGTGTCTCTCAGGTGATCGGAAAGTACCTGTTGGGTTGTATGTATCGAGATGGGATTTGTCCCTCCCAAGTCGGAGAGATATACTTCGGGCCCACTCGGTAATCGATATCAACACCGGTTGCAAGCATGTGGTTAAGGAGTTAATCACAAAGTGATATCGGATTACGGAACGAGTAAAGTACTTGCTGTGAACGAGATTGAACTAGGTATGACGGTACCGACGATCGAATCTCGGGCAAGTAAAATATCGCGAGACGAAGGGAATATATATATGGGATTGATTGAATCCTGGCATCGTGGTTCATCCGATATGATCATCGATGAATGTGTGGGAGTCAATATGGGTTTCCAGACCCCGCTGTTGATTATTGATAGAAGATCATGTCCGCATATTCTCGAACCCGCAGGGTCACACACTTAACGTGTCTCGACGCTAGGATAGATTGGATAATTGGTTTATGAGTTCTTTTTCGGAGTCTCGGATGGGATCTGGGACATCACGAGAGGTTCCGGAATGGTCCGGAGAATAAGATTCATATAAGGCAGTGCAGTTTTTGGAGTTCAGAATTGTTCCGGGTTAATCGGTATTGTACCGGAAGCTTCTAGAACCTTCCGAAAGGGGACCAACGTGGCCCCACCTTCCGGGAGGGGGCATGGGCCTATGAGGGAGTGCCCTGGCCGCATTGGGACAGGGGCACAAGGCCCCATAGGGCCCAGCCGGCCAAAGAGGGTTTAAACCCTAGATAGAGCTTCTAGAAGGGGGGTTTCCTTGCCTCCCACTCTTCCTCCTTTGGGGCCGTCGGCTTGTCTTGGGGGAGGGGCTAGGGCTGCGCCCACCCCTCTATATATAGAGGGCTGAGGGCGCACCAACCCCCCACACCTTCCTCTCCAACCCTAGCCGCCCTGCTGCCCTCCTCTCTCCCTCCCGACTGCTTGTAGGCGAAGCCCTGCTGCAGAAATTCTCCACCAATTGCACCGCGCCGTCGCGTTGTAGATCCAACCCATCTCTCCACCATACTTGCTGGACCAAGGAAGGAGGAGACGTCGAGGTGCCGCACGTGTGCATCTCACGGAGGCATCGCCACTTGTGGTGCTAGATCGGATCGGATCGCGAGGAGGAGAAGCGAGTACGACTACATCACCCACGTTCCGACGAACGTTCCGCTGTGCGAATCTTCAAGGGTATGAAGATCTAATCCAATCTCTCTCGTTGTTTGCATCTCCTAGATTAGATCTTGGCTTCCCTCTGTTCGCTTCCGTAGAAAATTTTGATTTACTATGCCGCGAAACCCATCATCTTGTGCATAGAAAAAAACACAAACTAGCACACCTCATACCCTCTTGCTAGGCTCCAAAATGAGAGAGTGAAAAAATGGAAGAGAAGGGTGTGGGCTACGGTGTGTTATATAGCCCCCCCTCTTTAACACTGGTTCAAGCCACGAAACGGAGCCCTACGAACCGGTGTTAAAGCTCATTTCTAGGCTCAACCAAATGCCTCGTTTCCACTAGTGATGAGACGGAACGGCCGGCTTTGCCGCGCGCCTCTCGCCATCATCCTTCTGACGACGACGATGAGTCTCTCTCCGGTTCGTCTCTTGCCGTCCTCACCCATATATCCCAAACACCTCTTGTGCATATAAAAAACACAAACTAGCACACCTCATACCCTCTTGCTAGGCTCCAAAATGAGAGAGTGAAAAAATGGAAGAGAAGGGTGTGGGCTGCGGTGTGTTATATAGCCCCCCTTTAACACCGGTTCAAGCCACGAAACGGAGCCCTACGAACCGGTGTTAAAGCTCATTTCCAGGCTCAACCAAATGCATCGTTTCCACTAGTGATGAGACGGAACGGCCGGCTTTGCCGCGCGCCTCTCGCCATCATCCGTCTGACGACGACGACGATGAGTCTCTCTCCGGTTCGTCTCTTGCCGTCGTCACCCATATATCCCAAACACCTCTTGTGCATAGAAAAAAATACAAACTAGCACACCTCATACCCTCTTGCTAGGCTCCAAAATGAGAGAGTGAAAAAATGGAAGAGAAGGGTGTGGGCTGCGGTGTGTTATATAGCCCCCCCTCTTTAACACCGGTTCAAGCCACGAAACGGAGCCCTACGAACCGGTGTTAAAGCTCATTTCTAGGCTCAACCAAATGCCTCGTTTCCACTAGTGATGAGACGGAACGGCCGGCTTTGCTGCGCGCCTCTCGCCATCATCCGTCTGACGACGACGACGATGAGTCTCTCTCCGGGTCGTCTCTTGCCGTCCTCACCCATATATCCCAAACACCTCTTGTGCATAGAAAAAAACGCAAACTAGCACACCTCATACCCTCTTGCTAGGCTCCAAAATGAGAGAGTGAAAAAATGGAAGAGAAGGGTGTGGGCTGCGGTGTGTTATATAGCCCCCTCCCCCCCTCTTTAACACCGGTTCAAGCCACGAAACGGAGCCCTACGAACCGGTGTTAAAGCTCATTTCTAGGCTCAACCAAATGCCTCGTTTCCACTAGTGATGAGACGGAACGGCCGGCTTTGCCACACGCCTCTCGCCATCATCCGTCTGACGACGACGACGATGAGTCTCTCTCCGGTTCGTCTCTTGCCGTCGTCACCCATATATCCAAAACACCTCTTGTGCATAGAAAAAAACACAAACTAGCACACCTCATACCCTCTTGCTAGGCTCCAAAATGAGAGAGTGAAAAAATGGAAGAGAAGGGTGTGGGCTGCGGTGTGTTATATAGCCCCCCCTCTTTAACACCGGTTCAAGCCACGAAACGGAGCCCTACGAACCGGTGTTAAAGCTCATTTCTAGGCTCAACCAAATGCCTCGTTTCCACTAGTGATGAGACGGAACGGCCTGCTTTGCCGCGCGCCTCTCGCCATCATCCTTCTGACGACGACGATGAGTCTCTCTCCGGTTCGTCCCTTGCCGTCCTCACCCATATATCCCAAACACCTCTTGTGCATAGAAAAAACACAAACTAGCACACCTCATACCCTCTTGCTAGGCTCCAAAATGAGAGAGTGAAAAAATGGAAGAGAAGGGTGTGGGCTGCGGTGTGTTATATAGCCCCCCCTTTAACACCGGTTCAAGCCACGAAACGGAGCCCTACGAACCGGTGTTAAAGCTCATTTCCAGGCTCAACCAAATGCATCGTTTCCACTAGTGATGAGACGGAACGGCCGGCTTTGCCGCGCGCCTCTCGCCATCATCCGTCTGACGACGATGACGATGAGTCTCTCTCCGGTTCGTCTCTTGCCGTCCTCACCCATATATCCCAAACACCTCTTGTGCATAGAAAAAAATACAAACTAGCACACCTCATACCCTCTTGCTAGGCTCCAAAATGAGAGAGTGAAAAAATGGAAGAGAAGGGTGTGGGCTGCGGTGTGTTATATAGCCCCCCTCTTTAACACCGGTTCAAGCCACGAAACGGAGCCCTACGAACCGGTGTTAAAGCTCATTTCTAGGCTCAACCAAATGCCTCGTTTCCACTAGTGATGAGACGGAACGGACGGCTTTGCCGCACGCCTCTCGCCATCATCCGTCTGACGACGACGACGATGAGTCTCTCTCCGGTTCGCCTCTTGCCGTCGTCACCCATATATCCCAAACACCTCTTGTGCATAGAAAAAACACAAACTAGCACACCTCATACCCTCTTGCTAGGCTCCAAAATGAGAGAGTGAAAAAATGGAAGAGAAGGGTGTGGGCTGCGGTGTGTTATATAGCCCCCTCCCCCCCTTTAACACCGGTTCAAGCCACGAAACGGAGCCCTACGAACCGGTGTTAAAGCTCATTTCCAGGCTCAACCAAATGCATCGTTTCCACTAGTGATGAGACGGGCTTTGTCGCGCGCCTCTCGCCATCATCCGTCTGACGACGACGACGATGAGTCTCTCTCCGGTTCGTCTCTTGCCGTCCTCACCCATATATCCCAAACACCTCTTGTGCATAGAAAAAAATACAAACTAGCACACCTCATACCCTCTTGCTAGGCTCCAAAATGAGAGAGTGAAAAAATGGAAGAGAAGGGTGTGGGCTGCGGTGTGTTATATAGCCCCCCCCCCTTTAACACCGGTTCAAGCCACGAAACGGAGCCCTACAAACCGGTGTTAAAGCTCATTTCCAGGCTCAACCAAATGCATCGTTTCCACTAGTGATGAGACGGAACGACCGGCTTTGCCGCGCGCCTCTCGCCATCATCCGTCTGACGACGACGACGATGAGTCTCTCTCCGGTTCGTCTCTTGCCGTCCTCACCTATATATCCTAAACACCTCTTGTGCATAGAAAAAAACACAAACTAGCACACCTCATACCCTCTTGCTACGCTCTAAAATGAGAGAGTGAAAAAATGGAAGAGAAGGGTGTGGGCTACGGTGTGTTATATAGCCCCCCATTTTAACACCGGTTCAAGCCACGAAACGGAGCCCTACAAACCGGTATTAAAGCTCATTTCCAGGCTCAACCAAAGGCCTCGTTTCCACTAGTGATGAGACGGAACGGTCAGCCTCTCGCCATCATCCGTCTGACGAGGACGAAGATGAGTCTCTCTCCGGTTCGTCTCTGGCCGTCCTCACCCATATATCCCGATCTCGTCTCACTGTCTTCGGCACTGTGCGTGGCAGCTGCGCGATACAAGATGAGGCAGGGCAGTTGGCGGGGTTGCTAGCAGGCTAGCAGTATCGGTCTGTCGCGATCGGTCTTGGCTGTTGCACCGAATCTGAATGGCCTACACTCGTACTATATATACGTCTTGGTCTGGACCTGGAGAGTGTACGTATTATACGTAACGTATGAATGTATGCACGTATTGTAGTTATGTGTGTGCGCGTCATAGAGCTGCTGGTTGCTGGCTAGATCATGTCGTGATCGTGGCCTGCCGGCGCTCCGCGGTGTGCTCGCCAGCCAGCGCCCTGGGAATCTGGACGAGACGAGTCGTGCGTGCCGAGAGAGGTGACTTTGTTTTTGTAACGTAACCAAGAGGTGGCCATGCATGTTGACTCCAAAGAGGAGTAGGTACATAATTAGGTTTCTTAATTCTGGTAGACTGATATATATAATTGATTGAGCTTAGCAGCCTTGCATTGCCTTAACAGGGGCCAGCTCTGCCATTAGCCCATTATTACTTATTGGCGTGCGTCGCTTTTTCCACGTGCGTATGCGGCACCCAAACTGCAAGTACGTATACTATACAGTATAGTATACGATGCTGTGGTATTTGGCAGCAGGAACAATATCGCCAGAACCGACAAGCTAGCCGGGTTCTGCATGCCACTGGGCTAGCCTAAACCCTAATGTCCAATGGTCTGATGAACCATGAGCGAGCCCACGATCGACTAATAACCTTGGCGCGCGCGGCGGATCGAGGGTGTGGGAGACAGGGAGAGTGGTGATACAGAATGGCCGGCCGATTGACGGAGCCGCAACCGAGAGATCGGACGGGTGGAGAATGAGCGGAGGAGGAGCGGGACAGGATTGGTGACACAGATCTAGTCGCGCCGACGCCTGCATGCATGCTGCGACCAATCGCTCAGATAAAATCTCACAACTCCAGATGCGTGCACGCGGTGCTATATGGGCCGTGCCCCAAGCAAAGTGGCACAATAATATCAGAAATGTTTACCATATATACCTTTGGCACTAATTGGTACTCACTCTATTTGAAAATATAAGATGTTTTAGGTTTATGAATGAGATGTATCTAGACATTTTTTAGTGTCTAGATTCGTTTGAACCTATACACTAAAATGTGTCTAGATATATCTCCTTTATAAAACTAAAACATCTTATATTTAACTTTTCAGAAATTTCGCCATCGATCGCGTCTTCGAACTGTTGGAGTGACGATGGCGTGGATGGATGTGAGCTGTAGGAACGTATTGCTCCGCTCTGTGCGAAGATGGGGCAGCTAGCGGGGAATCTTTTCAGGGATACACCCTGGGAGGTGTATCGGTTTCATAGAAGAAGAGACCAAGATGGCCGAACCACGCCAAAAGGCTACAAGATACAAACACAACGCCACACGGAAACAACACAACTACACCAACCACACGACAAAGACTCTCCTTGAACCACCTCCAACCAAGCATGGCAAGGGGATGACACACCGAGCTTCTAGGCCGCGTCACAACCGAAAGAAGGAACCACACAAGACCGATCCAACTCAAGGAAGACACAAGCCAACGCACCGTTCGCCCATAGCGCCCAAGTTGGCGAGCGAAACGGTGGGACCGAGCCCGACTGGAGGAGGCGTCGACAAGGGAGAACCAACAACGGCGTACATAGCTGTAACAACCGCGGTTCTGAAAAGACCGAGGCCTCTATGTGACATGCCAATCCCTGGATCGGTTCATTGGCCCACAATAGAGTAAGATGAATAACATAGCACAATATTCGTGTATCATAGATAACGAAGATCCAGAGTACCATTATTACAATAAAAGCTTAGTCCAAGGCTAGCTCAAATTATTCAGGTAGCAACATAAATAAAGTAATTCCTCCATTCTTCAAATTGCCCACAAGTGAACAAGTGCCGAGTGGAGTACCGTGGCCTATATCGATTACTCAGAATCTGAATAACCTGCAACATGAAACGTAGCAGCCCCGAAGGGTCAATACATGGAATGTATAGCAAGTAGAGCTAGTAATGGAGACAATAGTACTAACATCTACATGCATATTTGGCAAGTGGAGCTGTGCCTGGCTTGCATTTGCAAATAACTTTGTCCTACTTTCATAAACGGTTTTTGATTTTCTTTGAAAAGATCCCAATTAAGTAAACCCAACAATATTAAAACAATTATGAAATTGGAATGAGCGAGAAACATGTCATGGAATCAATATCAAGCAACTCAGTTGTCCATAACCGGGGACACAGCTAATCGATTAGATTATACACCCTGCAGGGGTTAGTACACTTTACCCATGTGAATTGGCCAGCCCAGCTCGTACCATCACTCTCATTTTGGGTGATGATAGGGAGAAGTCCAAGAAGAGACCGTTCGGGAAGTAGCTCCCCAATCCCGACGCGCACCGGTCCAACCTACCAAAATTCTACATCTCTGGATACGCGGGTTTGGGTTACCACAACCTACTAAGTCCAACCAACCGCCCATTCCATTATTGGCACATGGTTGTACACGTAAGCTACAAAATAAAAAAGTCAATCATTCTCTCTTGATACCTGGGTGCCTTTCCGCAATGAAACCACCAAAAATTATCAATCCATCACACCCAGGATATTCATTGATTAAGTTGTTTTAGTTTTTGCAAAACAACTCATTTAGAAACAACTTTCAGCGATGTAACCCAGCCCTCGTTCATCATAGCATGGCTAAGCACATCTACCAACGGTGGTTCATCTACAAGGAAAGCCCTACCACATAATAGGTCATAGCATAACGATAGTATCATCCTACACATGCATCTACAAAATACACGACAATGCATTAAAAATAGTAGGACGATATCATGAACAAAGTAGCATCTACTTGCCTTGGTTGTAGCGGTCGGAAGAACAATCCACACACAAGCAAGCGTTGCACTCGTCACAATCTACACGATACAATTGCAATCATAAACAAACAATCCACAAGCATATACAACAAGGATGATGCATGAATGCATGCAAGACAAGTGAATTGGTGCTACAGCTGCACTATATAATCCTATTCAATAATACTACTGATTGCATGCATGGAAAATAGTTTTTGCGCTAGGAAAACTATTACGCAAAAAGTAATGCTCAAAACTAGAGCTAGAACTCAAATAATTCACTACCGGTAGTATACTGTTTGTAAAATATTGGAAAAAATATACCATATAGGCATCACTGATTAGAAACAGTACCAACTGGAATTACTCAAAAAGGAATTATAAAACTCCCCGAGTAATTAAAACACTGCAGAAAGCCACTAGACAGTTTCTGCAGAAGTTTTTACTGTAAGCCTATCTTTTTAATTCACGATGAGATTCCCCTCGTTCCACTGAATCCAGGGGCATATCATACGTGATTTTTGGAGCTATGGATCTTTTTCTACGAATTAAATACTCCAAAAAAGCCACTAGCTAGTTTGATTAAACTGTACTAAACCTTGCTGCAAAAGTCTGAACCAAAGGTACAGCAAGATTCTACACGACTCACTGAAACTACACATATTTTATTTGCAATTTTTGGCCCAGCGATTTAATTTCTATGCAATTTACAAGTTTCTACCGAAATCTGTCAACTAAAACGATTAACGAAATTAACCAGTCAACTGTGTCTGTTGACTGGTCAACGCGTCTGATGACTGGGCGCTGACTGGGCGTCTGACTAGTCAACGCCTGGGTCTGACCAGTCAATGACCGATCTGAACCGCTGATCTGAAATCTGATGGTGGCTGCAGGCTTACCGGAAACAAACGGCAAAACGGACTCCGGACGGTGCGGCGATCGGTTCCGGCGACGACGGTTACCTGCGCGGTAGGGGAAACGATCAGCGCACGGGTCAAGGTTGTCAACGCGGCGCGCAAGACGGCATGCGTGCGTGCGTGCGTGCGTGGGCAAACGCGCGCGTGTGTGGGTGCGCGCGCAGCGGCAGCAGCATGCAGCGGCGCAGCGCAGCAGCAGCTAGCGGGCAGCGGCAGCAGCTAGCGCGCGCAGCGCGGCAGACGAGCGCGCGCGCGTGCAGCAGATGGCGGCGAGGCGCGCGGGGCAGGGCGGCGCTGGTGGCGCGATGGCGCGGCTCGACGGCGGGGTCGCGGGCTGCAGGCGGCGGGGATGGCACGGAGGCGGGGACGGCTCGCGGCCAGGAGGAGAAGGAGGCGGCGCGGCGGGTACCTGCTGGCGGCGGGGTGCGGCGATGGCGGCGGCGGCGGGAGCCTGGCGGCCGGCGGCGGCGTGGGCCGAAGGGAGGCGGGCGCGATCTACGAGGCGGGCAGGTGGCGGCTGCCCCTTTTGTGGGCCCCCACGCGGGTCCTAGTCCGATTCGGAACGCGGTTAGACGCGAACTCGGAAAAATCGGCCCGTTTTTCCGACTTTTAATAAAACGGCGATAACTTTTCTGTACGAGCTCCGAATCGAGCGATTCTTGCTCCTACGATTTTGTAAAATCGAGGGGAACAATCTAGGACCAAGAGTTGGGCGAAACCACTAGGCTACAAGGGTGGATAACGCTAGTCCTACTAAAGCCTCCCGCAGGAGCCTCGTAGCAAAATAGAATAGGGATTTGAAAATAGCGTTTCGCCGATTCTTTTCAATCGATGGTTTAGCACGGAAAAGCATGATGCAATGCTATGAATGATATGCAAGACCAAATCTAAAATTTGGAATGTGACAAGACTAACCCCCTTAAGATGAATCTCGTCCTCGAGATTCGGCGCGGCTAGCAAATAGGTGTGGATAGTCCTCTCGGATGTCATCCTCATGGTCCCAAGTGGCTTCCTCTTCGGTGTGGTGGCTCCACTGCACCTTCCAAAACCTGATCGTCTTGGTACGGGTAGTCCTCTCTGTTGTTTCCAGAATCTTGACCGGTTTCTCCTCATAGGTCAAATCATTCTCAAGCTGAACCTTCTCTAGCGGTACAGTGTCTCTCAATGGTGTATCCACCATCTCTGGATGACACTTCTTCAGCTGGGATACGTGGAACACATTATGAACAGCGGACAGAGTCTCTGGCAACTCCAACTGATAAGCAACTTCTCCTTTGCGTGCTAAGACCCGATACGGTCCAATAAATCGAGGTGCCAGCTTACCCTTAATTCCAAATCTCTTGATTCCACGAAGTGGCGACACTCTGAGGTATGCTCTATCACCTATCTCATACACCACTTCCTTGCGCTTGGCGTCAGCGTAGCTCTTCTGCCTTGATTGTGCTACCTTCAGTCTGTCCCTAATCAAGGCGACCTTCTCCTCAGCGTCCTTGATCAAATCAGGTCCAAACAACTGACGTTCTCCTACTCCATCCCATAGCAATGGTGACCGGCACCGTTTCCCATACAGTACATCAAACGGTGACGTCTTGATGCTGGTTTGATAGATGTTGTTGTAGGAAAACTCAGCATATGGCAAATTCTCATCCCAACTAGAACTATGAGCCAAAGCGCAAGCTCTCAGCATGTCTTCCAAAATCTGATTCACCCTCTCGGTCTGTCCATCAGTCTGCGGGTGAAACGCTGCGCTAAACTCCAGTCTAGTACCAAGTGACTCATGCAGCTGGCGCCAGAAGTGTGAGGTAAATTGGGTGCCTCTATCAGATACAATACTCTTGGGAACTCCATGTAGACACACAATTCTGTCCATATAAATCTTGGCCAACTTTGCACTCGTATAGGTCGTCTTCACCGGTATAAAGTGGGCTACCTTGGTCAAATGGTCGACCACTACCCAAATGGAGTCATATCCTGACCTGGTCCTGGGCAGTCCTGTGATAAAATCCATTCCCACTCTATCCCACTTCCAATCTGGCACGGGCAACGGCTGTAGTAGTCCTGCTGGCTTCTGGTGTTCCGCCTTCACTCGATTGCACACATCACATAGGGCAATATGCTTGGCGATGTCTCCCTTCATGTTGTTCCACCAAAATCTGCTCTTCAAATCCATATACATCTTTGTGTTGCCCGGATGTATGGAGTATGGCGAGTTATGAGCCTCCTGCAGAATCAACTCCCTTATCTTCGGGTCGCTGGGCACACACAAACGATCTCCATACCACAAGGTACCATGCTCATCCTCGCGAATATCCTTTTCCCGATTCTCCTTCATCTTTTCCTTTATCTCCTCTATTTCCTTGTCTCCTACCTGAGCCTTCATGATCCTGTCCTGTAGCGTCGGTTGGACTTCCATTGTTGCCAAGTATCCTTCAGACACTACTTCCAGTCTAAGGTCCTTGAATTGCTTGCACAAATCCTCGGGCAATTCACCAACTGTCAATCCATTGGCATAAACCTTCCGGCTCAGAGCATCTGCTACCACATTGGCCTTTCCCGGGTGGTATTGCAGGTTCATATCATAATCCTTGATAAGTTCCAACCATCTCCTTTGCCTCATGTTCAGTTCCTTCTGCGTGAATATGTACTTCAGGCTCTTGTGGTCGGTGTACACATCACAGTGTTTTCCCATTAAGTAATGCCTCCATACCTTGAGTGCATGAACCACTGACGCTAACTCCAAGTCGTGTGTGGGGTAATTCCGCTCATGGTGCTTGATTTGTCGCGAGGCATATGACACTACTCTCCCATCTTGCATCAGCACACTCCCAAGTCCCTGTCGAGAAGCATCACAGTACACTTGGAAATCCTTCTGAAGGTCTGGTAAGCACAGAACAGGGGCGGTCACTAGTCGACGCTTCAGTTCCTGAAAGCTGGCTTCACACACATCCGTCCATTCAAACTTTCTCTCCTTCTTCAGAAGTTCAGTCATCGGCTTAGCAATCTTGGAAAAGTTTTCAATGAACCTCCTGTAATATCCAGCAAGTCCCAAAAAGCTTCGTATCTCTCCCGCATTCTTGGGTGCTTCCCACTCAGTTACTGCAGTCACTTTGCTTGGATCAACAGCGACTCCTTCTCCCGACACTACGTGTCCAAGAAACCCAACGGTGTTAAGCCAGAATTCACACTTGCTGAATTTGGCATATAGCTTGTGTTCCCTCAGCTTCTCCATAATCAGTCGTAGATGTTTCTCATGCTCAGCATCATCCTTGGAATATATCAGTATGTCATCAATAAACACCACCACGAACTTGTCCAAGTACTCCATAAATACCTTGTTCATCATGGTCATGAAATATGCCGGGGCATTCGTTAGTCCAAAAGACATAACCGTATACTCATATAAACCATACCTAGTGGTGAAGGCAGTTTTTGGTATGTCCTCCTCCCGGATCTTCAATTGGAAGTAGCCTGATCGCAGATTAATCTTGCTGAACACCTTCGCTCCTTCCAGTTGATCGAACAAATCATTTATGTTCGGCAGAGGGTACTTGTTCTTGATGGTTACTTCATTCAGCGAGCGATAGTCCACTACTAATCTCTTGCTGCTGTCTTTCTTCTCCACAAACAGAACAGGTGCACCCCATGACGACGAACTAGGCTGAATGAATCCCTTGTCCAACTGCTCTTTCAGCTGCTTCTTCAATTCCTTCAGCTCATCCGCATCCATCTTATATGGTCTCTTAGATATTGGTCCTGTTCCCGGCATCAGGTCGATAAGAAACTCTACTTCCCTGTCAGGTGGCATTCCTGGCAGTTCTTCCGGAAACACGTCAGAGTAATCCTTAATCACTAGCACAGTATCCATGCTAACCCCCTTAAGAGAATTCAACTTATACCTTCCTGGTCGTACAGCTGACTTGAATCTAATCCTCTTACCATCCGGGGTTTTGAGTGAAACGGCTCGCTGTGCACAATCTATGTGTCCCTCATGCATAGACATCCAATCCATACCCAGGATGACATCTAACCCCTGTGATTCCAACACTACCAAATGTGCACTGAAGTTATGTGTTCCAATCCTCACAGTTAAGTTGCGGCATCCCGCACTAGCTATCATATCTCCTCCAGGTGAACTCACTCTAATAGACCCTTTCATAGACTCCGTAGGTAGCTTATACTTATCCACAAAAGCCCTTGATATGAATGAATGCGATGCACCAGTATCGAAAAGTATAAGTGCAGGGTGAGTGTTGATTGGAAACTTACCAATCACAAGGTCAGGCTCATCTGGGATCTCCTCCACATTCATGTGGTTCACTGTGGCCTTCTCGTTGTTGGTTGGCTTCGGTCCCTTCCTCTCCGGATAGTTGTCAGCATAGTGTCCCTTCTGTTTACACTTAAAGCACGTCACCTCACTCAGATCCTTCTTCACAAAGTTGCGATCACGGTTGCGGTCATGTCCACCGTGTCCTCCGGAGTGGTGAGAGTGTCCTCCCTTATGGATGTGGTGGCTGCTCCTATGGTTGTCATGACGATGCCCATCGCCTCCATGATGGTGGCGGTCATGGCTCCCATGGTCACTTCCTCCATGCTTGGAGTACCCATCATATGAAGTGCGAGACTTGTGATGTGAACCAGAGTGGTGATTGCTACTATTTCTCTCGGAAAGCTCATCACTGAGGCCATCCAGGAATCTCTCCCTCCTTTTTGCATCAGTGTCAACATCCTCAGGTGCATAACGGGACAGGTTGTTGAACTCCTCAATGTACTCGGCCACGGTGCGATTGATTTGGCGCAAGTTGCGGAACTCCTTCCTCTTCAGGCTCAGAACTCCTGAAGACACGTGGTTGGTCCTGAAACCTTCCTCAAACATTGCCCAAGTCACAGTATCCAGCGGGTGGGTGATCTGGAAAGTGTCCCACCAAGAAGCGGCTGGTCCCTCCAGTAGGTGAGCGGCAAACCTCACCTTCTCAGCATCAATGCATCCAACAGTTACCAGATCCTTGTTGACTGAACACAACCAGTCGAGAGCAACCATTGGTTCCGTTGCAGTAGAGAACTTAGCTGGCCTTAACCTCAGAAATCTGGTGAGAGCATCTCCCTGAGGCTGGTTGTTTCCATTGTTGTTGTTGTTCTGAGCTGCCATGAACTGAGTCATAACTTGGGTCAGCTGTGTCTGAGCTGCCATGAGCTGCTCCAACTCAGTGGGTTGATGGCGGGGAGGCATCTGCGGTTCAGCACAGGTAAGTTTAGAAAGAATCAACTACGATAATAGGATTCCACCCATGCATATGATCAACCAACAACAAACAATAGCAGACAATCACAAGCAAGCAACACATCAACAATCCAGTGATCCAGCAACATCCCAGGGGTTATCCTATCAGTATAAACCTACTGAAATAGTTTTACAAGAGTTGGCAATGGTTAACTAAACACTTGATCAACTAAACAACAAAACAGCAATTCTGCTAGAACAGTCCAGCAGCGTTCGCGAATTTTTCCGCCTGACTTAAACTCGTCAGAAAAATATGCTGATTTTTGCACGTACAGTACAGAGAGTTTCGCACCAGCCCTATTTTTTCAGATTTTTCCCAGTTACCAGAAAAATATGAAAAATCGTACAGTACTGCTGTATCAGCAGAAAAACTACAGCGAAAATAACACAGATAGTAACCAAACTTGCCATAACTCTTTCATAAAATTTTGCACAAATAATTCCTGGGATATTGGAGTACACAAATAAGCAACAAAACACTCTTAAACTAACAGCAACTAAGTTTCACATCGATCGAGACTAATCCTAACGAATTTACCTAACGAGGACTAACTGGTGGACTTCTATCTACTTCTTGAAGAGGTTGCGGTAGGTCCTTGCTGTCATGCGTTGGCGCTTCGGTTCGCGGTTCAACCATGGCGGCGGAGTGTACACCTCTCCTGAATCATCACTCGAGATCTCAAACTCCACCTCTTCTGGATCCTCCTCTTCTTCTTCACTCTCTGCTGCAACTGCAACAGCCTCATCTCCTCCACCATCGTCGTTTCCATCATCATCATCCTTGTCCTCATCATCATCATCATCGTTCCCACTATCATCATAATTGTTGTCGCCATCTCCATTGTCATCATCAGAGGGTGGATTCAGCTGCGCTTGGAGAGCGGCAATCTGGGCTGCCATAGCTTCAATAGTTTGATCCCTTTCCTGGACGGTCCCTTGCAGTTGTTGTATGTTCTGGGTGTTCTCCTGAACAGTGCCATGAAGGTGAGCTATGGTTGCATCTCTGGCTATCAGGGCATTCTCCATAACTCCCACAGCTTCATGCAAGGTGTCAATTTCCTGTCCTTGGGCTGCCATAGTATTGCTGGCAAAATCTGCAATCTCCTTCACCATCATCACTTTCTCAGCTAGAGCTCCATTCTCCCTTTCCAAGTCCTCTATGTGCCTTCGACGGGGCGGCATGTTGTTCATGTCGCCCGGGGTAACCACGATGTGCCCATCTTCATCACGCCTCCCATAGTCACGGTAGGGTGAATCTGCTGGCAATAGGTGTCTGACTTGATGGCACTGGCGAGACAGAGCTTCATGCATGGCCAAGTTGATACCAAGTCCCCAGTTGCAGTATGTCTTGGTGTAGATCAAATGCACTGGGTTTGGCAAGGCGGCATCTCTGAATATGAAGGTAGTGATCTCCCATGCATCCTCTCCATATCCATAGGTGTACAGCCTCCTTCCCTTGAACATGGGCAGTGGCAATCCCAATGACTGCGAGAGCTGTGCTAACTGCCTTGCAAAGGGCCTTGGTGACTCCATGGTAGCATACTCAGTCCTGACTTCTCCCATCTATCAAGTAAAAGAGGAAAGTGTGAGAATAGCATATGGTAAGAATTTACGAGGGTGAAAGGCATATGATAAAAGACAGAGTTAATATAGGCTTTAATAAATCTATGGCTTCCTAATCCAATCCTAGGTCACGAACCTACAATCGACACACGGGCTCTGATACCATCCTGTAACAACCGCGGTTCTGAAAAGACCGAGGCCTCTATGTGACATGCCAATCCCTGGATCGGTTCATTGACCCACAATAGAGTAAGATGAATAACATAGCAAAATATCCGTGTACCATAGATAACGAAGATCCAGAGTACCATTATTACAATAAAAGCTTAGTCCAAGGCTAGCTCAAATTATTCAAGTAGCAACATAAATAAAGTAATTCCTCCATTCTTCAAATTGCCCACAAGTGAACAAGTGCCGAGTGGAGTACCGTGGCCTATATCGATTACTCAGAATCGAAATAACCTGCAACATGAAACGTAGCAGCCCCGAAGGGTCAATATATGGAATGTATGGCAAGTAGAGCTAGTAATGGAGACAATAGTACTAACATCTACATGCATATTTGGCAAGTGGAGTTGTGTCTGGCTTACATTTGCAAATAACTTTGTCCTACTTTCATAAACGGTTTTTGATTTTCTTTGAAAAGATCCCAATTAAGTAAATCCAACAATATTAAAACAATTATGAAATTGGAATGAGCGAGAAACATGTCATGGAATCAATATCAAGCAACTCAGTTGTCCATAACCGGGGACACGGCTAATCGATTAGATTATACACCCTGCAGGGGTTAGTACACTTTACCCATGTGACTTGGCCAGCCCAGCTCGTACCATCACTCTCATTTTGGGTGATGATAGGGAGAAGTCCAAGAAGAGACCGTTCGGGAAGTAGCTCCCCAATCCCGACGCGCACCGGTCCAACCTACCAAAATTCTACATCTCTGGATACGCGGGTTCGGGTTACCACAACCTACTAAGTCCAACCAACCGCCCATTCCATTATTGGCACATGGTTGTACATGTAAGCTACAAAATAAAGAAGCCAATCATTCTCTCTTGATACCTGGGTGCCTTTCCGCAATGAAACCACCAAAAATTATCAATCCCATCACACCCAGGAGATTCATTGATTAAGTTGTTTTAGTTTTTGCAAAACAACTCATTTAGAAACAACTTTCAGCGATGTAACCCAGCCCTCGTTCATCATAGCATGGCTAAGCATATCTACCAACGGTGGTTCATCTACAAGGAAAGCCCTACCACATAATAGGTCATAGCATAGCGATAGTATCATCCTACACATGCATCTACAAAATACACGACAATGCATTAAAAATAGTAGGACGATATCATGAACAAAGTAGCATCTACTTTCCTTGGTTGTAGCGGTCGGAAGAACAATCCACACACGAGCAAGCGTTGCACTCGTCACAATCTACACGATACAATTGCAATCATAAACAAACAATCCACAAGCATATGCAACAAGGATGATGCATGAATGCATGCAAGACAAGTGAATTGGTGCTACAGCTGCACCACATAATCCTATTCAATAATACTACTGATTGCATGTATGGAAAATAGTTTTTGCGCTAGGAAAACTATTACGCAAAAAGTAATGCTCAAAACTAGAGCTAGAACTCAAATAATTCACTACCGGTAGTATACTGTTTGTAAAATCTTGGGAAAAATCTACCGTATAGGCATCGCTGATTAGAAACAGTACCAACTGGAATTACTCAAAAAGGAATTATAAAACTCTCCGAGTAATTAAAACACTGCAGAAAGCCACTAGACAGTTTCTGCAGAAGTTTTTACTGTAAGCCTATCTTTTTAATTCACGATGAGATTCCCCTCGTTCCACTGAATTCAGGGACATATCATACGCGATTTTTGGAGCTATGGATCTTTTTCTACGAATTAAATACTCCAAAAAGGCCACTAGCTAGTTTGATTAAACTGTACTAAACCTTGCTACAAAAGTCTAAACCAAAGGTACAGCAAGATTCTACACGACTCACTGAAACTACACATATTTTATTTGCAATTTTTGGCCCAGCGGTTTAATTTCTACGCAATTTACAAGTTTCTACTGAAATCTGTCAACTAAAACGATTAACGAAATTAACCAGTCAACTGTGTCTGTTGACTGGTCAACGCGTCTGATGACTGGGCGCTGACTGGACGTCTGACTAGTCAACGCCTGGGTCTGACCAGTCAATGACCGATCTGAACCGCTGATCTGAAATCTGACAGTGGCTGCAGGCTTACCGGAAACAAACGGCGAAACGGACTCCGGACGGTGCGGCGATCGGTTCCGGCGACGATGGTTACCTGCGCGGTAGGGGAAACGATCAGCGCACGGGTCAAGGTTGTCAACGCGGCGCGCAAGACGGCGCGCGTGCGTGCGTGCGTGGGCAAACGCGCGTGTGTGTGTGCGCGCGCGCAGCGGCAGCAGCTAGCGCGGCAGACGAGCGCGCGCGCGTGCAGCAGATGGCGGCGAGGCGCGCGGGGTAGGGCGGCGCTGGTGGCGCGATGGCGCGGCTCGGCGGCGGGGTCGCGGGCTGCAGGCGGCGGGGATGGCGCGGAGGCGGGGGCGGCTCGCGGCCAGGAGGAGAAGGAGGCGGCGCGGCGGGTACCTGCTGGTGGCGGGGTGCGGCGATGGCGGCGGCGGCAGGAGCCTGGCGGCCGGCGGCGGCGTGGGCCGAAGGGAGGCGGGCGCAGCGATCGAGAGGAGGCGGCGGGGTGCGGTTCCCGAAGGCGGGCGCGATCTACGAGGCGGGCAGGTGGCGGCTGCCCCTTTTGTGGGCCCCCACGCGGGTCCTAGTCCGATTCGGAACGCGGTTAGACGCGAACTCGGAAAAATCGGGCCGATTTTCGGCCCGTTTTTCTGACTTTTAATAAAACGGCGATAACTTTTCCGTACGAGCTCCGAATCGAGCGATTCTTGCTCCTACGGTTTTGTAAAATCGAGGGGAACAATCTAGGACCAAGAGTTGGGCGAAACCACTAGGCTACAAGGGTGGACAATGCTAGTCCTACTAAAGCCTCCCGCATGAGCCTCGTAGCAAAATAGAATAGGGATTTGAAAATAGCGTTTCGCCGATTCTTTTCAATCGACAGTTTAGCACGGAAAAGCATGATGCAATGCTATGAATGATATGCAAGACCAAATCTAAAATTTGGGATGTGACAATAGCGCCCTGGAAGCCCAAGCTCTAGGCGACAGCCAAGGCCAGACTCTAACTAGCGCACCGAGGACTCATCAAATCACCTGAGCGGCACCTCCAACAAGGGAACGACACAGATGCATCGCCGCCGCCCGATCCGTAGACCGAATCAAGGTTTCCCCCGGTGATCGACGTGGGGAGGCACAAGCAGCGCCATGACGACGCCTCCAAGAAGGTGACGGCGCCCACGGGCGTCGCCGTCGTCAGCATCACGCGAGGATTTCTCCCGGCCCTGCCGTCGACCCCAACGCCCGAAGCACGTGCAGCAAGGAGCCGTCTTTTGGAACCAATGCCGACGAGAGGCGAGACGGAGATGCCGATGGCGGGGCATGTCGCCGTCCCACCTCGATCACCCGAAGAACGGGGGCTGGACGGAGGGGATCCAACCCACCGCCGCGGTACCCAGCAGCCAGCGCCACCAGGCTCCACCACGCTTACCTACTGCAGGGCCCCAAACTGCAGGCCCGCCCAAGCCCACAGCTGCCACCCGCTGCAGCAGGGGCGCCTCCGCCGCTGGGGAGGCCGCACAGCTCAGCCCCCGCCGGACCCTTGTGTGCCGCCGGGAACCGCGGCACCTCGCCGCCGCCTCCGCGCCGGAGCACGCGCCGTCACCGCCAGAACCGGAGCTGCCCGCGCGCACGGAGAGAGCCCCGCCGCCGCCGTCACCGCCCGGGCTTTGCCGGCGGGACCTCTGGCGGCGGCAGGGAGGCGGGGAAGAGAGGGAGGAGGCGCTGGGACGACGGCGGGGTTCTCCCCCTGTGTCGCCTAGGACGGGCGACGCGGGGGTCAGGGACGGGTCTTTTCGCCTAAGGGATGATGAGAATGAGAATCCTAGCGGGGAATTCTGACTGAGACAACCATGCACGCACGTATATAGTTCGGTTTTAGCATCAGTGCGTAACGGTATTTCTGACCGACTAGTTTGCTGTGGGTACGGGGTCATTGTCGCTTTGGGCAAAGTAGTACACGGGACCAGCTTGCTCACCCAACACTTCGTCCGTTGTATCGCTCGATCTCTGCTAGTAGCATGAGGAGCACAATGCATGCCCTGTTAACTGAAGTACTGTTCCAACTCCGGTAGCTATGGCCAAAAAGATCGAGGACGTACATTTTGCTCGGCGATCGACCAGTCAAGCTGTGCCTCTCCCGCAGCGGTACATGCACATGCTGGATCGAGGCGGATTACGGTAGGTACGCACCGGCTGCAGGCTCCTCACTCATCAGAGATCTAACATCATGTACTACATCTCTATCTGCTTCACGTACTCGCTCCTAGCTAATAAGTTGGTTGACATCTCGTTATCTAGCTCCTTTTAGCAGGAGCAGCTCTCGATCGCAAATCGCAAGTTGCGTCTGCGTCCCTTGCGTGCTTCACACACTTGGATATGATCAACAGCAGTTTGGTTGCTTCGTTGCTTGGCTGGTTCATAGTTAGTTACGGATCCGATTTGGTGGCCCCACTAATTCCTGCAGCAGCCAGCAGGTGCTCTCGATCGGTTCAGTTGTTGGGGCGAGCGATCGGCATCACGCGCGCGCATTCAGCTAGCTATTCCCGCTAGCACATCTCACACGACACGAAAAATACAAGGCGAGGCAAATAACTGAGAGGCCGGCGGCGGGCCCAACACTGACTTAATTAATTAGATATCTCGCCCTCTTCGTTGCTCTTGTTGGACCAGGCAGGCTGGTTCGTTCGATGATTAGTCATTGTCTCTCGGCATTGATCTGAGACTTGGACATTGTGTAGATAGATATGTCCTATATAGTTGGCACCTCTACGTACATCTAGCTCACACACTCAACCGTCGTCATAGTATATGATCCTTTTGCCCGGCTGAATCCTCCAAGACAAATAAGTCCAATTGCATGCCAACGTACGATGGCAAGAAAATGAGTTGGAACATGCATGCATGCATGCATGGTCAAATTTCAGAAGCACCGATAATAATGGACAGGAGGCACGAATAATCACTGGGCCGGTGGGACTGGGAGATCGTGGTTGGTTCCGTAGTTTTTTCCCAGTCGTCAGAGACAGGTAGTCACCTACAGGCCAACGAGTTAACTGGGAGAGAACATATTCGGTGATGAATAATAGACCGTAAATGATATCATCATACCAACCTCGAAAGTTAGTACGAACGGTCATGAAGATTTGTAGATTTTATTTCACAACAATGATGCTCGATGAAATTATCATATCATAGAGTTCTAAATCGAAAATCTAATAATCTAATCTATTCCATGAAAAGAAAAACACAAATTCTGTTAAAAAATAATTCCAAGCTAAACGGGACAAGAAGATGCACTGTTAATATGGATTTTTTTCTATTGCTTTTGACTTACAGGTCGGTATATATTGTTCAAATTTGCATGGTAGCCCATACAATCATACGCTATCTATGTGTTTTTTTTTCTCAAAAAGCTGCTCTTTTGCAATAAGCTTCTCTTATCTTAGAGCACCTTCACTCTTTGGGCGTTCCCAGGTCGAATTCCAGTGCTATTTAGCGCCGAACGAATGTAACCTTCGGTCTGGAAACGCCGAGTTTTCCACTCGTGTTCCCAGGCGATGCAAAAATGGCGAGTTTTCGCCTAAATTCGGCTCAAATTCAAATAGAGTTCAGCGCACTTCGGCATAAATATGAATAAAGAGCAATGTTCGGCATAGTTCGGCCTCAAAATAAACACGGATCGGTATGAAATTAAACATAGTTCGGCATAGACTAAAAATACAACATAGTTCGACCAGATCATGCTCGACATTTACATGTTGCCCTTGGTATCCACATGTGCTCAACCAGATCATCCTGCAGCTATTGATACACTATCGGGTCCCGCATCTCTTGACACACGGCGATGAAGGCATCCCAAGTTGACGGCACCTGATGATCAGGCTCTGCAAGAGGTCCCTGTCTATAGTATGGCTGCGGCGGTCTCTTCCTCCAGCAACAGGGTGAATATCTCCTCGTCGTCGAGTCCATGGCCGAACAGGCAAAACGCTGAACACTCCGTGGGCGAGGTGGCGGGAGCTCGGAATGAATTTGAGCTGCGGCGAAGGAAGGACGACGAAACGATGCCCGAGCTGAGGGGAAAGGATGCGCGACCTATCTATAGTTGTGAATTTGGCTTGGCGGGGTGGGGCTTCGCCGACGATGACATGGTGGCGGGGACAGCTGGGGGAAAGCTCTCTGGCCCGGGAGAGCCGAGTGGGGGTAGGGAATGGGGTTGTCTCGTCGACAGGGTTGGTCCATCCATTTTTTGCTATGTCCGACGTTTTAGGCGGTTCCTAGTGTCTTGGGTTTGGTCTAGAAATCCCAGTTCGACGTCATAAAAACACGACTAGACAAAATTTTGTCATCTAAATGAAAAAATCGTCTTAGAAAGACCCTCATGAAAACACCGGTGAAGATGCTGTTAGTCCGACGTAGACGAAAGACGCACAAATGGAGTACGCATGCATGAAAGCGGGGCAGGCCTTCTCATCAATCAAAAGTTAAAAAATATTTCGAAGAAAATGCAAGACCTCGCACGTCGGCCTAGTTTCAGCCCAGTTACCCTCCCAGGCCCAAAAGAGCGACCGACACGACACACCGGCCTGTCACACTTCCATTGCCCCCGTTATTCCGCGTCCCCCCTTGGGCCCACACGACGTCTTTGTTCCGCACCGTCCTCTTCCACCGCATCACACGAAAGAACACTCTCCCTTTTTCCACACGACGAGATATGATTCACCGCCACCATTAGGAGCGGAGAGTGATCTTCCGGGGCCAGCGCCTGCCTGCCTGCCTGCTCTCGCGGATCGTTCCGGGGAAAATGGCGCGCGCCGGCGCGGCGGTATCCCTGGCCGCGCTCTGCGTCCTCCTCCTCGCCGCCGCCGCTGACGCTGCCGCCGGAGGTGGGGAACTTACCTTTTTTACTTTCCCTTTTCTCCGGAGTAGATCAGGTTAGGATCTGCAGTCGCCGGTCCAGTGTACGTTTGATGTGGGACGGAATTGTTCATGCTATACCAGTTAGCAACTGATCGCAACTGCTTTCGAACTGTCAATCTAGGTAATTGGGTTTGTAGTAGAACTGTAGGTGTTGATCTGCTTGCTGTTCAGATACTCCACCTTTTTTCGTTCCTGGAGAGCACGATCTGCACACGTACATTTATAGACAGATCGAGTATGTTTGGATTCAAGTGTGTAGTACTATCTATGGGCTGCTGTGGTGTTGATGTGGCATGGTGCTGATGCCAGATGTGCAATGAGTGAGACACTTGGTCCAGTTCGGAGGCTCAGATGTGGGAATTGGGATAGTTTACCGACCCACGTTGCAGTCTACTACTCTTTTGTTTGTTCCAGAGTCTTACTTCCTTGGGTCATGCTGATGTAATTCACTTCTGCTTTGTGCAGCTCGAGAGGACCCGATTTATTCTGGCGAACTGGTTAGCACAATACTATCCTGCCCTGTTTGCTTTCTCCTTGGTGTTACTGAAATGTACGTGCTTATACTGATGGATCCCTGCAATGGTAGGTCTGGAGTAGGCAACCCGAGCTTAAACTGCAGAATTTCTCCTTGGATCGAGAGGGTAAGCAATGATGAAAAATGTTTTGTTTCATGTCTTCTAAGAGCAGCTTGTTTAACAGGGGGTGTTTTATTTGTTAATGCAGATGGCTTTCAGCTACTAAGCAGGCCAGCAGATGTAACCCGCAGGGTAACTTTCTTCTCCTTCGTCGCCAAGCCCTTTCACATTTCAAGGAGGATAGTCATTGTTCTGTTTATTTAACCATTTCCAGATGTGGTTAATCATCATTTCTATGTAGCTTCTTTCTTGCACCGCAGCTCTTTTTGAAATGAAATCTTATATCTGTCCCCCCTGTCCATATTTTGTATTTCCATGTATAGAAATTGGGGGAGAGAACCGGTGTAAGAAAGAAAATGGAAGTTGTGCAACAGGATGATGAAGCCCTAGTTAAACTTGAGAATGCAGGTATTGAGCGTTCAAAAGCCGTTGATTCTGCCGTGCTGGGAAAATACAGCTTGTGGAGACGTGAAAATGACAACGAGAAGGCAGATTCAAATGTTCGTCTGATGAGGGATCAAATGATCATGGCTAGAATATACACTGTGCTTGCCAAATCCAGGGACAAGCTCGATCTTTATCAGGAGCTACTCTCCAGGATCAAGGAAAGTCAGCGCTCCCTTGGGGAAGCTACAGCTGATGCTGAACTTCCTAAGAGGTAACTGCCTGCTCAAACTGTTTTGTTTTTGTCCAAAATTTCCTGCACTACTCATTTCTCTCTTCTTTAATTTGAAGTGCTTCTGAGAGAGCAAAAGCAATGGGTCAAGTTTTATCAAAAGCAAGAGATCAATTGTACGACTGCAAGGCAATTACCCAGCGTTTAAGAGCAATGCTTCAGTCAGCTGATGAGCAGGTCCGGAGCTTGAAGAAGCAGAGCACCTTCCTCAGCCAGTTGGCAGCAAAGACAATCCCAAATGGCATCCATTGCTTGTCCATGCGCTTAACTATAGACTATTACCTTCTCCCTCCAGAGAAAAGAAAGTTCCCTAAGAGTGAGAATCTGGAAGATCCTGATCTTTATCACTATGCTCTTTTTTCAGACAATGTTCTGGCAGCATCAGTTGTGGTCAACTCAACCATCGTGAATGCAAAGGTTAGTGCAATCTGGACTTTGATTTGGTATTTGGTTTCTTAGTAGCAACTCTGTATGACCCAATTCAGTAGCAACTCCTGATTTCTTGCTTAAAACTGCAGGAGCCTGAGAAACATGTGTTCCATCTTGTTACTGACAAACTGAACTTTGGGGCAATGAACATGTGGTTTTTGTTGAATCCACCTGGGGATGCCGCAATCCATGTTGAAAATGTGGATGACTTCAAATGGTTAAACTCTTCGTACTGCCCTGTTTTGAAACAGCTTGAGTCCGCAGCCATGAAAGAGTACTACTTCAAGGCGGATCGTCAAAAAACTCTCTCTGCTGGTTCTTCTAACCTGAAGTACCGAAACCCGAAATATCTTTCCATGCTCAATCATTTGAGGTTTTACCTCCCACAAGTTTATCCTAAGTTGAATAAAATCCTTTTCCTTGATGATGACATTGTGGTCCAGAGGGATTTGACTGGACTATGGGAGGTTGATCTTAATGGGAATGTAAATGGTGCTGTGGAAACGTGTGGGGAGAGTTTCCACCGATTTGACAAGTACCTCAATTTTTCAAACCCAAATATTGCCCAGAACTTTGATGCTAATGCCTGTGGTTGGGCTTATGGAATGAATATGTTTGATCTGGAAGAATGGAAGAAGAAGGACATTACTGGGATTTACCATAGATGGCAGACCATGGTGAGTTGGGAACAACTCAAATACGGTTTATATCACTTTTACTGTACCACTTCTCCTTGGCATATTGTATATGATGTCTTGTGTTCTTGCAGAACCATCTTGCCCATATGGTATCTGGTGTTTCAGTTTTTAAAATGTTTTCTCCATTGTCATGCATATACTAGCATTCATCTTGTACGTGAATGAATACAGTAAATATTTCATGAGCATGCTTGCATATGAACCTGCCATTACTTTCGATCATATCATGGTGGCATGGTGTGTGGACAGATTCATTGGTTAAGAGTTATCAGGCACTAAGGTGCCATTCTTCAACGTCTGCAGTGTGCTAATAATTCATTAGCAAATTTAGGATCTGCACCATTCTTTTGGGTTCTGAAACTAGAATTGAAGTCATACATTTCTTACAGAGATATGTAGAGAAGAGCATGAATACATTGGCCAAATCTATGTCTTCACTGTTTTTTTCTTTTCACAGAATGAAAACAGGCTGCTGTGGAAACTGGGGACACTTCCACCAGGTCTTATGACTTTCTACAAGCTGACACACCCGCTGGACAAATCATGGCACGTGCTTGGATTAGGATACAACCCAACCGTCGAGCACTCGGAAATCCACAGCGCCGCTGTCATCCACTACAACGGAAACATGAAACCATGGCTGGAGATTGCGATGACAAAGTACCGGCCTTACTGGACAAAGTACATCAATTATGAGCATTCCTATGTCCACGGGTGCAAGATCAGTCAATAGACAGTAGCTAGAGAAGCATTCTTCTGCGATGAACATTTGGAGTCACTTCGATGGCACTACGGAAGGAAGTGTTCCCTGCTGGTAGTACAGTTATAGTGCATGTTCTTCGTTCGTGTTATAGATTTGTTTGGTATTTTCTACTGTATCTAGCCTCCTCCCTCGATTCGTTGTCTCGGACTAGTCCACTGGCATTTCGTTTTGATCATCTTATCATCTTGAAAAGAATGGTGAGCTCGATGATCTTTGTGAACCGATTAATGCTATCTTTCTGAATATGTGGTGGTAATGATGTCGTTTGAGCATTTTCTCCTTTTATTTCTGTGACAGCATACTTTTTATAACTTTCATCTCTGTGGCAACTTTGCTGCCCAAAAGTTGTATGCCACCTTTCCAAGTTGAACTGTTGGTGATGATTAGAAACGTGTGGACAAGAACATTACCAAATTGGCAAATGAACATTACCAGAGTGACAAATTGGTACCTCGTTCAGTTGCAGTTCCTTTTCAAAGGGACAGTTCCTGAAGTAAAAAAGCACACGAAAACTTTTACCGTAAAACACATAAACAACATTCAAAGCACAGCAAACAAAAGATAAACCATGAACACACGTCATGGCACATTTATTCATTTCTTTCATCAATACGCGAAACATTATTTTGAGGTATACGAGCACCGTGGGAGATCCATCACATTACACCACCCTTTTATATCTCCCTGAATTACAACAGCGGGAAGTACCACTTGGATCCCACACCAAAGGCATACCAATGCAAGGGTTTTCCGAGCAAAATTACTTTACATGATAGTCACCAAAATTCTGACATCTTCTTCACCTCTTACGTAGCGAAGCACCGCTGTGTGCTCTTCCAGGCAACTGCATGTGTATGCCTTCCCCCTGAGCAAGGAAAACCCGTGGCGCCAGGGTATGGTTTTATCCTGCCCTGCTCAGTTTTCTGGATTTCAGAGGGAGGAAACTGTTCGAGTCAGCATTCCTCTTCTTCACAAAATTGTCAGGCATGGCAGCGACCTGTGAGATCGACGAAGTTGTGGTGCTTCTCTGAAATCTCCCCATGTTCCAATAGGAGAAAGGTTCGTCGTTCGGGCTGCTAAAACTAGGAGCACTCCTTGGAATATTTCGTGGGATCATGCCGTGATGTCTAACATGGAGATCCTGCGAGAAATGGAGGGTCGGATTAGAGGACATCGATACCATGTCAACAGATAGTGAATTTAGTCCTGGGTCTTTGTCAGCTACTTGTCCTCAGCAGTACTGTTGCTGCACATTATTGTTTCTGATAAATTCTCTCTGAATTTCTATGCAATTAATGATGAAGCCATGTGATCCAGGAGCAGAGCAAAGTTGGTAAGCATATTTTGCAATTAATTTATTAATTGGAGTTAACAGATCTTATCATTCCCCCAGCTAGGAACAACAGTGCAGAGTACTGCAGTTAACAAATATGGACCATCAACAAAGTGTAAAATTCTGTAGTGTTGCTAGCTTTTATGTGCCGTTAAAAGAAAATCCACTAAAATATAGATCAACTAGCAGATGATTGCTAGTAAGTGACACAAAATATGTGGTTAAGAACTGGGAAGGGCCATGGACTGATAATTTACCTTCTACTAGAAATGTTTTCCCGCAAAAATAAACTACTTATTACAAAAGGCAAAAATAAAATAAAATTGGTACATGCCAACAGCTGGAAGTATGGATCCATAATTTAATCTATATACTGGGACTTCTATCTACCACATGAAGCAATCAACATCACTGAATTTTTTAATCCTTCATGTGTCTCATCCAAGATCATGTGGCGTTCTATCCTTTCATACAAACTCAGGAATCAAGTTTATATAGGTTGTAGAATACTCCATCTTGATTTCCATAAAAATGAAAACAGCTATCTAGTTAACGCAAAGTGAAATAAATGTTGGTTTATACATTTTATATGTTGAAGTCTATCAAATAACTACTGGTACCAGCTGCATGATAACATCTGAGTAGTTAGATTAAGATGACTTCATCCTGGTCTTCTGCCAAGATAAGTACATCTTACAAATTGAACAGTGATATGTCACCGTATAAGGCTTTTCTTAGGTATTCAGTTCCATACTAGATAAGTTCAATTTCTGAGCCTTGAACTCTAACCAAAGTCCAATTTTCACTCCTGAGCTCCAAAGTCGTTTGATTCAGTACCTCAAAGTAGCAGAATAGTCCACTTCCTTCTTCGGATGGTTTCAAAAGTGTTTTTGTATGACTAGTACCCAACTTATATTTTGTAGGTATACAGTTCCAAAGTCCAGTAGTCCAGTTTTTAATCCTGGACTCCGAATACAATCTACTCAGTATACTTGAAACTAGCAAAGCAGTCCACTTTTTACATTCGGATGGCTTCAAGAGTGTTTTATGACTCACCTGGATGTTCACTACGTAACTACCACATCATGAAACAAATCAGTAATGAGTCCAGCAAGGTGAGAGAGAGAGGGGAAGATGCGGGTACTGTTATCAGTGGCTGTAGAGGTGGGGTGAAGTCAGTAGGCAGGTGTGGATGGTAGAAAAGAGACAGAAAAGCTAGGGGCAAACTCAGATTTGGTGCCAAGTTGACATTTGCATGGACGACACGTCAGCTGAAAACCAGCTAGGGTGTCAAGTGGGATCCCACCAAAGTCCCACCTTTAGTTCATTTGCCAAAATCTAGTTCAAATTTTGAGCAAAAATTTACACTAGATTTTAGCAAATGAACTAGAAGCGGGATTTTGGTGGGATCCCACTTGACACCCTAAAACCAGCCCAGTTTGGATTGAGGGGGTAAAGTGAATGGTTTCAGCAGTTCAACATTGCAACTTACAAGTCAAGGTTTTAAAATTCAGGGTTGAAATGTGGGCTTTGTCCATTGCTGAGGGTTAAAAAGTGGGTTTTCCTTCAAAATAGCATACTAATTCCCCTAGTAGGAACCTGTTGTTATGAGAGTGCTTCTAAAACCAGCAGAAGAGAAGTATAACTAAAAAGTCTTACATGGGAAGTTCTTATGTGAACCATGTCCACAGCATGGTTAGGATAAGCTGAACCTACACAAAGAGAAATTTCATCAAGACCCACTTAAAAAACAAACAGTATGTGTGGTGGCCCCCAAATGGATAACGACGAAGCATGTGCAATTCATCAGAGTGTGTGTTTCTTGGAAGTTGTTAGACCTAAAATATCATGTGTCTAGATCTATCTATACACTAATAAATGCGACATTCTATGTACCAAACGAAGAGCTATCCATACATAATAGTTTCTTCACGGATCCTTGGGATTTCTTGGAACTACTATTTTTAGTAACAGACAAAAAAGAATTAGATGCATGTAAAGCATAAAACAGTCACACCATTTTGCGGGGAAAAATAATCACTTCAATGTAAGAACACTGATAAAAGGGCTGTGTGCATCTATTGATGCAGAGGCCGGGGCGATACTCCCCATTTCTAAAAAAAAAAATGTAAGAACACTGACTTCAATAGGACTTTCGAGCATCTATTAATTTTATTAGGAAAATGCAAAGTTTCATACATTTTCTAAATTGTGACGTTGTGAGGGAATAAGGTAGTTGGGAGGTTAGTTGTGACTTGTGAGAAGAATTGGCAAGCTATATCAGTTAAACAAATGGCTGAAACTTTCCTAATAAAATGTACAGGTAGAGGTAGCCAAGGGCACATGGCGCTACTCTGAACTCTGAACTCTGAACAATATTATGTTTGAAGTTGCTCACCAGTTTTTAGCAAAAGCTACAGTAAAATGTTTCAGAAGACATCATTTTCGGCCAATGTTTGCGAGCTTATGGGGTATCGAACTAAATCGATGTTTTGACGAGCTAGATGCCAAATTCGGCCAAATTTTAAGTAGTATCATGGCAGTTTAGATTCAGCTGCTAATGAGCCGCCGCCTATCATGCTCAATTTCCATTCGAAATGGACTCGTTTCAGTTTGCAATCAGTTAAAGAGCAAAATCGTGTCTAGCAGAGCGCCACAAGCCTGTAAACGTGCAAGGGAAACCGGGCATGTGTTGGATACCTGTAGCTGGTGTGCCTAGCCATGATGCGTGGGGCTTGACATCGACTATCGCCCGCGACGACAGGCCGGGGAACCCGCCGGCGCCAGTGCCGCTGCTGAACCCGATCGCGGTCCTGACCGGCGCGAACTCCCCGACGTCGGCGACCGCAGGCAGCGGCGGTGGCTGGGGGCGGAAGAACGGCGACATCATCGGCGGGTGGCCACATGGGACGGGAGCGGCGTCCCACGCGCCCACCGGCGCGTCGCACAGCGGCGGTGCCTGAGAGCGGAAGAACGGCGACATCATCGGCGGGCCGCCACCTTGCGCAGGGGCGGCGTCGCGCGGGCTCCAGCGGAAGGGGCCGAACCCGGCGCTGCGGTTGGAGACTGCGTCGTGCTCGTGCAGCGGCGGGGGCGGGGGCGCGAAGCTGGAGTGGGGCGACGGAGGTGGAGGCGGGTTGGGGTTGAGGTGGAGGCGGCGGATCCAGACGGAGGCGAGCGGGTCGGGGTTGCCGTGCGGGAGCGGGTACGAGGTGACATGCTGCTGCTGATAGTGGTCGTGGTTGTGGTGGGAGGGAGGCGCGGGGCCGCGGCTACCGACGGAGCTCCGGAGCGGGAGGTGCTCCGACATGGCGGCGAGAGAGACGGGATGGGAGGAAGGATAAGCACAGACCAGGCAGTAGCTTTCTTGGAGTTGGAGGGTGGTGGGAGGAGGGCGACCAGGACGAGGAGAGGAGAGGGGAGCAAGGGGTCGGGGGTGAAAGCTCGCGCGTCGGGGGGACAGGCGAGGCGGGGAGAGCGACGACGACGACGACCGCGGGCCGTCAGCAATGGCTGGACTCGCCGCGCGTGGCCTCCACACCACACGATTCCGAACTGCTCAATAATGGCATCACCTTTTATCCCCGTGACCGTGAGCAGTCACAAGCTGATGGTGTCAACATGATTGGCAATCTTTTCAAGTGAAAATGTGGAATTGTCACAAACTCATAAGTGGTTGTTTAGAAATAAGTTCTTCCTAATCATACGGTGAAATATTTTCGTCTGTATGTTTTTTATTGAGAATATTTCGCTGTATGTAATTGCACAAATCTTAATAAATGATAAATGAGGAATCATACCTACAACTTAAACCTGAGAATGGTCTCAATACCTAAACCGAACCAACTCACTGTCAAGATCGGCAGCCGAACCTAAACCAAACTCATCTGATATTGACTTCAGCCCAACCAAAACCAAACGTGTGGTCTATTTTACACCTAATCCAAACTAAACCGAGTGCCCATGCGTGGATTGAAACCGTTTGCTGAAATAGGTTGAGGAAACCTCAACACAAGTTGCTGCCCTAGCTACCTACGTACTATTTTGGATACTGCTCCTCTCCTCCCTCCCCTTGAGCTACTTTGAGAGTCGTGCACACGAGGTCAGGGCTCTTCCGCGCCCTTCTCGCCGGAGTAGCCGGTGGGAGGAGGCGGCGGAGAGTCGCCGAGGTAGATGTAGGTTGTAGTTGTTTAGGCTTTATGCCAGTAGTGGGCGTTTTGCCCGTTTGGAGAAGCGAAGCTCTGGATCTTTGCGACGAGATCTGGAAGCTTTTAGGGTTCTTCCCCTTTCTTCTTCTGGCCCGATGGCCGGCGCTGAAGAAGATGAGGACGGCGCCGCTTCTCGCAATAAATCAAGCGTCGCGGGCTACCTTTCGTGTAGTGGCTGCGTGCCGTGATCTTTCCTGGCCGGCCGTGGAGGCGGGGGGAGGGCCCGATGTCGCAGCTTGTGGTGAGGCGGTCTCTCTCCCGGCCGGCCGTGGTGGCGAGGAGGAGTGGAGAAGACTTGAGGCGAACTTCTCGACTGGGTGGTCTTGTTCTCCTGCAAAGGGGACGGTTTTGGTGGATCCCGTGGAGTGGGTGGATCGGTCTCCTCCTCTTCCAGGTCGCGATGGTGGCGACACAGTGGAGGTTGGTGGGCGGACTCTCCCTTCTTCTAGAGCTCTGCAGGTTGGTGAAGCTGCACCCTGTGGAGATCCCAAGCGAAGGCGTGGTTGCCGGAGCTATTCCTAGCCAGAGAGGCCTCTCCACGCTCGACGTCGCTCGAGCTCTTCGCTGCGCCATGGATGTGCTCAGTTCAAACCTCCGGTGTGGAGGCCCTGTCTGGAGTACTCTGTCGGACCCCCCTCCCACTCCCCCAAGCGTTGCCAAGTGGTTTCGTCCCCGGTGACCCTCTGGTGGCCGGCAGGAGGTGCTCGATGTCGACGGCGGTGGAGAAGATGACCAAGGACCTAAGCGCGTTTCTGCTTTTAGATTTAGGGTCTTCTTTGCATATGTTGTGGTACTGCTTTCGCCGTTCCCCTCTTCTGGGGGTTTTTATGTAAAATGTACCCATCGCCATAATTAATGAAGCAGTTTCTAAGGCCTTCGGGCCCTTTTCCGTTCAAAAAAAAAGGTTAAGGACTGTTTGGTCAAACGGGTGAACGCCTTGGCCGCTAGTGGTGACCGTAATATTCACCGACATACATGTTGCTCTTGCTCGTATAAAGCTGGCATGCTAGACGGTAGGTACCTGCTGCGAGAAGAATCATACTGGAGCAAGGACATGTCGATCTCTCGTATGTCAGCGAGACCGTGGTATGGCGATTATTTTCTGCTTGGACTCGATGGCGACGGCAAGGGCGGTTGGTGACTGTCGACATACGGTAATTGTTGAGTAACATATCGTACTAGTATAGGTTCCCGTGTTTTGTCAGGGTTTTACCTGTAATTGTATATGTGTCCGGATATATATACATGAGCAGCCGGCCCAATTGGTGTTGTGCAATCTCCAATACCTTTCTACATGGTATCAGAGACCCTCTGGTCCTTGACCTAGCCGCCGCCCTCTCCCTACCCCTGGGCGCCGCCGGCCCCTCTCCCTAGCCGCCGCCCTCTCCCACCCCTGGGCGCCGCCGGCCCTCTCCCTAGCCGCCGCCCTCTCCACGGCGCCGCCGCCCACCGCTTCCGCCTCCCACCACCACCACCGCTTCCGCCATGGCCGGTTTCTCCTCCTCCGGTCCCTCCGACCCCTTCAACTCCTCTCGCTCCAGTAGCAGCAACCCCTTCGTCGGCCTCTTCATCGTCGTCATCCGCGACATTCCTATCGCCGAGTGCGTGCCGGTGACGCTCTCCACCACCGCTGCCAACTTCTTCCCGTGGAAGACGTACTTCAGGCTGCTCTTCCGCGAGTACGATCTCCTCGACCACGTCGACGGCACCATCGACCTCCTTGCCATGCCGCACGACCCCGAGTGGCTCGCGATTGACGCCACCATCATCCGCTGGTTTTACCAGACCGTCTCCAACGACATCTTCCGCAACGTCGTCCGGGACGGCGACACCGCGAACACGGTTTGGGGTAAAATCACCGGCCTCTTCACCGACAACAAGATCAAGCGGGTCACCTTCCTCCAGCAGGAGTTCTTCGTCACCCACCAGAACGACCACTCTCTCGACGAGTACGTCCTCAAGCTGAAGAGCCTCTCCGACGAGCTTCGCGACTTGGAGTTTCCGATCAACGACAAGATCATGCTATCCACCCTGTCGGCGGGTCTCGGCGAGGATCTCAGCAACGCTGTTGCCAACCTCACGCTCCTCACCACGCCCTCCTTCGAGCAGGCCGTTGCCTACCTGCGCCTCGAGGAGCGCCGCCTCAAGCATCTGCGGGCTCGGGCGGCCCACACCACTTTCGTCGCCGGCCTCTCAGGCGGTGCCTCGACACCCGCGCCTCGCGCCCCTGCTTCCGCCTCCGCGTCTCGCCCCATGGGTCCGCCTCCGGGCTTCTACACCCAGCCGACCCCTTCCCCCGCCACCGGCGGTTGTGGCAACGGCGGTGGTCGCCGCGAGTGTCGTCGCCGTGGTGGTGGTGGCAACGGC
This sequence comes from Avena sativa, assembly GCA_916181665.1. Taxonomy (NCBI): domain Eukaryota; kingdom Viridiplantae; phylum Streptophyta; class Magnoliopsida; order Poales; family Poaceae; genus Avena; species Avena sativa. The sequence continues at coordinate 291,879,949 of OV702296.1, forward strand.
GGTGGCAGTGGTGGCGCTCACGCCACCGCCCCCGCGCCTCGTCCACCTCAGTACACCGCCCCCACTCCGCCGTGGCTCGCGGGTCACAATCCGTGGACCGCGGTCGTTCATGCCTACTCCATGCCCGTGCCGCGCGCTCCCTACCCGGGCATCATGGGGCCGCGTCCGGCCACCCACCAGGCCTTCTACGCGGCGCCCCAACCCACAGCCACGCCGAGCTACGCCGCCGCCCCGGGCTATGTTGTCGCGGCCTACTCTGCCCCGGCCTACGCCACCCCCCCCCCCCCCCCGAGCTCGGCCGCGTGGGACCCCGCGCTCCTGACCGCCCTCTAGAGCGCCCCCACCGCTGGGGCGTATGGTGGCGGTGGCGACTGGTTCATGGACATCGGCGCCTCCGCGCATATGGCCGCGCATCCCGGTAACCTCTCTTCTTCTACACCCGCCTCCACCTCCTCTCGCATCATCGTTGGCAACGGTCATGCTCTCCCCATTACTCACACCAGATCTGTCTCTTTTCCTTCCACTTCCACTCCTCTCTCTCTAAATAACGTTCTTGTTTCTCCTGCCTTGATTAAAAATCTTGTTTCCGTTAAATCTTTCTGTCGTGATAATCCTGTGACTATAGAATTTGACGCCTTTGGTTTCTCTGTCAAGGATGGTCGTACTCGGATGCTCCTCCACCGATGTGACAGCCCCGGCGATCTGTATCCTGTTGGTTCAGCCTCCACCACCACCACCAGCCCACTCGCCCTCTCCGCCGATGTCGATCTCTGGCACGCTCTCCTCGGCCATCCTAGCTCCGCCGCTCTGCGTCAAATAATGTGAGGCTTTTCCTTTACTTGTAATAAAACGGATGCCCACTCTTGTGAAGCATGTCGTCTAGGCAAACATGTTCGCCTCCCGTTTAGTTCCTCCTCCACAGTCGCGTCTTTCCCGTTTCAACTTATTCATAGTGATGTTTGGACCTCGCCTGTCCCAAGTAATTCTGGTTATAATTATTATCTCGTGCTTTTGGATGATCACTCGCATTTTGTATGGACTTTTCCTCTTCGTCGTAAATCCGACGTTGCCGCCACCCTCACCGCATTTTTCGCCTTCGTTTCTACTCAATTCGGTCGCCCCATTCACGCCTTACAAACAGACAACGGCAAAGAGTTCGACAACATCACTATTCGCTCACTTCTCGCCGCCCATGGCGCCATATTCCGCCTCACGTGTCCCTACACTTCTCCACAGAACGGTCGTGTTGAACGGATGCTTCGTACTCTCAACGACTGTGTCCACACCCTTCTGTTCCACGCACACATGCCCCCACGGTTCTGGCCGGATGCTCTTGCCATGGCGACTCTCCTCGTCAACATCCGCCAATGTCGTGTGCGTTGGTCTTACACGCCGCATCACCTACTCTACGGTGCGCCGCCCGTATATGATGACCTCCGCATCTTCGGCTGCAAGTGTTATCCTAACACTGCTGCCACCGCCGCACACAAGCTTGCGCCCCCGCTCTCTCCCTTGTGTGTTTCTCGGCTACCCCGCCAACACCAAGGGCTACCGCTGCTACGACCCGGTCTCACATCGCGTCCTCACCTCCCGGCACGTGTACTTTGACGAGTTGGTTTTTCCGTTTCAGCAGGGACTCTTGACGACACCTCCGATGACGCCCCCGGCGCCCGCCGGCCCCCTTGTGGCCGGACCCGCGCGCTGATGACTGACTGCGGCGGCCCCCTCTACACCGGCCCCGCCTGGTCCCGCGGCGGCGCCCCCGTCGCCCGTGGTGCCCCCGTCGCCCGCTCCTACGACGTCTCCGGCGCCGTCGACCAGCTCGACCGCCTCTTCGTCGCCTGCTTCATCGACCGCCTCGGCCCCCGCCTCGCCGCCCGTCGCTGCGGCTCCTGCGCCCATGCTCACACGAGCACGTGCGGGAGTGCGGCGGTCGTCTACGCGCTACCCCACTGACCAGTACGTCTGCACGGCATTCCCGTCAGCCGCGCCCGCCTTCTGGGCCAGCGGGAACAATGTGTTGCCGCATGACGGCGGGGTGCCTTCGTCCAGTGAGGGGGAGGCGCCCTCCCCGCTGTCGAGTGCGCCGTCCACCTCCGCCCTCTCTCCGGTGCCCCCTCGGCTCGCGCCGCCTTGCGCGACCCGCATTGGCGCGCTGCTATGCAGGAGGAGTATGATGCGCTGCAGCGTAACCGGACCTGGGAGCTGGTTCCCCGGCCCCCTCGGGCCAACGTCATCACCGTCAAATGGGCCTTCAAGCACAAGATCAGCTCCGATGGTACTCTCGAGCGCTACAAGGCACGTTTGGTCGTGCGCGGCTTTCGGCAACGCGCTGGTGTCGACTTCACGGATACGTTCGCCCCGGTTGTCAAACCGGGCACGATCCGCACGGTGTTGCTGTTGGAATTATGCCCTAGAGGCAATAATAAAGATGTTATTATTATAATTCTTGTTCATGATAAAGTTTATATTCCATGCTAGAATTGTATTAAGCGGAAACATTAATACTTGTGTGGTTTGTGAACAACACCGTGTCCCTAGTATGCCTCTATGGACTACCTCATTGATTAATGATGGTTAAGGTTTCCTAACCATAGACATGAGTTGTCAATTAATAATGAGATCATATCATTGGGAGAATGATATGATGGACAGACCCAAACTAAGCAGAGCAATTAGATCGTGTCATCGTGTTCATCTTTGCGAAGCTTTTCTTATGTCAAATATTGTATTCCTTAGACCATGAGATAATACAACTCCCTGGTATCGGATGAAAGCTTTGAGGTCATCAAACGTCATCCTATGAGAGGGTGATCATAAAGGTGTCTCTCAGGTGATCGGAAAGTACCTGTTGGGTTGTATGTATCGAGATGGGATTTGTCCCTCCCAAGTCGGAGAGATATACTTCGGGCCCACTCGGTAATCGATATCAACACCGCTTGCAAGCATGTGGTTAAGGAGTTAATCACAAAGTGATATCGGATTACGGAACGAGTAAAGTACTTGCTGTGAACGAGATTGAACTAGGTATGACGGTACCGACGATCGAATCTCGGGCAAGTAAAATATCGCGAGACGAAGGGAATATATATATGGGATTGATTGAATCCTGACATCGTGGTTCATCCGATATGATCATCGATGAATGTGTGGGAGTCAATATGGGTTTCCAAACCCCGCTGTTGATTATTGATAGAAGATCGTGTCTGCATATTCTCGAACCCGCAGGGTCACACACTTAACGTGTCTCGACGCTAGGATAGATTGGATTATTGGTTTATGAGTTTTTGTTCGGAGTCTCGGATGGGATTCGAGACATCACGAGAGGTTCCGGAGTGGTCCGGAGAATAAGATTCATATAAGGCAGTGCAGTTTTTGGAGTTCAGAATTGTTCCGGGTTAATCGGTATTGTACCGGAAGCTTCTAGAACCTTCCGGAAGGGGACCAACGTGGCCCCACCTTCCGGGAGGGGGCATGGGCCTATGAGGGAGTGCCCTGGCCGCATTGGGCCAGGGGCACAAGGCCCCATAGGGCCCAACCGGCCAGCTAGGGTAAAACCCTAGATAGAGCTTCTAGAAGGGGGGGTTTCCTTGCCCCCCACTCCTCCTCCTTTGGCCGCCGGCCTAGGGCTTGGGGGAGGGGTTAGGGCTGCGCCCACCCCTCTATATATATAGGGCTGGGGGCGCACCACCCCCACACACCTTCCCCTCCAACCCTAGCCGCCCTGCTGCCCTCCTCTCTCCCTCCCGACTGCTTCTAGGCGAAGCCCTGCTGCAGAAATTCTTCACCAATTGCACCGCGCCGTCGCGTTGTAGATCCAACCCATCTCTCCACCATACTTGTTGGACCAAGGAAGGAGGATACGTCGAGGTGCTGCACGTGTGCATCTCACGGAGGCACCGCCACTTGTGGTGCTAGATCGGATCGGATCGCGAGGAGGAGAAGCGAGTACGACTACATCACCCATGTTCCGACGAACGTTCCGCTGTGCGAATCTTCAAGGGTATGAAGATCCAATCTAATCTCTCTCGTTGTTTGCATCTCCTAGATTAGATCTTGGCTTCCCTCTATTCGCATCCGTAGAAAATTTTGATTTACTATGCCGTGAAACCCTTCAGTGGTATCAGAGCTAGATCTATGCGTAGATGTGTTTCACGAGTAGAACGCAACATGGTTGTTGCGGGCGTTGATGTTTTCTGTTGCAAGCCTCTTGTTTGTGTTCTTCTTATGACGCGGGATAGTGAGATTGAAGCGGTACAGGCCAACCTTACGCGACGTCGTTCGCGAGACCGGTGACATGGTTATACCCTGCGGGTACGTGACTTCAGCATACCTGGTCCAGCCCAAGGAAGGCCCACGGCAGATGTACCCCGGCCCATGAAGATTTTCGGGTGTCCAAGGCCCATGAAGCTTTCGAGTCCTTGGAGAACAAGACTAGCGCAGATAGGAAATTCAAAGGGGTAAAACCCTAGAACCTGTAACCGACTAGGACTATGCCCGGGACCTGCCTAAGTCTATATAAAGGCCAGGAGGGCACGTCCTAGATCTCTCAACTCATACTTTCGCACACGCACCTCCACGCCAGATCGAATCTGCGCACCTGTAACCTTCGGTTCCGCCGTAATCAAAGAGCAGACAAGCAGGAGTAGGGTTTTCCCTCCGGGGGCCTAAACCTGGGTAAATCTCGTGTCCCCTGGTTGCTTGTCTGTTAACCGTTCCGCGATCTCCAGCATCCCCATCTTCTCCAAAACCCAAGTCCATAACAATGGGCATTGACGAGTCGAAACCTCGTCAATTGGCGCCGTCTGTGGGAATCGGGGCTGCTGATTGTGCGATCGTGACGGTTCCGACCCGATCGATCTACAACTCCGCGGCGATGGAGAATCACCTCCTCTTCGGTGCTTTCGACTTCACCGCCCACTCGCCGGCCACCATGAAAGATTTCGAGCCCGTAGGAGACGGACTCGAGATCCTATTCGGGAGCTTCTGCTTCCAGGTGGGTCAAATTGGCACCCTCCGCCTCCCTGAGCGGGTGCCCCTACCATCCATCAGGCCCGCCTCGTGGGCTCCACACCCTGTGCTACGCACATCACCATCAACAGATGAGTTTTACGACAGCAGCAGTTGTAACTCCGATCTGTGCGATCCACCTTCGGATGAGGGAACCTACGGTTCCGGATCCGAAAGCTGCGGCAGCAGCCGACCAATCTGCGAGCGCTATCTATGCGCCGCAGTCATCCAGGGCGACAAGGAAACACCTAACCCGCCGCCCAACCGAAACGGCGGAAACGACGAAAACAGAAGAAGCCAGTCCCCCCACCCAACAGGGAAAACAACGGCCACGTCATCCAACTTAGCAAAGAAGGATGGGTCCAAGCACGCCGTGTCGTTGCAGGCGACATAGTCCTACCTGCGGACGCCTCACGTGACCTGCTGATGGCATACCACTACCTACTCATCGAGGAGCACAAGAAGCAAGTCAAGATGCAGGAGACGCTCGACAAACGCAAGCAAGCAGCCTCCGAGTCCAGCGCGTGACGAGCTGCGCTCTCCGCCATGGCACCCGGCTCTAGCACAAATGGAAACCAGGGAAACAAGAATCGCTCTCGGGTGGAGAACATGGATCCCAAGGAGCGCCGTGACGTGACCCGAACTCTCCACACATCGTTCATGGATATAGATGCCGACGGCAACATCATCTCGAAGACACCGCAAGCTGCGATCATGGCAGCCACTGCATATCTAGCAGCCCATCCTCCTCCAGAGGGGGACCCGAAAAGAGCCATGCATAAGTCCGCACTCACCGGACTCGGACTCGTCGGAGCTGCGCTCCTGAAGACGCCCCTGCGGAGCCGAAGAAGAAAGCTCCGGCCAGGCGCGACCGGAGTCCCACCCCTTCATCCGAAGACGAAGAGGAGCATGACCTTCCTCGAAGGAAGAAGAGCTCGCGTCATCATAAACGTGACTACGACGCCAGAGACAAGCTTACACAGTGCAAAATTGACAAAGCACGAGCCAAACGTGCATGCTCGTCTGAATCCGAGATGGACGAAGATGAAGGAGAACTCTGCGGAGCCCGATGTTTTAGCAGATCTGTTCGGCGAACACAGATGCCACGCAATTTCAAGCTTCCTTCGGATACTCCGAAGTTCAACGGCACGCAATATCCAAAATCATGGCTCAGCGATCATGTGTCATCCGTCAAGCTTCACGGAGGCAACAAAGAAACCGCCATGCAATGCCTTCAGCTGCAGCTGACAGGCGCGGCACGGGTCTGGCTCAGTAGCCTATCATCAGCATCCATCCGAAGCTGGGAGGAGCTCGCTTACAGCTTCATCCGAAATTTCAAGGGCACTAGCAAGAGACCCGCCTCAATCGAAGAGTTGCGAGCCTGCACTCAGAGAACGGGTGAATCTATTCGCTCGTACATACTACGCTGGTCTACAACCAAGAACTCCGCAGCACACATCTCCGAAGAGAGGGCCATCGACGCCTTCAGGGACGGCGTCAAACGACCAGATTTCAAGGAGGAACTTGGGCGCGTCAAGCCCAAGACACTCGATCACCTCATGGAAATTGCCAACAGTTGGGCAGACGGCAAAGATTGCATCCAACGAGCGCAATCGGATGAAGAGGACGACTACGGCCGAAGAAGGGAACGCTGCAGCAAGAGGATATCACGCGTCTATGAGGACCGCGACAGACCTGACATGGTCGCGGCCGGCTACGCCGACCACCGCAACGACAACAGCCGCAATAGCGGAGGATACCGTGGCGGACACACTCGCGACAACGGACGCCCAACACAGTCGTGGCAATGCCGCGACCGCGACAACGGACCCTCAGCATACGACAAACTTTCGGGTCCATGCACCATCCACTTCTACATCGACAAACAGGATGGCAAAAAGAAAGCGAGCCACATGCTCAAGGACTGCCACGAGTTCCAGAAACTCAGCGAAAGCATGGTGCAGATGAGGCAACAAGCCCCAATCCCTGCGTTTGGAAACGCACCCGTGCAAGGAGACATAGCACTCGGAGCTCCTCCACCACCACCTATTGGAGGCCCAAACCAACCAGTCGCACCAGCGCAAAACAACGCCGGGGTCGGGTACCCCCCACCAAAGGGAGCACTAAACATGATTCAGAAGGGACGCCCCACAAACAGGGTGCAGAAGAAAATCACCCGACAAATCAATTTGGCCGTGGAAACTCCACCTGCAATCCCTGAGTACCTCAGCGGATTGGAGTCCTGCATCACATTCACTCGCGCGGATCACCCTTGCCAGATCCCTCGCCCAGGTCATGCTGCCCTGGTGCTGGAGGCACAGATCGGAGGCTTCGAGATGAGTCGCGTCTTCATGGACGGTGGCAGTGGCATCAATCTAATGTTCGCAAGCACTCTAGCAGCAATGCGGATCCCACAATGCAGCCTGGAACAGTCAGACACAACGTTCCACGGCATCGTCCCAGGAAAGGGCATATTCCCCCTGGGCAAAATAGGGCTCGACGTCATCTTCGGGAAACCGGACAACTTTTGGCAGGAACGACTCGAATTCGAGGTGGTGGACTGGCCGTCGCAATACCACGCCATCCTGGGGCGTGTAGCATTCGCAAGATTCCTGGCCATCCCACACTACGCATACCTACTACTCAAGATGCCAGGACCAAGAGGCATCATCACAGTCCACGGGAGCTTCACCCGATCGGACCAATGCGACAGGGATTTCAACAAAATCTCCCAGTCCTTCGGCATGCAAGACGAGCTTGTAAGGCTCCGCGAGGTGACGGACAATGGGGCACCCCCAGTCACAAGGCAGAACGCACCTGGCATGTCCTTCGACTCCACCGTCAACACCAAGAAAGTGCAGGTCCATCCGACGGACGCCTCCAAGACGGCGCTGATCGCCAACGACCTCAGTCCCGCATAGGAAGGCGCGCTCGTCGAATTCCTCCGTGAGCGCTGGGAAATCTTCGCCTGGTGTCCTGCGGACATGCCAGGAGTTCCCAGGGAATTCGCCGAGCACGCACTCAATGTCTTTCCAGACACCAAGCCAATCAAACAATCCATCCGGAGACTGTCCGAACCACGAGCCGAAGCCATCGGCATGGAAATCAATAGATTACTCGCAGCAGACTTCATCCGGGAAATCAAAGAAAGCGAGTGGCTGGCAAACATAGTCATGGTCCCAAAGAAGGACACGGACATCCTGCGGATGTGCGTAGATTTCACGTCGCTAAACAAGCATTGCCCAAAGGACCACTTCCCTCTTCCTCGGATCGATCAGATCATCGATTCGACTGCAGGTTGCGAGAAACTCTCCTTCCTCGGCGCCTACTCAGGCTATAACCAGATTCAACTCAAGATCGAAGATCAAGAGAAAACGGCGTTTATCACACCGTTCGGAGTATTCTGCTACAATACAATGCCCTTCGGGCTAAAGAACGCAGGTGCCACGTACCAGCGATGCATGCAAGCCTGCCTCAAGGACCAGATCGGTCGCAACGTCCAAGTCTATGTCGACGACATAGTAATAAAAACCAAGGAGGCAAGGACACTTATCGACGATCTCCGCGAGACGTTCGACAATCTCGATCGCTACAGGATCAAGCTCAATCCCGAAAAATGCGCCTTCGGCGTCCCATCGGGTCAGCTGCTCGGGTACTTCATCTCTCAACGAGGGATCGAGGCGAACCCGAAGAAAATAAGAGCCATCATGACGATGGAGAAGCCGAAAAACCTCAAGGGCGTCCAGCAGCTCGCAGGACGAGTAGCGGCGTTAAGCAGGTTCATCAGCCGCATGGGCGAGAAGGCCCTACCATTCTACCAGCTGCTGCGCAAAGCAGACAAGTTCGAGTGGACACCGGAAGCCGACGACGCATTCGAAAGCCTCAAGCGGCTCCTCTCCACCTCGCCCGTTTTGGTCACACCAAAGGAACGCGAGCCCCTGCTGCTGTACATAGCAGCCACACATCAGGTGGTCAGCACCGTACTCATGGTCGAACGACCCGAAGAAGGCAAGACCCATGGAGTCCAACGCCCAATTTACTACCTCAGCGAGGTACTGACACCAACAAACCAGAGGTACCCTCACTACCAAAAGCTAGCCTACGGCGTGTTCATGACGGCTCGACGGTTGAGCCATTACTTCCAGGAGCATCAGGTGATGGTCGTCAACAAAGCACCCCTGAACAGCATCCTGAATAATCCAGAGGCCACAGGACGGGTGGCCCTGTGCGGCATCGAGCTGTCACCCTTGAACATCATCTACGAGAAGCGACACACAATTAAATCTCAAGTCCTTCCGGACTTCTTGGTACATTGGATGGAGCTGCAGCTGCCAGACACCCCAGACATGTCACAATCATGGACAATGCATTTCGACGGCTCCAAGCGCGAAGCCGGAGCAGGGGCAGGGGTCATACTGACCTCCCCGCAAGGCGACAAGATGAAGTACGTTCTTCGGATGAAATTCAGAGCCTCCAACAATGAGGCCGAATACGAAGCCCTCATCCATGGCATGAGGATGGCAAAGATATGCGGCGCAACGCGCCTGGTCATCTACGGTGACTCCAACCTCGTCGTCCAACAGACGATGAATGAGTGCGACGCACACGCTGAAAACATGATCCCGTACCGCGCGCTCTACAACGCACTCGAAGGAGAATTCGACGGCTGCGAGCTTCGACACGTCGGAAGAGAAAGCAACGAGGAAGCCGACAGACTCGCCAACATTGGCTCCACTTGCGCAAAGGTACCACCAGGTGTGTTCCTCGAACAGATCTGCGTGCCGTCCATCAAGCGGAAATTCCCCAAGGGATCACCCGAAGAAGCAGAACACTCGGGGGCTACGCTACCCAAAGGTCATGAAGGACCCGAAAAATTGGACACCGAGGTCGCCATGGTTAACCTGATGCAGGTCATGGCAGTCGAAGAAACCTGGACGTGCCCATACCTCCAGTTCCTGTTAAATGGAGAACTGCCTGACAACCCGACAGATGCCCGGCGCATATCTCGTCGGTCAAAGGCCGTCACCACTATCAATGGCGAGTTGTACAAGCGCAGTATCACGGGTGTACTACAACGATGCGTCACCATCGACGACGGCAAAACCATCCTCCAAGACATCCACGAGGGCATCTGCGGCCACCACGCAGGCAGTCGCTCCCTTGTCGCCAAAGCTCTACGAGCAGGATTCTACTAGCCAACGGCCATGAGCAACGCAAAGTACATCGTCCGAAGATGCAACGGGTGCCAGCGGTTCGCCGATAAACCGCACGCACCCGGGTCCGAGCTTAGACCCATACCCATAGCTTGGCCTTTTGCCCAATGGGGCCTAGACATGATCGGCAAACTGCCAAAATCCTCTAAAGGAGGACACATCTTCCTCCTGGTCGCAGTCGACAAATTCACCAAGTGGATCGAGGCCATGCCGGTCACCAACCAGAAAGGCAAAACTGCCGTCAAGTTCTTCGAGTCCATTGTCTACAGGTTCGGCGTACCGCACAGCATCATCACCGACAACGGATCGAACTTCATCTCCGAAGAATTCCAGGACTTCTGCGAAGGCCTTGGGATCAACATCACGTATTCCTCAGTAGCACACCCCCAAACAAACGGGCAAGTGGAAAAGGCCAACGGCCTAATCGGCGCCGGCATCAAGAAACGCCTGATGAGCTCCCTCAAACAAAAAGCTGGAAACTGGATGAAAGAGCTACCATCCGTCCTGTGGAGCTTACGGACTACGCCAAACAGCGCCACCGGCTACACACCATTCTTCATGGTACACGGAGCCGAAGCCGTGCTACCAGCCGAAGTACGCCATCAGGCCCCACGGGTCGTCGCTTACAGCGAAGCCGAATCCGCGGTTGCACTCGAAGATGTCGTTGATACACTCGACGAAGCAAGAGACATAGCAGCAGCTCGATCATCGGTGTACCAGCAGAGTCTCCGCAACTACCACAGCCGTCGGCTGCGACCAAGGTCCTTCGTCGAAGGAGACCTCGTCTTACGACTCAAGCAAAAGCGACCGAATAAATTCGAGTCACCATGGGAAGGACCCTATGTCATCACCGAAGTCATCCCAGGTGGCGCCTACCGCCTCAAGCACGTGGAGTCTGGAGTCGCATACTCCAACCCATGGAACATCGCGCACCTGCGACGATTCTATCCGTAGCAGCCTACCCCTTTACTTTCAATAAGGCTTTCAGTCAAGGCTACTCAGCCGAACAATGTACCTCCTCTATTACGATATAAATAAAGCTAAGTGTCTCGCCCCAAAACTTCGGTTCACTATTTCCTGCATATTTACTATATGCTACAAACGCGCTCGGGGGCTCCCCCCACCTCACGATTTCATCGACTGAGGACAAAACGCACTCGGGGGCTCCCCCTACCTCACGATTACATCGACTGAGGACCAAACGTGTACACCTGAGTAGCTGACAACGTCAGGCAAACGAAAAGGACACGCACTCGATCAAAGCACTGCGTGCTCATAAACAAACAAACCTTTACAACAAAGGGCACAACGTGCCCAACCAAAATATACAAATTTTACATCCCTCTCTTTTTACAGGTACTACCTATGTTGAAGAATAACCTGGACACGCTGCTCAAACAAATCTATAATCTGTTCGGCATACTGCCTTACAGCCGCGTAATGCGGACGCATGTCCCACTCACCACCATCCGGTCGAAGAGGTGGCCCAGCAGCCGCAGCAGCCAAATCCACGTCAAGCCGGTGCAGCCTCACAAGAGATAACACAGCCTTCACTCCTGCGACAAGCTGCTGCCGCACCAACTCCTTGACATTGCTTACGTTCCGAAATTTCGACAGAAGACCCGCAAGGCTTGTCGGCACAGCATCCAAAGGAAACATGACGTGCAGCACCGAGGCAAGTGACGTCTGCACTTGGCGAAGCACCCGCGAAACTTGATGAACACGATCCTGCACCGTCGCCAAGGCTATGGCGCGATCACGATCCATCTAGAAGAAGCCGGCGGCCTCCATGTCCTGTTGAGTCAAGCATTTGACCCGAACAGCGACACGCTCCTTTTCCTCCCTCGGAGCAAGATTCGCACCTGCAACAATCAGACAAAATAAGAGTAAGGCCAGCAGGCTCATTCGAAGAACCAAGCTACAGCTCGAACAAAAGAACAACTTACATTGGAACTGCTCGGACAGCCGAACCAGCTCCGCCATCAAGTACTCCTCTCTGGCTGCACCACGATCCGCCTTGGACTTCCAAACGTCGGCATGGCCACATAACCCGAGCAACTCCCTCTCCAGACTACGAACACGATCTCGAAGAAAAGCAAGCTGCGAGGAATCATCCAAAGATGGTCGCGCCGGCATTGCGGACGAGGTGCCAACAGGGTCAGCACCCGAAGGAACCTAGAGCAGCAGAAAAAGAAAGGGACACAAACATTCAGACAAGAGCAGAGCATAACTCAGAAGAATTCATTAAAGGCCACTACGTGGCACAAGGATGGTGTTTCTTTCAAAGTATTTATAGCAAAAGCAAACTAAAAACTATTCTATGTCTACAAAGCCTACGATGAGGCACCCTGAGTCGCCTCGGAGCCAGACTGCCTAGCCTTGGCCCCGCCCTGCTGCCGCAGTGCGTACTCAGACAACAAATCAATGAGCTTGGGCCCATGTCGTTTGCAGCGAGCGGAGTAGGCAGCGAAGGCTACCTCGGATCCATCTGCAGTCGTTGGCATCCGAAAGGTGATCTGGGGCAGGTCCAGCTCCGCTCCAGCCGCCAAGGCCATCGCCAGCCCGACGGAAGCGCTGATGCCTTTCTGCTTGCGCTTGTACTCCGCAGGCGCTTCGGCTGATAAAGCCTCCGCCAGGGAATCCACATCATCGAGGGCCACGCCCTTAGGGAAAAGCTCCCTGTAGAAGCGGCCAAGGACTTCCTTCGCCTTGGCTAGGGAGCCGATGACGGTGCTACAGCGGTCTTCGACCGCCACAGTAGCATCATCTAGACCACTTCCGTGCTCCAGAGCACCGCGGTCAAACTCGATGCCTGCGGCATCTGAGACAAAAAGAAGAAAATCATGAAGAAAAGCAGCATAGAAGAAGACCCGAAGAAAAAGAAACAAGTGCAAAACTAGCACTCACCCGAAATAGCCTTGGCAGCAGCCATGAGCTTCGCCGCCACCTCTCTTTCACGAGCAGCCGCAACGGTGGACAGCTGCTCCTCACGATCTGCGGCCGCCTGCTGCAGACGCTCCTTCGCTTCGGCTGCCTTAGTCAGCTCTAGCTCGAGGCGCTCTTTCGCGCCAACGGCGGCTTCGGTTTTCTGCTCCGATTGACCAAGGCTCTTTTTAAGAGCGTCGACCTCACGGAGGGAATCATTATGCTCCTCTGCATTTAAGACAAGCAAGTGACAAAGAACAGGATCAGGATAAATAAGAGAGGTATTAAACGATAGATGGATACCTTGAAGCTGCCGAAGTTTCGCCTCCAGCGCTAGGCGCTCATGCACCAGCCGCTTGGCCTCCTGCACAAAAGGCTGAAGAAAAAGAAAATAGCAGTAAGAAAAGGACTTGGGGGCTACGCCCAACACAAAGGAGGAAAAACCAAATCAGCATATGAAGACACTCGGGGGCTCCCCCCGCGACGTGAAGCAGAAAAACTTACATGCTCCGCTGGCGACTCCAAAGACCCGCCTGCGAAATTCTGAGGCGCAACCACCTGCACCTCCTGCACAGGAGGATCTAGAGCGGCGCCACCTGAAGTCGCCACCGTCTGAGGAGGAGGAGACACAACGATCGACTCCCCCATCATCTCCCGCGCACCATCACTGGAATCATGGGAGGAGTGCCTGCATACGAACCAATCAGCACAAGTGCAAAAAATCATAAAGGAAAAAAGGACAAAAAGCAAAACAAGAAACTTATGAGCCGAGCAAGCTCAGGTCGAAGACAGGAGGACCCTTTCGGGCTCTCTTCTCCTCTTTCTTCTCTTCCTTCTCCTCTTTCTTCTCTTCCTTCTTCCGCTTCGCTGGCGGGTGCGGTGCTACAACCCGCACAGGAATGCCAGGAATAGGAGAGGAAGAATCCCCATGACCATCACTATGACGCTCAAGGCCAAGAGGGTTCCTGGGAGTCGGAGGAGTCGAGGCATCCGAAGACTCGCTGGAGCTCCGTGCTCGCTTGCGCGTATGATCCTCACTCGACTCGTCGGCATCCTCCGCCGGAGATCGGGCCGATGGCAGCTCGGACATGGACTCAACCACTTCATTATCTGGAGCATTCGGATAATTTTCGGGCAAAGGCGGTACCATGCCCGGAACTTTGAAGCTCTACAAAAACCAGAAGAAACTTTGTTAGCAAACAAAGGAAATAAATACACAGCCGACAAAAAGCACTACGTGCACAAATCTACACCTGCGGAACGGCCAACGTCGAAGAAAATGGAGGAGTTAGTGACTTCCCCGCGATTTCTTCTCCGGCCTTGAACTTCAGCAGCGCGCGAAGGTCCTTGTCAAGATCCCCCTTGGAGATTTTCTCAGCCGAAACCCTAGTCGGATCACGACGCCCAGAATAAAGAAACATCGGGTGCGCCCTCGCTTGGAGAGGCTGCACCCGACGCTCAAGAAATGTCCGGATGATGTCCACGCCGTTCACCTCCTTGTCCGGAATCAACTGGAGATCCTCCACCCGACGGTAAAGGGCCTCTATCTCCTCCTTCTCGCCGTCCAGGATTGGGTTTTTCCAAGACCTTTTTGGCTCAATCTTTTGGGAAGGGTCAAACGGAACAAGACCAAAATCTTGTCCGGGCACTACGGAGTCGCGGATATAAAACCATCGCCTCCGCCAGTACTGGACAGATTCAGACTTGGAAAAAGAAAAGAAGAGAAGATTGGGACTAAGGGAGATGATGCAACCACCAATGGGGTACACACCATCCGAACCAGACTGCCTCTTCACAGAATAAAGCTTCCTAAAGAGGCCAAAATGCGGCTCAATGCCAAGCCAGCACTCGCAAACAGTGATAAAACAAGCAATATGGAGAAGAGAATTGGGAGACAGATGCTGAAGCTGAATCCCATAGAAGAAGAGCAGTCCATGGAGGAAGTTGTGGATTGGAAAAGAAAGCCCACGCATAACGAAGGCGAGAAACATAACCCGATACCCAGGAGGGGGACGGGGGATTACCTCATTGCCTGGGAGTTTGACGGCCTCCCTATCCTGCGGGATCAGGCCCCGCTCGCGAAGCTTGCGGAGATCGCTCTCCCGCGTCTCTGATCGCCTCCAGCCACCATCGGTGACGCGAGGAGCGGTGGCACCTTTCTGACCTCCGGCGGCGCTGGTCCCAACGGCGGACGAGGACTTCTTGGATTTCCCCATTGCGCTACGACGGCACCGGTGATGAAAATGCAGAAGACAACGACGGAAGTGTGAAGGAAATCCTAGCGCGCAGCAAGAATCGCTAGAGCACAAGGAGGCAGTAAAAACAAGAACTGATGCGGTGAAAACAAACCGCGGCTTTCCCCCAATGATTATAACAGCGAAGACGATGCACGACAGCCGTCCATCCAGAAGACCTAACGCCAACGGCAGATCTGACCGTACACGTGTCAACATCTTAACGAACCGTCGCTACCACGCCGTCCACTACGCGCGGAAATCGAGGAGACGCCGTAATTATCTCCACGCCGCGCGTGACTGGTCAATTCAAAGTCAGCAAGTGGGACCCATGTTCGTCCAGTCAAGTCATCTCTGGCGCAGCAGACGCTTGAGGTCATCAATCGTCAGCACTGACGTCATCAAAAGCTATACTAGCACAACTTACAATTCTTCGGCTCCACAGCTAAGAGTACTCACTCGAATCTTCGATTCGACTAAATACTCGGGGGCTACTCCTATCAGGAGCACTGGCCACGCACCCGAAAGACGAATAAAGACAAAGTACTTCTCTGAGTCCTACGTCGAGTCTACGACTCCACTACGGACTCGGGGGCTACTCCCATAGGGAGGATGGATTTAAGCATCCGAAAATTTTCGAGTCCTATGGACTTAACAACTGAACAATGCTTGAACTAAAGTCTCCGCTCGAGTCTACGACTCGAACAGACACTCGGGGGCTACTCCCATAGGGAGCGCTGGTCGCGCACCCTATGAAATCTTCGACTGTGATCTTTCGGATCAGCATGCAAAAACTTTTTGGCAACTCTGCCCCAACAAAATGCTGAGTGAGCGACAATCTCCTTGGCCACCCGAAGCACCTCTGTGGTGACAAATGTTCGGATGCTGCGTTTGCGACGCAAAGATAAGACCTGCAGATATCATCTGATGGCCTGGCAACGCACCTGACTGCGCTCTGCTAGTATAAATCCATGCCAACAGGCGTGATGAAAAATCCCGACGGACGCGTTGGGTACATCAATTAAAAACACTGGAATTCTACTCCTATAAGTCCTCCGCGGCTTGAGTCGAATTACGCCAGCATATGTTCCGGGTTCAAGTTAAGGGACTCGAACCTGATGAAGATCATGTTGTTTCGTCCTAAGACAGTTAACTGACCCTGATCCGTTGGGTGAGTCAGGCACATGTATCAACAATCCCTACACACACATATATACTGTTACTACCCAGTTGCACCCGAAGGATTGAAGAGTCCTCAGCCGAATCTACGATTCGACTAATCACTCGGGGGCTACTGACATGGTTATACCCTGCGGGTACGTGACTTCAGCATACCTGGTCCAGTCCAAGGAAGGCCCACAGCAGATGTACGCCGGCCCATGAAGATTTTCGGGTGGCCAAGGCCCATGACGCCTTCGAGTCCTTGGAGAACAAGACTAGCGCAGATAGGAATTCAAAGGGGTAAAACCCTAGAACCTGTAACCGACTAGGACTATGCTCGGGACCTGTCTAAGTCTATATAAAAGCCAGGAGGGCACGTCCTAGATCTCTCAACTCATACTTTCGCACACGCACCTCCACGCCAGATCGAATCTGCGCACCTGTAACCTTCGGTTCCGCCGTAATCAAAGAGCAGACAAGCAGGAGTAGGGTTTTCCCTCCGGGGGCCTGAACCTGGGTAAATCTCGTGTCCCCTGGTTGCTTGTCTGTTAACCGTTCCGCAATCTCCAGCATCCCCATCTTCTCCAAAACCCAAGTCCATAACAATGGGCATTGACGAGTCGAAACCTCGTCAACCGGCTCCGCACTTGACGTGTGGCTTGTTCCACACATGCGGCTGGTGGATGCCTGTTTCTCTCACTATAGTTGTCATGGGTTTAACATCGGAGTTTGGCAACCATAATATCATCGTTGTGGCTTTCCGTAGGTAAGAATCGTTCTTAGCATCTACTCCCATAAGCCACGTAAAACATGCAACAACAAAGTAGAGGCGTCTAACTTGTTTTTGCAGGGAGTGTTTTCTGTGATATGGTATGGCCCAAGATGTGATGTGTATAATGTATGCGATGATCATGTTTTGTAATGTTTCATGACTTGCATGTCGATGAGTACACAACCGGCAGGAGCCATATGGTTGTCTTTATAATTGTGTATGACCTGTGTGTCAACTTCTTATACGCCATGTAATAGTTTCACTTTATCGCTAAGTAGTTAGCAATAGTTGTAGTTGCTATTCGTGGTGGAGGCAATCATGGTGGAGTGATGGAGATCATGCCGGCACGCACAAGATGGAGATCATTGCGCGAAGATTGGCTATACCATGTCACATAAAGTTATATGCATGTGATGTTTATCCTTTTATGTATCTTATTATGCTTAGATCGCGACGGTAGCATTATAAGATGATTCCTCACTTAAAGATCAAGATGAAAACTGTGTTCTCCCCAAGTATGCACCGTTGCGAAAGTTCGTCGTGTCCAAGCATCACGTGATGATCGGGTGCTATAGACTCTACGCTCACATACAACGGGTGCAAGCCAGTTTTGCACACGCGGAAATACTTGGGTCTAACTTGACGAGCCTAGCATGTACAGACATGGCCTCGGAACACATGAACCGAAAGGTTAAGCATGAGTCATATGAATGATATGATCGACACTTTGTTGTCCACCATTGAAACCACATCTCTTCTCGTGAAGATCGGATTAGGTGTGGTGAATTTGGATCGTGTTCACTAAACAACTTGAGGGATGTTGAATTTAGTGGGAGTTCATCTAGTAATTTGATTAAAAGTTGAACTAGTTATCATGAACATAGTCTAATTTGTACTTGCAAATATTGTAGATCACATGGCTAAGTCCAACTTCAACTTCAACGTTTTTGCTGAGAAAGAAAAGCTTAAGAACAATGGGTCTAACTTCACCAACTGGTTCCGCAATCTGAGAATCATTCTCTCTGGCGGTCAAAAGGACTATGTCCTTGAGAAAGCGTTAGGTAACCCCCCTGCTGCAACTGCGCCGGCTGATGAGAAAGCTGTCTATCAGTCACGCAAAGATGATTATGGTGTGATTAAGAGCACCATGTTGTTTGCTATGGAATCGGACCTTCAAAATCGTTTTGAAGACTATCCCGGGCCCTTTGAGATTCTCGAGGAGCTGAAAAACATGTTTCAGACTCAAGCCCGTTCTAAGAGATATGAGATCTCTAAGAAATTCTTTAACTACAAGATGGAGGAAGGGAGTTCCGTTAGTGAGCACGCCATTAAGATGTCGGGCTACACTCAACGCCTTGAGCAACTGGACTGCAAGATTCCAGAGGAGCTCAAGATTGACAGAGTTCTGCAGTCACTCCCTCCTAGCTACAAAGGTTTTGTAGTTGCTCATAATCAGATTGGTTCCACTGATATGATCACTGAGATCTTCGCTAAGATGAAAGTAGCGGAGGTGGACATCAAAAAGAATAATCATGTGATGATGATCAACAAGCCCCCCACCTTCAAGAGAGGTAAGGGTGCAAAGAAGCCCTTCAAGAAAGGCGGCGGCAAGCGCGTTGCCCCTGCTGAGAAGAAGCTCAGGTCTGGTCCTAAGCCGGACACTGAGTGCTTCTATTGCAAGGACAAGGGTCACTGGAAGCGCAACTGTCCGAAGTACTTAGCGGACAATAAGGCTGGCACCATCATAGGTATATTTGATATACATGTTATTGATGTTTTCCTTACTAGCCCTCGTTGTAGTGCCTGGGTATTTGATATTGGTTCAGTTGCTAATATTTGTAACTCGAAACAGGAGCTACGGAATAGACGGCGGCTTGCGAGGGATGAGGTGACGATGCGCGTTGGCAACGGATCAAGAGTTGATGTGATGGCCGTCGGAACGCTCTCCTTAGTTTTACCTTCAGGATTAGTTTTAAACCTTAATAAATGTTATTATGTGCCTGCGTTGAGCATGAACATTATTTCTGGATCGTGTTTATTGCAAGACGGTTATTCATTTAAATCGGAGAATAATGGTTGTTCTATTTATATGAGTAACATCTTTTATGGTCATGCACTTGTTGTGAATGGTTTATTTCTTCTAAATCTCGAAAGGGATGAAACACACATCCATAACATTGAGGCTAAGAGATGCAAAGTAGATAGTGATAATACTACTTATTTGTGGCACTGTCGTCTAGGTCATATTGGTGTAAAGCGCATGAAGAAACTCCATTCTGATGGACTTTTGGAGTCTCTTGATTTTGAATCATTTGACACATGCGAACCATGCCTCATGGGCAAGATGATCAAAACACCATTCTCCGGTATGATGGAGCGAGCAACGAACTTGTTGGAAATCATACATACCGATGTATGCAGACCGATGAGTGTTTCGACGCGCGGTGGATATCGCTATTTTCTCACTTTTACCGATGACTTAAGTAGATATGGGTATATCTATTTAATGAAACATAAATCTGAAACATTTGAAAAGTTCAAGGAATTTCAGAATGAAGTGGAGAACCATCGTAACAGAAAGATTAAGTTTCTACGATCCGATCGTGGGGGCGAATATTTGAGTTATGATTTTCGCACGCATCTTAAAGCAAGCGGAATTGTTTCGCAACTCAAGCCACCCGGAACACCACAACGCAATGGTGTGTCTGAACGCCGAAATCGAACCTTATTAGATATGGTCCGATCAATGATGTCTCTTACTGATTTGCCGTTATCATTTTGGGGTTATGCATTAGAAACCACTGCATTCACTTTAAATAGGGCACCATCTAAATCCGTTGAGACGACACCGTATGAACTGTGGTTTGGTGCTAAACCTAAGTTGTCGTTTCTTAAAGTTTGGGGATGCGAAGCTTACGTCAAGAAGTTGATGCCGGACAAGCTCGAACCCAAAGCGGAGAAATGCGTCTTCATAGGATACCCTAAGGAAACTATTGGGTATACCTTCTATCACAGAACCGAAGGCAAAGTGTTTGTCGCAAAGAACGGTTCCTTTCTTGAGAAGGAGTTTCTCTCGAAAGAAGTGAGTGGGAGGAAAGTAGAGCTAGACGAGGTTATTGAACCTTCTCTTGAATTGGAGAGTAGCGCAGCACCTGAAATTGTTCCAGTGCCGCCTGCACCAATAATAGAGGAAGCTAATGATAAGGATCATGAAGCTTCAGACGATGCTGCTACTGAACGTCGCAGGTCGACAAGGTCGCGTGCCCCTCCTGAGTGGTACGGCAACCCTGTCTTAACTGTCTTGTTAGTAGAGGACAGTGAACCTACGAACTATGAGGAAGCGATGATGAGCCCAGACTCTGAGAAATGGCTAGAGGCCATGAAATCCGAATTGGGATCCATGAGCGAAAACCAAGTATGGACTTTGGTGGACCCTCCTAGCAACCGAAAGGCCGTTGAGTGCAAATGTATTTTCAAGAAGAAAACGGACGCGAATGGTAATGTTACCGTCTATAAAGCACGGCTTGTCGCGAAAGGTTTTCGACAAGTTCAAGGTGTTGACTACGATGAGACTTTCTCTCCCGTAGCGATGTTTAAGTCCATTCGGATTTTATTAGCAATTGCTGCGTTTCATGATTATGAAATATGGCAGATGGATGTCAAGACTGCTTTCCTCAATGGCAACATTGATGAAGAGTTGTATATGATGCAACCCGAAGGTTTTGTCGATCCTAAGGATGTTGATAAAGTATGCAAGCTTGAGCGTTCCATTTATGGACTGAAGCAAGCATCTCGGAGTTGGAACCTTCGTTTTGATCAAGTGATCAAGAGCTTTGGATTTGTTCCAAATTGCTACGAAGCTTGTATTTACAAGAAAGTGAGTGGGAGCTCGGTGACATTTCTGGTACTATATGTGGATGACATATTGATTATTGGAAATGACATTAACATGCTTAACGATGTGAAGAGTTATTTGAACAAGTGTTTTTCAATGAAAGACCTAGGTGAAGCTGCTTATATATTGGGCATCAAAATCTATAGAGATAGACAAAGATGCCTGATAGATTTAAGCCAGAGTACATACCTAGACAAAGTTCTGAAAAGGTTTAGAATGGATAAGGCAAAGAAAGGTTCAGTGCCTATGTTGTCAGGTAAGATATTGAGCAAGGCTCAGTGTCCAGCTACGGTAAATGATAGGGAAGCCATGAGCAAAGTGCCTTATGCCTCGGCCATAGGTTCTATCATGTATGCCATGCTATGTACTAGACCGGATGTGTCCAATGCTCTTAGTTTGACGAGCAGATATCAAAGTGATCCAGGAGTGGAACACTGGACAGCCGTGAATAACATCCTAAAGTACCTAAATAGGACTAAAGAAATGTTCTTAGTCTATGGGGGTGATGAAAACAGCTCGTCGTAAAAGGTTACGTCGATGCTAGTTTCGACACTGACAAGGATGATTCTAAATCTCAGACAGGATACGTGTATATTTTGAATGGAGGAGCTGTGAGCTGGAGAAGCTGCAAGCAAAGCGTGATCGCCGGATCTACAGTAGAAGCGGAATACATGGCTGCTACAGAAGCGTCAAGTGAAGGAGTTTGGATCAGAAACTTCATCACTGAGCTTGGCGTGGTTCCAAGTGCATTGGACCCACTTGAGATATTGTGTGACAACATTAGCGCCATAGCACTTGCTAAGGAACCAAGATATCAACACCTTAGTGCCATGGGTGTGAGATTGTTGCCAAATGTAAACTAGATTATTGACTCTAGTGCAAGTGGAAGACTGTTGGAATTATGCCCTAGAGGCAATAATAAAGATGTTATTATTATAATTCTTGTTCATGATAATGTTTATATTCCATGCTAGAATTGTATTAAGCAGAAACATTAATACTTGTGTGGTTTGTGAACAACACCGTGTCCCTAGTATGCCTCTATGGACTAGCTCATTGATTAATGATGGTTAAGGTTTCCTAACCATAGACATGAGTTGTCAATTAATAATGAGATCATATCATTGGGAGAATGATATGATGGACAGACCCAAACTAAGCAGAGCAATTAGATCGTGTCATCGTGTTCATCTTTGCGAAGCTTTTCTTATGTCAAATATTGTATTCCTTAGACCATGAGATAATACAACTCCCTGGTATCGGATGAAAGCTTTGAGGTCATCAAACGTCATCCTATGAGAGGGTGATCATAAAGGTGTCTCTTAGGTGATCGGAAAGTACCTGTTGGGTTGTATGTATCGAGATGGGATTTGTCCCTCCCAAGTCGGAGAGATATACTTCGGGCCCACTCGGTAATCGATATCAACACCGCTTGCAAGCATGTGGTTAAGGAGTTAATCACAAAGTGATATCGGATTACGGAACGAGTAAAGTACTTGCTGTGAACGAGATTGAACTAGGTATGACGGTACCGACGATCGAATCTCGGGCAAGTAAAATATCGCGAGACGAAGGGAATATATATATGGGATTGATTGAGTCCTGACATCGTGGTTCATCCGATATGATCATCGATGAATGTGTGGGAGTCAATATGGGTTTCTAGACCCCGCTGTTGATTATATATAGAAGATCATGTCTGCATATTCTCGAACCCGCAGGGTCACACACTTAACGTGTCTCGACGCTAGGATAGATTGGATTATTGGTTTATGAGTTTTTGTTCGGAGTCTCGGATGGGATTCGATACATCACGAGAGGTTCCGGAGTGGTCCGGAGAATAAGATTCATATAAGGCAGTGCAGTTTTTGGAGTTCGGAATTGTTCCGGGTTAATCGGTATTGTACCAGAAGCTTCTAGAACCTTCCGGAAGGGGACCAACGTGGCCCCACCTTCCGGGAGGGGGCATGGGCCTATGAGGGAGTGCCCTGGCTGCATTGGGCCAGGGGCACAAGGCCCCATAGGGCCCAACCGGCCAGCTAGGGTAAAACCCTAGATAGAGCTTCTAGAAGGGGGGGGGGGTTCCTTGCCCCCCACTCCTCCTCCTTTGGCCGCCGACCTAGGGCTTGGGGGAGGGGTTAGGGCTGCGCCCACCCCTCTATATATATAGGGCTAGGGGCGCACCACCCCCACACACCTTCCCCTCCAACCCTAGCCGCCCTGCTGCCCTCCTCTCTCCCTCCTGACTGCTTGTAGGCGAAGCCCTGCTGCAAAAATTCTCCACCAATTGCACCGCGCCGTCGCGTTGTAGATCCAACCCATCTCTCCACCATACTTGCTGGGACAAGGAAGGAGGATACGTCGAGGTGCTGCACGTGTGCATCTCACGGAGGCACCGCCACTTGTGGTGCTAGATCGGATCGGATCGCGAGGAGGAGAAGCGAGTACGACGAACGTTCCGCTGTGCGAATCTTCAAGGGTATGAAGATCCAATCTAATATCTCTCGTTGTTTGCATCTCCTAGATTAGATCTTGGCTTCCCTCTGTTCGCATCCGTAGAAATTTTTGATTTACTATGCCGCGAAACCCTTCAGTTGCACCTCGCCGCTTCTCGCGTGTGGCCGGTGCATCAGATAGACGTCTCCAACGCCTTCCTCCATGGCCATCTGTCGGAGCAGGTCTACTGTCAGCAGCCCATCGGCTTCGTCGACGCCGAGCGCCCCGATGACGTGTGCTTGCTCTCTCGAACCTTGTATGGACTGAAGCAGGCGCCCCGCGCCTGGTACCAGCGCATCGCCGTGTTTCTGCATCAGCTCGGCTTCCGCTCCACGCGTTCCGATGCGTCGTTGTTCGTCTTCCAGACCGGCAACGACATGGCCTACCTGCTGCTGTACGTCGACGACATCATCTTGACGGCCTCCACCGCTGGTCTTCTTCGACAGCTCACCGACAGTCTTCGTGCTGAGTTCACATTGATGGACCTCGGCCTGCTCCACTACTTCCTCGGCATCGAGGTTGTCCGGCGTGCGGACGGGTTCTTCCTTCATCAGCAGAAGTATGCCCGCGAGCTTCTCGAGCGTGCAGGGATGCTTAACTGCAACCCTGCGCCTACTCTTGTCGACACGAAGGCCAAGCTTTCGGCCAGTGATGGGTCGCTGGCCTCCGACGCGCCGTTCTACCGCTCCATCGTCGGCGCCCTCCAGTACTTGACGTTGACACGTCCGGAGCTCCAGTACGCTGTGCAGCAGGTGTGCTTGCACATGCATGCTCCTCGGGATGCCCATTGGGCCGCGGTGAAGCGGATTCTTCGATACATCTATGGCACCATGGGCTACGGCCTGTCGCTGCATGCCTCGCCATCGACTTCGACCGACCTCGTCGCCTACTCGGACGCGGACTGGGTGGGCTGCCTGGACATGCGGCGCTCCACCAGCGGCTACTGTGTCTACCTCGGCTCGTCACTCGTCTCTTGGTCCTCCAAGAGGCAGCCCACCGTGTCTCGCTACAGTGCTGAGGCCGAGTACCGCGCCGTGGCTAACGTTGTGGCCAAGTGCATGTGGCTTCACCAGCTTCTCTCCGAGCTCTCTTGTCCCAATGACAAGGCTATGGTGGTCTTCTGCGACAACGTGTCGGCTGTCTACCTCTCCGCCAACCCTGTTCATCATCGGTGCACCAAGCACATCGAGTTGGACATCCACTTTGTTTGTGAGAAAGTTTCTCTCGGTCACGTTCGAGTTCTTCACATACCGACATCTCAGCAGTTTGCCGATATCATGACGAAGGGATTGCCGTCCACGACTTTTCCTGAGTTTCGCTCCAGTCTATGTGTCGGTGCCGACCCTTCGAGTGCGGGGGGTGTTGAGTAACATATTGTACTAGGTATAGGTCCACGTATTTTGTCAGGGTTGTACCTGTAATTGTACATGTGTCCGGATATATATATACATGAGCAGCCGGCCCAATTGGTGCTGTGCAATCTCCAATACCCTTCTACAGTAACATATGGATTGATTTAGAGCATTTTTACGTGTCCCCCGGATCAGACGTTTTTTAGGCACATACTTTTCTAAAACACTTATAAATCCGTTCGAAAAATCATTAAATTCAAAGACAAACAACAAACATGTTTGTACAAAACATGTCGCCACGCCAACCCAACGGGCCAGCCTCATCGTCACTCCCCAGGTCGACGAAGAAGCCAAGGCGACATGCGCGCATGGCCTTGTCGCGATGGTACTCCGCCGCAGACCACGCCTCCGCGAACTCATCCGTCGCCAGCAGCACAGAGTCGAAGTAGATGCGCTCCGCCACGCGCTGGCCCAGAAACTCCTCCGGATCCTCCTCCATCTTGAGCTGGAGGGTGGTGGCAGCGTCCACTCCTTCACCTGGCGTTGGGGCCTGGCGAGGCGGAGTCGGACACAGGGAGGGGAATGCTCGTGTGGGGCACATCGGTCCCTGATTACGATGCCGCCGGAGCGCCTGCGAGGCGGCGGTGGGCTCTCCTCATATTCGTCCTTCACCGCGGCGAGATGCGCGGAGAAGCAGGGCGACAACATGGAGTAGGGGAGTATCAAACCGACGACGACAAAGATGTCGATGACGAACGAGCCGCCTGACGGCGAGGGGCCCATCGTTGGCCCGACTACGGCTGTGATGGTGGCATCATGAGGGGCGGGTTTGTCATGGATATGGCAAGCCGGGTATTTTCAGCAAGCCGATTAACGGTAGTGTTGGCAGGCCCATGGCCACCCCTGGTGGGCCTATACGGACAAACAAGACTTGACTCGGTTCAGGGGAGTCACTGAAGATATGGAGATTATGAGCTTGAAGTACAAGACAAGAAGATCATAGCCATCTGTTAGGACTTTTGTCCCTATGTGGACACGTCAGACTATAAACCCTAAGTCGATCGTGTATATAAGGCCTGCTTAGGGATAGAAAGAGGAGCTTAGAATCAAAAGCCCAGAAAATAGAGAATTACTTGCTAAAGTTTTTATTAAAACAACAAACCAAAACGGAAATACTATTTTCTTACAACTTCGAGTGAGTATTGCCGTCTTCTACACATTCGATATTGTTTACTTGATGTTAAGTGTAATTGATGAGTTATGTGTGCGTATCCTCCACTTTATTCTGCTAATCATTCAAGTTGACATCGAAAAAGTACTTGTCATGGACTCGAAACGTAAAGACCCTGAGAGATGTGTGGACCTAGTTTATATGCTCCAGAGGTAATTTCAATTATTATTACACTATATCGGCATCTTTCGTTTATTTTCTGATATCAAGTACTTAATAACTTTTTTACTCATTTTTTTGCTGGACAGGGTTTGTAAACGGTTCATCAAGGCTACTAGAGGTAAATAGAAAGAGGGGCTGACATTTCGACAAATCCCTGTAAATAGTACTATAGCTAGATTCGTGCATCTCTTTGATTTTTGTTTCAATACCATTACCATGCATAATTATTATTTTGATTGAACTCTATTCTCATAAAGTGTTTGAGGCAGGAAGACATGAATAATTTATGTGAATACTACGTTTATGAGTACATTCGCCAGATGACATGTGAGCTGGGTAGATTTTCACAACAATTTGAAATACGTCAACAATGTTTACAATCTTATTTTATTACCATCAATTATGTTAAGTTTTATTCATATATATTGATCTCCTTTTTAAATTAGATTGAATGGATGCGGAAAGGCCTACTAGAACAGGATCGCATACGAGCTATTCAAAAGGAATTGGCGGGATTCCTAGTTAAGAAGGTCATAGATTCAAACGGAGAATACCATCGAGAATTTATACTTATAGAATAGGGATCGTAAGAGAAATTATATTGTATATATGCATGAACGTATACTGTAATGGTTTCTTCATTGCATGTCACAAACGTCAAACCTCGCTCTCCCCCCTCTACCGATTCTTTTGTCGCGGCAGAAAACCGCCCCAAAACACTGCCGCGGCAGAACCTGCTGCCACAGAGCCACACCCGCTAAACCCCAAAACGCTGTCGCGACAAAGCTCATGTAGTCCCGGTTCCTCCATCCCCGCTCTAGACCGTCGCCACGTTGAGTGACATTCGTCCCGGTTTGTGGCGGGACCGGGTCCCGGTTTGAAAACCTTATGAACCAGGACTAATGGGCCGTTTTTTACTAGTGATACCACACGTGTGTTTAGTATGCAGTTCACGTTCTTCAAACGCTGAATCTATTACTAGTTCTTTGGTTACGACTGATCATCTTCAAGGATGCAGCTTGTATTATGTGTATGGTATTTTGAGAGTATGGTATTGTTTCTCGTGAGCTCCGTTAAATCAAGGGACATCATGTCATCATTTTATATGAGTGTTGGACCAACTACAGAGAAATTGATGCAAGAAGATGCTGAAGTACATCATGATCGGTTTCTGCTGCCGGATCAACTGGGTGCAGGCCACTTTGTGTTCATACTTTTACAGGGCTGCCTTGATGGTGGATGTGTCTCAGTTAATGGCGGAACAAGTAGCCGAGAACTTTAGTCGATGATGAGGTCCATTCCATTTTGGAGGTTGCGCTGGAAGACGTGGACAGATCTTCTGAGAGTGGCTTCATCGAAAACTGGAGGCTGTTGAGGGCATTCTTGGCGATTCTGGTTCAATCAGGGCATGCTGCCGGCAAAGCTTGTGGTTCGGTGTGTACAGCGCTCCGTGCAAACTGGAGGCGGCCAAGTTTCTGCGTGAGCCACCTCTGAAATCCAAACGGATAAAGAAACCCCGGCCTCCAGGGTTCCAACCTGCACGAAAGGCTCCGCCTCGTCTCCTAGTCCCCAGCATTGCCACGAAAAAGCCATAACTTCCGATCTTATTCCTAGCTGTTTAGGGCTGAAGCAAGAACTAGGCAGTCCGTCTCGATCTCGATGTGCATGTTGGTCATGCCCCTAGTGACTCCCCACCAGGATTGCTTAGATGCACACTTCAATCTCCTTACGCAAATCATAATGGGCAAAACACATCAAGCCTGCTCCCGGTCCAGGGGCCTTGTTGTGTTTCATTTGAAAAACAGACTTTTTCACCTCCTCCTTAGAATAGGGTGCAATAAGTAGCGTTCTGGTTACCAGATATCCCGACCACCCCCGGGAAATCGGTTTACCATGCAAAAAATCCTAAATTGATTTGAAATTTATGAATTTTAACAAGATCCCGCGGTAAATGGTCATACCAAAGACTTTGAATTCGAATTTTGGAATTCAAATTCGTCTTGTAACCGCTCGGGATTTTCCGGTAACCGCGGTAACCATAAATCCCGACCACCCTCGGGATTTTTCCTGCCGGGAACCAAAACCTAAGTAGGACGATGGAGAAAAGGCTTATATTTACACGGAGAGAAGCACAAGGGAATCACCATGAACTGCACACCACCAGGTTCAGGAGGAGGGTTTTCTTCCTCCCCGGTGACCATTCAAAAAAAAACTGCACATTAGGTAGACCTTGATAGGGTGTGGGACTTGCTAGCCTCGCACCATGCTTACCTCAGTTGAATGGAAATCTACATCAGAATTTCTGTTTTGAAGGAACTCGTGAGCTTTATTGATTAGGCAAAAATATTATTACAATCTTTCGTACACACATGGTGGGGCCGATCCACTAAGAGCACCACTCATGCCACTCTTGCCTAATTGCGCTAAGATAAGCGCCCCACCGTTGCTCACGCGATCCACCTTGGACACCCTAATATGTGTATAAACCTTCAGTAGCTCTTGGCCTTCGCAGAACAAACTCCAGCTTGATGATTTATCCTAGCTATTTATACCTGCTAAAATCTGAACCACACAAAGACGGTCAGATTCTAGGATAGCAGCACTGTAATTCATGTTTATCAGCGACCTCAAGCCCTCCAGACACGCCAGGATTTCAGCTTCCTCCGCACTCGCACACCACGGGATAAATTTCCAATTAGATTCTAGGGCCCTTCCCTGGTGGTCTCGAATGATGACTCCAAGCCCTGCATTCTTGCTAGTCGGATCCCAGCTAGCGTCAACATTTGCCTTCAGACTACATCAGATTTTTTTGAGATACCAGGAACTATAATTTACATATTTTGCTTGGTAAAATATGATTTGCAGGGGAAACGAACCAGCACAAATGATATTGCTGCAGCTACTGCTGACCCATCAATTGCACACCAGACAAGAAGCCAATTCTACACCTATTACAATATAGAAAAAGAAACTAGATAAATAAAGCAATTAGACCGACAAGAAATATATTGTTTGTATCAAGTATAACCCAATGCAGGTTGTATATACTCGGTGTACAATCAATCTAAGGGATTTTAAGTGCATCATATATCATGCAACTGAAACTATGTCAGAGAGCATGCATGCTGTTACTATAGGAGTGTAAGAATTCACTATTACTCACACAACAGCCATGTCGTAAGCACCACTGAGCTGAGTTATTTCCATCTTTCGGTGATTAAACTGGGAGGATTTTACAATTGCAACCGAAAGTAAATTAAAAGTTGTGGTCTTAACATAATGAACTGAACCCAGTGTAACACATATGAGAAAACAATATTACAAAATTTAAATAAGCAACTATTAATATATACACAACGTAAAGAAGCAATAATTAATTTATATATAGTACTGGTCCAAAAATAAGTGTCGCTTGTACTAAATCAGCGCCGCTTATTATGGATTTAGGGGGAGTAAATATTTCTCCAGCGGCACTGCAGCGGAAACACCAACTTCTACATACTTATCAGAAGGCGGCGGAGACAATGGGACATTATTAGAGAAGGAAGAACCATACACCAGATCGAGTTTATTTCAGATGTTCTTTATAGAGTCATACAGCTCGATCTCACACACTTGGAGAGAAAATGATGAAAGTAGATGCTAGTAGTCGACATCACTAAGCTACACTGAACGCCTGGAGTGATACTACAATGTGCAGCATAAATAAATATAATTACATCCAGAAGGCCCGGAGATCGTAGCCCACTGGTTGTATCACATTAGGCAGGTTGTAGCATCTAACCCGGCGCTGCGTGGATACCTGCAGGTTCCCATGCTTGTCGTACTTGAGAGAGAAGGACGTCAGCCGAAGCAGATGGCGACGGGGCCGGTCCTCCTCGGCCTCCACGTCCATGTCCGCATACTCTTCGTCTGCGACAGAGAAGCAGTGCACAAGGCAGAACCTGCTCCTGCTTCCCATGTAGGCTAGCGTGGCGCCGGCGTGCTCCTCGGCTGGGTCGTGGCAGAACATCTTCTCCTTGCTGAGCTTCCAGTCCGGAGGCGGAGCTGGTTGGTCGTCAGTGGAGGACGATGGTTGCGGCACGTCAGTCGAGCAGAGGTAGCCAAGGTTGTCTTTATTGCCACCAGCGAGGCCAACCCAGGCGTCAAGCTCAGGATCGAAGTGCGCTTGCCGGGAAAACGGCAGCCTCCACTCGCCGAGCCGTCTCCACGGCTCGCCGCTTCCGGTGACGTCGAGGGCGAAGGTGGCTGGTACTGATGATGAGAATACGCTGTTCTTATCGATGTCGGTGCTGAAGAAGACGGTCCGCCCGTCGGGGTGCGCGGCGTAGGATCTGACGGCCATGCACCTGAACGGAGGCCTCGGGAGCTTGCGCCAGGACCATTCTTCCGAATATCCGATGCTGCATCTGGGCGGAGGAGGGCCGAGCATCTCCGCGGAGCCGGCGTCTAGAGAGACGAGCTTGTCGCCGAGGGGCAGGTAGGCAGGGCACCTCAGAGTCCGACTCGAGCTGGCCCTGGGCGGAGGGCCGAGGTCGAGCCTCCGCGTGCGGACGTCGAAGACAGGGACGGCAAGACCAGGCCAACTGTTGTGTGTGACCATGATCTTGGTGCCGATGGCCGTGAAGTACTCGCCGGTCGTAGAGTCCAAGCCGATGAGAGGAGGCGGCAGGCGCTGCACGACCGTCGTTCTTTGCTCAAGAAGTTGCTGCTCAGCGTCGTCGTCGTCGCTGGTGTCACGGTGGTCCGACGACAAATCAAACTTGCGGATGGCGTATCCCTCTCCGTCGTCTAGAACGACGTAGAGGTGGCGCCGTGGACGCTTGGCCTTCCGGCCAACGCCCTGCCCAACGGAGTGCCGCTTCGGCATCCCCTTCGATCGCCCTTGTTCCTGTCTATACACCACCTTAATAAATAAACGAATCTAAATCCTTATTATCAGGTGATGAGGTCTGAGATCACCTCCGTCCCACCCCGACTCTCTCTTATTGTAGGGGCTGGGCGACAACTCGATCGAGCCTGCGGCTGGAAACCGACGGGAAAACAAAATCAATCCACCGACGTCGCCTCGAATCCAAATCTGAATACGAATCAGCCAAATAAGCACATGCGCTCACCCTCCAAGTACAAGATTGTCGGTCGGTATCGATCGATAACCGGAGCTTCCGACCTCTTCCAGGAATAGTCGAGCAGTCAACATCAGACTGAAACAGCCGCGTACTAAACAACCTTATATAAAAGGCTCTGAATCCAGAAGACACGCACCCCAAGAAAAGCTCAATATTTACTTGAAACTTAAGCTGAAACAGCCTCATACTAAACACCTTCATTATGCTTGACAGATTACCTTGTTGCCTCGATGCTGCATTAAACATCTGTGAGCATATCCTTGAACCACACTAACAAGTTTTGTTTTATTTTCAGAAATGTAGTCCATTTTCTGCTGAGTTGTTCAGCTCAAGCTAGAAATTCGGGTGGTTCCGCTCAATCAAAAGATTCGACACAAGACTACTGCAAACTATTTTGGGAAACCTGCAAAGATGTGACAGTACTGGACTCTCCTTTTCAACCTTCCTTGCAAGGAAGTGCAAAGCTATTTTAAACAGCTTGCTAAAACAGTCTTATAGGGGTATTTTGCAGCAGAGGCAGTATATGGTGAATCAAGGGGTATCATGTCATCATTGTTGGGATCAAGCTGCTCTCCATCCTCGTCAAGAAGGCCACGCATCAGGCACAACGTCTCAATCTCCGTACCTCGTCTCTGAATACTGAATGTTCAGTCCAGTAAGTAGGCTGTTGTGCACCAATCGCCAGCCAAACAAACTGCTTCGCTTTCAGGATAGCCGTTCACCATTCGCTAGCCCGTCGCTTGTGCTGCTGCCTGCACCGCATCGCCCTTTGAATTAGCAGGATGTTCAGTTTCTAAGACGAGACTCATAAGTTGCTCTACACGGAAGAAGAAGAAAATGAGATTAATAACTCACCTAAACAGATGACACACAAATGAAAGCATATAGAAGCGAAATATTTGCACTCTCAAATCTATTCCCTGGCATTTCTTTTACAGGTTGGTCTAATAACAAGCTTAAGGCTGCCTGGGGACGAGCAGCAGATTGGAGCTCTAACTGAATATGCACAGCAAAATATACATTTACCAACCTCTGGGAAGATAAGAAGCTCATCCATGGCTTAACTATACTGAAGGAGTAGTGATGGTTACCGCCCATCCTCGGAACCATTATACGAGACTAGTATACACATATTCTGTTTACACCATCTAGAAAAAAACTGGAATACAAACAATTCTAACGACAGCTCAGTATCATCGCAAAAAACACACACATCAGAATGAACACACATTCCAGCAAGTACTTGTAAATACTTATCACCAATTCATCATCAGGTTTCTCTTTCTGTGTTAGGCACGCACGCAGACGTCAGAGTCATGCACGGATCTTCAATATACGGTCTCTTACAGCTATCAACCGTGCATCAAAACTACGGATCTTGCTCAAAAGAGAGCCATCGTCATCCTCGTTGGGACGCACAAAGGCATCTAACTCCTCCACTGTTTCTCTATTGCTGTCACCTTCATCCATCAGAGCCTGGTCGAGTGACTGCAGTGCGGCGACAAGCACAGAGGAAGCCTTTTCTGTGCCCACATGACCATCGTCTCCAACGCTGTCTCCATTGGGTTCAGTTTCTGATTCCTCCTGTGACAGAAAGACGGATTTCAGTGCATGTAAGAATTGAAGTGTTTGTTATAGTAGACAAATTGTGCAACGCTGTATATCATTCCAATGGTACAACAACATCAATTTAGTATGCATGTTGGGCTTTTTAGTCGACGGATATTTCAAACCGCAAATATGTGCCAACACAGAACTACAGTTTAAAAACTTCTATCAGTCCTCATGTAACCGGCACAAGAACTCAGGGTAAAATTCAAAATATTGCATCCTCATACAAATATAAAACCTGCAATTGAATTTTCTAACTATGATTTATGCAAATCAGGCATGTTACGACGTAATAAGAACCGGTAGAAGCTTCTGAATAACGCAATAATCCAATGCTCTCTCTCTCCCCAACAAAAATAATAATAATCCAATGATCTCAAGTAAATTAAATGCATACAGTCTACAAACAAGTCATCAGAAGAATACTTCACATATAAGCACAGGCTCACCTTGCTTTGTAACAAAGAGGGAGGCCATGCCATGACGTAGGGCTGGGCATCCACATTATAGCAATACGCATCGTTGAAGAGCTCGCTCACCTCCGATGTTTCCAGACACAAGGATAGATACAACTGACGAGAGAGTGTGTCCTTGCAGTAGAAGATAGACAGGTAAATGAAGCCATGGATGACCGCCACGACCTTCACCTTGACACCACAGTACTCTCCCTCCATTGAGCATCCAGTGGCATTCATAACAATCGGGTGCAACGGGAACTCCTTGTACAACATCCACCTCTCCACCACACTATCACCATCGGCTGTCAGGAAATGTGAAACAAGTGTGCCATCCTTTATATCTACGAAACAGAGCTTCCCATCTTTGGTCTCACCGATCCTAGTATATGTCGGGTAATCACATTCTACCGTGAAAGGCGGCAAATCGATTAGAGAGAACTGCAATGTCGCAGCGTCGAGCACCACAATTTGTTCAACGCTGCAGTTTGGCCACCAGATGATCCCACGCATCACCCTGCCGTTCCGGGGCCCGTCAAGCAGCGGCGGCGTATTGTTCTTGGGAGTAATTTGCCACTCCATGGTGTCAGATGAGAAGACGGCGGCGCGCGACCGTCCGCGCTCGTGAATGACACAGACCACGCGGGATGGCGCCTGGCCATCTTCGGAGGAGAGAGTGTAGAACTGAAGGTCGGTGTCACAGAGATACAGATCCAGGGCCTGCGTTAGCGGGTTGTAGGCGGCGCTCCCCTCAGCTCTTCTCACGCTCGCCTTGTGGAGGACGAAGTAGCCGTCCCAGCAAGGAAGCTGGGATCGGATCTTCCACCCGGCAGAGTTGGATTCGCCGTGGTGTGAGCGGCGGATGTCAAAGAAATCGGCGGCGACGAGGTCCGGGTCGCGGCGGCGCCAGGGGCAGGGAAAGGCCGGGGCCACTTCGAAGTTGGGCTCGAGGAAGAGCGCGAGGAGAGGCGGCGCGTGGAGCGCGTGGAAACTGCGGCGGAAGGAGGGGGACGAGCGGACGGCGCGGCGGAAGTCGCGGCAGGCGAAGGCGGCGCGGACGAGACTCGGGAGGGCCGGGAGGCGGAGGAAGATCTCGCGGAGGAGGTCGTCGCCGAGACGGGCTATAGTGGTGGGAGTGGGCGGCGACGGTGGCAGATGGGAAGCCATGACTGCTGACTTGCTGAGCGGTCACGAGTTCAATCGGCCGCCCGGTTGTAGCCGGCTCAAGCGCAGGAAGCAACAACCGGAAGAAAATATTCTCTTCAATCCATATATTAATGAACTCACATTATCTCTATCTCTACTACATAATTTGTTTAGAACTGGTTTTTGTCTGATTTTTCGTCCGTTGGACGTTTTGCAGTTTAGTCTCTCAAAAATTAGAGCATTAACCCGTGATACACTATCCACGCAGCTCGCTCTCCCGGACCCGACACGCTCGCTCGCGCTCCTGAACCCCCACCTTCCCCGTTTCGGATCAGACTGGAGTGGCGGAGGAAATGGCGTCGGTGGCGGAGGGGATGGCTGCTCGGTGGCGGAGGGGATGGACTGGCGGAGGGGATGGCGTCGATGGCCGCTCGGTGGCGGAGGGGATGGCGTCGGTGGCCGAGGTGATGGCATCCAATTCCAATAGGAACTGTGCTTCCACAACTCATCAAGTCTCTGCTCCGATTTCTACACTGCTCCAAGTCTCTGGTCCGATTTCTACACCGCTTGAACTCTTCTCCACCAAGCGTCTATGGGATATCAAAGGATTGAGGTGTCAAGGCAGAAAACATCAAGTTGCAGAAAGTCAGATCAGAGTCTAGATGTGGGAAGTCGAGGAAAGCATCGATATGCACGAAGTCGAGGACAACGTCAAAGTCGAGATGCCGAAAGTCGAGGACAACGTCGAGACGGAAGATGTCCAAGGCGTTGAGGCGGAAGACGTCCAAGGGGTCGAGACGGTCCAAACGGACTACGGCAGCGCCGGCACACCATCCTCTGCCATGCTTTCTATGATTGGAGCAGAGGTAATAACACTTTCTACAGTAGTTTTTTTTCTGTCAATTCTATCAACGTCCAGATGTGTAGTCTATGTAGCTTAGATTGGTTGCATTATTTGTAGCAGAAGATGCATATTACCTTTGGTTTATGTTGAATTAATCATCGGAAAAAGAATAGGGTTACAAAATCAAGAATTCCTGTACACTATAATTCAATCCGGAATTCATGTACAATATAATTTTTGCCCGTATCATGTACAAAATCAGGAATTCATAGACACTATAGTTGCGTCACTTGACCAAATCATGTCTGTGTCTATCAGAATCCCCCCTGTATATGTAAGAATCCATGTGGATTTGGTCAAAAACTTAAGAATGATGTTGATGTTGTTTTCTGAATCTGTCTGTGGTCTAGCATGAATCCATCCATGGCAACGATGGATACCCTGCTGCATATGGTTGTCTATCTGCAAGGGTGATGTCTAGTTCTGCACTTGGTTTCATGTGCTAGTGCATCAATTGTGCTGGTACATGTGTAATTTTGAATCTGATTGGCAAGAAAATATATCGGGTTTAATTTGTATAAGAGTTTCTTGATTCATTAGATATATCATCTGTAACTTTTGGCTTTGAATACAAAGTTTGAGGGGGGCAAAACTCTGTTCCCACTCTTCTTTTTTATAGGAAATATCCCAGTTTTAAAATCAATTTTGCATTATGTTCTGTAGATTTATTTCACATGTTCTTCTGTAAAAAGGAACAATTGAGAGAACAGTTTTTCTTTGGTTCATGCATCCGACGCGCTAACAGTGCACATATAAATGCACTATCCGGTTTGGTGTGCTCTTTCTTGAGAATGGAACCAGAGTTTAGATTGAAGAGAAATTAAGCATTATGCATGTGGATTTGGCAGTAAACATGAAGACAGAGCTAACACTTTGTTGTGCTTGTGATTGCAGAGAATGGATCACAAAGATGAGGATATTAATAGCCGTCCTTTAAAAAAGGCAAAATGTTCTGAATCAAATATTATGGATGATCCATTGCCATCACCTACCATCTCGACATCATCTCTGGTTTCTGAATGTTCTGAGTCGGATGGTTCAGAATCAGATAATGAGACAAATGGTGAGCTACGGCCAACACCTCTAACAACAACCAAATCGATATTATCTCCGGTTTCTGAATTGATGAATGAAGAAACTTCGATGTTATCTCCAGTTTCTGAATCGATGAATGAAGAAACAGTTTCAACTGATGATGATAAGCAACCCGATGAACCTAAACATATAATAAATAATCCAACCTATGACTATCTCCCACAAGGTAAAATACTCACTTTTATTTTATATTCACTTATTTATGTATGTTTGATTTTCTTCAACATATACTAGCTTAATTGTTTTAAATTTTGCAGATTATACATTAACCGATATGGATGGGTCTGCTCAGTGTGTTATACTAGATGCGGAAGAAGAAGAAATATTGGTGAAGATAGATGAGATAACCGTCAAACAACGTTATTTGGTTTCCCTTCTAGATGAAAGCAAATGGGTAGAAGATGAAGTAAGTAACCTTACTCATAATATAATAAAATAATTTCTGATTTTTAATACCCATTGGTAATGTATTTCTTTAATCTTCATAGGTAATCAGCGCATATATATGTTGTATGAAGGACAAACTACATGTGCATGTGCAAAATCAAATTTCTGCTAAAGTATATTTTGAGAATCCTTTTGTTACCAGTCTGTTAAAACGGGATGGTGAAATTGGAATACAGCGAGCTACCGGTATGACAACTATTGTCAAAGAATATCTGAATCATGACATGGTAATATCAGTATCCATAATCGTAAAGTTTTAGTTTTTTTTAATTTGTTATTTTCGGAATGTTACATGGCTGTCATTTCCTATGAATACGAGTTTAATGTTTATTTGGTTCATTTACTAGATAAGAAAAATTAACACCCGTAGAAACGCACGGGCATTAAAACATGTTTAAATACATTTAAGTCTAAATAGATCTAAGATCATCTTCAACAAATGCGTCAGCGCTGTATAGTTTTAGCATGTTGTGCATTGTTTTTCTCTACCGAGGCGCTAAAGACGTAGAGCGAGCGTGGACGCAAAAAAGGTCCTCCACAAGACGCTCCAAAATACAGCGCGCAGCAGCGTTGAAAAACAACATTCACACAACACTATGCATTCAACAAGATTAAACAAACTTCTAAAATTAACGAATAAATGCACCAAAAATACAACAAGTGCATCAAATTGTTTATTACACCAAATACAACAAGTATATCAAATTGTTCACAACAAGTTTATGGATCGAAAAAACAACATAGTTTTCAAACAATACGACAAATATGCAAATTAGAAGTATGCACTATTGTTGTCCATGCCAATTCCACCATTCTTTCATGAGATCTTTTTGGAACTCATCATGTGTTTCATTGGAACGAATGGAATGATACGAGGGAATAAACCGGGTAATCCTATATACGGACCTCCTCACTTGCGCGGGAACCCCGATCAATTCGTAGTGGGTATGATCCACATTTTTTCCACGATCATCCTCTATAATCATGTAATGCATGATGACACAAGCAGTCATGATATACCAAAGGCACTCTTGTCCCAAAATCTAGCCCCTCCCCTCACAATGGCAAATTGAGCTTGGAAAATCTTAAATGCTTTCTCTACATCTTTCCTAGTCGCCGCTTGTGCACTATGAAATTGGCTTTGTTTCTTACCTCGTGGTTGAATAATCGGCTTCACAAATGTTTGCCACCTTGGATAGATGTCGTTGGCGAGAAAGTAACCATAGTTGTACTTGTGGCCATTTGCTTCAAACTCCGCCAATGGACCTTCCCACATTGCAAGTCTTGTCATTAGTGGTGACCTTTGAAGAACATTGATGTCATTGCAAGTCCCGGGCATTCCAAAAAATGCATGCCATATCCAAGTCTCATGATCGGCGACCGCTTCAAGGACTATAGTGGCATCCTTTTTGTACCCTTTGAATTGTCCATGCCATGTCGCTAGACAGTTCTTCCAACTTTAATGCATACAATCAATTGAGCCAAGCATACCTGAAAATCTCCGGTTAGCGTTGAACTCCAAAAGTCTTGTAGTGTCTTGAGCATTGGGGGCTCTCAAGTATGTGGATCCGAAAACCTTCGCAATTTCTATGGCAAAGCGCTTGACACAAATGATAGAGTGCTCTCACCCATGGCCAAGTGGTAGTCAATTAGATCCGTCGGTATTACCGTATGCCAACATACGCAAGGCGACAGTCACCTTCTGATAGGTGCTATGACCAAGTTCTCCGGTGGCATTTCTTCGTTGCTAAAAGAACCGATCATACTTCATCACCTCAGTTGTGATGTGCTTGAACAAGCTAATGCTCGTCCAAAAACGCAGCCAAAAATAGCTATCAGGAAATATCGGATTTTCATTGAAATACGAACGCATCAACTTCTCGTGCCCTTCAATCCTTTCTCTCCACAATTTTTGTCTACCGAACACCGATCCTCCTATTTTTGGCTTCTTAATGACGCGGTATGAAAATAATATGGATATGTTCTCTTCTTCCTCTATATCGTTGACGCGGCTCAACTATATAGAGCTTCGGTTGGGAAACCCCAAGAGGAAGGTATGATGAGCACAACGACAAATTTTCCCTCAGTTATGAAACCAAGGTTATCGAACCAGTAAGAGCAAGGAAACAACCCCAAGGTGTTGCTGATAACTTGGATTCCTGCATAACACAAACTCAAGACTTTGCCCTAACTTGCAGTGAGGGTGTCAATCTCACTGGTTTGCTAAAAACAAGGATTAAACGTATAGTGTGGAAGGTAATGGTTGCTTGTAGAAAGTAAACAGTAACATTAGATGATGTATCAATGGTAAAAATTGGACCGGGGTCCATAGTTCACTAGAGGTGTTCTCCTTAAAATAGATAACATAACATGCTGGGTAAACAAATTACAGCGGGGCAATTGACATGACTGAACAAGGCATAACAATACAATACTAGACATTCATGATTATATGAGACTTGATTGGGCAATACAACAATATACATAGACCGCCATCCAACTGCATCTATGACTAGTAATCCACCTTTAGGTTATCATCCGAACCCCCTCCAGTATTAAGTTACAAGCAACGGATAACTACGTTAAGCAAAATGTGTAAGGTAAACAATACAATTGTTTCATGAACAAGAGATTGTTGTCTTCTCCCTAGTAGAAACAACACATCTATAACCTTAGAGATTCCTGTCACTTACCCATATTCAAAAGAGGCATGAACCCACTATCGAGCATAAATACTCCCTCTTGGAGTCACTAGCATCTACCTGGCTAAGATAGCTACTAGAAACGGAGAGCATGCAAGATCTCAAACAACACAGACATGATAGAATCAATAATCAATAAGACATGATAGAATCAACAATCAATCTGACGAGGAGAAGCTCTAGGTCGGCGCAGACGAGACCGAAGGGGAAAGGCTCTTCTCCAGGCCACCATGGATGCGAAAGAGGAGCAGCTACCTTCAGTGGGAGAGACCGTCAATCTGGTAATAGCTTGCTGCCTACTAACTTCCTGTGTCGCACTCCCTCGTCAGTAAATTAGTTGTGAGACTACGCACGCCTTCATCAGTAATGGCCTCGTCAGTAATTAGGCTTATAAGACTGAACAATGTTTGCACATTTTAAATCCATTAACCAGGAGTAGGAATTAAGTAAACCTTTCCATCCATAGTTACTGCTGCTAGCCCATCAAGTCGATTCAAGGTGCCAGTCAGGAGCCAGGTATCGTATGGTATACTTGACGTTGCTAGTCAAGTGATGCTTTAGTCATTGATTTTGTTTTGAGATTTCAGGACGTAGCTTCTGGTTTTCAGAAAATGCATCGACATGATCAATTTCTGATGCTGACTTTGCTCTGATATTTTATAGTACCTCGATTCTTTTCCATTATTTTTTGAGATGCATTGATAATTGATTCTCATCTGTCATGATTGCGTTTGCTAGATGGCATCTGGAGGAATATCTTAGGTTGCTATGCCTGCTCCAATCTTGTCTACTCCTGGCAGCTCTTGAGAGTTGTTGTCCCTGCCTTGTCGTTTCATGATGCATTCAATGCATGATCTTGAATTTAGTGTTTATTCCTATCTCTGATCTGTTGAACATGTTCTTTTCAGGTCAAACAACAAATGGTGATACTTTTCTGGGTGGAGAAGGCTCTGACAATACCCTGTTGGAATTCTTGGTCAGTGACTTCAAAAGGGCTGAATCTATTGATCTTTCAAAGGATAGGTTCGCACTGTAGAGATTGCGTGAGGCATCTGATAAGGAAAAAAATGAACTCTCCTCAACAACTCAGACTGAAATCAATCTTCCGTTCATCACTGTTGATGCCTCTGGAGCAAAGCATTTGAATATCACACTACAAAGATCAAAATATGAATCTTTGGTGAATAATCTAATTGAGAGGACTAGGGAGCCATGCAAGAGCTGCTTGAAGGATGCCGGTATAACAGTTAAGGATGTAGATGGGGTTCTTCTTATCGGTGGAATGACAAGGATCCCAAGCAAAGGAGTCAACCCAGATGAAGCTGTGGCCATGGGTGTTGCTATTCAGGGAGGTATTCTCTGTGGATATGTGAAGGAGCTTCTTCTCCTTGATGTTACCCCTTGGTATTGAGACTCTTGATGGTATCTTCACCAGACTGATTAATA
This sequence comes from Avena sativa, assembly GCA_916181665.1. Lineage (NCBI taxonomy): Eukaryota > Viridiplantae > Streptophyta > Magnoliopsida > Poales > Poaceae > Avena > Avena sativa. The sequence goes on from OV702296.1 coordinate 291,921,335, forward strand.
GGAACATTACAATCCCCACGAAGAAAAGTCAGGTTAGTACTCATGTACTTGTTCCTCGTGTACTAGTATAGTAATTGTTCTTTAATGCTACTATATAAGAAACTTAGGCTAATAAACTGGAACTCCAGTTATGAAGTTGTATGTTCATTTTTGTGTGGCGTATGAGTCGCCTTTCTCTGCTTGCTATTGTTATCTTCTTGAGATGTTTGTATGATATCTTTTATCATGTCATCCCATAGTTTTAATTCTTTCATTCTCAGTATTATTTTGCTTGCCTTACCCTCCCGGTTCCCTTTCTAGTGGATTAACCTTATATATGACACTGCCTTCTGATATGATGCATAGAAATAAGTATGCCTGGAATTGGCTTCTCCATAGCAGTACTGATTCTTTCTTTAGTTTCAAACTATTATTGTCAAGTGATGCATTTCTTTGTCCCTAATCATGTTCACTGTAATTTTTTTCTGAACCTATTAGTACAGTATTTGCTAGGTGTTATTCACTTCTACTGGTGAAGTAAGTTTACATGTTGAAGCATCCAGTCTCATCTCATCTCAACATCCCTCCCTCTTTAATGAATTAATGCTTTGAACCTGTATTATCCTTGTATGCTCAATCCTGCATCAGTTCCAAACTGTGAGCATTTACATTTCCTATTTTCCTATTTCATGTTTCTACAATTTTACTGAATATTAACTAGTGAGTAAAATAGGAACATCTACTCTACTTGTATGCTTGTATGCCAGTAGATGTCAGCCCCTACTTCAATCTCTAAGTGCAGATTCAGTAAGATATCAACACCTTCTCGGAGTGTTTTTGTCATCCAGACTACACCAGACTGGTTGATACAGCAGGAATAAATCAAGAAGGTCAGTTCTCTAAATCTTTTTCTCCTGGAATACAGTAAATCCTGCAATTCTATCAAAGTACAGTCTATAAGTTTTTTTGTTCTTGAGATCATCCATTATCTTTTGGCAACTACACATCTACCATGCAAGTGCAAATATGATATAGTGACCATCTTTTGTTTGTTGTTCTCCAGATCATCTTTGGGTTAAGGAAGACGGCGATGCGCCTGGCACACCATTGGACAACGCCGTCATGAACATGTTCAAGCAGTGTAGGGATAAGCAATGAATTCGCTATGCAAGACAATGATCCATTGATCCTGCAACGAATTTGCTATGCAAGACAATGATTCATTGATCCTCAGGTAAAGTAAATGATGGGATGGAAATAACAACCGCTGAATATGTTTACCACTAGTCCAATCACATGATATGAAAAGAACAATCAGAATTGTACTTCAAATTTCGAGCTAACCTCTTGCAGGTGATGCACGTCCAACCTCCTGGCAACAAGCAACCCGTCGGAGGAGCAGCTGGAGGTAGGCAGACGGGGCCGTCGAGGTCATCCACTTGTCCCGTGGTGGAGCTGGGCTCTCCTCCCTTTCCGGGGCGGCGGAGGGAGCTGCAACGTTGCCTCACAGCGGCGGCGGACGACGAGGGAACTCAAGGGAGCTCGTGATTGGACGACGGCGACGGGGACGAGCGGTGGAGATGGACCTGCTTCCACCTCCTGAAGACCACGCACGGGGATGGGGATCGTGGGCGGAGGGCGGGGATCACGGGCCACCGGTGATCACGGGCGGAGCCTAGCCGGTGATCGCGGGCGGAGCTTAGATCACGGGACGCCGGTGATCGCGAGGGAACTGCAGGGAGATTGCGATTGGATGACGGGGGCGGGGACGGGCGGTGGAGCTGGACGCTGGGGATCGCCGGCTCCGATGATTGCGGGCATAACCTGGGATTGCCAAATTCGAATTTTGAATCTATCCTAATTTGGAATGACTTGAATCTATTTATTTTTTTTATAATTTTTTATTTGTACTGAGCACGTGGCCGTTAATTCGGGCCGAAGGGCATAGGCGGATCCAAAGGGTGGCCAGGGTGGTGCATGGACCACCCTGAGATTTTTACATAGTCTATATAATATTAAAAAAAATTAAAAATATATAATTAAATAAAAAAATTACACTGTTGGACCACCCTGATGTGTCGAGCTAGATCCGCTGGTGCCGGAGGGAGTACATAAGTTCTCTCAAAAAAAATTGCGTCTACAAATTTGGGCACTATAGTTGCACTTGGACTGCAGTCAGGTCGAAGCAATGCACAGCTGGCACAGGTAAGGCGGTAGCAGAGGACAAGTGCATTACGATCCGTGCGAGACAACCTGATCCGCCCGATCATCAGATTACCCTACCCGCCTCGTCTCCTTCCAGGCCCCATAAATTCCAGTCTCCCACGGCCCTCCCACCTCGCCGCCTCGACTCCCCAGCCCAAATCCCCAAATCGCCCCTAAAACCCTAGCCTCACGCCATGGCTGCCTCCCCTACCGCCTCCGCTTCCGGCTCCGTGGCCGCGGCGGCGGCGGCGGCTGCCTCCGAGGCCAACGACGGGCCTGTGCTCTCCGTGGTCTCGAAGCGCCTCCGCGCGCTGCGGAAGAAGCAGAACCGCATCGCCCAGATGGAGGAGTCCGCCGCCGCCGGCAAGACCCTTAACCAGGAGCAGAAGGAGGTGCTCCGCTCCAAGCCCATCGTCGCCGCGCTCATCGACGAGCTCGAGCGCCTCCGCTCCCCGCTCTCCGCCGCCCTCACCGAGGAGCTCGCCACCGTCCCCGCCCCCTCCGCCGCCCCGACCCCTGCTGCTGCCGGCTCCGATTCGTCCATCCAGGACCTCCTCGCGCTCGTCTACTTCGGCTCGCTCTTCGATGTCAAGCAGCAGAGCGAGTTCATCGCCACGATGGTCGCCCGCCAGCATGAGCGCAGCAGCTGCATCACCTACGACACCGTAGGGGATGACACTGTGGACCTGCTTGTGGAGAACGACCTCGACGTGGTGTCTGATCTGGCGGCCCTTGCTGCGGCTCGCCCTGCTTCCGCCGTGGGCGTCTCCCATCGCGACGCTCTCCAGGCCTGTGCCCATCATGCCCGCTTATGGCTCGCCCGTGCCGAGGAGCCGATCCACCCTGACTCCCCTTTTACATGTGAGTGTTAGTAAATGTTTCTAATCTGATCTGATTTTAGGTGATTGGTGATTAACTGATTGTGGCTTTTGTCTGTAGATGCTGCGGTGAGGACTAAGTTGGACAGGATCATGGCATCAGAATACTACACAGCGGCTGCGGTTGGGAACTATGGAGCTGAAGGTGTGCAGACACAAGAGAGCATGTCTGCCTCACCAGAGGCACCGTCAGTGGAAGAGAACCTAGCTGCTGAAGTTCACAAGGTGAATTCGGAAATCTCATTCCTTGGTATTTAGTTTGTGTTTAGCACGGGGAATTGATCATTGTTCTGTAACTTGTGATCTGTGTCATGATTGACTTGTACTATTACTATTATCATCATTATCTGATGCTGCTGTTTGAGCTGATTCAGTTCAATTGTTGAGAATTGACTTTATCTGGGGTAAAAAAATACGAAAGGTCACTATCTGGGGCGTGTTTTCTGATATTAGATAATATTTCAATGCTGTTTCGTATGGATGTTGAGTACCGTATCCTAGGTAATAGCATAGTGAGTGCATTTGTGTTCTGGAGGCCAAGCTCTGAAAATAATGACTTACTCACCAGTCACCATGTTTAGTGGTCACTACTATTTGGTAGATGAACTGAATTTGTCTAATTGCTGATGGGCCTTTGCAGTTTGTACCGCAGTAATTGCTTTTTTTGTAGTATAAAAGAATAATTTTATGATAAATATCACTAGAATTAGTGCTGGAGTTCATATCCATCTACTCCTAATTTACTGTCATGTGTCTGAATTTTTCAAAGTCTACGTCTTTGGCCCATACTTCTAATGTGGCGGTAAAAGGACTAATTTTTTATGTCAAAACATTCTGAATACGTTGACACATGTAAATTCTCATGTATTTTTTATGCTTGTAATTTTGATAGAAAGCTGGCACTCTCACAACCTTAAAGCCGAGTGCACCAGGAGTTGCTTTTTGGAGCTCAACATTTCTTTTTTTTCCAGGGCACAAAAAAGTTTACTTTTTCATGAAATGATATGTACTGGAATTTGATTAGTCTGAACTTAAGTGTCTACTTTTCCTTAATTTTTAGTCATCTGGAATTATTATTTTGATCCTCTATTATTCCCTGAGGGTACAGGGTCTCCAGGGCGCAGATTAGCTCCTCGATTTGTACATTCTCACTTCAAATATTCACTATTGAAGATCTACTTTATGATTATGACTTATAACCAATTTGAATTTTAGAATATAAAAGTTGGAAGTTCACAATTGCTGGTCTGTGCTTGGCATATTGTTGCAAGCTTACTTTTCGTAGGTGCAAGTTCTCTTGCATTACTGTAGCTCGTTCATAATCATTGTATTAGTCCTTCATTCATGTGAGTGTTATTTTCTTTTTTCTGTTTCCCGAGGAGAAGGTTTTGCCTTAATTTTTTGAAGAATACTTGTTCGTCTTAACTATAAGCACCCTATCCTCTTACTGCCAGTTGCAGCACCTACCCTTTTCCTTGTCAGTTTTGTTGTGCAGGCTTGATTTGTTGTGTTCATTTGTGTTAATTACTAATACTTCCAGTGAGCTCCATAAGATTACTTCATACTATAGAGCATGTATTTCCCAAATTGCATAGGGAATTCCTAACCTCTCAGTACATGCCCACAATTTGCAATGCTTTCAGAACAAAATTAAGGTATTTTCAGTATTATTTTGTGCTGGTATCGCTTTTGCATAGTCGTGATTTAATTTCCCTAGATTTGAAATGAAATAGCTATTGTGAATTTGCAGCTGTGTATGCTTTATAAACGAACCCATGGTTTCTCCATTACAAAGCACCTTTTGCATGTTGCCTTGTTCATTATCTTTAGGAACTGTACAAGGGTGTACTGTAGTTCGTTGGCGTAGATAATCATTTTAAATGACGCAACACTTTATAACACTGTTAGTAATTTATTTCTTTGGTGTAGAACACTATTTAAATGACACATTCATAAAACCGTGAAAGAAATACATTTATACTTCTATTATTATGGTGAATAACATTTCAAGTTTCATGTTATGAACAAAAAAACTAGTATCAGCACTGTCCTCTATACTGCCCCCACTGCCGCTTATTAAGATGATAATTATTTTCTGGCCTTAATCGTCACAGAAGGATTTTAGCATAATTTGCCCATGTCTGCTTGTGCCCATGCCCATGCATTTTATGGTATCTGTTGTAGAAGATCATAAAGTAAAAAATGTAGGGATGTAAATATTTTGACGTTTTTTAACATTTCTGAAGTGATGTACACTGTTCCTCTATTTAGATTCCAAACTCGATACCCTTAACTGACTTGGTTGGACTCCATGGCCTCTGTAGCTCAATTCTATAATAATTAGACAATTGAGGCAAAGTTGCCAGCTAATAGGTTATTGTTGTCAGGGAATCCTTTTTTAGTTGCACCGAGGCAATAGCCTCTGTCATGCCCAGAAATGCAAAGTAGCACTGATACTAGTATATGATCAGAGTAACTTATAGTACTCCCTCCGGTCCATAATAAGTGCCTCTGATCAGAGGAAGTAGCACTGATACATGTATTTGGATTGGCTATTCATTTTGTGATGTTTGTAGCATGTAGAAGCTCAGCCTGAAGCTAGCAAAATAATATTCATTTTATAGTTATCCTAGGCTAAGATGGTTGGTTATATTAAATTCATACAGTTTCGTCATGGGGCATTACCAGCATCATATATTGACCTTTTTGGTACTTGTTGGCAGGATGAAAATGAAGACACTCATGCTACAGAAGTCTACAATGATCAGTCCAACGCAGCTGATGTTCAAGATGTGGTATTGACCATTGACCTGCAGATTAATTTCCTTTTGATGCTACATACATAATTCTGGTGTATATACTAACACACAAATTTCAGGATGGTGAAGCCCCTGTGAATCCTCCTGAGGAATATCTTGCAGCAGAGTCAGAGCAGGAGAAATTTGATGTCGAAGGACAAGAGCAGAGGGATGCTGAGCCGGAAGAGCAACAGTTCCAGCAGCCTCGGCGATCTCACCAGAACCAGCGAGGTGGAGGTCGTGGCAGGAGAGGAGGCTATCCTAATGGTAGCCGGGGTGGGCGTGGAGGGCGTGGCGGATACCAGCAGAATGGCAGGGGAGGCGGTGGTGGATACCAGGGTGGTGGTGGTTACCAGGGTGGGGGTGGATACCAGGGCGGTGGCGGTGGGTACCAGAATGGCCGAGGTGGTGGTGGTGGTGGCGGATACTACAACAACGATGATGGATACTACCAGCAGAGGAACTACAACAACAACAGGGGCAGGGGTGGCCGCTCTGGCGGCAACGCCTATTACAACAACCAGGGAGGAGGCCAGCAGGGAGGTGGGCACGCGTATAATGAGAGGGTTGAGCTAGGCGCAAACGCGTAAGTCTTGTGGTCGGGTAGTGTGTCACGAGAGGAGGGAAGGGAGTCTGGGGAGCCATTTTGTCATTTATAGAACTAACTTAGCCTCTGTTATTATGTCTGTCTGCACAATTCGCCCCATCTGTGAGTTGTTTTGTTGCTCCAATGACTGCATATGGTTGGTCGATAATGTGGAATCTTTGTTGGATAGTACTAGCTTCTTCCGGGTCATTCGTCTCTCCAAATTTGCAGTTTTTTTCGGGTGCCGGTGATGTTTCTCATCATATATATATTGTTGGTTGCTTCGGTTAGATGTTTTTTGTTTGTTTGTTTTGGTTGATTTCATGTCGTTGTCTACAGGTTGCAAGCCTGTGAAGTTGGATGCTTTGGTGGGTTCAGTAGTGCTTGTCGCATCTTAGCCTTCTATTTTTGACTTTGTGTTTGTTTTATCTAATGCTGTCCCAGAGCTGCACAAGTATCCCTTTTTCTTGACAATGCAGTTGTGTTTTTCTATGCTATATATAGCAGGTGTCACAATAGCTGATCTTATTCCCGGGAGTAGCACATCATCACTAATAAAATGTTTCTGTTTACGTGTGGACTCGTTGCCCGTTGTTTAGTGTTGGGGAGATTCTTCTGATAGGACTTGGGCCAGACAGCTGACCAAGGAAACAATATGTATTATCCTGTTCTTGTGTTCCTAGTAAGTACAAAATATGTAGACATTCCTATTGAATTGTAGGTTACTTGAACCAAAAGCTTAAGACCTCCCAACAATTCCAGCTCTCACCAGGACGCTTTCTATCCCATCGTGCATGTTTGAACTTTAGTGTTATATACTCTGTTTGAAGTTACCACGTTGTTGTCTCGGTCCGCTTGATATTACCACGCTGTCTCTGTAAACGAGGATAGTTTATACAGTATACTCTGTTTGAAATTTACCACGTTGTCTCGGGCTGGGTCAAGGTTGAAGGTTGAGAGGCTAGTAGAATAGAAGGCTGTAGCTTTGGAACGGGACCGAATCATGGACCGCTGGGATGCATCATTCCGCCCTACTGCACGTCGCTTGGTTCCGCCCGCTAATCATGTTTGGTAGGCTGTTTTGACCGCTGCTTTTCCCCCGTTGTTTAGTCCTCTTGCAAACCTAGATTACTTTTCTCTCATCATCAAGAGCAGAGCAGAGCCCCAAAGCTGAAGCGGCAACAGCGTAAAAAGCCACCTCCTTTCTACTCCCTCCGTTTTAAAATATAAAATGTTTTAGCTTTGTGAAACAAATGTATCTAGACTACTTTTAGTATATAGATTTACTCAGATTTAGAGTGAATCTAGACACTAAAAGAAGTCTAGATACGTTTTCTTTACAAATCTAAAACATCTTATATTTTAAAACGGAGGGAGTAGTAAGCTCGCAGCAGTGCCTGCCCTCTCGTGCTCGTATTATTAAGTCCGGCGCCGCCATGATGTCGTTGTCGACGAAGATAGGTAGTATTGCCGCGTTCTGCTTATCCGCTCTCTTCACCTAAACTGCCTGGGTTCGAGACGACCACCAATTCTATCTGCTGGAATGTTTGTCTCAGTCATCTTCTTAATTAAGATTGCGCATACAAATATATTCTTATGAGCACGAGTCGTCCTCCCTGGATTTTTTTTTTCGGGTAGTCCTCCGTGGATTTAGTAAACACAGACACGCGTGTTTGAGCTCGCGTTCATAAAAGAGAAGCGCTACCTAACAAGAAGGCGGGGGCATGTATGTCACCGAGGATGTAATGCGACCGTACTCGCGCTTAGTGGTTACTTTCGCCATTATATTTGCCCCTAGGTCCGCATCATTCGCTCTCACGCCTTCACGCCAGGTTCTTTCACACATCACAGCAGCTAGTTAGCTAGCTGAGATGAGATCTTGCAGTTGAACGGCCCGAGCTAGATCGAGGGTAGTTTATAGCATCATAGAATCACCAATTTTCAACTCAAATTCCCATTTGGTACTGTACAACTTTTTTTTGTTTTGATACAAAATTCCACCATATTTTTTGGTAAGTTTCAAGAAAATAATAATTGGACATTGATCGCGAATTGAAGCTGTTTGTACGACCTATTTGTCGGTGTCAATTTGCTTAGGTTGACCGGGCCCACTTGTTAGCCCAATTAAAAAAAATCAAATTTACTACACTTTTCCATCTCCCTCACACGTTTTCTTTGATTGTACGTGCGAAAACATCGGAAAGATCTTAGACCAGGTGCGCAAGGGCATGATCACTGTCGGCAAGGAGAGCATGCGCCGCACAATGGCGCGCAGGGTCAGGGACACCGGCGGCCCCTACGCGCGTATCAATCGGTCAAATAGATGGCCGTCGTTTATGGTCAGGACATTTCGTCGTCCTGGGTGTCGTTCTGATCTGCGTCAAGGAGGGCTCCGACAACCACAACACTCTCCCTTCCATGGCTCTCTGCGGATGGGGTTATGTGGACCACTTATCACCGACGGAGGACGAGATGTCGGTTGGATGCAGCACACTAGATAGGATGCACGCGCGCGACCTCGGGAAGTTTGCACATGGCGGGCATGGGAAACTCTTGTGGTTATCCCACACACCATTTCATGTTATAGTACATAGACATAACACCATAAATATTACAACCCCAAAACGACGGAACATTGCGTTTTCAAAAATGGTTTCTTGAATAGGCTAGTTTTATTTTAAAATACTATTACAACCAGCCTTCACGGGTTGTTAAGTCTTCACCGAGTCTATTTTTCGCTGAGATCGTAGTTCAGCTCCACGAACAAGGAGTGACAAGGCATATTTATACACCCTGTAGATGTGGCAACTACTTTTCTCATAAACGTCTTTGGCCTTGATGCTTTTATTCATATTATCATGGTACGAGACCCGCACCAAATGTATCCGAGTCATTTCAAGTCCTTCTCCACGAACCCGTAGTATACCCTTTGTAACAAGCTTTGGTCAAAAGACTTACACTTGATTACCCTCCATTTAAAAGACACTCAAGTAGTCATCCTGCAACATAGGTTAGAGACATTATGGAATCACATCCACGGCTATTCACTTTGGATTATTATCCGACCTAACATTTAAAGATATATGAAAGAAAGAAGATACTTTATGACTCTCTCGTCCCATAACAAGATTTATAGTCAACGCTGTCTATACGACATCCATCCAGAATGACCGACTATATATTTGTTTTTAATCCTAGATGCACTTTCCTTCGTATAATGGAACCTCTACCACACGTTTCACATCCCATATTCCAACCAGCCGTAGTTTCATTGCCCACCACATCACGGTTCATTTCTAATTCATAAAAATTGAACTTAGTTTTTTAATGCATATGATAATCTAGTACTTTTGAAAAAATTATAAAATAATCAAGAGGAATTCAAGATTGAACTTGTCTAGAAACTGCGAGATAGTGTCGTTCGAATGTTATACTTGATCATGTACCTCGTATTCTGAAATCGCGTCATTGTCAGATAAGGACAATATTTAAAAAAACAATTTCATGCTATTATGCATATATATGAGATGCATTCTTGATGTGTCATTAAACCCATCAATTTGGATTTGTTATTTCTATGGCTAATTTACCAAATTGCCATTATAGATCTTATTTGCATTTATAATGTATTAAGTAGTAATTTTCAACTTATCTGAGTGAATTTCGCTTTGAAGTTTAAGAATATCATTTAGAAAATTTTCATGAAAATTTTGAATTATTTTATGAGGTATCTGTAATTACCGAATTTTTTTATTTTGGTATTTTAAATACCTTGGACTTTTACCCATTCAAAAATATTTTTAGTAAATTCACAAAAATGAGATTTAGAATTATCATCATTTTCATACTCCCTCCGATCCAAATTAATTGAATTGAATCTAGATAAATCAAAGTCAATTAATTTGGATTGGAAGGAGTACTTGGAACTATTTTTATTTTAAGTTAGGCATTTTATTGACATGCATTTGACTGATGGCATTTTACTTAATTAGGGAAATTACCCATGGCCATATCCAGTAGGTTAGATTGGACCGAACCTTACATGTTAGGCCCAAACCGGCCCAATCGTCACTCACTCTCTATCACTTCTTCCCCACTAGCTTTCTCCTCCTTGTTGCTTCCTTGTAGCTGTAACATCTCTCTCTCACACTTTCTAATGGCCACTTTCTAGATTGTGAGGCTTGGTGAATTGTGAGAGCTTCCCTAGTCGATGGCTCGATATATAGTGGTTCTTGAGATCTCTGTGCTTGATACCTTAGTGTTATGCATGACCTAGTTAGCCGATTGGTTGTGAGTGAAACTGTCACTATTGTTTGGTCTTATTTACATGTGCAATGAATTTTGGTCAACTGATTGATCCATAGTCGGTTCTAACCTTGTCTCAATAGGATGTCGATTTGGAAATGGTAACTCAGTCTTGATACTTAACTTGGATAATGCCAAGTGGGTATTGTTGTATCTTATTGTCCTCTAGATACATAATTTATCTGTAAGCTTAGTTGAGTTATGATTAATGATTTAGTTGTCTTTTTGGCCACTCATACCAATAGAGACAAATGTGTTTTTTGTGTTAGTTGGATAGTAATCTGATTGACCTTCTATGTCAATAAAGATTACCAAATGATTGATTTGATGGCTTAATGAATTCAATACTAAATTTTGGAGGTAGTACCTACTGTTGCATCTGTTTCTTTATCTTGGACCAAAATTTGTACTATTTTCTTTGTTGCTACTAGTTACTTCATTGTTGTTGATATACTACTGATCCAATGCATCCATATTGCCTCATTGCCTCTCTTATACATTGATCAAAACCAATGGTCCAGTTGTGTTGCCTTACTTTGCTTTAAACCCTCTTAAGGCTAAGTTTGATTCCAGGAGTTCTTCCTTGAATCACTCCCATTGAATTCACAATCAAATGATTTCACCAATGGCGGAGGCAACATTAGTAACCATAACATAAATCTCCCTTTTTGCTTTGTTTGTTTTGCAGGTCTCAACAAGAATATAAGAAGAATAGATAGATATATTTCTTAGTAGTTTGTGTTGGGGTTTTATCTTCATGCAATTTTATTTTCCATTTCTTCTTATAAAATAATCTTATGAACAAAAAACCTGATTGTGAGCCTTCGGATATTTTTATTATTTTTTTATAAATTTTATTGTATTTAGTATGAATTTATTCATTTGAACTCAAATTTAATCTTATAATTCAAATTTCCATTTTGAATTCAAACGTATGTATGTTCATTCTCTTAAAGATATTGTTGTCGTGTGTAAGTGTATATGAGTCAAAGACTCACTTTAATGTGTTCACTTAAATTTGAAATCCTGATTTTTGAAAATACACAAAGATCATGTTGAAATTACTAGATAATGCCAAGTGGATATTGTTTTATCTTATTGTCCTCTAGATACATAATTTACCTGTAAGCTTAGTTGAGTTATGATTAATGATTTAGTTATCTTTTTGGCCACTCATACCAATAGAGACAAATGTGTTTGTCGTGTTAGTTGGATAGTAATCTGATTGACCTTCTATATCAATAAAGATTATCCAAATGATTGATTTGCTTAATGAATTCAATACTAATTCTTGGAGGATAGTACCTACTGTTTCATCTGTTTCTTTATCTTGGACCAAATTATGTACTATTTTATTTGTTGATACTATTTACTTTATTGTTTTTGATATACTACCGATCCAATGCATCCATATTGCATCATTGTCTCTCTTATACATTGATCAAAACCGATTGTCTAGTAGTGTTGCCTTACTTTGCTTTAAACCCTCTAAGGTTAAGTTAGATTCTAGGAGTTCTTCCATGAATCACTCCCATTGAATTCACAATCATAACATAAATGGCTTCACCAATGGTGGAGCCAACATTACTAACCATAACATAAATCTCCCTTTTTGCTTTGTTTGTTTTGCACGTCTCAACAAGAATATAAGAAGAATAGATAGATAGCTATATTTCTTAGTAGTTGTGTTAGGGTTTTATCTTCATGCGATTTTATTTTCCATTTCTTCTTGTAATAAATCTTGTAAAAATAATCTTATGAACAAAAAATTGATTGTGAGCCTTCGGATATTTTTATGAATTTTATTGTATTTAGTATGAATTTATCCATTTGAACTCAAATTTAATCTTATAATTCAAATTTCCATTTTGAATTCAAATGTATATGAGTCAAAGACTCACTTTTTTGTTGTCGTGTGTAAGTGTATATGAGTCAAAGACTCACTTTATTGTGTTCACTTAAATTTGAAATCCTGATTTTTGAAAATACACAAAGATCATGTTACTAGATCAAAATCTCAATCACTTTGTCTTCTCAAAACAAATGTTTGAAATTTCTCCATATTTTCATATGCATGCAATGCAAATGCACAATTTCAAGATCTACCCCTTTGCGTCCTAAATCTTCGGGATGTTACAACTCCAGAGGCGGAGGTGCTTCTAGGAAGCCGCCAACTCTAGATGATGGTGCGCTTTATCGCGTGAAAAGGCACACGCCATTGGGATCTTGCTTGGGGGTGGTGTTGTAACGAGCGGTTACCTGTTCCCCGCGGCAATGGGGCGACGCATGGCGTGTGGTGATAACAATTTGTGGTGTCCTAGGGTGGTGCGGGAGGTGTTGGTGACCACTGTTTTTTGCAATCTAGGATAGGTGGTAGAGAGAGTAAAAATGACCTTTTTTCATTTTTAAATCTGGCTGGCCAAGTGGGTCCTAGTCAGCGTCATCCATTTAGCATTGACAAATGACACCGGTGACAAAAAGTTGTCAATTCACGTTAAATTTGACTACAGTTTTTTCTAGACATTTACCGAATTATGATACTCTCTCCGATCCAAATTTGTCTGAATTCGGATGTATCTAGCAGTAAAACATAACTAGATATATCCGAATCTAAACAAATCCGAGTTTTTAACTTGGATTGGAGGGAGTAGTTTTATTCTACAAATAAAAAAATGATACATCCGGTAAATTTAAAACAAAATCTGTAGCTTTATGCTATAAACGGAGGGGGACAACCAGCTAGGCAGCTAGGAGGGAGACCGAGTGATTGGATCGACGCAACGAGCATTTTTTTTCTTTTGTGGCTTATTAATGATGCGGCAAGCTGTGATGGTGTTTCCACGCCAGAACGCAGCAGGGAGTGAGGGGAATCATATGGAACCAAAAAAGATTTTTTTACAAATATGACCCTCTGCAATTCGCCATTGCCAAAAATACCCTCCTCGCACCGCAAAAACCAAAAATGTCCTGGCGGAATGCTGAAAAGGCGACACGTGTCACCTCCCGCCACAGGGGGTGGCGGGATGTTCCTTCCACCTTTGGCGGTGGCGGAATGACGCTGTGGGGCCCACCAGTGCGAGCACGAAGTCGAACCTCCCGCCAGCGCCAAGTCGAACCTCCCCGTTGGCCTGGCCGTGGGGCCCACCTCATCCCGCCATTCCCCATGGCGGAAGGAACATCCCGCCACCCCCTGTGGCGGGAGGAACATTCCGCCATCCCCCGTGGCGGGAGGTGACACGTGTCGCCTTTTCAGCCTCCCGCTAGGGCATTTTTGGCTTTTGCGGCGCGAAAAGGGTATTTTTGGCGATGACAAATTGCAGAGGGTCATATTTGTAAAAAAATCACCAAAAAATACTAGTACTTGAACATCCTCGGAAAGCTGTCAGGCCCAGCTTCTGCACATCCGTCCGTCAGAATAAGAACGTAAGCACGAAGCAAAGCAATGCACCCCCTGAATATATAATTACCAATCGATTCCTTCCTCCTCTCGTCTTCCTTCCGCTGCCGCGGTTTGGAGCTTGGACCCCTTCCATCTCATTTCCTTTCCCCGCGAGGCCAGGTCGCGCGCGACGACAGTAGTACCTTCTTCCCTCGAGAAAAATACCTACCAGCCTACCTGTCTGGCTAGATAGAGGCCACAGGGACAACACAGCTCGCCGTTCTTGATCGGACAGAGTGCGGCGTGCCTGCACGGAGAGCAGCACTGCGCCGCATGTCTGCGACACCCATGCACTAGCTAGCTAGCATAGAGGGGGAGCAAGATCAGGCCGACCGGGAGGGAGTTGTCAGTTGTGTGGAAGCATCGATCGAGAAGCTTCTCGAGGCCGATCCGATGGGCAACACGTGCCTGTTCTGCTGCACCACCGATTCGCAGCCACAGCGCGGGGCGGCGGGAGCACCGCGCTCGCCGCGGCAGGCCAGGAACAAGAAGCCGGCGACGCCTCCGAGCCACAGCCGCAGCCCGGAGCCGAGCCCCACGACCGCCAGGGCAAAGGCGAACCCCAAGCCCCGGGCCCGCGCCAAGGCGAAGGCGAAGGCGAAGCCTAACCCGTACGCCCCGCGCGGCGGCGCGGCCGCGAGCTCCGCCCCTGCGACGGTGCGCGTGCTGGACGGCGTGGTGCCGCACCACCCGCGCCTCCGCGTCACCGACAAGTACCACCTGGGCCGGGAGCTGGGCCGCGGCGAGTTCGGGGTCACGCGCCTCGCCACGGACCGGGGCGCGACGCGGGAGCGGCTGGCCTGCAAGTCCATCCCCAAGGCCAGGCTCCGCACCGCCGTGGACGTGGCCGACGTGCGGCGCGAGGTGGCCATCATGGCGTCGCTGCCGGACCACCCGGCGCTCGTCAGGCTGCGCGCCGCCTACGAGGACGACGAGGCCGTGCACATCGTCATGGAGCTCTGCGACGGCGGGGAGCTGTTCGACCGGATCGTGGCCCGCGGGAGGTACACGGAGCGCGCGGCCGCGACGGCGGCCAGGACGGTGGCGGAGGTCGTGAGGGCGTGCCACGCGCACGGGGTCATGCACCGGGACCTCAAGCCGGAGAATTTTTTGTACGCTGGCAAGAGCGAGGACGCGCAGCTCAAGGCCATCGACTTCGGCCTCTCCGTCTTCTTCCGACCAGGTCTGTCCGCTGTCTCTTTGCTTGCTTGCTTGCAGAATTCTTCCTCCTTGATCGTCATTTTTAATTCCTTAAAACATTGTTGACAGAAAACCGCGGGCACGTACAAAAAATAAATTAGATCATTTGATTTTCTCCGGGGCTGTTTTTTGTTCGAGTAGGAGTATCATTTTTACATTATTAATCAAAAATACTTCTGTGTCCGGGGAGCTCGCAGACACATGCAATTTCTGTATGGTAGAATATCCAAATTTTCAAAAAAAAAATCATAAATAGAAAACGTAACATCGCTTACAAGAACATTAATATGAACCGAAGGGAGTAGAAAAAACATTGCCAATATTTAACCGTGACAACTGTCACAAAGTCTGTAAGTATCATAATTCTCAAATTTATAAAATAAAGTCGGCATTGTAAATCGGGAGGCGGACATCCCTACTAGGGTCTTTCAATCTGAAAACTAAAATACGCGTGATGAAGTCAGAACATAGAATAGGTCCGGCCGAGCGAAAGCTCGTGCATCTCGGTCGGTAGTACGTACAAGGTCGTCTCGCTGTCTATATCTTACGATCACGACACAGGGAAATCTGTACACAGAAATTCTCGCCTTAGAAAAAGTCCAAATTGCCAGCATCTTGAGTAGACATGTTCACTGACACGTCGCGCACCTCTCTGGTGCACGTCCATTGCATCCACATATTGCGTAGCCGAGCAGGTCGACCTCTTCAAACCACATATTGCGTCCAAAGCGAAGAGAAATTTTTAACTCGTGAGACATTTTTGACAGAAAAACGCATGCAGTAGTACTAGTACACAAATTTGAGAACTAAATCATTTTTTACATAACCCTCATACACATGCAATTTCTGCACGATAGAATATCCAAAATTTCATGGAAAAAATTAAAATTTAAAGACATTACACAAAATGCATTCATGCTTTTTTTTCCTGCCAAGAAATAACATTATTAATGTTTGGCGGTGATGACTATTACAAAAAGGCTGTAAAATATCCTCTCAGATTCGCAAATGTGAATGAGAAACAAAAAAGAATCATGGCTTAATGTTGTCTTCTTTCGTTCTCATTGGCATTGCAAAACTTTGAAATGAAGTTATTTGCATGATTGTCTTCGATTGAAGATTTGGCGCACATGGGCATCAATGATCCTAATTTAAAAAAAAACGAAAATCATAATTTTGAGTTTTAGAAAATTCTAAATCTAGGATGTTAGCCAACGATTTATCCCACAAACATGCAAAATATCAATTCAAAATATATTGTATTATGAGCTACATAAAAATGAAAATAATGTGAATCCGAGTATACGTAGTTTTATGACTACTTCTCTAATTTTTAGTGTTAGAATCTTTGTAAGTAATATTTTTATAATATATGCATTTGGAATAATGAATGTTGATATATTTTTCTATATTCTTGGTCAAAGTTGACAAAGTTTGACTATAAAAAAACCTAGAACGCGAAGTAATAAAAAACGGAGGGAGTACTATCTTGAAAATTTCAGACGAACTAGGGCTGTATTTATTACTAATACGTAGATATGTAAACAACCAATCCAAGCTATAGTAAAAGCATTGAAAAATAGCGCATTATTTCGGCGCTAATAGCGTGCAATAGCATATCTGTAGAGCCCACACTAAATTAATAAGTGTGCAAAATCTCACTAATACAGTAGATAGCATGCTAATAGTGTATTTTAAAGCTGGCGCTATTTTATTATTGCGCACTATTTTTCCTTGATTAAAAGTAATGAGTTCCAATAATGAGAGTAGGACCGCTTCGTTTTCTATGTTCTTGTAGACTAAAATCTATAATATGCATTGGTATGACACAAAAATCTAGGCTAGAATGTAGAATAAAAGAGAACAGATGGAGTACTATCATGCATGTATTGTGGCATTGTACTCAGCGGCGGATCTAGAATTTCACCAAACCCAGGCCCAAGATCATATTATATGTTAAAATTATGCTAAATCCTAGAAAAAATAGTGCATTTCTACTAATATATAGCTGAAAATTTTGTTACACCCCGGGACATGGCCCCAGGTTGCCCGGGGTGTAGATCCGCCGCTGATTGTACTCCCTCCGTTCACAAATACTTCGTGTTTTGGGTTTGGTCAAAATCAAACTTAGTAAAGTTTTGTATATTTTATAACATTAGAATCATCATTAAGTATATTTTTATATTATATGCATTCGGCATTATGAAGTTAATATTTTACTACATCTTTTGTTCAAACCTGGCAAAGTTTGGCTTTGACTAAACCCTAGAACACGAAGTAAATAAATAAAAACGGAGCGAGTAGGATGAATTTTCTATGTCCGAAAGGCAAAATAATGCCAAATGAAATCAGTAAAATAACATTGAGAATTGCCTGTACAAAATCGATGGGAGTAAGAGTATCACTATCGTACTTCACAAACGGCACGCATGCTTCTAATATACTCCCCATGGTTTGAAAAGAAAAGATCGCTCCGGTTAACATGTACAGACTCATAATGAAGGCGCTACAGTGTGAGGAAGTCACCGCAGAGAACAGGTCCGGCCGAGCTTGCATCTGGATCGGTACTACGGGGGTCGTCTTACGTTTTTATTACAGCGGAAAACGGCGGTGCCGCTTACGAGATGACGACAGTGAAATCTGTACACAAAATTCTCAATCGGAGAAAAAACACACACACATTGCCAGGAGCTTGAATGGACACGTTCACCGACACGCCGCGCGATGCTCTGGTGGTGGTGGTCACTGAATACGCGGATACTTTCGTCAACCTTTCTTAGATTGCCGAGTCGAGGAGGGCGACCTCCTCAAACCGTGCCGCGTCCAAAGTCAAAACAAGTTAGAGGTGAACAGTTCAGAAGCCAGTTCTCCTTTCTTACACATTTTTTTTCTTCCAAAAAAAGAGCCCGAATTTGTTGGTAAATTAATGAGCGTACAACAGATCAAATACACAAACGAACAAAAATCTATCGGTTTTGCTAGTTCTCATGTGTATGAGAACTTCTTAGGTCTCAGTCGTCTTTTTCATCGTTCGATTTACATTATGATTCGTGTAAAGTAAAAGTTACACATGAGTTGTAACTATGGTGTAACTGAAAATTTAATGAGTTGCAACTAGGTTGTAACTGAGAATTAGTACAATCTTATGAGTTGCAACTAGGTTGTAACTGAGAATTAGTACAATCTTATGAGTTGCAACTAGGTTGTAACTGAGAATTAGCATAAATATTATGATGACATCAACGACTTAGACCTAAAAGTTTCTCAGACGCCTGAGATCTAGGCACTCCCAAAATCTATGTTCAACATATCATCTCTAGCTTCACCTTTTGCATCTTTAACGCGCACCGAAAACTCTAGCGAAAACATCGCGTAAAACCAAATTTGCACGAGCTAAACAAACCTCGAAGATTTAAAACCACTCAAATCATCCACCTCAATAGTTGAGAACTTATGATCGGTGAATGTGTTGTCCACGGGGAGACGCCTATTATAATATAGACCAGTGAACCAAATGATTCACCGTTGTACAATTGCAAAAAAAAAGTACACACGCACATAAAAACACATGATCCTACTGACCCGAGCTTACGAAGACGGCAAGGGGAAGTCATGCTTCTTGCATTCAGTTCCCTCTCGCTACTGTAGACTCATGTTGTTTCGATCATAGCTCCTAATCTCTATCAATGGGTAGCAAGGGGCCTTTTGGAACCTTTTCTTTTTCGGTAGAAACGGTTTCAATGAGCTCACCATGGACACTTCGAGTACAAATTTATGCCGTATGGTCTTACTAGCGCACCCGCTATCTTTCAAAATATAATCAACAACATTCTGGCTTAATACTTGCGCAAAATTTGTATTGGTCTTCGTCGATGATATTGAATACGTTGGAACCAATGTCAGCTAAAGGTGACAATCTAAATGTTGTTTTGCTCAAAACCAGCTGGCCTATTTGGGAAGCATCATCGGTGAACATGGGGTGTCTATGGATCCAAATAAGTTGACACCTATCCCGAAATGGCCCACCCCTTCCTACTAGGGACTACTTAAGATGACACCATAGAATCAGGAGTCGACATTTTATAGGACCAAAAAAGCACAAGCTTCCTCGTGTTGCCAGGGCTGGCCCATAGGGCGGGACAGAGGGGTGCTCGTCCCGGGGCCCTGCGAGGTAGGGGCACGTCTCAAGATTTATATGTGTACCCATATTAGTACGCTTCTACTCTTGAGGCCCAAGGACTTAAAATAATTAGAAAATATAGATGGTGAAAGATGTATCCTAATATGTCTCTACTCTGACTCCTTTTACGTACAAAAATACGCCAATAGAAATAATTAGTTTTGAATATCTTCAATGAGATTATTTAATTTGCTATTTTATCACACTAACATTTCTCTAGCGAATACTAATAATTTTGAAGTCTTTTGTATGTGAACAAGTGGTAGAGCTTGTGAGACATTGTTGGGGGCCCAAGAACAATAATCATTCATAAACTTGGAGTAATCTTTAAAATTTTAGCATAGATACTAGATATATCTTTAAGCAATTTTCTAGCATGGGAGGTGGGTAGTGGTGGTGGTGGTGGTGGTGTGTGGGGGGGGGGGGGGGGGGGGCATTGCCCCCCTTAGGGCTAGGGAAGCTTCGCCACTATGAACAACTGCCCGTTTGTGTCTTGTCGTCCTAGGACCCTCAAAATGTGTGAATCGGCCCTCCGTGTTGCCCGCATCGCCACAATGGTCATACAAGGGCATTGATCTATACAGTCTGTAGGCAGAAATATGTTTTGGAGGACGAGCTACATGTAGGACTTTATTTTCAAAGTATGAAAACACAAGTTCAAAGTTTCAAAAAATTCTAAGAAAAACTCTCCATGTAGATAATGATGTACTCTATCAAATTGAAAAACTCACAACCCAAAATGCCTTATATTTTTGGTGTAACAAAAATGAAAAAATATGACAGACTTTCGAGGATTGAAATTGTGCATTGTTCACTACTTTCGATGTCAAATTTTATCATTTTTGTGTAGCCTAAAATAGTGGGTATTTTGGACTATGAATTTTTCAAGTATATGGACTACATGGTTATCTACATATAAATTTTTTTTCAGAATTTTTTGACACTTTGAACTTGTCTTTTTGAACGGTTTAAAAAAAAGGCTACATGAAGCGCGAGCTCCAAACGTCCGCTCTCATCATGAGATTTCTATCCACACCATATAGGCTACCGTAGAAGAGAGGAAGGCTTTTTATGATGGCTAGGTTTGGATGGGAGATGATATTTTCTGCTTTACACAATTATGGCCACATTTCTATCCTGTCCAATCCAGCCCACATATGCAACATAAAACTCAATAGGGCACCGTTTGGAATATAGAAACTCAAGACATATTAATGTGAAAATTACAAGAACTGAGATGTCATTCATTCTGGAATCCCATAGAAATCATAACCACATGAAAACTTCTAAAATGTTGTTTGGAAGTCATGTAGAAACAATATAATGTAGACACAAAGAGATGAAAATATGACATGAGACCCCATTTTTGTTTTCCAAAAAATGTGAAGAGTCCATTCCGTAGGAAATTCAAAGGAGTCTAAGATTTTTATCCTTTATCTCAGAACAACCATTTTTTTCCTTTCGGGATCATAAGTACGCCAAAAATTCTAAGTTTTTCCTTTGTCCAAACCAGAGCCTAACAGCAGCCCTGACTTTGCACGGCCATTTCTGAAATTTGTGTTTCTCCCTTTCTTATTGCTGCTGCAAGCTTTTCATGTTCTCAAGAGAAATAAAATGCTGCAAGTTTTAATTACTGCTATATTCAGGCTGCAAGCTAATGATGTTACGCTGACAAAAGAATGTACTGTAGGTGAGCGGTTCTCAAATACAGTAATATGTTATATTTGGGGCTAAGAAAAATCATAAAATTAGGACACTGCTATATAACGACCGTTCTAAAAAATTATAAATTTGGCGGATCGAACAGGGACGAGACGTTTTGACTGAAGCAGTACTATGGAAGCCTAGCGATTCCTAAGTTGTCTAATCACTAAACGACAAGATTTTTGATTAGTCGGCTCAATTCACATGCGCAAATTCAAAATGTTTTGTAGATCAAATCGTTTGTCCGAATTAAGATCCGTTTTCACCATTAAACTAGTCGCGACGAGATCTTCGAAACTAGATCCTATGTTGCTATATTCTGACAATATTTTTTTTGGACAAAAAGTTATCCACCCGTAACACACGAGTTATCCGAATTTCAGCACGTAAGTTATCCACTCAATAACATGTAAGTTATTCACTACTATAAAATTTACCTAGAGATCATGTATTAGAGATGAGTAATTTTTTTGTTTATCAACAAGTTATCCATTAGTAACATGAGAGTTATCCAGGCTTTAACATGTAAGTTATCCACCAAATAATATGTAATTCACCACTATAAAATTTTATTTACAGATAGAATATAAAAAGGTTTTCTAACGACACGGTCTTGTGGTCCGTCGCTCACTCGTAACGTACGGACTACTCAACCTCAAAAGGCTACCGTGCCAAACATCAAACATAATTTTTTTAAATGACCTAAATTTAAGCTTTTTTTGCATAGCCCATCCACCACGCATAACCTGTAATCTAGCGACTCGACTTTGTCGACGTCCGTCGCCACTAGTGTAGTGGACGAGTGATGAAGCCTTGAAGGGTTTGAGGATACCGAGCTAATCGCTGATCGACGCTAACACGTTTATTACAATAAAGTCTCGGTATCCTAACAACTAGTCTACCGCGTTTCAATTAAACTTACTCAACACATATGCGAGAACACCTCTATCCAATATATTTATACGGTGGGTAACTTATGTGTTACTGGATGGATAACTTATATATTATGACATGAATAACTCACGTGTTTAGGGTGGATAACCTTTTAATCCAAATATTTTTTTCTCGAAACATATCAACATGGGATCTGATTTTAAAGATCTCGTCACGACTAGTGCAACGATGAAAATGGATCTTAAATTGGATAAACGGTTTGATCTACATGACATTTTAAATTTTCAATATGATTCTAAGATGGCTGACATCAAGCGTTCACACTATAGCTGGCTCTGATTTGATCTGTCTTTTAGTACACCAGCGCATGCAGCGCACTTTATTCACGTCCGCTAGGTTTTGAATTTTTCAGACCAGTCTAAGAGTAGATTTACCTTTATCTTTCGTCGCTAACCGGTCGCTACCGCGGCGTACGGGTGACGAAGTCTCGAAGGGTGTTAGGGTATTAAACCTTCACCACTCGTCGATGCTCTGACACGAATTCTCGGTATCCTAACACATATACTACCGCGTTCCAATTAAATTAGTTCGTAGCTTATGTTTAATTAATTGTACTGAAATACATGTGCAATCGAGGTTTTATAAGGTGAAAAAGATATAAAAGTTATGCAAGTAAGAAATACGAGAACATCTCTATCCGACCCGTTTATATGTTGGATAACTTACATACTATGACATGGATAACTCACGTGTTAAGGCTTGATAACTTTTTGGTCCGAATTTTTTTTATCGAAACATATCAACATGGGATCTAGTTTCAAAGATCTTATCGCGATTAGTCCAACGGTGAAAACGGATCCTAAATCGGACAAATAGTTTGGTCTAGAAAACATTTTGAATTTTCGATTTGCTACTTAGCTGACTTTGATTCGATCGTTGTTAGGGGCACCGGATAATGCATCATACACGCGCCTTCACCAGGTTTAAATTTTTTTAGACCGGTCGCTATCTAGATTTTCCGTAAAATTATGGCTTGAAAAATCAAAGATTCGTGCTCCACATTTTCGGTTTGTGCAGATGACAGATTAAAAAAATATTTCTATGAAGATTCAGTCGAGACATCTATATTTGTACTCCTATATATTTTTAATTCAAAATGAAGTTTCTTACATTTTATTTGCAGGTGAGCGGTTCTCGGAGATCGTGGGCAGCCCGTACTACATGGCCCCGGAGGTGCTCCGGCGCAGCTACGGTCCCGAGGCGGACATCTGGAGCGCCGGCGTCATCCTCTACATCCTCCTCTGCGGCGTACCGCCATTCTGGGCAGGTACTTGCTTGACCCTATCTCCATTGATCAGTCCTCTTTCCCTCGCCACGATCGAACCAACAGAAGTCATCGTCATGCATCATCTTGGTAAAAATTCTGAAATGCAGAGACGGAGCAGGGCGTGGCGCGTTCCATCCTGAAAGGTGTGTTGGACTTCGAGCGGGAGCCGTGGCCTCGGATCTCCGACAGCGCCAAGAGCCTCGTCCGCCAGATGCTCGAGATGGATCCTCGGAAGCGCCTCACCGCCCGCCAAGTCCTCGGTACGTGTTCGCGCATCGAACATGCATCGATCATGGCGTCTGTCCGTCGTCGTTGACATCGATCTCTGGTGCAGAGCACCCGTGGCTGCAGGACGCGAAGACGGCGCCGAACGTGCCGCTGGGGGACGTGGTGCGGGCGCGGCTGAAGCAGTTCTCGGTGATGAACCGGTTCAAGAAGAAGGCCATGCGGGTCATCGCCGAGCACCTGTCGGCGGAGGAGGTGGAGGTGATCAAGGAGATGTTCGCGCTCATGGACACGGAGCGCAAGGGACGGGTCACGCTGCAGGAGCTCAAGGCCGGGCTCGCCAGGGTGGGCTCCAAGCTCGCCGAGCCCGAGATGGAGCTGCTCATGGAGGCCGCCGACGTGGACGGCGACGGCTACCTCGACTACGCCGAGTTCGTCGCCATCACCATCCACCTCCAGCGGCTCTCCAACGACCAGCACCTCCGCACCGCGTTCCTGTTCTTCGACAGGGACAGCAGCGGGTACATCGAGCGCGCCGAGCTCGCCGACGCGCTCGCCGACGACTCCGGCAGGGCCGACGACGCCGTGCTCGACCACGTCCTGCAGGAGGTCGACACCGACAAGGACGGCAGGGTCAGCTTCGACGAGTTCGTGGCGATGATGAAGTCCGGCACGGACTGGAGGAAGGCGTCGCGGCAGTACTCCAGGCAGCGGTTCAAGACCCTGAGCAACAGCCTGATGAAGGACGGCTCGCTCTCCATGGCGTGCGCCGACGTTGACAGATAGATGCATGTTCAGACTTCAGAAGTGTTTGCTTGCTGGTCGATGCGATGCTTGGTTTTTAATGCATACATCAATTGAATGGAGTTTATTCCGCAATTTGTTTCGTAATTTTGTTGTAGACTGTCTGAATCTTTGGCGGGATTTATTAGGCAGATGCTTTTGGTTTGGCGCTGGATCTGTAATTATGTGTGGCAGTAGAAGAAACATCCAACTCCTGCAGGATTTGTTTTTACTAGACCAAGGTTCTCCTCGATTCAAAGAAATTTCATACCAACCTTAGAGGATTCTATTTATTTCATGGATCTTATTTGTTTGTAGCAATGAAACTAGAGAAACAACTTAGTATGGAGTACTTTGCATGTAATTCGAAATGAAAATTTCTAACAAGACTAACTAAATGGTTGTTTTTCTATATCTACAGAAAGTACTATTTTCTTATGATGCAGTAAAACAACTTATATTCATGCTCATACATTTTCAATTTCGACACAAACTTTGGTTCAACATGCCATAGCATCCAACTCCTAAGATCTCCACTATACCTTTTTATGAATCCACGGACAATAGAGGGACATCAAGATTAGGAGACCTTTTAAAGGTCTTCTTTTAGCAAATGAAGCCAATGTGGCGTGAGTAAGCACAGATTCTGGTCAGACCAACTTATGATCCGTCGTGAATAATTTACCGAGAATTACAACAACAAATATGTAAGTTCAAAGAATGAGGGCCCACATGGCACCCCTAGAATACTCAACACGTTTGCATTTTCCTCTTATGAAAACCATATTCGAAAAAACGTAAATTAAGAAAACCATGAAAGATGCTAAGAATTTTACTTTTTAAGTACAACACTTTTTGAATCCATAAATTCTAGACCGAGAAGCTTCCGCATGCACGCTCCTGTTTGCACTAGTTGTATGTGTTATTTCCCACAACATCACCCTCTCTAGTCTTGGTTGGGATCATAGTATAGATTAAAACCAAATAATAATATAGTTTGAATAGTGCAAATATTTTCATCAAAAACCAAAGGATCTGACAAATGGGGCACATTGGATCAAATTAGTTCAGATTATTGAATGGTTTAGATTATGTTGCTATGAGGTTTCGCGAATCGAATACCTAGATATTAGGTGCGGGGTGAATACAACATGAGCATACATTGATCCTCACTTACTTTACACTAAACACTTTTAATTATTTTTAACCAATTCCATCAACAAAATACAATAAGTAGTATATTTTCTATAATTTAACAAGTTGACCAAATAAATGGTGCTAATAAATTTGAAGACTGAATGTTCTATTTCAATTCTTATGCGCTAATAAATTGAACCTTTCCCTTTATAAAAATGTTTGTATTTTCTAAAATTTTGTTTGATAGATGGCTGAGAAAAATCTTTCGTTGAATTGAATCTTCCATAGATTTTACAAAAGTATTAAAGATAGTCACATGTATTTTTGTATTAATATATGTTAGTAGATGTATTAGTGTCCTTAAATATCCCATTCAGCCCTATACTGTACTTATATAGCAAACTTATTGGAAGAGGTTTCTTGAGTGTATGATTATATTTCTAAGGTGTAATTCAATATAAACATACATTGTGTTCGATATCTAGAAGAGTTCTCATATCATTTGCATTCCTTCCACTGGGCTATTTGATGATCACTCCCGTATTCAAGTGATGGTAAACAATAAAAGACCAAGTTGGTTGTAATTGATCATAAGGGACCAAGCTGCTAAGGAAAAAATTATAAGGACTTATTCTACAAAATTGGTCAAAAGCAAATTAGATTAAAAATATATAAAGAAAATTTTGTGGGTCACGCTTGTCATTTGAAATCTCTTTTTAGCCAAGCTTGGTCAACTACCCCTGCACACACCGAGCCGATCCGATTCAGCTCCCTCCGACAATGGCTGCCACCAGGTGAGGTCGATTGAAAGATCGATACATGATGACTAGAGGGAGATGAATAGGAGTTCATGACAACCGCTGCAATCGAAAACATATGGTAAATACTATAAAACGTAGGCCGACGGAAACGATTCTTCGGACCATTTCAGCAGCGTTGATCGCATCCCCAATCCAACGCTTGGTGTTGCTCCCTACGCATCAGTTTTTTTCAATTAATATGCATGTTGCCATATAACGCCTCCACTAATTGAGCATAGGCTGATATACTGGAAACGTCTCCCCTAATCCATCCACTCCCATCCACATCCCCTCCTTGCTCTTGTTCCTTCGGCGGCCCCACGCACTATCCTCTCCCGCCTCTCTATGGATCTTTCATAGCACGCCAGCATGGATGAAGCTCCGACACGAGGAGACGTCGGTAAGGACGAAGTGACCGGCGGGCGGCAATAGCAGGCTTTGGAGGTATTCTAGAAGAAGCACTCTACCCCATGGATTTCTCTATGAGAGCTCCAAGATGGATCATCTGCTTTGTGAGGGAAGGTATGCCTATAGGTTGTTTGATGTTCTCAAGCAGTATCATAATTTTAATTATATATCTTGTTTGCAGCAAGGTCTTGGACGGCCGTAACAATAAGGCCGACTAGAAACTGCAGATACCACCAGACAACTCCATGCTCCATGGAGGGCGTGTATTGTCGTCGTCGGCTTTGTTGCCTTTCTTGGTCATGAGCATGGCTACGGTTGCAACACGTGTGAGCTGATCTGCGGTAGCAATGGTGTTGGAGTCCAAGTCTCAAAGATGACGACGATTAGCGAGCCGCCCGGATGCTTCCTATAATTGACGCTGTTGATTCCTTGATGTGACTAATTGTGCGCCTTAAATAGTATATACATTGCTTCAGGTTGTGTATATTAAGTTTACTAGTTCCTATGTATGTGCTTCCTGGGTTTTAGTAGCCATATCTGCTTTGGCATCATTTGTGACATGTTTCGAACTTATGTACACATGTTTCCAAGTATCTATTTATGTGTTTCGTTCTTACACAAGATTGGCAATGCTTCGGTACTATTTACTTCCTGCTTCAACAATCATCGAACTGTATTTCTATTGGCTAAATACCACATAAACGCAAAAAACTCACATATGATATGCTTAAAAAACACAATATGTTTCCTAGAACATGCATACACACATGCTTCCTTCCTTGCACTCACGCTACGTTAACATTGTTTGTTATAACATTATTCATGCTTCAACAGTCATAAAACCGTGTTTCAAAATGCAACAATACGGCTTCGTAGCAGAACCTGATCATGACATTGCTTGGAGAAAAACGTGACTGAACAATGAAGCATGGCTTTTACATTGGACTCATGTTTATTGTACGATGAAAACAATCAATCAGGCACGGAATGAAAATGAAGCAAATGGAATCATGCATGACTATATGGATCTGGCCAGGCCAGTAATGTATTAGGAGCATATATGGAAGCAAGGTGATTAAAGGAAGTTTCTTTGAAAACCACTGAGGAAGTGATTAATGGAGGATTTTACGGGAGTGATTAATAGGTGGTCCGCTATTTAATTGATCAAATTATTATGCTGGTTATTATTCTCATAGCCTAGGCCTAATAGACATCCTACAGCCAAAACTGCTTCAATCGTACGACCACAAGATGGTCCGATGGGAAGCAAATATCGGGAGCCGATCCCTAGCAGCGCCCAAAACATATTTGTAGAAGCTTTATGCAGATTGCAGATATAAAAGGGATGAAACCTAAGTCATCGATCTAATCAGTACCCATCGTCCATTGCGACACGCTGTTCGCCTCCGTCATCGATCTAATCCAAAAAATCTGTTTGTCCGACCGTTGGTGGCCTCACGTCTATGAGATGCATCATGCGGAGGATCCACCGATGCGCCGCCATTCGGAAGGTCTAGAATCAGTAGCGCAGCAGCGCCGTGACGGCAACAAAAACCGCCTAGACATGCTTATAGCATCTCCACTAGTATTTCCACGACGCTGATAGATGCTGAATTTAAGTCTGGTTGCTAAAATTTTGTCCAGTCGTGTTTCTAGAAAACTGTTTTTGTCTGGATTTAGGCCAATTTTGGTTCGGGCTCCCAAACCATTCCCAAGATTCCGGAAACGTCCTGGGAACACCGGATGAAGGGAACTCGGCGAAAAAAAAACGAAGCGGTGTGTGGACCCGCCGAGTCAGCGACGGAAGCCGAGTCATCGTCATCCACGGAACCACGCGGCGACCGCTGGACAATAACTGCCCGTCGCGTCGGCCACGCGTCGCCGAAGTGCCGCACCACCGTCACCGCCTCGGCTCCCGCGACGGACCGACGGACACTAACTTCCCGCAGTTTCCCCTTTTCTCGTCCTCGCCGCTACACCCCTCCCGCCCTCGCCGTTCATCTCGGCCTATGGAAGCCGTACCCCCCGCCGGAGCTCCTCACACTCTCTCACAGCTCCCCAGCCCACAACTCCTGCGAACTCACATCTCTTCTTCCCCACTTAGCCATGGCCGAGCGCTTTCCCGGCGACGGTGCGGCGGCGAACGGCTTCGGCCGCCGCATGCTCTACGACGCCAGCTACATGGCGCCGCCGGACACGCGGAACCTGCCGGGGTGGAAGCTTAGCGCCGACGGCATCCCAATCCCGCCGGCGCCGACGCCGGACGAACTGCCCGACGAGATCCAGGCCTTCATCGCGGCCATGGACGATCCCTCCGACGCCGAGAGCCCCGACAACCTCCTCTACTGGGAGACATTCTCCGTCGACCGCCGCGCCCAGGAGCTCGCCCGCCACGAGGGGCCGCCCGACTCGCCGCCGAAGCGCAACAATGCGACGGGTCGTTGACGTTTTTGGAGCACGCCAGGCCGGACGCTCGCGGCGGTGCTGCAGCACATCCACGCTGGGAACACCCCGCGGCTCGGCTTCCCGCGCACATCCACGCCGGCGGCCAGGTCGGGACGGCGCCCTCCGGCGAACTGGCTGCCGAGGAGGATGGCCAGCCTAAGCTCCTCCTCCTCTGCCTCCCACTCCTCGGGCTCCACGCCGCCCCGTAGGCCGACGGGGCCTTCGCCGGCGCTGCGCCTAGTCAAGCGCGAGGCGGTCTCGCCGGTCCGATCGCCGCCGCAGACACTCTCACGGGGCATCGTAATCAGCGAGCCACGCGTGCCGACGCAGTCGGCTCCCACTGGCCGCCTTCGCCGATCGAAGCCTGAGTCGGCGGACTGGTCAGTGCCGCTCGCCGAGGATAGCGCCATAAGGATGGCGATGGAGCAGTCGCTCCGCGACTCGGCGCCGCAGCCGTCGTCGCCGGATATCCTGGCTTGTCCAGGGCGGATTGGGAGGAGCAGGAGCGCCTCTGCGTCCAGTGCCTGCAGTAGGCGGCTGAGGAGCAGGTGGCCGGGAGGCAGGCGTGGTCCAGGCGCACACTCGCCTATCAGGGCGCCCCGCTCTTCGTCCTCGACGACGACGAGGAGGAAAGCCCCTCGTACCAGCCCTGGAGGTGCGACGACGCCGGCCAGGGGAGCTCCCGCCCGCCACAGCCGCCGAGCAACGACGACGACGACGGCAAGGACGATGGCAGGGCCGATCCAGGCTACACGTCCTTCTACGGCAACTTCGACATGTAGAAGCGGCGACAGCACAGGCGAAGGCGATGGTGGCGTCCTTTTTTAATATTTTAGTTTATTATCTAGTAATATAGTTTAAATTCGATGTAATCCGCCTATATTCGCCCATCTTTAATGAAATCCGTCTGAATTTGCCAAACTCGTCTGAAATTTAACCGAAAGCAGAAACTTAACATGAGAACGCGAGTGAAACAGACCAAAATCAAGTTTCGTCCAGCTAAATTCGGATTTCAGCCTAGGATAGACCAACGCGAATAGGGATGCTCTTACCGGAGGACAGCGCCGACCACCACGGGGCCCGCAATACCGTGCCCGCATGCAGCCCCGCTCCGATTCTACTAGACCTAGGGCTCTACATGGAGAAAAACAAGAGTCCAGGACTCGTTCTCTTGTGAATTTATATTTTCTGAAAAGAGGAAAACCAGGAGTTGAGATCAATTTTAGCGGGATCCCCGTGAGAACCGTACTGGATTCATCGTTCCAAAATAGGCCAGGTCACACCCCCGATACCGAATAACCGTTTGAGAGATGTATAGCCAGATGTTTCCTATTTTTGCCGGTCCCCATCCCCCGTCTCTCGTTCCCTTCGTACCGGTAACATGGCAACTATGGAGGAGCACACCTATTTGTTTCCCAAAGTTCAACTTCTTGGCACCAACTAGGCCTCGAGATGATGACTCGATTTTAGTCATTTTTATCCTTGTTTAAACCGGATATTTTTCAATAGTTTTCTTGTATTGTTCCTCCGACCTATGGCTAATTACTAATTATTGTGCAAATCTTCTTGGTATTTTATTTCCTTGCATAAATGGACATATTGATTATGCAATTTTCAGAAATTAAAGGTGAAAGAGAATTTTCCTCCATAAGTAGTTTTGGGTGTTTGATTACAACATAATCATCCTATTAACGAGTCCTTAAGCTTCTCAGTAGAATGTGAAAAGATCGAAGATGGTTTCTAGTGTTTTTCTCTTTCTTGAGTCGTAAGAAATCCGTAGTATCAAGGGGATTGCATAGTGGTAGGTATGGTGAAATCAAATCATGTACTCCTACACAAACATATACCGCACCCATAAAACCTTCCTATGATTGGCCGGAGAGAGCCCTCAAATCCTTGGTGTTGGTTTGTTTTGGGGATCGAAATTTTCGGATGGTATACCTGGAAGTTGGAATTTACGGTATCGACCAACAAAATATCCTATCCGTGTAAAATCTCAGGCCTAAATATGTTGAGCTGCGCCAAGTTGTGCGGCTCTCATCATCGGCTCGGAGTTATTCGTGGGATTTTTTAAACTTTCAATCAAGCTAGAATATACATATTTTATTTTATTAATCAAAAAAGAGAGTGTTGTGTCTGGGAAGCACACAGACCCATGATTGAAGATATGACATCAATTCATCAAATACTTTTTTTTCAGCCGGACCAGACCCTCTTTCCAGTAAGGTTCCATGGTTTTTGCCGGGTAAATACCAATTGTACTCAATTGTCTGGTAAAGGCGCTACAGTGTGATGAAGTCACCGTAGAGAACAGGTCCGGCCGAGCGAAAGCTAGTGCATCTATATCGGAGTACTATCTGTCGTCTAGGGTCTTAGTACGTTTTTACTCCCTCTGTTTTATAATATAAAATGTTTTAGTTTTGTAAATATAATGTATCTAAACACCTTTTAGTGTGTAGGTTTGAAGAGGTTCACTCCGAATCTATACACTAAAAGATGTCTAGATACATTACCTTTACAAACCTAAAACATTATATATTTTGAAACAGAGGGAGTACATCGCAAATGGCAGGCGCCGCTGACGACCATGACAGTGAAATATGTACAAAAACACGCTAGCTGAGAAAAGGTCCACATTGCCAGCAACTGGAATGGACATGTTCACCGACACGCCGCGCACCCCTCTGGACTCTGGTGGAGTGCTATGGTTCCGGCAACTCCTGCCCCACCGGCTGGGGAGCCAGTCTCAGTCTTCCCCGACACTCCTGAGGCTGGCTCCAAGACCCGGACTGGTCGTCGGCCCAGGCCTCCTCCTCCTCCTCCCTCCCGCTCCAGTGCTAGGATCGCTGGCGCCAGGATGGTGACTGGGGGGAGGGAGCCGACCATTCTCGAGCAGGCAGTTTCGCGGACTGTGGTCTGGAACCTCGACTCAGGTACGTCGTCCACCCCTCTAGCCCCACCACTCATTTCATCCCCTCCTTCGGGGTCTAGGTTCTCTGTCTTGGTAGATGTCCCCGAAGAACAGCTTGATACGGTGGCCAGAGATTGTGGGGTGGTGTTTCGTGGGGAACGCGGTTCCCGACTAGAGCAGATTGCGGCGCTTAAGGCTAAGGAGACCTACGACGGGGCATTGGCGGCAGCTCGTGCTCAGGCGGAGCGCGAGAAGTTGCCAGTGCCCCAGGCCGCTAGCGACGCAGTCTCACAAAGCCTGGGCGCTAGTGGGAGTAGATTGTTGGAGATATGCCCTAGAGGCAATAATAAAAGTAGTTATTATTATATCTTTGTGTTTATGATAAATGTTTACATTCATGCTATAATAGTATTAACAAGGAAACATTAATACTTGTGTGATTTGTGAACTTAATTTGAAGTCCCTAGTAAAGCCTCTATATAATACTAGCTTGTTGGTTAATGGATGATTGTGGTTTCCCTATCATGAACATTGAGATGTGATTAACAACAAGATCATATCGTTAGGAGAATGATATGATGGACATACTCCTATAGATAAGCGTAGCATAAAGATCAAGTCATTTTAATAGTTCAATTGCTATATGCTTTCTGATACATAGTAATCTAATTCCTTCGACCATGAGATCATGCATATCACCTTTACCGGATGGATGCTTTGATGACATCAAACACCACACCATAACTGGGTGGCTATAAAGGTGGCATTGAGTGTTCGGAAAGTATTGGTTGAAACACATGGATCAAGAGTGGGATTTGTCCATCCATATGACGGATAGATATACTCTTGGCCCTCTCGGTGAAATGTCATCCAATTAGCTTGCAAGCATGTGACTGGCTCACAAGGGATCACATATCACGGGAACAAGAAAAGAGTACTTATCGGTAACGAGGTTGAACTAGGTATGCAGAGATACCGACGATCATAACCTCGGATAAGTAATCTATCGTGAGACAAAGGGAAATTGATATCGTATGTAAGTGGTTCATTCGATCGCAAAGTAATCGTAGAAATATGTGGGAGCCATATGAATTTCCAGATTCCTCTATTGGTTATTGTTTGGAGAAGTGTCTCGATCATGTCCGCATAATTCACGAACCGTAGGGAGACACACTTAAGGATTCGACGTTGTTTGAGTAGTTATGGAATGATGAGAAAGAGACCGAATGTTGTTCGGAGTCTCAAATGGGATTCGGGATATCACGAGGAGATCCGGAATGGTCCGGAGAATAAGATTCATATAAGGAAAGTCCCGTTTCGGAGTTGGGGAATGGTTCCGGTGTTTTCATCGGGAATGTTCTAGAATGTTCCGGAATGTCCGGCACTCCATAGGGGAAGGGTACATGAATGTGTTGTATCAAGTTGGTATGATTGCATCATGTACTAAGTGTCATCGCTGAACCAAATAAAGGATTAATTCAAATCCTAGTTTGAAAAGTCAAACAGCTAGTTTAAAAAGTCAAACGGCTAAATTTGGAAAGAGGAAAAGAGGAGGAGTGGGAAACCGAGTTGGGGAGGAGTTCCCTCCTCCAACCGGTGGCGCCCACCCAAGCCGAGTTGGGGAGGGACTCCTCTCCCTCCCCTTGGCCGGTCGGCCCCCTCCACCTATATAAGGAGGGGCAGGGCTCCCCTCCTTGACACACAAGATCCTCTCCTCCAAACCCTAGCCCCAAGCCGCCGCCGCCTCCATAGCCGCCGCCGGCCCTAGGGCAAACCCTAGCCGCCGTCTAGCTAATCCCTAGCCGCCGGCTTGCCCCCTCCTTGGTGTGTCTAAACCCTAGAACACCGAGGGACTCTCTCATACTCCACCATACTCGCTCCGGCTTAAGGCGAAGCCCTGCGAGATCTCCCCTCTACTTCCGGTACCACGTCGTTGTGCTGCCGGAATCGCGAGGAGAGTGCTACAACCTCCGCTGCCTACTGGAACAAGGGAGAGGAAGGTCTTCGTCGAGTACCGAACGTGTGACCGACTGCGGGAGCGCTGCCGAAACGCAACGCCGGAAGGATCGTCTACGCGATCTTGAGATCGGAAAGAGTACGACTACATCACCCACGAGAATCCGCTCTCGTTAAACACTTTGGAATCTTCGAGGGTGAGTTATTCTATCGACTCGTTGCTACAATCTAGTAGATAGATCTTGGCTTGTTTGTTTGTATGCGGTAGAAAATTTTTGTTTTCCATGCTACGAAACCCAACAGTGGTATCAGAGCCGTGTCTATATGTAGATCTGTTGCACGAGTAGAACACAATGGTCATTGTGGGCGTTGATGCTTTTATTGTCGATTGTTTCTTGTGTACTTTGCATCTTGCGGGATGTTGGGATGAAGCTGTAGGGGTTCGTAGCATGGAAAACAAAAATTTTCTACCGCATACAAACAAACAAGCCAAGATCTATCTACTAGATTGTAGCAACGAGTCGATGGAATAACTTACCCTCGAAGATTCCAAAGCGGTTAACGAGAGCAGATTCTCGTGGGTGATGTAGTCGTACTCTTTCCGATCTCAAGATCGCGTAGACGATCCTTCCAGCGCCGCGTTCCCGCAGCGCTCCCGCAGTCGGTCACACGTTCGGTACTCGACGAAGACCTTCCTCTCCCTTGTTCCAGCAGGCAGCGGAGGTTGTAGCACTCTCCTCGTGATTCCGGCAGCACAACGGCGTGGTACCGGAAGTGGAGGGGAAATCCCGCAGGGCTTCGCCTTAAGCCGGTGCGAGTATGGTGGAGCTTATGAGAGAGGCTATTAGTGGTCTAGTAATTAGACACACCAATTAGAGGGCTCTAAATCAATTAGAAGGCTCTAAACCGAAATAGCTCTAAACCGGGGTTTAGGTCTAGGGTTTAGTTTAGAGGATAGGAACTAGTGTGTACTAGGAGGGAGCCCTGCCCCTCCTTATATAGGTGGGAGGGGCTGGCCGGCCAAGGGGAGGGAGGGGAGTCCCTCCCCAACTCGGCTTGGTGGGGCGCCGGCTTGGGGAGGAGGACTCCCTCCCCAACTCGGTTTCCTCCTCTCCTCCCACTTCCCAAAATTGCCGTTTGACTTTCAAACTGGCCGTTTGACTTTTCAATTTAGGATTTAAATAAATCCTTTATTTTGGGCAGCGAAGACACCTAATACATGATGCAATCATTCCAACTCATAATGACACATTCATGTACCCTTCCCCCTCCGGAGTGCCGGACATTCCGGGACCTTCTAGAATGTTCCCGATGAAAACACCGGAACCATTCCCCAACTCCGAAACGGGACTTTCCTTATATGAATCTTATTCTCCGGACCATTCCGGATCTCCTCGTGATATCCCGGATCCCATCCGAGACTCCGAACAACATTCGGTCTCTTTCTCATAATACCATAACTACTCAAACAACGTCGAATCCTTAAGTGTGTCTCCCTACGGTTCGTGAATTATGCGGACATGATCGAGACACTTCTCCGAACAATAACCAATAGAGGAATCTGGAAATTCATATGGCTCCCACATATTTCTACGATTACTTTGCGATCGAATGAACCACTTACATACGATACCAATTTCCCTTTGTCTCACGATATGTTACTTATCCGAGGTTATGATCGTCGGTATCTCGGCATACCCAGTTCAACCTCGTTACTGATAAGTACTCTTTTCTCGTTCCCGTGATATGTGATCCCTTGTGAGCCAGTCACATGCTTGCAAGCTAATTGGATGACATTCCACCGAGAGGGCCCAGAGTATATCTATCCGTCATATGGATGGACAAATCCCACTCTTGATCCATGTGTTTCAACCAATACTTTCGGAACACTCAATACCACCTTTATAGCCACCCTGTTACGGTGTGGTGTTTGATGACATCAAAGCATCCATCCGGCAAAGGTGATATGCATGATCTCATGGTCGAAGGAATTAGGTTACTATGTATCAGAAAGCATATAGCAATTGAACTATTGAAATGACTTGATCTTTATGCTACGCTTATCTATAGGAGTATGTCCACCATATCATTCTCCTAACGATATGATCTTGTTGTTAATAACATCTCAATGTTCATGATAGGGAAACCACAATCATCTATTAACCAACAAGCTAGTGAAGTATAGAGGCTATACTAGGGACTTCAATTTAAGTTTACAATTCACACAAGTATTAATGTTTCCTTGTTAATACTATTATAGCATGAATATAAACATTTATCATAAACACAAAGATATAATAATAACTATATTTATTATTGCCTCTAGGGCATATCTCCAACAGTCTCCCACTTGCACTAGAGTCAATAATCTAGTTTCAAACCTTTGTGTATTCAACACCTATGGCTTTCCGGTGTTGCATGTACACGATTGCTAGTGGTCAACTGATCTCCGGATCTGACACTTCCAGGTCCGTGTGTAATTGCATGTCTTTGCGTCTCTACGCATCACTCATTCTCTAATGAGATGGCTTTGTATAATTTGGTCTTTCGGTGTGACCTTTAGTTCTTTGGGTTAAAACATGTTGATAATATTGTCGCACAATATATCTTCATAGTATTATCCCGCTGTGAACTACACCTAGTTTGATAACAAACTACTTGACACAAATGCCCTCTTTTGCTGCTATAATAGCAGTCATATACTTAGCCTTTCGTTGAAGTATCTGTCACAATGTCTTAACTTTGGAACTCATCCAAATCCATTATGGAACTCACTTTCCATTATATTGTGCCACCCTTAATTTAGATTGAGATAAACTTAATTTGTACTCTGTGACAAAACTAGTATCAATGCAGTACTTTTACAATGAACTAACCATCTATTTGTCACTTCTACAAATAATATACTCTTAGTTCTTCCAAAAATCATAAGAATATCCTTACTATCGTCCAATGATCATCTTATGAATCATTCTGGTATATGCTCATAACTTTTAGAGCATAGGACATATCTGGATTTGTACATACCACAGTATGATTGATATAAACACTCTTTGTGATTTCATACATCAAGTATCAATCTATACTTGAATCTTTGTTTCACTTACCAAATGTCAATACACTTGAATATATCATCAACATTGAACTCTTTCAATCCTTTCTGTGCGACAAGAACCTTTTCTTGTAGTTTCTATATTGAACTCATTCAATATCTCGTTTATGTACTTCTGGCACAACCATATTAGCATCTATTGATGCCAAATATTTGGGTTTTGCCTAAGTCTTTCATCAGGATGAAATTCTTAATATGTGTTAATAAAAGATACATCATTTCTAATCAACAATATGTCCTCCACATAATGTATTAGAAATATGTCTTTAGCGCTCCCACTTAATTTCTTGCAAATGCAAGCATCTTCATTGTCTCCGATGAAATTAAACTCTTTTAACAGTTTCATCATAGTGAAGATTCCAACTCCGCTATGCTTACTTCAACCATTGAAGTTTGCATATGCATTCAGCATCCTTTGAATTAACAAAACCCTTTGGACCATGTCATGCACACGTCCTAGGTAACAATTCTATTAGAAGAACTTGTTTTGTTTATTCAACTACCACATAACAAAAATTATATGTAGTGGTTGCTATATTAATCCGTATAGACTAAATATCGCTATGAAAGATTAAATCTTGTCATAGTCAATCCTTGAACATTGTTGTGAACTTCTCCCAACATGTCGATTATAGATGTGAAACATCCATGTCTATTTCTTTATAGATCCAAACACAACTGTAAGGTCTTACACCTTTCTCGAGGGTCCTTCAAGTTCAAAACTTGATTTCTCGTGTATGGAATTATCACGGATTTTATGGCTTCAAGCCATTTGACGGAGTCAGGGCCCATCATCGCTTCTTTGCATGTAGTCCGTTCATTATTCTCAAATAATGATTCAACCCTCAAATCTTAGTATTTGATTGTTTACTCGACCTACTTGTTTCAATAGAAACTTAGACCTCCGTGACCACAACCTTTGAGGCACGTGAGTCATGAGCATTATTGCTGCCTCCGGAACACTTTTCGGTGCTGCGCAACTTTGCACATATAGCTAAGGTTCTTTTAACCTTATCAAAGTTCTATTGTCCTCCCACTTAACTTTTCACGAAAAATTCCTTCTTTAAAGAAACTTGACGTTCCAAGCAACAAACACTTTTGTCTCCGGTGTTTTTGGAGGAATACTTAATATTTATACAAAGACAGGTTTATCCGACTTTGGTTGCACACATCTTTCTTATGCATAGCATACCAATGTTTTAAGAAAGGACTACTTGGGTTTTATCCCAAACCATAACTTTATATGGTGTCATTTCAGCGGATTATGATGGAGCTCTTTTTAGTGGAAAAGCGGTAGTCTCTAAAGCTTTTAATCTTTAAAATATAATGGCAGTTCTATATTTTACACCTTTGATCTTACCATGTCAAACAAGGTTTTAATTACATATCTCGAACGCTCCATACTCTTATGGTGTTTCGGGAAATGTAAATCCACGGAACGATTCCTTAAATCTTAGGTATTATGCTAAACTTGTAACTCAAATATCTTCCTTTATGATCTTATCATAAACTATTTATATTCTTGTTACAATGATTTTGCACTTCATCTTGAAATCTTTGAACTTTTCAAATATTTCATACTTCATCCTTATTAAGTAAATATTCATATATTCACTCAAATTTTCGGAGAAAGCATATGAAGTTGAAATCCATCGCTCTTGACTACACATAATGGAGTTCGTACAACAATATGCACAAGTTCCAATAAGCTAGTCTTTCGTTCCCTTTTGGCCTATGAACGAAGTTTTAATTATTCTCTAGGAAAGTTTCACAAACGTCATTTGATCAAAAATCAAAAGACTCCAAAATTCCATCCACATGGAGTTTCTTCATGTTTTCTTTCCAATATAATTTAAACTGCGATGTCACTTCCTAAGTGATCTTTCAATCAATTTGTCTTTCGACATTTTTTAGCACTAGTTTTATGGATGTGATTTCTCCAACGAGATTTGTGAATCATCCATCTTTTATGGATTACGGCAATTATTTGAACAACCCTTTTGTTCTCATAATACCTGATAAAACAAATCTTGAAGGCAAGCTTTGATGTTTTAACGAGCAACACAATAACCCTTTATTTGTTCTCGATGAACATCATCACATATTCTTTTGCTAGTTACTTAGGCCATTGTAGTTCATGAATTGTGTTGTTTCGTATGACGATTCATACCAACAAATTCAGTATAAAATACTTAAGAACCACACTGTTTAATGAGCAAAGAATATAGCCATAACATGTATATCATCTATATACTTAAACTGAACAATTCTAGTCTTTTCTTTTCTGCCATATATTTCTGAGATTCTCTTTCAGTATTTCCTTTTCTGTTTGAAAGAATCTATCAACATTAATAGTGGAGTCATACATATGACACATAGTCCAAAGCGTGTATAATTAAATACCAATGTCTTTGGATTTGCACTTTGAAGTAGATCACCATCATCAAATGTTTGGTGTTCTTTCAAATTCCTTTCTTTAGTAATCTATTGGTGTAGTAAACATTTTACCTACATCAAATATTCACCTTTATCATGGAATCGTCCATGACCAAGCTACTTTTAGCTTATAACGGTGAATCGCGAGTATAATGTTGCTCTCCAAAACCTTTTGGAAGATTAGGACAACTAGTGTCTCCAACCTTTTGCAAATTTTCATCAAATATGAGAACATGACTTTTGCCATATTATACTCTATCATGTTGTAACCAAAACTTTGTTTCAGATATCACAATATCTTCCACATATCATGGTTTCTGAAACAACTCTTTCAGATCCTAGATAACCTTGATATTAAGACAATCCTTTGAATATCAAGAATCATGGAGACAAACATGATACTTTATATACTAACACTTGGAATTGTTACTCTTGATTTAATACCAATTATTAAACTTCATGGAGTAACCGGAACTTACTGAAAGTTTGCAATAGGACTTTTAAACTTTAGATTAACACTTCAAAACAATACGATACCAGTTCGTAAAGTAACTAATCAGAATTCTATAGTTCTATCATCTCAATTATAACTAAGCGCAAGGTGGTAAACGGATGCCAATGACTACAACAACTATGCAAATTCACTTTGATTTAGTTTATGATAAATTGAGTTCTAATTAATAATTAAATTAATCTAGGTGAACTCCCACTCAAAACAACATCCCTCACATTGTTTTAGTGATCACACGAACCAAATCCACCACATCAAAACCGATCATCACGAGAGTTGATATGGCTTCAATGGCGAACAATCAACATGTTCATCATATCTACTATATGACTCATGCTCTACCTTTCGGTAATCCATGTTCCTGAGGCCATGTCTGTACATGCTAGGCTCGTCAAGATCAAACCTTAGCTACCGCATAAGCAAATCTGGCTTGCTTACGTTGTATTCACCCGCGGAATCAAAGACACCCGATCATCACGTGGTGCTTCGAAGCAGCAAGCTTTGGCAACGGTGCATACTAAGGGTGAACACTTTAGAACTTGAAATTTATGTGCATGAGGGATCATCTTATAATGCTACCGTCATCTACTAAGCAATACAAGATGCATAAAGGATTAACATCACATGCAATTCATAATATGTGATATGATATGGCCTTTCTTCTTTGTGCTTCCGATCTCCATCTTCAAGCACGAACATGATCTCCATCATCACCAGCATTGCATCAAGGTCAATGACGCTTCACCATGGTTGTCGTCCACCGGCTTCAACTATTACAACTATTTTGAATAGACACGCAGGTCTTAACAGAAATTAAAGACAACCATATGGCTCCTGCCGGTTGCCAACTTACAATAAGGAACATTGCATACATCAAATATAATCACAATCATGGCCATATCACATCACTGCACACCCCTGCAAAACAAAGTTAGACGCTTCTACTTTCTTTGCATATTTTACGTGGTTTGGGGCTTTCCATAAGTGTCGTTCTAACCTACGAACAAGAACCACAACATTGATACTAGCATTGTTGATTACCCGTTGTAAATTGGATCTTTACTATGCTAGGAGAAACAGGCACCCGCAAAGCCACTTATGCAATACGAGTTGCATGTCAAGCGTGGAGCAAGTCTCATGAACGATGTCATGTAAGGTTAGCCCGGGCCGCTTCATACCAACATACCGCAAGATGCAAAGTACACAAAAAGCAATCTACAATAAAAGCATCAATGCCCACAATGACCATTGTGTTCTACTCGTGCAACAGATCTATATATAGACACGGCTCTGATACCACTGTAGGGGTTCGTAGCATGGAAAACAAAAATTTTCTACCGCATACAAACAAACAAGCCAAGATCTATCTACTA
This sequence comes from Avena sativa, assembly GCA_916181665.1. Lineage (NCBI taxonomy): Eukaryota > Viridiplantae > Streptophyta > Magnoliopsida > Poales > Poaceae > Avena > Avena sativa. The sequence goes on from OV702296.1 coordinate 291,962,927, forward strand.
GATTGTAGCAACGAGTCGATGGAATAACTTACCCTCGAAGATTCCAAAGCGGTTAACGAGAGCAGATTCTCGTGGGTGATGTAGTCGTACTCTTTCCGATCTCAAGATCGCGTAGACGATCCTTCCAGCGCCGCGTTCCCGCAGCGCTCCCGCAGTCGGTCACACGTTCGGTACTCGACGAAGACCTTCCTCTCCCTTGTTCCAGCAGGCAGCGGAGGTTGTAGCACTCTCCTCGTGATTCCGGCAGCACAACGGCGTGGTACCGGAAGTGGAGGGGAAATCCCGCAGGGCTTCGCCTTAAGCCGGTGCGAGTATGGTGGAGCTTATGAGAGAGGCTATTAGTGGTCTAGTAATTAGACACACCAATTAGAGGGCTCTAAATCAATTAGAAGGCTCTAAACCGAAATAGCTCTAAACCGGGGTTTAGGTCTAGGGTTTAGTTTAGAGGATAGGAACTAGTGTGTACTAGGAGGGAGCCCTGCCCCTCCTTATATAGGTGGGAGGGGCTGGCCGGCCAAGGGGAGGGAGGGGAGTCCCTCCCCAACTCGGCTTGGTGGGGCGCCGGCTTGGGGAGGAGGACTCCCTCCCCAACTCGGTTTCCTCCTCTCCTCCCACTTCCCAAAATTGCCGTTTGACTTTCAAACTGGCCGTTTGACTTTTCAATTTAGGATTTAAATAAATCCTTTATTTTGGGCAGCGAAGACACCTAGTACATGATGCAATCATTCCAACTCATAATGACACATTCATGTACCCTTCCCCCTCCGGAGTGCCGGACATTCCGGGACCTTCTAGAATGTTCCCGATGAAAACACCGGAACCATTCCCCAACTCCGAAACGGGACTTTCCTTATATGAATCTTATTCTCCGGACCATTCCGGATCTCCTCGTGATATCCCGGATCCCATCCGAGACTCCGAACAACATTCGGTCTCTTTCTCATAATACCATAACTACTCAAACAACGTCGAATCCTTAAGTGTGTCTCCCTACGGTTCGTGAATTATGCGGACATGATCGAGACACTTCTCCGAACAATAACCAATAGAGGAATCTGGAAATTCATATGGCTCCCACATATTTCTACGATTACTTTGCGATCGAATGAACCACTTACATACGATACCAATTTCCCTTTGTCTCACGATATACTTATCCGAGGTTATGATCGTCGGTATCTCTGCATACCCAGTTCAACCTCGTTACTGATAAGTACTCTTTTCTCGTTCCCGTGATATGTGATCCCTTGTGAGCCAGTCACATGCTTGCAAGCTAATTGGATGACATTCCACCGAGAGGGCCCAGAGTATATCTATCCGTCATATGGATGGACAAATCCCACTCTTGATCCATGTGTTTCAACCAATACTTTCGGAACACTCAATACCACCTTTATAGCCACCCTGTTACGGTGTGGTGTTTGATGACATCAAAGCATCCATCCGGCAAAGGTGATATGCATGATCTCATGGTCGAAGGAATTAGGTTACTATGTATCAGAAAGCATATAGCAATTGAACTATTGAAATGACTTGATCTTTATGCTACGCTTATCTATAGGAGTATGTCCACCATATCATTCTCCTAATGATATGATCTTGTTGTTAATAACATCTCAATGTTCATGATAGGGAAACCACAATCATCTATTAACCAACAAGCTAGTGAAGTATAGAGGCTATACTAGGGACTTCAATTTAAGTTTACAATTCACACAAGTATTAATGTTTCCTTGTTAATACTATTATAGCATGAATATAAACATTTATCATAAACACAAAGATATAATAATAACTATATTTATTATTGCCTCTAGGGCATATCTCCAACAGAAGCGGCCCGGGCTAACCTTACATGACATCGTTCATGAGACTTGCTCCACGCTTGACATGCAACTTGTATTGCATAAGTAGCTTTGCGGGTGCCTGTTTCTCCTAGCATAGTTAAGATCCAATTTACAACGGGTGATTAACAATACTAGTATCAATGTTGTGGTTCATGTTCATAAGTTAGAACGACACTTATTGAAAGCCCTAAACCACGTAAAACATGCAAAGAAAGTAGAGGCGTCTAACTTTGTTTTGCAGGGGTGTGTTGTGATGTGATATGGCCATGCTTGTGATTATATTTGATGTATGCAATGTTCCTTATTGTAAGTTGGCAACCGGCAGGAGCCATATGGTTGTCTTTAATTTCTGTTACGACCCGCATGTCTATTCAAAGTAGTTGTAATAGTTGAAGCCGGTGGACGACAACCATGGAGAAGCGTCATTGACCTTGATGCAATGTCGGTGATGATGGATATCATGTTCGTGCTAGAAGATGGAGATCGGAAGCACAAAGAAGAAAGGCCATATCATATCACATATTATGAATTGCATGTGATGTTAATCCTTTATGCATCTTATATTGCTTAGTAGACAACGGTAGCATTATAAGATGATCCCTCATGCACATGAATTTCAAGTCATAAAGTGTTCACCCTTAGTTAGCACCGTTGCTAAAGCTTGTTGTTTCGAAGCACCACGTGATGATCGGGTGTGTTAGATTCTGCAAGTGCATACAACGTGAGCAAGCCAGATTTGCTCATGCGGAAACTAAGGTTTGATCTTGACGAGCCTAGCATGTACAGAAATGGTCTCGGAACACGGATCACCGAAAGGTAAAGCATGAATCATATAGTAGATATGATGAACATGTCGATTGTTCGCCATTGAAACTATATCAACTCTCGTGATGATCGGTGTTGATGTGGTGGATTTGGTTCGTGTGATCACTAAAACAATGTGAGGGATATTGTTTTGAGTGGGAGTTCACCTAGATTAAATTTATTAATTTGAACTCAATTTGTCATAAACTTAGTCTAAACTATTGCAAATATGTTGTAGATCAATGGCAGCCCCTACCATCAATTTTAATGCGTTCCTAGAGAAAGAAAAGTTGAAAAACAATGGAAGCAACTTTGCGGATCGGTTCCGCAATTTGAGGATTGTCCTCACAGCTGGTAATTTGACCTATGTGCTGGATGCACCGCTGGGTGACCCACCTGCAGCTGATGCCGCCGATGAAGTAAAGAATGTTTACCTCACTCGGAAGACTCAGTACTCCACAGTTCAGTGTGCTATCTTGTATGGTTTAGAATCGGAGCTTCAGAAAAGGTTTGAGAATTCAGACCCATATGATATTGTCGAGGATCTCAAATTGATCTTTGAGACTCATGCGGCAATTGAAAGCTATGAGGCTTCTGAAAAGTTCTTTAACTGCAAGATGGAAGAGGGCAGCTCTGTCAGCGAGCATGTGCTTAAGATGTCTGGGCACGCAAACAAACTTCAAAGCTTGGGTATAGTGATTCCCAATGCTTTGGGGATTTACCGTGTCCTCCAATCACTTCCACCAAGTTACAAGAACTTTGTGATGAACTACAACATGCAAAACATGAACAAGACGTTGCCAGAACTCTTTGCCATGTTGAAATCTGTAGAAGTGGAGATCAAGAAAGAGCACCAAGTGTTGTTGGTCAATAAGACCACCAAATTCAAGAAAGGCAAGTCTAAGCAGAAGGGACACTTCAAGAAGGGTGGTAAGAAAGTTACCACACCGACGAAGAAGACCAAGGCTGGACCTAAGCCTGATATTGAGTGCTTTTACTGCAAGGGAGAAGGTCACTGGAAGCGGAATTGCCCAAAGTACTTGGCGGATTTGAAGAACGGCAACATCAAGAAGAAAGGTATATCTGATGTACATGTTATTGATGTGTATCTCACTAGTACTCGTAGTAGTGCCTGGGTATTTGATACTGGTTCGGTTGCTCATATTTGTAACTCGAAACAGGTGCTGCAGAATAAACGGAAGCTAGCGAAGAACAAGGTGACGATGCGCGTTGGAAACGGATCAAAGGTTGATGTGATCGCGGTCGGCATGCTACCCCTTCATCTACCATCGGGATTAGTTTTATACTTAAATAATTGTTATTTGGTGCCTGCGTTAAGCATGAACATTATATCAGGGTCTTGTTTATTGCGAGACAGTTACTTGTTTAAGTCTGAGAATAATGGTTGTTCGATTTATATGAGTAATATGTTTTATGCACATGCACCTTTGATAGATGGTCTATTCTTGTTGAATCTCGATAGTGGAAATACACATATTAATAACATTGAGGCTAAACGTTTAAAATCGAGCGATAACTCGACCTATATGTGGCACAGTCGTCTTGGTCACATTGGAGTGAAGCGTATGAAGAAACTCCATTCCGATGGACTTCTTGAATCACTTGATTTCGAATCACTTGATAGATGCGAAGCATGTCTGATGGGTAAAATGACTAAGACTCCATTTTCTGGTATGATGGAGCGAGCTACGGACTTATTGGAAATCATACATACCGATGTGTGTGGTCCAATGAGTGTAGCATCGCGCGGTGGTTATCGTTATGTTCTTACCTTCACGGATGACTTGAGTAGATATGGGTATATCTATTTCATGAAACATAAGTCCGAAACTTTCGAGAAGTTTAAGGAATTTCAAAGTGAGGTAGAGAATCAACGTAACAAGAAGATTAAATTTCTACGTTCTGATCGTGGAGGTGAATATCTAAGTTACGAGTTTGGCGAGCATTTGAAGAAATGCGGAATACTTTCACAATTGACACCGCCGGGAACACCACAATGTAATGGTGTGTCCGAACGTCGTAATCGAACTCTCTTAGATATGGTTCGTTCTAAGATGTCACTTACAGATTTACCGCTATCATTTTGGGGTTATGCATTAGAAACAGCCGCATTCACTTTAAATAGGGCACCGTCTAAATCCGTTGAAACGACACCGTATGAATTATGGTTTGGGAAGAAACCTAGATTATCGTTCCTTAAAGTTTGGGGGTGCGAAGCCTATGTAAAGAAGTTACAGCCGGACAAGCTTGAACCCAAAGCGGAAAAATGCGTCTTCATAGGATACCCGAAGGAAACTATTGGGTATACCTTCTATCATAGATCCGAAGGCAAAATCTTCGTTGCCAAGAATGGATCCTTTCTAGAGAAGGAATTTCTCTCGAAAGAAGTGACTGGAAGGAAAGTAGAACTTGACGAGGTTGTTGAACCTTCTCTCGAAATTGCAAGTAGCGCAGCACCGAAAGAAGTTCCTGTGGTGCCTGCACCAATAAGAGAGGAAGCTAATGATGGTGATCATGAAACTTCGGTTGAAGTTGCTACAGAGCCTCGCAGGTCAACGAGAACTCGTACCACTCCAGATTGGTATGATCCCGTTATGAGTGTCATGTTGGTGGACAACACCGATGACCCTGAGACATATGAGGAAGCGATGATGAGCCCAGATTCCAATAAATGGCAAGAAGCCATGAAATCCGAGATTGGATCCATGTACGAAAACCAAGTATGGACTTTGGTGGACTTATCGGATGGCCGGAAGGCTGTCGAGAACAAATGGATCTTTAAGAAGAAAACAGATGCTGATGGTAATGTTACTGTCTATAAAGCTCGACTTGTCGCAAAAGGGTTTCGACAAATTCAAGGAGTTGACTACGATGAGACTTTATCACCAGTAGCGAAGCTAAAGTCTGTGAGGATTATGTTAGCAATCGCTGCATATTACGATTATGAGATATGGCAGATGGATGTCAAAACAGCATTCCTCAATGGAGACATTGATGAAGAGTTGTATATGATGCAACCCAAAGGTTTTGTTGATCCTAAAGATGCTAACAAGGTATGCAAACTTCAACGGTCCATCTATGGATTGAAGCAAGCATCCCGAAGTTGGAATCAACGTTTTGATAAGGTGATCAAAAGTTTTGGTTTTATACAAACTTATGGAGAAGCTTGTATTTACAAGAAAGTGAGTGGGAGCTCTGTAGCATTCTTAATACTATATGTAGATGACATATTATTGATTGGGAATGATGTAGACCTTCTTAATAGTGTCAAGGAATATTTGAATAATAGTTTTTCAATGAAGGATCTTGGCGAAGCAGCTTACATATTAGGCATAAAGATTTATAGAGATAGATCGAAACGCCAAATATCATTGTCACAAAGTACATATTTGGACAAAGTTCTAAAGAGGTTTGGAATGGAAGATAGCAAGAAAGGGTTCTTACCCATGTTGCCCAATACGACCTTGAGTAAAACTCAAAGTCCGACATTGGCAGAAGATAGAGAAAGGATGAGTAAGACTCCCTATGCCTCAGCCATAGGATCTCTAATGTATGCCATGCTATGTACTAGACCCGACATTGCATATGCTGTTAGTTTAAGTAGCAGATATCAAAGTGATCCAGGAGTGGATCATTGGACAGCGGTCAAAAACATCCTTAAGTACTTGAGAAGAACTAAGGATATGGTTCTTTCTTATGGAGGTGATGAACAGCTCGTTGTTAATGGTTACACCGATGCTAGTTGGAACACCGATCCGGATGATTCTAAATCACAATCTGGATACGTATTTATTTTGAATGGTGCAGCAGTTAGCTGGAGGAGTGCAAAGCAAAGCGTTGTGGCGAGATCTTCAACTGAATCGGAATACATGGCTGCTTCGGAGGCTTCACAAGAAGCGATATGGATGAAAGAGTTCATTACAGAGCTGGGTGTGGTTCCTAGTGCGCTGGACCCAATGTCTATCTACTGTGATAACATGGGCGCCATAGCCAATGCGCAAGAACCAAGGTCACACAAGAAGCTGAAGCACATCAAGCTACATTTTCACGCTATTCGAGAACATATCCAAGATGGGGATATAACGATTTGCAAAGTACACACAGATCTGAATGTGGCGGATCCGTTGACTAAACCTCTCCCGAGGGCAAAACATGACCAGCACCAAACTGCCATGGGTGTTCGGTATATTACCATGTAATCTAGATTAGATGACTCTAGTGCAAGTGGGAGACTGTTGGAGATATGCCCTAGAGGCAATAATAAAAGTAGTTATTATTATATCTTTGTGTTTATGATAAATGTTTACATTCATGCTATAATAGTATTAACAAGGAAACATTAATACTTGTGTGATTTGTGAACTTAATTTGAAGTCCCTAGTAAAGCCTCTATATAATACTAGCTTGTTGGTTAATGGATGATTGTGGTTTCCCTATCATGAACATTGAGATGTGATTAACAACAAGATCATATCGTTAGGAGAATGATATGATGGACATACTCCTATAGATAAGCGTAGCATAAAGATCAAGTCATTTTAATAGTTCAATTGCTATATGCTTTCTGATACATAGTAATCTAATTCCTTCGACCATGAGATCATGCATATCACCTTTACCGGATGGATGCTTTGATGACATCAAACACCACACCATAACTGGGTGGCTATAAAGGTGGCATTGAGTGTTCGGAAAGTATTGGTTGAAACACATGGATCAAGAGTGGGATTTGTCCATCCATATGACGGATAGATATACTCTGGGCCCTCTCGGTGAAATGTCATCCAATTAGCTTGCAAGCATGTGACTGGCTCACAAGGGATCACATATCACGGGAACGAGAAAAGAGTACTTATCGGTAACGAGGTTGAACTAGGTATGCAGAGATACCGACGATCATAACCTCGGATAAGTAAACTATCGTGAGACAAAGGGAAATTGATATCGTATGTAAGTGGTTCATTCGATCGCAAAGTAATCGTAGAAATATGTGGGATCCATATGAATTTCCAGATTCCTCTATTGGTTATTGTTCGGAGAAGTGTCTCGATCATGTCCGCATAATTCACGAACCGTAGGGAGACACACTTAAGGATTCGACGTTGTTTGAGTAGTTATGGAATGATGAGAAAGAGACCAAATGTTGTTCGGAGTCTCGAATGGGATTCAGGATATCACGAGGAGATCCGGAATGGTCCGGAGAATAAGATTCATATAAGGAAAGTCCCGTTTCAGAGTTGGAGAATGGTTCCGGTGTTTTCATCAGGAATGTTCTAGAATGTTCCGGAATGTCCGGCACTCCGGAGGGGAAGGGTACATGAATGTGTTGTATCAAGTTGGTATGATTGCATCATGTACTAAGTGTCATCGCTGAACCAAATAAAGGATTAATTCAAATCCTAGTTTGAAAAGTCAAACAGCTAGTTTGAAAAGTCAAACGGCTAAATTTGGAAAGAGGAGGAGTGGAAAACCGAGTTGGGGAGGAGTTCCCTCCTCCAACCGGCGGCGCCCACCCAAGCCGAGTTGGGGAGGGACTCCTCTCCCTCCCCTTGGCCGGCCGGCCCCCTCCACCTATATAAGGAGGGGCAGGGCTCCCCTCCTTGACACACAAGATCCTCTCCTCCCAACCCTAGCCCCAAGCCGCCGCCGCCTCCATAGCCGCCGCCGGCCCTAGGGCAAACCCTAGCCGCCGTCTAGCTAATCCCTAGCCGCCGGCTTGCCCCTCCTTGGTGTGTCTAAACCCTAGAACACCGAGGGACTCTCTCATACTCCACCATACTCGCTCCGGCTTAAGGCGAAGCCCTGCGAGATCTCCCCTCTACTTCCGGTACCACGCCGTTGTGCTGCCGGAATCGCGAGGAGAGTGCTACAACCTCCGCTGCCTGCTGGAACAAGGGAGAGGAAGGTCTTCGTCGAGTACCGAACGTGTGACCGACTGCGGGAGCGCTGCCGGAACGCAATGCCGGAAGGATCGTCTACGCGATCTTGAGATCGGAAAGAGTACGACTACATCACCCACGAGAATCCGCTCTCGTTAAACACTTTGGAATCTTCGAGGGTGAGTTATTCTATCGACTCGTTGCTACAATCTAGTAGATAGATCTTGGCTTGTTTGTTTGTATGCGGTAGAAATTTTTTGTTTTCCATGCTACAAAACCCAACATAGATCCCCTCGCCACGGGCGTGCCGAGACCTTCGTTGCAGTCCCCTAGGCGGGGGGAAGGCAGGGGAGGCCTCCAAAGCCTGGGTCCAAGCCCTCGACCGCTGGTAGGGCTCGTCCGGCCCCGCGCAGTGGGCCTACCCCGGTAGTGTCCCAATGATTGAAGCAATCTTTGCTTTCATATGGAACATCCGTGGGTTCGGGCATGATGGGCGTCGTCAGCAGCTTCGTGATTACTTATGATAGGAGGACGTGGACATCGTCGGACTGCAGGAGACAATTAGGCAGGACTTCTCGATCCCGGAGTTGTAGGGATTGAGTCGTCATAGTTTCGTCTAGCACTGGCTGCCGGCGAATGGGCTCTCTGGAGGGATCCTCCTTGGGGTTAAGGAGGACACCTTTGAAGTTGAGGATATGGACCGGGGGGAGTTCTTTGTGAGCATGTTACTCACCCATAGACGGAGTAACCTCAGGTGGGAGGTTATTATCGTCTATGGCCCTGCGGACCATAGGAGATCCCCAGCCTTCCTCGCAGAATTATCTGCCAAAGTTGAGAGATGCTCCACTCCCGTAGTTGTGGCCGGGGATTTCAATCTCATTCGAGCTATTGTTGACTTCCCTAGGATGAGGATGTTCAATGACTGTATTGCGGACCTTTCCCTCAGAGAGATTGCTCGGGTAGGGGGGCGGTTCACGTGGACCAACAACCGGGCTGACCCCGTCCGGAGCGTGCTGGATAGGGTCCTGGTTTCGGTGGATTGGGAGCTGGCCTATCCCCTGTGTTCGCTTCGGACAATTACGAGGATCGGGTCAGATCACTGTCCCCTCTTGTTATCTACTAGAGGTGGGACTCCCCCGCGACTGAATAGATTCCACTTTGAGAATTTTTGGCTTCAGCAGCCTGGGTTCGTGGAGATGGTTCAGTCCAAATGGGCGGTGGCCGTGACTTCTGTCCCTCAGGTGCGCTCGGCTGTAGATGTCTGGCACTTTTGTGTGATGATGGCCCGCCAGTTCATGCGGGGCTGGGGGCTCAACTGGGGGCGGACTTGAGACGCAGGAAAGGCGATCTCTTGACTGCCCTGGAGACCCTGGACCGGGTGGCTGATGCTGGGGGTTATCGGCGGAGGATTGGCTCCAGCGTTATGCGCTGGAGGACTCCTTAATGGAGATTTATCGAGGCGAGGAGACGTTCTGGCGACAGCGAAGCCGATAGAACTGGCTCCTCAAAGGGGATGCGAACACGGCCTACTTTCACGCCATTGCGAATGGTCGTCGAAGGAAGTGCTCGATCCCGTGCCTCTGGGAGGGGGGTCATATGCTGGAGAGTGCCAGGGATATCTCCTCCCAAATTTATTCCTTCTATATGGAATTGTTTGCGGCAGCACCCCGTACTGGGGTGGCCTTGGCTGCTGACTTCTGGCCAGTTGAGGCCAGGGTCACTGACGAGGAGAATGTGGAACTTATGCTCCCATTCCTGCCAACGGAGGTCCTTCTTGCCATCACGGAGATGAAGCCCAGCTCGGCTCCTGGCGCCGATGGTCTCCCGGTGGTCTTCTTCCAGAGGTTCTAGGAAAAGATACAGGGGGTAATCATGCCTATGTTCCAGGAACTGTATATTGGGACCCTTGTGATGGCTCGTCTGAACTTTGGTGTCATTACCCTGATCCCCAAGATTGTGGGGGCCACGGATATTCGCCAGTTCCACCCGATCACCATGATAAACGTGATCCAGCGGATCATTTCCAAGGTGTGCGCGCGCAGGTTGGCCCCAATTATGGAGCGCCTGACGCACCCATACCAGTTTGACTTCCTGAAAGGGCATTTTATTCACGACGGGATCCTGGCTCTTCATGAAATTATTCATGAGGTCAAAGTGAGTCACCAGAGGGGGGTCTTCCTGAAGCTTGACTTTCAGAAGGCGTATGACAGGCTAGACTGGGCCTTCCTGCGTCAGGTCCTCCAGCGTCGTGGGGTTGATGATCGCATGATAGGTTGGATCATGCAGATCGTTATGAGTGGGAACACGGCTATAAACATTAATGGGGAGGTGGATCCGTATTTCAAACCCTCCTGTGGGGTTCGTCAGGGGGACCCGATCTTGTTTAATGCTGCGGTTGATGCCCTTGCAGAAATCTTGGAGAAGGCCAAGAATTCCGGCCACATCTCAGGTGTGGTTAGGCATCTTATCCCTGGAGGAGGGTGACCCACCTCCAATATGCGGATGATACCATGATCATGGTGGAGGGCTCGGAGCAGGATATCATTAATCTGAAGTTCCAGCTCCTTTGCTTTGAGGCTATGCCGGGCCTCAAGATTAATTTTGATAAGAGTAAAGTCATGGTGTTGGGGTATTCCGCAGTGGATCAGCAGAGGATCGCGGACAACCTCAACTGCCATCTGGCTGTCTTCCCCCTAAACTATTTAGGGATGCCAGTGAGGGATTCTAGGATCTTGATCAGGGACCTGGAGCCCCTCATGGGTCGGGTTAAGGCGAAATCCGAACCCTGGCAGGGGAGGTTCACCTCCAAGGGGAGCAAGACGGTCCTTATCGACTCGTGCCTTTCTAGCCTTCCAATGTACATGATGGGATTGTACCTCCTTCCGGAAGGGGTTCATGCGAACTTCGACAAGGAGCTCTCCCGTTTCTTTTGGATGGCCAATGACGGCCATCAGAAGTACCATATGGTGAAGTGGGCTGATATCTGTACCCCCAAAGAGCTGGGGGGTTTGGGTATCATCGCGTCCCGTCACATGAATGTGGCGTTGCTCCTTCGATGGGTGTGGAGGATCTTGCGAGGTGACGGGGGTCTCTGGCTGCAGTTGATTAAGGCGAAATATCTGCGGGACCGGCCGCTGCTGGCTTGCGAATGCCGGGAGGGCTCTCAGTTTGGAGAGCTATCCAGGATATCAAGCCAGCTATCCGGAGGGGGCTATCTATTTCCATCAGGGATGGAATGGATACCCTATTCTGGCTGGATCCCTGGCTCGTCTACCTCCCTCTGCGTCATGAGTGCCCCGAGCTGTTTGCGATCTGCGCTGACCCATCCCTCCTGGTAGGGGAGGCTTTTCAGGGTGGCACTTGGCAGGTGGCTTTCCGGAGGAACCTAGGGGAGACCGAGCTGGGATCTTGGGAGGGGCTGAGGGACAGTCTCCCGCTGTCCCTAGCTCACTCCCCGGATCTCCATGCTTGGCGTCTTACCCCTTCGGGGATCTTCTCGGTTAGCTCGGCTTACAGGGCCCTTTTTAGAGGGCCCGAGATGCCATGGGTTTCGCCCCTATGGAAGGCACCCCTTCCCCTAAAGATTAAAATTTTTGTTTGGCAGCTTTTGCGTGACCGGCTGCCCTCGGGTGTGGAGGTGGCCAAGCGGCATGGGCCTGGCAATGGCCTTTGCCCGTTGTGTGTGGTCCCGGAAACGGGCCTGCATATCTTCTTCTCGTGCCCCGCTGCTCGTTCCTTGTGGAACTTCCTGCACGAGGCCCTGGGGCCTGAGTGGCAAGCCTCAGACCTTGGGGAGTTCTTGGAAACCGCCGAAAACCATACTGGAAGGAGGAGGCGCCTCTTTTGGTTGGTGTTTGCGGCGATGACCTGGGCCTTATGGAATATTAGGAACAAGATGGTCATTGAGCGTATTTTTCTTCGATGGGCCTCTGACTCGACCTTCACCTTCCTGGCTTTCTTGCAGCAGTGGTACCCGCTGTGTAGACAGCGCGAGCGGGCGCGGCTGGACAAGATGTTGGAGCTTCTGATCGCGGCGGCGCGCCGGCTTGATACGTCGTCTGGCCCATGAGGGCCCCCTCCTCATCATCCAAGATGGGGGTTGTATCTGTCTTCGTTGTTGTTGTGCATGGTTCGCTTGCACTGGATTTAGGCTTTGCTTGATCCGGCGCAAGGTGTGTCTGTGTGTGTACCTCTGGATTGGATAATTGTATGGAATCGTGTATGGTTGTTGCTTTATTTATAAAGCTGAGCGTCAGCCTGTTTCGAGGAGTACATCTTTACTGAATAGTTCCCCTTCGTTGTACGTGATCGACTGCATGCACGGATACGATTGAGTAATCCACCATCGATATATTATAACTCTGAATTGATAAATCTTAGCCGTTAATTTTTGTGTGTTCTAATTATATATTAATAAATAGATTTTGGTCGCATTATGCATAGGGGGAAAATGTCTTTTTAGCTCCCGGTTAAGAGCATCTCTAACCCCTTTCAGAGATTAGAGGAGTATATTTTCTCCTATAACGGTCGGAACCGACTATAACCCAACCCCAAACGCCTTTAGAGGAGAAAAAAATTTAGGTGTCGGCCTCCACGGCTCGCAAATATACACGTCGCAGGCCTCGACTCAGAAATTTAATCTCCTCCTCGCCGCCCCGCTGCACCATTCCTGCCGGCGCTGTCGCCGCTAGCCATATTTTCCCTCCGTCGACTGCACGAATCACCGCCGTCCTATTTCCCCTCATCCACCCCTGTCGCCGGTGCTAGCCGTCGCCGGAATCAGCCCTAGAGCCGCCGCATCGAGGCGGATCCTGCCTCCAGTCAGAAGCTATAGAAAACTCATTTTCGGCCGCGACGATGTCGATTTTGGTTGGGAAACGCCGTCAGAGGGGATGGAGGTGGTGTAGCCCAAACACATCTGACCAGTTCATGGCCAGAACCGAGGTCCGTGGCCGGATTTCGATGGACTTCGCCCGACGGTGGAGACGTCGGTTCGTCGCCATCCGGTCGTCACGCTGCCGCCAGGAAGGCATTTCTTGGCCATGACATTGTTGTCTGGTCGTCGCCTAGCCCCTACGGTCGTCGAGCCCCCTTTGGCCGGTGCAACTGTCCCGACCGCGGTCTGCACCACTGCCGCACATAAGGTATTCGACCGAATTCCCATATGACCTTTGGTTTCGTTTTTCGCCTTTGTTCGCAGCCTAGCTTGATCGAGAGCACCTTCGATTGTATATGAAGAGGTTGAGAGAGATGATTTTTGACGATTCTTCGTCTGAGGAGGAAGATGAAGAAGACAAAGATTTGGAAATGGCAATGATCATGGTTTTGAACGAAGATTTTTGGGCGCCAAGGAGGGGATCTCAGTTCAGCTGTGCATGGATCGACCGCAACAGTGTCGATTGTCATGCCAAGATCATGAGAGATTATTTCAACCCCGATGCTGTTGGAAATATAAGCAATAATCCATATGATTTAATCCAAATAATAAATTGATAAAGCATGATCATACAAACGGTACTAAAACCAATTATGCAGATCAACAAAGTAGATGGACATATTACATCTATAGGAGATAAATCTATCACATTTACACCAAACGCTAGAACTAGAAACTCTAGCATAATACGAAAGAGAGAGAGAGAGATTGAGATCACATATGATGCAGTTGTGGCAGTAGCCGCGGCAGAGCTGTCGCCCATGTTGAGGTTGCCGAAGAGGTTGCTGACATCCGGGAAGAAGTCGTCATTCGGGAACTCGTCGTCGGACGACGTCGTGGTTGCCAGTAGTCGCGCTTGAGCGCTCCCCAAAAACCTGATCGCCCCTCACACGTACATGTTCACGAGAGGCGGGGTTCCGGAGGCCTACTGTCTCGATCTGCGGTGCACGCCGCAAGCCAGGATGGGGAAGACGAAAGCGGCGGTGCAAGGTTCTTGAGGATAGGCGTGTGTGTCGATTGATTCACCGATTAGGTTTATCGCAGACGCTTATATAATGCAGGTTAGGGAGATCGTGAGGCTCAACCCACGTCCGAGTCGGTAACAGTCCACGTCCATAAAATCTGGAAACGGCTGTAATTAACGCGTCCGTTAATGACTCATAATCAGTTTTCCCAACCAGCAAAATAAAGCTCGGCTCGGCGAGATTCCCGCAACCCGCAACCCGCGGCGCGCGGGCGTCGTGACGAGGCGAGGCGTGGCGTGGCGAGGCGAGGCGGGCGGCGTCGGAGGAGGAGTGCGCAAGGGCTACTCTTCTTGTCACACCTTAGTGAGTGGTGCAACACTCTACTATATAAGATGGTCCAACTCCCCTTCAACTAGCAATGTGAGACTAAACTTTAGCACCACTAGCACAGCCATATGCTGCCATATACAAGTGGGCCAAAGAGAATTTCAGAATTTGTCTAATGGGCCAACAACCCAAAACTCACCAAATTCCAACAATCCCCCACAAAGTCTCATTGGCACATCACAACACTTTTCTTCCAGAACATTGTTTTATATACCGGTGTATAGTGGAGACTGTTAAGTTGAACTTCCACGTTAAACTTCATGCTACGCTAACAAGCAACTTGAATAGTGGACTATGCCTTGAACTACAAGTTTTCTGCGTGCTAGTTTCACACAAAATCTAGACCGGTACAGGGCCACCGTCGGCTTCCCCGCGGTTTGGAGCTTATGCGTCATACTCCAGGGCCTTTCATGAGTTTATTAGAGAGCACCCAACTCTCACGGACTGCGACGTTTGACAGTCAGACTCATATAGGTGTGTTCCTCAAGAGATGTTCTGCAGGACAACATCTCCGCTTATAAAAAGCCACTTGGAACACATTAAGATAAATATCAACCTGCCATGCAGATTAAGAGAGTATTGCATCTTTATGGAGATGTAAATATAATATAGGGATACTCTCCTCTCAGCTGACCAACAGCTTGTCTCCCAGCTCTAATTTACGGGATCTCCGATCACATAGAGTGGGTTGCCACTGGGATCAACTCATAGCATGGGTCTCAAACCCATCTCTCTCGATGCATTATCTATCACATTGCGTGATAAACCCTTTGTGAAGGGATCTGCCAGGTTCTTAGATGTTTGGATATAATCCAACGCAATAACTCCGGAGTTTCTCAGTTTCCTGACAGATTTCAATCTCCTCTTCACATGCCTTGATGACTTCATATTATCCTTAGAACTGTTTACTTTGATGATCACAGTTTGATTATCACAGTTCATCGGGATGGCGGGTATTGGTTTTTGAACCACAGGTAAGTCCATCAAGAGCTCACTAAGCCACTCTGCTTCAACAATGGCTGTGTCTAACGCTGTGAGTTCTGCTTCCATAGCTGACCTCGTTAAGATGGTCTGCTTGCAAGACTTCCAGGAAACAGCGCCACCACCAAGTGTAAACAAATAACCACTTGTGGCCTTAATCTCATCAGCATCAGATATCCAGTTTGAATCACTATAACCTTCAAGTACCCATGGATACCCAGTATAGCGAATACCATAACTCGCAGTGCCTTTCAAATAGCGCAAAACTCTTTCAAGAGCATGCCAATGATCATCTGCAGGATTTGACACAAATCGACCCAGTTTGCTTATAGCAAAGGAGATGTCAGGTCTAGTAGCGCTGGCTAAATACATGAGCGAGCCAATAATTTGAGAATATCTCAATTGATCTTTAGCAGTCCTTCGATTCTTTCGAAGTAGCACACTCGGATCTTAAGGCGTTGGAGAAGAATTGCAGTCGCTATACCCGAAGCGACTCAATATCTTTTCCACATAGTGAGACTGAAGCAGTATAATCCCACCATTGTCATCCTTGAGTAACTTGATGTTTAATACTCCCTCCATCCAAAAATAGATGTCTTAAGTTTTTTAAGTTTTGGATGAATCTATATACTAAATAGTGTCTAGATTCATCAAAATTTTGACAAATTTAAGACATCTATTTTGGGACGGAGGGAGTATTATATCAATCACTCCCAAGTCCTCCATCTCAAAGTAGCGAGATAGGAACTCTTTGACCTCCTCAATAACAGCGAGGTTGGTCCCAAATATCAATATGTCATCAACGTAGAGACACATAATAACTCCCTCGCCCCCACCATGGCGATAGTACACACATTTGTCAGCTTCATTTACAACAAAGCCTTTAGCAGTTAAAGTTCTTTCAAACTTCTCATGCCACTGCTTAGGAGCTTGCTTAAGACCATACAAAGACTTCACTAACTTACAGACCTTTCCTTCTTGACCGTTTACTACAAATCCGTCAGCCTGCTCCATATAAATTTCCTCATCTATCTCTCCATTTAGAAAAGCTATCTTAACGTCCATTTGATGAACGAGAAGACCATGTGAGGCAGCCAAGGAAAGTAGTACTCGAATAGTGGTCAATCTGGCTACAGGTGAGTAAGTATCGAAGAAGTCTTCACCTTCCTTTTGGGTATAACCCTTAGCCACAAGACGTGCCTTGTACTTTTCAATAGTACCATCAGGTCTAAGCTTTTTCTTGAACACCCACCTACATCGTACAGGTTTGCACCCATAAGGACGATCAGTGACTTCCCAAGTACCATTAGCTAAGATGGAGTCCATCTCGCTTCGGACAGCTTCCTTCCGGTAGTAAGCATCTTGAGATGCATAAGCTTCTGAAATGGAAGTGGGAGTATCATCCACAAGGTACACAATGAAATCATCACCAAATGACTTTGCAGTCCTTTGTATCTTGCTCCTTTTGGGAGCTTCATTGTCATCCTCCACGGGATCATCAGAGTGTTCTATCGGCATAGTGGGTTCAAGAATTATAGAAAAATCCTGACTAGATGAACTAGTCATCTCTTGATTTGATGAGCTAGACATACCTTTCATAGGAAACATGTCCTCAAAGAAAGTCGCATCATTCGACTCCATAATTGTACCAACATGCATGTCGGATACCTCAGATTTTACTATCAAAAATCTATAGCCAATGCTATGAAAAGCATATCCCAGAAAAACACAATCAATGGTTTTTCGTCCAAGCTTTCGCTTCTTGGGTATTGCAATATTGACTTTCGCCAAACAACCCCAAGTTCTTAAGTAAGAGAGTTTAAGCCTTTTCTTTTCCCATTCCTCAAATGGAGTCATGGTTTTATCCTTTACAGGAACACGGTTTAGGACATGACACACAGTCATTAGCGCCTCCCCCCACCATTCCTTGGAAAGACCCGATGTATCTAACATGGCGTTAACCAAATTAGTTAGAGTGCGGTTCTTCCTTTTGGCCACCCCATTTGACTGAGGTGAGTAGGAAGGCGTCCTCTCATGTATATACCATGTTCCGCACAAAATAAATCAAATTCATTTGAAAAGTACTCTCCACCACGATCAGACCTTAGCCACTTGATTTTAAGATCAAGTTGGTTTTCTGCCTTAGCTTTATAGATTTTGAAGTAGTTCAAAGCTTCATCTTTAGATTTCAGAAGATAAACATAGCAGTATCTAGTGGAGTCATCAATCAATGTCATAAAGTATCTTTTTCCACCTTTTGTCAACACACCATTCATCTCACAAAGATCTGAATGTATAAGTTCTAGCGGTGCTAAGTTTCTCGGTTCCGCAGCTGAAAGGATACAGATGTCGCCTAGAGGGGGTGAATAGGCGATTAAAACTTTTCCTAGAGTGGCTCAACAAAGGTGGAATAAAACTAGTGTTTACTTTGTTAAGAACAACCTAGAACAACTAAGGTTCACCTATGTGCACCAACAACTTATGCTAAGCAATACAAGCAACACTTATGCTAAGCAATACAAGCAACAAAGTGATAGCAAGATATATATTACTTCAAGCATGAAGGCTATCACAATGTAAGGTGCATAAGTAAAGAGCTCGGGTATAAAGATAACCGAGGCACGCGGGGACACCAATATTTTCCCGAGTTCCTCCCAACATGGAGTATGTCTCGTTTGGAGAGGGGGTGGTATCAAACCATCAACGTCACAAAAGGCCTCCCTTATTCTCTGGTGAATCTCACCCCAATGGGATCGATCCACGCTTCCACTATCGGTGCACTTGTCGGTGGCAACCGGAACCTCTCACAAGGTTGGGGCACTTCTCCACAATTTAATTGGAGGCTCCCAACAAATGCCACAAAAGGCCACAATGCCACCAAGGCCACAAAACCGTCTAGGGTTCCAAGAACCCAAGAGGGACAAGCTCCAAAGAGTCACACAAACCAAATCCTCCGAGGAGAACTCAAACTGATGCACCAAATGCAAATGGCAAGAATAGCACAAAGGTGCTCAAATCCCTCACTCTCAAGTTCCAACGAAGCTACTAAAGCTATTGGGGGAACAAGAGAGGAGGAATCAAAGAGAGACACAAAATCCCCCAAAATCTAGATCCCCAAAGATGCACTCACGAAGAGATGAATCGGTTAGGTCAAAACGTGGATCTAGATCTCCTCTCTCTTCCACTCAAATATGGGCAAGAATCATTGGAGGGAAAAGATTAGGCGAACATCAAGATCTAGAGCAAGTGTGGACAAAGCTTAGCCTAATAGAAGAGAAAGAAACAATTAAAACTGAAAACGGGCAAAGCCTTAAATAGGGACCCTAAAAATCTAGCCGTTTGGGGCATTTTTCAGAATGGTCCGGTACTATCGGAATAATCGGTAGTACCGCATGCTCCAGCAAAAATCGAGGCAGCAGCACATGCGCATGGGGTCAGCAGCTAGCGAGCAGCAGCAGGCGGTGGGGCCAAGTAGTAGCAGCAGCAGCACAGCGGCAGCAGCAAGGCAGCTAGGCAGCAGCGCACGTGAGCAGCGGCCCAGTGCAGCAGCAGCAACAAGTAGCAGCATAGCGGCAGCAGCAAGTCAACGCGGGAGCCAAAGCGGGGTCGGGCGAGTGGGGGCCAGCCACGAGCGCGCGCACGCGAGCGGCAGCAGCGCAGCGAGCGAGCGAGAGGCGCGCGAGCGGCGGCAGGTCGACAGGCACGCGCGGGGCCAGGGGAGGTTCAACGCATGTGGCGGCCCGAGGCGAGATGCGGTAGGCGAGCGAGAGCTAGCGCGCGGGTGGGCTGACGCGGCGAGGCTGGCTGGGCAGGAGCAGAGCAGATCTACCTGGGCCGGCCGGTAATACCGGCCCACCCGTGCGGTACGGGTGGGCGGTACTACCGGGCCGGTCCGGTAGTGCCGTCCACGAGTACCGGGCCAGGCAGCAGATAAGTGTGCGTCGCCAGGCGCGGCCGGTACCGGGTCCGGTAGTACCGGCCGGCCCAGAAACATCCGTTTTTCTTTTTCTTTTTAAAAGCAAATATGGGGCAATTCAAACGTCAATAACTTTTGATTGGTAGCTCCGATTGACCCGATTCAAATTGCGTTGGAAAGAGGACGACAATTGTGTTGGAAAGAGGACGAAAATATTGGTTATCACCAATTGAGAAAGTATCAAGTATAATAATGTGAGATACCTCAATTGGTGAGAAACCGGAAGACCGCCAAGATCAAAATCGTGATAAGATACAAATAGAAGATCCGATTTTGATGAACACGAGCTTGTTATGGAGATGACCACAGGCTCTATATCCTCACATGGATAAGACCAAATAAAAACCAAATACAATGATGCAAGTATGCAAAGATTTGAGCTCTCTCCGAACGATGAGACCGAATTCCTCATTCGAGAGCCCCTCTTGATAGTACGGTTATCTATCCTAAACCCGGTCTCCCACACACAACATGAGACCGGCAAAAGGGAAAACCTATCAAGATTATACCTTTGCCTTGAGCATTCCACTTGAGCTTGATGTAGTCGATCTTTCCCTTCTCAAGATGGAACGCCTTTCTTAATCCCTCATCATCGATCCATGATCACCGAGGATCGCAAGCATCAAACATGAGATCTTATATATATGGCGCATTTTGAGCTTGCACAACACATCTTCTTCTTCTTATTTCATCGACCTTGAAGCCACCACATGCTCCAAGCGATGCCAATGGACAAATCCTACAAGTATAACTGACGAGGTTTAATCTCGTCAATGCCCATTGTTATGGACTTGGGTTTTGGAGAAGATGGGGATGCTGGAGATCGTGGCACGGTTAACAGACAAGCAACCAGGGGACACGAGATTTACCCAGGTTCAGGCCCCCAGAGGGAAAACCCTACTCCTGCTTGTCTGCTCTTGATTACGGCGGAACCGAAGGTTACAGGGTGCGCAGATTCGATCTGGCGTGGATGCGTGTGCGAGGGTATGAGTCGATTCCTCTAGGACGTGCCCTCCTGGCCTTTATATAGACTTAGGCAGGTCCCGGGCATAGTCCTAGTCGGTTACAAGTTCTAGGGTTTTACTCCTTTGAATTTCCTATCTCCGCTAGTCTTGCTCTCCAAGGATCCGAAGGCGTCATGGGCCTTGGCCACCCGAAAATATTCATGGGCCAGTGTATATCTGTTGTGGGCCTTCCTTGGGCTGGACCAGGTATGCTGAAGTCACGTACCCGTAGGGTATAACCATGTCAGTAGCCCCCGAGTGATTCGGCTGAGGACTCTTCCATCCTTCGGGTGCAACTATATATTAATAGTATATGTGTGTAGGGATTGTTGATGCGTGTGCCTGACTCACCCGACGGATCAGGGTCAGTTAACTGTCTTAGGAAGAAACGACATGATCTTCTTCAGGTTCGAGTCCCTCAACCCGGACCTGGAACATATGCTGGCGTAATTCGACTCTGGCCGCAGAGGACTTACAGGAGTGGAATTCCAGTGATTTTAATTGGTGTACCCAACGCGTCTGTCGGGATTTTTCATCGTACCTACTGGTACGGATTCATACTAGCAGAGCGCAATCAGGTGCGTTGCCAGGACACCAGATGATATCTGTAGGTCTTATCTTTGCGTCGCAGACGCAGCATCCGAACATTTATCACCACGGGGGTGCTTCGGGTGGCCTAGGAGATTGTCGCTCGCTCGGCCGTTTTGTTGGGGCAAAGTTGCCAAAAAGTTTTTGCGTGCTGATCCGGAAGATCGCAGTCGAAGATTTCATAGGGTGCACGACCAGCGCTCCCTATGGGAGTAGCCCCCAAGTGTCTGTTCGAGTCGTAGACTCGAACGGAGACTTTAGTTCAAGCATTGTTTAGTCGTTAAGTCCGCAGGACTCGAAAATTTTCGGATGCTTAAATCCATCTTCCCTATGGGAGTAGCTCCCGAGTCCGTAGTGGAGTCGTAGACTCGACGTAGGACTCAGAGAAGTAATTTTTCCTCATTTGTCTGTCGGGTGCGCGGCCAGCGCTCCTGATAGGAGTAGCCCCCGAGTATTTAGTCGAATCGAAGATTCGAGTGAGTACTCTTAGCTGTGGAGCCGAAGTTGATGCTAGTATAGCTTTTGATGACGTCAGTGCTGACGATTGATGACCTCAAGCGTCTGCTACGCCAGAGATGACTTGATTGGACGAAGCGTGAGTCCCACTTGCTGACTTTGAATTGATCGGTCACGCGCGGCGTGGAGATAATTACGGCGTCTCCTCGATTTCCGCGCGTAGTGAACGGCGTGGTAACGACGGTTCGTTGTGATGCTGACATGTGTACGGCCAGATCTACCGTTGGCGTTAGGTCTTCTCGATGGACGGCTGTCGTGCGTCGTCTTCGTTGTTATAATCCTTGGGTGAAATCGTGGTTTGTTTTCACCGCACCAGTTCTTGTGTTCACTGCCTCCTTGTTCTTGAGCGATTCTTGCTGCACGCTGAGATTTCCTTCCACATTTCCTTCATTCTTTCTACGTTGTCATCGCCACCACCGCCGTAGCGCAATGGGGAAAACAAAGAAGTCTTCATCTGCGGTTGGGACCAGCGCCGCCGGAGGAAAGAAAGGCACCGCCGCTGCTCGCGTCACCGATGGTGGCTGGCGGCGATCAGAGACGCGGGAGAGTGATCTCCGCAAGCTGCGCGAGCGGGGCCTCATCCCGCAGGATAGGGAGGCCGTCAAACTCCCCGGCAATGAGGTAATCCCCCGTCCCCCATCTGGGTACCGGGTTATGTTTCTTGCCTTCGTTGTGCGCGGGTTTTCTTTTCCGGTCCATGACTTCCTCCGTGGACTGCTCTTCTTCTATGGGATTCAGCTTCATCATCTGTCTCCCAATTCTCTTCTCCACGTTGCGTGCTTTATCACATTTTGCGAGTGTTGGCTTGGCATTGAGCCACACTTTGGCCTCTTCCGGAAGCTTTATTCCGTGAAGAGGCAATCTGGTTCGGATGGTGTGTATCCCATTGGGGGTTTCATCATCTCCCTCAGTCCCAATCTGCAATTCTTTTCCTTTTCCATGTCCGAATCTGTCCAGTACTAGCGGAGGCGATGGTTTTATATTCGCGACTCCGTAGTGCCCAGGCAAGATTTTGGTCTTGTTCCTTTTGACCCCTCCCAGATGATTGAGCGAAAAAGGTCTTGGAAAAACCAAATCTTGGACGGTGAGGTGGAGGAGATAGAGGCCCTTTACCGTCGGGTGGAGGATCTCCAGCTGATTCTGGAGAAAGAGGTGAACGGCGTGGACATCATTCGGACTTTTCTTGAGCGTCGGGTGCAGCCTCTCCAAGCGAGGGCGCCGTGATCCGACGAGGGTTTCGGCTGAGAAAATGTCCGAGGGGGATCTTGACAGGGCTCTTCGCGCGCTGCTGAAGTTCAAGGCCGGAGAAGAAATCCCGGGGAAGTCACTAACTCCTCCATTTTCTTCGGCATTGGCCGTACCGCAGGTGTAGATTTGTGCACGTAGTGCTTTTGTCGGCTGTGTTTTTAGTTCCTTTGTTTGCTAACAAAGTTCCTTATGTTTTTGCAGAGCTTCAAAGTACCGGGCATGGTGCCACCATTGCCCGAAAAGTATCCGAATGCCCCGGATAATGAAGTGGTTGAGTCCGTGTCCGAGCTGCCGTCAGCGCGATCTCCGGTGGAGGATGCCGACGAGTCGAGTGAGGACCATACGCGCAAGCGTTCATGGAGCTCTAGCGAGTCTTCGGATGCCTCGACTCCTCCGACTCCCAGAAACCCTCTGGGCCTTGAACGCCATAGTGATGGTCATGGAGGTTCTTCCTCTCCCCTTCCTGCCATTCCTGTGCGGGCTGTAGCCCCGCACCCGCCAGCGAAGCGGAAGAAGGAAGAGAAGAAAGAGGAGAAGAAGGAAGAGAAGAAAGAGGAGAAGAGAGCCCAAAAAGCTCCTTCTGTCTTCGACCTGAGCTCGCTCGGCTCGTAAGTTTCTTGTTGTACTTTTATCCTTTTTCCTTCATGATTTTTGCACCTGTGTTGATTGGTTCGTATGCAGGCATTCCTCCCACGAATCTAGTGATGGTGCGCGGGAGATGATGGGGGAGTCGAACATTGCGTCGCCTCCTCCTCAGACGGTGGCGACTTCGGGTGGCGCCGCTCCAGATCCTCCTGTGCGGGAGGTGCTGGTGGTTGCGCCTCAGGATTTCGCAGGCGGGGCTTCGGGGTCACCATCGGAGCATGTAAGTTTTCTGCTTCATGTCACGGGGGAAGCCCCCGAGTGTCTTCGTGTGCTGATGTTGTTTTTACTCCTTTGTGTTGGGCGTAGCCCCCAAGTCCTTTTCTTACTGCTATTTCCTTTTTCTGCAGCCTTTTGTACAGGAGGCCAAGCGGCTCGTGGGGGAGCGCCTGGCGCTGGAGGCGAAACTTCGGCAGCTTCAAGGTATCCGTCTGCCTTTTAATACCTCTCTTATTTATCCTGGTCCTGTTCTTTGACACTTGCTTGTCTTAAATGCAGAGGAGCATAACGACTCTCTCCGTGAGGTCGACGCTCTTAAAAAGAGCCTTGGTCAATCGGAGCAGAAAGCCAAAGCCGCCGTCGGTGCGAAAGAGCGCCTTGAGCTAGAGCTGACGATGAAGGGGTTTCGCAACATAGTAAATCAAAATTTTCTACGGAAGCGAACAGAGGGAAAGCCAAGATCTAATCTAGGAGATGCAAACAACGAGAGAGATTGGATTAGATCTTCATACCCTTGAAGATTCGCACAGCGGAACGTTCGTCGGAACGTGGGTGATGTAGTCGCACTCGCTTCTCCTCCTCGCGATCCGATCCGATCTAGCACCACAAGTGGCGATGCCTCCGTGAGATGCACACGTGCAGCACCTCGACGTCTCCTCCTTCCTCGGACCAGCAAGTATGGTGGAGAGATGGATTGGATCTACAACATGACGGCGTGGTGTATATGGTGGAGAATATCTGCTGCAGGGCTTCGCCTACAAACAGTCGGGAGGGAGAGAGGAAGGCAGCAGGGCTACTAGGGTTTGGAGGAAGGTGTCTGTAGGGGGGAGAGGGGGCGCACCAACCCTCTATATATAGAGGGGGGGTGCGGCCAGCCCTTGCCCATCCTCCAAGCCTATCTCTAGTTTAAACGATTTAAACTAGAAACCTTATCTAGAAACCCTATCTTATCTTATCTCTAGTTTAAACGATTTAAACTCTCTAGGATCGGTTGGGCCCTATGGGGCCTTGTGCCCCTGGCCCAATGCGGCCAGGACACTCCCTCATAGGCCCATGCCCCCTCCCGGAAGGTGGTACCACGTTGGCCCCCTTCCGGAAGGTTCTAGAAGCTTCCGGTACAATACCGATTAACCCGGAACAATTCCGAACTCCAAAAACTGCACTGCCTTATATGAATCTTATTCTCCGGACCATTCCGGAACCTCTCGTGATATCCCGGATCCCATCCGAGACTCCGAACAAAAATTCATAAACCAATTATCCAATCTATCCTAGCGTCGAGACACGTTAAGTGTGTGACCCTGCGGGTTCGAGAATATGCAGACATGATCTTCTATCAATAATCAACAGCGGGGTCTGGGCACCCATATTGACTCCCACACATTCATCGATGATCATATCGGATGAACCACGATGCCAGGATTCAATCAATCCCATATATATATTCCCTTCGTCTCGCGATATTTTACTTGCCCGAGATTCGATCATCGGTACCGTCATACCTAGTTCAATCTCGTTCACAGCAAGTACTTTACTCGTTCCGTAATCCGATATCACTTTGTGATTAACTCCTTAACCACATGCTTGCAAGCGGTGTTGATATCGATTACCGAGTGGGCCCGAAGTATATCTCTCCGACTTGGGAGGGACAAATCCCATCTCGATACATACAACCCAACAGATACTTTCCGATCACCTGAGAGACACCTTTATGATCACCCTATCATAGGATGACGTTTGATGACCTCAAAGATTTCTTCCGATACCAGGGAGTTGTATTATCTCATGGTCTAAGGAATACAATATTTGACATAGGAAAAGCTTCGCAAAGATGAACACAATGATACGATCTAATTGCTTCGCTTAGTTTGGGTCTGTCCACCATATCATTCTCCCAATGATATGATCTCATTATCAATTGACAACTCATGTCTATGGTTAGGAAACCTTAACCATCATTGATCAATGAGCTAGTCCATAGAGGCGTACTAGGGACACGGTGTTGTTCACAAACCACACAAGTATTAATGTTTCCGCTTAATACAATTCTAGCATGGAATATAAACTTTATCATGAACAAGAATTATAATAATAACATCTTTATTATTGCCTCTAGGGCATAATTCCAACAGACGAAGGCAGCCGAAGCGAAGGAGCGTCTGCAGCAGGAGGCCGCAGATCGTGAGGAGCAGTTGGCCACCGTTGCGGCTGCTCGTGAAAGAGGGGTGGCGACGAAGCTCATGGCTGCTGCCAAGGCTATTTCGGGTGAGTGCTAGTTTTTGTGCTTGTTTCTTTTTCTACGGGTCGTCTTCTATGCTGCCCTTCTTCATGCTTTTCTTCGTTTTTGTCTCAGATGCCGCAGGCATCGAGTTCGACCGCGGTGCTCTGGAGCACGGGAGCGCTCTAGATGATGCCAATGCAGCGGTCGAAGACCGCTACGGCACCGTCGTCAACTCCCTTGCCAAGGCGAAAGAGGTCCTTGGTCGCTTCTACCAGGAGCTTTTCCCGAAGGGCGCAGCCCTTGATGATGTGGATGCTCTGGCAGAGGCTCTGTCAGCCGAAGCGCCTGCGGCGTACAAGCGCAAGCAGAAGGGCATCGGCGCGTCCGTCGGGCTGGCGATGGCCTTGGCGGCTGGAGCGGAGCTGGACTTGCCCCAGATCACCTCTCGGATGCCGACGACTGCGGATGGATCCGAGGTAGCCTTCGCTGCCTACTCCGCTCGCTGCAAACAATATGGGCCCAAGCTCATTGACTTGCTGTCTGAGTACGCACTGCGGCAGCAGGGCGGGGCCAAAGCTAGGCAGTCTGGCTCCGAGGCGACTCAATGTCCTGCATCTTAGGCATAGTAGACGTAGCGTAGTGTGTAGTCTACTTTTGTTGTAAATGTCTTGAGGAAAATACCGTCCTTGTGCCACGTAGTGGCCTTATGTATATTTAATGAATTCCTCTGAGTTGTGCTCTATCCTTGGCTGAATGTCTGCGTGCCTTCTTTTTTCTGCTGCTATAGGTTCCTTCGGGTGCTGACCCAGTTGACACTTCATCCGCAAAGCCATTGCGACCATCGTTGGATGATTCCTCGCAGCTCGCTTTCGTTCGAGATCGCGTGCGCAGTTTGGAGAGGGAATTGCTCGGGTTACGTGGTCGTGCCGATGTTTGGAAGTCCAAGGCAGATCGTGGTGCAGCCAGAGAGGAGTACTTGATGGCGGAGCTGGGTCGGCTGTCCGAGCAGCTGCAATGTAAGTTGATCCTTGTTTCGGGCTGTAGCTCAGTTCTTCGGATGAGCCTGCTGGCCTTATTCTTGTTTTGTGCGATTATCGCAGGTGCGAATCTTGCTCCGAGGGAAGAAAAAGAGCATGTCGCTGTTCGGGTCAATTGCTTGACTCAACAGGACATGGAGTCCGGCGGCTTCTTCTGGATGGATTGCGATCGCGCCATGGTTCTGGCGACGGTGCAGGATCGTGTTTATCAAGTTTCGCGGGCGCTCCGCCAGGTGCAGACATCACTTTCCTCGGTGCTGTACGTCATGTTTCCTTTGGATGCCGTGCCGACGACCCTTGCAGGTCTTCTGTCGAAGTTTCGGAGTGCCAGCAATGTCAAGGAGCTGGTGCGGCAGCAGCTCATCGCAGGAGTGAAGGCTGCTTTGTCTCTTGTGAGGGTGCATCGCCCTGACGTAGATTTGGCTGCTGTGGCAGCTGGGCCACCTCTTCGCCCGGATGGTGGCGAGTGGGACATGCGTCCGCATTACGCGGCTGTAAGGCAGTATGCCGAACAGATTGTATATTTGTTTGAGCAGCGTGCTCAGGTTATTCTTCAGAATAGGTAGGACCTGAAAATAAACAGATAGATGTAAAATTTGTATATTTCGACTAGGCGTTTTTGTGCCCTTTGTTGTAAAGGTTTGCTTGTTTGTGAGCACGCAGTGCTTTGATTGAGTACGTGTCCTTTTCGTTTGCCTGACGTTGTCAGCTACTCAGGTGTACACGTTTGGTCCTCAGTCGATGAAATCGTGAGGTGGGGGAGCCCCCGAGTGCGTTTGTAGCATGTAATAAAGTTGCAGAAAAATAGTCAACCGAAGTTTGGGGGCGAGACACTTAGCTTTATTTATATCGTAATGGAGGAGGTACATTGTTTGGCTGAGTAGCCTTGGCTGAAAGCCTTATTGAAAGTAAAAGGGGGTAGGTTGCTACGGGTAGAATCGTCGCAGGTGCGAGATATTCCATGGGTTGGAGTATGCGACTCCAGACTCCACGTGCTTGAGGCGATAGGCGCCACCTGGGATGACTTCAGTGATGACATAGGGTCCTTCCCATGGTGACTCGAATTTATTCGGTCGCTTTTGCTTGAGTCGCAAGACGAGGTCTCCTTCGACGAAGGACCTTGGGCGCAGCCGGCGGCTGTGGTAGTTGCGGAGACTTTGCTGGTACAGGCGCTGATCGAGCTGCTGCTATATCCCGTGCTTCGTCGAGTGTGTCGACGGCATCTTCGAGTGCAGCCGTGGATTCGGCTTCGCTGTAAGCGACGACTCATGGAGCCTGGTGGCGCACTTCGGCTGGTAGCACGGCCTCAGCTCCGTGCACCATGAAGAACGGTGTGTAACCGGTGGAGCTGTTTGGTGTAGTCCGTAAGCTCCACAGGACAGATGGGAGCTCTTTCGTCCAGTTTCCAGCTTTTTGTTCGAGTGAGCTCATGAGGCGCTTCTTGATGCCGGCGCCGATTAGGCCATTGGCCTTTTCTACTTGCCCGTTCGTTTGCGGGTGTGCTACTGAGGCGTACGTGATGTTGATCCCAAGGCCTTCGCAGATGAAGTTCGATCCATTGTCGGTGATGATGCTGTGCGGTACACCGAACCTGCAGACAATGGACTCGAAGAATTTGACGGCGGTTTTGCCCTTCTGGTTGGTGACTGGCATGGCTTCGATCCACTTAGTGAATTTGTCGACTGCTACCAGGAGGAAGACGTGTCCCCCTTTTGAGGACTTTGGCAGTTTGCCGATCATGTCGAGGCCCCATTGAGCAAAAGGCCAAGCTATGGGTATGGGTCTAAGTTCGGACCCAGGTGCATGCGGTTTGTCGGCGAACCGTTGGCACCCGTTGCATCTTCGGACGATGTCCTTCGCGTCGCTCATGGCCGTTGGCCAGTAGAATCCTGCTCGTAGAGCTTTGGCGACAAGGGAGCGGCTGCCTGCGTGGTGGCCGCAGATGCCCTCATGGATGTCTTGGAGTATGGCTTTGCCGTCGTCGATGGTGACGCACCGTTGTAGTACACCCATGATGCTGCGTTTGTACAGTTCGCCGTTGATGATGGTGAAGGCTTTTGACCGACGGGATATGCGCCGGGCATCTGTTGGGCTGTCAGGTAGTTCTCCGTTTATCAGGAACTGGAGGTATGGGCGTGTCCAGGTTTCTTCGAATGCCATGACCTGCATTATGTTGACCATGGCAACTTCGGTATCCAACTTTTCGGGTCCTTCATGACCTTCGGGTAGCGTATCCCCCGAGTGTTCTGCTTCTTCGGGTGATCCCTTGGGGAATTTCCGCTTGATGGATGGCACGCAGATCTGTTCGAGGAACACACCTGGTGGCACCTTTGCGCAAGTGGAGCCGATGTTGGCGAGTCTGTCGGCTTCTTCGTTGCTTTCTCTTCCGACGTGTCGAAGCTCGCAGCCGTCGAATTCTCCTTCGAGTGCGTTGTAGAGCGCGCGGTACGCTATCATGTTTTCGGCGTGTGCATCGCACTCATTCATCGTCTGCTGGACGACAAGGTTGGAGTCACCATAGATGACCAGGCGCGTTGCGCCGCATATCTTTGCCATCCTCATGCCATGGATGAGGGCTTCGTATTCGGCCTCGTTATTGGAGGCTCTAAATTTCATCCGGAGAACGTACTTCATCTTGTCTCCTTGCGGGGAGGTCAGTATGACCCCTGCTCCTACCCCAGCTTCTCTCTTGGAGCCGTCGAAGTGCATCGTCCATGATTGCGACATGTCCGGGGTATCTGGCAGCTGCAGCTCCATCCAATGTACCAGGAAGTCCGGAAGGACTTGAGATTTAATTGCATGTCGCTTCTCGTAGACGATGTCCAAGGGTGACAGTTCGATGCCCCACAGGGCCACGCGTCCTGTGGCCTCCGGGTTATTCAGGATGCTGTTCAGGGGTGCCTCGTTGACGACCATCACCTGATGCTCCTGGAAGTAGTGGCTCAGCCGTCGAGCCGTCATGAACACGCCATAGGCTAGCTTCTGGTAGTGTGGGTACCGCTGTTTTGTTGGAGTGAGAACCTCGCTGAGGTAGTAAATTGGACGCTGGACCCCGTGGGTCTTGCCTTCTTCGGGTCGTTCGACCACGAGTACGGTGCTGACCACCTAATGTGTGGCTGCTATGTACAGCAACAGAGGCTCGCGCTCCTTTGGCGTAACCAAAACGGGCAAGGTAGAGAGGAGCCGCTTGAGGCTTTCGAATGCGTCGTTGGCTTCTAGTGTCCACTCAAACTTATTTGTTTTGCGCAGCAGTTGGTAGAACGTTAGGGCCTTCTCGCCCATGCGGCTGATAAACCTGCTTAGCGCCGCTACTCGTCCTGCGAGCTGCTGGATGCCCTTGAGGTTTTTCGGCTTCTCCATCATCATGATGGCTCTGATTTTCTTCGGGTTTGCCTCGATCCCTCGCTGAGAGATGAAGTACCCGAGCAGCTGACCTGATGGGACGCCAAAGGCGCATTTTTCGGGGTTGAGCTTGATCCTGTAGCGATCAAGATTGTCGAACGTCTCGCGGAGATCGTCGATAACTGTTCTTGCCTCCTTAGTTTTTATTACTATGTCATCAACATAGACTTGTACGTTGCGACCGATCTGGTCCTTGAGGCAAGCTTGCTTGCATCGCTGGTATGTGGCACCTGCGTTCTTTAGCCCGAAGGGCATTGTATTGTAGCAGAATACTCCGAACGGTGTGATGAACGCCGTTTTCTCTTGATCTTCGACCTTGAGTCGAATCTGGTTATAGCCTGAGTAGGCGTCGAGGAAGGAGAGTTTCTCACAACCTGCGGTCGAATCGATGATTTGATCGATCCGAGGAAGAGGGAAGTGGCAATGTTTGTTTAGTGACGTGAAATCCACGCACATCCGCAGGATGTCCGTGTCCTTCTTTGGGACCATGACTGTATTTGCCAGCCACTCGCTTTCCTTGATTTCCCGGATGAAGTCTGTTGCGAGTAATCTGTTGATTTCCTTGCCGATAGCTTCGGCTCGTGGCTCCGACAGTCTTCGGATGGACTGCTTGACTGGCTTGGTGTCTAGAAAGATGTTGAGTGCGTGCTCGGCGAATTCCCTGGGAACTCCTGGCATGTCCGCAGGACACCAGGCGAAGATTTCCCAGCGCTCACGGAGGAATTCGACGAGCGCGCCTTCCTATGCGGCGCTGAGGTCGTTGGCGATCAGCGCCGTCTTGGAGGCATCCGTCGGATGGACCTGCACTTTCTTGGTGTTGACGGTGGAGTCGAAGGACATGTCGGGCGCGTTTTGCCTTGTGACTGGGGGTGCCCCGTTGTCCGTCACCTCGTGGAGCCTTACAAGCTCGTCTTGCATGCCGAAAGACTCGGAGATTTTGTTGAAATCCCTGCCGCATTGGTCCGATCGGGTGAAGCTTCCGTGGATCGTGATGACGCCCCTTGGTCCTGGCATCTTGAGTAGTAGGTATGCGTAGTGTGGGACGGCCAGGAACCTTGCGAATGCTACACGCCCTAGGATGGCGTGGTATTGCGACGGCCAGTCCACCACTTCGAATTCTAGGCGCTCCTACCGAAAGTTGTCCGGCTTCCCGAAGATGACGTCGAGCCCTATTTTGCCTAGGGGGAATATGCCCTTTCCTGGGACAATGCCGTGGAACGTTGTGTCTGATTGTTCCAGGCTGCATTGCGGGATCCACATGGCTGCTAGAGTGCTTGCAAACATTAGATTGATGTCGCTGCCGCCGTCCATGAAGACGCGACTCATCTCAAAGCCTCCGATCTGCGCCTCCAACACCAGGGCAGCGTGACCTGGGCGAGGGATTTGGCAAGGGTGATCCGCGCGAGTGAATGTGATGCAGGACTCCGATCCGCTGAGGTACTCAGGGATTGCAGGTGGAGTTGCCACGGCCAAGTTGATTTGTCGGGTGATTTTCTTATGCACCCTATTCGTGGGGCGTCCCTTCTGGATCATATTTAGTGCTCCTTTTGGTGGGGGATACCCGACCCCGGCGTTGTTTTGTGCTGGTGCGACTGGTTGGTTTGGCCCTCCGATAGGCGACGGTGGAGGAGCTCCGTGTGCTACTTCACCTGGTGCGGGTGCGTTTCCGAACGCATGGATTGGGGCTTGTTGCCTCATCTGCACCATGCTTTTACTGAGTTTCTGGAACTCGCGGCAGTCCTTGAGCATGTGGCTGGCTTTCTTTTTGCCATCTTGTTTGTTGATGTAGAAGTGGATGGTGCATGGACCCGAAAGTTTGTCGAATGCTGAGGGTCCGTTGTCGCGGTCGCGGCGTTGCCACGACTGCGTTGGTCGTCCGTTGTCGCGGAAGTTTCCGCCGCAGTAACCTCCGCTGTTGCGGCTGTTGTCGTTACGGCGGTCGGCGTAGCCGGCCGCGACCATGTCGGGTCCGTCGCGGTCCTCGTAGACGCGCGATCTCCTCTTGCTGCGGCGTTCACGTCTTCGGCCGTAGTCGTCCTCTTCATCTGATTGCGCTCGCTGGATGCAATCTTCGCCGTCTGCCCAACTGTTGGCGATTTCCATGAGGTGGTCGAGTGTCTTGGGCTTTACACGCCCAAGTTCCTCCTTGAAGTCTTGGCGTTTGACGCCGTCCCTGAAGGCATCGATGGCCCTCTCTTCGGAGATGTGTGCTGCGGAGTTCTTGGTTGTAGACCAGCGTAGTATGTACGAGCGAATAGATTCACCCGTTCTCTGAGTGCAGGCTCGCAACTCTTCGATTGAGGCGGGCCTCTTGCTGGTGCCTTTGAAATTTTGGATGAAGCTATAAGCGAGCTCCTCCCAGCTTCGGATGGATCCTGATGATAGGCTGCTGAGACAGACTCGCGCCGCGCCTGTCAGCTGCAGCTGAAGGCATTGCATGGCGGTTTCTTTGTTGCCTCCGTGAAGTTTGACGGATGACAGATGGTCACTGAGCCAGGATTTTGGATCTTGCGTGCCGTTGAACTTCGGAGTATCCGAAGGAAGATTGAAGTTGCGTGGCATCTGTGTTCGCCGAACAGATCTGTTGAAGCATCGAGCCCCGCAGAGTTCTCCTTCGTCTTCATCCATCTCAGATTCAGACGAGCATGCGCGTTTGGCGCGTGCTTTGTCGATCTTGCGCTGTGTAAGCTTGTCTCTGGCGTCGTAGTCGCGTTTATGGTGACGTGAGCTCTTCTTCCTTCGGGGAAGGTCATGTTCCTCCTTCTTCTTCGGATGAGGGGGTGGGACTCCGGTCGCGCCTGGCCGGAGCTTTCTTCTTTGGCTCCGCAGGAGCGTCTTCATGGAGCGCAGCTCCGATTAGTCCTAGTCCGGTGAGTGCGGACCTATGCATGGCCCTTTTCGGGTCCCCCTCCAGAGGTGGGTGGGCTGCGAGGTACGCAGTGGCTGCCATGATCGCAGCTTGTGGCGTCTTCAGGATGATGTTGCCGTCGGCATCCATATCCATGAACGATGTGTGGAGAGTTCGGGTCACGTCACGCCGCTCCTTGGGATCCATGTTTTCCACCCGAGAGCGGTGCTTGTTTCCCTGGTTTTCGTTTGTGCTAGAGCCGGGTGCCATGGCGGAGAGCGCAGCTCGTCGCGCGCTGGACTCGGAGGCTGCTTGCTTGCGTTTGTCAAGCGTCTCCTGCATCTTGACTTGTTTCTTGTGCTCCTCGATGAGGAGGTAGTGGTATGCCATCAGTAGTTCACGTGAGGCGTTTGCAGCTAAGACGATGTCGCCTGCGACGGCACGGCGCGCCTGGACCCATCCTTCTTTGCTAAGTTGGATGACGTGGCCGTTGTTTTCCCCGTTGGGTGGGGTGACTGGCTTCTTCTGTTTTCGCCGTTTCCGCCGTTTCGGTTGGGCGGCGGGTTAGGTGTTTCCTCGTCGGCTTGGATGACTGCGGCACATAGATAGCGCTCGCAGATTGGTCGGCTGCTGCCGCAGCTTTCGGATCCAGAACCGTAGGTCCCTTCATCCGAAGGTGGATCACATAGATCGGAGTTACAGCTGCTGCTGTCGTAAAACTCATCTGTTGATGGTGACGTGCGTAGCACAGGGTGTGGAGCCCACGAGGCGGGCCTGATTGACGGCATGGGCACCCGCTCACGGAGGCGGAGGGTGCCAGTTTGACCCACCTGGAAGCAGAAACTCCCGAATAGGATCTCGAGTCCATCGCCTACGAGCTCGAAATCTTTCATGGTGGCCGGCGAGTGGGCGGTGAAGTCGAAAGCGCCGAAGAGGAGGTGATTCTCCGTCGTCGCAGAGTTGTAGATTGATCGGGTCGGAACCGTCACGATCGCACAATCAGCAGCCCCGATTCCCACAGACTGCGCCAATTGACGAGGTTTAATCTCGTCAATGCCCATTGTTATGGACTTTGGTTTTGGAGAAGATGGGGATGCTGGAGATCGTGGCACGGTTAACAGACAAGCAACCAGGGGACACGAGATTTACCCAGGTTCAGGCCCCCGGAGGGAAAACCCTACTCCTGCTTGTCTGCTCTTGATTACGGCGGAACCGAAGGTTACAGGGTGCGTAGATTCGATCTGGTGTGGATGCGTGTGCGAGGGTATGAGTCGATTCCTCTAGGACGTGCCCTCCTGGCCGTTATATAGACTTAGGCAGGTCCCGGGCATAGTCCTAGTCGGTTACAAGTTCTAGGGTTTTACTCCTTTGAATTTCCTATCTCCGCTAGTCTTGCTCTCCAAGGATCCGAAGGCGTCATGGGCGTTGGCCACCCGAAAATCTTCATGGGCCAGTGTATATCTGCTGTGGGCCTTCCTTGGGCTGGACCAGGTATGCTGAAGTCACGTACCCGTAGGGTATAACCATGTCAATAACTTAGTACACACATTAGTCTATAAAGATTGTCATTAATTACCAAAACCACACATGGGGCACATATGTTCTTTCAGCAGCCGTATGAGACTTGCGGGGTTGCTTTGCTTGCACACAAACTTGGCACTTAGAACCTTTGACAGTGGTAAATTTCGGAATTAAACTCATATTGGCTAGCCACATCATGCAACCAAAGTTAATATGACAGAGTCGTAAATGCCAAACATTGGACTCATTATCATTGCAAACATGATTAATAACTTTAGTACATGATTCTGACAAAGACAAGCGGAACAGACCTCCGCACTCATAACTTTTTCCAACAAATTGTACATACTTAGAAATTACAACTTTATTGGACTCAAAAACCAACTTAAAGCCATCTCGACATAAAAGCGATCCGCTGACAAGATTTTTATTGATGGAGGGAACGTGCTACACATTCTTCAGCTGTACGGTCTTCCCCGAAGTAAACACCATGAACAGAAGCACGTGAGTCGTTTCCCATCAGCACGGAAGAGGTCCTTGGGACCTGATAAGAGGAAAACATGGAAATATCAGAACATACATGTGTATTAGCACCCGTGTCTATCCACCAATCAGGAGAATGACATACTGAAGGATAATAGGTAAAATACCGTACCCAACATCCTTCATCTCAGTATCGCTAATAACAACATTAGCGGCCTTGCCGTTGTTTCCATGTTGATGCTTGTCAAAGCGATTAGGGCAGCTAGGAGCCCAATGATCAGGATCACCACAGACGTGGCAAGAACCTTTCCTCTTATCATTTTTCTTCTTGAAGTTGGTTGAGTGTGTGGCCTTGTTCTTGCCATCAAACTTCCCATTTCCTTCAGTTTTCTTCTTATTCTTGAACTTGTGGGATTGGAAGTTTTTCCTCTTCACCAAATTGGCAGTAGAACCTCCCTCAAAACCTCGAACAGTTTTGTCCTTTGCTCTCGCCTTCTCTTCCACATGAAGAGACCCAATGAGATCCGTAACAAAAAACTCTTGTCTCTTATGTTTCAGAGAAGTAGCAAAGTTCCTCCACGAGGGAGGAAGCTTGACAATAATGCCACCGGCC
Source organism: Avena sativa (assembly GCA_916181665.1). Lineage (NCBI taxonomy): Eukaryota > Viridiplantae > Streptophyta > Magnoliopsida > Poales > Poaceae > Avena > Avena sativa. The sequence continues at coordinate 291,999,065 of OV702296.1, forward strand.
ACAAATTTGTTCGGTAAGGAACATTTGAACTGCTCAAGTTATTTGGCAAGTGATTGTATCTCATGAGCTTGCTCAACGACGGAGCGCTCATCAACCATCTTGTAGTCATAGAATTGCTCCATGACATACAACTCAGTGCCAGCATCCGAGACCCCAAACTTGGCCTCGAGCGCTTCCCACGCGTCCTTGCCATTATCAAATGACATATACGGGTCAACAATATTGTCCCCAAGAACACTGAACAAAGCCGCCATAAACATGGTATCGGTTTTCTTAAAGTTCGCTTCCTGCTCAGCAGAAAGATCTCCTTCAGGCTTGCCAAGAGTGGCGCTATAACAGTTTAGGTTTTCAAACCAGAGAATTGCTCTCTTGCGCCATCTCTTATAGTGCATGCCATCAAAAGGGGGCGGCCTAGTAGCCGCGGCTACACCAGTGGAATTCAATTGCCTATAATCAGGTTTTTGGATTATTGGAAATATAAGCAATAATCCATATGATTTAATCCGAATAATAAATTGATAAAGCATGATTATACAAACGGTACTAAAACCAATTATGCAGAACAACAAAGTAGATGAACAGATTACATCTATAGGAGATAAACCTATCACATCTATACCAAACGCTAGAACTAGAAACTCTAGCATAATCCGAAAGAGAGAGATTGAAATCACATATGATGCAGTTGCAGCAGTAGCCGCGACAGAGCTGTCGCCCATGTTGAGGTTGCCGAAGAGGTTGCTGACGTCCGAGAATAAGTCGTTGTTCGGGAACTCGTCGTCGGATAACATCGTGGTTGCCAGTAGTCGCGCTTGAGCGCTCCCCAAAAACCTGATCTCCCCTCACACGTACAGGTTCACGAGAGACGGGGTTCCGGAGGCCTACTGTCCCGATCTGCGGTGCACGCCGCAAGCCGGGATGGGGAAGACGAAAGCGGCGGCGCAAGGTTCTTGAGGATAGGCGCGTGTGTCGATTGATTCACCGGTTAGGTTTAACGCAGACGCTTATATAATGCAGGTTAGGGAGATCCTGGGGCTCAACCCACGCTCGAGTCGGTAACAGTCCACGTCCATAAAAACTGGAAACGGCTGTAAAATTAACGCGTCCGTTAATGACTCATAATCAGTTTTTCCAACCAGCAAAATAAAGCTCGGCTCGCGAGATTCCCGCAACCCGCGGCGCGCGCATCGTGATGAGGCGAGGTGAGGCGGGCGGCGGAGGAGGAGGAGTGCGAGAGGGCTACTCTTCTTATCACACCTTAGTGAGTGGTGCAACACTATACTATATAAGGTGGTCCAACTCCCCTTCAACTAGCAATGTGGGACTAAACTTTAGCACCACTAGCACAGCCATACGCTGCCATATACAAGTGGGCCAAAGAGAATTTTAGAATTTGTCTAATGGGCCATCAGCCCAAAACTCACCAAATTCCAACAGATGCAACCTACACAGACAAGCAATTCCAGCACCAATTTCGAATGCAAAAAGACTTGTTCCTCACCATCACAAGATCCGTCGAAGATCATGATGATTGGTTCAAGCTTCGGAGAAGTGCTATGGGAGACATCGAGAATAAGGAGGCACATACTCAGCTAACAGGCTGATCTTGTTGGGCATTTCCATGGTTTATAATATTGAACAATTTGATTTATTATATTTATTTGGATTTGTAATAATAAATAATTTGATTTATTACATTTATTTCGATTTGTAATATTTATACTTTGGTTCAAAAGTTTTGATTTGCAAAAAATAAAATTTTACTCCTCTAAATATTTTGGAATTGATTCCGCAGCGCTAAGTTTAGAGGAGAAAATTTGCTCCTCTATGTTTACTCCGGCCGTTTTGTCCTCTAAAAAATTGGGATGGGTTAGAGATGCTCTAACAACGTTAGTTTTCAAAATGCACTAGAGTGTCATCTAAGACATCAAAAGTTACACCAAGTGTCAAATAAGAAAGTAACAACTTTCCAGTATCAAAAATCATATTAAAGTGTAGTGTTAAATAAGGAATTCTTTTAATTATTGCAATATAATAAATAGGCTAGGCCTAGTAGGCAAAATTCCAACAAGACCTGCCTCTAGCGGGATTCCAGGTCCACTTCGAAGTCACTATCTCCACATATTTACAGAAGAAATGTTTTTTAGGGGACAAAAGAATTATCTCACACTGTGTTTGGATGTCGGAATTTTAGCTCAGAAATGAATTGGGCTAAAAATTTCAAATCCAAGATGGAAAGGAAATGGCCTCCGTTTCCAATTCTGTTGTTTGGATGTGTACCGAATTCCTGGTTGGAATCAAAAGGTAATACCCAATTCCAAAACCTGTTTGGATGTCCAGAACATAGAATTGAAAGTTTTCTTGAGTTTTGACAATACATCCTTGTGTACATGTATAGACAGTTGTGTATATACAATGTTTTTAAATAATATTTTCACGCATAATAACAGTAAAATATAATGACAAAGATAATAATATTGTATTTAACAAATAGCACAAGTTAGATGTTTATGTCTCTTACATATAGCACGCACATAGAACAAGTGGACAATTAGAACATGTTCTGTACTCTCCACAGGTTGTGCAATTTCAGAAAAAAAAAACAAGTTTTGTTAGCATAATTCTGATTGTGGTATGTCGAGTGTGCGTACGTGTGTGTTCTGGTTCAGGTCGAGGCGCTGGTGTGTGGCCGCGTCAGAGTAGATGGCGAGACTATAGCGGAGGTAGCTGTGGCGATCCGTTGGAGCTGGCCGCCTCATGGGCGTGGTGGCGCCATGCACGCGCGGCCCTGGGCGAGCGGATCGTGGACAAACGTGAGCGCGTGGGAGGCGTCGTGCGTGTGCGCACTCCTGGGTATAAATCCCCGTGAACTGCTCTTGTAATTTGTGTGGTTAGAGAGCCAACTGAAATAAAAGAGATTAGGGCGTTGGAGCGCCCGCGGCGGCGTTCGTGCGCCGGCCCGAAAAAATCTGTTGTCTCCACTTCTTCTTCTACCTTCGTCTGTGCGAGAGAAAGAGAGAGAGGACAGCGGCGTTTGTCGCCGGAGGGCTGGTTCGGCGTGTGTCGCCGAGGCCAGCCCCAAGAAGCTTGACAATTAGAACATGCTCTCTACATGAACTAGAAGAGGGCAGGGAGAGGCCGCTGGGGATCGGCTAGGGCGTGGCTGCCGGTCGCCTCTAGCCGCTTTCCCCCCGCTGCTGGTCGCCTCTGGCCGTCGTCCCTCCGCTCGCCACTTCCCCTCCTGCTGCCATTTGGCTGAGCTTCGATCTAGGGTTAGGGGTAACAGCAGTGGAGGAGGCACAGGCCATGGCCGCCGCTGACCTGCTCTGAGGGTGCGGGGAACGAGAAAGACGAGCAGGAGGAGGGCGGGGATGGGAAAAAGGAAGGGAAGACTCACCCGAGCACCGCCGCCGTCTTCCTGCTGTCGCGCGGCCGGCTCTTCCTACGAGCTGTGTTTTGTCAAGGCCGAGTGAACCAGTACGCGAGGTTGTCTTTCCGAGCGATTCCGAGCGTGGGAGCTCGGAAAAGAATGAGGAGGACTTGCACGGGGCGCGGGTGGGCGTGGAATTGGGCGTGAGTTTCCGTGGTGCAATTCATAAGCCACCCAAACGACCGAATTCGGTTGGACCATTTCCAAGAGGCCAATTCCGACCCCCAATTATGACATCCAAACACAGTGTCATGGAAATCCTCCTATAGTTTTTTGGATTTCAACAAAATTAAATATTTTTCTATGCACAATTTCTCTAATCTTTTTTTTGTGGGTACACAATTTGTCTAATCAAGTCCCACTTTTCCACAACCCGCACATTGTTCGAAATAAAGCGTCTTGACATTTCCTCTCTTTCTATTTCCTTCTTCTCACCACAGTTTTTACAAGAGATTTCACGGAATAAACTTCCTTTGGAACAAATTCCTTTGACATTCCGGAATTTTTTTTATGCATGCAACACACGTCACTTCAATTTCTTACTGTATTGGTGCTTTTACTCGTTTTGTTTGCATTTTTTTGTTGACCATCTAAAATTTTGATAACAGAATCATAAGGGAAATGTTTTATGGACTGTGTTTTGTCTCATGTCCATGATTACGAGTAGTACTAGAAAGGAATCCAAGTACCGCAAGTGTACCTCGTTGCAAGTTGTAGATGTGAGATACTGCAAGTTGTAGATGCACCGCTTGTGTGCATTGATCGGTACACAAGGCCCATTACACAGCCTTCATCTGACGCTGTATCTATATACTAATTTTCCTTGAGGTAGGTTCGTCCGTCAGTTTTTTGGTTCCGATTTTTCTCTGGACCGTTTTGCCCCTGACAGTTTGAGTGTATTAGCTTGCCTGCCACCGCGAAGTGAAGAACAGAAGTCAACTGTGGCTCACGATCCCTCCGTCCTGTCCCTCTTCCTTGCCTTCGCCCGGACACCACTCTACCGCTCGTCTTTCCCCCTTGAATCTGGCGGCACCAGATCGGTGACGGTCAGTAGCCGGCATCGAAGTCTGTGGCCCTCGCGTCGGTCGTCGCGCGGCCGGAAGTGAACCGCAGAGAGGCGGCAGATGCGTCGTGCGAGGCAGAGGCTGCGAGCTCCATCGCCCTCGCGTACACCGGCCATGGTCTCGATCTGGTCGGGGATGAGTTCGATGTGAGGTCCATGTGAGATTTGGGAAGGTAAACACCGCAAGCAAAGCTGAACCACGTGTGGCTTGGGCTGCGCGCTGGTCTCATCTCCACTGGAGCGCAGGCCGATGGAACGAAGCAGGGCGACGATCTTGAGCTGGTAAGTTTGACGCCGCCATCCATGTCGAACGGCCGGAGAGGCGGGCAGCTGGCTGCTCCGCTGCCCTGGAAATCGGTTCAGTGCTACCGCCGCCGGCGACAGTACCACGACGAATCTAAAAATAGTACGATGATTAAACTACATGAGCACTTAATTTGGCACATCAGATAAAAAGATTGACCGGAAAAGAAGGGAATGGGAAACGAATAAGATAACGACGGGAGAATTAAAAAAATCTGACTTGGTGGTACCAGGAAGCTAGCAACTAGCAAGTGGCTCCAGAGGACTATCGGTCAAACTGAGACATTTATTTTGAAACGGAAAAAATACTTACTGATACTCATTTATTCAAAAATTAATACGAGTGTAGCTATATTTTAGTTTGTACATACATTTATATCTAGATAAAGTGGAGACCGTTTGAAACGTAGCAAGTATTATATTAATCATTACTTAGATTTACATCAGAGTTCTTTTTTCCTTTTGTCTGGCTATCATAATTCCACTGACCAAAGCACTGAAATAAGGCACTCCTTTCGGCTCATATTAATTGACTTTGATTTGTCAAATTTTAGATGAACCTAAAATAGTGTCTAGATTTATTCAAATTTTGACAAATCTAAATCAATTAATATGGATCGGAGGGAGTAGATCAATTACGTCCAGTACCACTTCTAAGATGTATAAGTTGAAAACACATAGAGGGACGGAGCGAGGAACGGAGAATTTAAAACTTTCTATGTTGGTCTAGATTCACGAGACAACACCACCACCCTCAAAAGAGTAGTAGCTAAGTTCAAAAAAAAAAGAGCAGTGGCTAGAGCCAAAATTAACGATCGCGAACACCACCGATTTTGGTTGTGTTCATAATACTTTCTCCATTTTAAAATATAAGATGTTTTAGGTTTGTGAAAAAAATATATCTAGATTTTTTTTATGCGTAGATTTAGTTTAAATCTGAGTGAATCTGCATACTAAAAGAGTCTAGATACATTTGTTTTACAAAGATAAAATATCTTATATTTTAAAACGAAGAAAGCAGATAATATTTTGATAAACATATTCACGATGAGAAAATTGTGCATCGAAACACACTCTAATTCTCTTACACAGATGACGAAGCGAGGAACGGAGAATTTAAAACTTTCTATGTTGGTCTAGATTCACGAGACAACACCACCACCCTCAAAAGAGTAGTAGCTAAGTTCAAAAAAAAAAGAGCAGTGGCTAGAGCCAAAATTAACGATCGCGAACACCACCGATTTTGGTTGTGTTCATAATACTTTCTCCATTTTAAAATATAAGATGTTTTAGGTTTGTGAAAAAAATATATCTAGACTTTTTTTATGCGTAGATTTAGTTTAAATCTGAGTGAATCTGCATACTAAAAAAAGTCTAGATACATTTGTTTTACAAAGATAAAATATCTTATATTTTAAAACGAAGGAAGCAGATAATATTTTGATAAACATATTCACGATGAGAAAATTGTGCATCGAAACACACTCTAATTCTCTTACACAGATGGATCCTCCCAGGAGCGAGCGGCATGGACGCTCATACGAAAGTTGTTACAGCCGTTCGGAGGATACTTAGTGGAGTTGAATCTTTAGTTAATCAGAGATAATTATAAGATTTATTACTTTGATATGCAATTTTTTTGAAAAAGAATATATTAATATCACAAGGACACCAATTACACCCAGCCTCTGCAACAACGCATACCCTAGCGGCTCTACGGATGCACACAGCTTAAAAAAAATTACAAAAAAGAAAAGTCCCGCTATAGAGAACTAATCCTCAAAGAAACGACAATGACACCATCAAAACAACACCAGTAGTCCTCCACTCCAATAATAACGCCTTCGGCACCAGATCGGTGACGGTCAGTAGCCGGCATCGAAGTCTGTGGCCCTCGCGTCGGTCGTCGTGCGGCCGGAAGTGAACCGCAGAGAGGCGGCAGATGCGTCGTGCGAGGCAGAGGCTGCGAGCTCCATCGCCCTCGCGTACACCGGCCATGGTCTCGATCTGGTCGGGGATGAGTTCGATGTGAGGTCCATGTGAGATTTGGGAAGGTAAACACCGCAAGCAAAGCTGAACCACGTGTGGCTTGGGCTGCGCGCTGGTCTCATCTCCACTGGAGCGCAGGCCGATGGAACGAAGCAGGGCGACGATCTTGAGCTGGTAAGTTTGACGCCGCCATCCATGTCGAACGGCCGGAGAGGCGGGCAGCTGGCTGCTCCGCTGCCCTGGAAATCGGTTCAGTGCTACCGCCGCCGGCGACAGTACCACGACGAATCTAAAAATAGTACGATGATTAAACTACATGAGCACTTAATTTGGCACATCAGATAAAAAGATTGACCGGAAAAGAAGGGAATGGGAAACGAATAAGATAACGACGGGAGAATTAAAAAAATCTGACTTGGTGGTACCAGGAAGCTAGCAACTAGCAAGTGGCTCCAGAGGACTATCGGTCAAACTGAGACATTTATTTTGAAACGGAAAAAAATACTTACTGATACTTATTTATTCAAAAATTAATACGAGTGTAGCTATATTTTAGTTTGTACATACATTTATATCTAGATAAAGTGGAGACCGTTTGAAACGTAGCAAGTATTATATTAATCATTACTTAGATTTACATCAGAGTTCTTTTTTCCTTTTGTCTGGCTATCATAATTCCACTGACCAAAGCACTGAAATAAGGCACTCCTTTCGGCTCATATTAATTGACTTTGATTTGTCAAATTTTAGATGAACCTAAAATAGTGTCTAGATTTATTCAAATTTTGACAAATCTAAATCAATTAATATGGATCGGAGGGAGTAGATCAATTACGTCCAGTACCACTTCTAAGATGTATAAGTTGAAAACACATAGAGGGACGGAGCGAGGAACGGAGAATTTAAAACTTTCTATGTTGGTCTAGATTCACGAGACAACACCACCACCCTCAAAAGAGTAGTAGCTAAGTTCAAAAAAAAAAGAGCAGTGGCTAGAGCCAAAATTAACGATCGCGAACACCACCGATTTTGGTTGTGTTCATAATACTTTCTCCATTTTAAAATATAAGATGTTTTAGGTTTGTGAAAAAAATATATCTAGATTTTTTTTATGCGTAGATTTAGTTTAAATCTGAGTGAATCTGCATACTAAAAGAGTCTAGATACATTTGTTTTACAAAGATAAAATATCTTATATTTTAAAACGAAGAAAGCAGATAATATTTTGATAAACATATTCACGATGAGAAAATTGTGCATCGAAACACACTCTAATTCTCTTACACAGATGACGAAGCGAGGAACGGAGAATTTAAAACTTTCTATGTTGGTCTAGATTCACGAGACAACACCACCACCCTCAAAAGAGTAGTAGCTAAGTTCAAAAAAAAAAAGAGCAGTGGCTAGAGCCAAAATTAACGATCGCGAACACCACCGATTTTGGTTGTGTTCATAATACTTTCTCCATTTTAAAATATAAGATGTTTTAGGTTTGTGAAAAAAATATATCTAGACTTTTTTTATGCGTAGATTTAGTTTAAATCTGAGTGAATCTGCATACTAAAAAAAGTCTAGATACATTTGTTTTACAAAGATAAAATATCTTATATTTTAAAACGAAGGAAGCAGATAATATTTTGATAAACATATTCACGATGAGAAAATTGTGCATCGAAACACACTCTAATTCTCTTACACATATGGATCCTCCCAGGAGCGAGCGGCATGGACGCTCATACGAAAGTTGTTACAGCCGTTCGGAGGATACTTAGTGGAGTTGAATCTTTAGTTAATCAGAGATAATTATAAGATTTATTACTTTGATATGCAATTTTTTTGAAAAAGAATATATTAATATCACAAGGACACCAATTACACACAGCCTCTGCAACAACGCATACCCTAGCGGCTCTACGGATGCACACAGCTTAAAAAAAATTACAAAAAAGAAAAGTCCCGCTATAGAGAACTAATCCTCAAAGAAACGACAATGACACCATCAAAACAACACCAGTAGTCCTCCACTCCAATAATAACGCCTTCAAGAAGGAAACAGTGTCCAAGCGCCGTCGTTGTCCGACCAAAGGTCATAGGTTTTCACCCTGAAGAAAGTCCTTACTCACAAAACAATGCCTTCAACAGGGTCATTGCCAGGCACAACCAGCTAAGGCCAGACCTTGGATTTTCACCCTGCAAGATAAGACTGGGAACTCCCCTGTGTTGTCTTTCCGTATAGTTTGTTATCAAATTAAGTGATAAGAAATTAAGAATCTTATTGTTATCGGAATATCAGATGGCTATCTCTTTGCATACATGATGATTTTTATGTCGGTTATATTTAAATATGTGATAAAAAATTATCGAACCGTAGCAACGCACGGGCATTCAGCTAGTGTTAAGTAACATCAAGCCGGATACAGTCATGGTTTGATGGAATCATCCCGCCTAGCCGAAGAAAATCAAGTCCGCGCGCTGCCGCCGCCGCCCGATGATCCGACAACTGAGCCGCCGCCTCCTCCCCGCTTTCTCCCACCACACACTCCCGCCCCGCCGCGACCTCGCGGCCAACGCGGCGCTGCAGTGGCTCGAGGACGAGCTCACCTCGCTCTCACTACCGGAGCCCGGAGTCGACTCGCACGCGTGCGCCAGGCTCCTGCAACGCTGCATCGCGCGCGGCGACGCCCGCGGCGGCCGCGCCGTACACGGGCACGTCGTGCGGAGCGGCGGCCTGGCGCGGCTCGACCTCTTCTGCGCCAACGTCCTGCTCAACATGTACGCCAAGGTCGGACCCTTCGCCAGCGCGCACAGGGTGTTCGACGGATTGCCGGAGCGGAACATGGTGTCTTTCGTCACGCTGGTGCAGGGCTACGCGCTGCGTGGCGAGTTTGAGGCGGCGGTTGCGCTGTTCCGGAGGCTGCGGTCAGAGGGGCACGAGGTGAACCAGTTCGTGCTCACCACGGTGCTCAAGCTGGTTGTCGCCATGGACACCCTGGGGTTCGCCTGGGCCGTGCACGCTTGTGCGTGCAAGCTGGGCCATGACCGGAACGCCTTTGTCGGGTCCGCACTGATCGATGCCTACTCCATGTGCGGGTTTGTCGGTGATGCAATCCGCCTGTTTGATGGGATCCTTGGTAAGGATGCTGTTGCTTGGACTGCTATGGTTTCTTGCTATACCGAGAATAACTGCCCAGAGAACGCGCTTCAGGTTTTCCGGGAGATGAGGATGGCGGTTTCTAAGCTGAATCCTTTTGCGCTGACCAGTGTGCTCAAGGCTGCGGTGTGCTTGTCGTCGGTTGCGTTAGGCAAGGGCATCCACGCCTGTTCAGTGAAAACACTTTATGATGCTGATCCTCATGTTTCCGGTGCGTTGCATGATATGTATGCCAAATGTGGGAATATTGAGGATGCCCGCTTAGCTTTCGAGGTGGTTCCCTATGATGATGTGATACTTTGGAGTTTCATGATATCCTTGTATGCACAGAGCAATCAGAACGAGCAGGCCTTCGAGCTGTTCATCAGAATGATGCGGTCTTCTGTGGTGCCTAACGAATTTAGTCTATCTAGTGTTCTGCAAGCTTGTGCTAATATGCCCCTCTTGGATCTAGGCAAGCAAATTCATAACAATGCTATAAAGGTTGGTCACGAGTCTGAGTTATTTGTTGGGAATGCATTGATGGATCTCTATGCCAAGTGCAGCGACATGGAAAGCTCACTCGAGATCTTCTCATCATTGCGGGATGCCAACGAGGTGAGCTGGAACACAATCATCGTTGGTTACAGCTAGTCTGGTTTTGGAGAAGATGCTTTGAGTGTATTCCGTGAGATGCGTGCTGCTTGGGTGCCTTCGACTCAAGTTACTTACTCGTGTGTGCTCCGGGCTTGTGCAAGCACAGCATCTGTAAATCATGTTGGTCAGGTTCACTGTTTGATTGAGAAATCCACATTCAACAGTGACACGATTGTAAGCAATTCACTTATTGACTCATATGCAAAGTGTGGATACATCAGCGATGCTCGCAAGATATTTGAAACTCTGAAAGAACCTGATTTAATTTCTTGGAATGCCATCATCTCAGGTTATGCTGTTCATGGACATGCTGCACATGCCAGAGAACTTTTTGACAGGATGAATAAGAGCAGTATTAAGGCTAACGATATTACGTTTGTTGCTCTCCTATCTGTCTATGGTAGCACGGGTCTAGTGAGCGAAGGACTCTCCCTGTTTGATTCCATGAAGCTTGATCACGGTATCAGACCATCCATGGAGCATTATACTTGCATTGTTAGGCTTTTAGGACGTGCTGGCCGTCTGAATGATGCTCTCAACTTCATTGGAGATATCCCTTCAGTACCATCTGCTATGGTTTGGCGTGCATTGCTCAGCTCCTGTATAGTGCATAAAAATGTGGATCTGGGGAGGTTTTCTGCGGAGAAGGTACTTGAGGTTGAACCACAAGATGAGACAACTTATGTCTTGCTATCAAATATGTATTCTGCAGCTGGAAGTTTGGATGAAGTTGCTCTTTTGAGGAAATCAATGAGGAATATAGGTATAAGGAAAGAGACTGGTCTTAGTTGGGTTGAGATCAAGGGTGTAGTTCATGCCTTCTCAGTGGGGTCAGAAGACCATCCAGATATGCGAGTGATACATGCTATGCTAGAATGGCTTAACCTGAAAGCCACTAGGGATGGTTATGTCCCTGATACTAATGCAGTGTTGCATAACGTAGATGACGAACAAAAGGCTCGCATTCTGTGGGTACATAGTGAGAGGTTGGCTTTAGCATATGGGCTTGTGATGACACCTCGTGGACATCCGATTCGGATAATGAAGAATTTGCGCTCCTGCTTGGATTGTCATGCCATATTTAAGGTGATATCCAAAATTACCAAACAAGAAATCATTGTGAGGGACATCAATCGCTTTCATCATTTTGAGGAGGGAACATGCTCCTGTGGTGACTACTGGTGATATTCCATACTTCCATTGTCCATTCATGTATTGAAGAAAGCTGTAAATTGATTCACACCATCTTCTGTATACTGGATTGCTGGATGAAATGATTATGTTGATGCTTTGTTGGACCTGTAAGGGCACCCGTTGTCCATCCGTATCATGTATGGTACACTTTTTTTTAACTCAATTTATGTATTGATATCTCAATAGCATTTATATTCATCAATTCTATGTAATTGTGCTAGGTTGGCATCAATCAGCAGGGTAATTTGAAAAAAAAGGGCTTTCTGATCTGGACATAGTGAAGGTAAACATGAAATATATCCAACTGTTTCTTCTTGAACATATTTCAGTGTGATGTATATGTACAATGTACATCGAAGGATATCGAAAACATCACTTTTTTGTGTGGTTCCTCATTAAACCCTCTGGCCATGAACTTACCGTGTCATAATTAATGAAGACTAAAGACCGAGGGTTGTTTTGGCTATGATAGCGAAAAAAGCTTTGAACATTTCATGTTTCTCCTGGGGACAGGGATTTAGTTAGCAGACGGCGGATACCTTTGTGGATGATTGTATTGGGAATAATGAAAATGGATCAGCGAACCGAACACTATTGAACATCACAACGGACAGAAGAATGGGACCTTCGGGTTTTTTCCGTGGTTAGCTTTGAAATTTTGATAAGTTAACCAGGTGTGCATATTCAAGCTCACTAAATTCAGGATAGATACAACATACACAAAACCTGCATATTTGATGTTGTGATACTTAATTTTAGATAAAAGACTTGCCACCTAAGGTTTGGAGTGTAACTGTATGTAGTTGAAGTTCAGGAACGTAGGTACATAACATTCTATTTGATTCACACTTGTTGCTGTATGCTTGTGGATCACAATGTGTGTTGTCTTCCTGTAATAACTATTGGAACTCGCATAATTTTGTGTTCTGGAATACTCTTTAAGTTCAAACTTGGTTGTGATGGGAGCAAATGTCCAACTTTTCTCTTGCAACTGAAGTAGATCAAAATGGTCTTTGTTATATTTTTCCCTTTTCCATCATTGATAGGTTAACACTGTCAGATAATTCTGTGAGAATATGGTTTCAAGCTACACTATTCGCTTTGCAAGTTCACTGATGATGGCAAGTATCTTGTGGCTTGTATGAAACAACCAAGATGTGAGTTTGTACCATCCCATCTGGTTGACGTTTTCGTGTAATGAAAAATGTGATTCTCATGATCTTCCGGCCAAATCAAAAAGATCTGCCAGTTCTTCAAGCAGCAGTATACAATCTCACTTGCATCTAGCAATGAGTATATTTGTAAGGACGTTTTCCTTTACAAGGGGTGTCATTGATATGGCTTATTTGCAACCTCAACTGCACAAAATGATGAATAAAGTGCCACTGAGGGTGCAATTCATGGGGTGCCATCAATTGAGAAAATAACTTTCTGTCTTGTGAGGTACAGTTATCTATTTATCCAATTTAGGAAGGTTTCAGCTTTTAGAATTTGAAATATATTATGTAACTATGTCTTCCTACGTTTGGGTGGATTATCACATTTGTATTTGTGTTATCAGGCTAGAAGATGGTGCAATCAGCAACTCTCCGTTCTGCACCAGCAACTCCTGCTGCCTTGCATCCAAGACTTTCCTTACAAGTTACAACTACTTGGCTTGAGTGCGCTTCCCTCTCGAACGCCCTGCTGTTCCTTTCAAGCCAGATCTGCCAAAGGGTAGTGTTGACTAAGATGTTGAAATCTCTGCGACAGCTAGTCGGACGGGAAACCGCATCTTTGAAGCCCACCAATCTTGGATTGAATCTTCAGATCAGAAGCCGTTGTGAGGGACTGAAGATTGTCATGAGCCAACGTGGCATACCAGACCTGCTTGGAAAATTAGCATTGGACCTTTAGGTGAGGCATAGTTTCAGGTTAATTGAAGGCAGAGGGGGCAAGCAGGTTGATGTTGCAGGCCACTCTGCGCAAGACGGTCTCAGAGGTACAGCAACGATTCCTCGGTGCAAGCCACGCAAAATCTCTTTGCGAGAGAGGTACCTGTGAATTTCCATCTGAACTGATCGTGCAGATGTGGGTTGAGATTGATGAGGTTGACCTGCTCCTGTAGATAGCAGAAGTGAGCCAGTGCAGCGACAGAAAGGCTGTCCCCTGATGTCCAGAATCCTTCTGTTATGATGCAGCAGTTAGTTCGGGCCAGCCAACACCAACGAGCCCGTATTCATGAGCTGCAAACTGCATAGGCCAAGATCCGAGTTAAATCCATGTTTAGTCATTGAACGCAAAGTCAATACGATCATTGTACAGTGAGAATCAAATTTACGGTCACTGAAGACGCGCAAGCGCGTCACTCGCGGTCACCGCTCGCAACGTAGCGATGTATTTGACACTGTGGCGAGCTGGGATCTACTGTCACGTGTGTTTTATTTGCAGAAAAGCCCCTACAATTTGTTTTTTACAGCAGTGTGACGAGGTCGTAGCCCGCGTCCGTGCTGCCCGCGACGAACACGCGCCCGCGCGTGCCCAAGCCGCGCACCACCTGCGCGGGGCAAGCTGTATCCGCGCATCAACCACGAGTAGAGTCATTGGCCACTGACAGTAATCAACACCAATCAATTCGTTGCAAACTTGCTACTCTGATCAAACACGATATGGATGAAATCACAAACTACTAATTAGCCACTGATCCAACCAAAACACTAAACAACGCGCCTCCGCCTCCACCACCGGTCTTGATCGGCTCCACAAACACCTTACTTCTAGGCAGGCTAGCTGTAACCGTGGCGGATGCAGTTTACCGCAGTTTACCTAAATATGATTCCACCTGACGATTTATTCATCTGTTGTGTGTGGCAGGATCGGCGACTGGACAAGATAGGCAACTCGGCGGCCTCCTGCCCGACGGCATGGACGAGCGGTCCTGCCACAGCAGGTACCAATCATCCATGTACCACCGGAACGCCGTCAGACAACCCTCCCCGTACCTTGTCTCCAAGCTGCGGCGGCACGAGGCCCTGCAACGATGCTGCGGCCCGGGTACCGTCGACTACATGGAGACGAGGAGCATTGGTGCCGGTGGCCACCGTGTTGGTGACGATAGCGAAGACCTCCCCGAGGCAAGGAGCGTCCCGCCTGCTGGGTTCACGTTGTCGCGCAGCGCCACACAGGCCTATGGCAGAGACCTCCAACTCGGTTGACCTCGGTGGTGATGCTGCAGGGGAGGCCGCGGGCGCGCCGAGAGTAGCAGGAGGCAACCGTGAGCGAGCAGAAGTGGCGACGCAAGGTGCAGTAGGTGCTGCTCGACACCATGCTTGCAAGGCGTGCGCACGTGCTCGCGTCCCTCCTTGTCCGTGTGCAAGACGGGACTCGACAGTGGAGGGGATCGACACAACGCCGACCACCTACTCGAGATGCGCCACGACGGAGACTGTTCCTGCCCCTTTCCCGACCACCTGTGCGTCAGCGGCGGACCACCGCACCCTCTCCTCTACCTCATGTGCGCTGTGGCAATCCCAGCTCCGATTCATTGCTACAGAAGCACCCCTCGGCACCCAGATCCCTCCCAAAAGCACACATCCAACCAGAAAAGCTCCGCATCGAGCCCTCGGCTGCGGCGTCGCCATGGCCGTACGGATGGAGCTCGTCGCGACGCTCCTGCAGCTCCCCTGGCGCCGGGACCGTGTGTGTCGTCTAGGAGGGGAGGCGGCTGGAGTAGCAGCTCGCGGAGCAGGGAAGGCGGCCGGCGGCGAACTCTGGAGGTTGGGGAGAGGCACATAGTAGGGAAGGCAGACGGGGATGGGATGGTCTGTAGATGTATTTTATTTGAGGTGTCTTTATGAAAAATAACACGGTCTGCTAGTGGGTCTACTCAGTGCCACGTCATCAAATACATCGCTACGACTGCGAGCGGTGACCGCGAGTGACGCTCTTGTGCGTCTTCAGTGACCGTAAATTTATATTCTCATTGTACAATGATCGTATTGAATTTGCTAAACAAGTTTAATGACTAACCATGGATTTAACTCCCAAGATCCCCATAGATTTTGGGTTTACACTTTACACACCGCATCCCAAGCCACTAGACACTGGCCATTTGTTGGCCTCCGGCGCTGCCTTGCCAGAAGAAGCCGCCACAAATCTTTTCGATGGGCTTTGAAGAACCCCATTGGTGGGGAGACTGGGGGATCCAAGGAGAGCAAGGGGAACACCACCGATGATCGGAGAACTGACCCCTGTGAGGGTTAAACGGCCACCCCGTGCATCTCCTCTAATTACTGTCTGAAAAATCTATTGACCTGTTTTACCCGCATCATTTCTATGCAACAAATAGCCCTTTATTAAGAGTATCCAGTTCAAATACAGCCATGAAGATTGTATTTTTTTGTGGAGTCCGGCACAGTGGTTCCTTTCGTCGCGTAACGTTGGCATTCCGTGGAGTAACAGGCAAAGCAAAGATTCCGCCGTCTAACTCTACATGTTTGGCAGTCTCCGAATGAAGGTGACGGCGAAGATACCGGAACTTTTATTTCAAAAAGGTAGGGTTCACCTGCACGAATTGCTAAAGTTTTTACCCCCTTGTGCACTGCACAACACGAGATGTTGCGCTGTGCTGCCGATCCAGAACAACACCCCACACCCTGCTTCCACAAAAAGCAGGCTAAACCGCTACGGTGTCTGTCGTCCAAGCTTTGTTTAGGAGTGAAATGCATCAGCAGTCCTTGAATTCATCGGCAATGTCTAAAACGGTCCTGAAACACATGAAAATGCACTAATACAGTCATGAAACTTGTTCTGGATGTCTACATACGGTCCTGGATACATATATTGCTGACGTGGCCAAAAATGGTCCTCCCAAGCGTTTGCCTTACATGTGGACCTCACATGTTAGTGATGGAAAAACAATTAAAATTATAGGGTTTGTGACTTGGAATCGAACAGAAAACATACTAAATTTGTCCACGGTATCTAACCAATACTCCCTCTATTTCAAAATATAAGATGTTTTAGGTTTGTGAAGAAAATGAATCTAGACTTTTTTTAGTGTGTAGATTCACCTCAAACATGAATGAACCTACATATTAAAAGTAGTCTAGAGACATTTGCTTACAAAGCTAAAACATCTTATATTTTGAAACGGAGAAAGTACAATAGAAGATGATTTGCGTTCAACACTAGTAGTACATTGCAACATAAGATGTCTACATGCCGTGCGCTCAAGCTCCGGCCTGGCTTTGGTCGTGACACACCACGTAGACTCGCAGAGTTTTTTCAGACATGAGCATGATCATTGCAAAGCTTTCAAGCTGTTCCGGCGAAGACGTGAAAGTAAGGGCTAAAAGCATCTTCACTAGCAGTTTCCAAGAGAGCGTTTCTAGGCCAAATACGGTGCTTTGGAAACCGTTTAGGAACACCGGACACAACAAAAAATGGGCGGACCAACCTTGTCAGCGAGACATCCCATTCCCACTGTGATTTAGCTCTCCCGCGGCAGAGAGCTTCCGACGTCGCCATGTCCTTGCCAGCGAAGCCCCACCCCGCCCAGCTGAATCCACGCATGTAGATAGGTCTGCCGCA
Organism: Avena sativa; assembly: GCA_916181665.1. Lineage (NCBI taxonomy): Eukaryota > Viridiplantae > Streptophyta > Magnoliopsida > Poales > Poaceae > Avena > Avena sativa. The sequence continues at coordinate 292,016,402 of OV702296.1, forward strand.
TTCTTTTCCCTCGGCATAGGCCTTATTTCGCCGTCTAGCCTTTGGCGCGCTCAGCTTTGTTCCGAGCTCCTGTCACCTCGCCATGCATCAGGAGATCCGAAACTTGGTAGTGCATCAACAGCGCAGCATGATCTGGTTGAACACATATGGTTACACAAGGGCAACATATAGATGTCAAGCATGATCTAGCCGAACTATGTTGTATTTTAGTCTATGACAAACTATGCTCAACTATACCAAATTATGTTTAATTCTATATCGAACATTGCTCTATACTCATATTTTATGCCAATTGTTTAAATTTGAGTTGAATATGGGCAAAAACTCGCCAATTTTGCCTTGGCTGATAACCACATGTGGAACACGAGTCGTAAAACGCCTGACCAACTGCTTTGAGCTCTTCCTCTGACGTGACGTGGTGTACTGATTTAGAGCGGTTAGGATACTGATTTAGAGCGGTTAGGATAATTGCAGGCGGCCTGTTGCAAGTTTGCCATGGTATGTAAGGGGCGTGGGCCACCCAGGAGCACCTTACTAAGGCTTCACTGTCATTGGCACGTCACTTCTATACGTATACATGACCGTATATGAGCATCAACGACAAGTTTGAGGGCTGTACTGATGCATTTTCTGAGTTTTAGGACCGTTTCAGACATTGCCGGTTAGTTCAAGGACTACTGATGCATTTTACTCCTTTGTTTGGCTAGCGTGCTTCCCAACGAATCGCACGCTGCACGCCGACGAATTAACTAATGTATCCGGTGTTCTTTTCTGCTGCCGACTGACGACGGACGAGCTGCATGCCGGAGGAGCTAGCCTGGTAGTACATGAGTCCAGCTCGCCACACACTGCCGGCCGGTGCTAGACGTCGGCGTCACCACCACGCAAATATTACATATCGGCCGGAAAGATAAGTTCGTTAGGCGCCGGGACTTGACAAAAATGAAGAGCAAAACTTCAAGCAGCTTTGTCTTGTGCAGCTCAAACCTCTATGCCCCTCCCACCTTTCAAGCAAGCTTTCTCGGCGTCAGCGGATAGGGATCGACCGGCGCGTCGGCGGCTCCAGACCGTACGTACGATGATGCTGACTAGTACATGGACAATGCTAGACAAAGTTCATGGGCTTGTTTTGATAGGGCAATGCTGAAACCAGAACATTTCACTTGTGACTAGTAAATGGGCGGCAACTTGCAGTTATTATTTAACTTTTTAAATATTTTATAAATAATGATTTGGATTTGTTTAGATTTACATCTATCTATACATTAAAACAAGTTTAGGTATAACAAGCTCTATTACGATAAGTTTTGCACGGCTCCTATGATGGAGAGGGGTTCGCGTTAGTGTCAGAAGTCGTCGCTAGATGGTCCATGAAGTTATTTATAATTTTTATTACTTTTAGCTCTTTTTATATTGCTGTTGATGATTCTTAATAAATTGGTAAAATTTAGTAAAAAAAGATAAGTCTAGATACTAGATAAATCCAAGTAACTTTTTTTAATGGAGAGAACCTTAATCATGAGTGAACCAGCCGCATGCCATACACCTTTCTCGCAAAGTCGTACACAAAAAAACCGCGAGTCAAACCGTGGTGATCTACTCTAATGATGGTGTTTCTCGACTTTAGTTAGCAGTCACGAGTGGACCTTAACTAGTGGTTAGGAAAATGCAAGGGCGAGAATGGAAACATTAGACGGAACCACCCCGATGAAATCCGTAGGAGATCAAAGCGGCGGTGCCGTTTTGTGTCAGTGAAGCAGGTGGACCCACACGTGGGGCACATAACAGATTCCTAGCCCCACATGGCGGTCACTAGGGTCGGATTCCTGGATCTCAGCCATCACGTGCACCCCATGTTGCCGTCCAATTAACTTTTTGATGTTAACTTTTTTTTGATGTTGCTAGGGCCCCCAAGGGGCACGACCGACATCCCCAACATTTTCTTTAGGCTCCAAGAGCCTGACACATCTTGATGTTAACTTTTTCTTTATAAAAATCTTCTTTTGCGAATAGGACTCTGTCATTAAAAACAACATCAAACCATATAAACAAGTTTAACAAAAACAAAAATTATATCGAAAAAATACTTGAGAAACCCTTCATCTTCAACCTCTAGATCGTGCCGACGACGCATCACCGTTGCCGCTCCCCTGGACTGGCATTGTTGGTTGTAGACGGGATGTCGTCGAACGAATCAAAAAGACCACATCCATAACGAAGACGAGGAAAAAAGATGAACTGTCGAAAAAGCTACTTGACCACAGTATTAAGAGCGTCTAAATATTGTGTATCTTGACAAATCAGCGACATCCAATTCTGGACAGAATAAGTAGTAGAAAAGAAGAGTATCCAAAAAGCTTCCCGTAGTTGATCATTTTGTTACCTCACATTAGCCATAGGGTGAAGAGTCAAGACTTTGGATGTGTTGGCTTCCGCGTACGCAAATTTAGCGTGCTTGTAAGCACTTTGCTTAATTTTTAGTTAAAATAGTAAAGGTTGTTCTACAAAAGAAAAGAAAAAAAATCACAAGCTAACTAGCTGTTCTTGCTAACTTTTGTGGTTCAGATTCAATTAATTACCGATATTCCTGTTCCTGTCCCTTATTTTGTTTCAAAACTCTGTTTTCAGTTTTGCTTTCGACTGAATCCAGACGCGTTTGCTGGTTGGCTGCGGATCATGCATGAGCTGTCAACAAGACCGGTTAGACTAATCTAGTCTATCAGAGAAACATTCCAAGCTTATTAGTTTAAAGCAAGGTGATGGTTGGCTAAGGATGAGTGTTGTCACGTAAGGATGACTACTAGTGCAATCAGGTCAATTGGTCTTTTCACCTATGTCGTGTCCAAACAAACAAAGCTTAGTTTGGAATATTTCTCATATGATAGCGGGCGGGTAGCCTCATGTAGTGATGCTTTTACAGCTTTACGTTGGGTTACTTCAATTAGTTTGGCGTAAACCACCAATTAAAGCTGAGGTGGAGATAGCCAAACGTGCATATATAACCCTGTGAAACTGGCTACCTTTGCAAAGTTAAGATTGAGTTTTCTTAGGTGACATCCTACTTGGTCCACAGTTGGCATGGCCGCATAACATTTGACCCATGTGCTGATGTGCGGCACATCCGATCTGCTTGCTTTGCATTGCCACAATGATACCACGATACATTTTGGGAAAGTCCAGCTAAACGAAGGCCACATTTTTTTGAAGTTTTTTAATTATATTACTGTACTTTATGATAATACTTTAGAACGCACGACACGTTGCTATCACCACCGGCTCCTGCCGAAGGCCAAGCTCCCAAGCCGTAAGAAAAAGAGGAACATGCACAAATTTTAGTAGGAGTAGTACGTACTAGATGGAGAGACGCGCTTCGCCGCGCCGCCTGTATAGCGATGTCAGTGTGGAGCATTAATGAGCGTTTTTAACATTGGATGGACCAGTGGATGGCCTGTCAGCGAAACATGATCGCAAGCAAAACAAAAAATAACAATACCAAACTAATGGGTAAAAACGGATGGACCCTTGCCAGATTGATAAGTGAAATTTTTTTTTATCGCCTACCAACACAAGATGTTGATATACTTCCAATGAAAAAAATTGGCCATAGCTTGCTGTATTAGCTAGCCATACGGCAGCGATGCAAGATCAAGATGCATCAGCTATTCGGCCACATCAATCTAATATTAGCTATACAAATTTTACCAACCTTCAGTTGAGTACCCTCTTCTCAGAATAATAATCATTTGCTTATAAGCCCAAACATCGAGATCAACATGATATTCATAGTAATAACATATGTAAGTAGTAAACATGTTTGTATGAAAATCAATTGCCCAGAACCGTACAACAGAGTTTTAAGCAGGCTGTAATAATTGCAAAGGTCTTCTATATCTGAGCTTTGACTCATGACCCCAAGATTTATATGAATTAGAACAATGTAACATGTTTGTCTCTACTTAGATCTAGCTAGACCTCCATATACATATATCCAAAAGCATCAAAAGTAAGAAATCTAGAGGTAAATGTGCTACTATTAAACAATATATTTAAAAACAAACTTAGCCTGTCCTATGAAATAGAAGGACAAGTAAGACGGATACTTTGAAGTTTTCTTTCTCCGTTAACAAACTAAACCAAAAGAAAGGGAGAACTGCAAGTGCATGCTGCATAGTGTATGTACAAAAATCTAGCAGAATTCCTCACTGTGTTTCTTTTTGCTTACAGAAAGAAAACTATCTAGGAAACATAAGTCACTATCAAAGAAAATAAAGTGGTGATGATACAACAACATAATTATGCCCCACTTTGGTGTGTGCATGTTATGGCGTCATTGCTCTTGTTGATCCTACTGATCTGAAGTAAGATAGCATGCTCTCGGATGGAAGAGGTGGCCATCAGTTAATCTCCTGCACAAATAAGTATGTGGATAAAATTTATTCAATACAGCAGAAGGACTACTATATCCTACAATCAATACTCGATTGATCATGTTCATTGTGAGTCTGCTACGGAAACTGAACGATAAATAGCATGTTGTACTCACCTCAATTGCGGCGCCCTCTTGCTGATGATGGCGAGCCAAACAATAATCTACCAGGAGTCCCGGAACAAAACGATGGAGTGCAAGGAGCCACAAGCACACATAACCCAGACCACTCCCCACGTCCGTAATCACCAGCCTTTCATAAGTTTATAAAGAAGCAAGTCTAGTCATCTAGAGCTCCAAAAAACTCACCAGGCCAGATCCACCTATAGATAGCTATGGGTGGTGTGTAACCACAAGTCCCACTTTCTTCGCTCTCAATTTCCCCTGGTCCTCGAGCCAGCAGGATGCTTTAGTAGCCATGACTCCCGGTGATATGTTAGTAGCATAAAATATGCAGTCTGCCAAACCTGCATGCAGGACACATAAAAACAATCAAAAGAAGAATTTAAAACACCTTAGTGAGCACATGAATTAAACGGTTCTACATTTTTCCTTGCTGGCGACATCAGCAAATCTGCTCACTATACTTTAGAACTATCTGAAGATTTTAGAATAACAAAAGTTGGACATACTTGTGAACCTTCCTGCATGTAGAAAAATTATTCCTACATATATTAAATAGATGGGATCAAGTTAGCTCATTTTGTGGATCTCCATTTTCATCTAAAGTTGAGTAGTTCATTCTTCGTTTCCCTTCCTAAGCATCAAACCTGTTGTTTATTCATTTTCTTAAATATCAGATCTTGCTCAGAAGATGAAAATACTTTATTACAACAAAACATCCATATAATGAATCTTCATAAAACAATCACAATGTTATCAACTGTAGGACATGACAAATACTGAAAGAGCCAGATTGAAAAGAAACCTAAGCTTATGGCATATTCTGCGATCTATGCATGATTCATGTACTCTAGAGCAATTTAACTTAAGTGAGAAAATCCACACCTTTGCAAGCGTATCTAGGGCATGCATCATCCAAGCACGACCAGATGGTCCATGGCCCAACCGCAAGTTCCGCCGTCGTTGCCCTCATGGCTGTAAACGCCGCAGCTGTCGAAGAAATGAGCAGCCCAAGTTCCTCCCTGCATCCCCGTCAATCGTTCCGTTCCCAGTGAGGCACAACCCTAGGTGGTCAGCGACTTCCCCACCTTCCACGCTCAACACCCGTAGGGTCCTGTAGTTTTAGCTGTACGCCACAGACAACAAAATAAAATTAGGAAAATAAAAAACTAAGGGAAGATTGATAGGTTCCTGGCAGCACTCTTGTGCAATCACTACTGGCCTAAAGAAGAGAAACAAAGTGTGGAGAATTAAATTTAATATGGATTTATTTCTCATTTGCAATTTTCTACCAAACATAACCTGATATGAGATATAAGATTGCGCAAGTCTTGAATATATATTATAGGTGTACTAATCGGAAAAACTTTAGTTGCATCATCTCAACCATGCTACCCTTATTTCTTCTAAAGCCTCCATAGTATTGTTACACTACTGGCTGCTCATGTCCACTGGTAAAATCATGGTTTTTAAAGCGTCCGCTTTAGGACGCCTAGGCGACGCCTAAGCGTCGAAGCCCCTCCCCCCTCCGCTTTGCAAAAACGACCGCTTTAGGCGCCTAGGCGTCCAAAGCGCCCGCCTAGGCGTCGCCTAGGCGCCAAAGCGCCCCCAGGTCGCTTTAAGACGCCTTAACGCTTTAAAAACCATGGGTAAAATTAGGCGATGCCACAAAGAGAATCAAATTAAATTATCATGAGAGTTTACTTTATAATGGTTGTGCAACTTCTGCACTGCTGTCTTCATGCTTAGACCAAGACCTTGTAAATCACATCTACCTATTTAGCACAACAAATCTATACATTAGTCCTCTTGTCCAATAAAAATGCTAACATATAATTCAAGTAGAGTTTCACTACTTACTCTATGTTAAAAGAGAACCTGCCGTGTAATAACAAACATGACATTATCCTATGAGTAAATACAAGTTTCCATGTGCCTTTTCTTCTAGTAAACTGACTTGGTGAATCAACAACTCCATGTTCCAATTCTATTTGAAATCTTCTCTACAGGAACTCCTCTGATTGTACAAACATCGGGGCTGCAGGCTTGCAACTGCACACATAAGCTTCAGAGAATAGCACACAAGCACTAATTCTGAAGGACAAGAAGATGAATTAAGAACCTGATGAACCACCTGTGCTGCTGTTTCTCTGCATATCCTCCACATCACCAATCAAATGACAAAATCAGCCGCCATAGCCTCCCATGTCTCCACATCCACCAATCACCCAGGAGCCTGCGACAGGTCCGTCGTGTCGGTGGACGGCCCTTTGACGGCTTGCGCCTGCGGCTATGGATACACCTCGACTTACATGTCCTGCTGGTGGTTGTGGCCGTGGAGAATGATTGGACGGCTATCCGGTCGGGCAGAAGGATCTCGGGGACCAGGAGATTTTTGGGACCAGGGAACCATAGTTGGGCGTTAGTATAATGAAATATTGAAGTGGGGATTAGAGTAGCCAATTGCTATGAACCATGAAATTGGTTTATGGGAATTGAAAAGGAGGAAGGATGACAGAAACTTACATAGTTGCTGGAAGGAGATCGTGGCGGGAAGCATCGGCGACCGCGGCCATGGGGTGACGGGTGATTGGGGCCTCAGCCATGGGTCGGTAGGGTGGCCTTAAGCGGCTTGATCTGGTCATCTGGGGTGGCCCTAGACAGCACCTGTCGGGATCAGGGAAGATCTGGACCCGGTGGCAACGCCATGGCGGTGGAAGGAGCACTCCGAACGCCTGCTGCCTTCTCCCACCTTTCCCTCGCTCGCGAGTGAAGGCCGCTGGTGCCCCGAGCTAGGGCGCGTCGAAGCCATCAGGGCCCGAGCGACGCGCGGGGAAGTTGAAAGAAGGGAAGGGAGGTTGCGCCTTCCGGTGGACCAAGGTGAAGGGGAGGTGAGGGCGGCGCTCGCCAGCCGGTGGAGCAGGATGAATATGAAGAGAGAGCGGCGCCCGCCGGTGGAGAAGAAGGAGGCAGGGGATGGGATTTCTGTGGTATCCTGTCTAAAACAAACCGCACCTTTTCTCAGGCGAGAATCGGGGCGAGGTGGCAGCGGCTCGCCTGATTTGATGTGGCGGCGCGCCCCGCGCTAGAGAGGAATACGGGAGGAGAGGAAGCAGAGAGGAGGGTTGGGTCGGGATGGGAGGAGAGAGAACCAGCCACGGCTGTTTTTTTTTTCGGAAGCCAAAGCACGCGCTGACAAGTGCCTCGGAAGGCTGGCTTTTGTTCACGATTAAGCTATAGTATAATGACACAGACATTCCACTACGTACACACGCCACGTTTGAAACTCTCATTTGGTAGGTTAGCATGGATCACTTGTCTTTCGAGAAGACCATCTAATTAAAGTTCTTATTGCAGAACCGTGAGAAAATGCGCTAGCTCGTGCATACTCCCTCCGTCCGCAAATAAGTATACTTCTAATCTTGTCCTAAGTCAAACTTTGTTATGTTTGACTAACTTTTTAGGACAACATACCAACACTTATGACACTAGATTGATATCATTAGATTTATTTTTAAATCTAATTTCATAATATATCAATTCAATATAATATATGTTTCTATTTTTCTATAAAAATGATCAAATTTAATTGTGTTTGACTTAAACAAAAGCTAGATGTACACTTATTTGCGAACGGAGGGAGTATGCATGCACGCGACGATCCTGACATAATCATATGCGTGACATTATGATTATTATGACTTTATGCCATTATGATTATCCAGTACGCTAGCTGCAGCCCATCGATCAAGATTTTGTTTGTGGAATCCGGCACTGGTTCCTCTCGTCCTGAACATGACAGGCCGTCGAGTAACAGGCAAATTAAAGTTTCCGCCCGACGTTTAGCTCTACATGTTTGGCAGTCTCCGATCGAGAGGTGACAGCGCGACGATACCACAAGAATTACCGTACAAGCTAGGTCCACCGCTCGCACGCGCACTATCGTAGTTTCTCTCACGGAGATAGTAGTAGTAACTTTCTCCGACCCGTATTACTTGTCTAGATTTAGATAAATCTAAATAGTATTTAGTATATAGGTTTACTTAAATTTTAAAAAATCCAAATCACCTAATATGGATGGAAGTATTAAAGTGGGTTGATTTCCCGTCGTACAGCAGCAGCAAATCGGTCTATGTTTAAACTGTGGAAGAGGTGAGTCCAGCTAAGCAAGCGGACACAAGCGGCATGCTGACGGGCAGCCGTGGACGTGTCCAGTTACACGTGAGGTATAATCGGTCGTGTCACGAAACGGATCAGAACGAGAGGCAGCGTGGGTGCGAACCGGACGGCCAAACCGTCTACCTTGTCTGTGACGCACCAGGCATCGATCATCCCACTTCACACGTGGAGGACAGGGGTCCAGCTCGCCACACACACTGCCAGCCGGTGGTAGCCGTCGGCGTCACCACCACGGAAACATCCCTATACACATACTAGTATATCGGATCGGATAGATAAGTTCGTTGTGTCATCTTTTTTCTCTTTTTGAAAAGGTCGTCATCTTTTTTGATACAGGGCACTAGGGCAGTGACAGCGTGACATGTACTTCTCGACTTCTAGTTGTACGTACGTGTAGGCTACTCTGTTAAAATTATTGTAAAATACGAAATATGTACTCCCCTATCCATATTAATGAATTTAGATTTGTGTAGATTCGAAAGTATGTCATGTTTTCTTTGCAAGGTAAATGGGATTGTATTTAATCAAATAGTAGTGCTGTTATAATCCCGAAGGATATGATCCGGCAACCGATCTAGAGCCGGCCCTAACCAAACAACAGTTCTATCTTCTAACATATACCAAACCTAGCTAACTCATGACTAGCACAGTTCTGCTCCCTAGAAATTTTAGTTATAGATACAATGGAATCTAGCAAAAAAAACTATCAAAGATCATCTGGTACCTATCAGCATTACGACTTTTCACCATTGACACCAAATACAAGCAATCGGAGCGCATAGATCTGCATGCCGCAAAAAATTATAGTGTCATCGCTACGCCTTACGATCATGTCGGCACCAGCCCGTCATGATTGAGCCAAGAAGGCCCCATATATATTTTAGTCATGTTTTAATGTTAGCTTGTCATTGCATGGGTAAATTAAATTTCGTCCGGGTAATGGAACATTTCACATTTTATAAACATTCTCTTATTATTAACTTCTTATAAACGTCTTATAAACATGAGCGAACCATCCCGCACACCATACGCCTTTCTCACGAAATCGTAATCATGAGTGGAACCGCAGTGGTTACTCATCTAATGATGGTGTTTTTGGTCACTGAGTGAACTTTATTTTGGTTAGCAAAATACAAGGACGAGAATGCAAACATCAGAGGGTGAGAGGGAGACAGCGGTGCTGTTTTGTGTCAGCGGTGCCTCTCATGACTCATGGAGACCATAGGAGACAGCGATGCTGTTTTGTGTCAGTCAAACAGGTGGATCCACACGCGGGACGGATTCTTAGGCCCACATGGCGGCGACTAGTGTCAGATTCCTGGATCTCTGGCGTTCACGTGGCCGTGGCCCCCATGCTTGCCGTCCGATAATATATCCTCCCACTCCATTTTCTGCGGTTCAATTGCTAGCGGCACCCAAGGGTCACGATAGCCAGCTACTACCTACTAGTAATACCATTTTTCTCTTTATTACGCTCAAGGAGCGGAGACACATCTTGACGTTAACTGGTTCTTGAGAATCAATTCATTGCAATCTTTTGTTCGTTTTTTGTTAAAAATTGCAACTCCCCTAGAAGAATTTATAGATATGCAATCAAGGTGGCAAAGCCATAGAAATGTCACTACATGAACATTGATGATATATCGTGATTAACCCTAAAATCTATCGTCAGAAATGTCACTACATGAACATTCATAAGTACTTTTAAATAAAATAGGGCCTAATGAACGTTATCATATATCATGCGTCAGGAAAAGATTCACCCGGCATCATTGTTAGTGCCGCACGCTGATTCTATAACTATTTACAAATTTTCCTGAGAAATTCCACCTATATATTAATAATCATAAACAACATTGCAAAGGTTCTAAAATAATAAAAATAATAAATAGATCATTGGACCACCTAGCGATGACTACGAATATTAGCATGAGCCGAAACCACCGTGTCCTCGTCCCTCCATCACCGGAGTCGGACAGAGCTTTGTACTAGAGATTTTTATAGTAGATAGATGAGAAATTGCCGTGCTAAGACGACACATGAACAACGCAACAAAGCAGTAACCATCATCGAAGATGACAACCTTAGATCGGAAGAGAATAACCTCATATAACACCAACGAATACGAACAATGACCAGATACTAAGAGATCCACCGGACACATGAATTCACACGCCTTCAAATGGCGCTAGACGCACCACCGGAATAATGATAGGATGGGAAGGACCTTATTATGATTTCAGAACATAGCCATCACCTCAATATTCTCAATAAGACACTGAAAAGGCTACAACAGTATACAATTATAGTATCACCTTTAAATATGACATGGAAAAAATGTAAGAAAATTCTACGTTAACATAATGCAAAAATAATAGGTAAAGTAGGATAAATTGATATTTGATAATGATCAAGATACAAATTACAAGGAGTTTATATAGGGGCTGGCCGATGGCTAACCATAACTTGACACCCAAGTATCTAACAACCGACATAGTCTAACATCCCCCCATAGTAACAACGGAAGGCTCGACGACGTTAAGACTGAACTGTATGTCTGTAAATAACGTAGTAGGAAGGCCTTTGATGAATATATCAGCAAATTGAGCAGTTATTGGAACATGGAGCACACGAACTTGTCCAAGAACCACCTTTTCTCGAACAAAATGTATACCCATCTCAATGTGTTTGGTGCGCCTGTGCTGGACTGGATTTCCTGATATGTAAACTGTTGAGATATTGTTGCAGTAGACAATAGTGGCATGCTGAATAGGTTGATGAAGCTTCGAAAGAAATTAACACAACCAAATGGTTTCAGCAACCGCATGCGCGCCACAGCACGATACTTAGCTTCAGTAGACGAGCGAGAGACCGTAACCTGTCTTTTAGAGGACTAAAAAATTAAATTGTTACCAAGAAAACATAGAAATCGGATGTGGATCATCGAGTATCCGGACAACCAGTCCAGTCTGCATTAGAGTATGCTGTCAAGGAAGTTGGAGGTGAGTTGTTAATGTGGAGACCATGATCAAGGGTGCCCTTAAGATAACGAAGAATACGTTTACTGTGATTATAGTGGGGAAGACGAGGATCATGTATATAAAGACATGCTTGCTGAACAACAAAGAAAATTTCGGGTCTAGTGAGAGTTCGGTATTGGAGAGCACCGGTGAGGCTTCAATAGAGAGTTGGATCAGAGAATTTCTCCCCAGCGGCCGAGAGTTTGATAGTGGTGTCAACTGGAGTGCGAGAATGCTGGCAGTCGAGCATACCAGCGCGAGAGATAGGATCAAGAACATACTAACGCTCAGAGAGAAAAGACCAAAAGTGTCGCGAAGAACAGAGATGCTAAAAATGATGAAGGGTACCTAGATCGGTCATGGAGAACTCAGATTGAAGAAGAGAGATGACATGTTGAAAAATAGACCGAGAAGAAGCAGTGAGAATTATATCATCGACACAAAGTAATAAATAGGCAGTGTGAGAATTTTGATGGTAAAAAAAGAGAAGTATCAGAAAGAGATGGAGCAAAACCTATGATTTGGATATATGTGGAGAAACGCTGAAACCAGCACATGGAGCCTACTTGAGGTCATAGAGGGATTTTTGAAGTAGACAGACATGAGTTGATGAATGGGCCAAGAAGAAGAGACAGCAAGACTAAGAACAGTATGAATGGTGCTTGATCTAATGACAGGAGTTAGGGAATCGAGATCTTCATAGTTTGGATAACTTAGAAAAGGGAGTAGAAAGGGGTGGAATTGGGATTGGCTCTGGAAGGTCTAATGTTGAGAAGGTAAGTGGCGATGCGTAGAACTTTGACCCAGAACTTAGGTGGCATAGATGACTGAATAAGAAGGGTGCAAATAATGTCATTGGTGGTCCGTAGAGAACGCTCGGTCTTGCCGTTTTGAGGGGAAGTGTAGGGACATGAAAAACAAAATAGAATGCCATGTTGGAGAAAGAAGTTTCGGTTTGTGATGTTGTTAAATTCCCGGACATTGTCACATTGGATACAATGAATTGGGAGGAAGGAATGAGTATAGATGTAGTGCTAAAAATTAAGAAAAAATTGTGTGAACATCCAATATGTTTTTAAGTGGGAATGTCCAAACATAATGAGAAATTCTTTCGATTGGAGATGTCCATAAATCACAATATAATAATTTAAAGGAAAAGTGCTTGAAGAACTTGAGAAACTAAAGGGGAGACTAACATGTTTGTCTAATTGACACGACTCACACAAAGAGGAATTATGACTATCTTTATTACATTGGAGCGAAAATTCACTAAGTAACGAGGATAAGGTGGCATTGTTGGGATGGCCGAGACGTTGATGCCACCGGTCGACTGAGGCCACCATGGATGTGGATCCGCAGCGGCAGGGGCACCATGGAGAGAGTATAGATCACCGGAGGTATTGAAGCGTGTGATCTCGACCTTGGTCTGGTAATCCTTCATAGATAAATCAAATGGGTCAAATTCTATAGAGACAAGATTATCACGTGTGAATTGACGAACATAAATAAGGTTTTTTATGAGAGAGGGGGCAACAAGAACATACCGAAGAATAAGTGGTTTTGTGGAGTTTAAAATTTGGGTTTGACTAACACAATGGATCGTAATAGAAGAACCATCTCCAAGAGTGATTGAAGAAAAAAGAGAACGAAGACAACAAATTACTAAAAGCGCACGTGTGGCTTAAAACACCAGAATAAAAAATCTAATTCGCACCCGAGTTTCCTTGTGTAACAAAATTATTCATGGCATATAAAAAGGCAGCTTGATCCCATCTCGGAGTTAAAGGAGATGGCCGTGTGGGCAACAGAGGTGATGCAGGCAGCATAGACTGAGTCGGTGCATGGTAGGAGCTACTACTATCAGCGTAGTACGACAATGGTGGAGTAGAGTCATAGAGGACATACGTCGGGGCGGCATGGTATGCATGAGTCGGTGGCCATGGAAGTAGAGTTCCATGAGCGCCCTTATGCGGGCGTAGGCCGGGCTGGCAGGAAGCGGCATAGGAAGGAGGGGCGCCAAGCGGAGAAGGCGCGGACCAAGGCATGGGCCGGTCTTGGACTAGCCCGGTCCAGTGATCATGTGAAGGTCGCCAAATCGGAGCGGCGGGTGGAGCACTTGGTGGCGTTGGATCTAGGGGCGCTGGAGTTGGTCGCGGAGTCGGTGGATGAGGTGGCCGATAGATCGGATTCTGCCCGCAATAATTAGGGTTGGGACGCCATCCTGCTGGAGGTGGAGGCGCCGACGGTGGAGATGGAGGTGGCAGCGGTGGAGTTCGTGGACCTGCAACAAAGAGTTGAGGGTAGGCTTCTTTTTTAGTCTGAGCGCGATTGGGCCATTGGAGCATGGAGCGCACCTCGACGAAGGAGGGGAACAACCGGATCAACAGGATAAAGGATGCCTGTTTCTCGAAGCGCTCTCCGAGTCCAATGAGAATTATGTTGATGAGTTGACGGTCTTCAACGCACGGAGTTTGTCGACGATGGCCTTGAGACGCTGACCGTAGATGCCAACCGGTGCATCGCCTTGCACCGTGTTCCACAGCTCGGTATGGAGGCTGTTGGCGCGGGCATCGGCACTGTCTTGAAACAGCTGACGAAGAGCCGACCAGAGGGTGGCGGCGGTGGCGGCGTCACAGTGAACGAGATTGAAGATCTCGATGGAGTCGTGCATGTAGATCCACTGAATAATAGCAAGATTGTCTTTGACCCATCATGGATCGTGGTGGCGAGGGACGGAGTCGGCAGCGACATGATCTCGAAGATTGCATCGTCCAAGATGGACATCGAAGAGGTGGCGCCAATGATAGTAGTTGTGCTTGGTTAGATCTAATGTAATTGGGATGAAGGGTTTGATATCTGAAATTGTATTAGTGAAGGATATGGTGGAAATCAATGGTTGAGGCTGGTGTAAGGAGGAGGAGGAAGAGGTAGGCGTCGCGGCCATAGATTTGGCGGCGGCGGCTTTCCGCTCGAAGTAGCCCATTGGCGGTAGGGGAGGAGGGGTGGGGGAATACCCATGCCTCGGGAACGATAGGCTGATACCATATAAAGTAGGATAAATTGATATTCGATAATCAAGATACAAATAATAAGGAGTTTATATAGGAGTCGGCCGGCAGCTAACCCTAACTTAACACCCAAGTATCTAACAACCGATATAGTCTAACATAATATACAATCTAGAACAATATCCTGCTTTGTATTCCATTATCCGATGTAAGGAGGAAACGGTCGCCAAAGTGCTAGAATCATTCCCCCCTAATGTGACTTTTCGGAGGAACTTAATTGGTGCAAGGCTTGACTCTTGGATCATGTTGTTACATCGGTTAATAGATGTTCAACTGTCAGCTGGGCATGACGAATTCCGATGGAATTTAAGTGAGAATGGCTCCTTCTCAGTTAGTTCCTTATACAATGCCTTAATTCAGCCAGTCTTACCTTTTCTAGATAATAGGATGATTTGGAAGATGAGGATACCTCTCAAAAATAAAATCTTTGCTTGGTATCTCCGTCGAGGGGTTGTCCTTACTAAAGATAATCTTCTTAAGCGGAATTGGCATGGGGATCCTAGGTGTACATTTTGTCAGCATAACGAGACAATAAAACACCTATTTTTCCAATGCAATGTCGCAAGATCTATATGGTCAGTTACCCAAGCAGCTTCTGGCTTGTATCCACCGAGTAGTATTGCCAATATATTTGGGAATTGGTTACACGGTATAGATCGCAAGTTTAAGATACTTCTTCGGGTAGGAGCGATTGCCATTATATGGTCGCTTTGGCTATGTAGAAATGATAAAGTATTTAATGATACAAACCGTTCACTTCTGCAGGTTATTTACACATGCACTGGCACCCTTCGGTGTTGGGCGACACTTCATCGTGCGGATTATCGCATGCTTTTCACGGAGGTGTGTACGCGGTTGGAGGACACGGCGCGGGATTTGTTCACCCGATATGGCTGGCAACATAATCTGCAGATTGACCTACCTTCGGTTCCTTAGGCGCTTTATAATTTCTCATTATGATATGTAATTCGTTTATGTTTTTTTATTATTTCTTTATGTACGGATTGCTGGATTTTGGCGGCTGTGTGCATCCTAGTTATGCAGAGGCCGGGTGTAATGCTTAAACTCTAAGTAATAAAGCGCCCTTTATCAAAAAAAGAAAATTCTAAAATAATTCCACAATATATAATGTAAAAATATATAATATAGTACTCCCTCCGGTTCAAAATAAGTGTCATTGATTTATTACAATTTTATACTAAATCAGAGACATTTATTATGTCGTCGGAGTCCTATGCGAATCCGGAGGCGACGACGACGCGCATGCGCGGGGAGGAGGGAAGGGGATGTCGAGCTCCATTCGTTGGAGGAGGGGGACTGAGGAGCACGCGAGGGGCCCAGTCCAAACGAAAGCATGTCGGCGTGCGCATACCTGCAGACGACCGGCACGGGCTCCGGCCATGGCGTCCGCTAGTACCGTGTATCTCTCGCGCGGATTCGTAAAGTCAGCAGAATTTCACAGTTCTAGCCTATTAATAGACTCCGTTAGAGATACTCTTATATATTAATTATCTATTGGTCTTTGCATTCCAAATAATATGCAGAACGTACTGAGAAAATGAATAATCTCGTTTTGTTCTATGCAATAAAACTATCTTCCAGAATTCGGGCTTAGGCTCAAGTGGGTTAAAATGCTCTCAATCATCTCCACATCCCAGTCCCATGGCAGGATCGATGAGTTTATCCACTGTTTAACAATACGTTTCTTCTAGGGGTTTAAACTTTCCTTGATGTAAATCGCTTGGGTTCGAGTGATCCTTCCAAATGTTGACATTTCGCCCATTCCCAACTCGCCAAACATTGTCCCCTCTTGAAAATTATTTCGCGCTGGCGCGTGTACATGTTACATGTATACGAGCCACACACACACGCACACGCAGACGCAGACAATTCCATCGTACTCAGATGCGTGACATCTCGACTTTATGCCGTTACGATTATCCGATTATCCAGTGCACAAGAGGCATGTATATCTGTGGAAATTCGTGAGGTAACAGGGCAAGGATTCCGCCGCTTAATTAGCTCTACTCGTACATGTTTGGCAGACTCCACCTGAAGGTGACAGCGACTATGGGCGTGTTTGGTAGTCTGGGTGGGCTATCTGAGCTCATACAAGCTGAGTCCATCTATGCCCATCCCATACAAGTGTGTTTTATTTGTTGTGTTTGTTAGGTTGTATGAACTGAGATATGTTTAACTGAGATCCTGTTTGGTAGGTCGTGTATGCTGAGCCATGCTAGCTATGTATCAAAAGCAATCAGGTCCCTGGATAAAACTACAAAAAGCAATCGGATCCCCGGAGGTCATCGACACCGGTGCTGGCGAGAGGAGTCGCTGCCGGCGAGGTGAGCCACCGTCGCCAGGACACCGACCTCCGAATAGACGAGCGCCGCCAGGAGCCGCGGCTCTGCATCCAGGTGCCGGAGAGATGAGCGCCGCCAGGAGCCACGCCTTGGTAGCTCAGACGATGCAGGAGGAGGCCGCGGAGCTCGCTGGGGACGGGGACGGGGACGGCAGGCCGCGAAGCTCGCCGGGGATGGGGACGGGGACGGGAGGCCGTGAAGCTCGCCGGGGATGGGGACGAGAACGTGAGGCTGCGAAGCTCGCCGGGAATGGGGACGGGGACGGGACGCCGCGAAGCTCGCCGGGGATGGGAACGGGGACGGCAGGCCGTGAAGCTCGCCGGGGATGGGGACGGGGATGGGAGGCCGCGAAGCTCGCCGGGGATGGGGACGGGAATAGGAGCACTCGCTGGGGACGGGGATGGGAGTGAGAGCGAGAGCTGGGGCGTACGGGAGGGGGAAATGAGGGGTGCGGGCCTCGACCCCTATCGGGCTGTCACCCGCGCGGGACGAGCTGGGCAGTGCCGAGTTGCGAAGTTAGATTCGAGCTTCACAACCGGACAGGGCTCTGGGGGCTTTTTGGCACGAGGTCGGCACTGGCCGATGGAATCGACCCGAGCTAACAAACAACAAAGCGTGGGACGAGGGGAGAATTTCTGGGTTCCCGGGCTACCAAACACGTCCTATATATACAGTACCAGAATTATCATCATCGTATATAGCTAGGTCCACCACACGAATTAATCGTTTCTGTCACGGGGATCTGCGATCAAATGGATCTGTGGTAGCATGGCCGAGCGATGCACCGAGGATGATGCTTTCCGAGACACCACGACGCCAGCACGTGGTTCTTCTGCTTCTACTAGTATCTAGCAAGCGAGGCGTGGCATCCGTAAATAAGTTGCAGCATCCTTTGTTTATTTAGATGAAAAATTGTTAAGCATCATCATTACTTAAGTTGTGGATTATTTGTGATCAGGCACACAAGCATATATCGTCATCATCAGCACGAGCAGCACTCGCTGTTGTTTTGTGCCGACTGACCGAACCACCCGTACCCCATGCTGCACGCGGCACACCGCATGGCCCCAGCTCGCCGCACGCTTGGATTTTTATTGCACGTACTCCGCTTAGTACCACCTCTGTCAGCAAATAAAATAAGTATACTTCTAGATTTTGTCTAAGTCAAATTTTATTAAATTTGAATAATATTATTGATATATATAATAATATATATTAAATAAAATTATTATATTATGAAACTAAATTTAAAAACAAATCTAATAACACCAATTTAATGTCATAAATATTGGTATATTTTTTTTATAAAATTAATCAAACTTTACAATGTTTGACTTAGGACAAGCTAAATATACACTTGTTTTCGGACAAGGGAGTAGACAAATACTATGGATGTGGCTCGGAACTTGATCATAACTTGTCTTGCCGTATGACGCGCGCGTGTAACTGGACATACGGATGTCCACGGGAATTTATATTTAATAACAAGCGCAAGACTACAAAATCGGCTTTGTCTCGTGCGCCACAAACATCTTTTCTGAGCGGCTTCTCGCCGTCAGCGGATAAAGATGGACGGGATGCTGCGTCAGCGAGTCTGGGACAGCGATGTGTTGTGAGTGTGACGTCCAGTGTGGCATATCTCTATATGTGGCTCGGTATAGACCTTTTTAATGGTAATTGTCTCGTCTCGAACGGCGGTGTTTTCGTTAAATCTTTCTTTATACCCCATTTCGTTTAGAAATACGGAGTATAAGATATTTTATGTTCGTGAAATTAATGTATCTAGACTATTTTTAGTGTGTAGGTTTAAGTGAATTTATGCGCTAAAAGACGCTTATATACATTTGCTTCATAAATCTAGAACGTCTTATATTTCCAAATAGAGGGAATATATCGGAAAAAAGAAACTAAATTATATATATATAGCCATGGTGGCTTTGTCACTTTGGATTTTTTTCGGCAACACTGAGAATTAATGACGGAACTATTCAACTATATATGGAATACTGTCAAAATTGCAATTGTATGAGCATGGCACTCGTGCTTTTGTTCACGACTAACATCAGGGAGAATGCACTGATAAGACGCATTTTTTTTGCGGGTATTCTTTGATAAGACACATGCCACATGTAATTGTTACAAATATACATATGGTTAGAATTCATAGAGAGTTAAAGAAATCATAGTAGATTGCATAATGCTTGTTTAGAATTCATCCAAGAAGGCTCCGGGGGCTTGCTCGCCGGTACATGAGATGATGTCCAGAGTTCGTATAGATAGAGCAGCTATCTCCATAGCCGCCGGTAAAATGCCTATAAGAAGTCAATTTATTCGATTAAAAATATAGAACCCCCTAAAACTAAATGGAGCGTTGAAGATTAACAAAACCCTATTTTTCTTTCTGAAAATACAATATTTATTTCATCCTTTCGTGTTGAAATAACAAATATAAATCAAAATAATATGATTCAACCTTGGACCCTTTTAAATATAACTGATAATAGTGGAGCTCGAAAATTGATGTGTATTCGAGTCACATGAGCTGCATGCAGGTAATCAGCCCATTCTATCTTAATTAAGATATACCGGGGTTCTTCCCTTCGGTTGATTGGTTTTTTTAATTATTTAGGAAGCCAACTACTGTAGTAGTATACAAATGATATACAAGGAACCTAGTAAATGAACTAGTGTGGAATGTTTGAATTTGTAGTATGGTTTGTTATTTGATCCTATGTTCAATTATGACCAAAATTTTGAAAGTTTGATTAAATTTGTCATACATTGTTACTTTTTCTTCTGGTGAGACACCGACTAAAGTTCATGCTATAGGATCTATTATTGAAGTTTGTTTTATGTTGATGCTCGCTATGTTTCAAACTTCATGCTACAGGGCAATACATTTTCTCCGCGCAAAATTAATTGACACGGATTTATCTAGATTCGTATAACTAAGCCTAACCATAGTGAAAGTATCATAACTAGTATCATGCATGTCATGTTGGCAAAAATCTGATGTGGCACAATAATTAATAAAAGAAGATGGTTAGAGTATCATAGTTAGATACCGTGTCATAACATATAAAACTAGAAACCCTAATGACAAGTAAATCTTGTACATAATTTTACATAGAGATTGTAAAAATTAATAATATACAACTAGTATGATACTAGTACATGATACAATGTACTAAAGACATATAGTACCATATGCATGATATTAGTACTATGATACTTCCACTATGACCAGCCTAAGACCTTTCACAATGAGAATTTCTTAGCACAAAGATCATAGGCAAAAAGATGATATGGCACTATATTTAGTGATGAGAGAGAGTGTGTTGTTGTATCTTAAGGCTGGTCATAGTCATAGTAACTTAGACTAGTGATATGCATATGTTACTAGTCTAAGTTACTACCTTTATAGTGCAAAATAACTTAAGTATGGTAACATGCAATGTCACATTAATTAGGTTATAGACTCACTTTGTCTTGATATGTGTGATGTTACAGTAACATAGCTAGTTACTCTATTTATCTCTTTTCTCATTAACTCATTGTCACATAAGCAAAAATGCTGAGTTACTAGTGAAGTTACCCCCACTATAACCAGCCTAAGAAACTATCTATTAGAGAGTGTTATTGTATTTAGTTAAGATACAACTATTGCACGAAACCATAGATAAAAGGAATGATTAACCCAATCGCAATCCTACATATCACAAAAATCTATTAGAGAGTTTGTCTGTTAAGCATTTTTTTATCTTGTGATAACATCCTGAGAGACTCTCCTCCATTGTGAAAGGTCGGATATGAGAGTTCTAGACTACGTGCGCCGATTAATTTGGGAAGGAAGTGTAGTTAGTACTCAGGGGTGAATGACCATTGCGATCACCCCTAATTTCCTTGTTCAACTTTAATCACGAGGAGACCAACTCCAGTTAGAAGCACGCAAGCACCGGCCAGAATATAGGGGCACTACTTTGTTCGGGCGAGCAAAGTTCGTGGGCCCGCAGGACAGAATCTCAGTGAGTGAGGGTCCACATGGAGACGACTGGTTCATGGACTAGGGTCAGATTCCTGGATCTCGCATTCACGTGGCGTTCATCAGTGTCTCTAGTAGCTACTAATTAAAATAAAAGTGTTTCTATTAGCTAGGTAAACTGCTAGGGGGCCGAGGGTCAAGCTGCAAGTGGGTTGGTCCGTGAGTGTCCCGCAAAATGCCACACACGTCCGTATAGTTTGTTAGAATTTGGGTGTGGGCCTTGACCCATAGTCTAATATAAATTCTGAAATTCTTTTGGCCCATTCATGCCTAGCAAGGGGTGGCACCAAAGTTTAGTCCGACCTTGCTAGTTTAGAGGGAGTTGGACCAATATATAGTGAAGTGTTTCACTACCTCCTAAAGAGAGTGAAGAGGAGTGGCATACACGCGCGCTCCTCCTCCTCCGCCGCCCGCCTCGCCACGCCTCGTCACGACGCGCGCGCGCCGCGGTTTGCGGAATTGTGCCTCGGTGCCGATCTTATATTTTTGCTGCTCGGGAAAATTATTGTGCGGGTTATTTTTCTGTCAGCCGTTTCCGGTCTTTCCGAAAACGTGGGCTGTTACTACTCGAACGTGGGCTACGCCCCACGTCTTACCCAATCGGCGCCTATATATAAACGGCCTTAGGCGAAAACCCTAATACGAGAAAATACACATCTCTCTGCCTCCAGAACCTTGCGCCGCCGCTACACCTTCTCCATCCCTTTTTCCGGCGTGCACCGGACGACGGGACAGTAGGCCTCCGGAACCACCGCCTCTCGTGAACCTGTACGGGTGAGGGCCGATCAGGTTTTTGGGGAGCGCGTCTGCGCGACTACTGACGGCATCACGTCGACCGACCACTCCTTCCCCGACGAGAACTTCTTCCCGGACATCAGCAGCCTCTACATCGACGCCATGACTGATGACACTGGTGTCAACGCGAACCTCAACCCCAACCTGAACGCGAACCCGATTCCTCCTCCAGCATCGTACGTAATCTGTTACTATCTAGTTCAGTTTCTGTTGTAGTTTCTTGTACTAGCTCTTGGAATAGATGTGATCTGCTTATTCTGGTTGAATATGATATGTTCGTCTATTCTGCTAGTATACATGATTAGATTAATTCCAGCACTTATAGTCATGATTTATTATTACTTATTTCGGATTAAATATTATGGTAATTTGCTTATATTTTCAATAATCCAAAAACCTGATTATAGGCAACTGAATTCAACTGGTTTAGCCGCGGCTATAAGGCCGCCTCCTTTTGACGGTGTCAATTATAGGAGATGGCGCACGAGAGCAGTTCTATGGTTGAAAAACCTAGGCTGCTATAGCGCCACTCTTGGCAAACCTGAGGGAGACCTTTCTCCTGTTCAGGAGGAAGCGTTTCAGAAAGTCGACACCATGTTTATGGGGGCTTTGTTCAATATTCTTGGTGACAACATTGTTGACACCTATATGTCATTTGATAATGGCAAGGATGCGTGGGATGCACTGGACGCCAAGTTTGGTGTTTCGGATGCTGACACTGAACTGTATATCATGGAGCAATTCTATGACTACAAGATGACTGATGACCGTCCCATCGTGGATCAGGCTCATGAGATACAGTCCCTTGCCAAAGAACTCGAGCAGTTCAAGTGTAACTTACCAGACAAGTTCGTGGCCGGAGGCATTATTGCCAAGCTTCTTCCTTCTTGGAGGAACTTTGCTACCTCTCTAAAACATAAGAGACAGGAGTTTTCTGTTTCGGATCTCATCGGATCTCTTCATGTTGAAGAAAAGGCGAGAGCAAAAGATACACGTCCTCGAGGCTTTGATGGAAGTTCTAGCGCACATGTAGTGCAGAAAAACAACTTCCAGTCCCACAAGTTCAAGAATAAGAACAGGTCTGATGGCAAAGGAAAGTTTGATGGCAAAAACAAGGCCGCACAGACTACCAACTTCAAGAAGAAGACTGAGTATAAGAAGAAAGGATCCTTCCATGTCTGTGGTGATCCTAATTATTGGGATCCTAGCTGCCCCAATCGCTTTGACAAGCGTCCACATGGAAATAGTGGCAAGTCCGTTAATGTTGTTCTTGGTGATATTGATATGAAGGATGTTGGGTACGGTATATTTCCCACTGTTCTTTCAGTTTGTAATTTACCTGATTGGTGGATAGACACTGGTGCAAATATACATGTATGTGTTGATATTTCCATGTTCTCTTCTTATCAGGTCGAACGGGCTGGCTCCGTGCTGATGGGAAACGGCTCACGTGCTTCTGTTCAAGGTGTTGGTACGGTGGATCTGAAGTTTACTTCGGGGAAGATCGTACATCTGAAGAATGTGCAGCACGTTCCCTCAATCAATAAGAATCTCGTCAGCGGATCTCTTCTGTGTCGAGATGGTTTTAAGTTAGTCTTTAAGTCCAATAAAGTTGTAATTTCTAAGTGTGGACAATTTGTTGGAAAGGGTTATGAGTGCGGAGGCTTGTTCCGCTTATCTTTGTCAGACTTATGTACTCAAATTACTAATCATGTTTGCAATGATAGTGAATCCAATATTTGGCATTCACGGCTTTGTCATATTAATTTTGGGTGCATGACGCGGCTTGCCGATATGAATTTAATTCCGAAATTTACTATTGTCAAAAGTTCCAAGTGTCAAGTATGTGTGCAAGCTAAGCAACCTCGCAAGTCTCACAAGACTGCCGATGTACGAGATTTGGCACCACTGGAACTAATACATTCAGATCTTTGTGAGATGAATGGTTAGTTGACAAAAGGTGGAAAGCGATATTTCATGACTTTAATTGATGATTCCACTCGATACTGTTATATGTATCTTCTGAAATCTAAAGATGAAGCTTTTAATCACTTCAAAATCTATAAAGCTGAATCAGAAAACCAACTTGATCGAAAGATTAAGCGACTTCGGTCTGATCGTGGTGGAGAGTATTTTTCCAACGAATTTGATTCTTTTTGTGCGGAGCATGGTATTATCCATGAGAGGACGCCTCCCTACTCACCTCAGTCAAATGGGGTGGCCGAAAGAAAGAACCGTACTCTAACTGATTTGGTTAACGCCATGTTAGATACATCGGGTCTATACAAGGAATGGTGGGGGGAGGCGATAAAGACTGCGTGTCATGTCCTAAACCGTGTTCCCAAAAAGAACAAAACCATTACTCCATTTGAGGAATGGGAAATGAAAAGGCTAAAACTCTCCTACTTACGAACTTGGGGTTATTTGGCGAAAGTGAATGTGCCGATACCCAAGAAGCGCAAGCTTGGACCAAAAACCGTGGATTGTGTCTTTCTGGGATATGCATTTCATAGCATTGGCTATAGATTTTTGATAGTGAAATCTCAGGTATCTGACATGCATGTTGGTACAATCATGGAGTCGAATGATGCGACTTTGTTTGAAGACATCTTTCCCATGAAAGATTTGTCTAGTTCATCAAATCATGAGATGCCTAGTTTATCTAGTCAAGAATTAATCACAATTCCTGAACCCACCATTTCGATAGAACACCCTGATAATCCTGTGGAGGATAACAGTGAAACTCCTACCAGAAGTAAGAGACAAAGGACTGCGAAGTCCTTTGGTGATGATTTCATTGTATACCTCGTGGATGATACTCCCACTTCTATTTCAGAAGCTTATGCATCTCAAGATGCTGACTACTGGAAAGAAGCCGTTCGCAGCGAGATGGATTCCATCATAGCAAACGGAACTTGGGAAATTACTGATCGTCCTTATGGGTGCAAACCTGTAGGATGTAAGTGGGTGTTTAAGAAGAAGCTTAGACCTGATGGTACTATTGAGAAGTATAAGGCACGCCTTGTTGCCAAGGGTTATACCCAGAAAGAAGGCGAAGACTTCTTTGGTACTTATTCACCTGTGGCTAGATTGACCACCATTCGAGTACTGCTATCCTTGGCTGCCTCGCATGATCTTCTCGTTCATCAAATGGACGTTAAGACGACTTTCTTAAATGGAGAGTTAGATGAGGAAATTTATATGGATCAGCCGGATGGATTCGTGATAGATGGTCAACAAGGCAAGGTGTGCAAGTTACTGAAGTCTCTGTATGGTCTTAAGCAAGCACCTAAGCAGTGACATGAGAAGTTTGAAAGGACTTTAACTGATGAAGGCTTTATTGTAAACGAAGCTGACAAGTGTGTGTACTATCGCCATGGTGGGGGCGAGGGAGTCATCTTATGTCTGTATGTTGATGATATACTGATATTCGGGACCAATCTTAATGTTATCAATGAGGTCAAAGACTTTCTATCTCGTTGTTTTGAGATGAAAGATCTAGGAGTGGCTGATGTGATATTGAACATCAAGCTACTGAAAGATGATGATGGTGGGATAACACTGCTTCAGTCTCACTATGTGGAAAAGATCTTGAGTCGTTTTGGGTATAGCGAATGTAGATCCTCTCCTACACCATATGATCCTAGCGTGTTGGTTCGAAAGAATCAGGGAGATCCTAAGGATGCTAAATATCAGCTGAGATATTCTCAGATTATTGGCTCGCTTATGTATTTAGCTAGCGCTACGAGGCCTGACATCTCCTTTGCTGTAAGCAAGTTAAGTCGATTTGTCTCAAATCCTGGAGATGTTCATTGGCAGGCCCTTGAAAGGGTTTTGCGTTATTTGAAAGGCACTGCGAGCTATGGGATTCACTACTCTGGGTATCCAAGGGTACTTGAAGGGTATAGTGACTCAAACTGGATTTCTGATGCTGATGAGACTAAGGCCACGAGTGGTTATGTGTTTACACTTTGACATGGTTATACCCTACGGGTACGTGACCTCAGCATACCTGGTCCAGCCCAAGGAAGGCCCACAGCAGATGTACGCTGGCCCATGAAGATTTTCGGGTGGCCAAGGCCCATGACGCCTTCGGATCCTTGGAGAGCAAGACTAGCGTAGATAGGAAACTCAAAGGGGTAAAACCCTAGAACTTGTAACCGACTAGGTCTATGCCCGAGACCTGCCTAAGTCTATATAAAGGCCAGGAGGGCACGACCTAGACCTCTCGACTCATACTTTCGCATACACACCTCCACGCCAGATCGAATCTGCGCACCCTGTAACTTTCGGTTCGTCCGTAATCAAGAGCAGACAAGCAGGAGTAGGGTTTTCCCTCCGGGGGCCTAAACCTGGGTAAATCTCGTGTCCCCTGGTTGCTTGTCTGTTAACCGTTCCACGATCTCCAGCATCCCCATCTTCTCCAAAACCCAAAGTCCATAACAATGGGCATTGACGAGTCGAAACCTCGTCAATTGGCGCCGTCTGTGGGAATTGGGGCTGCTGATTGTGCGGTCGTGACGGTCCCGACCCGATCGATCTACAACTCTACGGCGACGGAGAGTCACCTCCTCTTCGGCGCTTTCGACTTCACCGCCCACTCGCCGGCCACCATGAAAGATTTCGAGCCCGTAGGCGACGGAGTCGAGATCCTATTCGGGAGCTTCTGCTTCCAGGTGGGTCAGACTGGCACCCTCCGCCTTCCTGAGCGGGTGCCCCTACCATCAATCAGGCCTGCCTCGTGGGCTCCACACCTCGTGCTACGCACATCATCATCAACAGATGAGTTCTACGACATCAACAGCTGCAACTCCGATCTGTGCGATCCACCTTCGGATGAAGGGACCTACGGTTCCGGATCCGAAAGCTGCGGCAGTAGCAGACCAATCTACGCGCGCTACCAATGCGCCGTAGTCATCCAGAGCAACGTGGAACAGCAAACGCCTAACCCGCCGCCCAACACAAACCCCAACCCGCAGGACAGAAACGGCAGAAACGGTGGGAACAGAAGAAGCCAATCCCCCCACCCGACGAGGAAAACAACGACCACGTCATCCGACTTAGCAAAGAAGGATGGGTCCAGGCACGCCGCGCCATAGCAGGCGACACAGTCCTATCTGCAGACGCCTCACGTGAACTACTGATGGCATACCACTTACTCCTCATCGAGGAGCACAAGAAGCAAGTCAAGATGCATGAAGCACTTGACAAACGCAAGCAAGCAGCCTCTGAGTCCAGCGCGCGACGAGCTGCGCTCTCCGCCATGGCCCCCAGCTCTAGCACGAACGGAAATCAAGGAAACAAACACCGCTCTCGGGTGGAGAACATGGATCCCAAGGAGCGCCGTGATGTGACCCGAACTCTCCACACATCATTCATGGAGATGGACGCCGACGGCAACGTCATCCCGAAGACGCCGCAAGCTGCGATCATGGCAGCCACTGCATATCTCGCGGCCCACCCACCTCCGGAGGGGGACCCGAAAAGAGACATGCATAAGTCCGCACTCACCGGACTCGGACTTGTCGGAGCTGCGCTCCACCAAGACGCTCCTGCGGAGCCGAAGAAGAAAGCTCCGGCCAGGCACGACTGAAGCCCCACCCCTTCATCCGAAGAGGAAGAGGAACACGACCTTCCTCGAAGGAAGAAGAGCTCGTGTCACCATAAATGCGACTACGACGCCAGAGATGCACTTACACAGCGCAAAATCGACAAAGCGCGAGCCAAACGTGCATGCTCGTCTGAATCCGAGATGGACGAAGACGAAGGAGAACTCTGTGGAGCCCGATGCTTCAGCAGATCTGTTCGGCGAACACAGATGCCATGCAATTTCAAGCTTCCTTCGGATACTCCGAAGTTCAACGGCACGCAAGATCCAAAGGCCTGGCTCAGTGACCATCTGTCATCCGTCAAGCTGCACGGCGATAACAAACAAACCGCCATGCAATGCCTTCAGCTGCAGCTGACAGGCGCGGCGCGGGTCTGGCTCAGCAGCCTATCATTAGGGTCCATCCGAAGCTGGGAGGAGCTAGCTTACAGCTTCATCCGAAATTTCAAGGGCACCAGCAAGAGGCCTGCCTCAATTGAAGAGTTGCGAGCCTACACTCAGAGAACGGGCGAATCTATTCGCTCGTACATACTACGCTGGTCTAACACCAAGAACTCCGCAGCACACATGTCCGAAGAGAGGGCCATCGATGCCTTCAGGGACGGCGTCAAACGCCAAGATTTCAAGGAGGAACTTGGGCGCGTCAAGCCCAAAAAACTCGACCACCTCATGGACATCGCCAACAGGTGGGCCGACGACGAAGATTGCATTCATCGAGCACAATCGGATGAAGAGGACGACTATGGCCGAAGACGGGAACGCCGCAGCAAGAGGAGATCGCGCGTCTATGACGATCGTGACGGACCCGACATGGTCGCGGCCGGCTACGCCGACCGTCGCAACGACAACAGCCGCAACAGCGGAGGATACCGTAGAGGAAACTTCCGCAATGGCGGACGCCCAGCACAGTCGTGGCAACGCCGCGACCGCGACAACGGACCCTCAGCATACGACAAACTTTCGGGTCCATGCACCATCCACTTCTACATCGACAAGCATGATGGTAAAAAGAAAGCCAGCCACATGCTCAAGGACTGCCGCGAGTTCCAGAAACTCAGCGAAAGCATGGTGCATATGAGGCAACAAGCCCCAATCCCTGCGTTCGGAAACGCACCTGCGCCAGGTGAAATAGCACACGGAGCTCCTCCACCGCCGCCTATCGGAGGCCCAAACCAACCAGTCGCACCAGCACAGAACAACGCTGGGAACGGGTACCCCCCACCGAAAGGAGCACTAATGATGATCCAAAAGGGACGCCCCACAAATAGGGTGCAAAAGAAAATTACCCGACAAATCAACCTGGCCATGGCAACTCTACCTGCCATCCCTGAGTACCTCAGCCGATCGGAGTCCTGCATCACATTCACTCGTGCGGACCACCCTTTCCAGATCCCCCGCCCAGGTCATGCTGCGCTGGTGCTGGAGGCGCAGATCGGGGGTTTCAAGATGAGTCGCGTCTTCATGGACGGCGGCAGCGGCATCAACCTAATGTTCGCAAGCACTCTAGCAGCAATGCGGATCCCGCAATGTAGCCTGGAACAGTCAGACACAACGTTCCACGACATCGTTCCAGGGAAGGGCATATTCCCCCTGGGCAAAATAGGGCTTGACGTCATCTTCGGGAAGCCGGACAACTTCCGGTTGGAGCGACTTGAATTTGAAGTGGTGGACTGGCCGTCGCAATACCACGCCATCCTTGGGCGTGTAGCATTCGCAAGGTTCCTGGCTGTCCCACACTACGCATACCTACTACTCAAGATGCCAGGGCCAAAGGGCGTCATCACAGTCCACGGGAGCTTCACTCGATCGGACCAATGCGACAGGGATTTTAACAAAATCTCCCAATCTTTCGGCATGCAAGACGATCTCGTAAGGCCCCGTGAGGTGATGGACAATGGGGCACCCCCAATCACAAGGCAAAACGCACCTGACATGTCCTTCGACTCCACCATCAACACAAAGAAGGTGCAGGTCCATCCGACGGATGCCTCCAAGACGGCCCTGATCGCCAACGACCTCAGCCCCGCATAGGAAGGCGCGCTCGTCGAATTCCTCCGTGAGTGCTGGGAAATCTTCGCCTAGTGTCTTGTGGACATGCCAGGAGTTCCCAGGGAATTCGCCGAGCACGCACTCAACGTCTTTCTAGACACCAAGCCAGTCAAGCAGTCCATACGGAGACTGTCCGAGCCACGAGCCGAAGCTATCGGGAAGGAAATCAATAGACTACTCGTTGCAGACTTCATCAGGGAAACAAGGAAAGCGAATGGCTTGCAAATACAGTGGTGGTCCCAAAGAAGGACACGGACATCCTGCAGATGTGCGTGGATTTCACGTCACTAAACAAGCATTGCCCAAAGGACCACTTCCCTCTTCCTCGGATCGATCAGATCATCGATTCGACTGCAGGTTGTGAGAAACTCTCCTTCCTTGACGCCTACTCAGGCTATAATCAGATTCGACTCAAGGTCGAAGATCAGGAGAAAATGGCGTTTATCACACCGTTCGGAGTATTCTGCTACAACACAATGCCCTTCGGGCTAAAGAACGCAGGTGCCATGTACCAGCGATGCATGCAGGCCTGTCTCAAGGACCAGATTGGTCGCAACGTCCAAGTCTATGTTGACGACATAGTGATAAAAACCAAGGAGGCAAGGACACTTATCGACGATCTTCGCGAGATGTTCGACAACCTCGATCGCTACAGGATCAAGCTCAACCCCGAAAAGTGCGCCTTCGACGTCCCATCGGGTCAGCTGCTTGGGTACTTCATCTCTCAGCGAGGGATCGAGGCGAACCCAAAGAAAATCAGAGCCATCATGGCGATGGAGAAGCCGAAAAACATCAAAGGCGTCCAGCAGCTCGCAGGACGAATAGCGGCGCTAAGCAGATTCATCAGCCGCATGGGCGAGAAGGCCCTACCATTTTACCAGCTGCTACGCAAAGCAGATAAATTCGAATGGACGCCGGAAGCCAACGACGCATTCGAAAGCCTCAAGCGGCTTCTCTCCACCTCACCCGTCTTGGTCACGCCAAAGGAGCGCGAGCCTCTGCTGCTGTACATATCAGCCACACACCAGGTGGTCAGCACCGTGCTAGTAGTCGAACGACCCGAAGAGGGCAAGACCCATGGGGTCCAACGCCCAATCTACTACCTCAGCGAAGTACTCACGCCAACAAAACAGAGGTACCCTCACTACCAGAAACTCGCCTACGGCGTGTTCATGACGGCTCGGCGGCTGAGCCATTACTTCCAGGAGCACCAGGTGATGGTCGTCAATGAGGCACCCCTGAACAGCATCCTGAATAATCCAGAGGCCACAGGACGCGTGGCCCTGTGGGGCATCGAACTGTCACCCCTGGACATCGTCTACGAGAAGCGACTCGCAATCAAATCTTAAGTCCTTCCGGACTTCCTGGTACATTGGATGGAGTTGCAGCTGCCAGACACCCCAGACATGTCGCAGTCATGGACGATGCACTTCGACGGCTCCAAGCGTGAAGCTGGAGCAGGAGCAGGGGTCATACTGACCTCCCCGCAAGGCGACAAGATGAAGTACGTCCTTCAGATGAAATTCCGAGCTTCTAATAATGAGGCCGAATACGAAGCCCTCATACACGGCATGAGGATGGCAAAAATCTGCGGCGCAACGCGCCTGGTCATCTACGGTGACTCCAACCTCGTCGTCCAGCAGACGATGAATGAGTGCGACGCATACGCCGAAAACATGATCGCGTACCGCGCTCTCTACAACGCACTCGAAGGAGAATTCGACGGCTACGAACTTCGACACGTCGGAAGAGAAAGCAACGAGGAGGCCGATAGACTCACCAACATCGGCTCCACCTGCGCAAAGGTGCCACCAGGTGTGTTCCTCGAACAGATCTGCGTGCCATCAATCAAGCGGAAATTCCCCAAAGGATCACCTGAAGAAGCAGAACACTTGGGGGCTACACTGCCCGAAGGTCATGAAGGACCCGAGAAATTGGACACAGAGGTCGCCATGATCAACCTGATGCAGGTCATGGCAGTCGAAGAAACTTGAACGCGACCATACCTCCAGTTCTTGATAAACGGAGAACTACCTGACAGCCCGACAGATGCCCGGCGCATATCTCGCCGGTCAAAAGCCTTCACCGTCATCAATGGCGAGTTGTACAAGCGCAGTATTACGGGTGTACTACAACGGTGTGTCACCATCGGTGACGGGAAAGACATCCTCCAAGACATCCACGAGGGCATCTGCGGCCATCACGCAGGCAGACGCTCCCTTGTCGCCAAAGCTCCACGAGTCGGATTCTATTGGCCAACGGCCATGAGCGAAGCAAAGGACATAGTCCGAAGATGCAACGGGTGCCAACGGTTCGCCGACAAACCGCACGCACCCGAGTCCGAACTCAGAGCCATACCTATAGCCTGGCCTTTTGCTCAATGGGGCCTCGACATGATCGGCAAACTGCCAAAGTCCTCGAAAGGGGGACACGTTTACCTCCTGGCCGCAGTCGACAAATTCACCAAGTGGATCGAGGCCATGCCGGTCACCAACCAGAAAGGCAAAACTGTCATCAAGTTCTTCGAGTCCATTGTCTACAGGTTCGGCGTACCACACAGCATCATCACCGACAATGGTCGAACTTCATCTCCAAGGAGTTCCAGGACTTCTGCGAAGGCCTTGGGATCAACATCACGTACGCCTCAGTGGCACACCCGCAAACGAACGGGCAAGTGGAAAAGGCCAACGGCCTAATCGGCGCTGGTATCAAGAAGCGCCTCATGAGTCCACTCGAACGGAAAGCTGGAGCCTGGACAAAAGAGCTACCATCCGTCCTATGGAGCTTACGGACTACGCCAAACAGCTCCACCGGCTACACGCCGTTCTTCATGGTGCACGGAGCTGAGGCCGTGCTACCAGCTGAAGTACGCCACCAGGCCCCCCGGGTCGTCGCTTACAGCGAAGCCGAATCCACGGCTGCACTCGAAGACGCCGTTGACACACTCGACAAAGCAAGAGACATAGCAGCTGCTCGATCAGCGGTGTACCAGCAGAGTCTCCGCAACTACCACAGCCGCCGGCTGCGCCCAAGGTCCTTCGTCGAAGGAGACCTCGTCTTGCGACTCAAGCAAGAGCGACCGAAGAAATTCGAGTCACCATGGGAAGGACCCTACGTCATCACCGAAGTCATCCCAGGTGACGCCTATCGCCTCAAGCACGTGGAGTCTGGAGTCGCATACTCCAACCCATGGAATATCGCGCACTTGCGACGATTCTACCCCTAGCTACCTACCCCTTTACTTTCAATAAGGCTTTTCAGCCAAGGCTATTCAGCCGAACAATGTACTTCCTCCATTAAGATATAAATAAAGCTAAGTCTCTCGCCCCAAAACTTCAGTTCGCTATTTTGCAACTTTACTTTATGCTACAAACGCACTCGGGGGCTCCCCCCACCTCACGATTTCATCGAATGAGGATCACGCGTGTACACCTGAGTAGCTGACAACGTCAGGCAAACGAAAAGGACACCCACTCAAACAAAGCACCGCGTGCTTACAACAAACAAACCTTTATAACAAAGGGCACAACACGCCCAGTCGAAGTATACACATTTTACATCTATCTCTTTTACTGGTACTACCTATTCTGAAGAATAACCTGAGCACGCTGCTCAAACAAATCTATGACCTGTTCGGCATACTGCCTCACAACCGCATAATATGGTCGCATGTCCCACTCATCACCATCCGGCCGAGGAGGTGGACCAGTCGCCACCACAGACAAATCTACATCAGGCCGATGCAGCCTCACAAGAGACAAAGCAGCCTTGACTCCGGCGACGAGCTATTGCCGCACCAACTCCTTGACACTGCTCACGCTCCTAAACTTTGACAGAAGACCCGCAAGACTCGTCGGCGCGGCATCCAAAGAAAACATAACATTCAACACCGAGGCAAGCGACGTCTGCACCTGGCGAAGCACCCGCGAAACCTGGTGCACACGATCCTGCACCGTCGCCAGAGCCATAGCACGGTCACGATTCATCCAGAAGAAGCCACCGGCCTCCATGTCCTGTTGAGTCAAACAATTGACCCGAACAGCGACACGTTCTTTCTCTCCCCTCGGAGCAAGGTTAGCACCTGCGAAAATTGCACAAATTAAAAGGCAAGGCCAGCAGGCTCATCCGAAAAACTGAGCTACAGCTCAAAATAAAGGACAACTTACATTGAAGCTGCTCAGATAGCCGAAGTAGTTCCGTCATCAAGTACTCCTCTCTTGCTGCACTGCGATCCGCCTTGGACTTCCAAACATCGGCGTGACCACGCAACCCAAGCAACTCCTTCTCAAGACTACGAACACGGTCCCGAAGAAAAGCGAGTTGAGAAGGATCATCCAAAGATGGCCGCAGCTGCGCTGCATGCGAGGTGTCAACAGGATCAGCACCCGCAGGAACCTAGAACAGCAGAAAAGCAAAGGACACAAACATTCAGACAGTGGTAGAGCACAACTCAGAAGAACTCATTAAGCATATAAAGGCCACTACGTGGCCCAAGGATTGTTTCCTCAAAATATTTACAGTAAAAGCAGACTACAAACTATCCTACATCTACAACGCCTAAGACGCGGCACCCTGTGTCGCCTCGGAGCCGGAATGCCTAGCCTTGGCCTCCCCCTGCTGCTGCAGCGCATACTCAGACAGCAAATCAATGAGCTTTGACCCATATCGCTTGCAGCGAGCAGAGTAGGCAGCAAAGGCTACATCGGATCCATCTGCGGTCGTCGGCATCCGGGAAGTGATCTGGGGAAGGTCCAGCTCCGCTCCAGCCGCCAAGGCCATCGCCAACCCAACGGACGCGCTGATGCCCTTCTGCTTGCGCTTGTACGCCGCAGGCGCTTCGGCTGACAAAGCCTCCGCCAAAGCATCCACATCATCAAGGGCCGCGCCCTTAGGGACAAGCACCTTGTAGAAGCGGCCAAGGACCTCCTTCGCCTTGGCAAGGGAGCTGACGACGGTGCTGCAACGATCTTCGACCGCTGCAGTAGCATCATCTAGAGCACTCCCATGCTCTAGAGCGCCGCGGTCAAACTCGATGCCTACGGCATCCGAGACAAAACAAAAAGAGAAGACATGAAGAAAAGCAACACAGAAGAAGACAAGAAAATAAGAAGAAAGAAGCACAAATATAACACTCACCCGAAACAGCCTTGGCAGCAGCCATGAGCTTGCCTGCCACCTCTCTCTCGCGCGAAGCCGCAATAGTGGCCAGCTGCTCCACACGGTCCGCGGCCTCCTGCTGCAGACGCTCCTTAGCTTCGGCTGCCTTGGTCAGCTCTAGCTCGAGGCGCTCCTTCGCACCAACGGCGGCCTCAGCCTTCTTCTCCGATTGACCAAGGCTCTTCTTGAGAGCGTCGACCTCACGGAGAGAAGTATTATGCTCCTCTGCATTCACAACAAGCAAACGTCAGAGAGCAGGACCAGAATAAATAAAAGAGGCACCAAAAGGCAAATAGGTACCTTGAAGCTGCCGAAGGTTAGCCTCCAGCACTAGGCGCTCCTGCACCAGCCGCTTGGCCTCCTGCACAAAAGGCTGCAGAAAAAGAAACACCAGTAAGAAAAAGGACTTGGGGGCTGTGCCCAACACAAAGGAATAAAAGCAAAACTCGCACACGAAGACACTCGGGGGCTTCCCCCCCCGAAGATTCGAAAAAAGAAAGAAGAAGACAAGAAATTTTTCAGACACCCGGGGGCTCCCCCCGTGGCATGAAACAGAGGTACTTACATGCTCTGATGGCGACTCTGAAGGCCCGCTGGCGAAATTCTGAGGCGCAACCACCTGCACCTCCTACAGAGGAGGATTCGGAGCGGCGCCCCCCGACGTTGCCACCGTCTGAGGAGGAGGAGACGCAATCTTCGACTGCCCCATCATCTCCCGAGCACCATCGCTGGAGGAGCCGTGGGAAGAATGCCTGCATACGAAACAATCAGCACAAGTACAAAGTCAACAAGATAAAAAAGGGAGGAAAGCAGTATAACAAGAAACTTACGAGCCCAGTGAGCTCAGGTCGAAGACAGGAGGAGTCCTTCGGGCTCTCTTCTCCCCATTCTTCTCCTCCTTTTTCTCTTCCTTCTTTTCTTCCTTCTTCCGCTTCGCTGGCGGGTGCGGTGCTACAACCCGCACATGAATGGCAGGAACGGGAGAGGAAGAACCTCCATGCCCGTCACTATGACGATCAAGGCACAGAGGATTTCTGGGAGTCGGAGGAGTTGATGCATCCGAAGATTCACTGGAGCTCCGTGATCGTTTGCGAGTATGGTCCTCGCTCGACTCATTGACCTCTTCAGCTGGCGATCACGCCGAAGGAAGTTCGGACACGGACTCCACCACCTCATTATCCGGCGCATCCGGAAACAATTCGGGCAATGGAGGTACCATGCCCGGCACTTTGAAGCTCTGCGAATAAGAAGGGAGTTTGTTAGAAAACAAAAGAAAACAAACACGCAATCAAAGAAAAGCGCCACGCGCATGAATCTACACCTGTGGAACAGCCGGCGTCAAAGAAAATGGCGGAGTCAACGACTTCCCCGGGATATCCTCTCCAGCCTTGTACTTCAACAGCGTACGAAGGGCCTTGTCGAGATCACCCTGGGAAAGCTTCTCGGCCGAAACTCTCGTCGGGTCACGGCGCCCAGCATAAAGAAACATCGAGTGCGCCCTAGCCTGGAGTGGCTGCACCCGACGCTCGAGAAACGTGCGGATAATATCCACGCCGTTCA
Organism: Avena sativa; assembly: GCA_916181665.1. NCBI lineage: Eukaryota > Viridiplantae > Streptophyta > Magnoliopsida > Poales > Poaceae > Avena > Avena sativa. Next base: position 292,052,792 of record OV702296.1, read on the forward strand.
CTTCTTTATCAGGAATTAACTGGAGATCCTCCACCCGACGGTAAAGGGCCTCTATCTCCGCTGACTCGCCGTCCAAGATATGATTTTTCCAGGACCTCTTTGGCTCGATTATCTGGGAGGAGTCGAAAGGGGCAAGCCCAAATTGGTGCCCAGCCACCGTGGAGTCGCGAATGTAAAAGCATCGCCTCCGCCAGTACTGGACAGATTCGGACATAGAGAAAGAAAAGAAAAGAATATTGGCCTTAAGAGAGATGATGCAACCCCCAATGGGATACACACCATCCGAGCCGGATTGCCTCTTCACGGAATAGAGCTTCCGGAAGAGGCCAAAATGCGGCTCGATGCTGAGCCAGCACTCGCAGAAAGTGATGAAACAAGCAATGTGAAGAAGAGAATTGGGCGAAAGATGATGCAGCTGGATGCCATAGAGAAAGAGCAGCCCACGAAGGAAGTCGTGGACTGGGAAGGAAAACCCACGAATAACGAAGGCAAGAAACATAACCCGATACCCAGTGGGGGGACAGGGGATTACTTCGTTGCCGGGGAGTCTGGCAGCCTCTCAATCCTGCGGGATCAAGCCCCGCTCGCGAAGCCTGCGGAGATCACTCTCCCGCGTCTCTGATCGCCGCCAACCACCATCGGTGACACGGGTGGTGGTGGCGCCTTTCTTCCCTCCGGCGGCGCTGGTACCAACCGCAGATGACGACTTCTTCGTCTTCCCCATCGCGCTCCGGCGGCACCGACGGTGAGAGTGCAAACGGGAAGAAGGAAATGTGGAAGAATCTAGCAGCGCGTAGCAAGAAACGCATGGAACACAAGGAGGCAGTGAAAACAAGAGTAGATGCGGTGAAAACAAACTGCAGCTTTCCCCAATGATTATAACGATGAAGACGATGCATGACAGCCGTCCATCCAGAAGACCTAACGCCAACGACAGATCTGGCCATACACGTGTCAGCATCGCAACGAACCGTCGTTACCACGCCGTCCACTACGCGCGGAAATCGAGGCGACGCCGTAATTATCTCCACGCTGCGCGTGACCAGTCAATTCAAGATCAGCAAGTGGGACCCACGTTCGTCTAGTCAAGTCACCTCTGGCATAGCAGACGCTTGAGGTTATTGATCGTCAGCACTGATGTCATCAAAAGCTATACTAGCACCAACTACAATTCTTCGGCTTCAAAGCTAAGAGTACTCACTCGAATCTTCGATTCGACTAAATACTCGGGGGATACTCCTATCAGGAGCGCTGACCGCGCACCCGAAAGATGAACAAAGATAATTTTTTTCAATCCTACGTCGAGTCTACGACTCCACTACGGACTCGGGGATACTCCCATAGGGAAATAGCCATAAAACCCATGTACATAATAGCAACATGTTGTGACATCACGGGGAAATAGCCACTCCCTCTGTCCTAAAATACCCTGCATTCTGGGTTTAGTCAAGGTCAAACATATTGAAAAATTTATATACATCTATAATACAACATAAGTACCATTAGAATCGGCATAAGATATATTTTCATAATATATACATTCGGTGCTATAGATGTTTATAGTTTTTTTATATATTCTATCAAACTTCATAAAGTTTAACTTTGACTAAACCCAGAATGCAGGGTATTTTAGGACAGAGGGAGTAGTCTAATAAAAACTTTGACATGCCTAGGAACATGATTTATTACTTATTACTATGAATTAAAGACGACGCAACCTATTACATGTCCCTGCAAGACTGGGACTGGGACATTAATTTTTCCGATGAGTCATTCCATCGTCACTCTATATTTAACTACGACCGTCACGGTAGACCATGATCACAACATGTGGGCAGGAGTACTACACTCCTCTCTCGTTTTTTGTTTGAAAGGTGGTATTCAGCTGTATTGCTCATTTGCTAGGCTACAGCTGGCCGGCTAAGAATTCGATCATGAGTTGTCGATAAGACCAATCAGAGTAATCTGGTCAACTGAAGCATTCTAGATTTGGCTTAACGTAAGCAAATGGTTGGCTAAGGATGAGTGCTAACTAACACTGACCAGACCACTATGATTAGTCTTTTCCCTCTCGTGTGTCCAGACAAACAAAAGCTTATTTAGGAATATCTCTATCCCTGCTGTAGCTACCTTATTTAGTACTATGTAAGTGGTTTCTCATGGTAGTCTAGCCTCATGCAGTTAAGCTTTAGGTAAGGTTAAAGTTCAATTACTTGACCATATATAACCATTTGAAGTCGAGTTATTAGAACTGAAAAATAGTCAAACAAAGCCATGCGAGACTGATTGCCTTTGTTTAGCCAATAAAATGAATACTAGTAGACGTTTATGTGAAATACAGGTGTAGACTAATGCACAAAAAATATTCTATATTAAATGAAAAAATTTCTCAATTTTTAAGACGAAAATAAAATGTATAGATTATTATCCACTATCGCAAAATCATACAATGCTTTTAGTTTTCAGCGTCCTCTATGTGTTTGTTCTTTGCCTTACATGTGTCATTTTTTCACCTTTTTTTTTTAATTTAAGATGATGCCAAGTTATAAGTAAGCCAATATAATTCAAGCCTTTTTAGGATGATCAAGTCTTTAGTCACACAATTTCACGCTATGACTAATTAAGTCCCTCCCCCCGCACGCCCTTAACAAGCAGCTACACACATTGTTGCATATGAATTATTAAGCCAGCTATTAGAGCAAGGATAATAGTAGAGACATCAAGTGTCTATGTAAAACTGCCACACCATCAAAAGCCAGCAAATTAATCACCCATACAATAGAATTAGCTATAAGGTTAGCTATTAGAGCAACTATAATAGTAAGTTACAATCCTTCTTATATAAAGCTTTTGCCCATATATATGAAAGAGAAAGAGTGGGCTCTCATGGAAGAGTAAGCTTCTACGCATATTCATGTGAAAAACTTTGAATGAGAGAATAGAGAAAGTGAAAAAGTGAAAAAAATACTAACCTAATAGATAAACCTTTAGCCAATTCTATGATATGAGTTATTAATAAGAATTACTTTTGATACAATAAATTTTCTATATAGCCAGTTGATGTCTGTCTCTACTATTATACTGGCCATAGTGGGAGTATCACAAGTAGTATCATGCATGATACATGCCATGTTGATAAAAAGGTGATGTGGCAAAATGAAGAGGTGATGATGATATCATAATATGTAATTTGTCATAGCACTTAGAACTAAAAAATTTAATGAAAAATGCATCTTCTACTATAATGAAAGAATAAAGAGACCATAATGGGTCTGTTTCTTTCCTACTATGGGTTTCCGATGAAATTTATGTGGCAGTAAAGTTTCCCATGCATGTATGGTTTTCCTACTATGGAACCATGTGTTGCAAGCGGTCCAAAAGGGAAATTTCTGGCAAAACTTCTTTCCTACAGAATTCATGTAAAGTTCCTATTTTCCAAATGGGCCCTTAGGGCTCCTATTATTCAAAGAAATACCACACCATTTTTGTAGAATATTTATCCTTTGGAATATTTCCTATGTGCACTGTTTGATTTGAAGTATTGGGACCGCATAGGAATTTTTCTATAGAATTTCATTGCACTATGTTTTGAAGCAAAATTTCTATCCATTCAGACCTCATGTTATAATTTCTTTGTTTTTTCTGCGAGTTGAACGTTCCTTGAAGAAATTTCCTCTAGGTTACAATTCATATATATAGGATTCAACTATACACGGCATTGTAATCTTACATTTTCTATTCCCATGCTCTGAGAATCATGTGAACTTATGCACTTAGTCTCATAGATTAAAAGATTGTCTAGTTTAGATCATTCGCAGGTTAGGATTAGCCACTGCCTCGCAAACTTTGCGAGGGTCGAACGCCGAACTGTTGTATGGCTCGGTTCAGGTCATGATGTTATGCTTCGGGAACTGGAACTAGAGCGCCTTATAACCCTTTCTGAGTAATTAAATTCTTTTTACTTGCAAAATAAAAGAAATTCTACCGGTGGGTATGGTAATATAGGATGAATAGGGTGCAAAGTTTTTCGAATAGCCATATTCATGGTCATGGATAACTCAGTCATATCTCGTCGCGTGCCAGGAGACCAGATTTCGAACATGATCACAGATCTCTCTCTCTATATATATTTTCCGAAAAAGAAAAAGTACTATAGTAGAAAAACAACTTTTCTGTGGACACAACGGGGTGACCACAGCATCGCAACTCCCAGTGTGCAAAACCGATAGTACTAGATAGGAGGCGGCCCGCTCTCCCTTGCCTTCCCTCCCAACAGCTCCAAGCCGCCACCACCACTCGCGACGAGTCTATCGCGGCCCCGACAAGACGAGGCGGCTCTCTCCTCCGCCCCGAACACCCCCCAACAGGATAAAATTCAAATCCCGCGGAGACATGGACCTCTCCCCGTCTCCTCCAGACCACGAATCCCGCGGACTCCCCGGATTCGCGTGCGCGCCTCCTGGACAGATCGGGAAGGCGGGGCAGGCAATGGCGGCGGAGGATAATGGCGCCGCCAACAGGGTCACCATTGGCGTCTGCGTCATGGAGAAGAAGGTCGGGATCCCCTCCCTCCCTGTTTTTTCCCATCTCCGTTCCGCCGTTTCGCGTCCTCCTCTTCCGGCCTCTGATCCGGTGTAAAATCCCTTCCTGCTCGCGATGATCCCACGCGGAGGTTTTTTTTTTTGACTATCCTGATCGCTTTCTCGATTTATCGCCCAGGTGTTCTGCTCCCCAATGGAGCAGATTCTCGAGAGGCTCCGCTCGTTTGGAGAATTCGAGGTACGCCAGATTTTTTTCTTCTCCCGTCGTCAATTTGCAAAAGCGGAAAACGGGTGTACCGCGATTGAAGCGAAGCTGCGGTGGGGACGAGTGGACGGCGTAGAATTGCATGCGATATTCTTTCTACTACTGTGGAAAATATTTTATTGCGAGACATCCGTGAATCTTTGTGGATACCGATTTATTCTGCATCTTTTTTGAATAATATACGTGCGGTCTGCGTCACGTGACGGGGCTGCCTTTTTGCTGTTTGTCCCCGGACGTTGGGGCTTATGACAAGTAGGTCCCTGAATATGCACTGTTGTTATAAGTGAGCACTGTCAGATTCTTGACAAATGTTTTTTTGGTGTGATTACTGTTCTTTGCTGTTACTTTAAGAGTTTTTGTCGACAAAACTGAAGATTCGTGCTTGAGTGCTCAAGATTCTTATAATTATTACTAATATAATACACCACGTGTTGACTCATTGTACGAGTTATGGCTGGATATGGCCCAAGATTCATTACCAATAAATAATAAATAATGCCTAGAGCGCAATAGCAATTTCAAACTTCTGGTCAGATTTGGTCTACTACACATGTTTATATTAGTCCATCTGGTGCACTGTTATTCCCTGCTATAGCTTTCTAGGAGGGGGGACCACGACATTGACCACCTACACCATCCCGACATTTAATTCAAGGCTGGCCTAGTAGGAATATTTCGTCATGTTTTATGCCTCGTTACTGTAATTTAAGCAGCGGCACATGGTTCACTCTTTCATCCTTGCTTTGATCCGTAAATCATGTCTATCTAGGAGAGGTGCATACTTACTAGCACTTCTGTTTACACTGCTGTTGCTTCGTGGATTTACTTACAATAATTTAGTATCAAACTTGTTGATAAATCCACATTGTAGTTTTAGTGCTATCTCAGGATTGCTTTATTTTTCTAATGTAATTAATTTTAATGAAATCTATTATTTATCTATCTTTTTTTCCATGTGCATAGTTCTGCTATAATTCAGGGATAACCTTGCTAGTTACTGAAGCTTTTCAGACCAGGTGTCATTCTTCATTTTTTTTAACTTCTTTGCAGATCATAATATTTGGAGATAAGGTTATTCTTGAGGATCCTATTGAGATGTATGTAATGGGATATCAGGTTATTCATAGCTTAATCATTTTTTTTATAGTAGAGCCAAATTCCTTGGCTACACCTTTTTACTGAAGGATGTAAACATCATATTTCATGTCAGCATGTTTAGGACCAAAATTTCACTTAGCTACAATTTTATTTTCAGTTGGCCAAAATGTGACTGCTTGATTGCCTTCTGTTCGTCTGGTTTTCCTCTTCAAAAGGCTCAGGCTTATGCTGCTTTACGAAGGTATGGTTTGTAATTTCTTTCTACACTTGTTTTGTAGGTCCAGGCACATCTTCATGTTTTATCAGATAAAATCTTTTTTCTGAGGATAACTTGTTTGAAGACTAGTCCTCATGTTATTTTTTATGTATCCTATCTTAATGTTGTTTTCGCAAACATTTATGCTGGTTTGAACAACTATCACTAGTAATAAAAAGTGTAGAGCATGCTCAAACTATTAGCCATTTTGCTCATTTCTTAGTTCTTAACCTTATGTTCTGCTTTGTTTATGGGCCGCCCTGAGCATCCCCCGGGGGATCAAATCCTCCTATCCCCCGGGTGGGCAGCCGTCCGATGCGTTTGTTATGAACCATCCAATTTCTATCTCTCTCACGTCTTTTCCTCTTTTCGCTTTCCCTGACCTGGCCTGTCTTTTCTCCGCACACGATAGAAAGAACGAGAAAGCCCAGGCTTCATCCTCTCTCTACATATGAGCCACGCCGCCACCGAAAAAGGTGGAGCTCGTAGCACCTAGTCCTCTTGCAGCAACGGCGGCGCCGCCTACAACAGCACACAAACTAACCTGCAGGTTGCAGCGACAACAGCGACGCAGCAGGGCCGGCAGCATACGTAGCAGGGCCGGCGGCTGTTTGTAGCAGAGCCGGCAAGCTCTTGTAGCAGAGCCGCCTAGCGGTTGTAGCAGAGCCGGCGAGCTTTTGTAGCAGATCTGCCGAGCGGTTGTAGCTGAGCCGGCGAGCTTTTGTAGCGTCGCCGGAGGCCTTCTGTAGCAGAGCCGGCGAGCATAGCATTGCCTGAGGCCGTTTGTAGGATCGCCCGATGCCGTTTGTAGGATCGCCGGAGGCTGTTTGTAGTAGCGTGGGAGGCTATGGCGGGCAACTAGAAGCAAATGCGTGTAGGTTTTGCACCCATGTTGATGGCCGTTGGCAGCAACATGCGACGATGGTGAACGGTGGCGGTAGCACTGTTCCGTCGACAGTAGTGCTACATCGGTAGGGGAGAGTAGCCAGAAGAGAGAAGGATATATAGGAGAAGTGGAGCTTGGGCGGTGGTGCCTAGGATGGCGGTGGCGTGTTGGTGTGGGGAACCGACGGCGGTGGCGAGGCATGGCGACACGGGGAACCAGCATGACGCGACGCGGCGTGAGCTCCATCTCCCCTGGAGTCTTCTCCGTTGAAGACGACATGCGAGTTTGGGGATAAACGATGCCTTGGGGATAGGGACGGAGGGAAATAACTGAGTTGAGAGAAAAGTCTTCGGTGGTCTGTGGGCCTCCGGGAGACACGTGGCATGCGTTGGAACAGGACGATGCGGTGCATCTGATCCCCCGGGTTAGGAGAATCATTTCCCTTTGTTTATGCATGTGTACATGCTTAAGTGAAAGGCATATGTAAAAAGTTTTGTTGATCCATATTCAATAATAGTGTCGTCTTCCAAAGTCTTATTAAAATGTCTATATGTATGTAGAATTGTCAGTCAAAATATACACCAAACAGTTATATCGATATCTGTAGGAGATCAGATTACCAGTCATTACATTGTTCAGGGAATATGAGTTGATCAAAAGAAAGCAATAGAAACTGGTACATTCTCTTAATAGAATAACACACCATCCTCTTGCTTGTTCTGAAGGAAAGAAAGTGGAACTTCTACTTATTCATGTAATCACTTGTCACTGCACTTTTTTGCCACTAAGTTACCAAAAAATAACTTAAATAAGTACTGTAGAATCTTATTGCTTAAGTGGGCAGAGTTTACCTTCTCTGTAAAACTTTTGAGGTTAGTTTGTTCGTATTGTCAAGTCAACTTGTATTCTCTAACAAAGATTTTGTTTTGTTTGATTGCCAGGCCATTTTTAGTGAATGAACTGGAGCCGCAATACCTCCTTCATGACCGCAGAAAAGTATACGAGGTATTGACCCTGGAGAATTCATTCAATATCTTCTTTGGCACTCAGTAGATCACACAACGTTTATGCTCTGATCAAATACACGCCAGGGCAGTTTATGTTTTTTATCTGTATATTATCGTTGTGTTCAACAATGATTTTTTTTTCATGTTATCAAGTCAGTTCTTCATTATAGTTTGTGAGTAACTGCATTTTGTTTTCTGACTTGTGTCTGCGTTTCCTTATAGGACTTAAACTTGCTATTTTTTTCATAAAGATCCTTATTCGTTAATACGGTAAATATGATCTTCACATGTCAGCGGCATAACGACTCCACTATCTGGATAAATTTGAGTTGTACTTACAATATTCAGATTTCCAGATTATCATTGCTGTGAACCATATTCATATGTTCGTCTCTTAAAGGGGATCTCACCAGAGTACGAGCACTAGGTAGTCTTGGAATCAAATTTATTTTGGTAGTCTTGGAATCAAATATCTGGTGTTAATGAATGAAGTTGGGGAGTCCCTGCTTCTATCCTGAAAAATGTTGTCGTGGAGAACATATGTAATTCTGCTGGAAACATTTGGTTGCCCTCTGTGCGTTATGTTATCTATCAGACATGCTCAGAAGACATTCATCGAAGTCTGTAATGGTACAGTAGCACCAAAGCTATTCTTTTGTACATTTGGAGCGCATGCATATGCATGTGTTGAAGCATGAAGAATAATAGTGGAAATGTTTGGTCGAATTTCAGCCTGGCTATGTAATAGCTGCTTAATTTTGATAGCCACCGACCATACTGTAGCATTGATAATGTCGTATGTTTGTATAGATATCACATATTGTTTATTGTTCATCACCCTTCGCCTGCTCAGTATTATTTTCAATTACTTAATGGTTTGTTATTTACTCTTCTGTGTTTTTCTGATACAAACTTAAGTGGCCTAACGACAATCATATTCATGCTTAAGCATCTTGAGAAGTACGGAATTCCTGTACCCAGTTATGCTCTTGTCAATAGAGAGTTTCCATACCAAGAGCTGGACCACTTCATTGAGCAAGAAGATTTTGTTGAGATCCATGGGAAGCGGTTTTTTAAGCCCTTTGTGGAGAAACCTGCTAATGGTAACGTGTCAATATTTTCTAAGCCCTTTTTAGGCTTCTGGTTGTGGTACACAGTACATATATGCAGTTATAACTCATAATGATTATTTATATGCCACTTGATTCCTTTATTTTGTGTTTTGATCCAGGTGATGACCATAGAATAATGATATATTATCCTAATTCTGCCGGGGGCGGAATGAAGGAACTATTTCGAAAGGTAAACTTGTAATTCAACAAGCATTTTGAATGTAGCTGGCTTACTACAATGATCTGTTTGCCAGGGGTCTAAAACCTATCAATTCTTATACGCTTTAACCTATAGAAAACGAGGAAATATTAGTGTAGTACTAAGACACTTCTTGGGAGTTTGTCTGTGATTCATGACACATGGGGGTTGGTGCCTAGATTTACCTTAGTTATCTCTGATGGAAGTTTGGGAGCATATCAAAACTGGGGTCCTGTATCCGTTAGTTTTTTAAAACTACTCTGTAGTGCTCTAGAAGTTGACAACCACATGGTATCCAAAGTGCAACTTTGATCATTAATTTCTACTATGATATATACACAAAAAAGTTTTATATAATGAAAATAGTTCTTGAGACAAATTTATCCATACAATTTTCAAGTATATAATATAAACCTTTTGGTGGATACCTGTACTAAGTTCTAAAAATTTGTCTCCACGAGGACAACTTATAAAGAACTAAAGGGATCTATTTTGACGTAGGACATGTTTGCTGTTGATAACCATCCATAACTACGGCAATATATGTGAAATATCCTAAGTGCATGGTGGGTTCAGAGGAACTCAAACAGCATCTCTTCTGAATTATTCTTGACATTATTTCCTTGACGGAAATGTTTCTGTATGGCCTAAGCAATATTTGATTCGTTGTAATTTCCCCATGCTGAATTGAATGTTGTTAGGTTAATATGTTTGGTGCTTAATAAGCAGAAAGGAACCTGACCAAATTTCCTCATACCTTTTTATTTAATTATGCTAATATGATAGGTGCTTAGTAAGCAGAAAGGAGACTGAGAAAATTTCTTATGCATCATATATTCTTTATAATATTTCTTTCATTCGATGAGAAGGTAAACTTATTTATGTTGCTGAATAAATGTAGGTTGGTAACCGTTCTAGTGAATTTCATCCTGATGTCAGGAGAGTTAGGCGTGAAGGATCTTATATTTATGAGGAGTTCATGCCTACTGGTGGTACAGATGTTAAAGTAAGATGCCTTTCTGAAGTTTCTCATGTATCCGCTGTCACAACTTAGTTCTGTTTTAATTGTTTGGGTGCTTCTCAAGAGGTTCGATTATTCTTTTTTGTACTTCTCATTTTGAAGAACCTGAAGTGAAATTGTTCTATATCCTTTCTGTCAGTTATATATTTATGGTCGAGAAGCATCTCATTTAATACAGAAAACATCTAACTGATCTCTTTCGTACATATGAAAATCAGATGCACAATATACCCAGCTCTTCATATTGGATGCCTAACCTGCTTTGATTTCACCCAATCAGTAGTTGCAAGATATTATCTGTTATCAAGTAGTAAATCATATCATGCAATTTCTGCTCCACAAATTGTTCCTTATCGAGCTATAAATGTATTACACGTGTTTCAGGTTTACACAGTTGGTTCAGGATATGCACATGCTGAGGCACGGAAATCACCAGTCGTTGATGGTGTTGTTATGAGGAATCCTGATGGGAAAGAAGTAATATTATACTCTTCTATGTTCTTTGTAAAATCCAGATTCAAATACTCATTAGTTTTGTCTTTTGACTATTCCATGGAATGTTTCTTACATATGAATATGATATAAATTCCAATTTGGTTAGTGGGGTTACATGTTGGCATGAGATGTACGTGCCCACATATTGTGTTTTTATAACACACCTAAATTTGCAAGAGCCTGGGACCATCCAGCACCTGCTACTGGCATGCCCTTTCGCTAGACAAACTTGGCATGAGATCTTGGCCTGGCTTCGCATGATTGCAGCCGCACCAAGCCACGAGGCTTCACTCATGGAGTGGTGGAGCAAGGTGAAGCGAGACACGCCCAAGCAACTACAGAGTGCACTTGCATCCGCAGCCCTCCTGATCCCCTGGATGGTATGGAAGCACAGGAACGGGAACGACTGTGTCTTTAATGGCGCCCAACCGTCGATAGCTTCCCTAACTGCAAAAATCAAAGATGAGCTCAGGTTGTGGGCGAGGGCAGGTGCCAAAGGGCTCAGGGTAGTGCTGCCATCCTCTTGGGATGTGCACTGATGTTTATACCCTTCGCTGTAATCTGCCTCCTAGAGAGGATGTAACCCAAACTCTACCTTTTCAATGAAATGAAACGCAAATCCTTTGCGTTTTATCTAATAAAAATTAAAAAAAATAACACACCTAAATTTTGAACTAATTCTCCACAATGAACTCCTGACAGTTATCATAAGCTAATTAAACATAAACTGGCTGCACTAGTATCATATTATGCAGAAACAGAGCATCGATTGGCTGGCTAATGGCGTGAGTGCACACCCAGCCTCCCGCGTCAAGTTCTGGTCTCGGCATTTCGGCTTAGGTTCTTCTTATTGTAAAGGTCTGGTCTCGGCATTGTGGCTTAGGTTCTTCTTATTGTCAAGGTCTGGTCTCGGCATTGTGGCTTAGGTTCTTCTTATTGTCAAGGTCTGGTCTCGGCATTGTGGCTTAGGTTCTTCTTATTTAAACAGTCACGAGAGCTCCCTCCCCTCGCAGGTCTAAGTTTTCTAGTGCCATAGTGCGCAGGAGAATGTCTTGTGAGTCATAATGCCTCCAGAAAGCTGCTGACAGATTAATTAGCCTATTGGACTATCTTGAAAAGTGTATTTTGTATCTGTTTATTGGATACTATATGTTAACCATTATATTGACTCTTTTGACATCATCCTTTACTATCCCATGGACCATGGTCCCATACTGCTCAGCTTCATGATTACCTTGTTTTAAATTTTATTTTTATTTTTATTACTTGAAGGTACGTTATCCTGTTCTTTTGACCCCTACGGAGAAACAAATGGCGAGAGACGTCTGCAGTGCTTTTAGACAGATGGTAATATTCCTTGTTTCTTGTTATTTGTAATTGTCTCAGGAAATGAATACCTTGCCAAATTGGAACTATTTTATTTATCTGATGGTAAATTATTCAAATGATGTTGTAATGGCTTATTAGTTTCCTAATATTTTTTCTGCAGTACTTCACTAGCCAACTCGAGCTGTAGTCTTAATTGTTTTTTCTTCAGAAAAGGAAAACCATGTAGAATTGATTTCAGTTTCATAATACTTTCATGCTATGATGATTTAATAAGTAATGGTGCAAAATTTTGTTCTTTAATTTAGTATTGTTTTTTACATGTATGCATATATTATGTTTGGAGCTTTTATGCCTGTTCATATCATTTTATTCATTGCAATAGTTAAGTTTTCATCCTCATATGGTTTCTTCATGTCACTGCCTTGTCTTTGGCGTTGATTATATGAGGGGCCAATTGAGTGGTTGGATTTTGCGGATTGGGATCTGGGACCCTCATGCATTTTCTAGTAACTGAAAAGACCCTCATGCGTGCATGCCTAATTTCGCATCATCATATGATGTCTTAATTTCTCTCTCTACAGGTTTGTGGTTTTGATCTCTTAAGGTGCGATGGAAGATCATATGTTTGTGATGTTAATGGATGGAGCTTTGTGAAGAACTCCTACAAGTAATTTCGTTGATGCTCATTATCTTTACTTACGGAAAATGTGTATGAGTGAGTGCTGAAACATTTAGACAAACTTTTCTATGATCTAGGTATTATGATGATGCTGCATGCATCTTGCGGAAAATATTTCTGGATGCAAAAGCTCCTCATCTTTCATCAACTATTCCTCCTACCCTTCCTTGGAAATCGAAAGAACCAGATCAGTCTACTGAAGGTCTTACACGGCAGGGAAGTGGGATTATTGGTACATTTGGTCAGTCAGAAGAATTACGCTGCGTCATTGTTGTGATACGCCAGTAAGGATTTTACTTCTTCACTGTTATGAATAACATGCAGCTGTCAAGTTAGTGATGTATCCTTATATCACCTATCTGTACAGTGGTGATCGGACACCAAAGCAGAAAGTGAAATTGAAAGTTACAGAGGAAAAGCTCTTGAATTTGATGTTGAAGTACAACGGTGGAAAGCCAAGAGCTGAGGTATCCTCTTTGTTCAATCTTAAGTTTTAATTAATCAGTCAGTGCTCAAATTGAATCACAGTTTTGTGCTTTCCTGGCAGACAAAACTGAAAAGTGCTGTTCAATTACAAGACTTGCTAGATGCCACAAGACAACTTGTACCACCAATTAGGTATCGTGTGCTTGGAGAATTAAATAATCTGTGTATTTATGGAATTTCTGAACTTCTAAAATCATAACAAACTCTAGTTCGAGCTTTATTTTGTTCAACTGTACTCTTTTTTCTTCAGAATCCGTGAATCATTGTTTATTTTGTGTATCTTTAGGTCAGGTCAGGAGAGCGATAGTGATGCCGAAGATTTGGAGCATATTGAAAAACTTCGTCAAGTCAAAGCAGTACTGGAGGAGGTGATGTCTATTTATTCAAATCTGCATGTCTTTTGCGTTTGCTATGATCATATTCTTTCCCTGTTGTAAATGGATATCTCCATCTAATACCAGAACAACCATAAGGAAAAAACATGAATGATTGTACTATATTCATCCACTCAAGTCTAATGGATGCTCACATATGCCATTGAATTGTTGTTCAATCTTGAAATGAATGCTGACATCTAATTACTCACTATTTTTTGCAATTCTAGGGTGGACATTTCTCTGGTATTTATCGGAAGGTGCAGCTAAAGCCACTTAAGTGGATTAAAGTTCCAAAGCCCAATGGTGATGGTGAAGAGGAGAGGCCAATAGAAGCCCTCATGATTCTGAAGTATGGTGGTGTACTCACTCATGCTGGGAGAAAGCAGGTTTCTACTTGTAACTTTGACTTTCTTATTATATTTTGTCATGTGAAATTTTCTGATAATTTAATCGAGCTAGTCATTTCTACAAGTTAATTTATAAGTAGCACAACAATACTTGCTCATTCAGTACACATGTTTTAGAGGAATACTACAGTTTAGCTTCACAAAATGTTTTCAGTCGGAGTTATTCCGAAGCCTAAAATTTAGAGTTGGCAATATTTTCCTTGGGACTGGTCCTTAAGAAGAATCTTATGGTTCACAAAGAAGTCTTCTCCATGGGTGCTTGTTAGGAGGTACTTTATCGATGATGCACAATTGCACATACACCTTATCCTTTGCAAGCAACTATGACACCATCCAAGAATGATAAGCTTCTTGGAAATGATTTCAATACCTACCTGCAGTAATCACAAGTTAGCATATGCAAGCATAGTCAGCATTTTTTTTGTAGATCTATGTAAACTATGGGTTAGAGAAGTTCGTTTTTCATTGTTAAATAATGCAGTACATTTTGGGTCCATAGTTCCTTGCGTGGATAAGGCACTGAAAACTGTATACAATAGGGCCTCAAGAACAACTAGCACTAGCAGTCTAGCACAAAGAGACTATTATTGTGGACTTATGCGATCACTATACTGGCCAATAGTGTATGCAACCAGATTTTATTAAGAACTTTACTCATCAACCACAATTTTCTGTCATTTCAATTTTAAAATATTCTTATGTTCAGTGAGGTGAGTTACTTGCCTACATCTATTGTAGTAATAGATTTTTGATGCTTATTCAGGCAGAAGAATTGGGAAGGTTTTTCAGGAACAACATTTATCCAGGTTATTGTTCACATTCTTTTTGTTTCTAATATCTTGTGAAAAAAAGCTAAATATCAGACTTCTTTAGGATAAAAGATTTATTTTGTTACATTTTTTCGATTATCTTTGTGTTCGATGTTCTCAAGAGAAAATTGTGTTGAAGATCCAGGAATTTGAGCAGTGGTTGCGATAGCTGAGTAGCTACTGACTAAACTGCAAAATAACTAATTCATGTGTTAGTAATCTTTAACTTCATATCGCTTAGATTGCTCAAGTATTTTAACTATGAAATCATATACTATGGCGTCTGAGTTTAGATATATGTGACGAAGGTGGGGACTGGGAAGTATACGTTATTCATGCAGGTTGCGGTCATTAGATGTCATTCAGCTTATGATGGTTGTAGAACTGAGAAAAAATCATAAAACTATTTCTGCTTTATTTATTTAGAACTTGTTTGAATTACATTCCTTCTACTTGAAAATGTTTTCTGACTAGCATGCAATCCTGAATCAGGGGAAGGAACAGGTTTGCTTCGCCTTCATAGCACATACAGACACGATTTGAAAATTTACAGTTCAGATGAAGGACGTGTTCAGGTAATATACTTTTTACTTCCCTTTTAGTTTTTTTATGTATGTTGCAAACAACGTTTAAGAACTAAGTACTTGTTGATGGTTAATGGTGATTGGTTAAGATTCAAACACTTGTTCTGTGGTAACTAGCCCCATATCTGCTTATGTATAAACTACTCCCTCTGTTCCTTAGCTTAGGGCGTAATTTTTTTTTCTGATTTTCCCCCAAAGCTTAAGGCGCGGGTCGATATTTGTGAGATTCTACCCAGTGTACCCCTGGGTTGTTGCCGTGCATGGAGCTAACTGCAGCCAATAGTTATGGTGCATGCAGTCTTTGCCTTTGGAAACAGTGTGCATGCAGCTGCAATTTGTTGTGCATGTGCGTGGAGTTAATGGCAGGGAATAACGAGGGGGCATATCACACGGTAATTGGGCAGTTAATTTGAGAAAACGCTCGCTAGTTATGGCCACGGAGAGATAAATCAGAGGTAAATTTGTCCACAACAGCTCAACCAAATTCCTCCTTAATCCTAGCGCCAAACAATATACACCCTAAGCATAGAAACAGAGGGAGTATAAAAGTAACATGGAGACTTTCAGTAACATTCGTGGCTCAAGGTGAGACTTTAACAGATGGATTTCTAGAAAAGGGGCTTCGGACCTCTTGGGCTGCTCTCTTGTAGTAAGTGTGAATTGAGCATAAGGTTGTGTGTGCCAAAGCAGGAAATAAATCCTTCATGTTTTGTTTTCTTATTCATGGTTCTTTCGGTAACATTCGTGGCTGCATGGCCATGATCCTACATTAGGCATGTTAGGCTATAGTCCTTCTTGGGCGGGAGTGTTGGTGGAAAACAGTAGGGTGTCAGATACAGGAGGAAGACTGAGTGGATTGTGTCATGGCCGAGCAGCTCCTTTTTTTTTGCATTTTATCCCTATTTTCTTTCGCTTCCTTGAGTTTAAAAGTGTAAATCAAAACTTGCGTTTCTGCAACTCATTTTAAATACATGTTGGTCATACACATGATTTCTTATAGCATTTTGAAAGTCAATCCTGATTCATATGTTTCTGATGGTGTACACGTCAGATGTCTGCTGCGGCATTTGCAAAAGGTCTTCTTGATTTGGAAGGACAACTAACTCCCATACTGGTCCGTTGCTTGTTTTCTAGCAAATCATTTTGTTGCTTAATTCTGCCTCTCTCTCAATTTTATATTTTATATACTAACTTCTTCCAGGTCTCCCTTGTAAGTAAAGACTCATCTATGCTAGATGGACTGGAAGATGCTAGCATTGAGATGGATGAAGCAAAGGTTTGTTTTCATATTCTGGTGTATTCTTTTACTTTTGAGCGATTATCTAACGTTCTTTGGAAAAATTATGTGCATACACCTATGTCACTCTAGCTTTATGATAATGTGGGCCTCTAAGTATGTAGCTTGTATGAACTAGTATGACCACAAGGCTTGTAGTTTTATTCAATTTTCACAACGATGAATGCTGAATCTAATTGCCACCCACTTATTTCTTATTTCTGTTCTGAAATCTACAGAATCTTCTGCAATGTGATGTTTGATCTGTCATTAAGGGAAAATCCTACATTCCACTGTAAACTTTCAAATGTATCTTTGAGGAGTTAATATGATCCCACTGTCCTCTTGATTGTCTTAAATATCATATGGATTTAGTTCATCGTCTATTGTCTGCTAAAGTTCAGTGAAATGAGTCCCTTTTCCAGGCCAGATTGCATGAAATCATCATTTCAAATGCTAAAGCGACGAATACCAATGGATCGGTGGAGCATCCGTGGATGGTTGATGGTGCAGGTTTGCCTGCAAATGCTTCTCAACTTCTCCCGAAGATGGTACAGTACATTGAAAACAGATCTAAGATAGGCCTTTAATTTTAAACATATCTTACATATGAAGTATTAGTCACAATATTTTTGTCACCGATGTACTTCCTGTTACTGGTTTCATTCATTCATGATGATATTCTGTTTATCTCACTTTTCTTTTCTAATGTACTTCAAGCCACTATATGCATACAGTATTTAAATATTTTTCTCAAAATTAAATTGAAAAATCTGCAGAGGTGTTTTTCGAGCAAATAATTTGAAGAAAATTGTTTGGGGACACCCAAAAGTCAGTACTATAGATTAATTGCAGCAAATGTTAGCATTTGAGTCTAGTATCAGAGTCTGTTGCCTAATGAGAGTCCATATCAGGGTGTGATTGTAATTTTAGCATTATAAGTGCAGAGTGTAAGGGTTTAGGGAGTTAGGGATGCATGCCCAATTTTTTTTGCCTTAATTGCAATGACATCACTATCATTTTTAGGATTCACGCACATAATTTAATTTCTTAGTTCCTGTCTTTTTGTGTGTGCTTAGTCAATTCCTGTAAGGTTTCAGAACAAAAACTGCCAGGTTTAGTGCTGCTAGTAGATTTCTGTACTTCCTAAGCTGAATACTGTTTTACTATCATAATTATAATTTATATTTTTTTTTATAATTGTACATTGATTAGGCCAAGTTGACAAAAGAAGTTACTGCACAAGTCAAGCTGCTTGCTGAAGGTGAAGATGAGAAGCTTGCGCTGACAAGCTCATTTTCTAAATACGACCAAGCAAAGGCTCTTGGGAAAACAACGATTGATGTTCCTCGTATTGCTGCTGGGTTACCTTGTGGCAGTGAAAGCTTCCTCTTGATGTTTGCTCGATGGAAAAAACATGAGAGAGATTTCTATAATGAAAGAAAGGAGTGAGTAAAGTATTTCTTCATTCATTTTTTTTGCTTTTATAAATCCATATTATTGATAGTTGAGTTTACTTTTGAGCTTTTTTCACTCATGGTGCCTCATAAATCGTAATGCAGCCGATTTGACATTACACAAATTCCAGATGTCTACGACTCGTGCAAGTAAGTATTTTTCCATATTTAAGAAGGAAAAATTAACCTTTTCCCATATAATGCACATTCTAATTCCTGCCATCCATTTGAAATAATCCATATCCTGTCCGAGTGTACAAATGCTCAATATGAAGCTATCCATGGTTTGAAGTTCCAAAATGTTAAAAAAACTAGCTCAATAAAATTCAGAAATTTAGAAAACATGATGCGTGTAGTGTGTGTGCTACACGTAAATGTAATGAGCTTATTTTCCCATGAGATTACTTACATTGTCATCCTAATACAACCATTTATAATTGGCCTTACACCTGAACTACTGAATGACATGGCAGATATGATCTGGTGCATAATGCTCATCTCAATCTTGAGGGTTTGGAAGAGCTTTACAAAGTTGCTCAAGTAAGCAAGTTTACATTAGTACTTTTATTTGATGTTTCTTTTGATTTTCTATGAAAGTTTGCACGCTTACAACTAGATATGCATTAAGTACACTGTAGTGCATTAAGCACAGTGTAGTCTGTCTTATTGAGAGTCATTACAAAGTTATTTTCAAACTGGCTGATATTTTTTACGTTGATTTATACTCACACGTTTGTCAGACCCTATCTAACACTGATTCTTGTAGCTTCTTGCTGATGGTGTTATTCCAAATGAGTACGGGATCAACCCAAGACAAAAACTGAAAATTGGCTCAAAGGTTTGTTGTCAAGTTGGTTTAGTTTTGTGTATACTAATCCAAACTTGCTATCTATGGAGCAATATGGATAAAAGAAAGTTAAGTATTTATCGGGGAAGCCCCCACAAAAATCCTATTTATTTAAACCCATATTCTATCATATGAATGAAACATAGATCGAAAAACATATGAATGAAACATAGTTCGAAAAAGACGACTAAACAGGTTTGTTTAAGACTTATTTATTATGAAATTTCCATTCTCAACGGATGGCTTGAGATCATCAATTTTAAAGTGTAGAAGAGAAGGATCAACTCTTCCCCAATAAATAAACTATCAACCTCCAAAAAAGTTTAATAAAATTAATTACTAATTAATTTTATTACTATATTAGAATTAGATTAGCATTATATTTTTTAGATGTCACTGTATTTTCTGTTGCTGTAGAAAATTGTGTGCATATGCCAAGTAATTAATTATTTATGCGTCTTTCACTTCTGTTGCCTTTTTAGATAGCACGCCGGTTAATGGGAAAACTTCTGATTGATTTACGGAACACTCGTGAAGAAGCTATTTGTGTTGCTGATCCAAACTTAACTGAAGATGAAGCTATATTCCTACCGACAAAAGAACTAGAGCACCAGCAAAAGTATCAAATTAGAAATGAGGATGGAAGAAGATCTAGCACCACGAGTGAAAAGTCAATGGATCAAGAAGATGAAGATGATAGAGAAACTAAATACCGCTTAGATCCGAAGTATGACCGCGGCATTTGAATTTGTACTGATTTGCATGCAGAGTTTATATTGTTTCTAATGTACTTTATTTCAGGTATGCCAACGTGAAGACACCTGAGAGACATGTCCGCACAAGGCTTTATTTCACATCGGTATGCAAGAGTCCTTCTGTTCTTTGTTCTTATCATCATTTTGCAAATCCAAGTGATGACATGTGCAATTTCTTGACCAGGAATCCCATATACACTCATTGATGAATGTCCTCCGGTATTGCAATTTGGACGAGTCTCTACAAGGAGAGGATAGCCTTGTCTGCCAAAGTACTTTGGACCGGCTACATAGAACCAGGGAGCTCGATTACATGAGCAACATCGTGCTTAGAATGTTTGAAAATACAGAGGTGAGGATATTTTTCAATATTTCTGTGAGAAGTCTTCGCCTTTGCATATTTCCACTGTATTCATGGGTTGGCATTTCTATTACTTTCTCTGTTCACAAATGTATTAGTTTGCCAAAAGGTCTTACATTAGTGAACTGAGGGAGTAGATTATGTAGCTGCAAGTTTCCTACCTTATACTAGAATGAAGTATTGTTAATCCTTTTCTTGAGAAAGCTATCTTCCGCAGTCAAATTTTCTACTCTCGCTGGAATGAAGTATTTTAATTTTCCCTTTTTCCTGAAAAAGCTATTTTCAGTGCCCACATGTCCTACTTGCACTAGCCATGCAAACATTTATGAACTACACTTGCTGGGAGCTTTGGTGTTAAACAAACTGCTTTGACTTCCGATCAAAATAACCAACTATTGTGACCGGGGCTGTTGTTTGCAGCGTGCTGTGTTGATTGCAACTTGTCTGTTGCACTGATACTTATTTACAAGACCGCGGGGTTTATAGCATCCGATCCAATCATGCAATTAGACATTTCTTCATTACCACTCATTGGAAATATTGCAACTTGCCCTTTTGATTTGCTAATATTGGGATATCTGTATATTTCATTAGTTCTCTGGAATAGGGCATCATATCATCTATTTGATCATGCCAAAGTGATATTAGCTCTTCAGTATGGTAGCTGTAACCCAGTCAATCTAACTGTTTGCAGGTTCCTTTAGAAGATGAGAAAAGGTTCCGGATCGAAATGACGTTCAGTCGTGGTGCTGATCTCAGTCCTCTCGAGGTACTCACTCGCATCTTCTCGTCGCAGTGCAGAATAGTCTGCACTCTCTTCTTACTTGACGCGTTGCTCGAGCTTATACTAATGTAATCAATGAATGTCTTTGTCCAGGACAAGACCAGCGAAACTTCTACATTGCTCCAGGAGCACACCCTGCCGATAATGGGACCCGAGAGACTGCAGGAGGTTGGTTCTTGCCTGACGCTGGACAAGTTTGAGAAGATGGTGCGACCATTTGCCATGCCTCCCGAGGACTTTCCCCCGGCCACACCTCTACAAGCCTTAGGATACTTCTCCAAAGGCGCTGGGGTGCTTGAACGGCTCGCTAGTTTCTGGCCTTTCCACAAGGGCGCGGCTAATGTCAAAAAGCTGGAATAAGCTGTCAATTAGTTAGTGTGAATATTCCTCTTTGTGAACACTTGGTGACGACACCAATTTTCACAATTTTGGTATTTCTTGTTCCATTGTTCGGAAACTGGATGTGGCGCGTACTTTTCGATGTCCTTTATATATATGTAGTAGTAGGCAAAGCTTCAAAGAATGGATGAAGTGCGGCGTTTGTGTGCTCGGGGTGACAGGGAGCCTGTTTTTTGGAAAATTCAAAAAAATGGTCTTTCAAAGTAACAAGAAATTCTGAGAATTTCCTAGGCTGGTCATCCCCATTAGAAGCTCTACCTACTTTCATGACGAATGATAGAGCTAAAGCTTCATTTACTCTTTTCCGATGCCTTTAGATAATTAGCAACTTCTTAGCAATTCGTTGCCACCATAAACTGCTGAATACTTGAGTCACCCGTTGAAGTGATCGCCTCTCTACAGGCACATTGTCTGTGGACCCAAAATCAATTATATATGTATGACACACATCATACACGAGCATTTGGAACATGATGACAAAGACGATTAATTAAAAAATTTATAGCCACACATTGCAAGTGTTCCTTTTTTCTGTTAATCCAAGGTCTTATCCTCCATTTTCGAAAAAATAACTTGGACTATCGATCGTAACAAGAAAAACAATTTTTGTTGCACTTAGCAATATTAATAAATTTTTTATTTCCTTATAATCTTAGCTAGTATATTTATTCATTACATTCAGGAATCAACAAGATTTCATACTAATCAGTAATTTATTCAGCCAATGTATGATCCTTATTATAAACTTGTAAATTGCACCTCTCAAAATTTACTATATTTTTTTACTTAATATAACATTAAATATAGCATTTTATCTAACATATTTTTCCATTACACTAACAAAAAATAATCACATATTTGTTGTTCTTGTTGATGAAGCTGGACAGATCAGTGATAATCTGATACTGGACTGTGGTGTTCTTGAGATGGTACTATGGTTAAGTTCTGATGTTGAGAAGCTGAAGTGTGTAGGTGCAGATGTGTGAAACTGGTGAAGTGCTTGGTGGTGCTACGGTTGGCTGTTGTTTTTAGATATCTGATCCAGTCCCTGCTGTGTTGACAACACAACACCTGCATGTGTTGTGTGAGCTGCTGTCCAGTGGCCCCCTCTGGTTCAAGTTTCTATGTCTGTGACTCCTCCTTAGAGATGAGATCAAGTAAAACTAGATATTTTCCTGATGCTTTACCATTTGCCTTTTATCTAGCTTTGGTGAAACTTGCCCCATAAGGCCTATGATGGTGCTCTGAGGCCTATTGTTATTTTGAAGATAAGAACAGATTACTATTTTTCCCCTTTTGAATTACTCTATGATGATATTGGCAGTAGCACTTCTCTGCCTAAACTGAGAGTTCATTTCCCCAACATTCTTCCTTTTGGCTTATATTATCTACTAGCATTTCCTGTTTGCTTGTCTCATTTGCAGGGATCCAATAGAGGAGAAAAGATCAGAAATATAATTGAAAGATTTAGAAGATAGGGAAAGTGAAGATTAATTTAGTTTTAGATTTTACTTACTTCTTTGTAATTTACTTTATCATTTGTAAAGGACATTGTATATATATTTTCTTGTAATAAATATTATTTCACTTATGAAATTCCTTTTTTCAATTTATTTGTCTCCTGTAATTTTATTTCATTCTTTTATTGTAAAAGAACAACAATGCTATATGTATATATAAGTATTATTATTGTAATAATTTCATTTTATTCAAAAGTGTAAAAATATAGTAATATTGAGTAATGCTATTTTTGTATGAAGGTATTCTTTTTGTTTAAAGTAAAGTTTTATTCTTTACTCATATTAGTATTCAATAGATGCTGTAAAATATTCTTATGGGTTATAATTATAAGTAGTATTTGTTTCTTATTCTAGTAAGATTATGTTATGATGATAACAAAGTAAACGCCTTCTTTCTTAATGTAACTTAGAACTTGTAGATATTTATATTTTATTTATAAATAAGAATTCCATTATCTCTGTATTATTGGAATTCATCTATTATTCCATTTACCTATTCTTTTATAATTCAAATATATCTTTAGAATATTCAAACTTGAATTTGCTTTCCCCTCAAACACAGAAGTAAAATAGAAGTCATGTCGAAATCAATCGCACTTGTCTTGATGTTTGCACCAGAACAAGAGAGATCTCGATCCCTCTATAGCTTCTTTAGTTTTGCGCGAAAATTCTCCGGATTTTCCTATGCATGAATGCAATGCACAAACCTATGTCCTCTATAATTCTAGGTGCTAATCCTGGAATGTTACAATTTTCCGCCAAACTAAAACCTAAGGAGATCTGAATTTCTTTCACTATCTAGAGGTAGGTTTAGCTCTTTATAGTGATTGCTATAAATTTTGACATGATCTTTAGGAATTTAATGAATTTTTAGGAAACAATTTGAATTTAAAATGGAAATTTAAATCATTTGGAAAAGATTTGAAAATTAGAAGTATTAGCATTAAATTGTTTTCCAAAATGATTTAGTATTGTTGTTTGAATATATTAAACAATTATGAAAATTGAATATAATACAACAAAGTAATTTAAATAAGAAAGGATTTCTTATTCTATTACAACAATACAAATAAATATATACATATTGAACAAAAGTATTACGGAAACAAGTTACAATAAATGGAAACTTTATTAAATAAAAGAATATTATTACAAAAATTTCTTACAAAAAGAATAAATGAAAGATTACAAATTATGATCAAACCTAGGCTATCTATCTATTCCTACACTAAATCTTGATCTTCAAAGTTTCTGTACCTGCAAAATAAAAAGTAAATAAAAAAATGTTAATTTGTTAGTATTACTCTCAGTAGAGAACAATGAAGTGCACTGTTCATATTTACATCATTGAGTAAATCAAAGGGGCAAATTTTACCAATATGTAATAATTATTCTTCTATGTCAATATAAGCTTCAGAACAACATTATCAGCCAAGGTAAAGAGGCAAGTTTCATCATATTAGTAAATAGTAAAAGGTTAAGCAGTGAAAACAAATTCACTTGATCTGATCGAATTGGAAATGGAACAGTAAAACAGCACAATCATCTAACTGCATGCTGTATGCCATCAACATTGTCTTCTCTATGCTCTCGAGTTCGATGGTACGTTACTGTTTTCTTCTATTCATACGTCGGGTCCACTCTCCCCAGATCGGGCGGATTATCCTGAAACCGAGTGAGATCCTGACGTCGTCTCTTCTTGACAGTCCCAAAAGAGGCTGTGTTCCAACTTCCTAAAGCTGACGTAAGTTTCTGTAATTTTAATACTACTAAATCATGTACCGATTCAGCACCTTTGTCAGCCTTCCATTCTTGCTCGACCAAAGCAAAAAAAGTTTGGGTGCCTCTCCCAGCGTCATCTCATATCTGAACAAACGTTCTCCTCTTCTTTGCATCCTCTCACTCCTCGACTGGGAGTGTCGCAAGAAAACCGGACAATGATCGGAACACGCTGCCGTCAAATGTTGTAGAGATGCCTCAGGGAACCGTGCGCGCCAAATCCACCACATACGAGCATTTGGAACATGATGGCAAAGATTTACGACCACACATTGCAATAGTATTTTTTTTTCAAAGCTGAACGAGATGATAGAGAGGGGCATGGGTTGTTGGAGTAACAATTCCAAAATTTCAGATCCTAGGAACTTTCTGTCGATCAGGAAGACACCTTCAGCGACAGTGGAGACATTGTGCCTTAGCCCTGAGCGTGTGCCTAAGCTGTAGTTCTTTCTTCTTTCTACTTCTTGTGATGTCTTCTCATTCCGCCGTGATGTCTGTGGACTCTACATAAGGAGGGGGGGGGTAACAAGATATGATATTATTTCTAGGGTAGCTGATACATAGTTGTGGTGACTCCAACATAGGGGGACATTTGTGCACACTTAAGAATTTTTTTTACTTTCGTCGAGTTCCAGAAACATGGTGCAGCGGGGTCTAGATGGCGAATGCATGATGATGGGCGTGCATAGGGTGGTGGAGCCGTCTGGCGTCTTGGCGGCGTCAATGGTAGGACTCGCAAAGACTATGCGGATGTTTGCCATGAAGGTTGCTCGGTGGTTCGATGGCGGTGACGGATTTTGTAGCGTGTGTATGAGGTACTTTCCAAGAGTCTGCTAGACCGGATAAGCGCTTCCTTCTTTCCTAGAGAGTGTCTTAGGGTATGATATGTCCCCGGTTCCTAGTTGATCGTAACAAGAAAACAAATTCTGTTAAGCAATATTAACCAAAATTTTATTTTTTCTTATAAGCTTAGCTAGTAATTTATTTATTACATTCAGAAATCAAACTTCATATCTCTCAATAGTTAATTCAGCCAATGTATAATCTCTTATTATGCTACTATATTACACTTGTCAAAATTTACTGCATTTCCAAACTATGTAAATTTACTACATTTACACTTGTAAATCTGCCTCCTTGGGAGGTTATCACTAAACTCTGCCTTTTCAATGAAATGAAACGCAAATCCTTTGCATTTTCTCAAAAAATATATATTTTACTACATTTTTACTTTTTGGGAAATTTAGACCAAGCTTTTGATAAACTAAGATTTTCGGCTAAACCATTGCTAACTTTTCGATATATTTTTGCTAAAAATATAACATTTTATCTAACATATTTTTCCATTACACTTAGAAAAATTAATCACATTTTTTACTTTTTTATAACTTATTCTATCAACATACTATCTTGACAATTATATTTTTCTATTACACTTAACAAACTTAACCACATAATAGTGTAATTATACTTTAAGATAAGATTATTTTGTCATACGCTCCTAGTGTCTGTCAGTACACCGATACTTGCACAAATTATAATGCAAGGGAAGTTACACAGATATTTATTTTGGAATTTGCCACCTAAAAACCTTTCTTTCAACGAAAGTTCCTATCATTTGCATTAAAAAGGTGGAAATTCTTGGATATGAGAAAGAAATGGACGAAGCACAACGCTGCACAAATTAATTTATGACATTGGATGAAGAATAACAATAGTATATATATGCTTGTCTCTTTGCGCTCATTCTAGCATACAAAATATCTTGGCTAAGAGTTCTCGGGTATACGATCTAATAATAACTTTATAGAGGTTTCTAGAGTAAATAATTAATTGTCTATCTTAGGTGCTAAATAGAAAATTCCATAGTGTACGAGTTGTCCCAAAAACATTGTTTTGGTTCTTTTGTGATTGTTTAAGTGTAATTTATGATGTATCAATGTGTTCATGATCCTTATTCAGTCGGTATAGAACATATGGTTTTCTTTTGCTTGGGTCTACAATATGCATATAATACTCTTTGTTTTTCCGGTAAGCTGCTTTGGTCTACAAGATGCGTATAATATGGTTTTATATTGGTTCTTCCTCTTTAAGATGGTTAAACCAACTTATCTTATAAATCTGGATCCCTATCCTATGGAATCCATAAACGCACTTTGTGTAAGATGCGGGATCCTAATTATGTTGCATGCGCTCTTACTGCGCTACCGTGTTTAAGAAGGTCAATGTCATATTAGTAAAACCTGCACTAATATATATAGTAGAAGTATACCCCTTAAAAAGTTTACAAATGCTAGTGCAAATCATCGGTTGATATGAAAACATACCCTTTCATTGAAAAGGGTGGTATGGCACATTTGGTCTAGATAAAAACAGTCGTTGACATATATCAATTTTTTGTTCTTTTCTTTTGATATAGCTGAATATGTCAATGCAAGTTGTTGTCGCTTCATTGGGGCAATGGTGGCAGCTGCTTGGATGCAAATACAGAGTAATTCAAATTCACAAACCTAACCTTCAAGTATGCACGATTGGTGATCAAGACTTCATGATTTTATGGCGTGCGTGAAATGCAGTTAATCAGTTGGACTAATTAGCAGTCCATTTTAGCATGTTCAGCCAAGGTAACATGCATGTTTGTGTGAAGGTGGAAGACCAAACTAATAATTATAGAAGTAACATTTTTGTTCATTCCTTCACTTATTAAATTGAGATGTCTCTTTACACTTGACCCTAGAAAGATTTGATTACACCAACTTCTATTGATACCATCATGTTTGTCAGCGGTGATGCGCCGAACAAGCCTTGTGTGGTAGTTTTCCGACAGCAAAACGACAAGAATGTTACCTTCCCATCATGTTTGTCTTCCCTGCCTCCGGCCCCCTGCACCCCCTGCCATCACTATTTGTGGTAGGCGCACTACAATGATAACTGGCGGCCCCACCTTGCCCTAGTCGCCACCTTTGCTAGTCCGCCACCACCCACTGGCCATCCCTGTGAACTACCCTAGCTACCCCTATTTTTCTGACGCCTCTAGCTACCCATACCCCTCATCCTAACCCTATGTTCCTTCCTTGGAGGAGTCTGTGCCACCACCGGCAACCATGACGGCCCTGCCTCAGGCTTAGTGCAGCCTCGCCGCTGCTAGAGCCGCCTCCGCTAGCCGTGTTAGCCCCGACTCTGACTTGGTGGGGCTTTGTCTTGAGAGAGAGAGAGAGAGAGAGAGAGAGAGAGAGAGAGAGAGAGAGAGAGAGAGAGGCAAGTGATAAAGAGGGGGATACGATACATGAGAGGGGTGAGGCCCACCACGGGGTGCACGCGAGTGCTAGTAGCTATTAGTGTTTATTGTATATATCATAGCCCCAAGTTTCTAAATTGGTCAAGACATCGACATTTGGAAAAAGTGAAATTATGTAGGAAATAGTTGCAACATCATTTCACAAACGTGGATCAACTTTTGAATTAAGATCCCCTGGCAATCAAATATACATTGTGAAAATGTTTAACTTTTTAGACTTCTTATAGTCAATTGAGATGCTAATTACATCACTGGTGCGCATCACATCCTCCCAAAAGATACAGATGCCCTCAATAAGGTAGGTTTACTCTTCATAATGTCGTCATGAGGACATGATTATTTCCAATTTTCCATGTGTTAAAGATGAAAAAACGTATTATAAACTTGTGAAACTTGCTAGGCTTATCGTCATCATCGTCATCATCATCACCATCTTTATTATTATTTCCATTTTAATTAGTCCAGCCAACAATTGTGTGTCGGACTGACAAAGTGACAAGTGTTGCTCTCCAATTTTGTGATTCGATGTCGAAGAACGAGAACACTGATGTAACTACTTGCTTAGAGTAAAGTGCACTTTTTATCCTTGAACTCTTAAGAAATTTTAATTTTCATCCTAATACATTTGTTTATTCCAAATGGACCTCGAACTCTTGAAAAAGTTCAATTCTATCTGACCCGAGAAAAATAATGAAAAATGATTTCCCCATCATGTTGCCCTCTCATAGATGGTCAGCTTGTTGTACCTTACAACTTGATGGAAGGAGCATGGTGGCATGAATCGACTGCGACATTCCTCCGGTGAGAACGATGATGATGGGATGTCGCCGACGAGCTTGAAATCAGTTCCCACGAGGAAGGGGGTTGCGAGCGGCTAGGGGTGTGGGCGAACAAGGTTGTGGATGGGTCAAGTTAGAGTGGGGCGACACCAAGACAATCCGAAGAAGAATGGGATAACGCGGGCAGCCGTGTGTGTGTGTGTGTGTGTGTGTGTGTGTGTGTGTGTGTGTGTGTGTGTGTGTGTGTGTGTGTGTGTGTGTTTGTTTGTTGGGGGGATTTAACATTTGGGCGAGAGTTATGAGTTTGTGGAACACGTCAATCCAAATTTCATTCATATTCGGCCCAGTTTGGATATGAACTTTTTATAGATCTAAGGGTCCATTACAGAATAAACAAAAGTTATAGGATGAAAAATTAACTCGAATAAAAAATGAACTATTTTCACTTTCTCACTCTGACAATATTTATACTTTCCTTTTGTTAATTTGTATGATTATAATTGTAAATAAAATATGTGAGTATGTCATCTAAATAGTCCATGATGAGGAAAACACACACGAAAACTTTTGTTTAAGTCGTCGAGAGCGAGTTTTTTTAAAAGGAAAACGTTGGGGAACACCCCCCCCCCCCACACACACACAAAGAGTGTGATTTTGTAATAATAAAAAACCAATTTTCGTGAGTACTTGAACCTAGACGACTGGACTGTACGTCCATTTTTCTAATCAAGAGAGTAGATTTTGGCTACTGCCGCCTTGAATCATTTGGCATTTGATGCCAAGTATTTGGCCCGTATCTCTCCATCTGTCCCACCTTTTCATCATGATAAACATCTATACATACTTCGTGTAAAGAACATTTCTGCGGACGTGCCGGCCCGTATTCTACTC
Organism: Avena sativa; assembly: GCA_916181665.1. Taxonomy (NCBI): domain Eukaryota; kingdom Viridiplantae; phylum Streptophyta; class Magnoliopsida; order Poales; family Poaceae; genus Avena; species Avena sativa. Next base: position 292,082,489 of record OV702296.1, read on the forward strand.
TCTGCATATCTCGTCGCAACAAAGAAAACGAAACATGAAACGAGAGCGCAATAGCATCTATCTTTGGATCTTATCTCACGTGCTTCGGTGTCAAATTATCCCACGATGATTTGGACCACTTGGATACTGCGGATGCCACGTCAAACACTTGCATGGAGGGATGAAATCAAATCCGAGATTTTCTATACACGTACTCCCATCCGTTTCAAAATATAAGATGTTTTAGCTTTGTGAAACAAATGTATCTAAACTACTTTTAATATGTAGATTCACTCAGATTTAGAATAATTTTACACACTAAAATAAGTCTAGATATATTTTTTTATAAACCTAAAACATCTTATATTTTGAAAGGGAGGGAGTACAATTTTAGGATGACCGCCTGTCAGTGTAGTGTGGCCAGAGCGACAGAATTTTCTGGTGCTTTGAACTGAGTAAAATGTAGAAATCCAGGTTATACTTTTTGTCGTGAAAAGATCCACCGACTTATTGATAATTTTTTTGAGCTCACAATCTATTGATAATCATTCATAATAGTACAAAGAGCAGTGGCGGAGCTATGTATAGCTCAGGGGGGGGCCACCGCCCCCCCAAACTTTGTATATTCATTGAAGAAAATATTTTTTTAGAACTTAGATCAAAGAAAATACTCTAATTTTCCCCCCCAAATATTCATAGTTCACATTTTGCCCCCCCATAATTCTTGTGCTAGCTCCGCCACTGACAAAGAGACTACTTTTCTAAAGAACCATACAGTTTTAATTAGGGTCTACTATTTGGAGAGTGGATTTGGTGCTCAGCGCATGCTCCCTTTATTAAGTGCCCACAACAAGTTTTGGTCAAAAAATACATCGACTTGTTCTGTATGAAATAAAGGGAGCTGGTTAGGATTTATTTATTTGAAGGAGATGTTTGGGTTTGTTATTTTTGTACAGATCACAAACAAAATTGGGATTTTCATTAAACATAAATTAAGTAAGATGACAAACTCATTTGTGGGTCAGATTCTTTTGGACTTTCCGGATAATGCAAAATTATTTTTGAAAAGGGAGTGTTGGCCCCCGAGCACACACTGGAAGTTTTCCATGCCATGTGATCCTAGAAACCGTGAGAGTTTTGATTTTTCGTGAAGTTTGAAATACGGGGTTCATATCACCTACCTGGGGACAGACTAGCTGGACTTTAGAACAAATTCGTGTCTTCAAATCTGCCTCGGGTCAAATTTAAAGAGACATCTCGATTTCAGAAGTTAGATGAGAGTACAATACTTACAATGGATGTCTCGATCAAGAAACCAAGAAATAATGGTTCTCGCTCCAAGCGAATAAGGCGGGGCATGAGTCTATTCCCGGCTGCTAGGCCAAAATGACCGTCACTATCAAGCGATCCAGAGTCTTCTGTACTTATGTTGGTGACTTCGTGTCAAGGTAATTTATTTTATCCAAGGAAAAGGTTCTCTATTTTCAATAAAAGGCAGCAAGTACGTGCATATGTACACCATCACACACGTATCCATGTGAGCGCGTTGGCTTAATCACATTCTAAAATCGATAAAATGTAGAGGTAGATCCGATGACCTCACTATATTCTTACTAGAAACACACACAAATCAATTCAAGAAAATTATGAGATAAGCTCACAATGTGCCAATAGAGCTAGCAATGATAGAGTAGATGTATATGACTCAGTAATGTGCCATAGTTCATAAATGGATGTTTTAGCGTGATTGTAACCATGCTGAGTAATCAACGGAGCTCGATAATATGCAAGGGGAAATGTGTTATGTTCTGGTACATTGACACTGACTCGTTGTCTTTGGTATAGAGGTTTTCATTAACGCATGTCTAAACTATAGCTCACTTGAATGCGATGCCTATGCCAACGGTGTAGATAGCTAGCCATATTCACGTGGAACACCACAAATATTTACCAGCCTCTTAGTCCACCTTCATTTTCTCCTCCTATTCTAGTGAACCATGGTAGTCTTATTTCGTTTGACATTTTCATTCAGCGGATAAAATTTACTAAACAATTCTAAAAACATTTTCAGCGACAAACTATGATTTTTAGAACATATTAAAATTAGATGTCTGATTATAATAAGTATGTACAAAACAAAAGGCATAAAATATGATTTTTCCAACTGCTCTAAGATAACAATCAAGATGGTGCGATCAAAGAACCATCTATCATATCTTTAGTGAAAACTAACAAAAAATTTACTCCTTGATGATTACATGCACCTAAAATTGTTACTCCTTGATGATATGATAAAATTATATCACACACAATCCACCAGACAATGCAATCAATTTTTTTTGTCAAAGTTGAGCGATACCAAAAATTTAGATCCTAGGAGGTGTCAGGAAGAGAGATCTCAACGTCCATGGAGGCACATGAGGGAAACAAGAAAATCTATTTTTTCTAGAGTTGTAGTTATATAGTTATGGTGGCTCCAAGATAGGGGCCATTTGTGCACACTTAACAATACTATTTTAGCGCGGACCGTTAACATGTGAACATAACAAGCAAACATTTTTGTTGCACTCCACAAAATTAACCAAGTTTGTCATTTCATTATAACTCATGTTGTCAAAGTATAGTATTATCTTGTATACTTATCTATAATACTTAGAAAAATCAACCATATTTCATATTCTCTATAACTCGATTGGTAAGTATGATGTTTGTTATTCAAACACTTTACCATTACACTTAGCAAAATTAACTACATTTTATACTTTTTAATGACTTATTCCTACAAGAGTTGACAATGACCTAATATATTTTCCCATTGCACTTAGCAAAATTAATCACATTTTTTACTTTTTTATAACTTATTCTATCAATAAACTATCTCAAGAAATACATTTTGTGTTACACATAGTGCAACTAAAATTTAAGATAAGTTCTTATCATAAACTGTCTATTGTATGACATTGTAGCTACACTTGTACAGACTTTAAATCATATTTAGCAAGGCAAGTTACATTACTTATTTATTTTTGAGACACTGCCAATAAAAAACCTTTCTCTGAAATGAACATCCATATCATTCTCGTGAAAATGGCGATCATTCCTAGATATGAGAAAAAAAATTGACCAATCACAATCCTGCACAACATCAATGTATGCCACTAAATGGATCATATTGTATGTGTGTGTGTGTGTGTGTGTGTGTGTGTGTGTGTGTGTGTGTGTGTGTGTGTGTGTGTGTGTGTGTGTGTGTGTGTGGCTTCTTTATAGTATACTTAAATATCTTGGCCAAGAGATCTAATAATAGATTGATAGATGTTTCTAGAGCAAATGATTGTATATTTTAGGTGTAAGTAAATAGATAATTATGGAGTGTACAAGTTGTGAGTTGTCCTCCATTAAATTACTTGTATATTGGTTATTTTGTGATCGAATAAGTATACTTTATGCTCCGACAATGTATGCATGATCTATATTCAATCTATACCGGACGTTTCATTTTCTCTTGCTCTTTGATCTACAATATTCATATAAATCTGGGTAACTCAACCTCTAGAAGAATAGTGACTTCCTCTTCCTATTAAGATTTTAAAATAAAGCGTACTTATCAAAATGGATCCACGTGTTTGTTTGGAAAACCACCCATCCTATAAAAATCCATTAACACGCTACTCTAGTATATTGGTCAGATCTCGTGCAACAAGTTGAACTCCTTGCATATGATGAGGGACCTTAGGCTGTAGACACTCTTATTGCCCTTCGTTGCTTATTACGAAGGACCATGGTGTATCAATAAAACTTGCACTAAAAGTTAAACGTGCATATTTTATCCTATACATGCTCTAGTGTATTCATCTTAGTCTTGCACGCATCAAAAGAAAACTTGGTATTATATAGCAGAAGTGCACCTGTTAAAAAGTTACAAACTTTAACAAAAATCAATAGTTGGTGGAGATTGAAACATATCCTTCCATTGAAAACCACCATGTAATGATAGATTTGGTCTATATAAAACCGAGTAAGATTTAGGGGCTCTTGCGAGCCTAAATTACGATGGTCTAAATCAATTTCTAAGGTATTAACACTCGATACTTGTCGGCCGGGTGCAAATTCATGCAACTGGTTGCAAACTAGGGTGAAGTAGCATATAAACTTCGCATTGGGATGCAAATTAGGTCCAGATCGCCCTGGTGCAGACACATGACTGGTTTATTTTACAACAATCGCCCTCGATATTTTTGTTTTATAGATGTGACCTTACACGCTCCAGGAGCCACTCTGCCTTCTAGCAGGGGTGGTTCAGGAGCACGGGGTCCAGACCAGCGGCGAGCATGGTTCGAGGAAGGAGAGATGGAGCCACACCGCGAGGTGGAGACCGATGTCCCCACCTTTGATGTCGCGGCGACCAAGCACCGCAAAGACGGAAGCCGCGCCACGCCGGCGACGGAGAGGATGCGTTTGCGAAGGGTATACTGTAATGCCCCGGAAAATATTATGAAATAAAATTGCTTATTATTTTCTTTTCGTATCATCACGACATCATGCATATTATTTTCGCTTAAAACTATTTTACAAAGTCTATTTTGTTTTCTAAATACCCCTTTTATTTCAAATCAAAAACTCGGGCTTGTCCGGAGTACTTTGTTCGTCTAAAACCTATTTGAAAATGTTTTATTTTAAAATAAAATAAATATTTAAAATAAAAATATTTTACCGGGAAGGCCGCGAGCTTGCTGTGCCAAAAACCCAGCAAACCAGCCGCCTACCGCCCCGGTTAAATCCTAGCCCTAGATCCCTCTAACCCTAATCCTAAACCTAGACACATACCCAGCACTCACGCCGCCGCCAGACGCAACACAACACAGCACACACGCACGCACACACACAGCGACACGGCCACACATCGGTGCAGCACACACACACAGGAACCACCCACACGCACGATTTTGTCGCTGCCTACCCCGCAGGTCTCGATCTCATCCTCTCTCCCTCAGCTCAGCATCAGCCGTCGCCGGTCCTCCCTCCCTCTATAGCACCGCCGTCCGGCCGTCGCCGTCGCCTTCACCACACCCTCCTGCCCCATCGCCCTCGCCCCGTTCTCCGTGCAAGACGCTGGCCGTGCGCCGTGGCCGTCACCGCCAAGCTCCGTCCGGCCTCCAGGACGCCGCCGTTCGCCGCAGACCCTGCGTCCTCCCGGCGTCCCCGAGCGCCGCCCCGTCAGCGAGGCCCTGCATCCTCCGTCCTCTACCCTCCATGGCCTAGGACGTCCTCGCCCCGACGAGGCCTCTGCCCCTGCAACCACCGCCGCCGCCTTCCAATCCACGCGCCTCCGTGCGTCGATCTCCCTTCTCTCTGGTTGCCCGCTGGATCCCCGTCGCTGCCTTGGTCTTCTGTCGTCGGCCTGCGCACCTCCGTCGCCTGCAGCCCCACCGCCGAGCTCGCTCGCTGTCGCGTCTGCACCAGAAGGCCACGGCCATGCCTCCTCGTCGCCCTGGTCCCATCGCCGCCTTTGGCCGTAGCAGCCGCTGGCCAGCGGCCTCGCCCTTGTCCCCTGTGCGTCTTCCTCGTCCCGCGAGCCCGACCCCCATCGGCCTTCGCGCGCACCGCGCCTTTGGCCGTGCAGCAGCCGCTGGCCAGCGGCCTCGCCCTTGTCCCCTGCGCGTCTTCCTCGTCCCGCGAGCCCGACCCCCATCGGCCTTCGCGCCCACCGCCCGTCGGTGTGCCTCGCCCATGTATCCTTCTGCAGGTGTGTCTTCCGTCATGACCAATAGTTGTAGCCATATGGTGTGACCGTGTTGTGTTTTGGGTATAGTGGTGCACTGACGATGTATGTGGAGGGGTGAAGTGAAGATGACCTTGTTGTGCTGCCACGAATCAAGACCTTCCCGCGGACGGGAACAAGATGTTGGACAAAGGCATCGGTGTCGACGACAAGATCTTTCGAAGGCTAACTATGCGGAAACCATGCCCACCGACCATCGAAGCCGGAGACCCCAAGTTCTCCGTCATGGATCCAGGAGCCCTGAAACTAGAAGACCGATCCTAGATGCGAAGACCGATCCTGCCGATCCGGGACCTCGCCGATCCCTCGAGACCCCAAGATCTCTGATCCGGCATGTGTGACCCCTTTTTCCAGGACCCCTATTCTATAAATGATATATCTTTGTTGCATATTAAATTGTTCATATTGCATCCATATCATGTGGATTGGGGGCATTATGCCGATTCACCTCATAAATAAATATGGAGATCATATGCGGGTTATATTTATATTATCTCGACTCCATTTAAATTTGTGTAGCGAACCGATGCCATGCTTTGTCTTGTTAATTCAACATTTAATATGCGGGGTAGCTAAATAACTTGAACCTTCTATTGAAATGTCGGGACCCTGATTCCGCTTAATATTGCTAAGTGGGACCACATATTGCCATGTCATGCATCATATCATAATCATGCCGGATCTTTTGCCTAGTATTAAATATTGCACCGGGTGTTCTTTCTAGTACTTTGCTTCTTCACCGGATATGACGACGAGTTGATGCGAGATGCGACTATCCTCCGGCTACCCGACTATGTCTCACAGACAAGCATTCTCCCCCTTCTACCTATTTTACGTTTATAGTCTTTACTTCCTTTCTTTGATCTATTGCTATCCTTATTGTCGATGCTATAGTATCGTTCCTTTATTTACCTGCTCCACTATATTGCCTTGGTTATCCTATTCCTTGTTTGATTAGCTAGCTTTGTCCTTGCGAGTCGTAGGCATGCTTAGTATCGCTCTCATACAGGTGGAACATGATACTTGGATATTGATGGTGATAAGATAATTAAATTGGTGATGTTGGTTATGGTTATGGTTTCACCTAATGATAAGGCCTCGGCAGGGACCACCTTTGGGAACTGTTTGAGCCGACCTAGGAACCGTTCGTTCTACGATACCAGTTCTGAGTTGATCGCGCTAACCAAACGTGGGGGCCTCTGGGATCCTCCCCTAAACTATCGGCGCTATTCGTATATCCAGAGGGTTAGAAAATTGGTTTTTTCATTTGGTGCATACGCATAATATGTCCTCGGACATGGGTGAGTTGATATGTCTTTGGACTTGATATTTTGGTGGACTGCCATGGCTTGCATTGCATAAAATCAGGATATCGTGTCGGAGATGGGATGGAGCTCTACAGGTTATCTTCCGATCATCGCCCGGCCGTAGACTCAAACGCTGTGCCACCTAGAGAATCAGCTGTAACTCTTGTGTGGGTAAAACACAGTAGGTGATGCCTCTGGATATGCGCATAGTTATGAGACAGTTCTTGTTGTGAGATTCGGAAGGCACGCATGATATGTTGCCTGAAGGGTTGAGCATGCGTTTGAGTACAGTAGTGCACCCCTACAGGGTAAATCTTTTCGAGAAGCCGTGTGTCCACGGTTATGGACGCCTCAGGAGTACAGTGTCATGATCATAGACAACGCCACTAATATTTTGCCTCTAATAATATGAATAGTAATTAGCCTTATCAACTAAACACCTGCTTAACTAAAATTGCCACCGTGTGTGTTCCACAAGGGGACTTCCTCGACTGGTCTTTGAGGGGGAAAGCTTCGGATGGGTTATGTCTGGTGTTATATTATTGTTACCGTATAGCGCTCTCTTATCTTGCTCTAATAGCCGAAGTTGTAGCGTGTCTCTATAAGTTAGATAGTGCAAGCTTTGCTGTCGCTGAGCCCACCATACCTATGTAGGCGAGGACCGCCGAATTCTAGTCTCGCTGTGTACTGGCCTCAGTACTGATCGCTCTCTTTCTGTTTTCATTTGCTCTTTGTCGGCACCCTTTTGGCTTGATAGGTATGTGATTGACGACGTTAGCAAGGTTACCCTTCCGGCTTGGCCTGGACAGGGTTGGACACCGCTTGGTTATTCTTCAGGACTCTTAGTCCCATTTGGATCTTGTCCGTACTCAGATACTATCTTGCTTTCTTCTTGAGTTATATCTTCGTATTGTACCTTTTGTATTCTTGACTCGTTGAGTCGTTATTGTATATATAAGTTCTTGTGGACTCTATTGTAAACTATTGTGATGTAACTACTTGTATTCAAATCCCACCAACACGAAAGTGTCTGGTGGACGTCTTTGAATCGTTTCTATACGGATTTTGACAAAAAATACTGAGATCTGCATAGACCCGATTCAGGACGTTACATATGCGGGCGGCGGAAGTTCGGTGAGGATCTTGAATAGATCGTCAGCATCCTGCATCACAATGCGGTGACGCACCAGGCCGTGCATGGTAGTTAGGGTAGGTGCGCAAGCGCAGGCTGCTGTACGAGGAGACCGATGGCCGCATCTTCTTATGCGGCGGTGGACGTGCTGCTCGAGTCAGACGCCTCCTCGTCCGTGGCCTCTACGACCCTCCTAGAACTTTAAGGAGTCGGTGTACAATATTATTTGGACACATGTATTCAGAATAACTAACAGTGGCTGCCGAGGTATGGCTACCTCAGACTTGTTGAAGCTGAGGAAATTTGCTGTGACAACCGATACTGCTGAAACTGCATATACTCCGTATAAGTTTCTGTTCGTCGGATCAAGGCCTGAAGCTATGCGTTATGTTGGCTGTTCTGATTGCTGAAGAGAACTCTGGCCCTAGAGCAGCTGCCAAATCAGCTGCTGCTGCAGGACGTCATCTTTGCCGAATATCAACTCTTGGCTTCTTCTTTTGAGCATGGAATGCGGCAGCAGAATCAATCACGGATTGCAGTGTTACACACGCTAGATGATCTCCGCTTCTGCATCTGCTCTTGGGATGGACTTTGCTGCATGACTGAAGAGCCAGAGATGTTTATTGGACGGAAACGACTTTGCTGGTTCATTTATGTTTGTTCTGTTATTAGTCATCTTGTTGATCCGGCTTGGCGGCATCCAGCTCGAGCAGCGCATCCCGGCGGCGGAGAATCGCCAATTGTGAAGTACTTGGTGATCCCACCGGCGTCCTCGTAGAGCAGTTCTGCTTGTGTGGCCGTGTGCGCGCTTACCGCCCAGCGCATCATTGCATCACGCCTACCCTGGCATCGCGATGTCAGTCCGACATCCTCGCCCACCCGTCGCGCATACTCTCCACCACCGGCACCGAGTGGCTTATGTCTCTGTGCCGCTTGACTACCGCGACGTGCAAGGTGGGGACACCACTCTCCACCAAGCGGTGCGTCTCTGGCTCCCCTCTCTCGCACCGCGCTCACGCTTGCGCGGACCCCGCTCTCCTGAACCATGCCGGCTGGAAGGCCGTGATGTCCTTCCACAAGGCAGAGCGTCTCCTGGAGCTTGTAAGGTCACATCTATAAAATAAAAATATCCAGGGCAGTTTTTGTAAAATAAACTGTGCCATGTGTCTGGACAAGGGCGATTTGGACCTATTTTGCACCCCAATGACAAGTTTACGTACTACTTCGCCCCAAAATTTCCAACTAGTTGTATGAATTTGCACCCGGCAGACAAGTATTTGTATGCCCAGTGCTAATACCTCTCAATTTCTAGCTCTTTCCATCTAATCTGACCCAATATATGAATGCAAGCACTTCACGTTCACAAACCTGACCTTCATCTACTTTGTATCTATGTAAGGCTAATTGCCTTATTGGTGACCAAGACTTCACGATTTGAAGTTGTGCATGGAATGCAATTAATCTGTCAAATTAGCAACCGCATTTAGCACAACACGGTAGTGGAGAAAACATATTACTAGTTTACAACATTACAGGTATATATGTAACTGTAAAGAATCTGTTCAATGCCTCAACCATAACTAACTAGTAATATTTCCATTGGACTAGGCTATTCATACTTCACTAAGAAAAGTGGGGTTTTGTCATATAGATCAGTGTTTCTGATATCAAATAGTTAACAGTCATGCATGGAAAATCTGCTCTATACGGAAATTGCCTTCACAAAATCCCAACATTAGTGCACTACCATCAATAATAATCGCAAAGAGATACAAAAGCACAGATATATCACTGGTTAGTTGTAACGGTATAAGGTGTTGCCAACTGGTTCGTCCCCGGCGGTGCTCTGGAGGCCGACGGAAGGTGCTCGCCGTTTGCGGTGGAGAAGGAACCTGTGGATCTGATTGCTTTTTATTTCTTAGTTCCAGGGTGTTCTTTGCATTTGTTTCAGTACTGCTTTCCACTACCCCTTCTTGTAGGGGTCTGTTTGTAACATGTACCCACCGCCTAAGATAATACGATTAGCTTCTAGGGTCTTCGGACCCTACCCCGTTCAAAAAAAAAAAAGTAAAATTTCCTAGATGTATCTAAGGTAAAATTCTACTGGCTCCACCTATGTTTAAATGGCACTTTTGAGTAGTGCATATACAGTAAGTTGGCTATACTTGGGATAAAATGTGACCAAGTTGCTCCTGAAAAATATCCCAATTCACGAGCATATCAGAGAAGGTAACAATGAAACAAAGTCATGAAAGCTAATGTTGATCAAACTTAGGTTGCGAAAGTTCATCTAGGGGACCATGAAGTGACAAGCATTTTTTTGAACAAGTTAACTTTGCCAAGTAAACAAAAACAACTGGATGATCAGCTTGCCTTCAGTTATTAAGACAACTCTAATTTTTCCCTATGGACTGTGCATAATGGATGAGAGACTAGTAGGAGGAAAATATGCATATTACGTAACATCGGCTAAATAGAATAAGAGTATATATATTCCTATTTTTCCATAATTTGCTCCCACGTTACAGAGATATATATGAGAAACTGGGTAATTCAACTAGATCTTGCATGATACTTCCACAATTCTAGCATTTAATAGTTAATTAACTAACTTTACTCAAACCAATTGATATGATTTGTGTTTTAGTGGCCAAATTTCACTACAATCATAAAACTGGGGGAAAAAATATGGGTACCACCATTCCTGTGATTTCCATCCTCGACAGCCAATATAGTAACAGAATGTCAACTTTACTGTTTACCTTAATAACGCCGAGAAACATTTTCCCAAAGCCTCTATGCTTCTCCTAGTAAAAGCCCTAAAGCTGGCCATCTACACATATTTGCATAATATATAATTATTAGGGAATCTACATGATAAGATCAGAGCCAAGAACTAGCTGAAAGAACTTCCAGTTCGGTAGTCAGAAGAAGAAGTCCAGGGTTAATCAGGTTCCCTAACAGTATAACAGTCTGCCCACAAGACAAATCTGACCAAACCAAGACTTTGCATAACAATCAGAATGACCCTCCATTTTCTGCCCACGTAAGCTTGTTTTAAGACAACAGAAATTCATCTCGTTTTCGGACCGTGAGATGAAAGGAATATATAACATCACCTCCTTGAGGAAATATGTATAGCTGGAAGCTGAGATTTGAATATATAAAATGCTATCAGTTGTTAAGTTTTCCTTTTCTTTCTACAGTCATGGCTATTATGATGTACACGAACAAGGAACGAAGAACTGCCACACCCCTGTCAAGTTAGAGGGACATAACCTTCCAATTTTAAATGGACGTAAATGTTCTTCAATGCTGCATATATATCTTCTGAATGAACATGTGAAACATCCGCCACCAAAAACTCATGAAATTTTCCATCCACCTCAATAGAGCTACAACCAGGGTTCTTCTTTACCCCTCTATCTCTCATCAACATCCTCAGCATCTTCACCTGATCCCATTTGTTTTTACTTGCATAAATTTGACACATAAGTACATAGATTCCACCGTCCGAAGGATTGAGTTTTACTAGCTTATCAGCAGCGTATTCACCAATCTCTAAATTGCCATGCATTCTGCATGCATTCAAAAGAGCACCCCAACCAGCCTCACCAGCTTCCAATGGCATACCCTTTGCAACTTCAAATGCCTCTTGAAGAAGACCAAATTTACCCAAAAGATCAATTATGCATGCATAATGTTCTGCTTTGGGTTCCATGCCATAGACCAGTTTCATTTCTTCAAAATAGCGCCGCCCTTCTGAAACTAACCCACTATGACTGCATGCAGAAAGTAACCCAAGGAATGTGATCTCATCAGGCACAATATCTGTTCCTTTCAACTGCTTGAAGAGACGAAGGACTTCTTCAGACTGACCATGCACAGCATGGGCCATGACCATGGTGTTCCAACTCACTACATTCCTCTCTGCCATCTCAGCGAACAATCCTGATGCTGCATGCAGATCTCCACATTTTGCATACATATCAATGAATGCATTACCTAAATTCACAGTGAGCACAGCCTTACCACTAACAATGTACTTATCATATATCCACCTACCAAGGTCCAGGCAACCCAACTGAGCACACGCGGATAGCACACTCACAAGGGTAGCATTAATCGGCTCAACACCTTCTTCAATCATCCCTTTGAACAGCCTAATTGCTTCCTCGGGCTGATTTGCCTGTGAGTAAGCTGCAATCATGCAACTCCAAGAAACTGCATTCCTCTTAGGCATATCGTCAAAGAGCCGAGCTGCACTTTCCAAGTCGCCACACTTGGCATAAACGTTAACCATGGTCGTCCAGGAGTAGACATCCTTGACCGCCATGCTATCGAAAACCTCCGTGGCAGAGGCCACACAGCCTAATTTTCCAAACATATCAATCAGCGCATTCTCCAAATTAACACTCAAGCGTACATGGCCCTCTGCAACATACTGATGCACCCTCCTCCCCAATGAGGGCAATCCCATCTGCCCGATCGCCGATACCACGGAAACCAGCGTCACCTCATTTGGCTGCAGCCCCCCTGCCACCACCATCCTGCAAAACACCCGCCATGCCTCGTCTGCCAACTCTCCCTGGGCGTACACATCCACCAGCGTCGTCCAAGAGATGACGTCCCTCTCAGGCATTTCATCGAACAGCTGCCGCGCGTGTGCCAGTAACCTGTGCTTGGCGTAGAAGTGAACCAAGGCGTTCCCCACGAGCATGCTCTGGCCAATGAACCCCCACTTTAGGGCCACGCAGTGAACGCCCTGGCCAGCTGACGGGTCAGAGGAGGCGGCCTTGAGTGCGAAGACGAGCGTGCGCGCATCGGCGGGCAGGCTATCAGTGATGATGCGGCGGAAGAGCGCGGAGGCGCGACGCGGGAGGTGCGCGCGGAGGAAGGCTCGCATCATGGTGGCGAGCATGTAGGCGTTGGGGCCCTCGGGAGCGACACGGGCAAGTATCGCGGCGGCGTGGTCGATGTGGGGAGGCGTGGAGAGGGCACAGAAGGCGAGGAGGCGGGACGCGGGGAAGCGGTGGGCGGCGAGGCCGGAGACGGTGAGGAGCGCGTGGAGCTGGAGGAGGCGGGGGAAGGAGGCGCATGACTCGAGGAGGGAGAGCAGCGGGTGGGTCACCACGAGGTTACGGTTGGTGTTCCACGCCGGCCGGGGTGGGGGTGGCGGCGGCCCTGGGCCTGGGGTGGGCAGGGGAGGCCGCGGAAGCGGAACGGGCATCGTGTGAGTCTACGTCTCCAAGAGCTTCGAAGAGGCGCCAAAATTTGATGCAGAATTTTCTAGTATTCAGGGGCATTGTCGGCGGGACCTCTGGCGACGGCGGAGGGAAGGGGGGGAGGGGCGCTAGGCGGGCGGCGCGGCCATCCCTGTAGTTCATTTTTGGAGATTTATAGTCCAAAAATATTTTGCCTCAAAAATTAAACTATTTTTTTCAAATTTTCAAATGAATTAGAAGCGGACTTTCACGGAATCCCACTTGCAACCCTAGCTAGGGAAGAAAGTCAGAGAATGGTTTTTTTTTTTATTAAGTTCTAGAGCATCTCCACCGACGGCTCCCAACCCGCCGCCCCCCCCCCCCCCCCCCCCCAATCGAGTTGGGGGTGGAAGACAAAAATTCAGCCCGCACAGGCGTCACTACCGGCAAATTGTGCCGCCCATCAATTCTTCGGCATGCCCTTTCCTTCCTTGGCAACTAGGTGGTGGGCTAGGGACGCCGGTCAATCGTTCGGCATACCCTTTCACGTTGAGCTCTCTTGCCAGCTACACAACGGGTTGTTTAGCCAAATTAAGTCGATTTGACCGCACACTGCGATATTTCCGTGCTGCGCAACACCGTTCTATAAAACCAACACATAGGCGCTGGCGTGTGCCGACTTGTCTTCCGACGAGCCGGATTTAATGGCCACAGTGTTGTCCCGCAGCGCCCATAAAACCCCGCTACCATAGCCGCGCACCCCATTCCCCCACTTTTCTCTTCACTCTTCTGGCATGTTTCTCTGACGCGCGACGAGCACCATGGACCATATATAGTGACCACGAGGCCCGGGCAGCCGGAGCGGTGGCTCGAGGGCACATAACCTCAGCCTCGACGAGGCAATGGTGCTCTGCGAGGCTAATATCCTCGTGCTGCCAGACTGGTGGCTGCATGGCGGGTAAAACCTTGCCAATGACGGTAGCGCCATCATGCCCCTCCTGACTGAGGACAACCTACCGTCGGTCACTTCTCAGGACGAAGGCCAGTGGGCGGGGATCCTCCGTGAGGAGCGCGGGGACATGATCCATCGCCATATCGTGCCCTACAGTGGGGCATAGAACAAGGAGGGCCGCCACATCTGCTGCGACGACATGGATGCCAACAAGGTCTTTGCCCGGCGTGGCTACCACGACGAGTCGAGCTGCCACGCCTTCTTCGATGGGCCACGGGTCATGGCGCTAGCGCCATCGCCACCACACCAGATGCGCTCATGTGCGACACCATCGATGCGCATGTAGCCGTCACGACGTGCATGTGGTATCTTCCACCCCGCGGCTCCGCCGCCAGCGGTGGCATGGGTGAAGGACGACAACACGCTTGGTAGCGAGGAGATCGACGACCGCGTCGACTACAAGGCCATCCTGGCATGGCATGCGGAGCATGAGGTTGTCGCGTGCAGTGAGCCGACATCATGCCGCCGGACCTTGACCTAGAGAAGGCGTTTGCGCGGGCGCTACGCGATTTGAAGGAGAAGTGGGGGCTCGAGGATAAGTGTGTTGGGTAGGCACATTCCGTGCTAGAGGCCTACGAGCCTCCACCACCAGCAGCTGTTGTGGCCCCTCCGCCACCACCGGTGCCGATGCAGGAACCATGGATCGACCTCTAGGCATAGCCGGAGTGGATCGCCCTTGGAGACGACAACGAGTAGGCGCTGCGGCACAAACCCTAGCCTTGTCGCCGCAGTAGTTTAAATTAGTTGTATGTCAGATTTCATTCAAAATTTCCAAATTTACCTAAATTTGAATGAAATATAGTTAAATTTCGAATTATTGTTTGGATTGGGTTGGGCCTAGTTGTTGTGCGCAGTCGTTGGGGGGTCACTGCCGACACGCTTACCGGCCATCGTTTGGGGGCGTCGGTGGAGATGCTCTTACCAACCCTTTTTACGTCATCGACTTTTCCTCTCTTCATCTTCGGTATCTGTCTTTGTCACATGGGCATCAATATTTCTATTGTTTAAAGACTTAAAACTTGTACTTTTAGATCCAAAAATTCTAAGATAACTAGATACATATATCTATATGTCATAAATTTTGTTTACAAATATGTTTTTCGTTAGGATGATTCCCATTTAGATATTTGGATATACATATTCATTTTGCGTAAGCTTAAAAATGGAGAATGGAAACTGGTCGAAGATCGATTTGAGCAAAAATTAGCAAGTTGGTTAGGCAAGCTGTTATCGTATGGTTATTATCTAATACTAATAAATTTAGTTTTGAGGAGTCTCCCAATGTTCATGCTTTCTTTCTTTGAAATACCCAAAGGAGTTAGGAAAAGATTAGATTTCTTTAGATCATGGTTCTTCTGGCAAAGTGATAGCCACAAACGTTAAGTACAGACTTACTAAGTGAAATATTATATGTTGGCCAAAGGATCGTGGAAGGCTAGGTGTTGAGGTTTTGGAGATTAAAAATAAATGTCTTTTGAGCAAGTGGCTCTATAAAATTTTAAATGAAACTGGTGTATGGAAAGAGCTAATAATAAAAAAATATTTAAAATTTAAAACCTTATCATGGGCAAAAATCTAAACCAACACTACTAGAAAACAACGAATCTGTTGCACGCCTGTTTTGATCATCCGAGGCGCACTAGGGGTACGCTACGAAGCGCACGCTACGGGTAGAAGTTAGTCGTGACACACTAGGTGGTGCGTCACGAGTATGAAAAGTTAGCCGTGGCGCACAGCACGTGCGCCACATATACAATTTCAAATTTCAAAAAAAGCGAGATTTGATCTAGATCTAGATCGAGCCGCCGTCATCATCGGTGTTGTCACCTCATCGAAGGTGGTCGCTGCTAGAGGTGGTTAGAGGAGGGTGTGGTCAGAGGCTGGTGGAGGAGGGTGCGGTCAGAGGAGGGCACGGTCAGAGGATGGTGGAGGAGGACGCCATCGAAGGATGGTCGGGGAGGGTGCAGCCGGAGCTGGTCGGAGGAGGGCGTCGTTGGAGGGTGGTCAAGGAGGGTGCAGCCGGAGGTGGTTGGAGGAAGGCGCCATCGAAGGAGGGTGCAGCTGGAGGTGGTCGGAGGAAGGCGCCATCGAAGGAGGGTGCATCCGGAGAGAGGAGAAGGAGAAGTGAGGAGAATAAGAAGGTAGGAGAGGTGGAGGAGAAGGAGAAGGAGAAGGTGGAAAAGGAGAAGTGGAAGTGGAGGAGAAAAGTAGAAGACAAGGGGTGGGTGGGGAAGATAAGGAGGGGTAGGTCGTGATTTGAATTTCGAATCCCGCCCAACTTACTTGTGGCGCACTACATGTTGGTGTGCTACGGGTAAGTGGCCTCACTTTTTTTTCTGCATGAAAAAATGATTTTTTATCCGTAACTTTTTATTCTTTTCAAATTTTGAAAATCTAAAAAATTGCTAAACGACCTTAGGTACATTAAACGTTATTTTGGTATATCAAACGTTTTTTGTTCTTGTATGCAAAAGCTATGGCCGTTTACCGTGACATGATCTTTTTTTAAGAAAAATTTAAAATTTATGTTTGTTAATTTTCTTATAAACTAGACCACATTACCAAATTTAAAATTTATGTTTGTTAATTTTCTTATAAACTAGACCACATTACCTACCTAGATGTCAAAGGATTTTATTTTTTAAAGTGTTTATCATTTTTTAATTTTTACAAGGCTAAAAAGGCGATCCAAAGGGGTGAAGATGGGAAAATAGGTTTCATAGCCGTGGCGCACCACTATGTGGTTCCCTACGGATAAGTATGCTACGACCACCTCTACCCTGGCCCACATGTAGTGGTAGCGCATCTATTGCATATGCGCCATAGGTACATGACTTACCGTGGGGCACTTCTCAACCGTGCGGTACGACTATTTTATCCGTGGGGCACTATTGGCACGCGTGCTACGGATGTGTGGATTACTTATATCTGTTTTCCTAGTAGTGTAACGTGATGGGTTTCGTAGCATAGTAAATCAAAATTTTCTACGGAAGCGAACAGAGGGAAAGCCAAGATCTAATCTAGGAGATGCAAACAACGAGAGAGATTGGATTAGATCTTCATACCCTTGAAGATTCGCACAGCGGAACGTTCGTCGGAACGTGGGTGATGTAGTCGTACTCGCTTCTCCTCCTCGCGATCCGATCCGATCCAGCACCACAAGTGGCGGTGCCTCCGTGAGATGCACACGTGCGACACCTCGACGTCTCCTCCTTCCTCGGACCAGCAAGTATGGTGGAGAGATAGATTGGATCTACAACACGACGGCGTGGTGTATTTGGTGGAGAATTTCTGCAGCAGGGCTTTGCCTGCAAACAGTCGGGAGGGAGAGAGGAAGGCAGCAGGGCTACTAGGGCTTTAGAGAAAGGTGTGTAGGTTGGGGGGGAGGGGGCGCACCAGCCCTCTATATATAGATGGGGGTGCGGCCAGCCCTTGCCCATCCTCCAAGCCTATCTCTAGTTTAAACGATTTAAACTCTCCCTTCTAGAAACCCTATCTTATCTTTAGTTTAAACGATTTAAACTTATCTAGGATCGGCTGGGCCCTATGGGGCCTTGTGCCCCTGGCCCAATGCGGCCAGGACACTCCCTCATAGGCCCATGCCCCCTCCCGGAAGGTGGGACCACGTTGGCCCCCTTCCGAAAGGTTCTAGAAGCTTCCGGTACAATACCGATTAATCCGGAACAATTCCGAACTCCAAAAACTGCACTGCCTTATATGAATCTTATTCTCCGGACCACTCCGGAACCTCTCGTGATGTCCCGGATCCCATCCGAGACTCCGAACAAAAATTCATAAACCAAGTATCCAATCTATCCTAGCGTCGAGACACGTTAAGTGTGTGACCCTGCGGGTTCGAGAATATGCAGACATGATCTTCTATCAATAATCAACAGCGGGGTCTGGGCACCCATATTGACTCCCACACATTCATGGATGATCATATCGGATGAACCACGATGCCAGGATTCAATCAATCCCATATATATATTCCCTTCGTCTCGCGATATTTTACTTGCCCGAGATTCGATCGTCGGTATCGTCATACCTAGTTCAATCTCGTTCACAGCAAGTACTTTACTCGTTCCGTAATCCGATATCACTTTGTGATTAACTCCTTAACCACATGCTTGCAAGCGGTGTTGATATCGATTACCGAGTGGGCCCGAAGTATATCTCTCCGACTTGGGAGGGACAAATCCCATCTCGATACATACAACCCAACAGATACTTTCCGATTACCTGAGAGGCACCTTTATGATCACCCTCTCATAGGATGACGTTTGATGACCTCAAAGCTTTCTTCCGATACCAGGGAGTTGTATTATCTCATGGTCTAAGGAATACAATATTTGACATAAGAAAAACTTCGCAAAGACGAACACGATGACACGATCTAATTGCTTCGCTTAGTTTGGGTCTATCCACCATATCATTCTCCAATGATATGATCTCATTATCAATTGACAACTCATGTCTATGGTTAGGAAACCTTAACCATCATTGATCAATGAGCTAGTCCATAGAGGCGTACTAGGGACACGGTGTTGTTCACAAACCACACAAGTATTAAAGTTTCCGCTTAATACAATTCTAGCATGGAATATAAACTTTATCATGAACAAGAATTATAATAATAACATCTTTATTATTGCCTCTAGGGCATAATTCCAACAGTCTTCCACTTGCACTAGAGTCAATAATCTAGTTTATATTTGGCAACAATCTTACACCCATGGCACTAAGGTGCTGATCATGTTTTACACGTGGAAGAGATTTAGTCAATGGATCTGCGACATTCAGATCTGTATGTACTTTGCTGATCTTCAGATCTCCATCTGCTATATAATCTCGGATTATATGAAACTTGCGGTTGATATGCTTGGTCTTTGGATGATATCTTGGTTCCTTAGCGAGTGCTATGGCGCTAGTGTTGTCACACAAAATCTCCAGTGGGTCCAATGCACTTGGAACCACGCCAAGCTCAGTGATGAAGTTTCTGATCCAAACTCCTTCACTTGACGCTTCTGCAGCAGCCATGTATTCCGCTTCTACTGTAGATCCCGCGATCACGCTTTGCTTGCAGCTTCTCCAGCTCACAGCTCCTCCATTCAAAATATACACGTATCCTGTCTGAGATTTACAATCATCCTTGTCGGTGTCGAAACTAGCATCGACGTAACCTTTTACGACGAGCTGTTCATCACCCCCATAGACTAAGAACATTTCTTTAGTCCTATTTAGGTACCTTAGGATGTTCTTCACGGCTGTCCAGTGTTCCACTCCTGGATCACTTTGATATCTGCTCGTCAAACTAAGAGCATTGGACACATCCGGTCTAGTACACAGCATGGCATACATGATGGAACCTATGGCCGAGGCATAAGGCACTTTGCTCATAGCTTCCCTATCATTTACCGTAGCTAGACACTGAGCCTTGCTCAATATCTTACCTGACAACATAGGCACTGAACCTTTCAATGCCTTATCCATTCTGAACCTTTTCAGAACTTTGTCTAGGTATGTACTTTGGCTTAAAGCTATCAGGCGTCTTTGTCTATATCTATAGATTTTGATGCCCAATATATAAGCAGCTTCACCTAGGTCTTTCATTGAAAAACACTTGTTCAAATAACTCTTCACATCGTTAAGCATGTTGATGTCATTTCCAATAATCAATATGTCATCCACATATAGTACCAGAAACGTCACCGAGCTCTCACTCACATTCTTGTAGATGCAAGCTTCGTAGCAATTTGGAACAAATCCAAAGCTCTTGATCACTTGATCAAAACGAAGGTTCCAACTCCGAGATGCTTGCTTCAGTCCATAAATGGAACGCTGAAGTTTGCATACTTTATCAGCATCCTTAGGATCGACAAAACCTTTGGGTTGCATTATATACAACTCTTCATCAATGTTGCCATTGAGGAAAGCAGTCTTGACGTCCATTTGCCATATTTCATAATCATGAAACGCAGCAATTGCTAATAAAATCCGAATAGACTTAAACATCGCTACGGGAGAGAAAGTCTCATCGTAGTCAACACCTTGAACTTGTCGAAAACCTTTCGCAACAAGCCGTGCTTTATAGACGGTAACATTACCATCCGCGTCCGTTTTCTTCTTGAAGATCCATTTGCACTCAACGGCCTTTCGGTCGCTAGGAGGGTCCACCAAAGTCCATACTTGGTTTTCGCTCATGGATCCCAATTCGGATTTCATGGCTTCTAGCCATTTCTCAGAGTCTGGGCTCATCATCGCTTCCTCATAGTTCGTAGGTTCACTGTCTTCTACTAACAAGACTGTCAAGACAGGGTTGCCGTACCACTCAGGAGGGGCACGCGACCTTGTCGACCTGCGACGTTCAGTAGCAGCATCGTCCGAAGCTTCATGATCCTTGTCATTAGCTTCCTCTATTGTTGGTGCAGGCGGCACTGGAACAATTTCAGGTGCTGCGCTACTCTCCAATTCAAGAGAAGGTTCAATAACCTCGTCTAGCTCTACTTTCCTCCCACTCACCTCTTTCAAGAGAAACTCCTTCTCAAGAAAGGAACCGTTCTTTGCGACAAACACTTTGCCTTCGGTTCTGTGATAGAAGGTATACCCAATAGTTTCCTTAGGGTATCCTATGAAGACGCATTTCTCCGCTTTGGGTTCGAGCTTGTCCGGCATCAACTTCTTAACGTAAGCTTCGCATCCCCAAACTTTAAGAAACGACAACTTAGGTTTAGCACCAAACCACAGTTCATACGGTGTCGTCTCAACGGATTTAGATGGAGCCCTATTTAAAGTGAATGCAGCGGTTTCTAATGCATAACCCCAAAATGATAACGGCAAATCAGTAAGAGACATCATCGATCGGACCATATCTAACAGGGTTCGATTCCGGCGTTTAGACACACCATTGCGCTGTGGTGTTCCGGGTGGCGTGAGTTGTGAAACGATTCCACTTGCTTTGAGATGCGTGAGAAAATCATAACTCAAATATTCGCCCCCACGATCGGGTCGTAGAAACTTAATCTTTCTGTTACGATGGTTCTCCACTTCATTCTGAAATTCTTTGAACTTTTCAAACGTTTCAGATTTATGTTTTATTAAATAGATATACCCATATCTACTTAAGTCATCGGTAAAAGTGAGAAAATAGCGATATCCACCGCACGTCGAAACACTCATCGGTCCGCATACATCGGTATGTATGATTTCCAACAAGTCCGTTGCTCGCTCCATCATACCGGAGAACGGGGTTTTGATCATCTTACCCATGAGGCATGGTTCGCATGTGTCAAATGATTCAAAATCAAGAGACTCCAAAAGTCCATCAGAATGGAGTTTCTTCATGCGCTTTACACCAATATGACCTAGACGACAGTGCCACAAATAAGTAGTATTATCACTATCTACTTTGCATCTCTTAGCCTCAATGTTATGGATGTGTGTTTCATCCCTTTCGAGATTTAGAAGAAATAAACCACTCACAAGAGGTGCATGACCATAAAAGATGTTACTCATATAAATAGAACAACCATTATTCTCCGATTTAAATGAATAACCATCTTGCAATAAACACGATCCAGAAATAATGTTCATGCTCAACGCAGGCACATAATAACATTTATTAAGGTTTAAAACTAATCCCGAAGGTAAAACTAAGGAGAGCGTGCCGACGGCCATCACATCAACTCTTGATCCGTTGCCAACGCGCATCGTCACCTCATCCCTCGCAAGCCGCCGTCTATTCCGCAACTCATGTTTCGAGTTACAAATATTAGCAACTGAACCGGTATCAAATACCCAGGCACTACAACGAGGGCTAGTAAGGAAAACATCAATAACATGTATATCAAATATACCTTTGATGGTGCCAGCCTTCTTGTCCGCTAAGTACTTCGGACAGTTGCGCTTCCAGTGACCCTTGTCCTTGCAATAGAAGCACTCAGTGTCCGGCTTAGGACCAGACTTGAGCTTCTTCTCAGCAGGGGCAACGCGCTTGCCGCCGCTTTTCTTGAAGGGCTTCTTTGCACCTTTACCTTTCTTAAAGGAGGGCTTGTTGACCATCAACACATGATTATCCTTTTTGATGTCCACCTCCGCAGCCTTCAGCTTTGCGAAGAGCTCGGTGATCGTATCAGTGGAACCAATCTGATTGTGAGTCACTACAAAACTTTTGTAGCTTGGAGGGAGTGATTGCAGAACCCTGTCAATCTTGAGCTCCTCTGGAATCTTGCAGTCCAGTTGCTCAAGGCGTTGAGTGTAGCCCGACATCTTAATGGCGTGCTCACTAACGGAACTCCCTTCCTCCATCTTGCAGTTAAAGAACTTCTCGGAGATCTCATATCTCTCAGAACGGGCCTGAGTCTGAAACATGGTTTTCAGCTCTTCGAGAATCTCAAAGGGCCCGGGATAGTTTTCAAAACGATTTTGAAGTTCCGGTTCCATAGCAAACAACATGGTGCTCTTAATCACACCATAATCATCTTTGCGCGACTGATAGACAACTTTCTCATCAGCCGGCGCAGTTGCAGCAGGGGCGTCACCTAACGCTTTCTCAAGGACATAGTCCTTTTGACCGCCAGAGAGAATGATTCTCAAATTGCGGAACCAATTGGTGAAGTTAGACCCATTGTTCTTAAGCTTTTCTTTCTCAGAAAAAACGTTGAAGTTGAAGTTGGACTTAGCCATGTGATCTACAATATTTGCAAGTACAAATTAGACTATGTTCATGATAACTAGTTCAACTTTTAATCAAATTACTAGATGAACTCCCACTAAATTCAACATCCCTCAAGTTGTTTAGTGAACACGATCCAAATTCACCACACCTAATCCGATCTTCGCGAGAAGAGATGTGGTTTCAATTGTGGACAACAAAGTGTCGATCATATCATTCATATGACTCATGCTTAACCTTTCGGTTCTTGTGTTCCGAGGCCATGTCTGTACATGCTAAGCTCGTCAAGCTAGACCCAAGTATTTCCGCGTGTGCAAAACTGGCTTGCACCCGTTGTATGTGAGCGTAGAGTCTATAGCACCCGATCATCACGTGATGCTTGGACACGACGAACTTTCGCAACGGTGCATACTTGGGGAGAACACAGTTTTTACCTTGATCTTTAAGTGAGGAATCATCTTATAATGCTACCGTCGCGATCTAAGCATAATAAGATACATAAAAGGATAAACATCACATGCATATAACTTTATGTGACATGGTATAGCCTATCTTCGCGCAATGATCTCCATCTTGTGCGTTCCGGCATGATCTCCATCACTTCACCATGATTGCCTCCACCACGAATAGCAACTACAACTATTGCTAACTACTTAGCGATAAAGTAAAGCTATTACATGGCGTATAAGAAGTTGACTCGCAGGTCATACACAATTATAAAGACAACCATATGGCTCCTGCCGGTTGTGTACTCATCGACATGCAAGTCGTGAAACATTACAAAACATGATCATCGCATACATTATACACATCACATCTTGGGCCATACCATATCACAGAAAACACTCCCTGCAAAAACAAGTTAGACGTCTCTACTTTGTTGTTGCATGTTTTACGTGGCTTATGGGAGTAGATGCTAAGAACGATTCTTACCTACGGAAAGCCACAACGGTGATATTATGGTTGCCAAACTCCGGTGTTAATCCCATGACAACTATAGTGAGAGAAACTGACATCCACCAGCCGCATGTGTGGAACAAGCCACACGTCAAGTGCGGAGCCGGTCTCGCGAACGACGTCGCGTAAGGTTGGCCTGGACCGCTTCAATCTCACTATCCCGCGTCATAAGAAGAACACAAACAAGAGGCTTGCAACAGAAAACATCAACGCCCACAACAACCATGTTGCGTTCTACTCGTGAATCACATCTACGCATAGATCTGATACCACTGATGGGTTTCGCAGCATAGTAAATCAAAATTTTCTACGGAAGCGAACAGAGGGAAAGCCAAGATCTAATCTAGGAGATGCAAACAACGAGAGAGATTGGATTAGATCTTCATACCCTTGAAGATTCGCACAGCGGAACGTTCGTCGAAACGTGGGTGATGTAGTCGTACTCGCTTCTCCTCCTCGCGATCCGATCCGATCCAGCACCACAAGTGGCGGTGCCTCCGTGAGATGCACACGTGCGGCACCTCGACGTCTCCTCCTTCCTCGGACCAGCAAGTATGGTGGAGAGATATATTGGATCTACAACACGACGGCGTGGTGTATTTGGTGGAGAATTTCTGCAGCAGGGCTTCGCCTGCAAACAGTCGGGAGGGAGAGAGGAAGGCAGCAGGGCTACTAGGGCTTTAGAGAAAGGTGTGTAGGTTGGGGGGGAGGGGGCGCACCAGCCCTCTATATATAGGTGGGGGTGCGGCCAGCCCTTGCCCATCCTTCAAGCCTATCTCTAGTTTAAACGATTTAAACTCTCCCTTCTAGAAACCCTATCTTATCTCTAGTTTAAACGATTTAAACTTATCTAGGATCGGCTGGGCCCTATGGGGCCTTGTGCCCCTGGCCCAATGCGGCCAGGACACTCCCTCATAGGCCCATGCCCCCTCCCGGAAGGTGGGACCACGTTGGCCCCCTTCCGGAAGGTTCTAGAAGCTTCCGGTACAATACCGATTAATCCGGAACAATTCCGAACTACAAAAACTACACTGCCTTATATGAATCTTATTCTCTGGACCACTCTGGAACCTCTCGTGATGTCCCGGATCCCATCCGAGACTCCGAACAAAAATTCATAAACCAAGTATCCAATCTATCCTAGCGTCGAGACACGTTAAGTGTGTGACCCTGCGGGTTCGAGAATATGCAGACATGATCTTCTATCAATAATCAACAGCGGGGTCTGGGCACCCATATTGACTCCCACACATTCATCGATGATCATATCGGATGAACCACGATGCCAGGATTCAATCAATCCCATATATATATTCCCTTCGTCTCGCGATATTTTACTTGCCCGAGATTCGATCGTCGGTATCGTCATACCTAGTTCAATCTCGTTCACAGCAAGTACTTTACTCGTTCCGTAATCCGATATCACTTTGTGATTAACTCCTTAACCACATGCTTGCAAGCGGTGTTGATATCGATTACCGAGTGGGCCCGAAGTATATCTCTTCGACTTGGGAGGGACAAATCCCATCTCGATACATACAACCCAACAGATACTTTCCGATTACCTAAGAGACACCTTTATGATCACCCTCTCATAGGATGATGTTTGATGACCTCAAAGCTTTCTTCCGATACCAGGGAGTTGTATTATCTTATGGTCTAAGGAATACAATATTTGACATAAGAAAAACTTCGCAAAGACGAACACGATGACACGATCTAATTGCTTCGCTTAGTTTGGGTCTATCCACCATATCATTCTCCAATGATATGATCTCATTATCAATTGACAACTCATGTCTATGGTTAGGAAACCTTAACCATCATTGATCAATGAGCTAGTCCATAGAGGCGTACTAGGGACACGGTGTTGTTCACAAACCACACAAGTATTAAAGTTTCCGCTTAATACAATTCTAGCATGGAATATAAACTTTATCATGAACAAGAATTATAATAATAACATCTTTATTATTGCCTCTAGGGCATAATTCCAACATAACGAATTCACCTTTTTGGAAGGGTCTTATGAAGATCAAGGATGAGTTCTTTGATAGATGCTCTTTCAAAGTTGGAAATGGAGAGGATACCTTTTTTTTGGAAAGATGCATGGTTAGGGGATTCTCCTTTAGCGGCCCAATACCCTTCTCTTTATAACATCATACAAAGGAAACAAGTCCTAGTTGCAGGAGTTATGGCTTATAATTCTCTCAACATTAATTTCCGAAGATCGTTGACGGGCAACAACTGGTCAAGATGGCTACACTTTTATTTTTTGCCAAATCTGACCAAACTGAAGAACTTCAACCGTATATGACCCCTGGGAGAAACTAATTCGAAATCTCACCCCTCATATCGGTGCCATTTGAACTGGCGCCAAAGTAACGCAGGTCGGCGATGGCGCCTAGGGTAAAGTGCCATCGGGCAACTTCTCTTTCCCAGCCCTTCCATTTTCTCCTCCTAGCCTCTCTCTCTCTCTCTCTCTCTCTCTTCTTTTTCTCCCCTTTCTTCAAATATTGTTGAAACTCAAATATTTCATGAATTGGGACCATGGCAAGTCTTCTTAGAGGCAATCTCTCTCAAATCTCCTTTGATTCCACCTATTAGAATGTCAAATTTCATCTCATTCATCTCTATTTTGTTGATTCCCTGGAAGATCAAAGATATGTTATCTAGATATCTTTGTAACTAATATTTTTTTGAACAAAGTGTAACTAGTGTATGTATGCATTGGATATGAGCTTGTCTTAGTGTTTGCTATTTTAATTTACATATGCAAAAACCAAAATATGCACATGTGTGAATATTTTTCTAGGGATTCATTTCTTTAGTGTTTGCTAGTGTATGTATGCATTTCTATAGTGTGTGAAGTATTACATTAATTGTGTGTGAATGTGAAGTATCTTATTATGATATCATGTTGTTGGGATCACTTCAATTAAAAATTAGTCAGTTGTATAATAATATAGCTTAGGACATTATAAGTGATAGTATGATCTCTTCTATGCTAATTTTCACAATGTTTGTAGATTCTCTGGACATGTGGACGGAGATTGCATGTCATATGAAGTTATCCACCAACTCTTTGTATAGATCTCACTTGTTGTCACCGTGGATCGGTATCATCTGAGTATAGGATCTAGAGCCGGCCACTCGCATCGTATCTTCCTTCCAACACAGCTTAATCGCCTTTCTCACTCCAACCAAGCGCGGTTCTAACCTTGATAACAACCTCACTTAAGACTAGGACTAGTCGGAAAAAATATCACATTGTTTTCCATATCCACAAACTCAACACCACAGTCTGATTGCACAACACGCCCACCGTGATGTACATAAAGGACTTTTGCGTAAGCCATCTATATTAATAGCCAAAAAAATATCAAATCATCCATTAGCGAATGCATTATCCGACAAATTGCGACAAATTACATAATTACTAGACTAAGTGCAAGCAATAATACCAAGCCATCTATAATTTTGCACTGACATATCGATTCATACACACAAACTAGCCAATATCACTCATAGATGTTGCACATGCTTTCAACACAATAATACCAATCGAAAATATAAACACCAATCAATGTAGCAAAAAAATCACAATGTATCCTACTCCTACAAGCTCAAGAACTATGTAAGATAGCACATATGACAGATTTACATCAGTTCATACTTCCACATTCAACAACTATGTAAGATAGCACATGTGATATTTACATCAATATCATCTAAGTGAAATAAATTACATCAATTTTCTAAACTAAGTGTTGATGTTGAAGTACCAAGTACAATTTCACAATTTTCTAAACTAAGTGCTGACTTTTGTATACCAAGTACAATTTCACAATGGAAAATTTAATTTCGAATTTGGGGGAGGGGATTTGAGAGAGGGGATGGAAGAGATACCCGCGGAGGAGGTGCGGTCGGAGGAGGACGAGGACTAGAGGGCAGAGGAGGAGGACGGGGACGGGGAGAGTGCAGGGGCAGAGGAAGGGGATGGGGAGATGGCCGGAGGAGGAGCAGCCGACCATCCATCGGTGTGCGGGTGGAGGAGAAGCGGTCGGAACAGGAAGTGCGGGTGGAGGAGGCGGTAGCGGCCGGAGGGGAAGAGGGCGGCGAAGGAGTGGCCGGCCGGTGTGCGAGCGGAGGAGGTGCCGTCGACAACGTTCGGGATTGGGAATTGATTGGATCAGGGAAAAGAGAAGCTGCCCGATGGCACTTTAACCCTAGGTTCTACGCCATTTCAAATGGTGCCGACGTGGTGCCACGTCAGCCCTTCGAACCACCTACGTCTCTACCTCGGCGCCATCGCCAATCTACATTACTTCGGCGCCAGTTCAAATGACGCCGATATGAGGAGTCAGATTTCGAATTAGTTTCTTTCAGAGGTCAGATTCGGTTGAAGTTCTTCAGTTTGGTCAGATTTGGCAAAAAAATACAATACACTTGGTGCGCCGTCTAATGGATGTGCAAATTTCAAATCATCCTGATATGTTTGTTTGGAGATTAACTACATCAGGTACTTTTACGGTGAGGTCATTATATTTAGATCTTATGTATGATCATACACCTTTTTTACATAAGTTTATTTGAAAGATAAAAGTTTCACTTAAAATCAGGATATTTATGTGGTTTATGTCTTAACCTTATGCGATCCATGATGTAATAAATACTTTGAATAACTGTTAAATAAAGAAGTAAAAGGCCACATGTATCAAACGATACATAGGCCAGGATATGTCCATTTTTTTAAAAAAAAATATGTTGTATTTTGGGCTATACAAAAAATACAAGTTTCTGATAATACATATGTATTTCTAGTCTTATTTATTGTTAGAAATTTGTTTTTTGGCAGCCTAACATGAAATGACTTTTTACTAACATTTCTAAGATTTTTTTAAAATATAATTTTTAAGTTTTTTCAAAACAAAGGGATCACTGTTTTCCTGCACCAAATCTCCGCTACTCCGTCTTCCGTTTCCGTGTTGGTCTGGTGATTTCTTGCACCTTCTGTTCCCTTCTTCTCTTGTGCTGTCTCTTGTACGACACGTGCAAAACCATTCCCTCCTCCCACGACCACGACCCCACCACCTCTCTACCTACCTACCTATCCACTTCCCTTGAGAATCCGATGATTCATCAGTTGTTGCTCACTGTCTCCCTCCTTCCTTCTCCCGCACAAAAACAAAGACCATATGTATAAATAAATCCGAAAGAAGAATAGCAGAGGCCAGAGGAGGATCGAGACTTCCAGAGAGTAGTCGGAAGGGAGGAGTGCACCGCCTGCCTAGTGCCTAGCTCCATGGCCGACCTCGACGCCGTCCTCAAGGAGGCCGTCGACCTGGTAATCAATCAATTAACTAACGTCCTGCTCTTATGGTACTAGTTCTGGAGTTTTCTAGCGTACCTCCTGTTCTGTTCTTCTGGGCGCTGAAGCACGCACCAGCTTCTTTCTTAATTTTCGTGAATCCCTGGAATACGATTTCTTTCTTTAATATGTATGTAGGGGCGGTAGCTGAATTTTTTGTTTTGCTTGTATAAGTTGATGGATGCGATGTTAAAAAACTTTCTTAATCGAAATATATGCTCACTTCCTATGGCTGCGTGCAGCAATGAGACCACAGTTTCTCTCCATTTTTGAAAGAAAAAAAAAGTTCACTCTCCCTAGGATTAGCGTTTTTTTAATCATTGCCTCTGATATGCTCTGGCTCCTTGGTGGAACTAAATTGTTCAGTTTGTTAATAAATGAGATTGTTGCGATGAACTTTCAGGAACACATCCCCATCGATGAAGTGTTTGAGAACCTACGATGCGGCCACCAGGGACTTACTTCCGAGCAGGCAGCGCAGCGCCTGCAAATCTTTGGCCCCAACAAGCTCGAGGAGAAGGAGGTCAGGTTTCATTCAGCTCACTTACTTATATGGGGAAGATTTACATATCCTTCATGTTCTTGAGAGCGATAGTATTCTTCTCATTCATGTTATGTGCATTGATAAGTGGGATACTTGGATTGTTGATGGCTACAGGAGAGCAAGTTTCTCAAGTTTTTGGGGTTCATGTGGAATCCACTGTCATGGGTCATGGAGGCTGCAGCTATCATGGCCATTGCGTTGGCTAACGGAGGGGTAAGACCTATCACATATCACAAAATCTGTGGTCACGTTTTATATTTGGCGAGGATTGAGAAGTGAAGTATATGTCCTGCTCTTCTCTCAATATGTGAGATGTATTGTTTCACCAGGGGAAGCCACCAGATTGGCAAGATTTTGTCGGTATCATCACGCTGCTACTTATAAACTCCACTATCAGTTTCATCGAGGAAAACAATGCTGGCAATGCTGCTGCCGCACTCATGGCCCGTCTTGCACCAAAAGCAAAGGTCCATATATTCACTTAATTTGTGTTATCTTTTTGGAGTCCATCTAAATTATGAGACTCATTGTTATATTGCTGGGTAGGTTCTCCGTGATGGTCGTTGGACCGAGGAGGAGGCAGCCGTCCTTGTGCCAGGGGACATCATCAGTATCAAACTTGGAGATATCATTCCTGCGGACGCCCGCCTCCTAGAAGGAGATCCTCTGAAGATTGATCAGGTTCTTTTTTTCATTCATATTTAAGTCATCTTCAGATTTTCTTTTTAAGTAATTTATGTTTCCTCATCTCACTGTTTGGTCTCTTATTTATAGTCTGCCCTGACTGGAGAATCACTGCCAGCCACCAAAGGTCCTGGTGATGGCGTCTACTCTGGTTCAACGGTCAAGCAGGGTGAGATCGAGGCCGTTGTCATAGCGACCGGTGTGCACACTTTCTTTGGAAAGGCTGCACATCTTGTTGACTCCACCAATCAAGTTGGCCATTTCCAACAGGCAAGATCGACAAGCCTCACATATGTTTATATCTAGCGCTGTTATCAGTTTGAATCATTACTATACTGATGTATTCATCATGCCAATGATGCAGGTCTTGACAGCCATCGGGAACTTCTGTATTTGCTCAATTGCTGTGGGTATGTTCATTGAGATCATTGTCATGTACCCTATCCAACACAGGGCATACCATCCTGGGATTGACAACCTTTTGGTGCTTCTCATTGGAGGCATTCCCATAGCGATGCCCACAGTCTTATCTGTCACCATGGCAATTGGGTCTCATCGCTTGTCTCAACAGGTTTGCATCATTTTAGGGACAGCGTCAACCATATTGTGACCAGACCAGAACTTCTGCACTATATAATGAATTCTTTTATTTTCTTCCTGCAGGGAGCTATAACAAAGAGAATGACTGCAATTGAAGAGATGGCTGGCATGGATGTTCTTTGCAGTGATAAAACTGGAACCCTGACCTTAAATAAGCTCAGTGTGGACAAGAACCTAATCGAGGTGAACTTTAACTCTCATTTATTTTGATCTCACATCTTACCTCGGAGCACTTACATACTTTCTTGGACCAGGTTTTCGAAAAAGGAGTGACTCATGACCAAGTAATTCTGATGGCTGCTAGAGCATCCCGGATAGAAAATCAAGATGCTATTGATACGGCAATAGTTGGGATGCTAGGTGATCCAAAAGAGGTATATTGATCTTTTCATGTTTATTGATACAACAACAACAGTTGGGATGCTAGGTGATCCAAAATATGTAAATTGATCTTTGGTTAGTAGGATTGAGGCATACATCTGTAATGTTTATTTGCTAAAATGATAATCTAGCAACATTTTTTACAGGCGCGTGCTGGTATACAAGAGGTCCATTTCCTTCCATTTAATCCTACTGACAAAAGAACTGCATTGACATACATTGATAGTGACGGAAAGATGTACCGTGTTAGCAAGGGTGCACCAGAGCAGGTATACGTTTTCTTTACCGCAGATATAATAACTTAAAAAACTTTACCCAAAATATTCATTTGCATAATGATGTTGGCTATTCCACAAATTGACCTGCAGATTCTCAACCTGGCCCATAACAAGTCAGAGATTGAACGAAAAGTCCATTCTGTAATTGACAAGTTCGCAGAACGTGGACTTCGATCACTTGGTGTAGCATATCAGGTGAGAAGAATTCTCAGGATACCCCTTCATATTGCAGTTGAAGCTTGCGAGTGGTCATCCGTTTCTTCCTTGTAGGACGTGCCAGACAGCAGGAAAGAGAGTCCAGGTAGCCCATGGCATTTTGTTGCTCTCTTGCCACTCTTTGATCCACCAAGGCACGATAGTGCAGAAACAATTCAGAGGGCACTTAACCTTGGTGTGAATGTGAAGATGATCACAGGTACACAACCAATTGTGTTCTTACTACTTTTTTCTCTATTCATAAATATTATAATTTTGATGCGCACCATGTCTGTGATGTTTGGGTTCTAGGAAGAAATTGGCAAAAATATATCTTCTTTTGGGTTATGTTTTTATGGTGGCAAAATTGTCGTCAGTGTACATTTGTTATGCATGAATCAGAGTATTTTTTTTTCCCTGGTTAGATTCCGTGACTGGCAGTTTGACAGTACAAGAGTTATATATCATCACAGAAAAAGCTCCAAACATCAATTTTTTTTAAAAAAATTGGCTTCTTCAAATTTAGCCTAATAAAATATGGACCAGTTCTATTTCCAGAAACCTTGAGCATCTCAAAATTGTACCCACTGCATGTCCACTGTGATGTTTATAATTCCTTATGTATCTTTGCATCTTACTTAAATACTGATGCAAGATTTGTTTTATCTGTTACTTGTGCTGTAACTGTAAGTATGCCTTTAAAAAAGCTGCACCATCACCATCAGCACAAGATGTACCGCGAATATATGGCATTTTGTTATAATTTCAGTTTTCAGTAAATTTATAAGTACATCTGATTATGTGTTGTTTTTATTTTCCTTAGGTGACCAGCTAGCGATAGGAAAGGAAACAGGGCGTCGTCTAGGGATGGGTACAAACATGTACCCTTCATCTGCTTTGCTAGGGCAGAACAAAGATGAGACCATTGCTGATTTACCAGTGGATGATCTAATTGAGAAAGCTGATGGTTTCGCTGGTGTATTCCCAGGTATGCGTTGTAATAAGTAAGATGAGAAAATCAAGGGATTGCAAGCAGAAAACGATAATGCAATAAACATTTGTTATTTGCTCAGAGCACAAATATGAGATTGTGAAACGCCTGCAAGCACGGAAGCACATTTGTGGAATGACTGGTGATGGTGTAAATGATGCACCAGCCCTAAAGAAAGCTGATATTGGTATAGCAGTTGCTGACGCGACAGATGCGGCAAGGAGTGCTTCTGATATCGTACTCACAGAACCTGGTCTAAGTGTGATCATTAGTGCCGTCCTTACAAGCCGAGCAATTTTTCAGCGGATGAAGAACTACACTGTATGTCAGATCGGACTTCTCCCCTCCCCCCATTTATTCTGAAGAGTTCTTCCTCCATTTATGTTTGTGTTATTTACCTCATATGCTAATCCAACCTTCATGTTTGCAGATTTATGCAGTCTCGATTACAATACGTATTGTGGTACGTTTGGTTTACTCTTGATAGAATTACATGTTTGCCAGAGTGCACGCTTTTTTTACATGGTTGATGATTCTCTTAGGTATTTGTGATTTTTTTCAGATCAGTTATAGCTATTCATTTAGTGAACTTATTTTCCTGTTTTTTTTTTCGAAAAGGAGGTGAAGACCCCCTGGCCTCTGCATCGAAAAGATGGCATATGGCCTTTATATATACTTATTTCCTGTTGACATTGATTTTCTACTCCCTCTGACCCATATTACTTGATTTGGATTTGTCAAAATTTGGATGAACCTATATACTAAATAGTGTCTAGATTCATCCAAATTTAGACAAACTGAAGTCAACTAATATGGGTCGGAGGGAGTACTATTTATTGGGTGATTATGCATCTCATTCCTCTTTATTCCAACAGCTTGGATTTATGCTACTTGCCCTTATATGGGAGTTCGATTTCCCACCATTTATGGTCCTGATCATAGCAATTCTTAATGATGGTACATTGCTATATTTTCCTTCCATTCCTCCTATTCCTCACAATAACTCAGTGGAAAATAGAAAGTTATCATTACACTCTAACTATACTTTGGACAGGCACCATAATGACTATATCGAAGGATCGAGTAAAGCCTTCTCCACTACCTGACAGCTGGAAGTTGGCTGAAATCTTCACAACTGGGGTGGTTCTTGGAGGATACTTGGCAATGATGACAGTCATTTTCTTTTGGGCTGCATATAAGACAAACTTTTTCCCTGTAAGGAGTACCGAAATGACAACTAATTTAAATTCTATTTGGTTAAAAAATGCATTGATTTCAGATAATTAACCTCTATTTATGAACTGGCTTACGAATCTGTCAACTATTAGGATCATTTTTTGTGATCTGAATCTGATCCTCAGACCTGTGTTGACACTTGCCGTTCAATGGAATTTTCAGAGGGTCTTTCATGTCAAAAGCCTTGAGAAGACGGCTCAAGACGACTTCCAAATGCTAGCCTCTGCTGTATATCTTCAAGTCAGCACCATCAGTCAAGCTCTGATATTTGTCACGAGGTCTCGGAGCTGGTCGTTCGTCGAGCGCCCTGGCTTTCTGTTGGTCTTTGCATTTTTTGTTGCACAGCTGGTACCCTCTCACCCTTTATTTCTTGTTACATGATTTTTATAAGTCAAGTTCCTGTGATAAAGTTTCCACCCTTGAAGTGTAGATAGCTACGCTAATTGCTGTATATGCTGATTGGGCATTCACTTCAATCAAAGGCATTGGATGGGGCTGGGCTGGTGTAGTGTGGCTCTACAACCTTGTTTTTTACTTCCCGCTAGATATCCTAAAGTTTCTCATCCGATACGCTCTGAGCGGGAAAGCGTGGGATCTTGTCATTGACCAAAGGGTAATGTTGCACATAACTTTTTCAATTTTTTTATATGAACTCATGCTACATTTTCGACTTTTTTGCCTAGTACACAGAGTTGCATGCATTTCTGAATAATGGTCCATTTGATTTTTTATAGGTTGCATTTACAAGGAAGAAGCACTTCGGCAAGGAAGAGAGGGAACTCAAGTGGGCACATGCGCAGAGGACACTACATGGGCTGCAGCCGCCTGACGCCAAGCTTTTCCCTGAGAAGGCAGGCTACAATGAGCTGAACCAGATGGCTGAAGAGGCGAAACGGAGGGCTGAAATTGCAAGGTGTGTAGGAACAAATCATCTCCATATATGGTGTTATCCCTGATCTGCCATGTTTTGCGACAATGGCATGAATTAAACTATGTGCTTACTGATGATGATATATGACAGGCTCAGGGAGCTTCACACTCTGAAGGGGCATGTGGAGTCAGTTGTGAAGCTGAAGGGCCTGGACATCGACACCATTCAGCAATCTTACACTGTGTGATAGGTTCAGAATCCAAAAAAGTACATATGCTTGCTGCATAAGAATAACGGTGGATTTTGCTATCTGGCTTGCCCCGTATTAGTTAACATAGCTGCCACCATCAGCAGTTTAATACAGAATCCATGAGAATACGCGAACACCGTTATGTACATAACCATTGCTTTAAGAGTATCTCCAACGGAAACGGAAATATATTTACAGCGGCGAGCGGGCGTGCGACGCTCCACCGGAGATTGTATTTTGACATGTGCAAAAACAACGCTTCGCCGGACGCTGCAGCGCGTGGCGGCAGAAACACAAATCACACATCCATCTCCAAAATAGAAGATCAAACACACACAAATAAAATCATCAATAAATAGTTTAATTATTATTATAACACAAATAACATAAACAATGAATAGTTTAGATAAATACATGTCTAAAACAAATACAACAATACAACAAATGGTAAAACAAATCTAGTTGTCATTGTTGTCCATTCCATTTTCACCACTCCTCGACGAGATCAAGTTAAAATTAATCATGCATTTCGGTTTATCGAATGGCATGATATGAGAAAATAAATTAGGCTATTCTCTCTTCTCTCCCACGCACTTGGACGGAAACTTCCATCAACTCATAGAGGGGTAGTCTAATCTTGGCCACGCTCATTTTCGATGATCATGTTATGCATGATGACACACACGGTCATGATATACTAAAGGATATTTTGATCCCAAAATCTAGCTGGTCCCTTAACAATAGCAAATTGGGCTTGCAAAATCTCAAATGCTCTCTCTATATCTTTCCTAGACGCCGCTTGTGCATTATAAAAATGGAGTCTTTTCTTATCTTTTGGATATTTAAGCGGCTTCACAAATATTTGCCACCTTAGGTAGATGTTGTACGCAAGGTAGTAGCCATAGTTGTAGGTGCGGCCATTTGCTACAAACTCCACCGATGGACCTTCACGCTTG
This sequence comes from Avena sativa, assembly GCA_916181665.1. Classification (NCBI taxonomy): domain Eukaryota; kingdom Viridiplantae; phylum Streptophyta; class Magnoliopsida; order Poales; family Poaceae; genus Avena; species Avena sativa. Next base: position 292,118,890 of record OV702296.1, read on the forward strand.
GCAATCCTTGTCATGAGTGGTGAGCGTTGGAGGACATTGATGTTATTGCAAGAACCCAGCATTCTAAAAAAAATGCCAAAACCAAGTCTCTTGATCATCCACGACTTCAAGGATGATGGTGGAATCCTTTTTGTGGCCTTTAAATTGTCCATGCCAAGCCGTAGGACAGTTCTTCTAACTCTAGTACATGCAATCAATTGAGTCAAGCATATCGGGAAACCCTTTAGCTTCATTCATCGCCAAAAGCCTAGTTGTATCTTCAGCATTGAGGGCTCTCAAGCAGGTCTCGCCTAACACTTCCACAATGGCTATTGCAAAGCGTTTGACACACTCGATTTCTTGACTCTCACCCATTGCCAAGTGATCATCAACTAGGTTCGCTAGAATGCCGTATGCCATCATACGCAAGGCGGCTGCCACTTTTTAATAGGTGTTATGCCCAAGTTCTCCACAAGAATCCCTCCTTTGCTCGAAGAATTGATCTTTATTCTTCACCTCTCTACAAATGTGGTCGAACAAGTTGATACTCATCCTAAATCGGCGACGGAAGTAGCTCTTGGAGAAAGTTGGATTTTCAGCAAAAAGTTATGAATCAACTTGTTGTGCCCCTCAATCCGCTCCCTCCACAACTTTCGTCGACCGAAGAAGGAACCACCATGCTTCGGCCGCTTCGCGCGCATAGCTAAAATTATCAACATATTTTTCTCCTGTTCTAAATCCATCTCCTCATCGGATGAATCATATGAGGAGGTTATCTACAATGACAATCCTAATTTTAGTTGGCCTCCAAATCACCTATATACAATGAAAAGTCGATTTGGGCGCCACATACCTATGAGAAGCTCATGTCGCATGGGTGGAAGCCTCCTAGTTGGTACTCCTACGTGAGCGCGGGCGGAACGGCGGAGGTGCTCTCGAAGCCGCGAAATCCACGATGGCGGTGTTTGCCGAGGCATGATCTCCAGCAAAGTATGCGGCGGTGGCGTCGCCGGTCGATTTAGCAGCGGTGGCATCGCCGATCGATTTAGCAGCGTTGGCGCCCCCCTAAAAAATTGGTGGACTACCACCGCCCGTTGATCTACTGCGACGAGCAAAGGATGGCACGGAATCGAGGCGGCGGCGGCGCCGGAGTGGGAGGAAGAAATGGAGAAGACGCGCGCATGAGTTTTTAGGGCGTTCATTGGGTACGGGCGCTGCCTGGGAGATTTATCGCGGGTTGGAACGCAGGTGCCAAATATGGTGTGTACGATTGTGCAAAATGCCACGCGCCCTAATTTTTTTGCAGCGCGCGCGGTTTACGCACGATAAATCGGCGGGTTTTTGTGCACCGCGCTATTGTACCGCTTCTGTTGGAGATGCTCCAATTGATATCGCAGTACCCGTCCCTATTAGTAGTAATGGAGACACCAAGAGAATATGCGAAAAGGATGAAGATAGTACTAACAGAGTTTTGGATTTTGTACTACTCTTTGACAGACTTTTATAGAAGCCCTGAAGATGAAGACGCTGAACCAAATCCTCCACAACTTTAGCGGTGAGGTGGTGCCCGAGAAGAGCCAGTTCTTCCAGGGGAAGGCTTGGCTTGAGAATCCGAGCAACTTTCCAAAGCAGTCTGAGCTCGATATCGTTTGGGACTTACGTCGATCATCGATTGCCTTGAAGCATCGGTTCACCATGGTTATCACCGATGGCCTCGGTAGGTCACCACACATAGCTAGAGGACATGTCGTGGTGTGGAACACAGCAGTGCCATTAGGGGAGACAATCAGATGCTAGCGGTGGCTACCACAAGCGGGATTGGGCATAAGCATTGCAAACACAGCAAGGTACCCAGGTTCGGGACCCTCTTGGCGATATAACACCCCTACTCCTGTAAGGAACTACTATATCAAGGGCGAACACCAAGTGCTTCTGGAGTTGTATCTCTAACGAACTAGAGGAAAACTAGAGGTAAAAGAAGATCTAGAGAAGGTGTCCCTAACGGTATCACTGCCCCCTTATATACTGGCTGGGGGTGCATATTACAATGTTGACCGACTGGTGGGCCATAGTACAATCGTCAGCGCTACAGTGCCCTGCTCCCTCGTCGAGCGGACGTGGCGTTAAATAGTATGAGCAGTGCCGTTGTCTGTGCTGACGCAAAGCCAGGAACCCGAAGGCATGCCACTATTTTTATCATCACGCCTCCAGATCACCGGTACTGATTCCGATGTAACTAGATGGAGCGGGCCATCCAGCCAGGTCTTCTAGTAGACCGGCTAGACGGGCCAGCCGGGGTGCCGCTTGGTTGTGGTCTGGTTGGAGAGTTCCAACCGACCGTGGCTTCATGTATTTCGGCAACCCGGCCTGATCTTTTTAGAGCCGGCCCTTTGGCCTGGTGCATCCTACCTGGGGTAATCCCCCGACAGGACATGGTCATGGGCCGCCTGTAATAAAGAGAGGAGTATAAAATATAAAAATAAGTTGTGGTAGAATATGAAGATGGACAAGCATAGAAGCATCAAAGACCATGCATATTGTGATTTAATCATTGTATTTTTTATCTATGATGATTTAAAAAATTGAGATTTAAGATCCGTTCGATTAGTTCCCATCTAATTCAATCATCAAACATCTAACATGCAGTACTTACATTGGATCCAAACTAGACTCAAAGTCTTATCTTTCCATAGATCTAATGTTTCTGTACCAATAGACATGTGCTACCGAGTGGGCACGATCAATCGTATCATGATGCCGAGATCAGCAGAACGTGATCTCGGGGATAGATTTTGTTGATCATTATTTTCCTGCCGCTGACGGGGCTAAGTGGCAAGTACCGCGTATCAGAAGAAATACAATTCTAATTATTTTCGTCTCCGCTAGTGGGTTGTGTGTTAGGTCCCACGTGTCAGAACAACACGCTCTATTTGTTTTCGTCGCTACTGATTGGACAAAGAGAAGATCCTACATGTAAGAAAGTCAAACAGATTGCATAACGATAATTGAACATCAAATCTGTTTAGGAGGATACAGACATCACGAATCCACGTCGGACGGCATTTCTCTAACACTATCGCAACTTAGTGAATACGTAGAAGACACGGTGATAATAAACCCTTATTTTTAACTTTCCACGCCACGTGCGGCCCATTACCTCCTGTCTCGTCTCTCACCCTCTCCATGATTCTCTGGTAACTACTCCCTCCGTTTTAAAATATAAAATATTTTAGCTTTATAAAGTAAATGTATCTAGACTTTTTTTAATATTAGATTCACTCAGTTGTGAAGTGAATCTAGACACTAAAACAAGTCTAAATGTATTTTTTTATAAACTTAAAATATCTTATATTTTAAAATGAAGGAAGTAGTAGAGTAGTAGTACGTGTATCCTAGCCTCCATCGATCCATGACTTCGTCCCTCCCACCACAGCAGTGTGGTTATTTGTGAGTTACAGCAGTACGCAGAAGGAAACAGCGGAGATGAAAGTAGCGGTGGTGGGCGCCGGGGTGAGCGGACTGGCGGCGGCGCACGAGCTAGCGAGAAGCGGCGGCGCGCGGGTGACGGTATACGAGAAGGAGGAGTGCCTCGGCGGCGGGCACGCCAAGAGCGTGGCCGTCGACGGCGTCGGCCGCCTCGACCTCGGCTTCATGCTCTTCAACCGGGTGGGTACTACGAGTACTACCTACTCCCTCATTTTATAATACTCCTATCATAAAAAAAATGTCTTAAGTTTGTATAAACTTGAATATATCTATACACTATTCTTTTAGGATGGAGGAAGTATAAAATATTTTAGCTTTTTAAAGATAATATATCTAGACATATTTTAGTGTAGGTTTAAAGTGAATCACTCTGAATCTATAAACTAAAGACGTCTAGATACGCTATCTGCAAAAAGCTAAAACATCTTATATTTTAAAACGGCGCATGAGAATTTCTTAAGTCTCAGTCGCCTCTTTTACCATTCGATTTACCTCATGATTCGTGTAAAATGAAAGTTACACATGAGTTGCAACTCGAGTATAACAGAGAATTTAATGAGTTATAACTAGGTTGCAACCGAGAATTAGTACAAATCTTATGAGTTACGGCTAGGTTGCAACTAAGAATTTACACCAGCAACTTAGACATAAGAAATTCGGCACTCCCGTTTTAAAATGAAGGGAGTACATACATCATCACAGTCTGCCCATCTGTTGTTCTGGTGGTTTGCTTTTGTATCTCGTTACTAAAGCTCTATGCATTGGCGCACTGCACACAAGTGTGTTAAATGTACTAAAAAAATGGCTTCATTCTCTCTCTTTTCTGTCTTTGGTTTAAAATCAGTTGCTCCTTGCTGCTAGTCTTCTTCCGCAGCAGTCCAAGGACAAAGCATACATTGATCTGAGAGCATGTACTTCTTCATCAGCTCATGTGGGTTTACTAAAACTTTGAGCTTTGCCTAGCATGTGAAGGCATGTTCATCTAGTACTAGTATTTCCTTTTCCTATTCGACTCAGTAGCTCTGTTCAACTTGTCATCTTTGTGTAATTTTAAAACGGGAACAGTGTCATCTTTGCATGGACGTGGAGGACCATGGAAGATGCTCTGTGTGGCATTTGTCATGTCATGCAAATAGTACTCTCTATATAAGACATTTTAGATTTGTGAAATAAATGTATTTAGACGCCTTTTACTGTGTAGGTTTACTCCAACTCTCTATGAACCTATATACTAAAAGACATCTAGATATGAACATACACGCTAAAAGGAGTCTAGATACATTTAATTTATAAACCTAAAACGTCTTATATTTCTAACCGGAGGAAGTACATATGAACAGCCAGCATCTCTGACTAAAGTGGCAACCTGCCAGACTACCTAGCTAGCTAGCTAGATTGTTGTCCTTCCTTGCCTCCTAAATTATTATCCCGGCCCCGCTGGTCGAACATAGTGATCAAAGATCTTGCTTCGTGATCGACCATCAAATATCTTGTTCGAATCCAATCTAGAAGTATAAATTGTGCCCTCCATGGAGGCCTCACAGCGATATGAGGTTATTGGCTGTTGGATGAGTTCATGGAGGATCTTGGCCGTTTGTTGCTTGAGGAAGCCGTTAAGTATCTTGTTCTAATGGTTCTTAATAACACCTGCATGCTACGACAGGTAACATGCCCAAACACGGTGGAATGGTTGGAAGAGCTCGGCGTGGATATGGAGAGATCCGACACCTCCATCTCGGTGAGCACGCAGTTGTCCGGTGACGGGCGCCGGAGCGAGTGGAGCAGCCGCAACGGCCTCCTCTCTCTCTCGGGACACAATGTGAGCACGCTGATCAGCCCGATCTTCTGGAGCATGGTCCGTGAAATACGCAGGTTCAATGGCGACGCCCTCAAGTACCTGGAGGCGGTCCGCCACAACAAGGACAAGGACGACACTAGTCTTGGAAAGTTCATCCAGAGACACGGGTACTCACAGCTCTTCCAGGAGGCCTACCTCCTCCCGATGTGCACCTGCATCTGGTCCTGCCCGTTGCAGCAGGTCCTGGCCTTCTCGGCTGTTGTTGTGCTCTCCTTCTGCCGTGACAATCACATTTGGCTTGCATGCTAGCTAGCTGCTAATGTTCTCTCTGCTCTCAATTTGCAACAATCAGCTGTTCGGTCGCCCCCAGTGGTTTACCATCAAGCTGGATCGTTCCCTTGCCTACTTAAACAAGGTAGTAATTAAGTTCGTTGCCCTTTGTGTGAGAAAACACCAAACACATCTTGCACTTAGGTTTCTTGAGTTTAGATGGCCTGGTATATATTATGTGAGTAGAAACTAAACGCGGGAGAGCGACATAACAGAGACTGGGCTCTAGTGATCAGTCCGGTTTGCATCTTCAAAAATATGAGTTCAAAAAATTCGAAAAAAATACATGTAGGTATCCAGCTATGTGATCTAGCATGGTGTACATTTTCAGCTCAAAATACTTTCTATTTTAGGATCAGGAAAAATGAGAATTAATTTTTATCGCCGCAGTGCACTAAAGTGGAGATTTTGTCTTTTTGTACAATATTGTTATTTTTGCTGAGCCTAAATTACAAAGTATTTTGAGCTGAACTGCTGAAGATGTACACGATGCTAGATCACATAGTTGGCTACAAGTCTGCTGCACAGTGCACTAAAGTGTTTTTTCCGATTTTTTTGAAACTTTTGAATTCGAATTTGGGACAAAAAACCGGGCTGCCTGAGCCCGGTTTCTACCAGGAATATTCGCTAAATGTGGTATATATAGTATAATCCTAGGAAATGCAAATTACCATCTACATTTACATGAATACATACAGGTAAGGACTGAACTGGAAAGCATGGGTTGCCGGATCAAGACCAGCTGCCAAGTCAAATCCGTTTCAAGCTTTGAAGGAGGTACTGTATACATTTATTATGTACTCCCTCCGTTTCAAAATATAAGATGTTTTAGGTTTGTGAAGAAAATGAATCTAGACTTCTTTTAGTGTGTAGATTCATCCCAAAGTTGAGTGAACCTATATACTAAAACAAGTCTAGATTCATCTTCTTCACAAACCTAAAACATCTTATATTTTGAAACGGAGGAAGTACCTCTGTACGGTAAATTCTTGGAAATGATCCAAAATGGAGCTATGAATTACTCATTTTAATCCACTGCTGGCCGCATGCAGGTCACAGAGTCACGGAGGTCGATGGCTCGGCTGAGATGTACGACATGATTATATTTGCTGCGAATGCACCTGACGTTCTAAAACTAGTCGGTGACGAAGCAACACGCGATGAATTGAGAATTCTGGGTGCTTTCCGCCACGTCCACAGGTACATATGTCGTATATGTTACTCCCTCCGTTCCAAAATAGATGTCTCAAATTTGTCAAAGTTTGAATGAATTTAGACACTATTTAGTATATAGATTCATCCAAAATTTAAAAAACTCAAGACATCTATTCTTGGACGGAGGGAGTACTAGTAATTTTAAATGCTACCATTGCCCTGATATCCTCTTCATCTGTACAATACTTATTATCCCAATACTCAACCAATACTTATTATCCTCTTCATCTGTAATTTTACATGCTCAACCAATACTTATTATCCCAGCGATGTGTACCTCCATTGCGACAACAGTTTGATGCCACGGAACCCGTCGGCATGGAGCGCCTTGAACTTCCTGGGGACGACGAGCAGTGGTGTCTCCGTTACCTACTGGCTGAATCTGCTCCAGGTAAAACTCACATAATAGTCCTACACTTGCTTTAAATATAGGAAGCTAATATTACATTGACGACATGTTCATCAGAAGATTTGAGTGATACTCATGCATACAGCAAGTAAACAAGAACAATACCACCATGAAGATTCTTCGCAAAATAAAAGTTTGAAAATATTGTAACTCTCAGACCATGAACCCGGTTTACAATCTGTTTCTCTTTCAAAACTGAACCCATTTTCTTATGTTTCCATAACTTGTTTTCTGTCTTCAAATTTACCGCACAACGATTCATAAAGTCAGATTGGTAATAATTTTTTTGCAGGCGTATTGGTAACTTGTTATATAATAGGTTGGCTACTTTTGAGTTACTGCTGGGTTAAAAAATATCCCAATTTTTTTTGTCGAAACATATTCATGTGGCATCTAATTATGAAACCTCGTCGATACCAATCCAATAGTTAAAACGGATGGTCGATGGGACATATCGGTCTGAGCTATAGAACATTCTTAATTTTTAAAGTTGGTTTGTGATATGCTGACATCGCCTTCTTGTCGCTACAATGTTTGCTCCCTGGACTCAGGTACATGCTTCTGTAAAATGCTCCTTGCGCCACATTTGCTAAATAGTAAGTGCGGGCCAATGCGTACATGCGAAAATAAGCTGCAATGTAGAAGAGATCTTTTTTCTTAAAATGGTATCTTTCGTGCATAACCATATTTACCAGCATAGAGCTTCCACACCCACCAGAATGTGAGATCTAAGTTCCCGTGCATACTCCATATAGCCAGTTACCAAACATATTGGAAACACTCCCAGGCAGATATAGATCAGACTCAACCTAAATAATAGACTATAGCATGAGTGAGCTTGCGTTAAAAAATATATCTAATCCTTTTGTCATGATGAAAGAAGCATATTGTTTACATTCAGTTCCAATTTCATTTTACAAAATTGTCCCTTTCGGCACATGGAAAAAATAATGAACTAGTTAGCACCATATTAATCACAAATATAGCCTCTAAAGACAAATGTCTTCCTTTCCAAGAGCCAATCGTCTATTTTCTCCTCCACGTGCTCCCAGTCCGCATTTTGTAATTTCCGATAATTTATTTGAATCCCCAAATAGCCAATGGGAAACGACTGCTCATACAAGCATCGTCAAAGCAGAAAAGCTCACTCCCATAGAAATTACTCACCGTCTCTTCTTATAAGGTATATTCTATTTATAAAAACCAAAGTTGACTATCTTTGATCAAGTTTATAGAAATAAAATTAACATCTAAAATAAAAAACAAGTTTAATTTGAATATAATGGTACTGATTTAGTATAGTAAATTCTAGTAATTTTTGCAAAAACTTGGTTAACGATAATCAGGTTTGAAATTTCAAAAAAAAACTAATACCCCTTATAAGAAGGAACAGAGGGAGTAATTTTTAAGTCAGGATAGTAGCTGAAAAGATAGCACCAGTTTGAGAATTCTTAGCCTTTTCCAAATGAGAGTCCATGAAGAGTGTGGTGTGGCCTAGTTAGTTTTAATGGATTGATCTTTTATTGGCATTACAACAACAGAACATACAATCTACCAGCGACGGCAACAGCACCAAGCCTTTCCTGGTGACACTGAATCCTCCTCATGTCCCAGATCATGTCCTGCTCAAGTGGAACTCTGGCCATCCTGTTGTGTCTGTTGATGCTGCCAAGGCTTCTCTTGAGCTTCAGTGCATCCAGGGAAAGAGAGGAGTATGGTTCTGCGGGGCATACCAAGGCTATGGTTTCCATGAAGATGGACTTAAGGTAGGTACAATATAGATTCTTTTTACTTTATTTACCTACTCCCTTCTTTTTATAATTCTTATCGTGATTTTAGTTCAAATTTTAACTAAAACCACAACAAAAATTATAAAACGGAGGGATTATATAGTATTTTTACGTGCAATGACATGTTGGTGTGCGCGGTGCAGGCTGGGAAAGCCGCACCTCAAGGTTTGCTTGGGGAGAAAGGTGGCTGCATTCTGGTGAACCCGAAGCCGATGGTTCCGTCATGGACCGAGGCTGGGGCACGCCTCTTAGTAACGAGATTTCTCAATCAGTACATATCCATCGGCAACTTGACGTGAGTGACTGAGTTCCTCCTTCAATCAATTCGTCCACAAATTAATATTTTTGATAGCTTGATTCTCTACCTTCCCCATATAGCTTGCTTGAAGAAGGGGGCACCATGTTCAGTTTTGGCGAAGCATGCACCGTGTGCGATGTCAAGTCTGTCATGCGAGTTCACGACCCTCTCTTCTATTGGAAGGTCTCATTCGCTTTTGAGCTCAATAGTTTGTCCACTTGTTTGATCAATTTTGATTATCTGATGATCTAATCTTAGGTGAAATGTGTAATTTTCAGCTCGCGACCGAAGCTGACATTGGTCTGGCGGATGCGTATGTCAACGGTTACATCTCTTTCGTTGATAAGAAACAAGGGCTTTTGAATCTTTTTCTGGTAAAATAAAGATTGCATTCATTCGCAACTCGAGTAATCGATCAATTGTGTGTCCCAGTGTTTACTTACATCTAGAATAAGCAACGCATATCCCGCAACATACAGATCATCATCGCCAACAGAGATGCGCAGAAGAGTACTACTGGTGTTGGCAGTAAACGGTAATCTAAATAATGAAATTATACAAGTAGTAGTAGAATTTAGTAATTAACCAACCATCTCGAACTAGGCTTTCGCCCCGCTTTATAAATAAAGCCACATCGGCCGAACAGATACAAGGTGGAGGGGAGACCCCTTTACAAGGCAGATCAAAAGAAACAAGAAAGACGCGGAAGCCTAAACTTGCCACCGAGGACAACGAGCCGAAACTAGGGTGACCCGGGGCTCCACGACGACGCCCCCAAGAGGGTCACGACACACCGCGCCGCCGCCGTCGAGACCAAAAGTCAAGGGTTTTCACCCGGAGCCCTGTCGTGCGGGAGGTAGCCGCACCGACGCCCCCAAGGAGGTAACGATACCCGCAGGCACCGCCGCCGATGGTGCCGAAGCACAGAGCTTTCGCCCGAAAAAACCTCCAACCGCTCCCCGGCAACTGCCACGCTCGTTGACCCCAAGAAAGGCTGCCGACACGCGATCTGGGAGTTGCCTTAGCCGAAGCGCCGCCAACACCGAAACCTCCCGTCGCCCTCTCCTCGCCATCCACATGACCAGGGGGAGGAGCCACCACCACTGCCACGGCGCTCGCCGAAGAGACACCCGCGCAGACCGCCTTCCGGAGCCGCCGCCCCGGCATCCCCGAGCTCTAACCAAAGCTCCGACCGACGCCGCATCGAGCCACCGACGATAGGGCCGGGTCGGGCTCACGGACGTGAGGAAACCGAGGCACGACCAGCTTGGGGGAGGGGACCTGCCCTCCATCACCCGCGGTGAGTGCCGTCCGGACACAGCAGCAGAGCAAGACAGGGCTGGAACATGCCCAGATCAGGCCCGGCCCGCCGGCCAGGCCCAGATCAGGCCCATAATGGGCCCCCCTGCTCCGCCGCTGCGCTGCTGCTGCCAAGACGCCGCCGCCGTCGATCCCTAACCTCCCGAGCCACCCTGCGCCCTGTCGCCGCCGCGGGCGCCATGGACGCCGCCAGATCTCGGGTCGAGCTCACGCCTAAAGCCCGGGCCAGAGCCGCCCCCGCCGCCAAGAGGGAAGGAGGCGCCGCCGTGCCTCACCGCGAGGAAGACGGACCCCGCCGCCGAGCTCCAGCGCCGCCAGAGGCTCCGTCGCCGGGCCGAGACAACCCCGCCGCCGAGCCCCGCCGCCTCCAGCACTCTGCTCCACCACGGCCGCGGCTCGCCGGCCCGCCGCGCCGGGAGGGGTTGGAGCCGAGCCGATGCCGCCACCTCGCCGTCCGACGCGCGCCACGGCAGCGCCGCCATGGAGCCCGACGCCAGCCCCACACTCTGCCCCAGGAAGACGGCCCCGCGAGCGCCCGCACCGAGGGAGAGGCCGAGAGAGCCCCGCCGCCGCCGGCGCTGGCCGGGCTTCGCCCAGGCGCGCCCTCCTGGCGGCGGCAAGGGAGGGGGAGGGGGGAGAGGGGGCGGCGGCGGCGCGGCAAGCTAGGGTTCCCCCCTGTCGCCACGCGGGGGCGACGAGGGAGGATACCGGGTCCAACCAGAACTTTCCTCATTAACCAACCATCTACTCCTACTATCCAAGTAATTCTTGTATGGTTAATGGTGGGCAGGGGTTGGTGGACACCCTTGCTTCTAACAGCCGGTATCGCATCTGCTAAATATTTCCTGCGCCACGTCTCAAGGAAGAATGCTGTCACGCAAACCCGTTGGAACATTTCTCAGCACTATGATCTGGTCATTTCTAATGCCACTTCTTCCTGTTACATTCCGCTCTCTTGCACTACTGTGTATTATCAAGAGCTGACATATTAAATCACAATATATTCCTTATATGTATGTGGGTGCAGAGCAACGAGTTATTCTCGCTTTTCATGGATCCAACCATGACTTACTCTTGTCCCATTTTCAAGGTTTGCTAATTGAGTGACTCTGAGTACTACAAACAACTAGATGTGTCTGTCAATGATGAACAAAGTGTTATTGAGATACCTTTGTTCCTTTGGCAGACGGAGGAGGAAAGCTTAGAAGTTGCCCAGCTGCGTAAAATTAGACTCCTGATCGATAAGGTAATACAGTACTATTAATCAATACAAGTATGAAGATGGACTCATCGTGATGCATAACATACACACAAACAATTGATCTAACCAATATGTCATAACTAAAGGCCAAAGTGGGGCGGGATCATCATGTCCTTGAAATCGGTAGCGGTTGGGGCAGCTTAGCAGTGCAAGTGGTGAAGCAAACTAGCTGCAAATACACAGGGGTCACCTTGTCTGAGGAGCAGCTTAAATACTCACAAAGGAAAGTGAAAGAAGCTGGCTTAGAGGTAACCTGATTATTCCACAGGGAATTCATGTTGTTAGGTTGACTAAGAGTTTCGCATATTTTAGTCATATTTCTTATATAGTTAATAATTCTTAGAGAACTCAATGAATCAGCTACCCCCTTAGAAAACTATTATATGAAAAAAATAGAAAATGTGGTAATGTTATGCCTTTCTCAGGACCGTATCACTTTCCTGCTGTGCGACTACCGTCAGATACCAACTTGTCAGAAGTATGACAGGATAATAGCTTGGTAAGTCATAATATCATTATCAGTTTATCACCCATATGACTATCATCGACCTGACAGAAACATTTATTCGGATGCATGATCGTAGCGAGATGATTGAAGCAGTTGGCCACGAGTACATGGACGATTTCTTTGGTTGCTGCGACACACTTTTGGCTCCAGATGGCGTGTTTGTCCTTCAGGTGCAGAAACTATGTCCTCATCACAAAAGAAAAAATTGTATCCAACTACATATATGTGTAAACTGAAATTTCGACGTCTAATAAGAATCATCCGACATGAACTAAATAAATTGAAACATACATAAATGCAGTTCACAGCAATTCCAGAAGACCGGTACGACGAATATAGAAGAAGTTCAGACTTCATAAAGGAGTATGTCTTTCCAGGGGGTTGCCTTCCTTGCTTCGCCAGGGTGACGTCTGCCATGTCCACCTCATCCAGGCTCTGGTATATATTTTCCTTCATCCCTACGTACTGCTCAAGTGCTCATGGATCTAACTATATATGTATGTCCTTCCACAACTATTTACTTGCTTTGGATCGAGTAATATAACCCCCTTGAGTCGATTGCATGCAGCGTCCAGCATGTTGAGAACATCGGGTACCACTACTACCCGACCCTGATACGCTGGAGGGACAACTTCATGGCAAACAAAGAGTATGCATATAAGCATCATCCATCTCCACTACTCGTAGATGCTAAGCCAGAACGCGTAACATTTTTGGTATACGTAAATCTGTTTGTGAATTTTGCAGCGTGATTTCAGCTCTAGGATTTGACGACAGGTTCATCCGTATATGGGACTACTATTTCATATACTGCGCGGCTGGTTTCGTATCACGGACTCTTGCAAATTACCAGGTATGTGTGCTGTGAAGTCAGTCAACATATGTTTGTTGTAGGGTGAGTTAGTCAGCATTGCAATGTAAATTAATGGTCTTTCTCCACTATAAATAGTGTTGTTTGCAGTCCTCCCAGTATCGACCCTTTTTCTAATGTTTGATGCATGCAGATTGTGTTTTCTAGACCTGGAAACAAGCTGGCCTTTGGAGATAACCCGTACGCAAGCTTCCCGGCAGCCTAGCTGCTTGATGACTTGAACAATTTCATACTCTTCATAAAGGTTCTACAATCTTATGGGATATGTATTATTTTTTGGAGTGTGGTTGTATATACTACCCCCCCATAAGATTCAACACTATTATCCAACAGAAGGATGTGCGCCATAAGACGATCCAATAATTCCATTGAATAATAGGCTTGCATTATGTGATATAAACTAGCATAGCGAATTGCGCAGGAAACGTATTTAATTATCTTTAATTCCACAGGAAAACAATTTCATACCCCTGAACCTTGACCATACAGCTAAATTGTATTGCCTCCCGCTCTCGGCATTCTAGGTTTTACCCTCTTCCTTACACTCTCCTTTCTAAGGGAGGAAGGCACGTCGTAATTTCAGTTGTCCTAGATAGTTCCCCAAAAAATTTCAAATCACCCTTTTCTCCTCCCCCAGGCTGTTTCAGCAGAAGCAAGATTTCAGGATGTCGCGGCACCCTGAAGCAGATTCCGAAATTTCAGACATCACCAGTTGCCTGACCAGCCTTTTTTTATGGCAATATGAGAGATGCATGGAACTGGAACAACGACGGACGATATCTAGACAGAATTACTCCACCCGGTTTCATACTTTACCCCACAGCTATCACGAACATCCAATTTTTATGCATTCTTTTCTAGAAAACGCAAAGGACCTGTGTGTTTCATTTCATTGCATAGGTAGAGTTAAAAGGTACAACCTCACGAGGAGGCACCATAAAGGGTGCGGGAAAATGAAAACTAATGAACGTCCCAGGTGGACGGCAACACAACCCTTAGGCCTTTGGCCCCAGCCCTGGCCCACAAACTAATCTCTTCCTTAATCTTTGCAGCAAGGGAGGATGTAGAAGGTTGGGCGCCGTTGAAAACGCAATCGTTCCGGTGTTTCCAGATCATCCAGGGGATCAGGAGGGCCGTGGAGGCGAGCGCACCCTGGAGCGACTTGGGGGTATCGTGCTTCGCTTTTTGCCACCAGTCTATGAGGGATGGTTCGCTGCTCGGGGCGGCGGCTGTCATCCTTAGCCAGGCTAGGGTATCATGCCAGACTTGCCTAGCAAAGGGGCAGGTCAGCAGCAGATGCCGAATAGTCTCTGGCTCCTGGTCGCATATGAGGAAGCGGGGGTGGTGTTGAAGCCCATGCCGTGCGAGGCGCTCGGCGGTCCAGCAGCGATCTTGATCAGCTAACCAATGGAAGAATTTGACCCGTGCGGGTGCCCATGTTTTCCAGATCAACTTCCAGGAGTAACAAGTGGTTGATCCACGGAAGGTGGCCAGGTAGCAGGAGTTGGCTGTGTATTCGTCGTCGTGAGTCCACTTCCATCGTAACTTGTCAGGTTCATCGGTGAGGAGTGTGTCCTGGAGCAAGTGCCAAATCCTGAGGTATTGGCCGATCTCATGAATGCCAACCACGCCTTGAATGTCGCGAGCCCAGCTGTTCCCAAGTAGGGCCTGGGCGACCGTCCTGATCCGCCGGCACCGTTTGGGCACGCAATTGTATAGGAGTGGCGCAATCTCGCTGATGGCACGACCGCTGATCCAGCGATCCTCCCAAAATAGTGCTCTGTGCCCGTTGCCAAGCATCATGGAGGTGGAGGCGAAGAAGAGTTGTTGTTCCTCAGGCGAGAAGTGGAGGTCGAGTCCGCTCCAAGCACGAGTGTCGTCGGTGCGGGCGAGCCACATCCAGCGGATCCTTAGGGAGAGACCGGTGCGTTCCAGGTCGCGCACCCCTAGGCCACCTTGCTCGATAGGGCGACACACACGCTGCCAATTGACATGACAATGCCCACCTTGGGCATCGGCGCGCCCAGCCCACAGGAATTCGCATTGTAACTTCTCGATCTGCTTGAGTGTCTTCTTAGGTGGCGCGATGACGAGCATCTGGTGCAGGGGTATTGCACCCAGCACGGATTTCACCATGGCTAGTCTGCCGGATTTGTTCATAAGCCCCGACATCCAAGTAGGTAGCTGGTTAGCAACCTTGTCCACGAGTGGCTGTAGCTGAGCGGCGGTGGGGCGGCGGATGGTGAGTGGGATCCTGGCTGTAGCTGAGCGGCGGTGGGGCGGCGGATGGTGAGTGGGATCCCCAGATAGGTGATCGGCTCGGCAGGTCCACAATGGGACAACCCAGAGTATGGACAGAGGCCGCGTCCTCAGCATTGCAGCGAAGTA
Source organism: Avena sativa (assembly GCA_916181665.1). Taxonomy (NCBI): domain Eukaryota; kingdom Viridiplantae; phylum Streptophyta; class Magnoliopsida; order Poales; family Poaceae; genus Avena; species Avena sativa. Next base: position 292,134,543 of record OV702296.1, read on the forward strand.
GGGTTCATTGCAGCGAAGTAGGGTTGCCGAGCTTTTGGTGAAGTTAACCTTGAGGCCTGAGGCGGCGCCGAAGAGCTGGAGGATCGCACGCACGGCCGCAACGTCGTCGGGCTGTGGGCGGCAGAAGAGTACGACGTCGTCAGCATATAGGGAGATGGGAGGGATCGCCCGTCGTGGGTGGAGCCTCTGCATGATGCCAAGCTCGGTGGCGCGTCGGATCAGCTTGCTCAAAACGTCCACCGCAAGGACAAACAGCTGCGGGGACAGCGGGTCACCCTGTCGGAGACCTCGACGGTGCCAGATCGGCGGCCCAGTCACACCATTGAGGAGGATGCGGGTGCTAGCCGAAGATAGGAGGATGGCCAGCCATTCGAGACTCGTGCTTGGAGCGGACTAACAGTTACCATGGTCGGTAGATCGACTTCTGGCAAAGCATGGTGGTCACAATAAACAGGCCCAAGTTTCCAGAAGCTAATTCGGTATATTGTCATTTATTAGATAAGCTATCATGATGCGTACCAGCATAACAGTACACCACATATCAACAAGTACATATAGTCCTTCCACGGGCAAGCTCAATCTCGATGCTCATGAAAATAAGCAGCTTGTAGAGCATTTGCCTTTTCGGAAGCCACTGAAGCATCTATACCTCTGCCCTCCACCAAGTATGCTTTCTCCTGCAAACACAAAAGAAGGATCCACTTCATAGTTGCAGGGTTACTGGAAACAGAAAAAATGGTGCGTCTAAGGAGTGCTTTCTGTCTAATGATTAGAACCTAAGTGAATCTGTTGAGCTGCATAAAACCATTGACTGCGAAAAAATGGTGCATCTAAGGAGTTCTTTCTGTCTAATGATCAGAACTTAAGTGAATCTGTTGAGCTGCATAAAACCATTGACTCTGAATGCACTTGACCTACGTTCGTGCAAGGGCTGGTGTGCGTGGATAACTACTAGCATCGACAATGCCAAATAAAGTTTACTAGATTCGTCATGACTATGCATAGATAACTACTAGCATCGACAACGTCAAATTAAGTTTACTAGATTCATCATGAAATACAAATTTATAATTTATACATATTTTTATGCGAGTCAACCTAATTTCATAGAAATTGGTGGCCAAAGTGTCATCTTCAAGGTCATATTACTTTAAAAAGGAACTTATATCGTGAGTAATAAAGAGTACCAAATTTCAGATAGAAGTCTCAAAGACCTTGTTGGATTGATGTATTTGGTGCATGCCGATTTATTTGTACAGGTATATTTTGAGCAATGAGTTGGTTGACAGTTTTCAAATCTTTACTAAGTCTGTTAAGAGATAACAGCGAGAATATAACGTAAAATGGAAAGAAAACAATGTAGTTGTGAAGGAACTCTACCAGCAAGCGCCACAAGAAAGGTGCACCCTCTCGTTTGCTAATTTGTTTGACAAGTACCTCAATTGCTGTGTACCATCCAAACTGTGTTAGCTCCTCACATAAAGGCAACAAAACACTAGTTATACTTTTAAAGCAATAAAGACCAAATACCTGTAGAAGTTTCTCCAGCATTTATTAGGACAGTGTACCAAACTTCATTGAAGACGTCCACTTGTTCATCTGATGCGCCAATCATCTAATTGTATATTTCTTATGCTTAGTAAAAGTAAATTCATAATTACTTTTCTGGAAACAATAGGTTCAGTGATCCTACTTTATAACTAAGTCCATCGAAGTCTGGACCCAAAATGTCAAACACCATCTTGTGCTCTCCTTTTCCATATTTAGAAACAGCATCTGCTAGCTGTATCAAAGAAAGCAACAAACAGCAGCAAAGTCAAACAACTTTCCAATGAAAACTTGTGGTTTTATCATGGAGTACGAATGATGCAATAGATTTGCATGCAAGAAGGGAAAATACAAAATAATAAGAGATACTGGAAAGCAACATATCCGATATCAATCCAGAAATGAACATACAACTGTGTGCCAGTAACATTCAGGAACGATAACTGAGGATTCCACTTTTCAAAAATACTACAGTAACAGTAGTACATTCTTTATTCATGATGTCAATGTTAGTCTAAGGTTACAGTGTACATCTGGTATCTCCAATAGCATTTAACCTTGCACAAAGAATTAAGCACACCTGAATTGCCCTGTTCATTACTTGTTGTCTCTTTGCTTCCATTGAAGAGACTCTGCAAGAAATAAAATCCAATATTCAGAACCCTTATGACAAGACAGTCTTGTGTTTCCCGCAAAAGACAGCCATTCAGATATCTAACCTTGATCGCAGTGAGTCCAGCAGATTTTCTGCTGCTTTAGTTTCATTCATACTTGATAATGCCCATAATATAAGTAAATCAAGGAGCCATTCCGCATGCCAAATGGACTGAGCAAAGTTCAAACTGGAGCAGTCAGTAGAATGAATCTCTTACAGTTCAGTTTATATCTGTAAAATGGTCTTGAGAATAGTATAGGCAGCCCAGTTAAATCAACATTTTCTAACCGATATCGAAAACGTTTCCAGTTTGAAATAGTACCTCTTTCTTAAGCTCATCTAGCAATGCTGTTAACCTCTCTTTGGCCGGACCAATTTCACCACGTACATACAAACGAAGTAGCAAACCGAGAGCATTCAAATACACCTGAAGGCATCATAATTGATTCAGTATCTCAGATATTTATGTCTAGGAAAAATGACCACCAATAATACCTCTGCTGCCTCACTATCACTTCTATCGAGTTCCTTCATGATGTTTTGATCGTACACCTCCAGAACTTTCCTAATAGGGGATTCACCTTCCAAGTAACAGACTGCTACATGCCACCAGTTGTGCGTAAGCCTACATGGGAGAAGGAAATAGTTTTCCAAGAAATCATGTCTTGCATCATTAGAAAGGGTATCAAGTGGAAAACTGCATACATAAATGATGAGCATGCTATCCATGATGGCGAACATGACTCCATGAATTCGGTAGCTTCTCTGAAGCGACATTCCTGCTGGAAAACATGGCACATCTGCAAGATAGAATGGAGAATGTAGCTTACATTAAAGAATGTTCGTTTGCTGTAGCATGCACATATCAGATATTGAAACTTTTATGCTAAAGTACATTATCTAAATTTAACAGCCCATGCATGAGGACAATTCACTAAGAACATGCAGACATATCCCACCATAACAAGAAAATAAACATGAGTTCTTTTTCACAAAGGAAGTCTTTACTATCATGTTATTCCAAGGAAATGAAAATGTAAGGATGTAGAATACAAAGGATCAAAATTAAGAGAATGGCGGTTATAGACATCTGAATGAACTCAGTATTAGCTAAACGAAACTGATCTTGTCATATTTTTCCAAAATTTTAATAGATCAGTCCAAGAACTACTTTGCAATATGCGCAGATTCTCCAAGAAAAACCTCACAGAGTTTGCAGGACAGCACAAAGCTTCAACACTGGCGACCCTTGTTGCTGTGCAACGCATCCCCATAAGCGTACATGTCAACCAAGTAGGGGGTAAACCATTTTGTTCCCTGGGCATGGATTGTACAGTAACTTAAGACTTTTGGATTTGTCAACTGTTTTTATCAGTTAATAATCAGCTTTCAATGATTATTGATTGTTTAGCCTAAACATGATCTTGGTGTTGAGATTTATTAGGACATTCTGTTTCAAGTATTGAAAGACTTCCAGTGGTAATTAAAGCGGAAGATTCGTGAAAGGAGCGGATCATTAAAGTGGTAGTATAGGTGCTAATTGCTATTGGAGTCATTTTGTTGAAAATGCAAGTGACCTTTCCAGTGATATTTCTTTACACAAATACCTAGCAATCTAGCATTAAAAAGATTTAAAAGGCATGATGTGATGATGCTATTATTCGGCACAGCAGACTACTCCACTGAATGATTTACTACATACCCATGAAGTAAATCATGAGGTTCAAACTACTGACAACTCAGCAACTAGATGTAATTACTGAAGCTATATATAGCAAAATCACAAATCATCCACATACATTATGCTGTGACCAGAAGTCATTCTTGTTTATAGCCAAGCCTTTCCGTGCAGCAACCTCAGCTTCATCCATTCTTCCAAGCTCTAGCAAAGGGAAAGCGAGCATGCCATATATAAAGTTCTGATCCTGGTTCTCTGGCAAAACCTGATCAGCGATGAATGTGAGGAATTAATAAGAACTCTTGGTACAGTAGTATTTTCATACAAGGAGCTGCTTTGGTTTGAGAACTTCGCGCATTGGGCTATCGGCATAACCAGACAATTTTTAATGAATATGGTAAAATGATGATAGTATGATACATTATCACTGAGTTTCATTCACTGAGCTACCCTGATGTTAGAAAACTGTGGTCATTCTACTCCTTCAAGCAATTTGCTTAATTTTACTTTTACTTTGACCCAAAGCTGCTGCTGCTATCGGCACAACCAGATAATTTTTAATGAATATGGTAAAATGATGATACACTGTATAAGCTGAGTTTCATTCACTGAGGTGCCCTGATGTTAGAAATTTGCGGGCATTCTAGCCCTCTAAGCAACTGCTTAATTTTATTTTCACCCAGAGCTTCTGTTGAATATATAAAATTGCTCAGCACAAGTGCACCTCAGGAACAGAAGAAACAGCATGAGTATTACTGGGTTAACTATGAAATTTACAAGCATAAAACCACACCTCTTATACTGAGCTTACTTGTTGGACGAATTCGAGGGACGTGTCCGGGCGTCCCACGTAGAAGCAGATGAGCTGCGCTCTCTTGAGAGACATGAGATCCCTGGGGAACTCCTTGAGCAGCTGTCACACACAAAGCATGTGATAGTCATCAGTCAATCGGTACACGCTTCGGCAGTAAGCAGAATCCAACAGCAGAGGGTTGAGTTTCCGAATTCGGCCGCCGCGAACCTCGAAGTGCCGCTCGATTGCCACCTCCGTGTCCCTCTCCTCGCCGACGAGTGCAGAGAGCGCCCGGAACACCGCCCTCTCGTACCCCGTCGCTTTGCCCTTGATGATTGAAGCAAACGAACGAACACACACGGCGCGAGTAAGCCACGAGTCAACGGGGGAATTTTCGGAAGGGAAAACAGAGCGAGGGGGTCGAGCGGACGATGAGGTGGGGGGAGCTAGGGGCTTACGAGGCTGTCGGCTGCGGCGGCGAGGAAGTCGGCGGCCCTGGCGTGGTCCCGCGGGGCGACGAAGTGCGCGGCGAGCGCGGAGGCGAGCGCGCAGGACGGGTCGGCGGCCGCGGCGCGGAGCACGGCGCGCCCGCGGTGGCGGCCGAAGGTCATGGACTGCTCGTAGTAGTCGTCCAGCGCGGCGCCGCAGTCCGCGGACGCCGTCCGGTACTCCTGCCCCCACATGTCCCTCCTTACCTCCCCCTCCGCCGCCGCCATCTGTCGCCGCGTCGCGCCGTTGGCTGTGCTGTGCGTCCTGCTTCGGTGTGGATTGCTCAGCACGGTTGGCGTCGCGTCAGCGCTGGAGCTCGGGAGTGGGGGAGTGGGAAGAAGGGTCGAGAGGCCGCGTGCGTGGGGGTGGTTGTTGCGGTGAGGTGCCTGCCTGCCTGCCTGCCGTGGCGGGTTCGCCTCGCTACGTCCGCGTCGCGCCCGGTGGTTCGGCGGTCAGACAGCACAGCACAGGGTGGGGGCAGTAGGGGCGTCTGTTGCGTCGGCCCGCGCGTCAGTGGTTTTGGGCCCGGGTCGTGGGATCGTGGGTTCTTCCCATGCCGAGGCGCCTCGCGGCCGCCGGATGCCGAGGCGCCTCGCGGCCGCCGGATGCCGACGCGGCGCCACACGAGGAGCGGGGGGAGAGAACGAGGAAGAGCTTTTTTTTGCGGGGAAAATTAGGTAACGAGGAAGAGCTGAGGTGGCAGAGTTACGCATTTACTACTTGGATTTGGACTGTGCCGACAGAAAGTTTGAAAGTGACTGCAGAATTTGGAAATGGAAATTATGAATTCTACCAAAAGCGTAAGATGTCACAAGTCAGTTGAAAGTGACTGAAGTTTTGTTGAAAGGCGGTGAATTTTGTTGAAAGTAACAGAAAGTTATTGATGTGGTAAGTTTGAAACATACGTACATTTCTAATTTTGTGGCTTATTTATACTCCCTCCGTTTGGAAATATAAGATGCTTTAGATTAGTAAGATGTATCTAGACATGTCTTAGTGTGTAGGTTCAAATTAATCTACGTACTAAAAGGTGTCTAGATACATTTACTTTATAAACCTAAAAATTAAGTTATTTATGTGGTTTCTGCAGAAAAAGGTTTTATTAACAAAAGATAATTTATCAAGAAGAAATTGGAATGGTTGCAAGAAATGTTGTTTTTGTGATGGAGATGAGACAATTGAACACTTGTTTATTTCCTGCCCCTTTGCTAAAATTATCTGGCGTATTGTTTTCTTTACTTATAATCTTCCACCTCCGACCAATATTACTAATATGTTTGGGAATTGGTTAAATGGAATGGATAAGGATAATAAAGCTAGTATACGTATAAGGGTATCGGCTTTATGTTGGGCTATATGGAAATGTCGCAATGATGTTATTTTTAACAAGGTTCGAGTTCCATCTTTTTTGCAGGTTATTATCTCGGCATCACGATGGATCCAGCTCTGGGCTTTTTTGCTCCCGGAGCAGATACGCCCCATGATGGTTTCTGGATGCAGCCGTCTGGTGATGGTCGCTCAGGATATTTACTACCAGGCTATGTGGCGTCATGCTAGTAGATTGACAGATGTTTAGCCTTTGCTATGCTGTCCTTTTTTTAGCTTTCCTTGAGTGTTCTGAGGTTTGGTTGTTCCAATCTTCATGATTGTCCAATTGTAACTTCAAAATTTTAGACTCTAAAGTAATAAAAAGGGCTGTGTGCATCCTTTGGATGCAGAGGCCGGGGCACACCCCCATTTCGAAAAAAATAAAATAAACCTAAAACATCTTATATTTTCAAAAGGAGGGGGTACTTAGTTAAATTGAAGACTCCTAAAGCATGAAATGAATCGAGGGATTGTGTTTTCTAGGTCCGCCATGCGCAAGGAAACCTCATATCGAAAAGCAAATGCCACACTTTTCTCTCTAGGGGACCGCTAACAAGACACCACCCTAAACTCCCATTCCAATCTCCTCCATTCCTAAAAAAACACATTTGCAAAGGTTAGCCATTTCCAATCCAAATATTTGAATAAAACGATCTGATATTACCTCATTGTATTCAAAAAAGGGAGAAGATAATTGATGGGCGTGGAAGACAACTAATAAGTGCTCCAGGTCGTCCTGGCCATGAGCAGGGACGGATCCAGGATTTGACCATAGGAGGGGCCGAGAAGACAACGACTATAAAATAGGTTTATAACAACATTATACTAAATCTTAAATATATTTAGTTTTGTTATCCAAACACATTTTCTATAACTAAAGCTTAATTTTATTTGCTTTACCACTACAAATCCGTTAAATAACAAGTCTATGATCTTATGAACGGTAAAATTTATAGAAAATTTCCTTACAAATACGAATAACTATATAAGGTTGTATAAGAATACTAAATAAATCAAGGGCCACATCAATGGTGGGAAGAAGAAATTCACCATAAAAGACATAAACATTGAAACTATACCAAGTTTTATTGTGTATACTATGGATATCAAATTGGAATATTATATGTTTTGCAATAAAAAGCAAACTACATTCTACTAGTTTGAGTGTATATCAAATAACTCGATAACACAACAATTCAATAATTATTTAATCACTAAATACTTTGTAATAAAATTGGTGCATATAATCCGCAATTGATTTGACTAAGCAATTTCTATTAGATAGGGTAATCAAACTAGCAATTCCAGTAGCCAACATGCATATATCTCGGATCATACCTTAGGACGACCACTTCACGTATTGAACATGCTGTGTGGAGGAAGCATGTCATAGTTGATAGTTTCTAGACGCATGAGAGTTATTCTTTGTGCCTTCACTAATCAGTAATCACGGACACGCCGACACTTGAATACAAAATCCTGATACTGATGGTGGTGCCACAACGGTGGCGAAGAAAGGAGAAATAAGCCGATTAGATCATCGAGGGAAATCGAGTAGAGAAGAAATTCCGATATGTCCCATGGATCAGTTGCTCGATATGTGGTTTTGCTGATACTTCAATACATATGTACTATACCTTGGTAGCTAATGTTTTGGGCTTGTCCCATAAAACTTGAGCAATCAACACATTGCATATATTGTTCTAGGCTAATGGATAGTGTATTACAATTAGTAATTGAGCATCAAAATTTAGTGCTAGCCCCCATTGCATATCCTTGAGGAGGGCCGGACCATAGGGGGGGCCTGGCCACCCCTCGCCCCTTCCTAGATCCGCCCCTGGCCATGAGTGTCGTTGTGTCAAGGAAAGTACTCTGAGGGGATAAACACCGAAGGCGCTAAATCTTGACCTCAATTGTAACAATAAGATATTTCACTCGTTTGGTTGGAAACAAGTCATATCATAGCACACCCGAGATTGGAGACTTCGAGCCTAAAATGGTTCCTCTATTTGACGAGTCGAGGACACTCTCGGAAGATCTGCCCAATCTAAAATCGTCATTATTTCTCATGTTATCTTTGCAGCTCCAATCTAGCTCATGCATTTTATAATATCTATTTACATGTATACTTGTAGATATACGGCTATTATCCATCTTGGGTACAAGGACTTTTTTTACAGAGGTACAAGGACTTGGATAAACCATGATGTTGTTATTCTTTCCGACGAGATCCTCGTGACTGTGGTAGTAAATTAACCTTCAACGCAATATAAACCCAAAACTTAGCTAACACCATTGCTTGACAACAAACTATTATCTTTTTATTCTACCATTGAAAACGATGTAGAGACCAGGGTGCTTCCCCTTTTCGAAAAGAAAAATTCACATGTCTAATATCATGTGAAACTTTGACTAGTCATAATGGAGACTAGGGTGCTTCCCCTTCGCTACGTCATTTGGATCGGTTGCACACCTAGAAATATTAACGAATTTGGTCAATTCGCAAGCTCAAAGGTCTAAATTGATATTTCTCGCACATTGTACCCAAGCTGGAGCATGACAGGAGAGAGAGGATATACCCAGCACTGCGTTGGACCAACTTAAAGATTGTGATCATCAAAGATTACTATGGATTTCTTTTTGTGTTATGCACACATCCTCTCTCCAAATTCTTGCAAGTTTCTGATATATTCCGAATGTCGTCATTGTAAATTATGTGATTTTTTTTGCTTCAATCAACGATCTCTCGAGTGTCAACTCTATCCACTGCGTTTTAAAATCATGGAGACTTGATCCATGGTGTCCCCGTCGTCGTACATGTTCTCTGGTACGCAGCGATGTCGTTTCCTTCATCTTGCCCGTCCATTTCGGATCGAACGGCGCGTAAGCTGTGCCAGCAACGTCTGGTGCCACTACCACTGACCAACCAAACCTCGGGCTTTCTCCTCCATCGCCTCGAATAAAAATCCACCGCGACAAGATCCAAAGTATCCAACTCATCATCTCCATCTAAAAAAAAACTCATCATCCGAGAGAGCAGAGAGACCCGAGAAGGCGCCATGAACAATAGTCACGTGGAGGAGGAGGTCGGGAAGCTCAAGGAGGAGATCCAGAGGCTGGGGCAGCAGCAGCCCGACGGCTCCTACAAGGTTGGTTAGGCTTCTTCCTCCTCCCGAAAACTATCGCAGATCTGGCATCTCCGCCCGCGTTCTACGCGATTTGTCCGGAGGCTTTTCTTCTTCCCCTGCCTCCCGCCGATACGCAGGTTGGTGTGCGGGCGCGGATCGGTTCGTCTGACGTGTGATTCACCCGCCATTGCCGCCCATTTTGCTGGATTCGGTGGCGATCGCTGCGGTTCAGCTGATCTGCGTATGCGAGCCGTTGTGATGCTGGATTTTGCGAATGACGCGTGGGGTACAGATCCATAATTTACTATTCTGATTCCAGTCGTACGGGGTCATGAAACTTAGCTGATCCAAACTATTTGCGTTTTAGAACACACCGAATGGTCTGGATGACCGATAAGCTAAACCACAAGACAGAATTTTCCCCATTCCTTGCCTGTGGGGCAGAATTGACTGTAGATTTTCTATGGTTACTGTATGTTCGTTCTGTTGAGTTCGCATTTCGTCAACTAGAATATGTGGATGGAAGTGTTAATGAAGTATAAGAAAGCACATGTTCACCACTAATGGAAGCGCAGTTTGGTAGGTTGATATTCTATTGGAAATGAAGGTGTCAACTATGATAGTATGAAAATTAAAAGAAATGGTAGCTGTGTAATTGCGCACCTTTTCCAGAATTCTTGATAGCACGGTTCCCATTGGTCTTGTAACATCGTGGTACGGTTTTATCTGATGTTTACGATCTCAAGAAGATGGTTATGTTAATCATGTTGCGTTGATAGCCTGCTCATGTTTACATGAGATTAAACGAGTAAATGAAAACGCATCTTGCCATCCAATGAGTATCAAGTGTCTAGTCACCAAGGATTATGTTTTTTTTTGTAAGCTTCAGTCACATATTCCCTTTTGTTCTTAATGATCTAATAATGTTCTAAAGTACCTATAGTCACTTAAAAGGGATCCTCACTGTGATTTCTCTGTTTTCCTTTTTAGATGAAGGCTAAATTAAGTATGCCTCTGTGCAGTAACGTAGGTCTTATTTTTTGTCAAGTTCACAAGAATTTAGGAATATCATCAGTTAGTCATCATTCCCTTCCCTTACTCCCATGTACTCTATTTTTTCTTTCATTTCTCGTGTAGTCTCCATGCCTCCCCAAGGAGGAGCATTGAGATGACACATATTTGTTAGTGAGAGCAATGCTATGTGGTTTATAACATTAGCAGTGTAAGGAAAAATATCTAGAAACCTTAAGACAACATACACTTCAGGACGAAATGAGATGGCAAAAACCACCTATATTTCTGGATGGAGAGAGAAACTTTGCAACTGATAAAAGTCTCTTATTTCGGGATAACTAATACAAACTACGTTACCCTGTAAATCATGTAATTTTTTCGGGTATGTGATCTTCAGCCTTGAATCTAAATAAATTTTGACATCAAAATAGACAAATGGTTACAGGAATACTCTAGTATGACATCATGGCAGATTTCGTAGACCTGTATAAATCTTGATTTTTATTCTAATGCTGACATGGCATATTCTTCAAGCACACAACACTACAACAGGCAGGTGATGATTCTAAAGACCTGCTAAATGTAGCTCTCATTTCGTTAAAAGAGTTTGGTGTTGTGTGTTTTAAACATGTATCGTATGAATAAAATTATCAGTTGCTACACTTATAATGATGATATTCTATAATAGAAATTTATCCACCAGTAAGTTTGTCATTTAACTTCACTGCATCTTGTGAACATATTCAAAGCTTGTCAACTTGTGTAATTGAAGTATTGTGGTTTGCAGGTCAAGTTTGGTGTTCTCTTCAATGATGACCGCTGCGCAAACATATTTGAAGCATTAGTTGGTACCTTACGGGCTGCCAAGAAGAGGAAATTTGTCACCTATGATGGCGAAATGCTTCTGCAGGGTGTTCACGACAATGCGGAGATAATCCTCCTCCCTCCTGCAGTAGCTGCTGCTTGAAGTTTGCAGCACCGGAAAGTCTCTCATGTCATTGTGTCGGCGTGTTTATAATTTGTTGTGCTTAAATTCCCATTAACCGTCTGGTATTCCCGAAAGAGTACTATTGTGTGATACTCATGATCCATGCAGTTGCTTTGCTCTATTGCTTGCCTGGTTGTGTTGGAAACCCAGTGCTAATATACTATGCCGTGAAAGAAACAGTGACAAGCTCCAGCTTGGAAGTAATGGCATGAGTTATTGAGAGATTACCAAACACTTTTTTTTCTACATTGACGTCTGTCGTCCTTTCATTTGTTTCTTCAGAGTATTATATAGTGTGAAATAGTTGTATGGGCTGTTGTGTATAGAGCTACATGGCTAGTTTGTTTTTTTGGAAATCTGGAGTGATTCTTTTTCTCCATGTTAATCATGAGAATGGGTGATGTTGGGAAGAAAATACCCAACGGCAGCCAAGGAGAAAAGATTTAGAAGTTGTGTATAGTGTAATCTCTCTTTGTAGGGTCAAAGGGTAATTAGTTTGTGGCAAGACTCGTGGTGATAATTTTGTCATAGCCATCCACAGCAGTGTGGTGTGAAGCCCTACATCGTGCAGTGCAGAGTTCTCAACCTGTGATGGATCATTCCACACGACTGCAAACATTGGATGAATGTAGAGTTCAAGATCATATCTGATGTATATTGCACTAACTTAAATCTTCGATGCATTTGAATCTTTGTTTGAAAAATGCAGGGCAAAGTAAAGATCATTTGATACCTTGTGACGGTAAATGTATACAATAAATCACTGGAATTGGTAGAGTCAAGTTGGGTCAATTGAAAATGTTGATCAGGATTCTACAATTTTGGTAGAATTGTTATAATTTAAGTTTCTACCAAATAAAGATTCCTCCTAGGTTCAGATAGGTCCGGTTAATTGTAGGATTGTATGATTAGATTAAGATCCTGAGAAACATTGTTCTTGTGGCCAACGACCAAGATTTGCGTGTTACGGGCCATATATGCTATGATCTCTCTTATGCCAAGCATACTTATTACTATCTTACCCTCTTTGCTTTCCGCAAAGGGGAATAGAAGTTATCACTACAACATTTTCTCTGCCATGGTTTCTCTCCATCTTACATAAACCTACTTTTTGAATGCAAAGTACAGGAAACAATAGAGGACAACCAAAGGACATAACGAGTTAGAGAATACTTCCGGTGGCATTGCAAGTCAAGGTTTCCATGCTTTTTTTGCATTTTCAATTGGTTTGTGCATATAAGTATGGGAGGCATCAGGAGAAATGCTGAAGTGACGCTGAAGGACATTCTGACTTCAGCTTGACAAAAGGAGCCCGAGATACAATTCTCATGGTTGGAAATGTACAAACTTAAATCCCCATCTGCTCCTTTGAGAGTGCAATATCCCAAGGTGTTTTCTGTAGTGTTTTGAACATGTTGATGAAGTCTGTGAGCTTCATGGAGAAGCTAGTTCCGTCATGTACTTTAGGAGATATTTTCGAAATTGCAGTTGGTTACTAGTGAGATCATACATTGATTAGATGAGATCGTATTGGGATCAGAAACCGCCAAGAAAAATTATAAACATCAGGGACACAACATATAAAGTTACATTATTTATACACTAAACTTTTCTGTGGATTTCGTTCTTCCCTGATTCTGACAACTTCAGTGACTTATCAACGTGTAGCATTGCAGCACCTACTCTTCTTAATGCACCACCTAACTCTCCTACCTTCTTGATTGTTCCCATCACCTTTATATAAACTTCAAAGTGTGAAACAAAATCTAGAATATAAAGGACCGCATGCAAGCATAAGTGAAAGATGACTACTAGCATGAAATTGGTGTGTCAGTTATTTCATGACATTACCAGTTTATCACACTTTCTTAGTTTCTATGCCCATGAGTTTGGAGGGACCGAGGGAAATCTTTGCCTCTTAATTTGTCTTCTCCCAATTTCTAATTTGATGGGCATGAAAGGTATCAGGAGCAAGGAATTTAGATGATAGATTGCAACAAGGGTTAGCACATTCGACAACTTAATGCTCAGAATGGCTTTCTTCACGGTGTTTTTAAAGAGGAGGTATATATGCGTTAACCACTAGAGTTTTCTGAGCCATCTTAGCCACAAAAATTGTGTCGCCTGGTTAAAGTGCTTTTTTGAGTCCTCCTTCTCGAAACAGTTTTCCGCCCAGCTTTATAAATAAAGCTAAATGGCCAAAGTGTTACAAAGTGATGAGGGACCTCAAAGCAGATCAAAGATTTAAGGTGCTTTGTGGACTCAAGTAGGCACCACGTCCTCGACATGCTCGTCTTGGTACTACACTTTTGATTACCTTATCAAAACGTTGATTCCAACTTCGGGATGCTTGCTTCAATCCATATATGGACCGTTGAAGTTTTGCATACCTTGTTAGCATCTTTAGGATCGACAAAACCTTTGGGTTGCATCATATATAACTCTTCATCAATGTCTTCATTGAGGAACACCGTTTTGACATCCATCTGCCATATCTCATAATCATAATATGCAGCGATTGCTAACATAATCCTCACAGACTTTAGCTTCGCTACTGGTGAGAAAGTCTCATCGTAGTCAACTCCTTGAATTTGTCGAAACCCTTTTGCGATAAGTCGAGCTTTATAGACAGTAACATTACCATCATCATCTGTTTTCTTCTTGAAAATCCATTTGTTCTCGACATCCTTCCGGCCATCCGGTAAGTCCACCAAAGTCCATACTTGGTTTTCGTACATGGATCCAATCTCGGATTTCATGGCCTCTTGCCATTTATTGGAATCTGGGCTGATCATCGCTTCCTCATATGTCACAGGATCATCAGTGTTGTCCACCAACATGACACTCATAACGGGATCATACCAATCAGGAGTGGTACGAGTTATCATTGACCTGCGAGGTTCCATAGTAACTTCAATCGAAGTTTCATGATCAACATCATTAGCTTCCTCTCTTATTGGTGTAGGCGCCACAGGAACTACTTCCGGTGATGTGCTACTCGCAAGTTCGAGAGAAAGTTCAACAACCTCGTCGAGTTCTACTTTCCTTCCAGTCACTTCTTTCGAGAGAAACTCTTTCTCTAGAAAGGATCCGTTCTTGGCAACGAAGATTTTTCCCTCGGATCTATAATAGAAGGTATACCCAATAGTTTCCTTCGGGTATCCTATGAAGACGTATTTTCCGCTTTGGTTTTAAGCTTGTCTGGCTATAACTTCTTTACATAAGCTTCGCAACCCCAAACTTTAAGGAACGACAATTTAGGTTTCTTTCCAAACCACAATTCATACGGTGTCGTTTCAACGGATTTAGATGGTGCCCTATTTAAAGTGAGTGTGGCTATTTCTAATGCATAACCCCAAAACGATAGCGGTAAATCTGTAAGTGACATCATAGAATGAACCATATCTAAAAGAGTTCGATTACGATGTTCGGACACACCATTACGCTGTGGTGTTCCCGGCGGTGTCAATTGTAAAAGTATTCCGCATTTCTTCAAATGCTCGCCAAACTCGTAACTTAGATATTCACCTCCACGATCAGATCGTAGAAATTTAATCTTCTTGTTACGTTGATTCTCTACCTCACTTTGAAATTCCTTAAACTTCTTGAAAGTTTTGGACTTATGTTTCATGAAATAGATATACCCATATCTACTCAAGTCATCCGTGAAGGTAAGAACATAGCGATAACCACCGCGCGATGCTACACTCATCGGTCCACATACATCGGTATGTATGATTTCCAATAAGTCCGTAGCTCGCTCCATCATACCAGAAAATGGAGTCTTAGTCATTTTACCCATCAGACATGCTTTGCATCTTTCAAGTGATTCGAAATCAAGTGATTCAAGAAGTCCATCGTAATGGAGTTTCTTCATACGCTTCACTCCAATATGACCAAGACGACAGTGCCACATATAGGTCGAGTTATCGCTCAATTTCAAACGTTTAGCTTCAATGTTATTAATGTATGTATTTCCACAATCGAGATTCAATAAGAATAGACCATCTATCAAAGGTGCATGTGCATAAAACATATTACTCATATAAATCGAACAACCATTATTCTCGGACTTAAACAAGTAACCATCTCATAATAAACATGATCCAGATATAATGTTCATGCTCAACGCAGGCACCAAATAACAATTATTTAAGTATAAAACTAATCCCGATGGTAGATGAAGAGGTAGTGTGCCGACCGCGATCACATCAACCTTTGATCCATTTCCTACGTGCATCGTCACCTCGTTCTTCGCTAGCTTCCGTTTATTCTGCAGTACCTGTTTCGAGTTACAAATATGAGCAACCGAACCAGTATCAAATACCCAGGCACTACTACGAGTACTATTGAGATACACATCAATAACATGTATATCAGAAATACCTTTCTTCTTGATTTTGCCGTTCTTCAAATCCGCCAAGTACTTTGGGCAATTCCGCTTCCAGTGACCTTCTCCCTTGCAGTAAAAGCACTCAGTATCAGGCTTAGGTACAGCCTTGGTCTTCTTCGCCGGCGCGACAACTTTCTTACCGCCCTTCTTGAAGTTTCCCTTTTGCTTAGACTTGCCTTACTTCTTAAATTTGGTGGTCTTATTGACCAACAACACTTGGTGCTCTTTCTTGATCTCCACTTCTGCAGATTTCAGCATGGAGAAGAGTTCTGGCAACGTCTTGTCCATGTTTTGCATATTGTAGTTCATCACAAAGTTCTTGTAACTTGGTGGTAGTGATTGGAGGACACGGTGAATCCCCAAAGAATTAGGAATCACTATACCCAAGCTTTGGAGTTTGTTTGCGTGCCCAGACATCTTAAGCACGTGCTCACTGACGGAGCTGCCCTCTTCCATCTTGCAGTTAAAGAACTTTTCAGAAGCCTCATAACTCTCAACTGCCGCGTGAGCCTCAAATATCATTTTGAGTTCACGGACAATATCATGTGGGTCATGGTTCTCAAACCTTTTCTGAAGCTCCGATTCCAAACCATACAAGATAGCACACTGAACTGTGGAGTACTGATTCTTCCGAGTGAGGTAAACATTCTTTACTTCATCGGTAGCAGTAGCTGCAGGCGGGTCACCCAACGGTGCATCCAGCACATAGGTCATATTACCAGCATTGAGGATAATCCTCAAATTGCGGAACCAATCCGTGAATTTGCTTCCATTGTTTTTCAACTTTTCTTTCTCTAGGAACGCATTATAATTGATGGTAGGGGCTGCCATTGATCTACAACATATTTGCAATAGTTTAGACTAAGTTTATGACAAATTGAGTTCTAATTAATAGTTAAATTAATCTAGGTGAACTCCCACTCAAAACAATATCCCTCAAATTGTTTTAGTGATCACACGAACCAAATCCACCACATCAAAACCGATCATCACGAGAGTTGATGTAGCTTTAATGGCGAACAATCAACATGTTCATCATATCTACTATATGACTCATGCTTTACCTTTCGGTGATCCATGTTCCGAGACCATATCTGTACATGCTAGGCTCGTCAAGATCAAACCTTAGCTTCTGCATGAGCAAATCTGGCTTGCTCACGTTGTATACACTCGCAGAACCTAACACACCCGATCATCACGTGGTGCTTCGAAACAACGAGCTTTAGCAACGGTGCTTACTAAGGATGAACACTTTAAAACTTGAAATTGTGCCTAGAGTATATCTATCCGTCATATGGATGGACAAATCCCACTCTTGATCCATGTGCCTCAACCCATACTTTCCGAACACTCAATGCCACCTTTATAGCCACCCAGTTACGATGTGGTGTTTGATGTCATCAAAGCATCCTTCCGGTGATGGTGATTAACATGATCTCATGGTCAAAGGAATTAGGTTACTATGTATCAGAAAGCTTATAGCAAACGAACTATTGAAATGACTTGATCTTAATGCTACGCTTATCTATATGAGTATGTCTATCATACCATTCTCCTAATGATATGATCTTGTTATTAATAACATCTCAATATTCATGATCGAGAAACCACGATCATCTATTAATCAACAAGCTAGTATTTATAAAGAGGCTTTACCAGGGACTCTAATTTAGTTTACAAACCACACAAGTATTAATGTTTCCGGTTAATACTATTATAGCACGAATGTAAACATTTATCATAAACACAAAGATATAATAATAACCACTTTTATTATTGCCTCTAGGGCATATCTCCAACAGCAAGCATAAGTGAAAGATGACTACTAGCACCAGATTGGTGTGTCAGTTATTTCATGACATTGTCAGTTTATCACACTTTCTTAGTTTCTATGCCCATGAGTTTGGAGGGACCGAGGGAAATCTTTGCCTCTTAATTTTTCTTCTCCAAATTTCTAATTTGATGGGCACGAAAGGTATCAGGAGCAAGGAATTTAGATGATAGATTGCAACAAGGGTTAGCACATTCGACAACTTAATGCTCAGAATGGCTTTCTTCATAGTGTTTTAAAAGAGGAGGTATATATGCGTTAGCCACTAGATTTTTTTGAGCCATCTTAGCCACAAAATATGTGTCGCCTGGTTAAAGTGCTTTGTAGAGTCCTCCTTCTCGAAACAATTTTTCGCCTCACTTTATAAATAAAGCTAAATGGCCAAAGTGATACAAAGTGATGAGGGACCTCAAAGCATATCAAAGATTTAAGGTGCTTTCTGGACTCAAGTAGGCACCACATCCTAAACATGCTCATCTTGGTACTACACTTTGATCTCATGGTTTTTCTCCCCTACTGTTGACAAGTCGTTGTTCATGCTTCATCGTCCAAATATTATTATGTATCTACTCGTGTATGTTGATGGTATAATTCTAGTGAGCTCTTTCCCTGCTACTGATGATTGTGTGGTATAGGGTCTGCATTCCAAGTTTGTTGTCAAGGACTTTGGGACCCTGCATTTTCTCCTTTGGTTTGAAAGTCTCCGCTTTCTCCAAGGGTCTTTCCCTCATGAAAAATAAGTATGCACTTGATCATCTTCGTGTATCTAGAATGCTTAAGTGTGATCGTGTCTATACTTCAATAGAAGCTACCTATATGTTGTCATGCACTGACGGTGATCCGTTGTCAACAAAGGATGAGACTACCTATCACAATATATTAGGTAGGTTACAACACCTCCTCATCACTTGGCTAGATCTCTCGTTTTCTGTCAAGAAGGTCTGTCAATACATCCAAGCTCTGTGCAAAACACACACCCGTTGCAATTAGGTGCATCCTGCACTATGTTAGCCTAATGATGTCCCACTATTTCCATTGAGACACCCACCAGTCACACCACGCAGCCATCGATGTCCTGATCTAGCATCCAGCACTGCAGCCAATGCGAGGGGATCGCCCTCCACCGTTAGAGATTGTCACCATCTGGATACAGCGGGAAGGCCCCATCTAGCCTAGACTAGGCCCAACATGCCTAGATTAGCCTTGCTGTCGCGCTGCAGCGCCATGCAGACCGCCCCTTCCACCTACTAATCGAGTGCCTCCCTACTCCCAACCACCGCCGCCAAGACCCTGCCCTCATGGCCCACCATCGACAACCATTAGAGGTGCCTCCTCCACATCCTCCAAGGGTCTTTATCTCACACAAAATAAGTATGTTGATAATCTTCGTCGAGCTAAAATGCTTAAGTGTGATCGTTCCTATACTCCAATGGTGGCTAGCTATACGTTGTTGTTCGTTGATGGTGACATGTTGTTAGCAGAGGATGAAACTTCCTATCACAATATGTTAGGTGGATTACAATACCTCCTCATCGCTACGCTAGATATCTCATTTGCTGTCAAGAAGGTCTGTCAACACCTTCATGCTCCGCACAATGCACATTAGTGACCATTGGGTGCATCATGCACTATGTTAACATGACTCTGTCCAACAGTTTGCATCTTTTGATTGACATATCCAGTCTCCTCTGTGCATTCTCTCATGCTAATTGGGCTAGTATTCTGATGATTAGAGATGCACAAGGGATATGTCTTCTTCTATGGCCCCAACTAGATCACCTAAAGTGCTCGCAAACAAGCCACAATGTCATGTTCGAGTAGAGAGTCATAATATAAGGCACTTCCCATTGCAAATGCCGAGCTAATTTGGGTTTTGTCAGTGCCTCAAGAATTGGGAAATTCAGTGGACCATCCACCAGTCCTTTGGTGTGACAACATCGGTGGGACATATTTTCCATCAAATCTAGTGATTCATGCTAGAACAGAACACATCAAGATTGACTATCCTTTTTGAGGGAATGAGTTTCACATTTATAACCTACTACCTGTCATGTTTATCTCGTCAAAGGATCAACTTGCCAGCATATTCACCGAGCCGCTACCATTGCCAATGTTTTAGGCTTGCCGACGCAATCTTAACTCGCTAGATATTGTTAAGATTGATAGAGGGTGTTAGATATGTTGTATGTTTGGTAGCTTTCGATCTAATCCTAATCGAATCGGCTAATGCATAGTATATTTAACATCCACTGACATTTTTTTTGAAAGGATCATATATTAATATAGCCAAGATACCAATTACACCTAGCCTCTGCAACAACGCATTATCCTATTGGTATTATGGATGCACACAACCGAAAAAAGAAGAATTAAAAAAACAAAAGTCTCGCTACAGCGATCAGATTCATAGTAGCAGCAACACTAACACCACCGGGACAACACCAGAAGTCCAACCTCTACAATAGCAACGCCTTCAAGAAGGAAACAACCCACAAGCATCATCTTCGCCTGATCAAAGATCATAGATTTTCGCCCTAGAGAAATTCCTCTCTCACAAAACAATGCCATCAAGAAGGCCATTTCTAGACACCAGGCCGTGTTATGTCGTGTACAAGGGCAAGGTTCCCGGAGTCTACGACGAGGAAGATTGCAGGAGGCAGGTTCACCATTTTAGCGGCAACAGTTACAAGGGCTACAACACTTTGAAGGAGGCGAAAAATCGATACACCAACTTTTTAGCGTGACATATGAGAGAGATATGGAGGAGACAGATGACCCCCTTTGTCGTGATGATGCTCGCAGCCACCATCGCCTCTCTAGTCTATTATGTCATTGTTGTTTAGCTAGGTCGTGCAACTGCAGAGACTTGTGTCTATGTTTGTGTAATATTTGCTAGTTGGAGTCAAAGTTTTAACCATATGGTCGACTTTCTACACTTATGTTCTCTTTTTGTGTTATTGATGCATGCTATGAACATTTGCGTACTTCCTATATATGTTATCACTGGTGTGTACATTTTGTTGTCATTCTGGTATTACTGTGCATATTACTGTGTATATTCTGGTGTATATACTATGTAATTTGAGCAGTTTTTTTACTCTTGTTAATAATACCACCTGCGAACAGATGCACTACCCCCGACGAGTTGGGGTTCGCTTGTGGTAGGGGGCACTACCCCCGGCGAATAGGGAAGGACGCCCATGGTACTGTAGTACCTCCGACGAATAAGTCTGTTCGTCGGCGATGACAAACATTACCCCCGACGAATAAGTGCACGCGCCGGTGATGTGGCATTACCGCCGGTGAGATGGTCGCCGGCGAGCCCTAACTCGCCGACGGTAGGACTTTTTTGTGCGCCGGGGATGAGGTTTTCCCTACTAGTGTCGCTCCCTTGAAACCAAACTGTCGGAAAAAACACGGTTGTGCGCGAATGAATCTCATCCGTTCTGGCAATCTCCGAGCATGAATCCCATCTTTTATTCAGGCCGAGTCCCCACGCAACCGACCATCCCGGCCGCCCGATCTATAGGTAGGCCAGAAAAATGATGACGCCCCCGGTGCCATGCCCTAGGCACCGAGCAACACCATGGGGGAGGAGATCGGGTCGCCCTGGTCCACCGCCACCGCGCCGCCTTGCTAGATCAGGCCCAAAACCACCTCAAACCCCCGCAGGAGGCCGAAGAGTGCCAATGTGATCACCACCGAGCCCCACGCCGCATGAACTCTGAGCTCTGCAGCACCGCCAAGGAAGCCTTGTCACCGTGATACCCGACGCACATCATGTTCTCCATGGGGAAGCATTATGCCTCGTCGCAGTCCTGTCTGAGAGTAGATGAGCTCGGCCGAAGCCCTAGTGGCGGTGGGGGAGGAGGTGAGGGAGCGGTGGAGGGGGTCTCGGGCGGCGGCTAGGGTTTCCCCTCCCGTCGCCTCGAGGGGACGAGAGTAAGGGACCGGATGTTTTTCTTGAAACATATATACAACGAATGAACATCAAGCTAGTTAGCGTTGAGTAGTTTCCTAATCAGCCTAGCTCTCCAGGTTTTTACATTGATTAAGTCAACCCGTACCTACTATTGGTCATCTTGTTTTTCACTCCTTATATCTGCAATCAGCATGACTCTTATTCACTTATCACAGCACCACCGAACCGCCACGAGGCCTCACCAATACAGCACGTGCATCTGCCCATTTGATGCTTAGTCACATCTATGATATATAAACTCCCAGATATATTCATGTGAACCAAAAGAAACAACAAAGGAATGCATGTGTACTATAATGTTGCGCAAGCGTAAACATAAGCATGTCTTGTCTTTTTATTTGTTTTCCCCGGTTTCTATCTTGATGGGCACAAGAGGTATCAGGACCAAGAAATTTAGCTCCTAGATTGCAAAGCGTACATCTTCAAATGTTGCAACGACACATAATCACAGGAAACAACCTACCGAGATCATGTGTATGATATGGGCTTACCAAAAGCACACAGCCTGTAATTGAGTTGTGCATCAGGATGGGACACTATAGGCCTGTGGTCATGTCCAAAAATGCCTGCAGCGGAGGGTTCGTAGACATACAAAAGTGTTGCCAAGAAGAGTTGCTGATGGCAGTGTCATTATTCCACGTTTGCAACTCTTTGTAATTTAGTACTGCACCAATAGTGTGTGTCTGTGTACACAAGAAAAGTATTCATATCCAGCCATTACAAACTTTCCCCCTTGCACTGACTAGTGTTACGTTTTTTCCATTTCTTAGTAGGAATATCACGGCTTGTCTCAAATGTTTAGTACAATGTCACGAGCCAAAATGCCAAACTAAAAAAAAAAGTACTTAGAAACTGGAGCAATTTCCACGGCTATTAAGAAACAGTAAAGGGAAAATCTAACGATCAGCGCCGCACAACACAAGTACCGTGCGGCGGCACCCATACGAATCACTAGTGGAAACGAGGCCTTTTGTTGATCCTGGAAAAGGGCTTTAACACCGGGTTTTTTATGAACCGGTGTTAAAGGAAGGGGGCGTACCAGCGTGGCCCGTGCGGCAAAAAGGAGCCCCCCTCTAACACCGGTTTGTGGCACGAACCGGTGTTAAAGGACCCTGCACCAGTGGCCCGTGCAGCCCCACCCCCCTTTAACACCGGTTTGTGGCTTGAACCGGTGTTAAAGGGGGGGGCTATATAAGACACCGCAGCCCACACCCCACTCTTCCATTTTTTCACTATCTCATTTTGGAGCCTAGCAAGAGGGTGTGAAGAGTGCTAGTTTGTGTTTTTTTTCATATGCACAAGAGGTGTTCGGTGAAATGACCGAGAGCTCAAAATAAGTTTTCTCGTTGCTCTTTTCTTCTCGGTCGATGTCGGCAACTATCCTTTCATGTGTCATTGATGTACTATATATATAAATGGTCATCTCCCTATTAATTTTTGACATATACTATATATTAATGCAGATGAACCGGCAATGGATGTACGGTGACCGCCGCACTTCCGAGTCCTGTTTTGTGGCTGGACCGGGACTATGAAGAAGTTGTCCTGATTCGTACTTACCATTAAGATCTGATCTCCAAACGCGCGCGGTCACATATTAGGGAGTGCCTCTATGACCAGTTTCTTGGAGATGCCGGAGGACTGGGATCCGGCGGCATCTCCCTGAAACTAGTCGTAGTGGTGTCCCTGCTCTCGAAAACCATCTTGCAGCTTGTAACTTATCTAACTAGATCAATACGCCTGGGAGCTAACTAATTTCACATATTAGGGAGTGCCTCTATGACCAGTTTCTCGGAGATGCCGGAGGACTGGGCTCCGTCGGCATCTCCCTGAAACTGGCCGTAGTGGTGTCCATGCTCTCGAAAACCATCTTGCAGCTTGTAACTTCTCTAACTAGATCAATACGCCTGGGAGCTAACTAATTTCACATATTAGGGAGTACCTCTATGACCAGTTTCTCGAAGATGCCGGAGGACTGGGCTCCGTCGGCATCTCCCTGAAACTGGCCGTAGTGGTGTCCCTGCTCTCGAAAACCATCTTGGAGATGCCTCAAACTAGCTGGAGGACTGGACTCACAAGGATGCCTATTTATAGTACAAGCAGCTCGGCATAGTGTCGACACTTACGAAATAATGTCGACACTCACCCCTATTATTAGTGCTGACTCGTGTTTTGTCCCGGTTGGTGTCTCCAACCGGGACTAAAGGTTCATCTTTAGTCCCGATTGGTGACACCATCCGGGACAAGGTACACGCCGCACGACATAATGTCGACACTCACCCCTATCATTAGTGCTGCCTGGCCCAGCCTGCTGAAATCCCTCCAACCGTCCCATTTTTAGAACAATGTCATATTTCTTCTGTTAACAGTATATGTATTAAATGAGCCATTTTTCGTCCTTCTATTTCTTCCCTCCATTTTTCTTCCCGCCATTTTTTCCCGCCATTTTTTTTCCCGCCATTTTTTTCCCGCCATTTTTCTTCCCTCCAGTTCTTCCCGCCAGTTCTTCACTATATATATATATGTAGGGTTGGCCTTCATTGTCATTGCACATCTCTAGACTCATATCTGCAACCTCATCACTCTTTCCCATGGCTTCCACCGTAGCACTAACCCCCAGGGAGGCGGAGGCGCTTTGCGCCTCGAACTACCCCTGCCCGCCGGGCTACTGTGTCCCCGTCGGCTGGATGCTGAGCGTCAGAGGCGTGCCGGTTCCTCTTGTCCCTCTAGGTGTGGCGCGCCGGATGGCCATCACGAACCACTACTACTTCGAGCTCACGCCGGAGCAGCGGAGGAATCCCAGATGGCATCCCGACTATTTCCCTACTTGGGAAGCCTTCTTCGTGGATCGGCGTGAGAGGGCACTCGCCAGACACGAGGAGGACGGCCCACCTCCTCTGAACTTCAACGAGGCCGGCCGTCGGCTATGGTGGCGCGGTCGGACTCTCCAGAGCGTCATGGCCTATGACACTGCCGCCGACTCTAACCCCCGTCTGCGCTACCCTCAAGTCCAGCCCACGCGTACTCAGCCTTCAAGGTTCAATTACGGCGACCCCGACAACAACAGCGATGACGGCGGCGGCGAGTACGACGACTACAGTGGCGAGTATTACAGGTGTAGGCAGGAGCATGACTGAATCACTCCAACATTCTGAAACAAGTTCGGCCGATTGTTACTTAATCTGGCCATGAATCTTAATTTTCAGTCGTGCTTTATGTAATTACTATTAGTTGCATTCTGTATTTTAATTCCAGTTCTATCTCCTTCACAAAATGACCTATCTCATTCGAGGTTTCTTGGCTTTCGGGTCAAATGTCCAATGTTATGGCTAGAATCAAGGCATAGTTTGTGATAATGTGGCCATATTGTGCATACATGTTCATCATGGCATGGCAAACAATGTTGCAAGAGGAAGTTTTCCTTTTTATCGCACCAAAAAGGCATTTTCCATTTTCTGAGCATAAAAACAGACGGTTTTGTGAAGCAACCACCAAATGGCTAATTCAAAAAACCACCAACACATTTTACAAAAAATACTAGACCACCTTATATGGACAATGTACCAACAGGGGGATCTGAAACCTTTCCGTCCACCTCTGGTGAGAAAGACAAATTCCAGCCGAATCGGTAGAAAGTGGGTCAGATATGAACTACAGGTACATGATACGATGCTCATGATTTTTTACAAAAATCATTTTTAGGTTCACAATATGCTATTTTATCAAAAATCCAATGCAAGTTGAGCGAGGCTTGGCTCCGAGCTAAGAATCTTCATGCTCGTTGTTCGACAAAGTTTGACGATAGTTTAAAACAGGGATAAAAAAATAAAAAAGATCGAAATAGTGCGAAACCTTCGCGTGGTGTTATATTATGTGACATAGTTAGAAGGAAAAATCTCAAACTTGGTATATTGATTATGTCTCAAAAAAACCTTCACAAAATGATCTATCTCATTCGAGGTTTCTTGGCTTTCGTGTCAAATGACCAATGTTATGGCTAGAATCAAGGCATAGTTTGTGATAATATGGCCATATTGTGCATACATGTGCATCATGGCATGGCAAACAATGTTGCAAGAGGAAGTTTTCCTTTTTATCGTACCAAAAAAGCATTTTCAATTTTCCGAGCATAAAAAACGGACGGTTTTGTGAAGCAACCACCAAATGGCTAATTCAAAAAACCACCAACACATTTTACAAAAATACTAGACCACCTTATATGGACAATGTACCAATAGGGGGATCTGAAACCTTTCCGTCCACCTCTGGTGAAAAAGACAAATTCCTGCCGAATCGGTAGGAAGTGGGTCAGATATGAACTACAGGTACATGATACGATGCTCATGATTTTTTACAAAAATCATTTTTAGGTTCACAATATGCAATTTTATCAAAAATCCAATGCAAGTTGAGCGAGGCTTGGCCTCGAGCTAAGAATCTTCATGCCCGTTGTTTGATAAAGTTTGACGATAGTTTAAAACGGGGATAAAAAAATAAAAAAAGATCGAAATAGTGCGAAACCTTCGCGTGGTGTTATATTACGTGACATAGTTAGAAGGAAAAATCTCAAACTTGGTATATAGATTATGTCTCAAAAAAACCTTCACAAAATGACCTATCTCATTCGAGGTTTCTTGGCTTTCGATTCAAATGACCAATGTTATGGCTAGAATCAAGGCATAGTTTGTGATAATATGGCCATATTGTGCATACATGTGCATCATGGCATGGAAAACAATGTTGCAAGAGGAAGTTTTCCTTTTTATCGCACCAAAAAGGCATTTTCCATTTTTCGAGCATAAAAAACGGACGGTTTTGTGAAGCAACCACCAAATGGATAATTCAAAAAACCACCAACACATTTTACAAACATACTAGACCACCTTATATGGACAATGTACCAACAGGGGGATCTGAAACCTTTTCGTCCACCTCTGGTGAAAAAGACAAATTCCTGCCGAATCGGTAGGAAGTGGGTCAGATATGAACTACAGGTACATGATACGATGCTCATGATTTTGTACAAAAATCATTTTTAGGTTCACAATATGCTATTTTATCAAAAATCCAATACAAGTTGAGCGAGGCTTGGCCCCGAGCTAAGAATCTTCATGCCCGTTGTTCGACAAAGTTTGACGATAGTTTAAAACGGGGATAAAAAAATAAAAAAGATCGAAATAGTGCGAAACCTTCGCGTGGTGTTATATTATGTGACATAGTTAGAAGGAAAAATCTCAAACTTGGTATATTGATTATGTCTCAAAAAAACCTTCACAAAATGACCTATCACATTCGAGGTTTCTTGGCTTTCGGGTCAAATGACCAATGTTATGTCTAGAATCAAGGCATAGTTTGTGATAATATGGCCATATTGTGTATACATGTGCATCATGGCATGGCAAACAATGTTGCAAGAGGAAGTTTTCCTTTTGATCGTACCAAAAAGGCATTTTCCATTTTCCGAGCATAAAAAACGGACGGTTTTGTGAAGCAACCACCAAATGGCTAATTCAAAAAAGACTTGTTGGAGATATGCCCTAGAGGCAATAATAAATATAATTATTATTATATCTTTGTGTTTATGATAAATGTTTACATTCATGCTATAATAGTATTAACAAGGAAACATTAATACTTGTGTGATTTATAAACTAAATTAGAGTCCCTGGTAAAGCCTCTTCATAATACTAGCTTGTTGGTTAATAAATGATTGTGGTTTCCATATCATGAACATTGATATGTTATTAACAACAAGATCATATCATTAGGAGAATGGTATGGTGGACATACTCCTATAGATAAGCATAGCATAAAGATCAAGTCATTTTAATAGTTCAATTGCTATATGCTTTCTGATACATAGTAACCTAATTCCTTCGACCATGAGATCATGCTTATCACCATCACCGGAAGGATGCTTTGATGACATCAAACACCACACCGTAACTGGGTGGCTATAAAGGTGGCATTGAGTGTTCGGAAAGTATGGGTTGAGACACATGGATCAAGAGTGGGATTTGTCCATCCATATGACAGATAGATATACTCTGGGCCCTCTCGGTGGAATGTCATCCAATTAGCTTGCAAGCATGTGACTAGCTCACAAGGGATCACATATCACGGGAACGAGAAAAGAGTACTTATCGGTAACGAGGTTGAACTAGGTATACAGAGATACCGACGATCAAAACCTCGGATAAGTAAACTATCATGAGACAAAGGGAAATTGGTATCGTATGTAAGTGGTTCATTTGATCACAAAGTAATCGTAGAAATATGTGGGAGCCATATGAATTTCCAGATTCCTCTATTGGTTATTGTTCGTAGAAGTGTCTCGATCATGTCTGCATAATTCACGAACCGTAGGGAGACACACTTAAGGATTCGATGTTGTTGAGTAGTTATGGAATGATGAATAAGAGACCGAATGTTGTTCGGAGTCTCGGATGGGATCCGGGATATCACGAGGATATCCAGAATGGTCCGGAGAATAAGATTCATATAAGGAAAGTCCTGTTTCGGGGTTGGAGAATGATTCCGGTGTTTTCATCGGGAATGTTCTAGAAGGTTCCGGAAGGTCCGGCACTCCGGAGGGGAAGGGTACATGAATGTGTCATAACAAGTTGGAATGGTTGCATCATGTACTAGGTGTCATCGCTGAGCAAAATAAAGGGATAAATCAAATCCTAGTTTGAAAAAGTCAAACGCCAATTTGAAAAGTCAAACGACAAGTTTGCTTGGTGGAGGGAGAGTAGGAAACCTACTTGGGGAGAAAGTCCTTCTCCCTCTACCGCCGGCCAAGGATGCCGAGTTGGGGGAGGAATCCCTCCCCCTTGGCCGCGCCCTCCCACCTATATAAGGAGGGGCAAGGGTGCCCCTCTAGACCTACACCTTGCCCCACTAAACCCTAGCCCTAGCCGCCGGCCCCTCTTGCAGCCGCCGCCGCCCTAGGGCAAACCCTAGCCACCGACTTGGGGCTCTCCCCTTGCCCTATCCGCCGGCCTTTCCCTCTCTCCTTGGTGCCTCTAAACCCTAGATCGCCAAGGCCTCTTTCATAGTCCACCATACTCGCTCCGGCTTAAGGCGATGCCCTGCGAGATCTCCCCTCTAATTCCGGTACCACGCCGTCGTGCTGCCGGAATCGCGAGGAGAGTGCTACAACCTCCGCTGCCTGCTGGAACAAGGGAGAGGAAGGTCTTTATCGAGTACCGAACATGTGACCGACTGCGGAAGCGCTGCCGGAACGCAGCGTCGGAAGGATCGTCTACACGATCTTGAGATCGGAAAGAGTACGACTACATCACCCACGAGAATCCACTCTCGTTAAACACTTTGGAATCTTCGAGGGTGAGTTCTTCTATCGACTCGTTGCTACAATCTAGTAGATAGATCTTGGCTTGTTTGTTTGTATGCGGTAGAATTTTTTTGTTTTCCATGCTACGAATCCCTACAGTGGTATCAGAGCCGTGTCTATATGTAGATCTGTTGCACGAGTAGAACACAATGGTCATTGTGGGCGGTGGTGCTTTTATTATCAATTGCTTCTTGTGTACTTTTCATCTTGCGGTATGATGGGATGAAGCGGCGCGGGCTAACCTTACATGACATCGTTCATGAGACTTGCTCCACGCTCAACATGCAACTTGTATTGCATAAGTGGCTTTGCGGGTGTCTGTCTCTCCCATTATAGTATAGATCCAATTTACAACAGGCACTTGATAGTGTTCAAACATCAACGTTGTGGTTCTTGTTCGTAAGTTAGATCGACACTTATTGAAAGCCCCAAACCACGTAAAATATGCAAAGAAATTAGAGGCGTCTAACTTTGTTTTGCAGGGGTGTACTGTGATGTGATATGGCCATGATTGTGATTATATTTGATGTATGCAATGTTCCTTATTGTAAGTTGGCAACCGGCAGGAGCCATATGGTTGTCTTTAATTTCTGTTAAGACCCGCGTGTCTATTCAAAGTAGTTGTAATAGTTGAAGCTGGTGGACGAAAATCATGGAGCAGCGTCATTGACCTTGATGCAATGCCGGTGATGATGGATATCATGTTCGTGCTTGAAGATGGAGATCGGAAGCACAAAGAAGAAAGGCCATATCATATCACATATTATGAATTGCATGTGATGTTAATCCTTTATGCATCTTGTATTGCTTAGTTAACAACGGTAGCTTTATAAGATGATCCCTCATGCACATAAATTTCAAGTTCTAAAGTGTTCATACTTAGTAAGCACCGTTGCTAAAGCTTGTTGTTTCAAAGAACCACGGGATGATCAGGTGTGTTAGATTCTGCAAGTGTATACAACGTGAGCAAGCCAAATTTGCTCATGCGGAAGCTAATGTTTGATCTTGACGAGCCTAGCATGTATAGTCATGGTCTCGGAACACGGATCACCGAAAGGTAAAGCATGAGTCATATAGTAGATATGATGAACATGTCGATTGTTCGCCATTGAAGCTACATCAACTCTCGTGATGATCGGTTTTGATGTGGTGGATTTGGTTCGTGTGATCACTAAAACAATGTGAGGGATATTGTTTTGAGTGGGAGTTCACCTAGATTAATTTAACTATTAATTAGAACTCAATTTGTCATAAACTTAGTCTAAACTATTGCAAATATGTTGTAGATCAATGGCGGCCCCTACCATCAATTTTAATGCGTTCCTAGAGAAAGAAAAGTTGAAAAACAATGGAAGCAACTTCGCGGATTGGTTCCACAATTTGAGGATTGTCCTCAATGCTGGTAATTTGACCTATGTGCTGGATGCACCGCTGGGTGACCCGCCTGCAGCTGATGCTACCGATGAAGTAAAGAATGTTTACCTCGCTCGGAAGAATCAGTACTCCACATTTCAGTGTGCTATCTTGTATGGTTTGGAATCGGAGCTTCAGAAAAGGTTTGAGAATTCAGACCCACATGATATTGTCCATGAACTCAAATTGATATTTGAGACTCACGCGGCAGTTGAGAGTTATGAGGCTTCTAAAAAGTTCTTTAACTGCAAGATGGAAGAGGGCAGCTCCATCAGTGAGCATGTGCTTAAGATTTCCGGGCACGCAAACAAGCTCCAAAGCTTGGGTATAGTGATTTCTAATGCTTTGGGGATTTACCGTGTCCTCCAATCACTGCCACCAAGTTACAAGAACTTTGTGATGAACTACAATATGCAAAACATGAACAAGGAGTTGCCAGAACTCTTCTCCATGTTGAAATCTGCAGAAGTGGAGATCAAGAAAGAGCACCAAGTGTTGATGGTCAATAAGACCACCAAATTCAAGAAAGGCAAGTCTAAGCAAAAGGGAAACTTCAAGAAGGGTGGTAAGAAAGTTGCCGCACCAACGAAGAAGACCAAGGCTGGACCTAAGCCTGATACTGAGTGCTTTTACTGTAGGGGAGAGGGTCACTGGAAGTGGAATTGCCCAAAGTACTTGGCGGATTTGAAGAATGACAACATCAAGAAGAAAGGTATATCCGATATACATGTTATTGATGTGTATCTCACTAGTACTCTTAGTAGTGCCTGGGTATTTGATACTGGTTCGGTTGCTCATATTTGTAACTCGAAACAGGTGCTGCGGAATAAACGGAAGCTAGCGAAGAACAAGGTGACGATGCGTGTAGGAAATGGATCAAAGGTTGATGTGATCGCGGTCGGCACGCTACCTCTTCATCTACCATCAGGATTAGTTTTATACTTAAATAATTGTTATTTGGTGCCTGCGTTAAGCATGAACATTATATCGGGATCTTGTTTATTGCGAGACGGTTACTTGTTTAAGTCCGAGAATAATGGTTGTTCGATTTATACGAGTAATATGTTTTATGCACATGCACCTTTGATAGATGGTCTATTCTTATTGAATCTCGATAGTGGAAATACGCATATTAATAACATTGAAGCTAAACGTTTGAAATTGAGCGATAACTCGACCTATATGTGGCACCGTCGTCTTGGTCACATTGGAGTGAAGCGTATGAAGAAACTCCATTCCGATGGACTTCTTGAATCACTTGATTTCGAATCACTTGAAAGATGCGAAGCATGTCTGATGGGTAAAATGACTAAGACTCCATTTTCTGGTATGATGGAGCGAGCTACGGACTTATTAGAAATCATACATACCGATGTGTGTGGTCCAATGAGTGTAGCATCGCGTGGTGGTTATCGTTATGTTCTTACCTTCACGGATGACTTGAGTAGATATGGGTATATCTATTTCATGAAACATAAGTCCGAAACTTTCAAGAAGTTTAAGGAATTTCAAAGTGAGGTAGAGAATCAACGTAACAAGAAGATTAAATTTCTACGTTCTGATCGTGGAGGTGAATATCTAAGTTACGAGTTTGGCGAGCATTTGAAGAAATGCGGAGTACTTTCACAATTGACACTGCCGGGAACACCACAACGTAATGGTGTGTCCGAACGTCGTAATCGAACTCTCTTAGATATGGTTCGTTCTATGATGTCACTTACAGATTTACCGCTATCATTTTGGGGTTATGCATTAGAAACATCCGCATTCACTTTAAATAGGGCACCATCTAAATCCATTGAAACGACACCGTATGAATTATGGTTTGGGAAGAAACCTAAATTGTCTTTCCTTAAAGTTTGGGGTTGCGAAGGCTATGTAAAGAAGTTACAATCGGACAAGCTTGAACCCAAAGCGGAAAAATGCGTCTTTATAGGATACCCAAAGGAAACTATTGGGTATACCTTCTATCATAGATCCGAAGGCAAAATCTTCGTTGCCAAGAATGGATCCTTTCTAGAGAAGGAATTTCTCTCGAAAGAAGTGACTGGAAGGAAAGTAGAACTTGACGAGGTTGTCGAACCTTCTCTTGAACTTGCGAGTAGAGCAACACCGAAAGAAGTTCCTGTGGTGCCTGCACCAATAAGAGAGGAAGCTAATGATGATGATCATGAAACTTCGGTTGAAGTTCCTACAGAGCCTCGCAGATCAACGAGAACTCGTACCACTCCTGATTGGTATGATCCCGTTATGAGTGTCATGTTGGTTGACAACACCGATGACCCTGCGACATATGAGGAGCAATGATGAGCCCAGATTCCAATAAATGGCAAGACGCCATGAAATCCGAAATTGGATCCATGTACGAAAACCAAGTATGGACTTTGGTGGACTTACCGGATGGCCGGAAGGCTGTCGAGAACAAATGGATTTTCAAGAAGAAAACAGATGCTGATGGTAATGTTACTGTCTATAAAGCTCAACTTGTCGCAAAAGGGTTTCAACAAATTCAAGGAGTTGACTACGATGAGACTTTCTCACCAGTAGCGAAGCTAAAGTCTGTGAGGATTTTGTTAGCAATCGCTGCATATTATGATTATGAGATATGGCAGATGGATGTCAAAACAGCGTTCCTCAATGGAGACATTGATGAAGAGTTGTATATGATGCAACCCAAAGGTTTTGTCGATCCTAAAGATGCTGACAAGGTATGCAAACTTCAACGGTCCATATATGGATTGAAGCAAGCATCCCGAAGTTGGAATCAACGTTTTGATAAGGTAATCAAAAGTTTTGGTTTTATACAAACTTATGGAGAAGCTTGTATTTACAAGAAAGTGAGTAGGATCTCTGTAGCATTCTTAATACTATATGTAGATGACATATTGTTGATTGGGAATGATGTAGACCTTCTTAATAGTGTCAAGGAATATTTGAATAATAGTTTTTCAATGAAGGATCTTGGCGAAGCAGCTTACATATTAGGCATAAAGATTTATAGAGATAGATCAATACGCCTAATATCATTGTCACAAAGTACATATTTGGACAAAGTTCTAAAGAGGTTTGGAATGGAAGATAGCAAGAAAGGGTTCTTGCCCATGTTGCCCAATATGACCTTGAGTAAAACTCAAAGTCCAGCAACGACAGAAGACAGAGAAAGGATGAGTAAGACTCCCTATGCCTTAGCCATAGGATCTCTAATGTATGCCATGCTATGTACTAGACCCGACATTGCATATGCTGTTAGTTTGACTAGCAGATATCAAAGTGATCCAGGAGTGGATCATTGGACAGCGGTCAAAAACATCCTTAAGTACTTGAGAAGAACTAAGGATATGGTTCTTTCTTATGGAGGTGATGAACAACTCGTTGTTAATGGTTACACCGATGCTAGTTGGAACACCGATCCGGATGATTCTAAATCTCAATCTGGATACGTATTTATTTTGAATGGTGCAGCAGTTAGCTGGAGGAGTGCAAAGAAAAGCGTTGTGGCGAGATCTTCAACTGAATCAGAATACATAGCTGCTTTGGAGGCTTCACAAGAAGCGATATGGATGAAGGAGTTCATTACAGAGCTCGGTGTGGTTCCAAGTGCGCTGGACCCAATGTCTATCTATTGTGATAACATGGGCGCCATAGCCAATGCGCAAGAACCAAGGTCACACAAGAAGCTGAAGCACATCAAGCTACGTTTTCACGCTATTCGAGAACATGTCCAAGATGGTGACATAAAGATTTGCAAAGTACACACAGATCTGAATGTGGCGGATCCGTTGACTAAACCTCTCCTGAGGGCAAAACATGACCAGCACAAAACTGCCATGGGTGTTCGGTATATTACCATGTAATCTAGATTAGTTGACTCTAGTTCAAGTGGGAGACTTTTGGAGATATGCCCTAGAGGCAATAATAAATATAGTTATTATTATATCTTTGTGTTTATGATAAATGTTTACATTATGCTATAATAGTATTAACAAGGAAACATTAATACTTGTGTGATTTGTAAACTAAATTAGAGTCCCTGGTAAAGCCTCTTCATAATACTAGCTTGTTGGTTAATAAATGATTGTGGTTTCCATATCATGAACATTGAGATGTTATTAACAACAAGATCATATCATTAGGAGAATGGTATGGTGGACATACTCCTATAGATAAGCATAGCATAAAGATCAAGTCATTTTAATAGTTCAATTGCTATATGCTTTCTGATACATAGTAACCTAATTCCTTCGACCATGAGATCATGCTTATCACCATCACCGGAAGGATGCTTTGATGACATCAAACACCACACCGTAACTGGGTGGCTATAAAGGTGGCATTGAGTGTTCAGAAATTACGGGTGTAGACACATGGATCAAGAGTGGGATTTGTCCATCCATATGACAGATAGATATACTCTGGTCCCTCTCGGTGAAATGTCATCAATTAGCTTGCAAGCATGTGACTGGCTCACAAGGGATCACATATCACGGGAACGAGAAAAGAGTACTTATCGGTAACGAGGTTGAACTAGGTATACAGAGATATCGACGATCAAAACCTCGGATAAGTAAACTATCGTGAGACAAAGGGAAATTGGTATCGTATGTAAGTGGTTCATTCGATCGCAAAGTAATCGTAGAAATAAGTGGGAGCCATATGAATTTCAAGATTTATCTATTGGTTATTGTTCGGAGAAGTGTCTCGATCATGTCTGCATAATTCACGATACGTAGGGAGACACACTTAAAGATTCGATGTTGTTGAGTAGTTATGGAATGATGAGTAAGAGACCGAATGTTGTTCGGAATCTCAGATGGGATCCGAGATATCATGATGAGATCCGGAATGGTCTGGAGAATAAGATTCATATAAGGAAAGTCCTGTTTCGGGGTTGGAGAATGATTCCGATGTTTTCATCGGGAATGTTCTAGAAGGTTCCGGAAGGTCCGGCACTCCGGAGGGGAAGGCTACATGAATGTGTCATAACAAGTTGGAATGGTTGCATCATGTACTAGGTGTCACCGCTGAGCAAAATAAAGGGATAAATCAAATCCTAGTTTGAAAACGTCAAACACCAATTTGAAAAGTCAAACGGCAAGTTTGCTTGGTGGAGGGAGAGTAGGAAACCTACTTGGGGAGGAAGTCCTTCTCCCTCCACCGCCGGCCAAGGAGGCCGAGTTGGGGGAGGACTCCCTCTCCCTTGGCCGCGCCCTCCCACCTATATAAGGAGGGGCAAGGGTGCCCCTCTAGACCTACACCTTGCCCCACTAAACCCTAGCCCTAGCCGCCGGCCCCTCTTGAAGCCACCGCCGCCCTAGGGCAAACCCTAGCCGCCGACTTGGGGCTCTCCCCTTGCCCTAGCCGCTGGCCTTTCCGTCTCTCCTTGGTGCCTCTAAACCCTAGATCGCCAAGGCCTCTTTCATAGTCCACCATACTCGCTCCGGCTTAAGGCGAAGCCCTGCGAGATCTCCCCTCTACTTCCGGTACCAGGCCGTCGTGCTGCCGAAATCGCGAGGAGAGTGCTACAACCTCTGCTGCCTGCTGGAACAAGGGAGAGGAAGGTCTTCATCGAGTACCGAATGTGTGACCGACTGCGGAAGCGCTGCCGGAACGCAGCGCCGGAAGGATCGTCTACACGATCTTG
This sequence comes from Avena sativa, assembly GCA_916181665.1. NCBI lineage: Eukaryota > Viridiplantae > Streptophyta > Magnoliopsida > Poales > Poaceae > Avena > Avena sativa. The sequence continues at coordinate 292,170,818 of OV702296.1, forward strand.
AGATCGGAAAGAGTACGACTACATCACCCACGAGAATCCGCTCTCGTTAAACACTTTGGAATCTTCGAGGGTGAGTTCTTCTATCGACTCGTTGTTACAATCTAGTAGATAGATCTTGGCTTGTTTGTTTGTATGCGGTAGAAATTTTTTGTTTTCCATGCTACGAATCCCTACAAGACTTCTAATTCAATAGACCCCCAAAGGAATGAAAAAAAGGAGACGGATTAGATCAATGGCTCGGATCAACCAATACCTCTTCGTGAGTTGGGGCATGATTGGGATTCAAAAAATTTAAACCATGTATGTACTGCCCACCAAAGCACCTTCAGGCCCGAAGCACGTCAATATGTGGGTATTCAATAGATGCAACATTGAAATTTAAGTTTCTAACTCGAATACAACACTTGCATGTGTCTGTTGACGTGGAAACGCCGTGTATGTGATTTAGGGTGTGTTATTTTGGGCCTATCGACGGGATACCCTCGTGCGCCCTCCTCTAATACGTACGGGTGTAATTCTACCCTTTGGGATGTTTATAACTTTTTAGAGTTGGGGGTCTATGGAATCACACCTCTTCAAAAAACCACCAACACATTTTACAAAAATACTAGACCACCTTATATGGACAATGTACCAACAGGGGGATCTGAAACCTTTCCGTCCACCTCTGGTGATAAAGACAAATTCCTGCCGACTCGGCAGGAAGTGGGTTAGATAAGAACTACAGGTACATGATATGATGCTCATGATTTTTTACAAAAATCATTTATAGGTTCACAATTTGCTATTTTATCAAAAATCCAATGCAAGTTGAGCGAGGCTTGGCCTCGAGCTAAGAATCTTCATGCCCGTTGTTCGACAAAGTTTGACGATAGTTTAAAACGGGGATAAAAAAATAAAAAAAGATCGAAATAGTGCGAAACCTTCGCGTGGTGTTATATTATGTGACATAGTTAGAAGGAAAAATCTCAAACTTGGTATATTGATTATGTCTCAAAAAAAACCTTCACAAAATGACCTATCTCATTCGAGTTTCTTGGCTTTCGGGTCAAATGACCAATGTTATGGCTAGAATCAAGGCATAGTTTGTGATAATATGGCCATATTGTGCATATATGTGCATCATGGCATGGCAAACAATGTTGCAAGAGGAAGTTTTCCTTTTTATCGCACCAAAAAGGCATTTTCCATTTTCCGAGCATAAAAACGGACGGTTTTGTGAAGCAACCACCAAATGGCTAATTCAAAAAACCACCAACACATTTTACAAAAAATACTAGACCACCTTATATGAACAATGTACCAACAGGGGGATCTGAAACCTTTCCGTCCACTTCTGGTGAAAAATACAAATTCCTGCCGAATCGGCAGGAAGTGGGTCAGATATGAACTACAGAAAGTTGGATTTGACAATTTATTTTTGTTTGAATTGAATAATCAAAATTTATGTAAGTGTTTTAATCATTTTGAAAATTTTCATCTAAAGTAAATATAAAATGTTTTTACATGAATGGATAGATATTATTTTTCTGAATATTATGATATATTATTCATATTTTTCTGAGTTGAAATGAATAAGATATGAATTTTCTAAATTCATATCCTATTTTTTGAATTATAAAATGACCCCACCACTTTAACGCATGAAATAAATGCCCCCTTTAACACCGGTTCTAGCCACGAACCGGTGTTAAAGGGGGGGAGGCGCATTTATTTCGTTTCGTGCGCGCATCCCCCTTTAACACCGGTTTGTGGATGGAACCGGTGTTAAAGGGGGGGGGGTGCGGGCGCGAAACGAATTCCCCCCTTTAACACTGGTTCCTGGCTAGAACCGGTGTTAAAGGGGGGGGTATAAATGCGTTGCTCTTCCTCTTCCTTCCCCCTAGCCAGATTGATCGAGCGTAAAGGAGCAGAGCACAGGAGCCGCGGCGGAAAGAGACGCCGCCAGGCTGCCCCCCGACGTCGACCACGCCTTCGCCGTCTACCGCCGTCACCGCCGCCCCGCCGTCGGAAACCACCCCGCCGTCGGAACTCTCGGGAGTGGCGCCTCCGCCGCCACCGCGCCGCCACCGCGCTGCCGCGCGCCACCACTCGCCACCGACCCCGCCGTCCTCGCCCGGTGCCGCCACTCCCCGCCGACGCCGCCACCCATGCCGCGCCGCTGCCCGCAGGTGAGCATGCCGCCGCCGATTTTTGGTTATTTGGTTAGTGGTTAGTGTTATTTGGTTAATTAGTGGTTAGTTATATTGTTAGTTAGTGTTAAATTAGTATAGTGTTATATGCATATGTATGTGTATGTATGTGTATGTATGTGTATGTGTATTTGTTGGTGATTGGTTAGTGTGTATGTGTATTTGTATATGTATGTGTATATGTATATGTGTATGTATATTTTTTGTATGATATATATGTATATATATTTGTATATGTATGTGTATATATGTATATATTTTTTGTATGTGTATATATGCATCACTTGACCTTACTCGGAGCCGCCGCCCGCGTCGGCCGCCACCGCCAACTCGGAGCCGCCACCACCACCGCGCGCGCCAACACCGCCACCGCGCGTGCCCTCGTCGGTCGCCACCGCCAACTCGGAGCCGCCACCGCCACCGCGCGCGCCAACATAGCCACCGCCACCGCGCGCGCCAACACCGCCATCGCCACCGCCACCGCCACCGCGCGCGCCAACACCGAAGCCTCCACCAACTCGGAGCCGCCGCCGCCAACTTCGCGTCCACGACCGCTGCCGCCGACCCCGTTCGCGAGTTGCCGCCACCGGCGGTGAGAGCTTATTTGTGTGTATATTGGATAAATTAGTGTATATTGTGTGTATATTGGATATTGATGTTATTTGTGTGTATATTGGATAAATGTTGCATATATGTATATATATTGTTGTGTATGAATAATTTTATTTGTGTGTAATTGCATATATATTGTTGCATATATGTTGTATATATTGTTGCATATATATTGTTGCATATATGTTGCATGTATTAGTTTAGGGTTTATTTAGTTTAGGGTTTGGACCCCTCGGAACTCGTTTAAAATGATCAAGCATCCTTAGGGTTTTAATTTCATTTGTGTATTTATTTGTGTATTTTTGTATGAATAATATGTATATTTGTGTATGAATCCAAGTCCACTTGAATGTTTACTCTCTTACTCTAGATAATATTATTGTTTTAGAAATTATGGATCCACTTAGTAGAAACCTTGAAGAAGAAGAAATAATGGAGAACATTATCGATGAGGACACCTCACAATATCTGAACTTGGAGGGACATGATGACAGCTCAAGTAGTCATGGAGAAGATGAAGACTCCAGTGAACGCAATTTAGTGATTACAAAGTCCGGCGAGGTATATGCATTGATTAAGCCTCTGCTGACTTCCACTAACAATCTTCTTCTACATGCATTAATTAACGCTTCTTTCTTCTTTTAGACCTCTGGATTGACCAGCCAGCAACCATCTTCTTCTACGAAAAAGAGCAAGCGAGGCGCGAGCCATCGGTTGAAAGATCGTGCAAAGTTCACGATCGAAGAAGTCCGTGTTGATGGCAGGCCGATGGAGCCCAAGAAAGCCGCAGACAAATTTGTATGTCAGGCTGGAGTTCTTGTTAGGGACCAAATACTAATCATAATTGAATATTGGAATAAGCCAAAGAAGGGCGACGGTACCTTTGTCGATGAAAGATCCAAAGAAACGCATTGGAATTCGTTGTTGGTAAATTTCACCCTTCCACCAGAGGAGGATGAAAACAAACCGGTTATAAAGGAAAAGGTCAAAGAGTGGACTCTAAAGAAGATGGCTGACGCTTTCCGCAACTGGAAGACAAAATTGAACAAATTTGTCAAAACTCGCGAGACTCCAAATTTCGAAGATGCATATTATGCGAAGATAAGACCTCATTGGCCCGAAATTGTGGCATACAAGGAAGGTGCTATAGCTAAAAAGCGGTCAGAAACCAATACGCTAAATGCCCAGAAGAAGGAATATCACCAGAGGACGGGGTCAGGTGGCTACATATCTCAGAGGCCTAAGTGGGAGGAAGCTGAGAAGGCCCTGCGCGCTAGAGGGATCACACCTCAGACAGATGGGTGGGACCTACGTGCAAAGACTTGGTTCTACGGAATGGGGGCATGGTTGGACCCAGAAATAGGATTGTGTATCTTCCCAACCCTCCTTGCCAAACCCGTCACTGAACTCATCACGGCATACGAGGAAACAGCCGCCAGGATCTTCCATCCCGACAGAGAGAATGACCAGCTCACACGCGCCATCGGTAAAAAAGAACACCCTGGACATGCACGAGGCATAGGGGGTATAACGTGGAAGGATGGGTTTGCCGAGTGGAGCGACTCTTACAGATGGCGCGGCAGAAAAGAAAAAGAGCGTACAAAGCGGATGACACAAATAGAACATGCACTTGTGGTGCTGCTAGCGGAAGTGAATGCACAACAGAGCCATCAAGCTACCAGCCCATCTCAGCGGCACGAAGAGCCTGCATTGGAAGCTGCCGGCGGCCTAGACTCTGCGCGGAAAAGCAGCGTGGCTTCCACGGAGAACGTGCAGCCCACGCTTGAAATGGAGGGTCCTCGATACCCCGTGGATGAGATCACGGAGAGCGAACACGCTGAGCTGCATGTGAGATTAATGGGCTTATCCATTAAGGTGGCTGTCGGCTATGCCTTACCTCCTGTAGCTGGTGGAACTTACCACTACCGACCGATTCCAGATGGCTATGCTATTGTCGGGGTGGATGAGGTTGTGAAGGAATATGAGGAAGCACAGCTTGACCATGCTACAGGTGAAGGGGAAACTCAACTCAAATTTGCAGTGAAAACAACCATTCTTTGGGAGAAGGAACACATCGTGCTTCCAAATTGGAGGCCACTGGCACCCCCGCCGTCTCCGCAGCGTCAGCAGTCTGAGCCGCTTCAGCCAACTCCTGCGCGGCAGCCATCTCCGGTGCGCCAGCCATCTCCTGCCCGTCAGCCATCTCCGGCGCTTCAGCCATCTCCTTAGCATAAGCGGAAGAGCACTGTCACGAAGAGCATCACTAGCACTGCCACAAAGAAATCCCCAGGAAACCGTACGCCAAAGAGTTCAAAAAACTACGTCCCGTAGCCTTCCGCCAAGACATTGCCGGTTTTACGGTGGAATCGCAGCGACGAGGAGACCAATAGGATCTCGGAAGAAGAGGTCAAGAAATTATTTGCACCTAGACGGGCCGAGCCAAAAGAGAAAATAGATCTGGCGGTGGTGGAGAAGTTTTACAAAAAAAATTTGAAACCTGAAACCCCACTTGTGCCGGACTACGAGCGCCAGATTTTGAAGGCGGGTGCAAGGCGCCGTAGGGAGACTGAAAGTAGCAGTCGTGCGGCACCCCAGAAAACAGTTCCCATGCTCGGAGAGCAGGAAAACCAATCATGCGCCCCGCTCCAAGTGTTCGAAACACGGGACGCTCCTCCCGTAAATGATTACGAGGCAGAGCTACAAAGAAAGGCCAATGAGATGGGGATGACTTACATTGCATACTTGAACATCATGGGAGACAACTTGCCCAAATGCGATGCCAACCCCATACAGCCATGGAAGTATGGGAAGAATCTCGTCAAGAAAGAGGAGCTCAAAAATCTGCCAACAAAGATGCGAAGATTGCACAAGTGGTACCTTGATTTCTGCACGACGAGAAAGGAAGAATGGATCACGACGCATATAAGAGATGAGATTTTCTTGTGCGGAGACGACGAGATCGACTTCAACATTCAAGACTTGCATTTTCTATTCAATCAGAAGGAACTCGACAAAGCTGCCATCAGCCTTTATTGTATGTAAGTACTATTTCTGTATTTTCTATCTCATCTCATTCACTTCATTAATTGTATGTATATCTATATGCTCACCATATATGTATATACTATTATGCAGGAAAAAGGTTATGGAATGCATGAAAGGAGGACCTTTTGACATTGGGTTCGTTGACCCAAATAGAGTTCATGAAGAAGTGGTAAGAACCAAACCTGGGCAAACAGAAGATTTATTGCTAAGGTCTTTACTGAGACAGCAAACCAAAAGGGAAATACTATTGCCTTACAACTTCTCGTGAGTACTGTTACCCTTTCTTGTACACATTCTGTTTCGGCTTACTCGATGTTAAGTGTAACTGATGATGAGTTATGCGTGCGTAGGTTCCATTTTATTCTGCTAGTCATTCAACCTGACTCAGGAAAAGTCCTTGTCATGGACTCGTTACGAAAAGAAAAAGAGCTATGGGCAGACTTTAGAGAGATGCTCCAGAGATAATTTCAATTATATTATCGCACTAGATCGGCAACTTTCGTGACAACAAGTAATTAATTACTCCTTTATCCATTTTCTTTGCCGGACAGGGTTTGGAAAAGGTTCACGGGCAGGGCCGTGGGTGAATGGTCAGAAGAACTAAAATTTGTAGACCAAAATGTAAGTAATACTAACTAGCTAGGTCTGCGTATCTCTTTGATTCTGCTTCCAATTCCATTATATCATGCTCTATTGATTATTATTTTGATTGAACTCTCTATTCTCGTAAAGTGCGCGCATCAGGGACACGGCAATAACTTATGTGGATACTATGTTTGCGAGTTCATTCGCAACACGATATGTGCGACGGGCCAAGCCGCACTAGAACAACTTAGAGTAAGTAAACAAAGTACACAACATTATTTTATTACCATCAATTGTGTTGAGTTTTATTCTTATATATATATATATATATTGACCCCATTCTTCATATATATTCAGATCGAACGGATGCGGGACCAACTCCTACCATTTGACCGCATACGAGCCATTCAAGAGGAATTGGCGGGATTTATACTTGATGAGGTCGTCACGCCTGGTGGAGAACTCTTTAGATATCCAAAAACTCTTTAGATGCTTGAACGTGTTTGTCTTGTACTTGATGCTTCAACGTTTACGGAGAATACCACACAATTGCGATGTTTGTGTATAATAATAGTTGCTTAATTATTCAAGTAATCGTATGTACCGACGATGATGTATGTGTATATACCGCTCCCATCGATTCCCCCCTCCCCTCCTCCCTGTCCCCGCCGCGTCGCAGAAATACGACCAGAACGGGGCGGCGGCAGAACTCTGCCGCGGCAGAGATTTAGGCCGTTTTCCTGCCGCGACAGAGATTTAGGCCGTCTTCCTGCCGCAACAGAGAACCTTTAACACCGGTTCGTGTTACGAACCGCTGTTAAATGGGGGCCCTGAGCCCTGCGGCAGCCCCACGTGCGCCACCCTTTAACACCGGTTCATATAAGAACCGGTGTTAAAGGGGGGGGCCCTCTAACACCGAACCCTCAACAGCGGTTCTACAACCGCTGTTAGAGGCCCCTCCAAACCGGTGTTAGAGGGGGGGGTGCACTAGTGAATACACGCGTCGCGACCGCAGCGGCCGGGCGGCCGGGCGACCGATCCACATATGTATAAGAGTATTTTTTTTCCATCGGTACAAGTAGACATTTCGCCTCTCTGTTATCTAGCAACGTGAGGTCGTGGGTGCTCTGGATCTGCCATCATCGGGGAAGCTCTTGCCGAAGCCACCCTCCTCCCTCGCCGCTGCCGTGGCCCTTCGTCCTTGCGGACCTTGCCGGAAACCGGACGGCGCCACGCAAGAGCGGTTTCGGGGGAGCTGGAGGCATGGGTGCTAGGCGCGGCGGTGCAGCGGTCTGACGCACGGCTCCTGGAATCGGTGCTCTGGCATGGCGTTCTCGTCGTTGTCGAGGTGCGGCGGCGCCGGAGCAGTCCGATATGTGGCTCCAGGATTCGGTGCTTCGGATGGTGTGGTCGATGTCATTAAGGCGCATCTCGACGACCCTACAGATGTAGCTGGGATCGTGCTTCTGCATTGTTCGTGGGTCGGTGATGTTGTCAACATAGATATTTAATTAGGCAGTCATGGCTAATTAATCTGATTGTTGTGGCTAATTAACCTGGCGACTGATTTCTTCAAAGAACTTTGGTATGTTTACATACATAATTAATCTAGCAATCATGACTAATTAATCTGGTTGTTGTGGCTAATTAACCTGGTGATTGTTTTTGTCAAAAAACTTTGGTATGTTTACATACACGTATAATCCGGCAATCGTGACTAATTAATATGGCAATTGTGAGTAATTAACCTGGTAGTTGTGAAAAAAATTCTTTCACAAAGAACAAGCTAATTGTTTACATAGATATTTAATCGGGCAATTATGGCTAGAATCTGGCAGTTTCTTCTAAAGAAGAATCGATAGCTAACATAAAACCTAGAGAATAATTTTCAAACATGCAGTTGTATTTATATAATGTGGAGGTTCTTTCAAACATGCAGTTCTATTTATATAATGTGGATGTTGTTTCTAGTAGACCCAGTGATAATATGGAAAGACCCGACATTAGACTAAACATATTTTTCGTAAATACTAAAACCCATACAAAAGTCAATATCAAAGAAGATTGTTCCAAAACTGATGGAAGGTGCACCCTCTACTTGCATGCATTTTTATTTTTTTAGGATTGGTGTGTATCACCTGCCACTGGCATGCATGTATTAGTGCTATCTGCATGTGTCTATTTTGCTAGACGCGAACCGCACACGAGCTGGGTGGTAGAGAGAGTGTTTCCGCCGCACGGAAAGTCCCGCGTGCGGCGCTGCGGGTTAGTCCACTCCAACAGTAAAAGGGAACTACCTAGGAGCCTCCTCAGCATTTTGGCACTCTCCACCGTCCGATGCAGATGTTCAACGTCCACGATCTTTGTTGCTGCAGAGTTTTGATGGGCATTTTCACCGTCCTACGCTCGCGACTCGTGAGTACCGTTTAGACCCATGTAAATGGGATGCTATTCTGCAAGTTAATCTGGGTGGCCTGTGGTTCACCGTGCCTTGTTACATGCCAACGTTGCTTGTACTACCCATCCTCTTGACTTGCTTTAGCAGCCCGCAGAAGCTTGAGGTGTTGTGATCGTGTAGTTGACAATTGACGCCTCGCCTCCTGGCCCGCCGCTCATCTGATCCCTCCTCCGCTCGCACCAGAGAGTAGCAGCGCAGGAGCGCTTTGTCTTCGCCATGGCCACACATGCGTCCTCTCCAACGAAACCCTAGGAAAGTGAATCTGCGACCAGCGACGGCGCACGGACGAGCGGCACCGGGATGACTTCTCATCTTCGCATGCGCAACAGCGCTGTCAATACGGTACGAGCGTGGAGAAGATCTTGCTGACAGTGATGCGCTGCTCCGTTGAGCTCCAGGTGAGAAAGATCATATACACTACTCCATGTCCTACATGTACTGCATCAGCTTCACCTTCTATTTAATTTTCCTTGCAACAAACGATGATATGATCTTACTCCCTCCGATCTATATTAGTTGACTCAAATTTGTCTAGATATGGATGTATCTAGCACTAAAACTTGACTAGATACATTCGTATCTAGATGAATATAAATCAACTAATATGGACCAGAGGGAGTACCTTTTTTTGTGTGTCTCAGTTGTGCTTTTGTTTATGGTTTACGGTTATCTAGAGTGGTCGATGCGTGTATAGTGACAAACCGACACTATTGTTCAGATCTGATGTCCAAGTTATCCATGATTTGGAGTGGAGCCACAACATGGACATGTACAATATATAGGTGACATCCTTTATACAGTATTATATGATCTGGACTCTTTGAAGCATATTCATATCGAATTTCTATTGCTAAGCTTGAAGTTGAAGAGAAACCAAATTATGATTCGGGTGCATATATATGGTATCATGGCGGCACAAATATCATAGTCATGTAAAACAGAGGTTTTTATTAAAAATATCCATATTCTTGTAATAATATGATCCGAAATAGAGATGGAGTAATTCATTTATCTCATTTTTTAGCGACTTACAAAAAGTATACTGGGATTTGTTTGTAACGACTTATAAAAACTATGCTGGGATATTGTATTTTAATCTCCCGTGGTCTTTGTTCTAATTTCTAAGACGTAATATGCAATTAAAATATACATTATGTGGAATCTTTTCTGTATTACATGGTAAAGTTAGGTGTTGGAAGTGGTAATAATAGTAGATATAGCAGATGCTATAATATTTAATGTAATTCTTAGCAATATTTTTTCGAGATTTCCGGCCATTCTCCATTTGACCCACAGTTTGAACTTCGCACAACTGCTAAAATTTGGTGTAAAATGCTAACAAGCACAACTTTGATATTGTCTTTGCAACTATGGGACTCAAATGGAAATAACACACATTTTCAAGCATGATTACGAGAAAATCGGTGGCGTTTCCTACTACCACAGTACAAACCCTGACATATTTTTTTCACGGTTGATCATTCATGTTCTCTCTATTTCAAGTAACAGTACCTCTCCCTTTGCATGAAAAGGGAAAGTTTGGTGATAGGCCAGGTTGAACCTATGGAAATAATGTGCATGCTTCAGTTTCTTTCTTTTATATGTTGCTTTTCTTCAGTTTTATTGCACATGACGTGATGGGCACGTTTTTTAGCTTCTATGAGGATGGTGTGAGGCAGCAACAAGGAGGCGCATAGCATAGGTTTACGATGTTCTTATCCTTTGAAAAATTCCAGTTAATTTTGTTATTTTCCTTTCATTATTTTTTGTTTTTGTTCGGTAAAAATGATATGAGTTGTAGGCAAACACAAACAATGCAGAGAGAAATGCCTGCCTCATATGAAAAAGCAAAGAGCATACAACGGCGAACTAGGGATTTTTGAGTTCAAATGGAGGTAACAACATATTTTGCATATCTAGCTGATCATATCGATCAAGTTTCAGAAATGTCTACTAAAGAGAGGATACGTTTCACCATTGTGCTATCTGGATGTCTCCTTTTCACCTTTTGTGGTAGTGGATTTTCCCAATCTTGTCCGCTAAAATATCATATCTATTTCACGCAAGAATTTTAAGTACAACAATATTGTGTCAGACACTTGATTTCTTGAAATTGTACAAATTCTGGTCCAAAGAGCATGTTCTAAAAATTATCTTGCCAGTAGTATGAGTTAGCAGAAAAGGGTTCGCATCCCGGCTATGTGAACTTCCTGAGTAAATTTATAATATTGCCTAGAATATATTTACAGCGTAAATTAAAACTGCAATGTACTGCCTGGAGTCTTATTTTTCATGTTTTAGTTTGTGGATATATGGATTCCATAAATTTTCTTCTCACAAAAATCTAATTGCATAAAGATGTACTCATGTACCCACCTGAGGTCATAACTGTCTCATGTATTTGAATATATCATTTACTATCTTAACATGTGAGGTTCCCAGTTATGTGAGGTCCAGCCGCGCCATCACGCTGGTGACCTTCAGACCTTCTCCGCGCCGGCCTTGAGCGGCCCGGAGGCAACATCGCCCACCTTGATTGCTGTTGACACGCGGAACATGGCGTTGCCGAAGTAGCCGGATGAACGCGCGTCAGCGGTCAATGTACAGCCGGCTGTCCTCCGTCAGTGCGAGCTCGCGCGCCGTGCACGCGCACCGCCACACATGGGCCACCATGGCGCCAGATCTTGTACAGCGGGAGGATGGCGGAGTCAAACGCGACTCTGGGCTTGTTCGACGTGGTGAAGCGCACGAAGGGAGGGGAGCGCTCTCCGCCCGTACGCCACCCACACGCCATCGTCGCCCCTCGCAATGGCAGCCCAGGTCGGCCGTGTGGAGATGGGGAGCAGGGAGGGGATGGAGGGATGGAGCGACGGCGGTGAGACGGATTCCTCCCGCTATGGAGGCAGTTGTTGATGCAGGCGGCGGCATGGCGGCGCTAGCGGACGCGCCGTGAGTCCCCACCAAGTTCTTCATCTTGTCAGTGGGTGTCCATCCAATGGTTTTAAGTGGGCTGGGCTAGCGGCGCCGTGGACAGCCGTCTCCGCTTACAGGCTGACCTAGGGGATCGAAAAGTTTTGATCCCCATGTTCCTGCAGTGACATGTGTCCTAGGAAAATCCCTCTTTTGCTACATTTGTGCCGCTTTTACTATGTTTCTCCTGTTTTTGCTATATTTTGGTATATTGTAGCAAAAAAGGATTCATCCAAGAAACAAAACAAAAAAGACGAACCTCACCGTAGACATCGGCGTAGACTTCATAGAAAAAAATGTTATTTTAATATAGAACAACCGACTTCACCGGAGGCATAGTAGCAAAAATATTATAATATTATAGCAAAACCTTTTTTCGGTTATAGCAAAAGTTTGTTCATATTATGCAAGTCCACAAAAATATATGTAGAAAAACAATTTCTTCTGTCTCACAAGTTTGTAGAACCATTGTAACAAAAAAATGTTGATGCAAAATTTGGCGAGTTTGGCGGCCACGCGGAGGAGGTCGTCTCTCGTTTGGAAGGAACTGGCAGAGCAGTAGCCAGCGTCTGGAAACTCACCGTAGCAAGGGGCCAACGGGGGTCAAGACCGGCGTAGGAAAATGAGCGTCACCATGTGGCAAGGCCTATAGGAACGTGGAGGTGGCGGTGACGAGAGCCACAAAAGAGGCGGTGGCGGCTGGCGGGAGTCACACAGAGGCGACAATGAGGAGCTCGACAATAGAAGCACGACGACTAGATATCTCAAATCCGAGGAAAAATATTGAAACAGGCACAGAGGTGGGTCCTAGCATGCATGGATCGTGGGTTCTCTCGTAATTCTAAATGCCCAGACAATGCCAACACGGGATCATTTCCCTTCAAGAATTGGCAATTTCACTCGATCGTCCACTGGTTCTTTGATGTGACAACATCGGCGCACGATATTTTTTCATCAAATCTTGTATTTCATGCTTGAACTAAACACATCAAGATTGACTATCATTTTTTGAGAGAACGAGTTGCATATAACCTACTACCTATCATGTTTATCTCGTTAAAGGATCAAATTGCCAACATCTTTCACCGAGCCACTACCATTGCCATTTTTTAGTCTTGACGGCACAATCTTAACTTGCTAAACACCGTTATAATTGATGGAGGGTGTTATATATGTTGTATGTTAGGTAGCTTCTGATCTAATCCTAAACGAACAGGTTAATGCATAGCATATATAACATCCACTAAATATATACAACGAACATCAAGCCAGTTAGCCTTGAGCAATTCTCTAAATCATCCTACATCTCTAGGTTTTACATTGATTAACGCAGCCCGTACCTACTATTGGTCATCCCGTTTTCACTCCTTATATATGCAATCAATATGACTCTTATTCACTTATCTCAATGAGAAATATCAATGCATCACCGAAATGCCACGAGGCCTCACCAATGCAACACCTACCTCTGCCCTTTTTATTGCTTCGTCATATCTACGATATATAAACTTCCGGATAGGATATGTACATATGAACCAAAAGAAACAACAAAGGACAAAAAGAAGAGGAAGAAGAAATCATGAATGCATTTGTTTGCTTCACTTCACTATCGGTAGCATCATGCATGTCCGTAATGTTGCGCAAGCGTAAACATAAGCATGCTTTGCCTTTTTAATTTGCTTTTACCCAGTTTCTGTCTTGATGGGCACGAGAGGTATCGGGATCAAGAAATTTAGCTCATAGATTGCAAAGCGTACATGTTCCAAGGTTGCAACGACACATAATCACAGGAAACGACATACATAGATCATCTCCATGATATGGGCTTACCAAAAGCACACAGCCTGTAACTGAGCCGTGCATCAGGAGGGGACACTATAGGCCTGTGGTCATGTCCAAGAAGGCCTGAAGAGGAGTGTTAGTACATGTACACTAGTGTTTCCAAGCCGAGGCTATGAATGCAGTGTCACTATTCCACGTTTTACAACTCTTTATAATTTAGTATTGTACCAAAAACCTGTGTCGTTGTGTACATACGAAAAGTATTCATCCAGCCATTACAAACTTTCCCCCTTGCACTGGCTAGTGTTACAATTTTTTTCCATTTCTTAGTAGCAATATCACGGTTTGTCTCAAATGTTTAGTACAACGTCACGAGCCAAAATGCTAAACTGAAGAAAAAAGTACTTATAAACTGGAGCAATTTCCACAACTATTTAACTTCAATTGGAGGCGACGAACGCATACACACAACTCACAAATGATGTTGATTGTTCAGGTTCAGTAGGATGGCCTCTATGGACTCTGGTGTTTTAAGGATACACGACACATCATACATGGCAGTGCGAGTAGCCAAACTTTTGTGCTGCATGGTGTTGGTTCAGGAAACATGACACATAATTAGACTATAAAATGGTATCTTTTGTGTGCTCAATTATTGTGAATGTACTGATCAATTGGGATCTCATTGTCCTAATTACTGCTCTTATTTTGGCTGCAAGCAAGGTGGTGATGGAAACAGATTCTGCGAAGGTAGTGGAGGCGGTTCAGCTAGCAGCGAACTACTTAGGGACCTGATGCAGATACGGTGGCCTAATGCATTCAGCTGACAAGCCAGTTCGAGAAGGCTTGGTCCAACACCTCATGCGTGAAGCAAAGCTCTATCTCCGACTGTTCAGCTATGGCTGCCCTCTCCAGCAGATCTTCAGCAATCTGGGATGATCAGACCCATAAATTTATTTGATCATTAGTTTTAAACGATGCTGCTATCATTTGACGAATACGTCTTTACCCGTCAGGAAAAAATGATATATGCTACGCGGATTCGTTTGTTAACTTTATTCAACTGGTCCGACGACCTCTTCCATGCCTAGCGTACATATAACTATCATATTGAACTGCACCCTACAACATTTACTCTCGCATGGTTTTTCACCATCTTATATAAACATCAGAATGCAATGTAGAAGAAACAATAGAGGCCGAATAAAATGACATAAAGAGTTATAGAATACTGCTTTTCTTGCGGTGAAGAGTTGCAGAATACTTCTAGACGCAGGAAAGCCATCTCATGTCTAGAGTTTCATGAAATTTGTTTTTCTGAATTGGTGTTTGTGTAAGGATGGGAGTCATCAGGACAAATACATCAGCCCATTCAGATAATAATGTCATTTGCAAGTGTCCATAGTGCAGATACACTGAAATATTTTGACTGCAGCTTGGCGAAGAGAGTGATATACGATTATAAAGGGTGGGAAGGCACATAAATAACTTTCCATCTGCTCCTTTGAGAGTGAAATATCCCAAGGTGTTCTCTGAGTATGATTGACCTGATAGTACCATCTACGAGCTTCACTGTGACGCTAGATGTGATATCCAGTTTAGGAGATGTTTTGGTTATGGTTCTTAAGGAGAGCTCATGAGAGGTTATATGAGATCCTTTTGGTCTGAGAAACTTAAATAAAGGTTATAAAGATCTCGGTGACTGAATCTGACATATTTGTTGACTCTTATACATGTGCAACACTACAGTGCCCACCTTCTCAATCCATCACCTAGCACCCCTCCCTTCTTGATTCTTCCTGATCGGCCAACTTAGTTGAAAACTTCCTATAGATGAATCAAGTCATGAATATACAATAATTTGGCGGACTAATAATGTTACAATAGAGAAAGTGTTTCCAGAAAATCTCAACGGTTTCAATACAGAGTGTGTTTTGGCAAACCACATGAAGATTGCTAGTCATAAAGATATCATTTTTTTTGCCATATTCTTGTTTGAAATTTCAATTTTCTTACACATGCGAAGCCTTAGGAAATTGAACTCACCTGTCCCCAGCCACGAAAAAGTGCCGAGGAGCCAACAGCTGCCGTGGCAAGTGCTGGACAGTGGACACAACAACAAAGTACCAAGCAGCCAACAGCAGTCAAGCCAAGTTCAAGCCAGTCAGCTCCCCCTCCAACTGCACCTAACACTACTGGAGCACCAGCCAGTCAAAATCATCTTCGGTTTGATATGAACAAGGCCAGCAGTCCCGGCCTGGCACAGCCCGCGACTAGTGGGAGCACTAGTCCCGGGTCGTGAGGCCTCTAATGGCTAGAAACGGCCGTAGTCACTAGTCCCGGACCGGACCAGGTCATTAGTCCCGGTCCGTAATACGGCACGGGACTAATAACCTGGAGCAGGCCAGCTGGTCCTTTCGTGGACTATTAGTCCCGGGTCATATCACGGCCTGGGACTAGTTGTCCACCACTATATATTCTGCCTCCTGTCCTGCTGCCCTAAAGCATATGGTGGCCATTTTTCTCAAAGAAGCAAGAGAGTTCATGCCATTTTTTTGTCAAGATTTAGTTTGCAACACCTAAATCCAAAGCTTTAAAAGGTTAGAACTTCATTATTTCATCTCTTATTGCTACTTTAGCTCTATAATGCTCTAGAAGTATAGAGATATGGATCAAATGCATGCATGCTCTAGAAGTAGCTAGAAGGATTTTGATATATATGTGTAACAAATTTTGATTAGGCACATAGTTACTAAAAATTAAAATGTGTAATTTTAGAGTTTCAGAGCTTAGAATGGAATGAGGTTTTCACTGATAGAACAATAATAAAAAAATCCACATTTATCATGTTGATTGTTTTCTCCAATTCACAAATTGGTGCATGTAAATTTTTCAAAATTCAAAATTAATGCTCTAGAAGCTCTCAATATAACTTGTAATAATTTTATCATGTTGTGTAATGGTTTTTGATATACTTTTACTATAATGCAGATGGTCCCGGAATGGATGTACGGTATTGACCGACGCTCTGGCGAGTTCATTAATGGCGTGCATGAATTCATCTGTGTTGCCGATGCAAACAAGCACAATGGTTTTGTATTCTGTCCATGTAATGGATGTAGGAATTAGAAGGATTACTCTGAGTCAAAAACCCTTCACAGCCACCTATTGAAGTCTGGCTTCATGCCCAGTTATAATTGTTGGACCAAGCATGGAGAGAGAGGGGTTATAATGGAAGACAATGAAGAAGAGGAGGAGGATGACAACTATCATGGTTTCCCTGAGTACGGAGATACTTCCATGGGGGATGCTGAAGGGGAGGATGAAGAAGAGACACATGATGAACCCGCTGATGATCTTGGTCGGACCATTGCCGATGCACGAAGAGATTATGAAACTGAAAAGGATAGGGAGAAGTTTAATCACATGTTAGAGGATCACAAAAAGTTGTTGTACCCAAATTGCGAAAATGGTCTGAAAAAGCTGGGCAGCACACTGGAATTGCTGCGATAGAAGGCTGAGTGTGCTATACCTGACTCCTCATTTGAAAAGTTGCTGAAAATGATGAAGAATATGCTTCTAAAAGATAACGTATTGCCCGCCAGTACGTACGAAGCAAAGAAGGTTGTCCGCCCTCTAGGTTTAGAGGTTCAGAAGATACATGCATGCCCTAATGACTGCATCCTCTACCGCGGTGAGGAGTATGAGAATTTGGATGCATGCCCGGTATGCACTTCACTTCGGTATAAGATTAGACGAGATGACCCTGGTGACGTTGAGGGCGAGCCCCCCGGAAGAGGGTTCCTGCCAAGGTGATGTGGTATGCTCCTATAATACCACGGTTGAAACGCTTATTTAGAAACAAAGAGCACGCCAAGTTGTTGCGATGGCATAAAGAGGAACGTAAGTCAGACGGGATGTTGAGACACCCCGCTGATGGGTCGCAATGGAGAAAAATCGATAGAAAGTACCCGGACTTTGCAGATGAAGCAATGAGTTTAAGGTTTGGTCTAAATACAGATGGCATGAATCCCTTTGGGGAGCAGAGCTCTAGTCACAACACCTGGCCCGTGACTCTATGCATCTATAACCTTCCTCCTTGGTTGTGCATGAAGCGGAAGTTCATTATGATGCCAGTGTTGATCCAAGGTCCGAAGCAACCCGGCAACGACATTGATGTGTACCTAAGGCCATTAGTGGAAGAACTTTTACAGTTGTGGCACGAACCCGGGATACGCGTGTGGGATGAGCACAAGCAGGAAGAATTTAACCTCCGAGCATTGCTTTTCGTAACAATCAATGATTGGCCTGCTCTTAGTAACCTTTCAGGACAGTCAAACAAGGGATACAATTCATGCACACACTGTTTAGATGAGACTGAAAGTATATATTTGGAACATTGTAAGAAGAATGTATACAATGAGCATCGTCGATTTCTTTTGGCCAAGCATCCCTTAAGAAAGAAAGGCAAACATTTCAACGGTCTGGCATGTCACCAGACGAAACGTAAGGAGCGTACTGGTGCTGATATATTTGATATGGTCAAAGATTTGGATCAAATGGTAACCTTTGGAAAGGGTCCTGGAGGAAAATCTGTTTCGAAGGACGCTGAAGGACACGCACCCATGTGGAAGAAGAAATCTATATTTTGGGAGCTACCATATTAGAAATTCTTAGAGATCCGCTCTGCAATCGATGTGATGCATGTGACGAAGAATCTTTGCGTTAACCTGCTAGGCTTCTTGGGCGTGTATGGGAAGACAAAAGATACACCGGAAGCACGAAAGGACCATCAACGTATGAAAGACCCAGATGGCCTGCATCCAGAATGGTTTCAAGGTCATGCCAGCTACGCTCTTACCAAATAAGAGAAGGAAATATTTTTTGAATGCCTAAGCAGTATTAAGGTCCCGTCTGGCTTCTCGTCGAATATAAAGGGAATAATAAATATGGCAGAATTTTTTTTCCAAAACCTAAAGTCTCATGACTGCCACGTGATTATGACGCAAATGCTTCCGATTACATTGAGGGGGCTTCTACCAGATAATGTTCGAGTACCCATTGTGAAGCTATGTGCATTTTTCAATGCAATCTCTCAGAAGATAATCTATCCTGAAGATTTACCACGGTTACAGAATGCTGTGGTCCAATGTCTTGTCAGTTTTGAGTTGGTGTTCCCACCATCCTTTTTCAATATTATGACGCACCTGCTGGTTCACCTAGTCAAAGAGATTTCCATTCTCGGTCCTGTATTTCTACACAATATTTTTCCCTTTGAGAGGTTCATGGAAATCTTAAAGAAATATGTTCGTAACCGTGCTAGGCCGGAAGGAAGCATCTCCAAGGGCTATGGAACAGAGGAGGTCATTGAATTTTGTGTTGACTTCGTTCCTGACCTTAAGCCGATTGGTCTTCCTCAATCGCGGTATGAGGGGAGACTGAGTGGAAAGGGTACTCTAGGAAGGAAATTAATAATATGTAGGGACGGACATTCTTACACCGAAGCACATTACACCGTTCTACAGAATTCTATCTTGGCAGCCTCATATATCGAGGAACACAAGAAAATCTTACGCTCCAACAACCCTGGAAAGCATGACTCTTGGATTAGAGATTAACACATGAAGAGTTTCGGCGGTTGGTTGCAACATCTCATCAAAAACAACACTCTTGGAGATCAGCTATACTTGTTGTCTAGGTCACCATCTTTGACTATATCGACTTTTCAAGGGTACTAGATAAATGGGTATACATTTTACACGATAGCCCAAGATAAAAAGTGCACCAACCAAAACAGTGGTGTCCGCTTTGATGCAACAGACAACAACGGGTCAAAGACCACATATTATGGTTACATAGAGGAGATATGGGGACTTGACTATGGACCTACTTTTAAGGTCCCCTTTTTCAATGCAAATGGGTCAAGCTGACAGGAGGAGGGGTTAAGGTAGACAAGAAATACAGAATGACATCATTGGATCTCAACAATCTTGGTTACTTAGACGAACCATTCGTCCTAGCCAATGATGTGGCTCAGGTTTTATATATGAAGGACATGTCTACCAAACCTAGAAAAAGAAAAAATAAGAAAAAGAATACATCAGACGATGAGCCAAAGCGCCACATAGTTCTTTCAGAAAAAAGAAACATCGTGGGAGTGGAGGACAAGACAGACATGTCAGAAGATTGTGATAAGTTTCATGAAATTCCGCGCTTCGCGGTGAAGGATGACCCAAGCATCATGTTAATGAATGAAGATGCTCCATGGATACGATGGGATCAGAAAAGAACGCACGCGAAGAAATGATATGTAATAATTGTAAAATTTTATGAGTGAAGATGCTCCATGTGTCCATTTTAATAGTGTTGTCTACAAACAATCTTGAGTGTGTTAGTCCCATTTTGTGGCTGGATCGGGACTAAAGGAGGGCCTTTAGTCCCGATTCATACTTACCATTAAGATCTGATCTCCAAACGCGTGAGGTCACATATTAGGGAGTGCCTCTATGACCAGTTTCTTCGAGATGCCGGAGGACTAGGCTCCGGCGGCATCTCCCTGAAACTGGCCGTAGTGGTGTCCCTGCTCTCGAAAACCATCTTGCATCTTGTAACTTCTCTAACTAGATCAATATGCCTGGGAGCTAACTAATTTCACATATTAGGGAGTGCCTCTATGACCAGTTTCTCGGAGATGCCGGAGGACTAGGATCCGGAGGCATCTCCCTGAAACTGGCCGTAGTGGTGTCCCTACTCTCGAAAACCTTCTTGGAGATGCCTAAAACTGGCTGGAGGACTGGACTCACAAGGATGCCTATTTATATTACAAGCATCTCGGCATAATGTTGACACTCACGACATAATGTCGACACTCACCCCTATTATTAGTGCTGAATCATGTTTTGTCCCGGTTGGTGTCTCCAACCGGGACTAAAGGTTCATCTTTAGTCAACCTTTAGTCCCGGTTGGTGACACCATCCGGGACAAGGTACAAGCCGCACGACATAATGTCGACACTCACACCTATTATTAGTGTTGCCTGGCCCAGTCTACCGCAATCCCTTCAGTCGCGGTTGGTTTCTCCAACCGGGACTAAATATGAACCCTCTCTTTATAGGCATTTCCCTCTATTTATTAGGTAACACTCAAGACATTTATTAATATTAAAAACCGGGACAAACCGGGACTAGCTAACACTCAGAACTAAAGTCGCCCCTTTAGTCATAATCATGCCTAGTCCTATAGTACATAGCTTCAGGGTCTTCTTCGTCATCTTCATCATCATCGTCATTGTCACCTGCCACTCCGGGGATCCTTAGCCCATCCATGGCATATACCAGGGGCCATTCCAGCCTCGGATTCATGGCAGGCGGGGGAGGAGTCTCCTGGAAGTCAATGCCGCTACCGCCGGGCCGGTGTGGGGCCTTTTTGTGGCTCTGTGGTGGGTGGACTCGTGGGCACCGCGGGCGAGGATGGTCTCTCCCGGCGATGTAGCGCATCACTCCGATGATAGTACGGTTCGCCCACCACAGACGACGGCCGGCTTCGTTGTGGTTCACCGGGGGCGGGCCATCACCCTCGTACTTGGCGAGCTGCCTTTCCCGCCTATTAGTGAAGAAGGCATTCCAGGTGTCATAGTTGTCGGGATCCCACTGGGGATCCATCCGCTGCTCCGGCGTGAGCTCGTGGTAGAAGTGGTTTGTGATGGCCGCCTGACGTGCGGAACCTTGAGGGACAGGAGGGACATGAACCCCTCCAGCGCTCAGCATCCAGTCGGCGGGCGGCCGGTAGCCCGGCGGACAAGGGTAGTTGGAGGCGCACAGCGCCTCGGTCTCCTCGAGGGTCAGAATGGCCCAGTAGGCGTTGTCCATTGTTCTAAGAGAGGAAGGTGTGGATGTATGGATAGCCATGGCGCGATCGCCCTAAATATAGAGGGAAAGGGCGGGAAAACTTGGCATGAAGCTTTGGGAAATAGCGGGAAATATCTTTAGTCCCGGTTAGTGACTATATCCGGGACTAAAAGCTCTCGTAGAAAGGAAAGGGCGGGAAAACTTGGCGGGAAGCGGTGGGAAATGGCGGGAAATATCTTTAGTCCCGGTTTGGGACTACAATCAGGACTAAATGGATATTATATTAAGATTCTTTATATTTTTCTGATAATAATAGACATATTATTTGTTTTATTTGGATTATTACAATAAAAGATATGATTTTCCAAAGTTTTTATATTTGATTTGAATTAAAAAATAAAATTTACAAATGAAATAATTTATAAATGATGCAGACATATAAATGGATATTATATTAAGATTCTTTATATTTTTCTGATAATAATAGACATATTATTTGTTTTATTTGGATTATTACAATAAAAGATATGATTTTTCAAAGTTTTTATATTTGTTTTGAGTTAAAAAAGAAAATTTACAAATGAAATAATTTATAAATGATGCAAACAGATAAATAGATATTATATAAATATTCTTTATATTTTTATGATAATAATAGACATATTATTTGTTTTATTTGGATTATTACAATAAAAGATATGATTTTGCAAAGTTTTTATATTTGATTTGAATTAAAAAAAGAAAATTTACAAATGAAATAATTTATAAATTGTGCAAACAGATAAATGGATATTATATTAAGATTCTTTATATTTTTCTGATAATAATAGACATATTATTTGTTTTATTTGGATTATTACAATAAAAGATATGATTTTCCAAAGTTTTTATATTTGTTTTGAATTAAAAAAAAGAAAATTTACAAAAAAGAAATTAGTCACGGGTCGTGGCTAGACCCGGGACTAAAGGGTGCCTGCGCGTCTGAAAACGAAGCGGCCGAAAAACCCTTTAGTCCCGGTCCGTGGCTTAACCTGCGACTAAAGGGGGGTCTTTAGTTGCGGGTTAAGCCACGGCCCGGGACTAAAGACTCTTTAGTCCCGTCCCGTGGCTTAGCCCGGGACTAAAGGGTTAACCCTTTATATACGCGCGCTTGCCCCTGGCGCACCGAGCCAGCACTTAGCAAGATTTGACGACGAAGACGAAGACAAGGCGCCATCGACGCAGAGAACAGGGGAGGTGCTGCCCGCCGGCCGATTCCCGCGCCGCCGCCCTCGTCTCCGGCCGCCCCTCCGTACCGAAGAGCCGTCGCACGCCGCGCCGCCCGCCGAGCCTCCGCGCTGCCCGCCGTACGTGTCGCGCGCGCCGTGCCGCGCCGCCCCGCCTCGCCGCGCCGTTGTTCCTCCGGCCGCCCACCTCGCCGGAGGTGGTTATTTAATTATATAGTTAGGTTTTTGTATATAATTAGTCTAGTATTAATTAGTAGTATATTTAGGTTTTTGTAGTAATATTTATTATTATTATTATTATTATTATTAGTAATATTTAGGTTTTGTATAAATGTTAGGAAATGTTAGTATTTATATTATTATTATATTATTAGGAAATGTTAGTACTTTTTATAGTTTTTTTTATAGTTTCTTGTTATATTTTTTTCTATAGTTTTTAGGGTTAGTTATTGTTTTAGTTATTAGGATTATTATAATTAGGTTTATTAGTGTTTTTTGTTATATTTTTTTCTATAGTTTTTTCTATATTAGGTTTTTTTTGTTTTAGTATTAGGATTATTGTTTTAATTAAAATATTAGAATTAGGATTAGGATTATCGTTTTAGTTATTTTTTGTTTTATTTATTAGGATTATATTGTTTTATTTATTGTTTTATTAGGGTTATTTTTTTGTTTTAGTTATTATGATTATTGTTTTAGCACAAATAATATTAGGATTATTATAATTAGGATTATATTGTTTTAGTTATTAGGATTATTGTTTTTTCTAACCTGTTTAACTCTCTTTTTGTTATAGATAATTAAGTGATGGATCCATCCAAAGATCCGGGTCGCATCGGTGAAGGTTTTCTTCAGGGCATGATAAGAGGTGAAATTCCTCTTAATATTACTACCGGCAAAGATATTTTGCTCGAGAAAGAGATATCCTCATATCTGAATCCATCCGGTGATGGACTAGAGGAAAACCTAATGTACCAAAGGGAAGACCAGATGGACAAAGGGCAATCAAATAACAACAATAATGATGGCCCCTCGACAGGATCCGGCGAGGTACATATATATAAAAAGTCTCGTGTTACCTCTATTCATTAACTGATCTAGATATATATTAATCACTCTCTTTTCTTCTTTTAGCCCACCGGATCAAAGCAATCGACAGCTCAAACGAAACGAGGGCCGAACAAAAAGTTGGATGGTAATCAGAGGTTCACCATTGAAGAAATAGATGATGATGGTGAACAGATTGCTCTAGAGAAGCACCGGAGGATGTTTATAAATCAATGCAGGGTGCTTGTTAGGGACAACCTGCCGATCACCATCCAAGAATGGAATAAGTCAAAGAAACCCGGTGAAGAATCCAACAGCTATGTAACCGATGATGCCAAAGATGACCTTTGGCAGAAGCTCATAGCGCATTTCATACTACCTCCAGAGTATGAGGAATTTGAGGTAGATGGTATTACCCCAAGGCCGGGTGGGATTGAAAATAGAGCGAAAGTCAAGGAGTGGGCACTGAGCAAGATGGCTGAACTGTACCGGAACCACAAGAAAAGTTTATACGCGAAATATGTCGCGAAAAAGAAAACTCCAGACTTCAAAGGAGTAAACGAGAAGTTGAGAGAACAGTGGCCCGATTTTGTA
Organism: Avena sativa; assembly: GCA_916181665.1. Classification (NCBI taxonomy): domain Eukaryota; kingdom Viridiplantae; phylum Streptophyta; class Magnoliopsida; order Poales; family Poaceae; genus Avena; species Avena sativa. The sequence continues at coordinate 292,195,176 of OV702296.1, forward strand.
CAGTACAAGCAATCTGATAAAGGAAAGGCAAAGTTGGCAAAGAACGCGTTAAATGCTGCCAACAAGAAATACCATCATAAAATGGGGGCAGGTGGCTACAAGAGTGCCGTCCCTAAGTGGGAAACTATGGAGAAGAACATGAGGTCTAGAGGCGTCACTCCTGGTACAGATGGATGGCCCGAGAGTTCAAAGCACTAGTGGTACGGGCACGGGGGATCCTTGGACCCAGAAACAGGGAAGACATTATTTCATGATAAAATTCTAAAACCCTCCCAAGACCTTATTAAAGCAATGAACGATGCTCAATTGGGATTGTTCTGTCCCGAGAGAGAGAGAGAACGACGAGCTGACATGCGCCCTAGGGAATCCTGAAAAGGAAGGACAAACACGAGGCAAAGGCGCCGGTGTCTTGTGGAAGAAAGGTTTTCCTCAGTACGATGCCAATTACAGAAGCTGTCAGAGAAAGAAGGACCGGGAGGCAGATCGGATCTCCAGGGTAGAGCAGGACCTAGCTGATCTGAAGAACCTCATGCATGAAATTAGCCAAAGGCCGCCGTCGTCATCTCACCCGCGGTCTGATGATCCTGCATTGGATCTTAGCCAACATAGAAGCAGCGTGGCTTCCACGGAGGTCCGGGCTGATGATCAAGCACTGCTGGATGGTGCACCGGCTCTTCACTACCCCGTTGATGATGTCAGAGAGATGGCACAATGTGAGCTACATCAGCCAATGAACAACCTGTCCTTCAAGGTGGCGATCGGCACTGCTTTACCTTGTCTACCTGGAGCACTCCACCATTCACTTCCGATTCCACCAGGCTATGCTCGTGTCACGGTGGATGACATAGTGGAGGATTTTGCGGAGCTAGAGGTTGAAATCGCTACGCCTGAAGGCCTTATGAAACTAGGAGATGTCAAGCGCAACATCATTCTATGGAATAAGAAGTACATCAAGTTTCCAGTCTCGGCGCCAAGGCCACCGACTCCGAGGAATCCAAGTCCACCCCGCATCGAATATCATCAACCTCCAAGTCCACCCCAACCCGATTATCGCCAACCTCCAAGTCCACCCCGCCCCGCTGACGATCGCCGCAGCAGGAGTACATCAACTCGATATCTGCCTCCGTGCAATACTCGATCTCCGCCTCCGCCTCCGTGCAATACTACTACCTCATTGAAGAAACGGAAGTTCGATGGTCCCCCGCGCCCCACATCGAAGAAAGGTCAAACGTTGAAGATAGTCGACATCTCGCCGGCTCTTCCAAAGAGACCTTATGACAAGACCGATGAGGAAACTAATGCGGATGTGGCTGCCCAAGTTAAGACGCATTTTGCACCCAAAAAGCCTGAGCCAAAGCCGGTATATAATGAAAAAACCAAAAAGTGGGCTAAGTCCTTTCTTGAGCAACCATCCCAGATATCGATGAATCTGGAATCAGACTATGACCGGGAGATTATTAAGCAAGCACAGAAGAAAAAAATCAAAGTGCAAAAAGCGGGAAGCAAGTTGCCCAGCTCGGAGCACAGAAGAATCAATCGGTCGCCCCGCTCAAAGTAATTTCAGACCTCGAAAAGGACTTCAGAGCTGAAATGGATATGGACATGCAAATAATGGACCCTAGAGCCCGTAATAATGTTGCACTTATGGGAATTATTGTATCGCAGGCCAAAACACTTACTAACGAAGCAAATATGTTTCTTGGTCAATATTTAGGCCATGAATATATGCCAGTGGGTCAGATAGTACGACAGTATGTCCAAGGGGAGCCTCTAGTCAGTAATGAGGAGCTCGCGCGTCTATCCACACATATGCGAAATCTGCACGAATGGTACATGTCGCAAGCAGAAAAAAAGCATCAGAAAGATTGGTTTCCGGTGGACGTTAGAAAGGAGCATCACTTCAAACCATACTCGATACAGGTTTAAATGACCGAACTGTTTCAGTTATACAACCAGCGCGCCCTCGACAAATCTATCATTGGTTGCTACTGTCTATAAGTTATTTATTTCTATAATTAAGTTTGTAGCTCAGCTCGTTCATTGCATTTAATATATTATCCTAACTATATATCCTTTTGTATGATGATATTATATTCTGCAGAATGAAGATGCTTGAATGCAAAAGAGCTAGAAGATACGACGTTGAATTTATTGACCCATATATCATTAATGAATATACGTTAAAGAATCACCCCAAGGACGTGGAGGAAGACCTGTGCAGGTTCTTAACCGAGCATAATTTTGTTAAGGAAATACTATTTCCTTACAAATTCAAGTGAGTGTTTATATCTTTTACATATTTTATTTTTTCTTACTGGATGAGCTATGCATGTATGCTTATGTAAATGTCCGCAGATTCCACTGGATCTTGCTAAACATTCAAGTTGACAACTCCCTAGTTGAAGTCCACGACTCATTAAGTTGGGACCAAGAGTAGCGGAGCGACATGAAAGCAATGCTCCATAAGTAATTTCAATCATTATCGCATTATATTATCCTCTTTCATTTATTTCCTGATATCAAGTAACTAATAACTCCTTTGTTCATTTTCTTTGCCGAGCAGGTGTTGGACACGGTTCAGACAGAAAATACCAGGTTCATTCAAAGAGGAGTTAACTTATAAAATGGTGAAGAGTTTACAGCAGCCACCGGGAACTCATTTATGTGGATACTACGTCTGCTAGTACATCCATGAGTTGACCAGTGAGCGGAAAGTTGACTCACATTATATTTATGATTTGCGGGAGAAACTAGAGCCAGACCAGCGCATAAGAGCAATTTAAGAGGAGCTGGCGGGATTTCTAATGAAGGAAGTCTTTGATGTACATGGAGAGCATTATGCGGATGATGTGGAACTCGATTTGCCTTAGTCATCTTCATGTAGCTGATATGATATATATATTCATCAATGACCATGTAATTTCAAAACATTTCTTCCTTTTGATATGATTGATTATATGTATGCTTGCAAGGGATCAATTAATTATATAAATGCATCGACGTGTATTGTGTATTGTGTATTGTGTTTGTAGTAGCGTATAATATGTATACTGAAATATATTTTTAAATTATAGTGAAACACAAAACGAAAAAGGAACGAAATGGCAAAAAAAAAAGGAAATACACATTCTCTGCCGCAGCAGAGAAATGTGTGTTTCTCTGCCGCGGCAGGAAACCTTTTAGTCCTGGGTGGTGTTACAGCCCGGGACTAGAGGGTTTCCGCCCCCCACGGCGCTGAAACAACTACGTGGCTGTTATCAGTCGCGGTCCGTAGCGAGCCGAAACTAGAGGGGGATGCCTCTAGTCCCGTTTTCACAGTCCCAGGCCCAAAATCGGGACTAGAGCCAGTTGCGGTTCGGAACCGGAGGCCCTTTTTCCACCCGTGTAAGCCCACTTCTATCAAGACAACTCCCTTTCCAACTACACAAGTCCACTCCGTCTCTAGCTTCATCCAAGCCTAGTTCCATCCAACAGGGAGTACCTAACCATGCCACTACCAAACGCACTAGCATTTTCGCCACTTCCAGCCACATACATGTGGCATGCAATCCAGCCCTTACGACAGACTTTTGCAAGCTTGATACAACATACACCCTTCAAAGGATGTAATCCAGGAGCCCGAGGCAACCCCCATCAAAGGATGTGAGCCATCTGCCGACCCTACACACTATGCGAGCCACTTCCCCTGCGGCAGATTCTTGCGATCGCAATGCACTTCCATCAACTACAGTGGGTGTGAGACATAAGCTGGAGGCAACAACCGCCATCCCTCTGAAAGATGTGTGCAAGACCAACCCACCGCTTCGGTGAAGGATACAAGCAAGAAAATTTTGAGTGCAAAGAAGGAGAAACAAATCAAGCCCCATGCAAATTCTAGGAACGAACCCACAATAAAGGGCATAAGGCCTTTCACAATGGGAGGTTCTTGGCACGGTATCATATACAAATTGCTTATATGGCATTATACTTAATGAGGAGAGATGGTGGTGTTGTATCTTAGCTTGGACTTTCACAATAGAGTGTATCTTAGTGTTGGGGTTCGTAGCATGGAAAACAAAAATTTTCTATCGCATACAAACAAACAAGCCAAGATCTATCTACTAGATTGTAGCAACGAGTCGATGGAATAACTTACCCTTGAAGATTCCAAAGCGGTTAACGAGAGCAGATTCTCGTGGGTGATGTAGTCGTACTCTTTCCGATCTCAAGATCGCGTAGACGATCCTTCCGGCGCCACGTTCCGGCAGCGCTCCCGCAGTCGGTCACACGTTCGGTACTCAACGAAGACCTTCCTCTCCCTTGTTCCAGCAGGCAGCGGAGGTTGTAGCACTCTCCTCGCGATTCCGGCAGCACAACGGCGTGGTACCGGAGGTAGAGGGGAGATCCCGCAGGGCTTCGCCTTAAGCCGGTGCGAGTATGGTGGAGCTTATGAGAGAGGCTATTAGTGGTCTAGTAATTAGACACACCAATTAGAAGGCTCTAATCCGAAGGCTAGTGCAATTAGAAGCTCTAAACTGAAATAGCTCTAAACCGGGGTTTAGATCTAGGGTTTAGTTTAGAGGATAGGAACTTGTGTGTCATAGGAGGGGTAGCCCTGCCCCTCCCTTTATAGGTGGGAGGGGGCTGGCGCGCCAGGGGAGGGAGGGAGTCCCTCCCCAACTCGGCCTAGGGCTGGCCGCCGGCTTGGGGAGGAGGAATCCCTCCCCAACTCGGTTTCCTCCTCTCCTCCCACTTCCCAAAACTGCCGTTTGACTTTCAAACTAGCCGTTTGACTTTTTCAATTTAGGATTCAATTTAATCCTTTATTTGGGACAGCAAGAACATTTAGTACATGATGCAATCATTCCAACTTGCAATGACACATTCATGTACCCCTTCCCCTCCGGAGTGCCGGACATTCCGGGACCTTCTAGAATGTTCCCGATGAAAACACCGGAACCATTCCCCAACTCCGAAACGGGAATTTCCTTATATGAATCTTATTCTCCGGACCATTCCGGATCACCTCGTGATATCCCGGATCCCATCCGAGACTCCGAACAACATTCGGTCTCTTTCTCATAATACCATAACTACTCAAAACAACGTCGAATCCTTAAGTGTGTCTCCCTACGGTTCGTGAATTATGCGGACATGATCGAGACACTTCTCCGAACAATAACCAATAGAGGAATCTGGAAATTCATATGGCTCCCACATATTTCTACGATTACTTTGCGATCGAATGAACCACTTACATACGATACCAATTTCCCTTTGTCTCACGATATGTTACTTATCCGAGGTTATGATCGTCGGTATCTCTGCATACCTAGTTCAACCTCGTTACTGATAAGTACTCTTTTCTCGTTCCCGTGATATGTGATCCCTTGTGACCAAGTCACATGCTTGCAAGCTAATTGGATGACATTCCACCGAGAGGGCCCAGAGTATATCTATCTGTCATGTGGATGGACAAATCCCACTCTTGATCCATGTGTCTCAACCAATACTTTCCAAACACTCAATGCCACCTTTATAACCACCCTATTACGGTGTGGTGTTTGATGTCATCAAAGCATCCATCCAGTAAAGGTGATATGCATGATCTCATGGTCGAAGGAATCAGGTTACTATGTATCAAAAAGCATATAGCAATTGAACTATTGAAATGACTTGATCTTTATGCTACGCTTGTCTATAGGAGTATGTCCACCATATCATTCTCCTAATGATATGATCTTGTTGTTGATAACATCTCAATGTTCATGATATGGAAACCACAATCATCAATCAACCAACAAGCTAGTGAAGTATAGAGGCTATACTAGGGACTTCAAATTAAGTTTACAAATCACACAAGTATTAATGGTTTCCTTGTTAATACTATTATAGCATGAATGTAAACATTTATCATAAACACAAAGATATAATAATAACTACATTTATTATTGCCTCTAGGGCATATCTCCAACAGTCTCCCACTTGCACTAGAGTCATCTAATCTAGATTACATGGTAATATACCGAACACCCATGGCAGTTTGGTGTTGGTCATGTTTTGCCCTCGGGAGAGGTTTAGTCAACGGATCCGCCACATTCAGATCTGTGTGTACTTTGCAAATCTTTATATCCCCATCCTGGACATGTTCTCGAATAGCGTGAAAACGTAGCTTGATATGCTTCAGTTTCTTGTGTGACCTTGGTTCTTGCGCATTGGCTATGGCGCCCATGTTATCACAGTAGATAGACATTGGGTCCAGCGCACTAGGAACCACACCCAGCTCTGTAATGAACTCTTTCATCCATATCGCTTCTTGTGAAGCCTCTGAAGCAGCCATGTATTCCGATTCAGTTGAAGATCTCGCCACAACGCTTTGCTTTGCACTCCTCCAGCTTACTGCTGCACCATTCAAAATAAATACGTATCCAGATTGTGATTTAGAATCATCCGGATCGGTGTTCCAACTAGCATCGGTGTAACCATTAACAACGAGCTGTTCATCACCTCCATAAGAAAGAACCATATCCTTAGTTCTTCTCAAGTACTTAAGGATGTTTTTGACCGTTGTCCAATGATCCACTCCTGGATCACTTTGATATCTGCTAGTTAAACTAACAGCATATGCAATGTCGGGTCTAGTACATAGCATGGCATACATTAGAGATCCTATGGCTGAGGCATAGGGAGTCTTACTCATCCTTTCTCTATCTTCTGCCGATGTCGGACTTTGAGTTTTACTCAAGGTCGTATTGGGCAACATGGGCAAGAACCCTTTCTTGCTTTCTTCCATTCCAAACCTCTTTAGAACTTTGTCCAAATATGTACTCTGTGACAATGATATTTGGCGTTTCAATCTATCTCTATAAATCTTTATGCCTAATATGTAAGCTGCTTCGCCAAGATCTTTCATTGAAAAACTATTATTCAAATATTCCTTGACACTATTAAGAAGGTCTACATCATTCCCAATCAACAATATGTCATCCACATACAGTATTAAGAATGCTACAGAGCTCCCACTCACTTTCTTGTAAATACAAGCTTCTCCATAAGTTTGTATAAAACCAAAACTTTTGATTACCTTATCAAAACGTTGATTCCAACTTCGGGATGCTTGCTTCAATCCATAGATGGACCGTTGAAGTTTGCATACCTTGTTAGCATCTTTAGGATCGACAAAACCTTTGGGTTGCATCATATACAACTCTTCATCAATGTCTCCATTGAGGAATGCTGTTTTGACATCCATCTGCCATATCTCATAATCATAATATGCAGCGATTGCTAACATAATCCTCACAGACTTTAGCTTCGCTACCGGTGAGAAAGTCTCATCGTAGTCAACTCCTTGAATTTGTCGAAACCCTTTTGCGACAAGTCGAGCTTTATAGACAGTAACATTACCATCAGCATCTGTTTTCTTCTTGAAAATCCATTTGTTCTCGACAGCCTTCCGGCCATCCGGTAAGTCCACCAAAGTCCATACTTGGTTTTCGTACATGGATCCAATCTCGGATTTCATGGCTTCTTGCCATTTATTGGAATCTGGGCTCATCATTGCTTCCTCATATGTCTCGGGGTCATCGGTGTTGTCCACCAACATGACACTCATAACGGAATCATACCAATCTGGAGTGGTACGAGTTCTCGTTGACCTTCGAGGCTCTGTAGCAACTTCAACCGAAGTTTCATGATCACCATCATTAGCTTCCTCTCTAATTGGTGCAGGCACCACAGGAACTTCTTCCGGTGCTGCGCTACTCGCAATTTCAAGAGAAGGTTCGACAACCTCGTCGAGTTCTACTTTCCTTCCAGTCACTTCTTTCGAGAGAAATTCCTTCTCTAGAAAGGATCCATTCTTGGCAACGAAGATTTTGCCTTCGGATCTATGATAGAAGGTATACCCAATAGTTTCCTTCGGGTATCCTATGAAGACGCATTTTTCCGCTTTGGGTTCAAGCTTGTCCGACTGTAACTTCTTTACATAGGCTTCGCATCCCCAAACTTTAAGGAACGACAATTTAGGTTTCTTCCCAAACCATAATTCATACGGTGTCGTTTCAACGGATTTAGATGGTGCCCTATTTAAAGTGAATGCGGTTGTTTCTAATGCATAACCCCAAAATGATAGCGGTAAATCTGTAAGTGACATCATAGACCGAACCATATCTAAGAGAGTTCGATTACGACGTTCGGACACACCATTACGCTGTGGTGTTCCCGGCGGTGTCAATTGTGAAAGTATTCCGCACTTCTTTAAATGCTCGCCAAACTCGTAACTTAGATATTCACCTCCACGATCAGAACGTAGAAATTTAATCCTTTTGTTACGTTGATTCTCTACCTCACTTTGAAACTCCTTAAACTTCTCAAAAGTTTCGGACTTATGTTTCATGAAATAGATATACCCATATCTACTCAAGTCATCCGTGAAGGTAAGAACATAACGATAACCACTGCGCGAAGCTACACTCATTGGACCACACACATCGGTATGTATGATTTCCAATAAGTCCGTAGCTCGCTCTATCAAACCAGAAAATGGAGTCTTAGTCATTTTACCCATCAGACATGCTTCGCATCTTTCAAGTGATTCAAAATCAAGTGATTCAAGAAGTCCATCGGAATGGAGTTTCTTCATACGTTTCACTCCAATGTGACCAAGACGACAGTGCCACATATAGGTCAAATTATCGCTTGATTTCAAACGTTTAGCTTCAATATTGTTGATATGTGTATTTCCACTATCGAGATTCAATAAGAATAGACCATCTATCAAAGGTGCATGTGCGTAAAACATATTACTCATATAAATCGAACAACCATTATTCTCTGATTTAAACAAGTAACCGTCTCGCAATAAACAAGATCCTGATATAATGTTCATGCTTAACGCAGGCACTAAATAACAATTATTTAAGTATAAAACTAATCCCGATGGTAGATGAAGAGGTAGCGTGCCGACCGCGATCACATCAACCTTTGATCCGTTTCCCACGCGCATCGTCACCTCGTTCTTCGCTAGCTTCCGTTTATTCTGCAGCTCCTGTTTCGAGTTACAAATATGAGCAACCGAACCAGTATCAAATACCCAGGCACTACTATGAATGCTAGTGAGATACACATCAATAACATGTATATCAGATATACCTTTCTTCTTGATGTTGCCGTTCTTCAAATCCGCCAAGTACTTTGGGCAATTCCGCTTCCAGTGACCTACTCCCTTGCAGTAAAAGCACTCAGTATCAGGCTTAGGTCCAGCCCTGGTCTTCTTCGTCGGCGTGGTAGCTTTCTTACCACCCTTCTTTGAAGTGTCCCTTTTGCTTAGACTTGCCTTTCTTGAATTTGGTGGTCTTATTGACCAACAACACTTGGTGCTCTTTCTTGATCTCCACTTCTGCAGATTTTAACATGGCAAAGAGTTCTGGCAACGTCTTGTTCATGTTTTGCATGTTGTAGTTCATCACAAAGTTCTTGTAACTTGGTGGTAGTGATTGGAGGACACGGTAAATCCCCAAAGCATTAGGAATCACTATACCCAAGCTTTGAAGTTTGTTTGCGTGCCCAGACATCTCAAGCACATGCTCACTGACGGAGCTGCCCTCTTCCATCTTGCAGTTAAAGAACTTTTCAGAAGCTTCATAACTTTCAATTGCCGCATGAGTCTCAAAAATTAATTTGAGATCCTTGACAATATCATATGGGTCTGATTCCTCAAACCTTTTCTGAAGCTCCGATTCCAAACCATACAAGATAGCACACTGAACTATGGAGTATTGATTCTTCCGAGCGAGGTAAACATTTTTTACTTCATCGGGAGCATCAGCTGCAGGTGGGTCACCCAGCGGTGCATCCAGCACATAGGTCAAATTACCAGCTGTGAGGACAATCCTCAAATTGCGGAACCAATCCGCGAAGTTGCTTCCATTGTTTTTCAACTTTTCTTTCTCTAGGAACGCATTAAAATTGATGGTAGGGGCTGCCATTGATCTACAACATATTTGCAATAGTTTAGACTAAGTTTATGACAAATTGAGTTCAAATTAATGATAAAATTAATCTAGGTGAACTCCCACTCAAAACAATATCCCTCACATTGTTTTAGTGATCACACGAACCAAATCCACCATATCAACACCGATCATCACGAGAGTTGACATAGTTTCAATGGCGAACAATCGACATGTTCATCACATCTACTATATGATTCATGCTTTACCTTTCGGTGATCCGTGTTCCTGAGACCATGTCTGTACATGCTAGGCTCGTCAAGATCAAACCTTAGTTACCGCATAAGCAAATCTGGCTTGCTTACGTTGTATTCACTCGTGGAATCTAACACACCCGATCATCACGTGGTGCTTCGAAACAACCAGCTTTAGCAACGGTGCATACTAAGGGTGAACACTTTAGAACTTGAAATTTTGTGCATGAGGGATCATCTTATAATGCTACCGTCGTCTACTAAGCAATACAAGATGCATAAAGGATTAACATCACATGCAATTCAAAATATGTGATATGATATGGCCTTTCTTCTCATGCTTCCGATCTCCATCTTCAAGCACGAACATGATCTCCATCATCACCGGGATTGCATCAAGGTCCATGACGCTCCTCCATGGTTGTCGTCCACCAGCTTCAACTATTACAACTACTTTGAATAGACACGCAGGTCTTAACAGAAATTAAAGACAACCATATGGCTCCTGCCGGTTGCCGACTTACAATAAGGAACATTGCATACATCAAATATAATCACAATCATGGCCATATCACATCACTGCACACCCCTGCAAAACAAAGTTAGACGCCTCTACTTTCTTTGCATATTTTACGTGGTTTGGGGCTTTCAATAAGTGTCGTTCTAACTTACGAACAAGAACCACAACATTGATACTAGCATTGTTGATCACCCGTTGTAAATTGGATCTTAACTATGCTAGGAGAAACAGGCACCCGCAAAGCCACTTATGCAATACAAGTTGCATGTCAAGCGTGGAGCAAGTCTCATGAACGATGTCATGTAAGGTTAGCCCAGGCCGCTTCATCCCAACATACCGCCAGATGCAAAGTACACAAGAAGTAATCGACAATAAAAGCATCAATGCCCACAATGACCATTGTGTTCTACTCGTGCAACAGATCTACATATAGACACGGCTCTGATACCACTGTTGGGGTTCGTAGCATGGAAAACAAAAAATTTCTATCGCATACAAACAAACAAGCCAAGATCTATCTACTAGATTGTAGCAACGAGTCGATGGAATAACTTACCCTTGAAGATTCCAAAGCGGTTAACGAGAGCAGATTCTCGTGGGTGATGTAGTCGTACTCTTTCCGATCTCAAGATCGCGTAGACGATCCTTCCGGCGCCACGTTCCGGCAGCGCTCCCGCAGTCGGTCACACGTTCGGTACTCAACGAAGACCTTCCTCTCCCTTGTTCCAGCAGGCAGCGGAGGTTGTAGCACTCTCCTCGCGATTCCGGCAGCACAACGGCGTGGTACCGGAGGTAGAGGGGAGATCCCGCAGGGCTTCGCCTTAAGCCGGTGCGAGTATGGTGGAGCTTATGAGAGAGGCTATTAGTGGTCTAGTAATTAGACACACCAATTAGAAGGCTCTAATCCGAAGGCTAGTGCAATTAGAAGCTCTAAACCGAAATAGCTCTAAACCGGGGTTTAGATCTAGGGTTTAGTTTAGAGGATAGGAACTTGTGTGTCATAGGAGGGGTAGCCCTGCCCCTCCCTTTATAGGTGGGAGGGGGCTGGCGCGCCAGGGGAGGGAGGGAGTCCCTCCCCAACTCGGCCTAGGGCTGGCCGCCGGCTTGGGGAGGAGGAATCCCTCCCCAACTCGGTTTCCTCCTCTCCTCCCACTTCCCAAAACTGCCGTTTGACTTTCAAACTAGCCGTTTGACTTTTTCAATTTAGGATTCAATTTAATCCTTTATTTGGGACAGCAAGAACATTTAGTACATGATGCAATCATTCCAACTTGCAATGACACATTCATGTACCCCTTCCCCTCCGGAGTGCCGGACATTCCGGGACCTTCTAGAATGTTCCCGATGAAAACACCGGAACCATTCCCCAACTCCGAAACGGGAATTTCCTTATATGAATCTTATTTTCCGGACCATTCCGGATCACCTCGTGATATCCCGGATCCCATCCGAGACTCCGAACAACATTCGGTCTCTTTCTCATAATACCATAACTACTCAAAACAACGTCGAATCCTTAAGTGTGTCTCCCTACGGTTCGTGAATTATGCGGACATGATCGAGACACTTCTCCGAACAATAACCAATAGAGGAATCTGGAAATTCATATGGCTCCCACATATTTCTACGATTACTTTGCGATCGAATGAACCACTTACATACGATACCAATTTCCCTTTGTCTCACGATATGTTACTTATCCGAGGTTATGATCGTCGGTATCTCTGCATACCTAGTTCAACCTCATTACTGATAAGTACTCTTTTCTCGTTCCCGTGATATGTGATCCCTTGTGACCAAGTCACATGCTTGCAAGCTAATTGGATGACATTCCACCGAGAGGGCCCAGAGTATATCTATCTGTCATGTGGATGGACAAATCCCACTCTTGATCCATGTGTCTCAACCAATACTTTCCAAACACTCAATGCCACCTTTATAACCACCCTGTTACGGTGTGGTGTTTGATGTCATCAAAGCATCCATCCAGTAAAGGTGATATGCATGATCTCATGGTCGAAGGAATCAGGTTACTATGTATCAGAAAGCATATAGCAATTGAACTATTGAAATGACTTGATCTTTATGCTACGCTTGTCTATAGGAGTATGTCCACCATATCATTCTCCTAATGATATGATCTTGTTGTTGATAACATCTCAATGTTCATGATATGGAAACCACAATCATCAATCAACCAACAAGCTAGTGAAGTATAGAGGCTATACTAGGGACTTCAAATTAAGTTTACAAATCACACAAGTATTAATGGTTTCCTTGTTAATACTATTATAGCATGAATGTAAACATTCATCATAAACACAAAGATATAATAATAACTACATTTATTATTGCCTCTAGGGCATATCTCCAACACTTAGCACATTTTCATAGGAGATATAAATAGCTAAGAGACACCCCTCCAATACATTTATCTTAGAGGTTGTATCTTAATTTAATGTTTTTGCTCTTATGTATGCATTTGATTGGACTATCAAGTTTTTTTGCCTATGATTACGTGCAATAGGTGTATCTTAGCTAAGATACAACAACACTCTTTCTCATCACTAAATATGTTGCCACATCATCTTTTTGCCTATGATATTGTCCAAGAAACGGCCATTGTGAAAGGCCTAAGATACAAGCTTACACGAAACCATAGGCAAAAAAGAATTGCTAGCCCAATGGCATGCCAACAAATCTTCGAAATCATTAAATGTAGAGATAACACCTAAGATACAATCCATTGGAGGGGTGGTCTCTTAAGTATTTATTTTGCCTATGATAACATGTTAAAAACTCTATTGTGAAAGACCTAAGGGGCAAGGTAATCGTTCTAACTATTTTGCACGGAAAACTATTGAAGACATCAATAACACAGAGATAGAACAATTTACGGCAGTATGAACAAAATTGACCCAAAGTTTAAAGAAATTCACAAAATGAATTTTTGACGAAAGTATTTCACTCAACTAACCCTTTTGGGTAACGCCCGACACAAAGGCGCTATGCTCAACATGGTAGCGCCTCTCCGAAAGGCGCTATACTCCTTGCGAGCGTGGCACGTCACTGTAGATAGGATAGCGCCTATGTGTAAGGCGCTACACTTGTCTATATATTGGTGACAAAGAACTCTAGTGGCTGAGTTGGTAGAGCCCTTTTGTTGCTAGCTCTAGCAAGTTGTGAGTTCAAGTCTCCAAAACAACACTTTTGTTTTTCTTTTTTAAATGCTGTGATATTGATTTTATTGTTGTATGTATGAAAATATAGTAATTCTAGCAGTCTTATTTGTTTTTAAAAAATAGAAACCAAGTATGCAAGTTTATAATATCTGTTTAAAATAGAAAATACAAAAATTTCAAAAGCATGAAACCAAATAACTTTTAGAACCTTGCTACTTTAACAAACTCAATCGGCGATTCACTGGCAGACGGCGGGACGAACAACTACCTGCCGACACTGCTCAATGCTAACTTCCAGCACAACGGCGTGGACTACACGATTCGCGAGCCCACCGGCGGGTTCAGCAACGGCAAGAACTTCGTCGACTTCCTCGATGCATTTAAAATATAAAATACAAAATTTTCAAAAGCATGAAACCAAATAACTTTTGGAACCTTGCTAGATTTAACAAACTCAATCAGCGATTCACTGGCAGACGGCGGGACGAACAACTACCTACCGACGCTGCTCAATGCCAACTTCCAGCACAACGGCGTGGACTACCCGGGCCGGGAGCCCACCGACAGGTTCAACAACGGCAAGAACTTCGTCGACTTCCTCGATGCGTTTATATACTTGTCTCTTGTTTTTTAAAATGAAATATACTGTTTGAAAGACAACGAACCTCTTGCATTACTGTCCAAAGTTAATTATAACTTTAATTGATCGAAGCGATCCCCTGAACTAGCGCCAACTAAGATATTAAATAATCAAGTGCCTCATTATATAAGAATCAACCCAATGATGAGGTTTGTATAGACACAAACTACTTCTATATACAGGTTATAAAAGTTATTTGGTTTCATGCTTTTGAAATTTTTGGATTCTTCTAATTTAAACAGACAATATAAACTTGCATACTTGGTTTCTATTTTTTAAAAATAAATAAGACTGCTAGAATTACTATATTTTCATACGTATAACAATAAAATCAATGTCACAGCATTTAAAAAAGAAAAACAAAAGTGTCATTTTGGAGACTTGAACTCACAGCCAGCTAGAGCTAGCAACAAAAGGGCTCTACCAACTCAGCCACTAGATTTCTTTATCACCAATATACAGACTTTGTATATATAGACGACTGTAGCGTCTTACACATAGGCGCTATCCTACGTATAGTGACGTGCCATGCTGGCAAGGTGTATAGCGTCTTTCAGAGAGGCACTACCATGTTGAGCATAGCGCCTTTGTGTCGAACGTTATCCAAAAGGGTTAGTTGAGTGAAATACTTTCGTCAAAAGTTCATTTTGTAAAAAATTTTAAACTTTGGGTCAATTTTGTCCATACTGCCACAATTTACCAAGTTGTATTCGGAACAATTATCTCCATTTTTTACAACTATTTCACGACGACAATATATGCATGAAAAACACTGCATAACCAGAATGAAAATAAAGTTGTCCAGGACTTCCATGATATGTGCGTGTAGATTATGAAAAGAGATACAATGTTTTGCATGTCCTTTCTCGATAAGCATTTATTTGGTAGATAAGGTGATAACCTCTTAGAAATGTAGGATGTTTTCCTCCTCTCCACAATAAAGTGTTGGATGCCTCCATATTATAAGTACATCAAACTCAATCAAACTTCCTTAAAAAAAAACTCAATCAAACTTCTCTCTAGATAGCTTGAAAACATATATAAATGACAACTTTACTTATTTTTTCATATGTACTTGTTAAATGATAGCAAGAGTAGAAGTTAGAAGGTGGGTTTCTTCGACCCAATAAGAGTCTACGATAATGTTGTCCAGTCCGATTATAATGCAGCCAAGTTGTACATCGTGAGGACGATGCAAGCGCAAACTTGCACGAAATAATTTCTTTTTTATCATACCACATCGTGTAAGTTAAATATATATGTCTATATATACACATTGTCTCTAGTAACATTGTTCATAAGTTCTTCTATTCATGCAAATAACATTGAGTAATGATTGTCATCGTGCACAAATTGAACAAAACTTTCTACCTTGATTCTCTATCGAAAAGGATAGTAAGAGTAACATCAAGAGAATAATAATAATAATAATAATAATAATAAGAAGAAGAAGAAGAAGAAGAGGAAAATCCACGCGATCTTAAGCCTATGCAACAATTATTGGAAAGGTAATGGCGAACCGGTTGTAAAATTTCTGGTCATTTTATGTTATAGAATTTATAACACATGTCCATCTTATTTTGTGCAGGGCATTAAATAAGTACGTCCTATATGAAGGAGTAAAACGTGGGGGTCAAGACAATGAACACTTGCAAACAACTCTAATAGAACGTGTAAGATACCATATCCCAGTTTTAAGTACTTTATATTCTATAATTTGGTACCAAATATTATGTAAAATCATAATAGACAGATTGTATGTGTTGAATTATTTAAAATATAATACTTGTTCTTAGGTATGTATAAACCAGATTATATGTGCTACAAAACTAATTGTTATGGCTTTATTGCAGTGCCTCAATATCCAGATGAGATATCTTGTGGTTATTATGTTTGTGCACACATGGGTGGATTTATGGCATGCTCAACAACAAGGACAAATCTTAGTAGGATCGTGAAAGATGTAATAATGAGGATGGGCCCTGAACCTATGTCCCCGGAAACCTTAGTGAAAACAAGGAATTCGGTTGCTCAATTCTTCCACAAATAAGTCTTTTCTGAAGGTGTCGAATTCAAGTTCAAGGACTTCATGAACAATTAAAATAGAAGGCTTACTTGCTTGCTCTATGCACATATAATGTCTCCTCCTAATTGTTGTCTTCTGAATTCATATGTACTATCTACTTGTGATGTTTTCATGTGAAAAATGATCAAATGATAGATGAATGTTTGTTATGTTATGATGTTTTCAGTAAATAGATGTGTGTCTGCCTGCTATAATACCGCATGGATTTAAATTTGGCTCATTTACTGTTTGATAACGCTTTCCCACACGATTAAACTAAATTATATCTATGCAGTGGTTTCAAATTACGCATACAATTAAATAATCATAGGTGTTTGTGATGACATTAACATACACACACAATGTCTAGAAAATACTCATTTGCGACGACATAAGTAACCCACACGATTCGAGATGACATTTCTATTGCGAATGATTCGGTATCACCAACCGTGTGTGTGCGCAGTGGTATGCTATCGCACGCGGTTTTAGGTAATCGTGTGCATAGTGGATGCCAATCGCCCACGCTGGCATAGTGACGGTTCGATAAATTGCGTGTGTGAGAGGTCATTTCAGCGGTGTGTGAAGATATGTCCTGTACTAGTGTAAGCACTTCGCATCAGTGTTTGCCTAACACAAACTATAATTATATGATATAAGTTTAACAATTAAGATGTCATAGCAATGACGTTCTGCAATATATAAATAATTCAATTAGGACAACCGATTCTGGGGATTTTGAGACCTCTGACCCGAACGGACGCGTCCCGTGTCGTCCCCGCGGGCGGCAGCGGGGCGAACCCTAGCCGCCACCGCCCGGCCCCCTCCTCCCCTGCCTCCTCGCCGCCGCTGCCGCTGGCCTCCGCCGCGGTGGCGGCGGGCCCCACTCCCAAAGGGCAGCGGGGGGGTTCTTTCCTCTGTCTGGTGGCGCTCCCGGATGGAGGGCGCGCGGATGCCGGGGCGGCGGCCCCGGGGGTCTTTGGCTGCGGCGGCGGGGGGCCTCAGCGGCGCGGTCTCCGACGGGCGGAGGTGGCGGCGGGGATGGAAGCTTCGTCTGGCGCTTTGGCGGGCCTCTGCCGGCCGGACGCGATCCGATCTGGATCCGTTCTGCCCGGCGGCTCGCCGGCGCTGGGAGGCCGGGGCGGCGGCCCCCGGGACGCGTTGGCACTGGGAGGAGGACGGCCAGGGCGTGCCTCGGCGTGGTGGTCGCGTGGAGGCCGGGGTCGTGGGCCCGCGCCCAATCCCGTCGGAGTCCTGGTGGTTGTGGCGGGCCTGCGCGTGTGGCTGTCTGGCGGTGGCGCGATGGTCCCGTCCAGCTTCTGCAGGTCCATGGTAGAGGTGTGCCATGGAGTTCGGATGGCGGCGCGGCAGCGTCGCTTCGGGTGGGCGAGGCGTTGGATCCGGCGTCTCGTGGACGGCGGCAGATCGGCTTGAGGTGCTGCTCTGTTGCGGCTTCGGATCGAGTTGGTGGTGATGCCCTGCCTTTGGCCGCGCGGGCGGCGGGGCATGGCTCCGTGGGCGGGGTCGTCGTCTCTCTCGCCGGTTGATCTTGCTTGTCAGGTGGCATGGACCGTCTACGTGATAGTCCATTGGTGGTGGTTGTTGGTATATCCGGACGAAAGTCTAGCCCGACTTGGTCGGTGCCGATAGCGGCGACGCTTGAGGGCGTCGTTTTCCCTCTTGGGGGCGTTGTCGTGGAGCCCCAACACCCCCCGTCCATCACTCCGGGGTGAAAACCCAAATCTGGATTGCCGGATTGGATGACGGCGGCATTTCTGAATGTCGTTACCTCCTTGGAGGCGTCTTTTTTCGGAGTGTGTGGAGCCAGTCATGGGTTGTTACTGATGCCGGTTGAGTCAACGTCTTCGGGCCCTGTCGACGTGCGAGTACCGCTGGCGAGTTTCCTGTGGCCTGCCTCTCGCCATGAAGCCTGAGAGGCCTAGCTGTTTCCTTCGGCTCTTCCTTCCTCTCCGGGGACGTGGACCAGGCTTTTCGTAGAGCCCGCTGTTGCCGTTGTGCTGGTGCTGTTTGGCGGTGCTCCAGACCTAGTCGAGCTAGGTTGTGTGGCCTGTTGTGATTTTGCAGGTTTTCCTGAAAACTGTGCCGCTTGGGGTCTTTTTTGTCCGGTTCCCCTTTTAACCGGACACGTGTGTATATACATTTGTTTTTGGGTTTTGGCCGGTTTCCCTTCTAAACTGGCCAATTCTCTTCTTCTAATAAAAAAGGTAATTTTCCTGCTGGTTGCTCCCAAAAAAAACAACCGATTCTGGTTGGCGGCTGGTTTTGGGTGGAGGGACATGCCTGCAGCACGAGAAAGGTGAGTCCGACTATTGGAGGAAGAATTGTGAGGATTCAACATCTGGCCATATGCGCCGGAGCAACCGAAGGATGATAGAAGAGTGATGATTAATTTCTCTCTTGTTGGGATGGACTGTAAGCCTGGTTAGGTGACAGGTAAAAAAAATCTACATATTTAACGGTAAAGAAACTAGTTGAGCTACCACAACCCTATTCTAGTAGTTGGCTAGTACTCGTATTTTCTTCTTTACTCTATACTCATCCGAAAAATAAATTAACGCAAGCAGTATTTCCCACCTTCAATCGCCTATAAATGTGCAAGCTTATAGCGGATGAGGAATCTAGACGGACTGAGGTTAAAGGGAACATGACAGACAACGAGACCCACGCCTCCTTCCAAAGCTAGTACAGTACTACCAGATGCTTGAATATTGCTGGGATTCCTTTGCATTTCTATTCTCTCTAGTTCTGTATATATGCATGAGCATGGTAGGCATCAAGGAAAAGAACGAGACTTCCACCATAGTAGTACAGAAATCAGTTCCTCCAGCACGTAGAGGCATTTATCTTCCTGGGTATGGAGAATATTTTCCGCGTCATATATCTACACATATTAGGTCATGTGGAATATCAAGAATATGCTAGGGCCTCACGAATACCCCAACATGAGATTATACAGCTTATATGTGTAGTATAGGCTGTCCAGCGTGTGCTTACTGAAGTTCTCATCACTGCGTTTGGCCCAGCTGCTCTCCTATGCCCAAAGTCCCAAAGACACACAAGTAAGGACCATGTCACAAAACTGAGCACCCAAAAAAAAGAGGAAAACTGGGGACTGGGTTGATCTTTGGATCGATGGTCAATCAGTAGCTTCGTGGGACGCCATCTGACAATTGGCACCGAGATGGCGTCTCAAGGTCATAATTTTATTTTTCTCATACTCTAAGCAATGTTGCAATAACAAGATGTCGAGTAAAAAAATTGACTCGTATTATTATAATTTTTTTTGGAAACTGGTCTAGAAAATGAACTATGTTTTTGTTTCACTAGGGTTCACTAATTTAACAACATTGTGCTTGTATGAGTCATGTTTCGTTCCGAGCTACACTTTGCTAACTATGAGCTCGACAAGTGTGGCGGTCACAAAAGTGCAACCTAGAAATTGGTTGTCACAAAGTGTGATGAAAGTTTCTGTCACATATATATATGATGATATGGATAAAAAAAGTGTGGTAAGAGCCGTAAAATGTGGTGAATTAGAGCCGTAAAAAAATATATTAAACTTTACTATATTAAATTGGAGTAATGTCCGTCTCTATACATCGGAAGATTGCACACCATCACCTCCCTTGTGCATCAAATACATGGAAAGCCACAAATCACAAGAGTTTAAATAACATGGAAAGAAAATAACTGAAAACCCACGATCACAGGAAAATTAAGTAAGTATATTATGTAGTACCAACAATCAGGGATTGCGGCAATCACGGAAATCTCTCACATGCATGCATTATTCACAGTTTTGCAAGGAATCCTCTAATACCCATTACAAATTCATAAATCATCCTACTGTGAAGATACCTATATGAGTATCCAACACAGTTTTTGTTGACATCGTCACATGAACTCGCTTCTTTCAAGAATATTGTACGGTCCACAGCGCACCATGGTGACGAGAATCCATACACGTCGATGTTCGAGGGGATATTCCATCTCAACTGGATGACGGAGCGATAACTCTAATATCCAAATATCAAAACCTAGGAGTTGAGTTGCGAGGACGTGTTTCAAACATGCAAAATCTGAATTTTAGACTGGCGCCTTGTTTATCCATCTGCATGCCAGTTTCAAGTCCCACTCCTCCTATACCTGAATATATATTAAATTGTGAATGACATTTTGTTTCTGTCTAAAATGAGATGAGATGATCCAGTTAAATTATTTCATGAAGAACAAAACTCTCTCAAGCCACTGGGTTGTATAAAGTGGCACACTTATTTTTTTCAGTGGCTATTTCTACAAGTTTTATAGGATGATGCCTAAGTGTTGTTACTCATTAATTATTCTATTATTAAATTTTTGCAATAATTATTTGTTAAGAAATTTCAGTTTGCACCCATTTGACCGAAGTGGCCACACCGCACTAGATATTTATTTATTTAGAACCTAGTTTAGCAATTTCCTCTGTCCTGGTTCTATCTAGATGGGTTGCGGTAGAAAATGGGAGTCTTCCTTTGTCCCGGCTCTACCTGAATGGGCTGCGGTAAAAATTGGGAGTCTTCCTCTGTCTTGGCTCTACCTGGATCGACTGCGGTAGAAAATGGGAGTCTTGAAGATAAATTTAAAGATCGGGGGGAATAAAATCATAAAATGGGAAAATCAGTTAAGGTGTAAGTGACTAGGCGCCCTAGTCATACCATTGCAGATGGAAACACTAATTTGCCAAAACAATTTTGATGGCTTAAACATATTTTACATTTTATTTTTACTGTCTTTCATAATTTTTGTGCCTAAATTTCCTTTTAATTTTTGTGTAAGTGTTGAGGCTCTCTAGTTTTCCTTGTGGATATGCCACATGTTCTAGAGATGCAAGTGATACTAAATCTCATTTGAGTGGAGAAATAATGACACAATTTTGTTTACCAAATAAAGCGTACAACATGGAATTTACTATTGTACTAAGTCTGTAATTTCCTGCCATATTATTATTTATCGGAGTTCAGATTGATCTAGATCATGTTTGCAGAACTAAAAATAAGCTGAGGATTCGTGGCTTTACGATAAATAAATTCAGAATTTCCCACAACTTATAGGATTCATCATAGTATCAACGCCCTTAATGAAAAATATATTCTAGACATATAGGTTAAAAATATAAAACATAATCAACTTTTTACAGGAAATAAAATGAAATAATCAATTTTGTTCATATATATTATAAAGAGAGAGAAAAAACAAATGGTATGTTTGTACTCTATGAAGGAAGCATCTCACACCTTATGAAATAGGTGGTGAAAATGGGAAAACTTATTTTTGCCGGGCGAGGCGGAGGATGAACTTGTTAAGGGAGCTATGTAATGTTGGCATGTTGAATTTTGTCGAATACTAATCATAATTGGAGTCAAATATCTAGCAATGATGATCTATAATATGATCCATCTCACGTGTTAAATTTCCTCATAAGTCACCTCAAATTAAGTCACACAACCAAGTGTTCTTAGTGCAAATTAAGGCACTGTGAGATCCCCGATTGTTATTCTGTTCACACTTTAGATCAAGGAAGAGCATGCTGTCAGGACACGCTATTACTCGAGTTGTGTGCCAATGCTTGCATCCAACACTGCCTTCTGCACTCTTGGATGCAAACTATGGCTATTTTTTCCTGGTGTACTCTTCTTGTCTTCAATAGTGGCAAGGAAGTTTTCAATAGCCATACTGCCATAGGCTAAAACAAACTCGCATACACATATATGGAAGGAATGCCACCACATTTTTTTCCTGGTACCTCGCTCACTAATTACTAAGTTCCATGTACCTGTACAACAACACTCTTCGTGCCAACAAGCAAAAGAAATGATAGCACTAACAACTACCATGGAGATTGCAATATCATATTAACTAAGGGTGACATAAATATGTAAATTCAATTCTTCCTTGCCACTCTTTTACATTTCATCTCTCTCTATATAAGCATCCAAATGCTGTACATATTGCTATCCAGATGAAATGACTAGCCCTTGATGACTTTCTTGTTCTGTTAGTGGGAGGTGCACCTGATGAAATTCTAAATACACAATGTTTCTCCTTCTGTATGTATACAAGCACATTTTTGGAGATGATTTTTGATATTCATAAATTTCTATGTGCATGGGATGTATTGGGACTATGATATGCAGCACAACGGAGCGCATATGTAACAATTCTCTAGCACATCTAATGTTTTTCTTAATTAAAGCATTTTGATAACTCTCCCTATATGTAAATTTAGTTGTCGAAACTTCTAGAAAAAATTCTTTCCTTCTAAAAATATAGTAGCACATATTCTACTCCCACCATTCGGAAATGAATATCACAGATTTGTCTAGGTAGTCATGTATCTATATGTGTTTTAGTGTATAGATATACGTATCTATACAAATCTGTCACACTTATTTCCAAACGGTGGAAGTAGTTTCAAGCATTCATGAGCGAACGAACAAACTAGCCGAATCTGATATTATCCTACTTCGTAGAGCTACTTACGCATACTTTGTTCAGGTAGAACACATGGATTTTACTTACTAGATGTCAAATATAAGTGATCAACCACAAGAAGCTAAGGCATAGCAGCTGGTGTACATCCCACGTGTTGAATAGAAGGAGCTTAGGATGCTTTGGTTGTGTGCATGCAGAAAATGAACTACTCCTTTCGATCCATATTACTTGTCGTAGAAATGGATGTATCTAGACATGTTTCAGTGCTAGATATATCAATATGGATCCGAGGGAGTACTTAAAAACCAGTGCGATTCCTTAGCTTCACAGCTTAGCCACAACTACGATGTGAACGTTGCCTTAGCATGTATATGAAAGAGCTCAAGCGCAACACCATAAATTTGGTCCTAATTGCATGAACACAAGTTGTAGACTACAGCACACACATGTAAACGCCATTACAAATGTAGGCAGAACCCAAGGATAGTCTGATGACCATGATTGTTTGTTGAATAGTAAACTCGTAATCCTGCATTTTCATCCAGAACACATACTTTCAGTCCGAACATAAACAAGATCAGATGAGGGGAACAACAGAGGTCTAGTGGTGAGGGGGCGGTGGAGTGCTTGAAACATCGACCTAGCTACAATTAATTCTTGGTCATGTTATCCAACCAATGCTTCCTTGTAAGACCATCGATTTACTTATGAAATAACGTCGAATAGTAAATATCTTGCGCATACATTGCTTAAAATGATTGTGATAGATGAGGTATATTTTTGAAAAACAATAAATTCGCACCCTTGTATCCACTATATAGAAATTAGGCTGTAACTAGCATGGTGGCCCTCGCAAATGCGAGGGCATCATTTTGGTACATTGAAAGTTGTTAAATATTAATTCCCCATCTTATATATGCTCCTATTTGTTTCCTCTCATTTACCTCTTTCATTGAAATTTGCGTGAGCATCATAGTACATTGAAAGTTGTTAAATATTAATTCCCCATCTTATATATCTATTTGTTTCCTCTCATTTACCTCTTTCATTGAAAATATACAGCGTTTCAAACATATATATATATATATATATATATATATATAAGTATAGTTCTAAGAAATAATAAAGCAACTAAAAATTTATGCAAAATATAATAATAATAATTTTTGTGAACAACCTAGTTTTTAAACCAATGAGTAGGAAACATCTTTACTTGTTCATCCGGATTTTAGGAAATTAAGCAATAACTCACTGTTCAACAACTAATATATTTATTCTCAGCGTTCTTTCTTTATTTCTCCTTCATAGATCCCCATGTTTGTTATGATGAACCATTATATTATGTCAACAATGAAGTGTACTTTGATGTAGATAATCTCTATCCCATGGAAGAGGTAATTACACCCCAGTTCAAAAAAAACCTCATCTATTTTCATCCTAATAAAGGAATTATAATTTTAAAATATAACAAACGAATTTGTATGCACTATTACACAAATAAATGTATATGTACTATCACAGACTACCATTATATCCATTAATACACTTGTTTGCAAAAAAAGAAGGCCACCACAACATATTCTCTTCTGTATTTGGCTCAGTTCTTTTATTTTGTTTTCCCATTTTTTAAATTTACAGAGATACATAAACTTGGTTTCCATCTATATGAATGGCAAAGCATTTGGGTTGGCACTTATGAGGAAAATATTACTACAACTCGGGTATACATTGATGTTCTATTTTTTTGAAATTTAAAATCATAATTTATTGAAAACTACCCTGTCCCCTCCCCCAAATCTAGGTAATTCTTCATTTGCATTAACCTTTCTTCTATTTTTTGCTATGTCCCTGATGCACCGCCTCATGCATCTTCATTGTGTAACCATATGAGATCCTGCTAATTATTTTAATTCTCTTAATCTAGCATACTGTACTAAAGATAGTTGATATTATGAGCTGACCACTAGTGGAAACGAGGTCTTTTGTTGATCCCGAAAAGGGCTTTAACACTGGTTCTTCTACGAACCAGTGTTAAAGGGGGGGGGGGCGTACCAGCGTGGCCCCTGCGGCAAAAAAGGAGCCCCCTTTAACACCGATTCATGCCACGAACCGGTGTTAAAGGACCCTGCAACAGTGGCCAGCGCAGCCCCCCCTTTAACACCGGTTCGTGGCATGAACCGGTGTTAAAGGGGGGGGCTATATAAGACACCACCCCAGCCCACACACACCCCACTCTTCCATTCTTTCACTATCTCATTTTGGAGCCTAGCAAGAGGGTGTGAAGAGTGCTAGTTTTTTTTCATATGCACAAGAGGTGTTTGGTGAAATGCCCGAGAGCTCAAAATAAGTTTTCTTGTTGCTCTTTCCGTCTCGGTCGAGGTCGGCAACTATCCTTTCATGTGTCATTGATGTACTATATATATAAATGGTCATCTCCCTATTATTTTTTGATATATACTACATATTAATGCAGATGAACCGGCAATGGATGTACGGTGACCGCCGCACTTCCGAGTACATTACGGGCCTCCAAAATTTCATCGTTGTGGCTAATGCAAACCGTGGACACAATGGTTTTATGTGATGTCCGTGTGTTCACTGTCATAACAAGAAAGACTACTCAAATACCAGAACCATTCACGCCCACCTGCTTCGATCCGGTTTCATGCCCAGCTATAATTGTTGGACCAAGCACGGAGAAAAAGGGGTTGTGATGGAAGACAACGAAGAAGAAGAGGATGATGACAACTATCATAATATGTATCCTGAATATGATGATAATGCAACGGGGGTAGATAATGAAGATCAAGAGGGAGCAGATGGGCCCGCTGATGACGATCTTGGTCGGGCCATTACTGATGCAAAGGAAGAATGTGAAACTGAAAAGGAGAAGGAGAAGCTGGAGCAGATGTTAAAGGATCACAAAACATTGTTGTATCCAACTTGCGAAGATGGCCACAAAAAGCTAGGTGCCACACTGGATTTGCTGCAATGGAAGGCAGAGAATGGTGTGACTGACAGCGCATTTTCAAAGTTGTTGGTAAAAAATGAAGAATCTTCTTCCAAGAAATAATGAGTTGCCCGACAGTACATACCAAGCAAAGAAGGTTGTCTGCCCTCTAGGATTAGACGTGCAGAAGATACATGCCTGCATTAATGACTGCATCCTCTACCGCGGTGAGAAGTACGAGAATTTGGATGCATGCCCGGTATGCACTGCACTGCGGTATAAGATCAGACGAGACGATCCTGGCGATGTTGAGGGCGAGGCCCCTAGGAAGAAGGTTCCCGCCAAGGTTATGTGGTATGCTCCTATAATACCACGGTTAAAACGTCTCTTCAGAAATAAAGAGCATGCCAAGTTGTTGCGATGGCACATGGAAGACCGTAAGAAAGACGCGATGTTGAGACACCCCGCTGATGGGTCATAGTGGAGAAAATCGAGCGAGAGTACCCGGACTTCGCACGTGACGCAAGTAACTTAAGGTTTGGTCTAAGTACAGACGACATGAATCCTTTTGGTGAGCAGAGCTGCAGTCACAGCACCTGGCCTGTGACCCTATGTATCTATAACCTTCCTCCTTGGTTGTGTATGAAGAGGAAGTTCATTATGATGCCAGTGCTCATCCAAGGCCCGAGGCAACCCGGCAACGACATTGATGTGTACTTAAGGCCATTAGTTGAAGAACTTTTACAGCTGTGGGCCAAACCAGGTGTACGTATGTGGGATGAGCACAAAGGGGAGCCATTTGACCTACGAGCATTGCTTTTCGTAACCATCAATGATTGGCCTGCTCTTAGTAACATTTTAGGGCAGACAAACAAGGGATACAATGCATGCACACACTGTTTAGATGAGACTGAAAGTGTATATTTGGATAAATGTAAGAAGGTTGTGTACCTAGGGTATCGCCGATTTCTTCCGAACCTGCATCCAGTAAGAAAGAAAGGCAAGCATTTCAAACGTCTGGCAGAACCCCGGAGGAAGCCTGTCCTCCGTACCGGTGAGGAGGTATTTGGTATGGTCAAGGACCTAGAAGTAATCTTTGGAAAAGGTCCTGGCAGTCTATCTGTTCCGAATGACGATGCCGGACACGCGCCCATGTGGAAGAAGCAATCTATATTTTGGGACCTACCCTATTGGAAAGTCTTAGAGGTTCGCTCTTCAATCGACGTGATGCACATGGGCGTGAACCTGCTAGGCTTTCTAGGAGTGTATGGGAAGACAAAAGATACACCGGAAGCACGGCAGGACCAGCAACGTCTGAAAGCCCCTGAAGAGCCTATGCATCCTGAGAACGAGAAGGGTAAACGATGCCACTTAACTCCTGCCAGCTACGCTCTTACCAAAGCAGAGAAGGAAATCTTTTTTGAATGTCTGAGCAGTATCAAGGTCCCGTTTGGCTTCTCGTCGAATATAAAGGGAATAATAAATATGGCAGAGAAAAAATTCCAAAACCTGAAGTCTCATGACTGCCACGTGATTATGAGACAATTGCTTCCGATTGCATTGAGGGGGGCTTCTACCTGAAAATGTTCGAGTACCCATTGTGAAGCTATGTGCATTCCTCAATGCAATATCTCAGAAGGTAATCGATCCAGAAAGCCTACCAGGGTTACAAACAGATGTGGCCCAATGTCTTGTCAGCTTTGAGTTGGTGTTCCCACCATCCTTCTTCAATATTATGACGCATCTCCTGGTTCACCTAGTAGAAGAGATTGCCATTCTCGGTCCTGTATTTCTACACAATATGTTCCCCTTTGAGAGGTACATGGGAGTCTTAAAGAAATATGTTCATAATCGTGCTAGGCCAGAAGGAAGCATCTCCAAGGGCTATGTAACAGAGGAGGTCATTGAGTTCTGTGTTGATTTTATTCCCGACCTTAAGGCGATTGGTGTTCCAGAATCACGACATGAGGGGAGACTGCGTGGAAAAGGCACCCTAGGATGTAAAGCAATGATATGTAGGGACGGGCATTCTCTCAATCAAGCACACTACACGGTTTTACAAAGATCTATCTTGGTTGCCCCGTATATCAATGAACACAAGAATTTAATACGCCTTAAACACCCGGGACAGTCTGATGAATGGATTATAAGTGAACACATGGCGAGTTTTGGCGGCTGGCTGCAAAGACTTCTCACGAATAACACCACTGTTGGGGATCAGTTGTACTTGTTGGACAGGACACCATCTTCGACTGTATGTACTTTCCAAGGGTACGAGATAAATGGGAATACATTTTACACGATAGGCCAAGATAAAAAGAGCACCAACCAAAATAGTGGTGTCCGCTTCGATGCAGCAGAAGACAATGGGCAGAAGACCACGTATTATGGGTTCATAGAGGAGATATGGGAACTTGACTATGGACCTAATTTTAAGGTCCCCTTGTTTCGATGCAAATGGGTCAAGCTAACAGGAGGAGGGGTTGAGGTAGACAAGAAGTACGAAATGACAACGGTGGATCTCAACAATCTTATGAAGGTAGATAAGAACTTAGACGAACCATTCGTCCTAGCCAATGATGTGGCTCAGGTTTTCTATGTGAAGGACATGTCCTCCAGACCAAAAAAAAAAGAAAAAAATATGCAAACGAATACATCATATGATGAGCCAAAGCGTCACATAGTTCTTTCAGGGAAAAGAAACATTGTGGGAATCGAGGACACTACAGACATGTCAGAAGATTATAATAAGTTTGATGAAATTCCGCCCTTCACAGTGAAAACTGACCCAAGCATTCCGTTAAGTAAAGAAGATGCTCCATGGTTACGTCTGAAGCGATCATAAGGAAGGACATATGCCAAGAAGTTCATGCTCATATTATGTAACTCTAGTTCATGTTTTTAATATTAATACATGTCTTGAGTGTTAGTCATGTTTTGTGGATGGACCGGGACTATGAGAAGAAGTTGTCCCGATTCGTACTTACCATTAAGATCTGATCTCCAAACGCGCGCGGTCACATATTAGTGAGTGCCTCTATGACCAGCTTCTTGGAGATGCCGGAGGACTAGGCTCCGTCGGCATCTCCCTGAAACTGGCCGTAGTGGTGTCCCTGCTCTCGAAAACCATCTTGCAGCTTTGTAACTTCTCTAACTAGATCAATACACCTGGGAGCTAACTAATTTCACATATTAGGGAGTGCCTCTATGACCAGTTTCTCGGAGATGCCGGAGGACTGGGCTCCGTCGGCATCTCCCTGAAACTGGCCGTAGTGGTGTCCCTGCTCTCGAAAGGAGGTAAGGCATAGCCTCAAACTGGCTGGAGGACTGGACTCACAAGGATGCCTATTTATAGTACAAGCAGCTCGACATAGTGTCGACACTTACGAAATAATGTCGACACTCACCCCTATTATTAGTGCTGACTCGTGTTTTGTCCCGGTTGGTGTCTCCAACCGGGACTAAAGGTTCATCTTTAGTCCCGGTTGGTGACACCATCCGGGACAAGGTACACGCCGCACGACATAATGTCGACACTCACCCCTATTATTAGTGCTGACTCGTGTTTTGTCCCGGTTGGTGTCTCCAACCGGGACTAAAGGTTCATCCCGCCATTTTTTTCCGCCATTTTTCTTCCCGCCAGTTCTTCTTCCCGCCATTTTTCTTCCCTCCAGTTCTTCCCGCTAGTTCACTATATATATATGTAGGGTTGGCCTCCATTGTCATTGCACATCTCTAGACTCATATCTGTAACCTCATCACTCTTTCCCATGGCTTCCACCGTAGCGCCTCGAACTACCCCTGCCCGCCGGGCTACTGTGTTCCCGTCGGCTGGATGCTGAGCGTCGGAGGCGTGCCGGTTCCTCCTGTCCCTCTAGGTGTGGCGCGCCGGATGGCCATCACGAACCACTACTACTTCGAGCTCACGCCGGAGCAACGGAGGAATCCCAGATGGCATCCCGACTATTTCCCTACTTGGGAAGCCTTCTTCGTGGATCGGCGTGAGAGGGCGCTCGCCAGGCACGAGGAGGACGGCCCACCTCGTCCTAACTTCAACGAGGCCGGCCGTCGGCTATGGTGGCACGGTCGGACTCTCCAGAGCGTCATGGCCTATGACACTGCCGCCGACTCTAACCCCCGTCTGCGCTACCCTCAAGTCCAGCCCACGCGCTACCCTCAAGTCCAGCCCACGCGTACTCTCCAGAGGTTCAATTACGGCGACCCCGACGACGACAACGATGACGGTGGAGGCGAGTACGACGACAATAGTGGCGAGTATTACAGGTGTAGGCAGGAGCATGACTGAATCACTCCAACATTCCGAAACAAGTTCGGCCGATTGTTACTTAATATGGCCATGTATCTTAATTTTCAGTTCTTTTATGTATCTTAATTTTCAGTTCCAGTTCGGCTTTATGTAACTTACTATTAGTTGCATTCTCATTCGAGGTTGACAATATGCTATTTTATCAAAAAAACAATGCAAGTTGAGCGAGGCTTGGCCCCGAGCTAAGAATCATCATGCCCGTTGTTCGACAAAGTTTGTCGATAGTTTAAAACAGGGATAAAAAAATAAAAAAAGATCGAAACAGTGTGAAACCTTCGCATGGTGTTATATTATGTGACATAGTTAGAAGGAAAAATCTCAAACTTGGTATATTGATTATGTCTCGAAAAAACCTTCACAAAATGACCTATCTCATTCGAGGTTTCTTGGCTTTCGGGTCAAATGACCAATGTTATGGCTAGAATCAAGGCATAGTTTGTGATAATATGGCCATATTGTGCATACATGTGCATCATGGCATGGCAAACAATGTTGCAAGAGGAAGTTTTCCTTTTTATCGCACCAAAAAGGAATTTTCCATTTTCCGAGCATAAAAAACGGACGGTTTTGTGAAGCAACCACCAAATGGCTAATTCAAAAAACCACCAACACATTTTACAAAAATACTAGACCACCTTATATGCACAATGTACCAACAGGGGGATCTGAAACCTTTTCGTCCACCTCTGGTGAAAAAGACAAATTCCTACCGAATCGGTAGGAAGTGGGTCAGATATGAACTACAGGTACATGATACGATGCTCATGATTTTTTATAAAAATTATTTTTAGGTTCACAGTATGCTATTTTATCAAAAAAACAATGCAAGTTGAGCGAGGCTTGGCCCCGAACTAAGAATCATCATGCCCGTTGTTCGACAAAGTTTGTCGATAGTTTAAAACGGGGATAAAAAAATAAAAAAGATCGAAACAGTGCGAAACCTTCGCGTGGTGTTATATTATGTGACATAGTTAGAAGGAAAAATCTCAAACTTGGTATATTGATTATGTCTCGAAAACACCTTCACAAAATGACCTATCTCATTCGAGGTTTCTTGGCTTTTGGGACAAATGACCAATGTTATTGCTAGAATCAAGGCATAGTTTGTGATAATATGGCCATATTGTGCATACATGTGCATCATGGCATGGCAAACAATGTTGCAAGAGGAAGTTTTCCTTTTTATCGCACCAAAAAGGAATTTTCCATTTTCCGAGCATAAAAAACGGACGGTTTTGTGAAGCAACCACCAAATGGCTAATTCAAAAAACCACCAACACATTTTACAAAAATACTAGACCACCTTATATGCACAATGTACCAACAGGGGGATCTGAAACCTTTCCGTCCACCTCTGGTGAAAAAGACAAATTCCTACCGAATCAGTAGGAAGTGGGTCAGATATGAACTACAGGTACATGATACGATGCTCATGATTTTTTACAAAAATCATTTTTAGGTTCACAATATGCTATTTTATCAAAAAAAACAATGCAAGTTGAGCGAGGCTTGGCCCTGAGCTAAGAATCATCATGCCCGTTGTTCGACAAAGTTTGTCGATAGTTTAAAACGGGGATAAAAAAATAAAAAAAGATCGAAACAGTGCGAAACCTTCGCGTGGTGTTATATTATGTGACATAGTTAGAAGGAAAAATCTCAAACTTGGTATATTGATTATGTCTCGAAAAAACCTTCACAAAATGACCTATCTCATTCGAGGTTTCTTGGCTTTTGGGACAAATGACCAATGTTATGGCTAGAATCAAGGCATAGTTTGTGATAATATGGCCATATTGTGCATACATGTGCATCATGGCATGGCAAACAATGTTGCAAGAGGAAGTTTTCCTTTTTATCGCACCAAAAAGGCATTTTCCATTTTCTGAGCATAAAAAACGGACGGTTTTGTGAAGCAACCACCAAATGGCTAATTCAAAAAACCACCAACACATTTTATAAAAATACTAGACCACCTTATATGCACAATGTACCAACAGGGGGATCTGAAACCTTTCCGTCCACCTCTGGTGAAAAAGACAAATTCCTACCGAATCGGTAGGAAGTGGGTCAGATATGAACTACAGGTACATGATACGATGCTCATGATTTTTTACAAAAATCATTTTTAGGTTCACAATATGCTATTTTATCAAAAAAACAATGCAAGTTGAGCGAGGCTTGGCCCCGAGCTAAGAATCATCATGCCCGTTGTTCGACAAAGTTTGTCGATAGTTTAAAACGGGGATAAAAAAATAAAAAAAGATCGAAACAGTGCGAAACCTTGGCGTGGTGTTATATTATGTGACATAGTTAGAAGGAAAAATCTCAAACTTGGTATATTGATTATGTCTCGAAAAAACCTTCACAAAATGACCTATCTCATTCGAGGTTTCTTGGCTTTCGGGTCAAATGACCAATGTTATGGCTAGAATCAAGGCATAGTTTGTGATAATATGGCCATATTGTGCATACATGTGCATCATGGCATGGAAAACAATGTTGCAAGAGGAAGTTTTCCATTTTATCGCACCAAAAAGGCATTTTCCATTTTCCGAGCATAAAAAATGGACGGTTTTGTGAAGCAACCACCAAATGGCTAATTCAAAAAACCACCAACACATTTTATAAAAATACTAGACCACCTTATATGCACAATGTACCAACAGGGGGATCTGAAACCTTTCCGTCCACCTCTAGTGAAAAAGAAAAATTCCTACCGAATCGGCAGGAAGTGGGTCAGATATGAACTACAGGTACATGATACGATGCTCATGATTTTTTACAAAAATCAATTTTAGGTTCACAATATGCTATTTTATCAAAAAACAATGCAAGTTGAGCGAGGCTTGGCCCCGAGCAAAGAATTATCATGCCCGTTGTTCGACAAAGTTTGTGGATTGTTTAAAACGGGGATAAAAAAATAAAAAAAGATCGAAATAGTGCGAAACCTTCGCGTGGTGTTATATTATGTGACATAGTTAGAAGGAAAAATCTCAAACTTGGTATATTGATTATGTCTCGAAAACACCTTCACAAAATGACCTATCTCATTCGAGGTTTCTTGGCTTTCGGGTCAAATGACCAATGTTATGGCTAGAATCAAGGCATAGTTTGTGATAATATGGCCATATTGTGCATACATGTGCATCATGGCATGGCAAACAATGTTGCTAGAGGAAGTTTTCCTTTTTATCGCACCAAAAAGGAATTTTCCATTTTCCGAGCATAAAAAACGGACGGTTTTGTGAAGCAACCACCAAATGGATAATTCAAAAAACCACCAACACATTTTACAAAAATACTAGACCATCTTATATGCATAATGTACCAACAGGGGGATCTGAGACCTTTCCGTCCACCTCTAGTGAAAAAGACAAATTCCTACCGAATCGGTAGGAAGTGGGTCAGATATGAACTACAGGTACATGATACGATGCTCATGATTTTTTACAAAAATCATTTTTAGGTTCACAATATGCTATTTTATCAAAAAAACAATTCAAGTTGAGCGAGGCTTGGCCCCGAGCTAAGAATCATCATGCCTGTTGTTCGACAAAGTTTGTCGATAGTTTAAAACGGGGATAAAAAATAAAAAAAGATCAAAACAGTGCGAAACCTTCGCGTGGTGTTATATTATGTAACATAGTTAGAAGGAAAAATCTCAAACTTGGTATATTGATTATGTCTCGAAAAAACCTTCACAAAATGACCTATCTCATTCGAGGTTTCTTGGCTTTCGGGACAAATGACCAATGTTATGGCCAGAATCAAGGCATAGTTTGTGATAATATGGCCATATTGTGCATACATGTGCATCATGGTATGGCAAACAATAATGCAAGAGGAAGTTTTCCTTTTTATCGCACCAAAAAGGCATTTTCCATTTTCCGAGCATAAAAAACAGACGGTTTTGTGAAGCAACCACCAAATGGCTAATTCAAAAAACCACCAACACATTTTACAAAAATACTAGACCACCTTATATGCACAATGTACCAACAGGGGGATCTGAAACCTTTCCGTCCACCTCTGGTGAAAAAGACAAATTCCTACCAAATCGGTAGGAAGTGGGTCAGATATGAACTACAGGTACATGATACGATGCTCATGATTTTTTACAAAAATCATTTTTAGGTTCACAATATGCTATTTTATCAAAAAAAACAATGCAAGTTGAGCGAGGCTTGGCCCCGAGCTAAGAATCATCATGCCCGTTGTTCGACAAAGTTTGTCGATAGTTTAAAACGGGGATAAAAAAATAAAAAAAGATCAAAACAGTGCGAAACCTTCGCGTGGTGTTATATTATGTGACATAGTTAGAAGGAAAAATCTCAAACTTGGTATATTGATTATGTCTCGAAAAAACCTTCACAAAATGACCTATCTCATTCGAGTTTTCTTGGCTTTCGGGTCAAATGACCAATGTTATGGCTAGAATCAAGGCATAGTTTGTGATAATATGGCCATATTGTGCATAAATGTGCATCATGGCATGGCAAACAATGTTGCAAGAGGAAGTTTTCCTTTTTATCGCACCAAAAAGGCATTTTCCATTTTCCGAGCATAAAAAATGGACGGTTTTGTGAAGCAACCACCAAATGGCTAATTCAAAAAACCACCAACACATTTTACAAAAATACTAGACCATCTTATATGCATAATGTACCAACAGGGGGATCTGAAACCTTTCCGTCCACCTCTAGTGAAAAAGACAAATTCCTACCGAATCGGTAGGAAGTGGGTCAGATATGAACTACAGGTACATGATACGATGCTCATGATTTTTTTACAAAAATCATTTTTAGGTTCACAATATGCTATTTTATAAAAAAACAATGCAAGTTGAGCGAGGCTTGACCCCGAGCTAAGAATCATCATGCCCGTTGTTCGACAAAGTTTGTCGATAGTTTAAAACGGGGATAAAAAAATAAAATAAAGATCAAAACAGTGCGAAACCTTCGCGTGGTGTTATATTATGTGACATAGTTAAAAGGAAAAATCTCAAACTTGGTATATTGATTATGTCTCGAAAAAACCTTCACAAAATGACCTATCTCATTCGAGGTTTCTTGGCTTTCGGGTCAAATGACCAATGTTATGGCTAGAATCAAGACATAGTTTGTGATAATATGGCCATATTGTGCATACATGTGCATCATGGCATGGCAAACAATGTTGCAAGAGGAAGTTTTCCTTTTTATCGCACCAAAAAGGCATTTTCCATTTTCCGAGCATAAAAAACGGATGGTTTTGTGAAGCAACCACCAAATGGCTAATTCAAAAAACCACCAACACATTTTACAAAAATACTAGACCACCTTATATGCACAATGTACCGATAGGGGGATCTGAAACCTTTCCGTCCACCTCTGGTGAAAAAGACAAATTCCTACCGAATCGGTAGGAAGTGGGTCAGATATGAACTACAGGTACATGATACGATGCTCATGATTTTTTACAAAAATCATTTTTAGGTTCACAATATGCTATTTTATCAAAAAAACAATGCAAGCTGAGCGAGGCTTGGCCCCGAGCTAAGAATCATCATGCCCGTTGTTCGACAAAGTTTGTCGATAGTTTAAAACGGGGATAAAAAATTAAAAAAGATCAAAACAGTGCGAAACCTTCGCGTGGTGTTATATTATGTGACATAGTTAGAAGGAAAAATCTCAAACTTGGTATATGATTATGTCTCGAAAAAACCTTCACAAAATGACCTATCTCATTCGAGGTTTCTTGGCTTTCGGGTCAAATGACCAATGTTATGGCTAGAATCAAGGCATAGTTTGTGATAATATGGCCATATTGTGCATACATGTGCATCATGGCATGGCAAACAATGTTGCAAGAGGAAGTTTTCCTTTTTATCGCACCAAAAAGGCATTTTCCATTTTCCGAGCATAAAAAACGGACGGTTTTGTGAAGCAACTACCAAATGGCTAATTCAAAAAACCACTAACACATTTTACAAAAATACTAGACCACCTTATATGCACAATGTACCAACAGGGGGATCTGAAACCTTTCCGTCCACCTCTGGTGAAAAAGTCAAATTCCTACCAAATCGGTAGGAAGTGGGTCAGATATGAACTACAGGTACATGATACGATGCTCATGATTTTTTACAAAAATCATTTTTAGGTTCACAATATGCTATTTTATCAAAAAAACAATGCAATTTGAGCGAGGCTTGGTGAGATTCAAGTGTATACAAAAGATGCGAAATTTAAATATCCAATCAATTCAGAAATGTTAATACAAAAGATGCGGCATTAAAATATGATTTGCTCTAATAAAATAGGGTTAGATTTATTTTTAGATGCTTAATATTTCTTATGTTCAAAGTTTTAGGATTTAACAATTTTTTTTGTTTGAATTGAATAATCAAAATTTATATGTAAGTGTTTTAATCATTTTGAAAATTTTCATGTAAAGTAAATATCTAATGATTTAGATGAATGGACAGATATTATTTTTCTGAAAATTATGATATATTATTCATATTTTTATGAGTTGAAATAAACAGATATGAATTTTCTAAATTCATATCCTATTTTTTGAATTAAAAATGCCCCTTTAATGCATAAAATAAATGCCCCCCTTTAACACCGATTCCAGACACGAACCGGTGTTAAAGGGGGGGCGCATTTATTTCGTTTCACGCACGCACCCCCCTTTAACACCGGTTCGTGGCTGGAACCGGTGTTAAAGGGGAGGGGTAATAAATGCCCGCGTGAAACGGAATCCCCCCTTTAACACCGGTTCCAGCCACGAACCGGTGTTAAATGGGGGTATTAAATTCGCCTTCCCTTTCCTTTCTTCCCCCTAGAGCCAGATCGAACCGTCACCGCCACCGTACCGCCACCGGGCGCGCGCCATCGGAGCAGAGAGAAGCGCCGCCACCGCCACCGCCCATCGAAGCAGAGAGAAGCCACCGCCGGCCGCCACCGCCATCAGAGAGTGAGGGAGGAATCGTCCGTGGGTGCCCTGAATCGTCGGCCCTGTCACCCACCTCTGTCCGCCGCTCGCCATCGACACTGCCGGCGTCCCCGACCTTCCCCGGCCTCGTCGACCCCACCATCGGCTTCCTGGTGAGCCTCTGGTGCTCAGGCACATCTTCTCTTCCTCCCTCACGGTCTATATCGCCTCTGCATCGTGTAACCGCCGCCGACCACAGTTCCTCCCTGTTCTCTGTTCTCCGGCGACCAAAAAGGGGAGGCGCTGCCACTACTAGGTCCGCCTCGACCTCCTCTTCCAACCAGCCCAACCACAAGTCCCCGCGTGTAGCAGATCGACGGGAGCAAGATCGACCTGAGAGGAGCTCCATTGCTGACGTCAGCGTGATGCAATAATCGTTTTCTTTTTATTTTATTATTTCTGTAATTATTTCAGTGAAGAAAATACCTGACATGTGGGCCCTATCTGTAAGCGATAAAAACATTTCCATAAATGTTTTCTAATTAAGAAAATTGTTTATGTAAATTCCAAAAATGCAAATGGTTTTATAATATTCCAAAAAATAATTTAAAATGAAATAATTTAAAATGCAATTATTTTATAATGCATCCGCGCGCAGAGAGCAGAGAGCAGCCGTGCCGGCGCCGCGTCCAGCCCTCGTCGTCGGAGCCACCGCCCTCGCCCTCGTCGTCGGAGCCACCGCCCTCGCCCTCGGAGCCGCCGCCCTCGCCCTCGCCGTCAGAGCCGCCGTCCACGCCTCTGCGTCCGGCAGTCGTCGGCGGCACAATGTGAACAATGTGAACAATGTGTCAATGCGGCAGCCGTCCACGCCTCTGCGTCCGGCAGTCGTCCTCTGTGAACAATGTGGGGAATATGTGTGATGTATAAAAGATGTAGTCGTGTATTCATATTTGAGTAAAGTTTCTGATGTTGTAACATCGATAATATTGTTTACTTAGTGTTGGTGGTGAACTTGATGGTCAAAATCGGGAAACTCGAAACTAAGATGTCATGTAATTATGGTGGGAGTAGTAGTATAGATAGGGTGTCAAGCGGGGCGGGTTCGCGGGCAACATAGTTTCACCGGCTAATATAAATTGTACTACATGCATAGATTAAAACTTGTATACAAATTGGACCTCTGACTCATCCTGATTAGGGTTTCGACCCCTCGGAACTCGTTTAAAATGATCAAGCATCCTTAGGGTTTTAATTTCATTTGTGTATTTATTTGTGTATTTTTGTATGAATAATATGTATATTTTTGTATGAATCCAAGTCCACTTGAATGTTTACACTCTTACTCTAGATAATATTATTGTTTTAGAAACTATGGATCCACTTGTTTGAAACCTTGAAGAAGAATAAATAATGGAGAACATTATTGATGAGGACGCCTCACAATATCTGAACTTGGAGGGACATGATGACGACAGCTCAAGTACTAGTCATGGAGAAGATGAAGACTCCGGTGAACGCAATTTAGTGGTTACAAAGTCCGGCGAGGTATATGCATTGATTAAGCCTCTGCTGACTTCCACCAACAATCTTCTTCTACATGTATAAATTAACGCTTCTTTCTTCTTTTAGCCCTCTGGATCGACCAGCCAGCAACCATCTTCTTCTACGAAAAAGAGCAAGCGAGGCGCGAGCCAGCGGTTGAAAGATCGTGCAAAGTTCATGATCGAAGCAGTCCGTGTTGATGGCAGGCCGATGGAGCCCAAGAAGGCCGCAGACAAATTTGTACGTTAGGCTGGAGTTCTTGTTAGGGACCAAATCCAATCATAATTGAAAATTGGAATAAGCCAAAGAAGGGCGACGGTACCTTTGTCGATGAAAGATCCAAAGAAACGCTTTGGAATTCGTTGTTGGTAAATTTCACCCTTCCGCCAGAGGAGGATGAAAACAACCCGGTTCTAAAGGAAAAGGTCAAAGAGTGGACTCTAAAGAAGATGGCTGATGCTTTCTGCAACTGGAAGACAAAATTGAACAAATTTGTCAAAGCTGGCGAGACTCCAAATTTCGAAGACGCATATTATGCGAAGATAAGACCTCACTGGCCCGAATTTGAGACATATA
Organism: Avena sativa; assembly: GCA_916181665.1. Lineage (NCBI taxonomy): Eukaryota > Viridiplantae > Streptophyta > Magnoliopsida > Poales > Poaceae > Avena > Avena sativa. The sequence goes on from OV702296.1 coordinate 292,234,574, forward strand.
AAAAAAGTGCTATAGCTAAAAAGAGGTCAGAAACCAATACGCTTAATGCCCTGAAGAAGGAATATCACCAGAGGACGGGGTCAGGTGGCTACATATCTCAGAGGCCTAAGTGGGAGGAAGCTGAGAAGGCCCTGCGCGCTAGAGGGATCACACCCCAGATGGGTGGGACCTACGTGCAAAGACTTGGTTCTACGAAATCGGGGCAAGGTTGGACCCAGAAACAGGATTGTGTATCTTCCCAACCCTCCTTGACAAACCCGTCACTGAACTCATCACGGCATACGAGGAAACATCCGCCAGGACCTTCCATCCGGACAGAGAGAATGACCAGCTCACACGCGCCATCGGTAAAAAAGAACACCCTGGACATGCACGAGGCACAGGGGATATGACGTGGAAGGATGGGTTTGCCGAGTGGAGCGACTCTTACAGATGGCGCGACAGAAAAGAAAAAGAGCGTACAGAGCGGATGACACAGATAGAACATGCACTTGCGGCGCTGCAGGCGCAAGTGAATGCACAACAAAGCCATCAAGCTACCGGCCCATCTCAGCGGCACGAAGAGCCTGCATTGGAAGCTGCCGCGCGGCCCAGACTCTGCGCGGAAAAGCAGTTTGGCTTCCACGGAGAACGTGCAGCCCACGCTTGAAATGGTGGGTCCTCGATACCCCGTGGATGAGATCACGGAGAGCGAACACGCTGAGCTGCATGTGAGATTAATGGGCTTATACATTAAGGTGGCTGTCGGCTATGCCTTACCTCCTCTAGCTGGTGGAACTTACCACTGCCGACCGATTCCAGATGGCTATGCTATTGTCAGGGTGGATGAGGTTGTGAAAGAATATGAGGAAGCACAGCTTGACCATGCTACAGGTGAAGGGGAAATTCAACTCAAATTTGCAGTGAAAACAACCATTGTTTGGAAGAAGGAACACATCGTGCTTCCAAATTGGAGGTCACTGGCACCCCCGCCGTCTCCGCAGCGTCAGCAGTCTGAGCCGCTTCAGCTATCTCCTGTGCGGCAGCCATCTCCGGCGCTTCAGCCATCTCCTGCGCGGCAGCCATCTCCGGCCCGTCAGCCATCTCCGGTGCTTCAGCCATCTCCTCAGCGTAAGCGGAAGAGCACTGCCACGAAGAGCATCAGTAGCACTGCCACAAAGAAATCTGCAGGAAACCGTACGACAAAGAGTTCAAAAAACTACGTCCCGCAGCCTTCCGCCAAGCCATTGCCGGTTTTACCGTGGAATCGCAGCGACGAGGAGACCAATAGGATCTCGGAAGAACAGGTCAAGAAATTCTTTGCACCTAGACGGGCCGAGCCAAAGGAGAAAATAGATCCGGCGGTGGTGGAGAAGTTTTACAAAAATCTTTTAAAACCTGAAACCCCACTTGTGCCGGACTACGAGCGCCAGATTTTGAATGCGGATGCAAGGCGCCGTAGGGAGACTGAAAGTAGCAGCCGTGAGGCACCCCAGAAAACAGTTCCCATGCTCGGAGAGCAGGAAAACCAATCATGCGCCCCGCTCCAAATGTTCGACACACGGGACGCTCCTCCCGTAAATGATTACGAGGCAGAGCTACAAATAAAGGCCAATGAGATGGGGATGACTTACATTGCATACTTGAACTTCATGGGAGACAACTTGCCCAAATGCGATGCCAACCCCATACAGCCATGGAAGTATGGGAAGAATCTCGTCAAGAAAGAGGAGGTCAAGAATCTACCAACAGAGATGCGAAAATTGCACAAGTGGTACCTTGATTTCTGCAAGACGAGAAAAGAAGAATGGATCACGGCGCATATAAGAGATGAGATTTTCTACTGCGGAGACGACGGGATCGACTTCAACATTCAAGACTTGCATTTTCTATTCAATCAGAAGGAACTCGACAAAGCTGCCATCAGCCTTTATTGTGTGTAAGTACTATTTCTGTAATTTATATCTCATCTCATTCACTTCATTAATTGCATTTATATATATATGTATATATGCTCCCCATATATGTATATACTATTATGCAGGAAAAATGTTATGGAATGCAGGAAAGGAGGCCCTTTTGACATTGGGTTCGTTGACCCAAATAGAGTTCATGAAGAAGTGGTAAGAACCAAACCCGGGCAAACAGAAGATTACTTGCTAAGGTCTTTACTGAGACAACAAACCAAAAGGGAAATACTATTGCCTTACAACTTGTCGTGAGTACTGTTACCCTCTCTCTTGTACACATTCTATTTCGGCTTACTCGATGTTAAGTGTAACTGATGATGAGTTATGCGTGCGTAGGTTCCACTTTATTCTGCTAGTCATTCAACCCGACTCAGGAAAAGTCCTTGTCATGGACTCGTTACGAAAAGAAAAAGAGATATGGGCAGACTTTAGAGAGATGCTCCAGAGGTAATTTCAATCATATTATCGCACTAGATCGGCAACTTTCGTGACAACAAGTAATTAATTACTCCTTTATCAATTTTCTTTGCCGAACAGGGTTTGGAAAAGGTTCACGGGCAGGGCCGTGGGTGAATGGTCAGAAGAACTAAAATTCGTAGACCAAAATATAAGTAATACTAGCTAGGTAGGTCTGCGTATCTCTTTGATTCTGCTTCCAATTCCATTATATCATGCTTTATTGATTATTATTTTGATTGAACTCTCTATTCTCGTAAAGTGCGCGCATCAGGGACACGGCAATAACTTATGTGGGTACTATGTTTGCGAGTTCATTCGCAACACGATATGTGCGACAGGCCAAGCCGCACTAGAACAACTTAGAGTAAGTAAACAAAGTCCATAACATTATTTTATTACCATCAATTGTGTTGAGTTTTATTCTTATATATATATTGACGGCCCATTCTTCATATATATTCAGATCGAACGGATGCGGGACCAACTCCTACCATTTGAACGCATACGAGCCATTCAAGAGGAATTGGCGGGGTTCATACTTGATGAGGTCGTCACGCCTGGCGGAGAACTCTTTAGATATCCACCAAAATGAACGATGACGATGTATGTGCCGATGACGATGTTTGTGTATAATAATAGTTGCTTAATTATTCATGTACTCGTATGTACCGATGACAATTTATGTGTATACCGCTCCCGATCGATTCCCCCTCCCCCCTCCCGCAGAAATACGCCCAGAACGGGGCAGAGGCAGAAGTCTACCGTGACAGAGATTTAGGTCGTTTTCCTGCCGCGGCAGAACTCTGCCGCGACAGGAAAACGGCCTAAATCTCTGCCGCGGTAGAAGAACCTTTAACATCGGTTCCAGCCCCGAACCGGTGTTAAAGGTGTGTGTGGGGGGGGGGGGGGGGGGGCTGAGGCCTGCGGCAGCCCCACGTGCGCCACCCTTTAACACCGGTTCGTATAAGAACCGGTGTTAAAGGCCCCCCCCTCTAATACCGAACCCTCAACAGCGGTTGAGGAACCGCTGTTAGAGGGCCCTCCCAACCGGAGTTAAAGGGGGGCTCTGCACTAGTGGACTGATCTAGCTGATAAAACTCGGCGACCGTACGGAATCAGGCTACACAGCTAGCAAGATGGAATTGGTCCATAAGTTTGGTGGCAACAATAATCTCCGCCTTTTCCGTTTCTCATCTTTTCTTTATATATTTTGGATATGGCACAGACTTAGGGACATAGATTCAAGTTTTTGGATTTAAGTTTGGTCTCTATTCCAGTCTGGTTTCTGTTAGGGTTATCCTTATAACAAAAGAGAATGTGTATGCATATAATTATTAAGCTGATGGATAACTACCTCCGCATCGCAAAAGATAGAAAATTGGGAGCAGTTTTAAAAAATATAACCATATTGATCCCAAAGGACCGGCATGTAGCAATGGCCAATAATGGTAACCGAGTATGAAGGAGGCTTCGACCACGGTCACATCTTGCTCGTATATTTTGGTCTTCTTTCCGATTGGATATAATTTATATGCATCCCTCCATTCACGATAATTGATCCAAAGCCTCGTAGATGTTGGTGCCTTGAGGATGAGTTTTCCCAATTGTTAACGTGCTTTAATCCAAAGCGGCCTGAGACTGATATTCAGGCTTGCCCTGCCCTCGGTGTTGGAAAAAACAGCATTGTCCACGATGCATTGCTGGTTGGTCGCATGCAGCTGAGGCCGTTATTAAGTTCACATCACTCTGTCCGCATGGATTAAAACCATCTTCGAGGACTGTATAGTATGTGTCCAACATGATTAATTCACCACTGGAAAAACCATCTTCGGTTCGATGCTAGAAGCCCAGCAGTCCCGGCCCGTCACGAACCGCGACTAGTGCTAGCACTAGCCCCGGTCCGTGAGGCCTCCAACGGCTAGAAATGGCCATAAGCATTAGTCCCGGGCCCGGACCAGAGCATTAGTCCCGGTCCGTAATACGGCCCGGGACTAATAAGCTGAAGCGGGTCAACAGCTCTTTTCGGGGACTATTAGTCCCGGGTCGTATCACGGCCCGGGACTAATTGTCCATCACTATATATACAGCTCCCTGGCCAGCTGCCCTAAAGCATATGGTGGCCATTTTTCTCAAAGAAAGCAAGAGAGTTCATGCCATTTTTTTTCTCAAGATTTGTCAAGATTTAGTTTGTAACACCTAAATCCAAAGCTTTAAAAGGTTAGAACTTCATTCTTTCATCTCTTATTGCTACTTTAGCTCTATATAATGCTCTAGAAGTATAGAGATATGGATCAAATGCATGCATGCTCTAGAAGTAGCTAGAAGGATTTTGATATATATGTGTAACAAATTTTGATTAGGCACATAGATACTGAAAATTGAAATGTGTAATTTTAGAGTTTCAGAGCTTAGAATGGAATGAGGTTTTCACTGATGGAACAATAATAAAAAAACTCCACATTTATCATGTTGATTGTTTTCTCCAATTCACAAATTGGTGCATGTAAATTTTTCAAAATTCAAAATTAATGCTCTAGAAGCTCTCAATATAACTTGTAATAATTTTATCATGTTGTGTAATGGTTTTTGATATACTTTTACTATAATGCAGATGGTCCCGAAATGGATGTACGGTATTGACCGACGCTCTGGCGAGTTCATTAATGGCGTGCATGAATTCATCTGTGTTGCCGATGCAAACAAGCACAATGGTTTTGTATTCTGTCCATGTAATGGATGTAGGAATCAGAAGGATTACTCTGAGTCAAAAACCCTTCACAACCACCTATTGAAGTCTGGCTTCATGCCCAGTTATAATTGTTGGACCAAGCACGGAGAGAGAGAGGGGTTATAATGGAAGACAATGAAGAAGAGGAGGAGGATGACAACTATCATGGTTTCCCTGAGTACGGAGATACTTCCATGGGGGATGCTGAAGGGGAGGATGAAGAAGGACACATGATGAACCCGCTGATGATCTTGGTCGGACCATTGCCGATGCACGAAGAGATTATGAAACTGAAAAGGATAGGGAGAAGTTTAATCACATGTTAGAGGATCACAAAAAGTTGTTGTACCCAAATTGCGAAAATGGTCTGAAAAAGCTGGGCAGCACACTGGAATTGCTGCGATGGAAGGCTGAGTGTGCTATACCTGACTCCTCATTTGAAAAGTTGCTGAAAATAATGAAGAATATGCTTCCAAAAGATAACGTATTGCCCGCCAGTACGTACGAAGCAAAGAAGGTTGTCTGCCCTCTAGGTTTAGAGGTTCAGAAGATACATTGCATGCCCTAATGACTGCATCCTCTACCGCGGTGAGGAGTATGAGAATTTGGATGCATGCCCGGTATGCACTTCACTTCGGTATAAGATTAGACGAGATGACCCTGGTGACGTTGAGGGCGAGCCCCCCGGAAGAGGGTTCCTGCCAAGGTGATGTGGTATGCTCCTATAATACCACGGTTGAAACGCTTATTTAGAAACAAAGAGCACGCCAAGTTGTTGCGATGGCATAAAGAGGAACGTAAGTCAGACGGGATGTTGAGACACCCCGCTGATGGGTCGCAATGGAGAAAAATCGATAGAAAGTACCCGGACTTTGCAGATGAAGCAATGAGTTTAAGGTTTGGTCTAAATACAGATGGCATGAATCCCTTTGGGGAGCAGAGCTCTAGTCACAACACCTGGCCCGTGACTCTATGCATCTATAACCTTCCTCCTTGGTTGTGCATGAAGCGGAAGTTCATTATGATGCCAGTGTTGATCCAAGGTCCGAAGCAACCCGGCAACGACATCGATGTGTACCTAAGGCCATTAGTGGAAGAACTTTTATAGTTGTGGCACGAACCCGGGATACGCGTGTGGGATGAGCACAAGCAGGAAGAATTTAACCTCCGAGCATTGCTTTTCGTAACAATCAATGATTGGCCTGCTCTTAGTAACCTTTCAGGACAGTCAAACAAGGGATACAATGCATGCACACACTGTTTAGATGAGACTGCAAGTATATATTTGGAACATTGTAAGAAGAATGTATACAATGAGCATCGTCGATTTCTTTTGGCCAAGCATCCCTTAAGAAAGAAAGGCAAGCATTTCAACGGTCTGGCATGTCACCAGACGAAGCCTAAGGAGCGTACTGGTGCTGATATATTTGATATGGTCAAAGATTTGGATCAACTGGTAACCTTTCGAAAGGGTCATGGAGGAAAATCTGTTCCGAAAGACGCTGAAGGACACACACCCATGTGGAAGAAGAAATCTATATTTTGGGAGCTACCATATTGGAAATTCTTAGAGGTCCGCTCTGCAATCGATGTGATGCATGTGACGAAGAATCTTTGCATGAACGTGCTAGGCTTCTTGGGCGTGTATGGGCAGACAAAAGATATACCGGAAGCACGAAAGGACCATCAACGTATGGAAGACCCAGATGGCCGGCATCCAGAATGGTTTCAAGGTCATGCCAGCTATGCTCTTACCAAACAAGAGAAGGAAATATTTTTTGAATGCCTAAGCAGTATTAAGGTCCCGTCTGGCTTCTCGTCGAATATAAAGGGGATAATAAATATGGCAGAAAAAAAAGTTCCAAAACCTAAAGTCTCATGACTACCACGTGATTATGACGCAAATGCTTCCGATTGCATTGAGGGGGCTTCTACCAGATAATGTTCGAGTACCCATTATGAAGCTATGTGCATTTCTCAATGCAATCTATCAGAAGATAATCAATCCTGAAGATCTACCACGATTACAGAATGATGTGGTCCAATGTCTTGTCAGTTTTGAGTTGGTGTTCCCACCATCCTTCTTCAATATTATGACGCACCTGCTGGTTCACCTAATCGAAGAGATTTCCATTCTCGGTCCTGTATTTCTACACAATATGTTTCCCTTTGAGAGGTTCATGGGAATATTAAAGAAATATGTTCGTAACCGTGCTAGGCCAGAAGGAAGCATCTCCAAGGGCTATGGAACAAAGGAGGTCATTGAATTTTGTGTTGAATTTGTTCCTGACCTTAAGCCGATTGGTCTTCCTCAATCGCGGTATGAGGGGAGACTGAGTGGAAAGGGTACTCTAGGAAGGAAATCAATAATATGTAGAGACGGACATTCTTACACCGAAGCACATTACACCGTTCTACAGAATTCTATCTTGGCAGCCCCATATATCGAGGAACACAAGAAAATCTTACGCTCCAACAACCCTGGAAAGCATGACTCTTGGATTAGAGATGAACACATGAAGAGTTTCGGCGGTTGGTTGCAACATCTCATCAAAAACAACACTCTTGGAGATCAGCTATACTTGTTGTCTAGGTCACCATCTTCGACTATATCGACTTTCCAAGGGTACGAGATAAATGGGTATACATTTTACACGATAGCCCAAGATAAAAAGAGCACCAACCAAAATAGTGGTGTTCGCTTTGATGCAACAGACAACAATGGGTCAAAGACCACATATTATGGTTACATAGAGGAGATATGGGAACTTGACTATGGACCTAGTTTTAAGGTCCCCTTGTTTCGGTGCAAATGGGTCAAGCTGACAGGAGGAGGGGTTGAGGTAGACAAGAAATACGGAATGACATCGTTGGATCTCAACAATCTTGGGTACTTAGACGAACCATTCGTCCTAGCCAATGATGTGGCCCAGGTTTTCTATGTGAAGGACATGTCTACCAAACCTAGAAAACGAAAAAATAAGAAAAAGAATACATCAGACGATGAGCCAAAGCGCCACATAGTTCTTTCAGGAAAAAGAAACATCGTGGGAGTGGAGGACAAGACAGACATGTCAGAAGATTGTGATAAGTTCCATGAAATTCCGCCCTTCGCGGTGAAGGATGACCCAACCATCATGTTAATGAATGAAGATGCTCCATGGATACGACGGGATCAGAAAGGAACACAAGCGAATAAATGATATGTAATAATTGTAACATTTTATGAGTTAAGATGTTCCATGCATGTGTCCATTTTTATAGTGTTGTCTGCAAACAATCTTGAGTGTGTTAGTCCCGTTTTGTGGCTGGACCGGGACTAAAGGAGGGCCTTTAGTACCGATTCATACTTACCATTAAGATCTGATCTCCAAACGCGTGATATCACATATTAGGGAGTGCCTCTATGACCAGTTTCTCGGAGATGCCGGAGGACTGGGCTCCGTCGGCATCTCCCTGAAACTGGCCGTAGTGGTGTCCCTGCTCTCGAAAACCATCTTGCAGCTTGTAACTTCTCTAACTAGATCAATACGCCTGGGAGCTAACTAATTTCACATATTAGGGAGTGCCTCTATGACCAGTTTCTCGGAGATGCCGGAGGACTGGGCTCCGTCGGCATCTCCCTGAAACTGGCCATAGTGGTGTCCCTGCTCTCTAAAACCATCTTGGAGATGCCTCAAACTGGCTGGAGGACTGGACTCACAAGGATGCCTATTTATAGTACAAGCAGCTCGGCATAATGTCGACACTCACGACATAATGTCGACACTCACCCCTATTATTAGTGCTGACTCATCTTTAGTCCCGGTTGGTGTCTCCAACCGGGACTAAAGGTTCATCTTTAGTCCCGGTTGGTGTCTCCAACCGAGACTAAAGGTTCATCTTTAGTCCCGGTTGGTGACACCATCCAGGACAAGGTACAAGCCGCACGACATAATGTCGACACTCACCCCTATTATTAGTGTTGCCTAGCCCAGTCTGCCGCAATCCCTTCAGTCGCGGTTGCTTTCTCCAACCGGGACTAAAGATGAACCCTCTCTTTATATAGGCATTTCCCTCTATTTATTAGGTAACACTCAAGATATTTATTAATATTACAAACTGGGACAAACCGGGACTAGCTAACACTCAGGACTAAAGCCGCCCCCTTTAGTCATCATCATGCCTAGTCCTATAGTACGCAGCCCTACGGTCTTCATCGTCATCGTCATCATCATCGTCATCGTCACCTGCCACTCCGGGGATCCTCAGCCCATCTATGGCATATACCAGGGGCCATTCCAGCCTCGGATTCACGGCGGGCGGGAGAGGGGTCTCCTGGAAGACGATGCCGCTACCGCCGGGACGGTGTGGGGCCTATGGCGGGTGGACTCGTGGGCACCGTAGGCGAGGATGGTCTCCCTCGGCGATGTAGCGCATCACTCCGATGATAGTACGGTTCGCCCACCACAGACGACGGTCGGCTTCATTGTGGTTCACCGGTGGCGGGCCATCACCCTCGTACCTGGCGAGCTCCCTTTCCCGCCTATTAGCGAAGAAGGCATTCCAGGTGTCGTAGTTGTCGGGATCCCACTGGGGATCCATCCGCTGCTCCGCGCGTGAGCTCGTGGTAGAAGTGGTTTTTGATGGCCGCCTGGCGTGCGGAACCTTGAGGGACAGGAGGGACAGGAACCCCTCCAGCGCTCAACATCCAGCCGGCGGGCGGCCGGTAGCCCGGAGGACAAGGGTAGTTGGAGGCGCACAGCGCCTCGGTCTCCTCGAGGGTCAGAATGGCCCAGTAGGCGTTGTCCATTGTTCTAAGAGAGGAAGGTGTGGATGTGTGGATAGCCATGGCACGATCACCCTAAATATAGAGGGAAAGGGCGGGAAAACTTGGCGTGAAGCTTTGGGAAATGGCGGGAAATATCTTTAGTCCCGGTTAGTGACTACATCCGGGACTAAAAGCTCTCGTAGAAAGGAAAGGGCGGGAAAACTTGGCAGGAAGAGGTGGGAAATGGCGGAAAATATCTTTAGTCCCGGTTTGTGACTACATCCGGGACTAAATGGATATTATATTAAGATTCATTATATTTTTCTGATAATAATAGACATATTATTTGTTTTATTTGGATTATTACAATAAAAGATATGATTTTCCAAAGTTTTTATATTAGTTTTGAATTAAAAAAGAAAATTTACAAATGAAATAATTTATAAATGATGCAAACAGATAAATGGATATTATATTAAAATTCTTTATATTTTTCTGATAATAATATACATATTATTTGTTTTATTTGGATTATTACAATAAAAGATATGATTTTCCAAAGTTTTTATATTAGTTTTGAATTAAAAAAGAAAATTTACAAATGAAATAATTTATAAATGATGCAAACAGATAAATGGATATTATATTAAAATTCTTTATACTTTTCTGATAATAATAGACATATTATTTGTTTTATTTGGATTATTACAATAAAAGATATGATTTTTCAAAGTTTTTATATTAGTTTTGAATTAAAAAAGAAAATTTACAAATTAAATAATTTATAAATGATGCAAACAGATAAATAGAGATTATATTAAGATTCATTATATATTTCTGATAATAATAGACATATTATTTGTTTTATTTGGTTTATTACAATAAAAGATATGATTTTCCAAAGTTTTATATATAAGTTTTGAATTAAAAAAGAAAATTTACAAATGAAATAATTTATAAATGATGCAAATAGATAAATGGATATTATATTAATATTCTTTATATTTTTCTGATAATAATAGACATATTATTTGTTTTATTTGGATTATTACAATAAAAGATATGATTTTTCAAAGTTTTTATATTTGAGTTGAATTAAAAAAAGAAAATTTACAAATGAAATAATTTATAAATTATGCAAACAGATAAATGGATATTATTTTAAAATTCTTTATATTTTTCTGATAATAATAGACATATTATTTGTTTTATTTGGATTATTACCATAAAAGATATGATTTTTCAAAGTTTTTATATTAGTTTTGAATTAAAAAAAATTTAAAAAACAAATAGTCGCGGGTCGTGGCTGGACCCGGGACTAAAAGGTGAGTGTGCGCACGAAAACGAACGGCCGAAAAACCCTTTAGTCCCGGGCCGTGGCTTAGCCCGGGACTAAAGGGGGGAGTCTTTAGACCCTTTAGTCGCGGGCGGTGGCTTAGCCCGGGACTAAAGTGTCTGTCCTTATATATACGCGGGCGGTGGCTTAGCACTTAGCACGCCACGAAGACGAAGACAAAGACGAAGACGAGGCACCATCGACGCAGAGAACACAAGGGAGGTGCTGCCCGCCGGCCGGCCGATTCCCGCGCCGCCGCCGATATCGTCTCCGTGCCGCAGAGCCGCCGCCCGCCGAGCCTCCGCGCCGCCCGCCGCCATACGTGTCGCGCGCGCCGTGCCGCCGTGCCACGCCGCCCCGCCGCGTGTCGCCGCCGCGCCGTGCCGCCCCGCCGTGCCGCGCCGCGCCGCCGTGCCGCCGCGGCGCCGTGCCGTGCCGCGCTGCACCACCTCGCCGGAGGTGGTTAATTATTTAATTTTGTTTTTGTATTTAGGTTTTGATTAGCAGTAGGAAATGTTAATATTTAGGTTTTGATTAGTAGTATAAATGTTAGTATTTAAGTTTTGATTATAATTAGTCTAGTAGTATAATTAGTCTAGGAAATGTTATAGTTAGGTTTTTGTAGTAATATTTATTATTATTAGTAGTAGTAATCTTTAGGTTTTGTATAAATGTTTAGGAAATGTTAGTATTTATATTATTAGGAAATGTTAGTTTTTTTAAATTTTCTTGTTATATTTTTTCTGTAGTTTTTAGGATTAGTTATTGTTTTATTTATTAGGATTAGTATAATTAGGATTATTATAATTAGGTTTATTAGGGGTTTTGTTATAGTTTTTTTATAGATTTTTTATATTAGGGTTTTTTGTTTTAGTATTAGTATTATTGTTTTAATTAAAATATTAGAATTAGGATTAGGATTATTGTTTTAGTGATTTTTTTGTTTTATTTATTAAGATTAGAATTAGGATTAGGATTTGGGTTATTTTTTTGTTTAAGTTATTATAATTAGGATTATATTGTTTTAGTTATTAGGATTATTATTTTTTCTAACCTGTTTAACTCCCTTTTTGTTATAGATAATTAAGTCATGGATCCATCCGAAGATCCTGGTCGCATCGGTGAAGGTTTTCTTCAGGGCATGATAAGAGGTGAAATTCCTCTTATTACGGGCATGGCCGAAGATATTTTGCTCGAGAAAGAGATATCCTCATATCTGAATCCATCTGGTGATGGACTAGAGGAAAACCAAGGGGAAGACCAGATGGACGAAGGGCAAACAAATGACAACAATAATGATCGCCCCTCGACAGGATCCGGCGAGGTACATATATATATATATAAAGTCTCGTGTTACCTCTATTCATTAACTGATCTAGATATATATTAATCACTCTCTCTTCTTCTTTTAGCCCACCGGATCGAAGCAATCGACAGCTCGAACGAAACGAGGGCCGAACAAAAAGTTGGATGGTAATCAGAGGTTCACCATCGAAGAAATAGATGATGATGGTGAACCGATTGCTCCAGAGAAGCACCGGAGGATGTTTATAAATCAATGCGGGGTGCTGGTTAGGGACAACCTGCCGATCACCATCCAAGAATGGAATAAGTCAAAGAAACCCGGTGAAGAATCCAACAGCTATGTCACCGATGATGCCAAAGATGACCTTTGGCAGAAGCTCATAGCGCATTTCATACTACCTCCAGAGTATGAGGAATTTGAGGTAGATGGTATTACCCCAAGGCCGGTTGGGCTTGAAAATAGAGCGAAATTCAAGGAGTGGGCACTAAGAAAGATGGCTGAACTGTACCGGAACCACAAGAAAAATTTATACGCGAAATATGTCGCGAAAAAGAAAACTTCAGACTTCACAGGAGTAAACGAGAAGTTGAGAGAACAGTGGCCCGATTTTGTATAGTACAAGCAATCTGATAAAGCAAAGGCAAAGTCTGCAAAGAACGCGTTAAATGTTGCCAACAAGACATACCATCATAAAATGGGGACACGTGGCTACAAGAGTGCCATCCCTAAGTGGGAAACTATGGAGAGGGATATGAGGGCTAGAGGCATCACTCCTGGTACAGATGGATGACCCGAGAGGTCAAAGCACTGGTGGTACGGGCACGGGGGATCCTTGGACCCAGACCTTATTCAAGCAATGAACGATGCTCAATTGGGATTGTTTTGTCCCGAGAGAGAGATCGACGAGCTGACACGCGCCCTAGGGAATCCTGAAAAGGGAGGACGAACACGAGGCAAAGGCGCCGGTGTCTCGTGGAAGAAAGGGTTTCCTCTGTACGATGCCAGTTACAGAAGCCGTCAAAGAAATAAGGACCGGGAGGCAGACCGGATCTCCAGGGTAGAGCAGGACCTAGCTGATCTGAAGAACCTCATGCATGAAATTAGCCAAAGGCCGCCGTCGTCAACTCACCCGCGGTCTGATGATCCTGCATTGGATCTTAGCCAACGGAGAAGCAGCGTGGCTTCCACGGAGGCCCGTGCTGATGAACAAGCACTGGTGGATGATGCACCGGCTCCTCACTACCCCGTGGATGATGTCAGAGAGATGGCACAATGTGAGCTACATTAGCCAATGAACAACCTGTCCTTCAAGGTGGCGATCGGCACTGCTTTACCTTGTCTACCTGGAGCACTCCACCATTCACTTCCGATTCCACCAGGCTATGCTCGTGTCACGGTGGATGACATAGTGGAGGATTTTGCGGACCTAGAGATTGAAATCGCTACGCCTGAAGGCCTTACAAAACTAGGAGATGTCAAGCGCAATATCATTCTATGGAATAAGAAGTACATCAAGTTTCCAGGCTCGGCGCTAAGGCTACCGACTCCAAGGAATCCAAATCCACCCCGCATCGAATATCGTCAACCTCCAAGTCCACCCCAACCCGATTATCGCCAACCTCCAAGTCCACCCCAACCCGATTATCGCCAACCTCCAAGTCCACCCCGCCCCGCTGACGATCGCCGCAGCAGGAGTACATCAACTCGATCTCCGCCTCCGCCTCCGTGCAATACTACTACCTCGTCGAAGAAACGGAAGTTCGACGGTCCCCCGTGCCCCACATCGAAGAAAGGTCAAACGCCGAAGATAGTCGATATCCCGCCGGCTCTTCCAAAGAGACCTTATGACAAGACCGACGAGGAAACTAACGCGGATGTGGATGCCCAAGTTAAGGCGCATTTTGCACCCAAAAAGCCTGAGCCAAAGCCGGTATATAACGAAAAAACAAAAAAGTGGGCTAAGTCCTTTCTTGAGCAACCATCCCAGATATCGATGAATCTGGAATCAGACTATGACCGGGAGATTATTAAGCAAGCACAGAAGAAAAAAATCACAAGTGCAAAAAGCGGGAAGCAAGTTGCCCAGCTCGGTGCACAGAAGAATCAATCGGTCGCCCCGCTCAAAGTCATTTCAGACCTCGACAAGGCCTTGAGAGCTGAAATGGATATGGACATGCAAATAATGGACCCTAGAGCCCGTAATAATACTGCACTTATGGGAATCACTGTATCGGAGGCCAAAGCACTTGCTAACGAAGAAAATATGTCTCTTGGTCAATATTTAGGCTATGAAGATACGCCAGTGGGTCAGATAGTACGGCAGTATGTCCAAGGGCAGCCACTAGTCAGTAATGAGGAGCTCGCGCGTCTATCCACACATATGCGAAATCTGCATGAATGGTACATGTCGCAAGCAGACAAAAAGCATCATAAAGATTGGTTTCCGGTGGATGTTAGAAAGGAGAATCACTTCAAACCATACTCGATACAGGTTCAAATGACCGAACTGTTTCAGTTATACAACCAGCGCGCCCTCGACAAATCTATCATTGGTTGCTACTGTCTGTAAGTTATTTATTTCTATAATTAAGTTTGTAGCTTTAGGTCGTTCATTGCATTTAATATATTATCCTAACTATATATCCTTTTGTATGATGATATTATATTCCGCAGAATAAAGATGCTTGAATGCATAAGAGCCAGAAGATATGACGTTGGGTTCATTGACCCATATATCATTAATAAATATACGTTAAAGAATCACCCCAAAGACGTGGAGGAAGACCTGTCCAGGTTCTTAACCGAGCATAATTTTGTTAAGGAAATACTATTTCCTAACAACTTCAAGTGAGTGTTTATATCTTGTACACATTTTATTTTTGCTTACTGGATGAGCTATGCATGTATGCTTATGTAAATGTCCGCAGATTCCACTGGATCTTGCTAAACATTCAAGTTGACAAGTCCCTAGTCGAAGTCCACGACTCATTAAGTTGGAACCAAGAGAAGTGGAGCGACATGAAAGCAATGCTCCATAAGTAATTTCAATCATTATCGCATTATATCGTCCTCTTTCATTCATTTCCTGATATCAAGTAACTAATAACTCCTTTGTTCATTTTCTTTGCCGAGCTGGTGTTGGACACGGTTCAGACAGAAAATACCAGGTCCATTCAAAGAGGAGCTAACTTATAAAATGGCAAAGAGTTTACAGCAGCCAGCGGGAACTCATTTATGTGGATACTACGTCTGCGAGTACATCCGCAAGTTGACCAGTGAGAAGAAAGTTGACTCACATTATATTTATGATTTGCGGGAGACACTAGAGCCAGACCAGCGCATAGGAGCAATTCAAGAGGAGCTGGCGGGATTTATGATGAAGGAAGTCCTTGATGTACATGGAGAGCATTATGCGGATGACGTGGAACTCGATTTGCCTTAGTCATCTCCATGTAGCTCATATGATATATATATTCATCAATGACCATGTAATTTTCAAAACATTTCTTCCTTTTGATATGATTGATTATATGTATGCTTGCAAGGGATCGATCTTATATAAATGCATCGACGTGTAGTGTGTATGTAGTAGCGTATAATATGTCTACTGAAATGTATGTTTGTTATAGTGAAACACAAAACAAAAAAGGAACAAAATGGCAAAAAAAAAGGAAATACACAATCTCTGCCGCGGCAGAGAAATGTGGTGTTTCTTTGCCGCAGCAGGAAACCTTTTAGTCTCGGGTGGTGTTACAGCTCGGGACTAGAGGGTTCCGCCCCCCGCGGCGCTGAAACAGCTCGGGACTAGAGGGGGGGGCCTCTAGTCCCATTTTCGCAGTCCCGGGCCCAAAACCGGGACTAGAGCCCGTTGCGGCCCGGGACTAGAGCCCCTTTTTCCACCAGTGATTGTGGTTGTCCAAATCAACCAATGGGGAAAATTGTACATTCTCCATCTAGAATTAGAGATGTTGGAGACTTATAAATTCGTATGTATATAGTGTACAATTAAATATGTAGATACATACGAAGCTATACAAATCTCTGATATCTAATTCGAGACAGAAGGGAGTAGTTCAACAACTTTGCTTCAAGTTTTCCTTCAACCGAAATTATTTATAGATGCCAAACTTGACCGGAGTTTCCTAAAAAGAATTGCAGGGCCGGGTCTAACTTGGAAATTGGTCGAGCATCTGCCTGGATGTGCAGGTTTTTTCCGTCACGCCGCACATTGCTGCTAGGGACACCTGGGAGCGCAAACCCGCTTTTCAAAACCCCCGTCCGATTTGCTTGAACGATCAGCCTACGTGTTGAAGGGTAAAGGGAGAGAGAGATTGCGGAATATGATGGTTGTATTATTGAGCCTCTCGGGCGAGTATATATAGGCGTACAGGGACCAACTTGAAGTACAAGACAAGTAACCTACTTGGAGTACAAGACAAGTAACCTAGTCTATCCCTAACAGATATGTATACTCTAACATCCCCCCGCAGTCGTAGCGGTAGCATCGTGAACAACTGGAACGTCGCGAACGGTCAGACTGGAGAGCCGAAGTAGACCAGTGTGCTGACATCCCCTCCTCCCCCCGTAGTGGTAGAGGGAACGTCGTGGATGGTGTCACGTCGCAGAAGCTTGGACCATAGAGGATGCTGGTGAGGAGCTCATGAGAGGTGGTAGCCCTTGTGCCGGTGTCGAGTGAGCCGAGAGCGGTGGGTGCTGCAACCTTGGTCGAGGTAGCCGTGCGAGGGGTCGCCATGGTCGATGTCGTGGTTGGGGTTGCCGGTGTCGAGGTAGACGCATATTAAGCCGTGTGCGCATAGTGCAGCCAGGAGAAGGACGGAGACGCGTCAGGGCAGTCATCGGAGAGAGCGATGCCGAAGCCGATGCAGTCCCAACCGTCGAGGACGAGGCGCGGCCATGGCTTTGCCAGAACCAGGCGCACGTCAGGGACGAAGCCATACTCCGGTTTTGCCAGAACCGAGTACGCGTAGATGAAATCGGTGACACGGTCTTGGCAGACATAGAGAAGGTAGTCGATGCCGAAGAAGACGTTGTCAAGGCCGATGAAGACGAGGCGCTGGCGCCGAGTTTGCCAGACTGGGGAACGCGTCAAGGACGAAGGCACGCATCGGTGTTGCCAATACCAGGCATGCGAAGAACGGGACCAGTAGAAACAACTTCACGCCATGTCGGAGAGGAGACTAGCAGAGGAGGACTCTATGACGGTTGCGTTGCGCAGATCGGCGAAGTACCGATGCAGGCCGCGGTTGTCGGAGTAGACAAGTAGGTGTGGTCTAGGACGAGGCGAGGATGATGGCGACGAAGTCGTGCTGGACGAAGACGTAGAATGCGGCGAACCATCGACGACCAAGAGTGGTCATACTGGATGCCTAGACGGAGGGGTAGTCGGCGGGACCTATGACAGTCAGGAGTGGCCATGCAGGCTACCTGTGGAGATGCGGCGGCGGTGCTCGAAGTAGGCGAGGAAGAACCCGGCGACGTGACGAAGACCATGCGCGGACGGCGGCGACCCGCGCCGAGGGAGGTGGCGCGGTGGAAGCCTGCAACGTCCTTGCGGGGTGACGGCGATGACCGCGTGCAGCGACGCTACTGCCCGATGGGGCGGCGTAGCTGCAGGGCGCGAGTCGGTGCAGCGGTGTGAGAACCACCAGCGACGGTCACGCCTGAGAAGGCGCGTTGGTAGCCGGTGGCAGGGACCAAAGGCGGTGACGCTACGACCCGAAGGGGCGACGCAGCGGCAGCCCGATGCTCGATCGGTGGTAGGCGCGTGCTCGGGGACGTACTCGGCGGAGACGAGCGCTAGATCGGTTGATCAGACAGACGGCAGCGCTGTACGCACCAAGTCCGTGACGACCGCAGATCGGAATCTGCGGCGTCGTTGTCGGTGCAATCCCGGACGATGATGACGAAGACAATCCGAGGGGGGGGGGGGGTCGGCCGCGACAGCCTCCCGAGTAAGCCACAGCAGCCGGCCGCGGTGCGTGGCAGCCTGTCATGAGGCCGCGATGGCCTACTGAGGAAGGCACAGCGGCGCAGGTGATAGGCGCACGGGCACGCTGTAGATCGTCGATGCCGATGGTCGGAGTAGAGGCGCGACGATGACGACGGCGATGGGCCACTCAATCCGATCTAAGATCGGTAAACCAAAAAAAACCGATCAAGAGATCGGAAAAAAAAACTTATAGGGCAGCCGATCACGGATCGGCGAACGAACCCTGCGTACGGGTCGCGCAGCCCCCGGCGGAGATCATGAAGATTGACCTCCCCAGGGGCGGCGCGGTGCGGAAGCGGAGGCGGCGGCTAGGTCAAGGACCGTGCCGCTCTGATACCATGTTGAAGGGTAAAGGGAGAGAGAGATTGCGGAATATGATGGTTGTATTATTGAGCCTCTC
Source organism: Avena sativa (assembly GCA_916181665.1). Lineage (NCBI taxonomy): Eukaryota > Viridiplantae > Streptophyta > Magnoliopsida > Poales > Poaceae > Avena > Avena sativa. The sequence goes on from OV702296.1 coordinate 292,253,512, forward strand.
GGGCGAGTATATATAGGCGTACATGGACCAACTTGAAGTACAAGACAAGTAACCTACTTGGAGTATAAGACAAATAACCTAGTCTATCCCTAACAGATACGTATACTCTAACACTACGGAGCAAGGAGGAAAGGCACGGGGTGGGAGTCTAGGACATTGCAAACTCATTGGCGCAAGGCGATGGTGGCAGAGATAGGGTTAGGGCATTAGGCGTGTATGTTTGTTTAGACAAACATAGAAGGTACGCATGGGGTGTGTATTTTTTATTGATGGGGCATCGGATGTGTATGTTTGTTTAAGCAAACATAGATGGTACCCGGAAATACAAATTTATGGTCACTGAATACGCGTGAGGATCAATTTGTATTTCTGGTGCTGGTCCCTAGGTGCTGGCCATGATTATCATCACCAAGAAAAATGCTGCTAACAAGAAGTATCACCATACTATGAGGCAAGATGGCTACAGGACTGGCATGTCTAAGTAGAAGAAACTTGAGGACGACCTGCATGCTAAAGGGATCACTCAGAGATAGCCGATTGGCTCGAACGGGTAAAGAATTGGTATTACGAGCATGGGGGCACGTTAGACTCAGGAGGGAAGTGCATATATAACAGAAGACAAAGAAAATCCCGTACCCATCGAAGATATTACAAAAGCAGTAAAGGCTATTAAAGAGGGGAGGTTCATTCCCGATAGAGAGAATGACGAGCTCACACTCGCCCTTGAGAATGAGAAACACACAGGACGAACACGAGGCACAACATGCTCCAAACCTTGAAAATTTTGATTTCCCGTCGGCAGGAGGAAATATCCCGATAGAAGCCATAAGAGGAGAAAGGAAAAGGAGGAAATTGAGGTGAGGATTCAGGCAGACCAGATGCATAACATAGAAGAACAATTAAAGCGGCATAAGGATCAAATTGATGCACTTAGTCAGCAAGGTACTACCGGCCCATCTCAGCTACACATGGTAGAACCTGCATTCGATGCTACTAGTCTATCTAATAATCGGAAAATCAGCGTGTCTTCCACGGAGGTCCCGGGTGATGATGATAATTATGCACCGGCGATGCCTCCTCTTGGCTACCTAGTGGATGATATCACGGAGATGACACATTGTGAGCTACATGTGAAAGTTGTGAACATAATCATGAAGGTGGCGGTCGGATATGCCTTACCAATTGGACCTGAACCAACTTACCATTGTCGTCCAGTTCCACAGGGCTACGCTATTGTCGGGGTGGATAAAGTTATGAACGGATTTCACCAGCTGAATCTTGACTACACTGCAGGTGACGGGGATGTGACTGAATTGGGAGAAGCCGAAAACGTCATCATTCTTTGGCAAAAGGAATACATCATGCTCCCACATCGGCCGCCAAGGCCATCGACTTCTCAGAGCACTCCATCTTCGCTGCTGCCTCACCCGTCTCCAGTGCAATAGTCATCTCTTCTTCCTCACCCGTATCCAGCGTAGTTGTCTTCGCCGCCATGTCAGCTGTCTCCAGAGAAGTTGTCTTCGCCACCGCGTCATCCATCTCAGCCGACTATGGCTTAGGGCCGAAAGCGAAAGAGTATCACCGCTACTCTGGGAAGTGGTAACCAATCACTGAAACGTCAACTGGAGCCCCTCCCAAAAGTATCAAAGGTTCCCGCCAAGAGACCTTACGACTATACTCCAGAGGAGACTGCGATGATCGCAGAGTCCCATACGAAAGAGTGGTTTGATAAACTGAAGCGACCGAAAGAGCCAGATTTTCCCAGAACCGAAGAAGGTAAAACCTAAGTGCTAAAAATGTTGAAGACCCTTCATCAACCTGAGTCAAGGCTGTCATCAGACTATGACCACTCTATTATGAAGTCACATGCGGCAAAGGTGCGGTCGAAGAGTAGTAGTGCAAGAGGAAAATCAGTTCCCCAGCTCGGAGAACAAAAAAATCGTGCCCCCCCCGCCGCTCAAGGCGATTTCCCATACCAATGTGAGGTCGAGCAATGTGCGGTCGAAGAGCAGTATGATCTGGAGTTAGTTGTACTATATGAAGAAGCGGCCGCTGCTCAAAGTATGACTATTCTCAGTACGTATCCTAGTTAGATTACTTCCCTGTGTCTGAGGAAGCAAACAACTATCGGCGCAGGTATTATCTCGTCAAACCTGAGGAGGTCAAACATCTATCAACAAAAATGCGAACATTGCATAAGTGGTACATAGATGCCTCAAAGGAAGGGAAAAACTGGATAGTGCTGAGAGTTAGAAACGAGCATTACGGGCATGGAGATGACGAGCTAATGATTAAATTTGAGGAACTATTTCAGTTATTCAATCAAGACGCCATCGAAAAATCGATCGTTAGTGTCTATTGTATGTAATTAAGTCTCTAGCTAGCTCACCTGGTTTATTGCATGTATAATCATACTCACTATGTTATGCCGGATGAAGAGTCTTGAATGCAAAAGAGGACGCATCTATGACATTGGGTTCATTAACCCATATTTTATTCATGAACATACTCTCCAAGAAAAACCCAAGGAAACAGAGAATAATATTGTAAAGGCGTTAAGGTTTCAATAAACCAAAAGTGAAATGCTATTTCCTTACAACTTCGAGTGGGTGTTATTTTCTTGTACACATTCTATTTCGCTTACTCGATGTTAAATGTATAATTGATGAGTTATGTGTGTGCATCTTTCAGTTTATTCTTCTAATTATTCAACCTGACAAAGGAGTAGTACAAGTCATGGACTCGAAACGTAAACCCCTTGAAAAGTGGGTGGACATGCAAAGAATGCTTCGGCGGTAATTTTAATCATTATGACACTATATCTGCAACTTGTGTGAATTTCATAATATCAAGTAATTAATAATCTTTTTATTCATTTTCTTTGTCGAGCGGTGCTTGGAAACGGTTCACCAACAAGGATAAGGGTGAATGGAAAAACAAGCTTATATTTGAACCACTAGATGTAAGTATTACTAGCTAGATCCGTGCACCTCTTTGATTCTAGTTTCGATACCATTATCATGCTTGATTATTTTTTTGATTGAACTCTGTTCTCGTAAAGTGTCTGACGCAGGGACCGAGAATAATTTATGTGGATACTATATTTGCGAGTTCATTCGTGACGACATGTGAGAAGGACAAAAATTTAGAGCAACTTCATGTACGTAAAAAATATTCACTTTACTTTATTATCATTAATTGTGTTTAGTTTTATTCATATATGTTGACTTCTTCTTTAAATCAGATCGAACGGCTGCGGGACGGTCTTATACAAAAGGATCGCATACGAGCAATTTAAGAGGAACTGACAGAATTGTTAGATGCAGAGGTCATAGATGCAAAAGTAGAATACTATGTATAGTTTTATATAAGGAAATAGGACCGAAAAGAGATTACATTACCTATATATATGCATGATACCGTATGTAATATGTTTGACACTTCGATCTCTATATTCGTAACGATGTTGTGTAATATAATGGTTCCTTCATTGCTAAGTGTAGAACATAAAATAAAAAGGAAAACAATAAACGAGAAATAAAATAAATGAAAATATACAAAATGGATTCTCTACCGCGGCACAAAAAATACCCAAAATGCAGCCGCGACAGAGAAACATCGATATTACAAAATGGGACAAACGATGCCCCTTGCTCCAGACAGATACCACGTGAAAACATCGATCCCGCTTCGTAATACGAACCAGGACGAATGATGCTCCCCCTCCCTCCAGTCAGCGACCACGTGGATCCCCTTTCTTCCCGGTTCGCAGCACAACCGGGATTAAGGAAGGGAGAAGGGGTGTGGGTGTGTGTGTGTGTGTGTGTGGGGGGGGGGGGGGGGTTAGTCCCGATTGCCCCATCCCGATTGTCCAACCGGGACAAGAGGCCCTTCTTCCACTAGTGATGGTTGGAGTTCACAATGACCAAGTACCAATCATATATTAGACAACGTGTACAAAATATGATAAACTGGACTTCGGGACTTGAGTGGCTAGAAAAAAAACAGGATCATCCATCTCAAAAAGTATCCCTTCCCATGGAGGTTTGTATGTAGATTAAGCAAAGTAATATGAACTGGAGCTATTGCTTGTCTACGCACTTCGGAAATTTCCGCACACCGAAAATTTCTGATGGACGCCATTCTGACCGATATGTTGTAGTCTGAGTTCCTTTTTTTTTCAATTCCTGTGCATCTTTCGAATGCAACCATGATTAACCTTATGAACGTGTACCTGGACATGGCCGGACACGTCGAGCTATATTTCTTTCGGTGTTCATGTGTCTCATTTTTTTGGAAATGGTGTTCGTGTCTCATGGTCGGACAAGTAGACGTACTGTCCGGCGGCGCCGCCGATGTGCCTGTAGCCTGCCGACAGCCATACATGTTTTGTACACGATATACAAATTTGAAAGGGTCATACGGGTTTCAACAGGGCTATATGGGACTTAATTAATTTATTATAATGATTTTCAAAAGACCATCATACTCTAAATTACGAAAATCTATCAAGCAATCTCAGCCCTTATTGTGTTTGCGTTTGATTGAGTTTGCGGGAGGGGGTTGTACTAGAGCAAACGCCCTAACTTATTCACGTGAGCTCTACTAAAGATAAGCTATAGCAACTAGTCTGAAATGCGTTTTCAAGTTTGTGTTTATTGTCGGTGGAACTTCGGTAGGAAGAGGAGGAGAAAACTTCATTGAGTACTAGAGTCGCTGTGAGCTGTACTATCTCCAGCATATACCTCCCATCATTTGGTAGAGTCTCACTTTACCTTTCTTTTAGGGATAAGAGTGTCACTTTACGTTGGCATGTACCTAATGGCTTCTGCCAATGACAATCTTACTAAAAGCTAGTAACGGATCACGTCAGAGAAAATAAAAGGAGCGACTTTGTAAACTAAGGTGTCATGTGGGATCCCACCTAGATGGATCCCACTTGACATCCCTACCGTAAACAATAGTTTGAACAAGTTAAGAAAAGTAATGGCGCTCTACAATGATTAATAATTAAGTACTTTGTTTATATGGATCGTCGACAACAACCAATAAAAGTAACCGAGGTAGAGTGGCCGATCTAGATGTACATGGCCGACACGTGCCAAGGTAGTTGCCATGAGTGCGAGACACACATTAACTGATCTTCATATTGAAAATGCAGTTGTGGCTTAGTGGACTTCCTAGATTTATGGATATTTTTTCCATAACTGGACGCTTTATTACTTAAAAGTGTTTTTTCGGATATAGCTCAAACATCAATGATAGTAATTAACAGTTTACCTTTCATCATTTGATTATGTTTCAGTACTGTTGTTTTGGGCTTGTCACATCGGAGAGTAATTTTGACTAATAACATGCATATGTTACTAATTTATTTATCGTCATAGTGGATGCTGTAACATGTATGATAACATAGAAAAATACTTTTATTTATTACTCTGTAAGGTCTTTTTAAAGTGGAAAGCGCTATGTGATGGTAACATATTATGTTATTTGAATTGCCGCTGCCATTTTTATCTACTTGTCAATTCTTTTTCTTCTTTTGCACAAATAACATGCATGTTATCAAATATCAACTACTCAACTCCCAGCATGGGTAACCTAAAAATTAAATCAAAATTCCCGATCTTGTTGCTCTCAGCCATATATATATAGGAGTATATGGTGTTACACTTCTGGGTAACTCTAATGATCAGTGAGCGCAACTTAAATGAAACCTACCGTCATTACTTGATCAGCACATGAAAGCATGCAGCACCTAAAGATTTAACTCATAACTGCTCACCGTCTCGTCCACTCATCTCGTAAAGCGACCTCTTCATCCTATAAAACACGGGAAGCACATGCTAAATAGACAACACACTGGAAGAAGCCGACTCTGTCCATGGAAAAAAGGGTATAGATGCCAACGGGAATTCACAGCCCCATGCTCGCCTAGCGAACGGCGTGAGAATAGGAGGCCTTGGGATAACGATATCTTGTGTGATTGCGAAAACATCGGGTGTCCACTAGCCATATTTTGCCTTGACGAAATATAATATTACCGGGCTTCAAGTGGATGCAAAAGAATATTAGTGAGGTGTGGCAACGAAGCCTTCGTAACCTGCCTTGGTCGGATATCACACACACATCATACAAGTTTCTCCCCATCTTATTGTTGCTCGGAGCTCTGTCCACTTTTTTGCATCGGCGCATGTGGCTGCTGACGACCACCACATTATCCCCTCCATGCCGCAGAGATTCTTCCAAAGGCTGAATGCTGACTTGACGTACACTGGCAAGCCGACCACGCCCCTTGTGGTTATCTAAGGTGGAGCATCTCACCAATCATACATACTTACATGTAAAAGAAAAGAAAATTTAAATTTAAATTGATTTTCCTCGACATTGCGTGTGTTTTCTCGACAGAAACGCATGAGGATAGTGATTTTACTTTCCTGTTAAGCAAAAAACAAACAACAACACATAAAGCATGCATGTAAAAAATAAAAAGTAAACATCCCAACACCACGCTACCACTAGCTTTGATTAATTTTGCCGTGGGTTACATACCTCAGTTGACCTTAACTTTAGGCTCACTCCAGATACTCCACCAAAGCTTTGAAGGACTTCCTGACCATCAAGATATCTTCATTTCGATGCTGCAATTTTTTGACTTGTTTTGCTCTTTACATCTGCAGTAGATGTTCTGGCATTTCAAATTTTTTATTTTAATTAATCAAAGTAAACGAAATAACTACCAAAATATCTTCTACGAGTGTTGGTTGGCATCAAAACATAAATGGCCTGAGGCACCACACAACAACATAGGCAACGCTGCCCAATCATATAATGGCACAAATGCAATGAATTATTTAAATGAGGACTTTTACAGTACCCCGAAACTAACATGAGCCGTCCATTTTCAGCGGTCCAAGGGCTCCTGTGCTCTGGTACATACTTCACTATCAGCCCATGGAGTACTAACTCTGAAACTTGGCTAAAACTGGTGGAGTACCTCTACCCGAGGGGCAAAACGATAATCCCAGATATTTTGTTACCTTCTTAGTTTTCCTTTTGTTTTTCACTACTCTGATAATGACGGATCCGTAGGTTCATTTTTTGTTTCCGTAAGCTTGCTGGGGTTCAAATTAATAATGTCAAGAATGTAGTTCAGAAACAAATATTACATAAATCGCTTCGGTATGTACGCATCTTACGACCGAATATGGGATTTGCTCGCCTGACCTAGAGGAGAGGCGGCTCAATGGCGCGTTGAAGATTACGGATATGCAGATACTTGTGTTCCCTGAGATGCAAACGCTAGAGGCTGAAGCAGTCCGAGATACAACGACGGTGGATGGTGGAGGCGGCGGAAATGATCCATGGAGAAGTAGGAAGTAGGATCTGAGAAGGCAGCTATACGGCAACGCGCGTTGGAGGTTAGCAGGCCGGCGGTGGCATGCGCACGATCAATATTCAATTGAAAGGGAGGGGGTCAGGGAATTAGATTGAATATATGATACCCCTTAATTACAATGGCTAAATGGCTAAACTACCCTCCTAAACCGATGTCCAGATCTAGTTGGTACTCCTTCTAATCCTTTGGGAGTACAAGGGTACCATAAAAACTCCCATTTAAATTTGTATTCTTCTAAGAAATGCACATTTATACCATAAGGATGTAATAAAGGGTTTTTTTCTTGAAGTTGACGGGACAACCTACGTTTTATTTGTCAGGACGGAGTCCCGGCTGTTTCCTAAAAAAACTAGTATGTTGTATTTGTCCATTTGTTAACGAGAGCGGTGGGTTGAAATAAGTGCATCCAAGAATGGTGCAATTGATGATATGTAGTTAAGAGTGATGCCATTGACAAGGATGCATTGAGACCACTGTAGTTACAAATAATGGAGTTGATAGAGATCCTGCCGAGGACATGTTACAAATAATGGAGTTGATAGAAAAATGCTAATGGTACAATTGATCGATACAAAGCACGTCTTGTTGTAAAAGGATTCAAGCAAAGGTATGGTATTGATTATGAGGACACCTTCAGTCCGGTTGTTAAGGCTGCTACTATCAGACTTGTTATTTCTATATCTGTGTACCAAGGTTGGAGCCTTCGACAGCTAGATGTCAAGAACGCGTTTCTCCATGGTGTTCTGGAAGAGGATGTGTACATGAAACAACCACCTGGTTTTGAGTCTTCCGCTAACCCTAATTATGTCTGCAAACTTGACAAAGCTCTTTATTGACTGAAGTAGGCACCTCGGGCATGGTACTCTAGGCTTAGCTCTAAGTTGCACAAGCTGGGTTTTGTTCCTTCCAAGACTGACACCTCACTATTTTTACTCAACAAGTCAGGTATCACCATGTTTCTTCTCATTTATGTTGATGACATCATTGTGAAAAGTTCTTCAGATAGTGCTATATCTGCCTTGCTGCATAGTTTGAGCAATGAATTTGCTCTCAAGGATCTAGGTGATCTTCATTATTTTCTTGGCATTGAGGTTCACAAACAGTCCAATGGTCTAATTTTAAATCAGGAAAAATATGCCACTGATCTTCTTGCTCGTGTTGGTATGACTATGTGCACCCCATGTCCTACACCTTTATCAGTTAATGAAAAATTATCTCTAACTGATGGTTCTCCACTTGGTCCTGAGGACAGTACACGCTATAGGAGCATTGTTGGTGCTCTTCAGTATCCCACTTTGACACGCCTTGATCTCTGTTTTTCTGTTAACAAGGTTTGTCAGTACCTTCATGCACCTACCACTTCTCACTGTAGTGCAGTTAAGAGGATCTTAAGATATATTCGTGGAACACAGACTGTTGGACTCACTTTTCACCCGTCCTCATCCACATTGTTGAGTGCTTTTTCAGATGCTGACTGGGCAGGTCGTCGTTCTACAGGTGGTTTTGCTATTTTCTCTGGGCCAAATATTATCTCTTGGAGTGCCCGGAAACAACCTACCGTGTCTCGTTCTAGTACCGAGGCAGAATACAAGTCAATTGCTAATGCTACTGCTGAACTAATATGGATGGAATCACTTGTGAAGGAATTGGGTATATCCCTCAAGGAGCGACCTTGTCTGTGGTGCGACAATCTGGGTGCTACATATCTTTCTGCTAATCCTGTTTTTCATGCTCGCACTAAACATATTGAGATTGATTTCTGCTTTGTTCGTGAACGAGTTGCAAACAAACAGCTTGGCATTAGGTTTATTTCTAGCAAGGACCAAATTGCTGATGGGTTTACAAAAACTCTGTGCTCTACAAAGTTAAATGAGTTTAAATGTAATCTAAATCTTTGTAAGCTTTAGATTAAGGGGGGCTGTTAGAGTTTGTTATAGTTTGTTATACCGTATGTATATGGTATGGAGTAGTACTCCAACCATATCACATACATATCATGTATTGCCATCCAGGGGGCTTTTCCCTGGACTATATAACATGCAACCAATGCCCCGAAAGGGTTAAGCATCGTTCTCCCCAAACCTACGACGTTCAACACATTGCATCACAACAACAATTAAAGTCCTCGGCCTCTGCATCAATAGATACACCCAACTTTTATAACTTAGTTTTAATTTTACTCTTTATTTGTGCCATTTAGGTTTCCCAAAATATTAGTCCCTGACTTTATTTATGAATTCATATATTTTTCTTCAGAAAATAGTACTTCCCACAATTAGAACATCATTTTGGTTATAGATCATACATGCTTTGTTCCGAATTATAAGGAGTTCTGCCATTTTCTCAATCACATGTACATATAGACGTTTTAGTGTGTCTGATTACTCATTTAGTCCGTATATAGTTCATACTACAATATCTAAAATGCATTTTTTATTTGGAATGGAGGTACTACAAGGCATATTCACATGTCTAGCCATATCCAGAACATCATTCATTTATATCCTTTGGTCTCTCGTTTAAATCTATATCTAGCTTATTGCTTGTTTCCATGCCCTAATACCCACCATATGCCACCGAGTACACCCAGCTACGTACATCGTGTGTAATTTTCTCAATCCGAGTCCCCGAGTCCCTTATATAAAATCCAAACACATAAGTGAGAGATAACCCAACAAAACAAAGGGAACAATGAAAACAGAAATGAAAAATTCTTTATAATAATGCTAAGAGTACCAGACGAAGAAAGTTCTCCTCTCGTGTGTGTAAATAAGCATAGATGGCATCAGAGAAAACATGTGGAATAACGCCATCTAGATTCCATAGATAGGCTAGATGAACACCAAGATTTTGGTTCCAGGAAAAGAAAATTTCCCGAGGGGGCTCGGGATTCTCGGTTACCGCGGTTATCGAGAAATCCCGAGTGGTTACCGGACAAATTTAAAAATCAAATTTTGAATTCAAATTTTTGTCAGATCTGTCTTATAGGTTGTTAAACTTTACTACAACACATCAGCCGATATGTCTCAGCGGTCTGTCCTTACCTTGTCCATGCACCAGCTAAACGTCGCGTGTTCGACTCCACTGGACCGTCTTTTAGTTGGTTTAGGTATATTAATTTCAAATCAGATCTTGTAGTATAATCTTCAAAACAACAAAAATGACAAATGGAGAGTTGAACCTGGGAGCTTACGATGCTAAAGACGCTGCGCTGCATTTCAACCAATGCGCCATACCTAGTTACGATAAATCTTTGCGGGATATTGTGTATTTATCCATATTACGGAATTTAAATTTAAAAAATCTCGAAATTTATTGGTCGGTTACTCGGTTTCCTGAGGGTGCTCGGGATATCCGGTTACCGGACGGTAACCAGATTTACCGACCGGTAACCAAATCCTTGATGAACACCATTGATCATCGTTGCCTTGTGAAGCGGAATCGATTTTATTTAGGTTCAGCAGTATGTTGCTCTACGTGTCAATTTTGTTAGTGACTGATTGGGAAGAGTTGTTTTAGGTGATTGGGGCGGAACTTTTAGCTCCGCCGGGTTCCGTACGGTTCCGTTGCCTACGATATTTTCTAGCCGTTGATTATTTTTAGGAAGCTTTGACGTGGAAATCATTGGTCTCTAATTCAGATTTTAGAATACAGGTGATGTGCGTGTATTCCTTATTTGACGATCATACCTAGCCTCATCGCCGTCGCCACTGCGTGCCCCTCCCCTTCGAAGCCCTGCGTCCAACCTTCGCTGCTTCCGTCACCCATTCCGCCCCCTAGGTGAGTATGTGGTCACAATGGCGGATCGGTAGGAGGGGGCAAGGCGGTCGAGCGGAGCGGGGGAGCGGGACTGCGGCGACGGCTGCTCCGATCGTTGGCAATATATGGTCACAATGCCAGATCGAGGGGGACGGCGGTCACAATGTCGGATCGAGGGGAGGTGATCGAGCGGCGTTGGGAGGAGGGCATCGGGATCGGTGAAAGACCGAGGAGCGGCGCTGGCCTTAGGAGGGATCAGTCGGCTATTTGATGTTTTTTCAGGGAGAAATATGGATTTTAGACCGTGTACACTAGAACGATCGACCTCTAATCAACCAAAATAACACATTTTTTTGTTCCGTCCCACCTTAATTTTTTCTGGCCCCTCGCTATTTTTTCCATCTCATTCCGACGGATTTGTTCTGCCACTTTTTTCACCATTAGATCGAGACCTGTGGACGGTTATTAAAAATGCCAGCCACTCTAAAACTTATATATTAGGAATACTTGTTCCTTCTGATGCTGAGAAGAGACTCCCGGAGCTTTTGGTAATGAAAAATTCTTTGTAATGCTAGGAATACCAGACGAAGAAAGTTCTCCTCTCATGTGTGTGTGTAAATAAGAATGGATGGCATCAGAGAAAACATGTGGAATAACGCCATCTAGATTCCATAGATCGGCTAGATGAAAACCAATGACCATGGCTGCATTGTGAAGCGGCAACCGATCTTTTTTAGGTTCAGCGATATGTTGCTCTAGATGTCAATTTTCTTAGTGACTGATTGGGAGTACTTGTTCCCTATGATGCTGAAAAGGGGCTCCTGGTGCTAGAGATGTAGAGATGGACGTACGTGCTGCAATCTCATCTGCAGCCCTTTGACGAGAATGCATGTTTCTCAAGCAACGAGCCAAGGAGCAGTGTCTTACGCATGAATACACCCACATCGAAATACTCTTGTCACGGCGAAGCTTTCTATAACAACTCAATTTAATTAGGCTATCTTATTCCATGCGCCGGTCCGCCAATCCCAACGCGCGCCAGCTATGGCCCGCCGCCGGTGTTGAACTTCAAAGGCGCGCAGAACCACGATGCCGGCCTGGGCTGTGGGCCACGATGCAGTTGTCCATGAAGGAAGGGGCTCGCTGGTCAGGAAGGGGCTCGCTGGTCCCAGACGTGTGCGGAGCCGGGCGCCACCACGAACGAATGACGAGTAGGCCTATTTTTGTACGGAGAATCAGTGGAGTTTCATCGGGGGCCTAATCTCCGCCATGTCGGGAAAAAACTGTCACAGAAAATGTCTAAAATACCCACATATGTTCACCGTTGGATGAGTTTATACTAGTCTCTATCCTAGCAGTAGTAAAAGGCACCATAAAAAGGTTGATTATTGCCTGAGCACAAAACAAATCTTCCAGACTGGAACCTTTGTGATAGCCTTCTCGCCGAAGTCAATTCAGAATATCATACATTGCCCTCAATTTCCGAATAAGAGACCAAATTTTAGTTGTCTGCATTTTTGCTTTGATGCACTACTAGAAAAACGATTATAGGTAGATTTTAATTTTTTGGTATATATAGAAAAATGCTTCACTAAAATTAATTATGTGACGTATATAGCAAATGCTTCACAGAAAGTGAGAAGAATTCTGTGACGCATATAGCCATATGCGCTATAGAATTCCTGTGGACCCCATGTGGGCCTGACCCAGCACATGGGCGGACCAGAGTTTTGTGGCGCATATGGATATATGCGCCACAAAATATCAAAATTCTATGACGAATATAGCATATGGGCCACAAAATTCTTATTTTTTGTGGCGCATGCGCCACAGATATTTGACTTTCTGTGAAGCATTTCCCATATGCGCCAACAGAATATGCGAAACAGATCTTAAAAAAGATGGCATCCCCTCCTACGTACCATCACCCTTTCCCTTCTTCCCACCTCCAACTAGCTCGTCCCCCTCCTCCCTCTCACTCCATTCTCCTTGATCCGGTCCCCGCCGCCACCCTCGTCTCCCCCGAGCCTCGCTAACCGAGCTCCTCCTCATCGCCGGCTTCGACTCGTCCCACGCCCGCGTCCAACAGTCGTCGTCGGCGTAGCACCAGACACGGCCGCGCCTGCCTCTCAAGCGCCGCCAGGGGCCCCTCACACTTCCTCGCGTGAGCCCCTGTGCACTGTTGGTGTTCCACTGCTTCCGTCCACCGTTAGAGAGAGGGCACCGCGTGGCCCCTTTCTGCCCTGGAGCGGCTTCCCTTGTCGGGCCGCCGCCGTGGACGTCTCCGGCCAGGCATCTCCCCGTCGCTGGCCTCCTGCCCTGCGCCTTCACCTCTGCTGGCCTACGCATCGTCATCTCCGGGGATGGCAAGGGGAAATCATGGTAATCTGCATGCTCCTCAACCATCCGGCTTGTCCATTTCATCCCCATATGCCTTAAGCGTGTGATTGTAGCACATTTCATCCAATTGGGGATGCAATTGTGTAAACAGGTCGCATAGATGTCAAGGTCGTTGTGTAACCGGAGCAGTAGATTCTGGGGATAAAATCTGTATTTGTGCCATATGTGTGTTCTTGACTTGTGGCTTCAAACGGATAGAATCTTTTTTTGGATTTGTAGCCATACGTGTGTGTGAGTAATTGATTTTACTGGTTCTTGAATCTGTATTTGTGAAGTAGTCTAAATCTGTTTTCAAATTAAAATTTGATCTCTCAAGTTGGATCTTTACTTACCGATTGCTTGGGTAATATGCAGTGGGAGTATTCTCGGTTTTCAGTCACTAAATTTTTTGTAACGATAAATGTAACATTGCAGTTGATGATTGGTGAGCTCAGCTCAATCTAATAGGGGGCATTGATGTGATGCAAAAAAGACCAGTTCAATGCTGCTAAGATGGAGGGGGATAAGTTCAGCACTATGCAGTCATTCACTTGTCGGACCTGATGCCTCGCCAAGGGGTTGACGCACATGGTGTGTTCTGCCATCGCGCGCTCAGGTAAACACTTCTCTGTGTTTGTGGTATGGAATAATTTCTCAAAGAGGGGGATACGTTGTGGTTTCCAGTCATTAACGACACATAGCCTGTTCACAACACATAACATCACATAACCACACTGATTGTTAGACAAACTCTGTTTTAGAATTACTCCCTATTTTTCTCTAATCGTTAGTACTCCTATGATTACTAAGTTGATGAGTTTCTAAGTTACTCATGTGGTTGTTCAGTTACTCATAATGCACGTGTGTACTGCTGTTGTTCTTGTATGTGTGGTCTTTCTGCTATCATTTTCACCAATGTCCAGTAAGAGGTTTGCTTCCTGATTCCAATGTCATGTTTCTTGGCCAGAGTATTTCTAATGATTGCATAAATCCTAATGTCCATACTATTACCCAGTAGCCGGTACTAGTGTAATATTCTGCTTATTGCATTAATATACTGTTGGCTTGTGTGACCATTGCTTTACTATACAGAGTAAATTCTCCAGCACTTGTATTGCTTGCACAAACATAGTGGTACTAATTGTTGCAGTAGTCAATTTAACAGTGTGCATACAGATGTTGGGGACTGATGATGTATAGTCAGATGATGTCTACTCGCATAAACAAATATTCATTTGCCTGGTTAAATAAACGACATCAAGTTCCTATGTTTCTTGATCCTTACCTTTTGCTCTCATTAGGACTTTCGAGCCTTACTTATTCTTTCCGTAGGAGTATAACTTGTGGTATTCAGGGTTTCAGTGTACAAGTCATTTCATCCATATTTTTCTGATACTTACTTGCATAAGTTATTTTAGTGTACAAGTCTTACTTATCTTGTTCATCCATATTTTTCTGATACTTTCTTGCATAAGTTTGTTCATCCGGTCCATCCTAGATATACACATAACAACAACAGCAACAACAATACACACAAACATACAAACACATCATTACATTTACTGCTATTGATGAATTCCTCTAAAGTTTTGATAGCTAATGTACCTGCATGTTCTCCTTGTACTAGATGGACGTCGTCTTCTTTGGGTGGAGCGAAATTCAAGTCTAATAGCACCATACTGATCCGATTGCTGTTGCTCCTCTTTGTTTGGGTATGGGGTTGCTGCTGCTGTGATCTACTCCTACTACTCTTTGTTTAGTTTTGGGGCTGCTGCTGCTCTTTGTTCACCATACATGCTAATGTCTGCTGCTACTGATCTCTGTGCTAGGAATGTGCAAGGGGCACCTAGGCGTCGAGGCGCTGGTGGTCGAGAGGAAGAGGCGAGGAGCACCTGGGTGAGAAGGCCATGGTGCCGAGGATACGCGACAACAGCTACAAGGGATACGCGACTAGAGAGGAGGCAGTGGCCAAGTGGAGGAGACACGTGTGGAAGAAGAACCGGACGAAGATCTTGGTGCTGCTCATCCTCACCGGCATCGCGGTTACGGTGTACTACATTCTGTCCTAAGGTAGGCGGTGACAACATCACGCGGTTGTAAGTTATGTGAGTGAGATAAACACTTATGAAATATACTTGTACACTTATTCGGTTCTAAGTGATGTGATTTTTTTAGCGTCAAAGAGATTTTATATATCACCAGACTGGCTACAATCGTTCAGAACAGAGGGCATAACATGTTCAGGTACAGCATGATACCAAGTACCTACTTCTCCCTCTACTCTAGCACATTTTGCCAGTTCATGGGCCACCTGATTACGAGAAACTAAAAACTTCTCTTCTCCAACACTTGACCTCCCTGTATATGTAGCAAAGTCTAGAGAAATCTTGGCGAGCCGCATCTACAACATTCACCACAGCAACATAGTTGGTTTCAACAATATCCGGTTGAACCTTGAGGTCAGCACAGAACTGTAACCCGTAGAGCAGCGCATTAGCTTCATCTTCCTCCGCATCCAAACAGTTCTGTAACATGGCATTCATAAACCAAATAACTGATCCTTCGCAGTTCCTAACGACTCCACCCATAGAGGTTTGACCTGAATCTAGATGAAAAGAAGTATCGATATTCAGTTTTAGTCTCCCTTGTTCTGGGGGAATCTAACCTACCTTAGAGCTTGACGACGGACAATCTTGCTAGCTACAATGGTTTGTAGTCACTAGCTCAGCACCTTTCCCTTTTCCTTTGTCAGTAGTGTGGCCAGGACCGTTTAGCATATGCAGGTAGTTTTGCAGATAATTTGAGGAGGCTTCAATGGAACCTGTTCCATCTTCATGAACAATGTTATTTCTAAGGTGCCAAGCACGCCAAAGAAGGAGTAGAATCATTGGGAGTTGTTCAGATGGGGTATTTGCTAACAAGATTAGGAGCCAATCAGGTCCCGTAAGTCTGAAGCGTTCTTCCTGGGGAAAATTCCAGACTTCTCTCATTTTTTCTCTGAGAGCCTTAGCTTTTGAACAAGCTACTGTAGCGTGGTAGTTGCACTCCTCACCAATGCCACAAATATTGCAAGTACTATCCATCTCCAGGGTTCTATGCCACTTATTCTTCTTAGTAGCTAGGTTGTTGTGGTGACCCAGCATACCACTGCATGTGTAGTACACTATAAACGTTGACATGACATCCACAGAACACCGTTTCGTAAATATCACATCCCTCAGAGTGGTACAACAAAAACATTGCGGGTCCATATTACAAATGTACACACATTATTATTATTACAATACCGGAAGTTCAAGACTTCCAAAAGGTCCAACTTACGAACCAAAATATAAAGTGTTCAGCGGAAATTTTAAAAGTAGCAACTCCGACTAGGAGTTGAGCTCAACAGCTTATTCTATAGAGTTCATGCTGCTCGGCTCTATTGGTTACTACTAACTAGGGATACTTAGTTGGACTCGTTATCAT
Organism: Avena sativa; assembly: GCA_916181665.1. NCBI lineage: Eukaryota > Viridiplantae > Streptophyta > Magnoliopsida > Poales > Poaceae > Avena > Avena sativa. The sequence goes on from OV702296.1 coordinate 292,270,517, forward strand.
CGACACCATAGCGGATCTAGTAATCCACTCCTTCAACTCCTTCGGACAGGTCAGGTTCCTCGTAGAACACATCTTCTTGGCATTCGGCTGCATACATTGGCACGTCTTCGGGATCCTTAGAGTCTAAGCAAGGGATCAAAGGAAAGAATGAGTAACAGCGTTACCCAACAAGTTCATTATATGCAAGCTGGAAAGTTTGATGCTCTAACTACCACCTCGGATTATAAATCCTTGGCACAATGCAATTTTTGTAAATCTTTCTTGAAAGATTAATTTTATTATGAAAATCTATGACCATCAGCTTTCACAGGTTGACTAGAACTTTCATGGAGTTCCTTTCCTGCCGCGTTCGTAGCTCCTTCCCGGAACAGGGAGTAACAAGTTACAGTTCTTACACTCTGCAGAGGTGCGTTACTTTACCCATGAGAGATCAACTCATTGTTGCACAACCGGGCATACTTTCCTGTCCACAATTCCATGATGTGGGGCCCAGTAGTTGGTCCAAGCCAATCACTTCCCCCTTCGCGACTTTGCATGCCTCCTTGGTGTACACCATGCCCACATAATGAATTACGACAATGGTTTGTACAAACCGTTAGATGCCAGAACTATCGTGGGACGATGAGGGTTCCCACCCATATGCTGCATATCCTCTACAAATTACCAATTAATATGCACGCTATGAGGATAACAGCCACGACCTGCACATCTTGCTTCATGTGAGAGGAAGAAGATACAGCTGACTTCTCTGTCCCATTCCAAATCTCATGGCTAACGCGTAATATACGGCGCTAGAATCACTGATGTCAGGGGTTATTAAGTCCCTACTTGATCATTATTGTTGCAAATAGAACTCTAAGTCTTATTGCTCCATTATATCACCACTTAGGATGATATCTTTGATTTCTTTATTTGTGAAAATAATACTTTCTTTCTTTTATAGTATATATGATAACACACAATTTGCAAATACTTTGATAAGGACTCTTCAAAGGACATGAGCAAGTGATGAACTTGCATTGTGATGGCAAGGTAGTGAAGTCTGATGCTTGCACTGGACCTTGAGCTTCTAGTTCTACAAAAACATCATTATTGCCTGGTAAGGACAATATTTAAAGAAGCAAAAATGATTATGCAAGTAATGTGATTCATTATTTAATTTTTTCTGCATTTACCCCAAAAGGTTCCTTTTTTGTAATAAAGGATTTATAAATATTACTTTTTAATATTTATATCATATATTGAGTTATTTTATTTTATTTCCCTTTTATTGGACTTTTATTGATTTAATAATTCTTTTATGAATTATTAATTATACATTAAAAATGGTGATTAAATATTTATTTAGTATTTTTTCTAAAATACTACAATATTAATACATAATGAAAGTGAATTTTAATTAATTTTATCATCCTTCAATAATTTTGTAAAATTCCATAAGGAATATATAATTTACAAAATTTCTAATAAAATTTAAATGTCTAAAATTTTATATTTCATTTTATTTGGATAGAGTGGATTATTGTGAATCCAAAAGTATTTAATTTATAATGTTTGGACTTATATTTTATTTTCTAGAATTTATTTAAGTCTAGGGGTATTTTGGTCTTTTCCTGTTTATTTTAACAGGCCTGGAATTGTTTCTAGGCTGATTATTCTTATTGGGACCTAGTGGCTCATCTAGTTTTAGACAAAAGAGCCACCCCGAAGGGTCTGGCCCAGCTCGGCCCACTCCTCACTGCCTCTCTCTCTCCCTTGAGCTTATCCTTCCTCCTCTGACCCCGACCCCGTGGCCGGTGATGCCGCCACCATCGATTCCCGCCGCTGTCAGCCGTTCGGCCGCCGCCGTGATGCATTAGGGGGTTATCGACGACACTCGTTCGTTCTATCCAATTGATTTTGAGTTCGAGGCTTCTCTGTGGATAGGTTCATCCCGTTCTCGAACCCTAGGGTTAGGGCAAAATGCTGCCGCCGCCGTGGTCCCGTCTGTGATGGTGTGGTGGATTCGTGTGCTGTTGTGGCCGCTGTCGTGGCTGGTGCAGGTTGCAGCGCCCCCTGGGTGCTCCCTATGCCGCCGCGGTTTCGTCGGCCAATCTGCTTCCTCTTCAATTTCTTTAGCGAGGACCTACGGTGAGTTTGATTCTTCTCCCATGGTGCTTTCTGTGCTTGTTGACTCGATGTTAGAGGCTGGCAGTGTCCTCTTGTTGGAATTATGCCTTAGAGGCAATAATAAAGATGTTATTATTATAATTCTTGTTCATGATAAAGTTTATATTCCATGGTAGAATTGTATTAAGCGGAAACTTTAATACTTGTGTGTTTTGTGAACAACACCGTGTCCCTAGTACGCCTCTATGGACTAGCTCATTGATTAATGATGGTTAAGGTTTCCTAACCATAGACATGAGTTGTCGATTAATAATGAGATCATATCATTGGGAGAATGATATGATGGACAGACCCAAATTAAGCAGAGCAATTAGATCGTGTCATCGTGTTCATCTTTGCGAAGCTTTTCTTATGTCAAATATTGTATTCCTTAGACCATGAGATAATGCAACTCCCTGGTATCAGAAGAAAGCTTTGAGGTCATCAAACGTCATCCTATGAGAGGGTGATCATAAAGGTGTCTCTCAGTTGATCGGAAAGTGCCTGTTGGGTTGTATGTATCGAGATGGGATTTGTCCCTCCCAAGTCGGAGAGATATACTTCGGGCCCACTCGGTAATCGATATCAACACCGCTTGCAAGCACGTGGTTAAGGAGTTAATCACAAAGTGATATCGGATTACGGAACGAGTAAAGTACTTGCTGTGAACGAGATTGAACTAGGTATGCCGATGCCGACGATCGAATCTCGGGCAAGTAAAATATCGCGTGACGAAGGGAATATATATATGGGATTGATTGAATCCTGGCATCGTGGTCCATCCGATATGATCATTGATGAATGTGTGGGAGTCAATATGGGTTTCCAGACCCCGCTGTTGATTATTGATAGAAGATCATGTCTGCATGTTCTCGAACCCAAAGGGTCACACACTTAACGTTTCTCGACGCTAGGATAGAATGGACAATTGGTTTATGAGTTTTTGTTCGGAGTCTCGGATGAGATCTAGGACGCCACGAGAGGTTTCGGAATGGTCCGGAGAATAAGATTCATATAAGGCAAAGCAGTTTTTGGAGTTCAGAATTGTTTCGGATTGTTCGGTATTGTACCGGAAGCTTTTAGAACCTTCCGGAGTGGGACCAACGTGGCCCCACTTGTCGGTAGGGGGTGTGGGCCTACAAGGGAGTGCCCTGGCCGCATTGGGCTAGGGTCACAAGGCCCATAGGCCTAGCCAGCCAAGCCCTAGGGGAAACCCTAGGGAGAGCTTCTAGAAGGGGGGGGGAACTTGCCCCCCACTCCCCCCCCCTTGGCCGCCGGCCCTAGGCTTGGAGAAGGGGCAAGGGGCAGACGCCCACCCCTCTATATAAAGAGGGCTGGGGGCGCACCCTCCCCGCACACCTCCTCAAGCCCTAGCCGCCCTGCTGCCCTCCTCTCTCTCTCCCTCCCGACTGTGCGTAGGCGTAGCCCTGCCTTAGAAACTCTCCACCGTTTGCACCACGCCGTCATGTTGTAGATGCAACCTATCTCTCCACCCCACTTGCTGGACCGAGGAAGGAGGAGACGTCGAGGTGCCGCACGTGTGCATCTCTCGGAGGCATCGCCACTTGCGGTGTTGGATCGGATTGGATCGGATCGCGAGGAGGAGAAGCTAGTACGACTACATCAACCACGTTCCGTTGAACGTTCCGCTGTGCGAATCTTCAAGGGTATGAAGATCTCATCTATCCCCACCTCGTTGTTTGCATCTCCTAGATTAGATCTTGGCTTTTCCCGTTTGCATCCGTAGAAAATTTTGATTTACTATGCTGTGAATCCCTTCAGTGGTATCAGAGCTAGATCTATGCGTAGATGTGTTTCACGAGTAGAACGCAACATGCTTGTTGCGGGCGTTGATGTTTTCTATTGCAAGCCTCTTGTTTGTGTACTTCTTATGACGCGGGATAGTGAGATCAAAGCGGTCCAGGCCAACTTTACGCGACCTCGTTCGCGAGACCGGCTCCGCACTTGACGTGTGGTTTGTTCCACACATGCGGCTGGTGGATGCCAGTTTCTCTCACTATAGTTGTCATGGGATTTAGACCGGAGTTTGGCAACCATAATATCACCGTTGTGGCTTTCCGTAGGTAAGAATCGTTCTTAGCTTGTTACTCAAAATAAGCCACGTAAAACATGCAACAACAAAGTAGAGGCGTCTAACTTGTTTTTGCTGGGAGTGTTTCTGTGATATGGTATGGCCCAAGATGTGATGTGTATGTTGTATGCAATGATCATGTTTTGTAATGTTTCACGACTTGCATGTCGATGAGTACACAACCGGCAGGAGCCATATGGTTGTCTTTATAATTGTGTATGACCTATGTGTCAACTTCTTATACGCCATGTAATAGCTTTGCTTTATCGCTAAGTAGTTAGCAATAGTTGTAGTTGCTATTCGTGGTGGAGGCAATCATGGTGGAGTGATGGAGATCATGATGGCACACACAATATGGAGCTCATTGCGCGGAGATTGGCTATACCATGTCACATAAAATTATATGCATGTGATGTTTATCCTTTTATGTATCTTATTATGCTTAGATCACGACGATAGCATTATAAGATGATTCCTCACTTAAAGATCAAGATAAAACTGTGTTCTCCCCATGTATGTGTAGGGGTTCGTAGCATGGAAAACAAAAAATTTCTACCGCATGCAAACAAACAAGCCAAGATCTATCTACTAGATTGTAGCAACGAGTCGATAGGGGAACTCACCCTCGAAGATTCCAAAGCGGTTAACGAGAGCAGATTCTCGTGGGTGATGTAGTCGTACTCTTGCCGATCTCAAGATCGCGTAGACGATCCTTCCGGCGCTGTGTTCCGGCAGCGCTTCCGCAGTCGGTCACACGTTCGGTACTCGACGAAGACCTTCCTCTCCCTTGTTCCAGCAGGCAGCAGAGGTTGTAGCACTCTCCTCGCGATTTCGGCAGCACGACGACGTGGTACCGGAAGTAGAGGGGAGATCTCGCAGGGCTTCGCCTTAAGCCGGAGCGAGTATGGTGGACTATGAGAGAGCCTTGGTGATCTAGGGTTTAGACACACCAATTAGAAGGGGCTAAACCAGCGGCTAGGGCAATTAGAAGCTCTAACTCGGCGGCTTGGGAGAAATCCCTAGGCTGTGGCTAGGGTTTAGGTTTAGAGGGAGGCAACTTGTGTGTCTAGGAGGGGAGCCCTGCCCCTCCTTATATAGGTGGAGGGAGGCGCCGGCCAAGGGGAGGGAGTCCCTCCCCAACTCGGATCCCTAGTGGGCCGGCGGTGGAGGAGGAACTCCTCCCCAACTCGGTTTCCCACTTCTTCTCCACTTTCCAAAATAGCCGTTTGACTTTTCAAATTGGCGTTTGACTTTTCAAACTAGGATTTGATTAAACCCTTTATTTTGTACAGCGATGACACCTAGTACATGATGCAATCATTCCAACTTGCAATGACACATTCATGTACCCTTCCCCTCCGGAGTGCCGGACATTCCGGAACCTTCTAGAACATTCCCGATGAAAACACCGGAACCATTCTCCAACCCCGAAACAGGACTTTCCTTATATGAATCTTATTCTCCGGACCATTCTGGATCTCCTCGTGATATTCCGGATCCCATCCGAGACTCCGAACAACATTCGGTCTCTTACTCATCATTCCATAACTACTCAACAACATCGAATCCTTAAGTGTGTCTCCCTACGGTTCGTGAATTATGCGGACATGATCGAGACACTTCTCCGATCAATAACCAATAGAGGAATCTGGAAATTAATATGGCTCCCACATATTTCTACGATTACTTTGCAATCGAATGAACCACTTACATACGATACCAATTTCCCTTTGTCTCACGATATTTTACTTATCCGAGGTTATGATCGTCGGTATCTCTGCATACCTAGTTCAACCTCGTTACTGATAAGTACTCTTTTCTCGTTCCCGTGGTATGTGATCCCTTGTGAGCCAGTCACATGCTTGCAAGCTAATTGGATGACATTCCACCGAGAGGGCCCAGAGAATATCTATCCGTCATATGGATGGAAAAATCCCACTCTTGATCCATGTGTCTCAACCAATACTTTCCGAACACTCAATGCCACCTTTATAGCCACCCTGTTACGGTGTGGTGTTTGATGTCATCAAAGCATCCTTCCGGTAAAGGTGATATGCATGATCTCATGGTCGAAGGAATTAGGTTACTATGTATCAGAAAGCTTATAGCAAATGAACTATATTAAATGACTTGATCTTTATGCTAGGCTTAACTATAGGAGTATGTCCATCACATCATTCTCCTAATGATATGACCCTGTTGTTAATAACATCTCTATGTTCATGATCAGGAAACCATGATCATATATTAACCAACAAGCTAGTTTAACAAGAGGCTTTACTAGGGACTCTTTTATGTTTACAAATCACACAAGTATTAATGTTTCCGGTTAATACAATTATAGCATGGTATGTAAACATTTATCATAAGTATGAAGATATGATAATAACCACTTTATTATTGCCTCTTGGGCATATCTCCAACAGTCTCCCACTTGCACTAGAGTCAATAATCTAGTTTCAAACCTTTGTATATTCAACACCTATGGCTTTCTGGTGTTGTATGTACACGATTGCTAGTGGTCAACTGATCTCCGGATCTGACACTTCTAGGTCCGTGTGTAATTGCATGTCTTTGCGTCTCTACGCATCACTCATTCTCTAATGAGATGGCTTTGTATAATTTTGGTCCTTCGGTGAGACCTTTAGTTCTTTGGGGTTAAAACATGTTGATAATATTGTCGTACAATATATCTTCATAGTATTATCCCGCTGTGAACTACACCTAGTTTGACAACAAACTACTTGACACAAATGCCCTCTTTAGCTGCTATTATAGCAGTCATATATTTAGCCTTTTGTTGTAGTATCTGTCACAATGTCTTAACTTTGGAACTCATCCAAATCCATTATGGAACTTACTTTCCATTATATTGTGCCACCCTTAGTTTAGATTGAGATAAACTTAATTTGTACTCTGTGACAAAACTAGTATCAATGTAGTACTTTTACAATGAACTAACCATCTATTTGTCACTTCTACAAATAATATACTATTAGTTCTTCCAAAAGATCATAAGAATATCCTTACTATCGTCCAATGATCATCTTATGAATCATTCTGGTATATGCTCATAACATTTAGAGCATAGGACATATCTGGATTTGTACATATCACAGTATGATTGATATAAATACTCTTTTGATTTCATACATCAAGTATCAATCTATACTTGAATCTTTGTTTCACTTACCAAGTGTCAATACACTTGAATATATCATCAATATTGAACTCATTCAATCCTTTCTGTGTGACAAGAATCTTTCTTGTAGTTTCTATATTGAACTCATTCAATACATCATCTATGTACTTTCGGCACAACCATATTAGCGTCTATTGATGCCAAATATTTGGGTTTTGCCTAAGTCTTTCATCAGGATGAAATTCTTAATATGTGTTAATAAAAGATACATCATTTCTAATCAACAATATGTCCTCCACATAATGTATTAGAAATATGTCTTAGCGCTCCCACTTAATTTCTTGCAAATGCAAGCATCTTCATTGTCTCCGATGAAATTAAACTCTTTTAACAGTTTCATCATAGTGAAGATTCCAACTCCGCTATGCTTACTTCAACCATTGAAGTTTGCATATGCATTTAGCATCCTTTGAATTAACAAAACCCTCTGGACCGTGTCATGCACACGTCCTAGGTAACCCTTCTATTAGAAGAACTTGTTTTGTTTATTCAACTACCACATAACAAAAATTATATGTAGTGGTTGCTACATTAATCCGTCTAGACTAAATATCGCTATGAAAGATCAAAATCTTGTCATAGTCAACCTTTGAACATTTTTGTGAACTCTTTCCCAACATGTCGACAATTTCATAGATGTGAAACATCCATGTCTACTTCTTTATAGATCCAAACACAACTGTAAGGTCCTACACCTTTCTCGAGGGTCCTTCAAGTTCAAAACTTGATTTCTCGTGTATGGAACTATCACAGATTTTATGGCTTCAAGCCATTTGACGGAGTCAGGGCCCATCGTCGCTTCTTTGCATGTAGTCAGATCATTATTGTCAAATAATGATTTAACTCTCAAATCTTGGTATTTGATTGTTTACCCGACCTACTTGTTTTAATAGGAACTTAGATCTCCGTGACCACAACCTTTGAGGCACGTGAGCCATGAGCATTATTGCTGCCTCCGGAACACTTTTCGGCGCTGCGCAACTCTGCACATATAGCTAAGGTTCCTTTAACCTTATCAAAGTTCTATTGTCCTCCCACTTATCTTTTCACGAAAATTCCTTCTCAAAGAAACTTGACGTTCTAAGCGACAAACACTTTTGTCTCCGGTGTTTATGGAGGAATACTTAACAGTAATACAAAGACAGGTTTATCCGACTTTGGTTGCAAACATCTTTCTTATGCAAAGCAAACCAATGTTTAAGAAAGGACTACTTGGGTTTTATCCCAAACCATAACTTTATATGGTGTCATTTCAGCGGATTATGATGGAGCTCTTTTCAGTGGAAAACGGTAGTCTCTAAAGCTTTTAATCTTTAAAATATAATGGCAGTTCTATGAATTACACCTTTGATCTTACCATGTCAAACAAGGTTTTAATTACATATCTCGAACGTTCCATGCAAATCCACAAAAGGATTCCTTAAATCTTAGGTATTATGCTAAACTTGTAACTCAAATATCTTCCTTTATGATCTTTATCATAAACTTTTTATATTCTTATTACAATGATTTTGCACTTCATCTTGAAAGACTTTGAACTTTTCCAAATGTTTCATACTTCATCCTTATTAAGTAAATATTCATATATTCACTCAAATTTTCGGAGAAAGCATATGAAGTTGAAATCCATCGCTCTTGACTACATATAATGGATTTCATACAACAATATGTACAAGTTCCAATAAGCTAGTCATTCGTTCCCTTTTGGCCTATGAACGAAGTTTTAATTATCTCTAGGAAAGTTTCACAAGCGTCATGTGATCAAAAATCAAAAGACTCCAAAATTCCATCCACATGGAGTTTCTTCATGTTTTCTTTCCAATATAATTTAAACGGCAATGTCACTTCCTAAGTGATCTTTCAATCAATTTGTCTTTCAACATTTTTAGCACTAGTTTTATGGATGTGATTTCTCCAACGAGATTTGTGAATCATCCATTTTTATGGATTACGGCAATTATTTGAACAACCCTTTTGTTCTCATAATACCTGATAAAACAAATCTTGAAGGCAAGCTTTGATGTTTAATGAGCAACACAATAACCCTTTATTTGTTCTCGATGAACATCATCACATATTATTTTGCTAGTTACTTAGGCCATTGTAGTTCATGAATTGTGTTGTTTCGTATGACGATTCACACCAACAAATTCAGTATCAAATACTTAAGAACCACATTGTTTAATAAGCAAAGAATATAGCCATAACATGTATATCATCTATATACTTAAACTGAACAATTCTAGTCTTTTCTTTTCTGCCATATATTTATGAGATTCTCTTTCAGTATTTATTTTCTGTTTGAAAGAATCTATCAACATCAACAGTGGAGTCATACATATGACACATAGTCCAAAGCGTGTATAATTAAATACCAATGTCTTTGGACTTGCACTTTGAAGTAGATCACCATCATCAAATGTTTGGTGTCCTTTCAAATTCCTTTCTTTAGTAATCTATTGGTATAGTAAACACTTTACCTACATCAAATATTCACCCTTATCATGGAATTATCCATGATCAAGCTACTTTTAGCTTATAACGGTGAACTGCGAGTATAATGTTGCTCTCCAAAACATTTTGGAGGATTAAGACAACTAGTGTCTTCAACCTTTTGCAAATTCTCATCAAATACGAGAACATGACTTTTGCCATATTATACTCTATCATGTTGCAACCAAAACTTTGTTTCAGATATCACAATATCTTCCACACATCATGGTTTCTGAAACAACTCTTTCAGATCCTAGATAACCTTGATATTAAGACAATCCTTTGAATATCAAGAATCATGGAGACAAACATGATACTCATACACTAACACTTGGAATTGTCACTCTTGATTTAATACTAATTATTAAACTTCATGGAGTAACCAGAACTTACTGAAAGTTTGCAATAGGACTTTTAAACTTTAGATTAACACTTCAAAACAATACGATACCAGTTCGTAAAGTTACTAACCAGAATTCTATAGTTCTATCATCTCAATTAAAACTAAGCGCAAGGTGGTAAACGGATGCCAATGACTACAACAACTATGCAAATTCACTTTGATTTAATTTATGATAAATAGTGTTCAACTTTTAATCATATTGCCGTTGAACTCCCACTCAAAACAATATCCCTCACATTGTTTTAGTGATCACACGAACCAAATCCACCACATCAAAACCGATCATCACGAGAGTTGATGTAGCTTCAATGGCGAACAATCAACATGTTCATCATATCTACTATATGACTCATGCTTTACCTTTCGCTGATCCGTGTTCCGAGACCATGTCTGTACATGCTAGGCTCGTCAAGATCAACCTTAGCTTCCGCATGAGCAAATCTGGCTTGCTCACGTTGTATACACTCGCAGAATCTAACACACCCGATCATCACGTGGTGCTTCGAAACAACGAGCTTTAGCAACGGTGCTTACTAAGGATGAACACTTTAAAAATTGAAATTGTGTGCTTGAGGGATCATCTTATAATGCTACCGTCGTTAACTAAGCAATACAAGATGCATAAAAGGATTAACATCACATGCAATTCATAATATGTGATATGATATGGCCTTTCTTCTTGTGCTTCCGATCTCCATCTTCAAGCACGAACATGATCTCCATCATCACCGGCATTGCATCAAGGTCAATGACGCCGCTCCATGGTTGTCGTCCACCAGCTTCAACTATTACAACTACTTTGAACAGACAAGCGGGTCTTAACAGAATTTAAAGACAACCATATGGCTCCTGCCGGTTGCCAACTTACAATAAGGAACATTGCATACATCATATATAATCACAATCATGGCCATATCACATCACAGCACACCCCTGCAAAACAAAGTTAGACGCCTCTAATTTTCTTTGCATGTTTTACGTGGTTTGGGGCTTTCAATAAGTGTCGTTCTAACTTACGAACAAGAACCACAACATTGATACTAGTATTGTCAATCACCCGTTGTAAATTGAATCTTAACTATGTTGGGAGAAACAGGCACCCGCAAAGCCACTTATGCAATACAAGTTGCATGTCAAGCGTGGAGCAAGTCTCATGAACGATGTCATGTAAGGTTAGCCTGGGCCGCTTCATCCCACCATCCCGCAAGATGCAAAGTACACAAGAAGCAATCGACAACAAAAGCATCAACGCCCACAATGACCATTGTGTTCTACTCGTGCAACAGATCTACATATAGACACGGCTCTGATACCACTGTAGGGGTTCGTAGCATGGAAAACAAAAAATTTCTACCGCATGCAAACAAACAAGCCAAGATCTATCTACTAGATTTTAGCAACGAGTCGATAGGGGAACTCACCCTCGAAGATTCCAAAGCGGTTAACGAGAGCAGATTCTCGTGGGTGATGTAGTCGTACTCTTGGCGATCTCAAGATCGCGTAGATGATCCTTCCGGCGCTGCGTTCCGGCAGCGCTTCCGCAGTCGGTCACACGTTCGATACTTGACGAAGACCTTCCTCTCCCTTGTTCCAGCAGGCAGCGGAGGTTGTAGCACTCTCCTCGTGATTTCGGCAGCACGACGGCGTGGTACCAGAAGTAGAGGGGAGATCTCGCAGGGCTTTGCCTTAAGCCGGAGCGAGTATGATGGACTATGAGAGAGCCTTGGTGATCTAGGGTTTAGACACACCAATTAGAAGGGGCTAAACCAGCGGCTAGGGCAATTAGAAGCTCTAACTCGGCGGCTTGGGAGAAATCCCTAGGCTGTGGCTAGGGTTTAGGTTTAGAGGGAGGCAATTTGTGTGTCTAGGAGGGGAGCCCTGCCCCTCCTTATATAGGTGGAGGGAGGCGCCGGCCAAGGGGAGGGAGTCCCTCCCCAACTCGGATCCCTAGTGGGCCGGCGGTGGAGGAGGAACTCCTCCCCAACTCGGTTTCCCACTTCTTCTCCACTTTCCAAAATAGCCGTTTGACTTTTCAAATTGGCGTTTGACTTTTCAAACTAGGATTTGATTAAACCCTTTATTTTGTACAGCGATGACACCTAGGACATGATGCAATCATTCCAACTTGCAATGACACATTCATGTACCCTTCCCCTCCGGAGTGCCGGACATTCCGGAACCTTCTAGAACATTCCCGATGAAAACACCGGAACCATTCTCCAACCCCGAAACAGGACTTTCCTTATATGAATCTTATTCTCCGGACCATTCTGGATCTCCTCGTGATATCCCGGATCCCATCCGAGACTCCGAACAACATTCGGTCTCTTACTCATCATTCCATAACTACTCAACAACATCGAATCCTTAAGTGTGTCTCCCTACGGTTCGTGAATTATGCGGACATGATCGAGACACTTCTCCGATCAATAACCAATAGAGGAATCTGGAAATTCATATGGCTCCCACATATTTCTACGATTACTTTGCAATCGAATGAACCACTTACATACGATACCAATTTCCCTTTGTCTCACGATATTTTACTTATCCGAGGTTATGATCGTCGGTATCTCTGCATACCTAGTTCAACCTCGTTACTGATAAGTACTCTTTTCTCGTTCCCGTGGTATGTGATCCCTTGTGAGCCAGTCACATGCTTGCAAGCTAATTGGATGACATTCCACCGAGAGGGCCCAGAGAATATCTATCCGTCATATGGATGGACAAATCCCACTCTTGATCCATGTGTCTCAACCAATACTTTCCGAACACTCAATGCCACCTTTATAGCCACCCTGTTACGGTGTGGTGTTTGATGTCATCAAAGCATCCTTCCGGTAAAGGTGATATGCATGATCTCATGGTCGAAGGAATTAGGTTACTATGTATCAGAAAGCTTATAGCAAATGAACTATATTAAATGACTTGATCTTTATGCTACGCTTAACTATAGGAGTATGTCCATCACATCATTCTCCTAATGATATGACCCTGTTGTTAATAACATCTCTATGTTCATGATTAGGAAACCATGATCATATATTAACCAACAAGCTAGTTTAACAAGAGGCTTTACTAGGGACTCTTTTATGTTTACAAATCACACAAGTATTAATGTTTCCGGTTAATACAATTATAGCATGGTATGTAAACATTTATCATAAGTATGAAGATATGATAATAACCACTTTATTATTGCCTCTTGGGCATATCTCCAATAGTATGCACCGTTGCGAAAGTTCATCGTGTTCAAGCATCACGTGATGATCGGGTGCTATAAACTCTAAGTTCACATACAACGGGTGCAAGCCAGTTTTGCACATGCGGAAATACATGGGTCCAACTTCAACTTCAACGTTTTTGCTGAGAAAGAAAAGCTTAAGAACAATGGGTCTAACTTCACCAACTGGTTTTGCAATCTGAGAATCATTCTCGCTGGCGGACAAAAGGACTATGTCCTTGAGAAAGCGCTAGGTGACGCCCCTGCTGTAGATGCGCCGGCTAATGAGAAAGTTGTTTATCAGTCGCGCAAAGATGATTATGGTGTGATTAAGAGCACCATGTTGTTTGCTATGGAATCGGACCTTCAAAATCGTTTTGAGGATTTCCCCAGGCCCTTTGAGATTCTTGAGGAACTGAAAACTATGTTTCAGACTCAGACCCGTTCTGAGAGATATGAGATCTCTGAGAAATTCTTTAACTACAAGATGGAGGAAGGGAGTTCCGTTAGTGAGCACGCCATTAAGATGTTGGGCTACACTCAACGCCTTGAGAAACTGGACTGCAAGATTCTAGAGGAGCTCAAGATTGACAGAGTTCTGCAATCACTTCCTCCTAGCTACAAAGGTTTTGTAGTTACTCATAATCAGATTGGTTCCACTGATACGATCACTGAGCTCTTCGCTAAGCTGGAAGTTGCGGAGGTGGACATCAAGAAAGATAATCATGTGTTTATGGTCAACAAGCCACCCATCTTTAAGAAAGGTAAGGGTGCAAAGAAGCCCTTTAAGAAAGGCAGCGGCAAGAGCGTTGCCCCTGCTGAGAAGAAGCTCAAGTCTGGACCTAAGCCGGACACTGAGTGCTTCTATTGCAAGGACAAGAGTCACTAGAAGCGCAACTATCCGAAGTACTTAGCGGACAAGAAGGCTGGCACCATCAAAGGTATATTTGATATACATGTTATTGATGTTTTCCTTACTAGCCCTCGTTGTAGTGCCTGGGTATTTGATACTGGTTTAGTTGCTAATATTTGTAACTCGAAACAGGAGCTACGAAATAGACAGCGGCTAGCGAGGGATGAGGTGACGATGCGCGTTGGCAACGGATCAAGAGTTGATGTGATGGCCGTCGGCACGTTCTCCTTAGTTTTACCTTCGGGATTAGTTTTAAACCTCAATAAATGTTATTATGTGCCTGCGTTGAGCATGAACATCATATCTGGATCGTGTTTATTGCAAGACGGTTATTCATTTAAATCGGAGAATAATGGTTGTTCTACTTATATGAGTAACATCTTTTATGGTCATGCACCTGTTATGAATGGTTTATTTCTTCTGAATCTCGAAAGGGATGAAACACACATCCATAACATTGAGGCTAAGAGATGCAAGGTAGATAGTGATAATACTACTTATTTGTGGCACTGCCGTCTTGGTCATATTGGTGAAAAACGCATGAAGAAACTCCATTCTGATGGACTTTTGGAGTCTCTTGATTTTGAATCATTTGACACGTGTGAACCGTGCCTCATGGGCAAGATGATCAAAACCCCGTTCTCCGGAGTGATGGAGCGAGCAACGGACTTGTTGGAAATCATACATACCAATGTATGCGGACCGATGAGTGTTTCGACGCGCGGTGGATATCGCTATTTTCTCACTTTTACCGATGACTTAAGTAGATATGAGTATATCTATTTTATGAAACATAAATCTAAAACATTTGAAAAGTTCAAGGAATTTCAGAATGAAGTGGAAAATCATCGTAACAGAAAAATTAAATTTCTACGATCCGATCGTGGAGGTGAATATTTGAGTTATGATTTTCTCACGCATCTCAAAGCAAGCGGAATTGTTTCGCAACTCACGCCACCCGGAACACCGCAGCGCAATGGTGTGTTTGAACTCCGGAATCGAACTCTATTAGATATGGTGCGATCAATGATGTCTCTTACAGATTTGCCGTTATCATTTTGGGGTTATGCATTAGAAACTGCTGCATTCACTTTAAATAGGGCACCATCTAAATCCGTTGAGACGACACCGTATGAACTGTGGTTTGGTGCTAAACCTAAGTTGTCGTTTCTTAAAGTTTGGGGATGCGAAGCTTACGTCAAGAAGTTGATGTCGGACAAGCTCGAACCCAAAGCGGAGAAATGCGTCTTCATAGGATACCCTAAGTAAACGATTGGGTATACCTTCTATCACAGATCCGAAGGCAAAGTGTTTGTCGCAAAGAACGGATCCTTTCTTGAGAAGGAGTTTCTCTCGAAAGAAGTGAGTGGGAGGAAAGTAGAGCTAGACGAGGTTATTGAACCTTCTATTGAGTTGGAGAGTAGCGCAGCACCTGAAAATGTTCCAGTGCCGTCTGCACCAACAATAGAGGAAGCAAATGACAAGGATCATGAAGCTTCAGACGATGCTACTACTGAACGTCGCAGGTCGACAAGGTCACGTGCCCCTCCTGAGTGGTACGTCAACCCTGTCTTAACTGTCTTGTTAGTAGACGACAGTGAACCTGCGAACTATGAGAAAGCGATGATGAGCCCAGACTCTGAGAAATGGCTAGAGGCCATGAAATCCGAATTGGGATCCATGAGCGAAAACCAAGTATGGACTTTAGTGGACCCTCCTAGCGACCGAAAGGCCGTTGAGTGCAAATGGATTTTCAAGAAGAAAACAGACGCGGATGGTAATGTTACTGTCTATAAAGCATGACTTGTCGCGAAAGGTTTTCGACAAGTTCAAGGTGTTGACTACAATGAGACTTTCTCTCCCGTAGCGATGTTTAAGTCCATTCGGATTTTATTAGCAATTGCTGTGTTTCATGATTATGAAATATGGCAGATGGATGTCAAGACTGCGTTCCTCAATGGCAACATTGATGAAGAGTTGTATATGATGCAACCCGAAGGTTTTGTCGATCCTAAGGATGCTGATAAAGTGTGCAAACTTCAGCGTTCCATTTATGGACTGAAGCAAGCATCTCGGAGTTGGAACCTTCATTTTGATCAAGTGATCAAGAGCTTTGGATTTGTTCCAAATTGCTACGAAGCTTGTATCTACAAGAAAGTGAGTGGGAGCTCAGTGACATTTCTAGTACTATATGTGGATGACATATTGATTATTGGAAATGACATTAACATGCTTAACGATGTGAAGAGTTATTTGAACAAATGTTTTTCAATGGAATACCTAGGGGAAGCTGCTTATGTATTAGGCATCAAAATCTATAGAGATAGACAAAGACGCCTAATAGCTTTAAGCCAAAGTACATACCTAGACAAAGTTCTGAAAAGGTTCAGAATGGATCAAGCAAAGAAAGGTTCAGTGCCCATGTTGTCAGGTAAGATATTGAGCAAGGCTCAGTGTCCTGCTATGGTAAATGATAGAGAAGCTATGAGCAAAGTGCCTTATGCCTCGACCATAGGTTCTATCATGTATGCCATGCTGTGTACTAGACCGGATGTGTCCAATGCTCTTAGTTTGACGAGCAGATACCAAAGTGATCCAAGAGTGGAACACTGGACAGCCGTGAAGAACATCCTAAAGTATTTAAATAGGACTAAAGAAATGTTCTTAGTCTATGGAGGTGATGAACAACTCATCGTAAAGGGTTACGTCGACGCTAGTTTCGACACCGACAAGGATGATTCTAAATCTCAGACAGGATACGTTTATATTTTGAATGGAGGAGCTGTGAGCTGGAGAAGCTGCAAGCAAAGCGTGATTGCGGGATCTACAGTAGAAGCGGAATAAATGGCTGCTACAGAAGCGCCAAGTGAAGGAGTTTGGATCAGGAACTTCATCACTGAGCTTGGTGTGGTTCCAAGTGCCTTGGACCCACTAGAGATATTGTGTGATAACATTGGCACCATAGCACTGGCTAAGGAACCAAGATATCATCCAAAGACCAAGCACATCAACCGCAAGTTTCATATAATCCGAGATTATATAACAGATGGAGATCTGAAGATTAGCAAAGTACATATAGATCTGAATGTCGCAGATCCATTGACTAAACCTCTTCCACGAGCAAAACATGATCAGCACCTTAGTGCCATGGGTGTTAGATTGTTGCCAGATGTAAACTAGATTATTGACTCTAGTGCAAGTGGGAGACTGTTGGAATTATGCCCTAGAGGCAATAATAAAGATGTTATTATTATAATTCTTGTTCATGATAAAGTTTATATTCCATGCTAGAATTGTATAAAGCGGAAACATTAATACTTGTGTGTTTTGTGAACAACACTGTGTCCCTAGTACGCCTCTATGGACTATCTCATTGATTAATGATGGTTAATGTTTCCTAACCATAGACATGAGTTGTTGATTAATAATGAGATCATATCATTGGGAGAATGATATGATGGACAGACCCAAATTAAGCCGAGCAATTAGATCGTGTCATCGTGTTCATCTTTGCGAAGCTTTTCTTATGTCAAATATTGTATTCCTTAGACCATGAGATAATGCAACTCCCTGGTATCAGAAGAAAGCTTTGATGTCATCAAACGTCATCCTATGAGAGGGTGATCATAAAGGTGTCTCTCAGGTGATCGGAAAGTGCCTATTGGGTTGTATGTATCGAGATGGGATTTGTCCCTCCCAAGTCGGAGAGATATACTTCGGGCCCACTCGATAATCAATATCAACACCGCTTGCAAGCACGTGGTTAAGGAGTTAATCACAAAGTGATATCGGATTACGGAACGAGTAAAGTACTTGCTGTGAACGAGATTGAACTAGGTATGCCGATGCCGATGATCGAATCTCGGGCAAGTAAAATATCGCGTGACAAAGGGAATATATATATGGGATTGATTGAATCCTGGCATCGTGGTTCATCCGATATGATCATCGATGAATGTGTGGGAGTCAATATGGGTTTCCAGACCCCGCTGTTGATTATTGATAGAAGATCATGTCTGCATGTTCTCGAACCCGAAGGGTCACACACTACTAGGAAAACGGCTATAGGTAATCAGCACATCCGTGGCTCACATGGTTGAAGTGCCCCACGGCTAAAACAGGCGTGGCTCACCTGTGGGCAGTGCCCTACTAATAACTAGAACAACCGTGGCGCACATGACTATAGTGCGCCACAGATGTGTGTGGGCCAGGGCCCTGTTGGCCGCACGCCAAACATCTGTAGCGCACTATAGTCATGTGCGCCACGGTTGTTAGGGTCATCTGTGGCGCACATGGGTCTGGTGCGCTACGCCTAAGCGCATGCCCCCCTCTGCTCTGAAACGGCCACAAACTTCTGTGGCGCACTCGGCCTAGTGCGCCACAGGGAGTAGGAGCATCTGTGGCGCACATGGCATAGTGCGCCATAGATGTTTGTACTCCCTGTGGCGCACTATAGTCATGTGCACCACAGTTGTTAGGGTCATCTGTGGCGCACATGGGTCTGGTGCGCTACGCCTAAGCGCATGCCCCCCTCTGCTCTGAAACGGCCACAAACTTCTGTGGCGCACTCGGCCTAGTGAGCCACAGGGAGTAGGAGCATATGTGGCGCACATGGCATAGTGCTCCACAGATGTTTGTACTCCCTGTGGCGCACTAGGGCCGTGTGCGCCACGGATGTGTCGATTTCGTTAGGACAGCACTTTATGTGCACATGTGTGACCACATCCACCACCCCACACTTCACTTTCCCCTTCTTCTTCCTCCTTAGATCTAGTCGGGATCTTCACCATTTTTAGCATGTAAAACTTGCTTTGGATGTTACATAAGTAATAGAGGAGGTCTCCAGTCTCTCATCTATCCTTCTCCGGTCGACGCGCGCACCTCTCCTTTCCATCTTTCTCGCGATCGGTCTCTCATCTCGGTAAGTTGTCCATGTAAGTATGTGTTCATGTGTATATGGATGATGTGCTCATATGTATGTAGATGATCGATGCTCATGATGTGTGTATGTGGAGAGGATTGATGGTCATATGTGTGTGTATATGGAGAGTATCGATGATGCTCATGCATGTGTGTATGGAGAGGATAATGATATGTTCATGTGTGTATGGATCGGTCTCTCTCTCTCTCTCTCTCTTGTGTTTGTATGTGAACAAGTTGCCATTTGTTTTGCCAAAATGTTGATTCATTTCCATTTTGGCAAGACTTTGGCATTTCGCAAAGGTCCTAATTTTAGGATAGGTCATGCCGAAATTTTCTATCGACTATTGCATGCATGCATTCATTATGTGGTTCTAATAGACTTCAAAATTGTACCGTGTACATCATGCAGGCAAAAATGGTCCACATAATGAGCGAAGGCATTGTGGCTACATTTTTGAAATGTGCGACGGACGACATGATACGAAATAACAAGACAGATATAAGATGTCCGTGCAGAAGATGCAAACTCAACTGGGTGATCGACCCAGATTCCGGGAATCTGCAGGCGCACCTGCTCCGCCATGGTTTCATAAATGGATACACTCGTTGGATAAGCGATGACGTAGATGATGGAGACGGTGAAGAAGGTGGCCAACATGACGATGATCATCATCACGGCGAGAACGGGCGAGATGATGAAGAGTCTCCTGGAGATGGTGAAGGTGCGGAAGCAGACCGGGATGATGATGATCTAGATGCCGGAGGAGCAGACGACGATGGAACAACGTCAGGCTGGGTGCGGGACCCTTATGTGCAAGAGCTGCTTCTCAAGCAGACGAGTAACGCCAGGGCTGCCGCTAGAGAGAAAGCCAAGCTTGCGCAACTTGAGAAAGACGCGGTTACTCCATTGTATGAAGGATGCAGGCCCGATGATACCTGGTTGAATGTAACGCTCAAGGCTATGGAGATGAAGGCAAAGCACAAATTGAGCGACGCAAGCTTCGACGATATGATGGCATTCTGGCACGATCGTCTCCCGGAAGGGAACACATGTCCAACTAGTATCGAGGATGCCAAGAAAATCGTCTGTCGTCTCGATCTACCGCACGTTAGATATCACGTATGCATCAACGATTGCATCATTTATCGGGGCGAGGACGCGGAGAAAACCACATGTCCGGTGTGCGGCGTGAGTCGATACAAGAAAGGGAAGAAAGCACCTCGAAAAGTGGTATGGTACTTTCCTATCACTCCTCGTCTGCAGCGCTATTTCGCGGACCCTAAGGAAGCGAAGCTCATGCGATGGCATGCGGAAAGGAAGAAGCCAGGAGATGATGATGACCCCAAAAAGGATGAGCTGCTGACGCACACTTCAGATGCTAGCCAGTGGAAAGCATTGGACCTCGAATTCCCAGAATTCGGTGGAGATTCGAGGAACATCAGGCTTGGTGCGAGCACCGATGGACTCAATCCGTTCGGTAGCCAGAGCAGCACGCACAACACTTGGCCCGTGTTTGTATGGATGTACAACCTCCCTCCATGGTTGTGCATGAAGAAGAAGTACATACAAATGAGTATGCTAATTCAAGGGCCGAAACAACCTGGTACCGACATCAATCTGTATCTCGGGCTGTTGAAAGAGGAGCTAGCCACATTATGGGAATCTGGAGCCAATACTTACGACGCCGTCGCACAAGATTATTTCACTATGAGAGCCGCGTTGATCACTATGGTGCAAGACTATCCAGGTTGCGGGTATATCTCGGGGCAGGTTATCTAAGGATTCTGCGCATGCGTTAGGTGCATGGATAACACAAGCTATATCCAACTAGAGAAAGATCCAGGGTCATCGAAAACCGTGTTCATGGCGCACCGGAGGTGGCTCGGCAAGAATGATCCATGGAGAAAACGTGGAGACCTGTTCGATGGCAAATCAGAGACCCGAGGAATCCCAGAGCGTAGGAGCAGCGAAGAAGTGGAAGAGTTGCTGAAAAACTGGAAAGATTGTCCTAAGCCAGGAAAGAAGCGAAAGAGGCAGCAACAAGACAAGCCGCTGATGAAGGTATGGAAAACAAGGTCTGTTTTCTGGGAGTTGCCATACTGGAAGTTTCTCCGCACGCCTCATAGCCTCGACATCATGCATATCATGAAAAACGTGTGCGAGAGTCTGGTCGCCACCATAATCAACATGCCAGATAGGACGAAAGATGGCCCAAAAGCAAGGCACGACCTGATATGCTTGGGTATCTGGAAGGAGCTTCACGGAGGACGCACTACTCCTGATGATCAGGAAGATGACGATGATCATGAGTCGAAGACGACACAAGGTCGTCGGAAGGGTAAAAAGTTCAAGAAGAACGAATATTACTGCCCTCCTTCTTGCTTCACTCTAAGCCAGGATGAGATCAAACAGTTTTTCAAGTGCCTTCTAGGAGTCAAATTTCCTTACGGCTACGCGGGCAAGATAAGCAGATACCTAGACGAGGCGAAGCAGAGGTTCAGTGGCATGAAGTCTCACGACTGTGCCGTGCTAATGACGCAGGTACTTCCGGTCGCACTAAGAGGGATAATGGACGAGCACGTCCGTGAAACGTTATTTGGCCTATGCAAGTTTTTCGACGTCATCTCTAGGAAGTCGATTGGCTTGAATCAGCTCGGAAGGCTACAGGAGGAGATCGTGGTGATACTATGTGAGCTTGAGGTCTACTTCCCACCCGCATTCTTCGACATTATGGTGCATCTGCTGGTCCATGTCGTGGAGGACATCGTAAACTCGGGCCGATGTTCCTTCGCAGCATGATGGCGTTCGAAAGGATGAACGGACACATCAAAGAATACGTTCGCAACAGGTCCCGTCCAGATGGAAGCATAGCCAAGGGCTTTCTGGCCGAAGAGTGCATCTCTTTCTGCACGAATTATCTAGACATCGAGAACCCTGTCGGTCTTCCCGTCAACAGACACCTTGGCAAGCTCGACGGATCTGGTCACCGAGAGGGTCGTCGCATACTGCATGCAGACTTCGATTTTCGACGCACAGACTTTGATCGAGCAAACCTCGTCGTGCTACAGCATTTAGAACTGGTCGATCCTTGGGTACAGAAGCACAAAAGGTTAATCGAGAAGAAGTACAGTGACCGGGGCATACAGAGGACGCAGGGAGAAATAATCAAAGAGCACAACTCAGATTTCACGCGTTGGTTTAGGCAGACGCTCCTTGATAATCCCCTGCGCTCGCATTCTTCTGACACGGAAAAGATCATATTCACCTTGTCGCAGGGACCGATGCAAAACCTGGTGACCTATCAGGCGTATGATATCAACGGCTACACATTCTACACGGAGGAAAAGGACAACAAGTGTGATTATCAGAACTCAGGCGTAACGTCGGAATTCTACACCGATGACAACGTCAAGGAAAGATTCTATGGAAGAATCGAGGAGATCTGGGAGCTCGACTACTATGGAGAAAAGGTGCCGATGTTCCGTGTTAGATGGGCAAAGAGCGTCGAAAGAGAAGACTGGTATTTCACAACCATGGTTATACCCGAAGCAGCCAAATCCAAGGCCGCCGGTGCAAACGTGGCCGCGAAAAATGAACCGTGGGTACTGGCTACCAAAGTAGACCAACGTTTTTTCATTACCGACCCGACAAAGCCTAGCCGTGTTGTCGTGAGGAGAGGAAAAAGAAACATCATCGGAATGGATGGAGTCGCCAACGAGCAAGACTTCGACCAGTACGGCGATCCAAAGATTGAAGATGACGACGACTACGATGCAGCAACATACATCACAAGAAGAAAAAGGACAACCCTACCCAAAAAAGGTAGCCCGTTCGAAAGAAGAAACATTAAAGTGCCGGGGCTAAACTATTCAACCGCGACAAAGAAGGGAAAAAAGATTGTAAAACGCTAGCTCAAAAAATATTGTAAAACGCGTGGTCGAAAAAAATTGTAAAGTGCGGGTGGTCGAGTAGGGTCGTGCCTGATTCATATTATTATGGACAAATTATTATAAAATTTAGTTATACTTTGAATCATATTATTTGTACCACTTTTATGACATATATTATCACTTTTGGGCATTTTTGGAACATTTAAAAGTATTTATAAAATAAAAACAAAACAAATATGGCATATATTACCACTTTTGGGCATTTTTGGAACATTTAAAAGTATTTTTAAAATAAAAATAAAAAAGGGGGGCACCAGGATTCGAACCTGGGTGCTTAGAACTTTAGAATAGAGTAGTGGGCAAAACCAGTGGGATAGGGTAGTGAATCTGTTAGATAGTGGGACGACTCTTTTCTTATACATTTGCTAGAGGAGATTGGCGTAGCGCACTCTGGCATAGTGCGCTACGGATATCCGTAGCGCACTATGCCAGAGTGCGCTACGCCTATCTTTGTCTTATCCACGTGCACGCAGGCACACACGTCCCTCATCCCCATTCAACCGCGCCCACCCATCTCCTGCCAGCCGCCGCCGACACTGTCGATCCTCCGCCTCGCCAGCCCTGCCAGCCGCCGCCACTCGAGGAGGAGACCGTGGAGGAGCAGGCCCGTGCCGCTGCCAATCCGCCGCCACCGCATCCCAGGAGGAGGAGGTCGCAGTCGCCACGCCAAGAGGAGGGGGTCGCGCTCGTTTCGTGGAGGAGGAGGTCGCAGTCGTCGCGCAGTCCATGAAGGAGAAGGCCCTCATCGTCCGCGTGCTCGTCGTCGTCCTTGTCTCGGAGGTGAGAATCACCCTCTCCCCTCTCCCCCTCTCTCCCCTCTCGTTGCATCCATTCACTTAGGGGATTCAGAGAAGGATTCAGAGTAAGGGTTCAAAGTTAGGGTTCAGTTAGGGTTCTTAGGATTCAGAGTAGGAAATGTTCAGATTTTCTTAGGATTCAGAGTAGGGTTCAGTTAGGGTTCTTAGGATTCAGAGTAGGAAATGTTCAGATTTTCTTAGGATTCAGAGTAGGGTTCAGTTAAGAAATGCTCAGAGTAGGAAATGTTCTTAGGAAATTCAGTTAGGAAATGTTTAGATTAGGAAATTCAGATTAGGAAATGTTAATCAGTTAGGAAATTCAGATTCGGAAATTTAGAGTAGGAAATTCAGATTTGGAAATTCAGTTAGGAAATGGTTGCATGGTTTATGGTTGTTCAGAGTAGCGGTTCAGAGTTAGGATTCAGAGTTAGGAAATGTTCTTAGGTAGTATGATTGTATGCTTGCCTGTGTGGATGCTTCTAAGATGGACATTATGGTTGTTCAGAGTAGTGGTTCAGAGTTAGGATTTAGAGTTAGGAAATGTTCTTAGGTAGTATGAAATCATAACAGTGGTTTTGTCTTCATGGTTCATGGTTGCATGGATTACACTGCAAGCAACTTCCTTTCCTAGTTGTCTTAGCCCCTAGATAAATTATTCTGAGATGAACATTATTCTGAATTTTTATTTCTGCATGATTGTATGCTTGCCAGTGTGGATGCTTCTAAGATGGACATTATGCCTGTGTGGCATACACCAACTGGTAGCATGTTAGTTAATGAAAAACAGTAAAAAAGGAGGTCCTGCTGGTGCTACTGCTGCTTCTGTTACCAGTGTCCAGGTAGTAGTAGCTTTGCTAGAAATGGATGGTGTGTTATTGGTAGTAGTAGGTTTAGAAAGTAGTGTTAGGTGCTGCTGCTGCTTCAGTACTTTTATACTTAAGGCAAGTAGCAAGATTCAAGTTGTAAAAAATCTGAGTACTAAACTCTTGTGAAAATCTTGCCTTAATTACTAGCTTAGCTGGTTTCTGTATGTATTCATAGCAAAAGTTCAAGCAAGAGTTTGTGCTGGGTTGTTTCTTAACTAGCATCCTAACATTAGATCTCAACTAGCATCAATGGCTATTACAATGTTTGTGCTGGGTTGTTTCTTAAATGCCCATCTTTCTATTAAATTTCATGGATCAACATTGCTGTAAATAATCACACAACACTGGAGGCAGAGGAAGTGTCATGGTGTGGTCAAGCGGGCTCATATGCTAGCTGCTTATCAATCATACTAATGTTGTGCACTCTGTCGAAAGTTGGTGTTTTGTAAAAAAAATGCATATTGGGAAGTTAGTACTTCTAAACCAGCTTCCAGAAAAAAAAAAGCATATTGGGCAGTCAGTACTTAAGATATGTTTGATGTACACATTCAGTTGCTCTAAAATTTCTTTCTTTCAGAAAACATAATTCCTTGCACTCTCTTATGCTACGTGAACAACGAGCTGAGGGATGTTGCCAAGGGTACCATCGTTCAACCCTTGTAGCGCACGTTCCACTCAAAACCGATGCCAGATAGCGTGCACAGGGTTAAAATTAGTCGGGTGCTAAGGGGCTGCGACGACCTGGAACCTCCCATTCAACCCCCAGGAGCGGATGAAGAAGAGCCGTCTATCCTCAGAAGTTGCTTTGGCTTATTCTTGCTATGGCCAAAGAGCATGATCCGTTTGGGGACGGCGGGGGCCATCACGCCACATACAACAGCACCGCCTGTCGTGCCAGCGACAAGCGGTGGCAAGGCCCCCTTACCGCCCTCGCCGTCACCTCCACGCGGTGGGTCGGATGATCATGTTGATGATATGCACATGGCGCAGGATCCGGCCGAGGACGACGAAGACTGGAATGATCACTTCTTCAGCACTCAGTTTGGCAACGAAGAAGACCTAGCTGGTGGCCCCACAGAGAAAGCCACTATCACCAAGCGTCTGTTTGGTTCTCAGGAGACGCCTCCAGCTTGCGCCTTTACAGAGACAGCTGATACAACCAGCCGACCCTTTATTCTAAGCCCTGACACACTACATAGGGCGGCCGGTGCTCAGATTGCGGTGCCTGACCGCTCTCCAAAAGGAAAAAAGGGCAGGAAAAGAAAATCTAGCAGCTCGAGCCAGCCGGTGGCGTCAACAACTGCGAATCCGATCAGGTTTCGGGACGGGCCACCAAGATCCGAGGGTATTATGTGGAGGATTCATGTGGCGGGTGAGCCCATGCTACCTAAGAATTTGCGGAAGCTCGCCAGTTCAGAACTGCAGAGTGTGCATGACGGCGTGCTGACGATAGAGAGACGCCTTCTATCGGAGAAAGATCCCTCGCACCCGGTATTCGTGGTTAAGGTGCCACCAGGATTGGGCTTCGTCGACACTGCCCCCGCGGATCCGTTCTTCCTGCGGTTCGAGGACATCTTCAATATGTTCCACCTATACCCGCTGCACTATACCATGGTCCGTCTCTTTTCTCTCAGCCTGGCCACGCAGATCATTAGAGAGAACACACCGGGCATCGCTATAGTGGACCCCTACTACATGCGTGACGGCTGCTTGGGTTCCCCCGCCGAACGACGTATCGTGGCCTCGTACCTAAAAAGAATCCTCGTGGCGAACAAGACAAAGGAATACATTCTTGTGCCTTACTTTCCCGAGTAAGTCGTTATTCACTCGCCACCGTCAATTGGCTTTATTAGATCATCATCATTCTTTTTCCAACACATTCCATTTGAATTTTTTGCGCAGAGATGAACACTGCACGCTCATCTCCTTATCGCCGAAGCATTCCCACGCCACGTATTTCGACTCGGGGAGTCTAGAAAAGAAGAAAAACTACGACAAGATCAAGGAAGTTCTGGATAATGCTCTCACTGGCTTTGCCTCGACGGAAGGCACCAGCTTCGTGCGTAAGAAGGTCAAGTTCGGCAGGCACGTCTTCAACCACGTAACGGAGTTCCCCTGCGTGAAGCAGCCGGAAAACAGTAAGAAGGAAGCCTACTACGCACTCCATCACATGAGGGCGTTCCTACTTGACCAGCAGAATTCTACGCTGCCAGATCATCTCAAACAGTGGGCCGAAGCAAAGGCCAAGATCAATGATTCGGATATTAGACAAGAGATGTATCGCATCCAGCAGCAGTTTGGGGCAATCATCTTTCGTGATGTCATGACTTCGGGGGGGGGGATCTTCTACGGAGGAAATATCCCGAATAACCGTGACATAGAAGATCACCTAGAGATGCATGGTGACTATAGGAAGTTCATGACGAGACAAGGCGTCCTCCCGTTCCCTAAGCCGAGCCAGAAGGCTTGATGTTGGCCTAGTTGTAGTTACAAACTATAGATGACCTTTGTGTGTGTGTGTGGATGACAAGTGAACTTATTTTGCTTATTATTATTATATATCAATCAATGCTTGGTTTTTTTGCTTACTCTTTGGTCCTTTGCTCAATTTGGTCCTTCTTTTTTTCCTTACTCTTTTTTCGAGAATAATGCCGATGATTGAAAGTCGTGGCACACTATATATGTGAATGTGCTACGATGGGACTGTGAGCCTTGTGATATGCACAAGTCCAGGTCTTGTGCATCCTACTTGGCTCACCGTTCCATCGTAGCATATTCCTGTGTCCAACGACCTATGTATATATATGATGCATTCTTTTCGAGTTATTTTTGTCTTTTTCGAGAATATGCCGATGATTGAAATGTCGTGGCACAATATATATGTGAATGTGCTATGACGGGATAGTTAGCCTTGTGATATGCACAAGTCCAGGAATTGTGCATCCTACTTGGCTAACTGTTCCGTCATAGCATATTCCTGTGTCCAACGACCTAGCTAGTTATATATGAGGCATTCTTTTCGAGCTACTTTGGTCTTTTTCGAGAATAATGCCGATGATTGAAATGTCGTGGCACACTATATATGTGAATGTGCTACGATGGGATTGTACGCCTTGTGCTATGCACAAGTCCAGGTGTTGTGCATCCTACTTGGCGTACGGTTCCATCGTAGCATATTCCTGTGTCCAACGACCTATGTATATATGTGAGGCATGCTTTTTGAGTTACTTTGGTCTTTTTCGAGAATAATGCCGATGATTGAAATGTCGTGGCACACTATATGTGAATGTGCTGCGATGGGATTGTTCGCCTTGTGCTATGCACAGGTCCAGGTGTTGTGCATCCTACTTGGCGAACAGTTCCATCGTAGCATATTCCTGTGTCGAACAACCTAGTTATATATGAGGCATGCTTTCTGAGTTACTTTGGTCTTTTTCGAGAATAATGCCGATGATTGAAATGTCGTGGCACACTATATGTGAATGTGCTGCGATGGGATTGTCCGCCTTGTGCTATGCATAGGTCCAGGTGTTGTGCATCCTACTTGGCGGACAGTTCCATCGTAGCATATTCCTGTGTCGAACAACCTAGTTATATATGAGGCATGCTTTTTGAGTTTGGTTTTTTTGATTTAGGAGTACTTTCTATAAGTGTATCTTCATATGCGACTTTAATTATATATGTTTTTGTCAATAGTCGGTTAATTATTATTGTCAACTTATAGATGACGTGGTACGTCGTGTACAAGGGACGGGTTCCCGGAGTCTACGATGACTGGGAAGACTGCCGGAGACAGGTGCACCGTTTCAGCGGCAATAGCTACAAAGGGTACAACACTATGGCGGAGGCGGAAGCTAGATACACGCGCTATCTAGCGGGAGTTAGGACAAGGAACCGGATGAAGACCTACACCTTCGTCGCGGCGGTGATCATGCTTATCTTCTTTGGTTATTTATCCCACGTTTGTGTCTAGCTAGCTAGTTTAGATGTCTAGGCGAGCTTCCGAGCTCTAACTTGTTCGATCGACACATGTATTAGCATGTCACCAACTACTACTTTGTAACATGATCGAAACAATGTAACTTAGACTATGTATTCATGTATGAGACTTATCTATATGTATTTGTTTCAATCTTGTTTTTCATATTGAGTATTTATATATAATTGTATATCTTGTATCTGTGTGTGTATATCTGCTGTAATATTGTATATAATCTGTATTGCAAATAATCTGGCTCGGAAATTAAAAAAAAACAAAAAATACATCTGTGGCGCACATGGTCTACCTTCTGTGGCGCACTACACCTAAAGCGCACTATGGAAGTTTAGTGGCGCACTAGGTAGTGCGCCACAGAAGATCCCAGGGGTAGCGCACCATCCCAAACTTCTGTGGCGCACTAGGAGGTGCGCTACGCCTATCTCTACACAACCGTGGCGCACTAGGCAGTGCGCCATGGCTGAGAGATAGCCGTAGCGCAAGGCCCGTGGCGCACTGCTAGTGCGCCACGGATGGGCATTTCGGGTGCGCCACTAACAGCCTGTTTCCTAGTAGTGACACACTTAACGTGTCTTGATGCTAGGATAGAATGGATAATTGGTTTATGAGTTTTTGTTCGGAGTCTCAGATGAGATCCAGGACGTCACGAGAGGTTCCGGAATGGTCCGTAGAATAAGATTCATATAAGGCAAAGCAGTTTTTGGAGTTCGGAATTGTTTTGGATTGTTCGATATTGTACGAGAAGCTTCTAGAACCTTCCGTAGTGGGACCAACGTGGCCCCACTTGTCGGGAGGGGGCGTGGGCCTACGAGGGAGTGCCCTGGCCACATTGGTCCAGGGGCACAAGGCCCCATAGGCCCAGCCGGCCAAGCCCTAGGGGAAACCCTAGGGAGAGCTTCTAGAAGGGGGGGGAACTTGCCCCCCACTCCTCCCCCTTGGCTGCCGGCCCTAGGCTTGGAGGAGGGGCAAGGGGCATCCGCCCACCCCTCTATATAAAGAGGGCTGGGGGCGCACCCTTCCCACACACCTCCTCAAGCCCTAGCCGTCCTGCTGCCCTCCTCGCTCTCTCCCTCCCGACTGCGCGTAGGCGTAGCCCTGCCGCAGAAACTCTCCATCGTTTGCACCACACCGTCGTGTTGTAGATCCAACCTATCTCTCCACCCCACTTGCTGGACCGAGGAAGGAGGAGATGTCGAGGTGCCGCACGTGTGCATCTCTCGGAGGCATCGCCACTTGCGGTGTTGGATCGGATCGGTTCGCGAGGAGGAGAAGCTAGTACGACTACATCAACCACGTTCCGTTGAACGTTCCACTGTGCGAATCTTCAAGGGTATGAAGTTCTCATCTATCCCCACCTCGTTGTTTGCATCTCCTAGATTAGATCTTAGCTTTTCCCGTTCGCATCCGTAGAAAATTTTGATTTACTATGCTGCGAAACCCTTCACCTCTCTATCTATTGTCTGATTCAGTTTAGGATGATTATCTAGTTAGGGTTTCTGTTATGTGATTGATCATGTACTGGATGATTTGATTCATGTTTGGATTGTCTGTACACATGCTAAATGCTTATTGGCCTGAGGCTTGTTGTTAAAAATGATCTATGATGTTTCTGGTGACTTACTAGATGATTTGATGCTTGGGATTGCATCTGATTGAGATGATGTAGTTATTTGGAAAGCATGCTTGGTAAAGCTAATGACTTGATAGCTTTCCACTGTTTCTTTGATTCATGGTTATGATTATGATAAGATATAGCTACTGTCTTAGTACTGTTAGCTTGGGAGTTAACATGTGGTTTGAGATCATTATGATCTCAAACAGTGAAGTGTATAATAGGAATATCCTAGTTATGATTCCTGTTTTACAGGAAAATGATTAGTTAGTTGATTTTATGAATCTATGATGATTTACTATCTTTCCTGATTCATATTGGATTGTTCTTGTGACACCATCATGTATGGCACACAAGTTTGATTCAAAACCATGGATTTGGTTAGTTTATGCTTAAGAAAATCTTGGCTTTGAAAGATAAATATAGATACTCTTATCTGAATTTCCTAAGACCAATGATGTTGGTCCAAGGCTTAGGGATTCAAATCTTATCTAATTGGTTCATCTAGATAGTTCTGGTAGTAGTACCAGTTATTCTTGATTGATTCAAAGCATGGAAAAATGATAGTGAGCTTGATCATGTTATGGATCCTATGGATTTGTTCCTAAGGTGCTACCCTTCCTTTAGGGATGTGCCTAGAAATAGATCATAGGTATATGCATGATTAAATGGTAAAATATTGTTGGACAACCAGAGCAAGGATGTTGCTCTGAGCTCTGGTTGTACCTTGGTACTTAGTGGTTTGCCTTTAGAGTTTCAGAAATCCCTATGATGGATTCACCCCTATTGGGTGCTTTCTGGGGTTTTGTTTTTATAAAACAACACATGTTTCTCTCTAAATAAGATGATTAGATCATGTGAAGGTTTTATGAAACTCACCACAAAATCTGATGATGGTGTAGTAAGTTGGTGATGATGATCTTGATCTGGTTTTGCTGGACTACTTTGCTTGCTCTTGAGCTGGCCTGCTCCTCCTAGCTCCTGGGCTTGATCTTGCTGTCCACCTGATTCATCCCCCTCCTTATGTCACCATCCTGGTGATGTTTGGTCGATCCTTAGTTGATGTGGTTGCTGGCTGTGGTGCTTGGTTTAGCTGCTTTCTATACTGGCTATTCTTGTGTGTTGTGCAGTGGGCTGATGCACTAGTGCCTCCCACGGCTGTGCTGTGGTTTTGTGAGATTGGGCTGTGCTTGTGAGGTCGACAGCACACCATATGCATGCTGGTGAGTGTCCTGCTTGTGTGCCTGCTATGCACTTGTGGATATGTTCAGAATCTGGATATTTACTTTTACCTGGTTACTTTCATCTGGCTGGTGAATTTGTCCCTCTTGGCTGTCATCTGACTTCTGACTTTGAATTTATGAAAGACGGAATCTTTCCTATTGGTGAAACTTGCCCCTTTTATAATATTTCTCAATGATGAATTTGTCAAGTGCATTACACTGACATATCTGAGAGAAATAATACTAACACTAATCTTCTTTTGTTTTTATTTAGTCTTTGTTTTGCAGGTACAAAGACAAGATGAAGATTAAGTTTAGATTTAGATATAGGATAGTTAGTAAATATTCCAATGTAATTTTCTTATTCTTTTGTAATTTTCTTTTATTATTCTTGTAATCTTTAATTTATTCAATTGTAATAAAGATTATACTATTATTAATAAAGAATATTCCTATCCTTTGTATATTTTTTTTGTAAGTTGTGTGGATGATTCAAATAAGTTATAATTTCATAATTTGATTATATATATTGATGATAATAAATAAACCTTATATTCATTATTGTTTTTCATTAGATAGAATTCAAGTTGTAATATTTATCTCTTAATTGAATTAAGATTCAAAACTTATACCTAATTCATTTGAATTATAATTCAAACACTTAAGTCTTATATTTGAAATTCTTTTGAAAACACATAGCTCCTTAAGAACATCTCAAAGTTTATAACAATCATCCTTTAAGACTAAACCTAATCTCAAAGTATGAAAGAAACATTGATCACTTAGGTTTTTATTTGGCGAAAAATTTACCCACATTTCACAGATGAATGCATGCAACAATCCATATTCCTAAATCTACCCTTCGTTAGGTCCTAAATGCTGGGATGTTACAGTTGTCGCGAGCACACCTCTAAGCAAAAATACAGATCCTATTGGGAACCTTACATTTCCAAATCAGATTCCATATATTTCTAGAGTCATCCCCTATTTCGCTACTTCCACTATTCAGTTGTGCATTCCTTGACAGGTCAAAACCAAGCTTATAAGCGCTCTTGACTGAGAAAATACCTGACTTCTCAAAATGCCACGCTGGAACATCTTCACCGTGTTGCATGGCTTTCAGGCGCATAATGTCATCTGCATCATGTGTGAGGAACATCTTCACCCTAATCTGGACCTCATTCCAGGTCCTAGTGCCTAGAAGGAACAAATCCTTGACCTTTTTGCTTCTTTTATCGTGTTGAGTGTTTGCGATTTTCATTGGCATCCTACGGGGAATCCAATTACACCTTTGAAAATCCACGGTGGCCCCATCACCAATTCTCCGTATTATACCTTTTTCAGCAGTTCTAATCCGTGTTCAATCCCTCTCCAAGCGGGAGAGGCATCCGAGGTGAAGACTGTGTCCAAGAATCTTCCATGGGGAAAGTATATGGCTTTTCATAACCTAGCACACAAACTATTGGGGTTGTGCAGAATTCTCCAAGCCCGTCGAGCAAGTAGAGCTTGGTTGAACAGATGTGTGTCCCTAAAACCCATACCACCCTGGGTTTTAGGTAAGGTAAGATTGTCCCATGATGTTGAATGCACCTTCCTGTGCTCCTTGTCTTCACCCCACTAGAATTTTCGGAC
The DNA here is from genome assembly GCA_916181665.1 of Avena sativa. Taxonomy (NCBI): domain Eukaryota; kingdom Viridiplantae; phylum Streptophyta; class Magnoliopsida; order Poales; family Poaceae; genus Avena; species Avena sativa. The sequence continues at coordinate 292,303,992 of OV702296.1, forward strand.
GATCTTCATGTTGTCCTCGTGGAAGCCCATAGGTAGGATGAAGATGCTCATGATGAAGGTCGGCATAGCTTGGGCAACTGATTTAATCAAAATCTCCTTGCTCCCATGGCTATATGGTTCTCATTCCAGCCTCCTAGTCTTTTGGAGAATTTTTCCTTGACAGGTTGAAATTTCTCTGCCTTCATTCGACCTTCAGGAGTGGGGAAGCCCAAGTATTTTTCTTCAAAGCTACTATGTTGCAAAACAAGCCGGTTTTTTATTTCTTCTTGTCTTTCTTCAGTGCTACAACTACTGAATAGAATGGAGCATTTTCCTGCACTTAATAGTTGCCCCGTGCAGCTCTCATATAGGCGGAGCGTTTTTTTATGACATTTTCTTGCTGCAAATTAGCTTGGAAGAACAAGAGACTATCGTCAGCAAAGAGTAGGTGAGAGATACCTGGAGCCGTTCTGCAGATCTTTAAAGATTTCAACTCCTCCCTATACATTGCTCTTTCAAGAATCTTGGTTATTCCTTCAGCCACACAGAGAAAAATAAAGGGAGAGAGGGGGTCACCCTGTCTTAGTCCCCTAGATGGTTTAAACTGTCTAGACAACTCACCATTCAGTCTAACAGAGTATCTGACTGAAGACACACACTCCATGATTAATTTGACCCATTTAGGATGGAACCCCATTTTCAGCAGGACTCCTTTGAGATACCCCCAGTCCACTCTATCATAAGCTTTAGATAGGTCTAATTTGTAGGCGCAGAAATCCTTAGCCAGCCCTTTTCCTTTTTGTATAGCATGGAAGCATTCAAAGGCAACTAAAGCATTGTCTGTAATGATCCTCCTAGGGATAAAAACACTTTGAGTGACTGATATCAAATCATCTAGGTGTGGTCTTAATCTATTAACCAAACACTTAGACACCACCTTGTACACCACGTTGCATAGGGAAATGGGTCTAAAATCCTTCAATTCCAAGGCATTATTTGATTTAGGGATGAGCACAATAATAGTATCATTAACTCCCTCTGTCATAGATCCTGTTTTGAAGAAGTGCCTGACAACCTCTATCACATGTTCCTTAAGAGTAGCCCAATTTCTCTGAAAGAAACGCACAGGAAAGCCATCAGGACATGGGGCCTTCAGTGGACCAATTTGAAACAGGGCATCTGCTATCTCCCTATCAGTAAACTCTTTTAGCGGATCATCATTCATTTCCTTGGTCACCACATGGTGAAAGATGTTTAGGAGCTCGGTTGGGTCTACTTGCTGGTCTTTGGTGAAAATATTTGAGAAGAAGTCACCCGAGTACTGGAGCATCTCCTCTTTACTTTGCAACAATTGGTTATCACTGGTTTTTAGAGATGTTATTCTATTTTTCTTTGCCCTCCAAGTGGCTTTCATATGGAAGAATTTTGTATTTTGCTCACCCTCTTTCAGCCATTGAACTCTGGACCTCTATCTCCACATCATTTCCTCTCTTAGGAGCATTTCATCAAGTCTTGCAGTGACATGCCTTATTTCAGCGTTATGCAAATTTGGATTATGCATGTATAGCCTTTTCAGTTTGCTCTTTAGCCTTTTTATCTGCTTATCCACTCTCCCAAACTTTTCCTTGCTCCAAGTTTTTAGAGAGTCACTACTGCAGAAAGGCTTATAGACGCCAGGTGATTAGCGACAGGCAAACTTAGGCCAGTCACTAGTAAGTATTACCAGCGACAGGCAAAGATAAGCCTGTCACTAATACAAAACACTAGTGACATATATATAAAAGTGTCTGTCACTAGTATTTTTTGTAGAGACCGTCTGAATCAAAAAATTACTTAGTGACATGAATTTTATAAGTGTCGGTCACTGCTAAAGCTATGATTAGTGACAGTCTCAATATGCTTGTCACTAGTATTTTGTTTTTTCTCTCAAAATTACTTAGTTCTTTTTTGTGCGAACCCACAACAACCTCAGAAGTTAATCTCGATTGAAACTTATCTCCTTGACCTACTTCCTTCCTCATCACGGCGTCAACACAGAGATCTAAGATCACATGATATTTTCTAGCATGCGCACTCTCCGGCGGCCGCGCTCCCCAGTTCATCGTCTTCCACCCACCACTGCGCCCACCTCGGTTGCTAGAGCGAATAATCCTGGCCAATCCCGCCGATCCCCTCCTAAACCAATCTATTGATCTACTGTCCTCCTCTAACCCCGGTGCCTGGCAAAGGAATCGATCGCGAAATCCAGGTCGTCTTGGTACCATGAACCAAGGCCTTGGATTCTGACTTCTGAGCCATCCAAGTGCTAGCTTGCCTAGCTTGCTCGTGCGTTTGTGCGCGCATGTCGCCGGCCGGCCGTCTGAGCCTCGCCGGCGTGCATCTCTTCGTCCGTAGCTCCGCCTTCTGGTCACCATACTACCACTCCGTCGATCTTTCTTCCGTCTGGATCCGAATGACTATATGTCTATCCGGGATACAGGCTACGATGTACAGGTATGTCCCAGACATCATCCGATCCTATCAATATCTTCTCACCAATGATGAGTGTTGCACGGGACTAAAATACTGGACAGACTGGATGCCCCATCATGGTCTCTAGCCCATTTGAGGTTTTTTTGTCATGTCGGTGGTTTGAAGTTGAACACCACTACCTTCCTTCAATTTTTGTGATTATTATGCTTCTTTATGTCTTCATATTCCGTAACTAACATTGTATTATGCAGCAATCTTGCGGTCATTGTGAGAAAACAATGACATACCTTCCTTCAAGTTTGAAGTTGTTTTGTTTGCAAAGGCTGAGCAGTAAATCTTTCTAGATAGGTTAGTTACGTCTTGTATATTCTGTACTATCTCATATTGATTCCTCTGACTTGTAGTAAGTTTATTTGGATGACAGAATTGGTAAGTTTGCAAAATTGGTGAGAACTAAGACATACTTTTTTTATTAGCAGATTCAAGAGATTAACTAGAAACGTGAGCAATTATAAATTCAAGGCAAGGTAGTTCATACCGGAATCAAATCATGGTGCCACAACATGGTAATAGTCAACGTTCACAACCAGGTCAGGATGCATCACTTGATGTGAATGCTACACATTATAGATATTCTTCTGAATACCGGTATATTTGTCTAAGCATACAACATTTTGATTTTAGAACTCACTAAATGGTAGAAAATATTACCCCACTGGTATTGGTGCAGCATGCAAGTATTATACTTAGAAAAATATGTTTATTATATGCCAACATAGATGTGGTTAATGTGATTTGATACCACATAAAACCTTGCACATTTTGCGCACTTGTTATTATATAATTGTTATTCTTGCACTGATGTAAAAAAAACTTGTCGACTTTGTTGTGCCTCTTCTTAAAATTCTTCAACCATAACAAGTTACAAAAATCAGTGCCGCAGAGAACCTAGATCTGCAAAACAAATTGTCATCTTATACTGTCAATTAATTTCATGCTATTGGTTTTATATTTGATTTTTTAAATTATGTACAGTTATGTTACTGCAGGCACAGGGCCACGACGATCCAGCCATGTCCTACTTGTATTCGACCACCTTGCCCGTCTCCTTCTTCCGGTTGTTGCCAAGAACCGCACCGCCGCCCGAGCTACTCCTCACTGGCGGCAACGCTGGAATATGGGGAAGGTGGCGGCAGCGCAAGGGTAGTTGGGATCCGACGGCGGCATGTTTTCTGCCTATCTAAAGATGATTACTCCTCATATACATTACTTTGTAGAAGCTCATGGACAAAATAAGAATGGGCCAGGTGTTCTCAAAGGTATCGACGCAATATGTAATTGAAGCCACTATTTTGTTAAATTTTAACTTTATTTGTGCTTCATGTTCACATTATAATTATGTGCAGATCGCCCTAGAAGGACGCCAATGAGTCAAGGTCACATTTCTAGACCTTGAGTACCGGACAACTCTGGGTACACAAAATGTGATTCTGCCTAACCAGGTCGCTCAAGCTGCTAAATTGAGCCCACATATTTTTTAAGCTATGGTAAGTGACAACCTCTTAGAACTGCAGCATGCGTACCATTTACTACAAAGTGGGATTACCTAGGCCGAAAGGATCACTTTCCCTTCCCGGTCTCTTAGAATTGCAGCCTAGGTTCCACTGCTTTCCTCCTGTAGGTAGATGACATCTAGATTTAGCTTATGCTAGTCTTTTTCAGTTCTTGTCTAGCATTCCAACAAATTTTTAGTTTTTCTTAGGAGCCCATCACAAGCACAACGCTTTCTTTCCTTGTTGTACAGCTATAGGTCTGGATCATTAATCTACATAAAAGGGAGAAAATCTACATAAAAGGGGAGAAGTAGAACTGGATAAATAGTGTTGTTTGCTAAATACTACAATTTATATATTTATTTGTAAATTTATTTGTAAAGTAGTACGATGATCATCTATTTTTCTGTAGCAGAAAGCTTGCTCATTCAAAGCCCAATATAAGTTTAATTTTCTTTGTTCAAAGCTAACAGAAATAATCTGCTTTGTGCATAGCAAGAAGGAAACAAAGGCATGGAGTGTAGGAAAATGGACTTTAGTCTTGGATTGAAGCTTACAAATTAGAATGATTATAAGAATCAAATTTGTGTTTTCTTTCAAGGATGGATTTATCTAGTCATATTTGTTATTCAAGATATTCATGCTAAATCTTGTTGGTACTACCCGAAAAATAATATCTTATTGGTACAACATGTTATTGTGCTATCTAAAATATTCGTGGAAAATGCATTTAATTTCTTATAACATCTTATTGTGCTATATGGAATATTCATGGAAACCGCATTTAATTTTTTTATCAAAACATAAACCAGTGACAGTCAGGATAATGAGTCTGTCACTAGAATAACACTAGGATGCAGCCTTTTAACCCAACCAGTGACATACATCACTTTTGCCTGTCATACTAGTGACTGGCACGTGTAAATGCCTGTCACTGGTAAACATACTAGTGACAGGCACATGCCCGTCACTAGTAATCTCATATCAGTGACTAGTCATTAGTGACAGGCACTTTGCATGTCACTAATGGGCATTTTGAGCCTGTCACTGATAGTCTATTTGCAGTAGTGAGTTCATGGTCATTTGTAGGTTAATCTTTATGTCAGATAGATTATGCGCTTTTCTGCAACTAGACCAGACCTCAGCAATCTCTTCTTCTAAGGAACCATCTCTTTCCCACATATACTCATAACGAGGACAGTAGGTCGGAGGATTATCCACCATGGTCTTTCCAACCTGTAGAACAATGGGCAAATGGTCTGACCGAGAAGAAACAAGATGCTTCACGGAAGCATCAATAAACAGATTGCACCATGCTTGGTTGGCCACAACTCTATCTAATCTGACTCTGACATTTTTTCTGCCTTCTTGCTTATTGTTGTACGTCCATGGTACTCCACTATATCCCCAGATCCTGGAGGTCACAAAACTGCAGAGTGTCTCTAAAATCCTGCATTCTTCTTTCACTTCTCTTAGATTCAGAGAAATGTTCACTCTGCCAGAGGGCTTCGTTGAAATCACCCAACATGAGCCAAGGCAGATTCACAACACGGTTGATTTTGATTCTTTTTAGAAGTTTCCAAAATTCAGGTCTACTCTGAGCACACGGTTCTCCATAGACAAAGGTGCTCCTCCATTTTATTCCACTAGGCTCTTGGATTATTACATCGACGTGGTGAGGGATAAACTTAATAAGGTCTATTGATACATCATTGTTCCACCAGAGAGCTAGCCCACCACCTTTACCCGGCAAACAAACAGGTAAGCAATTAGAGTAACCAAGACGCCTACACAAGCCCTCGATCATCTTTTTGTTCTGTCTTGTTTCAGAGAGGAACACAATACTAGGGCAGAGATCTCGCACCAGGCGAGACAAATCCTGAACTGTCCGAGGCTGTCCAAGCCCTCGGCAGTTCTAGACCAGGACGATCATGGCTCCTGCCAGGCGCTCACGCTAGCGCCCAACAGTGGACCGGTAGACCCAAGACCGGTAGCTTCCTTTTCCTCCATTCCTTCCTTGTTGTTCCTGTGTCCCCTCTCTTCCTCTTGCACAACTTCTTGGTTGGCTTCATCTCTGTTGTTGATGTCGTTTAGCTCAGCTTTCTTCAGTATTCGGAGCCCCTCCTTTCCGAGACACTCGGACAAAGTAGGTACTTGGATAGTGCTTTTCTTGGCGTGGTGCATCTCCTGATCCTCTCCCATGGCCTCCTCCGACCTGGGTCTCGCCATACTGGCACCCCATATCACGAGAGGTGCTGATTTGGTGAAGCTTTGTGCTTTCATACCTTCTCGCTCCCTACGCTTCCATTGCTTGGCCTTGGTTTCTTTGGAGGAGATTGTAGCAAAGGCCGTCTCCTTGCCTTGCTCACCTATCTGTGCGTTCGAGGCCACGACGCCCGTGCCTCCACCAGTACTATTGCCGGCCATGATGCCAGTGCCTCCGCCAGGGTTGGTGACATCCTAGTTGTTGTGGTTGTCCCCGAGAGGAGAAGCGACCCCATTGTTACTGTAGAGGGTGTTGTTCTGCTCCTCGTCAAGTTGTACTGGCATGTTCATGTCCATGGCTATCATCTTGTCGTTGTCCTCCTCCAGGGCCACTGCAGCGGCAGGCTCGCTAGCTTCGCTTTTGTTTGGGACCTCCACCGATCCCTCCACTTCTACGATCGGCATGCTATTGGGGAGGATGTTGTTGTCGACAAACTTTATCTGTGAAACCTTGTCCGCCACTTGCTAGATGGCGCCTTGGTGTGTGATGATTGGAGCAGGCTTGGAAGCACGCCACGGTGCTGTGAGCATTGGTTCATCTTGGGTCATTCCCATGGTGTCGGGCAGGAACCAAGTACGGGGATCTTCAAAGTGTACTGATTGGACTCGCATGTCCAAACTGAACTTAACCTTCCTGTCAGCGACTGGGAGATTGCACCTAGCCTCCATATGCCCAATGTAGCCATAGAACACACATACATTAGGCAGTATTTCATAAAAAGATGAACTTTCACCTTATCTCCAGTGATCTCATCGACCAGGATGATCTTCTTCCTGAGCGCGGCGTACAGGGGAAGTTGTACTCTTGCTCTAAGGAACTTGTACGCAATGTTGCCACGGGAATTGTTGTCGGTCATTACCGTTGTGCCTATTTCTTCTCTAAGCATCCATGTAAGGTTCTTCCTGAACAGGTAGCAGGGAATACCCCGGAACTGAACCCACATCGGGACGTGCGTGAAGAACACCAATGCAGGGTCACCTCCTTCTTCCATGGGCTCGACAAGGAACACATCCATCTTGTACTGCCACGGACCTCTGTGGACAACGTGTTGATGATCACCTTCCTCCGTGAACCTGATGATGAACTTGAGACCTTCGTCTGCTTCGATCTGGTGTGCTTCCGCTTGTCCCCTGATTCTCCACACCCTCTTCATGCGCTCGATCAGCACTGTGGAACTCACCAGGAGTGTGGAGAGGAAGAGACCGATGCCGACGAAGCATGGGCGCACAGACCACCTGGCTCCCGACATGTTGATGACTAACTCCCGTTCTTCCGCATCCCCTTCCACAATGACCTCCTTGTCCTTCTGCATGCTGGGGAAGCCCAACTGGTGGCGTCTCGCCTCTGCCACATCCACCTCGCTAGATGAACTCGCCTGATACGCCGCCATGGCTCGGTTGCCTTCTATGGTAGTGTACTTGGAGCACTGGCCCTCAGCTGGATAGATTGCTTGTGTGGATTTCGCAGCGCAGCCCCAGGGATTTATAGGTCCTTGATCTGCGTTGGATCCACCGCAGATGAATTGGGGATTTAATCCCCTAAATACCTATCCTTCATTGTCCATTTGTAACGGCGCATTCGCTTCCTCCGTTTATCCATATTTCTCCATAAAATTGACATTAGAGCTGGCCTCGACAGGATCCGGCGGCCCTGGGCACTCCTGAGGCACTCTCATATCTTCAATCGTCTTGATGACTCGCGACCTCAATCTTAATATGCTCTGAACTAAGCCAACTGCGGCTAATTCGATCTGCTTCGCTCGGCTGGTTGATTTGGTGCGATTTGGGAAAAAAGGGATTGGTGTATGTGTCTCGCTTGGGTTTCTGAATGGATCTTTGGTTGATTTGGGTTTCGGTGCTTACGAGGCCTCGATTTGGTGGAGGATTTCTGGGGTCGCCATCGTGTCGCCCATGGGGTGGGAGGGACAGAGGAACCGTCATCTCCTTCACATATGTGATTGATGAACACTTGTGATGTGATTGATGAATACTTGTGAACATTTGTGCTTGCTGATGTATTATATGTGAACTGGAACATTTGTACTGCTGTGTGTAGCTTTTATGTATATTTCTGTCAATTTTTGTATATTTCCTGTAATATACCTGTTAAATACCTGTATTTGTACCAGATTCTGAAAATTTCGAAAATCTAAAAAAAGGTTCTTTGACGCATATGGCTATATGCGCCACATAATTCTGTCCCAGATTCTGTGGCGCATATGGCGATATGCGTCACAGAATTCTTAAATTCTGTGGCGCATATACATATGCTCGACAGAACAACAATTTAGTGGCGACCACTAGATACGCTACAGAAATCTTTTTTGGTGCGCCACTTATAACCTTTTTCGTAATAGTGATGTTTCAACTATTGGAATCTTATATGTCGATTTTCCCTAAAGTAGAAACATGATTTATATCGTTGTCCACATTTTCTCTCGGGCAGAATGGATATATTTTTCCTAGTACCTTCCATTCTTATGTGGACTAAAACGAAATGAATGGAAATACAATATCCATACGGATATATTTTCTTTGTCCATCTCTTGCATTCGTTTCACATGTTTCACAATTAGACATTTATATAACCAATATGGGAGGAAATGGAGATGGATATCCGAACAACAAGTTATTTATAGATCAAGCGCTGCAACGTTTGTGCTGCCACCCCCGAAGCATAGTGCTGCCACCCATATGGTGGCATAGTGCCGCCACCCACAAACGCACATAGTGATGCTACCCACACTAGGATAGTGTCATCACCCATGGCATAGTGCCGCCACCCACGATATAATGAATGCCGCCACCCACAGAGTCACTAACCCGACAAATAGACTAACTCAACCTAAAATCAATCTATAATCAACCTAAACATTTCTGGACTACATAGACCTAAATCAACCTAAAACAATTGTAAACTAAAATGATCTATAAAGAAAATAAAAAAGAGAGGATTTTGGATCGGGGATGCTCACTGCGGGGTCGGGGACGAGCTGCCACGGGAGGCGGAGGACCGGAACACTGACAAGGGAGACGACGGGGCTGGGGACGCGGCGAGGCTAGGGAGAGCAGCGCGGGCGAGGTGGTCACGGGTTGTGGTCGGAGGCACGGACGAGGCACGTCAGAGGAGAGGGAGATGAGGTGGCGCAGCACGAGGGGAGAGAACGGGAGGAGGATAGGAAGTGGCAGGGCTGGGGAGGCGGCTGGACTAGGGAGGGCGGCAAGCGAGAGTGAGAGATGGAGAAATCGGGAAATGAGAAATGGAGAAAGGGGTTGTTCGAGGGAGGGAATATGGTCGGGTGGTAGGTGGACAAATCGATGGCGTACCAAAACCGTGGTATGCCACCAGTAACAACCTTACTGGTGGTGTAACGTACAAAAATCATTGTACCAGACTGCATCCAATTTTTCAATACGTACATGGGCGGATCCAGCATGTAAGCTAGGGGGCATCTCCCCCACTCAATTTTCATTCTCTTTGTATTTTGCTAAGCTAATGACTGATTTGCCCCTACTAAGTAAAGAGATTAGATTCAGTTAGAACATTCTTGCCCCCTCTAAAATTTTATCCTAGGTCCGCCACGACACTAGTTTTAGCGGTGGCGTACGCATATTTTGATGTGCCACTGATAGTATTCCACCTATAGACATTTTCCTGCTAGTGAGTACATGTTTAAAATTACCTAAAAATCTGCATATACCATTAAAAATAAAACAAATATGGCTAGATCGGCCAATGTTGATCGACACGGCATGATACATAAACGGTTCGCCAACGCCGACTATGCTGCATGTCAAAGAGCAAAGGTACTCCCTCGATTTAGAAATATAAGATGTTTAACTAACCCTACACATTAATAGGTGTCTAGATACGTTAGTTTTACTAACCTAAAACATCTTATATTTCTAAACGAAAGGAGTACATCCTTAACATGTGGTTCCTATGCTCACCAGCACCTCCACTATCATGTGCGTTCAGCCCTTGAACTTCCGATAATACGAACAGGCAGGCATGTCCCAATGGGCCTTGTGGTGCCATCGTACGTTCACCGTATCCGACCTTGACACAAGTCCCACACCGGACCTCATAGTCATGGGATATTCGACGAAATGCTCTTACAGTGATAAGATACTGGAGAAATGCTCTCATAGTGCCTGGGTTATTATCTTTCGACTTGATCGGTCGCATATGTACTAGTGGCAATCTTTGAAACACGTTATGAGGAATAATATATTGAATATAAAATCAAATACGAAAAAACCCTTGCGTATGTGCTAGTGGTCACTAACTTGATCGATCAACATTTGAGAGAAAAAAATTGAACTCCTCACGCCAGCAATCTTTGGTATATGACACTAGTAGAAAAAAAGGCTTCGGTTTGGTCCCGAGTCTGACACTAGTTCCGGTTTGTTACAGACCAAGACTAGTGTTTTTCAGCGGCTAGGAGCCTGGGAAGCTCTAGTTCGGGGTCGTTCCGGACCTTTAGTCCCGGCTCGTGATACAGCCTAGAAATAAAGAAGCGTGGGCGCGGGCAACACCCTTTAGTCCCGGTTAATGTTTCCAACCAGGACTAAAGCAACACCCTCTAATGCCGGTTTGACACATAAACCGGGACTAAAAAATCTGGCAATTCTTTCTGGCAGAAAAACGGGAAAAAATCCTGTCGTGGCGGGAGATTTCTGTCCACGCCCCACCCCCGATCGCATTGTCTAGTTTCAAAAGCATGCCACAAAATTATAAAAAAATCCAAAAATAAAATCCTTCAAATGTCATGAAAATTAACAAACATGAATTTAGTTGTTACAAAAATTAACAAACATGCATTTCGTATTAAGTGATTTAGTTGTTACAAAAATTAACAAACATGAATTTCGACATATTTTGCCAAACAAAATGTCATGAAAACTTCAAATGGATATAACTTTTGCGTATGATGTCAGGAAAAAGTACAACCTATCAAAATGTGCAGAACAAAAATTTGAGCTTGATTTCAACCGCCTTAAGCCGTTTTGGATTCTTTTAGATTTTTAGAATTCAAAAAGGAAAAAAAGTTATTTAATAAATTAACTTATTTAGCACAAACAATTATGCCATGTTTGGATTCCTCACATTTTTTTAATAATAATGGATATATTATTTGTCAAATTTCTATTTACCGATTTAAAGATATTATTTATGCCATATTAAATGAATAAATGGCAAAAAATGAATAAATATTATTTTAGTTAGTTTTTTATTTTCATTGGAATAAAATATTTATTATTACTTATTTATTGTTGTTTACTTAAATAGTTGTTTATAGTTTCGAAAAATAAAGACGTGTGATATATTGATATGAGCTAATAGGATTGATATGATAGTCTTGACAACAAGATACAATATACTTCACGCAAGGACATCCTGATGAAACAGAGAAGTTAAGCATGCTTGGGGTAAAGTGTTAGGATGGGTGACCGACCAGAAAGTTTGACCATGAGTGTAATTTTATATAAGATTAAGTATAGTTAGTGTTAAAAATGTTCCAAATGAGAGGATTAACGAGTCAAACAATTCAACAGTTCAAAAATAATTGAAAAAAAGAATTCGATTTTTTTTAGAAAATCTATGGACTAAAGGTCCTCCGCCCCCTGCTCCGGAAAGTGGCCACGTGGTGGCCTCTAGTATTGGTTCGTAGCAAACCGGAACTAGAGATAGGGGACTTTAGTCCCGATTTCATAGTTCCAGGTGTGAAACCACTAGTGTGATGACACTTAGAGCATCTCCACTCGTTGGACGAATCCAGGCCGAAATCCGTACCTTTTTTGGCCGGACGGAACTTGATTTCGCCCTGGGTACGCTCAGTTTCCCACTCGCGTACCCAGGCCGAGTCCCAGGTTCGGCGAAATTCAGTCAAACTCGGCGAAATATGGGCGAATATAGGCGGATTTTATTAAGTAGGGCGAGCACATACTACATCGAGTTAAAAACTAGGAAAAGGCCTCCGCCACCGTGGTCGACGCCGGACGCCGCAACTACAGGCCGAGGCGAGGGTGGTTGCCGGCCTGGATGTGCTCCATGACGCCGGCGAGAGTTCGCCCTGGAACGCTCCAGAAGCGACGGCGAAAAGTCATATTGTGGCGCTGCGGCGGCGGCGAGCCCGGCGGACCGTTGTGTCGGGCGAGTTCCGCGAGGCGCCTGTCGGCGAAGAACTGCCTCCACAAGACCAGGTTGCCAGGATCCGCGTCTTGCATGTCGGCAATAGCCCCCTGGAACTCTCTGGCGAGACCCGGGTCTTGCATGTCGGCGATAGCCACCAGGATCTCTCCGGCGAGGTCCTCGTCGGCCGGCACCGACGGAACAGGGATCCCGCCGGCACTGAGTTGCCAGCCGAGGGGGAGACGAGTGTCCGGCGGCGCCGTATAGCGCGCCTCGCGGAGCAGACGGGCTTCCCACGGTGTCATCGTGCGTCGGCCGGGAAATCCCTCGGCCATGGCTTCTCGGCGGAGTTGAGGAGCAAGAAAGGTGCGAACGTCCGAAGTTCGCCGGAGTTGTGATGGTGTGAGAGACTGTGAAGAAAGACGGCGAGATGCACGCCTTTATAGGCGGAGTTCGGTGACGAGGGCGGGAAGGGTGTAGCGGCGAGGGAGGGAAAAGGAAAACGGCGGGAAGGAGAAAACGGCGGGAAGAATGGCGGTGAGTCGGCTTCTGTCGCTGACAGACTGGTCCACTCGGCCAATTTGCTACGTCCGGCGTTCCCAGGGCGTACCCAGGATCCTGGGTTCGGCCTGGGTAGTCCGGACCAAAGTTGGCCCAAATCCGGCCGAAAAGAGGTCCATGGGTACGCGACTGAGCTGATTTTCGGCGTCCGGACCGGCCTCCTGGGTAGGCGAGTGGAGATGCTCTTACATCTCACAACTACTCACTTTCCTCTTCTGCTCTTCTAGTACAAGTGTACAACAACATCTTCCTCCTATAAAACATGTGAAGCGTGAACTAAATGCATGACACAGGATCAGTTGCCGTCTCCAAGGAAAAAAAAAGATTATGAACAATTTACCAAAGGGAATTCATATCCATGCTCTCCTAGCGGGCTTCATGAGAATAGGAGGTGTTGGGATAAAGATACCTTCTCCGATGGCATGGACCGCGGCTGTACACTGACCTACTTTAACCACGACACAATATAGTTTTACTGCGCTGGGAATTTAGGTACATGGTTTTTAGAGATCTCTTACACGGTACCCTCTTGGACCTGCCTAGCGCCTACATCACACACAACTATTGATAGTTTCTTCATGTCTCACTTTTACCCGCAGCCCTGTTCCTTTCTGTGCATTGGCTTCTGCCAGCCCATGTCTGCTCAATGCAACTGTGGTCGCCAGAAAGGTCTTAGGGCTGGTGGCTGCGCGTGTGTCTACAACTTGAGATACATGAGCACGAGAACCAAACCTTGCAGTTATGAGATGCACATCTTGATTTGAAAACATTCAAAATGTAATCTTGATTAATTCTTCTCTCTCTCTTTTCTGCTTGAACTTATCGACTGGCTGAGATAAATTCTTTGATTCACTGCAACATTACCAGACGGATGACTGATTTTTTTGTGATCTGTATGTGTACGTATTTGAACGACACTTGCTTACGCGATAGACTCAAAACCCACTTTTCCTGTTGCAGCCCTTGCAAACCCTAACGCAGCATAATGGCATGTTTACAACGATGAGGAATTTTTCATCCGATAACGTGTACAATTAAAAAGCGGTCAAAATAAACAAACACAACAATGATACCAACAAACTTTTACATTGACTCTCACCTTATTTTCATCATGGGTGTGTTTTCCAGAAAGAAGGCAATGGGCAGTTTATTTGCCTTTTTTGTTCAGATACGAAAAGAAAAGAAAAACACGCATACACCTCGAAGGGAATATAAGATCATGAACAAGTTTTCCAAAGGGAATTCATCCTTGTGCTCTTCTAGAGGGCTACATGAGAATAGGAGGCGTTGGGTTAATGGTACCGACTGTGATGGCACACAAACGAGGGTGTCCACTAACTAGCTTTAGTCGAGCCGCAGCATAAGCTTACAGCTTTGCTATCAGGAGTAGGACATTTTCCATTGGTTCTTACGGTATTGTTTCCAATAGCCTGCCAAATGCAAAGATAGGACATACTAGTACGCTATAATTGATTCTTCCCATCGCAGCCCTGTCCCTTTGTGCGTCGGCGCCTATGGCTTCTGCCGACCGCCGTGTCCCGCCCCATGCAACTGTGGTGCTTCGCATTGCATTTCATCTAGGGAAAGTGGCCGTCAGATTAGACCGAATGTCGACTGCGCGTGATTCTCCGACTTGAGGAACATGACCACGACAATCACACCGTACAGTTATCTGAGCCTTAGCGGCTCGTCGACAATCACACCGTACAGTTATCATATATTGAGCTTGATTTGAAACATTCAAAGTGTAATCTTCTAGATTAATTCTTCTACTTTTTCTTCTCGCATCCGATTGACCGGTTGAGATCAGTTATTTGATTCGCTGCAGCGCTTATTTGACTTATTTGCGATTTTGATGTGTACATATATATATACAGCGCTAGTTCTCTGCTCTCTTCCAGGATAGGCCTACAGACCCTGCAAACCTCACAGCAAACATTCTGTCGTATTGCCCATGAAGAGGAGGTTTTAGCCCGATAACATGCGCAACTACTAAACCTATCATACAAAAAGATAAAAACTCACAAAGCACTCGTGCCAGAAAATTTAACTTGCAAAACCAAAACACAACAACTGCATTGTCTTTCATTAACTCAGCTATTGGGTCATTAAATTCTAGTTTTTAACTCCGTGTAGATGCTTCGTCAGACGTGAAGGATTATCCAAGGATGAAATGTTCATATTTTGACACCACAATTTTGTTTACCGTGTGTACGCAGTTCACGCTTTAGCCTTTCCGAATATGTGTTGCAAAAGGCTGCATTTATATTTTCAGCAGTACATACATCTTAGTTGTAAAATGTATTTTTTTTCATCTTTTTAGTGAAAGTGAAGAACTTTCTCTACTTTATCAACCAAACATAATTATTAGCACTGAACCAGTTTAATAAAAATAAAAGAAATGATTACAAAGAAGTTCTTCCTGTGTGATTCGATCGGCATCAAAACAAAATTGGCATGGCTTATCAAGTATTGCGTGGGCTTATGCAATGAAAATCGCGTAGCCACAAGGGACGGGTCGACAAAAAGGTGGGCCCCACAAATTGATTTTGAACCAATATTAAGATTTTCAAAGCACTCCAAGAAAGATAGCATGATGGTCTAATCAATGTAGTTTTTCTTTATCCCACTAGGTCAAGGTTATATAAACTGCTAGATACATGCGGAAAAAAAAGGACACATGAGAAAAGGCTCGGAGAAGGAGACGAGAACATTTGCGCTTTCCTTTATAAGCCACATGCTAGTATTGCTAGTTATATGCCAAGTACATTGTCCATTTGCGTTTTGATTGGTTTCCTTGAGATCTCTTTGTTCATGAGGATGGGAGGCTTTGGGAACAAGAAGTTCAGTTCACGAATGCCTGCGCGTAAGGATTGGCCACATTGTCCTGGCACATCCTCGCAAGTAGCTAGTGCGTGCCAACACTTGTGAACTACAGCGTCTGAACGCGGAAATCCCGCTGTCATAGCATCTCCAACTCATGGCACTCCAACGCGTCAAAGTCCAAGATGAACAGCAGTGTCGAGCCGTCTAGGTATGGTCCCAGGCGTTGTGGCTGCCCAGCTGCACTAAGGCTAGTCACTGTGGGAGAGTATCACATTAGTAATATCATGTATATGATACTTCCTCCGTCCTAGAGTGTAAGTCACAATCCTCTAATATCTTGACCCAAGGCTTAACGTGATTGGGACTGAAATTGTGACTAATTCGGCCGGACTGTGATGTTTGGTATCTGGTACAGCCAATAAAAACAGCCCCATAATTACTGCATGCATGGTACTCCCTCCGTCTCGGTTTATAAGACCTACGCGTATTTCTAGATCGATAAATTAACCAACTTACTATGATGTACATAAGATAAAAATTATAATATTAGAAACTTCAAATGTTATATTTTCTAATGATATAATTTTTATATTATATAATCTATTATATACTAAAAGCAATATAAGGTTGTTTAATGGAGACACCAGGTGAATCCACATTATCTTAATTATTTTAAAGAGTTAGATTTAAAATCTATGGCTGGGATTTAATGAACATATTAGTTTTACGTATCCTTTTCTCAAGGAACGTTCACTTTTTTAGTCAACAAACTTCGGCATACATTATGGGTCCAACACGTCCACAACACATCTAGCGTGTATGGTTCTGCTTTTTTTTGGCAAACGAAAAGGAGTCCTTGTGTACAACGGACTGGTATAGTATGGAAAAAAAGTTTAGATATCCCACCGCTTGCACAAGGAATTGCACAGAATTCGTGCGACAAATCTGTAGATACAGTCGTGTCTTCCGGCCGGCCGCAAACAAGCCCGTGTATTCCTACCGGCCACAAACGAAATACTGTCCACGTGCAGAATGGAGATTGACAGGAAATACATGTAGTCTTGCAAAGGAAAAACAATTGGAAAAATTCGCTGCATAAGGAATTGCATGAAATAAACATTGAATTATATATAGAAACCGATAATTATATAGAACTAATCCACGCGAACAGATACAATACTACTTCAGACACAAAAGGGCAAATATATAAGTATTATTTGAAAGATGTTTTTATTTTATTTTTCTCACGGTTGCATTTGGTGTTCTTTTAAGGGAGAGAAAAAATGAATTTCAATACTGATGTAAGGATTTTCTTTCACAAGTATTAGCGTTATTTGAAAATAAAAATATTGAATACACGCCAATGTTTTCGTTAACATGTTCTTTCAAGAGTGGAGCTAGAGACCGTTAGTTGTGTATACTACATCAGATTCCAGTGAGTAAATTTTGTCCAAGTTTTTAGAAAAAACATTAATATGTACAACCCAACATTAAGACAGATTGATACATCATGAAATATATTTTCATATGTTATCTATATAATATCATAATTCTTGATAGTCTTTTTGTAAAAGTTTAGTCAAACTTTACTTATCTTGAGTTTTCAAAAAAAAATAGGCCATATTCACTAGAGTGGATGTAATATTTGTTTGGATTGGTAACCGACTTTGTTTGCTTGGTTTGGCAGCACATCATGGGATTTCTAGATATTTTTTTCAATAAAAGGAAGATGAGTAGACAAGCATGCCTCTTCATAACCTCTAGATATTTGTCTCATGGGTTAATCATTTCCTTCGCATGTATTATGCACGACACAACTATGGAAGTGGTGTGTATTCAAATGTTACTATAAATATATTACGGAGTCAATTACTTATGACTCTGATATTGTAACTACCGACCAAAGTTTAAATATGAAATTCATGGTTAAACATCCAATGCTAACAATGAAGACAAAACTATACCAATAATTGAGGTGTCAATTATAGATTTATGTAAGATTTATAAATATTCCAACTTAATTATGTGCTTAAACTAATGTTTCACTCGACATGGTTCAAAATCAACGTGGAAATTTGAAGAATAAGAAGAATTCCAATTTCTGAAAAAAGAAGGTGTTGGTAATGATTGGAGAATCATCATAATAGGGTGTTTGGTGCACATAAGGAGCCAGTTGAACTATGTACTAAGGTATAATTGTATAAAGGTGCAATTGTGCATCTTGGTTGAACAGTTCAATAATAAAAATTAATATTATGTATTACGTTGTTTTATTTGATATTTCACTTGAGTTCTTCCCGCTTTAAATTATTAGAACGGAAGAAAATTGTGTTGAATGGTATATTTTCCATATAACTTAATTGACTTATCATTACCTCTTCGACTCTCTAGAAAAATAATCTTTTGTGTTCGGTGCAAGGAACAAAAGATATACATACAAATATTTTTGTTGACTGTATTTAAGTACCCTTATTATCTTTAGAAAAGTCATGTGTGATGATTATGTACTATATAACATAGGATTTGATATGATTTCTATTCAACCATAGATTAGTCTTCTTTGCTAAAACATAAAGCTTTGTGGGAAATTGGTATTATCAGGAACATATTGAACTCATGATGAGCGATACACTAAAAATGGCACCCACATGACCATGAATCGGCATATGAGTAAGAGATGGAGCTCTGATTGTAGGAACAGAAAGCTTGAGAGTGTTTTGCTCATTTATTAGTTCAAAACTTTTCTAGATCTTTTTATAAAAGATAGGTTAATTATGTATGCCACATAAGTCTACCAATCTTGTGAAGATAATATCTCAAGAACAAAATCTTGAGAGTGTGTTGGTCATTGATTAGTTCAAAAATTCGCTAAATCTTTTTATAAAAGATAGAATGATCATATAGCCAATCTAAGCCTAACATTGAATAGTAATCTGTGTTGCTATGTATAAGACAACATATTTTTAGGCTAAAGAAACTTTTAGTGATTGCCCTCGCATTTGCGAGGGCTATCATGCTAGTTCATATTATATAGCTCATGCGGACGACCTAGGTATACGCGTAAGTCTTATAAACTGGGATAGAGGTAGTAGAAGTGTCAAACCGATGCATGTGGAGGATAGGAAGGTGCGTACTACATGTGCTAATTAACTCCAATTAATGCAATTTGTGCCTTATTTGTTTCGTATGCGGGACAATCTGAAAATGATATTGTGACTTACACTTTAGGACGGAGGGAGTACTAGCATATGATACTATCCCTATAACAATTAGTATTATCTAGTTGTATCATAATCTCTCATAGTATTTAATTATTTGTAAAATCTCAATGCAATTTGATGTATAAGATGTATATGACTAGCCCTAAATCAATAACCTGGTACGGATATTGGTAGTTGCTCATTCACGGATGACTAGGTCACAGGCCCGAGCCCATTGGGGTGCAGCCGTAGAAGGCTCGGAATTTTCAAGGACACAAAAGTTTGGTGTAACGTTATATATATATATAGAGTATATCTATTATATACTAAAAGCAATATAAAGGTGTTTTTCGAGGCACCGGGTTGATCCACATCACCTTAAAATAAATCTGAAAAAAAAGTGTAAGACAACTCCATATGTACATCACGTATTGGAGAAGGACACGACGTGCCTAACTGATTCTCCTTTCGGAAATTGACCATAGAAAAACAAAAAGGTGTACTGGGTGCCAACAAACAAAAAACTAGAGCAGAGAAATCTATGGGCTCCTCAAGCTCTCAGTGATCGATAAGACTAGATCAATTTAGAAAATACCTTTTTTTTTACGTAAATCGCCTGTTTAGTTTTATGATCAAAATATGTTCAATCAGGAACATCAATCTTCAATAGATTTTTGTTGCATGGTCACAGAATCAATATCACCATAATGTATTAGAAAAAGTAACACCATATTGTAAGAGTAGAAAAATTAACAGATAAGACTTCATTAGATGAGAACATGGTCATTGCTTAGCGTATGAGTAGTTCCTTATCTGAAGTAGCCATACCCACATTGTAGACACTGGCGATATTAGGCATTGTATTTTCTCAAAATTTGATACAACTTCTAAGGCACATACTAGAAAAAAAACTTGTGTAGAGGCATTGACATATATACATACGCAAATCATGCTTATTTTTTTCGCTTTGCTGTTCAAGTTCTTTTAGAGCAAGCATGGCACTACTCGACTAATGGGCCTCCTTTAATTAGACGGGTAATTTCTGTACAAATGAGTAAAGTCGACACATATTCTTAGTACAGAAACACATTTTCTTGATTGACGAACTGACAACTAAGTTTGAACACTCCGCTGATAGTGCTGACTCACCAATGCTCCATGTCATGTAAAACATAAAATTTTAGACTCTTATCACTACTATCAACTGAAAAAACAATATAGTCGACAGAGAGAGTATCTTCTAATTTTAAGCTCTTGCAACAAATAAACTAGCTCTACTGTGGTGTCATGGCATAGTGATAATTAACTGGAAGATTTAGTTCTACAAAAAAAGGGTCACTCTCAAGTTTTACATCTTAAAATGATGTATCAACATGAATTAAGTCGGATAATAGGTTGTGCTATCTATCGATAAACAATGGTAGATACAATTCTTATTAGGAGAATGAATAATGCAAACCTATATATGATAGTCTGGATGATTCTTAAAAATAATACAACTCTTATTGTATAGATGTAATAACCTTATATGAATAAATTGGGAAAATATATGGGTGTACCGCATGCCATTGTATATAAAGTCTAAAATAGGTAAATTTGGAGTAAAATACATGTAAAATAAGAACGGGATATATAGAAACATAAATGTGAGATAAAAATGAAATAAGTTGAGCAACTTGATATTGAATCCACACTACGAGACATGATGTAGCAACGGATTATACATGTCACAAATGTCAACGTGCATAACTATCTAAGATATGTATAAATACGATTGGTTTTAACAATGTGAAATCATGCCACGGTAAAACATAGATGAGCTAATGTTATGCATGCATGGATCATCAAGGGCAGAGTTCAATGTGGCCGTAAGTAATAGAAGTGTTTAAACGGGATTAATTAAATAGTACATGAACTTTGTACAAGGTATATATGAAGTTAGGAAGTAGAAGCTTTCCCACATAAGCTGATATGCAGAACATATGTATCAGCAACCATATCGAACCAGAGATAACTAAAACAATCATGTTGTCTCAAAATCATTTACGACAAATGAATCATGCATACTGAGACATTTTAATTTCTAGGTACTCAAAATTAGGCATACCTTAATTATTTAACAATATGAAGACTAGGCTTGATCATCACATGAAAACTATCGGCTATGTCGAGGTCTAAAATTTAATTTTATATACCAATTTAATCTCATGCACAAACTTTACATATGCTCATTAATGTAGTATTTTGGAAATATCCTAAATTTAATTTTCCACTGCAATTATAAATTATGACTTTATAATTTATTATTTTCGATAGTATTTTCAAAGGCATTTATATTTTTTTTATCAATTCTGACATATTAAAAGAGAAATCAACTATAGACGATGCCCTCGCATTTGCGAGGGCCCTCATGCTAGTTTAAAGAACAAAAGGAAACAATATCATCCTATTGGGAATTGCATTTGTAGTTTGTAGTTTCCATGTTCGGGAAGCTGCAAGTTCGTGTCCTACAGGAGTTTGTTATACCCATTGGTTGCTTTCTCTTAAGAGTTCGATTGTCTCTTAAAATACCGTCTTTGGTTCATATTTATTCTGGACGGGCTACATGCGAATAGGAGGCGTTGGGTTAATGGTATCTGCTGCGACGGCACACACCAAGGGTGTCCACTAAGTAGCCTTAGTCCCGACGCAGTATAAACTTACAGCTTCGCGATTAGGAGCAGAAAATGTTCCGTTGGTTCTTACGTGTTACGTATGGTACATGAGCATGATAATCACACCCTACAGTTATCTGAGCATTAGTAGCTCGTCGACCATATATATTGAGCTTTATTTGAAACATTCAAAGTGTAATCTAGATTAATTTTTCTCTATTTTCTCCGCGCCCCCGTTGACCGGTTGAGATTATTAGTCATTTGATTCACTGCACCAATGCCAATGGGGTGATCGACTTATTTGTGATTTTGATGTGCACGTATATGAACGGCGCTAGTTCTCTGCTCGCTTCCAGGATGGGCCTGCAATCCCCATGGACAGGAGGTTTTAGTCCGGTAACATGCAAAGCTACGAAACCTGTCATAAGAAACCCGCTATTATAGCATTGTCTTTCATTAGCTCGGCTATATTGGATCATTAAATTCTAGCTTTTAGGTCCTCTAGATGCTTCGTCAAACGTGAAGGATTATCCAAGGATGAAATGTCCATATTTTGACGGCACAAAAGATGTCCTTATTTTGTTTTTTATGTATGCAGTTCAAGCTTTGGCCTTTCAAAATCTATGTTGCAAAGGATGCATTTTTTTCAATCAGCATATATACATCTTAGTTGTAAAAAGTAGTTTTTTTTCAACTTTTTTTTAGTGAAAGCAAGAACTTTCTCTACTTCATCAACCAACCATAATTATTATCACTGAACCAGTTTAATAAAAACAAAAGAAACGATTATAAAACCATTCTGCCTATGTGGTTTGATCGGCATCAAAACAAAATTAGCATGACTTACCACGTATTGCGCGGGCTTATGCGGTGAAAATCACGTAGTCGTGAGGGACGGGTCATCGAAATGATCTAGAACGTCTATCCTCACGATCGGATGGCCCGAAAATCTCAAAATGTGGGAGCACAGGTGGCTACGGTCTCTTAACTCTCATGACAAACCACACAATAGAACGGGCACCGCTGAATCATATATGTTGCTAAGTAGATCATGTTTACTACGTAGTAAACGCGCGATTTCCTCGACTGCATTTTTTGTACAAACAATTGCTTTTTTTTAACATCGTTGACTTTGATGAAGTTGGCTCCATTGCATTTTTTGTACAGTTGACCACCCAATCTGCGTTTTTTAAGCACTTATTAAGAGGGGTGCTGGTGAGACCAGTACTGTTCGTGAGGATGCACTTGAGAGTTCTGCATTTCAGAGCCGCCTACTAAAAATCGATGTTGTTGAGAGCAGTGTAGTTGACAAACATAGAGTTCACGCCTTGGCCTTTCGAAAGCTGCTGTGTGTTATAAAGGCTGCCTTTTTTTATCAAGCAACACATACATCTTAGTTGTACGTTTTTTTCATATTTTTTGTTGAAAGTGAAGAACTTTATCTACTTCATCAACCAACCATAATTATTACCACTGAACCAGTTTAATAAAAACAAAATAAACAATAACAAAGTCGTTCTGCCTGTGTGGTTCGATCGACATCAAAACTAAACTAACATGACATGACACGCCACATAATGTGCGGGCTTATATATGCGGTGAATATCACGCATGCAGATGCGAGGGACAGGTCGACAAAATGATCCATATGGTAGACGATCGATAATGCAGTTGAGAGTTGTGCATTTGAGATCCGCTTACACTATAGGAAATCAAACGATTTGCACTGCGTCCTGTAACAGAATAAGCGGAAGTTTAGATTGGTGGGTTGCTCGGCTTAACCTTGCCGGCGTGTATCTCCCCATATATATATGACCAAGTTACAATACAAGTTACAGTCGGTTAGGCATATGTACAAGACCTAACACGTATACGTATATACAATAAATACGTATTCTATCATCCTCCCTCAATCTCAACCGGTGACAGAAGATTGAGATTGCGCCTACAATGCTCATACAAGGGCAATGGAAGTGGCTTGGTAAAGATATCAGCAACTTGGTCTTTAGAGGAGATGAAACGAATCTGAAGTTGCTTTTGAGCAACACGCTCACGGACAAAGTGAAAATCCACCTCATATGTTTTGTCCTCGCATGAAATACTGGGTTTGAAGACAGGTATGTTGCCCCAATATTGTCACACCATAACACCGGGGGTTGCGCTTGTGAAACTCCAAGCTCCTGTAACAACGACTGAACCCAGACAAGCTCTGCCGTAGCATTAGCAAGATCCTTATATTCAGACTCAGTACTCGACCTGGATACTGTAGACTGCTTACGAGCACTCCAGGCGATCAGATTACCTCCATAGAATATAGCATACCCTCCTGTGGATCGCCGATCATCCATACTGCCAGCCCAGTCTGCATCGGAAAATGCTGAGAGCAGTGTAGAAGTAGAGGACCGAAACAACAAGCCACTGTCAATAGTAAAGCGCACATAACGAAGGATACGCTTAACAACAGACATGTGAGGAGTGCGAGGCTCATGGAGATACTGACAGACCTTGTTGAAAACAAAGGACAAATCAGGCCGCGTGACTGTAAGATACTGAAGTCCACCAACAAGACTGCGATACTGAGTAGCCTCTTCAGAGGAAAGAACATCACCATCAGCACTAGATAAGCGCTCAGAAGACGACATAGGAGTAGTCACAGGGCTACACTTCAACATACCAGCACGCGCAAGAAGCTCAAGAGCATACTTGCGTTGTCGAAGAAGAAGGCTGCTAGAACAAGGTGAATGCACCTCAATGCCCAGAAAATAATGAAGAACACCAAGATCCTTAACTGAGAATTCGGACCTGAGCTGAGTAATTAATCTGGGAATAGCTGAAGGAGTCGAGCTAATGACAATAATATCATCAACATATACCAGCAGATAAATAGTAACATCTGAGCGCTGAAGAATAAAAAGTGATGTATCAGTAGCTGACGGTGAAAACCCCAGTGAGCCAAGGACATAACTGAGCCGAGCATGCCAAGCTCGAGGAGCCTGCTTCAGACCATAGAGAGACTTGACAAGATGACAATAATGATCAGGTTTATCAGGATCAGCAAAACCAGGAGGCTGTCTCATGTATACCTGCTCATCAAGGAAGCCATTGAGAAAGGCATTCTGAACATCCAGTTGACGGAGATGCCACCTGTGGGAAAGAGCCATAGAAAGTAACAACATAATAGTTGCTGGCTTGACCACAGGACTGAACGTTTCTTCATAATCCAGACCATACCGTTGCTTAAATCCTTTTGCAACTAACCATGCCTTAGAGCGCTCAATAGAGCCATCAGCACGTAACTTCACCTTAAACACCCATTTGGAGTCAATGAGATTAATTCCAGAAGTAGGAGACACAAGATTCCAGGTACCGTTAGACTGTAAAGCTGAGAACTCTGTCTCCATAGCAGCACGCCAATGAGAAATGCGAAGTGCCTCACGGTAATCACGGGGTTCAACAATATCTTTCTCGTTCTGCCAAAATACTGCTCCACGCCACGGTACCATCAGTGCGTACTTTATTTTTCACAATGCCGTGACGACGACGCGTGACAGGTCCAAGTGGAGCAGCTTGTTCAGGTACAGGCTCAGGAGAATCCGGCGCCGGGGGCAACTCTATGGATGGAGAATAGGGAGCTGGTAGTGACATGGGAATAGGCGCGGGCGAGTCGGCCTCTCCTGTTGGATCACGGGGAGCAGGGGACAACGACCTGACGCGCCCAGGGAGACGTGTTCCACGAACGGGAGTCTGCACAGGGCCGATGTTATTGCATCCAGGTACGGGAGAGTTGGAATCCTCCATGGGTTGTGTTGACGCATGGCTAGATACAGGGACAGCTGAGGCAGGTGCTGACTCATGTGACATTGATCAGTTGATGCATGCATGGGCATCAAACCCGAGGGCAAGCCATGCACAAGAAGCGGGCGATCGACGTGCTGTGGCCGAGATAAATCAACAGCACTAGGAGCATCACGTTCAGGTGTAAGAAGCTCCAATCGAGCACCACGTCCAGTACCTGTACCATGATTAGCAAATAAAGACGGAGCATATGCAGTATCTATAAATTGGTCAGCTGAAAGTAAAGATGACTCTGTAAATGGTGGTGTTTGTGAGGAGGGTAAGTTTGACAAAGGGAAAAACGGTCTCATCAAAGATCACATCTCTAGAGATATAGACTCGATTAGAAGGAACATGGAGACACTTATACCCTTTGTGTAACGAACTACAACCTAGAAAAACACACTTCTTAGAACGGAATTCAAGTTTGTGATTATTGTAAGGTCGCAGATGAGGCCAACATGCGCAGTCAAACACCTTGAAAAAAGTGTAGTCGGGAGTTTCATTAAGAAGCCGCTCAAGAGGGGTTTTCATATCAATGGTGCGACTAGGAAGCCTATTTATCAGAAAACAGGTTGTAGCAAATGCATCACTCCAGTAGGAAAGTGGAACAGAAGCATGCGCAA
Organism: Avena sativa; assembly: GCA_916181665.1. Classification (NCBI taxonomy): domain Eukaryota; kingdom Viridiplantae; phylum Streptophyta; class Magnoliopsida; order Poales; family Poaceae; genus Avena; species Avena sativa. The sequence goes on from OV702296.1 coordinate 292,330,098, forward strand.
GCAAAGTAAGACCCGTCTCAACAATATGACGGTGTTTACGTTCAGCAGTGCCATTTTGTTGATGAGTATGAGGACATGAGACTCGATGTGAGATGCCTAGATTATGAAAGAACGGATGAAGTTTCTCATACTCTCCACCCCAATCCGTTTGTACATGAATAATTTTGCGATTAAGAAGGCGTTCAACATGTTTTTGGAACTGTAGAAACACATCATAGACATCCGATTTGTGCTTAAGTAAATAGAGCCAAGTGAAACGACTGTAAGCATCAACAAAACTCACATAAAAGCGATGTCCACTGACAGAAGTTTGGGCAGGGCCCCACACATCAGAATAATGATATCTAATGGAAATTTTGTTACACGAGTAGACAAAGAGAAGGGCAACTGATGACTCTTCCCTTGCTGACAGGCATCACAAACTCTCTTATTTTTATTTGAATCTATGATAGATGGTAAATCATTACTATGAAGAACATGCTAGACGACTTGCAAAGCTGGATGACCTAAGCGACTGTGCCACATATCACGTGACACTTTGACACTGCTGAGCGCTTGCTTGATGGCAGGAGCTTTAATATCATAAAGACCACCATGGCACCGACCTCTAAGAATGGGTTCCCTCGTGTCCCGATCCTTTACAAAAAGATCATGAGGGTGAAGTTCAATAAACACATTATTGTCACGTGAAAGTTTACTCATAGACAAAAGATTGTGATGGGCATTGGGAACATGAAGAACATGATTTAAATTTAGTGGCTTAGAGGATGGAGTAGGTAGAAGAGCATGACCAATATTACGAATACGCATACCTGCTCCATTTGCCGTGTGGACTTGCTCGGTGCCGTAGTAGGGCTCCCTAGTGGTGAGCTTCTCAAGCTCGTGAGTGACATGATGTGTTGCGCCTGAGTCCACATACCATGCCGGGTCTACAGTCGTCACCTGTCCTCCATGGGCACCATATAAGACGGCATTGGCTGCCATAGCGATTTGGCGCTCCGTGTTGCTCCCATCATTCCCAATTCCAAGGAAATCTTTATTGAACCGTTTGTAGCATTTTGCAGCAGTGTGTCTATGGATGCCGCAGAGCTGACACACAATAGTGGGGCGCCCATTGTTGGACTTCCCAGATGGGTTCGCGGATGGAGGCCGGAATCCCTGGTTGTTGGGCTGCTAGGGACGCACGTCCGGACGGTGAGTAGGGCGGGAGCCGCCACCGCGTGGTGCGCCGTACGGGGTAACGTGGGCCGCTGCACCATACGGGGCGACCGAAGCGCTGGAGAAGTGGGCCGCGGGATAGTGCAGGCCCGTTTCCGCGCGACGTGAAGACTGGCGTTGCTCCGTGGCGAGAAGTTGTGCATATAGGTCGCGGATCGGCATGGGCGTGGTGCGGGCATTGACAACCTGATAGAGTGCGTCGTACTCATGCCCGAGACCAGCGAGGAGGTAGGAGATGAACTCCGTGTCACGAAGAGGTTGCCCGATGCTCGTCAACTCATCAGAGAGGGCCTTCATTTTGTGGAAATAGACCATCACGGTTGTGTCCCTCTTCTTGAGCTCAGCCATCTGCTGACGAATACCAGAGGAGCGAGCAACGGTAGTTGCAGCAAAAGCCCCAGCGAGAGTCTCCCATGCCTCCTGGGAAGTAGCGGCAAACATCACCATGCCAACAACGCCCTCCGTCATTGAAGAGACGAAGGCAGAGAGGATAGCTTGATCCTGCTGAACCCAATGTTGATGTAGAGCGTTGAGCTGTGGCACCATGACGCCGCCACGTTCGACGATAGTGTGTGCGGCCGGACACATCGATGAGCCGTCAACGTACCCCATAAGAAGTTGACTTCGAAGGAGAGGACCAACTTGAGCCCTCCATATCAGATAATTCTCGTTTGTCAGCCTAATCGTGATCGACGAGCTAATATTGATAATGGGTGGTTACCCCATAGACTGCGCGAGACTATAAATACGTATACTATCATCCTGGAGACAAGGCAAAGGGCGAAGTCCTCATAATAAATAATTTGTTGTGCGAACTCATGACAAACCGGCTTGATAAATAACAACCGTTAAATCACCCAAATTGCCGACTGCATAGAATCGGGTACACGACAAATCATTTTCCGAGAGCCTAAATCAATTTGCCTGCAAACTACAATGGGGTGACAGCCGACAGGCGTCGTCGCTCTTGAACTTAGGTGGGCCTTATTTTCCCCCGGTATTTTCTAGGCCAGCACAAATATCGGAGGTATGTCCCATGATGACTGCTTTGCCATGAGTTTTTCTAATACTCGGCAACAACCACTACAAGGAATGTGTTATTCTATGACCTTCTCATAGTGACCGTGGAAAAAATCGTCATGGAGTTATGACGATTTTGCACCAGATGGTCGTAAGCTGTTCGGGAGGTTCAAAACCTTAAAAAATCATGATGATTTTGCACAGGAACATCATATTTTTATTAGCTCAAATCGTCATAACCTGACGGATGTACCTTACGACGTTATTTGTACCTTATTACGACGATTTAAAATCGTCATGATGTCCAAATTAAGATAAGTTGAAACTTGTAGTCGGCCACGTCAGCAATTACGCCTATGTGTCATGTCTATGTGTCATTTTTTAAGCCGTCCAGATCATGACCGAGAGGTACATCCACCCAAATGCATCCACCCCAAACCCTAACCCTCACACGCGAGACCTCCTCTCCCCAACCCTGACCCGCCGTCTCTCTCCAGATCCCCAACCACCCATCGTCCGGCGAGTCCTACGCTACATCCCCAACCACGCCGGCGTTGCCTAGCACCACCACTTGCAGACACTGCCCCTCTCCAGTCAATTACCTACCGACGCCCCCATATCGTGCCTCAAATCGTGTCGCCGCGCATGAACCCTAGCTTGCCAGCGTCGATGTCCAACCATCCCGGCCTCACGACGAAGACAGAGGCCGTCGGGTGGAGGCCTCGCTGGCCTCGTGCCACCACGACGAACTGCCTCAGGCCTCCCTCCTACACGCCACGCAGAACCTACTCAGGTGCTTGTCTGACAGAAGGAAGGCGACATGTTCCTCATCCAGATGCACCGCCGCCGGATGAAGAAGGTCGACAACCTACTGGACTTGTGGCTGCTCTCCTCCAACAAATTGTTGGTGAGCACGAATGCATCCTCCCCTCACATCACATCCCCTGATTCCCTCCCGTTGATGTTGATTCAATTTTCCTCTCCGTGCATGTGGGTCGACGGCTGCTCCCTCTCCCGTGATGTCGTCCTGGCTGGGGAGGCTTGGTCGGTACCTGGAGAGCAAGGCGAAGGAGGCCTTCATCGTCGATCTCTCCTTCAACAAATCTGCAACGAGCTCTCCTCCCACAAGCGAAAGATCTTCCACTTCCACATCTCCGACCACATCGAGTGGCAGCGGCAGGCCGTCGTTGTCGCTACTGCCGCTAGATCCTGTCGCCCACGACCTCCCTACCACCCTGTACGCGCCGGCCTTCTCGCCTCTGGATCGGTGATGACTCGTCGTCTGGTTTATTTCTAGTTATTCTTGTTAAGGGTAGCAAATCCTGGTTGTTAACATCTATGTCTTGCTCCACTGAAACTAGTAACTTCTTTGCAAATATCCTTTGTGGACTTATTGTATTTTATCATAGTATGTTCCTGAAATTGCACACTGTGTCTATTTGCTACATCATTTTATGCTTTATATAATGGTAGCTCATGTCATTATTTGCCACTGAGTTTGGAGTTCAATTGGCTTCGGAGTCCACTGCGTTTTGCTCTTCAGTGTGTTTAGGTTATTCACTTCATGTGACAGTAGTAACTCAAAATGTTAGAACGGAGGTTTACCTGTGTGCAATGTGTAGGGGGCCTCCCTGCTATAGCAGGACTGATGATACGCACTAATTGAGCATGTGGTTTGTATGATTACTCTTATCAGGATCATGTAAAAATTCTTATTCTATTCTGCCAAATTTGATTTCTGTTCCCTTGTGTGTTTGTACTAGTAGCTACTGGTGATTACTCTTAATGTATGTGCCTTTGAAGTGAAAACATGTTAATGAGATAGCATTCACTAGCTAGCTCATTGCTAGACATTATGTATTTCATTTCTGAGATAACTTGGAGATTCATACTACAGTACTATATACTCCATACTTATAGATAACCTGAAGTTAACTACATCATGTACCTGAATATACATGTCCTTGCATTATTGTCTTTGCTGCTACAAATTTCTATCAATGCTATATATTAGAATTCTGAGCATTAATAGAATAGGAAAAGAGACAGGTTCATTAAGTAATTAATTCTGTGCTTGCAGATCTATAATTATGTGCTTGTTAAATCACGCATAATTAATTGGATGTTCACATGCTTTAACTTCTGATTTAATGAACACATTCCTTGTGAGCTGATATCCATCTTTAATGACAAAGAGTTTGAACTGCTAATCAGTGGACTCCCGAATATTGACCGTGAGTTAGAAGATTTTATTTAGTGTTGTTGTGTTGTTCTGTTAAGATCTTGCATGCAATTTACTGATTGCAAATACTGAGTATTCTAGCTACAACATAGTTCCAGTTCCTAGTTTCAGAACAGTTTGTATCTTGTAGAACATCAGAACTGCTTTACCATAAGAATTTTGCAATGCGACCTGACATATTAGTAATTTAGTATTGTTTAAATGGGTGCACTTATTATATCTTGTTGATCTAAAGAATTGTTGACTATATGGAAAACATAGTGCTGATGTAGTTTTTTGTCAACTCTTATATATCTGGTGATGCAATAGTTGTTCTCTTTGAGCTCTGAAAGTTTTTATGGCTATGCAAGGAAGAGTAGAATGATGTCTCCTAGCAAGGTTACTGGTTTTGGAGCCCATGTTTGATTTGGTTGCCTGGTTGTTTGGGGAATTGTCACATGATCGAGTCATTCCATACTTGTCTTATAATTGCAGGAGGTAGGGTGTAACCCTGTTCTTGAGATAACTAGATGAAAATAGATGTTCTTAAGTTCTTTGCATGGATATGTCTTGTGGTTGTTTTTAATCTTGGTTGCAAAATCTTGCTAGTTAGTAGATTTTGCAACAGCTTTATCTGAATATCCATCTCCTGCTGCTCTGCAGCTTGATAAATGTATTCTGCGGCTTAGTTTATATTAACACTAGATGCCTCAATGTATTGCGCATGCCATTGTGTTGCAATATCCTAGTAAACAATGCCATGATCTGATTGTATTAGCACTAGGTCCAGGTGCCTCAATAATTTTTGTGTAGGTTATATTATGTGTGTGGTTCATCTATATGACTCTGTATGCAAAATAGGGTTGTGCCGTAGATGAAGCGCACCTGAAAGTCTAAAATTTGGTTCATTTCTGGAATTATGTTGTATATTACATGTGCCAAACGTGGAGGACTTCTGCTACATCACCGACAACACATACATGAAGCAGGAGGTGCTTGTCATCTTCTCTTTCCTGCTTATTAGTTCCATCTCTGTCAGATCTTGCAACTCTATCGAACTGGGATGCTGATCTGTCTTCTTCTTGGCTATTATGTGCAGCTTGTTAAGATGGAGAGCGATATACTAAACATTCTCATGTTTGAGATGGGAAATCCCACCGCCAAGACCTTCCTAAGGTGTTCGTCAGATCTGGCCAAGAAGACAAGAAGGTAATAATAATAATCCACAACTCTCGCATGCTAAATTTCAGTTCTGCTGATGCAGAGTTGTCCGATGCTCATGTACATTGTTGTCTCATCTAAAGTATTTTCATGCTTGCTGCAGTATCCTGCACTGTCGTTGGACTTCATGGGGAGCTACCTTGCCAAGCTGAGCCTGTTGGAGTATGGTTGTGTCCGGTTCTTACCATCAGTTGTTGGGGCTTTAGCAGTGTTTATTGCACGGCTAACCCTCAATCCTGACTCAAACCCTTGGGTATGCAATAGTTCCATCTCGTTCAGAGTGTTGCTTTGGTACTATCTGCTTTGAAATAGAATCTCATGTAATTTTGTGTGGTTGCAGAGCAAAAAATTGCAATCGGTGACCGGGTACAAGGCATGCCTCCACTAAATTTCTCCTCGACGTCACTGATTTCTCGCTCCAGGTCTGCTGCAAACCTTCAGTGTCTATGTACCACTGAATTTTCTGTTTGTGTTTGTTGTGCTGTGGTTCTGAACTTTTTTTGTTGCTGAATGATGGTTGCGGATTTAGAGAAAATATGGGAGCTCCAGCAAAGCTTTGGTGAGTTAACACCCCTGTTGCATGCTTTATGTGATTCTTCAGATAGTCTTGTGATTGTAAGAGAGAATCTGGACATGTCAGCCTCTCTGATGTTTTGTTTATTGGGGCATCTCAAGGTTTTTTATTTATTTGGGCAACTAGCAAACTAGGTTCCTGATTGGTCTCAGCTGTAGCTTGTCCACAGTGACTGATACTAATAGAATAACAGATCACCATCATTCAGTGAAAGGATAGATCCGTCCAATGTCTTGTTCATAATTTGTGCTTCTCCTGCCCATCGTGGTATGTGCTATGTCTGGTGTGAGGTCAAGGATGGGTGTATCGTGGGATAGATTGGTAGTCGTAGAGATGACTTGTTGGAAACTACAATTGGTTGGTTACTATCGTGGGATGGATTGGTAGTTTGTTATCAAAGAACTGTTTTCGGAAGAGTCTGATTGTGGTGTACATTCTCTCGAATGACTTGGAAAACTAAAACCTATATCTTGCGTCTCTTAAATTTACTGTTGTGCACATTTGCTTACATGGACTGCTTGTTTGTATGCGTGTGTGATTGACCATGTCTTGTTAGATTAGATTAAGTGAAATGCAAAGTTGCCTGGTGTCTGTATTGTAATGTTTAAAACTACCTTATTGTAGAATTTATCAACAAATCTCATGATGTGTTGTTTCTCAACTATTGTTGCCTACTTTATGATTCTACTGTTTCGTAATAGTAGCCAATTATTTGCTATACCCTGACTCTAAAAACTTGTCTTTCCTCTCTTTTCCAGGAGTTCCAGCCAAAGAAATTCGAGAAAATCTTGAAGACCCTATATTTTAGAGCTACCTGTATTCTAATAGTCAAAATATTTGGCTGTTTGGAATGAACCATTTAATGATTGTAATAGACTAATAGACTATTCTTGGATGTTATTCAAAATTTATAACGATTGTAATATCTGGCTGTTTTTTATGTTTCGGTTACACAAATGTTATGTAATGATGAATAGAAATTTAATGAGGGGAATCATCTTATAAAATTATTGAATGTGATTTTTGGGATAGAAGAAATATGGAAAAAGGGTTGAAAATTGTATTGGACCAAGTATTAATTGTTGGGCTCTAAATAGGTCGTGGCCCAAATAAATACATAAATGTTTCAAAAAAATAGAAAAAGGTAAGAACTAATTGGATAGTGAAAAGGCCAAGGCCCAAAAGTGAAATACGAAACACAATGGCCAAAGCCCATAAGAGTAACGAATTATCGTATTAGGCCAAGTAAAAGGCTAGAATTATTGGGCTCAGCCCAAGTAAGCAACCAAAATGGACTGGGCTGATTTTGATTTAAGACGATTTAATTTCGTCACAATTTTGCCACGTAGGATCAGCCACGTAGGATATGACTTGGCTAGGCTAGATGGCCCATGACGATATTGGATCGTCATAGACATTATGACGATCCAATATCGTCATAGATGGTTATGATGATTTTACCAAAAACGTCGTTATAGTTCATTTGCGACGCCCAGCTTTCGACGATCTCAAAATCGTCATAAACGGACTACTATGACGATTTTGTGACGAAAATGGAGGATCATATATAGTCAGATTCCTTGTAGTGAACGGGTCCCCCAAACTGATTTACCATCAATTTTCCTGGCTCACAGCAAATGCTCTGGTGGTTCCCAAAATGATTTTTCCTGAGGCTGGTCCTAGTGCTAGTATCATAAGGTGTATCATACATGCCAACTTGACAAAAATCTGATGTGGCATCATAATTAATAAAGAGAGAGGTGGTTAGAGTATTATAGGTAGATATCGTATCATAGCACGTAAAACTAGAAATTATAATGACAAGTAAATCTTGTACACACATCTTACATAGAGATCCTACAAATCAATAAATATAGTACTACTATGATACTGCTACATGATACAATGCACTAAAGACATAGTATCATACACTAGTATCATATGCCACTATAACCAGCCTGAGTTTTCCCAGGCGCTCGGGAAACGAAAAGGTGGGCCCCACAAACTGATTTTCCGTGAGCCTTTCTAGCGCTCGGCAAATCTCTAAGGTGGGTCCACCAAACTGATTTGTCGTGAGTATTCCCTAGCACTCGGCAAACAAGAGGTGGGCCCTTTCATGCTGATTTGCCATGAGCAGTCTATAGGAACTTAGCAAATCCAATTTGTATGAGCATATCCAAAGCGATTATCCATTGGTTTTCTCCTGGCATATCCAATATTGAGTTTTTTTATTTTTCCCTTGTTTTGCATATATCCCTGCATTTAATTTTTTTTTCTAGAATATATATATATATGACAGATTCACAACAAGTTCTTGAATACTACCAATTCATCAATAAAATCATCAAAAGATCTCAAATACGACAGGTTTATCACAAGATCATCCAAAGATAAAAAATGCCAACAAGATCATCAACACTAATGTCACCCAATTATTAAAAAAGGTAGCACATGCAGCAAGCTCAACCTATAAGGCCACTACTTCTAGTGTTATCGCAAAATATAAAGTAGCCACTTCCAAGATGACCAACTCTAACCTCATGAAGCTCGACCTGAAATATAAAGTAGTTTGAAAACTTGTCAGGCAACTCAAATGTGCATATACATATCAAGAAATTAGGAGATCACACCAAAATAGGCGCAGGAACAAAAAATAATAGGAGCAGTGGGAACCATATTTCGAACTGTTTCGTTAACCAAGCACATAATGTGTATGGAGATGCAGTATTAGGCGCTCAACATGTAGAAAAAATGTAAGCTGGCAGCCTGGCACAATGAATCCAACCACATCATGTGTACAGACATCACGCAAAGTAGGCATACAGTGATAATCCGATACATACAACAAGCGGTCCATGTGTATTGCATATATACATAACTCAGGCAGAGTAAGCAACCTAGCTAGTTGCCACTTGTTTTGGGGGGTTTCGGTTTAATCTTTGTAATCCTTCTTTTAAGGTTTTTGAGAATAATCTAATAATACAGGTTGTGTACATATCTTGGATGCAGAGGCCGGAGCCATCTTTCCCCATTTCGAAAAAAGCGCTAGCTTACATGGCTAAGCAAGCTATCCGATGGAGGCCAAGGAGCAATTGTTGAGTTATCTGCTACAAGATGAGATGGTTGTGGGCTTTGTTGTAGATAGGGTTGCAAAGCGACACCCGATCCATTCCGCTTCGTACGTAAAATTTGTTAGTCTAGTTTAATATTTTTAACAAAATTAGTCTAGTTTAAACTAAATTTTGCTTTCACAGGCTTATGTGGGTTGCCGCTTGCGACCCTAGTTGCCTCTAAAGTGTTGCCTAAACGGATTCAGCCAGTAGATACTAGAATTATGGCATACTGCCCGTTTAGACTACTTCCTTAAAGGTTCCAATGTAAGGTATGTGGAAAGTGTTGACATTTTCAGGAAAAAGAATTATTCTATTTCTCCATATTACAATGTTTAATCCCTTGTTTCTTCATCGCGTCTATAGAAAACATAAAGAAAATACTTTAGGGAACATATGTGAGGGAACATGCCCCAATAAATAAAGGAAGCCCCCTACTGCTTGTATGTATGCAACTTAGAGGCCAAAATATTTTCATAAGTAAATTAGGGTTATCTGAATCTTTACTCCTTTTACGGTCAGGCCTAAGCATGCAAGCTAAGAAGGTGATGTCATATGAAACATGAGCAAGCACATATGCAAAAGGAAAATTGTTTACATTCTATTTTTGCATTATATTCGACCGTAGGGGTGTCCTGAGATTATATATTGGCCCTTCCAGCTCACGTGCGCACACAAGCCACAGGCTGCATATAAGATATAAATACGGAGTAGTACTATAGATTTTTTTTTAGAGCAACAATACTAGAGATGTCAACGCAGTGACTCTCAATGAAGTATAATGGTCGGCTCCACCAGATTGTATTATCTACAACGTCAAGACTAAGATAACCATTAGGTACATGAAAATTTCATCAAGTTAATTGTTGGAAGATGTTTTTTATGACGTTGACGGCTTGGGATAAGTTCCTTCATGTGTGCATACACCGAGTAGTTTTGTGTTTGTTTTGTGTTTGTGATCTATCTGAAGATCGATATGGTTTCCAGTTTAGGAGATCTTTTGGAAGTTTGCAATTGCCAGATCAGATCGTTTTAGACTCTGGACATGAAATTTTGGCACATCCGGCTGACCCTTGTTATAAATTATTTTTGGTAGTTTTCCTACTGCCCATATATAGCATCTCAAACTACTGGCGCTCCAACGCATCGAAGTCCAACACCAAGACCTCGCATCCACGTCCGCGATAGAGATGAACAGCAGAGTCCAACTATGGTCCGACGACTCTACACTTGTGACAAAACCAAGATACCATCAATCACTATTCACGTACATTAAGTTGTTCCATCCAATATGGAGATCATAGCTAGAGGAAATCAATGTTTTCTGGTAGGGGCCAGGAAAAGATAATCTCAGCCAAAAACTATTGTCAAGTTTGAAATTCATAGAAACGATGTGACTAACATAAATAAATCAAGTTGAAACCATGCTACTGGTTTTTGTGTTCTGGGTTTTAGTTGTCTCATAGCCCAAGGAATTGGAACTCGAATCGCTAATTCCATTTTAATGGCAGACTCATTCGGTACAACTGAATAATTCCAATTCCGCGAGTGTGTGGTTAATTGCTAGGACCCAAATGAGGGGCCCGAGGCTTTCCATTTTCGTAAAAAAAGGTTTGAAAGAGATTAAATGACATACTGCGAATATGATCAAGACTTTTGACACTTACACTAAAAATTCTTTTAAATTTTGCAAAATTTATAAATCTCAATTAGGTTCAAACATAATCCAAAAAATAATGTTAAACCCTGTGAGGATTCAGGAAATAGGCATGTTGAGCCACGTTGCCACCTACACGGATAGAAAGTACCACTGGGATGAGGCATGTACAAGACGACATATTTGAATTCCTTCCACAAAGCCAATCATCCTTTTTATAATTTCCAAATCTCGACATTTGAAAGGGTATCCAAGAAAAATGCTAATGTAGCAATTTCTAGCAGCTCATACCATTGTTCCATCAAGTTCTACATAAAACATAGTCATTTTCATATATGTTGTTCTCATTGCAAAATGAGGGGGTGGGGGCGTGGGGGTGGGGGGTGGGGGTGGGGGGTGTTGGGTTTGTTTCGGTATAAAGGAAAAAACTTGTAGCAATTTCTAGAACCTCATACCACTATTCCACCAAGTGGTGGATAAAACTTCAGTTTCCTAATTAGTTTATCACTAATCTGCGTCCTCGACATCCGCTGGCAGGACTGGCTACGACGATGTTAAATGGTTTCACAAGGACGCTTTGGTGGCACCTCTAGTTTGTAGTCTCGGGTGTTTTTTCATGGTGTGGCTACTCCTGTATTTCATTTATTCATTTTTTATCTTCTTTTAAAAGTTTTCACTCATCACTTTGTATGGGTTTAGCCATGTGGCTTTATTTATAAAGCTAGGAGAAAGGCTGTTACAAGGAGTTTTCTCACCACAAAAGTCCATTATCTTGTTCTTTAGTTTCTACCAATCTCGAGATTTTCAAAGCACTCCAAGAAAAATACCATGATGGCCTCATCAATGTAGTTTTTCTGTACCCCACCACGTCAAGGTTATATAAACTCCTGGGTACATGCGGGAAAAAAAACGCCACATGAGAAAAGGCTGGGAAAAGGAGCCGAGAACATTTGCGCTTTCCTTTGTAAGCCACATGTAGTATTGCTAGTTATGCCAACAAGTACACTGTCCCTTTGCGTTTTGATTCGTTTCCTCGGTCTTTTTGTTCATGAGGATGGGAGGCTTTGGGAACAAGAAGTCCAAGATGAACAACAGTGTCCAGCCGTCTAGCCTAGACCTCTTTAATACAAAAAAAATAAACTAACATTTTCAAAATGATGATCTCATCACAAAAGTTAGTTCATTTTGTTAAACTAAAGAGGATAAAGGGTACCCTAACATTGACCCACTTGCATCACTACGTCTAGATATGGTCCTAGGCGTTGTGGCTGCCCAGCTGCACTAAATCAATAACCTGGTACGGATATTGGTAGTAGGTCATTGAGGGATGACTAGGTCACATGCTCGGGCCCATGGGAGTGCGGCAGCAGAAAGCTCAAAATTTTTAGAGGCCCAAAATTATGGTGTACCGTTAAACACTACAGGAAACAGGCCAGACATCGACGACCAGACCCCGTCGGCATAGCCACTGATTGCCGTGGGCGTAGGCTACGCCGGCGGCTACCGTCGGCGTACGACCACGTAGGCGTAGCCTATTTGCCCGTCAGTGTAGAGGATACCGTCGGTGTAAAGGATGTAGGGCTCACATCACACGCTTGATGGTCGTTTGCCCTGATGGCAGCTACGACCTAGAGGGTTTGGCTGGAGTTACGCCGATGGCATCGGCCTATCTTTTTTCAATTTTTTTTGAATATTTTTTGTTTTCGTTTTGAATAATTAATCTCACAAGCATTTTTATAATTATTTGACTCGTTAATCTCACAAGCATTTTTTTAACTCTAAGTATAATTAATTTCCAGTTAAATTATACTAATGGTCAAACTTCCCCATCGGTCACCGATCCTAGCACTACTCTAGTCCTAGCACGCTTAGCTTCTCTGTTTCTTTCATATAAGCTTCCAATCAGAAAATTAGATCCTACTGATAATATTACCATATCAATCCTATTAACCCTTCGACGATGGTATCATACGTCTTTATTTTTAAAATTTCAAACATTTATTTAAGAAAACAACAATGAATAAGTGATAATAATATTGAATTCAAATTAAAATAAAACAAATTTTATTTATTTTTCCTTTTTCCATTTAATATTGAATAATTCACAACTACAAATTCGTAAATCATAATTCGAAAAATAATATATCCAAATCGATAAGAAAAATGAGAGGATTCCAAATATGACATCCCTATCATATATTTAATTATTTATCATATCTTGTTAATACTAGAACAACCGAAACTATGTTAGGATTCATGAAACACCCTTTTTGCACTAAAAAAAGAAAATGGCTTATTGGTGCGACAAGAAAGAAAACTTGAAGTAGATCTCTAATAAAATATAATGTTGTGAGTCTAAAAATGATTTTTGCAAAAAATCATGAGCATCAGATAATGTACATGTAGTTTAAATCGGACCCACTTTCTACCGATTCAGCAGGAATTTGTCTTTTTCAGCAAGGGTGAACGGAAAGGTTCAAGCTCCTCTGGTTAAGATATTGTCCATGTAAGGTGGTCTAGTATTCTTTAAAAATAGGGTGGTAGCATTTTGATTTAGCCATTTGGTGGTTGCTTCATAAAACGCCCCGTTTTTTGCGCTCAGAAAATAGAAAATGGCTTTTCCGTGCGACGAAAAGGAAAACTTCCTCCTGCAATTTTTTTCACCATTCATGATACACATGTGTGCATAATATGGGCACATTATCGCAAACTATACCACGATTCTAGCAATAACATTGGTCATTTGACCTGAAATCCAGAAAACCTCGATCGAGATAGGTCATTTTGTGAAGGTTTTTTTAGACACAATGAATATACTAAGTTTGGTATTTTTCCATGCAACTATGTCAGATAATACGATACCACACGAAGGTTTTGTATTTTTTGATTGTTTTGAATTTTTTATGCCCATTTCAAACTATCGTCAAACTTTCTTAATCGAGGGGCATGAAGATTCTTAGCTCGGGGCTGAGCCTCACTAAACTTGCATTAGATCTCCAATGAAATAGCATATTGTGAACCTAAAAATGATTTTTGCAAAAAATCATGAGCATCATATCATGTATGTGTAGTTCAAATCTAACTCATTTTCTACCGATTCGACGGGAATTTGTCTTTTTTACGAGGGGTGAATGGAAAGGTTTGAGATACCCAGGCTGGAAAATTGTCTATTCAATATGGTCTAGTATTTTTGAAAAATGTGGTTTTATCATTTTGAAACTTTCATTTGGTGGTTTCTTCACAAAACACCCCGTTTTTTGCACTCGGAAAATGAAAAATATATTATACGAAAGTATTAGTATTTTTATTTATTTTTTGAATAAAAATATATAATATTTGAGTTTATATAGATAGATCTTATTTTTTGCAAATTTTGATATATTATATGTATTTTTATGAATTTAAATGATTTAGTTATGATTTTTCTAAGATTAATGTGGCAAAAAAGAAAAATGCCTTCGGCGTAGACTTGACACCGTTGCTCTGTCGTTAGCCTAATAGGCTACGCCGACGGTCCCGTTTACGCCGACGGCACGACGGCTGCGTCGGCCTATTTATCCTACGCCGATAGCAAAACTGGGCCGACGGCCCCGACATTTTGCCGTCGGCGTATAAAAAGGCCGTCGGCCTATCTGGTTATTCCCGTAGTGAAATAGAGTATATTTAAAGAACAAAAGGAAACAATATTGATCGTATTGGGAATGGAATTTGTAGTTTGTAGTTTCCATCTTCAGGAAGCTGCAAGTTCATGTCCTACATGAGTTTGTTATACACATTGGTTGCTTTTTTTTTAGAGAAGTATAATAATATATGTTGATCTTTGATTGCCAAATGAGGGAGACTTTTTAAGTAGAGAGGTAAATGCCTTCTTGCAAGTTCTAGCAGCTCTGGCTAAGACATAGTATTCAGTTTTGTAACACAAAAGTCCATATATTGTTTTGTAGTTTCTTCCAATCTCGACATTTGCAAGGGCCTCTAAGTAAAATTACATTGTGGCCTCATCAATGTAGCCTTTCTTGCGCTGCTTCAGCGCATTAAATAAGGACGAACTGGTTGCCTTGCCGCTGCTCATATTGTTTTGTGTTTGTTTAGGTCATGAAGTTCATCTTCCTCCAGAAGCTTATGGTCTAGTGCAAAGTTCATACTTACATGGTCTCAATCCTTATAAAGAGCTGGTACACGCTATATCTACAAGAGAAACTATGGTTTATTTAGGTTACAGCGCATGCATGCACCCGGAGACTAGTTTTCCAATGGTTGGTGAGGAATGGTGTAAAAAGCATTGAATCTTTGAACAACTTCTCCAAAATGTGTGATACATAAAATTCACACACATGCGATAATAACACTTACAAACATATGGAAATTTCTCGAGGTGTGAGAAGATTCGCAACGACATTTTATGTGGGCGTGGAGACTGCTATTCAGAGGGTATGGATCCATCCAATTGATAAAAATAGAACATAAATAATTGATACAAATATAAAATAAGTTTGTAAGTAGGAATTAAAAAATGCAGAGGCTATGCCGAGGGTGACCGTCGGTGTACGTGGTTGGTATGCCGAGGGTCACCGTCGGCGTACTAGGGATGGAGCTATGCCGAGGGTGGCCCTGGGCGTAATGGTAAGCACCGTTAGCGCACCGTCCGCGTTGGCCGGTATGTGCCACGCGTCCTGGGCCTATGCCGAGGGCCTCGCGATGCCGAGGGTGACCGTCGGCGTATGGTCGCCTACGCCGACGGCTTGGCTACGCCGACGGCTGGCGACGTGGGCTGGCCTGGCCCGGTCCTACGCCGAGCCGGCCGTCGGCGCATCTGGCCATTCTTGTAGTGAAATCAATGTTTTCTGGTAGAGGCCAGGAAAAGATAATCTCAGCCAAAATCTACGGTCGAATTTGAAATTCACACAAACAACGCGACTAAAATAAATATATCAAGTTGAAACCATGCTATTGGTTTTTGTGTACTGGGTTTTAGTTGTGTCGTAGCTCAAGGAATTGGAACTCGAATCGCTAATTCCATTTTCATGGCAGAATCTTTCGGTACAACTGAATTCCAATTCCGCGAGTGTGTGGTTAATTGCTGGGACACAAATGAGGGGCCCATGGCTTTCCATTTTGGTAAAAGAAAAGGTTTAGAAGAGATTAAATGACATACTACAAATATGATCAAGACTTTGAAACTTCCACTCAAAATTCTTGTAAATTTTGCAAAATTTATAAATCTCGATTAAGCTCGAACATAATCCAAAATAACAAATGGTAAATCCCGCGAGGATCCAGGAAAATAGGCATGTTGAGCCACATAGCCACCTACATACATAGCTAGTGCCGTTGGGATGAGGCATGTACAAGACGACATATTTGAATTTGTGACACAAAACCAATCATCCTTTTTATATTTTCCAAATATCGACATTTGAAAGGGTATCCAAGAAAAAATGCTAATGTAGCAATTTCTAGCAGCTCATACTATTGTTCCATCAAGTTCTAGATAAGACATATTCAGTTTCATATGTGTTGTTCACTATTGCCAAATGAGGGGGGAGGGGGGATATTTCGCACTACAGGAATGGGAAGCTACGCCGACGGCCGGTCGCTACGCCGACGGCCAAATGTCGGGGCCGTCGACGTAGCCATCGTCTAGGCCAGCTCCGCCAAGCAGCCGTCGGCGTAGAATTGCCCTCGGCATATCCTATGCTACGCCGACGGCTGCCCTCGGCGTAGCTATTTTTTATTTTATCTCATTAAACTTTGAAAAATCATAACTAAATCATTCTAGTTCAGAAAAATACAAATAATATATCAAAATTTGCCAAAAAATAAGTCCTATCTATGTACACTCAAATATTACACATTTGTAAATAAAAATTAAGTAAAACATAAAACATTATATATAGTTTAAAACGGGCATAAAAAATTCAAAAATGATCGAAACAATGCGAAACCTTCGCGTGGTGTTATATTATGTGACATAGTTAGAAGGAAAAATATCAAACTTGGTATATTGATTATGTCTCAAAGAAACCTTTACAAAATGACCTATCTCATTCGAGGTTTCTTGGCTTTCGGGTCAAATGACCAATGTTATGGCTAGAATCAAGGCATAGTTTGTGATAATATGCCCATATTGTGCATACACATGCATCATGGGATGGCAAATAATATTGCAGGAGGAAGTTTTCCTTTTCGTCACACCAAAAAGCTATTTCCTATTTTTTGAGCACAAAAAATGGACGGTTTTGTGAAGCAACCACCAAATGGCTAATTCAAAATGGTACCACCAAATTTTACAAAAATACTATACCACCTTATATATACAATGTCCCAACAAGGGGATCCGAAACCTCTCCGTCCACCTCTGGTGAAAAAGACAAATTCCTGCCGAATCGGTAGGAAGTGGGTCAGATATGAACTACAGGTACATGATCCGATGCTCATGTTTTTTTACAAAAATCATTTTTAGGTTCACAATATGCTATTTTATCAAAGATCCAATGCAATTTTAGCGAGCCTCGTCCCCGAGCTAAGAATCTACATGTCCGCCGTTCGACAAAGTTTGACGATAATTTAAAACAGGCATAAAAAATTCAAAAACGATCGAAACAATGCGAAACCTTCGCGTGGTGTCATATTATGTGACATAGTTATAATTAAAAATATTAAACTTGATATATTGATTATGTCTCAAAAAACCTTCACAAAATGACCTATCTCATTCGAGGTTTCTTGACTTTCGAGTCAAATGACCAATGTTATGGCTAGAATCAAGGCATAGTTTGTGATAATATGCCCATATTATGCATACACATGTATCATGGGATGACGAACAATGTTGCAGGAGGAAGTTTTCCTTTTCGTCGCACCAAAAAGCCATTTCCCATTTTCCGAGCACAAAAAACGGACGATTTTGTGAAGCAATCACCAAATGGCTAATTCAAAATGCTACCACCACATTTTACAAAAATACTATACCACATTATATGCACAATGTTCCAACAGGGGGATCCGAAACCTTTCCGTCCACTTTTGGTGAAAAGAC
This sequence comes from Avena sativa, assembly GCA_916181665.1. Classification (NCBI taxonomy): domain Eukaryota; kingdom Viridiplantae; phylum Streptophyta; class Magnoliopsida; order Poales; family Poaceae; genus Avena; species Avena sativa. Next base: position 292,348,158 of record OV702296.1, read on the forward strand.
AAATTCCTGCCGAATCGGCAGGAAGTGGGTCAGATATGAAATACAGGTACAAGATCCGATGCTCATGTTTTTTTACAAAAATCATTTTTAGGTTCACAATATGCTATTTTATCAAAGATCCAATGCAAGTTTAGCGAGGCTCGGCCCCGAGCTAAGAATCTTCATGCCCGCCGTTTGACAAAGTTTGACGATAATTTAAAACGGGCATAAAAAATTCAAAAACGATCGAAACAATGCGAAACCTTCGCGTGAACACATATTATGTTGATATGGATATAAAAAACGGAGGGTTTGTGATTAGTTGATATGGATATCATATATGGATTCCTCTCATTTTTCTGATTAATTTAGACATATTATTTGTTAAATTCCGATTTACAGATTTAAAGATATTAATTATTCCATATTAAATAGAAAAATACAAAAAAGTAAAATTATTATATTTTTATTTGAATTCAATAATATTTTTACTTATTCATTAATGTTTATTAAATAATTTTTTATAATTTCAAAAAATACAAACATGTGACATGTTGATATAAGGGTTAATAGGATTGATATCATAGTATTGACAACAATATATGAATTACTTTGCGAAAACGGATTTTGAAGGAACGAGGAAGTTAAGCATGCTGGAGCTGGAGTAGTATTAGGATGGGTGACCAGCCGGGAAGTTCGACCAAGACTGCAATTTAATTAAATATTAAGTGTAATTAGTGTTAAAAATGTTCAAAGTGAGAGATTAACGAGTCAAACAATTCAAAGATTCAAAAATTGAGAAAAAAATAAGATAAAAAATATTTTTTTTTTAAAAAAATATTTTTGCAACCTGTCGACAAGCTATGCCGACGGCCGCTACGCCAAGGGCATTGCCCTCGGCGTAGCATACGCCGACGGCCTCTATGTGTTCCGCCGAGGAGGCTACGACGAGGGCAGCCGTCGGCGTACTATACGCCGAGGGCATTTTAGTCTACGCCGACGGCTTTTTGCCCTCGGCGTAGCGCACGCGTCCTGTAGTGTCGGTACAGAGGGGAATATCGTGTAGCAATTTGTAGCAGCTCATATCACTATTCCATCAAGTCGTGGATAAGACATATTCAGTTTAGTGATTTAGTTATCACCAATCTCCATCCTAGTTGTCCGCTGGCAGGACTGGCGCTCCACGCTCGAAGCGAGAGGGCATGCAGCCTCTCCGGCGACAACTTGGTGGGTACGGTGCGGCGATGTCCAGTTGTTTCACAAGGAGGTTTTTGTGGGACCTCTAGTTTATAGTCTCAGGTGTTTCTTTGTGGTGTGGCTACTCCTGTATTTCTTTTATTCATTTTTTATCTACTTTGTAAAAAGTTTCTCTCATCACTTAGTATCGGGTTGAGCGTGTGGCTTTATTTATAAAGTTAGGAGAAAGCCTGTTACAAGGAGTTTTCTCAACACAAAAGTCCATTATTTTATTTTTTTAGTTTCTACCAATCTCAAGATCTTCAAAGCACACCAAGAAAAATACCATGATTGCCTCATCAATGTAGTTTTTCTTTGCCCCACCACGCCAAGATTATATAAACTACATGCGGGAAAAAAGACACATGAGAAAACACTCGAAGAAGGAGACGAGAACATTTGTGCTTTCCTTTGTAAGCCACATGCTAGTATTGCTAGTTACTCCCTCCGTTTAGAAATATAAAATAATTTTAGCTTTGTGAAATGAATGTATCTAGACACTTTTTAGTATATAGGTTTACTCCGAACCTCTACGAACCTATACACTAAAAGACGTCTAGATACATTTAATTCACAAACCTAAAATGTCTTATATTTCTGAACGGAGGGAGTATTGCCAAGTACATTGTCCATTTGCGTTTTGATTCGTTTCCTTGGTCTCTTTTTGGTCATGAGGATATTGTCCATTTGCGTTTTGATTCGTTTCCTTGGTCTCTTTTTGGTCATGAGGATGGGAGGCTTTGGGAACAAGAAGTTCAGTCCAGGAATGCCTATATGTATGGACTAGTTGGTATTGGCGCGGCGGCACGCCGCGCCCGTGTGTCACCGTGGGATGTACTGCATTGCATGTTTTAAGTGTTGGGATCGGGATCATTTTCTTTATCTGAAGAAAATAAAACACGAACTTTGCTATCCACTAAGCAGAAAAAAGCCTGCGTCGCTGTGGGATGTATTGCATTACATGTTTTAAGTGTTGGGATCGGGATCATTTTCTTTATCTGAAACAAATGAAACATGAACTTTGTTATCCACTGAGCAGAAAAAAGCCCAGTGAAGAAGGACCAGACTACTGATCAAAAGGGTCATGATACATATCCAGTCACTGAAGTTTAAAGGAGCAACATAACAGTAAGCTATGGTAAGAACACTAAGCTACTCTGCTCTGCATCCTAGGGCGTCAAGCTTGTCTTTGTCATTGTCAGGGGCTAGAGTGCTTTATCCCCTTTTCGAAAGAGGGCTAGAGTGCTTTATCCCCTTTTAGAAAGAAAAAAAAGGGGCTGGAGTGCCTCCTATTCTCTTGGTGGATGGCTCCATGGCTTCATCACCGGATATGTTGACGTCTTTCTAGCCCAGGAGCGAGTCAATGGTCTCTGATGGTCTTCTTCTGGTTGGCGATGTAGGGGCTTGGGGGCTTCCCCTAGTACAGGTGGACTTAAAGGATTATTCTATGGCACTTGATGTGTTGTTGCTCCTCTTCCTTGGTCGTTGTACATTTGTTTTCCACAAAAAGTACCTACAATATGAAACATAAATCAATTATAAACAACTTTGAACTGCAGACTATAGTGTAGTGCTAGGACGAAGGACAAATCCTAATAGGTAGGACCTTTGCTACTTTGTATTGCTTGAGAATGGAGATATAAAGTGTTAATGAATCAAGGTCATGGAAAGATGACGGATCCATCATTATCAAGCAAAGAAATCAAAAGCTTGAGTGAATCCAAGGTGGGAAGAGGATCCTTGGAGTGTTTTCTAATGCCTGAGATCAAATCTGACCATGTCCAATTCAAGGTGGGCTTCAGATCGTCCTCCTCATAATGGGAAGAGGAAGTGAACATGGCTAGTGGTTTTTCATGTGACAAATTCTGGTGGTCAGGCTGTAATCTTTCTATGAACATGGGTCACCCTCACAGCTTGCCCCCCACTGCTTCTTAAGCATTAACCGTTAGCAGCAAGGTTCTAATATATCTATCTACATTTTCTCCTTTTTATTCTCTATCTATGAATATAATTTATTGATCTAGTTATTAGTTATCAATAGAAGGAGAACAGAGAGTCGCTTTTCTACATATACTTAGTTTGGGAAATTGACATTGACCAATCTTTCAAAGTGGCATCAATCTGTAAGCGGTGAATTGAGAGAAAATGTTCTAGCAAAATGTGTTTACTACATCTTGAAATGCACGGCTGTTTTCAAGGAGACATAAGGGAACACTTGGCTGTAGAAGTCTGAGGTAATACATGGCCACTCGGATGCATTAACACAGTAAAACAAACAAGAACCAATTGTTTATGCACCACCGGAAATATTGATTCCCCAATATTCCTTCCAAATGAAATCATGAATAAATTTGTGATATATCATATGGTATAATTAAACTTCCTACTCATGTATTAAAAAGAACTTGTTATGATTAACCTATGTAGTTCATTTTTTATTAACTTGCAATTGAAATTTCCTAATTGTTAATCTGAACATTTATTTTTCATGAGCAGACTTCCAACATTTAAATTTCTTGCAAGCATGTGAATAAAATTTTACAAGTTGAACCTAACATATTGTGTAAAAAGGACATAATGAAATCGTTTGGGAACAACTTATCTAGAGAACCTTACCTTTCAACAAATCTACAAATTTAGCACACAATGGCAATTGAAAGCCAAGCAGAAGTATTATATAAAAAAAGAAGGCTATAAACATGCATAAACTGGAACCAGAACTTACAATTGGCAATAAAGATCTACCAAGAAAATCCATGCAGGCGCCGATCGGTCGCAGAAGGGAGCAGATTGACCGGACGTGTCGGGTGCACCTACGGTGTAGCGACGAACCACGATAAAAAGAAGGGGAGTCGGCACGCCAATGACCAGAACCATACCCACCAGAGTAGTGAGCATACAGGCAACCAAAGAAAGGAGAAGTTAAAACCAATGGCAAGAAAATAGCATGTACTAACAAATAATAAGAAGCACAACAGCTAATACAAATCAAGAAAGAGCAGGGATGACGATCCGAGCTAAACCGAGCGGGCAGCGATACAGATTACAGAACCATCCAACATCAAAGACATTTGTTCTATTATTTTCATATTTTATATGAAATGTATAGCTATAACCTGAAAGAAAATATAAACTACATCTCAATGTATCATTTAATTTACAGAATCAAAGTAGATCAGGTATGCATATATACCTTGAGGGATGATCTATTAATCTTGGGGTTAGTTTCCTGGAAGATGGCACCGCGGCGAGCCTTTCACGGCGATCACCAATCAGAGTGCTTCCCAGAGTGCTTCTGATCAGTCAAGAAGCTCAAGCATGCAGCTCCATGCCTTTCATAAGCCTGAGAAGTCAGGAATAGAAGTTGTCTTATGATTTACTCTAGAAGATACAAACTCGAGAAGTTGTCTTATGATTTACTCTAGAAGATACAAACTCAGAGAGTGGCATATGTGACTCTAGGATGGTGAAAAATGCCAGATTTTTCCTTGAAATAGAACCTACACAGTATCTGTATCAGCTTCTCTTCCTTTGGAAGAAGGATGGATTCTCTGAAAGTAGAACAGCACCTTCTAATGAATTACCCTCTTGCAACTCTGTCTCTTCTAATTTTATTTGCGAAGGGCTAAGTGTAGCAAAGGATCTGCGTAAAATAGCAAAGAATAAATACATGATATTTAATGTACCAATAACTGTAGCTAAAATAATCTTTGCTAGATGGATTATGTGTTTACAATTAGCGCTACACCAAGAGAAGCATGAAATTTATTATATTTGTAGAAAACAAGGATAGATATTAGAATCAATACCTTCACTGAAGGCATATCCCTTCTCCACATGTCAATGACGTGCCTGAGAAGAAACTTTCCCAAATTAATACCTGATAAGCCTGGCCGACAACAACAACAGTCAATCAGTTTATAGGTGCTTGTTTGCCTCTCATGCTAGCACATATTGCTTCCCTCCAAGAGGGAAACAGCCCGGATCACCAGCTATGGGTTGACTATATTGAGTAAAACAGTGCACATTTAGCTTCACATTGAGCAATCGGAGGGACATCCAATAAAACTTCCTGGTATGACAATAGAACATAAGGTGCAGATGAGTAGAGTAGTGCACCCACTTATTCAAAGAAAAGCATGCCAAACTTCAATAACCTGTACAGATGTGGCCATGCCTAGGAGAGCAACTTTGATGAAAATCAGGAGCTCCCCTAGTGTTAATGAAGACAGTAACAACACTCAGACAAAGTTACTTACAGACTCAACAAAACATTCCAACAACTGCGAATCAACTTTGTTTAACAAAGAGCCGGGAAACATATGCTTATTTTACCTCTAAGACAATTTAAAACATGTGTAGAAAAATACTATTGCTTCTGATGTTGTGAAGCTAAATATCAACTCTAAGGGACACATCTGGTGATGCGTTGGTTGGTTTAAACTTCTATGTTTCAGTTAAAATTCGATGTTCCAGCAAACCTGGTATCGCGGGAAGGAAGCAGGTAACTGAAACATCGTCGTCCAACGTCTAACCTTCTCTTAAATTCTACCAGATTCCTGATTGGATGCACAGCCTGAAAAAACAAGAACAGATTCATCAACAAAACCACAAGACTACACATTGAACAATTCAATGGTGAGCTGGGCACAAACTCCTCGCTTCCGCTGTCGTCGGCGTGACACAGCCGGTGTCAGCAGTATCGTGGGCGTCTGCATCCCCCGCCGTGGTCAGCGGCCTGCTGGCGGTTGTGGTCTGGATCGACCGGAGCGCCGCCAATTCAGCGATTTCCATGACCTCAAGGCCCATCGAATCCAGGGAGGGCAGATCTTGTGCCGCGAATTCTCTAGCTACATCTTCTTGGAGCAAGTAGTATATGCAATAGAATTGTAAGTGCCCGTGTAGTTACACGGGAGAACCAGAAAGGGTGTCAATCTCACCCCAGCAAGACGAGGAGGTCGGCGCGGATGACCTCGAGAAACATGAGACCGCCTGGCTGCATGTTCATGGCCTCGAGGAACCGACGTACTTGGGCCGGAGAGCCTCACGGAGGCCACGCTCCATACGGTACAACGCCGATGCAGTGCCGTCGTCCTCCCTCTCGGCTCCCGGATGCTCATCCCCGCCCTCCCCGGTGGTGGAGGCGCTCACGTACTGGCGTATGAGGTCGCGGACCCACGCGCGCGGGGCACGTCGTAGTCGGTCGCGAGGGACCGGAGGATCTCGTGGCGGCCGCCCCGGTCGTGGGAGCGTTACCCGCCTGAGAAGAAGTCGAGGGGGAAGGTGCTGGGCGGTGGGAAGCTGGTTAGCCATGGTGGTCGGGTGTGGCGACAGCAGCGGGCCCAGGATTTCTAGAGTGTGTATTCAAAGTTTAAAAGGGCACAAAATTATTTTTTAACAGCCTAAAGGCTAGTTTTTGGCATTTATACTATGATTATAGAATCATACAGTTCTAACTGTATAATATACATATCCCTCAAAAAAGAACTGTATAATACAAAGAATATATGAAACAAGTAGGAACCAATATCACAGATTAAAGAATAGTTCAATGCATCACTACGAACTAAAGATTTGAAGCCGGTCCATGGACGTGTGTATAGTGTACATGAAGCCGGTCGTGTGTATAGTGTATATTTTCTTCTTGTACTAACGCCTAGTGATTTAGGCCGGTCCCAGATACCAGGCTAAGAAAGTTGTATGCGCCGTTGTTGTAGTTGCTAGCAATAGTCGTTCCCATCTAAATGTATATACATATTTGTCAGTCGAATAGGGCAGAAAAAACATGAAATTGATCAACTTATATAAGTTTCAACAGTTCAACATAACAAAGAAGAAAAATCTGGAATGTATATAAAGGAAAAATATATTAAAATGAATAGAAAACTTACAAATTATAGGGTAACTTTTCGATCCTTTAAGGCTTGAAAACTAGTGATAATGTCCTCATCCTTAACTTGCAGGAAGAATTCCCTCTCAATGAATGTTACCAAGCAACCATTTAAAAATATTTGGCCCATCTTGCTTCTTAGCTTGTTTTTGATAAAGTTCATTGAAGAAAAGACCCTCTCAACACCAGCAGTTGCGACAGGCAGAACTAGCACCAATTTCAGAAGTTTGTAAATTATGTCATACCGAAGGACCCGATCTGTTTTAACAAGCATCATAGAAAGCTCTGCTAGACTACTCAAATTTGCGAAGTTTTCATTCTTACTCACATCATTAATATAGCGATTCAGTTGAAAAGGAAGTTGGACCGGTTCTTCAAATTCAAAATCATGAGGATAGAATTCAGCAAGCCTAACCAAGTTATCAACATTGAAAGCAGAGAATGACTTGGCTGGACTGAATGATGCCATGCATCTAAGTAGCTCTGTGTTTACCTCATCAAATCTGCTATTAAGCTCCTGAAGTTGCCTATCAATGACACCCAAAAACATATCAGCATGAAACCGATGTTAATTAATGGCATCTTTATAGAATCTCTTTGCTCTTTGTATAGGCTTGTACTTCCCATCCATGTCAACAACTTTTAGATGGTGCTTCACACAAAAAGAACTGACTGTATCAAGAAATTCTTTCCATCTAGCATCATCTCTCAAAACATCCATTTCTACCTTTGTGTCAGCAAGAAGGTCCATTGCATTCACAATATCCTGATCTCTCCTCTGCAAAGCATTGCAAAATGCATTTGTGTATCCAAATATTTCATTCATCAAGTGCAACAAGAAAACAAATTCAAATGACTCAAATACTTCCAACATAGTTTGAGCTCCTAAAGCTTCGGCCCCTTTACTTTCTTTCCCAACCCTGAAAAGAACTTTCTTGATAGCAGGATACAAATGCATAACATGCATTACGGTTCTATGGTGAGATCCCCACCGTGTATCACCTGGCCTTGATAAGCCCATCTCTTGATTCAAACCTTGGCCACTTTCAACTTCACCCAATTTTAATGCTTGAATCATATATTCGGCTTGAGCTATGCGAAGCATGCAGATCTTTTTACAGGACATCCCGAGGACATTCAACAAATACGCTAGTTGTCCAAAGAACCATTGGCAATCAATATTCTCCTTAGCAACAGCAACAAGGGTTAGTTGAAGCTAATGGGCAAAACAATGAACATAATAAGCTAAAGGTGAATCTTCCATAATTAGTTTTTTCAAACCATTCACATGACCCTTCATGTTGCTAGCTCCATCATACCCCTGCCCACGGACCTTAGATAAGGGTAACTGATGTCTAAGAAGTAAAGACTGAATTGCTTCTTTTAGAGTCAATGATGCAGTATCTTCAACTTGAACAAGACCAAGAAACCTCTCAACTGGCTCTCCTGATTTATTGACAAAACGCAAGCAAAGAGCCAATTGTTCTTGTTGATATGCATCACTAGATTCATCAGCAAGAATTGCAAAACACTCATCACCAAGTTCCTCGATGATAAATTTAGTTGTTTCAATAGCACAACAAGTAATGAGTTCTTTCTAAATTTTGTGGTCTATCATTTGACAATTATGTGGAGCATTGTCTAGAACCACCTTATTTACTTCTTCAAAGTTACCTGCCAGCCATTGCAAAAGTTCCTTGAAATTTCCTTTGTTTTTTGAATCTCTCGACTCATCATGACCACGAAAAGCCAACCCTTGTCGCAAGATATATCTTATGCACTTAAGTGACCATGTCAAGCGAGCTAGATATTGAACCTTGTACTGTGTGGTGTATGAGGCAATGGACTCACGGATTGATGCTTTGGGTGTTATGAACATATTATATTTCTCTTCGGCTTCAAAATGAGCACTATTGATTTCACCTGCATGCCTACGAAATCTAGCTTTCATATTCCAATTTCTAAACCCTCCATTGATAAAACTATCTCCACCAGCAAATTTAGTGCTATCTTTGAATAAATAGCAAACAAAACAATATGCAGCATCTCTATCTACACTATATTCAAGCCACTTAAACTCATCAAACCACTTTGGTTGGAAGCGGCGCATACCTCCACACATATGTTGGGGAAAATCCTCCTCCTTCATCTTGGGTCGACAAGGCCCCAAAGCGATGTATGTCCTTCTAACTGAATCTTGTCCTTTGACATCATACCTTGATATTGGAGTCCTCAATCCAGGATCATGCTCAATGTCATAAACACCATCATCGTCGTATTCATCACCATCACTTGATTCATCATCTTCTGATTTTTCCCCATTCTCTGCCTCTGTACTAGCGGCTCTCATCGGTTCAGGTGGCACAGTTGTCCCACTCTCACTGCCATCTTGCCCTTGAAATATGACCAATTGATTGCTTTGATTTTCAGCCTGACTTTCAGTGTTATTTTCGGTCCGTTTCTTCTTTGCTGCAGCTTTTTTTCAAAAAAGCCTTCAAATCAACAACCGGACCTGATGTCCTCTTCATCTTTCAGAAAAAATTTAACCTATACAAAATTCAAAACGAAAACAACAATAAGATGTACTGAATTTTGGGTTATTTTAATCATATTTCGGAACTGACGGTGATCTGAATTTTTAGTACATCTCAATGACTGAACAAAAAAATTAGATAAGAATAGAACAATCCATGTGGGTCTGAATTACGAACCTGGTTATCTGCTGTATGCTGCTGATTGCCGGATGTAGACTACAAGAAGTAGATCGAGGATAGAAACGAACGCTGCAGGAACAAGGCCCTGGGCTCCTTGCGTCCAACGATCGAGGACAGAAACAAACGCTGCGGGCAGAGGGCAGCAGGTTGTCGGCTGCGCTGGGACTTGGGGACGAGGAGGCGAGGCGTGGAGACTGGAGACACGGACACCGGAGGAACGACTCGCGCCCCGCGGTCTTTCGTCGCCGTCGCAAACTCGGTCGAGGGTCGATTGTTTAGCGATTCAGCGGTGCCGGCCGGGGAATCACCGAATCAGGCGGCGATCGAGTCGAGAGGAGTTACAGGAAGTCAAGAACGACTCTGCCTTCTCCACTCGTACGTGTTGGGTGGATAGAGAGCCAACTGGGCTAACGTTAGCTGGGCCACGTAGAAATAGGCTTTTATCTGTTGAAACGTGATTACTACTCTGCACTGTTTTTTATTTTTAGTTTTTCTCGTACGTATACCTCCTATATACTATATATATGTAGTTTTTAGTCAAAAATTTTGGGTATGCATCTGAATACCTTTGACTTCAAGTGGGCTCGCCCCTGTGTGGCGACGAAGGAGGACGGGCGGTGGATAAATAATGGAGCGGACAGATCGAGAGACGAGTGGAAGTTTCATGAGAGAGCTACGTGTCTAGCCATAGAAAAGGAAAAAACATACGTGTCGTCGTTGTGAGTCCATAAAACATGCAGCTAGACAACTATACATAAATACAAAATAGAATCATACACACGGACAGCCAACCTGCGAGACGAAAGCGATGGCAGTCAAATCTTCCTAGCTATGGCCACACCAAGTCACACACAAAAAAAATGAAGCAAACAAGAGGATGGATGGCACATGGGAACCATGCCCATGTTAGCGCCACGTGTCCACCTACGTCGCCGCCACGTAGGACTGGCAGACCGCACAGAAATACTACATGGCACTGAGAATGCACACAAGAATATAACATGGGAACTTAATCCAACCAAACGAGGCTTCCCAAAATTCTCACAAAAAAGAGAAGCTAGTAGGTTTAAGATATTTATATATTGGCCACATTGTCCTGGCACATCCTCGCAAGTAGCTAGTGTGTGCCAACATTTGTCAAAGTCCAACATGAACAGCAGTGTCCAGCCGTCTTGGTATGGTCCTGGGCGTCGTGGCTGCCCAGCTGCACTAAATCAATAATCTGCGGATGACTAGGCCACAGGCCCGGGCCCATGGAAGTGCGACCGCACAAGGCTCGAAATTTTTAGAGGCCCAAAATTTTGGAGTAGCGTTAAATAGAGTATATTTAAAGAACAAATGAAACAATATCGATCGTATCGATTGACATTTGTAGTTTGTAGTTTCCGTCTTCAGGAAGCTGCAAGTTCGTGCCCTACTTGAGCGAGTTTGTTATACCCATTGGTTGCTTTTTTTAGAGATAGATTGTTTCTTAAAAGACCGTGTTTGGTTCTTCTGTTTTTTAAACATCCGAATTGGGTACCCGCAAAAAAAACATTCGAATTGGGAACTGACGGCTCCATCGACGAGCCTCGGATTATGCCGTCTCGGCCCTGACTAGCTCCGACGATTCTGCACTCGGGAAAAAACATGCGTATTTGGTAACTGAGAGCTCCATCAATTGTACTGTGTTTCTCAAATATGCATCACTGTCTTATGATATGGCACGGTTAATTATCGATTTTTAAATAGTAACATGGATAGGGGTATTTCAGTAAGTTTCAGGTGATCTAGTTGACCCATCTCTCACTATCTGAACCCGCGCCACTCTAGTTCGGCCACCAGCGACTCCGGCCGGCAACCCACCTGTCTCCACAAGCCGGCGCCGAGAGAGAAACAAAGCCGTGGTTGCGCTCCTTGGCTGCAGTCGCCGCGACCTCCCTCCCACCTCACTGCCGCCCCCTACCTGCTCCATCCTCTCCGACTCAAATTCTGGCAAAGACATACTGCGAATATGATCAAGACTTTTGGAACTTCACTCAAAATTCTTGTAAATTGTGCAAAATTTGTGAATCTCGATTAGGTTCAAACATAATCCAAAAAACAAATGTTAAATCCTGCGAGGATCTAAGAAAAAAAGGCCCACCTACAAGGAGAGCAAGTAGTCGTTGGACGCACATATTTGTGTGACACAAAGTCAATCAAATATGGAAGACGGTTTTGATGATTCCATCAAGTTCTTGTCAAGACATTCAATTTCTTAACACAAAAGTCCATTATATCTTGTTCTATAGTTTCTACCAATCTAAACATTTTCAACGCCCTCTGAGAAAAATGCCATGGTGGCCTCATCAATGTAGTCTTTCTTTGCCCCACCACGTCAAGGTTATATAAACTCCTGGAAACATGCCGGAAAGAAATGACACATGAGAAAATATTGGGAGAAGGAAACAAGAACATTTTTGTTTTCCTTTGTAAGACACCTGCAATATTGCTAGTCATGCCAAGTACACTTTCCCTTTGCGTTTTGATTCGTTTCCTCAGTCTCTTTGTTCATGAGGATGGGAAGCTTTGGGAAGAAGATGATGATTGTCCACATTGTATTGGAACATCATTGCAAGTAGCTAGTGCGTTCCAGCACCTGTTAACTTTAGCGCTTGTTGCACCTCGTTCCCACATTTTTGTATAAACGCGCAGATCCCTCTCCAGCATCTCCAACTCACGGCGTTCCAACGCGTCGAAGTCCAAGACGAAGCGCCCACGTACAACATGGCGACGAACAACAGAATCAAGCCGTCCAGGTAAGGCCTCATGTCTGCCCAGATGCACATGATCATTAGCATGGTACAGATATTGGTAATTGCCCCTTCACAATTGATTAGCTACGACGAAACCAAGAATCCATCTATGAATACACATGTACATTTATTTGTCCATCCAATATCGAAAGCAACATGCGAAACTAGGAACTAACAGCTCCATCGACGAGCACGAGATAGCTTGAAAAATTAGCTTTAAATCAATTTTCTCAGGTAGAGAACAAGAAAAGATAATCTCAGCCAAAACTTATGGCCGAGTTTTAAATTCATAGAAATGACACTACTAAAATAAGAAAATCAAGTTGAAACCATGCTATTGGTCTTGGTGTATCGGGTTTTATTTGTGTCATAATTCAAGGAACTTGAACTCAAATAACTACTTCCATTTCTAGTGGCAAATTCTTCCATAAAATTGAATTCCAAATCAACAACTCCGGGTTTAGTTGCTAGGAGCTAAATGAGATGTAAAAAATATTAAATGATATACGGTGTGTATGACCAACACTTTTGAAATTTTAATCAAAATTCTCATAGACTTGGTAGAATTTGTGAATCTTGATTAGGTGCGAACATAATCCGGAAAAGAAATATTAAATCCCGCATTCAAGCAGGAGAAGACACTCTGATCGATCTGGCCACCTATACTATAGATAGCAAGTGGTCGTATGCAACAAGGCACCTACATGACGGTATATTCGAATTTGTCATATAAAGTCAGTCATACTTAAAAAAACGATGTCAAACGGTGTATCGGGTTTTATTTGTGTCATAATTCAAGGAACTGGAACTCAAATCACTACTTCCATTTCTAGTGGCAAACTCTTCCATAAAATTGAATTCTAATTCAACAACTCTTGGTTTAGTTGCTAGGAGCCAAATGAGATGTAAAAAATATTAAATGATATACTGCGAATCTCATAATCCGGAATCTTGGTTTATTCAACAACTCTTGGTTTATTCAAAATTCTCATAGATTTGGTAGAATTTGTGAATCTTGATTAGGTGCGAACATAATCCGGAAAATAAATGTTAAATCCCGCATGGAAGCAGGAGAAGACACTGTGATCCATTTGGCCACCTATATTATAGATATCAAGTGTCCGTATGCGACAAGGCACCTACATGAAGGTATATTCGAATTTTGCATATAAAGTCAATCATACTTTGAAAAAAATGATGTCAAACATCCTTTTTATATTTTCCCAGTCTTAACTATTGAAAAAAGTATCCAATTTTTTCAGTAATGTTTTAAACAAAAGTGGATGAATAATACCCGAATTGCCAAATGAGGCAGACTGTTTCAGTATGGAGGTAAATGCTTCTTGGAATTTCTAGCAGCTCAAACCACCGTTCCATCAAGTTCTGGCTAAGACATATTCAGCTTCGTGACACAAAAATCCATCATCTTGTCTTGTAGCTTCCTCCATTCTCGGCATTTGCAAGGTCCTTTAAGTAAGATTACTTGATGGCCTCATTTTTTTCGAAAAAGGGAGTAAAACCCCGGCCTCTGCATCAGCGATGCACACAGTCTTTTGTTATGAATTTAACATCCAAAAGTTTTACAATTCAAGGATCGAATAAGGTTGATACATGCACCAACCAGCGAAATATACGCGACAAATGATCACTAAACATCTTGTAAATGACTAGTATGCGCCAGCACGACTGGGTGAAGATGTCTCGTGAGACCATCAGGAATCGGCTGCACCCAGTAGCCCATATGAATCACCTGCAAAAGATTAAACATTTTGTTTTTGTTAAAGATAATATCGTTCCTGCAACGCCAAATAGACCAACACAAAGCCGAGACACCAATTCGGATTCTTGCCTTAGACTTTTTATCTACACCATTCAACCAATTCCCAAACATATTCGTTACATTAGCTGGAGGGAGGAGATCGAAAGAAAAATTAACAAGCGCCACAAAAGGCGAGCGAAAGGGCAAGATATAAACAAATGTTCTATGGTCTCCTGTGAGCCACAAAAGCAACACGTGCTACACCCTACCCAATTCCTTTTAACCAAATTATCCTTAGTAAGGAGAACTTTATTATGAAGGAACCACATGAAAATTTTAATTTTGAGTGAGATTTTCAATTTCCAAAGATATTTTCGAAAGAAGACCGTATGATCATTCATAAGATCCTCGTACATGGATTTCACTGAGAATACCCCAGACGTTGATAAGTTCCATACAAACTTATCTTGGTCCTCTGACAACTGCACTATCATAAGCCTTTGGCATAAGTGGAGCCAATCATACCACTTGGTGCCACTAAGTACTCTCCTAAAACCAATATTTAGTGGTACTTGAGCTAAAACTTGAGCCACGGTCACATTCGTCCGTTGCACAATATTATATAATGATGGATATTGTTGTGAAACGGGTAACTCTCCTAACCATGTATCCTCCCAAAACCCAGTGTTGGCTCCATCCCCAATCTGAAAATGTCCCTAGCGAAGAACGCATTCTTCACCTTCATAATTCCCTTCCAAAATGAAGAATCGTTTGGTTTCGGTTGGACCTCAGACAAGGTTTTTTTACTCAAATATTTATTATGTAACAATTCTTACCACACTCCTTCCTCATTTAGTAATTTAAAAAGCCATTTTCTTAATAAACACCTACTCTTAATTTCCAACACCTGAATACCTAGACCTCCCTGATCTTTAGGTCTACAAATTATGTTCCATCTCGTTAGTCTGTACTCATTAATGTAGTCTTTCGTTGCTATATGGCATCAAGATTATATAAACTCCTAGTCCTGGATACATGCAAAACAAAAGAAGATAAAAAACGACACAGGAGAAAATGTCAGGGAAGCAAACGAGAGTATCTGTATTTTCCTTTGGAACCCAATATTGCTAGCTGTGTCGAGTACACTATCCCTTAAAATGCGTTTTGATCTGTTTCCTTGGTCTCTTTGTTCATGAGGATAGGAGGCGTTAGGAAGAAGTTCAGGCCATGGAAACTATGGTGTATGGATTGTGCGCATTGTCCTGCCACATAGTCGGATGGTACCTAGTACGTGGCAACACCTTGTTGACGGGAGCTCTCCATGTACCTGGTCACCACATTTTCGTATATCCGGGGAGATAGTTGGAGGTAAGAATATGGCTAGATGGGTAGCCATGAGCAGAGGAGTCACTGCTAAGGCACGAGGACCGTCAAGGGCTCATGAACTATGGGGGAAAGTAGAAATATACTAAACTTGCATGGTATAAGTGCGATAACAAAATAACGAAAAACGACAATAAAATCAACAGCAAGGGGACACAGATTTAACGTGAAAAATCCTACTAAAGATAATCTCAGCCGAAAATTATGGCCGAGTTTGAAATTTCATAGAAATTACACTACTAAGATAAGAAAATCAAGTTGAAACCATGCTATCGGTTTTGGTGTATCGGGTTTTATTTTTATCATAATTCAAGGAACTGAAACTCAAATCACTAATTTCATTTATAGTGGCAAACTCTTCCAGACAATTGGATTCCAATTCAACAACTCCGGGTTTAGTTGCTAGGAGCCAAATGAGATGTAAAAAATATTAAATGACATACCGTGTGTATGACCAGCAGTTTTGAAATTTTATTCAAAATTCTCATAGATTTGGTAGAATTTGTGAATCTTGATTAGGTGCGAACATAATCCAAAAAAGAAATGTTAAATCCCGCATGGAAGTAGGAGAAGACACTATGATCTATTTGGCCACCTATACTATACTCCCTCCGTTTGGAAATATAAGATGTTTTAGGTGTCTAGATTCATTTGAACCTATACACTAAAAGGTGTCTAGATACATCTCCTTCACAAACCTAAACATCTTATATTTCTAAACGCAGAGAGTAGATAGCAAGTGGTCGTATGCGACAAGGAAACTACCTCGAAATAGGCTTCCGTCTCGCTTTATAAATAAAGCACACATGTAAGACCGTCACAACACGATACTGGGGCAGCAACACACAAACGCCCGAAATAAAACAAGGAAAAACAAGAAATGGAAACGGAGACGGATCGACTAGACGAGGAAGACCGCAGCCGTTGCGCCCTCCAAAGAATGCCCACCACACTCCTAGCCCCGACTCGTCAAGCACCAAGCAACACCCTCAAGAGGGAAAGCGACCGCTGCTGCCCAGACCAGAGACTGGCCCTAGGGTTTTCCCCCGGCACACAGAGGGGAATGGATGAAGGGAAGCCACGACTCCCTCCAAGAAGGAAGATACCACCCGTGGGTGGCATTGCGTCGATGTCGGTCGGGCCGACAAGGATTTCTCCCGAGGACCCTATCCACTACCCCCGGACGAGCCATTGCACATTAGACCCGCGAGGCCGAGGCCTTGCCACCACCAAAACTTGCCGCACACAAGCATGTGCCACTCTGGTTCCGACTTCATCATCGTCGTCTCACCGAGCAAGCCGTCGCGAGGTCTGCAACATCGCGACACGGGTAGACATGAAACAGGTCCCACAGTACTGCGGCCGCACAGGAGGGAACAACCTCCACCATCGGAGGCGGTAGTCGACAGGACGTGGCCACAGACACACCCGCCCTCCATAGGTCCGGCCGGGCCCAACGTACCCGTAAAGCCTCCGCGGAGGCACACCAGTCCCATGATGGTCCGGCCAGGACCTGACGTACCCATAAAGTCCGCGGCCATGCTGCAATAGGGAGGCCAAGGTCGTCGCGGATCCCATCCAACCTACCCACCGCGATTTTGCGGAGTAGATAGAGAAGAGCCAGCCAGCCCGCACTACCCAGATCTGGGCCCAAAAGGGCCTGATTTGGGTTGTCCTGACATAGCAAGCCCCATACTCCGCCGGCCGCAGCTGGGCAGCGCTGCCCCTCCGCCCAAAGCGCACCATCGTGCCGCCTCGCCCCCGCCAAGGCTGATCTCTGCCGCCCCAGGAAGCTCCGCCGCCGAGAGGAAGGTCCCCGACCCGCCCGCCCGACGCGGGGAAGAGAAGGTCGGCGCCGCCGGCGCCACACGGGCAGCGCCCGGCGGCCCTGGCCGACAGCGGCGACAGGAGGTAGGAGGGGAGGTGAGGGTTCGTTCGGCCGGGGGAGGTGGTGGCGCCCCTGTAGCCCTCGGGGGTGGGGGGAGGGGGAGAGGAGCGCGAGACGTCGTGACAAGGCAACTAAGTGGCGGTATATTCAAATTTCTCATATAAAGTCAATCATCCTTAAAAAACGATGTCAAACATCCTTTTTATATTTTTCGAGTCTTAACTATCGAAAAGGTCTCCAGTTTTTTCAGTAATGTGTTAAACAGAAGTGGATGAATAATACCCTAATTACCAAATGAGGCAGACTGTTTCAGTAGGGAGGTAAATGCTTCTTGGAATTTCTAGCAGCTCAGACCACTGTTCCATCAAGTTCTGGCCATGACATATTCAATTTCATGACACAAAAATCCATCGTCTTGGTTTGTAGTTTCCTCCAATCTCGACATTTGCAGGGGCCTCTAAGTAAGATTACATGACGGCCTCATCAATGTAGTCTTTCTTTGCTCTACCACTAGAAGGTTATATAAACTCCTGGATACATGTGAAATACAAGAAGATAAAAGACAACACATGAGAAAATATGGGGAGAAGGAAACAAGAGTATTTTTTGTTTTCCTATGGAACCCAATATGGCTAGCTATGCCGAGTACACGGTCCCTTAAAATGCTTTTTGATTCGTTTCCTTAGTCTCTCTGTCCATAATGATGGGAGGCGTTGGGAAGAAGAAGTTCAGGCCATGGAAACTATGGTGTAGGGATTGTGTGCATTGTCGTGCCGCTTAGTCTCCAGTAGCTAGTGTGCGCCAACACTTGTGGACCTGGTCACCACGTTTTCGTATATACAGGATCATTAGTTGGAGCTGGGAATATGGATAGATTGGTAGCCATGGGTAGAGGAGGGACATGCTGAGGCAAAAGATCCGTCAAGAGCTCAAGAACTATGGGGAAATTAGAAAAATATTAATTATAGATTACAGAATACTGGGAAACTTTGGCGCGGGCGACACGCCGCACCTCTGAGACCATATCGTTGGTTGCAAGCAACTTCTATCAGTGTTGTTAAGCAGTAGCAAGACATTAGCTATATATATATATATATATATATATATATATATATATATATATATATATATATATATATATATATATATATATATATATATATATATATATATAGAAACCCTATTTAGCACCCAGGATACAGAATAGTTATTTTGTACCCAACATATTTTTACGTTGTTAGATTGAAAAAATTATGTTTTGTATATGAATAATTATGTTCATATATTCACCATAACCAAAAAAATTGACACAAAAATAAAGTTTATGAGTCATTATAGTGTAAAAAACACCAAAAATATGTCGAATTTTTTTATGGAATGTAAACAAAATTATTATGTCATTTCTAAATTTTATTATGTTCTTCTCGACTTACGAAGTAATACAAAATTTACGTGACGTAAAAATAATATACGGTTTTAAAGATAGAGGGTGGGTGTAGAATAACTATTCTACACTGGGTGTCAAATAGCGCCACCCTATATATATAGTAAGATTTGATCACGTATCTCATGGGATTTCCTTAAATAAGCAGTCAACAGGGACGGAGCTAGCATGTATTGGTTGGTGTCAAATGACACCAACGAAATTTTACTTTTCCCCTTTATAAATGAAGCAAAAATGTTTGATATTCAAAATGACACCGGTAAATTCAAAGGAATGACACCAACAAACTTTTTTTCTGGCTTCGCCCCTGGCAGTCAAGGTGATTCGCATTAATCAAGGGAGGTGGCCGGAGTAATCATACATGGTATTTAGGTGCTTAATCATACAACACATAGGTGTTGATAGTTAACATTATAGCCAATCGGAAGTTCTCATGCTTCTGTAGTTGCAGGCAAGCAGATAACATTTGACATTTCGTCTACAGTGGCTAGCGTTAACAAAATACAAAGTAGATAAGAAAAAAACAGAGTAGATAGCTTGATATAGAATCTGTTTCACCATTCTAGATATGTGTTGTAGACTTTGGATATGTGTTCACTTCTCGGCGGTCTAACTTGTTGTTGATGAAATTTTGGTGTTTACTGCCAAGAAAAGATTTTGGGAGTCGGTACTACTGATTGTCCTGAGATTTTGTGATGTGTGTGAAGTTTATCTTAGAATGTGACCTGGCAATGTCCAGCTGTCTACTTGGAGAGCAATAGCTCCTTCGATGCCTACTTGTTTTCATGGGTGGCACTTCAGTTCAAACTGTGAATGGATAGTGAGTTCCTAGTAATCACTGTAACCTGGCCAACTTGAGAATGTGGAACCAGGACGAAAATGCACCCTTTTTTAGCAACCGTAGTAAATAGATCTGAATTTTTCCTTTTCTTGTTATAACACCGCAATATCTGAACATGTTGCTCGAAACAATTCCAAACTCTCCAGCATTAGTACATCACTATACATTTCTTCTTTTCTGGAGTAGCCATGCATGCCTTCCACTCTTTTCACTGCAGCGACGTGGATTAGCCATTCATTATCCTGCATGGAACAATTCAATCGTTATTGGGCAAAGATGTAACATGTTATATCGCATACCCTTCTAAACAGGACCACCATGCTATAAACTCTGATAGGCTCAAGATACACACTCAAAATCATCAACAGGTTGCAATTACGTAGAACATGAATTTGTACAATTTTCTAGATGCATTCAAATGATATATAAATACATGAAGTAAGAAATAAATTTGACGCCAATGAGATCTTTGCCCATAAGTACTATTAATGTTAAGAAATCTGAATTAGAAGTAGTATGTTCCGACAAAAATACACTAAACACCAATGAAATCTCCGCCCATAAGTACTTCAGATGATAGATACAGAAGGATTTTTTGAATTCCCATCCATCTTATTAAAATTCCAATAAATGGTAACTTGAGACAGCAAGAAAAATATATACCAGTAATGCAGTCTGAACTCCATACTGTGGGAGACAAAGAAAACCCTCTACTTCAAGTCTTGACCCAATACAAACCAAGGACCTGTAAGGTATTAGATGAATATCATATGAGTACCAATCCGGCACAACAAATGTTTTGTTTGCTTCAGTACACTCTCAGTAAACAAAACCTAAGGAAGTGAATAGTTGCACTGAAATTAGAGCATTCGGTGAAGAAAATCCTAAATATATGCATTAGAATTTAGACAACCAAGCCGCATAACTGGAACAAAGAAAGGAACGTGCACATGCGAACAACTATTACAGAAATAGGTTTTTTTTCAAAATGGGGAATGGAGCCCTGGCCTCTGCATCAATTGATGCACACAACCCCTTTTATTGCATAGTTCAGCGAAAAATAAGTTTAAACATTCATGAATCAACTAAGGCTGAGACATGTATCAACCATCTGAAAAGGAGAAATAACAAAATTCTATCCATTCTCAATTCTACTAATGTGCCGCCAGCCAGTAGTCCGGAAGTAGAAGTCCTGAGCGACCATGAGGAGCTGGGTACATCCAGAAACCATGGGTTCTCGCTGATCCTCCGGTATAAGATGTGCCCATAGTTGAATCCAATGCGTCGCTAGTCGAATAACCTGCATAAAATTGGTACCAGTCTGTTTGTTAAAGACAATGTTATTTCTAGACGCCCAAATGGACCAACATAAAGCCGATACACCAATGCGTATCCTCGATTTGTTCTTCTTATCAACCCCCTTCAACCAATTTCCAAACAAATTTTTGATATTGGCGGGTGGAGGCATGTCATATGCAAAATAAACCAAACGCCAAATGATACGAGAAAATGGGCATGAAATGAATAGATGTTCAACAGATTCCAGTGAATCACAGAAACAACATTTTTGATATCCCTCCCACTTTCTTTTGGCAAGATTATCTTTTATTAATAAGACTTTATTTTTAAGAAACCACATGAAAATCTTTATTTTTAGAGGAATTTTCAACTTCCACAACTATGTTTGTAAAAATCTAGTGTGCCCATTCATTTGGTCAAGATTCATAGATTTTACCGTAAATTTACTGAGAAAGTAAGATTCCAAGTAAACTGATCGGGTGTATCATTTAGCTGAACCGTCATCAACCACTGACATAAGTTTAACCATTGTGTCCACTTATTACCGGTTAAAGACCTTTTAAAACCAATATTTAGAGGCGATTTGGTAAGGATATCTGCCACCAGGACATTCTTCTGTTGCACAATATTATATAATGACGGATAATGATGAGCCAAAGAAGATTGGCCTAACCATATATCTTCTAAAAAATTAACACTTTCGCCATGTCCAATTTTAAAAAAGTCATTGGTAAAGAAAAGTTCTTTCACACGCATAAAGCCTTTAAAAAGAGGGAATCAATAGGTTTGGCCTCTACTTGTGAGACCAAGAAACTGGATGCTTCTTTCCAGGGCTAGATGCGTTTGGCTATCAATTACTGAAATAACCAAAAAATTGTTCTCCTAATAGATAAGTGCCCTTCCAACCTGTCTGATCATATATAATCATGCTTCAGTTTAATTTACTTGACAAATATGCATAATCGGGTGGGTCAGTTACATAGATCTGGCGCATGTTGTTTCAGTGATAAAATATTTAGGAGGGACATATGAAACTGGAAGAAACACAAAATGGCTCTCTTACAGAAATGCCAGCAAGAGAATATAAGCAAATAATTGCTGGAGGTCTTGCTTCAGAAACCAAAGATATGTACGCCAAATATATTTCAATAGAAGAACAAAATACTCCTTTGTTTGTGCTCTCTGCTAAGTTGCATCTCGTTCCTCGGCTTCGTTGGACCTCCTCAACAATATCTTTGAAGGTTGTGAGGAAATGTATAAAATAAACAAAAAATTGGACATGGAACATCCTCAAAGTTACAATTTACAAAGATCAATATTCAAGCGACCGGGAAATTCTGATATGCCAACACATAATACATAGATTTATTGGATAGGGTCTAAATTGTTGATGCGGTAAATTTTAAATAACATTGGTTAAAATAGAGAATAATGGAACAAAGGCCGTGGAACATGAACTCACTTCTTCCAATATCCCCGTACCTGCATAACTCATTATAGGACGCGGGCGCTACGCCGAGGGCAAAAAGCCGTCGGCGTAGGCCAAAATGCCATCGGCGTATGATACGCCGATGACTACCTTCGGCGTATGATATGCCGACGACTACCCTCGGCGTAGCCTCCTCGGCAAAGGTCTCCCTCGGCGGAGCATATACAGGCCGTCGGCGTATAGAAATACCATTGACGTACGCTACGCCGACGGCTTTGCCCTTGGCGTAGCGGTCGTCGGATAGCCTGTCGGCCGGTTGCAAAAATATATATTTTTTATAAAAAAAATTCTCAATTTTTTTAATCTATGAATTGTTAGAATTATTAATCTCTCACTTTAAACATTTTTAACACTAATTACACTTAATATTTGATTAAATTGCAGTCTTGATCAAACTTCCGGGCCGGTCACCCATCATAATACTACTCTAACTCCAGCACGCTTAACTTCCTCGTTCCTTTAGAATCTGCTTCCGCAAAGTAATTCATACATTCTTGTCAATACTATGATATCAATCCTATTAACTCTTATATCATCATGTCATATGTTTGTATTTTTTGAAATTACAAATAATTATTTAAGTAAACATTAATAAATAAGTAAAAATATTATTGAATTTAAATAAAAATATAAAAAATTTACTTTGTTTTAATTTTTCTATTTAATATGGAATAATTAATATCTTTATACCCTTAAATCGGAATTTAACAAATAATTTGTCTAAATTGATCAAAAAAATGAGAGGAATCCAAATATGATATCCATATCAAGTAAATACTAACCGTCCATTTTTTGAATTAGCTATTTGGTGGTTGCTCCAGAAAATACCCCTTTTTGCGCTTGAAAAATAAGAAATGCCTTTTTGGTGAGATGAAAAGGAAAACTTGCATTGCATCTTTGATAAAATAGCATATTGTGAACCTAAAAATGATTTTTACAAAAAAACATGAGTATCGGATCATGTACATGTAGTTCATATCTGACACACTTCCTACCGATTCGGACGGAAAGGTTTAAGATCCCCTTGTCGGGACATTATCCATATAAGGTGGTCTAGTATTTTTCTAAAATGTGGTGGTAGCATTTTGAATTAGCCATTTGGTGGTTGCTTCACAAAACCGTCCGTTTTTTGTGCTCGCCAATTGGAAAATGGCTTTTTGGTGCGACGAAAAGGAAAACTTCCTCCTGCAACATTGTTCGCCATCCCATGACGCACATGTATGCACAATATGGACACATTTTCACAAACTATGTCTTTATTCTAGCCATAACATTGGTCATTTGACCTGAAAGCCAAGAAACCTCGAATGAGATAGGTCGTTTTGTGAAGGTTTTTTCAGACATAATAAATATACCAAGTTTGATATTTTTCGTTGTAACTATGTCACATAATATTACACCACGCGAAGGTTTTGCATTGTTTCGATCGTTTTTGATTTTTTTATGCCCGTTTTAAACTATCGTCAAACTTGGTCGAACGACGGGCATGAAGATTCTTAGCTCGGGGCCGAGCCTCGCTAAACATGCATTGGATCTTTAATAAAATATCATATTGTGAACCTAAAAATTATTTTTTGTAAAAAAAATGAGCATCGGATCATGTACCTGTAGTTCATATCGGTCCCACTTCCTACCGATTCGGCAGGAATTTGTCTTTTTCACCAGCGGTGGACGAAAAGGTTTAATATCCCCCTGTTGGGACATTGTCCATATAAGGTGGTCTATTATTTTTGTAAAATGTGGGTAGCATTTTGAATTAGCCATTTGGTGGTTGCTTCACAAAACCGTCCGTTTTTTGTGCTCGGAAAATAGAAAATGGCTTTTTGGTGCGACGAAAAGAAAAACTTCCTCCTGCAACATTGTTCGCCATCCCATGATGCACATGTATGCACAATATGGACACATCTATGGCTTGATTCTAGCCATAACATTGGTCATTTGACCCGAAAGCTAAAAAACCTCGAATGAGATAGGTCATTTTGTGAAGGTTTTTTCAAACATAATCAATATACCAAGTTTTGATATTTTTTCTTGTAACTATGTCACATAATATGACACCACGTGAAAGTTTCGCATTGTTTCGATCGTTTTTGAAATTTTTATGCCCGTTTTAAACTATAATCAAACTTTGTCGAACGAGGGGCATGAAGATTCTTAGCTGGGGGCCGAGCCTCGCTAAACTTGCATTGGATCTTTGATAAAATAGTATATTGTGAACCTAAAAATAATTTCTGTAAAAAAACATGAGTATCGGATCATGTACCTGTAGTACATATCTGACCCACTTCCTACCGATTCGGCAGGAATTTGTCTTTTTCATCAGGGGTGGACGGAAAGGTTTAATATCCCCCTGTTGGGACATTGTCCATATAAGGTGGCCTAGTATTTTTGTAAAATGTGGTGCTAGCATTATGAATTAGCCATTTGGTGGTTGTTTCACAAAACCGTCCTTTTTTTATGCTCAGAAAATGGAAAATGGCTTTTTGGTGCGACGAAAAGGAAAACTTCCTCCTGTAACATTGTTCGCCATCCCATGATGCACATGTTTGCACAATATGGACACATTTACACAAACTAGGCCTTGATTCTAGCCATAACATTGGTGATTTAACCCGAAAGCCAAAAAACCTCGAATGAGATAGGTCATTTTGTGAAGGTTTTTTCATACATAATCAATATACCAAGTTTGATATTTTTCCTTGTAACTATGACACATAATATAACAACATGCGAAGGTTTCGCATTGTTTCGATCGTTTTTGAAATTTTTATACCCGTTTTAAACTATCGTCAAACTTTCTTGAACGACAGACATGAAGATTCTTAGCTCGGGGCCGAGCCTCGCTAAACTTGCATTGGATCTTTGATAAAATAGCATATTATGACCCTAAAAATGATTTTTTTAAAAAAACATAAGCATCAGATCATATACTTGTAGTTCATATCTGACCCACTTCCAACCGATTCGGCAAGAATTTGTCTTTTTTCCTAGGGGTGGACGGAAAGGTTTAAGATCGCCCTGTTAGGACATTGTTCATATAAGGTGGTCTAGTATTTTTATAAAATATGGTGGTAGCATTTTGAATTAGCTATTTGGTGGTTGCTTCACAAAACCATCCGTTTTTATGCTCGGAAAATGGAAAATGGCTTTTTGGTGCGACGAAAAGGAAAACTTCCTCCTGCAACATTCTTCGCCATCCCATAATTTAACATGTATGCACAATATGGACTCATTATCACAAACTATGCCTTCATTATAGCCATAACATTGGTCATTTGACCCGAAAGCCAAAAACCATGAATGAGTTAGGTCGTTTTGTGAACGTTTTTTAAGACATAATCAATATACCAAGATTGATATTTTTCCTTGTAACTATGTCACATAATATGACACCACGCGAAGGTTTTGCATTGTTTCAATCGTTTTTGATTTTTTATGCCCGTTTTAAACTATCGTCAAACTTTGTCGAACGACGGGCATGAAGATTCTTAGCTCGGGGCCGAGCCTCGCTAAACTTGCATTAGATCTTTGATAAAATAGCATATTGTGAACCTAAAAATAATTTTTATAAAAAAACATGAGAATCGGATCATGTACCTGTAGTTAATATCTGACCCACTTTCTACTGATTCGGCAGGAATTTGTCTTTTTCACCAGGGGTGGACGGAAAGGTTTAAGATCCCCCTGTTAGGACATTATCCATATAAGGTGGTCTAGTATTTTTGTAAAATGTGGTGGTAACATTTTGAATTAGCCATTTGTTGGTTGCTTCACAAAACCGTTTGTTTTTTGTGCTCGCAAAATGGAAAATGGCTTTTTGGTGCGACAAAAAGGAAAACTTCCTCCTGCAACATTGTTCGTAATCCCATGACGCACATGTATGCATAATATGGGCACATTTTCATAAACTATGTCTTGATTCTAGCCATAACATTGGTCATTTGACCCGAAAGCCAAGAAACCTCGAATGAGATAGGTCATTTTGTGAAGGTTTTTTCAGACATAATAAATATACCAAGTTTGATATTTTTTCTTGTAACTATGTCACATAATATGACACCACGCAAAGGTTTCGCATTGATTCGATCGTTTTTGAATTTTTTATGCCCGTTTTAAACTATCGTCAAACTTTGTCGAACGATGGGCATGAAGATTCTTAGCTCGGGGCCAAGCCTCGCTAAACTTGCATTGGATCTTTGATAAAATAGCGTAGTGTGAACCTAAAATTATTTTTGTAAAAAAACATGAGCATCGGATCATGTACCTGTAGTTCATATCTGACCCACTTCCAACCGATTCGGCATGAATTTTTTTTTTCACCAGGTGTGGAAGGAAAGGTTTAAGACCCCGCTGTTGGGATATTTTCCATATAAGGTGGCCTAGTATTTTTGTAAAGTGTGGCGGTAGCATTTTGAATTACTCATTTGGTGGTTGTTTCACAAAAACGTCCGTTTTTTTATGCTCGGAAAATGGAAAATGGCTTTTTGGTGCGACGAAAAGGAAAACTTCCTCCTGCAACATTGTTCGCAGCCCCATGGTGCACATGTATGCACAATATGGATACATTATCATAAACTATGCCTTGATTCTAGCCATAACATTGGTCATTTGACCCGAAAGCCAAAAAACCTCGAATGAGATAGGTCATTTTGTGAAGGTTTTTCAGACATAATCAATATATCAAGTTTGACATTTTTTCCTTGTGACTATGTCACATAATATGACACCACGCGAAAGTTTCGCATTGTTTCGATCGTTTTTCAATTTTTTATGCCCGTTTTAATCTATCGTCAAACTTTGTTGAACGACGTGCATGAAGATTCTTAGATCAGGGCCTAGCCTCGCTAAACTTGCATTGGATCTTTGATAAAATAGCATATTGTGAACCTAAAAATGATTTTTGTAAAAAAACATGATCATCGGATCATGTACCTGTAGTTCACATCTGACCCACTTCCTACGGATTCGGCAGGAATTTTTTCTTCTTCAAAAGGGGTGGACGGAAAGGTTTAAGATCCCCTGTTAGGACATTGTACATATAAGGTGGCCTAGTATTTTTGTAAAATGTGGTGGTAGCACTTTGAATTAGCCATTTGGTGGTTGTTTCACAAAACCGTCCGTTTTTTTGTGCTCGGAAAATGGAAAATGGCTTTTTGGAGCGACGAAAAGGAAAACTTCCTGCTGCAACATTGTTCATCATCCCATGATGCACATGTATGCGCAATATGGACACATCTATAGCTTGATTCTAGACATAACATTGGTCATTTGATCCGAAAGCCAAAAACCTCGAATGAGATAGGTCATTTTGTGAAGGTTTTTTTCAGACATAAGCAATATACCAAGTTTGATATTTTTCCTTGTAACTATGTCACATAATATGACACCACGCGAAGGTTTCGCATTGTTTCAATCTTTTTGAAAATTTTATGCCCTTTTTAAACTATCTTCAAACATTGTTGAATGACGGGCTTGAAGATTCTTAGCCCGGGGCCGAGCGTCGCTAAACTTGCATTGGATCTTTGATAAAATAGCATATTGTGACCCTAAAAATGATTTTTCTAAAAAAACATGAGTATCGTATCATGTACCTGTAGTTCATATCTGACCCACTTCCTACTGATTCGGCAGGAATTTGTCTTTTTTACCATGGGTGGACGGAAAGGTTTAAGATCCCCCTGTTGGGACATTTTCCATATAAAGTGGCCTAGTATTTTTATAAAATGTGGTGGTAGCATTTTGAATTAGCCATTTGGTGGTTGTTTCACAAAACCGTCCATTTTTTATGCTTAGAAAATGGAAAATGGCTTTTTGGTGCGACGAAAAGGAAAACTTCCTCCTGCAACATTGTTCGCCATCCCATGGTGCACATGTATGCACAATATGGACACATTATCACAAACTATGCCTTGATTCTAGCCATAACATTGGTGATTTAACCCGAAAGCCAAAAAACCTCGAATGAGATAGGTCATTTTGTGAAGGTTTTTTCAGACATAATCAATATACCAAGTTTGATATTTTTCCTTGTAACTCTGTCACATAATATGACAACACGCGAAGGTTTCGCATTGTTTCGATCGTTTTTGAAATTTTTATGTCCGTTTTAAACTATCGTCAAACTTTGTTGAACGACGGACATGAAGATTCTTAGCTCGGGGTCGAGCCTCGCTAAACTTGCATTGGATCTTTGATAAAATAGCATATTATGACCCTAAAAATGATTTTTGTAAAAAAACATGAGCATCGGATCATATACCTGTAGTTCATATCTGACCCACTTCCAACCGATTCGGCAGGAATTTGTCTTTTTTCCTAGGGGTGGACAGAAAGGTTTAAGATCCCCCTATTGGGACATTGTTCATATAAGGTGGTCTAGTATTTTTGTAAAATATGGTGGTAGCATTTTGAATTAGCTATTTGGTGGTTGCTTCAGAAAACCATCCGTTTTTATTCTCGGAAAATGGAAAATGGCTTTTTGGTGCGATGAAAAGGAAAACTTCCTCCTGCAACATTCTTTTCCATCCCATAATTTTACATGTATGCACAATATGGACTCATTATCACAAACTATGCCTTGATTCTAGCCATAACGTTGGTCATTTGACCCGAAAGCCAAAAACCTCGAATGAGTTAGGTCATTTTGTGAAGGTTTTTTTCAGACATAATAAATATACCAAGATTGATATTTTTCCTTATAACTATGTCACAAAATATGACACCACGCGAAGGTTTCGCATTGTTTCAATCGTTTTTGATTTTTTTATGCCCGTTTTAAACTATCGTCAAACTTTGTCGAACGGCGGGCATGAAGATTCTTAGCTCGGGGACGAGCCTCGCTAAACTTGCATTAGATCTTTGATAAAATAGCATATTGTGAACCTAAAAATGATTTTTATAAAAAAAACATGAGCATCGGATCATGTACCTGTAGTTAATATCTGACCCACTTCCTACCGATTCGGTAGGAATTTATCTTTTTCACCAGGGGTGGACGGAAAGGTTTAAGATCCCCCTGTTGGGACATTATCCATATAAGGTGGTTTAGTATTTTTGTTAAATGTGGTGGTAGCATTTTGATTTAGCCATTTGTTGGTTGCTTCACAAACCGTCCGTTTTTTGTGCTCGCAAAATGGAAAATAGCCTTTTGGTGCGACAAAAAGGAAAACTTCCTCCTGAAACATTTTTTGTCATCCCATGACGCACATGTATGCATAATATGCATAATATGGGCACATTTTCACAAACTATGTCTTGATTCTAGCCATAACATTGGTCATTTGACCCGAAAGCCAAGAAACCTCGAATGAGATAGGTCATTTTGTGAAGGTTTTTTCAGACATAATAAATATACCAAGTTTGATATTTTTCCTTGTAACTATGTCACATAATATGAC
The DNA here is from genome assembly GCA_916181665.1 of Avena sativa. Lineage (NCBI taxonomy): Eukaryota > Viridiplantae > Streptophyta > Magnoliopsida > Poales > Poaceae > Avena > Avena sativa. The sequence continues at coordinate 292,378,254 of OV702296.1, forward strand.
ACCACGCAAAGGTTTTGCATTGATTCGATCGTTTTTGAATTTTTTATGCCCGTTTTAAACTATCGTCAAACTTTGTCGAACGACGGGCATGAAGATTCTTAGCTCGAGGCCAAGCCTCGCTAAACTTGCATTGGATCTTTGATAAAATAGCATAGTGTGAACCTAAAATGATTTTTGTAAAAAAACATGAGCATCGGATCATGTACCTGTAGTTCATATCTGACCCACTTCCTACCGATTCGGCAGGAATTTTTCTTTTTCACCAGGTGTGGAAGGAAAGGTTTAAGAGCCCCCTGTTGGGACATTTTCCATATAAGGTGGCCTAGTATTTTTGTAAAATGTGGCGGTAGCATTTTGAATTACTCATTTGGTGGTTGTTTCACAAAAACGTCCGTTTTTTATGCTCGAAAAATGGAAAATGGCTTTTTGGTGCGACGAAAAGGAAAACTTCCTCCTGCAACATTGTTCGCAGCCCCATGGTGCACATGTATGCACAATATGGACACATTATCATAACTATGCCTTGATTCTAGCCATAACATTGGTCATTTGACCCGAAAGCCAAAAAACCTCGAATGAGATATGTCATTTTGTGAAGGTTTTTTCAGACATAATCAATATACCAAGTTTGCTATTTTTCCTTGTGACTATGTCACATAATATGACACCACGCGAAAGTTTCGCATTGTTTCGATCGTTTTTCAATTTTTTATGCCCGTTTTAATCTATCGTCAAACTTTGTTAAACGACGTGCATGAAGATTCTTAGATCAGGGCCTAGCCTCGCTAAACTTGCGTTGGATCTTTGATAAAATAGCATATTGTGAACCTAAAAATGATTTTTGTAAAAAAACATGATCATCGGATCATGTACCTGTAGTTCACATCTGACCCACTTCCTACGGATTCGGCAGGAATTTTTTCTTCTTCAAAAGGGGTGGACAGAAAGGTTTAAGATCCCCTGTTAGGACATTGTACATATAAGGTGGCCTAGTATTTTTGTAAAATGTGGTGGTAGCACTTTGAATTAGCCATTTGGTGGTTGTTTCACAAAACCGTCCGTTTTTTTGTGCTCGGAAAATGGAAAATGGCTTTTTGGAGCGACGAAAAGGAAAACTTCCTGCTGCAACATTGTTCGCCATCCCATGATGCACATGTATGCGCAATATGGACACATCTATAGCTTGATTCTAGACATAACATTGGTCATTTGATCCGAAAGCCAAAAACCTCGAATGAGATAGGTCATTTTGTGAAGGTTTTTTTCAGACATAAGCAATATACCAAGTTTGATATTTTTCCTTGTAACTATGTCACATAATATGACACCACGCGAAGGTTTCGCATTGTTTCAATCTTTTTGAAAATTTTATGCCCTTTTTAAACTATCTTCAAACATTGTTGAATGACGGGCTTGAAGATTCTTAGCTCGGGGCCGAGCGTCGCTAAACTTGCATTGGATCTTTGATAAAATAGCATATTGTGACCGTAAAAATTATTTTTCTAAAAAAACATGAGTATCGTATCATGTACCTGTAGTTCATATCTGACCCACTTCCTACTGATTCGGCAGGAATTTGTCTTTTTTACCAGGGGTGGACGGAAAGGTTTAAGATCCCCCTGTTGGGACATTGTCCATATAAAGTGGCCTAGTATTTTTATAAAATATGGTGGTAGCATTTTGAATTAGCCATTTGGTGGTTGTTTCACAAAACCGTCCATTTTTTATGCTTAGAAAATGGAAAATGGCTTTTTGGTGCGACGAAAAGGAAAACTTCCTCCTGCAACATTGTTCGCCATCCCATGGTGCACATGTATGCACAATATGGACACATTATCACAAACTATGCCTTGATTCTAGCCATAACATTGGTGATTTAACCCGAAAGCCAAAAAACCTCGAATGAGATAGGTCATTTTGTGAAGGTTTTTTCAGACATAATCAATATACCAAGTTTGATATTTTTTCTTGTAACTATGTCACATAATATGACAACACGCGAAGGTTTCGCATTGTTTCGATCGTTTTTGAAATTTTTATGTCCGTTTTAAACTATCGTCAAACTTTGTTGAACGACGGACATGAAGATTCTTAGCTCGGGGTCGAGCCTCGCTAAACTTGCATTGGATCTTTGATAAATTAGCATATTATGACCCTAAAAATGATTTTTGTAAAAAAACATGACCATCGGATCATATACCTGTAGTTCATATCTGACCCACTTCCAACCGATTCGGCAGGAATTTGTCTTTTTTCCTAGGGGTGGACGGAAAGGTTTAAGATCCCCCTGTTGGGACATTGTTCATATAAGGTGGTCTAGTATTTTTGTAAAATATGGTGGTAGCATTTTGAATTAGCTATTTGGTGGTTGCTTCAGAAAACCATCCGTTTTTATTCTCGGAAAATGGAAAATGGCTTTTTGGTGCGACGAAAAGGAAAACTTCCTCCTGCAACATTCTTTTCCATCCCATAATTTAACATGTATGCACAATATGGACTCATTATCACAAACTATGCCTTGATTCTAGCCATAACATTGGTCATTTGACCCGAAAGCCAAAAACCTCGAATGAGTTAGGTCATTTTGTGAAGGTTTTTTTCAGACATAATAAATATACCAAGATTGATATTTTTCCTTATAACTATGTCACAAAATATGACACCACGCGAAGGTTTCGCATTGTTTCAATCGTTTTTGATTTTTTTATACCCGTTTTAAACTATCGTCAAACTTTGTCGAACGACGGGCATGAAGATTCTTAGCTCGGGGACGAGCCTCGCTAAACTTGCATTAGATCTTTGATAAAATATCATATTGTGAACCTAAAAATGATTTTTATAAAAAAACATGAGCATCGGATCATGTACCTGTAGTTAATATCTGACCCACTTCCTACCGATTCGGTAGGAATTTATCTTTTTCACCAGGGGTGGACGGAAAGGTTTAAGATCCCCCTGTTGGGACATTATCCATATAAGGTGGTCTAGTATTTTTGTAAAATGTGGTGGTAGCATTTTGAATTAGCCATTTGTTGGTTGCTTCACAAAACCGTCCGTTTTTTGTGCTCGCAAAATGGAAAATGGCTTTTTGGTGCGAAAAAAAGGAAAACTTCCTCCTGCAACATTATTCGTCATCCCATGACGCACATGTATGCATAATATGCATAATATGGGTGCATTTTCACAAACTATGTCTTGATTCTAGCCATAACATTGGTCATTTGACCCGAAAGCTAAGAAACCTCGAATGAGATAGGTCATCTTGTCAAGGTTTTTTCAGACATAATAAATATACCAAGTTTGATATTTTTCCTTGTAACTATGTCACATAATATGACACCACGCAAAGGTTTCGCATTGATTCGATCGTTTTTGAATTTTTTATGCCCGTTTTAAACTATCGTCAAACTTTGTCGAACGACGGGCATGAAGATTCTTAGCTCGGGGCCAAGCCTCGCTAAACTTTCATTGGATCTTTGATAAAATAGCATAGTGTGAACCTAAAATGATTTTTGTAAAAAAACATGAGCATCGGATCATGTACCTGTAGTTCATATCTGACACACTTCCTACCGATTCGGCAGGAATTTTTCTTTTTCACCAGGTGTGGAAGGAAAGGTTTAAGACCCCCCTGTTGGGACATTTTCCATATAAGGTGGCCTAGTATTTTTGTAAAATGTGGCGGTAGCATTTTGAATTACTCATTTGGTGGTTGTTTCACAAAAATGTCCGTTTTTTTATGCTCGGAAAATGGAAAATGGCTTTTTGGTGCGACGAAAAGGAAAACTTCCTCCTGCAACATTGTTCACAGCCCCATGGTGCACATGTATGCACAATATGGATACATTATCATAAACTATGCCTTGATTCTAGCCATAACATTGGTCATTTGACGCGAAAGCCAAAAAACCTTGAATGAGATAGGTCATTTTGTGAAGGTTTTTTCAGACATAATCAATATACAAAGTTTGATATTTTTCCTTGTGACTATGTCACATAATATGACACCACGCAAAGTTTCGCATTGTTTCGATCGTTTTTCAATTTTTTATGCCTGTTTTAATCTATCGTCAAACTTTGTTGAACGACGTGCATGAAGATTCTTAGATCAGGGCCTAGCCTCGCTAAACTTGCATTGGATCTTTGATAAAATATCATATTGTGAACCTAAAAATGATTTTTGTAAAAAACATGATCATCGGATCATGTACCTGTAGTTCACATCTGACCTACTTCCTACCGATTCGGCAGGAATTTTTTCTTCTTCAAAAGGGGTGGACGGAAAGGTTTAAGATCCCCCTGTTGGGACATTGTCCATATAAGATGGTCTAGTATTTTTTTTAAATGTGGTGGTAGCATTTTGAATTAGCCATTTGGTGGTTGCTTGTCAACACCCGGATTTTTAATCCCAGATGCATGTTATGCCATACATCGCAATCCCAGGATTACTATTTTTGCGAGACATAACAGATTTGGATACCACAGTACATCATCCATTACAAACCATACATAAGGTCTTGCACAAATAAGGATCTTATGATCTAGTTCTTAATACAACTCAAGCAGCGGAAATACGTAATAATAACGGTAGCGTAGGCGAAGCTCCATCTTTGGGGTCATAAGCAATGCTGACGATGGGAGATGATCCTAATTATCGTAACCTTACTGGGGTCCATCCTCCTGGTATTCCTCTTCATAGTCTGGCCATGGGAATATCCATGGACAAAGCCATGAGTACTCTTTAAGTACTCGCAAACTAATACTAACAAGTGAAGGGGATTTTTGTAGTAGGACACTAAGCTCTAGTGTTGTTTTGCAAAAAGCCAGATTTACATCTACTAAGTTCCGAAATGAAGAAAGCGAGTTGAAGTTTTATAACACCTAAGTGGGAACTTGTATTTCATATCACAACTCTGTTGTGGTCACATCAAAATCTCAATCCATTTCACAAGTCATTTTGAAAACATCTGACAGGGGAACAGTATGGCCACTCCAACTTTCCATAACCGTGGACGCGGCTATTCGAATAGTTTGACACTCTGCAGAGATTGTACACTTTCACCACAACATTCAATACATCCGTCAGGAACAAATCCTGAATTCACCATACTCAGTATGCGGATAATCAATCCTAACCTTTCAATTACACGCCCTAGTATAAGCACCTCTCCTGTGAGTTTGGCTTCCCAACCATGACCAACTGTCATCTTGGGTACTGCACAGGTGGACAATCTTCACAACGTAGCCTCAGCTCAGACCTTGGCCGTGAGGGAACTAATACTAAGGTATATAAGTTTCCAGTCAAGCCCTACCCAATTTTTGGGTATTGTGGTTGTACGGTAAAATTGGAATGGTATCGCATCTAGACAACCATCAGTTTTATAAAGGGCTAAGGCTCATGCCTCAACATTTTCATCACCAAAAATCATCTAGTGTTCGGAAACACATGTCCAAAACATTTCAATAGAATGATCCATCATTCCAAGGTTTCATAACCATTTTCACCATGTATTCCCATCTAAAGTTGATCAAGTTTAATGCTTAGCACTAGCATCTACAAGTGGGGGTAAGTACTAATGAGGGGTGGTAAACTAGTGGAGTTTTACTAAGTTCAATCTCATGTCTTAGGATGACATAAAGATTATCTAGCTTAGGCCAAGTTTTATGCTCTTTATGCAACCTTCAATTATCTTTGTAATATCTAGAATTTATTCAGTAAACTCTAAGTAAGAGGTTTGATAAAGAAATAAAGTATAAAGCTTGCAAGTAAAACTAGGATTGGGTATCATCAAATGTATCTAACCAAGCATGCTTAGTGCATTGCATAGGTTAGTTAACTCTCATAATTGCAAGTGTTAGCTTGCCTTGTGCAGAGCAGTGGTTGAAGTTCTCCTCGGCTTCTTCTTCATAGTATCCTCCTTCTTCCTCGTATCCTTGGTCGGTACTAGCGTCTATAAATAAATACGAGATACACAATCACCAAACAATACTTAACTATTTTCAATCATCACAAAAAAGGGTCCTATAGATGATCTAGCATTATCACTAACATTACAAGATTAAAGCTTGGTTTAATTTCTTTTATTTTTGGAAAAGTAATTTCTACTCATTGAAAAACTACTTAAGATTTAACATTCTCCAAACCAAACATGGGATCATGTTGACACATGTCATCACCACACATTTCAGTACATGGGAATGTGATTTAAAGTGGTGTCACAATTTAATAAGGTTTAACCTTTTATTTTAATTAATTAAAGTGACTAGAAATGCCTATGTGGCATCCTTTTATTACTTGGACATTATTTCTGTTAGTAAACCCATATATTTTTATATATTCTAAAAGGTATGATCAAATGTGATTTTTGAGAGTTGGAATCAACTCAAAATCTATTATGGTTTAAATTTGAAAAAATTTTGAATGCAAAAAAGGTTCTGCCTTGTTATTTTCACCAAGGTTGATCTATAGATTCAAATGATTTGAATCCAACGGGCTTGGATTCAGCATTTCCAGACCTTTCTAACAAAATTGGTTTCATTAAATTTGGTTCACTAAATCGAGCTGGATTGATTTTTGAAACTAGGTACAGAACTGTGTTTGAATGAAAATGGAAAAATCCAAATTCAAACGACTGGCTGCGCGGGAACTGCTAATGGTCCGGCCTCCTACGCACAGCGCTTACACGGGCTGGTTAAGTTGCTGTCCCCACGCATCAGTGAGACGGGGGGGTGCGAAGCGGTACAGGGCAACATGGTGCGTTGGATCTAGTTCTAATCCAACGGCTCTGGTTCATCGTCCACATCGGGCAGCGCCGACGAGACAGAACTCTGACGCGGCAGGTGGGGGTCGTGGGAGGCTCACCGGGGCTCAGGAGAGGGTCGGCGATGCGGGCGAACGACAAAGTCGACGACGGCGAACCTCCAGGTACCGGCAGCTTCTCCTGGGGCGGCTCCAATCGATGGCTTCCTTCTTCTCCAGCAGCGGCGGGCTCCGGCCAAATTCCGGCGATGCGCTGCTCGCCTTGCTTCGGGACTGAGGCAGGGTGGTTCTGGGTGAGAGGGGATTGGAATGGTGTGAAGAATTCGAGCTGGGGAGGCCTCTATTTATAGTGGCGAGAGGGGACCGACGGGCGCAAGCTAAGCTCGTCGTGGTCGACGGCACGGAGGGCTATCGACGTGGGCAACGGTAGGGGCGGTGTTGTGCTCCCTAGCAAAGCTCCACGGCGTGGTGGCGAGGCGTGGGGCGGTGCGGATTGGTCGGAACGCTGCAGTGCTCTGCGCGTGCCCGACGGAAATTTTAATGACGCACAGCTCGCGTGGTCCGCGCTGCGGTGAACGGGCGTGTCTGCGGGGTTGCTGGGACGGTGGTGATCACGTATGCACGCGGCAAGGGCGGCGCGCAGTCTGTGGGCGTCTGTCGAGCGTGGCGCACGGGGCGCGCTCTTGGCATGGTTGCAAAGCAGCTTGGCATGGTCTGTGCGTGTGGTCTAGGGGCTGGCATCGCTCGCGGCTGGGACAGGGAGTGGCGGTGGGGTGCTAGATTGCTCCCAGACAAGGTTGGCGAGGCTAGTGCTGCTTGTAGCTTGCTGTCCACACTGGGGTGACCATGGTGCTCTCGGGTTGTTCACCATTGATGACAATGGCTAGCTTACAGTGGGGCTAGTGATTTGTTAAGTTTGCTAGATGATCTACTGAGGTTGCTGTGAGCTAGAGAGGGAACAAATTTGGCCAGAATCACTGCACACTATAGTGTTTTGATTTTGTTTGATTTGCATCTGCAAGGTGTTTGATGAAATGGCCGCATGAATTCATGTTTTGAATTTTGAAAAGATTTTTGGTGGGTGTGCTAGGCATGTGCTGGTGAGTCTGTAGATGCTTGGGTTTTGAAAGTTGAGCTTGTTTGAGTGGTTTTTCAAAAAAGTGGGATTACCCATATGATATAGATTCAATTTTAAACTGTCATTTAAACTATGCATTTTAATGTTTCTGGATGATCACAAGGTGGGCCTTGATACTTTGTTATGAGTACTATCAAGGGGTGCAAAGATGCAAACAAGTTTCTGTTAAGTTCTGAAAGTTAGAGATAGCCAAAGTAGGCATGGGAGTTAATTTGGCCAAAGTGACCATTCCCTTATTTTGTTTATTTTGATTTATTTGTCTTTGGGAAAAGTGTGGGGATTGTTTAGATGATGTTTATTTCACCTAAGCATCCTTTTACAAGCAAGTAAACACACAATCATGGCAATTCAAAAGAATCCAAATTGTCATGATTTCATATTTTTATTTAGAAAAGTTTTTGTTAATCCTAAATTTTGATGATTAGGGTTTGGTGATCCAAGTTTCATATTTTTGGGTTGTTACAAACCTTCCCCCCTTAAACAAAAGCTTGTCCCGAGATTTGAAGAAGGACGAAAAGATTACCTAGGATTTGAAGAGATCGGGAAACTCCATCCTGATGTGATCTTCACGCTCCCAGGTAGCTACCTCTTCCGTGTGGTTGCTCCACTGAATTTTGAGAAACTTGATGCTTCGGGTTCTGGTAGTTCGGAAAGATTCTTCCAAAATACGGATGGGTACCTCGGGATAGGTCAGGTCATCATTGATCTCTATAGTCTGGTGATCAATATTCTTGAATACTTCAGTCTTCTCCGGGACTTCGAGACACTTGCGTAGTAATGAGATATGGAACACATTGTGCACGGCTGACATCTCTTCGGGTAGTTCCAATTGATACGACAGTTCTCCTCGACGGTTCAGAATCTTGAAGGGGCCGATATATCTGGGGATAACTTTTATTTGAGTTGGAAACGCTGCATTCCCTTCAATGGCGACACTTTTAGATATACAAAATCTCCTATGTTGAAGGCGAGGTCTCGACGTCTCTTGTCGGCGTAACTCTTCTGTCTTGACTGGGCTGTCTTGAGGTGCTCACGAATCTTGTGAACCTTCTCTTCTGCTTCTCGTAGGATATCGGGTCCGAAAATCTGACTCTCTCCTACTTCCGACCAATTCAAAGGGGTGCGGCACTTCCTTCCATACATGAATTCAAATGGGGCATTTGCAAATTAGCTTGATAACTATTGTTGTATGAAAATTCTGTGAACGGCAGACAGTCTTCCCACTTAGATCCATATTCTAAGACACAGGCTCTCAACATATCTTCGAGTATTTGATTTACTCGCTCTGTTTGTCCATCGGTCTGAGGGTGATAAGCGGTACTGAAATCTAGTCGGGTTCCTAAACCTTCTTGGAATTTCTTCCAAAATCTCGAGGTAAATTGAGTTCCTCGATCAGATACGATGTTCTTGGGGACTCCATGCTAACTGACGATTCTAGCAATGTATAACTCCGCTAGCTTCGAACTCTGATATGTGGTCTTGACGGGTAAGAGATGGGCGACTTTGGACAATCTGTCCACTATGACCCAGATAGAGTCATTTCCCCTACTAGAAGTAGGCAATACGGTGATAAAGTCCATTCCAACGGAATCCCATTTCTATTCCAGAATATGCAATGGTTGCAACAATCCAGCGGGTCTTTGATGTCCAGCCTTGACTCGCTGACATATATCACACTTGGCGATATAGCTTCCGATTTCTCTCTTCATCTTATGCCACCAAAATTGCTCTTTCAAATCTTGATACATCTTAGTTCCTCCGGGGTGGATAGAATAAAGAGTATCATGAGCTTCCTTCAGAATCACTTCTTTCAACTCATAATCTGCTAGTACATAAAGGCGTCCTTTGTACCACAGAACTCCTTCTTCGTCTTCGGTGAATCCAGGTACTTCGCCTGTATCGATACGACGCTTGATTCCGTCAATACTAGCATTTCCTTTCTGCGCCTCTTTGATCTGTCTGATCAAAGTGGGTTGAAGTTCGATGCTAGCCAAAAATCCTTCACTCACTAATTCCATTCGAAAATCTTCCATCTCTTTGTGCAAGCTTGGTTGCTCCTTCAAAATCATGGAATTCAAGCGGCACGGCAATCTGCTAAGGGCATCTACTACCACATTGGCTTTACCAGGGTGATAGTGAATGTCCAGATCGTAATCCTTGATTATCTCAATCCATCTTCTCTGCCTCATATTTAGCTCCTTGTGAGTGAATATATACTTCAGGCTCTTGTGATCCGAATAAATCTCACAACGGTTTCCCATCAGGTAGTGCCTCCATGTCTTCAGGGCTAGAACTACGGCTGCGAGTTCGAGGTCATGGGTTGGGTAATTTTGCTCATGTTGTTTCAATTGTCGAGATACATAAGAGATAACTTTGCCTTCTTGCATTAGCACACATCCGAGACCGATCTTGGATGCATCACAATACACGTCGAAGGGCTTTGTGATATCCGACATGATTAAGATTGGGGCTGAAATCAATCTCCTCTTGAGTTCTTGAAAACTCGCTTCACATTTGTCTATCCATTCAAACTTCTTGTCCTTCTTCAGCAATTGGGTCATGGGTCTGGCGATACTCGAGAATCCTTCTACGAACATGCGGTAATATCCCGCCAATCCGAGAAATGCACGAACTTGGGTTTGAGTGGTTGGGGCTTGCTAATCTTCTACATCTTTCACCTTTGCAGGGTCAACGGCAATTCCTCCGGCTGATACAATGTGGCTGAGGAATCCTACCTCCTGTAACCAGAATTCACATTTGCTAAACTTGGCATACAATTGATGCTCTCTAAGGGTTCCAAGAATGGTCCTTAGGTGTAGCTCATGTTCTTCTTCCGATTTGGAATAAATCAGAATGTCGTTGATGAAAACAACGACAAACTTATCCAGGAAGTCCATAAAAATCGTATTCATGAGGTTCATGAAATAAGCCGGGGCATTGGTTAATCCAAAAGACATGACAATATACTCGTATAATCCATATCTGGTGGTAAAGGAAGTCTTGGTAATATCCTCTGCGTGAATCTTGAGTTGATGATAGCCAGTTCTAAGATCAATCTTAGAAAACACCTTGGCACCGGTCAACTGATCAAACAAATCTTCTATCTTGGGCAAGGGGTACTTGTTCTTGATGGTGACATCATTCAACTTCCAATAATCCGTACACAAACGGTTACCTCCATCCTTCTTGTCCACAAATAAGACAGGTGATCTCCATGGTGACGCACTTGGTTGAATTAATCCAATTTCCAACATGGAATCCAGTTGCTTCTTCAGTTCTGCTAGTTCAGACGGGTTCATACTATAGGGTCTATGGGCTATGGGTCCTATTCCGGGGATTAGTTCAATGATAAACTCGATATCTTGATCTGGGGGGATACCGGGCAAAACATCTAGAAATACATCGGGGTATTCATAGACTATCCGGACATGGTCAATGGTAGGTTGGGCTATACTCTTGTTGCACTTGAATTGATGAGGTAAGGTTTCAGATATATGATCGACTGATATTCCGGCTGTACTAGTCATGGTGATGGCTTTCTTGGCACAGTCAATCAATACTTTATGTTTGGACATCCAATCCATTCCTAGTACTACTTCCAAACCTTTAGTTCCGAGTACTATCAGGTTAGCATAAAAATCTATGCCATGGATTCGGATAGGGATGGCTTTGCAAATTTGCCTAGCTTTGGTGGTTGAACCGGGAATTTGGACGATCATAACATGCTTCAGTTTATTTGGTTGAATTTTACTAGTGCATGCAAATTTTTCGGTGACAAATGAGTGCGATGCACTAGAATAAAACAACACTCGAGCAAGTACTGAATTAACAGAAAACATACCCAGTACGACGTCTGGTGCTTCCTGAGCTTCTTCAGCATGCATGAGAAAAAGACGGCCGTTGCGGTTGAGCAAATTCCCTGGGGCAAACCTTCTTCCTGGATGAACACGACGCTGCTGCTGAGCTGGGGCATTTGCATTGGGGGCTGCGGTATTATTCTTGTTGGGTCACTCGTTGGAGTAGTGACCCTTATTTCCACAGTCATAACAAGTCACTTGCGACTTGTCCTTTGCTGCAACAGGCACAACATTGCTTCCAGTCCTCGGGGCAGTGTTGGTGTTGGCGGTAGCATTGTTGTTGTTGAACTTGGGTGGGGCACGGTTGAAATTGTTAGAGTTGTCGGGGTTGTTGTGATTTCCTCCGGGCCTCGGGTTTCCATGGTTGGGATAGGTCGAACGGTTCATTGGGGGTCTGTTGGTTCTCGGGGCAAATCCTGGAGATGGGTTGGGGCGGTACTTTGGGGTCTGATGGGTTCCTGGTTGATGCATCATGCGATGCTTGCGGTTCTCATTGGCTTAGTTGATCTTTCCTTCCATCTAGATGGCAGAGTCGACCACGGCTTCAATATCAGCAAAGGGGATATTGACTAACACAGTGTGCATGTCATCGTGCAGACCATTCAGGAATCTTTCTTTCTTCTTGGCTTCAGTGTCGATCTCATCCGGGGCATACCTAGCTAATGACAAGAATTTGTCACGGTATTCCACTACGGTCATCCGTCCTTGCTTCAGTTCTCTGAACTCATCTCTCATTCTCTTGATCAAACCCGGTGGCACATGGGTTCTGCTGAACTTGACCTTGAATTCCTCCCAGGTCATCATCTGTCCTCCGGTCATTGCAGGAACGCTGTTCCACCATGCTCTGGCATCTCCGGCTAGATAGTGGGTGGCGAACAGAACTTTCTCGTTAGCTTCCACTCTGGCGACTTCTAGGTTGTTTTACATGGTTTGCAGCCAATCATCTGCATCTAGGGGCCCTTCTGACTTAGTGAAAACAGGTGGGTTGGTGTTCTGGAAATTCTTGAGCTTAGATCCATGGTTGTCCTGATTTTCGTGTCCTGATTGTTGTGGGCTAGCTGGGCTATCTGTTGAAGGATGGCTAAGTTGGATTGACGTTCGGCTCTTTCAGCTTTGCGGTCAGAAACCAACATTTGCAGGATTTGCAACATCGGGTCCGGAGATGAACCACTTCCTCCACGAGGCATCTGAAGATTGAGATAGATCATGAGAAAAGAGGAAAATTTCTAAGGTTCAGGGCTTTGAAAAGTTTTTAAGGTTTGACTCAGATTTTCTAGCAACTTGCTTTTCATTCATTCATTCATAGCACCCGATACAAACACACACCACAAAACAAGAAAAACAGATGGTTTTAAGAACCATTCTGGAAACTACGATAAAGTGGGACCGAATACAACTCACTACTCTAGTGCTCAAGTGCTACTACTCCTCGGAGTGGGTGTAGTCGTCATCCTCATCCTCCTCATCGTCATTGATGAAGGCGAAATCTTCCTCATCGATGAAGAAGTCCATAGCCTGATCCTCCAGAAAATCGTCATCATCGCTGAGATAGGAGTAGGGGTCTCCACGAAGATCCTCTCCGGCATTCTCCCTTTCCTCCAACTGCATGTCTCTCTCATGGATGGTCTCCTACAAATCCGAGATACGGTGGCGAGACAGGCAATGATGCGCTCCTTCTTATCGAGCTGACGACGACGAGACTTGCGATCCTTCGCTAGCATGGCGATGGTCTGATCCTTCGTCTTGATGATGGCGGACTTGTGGTTGGAGTAGTCACGGCAATTATCCAACTACTGCTGATGATCGTACATCATGAAGCTAAGGTGGTCCAATTGAGTCTTCAGCTCGTGGTGGTATGGGGCTTCCAGTGGCTGTCCATTAGCATCACGCATTGGGCAAAACTCAAAGCGGGTACCCTTGATCTGGTTGATACTCTGCCCACACAGACGGGCAAGAGCTTCCTGCATGGCCCTGGCAAGTCCATCGAGCAAGTTATTTTCTCTTAAGGTAAACTGAATTCCCTCAGCAGTGGGGGGTTCAATCTTTCCTCGAAGACTTGCAACAATTATCCACTGCAGATCTTCTCCTCCTTGATCATTGAGCTAGGCTCCGAAGAACTCGGGGTGCGGACGCTCGAGAAGTTCCGAAAGCTGGTCCAAATCCCGCTCAAAGATAAGGTCTCCGCCATTTCCCAACTGATAAAACTTGCTGTACTTCACGTCCATCTATAATAATATAGGATGAGTAAGTTAGTAGAGTGATCAAGTGTGTCGAATTTTAGGTATTTTGCAAGAGTTTTTGAGGATCATGATTTTTTATGAAAGAAACAAGGTGATAAGAATGGGAATAAGTTTTGTAAATATTTGCTTCCTTTGGTTTTGACACTAAGTTTTTGATTCAAACGTCCAGTCTAACTAGGGTCTCCTATGGTCAGGATGGCTTTGATTACAACTTGTCAACACCCGGATTTTTAATCTCAGATGTCTGTTATGCCATACATCGCAATCCCAGGATTACCATTTTTGCGAGACATAACAGATTTGGATACCACAGTACATCATCCATTACAAACCATACATAAGGTCTTACACAAATAAGGATCTCATGATCCAGTTCTTAATACAACTCAAGCAGCGGAAATACGTAATAATAACGGTAGCGTAGGCGAAGCTCCATCTTCGGGGTCACAGGCAATACTGACAATAAGAGATGATCCTAGTTGTGGCATCCTTTTATTACTTGGACATTATTTCTGTTAGTAAACCCATATATTTTTATATATTCTAAAAGGTATGATCAAATGTGATTTTTGAGAGTTGGAATCGCTATTATGGTTTAAATTTGAAAAATGTTTGAATGCAAAAAAGGTTCTGCCTTGTTATTTTTACCAAGTTTGATATATAGATTCAAATGATTTTAATCCAACGGGCTTGGAGTCAGCATTTCTAGACCTTTCTAACAAAATTGGTTTCATTCAATTTGGTTCACTGAATCAAGCTGGGTTGATTTTTGAAACTAGGTACAGAACTGTGTTTGAATGCAAATGGAAAAATCCAAATTCAAACGACTGGGCTACGCGGGAACTGCTAATGGGCCGGCCTGCTATGCACAGCGCTTACGCGGGCTGGTTAAGTTGTTGTCCCCACGCGTCAGTGAGATGGGGGGTGCGAAGCAGTATGGGGCAACGTGGTGCGTTGGATCTAGTTCTAATCCAACGGCTCTGGTTCATCGTCCACGTCGGGCAGCGCCGGCGAGACAGAACCCTAACGCGGCAGGTGGGGGTCGTGGGTGGCTCACCGGGGCTCAGGCGAGGGTCGGCAATGCGGGCGAACGATGAAGTCGACGACGGCGAACCTCCTGGTACCGGCAGCTTCTCTTGGGGCGGCTCCAATCGATGGCTTCCTTCTTCTCCAGCAGCGGCGGGCTCCGGCCAAATTCCGGCTATGCGCTGCTCACCTTGCTCCGAGACTGAGGCAGGGTGGTTCTGGGTGAGAGGGGAGTGGAATGGTGTGAAGAATTCGAGCGGGGGAGGCCTCTATTTATAGTGGCGAGAGGGGATCGACGGGCGCAAGCTAAGCTCGTCGTGGTCGACGACACAGAGGGCTATCGGCGTGGGCGACGGTAGGGGCGGTGCTGTGCTCCCTGACGAAGCTCAACGGCGTGGTGGCAAGGCGTGGGGCGGTGCGGATTGGTCGGAACGCTGCGGTGCTCTGCACGTGCCCGACGGAAATTTTAATGACGCACAGCTCGCGTGGACCGCGCGGCGACGAACAGGCGTGTCTGCGGGGTTGCTGGGACGGAGGTGATCACGTATGCACGCGGCGAGGGCGGCGCGTGGTCTGTGGGCGTCTGTCGAGCGTGGCGCACGGGGCGCGCTCTCGGCATGGTTGCAGAGCAGCTTGGCATGGTCTGTGCGTGTGGTCCAGGGGCTGGGATCGCTCGCTAGCTTGCTCCCAGACAAGGTTGGCGAGGCTAGTGCTGCTTGTAGCTTGCTGTCCACACTGGGGTGACCATGGTGCTCTCGGGTTGTTCACCATTGATGACAATGGCTAGCTTACAGTGGGGCTAGTGATTTGTTAAGTTTGCTAGATGATCTACTGAGGTTGCTGTGAGCTAGAGAGGGAACAAATTTGGCCAGAATCACTGCACACTATAGTGTTTTGATTTTGTTTGATTTGCATCTGCAAGGTGTTTGATGAAATGGCCGCATGAATTCATGTTTTGAATTTTGAAAAGATTTTTGGTGGGTGTGCTAGGCATGTGCTGGTGAGTCTGTAGATGCTTGGGTTTTGAAAGTTGAGCTTGTTTGAGTGGTTTTTCAAAAAAGTGGGATCTACCCATATGATATAGATTCAATTTTAAACTGTCATTTAAACTATGCATTTGAATGTTTCTGGATGATCACAAGGTGGGCCTTGATACTTTGTTATGCTTACTATCAAGGGGTGCAAAGATCCAAACAAGTTTTTGTTAAGTTCTGAAAGTTAGAGATAGCCAAAGTAGGCATGGGAGTTCATTTGGCCAAAGTGACCATTCCCTTATTTTGTTTGTTTTGATTTATTTGTCTTTGGGAAAAGTGTGGGGATTGTTTAGATGATGTTTATTTCACCTAAGCATCCTTTTACAAGCAAGGAAACACACAATCATGGCAATTCAAAAGAATCCAAATTGTCATGCTTACACATATGCATGCTTTCATATTTTATTTAGAAAAGTTTTTGTTAATCCTAAATTTTGATGATTAGAGTATGATGATCCAAGTTTCATATTTTTGGGATGTTACAAACCTTCCCCCCTTAAACAAAATCTCGTCCCGAGATTTGAAAAAAGACGAAAAGATTGCCTAGGATTTGAAGAGATCGGGAAACTCCGTCCTAATGTGATCTTCGCGCTCCCAGGTAGCTTCCTCTTCCGTGTGGTTGCTCCACTAAATTTTGAGAAACTTGATTCTTCGAGTTCTGGTAGTTCGGAAAGCTTCTTCCAAAATACGGATGGGTACCTCGGGATAGGTCAGGTCATCATTGATCTCTATAGTCTGGTGATCAATATTCTTGAATACTTCAGTCTTCTCCGGGACTTCGAGACACTTGCGAAGTAATGAGATACGGAACACATTGTGCACGGCTGACATCTCTTCAGGTAGTTCCAATTGATACGACACTTCTCCTCGACGTTTCAGAATCTTGAAGGGGCCGATATATCTGGGGGATAACTTTCCTTTGAGTTGGAAACGCTGCATTCCCTTCAATGGCGACACTTTTAGATATACAAAATCTCCTATGTTGAAGGCGAGGTCTCGACGTCTCTTGTCGGCGTAACTCTTCTGTCTTGACTGGGCTGTCTTGAGGTGCTCACGAATCTTGTTGACCTTCTCTTCTGCTTCTCGTAGGATATCGAGTCCAAAAATCTGACTCTCTCCTACTTCCGACCAATTCAAAGGGGTGCGGCACTTCCTTCCATATAGGAATTCAAATGGGGCCATTTGCAAACTAGCTTGATAACTATTGTTGTATGAAAATTCTGTGAACGGCAGACAGTCTTCCCACTTAGATCCATATTCTAACACAGAGTCTCTCAACATATCTTCGAGTATTTGATTTACTAGCTCCGTTTGTCCATCGGTCTGAGGGTGATAAGCGGTACTGAAATCTAGTCGGGTTCCTACCGATTCGGCAGGAATTTGTCCTTTTCACTAGGGGTGGACGGAAATGTTTAAGATCCCCCTATTGGGGCATTATCCATATAAGGTGGTCTAGTATTTTTGTAAAATGTGGTGGTAGCATTTTGAATTATCCATTTGGTGGTTGCTTCACAAAACCGTCCGTTTTTTGTGCTCACAAAATGGAAAATGGCTTTTTGGTGCGATGAAAAGGAAAACTTCCTCCTGCAACATTGTTCGTCATCCCATGACTCACATGTATGCATAATATGGGCACATTTTCACAAACTATGTCTTGATTCTCGCCATAACATTGGTCATTTGACCCGAAAGCCAAGAAACCTCGAATGAGATAGGTCATTTTGTGAAGGGGTTTTTCAGACATAATAAATATACCAAGTTTGATATTTTTCCTTGTAACAATGTCACATAATATGACACCACAAAAAGGTTTCGCATTGATTTGATCGTTTTTGAATTTTTATGCCCATTTTAAACTATCGTCAAACTTTGTCGAACGACGGGCATGAAGATTCTTAGCTCGGGGCCGAGCCTCGCTAAACTTGCATTAAATCTTTAATAAAATAGCATATTGTGAACCTAAAAATTATTTTTGTAAAAAAACATGAGCATCGGATCATGTACCTGTAGTTCATATCTGACCCACTTCCTACCGATTTGGCAGGAATTTATCTTTTTCACCAGGTGTGGAAGGTAATGTTTAAGACCCCCCTGTTGGGACATTTTCCATATAAGGTGGCCTAGTATTTTTGTAAAATGTGGTGGTAGCATTTTGAATTAGCCATTTGGTGGTTGTTTCACAAAACTGTCCGTTTTTTGTGCTTGGAAAATGGAAAATGGCTTTTTGGTGCAACAAAAAGGAAAACTTCCTCCCGCAACATTATTCGCCATCCCATGATGCACATGTATGCACGATATGGACACATTATCACAAACTATGCCTTAATTCTAGCCATAACATTGGTCATTTGACCCGAAAACCAAAAAACCTCGAATGAGATAGGTCATTTTGTGAAGGTTTTCTTGAGACATAATCAATATACCAAGTTTGATATTTTTCCTTGTGACTATGTCACATTATATGACACCACGCGAAGGTTTCGCATTGTTTCGATCGTTTTTGAATTTTTATGCCTGTATTAATCTATCGTCAAACTTTGTTGAACGACGTGCATGAAGATTCTTAGCTCGGGGCCTAACCTCGCTAAACTTGTATTGGATCTTTGATAAAATAGCATATTGTGACCCTAAAAATAATTTTTGTAAAAAAACATGAGCATCGGATCATGTACCTGTAGTACATATCTGACCCACTTCCTACCGATTCGGCATGAATTTGTCTTTTTCATCAGGGGTGGACGGAAAGGTTTAAGATCCCCATGTTGGGACATTTTCCATATAAGGTGGTCTAGTATTTTTGTAAAATGTGGTGGTAGCATTTTGAATTAGCCATTTGGTTGTTAATTCACAAAACCGTCCGTTTTTTGTGCTCGGAAAATGGAAAATGGATTTTTGGTGCGACGAAAAGGAAAACTTCCTCCTGCAACATTATTCGCCATCCCATAATGCACATGTATGCACGATATGGACACATTATCACATAGTATGCCTTGGTTCTAGCCATAACATTGGTCATTTGACCCGAAAGCCAAAAACCTCGAATGAGATAGGTCATTTTGTGCAGGTTTTTTTAGACATAATCAATATACCAAGTTTTATAGTTTTCCTTGTAAATATGTCACATAATATGACACCACGCGAAGGTTTCGCATTTTTTGATCGTTTTTGAAATTTTTATGCCCGTTTTAACCTATCGTCAAACTTTGTCGAACGACGGGCATGCAGATTCTTAGATCGGGGTCGAGCCTCGCTAAACTTGCATTGGCTCTTTGATAAAATACCATATTGTGAACCTAAAAGTTATTTTATAAAAAAACATGAGCATCAGATCATATACCTGAAGTTCATATCTGACCCACTTCCTATCGATTTGGCAGGAATTTATCTTTTTCACCAGGGGTGGACGGAAAGGTTTAAGATCCCCCTATTGGGGCATTATTCATATAAGGTGGACTAGTATTTTTATAAAATGTGGTGGTAGCATTTTGAATTAGCCATTTGGTGGTTGCTTCACAAAACCGTCCATTTTTTGTGCTCGGAAAATGGAAAATTGCGTTTTGGTGCGACGAAAAGGAAAACTTCCTCCTATAACATTTTTCGCCATCCCATGATGCACATGTATGCACAATATGGGCAGATTATCATAAACTATGCCTTGATTCTAGCCATAACATTGGTCATTTGATCCGAAAGCCAAGAAAACTCGAATGAGATACGTAATTTTGTGAAGGTTTTTTCGGACATAATCAATATACCAAGTTTGATATTTTTCCTTATAACTATGTCATATATTATGACACCAAGCGAAGGTTTCGCATTGTTTCTATCGTTTTTGAAATTTTTATGCCTGTTTTAATCTATATATAATATTATATGTTTCACTTAATTTTTGTTTACAAATGTATAATATTTGAGTGTAGATAGATAGGTCTTATTGTTCTGCAAATTTTGATATATTATTTATATTTTTCTTAATTACAATGATTTAGTTATGATTTTTCAAAGTTTAATAAGGAAAAAGAAAAAATAGCTACGCCGAGGGCAGCCGTCGGCGTCGGTGTAGCATATGCTACGCCGAGGGCAGCCTTCGGCGTATCATAGGATACGCCGAGGGTAATTATACACCGACGGCTGCTTGGCGGGGCTAGTCTGGACGATGGCTACACTGATGGTCCCGACGTTTGGCCATCGGCGTAGCGACCGGCCGTCGGCGTAGCTTCCTATTCCTGTAGTGACTAGAAGAATGTACATCTATCAGGAAGCAATTACCTGGCCATCGTGTTATTCTCCTCTCTACAGGACACACGGTACACTACTAGGAAAAATGCTACCAGTGGCGCACCAAATTGGAATTCTGTGGTGCATATGAGAGTCGCCACTAAATCCTCGCCACTGAAATTCAACATTCTATGGCACATATGCCATATGCGCCACAGAATTCTCAACATTCTGTGGCGCATATGCCCTATGCGCCACAGAATTCTCAACATTCTGTGGCGCATATGCCCTATGCGCCACAGAATTTTGTCTTAGGATTTCAAAAAAATACCAGAATACAACAGAAATACACAGAATACACAGGAAATATACCAGAATATAGCAATATATCACAGAAATTCACAAAAGTCACAAGAATACCTAGAAACTCACTGAAATTCATACAAAGTGACAAAATACATCAATATAGAGAGTCCAAGTGTTACACACAAGTCATGGGAGAGTACAAGTTCAAAATCACACAATCGCACGAATTCACGATTGACGCAGATTCGACTGCTCCAGACGAGCCCCGTCAGCCTTTATCTCCTAAATGAATTGCAGACGGAACGAGTCGAGCTCCACTCTGCTCAACCTCGGGGACACTCGCTGGGCATGGGTGGAAGCCAGTAGGTGGACCGCGCTCTGTTCCTCCACGGCCATCAGGCACTGCTCCGAGGTGCTGGTGTCCCTGACCATCAACACCACCGAGTGTTCTGCCGATGGCAAGTCGGCTGACGCAGCCTGACGCATCTCCGCCACGACATCCGATCTCACCGCTAGGGCCTCCAGCAGTCGCCCACCAGAGTCCCTCTGAGTTCGAAGCGGCCAGCCCCGCACCTTGCATCTCTCCGAGATCTCCTCCAAGGCAGCTGCTCGCTGATGCAGAGGCCGCTGCATCGCGTGGACCACCTCGGAGGTCATATTCTGGAAAAATCGCCCTACGGAACCTCTGTCCTCGCCCGGTATCACCCCCGCGAGCACCAGCAGGGTCTTCACTCCTTCCCTCTTCGGCGCAGCCGGCTGCTGCATCGAATCCCTTTGCCACCTATTAATTCACCATAAAAATAATGGATCGTAAGCACTAGTGTTAACTGAACAAACAATTTACCAAGTGGTGGTAACCAACTTGATTGAAAAGTAAAACAACTTAATAAATTTAATAAAGCAACTTGGATGTATAAATGTGCAGATCTACACATTTATATTTAAGCTATTTCATTATCTCCTTATCTGAACAAACTACATCATGACAGTGCCAGCAAGTAAGCTCCAAACTCAACTATAAGAAACTGATTAGTTTCTGTACTATGCAGAGAGAGGCTCGGGAGAGTTTATTTGGAACATAAAACTATTTAAATTCATTTATTTGTTAAATCCTCAAAACCTTCCTTATAAAGGAAAGTTTGTTTTTATCGAAATATTTTTGAGATGCTCTATTATTTCTTATGGAAGCATCCAATAAATCCCAAATAAATCCTATGGAAGTATCTTGACGTCTCCTTCACACCAGTACCATCTACCTATCTTGTCCAATGCAAATTCTTGGACTTCCTTCATAACCCTTGTTTGGAGAAAATTATGCCAACCCCTTAAACCATGAGTCAAACCAACTCCAAACCCAAACCAATCTTGCCAAATAATTCACCACAGCACCCACCATCTCTCCTGATCGAACTACACTGTACCTTGGTTTATAATGAAAACTTGGGGTACCCTATACCCACCGTTGCGTGTTCAATGGAAAAGAAGAAAAGAACCAAAGTAGTAGTTCCGACCAAAAGAAGTAGCAGTAGCGGTCCAGAACAAGCAAGGAACAAACCCACATGGAGCATATGTATCCAGATAAAATGTGCGTAGTGCTCCCTTGAAAGGCAAAACATCTTCGGCAAGAACACGTCCAGGGCTCCAGGCAGAGCGCAGGGCGCGCAGGAACTAGGGTGCACTAGTTATGAGAGAGAGCACTGTATTGGTCGAGAAACAACCTCATGGATACAGCTTGATAGGGGTTAACAACAGTGACCATTGACAAACAACGGCTTAGTTCCAAAGCCAACAAAGAAACAGAAAGATTTGTGCCTTTCATTTGCATTGTTCAAGCTATTGCGGTGTCGGTTTGCAAAGTACACAACTAGTGAAGCTAGCTTTATGAAAGCTAGATACTTTATACGAGATCTTTTGCAAAGTACACAACTAGCGACCCGCAGATTATCTGTGATCATGTGAATTGTCATACTTAATCAGGTCCTATATATATGCATCAAACTAAAGCTGGTTTGGAATTTGGAAGATTATACTTTGATATTGTGCCGATGTTTCTACTTGCTACACTAGTTGTGCTGGTCGAAGTGAGGGCGATTGCTTCTTACATCTGCTCTAACTGGACTAAAGTAGGCCTGATTTGCAGATATGTGAATCATAGTTCTTGGAAGCAATCTACAACGATCCGTAAATGTGTTGGACTTGTTCTACGCACCAGATGCAAGCTGATGGAGCATTGGGAGGACAAGATGAACCGGTGCTCAATCCTGGGACGGGCGCGGGTCGCCGAGAAGCGAAGAGGAGACGAGGCGGGTCGGGAGAGTTATTTCACCTGCGGAAGAGGAAGACGTGGACGACGCCAAGGGTAGTCCCGCATGTAGGGTTTCGTAGCATGGAAAACAAAAATTTTCTACCGCATACAAACAAACAAGCCAAGATCTATCTACTAGATTGTAGCAACGAGTCGATGGAATAACTCACCCTCGAAGATTCCAAAGTGTTTAACAAGAGCGGATTCTCGCGGGTGATGTAGTCGTACTCTTCCCGATCTCAAGATCGCGTAGACGATCCTTCCGGCGCTGCGTTCCAGCAGCGCTCCCGCAGTCGGTCACACGTTCGGTACTCGACGAAGACCTTCCTCTCCCTTGTTCCAGCAGGCAGCGGAGGTTGTAGCACTCTCCTCGTGATTCCGGCAGCACAACGGAGTGGTACCGGAAGTAGAGGGGAGATCTCGCAGGGCTTCGCCTTAAGCCGGAACGAGTATGGTGGAGTATGAGAGAGTTCCTCGACGATCTAGGGTTTAGACACGCCGAGGAGGGGCAAGCCGGTGGCTAGGGTTTAGCTAGGCGGCGGCGGCGGTTTGCCCTAGGGCCGGCGGTGGCTATGGAGGCGGCGGCTTGGTACTAGGGTTTAGAGGTAGGAACTTGTGTGTCTAGGAGGGGAGCCCTGCCCCTCCTTATATAGGTGGAGGGGGCCGGCCAAGGGGAGGGGAGTCCCTCCCCAACTCAGCTTGGTGGTGCACCAGCGGTGGGAGGAGGAACTCCTCCCCCAAGTCGGTTTCCACCTCCCTCTCCACTTCCCAAAACTAGCCGTTTGACTTTCAAACTAGGCGTTTGACTTTTCAAACTAGGATTTGATTAATCCCTCTATTTTGTTCAGCGATGACACCGAGTACATAATGCAATCATACCAACTTGATATAACACATTCATGTACCCTTCCCCTCCGGAGTGCCGAACATTCCGGAACCTTCTAGAACATTCCCGATGAAAACACCGGAACCATTCCCCAACTCCGAAACGGGACTTTCCTTATATGAATCTTATTCTACGGACCATTCCGGATCTCCTCGTGATATCCCGGATCCCATCCAAGACTCCGAACAACATTCGGTCTCTTTCTCATCATTCCATAACTACTCAAACAACGTCGAATCCTTAAGTGTGTCTCCCTACGGTTCGTGAATTATGCGGACATGATCGAGACACTTCTCCGAACAATAACCAATAGAGGAATCTGGAAATTCATATGGCTCCCACATATTTCTATGATTACTTTGTGATCGAATGAACCACTTACATACGATATCAATTTCCCTTTGTCTCACGATAGTTTACTTATCCGAGGTTATGATCGTCGGTATCTCTGCATACCTAGTTCAACCTCGTTACTGATAAGTACTCTTTTCTCGTTCCCGTGATATGTGATCCCTTGTGAGCCAGTCACAAGCTTGCAAGCTAATTGGATGACATTTCACCGAGAGGACCCAGAGTATATCTATCCGTCATATGGATGGACAAATCCCACTCTTGACCCATGTGTCTCAACCAATACTTTCCGAACACTCAATGCCACCTTTATAGCCACCCAGTTACGGTGTGGTGTTTGATGTCATCAAAGCATCCATCCGGTAAAGGTGATATGCATGATCTCATGGTCAAAGGAATTAGATTACTATGTATCAGAAAGCATATAGCAATTGAACTATTAAAATGACTTGATCTTTA
The DNA here is from genome assembly GCA_916181665.1 of Avena sativa. NCBI lineage: Eukaryota > Viridiplantae > Streptophyta > Magnoliopsida > Poales > Poaceae > Avena > Avena sativa. Next base: position 292,402,834 of record OV702296.1, read on the forward strand.
TGCTACGCTTATCTATAGGAGTATGTCCACCATATCATTCTCCTAACGATATGATCTTGTTGTTAATAACATCTCAATGTTCATGATAGGGAAACCACAATCATCTATTAACCAACAAGCTAGTATTATATAGAGGCTTTACTAGGGACTCTTATTTTAGTCTACAAATCACACAAGTATTAATGTTTCCTTGTTAATACTATTATAGCATGAATGTAAACATTTATCATAAACACAAAGATATAATAATAACTATATTTATTATTGCCTCTAGGGCATATCTCCAACAGTCTCCCACTTGCACTAGAGTCATCTAATCTAGATTACATGGTAATATACCGAACACCCATGGCAGTTTGGTGTTGGTCATGTTTTGCCCTCGGGAGAGGTTTAGTCAATGGATCCGCCACATTCAGATCTGTGTGTACTTTGCAAATCTTTATATCCCCATCTTGGATATGTTCTCGAATAGCGTGAAAACGTAGCTTGATGTGCTTCAGCTCCTTGTGTGACCTTGGTTCTTGCGCATTGGCTATGGCGCCCATGTTATCACAGTAGATAGACATTGGGTCCAGCGCACTAGGAACCACACCCAACTCTGTAATGAACTCTTTCATCCATATCGCTTCTTGTGAAGCCTCCGAAGCAGCCATGTATTCCGATTCAGTTGAAGATCTCGCCACAACGCTTTGCTTTGCACTCCTCGAGCTAACTGCTGCACCATTCAAAATAAATACGTATCCAGATTGTGATTTAGAATCATCCGGATCGGTGTTCCAACTAGCATCGGTGTAACCATTAACAACGAGTTGTTCATCACCTCCATCAGAAAGAACCATATCCTTAGTTCTTCTTAAGTACTTAAGGACGTTTTTGACCACTGTCCAATGATCCACTCCTGGATCACTTTGATATCTGCTAGTTAAACTAACAGCATATGCAATGTCGGGTCTAGTACATAGCATGACATACATCAGAGATCCTATGGCTGAGGCATAGGGAGTCTTACTCATCCTTTCTCTATCTTCTGCCGATGTCGGACTTTGAGTTTTGCTCAAGGTCATATTGGGCAACATGGGCAAGAACCCTTTCTTGCTATCTTCCATTCCAAACCTCTTTAGAACTTTGTCCAAATATGTACTTTGTGACAATGATATTTGGCGTCTCGATCTATCTCTATAAATCTTTATGCCTAATATGTAAGCTTCTTCGCCAAGATCCTTCATTGAAAAACTATTATTCAAATATTCCTTGACACTATTTAGAAGGTCTACATCATTCCCAATCAACAATATGTCATCTACATATAGATTAAGAATGCTACAGAGCTCCCACTCACTTTCTTGTAAATACAAGCTTCTCCATAAGTTTGTATAAAACAAAAACTTTTGATCACCTTATCAAAACGTTGATTCCAACTTCGGGATGCTTGCTTCAATCCATAAATGGACCGTTGAAGTTTGCATACCTTGTTAGCATCTTTAGGATCGACAAAACCTTTAGGTTGCATCATATACAACTCTTCATCAATGTGTCCATTGAGGAATGCTGTTTTGACATCCATCTGCCATATCTCATAATCATAATATGCAGCGATTGCTAACATAATCCTCACAGACTTTAGCTTCGCTACTGGTGAGAAAGTCTCATCGTAGTCAACTCCTTGAATTTGTCGAAACCCCTTTGCGACAAGTCGAGCTTTATAGACAGTAACATTACCATCAGCATCTGTTTTCTTCTTGAAAATCCATTTGTTCTCGACAGCCTTCCGGCCATCTGGTAAGTCCACCAAAGTCCATACTTGGTTTTCGTACATGGATCCAATCTCGGATTTCATGGCTTCTTGCCATTTATTGGAATCTGGGCTCATCATCGCTTCCTCATATGTCTCAGGGTCATCGGTGTTGTCCACCAACATGACACTCATAACGGGATCATACCAATCTGGAGTGGTACGAGTTCTCGTTGACCTGCGAGGCTCTGTAGCAACTTCAACCGAAGTTTCATGATCATCATCATTAGCTTCCTCTCTAACTGGTGCAGGCACCACAAGAACTTCTTCCGGTGCTGCGCTACTCGCAATTTCGAGAGAAGGTTCGACAACCTCATCGAGTTCTACTTTCCTTCCAGTCACTTCTTTCGAGAGAAATTCCTTCTCTAGAAAGGATCCATTCTTGGCAACGAAGATTTTGCCTTCGGATCTATGATAGAAGGTATACCCAATATTTTCCTTCGGGTATCCTATGAAGACGCATTTTTCCGCTTTGGGTTCAAGCTTGTCCGGCTGTAACTTCTTTACATAGGCTTCACAACCCCAAACTTTAAGGAACGACAATCTAGGTTTCTTCCCAAACCATAATTCATACGGTGTCGTTTCAACGGATTTAGATGGTTCCCTATTTAAAGTGAATGCGGCTGTTTCTAATGCATAACCCCAAAATGATAGCGGTAAATCTGTAAGTGACATCATAGAACGAACCATATCTAAGAGAGTTCGATTACGACGTTCAGACACACCATTACGCTGTGGTGTTCCCTGCGGTGTCAATTGTGAAAGTATTCCGCATTTCTTCAAATGCTCGCCAAACTCGTACTTAGATATTCACCTCCACGATCAGAACGTAGAAATTTAATCTTCTTGTTACGTTGATTCTCTACCTCACTTTGAAATTCCTTAAACTTCTCGAAAGTTTCGGACTTATGTTTCATGAAATAGATATACCCATATCTACTCAAGTCATCCGTGAAGGTAAGAACATAACGATAACCACCGCGCGATGCTACACTCATTGGACCACACACATCGGTATGTATGATTTCCAATAAGTCCGTAGCTCGCTCCATCATACCAGAAAATGGAGTCTTAGTCATTTTACCCATCAGACATGCTTCGCATCTTTCAAGTGATTCGAAATCAAGTGATTCAAGAAGTCCATCAGAATGGAGTTTCTTCATACGCTTCACTCCAATGTGACCAAGACGACAGTGCCATATATAGGTCGAGTTATCGCTCGATTTCAAACGTTTAGCCTCAATGTTATTAATATGTGTATTTCCACTATCGAGATTCAACAAGAATAGACCATCTATCAAAGGTGCATGTGCATAAAACATATTACTCATATAAATCGAACAACCATTATTCTCGGACTTAAACAAGTAACCATCTCGCAATAAATAAGATCCCGATATAATGTTCATGCTTAACGCAGGAACCAAATAACAATTATTTAAGTATAAAACTAATCCCGATGGTAGATGAAGGGGTAGCGTGCCGACCGCGATCACATCAACCTTTGATCCGTTTCCCACGCGCATCGTCACCTTGTTCTTCGCTAGCTTCCGTTTATTCTGCAGCACCTGTTTAGAGTTACAAATATGAGCAACCGAACCAGTATCAAATACCCAGGCACTACTACGAGTACTAGTGAGATACACATCAATAACATGTATATCAGATATACCTTTCTTCTTGATGTTGCCGTTCTTCAAATCCGCCAAGTACTTTGGGCAATTCCGCTTCCAGTGACCTTCTCCCTTGCAGTAAAAGCACTCAGTATCAGGCTTAGGTCCAGCCTTGGTCTTCTTCGTTGGCGTGGTAACTTTCTTACCACCCTTCTTGAAGTGTCCCTTCTGCTTAGACTTGCCTTTCTTGAATTTGGTGGTCTTATTGACCAACAACGCTTGGTGCTCTTTCTTGATCTCCACTTCTGCAGATTTCAACATGGCAAAGAGTTCTGGCAACGTCTTGTTCATGTTTTGCATGTTGTCGTTCATCACAAAGTTCTTGTAACTTGGTGGTAGTGATTGGAGGACGCGGTAAATCCCCAAAGCATTAGGAATCACTATACCCAAGCTTTGAAGTTTGTTTGCGTGCCTAGACATCTTAAGCACATGCTCACTGACGGAGCTGTCCTCTTCCATCTTGCAGTTAAAGAACTTTTCAGAAGCCTCATAGCTTTCAATTTCCGCATGAGTCTCAAAGATCAATTTGAGATCCTCGACAATATCATATGGGTCTGAATTCTCAAACCTTTTCTGAAGCTCCGATTCTAAACCATACAAGATAGCACACTGAACTGTGGAGTACTAAGTCTTCCGAGTGAGGTAAACATTCTTTACTTCATCGGCAGCATCAGCTGCAGGTGGGTCACCCAGCGGTGCATCCAGCACATAGGTCAAATTACCAGCTGTGAGGACAATCCTCAAATTGCGGAACCAATCCGCGAAGTTGCTTCCATTGTTTTTCAACTTTTCTTTCTCTAGGAACGCATTAAAATTGATGGTAGGGGCTGCCATTGATCTAAAACATATTTGCAATAGTTTAGACTAAGTTTATGACAAATTGAGTTCAAATTAATAATAAAATTAATCTAGGTGAACTCCCACTCAAAACAATATCCCTCACATTGCTTTAGTGATCACACGAACCAAATCCACCACATCAACACCGATCATCACGAGAGTTGATATAGTTTCAATGGCGAACAATCGACATGTTCATCATATCTACTATATGATTCATGCTTTACTTTTCGGTGATCCGTGTTCCGAGACCATGTCTGTACATGCTAGGCTCGTCAAGATCAAACCTTAGTTTTCGCATGAGCAAATCTGGCTTGCTCACGTTGTATACACTTGCGGAATCTAACACATCCGATTATCACGTGGTGCTTCGAAACAACAAGCTTTAGCAACGGTGCTAACTAAGGGTGAACACTTTATGACTTGAAATTCATGTGCATGAGGGATCATGTTATAATGCTACCGTCGTCTACTAAGCAATACAAGATGCATAAAGGATTAACATCACATGCAATTCATAATATGTGATATGATATGGCCTTTCTTCTTTTGTGCTTCCGATCTCCATCTTCTAGCACGAACATGATCTCCATCATCACCGGCATTGCATCAAGGTCAATGACGCTTCTCCATGGTTGTCGTCCACCGACTTCAACTATTACAACTACTTTGAATAGACACGCGGGTCTTAACATAAATTAAAGACAACCATATGGCTCCTGCCGGTTGCCAACTTACAATAAGGAACATTGCATACATCAAATATAATCACAATCATGGCCATATCACATTACTGCACACCCCTGCAAAAAAATTAGACGCCTCTACTTTCTTTGCATGTTTTACGTGGTTTGGGGCTTTCAATAAGTGTCGTTCTAACTTACGAACATGAACGACAACATTGATACTAGTATTGTTAATCACCCGTTGTAAATTGGATCTTAACTATGCTAGGAGAAACAGGCACCCGCAAAGCCACTTATGCAATACAAGTTGCATGTCAAGCGTGGATCAAGTCTCATGAACGATGTCATGTAAGGTTAGCCCGGGCCGCTTCATCCCAACATACCGTAAGATGCAAAGTACACAAGAAGCAATCGACAATAAAAGCATCAACGCCCACAATGACCATTGTGTTCTACTCGTGCAACAGATCTACATATAGACACGGATCTGATACCACTGTAGGGTTTCGTAGCATGGAAAACAAAAAATTTGACTTGGAGGTTTGCCCTAGGGCCGGCGGCGGCTATGGAGGCGGCGGCGGCTTGGTACTAGGGTTTAGAGGTAGGATTTTCTGTGTCTAGGAGGGGAGCCCTGCCCCTCCTTATATAGGTGGAGGGGGCCGGCCAAGGGGAGGGGAGTCCCTCCCCAACTCGGCTTGGTGGTGTGCCGGCGGTGGGAGGAGGAACTCCTCCCCCAAGTCGGTTTCCACCTCCCTCTCCACTTCCCAAAACTAGCCGTTTGACTTTCAAACTAGGCGTTTGACTTTTCAAACTAGGATTTGATTAATCCCTCTATTTTGTTCAGCGATGACACCGAGTACATAATGCAATCATACCAACTTTATATAACACATTCATGTACCCTTCCCCTCCAGAGTGCCGGACATTCCGGAACCTTCTAGAACATTCCCGATGAAAACACCGGAACCATTCCCCAACTCCGAAACGGGACTTTCCTTATATGAATCTTATTCTACGGACCATTCCGGATCTCCTCGTGATATCCCGGATCCCATCCGAGACTCCGAACAACATTCGGTCTCTTTCTCATCATTCCATAACTACTCAAACAACGTCGAATCCTTAAGTGTGTCTCCCTACGGTTCGTGAATTATGCGGACATGATCGAGACACTTCTCCGAACAATAACCAATAGAGGAATCTGGAAATTCATATGGCTCCCACATATTTCTATGATTACTTTGCAATCGAATGAACCACTTACATACGATATCAATTTCCCTTTGTCTCACGATAGTTTACTTATCCGAGGTTATGATCGTCGGTATCTCTGCATACCTAGTTCAACCTCGTTACTGATAAGTACTCTTTTCTCGTTCCCGTGATATGTGATCCCTTGTGAGCCAGTCACATGCTTGCAAGCTAATTGGATGACATTTCACCGAGAGGGCCCAGAGTATATCTATCCGTCATATGGATGGACAAATCCCACTCTTGATCCATGTGTCTCAACCAATACTTTCCGAACACTCAATGCCACATTTATAGCCACCCAGTTACGGTGTGGTGTTTGATGTCATCAAAGCATTCATCCGGTAAAGGTGATATGCATGATCTCATGGTCGAAGGAATTAGATTACTATGTATCAGAAAGCATATAGCAATTGAACTATTAAAATGACTTGATCTTTATGCTACGCTTATCTATAGGAGTATGTCCACCATATCATTCTCCTAATGATATGATCTTGTTGTTAATAACATCTCAATGTTCATGATAGGGAAACCACAATCATCTATTAACCAACAAGCTAGTATTATATAGAGGCTTTACTAGGGACTCTTATTTTAGTCTACAAATCACACAAGTATTAATGTTTCCTTGTTAATACTATTATAGCATGAATGTAAACATTTATCATAAACACAAAGATATAATAATAACTATATTTATTATTGCCTCTAGGGTATATCTCCAACACCGCAGCCGAGGCAGGGCGTCGCGGCGGCGCCGATGGGGAAGAGCGGGTCGACGCGGGGTGCAAGGAGGTCGAGTGCCAGAGGTGAGGGCGCGGCGGAGATGAGGGGGTGGCGGGGCGGCGAGGTGGCGGGATGGTGGGGGTGGCGAGGTGGCGGGATGGTGGTGGCGGGCGGCTTGGCGTGCGAATGACGCGGGATGGGCGGCTACGGGATGGTGGTAGGTAGGATGAAAAAAACTAAGATCTGTTTAGCACATTCTGTGGCGTATATGGCTGTATGCGCCACAGAAAGTGGGAATTTTGTGGCGCATATGGCTGTATGCGCCACAGAAAGTGGGAATTCTGTGTACGCGTCACAGAATTTTGACATTCTGTGGCGCATACAGGCATGCCAGAATTCTGTGGCGCATATGACTGTATGCGCCACAGAATGCTCACTTTCTGTGGAGCATATAGCCATATGCGCTACAGAATTGCATGAATTCTATGGAGCATTTCTTATATGCGCCACAAAATTAATTTTAGTGAAATATTTTCCTTATATGCGCGACAGGATTAAAATCTACCTATAATCGTTTTCATAGTAGTGGTAGTAGCTGTCTATATACATAAAACCAAGTGCTCCACTGACACACAATCCATTGATAGCCCAATAAGGTTGTGAAGAGGACTTATAATATTCAGTTCATGACTCCAATGGTGGTGAATATATCAGATGAGGATTTTGCTCTAGAAATTCAGTAAACCTAGAAGATTCTGGTCCTGCTGCCAGTGGTGAAAAAGACAAATTCCTTTCCGTCCACCCCTGGTGAAAAAGACAAATTCCAGCCAAATCGGTAGGAAGTGGGTCAGATATGAACTTCCGGTATATGATCCGATGCTCATGTTTTTTATAAAATCATTTTTAGGTTCACAATATTCTATTTTATCAAAGACCCGATGCAAGTTTAGCGAGGCTCGACCCCGATCTAAGAATCTTCATGCCCATCGTTCGACAAAGTTTGACGATAGTTTAAAATATGCATAAAAAATTCAAAAACGATCGAAACAATGCGAAACCTTCGCGTGGTGTTATATTATGTGACATATTTAGAAGGAAAAATATCAAACTTGGTATATTGATTATGTCTCAAAGAAACCTTCAAAAAATGACCTATCACATTCGAGGTTTCTTTGCTTTCGGGTCAAATGAACAATGTTATGGCTAGAATTAAGGCATAGTTTGTGATAATATGCCCATATTATGTATACATGTGCATCATAGGATGGCGAACAATGTTGCAGAAGGAAGCTTTCCTTTTTGTCGCACCAAGAAGCCATTTTCCATTTTACGAGCATAAAAAACGGATGGTTTTGTGAAGCAACCACCAAATGGCTAATTCAAAATACTACCACCACATTTTACAAAAATACTATACCACCTTATATGGACAATGTCCCAACAGGGGATCCGAAACCTTTCCGTCCGCAGGAAGTGAGTCAAATATGAACTACACGTACACGATCCGATGCTAATGTTTTTTTTTACAAAAATCATTTTTAGGTTCACAATATGCTATTTTATCAAATATCCAATGCAAGTTTAGCGAGGGTCGGCCCCGAGCTAAGAATCTTCATGCCCGACGTTCGATAAAGTTTGACAATAGTTTAAAACGGGCATAAAAAATTCAAAAACGATTGAAACAATGCAAAACCTTCATGTGGTGTCATATTATGTGACATAGTTATAAGGAAAAATACCAAACTTGATATATTGATTATGTCTCAAAAAAACCTTCACAAAATGAACTATCTCATTCGAGGTTTCTTGGCTTTCGGGTCAAATGAACAATGTTATGGCTAGAATCAAGGCATAGTTTGTGATAATATGCCCATATTATGTATACATGTGCATCATAGGATGGCGAACAATGTTGCAGAAGAAAGCTTTCCTTTTTGTCGCACCAAGAAGCCATTTTCCATTTTACGAGCATAAAAAACGGATGGTTTTGTGAAGCAACCACCAAATGGCTAATTCAAAATACTACCACCACATTTTATAAAAATACCATACCACCTTATATGGACAATGTCCCAACAGGGGAGCCGAAACCTTTACGTCCACCTTTGGTGAAAAAGACAAATTCCTGCCGAATCGGCAGGAAGTGAGTCAGATATGAACTACATGTATATGGTCTGATGCTTATGTTTTTTTAATTATTTTTAGGTTCAAAATATGTTATTTTATCAATGATCCAATGCAAGTTTAGCGAGGCTCGGCCCCTAGCTAAGAATCTTCCTGCCCGCCGTTCGACAAAGTTTGACGATAGTTTAAAACGGGCATAAAAAATTCAGAAACGATCGAAACCTTCGTGTAGTGTCATATTATGTGACATAGTTATAAGGAAAAATATCAAACTTGATATATTGATTATGTCTCAAAAAAATCTTCACAAAATGACCTATCTCATTCGAGGTTTCTCGGCTTTCGGGTCAAATGACCAATGTTATGGCTAGAATCAAGGCATAGTTTGTGATAATATGCCCATATTGTGCATACACATGCATCATGGATGGCGAACAATGTTGTAGGAGGAAGTTTTCCATTTTATCGCATCAAAAAGCCATTTCCCATTTTCCGAACACAAAAACGGACTGTTTTGTGAAGCAACCACCAAACGGCTAATTCAAAATGCTACCAGCACATTTTACAAAAATACTATACCACCTTATATGGACAATGTCCCAACAGGGGATCCGAAACCTTTCCGTCCGCAGGAAGTGAGTCAAATATGAACTACACGTACACGATCCGATGCTAATGTTTTTTTTTACAAAAATCATTTTTAGGTTCACAATATGCTATTTCATCAAATATCCAATGCAAGTTTAGCGAGGGTCGGCCCCGAGCTAAGAATCTTCATGCCCGCCGTTCGATAAAGTTTGACAATAGTTTAAAACGGGCATAAAAAATTCAAAAACGATTGAAACAATACAAAACCTTCGTGTGGTGTCATATTATGTGACATAGTTATAAGGAAAAATACCAAACTTGATATATTGATTATGTCTCAAAAAAAACCTTCACAAAATGAACTATCTCATTCGAGGTTTCTTGGCTTTCGGGTCAAATGACCAATGTTATGGCTAGAATCAAGGCATAGTTTGTGATAATGTGCCCATATTGTGCATACACATGCATCATGGGATGGCGAACAATATTGCAGGAGGAAGTTTTCCTTTTCGTCGCACCAAAAAGCTATTTCCTATTTTCTGAGCACAAAAAACGGACGGTTTTGTGAAGCAACCACCAAATGGATAATTAAAAATGCTACCACCATATTTTACAAAAATACTATACCACCTTATATGAATAATGTACCAACAAGGGGATCCGAAACCTTTCCGTCCACCTTTGGTGAAAAAGACAAATTCCTGCCGAATCGATAGGAAGTGGGTTAGACATGAACTACAGGTACATGATCCGATGCTCATGTTTTTTTTACAAAAATTATTTTTAGGTTCATAATATGCTATTTTATCAAAGATCCAATGCAAGTTTTCTTTCTCATCGCACCAATAAGCCATTTTTCATTATACCAGCGCAAAAAGGAATTTTCTAAAGCAACCACCAAATAGATAATTCAAAAACGGAGGGTTTCGGATTAGTTGATATGGATATCATATTTAGATTCCTCTTATTTTCTGATCAATTTAGACATATTATTATTTGAATTCTGATTTACAGATTTAAACATATTAATTATTCTATATTAAATAGAAAAATACAAAAAAGTAAAATTATTATATTTTTATTTGAATTCAATAATATTTTACTTATTCATTAATGTTTACTTAAATAATTGTTTGTAATTTAAAAAATACAAACATGTGACATGATGATATAAGAGTTAATAGGATTGATATCATAGTATTGACAACAATGTATGAATTACTTTGCGAAGGAACGAGGAAGTTAAGCATGCTGGAGCTGGAGTAGTATTAGGATGGGTGACCGGCCGGGAAGTTTGACTAAGACTGAAATTTAATCAAATATTAAGTGTAATTAGTGTTACAAATGTTTAAATGGGAGATTAATGAGTCAAACAATTCAAAGAATAAAAAATTGAGAAAAAAATAAAATATTTTTTTTAAAATATTTTTTTGCAACCGGTCCACAGGCTATGCCGACGGCCATTTCGATACGCTGACGGCTTGAGTGTGCTCTGCCGAGGGAGATCTTTGCCGAGAAGGCTACGCCGAGGGCAGCCGTCAGCGTACCATACGCCGAGGGTATTTTGGCCTACGCTGACGGCTTTTTGCCCTCGGCGTAGCGCGCGCGTCCTGTAGTGCTAGGATCCTCGATGGTGAAGAAGTGCAATTTTGTTCCCCACTTAAATTTGTGTATCCAGGATTTCATGAATTCGGTTTCCCACTTAAATTCGTATATACAATGATACCAGGTCATACTTGTATTGTTATTTTCTCTTTACTGATCCATATAGCTGCTCTGTTATCTTACGCTTCTGGGAGGTGTAGGTGTTTGCAGATGCATCCATTGACAAGATAGTGTCCTCAATATTGCCACATTTGGATAAACCTGGAGAGTTATTCGGTGTAAAAAAATTAAATTGTTTTATTAGCCCGTAGCAACGCATGGGCATTTTACTAGTCAATATAATATATGTATAGATACACGCGTAAACAATCATGAATATAGAGACATGACGTGATACGATGAAGTAGTAATGGATCAATAATATGAATGTCGTGTGTGGGAAGGAGTGCATCATAGAAAATGAACTACAAAAAACACATAAAGTCTATTGTGTCCATAGGTGACTTACATTGTGCTAAAGAATGATCGACGTCAATGGAAGGGAAATACAAAAATATATAAATAAACTTTCACGACAGTGAGTGAGAGATGATGAACATGTTTAGAAGAATCTAGATATGATGGCAATCACCGACCAAACAAGTTAACTGACATTTTCAATGATGAGACGGGTCCATGAATAGAAGTGGGAAGAAACAAATCTTATGAGGTCGTCCATGTACATGTGATATATGCCATGTGGAAGAAAAATATCAGATCTAAGAAACATACTATATGTGTAAGCTCGACCATATCCTAAAAAATATTGTCCTAGATGCACTTATCGATTATAGTCTGTGTCTTTAGCGGGAAAATTTAAAAAAGAACTTACCTATTACAAGATTGAGGGAGACATATTGTTTTAGCAATATGTGATTTCCTAAAACCAGATATTACTATAGTGTCACTGCTAGACAAAAGGCTGATGTTATTACAATAAGATAAACATGTAGAAATGATATGACCACTTCAAACAAGACACATCAAACACATGTGATCGAGTGTGTAGACCACCGGATTTAAGCTTGATATAATATTGATATATTTTAAAATACATTTCAAATAAGGCATTTTAGATATCCTCACACAATCTAACATTACATAAAAAATATTATATTTACTGATCTAATATCACTTACAAACAAAACAAATGTGTGTTTTAATAGATAACTAAGAATGTTAAAGATTTTACTAGCTTTTGTGATATTTTCTTTTCCTTAACATGTTTATAGTAAGATAACAATATTCTTTCTTATCAATAAATGTGATATTCATGAGTTTTGTAATAATTAACTTTATATTATTTGCTTTGAGAAGATTTTAGAACTATGCAATAAAAGACTGTGTGCATCAATTGATGCAGAGGCCGGGTAATACCCAATTTCTAAAAAAATATATGTGATATTCATAATAAATTAACTTTATTTCAACCAACTAAAGATGATACCCTCGCGTTTGCGAGGGCCTCTGTGCTAGTTATAAACTAAAAGCAATATAAGGTGGTTTTTCGAGGCACTAGGTTGATCCACATCATCAGAATTATTAGATAGTTGGATCTAAAATATATGGTTAGGATTTAATCTCAAATTAAAATATAAGTAGCGTTACGTAGAACGTATATGTGTATAAAAAAAGGTTTATGTCACGTTAACCTGGCTACATAGCTAGACACGTTTTCTAAGACTAAGAGAAGAAGAAGGACCGGGTAACAATCTAGGATCAGATTTAAAAGTAAAAAAATGCATTAAAAAATATACCGGTGCCGCAAGTACGGACACGGTCACACGATCGGGCAAACGATCGTGCACTAGCGAAACTAACGAAGGAGTCCAGACTAACAGAAATGATTAGCCCAGGGACCTAAATCTTCCGTGATCGTTTCTTACCAGATCAGACTGGACAATAGAAATCCTCCTGAACAGCCCGTGCATCACGCAAATAACCGGATTTCAATAGGCAAAAAACATGTATGCCTTTGGCTAAAACCAGAAAATATATAGTGACGGCGTTGATGTCAGACCAACATGCGACGTGATTCGGTCATGATTGTTCCAAATTTTTAATACTCTCTTTATCTCAAAATAGATATCGCATATTTGTCAAAATTTTGATGAATCTAGACACTATTTAGTAATACATAGATTAATCTAAATTTTGATAAACTCGCAACATTTATTGAGTAGATGATTTCTTTTTTTCCTATATCATGAATATTATTTCAAGGTTCTACATGGATATTAGCAAGATGTACGTGCATGCTTTTACCTATTAAATATGAATTTTATGTATTATTTATTTCTATTTGAAGCTATCTCAAGAAAGCTATTTTGCTAGATATATGTATATTGTTAAAAAAGTGATTAGCCATATAAATATGGCGAAACTGTTTATTTTATGTATAAAATAATGTCTCAGATGCACTGATTTTTCTTCCTAAGTTAGTAAGAAATACAAAACAAAATTAGCTTGATAACATTTACTATGGGCAGGAAAACATGAAGCAGGTATCATGCATGCAGATGCACTGCGTATGAAACTAGAGAAAACTAGCCCTGTAATATATTCAGATACATCGGCATAAATTTCTTTTTGTCAATGGCAGTACAAGAGAAAAGGGGCATGAGTATCATGAGCGAAGTGGGGGTAAATAATAGTAAGAGATAAGTCATAGACCGGAAAAATGTGAAGTGTCGTATATGCACATGAGACATGAGAGCGAGTTTATGGTTGAATGAGTTTTGCTGTCTAAGAATTGTGTGTCATTAGAATATTCATACAAGTGTAAACATTCATGAATATAGATTCACGACGTGATACGATGGAGTAGCAATAGATCGACCATATGAATTTTGTGTGTGCGTAGGGGTGCTTTATAGAAATTGAAAAGGTGGCAGCAACACTAAGAATAGCTTGCCAAACCGTCTTATAGGAAACAGAGGGAGTAGAAAGACACATGGAGCCTATTTAGTCCACAGGTTACTTCGGTTAACATATAAATAAATAATGATGAGAGTGAGTGGCATAGTGAGGGAGGATGTACAAGTTTAGAGGAATATAGATGTGATGGTAGTCACCAATCAAACAAGTTAACTAGAATTTTTCATTGATCCGGTGGGTTATATAATAGAAGTAGGCAGAAACAAACCTTGTAAGGCCGTCCATGTATGTGCAAGAAAAATACTGGGATGAAACCAACATACTATGTGTACAAGGGACCATATCTGAAATAAAAATGTTATCCTAGATGCACAAATCAATTATAGTCAGTGTCTTTAGCGAGGAAATTTAAAAACAAACTTACATATTAAAAGATTGAGTGAGACATAGAAATATGTGATTGCTAACACCATTTATTATTATGGTGACTTGGGTAGACAAAAGGTTGTTGTGAATAGAGTAAGATAAACATGTAGAAATGATATGAAGGAATGATATTCCACAAATAAAAATTGATTAAAGATCATATGGTGGATCATGAAAATATGTAAGTAATATAAAACACTTTTCTTTTTAGTTATTACTGTAAAATTTCGCAACAAAATGTTGATGAAAACATGGCGAAAACAAAACATTAGTATGAAATGTATAGTTTTTAATGACGAGCCACAAAATTATTTCTCTGGTCTTCTTTTGTCTCTTAATTTACTTACCATAAATATGTCAACCAATATCCATAAATGTTGATCAAAATGTACAAATCGTCCACACCTTATTTTTATATTCATTATGAAAGATGTAAAAAATTGCGTCAATCCTATCCTCAAAAAAAATCGCCATCCCTCTTGGTGACAAGAATTGCTAGGAACCCAACAGAATTAAGCATCAATAATTAATGATGGAATCAAGACAATCTGTTTCCTTTCAAGGCTTATTAACATTCAGAATATATTCTTCCAAGCTTGGTCATCATCTGCCACTATACTTGGACACTTGGTCAGCATTGAGAAGAAATTCGGTGCTGCTTATATACTATGCGCTTCTAGCTATAGTGTTGTGTGGGTTGATCATAAGCTACAAAAGGTTTTCTTAATAAAGTTTTGAATAATTAAGAAATGATATTGTAGTTAAAACTTTATGGTCCAAGCGGGTGTAGTCCTATCTCTTGACATAACTAATATATGTGTGCAAGAATGTGGCATGTATAGGTTTAAGTATAGGATTAGAGTAAATTAAAACATGTAAAATCAAACAGAAATTAAAAAGCATTTTTTTATCATCATACTTTAAGTGGTTGCTTTATTAATCCCCTCACATGACAAAGTGAGATAGGTGACATTCTAAGAATGGAAGTTATTTAATAGACGCACGATACATATTCATTTCAAGACCTCTCATGGCAATAAAGATTATGCCCTCGCATTTGCGAGGGCCACCGTGCTAGTTTATTATATACTAAAAGCAATATAAGGGTGTGTTTCGAGGCACCTGGTTGATCCACATCATCAAAATTATTTTAGCTATTAGATCTAAAATTAATGGTTAAGATGTAGTATGAGATTAAAAGATAAGTCATGTTACGTAAAAGTAAACATGTACAAAATAAGTATCATGTCACGTTAGTTGTTCGAAGGACGGTCAGCTAACCTATTTTTTTATTTTAAAGAACCGTGTTGGCTCCTGCTGTCCGTGTCAATCAAGAATGGTGCACGTGTGCCTTTTTTCCCTGAAACTCATGATATTACTCTGACTGGCTGGCAGTCAAAAAGATTAGTATCGATCAGATTTTAGGCTTCTGATGGCTATTCTAGCCAGGTTGAATTTGCTTATATATCTAACTATTATATACTAAAAATAATATAAGAATGTTTAATAGAGCCACCACGTTAAGCCACGTCATTCAAATTTATTTTGATTGTTAGATCCAAAATATATGGCTCAGATTTAACGAGAGGTTAATAGTTATGTAACTATGTAATTTGGTTTGGCACAATAGTTTGATACGGTGTATGTTAAAGACACGTATCCCTTTCACAAAAATACATGTATCAATTAGAAATAGATTTATCTCACGTAGATTATTAGATTATAGAGAAAGAGAACTATCTCACCACGAAAAAAGCTAAGTTGATCCACCGTGTTGATGCGTAACTTGGTGGGACTCTCTACAATCATTGGAAAAAATGACCACAAGATAGAGCGTGGAGGCAAATCCAGTCCCTTCAAAAAGAAACTTACGATCGATATTTGATGGGACCCACTTCCTGGCTTAAAATAAACTCAGAAGCCGACCTTATGATGGAAAAGAATCCCAAAACTAATCCGCTAAAAAGGAAGAAAAGAAAAATGATTGATACATACTAGAACCAAACTCCAAAACTGTTCGGCCACAAAATATGGTTTTTTATGGATTCACAATGGTGTTAGGGACACATTTCACGCAAGACAAATTGTCTAACCGTCACTCTAATGCCAAATCGCTAAACTGTCCAGAAAAAAAATAGTCATGAGTATCACCTTACATAGACTATTGCGCGATAAATATTGGCCTAGACAAAAAATACAAAGAATTAGACGCAGCCAATATTCATTTATTCTATATCGGCACCATGTTAGCTATGGGAAAACAATTCCGAATCAAGTTTAAAAATCAATAATAGAGCTTCCTAAAGTATGTCATGTTTTTATTTGACAATTATATGATCTAAACTTATCACAATTCCAAAGATTTCATTAATTTACTTAAATGTCATATAGCAATCTTCCATTGAATGTACAATTTGAAGCATTAAAAATGAAAATGCAATTGATTAGATCAATTGTTATGGAATCAGTTATGGCGTATATATATTTGGATGTGTAAGTGACACACTCACCTTACCCTATGAAGATGATATACTCAAGGGTAATGGAATTATCTCTATAAACATACGATTTAATTGTCACAAGATGAACAAAATTGTAGTTTTGTAACTAGATTTGAGCTCTATTCATAAGCTACTTGACGTGGAAATTCGGGGTCCCTCATTAAGCAAGTTCTTGCTTGAGGATATGAACGAGGATAAATTCGTTTTGATTTACCTTATTAATACGATGGAATTTATAATCCATTATAATGGTATAAACATCATAGGATCGTTCCTCAAGTAAACCTTAATTATTTTGTAGTATGTGTGTTAGCCATGCATACTGATATATGATCCCCTACTAACTAGATGTTAGGTCATTGTGTAAACTTTAATTATATATACCAATTCATTCTCATGCATAAACTTCGCATATGGTCATTAATGTTGTGTTTCGATAGGTAGCCTAATAACGTTTGACACGTGAATTAAAGATGATTAAAGATGCCTTATATGCATACCATATAAATTGAGCATAGAATGAATATATAATGTAATATGTTTTATTGCATTACATGATTGTCCATCAAGTAGTGAACGTATTTTTCATAAATTTTAGCACACCAAAGACGATGCCCCTCACTAAGAAAACAACTAAAGATAATGCCCTCGCATTTGCGAGGGCCACCATGCTAGTCATATACTAAAAGCAATATAAAGTGCTTTTTCGAGGCACTAGGTTGATCCACATCATCAGAATTATTTTAGATAGCTGGATCTAAAATATATGATTAGGATTTAATCTCAAATTAAAATATAAGTAGCGTTAGGTAGAACATGTATGTGTATAAAAGAAGGTTTATGTCACGTTAACCTAGTTACATAGCTAGACACGTTTTCTAAGAATAAGAGAAGAAGAAGGACCGGGTAACAATCCAGGATCAGATTTAAAAGTAAAAAATGCATTAAAAAATATAGCAAGTACGGACACGATCACACGATCGGGCAAACGATCGTGCACTAGCGAAACTAACGAAGGAGTCCAGACTAACAGAAATGATTAGCCCAGGGACCTAAATCTTTCGTGATCATTTCTTACCGGATCAGACTGGACAACAGAAATCCTCCTGGACAGCCAGTGCATCACGCAAATAACCGGATTTCAATAGGCAAAAAACATGTATGCCTTTGGCTAAAACCAGAAAACATTTTCTTTTTTGGAAATGAGCATATATTAATATAAGATGATACCAATTACACCCAGCCTCTGCAACAACGTATTGCCCTAGCGGTCACACGATGCACACAGCCAAAAAAGAAAGAAGAATTACAAAAAAGAAAAGTCCCGTCACAATGACTCATTCATTGAAACAGGAGTACTATCACCATCAAGCAGCACCAAAAGTTCATCTTATCCAAAAACGACGTCTCAAAGAAGGGAACAGTGCACAAACACTGTCATCGTCCGATCAAAGATCTAGGTTTTCAACCCTGAAAAAAGTCTGTGCTCTCAAAACAATACCTTCAACAAGGCCATCCAGGCACAACCAATTAAGACCAGACCCTGGGTTTTCACCCTGAGAGGTAGGACCATGAACCTCTCCTGTGCAGTCGCCCCCACTTGCATGCCACTGCTCCAATTCACAAGTCACCTAGCCAATTCCTCATCACCACCCAGAATCGAACCACCATTGTCTGTCCTCAGATCTCGGTCTCCATGACTTTCTCCGTCAGCACCATGGAACGAGAACATTCCCCATGATAATAACAGCCAACAAAGCTTCGAAGCACACCCTCTGAAACCAAACGGCCAGGGTAAAACATGAGTGCGTACGATCGAATTCAATCCTTTCAGCAAACTCACGGCATAATAGCACTTATGGAGTTTGCCGGCGGAGCCTTCCGGAACACGACACAAAAACCAGATCAACGGAGACCAACATCCGGCTGAACATCGTCTTGGTTTGAGAGGGATCCAGGACCACCTCCTCTATTGAAACCAAGCCAGCAGCCCCCACGCCACCCACCGGAAACTAGCAGGATCCACCGCAAGACGGCAAGACCATCCGGCCGACCATTCCGACGGCGACGGAGGCCACCACCACCATGCCGGGGCAGATGCCCCAAGCGCCCTAATGTCACGGACAAGGCCCGGGTCGCCTGGGCGCCGATGTCGAGGCCAACGTACGGGACAGATCACGGCTAGGCCCAGATCCCCGCCGCCGCATGTCGCCATCTGGGCCGAGGATCACTGGCCGTCGCTCGCCGCAACGCCACCGCCAAACCAGCCGAGACGGACGCCGCCGCCTTTCCGCCAGATCGCGATCAGGGACGCCGCCGCCGCCACGCCCCCAGGTCTTTGCCTGGCGACGATCCGGACGGCGGCGGAGGGGAGGAGAGACCACGGGAGGGAGGGCTCGTCGGGAAGGGGAGGCAGCCCGGCGCGGTGCGGCGCTGCCGCACGGGTGCGGGAGGAGGATGGGGTCGGGAGGAGGAGGGCGCCTAAAACAGTACGTATGACCAACATGCGACGTGATTTGGTCATGATTGTTCCAAATTTTAGTACTCTCTTTATCTCAAAATAGATATCGCATATTTGTCAAAATTTTGATGAATCTAGACACTATTTAGTAATCCATAGATTAATCAAAATTTTGATAAACTCGCAACATTTATTGAGTAGATGATTTCTTTTTTTCCTATATCATGAATATTATTTCAAGGTTCTACATGGATATTAGCAAGATGTACGTGCATGCTTTTACCTATTAAATATGAATTTATGTATTATTTATTTCTACTTGAAGCTATCTCAAGAAAGCTATTTTGCTAGATATATGTATATTGTTAAAAAAGTGATTAGCCATATAAATATGGCGAAACTGTTTATTTTATGTATAAAATAATGTCTCAGATGCACTGATTTTTCTTCCTAAGTTAGTAAGAAATACAAAAAGAAATAGCTTGATAACATTTAGTATGGGCAGGAAAACATGAAGGTATCATGCATGCAGATGCACTGCGTATAAAACTAGAGAAAACTAGCTCTGTAATATGTTCAGATACATCGGCATGCATTTCTTTTTGTCAATGGCAGTATACAAGATAAAAGGGGCATGAGTATCATGAGCGAAGTTGGGGGTAATTAATAGTAAGAGATAAGTCATAGACCGGAAAAATGTGAAGTGTCGTATATGCACATGAGACATGAGAGCGAGTTTATGGTTGAATGAGTTTTGCTGTCTAAGAATTGTGCGTCACTAGAATATTCATACAAGTGTAAACATTCATGAATATAGATTCATGACGTGATACAATGGAGTAGTAATAGATCGACCATATGAATTTTGTGTGTGCGTAGGGGTGCTTCATAGAAATTGAAAAGGTGGCAACAACACTAAGAATAGCTTGCCAAACCGTCTTATAGGAAACAGAGGGAGTAGAAAGACACATGGAGCCTATTTAGTCCATAGGTTACTTCGGTTAACATATAAATAAATAATGATGAGAGTGAGTGGCATAGTGAGAGACGATGTACAAGTTTAGAGGAATATAGATGTGATGGTAGTCACCAATCAAACAAGTTAACTAGAATTTTTCATTGATCCGGTGGGTTATATAATAGAAGTAGGCAGAAACAAACCTTGTAAGGCCGTCCATGTATGTGCAAGAAAATTACTGGGATGAAACCAACATACTATGTGTACAAGGGACCATATCTGAAATAAAAATGTTATCCTAGATGCACAAATCAATTATAGTCAGTGTCTTTAGGGAGGAAATTTAAAAACAATTTTACATATTAAAAGATTGAGTGAGACATAGAAATATGTGATTGCTAACACCATTTATTATTATGGTGACTTGGGTAGACAAAAGGTTGTTGTGAATAGAGTAAGATAAACATGTAGAAATGATATGAAGGAATGATATTCCACAAATAAAAATTGATTAAAGATCATATGGTGGATCATGAAAATATGTAAGTAATAGAAAACACTTTTCTTTTTAGTTATTACTGTAAAATTTCGCAACAAAATTTTGATGAAAACATGGCGAAAACAAAACATTAGTATGAAATGTATAGTTTTTAATGACGAGCCACAAAATTATTTCTCTGGTCTTCTTTTGTCTCTTAATTTACTTACCATAAATATGTCAACCAATATCCATAAATGTTGATCAAAATGTACAAATCGTCCACACCTTATTTTTATCTTCATTATGAAAGATGTAAAAAATCGCATCAATCATATCCTCAAAAAAACGCCATTCGTCTTGGTGACAAGAATTGCTAGGAACCCAACAGAATTAAGCAACAATAATTAATGATGGAATCAAGACAATCTGTTTTCCTTTCAAGGCTTATTAACATTCAGAATATATTCTTCCAAGCTTGGTCATCATCGGCCACTACACTTGGACACTTGGTCAGCATTGAGAAGAAATTCGGTGGTGCTTATATAGTATGTGCAACTATAGTGAGCTACAAAAGGTTTTCATAATAATGTTTTGAATAATTAAGAAATGATATTGTAGTTAAAACTTTATGGTCCAAGCGGGTGTAGTCCTATCTCTTGACATAACTAATATATGTGTGCAAGAATGTGGCATGTATAGGTTTAAGTTTTGGATTAGAGTAAATTAAAACATGTAAAATCAAACAGAAATTAAAAAGCATTTTTTATCATCATACTTTAAGTGGTTGCTTTATTAATCCCCTCACATGACAAAGTGAGATAGGTGACATTCTAAGAATGAAAGTTATTTAATAGACGCACGATACATATTCATTTCAAGACCTCTCATGGCAATAAAGATTATGCCCTCACATTTGCGAGGGCCACCGTGCTAGTTGTCTAAAAGACAGAAATATTTCTGAAAAGGATTTCGCACTTGGGAAAAATATAAGTTTACCATGCTCATAGCATTTTAAGTTAGAATTGAAACACTACCAAAACTTAAAAAATAATAAACTCTCCATAAATTCGGACCATTAATACTACTGACATTAAAAAGTTGTTATTTCCATACAAAAATTGCATCTAGAACTTAAACTCGGTAGTGCGATATGTATATGTTATTTTTGAGCGCTTTTTTGGTCATTGGCAGGTACTTCTAAGTACTTCCCAGTATTTCTGATTCAATTAATGTTGTCTTATGATATGGCACGGTTAATTATCGATTTTTAAATAGTAACATGGATAGGGGTATTTCAGTAAGTTTCAGGTGATCTAGTTGACCCATCTCTCACTATCTGAACCCGCACCGCTCTAGTTCGGCCACCAGCGACTCCTGCCGGCAACCCACCTGTCTCCACAAGCCGGCGCTGAGAGAGAAACAAAGCTGTGGTTGCGCTCCTTGGCTGCAGTCGCCGCGACCTCCCTCCCACCTCACTGCCGCCCCTACCTACTCCATCCTCTCCGACTCAAATTCTGGCAAAGACATACTGCGAATATGATCAAGACTTTTGGAACTTCACTCAAAATTCTTGTAAATTGTGCAAAATTTGTTAATCTCGATTAGGTTCAAACATAATCCAAAAAACAAATGTTAAATCCTGCGAGGATCTAAGAAAAAAAGGCGCGTTGATCCACATGGCCACCTATAAGGAGAGCAAGTAGTCGTTGGACGCACATATTTGCGTGACACAAAGTCAATCAAATATGGAAGACGGTTTCGATGATTCCATCAAGTTCTTGTCAAGACATTCAATTTCTTAACACAAAAGTCCATTATATCTTGTTCTATAGTTTCTACCAATCTAAACATTTTCAAGCCCTTTGAGAAAAATGCCATGATGGCCTCATCAATGTAGTCTTTATTTGCCCCACCACGTCAAGGTTATATAAACTCCTGGAAACATGCCGCAAAAAAAAGACACGTGAGAAAATATTGGGAGAATGAAACAAGAAGATTTTTGTTTTCCTTTGTAAGCCATCTGCAATATTGCTTGTCATGCCAAGTACACTTTCCCTTTGCATTTTCATTCGTTTCCTCAGTATTTTTGTTCATGAGGATGGGAAGCTTTGGGAAGAAGATTGTCCACATTGTATTGGAACATCATTGCAAGTAGCTAGTGCGTTCCAGCACTT
This sequence comes from Avena sativa, assembly GCA_916181665.1. NCBI lineage: Eukaryota > Viridiplantae > Streptophyta > Magnoliopsida > Poales > Poaceae > Avena > Avena sativa. Next base: position 292,426,039 of record OV702296.1, read on the forward strand.
GTTAACTTTAGCGCTTGTTGCACCTCGTCCCCACATTTTTGTATAAACGCGCGGATCCCTGTCCAGCATCTCCAACTCACGGTGTTCCAACGCGTCAAAGTCCAAGACGAAGCGTGTCCACGTACAACATGGCGACGAACAACAGAATCAAGCCGTTAAGGTATGGTCCTAGGCCTCATGTCTGCCCAGATGCACATGATCATTAGCATGGTACAGATATTGGTAATTGCCCCTTCACAATTGATTAGCTACGACGAAACCAAGAATCCATCTGTGAATACACATGTACATTTATTTGTCCATCCGATATCGAAAGCAACATGCGAAACTAGGAACTAACAGCTCCATCGACGAGCACGGGATAGCTTGAAAAAAGTAGCTTAAAATCAATGTTCTCAGGTAGGAACAAGAAAAGATAATCTCAGCCGAAAATTGTGGCCGAGTTTGAAATTCATAGAAATGACACTACTAAAATAAGAAAATCAATTTGAAACCATGCTATTGGTCTTGGTGTATCGGGTTTTATTTGTGTCATAATTCTAGGAACTGGAACTCAAATCACTATTTCCATTTCTAGTGGCAAACTCTTCCATAAAATTGAATTCCAATTCAACAACTCTGGGTTTAGTTGCTAGGAGCCAAATGAGATGAAAAATTATTAAATGATATACTGTGTGTATGACCAACAGTTTTGAAATTTTATTCAAAATTCTTATAGATTTGGTAGCTAGAATTTGTGAAACTTGATTAGGTGCAAACATAATCCGGAAAATAAATGTTAAATCCCGCATGGAAGCAGGAGAAGACACTGTGATCCATTTGGCCACCTATACTATGGATATCAAGTGTCCGTATGCGACAAGGCACCTACATGACGGTATATTCGAATTTTTCATATAAAGTCAATCATACTTTGAAAAAAACGATGTCAAACATCCTTTTTATATTTTCCCAGTCTTAACTATCGAAAAAGTCTCCAATTTTTTCAGTAATGTGTTAAACAAAAGTGGATGAATAATACCCTAATTGCCAAATGAGGAAGACTGTTTCAGTATGGAGGTAAATGCTTCTTGGAATTTCTAGCAGCTCAAACCACCGTTCCATCAAGTTCTGGCCAAGACATATTCAGTTTCGTGACACAAAAATCCATCATCTTGTCTTGTAGTTTCCTCCAATCTGGACATTTGCAAGGTACTTTAAGTAAGATTATTTGATGGTCTCATCAATGTAGTCATTCTTTGATCTATGACATCAAGATTATATAAACTCCTAGTCCTGGATACATGCAAAACAAAAGAAGATAAAAAACGACACAGGAGAAAATGTCAGGGAGAAGCAAACGAGAGTATCTGTATTTTCCTTTGGAACCCAATATTGCTAGCTGTGTCGAGTACACTATCCCTTAAAATGCTCTTTGATCTGTTTCCTTGGTCTCTTTGTTCATGAGGATAGGAGGCGTTAGGAAGAAGTTCAGGCCATGGAAACTATGGTGTATGGATTGTGCGCATTGTCCTGCCACATAGTCGGATGGTACCTAGTGCGTGCCAACACCTTGTTGACGGGAGCTCTCCATGCACTTGGTCACCACATTTTCGTACATCCGGGGAGATGGTTGGAGGTAGGAATATGGCTAGATGGGTAGCCATGAGCAGAGGAGCCACTGCTAAGGCACGAGGACCGTCAAGGGCTCAAGAACTATGGGGGAAAGTAGAAATATACTAAACTTGTATGTTATATAAGTGTGACAAGAAAATAACGAAAAATTAAAATAAAATCACAGCAAGGAGACATAAATTTAACGTGGAAAAATCTCTCCAACAAAAAGAGATAAAAACCACTGGCATCAGCCAGCGAAGTTTTACTATAACAGAGTATTTACGCAACGGCGAGATTTTACAGATACAACTTATCCCAGCGAGGGGCTTACAAGATATATATATATATAACGGAGAGTATTTCACAGTGGAAACCTAGGTCTTTGACGATCCGTTAAATCAAATGCAACTTATCCTAGCCGGGGATTTCACAAACTCCGCTATGCTTCGGCCCAAGCCTCTGGCAACGGGCCTCGCTCCGTTCGTCGAAAGTTAGTGTTCTTAATGAATTTAAATCATACTTTAACATTGTAGATTATAGAATACCTGAGAGGCCGAACATGTACGGGCGAAAGTACAACACGCAGAATATTTGTGCCACGACGTGGACAACTTCTAAGTAGAACCGAATGCACCTAGTAGAGGTGGGTTTTATATTCGGCTCACGGGTGCATTTGCACCCATTATGAGAAAACATATTTTGAAATGTTAAAAAATTCGAAAAAATGTCTACATATACATTTGAACATTTTATGTTCATTTATAATTTTTCAAGAAGAAATAACATTTTACATGTCTCGTGCAAAAAACAAAAAAATGTCCTATGAATAGTCCTATTCATATGATATATTTTTTATTTTTTATACATGACATATAAAAAAATTATCCTGAAAACTTGTGAACAAACTTTAAATGTTTGAATGTACACGTAGATATTTTTTTGAATGTTTTTTGACATTTCAAAATTGTTTTCTCACAATGGGTGCAAATGCACCCATGAGCCAAAAAGAATTTCCGCAAGAATAAGTTCTTAGCAATCACCTTCTTCATTTAAGTGATTCGTTAAATCGATCGTTTGAATGGTAAATTATTCTTTGCGCTGAAATAATCCTTACTGTACATCTGAGTAACACTCGATTCCTCGAAACAGGCATACACCCAGCTTTATAAACAAAGCAACATCCAAACATCATCCAATACAAACGAACAACACAGACCAGCCACCAAGTCTAAAAGTCACACACAGCACAACACGAAACACAACACAGAGAGATACACACGTGCCCCGAAGACACGCTCAACGGCCGGAAGGAGAAGCGAGTTGGCGCACCGCCACGATAAGGTGCTCTATCATCCCATCCAGCCATGTCTTGTCCCGCTGTCTACTCAACGGGTACTACTGCTGCAAAAGAACCAAAAATTTGAAGGTCGAGTCAGAGGCACAGCGAAAAAAGACACGCTCGATGACCATGTTGTTACGAATGTTCCATAAAGTCCAGGTCATCCCTGCAAACAAGAACTAGAAGAGGCGCCTCCTTCTACCGGTATTGTTTGCATTGGCTTACAGGAATTCCCCCAGGTTTGAGGCCTGCCACGAGGGCCCCAGGCCTCTCGAGTGAAGTTCCAAAAGAAGCGAGCTGCAGGGCAGGAGAAGAAAATGTGGTGCCCCGTTTCCGGGACCGCACACAAGGGGCAAAGCCCATCCCTAGGGCCGTGGCGCTTAGCCACCTCCACACCCGAAGGAAGCCGGTCGCGTAACAACTGCTAGAGGAAGATTTTAATCTTCAAAGAGAGGGAGGCCTTCCAAAGGGGGAAGGCCTAGGGAATGGAAGGCCCACCAAACAGAGCCCGATAAACGGATCCCACGGAAAAAATGCCCAAGGCGACAGATGCCAAGACATACTATCAGGGGATTGGGACTGAGACAACATGAGACTGTCCCGAAGTCCCTCCCAGGATGCCCGTTCAGCAGCCCCGAGTCCTTGGGAAGCGGCAGCCACCAAAAGCAGAGGGTCCATGCAGATCGCGACCAGTCTAGAGAACTCGTGGCGCAAGGCGCAATTCAGGGAACAACACTCGATTCCCCGGCCCTGTGCACTACTAGCACCGAATAACACTTAATTTCCCATCCCATGCTGAGTGACACACCATTTTGTCTAGCTAGTACTAGTACATTTGGTGCATGCACATACTCGTCAATATGGATGAATTTTTCCAAAAAAAAGAGTATGGACTCTCTAACCCGATATTTTGAAGACCAGCTGAGTAGTTTACGGTTGCAACCCGATATTTTTAAGACCAGCTGAGTGACACACCCTAGGGTTTCTCTCACGCCAAGACGAAGATCTACCTTCAGCATGTTTTCATTGATCTGGTGGTAGTGTCGTGTTCCGGAAGACTCCGCCGGCGAACTCCCATGGGCGATTCATGCCTGGAGGTTGCTGGAACGGATGGGATTCGGTCACGCGCAACCGGTTTTTCTGACCGTTTGGTATCAGAGGGAGCGAGACGAAGCTTTGCAGTCTGTTGCCATCGTGGAACATGTCTTTAGTTCCCATGGTCAAGTCATTGTGCGGAGAATATCATGGAAGCCAAGATTGGTGGACTAGCTATGATGGGTCGAGTCCTGGTGGCGATAAGGAATTGTCTTGGTGATTCGTGAATTGTAGCAGCGGCATCGGAAGGTTGGGGCGGCAACACATGAGGAGTTCACAGTCTTACCTTGCAGGATGAAAATCCAAGGTCTGGCCTTAATTGGTTGTGCCTGACAATGACCTTGTTGAAGATATTGTTTTGTGAGCGGGGACTTACTTCAGGGTAAAAACATATGATCTTTGATCAGACGATGACGGTGCTTGTGCTCTGTTTCCTTCTTAAAGGCGTCCCCAATGCTTAAGGCTTATAACTTTTTTAAAAAGTCAAAGCATGTAAAGTTTGACCAAATATTTAGAAAAATATCAAAATAACTATTATATTATATAGATACCATGTAAAATTATGTTTTCCTGATATATGAAATTGTATGGATTACGTATTGTAAATATTAGTATTTTTCTATAAAAACTTGGTTAAACTTTAGATAGTTTGACTTTTAAAAAAGTTATATGCCTTAAACTTTGGTACGGAGATAGTACATATTAGACTTCTGAGTTTCAGTTCGAAGTGCAATTTTTTTTACGGAAATAACAAATTTTAGTGTCAGTAGTGTTAATGGTCTGAATTTACGGAGTATGTATCACATAATTTTTTTATTTTTTCTAAGTGCAAAATTATATTCAGAAATTTTTAAGGCTTATAGACAATGATGTCAAGGTCCAGTGCACACTTGATGGATTATTGGTGCCTTAAGAATTTTGAAGTCCCTACACACAAGGCCCGATAAACAGGATGCCTTCTCCAAAGGCGGCGACATGAAATGGTAATTGGGCTACACATGGGAAAGCGGCCGCTCCACAAAGCCTAGGTTATGTCGGTTCATTTTGCATGCTAAGGCGAGAAGCACAAGCAAGGCACGCGCAAACAATCTTTTCCTTCGCCTCTTGGCCCTATCTCCCCGTTTTTAGCCGATGCAGATTCTGGCTTCGGCCGCCACTGCTATGCGCCACCGACCGTCAGCCTCGCCTCTACCCCGGACATGCCCTAGCCCCCAGCGGGGAACCCTAAACACTGTTTAGTTTGCCGGCTCCTCCGACTTGCCACCTCTAACTCCTGCACCGATGTCGTGGGGAGGAGGTGGCCACCGTGACACCGATGGCTGGGAATTTCCTTCGAATGATTTTTTTCTACTACCTCAGCTCTCGCCTTTGTGCCAATGGTGCCAAAACCACGGTGATGTACAATGTGCCTCTTAAACTCTACCCCTTCTCACTTTTCAAACATACAAGCAGTTGCCTCATGTTGTTCTCCAGGGTGACGCCAGGGGCGACCCGCGCGCCGTCGCCAGAGCCCCATGCTGCTCGCCTTTCTTGCTGCCGTTGTCGCCGTCCCTCGCCGCGGTGGCGGCGGACCCAACCTCCGAAGGAAGTTTGGGGTGGTGGTTGTCGGAGGTTCCCGCCAGATCTTTTGGGTCAAGGATGGTTGGCGTGCTGACGTGCAGCAGCCAGGGTGGCATCCCTGGTCGGGGTGGTCGCGGAGATCCTCTCCCGGTGGCTCCATGGCCGACAGCGGAGGTGGGACTGGACCTAGTGGCCATGGACGAAACTCTAGATTAAAATCTGGGTGTCTCCCATGCCGTCCCCCAATTCCTCTTCGATGCATGGTGGGGCCGGATCCGGTGGAGGGTTAATCCTGCTCTACCTCTGCCTTTATCGATGTTGGCCTAGCCCACGGGCTGTTACTAGGGGTCGGAGCGATGGATCTTACAGGTCGCCAGCGGGCGGCGTGGGAGCTGTTGGCTAGGCATGAATAAATTTGGTGGTCCTCGGATCTCTCGCACGTCAAGACGAAGATCCATTTGATTCGTGCCTTCATGGATCTATCTAGAGTGTCTAGTTTCGAAAGGCTCCATTGGCGAACTCCCATGGACGCATCATGCCTGGAGTTTGCTGGATCAGAAGTAATTTGGTCGTGCGCGCTTGTGTTTATTGCTGACCATTTGGTTTCAGATGGAGCGTGACAAAACTCTGCAACATGTTACCATCATGTGTCATGTCTTTGACGATCCATGATAAAGTCAGATGTGAAGAATTGCATGAAGACAAATACATAAGGGCGAGCTATGGTGGATTAAGTCTTTGGGGTGTTGAGGATCTGGCTTGGTCATCTGTGACTCACAGCAGCGTCTGTTAGAGGGGGTGACAAGACAAGAGATATTCACTATCTTACCCTACAGGGTGAAAACCCAAGGTCTGACCTTCATTAGTTGTGTCTGAAAATGGCCTTGCAGAAGGCATTGTTTTGCGAGCAAGGACTTCCTCCAAGGTGAAAACCTAGGATTTTTTATCGAGCGACGATAGCGCTTGAGCACTATTTTATTCTTGAAGGCGTCATTTTTGGAGGAGTTGGAGTCTGGTGTTGTTTTGGTGGTGTTAGTGTCATTGCTGCTAAGAATCTGATCGCTTTAGCGGGACTTTTTTTTTGTAATTCTTCTTTTTTTGGCTCTGTGCATCCATAATGCCAATAGGATAATGCGTTGTTGCAGCGGCTGGGTGTCATTGGTACTTGTGATTAATATATGCTTCTTTCCAAAAAAAAAAAACTCCTAAGCACTCTGCAGTATGATATTCCCCTCCCCAGTGATTTTTTAGCATAATTCCAATCACTCTACATTGTTTGGATTGTTTTAAGTATATGAGTACCTTATGCATTATTGTCTGACATATATTTGTATTGTATTAGGAAAATAAATTGTGGTTTTGCAACTATAGAATTGTGATGTGTAGGTTCTGTTGTTTGGTAATTGTTTGAATTGTGATGACTTTGCTTAAGTCGACTGGGTGTTTGCAGATCGAGTATTACTATGTTTTACGGGTCTTGATGTAGAGAAGGCTTCAAATTCAAATTATTTTACTGTAAGCACGCAGTTGGTAGATGACAGTAAAGTGTGATGTGGAGGATGATCAAGCTCTCGGCATGCTAACGTTGCTTTAGAGATAAATTTGGATCCGAATTTAGGTAATATATGAAACCGACTAGTAATTTAAATTTTGCTGTCCTGAATCTAGTGTATGAAAGACAAGGAATGCACTTCAGTCTGCATCCATGTATAATTTGCCATCGTTTTGTTGGTACTGTCATGTATTTTATTTCCATGCAGATCAATCCTTTTACTGGGCATTCATCCGTGTTCACTTCCTGAGTTCTTTTTTGCTAGATAGAACTTGCATGCCAGGCTTTGTCGTTCTAGAGCACTCGATGCTTATTTTTTGCAAGATATGAACATTGTAGACCAAATAGCCCACATATTCCAAAAATTACCAAGTCTGCTGAGTCCCATTAATAAACTTATATTATTTTTAATATTTTACAAAAAATGTTATGTCACATTTCGTGGTTGTGGAGTTCTGTAGGAGCTACTAGCATTTGAGTTTTTATCCTTTCATAATTCAGACTAAAGTCACATTTGATGGGAGCGGTGCAGGTAGAGAAGGGTGTCGGAGTTCGGGGATGCTGGTGCCCTTGGCTCTCTTCATATGAATTTAGTATCATGTGACCTGTTTTGTTCAATTTGGTGGTTAACTGTATTTTTCCATGCTAAGTATCTACTACTTTTCAGACGTGGCTTTTTTGCTCCCGGGTGTATATGCACCCTTTATTTGAATTAGATATTTGTCAAAATTTGAAATGCCAAAAAAAATTCAAAAAAAGTATGTGCACATAGATCTTTAAGTTTTAGGTGCGCCCCAAGTCGTTTCACGAAAAATGAACATTTTGGGTGACTTGTGCAAAAAAGACAAAATTTGGTGTTAAAGTAACGTGCTCCATGATGCAAAAGTTTGTTCTTTTTACACAACACATAAAGCATATCGGTTTTCGATGGAATGACTTTGTGTACACCTCAAACATGAATCTACACATGATCATATTTTTTTTAAAAAAATTCAACTTTTTAAAAAATATTTTTTTCATATCGGGTGCATATGCACCCGGGTGTGGAAAAGGATTTCCGCTACTTCTTCCGTTCTAGATAAATAAATCCCTTGCTACTTTTCTACTTCCTTGACCAAATATATAAGGACAAGCAATGGCATGTATGGTGATAGCCGGTGATTAGAACATTTGCACAAATATTTTTTTCTTAATCTTAATTGACAGGGCACATGATGGTAATTATAGCTTATTTCTATGGAATATATTCAGTTCTAATCATGTCCATTATTGTCCATCCTCACTGATGCAAAGTTGCTTAGTTTTAGTCAATTATTTGAACAAAGTGGTTAACCGTTCTAGATGACCATGAGTATGGATGCGCCTTTATAAATGATTATTGGCTGGCTATTTGCTCTCAAATCTGACAAGCCATTGTGCTACTCTAAGCACTGATATACACATGCTACATGCTCGATATCCCCTTATTATCCTTGCTGCTACTCAGAATATGGGAATAAGTCATTTTCTCAATCTAAGGGTGCAAAGGATGATGCCTCTAGATTATGCAACTTTGTAAAATTTGGTGCCTCTGTCAGTTGCGTCTTGGATTTCTATACTGCCCATAATTGCTTGTTTGAGCAGGTGGTATGGGAATAAGTCATTTTCTCAATCTAAGGGTGCAAAGGATGATGCCTCTAGATCATGCAACTTTGTAAAATTTGGTGCCTCTGTCAGTTGCGTCTTGGATTTCTCTACTGCCCATAATTGCTTGTTTGAGCAGGTGGCGTTACTTTCCCTAACTAGCAAGATGGCCCTCACAATTACAAGGGCATTATCTTTTTTTTTGAAAAATATGTTAAGTATTTAGTATTGTATTACACAATGCTTTAGAAAACTTAAGTTGTATTATGTCTATTAATATACAATTATCTTACAATGAAATTATCAAAAAGGAAACATGCCTTAGGAAAAACTAATGAAATTGTTTTTATTAGTAATATTTTATATGTAAAAAGTGGCATGTGAGTACACCAACGACAAAAACCTAATCCTCAAGACCGTTAGATCAACTGAGATATGCTCTCTAGTTTAGGTGGTTTGTAGCTCTAGGTCTACCTGTGACTTTTTTCATGGCTATATATACTATCCAGTCCGTTTGTGGCTCTCATCCTTGCAAAAAAAGTAACCCGCACTTGAAGCCTTGCTTGCATATATATAAGGACCAATCTTTTATATAAATCATAACAATTTAACAAAACCATTGATCAACATTTCCTCAAATCTTCTATTGTCGTGTAATCAACACACTCATTTTGTGTACATTTTTCTTTCTATTGTGCTATGGCTGGTGCCTAATCACACTTAAGTTCTTTTAGCACATAGCCCTTCAAAAATTTGTATGTTGACGATAGTACCAATCGCCTACAAAGCATAAAATGGTAATTGTAAATTTTCTATTGGATGCCTATATGGTCCAAAAGACACATAACTATAGCATTCGTGTGCATGTGGTGAAGACCGGCATTTCTAAATCAAGCATAACATGTGATTATGATTTCTAATCCAAATAAAATTACATTTCATGAATAATATAATTTTTTTAATTATAAAGAGAGTACTATATATTATGGAGACTAAATTTGAACACTATGAAACACTCCAAGCACAAATTAAATCCAGGACATGATATGCCATATGTTGTACCATTTAAATTGTTTATAAAATTTTGAATGACCCATACAAGTCATGTACAAAATATGCTCACTAAAACGTTAAGCTTGAAGGAAGAGGTGAAGCAAATAAATTGATGCTCAAAGGTGAAAGTAGCTCCTTTTCATTTGTTATAATTGTTGCTATATGCTAGTTTTACAAAGTGCTTTTTCTCTGTCCACTGATTAATAAGGATCTATATTGTGATTATCTCTAAAAAAATACCATCACATGCTATAATTGTCTTCAAAAGAGTTCTATAACTATAGATATTATTTTACTTATATGTTCATGAGAAGAGTAACATTTAACACTCATCGCAGGCTATGTGACAGGGTGAATCACTCATCTACTTTTCAACAGAGTAGTAGTCTAACTAATTATGGCATGGTAGTATATATACATAGCTTTGTTTTCATGAAAGTGCCCCCTAACAGCGTGGTGTGGTGTAGTGCATTATTGGAAATGTACCAAATATGGTAATATGCATCAAGTCGTTTTTCACCCTACTTTTCATCAATTCGGCGCATCATGCACTTGAACTCGCTTAAGTCAACGCACTCGTCGCTGTTGTGGTCAATGTTTTTTGATCATCTTGCGCACCGCGGCGAGGCTGTTGGCCTTTGGTTGTCACAGCTTCCTAAGCTGCTCGTCACCGGGGGCGGATCCCTCTAGGACCAAAGGGGTGCAGAGGACCCAGGTAAAAAATTATTTTCTTTACTAAATGACATATTTTCACCATGTGCGCATCCTAAAACAAAAATAACTATCTGTTGTGGCATCAAGTGTGCACCATGATCCACTGTGTTCTAGCTCTGCCACTGCTCGTCACTGTCCACGTCCAACACCTAGAACGCCTCTCTCAACTCCTGAACCCACCAACTCCCGGTGGCCGCCTGGTCGTCCTTGGGCATGTCATCCAGCTCTCCGAAGAGCTTCGCTGGGGAGATGGGACGTGGTCAGCTGCTATAGCGGCAATCAGAAAGACGATGTGGGCGCACCAGCTCTACGGCCACATGTGGGGTAGTTATGGTTCACAGCCGCTGTCCTCTCTCCTCTGTGTCCCGGCCCCATGTAAGTCCGTTTAGTTCTTTGTTCGAGAGAAGTTCCAAGTCCAACACGCGCGTTATCTATCCGATTCATTTTTGGGTAACTGCCAAAAAATCACGTGCTAGCTCAACGAATCTATTTCGCTCACTGGGCGTGTTGCTCCGTATACTCTAGGTCCAATTCAGAATATACGTGGCAGGTCCCATGATATGTTCCAACAGTTACGTAAAATCTATGGTTGTGATTCATAATGTTAATAAGGGTCCACCAGATCTAATGGTTAATATAATTTAGATGATGTGGATCAACCTGATGCCTCGAAAAACATATTTATATTGCTTTTAGTATATAATAGATGCCAAAAAATCACGTGCTAGCTCAACGAATCTATTTCGCTCACTGGGCGTGTTGCTCCGTATACTCTAGGTCCAATTCAGAATATACGTGGCAGGTCCCATGATATGTTCCAACAGTTACGTAAAATCTATGGTTGTGATTCATAATGTTAATAAGGGTCCACCAGATCTAATGGTTAATATAATTTAGATGATGTGGATCAACCTGATGCCTCGAAAAACATATTTATATTGCTTTTAGTATATAATAGATATTCATCATATAGTTGTGGATATTTATACAAGTATTCTTTAGTATGGAATATTGTTTGACACTTAGTACCCATGGAGTGACGCTAGTACGTACATTGGAGAAGTATATGTGTTTATTGGGGGAAGGAGGGGCGGGAAGCTGCATTTCCTCGGTATCACTTGCAGCAATGCCACACTAGGTAGGGCTGCAAGAGGGGCGAGCTTGCGGGCAGTTTTTTTTTTTTTGCCTAAGCTCACGTACTCATGGTACAAGTTAAAATCGATTCCTATCGCTATATATAGTATAGTTTATACTAAACGTCCTGTTTTGCGGGCTTATGCGGGCCCCGCACCTGCAACCCTAACACTAGGGTACAATTATGTGGCTTGGATTTTTACTCACTTTTGTCAGCTCCTTCCTTCACGAGCTTGGGGGACTTCCGGGTGAAATCAATTTACATGCAAGAGCTTGAAGTGTACGCGCGTCTTGCGACTCAGGGTGTTGCATATTACCACAAGTCAATGTAATATCGCAACAAAATGAATGGCAGGAAATTTTGGTGCCATTAGGATTTCAAAGGAGACTACTCATCAGCCTTATCAACACCAAACAAAAGTATATAAATAATGCAATCAGACACCTTCATACCCGCTACACAGCCTTGAGCCACCCTTGCTTTCTCCCATCATCCTCTTCCTCCACTCCATAGCAAGCAGCACACATCGCATCATGTTCTTCGCACCAAATGTCTTTCTCCATCACAAGTACCACCGCCCATGCACCAAACCACCTCTCTCAAAGCATGGATAATTGCTTCAAGCCTCACTCTCTAGATACGGTATAGGACACGCCCTCCACATGTTGCATTGTAAAGCAAAACTAGGTTTCCAACCGAAGGAATTCACAGAATGGCCAGATCTCCATGGTGCTCCGTTCCCCAGCCAACACACCCCCATAGAATTCCTTCTCGCTTGTCCATCTCTCTTGTCTTGTTTTCGCCTCTTGATTTACTAGATCACCACCAAGTCCATCGTCCACCGCAACCGTCGATTGCACCTCCGTGATTACATGAGCATGGTCGTGTTCTAGGAGCTCGATGTACATGTAGAGATGCCTTATTCCATTGGTGTCAAGCTGCACAAATTTTCAAGCACAATCCAGCATTGTTGCATACAATCAAGCTGCATGGGCACGAATAGTCAGCTATAATCAGGATTTTAGTCGAGACTTGATGAGCCTCATTGAAGCCATGCGGGCTATGGATATAATGGGAGAACTACGCAAAATTGAATGTGCACAATAAAATTCTTACTCACTAGAGTCTTGCCAATTTGCCTGTTTCGAGGAGTCTTGCCAATTTGATAACTATTTCATCACTTTTTCATTTATCGATTTTACTTTTGCAATCAGAAGGCCCCACATGTAATTGGAGGATTGCAATTTGGAATATACAATAGTTTTACCATACACATTAGATCGTAGATTGTCCATGTATTGATTTATTAGTACCCTACAAGAACTCGTCTAGTGAATGGATGAGGCGGAGCTGCATCCTTGATGATAATATAATGAATATGTAATATGATGTCACAAGTAATTTTTCTATAGAGGTGTGCTTGGGTACCCCCCCTCCTCCCTCCCCCCCCCCCCCCCAAACTTAAGTTTGTATGAGATTTTTTTTGACACCATCGAAACCCATATCCGGGCCATGTATACCTTCGCATAGGTGTACTCGATCGAGTTAGGTATGCTCCGCGTTTCTACCGGCTGATCCCACCTCCCGTTATCGTTATCTACGCCTTTGCATGCCAAATTTTGAATTTCTGTTGCTATTGTAATATAACTCCCGATTTCCACCTCCCGCAGACACGTGAGTTACTACAGGACGTGTGCGCTACGCCGAGAGAGAAAAGTCGTCGGCGTAGGCCAAAATGCCCTCGGTGTATGCTACGCTGACGGCTGCCCTCGGTGTAGCCTCCTTGGCAAAAGTCTCTCTCGGCGGAGCACACAAAAGCCGTCGGCGTACGCTACACCGACGGCTTTTCCCTCAGCGTAGCGGCCGACGGCATAGCCTGTCGTCCGATTGCAAAATATATATATTTTTGAAAAAAATATTATTTTTTTATTTTTTTTCTCAAATTTTTAATCTTTGAATTGTTTTTTACTCATTAGTCTCTTACTTTGAACATTTTTAACACTAATTATACTTAATATTTGATTTAATTGCAGTCTTGGTCAAACTTCCTAGCTGGTCACCCATTCTAATACTACTCCAACTCTAGCATGCTTAACTTCCTCGTTCCTTCAGAATCTGTTTCCGCAAAGTAATTTATACACTGTTGTTAATACTATGATATCAATCCTATTAACTCTTATATCATGATGTCACATGTTTGTATTTTTTTTAAATTACAAACAATTAATTAAGTAAACAATAATGAATAAGTAAATTTTTTATTGAATTCAAGTAAAAATATAATGATTTGTTTTTGTATTTTTCTAGTTAATATGGAATAATTAATATATTTAAATCCATAAATAGGAATTCTACAAATAATATGTCTAAATTGATCAGAAAAATGAGAGCAATCCAAATATGATAACAATATTAACTTATCACAAACTATATGGTGATTCTAGCCATAATTTTATTTGCCCGTTTCAAATGGAAAATGGCTTTTTGGCAACCTCGAATGAGATAGCTCGAGGCTGTGCCTCGATAAACTCGAAATGGATATCTAAAGAAATAGCATATTGTGAACCTAAAAATAATTTTTTTTAAAGACATGGGCATTCGATCATATACCTGTAGTTTATATCTGACCCACTTCCTACCGATTCTGCAGGAATTTGTCTTTTTCACCAGGGGTGGACGAAAAGGTTTCAGATCCCCCTGTTGGGACATTGTCCATATAAGGTGGTTTATTTTTTTAAATATGGTGGTAGCATTTTGAATTAGCCATTTGGTGGTTGTTTCACAAAACCGTCAATTTTTTGTGCTCGGAAAATAGAAAATGACTTTTCCGTGTGCCGAAAAGGAAAACTTCCTCCTTCAATATTGTTCGCCATCCCATGATGCACATGTATGCATAATATGGATACATTATCACAAACTATGCATTGATTGTAACCATAACATTGGTCATTTGACCCGAAAGCAAGAAACCTTGAATGAGATTGGTCATTTTGTGAAGGTTTTCTTGAGACATAATCAATATACGAAGTTTGATATTTTTTCTTCTAACTATGTCACATAATATGACACCACACGAAGGTTTTGCATTGTTTCGATCATTTTTGAATTTTTGATGCCCGTTTTAAACTATCGTCAAACTTTGTCAAACGGTGGGTATGTAGATTCTTAGCTTGGGGCCGAGCCTCGCTAAACTTGCATTGGATCTCTAATAAAATAGCATATTATGAACCTAAAAATTATTTTTGTAAAAAACATGAGCATCGGATCATGTACCTGTAGTTCATATCTGACCCACTTCCTACTAGTTCGGCATGAATTTGTCTTTTTCACCAGGAGTGGACGGAAAGGTTTCAGATCCCCCTGTTGGAACATTGTCCATATAAGGTGGTCTATTATTTTTATAAAATATGGTGGTAGCATTTTGAATTAGCCATTTGGTGGTAGCATTTTGAATTAGCCATTTGGTGGTTGCTTCATAAAACCGTCCGTTTTTTATGCTCGGAAAATGGAAAATGGCTTTTTTATGCGACAAAAAGGAAAACTTCCTCCCGCACCATTGTTCGCCATCCCATGATGCACATGTATGCATAATATGGGCACATTATCATGAACTATGCCTTGATTGTAACCACAACATTGGTCATTTGACCCGAAAGCAAGAAACCTCGAATGAGATAGGTCATTTTGTGAAGGTTTTCTTAAGACATAATTAATATACCAAGTTTGATATTTTTCCTTCTAACTATGTCACATAATATGACACCACGCGAAGATTTCGCATTGTTTCGATCGTTTTTGAATTTTTGATGCCCGTTTTAAACTAGCATCAAACTTTGTCGAACGGCGGGCATAAATATTTTTAGCTCGGGGCCGAGCCTCGCTAAACATGCATTTGATCTCTAATAAAATAGCATATTGTGAACCTAAAAATGATTTTTGTAAAAAAACATGAGCATCGGATCATGTACCTGTAGTTGATATATGACCCACATCCTACCGATTCGGCAGGAATTTGTGTTTTTCACCAGGGGTGGATGGAAAGGTTCAGATCCCCCTGTTAGAACATTGTTCATATAAGGTTGTATAGTATTTTGTAAAAATATGGTTGCAGCATTTTGAATTAGCCATTTGGTTGGTGCTTCACAAAACCGTCTGTTTTTTGTGCTCGAAAAATGGAAAATGGCTTTTCTGTGTGACGAAAAGAAAAACTTTCTCCTGCAACATTGTTCGTCATCCCATGATGCACATGTATGCACAATATGGGTATATTATCACAAACTATGCCTTGATTCTAGCCATAACATTGGTCATTTGACCCGAAAGCCAAGAAACCTCGAATGAGATAGGTCATTTTGTGAAGGTTTTTTCAGACATAATCAATATACCAAGTTTGATATTTTTCCTTCTAACTATGTTACATAATATGGTACCACGCGAAGGTTTTGCATTGTTTCGATCGTTTTTGAATTTTTTATGCCTGTTTTAAACTATCGTCAAACTCGGTGGGCATGGAGATTCTTAGCTCGGAGCCGAGCCTTGCTAAACTTGCATTGGATCTTTGATAAAATAGCATATTTTGAACCTAAAAATGTTTTTTGTAAAAAAACATGAGCATCAGATCATGTACCTATAGTTCATATCCACTTTCTACCGATTCGGCGGGAATTTGTCTTTTTCACCAGGGATAGACGAAAAGGTTTGAGATCCCCCTGTTAGGACATTGTTCATGTAAGGTGGTATAGTATTTTGTAAAAATGTGGTGGTAGAATTTGAATTAGTCATTTGGTGGTTGTTTTACAAAACCGTACGTTTTTTGCACTCGGAAAATGGAAAATGGCTTTTTGGTGCGACGAAAAAGAAATCTTCCTCCTGCAACATTGTTCGCCATCCCATGATGCACATGTATGCACAATATGGGCACATTATCATAAACTATGCCTTAATTCTAGCCATAACATTGGTCATTTGCCCCGAAAGCCAAGAAACCTCGAATGAGATAGGTCATTTTGTGAAGGTTTTTAGACATAATCAATATATCAAGTTCCATAATTTCCTTCTAACTATGTCACATAATATGACACCACGCGAAGGTTTCGCATTGTTTCGATCGTTTTTTAATTTGTTTTGACTGTTTTAAACTATATATAATATTTTGTGTTTCACTTAATGTTTTTACAAATGTGAAATATTTGAGTGTAGATAGATAGATCTTATTTTTCTGCAAATTTTGATATATTATTTGTATTTTTCAAAATTAGAATGATTTAGTTATGATTTTTCAAAGTTCAACGAGATAAAAAGAAAAATAGCTACGCCGAGGGCAGCCGCCGGCGTACGCCCTCGGTTGCTTGGCAGGGCTGGCCTGGTCACGGTCTACGCCGACCGTCCCGACGTTTGGCCGTCGGCGTATTCTTTCATTCATGTAATGAGTATACGTGTACGATGAGTATATGTCAAAGAGGACCATACGGGCTTATCATGGGTTTGTACGGTCTTCAAAACGAATCAGTATCAAGTTTTTGCTTATCAAAGTTTGAAGAAAGGGGGAGGGACACCGAAGCAAAAGTGTTTCGTACACGATACAGATGCAGAGATTCCATTAGGACATCATGTAGTACATAAAAATTTACAACAGTACTTTTCGTTCGATTTGTCTTGAATTAAAACTAAGGTGGCAGTCAACAAAAGCCTGTTCTCATCATGTGCAACGATTCTTGTGATAAACAAAGTCATGGAGAATCATTGTAATTTTATTTATTGCAATATGTACCTTTTATTTATTCCCTTCTGCATCATGTGTTCCCTATATAAGTATATAAACACGAAAAATTGGAGCTAACAATGAAGAAAAAAGGGAACAATGAGCCTGTTCACAGAAAGCTACACCCAGAAGAGAGTTAAGAAGCACACTTCTCACTCTTTTATACCCATTTCTTGACTTCATGTATATGGATGAGAGGTGTGAGGAAAGCAACACGCACAATCTTGAAAGGTAACGGTATGCAAGGCAGGCATGGGATGTAAAGATGCGATAATGTGAGCGTTGAAACCCCTAGGTTGTTCGTTTTGCCAAGGCGTATTCTATAATGTTCTAATATTTGCCCAAGTAGGTGAATGCGACGGAGTACCCTCCGTTGGTAGGCTCCTCTATTGGCCTGAGTAGTACTAACTGTGCGCCATGCTTGCTGCGCGTGGAAGCCCGCTGCTACTGAAATTAGATCGATCTCGGAATGCGCCAGCGATCTGATTGGAATTAGCATTATCCACGTGATGGCTCTTTGATTAAATCAAATAAAATTTCATTGCATGTGGCAGTAATGAGTTGAAATGGAGATGTATTGTACTACCATGTAATGGAATCGCAACATGCAGTTTTGAGCGTTCAGTTGCTGAAATGGACAACGACAACGACGAGTTACAAAACTGTAGTAAGCTTGCAATTTCTAGTGACGCAAGCAAACTAAATTGTTTGATGATTGTCTAATAGGTTGGTTGGGGGTCAACTAATTAAATAATTCAAGGACTATAAAATAGAACTTGAGATAGTATTGGGAAAATGTGGTATTCAACCTACGATAATTAGAGTTTAGGTGGGACGGTGTGCCAACATGATACATCTCAGATTCTTCTTGGGGTTCCGTTCGCTCCCTTGGGGCCATATGCACGCTCGAATTGGAAGTTCTCCTATATCTAAGGAATTTTTCCATATAGAGATTGTTTGGTTTGTCGGAATGGAAACAATAGGAATTTTTTCTATGGGTTACTTTGTGTGCTGTTTCGTAGAAAATTTACCCTTAGGTCCAACTTATGAAATTTACCCTTAGGTCCAACCTTATGTGGATTAGTTCGATACTTTTCACCAAATCTTCCCTGAGATTCGAACGCTAAGAGAATGTGTCACCAACTGATCTCATTTGATCTAGGACTTGGGCTCTGTGATGGTGCTTTGGTTATGGTTGTTGAGTTGCATGTTACAGTAATTGTACCACACAGTATAGGGACATTTGATATGACAAACTTGGATAACACGATGTTGATCTATGGTTTCCATTGTATGGTTACAAATAGCAACATGTTGCACATTGCCGTGACCTAGTTCTTAGGGCATCGATGGACTAGAGTTTCAGGAATGTCCAATTATTAGGTATGTGCTATAGTATTTGATACTCTAGGATGATATGTTTGTATTGGTCAATCTAGATTCTAAAGTAGAACTGTGTATATTGGTAATCAATCCTCTGTACATGTATCTACATTCTCTCTGTAAATTCCTTTGTAAACTGTATTATATTTGGTCAATCGTTTATAATAAAATAATTGAATATTTGTTGATAACTATGTACATAAGATTGAAAAATATAAAATGTCTAGATAATATTGCATTTTCTCTCTTGGCCTAGAATCAGTATCATACTAATTAAGTCTTAAAAATCATAAAATATTGATTAGAGGCCCTTCGCTTCCTCTTAAACCTTATATCATTTCTATAATTTGATAAGCTCCTGAAACCCGAGATCATCATGGGTTTTGTTATTAATGATGATCATATTAATATTGACGAGCACAACACTTCCTAAACATGCTTTTGCATTAACTAGAAAGCAAAAAATTGTGAAGTGGCAAGCACCAAGATAGAAATGATGGAGAGAAAACGAAGAAGAAAGAGTCAAGCATGTTTCAGCATATTTAACAGTACAACAAAACAAGGTCAAGAGATACTCCCTATATATGATAAGCATCTATTAGCTAGGATTTAATGGAGGGTAGGTCAAGATTAAATTCTTGGTTAAGTTTCCACCAGATGGCCCGACAAAAATCATCTGAGCATCAATAGTGCAGCATATACATTTCCCTTCATTTTTTCTCCTTCTCATCTAGGTTATATAATCATCTAGATGCATGTGAAAAAAAGAAACAACCAAATAGAAAAGGTGAGCAAGAAGGGAACGTGAGACTATTTGCGTTTCCATGGTGGCTAGCTCGGAAAGAGTGGAAATGTTGCTTTGCCTTTCAATTAATTGATATTCGTAGTTTCTTGGTTCATGTGCATAGGATGCGTCGGGAGATAGAAGTGGAGAAAGACCCAGTTCGGTTGCTGCACTAGCTACGTCCCGCCTAGCCATCTTGACTCGCCTAGGGATTGTTTAGCTGGTCTCTTCTGGATGACACCGCCCTGTCGTAGGCTGTCAAAGTGCGATGTCTGAGTGCACCACGATTACACCTATGATGCTAACCCGATATGACGAGGGACTACATAGATGGGAGGAGAAAGGAAGCTAGGAAAGCCACGGAACATTCATTTCCTAGGCATGGAACACCGATCAAACTAGCCCACAATGTTAATAGGTCAGCATAGTGATATGTGTATACAAGTTGGCTCTGTAATGGATATTGTAACAGAACAGCATACTAGGCATTCTAAGACTTGCAGTTTGTCCTCTAATTTTGCACTCTTCACTTTTTTGTTTTTAATTTTTGTTTTTGTGAGCTTGCTTGGGGTTCCACAAGCGGGATCCTGCGAAATGCATGAACTAGTACCAATTATACTACATGGTTTCATCTTTATTTAATTCTACCTCCAGCTAAATTGTACTATAGTCTAGTCCCGCAACTTGCCACGCTTGCCACCATAGTTGTACATTAGAGCATCTCTAATGGATGATGTAAAGGATTGGTGCCCTGAAAATTTATAGAGCACAAATTTAAGCCATATAAGGCACAAATAGCAACCGCGTTATTTGAGAGTAACTATCTCAGTTATCTTGTGATTGAGTAAGTCCGAGTCTATTCTTGTTATTAGTGCATTCTATGATGCTGATTGGGCAGGATGTCGAGATGACAAAAAGTCTACAGGTGGTTTTTCTGTGTTTTCTGGATCTAATTTGATCTCATGGAATGCGAGAAAACAGGCTACAGCTTCTCGCTTCAGTAGAGAGGCTGAATATAAGGCTCTAGCAAATGCCACTGTTGAAGTGATTTGGGTGCAAACCTTGTTGAAGGAGTTGGGCGTGCCACAACCGAGAGATGTATGTTTATGGTGTGATAATATTGGAGCTATATATGTCTCTGCTAATCCTATGTTTCATGATAGGACGAAACATATTGAGGTGGACTATCATTTTGACCATGAGAGAGTAGCCCAGAAACTTTTGGACATTCTGTTTATTCCATCAGGAGATCAACCTACGGAAGGTTTTAGTAAAGCACTCTTTGTTATTAAGTTAGAAAACCATTTAAACGCAATCTTAACTTAGACAAATTATGATTGAGGGAAAGTGTTGAACGTTGTAATTAGTCTGTCCATGTTGTATTGTAGTCGGTCTCCATATGTATGTCTAGTCCTTGTACTCCAAGGCAATTGTAACCTGTCCAATATATATACACACCAACGATTGGGGGTACGCACAACCAGATCATTTTCATCACACCCAATATATGATGAGCATCTATTAGGATTTAATGGAGGGTAGTTCCAGATTAAATTCGTGGTTAAGTTTCCACCAGTGGTCTTGCAAGAAGCATATAGGGATCGTCATTGCAGCACATGTGGTTCCCTTCGTTTGTTTCTCCTTCTCATCTAGGTTATATAATCATCCAGATGCATGTGAAAAAAAAATAAACAACCAAATAGAAAAGGTGAGCAAGAAGGGAATGTGAGACTCTTTGTGTTTCCATGGTGGCTAGCTAGGAAAGAGTGGAAATGTTTCTTTGCCTTTTAATAGAGTGATGTTCGTAGTTTGTTTGTTCATGTGCATAGGATGCGTCGGGACGACCTACATCTGGAGGTAGAGCCAGTTCGGTTGCTGCGCTAGAGACGTCGCGCCTATTTAGTGTTACCCATCTAGGGATTTTTGAGCTGGTCTCTTCTGGATGACCCGGGCACGTGGTAGGCTGTCAAAGTGGGACACGTCTGGGCGCACCACAATTATACCTGGGATGATAACCCGATTTGACGAGATACTACAATGATGGGCGGCGAAAGGAAGCTAGATATGCCATGGAACATTCATTTCCTAGGCATGGAACTGATGAGGCACTGCAAAGCAAAATTGTGTTGCACGACCCTGGTATACGCTTGTTTGAAATACAAGATCATGTTGAGATATGGCTAGACAAAGAAGGATGGACAGATACATAGTTCCCCAGTGCGGCGTGAAACAAATAGAGTACGAGCTACTGTTGTACATATGTTGCTGTTTGCCCAACAGCAAAGATCTCATCCACCTGAAGAAGGAAAGCCTACATTCAGGATTCCGTGTAGATATCAAATGATCGGCGAGATTGCCATGAATGTGTGAACAAAATTCAGTTTGTCATCGTATGCATGTCTTCCGTTAGCTTTTGTTAGCTAGCCCAAGTTTCTGATTTTCTATTTCCTAGCGATTAGTGCAAGGTGAAAAGGCCAAGGCCTTATTTTATTTGAGATACATAGTCGGATTAGACTCGTGCTGATCCAATAAAGGAGTCCAGTCGTTTTTGTGAGTTCCCAATCGAAGTTAGAGTCGGGCTTATAAATACGGAGACGGCGTCTGATGTAACCTAGACAAGTTTGATTGCGAGTAAAAGAACCAGAAAAATGCCATGGTTTGGGGGCCATGTTCTGGGAGTATCTGTTGAAAATCCATCGAGATTTCTTCCGGGGCGTTCGGAATGGAGGCATGAACTTCTCATCTGTTGCCGGTTCTATGCGAATCATCCAAGTGCTTCCGGCATCGGGTGTACTTGTTGTTTTTATTAGGTTTGAATATGCTAAACCTAAGTCTGCTACTATCTTGCTTGTTCGTGTGTTCTGGACCGGTCCTCCTCAATCTGGTCGTCGATATGTTCCAGAACTACTGCCGGAGGTCCTCACGGATTGGTACAACACCCCTAGATATCGTGATCGGATAGAACCCGGTCGTGCGCATCCATATCAGTCTAAGCGGCTTATGAGGGTGCAACGCGAAACTCTGCAGTTTGTTGCCACTTTGGGACATGTCATATCTCAATTTCCATGGTGTAGACAGCGGTAGAGGAGGTCATGGTGGCTGAGATTGGAGGACCAGTAACGACGGAAGGGGCTTTGGAGGCCATGGAGGCCTTGCTTCATGGGATGGTGCTCGGATTTGGCTGGCATTACGTTCCCGCCCGCTCTGGAGACGGTACCTGTGAATTTGGTGTTTGATAACTCTCATGAGCGTCTTGCACGTGGGGGCGGGCGCGTGACATCACTAGAGGATGTCATTCTTAGTGGTGCTCCTTGAGCGCTAAGCCATTACTTTGAGGGTGAAAGCCTAGGGTCTGGCATTTATTGGTTGTGTTTGGCAAAGGTCTTCTTAATAGAACTGTTTTAAGAGCTCATACTTGTTCAGGGTGAAAACCTAAGATCTTGGATAGGGCGATGACGGCGTTTGTGCACTGTTTCCTTATTGGCGTCGTCATTTTTTGTGACCTTTTTTGTATGCCGGTTGTTGTTGTCTTTGGTGGGAATTGATCACTCTGACGGGGCCTTTGTTTTTTCCTTTTCTTTTTGTTTTCTTTTTAGGACTGTGTACATCTACCGTTTAGTGTTAATCAACTCTATTTTAACAAGTATGCCCATGTTTATGTTATCTTTTCTGGAAATACCAAAGGGTGTTAGGAAAAGATTAGACTTCTACCGTTCAAGATTCTTTTGGCAAAGTGATGAGCACAAGAAGAAATATAGATTAACTCGGTAGAATATAATCTGCAGACCTAAGGACCAAGGCGGCCTGGGAATTGAAGTCTTAGAAATAAAAAACAACTGTTTACTTAGTAAATGGCTTTTTAAATTGTTATCTGAGCAAGGGGTATGGCAAGAGTTATTGCAAAACAAGTATTTGAAAAATAAAACGCTTTCTCAAGTTCAAGTTAAACCGACCGACTCTCCATTTTGGAAAGGCTTAATGCAAGTAAAGGAGAGTTTCTTTACTAGAGGTTTTTTTTAAATCGGGAATGGTTTAAAAACAAGATTTTGGGAGGATGTTTGGCTTGGGGAAAGCTCCTATCCCGCGTTATATAACATTCTGCATAAAAAGCACGTCTCTGTACATGAAGTCCTATCTCAAAGTCCTCTCAATATCAGTTTTAGGAGGAGCTTAACCGGGACAAAATGGATTGCATGGTTGCAGCTATGTGAGAGATTGATGCAAGTTAATTTGACTAATGAACCTGATTTGTTTAGGTGGACATTAACCACGGATGAGACTTTCACCGTTAAATCAATGTATGAGGATCTGATGAATGATCATCAGAGAATCCCTACAAAATACCTTTGGAAGCTTAAAATACCACTAAAGATTAAGATTTTTATGTGGTTTCTCAATAAAAATGTTTTGTTGACTAAGGATAATCTTTCAAGAAGGAATTGGTATGGGAGCAAGAAATGTTGTTTCTGTGACGCTGAAGAAACTATTGAACACCTTTTTCTTACATGCACCTTTGCTAGAATTATTTGGCGTATTGTTTTCTTTTCATATGATCTTCCACCACCAACTAATATTGATAATATGTTTGGGAATTGGTTGAATGGGATGGATAAGGATAACAAAGCTAGAATACGTATAGGGGTATCGGCTTTATGTTGGTCCATCTGAAAATGTCGCAATGATATTATTTTTAACAAGGCTCGAGTTCAATCTTTTTTGCAGGTTATTATTTCGGCGTCTCATTGGATCCAACTCTGGGCTTTCCTCCTCCCAGAACATCAATGCGCAGTGATGGTTTCTGGATGCAACCATCTGGTGATGGTCGCACAGGATATTTACTACCAGGCTTCGTGGCGGCATACTAGTAGATTGAGAGATGTCTAGCTACTGTATGTTATGTTGTTTTAGACTTCTTGTCGTTTTCAGATGGTTGGTATTTGTATCAACCCTCTCCGATCCATGAACTGTATTTGCTACACAATTGATACTTCGTAATAAAAGGCTGTGTGCATCCATGGATGCAGAGGCCGGGGACCAACCCCATTTCGAAATAAAGGACTGTGTACATCTTGAATATCATTTGTGACATTTTGTTGGTGTAGAGAATGGATGTAACTGGTATCTTCGCTATGCTAATATATTTGCGTGAGCTTGTGGGATTGTGTCTAAGCCCTTTCTAGCTAATTATTTTGGTCTTAGCCTATTCAAGTTCAGCACGCTATGTACTGGAATTAGGTTCATGTGCTAATGGGCGTATGCTAAAACATGTGCTAATCTCTATTAATCCAGATCGGATCGTTTTAGATTGTGGACATTTTTTTTGGAAAGGAGCATATATTAATATCGTGATGATACCAATTACACCTAGCCTCTGTAACAACGCATTACCCTATTGGCATTATGGATGCACATAACCAAAAAAAAAGATTTAGAAGAAAGAAAAGTCCCGCTACAGCGGTAAGATCCTTAGTAGCAGTGACACTAACCCCACCAGAACAACACTAGAAGTCCAACATCTCCAATCACGACGCCTTCAAGAAGGAAACAGAGCACAAGCACCGCCATCGTCCGATCAAAGATCATAGGTTTTCACCCTGGAGAAAGTCTCCACTCACAAAACAATGCCTTTAACAAGGTCATTGTTAGGCACAACCAATTAAGGCCAGACATTGAATTTTCACCCTGCAAGGTAAGACTGTGAACTCCTCATGTGCTTCCGCCCCCACCTTCCGATGCCGCTGCTACAATTTACGAATCACCAAGACAATTCCTCATAGCCACCAGGACTCGACCCACCATAGCTAGTCTAAAAATCTTGGCTTCCCTAAAATTATCCGCAAACTGACTTCACCATGGAACTAAAGACATGTTCCACGATGGCAACAGACTGCAGAGCTTCGCCTCGCTCCTTTTGAAATCAAACGGTCAGAAAAACACCGGTTGCTAAAACAATTATGAAACATCTGGCTGGCACTTGTTATACATTGGTATTCTTCCATGCTTCAGTATATTTGGCTGATACTACTTTGAATTTTAATAAAGGGTTGTGGGCATCCCAGGATACAGAGGCTAGGGTTTTACATCCATTTATTTCTGTCTTAAATCCTGACATCTTTGGTTGCTCAGATCAAAGTGCAACAATATAGCACCTGCTCTTCCGAATGCAACACCTACCTCTCGTCCCTCTTCAATTTTTCCATACCGCTATTATATAAGCTTGGAAATCTGAAGAAAAATAAAACGACAAGAATAGGTGAAAGAGGACAACTAGCATGGCTGCATTGCATTGTAATGTTTCTTTACCATTTGCACATTCTCAGTTTCCATGCCCATGAGTATTTGAGGCATCAGGAGAAATCGATGCACTACAACTCACCACACCTGTAAGTAATCATCCATGCTATCATTTTCTATTAGAAACTTAACTTGCTAAGTCTTCTTAGTAAGGGGTAAATACGGAACTAATGTGATTATTGGATTTCTTGACTTCCTAAATGTGCAGCAACGAAACCTCAGGTCGTGTCTCCAGCCCGGCAATATTAATGGTGCTCTCACCGGCGGCAGTGGACGAGGATAACAGGTGGAGCGGGCCGATTTCGAACACGGTGTTTTTGAAAGACACGTTAGGAGGATAGTCTTCCATCACTGTGGAAATTGTATCCCCTTTGTGTCTAACAATCGAATATAGAACTGGATATTGTTCGTGAAGAGTAGTTTGGCCAAGCCACTTATCTTCCTAAAACCTAATTTGTGATCCATCCTTAATCTCGAAAACACCAAAACGAAAGAAATATTTCTTGGTGGCCATAAGACCCGCCCAAAAATGTGAATCTTCGGGTTTCCAAACCACTTGAGACACAGCTTTGGACCTCACATATTTCCTCCATAACATGGTTTGCCAAACACCATCTTCTGTAAGTAGTTTAAAAAGCCATTTTCCCAGAAGCACGGTGTTTTTGACTTGCAAATCGTGTATGCCCAGTCCACCAAACTCCTTCGGACGGCAAACCACATTCCATCTGGCCAGTCGATATTTCTTTTTCTCACTATCCCCTTGCCAAATGAATCTTGAACGGAAATAATCCACTTTGTTCAAGACCACTTTTGGTAATTGGAAAAACGAGATTATATACAGTACCATATTAGTAAGTACTGAATTTATGAGTACTGTCTTTCACGAAGGGATAACAATTTACCTTTCCAACTATTAAGATATTTTTGTAGTCTTTTCTCAACAAGTTTCTATTCAGCAATTGTGAGACGCCGATAATGAATCGGTATTCCCAAATAATTGATTGGAAACTACCCTGGCCACAGTCGAGGTGCCTCTCTTGCCTCGACGGCGTGGCCATGGAGGCCCTCCTGCACACGTGGTGCTGGCGGCGCCCTGAACGGCGGTGCGACCTTGTGCTTTCCAGGTGGAGGCGGCGGCTTCGGAGGCTGGGCAGCCGGGAGATCCGGATGATTCAGCGGCGGCGTGCTGTGGGGAGGTGGCGGCCCAGTGATCTCCTGATGGATGATGGCACGAGATATCGGGGTTTCTCCGCAGCACGAGGACGCCTAGGGAAGCAGCCCTAGGTATGATGGTGGAGGTGGCTTTCTTCTTCGCCGGAGGTGGTTGGCCTGAGGCTGGTTTGGTGGATCTTGGAATCCATCATATATTGGTATTCTTCCATGCTTTAATATATTTGATAGTTTTATTTCTGTCTTGAATCCTGACATATTTGGTTGCTCAGATATGAACGTGCAACAATATGTCACTTACTAGTAGTCTTCTAAATGCAATACCTACGTCTCGTCCCTCTTCTATTTTTCCATACCGCTATTATATAAGCTTGGAGATCTGAAGCAAAATAGAACACAAGAATAGGTGATAGAGGACCACTAGCATGGCTGCATTGCAGTGTATTGGCTCTTACTGTTTGCATTTTCTCAGTTTCCATGCCCATGAGCATGGGAGGCATCCGGAGAAATCGATGCACTCCAACTCGCCACACCTGTCAGTAATCATCCATGCTATCCTTTTCTATTGGAAACTTAACATGCTAAGGTCTTCTTAGTAAGGAGTAAATACGTAACTAATGTGATTATTCGATTTCTTGACTTCCTAATATACAGCAACAAAACCTCAGGTCGTGTCTCCAGTACGTCAATGGTGCTCTCACCGGCGCCGGCGGATGTGGAGAACAGGTGGAGCTGACCGATTTCGAACACGGGCACAAAGTACAATTCCCAATGAAGGTTCTCATGTTCTTCTGCATTCAAGGCGCGGAACTTCAACGTGACGAGCATGGGCTTGGAGAATGCGTACAGCTCAGTAGCAAGGAGGAAAATCAGCGTCTGTGTAAGGTGCTGGGCGTCATGGCTTCGCAGCTGAAGCAGATCATCTTGTACGGACTAGGCCATTGCTCGTTTATGGACTCTGCACTCAACCGTAACAGGAGAATTTCAACTTTGGGTAACTAAATTCCAACCAACACAAAACACAAATGTCAGCGATCCATGATAACAGGGGCAGAAAATGATAAACTCAGGTGAAATTTTTGGTTTGGAACCTGGGTACAGGAGATCTGCAAACATTACGGATCGTGTTCATTTTCGTGTTCTTTTCTCCTGTTAGGTTTCGTCTGAAAAATGTTGTCGTGCAGCTTGTTTGCCGGATGAGAAAACATGTAATTGCTTTTTACTGCTTTCGAACCTGACACACTGCTTAAGACCTGTTACTCTCTGGTTTCATTTATGAATGGAGCCCGGGTTCCCTTTAGGGGTCCTTTTGATCTCAAAGAAAGGTGAAATTTTTGGTTCAATTTTAAAAAAAATTAAAAAGGAGTTTCCAAAAGAAATAATCAAGTTCCAATTATGCTACTGTAAGACAGTTCAAGGAATTAGAACTGGAACCACTATTTCCATTTTCAGACTCATCGGTAGTTCCTGGGAGCCAAATGAGGTGAAATGAAATGCTGGTGAACATGACCAAGACTTTTGAAACTTCTAGGCAAAATTCTTGCAAATTTTGCACAATTTGTGAATCACGATTTTGGTGGAAACAGTATCCCAAAATGAAATATTAAATCATGTGAGGAGTCAGGAGAAGGCGCAGTGATCCCTGGGTTATGCCCAAAAGCAACATAAAACTTTGGCATTTCATTGCTAAAGTGACATGCATTTTTTTAAACACATTGAGTAACGCTTAGATGCACATAGATATGTGAACAAGTGTATTGCCAGATAAATGTCACGATTTGCAGTTAAGCGTGAGGATGCCCAATCTCTTTCGAAAGTATAAAGAGATGGGTATGCCTGGTTGATATAATTATGGGTACATGTTCCAAAAAAGTACGTGGTCGCAAGCATGAATGTTCTCCAAAATATTTTTTCGCTTTAAGAATAGCCCTTGGCCTCTACATCAATTAAAACTTTGGAAAAACTAGATATCAAAGCTGAACAAAGTCGAGCTAGAAGAGGAAAAAGGAGAGGTTGCATTCCTTGCAGCAATAATTCCATAAGCTACCTTAATATACCACTAAACTTATACTAAAAATCAAAACAAACTAAAAGTACACAACTCTAGGGCTAGACTTCCAAGAAGTAATCACAACATGTGTGCCAATGATCAACAACAATGCCGTAGGTTGTTCTTGGGATCCCTAAAGTTGAGTTTCGTTCAGCCGCGCTCAACAAAGACATGAGGCATGCGCACGTCCATATTACCTAATCAGGGAACTTGTGTTCCTTCCAGAATGTGCATACTTGTCCATGCAGGTGCCTCTACAATCATCTCACAAGCTAACAATGTCTCGCTTACCAGATGTCACTAGAGGAGATACTAGCAGGTGAGACTTTCAATACACAAATTGGTGAAATTTGTGTGGTGCGCGGCCTCGGGGCCGGCGCGTTGTGTTTGGGATTTTTTTGGTTCTCGCTAGTGTGCGCGGTCTCAGGACTGGTGTGGTCGCCGGAGCGGCGGCTCCGGGACTTTCTACTTTGAGTGGTGCCCCTTCTTGCTTGGGCGGAAGTGTCGTCGGCTCGCGTGGTGCGCGGCCTCGGGGTCGGTGTGTGGCGTTGTTTTGTACGGTTTTCGCCGGTTTCCCTTATAAACTGGCCGTGTGGGTTCGGGGTGTGTCCCTTAACATACCCTTTCTGTATGGGGTTTCGGCCGGTTTCCCTTCCAAACCGGCCAATTCTCTTCTTCTAATGAAAAAGGCGAAGCTCCTGCTGGTTGCTCTAAAAAAACAAATTGGTGAAATTAATGCCTTTCTTGATAAATATCTTGAGCTGCGTTAAATATGGAGATGGCCAAGATTTTCTAGAACATGTATGGGTTGTTGATATGGTTTGTTGAGGTAATGATGGGTATATCTTCCAAATATTGTAGAGAACATGAATTTGTTTTCTAGATCTTATTTTTCTTGTTAGATATCCTTATGTCTACAATGATTCATGTACTAGTACAATTACAGTGACGTCCTTATAATACGATATCTTCTCCCTCATTACCGATGGCCTATGATGATATGGCCATGTTGATGATGAATTTATGAAAGTTAGCTAGTTCCAGTGAATTTAAAAAGGATCAACTTTGTGCGGTGAATATATAAAATACAATGTTGATTAACTTGAAAGAAAAGCACAAATTTTGGAGATCTATAGTTGATTAAAATTAGTCAGTATTGACTTTGTCTGTTTAGAGACCATTACATACCAAAGTAGTTTGTTAAGATTAGGACAAAGCAAGGTGAGTGGTATATAATGAAGGTGTCGTGAACTAATCTTGTGTAAGTCAATGCATCAAGGACACACCACCCTTGCATACTATGGATATGGTTGAGTTTGTGTTGAATATAATACATATGAGTTTGTTTATGTCTGGACTTAAAGATTGAATTAATATGGATAGGACACGAGTATTGTTGGAGTTAGACACTAGTAGCCTAGGTCTCCTATATAATATGGTGGGTGTTACACTATATGTAAGCTACAACGACTTGATAGCAACAGGCAAGAAGGAGGCAGTGGCATTTGCTAGTGCCGAGGGGCGTCCAGTGTTGCCGTATCAAAAGTAAGGAGCGCCCGTACTCATTCCATGTGGAGTAGGCGAGTTCACCAAACATCGTTAGCAAATTTCGATGGTGTCTTCTCTAGTAATTGATTAGTTATTGATAAATCAAGTGTACCTCTACAACAATAGCACATACCTTACATCTAGACATATGGAAACATCCAAATTTGCCATTTCTCTTGGAGCTGCCCGATTTGTGCTTAAAGCACAAAGCCATTCCCAGTTGGGGGCTCGTGCATGCGTCCAAGCAACCAAAGTTTTTACAAGACTATAAACACATCAAACTTGTAAATTGGTACATAAAATATGAAATTCAAAACATTTTGGTCTCTACATCATTCATACACAATCTCACGAGTTTTCCTATGAAGAAGAATTATTCTCTCCGAGTCACCGGTTATGGTCATGTCGCCACTTAGAGTGTCAATAGACACCACACACATATATCTTGAGCTTTCTAAAATTACTTGCCTTTAGAACTATGGATGTAAGAAAAATAAAGGAAAAATTGATTAATCCAAATCATACTTACATAGCTGTCACAAAGATGGAGTCTGTGCTAGTTCCCAAGCACATTTGCACAACTTAATTTTGGAAAATCACAAAATATATTTTGAAGATTCCAAAATTTCTGAAAATTACAATTATGTAGACTTGGTAATGTAATAAGTACCTGCTGATTCTCGTGAGAAAACCTATTCTTGACGAAACAAAGAAGTGAGTGGCTGGAAGAGCAATTTTTATTTTCACATACAATATAATGAGCACCAACACTGTTAACGTTGCACTAAAATTAAAATATGCATATAATACTTATCATCCACATATGTGATTCTTGTGGTGAGTTTTGAAGAAAACAAATTTTTATTTGCAGCAAGCGCCATAAATCTCACCTAGGAGTTACCGAGTTTGACTTAAGAAAAAACACAATGTAGTTTAAATTTGTGTTGGCATCCGAGCGCACATTTTCACATCATCTTTTCTTATTCGTTACTTTGTATTTTATTCATATCCAAGGGTAAATCATTTCACTGTTGTTGTAAGAAATGTCATGTTATCGAAGAATCCCCACGATGCCTCATCAATGCAGGGCGTACCTCTTCATTTTTCTGTTTTCTATCCATGATCCATCTATGCTATATAAACACAAGGATGCATGTGAAAAAAGAGAAACAAAGAAAAAATAGACAAGCAGTGAGAGAAATAAGAAAAATAGCATTATAGCATTTATGTTTGTTTGGGGGAAAGTATCACTAGCGACATCGTTGCACACTACTATCTTACGAGGTTGTGTGCCATGCCTTCTGAATCACTTTTTCAGTTCCTTTTTCATGAGCATGGTAGACATCAGGAGCAAGCAAGTTGGAGTTAAACTCTACGGGACAGGCCTCACCATGTAAAATTTAAGTAGGAACTGAATTGTGCGTATGCACTCGTCCAACCAAAGTGGCATGATTTCTAAACTTCTTAGGTGCATAAAATCGAATGAAAATATATTTTACTATGTACTCCCTCCATTCAAAAATGCTTGGAGTTCTATCTTAATTTGTCCTAAGTGTAAATTCTCTTATTTGTCTAGGCCAATAGAAAACCACGCTAATATCACTTTGGCATCAAATGTGTACTACCTACAGGGTGTTCTGTCAATGTGTCGCATATGTGGTACACTCGTGGTGGTTTGTTCTATGACACTATAGACGGTACACCCGTCACTATTTATTATACTATGAAACTATAGGTGCAATAAGTCTAGACATCCAATTCAGTACAAATAAATTGATTGTTCAAAAAAATATTTCAATATGTCAAAAAATAGAAAAATATATGCATGTATATTTGGACATTCTATATTCGCACGGACCTTTCTTGGAAAAAAATAACATTATTTGTGTCTTGTGTAAAAACACAATTTCTTATGGTCCAACATGATTATTCTTGCAAAAAATTATCCTTTTACACAAGTCAAATAAAATAATTTTTTTCTGAAAAGTTGTGTAAGAACGCAAAATGTCTAGATATACAAGCGCAATTTTCTTTCTTAATATTTTGACATTTAATTTTTTTTATAATAGGTTCATTTGCATCCATGAGCCAAAACACGACCTTTGTATTTTTTTTATTGTTGTGTCCTACTGGCATGTGTAGATATAAAAAGATAGCGGTTCGATCTATGCAAAAGTGTTGTGGGTGCGCCAGTCGGTATGGTGACCTCATATGTTCGGAACTACCGTTATTTGTTAGGCTAAATAGTTATCATATATTTGCTCAATTTATGACGAGAGAGAGGGGGATTGGGCTGGCGGCGCCACAACGGGAGTAAAAGATGCTGCAGCAAAAACATCAACGCGTGAAGTAGACACTTGCACACCTCCACCACGCGCACGATGGAGCGCCAAGGGGCCCACACGTTTAATGTGAAGGATATGAAAATGGGTGCTCATGGAAGTGTCATGATATGAGCAGACGCTCTCAAAATGCTTGCATGTGACTAGCTTTAAGTCTATAGTTAATAATAAAGCATATTATTCTTCTGGCTTAGTAAAACTTAATTTTCTTTGGCTAATGCTAAAATCTGAATCTCAATATATTTTGAATGGAGGAAGTAACATGTAAATTTGATTCCTAAATAATAACTAAATAGCTTCAGTCAAATGTAACTCCTCATCCGCAATCAATTAACCACTTCTGCGAAGTAATACGCCCACGTCGGCCATGAGCCCGATATCATGGCTTTTGAATTAGGGTTTTAATTGGTCGATACTTGATGAGCCTCATTTGAGCCAGGCCATGGATCTAATGGTAGAATTCAGCTGAATTGGATGTGTACAAATTTAAGTTCTCAATTGCTAATTTGAGGATAATTTTTTCATTTTTCGGACTAACAATTGTTTTCTTACAATCATAAGTCATAACCTACAACTATTGGAAACTTGCAATTTTAGTACACAATAATTTTACTTCACATGTTACATCGTACAGAATAGACGGTCAATTTCTTAATTAAATGTTATATTGGAAGACCTCTAGCAAACGAAACTGGCAGAACTAGCAATAAGCTGGTAGAACTATTTTTGTAGATGGAGAAATAGAACATGAGCAAGAAACTTACAAGTTTTTATGCAAGCGTTGAAGCATATATACAACTGCATATTTCATTAGTGTGCTACGTGGATGTACATGAGGATTTACAACAGAGCTTTTTGCTGGATCTGTCATGAATTACAAACAATGTGGCAACTGTCAGAAGGCTGTTCCGGGAGTGTGCAACGCTTCTTATCACAAGCAACCTTTCAGAGCCTATCAAAGATATATTCATTGCAAAAACGTACTCCCTCCGATCCATATTAGTTGACTTGGATTCGTCCAAATTTGGATAAACCTATATACTAAATAGTGTCTAGATTCATTCAATTTTTGACAAACCCAAGTCAATTAATATGGGTCGGAGGGAGTATCTTTTACGCAGAGGACGGTGTTTTTGCAAAGAGAGTACTACCTTTCATTTATTCCCGTTCTTCGCCTTATGTGCTCCTTATATACCCAGCGATAAGTGAAAAAATAGGAACTATTAGTAGTGGTAAAAGAGGAACAAGGATGCATTGAGGTGGTTCGGAAAGCTACATTCTTACAAGAGATAGGAAGTGTATTGCTCGATTTATTTACTTCATACATACGGATGAGAGGTGTCAGGTAAACAGAACCCACAATGCGTAGAATCCAGACAATTCAAAGCTGACGTGGAATGCAAAGATGAGATAGTATGATCGCTGAAAGCCCCTAGATTGTTCGTTTTGCTGCTAGGTAGTCTATACCATTTTACGATTGCCCATGCAGTTCTTCCCCTCGTAGTTCTCCCCGGTTGGTAGGCTCCTATATTTGCCTTGGTTTCACCGGCAGTGTATTCCATGCTTGCTGCGTCTGACATCAGGTCAGTTACTGACATTCGATCTCCTTTGGAAGGCTGGAAGGCATCCCAGAATCAGAAGAAGTAAATGGCTGGTTAACTAGTCTATTTTGATTTAGCATTTTAGCTCTTATTCATGTTACTCTATTTTTTCTTGTAATTTATTTCTGTAATTATTGAGAAATCTATCTATCTATTATATACTAAAAGCAATATAAGGGGTTTCTAGGAGACACCACGTTGAGCCACATCATCTGAATTATCTTAACCGTTAGATCAAAATGTTACGGTTATGATTCTACCGGAGACCGTAATAAAAAACCTGTTCGGCCCTGCTTATCTATTATATACTAAAAGCAATATAAGGGGTTTCTAGGAGACACCACGTTGAGCCACATCATCTGAATTATCTTAACCGTTAGATCAAAATGTTACGGTTATGATTCTACCGGAGACCGTAATAAAAAACCTGTTCGGCCCTGCTTATTATCTCTGGAGTCCGTACGCAAGCTACAACCGATTGACCCTGATTCTTGACCGGCCGGCCCTCTTTCTGTGCATGATGAGCAGCAGCGACTCCTGACTCATGGCGCTAGCCTCGATGCCTTTGTCCGGCCGGCCGGCTGTTTTCGATCGGGTGTTTCCGAGTGGCCGGTGAGCAGCGAAGTTTCAAACTTGTCCCCTGCACTCGGTCATGCAGATTTGCCTCTTATACATATCCTAAAGCTAGGCTAGGTTCATGTGGTAGGTAATTTTGCTTTTTGATCATCCTTGGCCGGCCGGTCGATCGGATGTCTTCATGTGCTTCCGGTGCATGTAGGCCAGCAGTGGAAGCTTCAAATCTTGCACCACTCGCTCACCCATGGAAGATTAATCCAAGATCTGCCTTCTGTACAGATCCGAAAGCTGGGTGCATGTGGTAGGTATTTTCTTTTTCTGATATCTTGATTTCTATATAATACACTACTGCAATATACATATGCAAGATAAACTTTTTGTGTGTGTTTGGATATGTGAAAGATAAGCTGATCTATTTGTTTCAGTGCTTTTCAAAAATTACCATCGTAAGAACCCACAAACATTGTCAATGATCCATTAGAAAATTTTCAGTAGAAGGGTCTATATATCATTTTTTTCCAGCACGCTTAACTGCTGACATAATAACACCATAAGGTGTGTAGACCGTTTTACCGTTGGTAGTACGAGATGATTAATAATCAAGGCCGTGGATCTGATCTGTTTGTAGCCGACATGATGAGATAAATCCCGTCATGCATCGCGATCATCCGGATGAACGGCTCACCCCGCAAAAAAAGTGAAGAAATTTGATCTCCCTGATTATTAAACTTCAAAGGTAAACTCATTGCTTTCTCCTAAAAGTTGTGGAGTAGTAGTATAAGTGCATCTAAATTTGAAATAACATAGACTCTATAGTTTGTTTGGAATTACTGAATGTTGGACGATACAAAATGTGAGACAACATGTACAAGGGCACACAATGAGAGCAAAAAA
Source organism: Avena sativa (assembly GCA_916181665.1). Lineage (NCBI taxonomy): Eukaryota > Viridiplantae > Streptophyta > Magnoliopsida > Poales > Poaceae > Avena > Avena sativa. Next base: position 292,462,109 of record OV702296.1, read on the forward strand.
ATATGATGCAGCTATATGGTGAGTGCTTGAACATCCTAGATATTTTATCTCACTTAGTATTTTAGTGTTATTTAGAGTTTAAATTTACAGACATAGACATTAATACATGAGTTTTAGCAATGTGCCTGGCAAAATTTAATAAAATAACTTTGATAGTTGAATTACGATAATGCATTTTGTTTTGTATGGAAAAGTAATGTTTTAGTGTATAATGAATTTTGTTTTGTATGGAAAAGTAATGTTTTAGTGTATAATGTTTTATTGACATTTCACTTCTTCAGAGGTAGAATTTTTAGATCATTAATTTGTTTCCTCCTACGAAATAGTGTTAAATAATTGGTGTAGTATAATGTTTTACTCGGTAGTTTTTTCATATCATTACTATTGTGTTATCCAATGAAACTTTGTCATCGATCTTCCAATACTCACAATTCTCAATCTAATACTAAGTAAATAGTTTAGTTTATCTCTTCAATTTATATTTTTTGCTTGAGATAGTAATATTTGTATTGCCCCATATAAAGCATAATTATCTTATGTATCTTATATTAGCAAAAAATAATTCTACCAACTATCTAAGTGTAATAAATAAATGGTGATGAAAAAAGTATCCCCCACAACCTATAAATCTACCCATCTATTATATACTAAAAATAAGATACATAGGAAAAACAAATATACATGTATGTGTATATATGCTAGAAATTGAGAAATTTGGTTCGGTTCACGAGTTCATATGCACCCTCTTGAACGGGTAAGTTCAAAATAATGATTGTTTTGGTTAAAATATCCAAGTGGTCTACTTACATGCATAATTTTTCATCAAAAGTAAATTTAATACTCCCTCCGTCCAAGAATAGATGTCTTGGGTTTTTCAAATTTTGGATGAATCTATATACTAAATGGTGTCTAGATTCATCCAAATTTTAACAAATTTGAGACATTTATTTTAGGTCAGAGGGAGTAGATTAAACTTCTTTGAAACAAAATTGTCCGAGTTTTACTTACGGGAAAAAATTCATCATGAAATCACATTTGTTTTAAAATAGATACTATAAAAATAGTATTCTAAAAATAATATTTTTAAAGTACTTTTAGCGCATCCATTTTGGGTGTATTTGTAGGAATCACCGAGAATGTCATTTCTTCAAAAAAAAACTATGCATCCACATAGACACTCAAACATGTTTATTGAAAAATTAATTTGTACACAACTCAGAAAATGAACTCATATTGATACAAAGTAAGAAATAATTGACATGCCAGAAAATTTGAAATTCGACTCTTCTAGCTCATATGCATCTTCATGACATGACAGAAAATGAGAAATTTAACTCAGATTCTAAGCTCATAAACATGTTCATGAACAATAAATTCAATAAACCAGAACATTTGGAATCAAATAGTGAGTTCACAAAGAAACTGAAACTCCTGGGAAACATAAATTTTGATTATTCTACTTACGTGCAAAAAGTCATCTTGAAATGTCATTCTTGATGTTTTGTCAAAAAAACAAAACATAAATGCTCTAAAAGGGCTTAAAATAGTCTATTTGGAACATCACCATGTATCATGATTTCTTATAAAATATATGCACGTACATAGACACTAGACCATATTTTTATATACTAAAACTAAAGATACATAGAAAATAACTATAAAACTATTTTGAGGTATTTCAGACCATCATATACAAAACTAGATATCAAAGTTACACCTTAAAAAATGTCTCCACCTTAAAAACTAGATATTTACAACGAATATTCTATTAAGTTTTGGCTAGGATTTTAAGAAATGAGTTGTACATCTGTCACGTAAAAGTCCAAGCATGTAATTAAAAAGATCCAATGACACGTCCCCGTGTACATCAAGGAAATAGAAAACTGATCCGAGTCTAATCCCATATGTACGAGTCGTTTTAAAACCGGACTGTATATAGATAGAGTCCAAGCCATTTTTTCTTTCTTTTGCGATCGGAGTCGATGCCAGTTTCGATCTGTATCATTAGGTTCCAGTTCATTTTTTTTTCAAATGACCGTTCAAATATACGTTGCTATATTGTCTCGGTTTCTAGACTACTCCGTATTAAAATTCCGCTACAATTAGTAGTACTCCCTCCATCCTAAAATAGATGTCTCAATTTTTTTAATTTAAATAAATCTATATACTAAATAATGTCTAGATTTATCCAAATTTTGATAAATCTAAGACATCTATTTTGAGACGGAGAAAGTACATGTTGTTGGTGTAGCGCACATGTATATGTGAGGGGACTATGGGTCTTCATGCAGTCATGTTGTCGCAATATGCCACACAGCTAGCTAGCTAGGATAGCCATGAAAATAAATGAATTAATTAACTAAGGCAAATCAGAGATAGCATGCATGTGCGCACGATTACATCACCAACGAGTTAATTACCTAAGACAAATTAGTACTTCCATTTAAAAATATAGTTTCGTGTTGTGGTTTCCAAAATCAAACATTTTCAAGTTTATTCAAATATGTCGTTTTTTATCAATGCACTGTACTACAAAATCAATTAATATTATTTCTACTCTCTTAAAATATATTACATATATTTTTGTATTATCGACGTCATTTTTTCCCTATATACATGATGAACCTTTACAATGTTTTACTTTTATTTAACTCATAACATAGGGCAATTAAAAACAGAGGTCACATGTAGGCTGCTGTTGTCTGAATTCCTCGATGTTTGTAAAATTTCTTAGACGTCCTCCTGTATGAAATTGGAGGAATTGTTACCTAAACAGTTCCCTCTAGCTATTCTTATTTTCAGATATTGATTATGTATTAAACAAAACACAATAGATTGAAACAAATTTGATAAAAATATGAAACTCCATAATGGCCTTTAAAACCAAGGTCTCTGTGTACAGCATATCCATTCATGGTCATTCATGGTTGTGGTCACAATATAGCAAAAAAAAAAAAGAAGCTGACTAACCTAATAGATTCCAAAGAGATTATGGATCGCTAAACACCCCTCTAGGTACAAACAACCACCAAACATGAAAAGATGAGTCGTACGATCCACTAACTCCATAGTGTTGCAATAGCCATACGACGAAGGGGAGCTACGATCCTACTTATTTTTACAACATCATTAGGACAATCGAGATACCATCACAAAGAACATGTACAACTAACAAGGGGTATTGTAAATACAAAAAGACAAGCACACATGCTCCGCGAAGTATTTTGGCAGCCATGCGGAGGAGACCTAAAGTCATGAGACCTTATTACTTGTGACTTCATCTTAAACGTCGGGTTGCATCACATAGAATATAACCTAATAATAAATAAGCTGAAATACACCCAAAGGTTAATCTAGGGCTCCTTTGCCCTCATCTGTCTGATCGGCTATTGAAGATCAAGAGAGCTAGCGAAGATTAGAAATGCATGTCCATGTGCCTTATTTAATCAGAGAAAATTACTTAAAATTACACATCTATCTATCTGGTTCATACTAATAGGAAGACATCGGGCAGAAAATACAGAGATGAACTAAAACTTCTAAAAAAACAAAATACCAGTTGCCAATATGGTGATCATCTTTTCATTAGTAATATAACAATTATTCTATCTAGGTAACTGCCCTAAGGATATCAAAATTGTGAGATCTACATAGCCGTATGTTCCATATCACATTCATTAGATGACCAAAATTATGCATGAAAATAAATGGCATCCATCAAAGCTTCATAATTCGACCTAAGCATGTCAAGGCCATTGTATCTACAATACTAATTATAAATAAACATATCTCATTTGGTAAATCTTCAAAACTCTATCTCAAACTATCATAATCTGTTAGATCATCCAAACATACTACTTTTGCTTCTAAAAAATCGCATATGTTAGATCTTTATAACTTCGTCTAAACAACTAAAAAATGAGAGATCTTTAACTAGAGCTATCTAACCATATCATAGCCTATAAGATCTATATAACAATTCCTCAACAAACAGCATGTGTTAAATCTACATAGCTTTATTTCCAAAAACAATTATAATAGTTATTTTTCTTTCTTAGAAATACAATCATGTTTCAAAATGTCGAAGTCAAACATTTATGAATATATCCATGGCCAAGACATTGGGTATTTCACAATGAAGGAACTAAACAAAATGAAAATGTTTATAACATAAAAAAATGAGGTGATGCCCTCGCATTTGCAAGGGCCACCAAGTAGTATATGTACAAAAACAAAAGAGCATGTAGTGGAGAGACTCAAGCAAGATCTACTACAAATAGGAGGTGAGATGTTGCTATAATTATCCTTTTTCCAGTCTTTATGGTTGCAATATGAAAAATAATGAAGTGCGTCAACCATATAAATCATTCTAGCTAGGGAATAGAAAATGTCTGCGTCGATGAAGAAACATTTGTAGAAAACCAACCGTGTATGTACAGATATGGACAAAGTGCGGTGGTGCACATGGGGTTGGATGAACGACACGATTGCACTTCAGATTTCAGTCGATCACTTGGTCATCAAGTCATTAGGTAACAACGTCACGTACAGCTTGGATTGTACATCGAAGTCCTTAATTTTTTCTTCAATGATTTTTCAAAGTCAAGGGGGGCGATGCCCCTCCCCCGTGGAGGGGGGAGTTGCACATGCCTCCGTTAGGTCATGGTGTGCAGTTGATCCCATATATTGCTCATCCTACAAGTAAGAGCCACCGTCTCCATCGGCATCGCCATCTTCGTTGCTACTTTCATCAGTGGTGCTATTTACTTCTGATTCTAGGATGCTGCCATCGGGAAGGAGTCCACTGTTGTGCCCCACGATCAGGTGGAAGTTGAGTTGAACGTCCTGCAATGAGCTGGTCCAGCCAGTGCGCTGGTGCATGCATGACAACGACTTCATCGTCGTCCCCCCTCCCCCTTCCTTGAAATCCAGATATTTCGCCTATTGTCGTTTGGCTTGTGTCGCTCTGCAGCTTCGTCGGTTAGGTGTGCATGGCCCTGGGGATGTTAGTGTGGTGGCTCTGGGATATCGCCTTCGTGATGTAGGGTCCGCTTTGGTCAAGTGGGTCACAGGGTCATCGACCTCACATCGATGCAGTCTTTGGACCGGTTTGGATACCGGAGTGGCACCTCCGGAAGGAGTTGTCGTGTTATTGAGTGTCATCTCTTACTGTTTGGGCGGAAGATTCATCGATGAATGTGGGACGTGGCCTCGGGACCGTTGTGTAGCATCGTGTTGCATTGGCATTCATCCAGTTGTGCTTATTAACTGGCCATGCCGCTTATTCTTCTTAATAAGATGGTAGAGCAATGCTGGTTAATCTAAAAATGCTAACTATCCACACCATGTCCTATTCACAACCATCCGATCTTCTAGCTCAGTCATGTCATAGACATTCGATCTAGACATTCAGAGACTTCAACCATGCAAAATGCATATTAATATTTTCTTCCGATTGTTAGCATAAAACCACCACTTCTGAGTTAAATTCATCTTTGCTAACACTTTATGTTCTACGGGCAAAAAACGACCACATTTTGGCCAGGTTGTCCCAGAAAAAACTAAACTCGATCTAAACGCAAATTGACGCCCGTGCTGACATGACAGCGTAGAGATAGTCGCCAACATGGCCGTTAATGCCTGAGGTGGGGCCCACCACTTTGTGTGTTTTGTCCGAAAAGGAAGAGGGGGAATGGTTTAGGTTTCAGTCAGTTTCCCCCGATGAGTCCGTCCTCCTCACTCCCCTCCATTCTTATTAGACTGGCAATGGAGGCCGCGACTCCCGGCAATGGTGGCGGTTAAAGAGGCGGCGTAGATTCTTCCGCAGACGAAGGTGGTATAGATTCTTCCGCGGACGGCCGGGGCTGGAAGCAAGGCAGCTCGAATTATTAACGGTTCGGGTTTTCTAACTCCACAGTTGCGAAGTTCGGCTTGTGTCTAGCTCAGTGTAACAACATGCTTGGTTGAGGGGAATTGAGGCTATGGCCTCACCCTACTCGAATTCATCTACCGTAGAACATTTGCATCCACGAATTGCTTCTCCACTCTTTCAGCCGGTTTCTTATCCCCTCAAGATGTTGTCCAGCAACATATGTCCACCGACGACCTTCCGCTGTGCGTGTGGAATAGATCTGAGAAAAAAAACCTGTCGCTTCAGCTTTCTATGGCCGCAAGCGCAATTTGAGGAGAACCACTACCATCGACGCCACAAGGTGAGCTCTCTTGCTTCTGACTTTTATTCGAACTAGATCGGTTCATGTGGAGTACATCTGTATATATATGTAGCTGATCTGCAAGTCGTTATTACTGGCTTTTGGAGCACGCGCATGGCATGGAGCCAAGGACTCCTGTTCCCATATGGCCGTGTATGCCATGTACACAAGTACACGCCCAATTCTTTATTCTTATTAGTAGTTAAAACTATGAGGCAATTATTTTGCTCCTGTTTCAGGAAAAATAAAGCCGAATCAATCCTTGAAGCAAGTTCAGTTTAATAGCCATTCGAACAGAGGGAGGCAGAGTGTGCACAGCGATCAATGCTTCAACTTTCATAGCCGAAAATCTGCACGAATTAATATTCAACCGCCATTCCGCAGGTAAACAGCACGAATTTTCATAGTCGAAAAGCATTGCTAACTTGCTTGCTTGGAATTTCAGAGACCATACTACAGGGTATATAGTTTAGACACGCACAATGCTGAATGCTCGATAAGGATAACTCATACTGCAACTGCGTAGCCAGAAACTTGTGGTGGATGTGAAATTACAAGTCTTGCCTTAGTGCGAGATCGCGATATGAGGGAAGTCTGACGTTGACATTTTTAACCAAACGGAAGGTAAAATTGGTCACAGCTCACCATGTTTTTATAAGCTACAACACTCTGGAGTAAATACAGAGACACTAGCGCTTTTGTACAAGGCCATGTCTGAGATGAATGTCAGGCAGAACTCGACAGTGGTTTCACTCAAGACTCACGTACCTTTACTTTTTGGCACAATGAAAATCCTTCTCCTAATACCTCCCATCCTTATCTAAGCATATTTGAAGAGAATGAAGATACCATGAAATTGAATATCTGTGCCTGATAACTTTTCTCCTTTGCTCTTGTTCTATACTACTTTATTTATACAACTAAGAAGGGAAGACAGAGATGGAGTGCCATGCATATATTCTAATAAATGGATGTGGGGTATTTATGATAGCCATACGTAATAATAGCAAGCATATTTAATATTGCTTACCCACTAGATCTACCGCAACATATACCTACTATTGTGCATACGGAAATGATTTTCTAGAAGCAGACAAATTAGTCCATACTTAATTACTGGGAAATTCTATGAATCCATGATGTGTGCTTAGGTATCGTCCCCCGTCGAAACCCTATCCATGCCTTGTATACCGTTGTATAGGTGTACTCGGTCGAGCTATGTATACTCCGCATCCCACTGGCCGATCCCACGTCCTCTTATCACGATATATGTCTTTGCATGCCATGTTTTGAAATATTGTTGTTGCTGCTATGTACCTCATGATTTCTGCCTCCCGCGAGTATGTGAGTATACATGAACGGTGAGTATACGCATAAGTGGACCATGCAGGCTTCCGGTGGGTTCGTATGGTCTCCGAAACGAATCGGTATCGTGTGATCCTGGCCGTCCACGAGTCTCTATTTGCCAAAGTTGGAAGAGGAGGGGGGAGGGGGAGCACCGTAGCAAAAGTGATCAACCACTCATATGAAGCTTGTTCTTCTGTGTTGATTGTGTGTTGTTATAAATGAACAAAATAAGAAGCTTAGAAGAAGTAGTTTTATAGAATCATATATCGACGGATCACCCCTATATCAAGTTTGTCCCTTTCAGTTTGATTGTTTAGAGTATTATTGAAGAGATTCTCATGCACTTATCATCTCATCTGACACTAGTAGAACAGACAGGACCATGACCCGTGAGGCGATTTGAGGTCCTACCTGGGCGAGATTATATCCATATCCTAGAGCTATTCCTCGCATTCATTCAGATCCATTTAAGCACAACTATATGGGTTAATGCATAGCAGTATTTCTTCTTTGAGATTTGGTAGTGATATGAACTTAGTGAAGGTAGCGTTAACAATTCGCTCAGTGCAAATGATTTTAGACAGGTTGTCAGTTGTTCCATGTTTAGATCAGAATATGTTGCAATATTCTTCAACTAAGCGCATATCAAGTTACTGTTTATTTGTGCCAAGTCGGCTTCTCTCTGCTAGTTACCTCGCATATTTTTTTAGATGAAAAGGGATCATTCCCTCAGCCCCATTTTATTAGAATGAGACCACCCAAGTTCAGCATTACAAAACACACTTTACACAGAAAACTAAAACGGTGCAGAATTAGAAGATAAAGACAGCTAAATCAGAGTTACTGCAACTCCACCACAACTCATACAGGCTAACACGAACAACCCAAAACGCGCCAGAGAGGGGGAACACTGACAGAGCAAATCACCCCAAGACAACATGCACCGAGTCTTCTTCTTCCAGGTTTGCCTTCAGATATTCCACCGTTGCCCTCCTAGCATGGTTCGAAGAAGCACTGGACTTCTAGGTGGAGATCCACTCGAAGCCAGCACATTTAAACTCACCAGGAGCCCCAGAGGCATTTTTAGGTTGTTGATCATCCTGTCCATGAACACTTCCAGACCCCCTCCATCCATCTCTTTGAAGGGAACTTTCCAGTTCCAAAGATACAGCAGGACGAGCCGCCAGATCTGTTTCATATTAACCCAGGAACAAGTATTAAAAACTAAACTATTTCTATTATTCCAAATACTCCACAGGACCGCCGAAGACACAACATTAAAGTGCATGTATCTTTTATTAGCAATCCATTTCGAAGCAATCGAAAGATAACTATCTAATGTGATATCAAAAACTTCAAACACATCGGCCCATAACATTCTAGAGACAATGCATTCAAAGAATAAATGATTCACAGATTCAATCTCAGAGCAAAGATTACATTCTAAAGGTTTTGGTATCCCCCAAGCTCTCAAATTATCTCTAGTCATAATTTTATTCTGGGAGAAGAGCCACAGGAAGACCTGAATCCTAGGGAGGATTTTCAGGGACCAGACTGCAGGCAAGAAAACAGGAGTAATACCCCTAAGGTTAATCACAACATACATAGATTTAGAGGAATATACTTCAGAAGTTTCATATTGCCAGACAAGTTGATCATCTGACTCCTGAAAACAGATAGTAGCTGTTATATTCCTAAGATCTAGCCATTGAATCATCATTTCATCAGAAAAAATTCTTCTAAAGTCACATCTAAGTCGGGACCCATCCCATAGATCTGCTATAGTTTTAGTTTGCTGGTTCGAGATCAGGTATAGATCCCAAAACTGGGTGGCTAGAGGGAAGTTACCAAACCAAATATCCTCCCAGAATCTAATATGTCTACCATTACCTACTTTCCATCTATATCCTAATGCCACTGCTCTAGAAGCCCACATAACATCTTTATAGCATAAAATATTGGGAGATCTAGTGTGATATTTAGCATCAATAACTTTTCTCCAAAGGGTCCCTTCCCCCTGGATATATCTCTTAACCCAAGAACATAGCAAGCACAAATTTAAATCTTTGAGGTTAGGGATACCCATACCCCCAAATTCTTTCTTCATACAAACAGAAGCCCAATTAGCTAGATGAATTTTGTGGTTTACCTCTTCATCATTCCTAAAGAAATTAGCTAGGTGAGAATCTAAGATTTTCAAAGCCCATTTAGGAAATTTGAAAAAGGAGAGTAAGTAAATAAGAATGCTAGAGAAACAAGCTTGAATAAGAACTCTCTTAGCAGCATAAGAAAGAAGCTTCCCCCTCCAACCAGTATTTCTATGGAGAATGTTTTCAATCAAAGGTTGTAGGTCTTCCCTCCTAAGCTTATCAAAATGAAGAGGAATACCTAAATATTTCACAGGAAACCTACCTAGCACACATTGAAAAATATCAATAAAAGGCTGGCAACCCTCAACCTCCAGATTTATTGGGATGAGCTCAGTCTTAGCATAATTGATTCTCATCCCAGAGATTTGTTCAAAACAGGTAAGGATCCACTTAAGATTGACCGCTACCCTTTCATCATTTTCTAAGAAAAGTAGAGTATCATCTGCATACTGAAGACAAACTACACCACCAGGGACAAAATCAGAGCAAAGACCTCTAATAGCCCCTGATCTAGTACCTCTACAGAGCATTCTAGCAAAAACATCAATCATGATGTTAAACAAAAGAGGGGCAATGGGATCCCCTTGTCTGTGACCCTTGCCAGTCAGAAAAAATCACTTTCAACATCATTAACTTTAACTCCAAAGGAACCACCTTGGGAAATATGTCTAATCAATCTAATAAAGAAAGGATCAAAACCCCTAAGCTCTAGAATCTCAAAAGAAAATCTAAATTAACCCTATCATAGGCTTTCTTATAATCAATTTTGAAAACTAGACCTTTATCCTTCTTTCTATGGACCTCATGGATGACCTCATGAGCAGTCACTACACTTTCTAGAATGAATCTCCCTCTTATAAAGGCAGATTGGTTTATAGATATGATTCTATCAATCACCTTAGCAAGTCTGTTAGTGAGAACTTTTGTGAAAATTTTAAAAGAACAATTCATCAACCTAATAGGTCTAAACTTTTTCATAGACCTAGCATCATTTTCTTTAGGGACTAGAGTAATCATAGCAAAGTTAAGCCTATAGATATCTAGCATGTCCTCAAACCAAGACTGGAACATACAAATGAGGTCAGTTTTAATAATGTCCCAATAGGCCTGATAGAAGAGGAAGGATAAGCCATCTGGGCCAGGAGCACCTTCCCCATAGGAACTAAATACAGCAGTTTTAATCTCTTCTCAGAAAAAGGAGCTTTTAAAATCAAATTTTCTTCTGCACTAATTTTATCATCTAAGCTAAAAAATCCTGACTTAAACGAATGTCAGGTCTATCTTCTTTCTTAAAGAGATTTTGATAATAGCCAGCGGCCACTTTCAACATATCACCAATCTCAGTAACAGGGCCCACAGGACCATCTAAAATATGAATCAACTTCTTCCTTCTACGCTGGTTAGCAACAACATGAAAGTTGTTGTATTTCTATCACCCTCTAAAATATTTTTGTCTCTAGATAACTGCCTAGCCTTAATTTCCTCCAGCACCCAGAAAGAGTTTAAATCCCTCAAGATAGTATCTAATCTCTCTTTTTCTAAAGGAGAGAGCAAAGCAATCTCAGATTTTATGTCTAACTCATCATACTCTTCCATAAGAGCTCTTCTATCCCTTCTGGGAGCCGCTTCTATGTTAATGTTCCAGCCCTTAGCCAATCTTCTGAAATATCTAACCTTACCCTGCCAAATATCTAGGATGTTAGAACTATCTACCCTAAAGGATCGGGCCTTAGTCACAATATCTATAAAGTTTGGCCTATTAATCCACCATTTTTCAAACCTAAATTTTTTAGTTCTAAGCACCTGACCCTCCCCTGAATCCCAAATGATGGGGGTGTGATCACTACCAACTCTAGGTAAAGCTCTAGCACTGGCCAAAGGAAATCTAGGATCAAACTGAGTGGAACAAAAAATTCTATCAATTCTACTCATGATAAAATCCTCCTGATTCTTGCCCCAAGTAAAAGCTCTGCCAGAGAGGCCAATCTCCATCAAAGCCCAGAGCTCAACCTAAGCATTAAATTTATCTACCCATCTGAAGTCTACATTCATATTACTCTTATCCTCAAGGGATACGACTAGATTAAAATCTCCCCCAATTAAAGCTAAACCATCCCAATTTAGAAAAAGCTCATGAAGTTCAGAAATAAACTCTTGCTTTTTTTCCTCATAAGAAGAACCATACATAGTAGTAATTCTACAAACAACATCAGTAATCTTATTTCTAAGAACAACACTAACAGAAAAAGATTTAATGTCCCAGGAAATAACATCAAACAAATCTAAATTAACTCCTACTAGGATCCCTCCTACAGTCCCAGAAGAGGGCAGGAAGTTCCAAGCAAAGTTTCTATTCCCTAAAAGGTTTTTTTAAAAAGTATTACTAATACTATCTTTCTCAGTCTCTTGAAAACCAATGTAATCTACATTTAAAGGAAAGATATTATCCTCTAAGAACTTTTGTCTACCAGGAGCAGAAATACTCCTACTATTCCAAAAAGCACAAATAATTGGAATTTCTTCCTGGGGTGCTTGCTCCGAGATCTGTTAACTACTTCTATCCAACCATCAGCTTCGGCTTACAAATCCTTATCATTATGCAAAGAATTGGAAGAGATGTTGCTACTATCAATTACATCATCTAGGGAGAAAACTACACCTATATCTTTAGAAACTATCTCAATATCAGGAACAGCTAAAACATTAAAAGGGTTTGAATTCATTATACCTTTCATGGTTTTTGGAGCATCTAGATTTGCCCCTTTCTTCAGATCCATAGCTTTTTCCAGAATGCTTTTTTGAATTATCCACCCTAGCACTTTGCCTGACAGCTTGGACAGGGCCCCAAACTTTCTGCTTCTTTTTGTTGTTGTTCCCAGCACCTTCTCCCCCAGACTGAGAGCTAGTGAACACATGCATGATGTCTTCAGGCAAAGCAGCAATCTGAGCACTAATGTTATCCTAACTAGCTTTACCATATACCATCCTATCTTCTTGCTCAGCAGCCCAAAAACTATGAGCCTCTAAAGCCACTCTCTCAGAAGTGATCTCATGTTACCCCAACTTAATACTCTCCAGACTGACATAGCCTTTTTCTAAGAGCAGGTTGAAAACGGTTATAGCAGCATTTTGATCCCCTACCATCCTAACCCTAGAAGCACTAGCACCCCCAGCCTGAGGACAATTCCTGTTCTGCTGAGACTGATTGGTACCAGCATTTCTAAAACCACTATCATCCTCGGAGGCCCCTCTATCATTTCCACCTGCAGTACCATCCTCATTCTCCTTCCTATGATCATTTAGATCATCAGAGGGAAGATCATCCTCATCATCCAGACTGGGAGGTGACACATCTAGAGAAAACCCTAGCTCGAATAGGTGGTTGTTAAACTAAAAAAGTCTCCCAATAGGAAGTTTGGAAGGGTCTCTGGACTTAACTAGGGCCCTAACATCCTTAGCATTATCTTTGAAGATAGAGAGCCATTCAACATCCTCCAGGATCCCATAGGCAGAGACAGCTTGGTCTAGGGTATTCAACTCACACCATTTTGTCTGAAGGCCACTGATAATTATCCACACTTTCTTCAGAGATTCAACTGGTTCAGGGTCATCATTCCATGCCTCAACCTTGACCCAAACCCCTGGCTTGGACACCCCAAACTTTGGATATCCAATCACCTGCTCAACAACAGTGTGAGGAGGAAACTTAACTAGGAAAGTGTTATCTGCCCCTAGCTCCCTAATCTGCCATGGCCAGTTGGTCTTGTAGATTTTTTAGAACTCCTCAACAAGCTCAATAGATGATAGGGACCCCTCCTCAATCAACACCACCCCACAGTTTTTGGTAGAAGCAATTGGAGTAGCAACCACTTCAGGGATCTCGATATGGTAAAAACCAAGGCCTAGGGCACCACTCCCAATGTATCTAGCAACCTGGTGAGGCCTTTTCCTGATAGGGCATTTATCAACCAAATGGCCAAAACTCTTACAGATAAAGCAAATAGGCTTCTTATCACAAGCCATCTGCATGTGACCTGGCTCACCACAGCTCAAACAGATGGCATCAACATAGTTCATCTGACCACCCACATTAGCAGAAACGTGTCCCTCTCTAGCAGAAGAGACTCCCTGTTTCTTCTTGACCTTTTGGGTAATTTTTGATTTGTCATCCTGATCCACCCCCTGAATTTGATGTTGTTGCTGCTGGGAAGAGTTGTTGTTTGGGGTATCCACTGATTAGAACCACCCCCAAACTACGGAGGAGGTTGGAATGGGGGGAAATGGCCATTAAAAATCCATGGTGGGATCATACCTCCAGGAGCAAAGCCAAATGGAGCTTGCCTAGTAAAGAACTGCGGAGAGAACTGGCCAAACTCAAACGACCCTTGTTGCATACCTTGCTGTTGCTGCTGCGCCTGAGGTGGAGGCTGCAGTTGTTGATTTGTCCATAGATCCTGACCACCAGAGTTGCCCTACCACGCCCTGTGCCTCCCCTTCCATGGTCTCCCATCCTACCTTCCTCAACACCAACTCCAAAACCAGGAGGTATCTCAAGACCTAGACACTGTAGACCAGAGAGTTGCTCGATGTGCGCCGCCACCATAGTAAGAGGGACATGAACCCTAGATTCTAGGGAGGTGTGTTTTATACCAGTGGCCAGCAGGAGAGGCTGAATTTGCGGTGCGGATGTCCGCAGATGGATGTGTGGATCTCCAGGCACCCAGAGCTGGGAGAAAAAGTCCTCTGCACTTTCCTCCCTACCCTCAACCACCATTCCCTTTCCCTTCACTCTGACCAATGGCCCCCTCCAGGGCCCGAATCTTCCCTTCTGCTGCCTCCTCCCTCTTCAGTCTAGCTGTCCTACAGTTCTGTTGGTATAGCAACATGGTGGCGAGGAATCTGATCCTCCCGAAAAGCTTCTAGAGTCGCAGCAAACAACGAGGTCTGTAGGTTGAGATCGAGGAGCGCGAGTGCTGCCGACCATTCCTTCAGCGAGAACTCTGACACAACTGGTACAGTCTCGAGCGCCCTCAGCAGTTCCTGACGGCAGACCTGCACGAACCGAGAGAGCAGTGAGCATGCTCTCTTCGTTCTCCCCTTCTTCCTTTCGACCTTCGTTGACGCAGCAATCCCCACCAACACTGCACTCTGTTCGGTGCACTTCAGGAGCTTGCTCACCGCCATGCTCCTCCGCAGAACCTTCCTCCATCGACCTCGCTTGAACTGGCTCGGCCTCGATGAGGATTGGACCGAAGGAACCGATGCAGAGGTTGAACGACTCCCCGTACGAACTTGTTGGCCTCCCGCCTGGCTCCACTGAGAATGTCTTCTCCGAGCACCCCAATCCGCGACCACCGCATCGTGAAGACGCCTGGGTGGTTGGGGATTCAGGCCACCAAATCTCCCCCTCACTTCACCTCCGCGACTCACCTCCCGAACCCTCGTCTGCATTTCTAGAAATCGCCAGTGTCAGCCTCCGGTGAATCCCAGATTCAAAATCCAGAAATCTCGCCGTCGGTGGTGAGCTCTGCGAGGTGCGGAATCTAAGCGGGTTTCTGGGAGTAGGTGGAGGGGAAGCAGGCAAAGCCAGGGTAGGACAAGGACCCGCGCTTGACCCGCGAGGACCGCCATGGGGGGAAACCGAGGTGGTTCCGCCATGAACAGAGCCCTGGGTCGAAACAAGAGAGGAGACGTGTTGGAGCGACGACATCCGGTTTTGCTACCGAATGTAGACTAATCGTTACCTCACATATTTCTGATCTTCAAATATCAAACTTCAGTGTCATTAGCTTTGCTTGATACTGTACTAAATAACCGCTGCTGACCTGGATGCCGGCATTGGGGCGGTAGCACGAAGCCATGTATGTGCGCCTGGCCATCTGCTAGCAAGGCATAGCCGACACGCCACTGTGCAGAACCTTAAACGTCAGCCGGTCGGCCACAAAGAAGCATAAACACAAACACAAAGATTTTAGAAGAGATTCTCCTGCAGCTATCATCTCATCCGGCACTGGTATATCAGACACCAGCCTAACCCATACATGAATTAATATATCCATCTCACAGAGCTTTACCTCGCATACCTTCAGCACAAACACGAACAAACACATTGCGGCGTGCCGCGGACACAAAAGTGCCGTCAGTAAAGATAGCGGTTGTGTTCTCAGTAGTTGCGAGCAGAAGACAACAAGCGTCTCGACGGCTGGTGGAGCTGCACTGCAACTGAAAGATACCTTCAGCCTCGAACTCGGTTTATGTTCGTGTTGACAAGGACCATGGTATCGCCAATGTTGTCACAAGGACTCACCCTGTCAGGTTTCGTTCGCTGGTTGAAGTGCGGGGAAGCAAACTTTTGCATGCCTTATGGTCCCTGGGAACTCACCACAATCAGCACCCCTAGGGTGCCGCATCTTCTCATGCCACTATGCCTTCGAACGCTCAGCTGCAGCCTACTCGCCCACGTCTTCCAGTTATGTTTTTGCTCCAGCTATAGCTGCCCTAAGGTTAGCCCTCTTTACCCAATTCTCGATCTAGGAATTCTATTCACGATGCCTCCTATCCCTATGCCGAGACAAGAGCGAATGGATACAATGAAAATGTCATGACACGGCCACCAAATGTCGATCAAATTGGGCTTTTGACCTCCATGTTTCCCTTATGTTTTGTTCTCTTATTATCCTCTGGACGCTTTTTATATAAGTGAAACGGGAAAACAAGGAAAGAGCAAAGTGATTGTAGATCTCAAACATGTAATATTCTATTAATGGTCCTCATCGTACGATAGTAGGTGATGCTTTATGTATCCCAAAAAAATGTCAATATTTCAAACAACACCTATATAAAAAAAATCAGTGGGACCAATCAGTGGGCGTTGATGATGTGGACGGCGTGCGGAGATGGATGGCCTCATGGCCCGCCACCGCCAACATCAAGTTCCAGGCCAGCGCGGAGGAATCCAACTGGTTTTGCCGGCGTGGAACCGAAGCCAATTGCCAGGGCCACCGAGGACAACATGTATAAAAATGAGAGAAAGTAAAAACACCAGGGATGCACACAGCTAGCAACAAAATAAAAAGAGAGAGAAAATAAAAAACAAAGGCTCCGTTGTGTACAACCACTTGCAAGAGGAGCATTCTAACCATCCTGAAAACAACACCTATACTATAAACAAGGCTCTCCAAAATCAACGCCTCAAAGAAGAAAACAATGCACGAGCAAAGATCTTGGGGTTTCACTCCGCATATAGTCTAGATTTACAAAACAATGCCTTCAGCAAGAACACTGCCAGGACAACCAGCGTGGTACCGAAGCCAATTGCCAGGACCATCGAGGACAACATGTATAGTCCATGCCATCTAAAGAGAGGAAAAGAAGAGAGCCTCCGATTTCTTTCTTGTGATGCCTTGAGCCTCCATGGATATACATCAATCCCTTGAGCCTCCATGTTGGTCATATAGTCTCATTATCTACTAATCCATGGCGAGGAGGAGGTAGCCGCACCACCGCGCCACGGATGAACCTGACGAAGGAGCTCACTTGCTAATGTCAGGACGTCTGTTGCCCATCCTGTCGATGTTGATGCGGCCTCTGTCGATCGACCGTCCACATCACGCCTCATTGATGGAGAGGAAACGAATTGATGACATCAGGTAGGAAAAGTCCTTCTGATTTTACACCTATAGCTATGGGATTTGTTTGATTTGTTTCCTATTTTATCCTTCAGCGCAGAAAATACTACTCCCCCGACCAAGTAGTATTGATTGATCTAAACCACTTGATTGACTTGGATGGATGGTTCATATCAGTTAGGCCCTACCGTAAAAGATCTCAATGAAAAAAACAGCTCGGGAATACATGTAAAATTCAACCGATGCAACCTGAATCTGCAGTGTGAAGGCGCTTGAGAAAATATAGCTAGTGTTGTGCTCTTTCTAATTGTCCAACGAACCAGTGATGGACACCATCGGTTTGTCCTTTTAAGCCATCTTCATCCACCAATCCTGGACGGAAAGTTCCGCTGTCCACTAATCCAGATGTTTGGGGTCCCTAGCAAACCTTTCACCAACCACCAAATTATCCTAGAGTAACAACATTGACAGAAGAGGTACACTGCCATCTCTTTTGTTTGCTTCCAATGCGGGAAAAGACCACAATTTAATCACCCTCTTTTTTTCAGTGTATCCGATCGTCCACTCATCCATCCAGATGTTTTGGATCCATAGCCAAGCTCTCACCAACCCCTCAAAGCCTCTTAGAGTAATGGCATTTGAAGAAGAGGTGCGCCGTCGTCTCTTGCGTTTGCTTGCAAATCGGGCAAAGCCACATAGTGCCGTCCATAGCCTATTTTGGATCGCAAACTATGCAATGAATTTTACTTTTGGCTTGGCCCAAGCTTTCCACATGAGATTATAATAAAGAGAGATGTAGGTGGATCAACAATTCAGTACCATCATAAAGAGGAGTATATGTTGATACACATACACCCCAGATTACATGAGTATCATGTGTACATTCTCTGTTTTAGTTCTTAGCAGAATCAGCTGCAACTCCTCCCACACAAGCCACGACTCTGCCAAACCGAATCGTACCATCGTTATTTGACAATATTTAACTACGACATGCTCGTTTCTCCCATAGTTCCTTTGGAACTTCTTCATATATGAAGATCTAACGGAAGAAATGACATCTAGAATTGATGGAAACCGATATATAAAGAATGGAAAAGAAGAAGAAGCACAAAAGGATATTCATGCGAAGGATCTGATGGCGACAGGGTGCAATGTGATTGAAATTGGAAGCACCGGGAAAAATGTTATGGGCACATGGTATCTTATTAGGTGGCTACATGTCCTTAAACACCAGGGATGCACACAGTTAGCAACAAAATAAAAAAAGAGAGAAAATAAAAAACAAAGGCTCCGTTGTCTACAACCACTCGCAAGAGGAGCACTTTCTAACCATCCCGAAAACAACATCTGTACTACAAACAAGGCTCTCTAAAATCAACGTCTCCGAGAAGGAAACAATGCACGAGTGTTGTTGTCACCCAATCAAAGATCTTGGGGTTTCACTCTGTAGATAGTCTGAATTTCCAAAATAATGCCTTTAGCAAGGGCACTGCCAGGACAACCAATGAAGGCCAGACCTTGGGGTTTATCCTGGAAATCAAGTCTCGGTACTCGAGGAGGATAACGAAAAATGCAGTCCACCTGTGTTGCCACCGCCGCTCACCAAGGGTGCCGCTGCAAATCGCCACCTGACACACATGGAGAACCTGTGACGCTATGTCTTCCTCACAACCAGTACCCTATCCGTCATTTCCAACCTCCGATCGCAACCACCATGACTTTTTCCTCATAATAAGACATGTCCCATGGCATCGACCAGAAGGCCAAGCTTCGCGCCTCGTCCAAGTGAATGAGCGCACACGGTGCATCGATTCCGCTCTAGCTATATCTAGATGTCGAGACCGAGCTTTCATGGGCTCACCCCGATCTTGACTCGGCCCGTGGGAGCTCTGGACCGGGCTGAGCTCAATTTCTTGGACCGTGGCGAGCTAGGGCTGAGCCATGCTCGGCTCAGGCCAGCTCGTCTATCTCGTCTTGCGTGCGCGGCGACCACAACCAAAATCATGCCGCTCACGTGGTCCTCGCTACAATAAGCATGATGGTGTGGTTAGATCAAGAAAATGATCAATTTAGTGATCACAACATCTAATCCAATTCCATGCACGCAAGCTATTCGATGAAATGAAAACGTAGTAAGTTTGACCATGTCGGCCTTCCACACTCTCCATGGCATCGCCCCGCCACGCCAGGCTGCCGCCACTAGCATGTAACGCCGCATCCCTTCCTCTTGCTCCACGGCATCCTTGCTCGCTGCCATGGACTATAGCTATTGCTGGCTCGCGAGCTGCATCGAGCTTTTGATAAGCTCGGGCCAAGATCCACCTTGCGGCTCGCCGACAGCTTCGAGCTGGCTTGGGCTCAATACTTCTAGACCGAGCTTTTCTCGGACTGAGCCCAAGCTGGACTGAGCTGGCTCGCGTCCAGCCATAGCTATAGCAATCTAGTAGCGTCATGCGCCAAACTGCAGAATACTCGGAGAAGCAAACTGGAACTCGTGGGCAGCCAGATCCAGAAGGCTGCCATGAAGTAGTTCGACGCCATGGTTCTCGGAAAACTGTAGGGTCATACCAACTTTATTCTTCGATGCCGACGAGCAGGCCCCCATGCCGTCATCCGCCGCCGACCGACGACAATGGAGATTTTGGCAACCTCCACCGGGGAAGGGAAGGGTGTTGGAATTTGCCCACAGATCGACTACATCAAACTAGGCAAACAAACACGTTTGAAAAATCTTATGACCAAGGGCACGTATCATACCCGTTCTTTTCTTTATTTTGTTCTCAACTCACACGGTACATCAAAGTTATAGCCCTACCCGTGTATATATACACGTCTTGACACCAACACAAAACCAAACCCGACTCAAACTAGAAAACCTACGTAGATACACACACACCACACATACCAAACAACTAGTACTTGGACTAGGAGTCACACTCCATGTCCAAATCGGGCACTACCAAACTGATCAAGATTAAGCTAACAATCTCTCCCTAATCTTGATCAACGACTCTTTGTCTTCCATGCTTCTTTTGGTCTTGACTCGTTGTAGATCTGCGTCTTGTCTAGGTCTCGCACCACGACAAGTCTGATTGGCTCTCCCCAATTTCAACTTGGCGAATTTACGGAACAACTCAAGTATGATCCGGACTACCCAGCCACGCTAGCAACCTTGTGGAATCGCACCACCCGTGGAACACACCGTCCACCCTAGCGCAATACATGCCGACCTCCTGGCGTGGACTAGACCATCCACTTCGGCCTCATGTAGAGACAGGTCCTCATTGAAGAGGCTCCCCTTCACTGGTTTACCGCCCCCTTCACACTTGAACTTGATCCTCTCGTCGAGACACATAGACGACCTGATCGAGGCACGCAAATTGCGTCTTCGTCCATACGATGAACAGTCCATCAACCTTCATTCGCTTCAGCTGCAACGGATCCTCACAGAGACAGGCACTTGGACACGACAACGACTCACAGACACAACACCGACTGAACGTGCTACCTTGCACACACTTTACTCCTTGACTCATACTTTCCCGGATGACGATCTTGACAAGATTCTCCAGCACCGCACCCGGCACCATCGCACTCATCAACGATCATCCCCATCCACCACCTTGCCGACGACGCCTCGCCCGCCGTCTTCCTCCTTGTCGCTCCTCCGAGCGACGATCTCCCGCCATCTCACCGATGACAGCATGTCTGCCGTCTCCACCCAATCGCCCGCCCCGAGGTGCTAGTCGGGTCGCCTCCCCGGGGCAAGCGTGGCTTCAAATCTTTAACCTCGCTCTGATACCAATTGTTGGAATTTGCCCACAGATCGACTACATCAAACTAGGCAAACAAACACGCTTGAAAAATATTATGACCAAGGGCACGTATCATATCCGTTCTTTTCTTTATTTTGTTCTTAACTCACACGGTACATCAAAGTTATAGCCCTACCCGTGTATGTATACACGTCTTGACATCAACACAAAATCAAACCCGACTCAAACTAGAAAACCTACATAGACTTGGACACACACACCACACATACCAAACAACTAGTACTTGGACTAGGAGTCACACTCCATGTCCAAATCGGGCACTACCAAACTGATCAAGATTAAGCTAACAAAGGGTAAGTGCACCAGCGATAGAACCGTCCATCTCCGTGAGGTGCCACAACACACAGTAGACCACGACCCAACCTAGATCGGGTTCGCGCGCCTGGCCACCGGCAGCGCCGCGCCTCCGCACATCGGAAGGCCTGGCCACCGCTTTGCCCGGTCACCACGTCCCGGAGGACCTCTGCGTCGCTGACGGGCGCTCTGCCACCGCACATTTGTCGTTGCTTCACCTCCCGCGCGTAGAGCTTCTACAGGGAGCGCCTCCTAGCCCTCTACCATTTGGCGGCCGGGCACCGCAACCACCGTTGGCGCCGTCGGTGTTAGTGGCCAAGGAATCCCACGGGAGGGAGCTCTTCGCCATAGGTTCGGGAGGGAGCGTTTTCGGTTTCGTCATGAAACTGTATGATAGATGCATGTGTATTATTGTAAGTGTGTCTAAATTGTACTTAGACAACTAGATGGAGGAATACCACAGCTGCTAGCTCATCTCCGTGTAGCCCAGGAAAGCAAAGAAAGTCGCTTGACTATGGAACGGTTGAAGCACGATCTGAACATTGACCTAACACAAAAGGGCTGTGTTTGCCCACAAAAGGGGGAGCTAAAATGGCCTGCCTCCGACGGCAATGTTATATATGGTGGCTTAACAACAATATTGCATGGCAAATGCAATACTTTTTTGGTGCTACCTAATGCATCTTCCTTGCGCAGCTAGGCTAGCTAACTAGAATAGTCCTAGCGTGAGTTCCAAACGAACCAGCCGTGACCCCAGATTCCAGATAGAGTAATGGACATTTCAAAGCCCAACTGAACTCGGTCCTGGTTTTAACGACACGAGCATCGAAACAACATGTGTCAAGTTTCTTCACGGCTGCAGTACTCCTCTTAGCGGTGTTGTACTCAGGCGCAATGGGAATCCTATTCCTGGTACCTCTCAGTCCCATGCATCCTTGTTATGCAAACAGATTTGATGCAAATGGAGATACCTCTCAGTCTTAGCAGTGTTGTACCAGGAGGGAGTTTGTGCTGAAATGAGAGGACCAAGTGTCTTTCAAGCGTTTCCATGGGGATTTTAATTATGCATCTATTCTTGATTTAGCATGGCATGATCACATAAGGGTTGAATTGTCTCTCTATTTAATATGGATGCACTTTTGTGCTAATGAAAGTGTAAGTGCTTAAATTGAAGACTCGTCATTTATATATGCATTTCAATCATATCACTGATTCACATCCTTATTTCTATGTAAACATGTGAGACACAATGCAATCTATGAGATATACCTCATCCATAGTCCTCTCCAATTCCAACAAGGTTCTAAATGAGGCACAACAAGGGCTACTGTCATATCAAGAAGATAAAGAAGTAACCAAGAAAAACTAAATTCTCTTATTAGTGTATCTCTCTCTCTCTCTCTCTCTCTCATTTCTATAGCTAGATATTCGATCTATGTCGAAATGCATGTAAGTACATGTGGTGTATAAAATGTACAATCGAATATAACTGAGACTTGCTACTCTATTTTGATGAAATGTTGCATGGCTTGCTGGTACAATTGGGATGCAGGTGCTACTAATAGGTGCAGTACCAACACGAAAGTAAGCAGCATAATCATTTGCCATGTTTGGTAAAAGCAGATGATTACATTAAACTCACTTTGTGCGGATATAGGTAAACTCATACGTCAAAACATTTATATCTATCTCTGATCTTCCGTAAATGCACACGATAGGGGAAGCCAAACCATGTGCCAAGGAGTTCCCTTTTGCATATGATTTCATTCCTACAAGTGTGTGCTAAAAATCACCCTTTGAAAATGGTTAACCAAACCGTATACGTTGTAGAGGCACATCGTCCAACCTTGCATAGTGGCGGCTCTATTCACCATGTGTGATGGGTGATTTCAACCATGTGTGAAGGCATGTTCTGTACTAGTGAAGGGTTATTCGTGCAGAGGAACTGCTAGGGACATGGTGCAATATGACTGAAATTGGAAGCATTGGGAAGAAGGTTATGAGCACATGATGTCTTATTTGATGGCAAACACAAATTTCTTGCACATGGAGAAACATCTTCCGTTCTATCATGGAATAATTTATTAGGCATGTTTGTTATCTGCGGTATGTTTTGGTGCAAGTTACATGGCGCAACCTGCCACCATGTATTTGTGTATCATGCTTGAATTATCCAGCTTATGTCTTTAGGTATGTTTGTTTATCCAAGAAAATATGTTCTTTTGGTTTTTTTTCTGTTGGGTGCCATGCGTCCCAGGTGGTACCTAACCAACATATATGGATGCTTGAGCATTCAGTTCTTCTAGAAATCAATCATTTTAATTGATCCTTTAAAGGGTTCGTTTTGGATTGTGGAAACCACTTTCTTAGATATGTGGTGTGCAATTACTTGGTTTCAACACATGAAAAGTAGTGGGCTTGAAATCCAACCCCTGGCTGTATGATTACGAGGGTTGAACATTAGCATACTAGCTAGCAAATCAAACCTCATGTTTGACCCATAACGTTTGTGGTTATTTTGTTAGTCTTGAAGATTTGCAACTCCATTTTTAAGCTCAAACTGCATGTGTAGAGGTGACTCATGTGTATGAGTGTAAGTGCATCTAAATTTGTACTAGACATTTTGTAAAGAAATGATGAAGTTACAACCCTTGGACATAGATAAATTGATGCAACAACCAGAGTGACATAGTACCCTTTTTCCTATGTTAGGAAGTTAGAAGCGCAACCCTACCAATCTGGTCTAGTGCATGAACGATCGCCTTGTATAAGAAGCGTGCTACAACCTACAATGCATAACCTATGTGTGTGTGCCGCATCCTAGAGCGGCAATGTCTTGTCCCCTAAAAAAGTCGAGCTCAAGGATCGAACTTAAGGGAGGAATACCGCTGACCTACAACGTACAATACATACCCTATGTGTGTGGGCTGATTTAGGCAGAGTGTTGGACATTTCAAAGCCCAACTAAGCCCAACTCGGTCCTGGTTTCAGACATGGGGCATCAAAACAACATTTATCAAGTGTCTTCACGGTTCTAATCGACCCCGTGGCAGTGTTGTACTCTAGCGCAATGGGAATCCTATTCCTGATATCTCTCAGTCCCATCTTTATTATGCAAATGGATTTGAAGAAAATGGAGATACCATGAAATTGGATATGTGTGCCCTTATATCGCTTTTCTTTTGCTCCTTTTCTATAGTTTATATATAACCAAAGAGAGACAAAGAGATGGGGTTCCATATATTCTAGTAAGTAGATACTGTATTTATGATAGTCATAAATTGTAGCTAGACCCGCTTAATATTTCTTACAGATTAGAGTTGGCACATATAGTATACTATATATTGTGAGTCCGAAATGATTTTCCAAAAGGAAGCTTAGTACACCATACACATATGAAGCTTGTTGAGTTGATCCATTCTTGTTCTTATAAGATAAAAATAAGAAGCATATAAGAAATATTTATGGGTCACATGTATATGGATCATATGATATCATGCTTGTCTCGTGAGTTTATACTTTCATGTATTTTCTTAGAGTTATCTCGTACTTCTAGTCTCATCCGGCCCCACTAGATTACATAGGAACGTGACCCTTACTTCGCCGATTGAGGTCCTTCCCTCATGGGATGTTTCCAACTCCCATAGCTTTACCTCCCACCTAAACCTTCAAACCATTACAACAAAACTATGTTTGATCAAATTCTAGACCCACCTTTCTGTTTAGAAGTTTCTCTTTATATGAAATTCCTACAATATTAGGGAGCTTAGAAAAACAGTCACTTGTTTCTTGAAATCACAACGTGTTACATTATTCTTCCCCTAAGCATAGGACGCACTTTTTGTAGAGGGAAATGACCTTGTCATGGTCTCTTTTCTATTTAAAACTTGTGTAGGACAAATATCAGCCTTGTGAATAATCGACCACCGATCGTTTTCTTTCATCGGCCCAAGCAATGATACCGCCAACATCCTTCACAGATTAGTAATAGTGGCATCCCAACTGCCATCATATGTTATGTCGTCCATGCCTAGAGGATCATGTCTAGAAGCTTTGTTTTGAGATATACTCATTGCCTCTAGCTAGATCAGTGGATTAGAGTTATGGGACAACTGCTCCATTATCCTGACTATATTTAATCAAACTGCTCCAATGGGAGAGTGTATAATCCAACATTCTCAAGAGCACCTCCATACTAGACCAAGGATCTCTATTGGAGCATTAATCATTTCATATTTTCCACAACGCTCAGGTAATAGGTGCATTGAAAAAATTAGGCACATTATGATTGGATTCACTGATCCACATACTAAAAATCTTCTCAAACTGGCAGTAAGTCTATTCAGTCCAGTTGTCCTTCTAACTTATTATGTCCAACTCACACTAACAATGATGTATCAAAAAATAAATGTATACATGATTCAAGTGCAGAGAATAAAAAACAAGTAAGATCATTAATGGTATGTCTTTTAATCATATTATATCTAGTAATAATCTTATTATGAGATAATAATGACATGAAGAAATGTATCTTTCAAGGCACGTAATTTTCCATACAACAAGAACATGAGTAGACAAAATGCCTCTAATATTTATTATTGCATACATGGAACTATCACTATAAATACCTTTTAGATTAAAATTTCCAAAGGATTGAATCCTCTTCTCCACTACATGTAAATAGTTAGCAATCTCAAGGATCTCATAACCATTGAAGCATAAAATCCTGATTAAAATATCTTCTAAACACAATGTTAAGCTACTCAACATCCTAAAAATGTTCCCGTACAGATTAACTAGGCTAGCATAGACAAACCAATAATCCTCCCATAGCATTACCGTCATTTTTGTCCCTGCTTTCAGCTAATGTCCCATTTTAGGAGAACTTACAACCCATAGGACACGTTTCCAGTAAGGGAGGCACAAACTGAGAACAAGATAAATATTGGGATTGTTCTTATTATGTTTATGATCAATGATCTGGTTCTAGATCTTTTTATTATTTGGGTGACATATTTTAATCTAGGAGACCAAATATTACAAGTTCATCTCAGTTAGATTTGGGACTCCTAGTCCACCAAATTCCCCCTTCCCGAAAACAAATCCAGTTAGCTAGATGGTACTTACATGGCATTCATAATCATACCACAAGGAATTGAGGCATTTGAGATTTAGTGAGAGGAATGACCCACTTGCGGAACTTAAATACACTAAGTAAATATATGAGAATGTCAGCCAAGAAGCTCCTAGCTAGCTCTAGCTTGTCTGCATTAGAAATCAACCTCCATGTCCATGCAACAACTTTCTTGATGATTTTACCAACAAGTGGTTGTAGGTCTTCTTTTTATGCTTGATATGATGCAAAGAAGCTCCCAAATATTTCAAAGGAAATCTACCAAATCTACAAATCTATGTTTGTAGGTTATAGTTGTTAAATATTTATGCCTTTTTTAGCATACTCCTAGATATTTTAAAAAACATAAAAAGTTGTTCTCGCACATATATCTAAACTTTAATTAGTATGAAACTTGGTATATTTTTATTATATATGCTTGGTCTAATAAGTGGATCTCGGTTTTACCTTTGTTGTTTTGGAGAAATAGTGAAATTTACTATAGTAGCATACTTCACTTCACATCATTAGGCCGTGATATCATTAAGGAGTTTATGATATCACCAACTGCTAGTGGATACTAAATTGATGCACTAGCCATCTTAACCAAAAGTTCGAATAGATGGAAAGGGTTAGGCCATATATTCATATTCTCAACACTCCCCTCACATTTAGCCTATTTTAGTCCTTTGGTGCAGGTCGCGGAGTCTTTTTTCTTAACTACATCAGCAGGGTCTTGAACTTGAGACCTCTTGGCTTTGACACCAAATGAATTGATGCACTTGCAATCTGAACTAAAAGTACGAACATATGGAAATGGTTAGGCTATATATTCATATTCTTAACATTGGAGACTAGGGCTATAATAAAATCTCAAGGATCACAAGTGGCTCAAGATCGACTCGCTTTTTAGCTTGACTCGAGATCCACTCTAAAATAAATGAGCCGAGTACGAGTGTCTTATATAGTTTGATGGCAAAACAAGGTTGTCATGATCCAATGCTAATTCACTCAATTTATCTTGACCACTCAAAAAATGCAATAATCATATTACAAATTTAAATGAAACATGACACTAGTAGAAAACAGGCCTTTCGTCCAGGCCATTAGTCCCAGCTGTGGCTGGGTCCGGAACTAATGGCCCTGGCCGGACGGCCCGAACCACCCAGAACCATATGTCACGGCCCGTTAGACCCCATTAGTCCCGGTCTGAGGCTCAAACCGGGATTAAAGGGCCCTGGCCCTGCCGCTCGCTGGGGGCACCCCCTTAAGTCCCGGTTTGATCGTCAAACCGGGACTAGTGGTCTGGCCCTATATATACGCACAGCCCCCTCCCCCTCTCAACTGTTTTTTTCCTGGTGGGAGAGAGTGTTGTTGTGCTATTTTTTCTTGTTCGTACATATGCACTAGAGGTGTTCGGTGAAATGTCCGTTAGAGCGATGCAAGTTTAGGTCACACAAGACAGACATGATATGAGGTGCCCGAGCCACACTTAAGTTTTCTCATCTATGTTTCCAAGTGTAATAAAAGGTTAGCAACTATTTTCTCGTTAAGACCGTCGTGTGGTACTAATTTTAGCATAGTGATTGCGTTGACATATATTTGTATGATACAGATGATCCATCCATGGATGTATAGTGACCGACGCTCTGCCGCTTTCAGAGAAGGCGTGCGTTCTTTTCGAGTTATAGCCGAGGAGAACAAGCGACGGGATGGTTTTATGTGTTGTCCATGTGTTGACTGTAGGAATGAGAAGGCTCACACTTCCGCAAGAGTCATTCAGAGCCACCTGCTTCGGTCTAGTTTTATGTCTGGCTATAATGTTTGGACCAAACACGGAGAAAGAGGGGTTGTGGTGGAAGACGGCGATGAAGAAGAGAACGATGATGACAATTACCGATCTATGTTCCCTGAATACGCTGATACCGTAATGGAAGACAATGAAGAAGAAGGAGGTGAAGAACGGGAACCAGACCGGCCCGCTGATGATCTTGGTCGGGTCATTTCTGATGCAAAGCGAGACTGCGACACAGAAAAGGAGAGGTTGCAGTTTGAGCAGATGTTACAGGACCACAACAAATTGTTGTACCCAACTTGTGAAGATGGTTAGAAGAAGCTGGGTAGCACACTGGAATTGCTGAAGTAGAAGGCAGAGACCGGTGTGACTGACTCGGGATTTGAGAAGTTGCTGGTACTCATGAAGAGTTTGCTTCCAAGAAATAACGAATTGCCCGCCAGTACATACGAAGCAAAGAATCTCGTCTGCCCTCTAGGATTAGATGTGTGCAGAAGATACATGCGTGCCCTAATGACTGTATCCTCTACCGCGGTGAGAAGTACGAGAATTTGGATAAATGCCCGGTATGCACTGCATTGTGGTATAAGATCAGAAAAGATGACCCTGGTGATGTTGATGGCGAGCCACCCAGGAAGAGGGTTCCTGCCAAGGTGATGTGCTATGCTCCTATAATACCACGATTGAAACGCTTGTTCATAAACAAAGAGCATGCCAAGTTGTTGCGATGGCACATGGAAGAACGTAAGAAAGACGGGATGTTGAGGCACCCCGCTGATGGTCGACGGTGGAGAAAAATCGAGAGAGACTTCCCGAAACTTTTCTGGTGAAGCAAGAAACTTATGGTTTGGTCTAAGTACAGATGTCATGAATCCTTTTGGGGATCAGAGCTACAGTCACAGCACCTGGCCCGTCACTCTATGTATCTACAACCTTCCTCCTTGGTTGTGCATCAAGCGGAAGTTCATTATGATGTCAGTGCTCATCCAAGGCCCGAAGCAACCCGGCAACGATATTGATGTGTACCTAAGGCCATTAGTTGATGAACTTTTACAGTTGTGGGCCGAACCAGGTTTACGTTTGTGGGATGAGCACAAACAGGAGCCATTCGACCTACGAGCGTTGCTATTCGTAACCATCAATGATTGGCCTGCTCTTAGTAACATCTCAGGACAAAGAAAACAAGGGATATAATGCATGCACACACTGTTTAGATGACACTAAAAGTATATATCTGGATAAATCTAGGAAGAATGTGTACCCATACAATCGTCGTTTTCTTCCGCCCAGACACCCCTTAAGGAAAAAAGGCACGCATTTCGATGGCGAGGCAGATCACCGGAAGAAGCCTGCCCCCGTACTGGTGCTGATGTATTTGTTATGGTCAAGGATTTAAATGTAATATTTGGAAAGGGTCCCGGAGGACAACCTGTTCCGAAAGACGTCGACGGACGCGCACCCATGTGGAAGAAGAAATCTATATTTTGGGAGCTACCCTATTGGGAAGTCCATGATGTCTGCTCTGCAATCGACGTGATGCACCTGACAAAGAATCTTTGCGTGAATATTCTAGGCTTCTTGGGCTTGTATGGGAAGTCAAAAGTGTAGGGTTTCGTAGCATGGAAAACAAAAAATTTCTACCGCATACAAACAAACAAGCCAAGATCTATCTACTAGATTGTAGCAACGAGTCGATGGAATAACTCACCCTCGAAGATTCCAAAGTGTTTAACGAGAGCGGATTCTCGTGGGTGATGTAGTCGTACTCTTCCCGATCTCAAGATCGCGTAGACGATCCTTCCGGCGCTGCGTTCCGGCAGCGCTCCCGCAGTCGGCCACACGTTCGGTACTCGACGAAGACCTTCCTCTCCCTTGTTCCAGCAGGCAGCAGAGGTTGTAGCACTCTCCTCGCGATTCCGGCAGCACAACGGCGTGGTACCGGAAGTAGAGGGGAGATCTCGCAGGGCTTCGCCTTAAGCCGGAGCGAGTATGGTGGAGTATGAGAGAGTCCCTCGGTGTTCTAGGGTTTAGACACACCAAGGAGGGGGCAAGCCGGCGGCTAGGGATTAGCTAGACGGCGGCTAGGGTTTTCCCTAGGGCCGGCGGCGGCTATGGAGGCGGCGGCGGCTTGGGGCTAGGGTTTGGAGGAGAGGATCTTGTGTGTGTCTAGGAGGGAGCCCTGCCCCTCCTTATATAGGTGGAGGGGCCGGCCGGCCAAGGGAGAGGAGTCCCTCCCCAACTTGGCTTGGAGGGTGCCGCCGGTTGGAGGAGGGAACTCCTCCCCAACTCGGTTTCCCACTCCTCCTCTTTTCCTCTTTCCAAATTTAGCCGTTTGACTTTTCAAACTAGCTGTTTGACTTTTCAAACTAGGATTTGAATTAATCCTTTATTTGGTTCAGCGATGACACTTAGTACATGATGCAATCATACCAACTTGATACAACACATTCATGTACCCTTCCCCTCCGGAGTGCCGGACATTCCGGAACCTTCTAGAACATTCCCGATGAAAACACCGGAACCATTCCTCAACTCCGAAACGGGACTTTCCTTATATGAATCTTATTCTCCAGACCATTCCGGATCTCCTCGTGATATCCTGGATCCCATCCGGGTCTCCGAACAACATTCGGTCTCTTTCTCATCATTCCATAACTACTCAAAACAACGTCGAATCCTTAAGTGTGTCTCCCTACGGTTCGTGAATTATGCGGACATGATCGAGACACTTCTCCGAACAATAACCAATAGAGGAATCTGAAAATTCATATGGCTCCCACATATTTCTACGATTACTTTGCGATCGAATGAACCACTTACATATGATATCAATTTCCCTTTGTCTCACGATAGTTTACTTATCTGAGGTTATGATCGTCGGTATCTCTGCATACCTAGTTCAACCTCGTTACTGATAAGTACTCTTTTCTCGTTCCCGTGATATGTGATCCCTTGTGAGCCAGTCACATGATTGCAAGCTAATTGGATGACATTTCACCGAGAGGGCCCAGAGTATATCTATCCGTCATATGGATGGACAAATCCCACTCTTGATCCATGTGTTTCAACCAATACTTTCCGAACACTCAATGCCACCTTTATAGCCACCCAGTTACGGTGTGGTGTTTGATGTCATCAAAGCATCCATCCAGCAAAGGTGATATGCATGATCTCATGGTCGAAGGAATTAAATTACTATGTATCAGAAAGCATATAGCAATTAAACTATTAAAATGACTTGATCTTTATGCTACGCTTATCTATAGGAGTATGTCCATCATATCATTCTCCTAACAATATGATCTTGTTGTTAATAACATCTCAATGTTCATGATAGGGAAACCACAATCATCTATTAACCAACAAGCTAGTATTATATAGAGGCTTTACTAGGGACTTCAAATTAAGTTTACAAATCACACAAGTATCAATGTTTCCTTGTTAATACTATTATAGCATGAATGTAAACATTTATCATAAACACAAAGATATAATAATAACTACATTTATTATTGCCTCTAGGGCATATCTCCAACAGTCTCCCACTTGCACTAGAGTCATCTAATCTAGATTACATGGTAATATACCGAACACCCATGGCAGTTTGGTGCTGGTCATGTTTTGCCCTCGAGAGAGGTTTAGTCAACGGATCCGCCACATTCAGATATGTGTGTACTTTGCAAATCTTTATATCCCTATCTTGGAAATGTTCTCGAATAGCGTGAAAATGTAGCTTGATATGCTTCAGCTTCTTGTGTGACCTTGGTTCTTGCGCATTGGCTATGGCGCCCATGTTATCACAGTAGATAGACATTGGGTCCAGCGCACTAGGAACCACACCTAGCTCTGTAATGAACTCTTTCATCCATATCGCTTCTTGTGAAGCCTCCGAAGCAGCCATGTATTCCGATTCAGTTGAAGATCTCGCCACAACACTTTGCTTTGCACTCCTCCAGCTAACTGCTGCACGATTCAAAATAAATACGTATCCAGATTGTGATTTAGAATCATCCGGATCGGTGTTCCAACTAGCATTGGTGTAACCATTAAAAACGAGCTGTTCATCACCTCCATAAGAAAGAACCATATCCTTAGTTCTTCTCAAGTACTTAAGGATGTTTTTGACCGCTGTCCAATGATCCACTCCTGGATCACTTTGATATCTGTTAGTTAAACTAACAGCATATGCAATGTCGGGTCTAGTATATAGCATGGCATACATTAGAGATCCTATGGCTGAGGAATAGGGAGTCTTACTCATCCTTTCTCTATCTTCTGCCGATGTCGGACTTTGAGTTTTACTCAAGGTCGTATTGGGCAACATGGGCAAGAACCCTTTCTTGCTATCTTCCATTCCAAACTTCTTTAGAACTTTGTCCAAATATGTACTCTGTGACAATGATATTTGGCGTTTCGATCTATCTCTATAAATCTTTATGCCTAATATGTAAGCTGCTTCGCCAAGATCCTTCATTGAAAAACTATTATTCAAATATTCTTTGACACTATTAAGAAGGTCTACATCATTCCCAATCAACAATATGTCATCTACATATAGTATTAAGAATGCTACAGAGCTCCCACTCACTTTCTTGTAAATACAAGCTTCTCCATAAGTTTGTATAAAACCAAAACTTTTGATCACCTTATCAAAACGTTGATTCCAACTTCGGGACGCTTGCTTCAATCCATAGATGGACCGTTGAAGTTTGCATACCTTGTTAGCATCTTCAGGATCAACAAAACCTTTGGGTTGCATCATATACAACTCTTCATCAATGTCTCCATTGAGGAATGTTGTTTTGACATCCATCTGCCATATCTCATAATCGTAATATGCAGCGATCACTAACATAATCCTCACAGACTTTAGCTTCGCTACTGGTGAGAAAGTCTCATCGTAGTCAACTCCTTGAATTTGTCGAAACCCTTTTGCGACAAGTCGAGCTTTATAGACAGTAACATTACCATCAGCATCTGTTTTCTTCTTGAAGATCCATTTGTTCTCGACAGCCTTCCGGCCATCCGGTAAGTCCACCAAAGTCCATACTTGGTTTTCGTACATGGATACAATCTCGGATTTCATGGCTTCTTGCCATTTATTGGAATCTGGGCTCATCATCGCTTCCTCATATGTCTCAGGGTCATCGGTGTTGTCCACCAACATGACACTCATAACGGGATCATACCAATCTGGAGTGGTACGAGTTCTCGTTGACCTGCGAGGCTCTGTAGCAACTTCAACCGAAGTTTCATGATCATCATCATTAGCTTCCTCTCTTATTGGTGCAGGCACCACAGGAACTTCTTCCGGTGCTGCGCTACTCGCAATTTCGAGAGAAGGTTCGACAACCTCGTCGAGTTCTACTTTCCTTCCAGTCACTTCTTTCGAGAGAAATTCCTTCTCTAGAAAGGATCCATTCTTGGCAACGAAGATTTTGCCTTCGGATCTATGATAGAAGGTATACCCAATAGTTTCCTTCGGGTATCCTATGAAGACGCATTTTTCCGCTTTGGGTTCAAGATTGTCCGGCTGTAACTTCTTTACATAGGCTTCGCACCCCCCAAACTTTAAGGAACGACAATCTAGGTTTCTTCCCAAACCATAATTCATACGGTGTCGTTTCAACGGATTTAGACGGTACCCTATTTAAAGTGAATGCGGCTGTTTCTAATGCATAACCCCAAAATGATAGCGGTAAATCTGTAAGTGACATCATAGAACGAACCATATCTAAGAGAGTTCGATTACGACGTTCGGACACACCATTACGCTGTGGTGTTCCCGGCGGTGTCAACTGCGAAAGTATTCTGCATTTCTTCAAATGCTCGCCAAACTCGTAACTTAGATATTCACCTCCACGATCAGAACGTAGAAATTTAATCTTCTTGTTACGTTGATTCTCTACCTCACTTTGAAATTCCTTAAACTTCTCGAAAGTTTCGGACTTATGTTTCATGAAATAGATATACCCATATCTACTCAAGTCATCCGTGAAGGTAAGAACATAACGATAACCACCACGCGATGCTACACTCGTTGGACCACACACATCGGTATGTATGATTTCCAACAAGTCCATAGCTCTCTCCATCATACCAGAAAATGGAGTCTTAGTCATTTTACCCATCAGACATGCTTCGCATTTTTCAAGTGATTCAAGAAGTCCATCGGAATGGAGTTTCTTCATACGCTTCACTCCAATGTGACCAAGACGACAGTGCCACATATAGGTCGAGTTATCGCTCGATTTCAAACGTTTAGCCTCAATGTTATTAATATGTGTATTTCCACTATCGAGATTCAATAAGAATAGACCATCTATCAAAGGTGCATGTGCATAAAACATATTACTCATATAAATCGAACAACCATTATTCTCGGATTTAAACAAGTAACCGTCTCGCAATAAACAAGATCCCGATATAATGTTCATGCTTAACGCAGGCACCAAGTAACAATTATTTAAGTATAAAACTAATCCCGATGGTAGATGAAGAGGTAGCGTGCCGACCGCGATCACATCAACCTTTGATCTGTTTCCAACGCGCATCGTCACCTCGTTCTTCGCTAGCTTCCGTTTATTCTGTAGCACCTATTTCGAGTTACAAATATGAGCAACCGAACCAGTATCAAATACCCAGGCACTACTACGAGTACTAGTGAGATACACATCAATAACATGTATATCAGATATACCTTTCTTCTTGATGTTGCCGTTCTTCAAATCCGCCAAGTACTTTGGACAATTCCGCTTCCAGTGACCTTCTCCCTTGTAGTAAAAGCACTCAGTATCAGGCTTAGGTCCAGCCTTGGTCTTCTTCGTAGGCGTGGCAACTTTCTTACCACCCTTCTTGAAGTGTCCCTTCTGCTTAGACTTGCCTTTCTTGAATTTGGTGGTCTTATTGACCAACAACACTTGGTGCTCTTTCTTGATCTCCACTTCTGCAGACTTCAACATGGCAAAGAGTTCTGGCAACGTCTTGTTCATGTTTTGCATGTTGTAGTTCATCACAAAGTTCTTGTAACTTGGTGGCAGTGATTGGAGGACACAGTAAATCCCCAAAGCATTGGGAATCACTATACCCAAGCTTTGAAGTTTGTTTGCGTGCCCAGACATCTTAAGCACATGCTCGCTGACGGAGCTGCCCTCTTCCATCTTGCAGTTAAAGAACTTTTTAGAATCCTCATAGCTTTCAATTGCCGCATGAGTCTCAAAGATCAATTTGAGATCCTCGACAATATCATATGGGTCTGAATTCTCAAACCTTTTCTAAAGCTCCGATTCTAAACCATATAAGATAGCACACTGAACTGTGGAGTACTGAGTCTTCCGAGTGAGGTAAACATTCTTTACTTCATCGGCAGCATCAGCTGCAGGTGGGTCACCCAGCGGTGCATCCAGCACATAGGTCAAATTACCAGCTGTGAGGACAATCCTCAAATTGCGGAACCAATCCGCGAAGTTGCTTCCATTGTTTTTCAACTTTTCTTTCTCTAGGAACGCATTAAAATTGATGGTAGGGGCTGCCATTGATCTACAACATATTTGCAATAGTTTAGACTAAGTTTATGACAAATTGAGTTCAAATTAATAAATTTAATCTAGGTGAACTCCCACTCAAAACAATATCCCTCACATTGTTTTAGTGATCACACGAACCAAATCCACCACATCAACACCGATCATCACGAGAGTTGATATAGTTTCAATGGCGAACAATCGACATGTTCATCATATCTACTATATGATTCATGCTTTACCTTTCGGTGATCCGTGTTCTGAGACCATGTCTATACATGCTAGGCTCGTCAAGATCAAACCTTTGTTTCCGCATGAGCAAATCTGGCTTGCTCATGTTGTATACACTTGCGGAATCTAACACACCCGATCATCACGTGGTGCTTCGAAACAGCAAGCTTTAGCAACGGTGCTGACTAAGGGTGAACACTTTATGACTTGAAATTCATGTGCATGAGGGATCATCTTATAATGCTACCGTTGTCTACTAAGCAATACAAGATGCATAAAGGATTAACATCACATGCAATTCATAATATGTGATATGATATGGCCTTTCTTCTTTGTGCTTACGATCTCCATCTTCTAGCACGAACATGATCTCCATCATCACCGGCATTGCATCAAGGTCAATGACGCTTCTCCATGGTTGTCGTCCACCGGCTTCAACTATTACAACTACTTTGAATAGACACGCGGGTCTTAACATAAATTAAAGACAACCATATGGCTCCTGCCGGTTGCCAACTTACAATAAGGAACATTGCATACATCAAATATAATCACAATCATGGCCATATCACATCACAACACACCCCTACAAAACAAAGTTAGACGCCTCTACTTTCTTTGCATGTTTTACGTGGTTTGGGGCTTTCAATAAGTGTCGTTCTAACTTACGAACAAGAACCACAACATTGATACTAGTATTGTTAATCACCCGTTGTAAATTGGATCTTAACTATGCTAGGAGAAACAGGCACCCGCAAAGCCACTTATGCAATACAAGTTGCATGTCAAGCGTGGAGCAAGTCTCATGAACGATGTCATGTAAGGTTAGCCCGGGCCGCTTCATCCCAACATACCGCAAGATGCAAAGTACACCAGAAGCAATCGACAATAAAAGCATCAACGCCCACAATGACCATTGTGTTCTACTCGTGCAATAGATCTACATATAGACACGACTCTGATACCACTGTAGGGTTTCGTAGCATGGAAAACAAAAAATTTCTACCGCATACAAACAAACAAGCCAAGATCTATCTACTAGATTGTAGCAACGAGTCGATGGAATAACTCACCCTCGAAGATTCCAAAGTGTTTAACGAGAGCGGATTCTCGTGGGTGATGTAGTCGTACTCTTCCCGATCTCAAGATCGCGTAGACGATCCTTCTGGCGCTGCGTTCCGGCAGCGCTCCCGCAGTCGGCCACACGTTCGGTACTCGACGAAGACCTTCCTCTCCCTTGTTCCAGCAGGCAGCGGAGGTTGTAGCACTCTCCTCGCGATTCCGGCAGCACAACGGCGTGGTACCGGAAGTAGAGGGGAGATCTCGCAGGGCTTCACCTTAAGCCGGAGCGAGTATGGTGGAGTATGAGAGAGTCCCTCGGTGTTCTAGGGTTTAGACACACCAAGGAGGGGGCAAGCCGGCGGCTAGGGATTAGCTAGACGGCGGCTAGGGTTTGCCCTAGGGCCGGCGGCGGCTATGGAGGCGGCGGCGGCTTGGGGCTAGGGTTTGGAGGAGAGGATCTTGTGTGTGTCTAGGAGGGAGCCCTGCCCCTCCTTATATAGGTGGAGGGTCCGGCCGGCCAAGGGAGAGGAGTCCCTCCCCAACTCGGCTTGGAGGGTGCCGCCGGTTGGAGGAGGGAACTCCTCCTCAACTCGGTTTCCCACTCCTCCTCTTTTCCTCTTTCCAAATTTAGCCGTTTGACTTTTCAAACTAGGATTTGAATTAATCCTTTATTTGGTTCAGCGATGACACTTAGTACATGATGCAATCATACCAACTTGATACAACACATTCATGTATCCTTCCCCTCCGGAGTGCCGGACATTCCGGAACCTTCTAGAACATTCCCGATGAAAACACTGGAACCATTCCCCAACTCCGAAACGGGACTTTCCTTATATGAATCTTATTCTCCGGACCATTCCGGATCTCCTCGTGATATCCTGGATCCCATCCGGGACTCCGAACAACATTCGGTCTCTTTCTCATCATTCCATAACTACTCAAAACAACGTCGAATCCTTAAGTGTGTCTCCCTACGGTTCGTGAATTATGCGGACATGATCGAGACACTTCTCCGAACAATAACCAATAGAGGAATCTGGAAATTCATATGGCTCCCACATATTTCTACGATTACTTTGCGATCGAATGAACCACTTACATACGATATCAATTTCCCTTTGTCTCACGATAGTTTACTTATCCGAGGTTATGATCGTCGGTATCTCTGCATACCTAGTTCAACCTCGTTACTGATAAGTACTCTTTTCTCGTTCCCGTGATATGTGATCCCTTGTGAGCCAGTCACATGCTTTCAAGCTAATTGGATGACATTTCACCGAGAGGGCCCAGAGTATATCTATCCGTCATATGGATGGACAAATCCCACTCTTCATCCATGTATTTCAACCAATACTTTCCGAACACTCAATGCCACCTTTATAGCCACCCAGTTACAGTGTGGTGTTTGATGTCATCAAAGCATCCATCCGGCAAAGGTGATATGCATGATCTCATGGTCGAAGGAATTAGATTACTATGTATCAGAAAGCATATAGCAATTGAACTATTAAAATGACTTGATCTTTATGCTACGCTTATCTATAGGAGTATGTCCATCATATCATTCTCCTAACAATATGATCTTGTTGTTAATAACATCTCAATGTTCATGATAGGGAAACCACAATCATCTATTAACCAACAAGCTAGTATTATATAGAGGCTTTACTAGGGACTTCAAATTAAGTTTACAAATCACACAAGTATCAATGTTTCCTTGTTAATACTATTATAGCATGAATGTAAACATTTATCATAAACACAAAGATATAATAATAACTACATTTATTATTGCCTCTAGGGCATATCTCCAACAAAAAGATACACCAGAAGCACGGGAGGACCAACAACGTCATAAAGGACGAGACGGCAAGCATTCAGGTCAGTTTCAAGGGCCTGCCAGCTACGCTCTTACCAAGGAAGAGAAGGAAATATTTTTTGCAGCCCTTTTCAGTATCAAGGTCCCGTCTGTTTTCTCGTCTAACATAAAGGGAATAGTAAATATGAAAGAGAAAAAATTCCAAAACCTAAAGTCCCAAGACTGGAACGTGCTTATGACGCAATTGCTTCCGGTTGCATTGAGAGGGATTCTACTGGAAAATGTTCGGTTGGCCATTGTGAATGTATGTGCATTCCTCAATGCAATTTCTTAGAAGGTTATCGATCCAGAAAGTCTATCAGGGTTACAGATTGATGTGGTCCAATGTCTGGTCAGCTTCGAGTTGTTGTACCCTCCATCTTTCTTCAATATTATGACACACCTCCTAGTTCACCTAGTCGAAGAGATTAGAATTCTCGGTCATGTGTTTCTACACAATATGTTCCCCTTCGAAAGGTTCATGGGAGTCTTAAAGAAATATGTTCATAACCGTGCTAGGACAGAAGGAAGCATCTCCAAGGGATATGGAATAGAGGAGGTCATTGAGTTTTGTGTTGACTTTCTTCCTGACCTTAAGCCGATTGGTGTTCCTGAATCTCGGTATGAGGGGAGGCTGACTGGAAAAGGCACACTAGGAAGGAAAACAATGGTATGTATGGACAGAGATTCTTTCAATAAAGCACACTACATAGTTCTACACAATTCCACCTAATATGTGAAATTAGGTTAGCTCCCAGGCATATATATCTAGTTAGAGAAGTTACAAGCTGCAAGATGGTCTTCGAGAGCACGGACACCACTACGGCCAGTTTCAGGGAGATGCCGTCGGAGCCCAATCCTCCGGCATCTCCAAGAAACTGGTCATAGAGGCACTCCCTAATATGTGAAATTAGGTTAGCTCCCAGGCATATTGATCTAGTTAGAGAAGTTACAAGCTGCAAGATGGTCTTCGAGAGAAGGGACACCACTACAGCCAGTTTCAGGGAGATGCCGCCGGAGCCCAATCCTCCGGCATCTCCAAGAAACTGGTCATAGAGGCACTCCCTAATATGTGACCACACGTGTTTGGAGATCAGATCTTCATGGTAAGTACGAATCGGAACTAAAGGTGCCCCTTTAGTCCCGGTCCAATCATAAAACGAGACTAACACTCAAGACATTTATTAATATTTAAAAAACGAGACTATGGAATCGGGACTAAAGGCCCCCTTTAGTCTCGGTCCAGCCAGAAACCAGGACTAACACTCAATATATTTATTAATATTAAAAACCGGGACAAACCGGGACTAGCTACCACTCAGGACTAAAGCCGCTCCTTTAGTCATAATCATGCCTAGTCCTATAGTACACAGCTTCAGGGTCTTCTTCATCATCGTCATCATCATTGTCATCGTCACCTGCTACTCCGGGGATCCTGAGCCCAGCCATGGCATATACCGGGGGCACCTGCCACTCCGGCCTTGGATTCACGGCGGGCGGGTTGACTTGTGGGCACCGCAGGCGAGGATAGTCTCCCCGGCGATGTAGCGCATCACGCCTATGATAGTCCGGTTCGCCCACCACAGACGGTGACCAACTTCATTGTGGTTCATCGGGGACGGGCCATCACCATCGTACCTGGCGAGCTCTCTTTCCCGCCGGTTAGCGAAGAAGGCATTCCAGGTGTCGTAGTTGTCGGGATCCCACTGGGGATCCATCCACTGCCCCGTCGTGAGCTCGTGGTAGAAGTGGTTGGTGATGGCCGCCTGTCGGGCGGAGCCTTGAGGCACGGGAGGGACAGGAACACCTCCAACACTCAGCATCCAGCCGGCGGGCGACCGGTAGCCTAGTGGTCAAGGGTAGCTTGAGGCGCACAGCGCCTCCGTCTCCTCGAGGGTCAGAATGGCCTAGTAGGCTCTTTCCATTTCTATGAGAGAGGAAGGTGTGGATGTGTGTATAACCATGGCGCGGTCGGCCTATATATAGATGGAAAGGGCGGGAAAACATGGCGGGATGTGGTGGGAAATGGCGGGAAATATCTTTAGTCCCTATTAGTGGCTACAACCGGGACTAAAAGCTCGGTTTAGAGGAAAGGACGGAAAAACTTGGCGGAAAGCGGTGAGAAATGGCGGGAAAAATCTTTAGTCCCTGTTAGTGGATACAACCGGGACTAAAGCTTATTCATAAAATGTATTTGTATTAATTATTCAAATTCAAGAACTTTTCATGTTGAAAGTTTAGTGAGAACAAAAATATGCAAAAAATAATAGTTACTGCATTTTTAAATTGATAATGGCAAAATGGTTAATAATTTGACTATGTAAAATAATTATTTGATAAAACAGAAAATGGATTTGGATTAATTATTCAAATTCAAGAACTTTTCATGTTGAAAGTTTAGTGAGTTTTAAAAATATGCAAAAAAATAATAGTTAATGCATTTTTAAATTGATAATGGCAAAATGGTTAATAACTTGACTATTTAAAATAATTATTTGATAAAACAGAAAATGTATTTGGATTAATTATTCAAATTCAAGAACTTTTCATGTTGAAAGTTTAGTGAGATTCAAAAATATGCAAAAAAAAATAGTTAATGCATTTTTAAATTGATAATGGCAAAATGGTTAATAATTTGACTATTTAAAATAATTATTTGATAAAACAGAAATGGATTTGGATTAATTATTCAAATTCAAGAACTTTTCATGTTGAAAGTTTTGTCAAATTCACAAGTATGCAAAAAGTATAATTTAAATGTTTTAAATGATATTTTTGAAAATCTGAAAAAAAGCACACGCGCGCTGGGGTTTTTGGCCTAGCGCGCGCAAATTTGGGCCTTTAGTCCCGGCCCAGTTTACCAGCCGGGACTAAAGGTCAGGCCCCAGCGCGCGAAAAACGAAACGCCCCCCCCCCCCTAGTCCTGGTTCGTGGCACCAACCAGGACTAGAGACCCTCCTTTAGTCCCGGCTGGTGCCACGGACCGGGACTAAAGGGGGGTATAAATGTAGCCCTTCTCCCCCGGTGCGTTCCACGCACCGGGAGAAGAGGAGGCCAAATCACGCAATAACGTCGCCAGGCTACCGAAATTGTTCGCCGGCGCCGTCAGCGAACTGCTCCTCTGCCGGCCGCCTGAACCGCGCCCTCCTCCCTCCACGCCGGCCGCCCGAGCCGGCCACGCCACCGCCATGCCCCTGCCGCCGCGCACCGCCAGCCGCCAGCGTCACCCCTGCCGCCGCGCACCGCCAGCAGCCGCGTGCCACCGCCGTGCCCCCTGCCCGCGCCCCGCAAGCCCGCGCCCGCGCCACATCCACCGCCGGCCGCCAGCGCCACCGCAACCGCCGGCCGCGCCAACTCTGATGAGGATGATATAATTAGTTTAGAAGATTTTTGTTAATTAGGTTTAGGATTTTGTTATTTGTTAATTAGTTTAGGATTTGTTAATTAGTGTATATATTTAGTTTAGGATTTGTTAATTATTTTTTAATTAGTTTAGGTTTTGTTAATTAGTGTATATATTTAGTTTAGGGTTTTTTAGTTATTTGTTAATTATTTGTTATTTATATTAGTGTATATATTTAGTTTTGGATTTTGTTATATTAGTGTATATATTTAGTTTAGGATTTTTTAGTTTAAGATTTTGTTATATTAGTGTATATATTCAGTTTAGGATTTTGTTATATCACCGGCCACCGCCACCGCACCTCCGAGTTTAGGGTTTAGGGGTGGTGACCGGAGTTAGGGTTAGAGTGGTGGTTCTCGCGGTAAGCCGCTTAGTCGCCCGCCTCTCCCGCGGCCACCGCCACCGCACCTTCGGGTTTAGGGTTTAGGGGTGGTGGTTCTCGCGGAAAGCCGCTTAGTCGCACGCCTTCGGGTTAGGGTTGGTTCTCACGGGAAGTTGCTTAGTCGCTCGCCTCTCCCGCGGCCACCATCACCGACCACCGCCACCGTACCTCCGGGTTTAGGGTTTAGGGGTGGTGACCGTAGTTAAGGTTAGGGTGGTGGTTCTCGTGGGAAGCCGCTTAGTCGCCCGCCTCTCCCGCGGCCACCGCCACCACACCTCCGGGTTTAGGGTTTAGGTTTTATTTTGTTAAGTTCAAACAAATATTGTGTGCATTTTGCAGGAACTAGATTCGGAACACTTGCTCGAGGATCCACCTAGTCCCTCAGTCCGCAGAGACCTAGATTCGGAACACTTGCTCGGGGATATGATTCACGATGCCGATGAGGTATCTCCCTCGAGGTATCTGAACTCATCCGGTGAGGGAGAGGAGACCAACAGACAAGAGGAAGAAGCCCATGGACGCGTAACACAGACCGACGAGGTATATATATATGATGTCCGATGATCGTCACTAGATGTACCTAGTTGTATATATATAATGTTGACGAATGTTTCTTATCTTAGGCCTCGACGTCGAGCAAGAAAACCAAGCGCGGCCCAGCCAAAAAGTTGCCCCTGGGTACTGTTTATGAAATTACAGAGGTTTCATGAGACAGTGAACCATTGGAACCAAAGAAAACAAAACAACTATTTGTACAACAATGTGGAGTTGTTGCTAAAGATCGCACCCCGATCACAGTTCGGGAGTGGAATAATCCTAATGAGGCGGAATGGAGTGATGTGTATATCGATGATAGGTTCAAAGATGAACTTTTTAATGACCTAATGGGACATTTCAAGCTGCCAGAATGTGACACTGAGGACGAGACTGCTGAAATGAGAAAGAAAGTCAAGCAGTTCGCACTATAGAAGATAGCCGAACTATTCAAGAACTAGAAGAAGTCATTATGGCAACAATATCAGAAGGACAAGAAAACCCCATTATTCGAAGGCTATCTAGTGAAGCAGCAGCCTTACTGGGCTGCATTTGTGTTGTATAGGAAGTCAGGAGTTGCAGAGGAAACGTCAGAAAAAACAAGATAAATGATGCGAAGAAGAAATATCACCATAACTTGGGGCCAGGGGGCTACGCGGCTGCCATTCCTAAGTGGGATGCAAAAGAGAAAGAGCTTCATAATAAAGGGATCATTCCAGAACCAATTCGCGAAGAATGGGATTTGAGGGCAAGAAATTGGTTCTTGGGCATGGGAGTACATATGACGAACTTACAGGGGACCTTGTTTGCAGTGACGGGATAAAGGTACCCAGGACTGCATGGCTAAAAGTGGTCAAAGATATTAAAGATGGAATAAAACAGTTTCATCCCGATAGAGAGAATGACTTGCTGACCTTGGTCCTCGGGAATCGCGAACATACAGGACGGGTCCGAGGCCTTGACGGCAGTTTCACGTGGGAGATTGGGTTTCCTAAGGACCAAGGTACCTATAGAAGCCAAGCAAGAGAAAAGCAACGACGGAGGAGGAGGAGGCAGACAAGTTCAAGCAGCTGCTAGGAAGACTTGACAAGAA
The DNA here is from genome assembly GCA_916181665.1 of Avena sativa. Lineage (NCBI taxonomy): Eukaryota > Viridiplantae > Streptophyta > Magnoliopsida > Poales > Poaceae > Avena > Avena sativa. The sequence continues at coordinate 292,506,573 of OV702296.1, forward strand.
GCAGCAGCAGATCGACGAACTTAGAGGAATAGCGCGCTTGCAGCAAGATCCTCCACTCGATATTACCGCCAACCCATCTCAGCAGAGAAGCAGCATCGCTGAATTGGAGGTCCCGTTTAACGATGCATCCTATACTACAGATGGCGGTCCCGGCTACCCCGTGGATGGAATTAAGGAGCAGATACCTTGTGAGCTCCATAAAAAATTGAAGAACGTATCTGCGAAGGTGGCGGTTAGATCGGCTTTGCCTTGTCCGCCTGACCCACGTTGGCATGGCCGTGAGATTCCACCTGGCTATGCTAAAGTCAGGGTGGATCAAATTATAAAGGAGTGGGAGTCAATGGAGCTTGACATCCCTGGACCTGAAGGTGAGATCACACTGGGAGAAGTACTTGGTGGGATCATTCTCTGGAAAAGAACAACATACAGTTTCCAGGCTCGGTTCCAAGGATAACACTACCGCCTCCGAGTCGTCGCATGTCTCCTTCACCTCCACCTCCACCTCCATCACCTCCAAGAAGCCCACCCCATGATGACTACGACCACCACATCCCGAGTCCATCTCGATCTCCGCCGCAGGCTCAGCAGTCTTCGCCACCCGCTAAGGACAATAAGCGGAAGCGTGCTCAGTGAGTACTAAAGGACGTGGCAGCCCAAAACGGAAAATGTCGCCCCTCCCAACAATGCCTCATCAGAATCTTCCCATCAGACCTTACGATCGTACGGATGCGGAATCTACAGCGATATCAAAGGCCGAAGTGGCGGCGCATTTTGAGAAGAAGAAACCCGAGCCCGCTCCGGTATACACCGAGAAACAAAAGGCATATGCACTTGATTTTCTGAACACACCATCACAATATGAGTTGCACCATAAGCCATATGACTATCTACGCACACTTCAGAAAGAAGTGCCAAAGAGCAAATCAAGCAAATCAAGTGCAAGCGGTAAAAAACCGGCAAGCACAGGTGCAAGCGGGACTAAAACTGCAATCAGTAAAAAATCAGACGTTCCCCTTCTCGGACAACATGCAAAACAAACGATCGCACCCCTCAAGGTGGTTTCACAAAATGTTCCACTCCTCGCACAACATCCAATAGATATGTCAATAGCTGCGGAGTTGGCGGCCAGCATGGAAATTACTATTGATGAACTGGTAGGCCCCCAACTCGACCATCTACCCAAGATGCCACTAGCCCCTAAATATGCCGTAGGTGAGGATTTGGTCAGCAAAGAGAGGCTAAGAGAACTGCCAATACAAATGCGGAATTTCCATCAATGGTACTCGGTGGTCATGAAGCAGGGGAGAATAATGATCGTAGCCAAAGTCCCACCTGAGTACTACTTCAGACCCGAAGAGGTACATATTGAGTTTTCAGAACTGTTCCAGTTATACCATCTCGACGCCCTAAACAAATCCATCCTCAGCTGCTATTGTCTGTAAGTTGTTGAATTCATTGCCTACATGTTCAGTTTTGAGTTATTTAGTTCGGAACATGTGATTATCCTTATTATGCAGAATAAAGATCCTGAAATGTAAAAGAAAAAGAATCTACAATATTGGGTTCATTAACCCAGATAAAGTGCATATAACCACGCTAACGGATAACCCCGAGGAGACGGAGGAAAACCTTCTAAGATTTCTAATGGAGCAAAATTTCTCCGACTATATACTGTTTTCTTACAATTTTAGGTGAGGGTCTTACTCTGTTGTACACATTCACTTTTGATTAGTCGATAATAAGTGTAACTAATGAGTTACTGATGTATATATAAACGTTTGCAGCTTTCACTGGGTTCTGCTAGACATTCATCTTGATAAGGGAAGAGTTGATGTCATGGACCCATCAAAGAGAAACCTGGAAGATTTCCACAGCATGCAGGACATGCTACAGAAGTAAGTTTTGCGCTATATCGGTCTCTTTCGTTAATTTTCTGAGATATCAGGTAATAAATAACTCATTCATTCATTTTCTTCGTCGGGCAGGGTTTGGATCCGGTTCAAGCGCGAGGTTACCGGTGTATTTAGTGAGAAACTGACGTTTAGGACGGTCTCGGTATGTAGCACGTGATATGTCCACGCATCTCTTTCCTTCTAGTTCAATACAATAATGATGTTAGATTATTATTTTGATTGAATTCTATTCTTGTAAAGTGCGCGAGACAGCCACAGGAGTCGAATCTATGTGAATTCTACGTATGCGAGTTCATTCGCACGTTTACCACCGAACACAATGATTATAGAGTCGATGTAAGCAATGTATTTACACCATCATTTTATTGTCGTCACATTTTGTTACCATGATTGATATTCATATTGATCTCATTTTTCTTATATATAGTTCGAGAGAATGCGGGATCAACTACTACCAACGCAACGCGTACTAGCAATTGCGGAGGAGCTGGCGGGATTTATTGTTAAAGAGATCGAACAGACGTGCTCTGGTCCCAAGATTTTGTGATCTCCATGTAACTATGTAAATTGTATATATTTGTATCTCGATATCGTAATACAAGTTATCTTATATATGCACGAATGTGTACGATATGTGGTGGCGTAGAAATATTTAAAAACTATATGTTAAAATGAAAAATAAGTAAATAAAATAATAAAAAATAAAATCTCTGCCGCGGCAGAGACAAGGGGCAAAATACTGCCGCGGCGGAGACCCATTAGTCCAGGTCCATAACACCAATCAGGACTAGTGGGGGTGCACCCTGAGCGCGCAGGGACAGCCACGTGGACATCCACTAGTCCCGGATGGTAACTGGGCCGGGACTAGTGTTGGGTCTCTAGTCCCGCTTGATTAGTCCCGGTTTAAAAATCGGGACTAGAGGCCCTTACGGCTCGGGACTAGAGACCCTGTCTCCACTAGTGTGATAATTTTTTACCTTATATGTTGTTGATGAGAATTATAATGAAACCGAAGAATAAGAAAAAACAGTGCTACTCGGATGACCAGGGAAAAACATGGGCAATAGAGCATTTTCTCAGAAAGGGACGCAAAAGTACTAGAAAAAATAAACATAGCACTAGAGATTTAAATCACAGTTGTGGGCCTTAAGTTCTAGGTCTTTTGCATGGGTACTCAAAATGCAAACTATTTCGAACTGACATCTCAGTGTGTCTTTTATTTATTGCTTCCCTAATTTTTTTCAATAGGACTTTGGCACTAAAAGAAAAGGCGAACAATACAAAACACTTCAACAAAAACAAAAAAAATACATTGAAATTCTTGAGATGCCCTTCATATTCAACCTCCAGACCGTGTCGATGACGCGCCACCGCTGACGCTCCTCTCAGAGCCGACCGAAAGTTGTTGGTTGCAGATGGAAAATCGCCAAACGGGTCTAGAATGTCACATCTGTCCCCGAGATGAAGAAGGAGGATGCACCGCTGACGAAGCTCCTTGATGATCCAAAGATCCCCATAGCAGAAGAAGTCCTTGAGGACCACATCACTCCCACAAGTTCTTCGACGTCGTCGTCTAGATGGGGATGAAGCCAGAGACACTTTATTGGAGAATACACGGTCGCAACCACCTGAGCGTCGTCCCATCAAACTTTCAACCTAAAAACAGAGCCCTTTCGCTGATGAGGGCCGAGATCCACCCTGCCTCCATGGCCCGAAGGCCACAGGAGCAGGGCAGATCGCTAGCGGCGTCGATGACAGGCACGAAAACCCGAATCGCCTCCTCGGGCTCCTTGGAGGCGAAGGGGTACACACAAAACCTATTGTTTCCCTAATTAATGGAGCTAGATAAAATGGTTTAATTCATGCTTTAGCCATTTCCAACCAGTAATACTCTCTCCGTCCTGCACTGGTGGAAACGGGGCTATAGGTCCCGGTTGGTATGGGGCTTTAGTCCCGGTTGCCTAACCGGGACGGGGCAATCGGGACTAAAGCTCTAACCTTTAGTCCCGGTTGCCTCACCAACCGGGACTAAAGGGTGCACACGTGGCAGCGGCAGAGGGCGAGGGGGGTGGAGCATTAGTCCCGGTTCGTAACACGAACCGGGACTAATAACCTTCTGCCGCGGCAGAGATTTGGCCCATTTCTCCGCCGCGGCAGAGAATTCATTTTGGCATATTTTGTTGCCGCGGCAGCATTTTCGCCACTTTTTGTGCCGCGGCAGAGAATTCATTTAGGTTGTTTTATTGTTTATTTAGTGATTTACACTTATCAATAAAGGAACCTTATATTACATCCTGAACATCATGACAATATTATATTCAATACACGGATCGAGTTCATGCACTACATACAAAAGTTGCTATTCGATGCTACCGGCCAATTCCTTCAAAGTTGCTATTTTTATAATACCTATTGTCTATACACAGCCGAGTAGTATTCCCCTTTTGGGTTTAGGACTTCTGCATCCAAGAATCCCGCCAATTCCTCCTGAATTGCTCGTTCGCGATCCTTTGGCAGAAGACCGTCCCGTAGACGTTCGATCTGATTTAAAAAGGAGTCAGCCTATATGAATGAAACTAAAGACAATTTTATTGTAATTAAAAACTATAGAAATTGTTTACGTACGTGGAGTTGCTCTAAACTTCTGCCCATCTCATTGCACGTCTGCCGGATGAACTCGCAAAAATAGTATACACATAGATTGTTACCTAGTCCCTGCGTCAGGCACTTTACGAGAACAGAGTTCAATCAAAATAATAATCAAGCATGATAATAACTATATCAAAACTAGAATCAAAGAGATGCGCGGATATAGCTAGTGGTGCTTACATCTAGTGCTTCAAATGTAAGCTCCTCTTTACAAACACCCCTAGCCTTGTTGGTGAACCGTTTCCAAGCGCTGCCCGGCGTAGAAAACGAATAAAATAAGTTATTAAGTACTTGATATCATAAAATTCACGAACGTTGCCGATATAGTGTCGTAATGATTAGAATTACCACTGGAGAAGTATCTGCATGTCCTTCCACGTCTCAAGGGGTTTATGTTTCGAGTCCATGACTAGTACACGCCCTTTGTCAAGTTGAATGATTAACAGAATAAAGTGGAAGCTGCAAATGCATAACTAATCAATTATATACTTAACATCGAGTAAGCGAAATAGAAAGTGTATACAAGACAATAACACTCACTCAAAGTTGTAAGGAAATAGTATTTCCCTTTTGGTTTCTTGAAACCTTAACGCGTGTACTATATTATCCTCCGTATCCTAGGGGCTTATTTTGAGATTAGCTTCATGAACCCAATATGGGTCAATGAAGCCAATGTCATAGATTTGTCCTCTGCTGCATTCGAGAATCTTTATTCTACATATTACAGTATGATTATATACATGCAATAAACAAAATAATATAGCTGGAGACTAAATTAATTATAGAATTAGTACTTACAGACAATAGGCACTGATGATCGATTTGTCCAAGGCGTCTTGATTGAATAATTGAAATAGTTCATCAAATTCAATGGATATCATGTCATCCTTATCTTTCCCATGATGCTTTTTTGTAACCCTCAGCACTATCCAGTTAGCCCCGGCCCTTGTGGCATGCATGTACCAGTTATGCAATCTTCGCATTTTTGTTGGAAGATTGTTTACCTCCTCAGGTTTGACGAGAGGTTTGCCGTACTGGTATCTGTATGCTACTTCACTCACAGGGAAGAACTCTAACTGGGATAAGTACTGGGCAATACTCATACCTTGAGCAACGGCAGCTTCTCCGTATTGTGCAACTACCTCTGGATCATACTGCTCTTCGGCCCCATATTTGCTCAACCCCACATTGGTTTGGGAAATCACCTTGAGAGGGGCGCAAGTCTGTTTTGCTTGTTCTCCGAGCTGGGCAACAGATTTCTCGCTTGCATCAGTACTGCTCTTCGAGGCTTTTTGTGCCGCATGTGACTTGAAAATAGAACGCTCATAGTCTGATGACAGCTTTGGCTCGGGTTGATGAAGAGTCTTTAGCATTTTCAACACTTTGGCTTTTTCTTCTTTGGTGCTGGGGAACACTAGCTCTTTCGGCCGCCTCAGCTTAGCGAAAAACAATGTCGTTTCCGCATCAACGATCGCCGCAGTCTCCTCTTCAGTATAGTCATAAGCTCTCTTGGGAGGAACCTTTGGTACTTTTGGAAGAGGCTCTTGTTTACGTTTCGGCGATCGCTTACCACGAGGCACAGTAGCGGTACGCTTACGCTTTTGACCCTTAGGCGCCGGTGATGGCTCCCGCGGCGATGGCTGCGCCGGAGATTGGTGAGGCGATGGAGCCGGGAGAGGCGACGAAGACGGCTGCCGCGGCGGCGACGACCTCGCTGGAGACGGGTGAGGCGGCGGCGAAGATGGCCTTGGCGTGTGATTTCGAAGCACGATACATTCCTTCGGCCATAGAATGGTGACGTTTTTTGCGTCTCCCAGTATAGTCACATCCCCTTCACCTGCAGGGTAGTGAAGATCCAAAACTTCAAAGGTGGGCATGATTTCATCCACGCCGACAACAGCGTAGCCCTCTGGAACCGGATGACAGTGGTAAGTTGGTGTGGGTCCAATTGGTAAGGCATAGCCGACCGCCACCTTCATTGATATGTTCACAACTTTGACATGTAGCTCGCAGTGTGTCATCTCTGTGATATCATCCACTGGGTAGCCAACAGGAGCCATCGTCGGTGCATCATCGTCATCGCCATTGTCATCACCCGGGACCTCGGTGGAAGCCACACTGCTTTTTCGATTATTCGATAGGCCGGTAGCATCGAATGCAGTGTGCTGCTGAGATGGGCCGGTAGTACTTTGCTCTTTAAGTGCGTTAATTTCATCTTGTTGTTGCTTTAATCGTTTTTCAATTAAACGCATTCGCTCTTTCTGACTATTTGCTTCAACTTCCACCCTGTCCTTTCTCCTCTGACGGCTTCCATCAGGATATTTCTTCCTCTCTTCGGGAAACCCAGTCCTCCATGGTTGGGAGCCTCTTGTGCCTCGTGTTCGTCCATCATGTTCCTTATTTCCAAGGGCGAGTGTGAACTCATCATTCTCTCTATCGGGAATGAAGTCCCCATCTTTAACAGCCTGTACTGCTTTTCTCATCCTCTCGATTGGCAAGGGGTCTTCTTTATGTCGTATGTTATATATACACCTCCCTTCCGAGTCCAACATGCCCCCATGCCCGTAAAACCAATTCCTTCTACGTTCTACCCAATCGTCTGTCTCTGGGGTGATATTTTTAGCACGCAGTTCATTCTCAAGTTTCTCCCACTTAGGAATGCCAGCCCTGTAGCCACCTTGCCCCATAGTATGGTGATACTTCTTGTTAGCAGCATTCAGCTTATTCGTTTCAGACATTTTCTTGGCTTTTTCTGATGTCTTGTATTCCACAAACTCAGCCCAGAATGGTTTTATCTTCTCAAACTGAATATTCTTGAAATCGGGAGTCTTCTCTTTCACGACATAGTCAAGGTGCAATCTTTTCTTTTAGTTGGTGAAACACTGGGCCATCTTCTTCAAAGCCCACTCCCTGACCTTATCCTCCATGGCTCTCCCATGTTGTAAGGCATCCTCAACTGGATCCTCCGCATTTGGATCCAGCTCTATCTTCGGTAGTTTGAAATTAACCATGAGCCTCTTCCACAGTAAATCTTTGGCGTGGTTAGGGACAAATAAACATGTTCCCTCTTCATCCGCATTAGCAGGCCTATTCCAATTTCTAATGGTGATCGGGATTAAGTCCCTAATGATTACTCCGCATTGTGCCACAAATTTGGTTGCGACAACTTCGGGAGCTGTCGGTTTGCCGTCATCAACGACATCTTCGATCCTGAACCTCTCATGGTCTTGCAACTTTTTGGTTGGACCTCGTCTGCTCTTTTCAGTAGATTCATTCGATCCGGAGGGCTAAAAGAAGAAATATCGTTGTTACTATTTCTATATAGATAGCAGATGATTAATTAATCAATTGATTTGTATTACATGCACCTCGCCGGAGCGGTCGTCTTCTCGATTACACAAGGCATCGCCTTCTCCCTCGCAGAAGGCAACACCTTCAACCTCAAACAAGTTGTCTATTCCGGTAAAAAGAGGATCACCCTCACCGGAGTTGTTCAGAAACGTTGATACGTCTAAATTATCTTCCCCACGGATCACACCTTGGATCAACTCTTCCTTTTCTTCGTCTCTGACGTCTGGGTCCATATTTTCTGCATAGGTGGAAAAACGAATAAGTCAAAGCGGCTAAAGGAGAAAGTTAGGTACGACGTTGAGAGATATAAACCCTAATTCAGTGAAACTCTAATATATACATACACAATAATAAAAATGAAGAGAAACCCTAAACCCTAAACCTAGCGAGGTCGCGGCGGCGGCAGCGACACAGGGCGTCGACCGGAAGGAGATCGGCGGGATGTCGGACGCGACGGTGTACCTGCTGCTCGACCACTTCGTGCCCAGCTAGCTAGCCTGCGTGCCTGCCCACACCTAGCAAACAATGACTCTGTACGTACCCTAAATTTCTTCCCATTGTTCAGATGTGTCAGGCACGTAACAATTTTTGGAATATTTTTAAGCCATTTCGGCATAGATTAATTACAGAAATCAACATTACATAAGCAAACAATAGCATATCTAAACACATACAGCCAAACACGCACATCTATTAGATCTATAAATCTAGAAACGGCTAGTGCAAACAAAGTGAATAATATCACATAAACTTCATCGCAGGAGCACCATGTTCATTATTGTTGTCGCTCATGGTGTGGTCGACGACGCCAGTTGTCGGATCCCAGACGGTAGTGCATGCGGTCGCCGGAGGCAGTGGCGGGCTCAGGAATTTCACAATGGGTATTCATAGTAAAAAATGAAGGAAAAAATAACAATAAATGGTGCACGACTAGCACTTGATCTTGCGATCAATTGGGTTGTAAACATTTGTCCTAACCAACTACTCCTATGCATACTGGTGCTAAAATTTCAATCAGTTTTCTATACAAACATACTAAAATATAAGACGATTCTCCAGTCCATGTAAACCAAGATACTTGAGGCGATTGAGAGGACCCGACTCTTCCAAACTACACCAATCACCCTCTACCCGTGGTGAATCTTGCCGCCGGCGGTCTCTGCCCGTGGTGGCCGGTGCACCGGCGGGCGCCCCCTCATCTCGCGCTCCCCATGGCGCCACCCCTCTCCCCGGCCCGCAGCCCCTGCCGCTTCGGTGGAAGGCGTCGTCCTCCTCCGTCTTTGCCGGATGCCGGTCGGGCTGGACAGTGGCCACCCTCCTCCTCTGACCTGCAGAAGGGAGGCTCGTCCTCCTCCGTCTTCGCCGGCTGCCGGCCCATGCAGCAGCACCTATACTAGCAGCAGCCGCCGCCGCCCACCAGCAGCAGCAGAGGGAGGGGGAGGACAGAGGCAGGGGGCGTACCTGACGCGCGGCGGTGGGGGAAGGGCGCGGGCGGCGCGGTCGTCGCCGGGAAGAGACGCGGGTGGCGGTCGTCGGGGAGCGCGCGGGTGGCGGTCGTCGGGGAGCGCGCGGGTGGCGGTCGTCGGGGAGCACGCGGCGGTGGCGGCCGGAGGCAGTGCGCGGGCAGCCTGGCGGCATCGTGGATGAAACAGAGAAGCAGAGAAGAGAAGCAGAGAAAAAGAAGAGAAGTTATAAAGGGGAGGGAGTATACGTCCCGGTTGGTGGCTCCAACCGGGACTAAAAGGGCATACGTCCCGGTTGGAGCCACCAACCGGGACGTATTCCCCTGTTTTCAAAGTTTTTCAGTTATTTTCTCTCTGTTCCCGCCTTATTTTTTATTTTGGGGTTTAAATTTGTAATATTTTTTAAATGATAATTACTTTGGAATTTAGAAAAACTTTAAACATAAAAAGTGTTTGAATTTGAATAACTAATTCGAAACCATTTTATTTTTTGAAAATAATTAATGTAACCATTTAAAATTAATAATGAAATAACTTATATTTTTTAAATATTAATTTGGAATTTAGAAAAACTTTAAACATAAAAAGTGTATGGATTTGAATAAATAATCCAAAACCAATTTCTATTTTTAAAAAATAATTAATGTAACCATTTAAAATTAATAATGAAATAACTTATTTTTTTAAATATTTATTTGGAATTTAGAAAAACTTTAAACATAAAAAGTGTATGGATTTGAATAAATAATCCAAAACCAATTTCTATTTTTAAAAAATAATTAATGTAACCATTTAAAATTAAAAATGAATTAACTTATATTTTTTAAATATTAATTTGGAATTTAGAAAAACTTAAACATAAAAAGTGTATGGATTTGAATAAATAATCCAAAACCAATTTCTATTTTTAAAAAATAATTAATGTAACCATTTAAAATTAATAATGAAATAACTTATTTTTTTAAATATTTATTTGGAATTTAGAAAAACTTTAAACATAAAAAGTGTATGGATTTGAATAAATAATCCAAAACCATTTTCTATTTTTAAAAAATAATTAATGTAACCATTTAAAATTAAAAATGAATTAACTTATATTTTTTAAATATTAATTTGGAATTTAGAAAAACTTTAAACATAAAAAGTGTATGGATTTGAATAAATAATCCAAAACCATTTTCTATTTTTTAAAAAATAATTAATGTAACCATTTAAAATTAAAAATGAATTAACTTATATTTTTTAAATATTAATTTGGAATTTAGAAAAACTTTAAACATAAAAAGTGTTTGGATTTGAATAAATAATTCAAAACCATTTTCTATTTTTAAAAAATAATTAATGTAATCATTTAAAATATGAACCATTTACAATTAAAAATGAATTAACTTATAAGTAATTCAAAACCATTTTTTGTTTTTGTGAAGGATTTTCATTGTTCGGTTTTTTTTGAATTCCCGTTTTGAATTATCTGAATTTCTAACTATGGTCGAACCGGTGTGCATGAAGATAGGGGGCGAGCATCGTTAGAACTTGCATTGGATCTCTGAAGAAACCACATATTGCGAGTCTAAAAATGATTTTTTCAAAAAATCACGGGCGATAGATCATGTACCTGTAGTACAAATCGGACCCACTTCCTACCGATTCGGCAGACATTTGTCCTTTTTACCCGAGATGGATGAAAAGGTTTGAGATGTACCGGTTGGGAGATAGTCCATGTAAGGTGGTCTAGTATTTTAGGAAAATGGGCCGGTAGCATTCTGAAACGGCATTTTGGTGGTTACTTCACAAAACGACCCGTTTTTTGCGCTCGGAAAATGGAAAAGGGCTTTTCCGTGCGATAAAAAGGAAAACTTCCTCCTGCAACATTGTTCTCCATACCAATGTCCACACACATGCATAATATGGGCACAACATCACAAACTATGCCGTGATTCAGCACATAACATCGGTCATTTGGACCAAAAGCCATGAAACCTCGAACATGATAGGTCATTTTGTGAAGGTTTTTTCGAAACATGATCAATATACCAAGTCTGGTATTTTTCCTTTCAACTATGTAACAAAATATGACACCACGCGAAGGATTTTCATTGTTCGGATTTTTTTTGAATTTATTATGCCCGTTTTGAATTATCTGAATTTCTAACTATGGTCGAACCGGTGTGCATGAAGATAGGGGGCGAGCATCGTTAGAACTTGCATTGGATCTCTGAAGAAACCACATATTGCGAGTCTAAAAATGATTTTTTCAAAAAATCACGGGCGATAGATCATGTACCTGTAGTACAAACCGGACCCACTTCCTACCGATTCGGCAGACATTTGTCCTTTTTACCCGGGATGGACGAAAAGGTTTGAGATGTACCGGTTGGGAGATAGTCCATGTAAGGTGGTCTAGCATTTTAGGAAAATGGGACGGTAGCATTCTGAAACGGCATTTTGGTGGTTACTTCACAAAACGACCCTTTTTTGCGCTCGGAAAATGGAAAAGGGCTTTTCCGTGCGACAAAAAGGAAAACTTCCTCCTGCAACATTGTTCTCCATACCAATGTCCACACACATGCATAATATAGGCACAACATCACAAACTATGCCGTGATTCAGCACATAACATTGGTCATTTGGACCGAAAGCCATGAAACCTCGAACATGATAGATCATTTTGTGAAGGTTTTTTCGAAACATGATCAATATACCAAGTCTGGTATTTTTCCTTTCAACTATGTAACAAAATATGACACCACGCGAAGGATTTTCATTGTTCGGATTTTTTTTGAATTTATTATGCCCGTTTTGAATTATCTGAATTTCTAACTATGGTCGAACCGGTGTGCATGAAGATAGGGGGCGAGCATCGTTAGAACTTGCATTGGATCTCTGAAGAAACCACATATTGCGAGTCTAAAAATGATTTTTTCAAAAAATCACGGGCGATAGATCATGTACCTGTAGTACAAACCGGACCCACTTCCTACCGATTCGGCAGACATTTGTCCTTTTTACCCGGGATGGACGAAAAGGTTTGAGATGTACCGGTTGGGAGATAGTCCATGTAAGGTGGTCTAGCATTTTAGGAAAATGGGACGGTAGCATTCTGAAACGGCATTTTGGTGGTTACTTCACAAAACGACCCGTTTTTTGCGCTCGAAAAATGGAAAAGGGCTTTTTCGTGCGACAAAAAGGAAAACTTCCTCCTGCAACATTGTTCTCCATACCAATTTCCACACACATGCATAATATAGGCACAATATCACAAACTATGCCGTGATTCAGCACATAACATCGGTCATTTGGACCGAAATCCGTGAAACCTCGAACATGATAGATCATTTTGTGAAGGTTTTTTCGAAACATGGTCAATATACCAAGTCTGGTATTTTTTCTTTCAACTATGTAACAAAATATGACACCACGCGAAGGATTTTCATTGTTCGGATTTTTTTTGAATTTATTATACCTGTTTTGAATTATCTGAATTTCTAACTATGGACTACCACGCGAAGGATTTTCATTGTTCGGCAGACATTTAGTCCCGGATGTAGTCACAAACCGGGACTAAAAATATTTTCCGCCATTTCCCACCTCTTCCCGCCAAGTTTTCCCGCCCTTTCCTTTCTACTAGAGCTTTTAGTCCCGGATGTAGTCACTAACCGGGACTAAAGATATTTCCCGCCATTTCCCAAAGCTTCACGCCAAGTTTTTCCACCATTTCCCTCTATATTTAGGGTGATCGTGTCATGGCTATCCACACATCCACACCTTCCTCTCTTAGAACAATGGACAACGCCTACTGGGCCATTCTGACCCTCGAGGAGATCGAGGCGCTGTGCGCCTCCAACTACCCTTGTCCGTCGGGCTACCGGCCGCCCACCGGCTGGATGCTGAGCGCTGGAGGGGTTCCTGTCCCTCCTGTCCCTCAAGGTTCCGCACGCCAGGCGGCCATCACAAACCACTTCTACCACGAGCTCACGCCGGAGCAGCGGATGGATCCCCAGTGGGATCCCGACAACTACGACACATGGAATGCCTTCTTCGCTAATAGGCGGGAAAGGGAGCTCGCCAGGTACGAGGGTGATGGCCCGCCACCGGTGAACCACAACGAAGCCGGCCGTCGTCTGTGGTGGGTGAACCGTACTATCATCGGAGTGATGCTCTACATCGCCGGGGGAGACCATCCTCGCCTACGGTGCCCATGAGTCCACCCGCCACAGGCCCCACACTGTACCGGCGGTAGCGGCATCGTCTTCCAGGAGACCCCTCTCCCGCCCGCCGTGAATCCGAGGCTGGAATGGTCCCTGGTATATGCCATGGATGGGCTGAGGATCCCCGGAGTGGCAGGTGATGATGACGATGATGATGACGACGACGATGAAGACCCTGAAGCAGCGTACTATAGGACTAGGCATGATTATGACTAAAGGGGGCGGCTTTAGTCCTGAGTGTTAGCTAGTCCCGGTTTGTCCCGGTTTTTAATATTAATAAATGTCTTGAGTGTTACCTAATAAATAGAGGGAAATGCCTATATAAAGAGAGGGTTCATCTTTAGTCCCGGTTGGAGAAACCAACCGCGACTGAAGGGATTGCGGCAGAGTGGGCCAGGCAACACTAATAATAGGGGTGAGTGTCAACATTATGTCGTGCGGCTTGTACCTTGTCCCGGATGGTGTCACCAACCGGGACTAAAGATGAACCTTTAGTCCCGGTTGGAGACACCAACCGGGACTAAAGATGAGTCAGCACTAATAATAGGGGTGAGTGTCGACATTATGTCGTGAGTGTCGACATTATGCCGAGCTGCTTGTACTATAAATAGGCATCCTTGTGAGTCCAGTCCTCCAGCCAGTTTGAGGCATCTCCAAGATGGTTTTAGAGAGCAGGGACACCACTACGGCCAGTTTCAGGGAGATGCCGACGGAGCCCAGTCCTCCGGCATCTCCGAGAAACTGGTCATAGAGGCACTCCCTAATATGTGAAATTAGTTAGCTCCGAGGCGTATTGATCTAGTTAGTGAAGTTACAAGCTGCAAGATGGTTTTCGAGAGCAGGGACACCACTGCGGCCAGTTTCAAGGAGATGCCGACGGAGCCCAGTCCTCCGGCATCTCCGAGAAACTGGTCATAGAGGCACTCCCTAATATGTGAAATTAGTTAGCTCCCAGGCGTATTGATCTAGTTAGAGAAGTTACAAGCTGCAAGATGGTTTTCGAGAGCAGGGACACCACTACGACCAGTTTCAGGGAGATGCCGCCGGATCCCAGTCCTCCGGCATCTCCAAGAAACTGGTCATAGAGGCACTCCCGGTCCAGCCACAAAACGGGACTAACACTCAAGACATTTATTAATATTAAAAACTGAGACTACAAAATCGGGACTAAAGGCCACAAACCGCGAAAGATATTACATAATATGAGCATGAACTTCTTGGCATATGTCATTCCTTATGACCGCTTCAGACGTAACCATGGAGCATCTTCTTTACTTAACGGAATGCTTGGGTCAGTTTTCACTGTGAAGGGCGGAATTTCATCAAACTTATTATAATCTTCTGACATGTCTGTCTTGTCCTCGATTCCCACGATGTTTCTTTTCCCTGAAAGAACTATGTGACGCTTTGGCTCATCATATGATATATTCGTTTGCATATTTTTTCTTTCTTTCGGTCTGGAGGACATGTCCTTCACATAGAAAACCTGAGACACATCATTGGCTAGGACGAATGGTTCATCTCTATAACCAAGATTGTTGAGATCCACTGTTGTCATTCCATACAACTGGTCTATCTTTACCTCTTCCCCATTCAGGTTGACCCATTTGCAGCGAAACAAAGGGACCTTAAAAGAGACTCCATAGTCTAGTTCCCATATCTCCTCTATGTAACCATAATATGTGTCCTTTTGTCCATTCTCGTCTATTGCATCAAAGCAGATACCACTATTTTGGTTGGTGCTCTTTTTATCTTGGGCGATCGTGTAGAATGTATTCCCATTTATTTCGTACCCTTGGAAATTCAATACAGTAGAAGATGGTGACGCGGCCAACAAGTATAGCTGATCTCCAACAGTGGTGTCATTCAAGAGATGTGTCCGCATCCAACCACCGAAAGACTTCATGTGTTCATCTGTAATCCATGATTCAGGCTTCCCCGGGTTTTTGGAGCGTACAATATTCTTGTGTTCCTCGATATACGGAGCTGCCGAGGTAGAATTGTGTAGAACTATGTAGTGTGCTTTAGTGAAAGAATCCTCGTCCCTACATATCATTGCATTGAGGAATGAACACAGCTTCACAATGGGTACTCGAACATTTTCCGGTAGAAGCCCCCTCAATGCAATCGGAAGCAACTGCGTCATAATCACGTGACAGTCATGAGACTTCAGGTTTTGGAACTTTTTCTCTGCCATATTTATTATCCCCTTTTATATTAGATGAGAAGCCCGATGGCACCTTGATACTGTAAAGGACTTCAAAAAATATTTCCTTCTCTGCTTTGGTAAGAGCATAGCTGGCACGACTTAAGTGACGCCCTTTATCCGTCTTGTTATGTGTATGCATGTTCTTTGGGTCTTCCATAATTTCTTGGTCCTCCCGTGCTTCAGGTGTATCTTTTTTCTTCTCATACACGCCTAGGAATCCTAGCAGGTTCACGCAGAGATTCTTCGTCACGTGCATCACGTCGATTGAAGAGCGGACACGCAGGACTTTCCAATATGGCAGCTCCCAAAATATAGATTTCTTCTTCCACATGGGTGTGTGTCCTGTAGCGACGTCGTTCGGAACTGATTGACCGCCGGGACCCTTTCCAAATATTACTTCTATGTCCTTGACCATACCAAATACATCATCACCAGCAGGGAGTTCAGGCTTCTTCCGGTGATCTGCCTCACCTTTGAAATGCTTGCCTTTCTTTCTTACGGGATGATTGGTCGGAAGAAATCGTCGATTCGCCAGGTACACAACCTTCTTGCATTTATGCAAATATGTACCTTCGGTCTTATCTAAACAGTGGGTGCATGCCTTATATCCCTTGTTTGTCTGTCCTGAAAGGTTACTAAGAGCAGGCCAATCATTGATGGTTACGAATAACAACCCTCGTAGATCAAATGGCTCCTGTTTGTTCTCATCCCACGCACGTACACCTGGTTTGCCCCACAACTGTAAGAGTTCTTCAACTAATGGCCTAAGGTACACATCAATGTCGTTGCCCGGTTGCTTCGGGCCTTGGATGAGCACTGGCATCATAATGAACTTACGCTTCATGCACAACCAAGGAGCCAGGTTGTAGATACATAGAGTCACGGGCCAGGTGCTGTGACTGCAGCTCTGCTCCCCAAAAGGATTCATGCCATCCGTACTTAGACCAAACCATAAGTTCCTTGCGTCACCTGCAAAGTCTGGGAAGTCTCTCTCGATTTTTCTCCACTGTGACCCATCAGCAGGGTGTCTCAACTTCCCGTCTTTCTTACGGTCTTCTTTGTGCCATCGCAACAACCTGGCATGCTCTTTGTTTCTGAACATGCGTTTCAACCTTGGTATTATAGGAGCATACCACATAACCTTAGCAGGAACCCTCTTCCGGAGGGGCTCTCCCTCAACATCACCAGGGTCATCTCGTCTGATCTTATACCGCAACGCATTGCATACCGGGCATTTATCTAAATTCTCATACTCCTTACCGCGGTAGAGGATGCAGTCATTAATGCATGCATGTATCTTTTGCACATCTAATCCGAGAGGACAGAGAGTCTTCTTTGCTTCGTAGGTACTCTCGTGAAGTTCGTTATGTTTTGGAAACTTTGGCTTCATTATTTTCAGTATCTTTTCAAATGAGGAGTCAGTTAGACCACACTCTGCCTTCCATCGCAACAATTCCAGTGTGGTACCGAGCTTTGTGCTGCCATCTTCACAATTTGGGTACAACAATTTCTTGTGATCTTCTAACATGCCCTCTAACTTCAACTTCTCATTTTCTGTTTCACAGTCTCGCTTTGCATCAGAAATGACCCTACCAAGTTCATCAGCCGGCTCATCTGATGCCCGTTCTTCACCTCTTTCCTCTCCATTGTCTTCCATTGCAGTATCACTGTATTCAGGAAACATATGATGATAGTTGTTATCATCATCTTCTTCTTCACCATCTTCCATCATAACCCCTCTTTCCCCGTGCTTGGTCCAGCAATTATAGTTGGGCATGAAACCTTTCATAATCAGGTGGCCGCGAATGATTTTCGAGGAAGAGTACTCCTTGTTGTTCCGACATTGAACACATGGACAACGTATAAATCCATTCTCTTTGTTTGCCGTAGCCACATCGATAAATTTATCCACGCCTTTGATATACCCGGCTACGCGTCGGTCACCGTACATCCATTCCCGACCGTTCATCTGCATCATATAAGTAAGTTTTTCAAAAAACAGGACATCATAAATAGTGAAATAACCAATTCACACCGACACATGAATTGTATCAATGACCTAGAAAAGATAAGATTGCTAACCTCGATCGAGGGAAATAAAGAGGAGAAAGCTCAAGTGCGTCTCGGACACCTTCTATATTTTTGTTCTATGAGAAATGCAACGGGATTATTCACTCAAACATTTCAACAAACACCTTCAATGCATGCATGAGAAAAAACTAGCACACCTCCTCACCCTTCCACCATTCGAAAAAACAGAGTGGAGGCAGAGGGGGCTGGGGCGTTGCATTTATAGAGGACAGGGGGTCTTTAGTCCCGGTTGGAGCCAGAAACCGGGACTAAAGGTGCGTGCCACGCCACGTGGCTGTGGCCAAACCTTTAGTCCCGGTTGGTGGCTCCAACCAGGACGTATTCCCCCTTACCAACCGGGACGCATGCCCCCTGGCCCCGTGCCCGCTCGAACCGAGACGCGTGCCAGCATTAGTCCCGGTTGGTGGCGCAACCGGGACAAATGCTCTGAGGGGTCGCGAACGGATAGCCCTTTTTCCACTAGTGCTAGTTTAAAGGACACAGTTTGCAATTCTCTGAATACTAGGTGTGCTTTGATTGGTCTATTTTGTAGTGTGGAGAAGAACATGCATGAGAAGAAGAAGAAACATTTGTTCACACATGTGCATGCAAGTATTTTATTTTTTCACACCAAAGTAATTATAAAGATTAAATGCTTTTGTGTCTAAATATTTGGGATTACATGATTTGCAAATTATGTTTTTTAAACCGAGACGGAGGGAGTACTTACACCTTGTACGATATTTAGTGAGGTGTTATGTTTATTAAAACTAGAGTGAATGACAGTTTCTAGATTTCGTCGTCGTGTATAAACAAGTAAGCAAGTAACCATGTCGTGATCATGAAGGACTACGTGTCAACAAGTAATCAACCTTGCCTTGATGTTGAGATGACTAATTCCCTTTCTTACATTCGTGGAAGAGACAGTCGTAGCACGTTCGAAACGATGAACTTTTGTACGCCACTTGTAGAAGTTAGCGTAGCAAAATCTAGAGAAAAGTTTACATGTGTACGTAGAATCCGAAGGAAGACAATTCATGGCACGCAGAAACACGTACGACTGACCACACTTAAATTCGTTGAAGTCAACATGTGCAGCCCTAAGTCAACATGTGCATTCCTACTGGAGCAGACAATATAAACACACGAAGAACGTTGCGTTGCCACACGAACTGGAGCAGCTTACGACATTCCTACTCGACCACACAATGGCATCTCCTGCGTCGCCCATCGTCATCCAGATGCCTCCACGGACCAACGCCGGGACGGCCCCCACCACGCCTAAGGACGCGGCCGGCGACTTCGCCACGGCGCCCGCAGCTGCCGGTCCTAAAGCCGCGGCGACGGACAAGGTCATGTCCAGCGCCGCCAACCTCGCACAGCTCCTGCCGACCGGCACGGTGCTGACGTACCAGACTCTGGCCCCCTCCTTCACCAACCACGGCAAGTGCACCGACACCTACACCAACCAGTGGCTCACCGCGGCGTTAGTGGTCATTCTCGCCGCCCTGTCTCTCTTCTTCTCCTTCACCGACAGCGTCGTCGGCCGCGACCAGAAGCTCTACTACGGCGTCGCCACGCCGGAGGGCTTCAACGTCTTCAACTTCTCCAGCGAGGAGGAAAAAGAGCGATGCGATCCCGCCGAGTTCCGGAGACTGCGCATTCGGCCGCTGGACTTCATGCATGCAATCTTCACGGCCGTGGTTTTCCTCGCCGTGGCGTTCAGCGACGTGGGCCTCCAGAATTGCTTCTTTCCCAACGCCGGTAAGAACAGCCAAGAGCTGCTCAAGAACCTGCCGCTGGGCATGACGTTTTTGTCGAGTTTTGTGTTCATGATCTTGCCGACAAAAAGGAAGGGCATCGGCTACAACGACACCACACCGCGCCAGAAGGCCACTTGATGTTTATAGATCACCTATTTTTGAACAGTTAAATTATAATGTATCGTTCCTTTTGGAAATATAATTGTACGTGTATTTGTTTGTTCTAAGTGTTTAATGGTTAGTTTTTTATTCAATGTATTGATTAGTTTAGGTGGATAGAGTGTAACCATGCATACTCCGTGATTGTAATGTCCATTATACATACCTCTCTCCTAAAAAAATCATACACGGCCTGTCATGAACTTCTCCAGAAAGTCTTCCATCAGTCCGGCAGAAGAGCCCAAAATATTTGAAACGGAAGTACTAATACACATGCATGTTCCCTGACTGGCTTGTGTACGACGCCGCATCGGGCGGCAAAGCTGGCCGCGTCTCACGCGTGCGCAGCTGCGGCAACGGCGGGAGCGGCCGCGTCATACGATGTCATACTGAAATCGTTTGGTAATCATCACGCCTATAACAATACTCCCTCCGACCATATTAGTTAACTTGGATTTGTCTAGATTCGGATGTATCTAGACATGTTTTAGTGCTAGATGCATCCGAATCTAGACAAATCCAAGTCAACTAATATGGGTCGGAGGGAGTATTATATTTGAAACTGGTGGGGAGAAGCCTTCCATCGGTCGCGCAAAATATTTGAAACTGGTAGGGATATTGGCGGACAAGTGCTGAACCGGTCTAAAAATTTGGTTAACTGTGGGAAGCAGTGATTTGAATCTCAAAATTTTCAATTTTTCTAAAAAATGTCCTTAACCATATATATAAAAAGAGAGGCAATGTAACACAAAATTAAGTTAACAAGCTAAATTGTTAGCTATACAAGTAAGTTTAAGATAGTATATATTACAGAGTGTGCTTTCCTAACTATGCATATGCCAATTTGAGGTCTGATATGGGTAGCCAATGTCGAGAACTATCAGGGACGGAGCCAGCTATTAGGATCGGAGGGGGCTTAATCATGTTGGAGGGGGCAAAATTGCTTAGAGTCACTAAGTATAAACATGAATAATAGAGCATTTCTTAAGAAAATCAAATTATCGAGGGTGGCTTAGCCCCTGCTCGTCCCCCTTTCCTCCGTCCCTGAGAACTATAGCGTCGCCACACGACACATGCTCGATAACCTCAATGATACAAAACTATAGGGACCACCATTCCGACATGCAGTCGCCATGTCGGGACTTGTGCAACCCGATGTCACCACCTTTAGGCCTCCTTTAGACTAGCCCCAATAGGGGTATCATAGGTGGTATCATGCATGCAAAATGCTTATGTGTCATAGTAATTAATGATGAAAGAGATTGTGTTGGTATCATAGGTAGATACGGTATCATAACACATAAAACTAGAAAAATTAATCCCAAACAAATCTTGTCCATAATTTTACATTGAGATTTTACAAAACAATAAATACACCAAAACTATGATACTACTACTCCCTCCATCCCATATTAGGTTGCGCATAATTTTGCGTGCTAGTCAAACTATACAAAGTTTGACCAAGATTATACTAAATAATATAAATTTATAAAATACAAAAATAATATTATTAAAATTGACTTAGTGTATACTTTCATATTATATAAATTTTATATCATACAAATTTATATTATTTTGTATAATCTTGATCAAACTTTGTATAGTTTGACTAGCACGCAAAATTATGCGCAACCTAATATGGGATGGAGGGAGTATATGATACTATGCATTGTGGAGATGGTATCATATACTAGTATCATATGCATGATACTACTATATGATACTCCCCATTGTGACTAGTCTTACTTCTCCGGTTTTTCCTGGGTTCGGACAGTTTTATCCCGGCTCACTCGCTAATCCCGATAAATACCACCGTGGATGTTTACTTCTAGCGTTTTCGCGAGGTTAATCCCGGCCCATCCCGGGAAATACCAGCCCAAACCGAAGGAAGCGCGTGTATTCTCACACGCGAGTCCAGCCTCGCATATTGGCGAGGAAGGAAACGAGCGAAGAGGGACAAGGCGACGGCGCGGACCGGAGGCGGCGCGGACGTCGACCTAGAGACTCTACCGAGGGCACCTCCTCCGACTTCTCTCCGGTCAGTACCCCCCTCACCCCATGCCTCTTCCCCTCTGCTCCCATCCTAGGGTTTCATGGCCGCCGCCGGTGTCCACCTCCCTCCCTCCGATCTAGTTCTTGGACGTTGGGAGAGAAGAGAGAGATACCAGAGATGGGTTTGCCGACCATGTTGGACGTTTTAACTGTACGACGTATGAGAAGTCTGAGATTGATTTGTCTCGTTGAGCGTTGGGACGATCAGAAATGACTAGTGAATTGTTCGTTTATGGGTGCCAACGCATCATGGAGGATTCGGTGAACCTAGACCATTAGATTTTTCTTCAGCTTATAGACTTCAAATATATATTCCTGTGGACTCCAAACATATTTTAGTTATGATTCATCCTTGTCTTGGCTTGATCCATCGGCAGTTCAGTTCAGGGGAATATTCTAAACAAAGGAATCTGCTATGTATCACGGACATGTTGTCCAATTAATTCCTGATGGTTTTGCTTTACTCAACCGAGTACATATTGATATCACAAGTTCTCATAATTTCTGTCTCTGATTGAATTTGATAGCACTTGGCTTCCTTGGTGTTCGTCTCGTCTAGGACTATGGTACACACGCATCAGCCTTGGTGCAACATCTTGTTTAGAAGAAACAGGAAGTAGTATTAGTTCGTTGTTGCCCACTGAAACTAGTCTTTCTGAATAAGAATACGAGTCTGAATCTTGATGCTTAACTTACAATAGTACAACAGGCGTGTACAGTTTATAAGCATTGTTATCTTATCGTGGTATAAAAGTTCTAAGTGTGGTTTTACCCACTGTCAATTTTGTGACTATGTGATTGCTTGTTTTCATATGGTTCCAAGATTCTGCAATTCAATTGTTCAATTCAAAAGTGTTCCCTTCTGTTTTCCTGATTTGTGTTCAACGTATTTGCACTTCTTATTTTCGGAGCTAAATCGGAGAGAAACTGTTCCAAGCAGCTACACTGATAAAGTTCGGTCCAAACATGGGGTGTTACAAGCCTAATTTGTTTGAACGTATTTGCCCAAATTTAGAATTTCCCTATACTTTGTATTATTTAGATAGTGTGGTAGCACCACCAGTTTGGTCCAAACCTGAAGTTTACAAGCCTCTCAAATAGTTCCTTTCTTTCTTTTCAGCAGTCATGAATGCATCCTGATCATGAGCCATCATATGCATGTTCTTGCTACCAAAAGGGCTGCTCTTGCCTCGATTTCAAGGCAATGAAGTGTTTGAGTGTTCTGATCGAGATTTTGAAGTTACAAATGTACTCATGACCAGGTTGTAATAATGGTTTATAAATCCATAACTTGTTGTCTTACTTGTTGGGTATATT
The DNA here is from genome assembly GCA_916181665.1 of Avena sativa. Taxonomy (NCBI): domain Eukaryota; kingdom Viridiplantae; phylum Streptophyta; class Magnoliopsida; order Poales; family Poaceae; genus Avena; species Avena sativa. The sequence continues at coordinate 292,529,727 of OV702296.1, forward strand.
TAAACTCCACGGTAGATGTTTAAGTTCCGTACAAATTTATTTAGTGCAAAGGTTTGATAGATATTCATATATGTTACAAAGTATACTGAAAGTTTTCCTCTATGTTAAATAGATATCTTGAATACATGAACTTGTCCGGCCCTCTACCAGCTACAGTACATGTGAGAAATTCTAACCCATGCATCTATCTATCACTTTGCTTCGTATAATTCCATTTTCGGAACCTTGTCAATTCATGCTGCACTAGTACTGACTCTTTTTGGCATCTGAGCAGGGAATTCAGGGGGAACAATATTCATGGGACTATCCCAGGAGAGTTTGGTGATCTGAAGAATCTAATTAGAGCCTGGACCTGCACAGCAGCAGCATCTCAGGGCGTATACCCGCAACGACGGCAGGAGGCTTGATCACAACCATTTGACCCGGCCGAAAATGCCACTTGCTGTAGAAAGGTATCTGCATCCACTTGTTTTTAGACGGTGACAGTCCTTAAATTTGTTGTACTCACTTCCCTTTCTGACCTCCAGTACTCCTATGTTAATATTTGCTGCACTATTTTGAACATTCTCATGCCTGACCTACCTTTTATATTTGTTGCACTATTTGATGACGAATTCTATACACATTTCTAAAATCTTGTGTATCATATACATAATGAATTTGTTGTAATGTTCTGTTCTGAGTCCTTTTGCTCATAACTTTTCCTGTTAGATGTTTTGTATCTGTATTGTGGTTAATAGCATCTGTGTTTGTCTTTTTGAAACTGAAACTGCAGGAACCTGGGCGGACTGCGCTCGCGCTAGACTTGGCTAGAACGGCAGCAGGGCGCTGGGGCTAGCAGCGATGAGGACGTCTACAAGAGGGGCTGAGAGGAGGCGCTTGCGCTAGGCTTGGACTGCGAGGAGCTTCGGTGCTCCGACGATGTGGCGAGGAGGCCGGAGCGGGAACATGGCGAGGAGGCCCGACCACCCGAGCGGGAACGGGAACATGAACGGGAACAGGGCAGGGAGGCCGGAGGGGGAGCAGCGTGACCTTGCTCCTCCGTGCGGCTTTGATCTGTTTGTTTGCGAGCAGCGCGGCAAGTTTCGTCCCGGCAGAGCAGGGCGATCCGCACAAGAAGCCTCCGACGGCGAGCAGGATAGGTGGGGCGCCACGCGGCGAGCGTGGCGGCTGTGGACAGACGGGAAGCGGCGGACGGCTGGGAGCTTGGAGGAAGGAGACGGGAAGATCTCAACTTGATACATCAAATTTAGGCCACATATGAAACGTTTTTAATGTATTTTGGACTTTTTTTGCAAATTTGAAATTGAACTACCCTCTCAACATCTTTTCTGGGACGGAGGGAGTAGGTGTAAAGTTCCTCCTTTTATCACCTGATGATGATCTGATGATGTTAATTCTCTCACATGCCCTCTTATCCCCAAAATTTAAAGTAAACAAGTGAGAGATTGGGAAGTGAGGGGAAATGTTGGGAAATGATAGGAAATGTGGGGATTGGGTGAAAGAAGGGTTTCACCAAATCCCCTCTTATCCCCAAACTTTTGGGGGGTAAAAATACCCTAGAAGTAAACAAGGCCTTAGGCACCGTGCCTCCCCAACATTCAACTTCTTGCCTACCAGATATCAGGATGCTAGCCCGACATACTACCAAACCATCCACTATTTGATGTGTCTATCAAGCTGACAACACCGTTACACCCACAGCTGAAGTTTCCTCCCATGCCATGCCTAGCCATTGCCCCACACCATAAGTCGGCACCTCATCGGTTAGTCTTTTTTGGCCCATCAACCATGAAATTAACTGAGCCCTTTAGGAATTAGGCATATCTCAACATGTAAGGGTCATCCCTTCTTCAGATCCAGACAAAACAATCATTGCATATAAATTCTATCTAGTTTAGATGTATTTGTATTATGGAAAAGTGGTGAGCATCAGCCGGCTGCCAGCCGTCTATGCACTTAACTGGTCAATCTAGCACATCCGAGCATCACATCAACGAAAATCGAGCACAACAATTTGTAAATGTAAAAGCAATAATATCATTTGCAACATTTTATTCCCGCCATCCCTAAAGTTTCAAAAGTTTGAAACATTTCTAGGGAACTATTGTAGCAAATTTACGATGTATGCAAGAAATGCCCTTTTGGTTGCAGCAACGCAGAAGGAAATGTGTCATCATTTGCAACAAAAAAGTGCATGTAACATATGTGTCCCATATATCCAACATCATTGAAATGTGTTTGGAACATACGGTAATTAATACCCTTCATAGCATGCACCATAAATTATTACAGACCTTTTGTCGTAAGTACACTAAAAAGAAGGACATGCACTTATAGATTTTGAAACACCACTTGCAATATTGAGGAAATCCCAAAAACACTAACATCCACCATCACTGAGCTCGTCCTCCCCTATCTCGTTAGTAACAACCGTTCACACGCTCCCCCGGCCCCAAATCATCTTGAGAATGGTACAGTATACACAAATATATAGAGATGGGTTCTCCCAAATCGAGTGTCCATGGCTTTACGAAAAAGATCATCCATTTTGGTAGGAGCTATGTCCTTGGACGCGTGACAGTATAACCACGACGCTTGTCCTTGCTCGCTCTCATTTCCTTGATATGTTTTTTTTACTGTAACTTCGGCGGGCCGAGGCCAGCCTGAACATTTATAGCCAGGTGAAAAATTTACAAAGTCATCAGATTACAGGAGGAGAAGAAACAAGGGGGAAATGGACAGCAGCTCAGGGGGATCAAAGGTGTCACTCCAAGCTAGTAGGAAGAATTTGTCAGGAGGATTTTTACATCGATGAGCCCAAAGGCGAACATCAGCAGCACACCTACTCCTAGCTAATTGAACAGGTTCGTCGATTGAGTTGAAGACCAACGCATTCCGTCTTTTCCATATATTCCAGCAGATCGCGGTGCAGATGGTGGCTCGCGCGAAGTTGTCCATGTGACGATTCCGAAGCTCATCAAGACAGGATAGCTCAAGAAGAGTGTCCATAGGGGGAAGAGATCCCCAAAGCTCTCTAGCTCGTGCACAGTGCAGCAACAGATGATCGATATCTTCATCTTCAGGACAGAACGGGCAGCACGGGGCAGAGCAGAGCTGATGCCTGAACCGCCTTTCATTGGTGTAGATTCTTTGACGAAGAACAAGCCAGTTGAAAATCCGACACTTCAAAGGGGCTCCATTTCGCCAGATGGAATCGGCCCTGGCGTCCACCTGCAAATGCTGAAAAGAAATGGCATAGAAAACTCTATTCGAGAGGGTGTTGTTAGTGTGGCGGCAGTGACGTGTATCGGGGTCGGAGTTCAAAGGAAAGGTGAGGAGGACCTGAGAGAGAGTGTCCAGTTCATACGAGGCGACCGAGGAGAGACAAGGACCAAGGGAGGAGCCTAGGGCCGAGGAGAGCATAGAGGCGACGTTTGCGTGCGGTTTGAGCGAGTGGGAGAAGAGGGCAGGAAATTGTTCAGAGAGAGGGAGAGAGCCGGCCCAGACGTCAAACCAGAAGGAGGTGGCTTGGCCATTGCCAATGGAGGAGACGGAGTTGGTTCGGAAGAAGTAGAGGCCAGCGACAATGTCTTTCCAAACGGGGGTGTCAAGGTGGTGGATATCCCCAAAGTCGCGATGGGTAGACCAACCGTATTGACGGCGGAACCAACAGACCCAAGGAGCGGTAGAATCGGAGTGGAGTTTGGAAAGGAATTTTTGGAGGAGGGCGTTGTTTTGCGCTGGCAGGGAGAGGACTCCCAACCCGCCAAACTTTTTGGGTTTGCAGACCTCGACCCAAGAGACCTTGCAGTTGCCCCCAGAGCAAGAATCTTCTCCGGTCCAAAGAAAAGCTCTTCGCCTTTTATCAATGGCATCTATAATCCCTTTCGGGAGGATTCCCGCGCTCATAGCATGCACGATCATGGCGGTAAGAACCGAGTTGACGAGAAGAAGGCGTCCTCCAATGGGGAGAGAGCGACCCCTCCAGCCGGACAGACGCATGTCACATTTGGATAGGATGGGATTGAGGTCAGAGGCCCGGATTTTGTGAGTGGAGAGGGGAAGGCCAAGATACGTCTAAGGAAAGGAGGCGACCTTGCAACCGAAGGCGGTAGCCATGGAGCATGTAGACGCAGAGTCCACATGGATTGGAACGAAGGTGCTTTTGTGGAAGTTGATGTCGAGACCGGTAGCAGCCGAGAACTCATCGAGCAGGTTTTTGAGGTTCGCCACATGCTCTGGGACGGCCCGAATGATAATAAGGGTGTCGTCCGCGTATTGGAGAATGGGGCAGGGGAGGTCGTCGACAAGCGGATGAAGAAGCAACCCCTCCCTGGAGGCTTTAAGAAGGTGCTGTTGGAGGACGTCAACGACAATGTTAAAGAGGAAAGGTGAGAGGGGGTCGCCTTGGCGGAGGCCCCGACGGCATTGGATCCACTTCCTCGGCACTCCATTTAGCAGGACCGTAGTTTGGCTAGATAGGTTGATATTTGATCCAAGCACGCCAAAGCTCCGGAAAGCCCTTAGCACAGAGGATGCGGTCAAGGGCCTCCCAACTGATAGAATCAAAGGCCTTACGAAAGTCAAGCTTGAAAACCACAGCACTAGCAGAGCGCTTGTGGCAGGCCTGCACAATGTCGGTGGCATAGACAAAATTTTCGGAGATGGATCTTCCCAAAATGAAACCAGTTTGGTCGGGATGAACCAAAGAGGTGATAAGGGGTTTAAGCCGAAGGGTGAGGCATTTGGTGCTAAACTTGAGGCAGCTATTTGCAAGGAAATGGGTCGAAAACTATCAGGGCGGTTAGCGCCCGCCTTTTTTGGTAAGAGAACAATGAAGGATTTGTTGATGGGGCGGAGGTCGGCATTCAGGGAGTGAAGGTCGTTAAGGGAATCGAGGAGGGAGTGCTTGACGAGGTCCCAATTCTTTTTGTAGAAAGCAGGCCCAAAACCGTCCGGTCCGGGGCTGGAGTTGTCATTCATGGAGAAAACGGAAGTGCGAAGCTCCTCTAAGGTGAACGGGCGAATGAGAGATTCAGCCTGGAAGTAGTTCAAAGATGTGGAAGACACAAGGGAAGGTAGCCCAGGAAGAACGCTAGCAGATTTTGGTGTTCCGAGGAGGTTTTTAAAGAAGTCGTGGAAGATCTGAGCTTTTGCCTGGTGGGAGAAGATAGGCTCCCCCGCCTCGTCCTCGATATTTTGTATCTGATTTTTCCGGAGGCGAGCGGACGCACAAAGGTGAAAGTAGCGAGTGTTGTCGTCCCCCAACACGCAGTCGCGGATTTTTTCTCGTTGCCGCCAATAGGAGGCTTTCAGTGCAATGAGCTCACTAAGCCGTGATTTTGCCAGGTAGCGAAGACGAGATTCTAAAGGGGAGAGAGGTCGACACTCTTCAAGGTGATCAATAAGCCCAATGACCGTCCGACAATTATTAGTGATAAAGACAGAGGGTAGCCGACGGGTTTTGGCCCACTGACGGGCAGCGGATCTGATACGTTTAAGGCGAAGGCAAAGCTTGCTGTTAGGGGATAGGTGAGAGTGGGACTGGCCGACACTAAGCCAATTGGAAGAAGAGAGAGCACAGGAAGGAGTAGTTTGAAAGCCAAGTATTATTTAGGCGAAACAAGGAGCTACGAGGCGCTTTTGAGCTGGCCTGAATAAGGAGAGGAACATGGTCCGAGATGGGTCTAGAGGAGGAGGTGAGAGTGGTATCAGGCAAGGCAATGCTCCAGTCCGTGTTGACCAAGACTCGATCAAGACGACAGAGGATAGGAGGATTTTGTTGGTTAGACCAAGTAAAACGCCGGTCAACAAGAGGAACCTCGAAGAGGGCGAGCTGGTTGATAAAATCATTGAAGAAGGCTGCCTCAGAGGCATTAAAGTTGTCGTTAGATCGATCCCGCGGAGATCGCAAGAGGTTGAAATCACCTAGGATAGCCGTGGGGTTGGAGTGTCGGGAGTTGGCGAGACGAAGGGAGTCGAGGAAGAGAGGCTTTTGAGCATGTAGAAAAGGGCCGTACACGTTGATAATAGTGAAGCGCAAATTGTCACAACGGAAGGAGAAGGTAGCTGAGATCGAAAATTCATCAATGAAATGATCAACTAAGTCAAACAGGTTGGAGTCCCATCCATGCGGTGAGAATACCTCCTGAAGCACCATTAGAAGGTTTGAAAATAAAAGTGCGAATAGAGGGAGGGAGGGAGGAAGGAGGAAGCGGTGAAAGAGGAAATATTGGTGAGCTTAGTTTCTTGAAAACAAAGGATGGTGGGAGCCAGGGATTCGAGAGCAGCCTTCGTGTCATCACGTTTCCTGCTCTGCCCAAGGCCACGAATATTCCAAGAGCCAAGAGAGAGCTTAATAATCATATATAGGAACTGAGAGGCAACGAGAGAAAGGGGGAAACGTGGATTAAAAGGGCTGATAATTAAGGTAGCATACGACACATAACGGTTACAAGGGCAAGCTCTAAGGCCCTGGATAAAAGGAAAGACGAGCACATGAACAGAAAAGGTAAATAGGACACAATTAGGCGCAGTTGGGCAGAACATACCTGAAAAGGTGGCCCAAAGCACGTCTTAAGCATCGCAGGCCCGGAGTAGATAGAAGGCGCACTAGGAAGGGCATCCATGACATGAGGGGAGATGGCCGAATGAGTGAGCTGGGCGTGAGGAACAGGGGAACTGGTCAGCGCCAAGGTGGGCACATCCAGTTTGGCTGCGCAATTAGGGGTGCCATTAGGGGAAATTTGACCTTGGTGAGGGGTGGGGGACGGAAGAGGAAGGAGAACGGGAGGAGGCTGGGCATTGGGAGCGGCATCGGAGCTGGGAGAGGAAGGTGGGCAGGGGGGCACAGAGGCGCAGGCAGCTGGGTGAACCAGCCACGGGACTGGGCCGAAGGGAGAGGGCAAGACAAACCTCTCGAAACGGAAAACACCGCTGTCCACCGTCGAAACAACAATCCTCTCGAAAGAAGAACTAAACCAAAACCGCAGCATCGCACAGATGACTGCCGGAAGCCGCGCCGGCCTGGGAGACGGCGAGGGCAGGTTGGGGGCTCCCAGGTTGGATGGGGGACGTCGGTTGGGGAGGCTGAGGGCAGGGGATCAGGGCAGTGCGATAGCACATATGTTTTCTTGTTGGGGCAGATACAATTACGTGAGAGTTCATTATTAGGGATAGACACAGTCGCAAAAGAGCAGTAGCCACATATATAATTCAAAACAAAATGGGGAAAATGTAGGAAGAACAAGAGTGAGCCAACTTCAGCCACCCACGAATAGGAATGAAACTCCAATAGCTCTGACATGAACTACTCAGGATATTATATTATAGCGAAGGAGTCGAGACCAAACAAAACAAGTAAACCAGAAGTGTCTTGAAAGACTAGGATGGGAAGCAAAACGTACAGGACCTAGGGTGGCCTTAGAAGGCGCGGCGGGCGGTGCGACAGGCGCACACTGCATTGTGGCAGGAAAGAGAAGTGCGCTAATCAGCCGGTCGAATTAGAGCATTTTCCAAAACCATGAAGCCGAGCCCTTTTAAGGAGAGCTCGTTGTGTGTTGTACAGCTCATACTAATTCACATTCTGAAAAAACGATCATGCTATATAGAGTCTAGATAGTAAACAGTATTTGTAATGTTTATTTATTTTGTCACACAAACATGTATATTCAATATAACTAACTGCAATGATCTGTTATACTTTCTCAAGCAAGAAACCACAAATTAGGTCAATATAAGTCCTCCACCCTAAAAAGGATGTCGCAAATTTATCTTTATTCGGATGTATCTGTATACTAAATAGTGTCTAGATACATTGGAATTTTCTCAAATCTGTGACATCCTTTTTAGGACGGCGGGACACGTACTTTCGTAAAACTGTTCTTGACCATTATTTCACTCTTTTTATATATGCTGGTGAATCCTAAATTTTTCTTTCCCATCAATCAAAGCATTCGACATTGGGCGTGACATAGAGCGGAATGAAAGTTATTTGAGAATCGTGTTTGACATAGGCATCAGTGGTGACTTCAAATAACTTGATATAGTCATCTGAACTACACAATGCACTTGTGTAGCGTAAAGTAGGAAGCATGCAGTATCCCGCACTCAAGGATCTCTAATGTGTATGGATTATCAAGATAGCTTGGCCGCTCCCGACAATCAAGACAACCATACTGTTCATCACGAGCGGCTTCATGGAACAGACTGAGATGACTGACAATGCACAACTAATTTGGGTTGTCCGTTATGTCGCAAAGCTCTTTCATGAGGTGCGTCTGAAACCTTTCGTTTGATCCCTGCGTACCCTTGCATCATGTATCAGGCTCAACACTTCAGGGACGCACAAAATAATTCTCTGACACAACCCATTCTTATATAAACAACATGAATAAATGCAGACGGTCAAAAGGCCATGGGGCACGATTCCCACACCTTGACGGCATTTCCCGTGTGTTTCTCTTCTAGTATTAGGTTTCCCCATTCGTGTTCCACTCTTGAATCCTTTATATAACAAAGGTTGGAAACAAATTACAAGGGTAGCGTATTGTACGGGTCGTCATACAAGTAGTGTTGTATTGATGATAGCTACACATAGTAGCTGATGTATTATTGTCTACCGCTGTAACTATCCTCATAGATGAGACGAGTTACTGCATATATATAAAAATATAGAATAAATTCAAGAAGAATAACAGCCCAAATTGATTATAGGTAAATCAAATAAGTGTTGATCTCGATTATATTGCACCAACTTTCAAAATATTTTCCTTTGTACTAGTCAGATGCAATGGCGAACATTACATTGGTCAATGATTTCTGGAAACTAGAATCCATCATGTTTTTTGTAATCCTCATGTAAAACTTTATAGAAGTTCATCACGTGATTAACAAAAGCATAGCACTGAAAAATTAGTAAAAACATACGTGGCCTCTGAGATCTACTATTCATCGATCCTCGGTTTTAACATCCCAACTATTATTTTCTCAAACTCCTGAAGTAATAGGTTAGAGATACCTCCACAATTTGAAAGCTTGTTTTCATGAAGTTTTTAGAATATGGTAGATTTCTTCAAATTTATGAAATGCAATTAGTAGTTTTTTGAATGATCATCACAAGATAGGTGAAAGCATGTATTCATTTTCACTTTCTCCGGAGTACATGCTCTTTTTGTTGACATGTAGATTTTCGAACATGATGCCATGTGTATGGTGTTTCTAAAACTTTCCTTGTCAAATCTCTAAGAACTCGTCCATAGATAGTTGAAAGCATGCTTCTTATTATTACATTGTGTGTTCCTCGGTGCGGCCACCTTCATGTGACAATGAAGCTACTCTGGCACTTTCATTAATTCATTGCAAGTTGGGGAATTTTGAGGTCCATAAATGAAATTACTATTACCTTTCTGGAAGTCAAAAGATAGAATTTAATTTCTGGAATCGTGCCATCACATCCCCCTGGTTTCGAAATATCTACAGTTTCTGAGTGTAATAAGGCTTTATGAAAAAATCTCATTTATCTAAAATTTTAAATGTAACTCGAAGCATTATTTAAGCAAGATCATATTGTTTGTGAGTTTATTCATGTGCAAGATATCTTAACTACATAAGTCCTTCCCAAATGCATTGTCTTTTAGGGCATTGTATGATGTAGTGGTGTATTTTAAGAGACGACCACCCCAATAGATTGTCTTCCTAGGTTGTATCAAAAAATGAGCTTATTGATTTTGGACACAATCGTGCATAGGATATATTGGGATAGCAATTTTTTTCTCAACAGTTGTGTGCAGGAGTGGTTCCTTAACTAAGATGAACAGTTAATCTATTTTATTATTAACTATAGAACCACTTCAGAACTTGTGAAATGTTGTGAGAACTAGAGGTTCTGCTTTAATACTTTAGATATACTATGTTGATACTATAATTTCCATCCTAAAAAACGTGGTTTTTAACTAACTTTCTAACGCTTTGTTTCCTCCTTTTTTGCAGTTCCATATTGCTTAGTTTAGATACCAAGATTTCGTGGGAAGTGAACCTAGCACAACTGGTTGGGGGATTGGATATACAAACGTCACACATGGATTCAAATCGTCACGGATACGAATTTAGGTTTTCTATTTATACTTGAGGACCAGACTTTCCTGCTAATCATGACACCTATCTTGAGGACAATGATCGATGGTTTATCAAGATAAAAAAATATGGTATGGTTGTGTGCATCCATAGTTGGTGCAGAGGCCAGAGAAGTAAAATTTCCCTCAATTTTAAGGTCAAATGGGATCTCCAGTTTGGTGATGATATACATATGTGTGCGGTCAGAGTGCTGGCTTCGACATGGCCATCCCCCAGCTAGGTTGTAGGAGTTGTGACCATTGTTGTTATAGAGGTGGCTTCGGGATGATCTATATATTTTCATTGTAAGATTTTGTTGAATAATAATTAAAGAAGGTTGTGTGCATCATTTTGATGCAGAGGCCGGGTATCAACTCCATTTCAAAGAAAAAAAATAAGTTAATTATATGAAAATTCCTTGTGCGAAAGCCATTCTGCATAGCGCATTTTATTTTCTTGTTGGGACAGACACACCGGCAAAACAATAGTAGCTACATATGCAATTTGAAAGACAAAAGGGAAAGATGTAAGAAGAACGAGAGCGAGCCACCTTCACCAGCCCATGGATATGAATGAAACTACAATAGCCCTGTGACATGAACTACTCGGGAGATCATAGTAGAGAAGTCAGACCAAACAAAATAAATAAACCAGAAGTGTCACGAAAGACTAGGATGGGAAACAAAACACAACTTGTGGCAGTATTGGCTCTTGGTCCTAGGAGGGAGGCGCTCGGCCCTTGGCTAGCCTGCATTGCGACGGCACGGCCGGAAATAAAAATGTGTCCAAAACAATGAAGCTGAGTAGCTCGCTGCGTGTACAGCTCATCACTAATTCACATTCTGAAAAAACAATCATTCTCTGTATAGAGTCTAGCTAGTACACATGTATGTGTAATATTTACTTATTTTACCAAACAAACATGTGTATTCAACATAAGAAACTGCAATCCGTTGTCAGCTTCCTCAAGCCAGAAACCAAAAATTAGGTTAATGTAACTAGCTAGTACTTTTGTAATTCTGTTCTTGACCATTCTTTCAATCTTTTTATATATGCTGGTGAATCCTTAAATTTTTTCTGTTCTCATCACCAAAGCATTCAGCACTGGGCATGCCATAGAGCAGAATCAAATTTCGAAACGGATGGTAATTGGCATGCAACACCCCGCACACAGAGCACATGTGGATTACAACCTAGCTTGGCCGCTCCCAACAATGAGACGGTGGTCAGCTGGCAACGAGCAAGCCGCCCCGATGCATATGCGTACCCTATGTTTCGCCAGCAGGCTACTCGTTCCTAGCAGCATACACATTCCGAGTCTGAGAGGCACAATTGATTTTGGCTGCCGTTATGTCGCGAAGCTCTTTCATGAGGTGTGGCTGAAATCTGTCGGTCTATTTCCTGTATCCACTTGCATCCTGTATTAGGCTCAACACTACACCGATGCAGAAAACAGTTCGTTCTCTGACACCTCCCATCCTTATGTAAACAACATGAATGAAGACTATCAAAAGGCCATGGGGCATGAATCTTACACCTTGACGGCAATTCCCGTGTGTTTCTCTCATTCATGCTTCACTCTTGAATGCTTTATATAAAAAAGATTGGGAACAAGTTACAAGGGTAGCATATTGTACGGGTCATATACAAGCATAGTGTTGTATTGATGACGGTTGCACAAACTAGCTAATGTATTATTGTGTACCTATCTTCATATATAGATGAGAAGAGTTACTGCACATATACAAGAATAGAATCAATTAAACAAGAACAACAGCTGACCTGAGAGTAATTTCTTGACTTCTTTTATACACGTTGGTTGTGCCGTGTTAGCTTCTAGTACTATGTTTCAGCATTGCAAATAAGTGTTGATTACTATTGCACCAACTTTCGAAGAATTTTCCTACTAGCCAGATACAATCTTGCAATGGCAAACATAACATTTGTCTAAGTTTTCTGGAAGCTAGAACCGAAAAACTCTATAGAAGTTCATCACATGATTTACAAAAGCATACAACCAAAATTTTTGGAAAAAGAAACATATGTGGCCTCAGAGAGCTACTATTCATCTATCCTCAGTTTTAACATGACACCTGTTATTTTTTTCAAACTCCTTAAGTAATATGTGAAAGATACATCCACATTTTGAAAGCTTGTTCGCTGAAGTTTTTAGAAGATGGTAGATTTCTTCAAATTTCTAAAAAAAGGATTACCATTTTTGTGAATGCCCATCACAAGATAGCTGAACACATGTATTTTTTTCACTTTTTCTGGAGTTCAAGCTCTTTTTGTTGACATATAGATTTTCTAATTTTCGAAGACGATACCATGTGTATGGTATTTCTCAAAATTTTCATGTAAAATCTCTAAGAACTCATCCAGAGATAGTTGGAAAACATGTGTCTTATTTTCACACTTTGTGTTCTTCTGTGTGGCCACCTGCATTTTACAACGAAGCGACTTTGACATGTATATTAATTCATTATAAATTGGGGATTTTTTAGGTACATGAATGAAATTATTGATTATTACCTTCTTAGTCAACAGACAGAACTTAATTCATGAAATCTGTCGTCTGTTTCCTGTATCCACTTGCATCCTGTATTAGGCTCAACACTACACCGATGCAGAAAACAGTTCGTTCTCTGACACCTCCCATCCTTATGTAAACAACATGAATGAAGACTATCAAAAGGCCATGGGGCATGAATCTTACACCTTGACGGCAATTCCCGTGTGTTTCTCTCATTCATGCTTCACTCTTGAATGCTTTATATAAAAAAGATTGGGAACAAGTTACAAGGGTAGCATATTGTACGGGTCATATACAAGCATAGTGTTGTATTGATGACGGTTGCACAAACTAGCTAATGTATTATTGTGTACCTATCTTCATATATAGATGAGAAGAGTTACTGCACATATACAAGAATAGAATCAATTAAACAAGAACAACAGCTGACCTGAGAGTAATTTCTTGACTTCTTTTATACACGTTGGTTGTGCCGTGTTAGCTTCTAGTACTATGTTTCAGCATTGCAAATAAGTGTTGATTACTATTGCACCAACTTTCGAAGAATTTTCCTACTAGCCAGATACAATCTTGCAATGGCAAACATAACATTTGTCTAAGTTTTCTGGAAGCTAGAACCGAAAAACTCTATAGAAGTTCATCACATGATTTACAAAAGCATACAACCAAAATTTTTGGAAAAAGAAACATATGTGGCCTCAGAGAGCTACTATTCATCTATCCTCAGTTTTAACATGACACCTGTTATTTTTTTCAAACTCCTTAAGTAATATGTGAAAGATACATCCACATTTTGAAAGCTTGTTCGCTGAAGTTTTTAGAAGATGGTAGATTTCTTCAAATTTCTAAAAAAAGGATTACCATTTTTGTGAATGCCCATCACAAGATAGCTGAACACATGTATTTTTTTCACTTTTTCTGGAGTTCAAGCTCTTTTTGTTGACATATAGATTTTCTAATTTTCGAAGACGATACCATGTGTATGGTATTTCTCAAAATTTTCATGTAAAATCTCTAAGAACTCATCCAGAGATAGTTGGAAAACATGTGTCTTATTTTCACACTTTGTGTTCTTCTGTGTGGCCACCTGCATTTTACAACGAAGCGACTTTGACATGTATATTAATTCATTATAAATTGGGGATTTTTTAGGTACATGAATGAAATTATTGATTATTACCTTCTTAGTCAACAGACAGAACTTAATTCATGAAATCTGTCGTCTGTTTCCTGTATCCACTTGCATCCTGTATTAGGCTCAACACTACACCGATGCAGAAAACAGTTCTCTGACACCCCCCATCCTTATGTAAACAACATGAATGAAGACTATCAAAAGGCCATGGGGCATGAATCTTACACCTTGACGGCAATTCCCGTGTGTTTCTCTCATTCATGCTTCACTCTTGAATGCTTTATATAAAAAAGATTGGGAACAAATTACAAGGGTAGCATATTGTACGGGTCATATACAAGCATAGTGTTGTATTGATGACGGTTGCACAAAGTAGCTAATGTATTATTGTGTACATATCTTCATATATAGATGAGAATAGTTACTGCACATATACAAGAATAGAATCAATTAAACAAGAACAACGGCTGACCTGAGAGTAATTTCTTGACTTCTTTTATACACGTTGGTTGTGCCGTGTTAGCTACTACTACTATGTTCCAGCATTGCAAATAAGTGTTGATTACTATTGCACCAACTTTCGAAGAATTTTCCTACTAGCCAGATACAATCTTGCAATGGCAAACATAACATTTGTCTAAGTTTTCTGGAAGCTAGAACCGAAAAACTCTATAGAAGTTCATCACATGATTTACAAAAGCATACAACCGAAAAATTTGGAAAAAGAAACATATGTGGCCTCAGAGAGCTACTATTCATCTATCCTCAGTTTTAACATGACACCTGTTATTTTTTTCAAACTCCTTAAGTAATATGTGAAAGATACATCCACATTTTGAAAGCTTGTTCGCTGAAGTTTTTAGAAGATGGTAGATTTCTTCAAATTTCTAAAAAAAAGGATTACCATTTTTGTGAATGCCCATCACAAGATAGCTGAACACATGTATTTTTTTCACTTTTTCTGGAGTTCAAGCTCTTTTTGTTGACATATAGATTTTCTAATTTTCGAAGACGATACCATGTGTATGGTATTTCTCAAAATTTTCATGTAAAATCTCTAAGAACTCATCCAGAGATAGTTGGAAAACATGTTTCTTATTTTCACACTTTGTGTTCTTCTGTGTGGCCACCTGCATTTTACAACGAAGCTACTTTGGCATGTATATTAATTCATTATAAATTGGGGATTTTTTAGGTACATGAATGAAATTATTGATTATTACCTTCTTAGTCAACAGACAGAACTTAATTCATGAAATCTGTCGTCTGTTTCCTGTATCCACTTGCATCCTGTATTAGGCTCAACACTACACCGATGCAGAAAACAGTTCTCTGACACCCCCCATCCTTATGTAAACAACATGAATGAAGACTATCAAAAGGCCATGGGGCATGAATCTTACACCTTGACGGCAATTCCCGTGTGTTTCTCTCATTCATGCTTCACTCTTGAATGCTTTATATAAAAAAGATTGGGAACAAATTACAAGGGTAGCATATTGTACGGGTCATATACAAGCATAGTGTTGTATTGATGACGGTTGCACAAAGTAGCTAATGTATTATTGTGTACCTATCTTCATATATAGATGAGAATAGTTACTGCACATATACAAGAATAGAATCAATTAAACAAGAACAACGGCTGACCTGAGAGTAATTTCTTGACTTCTTTTATACACGTTGGTTGTGCCGTGTTAGCTACTACTACTATGTTCCAGCATTGCAAATAAGTGTTGATTACTATTGCACCAACTTTCGAAGAATTTTCCTACTAGCCAGATACAATCTTGCAATGGCAAACATAACATTTGTCTAAGTTTTTTGGAAGCTAGAACCGAAAAACTCTATAGAAGTTCATCACATGATTTACAAAAGCATACAACCGAAAAATTTGGAAAAAGAAACATATGTGGCCTCAGAGAGCTACTATTCATCTATCCTCAGTTTTAACATGACACCTGTTATTTTTTTCAAACTCCTTAAGTAATATGTGAAAGATACATCCACATTTTGAAAGCTTGTTCGCTGAAGTTTTTAGAAGATGGTAGATTTCTTCAAATTCCTAAAAAAAGGATTACCAGTTTTGTGAATGCCCATCACAAGATAGCTGAACACATGTATTTTTTTCACTTTTTCTGGAGTTCAAGCTCTTTTTGTTGACATATAGATTTTCTAATTTTCGAAGATGATACCATGTGTATGGTATTTCTCAAAATTTTCATGTAAAATCTCTAAGAACTCATCCAGAGATAGTTGGAAAACATGTTTCTTATTTTCACACTTTGTGTTCTTCTGTGTGGCCACCTGCATTTACAACGAAGCTACTTTGGCATGTATATTAATTCATTATAAATTGGGGATTTTTTAGGTACATGAATGAAATTACTGATTATTACCTTCTTAGTCAACAGACAGAACTTAATTCATGAAATCCTGCCATCACGTGCCTGTGGTTTTGAAAGCTGTGAAGTTTCTAAGTGTAATAAATGCCCTGTCATTATGAGAAAAATCTCAATTACCTAAAATTTCAGATGTATTTCCAAGCATTATTTAAGAAAGAGCATATTGTTTGTGAGTTTATTCATGTGCAACATATCTTAACTACATAAGTCCTTCCCAAATGCATTGTCTCTTAGGACATTGTATGAGGTAGTGGCGTATTCTAAGATACGGTCACCCCAATAGATTGTCTTCCCAAGGTTGTATCAAAGTGAGCATATTGATTTTGGACATAATCTTTTAAGAATGTGCATTAACCTCATTTTGAAAGTTGCATTATATTCTTTTACACATGAAAAGTGTGAATCATTGTTTTGGCAGTTTACATAAGGTAATTTCATTTCATTGCTTGTTTTAGAAAGTGGCCGGGTATTTGATTTCATTTACTGTTTATCCCTAAATACCAAGGTCCCGGAAAGGGAATATAGGATAATAAAGAAAGCAACCATAGAAAACCCAACCTGACATGCGGGAAAAGAAATGGGACAAAACGCTACCCGATGTCGAAGTACTCTAACCGCGACTCCTTGTGGTGTGTGAAACATTCGTTAGCAATTCGGTGTGTGAAACATTCGTTTGACGAGATATTAACGATACAATTCCTACACATCTGCTAGACCATCCGAGTGTATGGAATAAATTTGGTATGGTTTTGTACATCCTAAGATCTATAGTAAACTCTCCTTCTTTTAGTGAAAGATAAAAATTACAGTCACATTTTCTACAAGGACATCTGTCCACACAAACTAGGCAATATATACCTACGTCGAAAAGAAAACTAGCCAATATACACAAGTATATTTTTAAAAACAAAGATTATATACATTCTAATTTGTATCTGTTAAAAAACAAGTGATCTAAACATCAAGTGGCCTTCTGGCGAGGAGTGGTGTCACTGTAGCCGATGCCCTTCCTTTTCGTCGAAAAGATCACGAAGACGAAACTCAACAAGAACGCCATGCCTAGCGACAGGTTCTTTTTAAGGCTATGTTTTTTTACGAACGAAAATTCCAGCGATCTGTTAATAATCAGCAACAGTAGTATAAAAAGGTTCAAAAGTAAAAAAAAATACGAAATAGGTTTTTATACCGCCTAGCGACATCTACAGACACTAGCACGAGCTGAAGGCACGCCGCTGTCCTCGCCTCTCTATCGCTGGAGCCAGGTAAAACTTGTTGTAGAGCTATATATTGTACAAGGCCATCTGTCCACAGCAATATACCTAGGAGTACCTCAAAAACAAAACTAACCAATATACACAAGTATATTTCAAGATCAAAGATATATATACATTCTAATTTGTATCTGTAAAAAAACGAGTGATCTTAACATCAAGTGGCCTTCTGGCGAGGAGTGGTGTCGTTGTAGCCGATGCCCTTCCTTTTCGTCGGGAAGATCATGAAGACGAAACTGGACAAGAAGGCCATGCCAAGCGGCAGGTTCTTGAGCAGCTCTTCGGTGTTCTTACCGGCGTCGGGAAAAAAGCAGTTTTGCAGGCCCACGTCGCTGAACGCCACGGTGAGGAAAACCACGGCCGTGAAGATGGCGTGCATGAAGTCCAGCGGCCGGATGCGCAGCCTCCGGAACTCGGCGGGGTCCCACTGCTGCTTCTCCTCTTCGCTGGAGAAGTTGAAGACGCTGAAGCCCTCCGGCGTGGCGATGCCGTAGTAGAGCTTCTGGTCGCGGCCGACGACGCTGTCGGTGAAGGAGAAGAAGAGAGACGCGGCGGCGAGAACGATGACTAGCGCCGCGGTGAGCCACTGGTTGGAGGACTCGCACTTGCCGTGGTTGGTGAAGGAGGGGGACAGCGCCTGGTAGGCAAGCACCGTGCCGGTCGGCAGGAGCTGCGCCAGGTTCGCGGCGCTGGACATGACCTTGTCCGTCGCCGCGGCTTTAGGCCCGGCAGCTGCAGGCGCCGTGGCGAAGTCGCCGCCGGCGTCCTTGGGCGTGGTGGGGGCCGTCCCGCCGGCGTTGGCCCGAGGAGGCATCTGGATGACGATGGGCGACGCAGGAGATGCCATTGTGTGGTCGAGTAGGAATGTCGTAAGCTGCTCCATTCGTGTGGCAACGCAACGTTGCTGTTTATATAGGCGAATCCTGCGTGACTGGTTCCACGTTCCAGCGTTTGGCCTCTCGTTGATTTGTCTACGTACACATGGAATTTTAAGGTGAAGGCTAGCTGTTTATGTGGCATGCATGCTAGCTGAAAGGTGAAGGCTTCACACGTTGACTTCAACAATTTTAAGGTGTGGTCTAGTCGTGTTTCTGCGTGCATTGAATTGTCTTCATTTACATTCTACGTACACATGGAAGATTTTCTCGCGTTAACTTCTACTTGTGGCGTACAAAAGTCCATCGACCCGAAGAAGGTGCGCTTGCTATGCAAGTCTTCTTCCTCGAAAGCGAGGGAAGGGTATTAGTCATCTCAAGATCACCACATGGTTGCTTACTTGTTTACATCTCGAGATCTAGAAATTGTTCTTCACTCTAGCTAGTTTTAATAGACATAACACTGCACTGAAAATCGTACAAGCTCAATATTACTACTACTTTGAAATGAAGAAAGCATGAATTAACCCATTTTAGCTGATCCAATAATAACTGCCCCCTTTGTTTCAAAATATAAGATGTTTTAGACTTCTTTTACCATGTAGGTTTATTCTGAACCTAATACTAAAAAATATCTAGATACATTGTCTTCCATAAAAGCTAAAACATCTTATATTATGAAAAGGAGGGAGTACTATATAAAAGAAAGTAAGTTTATATCTCCCGTAATTCTGGTCCCTCTAGCTCTATACATGTTCTAACGTGTCCCTACCGATAACGATGCCCACTTCACGGGAATAGCTAGAGAAGTTGTCGGCTTCCATGTTGGACTGCAGGGTTTGGTTTGGTGTGAGTGTTCAGGGTTTACTGTGCCCATCTGATGGTTATATTGTTGTCAATGGCGCCAACGCCGAAGTCATGCAACTCTACGATGATGTTGCTCATGTTGGTTTGTTGTGCTTTTCTATCCCATCCAGTGGCAGTTGTTCGTCGGGGTTTCTGTCTTTCTAGTGCACTGATTCTTCATGTTATGGTTTCTTTCAGTACGGGATGTGTTGAATTCCCGTATCTTAGTTTTGTTTCCCCGGTGGCATTGATGCTAGCTTGCTCATTGGAGATTTTTTATGTGTGGTTGCCCATGAATCCTCGTCGTTCGGGTTCCGATGCATGAATTGCTCAGTGGTATTCCATTGTTGGTGATATCGCCGCCCTCCTGGTCATTGAGATTTTCAGAGGGTGGATTGTCATTATGTTGTTTTCTTTTCTCATTGAAGTCACCGTTGTCTTAGTCATCAAGGTTCATAGCAAGATCTGCTTGATGCTTGCCCTTGTTGATCTGGTTGGAGTGTCGAGTTTCTAAAGGCTCCATCGGCGAACTCCCATGGGCGCATCTGGCCTGGAGATTGCTGGATCAGAAGGTATTCGGTTGTGTGTACCCATGTTTTTTTGGCCATCGTTGTGAAGCTCTGCTGTTTGTTACTATCATGTGCCATCTTCTACGAGCCATGGTGTAGTCAGATACAGAGAATGTCAGGAAAGCAGAAACATGAGGACAACGATGGTGATTTGGGTCTTTGTGACGACGACGAACTGGCTAAGTGATCTGTGACTCACAGCAACGACTGTTTGTGGGGGAGACAACACATGAGAAGTTCCTAGTCTTACCTTGCAGGGTGAAAATCCAAGGAACGGCTTTAATTGGTTGTACCTGACAATGGCCTTGTTGACGGTATTGGTTTGCGAGCGAGGACTTCTTTCAGGATGAAAATCTTTGATCTTTGATCGGGGAACGACGACTCTTGTGCAATGTTTCCTTCTTGAAGCCGCTGTTATTGGAGTGGAGGACTAGTGTTGTTCTGGTGGTGTCATGTCGTTGCTTTGACAATAGTTCTCTATAGCGAGACTTTTCATTTTTATAATTATTCTTTCTTTTTTATAAGTTGTGTGCATCCGTAAAACCACTAGGGCATGCGTTGTTGCAGACACTGGGTGTAATTGATATCTTCACGATATTAATATATACTCTTTCAAAAAAAAGTAAAGTCCATTTTGCAATCAGTTTGCGTGTGGGGGTTTCTATGACATGTTATTGTTCGCCGATGGGTTGCGGGAAGTGTATTGTTTCACAATCCCTTGGTGGAATGTAGGTTACAGTTTTCCCCGACACTGTGTTGCTATTCACCTACTCTCTCTATTTTAAAATATAAGATGTTTTAGCTTTGTGAAACGAATGTATCTAGAAGTATTCTATGTGTAGATTTATTCCAAACCTACACATCAAAATACGACTAAATATAATCACTTCACAAAATCTAAAACATCTAATATTTTAAAAGCGGAGGGACTATTACTCAAGCTCGATTGGATGAAATATGATGCCGAGCAGGGGCAGAATTGAGCCCCTGGCAACACGGGCCATGGCCCGGGACCTGGTAATGTTTTGTTACCACTATGTATGCAGAAATTTAATTTAGCCCAGAGTCTAAAGACCAGCCAGCCCATTAGTATTCCCTTTATTTTCCCCGCCTCTGAGTCTCGCCCACTAAAGCATAGCCCAAAGGAGCACCCGGTGGAGCAAATCAATTACTCAATTGACCTGAAGTGATAGTTCTCAAAAAAAAAAAAACAATTGACCTGAAGTGATCCCTACCGCGCTTGCTTGCAGCCGTTAGTCAAAAATAGACAAAATCAATAGGGGGTTTTTGAATAAAAAAATTCATAGATGAGCAACCAGCACAGCAGTCCATCAAATTATGTGATATACCCCAATTTATCTATCTTATAATTTCGTTTCAGTTTCTTAAAAGAAAACATGATGAATATATTTTATCCATTATTGCCCAACCAATCAGCAAAACAAAACAAATTACTAGTTCAAGCAACTTAACCCTGCAGATCCCAGCACTACGCAGAGTGTTATGTCATCTTCCATCACAGTGGTTGGCCAATGTAGTTGCTGGAACAAATGGCTATTGCGCTGCCACACAATCCACCATAGTACAAACATGATGATGAAGTGGGAACCTTCCTCAGCCCGCATTAAGGAATCAATCAATACGGTCTACCCACCACTGCTCGAAAAGTCTGAGCAAGGGGATAATTTAGTTATCCTTTTGGTTTACCTTTCATGCTCAAACTATTAGAAAATTATATTTTGATTTTCAAGAACAACGAAACTTGCGTACCTTTACCTCTTTGGGGCAATGGAAATACGTACACTGACAGATTTGAAGAAACATGAATATACCGAAACTTGATTTCTGCAGCTGATATCTTTTCTCTTATGATCCTTTTATACCTTCCTTTGACTAGAACAACTTTTCGATAATTCTTATAGTCAAGAGTAAAACAAGAAGATACTATATACAATATACTAACAAGTGGATGTGGTATTTACAAGAAGCCCGTAGACAATAGCTATGGCATCCTTGAATACATCAGAGTTAGGGCCTATACCATAGTGATGAATTACTCCATCATATGCATTTACCGGACATGTGAAGCTTCTTGTTTTCAGTTGATCCATTTCTATTGATATACGAGAAAACCAAGAAGATTACAAGAATAAATTTTATAGTCATATATCAAGGGATCATTCATATCAAGCTTGTCCCATGATTTTTACAGTTTAGAGTATTTTCTAAGAGGCTCTCCTGCACTCTTCATGTCATCCGGCACTGGTAGATTACTCAGGAGCGTGACCCTTGCTTCGGCGATTTGAGGTCCTTCCCCCTGTGTGGATGTATCCATCTTCCACAGCTTTACCTCCCATACCTTCAGATACATTTCAGCACAGATATTTTCGGTTAATTTCTAGCCTTTTTTCTTTTTGAGATTTGACAGTGATAAGCACATGTAGAAGATAGCTTTAACAATTCTGATAATGTCAATGGGCTTTAGGACCGGCTGTAAGCTCAAGGAAACCCAGTTTCAACTGTCAAACTAAATATAATATAATATAATGTTCCTTTATAATAATAACTGAAACCCAGTTTTACCATTGTTTCAGGCAAACAGTGAAATGTACTAGTATCTGTAACACACTTCACTTCACATCATTAGGTTGTGCTTTCACTTCACAGTTTACACTGACAGCGGACAGCAGCATATATATATTATATACCATGTATGCGATAATCACTCGCATCGGTTCTGCTAATACAGATGCATATATATGCAGTAATTATTGTCATGTTAAAAAGCACAACTGAATCGAAGGGGAATCTACGCGAAAAAAGACCATAATCAGGGACCAGAGGTTAAAAAAATTCAGTTCTTGGATAAAGTTACAGATAACCCATCGCGCCGGTGTACAGAAAACAGCAAAGAGAACAAACTAACTAACCTGTGTGGAGCGGCCGATGTGGACGGGGACGGCACGCGCGAGGACGGTGTCGCCTACGGCGGCGCTCCGGAAGTGGCTGATGCTGAGCTGCATGCCGGCGACGCGGCGGTAGCCCGAGGCCATGTGCGCCCCCATGCTCGCCAGCCCCTCCGCTATGAGCGCCGACACGCCGCCGTGCAGCACCTTGAACGGCTGCAGGCCGGCCAGACGCAGACATAAATACAAGCACACAGACGGCGCGGCGAGGAAGGCGACGAGCTTCAGTACGCAGAAGGGATCGGGCAGCTGGGAGGAGGAACCTGGCAGCAGGTGGGCGTGACGAGGAGGCGGCCGGTGAGGCGCGACGGCGAGACCTCTTCGATCTCGAACCCGAGGGCGTGGAGCGGCGCGTCCAGCTCCGCTGTCTTGGAGCTCGACGAGGCCGTGGCGTCGCCCATGGCGCCGCGCCGCGCCGCGCGGCCGGTAGGTGGTCGTTGACCGGCTGGCTGGAGTGTGGTGGGGGGGAAGGGGCTCGTGCCGTGTCCGCGTTTTTGGGAAACTGGTAACGAACCGCGCGGCGTATTGGTCTTGGGGGGATTTTGTGGACTAGGACTGGCCGGCGAGGCGAGAATGAGATCAAGACGGAGGGATTGGAGAGAGAGACGTAGAGGCATTGGCCGGACAACGATTCTTATTTTGTTTGTTTTCTTCTTCTATGGTGTTAGTGCCATCCATGAGCTCCATGACATCAGGCTGTTAAAAGCATTTAGGATCTATAGAATAGAAGCTTCTATTCAGTGACAACTATTCCTTTTTTTTTTTTTTTGACTAAGGTATAGCCAAGTGGTTTGGCCGTTGGAGTCACTTTAATCACATTCTTCGTGCATACATACGAATACATCTAAAAATAAACAAGGATTTTCTCCCCTTTGACCTTTTATTTGAGTTACAACATTTTTATTATTATGAGACCTTAAGATAAGGTGAAATTTGTATGATGTATGCCTCGAAATATTATCCAAGTCTTTTCATAGAGTCCTCTCTGTGAGAATCTTCTGTTCGATTGGAAATCATTTTCATGATGTCTCTCACTCTTATGCGAACATAAATAATGAAGACGGTAGAAAATTCATCAATACGGTCTTGTTTTCAGAGAACCGATGTAAGGAAAACTTGTTACATCCCGAGTTTAACAAAACCACTGTTTGGAAACTCCAACAAATTCAAAGATTAGCAAAATTAATTTCTAATACGCCCGGAATTTAGTGTTTTGGGAAAATCGACTATGGATGTTTTTGCAACAACTTGAACAAATAACGGGATATTCTTCGCCCACGGTGGCCACTGCCCTTGAAGGAACACGTCAGGGAAGGGGTCAAGGCGGGAGGGAGGTGAACAACGACGGTAGCCCCAAGGAGTTTGGGATGTTGCGGCGTCTCCGTCCCTCCTTGTCGCCGGCGGGCGCAGGCAGCTGTGGAAGGAGCAGGAGTTGTCGTCGGTGGAGGTAGAGGTGGAGGCTGGAGGTGATGGCGAGGGACTCAACGGGCTTCACGCTGAGGGACTCAACGTTCGGGGAGTCGTGGTGGATGACCATCTGGTTAAACTGGAACGGCATGTCGAGGCGCTTCGCCTCCTTGGTGAGCAGTATGGCAGTCTAGGAGAGAAGGTCCTATGATCGTGGGCGTGACCATCGGTGAGGGCGGAACCTCGGGACGAGCGACGAGGAGGTGGAGCAGCTCGAGCCACTATGTGAGGTCCGCGAACTAGGACTCCGTGGTGTTGGCGACCTCGGACCCCATGGCCAGACTGTGTGCATCAGCAACCTCATACTCCATGACTAGAATGTGTGGCGTTAGCCACTACGGGAAAATATGTCGTTGCCGTGTAGACACGGTTTTACCGTGTGCCAAATAGACCGGAACACGGCAAAGTTTGTCTTTATCGTGTGTAATTCAGAAAAAATATGTCAAAGTACACGAACACGGAAAATTTCGAAAAAAAACACGGCAAAGAAATATACACAGCAAAGACCCACAAAGGAATACAACAAAGAAAAAACACTCGGCAAAGTCGATAGCGGCACACGGCATAGGTGTCGTCAAGGCAACGGGGTGGGACCCACGACCCCACGGGTCCACTTGATGGGGAGGAGCTAATGGCTGCAGACTGTGGCCTATTTGCATGTGCCCTCGCTGGTCCTTTGCCATGTGTATTCCGCACTATACACGACAAAGGAGTTTTGCCATGTGTATTTCACTATATACACGGCAAAGTCTTTTTTTCCTTTTTATTACATTACTTTTAGGAAAATCATAAAAAATCATTCTAATTCAAAAAAAATACAAATAATATATCATGATTTGCAGAAAAAAATAATATCTATATATCTAAACTCAAATATTAGATATTTATGTTGAATAATAATCTTCATGCTCGCTATTTTGACCATAGTTTAAGATATGCATAAAAAATTCAAAAATGATCGAAACAATGTGAAACCTTCGCCTGGTCTCATATTATGTGACATATTTGGAAGGAAAAATATTAAACTTGGTATATTGAATATGTCTTAAAAAACCTTCACAAAATGAACTATCTCATTCGAAGTTTCCTGGCTTTTGGGTCAAATGACCAATGTTATGGCTAGAATCAAGGCATAGTTTGTGATAATGTGCCCATATTGTGCATGCATGTGCATCATGGGATGACGAACAATGTTGTAGGAGGAAGTTTTCCTTTTCGTCACACCAAAAAGCCATTTTCCATTTTCCGAGCGTAAAAAACAGGGGATTTATGAAGCAACCACCAAATAGCTAATTCAAAATGCTGTCACCCCATTTTCAAAAATACTAGACCACCTTAAATGGACAATGTCTCAACAGGGGATCTCAAACCTTTCTGTCTATCCCAGGTAAAAAAACAAATTCCTGCGGAATCGATAGGAAGTGGGTCAGATATGAACTACAGGTACATGATCTGATGGTCATGATTTTTTACAAAAATAATTTTTATGTTCACAATATGCTATTTCATCAGAGATCCAATGCAAGTTTAGAGAGGATCATCTCCGAGCTAAGAATCTTCATACACGTCGTTCAACAAAATTTGTCGATAGTTTAAAAGAGGCATAAAAAATTCAAAAACGATCGAAACAATGCAAAACCTTCGTGTGGTGTTATATTATATGAAATAGTTGCAGGAAAAAATATCAAACTTGGTATATTGAATATGTCTCAAAAAACCTTCACAAAATGACCTATCACATTCGATGTTTCCTGCTTTTCGGGTCAAATGACCAATGTTATGGCTAAAATCAAGGCATAGTTTGTGATGATATGCCCATATTATGCATGCATGTGCATCTTGGGAGGGCGAACAATGTTGCAGGAGGAAGTTTTCATTTTCTTCGCACCAAAAAGCCATTTTCCATTTTCCGAGCATAAAAACGGGGAATTTTATGAAGCAACCACCAAATGACTAACTCAAAATGCTACCATCCCATTTTTCAAAAATACTAGACCACCTTAAATGGACAATGTCCCAACATGGGGATCTCAAACCTTTCCGTCCACCCCAAATGAAAAAGACAAATTCCTGCCGAATCGGTAGGAAGTGGGTCAAATATGAACTACAGTTACATGATCTGATGGTCATGATTTTTTACAAAAATCATTTTTGGGTTCACAATATGCCATTTCATCATAGGTCCAATGCAAGTTTAGAGAGGCTTAGCTCTGAGCTAAGAATCTTCATACCCGTCGTTCGACAAAGTTTGTCGATAGTTTAAAAGAGGCATAAAAAATTCAAAGACGATTAAAACAATGTGATACCTTCGCGTGGTGTCATATTATGTGAAATAGTTGGAGGAAAAAATTTCAAACTTGAAAAAAAACTTCACAAAATGACCTATCTCATTCGAGGTGTCCTGACTTTTCGGTTCAAATGACCAATGTTATGGTTTGAATCAAGCATAGTTTGTAATAATATGCCTATAGTGTGCATGCATATGCATCATGGGATAAAGAACAATGTTGCGGGAGAAAGTTTTCCTTTTCATTGCGCCAAAAAGCTATTTTCCATTTTCCGAGCACAAAAAACGAGTGATTTTTTGAAACAACCACCAAATGGCTAATTCAAAATGATACCACTCTATTTTTCACAAGATTATATGGATGTCATATTTGGATTCCTCTCACTTTTCTAAACGATTTAGACATTTTATGTGTCAAATTCTGATTTACGAATTTAAATGTATGCATTATTTCATATTAAATAAAAATGGCAATAAAATAAAATCATTTTATTTTTTGTTTGGATTCTAGATTATTATTACTTATTCATTATTGTCTACTTAAATAATTCTTTGGAATCTAAATCTGAGATGTATGAGATCATGGTCCAAGAGTTAATATGATTGATATGAAATTATTATCGATAATGTATGATTTCTTTTTCGGATGCTTATTTGGAAGAAACGAAGAAGTTAAGCGTGCTAGAGCTAGAGTAGTGTTAGGATGGGTGACAAAAGGGAAAGTTTGATTATGAGTACAATTTGATCTAATATTAAGCATATTTAAGGTAAAAATATCCTATATGAGATTAACGAGTCAAAATATTTAAAAAAGTTTGAAACAAAATTGATTTTTTTTCAAATATATTTTTAGAAAGACAACCTTTTTGCCGTGTACTTTTCGACGAGACACACGACAAAGAATAGAAATATGGCAAAGAATAAACACCGGCATCTTCACGGAAACCATCATCTCACTTTACTTACCGTGTCTACGCGTAAGACACACGGCAAAGGTTTTGCCGTGTCTTTTTTGGAAAACACACGCTGCCGTGTGGCATACACACGACAAAGATTTTGCCGTGTGCGGATGCCCACACGGCAAAGAACCCGTGTGCGGTAGCGAGCAACCTTAGACGCCGATGGCTGCGAGGGTGCATCTGCATGGCGTCACTGTCACGACATTGTATCTGCAGCTTAGTCCGTATGTGCCCGGCTGCGACTAGCAAAATAAGGATTAGGATAAAGAAAATTGCTTATTTGACACTATTTAAAAATATGATTTTCTATTTAACACTTCAAAAGTTTTTCTATCTTATCTAACACTTGGTATATTTTTTTGCCTTATATGATATCACCGTTCGTCGTTTAGATGGTTCCGTTAGAGCATCTCCAGCAGGCGCACTATTTTAGAGCGCTGGAAAAGTGGGATAACGTGCGCGCTATCCTGTTTGCGCGCTGCATTTTAGCGCGACCTCCACCGGAGGCTCTAAAATGCAGCGCGCCGCTCGTTCGCGTCCCCATCAGGCGCTGCATTTTAGCGCGCGCAAACACAAATCCAACACTTGCACATATTCAACAAGATCAAACAAACACCAAAAAATGAACAATAAAATGTCTACATAATTTATTACAACAGTTTTGATAGATATAAAGTTTGATAGGACAACACACTACATCAAGACATAGTTTTACAACAATACAACAATGTAAACAAATACAACAATGGCACTAGTGGCTTCCATACCATTTCCACCACTCCTCCATGAGATCATTTTGGAGTTCATCGTGTACGTCATTGGACCGGATTGCATGATAAGAGGCCGTGAACCGTGCAATCCTATGTTGTGATCGTTGAACTTGTACGGGCACACCCATCAAGTCGTAGTTGGCGGTTTGTTCTACATCTTTCCCACGGTCATCCTCTACAATCATGTTATGCATGATGACACAAGCATTCATGATATACCAAAGGCACTCTTGGTCCCAAAATCTAGCCGGTCCTCTCACAATAGCAAATTGGGCTTGCAAAATCTCAAATGCTCTCTCCACATCTTTCCTAGCTGCCGCTTGCGCTGCGTGAAAGTTGGTTTCTTTCTTACCTTTGGGCTTGTGGACCGGCTTTACAAATGTTTGCCACCTTGGGTAGATGCCATCGAGGCAAGATAGTAGCCATAGTTGTACTTATGGCCATTTGCTTCAAACTCCACTTGTGGACCTTCACGCAACGCGATCCTTGTCATGAGAGGAGACCGTTGGATGACATTGATGTCATTGCAAGAGCCAGGCATACCAAAAAATGCATGCCAAATCCAAGTCTCCTGGTCAGCCACCGCTTCAAGGATTATAGTGGCATCCTTTTTGTGCCCTTTGAATTGTCCATGCCATGCCGCAGGACAATTCTTCCAACTCCAATGCATGCAATCAATGGACCCAAGCACTCCGGGAAATCCTCGAGCCGCATTCGCCTCCAAGAGCCTAGCCGTGTCCTGGGCATTGGGGGCTCTCAAATATTTGGCGCCATACACTTGCACAATGTCCACAACAAACCGCTTGACGCACATGATAGCGGTGCTCTCACCCATGGCCAAGTGGTCATCAACAAGATCCGCCGGTATACCATATGCCAACATCCTCAAAGCGGCGGTCACCTTCTGATAGGTGCTATGCCCGAGCTCTCCAGCGGCATTCCTCCTGTGCACAAAGTATGTATCATACTTGGCCACCTCCTCGGTGATTTTCTTGAACAAATCCCCGCTCATTCGGAAACGACGGCGGAAATAGCTCTCGGGAAATCTTGCATCGTCATTGAAATACATCCGCATCAATTTGTTGTGGCCTTCAATCCGTTCTCTCCATAATTTCTGCCTACCAAAAACCAAGCCACCTATCTTCGGCTTCTTGGTGGCTCGCCAAGCCAATACCATGGAAATGGCCTCATCTTCATCCATATCGAACTCCTCATCATCGGAGTCATCATAGGATGAACTCATCTACACATATGCAAAATAATTGAAGCAACTACCAACTAAAAATTCACAAAAATTTGAGCGCGGGCGCGGCGGAACGAACCTTGCGCGTGCGCCAAGTAGCCTCCCGGCTCGAGGAAGACATGGGCGCCGACGAGCTTGAGCGCCGCGGAAATCTGGCCGCGCTGCGCGGAAATCCGGCCGCTCCGCGCCGCGGCCGCAGCGCTGCTCGGCGGGGGAGGGGTAGGTGGAGCGCGGGCAGGCGAGGGGGCGGCGCTGCGAGGCGAGCGGAGCGCGTGCTCGGAGTTGGCGGCGGCGGCGGGGTTGGTGAGCGCGAGCTGGGGAAGAGGAGAGAGTGAGGAGCGCGGGAGTGAAATGAGCGGTTGGTGCTCTTCCCGCGCGTCGCAGCGGATAGCGCGCGCTGTAGCCGGAGCTGCAAATTTGAGGCTCGTAATAGTGCAAAGTCCAGCGCCGCGCTAAATTTTGGGCGCGCGCTCTATTTTAGAGCTCCTGCTTGGGGGGTTACAGCGCGCGCTGCAAAAAAAACATTTATTTTAGCGCTGCGCTATTATAGCGCGTCTGCTGGAGATGCTCTTAGTTTTTCCTTGAATGGGCCAAAATAGCCTGCCAACCTGTCCAAACACCGAGAAAACCAATGCTAGGAGGGGATTTCCGACAACAGCTTCCCGTGAGATATGCGCCGCGCTGGATGACACCGTACGGTCGCACCTAGAATTTGTCCTCGTTTTTGAGAAAAACTTGTTGTCCTTCTCATGTTGTACTATCGTGTCGCGGTAGTTGCTGAGGCACACCTAGACGACGGACACGTCCTATTTTTCTTTTGGAGAAGAGGTATATACACTTTTAGTCCCACATCTTGCATTATAGGAGCATTTTAGTTCTACATCTTGCAAAGTGAGCAAACCTAGTCCAATAACTTGTATCCTGGGAGCAACTTAGTCCAATTTGATCAAATTTTAGCAAGTTTAACTAAATTTATCCACCTATGACGTCACAATTTTTTAAAAATGCCCCCTATGTATTTCTCTCTGACATTTGTGCCCTTGATACGGACTAACGGATCCACCTATCATTAGAGGTACAAATAAAATAGTTAAGACTCCCTAATTGTTGATGAAGGGAATTGAACTCAACACCTCCAGATTGCTGCACAGAGACACAAGCCAATACACCAACTGATTCTATTGTTAGATATAATAAGGACGTAATTCTTTTATATAAGGGAAGAGCACACACGCACGTAACATCCCAAAAACACCTTTTAAAAAATAAAAATGTGTATATATGAGCAACTATGTAAGCATTTTTATTGTGCAAAATTTCAACCCAGACCGATTTTTATTCATTGTGCAAAATTGTTGATATGTGTAGTTTGAAGAGCGCCCATTTTTTATATTTTTTTGAGAGAGTTTCTTATATATTATGTTCGGACTTATGCATCCTAACTCGGCTATACGTACGTACACCGGCACAAAGCACATAAAAAAAAGTTAGGTATAAAAAATATGTGTTCTAAAGTTGTGAAAAGACTAAAAATGACAAATTATTTCAATTCAAAATAATTTATGTTCTAGGCTAAAAGGACAAAATTAGAGATCTGGGTTTGCAATTATGCACCTTTAAATCCTATCAATTTTTTCAGCCCGAATACAAATCGGTCGGGATTGAAATTTTGCATAATGAAAATGCTTACATCATTGCTCATATGTATATATTTTTTAAAGGTGTTTTTGATACGTTGAATTACATTTTTTACGTGCGTGTGTACTCTCATCTTATATAAAAGAATTATGTCCTCATATGTCACAAAAGAATCAGTTGGCATAGTGGCATGTGCTTTTGTATAGCAATCTAGAGGTACCAAGTTCAATTCCCGTCAACAATTAGAGTTTTAACTATTTTATTTGTATCTCAAATGACAGGTAGGTCCGTCAGTTCATAAGGAGGGCACAAATGTCAGAGAAAAATACATAGGGGACATTTTTAAAAAATTGTAACGTCATAGGTGGATAAATTTAGTTAAACTTGCTAAAATTTAATCAAATTGGACTAAGTTGCTCCCAGGATACAAGTTGTGGGACTAAGTTTGCTCACTTTGCAAGATGTGAGACTAAGACGCTCCTATGGTGCAAGTTGTGGGACTAAAAGTGTATATACCTCTTTGGAGAAACGTACGTCCTAATACTTTCCGGCGATAAACCTTACAACTCAAGATGGCAACGGGGCCGGGTATGGCCGGATATGGCTCCACCGTACCCGTCTCGATCCCTGCGAATCCCCATACCCGTGAATCCCCGCTAGACTATCAGGGGAGGGGGGAACGTCCCCCGTGCCCGCCAACAACGCCGGGGACTCCACGGGGATGGCCTGATGCAGGAGGACACCGGTGGCCTGATGCAGGAGGACACCGGCGACGAGCTGGTGTGGGCGGGCGTATGCAGGGGAATCCCACGACGCGGGCGACAAGGAGATGCAAGGGACGCCCGTGACGAGGAGATGCAGGGGACGCGAGAGACTAGCTCCTCCTTGCGTTTGCGTCGGCGGCCGCCGGTGTGAATCTCGAGTGGAGGAAGGAGGGGTTAGGTGCCGGTGTTGACAGGAGGTTGGCGATGGCGAACTGGAGGCGGCGGCTCGTGCGGGATGGGAGTGGAGAGAGGGGAAAGAAATGGTGATTGGTGGGCCGATGATGCGCTATTCGTCTAAGATTTTATTAGACTGACAAGTGGGGTTTGATATCCATGGAGCCTCCACAGAGGGAATTTGCTCCTCATACCCGCCCCGCCAGCTTATCGGGTACCCGCCCCGCTATCCCCGTGGGGCCAATCTGTTCTCCATCCCCGGTTCTTGGCGGGTATATGCCCGCGGGTACCCGGCTCCACGGGAAAATTGCCATCTTGACTTACAACTTACAAATCTCGATCCGACGAGATGCCTCACATACTAAACACAAGAATAGATGGATTCGATTTGGAGATACGTACGCTTTCTCCAGCAACTGGGTACACTCTTATACACACACATGCAACACCTCTGTCTGCGTCCGACTCCATCTGCCGCGGCAGCTATCCTGATCGCGCCCACGCAGTCACAGCCGTGAGAGAGAAAACATACGATGTTTATATTTTTGTACTAGGGGCAAAAACGTCTTTGCATGTCTCTGTTTAACACCATTGGTCCTTGAAATGAACTAGAGTGCCATATAAGACAAAAAAAAAAGATCAAGTGCCAAATAAGGAAGGAAAACTTTTCTAGTGTCATATAGGGAATAATATTTTTAAGTAGTGTCAAATAAAGAATTCTGTCTGAGAGGCATTGGACACCAAGGTCTGTACGTAGACTAAGCTGCGATTTCAGGTTTGCTTGTTTTGCCTTTTCTATCGCCTATCGGTTCATGCTACGTATGCTGTCCAAACAAGCACCTTTATTCAGAGTTATCAAACCAGCAGGTACATTGTAGGGGCCGAGACTTCGGTACAAGCACGCGGACTGTCGGCTGTGCTTGATCGATCGAAAACCTGATGTCAGTTTACTCGAATGAAAATTCACAGTTTACTCCTATTTGAACCGCTCTTGTGGAAATCGTTGCCGCGATGCCTCTCATCCTTATGCAGACATACTAAATAAACGAGGACAATGAGAACAGCTGAACGTGATCTCCATTCTCCTACTGTTATCATTGGCCTTTTTTCATTTATGTGTTTCTCTTATGTATTCTTTTTCTTATTGTGCTTCGTGTTTGGGTGCTTTATATAGGAGAGAAGGGAGATGATATTAATTATTTTTGGTGTAATGTTGTATTGATGGTAGTCAGAACATGGTAGGTCATGTGCCATCTTATTGCTTAGATATGAGTTACTTCCTCTCGTCCGGGTTTATAGTCCTGCGTGTATTTTAGATCACGAATTTGCAATAATATATAAATTATATAGCACAAGAGGGTGTGAGAAAACTTTATTCACCCAGATTCCTGATGGTGTTGTGAGAGATCACCGTGAACCTAACCAGACTCCTATTGCTCTTGTCCAAGTCACCGGTGAGTTGGTTCATGCTGATATTATTGAGAAGCAGATTGCTATGAGATGCCCAATTCAGTGTCAGTGGAAGTGAGAAGCCTTGTCATATGATGAGAACGCCTATCTTGTCAGTTTCCCATCTATTGAGAATTTGGGCAGAGTTGATGGTATTCATGTGAATGTGCCTGTTAGGTTGATCTCCCACGTTCACACCAAACGTCGCAATCGTTGGTGGGCCCCCGTCGCGCAGCGCAATATAAAGAGGTGGGGGCCGGGGGCACGAACGCCAAGGTTCGTCGTGCCCACTCTCCTCACCGAAAACCCTAAACCCAGTAGCCACTGATCGGTTTGCGCTGTAGCGGCAGCAATCACCCCCTCACCGCCGCCACCACTCCGACGAGCTCAATGGCGAGCTCATCATCGACTCCAAAGGCCAATGGTAAGGATCTCTCTCTCGTATACCCCTAGATCTACCACTAGAGGTCCTAGCAGTTCTATGAATGGTATCAGAGCCTGCTAGGTTGGTTGATCTAGTCGAGGTAGTAGAAATCAAAAAGCAAAAACACAAGAGGCTAGGGTTTCTAGAAGCGCTACCGCGAGGCAGCACCGTTCCTCTCGATCCCGACGCATCGGCAAGCCGAGGTCGGGAAGAAGAACCCCCCATCAGATCTGAAACCCTAACCCCAAGATCCAACCGATTTTTCTCGGGAAGAACCTACCCTTCGGGGGAAGATCAAAGAAACGAAAGATCCTCTTCCCAACCCCAAATCCCATAGAAATTCCCCGTTTCTTTTCCCTCCAGAATCAAAATCAAAGAAAGGACACCACAGAAGAAAAAAATAGGGCACCGCCTCTGGCCACTTGACGGTGACGCGCTCACCCACAGGTGCTCGCGCTGCCGGCAAGGGGCCAGGGGGCGCCGTCATTTGCTTGTTGCTGTCTCTCTCTGCATGTTGTGTAAGGGGAGGTAGGAGGAAGCAGAGAGGTGGAAGGGAGAGGAGAGGGAGGGGCTTGTCGCTGACTGTGCCGGCGCCGCCGCCTCGCCCCATGCCAAGCCGCTGCGAGCCAGGGGCAAGTTTCCCCGGCGCCGCCAGAGAGCAGAGAGAGGGCTCACGCGGGGTGGGAGAGAGGGGAAAATGAGGATTAGGGTTAAGGGGAGCGTCGGTCGCCTGGTTTTGACAGGGCGGAAAGAGAGGACGGTTGTCCGATCTGGATCCCTAGGATCCGACGGCTGCAGCTGGGCGGCGCAGCACCTCTTGGGCTGTTGTTGGGCCGCAGGCGGGCTGGGAGTGAGTGGCGAAGTGCTCCCTGCATCGTCGCATAGGAAGCAGACCCTGGGCCGTTGCTGGACGAAGAGAGCAGCAGCGCGCGCTACAGGACGGCGTCGCACAGGGGCTCGCTGGGCCGTTATATGCCGCCCGTTTCTGCATAGTTTTCTGTTACTTTTTTTTTCACAAGCTCTTTTACTATTTTTATGCATAATTTTTCCACAGTTTTTCTATATAGCAATTTTTTTCAACGATTTTTTTTTTAGAAAGTGATTAAGTAATAGTGAAGTTTCAGTAAAGGAGTAAAGTTGATGTTTTTTATTCATGTTTTTCCACTACAAGAATTAATTGCTTAAACGCAATAAAGAGAGAATTAATTTTTTAATAGTGATGATTTTATTTGATGACCAACGTTGTTAGTAAAATTTTCACTATGAATAGTAAGTTTTATCCATATTAGTTATATTTCTACCCAACAGTGATGTAGTATTAATATGGAGAAGTTTCATGTTTTAATTTGATGAACGTTGAATTGTAGGGGTTCGTAGCATGGAAAACAAAAATTTTCTACCGCATACAAACAAACAAGCCAAGATCTATCTACTAGATTGTAGCAACGAGTCGATAGTGGAACTCACCCTCGAAGATTCCAAAGCGGTTAACGAGAGCGGATTCTCGTGGGTGATGTAGTCGTACTCTTCCCGATCTCAAGATCGCGTAGACGATCCTTCCGGCGCTGCGTTCCGGCAGCGCTTCCGCAGTCGGTCACACGTTCGGTACTCGACGAAGACCTTCCTCTCCCTTGTTCCAGCAGGCAGCGGAGGTTGTAGCACTCTCCTCGCGATTCCGGCAGCACGACGGCGTGGTACCGGAAGTAGAGGGGAGATCTCGCAGGGCTTCGCCTTAAGCCGGAGCGAGTATGGTGGACTATGAGAGAGGCCTTGGTGATCTAGGGTTTAGAGGCACCAAGGGATTTAGAGCAACCAGCAGCTAGGGATTAGCTAGACGGCGGTTTAGAGGAGCTCTAGGGCAGCCGCATCTAGAGGGGGGGCGGCGGCTGGCCTAGGGTTTAGAGGGGCGCCGGCTAAGTGGCAAGGTGTACGGAGAGGGGGCGCCCCCTCCCTTACTTTTATAGGTGGGAGGGGCGGCTAGGGCTAGCTGAGTCCTCCCCCAACTCCCTTGCTGGCCGGCGGTTTGGAGGAGAGAAGAGAAACCTTATCTTCCCGGGTTTCCTTCTCTCCCTCCACTTCCCAAAATAGCCGTTTGACTTTTCAAATTGGCGTTTGACTTTTCAAACTAGGATTTGATTAAACCCTTTATTTTGTTCAGCGATGACACCTAGTATATGATGCAATCATTCCAACTTGTTATGACACATTCATGTACCCTTCCCCTCCAGAGTGCCGGACATTCCGAAACCTTCTAGAACATTCCCGATGAAAACACCGGAACCATTCCCGAACTCCAAAACAGGACTTTCCTTATATGAATCTTATTCTCCGGAACATTCCGGATCTCCTCGTGATATCCTGGATCTCATCCGAGACTCCGAACAACATTCGGTCTCTTTCTCATCATTCCATAACTACTCAACAACATCGAATCCTTAAGTGTGTCTCCCTATGGTTCGTGAATTATGCGGACATAATCGAGACACTTCTCCGAACAATAACCAATAGAGGAATCTGGAAATTCATATGGCTCCCACATATTTCTACGATTACTTTGCGATCGAATGAACCACTTACATACGATACCAATTTCCCTTTGTCTCACGATAGTTTACTTATCTGAGGTTTTGATCGTCGGTATCTCTTCATACCTAGTTCAACCTCGTTATCGATAAGTACTCTTTTCTCGTTCCCGTGATATGTGATCCCTTGTGAGCCAGTCACATGCTTGCAAGCTAACTGGATGACATTCCACCGAGAGGGCCCAGAGTATATCTATCCGTCATATGGATGGACAAATCCCACTCTTGATCCATGTGCCTCAACCCATACTTTCCAAACACTCAATGCCACCTTTATAGCCACCTAGTTACGGTGTGGTGTTTGATGTCATCAAAGCATCCTTCCGGTGATGGTGATTAACATGATCTCATGGTCGAAGGAATTAGGTTACTATGTATCAGAAAGCTTATAGCAAATGAACTATATTAAATGACTTGATCTTTATGCTACGCTTAACTATAGGAGTATGTCCATCACATCATTCTCCTAATGATATGACCCTGTTGTTAATAACATCTCTATGTTCATGATCAGGAAACCATGATCATATATTAACCAACAAGCTAGTTTAACAAGAGGCTTTACTAGGGACTCTTTTATGTTTACAAATCACACAAGTATTAATGTTTACTTTTAATACAATTATAGCATGGTATGTAAACATTTATCATAAGTATGAAGATATGATAATAACCACTTTATTATTGCCTCTTGGGCATATCTCCAACAGTCTCCCACTTGCACTAGAGTCAATAATCTAGTTTCAAACCTTTGTGCATTCAACACCTATGGCTTTCCGGTGTTGTATGTACACGATTGCTAGTGGCCAACTGATCTCCGGATCTGACACTTTCAGGTCCGTGTGTAATTGCATGTCTTTGCGTCTCTACGCATCACTCATTCTCTAATGAGATGGCTTTGTATAATTTTGGTCCTTTGGTGAGAGCTTTAGTTCTTTGGGGTTAAAACATGTTGATAATATTGTCGTACAATATATCTTCATAGTATTATCCCGTTGTGAACTACACCTAGTTTGGTAACAAACTACTTGACACAAATGCCCTCTTTAGCTGCTATTATAGCAGTCATATACTTAGCCTTTTGTTATAATATCTGTCACAATGTCTTAACTTTGGAACTCATCCAAATCCATTATGGAACTTACTTTCCATTATATTGTGCCACCCTTAGCTTAGATTGAAGTAAATTTAATTTGTACTTTGTGACAAAACTAGTATCAATGTAATTCATTTACAATGAACTAACCATCTATTTGTCACTTCTACAAAATAATATATTCTTAGTTCTTTTACAAGATCATAAGAATATCCTTACTATTGTCCAATGATCAACTTATGAATCATTCTGGTATATGCTCATAACATTTAGAGTATAGGACATATCTGGATTTGTACATATCACAGTATGATTGATATAAATACTCTTTGTGATTTCATACATCAAGTATCAATCTATACTTGAATCTTTGTTTCACTTACCCAGTGTCAATACACTTGAATATATCATCAACATTGAACTCATTCAATCCTTTCTGTGTGACAAGAACCTTTCTTGTAGTTTCTATATTGAACTCATTCAATACATCATCTATGTACTTTCGGCATAACCATATTAGCGTCTATTGATTCCAAATATTTGGGTTTTGCCTAAGTCTTTCATCGGGATGAAATTCTTAATATGTGTTAATAAAAGATACATCATTTCCAATCAACAATATGTCTTCCACATAATGTATTAGAAACATGTCTTAGCGCTCCCACTTAATTTCTTGCAAATGCAAGCATCTTCATCGTCTCCGACGAATTTAAACTCCTTTAAC
Source organism: Avena sativa (assembly GCA_916181665.1). Classification (NCBI taxonomy): domain Eukaryota; kingdom Viridiplantae; phylum Streptophyta; class Magnoliopsida; order Poales; family Poaceae; genus Avena; species Avena sativa. The sequence continues at coordinate 292,568,020 of OV702296.1, forward strand.
AGTTTCATCATAGTGAAGATTCCAACTCTGCAATGCTTACTTCAACCATTGAAGTTTGCATATGCATTTAGCATCCTTTGAATTAACAAAAACCTTTGGACCGTGTCATGCACACGTCCTAGGTAACCCTTCTATTAGAAGAACTTGTTTTGTTTATCCAACACATAACAAAATTATATGTCGTGGTTGCTATATTAATCCGTCTAGACTAAATATCGCTATGAAAGATCAAATCTTGTCATAGTCAACCTTTGAACATTGTTGTGAACACTTTCCCAACATGTTGACCATTTCATAGATGTGCAACATCCATGTCTATTTATTTATAGATCCAAACACAACTGTAAGGTCTTACACCTTTCTCGAGGGTCCTTCAAGTTCAAAACTTGATTTCTCGTGTATGGAACTATCACGGATTTTATGGCTTCAAGCCATTTTACGGAGTCAGGACCCATCATCGCTTCTTTGCATGTAGTACGTTCATTATTCTCAAATAATGATTCAACCCTCAAATCTTGGTATTTGATTGTTTACTCAACCTACTTGGTTCAATAGAAACTTTGACCTTCGTAACCACAACCTTTGAGGCACGTGAGCCATGAGCATTGTTGCTGCCTTCGGAACACTTTTCGACACTGCGCAACTTTGCACATATAGCTAAGGTTCTTTTAACTTTATCAAAGTTCTATTGTCCTCCCACTTATCTTTTCACGAAAAATTCCTTCTCAAAGAAACTTGACGTTTTAAGTGACAAACACTTTTGTCTCCGATGTTATGGAGGATTACTTAACAGTTATTCGAAATAACATACAAAGACAGGTTCATCCGACTTTGGTTGCAAACATCTTTCTTATGCATAGCATACCATTGTTTAAGAAAGGACAACTTGGGTTTTATCCCAAACCATAACTTTATATGGTGTCATTTCAACGGATTATGATGGAGCTCTTTTCAGTAGAAAAACGGTAGTCTCTATAGCTTTTAATCTTTAAAATATAATGGCAGTTTTATGATTACACCTTCGATCTTACCATGTCAAACAAGGTTTAATTACATATCTCGAACGCTCCATACTCTTATGGTTTTTCGGGACATGCAAATCCACGGAACGATTCCTTAAATCTTAGGTATTATGCTAAACTTGTAACTCAAATATCTTCCTTTATGATCTTATCATAAACTATTTATATTCTTGTTATAATGATCTTGCACTTCATCTTGAAAGTCTTTGAACTTTTCAAATGTTTCATACTTCATCCTTATTAAGTAAATATTCATATATTCACTCAAATTTTCGGAGAAAGCATATGAAGTTGAAATCCATCGCTCTTGACTACACATAATGGACTTCGTACAACAATATGTACAAGTTCCAATAAGCTAGTCATTCGTTCCCTTTTGGCCTATGAACGAAGTTTTAATTATCTCTAGGAAAGTTTCACAAGCGTCATTTGATCAAAAATCAAAAGACTCCAAAATTCCATCCACATGGAGTTTCTTCATGTTTTCTTTCCAATATAATTTAAACGACGATGTCACTTCCTAAGTGATCTTTCAATCAATTTGTCTTTCGACATATTTAGCACTAGTTTTATGGATGTGATTTCTCCAACGAGATTTGTGAATCATCCGTCTTTTATGGATCATGACAATTATTTGAACAACCCTTTTGTTCTCATAATACCTGATAAAACAAATCTTGAAGGCAAGCTTTGATGTTTAACAAGCAGCACAATAACCCTTTATTTGTTCTCGATGAACATCATCACATATTATTTTGCTAGTTACTTAGGCCATTGTAGTTCATGAATTGTGTTGTTTCGTATGACGATTCAAACCAACAAATTTAGTATCAAATACTTAAGAACCACATTGTTTAATAAGCAAAGAATATAGCCATAACATGTATATCATCTATATACTTAAACTGAGCAATTCTAGTCTTTTCTTTTCTGCCATATATTTATGAGATTCTCCTTCAGTATTTCCTTTTCTGTTTGAAAGAATCTATCAACATCAATAGTGGAGTCATACATATGACACATAGTCCAAAGCATGTATAGTTAAATACCAATGTCTTTGGACTTGCACTTTGAAGTAGACCACCATCATCAAATGTTTGGTGTGCTTTCAAATTCCATTCTTTAGTAATCTCTTGGTGTGGTAAATATTTTACCTACATCAAATATTCACCCTTATCATGGAATTATTCATGATCAAGCTACTTTTAGCTTATAAAGATAAATCGTGAGTATAATGTTGCTCTCCAAAACCTTTTGGAGGTTTAGGACAACTAGTGTCTCCAACCTTTTGCAAATTCTCATCAAATATGAGAACATGTCTTTTGCCATATTATACTCTATCATGTTGCAACCAAAACATCATTTCAGATATCGCAATATCTTCCATACATGATGGTTTCTGAAACAACTCTTTCAACTCCTAGATTACCTTGATATTGAAACTATCTTTCGAATATCAAGAATCATGGAGATAAACATGATACTTATATACTAACACTTGGAATTGTCACTCTTGATTTAATACCAATTATTAAACTTCATGGAGTAACCAGAACTTACTAAAAGTTTGCAATAGGACTTTTAAACTTTAGATTAACACTTCAAAACAATACGATACCAGTTCGTATAGTAACTAACCAGAATTCTATAGTTCTATCATTTCAATTAAAACTAAGCGCAAGGTGGTAAACGGATGCCAATGACTACAATAATTATGCAAATTCACTTTGATTTAATTTATGATAAATAGTGTTCAACTTTTAATCATATCGCCGTTGAATTCCCACTCAAAACAATATCCCTCACATTGTTTTAGTGATCGCACGAACCAAATCCACCACATCAAAACCGATCATCACGAGAGTTGATGTAGCTTCAATGGCGAACAATCATCATGTTCATCATATCTACTATATGACTCATGCTTTACCTTTCGGTGATCCGTGTTCCGAGACCATGTCTGTACATGCTAGGCTCATCAAGATCAAACCTTAGCTTCCGCATGAGCAAATCTGGCTTGCTCATGTTGTATACACTCGCAGAATCTAACACACCTGATCATCACGTGGTGCTTCGAAACAACGAGCTTTAGCAACGGTGCTTACTAAGGATGAACACTTTAAAACTTGAAATTTGTGTGCTTGAGGGATCATCTTATAATGCTACCGTCGTGAACTAAGCAATACAAGATGCATAAAAGGATTAACATCACATGCAATTCATAATATGTGATATGATATGGCCTTTCTTCTTTGTGCTTCCGATCTCCATCTTCAAGCACGAACATGATCTCCATCATCACCGGCATTGCATCAAGGTCAATGACGTTGCTCCATGGTTGTCGTCCACCAGCTTCAACTATTACAACTACTTTGAATAGACACGCGGGTCTTAACAGAATTTAAAGACAACCATATGGCTCCTGCCGGTTGCCAACTTACAATAAGGAACATTGCATAGATCATATATAATCACAATCATGGCCATATCACATCACATCACACCCCTGCAAAACAAAGTTAGACGCCTCTAATTTTCTTTAAATGTTTTACGTGGTTTGGGGCTTTCAATAAGTGTCGTTCTAACTTACGAACAAGAACCACAACATTGATACTAGTATTGTCAATCACCCGTTGTAAATTGAATCTTAACTATGTTGGGAGAAACAGACACCCGTAAAGCCACTTATGCAATACAAGTTGCATGTCAAGCGTGGAGCAAGTCTCATGAACGATGTCATGTAAGGTTAGCCCGGGCCGCTTCATTCGACCATCCCGCAAGATGCAAAGTACACAAGAAGTAATCGACAACAAAAGCATCAACGCCCACAATGACCATTGTGTTCTACTCGTGCAACAGATCTACATATAGACACAGCTCTGATACCACTGTAGGGGTTCGTAGCATGGAAAACAAAAAATTTCTACCGCATACAAACAAGCAAGCCAAGATCTATCTACTAGATTGTAGCAACGAGTCGATAGTGGAACTCACCCTCGAAGATTCCAAAGCGGTTAACGAGAGCGGATTCTCGTGGGTGATGTAGTCGTACTCTTCCCGATCTCAAGATCGCGTAGACGATCCTTCCGGCGCTGCGTTCCGGCAGCGCTTCCGCAGTCGGTCACACGTTCGGTACTCGACGAAGACCTTCCTCTCCCTTGTTCCAGCAGGCAGCGGAGGTTGTAGCACTCTCCTCGCGATTCCGGCAGCACGACGGCGTGGTACCGGAAGTAGAGGGGAGATCTCGCAGGGCTTCGCCTTAAGCCGGAGCGAGTATGGTGGACTATGAGAGAGGCCTTGGCGATCTAGGGTTTAGAGGCACCAAGGGATTTAGAGCAACCAGCAGCTAGGGATTAGCTAGACGGCGGTTTAGAGGAGCTCTAGGGCAGCCGCATCTAGAGGGGGGGCGGCGGCTGGCCTAGGGTTTAGAGGGGCGCCGGCTAAGGGGCAAGGTGTAGGGAGGAGGGGCGCCCCCTCCCTTTCTTTTATAGGTGGGAGGGACGGCTAGGGCTAGCCGAGTCCTCCCCCAACTCCCTTGCTGGCCGGCGGTTTGGAGGAGAGAAGGGAAACCTTCTCTTCCCAGGTTTCCTTCTCTCCCTCCACTTCCCAAAATAGTCGTTTGACTTTTCAAATTGGCGTTTGACTTTTCAAACTAGGATTTGATTAAACCCTTTATTTTGTTCAGCAATGACACCTAGTACATGATGCAATCATTCCAACTTGTTATGACACATTCATGTACCCTTCCCCTCCGGAGTGCCGGACATTCTGGAACCTTCTAGAACATTCCCGATGAAAACACTGGAACCATTCCCGAACTCCGAAACATGACTTTCCTTACATGAATCTTATTCTCCGGACCATTAAAGATCTCCTCGTGATATCCCGGATCTCATCCGAGACTCCGAACAACATTCGATCTCTTTCTCATCATTCCATAACTACTCAACAACATCGAATCCTTAAGTGTGTCTCCCTACGGTTCGTGAATTATGCGGACATGATCGAGACACTTCTCCGAACAATAACCAATAGAGGAATCTGGAAATTCATATGGCTCCCACATATTTCTACGATTACTTTGCGATCGAATGAACCACTTACATACGATACCAATTTCCCTTTGTCTCACGATAGTTTACTTATCCGAGGTTTTGATCGTCGGTATCTCTTCATACCTAGTTCAACCTCGTTACCGATAAGTACTCTTTTCTCGTTCCCGTGATATGTGATCCTTTGTGAGCCAGTCACATGCTTGCAAGCTAATTGGATGACATTCCACCGAGAGGGCCCAGAGTATATCTATCCGTCATATGGATGGACAAATCCCACTCTTGATCCATGTGCCTCAACCCATACTTTCCAAACACTCAATGCCACCTTTATAGCCACCCAGTTACGGTGTGGTGTTTGATGTCATCAAAGCATCCTTCCGGTGATGGTGATTAACATGATCTCATGGTCGAAGGAATTAGGTTACTATGTATCAGAAAGCTTATAGCAAATGAACTATATTAAATGACTTGATCTTTATGCTACGCTTAACTATAGGAGTATGTCCATCACATCATTCTCCTAATGATATGACCCTGTTGTTAATAACATCTCTATGTTCATGATCAGGAAACCATGATCATATATTAACCAACAAGCTAGTTTAACAAGAGGCTTTACTAGGGACTCTTTTATGTTTAAATATCACAGTATTAATGTTTCCTTTTAATACAATTATAGCATGGTATGTAAACATTTATCATAAGTATGAAGATATGATAATAACCACTTTATTATTGCCTCTTGGGCATATCTCCAACATGAATTAACTCATTTTGATGATATTTTGCTTTCAAGAAATCCTATGAGTTCCATCTCGGCTATTGACCCTCTGAATGGAGGGAACTACGGCTTATGGCGAGAGAAGATTGAGATAGGGCTTGATTTGCTTGACCTCGACTTGGCATTAATTGAGACGTGTCCCAAAGAACCTGTTGACCCCGTGAGGGGCGAAAAAGAAAGTGAAGTGGACTTCAAGAAAAGGGTCCATGACCATGCACCAATACGAATGAAGTACGACCTTGAGCGTGCAAAGTGGGACTCGTCCAATAGAAAGTGCTTGATGGTGATTAAGAGCTCCATCATGGAATCTATAAGGGGAGCAATCCCAGAGTGCACCACTGTCAGTGAGTACCTAAAAAAAGGTAGAGAGTCAGTTTACTGGGTCCTCAAAGGCCTATGCAAGCTCTCTCATTAAGAAACTTGTCACTACAAGATACACTGGTGGTGGATTAAGGGATCACATTTTGCGAATGAGCAACATGTCTTCCAAGCTTAAACCTATGGGCATGGAGCTTCTAGATGAGTTCATCATTCATCTGATTTTTGCCTCACTGCCAAATCAATTTGAAGCTTTTGCTGTGAACTACAATGCACAACCAGAAAAGTGAGGCATTGAGAATATGATGGCCATGTGTGTACAGGAAGAAGAGAGACTTAAGGGGCAATCTGGTGATTCTGTGAACTACCTAAGCCCAACCAAGAAGAGGAACTTTCAGGGTTCCAAGCCACAAGGGAAACCTCAGGGGCATCCCTCTTCTTCTAGGCCGCATGGAAAGGCTCCTAATCACCAGACACATGAGGTGGACAAGGACACCTGCAAGTGGTGCAAGCAGAAGGGCCACTACATGAGTGACTATGTGGCTTTTCTGAAGTATCTGTGCAATAATGGTGAGGATTTAATTACTTTTGTTGATGAATCCTTATTTTTAAGTTATGAAAAATCTACTTGGTGGGTTGACTTAGGTGCGACTGTTCATGTTGCAAATTCATTACAGGGGTTCCGTATGAGAAGGACCCTGCAAAGAGGAGAAAGAAGTATTAAAGTTGCAAACGGCGTTCAAGATGAAGTTGAAGCCATTGGAGATCTTCCATTAGAGTTATCAAATGGCTTTGTACTTTTATTAGTAGATGTGCTTTATGTACCCTCTTTGCATCGAAACTTAATAAGTGTATCACGCTTAGATGATTTTGGTTTTGCTTGCCATTTTGGCGATGGACAATGTAAGATCAAGTTCAATAATCAGATTGTTGGTCTTGCTTCAGACAATACAAGCTTTATTTGTTATCACTTTGTGAGAATGTGAATGCATTAAGCGCTGAGAATGAGAATGCCTCCTCATCCCTGAATGGAAAGAGTAAGAGGAAAAAAATCATGAAGTCTCATCGAAATTATGGCACTGTCGTTTATGCCATATTTCGAGGGGGAGAATAGAACGCTTAGTAAAAGAATCAATTCTACCGCCTCTAGAATTTTCAAATTTAGAGCAATGCATCGATTGCATTAAAGGAAAGTTTGTAAAGAACATTAAGAAAGGCGCCAAAAGAAGCACAAAAGTATTAGAAATAATTCATACGGATATGTGCGGCCCGTTTCCTGTGACATCTGTGGATGGCTATGACTCTTTCATAACATTCACGGATGATTATTCGCGTTATGGTTATATTTATCCTATTAAAGAACGTTCAGAAGCATTGGATAAATTCAACATATTTAAGGCTGAAATTAAAAATCAACATAGTTTAAAAATTAAAGTAGTAAGGTTCAACCGTGGAGGCGAATACTACGTCCGGCATACCCCATATGGCCAAGTTGCTGGATCCTTTGCAAGGTTTCTACAGGAACATGGTATAGTCGCCCAGTATTTAACACCGGGTGAGTCTCAGCAGAATGGAGTAGCTGAAAGACGAAACCGTACCTTGATGGATATGGTGAGAAGCATGTTAAGTTACTCCACCTTACCGATTGGTTTGTGGATGGAGGCGTTAAAACCCGCCATTCACATACTTAATCGAGTTCCTAAAACACCATATGAGTTATGGACTATTCGCGAACCTTCACTCAATTATTTGCGAGTGTGGGGTTGTCCAGCTGAGGCAAAACTCTTCAACCCATGCCTTGGGAAGTTAGATCCCAAGACAGTAAGTTGCCATTTTATTGGTTATCCAGACAAGTCAAAAGGTTATCGTTTCTATTGTCCAGACATAATTACTAATTTTGTAGAAATGAGACATGCTGTGTTTCTGGAGGATCAGATGATTAGGGGGAGCACGGTATCCCGAGAAATCAACCTTGAGGAGAAGCGGGTGCATGCACCCATTCCGATGATTCAGGAACCATTTTTCTCGATACTTGTTGCTGCACCGACACAGGACAATGTCGATGTGACACCGGTTGTTGGTTCTCCTGCAGTAACAATGAATGAAAATGAAGACCCTGTTACCACACATGAGGGAGAGCCGCAACAGCCTCACACAGAGAATGTGCCAGAAGGCGAGACCCTAAGAAGGTCTCAAATAACTAGAAAGCCAGCTATTCCTAACGATTTTGAGATCTATGTCAGTGAAGAAGTTCAAATGGAGGGTGATCCCACCACTTTTGAAGAAGCCATTAAAAGTCCTCACTCATCGAAGTGGCTTGAAGCCATGGAAGATGAAATGAGATCCATGAGTAGCAACAAAGTCTGGGATTTATAAGAAATTCCTAAAGGAGCCAAAAAGGTAGGATGTAAATGGGTCTACAAAACAAAATGTGACTCTAGAGGGAATATCGAAAGATATAAAGCACGACTTGTTGCTAAGGGATTCACCCAAAGAGAAGGAATAGATTACAATGAGACATTTTCTCCAGTCTCAAGTAAGGATTCTTTCAGAATCATAATGGCTTTAGTGGCTCACTATAATTTAGAATTGCATCAGATGGATGTAAAGACGGGATTCCTAAATGGATACTTGAAAGAAAATGTTTACATGGCACAACCCAAGGGTTTTGTCGTGGAAGGAAAAGAACGTTTGGGATGTCGCCTGAAGAAATCCATTTATGGATTAAAACAGGCCTCCAGGCAATGGTACTTAAAGTTCCATGAAACAATTAGAAAGTTTGGGTTCGATGAGAATGAGGAGGACAATTGCGTATATGCAAAGTTCAAGAATGGGAAATTCATTTTCCTTATCCTGTATGTGGATGACATTCTACTCGCTAGTAGTGATGTTAGTCTACTATTGGAGACGAAGAAGTTCTTGTCCTCAAACTTTGATATGAAAGATCTTGGTGAAGATTCATTCATTCTAGGAATTGAAATTCACCGAGATAGAGAAAAGGGGGTTTTAGGGCTATCGCAGAAGGCATACTTAGAGAAGATTCTGAAGAAGTATAGTATGCATACGAGTAATGCTACGCCTGCTCCTATAGTCAAGGGCGATAGATTTGGGAACTTTCAGTGTCCCAGGAACCAATATGAGTTCGATCAAATGAAAGCGGTTCCATATGCTTCTGCTGCCGAAAGCTTGATGTATGCTCAAGTGTGTACACGCCCTGACTTAGCTTTTGTTACCGGGGTACTTGGCAGATTCCAAAGTAATCCAGGGATAGATCACTGGAAAATGGTGAAGAAGGCATTGCGTTATGCAAAAGGCACAAAAGGCCTCATGCTAACATACAGAAGAACTGTTTCCCTTGAGATAGAAGGATATTCAGATGCAGACTATGCGGGAGATGTAGATGAAAGAAAATCCATGGCAGGACATGTATTTACTCTCGCAGGTGGAGCTATATCGTGGAAAAGATCCAAGCAAACCATCACGGCATCGTCTATGATGGTAGCTGAGTATGTAGCATGTTATGAGGCCACGAGGCAGGCAAACTGGTTAAAGAAGTTTATACCTGGGTTGAGAGTGGTGGACAGCATTCAAAAACCACTCAAGATATACTATGACAATGAGCCAGCAGTATTCTATGATCACAACAACAAGTCAAGTGTTGCTGCCAAACACATTAACATTAAGTTTTATGTTGTGAAAGAAAGAATCCAGGATCATACCATAAGTTTAGAGCATATAAGTACAAAAGAAATGCTCGCGGATCCGCTCACAAAAGGCTTACCACCCAGTGTGTTTAGAGAACACTTAGACGGCATGGTTTTAAGGGAAAGCCTATTATACCTGGATATTAAGGGCCTAGTACAAGAATATGTTTCAAAATAGAGAGGTGTATAGTGGCTGTTGAATCTATGGTGCGTAACTGACCATTATGACGAGACATGCTCTATTTGTTGATCTGTGATGAAATGGGTGCCAAAGTATAAGTTAAATGAAAGATAAGATCAAGGGGTAGAATGTTAGGTTGATCTCCCACGTTTGGCCCAACGGCCTGAACGTTTTGGTCTCGCGCCCTGATCGGGGGCGCCCAACGTCGCAATCGTTGGTGGCCCCCCGCCGCGCAGCGCAATATAAAGAGGTGGGGGCCAGGGGCACAAATGCCAAGGTTCGTCATGCCCACTCTCCCCACCGAAAACCCTAAACCCAATAGCCACCGATCGGTTTGCGCTGTAGCGGTGGGAATCACCCCCTCACCGCCGCCACCACTCCGACGAGCTCAATGGCGAGCTCTTCGTCGACTCCAAAGGACGATGGTAAGGATCTCTCTCTCTCTCGTATACCCCTAGATCTACCACTAGATGTCCTAGCAGTTCTATCAGTGCCTGCGATCAATGTCAAGATCTCTGTTAGTGTGTGGAGATGTCAGCAGATTCCACAGAAGGTTGAGCTACAGCGGGTATGTCTACATGTTGATGGAGTTTCACATACACTCTGTTCTTTTCTGGGTCGTGGTTGGTTCTTTTATGGGGACTACCCTGAATGTTGATCTTGTGTACTTGAGGTGTCGTGGGGTTGTTCGCATTCTTGTGGGATTGTTCTAAATATTTTAGTTCTACGTGTTATGGTATGGTATCTAACTATGCTACTACTAATATTTCTCTCAATATTAATTACAGTGACACATCAGATTTTGGCATGAATGAAATACATGATACTTTCTATGATACCCCACCGTGACTAGTCTAATGCGTGTTTGTGATGTCCCTATGTGCGAAACCATGAACGAATTGTGCGATGTATGGTCGGGTCTTGTTGACTATGATTGGCGAGAAAATAAAACGGATGCGATTTGGTAGAAGTGGAGAGGGAGGTCGCATAAAGGCAACCGAAAGTATTGTGTGTAGCGCTGAGCGAAAAATGATTTTATTCTGTTTATTTTGCTTTATCAATGATGAGAAGGGATTTTTTGACCACCGGCTCCTATCTACAGTCTCTTTTGCTTGTGCATATTTGGGCTGGACATGTGAACAATCACAGATAATATCAAGCCGTGGTCTCTGTGATCTGTCTCCTGTGGCATATGACGACAGAAAGCAAAGACAAGAAAGTGGACTAACATATGCGCACCGTGCAACACTTTTCTCTTTATCTCATTTTCTTCCTTCGGACTTCAACTGGTGCCAAGATATACTAGTAATAATAAATACATCTAATCCATTCATTGTGTAAGAGCATCTTCACTCGCATTCTTAAGAGGGCCTTCCCAGGGCATTTTTTTTATACGGACAGTGAAAAATCACCCAGTCATGTTTCTAGGCGCCAACTTTTCCGGATTTGACCCATTTTACATCTGGGGTTCCCAAGCCGGACCCAGGGCACCAGGAACCACCTGGGAACGCTAGATGAAGCGAAAAAAGAGTGGGTCAATCCTGTGGGCGACACAACCCATTCCCACCATGATTCGACTCTCCCGCGACACATAGCTTTCCCCCAGCTGCCCCCTCGCCGCCATGTCGTCGCCGGCAAAGCCCTGCCAAGCCCAGCAGAATCCAAACCTATAGAAAGGTCTGCCGCCTCCGCATCCCTTCCCCTCGTCCTAGGCCTTGTTTTGCCTTCTCCAGCCTTCGCTGTAGCTTGACTTCGTCCCCATCTCCCGCCCACCTCACCCCGTGAAGTGTTCGGCATTTTTCTGGCTCGACCATGAACTCTGACGATGAGGAGATGTTCGCACTGTTGCTGGAGGATGAGACCGCCATAGCCGCCGAATATGAAGACCACATGAAGATCCTCGCCTCCCTGTCCCGACTGTACATGCAGACCGCAGCACCAAAGCGTGGAGGCTCGGCGAAGGGTCGCCGGAAGGGCAAAGCAAGGAAGATGATGGAGGACTACTGCATGTTGTATGCTGACTACTTCGCCAACAAGGCCCTGCACAAAGAGGCCGTGTTTCGATGATGTTTCACGATGTGTCAGAAATTTTCCTTGAGATCGTGCATGCCATCTGGGAGTTTGATCCCTACTTCATATGCAAGAAGGATTGCACCGGCATGGTAGGGTTTTCCTCACTGCAGATGTTTACAATGGCGATGAGGTTGCTTGTATACGGAGCTCCGGGTGACAGTGCCGATAACTATCTCCGCATGGTCGAGTCCATCGCCATTGATTGCTTGTACATATTCTGCAGGGCAGTGACTGCAGTGTTTGTGACACAATACTCGAGAACACCTAATGCTGAAGACACTGTTCGGATCCTTGTGGTCAATGAAAGTAGAGGATTTCCTGGGACGCTTGGAAGCATAGACTGAATGCATTGTCACTGGAAGAACTATCCATTCGCTTGGTAACGAAAGTATAACGACCACAAAGGAGGTTGCACTATGATACTCGAGGCAGTTTCTACACATGATCTTTGGATTTGGCACTCCTTTGGCATGTAAGGATCGAACAACAACATCAATGTCCTCATTCCTCAAATGTCTTTGCCAAGCTTGTTGATGGTCATGCTTCCCCTGTAGACTTTGATATCAATGGTCACCACTACAACAACGGATACTATCTTGCATATGGCATCTATCCAAGATGGCCAACATTTGTAAAGACTATCTCAAGCCCGATGCTCCCCAAGCAGTGGCAGACCCGGGATTTTGGCAAGACCAGGGCTAAACTTTTAATGCTTAGAAACTATGAAAAAATATTATCTTCCAATCCCCTCCCAATAATATATTGTATCATCCGAATTACAATGAAGTTACATACATGGTGTTTTGACTTGAAAAAATTCAATGTTTACCCAAATGAGAAAATACGAAAAAAATTGCGGTCGTCATAATCGCATAACCAAGTCACATTTTAAGTGCTAAAACAACGAAGCTTTGCAATAATCCTAGCCTACCATTTCATCAATCATAGGTGCAGAACAAGAACCTATAGAGACCAGAAAATAAGACAAAAACAGTATAGATGGATACATGATACACAAGTTGTACCGGTAGGAAAATAACTTACCACTAGCTGTAGTGATGTACTATGGTATATGTTTTTTGCATGACCTCAAAGCAAGTTGTGATTCAGATAAAACTCTCTGATCTTTTTGATCTCTTTGTCCCCTCCATCTTTTATATAATCAAATTCAATTAATAAATCATGCAGAAGTTCACAGTGAGCTTAAACTAACTGTAGCACTTCTAGACTGGAAGCAATCAAACGATGAAATTACCTAGCAATTTTTTTTTTGAAAAGGGGAGTAAAACCCCGGCCTCTGCATCAGTCGATGCACACGGCCTTTTATTACGAATTTAACATCCAAAAGTTTTACAATTCAAGGATCGAATAAGGTTGATACATGCACCAACTAGCGAAATATACGCGACAAATGATCACTAAACATCTTGTAAACGACTAGTATGCCACCAGCACGACTGGGTGAAGATGTCTCGTGCGACCATCAGGAGACGGCTGCACCCAGTAGCCATAATATCCCGCTGGTCTTGCGGTAGAAGAAAAGCCCATAGTTGCATCCAATGTGCCACCATATGAATCACCTGCAAAATATTAAACGTTTTGTTTTTGTTAAAGATAATATCGTTCCCGCAACGCCAAATAGACCAACACAAGGCCGATACACCAATTTGGATTCTTGCCTTAGACTTTTTATCTACACCATTCAACCAATTCTCAAACATATTCGTTACATTAGCTGGAGGGGGAGATCGAAAGAAAAATTAGCAATGCGCCACAAAAGGCGAGCAAAAGGGCAAGATATAAACAAATGTTCTATCGTCTCCTGTGAGCCACAAAAGCAACACGTGCTACACCCTACCCAATTTGTTTTAACCAAATTACCCTTAGTAAGGAGAACTTTATTATGAAGGAACCACATGAAAATTTTAATTTTGAGTGAGATTTTCAATTTTTAAAGATATTTCTGAAGGAAGACCGTATGATCATTCATTAGATCCTCATACATGGATTTCACTGAGAATACCCCAGACGTTGTTAAGTTACATACAAACTTATCTTGGTCAACTGCACCATCATAAGCCTTTGGCATAAGTGGAGCCAATCAAACCACTTGGTGCCACTAAGTACTCTCCTAAAACCAATATTTAGTGGTACTTGAGCTAAAACTTGAGCCACGGTCACATTCGTCCGTTGCACAATATTATATAATAATGGATATTATTGCGAAAGGGGTAACTCTCCTAACCATGTATCCTCCCAAAACCTAGTGTCGGCTCCATCCCCAATCTGGAAATGTCCCTTAGCGAAGAACTCATTCTTCACCTTCATAAGTCCCTTCCAAATGGAGAATCGTTCGGTTTCGGTTGGACCTCAGACAAGGTTTTTTGACTCAAATATTTATTGTGTAACAATTCTTGCCACACTCCTTCCTCATTTAGTAATTTAAAAAGCCATTTGCTTAATAAACACATATTCTTAATTTCCAACACCTCAATACCTAGACCTCCCTGATCTTTAGGTCTACAAATTATGTTCCATCTCGTTAGTCTATACTTTCTTTTATTCTCATCACTTTGCCAAAAAAGCGAGACCTATAGAAATCCAATCGCTTTCTTACCCCCTTGGGTATTTCCAGAAACGATAGCATAAATATAGGTAAACTTGTTAAAACAGAATTGATTAGAACTAAGCGATCACCATATGATAAAAGCTTACCCTTCCAGCAACCCAACTTCCCTTGAAGTCTAGTTTCTATTGGATACCAATCTGAATTTTTAAGTTTTCTACAGTGAATCGGTATGCCCAAATATCGAAATGGTAAAGATCCAGCCTCACAACCAAAAATTTGGTTGTACCGCTATTCTTCCTCTTTGGCTTTCCCGAAACAGAAAATCTCACTTTTATGAAAGTTGATTTTTAATCCCGATAATTGTTCAAAGATACATAAAATTAGTTTCATGTTTACAGCCTTCTGTAGATCATGCTCCATAAATAATATAGTATCATTCGCATATTGTAAAATTGAGACTCCTCCATCAACTAGATGAGGGATGAGGCCTCCAACTTGTCCATCCTCTTTAGCTCTTGCAATTAGGATAGCAAGCATATGTACAATAATATTAAAAAGTATCGGGATAAGGGATCTCCTTGACGAAGACCTTTTCTAGTTTGAAAGAAATGTCCAATTTCATCATTAACACGTATCCCAACACTCCCCCTTGCACACACTGCTCAATCAATTTGCACCACCCTGATGCGAATCCCTTCATGCGCAAAGTTTGTCGGAGGAAGGACCATTTAACTTTATCATACGCTTTCTCAAAATCAATTTTAAATAAGACTCCATCCATTTTCTTCCGGTAAAGCTCATGAATGGTTTCATGCAGAACAACAATCCCCTCTAGGATGTGTCGCCCAGGCATAAAAGCGGATTGAGTTGGTCTAATTAACTTTAGGGGCAATCCCCATAATGCGATTAGTACCCACTTTGGTGAAAATTTTAAAGCTAACATTCAATAGACATATTGGTCTATATTGTTGTATTTCTATCGTATTTTCTTTTTTAGGAAGTAGGGTAATGACACCAAAGTTCAATTTAAACAGAGACAAATCCCCTGTATGCAATTCACTAAATAATTCCCCAAAAAAACCTTGATCACTTTCCAAAAAGTTTGGTAGAACTCAGCCGGGAAACCATCCGGGCCAGGTGCTTTATTATGCTCCATTTGGAAAATAGCCTCGAACACCTCTTTATCAGAAAAAGGTGCCGTGAGAATACTATCCTCCTCAATGGTTAGCTGTGGTATGTCATGAGTGACCCCCTCCATCATGGAAATATTAGTTGGGGAAGGTGCCCCAAAAAGCTTTTTGTAGAATTCAGTAATATAAACTTTTAAATTTTCCTCACCAATAATCGTTCCTTCCTCCTGCTCTAATTGAAAAATCTTTTTCTTCATGTTCTTACCATTTGCAATCAAATGGAAGTATTTAGTATTATTTCCCCTTCTTGAATATGTTTTAATTTCGCCCGTTGGGCCCATTTTGTCTCCTCATCTCTCCTAAGAGCTGTAATGCGATCATTATCCTCTTTCAAAGTCCCCTACTCATCTATACTTAACAAAATAGTTTCTTCCTTTGTGTCAAGATTATTAATAATAGAAAGCAATCTTTCTTGTAGTTCCCACTCAAATTTTTTTGCCCAACCCTTTAGAAAACAACGCAAGTGGCGTATTTTATTTTGCCATCGCTCCATAGGTGTACTTCCCTTGGTAACCGTGGCCCATTCAGCCGCCACCATCTCATAAAAACCTTCTTGTCGTAGCCAATACAACTCAAAGGAGAATCGAGGTTTGTTACCAAGATGTGCCTTAACTCCAGAATTAATAAGTAAAGGAGTATGATCAGACCCGGCACGTGTAAGAGCTTGCACAGTAACGAGAGGGAATTTCTATTCCCACTCTACACTAGCCAAAATACGATCCAAATTTTCATAAGTGGGTATTTTTCTATGATTAGCCCATGTAAATTGTCGTCTCGAAAGAACAATTTCTCTAAGATCAAGGCTCTTAATGATCACATTAAAGACAAAAGGCCAATGTGCATTAAAATTATCGTTGTTCTTTTCATCTCTGGATCGAATGATGTTAAAATCTCCACCTACCAACATAGGTAAAGGTTCTGACTCGCACATTCAAACCATTTAAGCAAGAAACTCAGCTTTATGAGTGTCCTGTGCTGCCCCATAGATAGGTACAAGAACCCATTGAAATCCATCCTTCTTACACTTAACATGCAATTTTACACAGTAATCCCTAGTCGACACCTTGAGAACTTGGAGCGTATCGGTGTTAATGCCCACCAGAATCCCTCCGGACCTACCATGAGGTGGTAGACAAAACCACATAAAATCCAGACCAGCCGCAAGTTGTTTTAAGAAAGGTACCGCAAAATTCGATCTTCCTATCTCCAATAAGGCAATAAAGTATAGGCGGTGTTCCCTTAAAGATTCCTTAACGAAATTATGTTTAGCGGGATCTCTAAAACCCTTACTATTCCAAGTCATACCTCTAAGACTCTGCATCATGAGAATATTTTTTTGTTCGCTTATAGTGCTCCTTCGCACATTAGAAACATCATATACAACTTTTCTTTCGGCATTTCTTATGACTGGAGTTTAGTATTGGAAGATCCAATATATCATCCGATACAACCTCCTCGTCCTCATCATCGATCAGATCCTCACACAAGTAGAAACTTTTGAAACCAATAGATTAGAGGGACCAATATCCCCATCTATAGAATCAGAAATATTCTTTTGAAGTATTATGATATTTCTCTCTTCTTCCAGATTTTTTAAACCTCTAATAGATTCTAAAGATTGCTGAACCGAATCACCTAAAGAAATACAATTCTATTTTCTCTAGCCACAACTACAGTATCATCAATTGATAGAATCGAAAGAGTCGGTGGTGGTTTTATACCTGAAGCACTCCCAGAGTTGCGGTGTTGCACATTTCTCATAGACCTTTCCGTCTGCGTATCATCAGCATTTGATTGTCTTTGAATGCGTGTACTAGATCTTACACCCATCACAACAGACTATGGTATCCCGCCAAAAGCTATTACCTCCTCCATAGTTGGTCTTTGCTTAATTGGCTAGATACACCTGCATTGTGTTCCACCACAATGCAGGTAATAGCTGTAGAAATGCACATCAGAAATAGTGTTACATGCATCACTAAACCCAAATGTATTTGGCTGGACAGAAGCAAGTGGGGATTGCATACCATTTTTATAGTTAAACATATACTTGGAAGCACCCTCTTCATTGAATTTTGTAACGTCTAATTTATTCTCATTTGTCACATCAGCAACCGATTCTAATGAAGCCAGTGGGCTTACCCCTGAAAAAGTACGTTCAAGTACCGTAGGAAACTTAATTAAAAATAAAATAATTACTTTCAATAACCACTGAAATACCTTTATTTTGCAAAGATGAAGCCACTTGGTTCAGGGACGGAGAACCAACCGTCATGGCATTTGCATACCCCCTATTTGAACCATCCGAGCTTGTTTTACTGCCGAGAAATGTAGGGGAACCTAACGCTCCCTTCGTAGCCGCGACGCCCTATCCTTGGCTCGAAGGCGACCCACGCATGAACTGGTCGATCAGCGGCACAACAACAGAGGCGGGCTTCGGCGTCGCTTCAACACCAGCAAGGGACAAGGCAGGCATACCAACCGAGACAAGTGTCGGCTC
Organism: Avena sativa; assembly: GCA_916181665.1. Taxonomy (NCBI): domain Eukaryota; kingdom Viridiplantae; phylum Streptophyta; class Magnoliopsida; order Poales; family Poaceae; genus Avena; species Avena sativa. Next base: position 292,586,413 of record OV702296.1, read on the forward strand.
CTCTTCAACAGTAGCACGGGGCAACACAGGATTCGATGTAGTACTCCGCTCGCCATATGGGGAACCTCCCAATAATACCTGCCCAGACTCTGGGACAGAATCGATCTTGATTTCCGTATCGGAAGCAACATCAATACAGTTTAAATCAGCATAATGTTCCGCCTCTAACTCGTGGACAACAGAAACATTATGAGCATCGACATGCCTAGACTTCGAAGCATTGAGTTCCACGCCAGGGACAAGAGCAGCGGCGACAGCACCAGACGCCAGCCCCAATGCCGGCTGCACTGCACCTGGTGATAAAACCGGTGTGAACTCAATCTCTTTTCCCGCCTCACGTGGAATAACAAAGTGTAGCTGTAGTTTCGGTCCTGTACTTGCAGCATTCAAGAAAAATTCACTCAGTAAAATAGTACCAGTGACACTATGCTCATGCATAAGATTTGAAATATTTGAAACACAAGAAAAAGTAAGGTCACGATTGACCGTACCTTTGCTAGTTGAAGGACAAACGATGTCTCCAAATTTAATTGGACCACTCAATTGATTACCCTTAATCCCTTGATCACCGCTGTTTCCAACATCTTTTGTAGAGCTCTTAGTGCCCGAAGTAGCTTGATTAGCCTGATTAGCCATATTGTCCAACTCCATATCAGTTTCCTTTTGTTTATTTCCTTCATCCTCGTCATCTTTTTGGTCATCCCTATCATTAACTTCAAGCATACGCTCATCTTGTGAAACCACCACTTCTTCAACCTCAAAATCTAAAAAAAACTTCTAATATATATCTCCATAGTGTCCGGTATATGAGCAGGATTAACGCAGCCAATTTGAATCCGTAAGACCTTATGTTTCCGGGTGTACGCCATATCTATAGCCTTTGTCTTCCCAAATAGAGTTCCAACACCCCAAAGTGTCAGAAAATCTCCTCTTATAGCAGACGGAATACCCGAGACTTGCACCCACACTTCCGGCAACATATATAGCGGCTCCTCCGCGGCTGACCATTCATCAAACACCGGATCAGTAGCCCGATTTGGAACTTGATACACATGAAACATCAACACACGTAAGACTTCATTCTTGTTTCGGAATCTAACCCTGTAAATGTTATTTTGAAACTGAAACACCTCCCACTGAAAGTTCTCAATTGGAACAAGCCGCTTAAGGAGCTCAATAATTTGTGGAATAGTCATTGCATCCCCCTCCACCGTCAGTTTGACTAGCTTAGCATTCTCAACCTTTGGATGAAAAGTCCCCGTTGGCAACTCATAGAACATCATGCCCTCATTCCTTGAAATAGGCTTTCGCCCCGCTTTATAAATAAAGCCACATCGGCCGAACAAGATACATGGTGATGGGGAGACCCCTTACAACAGATCAAAATAAGCAAGAAAAACAGGAAGATCAACACTTGCCACCGGGGATAATGAGCAAAGACCCTAGAGAACCGGGACTCCACGGCGACGCCCCCAAGAGGGTAACGACACACTGTGCCGCCGCCGCCGAGACCAAAGGTCAAAGGTTTTCACCCGGAGTCCTATCGCGGAGAAGGTAGCCGCCACGGCGCCCCCAAGAGGGTAACGATACCCGCAGGCACCGCCGCCGTAGGTGCCGAAGCACTGAGCTTTCGCCCGGAAAAACCTTCGGTGCCGCTCCCCGTCTTCCGTCATGCCCGCTATCCCCAAGTGAGGCCTCCGCCACACGATCTGGGGGCTGCCGGAGCCAAAACACCGACAACACCAAGGTCCCCCAACAGCCGCTCCGCGCCATCCACATGACCGAGGAGAGGAGCCACCACCGCCGCCGCGTCGCTCGCCGAAGAGCCGTCCGCGTAGCCCACCTTCCGGAGCCGCCGCCCCGGCATCCACGAACTCGAGCCCAGACCCTGGCCAGCGCCGCATCGCACAGCCGCTGAACAAGACGAGAGAGGCCAAGCACGGGTCAGCAGGCAGCGGGCCGGCAACCTAGGGGAGGGGATCTGCCCTCCCTCACCTACGGTGAGAGCCGTGGTGAGTGCCGACCGGGTGCAGCAGCAGTGCCACTCAGGCCCAGATCAGGCCGGGCCAGCCCGGCCAGGCCCAGATCGGGCCCAAACGGCTCCGCCGCTGCACTGTGGCAGCGAGGCCACCAGCCACCGCCGCCAAGCGACCCGCGCCTCACGCCACCGTCGCCATCCCGCCGGCCGAGCCGCCATGCCCCGCCGCCGACAGATCTTGAGCCGCGCCGCCACCGTGGACCATCCCCGAGGTAGCAGCCGCCACCGCCCGGAAGCTCCACAACCGCGTCGCCCGGGGACCAGCCGCGCCGCCGTCGAGCTCGTCGTCGTCACCGATGCGCACCGCCGCCAGCCGCGCTCCCCCGCGAAGAGACGTCGGCGCCGGGTAGAAGAGGACCCGCCGCCGCCGGCACCGCACGGGCTTTGCCGGGCGGCGCGCGCCGGCGGCGGCGGGGGAGGAGGGGAGGGGGAGAGGTGGGGCGGCGCAGCTAGGGCAGTGCCTCGGTCGCCCGCGCGGGGGGCGACGCGAGACGCGAGGGTTCCGCCGGTCCCTAGGATTCACATCATGCCCTCATTGGCTAGGCCATACATGACAATAGATGGTTTTGGGGCTTGCAACAAAGGACATGCATTAGTAACATGATTGATAGACTCACAATTGTCACATATTGGTGCAGGACAATCTTCAATGACGTGTCCCTGTTCCTGCATCTAAAACAGCTTCTATCATTCTTCTTAAATTTTTTGCCGGAGCCCTAATCTCCCCTGTCACCGCAGCTGCCTTGGCCAACTCCTGTACACCTGAAGCCCCCTGCGATGTTCCTGCTTGCGGAGCCACTGCACCAACAGAAGGAGCTGCTTGCAACCAGTGTGGTAGATTGGCCCTTGGCCAAAACGTCTGACTCTACTCTTTCAGGATGCTTGGTCGCCGCCGCAGCCACTGCTGCTAACGCCGTTTGTAACGCTTCCTGGAGCACTGCATTATTCAGAGTAGGTGCAGCATCTCCATCACGATCAGCAGACCGATTGGTGTTACGGTTGTACCTATAACCCCCATAACCACCACGAACACCATTATTAAAGCTTCCTCCATGGTCAGGTTGAAATCCTCTGTCATACCTCACACCGTTGTTATACCTAAATGAACTATTCATGTATTGATTGTTGTTATTGAAACGAACATAATTATTGATCCCCGAGCCATGGTTGAAGTTGCCGGAACCTCCCCCACCTCGGTTCCCCTCTTGGTACGTAGCATTGCCATTGAAAACATCATCTCCACCTCCAGCAGCTGCACTTGATTCACCCTGATGGTAGTTTCTGGTCTGCCCCCGCCAGCCGCCCCCGTTCTGGACCCAGCCACGACCAGCGCCACCACCACGGCCATTGCCACCACTCGCAGGCGGCTACCCACGCCCAACACCAGAACCACCTCGTCCAGGGTCGAAACCACGACCTCCACCAGAATTCATCACGGAAGCTTGCAGCCGCCGCCCACCGTCACCGATGGACGAATCTGCCTTTTTCCAAGTTAAACCTAACAAATGACGAAACACACGTCCAGCGACGAGGTTTGCATCCTTATTTACCGAAGCCAGACTCGATCGGGATCGGCCCAATGATTTTCTCTGATACAATACTGGTGCAGCTGACTCAACAGTCAGCGGGCCCCTCTGGCCCTTAGCACAATGCCATCCACGTAACCAATTTTTACTCGGGCCCAAGGCCCTATGTTTATTTGAAATAAGAGATGCTCGCGGATCACAGTTCGACATCACCCCAAACCTCATTGCCGGCGATCTTCGAGAAACCAGAATCCATGAGTCTGCATCATCATTGGGATCTAGCGGAAAAACCGATGGCTCTAGAACAGGACGAATAAGAGTTAATAGCATAAAACTACCACATTTCGGCCGAATGTTCGAATAACCACCACTTTAAAAAAAATCGCAAAAATCCACCACTTTTCGTCCTAAAACAGGATTAAGATCCAATTGACACCAAAACTGACAGTAGGACCCACCCGTCGGGCTGACGTGGCGACGCGGGTCAATCGCGTTGACTGCTATTTTGCATGCAGGTCCTCGAGTTCCGCAAGAAAATTATACACGGGTCCCTGGCGCCTCACAGTTTTTTTAAAAAACCTATTTATTTGAAACGTTTATAACTTTTGAATACGGATTCAAATGAAAAAACTTATAATACGAAAAGTGCTCGAAAATGTTTGAATATTTTGAATATAAAATTGGTTCACTATTTTTAGATACCTAAAATATGCAAACAATTAAAAATGCTTCTATTAATAATGCAAACTTTAAAAATTCATAACCTTAGTTATATGACTCCGAATAATATAAATAATATGTCTAAATTTATTATAAAAATCCAACCAATCCATTTATGACATCCTTCATGCATGTATCAGATCCGTTTCTTGTCGATGTTATAATCGGATTGATATTGATATATATATGTACGTACAAAACAGTCTACCATTATAAACTTTAAATATTCATAACTTTTGTTATATAACTCGAAATAATATAAATAATATGTCTAAATTTATTATAAAAAATCAAGCAATCCATTTCTGACATCCATTATGCATGAATCATACCCGTTTGTTTTTTTAGATGTTATGATTCATTGATATCAGTATATATAATATGTCTATACTTATTAGAAATATCCAACGGATCCACTTCTAACATCCTTCATGCATGTATCTGATCCATTTCTCTTGGATGTTATAATCGATTAATATTGGTATATGTATGTATGTATGTATGTATGTATGTATGTATGTATGTATGTATGTATGTATGTATGTATGTATGTATGTATGTATGTATGTATGTATGTATGTATGTATGTACAAAACAATGCCCTTATAGTACTAGCACGTATAACATTATTATTGAATATGTATTTGAATCGGTAATTGTAGACAAGCATGACGTCTCCTATGTGCCGCGCGCTAGGTATCGGTTCGTCGATCCATCTTGATCGAGAGAGCATATATACACGAGCATGATGCATTATTTTTAAAATGTGCGGGCTGCAAACTAAACAGGTGACGTGCGCAAAACGTCGAGGGCATGACTCGGATGATAAATTCTTTGTTTACATGAACACGCATGATGGCTTCCTTTAGACCGTACGACAAATCGATAGTTTGTCGATCTATGTAGACCGGACATAAGTGATCTAAATACAAATTGATAGTCTATCGATCTATATGTACCTGCCGGCCTCAACATATATACACGTACATATCAGTCACGTATGGCATATCAGTCACGTATGCGTAGCATGCAAAAAAAAAATAGAAAGAGGCTCTAAGATAGGTTGTATTTGTACGTACATATATACCGATATCAATGGATCATAACATCTAAAATAAACGGATGTGATTCATGCATAATGGATGTCAGAAATGGATTGGTTGATTTTTTCTAATAAATTTAGACATATTATTTATATTATTTCGAGTTATATAACAAAAGTTATGAATATTTAAAGTTTATAATGGTAGAATGTTTTGTACGTGTACGAAGGATGTCATAAATGGATTGGTTGGATTTTTATAATAAATTTAGACATATTATTTATACTAGGAAAAAGCCCGTGCATTGCACCGGGTGAGAAAAAAATATATGTTAAAAACCGCATAAACTAAGTTGCCATATGTAAATCTGTGACGTGTCAACAAAATTCATCCAGCTTGAGCATGTCCACCACTCTGCTCTCAGGCGGGCCGTCCAGCACGACCTGTAGAGAACAATCTTTGAACATCAGAATTTCCATGAAATTTTCTTCAACAAGCAACAAAGTGATTATTTGGTTTAAGCAACATTGACATACTTTATTGGTTATGTTTTGCAACGCCATAGGCAGCCTCTTACATGAGAAACTATCCAAAAAAAGCATATGAAGTGATCATGGGAGGCAAGAGTTTTATTTGCACAACAGAAGATGCGTCTTTTTCCTTCGCTCCATGCATCCATGCGTCTATTTACTATGCATTTTCCTCCAGCGGGCGTAGCATTTTCTTCGAGTAGCCGTAGTAAGTAGAAAAAAAGATCAGTTAGTTTTTTTGGCCACCAAGGGTATGTTTGGACTTAGCCCTATTTAGCCCTACCAAAAGGCAAAACAGATGTTTTCCATTTGGTTTCAGCAAACATGATTAAAAATCATTTATCAGTTATTCACATAATAGAAATATATTCTTAAATATTACACCACAGTCAATCAAAATCAAGCTACAAAAGACACAGAGAAAAATGCCAAGCTGTGTACTGTATTTTCATCTGGATGTAGTCGGATGCGATGTGAACCGAACGGCATGCAATCAATGATATGCTAAAAAACGCAACGGATTGAGCAAATAGTATATACTGCAACTTTGCAAGTGCATCTCCAATGTCCACATAAGAGGACCAAGAATCGGGAAATAATAAAAAGGTGATTGGGGCCATCACCGGGAAAAACGGATCCGGATCAACTACTCCAACCTTCATTGCTGATCTTTTGAATCGATGTGATTCAGTTGAGGAAGCAGGGGAGAGATGAAGATGGAGAAGCGCTTGCTCACCCTGTTGCCAGACCCGCCGCCGGCGTGAATACACTCCTCTGCACGACGCCGGCAAACAGCCGGCACACCGCGTAGCTCGCCCTCTGCCGCGCTCGCGACTGGGACCTCCAACGCCGATGCAGCGCACGGCTACACTAAATCGGTGTTCTTGTTGCCTGACCCCTGCCTCCCTTTCTCATAGACGCATCGAGGGGGGAATGGGGTTCGTTGCAGAAGTATGCGCCGGTGGGCGGGCGGATGGATCCGCCTTGTCTCGGCCGAGACCGACTGGATTTGAGCCCCTGTCGGCGCCGTCGCCATGGCTACGGCCAGGAGCGCTTCAGAGGAGGACAGGGCCAGCTCGGGGAGGGATTTGGCCTACCTGCGGCGGCGCAGGATGGGTCGGCGTAGGATTGGGGTCCTGGCGGAGGCGCAGGCGGCGGCAGATGGATTCGGTGAGGAGAGGAGCGAGTGCTCGCGGAGGCGCGCGACCCTCTCTGGTCGTGCAGGTGGGGAAGGGTACGCGGGACTGCCGCACCGCACGTAAGGACCTTGTTTTTACTTGACGGTGGCAACAAACGTTATATGACCGAGCTATCAAGGGCAAAATCGTCCAAAGTAAAAATCGGAACCAAAACCTAGTAGACGAACCTATATATATATACTAGCTGAATGCCCGTGCGTTGCTACGGTCCGTCTTGTCCCGTTCCTCAATCTCCTCCCGTTCGGTTTGTACCTCATTGCGTCTCGCTCACTTCCTCACTCCACAAACCCTACTACTTCGGTCGGCCCGGCTTACCATTCCAGCCCTAGGCCTCCTCCGCTGCTGATTACCTTGACCACCTCAACTTGACGGCAGTGGGACGGTGATGCTGCGGCTTCAACCCTGAAGACCCCCTGCTCGCCACGATCTGCTATAGGTGTGGTGGTTTCCTTCTCTTTGGCAGAGGGCAGTGAGTGGCGGCTCGCTGTGACGGGATGGGGTGGATGAATAGCTGCCACGAACTCTGGTTGGTCGGCCAAGTGTACCGGCTTGATTAGGGCGTCGGGATGCAGTGAAGGACGCGTGGAGAGGGAATTTGGGAGAGCCAGGGAAATAGAAAAAAGGAACCGATACTCGTTTGGGATGTTTTTTCACTGACATGTATATCATGTTCCACTTGGCAGTGGCATGCCTTGTAATATCTTTGAATGGTTAAGGGCAAACCAACCAAAATATTAGAACAAAAATGTTTGCGACGTCTGCAATCAATATAATGATTCAGTCAATGTGATTATTGTGAATTTTTCTGTAACCTCAATCCTAAAAAAAAATATGCTTGCAACTCGGCAGAAAACATCTCAAACACGTACTATCGAGGACAAAATGTATTTATTTTGTATATACACTAAATAAGCCACGAAACAACAGAAGCTAAGCACAACATCTCTCCCAAACTGAATACTCTTTTGTGAGCATGTTCCGGGCCTACGTATTCATGTGCACTGTATATGCCGCAGGACATTGAATATTGAGTAATAATCTGGAACGTGACACCACTTGCTTTAGATAATTATTAAAGAGAGAGGCAAGGGGCGGTGACCTACCTGACGAATTCTCTCTCTCCACTTCCTCCCTCCATCACTCAGGATGTGTTGCTCCCTGCAATTTGCAGCCCCTGCCAGCGCATAGGCGCATAGCCTATGTCAATCAAGGGAATCGAGACCTTTTTATTTATACAAGCGACCCGAGCAGAGTTCCCTCAATCAATATGTCAAATTGCGTGATATCCTCCCCCTCGCTTAGCTCGCATGGGAGTGCACCGCCGACTGGGCTCTGATCTTCGACGTCGTCTTGCTCTGTCCCCGACTGCACGGGCCACTGCCTCTAGCTCGTCCTGGCCTCTCCGCCGCCCAGCTCCTGGCCCCTTGCGGTGCTGCTCCGGTGCTCCCGCGCAGAAACCTCCGACTTGCTTACAGACACCGGCCGTGCCGCACGCGCCTGCCATGAACAGCGCGCGGAACCGACACCGTCGTGGCCGCCCGGCGGATGTAGATCGCGGCGTGGGACTACATCCCGGGAAGTACGAAGACCACGCCGACGTGCTCCGGTGCTCGACGACATTTCGGACTACGTGCTCACCTTCCCCTCGTGGCCGCCGCCTGACCGGAAGCTCGGAACCGTACGTGTGTTGATGTCGATCGAGCGTCGTGCAGGCGGAGAGATGGAGATGGAGCAGCTCGAGCGCCGTCGGGAACACGCAGATATGGCGCGGGAGCGGCTCCAGCGGAGCTCCTTCAGGGCGTAGCCGCTCGATGGCGCGGCGTGCCCATGCGTTGCTACGGCGTTGTAAAATTTTGGCAAAGTCAAAAATTCACTTACAATATCCAGTTACATGTCATGAACATCTCTAAACTAATAAATTTGAAAGCAAAAATTAAAAGCTAATTAAAACTTACAACTTGAATGAAACGACCTAAGTGCTAGCAAACAAATTCTTGAATACAGAAAAGGAAAGCATGCCTTTAGCTACAATATTATAGAGCTAAAACAAATAAATCATAACCTTCCATTGCATAGTCATGGTGTTAATCACGCATTTCCTCGTTTCAAAAAAATTACGCATTTGTTTTTCATAAACCTTTTTTAACGTTTCCAGAAACATATTACTCCAGCTATCACATATGTCTCTAATATTACCAATTATAAGTTTTCCAGATTTGTTAAACCAAAGAACTATTGCAGTCAAGTCCCGTTATTATCGTAGATGTGTTTTTTATAACCAAATTATGAATCTAAGGAAAGAAAAACTTCAGATTGTGATCATCTATCTAAAAATTAAATAAAAAATGCAAGGAAAAATACCTGAAGATGATGTAATGTAATAATGTATATGAACTTTTCATCTGGTATCACGATGACATGTCATGTACAAATATCGTACAGTAGATATGTGAACTATAACACGTGGTACCGGCTCATGCAGAGCTCCTCCACGGCCGCGTCCTACAGCACGAACGCGACGCCGACCTCCGCCAGCCTTGCCGCATCCTGTAATTACCGATTTTATAAAAACTAACTTACCAAGATGGAGTACATTATCAGCGCATAGGACGAAGCAAATTCATGAGCAGGGAGTAAATTATCAGCGCATAGGCCAAAGCAATTTCATCTGCAGGAGCAAGTTCATGAGCAGAACATACAAGTTTACCGGCTGTTGAACTTGAACAATGCTAACTCGTTTGAACTGAAAATACAGTAGTTAGGATGAAACGCAGAAGATTGCACAACTGAAACTTATAGCGTCGGTTAAGAAGACTGACATGTTCAGGGTATACGGCTGGATAAACATGTCGCCTCTATCGCCTGTCCGCCTCGTCCGGGTCCAGGACGCTATGGACGGCCCTCGAACTCCTGGCTCCACTCCGGCCTCCTCCCTATCTGTCGGGCCCCAACCTTATCGATCCCCTCGTGCTCCCTTCCTCCCGTGTTGGCAGTCCCCAATCTTCTACAACCGAGGTCGCCCCAAACGCCCCCTCCAACCTCCTCTGCTGGCCGTCCCCCTTCCCATCCGACGCGCTTGACGGCGCCGCGAGCGCCTGGAGCCCCCGTTGGCGAGCTCACCTTCCCTCCCCTGCCAGTGGCTCTCCCTTCCTCCATGGGCATGGCTACGGCGAATAGGGCTTCAGGCTCCACATCGACAAACGAGTCTGTCCTCAAATGTGCGCTCCTCCGTCTGTTCCCCCTCGACACCAAGCTGGCGCTGCTCCCCCTCTATCTTCTACCGCACGGACTCTTCCTCTCCGCGTCCCCAAGCTCCGGCCATCCCCGATCTCTACCGCCAGCTGCTCTCGAGCTCGCCATGTACCAGCTCCTCCCCCATCCCCATAGCCGAGCTCCACCCATCCCTGACCCCCATGGTCAAGCTCCACCCATCCCCGCCCCCCAGGGCCGAGATCCTCCCCCTCGTGTCCCATGGCCATGCTCTACCAAGCCCACCCCATGTCCCCATGCCTCCTCCTGTCCCCATGGCCGAGCTCCTTCTATCCAATACAAATACCTGCAGAGAGATCTGAGATGAGAGGGAAGCCAATCTGGAGGACACGGGTGGAGGGCGACTGGGGCTTGCCTCGCCACAGGAGGAAGAGAGTTGGAGGGCGGTGGTGGTTAATAGTTCTCCGTAGGATAACGTGCGGCAGAGCCCTGGGCAGCGCGAGGGTGGTGCGGGGTAGGTGGCCCGTCGACCCCTACCTCCAAAGGCGCAGGGAGGCAAGCGGGCAGTGGTCGCTCGGGATTTGACTTGGCGGTGGCAGTTTGTGTAATATCCCAGAACTGTTAGGGGTAAAAGCGTCCAACAAAAAATCGGAACCAAAGTTTCTGGTGGACGAACCTACCTCTGTGTAAATTAGTAGATAGATAGATTATTCGGAGTCATATAACTAAAGTTATGAATTTTCGAAGTTTGCATCATTAATAGAAGCATTTTTTATTGTTTGCATATTTTAGGTATCTGAAAATAGTAAACCAATTTTATATTCAAAATATTCAAACATTTCTAAGCATTTTTTTTATTAAAAGTTTTTCCATTTAAATCCGTATTCAAAAGTTATGAACGTTTCAAATAAACAGGTTTTAAAAAAAAACGTGAGGTTCCAGGGACCCTTAATAATTTTTTTGCGAAACTCAAGGACCTGCATGCAAAATAGTAGTCAGCGCTGTTGACCCGCGTCGCCACGTCAGCCCGACATGTGGGTCCTACTGTCAGTTTTGGTGTCAATTGACTATCAATTCCGTTTTAGCGCGATTTGCAACAAATCTGCCATAAAGTGGTGATTTTTTATGATTTTTTTATAAAGTGGTGGTTATTCGAACTTTTGGCCGAAATGTGGTAGTTTTATGCTATTAACTCAATAACAGTCGGTTTTGACTTTGAGCTGCTGATCCCGGACGCACGATCTGCCCTGCATCCAGATAAAACATGAAAAGAACTCACCTCCGGCGACGGTGCCAGCTCCAAAGCCATCTTCCTCTGCATCATCCTCCGTTGCAATCTCTTCGTCACTCTTGATGAGGATTCTTGCAGATCCATGCCGCTATCTGGCGTCGGAGACCGATATAGATAACGTAGGGACGCAGCAGAACCTCGATCGGATTCAGCCACACCTACCTCCGTCGACTCGACATCATCAGCTTCAGAGGAGAGCACCCAGAAACGTCCTCCGGCGGCCACCAGCCCATCGCCGGTCTCGGCAGCGTATTGCCCGGAGGGACCTCCGGAATCGCCCCTGGCGTCGCCCCTAACGGTCATCAGTGGTATGGCACGTAGTAAAAGCTGATTACCTAGCCAATTAGCCAACGATATGCAAGTGACCAAGCGCCTGATCCCGGACGGTGTGGCCTGGGTGTAGCGATTCGTGGGTTCTGTAGGTTGAACACGTCTTGCCGTGATCGAGACGAGCGTGTCTCCGTCGACCGTAAGGTGGCGGCACGATCAAGCGAGGTGGCGCTGGCCGCCGGGCGTGATTTCTACGAGAGCTCGAGCGGCGATGGGAACACGAACAGGTTTCGCCATTTTTTCAACGAAGCGACGCAAAGAGTAGTTTCTCTCGGTTAAACAAAAAAGTCTAGCTAGGGAGTACGTGCCTCCGCTATAGACGTGAAGGAAACATGTACGTACTAGACGTGGATTGCTGCCTTGTTGTTGTTGGGTTTGTGGATTAGCCCGGGTCACTCTTGCCCAAGGACACGGGCTAGACTGTTTAAGCTATAAATTTTCTGTGAAATTTACTAGGAGTGTTACGTGTGCCATGACCCAGGCTATAGCCTGGGCTGCCCGGGGCCCAGATCCGCCCCTATCCCCAAGCATGCTCAGTTTGCCAAGGAACAAGAAGCTTGTATGAAGGACGTGGAGCGGGCATTTGGTGTGCTCCAATAGTGGTTTGTAGTTGCTCGGTTTCCTTATATGACCTGGTCAAAAGATCAGCTATGAAAAATGATAAGTTGCTATGTGACCTTGCACAACATGATCATTGAATATGAGCGGAAGTATCCAGTGAATTTGATCGAGAAGGACGAGCCATACTACATAAAGGGATCTCTTATAGAGTCTGATCACCAGGTATCGGCATCGTGGGTTGCCTTCATCTTCATGTGTCAGGAGATCTGAGACCCGACAGTGCATCAACAGTTATAGAACGATCTAGTTGAACACATATGGATACATAAGGACAACTAGTAGATGCCGAGCATGATCTATCCAAACAAGGCCAAACTATGTTGTATTTCAGTCTATGGCGAACTATGCCGAACTTTGTTGTGTTTAATTTCATAGTGAACATTGCTCTGTATTTATATTTATGCCGAACTGTATAAATTTGAGTCGAATTTGTGCGAAAAATTGCAGATTTTCCTTGCCTAGGAACCACGCCTGGAAACGCGAGTGGAAAACTGTCTGTTCCCATGCCAAAAGTTACATCCATCTGACGCAATTTAGCGCCAGATTTTGGCCTGCGAACACCAAATGAGTGGAGGTGCTCTAAACCATCTTTGTAGATGCACCGGTCGATCCGGTCATCCGGATATAAACTAGAATATACTCTGCACAAATGCAATAGTCAAAATCCTAAGCTACAGGAGGGATTGGCCTTCACTAAGTCAAACCAACATATTATGATACTTTTCTCAAAAAAAAAAAACGATACCAACCATCCCTAAGCATACATATGTATGGGTTACGCGTGCACACCTAAGTATGTTCTCAGCGATGATTTCTCCTTTATCAATTGTGTTCGTGCTATCCATGGTGGCAGGCAGATAATACAAGTCAATGGCTGATGACATCAGGCAATACAAAGTGCATGTATTTGGATATCCAAAAAAGGATTGTCGGTCATGATGTATTTCCTACGAATCTGATGTCAGTTTTCATGAAGAATAAACCAGGGTTTAGTCCAAGACGGCATGTTCTTCTATAAGTATTTTCTCCGATGCATCTCATCCTTATACGGTCATGAACAAAAGAAGGCAATGAGAATGTCAGCCTCTCCTCTTAGTGCAAGTGTTGGGCATTGTCCCTCCGTTTTTGTCTCATGTGTTCTTTTATTATTGTGCCTGATGTTTGGCTGCATTTATATATATAAAAAAATGGAATACCGAGGTAGAAATGGAAATGGAAGTAAGATGTGACCGTGCGATACTGCATTGATGGCAGCCAAAAACATTGAGGGTGTCATATTATTGTGTAGATATGAGTTACTGTATGTAATAAGAGAAAAATAATGTTTGTAGATGACTTGTAAATACTTCATTCAATTTTTCATTCATAGTGTTTGTACATGGCAATGGTAGAGACAGCAAAAATCTATGATGGGACGATCATAGGGGATAATTTTTGGAGAGGGCTGAAATAATAAAACACAAAATTTTGAGGAGCTTTGGGAATACAAAATCAGGGACTTAAAAACAACTTATGCACGTTGTTGTCTTGGGGGGTGTATTATGTCAGTCTTCTCCATGAGAGGGCCACGTTTTCGAATAGCATGATTTTGCGGATGAGGAAATCATCTGCACACTCAAGTAACAGTTCCTCCATTTGTGATTTTCTTATATTTTCTTTGTCTCTATGTTCTACATTAGGGTGCTTTGTTATGTAATATAATAAACATGAAAAGAAACAAGTAAGAAGTTGTGTGCAGGTATCAAAAAGTGGCGTAATAATGACACTCATCCATAGTAGGTTGTCGCTATAAGTGTAACACACTACACGCATAACGATGTGATAATTCCTTGGAAACGAGCTTGATAACTCATGACTCTGATTGTGCATTGGATCCAAGGTTGGTTGAGGTATGTGCATCAGATGGTTATCGTACGTGATCTGGTACACGTGCCCCACCATTTCGTACATCTTCCCTTGCAACTTATTGGCCCTACACCAGATGAATAGACATGCATTATAAAAGTCATGCGGTGCATGGCGTTTCCATGAGGAAAGTGACATGCATAGTCATGCACGGGTATGTATCAGAGTTCACATGTTTTCCCTCCTCTCCGCGGGTGATGTATGCACGTCTATTGAGCTATTAGACACTCGATTAAGAGCAAACGATGATCATGTCGTCGACCTAATAATAATGTTTATCCAATTAAACAACCTTCTTCTCCATCTACTATCATATTTTTTTATCGACGTGCACATCTACCATTGTCATTGAACATTCTACGTCATTGCCGCGCCTCATAGGTGCATCATTGATCTAGGAAAGGCATTGAACATCAAGATGTGGAACTTCTGTTTCTTTTTCCATTACTTTTTGATCTGTATTGTCTATGTAAGCAGGCAATCAATAGATGCGAATGACATCTGTCACTCTCTCAAAGCAAATTCTTCAGAGTTTTAGATGTAGCTTCTATCCAGCAATTGTAGTTTGGTTGTTGATATGTTAAGACAGACACACGGATTGTCCCTCATGATGTATTTCTTGAAAACTTGTCATAATTAATTACTCACCATGTCATTTTCTTTCTATGTGGCATGCATGTTACCACATATGTTACTTACTCTGGGTAGTCTTAAGCAAAGAAATCGTTTATAGTTCCCAGGGATGCTAGTGCCTGGTAGGACACAATCCAACCAAACCATGCATGTGTGATTATGTGATTGTGAATTGCAGGAAAGACTAACAACTCAGGACTTTAATTGTGCATTGGCTCAAAGTTGATTGAGAGATGTGCACGAGACAAAGTGTGCAGGTGATCAAAGAAACATTAGACATGTTCAAACTTAGATACATATCATTTCTTGTTCGCAGGAAGAACATAAAAACCTTTTCCTCATACCTCTAATTCCTCTAAAACATAGATGATGATAGTGAAAATATGCCACGAGATGCCCCGATGACCTTTACTAATTCTTGTTTCTTTTTCGTTATTGTTTTATATTTCTATGATTCACTTATGGGTGCTTTATATAACAAACATGAGAACAAACAAGGAAGGAGTAGTATGGATGATAGTTGTACATAGTACTATTTAAGGAGAATTGTTTCCATTACTTTGAGAATAAATAAGATAACTAAACAAGAACAATAAATGAATTTAAAATACTCTCTCCGATCCAAATTACTTCTTGTAGTTTTAGGCAAAATGTTGCCTAAAATATGTCTAGATTCAAAGAACCTGCGACAAGTGATTTGGAATGAATGTATAATTATGTGATTTCTTCTATACCTATATTCAGTGTTAAATTGGTGTTATATAGTCTACCCAGTAAATAAAAAATAAACATCCAAAAAATAATACTCCGTACTAGAGTTGTTTAGTGTAGAACTGTAGATATGTTATGATTTTATTTTTAAAATACATTTTGTTCTCAAACACCACAGCTTGATACCTCTCCAAGAGGAAATGTGGAAATCATCTTCTGGTTACCTCCCATTCTTATGCAGGCATTAATAAAGACAAACAAATTGTCACCGGACACTACTCTCACACCTCCACGGCCTTGTTTCTCTTCTAATTTCTTTCTCCTTTTGTCTTTCGCATCTAGACGCTTTATATAAAAGGAGGATTGGGAACAAACAAGATTGTGTACATATTGTATATTTCAAACAAGTACCGTCAGTGTTGTATTGAAGATAGTCCTACAAAGTAGGTGATGTATTATGTCGTACCGCTGTTTAAGGACGAGTGCGGTGAAAACAACGAAAGTAGGAGTAAACAAGAACGGTTGATGACCTGAAAGTGATTTCTTGATTTTTGGACATACCTGCCAATACCGCAGTAGCTGGTAGGAGTACCACAAAAGTACAGTCAACTACCGAATATGAGGACGTGGAGCGGCACTTCCAGCTCCACCATCTTGGAGCTCGTCGAGGCCATGGCGCCGCCCATGGAACTGCGCCGCGTGGCCATGTCTGTAATTCCGTATGTGCCAGTGTGGAAATTAAGGAATGAATCGTAGTGTCTGTCCACTGCGACTGGTGAGATCAGGATTCGGGAATGCGATGGGAGGAACCGGAGAGAGACGTAGAGGCATTGCCACTGTGCAGCAGACCTGGCGGTGGTCTCAGAACCACCTCCCTGTACCGGCTTTGCACTTCGGGTGACGAGCTCTCCCCGCACCATGACTTCGTCTGGCGCAACCGAGCTCCGTCAATCCATGGTGAAGTTCTCTGCGTGGATGCTCATGTCAGCTGCTCGAAGGAGCTACTCCATCTGCGCCACACCCTCTGAAACTGCTGAACACATCGTGTTCAGTCGCCCGCTAATTCTGGGCTGCTTTCGATCGGCCCGCCCCGCGGGTCTCGCTCCTGAGGAAGCTTAGGCTGTTGTGCCTTTGGCATATCTAGCAGCACCAAAACTGTGTTTTCTTCAGAGGGCTCGCCCCCTGAAGAACTGCCGCGACGATGCCATGCTTTGGCGTGCCCATCGTGCACCGCGAGGATGTTGATCTCTGTCTCCCCTATCTTCTCCCTGTTCGACATTGAAACCTTCTGTCGTTCGCGTGCGTGCGTGTCCGTTTTCAGCTCACTCCCTTTGCGTTGAGTGTTGTCTCTCATCCTACCTTGTAATCTTCCTCTGGGGGTTTCACCCTTTCTTTTGATAAGATGGGAGCCTTTGCACTCTCCCTGGTTTGTTTCTTTTGCTTTTTTCAACCGACTTCATCAATCCATACAGTGAAAGCGTCAGGCAGTGAAAGCACCTGTATTCGGAGTTTTCATGTCAAGCAAGTACATTGTTGGGGCTAAAACACCGATACAGACAACAAGATTGTCAGCTGAACGTCATACACCTGATGTCAGTTTTCTCGAAGGAAAAAAATCACTATTTACTCGTATCTAATTGGACCGCTCTTATGGAAATCGATCCCCAGATGCCACCCATCCTTAAGTAGACATAACTAAATGAGGACAATGAAATTAGCATGACCATGATCTCCATTCTCCTGCTACGACCGTGATGAGGTACTTTTTATGTTGTTTGATGGTTCATGCCAGACCATGAAGAAAATAAGAAGGCCGATAAAAAGATAAAGTAGAGGGTTTCATATAGATACAAAGCAAAGAATGCATGATTTGGATGAGGTACTAAGAGGAAATCTGCTGAACATGTCGCGCCACTCCGGATTGGTATGTCTTATATTTTAGCGACAGAAAAGCTCTATGTAGTTATGATGGTTTTATATATGGAAATCCTTTTCTTGATGCCTCCCATGCTCACCCTAGACATAATCATAGAGTTGAGTACAATGAAAGAAAATGACACGAGACACGACCTCCACACCTTGACAACGCCTCCTCATTATTGATTTTTTATTCTACAATTGGTTCTGCATATTTGGGTACTTTATATAGGTGTTCAACAAGGAGTACATA
Organism: Avena sativa; assembly: GCA_916181665.1. NCBI lineage: Eukaryota > Viridiplantae > Streptophyta > Magnoliopsida > Poales > Poaceae > Avena > Avena sativa. The sequence goes on from OV702296.1 coordinate 292,604,340, forward strand.
TAGTAGGTAGTGCATTTATTTTTTATTAAGGATAATACAGCCTAGTCATAGTGGGGATTAATATAAAATAGCATTGATGGATGTAAGACCCCTGATATCCGCCCTACCCGGCGATGCTACCCCACTCGGTCAACCACATCTTAGAGCTCGCCGCCTCATACTAAAGGATATTCTGTTCGCCGGGAAATGTATTTTTGGCCGGTTGCTTAGGAAGGCACTCCGGGTCGCGTGAGTCCATGTATGTGACCCTCACCAGCGTGTCATGCTCGCTGCGCAAATTGCCCATGCTCAGCCAATACGTATTCGCACCCCGATCATCCGCGCATGAGCAGGCCATGCTCCTGATCTCCCCCACCGAACCACCGATGATGGAGTTGGAGAAGATGAACGAGGCACGACGTGAACCAAAAGCCATTTGCATTCTCGGCACGCAGTGACTAATGCAGAGCATCTTGGGGAGGGCGGGTACATGAGCGTGATGGAAACGCGGCATGCGAGCTTGCCTGCAGCACAACACAAGAGAGATGCGTGAGCATGAGAAGTCATGGCACATTAGAAGCTTGGCAGGGCGCACCCGACGACGCACAAGCAAGGGAGAGGCACGATCGAGCATGCGAAGGCATGTCACATAAGGAAGTCCAACGGAACTCTTAAAACTAATTTTCTTTTGATTTCAGTACATGTTTCAGTAACCCTAACACTTGAAAAGAACTATAATTAAAAAAATTATAATAAAAATTACTTCATCCGTATCAAAGTAGATGTCACAAATTTGTTACATTTTAGATAAATCTAGACAAAATAGTGTCTACGTACATCCAGATTTTGCGTACCGAGAAGCAATAGAAGGCAAGTCCGGAGTGGATAAGGCCAGTTGTGTGTCAAGTTGCAACTCGATAGTTACAGTTCAGTTGCGACCCTAGTTGCAACTCGATATCTATACCACCATCAAAAAAGCAGGTCTAGAAAATAGACGGGGTTTGCGTGCCGAGAGGCAACAGAAGGCAAGTCTTGAGTGGATAAGGCCAGTTACGTTGTCAAGTTGCAACTCGATACTTAGAATCCAGTTGTGGTCCAAGTTGCAACTCTGTCTCTATAAAAAGCGGGGGTTAAAACAGTCAGGGTTTGCATGCCGAGAATCAACATAAGGCAAGTCCTGAGTGGATAAGGACAGTTGCATGTCAATTTGCAACTCGATACTCATAGTCCAGTTGCGACCCTAGTTACAACTCGATATCTATACCACCATAAAAAAGCAGGTCTAGAAAACTGTCGGGGTTTGTGTGCTGAGAGGCAACCGAAGGCAAGTCCTGAGTGGATAAGGCTAGTTGCGTGTCAAGTTGCAACTCGATGCTCAGAATCCAATTGCGACCCAAGTTGCAACTCTGTCTCTATAAAAAGTAGGAATAAAAACGGCCAGGGTTTGCGTGCCGAGAAGCAATAGAAGGCATGTCCTGAGTGGATAAGACCAGTTGCGTGTCAAGTTGTAACTCTATACTCACAGTCCAGTTGCGACCCTAGTTGCAACTCATTATCTATATCACCATCAGAAAAGCAGGTCTATAAAATGGCCGGGGTTTACGTCCCGAGAGGCAACAGAACGCAAGTCCTGAGAGGATAATGTCAGTTGTGTGTCAAGTTGCAACTCGATACTCAGAATCCAGTTGCGACCCAAGTTGCAACTCTATCTCTATAAAAAGCGGGGGTAAAAATGGCCGGGGTTTGCGTGCCTAGATGCAACAAAAGACAAGTCCTGAGTGGATAAGGCCAGTTGTGTGTCAAGTTGCAACTCGATACTCATAGTTTAGTTGCGACCCTAGTTGCAACTCAATATCTATACCACCATCAAAAAAGCAGGTCTACAAAATGACCAGGGTTTGCGTGCCAAGAGGCAATAGAAGGCAAGTCATGAGTGGATAAGGCCAGTTGCATGTCAAGCTGTAACTCGATACTCAGAATCCAATTGAGATCTAAGTTGCAACTCTGTCTCTATAAAAAGCGAGGGTAAAAACAGCCGGGGTTTGTGTGCCGAGAAGAAACAGAAGGCATGTCCTGAGTGGATAAGGCCAGTTGCGTGTCAAGATGCAACTCGATACTCACAGTCCAGTTGCGACCCTAGTTGCAACTCGAAATCTATACCACCATCAAAAAAGCAGGTCTAGATAATGGCCAGGGTTTGCGTGTCGAGAGGCAACATAAGGCAAGTCCTGAGTGGAAAAGGTCAGTTGCGTGTCAAGTTGGAACTCGATACCCAGAATCCAATTGTGACCCAAGTTGCAACTCTCTCTCTCTATAAAAACGGGGGTAAAAACGGCCAAGGTTTTCGTGCCGAGAAGCAACAGAAGACAAGTCCTGAGTGGATAAGGCCAATTGCGTGTAAAGTTGTAACTCAATACTCAAAGTCCAGTTGCGACCCTAGTTGCAACTCGATATCTATACCACCATCAAAACAGCAAGGTCTAGAAAACGGTCGGGGTTTGCGTGCCGAGAGGCAATAGAAGGCAAGTCATGAGTGAATAAGGACAGTTACGTGTCAAGCTGCAACTCGATACTCAGAATCCAGTTGTGATCCAAATTGCAACTCTGTCTCTATAAAAAAGCGGGGGTAAAAACGCTCGGGGTTTGCATGTCGACAAGCAACAGAAGACAAGTCCTAAGTGGATAAAGCCAGTTGTGTGTCAAGTTGCAACTCAATACTCACAGTCGAGTTGGGACCCTAGTTGCAACTCGATATCTATACCACCATCAAAAAAGCGGGTCTAGAAAACGGTCGGGGTTTGTGTGCCGAGAGGCAACAGAAGGCAAGTCCTAAGTGGATAAGGCCAACTATGTGTCAAGTTGCAACTCGATACTTAGAATCCAATTGCTATCAAAGTTGCAACTCATTCTCTATAAAAAGCGAGGGTAAAAACGATCAGGGTTTGCGTACCGAGAAGCAACAGAAGGCAAGTCCTAAGTGGATAAGGTCAGTTGCATGTCAAGTTGTAACTCGATACTCGCGATCCAATTACGACCCTAGTTGCAATTCGATATCTATACCACCATAAAAAAAGGGTGTAGAAATAGCTCGGGTTTGCGTGCCGAGAAACAAATCCTCCAAGAAACCTCTCCTAATAATAGTCGATAAGCCAAAAAAAAAAATCATGAATCGATAAATCATGAATCAAAATTTAAAATCCTGAACCAAAAAAATTCTGAAAAAGTATTATTTTTCAAAAAATAATAAACATTTTAAAAATAGTGTTCCTAAAAAACAAAAACAAAAGAAACAATAAAGAAAACCGAAACAGAAAAGGAAAAACAAAATACTCCCTCCGTCCTAAAATAGGTGTCTCAAATTTGTTAAAAATTAGATCAATCTAGACACTATTTAGTATATATATTTATCTAAAATTTAAAAAATCTAAGACATCTATTCTTTAACGGAGGGAGTAGAAAAAAACAAAAAACAACAGCTCCCGTCCCAACCTACAGCCCAACTACAAAATGGACCACAAAAGAGAGCCCCCACACACACGCGCGCGAGCACACACATACACAAAACGCCCACCCCCGCTAACAAAATCAGCCCAGGAAAAAAAAGCAAAAATAGCAACGAACGTTCGGCCGGCAACACAGGCCGGCTCAATCCAGGCACATGGATCTTGACACGCGCGATTAGATCGGACGGTTGTGAAATCGACTGTGCTGTAGCTTATTTCCCAGCTAGCTGAGAAATAGCAATTCCCATATAAAATAGCATGATGGATGTAAGACCCCTGATATCCGCCCTACCCGGCGATGCTACCCCACTCGGTCAACCACATCTTAGAGCTCGCCGCCTCATACTAAAGGATATTCTGTTCGCCGGGAAATGTATTTTTGGCCGGTTGCTTAGGAAGGCACTCCGGGCCGCGTGAGTCCATGTATGTGACCCTCACCAGCGTGTCATGCTCGCTGCGCAAATTGCCCATGCTCAGCCAATACGTATTCGCACCCCGATCATCCGCGCATGAGCAGGCCATGCTCCTGATCTCCCCCACCGAACCACCGATGATGGAGTTGGAGAAGATGAACGAGGCACGACGTGAACCAAAAGCCATTTGCATTCTCGGCACGCAGTGACTAATGCAGAGCATCTTGGGGAGGGCGGGTACATGAGCGTGATGGAAACGCGGCATGCGAGCTTGCCTGCAGCACAACACAAGAGAGATGCGCGAGCATGAGAAGTCATGGCACATTAGAAGCTTGGCAGGGCGCACCCGACGACGCACAAGCAAGGGAGAGGCACGATCGAGCATGCGAAGGCATGTCACATAAGGAAGCTTGCCGAGACGTGACACGTGAGCTCGGGCAGGGCACGGTTAGGTGATTGTCATGGTGGGGTGTCGGCGGCCACAAACGCGGTGCACACAAGATGCTATGTATAATGGATACACCAGATAGGTTGAGGATGAGGATGTACACAAGTGGGCCTTGTACAAATTTTAACGGCTCAGTCAAATGGTGTGAATATTTTATGCCACTCCAGCACTTATAGGAGGTCCCACAGTCAAAAATATGTCAACTATGTTTACTTATGGATCTGCATTTTTTGCAAAAATTTAAGGGTAGCTTGGTAGTTTTTTTAGAAAATTTTGAAAAGTAATAGTCCTTTGTAGCCCTAGCCACTACTATGATGGTCTTCATAATTTTCCCCTTGCAGTACGATATGTATTTTCCACTGCCAATTCTATCTGCTCTCTGCAATCCTCGAGAGTTCTATCTTGGTAGGTTCAAGCATAAGAAATGCAAGTGTGTTGGAAACTGTGTCGTTAGGTTATAGGTTTAATTCTAGAATGAACCGTGAATAAAAAATCAAATTCATCCAATTTACCCATTAGTTTTATCCATGATAAATGTGACAACTTCAGGTTGGCTTATGACGCAAAAACTCGTGCACGTTCAACTGGTGGGGGGCTCGGTAGGGGGAGAAATAAGGGTTGATGGTAACCGGTGAGGCAACTGGGTTTGCCACCCCAAGGATGCTCATGTAAACAGACATGTAAAAGTCATAGCCTCTCGCATTTGGTTTGTGCCAGATGAAGATGATGTTGGAGTTAGACAACGAGATTTACTAGTCACTTGGCATGAAGAGAAAGAAGGAAAGAGAGCGAGCAGAACCAGAAGATTCCAAATGTATAAATCAGCGTGGATCAAACATCAATGGTCACTTTTGAGCCCTTGGGAGTTGGAGTTGAACAATTTCCAATTTAGTTTTCCTTTCGTATCCTCCAACAAAGCACAATGTCCATGAGGCATACACTACAGGAGAACTACAAGACGCCAATGAAAAAAACTTACGCCGACAACATTTAGTTGGATCCGTCGGCGTACGACAGGACCCGGGGCAGCCCACGAACCTGGCCGTCGGCCCAGATAAGTCGTCGGCGTAGGCTGAACTAGGCCGACGACAACTGTCAGTGTACATATGGCCATCAGCATACAAAAGAACAAGCCGTCATCATGCATGTGCCGTCGGCGTAGGCCCAAACGCGTGGCCCTAGAGGTCTTTGTCAGGAATATGCAACTTGTATTTCTCTAGGGGCCAAAGGCCACAATATATAGTACAGGTACAGGTGCAAATATGCAGGAAGCCCCATAACATATGGGGAATATACAATATACAAATATATACATCTAACACCCCCCCTCAAACTCATGGTGGATCAACAACACTGAGTTTGGAGAGTAAGAAATCATGCTGCGCTCTGGTATGTGCCTTCATAAAGAAATCCGCCAACTGTAAATCTGAAGGCACATACTGAAGCGCAACAACCCGAGCCTGCACCTGAGCACGTGTATAGAAAGCATCAACACCAATATGCTTGGTAAGCTCATGCTTGGCCGGATCACGTGCAACACTAATAGCACCTGTACTGTCTGACAAAACCAGAGTGGATGTGGTAATAGAGACCCCAAAATCCGCAAGTAACCACCGTAACCAGGTCACCTCAGCAGTCAACAAGGCCATAGCACGCAACTCAGCCTCAACACTCGAACGGGAAACCGTTGTCTGTTTCTTCGTCTTCCAAGCAATGAGCGAACCACCAAGAAACACACAGTAAGCAGAAAGTGAACGGCGATCCGAAGGATCACTCGCCCACGTAGCGTCTGAAGAGCACTGGAGCTGGAACGAGGAAAGAAAAGGTGATGAGTGATCGTACCCCGAAGATAACAAAGAACACGGAGAAGATGACTATAGTGAACGGTAGTGGGAGCAGAAACAAACTGACTCAGAATATGAACTGGATAAGAGATGTCAGGATGAGTGACAGCAAGATAAACAAGACTCCCAACAAGATGATGATAACGCGTCGGATCAGAAAGAGGATCACCATCAGTAGGTTGAAGCTTAACATTAAGCTCCATAGGGGTCTCAACAGTGCGCTCATCCCCAAGCGCAGCACGAGCAAGAAGATCCTGAATATACTTTTCCTGGGAGATGTAAAAGCCATCAGAAGTAGAGGAGACCTCAATCCCAAGAAAGTAGCAAAGAGGACCAAGATCAGTCATAAGAAACTGATCACGAATGCGAGCCTTAACAAAGGCGATATACACAGAATCATCACCAGTAATGATCATATCATCAACATAGAGAAGAAGAAGAGTGCATCCACGAGGAGAAGTGTGAACAAACAGCGCTGGATCATGAGCACTAGGAGAGAAACCAGCAGCAGTCACTACAGAAGCGAAGCGCTCAAACCAGGCACGGGGGCCCTGTTTGAGGCCATAAAGAGAACGTCAAAGACGACAAACCATCCCCTCGGGAACAGAATACCCAGGAGGAGGCTACATATAGACCTCCTCACTCAGCTCACCATTGAGAAAGGCGTTCTAAACATCAAGCTGGGACACAAACCAGTGACGAACAGAAGCAACAACAAGAAGAGTACGCACAGTGGTCATGTGAGCCACAGGAGCAAAGGTCTCATCATAGTCACGACCATGCTCCTGCTGAAAACCACGAGCCACAAGACGCGCTTTATAGCGCTCAAGAGATCCATCAGAGCGGGTCTTAATCTTATAGACCCACTTACACGTGATAGGACGAACACCGTGAGGGGGAGAAACATGATCCCAGGTGCCAGTGCGCTCAAGCGCAGCAATCTCCTCAGCCATGGCCAACTGCCATTCAGGATGATGCTCAACATCCCGATAAGAAGTCGGCTCGGAGGCAACAAAAAGACCATACTGACTAGGAGAGTAACGGTTGGGGGAACGACGCTGACGAACAGGACGAGTAGAGGGAAGCTCATCAGAGGAAGACGACTCAGGATACGACGATGAAGAAGAAGGTATAGCAGAGGAAGACTCCGGAGAACAAGGAGAACTAGGAGAACTAGACGGAGCAGAGGCGGACGGTGTCGAAGAAGAGACATCAGGGGGAGAAGATCCTAAAGAAGACACAATAGGAGTAGAAGGAGGTGTGTCAGGAAAGAGAAGAAAAGAGATATCTTCCACCGGGTAGGTACCAGCGGTGGGACGAGGATAGAAAGGATGCGTCTTATCAAAAGTAACATCACGAGAGATACGCATCTGACGACCAACAGGGTCCCAACAACGATATACGGAGAGCACTTCACTACGAGAGTGTATAAAATACAACCAAGTGTACCGAGAAAAATCATCGATGAATATAATATAGTAGCGATGAGCCCCTTTCGAAGCGAAAGGAGCCGGACCCCAAACATCGGAATGAACTAAATCAAAAGGTCGCTGAGATACAGACGCGCTAGTAGGGTAGGGAAGCTGAATCTGTTTGCCCAACCTACAGCCCTGACAATGTAAAGACCCATCTCCTGAGACAGACCCCAGAAGACCATGATGAACTAATGACGACTGGAGGGAGTTACAAAGGTGACCAAGACGATGATGCCACTGCTGAAAGGAGTGTTGGAGATATGCCCAAGAGGCAATAATAAAGTGGTTATTATCATATCTTCATACTTATGATAAATGTTTACATACCATGCTATAATTGTATTAACCGAAAACATTAATACTTGTGTGATTTGTACACATAAAAGAGTCCCTAGTAAAGCCTCGTGTTAAACTAGCTTGTTGGTTAATATATGATCATGGTTTCCTGATCATGAACATAGAGATGTTATTAACAACAGGGTCATATCATTAGGAGAATGATGTGATGGACATACTCCTATAGTTAAGCGTAGCATAAAGATCAAGTCATTTAATATAGTTCATTTGCTATAAGCTTTCTGATACATAGTAACCTAATTCCTTCGACCATGAGATCATGCTTATCACCATCACCGGAAGGATGCTTTGATGACATCAAACACCACACCATAACTGGGTGACTATAAAGATGGCATTGAGTGTTCGGAAAGTATGGGTTGAGACACATGGATCAAGAGTGGGATTTGTCCATCCATATGACGGATAGATATACTCTGGGCCCTCTCAGTGGAATGTCATCCAATTAGCTTGCAAGCATGTGACTGGCTCACAAGGGATCACATACCACGGGAACAATAAAAGAGTACTTATCGGTAACGAGGTTGAACTAGGTATGCAGAGATACCGACGATCAAAACCTCGGATAAGTAAACTATCGTGAGACAAAGGGAAATTGGTATCGTATGTAAGTAGTTCATTCGATCGCAAAGTAATCATAGAAATATGTGGGAGCCATATGAATTTCCAGATTCCTCTATTGGTTATTGATCGGAGAAGTGTCTCGATCATGTCCGCATAATTCACGAACCATAGGGAGACACACTTAAGGATTCAACGTTGTTTGAGTAGTTATGGATTGATGAGAAAGAGACCGAATGTTGTTCGGAGTCTCGAATGGGATCCAGGATATCACGAGGAGATCCGGAATGGTCCGGAGAATAAGATTCATATAAGGAAAGTCCTGTTTCGGGGTTGGAGAATGGTTCCGGTGTTTTCATCGGGAATGTTCTAGAAGGTTCCGGAATGTCCGACACTCCGGAGGGGAAGGGTACATGAATGTGTTATATCAAGTTGGTATGATTGCATCATGTACTAGGTGTCATCGCTGAACAAAATAAAGGGTTTATTCAAATCCTTGTTTGAAAAAGTCAAACGCCAATTTGAATGTCAAACGGCTATTTTGGGAAGTGGAGGGGAGGTTGAAACCGAGTTGGGGGAGGAGTTCCTCCCCCCACCGCCGGCCCTCCTTGGCCGAGTTGGGGAGGGACTCCCCTCCCCTGGCGCGCCTCCCTCCACCTATATAAGGAGGGGCAGGGCTACCCTCCTAGACACACCTCCTACACCCAAACCCTAGCCTCTAAGTCGCCGGCCACCTCCAAGCTGCCGCCGCCTAGGGCCTCCTCTAACTCGGCGAGTTAGGGTTTCCCCAAACCCTAGCCGCCGACCAAGTCCTCCCCTTGGTGCCCTCTAAACCGTAGATCACCAAGGCCTCTCTCATACTCCACCATACTCGTTCCGGCTTAAGGCGAAGCCTTGCGAGATCTCCCCTCTACTTCCGGTACCACGCCGTCGTGCTGCCGGAATCGCGAGGAGAGTGCTACAACCTCCGCTGCCTGCTGGAACAAGGGATAGGAAGGTCTTCGTCGAGTACCGAATGTGTGACCGACTGCGGGAGTGCTGCCGGAACGCAGCGCCGGAAGGATCGTCTACGCGATCTTGAGATCGGCAAGTGTACGACTACATCACCCACGAGAATCTGCTCTCGTTAACCTCTTTGGAATCTTCGAGGGTGAGTTCCTCTAACGACTCGTTGCTACAATCTAGTAGATAGATCTTGGCTTGTTTGTTTGCATGCGGTAGAATTTTTTTGTTTTCCATGCTACGAACCCCTACAGTGGTATCAGAGACGTGTTTATATGTAGATCTGTTGCACGAGTAGAACACAATGGTCATTGTGGGCGTTGATGCTTTTGTTGTCGATTGCTTCTTGTGTACTTTGCATCTTTCGGGATGGTGGGATGAAGCGGCCCGGGCTAACCTTACATGACATCGTTCATGAGACTTGCTCCACGCTTGACATGCAACTTGTATTGCATAAGTGGCTTTGCGGGTGCCTGTTTCTCCCAACATAGTTAAGATTCAATTTACAACGGGTGATTGACAATACTAGTATCAATGTTGTGGTTCTTGTTCGTAAGTTAGAACGACACTTATTGAAAGCCCCAAACCACGTAAAACATGCAAAGAAAATTAGAGACGTCTAACTTTGTTTTGCAGGGGTGTGCTGTGATGTGATATGGCCATAATTGTGATTATATTTTATGTATGCAATGTTCCTTATTGTAAGTTGGCAACTGGAAGGAGCCATATGGTTGTATTTAAATTCGGTTAAGACCCGCGTGTCTATTCAAAGTAGTTGTAATAGTTGAAGCTGGTAGACGACAACCATGGAGCGGCGTCATTGACCTTGATGCAATGCCGGTGATGATGGAGATCATGTTCGTTCTTGAAGATGGAGATCGGAAGCACAAAGAAGAAAGGCCATATCATATCACATTGCATGTGATGTTAATCCTTTTATGCATCTTGTATTGCTTAGTTTACGACGGTAGCATTATAAGATGATCCCTAAAGCACACAATTTCAAGTTTTAAAGTGTTCATCCTTAGTAAGCACCGTTGCTAAAGCTCGTTGTTTCGAAGCACCACGTGATGATCGGGTGTGTTAGATTCTGTGAGTGTATACAACGTGAGCAAGCCAGATTTGCTTATGCGGAAGTTAAGGTTTGATCTTGACGAGCCTAGCATGTACATACATGGTCTCGGAACACGGATCGCCGAAAGGTAAAGCATGAGTCATATAGTAGATATGATGAACATGTTGATTGTTCGCCATTGAAGCTACATCAACTCTCGTGATGATCGGTTTTGATGTGGTGGATTTGGTTCGTGTGATCACTAAAACAATGTGAGGGATATTGTTTTGAGTGGGAGTTCAACAGAAATTTGATTAAAAGTTGAACACTATTTATCATAAATTAAATTAAAGTGAATTTGCATAGTTGTTGTAGTCATTGGCATCCGTTTACCACCTTGCACTTAGTTATAATTGAGATGATAGAACTATAGAATTCTGGTTAGTTACTTTACGAACTGGTATCGTATTGTTTTGAAGTGTTAATCTAAAGTTTAAAAGTCCTATTGCAAACTTTCAGTAAGTTCTGGTTACTCCATGAAGTTTAATAATTGGTATTAAAATCAAGAGTGACAATTCAAAGAGTTAGTGTATGAGTATCATGTTTGTCTCCTTGATTCTTGATATTCAAAGGATTGTCTTAATATCAAGGTTATCTAGGATCTGAAAGAGTTGTTTCAGAAACCATGATGTGTGGAAGATATTGTGATATCTAAAACGAAGTTTTGGTTGCAACATGATAGAGTATAATATGGCAAAAGTCATGTTCTCATATTTGATGAGAATTTGCAAAAGGTTGGATACACTAGTTGTCCTAAACCTCCAAAAGGTTTTGGAGAGCAACATTATACTCGTGATTCACCGTTATAAGCTAAAAGTAGCTTGATCATGGATGATTCCATGATAAGGGTGAATATTTGATGTAGGTAAAATGTTTACTACACCAAGAGATTACTAAAGAAAGGAATTTGAAAGAACACCAAACATTTGATGATGGTAATCTACTTCAAAGTGCAATTCCAAAGACATTGGTATTTAACTATACACGCTTTGGACTATGTGTCATGTGTATGGCTCCACTATTGATGTTGATAGATTCTTTCAAACAGGAAAAGAAATACTGAAAGAGAATCTCATAAATATATGACAGAAAAGAAAAGACTAGAATTGTTCAGTTTAGGTATATAAAGGATATACGTGTTATGACTATATTCTTTGCTTATTAAACAATGTGGTTCTTAAGTATTTGATACTGAATTTGTTGGTGTGAATCGTCATACAAAACAACATAATTCATGAATTACAATGGCCTAAGTAACTAGCAAAAGAATATGTGATGATGTTCATCAAGAACAAATAAAGGGTTATTGTGTTGCTCGTTAAAAGCTTGTCTTCAAGATTTGTTTTATCAGGTATTATGAGAACAAAAGGGTTGTTCAAATAATTGCCATAATCCATAAAAGATGGATGATTCACAAATCTCGTTGGAGAAATCACATCCATAAAACTAGTGCTAAAAATGTCGAAAGACAAATTGATTGAAAGATCACTTATGAAGTGACATCGCCGTTTAAATTATATTGGAAAGAAAACATGAAGAAACTCCATGTGGATGGAATTTTGGAGTCTTTTGAATTTTGATCAAATGACGCTTGTGAAACTTTCCTAGAGATAATTAAAACTTCGTTCATAGGCCAAAAGGGAACGAATGACTAGCTTATTGGAACTTGTACATATTGTTGTACGAAGTCCATTATGTGTAGTCAAGAGCGATGGATTTCAACTTCATATGCTTTCTCCAAATTTTTTGAGTGAATATATGAATATTTACTTAATAAGGATAAAGAATGAAGCATTTGAAAAGTTCAAAGACTTTCAAGATGAAGTGTAAAATCATTGTAACAAGAATATAAATAGTTTATGATAAGATCATAAAGGAAGATATTTGAGTTACAAGTTTAGCATAATACCTAAGATTTAAGGAATCGTTCCGTGGATTTGTATGTCCCGAAACACCATAAGAGTATGGAGTGTTCGAGATATGTAATCAAACCTTGTTTGACATGGTAAGATCAAAGGTGTAATTCATAAAACTGTCATTATATTTTAAAGATTAGAAGCTTTAGAGACTACCGTTTTTCCACTGAAAAGAGCTCCATCATAATCCGTTGAATTGAACCATATAAAGTTATGGTTTGGGATAAAACCCAAGATGTCCTTTCTTAAACATTGGTATGCTATGCATAAGAAAGATGTTTGCAACCAAAGTCGGATGAACCTATCTTTGTATGTTATTTCGAATAACTGTTCCTCCATAACATCGGAGACAAAAATGTTTGTTGCTTAGAACGTCAAGTTTCTTTAAGAAGGAATTTTTCGTGAAAAGTTAAGTGGGAGGACAATAGAACTTTGATAAGGTTAAAAGAACCTTAGCTATATGTGCAGAGTTGCGCAGCGCCGAAAAGTGTTCCGGAGGCAGCAACAATGCTCATGGCTCACGTGCCTCAAAGGTTGTGGTTACGGAGATCTAAGTTCCTATTAAAACAAGTAGGTCGGGTAAATAATCAAATACCAAGATTTGAGAGTTAAATCATTATTTGACAATAATGATCCGACTACATGCAAAGAAGCGATGATGGGCTCTGACTCCGTCAAATGGCTTGAAGCCATAAAATCCATGATAGTTCCATATACGAGAGATCAAGCTTTGAACTTGAAAGACCCTCTAGAAAGGTACAAGACCTTACAGTCGTATTTGGATCTATAAAGAAATAGACATGGATGTTTTCACATCTATGCAATTATCGACATGTCGGAAAAGAGTTCACGACAATGTTCAAAGAGTTGACTATGACAAGATCTGATCTTTCATTAAGAGATATTTAGTTTAGGCGGATTAATGTAGAAACTACGACATATAATTTTGTTATGTGTTGAATAAACAAAACAAGTTCTTCTAATAGAATGGTTACCAAGGACGTGTGCATGACACGGTCCAAAGGGTTTTGTTAATTCAAAGGATGCTAAAAGCATATGCAAACTTCAATAGTTGAAGTAAGCATCGCTGAGTTGGAATCTTCACCATGATGAAACTGTTAAAAGAGTTTAATTTCATCGGAGACGATGAATATGCTTGCATTTGCAAGAAGTTAAGTGGGAGCGCTAAGACATTTTCTAATACATTATGTGGAAGACATATTGTTGATTGGAAATAATGTATCTTTTATTAACACAGAATAAGAATTTCATCTCGATAAAAGGCTTAGGCAGACCCCGAATATTTGGCATCAATGTCTATATGGATAAATTGTGACGCCAATATGGTTGTGCCAGAAGTACATAGATGAGATATTGAATGAGTTCAATATAGAAACTACAAGAAAGGTTCTTGTTGCACAGGAAGGATTGGATAAAGATTTAAGTATTTTTGATACTTGATAGATACAATCACAAAGAGTATTTTATCAATCATGCTGTGATGTGTACAAATCCAGAAGTGTCCTATGCTCTAAATGTTATGAGCATATACCAGAATAATTCATAAGATGATCATTGGACAATAGTAAGGATATTCTTATGATCTTTTGGAAGAACTAAGAGTATATTATTTGTGGAAGTGACAAATAGATGGTTAGTTCATTGTAAAAGTACTACATTGATACTAGTTTTGTCACAAAGTACAAATTAAGTTTATCTCAATCTAAACTAAGGGTGGCACAATATAATGGAAAGTAAGTTCCATAATGGATTTGGATGAGTTCCAAACTTAAGACATTGTGACAGATACTACAACAAAAGGCTAAGTATATAACTGCTAATATAGCAGCAAAAGAGGGTATTTGTGTCAAGTAGTTTGTTATCAAACTAGGTGTAGTTCATAGTGGGATAGTGTCAGATCCGGAGATCAGTTGGCCACTAGCAATCGTGTACATACGACACCAGAAAGCCATAGGTGTTGAATACACAAAAGGTTTGAAACTAGATTATTGACTCTAATGCAAGTGGGAGACTGTTGGAGATATGCCCAAGAGGCAATAATAAAGTGGTTATTATCATATCTTCATACTTATGGTAAATGTTTACATACCATGCTAAAATTGTATTAACCGGAAACATTAATACCTGTGTGATTTGTAAACATAAAAGAGTCCCTAGTAAAGCCTCTTGTTAAACTAGCTTATTGGTTAATATATGATCATGGTTTCCTGATCATGAACATAGAGATGTTATTAACAACAGGGTCATATCATTAGGAGAATGATGTGATGGACATACTCCTATAGTTAAGCGTAGCATAAAGATCAAGTCATTTAATATAGTGCATTTGCTATAAGCTTTCTGATACATAGTAACCCAATTCCTTCGACCATGAGATCATGCTTATCACCATCACCGGAAGGATGCTTTGATGACATCAAACACCACACCGTAACTGGGTGGCTATAAAGATGGCATTGAGTGTTCGGAAAGTATGGGTTGAGACACATGGATCAAGAGTGGGATTTGTCCATCCATATGACGGATAGATATACTCTGGGCACTCTCGGTGGAATGTCATCCAATTAGCTTGCAAGCATGTGACTGGCTCACAAGGGATCACATACCACGGGAACAATAAAAGAGTACTTATCGGTAACGAGGTTGAACTAGGTATGCAGAGATACCGACGATCAAAACCTCGGATAAGTAAACTATCGTGAGACAAAGGGAAATTGGTATCGTATGTAAGTAGTTCATTCGATCGCAAAGTAATCATAGAAATATGTGGGAGCCATATGAATTTCCAGATTCCTCTATTGGTTATTGATCGGAGAAGTGTCTCGATCATGTCCGCATAATTCACGAACCATAGGGAGACACACTTAAGGATTCGACGTTGTTTGAGTAGTTATGGATTGATGAGAAAGAGACCGAATGTTGTTCGGAGTCTCGAATGGGATCCAGGATATCACGAGGAGATCCGGAATGGTCCGGAGAATAAGATTCATATAAGGAAAGTCCTGTTTCGGGGTTGGAGAATGGTTCCGGTGTTTTCATCGGGAATGTTCTAGAAGGTTCCGGAATGTCCGGCACTCCGGAGGGGAAGGGTACATGAATGTGTTATATCAAGTTGGTATGATTGCATCATGTACTAGGTGTCATCGCTGAACAAAATAAAGGGTTTATTCAAATCCTTGTTTGAAAAAGTCAAACGCCAATTTGAAAGTCAAACGGCTATTTTGGGAAGTGGAGGGGAGGTTGAAACCGAGTTGGGGGAGGAGTTCCTCCCCCCACCGCCGGCCCTCCTTGGCCGAGTTGGGGAGGGACTCCCCTCCCCTGGCGCGCCTCCCTCCACCTATATAAGGAGGGGAAGGGCTCCCCTCCTAGACACACCTCCTACACCTAAACCCTAGCCTCTAAGTCGCCGGCCACCTCCAAGCCGCCGCCTAGGGCCTCCTCTAACTCGGCGATTTAGGGTTTCCCCAAACCCTAGCCGCCGACCAAGTCCTCCCCTTGGTGCCCTCTAAACCGTAGATCACCAAGGCCTCTCTCATACTCCACCATACTCGCTCCGGCTTAAGGCAAAGCCTTGCAAGATCTCCCCTCTACTTCCGGTACCACGCCGTCGTGCTGCCGGAATCGCGAGGAGAGTGCTACAACCTCCGCTGCCTGCTGGAACAAGGGAGAGGAAGGTCTTCGTCCAGTACCGAACGTGTGACCAACTACGGGAGCGCTGCCGGAACGCAGCGCCGGAAGGATCGTCTACGCGATCTTGAGATCGGCAAGTGTACGACTACATCACCCACGAGAATCTACTCTCGTTAACCGCTTTGGAATCTTCGAGGGTGAGTTCCTCTATCGACTCGTTGCTACAATCTAGTAGATAGATCTTGGCTTGTTTGTTTGCATGCGGTAGAAATTTTTTGTTTTCCATGCTATGAACCCCTACAAGGAGCTGGTAGCAGAGGCGACGACCGGAGAAGAATGGGCAGATGAAGTGGCAGCGGAAGGAACACGACGCCAGTCTAACTCCCAAAGCCTTGAAGAATCACGGCTGCGAGGGCCAGCTCCAACCAGGGCCTGTGTGCGACGGTCCTGAACAACACAAGAATCAGTATCAAGAATGATGCGACAACCAGAGTCAGTAAGCTGGCTAGCATAGAATAGATTCATCTTAAGAAGAGGGACATGAGAAATATCAGGAACAGAAGAAGAAGTAGAAAGGGTGCCCCGACTAGAAACAGGAAGAGAGGTACCATCAGCCGTGAAAACACGGACAGGAGAAGGAAGAGAACGAAGAGCGGATAGAAAAGAAGACTCAGAGGTCATATGAAAGGAAGCTCCAGAATCCAGATACCACGGGGATGTACCTGACTGTGTAGAAGATGGTGGTCGCGCAGGGCCTGAAGAATCAGTCACAGAACTAGCAGTTCCCGTCGAAGGAGAGCCTGTAGCCGCAAGTAGACCGCGAGGACTCCTGATAATGTCCTGATCAGAGAGAGCAACTGCTAAAGACCCGGAAGGAGCCGACTGCCCACGAGCCTGGTGCTGCTGACGTAAACTGGGGTCCCGTGTATAACAGGTGGCCCAAGTGTGGCCATCCCTGTTGCAGTAAGAAAAGTGACGAAGAGAACCACGGTGACCCTGCCCACGAGCCTGCTGGTGCTGACTCTGACCCTGAGGCTGCTGGTGCTAAAGCTGACCCTGACCTGGAGGAGTAGGTAGTATCGGTGGCGGCGGCACAGGGGACCGCGGCTGAGTCGAGGGAGCAGACGGCAAAAAAGCACCCCGAGTAGCAAGCACAAACGGAACCGCAAGAAGACCAGCACCACGAAGACGGGTATCCTTAGCCCGAAGCTCAGACAACACCTCAGAGAGCGGAACACGACCACGAGCATTCAACTGAGCACGCCGGGGCTCAAAGTCCTAGCGAAGCCGAGACAGAAACTCATAGATGCGGTGAAACTCCAAATCCGAGCGCACAATCTGGCAGCACGAGCATGTTCCACAAACAGCAGTACGGAGAGAATCGAGCTGACGCCAGATAGCAGCACTTTGAGTATAGAACTCATCAATAGTGGAATCACCCTGCTGAAGAGCATGCTCCTGGCAAACCACGGACAGGTAAAGAGCATCCCCAGACGGCTGATAACGCTGACGAAGATGTGCCCACTGAGCGGCAACAGTAGGGAGACTCATGAACTCAGCAGCATACTGAGGCAGAACACTGGAGGTGAGAACAGCAGCAGCACGAGCATCCTCATCGACCCACTGAGTGTAGGCAGTCAAGTCGTGGCGATAGGTCTCGAGATTAGCACAGTACTGCTTGAACTTCAGGTCATAAGCAGCAACAGCACTGTCATCGGCACTCTGAACAGCATCCTTGGCCTCCTGAGAAGCATCAGCGCCGAGAACAATCGGTGTCAGCGGAATAGGAGCCACAGGAGCAGGGGCATCGCGGACAAGAGACCTCGCCGGAGAGCACACCCCAAAGACGGAGACCACGCATGTGAACGCGCATAAAAGCAGTGAAATCAGGATATTTCGCGCCATCGAAGATCACCGGACAGCGAGGAATCGCAACATAGCCCGATGCAGAAGACATAGCTCAATTTTTTTTTATTTTGGTCAACTCTTAGATCTGACGAAAAGGAATCTGTGCTCAGATCCAATCAGGGATGCAACACCGGCAGATGGGGAGGGGCAGCGGGGCATGGAGGAGCAGTGATGCTGGCCCGCGTGGAGGAGCAGGGATGCAGGCCACCAGCAGGCGGCGGCAGGGCGGCGGCTGCAGTCCCGCGTGGCTGCAGTCCCTAGCGCGGGCGTCGGGCGGGATGGGCGGTCCCGCGTGGAAGCGGTCAACGACCAGGGGCACGTGGAGGCTGGCCTCGGGAGAAGATGCGTCCCGCGCAGGCGGGCGGGCGAGGCGTCCCTGGCGCAGGCGGGAGGGCGACAGGTGGAGAGCAGGCCCTGGCGCGGGCGGGCGGGAGGCAGTTGGTGGAGATCGACCGGAGGCTCCTCGGGAGCAGTCCCGCGTCAGCTGGAGATCGATCTGGATCAAGAACGGATCTGGAGGAGAAGATCTGAATTAGTAATGGATCTGGATCGGAAGACAGAACGGGCAACGACGACGACCGGCGGCGTCGACGACGGCAAGGCCGTCGGCGACAGGGACGGTGGCGGCCGCATCGACGAAGTTGCGAGTAGGAGGAGGCTAACCTAGCTCTGATACCATGTCAGGAATATGCAACTTGTATTCCTCTGGGGGCAAAGGCCACAATATATAGTATAGGTACAGGTGCAAATATGTAGGAAGCCCCATAACATATGGGGAAAATACAATATACAAATATATACATCTAACAGTCTTCACCGTGACAGCGTTGCAACGCTGTTAGGGCTATGCCGACGGCATAACCGTCAGCCTAGGTGAAAGACATACACCGACAGCTTAGCCGTCAGCCTAGTCTTTTTTCTCTTCATTTTCATGTGAGCATTTTATTTATTACTCTCGATTATTTTAATGTTGTTATTTTTCTCCACTAATTGTAGGGCTTCACCCCCTTCGAATAGCGGTCTCTACCCACATAAAATGACGTCAAATATTGTCACTTACAACTACTTGGGGGTTAGACCTACATGGCCCTTAGATTAGGGTTTCGCTAGAGAAGGACCACTCGAGCGCCGCAATGCCACGAAAACCTGCATGTGGCCCTAGTATTGTGTATGCACTTGATGAGCTTATTTTGGATGATGATGATACTCTATATGCCCTCCTAGTGCTTTGTTGTGCATTCTACGGGAAAAACAGGGAAACCATTTTTTTTAAACATGGTAGATCATGAGCTGACGGTATTACCGTCGGCGTATCCATGACCATTTAGTCCTCTGGTTCTGCCACATCGGGATCTGTGGCGAAGGCACTGCTGTCGGCGTAAGTCTACAGTTGAGCCGCGATTGGCATAGATGCTGGCCATATGCCACCCTGGTCCCACCACGTGGTCCACTAGGCCGTCGGCATAAAGGATCCGCAGACGGAACGACGTCAGTCCGGTTGGCCGCTGTGTAGTGGGGCCTGCATGGGCTGCCGTCGGCATGGCATAGTGAATGTTTTCTGTAGTGATAATTTGTGATTCTCCTTTAGACAGCTGGGAAGATTCTATCCACCCATCAATCAAGGAAGGAATCTAAAGACATAATTGGTGGGGTAGTACAGCTCACCGCAAAAATCAGATTTGATTAGCCTTTAGATCTTGCTTAGGTAAATCTCTGCCGTTAACTTTTTTTACCAAGGTCGTATAAAACGGGCCAGTCCGGCCCACACGCGGTAAAACCCTAGCCACCTCCTCCTTTCTCCTCCCACATGCGGCGGCGGGCTGCCGCTCCGCCTCCCTGGCCACGCCTTCCTCCTCCACGCCCTGCCCCTCCTCCTCCTCCTCCCATCCCTTTCCTCTCCGAGAGTGCGGCCGCCTGCAGCCTCTCTGACGGACGAGCTCGTGGCAGCGCAAGATGCTGTTCCCCATGCCATTGTTGGAGGGAACGGCCAGTGGCTAGCGGCTGCAGCGCAGGCACACCAGCGCCCACCGGGAGGAGCGGCTGCACTCCATCTCTCCCTCGTGCTCTCTCGAGATTGAATGAGAAGAGGAGCAGATGTTGGTCGTCGGCAGTGAGACACGTTCTGCTGGTACCAAGGTAAAGACCACATTCTTTGTCACCCTAAAATTTTGCATGGAAATTTCATTGATGGGCTATATTGGATCGTGGCCTTTCTTTGATCAATCTGCAGCATCAATAAATCACAGAATAGGAGGCGCACAAGCCAACATTGCAGCGACCCTCCCCTACTCCATCTCTCCTTCAGTACGTTAACTCTCTGACTCCCTTCTACCCGATGAACAAATTTTGGTGAATTTATTGTATGATTTGTTAGGAAGTGAGATGCAAGGAAGACGTTGGTTTTGCACAATTGGCCATCTCCTTGCTGCAAGCATGTACTCTCCGTGACCACCTGGGAGAACCATGCCAAGAGGGAGGCGCTCAAGTGTTCCTAAAATTTTCCCTATCTCTATCTTCCACTATTATCTTTTGGTTTTTTTTGTGAACTACTATTATCTTTTGGTTTAATCCCCATAATATTTCATGTTTGTTTGCACAGATTCTTATTAATCTATGACTATGCCTATAACTTGTTCGATGAAAAGCCAAGCAAGCTAAAGGACAAGAATGATCTATGTAATATTCATTCTACTCAATATATTTTATCTTCTCCAATTTTGCTAGAATATGAGACTTGCATGTACAAAATATTGTCTCTCTCGATTATATTATTCCCATGAGCAATATATTTTCTTTCTCGACTATGTGGCTTGCCTATACAAGTTATTTTTTCCAAATAGATGAATCTTTCATGGAAAAATATTTTTGTGCTAGATTGTTTGAGACAGAAAATGATTCTCGGATTTGATGTCCATGTTCTTTTTTTCCAGCCACAGCTCCTTCGATATGGGATGCTGGATTCTCAATATCTGCATAATAGATACTCAAAATGGCCGACTGTTTTAACATCTTGAGTTGATTTAACACATTTTGTTTGATCCTACATGCTTTTTTTACTAGGCATATTCAGATAATTTAGGAAATACAAAGTTCTATGCTTGTTACATATATTGAAATCTCAATATGTATACATGCCTAGCTTGAATTTGAAGGAAGGTAAAATGGCAAAGAATGGGGTCCAAGAACCACCAGCGGGTGTGTCTTGGAATGGTTCACCATCGCAAATTAATGTTGATTCATTGAGTTCTTTTTTCCAAGATCCATTTGGAAGCTGCCACTAGATTTATTCCATACCATTACGACTGTGGATTCCACTGGTATCTGAAATGTTCTATAAATTAGTTTACGCGCTGCAGCCGTCGGCCATGGCGACATGGAGCACGCGCTGCAGCCGCTGCAACCGCCGGTGAGATGGCGAAAAGGAGCACACGCTGCAGTCGCCAGTAATGTCCTGGTTGCTAGGTTCCTCTCTCTGGATCCCCTTTATCCTGTAGTGCTCCATGGTGTGTCGCTGTCGGTGATAGACACTCAGCAGTGTTCTACAGGAGGAACCTCTCCCAATCAATCTCGCGCCCCTGCTGCACTCTCTCCGCCACGTTTGCACTTGATCTCCATCCAGGTTGGTCTCTCTCTCTCTCTCTCTCTCTCTCTTAGTTCATCCTTGATGACCTTCATGTAGCTCACTGACAGCAAGAAATCGAAGTTCTTGGTGCAGCCGAACAGCTTGATGTTACCCACTATACCAGCGACGAGATGGAAATTGGTGGTGCGGCCATCAAAGATCAATGTGCCTCCATGTACATGCATGGTTGTGCAGGTTTGTTGTTTTGGAGATTTTGTTTCAGTGATGTTTGTTTCAATCCGAACACTAAACTATGGATTTGCGTCCTGCAATTAGTAAGCTTTAGTGTTATATTAGGCTATGACTCTCTGTACAAATTGATTTTAGTTTCTCAGGCAATTGTAACTTCTTATGTAGGGGTTCGTAGCATGGAAAACAAAAATTTTCTACCGCATGAACACACAATCAAGATCTAATCTATGATCAAGCCAAGATCTATCTACTAGATTGTAGCAACGAGTCAATAGAATACTAACCCTCGAAGATCCAAAGCGGTTAACGAGAGCAGATTCTCGTGGGTGATGTAGTCGTACACTTCCGATCTCAAGATCGCGTAGACGATCCTTCCGGCGCTGCGTTCCGGCAGCGCTCCCGCAGTCGGTCACACGTTCGGTACTCGACGAAGACCTTCCTCTCCCTTGTTCCAGCAGGCAGCGGAGGTTGTAGCACTCTCCTCGCGATTCCGGCAGCACGACGGCGTGGTACCGGAAGTAGAGGGGAGATCTCGCAAGGCTTCGCCTTAAGCCGGAGCGAGTATGGTGGAGTATGAGAGAGGCCTTGGTGATCTACGGTTTAGAGGGCACCAAGGGGAGGACTTGGTCGGCGGCTAGGGTTTGGGGAAACCCTAACTCGCCGAGTTAGAGGAGCTCTAGGCGGCGGCGACTTGGAGGAGGCCGGCGGCTAGGAGGCTAGGGTTTTTGGGGTGTAGGAGGTGTGTCTAGGAGGGAAGCCCTGCCCCTCCTTATATAGGTGGAGGGAGGCGCACCAGGGGAGGGAAGTCCCTCCCCAACTCGGCCAAGGAGGGCCGGCGGTGGGGGGAGGAACTCCTCCCCCAACTCGGTTTCAACCTCCCCTCCACTTCCCAAAATAACCGTTTGACTTTCAAATTGGCGTTTGACTTTTTCAAACAAGGATTTGAATAAACCATTTATTTTGTTCAGCGATGACACCTAGTACATGATGCAATCATACCAACTTGATATAACACATTCATGTACCCTTCCCCTCCGGAGTGCCGGACATTCCGGAACCTTCTAGAACATTCCCGATGAAAACACCGGAACCATTCTCCAACCCCGAAACAGGACTTTCCTTATATGAATCTTATTCTCCGGACCATTCCGGATCTCCTCGTGATATCCCGGATCCCATTCGAGACTCTGAACAACATTCGGTCTCTTTCTCGTCAATCCATAACTACTCAAACACCGTCGAATCCGTAAGTGTGTCTCCCTACGGTTCGTGAATTATGCGGACATGATCGAGACACTTCTTCGATCAATAACCAATAGAGGAATCTGGAAATTCATATGGCTCCTACATATTTCTATGATTACTTTGCGATCGAATGAACCACTTACATACAATACCAATTTCCCTTTGTCTCACGATAGTTTACTTATCCGAGGTTTTGATCGTCGGTATCTCTGCATACCTAGTTCAACCTCGTTACCGATAAGTACTCTTTTATCGTTCCCGTGGTATGTGATCCCTTGTGAGCCAGTCACATGCTTGCAAGCTAATTGGATGACATTCCACCGAGAGGGCCCAGAGTATATCTATCCGTCATATGGATGGACAAATCCCACTCTTGATCCATGTGTCTCAACCCATACTTTCCGAACACTCAATGCCATCTTTATAGCCACCCAGTTACGGTGTGGTGTTTGATGTCATCAAAGCATCCTTCCGGTGATGGTGATAAGAATGATCTCATGGTCGAAAGAATTAGGTTACTATGTATCAGAAAGCTTATAGCAAATGAACTATATTAAATGACTTGATCTTTATGCTACGCTTAACTATAGGAGTATGTCCATCACATCATTCTCCTAATGATATGACCCTGTTGTTAATAACATCTCTATGTTCATGATCAGGAAACCATGATCATATATTAACCAACAAGCTAGTTTAACAAGCTTTACTAGGGACTCTTGTATGTTTACAAATCACACAAGTATTAATGTTTCCGGTTAATACAATTTTAGCATGGTATGTAAACATTTATCATAAGTATGAAGATATGATAATAACCTCTTTATTATTGCCTCTTGGGCATATCTCCAACAGTCTCCCACTTGCACTAGAGTCAATAATCTAGTTTCAAACTTTTGTGTATTCAACACCTATGGCTTTCTGGTGTCGTATGTACACGATTGCTAGTGGTCAACTGATCTCCGGATCTGACACTTTCAGGTCCGTGTGTAATTGCATGTCTTTGCGTCTCTACGCATCACTCATTCTCTAATGAGATGGCTTTGTACAAATTTGGTCCTTTGGTGTGACCTTTAGTTCTTTGGGGTTAAAACATGTTGATAATATTGTTGTACAATATATCTTCATAGTACTATCCCACTATGAACTACACCTAGTTTGATAACAAACTACTTGACACAAATACCCTCTTTTGCTGCTATATTAGCAGTTATATACTTAGCCTTTTGTTGTAGTATCTGTCACAATGTCTTAAGTTTGGAACTCATCCAAATCCATTATGGAACTTACTTTCCATTATATTGTGCCACCCTTAGTTTAGATTGAGATAAACTTAATTTGTACTTTGTGACAAAACTAGTATCAATGTAGTACTTTTACAATGAACTAACCATCTATTTGTCACTTCCACAAATAATATACTCTTAGTTCTTCCAAAAGATCATAAGAATATCCTTACTATTGTCCAATGATCATCTTATGAATTATTCTGGTATATGCTCATAACATTTAGAGCATAGGACACTTCTGGATTTGTACACATCACAGCATGATTGATAAAATACTCTTTGTGATTGTATCTATCAAGTATCAAAAATACTTAAATCTTTATCCAATCCTTCCTGTGCAACAAGAACCTTTCTTGTAGTTTCTATATTGAACTCATTCAATATCTCGTCTATGTACTTCTGGCACAACCATATTGGCGTCACAATTTATCCATATAGACATTGATGCCAAATATTCGGGTTCTGCCTAAGCCTTTCATCGAGATGAAATTCTTATTCTGTGTTAATAAAAGATACATTATTTCTAATCAACAATATGTCTTCCACATAATGTATTAGAAACATGTCTTAGCGCTCCCACTTAACTTCTTGCAAATGCAAGCATCTTCATCGTCTCCGATGAAATTAAACTCTTTTAACAGTTTCATCATGGTGAAGATTCCAACTTGGCGATGCTTACTATAACTATTGAAGTTTGCATATGCTTTTAGCATCCTTTGAATTAACAAAACCCTTTGGACCGTGTCATGCACACGTCCTTGGTAACCATTCTATTAGAAGAACTTGTTTTGTTTATTCAACACATAACAAAATTATATGTCGTAGTTGCTACATTAATCCGTCTAAACTAAATATCGCTTAATGAAAGATCAGATCTTGTCATAGTCAACTCTTTGAACATTGTCGTGAACTCTTTCCCGACATGTCGATAATTTCATAGATGTGAAACATCCATGTCTATTTCTTTATAGATCCAAATACGACTGTAAGGTCTTGTACCTTTCTAGAGGGTCTTTCAAGTTCAAAGCTTGATCTCTAGTATATGGAACTATCACGGATTTTATGGCTTCAAGCCATTTGACGGAGTCAGGGCCCATCATCGCTTATTTGCATGTAGTCGGATCATTATTGTCAAATAATGATTTAACTCTCAAATCTTGGTATTTGATTGTTCATCCGACCTACTTGTTTTAATAGGAACTTAGATCTCCGTAACCACAACCTTTGAGGCACGTGAGCCATGAGCATTGTTGCTGCCTCCGAAACACTTTTCGGCGCTGTGCAACTCTGCACATATAGCTAAGGTTCTTTTAACCTTATCAAAGTTCTATTGTCCTCCCACTTAACTTTTCACGAAAAATTCTTTCTTAAAGAAACTTGACGTTCTCAGCGACAAACATTTTTGTCTCCGATGTTATGGAGGAACAGTTATTCGAAATAACATACAAAGATAGGTTCATCCGACTTTGGTTGCAAACATCTTTCTTATGCATAGCATACCAATGTTTAAGAAATGACAACTTGGGTTTTATCCCAAACCATAACCTTATATGGTGTCAATTCAATGGATTATGATGGAGCTCTTTTCAGTGAAAAAACGGTAGTCTCTAAAGCTTTTAATCTTTAAAATATAATGACAGTTTTATAAATTACACCTTTGATCTTACCATGTCAAACAAGGTTTGATTACATATCTCGAACACTCCATACTCTTATGGTGTTTCGGGACATACAAATCCACGGAACGATTCCTTAAATCTTAGGTATTATGCTAAACTTGTAACTCAAATATCTTCCTTTATGGTCTTATCATAAACTATTTATATTCTTGTTACAATGATTTTACACTTCATCTTGAAAGTCTTTGAACTTTTCAAATGCTTCATACTTTATCCTTATTAAGTAAATATTCATATATTCACTCAAATTTTTTGGAGAAAGCATATGAAGTTGAAATCCATCGCTCTTGACTAGACATAATGGACTTCGTACAACAATATGTACAAGTTCCAATAAGCTAGTCATTCGTTCCCTTTTGGCCTATGAACGAAGTTTTAATTATCTCTAGGAAAGTTTCACAAGCGTCAGTTGATCAAAATTCAAAAGACTCCAAAATTCCATCCACATGGAGTTTCTTCATGTTTTCTTTCCAATATAATTTAAACGGCGATGTCACTTTATAAGTGATCTTTCAATCAATTTGTCTTTCGACATTTTTAGCACTAGTTTTATGGATGTGATTTCTCCAACGAGATTTGTGAATCATCCATCTTTTATGGATTATGGCAATTATTTGAACAATCCTTTTGTTCTCATAATACCTGATAAAACAAATCTTGAAGGCAAGCTTTTAACACAATAACCCTTTATTTGTTCTCGATGAACATCATCACATATTCTTTTGCTAGTTACTTAGGCCATTGTAATTCATGAATTGTGTTGTTTTGTATGACGATTCACACCAACAAATTTAGTATCAAATACTTAAGAACCACATTGTTTAATAAGCAAAGAATATAGCCATAACACGTACATTCTTTATATACCTAAACTGAACAATTCTAGTCTTTTCTTTTCTGCCATATATTTATGAGATTCTCTTTCAGTATTTCTTTTCCTGTTTGAAAGAATCTATCAACATCAATAGTGGAGCCATACACATGACACATAGTCCAAAGCGTGTATAGTTAAATACCAATGTCTTTGGACTTGCACTTTGAAGTAGATTACCATCATCAAATGTTTGGTGTTCTTTCAAATTCCTTTCTTTAGTAATCTCTTGGTGTAGTAAACATTTTACCTACATCAAATATTCACCCTTATCATGGAATCATCCATGATCAAGGTACTTTTAGCTTATAACGGTGAATCACGAGTATAATGTTGCTCTCCAAAACCTTTTGGAGGTTTAGGACAACTAGTGTATCCAACCTTTTGCAAATTCTCATTAAATATGAGAACATGACTTTTGCCATATTATACTCTATCATGTTGCAACCAAAACTTCGTTTCGGATATCACAATATCTTCCACACATCATGGTTTCTGAAACAACTCTTTCAGATCCTAGATAACCTTGATATTAAGACAATCCTTTGAATATCAAGAATCATGAAGATAAACATGATACTTATATACTAACACTGGAATTGTTACTCTTGATTTAATACCAACTATTAAATTTCACGGAGTAACCGGAACTTACTGAAAGTTTGCAATAGGACTTTTAAACTTTAGATTAACACTTCAAAAACAATACGATACCAGTTCGTAAAGTAACTAACCAGAATTCTATAGTTCTATCATCACAATTATAACTAAGCGCAAGGTGGTAAACGGATGCCAATGACTACAACAACTATGCAAATTCACTTTGATTTAATTTATGATAAATAGTGTTCAACTTTTAATCATTTTGCCGTTGAACTCCCACTCAAAACAATACCCCTCACATTGTTTTAGTGATCAAACGAACCAAATCCACCACATCAAAACCGATCATCACGAGAGTTGATGTAGCTTCAATGGCGAACAATCATCATGTTCATCATAACTACTATATGACTCATGCTTTACCTTTCGGTGATCCGTGTTCCGAGACCATGTCTGTACATGCTAGGCTCGTCAAGATTAAACCTTAGCTTCCGCATGAGCAAATCTGGCTTGCTCACGTTGTATACACTCGCAGAATCTAACACACCCGATCATCACGTGGTGCTTCGAAACAACGAGCTTTAGCAACGGTGCTTACTAAGGATGAACACTTTAAAACTTGAAATTGTGTGCTTGAGGGATCATCTTATAATGCTACCGTCGTAAACTAAGCAATACAAGATGCATAAAAGGATTAACATCACATGCAATTCATAATATGTGATATGATATGGCCTTTCTTCTTTGTGCTTCCGATCTCCATCTTCAAGCACGAACATGATCACCATCATCACCGGCATTGCATCAAGGTCAATGACGCCGCTCCATGGTTGTCGTCCACCAGCTTCAACTATTACAACTACTTTGAATAGACACGCGGGTCTTAACAGAATTTAAAGACAACCATATGGCTCCTGCCGGTTGCCAACTTATAATAAGGAACATTGCATACATCAAATATAATCACAATCATGTCCATATCACATCACAGCACACCCCTGCAAAACAAAGTTAGACGTCTCTAATTTTCTTTGCATGTTTTACGTGGTTTGGGGCTTTCAATAAGTGTCGTTCTAACTTACGAACAAGAACCACAACATTGATACTAGTATTGTCAATCACCCGTTGTAAATTGAATCTTAACTATGTTGGGAGAAACAGGCACCCGCAAAGCCACTTATGCAATACAAGTTGCATGTCAAGCATGGAGCAAGTCTCATGAACGATGTCATGTAAGGTTAGCCCGGGCCGCTTCATCCCACCATCCCGCAAGATGCAAAGTACACAAGAAGCAATCGACAATAAAAGCATCAACGCCCACAATGAACATTGTGTTCTACTCGTGCAATAGATCTACATATAGACACGGCTCTGATACCACTGTAGGGGTTCGTAGCATGGAAAACAAAAAAATTCTACCGCATGAACACACGATCAAGATCTAATCTATGATCAAGCCAAGATCTATCTACTAGATTGTAGCAACGAGTCAATAGAATACTAACCCTCGAAGATCCAAAGCGGTTAACGAGAGCAGATTCTCGTGGGTGATGTAGTCGTACACTTCCGATCTCAAGATCGCGTAGACGATCCTTCCGGTGCCGGCAGCGCTCCCGCAGTCGGTCACACGTTCGGTACTCGAGAAGACCTTCCTCTCCCTTGTTCCAGCAGGCAGCGGAGGTTGTAGCACTCTCCTCGCGATTCCGGCAGCACGACGACGTGGTACCGGAAGTAGAGGGGAGATCTCGCAAGGCTTCGCCTTAAGCCGGAGGGAGTATGGTGGAGTATGAGAGAGGCCATGGTGATCTACGGTTTAGAGGGCACCAAGGGGAGGACTTGGTTGGTGGATAGGGTTTGGGGAAACCCTAACTCGCCAAGTTAGAGGAGCTCTAGGCGGCGACGACTTGGAGGAGGCCGGCGGCTAGGAGGCTAGGGTTTTTGGGGGTGTAGGAGGTGTGTCTAGGAGGGGATCCCTGCCCCTCCTTATATAGGTGGAGGGAGGCGCGCCAGGGGAGGGGAGTCCCTCCCCAACTTGGCCAAGGAGGGCCGGCGGTGGGGGGAGGAACTCCTCCCCCAACTCGGTTTCAACCTCCCCTCCACTTCCCAAAATAGCCGTTTGACTTTCAAATTGGCGTTTGACTTTTTCAAACAAGGATTTGAATAAACCCTTTATTTTGTTCAGCGATGACACCTAGTACATGATGCAATCTTACCAACTTGATATAACCCATTCATGTACCCTTCCCCTCTGGAGTGCCGGACATTCCGGAACCTTCTAGAACATTCCCGATGAAAACACCGGAACCATTCTCCAACCCCGAAACAGGACTTTCCTTATATGAATCTTATTCTCCGGACCATTCCGGATCTCCTCGTGATATCCCGGATCCCATTCGAGACTCCGAACAACATTCGGTCTCTTTCTCATCAATCCATAACTACTCAAACAACGTCGAATCCTTAAGTGTGTCTCCCTACGGTTCGTGAATTATGCGGACATGATCGAGACACTTCTCCGATCAATAACCAATAGAGGAATCTGGAAATTCATATGGTTCCCACATATTTCTACGATTACTTTGCGAACAAATGAACCACTTACATACGATACCAATTTCCCTTTGTCTCACGATAGTTTACTTATCCGAGGTTTTGATCGTCGGTATCTCTGCATACCTAGTTCAACCTCGTTACCTATAAGTACTCTTTTCTCGTTCCCGTGGTATGTGATCCCTTGTGATACAGTCACATGCTTGCAAGCTAATTGGATGACATTCCACCGAGAGGGCCCAGAGTATATCTATCAGTCATATGGATGGACAAATCCTACTCTTGATCCATGTGTCTCAACCCATACTTTCCGAACACTCAATGCCATCTTTATAGCCACCCAGTTACGGTGTGGTGTTTGATGTCATCAAAGCATCCTTCCGGTGATGGTGATAAGCATGATCTCATGGTCGAAGGAATTAGGTTACTATGTATCAGAAAGCTTATAGCAAATGAACTATATTAAATGACTTGATCTTTATGCTACGCTTAACTATAGGAGTATGTCCATCACATCATTCTCCTAATGATATGACCCTGTTGTTAATAACATCTCTATGTTCATGATCAGGAAACCATGATCATATATTAACCAACAAGCTAGTTTAACAAGAGGCTTTACTAGGGACTCTTTTATGTTTACAAATCACACAAGTATTAATGTTTCCGGTTAATACAATTTTAGCATGGTATGTAAACATTTATCATAAGTATGAAGATATGATAATAACCTCTTTATTATTGCCTCTTGGGCATATCTCCAACATCTTATATTATCATATTCTTACATTTTAAGTTGCAGTATTACTGTGTTTTTCACCAAGCGGGTGAGAGGTGATCATCGACGGCATGCCTCGCCGCATATAGATCGACAATATCCAGCACCAGTGAGTTTGTTTCCTCAAGCTCTAAGTGATCTTTTATTGTCCCAACATGAATACATTTTATCATTGATCTATAATATATCATATTATCATCAAGTGAACAAATTAATGGTCTATATATGCACTAATGTCCACGTACAGTTCGAAACCATTGAT
Organism: Avena sativa; assembly: GCA_916181665.1. Lineage (NCBI taxonomy): Eukaryota > Viridiplantae > Streptophyta > Magnoliopsida > Poales > Poaceae > Avena > Avena sativa. The sequence continues at coordinate 292,635,602 of OV702296.1, forward strand.
CTAATGAAGCATATATTATACAGTTCAGAGTCATTTGTAATATTACAAACACGTTACCTGTCCAGGTACTTTCCCTTGATTGCTTTTTTTCAAAAGAGAAGAGCGATTGATATTTGGTTATGTCTGCAGTTTCATTTTCATTTGCATATTTAATATATACTATATGCTCCTAATTCGTTTGCCTAGCAGTTTGCCGCGCAATTGTTAGATGACTTGATTGTTTCGATATGTTCTCTTTTTAGGGTTATATCCAGGAAGACCCTGATGTTTTTATAGCTAATAGAAGTTGTATTTGCTAAACACTTAGTTGACGATAAAATTAAAGCTACATTATGATTTATCTACATGTAAGATTTACAGAATTTCAGTGGCAACCTGAAGGCCAAGGTTCCCACATATCATGAATTAACCATGTTTAATTTTTCCTTGGCACTTTGCTAAACTTATGAAGTTCAAACTGATGAAGTGCCTTGGCACATGCTATACGGTCTTGCAACATGATTGAAATCTCCTACTCCCTCCGACCCATATTAATTGACTTGGATTTGCCAAAATTTAGATGAACCTATATACTAAATAGTGTCTAGATTCATCCAAATCTAGACAAATTTGAGTCAATTAATATGGATCGGAGGGAGTAACAGATAAACTATTCTTTAAATATTGGTGAAAATTTATTTCGCCTATCCAAAGAGTGCAGTATTCCCATAGGGAAACCGCTAACTTACATGCATATTACAATAGTTATGTCCCCTCTAATTTGGTGTGTGTTTTCAGTTTTGTCGTCTCTTTTTCTGTTTTAAACATTTATTCTCAATGGGGAATTGACGATTAAGAAATAATTTGATAGTTTGGAGCGAGATAAGAAAACATAAGTATACAAATATACATTGATATATGGTTTTTTATTTATATTTAAACTAGAAGTGTTCTGGTTTGTACCATGTTGCACCGAGGTAGTTCTACTGCCAAGTACTATATGTTCATGCAAGCCATTCCCAAAATGTACAATACTGGCTCGGTGCTACATTACTGGAATCTTAGTTTGTCTTCCTTATGTGTAGATCTCATACCATGCAGGATTGGCTTCTGGTATTCCAGTGTAACACTATCCAGTAGAGTATTTGATGGGCTTCCTTCTTTGGTAAAAATCATTTCATGCTATAAGTGTAATCGGTGAAAAACCTTCTTCGGTGAAAAATCGTTTTGTATTAATTCTTTCAGAAAATAACTTCTAAGTAGAATGGCATGTTATTTACTCAGAATGTTGCATCCAGCAGTGAAATTTGGTGTATATATACCATCACTCTGAAGGGCATAATATAATGTGAGTTCTCTATGGCTTCACGTCAGCCACTCCGAACAAGACAGTGTCATAGTGATTAGTTTTATTATTTATTACTTGTTAGAAATTACAAAGTGTTTTTATCCATCCAACCTTTCTTTTGGTGTTGATTTATAGTCAGCTGATGATAGAAAGAAGCCACAATTTCTGTTATAGCGATGCTTTATTAAATTGGTGTGCCCACCTTAATATTTCTATCATTTGCAGCACTAGAGTTGTAAAACCACCATATTCATCTTACAACAGTAACACGCCATGATGAACCTATAACAAATGGAAGAAATCCAATTTCAGCCGTACTGTTTTGTGGTTGGCTTGTGGACTTGATGCTTCATACTCTTTTGTCAGAGTATTTTGGGGGTTTGCATAAAGTTCATATTTCTTAGTAAGAAGAGGTAACCTGAGCAGTGTTATGAATGAGGACAACAAGACTAAATAGCTTATCACTGAGAAGGACAAGAAGATTAAATTAGCTTACCAGGTAAACCGTGTTAAATGTTACATATGACATTACTCGGTTCATCATTAGAAGTGAAATAACTCTAGATGAAATTAAACAATTACTTGGCGGCTTCAAAAATTTACAATTCTTTCAGCGGTGGGTGCTTTGTTTACATTTGATGACAGTCTTTTTAGTAAAATGTTAGTGTTACAGCTCACCCTGTTGCTCTGTTTAGAATGTAGGCGCTCTATGTAATGTGTCGACGTTGTCTTGCATCCCATGAAAATGAAAATGCAACTGTAAGCCTTTAACACGGTGTGAAAACATTATAATATCAGCGAGAGCAAATTATGCCCTTCAAAAACTCAGTATTGCCTTATTCTTTATGTCAGTTTCTGTTGCAATGCTTCTGTATTGTTTCTCTTTAACAGTATGGTGTATTTAGTGATATGTACTTTTCATCGGGTGGCCACGTGCCCAGAACATACAACGATTGTTTGAAAAGAGATGAATAAGCTAAGTGTAGCCTGTAATTTGTTGCATTTTGGTTTATACGTCAAAAGTTGGATAAATTGACATAGAATTATATGCATACGTTTTGCCCATTCTTGTCTTGAATGCAAGGAAGATTTGGCAGAAGTTACTTTCTGCGTTTAATATCCAAGAAGCCATATCCTTGGACCTACGCCTTGCAAATTTAGATATCCATCAATTTGTTAAGTTGCTGTTGCTCCCCATGTTAATACGACCTCTAAAAAGCTTCTTAACAAGATACAATTGTGATTATACCATACCGCCTAGGATTGCTGATGTTATTACTCCATAGATGTAGATTTTCCTGCAGATTATCTTACTGGATGGTTAGTTGATATGTTATTTTGTGCTTACTATATGTGTGTTCTTATATTGTACACATCTCATTAACTTTGAAATCAAGATGAATTATAAATGTATTTTCTCTATTTATAGGGGATGTGCATTATCTTTGTTGATGACATCAATCTGACCGAGGTTACAAAATATGAAGCTAAGCTTGCTGAGTGTCATTTGAAGCTAATGGCTTCATCAAACTGAGCAAACATGCCAAGAGATAAAATCTCTTAAGGCTAAGCTAGACAATGCTCACTATGGAAATGATGTAGCCATGGTGCAATTTCGTCTGCCTTTGTTTTTGTAGCAGCCAGCTTTTTGATCAACTGTTGTTCTAGGAACTATTGCTTCCTTTTGATGGCACTACTACCCACTAAAATAAATGGTCTCGACTATGTCTTCTTTCAACTTTGTGTATTCAATCACAGACAGTTATGTTGTGAGTTAAGATAGTTCTCTTTGAGACATTTATTATCTGTTTTTATTAAGAACTACTTAGAGTATGTGTAATATATGCCCCTATGTTTGGTACTCTATAGTTGTCTAAGTACCTGGTGGCTGATACTTTGGGTATGGAGGCCAGCTCGCCCGGGTTCGAATCCCAGCTATGGTAGACTCGAAAAATCGAGTCCCAGCTGAGTCACGCTAGAACAATAAACCAAATGTCTCACCTATCTAATAATTTATAACCAAGGAAGGGATTATTGCCCCATTAGTTTTTATGATGCAAGCAGTATAGTTACTTACCTTTTCAAGTGTTTCCTCTTTGCATAATGTATTGTTACATCTCATATCTAACCAGGTATATACTAATGGTTTAAAAGTTATATAGAACATTGCAATAAATCTCATTAAAATTTTCTATAAGAGGCAAAGCATCTCAGCTAAATTAATAATAAAAACATAGATAGCAAAATCTAAAAGCTCCATAAACTTACGCTTAGTAGGTGGAAAGTCTACGGGCCCGTGCGCCGAGGCGCACTCCTAAATCTAGTCAGAGTTATACGCTATAGTACTCATAGCTTTCTCGTGAATCCAACACATCACACTGTGGGTTTGTGAGGCCAACCCATCATGAGCAAGTTGCCAGATGTCAGTTTGATGGAACCCTCCTTTTTGACCAGTTATTTGTGGTCAGTTATGAGTAAACAATGAATTGAGGTATATAGGAAGAGTGCAGCATGTAAATCGAGACAACAGTCATTGTATATAATTTTTAGCTAGTTCAGCCGTGTTTGTACTATTTTTCCCACACAAACGTAAGAAAGTTGCCACTCAACGTAGCAAACTGCAATTTGTTGCCTGATTTCTCAAGCAAAAAAGCACAAACTAGGCATGCCATTCATGCAGACAAAATATGAATGATAAATAATTGCCGACTTACAACATTTAATAAGTAGTAGTCCCATAATTATGTACTTGACCTTTCTTGTTATTTTCTTTATGCATGTGAATCCTTGATCTTTCTTTTGGTCAACACAGGGATTCAGTATACATAGGACATGTTAGGGCAGACCCAGAGTTATTTAAAGAGGCCAGCATACCACAATAATATAATCACCTAAACTGAACAATGCGTGCATAGCTGAAGGATTCAACACTCGAAGTCACAAAGTAAGCAGCGATGGAGACAAGCATAACGTTCATCACCGGGGCATGTAGCGGTGTGCTCTGCGTTCTGTGAAGTTACGAGTGAATGGAGATCTTCCAGCAGGCTTTTCATGCCTATTCAAGCTATGAAGTCTATCTGCTAGATCGCGAAGCTGATTTACGCAACGCGGCTAAACCTGATCCTTACACCTCTGCGCATGCCTGCATCCCTTATTAGGCTTAGCCCCCCGAGAGATGTTGAAATGATCTTCCTGACACCTCCCACTCTTACATTGACAGCATCAGTACATCATGAGTGAAGACGAAAAAAGGCCACGAGGCACAGCTCTAACACCTTTATGACACTCCGCATGATCAGTTTCTCTTCTATTTTCCTTCTCCTTCGGTGCTTCACATCTAAATGCTTTATATACAAAGATTGGGAACAAACAAGAAGGGTAGTGCAGTGTATGTATGAAACAATTAGTGTTGCATTGATGATACTCGTACATAGTAGGTGATGTATTATGATCTAATGCTGCTTACATGTCAGACTCGTTAGTGCATTCATAAAGAAAGTAGATGAAACAAGAATGGTGTGCTTCGGTATCCCCCCCCCCCCCCCCCAACTTAAGTTTGCATGGGTCAAATTTTTGACCCGTCGAAACCTATATTCAGACTATGTATACCTCCGTATAGGTGTAATCCGTCGAGCTGGGTATACTCCATGTTCTCATCGGATGATCCCACCCCCCATTATCGTGATCTATATCTTTGTATGCCATGTTTTGAAATTTTGTTGCTGTTTCTATATAGCTCCCGATTTCCGCCTTCCGGACGCACGTGAGTATATGTTGTATATGTCTAAGAGGATCATACAGGCTTTGGGTGGGTTCTTACGGTCTTGGAAACGAATCAGTATAGAGTTTTTATTGGCGAAGTTTGAAAAGGAGGGGGGACACCAAAGCAAAAGTGTAGATGACCTAGAAGCCTGGAATTGATTTCTTGACTTCTGCATACATGATGGTAGAACCGTGTTAGTTAGTTAGTACTATAAATAAACAACCGAACACCGAGGTCCTTATGATTTCAAACAAAAGATAATCTTGTGGTGCCAACTTTGGAAGTATTTTCCTTTATACTAGTCATATACAATAGTGCAACCGCGAAGAGCTTTTCTCCATCAGTGTTCAATTTTTTAGCCTTGAAGTTGAACACTTTCCAATACATTTTGTATTCTATATCCTCCAGGAGACCACATTGATGAAATTTCACGTGATTTGTGATGCTTTCTCAATCATCTGGCAACAAGTCCTATCCACCCAATAGAGTTGTCGGCTACAAAGGAGTGCACTGGTAACTTCCTCACGAATTCAGTAGTCTGCACACCATGGATTTGTAAGACCAATCTGTCACGAGTGGGGTCTCAACTTTCATTTTGGTTGCACCTCATTTTTCGATCAGCCATGTGTAGGCCTTCATGAGTAAACCATGAAACTGATCCCTTTAGGTAGACCTCACAATGTACAGGTCGTCAGTCATTAAAATTCAGACTAGTCATTGTATAAAGAGCAAGTTTGGTTGTATATGTAACATTTATTATTTATCCGCACAAGCATATCAATCTTGTTCGTTGTACAAAGAGCTAGTTCGGGTGTATATGTATCATTTATTATTTATCCGCACAAGCATATCAATCTTGTCATTCAATATAGAGAACTACACAATTTGTCTTCGGCTTTCTCAAGCAGAAAAACACAATTAGATGTACAATTCATGTAGATGAAATACAACCAGTAAAATAATCATCAACTCGTAGAAGCTAATACCTGGCAAAAAAACGCGTAGAAGCTAATACTTAATTATGTTCTTGAAAAATTCTTATTTTTATGCCTCTGAATCCATGATACTTTACCTTATCAGCCAAAGCATTAAGTATTGTACATGACATAGAGCAGAACCAGTGTTATTTGCGGATCATATTTGATAGAGACCAGCATACTACATCATTGCATACTTCGAATAGATTAGATACAATCAGCTGAAGGGACAGATGCAGACATAGTGTATAGTAAGCTGGAAGGGTCAAATATTTGAAGATTTCTAGGATTTAGGGTTTAGGGTTGATGATTAAGCTGATTCTTGGTAGTTTTACACTATGTCCCGAAGCTGATTTATGTTGCGACAGGTGAAGCCGACATGAGGACTTCAGTGTCTCCCTGTATCCTGCATGAGGCTCAATCCTTACCATACGTGGATATCATTTTTCTGACGCCTCACACCCCTATGTAGATGACGTGAACGAAGACAATCAAAAGAACATGGGCTTCGCACTATCACACCTCCCACTACCATTTGTTCCTCTTCTATTTTGTTTCTCTCTTTCACTCTCGCAGCTCACGGACGGAGGTAGAAGAAAGGAGACAACAAAGCATTTTTCTGCCGGCGACAAACGCTGCCACGGACACACCAACGCCCTAATCTTTTCCTTTTAAGCAGGCTCGCAAACGGGCAGTATACAAGGGGGGCCTTTATACACAGGGCTAGCGCACGCGCTCCACTCACCCATGACGACGTGCTCCACGATCCGCTCGCCGTGCACCGCGTATGATGCGGCCAGCACCAGCGGATCGCCTAGGCTGCCCCCTATACTCTCGCAAACTAACTGACTCTAATCAAACGAACTCAAGTGACGTAGCTAAACAATGACTCGAAACAAGATACGGTCAGGTTTATTCCTAACAAATGCTTTGTAAGATAGAGAACAAACAAGAAGACCAGTGGCGGAGCGTGACCAAAGGCATAGCGGGGGCCAAACTGAACCTTTTCGGATTTTCTTTAACCATGAACCAAATTTTTGCTGCAATTTCAAGTTTTATTCTAATAACAAGAGATGATTTTCAAGCTTAAAATGCACTTATCACTTCAATTAAGCAGGAATTAACCTACCAAATAAGGGAGGTAAATATTTTTTGGCCAGGATTCACCGAAATGGCCAATAGTGATTTCTTGACGCACATAGGAATTGACATAGTGCAAGAGATCCGATGGGCAGGAAGGAAAATCATCAGCGGTCAATGGCCCAAGTCTGAAGAAAAAACAAAAATTAACCTACTGCCACTACAGTCATCAATGCGCTGAGGTGGAGAAGTAATAAAGACAGGACGAGGCCTCTTTCTCGTAGCTCCTTTGTGTTTGATAGCTGACCAGTAAACAAAGAACGATCAATACTGTAGAGAATATCTCTAGAAATATATGTGCCCAGCTTTTGGAAGGGGGGGCACTGGCCCAGTTTCACCTCCAAGGCGCTCTGCCAGTGAAGAAGACGGTAGTGAATACTATGTACCGAACGTGTGTTGTATATATATTGGTGATAGATGTACATATTGGGTGATGTATTATGATGTACCCCTGGTTACAGGTGAGACAAGCTATTGCATTTATCATGAAAATAGACAAAACAAGAACAATCGATGACCTGGAAGGGTAGAATCAATTTCTTTAATTTTGTCACACATACCGGTAGTACCATGATTAGTTGTTACTCCCGCTGTTCCATACGAATCTAGACAAATCAGAGTCGAGTTTTATGGAATGGAGGGAGTACTAAAAATAGACAACAACACTAAGTGTTCTCTTGTTTCAAACAAGAGGTGAATGTTCCGGCGCCAACTTTAGAAGTATTTTCCTTTATACTAGTAAGATTAAATCATGCAATCTGAAAGAGCTTACTACGTACATCTCTTTTGATTTGTAATGCTTGGCTCTAAAAATACACTAGAAAAATAAGACCTAATTAAATGATGGATCCTATATTAAGGATGCATGTATGGTCTAAATAAATAAAAATTTAAGGCGCGCGGTATTTTGCGCTATCCGGCACGGCATATTTGGAGCGCCGGCTAAAACATGTTGCAAAACACTAGCTCGTGCGTGAAGGAGCAACCATCCACCTAAAAATTTCACACACGACCGCCCTCCTTCCATCGCGCGCCGCCTCCGGTGATGGACGGCTACACCGGCACCCCTCCAACACCTCCCTACTCGGTCGCCCCAGTTTCGCCGGCGTAGGAGTTTTTCCGCTGCTCGCAACCGTCGGCCCTAGGAAACCCTAGCCTGCGTGCGGCCTGTTCCTACTCCGTAGCTGAATGCGTAGGGGAGCCCCGTGCCACAGCCACCGATGCCCGATGCAAAGTCAAGGAGCACCGTCTCAAAGTTCCCGGTGGCCACGACGGCGAGAGTCCAAAATAAAGGCTAAGATGGGCAAGGCGGGCGTTGCTCGGCGTATCCAACCTCTGGCCGCCCATACGGCTGCTCAATTCCATCCTCCACTACCGCAAGAGCTAGCGAGTGCATAGTTTAGCGTGCGGCTGATGCGCGCAATGTGTTTGAAAAAATGACTACACGGTCTGAAATCGCTCTTTTTTGTTTTTGCTTTGAGATAGATGAATAGAAGTGACGAATTTGACTTGTGTTCATTTCCGTACACTATAGTATTGAGGATGACACGTTTATGTCCACTATGAGCATTGGATTATCTTTTTCACATGCGTATTTGTCTCAACAAAATGTCGGCCAACAAGAAGATGAATATGAAGTGGAGGAGGATGGTGAGGGTTTGATCGATGCACCGAAAGTAAGGGCGGGCAACTACACCACAGAGGATGATGTTTTGCTTTGTAAGACATGGTGCAAAATTGGCATGGATCCGGCCGTTGGCACGGACCAAACTAGAGAGTCATATTGGGTTAGGATGAAGGAGTTGTTTGATACGAACAACAAGGGTGTAGTTGAGTGTATCAATCGATATCTTCATTCTCATTGGGGGCTTATTTCCACGGATTGTCAAAAGTGGTCGGGGGTTTTGGCAGCTGTTGAAAAAATGAACCCAAGTGGCACAAATGATAAAGATATGGTTAGTTGTTTTCTTGTATTATTCTTTTTCGGTTACATGTGCATTACTTCTCTTTTTTTGTTGATCTCCATAACTCATTACTTCTCCTTTTTGTTAATGTAACTTAACATTGCCCAAATTTGTTCAAAGAAAATGGAAGGAAAAACAAGAAGGGAAAGAAGATTCAAGGAAAGTCATTTACATTGGCCTATTGCTACAAAGAGCTAGAGAATGAAGATAAATGGAAGAACAATGATGTGTTGGAAGTACCAACAAAAGCAAACAAGGGAAGTATGGAGGCAACACTCATAGATGCTGATGAAGCATCAAGTGACGATGTCAAGATAAGCCCTACTCCTAACTCGGTGCAAAGACGAAAAGGCCCATGGAAAAGAGGCAAGCAAAAGAAAAGGGGGAGAAGTCCGCGGATGATGACATAGAAAAATCTATGGAGGCAATTGTGAATGCAAGAAAGGAAGCAAACGAGGAGAGGAAGTTTTGTAGGGACAAAGAATCGTCGGTCGAGGCTAGGAGGGACGCCGCCGAGGAGAGGAAGGTAACATTAGAGGAGAAGAAGGTAGCCATGGAAGATAATAAACGCCTCGAGGAACAAGAGAAACATATCTTATTCATGGACTCCTCCAACCTCTATGAAAGGAAAACATAATACATAAACATTTTTCATGATCAAGTGTTGACTGACAAACTACATGAAAGGAGGAATGGGGGCACCTATGACTGGCTTTGGAGGCATGAGTGCCATGGGAGCACCGTCGGGTGGATTGATGGCTTCCATGAATGCTCCCATGCCTCCTAATCCTAAACCAGGATGCTTTTCTTTTTTCTCAGATTTTTGGGGAGGCCGTGTGATTTGTTTGGCAGCGACACGTGTCCTCATGTCGGGTCTGTGTGCGTTCCTGGGTGACTTCTAGCGTTTCATCTTGGTGGGCCAGACATACTTGATGCTGATGTGTGTCCTTGTAGGGTTATGTGGTCCCTGTATGTCATTCTCTTGAAAAAAAACGTCGGCTTCTCTTGGTATATTTTGGTGTGCCCTTATTGCTAGAATGTTATCATTGCCTACTTGTCTCTATGTGACCATTGCTCTTTTGTCATATATTATATTATCATTTCATATTTGTCTCTATGTGATCATTACCCTTTTGTCATATATTTTTTCTTTTGACCTACACTCAAACTATCACACATGTCTCCCTCTTCCGGCCACACCGCTTTGAAATTTTTTTTCTCAGTTTACAGGTGCTGCATGGTGGGTTTTACACCGCTTTGACTGGGTTTTGTATCTACACGTGTCCATTTAGCTGCTCCCGTGTCAAGACCGTGGAGTATTCTAGAGGCTTTCGTCATCTATAAATATATTTATCATTGTCTATTTGTCTCTATGTGATCATTGCCTTTTTGTCATATATTATGTTATCATTGCCTATTTGTCTCTATGTGATTATTGTCCTTTTGTCATATATTATTTTTTCCCTGTACTATACTCAAACTATCACACGATGCCTCCCTCTTCCGGCCACACCGCTTTAAATTTTTTTCTCAGTTTACAGGTGTTGCATGGTGGGGTTTTACACAACTTTGACTTGGTTTTGTATCTACACGTGTCCATTTAGCTGCTCTTGTGTCAAGCCTATGGAGTATTCTAGAGACTTCCCAGTCATCTATAAATATACTGCTACCGATTTGGTCCCTCTATATCCAGTCTAAACTTTTATATATTCATGTTTGGCTTGGTCCAACACGTGTGGAAAGCCGCTCCCATGGTGCCCAACACCATTAACTCCTCACCGCCGTCGTCCCAGTCTCCCGTGCTCCCGCCGCCTGTCGCATCCAGGACGCCGTCGCGGCGGAGGGAGGGTGCCCATGTTGTACGACTTCGATGACCTGCTGCACGCGTCAGCCAAGGTTCTCGGTAAGGGTTACGTACGGCGGCCAAGGCCGCGTCCGAGACCACGCCGGCCGTGGCGGTGAAGCGCCTCAAGAAGACGTCACTGCCGGAGCGCGAGTTCCACGACAAGATCGTGGCGATCGGCGGGATGGACCACCCGAATGTCGTGCCCCTGCAGGCCTACTACTTCAGCAAGCACAAGCGGCTCATGGTGTAAGAGTTCGTCGCCACGAGCATCCTCTCATCCATGCTTCACGGTACTAACTGTTTTTGTCATCCTTGTCGCACAGCCCCTCTTCTTCTACCTTGAGCCAATAGTCCTCAGATTCTCTTTGTTCTTATGTGAAATTTCTTCTCGTGTTCGAATTGTGTAAAATTTCTGTACTGCTCAAAACAGTTCAGGCAACCCCGGCTCCGGGCGATCGCCGCTGAGATGGGAGTCGAGGAGGCGCATCGCGCTGAACTCGGCGCACGGGCTGGAGTACATCCACGCGACGGGCTTCAAGGTGGCGCACATCAAGTCGTCCAACATACTCCTCGTCCGGTCCATGGACGCGCAAGTGGCCGACCATGGCTTGGCGAGCATGGTCGCCGGCGCGCCGTCGATGCGCTTGGCAGGCTGCCGCACGCCGGAGGCCGAGGCAGACCAACGGCGGCTGTCGCAAAAGGTCGATGTGTACAGCTTCGTGGTGCTACTGCTGGAGATGCTGACGGGGAAGGCGCCGACGAACGACGTGCTGCACGACGAGGGGTGGACCTACTGTGGTGGGCGCAGTGATCGACACGGAGCTCCTGAGGCACCACGGCGCGGAGGAGGAGATGGTGGAGATGCTGCGGCTGGCCATGGACTGCACCGTGACGATCCCAGAGCAGCGGCCGACCATGCCGGAGATCGTCGTCCGCATCGAGGAGCTCGCCGGCCCAGGGTTGGTGCCGTCGACGGGCCTGCCTGGACAAAGCTACCTTGAAATAAGGTTATCGTATAGATAAAGGCCCAGTAGTGTAATCAAATTCATTGATGTTTCAGTGGTAGATCGTAGCAAAACAAAGATATAGATGCGTCTTTTCTTTTTGATAGAAACACTGATGCATTCCATACGACGGCTCGCTGGCCATATCGCCAGCAACAAGGTCTAATACAAATTCGGGGTATTGGCCGAGCCAAGTCTCTAAATGGCCGCTCCCCATACAGACTCCATGCACAGCTAAAGTGTGCGCAGCACCATTACATACTTCATTACAATGTATTACATTTACAACATTTAGACCCACGCACTCTCTTTTGGAATTTTACATCTCTCAATGGAGTACCTAATTCAGATAGATCATACTCGTCGCTTGAGATGGCATGCTTCAAAATCATGGAGTCTGTCTCAAAAGTTACAGTTTGGCAGCCCATTTGAGAGGCGATGATAATTGCTTGTTGTAGTGATAGAGCTTCCGCATGTAGTGAATTAGCAATATGTTCCAGATTGTCTGTCCCTCCTGCCAGCAATGTACCCTGGTCATTCCGGATGGTGAAGCCCCAACCTCCGGATTTTTACGACTCCTTAAAAGCGCAGTCAGTATTTACCTTTAGAATACCTGCAAGTTGTGGCTTCCACTTTTCCATCGTCTTCTTTGTGTCCACCTTTTCATGAGTCTTGGCCTTCAAACGATCAGTTAAGTGATAGTTAATAGAAGAGGATAATTCATTTGTCGATCTTATTATGTCCCCATTGTTTACCTTATTTCTCTCATGCCACCACAACCATAAAAGATGTAGATGCTTCTTGACGTAGCAAAACCTGTAGAAGCTTCTTGACGTTGCGTGAGAGTTTTGGAGCATGTTTATTTTTCAATGTAGGGTTGAATTTATATTTGAAAGCAAATAGTTGCCTATAAAAAAATTTAGATAAAAAATAAAACCTTGCAGCTTGTATTTGGAAGCAGTTTGCAGGTAGCCTTATGTTATTTCCAATATCTACTTGTCGAATGTCTTTAGGGACAATGGCATGTTTAGATATAAATCTGGTAGCTTTTTGTGCAAAATTATCATAGAGGAGAAAACTTTGTTCTATGTTGGAACAAGCGATCCTTCAGATTTACGACTCTGAACCAATGAATTTAGGAAAAAAAAACTAATTTGTCAAGGAGAGATTGTGCAATGTAAGATTCAATTTTACTATAACATTAAACTTTTAATAATACTAAATACATTTTACCCCCGTTTACTAAACATGATTCTCTATAAGAGCTATTGTTCCCTCTGGTTTTCTTGCTGCAGCATATGGTTTGTGGGTTGTCTTGCTTTTTTTAAATATTTTCTTGGTATTCTCTCTTTGCAAGCCACAAAGCTTATGCATGCAAGAAAAAGTTAAAAACTCATGTTAGATTGTGTGTAAGCTTCCAAGTGGTGTACAAAGTCTAAATAGTGGTGGGTGTAAGGAAAATATTGGTAGAGTCTAAGAAATCAATAGACATTCATGGAGGTTATATATTTTATATAGTTTAATAGAATCATCATGTATACGTACTAAGTATCTCATGTCTACGACTAGATGTGTTTTTAATAATGCTTGCACATATAATTTTCATCTGTAGCATGCTTTCATTTTCATGTCCACGTGCTTTCATTTTCAAGCCGACAATTATCTCAAAACTTGGTCATGGCTTGACTCTGTCTGAATTTTTTGACAGAACAGTTCTTCTAAACTTGCTAAGCACAACAAATACAGACTATAGAAGGAACTATTGTACTACATGTGACATGAATTTTTATGAAATGCCTAACCAGGTGATGGCAAAAAAAATTGCCAATCCACAAGGACAGCCTTACATTCCTCTATGTAGTTCACATCATTGTCTGGCGTGTTAATCTATTTCAGTTAGGCTTGGTTGGTGTGCATCCAGATGGTAGTATGGTGCGCTGATTCCTTAGAAAGGGCAACGTAATTGTTACTGGTAACTTTGGTAGTGAAATCTTACTATAAGCTCTACGTTGTTTCAAGGTTTCACACACTAATAAGGCAAGATATCAAACATACTTTTTTTATCTTTGGCAAACATTCTAAACATGGATTAGTGGATTGCTAAGTGTGGGGATTTATTATTTGGCGTTTGTTAATGCTACTTTTTTGGTGACACCCATTCATTTCCCCTTAATTATGATATGTAGTATTTGATCCGCCCAAAATGAACCAATGAGAAAGAAACGTAAAGGATGACTTTTATGGCTTTATTTTACTCATTTTCTTGGCTGCAATTTCAAATTGTTCAATGATGTTGTGTTTCAAGTGGTGGTTTTACTAGATATAATACACCCATACTATTTGATTGAAAGACAAAAGAGTTCTCACCTTATATACTATTGGAAGAGGGTTGTTTGTGGTCATTGGAAGAACTGTTTTATTGGAAATTTGTTGTCTTCGAATTTTATCTATTGGTATGGACATTTTTGTTCCAATCTTTTGAATTAATTTTTTTATGAACCTGCTAAGCAAATGTCTACAACATGCACTGTCTAGATTTAGTTTTTTCTCTTATTTTTTTCCTAATAAAAAGATGAATAGCTTTAAGAAGAGAAATCCAAAGCGCTTTTGATTATAGTAGGAATATGGGTACAACCCCAGATGCAAGTACGGAAACTTGAACCTGGACGCGCGGGGGTGCATTAACCCACCCCAATCACTGGGCTATGTCTTAGTCCACTTATTTTTCTCATAATACTTTGCAACTATCGTCCACATAGAAGTAATCACAAGGTCCAACACAAGAAGTTGTAGCTCAGCGCGCGCGGCGTGCCGCCGCGCCGTACCCAGCTAGTGCCTCCTATGAGTGATGGCTATGGAGATTCCACGTTTCATGTCAACACGTCCAAGTTTTCAATGAAAATGAAGCGAAAGATGGAGATGGTGATGACAAATATGATGATGTTTTGATGTGTTTGTGTGAACTTTATTTGTGTTAAAGTTGGTTGTGTCCGTTTATTCTTTTCTTTTATAGCACCTGTTGGAGATACTCTTAATTTAGTTAAAATATAGAATAGTACTAGAACAAATCTCAAAACAAAATCTAATTAGTTTGTTTAATACATAGGCTAAACAATTAGTCTGCAAATACACGGGCATTATGCTAGTTGTGCTAGTTTTATTTATGTTGAAGCAGGTCACGTGTAACTCTGAAGCGCTTATTTGATGGTAAGACATTGCGAAGGGGCAGGAATAGAAAGTTTAAGAATAGACGAAACTATTATTGGTAATCTGTGTGAGAATATATGATCGATCAAACATAACTAGCAACCATTCCGACATTTGGATTTCCAGTAAGGTCGACAACCGTCCCGGCGGGGAATTTGGGATCTCCACATAGGTCGTTGTAGGATGCATCGAAGACACGCAGGCTCACAAGCTTGGTAGCGTCCGGCAGAGGTCCCATGAAGCCATTGTGATCCAAGTGAGCCTCCACAAGGCTCACCATGCCGGGGATGAACCAGTCAAGTCGCCTGGAGAGCTTATCCGCAGAGTTCTGGCCACCGATATCAAGATACCTTATCTTGTTGTCAGCCCCGAAACCGCGGTGCACGATCCCCGAGAACAGGTTCCGCGCTAGAGACAGTCTCTCCAGAGCCGGGAACAAGGTGGCGTCGCCGAAGAAGTTCGGGAAGCCGTCGTTTATGGACGCGTTGTTGGCCGAGAAGCTCCGTAGGCGGGAGCAGGGGGCAACGTCCCCCTGCTGGAACGTTGCTATCGTCAGGCCGTTGTTGTCGAGTACGATCGTCTCGAGGGCAGGTAGGCCGGCGAAGAAGCCTTCGGGGAGTCGGAAGAAGGAGTTGCAGCCGAGGTCGATGGTGCGGAGGAACTGTAATGGCGTCGGCAGCACGGGGAGGCTGCCGGAGAGCCCGTTGAAGCTGAGGTCGAGGTTGGACAGGAATGCGAGCTTGCTTAGATCGGCGCCGTCTGGCTTGCCGTGGAGGCCGGCGTGGCTGGCGACGATGGAGGTGATGCGGCCAACTTCGTTGCAGCTCACGCCCGCCCAGGTGCACGGGTCGGAGGAGGACTGAACGGCCCACCCGATCGACTTGGCGATGGCTTGCATGGCCGCGGCGTCTATGGGGTTGGCGGCCGGCGCGCAGACTGCGCCCCAGGGGACGCCACCGCAGAGGACGACGACCAGGGCAACCGCTCGTATTGTCCACATCTGGTACACAATTGGATCGAGATCTCAAGATACGATCCGATTACATGATCGTCTAGCCGCATATATATAGTACGTCATGGAACGGGGAAACTTAATATTATTGAGATGCATAAAATCATGTTTCCCTCTCTCATAATAACTTTCAGTACCACTTTGAATAAAGTTGACAATATAACTGTCACAAGAAACAAATTTATCATCAGAATGAGCATACGTACAATCATCAAAAAGAGGTCCAAGGTCATAAACTGGATCAATAGAAGCAAGTTGTTCAACCCTGAAATCTTCATTAGGCAATTCATTTTTATAAGGAGCTTTAGCAAATTTGGAAAGTTAAACTCATAAGAATCTCCATCAAACTTAGTTAAAACTTTCTCTTTTTAACAACCTATAATAGAACCACAAGTATTCAAGAAAGGTCTACCAATGATAATAGGACATGTTTTACTAGCTTCAGAACCAAGCACCAGAAAATCAGCAGGATATTTAATCTTACCACAAAGAACCTCCACATCTCTTACAATGCCAATTGGACAAACTGTCTCTCTATTAGCAAGGTGAATAACCACATCAATGTCCTCAAGCTCATAAGGACCAATTTCATGCATAATTTCCCTGTAAAACTCATAAAGAATAGCACTAAAACTAGCACCAATATCACATAAACTATAATGGCAATGATCACCAATTCTAATAGAAAGCACATGGACACTAGTTTTCCTAGCTTTACTAGGATGAGAGACAATATTAGAAGCATCTTCACAGAAGACAATGTGTCCAACTTTCCAATAGCTACCATAGGTTCAATATTTATTTTCTCATCAGGTTCCACAGTTTTCTTTGTACCTTTGTTATTCACACTAATTAACATAGAACACTCCTTTACCTTAGCTAAGAAAGGTGTTTTCTCAACATAAGGTTCTGGCAAAATATGATCAATAGTACAAACTTCAGTATTTCTAGCAGGAACATGATTAACAACATCTTTATAAGGTGCATGGTACTTGTTCCACTTCTTTTTAGGAATTTCTATATAAGAGGCAAAAGCCTTAAAACAATTGATAATACTTTGAGAATCAAGACCATACTCAGTATTAATATCGTGGAAGTCATCAGTTTACATAAAATATTTAATGCATTCATAATCATAATTTATACGTGACTTTCTTCCTTTGTCATTCTCCCATACTTTAGTGTTCTCTTGAATACGGTCTAGGAGATCCTATTTAGCTTTTTCCTTCATACGTGTGAATGATCCAGCACAAGAAGTATCTAGTAAATCTTTATCATGAAGAGAAAGCCTTGCATAAAAGTTATTGATAATAATATTGTTAGGGAGTTCATGAATAGGACATTTAAGCATTAGTAACTTCAATTTCCCCTAAGCTTGAGCTATACTCTCTCCATCACGAGGCCAAAATTTATATATTAGATTCCTATCCTTATGGATCTCACTAGGAGGATAGAATTTAGAATAAAAGAGAGGTGCTATTTCCTCCTATTTCATGGATTGTCCATTCTTTAGCAGCTTATATCATTCTTCAGCTCTTCCTTTCAATGATATAGAGAGTAACTTCTTCTTTACCTGTTCAGTTGTGATACTTGCACACTTAAATAACATGCATAATTCATGGATAAAAAGCAAGTGGTCACTAGGGTGAACAGTTCCATCCCCTAAATAATAATTATCCATAACACGATCAACAATACTTGTAGGTATCTTAAAAGGATCTATCTCAACAAGCGGTGGTTCATCTACTACCCTAACAGTCGTAGTAGTTTTCTCAAACAGAAAACCAAGTGGGTTATCCATATTGGAAACAAAGTAACAAACAGAAATAAAAACAATACTCACAGTAGAAGTTTCCTTTACCATTTCCACTCTTTAATAGCGCTTCACTCCCCGGCAACGGCGCCAGAAAATAGTCTTGATGAACCACAAGTATAGGGGGTGTATCGTAGTACTTTCGATAAATAGGAGTGTCGATCCCAACAAGGAGTGTTGACTAGTGGTATGGAGCAGGAAATCTCTGTAAATACTTAGCAAACGGATTTTTAGGGGTTTTATGATAAAACAAGGAAATAAAGTGCAAGTAATAAAGACAGCAAATAATTGCAGCAAGTGGCCCAATCCTTTCTTAGCAAAGGATAAGCCGATGGAAATACTAATGAGGACCAAACATTCTCGAGGACACATGAGAATGTCAAGTGCTTTCACTTCATATAGCTGAGTAGTCTTCTTTGGTTTTATAAGTGTTGTGTGGGTGAACCTGTGCTAATGTACCGACCTTACTTGGACTAATACATACCTGTGATTAAACCCCTTGCAAGCATCCACAACTACAAGAAAGCAATTAAGATATAAACCTAACTACAGCCTTAAACTCTGAGATCCTACACTCCCTTGTGCAATGGTTTCCTAACGGGGGTTCAGGTTTCTGTCACTCCGGCAACCCCACAATTAGTAGACAAATACACAATGCATTCCCCTAGGCCCATAAATGGTGAAGTATCATGTAGTCGATGTTCACATGACACCACTAGAAGAATAGCACCACAACTTAAATACTAAACCATTGAATAATATCTCAACACAAGTCCACTAATAACTACATGACTTCTCTCATGTCCTCAAGAACTAAACGAACTACTCACGAGACATCATATGGTTCAAGATCAAAGATGATATGGTAATGGATAACAATCTGAACATAAACAATAATTCAATGGTTCCACTCACAAGCATCAACTACAATGGTAATCAACACCGGGAAAGTTTCCCCCAAGAACTATGCAAGATTCAACACAATTGTTACAGCGAGATAGAGTGTTGATGATGGTTCTGATGGAGATGATGGTGTGGATGATGATGATCCCGACGAATCCTAGCTTGATAATGGTGTTGATGGCGACGATCTCCTCTCTCCGGGAAGGAATTTCCTCAGCAGAAATTTGTCTGCCAGAGAGCTCTTTCTCTCTCGGTGTTTTCTGCCCCACAGAGGTGGCAGAATCTTTTTGTTGTCGCTCCCCGTGTATTAGGGTTTCGAGGAGAAGATATAGGCGAGAGGGCGGAGCCAGAGGTGGTCCAGGTGGGCCACACCCCCTGTAGGTGCGGCCTAGGGTGGCCCGCGCCTGGGGTGTGTGGGCCCCATTTGGCCCAACTCTGCCTCCCCTTCTGGCATTCTTCGTCTTTTGGGAAAATATGATTTTCCGTAGTTTTTCTTGTATTTTTCTGATCTTCGCGAAATTGCATCAAAACACCTCTTTTTTCATCAGAATGCTAACTCCGGCAGTTCATCCTCCAAGAATCATCCAACATGCAAAAACAGATGAAAATACATAAGTATCACCTCTTAATATGAAATACATCAATGAATAGATGCAAATTATGATATAGAATGGTGATGCAAATTGGACGTATCAGCGCGCGGTATTTTGCGCTATCCGACACGACATATTTGGAGCGCCGGCTATAACATGTTGCAAAACACTAGCTCGTGCGTGAAGGAGCAACCGTCCACCTAAAAATTCCATACGCGACCGCCCTCCTCCCATCGCGCGCCGCCTCCGGCAAAATTCCGGCGATGGACGGCTACACCAGCACCCCTCCAACACCTCCCTACTTGGTCGCCCCATTTCCGCCAGCATAGGAGTTTTGCCGCCGCTCGCAACCGTCGGTGCTAGGAAACCCTATCCTGCGCGCGGCATGTTCCTGCTCCATAGTTGAATGCGTAGGGTAGCCCCGTGCCACAACCACCGACGCCCGATGCAAAGTCAAGGAGCACCGTCTCAAAGTGCCTGGTGGCCACGACGGCGAGAGTGCAAAATAAAGGCTAAGATGGGCAAGGCAGGCGCTGCTCGGCGTATCCAACCTCTGGCTGCCCATACGGCTGCTCAATTCCAGCCTCCGCTACCGCATGAGCTAGCGAGCGCATAATTTAGCGTGCGGCTGATGCGTGCAATGTGTTTGAACAAATGACTACAAGGTATGAAATAGCTCTTTTTTCTTTTTTCTTTGAGATAGATGAATAGAAGCGACGAATTTGACTTGTGTTCATTTCCGTACATTATAGTATTGACGATGACACGTTTATGTCCACTATGAGCATTGGATTATCTTTTTCACATGAGTATTTGTCTCAACAAAATGTCACCCAACAAGATGAATATGAAGTGGAGGAGGATGGTGAGGATTGATCGATTCTCCGAAAGTAAGGGCGGGCAACTACACCACAGAGGATGATGTTTTGCTTTGTAAGACATGGTGCAAAATTGGCATGGATCCGGCCGTTGGCACGAACCAAACTAGAGGCATATTGGGTTAGGATGAAGGAGTTGTTTGATAAGAACAACAAGGGTGTAGTTGAGTCTTCGTTCCCATTGGGGGATTATTTCCACGGATTGTCAAAAGTGCTCGGGGGTTTTGGCGGCGGTTGAAAAAATGAACCCAAATGGCCCAAATGATAAAGATATGGTAAGTTGTTTTCTTGTGTCATTCTTTTTCGGTTCCATGTGCATTACTTCTCTTTTACTGTTGATCTCCATAACTCATTACTTATCCTTTTTGTTAATGGAACTTAACATTGCCCAAAAATTTTCAAAGAAAATGGAAGGAAAAAACAAGAAGGGAAAGAAGATTCAAGGAAAGTCATTTACATTGGCCTATTGCTACAAAGAGCTGGAGAATGAAGAGAAATGGAAGAACCATGATGTGTTGGAAGTACCAACAAAAGAAAACAAGGGAAGTATGGAGGCAACACTCATAGATGCTGATGAAGCATCAAGTGACGATGTAAAGAGAAGCCCTACTCCTAACTCAGTTGCAAAGACGAAATGGCCCATGGAAAAGAGGCAAGCAAAAGAAAAGGGGGAGAAGTCCGCAGATGATGACATAGAAAAATCTATGGAGGCAATTGTGAATGCAAGAAAGGAAGCAAATGAGGAGAGGAAGTTCTGTAGGGACAAAGAATCGTCAGTCGAGGCTAGGAGGGACGCCGCCGAGGAGAGGAAGGTGACATTAGAGGAGAAGAAGGTATCCATGGAAGAGAATAAACGCCTCGAGGAACAAGAGAAACATATCTTCTTCATGGACTCCTCCAACCTCTATGAAAGGCAAAAATAATACATAAACATTTGTCATGATCAAGTGTTGACCGACAAACTACATGAAAGGAGGAATGGGGGCACCTATGACTGGCTTTGGAGGCATGAGTCATGAGTGCCATGGGAGCACCGCCGGGTGGATTGATGGCTTCCATGAATGCTCCCATGCCTCCTATGAGTGATGGCTATGGAGATTCCACGGTTCATGTCAACACCGTCCAAGTTTTCAATGAAGATGAAGCGGAAGATGGAGATGGCGATGACAAATATGATGATGTTTGATGTGTTTGTGTGAACTTTATTTGTGTTAAAGTTGGTTGCGTTGGAATATCCTTTTCTTTTTTAACTATATGCCATGGATACGAACTATGCTATGTTGGTTTATGATTTTAAATTTGATATGTTGTGTTTATCTGTTCATCGGTTTCTTGATATTGGCTAGTTTATTTTGATGTTTGCAAGCGGCAGCTTGCCGCGCGCTGCATTTTGCAGCGCTGGTTGTCGTGCTGCACTTTCCAGTGCCCGGTTAAGCTGTCGCCTGGCGCGCGCTAAACCGGCTACACACAAGCGCTGTAAAATAGTTTTAGCGCGCCGCGTTTTATAGCACCCGTTGGAGATACTCTTATTTTAGTTAAAATATAGAATAGTACTAGAACAAATCTCAAAACAAAATCTAACTAGTTTGTTTAATACATAGGCTAAACAATTAGTCTGCCAGTAGCGAACACACTGGCATTATGCTAATTGTGCTAGTTTTATTTATGTTGAATCAGGTCACGTGTAACTCTGAAGCGCTTATTTGATGGTAAGACATTACGAAGGGCAGTTATAGAGAGTTTAAGAATAGACGAAACTGTTACTGATAACCTGTGTGAGTACATATATATGATGAAACATTACGAGTAACTAGCAACCATCGCCGACATTTGGATTTCCAGTAAGGTCGACAACCGTCCCGACGGGGAATTGGGGATTTCCACATAGGTCGTTGTAGGATGCATCGAAGACACGCAGGCTCACAAGCTTGGTAGCGTCCGGCAGAGGTCCCATGAAACCATTGTGATCCAAGTGAGCCTCCACAAGGTTCGCAATGCCGGGGATGAACCAGTCAAGTCGCCCGGTGAGCTTATCCGCGGAGTTCTGGCCACCGATATCAAGATACCTTATCTTGCTGTCAGCCCCGAAACCGCGGTGCACGATCCCCGAGAACAGGTTCCGCGCCAGAGACAGTCTCTCGAGAGCCGGGAACAAGGTGGCGTCGCCGAAGAAGTTCGGGAAGCCGTCGTTTATGGACGCGTTGTTGGCCGAGAAGCTCCGTAGGCGGGAGCAGGGGGCAACGTCCCCCTGCTGGATCGTTGCTATCGTCAGGCCGTTGTTGTCGAGTACGGTCGTCTCGAGGGCAGGTAGGCCGGCGAAGAAGCCTTCGGGGAGTCTGAAGAAGGAGTTGGAGCCGAGATCGATGGTGCGGAGGAACTGTAATGGCGTCGGCAGCACGGGGAGGCTGCCGGAGAGCCCGTTGAAGCTGAGGTCGAGGTTGGACAGGAACGTGAGCTTGCTTAGATCGGCGCCGTCTAGCTTGCCGTGGAGGCCGGCGTGGCTGGCGACGATGGAGGTGATGCGGCCAACTTCGTTGCAGCTCACGCCCGCCCAGGTGCACGGGTCGGAGGAGGACTGAACGCCCCACCCGATCGACTTGGCGATAGCTTGCATGGCCGCGGCGTCTATGGGATTGGCGGCCGGCGCGCAGATTGCGCCCCAGGGGACGCCGCCGCAGAGGACGACGACCAGGACAACCGCTCGTATCATCCACATCTCCTACACAATTGGATGGAGATCTCAGGATACGAACCGATTACACGATCGTCTAGCCGCATATTTATAGTACGTACTACGTCATGGATGCGAGGCAATTAATGGCAGGTATTGCCGCCGCCATGGTATTTGTGGCATGTGATCTGCTATCAATAATACTCCCTGCCCGTATCATAACTTTTCGCTAATTACTTATATGGCGTGTAATTTAGTAAGTTATGAATATCAAAGAGATCGGTTGCAGTCGCGATTACATATCTTTTGCGCATATAAATTTTTCTACAATCAGTACTCTATTCAATTAATAGATGCTCCTGACCACAAAAATAATTTAGAATAATTAACATTTCAAAATGAGTAAAGAAATATATTAAAGCATTATGTGAGGGCTGGACGCTCTTTCTCTCAATAGAGTAAAATATTGAACAAAGACAATCAAGAGACAACTACTTCCCTAACTTGACCACAAAATATAAAAAGGTGCATGTGTTTCAAAAATAACTTAGAAAAACATTTCCCTCAAGGGAGGGTGCTTGTTTTACTATCATCAGAGTTAAAGCTTGATATTTCCAAAATGATATAAGAAATAAAAATCACAAATTAAGCATCTTCAGAAATGGTAAGAGATTTGGCACAAGAAGGGGGACCCATGCCATCTTGACTTGGTTATACTTCCCCACTTTTTTAAGAATATACCATAACATATTTTGAAAAAAAAAGTACCATAACCTATAAATTCTCATCTGGATATATGTAAATTCAAATCCACAGGAGGGTGAAAATGAGAGAAAACTAGAAATTACTATAAAGCATTTAAGTATGCTCTAGGCCATCCAGTGGATTTATTTTGATAGTAGATCCTAACGAAATATCCCCATAAGTAAGAAAACCAATATGTTATCCCACTTGTAGTTACAGAGGATTCGTGCCTGTAACCTTGTATGTGCTTCCACAAGAGAAACATGACACTTATCGCCGGCATGATCACTAATTATAATTCCTCTTGAAGTCCATTATTTTTTAGAAGAATTTTAAAAAGGCAAGAGTTGTATTGTTAGGTTTGTTTCCTATATAAATTGGTTAATTTTGGTAACTTTGAATCTTGGGAATTATTCTATAGATCACATAGCTCGAAAAAAATATTTTCACTGCAATTTTTAGATATAGTGATCATGGATTCCTACGATATGACCAACTACACTTTTTGTTTGACAAGAATGATTTAAAATCCTTCAAAGAATATTTGTTATTGAAATCCCTTAGTAAACTGTGTGATCGCATAATTTATAGAAATGACATTTATGCCAACATAATCTTCTGATAAGATATACTGCATGTGGATGTGAATGATAGGGTATAATGACTTGACTTGAGATTGGGAATAGCAAGGAGAGAGTCAATGAAATGGTAGAACAATTTACCGGTGCTACAAAAGTTGATGTCCTAGAAAACTAGCATTAAAAGGTGCTTACATGAAAGTGGAAATGTCCGAGCAAGAACTACCCAGAGTGAGATGAGATGGTGTCTCAAATTACCTACCTACATCCTTTTCATAAATAATTATCAAATAATATCTTTAGTGTTGTCCATTAGTTGTCAGTACTTTTCAATACCTCATAGTACTACATATTTCTCCTCTGTTGGATCATCCTGGTTGCACATAGGCCCTTATTAATTTGCATTTTTAACACATTCATGGAAAAATAGTAAAAGCTGAATCTTGGCGACATTAGTTTTAAACTGGAGGAAGTAAAAGAGAAGATAGAGATTTCTATGAGTCAAAAAGTATAAATTCATTTTTGTTTCACTTTGTTATGCAAATGTATTTTGCTACTTTATCTAAAATATCATATATATACATTATCTTGCCATTACTTAGGTATGTGTGATTGTTTTTTAGACCATAAGATGTTGACTTTGCATACTCATGTTATATTTTAATAACTATCGATCAAGTTCGAGTCAAATTGTAATTCGATGCATAATCTAGAATATAAATGTACTTCCAACTCACTTTGACACGGTAAATATAGATTACATCACAACCTACAATAACCAAGAAGTTCTCGCATATATCTACTGTATAGTTAGTCTATGGATCTACATTTTTCCGTATATAATAAAGTCAATTTCCATGAAATTGTGAATAGATTTCATTATCACTTTCGACATATTTAAAAATTATGACCTCGCAATTGCGAGGGCCACCCTGCTAGTTATTCCTAATTTCAACAAATCAGTACTATCTTGAGATGGCAACATGCATTTATCGTGTTCGTGATCACCGTATATTTATCTTGGACTTCGATGGTTTTTTAGTCTTTTTCAAATACTAAATAAGATAAAAAAAATCGAGGGGGGCAAATCCCACGCGTTGGTACCCGGCCGCCAGTTTCGTCAAAATAACTTAGGACTACTACTACCGCCGCCATAAATACCATTACCATTTCGTCGCCTAGCCCACATGTGCTCCATGGCGTACCTCTTTCGTCTATGGGGAGCCGTACATATACTTGTAGGGACAAGCGACACGAGTTTTGGAGTTTCGTGAAACGGTGGTTGCGGAACCAGCAGTGAGAGGGACGATCGACCTTGGATAGCATGCGCGGTGATTTCAATCAAGTTTTATTTCAACATGAACATTCAGGCCCCGGGAACGTACGTTCGGAGATGCAAATGAACCAGTTCAAGGGAATGTTTACATGAGCGTGGTCTGGTGGATTTGGATTTCACAGGCCCTGTCTTCACATGGTCTCGGTCCAATAAACAGGACGGTTAGTGCAATCAACCTGGCCTAACTTACACTCAATAGCTAGTACTCCCTTCATTTATAAATATAGATGTTTTAGTTTTGTAAAAAAGATGTATCTAGACGCCTTTTAGTGCACTGGTGGAAACGGGGCCATAGGTCCCGGTTGGTACGGGGCTTTAGTCCCGGTTGCCCAACCGGGACGGGGCAATCGGGACTAAAGCCCTAACGTTTAGTCCCAGTTGCCCCACCAACCGGGACAAAAGAGTGCACACGTGGCAGCGGTAGAGAGCGAGGGGGGTGGAGTATTAGTCCCGGTTCGTGTTATTTTCGCCACTTTTTGTGCCGCGACAGAGAATTTATTTAAGTTGTTTTATTGTTTATTTAGTGATTTGCACTTATCAATGAAGGAACCTTATATTACATCATGAATATCATGACAATATTACATTGAATACACGGATCGAGTTCATGCACTACATACAAAAGTTGCTATTCGATGCTACCGGCCAATTCCTTCAAAGTTGCTATTTTTACAATCCCTATTGTCTATACACAGCCGAATAGTATTCTCCTTTTGGGTCTAGGACTTCTGCATCCAAGAATCCCGCCAATTCCTCCTGAATTGCTCATACGCGATCCTTTGGCAGAAGACCGTCCCGTAGACGTTCGATCTGATTTAAAAAAGGAGTCAGTCTATATGAATGAAACTAAACACAATTTGATTGTAATTAAAAACTATAGAAATTGCTTACGTACATGGAGTTGCTCTAAATTTCTGCCCTTCTCATCGCACGTCTGCCGGATGAACTCGCAAACATAGTATCCACATAGATTGTTACCTGGTCCCTGCGTCAGGCACTTTACGAGAACAGAGTTCAATCAAAATAATAATCAAGCATGATAATAACTGTATCAAAACTAGAATCAAAGAGATGCGCGGATATAGCTAGTCGTGCTTACATTTAGTGGTTAAAATGTAAGCTCCTCTTTCTAAACACCCCTAGTCTTGTTGGTGAACCGTTTCCAAGCGCTGCCCGGCGTAGAAAACGAATAAAATTAGTTATTAAGTACTTGATATCATAAAATTCACGAACGTTGCCGATATAGTGTCGTAATGATTAGAATTACCGCTGGAGAAGTATCTGCATGTCCTTCCACGTCTCAAGGGTTTATGTTTCGAGTCCATGACTAGTACATGTCCTTTGTCAAGTTGAATGATTAACAGAATATAGTGGAAGCTGCAAATGCATAACTAATCAATTATATACTTAACATCGAGTAAGCGAAATAGAAAGTGTATACAAGACAATAACACGCACTCGAAGTTGTAAGGAAATAGTATTTCCCTTTTGGTTTCTTGAAACCTTAACGCGTGTACTATATTATCCTCCGTATCCTAGGGGCTTATTTTGAGATTAGCTTCAAGAACCCAATATGGGTCAATGAAGCCAATGCCATAGATTTGTCCTCTGCTGCATTCGAGAATCTTCATTCTGCATATTACAGTATGATTATATACATGCAATAAACAAAATAATATAGCTGGAGACTAAATTAATTACAGAATTAGTACTTACAGACAATAGGCACTGATGATCGATTTGTCCAAGGCATCTTGATTGAATAATTAAAATAGTTCATCAAATTCAATGGATATCATGTCATCCTTTTCTTTCCCATGATGCTTTTTTGTAACCCTCAGCACTATCCAGTTAGCCCTGGCCCTTGTGGCATGCATGTACCAGTTATGCAATCTTCGCATTTTTGTTGGAAGATTGTTTACCTCCTCAGGTTTGACGAGAGGTTTGCCGTACTGGTATTTGTATGCTACTTCACTCACGGGGAAGAACTCTAACTGGGATAAGTACTGGGCAATACTCATACCTTGAGCAGCGGTAGCTTCTCCATATTGTGCAACTACCTCTGGATCATACTGCACTTCGGCCCCATATTTGCTCGACCCCACATTGGTTTGGGAAATCACCTTGAGAGGGGCGCAAGTCTGTTTTGCTAGTTCTCCGAGCTGGGCAACAAATTTCTCGCTTGCATCAGTACTGCTCTTCGAGGCTTTTTGTGCCGCATGTGACTTGAGAATAGAACGCTCATAGTCTGATGACAGCTTTGGCTCGGGTTGATGAAGAGTCTTTAGCATTTCCAACACTTTGGCTTTTTCTTCTTTGGTGCTGGGGAACTCTGGCTCTTTCGGCCGCCTCAGCTTAGCGAAAAACATTGTCGTTTCCGCATCAACGATCGCCGCAGTCTCCTCTTCAGTACAGTCATAAGCTCTCTTGGGAGGAACCTTTGGTACTTTTGGAAGAGGCTCTTGTTTACGTTTCGGCGATCGCTTACGACGCACAGTAGCGGTATGCTTACGCTTTTTATCCTGAGGCGCCGGCGATGGCTCCCGCGGCGATGGCTGCACCGGAGATTGGTGATGCGACGGAGCCGGGTGAGGCGACGAAGACGGCTGCCGCGGCGGTGATGACCTCATTGGAGACGGGTGAGGCGGCGGCGAAGATGGACTTGGCGTGTGATTTCGAAGCACGATACATTCCTTCGGCCATAGAATGGTGACATTTTTTGCGTCTCCCAGTACAGTCACATCCCCTTGACCTGCAGGGTAGTGAAGATCCAAAACCTCAAAGGTGGGCATGATTTCATCCACGCCGACAACAGCGTAGCCCTCTGGAACCGGACGATAGTGGTAAGTTGGTGTGGGTCCAATTGGTAAGGCATAGCCGACCGCCACCTTCATTGATATGTTCACAACTTTGACATGTAGCTCGCAGTGTGTCATCTCTGTGATATCATCCACTGGGTAGCCAACAGGAGCCATCGTCGGTGCATCATCGTCATCGCCATTGTCATCACCCGGGACCTCGGTGGAAGCCACACTGCCTTTTCGATTATTCGATAGGACGGTAGCATCGAATGCAGTGTGCTGCTGAGATGGGCCGATAGTACTTTGCTCTTTAAGTGCGTTAATTTCATCTTGTTGTTGCTTTAATCGTTCTTCAATTAAACGCATTCGCTCTTTCTGACTATTTGCTTCAACTTCCTCCCTGTCCTTTCTCCTCTGACGACTTCTATCAGGATATTTCTTCCTCTCTTCTGGAAACCTAGTCCTCCATGGTTGGGAGCCTCTTGTGCCTGGTGTTCGTCCATCATGTTCCTTATTTCCAAGGGCGAGTGTGAGCTCATCATTCTCTCTATCGGGAATGAAGTCCCCATCTTTAACAGCCTTTACTGCTTTTCTGATCCTCTCGATTGGCAAGGGGTCTTCTTTATGTCGTATGTTATATATACACCTCCCTTCCGAGTCCAACGTGCCCCCATGCTCGTAAAACCAATTCCTTGCACGTTCTACCCAATCGTCTGTCTCTGGGGTGATCATTTTATCACGCAGTTCATTCTCAAGTTTCTCCCACTTAGGAATGCCAGCCCTGTAGCCACCTTGCCCCATAGTATGGTGATACTTCTTGTTAGCAGCATTCAGCTTATTCGTTGCAGACATTTTCTTAGCTTTTTATGATGTCTTGTATTCCACAAACTCAGCCCAGAATGGTTTTATCTTCTCAAACTGAATATTCTTGAAATCGGGAGTCTTCTCTTTCACGACATAGTCAAGGTGCAATCTTTTCTTCCAGTTGGTGAAACACTGGGCCATCTTCTTCAAAGCCCACTCCCTGACCTTAGCCTCCATGGCTCTCCCATGTTGTAAGGCGTCCTCAACTGGATCCTCCGCATTTGGATCCAGCTCTATCTTCGGTAGTTTGAAATTAACCATGAGACTCTTCCACAGTAAATCTTTGGCGTGGTTAGGGACAAATAAACATGTTCCCTCTTCATCCGCATTAGCAGGCCTATTCCAATTTCTAATGGTGATCGGGATTAAGTCCCTAAAGATTACTCCGCATTGTGCCACAAATTTGTTTGCGACAACTTCGGGAGCCGTCGGCTTACCGTCTTCAGCGACATCTTCGATCCTGAACCTCTCATGGTCTTGCACTTTTTGGTTGGGCCTCGTCTGCTCTTTTCAGTAGATTCCTTCGATCCGGAGGGCTAAAAGAAGAAAGATCGTCGTTACTATTTCTATATAGATAGCAGATGATTAATTAATGAATTGATTATATTACATGCACCTCGCCGGAGCGGTCGTCTTCTCGATTACACAAGGCATCGCCTTCTCCCTCGCGGAAGGCAACACCTTCAACCTCAAACAAGTCGTCTATTCCGGTAAAAAGAGGATCACCCTCACCGGAGTTGTTCAGAAACGTTGATACGTCTAAATTTTCTTCCCCACGGATCACACCTTGGATCAACTCTTCCTTTTCTTCGTCTCTGACGTGTGGGTCCATATTTTCTGCATAGGTGGAAAAACGAATAAGTCAAAGCAGCTAAAGGAGAAAGTTAGGTATGGTGTTGAGAGATATAAACCCTAATTCAGAGAAACCCTAATATATACATACACAATAATAAAAATGAAGAGAAACCCTAAACCCTAAACCTAGCTACAAAAAGGAAACCGTGTAGTAGATAGGCACATCGTCGAACCCACATGCACCTAAGGGGTATTAATGATTCCTTATCTAAGATAGGGCTTTTAAGTTGCTTGACAATGTGAATCGGGTCTGGGGCTACCCACAGTGACTGACCAGTGGGGCCGAAGACCAATAATACCAAACTAATTAATAAACCTAATAATACCTAACTAATAATAAACCTAATAATCGAAACACCGAAAAGAAAGGGAAACAATCAACACATGGCATCGATGCAATGCTCAAGCAAGTATGATGATATGACAAGTTAATTTGCATTGGAATGTAACCCTAAGACATGCTCGACGATTTAATCGGGGTTCCAAGGGGTGAAAACCCTAACTCGGGGAAACTCTGGAACATATGAGAGGGGTGCATTTGTTCTTCTAATTATACTTGTCATTTAAGTTGTTGAACAATGCATGATTATAGGTTAAATAGATAGGTTTCATTTTTCTGAACAATTTGATATATTATTTATATTTTCTGACTTATAAACAATAAGTTATTGATTTTACAATATTAAATCATTTTCTGGAATTAAAAAAAAGGCAAATAGTTTTTACACCGGGGCGCCCCCTAGCCAGTGAGACTGACAGAAGGGCCCCAGTGCCAAATCAGCCTCCACGCGTACAGATCATTTTTATACCACAGAGGAGCCTACCCACTGAGGCTGATTGATGGGCCCTAGGCCACATCAGCTGCCACGCGAGCATGAGTGACGTCAGCACGACGTCACGTTGGCGGTGAGCTCCCAGGCAGCGGCAGCGACGACGATAGCGGGCACACCTGGACGCGCGGATGGGCGTGTTAGAGAGAGCGCGATGCAGGGAGAAAGAGAGTGGCGGCGCCGCTCCTTGTTGGTCATCGGAGCGTCGCCTCCGTCGAGCTCGAGCGGCGGCGTCGTCGGGCACACGCGGGGAGAGTAGTACAGGAGGAGAGGGAGAGAAAGAAGAACACCGTGAGGATCAGCAGCTCACCAGGAACACGACAGAGGTGGTGGCGAGGCCGGGCGAGCTCGGGAGACGCCGGAATCGACGGAGACAGACGGCGGACGGAGCTTCCAATCCACGCGATTGAGGTCACGCGCGAGGGGGAAAAGTAGCAGGGGCGCACGTGGACGGAGGCAGCGGTGGTGGCGAACGGAACGCGCGGGTGGCGGCGAGCTCGGGCAGCCTGCCGGCATCGGGGACGGTTCCTGTGCGCGCGTCGGTGAGAAGCAGAGAAGTGAGATGGGGAAGAAGAAGAGGAGGCGCGTCAGTTATAAACGAAGGGCCTTTAGTCCCGGTTGGTGGCTCCAACCGGGACTAAAGGGGCATACGTCCCGGTTGGAGCCACCAACCGGGACGTATACTCCAATATTTTTAGCAGACCAAGGGTTGGCGCGCAGGGGGTCTTTAGTCCCGGTTGGTGGCTCCAACCGGGACATATTCCCCTGTTTTTAAATTTTTTCAGGTATTTTCTCTCTGTTTCCGCCTTATTTTTAATTTTGGGTTTTAAATTTGTATTGTTTTTTAAATGATAATTAATTTGGAATTTAGAAAAACTTTAAACATAAAAAGTGTTTGGATTTGAATAAAAAATTCAAATCCATTTTCTGTTTTAAAAAATAATTAATGTAACCATTTAAAATATGAACCATTTACAATTAAAAATGAATTAACTTATATTTTTTAAATATCAATTTGGAATTTAGAAAAACTTTAAACATAAAAAGTGTATGGATTTGAATAAATAATCCAAAACCATTTTCTATTTTTAAAAAATAATTAATGTAACCATTTAAAATGAATTAACTTATATTTTTGAATATTAATTTGGAATTTAGAAAAACTTTAAACATAAAAAGTGTTTGGATTTGAATAAATAATTCAAAACCATTTTCTGTTTTAAAAAATAATTAATGTAACCATTTAAAATATGAACCATTTACAATTTAAAATGAATTAACTTATATTTTTTTAATATCAATTTGGAATTTAGAAAAACTTTAGTTCCTTGTCCCGGATGGTGTCACCAACCGGGACTAAAGATGAACCTTTAGTCCCGGTTGGAGACACCAACCGGGACAAAACACGAGTCAGCACTAATGATAGGGGTGAGTGTCGACATTATTTCGTATGTACAAACCGGACCCACTTCCTACCGATTCGGCAGACATTTGTCCTTTTTACCCGGGATGGACGGAAAAGTTTGAGATGTCCCTATTGGGAGATAGTACATGTAAGGTGGTCTAGTATTTTAGGAAAATGGGACGGTAGCATTCTGAAACGGCATTTTGGTGGTTACTTCACAAAACGACCCATTTTTTGCGCTCGAAAAATGGAAAAGGGCTTTTCCGTGCGACAAAAAGGAAAACTTCCTCCTGCAACATTGTTCTCCATACCAATGTACACACACATGCATAATATGGGCACAACATCACAAACTATGCCGTGATTCAACACATAACATCGGTCATTTGGACCGAAAGCCATGAAACCTCGAACATGATAGGTCATTTTGTGAAGGTTTTTTCGAAACATGATCAATATACCAAGTCTGGTATTTTTCCTTTCAACTATGTAACATAATATGACACCACGCGAAGGATTTTCATTGTTCGGATTTTATTTGAATTTATTATGCCCGTTTTGAATTATCTAAATTTCTAACTATGGTCGAACCGGTGTGCATGAAGATAGGGGATGAGCATCGTTATAACTTGCATTGGATCTCTAAAGAAACCACATATTGCGAGTCTAAAAATGATTTTTTCAAAAAATCACGGGTGATAGATCATGTACCTGTAGTACAAACCGAACCCACTTCCTGCCGATTCGGTAGACATTTGTCCTTTTTATCCGGGATGGACGAAAAGGTTTGAGATATCCCTGTTGGGAGATAGTCCATGTAAGGTGGTCTAGTATTTTAGGAAAATGGGACGGTAGCATTCTAAAACGGCATTTTGGTGGTTACTTCACAAAACGACCCGTTTTTTGTGCTCGGAAAATGGAAAAGGGCTTTTTCGTGCGACAAAAAGGAAAACTTCCTCCTGCAACATTGTTCTCCATACCAATATCCACACACATTCATAATATGGACACAACATCACAAACTATGCTGTGATTCAGCACATAACATCGGTCATTTGGACCGAAAGCCATGAAACCTCGAACATGATAGGTCATTTTGTGAAGGTTTTTTCGAAACATGATCAATATACCAAGTCTGGTATTTTTCCTTTCAACTATGTAACATAATATGACACCACGCGAAGGATTTTCATTGTTCGGATTTTTTTTGAATTTATTATGCCCGTTTTGAATTATCTGAATTTCTAACTATGGTCGAACCGGTGTGCATGAAGATAGGGGACGAGCATCGTTAGAACTTGCATTGGATCTCTAAAGAAACCACATATTGCGAGTCTAAAAATGATTTTTTCAAAAAATCACGGGCGATAGATCATGTACCTGTAGTACAAACCGAACCCACTTCCTACCGATTCGGCAGACATTTGTCCTTTTTACCCGGGATGGACGAAAAGGTTTGAGATGTCCCTGTTGGGAGATAGTCCATGTAAGATGGTCTAGTATTTTAGGAAAATGGGACGGTAGCATTCTGAAACGGCATTTTGGTGGTTACTTCACAAAATGACCCGTTTTTTGCGCTCGGAAAATGGAAAAGGGCTTTTCCGTGTGACAAAAAGGAAAACTTCCTCCTGCAACATTGTTCTCCATACCAATGTCCACACACATGCATAATATGGGCATAACATCACAAACTATGCCATGATTCAGCACATAACATCGGTCATTTGGACCGAAAGCCATGAAACCTCGAACATGATAGGTCATTTTGTGAAGGTTTTTTCGAAACATGATCAATATACCAAGTCTGGTATTTTTCCTTTCAACTATGTAACATAATATGACACCACGCGAAGGATTTTCATTGTTCGGATTTTTTTTGAATTTATTATGCCCGTTTTGAATTATCTGAATTTCTAACTATGGTCGAACCGGTGTCCATGAAGATAGGGGACGAGCATCGTTAGAACTTGCATTGGATCTCTAAATAAACCACATATTGCGAGTCTAAAAATGATTTTTACAAAAAATCATGGGCGATAGATCATGTACCTATAGTACAAACCGAACCCACTTCCTGCCGATTCGGCAGACATTTGTCCTTTTTATCCGGGATGGACGAAAAGGTTTGAGATGTCCCTGTTGGGTGATAGTCCATGTAAGGTGGTCTAGTATTTTAGGAAAATGGGACGGTAGCATTCTGAAACGGCATTTTGGTGGTTACTTCACAAAACGACCCGTTTTTTGCGCTCGGAAAATGGAAAAGGGCTTTTCCGTGCGACAAAAAGGAAAACTTTCTCCTGCAATATTGTTCTCCATACCAATATCCACACACATGCATAATATGGGCACAACATCACAAACTATGCCGTGATTCAGCACATAACATCGGTCATTTGGACCGAAAGCCATGAAACCTCGAACATGATAGGTCATTTTGTGAAGGTTTTTTCGAAACATGATCAATATACCAAGTCTGGTATTTTTCCTTTCAACTATGTAACATAATATGACACCACGCGAAGGATTTTCATTGTTCGGATTTTTTTTGAATTTATTATGCCCGTTTTGAATTATCTGAATTTCTAACTATGGTCGAACCGGTGTGCATGAAGATAGGGGACGAGTATCGTTAGAACTTGCATTGGATATCTAAAGAAACCACATATTGCGAGTCTAAAAATGATTTTTTCAAAAAATCACGGGCGATAGATCATGTACCTGTAGTACAAACCGAACCCACTTATGTCGACATTATGTCGTGCGGCGTGTACCTTGTCTCGGATGGTGTCACCAACCGGGACTAAAGATCAACCTGTAGTCCCGGTTGGAGACACCAACCGGGACAAAACACGAGTCAACACTAATGATAGGGGTGAGTGTCGACATTATTTCGTAAGTGTCGACACTATGCCGAGCTTCTTATACTATAAATAGGCATCCTTGTGAGTCCAGTCCTCCAGCCAGTTTGAGGCATCTCCAAGATGGTTTTCGAGAGCAGGAACACCACTACGGCCAGTTTCAGGGAGATGCCGACGGAGCCCAGTCCTCCGGCATCTCCGAGAAACTGGTCATAGAGGCACTCCCTAATATGTGAAATTAGTTAGCTCCGAGGCGTATTGATCTAGTTAGAGAAGTTACAAGCTGCAAGATGGTTTTCGAGAGCAGGGACACCACTATGACCAGTTTCAGGGAGATGCCGCCGGATCCCAGTCCTCTGGCATCTCCAAGAAACTGGTCATAGAGGCACTCCCTAATATGTGACTGCGCGCGTTTGGAGATAAGATCTTAATGGTAAGTACGAATCGGGACAACTTCTTCATAGTCCCGGTCCAGCCACAAAACGGGACTAACACTCAAGACATTTATTAATATTAAAAACTGAGACTACAAAACCGGGACTAAAGGCCACAAACCGCGAAAGATATCCTTCGGTCAAGCCACAAACCGCGAAAGACATGACCTAGAGTTACATAATATGAGCATGAACTTCTTGGCATATGTCCTTCCTTATGATCGCTTCAGACGTAACCATGGAGCATCTTCTTTACTTAACGGAATGCTTGGGTCAGTTTTCACTGTGAAGGGTGGAATTTCATCAAACTTATTATAATCTTCTGACATGTCTGTCTTGTCCTCGATTCCCACGATGTTTCTTTTCCCTGAAAGAACTATGTGACGCTTTGGCTCATCATATGATGTATTCGTTTGCATATTTTTTCTTTTTTTTTGGTCTGGAGGACATGTCCTTCACATAGAAAACCTGAGACACATCATTGGCTAGGATGAATGGTTCATCTCTATAACTAAGATTGTTGAGATCCACTGTTGTCATTCCGTACAACTGGTCTATCTTTACCCCTTCCCCATTCAGGTTGACCCATTTACAGCGAAACAAAGGGACCTTAAAAGAGACTCCATAGTCTAGTTCCCATATCTCCTCTATGTAACCATAATATGTGTCCTTTTGTCCATTCTCGTCTATTGCATCAAAGCGGACACCACTATTTTGGTTGATGCTCTTTCTATCTTGGGCGATCGTGTAGAATGTATTCCCATTTATTTCGTACCCTTGGAAATTCAATACAGTAGAAGATGGTGACGCGGCCAACAAGTATAGCTGATCTCCAACAGTGGTGTCATTCAAGAGATGTGTCCGCATCCAACCACCGAAAGACTTCATGTGTTCATCTGTAATCCATGATTCATGCTTCCCCGGGTTTTTGGAGCGTACAATATTCTTGTGTTCCTCGATATACGAAGCTGCCAAGGTGGAATTATGTAGAACTATGTAGTGTGCTTTAGTGAAAGAATCCCCGTCCCTACATATCATTGCTTTCTTTCCCAGCGTGCCTTTTCCACTTAGTCTTCCCTCATGCCGCGAGTCAGAAACACCAATTGGCTTAAGGTCAGGAATAAAGTCAACACAAAACTCAATGACCTCCTCTGTTCCATATCCCTTGGAGATGCTTCCTTCTGGTCTAGCATGGTTATGAACATATTTCTTTAAGACTCCCATGAACCTCTCAAAGGGGAACATATTGTGCAGAAATACCGGACTGAGAATGGCAATCTCTTCCGCTAGATGAACCAGGAGATGCGTCATAATATTGAAGAAGGATGGTGGGAACACCAATTCAAAACTAACAAGACATTGTACCACATCCTTCTGTAACCTTGGCAGAATATCTGGATTGATTACCTTCTGAGATATTGCATTGAGGAATGAAAACAGCTTCACAATGGGTACTCGAACATTTTCCGGTAGAAGCCCCCTCAATGCAATCGGAAGCAACTGCGTCATAATCACATGACAGTCATGAGACTTCAGGTTTTGGAACTTTTTCTCTGCCATATTTATTATCCCCTTTATATTAGATGAGAAGCCCGACGGCACCTTGATACTGTAAAGGACTTCAAAAAAGATTTCCTTCTCTGCTTTGGTAAGAGCATAGCTGGCACGACTTAAGTGACGCCCTTTATCCGTCTTGTTATGTGTATGCATGTTCTTTGGGTCTTTCATAATTTGTTGGTCCTCCCGTGCTTCAGGTGTATCTTTTGTCTTCCCATACACGCCTAGGAATCCTAGCAGGTTCACGCATAGATTCTTCGTCATGTGCATCACGTCGATTGAAGAGCGGACACGCAGGACTTTCCAATATGGCAGCTCCCAAAATATAGATTTCTTCTTCCACATGGGTGCGTGTCCTGTAGCGACGTCGTTCGGAACTGATTGACCGCCGGGACCCTTTCCAAAGATTACTTCTATGTCCTTGACCATACCAAATACATCATCACCAGCAGGGAGTTCAGGCTTCTTCCGGTGATCTGCCTCACCTTTGAAATGATTGCCTTTCTTTCTTACGGGATGATTGGTCGGAAGAAATCGTCGATTCGTCAGGTACACAACCTTCTTGCATTTATGCAAATATGTACCTTCAGTCTTATCTAAACAGTGGGTGCATGCCTTATATTCCTTGTTTGTCTGTCCTGAAAGGTTACTAAGAGCAGGCCAATCATTGATGGTTACGAATAACAACCCTCGTAGATCAAATGGCTCCTG
The DNA here is from genome assembly GCA_916181665.1 of Avena sativa. Taxonomy (NCBI): domain Eukaryota; kingdom Viridiplantae; phylum Streptophyta; class Magnoliopsida; order Poales; family Poaceae; genus Avena; species Avena sativa. Next base: position 292,673,673 of record OV702296.1, read on the forward strand.
TTTGTTCTCATCCCACGCACGTACACCTGGTTTGCCCCACAACTGTAAGAGTTCTTCAACTAATGGCCTAAGGTACACATCAATGTCGTTGCCCGGTTGCTTCGGGCCTTGGATGAGCACTGACATCATAATGAACTTACGCTTCATGCACAACCAAGGAGGCAGGTTGTAGATACATAGAGTCACGGTCCAGGTGCTGTGACTGCAGCTCTGCTCCCCAAAAGGATTCATGCCATCCGTACTTAGACCAAACCATAAGTTCCTTGCGTCACCTGCAAAGTCTGGGAAGTCTCTCTCGATTTTTCTCCACTGTGACCCATCAGCAGGGTGTCTCAACTTCCCGTCTTTCTTACGGTCTTCTTTGTGCCGTCGCAACAACCTGGCATGCTCTTTGTTTCTGAACATGCGTTTCAACCTTGGTATTATAGGAGCATACCACATAACCTTAGCAGGAACCCTCTTCCGGAGGGGCTCTCCCTCAACATCACCAGGGTCATCTCGTCTAATCTTATACCGCAACGCATTGCATACCGGGCATTTATCTAAATTCTCATACTCCTTACCGCGGTAGAGGATGCAGTCATTAATGCATGCATGTATCTTTTGCACATCTAATCCCAGAGGACAGAGAGTCTTCTTTGCTTCGTAGGTACTCTCGGAAAGTTCATTATGTTTTTGAAACTTTGGCTTCATTATTTTCAGCATCTTTTCAAATGAGGAGTCAGTTAGACCACACTCTACCTTCCATCGCAACAATTCCAGTGTGGTACCGAGCTTTGTGCTGCCATCTTCACAATTTGGGTACAACAATTTCTTGTGATCTTCTAACATGCCCTCTAACTTCAACTTCTCATTTTCTGTTTCACAGTCTCGCTTTGCATCAGAAATGACCCTACCAAGTTCATCAGCCGGCTCATCTGATGCCCGTTCTTCACCTCTTTACTCTCCATTGTCTTCCATTGCAGTATCACTGTATTCAGGAACCATATGATGATAGTTGTTATCATCATCTTCTTCTTCACCATCTTCCATCATAACCCCTCTTTCCCCGTGCTTGGTCCAGCAATTATAGTTGGGCATGAAACCTTTCATAATCAGGTGGCCGCGAATGATTTTCGAGGAAGAGTACTCCCTGTTGTTCCGACATTGAACACATGGACAACGTATAAATCCATTCTCTTTGTTTGCCGTAGCCACATCGATAAATTTATCCACGCCTTTGATATACCCGGCTACGCGCCGGTCACCGTACATCCATTCCCGACCGTTCATCTGCATCATATAAGTAAGTTTATCAAAAAACAGGACATCATAAATAGTGAAATAACCAATTCACACCGACACATGAATTGTATCAATGACCTAGAAAGATAAGATTGCTAACCTCGATCGAGGGAAATAAAGAGGAGAAAGCTCAAGTGCGTCTCGGACACCTTATATATTTTTGTTCTATGAGAAATTCAACGGGATTTTTCACTCAAACATTTCATCAAACACCTTCAATGCATGCATAGAAGAGAAAAAACTAGCACACCCCTCACACCTTCCACCATTCGAAAAAACAGAGTGGAGGCAGAGGGGGCAGGGGCGTTGCATTTATAGAGGGCAGGAGAATACGTCCCGGTTGGAGCCACCAACCGGGACTAAAGGTGCGTGCCACGCCACGTGGCTGTGGCCAAACCTTTAGTCCCGGTTGGTTGCTCCAACCGGGACGTATTCCCCCTTATCAACCAGGACGCATGCCTCCTGTTCCCGTGCCCGCTCCAACCGGGACGCGTGCCAGCATTAGTCCCGGTTGGTGGCGCAACCGGGACTAATGCTCCGAGGGGGCGCGAACGGATGACATGTTTTCTACTAGTGGTGTATAGGTTCAAACGAATCTAGACACTAAAAGGTGTCTAGATACATCTCATTCACAAACCTAAAACATCTTATATTTCCAAATCGGAGGGAGTACATCGTTGCAGGAGTGGAGCCATGCAAGTTTTGGCTGCATGCGTACGTCGGGAGACCAAGAAGTTGGAGCGCCAGCTAAAAATGATCCGGTTATCTCCATGCCGTGCAGACGTGATCACTGCTGCACAGAAAATTGAAAGGCGGCTGCGTGAGCTGTTCGAGCGAGAGGAGATCATGGCATCACAACGCTCGCGTATGTGGATTGGCTGCGTGAAGGCGATCGAAACACGGCATTTTTTCATGCCCGGCTCGTCGACGAACGAATAGAATCTGTGCTCTAGTTCGAGAAGATGGTTCTCGGTGTGTGAGAATCTGAATGAAATCAAATGTATGGCTGAAATGTTTTATGGCAACCTGTTTACATCTGAACCTTTGTGATTCCAATGTTGTTCGCCAGTAGAAAATCGGCCTTTTGTTCGCTCGCGCCTGGAGCATTTGTCCCGGTCGCACCATGAACCGGGACTAATGCTTGTATTCGTCTGGTTCTAACGACCGAAGCGTCATTCGAGAGTCGGGGGCATTGGTCCCGGTTCGTAGGGGGGCTTTTGTCCTGGTTTGTAATACAAACCAGGACTAAAGATATGCGGCGGGTCATGTGTCCTGTCGTACACCTTTAGTCTCTGCCTATAAATGCGCATTCAGCCCTCTCCCTCCCTTCTTTGTCTTTTCTTGGTGAAAGGTGTAAGATGTGTGTGCTAGTTTGATTTTTTTATATGCACGCAAGGTGTTCGATGAAATGCTTGAATGAATGGTGCCGCTTGATTTCTCACAAAACAAAAATGATATAAGGTGCCCGAGCCACACTTGAGCTTGCTCCTCTTTCTTTCCTCCTCAATCGAGGTTAGCAACCTTATCTTTTCATCTGTCATTGATACAATGCACGTGTCGATGTGAAGTGGTCATTTCAATATTTATGATGTTCTGTAATGGTTTTTGATAAACTTAATTATATGATGCAGATGAACAGGCGGGGATGAATGTACGTTGACTGACGTGAATCCGAGTACATTAATGGCGTGGATAAATTTATCGATGTGGCTACGGCAAACAAAGAGAATGGTTTTATGCGTTGTTGATGACCCACAAGTGTAGGGGATCACAACAGTCTTCGCAGGTAGTATTACCCAATTTATTGATTCGACACAAGGGGAGCCAAAAAATACTTGCAAACCTTAACAACTGAGTTATTAATTCAGCTGCACCTGGAAATAGCTCTTGCTCACAGAAGTTTATTAGTAGCAACAGTTTGTAGTAGCAACAGCAAAGCAACAATAGTAGTTGAACAAGAGCAATAGTAACAGTAACAGTAAACAGTGGAATTCGAGTGCGGTAGGCATAGGGATGGATGGACCGGCGTTGCATAGACGAGTCTAAACATGTAACTTCAAGATCTAGGGCATTGTAGATAAATAATAACAAGCATCCAAGTACTAAACAATCCTTGTCATGCGCTCCATATATCGGCATACGTGCTCGCAATGAGAACTTGCACAACATCTTCTATCCAGCCAGCCCGTGGCAACGGGGCCTCTAGGGAACTACTGGCAATTAAGGTGCTCCTTTTAATAGAGCACCGGAGCAAAGCATTAACACTCTGTGAACACATATGATCCTCACACCACAGCCATCCCCGCCGGTTGTTCCCAATTATCGTCACTTCGGGGCCTTTGGATCCGGACAATGATACATGTACACAACTTGCATATAAGATCACAAACAATACTATCATACTGATTTAATAATAAGTTCAGATCCGAGATCATGGCACGCGGGCCCTAGTGACAAGCATTAAGCACAACAAGTTGCAACAAAGTAAAATAGCACTAATAGAGATACTAGGCACTATGCCCTAACAATCTTATTCGATTACATGAATGAACTCATCCAATCCCTACCATCCCTATAGCCTACAGAGGGGAATTACTCACTCATGGATGAGGGAAACATCGATGGTTGATGGAGAGGCGTTGGTGATGACAATGGCGATGATCCTCTCCAAATTTCCCGTTCCGGCAGGGTGCCAGAACGGAGTTTCTGGATCCGAATCTTGGTTTCTGATGGTGGCGGTGGAGCGGAACTTTTCTCTAGAAAACGTCAAATCCCCCTCTATTTTTAGGTCAAGGGGGAACTTATAGGCAAAGAGGGAGCCCGAGGGGGTGCCTGGGGTGGCCGCACCCCTAGGCGCGGGGCAGGTCCCACCCGCGTCTGGCAGGGGTGTGGGCCCCCAGGCCTCCACTCCCTAGGTGTACTTCAATCCCAAATACATTTAGTTGTGTTGAGTCAACATTGGAAGGCAACAATTTTGTTATAAAAAATTTAAGAGATAAGAAAAAAAGAATATCTCAAAGAGGGCTCTAGGTTTGGCAGCGGCTTCGCATGGTGTGGGTGGCAATCTTGAGCTGCATGCCCAACGGTGTTGTTGACTTGGTCTTTCGTCTTCTGGCTCCGTGGATCTTCTGGTGAAATATAATTTTTGGCATATTTTCCAGGATTTTTCCTGATAGTTGATTTTCTGCACAAAAACTAGACACCAAGGTAATTCTGCTAAAAACAGCGTCAGTCTGTGTTAGTTGTATCCAAATCACACAAGTTTAGAGGAGAAATAATAGCAAAAGTGTTCGGGAAAGTAGATACGTTTTGGACGTATCAACTCCCCCAAGCTTAGCTTATTGCTTGTCCTCAAGCAATTCAGTTGAAAACTGAGTGCGATAAAAGAACTTTCACGAACACATTTGCTTCATATGATGTATATATTCTCAGTATAGGAGTAGATGCTTAAACCATTCATAATAAGAAGTATGCAACTAAGTCTACTCAATAGTCATTGCAAGCTATGAAGAGAAACCAACTCAATAATAATAAGTAGCATGGAACATAAACATAAGCAGCATTGCAATGCTCATAATAAGGTATGATAGAGTGGTATATCGCTTGCCTTTGTTTGTAGAGCACGATATAAATGCCAAGGCACCTCTGAAGTTCAAGTGAAGACTATAAGTAAAGATATCAGAGATACAAGCATCAAAGTCATGACATAATTAACCTAGTTTTGAGACAAACACAAGAATGACAACTATGCTCTCAAGAAGGTGCTCATAGAATAAGTGGTGACTCAACATGGAAGTGAAAACGGTTTTGAAAGTTTTGAAAGGCTTCCTAATGCTGAAAGGAAGGTACTCATTAGCTTTGTACTCTCATGTCCCCTATCATAGGCATCTTCATATGGTTAAGGTGAAATTGAGGTCCAGTATGAGTTATATGCTTGACAGACCATAAACTGGAAATCCCAAGTTCCTTGAGTACGAGGGTCGATCCGCATGCTACTCAACTTTGGTTACCTACAAGTTCTTTCCATTGTAAATACATGCATATCATAGAGAACCTCCAACGGGGTACCCCTTGCACATGATACAGGAGCTATCCCGTGATCAAAATGACAAGGCAAGCAGACAATGAGCATCTCAGCGATCTTTTTATTTACTATGTGCATAGCTTTTTTTGAGGATGCTTCATAGAATGCTCATTATGGTGATGCTGAAAGTTTCTACCATGATTAGGCATGGCTTAGGATAGCGGCCCAGGCGTTTCTCAAATACATATATAGACTCCATGAACTCAAAAGCTCCCCTTTTATTTCACACTGTCGACATCCGCAAACAAAAGAGGAAAGTATCAACTGGATAGGATATCGAAAAAGTGTTGAAAGCGTTCCGTGTGACAGCATGGTTCTGCTAACTCCCAGCATATAATTTGCAAGCATATAACTTTCATGGACAAGTCACAATGGTTCAGGATTATTAAGTGCAAGGATTAAAGTGTACCATCAAGTTCGTGAGAGCTTTACTAACTAACTTCCTCAAAACAGACAAACATTTTACTTGGAAGAAAACAAGGCATATAGAATATGCACTGAAATAGCAAATGATGCTAATAGGTACGTATGATGGACACAGTTGGCAATATTGGTTTTGGAGAGTTAGAAACACAGGTAGAGCTCATACTCAGTGCAAGTGAAGGCTAGCAATATAGAGGGAGCGACAAACAAGAGAGCAATAATTGTCATAATCATGCTTGCAACAAAACAAGATTAATTATGGCATGAAAGTGATACAAGAAGTCTGGGGCAAAATAAATCGTCGAGTCTTACTGACTATTGTTTAGTCATATGCATACGTGAGCATGTGCCAAGTCGATTCACATAAAACTTTTAGAGGAGGATACCACAATATCATACTAAAATATGAATAAAACAATGCAAGCAAACATTCATATGACATGCTACAACTACTAGCAAGCTGGAGCTAATCACAATCAAGCAAGAACTATTAAGCATTCATAATAACATACACCTTACAATGAACAGACTAAGTATGCTCACAATGATGAGTATATGAACAAAAATGAAAAACAAATAGAGCTCGTTACCAGCCCCTTACCACTCCTCAAGTTGTCTTAATCTTCATTATTGCCCTTCACTTGTGCGACTTGAGTGATAACATGAAACCAAAATCCACTGAGAACGGCTGAACCCTGCAAAGAACTCACAAAACCAAATAAGAACAATAAATATTTTTGGTGTTTTCGATTTTCAAACAAGCCAACAAAGCAAAACCAAGCAAAGAAAAAACAAACCAAGCAAAGCAAAATCTTTTTGGATTTTTTCTAAGGCAAACCAAAGCAAAGAAACAAACCAAGAGAAACAACAAAAATATTTTTGGTATTTTTGTGTTTTAAGAAATCAGCAACAAAAACCAAAAAGAACGCGAAACAACGGATATACAAATAACCGACCGAACATGATATATGAGTGTGATGTCGGTATACCTCCCATGGTGCCCAAGTAGGTGCACCTTCGTAGTATGACGAGGAGGTTCCCTCGTCCTGGTACGAGCTCAAGGACTCCCCTGTGTAGTGTACAACGGGGTCATATGAGGGCGCTTCCTCCTGATAGTGTCCATGGAGGGTAAGAGAGCGCAGTTTGTCATCCATCTCCTCCTTGGAGCGTGACAAAGGTCCCTGAGAAATACTGAACAAAGTGGTTTGGGGTAGAGGGATCTCTCTCTCTCTTCCCCATCAATAAACAACATTTTATAAACCAAGTTCTCAAGGGTAGAGCCATTAGTGACAAAGTGGTGCGCCTTCATGGCAGCAAGATCAAGCCTCTAAGGAGCCAAAACTGTATCATTTGGATCAATAGAGATGTCTAAGGCAGTGGCAACACGCATAGCAATAATTCCCCCATAAATGGGACCCTTAGCAGTTAAGCGACGAGCAATGAGAGAACCAAGGTTGTACTTAGTATCATTGCTGAGCGCAGCAGCTAAGAAAGCCAAATGATAGCTAGAAATATTACTAGTTTTCTCCCTACCAAGAACACTAGTGGCAAGATAGTAAGTGAAGTACCTGATGGCTGGAAGCTGAATGCTTCTTAGCTTTCCCCGTTGAGCTGTATGGTTATCATCATTGGTTATTCCGCGGTAGAGCTAAAACAAATCAGCGGGTTGAGCTGGAATCTTCTTTTCTGACCTAGTTGTACCAAGTCCTAGAGCCTCACAAAATTTCTTCAATGTCATATGGTAAGACATGCCATAAATTTTGAAAGAAACATCTGGATTGAACATGCTGTTAGTAAAGGAGAAACTCTCCACAAATGTTTTAGTGAGCGTAGCATATTTCACGCTCTCATCCGGCATAAGGCTTGTTAGTCTAGCCCTCCGAACCAAGGTCATAAAATCATCAAGAATCCCAGCAGCCCGCAAGAAGGTTTGGCAAGGAAAGGCGGAGGTGTGCGCATCCCCCTCATCTCCCTCGTCGCCGAATCGCGGAGTGATGAGATCCTCATTGTATGAGGGCCTAGCACGGGAGTATGATATTGAAGGCCTTGCCCTTCTAGGTGCATCACTCTCAAATATCTCCTCAAATGTGTGGTTGTCCATGACCACTCCTTTCTGAAATTTTTAGACAAACATCAAACCAAATGATTTCCAAGTTGATAAATGATGAGCAACTACTATAGGAACTTGCTAGAGGGCTACACATGCATCAAAATGAAATCTCTAAGCATAGAACAAGCATGTAAGCTCACACAACATGTCACCTATAGCAGCAAAATACTCAAGATACAATCTACCAATCACAAATCTAATTGGACAATGGAGTAGGCACATACCAAGGAGCAATCCCTCCAAAAATCAGCAGCAAAGATATGCTGAGCAAGGAGATCGAAAATCGCGAGCAACAACAGCAAGAACTCGAGCTTGAGCAAGTTTTATGGTGTTTTCGGGAGAGAGAAAGAAGATGGCTGTGAGGGGACACCTTGAAGGGGCCCAGGTGGGCTAGACCCCCCCTAGGCGCCACCCATGGGCAGGCCGCGCCTACCTGGGGTGGCCCCCTGGGTCACTCCAGGTGTCCCTCTGCCCCTTTTTCGAGGAAAAAATTATTTTGAATTTTTCGGGAAACTTTATTTTTGGCCAATTTTTAGGGTATGAAAATTGATTTTCTCGCAGAAACAGTTTTTTCAGAAGAAGCAAAATCAAACAAAAACCAAACTACAGAAGTTCTAAGGCACTCTAACAAGCAAGAAACTAGCAAAGCTAAAGCTAACAAGAGAAAAGGCAAAGACTAGGAAGGAGAAAAGTAAAAGAAAGCAAGTATAACCTCAGTGAAAACATTATTTAGTTCATTAAAATCCTTTTGTTAACAAGGTTGATCAAGTCTTGTTACCAAAAGAATCTTATATGAAACAAAACTTTGTAATCCACAAGGTGATTATGTTACCTCATACTTGATAGCAATGGTCCCAATCATAATAGTTTCAAAATTTTCTTGTGGAATGGGACAATATATTTCTCCAACCTTGATGATCTCAATATTTTCAATGGAATTCAGGCAATAGCTTTTAGCAACCTTCTTGGCGAAATAGACAGTATGCTCTTTGTCATTAATATTGAATATTACTTTCCCTTGATTGCAATTAATAATTGCACCTGCAGTATTAAGAAAAGGTCTCCCAAGAATAATAGACATATTATCATCTTCAGGACTCTCAAGAACAACAAAATCAGTTAGAACCAAGCAATTATGAGCCACTTGAACAGGAACATCCTCACATATACCAACATGAATAGTAGTTCACTTATCAGCCATTTTCAAAGATATATCAGTTGGTATCAACTTTTCTAGCTGAAGTCTCTTGTAGAGAGAAAAATGCATAACACTAACTCCAGCTCCCAGATCACATAAAGCAGTTCTAACATAATTATTCTTAATTGAGCAAGGAATAGTTGGTATACCTGGATCACCAAGTTTCTTTGGAACCTTACCATTGAAAGAATAATTAGCAAGCAAAGTAGAAATCTCCTCATTAAGAATCTTCTTTTTATGAGAGACAATATCCTTCATATACTTTGAATAAGGAGGCAACTTAATAGCATAAGTCAAAGGAATTTGCAAAAATAAAGGTTTCATCCACTCACAAAACTTGTTGTAGTGTTCTTCCTCCTATGACTTGTGTTTCTTACCTGGAAAAGGCATAGGTTTCTACACCCAAGGTTCTCTCTCACTACCATGTTTCATAGCAATAAAATCTTCCTTTGTGTACCTAGTGTTCTTAGTGTGCTTTTCAGGTTCTTCCTCCCCTCCCCCCTTATCAGGAGCACCATTTTTATCATTACCACTCTCAGTTTCAGCATCAGAGACAAATATACTATTAGGATCTACAGCAGGTTCAAGTGGTTCCTCAACTATTTTGTGTTTATTTTTCTTCCTCTTACAAGGACTACCACTACACTCACCCTGTTGAGAATCCTGCTCAATTCTTTTAGGGTGTCCTTCAGGATATAAATGATCTTGAGTAGCTATAACACTCCTAGTTCTAATTCCATAAGCATGTTTATCTCCTGAGGCATTAACTAGCATATCCTTTTATACCTTAGCAAGTTGATCAAGTTGGGTTTGAACCATTTGAAAGTGTTTACAAAGCATTTTAATATCATTAAAAGTTCTTTCCACAATATCTTTCAACTCATTGATAGCTCTAGAGTTTTCCAATAAATAATTCTGAACTTGTTTATTAAATTTAACTTGTTTAACAATAAATGTGTCAAGTTCCTCTAAGCACTGATCATGAGGATTACCATAGGGAATATCACCTTCATTAAAGTGGAGAGAGTGTACCTCAATAGTAGATGAGTGGGGGAATTGTCTTACATAATTCTTCTATAGGAGGTAGATTCTTCACATCTTAAGCTCTAATACCTTTCTCCTTTAGACATTTCTTAGCTTTCCTTCATCACTTCATCATTTAATGCAATAACTCCCCTCTTCTTTGGTGTTGGTATTGGATATGGTTTAGGCACAACCGGTGCAGGAGTAATAGGCTCAGGTGTATTTAGCTCAGTTGAAGTCCAATCATCATAATTCTTGCTTATTTTATCCATTAATTCTTCAGCATCTGTAGCAGTTCTTTTCCTGAAAACACAATCAGCAAAGCTATCTAGGTAGGTCCTAGAATCATCAGTTAGTCCATTGTAATAAATATCAGGAAGCTCGTTCTTAGACAATGGACATCCAGGATGTGCATGAATCAAGGCACAAAACCTTGTCCATGACCCAGACAATTTCTCTTCTTCTCCCTGTTTAAAATCAAAAAGTCTCTGCAAAGCAGCATGTCTAGCACTAGAAGGAAAATATTTCTGGAAGAAAAAACCAATCAAGCAATCAGGGCTATCAATGGAACCAGGAGGTAATCTATTAAACCAATCCCTAGCTTCTCCTTTTAGTGAAAAAGGGAAGATCTTAGTAACAAAGTACTTGCGCATCTTAAAATCATCAGATAATAAAGCACTCATAGTATAAAGCTCATTCATATGAGCCACATCACTCTTATTTTCAGTCCCACAAAAAGGTTCTTTCTCAACAATGTCTAAATAAGATAAATCAAGAGAGAAATCATAATCTTTATCTTTAATATCTATGGGAGAGGTGGCAAACTTAGGATCAGAGGATAGTTTAGGCATAATAGTACGTATAGCAAGGAGACTCTTAATAGCACTAGTACCATGTGTGTTTCGTCACTCTTCAACAAATTCATCAGTGAACTCAATGTAACCATCATTAATATCATAACTCTCTCTAGACTCAGGTGAGCTAACAGGTGTAACAGTGTCTTCACTAGGAGTTTCAGTATTTCCTAGACCAGCCATAATAGTATCTAGGAAAGGGCCTAATGAACCACTCGCATCAAGCACAGTAGAAGTAACATCATGAGCATCAAAAGCAATTTCAGATTCAGCAGTAGTAGCAGTGTGTGTAGCATGAGTATGTGGTGGTGGTGTGACAAGCTTACTTATAACAGACGGTGAATCAAGAGCGGCAGAGGTGTTTAGGACTATATCACTTCTTATAGTGGATGGTAAAATAGGGAACTTTCCATGAAGAGACTTACCCATGATGAAAGGAGTAGCAGTGAACAATAATAGATCTAAGTGAACTTACAAATAAATCTATGCTCCCCGGCAACGGCGTCAGAAAATAGTCTTGATGACCCACAAGTGTAGGGGATCGCAATAGTCTTCGCGGGTAGTATTACCCAATTTATTGATTCGACACAAGGGGAGCCAAAGAATACTTGCAAACCTTAACAACTGAGTTGTCAATTCAGCTGCACCTGGAAATAGTTCTTACTCACAGAAGTTTATCAGTAGCAACAGTTTGTAGTAGCAACAACAAAGCAATAGTAGCAGTTGAACAAGAGCAATAGTAACAGTAATAGTAAACAGTGGGATTCAAGTGCAATAGGCATAGGGATGGATGGACGGGAGTTGCATGGACGAGTCTAAACATATAACTTCAATATGTAGGGCATTGCAGATAAATAATTTCAAGCATCCAAGTACTAAAAAATCCTAGGCATGCGCTCCATATATAGTCATACGTGCTCGCAATGAAAACTTGCACAACATCTTCTGTCCAGCCAGCCCGTGTAAGCGGGGCCTCTAGGGAACTACTGGCAATTAAGGTGCTCCTTTTAATAGAGCACCGAAGCAAAGCATTAACACTCCATCAACACATGTGATCCTCACACCACAGCCATCCCCTCCGGTTTTCCCAATTATTGTCACTTCAGGGCCTTTGGATCCGGACAATGATACGTGTACACAACTTGCAGATAAGATCACAAACAATACTATCATAATGATTTAATAATAAGTTCAGATCTAAGATCATGGCACTCGGGCCCTAGTGACAAGCATTAAGCACAACAGGTTGCAACAAACTCAAATAGCACAAATAGAGATACTAGGTGATACGTCCAAAACGTATCTACTTTCTCGAACACTTTGCTATTATTTTTCCTCTATACTTGTGTGATTTGGATATAACTAACACGGACTCACGCTGTTTTCAGCAGAATTACCTTGTTGTCTTATTTTTGTGCAGAAAAATCAACTATCAGGAAAAATCCCGGAAAATATGCCAAAAACTATTTTCACCAGAATATCCACGGAGCCAGAAGGGGAGACAAAGAGGGGGCCTGGGGGTCCCAGACCCACCCCAGGCGCGGGCCCACCTGACGCCAGGCCTGGAGGGGGTGAGGCCACCCCAGGCAGCTCCTCGGCCTCCCTCTGCGCCTATAAGTTGCCTTCTGACCTAAAAACTCAGGGGGGGTTCGATAGTTTTCCAGAAAGAGTCACGCTCCGCCGCCGCCAGCAGAAACCAAGATTCGGATCTAGAAACTCCGTTCTGGCACCCTGCTGGGACGGGGAATTTGGAGAGGATCATCGCCATCGTCATGACCAACACATCTCCATCAACCACCGATGTTTCCCTCATCCATGAGTGAGTAATCCCCCGCTGTAGGATTGGGGATGGTAGGGATTGGATGAGTTCTATCAAGGGCATAGTGCCTAGTATCTCTATTAGTGTTATTTGACTTTGTTGCAACTTCTTGTGCTTAATTCTTGTCACTAGGGCCCGAGTGCCATGATCTCAGATCTGAACTTATTATTGAATCATTATGATAGTATTGTTTGTGATCTTATCTGCAAGTTGTGTACACATATCATTGTCTGGATCCAAAGGCCCCAAAGTGACAATAATTGGGACAACCGGAGGGGATGGTTGTGGTGTGAGGATAACATGTGTTCATGGAGTGTTAATGCTTTTCTCTGGTGCTCTATTAAAAGGAGCACCTTAATTGACAGTAGTTCCCTAGAGGCCCTGCTGCCACGGGCTGGCTAGACAGAAGATGTTGTGCAAGTTCTCATTACGAGCACGTATGACTATATTTGGAGCACATACCTAGGATTGTTTACTACTTGGATGCTTGTTATTATTTATCTGCAATGCCCTAGATCTTGAAGTTACATGTTTAGACTCGTCCATGCAACGCCCGTCCATCCATCCCTATGCCTACCGCACTGGAATCCTACTGTTACCATTACTGTTACTATTGCTCTTGTTTCACTGTTGCTGTTGCTGTTGATTTGTTGTTGTTACTACAAACTGTTGCTACTGATAAACTTCTGCGAGCAAGAACTATTTCCAGGTGCAGCTAAACTGACAACTCAGTTGTTAAGGCTTGCAAGTATTCTTTGGCTCCCCTTATGTCGAATCAATAAATTGGGTAATACTACCCGCGAAGACTATTGTGATCCCCTATACTTGTGGGTCATCAAGACTATTCTCTGGCGCTGTTGCCTGGGAGCATAGCTTTATTTGTAAGTTCACTTGGATCTATTATTGTTCACTGCTACTCCTTTCATCATGGGGAAGTCTCGTGATGGAAAGTTCCCTATTTTACCATCCACTATAAGAAGAGGTACAGTCCTAAACATCTCTGCTGCTCTTGATTCATCGTCTGTTATATGTAAGCTTGTCACACCACCACCACATACACATGCTACACACACTGCTACTACTGCTGAATCTGAAATTGCTTTTGATGCTCATGATGTTACTTCTACTGTGCTTGATGTGAGTGGTTCATTAGGTCCTTTCTAGATGCTACTATGGCTGGTCTAGGAAATACCGAAACTCCTAATGAAGACACTGTTACACCTGTTAGCTCACCCGAGGCTAGTGAGAGTTATGATATTAATGATGGTTACATTGAGTTCACTGATGATTTTGTTGAAGAGTGCCGAAACACACATGGTAGTAGTGCTATGAAGAGTCTCCTTGCTAGACGTACTATTATGCCTAAGTTGTCCTCTGATCCTAAGTTTGCCACTTCTCCCATAGATATTGAAGATGAAGATTATCATTTTTCTCTTGATTTATCTTATTTAGATATTGTTGAGAAAGAACCTTTTTGTGGGACTGAAAATTAGAGTGATGTGGCTCATATGAATGAGCTTTCTACTATGAGTGCTGTAGAGGGAGTGTCCCAACCTTTAAACAATATAAGGTGGTGTCCCCTGTGTTTACAATGCTAGTCCCTGGATCAATAGCTAGCATCCACAGTTTAGATGTAATATCAAGAAACAAAGGTCATAATATAACTTTATAACCAGGTATAACATAATTTTATTACATCTTTACATAGCTCATTTGGCTATTACATTACATTGCAGCGGAATAACTATAGCATGGAGTCCTTCATCTTCAAAGTGCCACAGGCAGACATGTTGGTTGTAGACTTTGTAATCTAATCGATCAATCTTCACCAAAATCAAACAAACCTGCAATATTACAAGTTACAGCCACAAGGGTCAATACATTTGAATTGCATTGGCAAGTTTCACTACTAAGTTGAATATAAGTGGATCCTATCATTACATGCAATTTTAGCTAGGTAGGGTTTGAGGCTCATTTGCATAAAGCAATAATTTATCTTATCTTTCAAAATGGTTTCTATCTTTGATTAAATCTTTGAAAATCCCTTGGCAAAACCCAAGTGTTTAAGGTGTTAACAAAATCACCTTGCACACCTTGGTAACCCCAAGTGTATCAAGTTTTCAACAAAATCTCTTGAGCTCCTTGGTGACCCTAAGTGCATCAAGTTTTATCAAATCTCTTGAGCTCCTTGGTACCCCCAAGTGCATCAAGTTTTTGTTTTAGAAATTGGAATGTCGAGATTTCCCATAGCTTCAAACTTTAGTTGCTCAGTATTGTCCATAACCGGGGACACGGCTAAGTACTTAGATTTTATTATCTTCTGCAGAAGTTGCACACTTTACCCACATGTCACAATCCCATCTTTGTGCCACCAGTGGCCACTGGATTAGTGCTCACCAAGATGGAGTACTGGCAGATTGAGAATGTGACGAAGTCTTTCCAAAGGGTCCTCCCATACACCATTGCTAGCTTGTCTTCAGCACCCATGTAGGATTCCAGGTCCCCATGTCCAGTAAACTGAAGACAATGCATGGGTCTTCCCAATGTAGTTGACTAAGCCAGAGCCATAATAGCATGTGGTTGCACACAAAAGCCACAATTGGAGAAACATGTTCAATCTCTAAGTTTCCTGGGTGGTTTCCTTTGGAGCACAACACAAAGAGATTGCCATAGACATGGTTCCTTCTGTTGCCACCTTCTCCAAAACTCAAAATATCCTTAGCCACCCAGGTGGTTCATTGAGTCCTTGTTTTATTATATAAAAACACAAGTCCTTTTCTCAATTCCATAAAATCTCAACATGTATCTCTTTTCAAAATAAAGCATGGCTAAGCATGTAACAACTACATTGTTTTCTCTAAGGAATGTATAGGGTATCCTATTAGGATTTAGCATAGCATAAGTATAAAAATTGTTTTCATGCACGTTTCAAAATCCACTAAGTATAATGAAAAGATGGTCACTTGCCTTTTGGTAGGGAATGTTGGTTCACTCCTTGATCTTGCTAGTCTCACACTTCTCTACAATCAATCAAGCAAACACAAAATCAACTAGCATTCCAAACCAATAATCAATCAAACAATTCACACACATAAAACTATGGGATCTAAGTCATGCATGTAAGCATGCAAGGGATGGTTCTATTTGCAAAGATGGTCTCCACTAGGCTTCTAAAACTTGGTAAGGTTCAAAATGGTCATTTTCCAAAGTGGCAAAGTCATTTGCAAAAGGGTTTTGTCTACAAACCATTTTATAATCGAATCATCATTTTATGTGGTGAAAAACATTTTTATCAAAGCAACAACTTTAAGTGATATACCAAATAAGTTTTTGTTTCCCAAAACTTGGTGTTTAGGGTCAGTGGGTTTGGTCCAAAACATTTTCCCAAAGTTTTTACTCCAAAATCATTTTCATAACATAACCATTATTTTTAAATGGCTAGAAATGACTAAATCAAGTTTTTTATTCCTAAACTCTCACAAAAACCATTTTTAAATCCATGGGTTGGTTCCTAAGGTCAGTAAGTTCATCACAAAATAATTTGCCAAGGTTTCAATCTTAAAAACATTTTTGAACAATTTTTCTAATCTAAACAAGCATACCAAAGTTTCTGCAAAAACAAACATTCTAACAGATACTATTTGCTAAACAAAAGGCATGGTTGGCTAGGGCTTGTTCCACTGATTCCAATGATATCAAATTTGTGAACTTTGGACGTGTGGATCAAAAGTTACAGGGTTTTCAAAATCACATTCTAATCAGATTCAAATCTGTTTTTAAACAGAACTGGTGACACGCGTCATGATTTCATTGGGCGGTACCGCTTCGCGCGGATCGCGCTCTGTGGGGCGTTGTATCTAAATAGATTGCACGGTTCTGGAAGCGTACCCCTTCGGCGTTTAAGTGATCTATCTAGTTCGTTCGATCCAGATCCGACGGCTATTATCGCATTGACCAAACTCTGGCGGCGCAGCGACGGTCGCTGGCGGCGGCAAGGTCAGATGGTGGCGGCGCTGGTGAAATAGGAAGCGAGGGAGGATGGGAAGGTGCTCACCGAGATCGCAGAAGGTGGGGGAAGCTCAACATGGTCTTCTTGAGTCAAGGGGCGCTCTGTCGTGGGGGTAATCGCTCGCCGGAGTTGCTCCTGGCGTTAGATGGTCCTGCTCGTGGTCAGGGTGGGTGCTACTGATCACAAGGGAACAAACCGAGGGTAAGGTTAGACGCGCAAGGGCACGGTGTAGGTGTGTGCGTGAATGCGAGGAAGAGGGGCGGCCGGAAACTACCTGTGGGGCTCGTCGGAGTTGGAGCGGACGGCGGCGTCGTTCAGAGCTTTGTTGAAGATGTCGTCTTGGGGCGCCCGTGGTTGAACTGAGGGCACTGGTAGGAGCGTTTGGGAGTGGTGAGTGTGTTCGTGTGCTCGGGGAGGCAGGAGGTGGCGAGGCTCGGCCGGAATCGATAGGGAGAGTCGTCGGAGCAGTGAGAGTGTCGAGCCAAATTGAGGCAGCCTCGGGGCAGAGAGGGAGTGGTGTGTGAGGGGAAATGGAGAGGAGGCATGAGCGTTTAAGCCTGCATGATCAAAGCGAGTAATGGTGGCCGAATTAAGACGAATTGAAGCCGCGGAATCTCTGCAGGAAACGGCGACGAGGGGGGGGAGAACAGGTCGCTGCGGGTGAGGACGGTGAATAGGAGGAGTGGCGTTGGCTGGTCAGCGAGAGAGGAAGTGAGGGGGAGGGTCCACCAGTCAGTCACTCTGCGGGTCAGTTGCCAGGTGTGAAACATTTTCTTCGGGGAGGGAGAGCTGGGCTGGTTTGTTGGGCTTCCTGGGCTTGGCCGGCTGGGCTAGGTCCAAATCCATTTTTTCTTCTTCCTGAAACCTTTTCTTTTTCTAAAACCAATTTCTGTTTTGAAATTTCAAACAACCAAACAACACTCAAACATTCAAACTTTCACCACACTTTGTGACTTTGAACTTGGTTCTGTTCAGTAACATAAACCAAAATTCCAAACCAAAAATAATAATTTTATTTTAGGGTCCATTATTAAATGAATAAATAGACCATTGTTAATAAATCAAAATAGGATTTGTTTTATTTAAATACTCCTTTTGAAATCTAATTATTTTCAAAACCAAATCAGTAGGTTTTATTTGGGAATATAAAATACTTGGAGAACTTATTTTAAATATATAAATAAGTTTTGATGGTTAATTAAAATAGTAAAACCCTTATTTATAAAACTTGGATATTAAATCCTTATTAACTTATTTTTAAATAAACCATTACTAATTTTATCAAAACAAAGCATTTTATTTCATAAGCTTTGGCCAAGGTTTAATTTGGCTTTATAAAATAATCTTTATTTATAAAACTTCTATTTCATTTGAAAACCAAAACCTTTTACTTAAAAGATCAAAAATAGTAAGTCCAAAATATTTTATTTTTCTTTATTAAATGTTTATCTTTTTAAATCTTTTTAGGATCTTATTTGATCCAAATTGGTTTGAAGGTTTCCAATTGGATTCAAAAAGTTTCTTCTGGCCCTGAAAAATCAACAGAGTTTTATTTTATTCATTTATTTTCACATTACAAGATTTGGAAAATCTTGGGATGTGACAGGCTACCACCCTTAAAATAAATCTCATCCCGAGATTTGGGAAGGCTAGGTTACAAGAAGGCTCAAAACAACTAGGGTACTACCACCCTTAAAAAATTTCAAACAAAAAATTACATATTGTCCTTCTTGGAATCCTGGGAAGGCTTCTCTAGGCAAACATTTGCATTGTGTCCTTAGTTTCCATGCTTGACTCATGGGCCAAGGTTGAGTTTCTCCATAGGCTTGTTCAACTTGTTCTTCATCTTTTCTGGACAGTTGCTTGCATAATGTCCTGGGTTCTTGCAATTGAAACAGTTGATGTCCTTGAGTTCTTTACGTTGTTCTTGTGGACAAGTTGCTACATAATGGCCTAGCTCTTTGCAGTTATTGCACACTACTTGGCCAATCTCCTTATTCTTCTGGTTCTCTGGGCATTCACCGGAATAGTGTCCCATTTCCTTACATTTATGACATTGCACATGGCTCTTGTCCTTATTTTGCTTCTTGGGTTTCTTTGGTCCTTTGAACTGGGTTGTCTTGTTTGGAGGTATAAGTGGTCCTTTTCCTTTGTCATCAACTTTCTTGGTAGACTTGGATCCTTCTGGATGGTTTGCAATCATTTGTTGCACTCCACCTTGTTTCCTTTGTTCAACAATGGAATAAATGGGGCATTGGATAGGAGTATGATTGTTTCCTTCACATAGATAACAAGTAGCTTGAGAGGTAGGACATTGTCCAACAAGATGTTTCTCTTCACAGTTGGGGCATTGATCTCCATGCTCCTTGGAAGTATGATCCTTGTCTCCACAAATAATGCAAGCTGGGGCTCCATCTAGAATAACATTTTTGTCATCCTTGTTGTCATAAACTTTCTTGGAATAGTTTTCTTCCATTTTGATCATTTGATCAGTCACCTTAAGCATCAGTTGGCCTTGAGTTTCCAAAAATCCTTGTAATGTTGGATCTTCTCCACTAGTGTTAGCTATGAATTGAGCTGTCACTTGGTTCAACTGGTGTTGGGTTGCTATGAGCTCTTTCATGCTGTCCTCTTGGTTGGTGTTGGTGTCATCAACCTTGATGTTGGAGTCTCTTGGAGTAGTCATCTGTTTGGGTTGAAGGAAGATTAGAATAGGCAAGATATTTCTAGGGAATCAATTCTAATCACACACATCACAATTCACTCAAACAATGTGCAAACATTCACAAACAACTTTTCACTCAAACAACAAAGTTCAAGCATATACTTAGGAAACAAAATATTTTTGTTACACCTCTTAAGTTGGTGAGTTTGACTTAACCAAAATATGGTGGTCCATCTATATGGTTCACTTGTGATCTTTCCATCTTTCCTGGTTGCTTCTTCTTTACATGAGGTCATGGTTTCCTTGGAAAAACTCCTTGGTCTCAAAGCTTCAAGTGATGTGGGTTCCTTCTAACTTTTGCATTCCCTCAGTCTCTAAATCTTGAGCAAGATTTCCTTGTCTCACATGTAGTCCTTAGTGATATCCAAATTGGAAGTCCTTGGTGAACATGCTGAAGATGTTGAAGTCATTAGAGTTGAAGAAGTTGAAGTCATTAGAGTTGAAGAAGTTGAAGTCATTAGAGTTGAAGAAGTTGAAGTCTTTAGAGTTGAAGAAGTTGAAGTCATTAGAGTTGAAGAAGTCCTTTGCACATGGTGTAGTCTTTGGCCATGGGGTAGGTTTTTCCATCAAGTTGGAATAGAAGAGATGTAGAGTGGAAACCAAAATTGGTTGAGGAAAGAGTTTACAAGATTGTTTGTAAATAAGTTTTTGGAACAAATACAACTCCTATTTTTCTAAGGGTTTTTGTCCAATCCTAGGTCTACAAGTCCTACAGGCAACACAATGCTCTGATACCATCTGTAGAGGGAGTGTCCCAACCTTTAAACAATATAAGGTGGTGTCCCCTGTGTTTACAATGCTAGTCCCTGGATCAATAGCTAGCATCCGCAGTTTAGATGTAATATCAAGAAACAAAGGTCATAATATAACTTTATAACCAGGAATAACATAATTTTATTACATCTTTACATAGCTCATTTGGCTATTACATTACATTGCAGCGGAGTAACTATAGCATGGAGTCCTTCATCTTCAAAGTGCCACAGGCAGACATGTTGGTTGTAGACTTTGTAATCCTAATCAATCAATCTTCAGCAAAATCAAACAAACCTGCAATATTACAAGTTACAGCCACAAGGGTCAATACATTTGAATTGTATTGGCAAGTTTCACTACTAAGTTGAATATAAGTGGATCCTATCATTACATGCAATTTTGGCTAGGTAGGGTTTGAGGCTCATTTGCATAAAGCAATAATTTATCTTATCTTTCAAAATGGTTTCTATCTTTGATTAAATCTTTGAAAATCCCTTGGCAAAACCCAAGTGTTTAAGGTGTTAACAAAATCACCTTGCACACCTTGGTAACCCCAAGTGTATCAAGTTTTCAACAAAATCTCTTGAGCTCCTTGGTGACCCCAAGTGCATCAAGTTTTATCAAATCTCTTGAGCTCCTTGGTACCCCCAAGTGCATCAAGTTTTTGTTTTAGAAATTGGAATGTCGAGATTTCCCATAGCTTCAAACTTTAGTTGCTCAGTATTGTCCATAACCGGGGACACGGCTAAGTACTTAGATTTTATTATCTTCTGCAGAAGTTGCACACTTTACCCACATGTCACAATCCCATCTTTGTGCCACCAGTGGCCACTGGATTAGTGCTCACCAAGATGGAGTACTGGCAGATTGAGAATGTGACGAAGTCTTTCCAAAGGGTCCTCCCATACACCATTGCTAGCTTGTCTTCAGCACCCATGTAGGATTCCAGGTCCCCATGTCCAGTAAACTGAAGACAATGCATGGGTCTTCCCAATGTAGTTGACTAAGCCAGAGCCATAATAGCATGTGGTTGCACACGAAAGCCACAATTGGAGAAACATGTTCAATCTCTAAGTTTCCTGGGTGGTTTCCTTTGGAGCACAACACAAAGAGATTGCCATAGACATGGTTCCTTCTGTTGCCACCTTCTCCAAAACTCAAAATATCCTTGGCCACCCAGGTGGTTCATTGAGTCCTTGTTTTATTATATAAAAACACAAGTCCTTTTCTCAATTCCATAAAATCTCAACATGTATCTCTTTTCAAAATAAAGCATGGCTAAGCATGTAACAACTACATTGTTTTCTCTAAGGAATGTATAGGGTATCCTATTAGGATTTAGCATAGCATAAGTATAAAAATTGTTTTCATGCACGTTTCAAAATCCACTAAGTATAATGAAAATAGTAGGACTTTAGATGATAGTGTCACTTGCCTTTTGGTAGGGAATGTTGGTTCACTCCTTGATCTTGCTAGTCTCACACTTCTCTACAATCAATCAAGCAAACACAAAATCAACTAGCATTCCAAACCAATAATCAATCAAATAATTCACACACATAAAACTATGGGATCTAAGTCATGCATGTAAGCATGCAAGGGATGGTTCTATTTACAAAGATGGTATCCACTAGGATTCTAAAACTTGGTAAGGCTCAAAATGGTCATTTTCCAAAGTGGCAAAGTCATTTGCAAAAGGGTTTTGTCTACAAACCATTTTATAATCCAATCATCATTTTATGTGGTGAAAAACATTTTTATCAAAGCAACAACTTTAAGTGATTTACCAAATAAGTTGTTGTTTCCCAAAACTTGGTGTTTAGGGTCAGTGGGTTTGGTCCAAAACATTTTCCCAAAGTTTTTACTCCAAAATCATTTTCATAACATAACCATTATTTTTAAATGGCTAGAAATGACTAAATCAAGTTTTTTATTCCTAAACTCTCACAAAAACCATTTTTAAATCCATGGGTTGGTTCCTAAGGTCAGTAAGTTCATCAAAAACTAATTTGCCAAGGTTTCAATCTTAAAAACATTTTTGAACAATTTTTCTAATCTAAACAAGCATACCAAAGTTTCTGCAAAAACAAACATTCTAACAGATACTATTTGCTAAACAAAAGGCATGGTTGGCTAGGGCTTGTTCCACTGATTCCAATGATATCAAATTTGTGAATTGTGGACGTGTGGATCAAAAGTTACAGGGTTTTCAAAATCACATTCTAATCAGATTCAAATCTGTTTTTAAACAGAACTGGTGACACGCGTCATGATTTCATTGGGCGGTACCGCTTCGCGCGGATCACGCTCTGTGGGGCGTTGGATCTAAATAGATCGCACGGTTCTGGAAGCGTACCCCTTCGGCGTTTAAGTGATCTATCTAGTTCGTTCGATCCAGATCCTACGGCTATTATCGCATTGACCAAACTCTGGCGGCGCAGCGACGGTCGCTGGCGGCGGCGAGGTCAGATGGTGGCGGCGCTGGTGAAATAGGAAGCGAGGGAGGATGGGAAGGTGCTCACCGAGATCGCAGAAGGTTGGGGAAGCTCAACGTGGTCTTCTTGGGTCAAGGGGCGCTCTGTCGTGGGGGTAATCGCTCGCCGTTGTTGCTCCTGGCGTCAGATGGTCCTGCTCGTGGTCGGGGTGGGTGCTACTGATCACAAGGGAACAAACCGAGGGTAAGGTTAGATGCGCAAGGGCACGGTGTAGGTGTGTGCGTGAATGCGAGGAAGAGGGGCGGCTGGAAACTACATGTGGGGCTCGTCGGAGTTGGAGCGGACGGCGGCGTCGTTTAGAGCTTTGTTGAAGACGTCGTCCTGGGGCGCCCGCGGTTGAACTGAGGGCACTGGTAGGAGCATCTGGAGTGGTGAGTGTGTTCGTGTGCTCGGGGAGGCAGGAGGTGGCGAGGCTCGGCCGGAATCGATAGGGAGAGTCGTCGGAGCAGTGAGAGTGTCGAGCCAAATTGAGGCAGCCTCGGGGCAGAGAGGGAGTGGTGTGTGAGGGGAAATGGAGAGGAGGCATGAGCGTTTAAGCCTGCGTGATCAAAGCGAGTAATGGTGGCCGAGTTAAGACGAATTGAAGCCGCGGAATCTCTGCAGGAAACGGCGACGAGGGGAGGGAGAACAGGTCGCTGCGGGTGAGGACGATGAATAGGAGGAGTGGGGTCGGCTGGTCAGCGAGAGAGGAAGTGAGGGGGAGGGTCCACCAGTCAGTCACTCTGCGGGTCAGTTGCCAGGTGTGAAACGTTTTCTTCGGGGAGGGAGAGCTGGGCTGGTTTGTTGGGCTTCCTGGGCTTGGTTGGCTAGGCTAGGTCCAAATCCATTTTTTTCTTCCTGAAACCTTTTCTTTTTCTAAAACCAATTTCTGTTTTGAAATTTCAAACAACCAAACAACACTCAAACATTCAAATTTTCACCACACTTTGTGACTTTGAACTTGGTTCTGTTCAGTAACATAAACCAAAATTCCAAACCAAAAATAATAATTTTATTTTAGGTTACCTCATGGATCCATTGATAGCCCTGATTGCTTGATTGCTTCTTTCTTTCAGAAATATTTTCCTCCCAGTGCTAGACATGCTGCTTTGCAGAGACTTTTTGATTTTAAACAGGGAGAAGAAGAGAAAATGCCTGAGTCATGGACAAGGTTCTATGCCTTGATTCATACACATCCTGGATGTCCATTACCTAAGACTGAGCTTCTTGATATTTATTATAATGGACTAACTGATGATTCTAGGACCTACCTAGATAGCTTTGCTGATTGTGTTTTCAGGAAAAGGACTCCTACAGATGCTGAAGAATTAATGACCAAGATAAGCAAGAATTATGATGATTGGACTTCAACTGAGCTGAATGCACCTGAGCCTATTACTCCTGAACCAGTTGTTCTTGAACCAGTTCCAACACCAACAAAGAAGATGTGAGTTATTGCATTAAATGATGAAGTTATGAAGGAAGCTAAGAAGTGTCTAAAGGATAAAGGTATTAGAGCTGAAGATGTGAAGAATCTACCTCCTATAGAAGAATTATGTAAGCCAATTCCCCACTCATCTAATATTGACGTACACTCTCTCCAACACTTTGATGAAGGTGATATTCCTTATGGTAAGCCTCTTGATCAGTGTTTAGAGGAACTTGACACATTCATTGTTAAACAAGGGTATTTTAATAAACAAGTTCAGAATCATTTATTGGAAAACTCTAGAGCTATCCATGAGTTGAAAGATATTGTGGAAAGAACTTCTAATAATATTAAAATGCTTTGTAAACACTTTCAAATGGTTCAAACCCAACTTGATCAACTTTCTAAGGTACAAAAGGATATGCTAGTTAATGCTTCAGGAGATAAACATGCTTATGGAATTAGAACTAGGAGTGGTATAGCTACTCAATATCCTTTATATCCTGAAGGACACCCTAAAAGAATAGAGCAGGATTCCCAACAAGGTGAGGATAGTGGTAGTCCTCGTAAGAGAAAGAAAAAGAAACATAAGATAGTTGAGGAACCACTTGAACCTGCTGTAGATCCTAATAGTATATCTGTCTCTGATGCTAAAACTGAGAGTGGTAATGATAAAAATGAGTCTCCTGGTAAGGAGGAAGGTGAGGAAGAACCTGAGAAGCACACTAAGAACACTAGGTACACAAAGTAAGATTTTATTGCTATTAAACATGGTAAAGAGAGAGAACCTTGGGTGCAGAAACCTATGCCTTTTCCAGGTAAGAAACACAAGTCAAAGGAGGAAGAACACTACAACAAGTTTTGTGAGTGGATGAAACCTTTATTCTTGCAAATTCGTTTGACTGATGCTATTAATTTGCCTCCCTATTCAAAGTATATGAAGGATATTGTCTCTAATAAAAGGAAGATTCCTAATGAGGAGATTTCTACTCTACTTGCTAATTATTCCTTCAATAGTAAGGTTCCAAAGAAACTTGGTGATCCAGGTATACCAACTATTCCTTGCTCCATTAAGAATAATTATGTTAGAACTGCTTTATGTGATTTGGGACGTGGAGTTAGTGTTATTCCTTTTTCTCTCTATAAGAGACTCCAGCTAGAAAAGTTGATACCAACTGATATTTCTTTGCAAATGGCTGATAAGTTGACTACTATTCCTGTTGGTATATGTGAGGATGTTCCTGTTCAAGTTGCTCATAATTGCATGGTTCAAATGGATTTTGTTGTGCTTGAAATGCCCGAAGATGATAATATGTCTATTATTCTTGGGAGACCTTTTCTTAATACTGCATGTGCTGTCATCAATTTCAATCAAGGAAAAGTAGCATTCAATATTAATGACAAAGAGCACACTGTCTATTTCCCCAAGAAGGTTGTTAAGAGCTATTGCCTGAATTCCATTCAAAATTTTGAGGGCATCAAGGTTGGAGAAATATATTGTCCCATTCCACAAGAAAATTTTGAAACTATTATGATTGGGACCATTGCTATCAAGTATGAGGTAACATAATCACCTTGTGGCATGCAAAGTTTTGTTTCATATAAGATTGTTTTGGTAACAAGACTTGATCAACCTTATTAACAAAAGGATTTTAATGAACAAAATAATGTTTCCACTGTGGTTATACTTGCTTTCTTTTTTCCTTTCTCCTTCCTAATCTTTGCTTTAGCTTTAGTTTTGCTAGTTGTTTGCTTGTTTGAGTTTCTTAGAGCTCTTGTAGTTTGGATTTTGGTTTGCTTTTGCTTCTTCTGAAAAAACTGTTTCTGCGAGAAAATCAATTTTCATACCCTAAAAATTGGCCAAAAATAAAGTTTCCCGAAAAATTCTAGAAAATTCAAAATATTTTTTTCCTCGAAAAAAGGGACAGAGAGGCACCTAAGGTGACCCAGGGCCACCCTAGGCCACCACACCTGTGGTAGGCGTGGGCCCACCACTGGTGGCACCTAAGGGGGGTTTGGCCCACCTGGGCCCCTCCAGGTTGCCTCCTCAAAGCCACCTTCTTTCTCTCTCCCGAAAAACACCAAAAAACTTGCTCAAGCTCGAGTTCTTGCTGTCCTTGCTCGTGATTTTTGATCTCCTTGTTCATCCCATCTGAAGTGCTGATTTTTGGAGGGTTTGCTCCTTGGTATGTGCCTCCTCCACTTGTCCAATTACATTTGTGATTGGTAGATTGTATCTTGAGTATTTTGCTTCTATAGGTGACAGGTTGTTTGAGCTTGCATGCTTGTTATTTGCTTAGAAACTTTGTTTTGATGCATGTGTAGTCCTCTAGCAAGTTCCTATAGTAGTTGCTCATCATTTATCAACTTAGAAATCACTTGGTTTGATGGTTGTTTAAAAATATCAGAATAGGGAAGCCATGGACCACTACACCTTTGGTGAAATTTTTGAGAGTGATGCACCTAGAAGGGCAAGACTTCCAAGGTCATCTACCAGTACTAGACCCTCATACAATGAGGATCTCATCACTCTGCGATTTGGTGACAAGGGAGATGAAGGGGATGCGCACCCCTCCAACTTTCCTTGTCAAACTTTCTTGCGAGCTACTGGGATTCTTAATGATTTCATGACTTTGGTGCAGAGAGCTGGACTAACAAGTTACATGCAGGATGAAAGTGCACAATATGCTTTGCTTACTAAAACATTTGTGGCGAGTTTCTCCTTTACCAATAGTATGTTCAATCCTTCTGTGTCTTTCAGACTTTATGGCATGGCTCATTCTATGACATTGAATTTTTTTTGCAAGGCCCTGGGACTTGGTACAACACGGTCATCAAAGAATATTCAAGCTCTACCTGCTGATTTGTTAGAGCTTTAACGAGGAATAACAAATGATGATGACCGTACAACTCAGCGAGGGAAGATAAAGAACATTCAACTTCCAGCAATCAGGTATTTTGCCTACTATCTTGCCACCAGTGTTCTTGGTAGGGAGAACACTAGTAATATTTCCAACTATCAATTGGCCTTCTTAGTTGCTGCGCTCAACAGTGAGGACAAGTATAATCTTGGTTCTCTCATTGGTCGTCGTCTAGCTGCTAAGGGACCCATTTATGGGGGCATTATTGCCACTCGTGTTGCTGCTGCTTTAGAAATTGCTATTGATCCTAATGATATAGTTTTGGCTCCTTAGAGGCTTGATCTTGCTTCCATGAAGGGGCACCACTTTGTCACCACTAGATCTACTCTTGATAACCTGGTTTATAGAATGTTGTTTATTGACGGGGAAGAGAGAGAGATCCCTCTGCCAATGACAAGGGAGCTTCCTCGACATACTACGGAGGTGCATCTACTTGGGCACCATGGGATTGAACCCCACTTAGGCCAAAAGCCTAATCTTGGGGGGGAGGTATACCGACATCACACTCATCTATATATCTTGTTCGGTCATTTCTTTGTATATCCATTGTTTTTGCTTTCTTGTTGGTTTTTGTTGCTTCTTTCTAAAAACCCAAAAATACCAAAAATAGTTTCGTTGTTTCCCTTGGTTTGTTTCTTTGTTTCTTTGCTTTGGTTTGCGTTAAAAGAAAAATCCAAAAATATTTTGCTTTGTTTTTGTTTGGTTTTCTTTGTTTGCTTGTTTCTAAAACATCGAAAACACCAAAAATATTTGTTCTTCTTCTTTGGTTTTGTGAGTTCTTTGCAGGGTTCACCGTCCTCAGTGGATTTTAGATTCATGTTAATTATTCAAGTCACACCAGTGAAGGGTAATGATGAAGATTATGAAGGGTTTCGCAGCATAGTAAATCAAAATTTTCTACGGATGCGAACGGGAAAGCCAAGATCTAATCTAGGAGATGCAAACAACTAGAGGGGGTAGATGAGATCTTCATACCCTTGAAGATTCGCACAGCGGAACGTTCAACGGAACGTGGTTGATGTAGTCGTACTAGCCTTCTCCTCCTCGCGATTCGATCCGATCCAACACCGCAAGTGGCGATTCCTCCGAGAGATGCACATGTACGGCACATCGACGTCTCCTCCTTCCTCGATCCAGCAAGTGGGGTGGAGATATAGATTGGATATACAACACGACGGCGTGGTGCAAAGGTGGAGAGTTTCTGCGGCAGGGCTTCGCCTACGCATAGTCGGGAGAGAGAGATCTGGAGGGCAGCAGTATGGCGGCTAGGGTTGAAGGAGTGGGGGAGGAGGGATGCGCCCCTGCCCTCTATATATAGGGGGCTGGCCGGCCCCCTTGGCCCCTCCTCCAAGCCCTAGGGCGGCGGCCCCAAGGGTTGGAGTGGGGGGCAAGTTTTCCCCCTCCTTCTAGAAGGTTTCCCTAGGGTTTTGGCCGGCTGGGCCTATGCGGCCTTGTGCCCCTGGCCCAATGCGGCCAGGGCACTCCCTCGTAGGCCCACTCCCCCTCCCGACAAGTGGGGCCACGTTGGTCCTACTCCGGAAGGTTCTAGAAGCTTCCGGTACAATACCGAACGATCCGAAACAATTCCGAAATCCAAAAACTGCTTTCCCTTATATGAATCTTATTCTCCGGACCATTCCAGAACCTCTCATGACGTCCTGGATCTCATCCGAGACTCCGAACAAAAACTCATAAACCAATTATCCATTCTATCCTAGCGTCGAGGCACGTTAAGTGTGTGACCCTACGGGTTCGAGAATATGCAGACATGATCTTCTATCAATAATCAAAAGCGGGGTCTGGAAACCCATATTGACTCCCACACATTCATCGATTATCATATCGGATGAACCACGATGCCAGGATTCAATCAATCTCATATATATATATTCCCTTCATCTCGCGATATTTTACTTGCCCGAGATTCGATCATCGGTATCTGCATACCTAGTTCAATCTCGTTCACAGCAAGTACTTTACTCGTTCCGTAATCCGATATCACTTTGTGATTAACTCCTTAACCACGTGCTTGCAAGCGGTGTTGATATCGATTACCGAGTGGGCCCGAAGTATATCTCTCCGACTTGGGAGGGACAAATCCCATCTCGATACATACAACCCAACAAGTACTTTCTAATCACCTGAGAGACACCTTTATGATCACCCTCTCATAGGATGACGTTTAATGACCTTAAAGCTTTCTTCCGATACCAGGGAGTTGCATTATCTCATGGTCTAAGGAATACAATATTTGACATAAGAAAAAGCTTCGCAAAGATGAACACGATGACATGATCTAATTTCTCTGCTTGATTTGGGTCTGTCCATCATATAATTCTCCCAATGATATGATCTCATTATTAATCGACAACTCATGTCTATGGTTAGGAAACCTTAACCATCATTAATTAATGAGCTAGTCCATAGAGGCGTACTAGGGACACGACGTTGTTCATAAACCATACAAGTATCAAAGTTTCCGTTTAATACAATTCTAGCATGGAATATAAACTTTATCATGAACAAGAATTATAATAATAACATCTTTATTATTGCCTCTAGGGCATAATTCCAACAGTCTCCCACTTGCACTAGAGTCAATAATCTAGTTTACATCTGGCAACAATCTAACACCCATGGCACTAAGGTGCTGATCATGTTTTGTTCGTGGAAGAGGTTTAGTCAATGGATCTGCGACATTCAGATCCGTATGTACTTTGCTAATCTTCAGATCTCCATCTGTTATATAATCTCGAATTATATGAAACTTGCGGTTGATATGCTTGGTCTTTGGATGATATCTTGGTTCCTTAGCCAGTGCTATGGCGCCAGTGTTGTCACACAATATCTCTAGTGGGTCCAAGGCACTTGGAACCACACCAAGCTCAATGATGAAGTTCCTGATCCAAACTCCTTCACTTGACGCTTCTGTAGCAGCCATGTATTCCGATTCTACTGTAGATCATGCGATCACGCTTTGCTTGTAGCTTCTCCAGCTCATAGCTCCTCCATTCAAAATATAAATGTATCTTGTCTATGATTTAGAATCATCCTTGTTGGTGTCAAAACTAGCATCGACGTAACCTCTTACGACGAGATATTCATCACCTCCATAGACTAAGAACATTTCTTTAGTTCTATTTAAATACTTTAGGATGTTCTTCACGGCTGTCCACTGTTCCAATCCTGGATCATGTTGGTATCTTCTCGTAAAACTAAGAGCATTGGACACATCCGGTCTAGTACATAGCATGGCATACATGATAGATCCTATGGCCGAGGCATAAGGCACTTTTCTCATAGCTTCTCTATCGTTTATCGTAGCTGGACACTAAGCCTTGCTCAATATCTTACCTGACAACATAGTAACTGAACCTTTCTTTGCCTTATCCATTCTGAACCTTTTCAGAACTTTGTCTAGGTATGTACTCTGGCTTAAAGCTATCAGGCATCTTTGTCTATCTCTATAGATTTTGATGCCCAATATATAAGCAGCTTCCCCTAGGTCTTTCATTGAAAAACATTTGTTCAAATAACTCTTCTCATTGTTAAGCATGTCAATGTCATTTCTGATAATCAATATGTCATCCACATATAGTACCAAAAATGTCACTGAGCTCCCACTCACTTTCTTGTAGATACAAGCTTCATAGAAATTTGGAACAAATCCAAAGCTCTTGATCACTTTATCAAAACGAAGGTTCCTACTCCGAGATGCTTGCTTCAGTCCATAAATGGAACGTTGAAGTTTGCACACTTTATCAGCATCCTTAGGATCGACAAAACCTTCGGGTTGCATCATATACAACTCTTCATCAATGTTGCCATTGAGGAACGCAGTCTTGACATCCATCTGACATATTTCATAATCATGAAACGCAGCAATTGCTAATAAAATCCGAATGGACTTAAACATCGCTACGGGAGAGAAAGTCTCATCGTAGTCAACACCTTGAACTTGTCGAAAACCTTTCGCGACAAGCCATGCTTTATAGACAGTAACATTACCATCCGCGTCCGTTTTCTTCTTGAAAATCCATTTGCACTCAACGGCCTTTCGGTCACTAGGAGGGTCCAACAAAGTCCATACTTGGTTTTCTCTCATGGATCCCAATTCGGATTTCATGGCCTCTAGCCATTTCTCGGAGTCTGGGCTCATCATTTCTTCCTCATAGTTCGCAGGTTCAATGTTGTCTACTAACAAGACAGTTAAGACAGGGTTGCCGTACCACTCAGGAGGGGCACGCGACCTTATCGACCTGTGATGTTCAGTAGTAGCATCGTCCGAAGCTTCATGATCCTTGTCATTAGCTTCCTCTATTGTTGGTGCAGACGGCACTGGAACAATTTCAGGTGCTGCGCTACTTTCCAACTCAAGAGAAGGTTCAATAACCTCGTATAGCTCTACTTTCCTCCCACTCACTTCTTTCGAGAGAAAATCCTCAAGAAAGGATTCGTTCTTTGCGACAAACACTTTGCCTTCGGATCTGTGGTAGAAGGTATACCCAATCGTTTCCTTATGGTATCCTATGAAGACGCATTTCTCAGCTTTGGGTTCGAGCTTGTCCGGCATCAACTTCTTGACGTAAGCTTCGCATCCCCAAACTTTAAGAAACGACAACTTAGGTTTAGCACCAAACCACAGTTCATACGATGTCGTATCAATGGATTTAGATGGTGCCCTATTTAAAGTGAATGTAGCGGTTTCTAATGCATAACCCCAAAATGATAACGGCAAATCTGTAAGAGACATCATTGATCGCACCATATCTAATAGAGTTCGATTCCGGCATTCAGACACACCATTGCGCTGTGGTGTTTCGGGTGGCGTGAGTTGCGAAACGATTCCGCTTGCTTTAAGATGCGTGAGAAAATCATAACTCAAATATTCACCTCCACGATCGGATCTTAGAAATTTAATTTTCCCGTTATGATGGTTTTCCACTTCGTTCTGAAATTCTTTGAACTTTTAAAATGTTTCAGATTTATGTTTCATTAAATAGATATACCCATATCTACTTAAGTCATCAGTAAAAGTGAGAAAATAGTGATAACCACCACACGTCGAAACACTCATTGGTCCGCATACATCAGTATGTATGATTTCCAAGAAGTCAGTTGCTTGCTCCATTATTCCAGAGAACGGGGTTTTGATCATCTTTCCCATGAGGCATGGTTTGCACGTGTCAAATGATTCAAAATCTAGAGACTCCAAAAGTCCATAAGAATGGAGTTTCTTCATGCGTTTTACACCAATACGACCTAGACGACAGTGCCACAAATAAGTAGAATTATCACTATGTACTTTGCATCTCTTAGCCTCAATGTTATAGATGTGTGTTTCATTGCTTTCGAGATTCAGAAGAAATATACCATTCATAGCAGGTGCATGACCATAAAAGATGTTACTCATATAAATAGAACAACCATTATTCTCCGATTTAAATGAATAACCGTCTTGCAATAAACACGATCCAGATATGATGTTCATGCTCAACGCAGGCACATAATAACATTTATTGAGGTTTAAAACTAATCCCGAAGGTAAAACTAACGAGAGTGTGCCGACGGCCATCACATCAACTCTTGATCCGTTGCCAACGCGCATCGTCACCTCATCCCTTGCTAGCCGCCGTCTATTCCGTAGCTCCTGTTTCGAGTTACAAATATTAGCAACTGAACCAGTATCAAATAACCAGGCACTACAACGAGGGCTAGTAAGGAAAACATCAATAACATGTATATCAAATATACCTTTGATGGTGCTAGCCTTCTTGTCCGCTAAGTACTTCAGACAGTTGCGCTTCCAGTGACCCTTGTCCTTGCAATAGAAGCACTCAGTGTCTGGCTTAGGTCCAGACTTGAGCTTCTTCTCTGCAGGGGCAA
The DNA here is from genome assembly GCA_916181665.1 of Avena sativa. Classification (NCBI taxonomy): domain Eukaryota; kingdom Viridiplantae; phylum Streptophyta; class Magnoliopsida; order Poales; family Poaceae; genus Avena; species Avena sativa. Next base: position 292,706,668 of record OV702296.1, read on the forward strand.
CGCGCTTGCCGCTGCCCTTCTTGAAGAGCTTCTTTGCACCCTTACCTTTCTTAAAGCTGGGGGGCTTGTTGACCATCAACACATGCTTATCTTTCTTGATGTCCACCTCCGCAGCTTTCAGCTTAGCGAAGAGCTCAGTGATCGTATCAGTGGAACCAATCTGATTATGAGTAACTACAAAACCTTTGTAGCTAGGAGGGAGTGATTGCAGAACTCTGTCAATCTTGAGCTCATCTGGAATCTTGTAGTCCAGTTGCTCTCAAGGCGTTGAGTGTAGCCCGACATCTTAATGGCGTGCTCACTAACAGAACTCCCTTCCTCCATCTTGTAGTTAAAGAATTTCTCAGAGATCTCATATCTCTCAGAACGGGCCTGAGTCTGAAACATAGTTTTCAGTTCCTCAAGAATCTCAAAGGGCCCGGGGAACTCCTCAAAACGATTTTGAAGGTCCGATTCCATAGCAAACAACATGGTGCTCTTAATCACACCATAATCATCCTTGCGCGACTAATAAACACCTTACTCATCAGCCGGCGCATCTACAACAGGGGCATCACCTAGCGCTTTCTCAAGGACATAGTCCTTTTGTCCGCTAGAGAGAATGATTCTCAGATTGTGGAACCAGTTGGTGAAGTTAGACCCATTGTTCTTAAGCTTTTCTTTCTCAGCAAAAACGTTGAAGTTGAAGTTGGACTTAGCCATTTGATCTACAAAATTTGCAAGTACAATTTAGACTATGTTCATGATAACTAGTTCAACTTAATCAAATTACTAGATGAACTCCCACTAAATTCAACACCCCTCAAGTTGTTTAGTGAACATGATCCAAATTCACCACACCTAATCCGATCTTCACGAGAAGAGATGTGGTTTCAATGGTGGACAACAAAGTGTCGATCATATCATTCATATGACTCATGCTTAAACTTTCGGTTCGTGTGTTCCGAGGCCATGTCTGTACATGCTAGGCTCGTCAAGTCAAATAGTTTATAGCACCCGATCATCACGTGATGCTTGAACACGACGAACTTTCGCAACGGTGCATACATGGGGAGAACACAGTTTTATCTTGATCTTTAAGTGAGCAATCATCTTATAATGCTACCGTCGCGATCTAAGCATAATAAGATACATAAAAGGATAAACATCACATGCATATAATTTTATGTGACATGGTATAGCCAATCTCCACGCAATGATCTCCATCTTGTGTGTGCCAGCATGATCTCCATCACTCCACCATGATTGCCTCCACCACGAATAGCAACTACAACTATTGCTAACTACTTAGCAATAAAGTAAAGCTATTACATGGCATATAAGAAGTTGACACACAGGTCATACACAATTATAAAGACAACCATATGGCTCCTGCCGGTTGTGTACTCATCGACATGCAAGTCGTGAAACATTACAAAACATGATCATTGCATACAACATACACATCACATCTTGGGCCATACCATATCACAGAAACACTCCCTGCAAAAACAAGTTAGACGCCTCTACTTTGTTGTTGCATGTTTTACGTGGCTTATGGGAGTAACAAGCTAAGAATGATTCTTACCTATGGAAAGCCACAACAGTGATATTATGGCTGCCAAACTCCGGTGTAAATCCCATGACAACTATAGTGAGAGAAACTGGCATCCACCAGCCGCATGTGTGGAACAAGCCACACGTCAAGTGCGAAGCCGGTCTCGCGAACGAGGTCGCATAAGGTTGGCCTAGACCGCTTCGATCTCACTATACCGCATCATAGGAAGTACACAAACAAGAGGATTGCAACAGAAAACATCAACGCCCGTAACAACCATGTTGCGTTCTACTCGTGAAACACATCTACGCATAGATCTAGCTCTGTGTCACATCCCAAGATTTTCCAAATCTTGTAATGTGAAAAATAAAATAAACAAAATAAATTTTGTTGAAAATCAGGGTGAAAAGAAACTTTTGTTTCTAAAAGGAGACTTGAAATCCCATCTTGAACAAACTTTGGCTAAATTTGAATTCAACAAAAATCCAAATCAAGGGAAATGCATTCCTCAATGAATGTATCTGGAAATTTGAACACTTGGAAAATAAATCCAAATCCCTAAGCCCTGATGGAAGGAAATCATTTCCAAAGTATCTCCAAATCTATGGATTTGATCCATATCAAATTTGACCATCAAATAATCACAACGGATCAAGAAAGACCATAGAGATTGGTTTCACTTAGTTTGGAACCATGGACAAAACCTTATGAATATAATAAGATAAGGAAATTGAAATTCCAAAGCTAATAAAGCCCTTACCAAAAGCCCATACCATTTGGTGAACAAAAATCCTAAAGGGATTTATAAAGTTAAACATTTGATAAAGGAAAATAAAATGTTTTGGAGTTACTATTTTTGGATCTTTTTATAAAAGGTTTTGGTTTTCAAAATAAAAAGTGTTTTAAATAAAGATTATTTTATAAAGCCAAATTAAACTTTGGCCAAGTTTCTTTTAAACAAAAAAGTTTTGCTTTGATTTAAAATGAGTAAAGGTTTATTTAAGTAAAATAATAAGGATTTAAATACCCAATTTTATTTAAGTAAAGGCTTTTCCCATTTTAAATGAACACTAAAACTTATTTGTTTATTTTAATTAAGTTTTCCAAAGTGCTTTGTTTCTCAAAATAAAACCTTTTGAAGTGTTTTGGTTTTGTTCTTGATTTCAAAATAAAGTTTTTAAAATAAAACAAATCCTATTTTGTTTTTATCTAAGGTCCATTATATTTAAATTATTAATGGAACCAAAAACAAAAGGTTATTTGTTTTAAACAAGTTTTCCAAATATCTTTTATTTTCAAATAAAACCTTTTGTTTTGGTTTTGAAAATATTTGGTTTTTAAATGGAGATTTTATTAAATCAAACCCTATTTTATTAAATAACTAAAGATCCATTTTATTTAATTATTAAATGGATCCTAAAATAAATAAAAATATTATTTCATTTTGGACTTTGGATTATGTCTTAAACAGAACCAAATTCAAATGAAAAGTTTGGTTGATTGTTTGAATTTGTTTGATTGTTGTTTGAATGTTTGAATAAATTGTTTGGAAAATCAAAACAGAAATTGTTTTAGAAAAGGAAAAATAAGCAGACAGAAAAAAAAATAGGAAAACAGACCCAGCCCACTAGGCCCAGCAGCAGCCCACCTAACCCAGCTCCCTCTTCCCCGAAGCCTTCCTTTCTCACCCAGATTCCTACCCGCGTAGTCAATGACAGCCCGGACCCACTTCTCCCTCTCTCTCACTCGCTGACGAGACGACCCCACCTCCTCTTATTTCCCCCGAGCGAACCGTTTTCTTCACCGCGAAAGAAACCCGCACTGAGGCTGACAAGTGGACCCCGTTCCCTTCCCCTTTCCCACTGACCAGAGGACCCCACCGCCACCTCCTTCTTCTTCCCCGCGCGACCCCGTCTCCCCCAGACTTCGCTGCCGTTGCTGCCATTCAAGCCGCGATCAATTCGCAGTAAAGCCGTGCATTAAACCTCGCCGTGACAACGCCCATTTAACCGCCAATGTTCCCTCCTCCTTTCCCCTCACACGCCACTCCCTCTCTGCCCCTAGGCTGTCGCCAATTTCCTCTGCACCACTGCCGTCACCGACGAGCTCCCTCCTCAATTCCGGCGAGCCCAGCCACTGCCTTGCCTCCCCGAGCACCCTAGCAGCTTCTCCACTCCCTGGCGCTTCTGTCAGTGCCTTCCATTCAACCACGGGTGCCCTGTAACCTCGACTTCGGCGACGACCAGCATCGCCACCGTCTGCTTCTTCTCCGGCGAAGCCCACAAGTAGTTTCCGGCCGCCCCTTTTCCTCTCGTTCATGCACACGACCTTGCCTTGGACCCGCGCATCTAACCGTGTCTTCACCTTGCCTTGGGGTGATCCACAGCGACGCCAACGACGACAACCCGAGAGCACCGCCGCCCGCAGCAACTCCGGCGAGCAATCGCAGTCGTGCCCGAGCGCCCCTTGACCAACCGCGAGTACCTTGAGCATCACCGTGATCCCCTGAGCCCGGTGAGCAACTCCCCTTTCTCCCTCACCCCCTGTAGCACCAGCACCGTCATCGACCGACTGCTCCACCGCCGGTAGCCACCGCGCAGCGCCGCCCGTCAGTGACCAGGAAGTAGCAGCCGTTAGATCTGGATCGAACGAATCAGATAGATTACTTAAACACCGAAGGGGTATGACCTCTGGACCGCACGATCCACTTTAGATCTAACGTTCCACGTTGCCGATCCGGCCGAACCGGTACGGGCGAATTAAAACACGCCGCGTGTCGCCTATTAGGTTTAAAAACAGTTTTGAAAACAGAAACTTTTGCAAACTTCAAACCCTTGTATCTTTGGATCCACACATCCAAAAATTACAAATTTGATGTCGTTGGAATCAGCAAGACAAGCCCTAACCAACCCTGCCCTTAGTTTAGAAAATAGTATCTGTTAACTTGTTTAACTTTGCAGATTCTTTTGTGTGCTTGCTAACATTAGAAAAATTGTTTAAAAACGATTTTTGAGATCAAACCTTTGCCAATTTGTTTGTTGTGACCTTACTGACCCTAGGAACCAACCCATGGTTTTGAAAATGATTTTGGAAAAATATAGGATGTATTAAGTGGTTTAGTCCATTTCTAGCTAACTAAAAACTATAGTTTTGGTTATGAAAATGTTTTGGTAAAGAAAACTTTGGGAATTGGTTTAGACCAAACCTACTTACCCAAAACACCAAGTTTTGCAATAGCAACTCATTTGGTGAACCCTATAGGTTAAAGCCTTAGTAAAAATATTTCTACACCACATAAAATGATACTTTGTTTTGAAAATGGTTTTGAGGTGAAACCCTTTAGCAAATGACTTTGCCATTTTGGTAAATGACCAATTTGGAACTTACAAAGTTTAGAAGCCTAGTGGAGACCACCTTTGCAAATTAGAACCATCCTTTGCATGCTTGCATGCATTGCCTTGACTTTGTTATTTTATGTGTGTTGTTTTGCTTGATTGGTAGATTGAGTTTGTGCCTTGCTTGATTGTTTGTAGTGACTAGAAGAGTGTGATTGTTGCAAGGACAAGGAGTGAACCTATACCCTCTACCAAAAAGGCAAGTGATACTTCATACTATCTATCCCATTATTTTCACTATGCATTAGTGTTTTTGCTAAGTAAAACTTGCATGGTTTTTATTATGCTAAGTATAGACCTTGCTATAGGAAAACCTAGTAGATGAATCCTTAGTAGGATCTTCCTAAGTTAAGAATCCTATTACTATCAAGCTTAGCCTAGCTAATAGAAAACCTGGGTGGAATATATATTCACACTATGGAAAAATATTCTAAGTCTAAGGACTTATGTTTTGTTTAATAAAACAACTAAGTTAATGAATCTCCTGGGTGGATTGGGACTTGCATGGTGGTTTTTGGTTGAGTGGTTCACAAGGCCCATGATTATGGTTTACCTTAGTGTATCTCACTTGTGGATGGCCACCCAGGAAACAAAGAGATTTGAGATGTCAAATGTTGAGAAGCTTCAAGTGCAACCACTTGGCAATATGGGCTCTGCCATGATCATATAGGTTGCAAGAACTTAGCCATATGGACAGTGGGTGGTAGTGTTGATAGGTTGGAACGCGTCCATGATGGTCTAAGGGAAAGCTTCTGAAAGATCTTGTCTTGGGAAACCAAGTCTTGTGGGGAAAGTGCACCACCTCTACAGAGTGTAAAATCTAAGTACTTAGCCATGTCCCTGGTAAAGGACAATTTGAGCATCAAGACATGGAAGCAATCAAGAATCTCATCACTCCAATTTCTAAATTAAAACTTGTGGGTGAACAAGGGTTGTGTGAAATTCTTCAATCTTTGATGGAGAGATGGCTTGGTACAAGGATCTCAAAATCTTAGATTGGGAAAATTGTTTTTGCCAAGAAAATCTTCAATCTTTGATTGGTAGATGCCTTGAGAGGATCTTCAGTCTTGATTGGTAGATGCCTTGGTGGTTTTTGTCAAAACAAAACTTAGTATTTTCAAAATGAGAGGGAAAATCTATTTTGAGCAATGCAAGCCTCAACTCCACTTAGCCAAATGCATATAGATGATAGACTCCACTATACTACCAAAGTATCACTTGCCAATACAATTCAAATGTATTGACCCTTGTGGCTGTAACTTGTAATGTTGCAGGTTTGATTGTTTTTAGTGAAGATTGATTGATTAGGATTACAAAGTCTACAACCAACATGTCTGCCTGTGGCACTTTGAAGATGAAGGACCCCATGACTATAGTTATTCCGCTGCAATGTAATGTAATAGCCATATGAGCTATGTATTGATGTAATAAAATTATGTTATTCCTGGTTATATAGTTGTATTATGACCTATGTTTCTTGATATTACATCTGAACTGTGGATGCTAGCTATTGATCCAGGGACTAGCATTGTAAACACAGTGGGCTCAATCTTATTAAAGGTTGGGGACCCTACAGAATGGTATCAGAGCACTGTGTTGCCTGTAGGATTTGTAACCCTAGGACTGGACAAAAACCCTTAGAAAGATAGGAGTGGTATTTGTTCCAAAAACTTATTTATAAAACAATCTTGTAAACTCTTTCCTCAACCATTTTGGTTTCAACTCTACTTCTCTTCTACTTCAAACTTAATGGAAAAGCCTACCCCATGACCAAAGACTTCACCATGTGCAAGGGATTTCTTCAACTTCTTCAACTCTAATGACTTCAACATCTTCAGCATATTCACCCAAGGACTTCCAACTTGGATACCACTAAGTGACTAGCATTGTAAACACAGTGGGCTCAATCTTATTAAAGGTTGGGGACCCTACAGAATGGTATCAGAGCAAGTGAGACAAGAAATTTTGCTCAAGACTTGAAGACTAAGGAAACACAACTTAGAAGGAGCCATCAACATCTTTGAAGTTTTGTGACCAAGAGTTTTTCCCAAGGGAACCATGATCTCAAGCAAGAAGAATCAACCAAGAAGGATGGAAAGATCTCAAGTAAACCCTATAGATGGACCACCATATTTTAGTTATATCAAACACACCAACTTATGTGGTGTAACAAAAATATTTTGTTACCTAAAATATGTTTGAACTTTGTTGTTTGAGTGAAATGTTTGGTTTGTGATTGCTTGCACATTGCTTGTGTGATTTGTGATGTGTGTGATTAGGATTGACTCCTTAGAAATATCTTGCCTATTCTAATCCCCCTCCAACCCCAAACAGATGACTTCTCCAAGAAACTCCAGCATCAAGGATGATGACAACAACAACAACCAAGTTGACAACATGAGAGAACTCCTAGCAACCCAACACCAGTTGAACCAACTAAAAACTCAGTTCATAGCCAACAATAGTGATAAAGACCCTACCTTGCAAAAGTTTTTGGAAGAACAATCCCAACTAATGCTTAAGGTGACTAATCAAATGATCAGCATGGAAGAAAACTATCCCAAAAGAGTGTATGACAACAAGGATGACAAGAATATTATTCTAGATGGAGCACCAGCTTGCATTATTTGTGGAGACAAGGATCACACTTCCAAAGAGCATGAAGATCAATGCCCCAATTGTGAAGAGGAACACCCAATTGACCAATGTCCTACCTGAAGGGTTTCACAGCATAGTAAATCAAAATTTTCTACGGAAGCGAACAGAAGGAAAGCCAAGATCTAATCTAGGAGATGCAAACAACGAGAGAGATTGGATTAGATCTTCATACCCTTGAAGATTCGCATAGCGGAACGTTCGTCGGAACGTGGGTGATGTAGTCGTACTCGCTTCTCCTCCTCGTGATCCGATCCGATCTAGCACCACAAGTGGCGGTGCCTCCGTGAGATGCACACGTGCAGCACCTCGACGTCTCCTCCTTCCTCGGACCAGCAAGTATAGTGGAGAGATGGATTGGATCTACAACACGATGGCGTGGTGTATATGGTGGAGAATTTCTGCAGCAGGGCTTCGCCTACAAACAGTCGGGAGGGAGAGTGGAAGGGCAGCAGGGCAACTAGGGTTTGGAGGGAAGGTGTGTGTAGGGGGAGGGGGCGCACCAGACCTCTATATATATAGGGGGTGGCGGCGGCCAGCCCTAGCCCCTCGTCCAAGCCTATCTCTAGTTTAAACGATTTAAACTCTCCCCTTATCTAGAAATTCTATCCCTAGATTTAAACGAGTTTAAATCTATCTAGAATCGGCTGGGCCCTATGGGGCCTTGTGCCCCTGGCCCAATGCGTCCAGGACACTCCCTCATAGGCCCATGCCCCCTCCCGGAAGGTGGGACCACGTTGGCCCCCTTCCGGAAGGTTCTAGAAGCTTCCGGTACAATACCGATTAACCCGGAACAATTCCGAACTCCAAAAACTGCACTGCCTTATATGAATCTTATTCTCCGAACCATTCCGGAACCTCTCGTGATATCCCGGATCCCATCCGAGACTCCGAACAAAAACTCATAAACCAATTATCCAATCTATCCTAGCGTCGAGACACGTTAAGTGTGTGACCCTGCGGGTTCGAGAATATGCAGACATGATCTTCTATCAATAATCAACAGCGGGGTCTGGGCACCCATATTGACTCCCACACATTCATCGATGATCATATCGGATGAACCACGATGCTAGGATTCAATCAATCCCATATATATATTCCCTTCGTCTCGCGATATTTTACTTGCCCGAGATTCGATCGTCAGTATCGTCATACCTAGTTCAACCTCGTTCACAGCAAGTACTTTACTCGTTCCGTAATCCGATATCACTTCGTGATTAACTCCTTAACCACATGCTTGCAAGCGGTGTTGATATCGATTACCGAGTGGGCCCGAAGTATATCTCTCCGACTTGGGAGGGACAAATTCCATCTCGATACATACAACCCAACAGATACTTTCCGATCACCTGAGAGACACCTTTATGATCACCCTCTCATAGGATGACGTTTGATGACCTCAAAGCTTTCTTCCGATACCAGGGAGTTGCATTATCTCATGGTCTAAGGAATACAATATTTGACATAAGAAAAGCTTCGCAAAGACGAACACGATGACACGATCTAATTGCTTTGCTTAGTTTGGGTCTGTCCACCATATCATTCTCCCAATGATATGATCTCATTATCAATTGACAACTCATGTCTATGGTCAGGAAACCTTAACCATCATTGATCAATGAGCTAGTCCATAGAGGCGTACTAGGGACACGGTGTTGTTCACAAACCACACAAGTATTAATGTTTCCGCTTAATACAATTCTAGCATGGAATATAAACTTTATCATGAACAAGAATTATAATAATAACATCTTTATTATTGCCTCTAGGGCATAATTCCAACACTACCTCTCAAGCTACTTGCTACCTATGTAAAGGAAACGACCATGTACCTACCCAATGCCCCATCTATGCCATTGTTGAACAAAGGAAACAAGAAGGATCCAAGTATGCCATGAATATTGATGGCAAAGGAAAAGGACCACTCATACCTCCAAACAAGATAACCCAATTCAAAGGATCAAAGAAACCTAAGAAACCAAAGCAAGACATGAGCCTTGTGCAATGTCGTAAATGTAAGGAAATGGGACACTACCCCAGTGGATGCCCAGAGAACCCGAAGAATAAAGAGATCGGCCAAGTAGTGTGCAACAATTGCAAAGAGCCAGGCCACTATGTAGCAACTTGTCCACAAGAGCAACGTAAAGAACTCCAAGATATCCACTGTTTCAATTGCAAGAATCCAGGACATTATGCCAGCAACTGCCCAGAAAAGATGAAGAACAAGTTGAACAAGCCTATGAAGGATCTCAGCCTTGTCACATGTTTCAAGTGTGGAAACAAAGGACACCATGCAGATGTTTGCCCAGAGAAGTTTCCCCAGGATCCCAAGAAGGACAATGTGTAATTTAGTTTGAAAATTTTTAAGGGTGGTAGTACCCTAGTTGTTTTGAACCTGCTTGTAACCCCTAGCCTCCCCAAATCTCGGGACGAGATTTCTTTTAAGGGTGGTAGCCTGTCACATCCCAAGATTTTCCAAATCTTGTAATGTGAAAAATAAAATAAACAAAATAAATTTTGTTGAAAATCAGGGTGAAAAGAAACTTTTGTTTCTAAAAGGAGACTTGAAATCCCATCTTGAACAAACTTTGGCTAAAGTTTGAATTCAACAAAAATCCAAATCAAGGGAAATGCATTCCTCAATGAATGTATCTGGAAATTTGAACACTTGGAAAATAAATCCAAATCCCTAAGCCCTGATGGAAGGAAATCATTTCCAAAGTATCTCCAAATCTATGGATTTCATCCATATCAAATTTGACCATCAAATAATCACAACGGATCAAGAAAGACCATAGAGATTGGTTTCACTTAGTTTGGAACCATGGACAAAACCTTATGAATATAATAAGATAAGGAAATTGAAATTCCAAAGCTAATAAAGCCCTTACCAAAAGCCCATACCATTTGGTGAACAAAAATCCTAAAGGGATTTATAAAGTTAAACATTTGATAAAGGAAAATAAAATGTTTTGGAGTTACTATTTTTGGATCTTTTTATAAAAGGTTTTGGTTTTCAAAATAAAAAGTGTTTTAAATAAAGATTATTTTATAAAGCCAAATTAAACTTTGGCCAAGTTTCTTTTAAACAAAAAAGTTTTGCTTTGATTTAAAATGAGTAAAGGTTTATTTAAGTAAAATAATAAGGATTTAAATATCCAATTTTATTTAAGTAAAGGCTTTTCCCATTTTAAATGAACACTAAAACTTATTTGTTTATTTTAATTAAGTTTTCCAAAGTGCTTTGTTTCTCAAAATAAAACCTTTTGAAGTGTTTTGGTTTTGTTCTTGATTTCAAAATAAAGTTTTTAAAATAAAACAAATCCTATTTTGTTTTTATCTAAGGTCCATTATATTTAAATTATTAATGGAACCAAAAACAAAAGGTTATCTGCTCGTCAAACTAAGAGCATTGGACACATCCGGTCTAGTACACAGCATGGCATACATGATGGAACCTATGGCCGAGGCATAAGGCACTTTGCTCATAGCTTCCCTATCATTTACCGTAGCTGGACACTGAGCCTTGCTCAATATCATACCTGACAACATAGGGACTGAACCTTTCAATGCCTTATCCATTCTGAACCTTTTCAGAACTTTGTCTAGGTATGTACTCTGGCTTAAAGCTATCAGGCGTCTTTGTCTATCTCTATAGATTTTGATGCCCAATATATAAGCAGCTTCACCTAGGTCTTTCATTGAAAAACACTTGTTCAAATAACTCTTCACATCGTTAAGCATGTTGATGTCATTTCCAATAATCAATATGTCATCCACATATAGTACCAAAAACGTCACCGAGCTCCCACTCACTTTCTTGTAGATGCAAGCTTCGTAGCAATTTGGAACAAATCCAAAGCTCTTGATCACTTGATCAAAACGAAGGTTCCAACTCCGAGATGCTTGCTTCAGTCCATAAATGGAACGCTGAAGTTTGCATACTTTATCAGCATCCTTAGGATCGACAAAACCTTCGGGTTGCATCATATACAACTCTTCATCAATGTTGCCATTGAGGAATGCAGTCTTGACATCCATCTGCCATATTTCATAATCATGAAACGCAGCAATTGCTAATAAAATCCGAATGGACTTAAACGTCGCTACGGGAGAGAAAGTCTCATCGTAGTCAACACCTTGAACTTGTCGAAAACCTTTCGCAACAAGCCATGCTTTATAGACGGTAACATTACCATCCGCGTCCGTTTTCTTCTTGAAGATCCATTTGCACTCAACGGCCTTTCGGTCGCTAGGAGGGTCCACCAAAGTCCATACTTGGTTTTCGCTCATGGATCCCAATTCGGATTTCATGGCTTCTAGCCATTTCTCAGAGTCTGGGCTCATCATCGCTTCCTCATAGTTCGTAGGTTCACTGTCTTCTACTAACAAGACAGTCAAGACAGGGTTGCCGTACCACTCAGGAGGGGCACGCGACCTTGTCGACCTGCGACGTTCAGTAGCAGCATCGTCCGAAGCTTCATGATCCTTGTCATTAGCTTCCTCTTTTGTTGGTGCAGGCGGCACTGGAACAATTTCAGGTGCTGCGCTACTCTCCAATTCAAGAGAAGGTTCAATAACCTCGTCTAGCTCTACTTTCCTCCCACTCACTTCTTTCGAGAGAAACTCCTTCTCAAGAAAGGAACCGTTTTTTGCGACAAACACTTTGCCTTCGGTTATGTGATAGAAGGTATACCCAATAGTTTCCTTAGGGTATCCTATGAAGACGCATTTCTCCGCTTTGGGTTCGAGCTTGTCCGGCATCAACTTCTTGACGTAAGCTTCGCATCCCCAAACTTTAAGAAACGACAACTTAGGTTTAGCACCAAACCACAGTTCATACGGTGTCGTCTCAACGGATTTAGATGGAGCCCTATTTAAAGTGAATGCAGCGGTTTCTAATGCATAACCCCAAAATGATAACGGCAAATCAGTAAGAGACATCATTGATCGGACCATATCTAATAGGGTTCGATTCCGGCGTTCAGACACACCATTGCGCTGTGGTGTTCCAGGTGGCGTGAGTTGCGAAACGATTCCGCTTGCTTTAAGATGCGTGAGAAAATCATAACTCAAATATTCACCTCCACGATCGGATCTTAGAAACTTAATCTTTCGGCTACGATGGTCCACTTCATTCTGAAATTCTTTGAAGTTTTCAAACGTTTCAGATTTATGTTTCATTAAATAGATATACCCATATCTACTTAAGTCATCGGTAAAAGTAAGAAAATAGCGATATCCACCGCGCGTCAAAACACTCATCGGTCCGCATACATCGGTATGTATGATTTCTAACAAGTCCGTTGCTCGCTCCATCATACCGGAGAACGGGGTTTTGATCATCTTGCCCATGAGGCATGGTTCACATGTGTCAAATGATTCAAAATCAAGAGACTCCAAAAGTCCATCAGAATGGAGTTTCTTCATGCGCTTTACACCAATATGACCTAGACGACAGTGCCACAAATAAGTAGTATTATCACTATGTACTTTGCATCTCTTAGCCTCAATGTTATGGATGTGTGTTTCATCCCTTTCGAGATTTAGAAGAAATAAACCATTCACAAGAGGTGCATGACCATAAAAGATGTTACTCATATAAATAGAACAACCATTATTCTCCGATTTAAATGAATAACCGTCTTGCAATAAACACGATCCAGAAATAATGTTCATGCTCAACGCAGGCACATAATAACATTTATTAAGGTTTAAAACTAATCCCGAAGGTAAAACTAAGGAGAGCGTGCCGACGGCCATCACGTCAACTCTTGATCCGTTGCCAACGCGCATCGTCACCTCATCCCTCACAAGCCGCCGTCTATTCCGTAGCTCCTGTTTCGAGTTACAAATATTAGCAACTGAACCAGTATCAAATACCCAGGCACTACAACGAGGGCTAGTAAGGAAAACATCAATAACATGTATATCAAATATACCTTTGATGGTGCCAGCCTTCTTGTCCGCTAAGTACTTCGGACAGTTGCGCTTCCAGTGACCCTTGTCCTTGCAATAGAAGCACTCAGTGTCCGGCTTGGGACCAGACCTGAGCTTCTTCTCAGCAGGGGCATTGCGCTTGCCGCCGCCCTTCTTGAAGGGCTTCTTTGCACCTGTACCTTTCTTAAAGGAGGGCTTGTTGACCATCAACACATGATTATCCTTCTTGATGTCCACCTCCGCAGCCTTCAGCTTTGCGAAGAGCTCGGTGATCGTACAGTGGAACCAATCTGATTATGAGTCACTACAAAACTTTTGTAGCTGGGAGGGAGTGATTGCAGAACCCTATCAATCTTGAGCTCCTCTGGAATCTTGCAGTCCAGTTGCTCAAGGCGTTGAGTGTAGCCCGACATCTTAATGGCATGCTCACTAACGGAACTCCCTTCCTCCATCTTGCAGTTAAAGAACTTCTCAGAGATCTCATATCTCTCAGAACGGGCCTGAGTCTGAAACATGGTTTTCAGCTCCTCGAGAATCTCAAAGGGCCCGGGATAGTGTTCAAAACGATTTTGAAGTTCCGGTTCCATAGCAAACAACATGGTGCTCTTAATCACACCGTAATCATCTTTGCGCGACTGATAGACAGCTTTCTCATCAGCCGGCGCAGTTGCAGCAGGGGGGTTACCTAACGCTTTCTCAAGGACATAGTCCTTTTGTCCGCCAGACAGAATGATTCTTAGATTGCGGAACCAGTTGGTGAAGTTAGACCCATTGTTTCTAAGATTTTCTTTCTCAGCAAAAACGTTGAAGTTGAAGTTGGACTTGGCCATGTGATCTACAGTATTTGCAAGTACAATTTAGACTATGTTCATGATAAATAGTTCAACTTAATCAAATTACTAGATGAACTCCCACTAAATTCAACATCCCTCAAGTTGTTTAGTGAACACGATCCAAATTCACCACACCTAATCCGATCATCACGAGAAGAGATGTGGTTTCAATGGTGGACAACGAAGTATCGATCATATCATTCATATGACTCATGCTTAACCTTTCGGTTCTTGTGTTCCGAGGCCATGTCTGTACATGCTAGGCTCGTCAAGCTAGACCCAAGTATTTCCGCGTGTGCAAAACTGGCTTGCACCCGTTGTATGTGAGCATAGAGTCTATAGCACCCGATCATCACGTGATGCTTGGACACGACGAACTTTCGCAACGGTGCATACTTGGGGAGAACACAGTTTTTATCTTGATCTTTAAGTGAGGAATCATCTTATAATGCTACCGTCGCGATCTAAGCATAATAAGATACATAAAAGGGATAAACATCACATGCATATAACTTTATGTGACATGGTATAGCCAATCTTCGCGCAATGATCTCCATCTTGTGCGTTCCGGCATGATCTCCATCACTCCACCATGATTGCCTCCACCACGAATAGCAACTACAACTATTGCTAACTACTTAGCGATAAAGTAAAGCTATTACATGGCGTATAAGAAGTTGACTCGCGGGTCATACACAATTATAAAGACAACCATATGGCTCCTGCCGGTTGTGTACTCATCGACATGCAAGTCGTGAAACATTACAAAACATGATCATCGCATACAATATACACATCACATCTTGGGCCATACCACATCACAGAAAACACTCCCTGCAAAAACAAGTTAGATGCCTCTACTTTGTTGTTGCATGTTTTACGTGGCTTATGGGAGTAGATGCTAAGAACGATTCTTACCTACGGAAAGCCACAACGGTGATATTATGGTTGCCAAACTCCGGTGTTAATCCCATGATCACTATAGTGAGAGAAACTGACATCCACCAGCCGCATGTGTGGAACAAGCCACACGTCAAGTGCGGAGCCGGTCTCGCGAACGACGTCGCGTAAGGTTGGCCTGGACCGCTTCAATCTCACTATGTCGCGTCATAAGAAGAACACAAACAAGAGGCTTGCAACAGAAAACATCAACGCCCGCAACAACCATGTTGCGTTCTACTCGTGAATCACATCTACGCATAGATCTAGCTCTGATACCACTGAAGGGTTTCGCAGCATAGTAAATCAAAATTTTCTATGGAAGCGAACAGAAGGAAATCTAGGAGATGCAAACAACAAGAGAGATTGGATTAGATCTTCATACCCTTGAAGATTCGCACAGCGGAACGTTCGTCGGAACGTGGGTGATGTAGTCGTACTCGCTTCTCCTCCTCGCGATCCGATCCGATCTAGCACCACAAGTGGCGGTGCCTCCGTGAGATGCACACGTGCAGCACCTCGACGTCTCCTCCTTCCTCGGACCAGCAAGTATGGTGGAGAGATGGATTGGATCTACAACACGACGGCGTGGTGTATATGGTGGAGAATTTCTGCAGCAGGGCTTCGCCTACAAACAGTCGGGAGGGAGAGTGGAAGGGCAGCAGGGCAACTAGGGTTTGGAGGGAAGGTGTGTGTAGGGGGGAGGGGGCGCACCAGCCCTCTATATATAGAGGGGGTGGCGGCGGCCAGCCCTAGCCCCTCCTCCAAGCCTATCTCTAGTTTAAACGATTTAAACTCTCCCCTTATCTAGAAATTCTATCCCTAGATTTAAACGAGTTTAAATCTATCTAGAATCGGCTGGGCCCTATGGGGCCTTGTGCCCCTGGCCCAATGCGGCCAGGACACTCCCTCATAGGCCCATGCCCCCTCCCGGAAGGAGGGACCACGTTGGCCCCCTTCCGGAAGGTTCTAGAAGCTTCCGGTACAATACCGATTAACCCGGAACAATTCCGAACTCCAAAAACTGCACTGCCTTATATGAATCTTATTCTCCGGACCATTCCGGAACCTCTCGTGATATCCCGGATCCCATCCGAGACTCCGAACAAAAACTCATAAACCAATTATCCAATCTATCCTAGCGTCGAGACACGTTAAGTGTGTGACCCTGCGGGTTCGAGAATATGCAGACATGATCTTCTATCAATAATCAACAGCGGGGTCTGGGCACCCATATTGACTCCCACACATTCATCGATGATCATATCGGATGAACCACGATGCCAGGATTCAATCAATCCCATATATATATTCCCTTCGTCTCGCGATATTTTACTTGCCCGAGATTCGATCGTCGGTATCGTCATACCTAGTTCAACCTCGTTCACAGCAAGTACTTTACTCGTTCCGTAATCCGATATCACTTCGTGATTAACTCCTTAACCACATGCTTGCAAGCGGTGTTGATATCGATTACCGAGTGGGCCCGAAGTATATCTCTCCGACTTGGGAGGGACAAATTCCATCTCGATACATACAACCCAACAGATACTTTCCGATCACCTGAGAGACACCTTTATGATCACCCTCTCATAGGATGACGTTTGATGACCTCAAAGCTTTCTTCCGATACCAGGGAGTTGCATTATCTCATGGTCTAAGGAATACAATATTTGACATAAGAAAAGCTTCGCAAAGACGAGCACGATGACATGATCTAATTGCTTTGCTTAGTTTGGGTCTGTCCACCATATCATTCTCCCAATGATATGATCTCATTATCAATTGACAACTCATGTCTATGGTCAGGAAACCTTAACCATCATTGATCAATGAGCTAGTCCATAGAGGCGTACTAGGGACACGGTGTTGTTCACAAACCACACAAGTATTAATGTTTCCGCTTAATACAATTCTAGCATGGAATATAAACTTTATCATGAACAAGAATTATAATAATAACATCTTTATTATTGCCTCTAGGGCATAATTACAACACTACCTCTCAAGCTACTTGCTACCTATGTGAAGGAAACGACCATGTACCTACCCAATGCCCCATCTATGCCATTGTTGAACAAAGGAAACAAGAAGGATCCAAGTATGCCATGAATATTGATGGCAAAGGAAAAGGACCACTCATACCTCCAAACAAGACAACCCAATTCAAAGGATCAAAGAAACCTAAGAAACCAAAGCAAGACATGAGCCTTGTGCAATGTCGTAAATGTAAGGAAATGGGACACTACCCCAGTGGATGCCCAGAGAACCCGAAGAATAAAGAGATCGGCCAAGTAGTGTGCAACAATTGCAAAGAGCCAGGCCACTATGTAGCAACTTGTCCACAAGAGCAACGTAAAGAACTCCAAGATATCCACTGTTTCAATTGCAAGAATCCAGGACATTATGCCAGCAACTGCCCAGAAAAGATGAAGAACAAGTTGAACAAGCCTATGAAGGATCTCAGTCTTGTCACATGTTTCAAGTGTGGAAACAAAGGACACCATGCAGATGTTTGCCCAGAGAAGTTTCCCCAGGATCCCAAGAAGGACAATGTGTAATTTAGTTTGAAAATTTTTAAGGGTGGTAGTACCCTAGTTGTTTTGAACCTACTTGTAACCCCTAGCCACCCCAAATCTCGGGACGAGATTTCTTTTAAGGGTGGTAGCCTGTCACATCCCAAGATTTTCCAAATCTTGTAATGTGAAAAATAAAATAAACAAAATAAATTTTGTTGAAAATCAGGGTGAAAAGAAACTTTTGTTTCTAAAAGGAGACTTGAAATCCCATCTTGAACAAACTTTGGCTAAAGTTTGAATTCAACAAAAATCCAAATCAAGGGAAATACATTCCTCAATGAATGTATCTAGAAATTTGAACACTTGGAAAATAAATCCAAATCCCTAAGCCCTGATAGAAGGAAATCATTTCCAAAGTATCTCCAAATCTATGGATTTGATCCATATCAAATTTGACCATCAAATAATCACAACGGATCAAGAAAGACCATAGAGATTGGTTTCACTTAGTTTGGAACCATGGACAAAACCTTATGAATATAATAAGATAAGGAAATTGAAATTCCAAAGCTAATAAAGCCCTTACCAAAAGCCCATACCATTTGGTGAACAAAAATCCTAAAGGGATTTATAAAGTTAAACATTTGATAAAGGAAAATAAAATGTTTTGGAGTTACTATTTTTGGATCTTTTTATAAAAGGTTTTGGTTTTCAAAATAAAAAGTGTTTTAAATAAAGATTATTTTATAAAGCCAAATTAAACTTTGGCCAAGTTTCTTTTAAACAAAAAAGTTTTGCTTTGATTTAAAATGAGTAAAGGTTTATTTAAGTAAAATAATAAGGATTTAAATATCCAATTTTATTTAAGTAAAGGCTTTTCCCATTTTAAATGAACACTAAAACTTATTTGTTTATTTTAATTAAGTTTTCCAAAGTGCTTTGATTCTCAAAATAAAACCTTTTGAAGTGTTTTGGTTTTGTTCTTGATTTCAAAATAAAGTTTTTAAAATAAAACAAATCCTATTTTGTTTTTATCTAAGGTCCATTATATTTAAATTATTAATGGAACCAAAAACAAAAGGTTATTTGTTTTAAACAAGTTTTCCAAATATCTTTTATTTTCAAATAAAACCTTTTGTTTTGGTTTTGAAAATATTTGGTTTTTAAATGGAGATTCTATTAAATCAAACCCTATTTTATTAAATAACTAAAGATCCATTTTATTTAATTATTAAATGGATCCTAAAATAAATAAAAATATTATTTCATTTTGGACTTTGGATTATGTCTTAAACAGAACCAAATTCAAATGAAAAGTTTGGTTGATTGTTTGAATTTGTTTGATTGTCGTTTGAATGTTTGAATAAATTGTTTGGAAAATCAAAACAGAAATTGTTTTAGAAAAGGAAAAATAAGCAGACAGAAGAAAAAAATTAGGAAAACAGACCCAGCCCACTAGGCCCAGCAGCAGCCCACCTCGCCCAGCTCCCTCTTCCCCGAAGCCTTCCTTTCTCACCCAGATTCCTACCCGCGTAGTCAATGACAGCCCGGACCCACTTCTCCCTCTCTCTCACTCGCTGACGAGACGACCCCACCTCCTCTTATTTCCCCCGAGCGAACCGTTTTCTTCACCGCGAAAGAAACCCGCACTGAGGCTGACAAGTGGACCCCGTTCCCTTCCCCTTTCCCACTGACCAGAGGACCCCACCGCCACCTCCTTCTTCTTCCCCGCGCGACCCCGTCTCTCCCAGACTTCGCTGCCGTTGCTGCCATTCAAGCCGCGATCAATTCGCAGTAAAGCCGTGCATTAAACCTCGCCGTGACAATGCCCATTTAACTGCCAACGTTCCCTCCTCCTTTCCCCTCACACGCCACTCCCTCTCTGCCCCTAGGCTGTCGCCAATTTCCTCTGCACCACTGCCGTCACCGACGAGCTCCCTCCTCAATTCCGGCGAGCCCAGCCACTGCCTTGCCTCCCCGAGCACCCTAGCAGCTTCTCCACTCCCTGGCGCTTCTGTCAGTGCCTTCCATTCAACCACGGGTGCCCTGTAACCTCGACTTCGGCGACGACCAGCATCGCCACCGTCTGCTTCATCTCCGGCGAAGCCCACAGGTAGTTTCCGGCCGCCCCTTTTCCTCTCGTTCATGCACACGACCTTGCCTTGGACCCGCGCATCTAACCGTGTCTTCACCTTGCCTTGGGGTGATCCACAGCAACGCCAACGACGACAACCCGAGAGCACCGCCGCCCGCAGCAACTCCGGCGAGCAATCGCAGTCGTGCCCGAGCGCCCCTTGACCAACCGCGAGTACCTTGAGCATCACCGTGATCCCCTGAGCCCGGTGAGCAACTCCCCTTTCTCCCTCACCCCCTGTAGCACCAGCACCGTCATCGACCGACCGCTCCACCGCCGGTAGCCACCGCGCAGCGCCGCCCGTCAGTGACCAGGCAGTAGCAGCCGTTAGATCTGGATCGAACGAATCAGATAGATTACTTAAACACCGAAGGGGTATGACCTCTGGACCGCACGATCCACTTTAGATCTAACGTTCCACGTTGCCAATCCGGCCGAACCGGTACGGGCGAATTAAAACACGCCGCGTGTCGCCTATTAGGTTTAAAAACAGTTTTGAAAACAGAAACTTTTGCAAACTTCAAACCCTTGTATCTTTGGATCCACACGTCCAAAAATTACAAATTTGATGTCGTTGGAATCAGCAAGACAAGCCCTAACCAACCCTGCCCTTAGTTTAGAAAATAGTATCTGTTAACTTGTTTAACTTTGCAGATTCTTTTGTGTGCTTGCTAACATTAGAAAAATTGTTTAAAAACGATTTTTGAGATCAATCCTTTGCCAATTGGTTTGTTGTGACCTTACTGACCCTAGGAACCAACCCATGGTTTTGAAAATGATTTTGGAAAAATATAGGATGGATTAATTGGTTTAGTCCATTTCTAGCTAACTAAAAACTATAGTTTTGGTTATGAAAATGTTTTGGTAAAGAAAACTTTGGGAATTGGTTTAGACCAAACCTACTGACCCAAAACACCAAGTTTTGCAATAGCAACTCATTTGGTGAACCCTATAGGTTAAATCCTTAGTAAAAAATATTTCTACACCACATAAAATGATACTTTGTTTTGAAAATGGTTTTGAGGTGAAACCCTTTAGCAAATGACTTTGCCATTTTGGTAAATGACCAATTTGGAACTTACAAAGTTTAGAAGCCTAGTGGAGACCACCTTTGAAAATTAGAACCATCCTTTGCATGCTTGCATGCATTGCCTTGACTTTGTTATTTTATGTGTGTTGTTTTGCTTGATTGGTAGATTGAGTTTGTGCCTTGCTTGATTGTTTGTAGTGACTAGAAGAGTGTGATTGTTGCAAGGACAAGGAGTGAACCTATACCCTCTACCAAAAAGGCAAGTGATACTTCATACTATCTATCCCATTATTTTCACTATGCATTAGTGTTTTTGCTAAGTAAAACTTGCATGGTTTTTATTATGCTAAGTATAGACCTTGCTATAGGAAAACCTAGTAGATGAATCCTTAGTAGGATCTTCCTAAGTTAAGAATCCTATTACTATCAAGCTTAGCCTAGCTAATAGAAAACCTGGGTGGAATATATATTCACACTATGGAAAAATATTCTAAGTCTAAGGACTTATGTTTTGTTTAATAAAACAACTAAGTTAATGAATCTCCTGGGTGGATTGGGACTTGCATGGTGGTTTTTGGTTGAGTGGTTCACAAGGCCCATGATTATGGTTTACCTTAGTGTATCTCACTTGTGGATGGCCACCCAGGAAACAAAGAGATTTGAGATGTCAAATGTTGAGAAGCTTCAAGTGCAACCACTTGGCAATATGGGCTCTGCCATGATCATATAGGTTGCAAGAACTTAGCCATATGGACAGTGGGTGGTAGTGTTGATAGGTTGGAACGCGTCCATGATGGTCTAAGGGAAAGCTTCTGAAAGATCTTGTCTTGGGAAACCAAGTCTTGTGGGGAAAGTGCACCACCTCTGCAGAGTGTAAAATCTAAGTACTTAGCCATGTCCCTGGTAAAGGACAATTTGAGCATCAAGACATGGAAGCAATCAAGAATCTCATCACTCCAATTTCTAAATTAAAACTTGTGGGTGAACAAGGGTTGTGTGAAATTCTTCAATCTTTGATGGAGAGATGGCTTGGTACAAGGATCTCAAAATCTTAGATTGGGAAAATTGTTTTTGCCAAGAAAATCTTCAATCTTTGATTGGTAGATGCCTTGAGAGGATCTTCAGTCTTGATTGGTAGATGCCTTGGTGGTTTTTGTCAAAACAAAACTTAGTATTTTCAAAATGAGAGGGAAAATCTATTTTGAGCAATGCAAGCCTCAACTCCACTTAGCCAAATGCATATAGATGATAGACTCCACTATACTACCAAAGTATCACTTGCCAATACAATTCAAATGTATTGACCCTTGTGGCTGTAACTTGTAATGTTGCAGGTTTGATTGTTTTTAGTGAAGATTGATTGATTAGGATTACAAAGTCTACAACCAACATGTCTGCCTGTGGCACTTTGAAGATGAAGGACCCCATGACTATAGTTATTCCGCTGCAATGTAATGTAATAGCCATATGAGCTATGTATTGATGTAATAAAATTATGTTATTCCTGGTTATATAGTTGTATTATGACCTATGTTTCTTGATATTACATCTGAACTGTGGATGCTAGCTATTGATCCAGGGAATAGCATTGTAAACACAGTGGGCTCAATCTTATTAAAGGATGGGGACCCTACACTCTGATACCACTGAAGGGTTTCGCAGCATAGTAAATCAAAATTTTCTACGGATGCGAACGGGAAAGCCAAGATCTAATCTAGGAGATGCAAACAACGAGAGGGGGTAGATGAGATCTTCATACCCTTGAAGATTCGCACAGCGGAACGTTCAATGGAACGTGGTTGATGTAGTCGTACTAGCCTTCTCCTCCTCGTGATCCGATCCGATCCGATCCAACACCGCAAGTGGCGATGCCTCCGAGAGATGCACATGTACGGCACCTCGACGTCTCCTCCTTCCTCGGTCCAGCAAGTGGGGTGGAGAGATAGATTGTATCTACAACACGATGGCATGGTGCAAAGGTGGAGAGTTTATGCGGCAGGGCTTCGCCTACGCGCAGTCGGGAGAGAGAGATCTGGAGGGCAGCAGTATGGCGGCTAGGGTTGAAGGAGTGGGGGAGGAGGGCTGCACCCCTGCCCTCTATATATAGGGGGCTGGCCGGCCCCCTTGGCCCCTCCTCAAAGCCCTAGGGCGGTGGCCCCAAGGGTTGGAGTGGGGGGCAAGTTTTCCCCCTCCTTCTAGAAGGTTTCCCTAGGGTTTTGGCCGGCTGGGCCTATGGGGCCTTGTGCCCCTGGCCCAATGCGGCCAGGGCACTCCCTCGTAGGCCCACTCCCCCTCCCGACAAGTGGGGCCATGTTGGTCCCACTCTGGAAGGTTCTACAAGCTTCCGGTACAATACCGAACAATCCGAAACAATTCCAAAATCCAAAAACTGCTTTCCCGTATATGAATCTTATTCTCCGGACCATTCCGGAACCTCTCGTGACGTCCTGGATCTCATCCGAGACTCCGAACAAAAACTCATAAACCAATTATCCATTCTATCCTAGCGTCAAGGCACGTTAAGTGTGTGACCCTACGGGTTCGAGAATATGCAGACATGATCTTCTATCAATAATCAACAGCGAGGTCTGGAAACCCATATTGACTCCCACACATTCATCGATGATCATATCGGATGAACCACGATGCCAGGATTCAATCAATCCCATATATATATTCCCTTCGTCTCGCGATATTTTACTTGCCCGTGATTCGATCGTCGGTATCGGCATACCTAGTTCAATCTCGTTCACAGCAAGTACTTTACTCGTTCTGTAATCCGATATCACTTTGTGATTAACTCCTTAACCACATGCTTGCAAGCGGTGTTGATATCGATTACCGAGTGGGCCCGAAGTATATCTCTCCGACTTGGTAGGGACAAATCCCATCTCGATACATACAACCCAACAAGTACTTTCCAATCACCTGAGAGACACCTTTATGATCACCCTCTCATACGATGACGTTTGATGACCTCAAAGCTTTCTTCCGATACCAGGGAGTTGCATTATCTCATGGTCTAAGGAATACAATATTTGACATAAGAAAAAGCTTCGCAAAGATGAACACGATGACACGATCTAATTGCTCTGCTTGATTTGGGTATGTCCATCATATCATTCTCCCAATGATATGATCTCATTATTAATCGACAACTCATGTCTATGGTTAGGAAACCTTAACCATCATTAATCATTGAGCTAGTCCATAGAGGCGTACTAGGGACACGGCATTGTTCATAAACTACACAAGTATCAAAGTTTCTGTTTAATACAATTCTAGCATGGAATATAAACTTGATCATGAACACGAATTATAATAATAACATCTTTATTATTGCCTCTAGGGCATAATTCCAACAGATTATGACAACTCGAGGTGTGGTAAGAGGCTGGTAACGAACTTTATTTATTTCATTTTTGTACATATACTCATCATTGTGAGCATGCTTACCCTGTTTGTGTAAGGTGTATGTCATTATGGATGCTTAGTAGTTCTTGCTTGTCTATGATTAGCTCCAGCCTGCTAATAGTTTTTAGCATGTCATATGAATGTTTGCTTGCATTGTTTTATTCATACGGTATCCTCCTCTGACTGTTCATGTGAATCGACTTGGCACATGCTCACGCATGCATATGATTAATAAATAGTCAGTAAGCCTCGATGATTTATTTTGCCTTAGAGTTCTTGTATCACTTCATGCCATAACTAGTCCTGTTTTATTGCAAGCATGATTATGACAATTATTGCTCTCTCGTTTGTCGCTCCCTCTCTATTGCTAGCCTTCACTTGCACTGAGTATGTGCTCTACCTGTGCTTCCAACTTCCCAAAACCAATATTGCCAGCTGTGTCCACCATACCTACCTATTAGCATCATTTGCTATTTCAGTGCATATTCCATATGCCGTGTTTTCTTCCAAAATAAAATGTTTGTTTGTTTTGAGAAAGTTAGTTAGTAAAGCTTTCATGAACTTGATGGCACACTTTATTCCTTGCGCTTAATAATCCTGAACCATTGTAACTAGTCCATGAAAGTTATATACTTGCTAATTATATACTGGGAGTCAGCAGAATCGTGTTGTCACGAGGAACGCTTTCAATACTTTTTGTATATCTCACCCAGTTAATTCCTTGCTCTTTTGTTTACGGATGTCGACGATGTGAAATAAAAGGGGAGGTTGTGAGTTCATGTAGTTTATACATTGTGTTATAGAAATGCCTAGGCTGCTAGCCTAAGCCATGCTTAATCATGGTGGAAACTTGCAGCATCACTATAATGAGCATCTATGAAGCATCCTCAATAAAAAGCTATGCATATGGTAAATAAAAAGATTGCTGAGATGCTCATTGTCTGCTTGCCTTGTCATTTTGGTTATGGGAAAGCTCATGTACCATGTGCAAGGGGTACCCCATTGGCGATTCTCGATGATATGCATGTATTTACAATGACAAGAACTTTCAGGTGACCAAAGTTGACTAGCATGCAGAGAGACCCTTGTACTCAAGGGACTTGTGATTTCCAGTCTATGGTCTGTCAAGAATATGATTCAGAGTGGACCTCACTTTCACCTTAACCACATGAAGATGCCTATGATAGGGGCAATGAGAGCTCAAAGCTAATGAGTACCTTCCTTTCAGCATTGGGAAGCCTTTCAAACCTTCACAAAACCGTTTTCACAACCTTGTTGATTTACCACTTATTCTATGAGCACCTTCTTGAGAGCATAGTTGGCATTCTTGTGTTTGTTCCAAAACTTGGTTAATTATGTCATGACTTTGATTCTTGTATCTCTGATATCTTTACTTCTAGTCTTCATGTGAACTTTAGAGGTGCCTTGGCATTTATATTGTGCTCTTCAAATAAAGGCAAGCGAGATACCACTCTAACATACCTTATTATGAGCATTTCAATGTTGCTTATGTTTATGTTTCATGCTACTTATTATTATTGAGTTGGTTTCTCTTTATTGCTTGCAATGACTATTGAGTAGACTTAGTTGCATACTCCTTATTATGAATTGTCTAAGCATCTACTCCTGTGCTGAGAATATATACATCATATGAAGCAAAGTGTTCGTGAAAGTTCTTTTATCGCACTCAATTTTCAACTGAATTGCTTGAGGACAAGCAATAAGCTAAGCTTGGGGGGAGTTGATACGTCCAAAACGTATCTACTTTATCGAACACTTTTCTATTGTTTTCCTCTATACTTGTGTGATTTGGATACAACTAACACGGACTGACGCTGTTTTCAGCAAAATTACCTTGGTGTCTTGTTTTTGTGCAGAAAATCAACTATCAGGAAAAATCCCGGAAAATATGCCAAAAACTATTTTTCACCAGAAGATCCACGGATCCAGAAGGGGAGACAGGAGGGGGCCTGGGGGCCTAGACCCACCCTAGGCGAGAGCCCACCTAACCCTGCGCCTAGAGGGGGTGAGGCCACCCCAGGCAGCTCCTTGGCCTCCCTCTGCGCCTATAAGTTGCCCTCTGACCGGGTTCGATAATTTTACAGAAAGAGTACCACTCCGCCGCCGCCACCAAAAACCAAGATTCGGATCTAGAAACTCCGTTCTGGCACCCTGCCAGGACGGGTAATTTGGAGAGGATCATCTCCATCGTCATGACCAACACATCTCCATCAACCACCGATGTTTTCCCCATCCATGAGTGAGTAATCCCCCGCTATAGGCTTGGGGATGGTAGGGATTGGATGAGTTCTATCATGTAATCGAATAAGATTGTTAGGGCATAGTGCCTACTATCTCTATTAGTGCTATTTGACTTTGTTGCAACTTGTTGTGCTTAATGCTTGTCACTAGGGCCCGAGTGCCATGATCTCAGATATGAACTTATTATTGAATCATTATGATAGTATTATTTGTGATCTTATTTGCAAGTTGTGTACACATATCATTGTCCGGATTCAAAGGCCGCAAAGTGACAATAATTGGGAAAACCGGAGGGTATGACTGTGGTGTGAGGACTACATGTGTTCACGGAGTGTTAATGCTTTGCTCTGGTGCTCTATTAAAAGGAGCACCTTAATTGCCAGTAGTTCCCTAGAGGCCCCGCTGCCACGGGCTGGCTGGACAGAAGATGTTGTACAAGTTCTCATTGCGAGCACGTATGACTATATTTGGAGCACATGCCTAGGATTGTTTAGTACTTGGATGCTTGTTATTATTTATCTGCAATGCCCTAGATCTTGAAGTTACATGTTTAGACTCGTCCATGCAACGCCAGTCCATCCATCCCTATGCCTACCGCACTCGAATCCTACTATTACCGTTACTATTACTATTGCTCTTGTTTCACTGTTGTTGTTGTTGTTGTTGTTGTTGTTGCTTCTGTTGCTACTGATAAACTTCTCTGAGCAAGAACTATTTCCAGGTGCAGCTAAACTGACAACTCAGTTGTTAAGGCTTGCAAGTATTCTTTGGCTCCCCTTGTGTCGAATCAATAAATTGGGTAATACTACCTGCAAAGATTGTTGCGATCCCCTATACTTGTGGGTCATCACTAGGCACTATGCCCTAACAATCTTATTCGATTACATGATAGAACTCATCCAATCCCTACCATCCCCATAGCCTACAGCGGGGGATTACTCACTCATGGATGAGGGAAACATCGATGGTTGATGGAGAGGCATTGGTGATGACGATGGCGATGATTCTGTCCAAATTCCCTATTTCGGCAGGTGCCAGAACAGAGTTTCTGGATCAGAATTTTGGTTTCTGATGGTGGCAACGGAGCGGAACTCTTCTATGTAAAACATCGAACCCCCCTCTATTTTTAGGTCAAGGGGGAACTTATAGGCAAAGAGGGATCCCGAGGGGATGCCTGGGGTGGCCGCACCCCCCTAGGCGCGGGGCAGGGCCCACCCGCGCCTGGTAGGGGTGTGGGCTCCCCCAGGCCTCCACTCTATTTCGTCTTCTGGCTCCGTGGATCTTCTGGTGAAATATAATTTTTGGCATATTTTTCGGGATTTTTCCTGATAGTTGATTTTCTGCACAAAAACTAGACACCAAGGTAATTCTGCTGAAAACAGCGTCAGTCCATGTTAGTTGTATCCAAATCATACAAGTTCAGAGGAGAAACAATAGCAAAAGTGTTCGGGAAAGTAGATACATTTTGGACGTATCAGTTGTCCATGTGTTCAATGTCAGAACGACAAGGGGTACTCTTCCTCGGAAATCATTCGAGGACACCTGGTTTAGAAAGGTTTCATGCCCAGCTATAATTGCTAGACCAAGCATGGATAAAGAGGGGTTATGATGGAATATAATGAAGAAGAAGAGGATGATGGTAATAACTATCATCATATGTTTCCTGAATACGGTGATACTGCAATGGAAGACAATAAAGATGAAGGAGATGAAAAACGGGTATCAGATGAGCCTGCTGATGATCTTGGTCGGGTCATTTCTGATGCAAAGCGAGCCTATGAAATATAAAGGAGAAGCTGAAGTTGGAGGGCATGCTAGAAGATCAAAAAAAATGTTGTACCCAAATTGCAAAGATGGCAGCACAAAGCTTGGTACCACACTGGAATTGCTGCGATGGAAGGCAGAGTGTGGTCTAGCTGACTCCGCATTTGAAAAGTTACTGAAAATAATAAAACCGAAGCTTCCAAAGTATAACGAATTTCCTGAAAGTATGTACGAAGCAAAGAAGACTCTCTGCCCTCTAGGATTAGATGTGAAGAAGATACATGCATGCATTAACGACTGCATCCTCTGTCGTGGTGAGGATTACGAGAATTTAGATAAATAGCCGGTATGCACTGCATTGCGGTATAAGATCAGACGAGATGGCCCTGGTGATGTTGAGGGCGAGCCCCCTCCCCCCCCGGGAAGAGGGTTACTACTAAGGTTATGTGGTATGCTTCTATAATACCAGGTTGAAACGCATGTTCAGAAACAAAGAGCATGCCAGGTTGTTGCGATGACACAAACAAGACCGTAAGAAAGACACCCCGCTGATGGGTCGTAGTGGAGAAAAATCAAGAGAGACTTGCCGGACTTTACAGGTGACACAAGAAACTTATGGTTTGGTCTAAGTACGGATGGCATGAATCCTTTTGGGGAGAAGATATGCAGTCACAGCACCTGTCCTGTGACTCTATGTATCTATAACATTTCTCCTTGGTTATACATGAACTGTAAGTTCATTATGATGCAAGTGCTCATCTAAGGCCTGAAGCAACCTGACAACGACATTGATGTGTACCTAAGTCCAATAGTTGAAGAACTCTTACAGTCGTGGGACAAAACAGGTGTACGTGTGTGGGATGAGCACAAACAGGAGCCATTTGACCTACGAGGGTTGCTTTCGTAATCATCAATAATTAGCCTGCTCTTAGTAACCTTTCAGGACAGACAAACAAGGGATATAAGGCATGCATGTACTATTTAGATAAGACTGAAGGTACATATTTGCATAAATGCAAGAAGGTTGTATACCTAAGGAATTGACGATTTCTTCCAACCAATCATCGCATAAGAAAGAAATGGAAGCATTTCAAAGGTAAGGCATATCATCTGAAGAAGCCTGACCTCCCTACTGGTGATGATGTATTTCGTATGGTCAAGGACACAAAAGTAATCTTTGAAAAGGGTTCCGACGGTCAATCTGTTCTAAACGATGTCACTACCGGACACGCGCCCATGTGGAAGAAGAAATCTATATTTTGGGAGCTACCCTATTATAAATTCCTATATGTCCACTCTTCAATCAACATGATGCACGTGATGAAGAATCTTTGCGTTAACCTGCTAGGTTTCCTGGGCATGTATGGGAAGACAAAAGATACACCAGAAGCACGGGAGGACCAGCTACTTATGAAAGACCCAAATACCATGCATACACAAAACAAGACGGATAAAGGGCGTCACTTAAGTCGTGCCTACTATGCTCTTACCAAAGCAGAGAAGGAAATATTTTTTGAAGTCCTTTACAGTATCAAGGTGCCGTATGGATTCTCATATAATATAAAGGGGATAATAAATATGGCAGAGAAAAATTCCAAAACCTGAAGTCTCATGACTATCACGTGATTATGATGCAGTTGCTTCCGGTTGCATTGAGGGGGCTTCTACCAGAAAATGTTCGAGTACCCATTGTGAAGCTATGTGCATTCCTCAATGCAATATCTCAGAAGGTAATCAATCTAGATATTCTGCCAAGTTTATATAAGGATGTGATAAAATGTCTTGTTAGTTTTGAGTTGGTGTTCTGACCATCCTTCTTCAATATTATAACGCATCTCCTGGTTCACCTAGTGGAAGAGATTTTCATTCTCGGTCCTGTATTTCTACACGATATGTTTCCCTTTGAGAGGTTCATGGGAATCTTAAAGAAATATGTTCATAACCGTGCTAGGCCAGAAGGAAGCATCTCCAAGGGCTATGGAACAGAGGAGGTCATTGAGTTTTGTATTGACTTTATTCCTGACCTTAAGTCGATTGGTGTTCCTGACTCGCGGCATGAGGAGAGACTGAGTGGAGAAGGAACGCTGAAAAAGAAAGCAATGATATGTAGGCACGTGCAATATTTCACTCAAGCACACTACACAGTTCTACAGAATTCTACCTTGGCAGCTCCGTATATCGAGGAACACAAGAATAGTGTACGCTCCAACAACCCGGGGAAGCCCGACTCCTGGATTAGAGATGAACACATGAAGAATTTTGGCGGTTGGTTGCGAACACATCTCATGAATGACATCACTGTTGGAGATCAGGTCTACTTGTTGGCCGGGTCACCATCTTCTACTATATTGAATTTTCAAGGATACGAAATAAATGTGAATACATTTTACACGATCAACCAAGATAAAAAGAGCACCAACCAAAATAGTGGTATCCTCTTTGATGCAACAGAGAAGAATGGGCAAAAGGACAGATACTATGATTACATTGAGGAGATATGGGAACTTGAATATCGAGTTTCTTTTAAGGTCCCTTTGTTTCGCTGCAAATGGGTCAACCTGAATGGAGAAGGGGTAAAGATAGACCATTATACAGAATGACAACAGTGGATCTCAATAATTTTTGTTACAGAGACGAACCATTCGTCCTAGCCAATGATGTGGCTCAGGTTTTCTATGTGAAGGACATGTGCTCTAGACCAAAAAAAGCAAACGAATACATCATACGATGAGCCAAAGCATCACATATTTCGTTTAAGGAAAAGAAACATCATGGGAGTCGAGGACAAGATAGACATGTTAGAAGATTATAATAAGTTTGATGAAATTCCGCCCTTCACAATGAAAACTGACCCAAGCATCCTGCTAAGTAAAGAAAATGGTCCATTGTTATGGCCTAAGCGATCATAAGCAAGGGACATACACCAAGAAGTTCATGGCCTCATATTGTGTACCTCTAGTTCAAATATGGCTGGTCGACCGCATATTGTGAACCTAAATGCCATGAGACATGATAGCTCATTTTGTGAAGGATATTTTATGATGTTTGCAATTTTCCAAGTTTAATATTTTTTCCTTGCAACTATAACACATAACATGACAGAACGCGGGGTTTTGTATTTAAATGTGAAACTTTAATTCTGTTGTTGCTTCACAAACTATGTATGCCGCAATTCTAGCCATAACATAGCCAAATCACATTGTAAGCCATCCTAAGATATTTCCCATCGCTTCCTGCCAAGTTTTCCCGCCCTTTCCCTCTGACCGGAGCTTTTACTCCTAGTTGTAGCCACTAACCGGGACTGAAGATATTTCCGTCCATTTTCCACCGCTTCCCGCCAAGTTTTCCCTCCCTTTCCCTATGACCGGAGCTTTTAGTACCGGTTGTAGCCACTAACCGGGACTAAATATATTTCCCACCATGTTTTCCCGCCCTTTCCCTCTATATCTAGGCCAACCACGTCATGGCTATCCACACATCCACACCTTCGTCTCTCACAATAATGGACATCGTATACTAGGCAATTCTAACCCTCGAGAAGACCGAGGCGTTGTGCGCCTCCAGCTACCCATGCCTGTCGGGTTATCGGCTACTCGTTGACTGGATGCTGAGTGCTGGAGGGGTACCTGTCCCTCTTGTGCCTCAAGGTTCCGCACGCCAGGCGGCCATCAAGAACCACTTTTACCTCGAGCTCACGATGGAGAAGTGGATGGATCCACATTGGTATCCCGACAACTACGACACATGGAATGTCGGCTTTGCTAACCAGCGAGAAAACAAGCTCGCCAGGTACGAGGGTGACTCCCCTCCCCCGGTGAACCACAATGAAGCCGGCCACCATACGATGAGCCAAAGCGTCACATAGTTCTTTCAGGGAAAAGAAACATCGTGGGAGTCGGCGACAAGACAGACATGCTAGAAGATTATAATAAGTTTGATAAAATTCCTCCCTTCACAGTGAAAACTGACCCCAAGCATCCTGTTAAATAAAGAAGATGCTCCATGGTTATGGTCTAAGCAATCATAAGCAAGGGACATACGCTAAAAAGGGTTCATGGCCTCATATTTGTGAACCTACAAAATATGTTGTTCTATTCTTGTGAGTTCTCTCAAGTTCTTATTTTCTAATATTAATAAATGTCTTGCGTGTTAGTCTCGGTTTGCCATGATCACACCATTACAACAAAAATAAGAACAAAAACTATAAAGATCAAGTACTATAGGGCCTCATACTTATGTTGGACACAAAAATCACAGGGACGGCATAAGTGAGCCAAGTAGGATGCCCAATATATGTCCTTCTGCATATCACAAGGCTCGCTCACACCGCTCCCAGGATCACATCCAAAATTAAGGGCATTTTAATCATCGGCCATTACAATAAAAATAAGAACCAAAACTATGAAGATGAAGTACTATAGGGCCTCATATTTATGTTGGACACAAAAATCACAGGGATGGCGTGAGCGATCCAGGTAGGATGCCCAATATATGTCCTTGTGCATATCACAAGGATCGCTCACACCGCCCCCAGGATCACATCCAAAATGAAGGCGCACATATATAGTGGAGCCCTAGCATTTTAATCATTGGTCGTTGCAACAAGTAAGAACCAAAAATATGAACACGCCGGGGATCTAACAAATTTCACATATTAGGAATTACCTCTATGACAAGCTCCTCAAAGATGTCTAAGGACTGGATCCTAAGACATATCCCAGGAGCTCTACCGTAGTGGTGTCACTCTCGTATACCATATTGCAGTTTATAACTTTTCTAGCTAGATCAATACGCAGAGGAGCTAACTAATTTCACATATTATGGAGTGCCTCTATGGCGAGCTCCTTGAAGATGTGTGAGGACTGGATCCTAAGACATCTTCCAGGAGCTCCGCCGTAGTGGTGTCCCTACTCTCGCACACCATCTTGCTTGCAGTTTGATAACTTCATAAGGATGCTATTTATAGATTAAGAAACACAACATAGTGTCAATAATCACGACATAATGTCGACAATCACCCCCTATCATAGTGTCATCACCCACCGAAATAGTGTCGTCGTCCACTAGCATAGTGCCGCCACTCACCAAAATATTGCCGCCACCCATGTTTAGTCCCAGTTGATAGTTCAGCATTGCTTCCGCCTGCATCCTGTATTAGGTTTACTCCACTACTGACGTGGAAATCAGTTTGCTGACACCTCTTATTCTTACGTAGACTAGACAACATGACAGACGATCGGAAGTCCACTTATGGATGTCTTGACGGCCATTGCCCATGTGTTTGTCTTCTATTTTACTTCTCCTTCAGTGTTCCACATATGGATGCTTTATATAGCAAAGATTATGAACGAAAAATAAGGGGGTAGCGAATTGTATGTATGAAACAAGTAGTGTTCTATTGATGGTACTCGTAGAAAGTAGGTGGTGTATTATGATATTACAAATGAGACGCGTTAGTGCATATATCAGGCAAGTGGATGAAACAAAAGAACAATAGATGACCTGAAATGCTAGAGTTCATTTTTTGACTTCTGTCATACATGTTTGTAGTATACATTCATTAGTTAGTACTACAAATAAAATACCGAACACTGAGGTTCTTGCGTTTCAAACAAAAGCTGAATGTTGCGACGCCATCTTTAGAAGTATTTTACTTTATAATAGTGAGATACAATGGTGCAATCGTGAAGAGATCGCTCCATCAATTTTCAGTTTTGAGCCTTGGAGTTGAACACTTTTAAGTTCCTTTTATGTTCTATATCCTCCAGGAGACCAAATTGTTCAAATTTCACGTGATTTGTGATGCTTGCTCAGGCAGCTAGCAGATCCTATCCACCGAGAATAGTTAGGGAAGTAATCTGAATTTTTGGCTACAGAGGAGTCTTTTACCAAATCAGTTAGTTTTTCGTGTGGCCAGTCTTAAGGAACGGGCGCTAGACAGCAGATAGACTGCCACCCGCAAAAAAAAAAAAAAAAAGATAGACTGCGCGGGTGTGACCTCCCTCACTTCGCGGCCTGCACCCGATGTGATCACGAGCAGGGAACGGTTCAGCACGTGCTCCTCATATGCGTGGTTTCATGCAAGTTTGGACGTGGGCTGTTTGTCCCCACAAACATTTGAACGCTGCCATTCAGTATAACGAACTACAATTTTTCTTCAGCTTTCTCAAGAAAAAAACCACAATTGTCCTCTCACTCGCGGCAAGAAGAAAAATAAGGAAACATGAGATGGGCCAAACAAGCCAACACCTGGACACCTCTCGTTTTCCCTACCAACTAACATAAATCATAAGCTTAGAACTATATTTGACCCCCTAATGTGTACTCCTCGGTCGAGATGAGATACTTTTTGTGTAGTTTGATCGTTCATGCCAAACCATGAAGAAAATAAGATGGCCGATACAATACGATAAAGAGATAGTTTCATATAGATATAAAGCAAGGAATGCAAGAGATGGATGAGATTCTAAGAGGAAATCTGCCAAACATGTCGCGCCGCTCTGGATTGGTATGTCTTTTTTAGCACAGGAGAAGACACTTTGTAGTTTTGATGGTTTTATACATGGAAATCCTTTTCTTGATGCTTCCCATGCTCACCTTAGACATAATCATAGAGTTGAGTATAATGAAAGAAAATGACACGAGACACAATCTCCACACCTTGACAATGCCTCCTCCAGGTTTATGATTTTTTTATTCTGCAATTTGTTCTTCATATTTGGGTACTTTATATAGGGTAGACTTGGCAAACAAAGAGGGAGAGGTGGTATTGTAGGTGTTCAACAAGGAGTATAAATGATAGTTGTCATAGTAGTAGTGCATTTATTTATTGATTAAAGATTACACTAAGCCAGACATAGTGGGGAGTAACATAAACTAGCATGATGGATGTAAAACACCCGATATCCCGCCTACCCGGCGATGCTACCCCGCTCGGTCAACCATGTCTTAGAGCTTGCCGCTTCATACCAAAGGATGTTCTGTTCGCCGGGGCACGTACATTTGGCCAGACTTCGGCAGGAACTCCGGGAAGCGTGAGTCCATGCATGTGACCTCGACTTTCCCCTGCTCAGCCAACACATATTCGAGCCCCCGATCAGCTGCGGTGACCATCGTCCATTCTCGTCCTCAACATGGGAAGGCCCACTAGTGGAGAACGGTGCATTAATCCTGGTCCTAGAGGGTCTCTAGTCCCGGATTGACAGCCGGGACTACGGAAACGGGACTAGAGGTCTCAGCCTTTAGTCCCGGTCCTATTACGGGCCGGGACTAGAGGCTCTGCACGTGGCAGCGTAGGAGTGAGAGGGGGTCGTCTTTAGTCCCGGTCCGTATTACGGGCCGGGACTAGTTCCTTTCTGCCGCGGCCGCATTTTACCAATTCGGCTGCCACGGCAACCGATGGGGGTTTCTGCCGCGGCAGAGTTTTGGGGCCGTTTTCGACCGCGGCAGCCAATGCGAGTTTTTTGCCGCAGCAGAATTTTGGGGCCGATTTCTGCGGAGGTAGCCGAATGCGGGGTTCTGCCGCGGCAGGAGGATAGGTAGAGGAGGGTTGCATTTGGCGTAAAGTGACATGCAACGAAGAAACCCATTACACACACCATCGTCATAATTATATAGATATAATTCTATGTTATATAAATATATACATAAATGGAAATCACAACCCTTCTATTCGATTGCAAGTTCATTAAATCACCATTAGCCGGAGGTATGGTATTTTCCTTCTAGGTTTATGACATGGTCAATAAGAAATCCCGCCAATTCCTCTTGAATTGCTACCAGACGCTTCCTTGGATCGAGATTCTCCCGCAATCTTTCCAACTATATATAAAAAAGGAGGTCAATATGAATATCAATAGTCATAAAAAATATTATGAATGACACTCAACAAAAATTGTGAATATATTGTTCACATACTTCTAAAAATGTCCCTCCGTCCCGCTCACTGACCTCGGAGCGAATGTACTCGCACACGAAGTATCCACATAGATTAGTACCTGGTGGCTGCCTCTCGCAGTTTACGACAAAAGGTTTCAATCAAATAATAATCAAGCATGACATAATGGTATTGAAACTATAATTGAAGAGATGCGCGGATCTAGCTCGTACTACTTACATCGATCCGATGAAAACTAATCTTGTCTTTAAATTCACCAACCGTAGCATTGGTGAAAGCTTTCCAAACCCTGCCCGGCAAAAAAAGAATAAATGAGTTATTAGTTACTTGATATCTCAGGATATATATATGAACGAAAGATACCGATATAGTGCGATAATGACTGAAAATTACCTCTGGAGCGCATCTTTAATGAATGTGTACTCTGATTCGTCTCTCATTAGCGAGTCCCTGATTTCAACTCTTCCAGCGTCAACATCAATGGTTAGCAAAATCCAGTGATAGATGCGCACGTTTATATACGTCAGTAACTCATCAATTACACTTAGCAGAATCAAGTGATCTGTACAAGGCAGTAACACTCTTACCTATAGTTGTAGGGAAACAATATTCTTCGTTTGTAATGTTGCCTCAATAAGACCCTTAGCAAGTTACGCTTCGTGTCCTTGGGATATTCCTTTAGCAATGCTTGATTAAATCGGTGTGGGTCGATGAACCCAATGTCAAAGATTTTCTTCTGGTCATATTCATCGCTCTTCATTCTGCATAATAGCATATAGTGAAGATAATTACATGCAATAAAATAGCTGGGTTAGAGACTTTATCATAGAAATAAATGAACCACCTACAGACAATAGGTAGCGAGGAGACTCAAGTCAAGGGCATATTGTTTGAATAACATATAGAATTCCTCAAAATAAATTTGCAACTGGTCTTCACCATTAAAATGCTCACTTGTAATTCTCACAAGCAGGGCTGACAATCGATCTTCTTCATGGCATGTAGAGACTTTCTCGTACCACTCTTGCAGTCTTCTCATTTGAGTTGGTAGAAATTTGACCTCATCAGGTCTGACCAGAGTCTTTCCGTATTCATATATCCATGCAAATTGCTCTTGTATGGGGATATACCCGCCTAGCGCTTGATCAACTGTAATAATAGCATCTTTGGCAAATTCCATTGTTATAATATTCTGATGATCAGTATTGGATAACACCTTGAGCGGGGCGATCGATTTGTTTGCCTGCATTCCGAGTTACGCAACATCTCTTTTCCCGCTGCTTGCAGTAGTATTTCCTGGAGTATTACCGCTGCTTGCAGTAGTATTTCCTGGATTCTTCCTACAAATTTTCAGCAGACAGCGTTTATAGTCATCAGCCTTATTTATCTCATATTGCGATGGTTGCTCAAGAAACCCTTAGCCCACGTTTTGGCTTTCAGATCAAATATTGTTTTGGCTCGGGAGCTTTGGGTGCAAAGAAGGCTTTAACTTGGGCATCACTGATCTCTTTGGTTTTCTCATCAGTCATCTTGTAAGGTAACTTGGGAGGAGGCGGCGGGACTTTCTTCACCTTTTTACCTTTGGCTTTCTTCTGACTAGTATTTATACTAGTTGACTGAGAGACCGCCTTCTTCGTCTGACACGGCGGCGGCGGAGTGGGCTGACGCGGCGGGAGAGTGGGCTGATGTGGCGGTGGACTCGCGCTATGGTGGTCGTCCCACTCCTCATGTGGACTTGTTGGAGGCGGCAGACTCGGCTGACGCGGAGGAGACGGTGGTGGCTTGGGTGCAGAGCCTAGAAACACGATGTATTTCTTGTGCCATAGAATGATAGAGCCCCTGACTTCTCCTAGCGTGCTCTCATCTTCAGGTCTAGGGATGTCAAGTTGTAGTGATTCATATTGAGGTAGAATCTCATCCACCCCGACACGAGCATAGCCATCTGGAATCTCTTTGCAATGCCAACGTGCTTCAGGTTCACAAGA
Source organism: Avena sativa (assembly GCA_916181665.1). Classification (NCBI taxonomy): domain Eukaryota; kingdom Viridiplantae; phylum Streptophyta; class Magnoliopsida; order Poales; family Poaceae; genus Avena; species Avena sativa. The sequence continues at coordinate 292,744,975 of OV702296.1, forward strand.
TAAAGCATAGCTGAGAGCCGCCTTTAAGGATAAGTTCATCACTCCCACATGCAGCTCGCAGCTTGTCTTCTCGGTGATATTGTCCACGGGATAGCGATCTATCGGATCGGCCGCCGTGGAAGCGACACTGCTTCTCCGCTGAGATGGGACACCAGCACTTTCTTCTAGCCGCTGATGAGTTGGCCCCTGCTGGCGCATTTCGTCCAGCTGCTTCTATTGCTCCTTTAGCATGGCATATATTTCCTTGTTCTTTCTTTCCACGCTACGCAACCGGGATGCCTCCTCTATCTCCTTCCTCTTCTTTGCCCTCGCTCGTCTTCTATAGGATTCAGTGTCCTCAGGAAACCCAGTCTTCCACGGCATAGAAGGTCCAAAGCCTCGTGTTTGTCCTGGTTTTTCAGGATTTCCGAGGGCCTTTGTCAGCTCGTCGTTCTCTCTGTCGGGTTTGAAGTCACCCTTTTTAACCTCCTCAGTTGTTTTAACAATTTCTCCATGGGGTGTAGCAACACTGGACTTTTTATCGAATATTAACTCCCCTGTTTCCATGTCATACTTTGCCCCATGGGCAAGTAACCAATTCCTTGCTCTAATGGGCCAGTCCTCTGTAGCTGGAGTGAGCCCTTGGGCACGCAAGGCTTTCTCGGCTTCCTCCCACTTAGGAAAGAAAGTCCTGTAGCCACGTGTCCCCATCGTATGGTGATATTTCTTTTTTGCAGCATTTTCTTTATTCTTTGCGGACCTTTTTTTGCTATTGCTGATTTCTTGTAGTCTAGAAATCTTTCCCAGTGAGGCCGCTGCTTCTCTAGTGAGTCCGCAAATTCTAGAACTTTTCCTTCCTCGAGATATTCATTCTACAATCTTTTCTTATAGTAATTGAACTATTGGGACATCTTCTTAAGAGCGAAACGCTTAACTTTGGACCTCATATCATCTGTGGCCTCCTTATTCTCTAAGACCGGTAGGGTGAAATGGCGAATGAGCTTATCCCATAGTATGTCTTTGGAAGTGCATTTCACTGACATATCTGAGAGAAATATACTAACACTAATCACTACCGCACGATTTCCGAGGCATGAGGCTCCTCTGAGGTGACCGTTGGTCGGCCTCCGGCCTTCGCCGGCCTCTCCGCGGCGTGGGATCTGCATGGATTCCTCTGGTGGTGGTTGGAAGGTCACTTACTCTGGGGTGACCACGGGTGGTAAGTTTCTTGAGGGATCGCTTGTGCTCTCGGTTGATTCTTGGCTCGTTCTTCTCAATGCCAAAGTTTCTCCCCTTGAGGGTAGATGTTTGGAAAATGGGGAGAAGATTTCTATTGGATTGGTTTTGAGGTTCCCCTCTCACCTCTCGTGTCAATGATTTTTTGGTGCCTTCATCTGAATTTCTTGGTAGATCTCCTACCATCTCTGGAACTGATGAGCACACTGGTTTTAAATAGCATGCTCTTTTCTCCTCCTTTCTGGCTGATAATCTGGAGCCTTCTAAGGTTTTTTTGATGCTTTTCCCTAGTGCAAAAAGATTAGTTCTCCTCAACCACAATGAGGTGGTCATTGATGCTCGATATTTGATCCAAGGTGAGGTTGTGGCCACTGGTGTTTATATTGATCATCAAGTTAAGAGGGTTGTGGTTGGCACTCAGATCTTGCCTAGCTCTTCGGTTATGGAAAATTCTCTCAAAGTCAAGAAGGTAGTGCCAAAAACCCTAGATTTCACCAAGAATTTTCCTAAGGAGTTTCTTCAAGAGGATGCTTCAACAAAACGAGCTGCCTTGGATTTCTCATTAGGGCAGGAATTTGAGAAGAAGCTTTTTGATAAGTTCAGGCACCAAGTTAACTTTCTTGGTGGTTTCAGAAAGAAGCCTTTCTTTTTGGTTTGTTCTTTTGGAAGAGAAAATTTTAAATTGGATATCCATACGGTTGGTCTTGCACTCCAAGCTTGTTTTGGTGGTCTGGATTCTAAATTCCAAGTGAGATTGCTGCAAGATAGAACCTTTAGCTTCTCGGTTGCTTCAAGAGCGGTGGGATTTGAAATCTATAATATTTCAAAATTTTCATGTGAGTCTTTTGTGGTTCATATTAATCTTTGAGGTAATGGTGGCCCAAATTGGATTTTTGAAGAAAAAGAATTTTATAAAGAATCTGCTGGGGATTGGAAAGTTGTCACGTACAAAAAGAAAATCCCCAAAAAATCTCCTTTGTTGAAACATGGAAAAAATGTTCAGTCAGTTTTCCAACGGCCCAAATTTCTGATTGCTGCTGCGGATTCCTCGCTTGATCTTGCTGGGAGCAGTAAGTGTGATTTCATCTCGAGTAATCAAGGCAGGTCTTACACGCAGGTTCTCACTGATGGCGGTGTTAAACCTGTGGTATCGTCGGTCGGGTCAAAAGGTGGTGATAATCGCGCGACATTTAAGCTCCCTGGTCTTATTCCTTTTCTGAAATTTCCTTCATTCCCAAAATGTTTTTGGCCCGACAACTCTTACATTGGGTGGTTCAAGGCCCAGCAAAATCCTAATTTTCGGCCAACTGTGTACAACGGTTTTAAGGAGTTCTCCATTTCATTGCAAAAAACAACTGCTCGATTCCCTGTCCCCTCAACTCCCTCGCCTGCCGAAACCCGAACCCTACCTTGCTCGTCGCCAGCGAGGTTCGGCTCAATGGCCAACATTTCGATTGATCCTGCGTCGTTCTTGCCGAATGGATTCCAAGTGCTGCAAGTGGCTGGAAGAACCCGCGTCAAGAGGATGGTGGTTCCGCTACAGTCGAGGACCCATGAACAGTATGCTATCGCAACCATTAATCCCCTCTCCCCTGGTCAGGTCCCTTTTATGAATATTTGAGAGGTTCTAGTTGATTTCCTCAATAATGAGGCTCAGGTGCACTTTCGGGATGTTTAGGCCTGTCCTTTTGGGGCCGCCTATCTGCAATTTCATCATGTTAGTGACAGGGAGAGGCTCATCGCGACTAGTCCTATCCCTTTCCAGGACGTGCATGTATCTTTCGTTAAGCACAATGAGGGGGGAAATTGGAGGAGAGCGCAGTTCAACAACGAGTGTTGGGTGATGCTAGTTGGCCCCCCTTGGACCACTGGCACACTGAAGATCTGAATGAGGTTTTTGCTGATATTGGGAAGGTTCTTCTTTGGGAGCGGTACCAGGACCATAAGGGAAGGATTCTTGCGAAAATTCGTGTTACTGATCTGGTGGAAATTCCCAAGAGTGTCCGGTTCACTATAGGCGACTTGATGGAGACTGAATCTTGGACCTTTTCTATTAAGGTTCTGCAGAGTGACTTGCTTGGGGGGCCCACCTGAGGAGGACCCACTGCCGACATCCCCTGCCTATATTTGGGCCCCAGATCCCCCTCCTCCACCTCCCCCACCTGCTCCTGTTGGTGAGGCTAGTGGTTGGGGTCAGTGGTTGGCTCCTGTACAGGACCCTGCTCCTGGTGGGGATAACAATGAAGGATGGGATCCATGGGAAGCTGATGCTTCCCCAGTTCAAGTCCCTATGATTGCTCCTGGTGAAGACATGCCAGTGGATGATCATAATCCCCCCCCCCAGGATGTTAACAGTGCAGTTACTGGTGCTATTCTTGTCAATGATTGGGAGTTAGATGATGATGACTCTGTGAATGCTTATCCTGCAGTTGTTGAGGGGCATGCAACTTTTGAGGAGCCTCAGGGTGGTGGTATTGGGGAGGGCCTGCAGAACATCCTCCAAAATTACTTGGAGGAGGATGAAGCTAACTCTGATGAAGAGGGGATGGTGGAGAGCCCCATGGACACTAGTGCTGAGGCTGGAGAGAATAATGATTGGATGTTGGAAGATCAGCACCTCCTTTCCCTTAATGAAGCTCATCTTCAGGTTGGAATGGTCAGAACTTTTGTTTCCTTCCCTGATGTTCATGCTGCAAAGCAGGGATTCTCCCAACAAGGATTGGAGCTCTGGGAAAGTTACTTTGCTCCCCATATTCAAAAGGATTCTTGTTCAAAGGACTCACTCATGTGTGAAATTCCTGTAAGTTGGTTTAATTTTATTACTCTCATGCTTGCTACTCCTGAGAAGTTCAATTGGGTCAAGATATTTCTTACTTCTCCATTATGGGAAATTATTAAAGAACCTATTGCTGAGGAGAATTCAATCTCTTTCATCATTCCTAATGAAAGAATTTCACAGATGGCACCCCCTTGTCTGGGCATTGAGGCCAAGCAGTCCTCCTGCTCTCCTTCCACCCCTTCCAGAAAGAGAAAGGGCAAGGAACCTCTAGTTGAAACTGAGGTGAGAAGAAGTCCTAGAATTGTTGGATTAAACGGGGGTTTCAAAAGTCACTTAAACTGATCAATTTTAGACTGTCTGACTTGCAATGCTGCTCCACCTTGTTTAAATCCTAAAGTGGTTAAAAATCTTGCTGCCTCTTTCTGCAAGGTAAATGATGGTGACCTGGAGAAGAGGTTGCTCAAGAAAGGAAAAGCCATTGAAGTGGCAATCAAGGCTCCTTCAAAAGGCACCATCAAGGGGAATGGATCCTCAAGCTTGAACCTTGGAGGAAAGAAGAAATCTGGGGCTGCTGGTACCTATGGTCAGCAAGCCAAGAAGAAACCCTCAACTTAAGTGTTTAATGTATCAAAAACTATCTTTTGCTGGAATCTTGTTGGTTCCCTATTCTGAAACCTGTAATAGTGGTCACCTGATGTGTTTGCTACCTAATGTGTTCATGGATGTTGAATCTGTCAGTGGGTTTATGATGTGGAATACATTTTGCCTATTTGGTTGTGATCTCTTCAGTTGGGTGATGACATTGGTTGTATCACCCCTTAATCTAATCCCCAATTTGGTTTTTTAATGGATAATAAAAGAATATGGAAGATTCTGAATTGGAACATCAGGGGCATTAATTCAGATAAAAAATGGGTTGCCCTCAGAAATAAGATTGATGAATCTGGTTGTGACATTATTTGCCTCCAAGAAACTAAGAGGGAAGATTTTGATATCTCTTACATCAGAAAATTCTGTCCCTCCAAATTTGCCAAATTTGAATTCCTTCCCTCCAGGGGGGCTTCTGGGGTTTGATTATCATTTGGAATAGCTCTCTATTTTCTGGGCAACTTTCTTTCCAAAATGAGTTCTCCATCTCCATTACCTTGACCTCTCTCTTGTCCAATGAAACCTGGATTCTCACCAACATTTATGGGCCATGCTTAGCTGAAAAAAAGCAGATCTTTTAGAATGGTTTGGAAATATTGATATGCCTGATGATATGGATTGGCTCATTGTGGGTGATTTCAATTTTATTAGAAAACCCTCTGACAGAAATAGACAGGGGGGTGATGTGGATGATATTCTCCTTTTTAATGAAGCCATTAGCAATCTGGGACTCATAGAATTACCCCTTAAAGGTAGAAAGTTCACATGGAGCAACATGCAAAAGGAACCTCTCCTGGAAAGGCTGGACTGGGTTTTTACATCTGCTTCCTGGACTGAGATCTATCCTTCAACTTTTGTTGTCCCTCTTACCAAGCCTACCTCTGACCATCTTCCTTGTGTCATCTCTATTGGCACAATGATTCCAAAATCCCAGATTTTCAGATTTGAGAATTACTGTATGCATCATAGTGATTTTAAAGCAATTTTTCAAAATGCCTGGAACATCCGAGTTGGTTTCCCTAATTCTGCTAAAATAATTAATGCTAAATTCAAAAATGTTAGAAGGGGGCTGAAGATCTGGGCAAAAAAACTGCCTTGTTTGAAAGCTCAAATTAGTAATGTCAATGCCACTATTGATCTCTTGGATGTCTTTGAGGAAATGAGAACTCTTACTGTACTGGAATGGAATCTCAGGGACTTACTGAAAAGTCTTGTAATATCACTTCTTCAAGATCAAAATGCTTATTGGAAGCAAAGAGGAAAAGTCAAATGGGTCAAGTTGGGTGATGAGAACACAAAATTCTTTCATTCAAAAGCCACCATCAGCTTCAGGCAAAGGTGACTCTAATGAAGAGATTCATGCTCATTCTGGTAAAGCTGACCTAATCTGGCATGCTTTCAAAAATAGAATGGGCACCTTGATAAGCCTGAAATGCACTTTAACCTTAGTGAGTTGGCAGGAGAGTGCTCGAGTCAGGAGGAAAGAAAGGTTTTAGAAGAACCATTCTCTAATGAGGAAATTGAAGGTGTAATCAAAGAACTTCCTAATGACAAGTCTCCTGGCCCTGATGGTTTTAATAATGAATTCATTAAGCAATGTTGGCCTATTATTAAGGAGGATGTTAAACAACTCCTTATGGATTTCTATGAAGGCAGGACTTCTTTGGAAAGCATTAATGCATCTTTTATCACCCTCATTCGAAAAAGTGAGGCCCCTTTGACACCTGCTGATTTCAGGCCTATTTCACTACTTAACAGTGTCTTCAAGATTATAACCAAGCTCCTGGCTAACAGACTTCAAAAAATTATTCTTAAACTTGTCCACAAAAACCAATATGGATTCCTAAAACAAAAATCTATCTAGGACTACTTAGGATGGGCTTTTGAATTCCTTGATCAATGTCACAAGTCCAAGGAAGAAATTTTAATTCTCAAGCTTGATTTTGAAAAGGCTTTTGATAGAATTGAGCATTCCACAATGATCAATATTCTCAAAGCCAAAGGTTTTGGTGAAAAATGGATTAATTGGATTCAGTTGATCTTTGGATCTGCTTCATCCTCTGTTTTGTTAAATGGAGTGCCTGGGAAAAAATTCTATTGCAGAAGAGGGGTAAGGCAAGGGGATCCTTTATCCCCACTCCTGTTTGTCCTTGCTGCTGATCTTCTCCAATGCATTCTCAACAAAGCAATGAGCCTTGGGATTCGCTCCCTTCCTATTGAAGGTGTGTTTTGTCCAGATTTCCCTGTAGTACAGTATGCAGATGACACCTTATTAATCCTTAAGGCTGACTCAAAGCAATTAATGTGCCTTAAAGCTCTCCTTCATACTTTTGCCCTTTCCACTGGACTCAAGGTTAATTATTCTAAATCTAGTATGATACCAATCAACATGGATTCTGAGAGGCTAAGACATTTTGCTAGTACACTCTCCTGCCTCACTGGTTCACTACCCTTCACTTATCTTGGATGGCCTTTAAGTATCAAGAAGCCTGCAGTGGAACATTTTCTGCCTATTGTCCAGAGAGTAGAGAGAAGATTATGTGGGATTGCTGATTTCCTAAACTATGGGGGAAAATTACAGTTGGTTAAATCTGTCTTATCCTCTCTTCCTACTTATTATATGAGTTGCTTTGAGCTTCCTGTCTCTATTAAGGATCAGCTGATTAAGTATATGAGGCAGTGCTTGTGGAGGAAGAAAACCACTGATGTCCAAGATAGAGGACATGATCTAGTTGCCTGGAATAAAGTTTGTAGACCAAAGAATCATGGAGGTTTGGGTGTTCTTGATCTTAACATTCAAAACTCAGCTCTTCTTTTGAAAATTTGGATAAATTCTACAATCACAAAGATATTCCATGGGTTCATCTTGTCTGGAACACTTACTACTGCAATGGCAAATTGCCTGGAAGAAGTTTGGAGGGATCCTTTTGGTGGAAGGCTCATCTGAAATTAGTTGACGTATTTAAAGGAATTGCAAAGAGCTCGGTGGGAGATGGAAAATCCACCCTCCTCTGGACTGATATGTGGAAAGATGAATGCTTACAGCACAAGCTTCCTCATCTACTATCTTATGCAAAAAATCCACACATTTCTGTATGTGAGTTCTTGCAGGAACCCAACATGCAAGATCACTTCTTTCTTCCTCTGTCTCAGCAAGCTTACTTTGAATATCAATGCCTTGAGCAAATTATCAGTGATGGAATGCAGGGAGAAACAGGCAGCTAGAGCTACATTTGGGGAAGTGCTTTTTTCTCAATCAAAAAGGCCTATTCTTCATTATCTGGATATCAGACAGGTCAACCCCATTTTTCCTGGTTATGGAAGTCTTCTTTCCAGCAAAAACACAAGTTCTTCTTCTGGCTTTTGCTCCTGGATAGACTAAATACCAGAAATCTTCTGAAGAGGAAAAGATTCTCTTTGACCACATATGATTGTGTGTTCAATGGTTGCACCAGTGAGGAAACGTTACTTCACTTATTTTGGGACTGTTCTTTTGCAAAAGAATGCTGGGATGAAATTTGCCCTGTCCGAGACAAAGTCTTAAATCTCTTCGAGGCGTTGACTAGTATTAAAAGCAGGCTAAAAGTCCCCTTTGCAATGGAAATCATTATTCTTGGGGCTTGGGGCATATGGATGTGCAGAAACAATGAAATCTTCAACAACAAGCGTGCTTCCCTTGATGAATGGAGGGCTATTGTTTCTCAGGAATTAAGATGGGTCCTGTATAGAATTAAGAAAAAGTATTACCAGGACCTCAAAGCCTGGATCAGCAATAACTTATATAGGAGATAGTTAGCCATGGTGTTTTTCCCTCATCGAGGTGGCCTTGAACTTGTAAATATCTACTACGTGTAACTCATTATGATTTATAAAAATTGCAGTGGGGTTTTGCCCTACTGTTTTTCCCTCAAAAAATAGTATGTCTTTGTATCTGTCCTCGACATAACTCATAGAATATTCATTGTCCTTTGCTGGCTTATTCCAGTTGATAATGCTGATTGGGACATTGTCCCTAACAACAAATCCACATTGATGAATAAATATGTTTGCGTTCTTTATGGGAAGCAACGGGACGCCCACTGGAGAGACCTCAACAATTGTGAGATTCGCATCATCGGGCTTCCCTTTGGCCGGTCCTCGTTTACTATTTTAACTGACTTGGTCGATGTGGATGTCTAAAATAAGAAATAACATTCGTTAATATATATATATATATACACACACAAATCAATTACTGCAATATACACACACAAATCAATTACTGCATCTATCTATTGATCAAGAGGCTTAATAATATACCTCGCCAGACTTTGTCAAGGCTGGTCCATCATTTTCCAAGCCATCATCGAAATTAAAACTAGTATGCGCTTCGACTTGAGGTTCTATCTCTATTCCCTCACTGGACTCATTTTGAAACGATGAGCCATCTTCTGTTCCATAGTCTTCTTCTCCATCCTGATCGATGAGCGCTCCATCCTGATAGGGGAGCGGTCCTCCACCACCTAGTATCATATCGAATAAAGGCTCTTCACCTTCTCTACTGTTGAAGTGATCCATAGAATAACTTCTATGACATAATGTGCATATATGAGTAATAAAATTATATAACATCTCAAATGACAACAAAAGTATTAATATCATATAACATCTCGAATAACATCTCAGAAAACAACAAAGAAGTCATAATACATCTCGAATAATGACAAAGTAGTAATATCATATAAAGAACAACATCTTGTCTGATAACATCGCTCAAACTCAATGTCGACTCCCGGCTCCTGAGCCACGGGATGTGACCAACCAAATAGTCGAAACCATCATCGGAGTATAACTAGGGTGAGATCCCTGAATAACCTGCCAGGTATGGGGGGCCACCCTGGCATCCTACATCACCATATCGCGACAGACGTGCTCGTCCTCCTGCCTGACGCGACGTCGTACCACCTCCTCGGGGGCCGGCTCCCTCTGCACACTGCCTGGGTCACGTGACCTCCACCAAAGAAGATCCGGGTCGACAACGACACCCGGATTCCTCACCAAGCTACGCGTCCCTGATGGTAGCACCTCCCAGTGCTAGCCTGGCGGAGCCCAGTCTCGTACAACACCGCTAGAGCGTAGTACTCCCTCACTCTGGCCAAGTTGACTACGAGGATGCCCGGACATATGCTAAAGCAGGTATGGATTTGACCGAAATAATGCAGTAAATAATTATATTCTAATAATAGTAATAATTTCCTAAATATTAGCAGTAATATCCTAAATACTAACAAATATTATATACAAATCTCTAAATATCCTAAATACTAAGTAATATTATTTAGGAAAAAATAAACTATTTAGGAAAAAATACACTATACACTAAATACTAACTAATATCCTAAATACAAAAAATATACACTATTTAGGAAAAAATACACTATACACTAAATACTAACTAATATCCTAAATACTAAACAATATATATACACGACTTAGTAACAAAATACACTATTTAGGAAAAAAAATATACTATATATACACTAAATACTAACTAATATCCTAAATACTAAACAATATACACTACTTAGGAAAAAATACACTATTTAGGAAAAAATACACTATATATACACTAAATACTAACTAATATCCTAAATACTAAAAAATATACACTACTTAGGAAAAAATACACTATTTAGGAAAAAATACACTATATATACACTAAATACTAACTAATATCCTAAATACTAAACAATATACACTATATATTGAAAAAATATATTATTTAGGAAAAAAGTACACTATACACTAAATACTAACTAATATCCTAAATACTAAACAATATACACTATATATTGAAAAAATACACACTGTAGATTGAAAAAATAGACACTATGTTGAAAAAACAGAAAAAAAAACTTACCGGTGGGCGGCGCGGGGATGGGCGGATGAGGGGCGGCGCGGAGGGAGGCGCGGGGACGGGCGTGCGAGGGGCGGCGCGGGGACGGGCCGGTGAGGGGCGCGGCAGCGACTCCGATTCGGACGGGGCGCGCCGCGGGGCGGGGCACGCGGGGACGGCGCGCGGCGGGCGGCAGGGCAGCACGGCGGGGCGCCGGGGGGCGGCCTAGCGGCATCGTCTGCAGTTTTGGAGAAGAAAGAAACGTCCCGGATCGTGGCTCGGGCCGGGAGGAGGACGGCCACCACCTCTAGTCCCGGTTCCAGCCTCCAGCCGGGACTAGAGGGGGGCCTCTAGTCCTGGACCTAGCCACGAGCCGGGACTAGAGGTCTTTTCGGTGCGCTGTTTCGTTCTCGCGCGCAAAAACCTCTAGTCCCGGCTCGTGGCTGGGGCCGGTACTAGAGGTTGATTTTTTTTAATTTTATTATTTCTATATCTTTTGTTTTGTGATGATAAAAAATATGTATTATATATCAAATTTTTTAGGAAAAAATATCTATAATGTAAATCTATTATTATATTCTTTTATAAAACTAATATTTTGTTGAAGTAAAAAATATGTTTTGTATACTAGAGTTTGAATTTATTAATATTATTATTTCAATATCTTTTATCTGTAATGCTGAAAAATATGTATCATATATCAAAATTTGTAGGAAAAAAAGATCTATAATGTAAATCTATTAGCATATTCTGTTATAAAAATAATATTTTGTTGAATTAAAAATATCTTTTATATACTTGAGTTTGAATTTATTAATATTATTATTTCAATATCTTTTATTCTGTAATGATGAAAAATATGTATCATATATCAAAATTTGTAGGAAAAAAGATCTATAATATAAATCTATTAGCATAATAAATATGGACCGGGACTAAAGCGTGTGACAGGCTAGGGCTAGCAGGACTAGGGCAGGCAGGCTACTAGGACAGGCAGCACTAATGATAGGGGTGAGTGTCGACATTATGTCATGCGGATTTTACCTTGTCCCGGATGGTATCGCCAACCGGGACTAAAGCTGAACCTTTAGTCCCGGTTGGAGACACCAACCGGGACAAAACATGAGTCGGCACTAATAATAGGGGTGAGTGTCGACATTATGTCGTGAGTGTCAACACTATGCCGAGCTGCTTGTATTGTAAATAGGCATCTTTGTGAGTCCAGTCCTCCAGCCAGTTTGAGACATCTCCAAGATGGTCTTCAAGAGCAGGGACACCACTATGGCCAGTTTGAGGGAGATGTCTGAGGATCCTAGTCCTCTGGCATCTCCAACAAACTGGTCATAGAGACACTCCCTAATATGTGAACTTAGGTTAGCTCTCATACGTATTGATCTAGTTAGAGAAGTTACAAGCTGCAAGATGGTATTCGAGAGCAGGGACACCATTATGGCCAGTTTCAGGGAGATGCCGCCGGAGCCCAGTCCTCCGGCATCTCCAAGAAACTGGTCATAGAGGCACTCCCTAATATGTGACCACACGTGTTTGGAGATCAGATCTTCATGTTAAGTACGAATAGGGACACCATCTTCATAGTTTGGGAAAGTCGTAGTACGAATCGGAACTAAAGGCCCCCTTTAGTCCCAATCCAGCCACAAACCGGGACTAACACTCAATATTAAAAACCGGGACAAACCGGGACTAGGTAACACTCAGGACTAAAGCCGCCCCCTTTAGTCATAATCATGCCTAGTCCTATGGTACGTAGCTTCAGGCTCTTTTTCGTCATTGTCATCATCACCGTCATCGTCACCTGCCACTCCGGGGATCCTCAGCCCAGCCATGGCATATACCCGGGGCACCTGGCACTCCGTCCTCGGATTCACGGCGGGCGGGAGAGGGGTCTCCTAGAAGACGATGCTTCTACCGCCGGGCGGGGGAGGGGCCTTCTTGTGGCTCTGTGGCGGGTGGCCTTGCGGGCACCGCAGGCAAGGATGGTCTCCCCCCGCGATGTAGCGCATCACGCTGATGATATTTCGGTTCGCCCACCACAGGCGGTGGCCGGCTTCGTTGTGGTTCACCGGGAGAGGGCCGTCACCCTCGTACCTGGAGAGCTCTCTTCCTTGCCGGTTAGCAAAAAAGGCATTCTAGGTGTCATAGTTGTCGGGATCCCACTAGGGATCCATCCGCTTCTCCGGCGTGAGCTCGTGGTAGAAGTGGTTTGTGATGGCCGCCTAGCATGCGGAACCTTGAGGGACAGGAGGGACAGGAACCCCTCCAGTGCTTAGCATCTAGCCGAAGGGCGGACAGTAGCCCGGAGGGCAAGGGTAGCTGGAGGCTGTAACATCCCAAAAATATAAAAAAAATGATCATCAAACTTTAATCACTAAAATTAGGGTTAACAAACACTTTGATTAATTAAAATCATATGAATGCATGTGTGAATGTGATGATTTGATGCATGCATGAATGAACTTGTGGGATTAACCTAAATAGCAAGAAATGGTTTAAAGGTGAAAACATCATCATATAAAACATTTCCAAACAGAAACAAATAAAGAGAAAATCAAAAACAGATAAATTAAGGCAAATGGTCATTTTTGCCAATCTTGCTCACTAGGTCACTTTGAGTGTTTCTAGTCCAAGATTTCAAATAGAAACTTTCCCAATTATTTTCACCCCTTGCTAGACCAAGTAAAAGTGAATCAAATCCCACCTTTCAAACTTGCAGAAACATTTGGCAACCTCATTCAAATCACAATTCAAAATTGAATCTTGATCATATGTGAAGATCACACATTTTCAAAACCCAACCAAACCAATGCCCCTTGACTAATCCAACTAACCAGGGACTCCCTAGTATGTGCCTGGAAAACCCACCAAGTTTGAATCCAAACTTCAAATTTAAATTTCTTTCGGCCATTTCATCAAACACTTTGTGATCAGCAAACAAACAAACACAAAACACTATAGTGTGCAGTAATTTTGGACAACCTTGTTCCCTCTCTAGCTCTCACTACACTCTTAGTAGATGATCAAAGTAATCTAACTAGCTTAGCACCACTGTGAGCTTGGCATGGCCATTAATGGTGACCATACCGAGCCTAAATGCCACCCACATGTCTACAGCGAGCTTGGAGGAGCACTAAGCCTAGCAAGAATGTCTAGCAGGCACTCCACCGTCCACCGCCACTCCCTGTCCAAGCCTTGAGCACTGCCAGCCCCTAGACCACAGTGCCCGAGCTCTCCCAATCTCTCTGCGTGCGAGCCGAGAGCGCGCCAATGCGCCAACCTCGACCAGCACCCACAGACCGCGCGCCGTCCTCGTCGCTTGCGTGCGTGATCACCAACACTCCAGCACCCCGCAGACATGCTCGTTCGCCGCCGCGTGACCAGGAGCACCTGTGCGCCTTTAAAATCATATTCGGACCCGCACACAGCATCGTCGCGTTCCGACCGATCAGCACCGCCCCATGCCTTGCCACCACACTGTTGAGGTTCGCCAGGGAGCATAGCATCGCCCCCTACCGTCACCCATGCCAGTAGCACTCTATGTCGTCGACCACAACGAGCTCAGCCCGCGCCCGTCGGTCCCCTTCAGCCACTATAAAAGGAGGCCACCCCCGCTTGTTTTCTTCACACTAGTTCACTCCCCACCTCTCAATGATCACACCCACTCACTCCCGGAGCAAGGCGAGCAGCGCATCGCTGGAATTTCACCGGAGTTCGCTGCTGCAGAGGAGGAGAGGCGCCGTTGATTGGAGCCGCCCTAGGAGAAGCTGTCGGTACCAGGAGACTTGTTGTCGTCGACTTCGTGGTTCGCCCCCATCGAAGACCCTCGCCTGAGCCCCAGTGAGCCTCCCACGACCCCCACCTGCCGTGCTAGGGTTCTGTCTCGCCGGCGCTGCCCGACGTAGACGATGAACCAGAGCCATTCGATTAGAATTAGATCGTGCGGCCTAGATCACCCTGTACCGCTTCGCCCCTCACTGTCTCATTGACGCGTGGGGACAGCCACTTAACCAGCCCGCACGCGTGTTGTGCATAGTGGGCCGGCCTAGTTAAACCTCCCGTGCGACCCAACAATTCAAGTTTAGTTTTATTCATTTAATTTCAAACCCAGTTCTATACCTAGATTCAAAAATCAACCTAGCTCGATTCACTAAACCAAAATGCATGAAACCAATTTTGTTAGAAAGGTACTGGAATGCTTAATCCAAGCTGTTGGGGATATGCTATATGGGTATCCTAATAGCATGTCTCTTATTAGACTAACCCGGGTGGCCCATAGTCGGTAGCATGGCCTATGGCCTGCTGGGCGGCCCAGTTAGATGGATCCAGAAGGAAGGACCATGCCGGATAAAGGAAGGCTACGGTGGAGTCACCAGCGTACCCGGAGCCTTGGAGTGCAAGATACAGAAGACTAGTGATAGGCGGTGTAGGACTCTGTATCCTGTCCGGCTAGGACTTTTCCCTGTAACCCTAGGACCTGGCGACTATATAAGTCGGGCCTATGGGAGACTTTAGGGAACAATCTCATATGATAACTTAGACTCTATAGTCACCTCGCACAGCGAACCTATCCCTGTAACTCGGCGTATTGCCCTTATAGTGATTTATAGCAGGAGTAGGATTCCGCCACCGTTGTGGGATATGAACCTGGGTAAGCTGTGTTACTTCGTACCCGTCAACCGTTTGCCTTACCCCACGTCTCTAAACACGCACTGTGAGGACCCCTCCATGGCGTACTCGTCGGCAATACCATGACAGTTGGCGCCCACCGTGGGGCAAGAGGCGCTTCAGGCTCTTCAGCGGGCGAGGACCAAGATCTTCGCGGGAATCGGCGAAACCGTAGCCATCAGCCGTGTTCTCTTCTCCGGCATCATTTCGATCGTCCCCCTGACGAATTCTAGGTCCCGGCAAAGACGAACCCTACACAGTGTTCGATCGTTCCTATCGGAGACATCCACCTCTTCATCGGCGAAACGGACTCGGGCATCAAGACCCGCACGGACCGCCTATGGGCAGGATACGTTCGCGGAAGGATCGATGTCGGTTCTCTCTTCGGAGTTTGCCGACAAAGATCGGAAAACATCAAGACCCGCACGGACCGCCTACGGGCAGGATACGTTCGCGGAAGGATCGATGTCGGATCTCTCTTCGGAGTTCGCCGGCAAAGATCAGAAAAATTCAAGGCCCACCCAAACCGCCCCTGTGCAGGGTATAAAGGTGGAAGATCACTGCAAATCTGCCGGCTTCGTCTGTGCGTCTGGACAGCAGAGATCCAATTTCGTCGGTGTGGTTACCATCTTTAATCTGGCGCGCTGCATTCAGAGAGAGGGCGAAAACCCCCGCGATTACCTGGCCAGGTGGCTCCGTATACGAGCCGATCTAGCCCACTACCCCGATGATAACGCTTTGTATCACTTCATGGAAGGACTGGACCGTGGCACGCTTCTCCGACATTCTCTAAGACGGCAGCAGGCAACAGGACGCCTTACCCTCGAAGAGATGGTAAGCACCATCAACAGCTACGCGGCAGCTGACGCGGCAGCCCAGATGGAGCTTGCGCTCAAAGACGGAGAACCTCCGATTAAGCAGCCGCCACCACCGCCTCCTGCCGCCATCGTTGCAGCAGCACCACCACCTCCGGTCATCGTCAAGCCCGTTGCACCTCCACCGCCCATCATCGAGGAAGTCCTGGCACCCTCCGACTCTGTCATTGACGCGCTTTATGCTAATTTTAGTACAGATTCAGAGGAGATAGACTTCAGTCTAGAAGAGCTAGACTCCGCTATGCAGGAGACGGAGGAGTACTCGCGCGATGAGCAAGCTAACAACACCGTCATGTCTTGAGGGGTGTTTGTCACCCATTGGGACGGCGATGGATGAAGATCAACCGGGGCAAGATCCGCCTACGGCACTGGAAAAGGGGAAGGGGCCACTTATTGCTGCTGACAATGATCCGCAAAGGTCATGCCTCCTCCTCCTAACCCAGTGCAGCAGCCGCAGGAACTCGGCACCAGCCCTAGCAACAACAACACCGCAAACTTGCCGCCTCCAGCATCCATGTCGGCAGCAGCCCATGTTACTCCAGCTGATAGAGTGATGTACGGCAATCTCCTCGTCGAGCCACTAATCGTTGCTCATATCCGGAACATGACTCAGCTTGACAAGAAGCGCCAGCAGCTGCTGGAGGAGGCACAAGCCATCGCGGAGCAAGGCTCTTAACTAGATCGAGATCTGGTCAACGCGTAGAAGTCCATAGAGAAAGCTAGAGCAATGGAAGCCGAATACAAGACTCTGCTACAGCAGCAGAAGGCAAAGAAAGCTCCGGCTCGCGTTATCAACGATCCTGGTGTACGGCGCAACCTAGGATGGGCTCCCTCGAAGCTAGCACAGGCCAAGCCATACATTGACAGTGCAGGCAAGCAGGTGATGCCCACCCCACTCCTTAACTTCGCCGTCGCCAAGACCCTTCTAGAGCAGGATAGATCGCCTGAGGCAGTAGAACAGGTCTATGACCTAGTGGCCAAGGCGGTAAAGCAGCAGGAAAAGGCCACCTCTCAGAGGCTTGAGTCTGACCCAGCGCTCTGCCGATCTAGCCAGTACAAACCGCCAAGGGACAGATCTCCTCAGGATGTCGGGTCACGGACGGGTTCATCAGAACAAAGACAAAGGGATGCGTGCAACAGGAAGGATGCTATCCCCATATCCTCCAACCACGGAGAAAAAGCCCGACTCGCCGCCCATCGCCACCGCCCCGATCCCCCCGACGTCAGGAAGACTACAAGGCTCACCATCGTACGGATATGCCCCCACCAAAGCAGGGCGCATCGTCATCCGCGACAACGCGGAATAGACCCGTCATGATGAAGAGCTCCACCAAGGACATAAGAGCAGGTTACACCACGACCCTCCATGTCTGACAAGCAACCGCGATAGGCGTGAGGCATCGCAGGAGGGTAACAGCAAGAAGGCTAACCCACCGCCACCTTTGCCTCCATCGCCGCCAAGCAGTCACCATGGCGGAAGAGGCCCGCATCGTTCACGTAGCCCATCTCCTGTTGACAATAAGAAGAAGAACCCGGATCCGTACGATGCATGTTCGCGGATCGATAAGATCCACGAGGCCCAGGAAGGACCATACCTGGGACCACATTGCTTTGGACCTGCAATACGGTCCGCAACTTACCCCAAAGGTTTCCGGATTGACAAGACCATCAAGCCCTATGACGGCACCGCCAAGCCTGCCACATGGTTGCAGGACTACGGCAACGCAGTGGAGATTGCCGGAGGCAACCCCAACGTTGCCGTCAAGTACCTCCCGTTAATGTTGGCGGGCACGGCCCGTCAATGGATCGACGACTTGCCGGAGAGATCTATCTAGAACTGGCTGGATATGCAAGAAGCATTCACCAAGAACTTTGAGGGTACATACAAGCGTCCCTGCACTGTGGGCGATCTACAGCGGTGCATGCAAGAAAAAGACGAGACATGTCGCACCTATCTCTCCCGCTGGCTGGATATGAAGAATTCCTGCACATGAGTGCACGCTCAGACCGCTATGGCCGCCTTCATCGACGGGTTGGAAAGGGGCACGTTGCTCCGACATAAGCTGAAGCGCTTGCAGGACAATCATCAGCTTGACTTGAATCAGATGATTTAGTTAGCTAGTGAGTTCGCAGCTGCCGACGATGATGCTCGTGGCTCTTTGCCGGCAATGGCCGTTCCAACCCAAGCTCGGAGGAACAATAGTACAAAGCGGAAAACCACTCCAGAAGAAAAGAAATCTACCGACATGGTCGCTATGACTTTTGCAGGACAAGGAGAAGGTGGACAACGTGGCCGAGGAAGGGGAGCGGGCCGCAGGCAGCAACGAGGAAGTGAAACCACCTTGGCGCCGCTCCGCGTTCCCCAAACCTATGAGGAGTACCGCGATATGCCGTGCCTCGTACACCTCGACGCCAACGGCAAGGCCACCCATACCAATCGACACTGAAAGTTCGTCAACGACCTCAAGGAAGACCCGGAGTCCGGTTACAAGCGAAGTCGGAAAAACAGACAGCGAGGCAAGGGCAAGGGGAAGAAGAAGGAGGAGGAGTCCAAGGATTCAAGTGACATGGACGAGGACATCGAACCCAAACACGCCGCCAAGAGCGACGACAAGGGCAAGAACCCCTTCACAAAGAAGGCCCAGTCTACCACACTTTCCTTGGCACCCCCACCGTTCAACAACAGAAGACCTCTCTAAAGATCCTGATGGCCACTCTTCCCCCAGTTCCCTAGTACTTGCGCTGGTCGGAGATTCCAATAACTTGGGACAGGACGGACCACCCAAACCTTGTGCCCACCGAGAACCAGTACGCCATGGTCATCAACCCATTGATTGACGGCGTGGAGTTCACCAAATGCATGGTGGATAGTGGAAGCAGCATCAACATCATGTACCTGGATACACTTCAGAAGATGAACTTGACGGAGGCAAACCTAAGGCGGACCAACACCATTTTCCACGGCGTAGTTCTTGGTCAGGAGGGTCGGTCCCTTAGGTGCATTACACTTTAGGTATCCTTTGGCGACGTTAATAATTACCGCCAAGAGCGCATGACCTTTGAGGTGGTCCCCATCAAGAGCGTGTACCACGTCATATTCGGCCGCGACATATTCCACACGTTCATGGCCAAGCCATGCTTCGTCTACAATAAACTCAAGATACCCGGACCAAACGGAGTCATCACCGTATCCGAAAGATTTACCATGGCAAGGGACTACAAGATCAATGAAGCAGCCGTTGTAGAAGCTGTCCTCTACAACGAAGAATTCAAAGAGATCCAGAGCAAGGTCAATGACTCAGAGATGCCCGCGTCGAAGAAGCAGATATCCGACTCCGCTCCTGCGTTCAAGGCCGCCATCGAAACCAAGCCGGTGGAACTTGTGGTAGGCAATGCCTCCAAGACCGTCGCCATTGGGACGAACCTGGATCCCAAATAGGATAGCGCGCTCGTCGAGTTCCACCGTGAGAATAGGGACATCTTTGCCTGGCAACCTGCCGACATGAAAGGTGTACCCAGGGAACTCGCCGAGCATAGCCTAAACATAGATCCAAAATATAAACCAGTGAAACAACCTCTATGACGCTTCGGAGATGAGAAGAGATGCACCATTGGCAAAGAGATAGCTAGGTTACTTAAGGCTGGGTTTATCCGAGAAGTCCTTCACACCCGATGGGTGGCCAATCCTGTACTTGTCCCCAAAAAGGGAACCAATGAATTAAGAATGTGCGTTGATTACACCGGCTTGAACAAAGCATGTCCCAAAGATCCGTTTGCTTTGCCTCGCATTGACCAAGTCATTCACTCGACGGCTGGCTCGGAACTTTTGTGTTTTCTCGATGCATACTCAGGATACCACTAGATCAAGATGAGGAAGTCGGACCAATTGGCCACTTCGTTCACTACCCCATACGGCACATTTTGCTATGTCACGATGCCCTTTGGGCTGAAAAACGCAGGTGCTACCTACCAGCGGACAATGCAACGTTGCCTTCATGACCAAATTGGTCGGAACGTTCACGCCTATGTGGACGATATCGCGGTGATGTCTAAAAAATCAAACGACTTAATCTCCGACTTGAAAGAAACCTTTGATAACCTCCGGAAATACAACATGATGCTCAACCCTAAGAAGTGCGTCTTTGCAAGATATCCGCTTGTCGGTGTAGCTCCTCAAGATCGCACGTCGGAGATGACGGTACTCCTCCAGGAACCAGAGTTGTGTTACTCGGCGTGAGCGCCGGGTAAACTATCTTCGGAAACTCAAAAGGTTTCTAGGGAGTAGAGGCACCACCTTCGGCAGAGGTACCAGCTCCCACCACCGCCTTGCCGCTACCGATGGCATCCTTAGCTGGAGATTCAGCCATTTGTAGAGCAGCGCTCTCGTGCGTCGCCTGCTCGCCGACAACAGTGAGTTCGGTAGAGGCGCCAGAATCCACTTCCATGGAGGAAGGGCCTGATGCCTCCTGGACTTGAGAGCTTGTCGGAGCAGAGGAGGGATTGACGGCAGGAGTAGCAGGGGCGATGGCGGGGGAGGAGTCGCGATGCAGCATGTCCTTAATATTTCTAGAAGCCCCCAAAGTTTTGGAGGACTTCTTGAGGCTGGTCGTGGCTTTCTTCCTGAAACGTGCAAAGTGCATAAGTACAGGAACAAGACAGATAAATAGACAAAGTCGGATAATGAGAGGCTTACACTAGGGGGGGCACTTTGGCAAACATCCCGGTGGCTTTTCTCTTTTCCGCCTCTAGGGCGGCAGTAGTCTTCTTGGAGGCTCCACCCTCCGTCTTCTTCTTCTTGCCTCCGTCGGCAGCGTCAGAGGTGGAGCTCTTCCGCTTTCGCGCCAACAGGACATCATCGTCGGACACCACCGTGACTTCCTTCATCTTTGGATCATATATTTGGGCAGCCAGGTTGCCCTCATCTAGATCGCTAAGCTGTTAAGTGAGAAATCACCGTGTTAGATAAGATGGTACTGGCAAGACGGAAAAACTGGAGCAATGTCATACATGGAAAATAAATACCTACCTTTGGGCACATTCCGTCTACGTACATGTCGCAGGTGATGGTGAAGCCACGCTTCTTATCCTTCACCTTGACGATGTCCTTAAGGTGTTGCTTGACGGAGTCGCTCGAGAAGTTATCCACGGAGATCCGGAGGGTATCCCTTCAATCACTGGTGTACTCGTGCATGAACTTCGCGCGGTGCTATAGAGGTTGGATTCGCCTGATGAACCAGCACATGGCTAGGTCCAAGCCGGTCAAACCCGTCTCTACGAACCATTCGATCCGCCTTATTGCGCGAGAAGCGTCGAGGTCGGAGGGAAGGGAGGCATGGGATCTCCATGTGGAAACTTCAGCGGCGACTCCATCCACGAAGTCCGGGTACGTCACTTCTCGGCCCGCCAAAGGAATGTCAGGGCCGTAGAAGTACGTCCGCTGCCAGTTCTTGCAGGACTCGTGGCCGATGATGTCGGGGAACCGCCGGCCAGGACGAATCTTGAAGCTTATGGTGCCGCAGTTTCTAAGCTCCTCCCTACTATGTCCGGCTTCACGTTTGACGGTGAAGAAGTACACGAACAAGTCTAACCTAGGCCTTATCCCTAGGTAACCCTCACAAAGTGCCGCGAAGTTGCTAAGCACTAAGATGCTATTGGGGGTGAGGTTGTGGGGTTGGACCTTGTAATGGTTCAAGACGGATAGAAAGAAGTGGGAGATGGGCAAGGAAACGCCGCGTACCAGCTGAGCCTTGAGGTACACCTTTTCTCCGACTTGGGGAGAAGGTGTCACCTCGCCGGCCGGCGCCGCCCGCCAGGCGAGCCCCTCCATCGCGGGGAGGTAGCCCTCGGCGACCATCTCCTGGATGTCGCGGTTGGTGATGTCCGAGCCACGCCAGTCGCCCTTGTGCGAGTCTGGCTCTTCTTCCAGTGGTTCCAGCGCCGCCGGATTGTGGTCACCGCCGGTGGTCTCGATCACCGCCGACGCGCGGATGACCAGGCCCTCTGGGGGTACGACGATGGAGCTCGCCGGCGAGGTAGCCTTCGGCGACCATCACCTGGATGTCGCGGTCGGTCATGTCCGAGCCGCGCCAGTCGCCCTTGTGCGAGTCTGGCTCTTCTTCTAGTGGATCCAGCGCCGCCGGATTGTGGTCACCGCTGGTGGTCTCGATCACCGCCAACATGGGGATGACCAGGCCCTCTGGGGGCAGGACGACGGAGCTCACCGGCTTCGCCGTGACTTCGCCCGACGCCGACATTGATGGGGAAGAACTGCTGCTGGCCATGGAGTGGTGGAAGGAGGCGACTGATGCAGAGGGAGGCTAGGGTTTTCGAGGTTTCTCGCGGAGAGCTCAAGGAGGCGTGCGGCTAGAGGAAGAAGACGATGACGTGAGAGAATGAGGTAAAAAGTGGCAAGTGTCCCACGGTTACTATTTATCATGCTCTGCGTCAAGATTCGTGCAGCTAATCGGACGGTTGCTGCGTAGACGACGTGTTCGTGAATGTGCGCGGTAATTTCGCCACGTCTCCAACCGCCGCCGCCAACGGTTCGTATCGCTCGCGCGGGAAAATCGGATATGATTGTGTTCTCTGCATGTGTGAGTTACGAGGCGTCGCTGACCTAAGCCTACGTCGTTGTAACTGACATGGGTAGATGAGCCGTCACATCGAAGATTCCGGCATGGACGGATTTAATCCGACTACAGAAGAGTACAAAGGAAGATTCAGCATTTCTCTGGCTTACAAATCAAAGACGGAGAAAACCTTGCAGGGTTCTTTCGGAGGACTACAAGATATTGCTTGACGATTTGCCGACATCCATCTAGACGGAGCATTCCACGTGAAGAGGCAAGACGGCGCAAGATCTCGGAGTTCTACGGGGGCTACTGTTGGGGATATGCTATATGGGTATCCTAATAGCATGTCTCTTATCCGACTAACCCGGGTGGCCCATAGTCGGTAGCATGGCCTATGGCCTGCTGGGCGGCCCAGTTAGGTGGATCCAGAAGGGAGGCCCATGCCGGATAAAGGAAGGCTACAGTGGAGTCACCAGTGTACCCGGAGCCTTGGAGTGCAAGATACACAAGACTAGTGATAGGCGGTGTAGGACTTTGTAACCTGTCCGGCTAGGACTTTTCCCTGTAACCCTAGGACCTGGCGACTATATAAGTCGGGCCTATGGGAGCCTTTAGGGCACAATCTCATACGATAACTTAGACTCTATAGTCACCTCGCACAGCGAACCTATCTCTGTAACTCGGCGTATTGCCCTTATAGTGATTTATAGCAGGAGTAGGATTCCGCCACCGTCGTGGGATCTGAGCCTGGGTAAGCTGTGTTACCTCGTACCCGTCAACCGTCCGCCTTACCCCACGTCTATAAACACGCACAGTGAGGACCCCTCCATGGCGTACTCGTCGGCAATACCACGACACAAGCCCGTTGGATTCAAACCAATTGGATTGGTGGATCAACCATGGTAAAAATAACAAGAAGCTTTTCTGCATTCAAACATTTTTCAAAATTCAACCATAAGAACTTTTGAGTTGATTCCAACTCTCAAAAATCATATTTAATTATACCTTTCAGAATATATAAAAATATATGGGTTTACATACATAAATAATGATCAAGTAATAAAAGAATGCCACATAGACATTTCTAGTCATTTTAATAAAATAAAATAAAAAGACTAAACCTTATTAAATTGTGGCACCACTTTAAATCACTTTCCCATGTACTAAAATATGTGGTGATGACATGTGTCAACATGATCCCATGTTTGAGTTGGAGAATATTAAATCTTCAGTAGTTTTTCAATGAGTAGAAATTACTTTTCTAAAATAAAATAAATAAGACAAGTGGTTTAAGCTTGTAATGCTAGTGATGATGATAGATTACCTAGGGTGAACCTTTGTGTGATGATTAGAAATAATTAAGTATTGTTTGGTGATTGTGTGCCTCGTATTTATTTATAGACGCTAGTACCGACCAAGGATACGAGGAGGAAGGAGGATACTACGAGGAAGAAGCCGAGGAGAACTTCAAACACTGCTCTGCACAAGGCAAGCCAATATTTGCAAGCTATTAACTTAGCAAGCTTATACTACTATCTTAGCAAGCTAAACTATGCAAGTTTTACTTGCAAGTATACATCCCTTGATACCCAATCCTAGTTTTACTTGCAAGCTTAATATTTTATCTTCCTTATCAAAGCTTTCTCTTAGAGTTTACTTAGCTAGTTGTAGATATTAGAAAGATATTGGAAGGTAGCATAAAGAGCATAAAATTTGGCCTAAGTTAGATAATATTGATGTCATCCTAAGTCATGAGATTGAGCTTAGCTAATCCCCACTTGTTTACCACCCCTAATTAGTCTCTACCCCACTTGTAGATGCTAGTGCTAAGCATAAAACTTGATCAACTTTAGATGGGAATACTTGGTGAAAATGGTTATGAAAACCTTAGAATGATGAGTCATTCTACTGAAATGTTTTGACATGTGTTTCCGAACACCAGATGATTTTGATGATGAAAATGTTAAGGCATGAGCCTTAGCCCTTTATAAAACTGATGGTTGTCTGGATGCGATGCCATTCCAATTTTAGCGTACAACCACAATACCCGAAAATTGGGTAGGGCTTGACTGGAAATTTATATACCTTAGTATGGGTTCCCTTACATCCAAGGTCTAAGCTGAGGCTACCTTGTGAAGATTGTCCACATGTGCAGTACCCAAGATGACAGTTGGTCATGGCTAGGAGGCCAAACTCACAGGAGAGGTGCCTATAATAGGGCGTATAACTGAAAGGTTAGGATTGATTATCCGCATACGGAGTATGGTGAATTCACGATCTGTTCCTGATGGATGTATCGAATGTTGTGGTGAAAGTGTACAATCTCTGCAAAGTGTCAAACTATTCGAATAACCGCGTCCGCGGTTATGGACAGTTGGAGTGGCCATACTGTTCTATCGTCAGATGTTTTCAAAACGACTTATGAAATGATTTATGACTTTGACTTGACCACAACAGAGTTGTGATATGAAACTCAAGTTCCGAGTTAGGTGTTATAAAACTGTCAACTAGATTTCTTTGCTTCTAAACTTAGTAGAGGTAAATCTGGCTTTTTGCAGAACAACCCTAGAGCTTAGTATATCCTATTCAAAACCACTCCACTTGTTAGTATTAGTTTGCGAGTACTTAAAGAGTACTCATGGCTTTGTCCCTGGCTATTCCCGTGGCCAGACTATGAAGAGGAGTATCAGGATGACGGACCGCAGGAAGGTTACGACAACTAGGATCATCTCCCATCGTCAGCATTGCCTGTGACCATGAAGATGGAGTTTCACCTATGCTATCGTTATCTTTACGTTATTCTGCTGCTTGAGTTGTATTAAGAACTGGATCATGAGATCCTTATTTGTGTAAGACCTTATGTATGGTTTGTAATGGATGATGTATCGTGATATCCAATATGTTATGTCTCACAAAAATGGTAATCCTGGGATTGCGATGTATGGCATAACAGGCATTTGTGATTAAAAATTCGGGTGTTAACAAGTTGGTATCAGATCCATCCTGACCATAGGAGACCCTAGTTAGAATGGATGTTTGAATCAAAAACTTAGCTTCAACACCAAAGGAAGTGAGTAGTTAAAAAACCTATTCTCATTCTTATCACTTGGATTCTTTCATGAAAATTCATGTTCCTCAAAAATCCTTGCAAAGTACATAAAATTTGACACACTTGATCACACTACTAACTTACTCATCCTATATTCTTATAGATGGACATGAAGTACATCAAGTTTTATCAGTTGGGGAATGGAGGAGACCTCATCTTTGAGCGTTACTTGGACCAGCTGTCGGAGATGCTAGAGCGTCCACACCCCGAGTTCTTCAGAGCTCAGCTCAATGATCAGGAAGGAGAGGATCTGCAGTGGCTAGTTGTTGCAAGTCTCCGAGGAAAGATTGAACCCCCACTGCAGGGGGAATTCAGTTCACCTTAAGAGAGAACAACTGGCTCGATGGACTTGCCAGGGTCATGCAGGAAGCTCTTGCCCGTCTGTGTTGTCAGAGTATCGATCAAAACAAGGGTGCCCGTTTTGAGTTCTACCCAAGGCGTGATGTTATGGGACAGCCACTGGAGGCCCCATATCACCACGAGCTGAAGAGTCAATTGGACCACCTCAGCTTCATGATGTATGACCGTCAGAAGGAGTTGGACAATGCCCGTTCGTACGCCAACCACAAGTACGCCATCGCCGCCAAGAAGGATCAGACTATCGCCATGCTAGTGAAGGATCGCAAGTCTCGTCGCTGTCAGCTTGACAAGAAGGAGTGCACCATTGCCCGTCTTAGCCACCGGATCACGGATTTGGAGGATACCATCCACGAGAGAGACATGCAGTTGGATGAGAGGGAGAATGCAGGGGAAGACCTTCATGGAGACCCCTACTCTTATCTCAGTGATGATGATGACTTTCTGGAGGATCAGGCCAGGGACTTCTTCAGCAATGAGGATGACTTTGCCTTCATTGATGATGATGAGGATGATGAGGACACTAACTCCGAGGAGTAGTAGCACTTGAGCACTAGCGTTAGTGAATTGTATTCGGTCCCACTGTATCGTAGTTTCACATAGTGTGTTTGTATCGTGTGCTATGAATGAATGAATGAAAAGCAAGTTGCTAGAAAATCTGAGTCAAACTTTAAAAACCTTTAAAAAACCCATGAACCTTAGAAATTTCCCTCTTTTCTCATGATCTACCTCAATCTTCAAATGCCTCGCGGAGGAAGCAACTCAGCCCCGGACCCGATGTTGCGACTTTTGCAAATGTTGGTTTCTGACCGCGAAGCCGAAAGAGTCGAACGTCAAGCCAACTTAGCCACCCTTCAACAGATAGCTCAGATGGCCAACAACAATCAAGGACATGGAAATCAGGACAACCATGGACCTAATCTCTAGAATTTCTAGAACACCAATCCACCTGTTTTCACTAAGTCAGAAGAGCCCCTAGATGCAGATGATTGGTTGCAAACCATGGAGAACAATCTGGAAGTTGCAGGAGTAGAAGCTAACGAGAAAGTGTTGTTTGCTACCCACTATCTGGCAGGAGATGCAAGAGCATGGTGGAACAGCGTTCGCGCGATGACAGGAGGTTAGCTGATGACTTGGGAAGAGTTCAAAGTCAAGTTCAGCAGAACCCATGTGCCTCTAGGTTTGATCAAGAGGATGAGAGATGAATTCAAGGAACTGAAGCAAGGAAGAATGACCGTAGTGGAATACCGTGACACATTTTTGTCATTGGCTAGGTATGCACCAGATGAGATAGATACTGAAGCCAAGAAGGAGAGATTCTTGAATGGTCTGCACGATGAGATGCAGACATTGTTAGTCAATATCCCTTTTGCTGATATTGAAGCCTTAGTGGACTCTGCCATTTAGATGGAAGGAAAGAGCAACCAAGCTAATGAGAACCGCAAGCGTCGCATGATTCATCAACCAGGAACCCACCATACACCAAAGTATCGTCCCAACCCATCTCCAGGATTTGCCCCAAGAAAGAACAGACCCCCGATGAACCGTCCGACATATCCCAACCGTGGAAACCCAAGGCCCGGAGGAAACCACAACAACCCCGGTAATTCTAGCAATTTCAACCGTGCACCACCCAAGTTCAACAACAACAATGCCGCCACCAACACTAACACTGCCCCAAGGACTGGAAGCAATGTTGTGCGTGTTGCAGCAAAGGACAAGTCCCAAGTGACTTGTTATGAATGTGGAACCAAGGGTCACTATTCCAATGAGTGCCCCAAGAAGATTGCCGCAGCCCCCAATGCAAATGCCCCAGCTCAGCAGCAGCGTCATGTTCAGCCCGGAAGGAGATTTTCCCCAGGGAATTCGCTCAACCGCAACGGCCGTCTCTTTCTCATGCATGCTGAGGAAGCCCAGGAAGCGCCAGATGTCGTGCTGGGTATGTTTTCTGTTAACTCGGTACTTGCAAGAGTATTGTTTGATTCGGGAGCATCGCACTCATTTTTTACTGAAGAATTTGCATGCACTAGTAAGATTCAACCAACCAAATTGAAGCATGTTATGATTGTTCAAATACCTGGTTCGACCACCAAAGCTAGGCAAATTTGCAAAGCCATCCCTATTCGAATCCATGACATAGATTTTTATGCTAATCTAATAGTACTCAGAACTAAAGGTTTGGAAGTAGTACTAAGAATGGATTGGATGTCCAAATACAAAGGATTAATTGATTGTGCCAAGAAAGCCATAACCATGACCAGTACAACCGGAATATCAGTCGAGCATGTATCTGAAACCTTGCCCCGTCAATTCAAGTGCAACAAGAGTATAGCCCAGCCAACCATTGATCATGTTCAGATAATCTGTGAATACCCCGATGTATTTTCAGATGTTTTGCCCGGTATGCCCCCAGATCGGGATATCGAGTTTCATTGAACTAATACCTGGAACCGGACACATAGCCCAGAGACCATATAGTATGAACCCATCTGAACTAGTGGAACTGAAGAAGCAACTAGATGCCATGCTGGAAATTGGATTGATTCAACCAAGTGCGTCACCTTGGAGATCACCTGTTCTGTTTGTGGACAAGAAAGATGGAGGTAACCGTTTGTGTATGGATTATTGGAAGTTGAACGATGTCACCATCAAGAACAAGTACCCGTTTCCCAAGATAGAAGACCTGTTTGACCAGTTGACTGGCGCCAAAGTGTTTTCTAAGATTGATCTAAGAACTGGTTATCATCAACTCAAGATTCACGCAGAGGATATTCCAAAGACTGCCTTTACCACCCGATATGGATTATATGAGTTGATGGGGGAATACCAATCGGGGTATACCCACGAAGCGGATTCGCCAGCTGGATCGAGCCGACTGAAACCTAGCCCTGAGCGGGTCGACTCGCCCAATTCGGTGACTGGCGCATGCTGGACCTAGACGAGTGGCGCCGACTGGAGGCCCAATACGAAGACTCCAATACAAAGCCCATTAGTGCACTTGTAAACCCTAGCTGGCTGCATATATAAAGCCACCAGGGGCACCCCCACGGGGACAGCTCTCATTAGATCTAATCTCCCTCCGCCTACGGCGGCTCCCTTTAAACCAATCTATGATCATATACTGGATTGACAGCAGGACGTAGCGATCCTCCACCGAGGGGACGTGAACCTGGGTACGTCGCGTGCCAATATCGCTCCCGGATTCTCCTACGTCGCCTTGCTCCCTCTACGTAAGCTACCCCAGTAGCATCTGCCGTGCAATACCACGACAGTTGGCGCCCACCGTGGGGCTAGCGATGCTTGGAGGGTGATAATCCGGGCGGGATTCCTCACCATCGCCGGGCCAGATTGCATCTCACGCGCCGTGTGAGAAGTGCTATCAAGGACTCGGTTGTTAGAAGCAAATCGATCCGATCAGGCTGCAGCCTACCACGGCCAGGGCGGAGCAAGCATACGCAGTCGGCCGGAAAATTTCAAGGCAAAGGCACAAGCAAAAGTCGAGACTTGAGAGGCTCACGGACAAGGACATGCAAAATCGACTCCACATATCCTATGAGTTTTTTATTCGATCTTCATCCCTCTCAATATTGCTCTATCTATTGATTATTATACTCAAATCTAATCTAGTATGCATGTTTGTTTATGTGCACTGTATGGAGGATTGATCCATGGATCATAGCAGAGTTTATTAGCACAATTCGTGAACTACTCCATCTACAAATCGCGTTGGCGTCATCGGTAGCAGCGCTGTGTCGACTCAGTCTTCATCATGGCTGAGGGTGCAAACTCAGTTTCAGATTAAATCAATCAGTCCAGAGGCTGTTAGATTTAGTCCTGATAAGAAAGCATCAACATGGAGCCGATCAGGCACGCAAGCAGTAGAGCTACTACGGTCAAAGGAAGTACAAGAGATTGACATGATCGGTGATATCTTTCACTTACCCCTTTTTAATTATTAATACGTACATGCAAAGTATTTTTGCCGGCACAACGACCAGATAAATTGGCAAGTAGTACGGGCATAGCAAAGCATGTGTAGATCAATTATAATATATCTAGTATTTGTCTACTTTGTATTCTCCCGATTTGCTTGTTTAGGCTTTGCACTCGTTTAGATCAGTTGAGATCGTATGATTGGATGCTAATCTCTCGTTATTTTTGTCTTACGTACGAGGAACAAATCGATCGAAACTGTCCATATAAGGCGGCAAAAAATTAAGGCTCGGCGACTTAATCGTGCGTGTGAGCAGCTCCAATAAAGCATGCTCGACCGACTCCGCCCGTGGTCCGATCGAGTTCGCTACCGCTACTTGCCGCTGCATCCACTCCCTCCGGCTAAATGCCACACTGGACGCTTGGGGACTCGCCATCGTGGACCTCTCCACGCTCGGGGACTCATCCGCCGCAGACTCGCCCCTTGCGGTCGCCGCCCTCGCGGACTCGCCCCTTGCGGCCTCGTCCATCGCCGACTCTCCATTCTACCGGCTAAACGCCGCGTCGACATCGCCATAGCGCGCCTCCGTCCACCGCGTCGACCCCGTGTCCGCCGCGTCGACTTCGCCAAAGCGCGACCATACGTCCGCCGCGTCGACTCCTTGTCCGCTGCGTCGACTTTTTCTGGCTAAACGCCATGCGAACCATGTGTACGCCACGCCCAGTAAGGGACATTCATCGTTCGAGTCGCCAGAGAGGGTCACATGCCACGGTGCATGGACTCACCACTGGGTGTCTCTTCCCCCCGGGAAAAATCTATTCGCCTTTGTCAACCTTTGAAAGAGCGACTCGCAATGGCCAAGTAGTGTGGACGAGGACTCGCAAACCGAGCCTCGGATCATCCACGAAAAACGCTAATCGAGAGCCATCATTGGAGTCGCCTTGCTCTACTGGCCTTCCGGGCCAAGACAAATGGTAGTGCTACACAAACAGCACCATGTCCTCCTCAACCTTAGACAGTGCGACTCGTACGGCTAAGTACTGCAGACGAGGACTCGTAAACCGAGCCTCGGATCGTCCAGGAAGAACGCCAAGCCGAGAGCCATCTTTGGAGTCGCCATGCGACTGGCCCCCCCGGCCAAGACGAGAGACTCGCTAACAAAAACAGCGCAATCAACATCATCGCGGACTCGCCACCCTCGAGGACTATCCCCTCGCGGACTCGCAATCGTCACGGACTCGCCACCCTCGAGGACTCTCCCCTCGCGGAATCGCAATCGTCGCGGACTCGCCACGCTCGGGGATTCTCCCCTCGCGGACTCGCAATCATCGCGGACTTGCCACTCTCGAGGACTATCCCCTCGCGGACTCGCAATCGTCGCGAACTCGCCACCCTCGAGGACTCTCCCCTCGCGTACTCACAATCATCACGGACTCGCCACGCTCGGGGACTCTCCTCTAGCGGACTCGCAATCATCGCGGACTCGCCACCCTCGAGGACTATCCCCTCGCGGACTCGCAATCGTCGCGAACTCGCCACCCTCGAGGACTCTACCCTCGCGTACTCACAATCATCACGGACTCGCCACGCTCGAGGACTCTCCTCTAGCGGACTCGCAATCATCGCGGACTCGCCATGCTCGGCAGCAACCACTACTATTTTCAGAATATGCATCTCTAAAGAGCCTCAAGTCGCCTCTACAAGCCAACTCGAGCCTCGGGGACTACACCTAGGCATGCTGCGTGTGCGCGTGGTTCCGTGACCGCGGCTCGCCCTCGTCGACTCGCCACCGCGGACTCGCCCTCGCGTACTCAACATGCTCGGGGACTTGCCACCGGGGACTCTCCACTCGTGTACTCAACACGCTCGTCGACTCGCCACCGCGGACTCGCCCTCGCGTACTCGACACGCTCGTCGACTCGCCCCCGCGGACTCTCCCTCGCGTACTCAACACGCTCGGGGACTTGCCACCGCGGACTCTCCACTCGCGTACTCAACGCGCTTGCCGACTCGCCGCCACAGACTCGCCCTCGCGTACTCAACACGCTCGGGGACTCGCCACTTCAGACTCGCCCTCGCGCACTCACGCTCGGGGACTCGCCGCCACGGACTCGCCCTCGCGTACTCATCACGCTCGGGGACTCGCCGCCACGGACTCGCCCTCGCGTACTCAACATGCTCGGGGACTCCCCACCGTGGATTCGCCCTCGTGTACTCAACACGCTCGGGGACTCACCACCGCGGACTCGCCCTCGCGTACTCACGCTCGGGGAATCGCCGCCACGGACTCGCCCTCGCGTACTCAACACGCTCGGGGACTCGCCACCGCGGACTCGCCCTCGCGTACTCACGCTCGGGTACTTGCCGCTACGGACTCGCCCTCGCGTACTCATCACGCTCGGGGACTCGCCGCCACGGACTCGCCCTCGCGTACTCAACATGCGCGGGGACTCGCCACCGCGGACTCGCCCTCGCGTACTCACGCTCGGGGACTCGCTGCCACGGACTCGCCCTCGCGTACTCAACACGCTCGGGGACTCGCCACCGCGGACTCGCCCTCGCGTACTCACGCTCGGGAACTCTCCACCGCGAACTCGCCCTCGCGTACTCAACACGCTCGGGACTCGCCACCGTGGACTCGCCCTCGCATACTCAACACGCTCGGGGACTCGACGCGCTACAGACAGCACCACTCGCCGGTCGCTCAACCTCGCCACTGGGCATGCTCGGGGACTCGGCACTCGCCGGTCGCTCGACCTCGCCACTCGACACGCTCGGCGAATCGGCACGCTCCATGTTCGGGGACTCGCCGCAACTGACGGCTTCACCAACACCCTGCGTATTTCGCCAACTGGCCATCACCGACTGGCTCACGCCGACCGCCTCCCGCTTCACGGTTCTTTTCTCTGTTTAGGAGCTCATCGCCGATTTGCTACGACCCATCGTCAAGACTCTTCGTGCCCTGCCTCAAGCCCGCGTCGAATAGACAACGCGCTCGGGGACTACTGATGCGGGAATACCAATCGGGGTATACCCACGAAGCGGATTCGCCAGCTGGATCGAGCCGACTGAAACCTAGCCCTGAGCGGGTCGACTCGCCCAATTCGGCGACTGGCGCATGCTGGACCTAGACGAGTGGCGCCGACTGGAGGCCCAATACGGCGACTCCAATACAAAGCCCATTACTGCACTTGTAAACATTAGCTGGCTGCATATATAAAGCCACCAGGGGCACCCCCACGGGGACAACTCTCATTAGATCTAATCTCCCTCCGCCTACGGTGGCTCCCTTGTAAACCAATTTATGATCATATACTGGATTGACAGCAGGACGTAGCGATCCTCCACCGAGGGGACGTGAACCTGGGTACATTGCGTGCCAATCTCGCTCCCGGATTCTCCTACGTCGCCTTGCTCCCTCTACGTAAGCTACCCCAGTAGCATCTGCCGTGCAATACCACGACATGAGTATACTGTCATGTCTTTTGGATTAACCAATGACCCCGCTTATTTCATGAACATCATGAATAAGATTTTTATGGACTTCCTGGATAAGTTTTGTCATTGTTTTCATCGATGACATTCTGATTTATTCGAAATCAGAATAAGAACATGAGCTACACCTAAGGACCATTCTTGGAACCCTTAGAGAGCATCAGTTATATGCCAAGTTTAGCAAATGCCAATTCTGGTTACAAGAGGTAGGATTCCTTGGACAGATTGTATCAGCCGAAGGAATTGTCGTTGACCCTGCGAAGGTGAAGGATGTCGAAGATTGGCAAGCCCCAACCACTCAAACCCAAGTTCGTGCATTTCTCGGATTAGCGGGATACTACCGCAAGTTTGTAGAAGGATTCTCGAGTATCGCCAGACCCATGACCCAATTGCTGAAGAAGGACAAGAAGTTTAAATGGATGGACAAATGTGAAGCGAGTTTTCAAGAACTCAAGAGAAGATTGATTTCAGCCCCAATCTTGATCATGCCGGATATCACAAAGCCCTTTGCTGTGTATTGTGACGCATCCAAGATCGGTCTCGGATGTGTTCTAATGCAAGAAGGCAAAGTTATATCTTATCTATCTCGACAACTGAAGCAGCATGAACAGAATTATCCAACCCATGACCTTGAACTCGCAGCCGTAGTTCTAGCCCTAAAGACATGGAGACATTATCTGATGGGAAATCGTTGTGAGATTTATTCGAATCACAAGAGCCTGAAGTATATATTCAATCAGAAGGAGCTGAATATGAGACAGAGAAGATAGATTGAGCTAATCAAGGACTATGATCTGGACATTCACTATCACCCTGGTAAAGCCAATGTGGTAGCATATGCCCTTAGCAGATTGCCGTGCCGCTTGAACTCCATGATTTTGAAAGAGAAACCCAGTTTGCACAATGAGATGGAAGGTTTCCGAATGGAATTAGTGAGTGAAGAATTTTTGGCTAGCATCAAACTTCAACCCACTTTGATCAGCCAGATCAAGGAGGCGCAGAAAGGAAATGCTAGTATCGACGAAATCAAACGTCGTATCGGTAGAGGCAAAGTACCCGGATTCACCGAAGACGCAGAAGGAGTTCTGTGGTACAAAGGACGCCTTTGT
The DNA here is from genome assembly GCA_916181665.1 of Avena sativa. NCBI lineage: Eukaryota > Viridiplantae > Streptophyta > Magnoliopsida > Poales > Poaceae > Avena > Avena sativa. The sequence goes on from OV702296.1 coordinate 292,779,623, forward strand.
GTACTAGCAGATTTGGAGTTGAAAGAAGTGATTTTGAAATAGGCCCATGATACTATTTATTCTATCCATCCCGGAGGAACGAAGATGTATCAGTATTTGAAGAAACAATTTTGGTGGCATAAGATGAAGAGAGAAATCGGAACCTATATCGCCAAGTGTGATATATGTCAGAGTGTCAAGGTAGGACATCAAAGACCCGCTGGACTGTTACAACCATTACAGATTCCGGAATGGAAATGGGATTCAGTTGGAATGGACTTTATCACCGGATTGCCTACTTTGAGTAGGGGAAATGACTCTATCTAGGTCATAGTTGACAGATTGTCCAAAGTAGCCCATTTCTTACCAGTCAAGACCACATACCAAAGTTCGAAGCTAGCAGAGTTGTACATCGCTAGAATCTTCAGTTTGCATGGAGTCCCCAAGAACATCGTATCAGATCGCGGAACCCAGTTTACCTCGAGATTCTGGAAGAAAGTCCAAAAAGGTTTAGGAACCCAAATGGATTTCAGCACAGTGTATCACCCTCAGCCTGATGGACAAACGGAGCGAGTAAACCAAATACTCGAAGATATGTTGAGAGCATGTGTGATAGAGTATGGATCTAAATGGGAAGATTGTCTGCCTTTCGTAGAAGTTTCTTAGAACAACAGTTATCAAGCTAGTCTGCAAATGGCCCCATTTGAATTCATGTATGGAAGGAAGTGTCATACCCCCTTTGAATTAGTCGGAAGTAGGAGAGAGTCAGATTTTTGGACCTGACATCCTACGAGAAGCAGAAGAGAAAGTTCACAAGATTCGTGAGCACCTCAAGACCGCCTAGTCAAGACAGAAGAGTTACGCCGACAAGAGACGTCGAGACCTCGCTTTCCATATCAGAGAATTTGTGTATCTCAAAGTGTCGCCTTTGAAGGGAATGCAACGTTTCCAGCTCAAAGGAAAGTTAGCCCCCAGATATATCGGACCCTTCAAGATTCTGAACCGTCAAGGAGAGGTATCATATCAATTGGAACTGCCCGAGGAGCTGTCAACAGTACACAATGTGGTCCATATATCGTTACTTCGCAAATGCCTTGAAGTTCCAAAGAAGACTGAAGTGTTCAAGAACATTGATCATCAGACCATAGAGATCAACGATGACCTGACCTATCCTGAAGTACCCATCCGTATTTTGGAAGAAGCTTTCAGAACCACCAGGACCCGAAGCATCAAGTTTCTCAAGATTCAGTGGAGCAACCACACCGAAGAAGAAGCTACCTGGGAGCAAGAAGATCACATCAGGACGGAGTTTCCCGATCTTTTTAAATCCTAGGTAATCCTTTTTCCTTCTTTTTCAAATCTCGGGACGAGATTTTGTTTAAGGGGGGAAGGTTTGTAACATCCCAAAAATATAAAACAATGATCATCAAACTCTAATCACTAAAATTAGGGTTAACAAAAACTTTGATTAATTAAAATCATATGAATGCATGTGTGAATATGATGATTTGATGCATGCATGAATGAACTTGTGGGATTAACCTAAATAGCAAGAAATGGTTTAAAGGTGAAAACAACATCATATAAAACATTTCCAAACAGAAACAAATAAAGAGAAAATCAAAAACAGATAAATTAAGGCAAATGGTCATTTTTGCCAATCTTGCTCACTAGGTCACTTTGAGTGTTTCTAGTCCAAGATTTCAAACAGAAACTTTCCCAATTATTTTCACCCCTTGCTAGACCAAGTAAAAGTGAATCAAATCCCACCTTTCAAACTTGCAAAAACATTTGGCAACCTCATTCAAATCACAATTCAAAATTGAATCTTGATCATATGTGAAGATCACACATTTTCAAAACCCAACCAAACCAATGCCCCTTGACTAATCCAACTAACCAGGGACTCCCTAGTATGTGCCTGGCAAACCCACCAAGTTTGAATCCAAAATTCAAATTTAAATTTCTTTCGGCCATTTCATCAAACACTTTGTGATCAGCAAACAAACAAACACAAAACACTATAGTGTGCAGTAATTTTAGACAACCTTGTTCCCTCTCTAGATCTCACTACACTCTTAGTAGATGATCAAAGTAATCTAACTAGCTTAGAACCACTGTGAGCTTGGCATAGCCATTAATGGTGACCAGACCGAGCCTAACTTGCCACCCACATGTCTACAGCGAGCTAGGAGGAGCACTAAGCCTAGCAAGCATGTCTAGCAGGCACTCCACCGTCCACCGCCACTCCCTGTCCAAGCCTCGAGCACTGCCAGCCCCTGGACCACACTGCCTGAGCTCACCCAATCTCTCTGTGTGCGAGCCGAGAGCGTGCCAATGCGCAACCCTCGACCAGCACCCACAGACCGCGCGCCCCCCCTCGTTGCTTGCGTGCGTGATCACCAACACTCCAGCACCCCGCAGACATGCTCGTTCGCCGCCGCGTGACCAGGAGCACCCGTGCGCCTTTAAAATTTCCGTCATACCCACCCAGAGCATCGTCGCGTTCCGATCGATCACACTGCCCTATGCCTCGCCACCACACCGTTGAGCTTCGCTAGGGAGCACAGCACCGCCCCCTACCGTTGCCCATGCCAGTAGCACTTTGTGCCGTCGACCACGACGAGCTCAGCCCGCGCCCGTCGGTCCCCTTCAGCCACTTTAAAAGGAGGCCACCCCCGCTCATTTTCTTCACACCAGTTCACTCCCCACCTCTCACTGATCACACCCACTCACTCCGGAAGCAAGGCGAGCAGCGCATCACCGAAATTTCACCGGAGTTCGCCGCTGTAGAGGAGGACAGGCGCTTCGATTGGAGCCTCCCTTGGAGAAGCTGCCAGTACCAGGAGACTCGCTGTCGTCGACTTTATTGTTCGCCCCCATCGCTGACCCTCGCCTGAGCCCCGGTGAGCCTCCCACGACCCCCACCTGCCGCGCTAGGGTTCTGTCATGCTGGCACTGCCCGACGTAGACAATGAACCAGAGTCGTTCGATTAGAATTAGATCGTGCGACCTAGATCATCCCATACCGCTTCGCCCCTCACTGTCTCACTAACGCGTGGGGACAACCACTTAACCATCCCGCTCGCGCTGTGCGTAGTGGGCCGGCCCAGTTAAACCTCCAATGTGACCCACCAATTAAAATTTCGTTTTATTCATTTAATTTTAAACCCAGTTCTGTACCTAGATTCAAAAATCAACCTAGCTCGATTCACTGAACCAAAATGCATGAACCAATTTTTTTAGAAAGGTACTGGAATGCTTAATCCAAGCCCGTTGGATTCAAACCAATTGGATTGGTGGATCAACCATGGTAAAAATAACAAGGAAGAAGCTTTTCTGCATTCAAACATTTTTCAAAATTCAACCATAAGAGCTTTTGAGTTGATTCCAACTCTCAAAAATCACATTTAACTATACCTTTCAGAATATATAAAAATATATGGTTTTACTTACAGAAATAATGATCAAGTAATAAAATAATGCCACATAGGCATTTCTAGTCACTTTAATTAAATAAAATAAAAAGGGTAAACCTTATTAAATTCTGGCACCACTTTAAATCACTTTCCCGTGTACTGAAATATATGGTCATGACATGTGTCAACATGATCCCATGTTTGAGTTGGAGAATATTAAATCTTAAGTAGTTTTTTAAAGAGTAGAAATTACTTTTCTAAAATAAAATAAATAAGACAAGTGCTTTAAGCTTGTAATGCTAGTGATGATGATAGATTACCTAGGGTGAACCTTTGTGTGATGATTAGAAATAGTTAAGTATTGTTTGGTGATTATGTACCTCGTATTTATTTATAGACGCTAGTACCAACCAAGGATACGAGGAGGAAGGAGGATACTACGAGGAAGAAGCCGAGGATAACTTCAACCACTGCTCTGCACAAGGCAAGCCAATATTTGCAAGCTATTAACTTAGCAAGCTTATACTACTATCTTAGCAAGCTAAACTATGTAAGTTTTACTTGCAAGTATACACCTATTGATACCCAATCCTAGTTTTACTTGCAAGCTTAATACTTTATCTTCCTTATCAAAGCTTTCTCTTAGAGTTTACTTAGCTAGTTGTAGATATTAGAAAGATATTGGAAGGTAGCATAAAGAGCATAAAATTTGGCCTAAGTTAGATAATATTGATGTCATCCTAAGGCATGAGATTGAACTTAGCTAATCCCCACTTGTTTACCACCCCTAATTAGTCTCTACCCCACTTGTAGATGCTAGTGCTAAGCATAAAACTTGATCAACTTTAGATGGGAATACTTGGTGAAAATGGTTATGAAAACCTTAGAATGATGAGTCATTCTACTGAAATGTTTTGACATGTGTTTCCGAACACCAGATGATTTTGATGATGAAAATGTTAAGGCATGAGCCTTAGCCCTTTATAAAACTGATGGTTGTCTGGATGCGATGCCATTCCAATTTTACCGTACAACCACAATACCCGAAAATTGGGTAGGGCTTGACTGGAAATTTATATACCTTAGTATGGGTTCCCTTACATCCAAGGTCTAAGATGAGGCTACCTTGTGAAGATTGTCCACATGTACAGTACCCAAGATGACAGTTGGTCATGGTTGTGAGGCCAAACTCACGGGAGAGGTGCCTATACTAGGGTGTATAACTGAAAGGTTAGGATTGATTATCCGCATACTGAGTATGGTGAATTCAGGATCTGTTCCTGATGGATGTATCGAATGTTGTGGTGAAAGTGTATAATCTCTGCAGAGTGTCAAACTATTCGAATAGCCGCGTCCGCGGTTAGGGACAGTTGGAGTGGCCATATTGTTCTATCGTCAGATGTTTTCAAAATGACTTATGAAATGATTTATGACTTTGACTTGACCACAACAGAGTTGTGATATGCAACTCAAGTTCCCACTTAGGTGTTATAAAATTGTCAACTAATTTTCTTTGCTTCTGAACTTAGTAGAGGTAAATCTGGCTTTTTGCAAAACAACCCTAGAGATTAGTATATCCTATTCAAAACCACTCCACTTGTTAGTATTAGTTTGTGAGTACTTAAAGAGTACTCATGGCTTTGTTCCTGGATATTCCCGTGGCCAGACTATGAAGAGGAGTATCAGGATGACGGACCGCATGAAGGTTACAACAACTAGGATCATCTCCCATCGTTAGCATTGCCTGTGACCATGAAGATGGAGCTTCGCCTACGCTATCGTTATCTTTACGTTATTCCGCTGCTTGAGTTGTATTAAGAACTGGATCATGAGATCCTTATTTGTGTAAGACCTTATGTATGGTTTGTAATGGATGATGTACTATGATATCCAATCTGTTATGTCTCGCAAAAATGGTAATCCTGGGATTGCGATGTATGGCATAACATGCATATGTGATTAAAAATCCGGGTGTTGACAGAGGCGCACAGCGCCTCGGTCTCCTCGAGGGTCAGAATGGCCTAGTAGCCGCTGTCCATTGTTTTGAGAGAGGAAGGTGTGGATGTGTGGATAGCGATGGCGCGGTCGGCCTAGATATAGAGGAAAAGGGCGGGAAAACATTGGGGAAGCGGTGGGAAATGGCGGGAAATGTCTTTAGTCCCGGTTAGTGGCTACAACCAGGATCAAAAGCTTCGGTCAGAGGAAAATGGCGGGAAAACATGGCGGGAAGCGGTGGTAAATGGCGGGAAATATCTTTAGTCCCGGTTAGTGGCTACAACCGGGAATAAAAGCTTCGGTCAGAGGAAAAGTTAGTATAATTATTCTTATAAAACAGAAAAATAACAAACTTGGTAAAAGCTTCACAAAATGATATACATATGTACATATTGATTGCATCTAAAAATGGTCGTAGGAAAAATTCAGAATACATCATATGACTTTCGTATGACCGTGTGGCCTTAACCATGGAGCATCTTCATCAAGTAACATGAGTCTTGGGTCATCCTTCACTACAAACGGCGGAATTTCATCAAACTTGTCATAATCTTCGGACATCTCTGTCTTGTCCTCCACTCCTACGATGTTTCTTTTCCCTGAAAGAACTGTGTGGCGCTTTGGCTCATCGTTTGATGATGTGTTTGTTTGCTTATATTTTCTTTTGCTTGGTTTGGTAGACATGTCCTTCACATAGAAAACCTGAGACACATTATTGGCTAGGACGAATGGTTCGTTCATATACGCAAGATTGTTGAGATCCACGGTTGTCATTCCGTATTTTTTGTCTACCTCAACCCTGCCTCCTATTAGCTTGACCCATTTGCACCGAAACAAAGGGACCTTCGAAGCAGGTCCATAGTCAAGTTCCCATATATCCTCTATGTAACCATAATATGTGTCCTTTGACCCATTGTCGTTTGTTGCATCAAAGCGGACACCACTGTTCTGGTTGGTGCTCTTTTTATCTTGGGCGATCATGTAAAATATACCATTTATCTCGTACCCTTGGTAAGTCCATATAGTCGAAGATGGTGAGCTGACCAACAAGTACAAATCATCACAAACAATGTTGTCATTCATGAGATGTGTTTGCAACCAACCGCCAAAAGTCTTCATGTGTTCATCTCTAATGAAGGAGTCATGCTTTTCCGGGTTGTTTGAGTGTACAATATTCTTGTGTTCCTTTATATACGGAGCTGCCAAGGTGGAATTATGCCGTGTAGTGTGCTTGAGTGAAAGAATGTTCATTCCTACATATTATTGATTTCCTTCCTAGTGTGCCTTTTCCACTCAGTCTCCCCTCATGCCGTGATTCAGGAACACCAATCGACTTAATGTCAGGAATAAAGTCAACACAAAACTCAATGACCTCCTTTGTTCCATAGCCCTTCGAGATGCTTCCTTCTGGCCTAGCATGGTTATGGACATATTTCTTCAAGACTCCCATGAACCTCTCAAAAGGGAACATATTGTGTAGAAATACAGGACCCAAAATGGTAATCTCTTCAACTAGGTGTACCAGTAGATGCATCATAATATTGAAGTAGGATGGTGGGAACACCAGCTCAAAACTAATGAGACACAGGACCACATCATTTGGTAACCTCGGTAGAATTTCTGGATCGACTACTGACATGGTTATACCCTATGGGTACGTGATCTCAGCATACCTGGTCCAGCCCAAGGAAGGCCCACGGCAGATGTACGCCGGCCCATGAAGATTTTCGGGTGGTCAAGGCCCATGACGCCTTCGGATCCTTGGAGAGCAAGACTAGCGTAGATAGGAAATTCAAAGGGGTAAAACCCTAGAACTTGTAACCGACTAGGTCTATGCCCGGGACCTGCCTGAGTCTATATAAAGGCTAGGAGGGCACGACCTAGATCTCTCTCTCTCTCTCATACTCTCGCATACACGCCTCCACGCCAAATCGAATTTGCGCACCCCTATAACCTTCGGTTCCGCCGTATTCAAGAGAAGACAAGCAGGAGTAGGGTTTTCCCTCCGGGGGCCTGAACCTGGGTAAACCTCGTGTCCCCGTGTTGCTTGTTTGCTAACCGTTCCGCGATCTCCAGCATCCCCATCTTCTCCAAAACCCAAGTCCATAACAATGGGCATTGATGAGATCAAACATCGTCAATTGGCGCCGTCTGTGGGAACTGGGGACGCTGATTATGCGGTCGTGATGGTCCCAACCCGATCGATCTACAACTCTGCGGCGACGGAGAGTCACCTCCTCTTCGGCGCTTTCGACTTCACCGCCCACTCGCCGGCCACCATGAAAGATTTCGAGCCCGTAGGCGACGGACTCGAGATCCTATTCGGGAGCTTCTGCTTGCAGGTGGGTCAGATTGGTACCCTCCGCCTCCCTGAGCGGGTACCCCTACCATCGATCAGGCCCGCTTCATGGGCTCAACACCCTGTGCTACGCACATCGTCATCAACAGATGAGTTCTACGACAGCAGCAGCTGCAACTCCGATCTGTGCGATCCACCTTCGGATGAAGGGACCTACGGTTCCGGATCCGAAAGTTGCGGCAGCAGCGGACCAATCTACGAGTGCTACCAATGTGCCGTAGTCATCTAGAGCGACATGGAGCAGCAACCGCCCAACCCGCCGCCCAACTCGAACTCCAACCCGCAAGACAGAAACGGCGGGAACAGAAGAAGCCAATCCCCCCCACCCGACGAGGAGGACAATGGCCATGTCATCCGCCTCAACAAGGAGGGATGGGCCCAAGCACACGCCGCCGTGGCGGGCAACACGGTCTTGCCTGCAGACGCCTCACGTGAACTACTGATGGCATACCACTTCCTCCTCATCGAGGAGCACAAGAAGCAAGTCAAGATGCAAGAAACACTTGACAAACGCAAGCAAGCAGCCTCTGAGTCCAGCGCGCGACGAGTTGCGCTCTCCACCATGGCCCCCGGCTCTAGCACGAATGGCAACCAAGGAAACAAAGACCGCTCTCGGTGGAGAACATGGATCCCAAGGAGCGCCGTGAGGTGACCCGAACCCTCCACACATCCTTCATGGAGATGGACGCCGACGGCAACGTCATCCCGAAAACGCCGCAGGCTGCGATCATGGCAGCCACTGCGTACCTCGCAGCCCACCCACCTCCATAGGGGGACCCGAAGAGGGCCATGCACAAGTCCGCACTCACCGGACTTGGACTTGTCGGAGCTGCCTCCACCAAGAAGCTCCTGCGGAGCCAAAGAAAAAAGCTCCGGCCAGGAACGACCGGAGCCCCACCCCTTCATCCGAAGAGGAAGAGGAACACGACCATCCTCGAAGGAAGAAGAGCTCGCGTCATCATAAACGCGACTACGATGGCAGAGACGCGCTCACACAGTGCAAAATAGACAAAGCGCGAGCCAAGCGTGCATGCTCGTCCGAATCCAAGATGGACGAAGACGAAGGAGAACTCTGCGGAGCCCGATGCTTCAGCAGATCTGTTCGGCGAACAAGGATGCCACGCAATTTCAAGCTTCCTTCTGATACTCCGAAGTTCGATGGCATGCAACACCCAAAGGCATGGCTCAGTGATCATCTATCATCCGTCAAGCTGCACGATGGCAATAAAGAAACCGCCATGCAATGCCTTCAGCTGCAGCTGACTGGCGCGACACGGATCTGGATCAGCAGTCTATCTTCAGGGACCATCCGAAGCTGGGAGGAGCTAGCTTACAGCTTCATCCGAAACTTCAAGGGCACCAGCAAGAGGCCCGCCTCAATCGAAGAGTTGCGCGCCTGCACTCAACGAACGGGCGAATCCATTCGCTCGTACATATTACGCTGGTCCAACACCAAGAACTCCACAGCACACATCTCGGAAGAGAGGGCCATCAACGCCTTCAAGGACGGCGTCAAGCACCAAGACTTCAAGGAGGAACTCGGGCGCATCAAGCCCAAAACACTCGACCACCTCATGGACATCGCCAACAGATGGGCCGACAGCGAAGACTCCGTCCACAGGGCACACTCGGAGGAAGAGGACGACTACGGCCGAGGACGAGAACGTCGTAGAAAGAGGAGATCGCGTGTCTACGACGATCGCGACGGACCCGACATGGTCGCAGCCGGCTACGCCGATCGCCGCAACGATGCCAACCGCAACAGCGGAGGATACCGCGGAGGAAACTTCCGCGACGGGGAACGCCCAGCGCAGTCGTGGCAGCGCCGCGACCGCGATAACGGACCCTCAGCATACGAAAAGCTTTCGGGTCCATGCACCATCCACTTCTACATCGACAAGCAGGATGGCAAAAAGAAGGCAAGCCACATGCTCAAGGACTGCCGTGAGTTCCAGAAGCTCAGCGAAAGCATGGTGCGGATGAGGCAGCAAGCCCCAATTCCTGCGTTCGGAAACGCACCCGCGCCAGGCGAAATAGCACATGGAGCTCCTCCACCACCACCCGTGGGAGGTCCGCACCAGCCAGTTGCACCAGCACAGAACAACGCTGGGAACGGGTATCCCCCGCCGAAAGGAGCACTAATGATCTAGAAGGGGCGCCCAACGAATAGGGCGTAGAAGAAAATCACTCGCCAGATCAACTTGGCCGTAGCAACTCCACCCGCCATCCCTGAGTACCTCAGCGGATCGGAGTCCTGCATCACGTTCAGCCGTTCGGATCACCCTTGCCAGATCCCTCGCCCAGGTCATGCTGCCCTGGTGCTGGAGGCACAGATCGGTGTCTTCATGGACGGCGGCAGCGGCATCAACCTGATGTTCGCAAGCACTCTAGCAGCAATGCGGATCCCGCAGTGCAGCCTGGAGAAATCAGACACAATGTTCCACGGCATCGTCCCAGGAAAGGGCATATTCCCTCTGGGCAAAATTTGGCTTGATGTCATCTTCGGCAGACCGGATAACTTCCGACTAGAGCGGCTCGAATTCGAAGTGGTGGACTGGCCATCACAGTACCATGCCATCCTCGGGCGCGTGGCATTCGCAAGGTTCTTGGCCGTCCCACATTACGCATACTTACTACTCAAGATGCCAGGACCAAAGGGCGTCATCACAGTCCACGGGATCTTCACCCGATCGGACCAATGCGACAGGAATTTCAACAGAATCTCCCAGTCCTTCGGCATGCAAGACGAGCTCGTAAGGCTCCGTGAGGTGACGGATAATGGGGCACCCCCAGTCGCAAGGCAAAACGCACCCGACATGTCCTTCGACTCCACTGTCAACACCAAAAAGGTGTAGGTCCATCCGACGGATGCCTCCAAGACGGCGCTGATCGCATAGGAAGGCGTGCTCGTCGAATTCCTCTGTGAGCGCTAGGAAATCTTCGCCTGGTGTCCTGCGGACATGCTAGGAGTTCCCAGGGAATTCGCCGAGCACCCACTCAACGTTTTTCCAGACACCAAGCCCGTCAAGCAGTCCATCCGAAGATTGTCCGAGCCACAAGCCAAGGCTATCGGCAAGGAAATCAACAGACTACTCGCTGCAGACTTCATCAGGGAAATCAAAGAAAGCGAGTGGCTTGCAAATACAGTGATGGTCCCAAAGAAGGACACGGACATCCTACGGATGTGCGTGGACTTCACGTCGTTGAACAAGCACTGCCCAAAGGACCACTTCCCTCTTCCTCAGATCGACCAGATCATCGATTCGACTGCAAGATGTGAGAAACTCTCCTTCCTCGACGCCTACTCAGGCTACAACCAGATTCGGCTCAAGGTCGAAGACCAGGAGAAAACGGCGTTTATCACACCGTTCAGAGTATTCTGCTACAACACAATGCCCTTCGGGCTAAAGAACGCAGGTGCCACGTATCAGCGATGCATGCAGGCATGCCTGAAGGACCAGATCGGTCACAACGTCCAAGTCTATGTCGATGACATAGTCATAAAAACCAGGGAAGCAAAAAACACTCATCGACGATCTCCGCGAGACGTTCGATAATCTCGACCTCTACAGGATCAAGCTCAACCATGAAAAGTGCGCCTTCGGCGTCCCATCAGGACAACTCCTTGGCTACTTCATCTCCCAGCGAGGGATCGAGGCGAACCCGAAGAAAATTCGGGCCATCATGGCAATGGAGAAGCCAAAGAACCTCAAGGGTGTCCAGCAACTCGCAGGACGAATAGCTGCGTTGAGCAGATTCATCAGCCGCATGGGCGAGAAGGCCCTGCCATTCTACCAGCTGCTACGCAAGGCAGATAAATTCAAGTGGACGCCCGAAGCCGACGATGCGTTCGAAAGCCTCAAACGGCTACTCTCCTCCTCGCCCGTCCTGGTCACGCCAAAGGAGCACGAGCCTCTGCTGCTGTACATAGCAGCCACACACTAGGTGGTCGGCACCGTGCTAGTGGTCGAATGACCGGAAGAGGGCAAGACCCACAGGGTCCAACGCCCAATCTACTACCTCAGCGAGGTACTGACACCAACAAAATAGAGGTACCCTCACTACCAGAAACTCGCCTACGGCATGTTCATGACGGCTCGACGGCTGAGCCATTACTTCTAGGAGCACCAGGTAATGGTCGTCAACGAGGCACCCCTGAACAGCATCCTGAATAACCCAGAGGCCACAGGACACGTGGCCCTATGGGGCATCGAGCTATCACCCCTGGACATCGTCTACGAGAAGTGACTCACAATCAAATCTCAAGTCCTCCCGGACTTCCTTGTACATTGGATGGAGCTGCAGCTGCCAGACACCCTAGATATGTTGCAGTCATGGACGATGCACTTCGACGGCTCCAAGCATGAAGCCAGAGCAGGAGCTGGAGTCATACTGACCTCCCCGCATGGCGACAAGATGAAGTATGTCCTTCGGATGAAATTCCGAGCTTCCAACAACGAGGTCGAATACGAAGCCCTCATCCACGGCATTAGGATGGAAAAAATCTGCGGCGCAACACGCCTGGTCATCTATGGTGACTCCAACCTCGTCGTCCAACAGACGATGAATGAGTGCGACGCACACGCCGAAAACATGATCGCGTACCGCGCGCTCTACAACGCACTCGAAGGAGAATTCGACGGCTGCGAGCTTCGGCACGTTGGAGGAGAAAGCAACGAGGAGGCCGATAGACTCGCCAACATCGGCTCCACCTGCGCAAAGGTGCCACCAGGTGTGTTCCTCGAACAGATCTGTGTGCCATCCATCAAGCGAAAATTCCCCAATGTATCACCCGAAGAAGCAGAATACTCGGGGGCTACGCTACCCGAAGGTCATGAAGGACCCGAGAAACTGGACACAGAGGTCGCTATGGTCAACCTTATGCAGGTCATGGTAGTCGAAGAAACTTGGACGCGACCATACCTCCAGTTCTTGATAAACGGAGAACTGCCTGACAGCCCGACAGATGCCCGACGCATAACTCGTCGGTCCAAAGCCTTCACCATCATCAATGGCGAGCTGTACAAGCGCAGTATTACGGGTGTACAACAAAGGTGCGTCACCATCGGTGACGGAAAAGCCATCCTCCAAGACATCCACGAGGGCATCTGCGACCATCATGCAGGCAGCCGCTCCCTTGTCGCCAAAGCTCTACGAGCTGGATTCTACTGGCCAACAGCCATGAGCAACGCAAAGGACATCGTCCGAAGATGCAACGGGTGCCAAAGGTTCGCCGACAAACCGCACGCACCCGGATCAGAACTCAGACCCATACCTATAGCCTGGCCCTTCGCCCAATGGGGCCTCGACATGATCAGCAAACTGCCAAAGTCCTCGAAAGGGGGGCACGTTTACCTCTTGGTCGCAATCGATAAATTCACCAAGTGGGTCGAGGCCATGCCGGTTACCAACCAAAAGGGCAAGACCGCCATCAAGTTCTTCGAGTCCATTGTCTACAGGTTCGGCGTACCGCACAGCATCATTACCGACAATGGATCAAACTTCATCTCCAAAGAATTCCAAGACTTCTGCAAAGGCCTCGGGATCAACATCACATACGCCTCAGTGGCTCACCCGCAAACGAACGGGCAGGTCGAAAAGGCCAACGGCCTAATCGGCGCTGGCATCAAGAAGCGCCTCATGAGCCCACTCGAACGAAAGGCCGGAGCCTAGACGAAAGAGCGGCCATCCGTCCTATGGAGTTTGCGTACTACGCCAAACAGCTCCACCAGCTACACACCATTCTTCATGGTGCATGGAGCCGAAGCCGTGCTACCAGCCGAAGTACGCCACCAGGCCCCCCGGGTCGTCGCTTACAGCGAAGCCGAATCCACGGCTGCACTCGAAGACGCCGTCGACACATTCGACGAAGCAAGAGACATAGCAGCAGCTCGATCAGCGGTGTACCAACAGAGTCTCCGCAACTACCACAGCCGCCAGCTGCGCCCAAGGTCCTTCGTCGAAGGAGACCTCGTCTTACGACTCAAGCAAGAGCGACCGAAGAAATTCGAGTCGCCATGGGAAGGACCCTACATCATCACCGAGGTCATCCCAAGTGGCGCCTATCGCCTCAAGCACGTGGAGTCCGGAGTCGCATACTCCAACCCATGGAACATCGCACACTTGTGACGATTCTACCCCTAGCTACCTACCCCTTTACTTTCAATAAGGCTTTTCAGCCAAAGCTATTCAGCTGAACAATGTACTTCCTCCATTACGATATAAATAAAGCTAAGTGTCTCGCCCCAAAATTTCGTTCGCTATTTGCAACTTTTACTTTATGCTACAAACGCACTCGGGGGATCCCCCCACCTCGCGATTTCATCGACCGAGGATCACATGTGTACACCTGAGTAGCTGACAACGTCAGGCAAACGAAAAGGACAGGTACTTAAACAAAGCACTGCGTGCTCACAACAAACAAACCTTTACAACAAAGGGCACAACACGCCTAGTCGAAATATACAAATTTTACATCTATCTCTTTTACAGGTACTACCTATTCTGAAGAATAACTTGAGCACGCTGCTCAAACAAATCTACGACCTGTTCGGCATACTGCCTTACAACCGCATAATGCGGACGCATATCCCACTCACCACCATCCGGCCGAAGAGGTGGCCCAGCCGCTACAACAAACAGATCTATATCAGGTCGATGCAGCCTAACAAGGGACAACGCAGCCTTCACCCCTGCGACGAGATGCTGCCTCACCAGTTCCTGGACACGAGTCACGCTCTGAAATCTAGACAGAAGGCCGGACAGGGATGTTGGCACAGCATCCAGGGGAAACATCACATGCAGAACCGACGAGAGCGAAGTCTGCACTTGGCGAAGCACCCGCGATACTTGGTGAACGCGATCCTGCACCGTTGCTAGAGCCATGGCACGGTCACGATCCATCCAGAAGAAGCCGCCAGCTTCCATGTCTTGTTGAGTCAAACAATTGACCCGAACAGCAACACGTTCCTTCTCCTCCCCCAGAGCAAGGTTAGCACCTGCGACACTCGCACAAAATAAAACGCAAGTCCAGTAGGCGCATCCAAAAAACTGAGTTGCAGCTCGAACCAAAGAACAACTTACATTGAAGCTACTCAGACAGTCGAAGCAGTTCCGCCATCAAGTACTCCTCTCTGGCTGCACCACGATCTGCCTTCGACTTCCAAACATCGTCGTGACCACGCACCCCAAGCAACTCCCTCTCAAGACTACGAACACAGTCTCGAAGAAAAGTAAGCTCTGAAGAATCATCCAAAGATGGCCACAGTCGCGCTGCAGGCGAGGTGTCAACGGGGTCAGCACCCGAAGGAACCTAGAGCAGCAGAAAAGCAAAGGACATAAACATTCAGACAGAGAAGAGCACAACTCAACAAAATTCATTAAGCATATAAAGGCCACTACGTGGCACAAGGATTTCGCTCCTCAACATAATTACAGCAAAAGAAGACTACAAACTATCCTACAGCTATAACGCCTATGATGCGGCACCCTGAGTAGCCTCAGAGCCGGACTGCCTCGCCTTGGCTTCCCCCTGTTGCCGCAGCGCATACTCGGACAGCAAATCAATGAGCTTCGGCCCATATCGCTTGCAGCGAGCAGAGTAGGTAGCAAAAGCTACCTCGGATCCATCAGCGGTCGTTGGCATACGGGAGGTAATCTAGGGAAGGTCTAGCTCCGCTCCAGCCGCCAAGGCCATCGTCAGCCCGACGGACGCGCTGATGCCCTTCTGCTTGCGCTTGTACGCCGCAGGCGCCTCGGCTGACAAGGCCTCCTCCAGAGCGTCAACGTCATCAAGGGCCGTGCCCTTGGGGACAAGCTCCTTGTATAAGCGGCCAAGGACCTCCTTCGCCTTGGCAAGGGAGCTGACGACGGTGCTGCAGCGATCTTCGACCACTGCAGTAGCATCATCCAGAGAACTCCCGTGCTCGAGAGCGCCGCGGTCAAACTCGATGCCTGCGGCATCTGAGACAAAAAAAGAGGACTGAAGAAAGTAACACAGAAGAAAGACAAGAAAACGAAAAGACAGAAGCAAAAATAAGGTACTCGCCCGAAACAGCCTTGGCAGCAGCCATGAGCCTGCCTGCCACCTCTCTTTCACGCGCAGTCATAGCAGTGGCAAGATGCTCCTCGCGGTCCATGGCCTCCTGCTGCAGAGACTCTTTAGCTTCGGCTGCCTCGGCCAGCTCCAGCTCAAGGCACTCTTTCGCACCAACGGTGGCCTCGGCCTTCTTCTCCGATTGACCAATGCTCTTCTTGAGAGCGTCGATCTCACGGAGAGAAGTATTATGCTCCTCTGCATTCAAAACAAGCAATCGTCAGAAAGCAGGACAAGAATAAAGGAAAGAAGCACCAAAGGCATACGGGTACCTTGAAGCTGTTGGAGGTTGGCCTCCAGCACCAGGCGCTCCTGCACCAGTCGCTTGGCCTCCAGCACAAAAGGCTGCAGAAAGAAGTACCAGTGAGGAAAAGGACTTGGGGGGTTGCGCCCAACACAAAGGAATAAAAGCAAAATCCTCACACGAAGACACTCGGGGGCTCCCCTGAAGACTCGAAGAAAGAACAAGACAAGAAATTTTTTCAGACGCCCGGGGGCTCCCCCCGTGGCACAAAACAGAGGTACTTACATGCTCTGATGGCGACTCCGAAGGCCCGCTGGCAAAATTCTGAGGCGCAACCACCTACACCTCCTGCAGAGGAGGGTTTGGAGCGGCGCCCCCCGAAGTTGCCACCGTCTGAGGAGGAGGAGACGCGACTTTCGACTCTCCCATCATCTCCCGAGCACCATCGCTGGAGGAGTCGTGGGAGGAATGCCTGCACACGAAAAAATTTAGCACAAGCACAAAAGTCAACAGCAAAGAGATAGCAGTATAAAAGAAGCTTACGAGTCCAGTGAGCTCAGGTCGAAGACAGGAGGAGTCCTTCGGGATCTCTTCTCCCCCTTTTTCTCTTCCTTCTTTTATTCCTTCTTCCGCTTCGCTGGCGGGTGCGGCGCTACAGCCCGCACAGGAACGACAAGAATAGGAGAGGAAGAACCTCCATGCCCGTCACTGTGACGCTCAAGGCACAACGGGTTTCTGGGAGTCGGAGGAGTCGATGCATCCGAAGATTCGCTGGAGCTCCGCAATCGTTTGCGAGTATGGTCCTCGCTCGACTCATTGGCCTCTTCATCCGACGATCGTGCCGAAGGAAGTTCGAACACGGAATCCACCACGTCATTATCCGGCGCATCCGGAAATAATTCGGGCAATGGAGGCACCATGCCCGACACCTTGAAGCTCTGCAAAAAAAGAAGGAACTTTGTTAGCAAACAAAGGAAAATAAATACGCAGTCGACGAAAAGCGCTACGCGCACGAATATACACCTGTGGAATAGCCAGCGTCGAAGAAAACGGCGGAGTCAATGACTTCCCCGGGATATCCTCTCCAGCCTTGTACTTCAACAACGTACGAAGGGCCTTGTCGATATCACCCTGGGAAAGCTTCTTGGTCGAAACTCTCGTCGGATCACGGCGCCCAGCGTAAAGAAATATCGGGTGCGCCCTAGCCTGGAGAGGCTGCACCCGAAGCTCGAGAAACGTACGGATAATATCCACGCCGTTCACTTCTTTCTCAGGATTCAACTGGAGATCCTCCACCCGACAGTAAAGGGCCTCTATCTCCGCTGACTCGCCATCCAAGATCTGTTTTTTCTAGGACCTCTTCGGCTCGATTATTTGGGAGGAGTCGAAAGGAGCAAGACCAAATTGCTGCCCAGCCACTGTGGAGTCGCGAATGTAAAACCATCGCCTCCGCCAGTACTGGACAGATTCGGACATAGAGAAAGAAAAGAAAAGGATATTGGCCCTTAGGGAGATGATGCAACCCCCAATGGGATACACACCATCCGAGCCGGATTGTCTCTTCACGGAATAGAGTTTCCGGAAGAGGCCAAAGTGCGGCTCGATGCCGAGCCAGCACTCGTAGAAAGTGATGAAACAAGCAATGTGAAGAAGAGAATTGGGCGAAAGATGATGCAGCTCGATGCCATAGAGAAAGAGTAGCCCACGAAGGAAGTCATGGACTGGGAAGGAAAACCCACGAATAACAAAGGCAAGAAACATAACCCGATACCCAGCGGGGGGACGGGGGATTACCTCATTGCCAGGGAGTCTGACGGCCTCCCTATCCTGCGGGATCAAGCCCCGCTCGCGAAGCCTGCGGAGATCACTCTCCCGCGTCTCTGATCGCCGCCAACCACCGTCGGTGACACGAGTGGTGGTAGCGCCTTTCTTCCCTCCGGCGGCGCTGGTACCAGCCGCAGATGACGACTTCTTCGCCTTCCCCATCGCGCTACGGCGGCACCGGCGGTGAGAGTGCAGAAGGGAAGAAGGAAATGTGGAAGAATACTACAGCGTGCAGCAAGAACCTCTAGAACACAAGGAGGCAATGAAAACAAGAGTAGATGCGGTGAAAACAAACTGCAGCTTTCCCCAATGATTTTAACGGCGAAGACGACGCATGACAACCGTCCATCAAGAAGACCTAACGCCAACGGCAGATCTGGCCATACACGTGTCAGCATCACAACGAACCGTCGTTACCACGCCGTCCACTACGTGCAGAAATCGAGGCGACGTCGTAATTATCTCCACGCCGCGCGTGACCGGTCCATTCAAGGTCAGCAAGTGGGACCCACGTTCGTCCAGTCAACTCATCTCTGGCATAGCAGACGCTTGAGGTCATTGATCATCAGCACTGACGTCATCAAAAGATATACTAGCAACAACTACAATTATTTGGCTTCCAAGCTAAGAGTACTCAATCGAATCTACGATTCGACTAAATACTCGGGGGCTACTCCTATCAGGAGCGCTGGCCGCGCACCCGAAAGATGAATAAAAGCGAACTATTTCTTCGAGTTCTACGTCGAGTCTACGACTCCACTACGGACTCGGGGGCTACTCCCATAGGGAGGATGGATTTAAGCATCCGAAAATTTTTGTGTCCTACGGACTTAACACTGAACAAACGCCTGAATAAAAGTCTCCGCAAGTCTCCGCTCGAGTCTACGACTCGAACAGACACTCGGGGGCTACTCCCATAGGGAGCGCTGGTCGCGCACCCTATGAATTCTTTGACTGCGATCTTTCAGATCAAGCACGCAAAAACTTTTCGGCAACTTTGCCCCAATAAGACGCTAAGTGAGCAATGTTTCTCCTTGGTCACCCGAAACACCTCCGCGGTGATAAAACATTCGGATGCTGTGTCTGCGACACAAAGATAAGACCTACAGATATCATCTGATGGCCTGGCAACGCACATGACTGCGTTCTGCTAGTATAAACCCGTGCCAGCAGGCGCGATGAAAAATCCAGACGAACGCGTTGGGTACATCAATTAAAATCACTGAAATTCCACTCCTGTAAGTCCTCCGCGGCCTGAGTCGAATTACGCCAGCATATGTTCCAGGTCCGAGTTGAGGGACTCGAACCTGAAGAAGATCATGTTGTTTCGTCCTAAGACAGTTAACTGACCCCGATCCGTCGGGTGAGTCAGGCACACGCATCAACAATCCCTACACACATATACTATTAATACATAGTTGCACCCGAAGGATGGAAGAGTCCTCAGCCGAATCTACGATTCGACTGATCACTCGGGGGCTACTGACATGGTTATACCCTACGGGTACGTGATCTCAGCATACCTGGTCCAGCCCAAGGAAGGCCCACGGCAGATGTACGCCGGCCCATGAAGATTTTTGGGTGGTCAAGGCCCATGACGCCTTCGGATCCTTGGAGAGCAAGACTAGCGTAGATAGGAAATTCAAAGGGGTAAAACCCTAGAACTTGTAACTGATTAGGTCTATGCCCAGGACCTGCCTGAGTCTATATAAAGGCTAGGAGGGCACGACCTAGATCTCTCTCTCTCTTATACTCTCGCATACACGCCTCCATGCCAGATCGAATCTGCGCACCCCTGTAACCTTCGGTTCCGCCGTAATCAAGAGCAGACAAGCAGGAGTAGGGTTTTCCCTCCGGGGGCCTGAACCTGGGTAAACCTCGTGTCCCCGTGTTGCTTGTTTGCTAACCGTTCCGTGATCTCCAGCATCCCCATCTTCTCCAAAACCCAAGTCCATAACAATGGGCATTGATGAGATCAAACCTCGTCGACTACCTTCTGAGAAATAGCATTGAGAAATTCACATAGCTTCACAATGGGCAGTCGAGCATTTTCCGGTAGAAACCCTCTCAATGCAACCGGAAGAAATTGTGTCATAAGCACGTGGCAGTCATGAGACTTTAGGTTCTAGAATTTTTTCTCTGCCATATTTATTATTCCATTTATATTCGACGAGAAGCCAGAGGGGACCTTCATACTTCTTAGGACTTCAAAAAAAAATTCCTTCTCTTCTTTGGTAAGAGCATAGCTGGCAGCACTTAGACGTCATTTATCTGTCTTTATTGGATGCACGCCGTCTCGGTCTTTCATACCTTGCTGGTCCTGCCGTGCTTCTGGCGTATCTTTTGTCTTTCCATACACACACATAAAGCCTAGCAGGTTCATGCAAAGATTCTTCGTCACGTGCATCATGTCGATTGCAGAGCGTACCTCTAGAACTTTCCAATAGGGTAGCTCCCAAAATATAGATTTCTTCTTCCACATGGGCACATGTCCGTCAGCGTTATTTGGAACAGATTGACCGCCAGGGCCCTTTCCAAAGATTACTTCTAGATCCTTGACCATACCAAATATATCATCACCAGTACGGCGGATAGGCTTCTTCCGGTGATCTGCCTCATCATTGAAATGCTTGCCTTTCTTTCTTGCGGGATGCCTGGCCGAAAGAAATCGACGATTCCCTAGGTACACATTCTTCTTACCTTTATCCAAATATATAATTTCAGTATCATCTAAATAATGTGTGCATGCATTGTATCCCTTGTTTGACTGTCCTGAAAGGTTACTAAGAGCAGGCCAATCATTGATGGTTACGAACAACAACGCCCGTAGGTCAAATGGCTCATGTTTGTGCTCATCCCACATACGAACACCTTCGTTGTGCCACAACTGTAGTAGTTCTTCAACTAATGGCCTTAGATAGACATCAATGTCATTGCTGGGTCACTTCGGGTCTTGGATGAGCACTGGCATCATAATGAACTTTCGCTTCATGCACAACCAAGGAGGCAGGTTATATATACATAGAGTTACAGGACAGGTGCTATGACTACAGCTCTGCTCTCCAAAAGGATTTATGTCATCTGTACTTAGACCAAACCTTAAGTTTCTTGTATCATCTGCAAAGCTCGGGTACTCTCTATCAATTTTTATCCATTGCAACCCATCAGCGGGGTGTCTTAACATCGAGTCTTTCCTGCGCTCTTCTTTGTGCCATCGCAACAACTTGGCATGCTCTTTGTTTCTAAACAAACGTTTCAACCGTGGTATTATAGGAGCATACCACATAACCTTTGCAGGAACCCTCTTCCTGGGGCGCTGCTCTCCCTCAACATCACCAGGGTCATCTCGTCTAATCTTATAACGCAATGCGCCGCATACAGGGCATGCATCCAAATTCTTGTACTCCTCACCATGATATAGTATGCAGTCATTAATGCATGCATGTATCTTCTGCACCTCTAGTCCTAGAGAGCAGACGGCCTTCTTTGCCTCGTATGTACTGACAGGAAATTCATTATCCTTTGGAAGCTTCTTCTTCCAAATTTTCAGTAGCTTCTCAAATCCCTTGTCAGATAAACTATTCTCTGCTTTTCATTGCAGTAATTCCAGTGTGATACCGAGCTTTGTGTTGCCATCTTTGCAATTTGGGTATAACAATTTTTTGTGATCCTCTAACATGTGCTCCAACTTCTTCTTCTCGTTTTCATTTTCGCATTCGCTCCGTGCATCAAGAATGGCCTGACGAAGATCATCAGCAGTCTCATCTAATGCCCGTTCTTCACCTTCTTCTTGTTCATTGTCTTCTAGTGCAGTGCCACTGTATTCAGGAAACATTTGATAGTTGTCACCGTTCTCTTCTTCTTTGATGTCTTCCATCATAACCCCGCTTTCTTCATGCTTTGTCCAACAAATATAGCCGGACA
Source organism: Avena sativa (assembly GCA_916181665.1). Classification (NCBI taxonomy): domain Eukaryota; kingdom Viridiplantae; phylum Streptophyta; class Magnoliopsida; order Poales; family Poaceae; genus Avena; species Avena sativa. The sequence continues at coordinate 292,801,462 of OV702296.1, forward strand.
TGAAACCTGATTGAATCAGGTGGATGTGAATGGTTTTGGATGAAGAGTAATCCTTCTCATTTCGACAAACACGACACGGACAACACATAAAACCATTTCGCTTGTTTGCCTCAGCCAACTCGAGAAAAGAATGCACGCCTTTAATGAACGCGTCAGACATTCGGGGAGCGTCGTACATCCATTCTCGGCTCATCTGTAGTATAATTAAAATTTTCTATCATATAAAAAGTTTGGATCATTTTTACTACAATTACTTTTACATGCACTAATTTTTGAATTAAGATTTTCTATCATATTAAAAAAATTACCTGCACTAATTTTTGAATTGGACAAAACTATTAACATAAAAATGTTGACTATTTAATTATTGCTCTAGCAGTGAAAACCTTATTCAATTCTGAGATCCAAAACTCTTAAAATGCACATCTCAACTTTCAGTAGCTTTTTGTATAATCAAACTATGCTTAAAATTACACATCTAAAATTCCCTCTACACTTCTAAGCATGAAATCCCTCATTCTAGTTCTAGAGCATTGAGCTAAATTATAACAATAAGAGATGAATGATTGAAGTTGCTAACCATTTTAGAAGCTTGGATTGATAGATGATGCCACCAAATCTTGGATTGAAAGTTGCCACCAAATTGGACAAAAAAGGAGGATGAACTTGAGCTGTTCCTTGGAGGAAATGGCCATGCTTTTGTGCTGGATCTAAGAGTGATATATAGTGGTAATAAATTGCCCCAGGTGGTAAAATGAACCCAGACTAGAGGTTGATCTCTAGTCCCGGCGGGTAACAAGAACCCAGACTAAATATAGCCATGGGTTCCACAGCTACTCTAGTCCCGGCTTGTGTTACCAGCCGGGACTAGAGGTTGCCCACGGACCGGGACTAGCCATGTGGGGCCATCTAGCCGTTGCAAAATTCACAGACCGGGACTAGTGCTAACACTAGTCCCGGTTTCAGACAAGGCCGGGACTAGAGGCTGGAGCTGCAAAAAACGAAAGGTCGTTTTTCTTCTAGTGGCCACACGCCTGATCTCGCCCACCGCACCACCGATGCTGGAATTGGAGAAGATGAACAAGGCAGACGATTATGGAAACGTGGATTTCATTCCTTCCGTGGGGAAGAATAAGATGGTGACTTCGAGCCAACCGAAAAAGTTTTGGACCTCGACAGTGTCTCTAATGCGGGAAGACTGACATCACCGACATTTCGGCTTGCATTTGTTTATTTCATTTTTCTAACATATAGGTTTCTTTTGATGCACCAGGCAGTGTAAATATACATAAAAAGCGGAAGCGGTAAATAGGGTTTTGCAATTTACCATGTACGATTATTAATCGTGTAGAAAACATTTCATGCTCTAAATATTAGAGTAATAATTCCACGGATCCTTTCTGCTCTAATCAGATAAAGGGGGTAAGGTCCTCTGATTAGCTCGTGTCTAGCATTTTGAACTATACCATTATCACTTAGCTTTGGCTGTGCAAGTAACAATTCAGTATAATATATGACAGTACAGGATATCGTAGACAATATATCTTAATATTTTATTTTTTATTATATGTTTGCTGAAATTTTCAGATCATGGGCTCAGCACACTATGGGCTTGTGTCGGTACCTGACGTCTTTACCTCGTCCCTCACAAATACCTCACAATTGCCCGCTAGCGCGTCTTGCCATTTGCCGAGGTCAATATAGAGTTATAGACCATGACCATCCGGCAGATCTATCTATCATAGAGATGTTTTCCGAGGCCATGGTAGATCATAACCATTCAGAGCTATCGTAGAGCTTAGAATCCCTACATTAATAAAAGCATTAAAATTCCTTTTTTTAGGTAAAAGCATTAAAATTCTGATAGGCTCAAGCAAGAAAATGTATGCATGGAGAAGAATGAATCTGACATTGAATGCTGAGTGGATCCAAATATTATGAGTATAAATAGAGATCGGATCAAAGCGTTCCATTCTCAACCGCGTCACTAAGATCTCTATTGATGCAATAAATCGTGTTGTCGAAATCTCAACAATTAACCGCGTTGTCTGAATCTGGATTAATGCAATTAACCGTCGGCCGAATCTCTTTTGATGTAATCTGTGCACTCTACAGTTTCACAGGTATTCATCCAAGTAGCTGTGAAAACATAAGTGGGTCGATTACTTGCTCAATCGCACCATTGGAAAACACCTTAATGGATTCTGAAGTAGTATTGTGAGGAGGGCCTTGCCCGTTTGCTGTGGAAGAGATCATATCGATGTCGTTCTGGCTTCCTGCCTTGGTTTATTTGCACCTCACATTGGCAACCCAACACAACAGGACCACGACCTCATGCGTTGATGGCCCCATATGCAGCTTGTACAATAGTCTATCTAAATGTGTCTTCACGTTGACATATAATGGGCAATTCAAGAGAGACCATCAGTCTTGGAGGCGCTCCATGATCGCGAGACTACTGCCAGATTGATCCTGGTTTCAAGAATCTTTTTCATGTTTGCCGTGCCATTTTTGTGTCGTGAGTCAACATGAACCTAATAACTGTTCATATGCAGAACGTAAATTTGGAATGTAATGACTAGAAAACCAAGGGGTGCTATAGCATACACTACACCCTTGGTGCGGAATAGCATATCTATTGTTTATATGAATATTATAGGTTAATAATTCTGGAATAAACCATGAAAGAAGAAATCATGCTCATGACAATCTACACATTAGTTTTTACCCATGGGTGGCTACACAAGAACTACAACTTCCTCGTGAAATCAGCACATGATGCCACCCGACAATCTGTCACGAGTAGGTTCCCAACTGTCATTCTTGTGGCAGCCCAGTTTTCCATCAGCATTCTTGTGTGGCATGTCGATCGTGATTAAACCACGAAAAACTAAGCCTTTTAGCAGAGCTCACCATGTACATGTCTTTGGCCATTTCAAACTCAGACAAGACATTCATTGTATTCAAACAAGGCAGCCATTAGGCGAAGACCAAGGCGGCAGCGCGTTGCGGTCTGAAGGAGTGATGCAACAATAACCCGTAGCTCGATCAGTGGTAGACGCATGCTCGGGGACATGCTTGGAGTAGACGGGCACAAGATCGTTTTGTTAGACCGACGGTGCGCCATGTGTGCCATGGCATGCACGACACGTAGATTGGATTTGATGACGGCGTTGTTGGTGAAGTCATGTGCAATGATGATGAAAACGATCTGAGGGGGGCGGTCTCGGCAGCTCACCGAGGAAGGCATAGCAGCCGGCAGATGTGTGCGGCATCCTGCTGTGAGGTCATGACAGTCTGCCAAAGTAGACACGACAGGGGAGGAGGCAGTCGCACGGGTGCGGTGTAGATCATTAATGCCGATGATCGGAGTAGAGACGCAGTGATAACGACAGTGGTGAAGGACTCAATCCGATCTACATCGGTAAATCAAAAAATAAAAATACTAGTCGAACGATCGGGGGAGAGAAAACTCGATCTAGAGATCTAAAAAAAGACTCATCGGGACAACCGATCAAGGATCAGTGGATGAGCCCTCCTAAGGATCGCGTGGCCCTTAGTCGAGATCATGGAGATCGATCCCCCCGAGGGCGGCGCGGCAGAAGCATGTCGACGGCGGCTAGGTTTAGGATCGGTTTAGGCTGATACCATATAGAACGATAGATAGAGATTAACGAAATATGTTGGATGTATGAACAAGTATATATAGACGTGCAGGTGTACAAGTTAAATTAGGCTGGGATCCTAACTTTTCTAAACTATCGTAACAATCGTATCCGTACAATACTCTAGCAGTTATCAATCAAACATTCCAGCGAGTTCATGGAACAGATGGAGACGGTGGTCTGTGATACGTCGGAAACGTATCTATAATTTTTTATGCTTCATGCTTGTTTAGTATCTACTTTGCTTTGCTTTGACTACACTTTGAGGTGTTTTTACATGTTTTCTGGTACTAACCTATTAACAAGTTGCCACAGTGCCAGTTGCCTGTTTTCTGCTGTTTTTGGTTTTAGAAAATTTAGTAAAGAAATATTCTCGGAATTGGACGGGACAAACGTCAAAGTTAATTACTTTCCGTGAGAAACAAGAAGTCCAGAGGGGATACGGAGAGGCATGCCAGGGCGCCCGCACCCCCCTAGGCGCGGGTGGGATATCCCGCGCCTAGGCAGGGTGTGGGGCCCCTGGCCACCGCCTCGGCCTCCCCCTTCGCCTATAAGAAGCCCCCAATGCAGAAACCCTAAGTACCCCGATCAAATCTCCACGAAACCTTCTGTAGCCACCGCCACCGTCGTCCCTAGATTGGGGGGATCTGAAGTTCTTCCCGGCACCCTGCCGGAGGGGAGATCATCCCGGAGTCCTTCTCTCCGGTATGATGCGTGAGTAGTTCTACCTTGGACTATGGGTCCATGTAGTAGCTAGATGGTTGTATATCCTCCTTGTGCTTTCATGTATAGATCTTGTGAGCTCCGTTCATGATCAAGATCTAATCTATTTGTAATCATGCATGTTGTGTTTGCGGGGATCCGATGGATATTGAGATTATTATGTTGGTTTGATTAATAGTTTTGTCTTTATGATTCTATCATGTCTATGTTGTTTGTGATCTTGCATGCTCTCCGTTGTTAGTAGATATCTTGGCCAAATAGTTGCTAGTGACTCCAAGAGGGGGTATTTATGCTCGATAGTGGGTTCATGCCTCTAGTTTCCAAGGGAAGTGAAAATAATCTATTCGTTTGTAGATGTGTTGTTGCTACTAGAGAGAAAACAACGATCTTGTTCATGAAACATGTGGACTGATTACCTTACACACTTTGCTTAAAACAATTGTCTGTTGCTTGCAACTTAATACTGGAGAGGGTTCGGATGATAACCTGAAGGTGTACTTCTAGTCATAGATGCAGTTGGATGGCGGTCCATGTATCTTGTTGTATTGCCCAATCGAATCTCATAGGATCTTTCTGACTAATAATTGCATTGTTATGCCTTGCTCAGTTCCTGTCAATTGTCCTGTTGTAATTTGTTTACCCTTCATCCCATGTTGTTTATCTAATGAGAGAACCTCTAGTGAACTATAGACCCCGGTCCAATCTTTACCATTGATACATCTTCCACTGTTACTTGTTTACTTGCTGCAAAACACCATTACCTTCCACACCATAAGTTTAATCTTTTGTTATAGCAAACCGGTGAGCCTGACAACCTCACTGATTCGTTGGGGCAAAGTCTTGAGTTTGTGTTGTGCAGGTCTCCGTGTTGCTTGCAACACCTGTGTGACGTTTCCTTCCTCCTTCTGGTTCGATAACCTCGGTCTCTACTAAGAGAAGACTTGCTGTTGTGCTCATCACACCTTACTCTTGGGGTTTTCAACAAAGTGCTCCACGTCAAGCACCATCAACTGTCTACTGTGGATGAGCAAGGCGCCTAACTACGTGCCCTTTGTTTCACCAACTCACAATCCCAACGAGACATTCCAGCGGGCTATGCGTGCCTTGTTTCGCCAACTCACAAGTCCGACGAGACATTCTAGCGGGCTATGCGTGCCTACCGGGATAGAATGAGCGATTCCACAACGCCCCCTTGATATGGGCAATCTATATGCTAAGTCTCCAAGCCGATTTATGCGACACGTCTGAACCTTGACAGTTCAGTGGTGCGTCCGCCTGCATTCTGTATTAGGCTTACCCCTCTACTGACGTGGAAATCAGTTTGCTGACACCTCTTATTCTTACGTAGACTAGACAACATGACAGATGATCGAAAGTCCATGGGGGCACAACTCTCACGCCATGACGGCTTTGCCCCACATGTGTTTCTCTTCTATTTTATTTCTCCTTCCGTGTTCCACATATGGATGCTTTATATAACAAAGATTATGAACAAACAAGAAGGGGTAGCGAATTGTATGTATGAAACAAGTAGTGTTCTATTGATGATACCCGTACAAAGTAGGTGATGTGTTATGATGTTACAAATGAGACGCACTAGTGCATATATATCAGGTAAGTGCATGAAACAAGAATAATAGATGACCTGAAATGCTGGTGTTCATTTCTTGAATTTTGTCCTAGTACTACAAATAAAAGTATTTTCTTTTATAGTAGTGAGATACATTGATGCAATCATGAAGAGATCGCTCCATCAATGTTCAATTTTGAGCGTTGGAGTTGAACACTTCTCAATTCCTTTTATCTTTTATATCCTCCAGGAGACCAAATTGTTCAAATTTCACATGATTTGTGATGCTCGCTCGGGCAGCTAGCAGGTCCTATCCACCGAATAGTAGGTCCTTGCACGCTACTGGGAACGAATCTACGACGTCCACTTAATATTGGTAGTTTACATTATGTCTAGTAAAAGCTTATTTATGCTGCGCTAGGTGAAGCTGACATGTGGACTTCTGCGTCTCCCTGTATCCTGCATGAGGCTCAATCCTTAACATACGTGGATATCATTTTTCTGACACCTCCCACCCCTATGTAAACGGCATGAACGAAGACAATCTAAAGAACATGGGCTTCCAACTGTCACACCTCCCACCACCATTTTCTTTCTCTTCTATTTTGTTTCTCCTTTCGTGCTTCACATTTGGATGCTTTATATAACAAAGACAGAACAAACAAGAAGACGGTAGTGAATACCATGTACCAAAAGTGTGCTGCATATTGGTGTTAGATGTACATATTAGGTGATGTATTATGATGTACCCCTGGTTATAGATGAGAAGAGCGGTTGCATTTATCATGAAAATAGGCGAAACAAGAATAATCGATGACCTGGAAGCGTAGAATCAATTTCTTTACTTTTGTCATACATACTGGTAGTACCATGCAGATTAGTTATTATTACTCCCTATGTTCCATAATGCTTGATTCGAACTAGATACATACAAATCTAGACAAATCAAAGTCAAATTTTATGGAACCGGGGGAGTACTACAAATAGACAACCGAACACTAAGGGTTCTCTCGTTTCAAACAAGAGGTGAAAATTCCGGCGCGAACTTTAGAAGTATTTTTCTTTATACTAGTAAGATTAAATCATGCAATCTTGAAGAGCTTACTACGTACATCTCTTTTGATTTGTAACGATTCGCTATAAAAACACACTAACAAAAGAGGGGACCTAATTAAATGATGGATCCAATATTAAGGAAGTATGTATGGTCTAAATTAGATAGAAATTCATGCGTCTATAGTTAGTTCGTCCATTTTCAGAGTAATGAACTTATGACTAGAAATTAGATACATATATATTTTTAGACGAGTCTACCAACCCAAAAAGTAGGGATTAACATGTATCCGCATTGTGATGGCTTTTCTAACACAATTATTCACATCGTTAGACTAACGTTAAGTTATGTTGGCGTAGTGCAGCAACCGGAAACAGGCGCTTAAATGTTAGAAATAAAAAAATGTGATTTCTTAATCTTCTCTCTATATGAACTAGATACATTTGTTAGCTGATATTTTCAATTTTCTGCAAACTATAATCTTGAGTGTATCGGCTGTGAAATATCCATCACACTAGCCGGGCGCCTGAGAAGCCTTGTAGGTGAACTTTGGCCGCCAAACAATAACTACTACAGATTAGGCCACAGCCAATGAACTATCCTAAATAGGATATGAGTTTTTCTTATTTTCCATTTTGTTTTTTTGTTTGCTTACTTCTTGTTTTACTTTATTCTTACCATGTGTGTCATTTTGTTTGTCGTGCCATTTTTGTGTCGTGAGTCAACATGAACCTAACTATACATATGCAGAACGTAAATTTGGAATGTGATGACTAAAAAACCCAACGGTGCTAAATAACATACACTACACCCTTCATGGAATAGCATGTCTATTATTTATATGAATATTATATAGGTTTAATAATTGTGGAATAAACCATGGAGAAGAAATCATGCTCATGCCAATCTACACATTAGTTTTTACCCATGTATGGTTACACAAGAACTACAACTTCCTCGTGAAATCAGCACATAATGCCCACCCGCCAATCCATTTCGAGTAGGTACCCAACTGTCATTTTTGTGGCAGCCTAGTTTTCTATCATTTTTGTGTGGCATGTCATGATTAAACCATGAAACTGAGCCCTTTCGCAGAGCTCCCCATGTACATATCTTCAGCTATTAAAACTCAGACAAGACAGTCATTGTATTCAGAAAAGGCAGGCACTAGGCGATACCAAGGCGGCGGCGTTGAGCCCTTTCGCAAGTTAAACTAGAATGGGAACCTAACTATCCTAAACTATCGTAACAACCGTATCATAACTATCATGTTTATGCTAGATGAAGATGTTAGAGTTATACAACGAGATTTAGTAGTCACCGCGCATGAAGAGAAAGAAGGAAAGGGAGCGGGCAGAACAAGAAGAAGTGGACACTTTTGCGCCTTCGGGAGTTGGAGTTGAACATTTTCCAATTCAGTTTTCCTTTTGTATCCTCCAACAAACCACAATGTCCATGAGACGTAATCTGTGATGAGCATCTCCACCCGCGTTCTTAGGACGGCGTTCCAAGGCGTTTTTTTCGTCCGGCTGGCGAATTTTCATCCACTCGCGTTCCCAGGATGCCGGTTTCGTCTGGATTCGGCCCAACTTTCGTACGGACTTCCCAGGCCGATCCCGGGGTCATGGGAACACTGGGCGAAGTGAAAACATTGGTGTGCAAACTCTGTCGGCGACTCTAGGACGAGCTCCCGCCATTTTCTTCTTCCACTCCCGCCTTTCCTCCCCATTCCACCCAACTCCCGCCAGTTCGCCGAGCTCCCGCCCACCATGCCGTCCAAGGGTTTCGTCAAACCCCGATCCAACCTCGGCGAACCAAAGGAGAAAAAGGCGAGGAAACCGAGAGCGCCGGCGAAGAGGCCGAACGGCTTGACAAACGCCGGTCAAGGCCTGGTACATGGCTCGCCGCAACGCCATCCTCCAAGAGGACAACGCTGCTACCACGCCAATAGCTGGGCCGAACTCCTCCGCCGCCACGGTTTCGCCGAGCTCTGCTTCCACCTCCTCCAACCTGTTGGCCGACCATGCCGCCGATGCACCCATCCCCGTCGACGACGGATCGCCGAGCTGTTTTATCTAGTTCTGTAATAAATTTGTCGCCGAACTTTTTGGGTGTATTTCTGTCAACACATTTGGCCGAGAATTTGCCGGCGGGAACGAGAAAATTTGAATATTTCGCCGTTTTTATTTCGCCTGGGAACACGGCCTGGAAGCGCGAGTGAGAGAGTGGGCGTTCCCCGACCGAAAACTGGCTCCGTCCAGCGCTATTTATGTCCAGATTTTAGCCTAAAAAATCCGAACGAGTAGAGATGCTGTTAGGCAGCTGGGAAGATCCTATCCACGCACCCATCAATCAAGGAAACCATCAGAGTTGTAAGCTATAGTTCTTATAGCTTCCTCGTGAATCCAACACATCACAATATGGGTTTGTGAGGCCAACCCACCATGAGCAAGTTGCCAGATTTCATTTTGATGTAACCCACCTTTTCGACCAGTCGTTTGTGGTCAGTTATGATTAAGCAATAAAACGAGGGTATCTAGGAAGACTGCAGCCTGTAAATCTAGACAACACAATCATTGTATATAAAATTTAGCTAGTTCAGATATGTTTGTATTATTTATTTATTTTCCACACAAACACAAGAATGCTGCCACTCAATATAGCAAACTGCAATCTGTTGTCAGATTTCTGAAGCAAAAAGTACAAATTAGGCATGCTATTCATGCAGACGAAGTATGGCCGATAAAATAATTGCCAACTTACAACAGTTAATAAGTAATTAGATTCATAATTATGTACTTGACCATTCTTGTTATTTTCTTTATGAATGTGAATCCTTGATCTTTCTTTTTGGTCAAACAAAGCATTCAGTATTGGACATGTTATAGGGCAGACCAGAGTTATTTACAGAGGCCAACATATGACAATAATATAGTCAGCTGAACTAAACAATACGTGCATAACTTACATTAAGCAGACACGATTCAACGCTCCAAGTAACAAGTAAGGAGAGATCTTTGTCTGCTGCCCGCGATGGAGACAATCATACCGTTCATCACGGGGGCTTGATATGATGGAACAGATGGAGGTCGGCTTGTAGCTAGCAATACCTCAAGCCGCGTTCCCTGCGTACCGCCAATTACGAATACCGCGAGGTCTTCCAACAGGCTTTTCGTGCCTAGCAGAAAAGGAAGAACGAGTCCAACGATGCACATTCAATTTGGGAAGTCTATCTGCTAAGTGCGCGGTTGAACCTCGTCTGTCGTCCTCAGCGTCTGCCAGCATCCCGTATTAGGTTTGGTCTTAGACATTTGTGGAAATGATCTTGCTGACACCTCCCACTCTTAACTAGACATCTTGAGTGAAGAAAACATAAGCCCATGGGGCACAACTCTCACACCTCGAGGACACTCCCCATGATCAGTTCCCCTTCTATTTTCCTTCTCCTTTGGTGTTTCGCATCTGAATGCTTTATATACAAAGATTGAGAACAAACAAGCGGAACAATAGATGAAACGAATTATGACATTCGTACATACTAGGTTGACAATCAATTGGTGTTGAAATTATGACATTCGTACATACTAGGTTATGCATTTGTACCGCTGCTTACAGATGAGACGAGCTAGTGCATATGTCAAGAAAGTAGATGAAACGAGAATAATAGATGACCTAAAAGCCCGGAATTGATTTCTTTGACTTTGCTCATGCATGCTGGTAGTACTGCTATTAGTTAGTACTCCCTCCGTACTAAATAGGATACCGCTAAGTTGTCTAAATCTTGATATATCTATATACTAAATAGTGTCTAGATATATCTAGATTTATAAAAATACATGGCATGCTTTTTAGAACGGAGGGAGTACTACAAATAATCAACGAAACACCCCTAAGGCTGGAATTGGTTTCTTGATTTCTGTCATACATATTTGTGATACCGTATTAGTTAGTAATAAAAATAAACAATGGAATACTGAGGCTCTTACATTTTAAATAAAAGATAAATGCTATGGCGCCAACTTCAAAAGTATTTTCCTTTATACTAATCATATATAGTTGTGCAATCGCGAAGAGCTTGCTCCATCAGCGTTCAATTTTTTAGCCTTGAAGTTGGACACTTTTCGATTCATTTTGTCTTCTATATCCTCCAGGAGAGCACATTGATGATCAATCGCACTACGAACTTTTTCCTGGCATAACCCCTCGCGTCGCCTCCTCCTGGAGACCGATGGGGCCTATCCCTAGCACCACCGCCACCTCCCCCCCTCCTTGCCTCTCCCCCCTCGTCACCCTCGGAGGCCCGCCGGCCTAAGAGTGCGGCGCCGGTGATGGGGGTGGCGGGGATCCGGCCCTGGCACTAGCATGGTGGAAGGGAGGGATTCCCCGGCGTTGGCGACACAGCGGACTAGTGGACCATCTGATCTGATTTGGGACGGTGGGCTGCTGGGCCGTGCTAGTTCATCTACTCTCCACCTGCGGTGTTGTCTTTTCATCGAGCTAGCGGTCATGGTGGCCTGGGTCACCATGGATCTGTCGTTCTTTTCCGGTGGGTCTTGGTGACCGGTGAAGACCGGCGGTGTGGGGGCTTCCGGTCTGGCATTGAATAAAGGGGGTTGGTCCTAGGATCCCTCTCGCTCCAGGACAAAGATCTACCTGCTCCATGTGACTTCATCGATCTGGTCAGAGTGTTTTGTTCCGGAAGATTCCGCTGGTGAACTCCAATGGACGACATGCCGGAGTTCGCTAGATTGGATGGATTTCGGTCGCGTGTAACCATATTTTATCTGACCGTTTGGTTTCAGAGGGAGTGCTGTGAAACTTTACAAACTGTTGCCATCAAAGACATGCCATTAGTCCCATGGTGAAGTCAGGCATGGAGAATAACATGAAAGCCAAGGTGTGAAGAACGGTAATGGTGGTGTGAATCCTATTTGCGATCAGGTTTTGGCTTGGTGTTCTAGTTCTTGGAGCAGCGATATTGGAAAGTGGGGGCGATAGTACATGAGATTTTCAGAGTTCAAGTTGCCGGATGAAAATCCAACGTCTGGCCTTCATTGGTTGTGCCTGGCAATGACCTTGTTCAAGGCATTGTTTTGTCAGCGCGGACTTTCTTCAGGGTAAAAACCTATGATCGATGATCAGGGTGATGACGGCGCTAGTGCACTGTTCCCTTCTTAGAGGCATCACTTTTGAAGAGGATGGATTTCTGGTGCTGCATTGGTGGTGTTTGGTCACTGTTGTAGGGCATAGATCACTAAAGCGGGACTTTATTTTTTTCCTGTAATTCTTCTTTCTTTTTTTGGCTGTGTGCATCTGTAATGCCATTATGGTAATGCGTTGTTGCAGATGCTGGGTGTAATTGATACCTTGCGATATTAATATATGCTTCTTTCCAAAAAAAAAAAGAGACCACATTGATGAAATTTGACGTGATTTGTGATGCTTGCTCAGGCATCTAGCAGGTCCTATCAACCCAATAGTCATCAAGGAAATAATCAGAGTTCCAGGCTGCAGAGGAGCCACCATGCTAGCTGTATATAAAGGTAGTTTGGGTGTATTTGTATCATTTATTTATTAATCCGCACAAGTATATCAATCTTGTCATTCAGTATAGCGGACTACAATTTGTCTTGGGCTTTCTCAAGCAAAAAAGGCACAATTATGCATTGCGTACCATTCATCCTGATGAAATAGAAACAGTAAAATAATCATCAACTTGTAGTAGGTAAATACTTAATTCAGTTCTTGACAAATCTTTTTTTGTAGCTCTGAATCCTTGATATTTTTTTCTGATCAACCAAAGCATTCAGTATTGGACATGCTATAGAGCAGAAGTAGATTTATTTGCAGATTGTATTTCATAGAGGACAGCATACTATATCATTGCGGACTTCAAATATATTAGATACATCATGAACGGGGCGGTGCACATCTAGTGTACAGTATTCTGGCATAGACAGATGGTGGTCAGCTGGACATGGGAGGCGTGTGTCCTAGCAAGATAACCTTGGCAGTTTGTTCATTATGTGGCGAAGCTGATTTATGTGACTCTGTCTGAAGCAGACCTGTGGACAGCAGCGTCCACCAGAGTGTTGTACTATTAGGCCAACCGTGAAGAGCAGTGGAAATCATTTTGCTGACACCTTTCACTCTTACGTACGTGTATATAGCAAAAACAAAGACAATCAGAGGACCATGGGGCACAACTCTCACGGCTCGACGACATTACCCACACGTTTCTCTTCTACTACTCTTTCGTTTCTCCTCGTATTTCACAGTGTTATAATATATATAACAACGTCTGAGAACAAACAAGAAGGGGGTAGGGAATTATATGTGTGAAACAAGTAGGGTTCTATTGATGGTAGTCTAACATAGTACGTGTGATGTATTATGGTTTACTGCTGCTTACACATGATACGGGTCAGTGCATATATCTACCAAATAGATGAAACAAAAACAATGGATGACCTGGAAAGCTGGAATTGATTTCTTGACTTCTGGTATATACATTCTCAGAGTACCATATTAGTTAGTACTAGTACATATAGACAACCCAACCGTGAGGGTTCCTGAATTTCAAACAAGAGATGAATGCTACGGCGCTAATTTTAGAAGTGTTTTCCTATATACTAGTAGTAGGTTGTAATCATGCAATTGCGAAGATCTTGAACAACCTTTTCTTTCATTTGTAGGCAAAACATGAACTAGTTTAGTGATGGATCGTATATTAATGAAATATGCATGGTCATCCTTTGGTTGAATGTTCGTCCCATTCCAAAGTAATGAACACAAATTGAGATACATATTTTTTGACAAGAGCCTACCGAACAAGAAAAAAAGTGAGTAAGCTACATCGGCATTGTGTTGGCCTTTCTAACACATTTATTTGTTTTGTTGGGTACATATGCACTTGAGATTTCAATGTTTCTGGAACAGACAATGCACTTGAGTGTATCGTATGCGTTGGCAGCCTTGGAGGCAGATTTGTCCGTTGCCAGACAAGTGATCTTGATTCTTGGGCACAATAGCTACATATTAAGATGTGCGTATTTCATGGGTGTAAAACTATATATAGCTAGACTAAAAATGATCTGAGTTTTTCGTATTTTCCATTACTTTTTCTTTAGTCACTTACTTCCATTTTTACTTTTTTCTTATCATATATTTCATTTTATTTTGTTTTATTTTATCTTCAATTGTTATGTTTTCTACTTTTAATTAATTTCACGTACTTTATCGTTTTGTTTCCCATCTGTTTCACCCATCGCTCGCGGACATATATTTTCTATTTGCATTCTGGGAGACCCTTTTGAAAATATTTATTAGTTCATCGACATTTTCATGTTAGTTTTTATTGAATTTTATAAAATATGAATAATACACTTGAAAACTTTTCAATTTTTCTGAGAAAGACAAGCAATTTTCTAAGCGCGTGTATGTTTTTTTTCAAAATACACAAACATTTTCCCCAAAAATATGAATATTATTTGCGAAAGGCATTATTTTAAGAAGATGGCATGTAAAAAATTGTGATTTATAAGAATAAGTTTCATTAGTTTTTTGAAAAATTTATTTGATGTGATAAAGATCTTGAAAACTATATAAACATATTGGAAAAATGGGTGAAACACCTAAGCTATAAAATATCAGAACATATTTTACATATATTTCATTAAGTTGTATGAATCCTTTTGAGTTATTATGCCATTTTTGTGTTGAGAGTCAACATGGACGTCACTATCTGTATACAAAACGCAAATTTGAAATGTAATGACAAAAAAACATGGGTGCAAAATAACTTACATTGCACCTTAGGTGTTAAATAGCATGTCTATTGTTTATTAAGTCTGGAATAAGAAGAATAAGATATCTCATGGACTTCATCCATGGTTAATGTCACATATTTAGGTTGGCTTATAACACAATAGTCGCTCGATTCAACTGGTGGGTGTTTTGGGGCGGAGGTGGGGGCGTGAGGAGACAAAGAAGGAGGGGCTTAGCCAGAGGATGGAAACCGGCAAGGAGACTAGGAGTATCTTGGTAGAGTGAAAGGTTAAGTGGGTGTATCTTCCTTAGTTTGTCTTAAGGATCCTAAAGTACCAGCTGAGTATGGTGCATCTAGATGGGTGAGTAAATGCAAGTGCTCGAGAGTGTAAAATCTATATACTTAGTCTTGTTTCAAGGTCATGGAACGTTAGTGTCAGTCACACTATTGTCTCTTTTCAAGTCCTGGAGATTTACATAAAGCTTGTTAAAATATGCCCCACAACATAACTTCACTAAATGAACAATAAGACATTGCAACGAATGATACTTGTGATACAAAGATCGATGGGGTGGTGGTGAGATTGTTGGGAGCCTTAGAGTTGAGGCCAAATCCAACCATGGTCGTGCATTCCCATGAGTGAGCGATGGCTTCCGTTAGGTTATAAGTCATCAAGAGAGAGTGCATGAGGTCGCACGACCAAAGATATGAGTTCCTTATGATTACTTGGTACCATTTGGCACTACCATCGACTTGTCGCACGTAAATACATTGCTTGATTGCGGTACTCAATCCAACCCCTCCTGGCTTGGACTCGGTATTCGCAATACCCCTTTGTTTGTTATGTCATGCTATGTTCTTACCATGTTGTAGATTATTGTTGTTATTATGATGTTTGTTGCATGATTATTGGATTGTTTACATCTTGTGGTTATGTTACTTGCAAGTACATCATTGTACTCATACTGACTTTTCATGTAGCCAGGTTTGGAGAGGATTCATCTTCTACTCAAGCAAGAAGATAGATCATGAGAGATGCTAGGATCAGTAGCCCAGCCAGAACCTATGGAGTGGAGCCGCTCCAAGCCGTATCTTTGCATATGTCTTCCGCTGCCAGTTAAACCTATGTATCGTGTCATGCTTGGTTGACATGTTGTCCTACCAAGGTGGCTTTGTGAACCATTTATAGCACCTTGTGACTATTTGTGTAATGATTTCAATCATTGTTGTGTTACTGAAACATGCGGCTAGTTATCTTGGGATGGTGCATGGGGCGACCTGCGCTCTGACAATAGTTGTTGATCAGCCATTTGATCACTAGGGTCATCTTGCCCAAGTTGATTACAAGGTGTCAGTCGAGTTTGTTGTTTTTCTCGCCCTGTATCAAGAAATCTGTGACGCGCAGGTTCATTCTTAGTGGCAAAATGTTCTAGTGAAGAATTTTTGGGTTCTTAAAGGGAATGCCACCTAATTTTTTGTACTTTTGAATTGCACTTTATTTGAATTGTTGTATGAATAATTTTATTCTTATGTTTATATTATTGTCTGAAACTATTATGTGTTTTAACTATGTAATATGGTTTGCATTATTGTATTCAAAACTATGTGAAATCTTGCTATTTGCAAAAATGACATCTTTTTTGGGGTCTCCCCATATTGAAAACACCAGCATGAGATGGTCATGCCATATTGGAAACGTCGGTGTGAGATGGTCCTAGCAATACACTGGCAACATGTGTCGGCACCTCCCATAGCACATTATAGGTGTTATTTTGAACCATGATTTGGATACTATCAGTGGAGATACTCTTGGAGCGAAGCATACCATTCATCATGGATGGCTATCTAGAATAGACAATTGTCAACAAGCGACAAACAAGGCGCCCGACAGCATGTGCGTCCTGCGTTTCAACTTTCTACGAATGTGACAAGATCTATAAGAATGCTACACTGGCCTAGCAGGATATATACAACGAACTAGTTCATGATGCCCTTTTAATTTGGGCAATCTACCACCTAAGTCGTGAAACTGATTAAGAGCAAGTACAATAGGTCCTAGTTAGCTGGCTATAAGAAGATCCATGTCAGCAAATTCCAAGGTGGAGGAGAGAGAAGGGATGAGAGAGAATAAAGTGGATGCTTCACTTGTCGCCGGCGGTAGTCCAAGAACCAAGAAATTGTAGCCTGCATGCAGCCTAATGCTACCACTAAGATGGACTGCTTGCATTAAATACAAAGCTTGTTAGTCTTGCATGCAAACTCAATAAAGTAAAGGTTAAATATTAAAGTATTTACTAGAGACAACCCTATAGCCTGACTATTGTACAAATGCTTAGTACTAATGGATGCAAGTGACATGGCAGATGTATATAGCCGGCATCAGGCTACATTATTGTTCTTGCTCTAATGCGCTGGGACTGAAGTTGTCCTCGGTACTCTTGCGTTCGCCTGCCTCTAGAAGTACCAAGGACTAGTCTATTAGACTATTACTCATAGATTCCTCATGAATTGAGCACAGGCTGCAGACCGTGGGCTTGTGAGGCCAACCCATCACAAGCAAGTTTTCCGATATCATATTTATTGAAATAAGTATAGTTTTTGACCGGTCATTTGTGGTCCGTCATGATTAAACCATGAAACTGAGCCATTTACGCAGAGCCAAGCATGTAGAGTTATCAGTTATTCAAATTCGGACAAGACATTCAGTTCTTATAGAGTCTAGCCAGTTTAAATTTATTTGTATTATTTACTTACTTTGCCACCCAAATATACAGATGTTCCCCCTTCAATGTAGCAAACAACAATCTGGCGTCAGCTTTATGAACTAAAAAAACACAAATTAGTAGTATCATTCATGCGGATAAAATAAGAACAATAATAAAATCACAGCCGGTATTAATTACTTAGTAGCACTTCCGTAGTTCTGTTCTTAAACATTCTTCTTACTCCCTCCAACCATAATATGTGGGACGACGCTAAGCGTCCCCCGGACGATGCGTGCGATCCATCATCCTGGTCCGGAGCCGTCCGATCGGCTAGATCGTAGCCGTCCAATCACCCAGCCTGTTATAACCCCACAGAAGCTTCAGAAGCAAAAAATGGTTTGCTTGCAGCAAAACGATAGCAGGACCAAGCCCGCAGATCCCCGCGGCTATTCCTCGCCGCACGGCGCACGGCGGCGACAGCTGCAGCAAAACCCGACGGCGCCCATGGCTCACCTACGCCCATCCATCAAGTACCCCACCCCTGTTCATCCTCACCACGCCAATCCACCGCCAATCGTCGCCTCGAGCAATTCTTCGAACCCTGTAGCACGGAGGCGCCATGGATCAGATTCGGCGAGCTGCGGCGCCGGAACTCAGTTGCAGCAGCAGTTGCGCGGTGGGTACAACAATCCCGGTGTGTTCTTCGATCAAGACCCCGAGACTGATCTCCCAGCTCCTGCCGCGGTAAGTATTTTGAAGCTAGGGTTTGAAGTCAATGGCAGCAACTAGGTTTTGAAGTCCATGGCAGCAATTTTTGCTTTCAACTTGCTACAGTAGCTAGCTTCAGTAGCAAAAATCAATGTAGCAAAGTTGTTAGCAAAAAAAAGTATAGAAATTAGTATTTACTATGTTGTTGCATTATTTAGTTGATTTGCTAGAAAATTAGTATTGCTGCATGTACCAATTATGGTAGCAATTGTTTATGGGAGCCATTATGCTGCGTTCATTTGGTAAAATTTTGCTATCTTGTGATTTTCCATCTCTGAATCTTATTCTGAAATGCAGGGATTTGTAGCTGATAGTATGCTTGGAGGTTTTGACCTGAACCAGCCTCCGGAAGCTTATGCTGCGGGCATTGGAGAAAGCAATGATGAAGGACAACAAAGGACAGAATTTCAACCTGGGCCTCAAAGTGTAGCAAGTGACAATGCTTCAATTGCTGCTGAAAATCCCGGGGAAGAGATTTGCTCTCACCCAGTTGTTCCTTATGTTGATATGACCTTTGATGACCTTGTCGTGGCGCAGCAAGTGTATAATGACTATGCTTTCAAATTTGGCTTCGGAATACACATAGGAAATACAAAATACAGCATGGCAAGGGGAGCAGCAAAGGACACTATTCTGAGCAGGGTGTTTGAGTGTGTGCACACCGGGAAGCCTGTTGACGAAGCAAAACAACATTGCAGCACAACTGGTCTTGTTTCTAACGGAGAAGATGCTACAATCGACATGAGCAACACTTATGCACAGAAACCTCACATCAAGCAAGCAGGTTTGAAGAAGGATGGCACTGACTCAAGGCAAAGAAACAGATTGCTGTGGCTTGGTTGTAAAGCAAAGATGCTTGTTGGGAAGCGAGACGGGAAGTGGACTGTAACAGTTTTTAACGAGGAGCATACCCATCCAATGGTGCAGCAAATTGGCAAGCATAGGTATTATCGTTCTCACGGGAAAGTTTCCGAAGAGGATTTCCAACTAATAAAGACCTTACATGAGCAAAACATAACGACAACGCAGATGATGGGGTGCCTCGGCAGTGTTCATGGGGGTGATCCTAGATTCCTTGGGTATGTGAAGCGTGATATTTCCAACATTAGAACAATGCTGCGAGAAGAAGTTTTAGAGCGTGATTTGAGCATGACAATTGAATACTTCGAGATGAGAAAGGCAGAATGCCCTCAGTTCTTCTTTGAGAAGCAAGTAGATAAGGACAATGCTGTGCGGGCACTATTTTGGGTTGATGGAAGGACAAGGGCACTATACCCCAAGTACAAAGACTGTGTTTTCTTCGACACTACATTTTGCACCAACAAATACAACCTTCCATTTGCTCCGCTTGTGGGTATCAACAACCACACACACACACAATAGTTTTGGGATGTGCTCTCCTGCCTGATGAAACAATTGAAACTTTTGAATGGGTTTTCAAACAAGTGAAGAAAGCTGCAAATGGGTTGTGCCCTGACCATATCATGACTGATCAGGACCAAGCAATAGGCAGGGCGATCAAAAATGTGTTTCCTGATGCTGTTCACAAATGCTGCCTATTCCATGTGCTGCTTCTTGCAAGAACGAAACTCGGACCTCACTTGAGAGAAGGCCATCCATTCAGAGAAGCATTCTATGCATCTATCTATGGCACTGACACGGTTGCTGAGTTCGAGGTCTGCTGGCAGACAATGCTACAAACCTTTGAAATGGCTGAGAACAATCACCTGCAAAACATGTGGAAAACAAGGAACACATGGGCATCTGTATATTTCAGGAAAAGTTCCTTCCCATTCACCAGCACAACTGGCAGATCTGAAGGTCTAAACAGCTACTTCAAAACACTAGTTCAGCCAAGTGACATGATATGGAACTTTGTGCAGCAATATGAGTTGTGCTAGAACCTGATGCTTGATCGTGAAGACAATGCAGGTTTTACAATGGACACGACAACAGCGCCACTTTGGGGCAGGTGAGTGCTATAATGTTTTTTGCTTCAGTAGTATGTTGTTGCTTCAGTAGTGTGTTTTTTGATTCAGAAAGTGTGTTTTTGCTTCAGAAGTGTCTTGTTTGCTTCAGAAGTGTGTTTTTGCATCAGTAGTGTGTTTGTTGCTTCAGAAGTGTGTTTTTGCTTCAGTAGTGTGTTTTTTGCTACAAAATGTGTTTTTGCTTCAAGTAACTTTGATAGCATTCCCTGACAATGTGTGAAACTTATTTTCCTTGCAGTTGGAGCATTGAAAAGCAGGCCCTTGAATTCTACACAAGGGGGGTTTTTGGCAGGTTCCAGAAGATTCTTGAAGCATCAACAAGGTTTTATCCACTCCGGGCAGAGGCAGAAATGCATTGTTTCGATCTTGTACCAAACCCCGGATTCGATCTCAAGACATATCGGGTTGAGGCAAACATTGAAGAGGGGATATACTTGTGTGGCTGCAACTCATTTGAGTTGTGTGGACTGATATGCCCGCACATCGTCAGGGTGATGGTGCAATTGAACATCCAGAGAATACCAGACCGATACATGCTCCAACGTTGGTCTGCTGCAGCAACAACACCTACCCCTGATCCTGGTTCCAATGCAGCAATATTTGGTGTGTCGGGCACAAATACTCTCAAATACAACTCATTGTGCAGGAAGTTTAATGACTTGGCATCAGATGCATGTTTCAACGATGAAAAATATCGTGTTGTGTCAAAAATGATTGATGAAGCAAGAAAAATTGTTGCTGCCATGAGGAGTGCTCCGGATGATGCGCAATAAAATTCTGTGGCTCATGAACAAGGCTTGCCTCCACACCAAGGTGAACAACAACCTACAGACACATAGCAGCAACAGCAAGATGCTCTAGATGATGGTCCCAGTAGCATGTTGAAGAACCCGTCACGAGTTAAGCCAAAGGGGCGTCCAAAAGTAAAGTCAGTTAGAAGAAAGCAACTGGTTGAGATTCGGGATGAAAAGAATGCAAAACGAAGGAAGAAAGCACAAGAAGGCGAACTACATCCCACGGAGAAGAAGACAAAGAAGGCAACTACCAAGCGGAAGCCAAAGGCGCAGAAGTTCCCGTACTGCCATGAAGAGGGTCACACGGTGCAACAATGTGTGTTATTCCAAGCTATGATGTCGGGCAATGCTGTGAAGATAGATTTGAATCTCTAGTTTTGAGTACCTATTTTTTTCCATACATACAGTCACCATTGCCTTGTAAAGTGCTTCCATACATACAGTAAAAGTTCATATTGAGTGTGTGTGCAGCAACATGTGTGAACAGTTGTATAAAATTTCCAGATTTTACCATATTGTCATTCCTATAGCATTTGTGGTAGCAAATTTTTACTACATTGTGAGTAAGAACGTTCAACCATGTTAGCATTTTTGCTCTGATAATGCAGCAAAACTACAATTATGTCCAGATATTCAAAATTTTGTTTCTGGCAGCATATCTGGTGTGATGGGTAACAAAAACAAAAAAATAAGATGGCATGTGGTGTCCTGAATTTGAGAGCAAAAAATCTGCAGGATGACATGTAGCATTTCATATGCACTGTTGAAGCTGCTAATATATTGGTTTCTGGCAAATATGTACTACTAATGTAGCAAAAATGATCTTTATACTGCAAACATGAATGAATCCAGCATTTGAGTAGCAGAATCAGGACAATAAAAAAGGGAGGAGGACCATCAACACCAAATTGTCATTAACATTTGTCTTAATTTCAGAAGAACTAGTTATGCGATTACACCGAACCATCATTCACGGTTACATCGCACTACAAAAAAAAGTTTCCAGCATTCACGGTTACATCGCACTACAAAAGAAAGCTTCCATCGCACTACTGCTACTACATAAGCTAATCTACTTTGGGTTCAACTCCTCTTCCATGAGCTTCTCCACCGAATCTTGGTTCTCCCTTGCTTCAATGAGATTTGCTGCAAGAGTCCTGCGAAGATCCGGGCAGCAGTTGTTGTCGAATTCCGCCATGACCTTGCCGTTGAAATTCTCCATGAAGAGGATGCCAAAGAATCCACAGTCAAATCTGGAAAATGCAGAAAAGAAGCAAACAAGGAGCTAAATGTGAGCAATAAACTAATGATGGAAGAATTTTAAAAAGGAGAAGCTAGACCCAAAGGATGCAAACTTACAATGTTACTTGCTGCGGGTGATCAGGAGTCTTGAGAAGGTATAGCTCCATGTATTTAGCAAGTTTAGGAGCTAACTTTGATGCATCAACAAGAGTGGTGAAGTTCAAAAACTGCACCATTCAAACAAGAAAAGGTTGATTATTAAATGAAGAAAAAAAGAAAAGACGGAAGCTACTAAAAATAGCATGAACATTTCTTGCTTCATCATACCAAGTTTCGTGCAAGCTCATCCAAGAGACCAGCCCCCTTGTCCATCTTCATCGAATCAAAGATGTGGTATTGCTTCATTATAATGTTGACAGTAGGTACAACCCAGTGCTCATTCCTCACAGTAGGGAAATAAAGCTACGAAGCATGTAAACAAAAAACAAGATTAAACAGGATGTATCATGTAGCAGTACATGTAGCAAGAAAAAGTAACTCACAATATCACACTTTAGGATCTTGTACTTTGCACACTGATCATTGAACTCATCCAAACAAGTTGCTGCGTTGAATGTCTTCGGATCAGCAACCAATTTTTCCTGTTATCGAGGATAACAACAAGATCTTGCTCACCACAATACGAAGCAAATAAAAATAGAAAACAGAAAAAAACTACGCAGCAAGATATTGCTCACCACAATGTTATGCGTGAATGCATATCTTCTTTTCTGGCGTGCACTGTTGTTATAAATAATCATAGCCTCGTGGTTGAACTTCTCAATCCACACATCCATCACCTCGGTGCTAAGAAATGCACGTGGCTTTAGAGATTCTTTAAAACCCTTGTATGTGCAAAAGTAGCGTCCAATTTGCACGAAACACCTCCTGCAACCAAAAAGCAAAACACATCATTTAAATCTGAACATGTAATCTACACCCCCTACTACAGATGCTGCAAAGCTCATGTAATGAAGCATATCGAACAAATGGAAAAAATGAATCAAACCAAATTGATGAAGAAAATATTTTAGAGTAAATAAGCTACTAAATAACACAATTGTAGCACAAACAGGACACTAATGAAGCATCTCCAGGAAAAAGTTGGAAAGGGACAAAAAGACATCTAAATCAGTGTAGCAAATAAAATACAGTTAATGAGCTAAAAGATAAAACAAATGTAGCAGATTTCAATAGCTTCTGAAGCAAAACAAAATGTGATAGAAAACTCACTGGCCCTGTCCCTCCTCCTTCCTCTTCTTTGTGAGCCTCTTAAATGTCCTTCCATTTGAGACAAACCTGGTATAAATTTCATCCTGATCTTTAGACACCTTTATCTTCTTGCTCTTTGGAGGTGTAAGTTCCTCCTTTGCTGCCCGCTTGAACCTCGTCTTCTTCTCATGTGTCACCATCCCAGAGCTTCCATCACCCTTGGCACTAGAATCAATAGGCACGACACCTTCCAAAGGACAAAAAAAGTCGTTTTTTAGCAAAACAAAAGTAAGCAAAAGTTATGCATAAAAGTAAAAAATGCTATGAAAGGGATAAAGGTACATACATGGTTCATTTCGATCCACTACACTAGGTGTCTCAACAGCAACTGAGGGAGCGAAATCTGGTACATCCACAGCTGGTATACCTGCAGCCACTTTACCTGCGTCTCCTTCAACATCATCAGAATCTTGCGAAACAGCTCAAAACCTGGAGCTTCAGGAGCACGATTCCATGCTTCAGGGTCTATATGTGCAGGACAAGGTGACGGGTCATGGCGCCGCGGTGACATGACCGGGCTATCAACAGGTTGCTGCTCTGGCACATCAATTCCTCCCATGGGTGATGAATCCAAAACTACAGCAGATTGTGGCATATCTAGTATGTGAACATGTGTTTGCAACTCAGACTCTTGCTTCTTCTCACCTCTAATAGCTGCTGCCTCATTCTCTTTTGCTTCATCCTCTATTGCTTCCGTATCGTCCCTTCTTGCTTCAGCAACATCCTCTTTTGTTGCATACACACTTGCTTCAACATCATCAGACTTGTTCAAACCGTCAAATGGTTCTTGCTCCTCGAAAACTTTTTCACGTTCTTCTTCATTGTACAGTCCTGCATCAGCTGGAAACACGACGCTAGGACCAGCCCCGTCCTTCAATTGTGCATCAATGTCGACCAATCACGCAGCCACGCGTTGGGAATGCATCCGTTTCAACCCAACAGCAAGATTCTTCATTGTAGTTTCAACATCAGACGCCCAAAAGGCCTTATGCTTCTCGGCCAAGTGCTTGAAGAGAGCAGGTACCTGATAGTAAGAAAAAGGAAATAAAAGAAACAAAAACATCAAAAACTAAACATAAGCATGGCAGCAAAAAATCTACACCATGTTAGCAGCTACAGAAAACTAATGAAGCAAAATATAGAAACTAATGTAGCAAAAATGTTATAGTTCTGCAAGGGAAACAAAATCTGGAAGCAAAATATGTACACCAATGAAGCAACTACATAAAACTAATGAAGCAAACTATTAAACCTAATGTAGCAAGAATGTTATAGTTTTGCAAGAATGTTATAGAATCATGAAGCAATCTGATGCATATAAGGCAGCAATTTTTTTAGATAAGTAAGCAACCTATCTAAGGCAATGTAGCAATACTGAAACATTAATGCAGCATATTCTATACCTCCGGTTCTTGGCTACTGGGAAACACTAGCCATTCATTCAACGAGGCAGAAAGATTGACTTCAGATTCATCTAAAGTATGAGCTAGAGGAGCTTCGTTTACTTGCTCATTACCAAGATCAGTATTGTACGGAGTTTCCGATAGGGGGAGAAACTGCACACAATGACGATATAGTCAGATGACAAACAAAAACACAAAAAACACAAACAAGATAACCCATTCAATGCTGCAAGAAATGCCATACCAGGCGCCAAACGAAAACTATAGTATTGTTCAATATCTTAAGCTCAAGGTCGTGTTCCACAACAAATTCAAAGTCCCTGTTTGTCACGAAGCATACTCTTGGCAGTGACTTGTTGAATACATGGCCGCAGTTTCGTGGGAAGCTCAAATGGTCCATGTATGAAATCTATTATAGGGAATGGAACAACAAACTAGTAAGGGACAGAAATCCGAAGTAGAACGAACCATAATCCAAACTGAAGAAGTATGAAGAGCAGTAACGTACACTAAGGAAAGCAAAAGAGCCAGTGATCCAGAACTCATATTTGGTCTCTCCCTCGGTGAGCTTCAGTGGCATCGCCTTTTGTTTCTGAATATGATCCACTTGTGCCATAGCTAAATCCAGAAGGTGTTCATCCCAAGCATACTCATCGGTCTTGGTGGGGTCAACCATGGAAGCAAGATATTCAATGCTAATGTTGTTGGAGCTCTTAGGAGCAACCACGAGAGCCAAGCAAAGAAGGTCCCATGTCTGGATTATCGTTGCCTCGTCAGTGTTGGCGCACGATTCGAGCAAAGCTACTGCAGTAGCTATCTCAGTCCTGGTGCTACCAGCTTTGTAAATGTCCCGAAGCTCACAGGGGTCATTTTTATTCAGGAGCTCTATAGGTTTGTTGCCGCAGCGAATTCCGAACACCTTCTTCACCATATCTCTTGTGAAAACCATAATGTTTTTGCGTGTTTTATACTCCCACAGATTAGGATCAGTGTGCAATGCAATGTAATCTATCAACCCACTAGGAATCCTGAATGGCGACACATCTAAATATGATCTGAACGCACTCTTCGAAGCAATAACTGCACGCTTTTCGGGATTAAGACCTTTTGCCAGGGTGAGCAAACGCTTCGCAGATAGGCGGTTTTTAGAAATCCATGTCTTCGCCCTATCCTCCTGCACAACATCAAACACGAAAAACAAAACTCATTGCAGCAACACTAGTTGACAATGTAGCAGCTGCATTAAAGAAACAAATCTAAAATAGATAGATGCACAGTAGCAAAAACAAAAAAAAACGAAAGGTAAGGACAAAAACTGCCTAGAAAAGTTAATGAAAAAATTAAAAGAGTACGGCAAAAAATTAGTTTTATGGGGCACCACATAAACAAACATTGTAGCAAAACATGAATATGTAGCAAACAGATTGGAAAGGGACACCATCACAAGCAACAATGTAGCAAAAAAGGACAATTGTGCCTATAAAAGCTACTGTACCAAATTCCATGAATAGCTAGTTGTATGGGGCACCACATTAAGCAATGGTTGCAGCAAAAAACAAAAATCAAACAAAGATTCCTAGCAATTCATTACAAATACTAGCTGTATGAGCAATTCCTTACATACTTAGTAGCTGCAGCAGCAAAACATATCAAAAATACAGATCTAATATTTGTGTATGCAGCAATTATCAAAGGAAACATATCAAAATTAGTAGCTCTATACAGATCTATAAGATGTATCCTAGCAAAACATATCAAAACTAGTAGCTGCAGCAGCAATTATCACAGACACTAGAACATCAATGTAGCAAATCTCACAGACACAACAACACAGGAAACATAACAAGGTGAACATAGGGGAAACCCTAACTGGTGAAAACGAGGATGAACTCACTGCCATGGATAAGGCCGCGCCGGTTGCCTTCCCCTTCCGACAGGTCTTCTTCTTCAACGGCCCTGCAATAAACAGTGGATACTATCGGGATTCGAGATCCGAAGGGGAAAATAAGGGAGAGCACTGGGAGAGAGAGCAGCAAGGGGAAAATCGATACGGAGGAGAGGGATACGAACCGGCTGCTCTAACCGCCGGCGGCGCCATCCCCGGCCAGCACTCGATGTCGACGAAGGCTCTCGCTATGCGCTCCCCTCCGTCGCTGTCTCGATCGCCATCGCCGTTTCTGGAAACTGCCCGAATGAAGACCGGGCCGACAGTTTGGGCAATCTTCCGGGCCGTCCGGGTCTTGTGCACGTGGCGCGATTTGGACGGTTGGATCGCGTCCGATCCAACGGCGCGCGAGCAGGACGACTGGACGACGCGGCCGTCCGGGGGATACATATCATTTTCCCACATATCTATTATCTATTATATACTAAAAGCAATATAAGAGTGTTTTTCGAGGCGTTAGGTTGATCCACATCACCTAAATTATTTAGACAGTTAGATATCTAATTAGTGGCTACGATTTAATCAGAGTTGTACGTTACATAACAGATTAAACGTGACAAGCGGGTCACCCGCCGTGTAAGTCGTGAAGTGGTGCCCAGTCTTTCTTAAAAAAACATAGTAGGATTAGCGGTAAACTCTGCCCTAGAATCCTCGATCCCCTCCATGACGCTCAATAGTCTGTCCACGGTACACCTTCACGCGGGCGCCAACAGAGATCGACCATCGCTCTGCCTCCGCCTGCTGTTCAATCTATGTCGTTGTCCACCATGTCCAACCAGTAGCTGCATCTCACCAATCATATCAGACTTCAGGACTCATCCAGATCTGGTCATTAGGTACTGCTGCGATTTCGTGAAAATTAGGTACTACTGCCATCTCCTTCCCCATTCGATCTCTGCGTCATGTCCTATTGATCTATGTCAGCTAATACCGAGTGCTACGACTAGATTAATTCCCTCATACATCTCGCCGCCGTCCGTTTCCATCACAGGCATACGGCCGGATATATTACTCGACCTCCGGCACTGCCGGGAGCAATGTAATTCAACACCCTGCAGATGGACGGATGAGACCTGCAATTTCTCGGGGCAGAGGCAAGGAGTACCGCGTGCTACCGGCCGGGAAGAAGACTGTGTGGACCAAGGTAATGTGGATGCTGCTCATGTACGTAAGTGACGATGGGGTAGTTGGGTCATATAGCCATCAGAGCCAGAACGTGCACTAGCCCAACGAGAAGGAGCATCCAACAACGAGTGCACACCCTGGTGATTTTGTGGCATCCGGTCTTCCAATTAAAATTACTAGCTTCCTCCAGGTCCACAAGACCTTCTATTTGATGCATGCATCATTTCCTTTTTCACAATGAAGGACTAACTATTGTGTAGCTAATGTTGATCGGATGGAGAAAGTTCTTCATTCATGAGGTGATTTTTCTATACTATACAAATTTTTGTCACAACAAGAATGCAATTGTTCCTTGATTTTCCGTATTTCAATCATTTCATGGTAGTAATAATTTTTTTCCGTAGCGAACATCCATTGGGTTTCTCGGAAAAACTATATCCGTTGATTTTTCGTTTTCCTGCAATATCGTTCAACACAGAATACAATGATATCATGTGACTAAGGCATAAATATTTCCTTGCAGAAAGTTTTCAGCCGATTATACATTGTTTCAGTTTTTTTTGTATCTCTCAGGAATAAAGATAAACACATGGATGATTTTTTTTAGAGGATTGCCTAAGGCTGCGGAGTTTGTGTTTCCGTCAATGGTCATCCTATGGATTAAATTTTAGTTTTATATTCCAACCTAACTAGATCATGACCATTGGTGTGAAAGTAGCCGATCCTTCAGCGAGGATAAATAGTGTCAACACATATGGCCTAAAACATGCTTCCAATGGTGAGATTTCCCTATGTTGATTGGTCGATATTTAATGCCTCAAGTAGGCATAGAACAAAACATGGAGGTTAAGCATCCTATGTTATATATTTATCTCCATTACATATGCTAAGTGAAGGTATCCTGGTGACTAAAGCATCAATATTCCTTGCAGATCCCATTATACATTTTTTTTGTATCTCAGAAATAAAGATAAACTCCTAGACGAATTTTATTAGAGGATTTCCTAAGGTCATGGACTAGAGTTTGTCTTTCTGTCAATGGTCATCCTACGAATTAAATTTTCATTTGCTATTCCAACCTAATTGGATCATAACCGTTGATGTGAAAGCAACAACTCCTTCAGCAAGGATAAAATAGTGTCAACACATATGGCCTGAAGCATGCTTCCAACGGTGAGATTTCCATATGTTGATTGATCAATATTTAATGTCTCAAGTAAGCATAGAACTAACCATGGAGGTTAAGCATCCTATGCTATATATTGATCATATCCTTGCGTCTATATTACCGCTGAGATAAGTTTATATTTCACATAATTTAATGATTGTATTCACATATTTTGTATTGATGATAGGTCTTTTTAATAAGATTTATATCTCTATCAACTTCGTTTAGGTCTTCTTAATATAGTTTCCAACCACTACATGTTGCAGGTATTTGATTTAAAGTTTATCAATTGTCATCATTTAGGAATTTTTTACTACTACAAACATCCATATTAGTAGAATTATTGAGTGAGGTATTAATGGTGATATCGACAATAATGTTCGGAATCATAGATCTTTTGGTAAGACTTCTTCATCGGCACTCACATATGTATCTATGTACAACTATTGTGAGAAGTTGTTTTAGGAAAAACAATTACACAATATTTGTGATGGTTATCTAACCATATTGTTTTCATACTGATGCAACTTTATCTTGATGCACATGTATTTACACACTAAAACGCGCCTAGATACATGCAAATCTATAAAGTTGGTTCAACCAATTTAGAACAAATGGAGTGTTAGGTACCATGAATATCAACTTAAATTATGAAACAAAAAATTTAGTTCAACATGCACAACTAAGAAAAGACGGTGCCCTCGCATTTGCGAGGGCCATTCTGCTAGTTATGGATTAGAGAGAGTATTTTTTTATGGCTCCAAATTCTTGTCCTTTCTTTTTTGATTAACAACCAAAGCATTCGACATACTATGGAGAAGAACCAGAGTTGGTCATTGATCGTGTCTGATAGAGACCACCATACCACAATAGAATACACCACCGCGCACTTCAAATTCATTGAATACAATATATTAAGCTGATTGATGCAATGTCGGCTGAAGTGGCATTGCGGACTGATGGGTCGGACTGCATCAGTATTAGACTATCTCTCGCTGAAGTAGAAATCATTTCGCTGACACCTCCCATTCTTACGTAGCAAGCATGAATGAAGACAATCGAAAGTCCAATGGGCACAACTCTCACACCTTGACAGCCGTTCCACATTTGTTTCTCTTCTATTTAGTTCCTCTCTTTATCATCCACGTTTGGATATATATGTATAAAAACGATTGGGAATAGTATGTACGAAAAAGTAGTATTGTATATTGATGATAGCCAAACGTATTAGGTGATGTATTATGATACACCGTTGCTTACAGATGAGACGAGTTATTGCATATATCAAGAAAATAGGTGAAACAAGAACAACCCGGCAGGCTAGAATTGATTACTCCATCTCTTTTGGTTTGTAAGCCTCCGCTCTAAAAACACAATAGAGGACCTAATTACATGATGGATCATATGTGAATGAAGAATGCATGTGGTTAGTTCTACAATAAGAATTAAAATTAGATACAAATACTTTAGTTAGTACTAGGATTCTTGTGTTTCAGAAAAGAGCTGAATGTTGGGGCGCCGGTTTTAGAAGTATTTTCCTTTATACCAGTAAGATGCAATCATGTAGTCATGAAGAGTTTACTATCTATTTTGGTTTTGAGGCCCAGCTCTAAAAAAACATAGTAATAGTAAAAGAGGATATAATTACATACGGATCGTATATGAATGAAGTTTGCATGGTCACCCTTCGGTTGATTCTACATGAAAAACTAAACTTGGATAGAAACTCATGTGGATATACTTGGTGTTTGTCCATTTCAATGCAATGAACTTACAACCAGAAATTTGGATATATATTTTCTGGAGGAGACTAACAAACTAAAAAGAAGAAAGAAGCTATAGTCTCATTGTGGTTGCTGTTCTAACACAATTATCGGTATTGTTGAGTGAAATTAATGTTAGGTCACCTTGGTGTAGTGCAGATACCGGAAATATATATTTAATGTGGTGATCCTTATATTTCAGAACAAAAAATGTCTTCTTCTCCTCTCTATATATTTGTTAGATGCATTTAGTTAACTGAGATTTCAAAAAATTTACTTGAGTAAATCCAAATGTGCGAATCAGTCTGGATTCTCACCAGTGTTTACTTTTGATCCTTTCAGTTAAACATTATTCATTTTGTTTATTCTTCAATATCTTCTACCAAACCACGTTGACCCATTAGGTGTAATTTGATGCTTCCTCAGGCAGCCGGCAAATCATATCCACCCACCATTTGGAGAACTAATCAGAGTTTAGGCTCCAGAGAGGCTTGTAGTGGTGCTCATATTTGTGAATGCAGACACTTCCAATATTAGTGGTGAAATAGCAATGTATGTCGTGGTGCACTACAAGTTCATCGTGAATTCTGCACATGCTGCATGTGTGGATTTGGAGCCAACCCCTCGGGAGTAAGGTGTCAGGATAGTGGTATCGTAGCCTCCGGTAATTTATGGACCATCCGGATCAAACCATGATAAAATTGAGCGGTACTCCTCATGTACATGTCTGTCAATAATTCAATCATGGATAAGATAGTCATTGTTGGTTCTGACTAAAAAGTCAATCGACTCTAACACACAATATGGTGAACTAGAACCTGAAGCATGTTTTCTAAACTAAAGATCCACAACTTGGTCTAGTCTGAGTCATCACTGTAGAAATCATCTTCCCAATACCTTTCATTCCTACACATGCATGAATGAAGACAAACAAAATGCCATCAGATACTACTCTGCCACCTCGACAACCTTTCCCCATGTGTTTCTTCTCTATTTCCTTTTTCCCTTTTGTGGTACACATTTGGATCCTTTATAAAGCAAGGATTGGGGACAGAAAAGTAGGGGTAGCATATTCTATGTGTTGTCCTGATGACAGTTGTACATAGTAGGTGACTTATTATGATGTACTACTGTCTACTATTGCTTAGAAACAAAATGAGTTACTGCATATATGAAGAAAATCCATGGAATTACACCAGAGTTACAATAGGTGACCTGAAAATGATTTCTTGATGTCTGCCATTCATATGAGTATCTATTACTCTGAGTACCAAAATGAAAAACCAAACCTTGAGTGTTCTTGCATCTCAAACCGGTGCAACCTTATAGGATCATTTCAGAGTCTACTAGTCAGATTACAGGCCATCGGTTATTCAAATTCAGACAAGTCATAGTGTACAGGGTGCGGTGACCCAGCATACCACGGCATGATGTAGTACACTATAGTCGTTGACATAACACCAATGAAACACCTGTTCACTAGTATTACATCCCTCAGAGTGATACAACAGAAAAACAGCGGGTCCTATACATGGCTAAAGGTTACAATTCACTCTATACACAAGATCCAGAGAACACTCTAAGGTAAAGAGAGAGAAAGAACTTCTTACAAAGAAGAATCAAAGATAAACAACGCAAAAACTATTATACTATTAAGACTAGTATCTGAACTATTGGTTTGGCATTGCTGCTATTGTAATACACTAAAAAAATAGGTTCTATGGCTAGAGATTATATTCCTATTTAATCAGTAGCTTCGTCTTCACTTGAGTTGATATATATATTGACTTTCTTGATTTCATTGAAAAAACTTTAGCTTTTGATGATGACTCCTGGAGCATAACTTGATGTAGACGTCGTCTGTATTGGCTTCAGAATCTAGCAAGGGTTAAGAAGATACTTGAGTACGAGCGTACTCAGCAAGTTCACTAGAGAAGGAGTGTTTGATGCACTATATCTACAGCCACAGACCATAGGTCGTAGGCAATGCAGGTTTTCGTAAACATTTCTTCAAAGGTTGCTTTTATTCTGAAAAGCTATGTCCGTCAGCCTTCACGGGTTTACCAGAACTTTCATGGAGTTCCTTTCCCTCATCGTTCGTAGGTCCTTCCCAGAACAAGGAGTAACAAGTTCTTACACTCTGCAGAGGTGTGTTACTTTACCCATGAGAGATCAACTCCTTGTTGCACAACCGAGCAGCTTACCCGTCCACAATTCCATGTTGTGGGGCCCAGTAGATGATCCAAGCCAATCACTGCCTTCTCCGCGACCTCATATGTCTGTACGATCCTTCAGGGCCGGCTCACCTCTGTTAAGCCCCCTTTCGGGCAAGCTAAAACTCTGATAAGTTCCCAAAGACTCTATGACCTGGTGATGCCCGGAATAGTACCATTTAAATGGACTACATCCCTAAACACCATTCATAGATAATCTAGACACCAAAAGTGTGGGGCGTAAGGGTGCCCACCCATATGTTGAATCCACGCAAGGAATCACAATGTCACGTTAAGGTCGTCTTGCCTCCATACGAGAGGAAAATGATACAACTGACTTCTCCGTCCCATTTCAAATCTCATGGTTAACGCGGAATATACGGCGCAAGAATCACTAGCGACATTGGTTGTTAAGTCCTAGATAATATGTTCCTTTACCACCGAAACTTTTATAATAGTTTATTACCTCATGGTAAATAACCTATAATCATATTATTATGAAAATAGTGTTTTCTGACCTTTTTCAAATGCAAGTAATGACCTTACTGGATTTGCAAAAGTACTTTACAGAAAATATTCAAAGGACATGAGCAAGTGTGAACTTGCCTGTTGTGATTGCAAAATTATGCACTCGCGGTCTTCAAGACAATATAAGATCCAATATCTAAAATCAGCATCATTGGTCCGGTAAGGACTAATGTTTAAAGAAGCAATATGCTCTTATGCATAAGTAATGTAATGCATTTTATAAACACGGATCCCGGGGATAACGTTGATCTAGGGTTTGGAAACT
Source organism: Avena sativa (assembly GCA_916181665.1). Classification (NCBI taxonomy): domain Eukaryota; kingdom Viridiplantae; phylum Streptophyta; class Magnoliopsida; order Poales; family Poaceae; genus Avena; species Avena sativa. Next base: position 292,835,460 of record OV702296.1, read on the forward strand.
GGAATTGGTTCCTTTAGAATGTGTTGTCCTTTTAGATAAGTTTCACACTTGTGCTTCTTATTAGGGCTTGTGAGTGTGTGTGAAACATCATGTAAACATAATGGTATACAACAATAAGATACACGAATGTGGAATGCTACTCAAAGACTACTTATATAAGAATTGCCTTATCTCAAAACCTTTACTTTACAAGTATTGACATCTATAAGTAACTTCAGTATTAATAATTTGCAGTTATACAAGTAAAGTTTAAAACAATGTGATTGTGATTAATTGTCATCTATTGATTATGATAAGAGTCCTTGAAATAATTTGTTAAGAGTTGGGAATATTATTATAAGGTTTGTTGATTGAAGTGGAAAAACAAATAACTTTTGAAGAAAAGATTCCTTTTCTACGGTCTAAACAATCTTTGTGGTTAATCAAATGTGGTCAAGGTTATTTGTGCTTGATTGAATAGTTTGGACTTGGGATGCTTTATGACTTAACTATAACAGACCAAAGTTAACTATAAAACATATAACAAAGTCTTTAGCCTTATATTTAAAGTCTTGTAGACTAAAGTTAACTTTAAGAACATGGATGGATTTAAGGTGTAATGCTTATGATATTGTACTTGCTCATCTTATAATATTTCCTTAAATTTATTTAAGAATGGCATTACTTCTATTTGAGTAGTGGTTTCCTAACATTATAATGGAATAGAATCATTTACCTTTTTATGAATGAGTGGTTATAGTTTGTAAACAAGGAAGTAATATTACTTAACTACTTATAGATTCACTATAGTGCTTTGATATGTTGACAAGCTTATGGTTAAAGTAAAGGAATAGGTTTTATTTCACTACAAATTATTCTTGGAGATTTTAGATTGGATAAGGATCATTTTATAAAATAATGTACACTTATGGTTGAAGGATAATTCAATAAAATTGTATTTAAAGTGTGTTAAACCACTTTGACTTCATACTATCAATATTTAAGACTAATACTATTTATTAGACTCAATTGGCTAATTTTTAGAATTATTAGCAAATTTTATTTACCTTTATATGAATTATTAATTAAGGACATAGGTTTAAATTCAAGTTATTAAAGTGTTTTAATTTTTTATTTACTTCAAACGTGTATTATTATATTTTTCATATGTAAATATCATTTTTGCGATCATTTTGGTATATTACATTTATTTTGGGGATTTATAAATAATAAGATATGATTTTTATAAGATTTATTACTTTATAACTACTTAATAAATAATCAGTATTTCATTAAGTGAAATATTAATGCATGATTATAGTTCTTATTTTTCTAAGATTTTTGGTATTTTATTTATATTTTTAATATTTACCAATATTAAAATATAGATTATCTAAGTTTTATTACTTACAAACCTTTTATTAAATAATATTTATTTAAATAATTATAAGAATAATATTTGATAATATTTTTAAGTTGTAGATTTTATTTTTTTGAAACTTTCATATATTACACATATTTTTCCGAATTATAAATCAAAAGTTAATGATTTAACAAGATTTAATTATTTGATTTAATTTCTGAAATATTTAAATTTGGGCTTATAACATTTTATTTATTTCTTAAATGGAAAATAACTTTTTACACCACAGCCAAAGCTACCCTAGGTCACTGACCAGTGGGTTGAGACACATGAATCAAGAGTGGGATTTGTCCATCCATATGACGGATAGATATACTCTGGGCCCTCTCGGTGGAATGTCCTCCAATTAGCTTGCAAGCATGTGACTGGCTCACAAGGGATCACATACCACGGGAACGAGAAAAGAGTACTTATCGGTAACGAGGTTAAACTAGGTATGCAGAGATACCGACGATCAAAACCTCGGATAAGTAAACTATCGTGAGACAAAGGGAAATTGGTATCGTATGTAAGTAGTTCATTCGATCGCAAAGTAATCGTAGAAATATGTGGGAGCCATATGAATTTACAGATTCCTCTATTGGTTATTGTTCGGAGAAGTGTCTCGATCATGTCCGCATAATTCACGAACCGTAGGGAGACACACTTAAGGATTCGATGTTGTTGAGTAGTTATGGAATGATGAGTAAGAGACCGAATGTTGTTCGGAGTGTCGGATGGGATCCGGGATATCACGAGGAGATCCGGAATGGTCCGGAGAATAAGATTCATATAAGGAAAGTCCTGTTTCAGAGTTGGAGAATGATTCCGGTGTTTTCATCGGGAATGTTCTAGAAGGTTCCGGAAGGTCCGACACTCCGGAGGGGAAGGGTACATGAATGTGTTATATCAAGTTGGAATGGTTGCATCATGTACTAGGTGTCATCGCTGAGCAAAATAAAGTGATAAATCAAATCCTAGTTTGAAAAGTCAAACGCCAATTTCAAAAGTCAAACAAGTTTGCTTGGTGGAGGGAGAGTAGGAAACCTACTTGGGGAGGAAGTCCCTCTCCCTCCACCACCGGCCAAGGAGGCCGAGTTGGGGGAGGACTCCTTACCCCTTGGGCCGCGCCCTCCCACCTATAAAAGGAGGGGCAGGGGTGCCCCTCTAGACCTACACCTTGCACCCTCCAAACCCTAGCCCTAAGACGCCGGCGCCACCACCTCCTCCTGCTGGTGCCGCCGCCTAGGGCAAACCCTAGCCACCGACTTGGGCTTCCCCAATCCCTAGCCGCCGGCCTAGCCCTCTCTCCTTGGTGTGTCTAAAACCTAGATCACCGAGGCCTCTCTCATAGTCCACCATACTCGCTCCGGCTTAAGGCGAAGCCCTGCAAGATCTCCCCTCTACTTCCGGTACCACGTCGTCGTGCTGCCGGAATCGCGAGGAGAGTGCTACAACCTCTGCTGCCTGCTGGAACAAGGGAGAGGAAGGTCTTCATCGAGTACCGAACGTGTGACCAACTACGGGAGCGCTGCTGGAACACGGCCGGAAGGATCGTCTACACGATCTTGAGATCGGCAAGAGTACGACTACATCACCCACGAGAATCCGCTCTCGTTAACCGTTTTGGAATCTTCGAGGGTGAGTTTCACTATCGACTCGTTGCTACAATCTAGTAGATAGATCTTGGCTTGTTTGTTTGCATGCGGTAGAAATTTTTTGTTTTCCATGCTACGAACCCCTACAGTGGTATCAGAGCCGTGTCTATATGTAGATCTGTTGCACGAGTAGAACACAATGGTCATTGTGGGCGGTGGTGCTTTTATTATCAATTGCTTCTTGTGTACTTTGCATCTTGCGGTATGATGGGATGAAGCGGCCCGGGCTAACCTTACATGACATCGTTCGTGAGACTTGCTCCACGCTAAACATGCAACTTGTATTGCATAAGTGGCTTTGCGGGTGTCTGTCTCTCCCATTATAGTAAGATCCAATTTACAACGGGCACTTGATAGTTCTAGCATCAACGTTGTGGTTCTTGTTCGTAAGTTAGAGCGACACTTATTGAAAGCCCCAAACCACGTAAAATATGCAAAGAAAATTAGAGGCGTCTAACTTTGTTTTGCAGGGGTGTGCTATGATGTGATATGGCCATGATTGTGATTATATTTGATGTATGCAATGTTCCTTATTGTAAGTTGGCAACCGGCAGGAGCCATATGGTTGTCTTTAATTTCTGTTAAGACCCGTGTGTCTATTCAAAGTAGTTGTAATAGTTGAAGCTGGTGGATGACAACCATGGAGCAGTGTCATTGACCTTGATGCAATGCCGTTGATGATGGAGATCATGTTCGTGCTTGAAGATGGATGATCGGAAGCACAAAGAAGAAAGGCCATATCATATCACATATTATGAATTGCATGTGATGTTAATCCTTTATGCATCTTGTATTGCTTAGTTAACGACGGTAGCATTATAAGATGATCCCTCAAGCACACAAATTTCAAGTTTTAAAGTGTTCATACTCAGTTAGCACCGTTGCTAAAGCTTGTTGTTTCGAAGCACCACGTGATGATCGAGTGTGTTAGATTCTGCAAGTGTATACAACGTGAGCAAGCCAGTTTTGCTCATGCAGAAGCTAAGGTTTGATCTTGACGAGCCTAGCATGTACAGACATGGTCTCGGAACACGGATCACCAAAAGGTAAAGCATGAATCATATAGTAGATATGATGAACATGTCGATTGTTCGCCATTGAAGCTACATCAACTCTCGTGATGATCGGTTTTGATGTGGTGGATTTGGTCCGTGTGATCACTAAAACAATGTGAGGGATATTGTTTTGAGTGGGAGTTCACCTAGATTAATTTAACTATTAATTAGAACTCAATTTGTCATAAACTTAGTCTAAACTATTGCAAATATGTTGTAGATCAATGGCGGCCCCTACCATCAATTTTAATGCGTTCCTAGAGAAAGAAAAGTTGAAAAACAATGGAAGCAACTTCGCGGATTGGTTCCGCAATTTGAGGATTGTCCTCAATGCTTGTAATTTGACCTATGTGCTAGATGCACCGCTGGGTGACCCGCCTGCAGCTACTGCTACCGATGAAGTAAAGAATGTTTACCTCACTCGGAAGAATCAGTACTCCACAGTTCAGTGTGCTATCTTGTATGGTTTGGAATCGGAGCTTCATAAAAGGTTTGAGAACTCAGACCCACATGATATTGTCCGTGAACTCAAAATGATATTTGAGGCTCACGCGACAGTTGAGAGTTATGAGGCTTCTGAAAAGTTCTTTAACTACAAGATGGAAGAGGGCAGCTCTGTCAGTGAGCATGTGCTTAAAATGTCTGGGCACGCAAACAAACTCCAAAGTTTGGGTATAGTGATTCCTAATTCTTTGGGGATACATCATGTCCTCCAATCACTACCACCAAGTTACAAGAACTTTGTGATGAACTACAATATGCAAAACATGGACAAGACATTGCCAGAACTCTTCTCCATGTTGAAATCTGCAGAAGTGGAGATCAAGAAAGAGCACCAAGTGTTGTTGGTCAATAAGACCACCAAATTCAAGAAAGGAAAGTCTAAGCAAAAGAGACACTTCAAGAAGGGTGGTAAGAAAGTTACCGCACCGGCGAAGAAGACCAGGGCTGGACCTAAGCCTGATACTGAGTGCTTTTACTGCAAGCAAGAGGGTCACTGGAAGCGGAATTGCCCAAAGTACTTCGCGGATTTGAAGAACGGCAACATCAAGAAGAAAGGTATATCTGATATACATGTTATTGATGTGTATCTCACTAGTACTCGTAGTAGTGCCTGGGTATTTGATACTGGTTCGGTTGCTCATATTTGTAACTCGAAATAGGTGCTGCAGAATAAACGGAAGCTAGCGAAGAACGAGGTGACGATGCGCGTTGGAAATGGATCAAAGGTTGATGTGATCGCGGTCGGCACGCTACCTCTTCATCTACCATCGAGATTAGTTTTATACTTAAATAATTGTTATTTGGTGCCTGCGTTGAGCATGAACATTATATCGGGATCTTGTTTATTGCGAGACGATTACTTGTTTAAGTCCGAGAATAATGGTTGTTCGATTTATATGAGTAATATGTTTTATGCACATGCACCTTTGATAGATGGTCTATTCTTATTGAATCTCGATTGTAGTAATACACACATAAATAACATTGAGGCTAAACGTTTGAAATTGAGCGATAACTCGACCTATATGTGGCACTGTCGTCTTGGTCATATCGGAGTGAAGCGTATGAAGAAACTCCATTCCGATGGACTTCTTGAATCACTTGATTTCGAATCACTTGAGAGATGCGAAGCATGTCTGATGGGTAAAATGACTAAGACTCCATTTTCTGGTATGATGGAGCGAGCTACAGACTTATTGGAAATCATACATACCGATGTGTGTGGACCAATGAGTGTAGCATCGCGCGGTGGTTATCGTTATGTTCTTACCTTCACGAATGACTTGAGTAGATATGGGTATATCTATTTCATGAAACATAAGTCCGAAACTTTCGAGAAGTTTAAGGAATTTCAAAGTGAGGTAGAGAATCAACGTAACAAGAAGATTAAATTTCTTTGTTCTGATCGTGGAGGTGAATATCTAAGTTACGAGTTTGGCGAGCATTTGAAGAAATGCGGAATACTTTCACAATTGACACCACCGGGAACACCACAGCGTAATGGTGTGTCCGAACGTCGTAATCAAACTCTCTTAGATATGGTTCGTTCTATGATGTCACTTACAGATTTACCGCTATCGTTTTGGGGTTATGCATTAGAAACAGCCGCATTCACTTTAAATAGGGCACCATCTAAATCCGTTGAAACGACACCATATGAACTATGGTTTGGGAAGAAACCTAAATTGTCGTTCCTTAAAGTTTGGGGTTGCGAAGCCTATGTAAAGAAGTTACAGCCGGACAAGCTTGAACCCAAAGCGGAAAAATGCGTCTTCATAGGATACCCGAAGGAAAATATCGGGTATACCTTCTATCATAGATCTGAGGGCAAAATCTTCGTTGCCAAGAATGGAACCTTTCTAGAGAAAGAATTTCTCTCGAAAGAAGTGACTGGAAGGAAAGTAGAACTCGACGAGGTTGTTGAACCTTCTCTCAAACTTGCGAGTAACACAGCACCGGAAGTAGTTCCTGTGGCGCCTACACCAATAAGAGAGGAAGCTAATGATAATGATCATGAAACTTCGGTTGAAGTTGCTACAGAGCCTCGCAGGTCAACGAGAACTCGTACCACTCCTGATTGGTATGATCCCGTTATGAGTGTCATGTTGGTGGACAACACTGATGACCCCGAGACATATGAGGAAGCGATGATGAGCCCAAATTCCAATAAATGGCAAGAATCCATGAAATCCAAAATTGGATCCATGTACGAAAACCAAGTATGGACTTTGGTGGACTTACCGGATGGCCGGAAGGCTGTCGAGAACAAATGGATTTTCAAGAAGAAAACATATGCTGATGGTAATGTTACTGTCTATAAAGCTCGACTTGTCGCAAAAGGGTTTCAACAAATTCAAGGAGTTGACTACGATGAGACTTTCTCACCAGTAGCGAAGCTAAAGTCTGTGAGGATCATGTTAGCAATCGCTGCATATTACGATTATGAAATATGTCAGATGGATGTCAAAACAGCGTTCCTCAATGGAGACATTGATGAAGAGTTGTATATGATGCAACCCAAAGGTTTTGTCGATCCTAAAGATGCTAACAAGGTGTGCAAACTTCAAAGGTCCATATATGGATTGAAGCAAGCATCCCGAAGTTGGAATCAATGTTTTGATAAGGTGATCAAAATTTTTGGTTTTATACAAACTTATGGAGAAGCTTGTATTTACAAGAAAGTGAGTGGGAGCTCTGTAGCATTCTTAATACTATATGTAGATGACATATTGTTGATTGGGAATGATGTAGACCTTCTTAATAGTGTCAAGGAATATTTAAATAATAGTTTTTCAATGAAAGATCTTGGCGAAGCAGCTTACATATTAGGCATAAAGATTTATAGAGATAGATCAAGACGCCTAATATCATTGTCGCAAAGTACATATTTGGACAAAGTTCTAAAGAGGTTTGGAATGGAAGATAGCAAGAAAGGATTCTTGCCCATGTTTCCCAATACGACCTTGAGTAAAACTCAAAGTCCAGCAACGGCAGAAGATAGAGAAAGGATGAGTAAGACTTCCTAGGCCTCAGCCATAGGATCTCTAATGTATGCCATGCTATGTACTAGACCCTACATTGCATATGCTGTTAGTTTAACTAGCAGATATCAAAGTGATCCAGGAGTGGATCATTGGACAGCGGTCAAAAACATCCTTAAGTACTTGAGAAGAACTAAGGATATGGTTCTTTCTTATGGAGGTGATGAACAGCTCGTTGTTAATGGTTACATCGATGCTAGTTGGAACACCGATCCGGATGATTCTAAATCATAATCTGGATACGTATTTATTTTGAATGGTGCAACAGTTAGCTGGATGAGTGCAAAGCAAAGCGTTGTGGCGAGATCTTCAACTGAATCGGAATACATAGCTGCTTCGGAGGCTTCACAAGAAGCGATATGGATGAAGGAGTTCATTACAGAGCTCGGTGTGGTTCCAAGTGCGCTGAATCCAATGTCTATCTACTGTGATAACATGGGCGCCATAGCCAATGCGCAAGAACCAAGTTCACACAAGAAGCTGAAGCACATCAAGCTGCGTTTTCATGCTATTCGAGAACATGTCCAAGACGGGGACATAAAGATTTGCAAAGTACACACAGATCTGAATGTGGCGGATCCATTGACTAAACCTCTCCCGAGGGCAAAACATGACCAACACCAAACTGCCATGGGTGTTCGGTATATTACCATGTAATCTTGATTAGTTGACTCTAGTGCAAGTGGGAGACTGTTGGAGATATGCCCTAGAGGCAGTAATAAATATAGTTATTATTATATCTTTGTGTTTATGATAAATGTTTACATTCATGCTATAACAGTATTAACAAGGAAACATTAATACTTGTGTGATTTGTTACCTAAATTAGAGTCCCTAGTAAAGCCTCTTCATAATACTAGCTTGTTGGTTAATAGATGATTGTGGTTTCCCTATCATGAACATTGAGATATTATTAACAACAAGATCATATCATTAGGAGAATGGTATGATGGACATACTCCTATAGATAAGCGTAGCATAAAGATCAAGTTATTTTAATAGTTCAATTGCTATATGCTTTCTGATACATAGTAACATAATTCCTTCGACCATGAGATCATGTTTATCACCATCACCGGAAGGATGATTTGATGACATCAAACACCACACCGTAACTGGGTGGCTATAAAGGTGGCATTAAGTGTTTGGAAAGTATGGGTTGAGACACATGAATCAAGAGTGGGATTTGTCCATCCATATGACGGATAGATATACTCTGGGCCCTCTCGGTGGAATGTCATCCAATTAGCTTGCAAGCATGTGACTGGATCACAAGGGATCACATACAACGGGAACGAGAAAAGAGTACTTATCGGTAACGAGGTTGAACTAGGTATGCAGAGATACCGACGATCAAAACCTCGGATAAGTAAACTATCGTGAGACAAAGGGAAATTGGTATCGTATGTAAGTGGTTCATTCGATCGCAAAGTAATCGTAAAAATATGTGGGAGCCATATGAATTTCTAGATTCCTCTATTGGTTATTGTTCGGAGAAGTGTCTCGATCATGTCCGCATAATTTACGAACCGTAGGGAGACACACTTAAGGATTCGATGTTGTTGAGTAGTTATGGAATGATGAGTAAAAGACCGAATGTTGTTCGGAGCCTCGGATGGGATCCGGGATATCATGAGGAGATTCGGAATGTTCCGGAGAATAAGATTCATATAAGGAAAGTCTTGTTTCGGAGTTGGAGAATGATTCCGGTGTTTTTATTGAAAATGTTCTAGAAGGTTCCGAATGGTCCGGCACTTCGGAGGGAAAGGGTACATAAATGTGTCATAACAAGTTGGAATGATTACATCATGTACTAGGTGTCATGGAATTGGGCCTGAGTCCAAATCCAAAAGGAAGATGATCAAACAGAGTCCACTATAACATGGTCCGGTCCATGTCCAATCCAAATCTAACTTTGCGTTATCCAAGTCTATCCAAGTCCAAGAGCTGTAAATGTTGGATATCCAAAGTCCAATGGATCTTTGCTGACACGCACATGAGTCGTTGTAACTCTGTGTGGTATATCTGCGCACGCCACTAGCAGCAAATAAAATATAGTGCATGCAGTCCATACGTATGCTGTATATATATATATATAGGAGTACTATATATATACGGTAGAATTCAACACGGGGACGCTCGTCCAAGGCGAGGGCCAACGCGTGTTGCTGCCGGTGGTGGCCTGCTATTTGTATTACACGAGAGGTTGTTACACGTTGAGCTAACTAGTCCATTGGATATTGGGCTATCCATTTTAGAAATCCAAAGTCCGTTCAGGTTGTTGGATTTTAAACTCCATTGAAGTCCATGCCCAGGTAAGTCCAATCCAATTGAATCCAACGACTCATAGGTCCAAAGTTCATTGGACTATCAAAATCCAATTCCAGATTTAGGTGTCATCTTTGAGCAAAATAAAGGGATAAATTAAATTCTAGTTTAAAAAGTCAAACGTCAATTTGAAAAGTCAAACGACAAGTTTGCTTGGTGGAGGGAGAGTAGAAAACCTACTTGGGGAGGAAGTCCCTCTCCCTCCACCGCCGGCCAAGGAGGCCGAGTTGGGGGAGGACTCCCTCTCCCTTGGGCCGCGCCCTCCCACCTATAAAAGGAGGGGCAGGGGTGCCCCTCTAGACCTACACCTTGCACCCTCCAAACCCTAGCCCTAAGCCGTCGACGCCACCACCTCCTGCTGCTGCCGCCACCTAGGGCAAACCCTAGCCGCTGACTTGGGCTTCCCCAATCCCTAGCCGCCGGCCTAGCCCTCTCTCCTTCGTGTGTCTAAAACCTAAATCACCGAGTCCTCTCTCATAGTCCACCATACTCGCTCCGGCTTAAGGCGAAGCCCTATAAGATCTCCCCTCTACTTCCGGTACCACGTCGTCGTGCTGCCGGAATCACGAGGAGAGTGCTACAACCTCCACTGCCTGCTGGAACAAGGGAGTGGAAGGTCTTCATCGAGTACCGAACGTGTGACCGACTGCGGGAGCGCTGCCGGAACGCGGCGCCGGAAGGATCCTCTACACGATCTTGAGATCGGCAAGAGTACGACTACATCACCCACGAGAATCCGCTCTCGTTAACCGCTTTGGAATCTTCGAGGGTGAGTTTCACTATCGACTCGTTGCTACAATCTAGTAGATAGATCTTGGCTTGTTTGTTTGCATGCGGTAAATTTTTTTTCTTTTCCATGCTACGAACCCCTACACATCAGTGTCTCACCCTGATTGCAGTGGTGGTGTCGGCGAGTACTGGTGTGGTCGGAGACGAGCTCTCCGACGAGGATTCCGACGAACTTCCGCAAAGAGGAACGGCAAAATTCGCCCTCTCCAGTGCTCCCCTTGATGCAAGACTCCACCTAGAGGATCTACGGAGCATGGGGAATCTCCATGGCAACTTGGAAGACAGTGGGGAGGTGCGACACGACGGCGAGGCGAGCTAGGGTTTCGGCATGGTTGGGGAACGAGGCAGGGAGAGTTTCAGAGGGGAAAATGAGGATGAGGACGAACGAGGACGTCGCCGTGGCCTCCTTATCCTCTCCTGGCGACGGCGATGTGCATCTTGACGCACTGATGGCGGCGGACGGCCTCGGCATCGTCACCGAGCTGCTTCCAGCTGGAGGAGACGACGATGCTCATTTTGAAGAAAACCCCCTGGTAAAATTTCAAACTCCACCCGCAATCCTACATCTAGTCCCACTTGTCAGTCACTGTGTGAATGAGCTGGGCTCGCTGTTGGGCCGAAGAGGGATGCACGTGAGTGGTAGATGGTGGAGAGAAGAAATGGGCCACGGGCCAGAAACTGTTTCCTCTATTTTTTTTTCTTTCTATTTGTTTTCCATTTTCTGTTTTATTTTTAGATTAGTATTTTCAACATTTAATTTGAACTTTTCTTTATAAAGTTTATTTGCTGAATACTTGCAGCAACAATTTGTATTAATTGTGATTTATTTTGTGAACCTTTATGATAAATATTTTTATATTTCTTTATTTTCTTTATATGAACCCCTTTTAATATTTTTTAGAAGCCTTTGTTATTAATTTTCTTTCTATACTAAACCATGGCTTTATTAAATGATATTTTCTTAGTTGTTTAAAAAAAACTTAATTCTAGTTAGCTCATAGTTTGGATGGAAATTTTTATATAACGATCCTATATCATTATTTGATGCATGATAAACAAAGGAAATTATTTGGTTAATATTACTCCCATTAATTCAGGAAGTAGAAATGTATATATTCTATTATAATTAACATAGAAGTTAGGGTTTGAATTGTAAGTGCTTACCCTGGAGTTTAGGGTTCTTAATATACTTATGTTCTTTTGTTGATAGAGGTTTATGGCTAAGCATATTGTCTTTTTGTTTGTGATCTTTAATGATATCACCTTTTAAAATAGAAAGTGATTAACTCGAATGTCTGATGGATAAGAATTGATAAAAATATCTCCTAAACATATATGGTTAAGACAGTTGAAAATGTTAAAGATGTGCTTAAGTGATTTGCTATAGGAAATATTCCTATAAAGCATTGTGGAAATAATATAATTTATCCAAAAAATGAGATGGATATTAAGCTGGATCATAGATTTAGGGTTTAATGTTTACCAAGAATTACTATCTTCCATAATTCATAATTCTGTACTTCTGATTAAGGAATTCCTTTCCTAGATATTCTACTCCTTCATATCCATCATCATGTGCTAACATGATGAACTTTACTTCACAAGAATATCCTTATCCACCTTTTATTCCTCTAAACCCATTGATAAACCCAATGAGTTTGACACTAAAGCTTTTCATAATATTTCACCTATCCATACTTGGTTATATCAACTACTCTTCGGCTGATAATCTCCAATCCAACAAGTAGCTACTTCTAACTCCATTCCTATTCTTCCATAATCATCCACCACTAATATTACTTCAGTAGATGTATTTATAATTAGATATACATCAAATCCTACTTCACCTCAAGTGTTTACTCTTTTTCCAGAGGAAAATACTAACTCTATAATTCAATGCTGCTCTAACATCATCTTAATCATACAATCTTATCTTTACTTGACTCCAGTATCTCATATTAGAGTTCAATCATGTTTTACCCACCAATGTTACTTATACTGGATATAAGCATTCAATCTTGGTGACTAAAGCATGATCATTATAATCCTTTGATCCTTTATGATTTAGATTTCCAATTAGCTAGTCAAGGCTTCATCAATATAACCTTATAGTTGTATTGAAATTATCTTCTTAATATCTCTAGTGGATTAGGGAATGTTATTCATGGACTATACCTACTTAGTCCAATAGGATTACTCCTGGTAACTATCTTCAATAATCATCCTTATAATATTTACCTTAGATACCCTTCTATCATTTCAGGAGGGAGTTAACTCCATCAGTAATCATATTGATTTTATTCACTTCCAACACTCCCATCCTAAGCATGATATTTATATCTAGCATTACCATCTACCTCTTAACTTATTTTTCTAAAGGACTTTAAATGAATGTTATGATAAGGATAAGAGTTAATAGCTCCAGTATTGATAGTTTAAGAATTGGTGAATCAATAGTTGATTACTTAACATTGATGAACAATAGATATTAGAATAAGGTTTAATAGAGATGATAAAGATTCTTATGGAAAGAAAGATATGTGGTAAATGATCTTAACTTGATTTCCTTGCTACTTAATCTCACTAAAGGGTTAAGGTTAGATATTATCATGATACTCATAGCAAGAATAGATAAGAATAAGATAGGTCAGGATTAGTTATTACATTCTTCTAACTTGAGTTGTAGTCTTAACTTGGTATTCATGAGTTGTTGTGATGAAATTATGATATGATCCCTTAAGGATTAGATATCAATCATTCAGCACTGCATTATGATTTAAATTTTATTATATTTGATCTATCCTTAGATCAAATTATGTTTACCCATATAAGGTTTTAGCAAAGGTCATGTTGAAACTTATCGCAGTCAACTTGATGATTTACTTCAATTCAATCAAGTTGAGAGAAACTTCAATCACTTTGACAAGTCTTGTTCAAAAGCGCGAAAATTATTCGGATTTTTTATGCATGAATGCAATGCACACATCTGGGTTCAGCTTATTTCTAAGCTCTAATGTTGCGATGTTACACAGGGCTAGTTTAGATGTGTTTGTATTAGTATTTGTTTTTTCCTGCACAAGCACTTGAAAGCTTACAATCAATATAACGTACTAGTACAATCTATCTTTAGCTTTGTCAATCAAAAATACATAATTAGGCATACCTTTCTCGAAATAGGTTTTCGTCCCGCTTTATAAATAAAGCAACCAGGTGAGACCGCTGCTGGGCCAGACAGCACAACGTCCAAAAGAAGAGACGCAACATGATAGAAGAAGCACAGACAAACACGTCCAAAAGAAAAAAGAAACACAGATGGCAGTGAGTCGACTAAACAAGGACGATACAAGACCGCTGCGCCCACCGGCTCTGTCCCACCATGCTCCAAACCCTCCGATACACCCCGTACCAAACAACACCCTCGCGGAGGAAGGCATCGACGCTCGATGTAGCTACCCGGACCAGTGAACTGGTCCTAGGATTTCCCCCGGTACTCGGGGCACATAGGAAGAGGGATCTCCGCGACGCCCTCCAAGAAGGAAATGCGCCACTCGAAAGCGGCACTGCGGTGGTGTCGTCTAAGCCGACAAGGATTTCTCCCGATTCCCTCCCCACCAAGGCGCCCCGAGGCACACCGGAGCACCACCACCAACCTTGCCACCCACGAGCATGCGCCACCATGCTCTCAAAAACACCCTCGCCGTCTCTTTGAGGACCTTGGTGTGCGACCTACAAGACGGAGGACAACACCGTCACGAGACAAGGGACCGCAGCACCGAAGCCGTGCGGGAGGGACTCACCTCCACCACCAAGAGGTGGTAGTCGATCGGACAGGGTATCCGAGGCACACCAGGCCTCGACGGGCCCGGTCAGGCCCAGAATGGGCATGTGAAGCCATAGTCACCCCGCTGCAACAGAGTATCAAGCGAGTTTGATGAACCCTTGGAGGACAGGGGACGGCTGCATTGGACAGAGGGTGGCCAGCTGCACGAGCGACTAGAGTGAGGCGCCTGGCTGTATGCCCTGTGTTTCGGCTTCCTACACGGGCCTAGCAGGATACACGGAATGAGTCACAAAACTGATTAATGCAATATCGGCTGAAGTGGCATTGCGGACTGATGGGTCCGACCGCATCATGCATTAGACTATCCCCAGTTCGAAAAAAAATGTATTAGACTATCTTTCGCTGATGTAGAAATCATTTTGCTGACACCTCCCATTCTTACGTAGCAGGCATGAATGAAGGCAATCGAAAGTCCAATGTGCACAACTCTCACACCTTGACAGTCGTTCCACATTTGTTTCTCTTCTATTTAGTTCCTCTCTTTATCATCCACATTTGGATATATATGTATAACAACGATTGGGAATGAACAAGAAGGGGTAGAGAATAGTATGTACGAAAAAGTAGTATTGTATGTTGGAATTTTGGTCCAAAATAGTCCAGCTCATTTTTTCATTCCAATAATTTCTGAAAATCCTAAAGGCCCATATGGCCCATTCATGCTTGCAAGAGATGGGACAAATGTTTAGTCCCACATTTCTAGTTGAAGAAGGTTTGCACCAGCTTATATGGGAGGCTCTCATACCACTTGGTAAAAGGATGAGAAGGAGAAGAGAGAGTTCCACACGCGCGCTCGCCGAGCCGAGTTCTTTTTTTGCCACGCATGACTGATACATGAACGGGTATACAGAATTTGAACAGTCTGCTAATGAGTTTTAAATACGACTCAGTGGAGGTTTAATTCGAACTTAGTGGAGGCTGTTTGGCTTCGGTCGCTGCCTGTTCGTTTCCTCTTCCAACGCCGCCTTTCGTCTGTCTACCCGTGCCTATAAGAGCGTAAGGTCGCTCCTTTCCTCTGACATCTGTTAGAACCATCGCCTCCAAGTTTCAGAGCACTGAGCTACCACCAGTTCTTCCCCATCCCGTCTTACTGCGTGCACCGTGAGCCGGGACAGTTGGCCTCCGGAACCCCGCCTCTTCGAGTCATGTACGGGAGAAGGGCGATAAGGTTTTTGGGGAGCGCTATCGGCGCGACTACTAGCTTCATCACGGACTCCTTCACCGACGACGATGACTTCTTCCCTGCCATCGAGAAACTCTTCCTCGACGACATGGGTGACAACTCCAACTCCGGCGCACTGCTGTATGTTTTCTTTCTTCATCTTGTTTATATTATTTCAATCTATCTGCAACTCTCTGCACACTTCCTGTCAGAATACTTGGCTAGTTTATTTTCGATCGTTCTAGTCATGTTTTACCTACTTTTTATTTCGCATAAATCACTTGGTAAATTGCTCATATTTCCAACAATCAAAAACCTTATTATAGGCAATTTACTTCAACTGGTTTCGTGGCATCTGTGAAGCCACCTGTTTTTGAGGGTACGCACTATAAGAGATGGCGCGTGAGAGCAGTTCTTTAGTTTGAGAACATGAACTGATATGACGCCACTCTTGGCAAGCCTGAGGAAGAGCTTACTCCTGCCCAGGAGCAAGTTTTCCAGAAATCTGACAAGCTTTTCAGGGCTGCTCTGTTGTCTGTGCTTGGGGAGAACATTATTGAACCCTATATGTCATTTGATAATGGCAAAGACACGTGGGCTGCTCTCGAGATCAAGTTTGGAGTCTCGAACGCTGGCAGTGAACTGTATATCATGGAGCAATTCTATGACTTCATGATGTGTGATGATCGCTCCGTCGTTGAGCAGGCTCATGAGATACAGGCACTGTCCAAGGATCTTGAGTACTTCTCCTGTGTGTTACCGGACAAATTAGTTGTCGGGGCATTATTGCCAAGCTTCCTCATTCATGGAGGAACTTTTCTACTTCTCTAAAGCACAAGAGACAGAAGTTTTCCGTACGGGATCTCATTGGAACTCTTGATGTGGAAGAGAAGGCGAGAGCAAAAGACACACGTGCTCGAGTTGTTGAGGGAGGTTCAAGTGCCAACTTGGTACAGGAAAAAAACTTCCAGTCCCACAAGTTCAAGAACAAGAGCAAGTTTGATGGAAAGGGCAAGTTTGATGGGAAGAACAAGCCCTCATAGTCTACCAATTTCAAGAAGACGACTAATAAGAAGAAAGATTCATGTCATGTGTGCGATGATCCTGATCACTGGGCTCCTAGCTGCCCCAACCGCTATGACATGCGCCAGCATGGGAAGAGCGGCAAGGCCGCTAATATTGTCATGGGCGACGTTGAGATGAAGGATGTTGGGTATGGTATATTACCTACTATCCTTTCATTATGTCATTCTCCTGATAGGTGGATTGACACGGGCGCTAATGTACATGTTTGTTCTGACATTTCCATGTTTTCTTCATATCAGGTCAGAGCGACTCAGTCCGTGCTGATGGGGAATGGCTCGCATGCTTCTGTTCATGGTGTTGGTACGGTCGATCTGAAGTTCACTTCGGGAAAGACCGTACGCCTGAAGAACGTGCATCATGTTCCCTCAATAAATAAGAATCTTGTTAGCGGATCTTTTCTATGTCGCGATGGCTACAAGATTGTTTTCGAGTCCAATAAGTTTGTACTATCTAAGTTTGGTACTTTTATTGGTAAAGGATATGAGTGCGGAGGACTGTTCCGCCTGTCATTATCAGATGTTTGTAATAAAGTTGTGAATCATGTTTCATCTGATCTTATATCAAATGTTTGGCATTCACGTCTTTGTCATGTTAATTTTGGTTGCATGACGAGGTTATCTAAAATGAATTTAATCCCAAATTTCACTACTGTCAAAGGATCTAAGTGCCTAGCCTATGTGCAAGCAAAACAACCTCGCAAGTCACATACGACTATAGAGGTGAGAAATTTGGCACCACTAGAACTCATACATTCTGATCTTTGTGAGATGAATGGTGTATTGACAAAAGGTGGAAATAAATATTTTATGACGTTGATCGATGACTCTACGAGATACTGTCATGTGTATCTTCTGAAAACAAAAGATGAGGCTTTGAGTTTCTTCAAAGTCTATAAAGCTGAAGCGGAAAACCAACTTGATCAAAAGATTAAGAGGCTTAGGTCTGATCATGGTGGGGAGTATTTTTCCAACGAGTTTGACTCCTTTTGTGCAGAACATGGTATAATCCATGAGAGGACACCTCCCTACTCACCCCAGTCAAACGGGGTATCCGAAAGAAAGAACCGCACTCTAACAGATTTGGTTAACGCCATGTTAGACACATTGGGTCTCTCCGAGGAATGGTGGGGGGGAGGCATTACTGACCGCATGTCATGTCCTAAACCGAGTGCCCAAAAGGAACAAAGAAATTACTCCATTTGAAGAATGGGAGAACAAAAGGTTAAATCTCTCTTTTCTACGAACTTGGGGTTGTTTGGCAAAAGTTCATGTGCTAGTCCCCAAAAAGCGCAAGCTTGGACCAAAAATTGTGGACTGTGTATTTCTGGGATATGCTTTTCATAGCAATGGATATCGATTCTTGGAAGTAAAATCCGAAGTACCAGACATGCATGTTGGTAAAATCATGGAGTCGAATGATGCAACTTTCTTTGAGGATATCTTTCCCATGAAGGATATGCCTAACTCATCAAGTCAGGAATTAGATACAATTTCTAAACCAATCATTCCAGTCGAACACCTAGAAAATCCTGAGGAGGAGGATAACGAAATTCCTAAAAGGAGCAAGAGACAGAGGACTACAAAGTCTTTTGGTGATGATTTCGTTGTATACCTCGTGGATGATACTCCCACTTCTATTGCAGAAGCCTATGCATCTCCTGATGCTGACTACTGTAAGGAAGTCATTCGTAGTGAGATGGACTCCATTTTAGCTAATGAAACATGGGAGATCACTGATCGTCCTTATGGGTGCAAACCTGTAGGATGTAAATGGGTGTTTAAGAAGAAACTAAAGCCTGATGGCACTATTGAGAAGTACAAGGCAAGGCTTATGGCCAAGGGTTATACCCAAAAGGAAGGTGAAGACTTCTTTGACACTTACTCACCTGTAGCAAGGTTGACCACCATTCGAGTACTATTTTCTCTGGCTGCCTCACACGGTCTTCTCGTTCATCAAATGGACGTTAAGATGGCTTTCCTAAATGGAGAGTTGGATGAGGAAATTTATATGGATCGACTAGATGGTTTTGTAGTAAATGGTCAAGAAAGAAATGTGTGCAAGTTGCTGAAGTCTTTATATGGTCTTAAACAAGCACCTAAGCAGTGGCACAAAAAAGTTTGATAAAACCTTAACCGCTGCAGGCTTTGTTGTAAACGAAGCTGACAAGTTTGTATAGTATCGCCATGGTGGGGGTGAAGGAGTTATTCTATGTTTGTATGTTGATGACATACTGATCTTTGGGACCAACCTTACTGTAATTGAGGAGGTCAAGGATTTATTATCTCAGTCTTTTGAGATGAAGGATCTAGGAGTAGCAGATGTTATCTTGAACATCAAACTGTTGAGAAATGATGATGGTGGGATGACACTGCTTCAGTCTCACAATGTGGACAAGATTTTGAGTCACTTTGGGTATAGCGACTGCAAGTCTTCTCTAACACCGTATGATCCTAGTGTGCTACTTCGAAAGAATCGAGGCACCGTTAGAGATCAATTGACATACTCTCAAATAATTGGCTCGATTATGTACTTGGCTAGCGCTACAAGGCCTAACATCGCGTTTGCTATTAGCAAACTCAGTCGATTTGTTTCAAATCCTGGAGATGATCATTGGCAAGCTCTTGAAAGAGTTATGCGCTATCTAAAAGGCACTGCAAGCTATGACATTCACTATACCGGGTATCCGAGGGTATTGGAGGGTTATAGTGATTCAAATTGGATATCTGATGCTGATGAGATAAAGGCCACGAGTGGATATGTGTTTATACTTGGTGGTGGCGCTGTTTTTTGGAAGTCTTGCAAGCAGACCATCTTAACGAGGTCAACTATGGAAGCAGAACTCACAGCACTAGACACGGCCATTGTTGTAACAGAGTGGATTCGTTAATTCTTGATGAACTTACCTGTGGTTGAAAAACCTATACCCGCAATTCCAACGAACTGTGATAATCAAACTGTGATTATTAAGGTGAACAGTTCTAAGGATAATATGAAGTCCTCAAGACATGTGAAGAGGAGACTAAAATCTGTTAGGCAAATGAGAAACTCCGGAGTTATTGCATTGGATTATATCCAAACATCTAAGAACCTGGCAAATCCCTTCACAAAGAGACTATCACGCAATGTGATAGAAAATGCATCGAAGGAGATGGGTATGAGACCCACACTATGAGTTTTCCACAGTGGCAAACCAATCTATGTGATCGGAGATCCTGTGAATTAGAATTGGGAGACAAGCGGTTGGTAGACTGAGAGGAAAGTATCCCTACTTTAATAAACACCACTCTGTGAAGATGCAATACTTTCCTATTCTGCATGGCAGGTTGATTTTTATCTTAATGTGTTCTAAATGGCTTAATCTTAAACAGAGATGTTGTCCTACAGAACATCTTTTGAAGAACACACCTATATGAGTTTGACTGTCAAACGTCGCAGTCTATGAGAGTTGGGTGCTCTCTAATAAACTCATGAAAGGCCATGGAGTATGACGCATAAGCTCCACCCGCGGGGAAGTCCCACGGTAGCCCAGTATCGGTCAAGGTTTCATATGAAGCTAGGTTGCAGCAAACTTGCAGTTCAAGGCATAGTCCACTGTATAAGTCGCAGCCTAGTGTAGCATAGAATTCTAGGTGGAAGTTTAACTTAACAGTCTCCACTGCAGTACCGGTATATAAATAGTGTTTTGAAACCAAAGGCAAATTACATGTGCCTCTGGGATCTGGTGGGAGATTATTGGAATTTTGGCCCAAAATAGTCCAGCCCATTTATCCATTCCAATAATTCCTGAAAATCCTAGAGGCCCATGTGGCCCATTCATGCTTGGCAAGAGATGGGACAAATGTTTAGTCCCACATTGCTAGTTGAAGGAGGTGTGCACCAGCTTATAAGGAAGACTCTCCTAACACTTGGTAAAAGGATGAGAAGGAGAAGAGAGAGTTCCACACGCGCGCTCCTCCTCCGCCGCCCGCCTCGCCACGCCTCGCCACGACGCGCGCGCGCCGCTAGTTGCGCGAATCTCGCCGAGCCGAGTTCTTTTTTTGCCACGCATGACTGGTACATGAACGGGTGTACAGAATTTGAACAGTCTGCTAATGGGTTTTAAATACGACTCAGTGGAGGTTTAATTTGAACTTAGTGGAGGCTGTTTGGCTTCGATCGCTGCCTATTCGTTTCCTCTTCCGACGCCGCATGTTCGCCTGTCTACACGTGCCTATAAGAGCGGAAGGTCGCTCCTTTCCTCTAGCTTCTGTTAGAACCATCGCCTCCAAGTTTCAGAGCACTGAGCTGCCACCAGTTCTTCCCCATCCCCTCTTGCAGCGTGCACCGTGAGCCGGGACAGTAGGCCTCCGGAACCCGTCTCTTCGAGTCATGTACGTGAGAAGGGCGATAAGGTTTTTGGGGAGCGCTATCGGTGCGACTACTGGCTTCATCACGGACTCCTTCACCGACGCCGACGACATCTTCCCCAACGACGACTTCTTCCCTGCCATCGAGAATCTCTTCCTCGATGACATGGGTGACAACTCCAACTCCGGCGCACTTTTGTATGTTTTCTTTCTTCATCTTGTTCAGACTATTTCAATCTATCTGCAACTCTCTGCACACTTCCTGTCAGAATACTTGGCTAGTTTATTTTCGACAGTTCTAGTCATCTTTTACCTGCTTTTTATTTCGCATAAATCACTCGGTAAATTGCTCATATTTCCAACATTGTATATTGATGATAGCCAAACGTATTAGGTGATGTATTATGATACACTGTTGCTTACAGATGAGATGAGTTATTGCATATATCAAGAAAATAGGTGAAACAAGAACAACCTGGAAGGCTAGAATTGATTACTCCGTCTCTTTTGGTTTGTAAGCCTCCGCTCTAAAAACACAATAGAGGACCTAATTACATGATGGATCATATGTGAATGAAGAATGCATGTGGTTAGTTCTACAATAAGAATTAAAATTAGATACAAATACTTTAGTTACTAGGATTCTTGTGTTTCAGAAAAGAGCTGAATGTTGGGGCGCCAGTTTTAGAAGTATTTTCCTTTATACCAGTAAAATGCAATCATGTAGTCATGAAGAGTTTACTATCTATTTTGGTTTTGAGGCCCAGCTCTAAAAAAACATAGTAATAGTGAAAGAGGATATAATTACATATGGATCGTATATGAATGAAGTATGCATGGTCACCCTTCGGTTGATTCTACATGAAAAACTAAACTTGGATAGAAACTCATGTGGATATACTTGGTGTTCGTCCATTTCAATGCAATGAACTTACAACCAGAAATTTGGATATATATTTTCCGGAGGAGACTAACAAACTAAAAAGAAGAAAGAAGCTACAGTCTCATTGTGGTTGCTGTTCTAACACAATTATCGGTATTGTTGAGTGAAATTAATGTTAGGTCACCTTGGTGTAGTGCAGATACCGGAAATATATATTTAATGTGGTGATCCTTATATTTCAGAACAAAAAATGTCTTCTTCTCCTCTCTATATATTTGTTAGATGCATTTAGTTAACTGAGATTTCAAAAAATTTACTTGAGTAAATCCAAATGTGCGAATCAGTCTGGATTCTCACCAGTGTTTACTTTTGAGCCTTTCAGTTAAACATTATTCATTTTGTTTATTCTTCAATATCTTCTACCAAACCACGTTGACCCGTTAGGTGTAATTTGATGCTTCCTCAGGCAGCCGGCAAATCATATCCACCCACCATTTGGAGAACTAATCAGAGTTTACGCTCCAGAGAGGCTTGTAGTGGTGCTCATATTTGTGAATGCAGACACTTCCAATATTAGTGGTGAAATAGCAATGTATGTTGTAGTGCACTACAAGTTCATCGTGAATTCTGCACATGCTGCATGTGTGGATTTGGAGCCAACCCCTCGGGAGTAAGGTGTCAGGATAGTGGTATCGTAGCCTCCGGTAATTTATGGACCATCCGGATCAAACCATGATAAAATTGAGCGGTACTCCTCATGTACATGTCTATCAATTATTCAATCATGGATAAGATAGTCATTGTTGGTTCTGACTAAAAAGTCAATCGACTCTAACACACAATATGGTGAACTAGAACCTGAAGCATGTTTTCTAAACTAAAGATCCACAACTTGGTCTAGTCTGACTCATCACTGTATAAATCATCTTCCCAATACCTTTCATTCCTACACATGCATGAATGAAGACACACAAAATGCCATCAGATACTACTCTGCCACCTCGACAACCTTTCCCCATGTGTTTCTTCTCTATTTCCTTTTTCCCTTTTGTGGTACACATTTGGATCCTTTATAAAGCAAGGATTGGGGACAGAAAAGTAGGGGTAGCATATTCTATGTGTTGTCCTGATGACAGTTGTACATAGTAGGTGACTTATTATGATGTACTACTGTCTACTATTGCTTAGAAACAAAATGAGTTACTGCATATATGAAGAAAATCCATGGAATTACACCAGAGTTACAATAGGTGACCTGAAAATGATATCTTGATGTCTGCCATTCATATGAGTATCTATTACTCTGAGTACCAAAATGAAAAACCAAACCTTGAGTGTTCTTGCATCTCAAACCAGTGCAACCTTATAGGATCATTTCAGAGTCTACTAGTCAGATTACAGGCCATCGGTTATTCAAATTCAGACAAGTCATAGTGTACAGGGTGCGGTGACCCAGCATACCACGGCATGATGTAGTACACTATAGTCGTTGACATAACACCAATGAAACACCTGTTCACTAGTATTACATCCCTCAGAGTGATACAACAGAAACACAGCGGGTCCTATACATGGCTAAAGGTTACAATTCACTCTATACACAAGATCCAGAGAACAATCTAAGGTAAAGAGAGAGAAAGAACTTCTTACAAAGAAGAATCAAAGATAAACAACGTAAAAACTATTATACTATTAAGACTAGTATCTGAACTATTGGTTTGGCATTGCTGCTATTGCAATACACTAAATAAATAGGTTCTATGGCTAGAGATTATATTCCTATTTAATCAGTAGCTTCGTCTTCACTTGAGTTGGTATATATATTGAATTTCTTGATTTCATTGAAAAAACTTTAGCTTTTGATGATGACTCCTGGAGCATAACTTGATGTAGACGTCGTCTGTATTGGCTTCAGAATCTAGCAAGGGTTAAGAAGATACTTTGAGTACGAGCGTACTCAGCAAGTTCACTAGAAAAGGAGTGTTTGATGCACTATATCTACAGCCACAGACCATAGGTCGTAGGCAATGCAGGTTTTCGTAAACATTTCTTCAAAGGTTGCTTTTATTCTGAAAAGCTATGTCCGTCAGCCTTCACGGGTTTATCAGAACTTTCATGGAGTTCCTTTCCCGCATCGTTCGTAGCTCCTTCCTAGAACAGGGAGTAACAAGTTACAGTTCTTACACTTTGCAGAGGTGTGTTACTTTACCCATGAGAGATCAACTCCATGTTGCACAACCGAGCAGCTTACCCGTCCACAATTCCATGTTGTGGGGCCCAGTAGATGATCCAAGCCAATCACTGCCTTCTCCGCGACCTCATATGTCTGTACGATCCTTCAGGGCCGGCTCACCTCCGTTAAGCCCCCTTTCGGGCAGGCTAAAACTCTGATAAGTTCCCGGAGACTCTATGACCTGGTGATGCCCGGAATAGTACCATTTAAATGGACTACATCCCTAAACACCATTCATAGATAATCTAGACACCAAAAGTGTGGGGCGTAAGGGTGCCCACCTATATGTTGAATCCACGCAAGGAATCACAATGTCACGTTAAGGTCGTCTTGCCTCCATATGAGAGGAAAAGGATACAACTGACTTCTCCGTCCCATTCCAAATCTCATGGTTAACGCGGAATATACGGCGCAAGAATCACTAGCGACATTGGTTGTTAAGTCCTAGATAATATGTTCCTTTACCACCAAAACTTTTATAATAGTTTATTACCTCATGGTAAATAACCTATAATCATATTATTATGAAAATAGTATTTTCTGACCTTTTTCAAATGCAAGTAATGACCTTACTGGATTTGCAAAAGTACTTTACAGAAAATATTCAAAGGACATGAGCAAGTGTGAACTTGCCTGTTGTGATTGCAAAATTATGCACTCGCGGTCTTCAAGACAATATAAGATCCAATATCTGAAATCACCATCATTGGTCCGGTAAGGACTAATGTTTAAAGAAGCAATATGCTCTTATGCATAAGTAATGTAATGCATTTTATAAACACGGATCCCGGGGATAACGTTGATCTAGGGTTTGGAAACTGGAATTGGTTCCTTTAGAATGTGTTGTCCTTTTAGATAAGTTTCACACTTGTGCTTCTTATTAGGGCTTGTGAGTGTGTGTGAAACATCATGTAAACATAATGGTATACAAAAATAAGATACACCAATGTGGAATGCTACTCAAAGACTACTTATATAAGAATTGCATTATCTCAAAACCTTTACTTTACAAGTATTGACATCTATAAGTAACTTCAGTATTAATAATTTGCAGTTATACAAGTAAAGTTTAGAACAATGTGATTGTGATTAATTGTCATCTATTGATTATGATAAGAGTCCTTGAAATAATTTGTTAAGAGTTGGGAATATTATTATAAGGTTTATTGATTGAAGTGGAAAAACAAATAACTTTTGAAAAAAAGATTCCTTTTCTACGGTCTAAACAATCTTTGTGGTTAATCAAATGTGGTCAAGGTTATTTGTGCTTGATTGAATAGTTTGGACTTGGGATGCTTTATGACTTAACTATAACAGACCAAAGTTAACTATAAAACATATAACAAAGTATTTAGCCTTATATTTAAAGTCTTGTAGACTAAAGTTAACTTTAAGAACATGGATGGATTTAAGGTGTAATGCTTATGATATTGTACTTGATCATCTTATAATATTTCCTTAAATTTATTTAAGAATGGCATTACTTCTATTTGAGTAGTGGTTTCCTAACATTATAATTGAATAGAATCATTTACCTTTTTACAAATGAGTGGTTATAGTTTGTAAACAAGGAAGTAATATTACTTAACTACTTATAGATTCACTATAGTGCTTTGGTATGTTCACAAGCTTGTGGTTAAAGTAAAGGAATAGGTTTTATTTCATTACAAATTATTCTTGGAGATTTTAGATTGGATAAGGATCCTTTTATAAAATAATCTACACTTATGGTTGAAGGATAATTCAATAAAATTGTATTTAAAGTGTGTTAAACCACTTTGACTTCATACTATCAATATTTAAGACTAATACTATTTATTAGACTCAATTGGCTAATTTTTAGAATTATTAGCAAATTTTATTTACCTTTATATGAATTATTAATTAAGGACATAGGTTTGAATTCAAGTTATTAAAGTGTTTTAATTTTTTATTTACTTCAAACGTGTATTATTATATTTTTCATATGTAAGTATCATTTTTGTGATCATTTTGGTATATTACATTTATTTTGGGGATTTATAATAATAAGATATGATTTTTATAAGATTTATTACTTTATAACTACTTAATAAATAATCAGTATTTCATTAAGTGAAATAATAATGCATGATTATAGTTTTAAATTATAGTTCTTATTTTTCTAAGATTTTTGGTATTTTATTTATATTTTTAATATTTACTAATATTAAAATATGGATTATCTAAGTTTTATTACTTACAAAACTTTTATTAAATAATATTTATTTAAATAATTATAACAATAATATTTGATAATATTTTTAAGTTGTAGATTTTATTTTTTTGAAAACTTTCATATATTACACATATTTTTCCGAATTATAAATCAAAAGTTATTGATTTAACAAGATTTAATAATTTGATTTAATTTCTGAAATATTTAAATTTGGGCTTATAACATTTTATTTATTTCTTAAATGGAAAATAACTTTTTACACCACAGCCAAAGCTACCCTAGGTCACTGACCAGTGGGGTCAGGGCCACGTCAGTATGCCACCTAGGCGTGGACTGGTCAATTGGTGGACTGGGTCAAGAGTGACGCAGGCAGGGCGTCAGGATGACGTCAGTGCAGCCACCGCCGCTAGTTGATGGTCGTCGGCGACGATCTACGGCGCCCCAGCAAACGAAACTAGCCTAGTTCGAAACAGCACGATGTGCTAAACCATATAGTGGCGGCGCTGCTCGAAAATAGTCATCGGAGCTACTGGAACAACGACGACCGACGGCGGCATGCCGCGGTGCTACGGCTCGAGCAGCTCGGGAGCAAGATAGAAAGAATATGACGATGCTTGAGCATCATGCTGGAGATATGCCCTAGAGGCAGTAATAAATATAGTTATTATTATATCTTTGTGTTTATGATAAATGTTTACATTCATGCTATAACAGTATTAACAAGGAAACATTAATACTTGTGTGATTTGTAAACTAAATTAGAGTCCCTAATAAAGCCTCTTCATAATACTAGCTTGTTGGTTAATAAATGATTGTGGTTTACCTATCATGAACATTGAGATGTTATTAACAACAAGATCATATCATTAGGAGAATGGTATGATGGACATACTCCTATAGATAAGCGTAGCATAAAGATCAAGTCATTTAAATAGTTCAATTGCTATATGCTTTCTGATACATAGTAACCTAATTCCTTCGACCATGAGATCATGTTTATCACCATCACCGGAAGGATGCTTTGATGACATCAAACACCACACCGTAACTGGGTGGCTATAAAGGTGGCATTAAGTGTTTGGAAAGTATGGGTTGAGACACATGAATCAAGAGTGGGATTTGTCCATCCCTATGACAGATAGATATACTCTGGTCCCTCTCGGTGGAATGTCATCCAATTAGCTTGCAAGCATGTGACTGGCTCACAAGGGATCACATACCACGGGAACGAGAAAAGAGTACTTATCGGTAACGAGGTTGAACTAGGTATGCAGAGATACCGACGATCAAAACCTCGGATAAGTAAACTATCGTGAGACAAAGGGAAATTGGTATCGTATGTAAGTAGTTCATTCGATCGCAAAGTAATCGTAGAAATATGTGGGAGCCATATGAATTTACAGATTCCTCTATTGGTTATTGTTCGGAGAAGTGTCTCGATCATGTCCGCATAATTCACGAACCGTAGGGAGACACACTTAAGGATTCGATGTTGTTGAGTAGTTATGGAATGATGAGTAAGAGACCGAATGTTGTTCGGAGTGTCGGATGGGATCCGGGATATCACGAGGAGATCCGGAATGGTCCGGAGAATAAGATTCATATAAGGAAAGTCCTGTTTCGGAGTTGGAGAATGATTCCGGTGTTTTCATCGGGAATGTTCTAGAAGGTTCCGGAAGGTCCGACACTCCGGAGGGGAAGGGTACATGAATGTGTCATAAAAAGTTGGAATGGTTGCATCATGTACTAGGTGTCATCGCTGAACAAAATAAAGGGATAAATCAAATCCTAATTTGAAAAGTCAAACGCCAATTTGAAAAGTCAAACGGCAAGTTTGCTTGGTGGAGGGAGAGTAGTAAACCTACTTGGGGAGGAAGTCCCTCTCCATCCACCGCCGGCCAAGGAAACCGAGTTGGGGGAGGACTCCTTCCCCCTTGGGCCGCGCCCTCCCACTATAAAAGGAGGGGCAGGGGTGCCCCTCTAGACCTACAC
Organism: Avena sativa; assembly: GCA_916181665.1. NCBI lineage: Eukaryota > Viridiplantae > Streptophyta > Magnoliopsida > Poales > Poaceae > Avena > Avena sativa. The sequence goes on from OV702296.1 coordinate 292,863,956, forward strand.
CTTGCACCCTCCAAACCCTAGCCCTAAGACGCCGGCGCCACCACCTCCTCCTCCTGCTGCCGCCGCCTAGAGCAAACCCTAGCCGCCGACTTGGGCTTCCCCAATCCCTAGCCGCCGTCCTAGCCCTCTCTCCTTGGTGTGTCTAAAACCTAGATCACCGAGGCCTCTCTCATAGTCCACCATACTCGCTCCGGCTTAAGGCGAAGCCCTGCGAGATCTCCCCTCTACTTCCGGTACCACGTCGTCATGCTGCCGGAATCGCGAGGAGAGTGCTACAACCTCCACTGTCTGCTGGAACAAGGGAGAGGAAGGTCTTCATCGAGTACCGAACGTGTGACCAACTGCGGGAGCGCTACCGGAACGCGGCGCCGGAAGGACCGTCTACACGATCTTGAGATCGGCAAGAGTACGACTACATCACCCACGAGAATCCGCTCTCGTTAACCGCTTTGGAATCTTCGAGCGTGAGTTTCACTATCGACTCATTGCTTCAATCTAGTAGATAGATCTTGGCTTGTTTGTTTGCATGCGGTAGAAAATTTTTGTTTTCCATGCTACGAACCCCTACAGTGGTATCAGAGTCGTGTCTATATGTAGATTTGTTGCACGAGTAGAACACAATGGTCATTGCGGGTGGTGGTGCTTTTATTATCAATTGCTTCTAGTGTACTTTGCATCTTGCGGTATGATGGGATGAAGCGGCCCGGGCTAACCTTACATGACATCGTTCATGAGACTTGCTCCACGCTAAACATGCAACTTGTATTGCATAAGTGGCTTTGCGGGTGTCTGTCTCTCCCATTATAGTAAGATCCAATTTACAACGGGCACTTGATAGTTCTAGCATCAACGTTGTGGTTCTTGTTCTTAAGTTAGAGCGACACTTATTGAAAGCCCCAAACCACGTAAAATATGCAAAGAAAATTAGAGGCGTCTAACTTTGTTTTGCAGGGGTGTGCTGTGATGTGATATGGCCATGATTGTGATTATATTTGATGTATGCAATGTTTCTTATTGTAAGTTGGCAACCGGAAGGAGCCATATGGTTGTCTTTAATTTCTGTTAAGACCCGTGTGTCTATTCAAAGTAGTTGTAATAGTTGAAGCTGGTGGATGACAACCATGGAGCAGTGTCATTGACCTTGATGCAATGCCGTTGATTATGGAGATCATGTTCGTGCTTGAAGATGGATGATCGGAAGCACAAAGAAGAAAGGCCATATCATATCACATATTATGAATTGCATGTGATGTTAATCCTTTATGCATCTTGTATTGCTTAGTTAACGACGGTAGCATTATAAGATGATCCCTCAAGCACACAAATTTCAAGTTTTAAAGTGTTCATCCTCAGTTAGCACCGTTGCTAAAGCTTGTTGTTTCGAAGCACCACGTGATGATCGGGTGTGTTAGATTCTGCAAGTGTATACAACGTGAGCAAGCCAGTTTTGCTCATGCAGAAGCTAAGGTTTGATCTTGACGAGCCTAGCATGTACAGACATGGTCTCGGAACACGGATCACCGAAAGGTAAAGCATGAATCATATAGTAGATATGATGAACATGTCGATTGTTCGCCATTGAAGCTACATCAACTCTCATGATGATCGGTTTTGATGTGGTGGATTTGGTTTGTGTGATCACTAAAACAATGTGAGGGATATAGTTTTGAGTGGGAGTTCACCTAGATTAATTTAACTATTAATTAGAACTCAATTTGTCATAAACTTAGTCTAAACTATTGCAAATATGTTGTATATCAATGGCGGCCCCTACCATCAATTTTAATGTGTTCCTAGAGAAAGAAAAGTTGAAAAACAATGGAAGCAACTTCGCGGATTGGTTCCGCAATTTGAGGATTGTCCTCAATGCTGGTAATTTGACCTATGTGCTGGATGCACCGCTGGGTGACCCGCCTGCAGCTACTGCTACCGATGAAGTAAAGAATGTTTACCTCACTCAGAAGAATCAGTACTCCACAGTTCAGTGTGCTATCTTGTATGGTTTGGAATCGGAGCTTCATAAAAGGTTTGAGAACTCAGACCCACATGATATTGTCCGTGAACTCAAAATGATATTTGAGGCTCACGCGACAGTTGAGAGTTATGAGGCTTCTGAAAAGTTCTTTAACTTCAAGATGGAAGAGGGCAGCTCCGTCAGTGAGCATGTGCTTAAGATGTCTGGGCACGCAAACAAACTCCAAAGTTTGGGTATAGTGATTCCTAATTCTTTGGGGATACATCGTGTCCTCCAATCACTACCACCAAGTTACAAGAACTTTGTGATGAACTACAATATGCAAAACATGGACAAGACGTTGCCAGAACTCTTCTCCATGTTGAAATCTGTAGAAGTGGAGATCAAGAAAGAGCACCAAGTGTTGTTGGTCAATAAGACCACCAAATTCAAGAAAGGAAAGTCTAAGCAAAAGAGACACTTCAAGAAGGGTGGTAAGAAAGTTACCGCACCGGCGAAGAAGACCAGGGCTGGACCTAAGCCTGATACTGAGTGCTTTTACTGCAAGCAAGAGGGTCACTGGAAGCGGAATTGCCCAAAGTACGTGGCGGATTTGAAGAATGGCAACATCAAGAAGAAAGGTATATCTGATATACATGTTATTGATGTGTATCTTACTAGTACTCGTAGTAGTGCCTGGGTATTTGATACTGGTTCGGTTGCTCATATTTGTAACTCGAAACAGGTGCTGCAGAATAAACGGAAGCTAGCGAAGATCGAGGTGACGATGCGCGTTGGAAATGGATCAAAGGTTGATGTGATCGCGGTCGGCACGCTACCTCTTCATCTACCATCGGGATTAGTTTTATACTTAAATAATTGTTATTTGGTGCCTGCGTTGAGCATGAACATTATATCGGGATCTTGTTTATTGCGAGACGGTTACTTGTTTAAGTCCGAGAATAATGGTTGTTCGATTTATATGAGTAATATGTTTTATGCACATGCACCTTTGATAGATGGTCTATTCTTATTGAATCTCGATTGTAGTAATACACACATAAATAACATTGAGGCTAAACGTTTGAAATTGAGCGATAACTCGACCTATATGTGGCACTGCCGTCTTAGTCATATCGGAGTGAAGGGTATGAAGAAACTCCATTCCGATGGACTTCTTGAATCACTTGATTTCGAATCACTTGAGAGATGCGAAGCATGTCTGATGGGTAAAATGACTAAGACTCCATTTTCTGGTATGATGGAGCGAGCTACAGACTTATTGGAAATCATACATACCGATGTGTGTGGACCAATGAGTGTAGCATCACGCGGTGGTTATCGTTATGTTCTTACCTTCACGGATGACTTGAGTAGATATGGGTATATCTATTTCATGAAACATAAGTCCGAAACTTTCGAGAAGTTTAAGGAATTTCAAAGTGAGGTAGAGAATCAACGTAACAAGAAGATTAAATTTCTATGTTCTGATCGTGGAGGTGAATATCTAAGTTACGAGTTTGGTGAGCATTTGAAGAAATGTGGAATACTTTCACAATTGACACCGCCGGGAACACCACAGCGTAATGGTGTGTCCGAACGTCGTAATCGAACTCTCTTAGATATGGTTCGTTCTATGATGTCACTTACAGATTTACCGCTATCGTTTTGGGGTTATGCATTAGAAACAGCCGCATTCACTTTAAATAGGGCACCATCTAAATCCGTTGAAACGACACCATATGAACTATGGTTTGGGAAGAAACCTAAATTGTCGTTCCTTAAAGTTTGGGGTTGCGAAGCCTATGTAAAGAAGTTACAGCCGGACAAGCTTGAACCCAAAGCAGAAAAATGCGTCTTCATAGGATACCCGAAGGAAACTATCGGGTATACCTTCTATCATAGATCCGAGGGAAAAATCTTCGTTGCCAAGAATGGAACCTTTCTAGAGAAAGAATTTCTCTCGAAAGAAGTGACTGGAAGGAAAGTAGAACTCGACGAGGTTGTTGAACCTTCTCTCAAACTTGCGAGTAGCGCAGCACCGGAAGTAGTTCATGTGGCGCCTACACCAATAAGAGAGGAAGCTAATGATAATGATCATGAAACTTCGGTTGAAGTTGCTACAGAGCCTCGCAGGTCAACGAGAACTCATACCACTCCTGATTGGTATGATCCCGTTATGAGTGTCATGTTGGTGGACAACACTGATGACCCCGAGACATATGAGGAAGCGATGATGAGCCCAGATTCCAATAAATGGCAAGAAGCCATGAAATCCGAAATTGGATCCATGTACGAAAACCAAGTATGGACTTTGGTGGACTTACCGGATGGCCGGAAGGCTGTCGAGAACAAATGGATTTTCAAGAAGAAAACAGATGCTGATGGTAATGTTACTGTCTATAAAGCTTGACTTGTCGCAAAAGGGTTTCGACAAATTCAAGGAGTTGACTACGATGAGACTTTCTCACCACTAGCGAAGCTAAAGTCTGTGAGGATTATGTTAGCAATCGCTGCATATTACGATTATGAAATATGTCAGATGGATGTCAAAACAGCGTTCCTCAATGGAGACATTGATGAAGAGTTGTATATGATGCAACCCAAAGGTTTTGTCGATCCTAAAGATGCTAACAAGGTGTGCAAACTTCAAAGGTCCATATATGGATTGAAGCAAGCATCCCTAAGTTGGAATCAACGTTTTGATAAGGTGATCAAAATTTTTGGTTTTATACAAACTTATGGAGAAGCTTGTATTTACAAGAAAGTGAGTGGGAGATCTGTAGCATTCTTAATACTATATGTAGATGACATATTGTTGATTGGGAATGATGTAGACCTTCTTAATAGTGTCAAGGAATATTTGAATAATAGTTTTTCAATGAAAGATCTTGGCGAAGCAGCTTACATATTAGGCATAAAGATTTATAGAGATAGATCAAGACGCCTAATATCATTGTCGCAAAGTACATATTTGGACAAAGTTCTAAAGAGGTTTGGAATGGAAGATAGCAAGAAAGGAATCTTGCCCATGTTGCCCAATGCGACCTTGAGTAAAACTCAAAGTCCAGCAACGGCAGAAGATAGAGAAAGGATGAGTAAGACTCCCTATGCCTCAGCCATAGGATCTCTAATGTATGCCATGCTATGTACTAGACCCGACATTGCATATGTTGTTAGTTTAACTAGCAGATATCAAAGTGATCCAGGAGTGGATCATTGGACAGCGGTCAAAAACATCCTTAAGTACTTGAGAAGAACTAAGGATATGGTTCTTTCTTATGGAGGTGATGAACAGCTCGTTGTTAATGGTTACACCGATGCTAGTTGGAACACCGATCCGGATGATTCTAAATCACAATCTGGATACGTATTTATTTTGAATGGTGCAACAGTTAGCTGGAGGAGTGCAAAGCAAAGCGTTGTGGTGAGATCTTCAACTGAATCGGAATACGTAGCTGCTTCGGAGGCTTCACAAGAAGCGATATGGATGAAGGAGTTCATTACAGAGCTCGGTGTGGTTCCAAGTGCGCTGGACCCAATGTCTATCTACTGTGATAACATGGGCGCCATAGCCAATGCGCAAGAACCAAGTTCACACAAGAAGCTGAAGCACATCAAGCTGCGTTTTCATGCTATTCGAGAACATGTCCAAGACGGGGACATAAAGATTTGCAAAGTACACACAGATCTGAATGTGGCGGATCCGTTGACTAAACCTCTCCCGAGGGCAAAACATGACCAACACCAAACTGCCATGGGTGTTCGGTATATTACCATGTAATCTAGATTAGTTGACTCTAGTGCAAGTGGGAGACTGTTGGAGATATGCCCTAGAGGCAGTAATAAATATAGTTATTATTATATCTTTGTGTTTATGATAAATGTTTACATTCATGCTATAACAGTATTAACAAGGAAACATTAATACTTGTGTGATTTGTTACCTAAATTAGAGTCCCTAGTAAAGCCTCTTCATAATACTAGCTTGTTGGTTAATAGATGACTGTGGTTTCCCTATCATGAACATTGAGATGTTATGAACAACAAGATCATATCATTAGGAGAATGGTATGATGGACATACTCCTATAGATAAGCGTAGCATAAAGAACAAGTCATTTTAATAGTTCAATTGATATATGCTTTCTGGTACATAGTAACCTAATTCCTTCGACCATGAGATCATGTTTATCACCATCACCGGAAGGATGATTTGATGACATCAAACACCACACCGTAACTGGGTGGCTATAAAGGTGGCATTAAGTGTTTGGAAAGTATGGGTTGAGACACATGAATCAAGAGTGGGATTTGTCCATCCATATGACGGATAGATATACTCTGGGCCCTCTCGGTGGAATGTCATCCAATTAGCTTGCAAGCATGTGACTAGATCACAAGGGATCACATACAATGGGAACGAGAAAAGAGTACTTATCGGTAACGAGGTTGAACTAGGTATGCAGAGATACCGACGATCAAAACCTCGGATAAGTAAACTACCGTGAGACAAAGGGAAATTGGTATCGTATGTAAGTGGTTCATTCGATCGCAAAGTAATCGTAGAAATATGTGGGAGCCATATGAATTTCTAGATTCCTCTATTGGTTATTGTTCGGAGAAGTGTCTCGATCATGTCCGCATAGTTCACGAACCGTAGGGAGACACACTTAAGGATTCGATGTTGTTGAGTAGTTATGGAATGATGAGTAAGAGACCGAATGTTGTTCGGAGTCTCGGATGGGATCCGGGATATCACGAGGAGATTCGGAATGGTCCGGAGAATAAGATTCATATAAGGAAAGTCCTGTTTCGGAGTTGGAGAATGATTCCGGTGTTTTCATCAGGAATGTTCTAGAAGGTTCCGGAAGGTCCGGCACTCCGGAGGGGAAGGGTACATGAATGTGTCATAACAAGTTGGAATGGTTGCATCATGTACTAGGTGTCATCTCTGAGCAAAATAAAGGGATAAATCAAATCCTAGTTTGAAAAGTCAAACGCCAATTTGAAAAGTCAAACGACAAGTTTGCTTGGTGGAGGGAGAGTAGGAAACCTACTTGGGGAGGAAGTCCCTCTCCCTCCACCGCCGACCAAGGAGGCCGAGTTGGGGAAGGACTCCCTCTCCCTTGGGCCGCGCCCTCCAACCTATAAAAGGAGGGGCAGGGGTGCCCTTCTAGACCTACACCTTGCACCCTCCAAACCCTAGCCCTAAGCCGCCGGCGCCACCACCTCCTGCTGCTGCCGCCGCCGCCTAGGGAAAACCCTAGCCGCCTACTTGGGCTTCCCCAATCCCTAGCCGCCGGCCTAGCCCTCTCGCCTTGGTGTGTCTAAAACCTAGATCATCGAGGCCTCTCTCATAGTCCACCATACTCGCTCCGGCTTAAGGCGAAGCCCTACGAGATCTCCCCTCTACTTCCGGTACCACGTTGTCGTGTTGCCGGAATCACGAGGAGAGTGCTACAATCTCCACTGCCTGCTGGAACAAGGGAGAGGAAGGTCTTCATCGAGTACCGAACGTGTGACCGACTGCGGGAGCGCTGCCGGAGCGCGGCGCCGGAAGGATCCTCTACACGATCTTGAGATCGGCAAGAGTACGACTACATCACCCACGAGAATCCGCTCTCGTTAACCGATTTGGAATCTTCGAGGGTGAGTTTCACTATCGACTCGTTGCTACAATCTAGTAGATAGATCTTGGCTTGTTTGTTTGCATGCGGTAGAAATTTTTTGTTTTCCATGCTACGAACCCCTACACATCAGTGTCTCATCCTGATTGCAGTGGTGGTGTCGGCGAGGACTGGTGTGGTCAGAGACGAGCTCTCCGACGAGGATTCCGACGAACTTCTGCAAAGAGGAACGGCAAAATTCGCCCTCTCTAGTGCTTCCCTTGATGCAAGACTCCACCTAGAGGATCTACGGAGCATGGGGAATCTCCATGGCAACTTGGAAGACAGTGGGGAGGTGCGGCACGACGGCGTGGCGAGCTAGGGTTTCGGCATGGTTGGGGAACGAGGCAGGGAGAGTTTCAGAGGGGAAAATGAGGATGAGGACGAACGAGGACGTCGCCGTGGCCTCCTTATCCTCTCCTGGCGACGGCGATGTGCATCTTGACGCACTGATGGCGGCGGACGGCCTCGGCATCGTCACCGAGCTGCTTCCAGCTGGAGGAAGACGACGATGCTCATTTTGAAGAAAACCCCCTGGTAAAATTTCAAACTCCACCCGCAATCCTACATCTAGTCCCACTTGTCAGTCACTGTGTGAATGAGCTGGGCTCGCTGTTGGGCCGAAGAGGGATGCACGTGAGTGGTAGATGGTGGAGAGAAGAAATGGGCCACGGGCCAGAAACTGTTTCCTCTATTTTTTTTTCTTTCTATTTGTTTTCCATTTTCTGTTTTATTTTTAGATTAGTATTTTCAACATTTAATTTGAACTTTTCTTTATAAAGTTTATTTGCTGAATACTTGCAGCAACAATTTGTATTAATTGTGATTTATTTTGTGAACCTTTATGATAAATATTTTTATATTTATTTATTTTCTTTATATGAACCCCTTTTAATATTTTTTAGAAGCCTTTGTTATTAATTTTCTTTCTATACTAAACCATGGCTTTATTAAATGATATTTTCTTATTTGTTTAAAAAAAACTTAATTCTAGTTAGCTCATAGTTTGGATGGAAATTTTTATATAACGATCCTATATCATTATTTGATGCATGATAAACAAAGGAAATTATTTGGTTAATATTACTCCCATTAATTCAGGAAGTAGAAATGTATATATTCTATTATAATTAACATAGAAGTTAGGGTTTGAATTGTAAGTGCTTACCCTGGAGTTTAGGGTTCTTAATATACTTATGTTCTTTTTTGATAGAGGTTTATGGCTAAGCATATTGTCTTTTTGTTTGTGATCTTTAATGATATCACCTTTTAAAATAGAAAGTGATTAACTCGAATGTCTGATGGAAAAGAATTGATAAAAATATCTCCTAAACACATATGGTTAAGACAGTTGGAAATGTTAAAGATGTGCTTAAGTGATTTGCTATAGGAAATATTCCTATAAAGCATTGTGGAAATAATATAATTTATCCAAAAAATGAGATGGATGTTAAGCTGGAACATAGATTTAGGGTTTAATGTTTACCAAGAATTACTATCTTCCATAATTCATAATTTTGTACTTCTGATTAAGGAATTCCTTTCCTAGATATTCTACTCCTTCATATCCATCATCATGTGCTAACATGATGAACTTTACTTCACAAGAATATTCTTATCCACCTTTTATTCCTCTAAACCCATTGATAAACCCAATGAGTTTGACACTAAAGCTTTTCATAATATTTCACCTATCCATACTTGGTTATATCAACTACTCTTCTGCTGATAATCTCCAATCCAACAAGTAGTTACTTCTAACTCCATTCCTATTCATCCATAATCATCCACCACTAATATTACTTCAGTAGATGTATTTATAATTAGATATACATCAAATCCTACTTCACCTCAAGTGTTTACTCTTTTTCCAAAGGAAAATACTAACTCTATAATTCAATGCTGCTCTAACATCATCTTAATCATACAATCTTATCTTTACTTGACTCCAATAACTCATATTAGAGTTCAATCATGTTTTACCCACCAATGTTACTTATACTGGATATAAGCATTCAATCTTGGTGACTAAAGCATGATCATTATAATCCTTTGATCCTTTATGATTTAGATTTCCAATTAGCTAGTCAAGGCTTCATCAATATAACCTTATAGTTGTATTGAAGTTATCTTCTTAATATCTCTAGTGGATTAGGGAATGTTATTCATGGACTATACCTACTTAGTCCAATAGGATTACTCCTGGTAACTATCTTCAATAATCATCCTTATAATATTTACCTTAGATACCCTTCTATCATTTCAGGAGGGAGTTAACTCCATCAGTAATCATATTGATTTTATTCACTTCCAACACTCCCATCCTAAGCATGATATTTATATAGCATTACCATCTACCTCTTAACTTATTTTTCTAAAGGACTTTAAATGAATGTTATGATAAGGATAAGAGTTAATAGCTCCAGTATTGATAGTTTAAGAATTGGTGAATCAATAGTTGATTACTTAACATTGATGAACAATAGATATTAGAATAAGGTTTAATAGAGATGATAAAGATTCTTATGGAAAGAAAGATATGTGGTAAATGATCTTAACTTGATTTCCTTGCTACTTAATCTCATTAAAGGTTTAAGGTTAGATATTATCATGATACTCATAGTAAGAATAGATAAGAATAAGATAGGTCAGGATTAGTTATTACATTCTTCTAACTTGAGTTGTAGTCTTAACTTGGTATTCATGAGTTGTTGTGATGAAATTATGATATGATCCCTTAAGGACTAGATATCAATCATTCAGCACTGCATTATGATTTAAATTTTATTATATTTGATCTACCCTTAGATCAAATTATGTTTACCCATATAAGGTTTTAGCAAAGGTCATGTTGAAACTTATCGCAGTCAACTTGATGATTTACTTCAATTCAATCAAGTTGAGAGAAGCTTCAATCACTTTGACAAGTCTTGTTCAAAAGCGCGAAAATTATTCGGATTTTTTATGCATGAATACAATGCACACATCTGGGTTCAGCTTATTTCTAAGCTCTAATGCTGGGATGTTACACAGGGCTAGTTTAGATGTGTTTGTATTAGTATTTGTTTTTTCCTGCACAAGCACTTGAAAGCTTACAATCAATATAACGTACTAGTACAATCTATCTTTAGCTTTGTCAATCAAAAATACACAATTAGGCATACCTTTCTCGAAATAGGTTTTTGTCCCGCTTTATAAATAAAGCAACCATATGAGACCGCACAATGTCCAAAAGAAGAGACACAACATGATACAAGAAGCACAGACAAACATGTCCAAAAGAAAAAAGAAACACAGATGGCAGTGAGTCGACTAAACAAGGACGATACGAGACCGCTGCGCCCACCGGCTCTGTCCCACCATGCTCCAAACCCTCCGATACACCCCGTACCAAACAACACCCTCGCGGAGGAAGGCATCGAAGCTCGATGTAGCTACCCGGACCAGTGAACTGGTCCTAGGATTTCCCCCGGTACTCAGGGCACATAGGAAGAGGGATCTCCGTGACGCCCTCCAAGAAGGAAATGCGCCACTCGAAAGCGGCACTGCGGTGGTGTCGTCTAAGACGACAAGGATTTCTCCCGATCCCCTCCCCACAAAGGCGCCCCGAGGCACACCGGAGCACCACCACCAACCTTGCCACCCACGAGCATGCGCCACCATGCTCTCAAAAACACCCTCGCCGTCTCTTTGAGGACCTTGTGTGCGACCTACAAGACGGAGGACAACACCATCGCGAGACAAGGGACCGCAGCACCGAAGCCGTGCGGGAGGGACTCACCTCCACCACCAAGAGCTGGTAGTCGATCGGACAGGGTATCCGGGGCACACCAGGCCTCGACGGGCCCGGTCGGGCCTAGAATGGGCATGTGAAGCCCCAGTCACCCTGCTGCAACAGAGTATCAAGCGAGTTTGATGAACCCTTGGAGGACAGGGGACGGCTGCATTGAATAGAGGGTGGCCAGATGCACGAGCGACTAGAGTGAGGCGCCTGGCTGTATGCCCTGCGTTTCGGCTTCCTACACGGGCCTAGCAGGATACACGGAATGAGTCACAAAACTGATTAATGCAATATCGGCTGAAGTGGCATTGCGGACTGATGGGTCCGACCGCATCATGCATCAGACTATCCCCATTTCGAAAAAAAATGTATTAGACTATCTTTCGCTGATGTAGAAATCATTTTGCTGACACCTCCCATTCTTACGTAGCAGGCATGAATGAAGGCAATCGAAAGTCCAATGTGCACAACTCTCACACCTTGACAGTCGTTCCACATTTGTTTCTCTTCTATTTAGTTCCTCTCTTTATCATCCACATTTGGATATATATGTATAACAACGATTGGGAATGAACAAGAAGGGGTAGAGAATAGTATGTACGAAAAAGTAGTATTGTATGTTGGAATTTTGGTCCAAAATAGTCCAGCTCATTTTTTCATTCCAATAATTTCTGAAAATCCTAAAGGCCCATATGGCCCATTCATGCTTGGCAAGAGATGGGACAAATGTTTAGTCCCACATTGCTAGTTGAAGAAGGTTTGCACCAGCTTATATGGAAGGCTCTCATACCACTTGGTAAAAGGATGAGAAGGAGAAGAGAGAGTTCCACACAGGCGCTCGCCGAGCCGAGTTCTTTTTTTGCCACGCATGACTGATACATGAACGGGTGTACAGAATTTGAACAGTCTGCTAATGAGTTTTAAATACGACCCAGTGAAGGTTTAATTCGAACTTAGTGGAGGCTGTTTGGCTTCGGTCGCTGCCTGTTCGTTTCCTCTTCCCACGCTGCCTTTCGTCTGTCTACCCGTGCCTATAAGAGCGGAAGGTCGCTCCTTTCCTCTGACATCTGGTAGAACCATCGCCTCCAAGTTCCAGCGCACTGAGCTACCACCAGTTCTTCCCCATCCCGTCTTACGGCGTGCACCGTGAGCCGGGACAGTAGGCCTCCGGAACCCCGCCACTTCGAGTCATGTACGGGAGAAGGGCGATAAGGTTTTTGGTAAGCGCTATCGGCGCGACTACTGGCTTCATCACGGACTCCTTCACCGACGACGATGACTTCTTCCCTGCCATCGAGAAACTCTTCCTCGACGACATGGGTGACAACTCCAACTCCGGCGCACTGCTGTATGTTTTCTTTCTTCATCTTGTTTATATTATTTCAATCTATCTGCAACTCTCTGCACACTTCCTGTCAGAATACTTGGCTAGTTTATTTTCGATCGTTCTAGTCATGTTTTACCTGCTTTTTATTTCGCATAAATCACTTGCTAAATTGCTCATATTTCCAACAATCAAAAACCTTATTATAGGCAATTTACTCCAAGTGGTTTCGTGGCATCTGTGAAGCCACCTGTTTTTGAGGGTACGCACTATAAGAGATGGCGCGTGAGAGCAGTTCTTTAGTTTGAGAACATGAACTGCTATGACGCCACTCTTGGCAAGCCTGAGGAAGAGCTTACTCCTGCCCAGGAGCAAGTTTTCCAGAAATCTGACAAGCTTTTCAGGGCTGCTCTGTTGTCTGTGCTTGGGGAGAACATTATTGAACCCTATATGTCATTTGATAATGGCAAAGACATGTGGGCTGCTCTCGAGATCAAGTTTGGAGTCTCGAACGCTGGCAGTGAACTGTATATCATGGAGCAATTCTATGACTTCAAGATGTGTGATGATCGCTCCGTCGTTGAGCAGGCTCATGAGATACAGGCACTGGCCAAGGATCTTGAGTACTTCTCCTATGTGTTACCGGACAAATTAGTTGTCGGGGCATTATTGCCAAGCTTCCTCATTCATGGAGGAACTTTTCTACTTCTCTAAAGCACAAGAGACAGAAGTTTTCCGTACCGTATCTCATTGGAACTCTTGATGTGGAAGAGAAGGCGAGAGCAAAAGACACACGTGCTCGAGTTGTTGAGGGAGGTTCAAGTGCCAACTTGGTATAGAAAAAAAACTTCCAGTCCCACAAGTTCAAGAACAAGAGCAAGTTTGATGGAAAGGGCAAGTTCGATGGGAAGAACAAGCCCTCATAGTCTACCAATTTCAAGAAGAAGAAAGATTCATGTCATGTGTGCGATGATCCTGATCACTGGGCTCCTAGCTGCCCCAACCGCTATGACATGCGCCAGCATGGGAAGAGCGGCAAGGCCGCTAATATTGTCAAGGGCGACGTTGAGATGAAGGATGTTGGGTATGGTATATTACCTACTATCATTTCATTATGTCATTCTCATGATAGGTGGATTGACACGGGCGCTAATGTACATGTTTGTTCTGACATTTCCATGTTTTCTTCATATCAGGTCAGAGCGACTCAGTCCGTGCTGATGGGGAACGGCTCGCATGCTTCTGTTCATGGTGTTGGTACGGTCGATCTAAAGTTCACTTCGGGAAAGACCGTACGCCTAAAGAACGTGCATCATGTTCCCTCAATAAATAAGAATCTTGTTAGCGGATCTTTTCTATGTCGCGATGGCTACAAAATTGTTTTCGAGTCCAATAAGTTTGTACTATCTAAGTTTGATACTTTTATTGGTAAAGGATATGAGTGCGGAGGACTGTTCCGCCTGTCATTATCAGATGTTTGTAATAAAGTTGTGAATCATGTTTCATCTGATCTTATATCAAATGTTTGGCATTCACATCTTTGTCATGTTAATTTTGGTTGCATGACGAGGTTATCTAAAATGAATTTAATCCCAAATTTCACTACTGTCAAAGGATCTAAGTGCCTAGCCTATGTGCAAGCAAAACAACCTCGCAAGTCACATACGACTATAGAGGTGAGAAATTTGGCACCACTAGAACTCATACATTCTGATCTTTGTGAGATGAATGGTGTATTGACAAAAGATGTAAATAAATATTTTATGACGTTGATCGATGACTCTACGAGATACTGTCATGTGTATCTTCTGAAAACAAAAGATGAGGCTTTGAGTTTCTTCAAAGTCTATAAAGCTGAAGCGGAAAACCAACTTGATCAAAATATTAAGAGGCTTAGGTCTGATCATGGTGGAGAGTATTTTTCCAACGAGTTTGACTCCTTTTGTGCAGAACATGGTATAATCCATGAGAGGACACCTCCCTACTCACCCCAGTCAAACGGGGTATCCGAAAGAAAGAACCGCACTCTAACAGATTTGGTTAACGCCATGTTAGACACATTGGGTCTCTCCGAGGAATGGTGGGGGAGGCATTACTGACCGCATGTCATGTCCTAAACCGAGTTCCCAAAAGGAACAAAGAAATTACTCCATTTGAATAATGGGAGAACAAAAGGTTAAATCTCTCTTATCTACGAACTTGGGGTTGTTTGGCAAAAGTTCATGTGCCAGTCCCCAAAAAGCGCAAGCTTGGACCAAAAACTGTGGACTGTGTATTTCTGGGATATGCTTTTCGTAGCATTGGCTATCGATTCTTGGTAGTAAAATCCGAAGTACTAGACATGCATGTTGGTAAAATCATGGAGTCAAATGATGCAACTTTCTTTGAGGATATCTTTCCCATGAAGGATATGCCTAACTCATCAAGTCAGGAATTAGATACAATTTCTAAACCAATCATTCCAGTTGAACACCTAGAAAATCCTGAGGAGGAGGATAACGAAATTCCTAAAAGGAGCAAGAGACAGAGGACTGCAAAGTCTTTTGGTGATGATTTCATTGTATACCTCGTGGATGATACTCCCACTTCTATTGCAGAAGCCTATGCATCTCCTGATGCTGACTACTATAAGGAAGTCGTTCGTAGTGAGATGGACTCCATTTTAGCTAATGAAACATGGGAGATCACTGATCGTCCTTATGGGTGCAAACCTGTAGGATGTAAATGGGTGTTTAAGAAGAAACTAAAGCCTGATGGCACTATTGAAAAGTACAAGGCAAGGCTTATGGCCAAGGGTTATACCCAAAAGGAAGGTGAAGACTTCTTTGACACTTACTCACCTGTAGCAAGATTGACCACCATTCGAGTACTATTTTCTCTGGCTGCCTCACACGGTCTTCTCGTTCATCAAATGGACGTTAAGTGGCTTTCCTAAATGGAGAGTTGGATGAGGAAATTTATATGGATCGACTAGATGGTTTTGTAGTAAATGGTCAAGAAAGAAATGTGTGCAAGTTGCTGAAGTCTTTATATGGTCTTAAACAAGCACCTAAGCAGTGGCACAAAAAAGTTTGATAAAACCTTAACCGCTGCAGGCTTTGTTGTAAACGAAGCTGACAAGTTTGTATAGTATCGCCATGGTGGGGGCGAAGGAGTTATTCTATGTTTGTATGTTGATGACATACTGATCTTTGGGACCAACCTTACTGTAATTGAGGAGGTCAAGGATTTATTATCTCAGTATTTTGAGATGAAGGATCTAGGAGTAGCTGATGTTATCTTGAACATCAAACTGTTGAGAAATGATGATGGTGGGATGACACTGCTTCAGTCTCACTATGTGGACAAGATTTTGAGTCACTTTGGGTATAGCGACTGCAAGTCTTCTCTAACACCGTATGATCCTAGTGTGCTACTTCGAAAGAATCGAGGCACCGTTAGAGATCAATTGACATACTCTCAAATAATTGGCTCGCTTATGTACTTGGCTAGCGCTACAAGGCCTAACATCGCGTTTGCTATTAGCAAACTCAGTCGATTTGTTTCAAATCCTGGAGATGATCATTGGCAAGCTCTTGAAAGAGTTATGCGCTATCTAAAAGGCACCGCAAGCTATGACATTCACTATACCGGGTATCCGAGGGTATTGGAGGGTTATAGTGATTCAAATTGGATATCTGATGCTGATGAGATAAAGGCCACGAGTGGATATGTGTTTATACTTGGTGGTGGCGCTGTTTCTTGGAAGTCTTGCAAGCAGACCATCTTAACGAGGTCAACTATGGAAGCAGAACTCACAGCACTAGACACGGCCATTGTTGTAACAGAGTGGATTCGTTAACTCTTGATGAACTTACCTGTGGTTGAAAAACCTATACCCGCAATTCCAACGAACTGTGATAATCAAACTGTGATTATTAAGGTGAACAGTTCTAAGGATAATATGAAGTCCTCAAGACATGTGAAGAGGAGACTAAAATCTGTTAGGCAAATGAGAAACTCCGGAGTTATTGCATTGGATTATATCCAAACATCTAAGAACCTGGCAGATCCCTTCACAAAGAGACTATCACGCAATGTGATAGAAAATGCATCGAAGGAGATGGGTATGAGACCCACACTATGAGTTTTCACAGTGGCAAACCAATCTATGTGATCGGAGATCCTGTGAATTAGAATTGGGAGACAAGCTGTTGGTAGACTGAGAGGAAAGTATCCCTACTTTAATAAACACCACTCTATGAAGATGCAATACTTTCCTATTCTGCATGGCAGGTTGATTTTTATCTTAATGTGTTCTAAATGGCTTAATCTTAAACAGAGATGTTGTCCTACAGAACATCTTTTGAAGAACACACCTATATGAGTTTGACTGACAAACGTCGCAGTCTATGAGAGTTGGGTGATCTCTAATAAACTCATGAAAGGCCATGGAGTATGACGCATAAGCTCCACCCGCGGGGAAGTCCCACTGTAGCCCAGTATCGGTCAAGGTTTCATATGAAGCTAGGTTGCAGCAAACTTGCAGTTCAAGGCATAGTCCACTGTATAAGTCGCAGCCTAGTGTAGCATAGAATTCTAGGTGGAAGTTCAACTTAACAGTCTCCACTGCAGTACCGGTATATAAACAGTGTTTTGAAACCAAAGGCAAATTACATGTGCCTCTGGGATCTGAGGGGAGATTGTTGGAATTTTGGCCCAAAATTGTCCAGCCCATTTATCCATTCCAATAATTCCTGAAAATCCTAGAGGCCCATGTGGCCCATTCATGCTTGGCAAGAGATGGGACAAATGTTTAGTCCCACATTGCTAGTTGAAGGAGGTGTGCACCATCTTATAAGGGAGACTCTCCTAACACTTGGTAAAAGGATGAGAAGGAGAAGAGAGAGTTCCACACGCGCGCTCCTCCTCCGCCGCCCGCCTCGCCACGCCACGCCACGCCACGCCACGCCACGCCACGACACGCGCCGCCGCTAATTGCGCGAATCTCGCCGTGCCGAGTTCTTTTTTTTGCCACGCATGACTGGTACATGAACGGGTCTACAGAATTTGAACAGTCTGCTAATGGGTTTTAAATACGACTCAGTGGAGGTTTAATTTGAACTTAGCACGCCACGCCACGCCACGCCACGACACGACACGCGCGCCGCCGCTAATTGGGCGAATCTCGCCGAGCCGAGTTCTTTTTTTTGCCACGCATGACTGGTACATGAACGGGTGTACAGAATTTGAACAGTCTGCTAATGGGTTTTAAATACGACTCAGTGGAGGTTTAATTTGAACTTAGTGGTGGCTGTTTGGCTTCGATCGCTGCCTGTTCGTTTCCTCTTCCGACGCCGCATGTTCGCCTGTCTACCCGTGCCTATAAGAGCGGAAGGTCGCTCCTTTCCTCTAGCATCTGTTAGAACCATCGCCTCCAAGTTTCAGAGCACTGAGCTGCCACCAGTTCTTCCCCATCCCCTCTTGCAGCGTGCACCGTGAGCCGGGACAGTAGGCCTCCGGAACCCGCCTCTTCGAGTCATGTACGTGAGAAGGGTGATAAGGTTTTTGGGGAGCGCTATCGGTGCGACTACTGGCTTCATCACGGACTCCTTCACCGACGCCGACGACATCTTCCCCAACGACGACTTCTTCCCTGCCATCGAGAACCTCTTCCTCGATGACATGGGTGACAACTCCAACTCCGGCGCACTGTTGTATGTTTTCTTTCTTCATCTTGTTCAGACTATTTCAATCTATCTGCAACTCTCTGCACACTTCCTGTCAGAATACTTGGCTAGTTTATTTTCGACAGTTCTAGTCATCTTTTACCTGCTTTTTATTTCGCATAAATCACTTGGTAAATTGCTCATATTTCCAACATTGTATATTGATGATAGCCAAACGTATTAGGTGATGTATTATGATACACCGTTGCTTACAGATGAGACGAGTTATTGCATATATCAAGAAAATAGGTGAAACAAGAACAACCTGGAAGGCTAGAATTGATTACTCCGTCTCTTTTGGTTTGTAAGCCTCCGCTCTAAAAACACAATAGAGGACCTAATTACATGATGGATCATATGTGAATGAAGAATGCATGTGGTTAGTTCTACAATAAGAATTAAAATTAGATACAAATACTTTAGTTGCTAGGATTCTTGTGTTTCAGAAAAGAGCTGAATGTTGGGGCGCCAGTTTTAGAAGTATTTTCCTTTATACCAGTAAAATGCAATCATGTAGTCATGAAGAGTTTACTATCTATTTTGGTTTTGAGGCCCAGCTCTAAAAAAACATAGTAATAGTGAAAGAGGATATAATTACATATGGATCGTATATGAATGAAGTATGCATGGTCACCCTTCGGTTGATTCTACATGAAAAACTAAACTTGGATAGAAACTCATGTGGATATACTTGGTGTTCGTCCATTTCAATGCAATGAACTTACAACCAGAAATTTGGATATATATTTTCCGGAGGAGACTAACAAACTAAAAAGAAGAAAGAAGCTACAGTCTCATTGTGGTTGCTGTTCTAACACAACTATCGGTATTGTTGAGTGAAATTAATGTTAGGTCATCTTGGTGTAGTGCAGATACCGAAAATATATATTTAATGTGGTGATCCTTATGTTTCAGAACAAAAAATGTCTTCTTCTCCTCTCTATATATTTGCTAGATGCATTTAGTTAACTGAGATTTCAAAATTTCTACTTGAGTAAATCCAAATGTGCGAATCAGTGTGGATTCTCACCAGTGTTTACTTTTGAGCCTTTGAGTTAAACGTTATTCATTTTGTTTATTCTTCAATATCTTCTACCAAACCACGTTGACCCGTTAGGCGTAGTTTGTGATGCTTCTTCACGCAGCCGGCAAATCATATCCACCCACCATTTGGAGAACTAACCAGAGTTTAGGCTCCAGAGAGGCTTGTAGTGGTGCTCATATTTGTGAATGCAGACACTTCCAATATTAGTGGTGAAATAGAAATGTATGTGGTGGTGCACTACAAGTTCATCGTGAATTCTGCACATGCTGCATATGTGGATTTCGAGCCAACCCCTCGGGAGTAAGGTGTCAGGATAGTGGTATCGTAGCCTCCGGTAATATATGGACCATCCGGATCAAACCATGATAAAACTGAGCGATACTCCTCATGTACATGTCTATCAATAATTCAATCATGGATAAGATAGTCATTGTTGGTTCTGACTAAAAAGTCAATCGACTCTAACACACAATATGGTGAACTAGAACCTGAAGCATGTTTTCTAAAATAAAGATCCACAACTTGGTCTAGTCTGAGTCATCACTGTAGAAATCATCTTCCCAATACCTTTCATTCCTACACATGCATGAATGAAGACAAACAAAATGCCATCAGATACTACTTTGCCACCTCGACAACCTTTCCCCGTGTGTTTCTTCTCTATTTCCTTTTTCCCTTTTGTGGTAAACATTTGGATCCTTTATATAGCAAGGACTGGGGACAGAAAAGAAGGGGTAGCATATTCTATGTGTTGTCCTGATGACAGTTGTACATAGTAGGTGACTTATTATGATGTACTACTGTCTACTATTGCTTAGAAACAAAATGAGTTACTGCATATATGAAGAAAATCTGTGAAATTACACCAAAGTTACAATAGGTGACCTGAAAATGATACTCCCTCCAGCCCATATTAATTGACTCAAATTTGTCTAGATTTGAATGAATCTAGACACTATTTAGTATATAGGTTCATCCAAATTTTAACAAATCAAAGTCAATTAATATGGATCAGAGAGAGTATCTTGATGTCTGTCATTCATATGGGTATCTATTATTATGAGTACCACAAAGGGAAAACCAAACCTTGAGCGTTATTGCATCTCAAACCGGAGTTGAATGCTACGGTGCAACCTTATAGGATCATTTCAGAGTCTACTAGTCAGATTACAGGCCATCGGTTATTCAAATTCAGACAAGTCATAGTGTACAGGGCTAGTTCAGATGTGTCTGTATTAGTATTTGTTTTTTTCCGCACAGGCACTTGAAAGCTGCCAATCAATATAACGTACTAGTACAATCTATCTTTAGCTTTGTCAATCAAAAATACGCAATTAGGCATACCTTTCATCCAGATGATATACGAACAGTAAAATAAACACATCACCAACTCGTGGCTGCCCATAAGTCCGTTCTTAACCATTCTTTTTATTTGGTTATCAAAAAAACCATTATTTTTATTTATTTTATGCCAGTGAATTCTTGATTTTTCTTCCTAATCAACCAAAGCATCCGGTATTGAATCCTTGATTTTTCTTCCTGATTGTATTTGGCAGAGGCCAGCATAGTACATCATCGTACTTCAAATAAATTGGGTACAGTCAGCTGAACTGAACAATGCGCGCGTAGCATACAGTTAGTAGGCAAAATATTGAGGTGTCGAGCAATCCTGGCTGCTGCAACATTCCATTATATTGGAGACAAACATGCCATTCCTGACCGGGCGGCTGCATGGAACACAACATGCCCTGTGCTTCGGCTGCCTATGTTGGCCTAGCACGATACGCCCAACAAATCAGTGACACCCACTTAATTATTTGGGCAGTTTGTACACCAAGTCACAAAGATGATTTATGCAGTATCGGCTGAAGCGCGACTGTGGTCACTCCAATGTGGAAATAACTTTGCTGACACCTCCCGTTCTTACATAGCAAGCACGAAAGAAGACAATCGAAAGGCCCATTTGGGCACAACTCTCACACCTTGACGTCCATTCATTCAATCCTCCTCTATTTTCTCTCTCGTTTTGTATTTCGCATTTGGGTGATATATATAGCAAAGATTGGGAACAAGGTAGGTAGATGTGTTGTATGTGTTGTATGTGTCGTCTTGATGATATATAGTCGTACATAGTAGGTGATGATTTATAGCGTGCGCTGCTTACAGATGAGACGTGTTAGTGGATATATCAAAAAAATAAATGAAACAAGAACTAAAAATGCATGACATGGAAAGCTGGAAATTAATTCTTGACTTCTGTCATAGATGCTAGTTATGTAAAATAGTATGACAAATAAACAACAGAACGTTTCAGGATTCTCGCGTTTCAACAAGAGGTGAATGTGGCAGTGCAGCTTTAGAAGTATTTTCCTTTGTACTAGTATAAGATGCAATCATGCAATCGCGAAGAGCTATCTCCACCTCTTTTGGTTTGTAAGGTTGGCTTTAAAACCACACTAACAAAAGAGGACCTAATTAAAAGATGGATAATAGGTTAACTTAGTATGCATGTTCTCCCTTTTGTTGAGTCTACATTACTAAATTTAGATAGAAATTCATGTGTCTATAGTTCATGTTTGTCCATTTCTAGAACAATGGACTTGTAAATAGAAATTTGGATTTTTTTTTTTGAGATGAGCCTACCAAACCAAAACGAAGGGAGTAAGCCATATCTGCATCGAGTGGCTTGTCAAACTTTTTTTTTATTGTTGGGGCACAATTAATTTTAAGTTATCTTGCTCTATTGCAGCCACCGGAAACTAGTACTTAAAGGGGTAGTCCTTATGTTTAAAAAAAAATGACTTCTTACTCTTCTCTATATTTACTAGATGCATACAATAAGTTTCAAATTTTCTGCAAAAGATGCTCTTGAGGGTAACGTATGTAAGATGCCCATCACACTAATAGGGCGTTTGGGTGGAGCCTTGGAGGCAGTTTTGTTTGTTGCCAAACAAGCGATCTTGATTCTTGGGCAATGGGCACAAATGGCTATAGATTAAGCCGCGGCTGATGCCAGTGTAAAACCAGCTTGAGCTAGCCTAAAAAGGATTTGAGTTTCATATTTCCATTTCATCTTATTCATTTACTTACTTCCCTTCTTATTTTCATGCACGCGTGCACGCATGAACACTAGGTTCATATTTTACTTCCCAAGTATACAATAGAGTATAAACACAACTGTGGATATAGATCCTTATAACAACCATGAAATTTATCTTATCTTCATCTAAAATTACCTTTGATGGCCGGCGAAATCATGTTGAAGATTAAGTCGATGGAATACTCGATGGTGCCGTATCTTCTTCAGCTTCTCCTGCGGCACTGGCCACCCTCAGAACGTAGCCACGGAGGACGACGAGTCTGTCCAACAACGGCGTTGTTGTCCTCGAGCGCCGGGGAGTGTGCAGCCAAAGCGCCGGCGACCACTTGGTGGGAAGGAGCAGCAGAATCAGCAGACCTCGTCGAGAATGGAGAATGGCGCGGCAGAGGCGGCGAAGCCCTCCTTCTTCTCCTTCTACACTCAACCGAGCTAAAACATCTAATGTTGTGAAATACATACTTCCTCTGACTTGATGTTTTAGTATTTTTTAAACATACGTATCTAGATTTTTTTTTGTGTAGATGCACCTATTTTTGTTCCGAACCTGCGTAATAAACGATGTTTTTGTTAGAGTATACGTATCTGTTAAGAATAGACTAGGTTACTTGTCTTGTACTCCAAGTAGGTTACTTGTCTTGTATTTCAAGTCGGTCCCTGTACGCCTATATATACTCGTCAGAGAGGCTCAATAATGCATCCATCATATTCCGTCAATCTCTCTCCCTCTACCCGTCAACATGGTATCGATTTCCGGGTTCAATTGGACCCAACAAGCAAAGCCTGTCAAGCAAGGAAGCCACCAAGCAAACCTTTAATAAGCATCTCTAGCGTCTCTATAGCTATAAAAAACAAAAACCAGCAGTCAAGACTAGTCACATTAGTGAAACAAGTGATTCGCTGACATTCAATTCAAATAGAAAGAGTAGTCACGGCTGCGACAAGTTGCTCTAATAGGAAGAAGTTGACTTACTTTTCATTCCTAATACAGCAAGAGCTTAGCCGCCTCTGCTTCCGCACCGTGCCGCCCTGGGGAGGTCAATCTCCATGATCTCCGCCTGGGGATGCGCGACCCGTACGCAGGGTTCGTTCGCCGATCCGTGATCGGCTACCCTGTAAGTTTTTTTTCCGATCTCTTGATCGGTTATCTTTTTTGGTTTACCGATCTTAGATCGGATTGAGTCGCCCATCACCGTCGTCATCGCCGTGCCTCTACTCCGATCATCGGCATCTACGATCTACACCGCGCCCGTGCGCCTGTCACCTGCGCCGCTGTGCCTTCCTCGGTAGGCCGTCGCGGCCTCATGACAGGCTGTCGCGCACCGCGGCCGGTTGCTGCGGCTTTCTTGGGAGGCTGTCGCGGCCGACCCCCCCCCCCCCCTCGAATTGTCTTTGCCGTCATCGCCCGGGATTGCACCGACAACGACGCCGCGGATTCCGATCTGCCGTCGTCTCGGACTTGGCGCGTACAGCACCGCCGTCGGTCTGATCAACCGATCTGGCGCTCGTCTCCGCCGAGTACGTCCCCGAGCACGCGCATACCATCAATCAAGCATCGGGTTGCCGCTGCGTCGCCCCTTCGGGCCGTAGCGTCGCCGCCTTTGGTCCCCGCCGCCGGCTATCAACGCGCCTTCTCAGACGTGTCTGTCGCTGGTGGTTCTCACGCCGCTGCACCGTCTCGCAGTAGTGTCGCTGCATGCGGTCATCGCCGTCCCATTGGGCAGTAGCGTCGCTGCATGCGGTCATCGCCGTCACCCCGCAAGGACGTCGCAGGCTTCCACCGCTCCACCTCCCTTGGCGCGGGTCGCCGCCATCTGCGCATGGTCTTCGTCACGTCGCCAGGTTCTTCCTCGCCTACTTCGAGCACCGCCATCGCATCTCCACAGGTAGCCTGCATGGCCACTCCTGGCCGTCGTAGGTCCTGCCGACTACCCCTCCGTCTAGGCATCCAGTATGACCACTCTTGGTCGTCGCTGGTTCGCCGCCTTCTACGTCTTCGTCCAGCATGACTTCGTCGCCATCATCCTCGACCAAACCTACTCGTCTACTCCGACAACCACGGCCTGCATCGGCACTTCGCTGATCTGCGCATCACAATCGTCGTAGAGTTCTCCTCTGCTAGTCTCCTCTACGACATGGCATGAAGTTGTTTCTACTGGTCCCATTCTTCGCATGCCCGGTACTGGCAACACCGGTGCGTTCCTTCGTCCCCGACGCGCTCCCGAGTTTGGCAAGCCCGGTTGTAGCTCCTCGTCTTCATCGGCTTCGACAAGGTCTTCATCGGCATTGACTACCTCCTCTATGTATGCCTTGACTGCGTCATACCGACTTCGTCTTCGCATACTCGGTTTTGGCACAACCAGAGTATGCCTTCGTCCTCGACGTGCGCCTGGTTTTGGCAAAGTCATGGTTCACCTGATGAAGTACGTGACAAGGTTATTTCGGATGACAGCCTGGCTTCTAGAAGCGGAAGAGATAGCATTTTAAACGATAGTCCGGCAAGATCGGAAAGATCAGACGTGCAGTCTAGGAAAACCAAACAAGTAAGCTGTTAGGGAGATCGCGAACGACTCGCGTCCTTATCCTCATCGCTTGGATGCCGCGTATAAAAGGGCACAGAGAGACACTGGTAGAAAACGTGTCATGCGTCCCGGTTGGTAGGGGGCTTTAGTCCCGGTTGTCTAACCGGGACGGGGCAATCGGGACTAAAGCCCCAACCTTTAGTCCCGGTTGCCCCACCAACCAGGACAAATGGGGGCACACGTGACGGCGTTAGAGCGCGAGGGGGTGGAGCATTAGTCCCGGTTCGTAACACGAACCGGGACAAATAACCTTCTGCCGTGGCAGAGATTTGACTCATTTATCTGCCGTGGCAGAGAATTCATTTTGGCACATTTTGTTGCCGCGCAGCATTTTTGTCACTTTTTATGCCGCGGCAGAGAATTCATTTAGGTCGATTTATTGTTTATTTAGTGTTTTGCACTCATCAATGAAGGAACCATTATATTACACAAGATCATCATGACAATATTACATTCGATACACGGATCGAGTTCATGCACTACATACAAAAGTTGCTCTTTGTACAATCCCTATTGTCTATATACAGCCGAATAGTATTCCCCTTTTGGGTCTAGGACTTCTGCATCCAAGAATCCCGCCAATTCCTCCTGAATTGCTCGTACGCGATCCTTTGGCAGAAGACTGTCCCGTAGATGTTCGATCTAATTTAAAAAAGGAGTCAGCCTATATGAATGAAACTAAACACAATTTGATTGTAATTAAAAACTATGAAAATTGTTTACGTACATGGAGTTGCTCTAAATTTCTGCCCTTCTCATCGCACGTCTGCCGGATGAACTCGCAAACATAATATCCACAAAGATTGTTACCTGGTCCCTGCGTCAGGCACTTTACGAGAACATAGTCCAATCAAAATAATAATCAAGCATGATAATAACTGTATCAAAACTAGAATCAAAGAGATACGCGGATATAGCTAGTGGTGCTTACATCTAGTGCTTCAAATGTAAGCTCATCTTTCCAAACACCCCTAGCCTTTTTGGTGAACCTTTTCCAAGCGCTGCTCGGCGAAGAAAATGAATAAAATAAGTTATTAAGTACTTGATATCATAAAATTCACGAACGTTGCCGATATAGTGTCGTAATGATTAGAATTACCGCTAGACAAGTATCTGCATGTCCTTCCACATCTCAAGGGGTTTATGTTTCGAGTCCATGACTAGTACACGCCCTTTGTCAAGTTGAATGATTAACAGAATATAGTGGTAGCTGCGAATGCATAACTAATTAATTATATACTTAACATCGAGTAAGCGAAATAGAAAGTGTATACAAGACAATAACACTCACTCGAAGTTGTAAGGAAATAGTATTTCCCTTTTGGTTTCTTGAAACCTTAACGCGTGTACTATATTATCCTCCGTATCCTGGGGGTTTGTTTTGAGATTAGATTGATGAACCCAATATGGGTCAATGAAGCCAATGTCATAGATTTGTCCTCTGCTGCATTCGAGAATCTTCATTCTGCATATTACAGTATGATTATATACATGCAATAAACAAGGTGAGATAGCTGGAGACTAAATTAATTACAGAATTAGTACTTACAGACAATAGGCATTGATGATCGATTTGTCCAAGGCGTCTTGATTGAATAATTGAAATAGTTCATCAAATTCAATGGATATCATGTCATCCATATCTTTCCCATAATGCTTTTTTGTAACCTTCAGCACTATCCAGTTAGCCCCGGCCTTTGTGGCATGCAAGTACCAGTTATGCAATCTTCGTATTTTTGTTGGAAGATTATTTACCTCCTCAGGTTTGACGAGAGGTTTGCCGTACTGGTATTTGTATGCTACTTCACTCACGGGGAAGTACTCTAACTGGGATAAGTACTGGGCAATACTCATACCTTGAGCAGCGGCAGCTTCTCCGTATTGTGCAACTACCTCTGGATCATACTGCTCTTCGGCCCCATATTTGCTCGACCCCACATTGGTTTGGGAAATCACCTTCAGAGGGGCGCAAGACTGTTTTGCTTGTTCTCCGAGCTGGGCAACAGATTTCTCGCTTGCATCAGTACTGCTCTTCGAGGCTTGTTGTGCCGCATGTGACTTGAGAATAGAACGCTCATAGTCTGATGACAGCTTTGGCTCGGGTTGATGAAGAGACTTTAGCATTTTCAACACTTTGGCTTTTTCTTCTTTCGTGTTGGGGAACTCTGGCTCTTTCGGCCGCCTCAGCTTAGCGAAAAACGCTGTCGTTTCCGCATCAACGATCGCTGCAGTTTCCTCTTCAGTACAGTCATAAGCTCTCTTTGGAGGAACCTTTGGTACTTTTGGAAGAGGCTCTTGTTTACGTTTAGGCGATCGCTTACCACGACGCAGAGTAGCGATACGCTTATGCTTTTTATCCTGAGGCACCGACGATGGCTCTCGCGGCGATGGCTGCGCCGGAGATTGGTGAGGCGACGGAGCCGGGTGAGGTGACGGAGCCGGGTGAGGCGACGAAGACGGCTACCGCGGCGGCGACGACCTCGCTGGAGACGGGTGAGGCGGCAGCAAAGATGGCCTTGGCGTGTGATTTCGAAGCACGATACATTCCTTTGGCCATAGAATGGTGACGTTTTTTGCGTCTCCCAATACAGTCACATCCCCTTCACCTGCAGGGTAGTGAAGATCCAAAACTTCAAAGGTGGGCATGATTTCATCCACCCCGACAATAGCGTAGCCCTCTGGAACCGGACGACAGTGGTAAGTTGGTGTGGGTCCAATTGGTAAGGCATAGCCGACCGCCACCTTCATTGATATGTTCACAACTTTGACATGTAGCTCGCAGTGTGTCATCTCTGTGATATCATCCATTGGGTAGCCAACAGGAGCCATCGTCGGTGCACCATCGTCATCGCCATTGTCATCACCCGGGATCTCGGTGGAAGCCACACTGCTTTTTCGATTATTCGATAGGCCGGTAGCATCTAATGCAGTGTGCTGCTGAGATGGGCTGGTAGTACTTTGCTCTTTAAGTGCGTTAATTTCATCTTGTTGTTGCTTTAATCGTTCTTCAATTAAACGCATTCGCTCTTTCTGACTATCTGCTTCAACTTCCGCCATGTCCTTTCTCCTCTAACGGCTTCTATCAGGATATTTCTTCCTCTCTTCGGGAAACCCAGTCCTCCATGGTTGGGAGCCTCTTGTTCCTCGTGTTCGTTCATCATGTTCCTTATTTCCAAGGGCGAGTGTGAGCTCATCATTCTCTCTATCGGGAATGAAGTCCCCATCTTTAACAGCCTTTACTGCTTTTCTCATCCTCTCGATTGGCAAGGGGTCTTCTTTATGTCGTATGTTATATATACACCTCCCTTCCGAGTCCAACGTGCCCCCATGCCCGTAAAACCAATTCCTTGCACGTTCTACCCAATCGTCTGTCTCTGGGGTGATCTTTTTAGCACGCAGTTCATTCTCAAGTTTCTCCCACTTAGGAATGGCAGCCATGTAGCCACCTTGCCCCATAGTATGGTGATACTTCTTGTTAGCAGCATTCAGCTTATTCGTTGCAGACATTTTCTTAGCTTTTTCTGATTTCTTGTATTCCACAAACTCAGCCCAGAATGGTTTTATCTTCTCAAACTGAATATTCTTGAAATCGGGAGTCTTCTTTTTCACGACATAGTCAAGGTGCAATCTTTTCTTCCAGTTGGTGAAACACTAGGCCATCTTCTTCAAAGCCCACTCCCTGACCTTAGCATCCATGGCTCTCCCATGTTGTAAGGCGTCCTCAACTGGATCCTCCGCATTTGGATCCAGCTCTATCTTCGGTAGTTTGAAATTAACCATGAGCCTCTTCCACAGTAAATCTTTGGCGTGGTTAGGGACAAATAAACATGTTCCCTCTTCATCCGCATTAACAGGCCTATTCCAATTTCTAATGGTGATCGGGATTAAGTCCCTAAAGATTACTCCGCATTGTGCCACAAATTTGTTTGCGACAACTTCGGGAGCCGTCGGTTTGCCGTCTTCAGCGACATCTTCGATCTTGAACCTCTCATGGTCTTGCAACTTTTTGGTTGGGCCTCGTCTGCTCTTTTTAGTAGATTCCTTCGATCTGGAGGGCTAAAAGAAGAAAGATCGTTGTTACTATTTCTATATAGATAGCAGATGATTAATTAATGAATTAATTATATTGCATGCACCTCGCTGGAGCAGTCGTCTTCTCGATTACACAAGGCATCGCCTTCTCCCTCGCGGAAGGCAACACCTTCAACCTCAAACAAGTCGTCTATTCCGGTAAAAAGAGGATCACCCTCACCGGAGTTGTTTAGAAACGTTGATACGTCTAAATTTTCTTCCCCACGGATTACACCTTGGATCAACTCTTCCTTTTCTTCGTCTCTGACGTGTGGGTCCATATTTTCTGCATAGGTGGAAAAACGAATAAGTCAAAGCGGCTAAGGGAGAAAGTTAGGTACGGTGTTGAGAGATATAAACCCTAATTAAGAGAAAACCTAATATATACATACACAATAATAAAAATGAAGAGAAACCCTAAACCCTAAACCTAGCTACAAAAAGGAAACTGTGTAGTAGATAGGTAAGTCTAGCTAAAATCAACTAAAATCAATATTCCGGAGTTCCGAGGGGTGTAAAACCTAGTTCGGAGAAACCTCGGATGCATATGAGAGGGGAACATGAGTATAAGGATACAAAAGGGAAACTATCTAGCAGATAGGTAACACTAGATACTAACAAAATACCATATTGGAATCGATTTAAGAGGGTTCGGAATGCCCTGGCGAAGGCACATCGTCGAACCCACATGCACCTAAGGGGTATTAATGATTCCTTATCTAAGATAGGGCTTTTAAGTTGCTTGACAATGTGAATCAGGTCTGGGGCTACCCACAGTGACTGACCAGTGGGGACGAAGACCAATAATACCAAACTAATTAATAAACCTAATAATACATAACTAATAATAAACCTAATAATCCAAACACCGAAAAGAAAGGGAAACAATCAACACATGGCATCGATGCAATGCTCAAGCAAGTATGATGATATGACAAGTTAATTTGCATTGGAATGTAACCCTAAGACATGCTCGACGATTTAATCGGGGTTTCGAGGGGTGAAAACCCTAACTCGGGGAAACTCCGGAACATATGAGAGGGGTGCATTTGTTCTTCTAATTATACTTGTCATTTAAGTTGTTGAACAATGCATGATTATAGGTTAAATAGATAGGTTTCATTTTTCTGAACAATTTGATATATTATTTGTATTTTTTTGACTTATAAACAATAAGTTATTGATTTTACAATATTAAATCATTTTCTGGAATTAAAAACAAAAAGGCAAATAGTTTTTACACCGGGGCGACCCCTAGCCAGTGAGACTGACAGATGGGCCCTAGTGCCAACTCAGCCTCCACGCAAGCAAGCAGGACCCACCGAACCCTGGTTATTTTTCACCAGTGCACGGTCTACCCACTGGGGCTGGCCGGTGGACCAGGGGCAAGACTGACCTGTGGGCCAGGGCCAGGGCCACCTCGGTGCCCGCTCGGCTCGCCGGTGAGCACTGTGTGGTGGCCGGCGACGTCGCTAGAGGGCTCGGGAGGGGGCGTGCGCGGGTTTGTTCGAAAGAGGGCGTCGAGGCGAACCTAACTATGATGGCACCGCCCGGATTTGGTCACCGGAATAGGGCACGCGACGACATGCAGCAGCGGCGGACGGCGATGGAGAAAAGAAGGGGTCCCGGAGAGTTACAAGCTCACCCTCGACGCGTGTGTAGCCTTGGCGGGGACGGAGGAGATCGACAGCAACGGTGATGGCAATGGCGGAGCTCGTCGGTGACGGGGAATACACGGTCGATTCCAGTCGCGCGGCTTCGATTCCTTCGGCGAGGAGGATAAGCACAGCGAGGCGACGCGTGGAGGCCGATGGCGAGACGATGGTTGGGCAGCCTGACGGCGTCCGAGCAGTTGTCCTCGCGGCGGCGGTGATCTCTGTTGCGGGTGAGTGAGAAAGACGAACGGGGAAGAAGGAGAAGGGGCATGGTTAACTAGTAGGGCATATTTAGTCCCGGTTGGTGCCTCCAACCGGGACTAAAGGGTCATACGTCCCGGTTGGAGCCACCAACCGGGACGTATACTCCAATTTTTCAGCAGATGAAGGGGCGCGCGCGCAGGGGGTCTTTAGTCCCGGTTAGTGGCTCCAACCAGGACATATTCCCCTGTTTTCAAATTTTTTCAGGTATTTTCTCTCTGTTCCCGCCTTATTTTTTATTTTGGTGTTTAAATTTGTAATGTTTTTTAAATGATAATTACTTGGGAATTTAGAAAAACTTTAAACATAAAAAGTGTTTGAATTTGAATAACTAATTCGAACCCATTTTCTGTTTTTAAAAATAATTAATGTAACCATTTAAACTATGAACCATTTAAAATTAAAAATGAATTAACTTATATTTTTTTAATATCAATTTGGAATTTAGAAAAACTTCAAACATAAAAAGTGTTTGGATTTGAATAAATAATTCAAAACCATTTTCTGTCTTAAAAAATAATTAATGTAACCATTTAAAATATGAACCATTTACAATTAAAAATGAATTAACTTATATTTTTTTAATATCAATTTGGAATTTAGAAAAACTTTAAACATAAAAAGTGTTTGGATTTTAATAAGTAATTCAAAACCATTTTCTGTTTTTAATGGGCGGAAAAAAAGGACAGAAAATAATGGACGGAAAGAAAATTTGATTAGGATAGAACTGGAATTAAAGTACATAACGCAACTAACACAAAGATACATAGAAGAACTGAAAATTAAGATACATGGCCAGATTAAGCCACAATCGGCCAAACTTATTTTGCAATGTTGGAATAATTCAGTCATGCTCCTGCCTACACCTGTAATACTCGCCACTGTAGTCGTCGTACTCGCCGCGGCCGTCGTCGCTATCGTCGTCAGGGTCGCCGTAGTTGAACCTTGAAGGCTGAGTATGAGTGGGCTGGACTTGAGGGTAGCGCAGGCGGGGGCTAGAGTCGGCGGCCGTGTCATAGGCCATGACGCTCTGGAGAGTCCGGCCGTGCGACCACAGCCAACGGCCGGCCTCGTTGAAGTTCGGAGGAGGTGGGTCGTCCTCCTCGTGCCTGGCGAGTGCCCTCTCACGCCGATCCACGAAGAAGGCTTCCCAAGTCGGAAAATAGTCGGGATGCCATTTGGGATTCCTCCGCTGCTCCGGCGTGAGCTTGAAGTAGTAGTGGTTCGTGATGGCCATCCGACGCGCCACACCTAGAGGGACAGGAGGAACCGGCACGCCTCCGGCGCTCAGCATCCAGCCGACGGGGACACAGTAGCCCGGCGGGCAGGGGTAGTTCGAGGCGCAAAGCGCCTCCGCCTCCCTGGGAGTTAGTGCTACGGTGGAAGTCATGGGAAAGAGTGATGAGGTTACAGATATGAGTCTAGAGATGTGCAATAACAATGGAGGCCAACCCTACATATATATAGTGAGAAATGGCAGGAAGATAACTGGAGGAAAGAACTGGCAGGAAGAACCGGCGGGAAAAACTGGCGGGAAGAAATGGCGGGAAGAAACGGCGGGATGAACTGGCGGGAACCGTTTTGAATTATCTGAATTTCTAACTAAGGTCGAACCGGTGTGCATGAAAAAAGGGGACGAGCATCGTTAGAACTTGCATTGGATCTCTGAAGAAACCACATATTGCGAGTCTAAAAATGATTTTTCAAAAAATCACGGGCGATAGATCATGTACTTGTAGTACAAACCGGACCCACTTCCTACCGATTCGGCAGACATTTATCCTTTTTACCCGGGATGGACGAAAAGGTTTGAGATGTCCCGGTTGGGAGATAGTCCATGTAAGGTGGTCTAGTATTTTAGGAAAATGGGACGGTAGCATTCTGAAACGTCATTTTGGTGGTTACTTCACAAAACGACCCATTTTTTGCGCTCGGAAAATGTAAAAGGGCTTTTCCGTGCGACAAAAAGGAAAACTTCCTCCTACAACATTGTTCTCCATACCAATGTCCACACACATGCATAATATGGGCACAGCATCACAAACTATGCCGTGATTCAGCACATAACATCGGTCATTCGGACCGAAAGCCATGAAACCTCGAACATGATAGGTCATTTTGTGAAGTTTTTTTCGAAACATGATCAATATACCAAGTCTGGTATTTTTCGTTTCAACTATATAACAAAATATGACACCACCCGAAGGATTTTTATTGTTCGTATTTTTTTTGAATTTATTATGCCCGTTTTGAATTATCTGAATTTCTAACTATGGTCGAACCGGTGTGCATGAAGATAGGGGACGAGCATCGTTAGAACTTCCATTGGATCTCTGAAGAAACCACATATTGCGAGTCTAAAAATGATTTTTTCAAAAAATCACGGGCGATAGATCATGTACCTGTAGTACAAACCGGACCCACTTCCTACCGATTCGCCAGACATTTGTCCTTTTTACCCGGGATGGACGAAAAGGTTTGAGATGTCCCGGTTGGGAGATAGTCCATGTAAGGTGGTCTAGTATTTTAGGAAAATGGGATGGTAGCATTCTGAAACGGCATTTTGGTGGTTACTTCACAAAACGACCCGTTTTTTGCGCTCGGAAAATGGAAAAGGGCTTTTTCGTGCGACAAAAAGGAAAACTTCCTCCTGCAACATTGTTCTCCATACCAATGTCCATACACATGCATAATATGGGCACAACATCACAAACTATGCCGTGATTCAGCACATAACATCGGTCATTTGAACCAAAAGCCATGAAACCTCGAACATGATAGGTCATTTTGTGAAGGTTTTTTCGAAACATGATCAATATACCAAGTCTGGTATTTTTCGTTTCAACTATATAACAAAATATGACACCACGCGAAGGATTTTCATTGTTCGAATTTTTTTTGAATTTATTATGCCGGTTTTGAATTATCTGAATTTCTAACTATGGTCGAACCGGTGTGCATGAAGATAGGGGACGAGCATCGTTAGAACTTGCATTGGATCTCTGAAGAAACCACATATTTCGAGTCTAAAAATGATTTTTTCAAAAAATCACGGGTGATAGATCATGTACCTGTAGTACAAACCGGACCCACTTCCTATCGATTCGGCAGACATTTGTCCTTTTTACCCGGGATGGACAAAAAGGTTTGAGATGTCCCGGTTGGGAGATAGTCCATGTAAGGTGGTCTAGTATTTTAGGAAAATGGGACGATAGCATTCTGAAACGGCATTTTCGTGGTTACTTCACAAAAGGACCCATTTTTGCGCTCGGAAAATGGAAAAGGGCTTTTCCGTGCGACAAAAAGGAAAACTTCCTCCTGCAACATTGTTCTCCATACCAATGTCCACACACATGCATAATATGGGCACAACATCACAAACTATGCCGTGATTCAGCACATAACATCGGTCATTTGGACCGAAAGCCATGAAACCTCGAACATGATAGGTCATTTTGTGAAGGTTTTTTCGAAACATGATCAATATACCAAGTCTGGTATTTTTCCTTTCAACTATGTAACATAATATGACACCACGCGAAGGATTTTTATTGTTCGGATTTTTTTTGAATTTATTATGCCCGTTTTGAATTATCTGAATTTCTAACTATGGTCGAACCGGTGTGCATGAAGATAGGGGACGAGCATCGTTAGAACTTGCATTGGATCTCTGAAGAAACCACATATTGCGAGTCCAAAAATGATTTTTTCAAAAAATCACGGGCGATAGATCATGTATCTGTAGTACAAACCGGACTTCCTGCCGATTCGGCAGACATTTGTCCTTTTTACCCGGGATGGACGAAAAGGTTTGAGATGTCCCGGTTGGGAGATAGTCCATGTAAGGTGGTCTAGTATTTTAGGAAAATGGGACAGTAGCATTCTGAAACAGCATTTTGGTGGTTACTTCATAAAAGGACCCGTTTTTTGCGCTCGGAAAATGGAAAAGGGCTTTTCCGTGCGACAAAAAGAAAAACTTCCTCCTGCAACATTGTTCTCCATACCAATGTTCACACACATGTATAATATGGGCACAACATCACAAACTATGCCGTGATTCAGCACATAACATCGGTCATTTGGACCGAAAGCCATGAAACCTCGAACATGATAGGTCATTTTGTGAAGGTTTTTTAGAAACATGATCAATATATCAAGTCTAGTATTTTTCCTTTTAACTATGTAACATAATATGACACCACGCGAAGGATTTTCATTGTTCGGATTTTTTTTGAATTTATTGTGCCCGTTTTGAATTATCTGAATTTCTAACTATGGTCGAACCGGTGTGCATGAAGATAGGGGACGAGCATCGTTAGAACTTGCATTGGATCTCTGAAGAAACCACATATTGCGAGTCTAAAAATGATTTATTCAGAAAATCACGGGCGATAGATCATGTATCTGTAGTACAAACCGGACCCACTTCCTACCGATTCGGCAGACATTTTTCCTTTTTACCCGGGATGGACGAAAAGGTTTGAGATGTCCCGGTTGGGAGATAGTCCATGTAAGGTGGTCTAGTATTTTAGGAAAATGGGACAGTAGCATTCTGAAACGGCATTTTGGTGGTTACTTCACAAAATGACCCGTTTTTTGCGCTCGGAAAATGGAAAAGGGCTTTTCCGTGCGACAAAAAGGAAAACTTCCTCCTGCAACATTGTTATCCATACCAATATCCACACACATGCATAATATGGGCACAACATCACAAACTATGCTGTGATTCAGCACATAACATCGGTCATTTGGACCGAAAGCCATGAAACCTCGAACATGATAGGTCATTTTGTGAAGGTTTTTTCGAAACATGATCAATATACCAAGTCTGGTATTTTTCCTTTCAACTATGTAACATAATATGACACCACACGAAGGATTTTCATTGTTCGGATTTTTTTTGAATTTATTATGCCTGTTTTGAATTATTTGAATTTCTAACAATGTTCGAACCGGTGTGTATGAAGATAGGGGACGAGCATCGTTAGAAATTGCATTGGATCTCTGAAGAAACCACATATTGCGAGTCTAAAAATGATTTTTTCAGAAAAACACGGGCGATAGATCATGTATCTGTAGTACAAACCGGACCCACTTCCTGCCGATTCGGCAGACATTTGTCCTTTTTACCCGGGATGGACGAAAAGGTTTGAGATGTCCCGGTTGGGAGATAGTCCATGTAAGGTGGTCTAGTATTTTAGGAAAATGGGACAGTAGCATTCTGAAATGGCATTTTGGTGGTTACTTCACAAAACGACCCGTTTTTTGCGCTCAGAAAATGGAAAAGGGCTTTTCCGTGCGACAAAAAGGAAAACTTCCTCCTGCAACATTGTTATCCATACCAATGTCCACACACATGCATAATATGGGCACAACATCACAAACTATGTCGTGATTCAGCACATAACATCGGTCATTTGGACCGAAAGCCATGAAACCTCGAACATGATCGTTAGAACTTGCATTAGATCTCTGTAGTACAAACCGGACCCACTTCCTGCCGATTCGGCAGACATTTGTCCTTTTTACCAGGGATGGACGATTTCGGCAGGCTGGGCCAGGCAGCACTAATATAGGGGTGAGTGTCGACATTATGTCGTGCGGCGTGTACCTTGTCCCGGATGGTGTCACCAACCGGGACTAAAGATCAACCTGTAGTCCCGGTTGGAGGCACCAACCGGGACAAAACACGAGTCAGCACTAATGATAGGGGTGTGTGTCGACATTATTTCGTAAGTGTCGACACTATGCCGAGCTGCTTGTACTATAAATAGGCATCCTTGCGAGTCCAGTCCTCCAGCCAGTTTGAGGCACCTCCAAGATGGTTTTCGAGAGCAGGGACACCACTACGGCCAGTTTTAGGGAGATGCTAACGGAGCCCAGTCCTCCGGCATCTCCGAGAAACTGGTCATAGAGGCACTCCCTAATATGTGAAATTAGTTAGCTCCGAGGCGTATTGATCTAGTTAGAGAAGTTACAAGCTGCAAGATGGTTTTCGAGAGCAGGGACACCACTGCGCCCAGTTTCAGGGAGATGCCGACGGAGCCCAGTCCTCCGGCATCTCCGAGAAACTGGTCATAGAGGCACTCCCTAATATGTGAAATTAGTTAGCTCCGAGGCATATTGATCTAGTTAGAGAAGTTACAAGCTGCAAGATGGTTTTCGAGAGCAGGGACACCACTACGACCAGTTTCAGGGAGATGCCGCCGGATCCCAGTCCTCCGGCATCTCCAAGAAACTGGTCATAGAGGCACTCCCTAATATGTGACTGCGCGCGTTTGGAGATCAGATCTTAATGGTAAGTATGAATCGGGACAACTTCATAGTCCCGGTCCAGCCACAAAACGGGACTAACACTCAAGACATTTATTAATATTAAAAACTGAGACTACAAAACCGGGACTAAAGGCCACAAACCGTGAAAGATATCCTTCAATCAAGCCACAAACCACGAAAGACATGAACTAGAGTTACATAATATGAGCATGAACTTCTTGGCATATGTCCTTCCTGATGATCGCTTCAGACGTAGCCATGGAGCATCTTCTTTACTTAGCGGAATGCTTGGGTCAGTTTTCACTGTGAAGGGCAGAATTTCATCAAACTTATTATAATCTTCTGACATGTCTGTCTTGTCCTCGATTCCCACGATGTTTCTTTTCTGAAAGAACATGTGGGCCCCCATGTGTGGTTTTGGTAATTAATGACAATATTTATGGACTAATGTGTGTATTAAGTTATACTTGTAGGAATTTTCCATTGGCATCGCTTGGAGCTTGTGTCGGCTTCAAGGTCGATGAAATGATAAGAAGATATGTTGTGCAAGCTCAAAATGCACAATCTTTAGAAGATCTCATGTTTGATGCTTGCCATCCTCGGTGATCATGGATCGATGATGAGGAATCAAGAAAGGCGTTCCATCTTGAGAAGGTAAAGATCGTCTACATCGAGCTCAAGTGGAATGCTCAAGGCAAAAGTATAATCTTGATAGGTTTTCCCTTTTGCCGGTCTTATATTGTTAGTGGAAGACCGGGTTTAGGATAGATAACCGTACTATCAAGAGGGGCTCTCGAATGATTAACTCGATCACATCGTTCGGAGAGATCTCAAACCTTTGCATACTTGCATCATCGTATTTGGTTGTTATTTGTTCTTATCCATGTGAGGATATAAAGCTTGTGGTAATCTCCATAACAAGCTCTTGTTCATCAAAATCGGATCCCTCTTTTATATCTTATTGCGATTTTGATCTATGCGGTTTTTCGGTTTCTCACCAAGTGAGGTATCTCACATTATTATACTTGATACATTCTCACTTGGTGATAACCAATATTTTCACCTTTTGTAGGGAAGCTCATGTCGTCCTCTTTCCAACGCAATTGGAATCGGGTCGATCGGAGTTACCAATCAAAAGTTATAGACGTTTGAATATCTACTGGTCTCCTAGGTGCCAAAATGCGGTAGTACCGCATTTTAGTACCTAGCAAGGCAGAAGGTTTTGGAAAGTTGCCAAAATCCACTGCCGGGCTAGGTACCAAAAAGCGGTAGTACCGCATTTTAGTACCTAGCGGCAGCAGGTTTTTTACTTCATCATTTGGATCTATACTCCCTTGCTGGACTATGATGTTTCTTTGCATGATCTTATAGAGGTTGTTGTCCTCTTCGAAACGAGCCCAAGATCATCGAAATCGGAGTCCGGATGCAAAAGTTATGGCTGTTTTCGTTCTGTGATGACCGGTAGTACCGGACTAGGATCCGGTAGTACCGGGGTCCGGTAGTACCGCTTTTTTGGTATCAGGGAGCGCAGAGAGAAAATGCGTTTGGAGCCCCAGGAACCGCAGGAAATGTCCGGTAGTGCCGGGAAAGTCCGGTAGTACCGGGAAAAGTCCGGTAGTACCGGGAATCGCGTTTTTGGGCTGCAACGGTTGGATTTTGGAGGGACCTATATAAGGGGCCTTCTTCCCCAATGGTTCCTCAACCATTCTTGCAAGTTTTCCCCTCCATTGTTGACCTTCTTGAGCTTGCT
The DNA here is from genome assembly GCA_916181665.1 of Avena sativa. NCBI lineage: Eukaryota > Viridiplantae > Streptophyta > Magnoliopsida > Poales > Poaceae > Avena > Avena sativa. Next base: position 292,903,128 of record OV702296.1, read on the forward strand.
TTCTCTCAATCCCTCCAATGATTCTTGCATATTCTTGAGGGATTTGAAAGAGGAGATCTAGATCTACAATCCCACCAATCAATCTCTCCTCTAAGTGAGGGGAACATATTGGGATCTAGATCTTGGAGTCTTTTGTGGATTTCCTCCATTGTTCTTCCTCTCTTATTCCCCCATAATCTTTTGTAGCTTTGGTGGAATTTGGGAGAGAAGGATTTGAACACCTTTGTGGTGTTCTTGCCATTTGCATTTGGTGCATCGGTTTGAGTTCTCCTCGGAGGATTTGGTTTGAGTTGCTCATTGGAGCTTGTCCCTCTTGGGTTCTTGGAACCCTAGACGGTTTTGTGGCCTTGGTGGCATTTGTTGAGGCCTTTTGTGGCATTTGTTGGGAGCCTCCAATTAAGTTGTGGAGAAGTGCCCCAACCTTGTGAGAGGTTCCGGTTGCCACCGACAAGTGCACCGATAGTGGAAGCGTGGATCGATCCCGTTGGGGTGAGATTCACCGGAGAATAAGGGAGGCCTTTTGTGGCGTTGGTGATTTGATACCACCCCCTCTCCAAACGAGACGTACTCCATGTTGGGAGGAACTCGATAAAATATTGGTGTCCCCGCGTGCCTCGGTTATCTCTATACCCGAGCTCTTTACTTATGCACTTTACATTGTGATAGCCTTCATGCTTGAAGTAATATATATCTTGCTATCACTTTGTTGCTTGTATTGCTTAGCATAAGTTGTTGGTGCACATAGGTGAACCTTAGTTGTTCTAGGTTGTGCTTAACAAAGTAAACACTAGTTTTATTCCGCCTTCGTTGAGCCACTCTAGGAAAAGTTTTAATCGCCTATTCACCCCCCCCCCTCTAGGCGACATCCGTATCCTTTCAATTGGTATCAGAGCATGGTCTCTCATTTTAGGCTTCACCGCCTTGAGAGTAAAGATGTCGGCTAGGGGATTAGTGCACAAGGACACGCTCACATTCGATGGCACAAATTATGATGTTTGGAAAATTCGCATGCTTAATTTATTTCGAGAAATTCACCCAATTATCGAGGGATATCTATATGTGGGTATCTCTTCTCCTATGGATACCCAAAACGAATCTTTAGAAGAGAAGTTGAACTCTCATATAGATGCTCTAGCTACTAAAATTCTTTTGCATGTTGTGAGCAATGTAGTTCTTTCTTCTATCATGCCTTATTCAAGCGCTCATGGGATATGGACCAAGCTTCAAGATAAATATAGCAAGTCCAACATTTTTTAGGATGATTGTGTTGCTTCCACTTCTGGTCAAGATGAGTTCTCATCCTCTACCACTTCACCAACATGTGACTTTTCACAAGGTAATGATATGGTGAGTGGTGATAGAAATTGCAATTTGGATAGTGTGCTTACTATTTGTAATCCTTCATCTCTATCTAGTTGCAATGATCTATATTTGGACCCTAACACTTCTAGCACTACAAACTTCTTACATGCTTGTGTTAATAGTCCTTGCATATCATGTAGAAATGACTTGAATAAATCTCATGATGATATGCTCATGGTGTCTTGTTGCCATGATAAAATGCTTCTATTTCCTCTAGTGCTTGTGTTGCTAACCATGTAGAGGAAAATGGAGATTCTATGGGACAAGACAAGGTCTTGAAGAGAGCTACAAGTGCAATCTCATCATCACCTTCCTCCGGTTCTCACATGTGCCTTATGGCTAAGGGAACAAAGGTAACCTCTTTGAATCCCATTGTATCTCATGATGATGATGAGGTTGAGAATGATAATGACGATTATAGAGGTAAGTATGATATTACCTCTATTAAGAAAATGGGAGAGGTTGTCTATAGCGCTCTCTTCAAAAATAAAATTGCTTCCTCCAACTTTCTTGAAATCTTGAATTGTGCCATAGAAGGCAATGATCTTATTGAGGAGCAAGAAAACTTAATTGATGAAAAGTTTGCACTTGAGCGTGAGTATGCTAATGAAGTTGCACAACTAAAGGACTCCCTTGAAGAAGAACAAACCACCAAAGAATCTCTTGAGGAGACTTTTACTCTAGAATTATCTAGAGTAAAGGAATACCATGATAGAGAACTTGCGGTGGCTAACTCCTTCAAGATTAAAAATGATGAACTTGAAGTTCCTTATGCTAAACTTGTTGAGGATTTTAAGCACCTCGAAAATGGCTCTCGGGTCGTTAAGAGGGAGCTCATAAAACTCATCGAGTCACATGAGCAACTTAAAGTTTCATATTTAAAAGATCTTGACAAGTTGCCCTCACCTCTTGCTAATAATAATGATGCTTGTGCTACTAACTCTATTTCTTGTGAAGCATCTATTTTGAAGGAGAATGTTGAGCTAAAGGCTCAACTTGCTTTGCTAACTAGCAACTATGGGAAATTAGAAGAAAGTCATGTTAAGCTCTCGAGCTCGCATGAGAATCTTCTAGTATCCCATGGTAGGCTAAAGTTAGATCATGAGGCCATCGTGTCAAAGGTAACATCTAGTGGGCCTCATGTGGACATTAGCACTATATCTACTCCAAATTTTATATTGCCATGTGCTAGTCCTTGTAATTCATTCCCTCATAACCATGCTATATCTTGTGATGAATTACATTCCTTGCCTTATTGCTCTAATAATGTAGCATCTACTTCCTCTAGTACTTTTGTTCAAACTAACCATGTAGAGGAAATCAAAGAGCTCAAGGCTCAAGTCACTTCTTTGAAGAATGACTTGAAAAAGGGTCATAAAGGGAAGGTCGCACTCAACAAAATCTTGAGTGTGCAAAAATCCCCCAATGACAAGAGTGGGCTTGGATTCAACTCCAACGTCAAGAACAAGTCCACTATCAAGTTGAAGCACAAGGACAACAAGAAGAATGGCCAAGATCAAGTCAAGAATCCGGCCAACATTGTTTGCTTCAAGTGCAAGGAAGAAGGGCACCATGTTAGATCTTGCCCATTGAAGAAAACGCCTCTTAGTGGGAAGCAACAAGGGAAGCGGCCTCAAGCTCCACCTCAAGTCATTAATGAGCCTCTTCCTAAGAGGACTACTCGAGCTCTTCCTCGAGTTGTGGCTTCACCTAAGAAAGATGGCAAGAGTAGAACTTGCTACATATGCCGTGAAAAGGGGCACATTTCTTCCTCATGCACTATTGGTATCTCCTCTTCCCATCCTATCTTGATTGATGATGCTTATTCACTTCGTAAGGATGAGGTTGGCAATGTGTTTGCCAAATTTGTTGGTGGCCAATGTGGTGTCAAGAAAAGAACCATTTGGGTTGCCAAGCCTATTGTGACTAACTTCTTAGGACCCAACTTGGTTGGGGACCAACAAGCCAAAACTTGATAAACAGGTGTGTTTTGGAGGGCATTGGAGTCTTGGCTACATTATGAAGAATTGAGGGATCTTCATCAATTATTTTTGTCAAGCCAAGCCATTTGGATTGTCATGATTATATTATATTTCCAATGTTCCTACTTGCGGTAACATATGCTAAACTCTTTACATTGAAAGTTACTCGCCCCCTTGTGCATGTGTTGGTTTTGTATCTTCCATGCTTTTGTACAAGTTGTGCTATCCACTTAATTATCTTGAGATATCAAGCATATTTGTGTATGATTAGGTGGCACACCATGTATGTGTGTTTATTATGTTTGAGCCTTGCTTGGTTATATTTGGTATCTTATTTGGCTCTTGTGAGAAATTAATGGATTATCCCATTTTGGGGGAGTGTTATGCTTGGGCATTCCACAATCCTAAAATTGTGTGTACATGAGGAATATCACCTAGTATTTATATTGGATTATTATCTAGTCTCTATGTGGTATAATTCTCATGAGAAATTTAAGTTTTATAATGTCCATTAATTATCTATATTTGTATTATTTTGCCTCACGATGGTTTTATGGTAGTATCACATTATGGGGGAGTCATATGCTTAGTGCTTATTACAATCCTAGAAAATGTGAAAATTCGAGGTTGTGTCACTTAAAATTGATATTGATAATTATCTAGCTCCTAAGTGACACACGTGCTCATACATGTTCCAATTTGCTTGAATGCCCTTATTGCTCATATTTTGGATCTTGTTTGTGAGAGTGCTTCTTGGTATGTGTTTCCTCATATTTAGATATATATATATACGCATGGAAACCATTTGCTTCAAGTTACTCTAATCACTAGTGATTGTGTGACGATTGGAAGCTACCAAGAATCTTGTTCGGAGCATCAAACTTAATTCTTATACTTTGTTATATGCTTCTTTGTGTGAATATGATCTTGGATATCCGAATGAACTACCTAGGGAAGATTATTCTCAATACTTCCTGTCATTGGACAATTAGTACTAAATTTATGGTAAAATTTATTGATCATATTCACTTTGGCCCTTTCTTAAATCATGTCCTATCTTTGGCCAAGTAAATGTATTGTGTGCTCCCATGTTTTCCTTGCTACTTTTGGATCCTTTTATTTTTATTGGTATCCTTTTGTGTTTTATTTATTGTAGGTACTAGTGATGATCCCATTTGTGTGCATTTTGCAAAAGGAAAATCCTATATAATGCACTATCTATGGGGGAGCTCTCCTATATTATTTAGAACACTCACATTTATGCTTCTTTGTTTGATCCATATCGGGTTTTATGTGCTTGGAACCTCAATCTTTTCGTTTTGGTATTTGTGCCATCATGAGAAGTTTGGGGAGTTTGGTTTCTTGTTGGAACCTTGCTCTTTTTGGGAGTTGGTTTTGTCTCACTTGTTTCATGATTTGACCATTTTAGAATGAGATAAATCCTTGAGCATTTTTATTTCTATCTATCTTTTGCTCCTTTGGTTTTAGCCTAGTTCATTTGTTGAATTTGTGATCTTTCATGTGTTGAATTGGTTCTTGGATATAATTTGGACATCGTTTGTCGAGTCACACCCTTGTGTGTGCAATCTCGATTTACTTGGTGTTTTTGTTCAAATTGTATCTTCTTTTTGGTTCTTGAAAGCTTTATGCATGCACATTTACTATATGTTTATATTATGGCATGCTTGCTTTATTTGATCCAATATATAGGGGAAACTCCACCAAATCCCATCGGCTAAGTTGTGCATGAAATTCAATTTCATATCAATATGCACATATTTATGTAGAGTCTCTCCTATGTATTGTAGTTGCACTAACTACATTGAACCCAATTAGTTTGGGGACCATTTTGTACTTAGATGTGTTTTAGGTACATTGGAGATATATTGGACGCTTGTCTCTCAATTTTGAAGAAGTGATGATTAGAAGAAAATTTGAGGCAAGCTATAGGATGATCAACGAATTCATATCCTCTACATCCTACCAATTATATCTCGGTAACAAGTATCTCTTTCTCATGCTCACATATCTTGATTCCAACCGTTTGTCGGTTGCCTTCTAGCATGAATTAATGTATTTGTAATTGTTGTAGTTCTAGCCATGATTTTAAGAGGACTCACTATTGTAAATGTGTATAAGTTTAGATGAGTGCATATAATTGGGACTATACAAAATCATGCATATGAGCCATCAATCCCAAATATGCCAATCTAGCAATTTTATTGCCTATCTTTTCCGCAACTTCTCTCATGTGCAATACTGAGATTTTGCTAGTTTTAGTGATACTTGTTGCCTTTCTCCATATATTCCAACTTTCTCCTTTTTCCTTTGGTGATAGTTGTAATATATGTAGTGTGTTGGTGTTTGAAGTTCATTAATGTACAATAAGATAGATTTGAGCCTTTGGCCATGCTTTGAAGCAAAAATCTTATTGGTATATATTATGACTTAATTTTTGCTTTTCATATGCCTTCTTGTATATATTCTTTATGTGTGCATATTTCTTTGTTGGCATATGTCTCTGTGATGTTTTCCACTTATAGACATATACACATATGAGAAGATAATTTTAATTGATTTTTAATCCTTGGAGACCACCTTTCTATTCCTTTTGATTCTTCAGTGGCTTCCAAATTTAATTTCCTATGAGTGTTAGTTCCTCTTGTTTGCATATTTGGGCACTATATTTGTTCTCTCATGCCTTGCATTGTTAAATAAACTTGGATGAGTGAGGATTCCATGATTATGCACCTTGTTCCCAAATACAATTATCATAATTGGTGCATTATCTTTGGGGAGCTCATCTAATTCATTTAATAATTCTCATTTGTCTTATTTATCATTTATTGTGCCTTAAATGTTTATGGAGATGTGAGGAATCCATATTTGTGCATTTTTGTATTGAAATACAACGATTCTAAAGTGTGCACAAATATTGGGGAACTTCTCTATTTTATTTAAGCATTTATTTGATCTTTCATTTGATGTGTTTTAAATGTTTATGGAGGAGTGAGGATTCCATATTTGTGCATTTTTTGTATTGAAATATACCGATTTTAAAGTATGCACAAATCTTGGGGAGCTTCTCTATTTTTCTATTTCAAACACTCTTTTGCTCATATCATAACATCTTGTTGTTTCCATTTGGACTCATTTGTTGTTTTCAATTGGTTGTCGGACCTTGTAATTGCTTGCATCATTTGGCTTTATTTTGGCAATCTTCGGGTCCTCGATATAGTCCTACTCCCTCCCAAGTATTCATCATTGGATATGTGCGAAGGCACACCTTTGGAGGAATTATTACTATATTTGCCTTCTAGAACTTGTCACCCATTTCGGCAATCGATGCCAATGGGGGAGAAGTTTTAGAGGGTTTAAGGGAAGTTGGTTGATGCATTTAGTTTGTTCTTAAGCATTTGCCTTTCATGCTCTTGCATCTTTATTGTTGCTTAGCATGTGTTATATATAGAGGAAACTCCACCAATGATAATGATTGGCAATATATGCAATGAAATTCAAGTTCATCACACATGCATAGATTGTGGGGGAGTTTGCTCTATATATGGTGGTGGTACCAATATCACATACTTTTGTAGTATTTGATATTGGTATTACCATCTTATTCATTAAAATTCCTTATATAAACCCTCTTAAAGGGATTGTCATCAATTACCAAAATGGGGGAGATTGAAAGAACATGTGGGCCCCCATGTGTGGTTTTGGTAATTAATGACAATATTTATGGACTAATGTGTGTATTAAGTTATACTTGTAGGAATTTTCCATTAGCATCGCTTGGAGCTTGTGTCGGCTTCAAGGTCGATGAAATGATAAGAAGATATGTTGTGCAAGCTAAAAATGCGCAATCTTTAGAAGATCTCATGTTTGATGCTTGCCATCCTCGGTGATCATGGATCGATGATGAGGAATCAAGAAAGGCGTTCCATCTTGAGAAGGTAAAGATCGTCTACATCGAGCTCAAGTGGAATGCTCAAGGCAAAGGTATAATCTTGATAGGTTTTCCCTTTTGCCGGTCTTATATTGTTAGTGGAAGACCGGGTTTAGGATAGATAACCGTAGTATCAAGAGGGGCTCTCGAATGAGTAACTCGATCACATCGTTCAGAGAGAGCTCAAACCTTTGCATACTTGCATCATCGTATTTGGTTGTTATTTGGTCTTATCCATGTGAGGATATAGAGCTCGTGGTAATCTCCATAACAAGCTCTTGTTCATCAAAATCGGATCCCTCTTTTATATCTTATTACGATTTTGATCTATGCGGTTTTTCGGTTTCTCACAAAGTGAGGTATCTCACATTATTATACTTGATACATTCTCACTTGGTGATAACCAATATTTTCACCTTTTATAGGGAAGCTCATGTCGTCCTCTTTCCAACGCAATTGGAATCGGGTCGATCGGAGTTACCAATCAAAAGTTATAGACGTTTGAATATCTACTGGTCTCCTAGGTACCAAAATGCGGTAGTACCGCATTTTAGTACCTAGCAAGGCAGAAGGTTTTGGAAAGTTGCCAAAATCCACTGCCGGGCTAGGTACCAAAAAGCGGTAGTACCGCATTTTAGTACCTAGCACGGCAGAAGGTTTTTTACTTCATCATTTGGATCTATACTCCCTTGCTGGACTATGATGTTTCTTTGCATGATCTTATAGAGGTTGTTGTCCTCTTCGAAACGAGCCCAAGATCATCGAAATCGGAATCCGTATGCAAAAGTTATGGTTGTTTTCGTTCTGTGATGACCGGTAGTACCGGACCAGGATCCGGTAGTACCGGGGTCCGGTAGTACCGCTTTTTTGGTATCAGGGAGCGCAGAGAGAAAATGCGTTTGGAGCCCCAGGAACCCCAGGAAATGTCCGGTAGTACCGGGAAAAGTCCGGTAGTACCGGGAATCGCGTTTTTGGGCTGCAACGGTTGGATTTTGGAGGGACCTATATAAGGGGCCTTCTTCCCCAATGGTTCCTAAACCATTCTTGCAAGTTTTCCCCTCCATTGTTGACCTTCTTGAGCTTGCTTTCTCTCAATCCCTCCAATGATTCTTGCATATTCTTGAGGGATTTGAAAGAGGAGATCTAGATCTACAATCCCACCAATCAATCTCTCCTCTAAGTGAGGGGAACATATTGGGATCTAGATCTTGGAGTCTTTTGTGGATTTCCTCCATTGTTCTTCCTCTCTTATTCCCCCATAAGCTTTTGTAGCTTTGGTGGAATTTGGGAGAGAAGGATTTGAACACCTTTGTGGTGTTCTTGCCATTTGCATTTGGTGCATCGGTTTGAGTTCTCCTCGGAGGATTTGGTTTGAGTTGCTCATTGGAGCTTGTCCCTCTTGGGTTCTTGGAACCCTAGACGGTTTTGTGGCCTTGGTGGCATTTGTTGAGGCCTTTTGTGGCATTTGTTGGGAGCCTCCAATTAAGTTGTGGAGAAGTGCCCCAACCTTGTGAGAGGTTCCGGTTGCCACCGACAAGTGCACCGATAGTGGAAGCGTGGATCGATCCCGTTGGGGTGAGATTCACCGGAGAATAAGGGAGGCCTTTTGTGGCGTTGGTGATTTGATACCACCCCCTCTCCAAACGAGACGTACTCCATGTTGGGAGGAACTCGATAAAATATCGGTGTCCCCGCGTGCCTCGGTTATCTCTATACCCGAGCTCTTTACTTATGCACTTTACATTGTGATATCCTTCGTGCTTGAAGTAATATATATATTGCTATCACTTTGTTGCTTGTATTGCTTAGCATAAGTTGTTGGTGCACATAGGTGAACCTGTAGGGTTTCGTAGCATGGAAAACAAAAAAATACTACCGCATACAAACAAACAAGCCAAGATATATCTACTAGATTGTAGCAACGAGTCGATAGAATAACTCACCCTCGAAGATTCCAAAGTGTTTAACGAGAGCGGATTCTCGTGGGTGATGTAGTCGTACTCTTCCCGATCTCAAGATCGCGTAGACGATCCTTTCGGCGCTGCGTTCCGGTAGCGCTTCCGCAGTTGGTCACACATTTGGTACTCGACGAATACCTTCCTCTCCTTGTTCCAGCAGGCAGCGGAGGTTGTAGCACTCTCCTCGCGATTCCGGCAGCACAACGGCGTGGTCCCGGAAGTAGAGGGAAGATCTCGCAGGGCTTCGCCTTAAGCCGGAGAGAGTATGGTGGACTATGAGAGAGATCCTTGGCGATCTAGGGTTTAGTAGCACCGAGGAGGAGGCTTGGCCGGCGGCTAGGGTTAGCTAGGTAGCGGCGGCGGCTTGCCCTAGGGCGGCGGCGTCTGCAGGAGGGGCCGGCGGCTAGGGCTAGGGTTTGCGGGTGGAGGTGTTGGGTGCTAGGAGGGGCAGCCCTGCCCCTCCTTATATAGGTGGAGGGGGCGCGCCAAGGGAGGGGAGTCCCTCCCAACTCGGTTTCCCAAGGGGGCCGGCGGTGGAGGGGAGGAACTACTCCCCAACTCGGTTTCCACCTTCCCCTCCACTTCACAAAATAGCCGTTTGACTTTTCAAATTGGCGTTTGACTTTTTAAACTAGGATTTGATTAAACCCTTTATTTTGTTCAGCGATGACACCTAGTACATGATGCAATCATACCAACTTGATATAACACATTCATGTACCCTTCCCCTCCGGAGTGTCGGACATTCCGGAACCTTCTAGAACATTCCCGATGAAAACACCGGAACCATTCTCCAACCCCGAAACAGGACTTTCCTTATATGAATCTTATTCTCCGGACCATTCCGGATCTCCTCGTGATATCCTGGATCCCATCCGAGACTCCGAACAACATTCGGTCTCTTACTCATCATTCCATAAATACTCAAACAACGTCGAATCCTTAAGTGTGTCTCCCTACGGTTCGTGAAATATGCGGACATGATCGAGACACTTCTCCGAACAATAACCAATAGAGGAATCTGGAAATTCATATGGCTCCCACATATTTCTACGATTACTTTGCGATCAAATGAACCACTTACATACAATACCAATTTCCCTTTGTCTCACGATAGTTTACTTATCCGAGGTTATGATCGTCGGTATCTCTGCATACCTAGTTCAACCTCGTTACTGATAAGTACTCTTTTCTCGTTCCCGTGATATATGATCCCTTGTGAGCCAGTCACATGTTTGCAAGCTAATTGGATGACATTCCACCGAGAGGGCCCAGAGTATATCTATCCGTCATATGGATGGACAAATCCCACTCTTGATCCATGTGTCTCAACCAATACTTTCCGAACACTCAATGCCACCTTTATAGCCACCCAGTTACGGTGTGGTGTTTGATGTCATCAAAGCATCCTTCCGGTGAAGGTGATATGCATGATCTCATGGTCGAAGTAATTAGGTTACTATGTATCAGAAAGCATATAGCAATTGAACTATTAAAATGACTTGATCTTTATGCTACGCTTATCTATAGGAGTATGTCCACCATATCATTCTCCTAACGATATGATCTTGTTGTTAATAACATCTCAATGTTCATGATAGGGAAACCACAATCATTTATTAACCAACAAGCTAGTATTATAAAGAGGCTTTACTAGGGACTCTATTTTAGTTTACAAATTCACGCAAGTATTAATGTTTCCTTGTTAATACCATTATAGCATGAATGTAAACATTTATCATAAACACAAAGATATAATAATAACTATATTTATTATAGCCTCTAGGGCATATCTCCAACAGTCTCCCACTTGCACTAGAGTCATCTAATCTAGATTACATGGTAATATACCGAACACCCATGGCAGTTTGGTGTTGGTCATGTTTTGCCCTCGGGAGAGGTTTAGTCAACGGATCCGCCACATTCAGATCTGTGTGTACTTTGCAAATCTTTATGTCTCCATCTTGGACATGTTCTCGAATAGCGTGAAAACGTAGCTTGATGTGCTTCAGCTTCTTGTGTGACCTTGGTTCTTGCGCATTGGCTATGGCGCCAATGTTATCATAGTAGATAGACATTGGGTCCAGCGCACTTGGAACCACACCCAACTGTGTAATGAACTCTTTCATCCATATTGCTTCTTGTGAAGCCTCCGAAGCAGCCATGTATTCCGATTCAGTTGAAGATCTCGCCATAATGCTTTGCTTTGCACTCCTCCAGCTAACTGCTGCACCATTCAAAATAAATATGTATCCAGATTGTGATTTAGAATCTTCCGGATCGGTGTTCTAACTAGCATCGGTGTAACCATTAACAACGAGTTGTTCATCACCTCCATAAGAAAGAACCATATCCTTAGTTCTTCTCAAGTACTTAAGGATGTTTTTGACCGCTGTCCAATGATCCACTCCTGGATCACTTTCATATCTGCTAGTTAAACTAACATCATATGCAATGTCGGGTCTAGTACATAGCATGGCATACATTAGAGATCCTATGGCTGAGGCATAGGGAGTTTTACTCATCCTTTCTCTATCTTCTACCGTTGTCGGACTTTGAGTTTTACTCAACATCGTATTGGGCAACATGGGCAAGAACCCTTTCTTGCTATCTTCCATTCCAAACCTCTTTAGAACTTTGTCCAAATATGTACTTTGTGACAATGATATTAGGCGTCTCGATCTATCTCTATAAATCTTTATGCCTAATATGTAAGCTGCTTCGCCAAGATCTTTCATTGAAAAACTATTATTCAAATATTCCTTGACACTATTAAGAAGGTCTACATCATTCCCAATCAACAATATGTCATCTACATATAGTATTAAGAATGCTACAGAGCTCCCACTCACTTTCTTGTAAATACAAGCTTCTCCATAAGTTTGTATAAAACCAAAACTTTTGATTACCTTATCAAAACATTGATTCCAACTTCAGGATGCTTGCTTCAATCCATAAATGGATCTTTGAAGTTTGCATACCTTGTTAGCATCTTTAGGATCGACAAAACCTTTGGGTTGCATCATATACAACTCTTCATCAAAGTCTCCATTGAGAAATGCTATTTTTACATCCATCTGCCATATCTCATAATCATAATATGCAGCGATTGCTAACATAATCCTCACAGACTTTAGCTTCGCTACAGGTGAGAAAGTCTCATCGTAGTCAACTCCTTGAATTTGTCGAAACCCTTTTGCGACAAGTCAAGCTTTATAGACAGTAACATTACCATCAGCATCTGATTTCTTCTTGAAAATCCATTTGTTCTCGACAGCCTTCCGGCCATCCGGTAAGTCCACCAAAGCCCATACTTGGTTTTCGTACATGGATCCAATCTCGTATTTCATGGCTTCTTGCCATTTATTGGAATCTGGGCTCATCATCGTTTCCTCATATGTCGCAGGGTCATCGGTGTTGTCCACCAACATGACATTCATTACGGAATCATACCAATCAGGAGTGGTACGATTTCTCGTTGACCTGCGAGGCTCCGTAGCAACTATAACCGAAGTTTCATGATCATCATCATTAGCTTCCTATCTTATTGGTGCAGGCACCACAGGAACTTCTTCCGGTGCTGCGCTACTCGCAAGTTCGAGAGAAGGTTCGACAACCTCGTCGAGTTCTACTTTCCTTCCAGTCACTTCTTTCGAGAGAAATTCCTTCTCTAGAAAGGATCCATTCTTGGCAATGAAGATTTTTCCCTCGGATCTATGATAGAAGGTATACCCGATAGTTTCCTTCGGGTATCCTATGAAGACGTATTTTTCCGCTTTGGGTTCAAGCTTGTCCGGCTGTAACTTCTTTACATAGGCTTCGCATCCCCAAACTTTAAGGAACGACAATTTAGGTTTCTTCCCAAACCATAATTCATACGGTGTCGTTTCAACGGATTTAGATGGTGCCCTATTTAAAGTGAATGTGGCTGTTTCTAATGCATAACCCCAAAATGATAGCGGTAAATCTGTAAGTGACATCATAGAATGAACCATATCTAAGAGAGTTCGATTACGACGTTCGGACACACCATTACGCTGTGGTGTTCCCGGTGGTGTCAATTGTGAAAGTATTCCGCATTTCTTTAAATGCTCGCCAAACTCGTAACTTAGATATTCACCTCCACGATCAGAACGTAGAAATTTAATCTTCTTGTTACGTTGATTCTCTACCTCACTTTGAAATTCCTTAAACTTCTCGAAAGTTTCGGACTTATGTTTCATGAAATAGATACACCCATATCTACTCAAGTCATCCGTGAAGGTAAGAACATAACGATAACCACCGCGCGATGCTACACTCATTGGACCACACACATCGGTATGTATGATTTCCAATAAGTCCGTAGCTCGCTCCATCATACCAGAAAATGGAGTCTTAGTCATTTTTTCCATCAGACATGCTTCGCATCTTTCAAGTGATTCGAAATCAAGTGATTCAAGATGTCCATCGGAATGGAGTTTCTTCATACGTTTCACTCCAATGTGACCAAGACGACAGTGCCACATATAGGTCGAGTTATCGCTCGATTTCAAATGTTTAGCCTCAATGTTATTAATATGTGTATTTCCACTATCGAGATTCAATAAGAATAGACCATCTATCAAAGGTGCATGTGCATAAAACATATTACTCATATAAATCGAACAACCATTATTCTCGGACTTAAACAAGTAACCGTCTCGCAATAAACAAGATCCCGATATAATGTTCATGCTTAACGCAGGCACCAAATAACAATTATTTAAGTACAAAACTAATCCCGATGGTAGATGAAGAGGTAGCGTGCCAACCGCGATCACATCAACCTTTGATCCATTTCCCACGCACATCGTCACCTCGTTCTTCGCTAGATTCCGTTTATTCTACAGCACCTGTTTCGAGTTACAAATATGAGCAACCGAACCAGTATCAAATACCCAGGCACTACAACGAGTACTAGTGAGATACACATCAATAACATGTATATCGGATATACCTTTCTTCTTGATGTTGTCGTTCTTCAAATCCGCCAAGTACTTTGGGCAATTCCGCTTCCAGTGACCTTCTCCCTTGTAGTAAAAGCACTCAGTATCAGGCTTAGGTCCAGCCTTGGTCTTCTTCGTCGGCGCGGTAACTTTCTTACCACCCTTCTTGAAGTGTCCCTTTTGCTTAGACTTGCCTTTCTTGAATTTGGTGGTCTTATTGACCAACAACACTTGGTGCTCTTTCTTGATCTCCACTTCTGCAGATTTCAACATGGCGAAGAGTTCTGGCAACGTCTTGTTCATGTTTTGCATGTTGTAGTTCATCACAAAGTTCTTGTAACTTGGTGGTAGTGATTGAAGGACATGGTAAATCCTCAAAGCATTGGGAATCACTATACCCAAGCTTTGAAGTTTGTTTGCGTGCCCAGACATCTTAAGCACATGCTCATTAACGGAGCTGCCCTCTTCCATCTTGCAGTTAAAGAACTTTTCAGAAGCCTCATAGCTCTCAATTGCCGCATGAGTCTCAAAGATCAATTTGAGATCACGGACAATATCATGTGTGAAAGGGCATGTATGCCCCCATGTGTGGTTTTGGTAATTAATGACAATCTCTATGGACTAATGTGTAAATTGAGTTTCACTTGTAGGCTTGTCCATTGGCATCTCTTGGGCCATGTGTTGGTCTCAAGGTTGGAAGATGAAGAAATGTCCAAGGGCTTTGTGCCCATTGGAATCATGAAGAAAGAAGGAGCTTGAAGGTTGATCAAGACATGTGCAAAGAGTTGCATCAAGATGGATCAACCTCACATAGGGATGAAGAAGGGCGAGCTCAAGATGCGCCATCTCTAGAAGATCTCATGCTTGAAGCTTGCCATCCTCATGCTCATGGAATGATGAAGACAAGTTCAAAGAAGAGGTGTCCCCATGGATTATGGGGGAGCAATTTGCAAGTCTTCATCTTCATCAAGCAAGAGCATCCAAGAAAGGTGTTCCCACTATAGAAGAACAAGACGGTCTACATCAAGTTCAAGTGGGATGCTCAAGGCAAAGGTATGTTCTTGATAGGGCTTCTCTTTTGCCGGTCTCGTATTGTTAGTTGGGAGACCGGGTTTAGAATAGATAGTCGTTCTATCAAGAGGGACTCTCAAGCGGGTGTCTCGTTTGCATTGTTCGGAGAGAGCTCAAACATTTGCATTCATAGCATCATTTTTCTTGGTTGTTATTTGGTTCTTGTCCATGAGAGTATCTAGAGATTGTGGTCATCATCATAACAATCTCTAGTTCATCATCTAAGGATTTCACTTGCATATCTTATTGCGGTTTTTGATCTTGCGAGTTTTCCAGCTCCACACCTTGGGGGATACTTCACATATATATTCATAGTATTTTCTCCCAAGGTGATACCCAATATTTCTATTTTTTGTTGGATTCTATTCGTCATTATCTTTCTAACAAAATTGGTTTCATCCCAATCGGAGTTTCCAAGCTCAACTTCTTGTGTTTTGGGTTTTGGAGGTTTTACCGGTTCATCGCTTCTAGAGAGGTCATATCTTTCTCAATTTGGTTTTATACTTCCATGCTGGACTATTATTTTTCTTTGCCTAATCTTGTAAAACTTTTCGTTCTCTTCAAAACGAGTCCAAGATCATCAAAAACGGAGTCCAGGATCAAAAGTTATTGAAGTTTTCGTGCAATATTGTCCTGTGTTTTTGCTTGAGCGGAAGTTCCGGCCCAAGTTCCGACCCAACCCAAGTTCCGGCCCAAGTTCCGACCCAAGTTCCGGCCAGGTTCAGTAACTTGTGTTTCTATTTGCCGGAAGTTCCGGTGGGAGGCCGGAAGTTCCGGTGGGGGCGCGAATCTGGCCCAAACGGTCAGTTTTTCCTTGTCCTATTTAAGGGGGGCTTCTTCCCCAATGGTTCTCTATCTTTTGAGCTCGTCTTTGCCCACCATTGTTGACCTATTTGAGCTCTCTTACTCCCTCTCCCTCCCATGATTCTTACATCTTTTTGAGGGAAAAGTGAGAGGAGATCTAGATCTACAATCCCACCAAGTCAAATCCCTTCTTTGTGAAGGAATCATTGGGATCTAGGTCTTGGAGAGTTTTGTGTTATCCTCTTGTGTTCTTCCTCCCTTATTCCCCCAATATCTTTTGTAGCTTTGTTGGAATTTGGGAGAGAAGGACTTGCCCTTGCATTTGGTGCATAGGTTTGAGTTCTCCTCGGAGATTCGGCGAGTTCAAGCTTGTGAGCTTGTTTCTCTTGGGTTCCTTAGAACCCTAGACGGTTGTGTGGTTGGATTGTTGACCTTTTGTGGTCTTGTTGACCTTTTGTGGTCTTGTAGCCTTTTGTGGCATTGTTGGCATTTTGTGGCTTTGTTGTTGGGAGCCTCCAATTGAGTTGTGGAGTTAGCCCCAATCTTGTACGGGTTCGGTGACCGCCCTCAAGCGTCCCATAGTGGAGCAAGTGCCTGCCTTTTGTGGTGCGCACTTGGGAGAATAGGGTGAGCCTTTTGTGGCGTCGGTGAGTTGCGTGCTTCCGCATCCGGGGTGAGGCCTTGTGTGGCGTTGGGTGAGCATCGAGCCACCACACCTCGAGGTGAGCCATTTGTGGCGTTCGGAGAGCATTGCGCCATCGCACCTCTCCAACGGAGACGTAGCTTCTTTGGAAGTGAACTTCGGGAAACGAATCTTCGTCTCCGCGTCCATCGGTTATCTCTCAACCGAACCCTTTACTTATGCACTTTACATTGTGATAGCCATCGTGCTTGAAGTTTTTATACCTTGCTATCACCTTGCTGCTTGTATTGCTTAGCATAGGTTGTTGGTGCACCTAGATGAACTTAGTGGCTAGGTTTTGTGCTCAATAAATTAAACATTAGTTTTATTCTGCATTTACTTGAGCCTAAACCGTAATATTTTTAAAAGCCTATTCACCCCCCCCCCTCTAGACGACTTCCTTTGTACTTTGAATTGGTATCAGAGCGAGGTCTCTCGCTTTTAGGCCTCACCGCCTCAAGAGTAAAGATGTCTCCTAGGGGTTTAGTGCACTCTCACACATTTGATTTTGATGGCACACATTATGATGTTTGGCGTACTCGCATGCTTAGTCATTTTCGGGCCATTGACCCTATCATTGAGCGTATTCTAGATATGGGATTGTCTCCTCCTAAGGATCCCCAAAATCTATCTTTGGAGGAGAAGACAAACTCTTATCTCGAAGCTCAAGCATCTAATGTGCTTGTTAATGTTGTGAGCTTTGTAGTTCTTTCCTCAATCATGCCTTTTCGGAATGCTCATGGTATTTGGACCAAGCTTCAAGCAAAATATGATGTGTCCAAGCTTCATAAGGATGATTGTGTTCCATCCACCTCCGGCCGCGATGAGTTCTCATCCTCTTCCACTTCACCAACATATGAGTTATATCAAGGTAATGATATGGTGAGTGGTGATAGAACTTGTAATGTAGATAGTGAGCTTTCCATTCATGATCCTTTGTCCTATTTAAGGGGGGCTTCTTCCCCAGTGGTTCTCTATCTTTTGAGCTCGTCTTTGCCCACCATTGTTGACATATTTGAGCTCTCTTAATCCCTCTCCCTCCCATGATTCTTACATCTTTTTGAGGGAAAAGTGAGAGGAGATCTAGATCTACAATCCCACCAAGTCAAATCCCTTCTTTGTGAAGTAATCATTGGGATCTAGATCTTGGAGAGTTTTGTGTTCTCCTCTTGTGTTCTTCCTCCCTTATTCCCCCAATATCTTTTGTAGCTTTGTTGGAATTTGGGAGAGAAGGACTTGCCTTTGCATTTGGTGCATAGTTTTGAGTTCTCCTCGGAGATTCGGCGAGTTCAAGCTTGTGAGCTTGTTTCTCTTGGGTTCCTTGGAACCCTAGACGGTTGTGTGGTTGGATTGTTGACCTTTTGTGGTCTTGTTGACCTTTTGTGGTCTTATAGCCTTTTGTGGCATTGTTGGCATTTTGTGGCTTTGTTGTTGGGAGCCTCCAATTGAGTTGTGGAGTTAGCCCCAATCTTGTACGGGTTCGGTGACCGCCCTGAAGCGTCCCATAGTGGAGCAAGTGCCCGCCTTTTGTGGTGCGCACTTGGGAGAATAGGGTGAGCCTTTTGTGGCGTCGGTGAGTTGCGTGCTTCCGCATCCGGGGTGAGGCCTTGTGTGGCGTTGGGTGAGCATCGAGCCACCACACCTCGAGGTGAGCCATTTGTGGCGTTCGGAGAGCATTGCACCATCGCACCTCTCCAACGGAGACGTAGCTTCTTTGGAAGTGAACTTCGGGAAACGAATCTTCGTCTCCGCGTCCATCGGTTATCTCTCAACCGAACCCTTTACTTATGCACTTTACATTGTGATAGCCATCGTGCTTGAAGTTTTTATACCTTGCTATCACCTTGTTGCTTGTATTGCTTAGCATAGGTTGTTGGTGCACCTAGGTGAACTTAGTGACTAGGTTTTGTGCTCAATAAATTAAACGTTAGTTTTATTCCGCATTTACTTGAGCCTAAACCGTAATATTTTTAAAAGCCTATTCACCCCCCCCCTCTAGGCGACTTCCTTTGTACTTTCAATGTGGGTCTGAATTCTTAAACCTTTTCTGAAGCTCCGATTCTAAACCATACAAGATAGCACACTGAACTGTGGAGTACTGAGTCTTCCGAGTGAGGTAAACATTCTTTACTTCATCGGTAGCAGTAGCTGCAGGTGGGTCACCTAGCGGTGCATCCAGCACATAGGTCAAATTACCAGTTGTGAGGACAATCCTCAAATTGCGGAACCAATCCGCGAAGTTGCTTCCATTGTTTTTCAACTTTCCTTTCTCTAGGAACGCATTAAAATTGATGGTAGGGGCTTCCATTGATCTACAACATATTTGCAATAGTTTAGACTAAGTTTATGACAAATTGAGTTCTAATTAATAGTTAAATTAATCTAGGTGAACTCCCACTCAAAATAATATCCCTCACATTGTTTTAGTGATCACACGAACCAAATCCATCACATCAAAACCGATCATCACGAGAGTTGATGTAGCTTCAATGGCGAACAATGACATGTTCATCATATCTACTATATGATTCATGCTTTACCTTTCAGTGATCCGTGTTCCGAGACCATGTCTGTACATGCTAGGTTCGTCAAGATCAAACCTTAGCTTCCGCATGAGCAAATCTGGCTTGCTCACGTTGTATACACTTGCGGAATCTAACACACCCGATCATCACGTGGTGCTTCGAAACAACAAGCTTTAGCAACGGTGCTTACTAAGGGTGAACACTTTAGGACTTGAAATTCATGTGCATGAGGGATCATCTTATAATGCTACCGCCGTTAACTAAGCAATACAAGATGCATAAAGGATTAACATCACATGCAATTCATAATATGTGATATGATATGGCCTTTCTTCTTTGTGCTTCCGATCTCCATCTTCAAGCACGAACATGATCTCCATCATCACCGACATTGCATCAAGGTCAATGACGCCGCTTCATGGTGTCGTCCACCAGCTTCAACTATTACAACTACTTTGAATAGACACGCGGGTCTTAACATAAATTAAAGATAACCATATGGCTCCTGCCGGTTGCCAACTTACAATAAGGAACATTGCATACATCAAATATAATCACAATCATGGCCATATCACATCACAGCACACCCCTGCAAAACAAAGTTAGACGCCTCTACTTTCTTTGCATGTTTTACGTGGTTTGGGGCTTCCAATAAGTGTCGTTCTAACTTACGAACAAGAACCACAACATTGATACTAGTATTGTCAATCACCCGTTGTAAATTGGATCTTAACTATGTTGGGAGAAACAGGCACCCGCAAAGCCACTTATGCAATACAAGTTGCATGTCAAGCGTGGAGCAAGTCTCATGAACGATGTCATGTAAGGTTAGCCCGGGCCGCTTCATCCCACCACCCCGCAAGATGCAAAGTACACAAGAAGCAATCGACAACAAAAGCATCAACGCCCACAATGACCATTGTGTTCTACTCGTGCAACAGATCTACATATAGACACGGCTCTGATACCACTGTTGGGTTTCGTAGCATGGAAAACAAAAAAATTCTACCGCATACAAACAAACAAGCCAAGATCTATCTACTAGATTGTAGCAACGAGTCGATAGAATAACTCACCCTCGAAGATTCCAAAGTGTTTAACGAGAGCGGATTCTCGTGGGTGATGTAGTCGTACTCTTCCCGATCTCAAGATCGCGTAGACGATCCTTCCGGCGCTGCGTTCCGGCAGCGCTTCCGCAGTCGGTCATGTAGGGGTTCGTAGCATGGAAAACAAAAATTTTCTACCGCATGAACACACAATCAAGATCTAATCTATGATCAAGCCAAGATCTATCTACTAGATTGTAGCAACGAGTCGATAGAGGAACTCACCCTCGAAGATTCCAAAGCGGTTAACGAGAGCAGATTCTCGTGGGTGATGTAGTCGTACACTTGCCGATCTCAAGATCGCGTAGACGATCCTTCCGGTGCTGCGTTCCGGCAGCGCTCCCGCAGTCGGTCACACGTTTGGTACTCAATGAAGACCTTCCTCTCCCTTGTTCTAGCAGGCAGCGGAGGTTGTAGCACTCTCCTCGCGATTCCGGCAGCACGACGGTGTGGTACCGGAAGTAGAGGGGAGATCTCGCAGGGCTTCGCCTTAAGCCAGAGCGAGTATGGTGGACTATGAGAGAGGCCTTGGTGGTCTACGGATTAGAAGCACCAAAGGGGATTGGTGTGGCCAGCGTCTAGGGCTTGGAGAAACCCTAATTCGGCGGCTAGAGGATCCCTAGGTGGCGGCAACACTTGGAGGGGTGGTGGCGCCT
The DNA here is from genome assembly GCA_916181665.1 of Avena sativa. NCBI lineage: Eukaryota > Viridiplantae > Streptophyta > Magnoliopsida > Poales > Poaceae > Avena > Avena sativa. The sequence continues at coordinate 292,924,190 of OV702296.1, forward strand.
AGAGCTAGGGTTTTGGGTGGAGAGAGGTGTGTCTAGGAGGGGAGCCCTGCCCCTCCTTATATAGGTGGAGGGAGGCGCGCCAGGGGAGGGGAGTCCCTCCCTAACTCGGCCAAGGAGGGCCGGCGGTGGGGGGAGGAACTCCTCTCCCAACTCGGTTTCAACCTCCCCTCCACTTCCCAAAATAGCCGTTTGACTTTCAAATTGGCGTTTGACTTTTTTAAACAAGGATTTGAATAAACCCTTTATTTTGTTCAGCGATGACACCTAGTACATGATGCAATCATACCAACTTGATATAACACATTCATGTACCCTTCCCCTCTGGAGTGCCGGACATTCCGAAACCTTCTAGAACATTCCCGATGAAAACACCGGAACCATTCTCCAACCCCGAAACAGGACTTTCCTTATATGAATCTTTATTCTCTGGACCATTCCGGATCTCCTCGTGATATCCCGGATCCCATCCGAGATTCCGAACAACATTCGGTCTCTTTCTCATCATTCCATAACTACTCAAACAACGTCGAATCCTTAAGTGTGTCTCCCTACGGTTCGTGAATTATGCGGACATGATCGAGACACTTCTCCGATCAATAACCAATAGAGGAATCTGGAAATTCATATGGCTCCCACATATTTCTACGATTACTTTGCGATCGAATGAACCACTTACATACGATACCAATTTCCCTTTGTCTCACGATAGTTTACTTATCCGAGGTTATGATCGTCGGTATCTCTGCATACCTAGTTCAACCTCGTTACCGATAAGTACTCTTTTCTCGTTCCCGTGATATGTGATCCCTTGTGAGCTAGTCACATGCTTTCAAGCTAATTGGATGACATTCCACCGAGAGGGCCCAGAGTATATCTATCGGTCATATGGATGGACAAATCCCACTCTTGATACATGTGTCTCAACCCATACTTTCCGAACACTCAATGCCATCTTTATAGCCACCCAGTTACGGTGTGGTGTTTGATGTCATCAAAGCATCCTTCCGGTGATGGTGATAAGCATTATCTCATGGTCGAAGGAATTAGGTTACTATGTATCAGAAAGCTTATAGGAAATGAACTATATTAAATGACTTGATCTTTATGCTACGCTTAACTATAGGAGTATGTCCATCACATCATTCTCCTAATGATATGACCCTGTTGTTAATAACATCTCTATGTTCATGATCAGGAAACTATGATCATATATTAACCAATAAGCTAGTTTAACAAGAGGCTTTACTAGGGACTCTTTTATGTTTACAAATCACACAAGTATTAATGTTTCCTGTTAATACAATTATAGCATGGTATGTAAACATTTATCATAAGTATGAAGATATGATAATAACCACTTTATTATTGCCTCTTGGGCATATCTCCAACAGTCTCCCACTTGCACTAGAGTCAATAATCTAGTTTCAAACCTTTGTGTATTCAAAACCTATGGCTTTCTGGTGTCGTATGTACACGATTGCTAGTGGTCAACTGATCTCCGGATCTGACACTTCTAGGTCCGTGTGTAATTGCATGTCTTTGCGTCTCTACGCATCACTCATTTTCTAATGAGATGGCTTTGTACAAATTTGGTCCTTTGGTGTGACCTTTAGTTCTTTGGGGTTAAGACATGTTGATAATATTGTCGTACAATATATCTTCATAGTATTATCCCTGCTGTGAACTACACTTAGTTTGATAACAAACCACTTGACACAAATGCCCTCTTTTGCTGCTATAACAGCAATTATATACTTAGCCTTTTGTTGTAGTATCTGTCACAATGTCTCAACTTTGGAATTCATCCAAATCCATTATGGAACTTACTTTCCATCACATTGTGCCACCCTTAGTTTAGATTGAGATAAACTTAATTTGTACTTTGCGACAAAACTAGTATCAATGTAATTCACTTACAATGAACTAACCATCTATTTGTCACTTCTACAAAATAATATATTCTTATTTCTTTTACAAGATCATAAGAATATCTTTACTATTGTCCAATAATCATCTTATGAATCATTCTGGTATACGCTCATAACATTTAGAGCATAGGACATATCTGGATTTGTACACATCACATCATGATTAATAAAATACTCTTTGTGATCTTATACATCAAGTATCAATCTATACTTGAATCTTTGTTTCACTTACCAAGTGTCAATACACTAGAATATATCATCAATATTGAACTCATTCAATCCTTTCTGTGTGACAAGAACCTTTCTTTGTAGTTTCTATATTGAACTCATTCAATATATCATCTATGTACTTTCGGCACAACCATATTAGCGTCTATTGATGCCAAATATTTGGGTTTTGCCTAAGCCTTTCATCAAGATGAAATTCTCATCCTGTGTTAATAAAAGATACATTATTTCCAATCAACAATATGTCTTCCACATAATGTATTAGAAACATGTCTTGGCGCTCCCACTTAATTTCTTGCAAATGCAAGCATCTTCATCGTCTCCGATGAAATTAAACACTTTTAACAGTTTCATCATGGTGAAGATTCCAACTCCGCGATGCTTACTTCAACTATTGAAGTTTGCATATGCTTTTACCATCCTTTGAATTAACAAAAGCCTTTGGACCGTGTCATGCACACGTCCTTGGTAACCATTCTATTAGAAGAACTTGTTTTGTTTATTCAACACATAACAAAATTATATGTCATGGTTGCTACATTAATCCGTCTAGACTAAATATCGCTATGAAAGATCAGATCTTGTCATAGTCAACCTTTGAACATTGTTGTGAACTTTTTCCTAACATGTCGACTATTTCATAGATGTGAAACATCCATGTCTATTTCTTTATAGATCCAAATACGACTGTAAGGTCTTGTACCTTTCCAGAGGGTCTTTCAAGTTCAAAGCTTGATCTCTCGTATATGGAACTATCACGGATTTTATGGCTTCAAGCCATTTGACGAAGTTAGGGCCCATCATCGCTTCTTTGCATGTAGTCGGGTCATTATCGTCAAATAATGATTTAACTCTCAAATCTTGGTATTTGATTGTTTACCCGACCTACTTGTTTCAATAGGAACTTAGATCTTCGTGACAACAACCTTTGAGGTACGTGAGCCATGAGCATTGTTGCTGCCTCCGGAACACTTTTCGGCGCTGCGCAACTTTGCACATATAGCTAAGGTTCTTTTAACCTTATCAAAGTTCTATTGTCCTCCCACTTAACTTTTCACGGAAAATTCCTTCTCTAAGAAACTTGACGTTTTAAGCGACAAACATTTTTGTCTCTGATGTTTATGGAGGAACAGTTATTCGAAATAACATACAAAGACAGGTTCATCCGACTTTGGTTGCAAACATCTTTCTTATGCATAGCATGCCAATGTTTAAGAAAGGACAACTTGGGTTTTATCCCAAACCATAACTTTATATGGTGTCAATTCAACGGATTATGATGGAGCTCTTTTCAGTGGAAAAACGGTAGTCTCTAAAGCTTTTAATCTTTAAAATATAATGGCAGTTTTATGAATTACACCTTTGATCTTACCATGTCAAACAAGGTTTAATCACATATCTCGAACGCTCCATACTCTTATGGTGTTTCGGGAAATGCAAATCCACGGAACGATTCCTTAAATCTTAGGTATTATGCCAAACTTGTAACTCAAATATCTTCCTTTACGATCTTATCATAAAACTACTTATATTCTTGTTACAATGATTTTGCACTTCATCTTAAAAATCTTTGAACTTTTCAAATGTTTCATACTTCATCCTTATTAAGTAAATATTCATATATTCACTCAAATTTTCGGAGAAAGCATATGAAGTTGAAATCCATCGCTCTTGACTACACATAATGGACTTCATACAACAATATGTACAAGTTCCAATAAGCTAGTCATTCGTTCATTTTTGGCCTATGAATGAAGTTTTAATTATCTCTAGGAAAGTTTTACAAGTGTCATTTGATCCAAAATCAAAAGACTCCAAAATTCCATCCACATGGAGTTTCTTCATGTTTTCTTTCCAATATAATTTAAACGGTGATGTCACTTCCTAAGTGATCTTTCAATCATTTTGTCTTTTGACATTTTTAGCACTAGTTTTATGGATGTGATTTCTCCAACGAGATTTGTGAATCATCCATCTTATATGGATTACGGCATTTATTTGAACAACCCTTTTGTTCTCATAATACCTGATAAAACAAATCTTGAAGGAAAGCTTTGATGTTTAACGAGCAACACAATAACCCTTTACTTGTTCTCGATGAACATCATCACATATTCTTTTGCTAGTTACTTAGGCCATTGTAGTTCATGAATTCTGTTGTTTCGTATGACGATTCATACCAACAAATTCAGTATCAAATACTTAAGAACCACATTGTTTAACAAGCAAAGAATATAGCCATAACACGTATATCCTTTATATACCTAAACTGAACAATTCTAGTCTTTTCTTTTCTGCCATATATTTATGAGATTCTCTTTCAGTATTTCCTTTTTCTGTTTGAAAGAATCTATCAACATCAACAGTGGAGCCATATACATGACACATAGTCCAAAGTATGTATATTAAAATACCAATGTCTTTGGACTTGCACTTTGAAATAGATTACCATCATCAAATGTTTGGTGTTCTTTCAAATTCCTTTCTTTAGTAATCTCTTGGTGTAGTAAACATTTTACCTACATCAAATATTCACCCTTATCATGGAATCATCCATGATCAAGCTACTTTTAGCTTATAACGGTGAATCACAAGTATAATGTTGCTTTCCAAAACCTTTTGGAGGATTAGGACAACTAGTGTCTCCAACCTTTTGCAAATTCTCATCAAATATGAGAACATGACTTTTGCTATATTAAACTCTATCATGTTACAACCAAAACTTTGTTTCAGATATCACAATATCTTCCACACATCATGGTTTCTGAAACAACTCTTTCATCTCCTAATTTACCTTGATATTGAAACTATCTTTCGAATATCAAGAATCATGGAGACAAACATGATACTTATATACTAACACTGGAAATTTTCACTCTTGATTTAATACCAATTATTAAACTTCATGGAGTAACCGGAACTTACTGAAAGTTTGCAATATGACTTTTAAACTTTAGATTAACACTTTAAAACAATACGATACCAGTTCGTAAAGTAACTAACCAGAATTCTATAGTTCTATCATCTCAATTATAACTAAGCGCAAGGTGGTAAACGGATGCCAATGACTACAACAACTATGCAAATTCACTTTGATTTAATTTATGATAAATAGTGTTCAACTTTTAATCATATTGCTGTTGAACTCCCACTCAAAACAATATCCCTCACATTGTTTTAGTGATCACACGAACCAAATCCACCACATCAAAACCGATCATCACGAGAGTTGATGTAGCTTCAATGGTGAACAATCAACATGTTCATCATATCTACTATATGACTCATGCTTTACCTTTTGGTGATCCGTGTTCCGAGACCATGTCTGTACATGCTAGGCTCGTCAAGATCAAACCTTAGCTTCCGCATGAGCAAATCTGGCTTGCTCACGTTGTATACACTCGTAGAGTTTAACACACCCGATCATCACGTGGTGCTTCGAAACAACGAGCTTTAGCAACGGTGCTTACTAAGGATGAACACTTTAGGACTTGAAATTGTGTGCTTGAGGGATCATCTTATAATGCTACCGTCGTGAACTAAGCAATACAAGATGCATAAAAGGATTAACATCACATGCAATTCATAATATGTGATATGATATGGCCTTTCTTCTTTGTGCTTCCGATCTCCATCTTCAAGCACGAACATGATCTCCATCATCACCGGCATTGCATCAAGGTCAATGACGCCGCTCCATGGTTGTCGTCCACCAGCTTCAACTATTACAACTACTTTGAATAGACACGCGGGTCTTAACAGAATTTAAAGACAACCATATGGCTCCTGCCGGTTGCCAACTTACAATAAGGAACATTGCATACATCAAATATAATCACAATCATGGCCATATCACATCACAGCACACCCCTGCAAAACAAAGTTAGACGTCTCTAATTTTCTTTGCATGTTTTACGTGGTTTGGGGCTTTCAATAAGTGTCGTTCTAACTTACGAACAAGAACCACAACATTTATACTAGTATTGTCAATCACCCGTTGTAAATTGAATCTTAACTATGTTGGGAGAAACAGGCACCCGCAAAGCCACTTATGCAATACAAGTTGCATGTCAAGCGTGGAGCAAGTCTCATGAACGATGTCATGTAAGGTTAGCCCGGGCCGCTTCATCCCACCATCCCGCAAGATGCAAAGTACACAAGAAGCAATCAACAAAAAAAGCATCAACGCCCACAATGACCATTGTGTTCTACTCGTGCAACAGATCTACATATAGACACGGCTCTGATACCACTGTAGGGGTTCGTAGCATGGAAAACAAAAAATTTCTACCGCATGAACACACAATCAAGATCTAATCTATGATCAAGCCAAGATCTATCTACTAGATTGTAGCAACGAGTCGATAGAGGAACTCACCCTCGAAGATTCCAAAGCGGTTAACGAGAGCAGATTCTCGTGGGTGATGTAGTTGTACACTTGCCGATCTCAAGATCGCGTAGACGATCCTTCCGGCGCTGCGTTCCGGCAGCGCTCCCGCAGTCGGTCACACGTTCGGTACTCGATGAAGACCTTCCTCTCCCTTGTTCTAGCAGGAAGCGGAGGTTGTAGCACTCTCCTCGCGATTCCGGCAGCACGACGGTGTGGTACCGGAAGTAGAGGGGAGATCTCGCAGGGCTTCGCCTTAAGCCGGAGCGAGTATGGTGGACTATGAGAGAGGCCTTGGTGGTCTACGGATTAGAAGCACCAAAGGGGATTGGTGTGGCCGGTGTCTAGGGCTTGGAGAAACCCTAATTCGGCGGCTAGAGGATCCCTAGGTGGCGACAACACTTGGAGGGGTGGTGGCGCCTAGAGCTAGGGTTTTGGGTGGAGAGAGGTGTGTCTAGGAGGGGAGCCCTGCCCCTCCTTATATAGGTGGAGGTAGGCGCGCCAGGGGAGGGGAGTCCCTCCCCAACTCGGCCAAGGAGGGCCGGCGGTGGGGGGAGGAACTCCTCCCCCAACTCGGTTTCAACCTCCCCTCCACTTCCCAAAATAGCCGTTTGACTTTCAAATTGGCGTTTGACTTTTTCAAACAAGGATTTAAATAAACCCTTTATTTTGTTCAGCGATGACACCTAGTACATGATGCAATCATACCAACTTGATATAACACATTCATGTACCCTTCCCCTCTGGAGTGCCGGACATTCCGGAACCTTCTAGAACATTCCCGATGAAAACACCGAAACCATTCTCCAACCCCGAAACAGGACTTTCCTTATATGAATCTTTATTCTACGGACCATTCCCGATCTCCTCGTGATATCCCGGATCCCATCCGAGACTCCGAACAACATTCGGTCTCTTTCTCATCATTCCATAACTACTCAAACAACGTCGAATCCTTAAGTGTGTCTCCCTACGGTTCGTGAATTATGCGGACATGATCGAGACACTTCTCCGATCAATAACCAATAGAGGAATCTGGAAATTCATATGGCTCCCACATATTTCTACGATTAATTTGCGATCGAATGAACCACTTACATACGATACCAATTTCCCTTTGTCTCACGATAGTTTACTTATCCGAGGTTATGATCGTCGGTATCTCTGCATACCTAGTTCAACCTCGTTACCGATAAGTACTCTTTTCTTGTTCTCGTGATATGTGATCCCTTGTGAGCCAGTCACATGCTTGCAAGCTAATTGGATGACATTCCACCGAGAGGGACCAGAGTATATCTATCCGTCATATGGATGGACAAATCCCACTCTTGATCCATGTGTCTCAACCCATACTTTCCGAACACTCAATGCCATCTTTATAGCCACCCAGTTACGGTGTGGTGTTTGATGTCATCAAAGCATCCTTCCGGTGATGGTGATAAGCATGATCTTATGGTCGAAGGAATTAGGTTACTATGTATCAGAAAGCTTATAGCAAATGAACTATATTAAATGACTTGATCTTTATGCTACGCTTAACTATAGGAGTATGTCCATCACATCATTCTCCTAATGATATGACCCTGTTGTTAATAACATCTCTATGTTCATGATCAGGAAACTATGATCATATATTAACCAACAAGCTAGTTTAACAAGAGGCTTTACTAGGGACTCTTTTATGTTTACAAATCACACAAGTATTAATGTTTCCTGTTAATACAATTATAGCATGGTATGTAAACATTTATCATAAGTATGAAGATATGATAATAACCACTTTATTATTGCCTCTTGGGCATATCTCCAACAGGTCACACGTTCGGTACTCGACGAAGACCTTCCTCTCCCTTGTTTTAGCAGACAGCGGAGGTTGTAGCACTCTCCTCGCGATTCCGGCAGCACAACGACGTGGTCCCGGAAGTAGAGGGAAGATCTCGCAGGGCTTCGCCTTAAGCCAGAGAGAGTATGGTGGACTATGAGAGAGCTCCTTGGTGATCTAGGGTTTAGACGCACCGAGGAGGAGGCTTGGCCGGCGGCTAGGGTTAGCTAGGCGGCGGCGGCTGCAGGAGGGGCCAGCGGCTAGGGCTAGGGTTCGCGGGTGGAGGTGTTGGGTGCTAGGAGGGGCAGCCCTGCCCCTCCTTATATAGGTGGAGGGGGCGCGCCAGGGGAGGGGAGTCCCTCCCCAACTCGGTTTCCCAAGGGGGCTGGCGGTGGAGGGGAGGAACTCCTCCCCAACTCGGTTTCCACCTTCCCCTCCACTTCACAAAATAGCCGTTTGACTTTTCAAATTGGCGTTTGACTTTTCAAACTAGGATTTGATTAAACCCTTTATTTTGTTCAGCGATGACACCTAGTACATGATGCAATCATACCAACTTGATATAACACATTCATGTACCCTTCCCCTCCGGAGTGCCGGACATTCCGGAACCTTCTAGAACATTCCCGATGAAAACACCGGAACCATTCTCCAACCCCGAAACAGGACTTTCCTTATATGAATCTTATTCTCCGGACCATTCCGGATCTCCTCGTGATATCCCGGATCCCATCTGAGACTCCGAACAACATTTGGTCTCTTACTCATCATTCCATAACTACTCAAACAACGTCGAATCCTTAAGTGTGTCTCCCTACGGTTCGTGAAATATGCGGACATGATCGAGACACTTCTCCGAACAATAACCAATAGAGGAATCTGGAAATTCATATGGCTCCCACATATTTCTACGATTACTTTGTGATCGAATGAACCACTTACATATGATACCAATTTCCCTTTGTCTCATGATAGTTTACTTATCCGAGGTTATGATCGTCAGTATCTCTGCATACCTAGTTCAACCTCGTTACCGATAAGTACTCTTTTCTCGTTCCCGTGATATGTGATCCCTTGTGATCCAGTCACATGCTTGCAAGCTAATTGGATGACATTCCACCGAGAGGGCCCAGAGTATATCTATCCGTCATATGGATGGACAAATCCCACTCTTGATCCATGTGTCTCAACCAATACTTTCCGAACACTCAATGCCACCTTTATAGCCACCCAGTTACGGTGTGGTGTTTGATGTCATCAAAGCATCCTTCCGGTGAAGGTGATAGCATGATCTCATGGTCGAAAGAATTATGTTACTATGTATCAGAAAGCATATAGCAATTGAACTATTAAAATGACTTGATCTTTATGCTACGCTTATCTATAGGAGTATGTCCACCATATCATTCTCCTAACGATATGATCTTGTTGTTAATAACATCTCAATGTTCATGATAGGGAAACCACAATCATTTATTAACCAACAAGTTAGTATTATAAAGAGGCTTTACTAGGGACTCTATTTTAGTTTACAAATTCACACAAGTATTAATGTTTCCTTGTTAATACCATTATAGCATGAATGTAAACATTTATCATAAACACAAAGATATAATAATAACTATATTTATTATTGCCTCTAGGGCATATCTCCAACAGAACCTTAGTTGTTCTAGGTTGTGCTTAACAAAGTAAACACTAGTTTTATTCCGCCTTCGTTGAGCCACTCTAGGAAAATTTTTAATCGCCTATTCACCCCCCCTCTAGGCGACATCCGTATCCTTTCATTTTCCCTGAAAGAACTATGTGACGCTTTGGCTCATCATATGATGTATTCGTTTGCATATTTTTTCTTTTTTTCGGTCTGGAGAACATGTCCTTTACATACAAAACCTGAGACACATCATTGGCTAGGACGAATGGTTAATCTCTATAACCAAGATTGTTTAGATCCACTGTTGTCATTCCGTACAACTGGTCTATCTTTACCCCTTCCCCATTTAGGTTGACCCATTTGCAGCGAAACAAAGGGACCTTAAAAGAGACTCCATAGTCTAGTTCCCATATCTCCTCTATGTAACCATAATATGTGTCCTTTTGTCCATTCTCGTCTATTGCATCAAAGCGGACACCACTATTTTGGTTGGTGCTCTTTTTATCTCGGGCGATCGTGTAGAATGTATTCCCATTTATTTCGTATCCTTGGAAATTCAATACAGTAGAAGATGATGACGCGGCCAACAAGTATAGCTGATCTCCAACAGTGGTGTCATTCAAGAGATGTGTCCGCATCCAACCACCGAAAGACTTCATGTGTTCATCTGTAATCCATGATTCAGGCTTCCCCGGGTTTTTGGAGCGTACAATATTCTTGTGTTCCTCGATATACGGAGTTGCCAAGGTGGAATTATGTAGAACTGTGTAGTGTGCTTTAGTGAAAGAATCCCCGTCCCTACATATCATTGCTTTCTTTCCCGGCGTGCCTTTTCCACTTAGTCTTCCCTCATGCCGCAAGTCAGAAACACCAATCGGCTTAAGGTCAGTAATAAAGTCAACACAAAACTCAATGACCTCCTCTGTTCCATATCCCTTGGAGATGCTTCCTTCTGGTCTAGCATGGTTATAAACATATTTCTTTAAGACTCCCATGAACCTCTCAAAGGGGAACATATTGTGCAGAAATACCGGACCGAGAATGGCAATCTCTTCCACTAGGTGAACCAGGAGATGCATCATAATATTGAAGAAGGATGGTGGGAACACCAATTCAAAACTAACAATACATTGTAGCACATCCTTCTGTAACCTTGGTAGAATATCTGGATTGATTACCTTCTGAGATATTGCATTGAGGAATGCACACAGCTTCACAATAGGTACTCAAACATTTTCCGGTAGTAGCCCCCTCAATGCAATCGGAAGCAACTGCGTCATAATCACGTGACAGTCATGAGACTTCAGGTTTTGGAACTTTTTCTCTGCCATATTTATTATCCCCTTTATATTATATGAGAAGCCCGACGGCACCTTGATACTGTAAAGGACTTCAAAAAAGATTTCCTTCTCTGCTTTGGTAAGAGCATAGCTGGCACGACTTAAGTGACGCCCTTTATCCGTCTTGTTATGTGTATGCATGTTCTTTGGGTCTTTCATAATTTGTTGGTCCTCCCGTGCTTCTGGTGTATCTTTTGTCTTCCCATACACGCCTAGGAATCCTAGCAGGTTCACGCAAAGATTCTTCATCACGTGCATCACGTCGATTGAAGAGCGGACACGCAGGACTTTCCAATATGGCAGCTCCCAAAATATAGATTTCTTCTTCCACATGGGTGCGTGTCCTGTAGCGACGTCGTTCAGAACTGATTGACCGCCGGGACCCTTTCCAAAGATTACTTCTATGTCCTTGACCATACCAAATACATCATCACCAGCAGGGAGTTCAGGCTTCTTCCGATGATCTGCCTCACCTTTGAAATGCTTGCCTTTCTTTCTTACGGGATGATTGGTCGGAAGAAATCGTCGATTCGCCAGGTACACAACCTTCTTGCATTTATGCAAATATGTACCTTCAGTCTTATCTAAACAGTGTGTGCATGCCTTATATCCCTTGTTTGTCTGTCCTGAAAGGTTACTAAGAGCAGGCCAATCATTGATGGTTACGAATAACAACCCTCGTAGATCAAATGGCTCCTGGTTGTTCTCATCCCACGCACGTACACCTGGTTTGCCCCACAACTGTAAGAGTTCTTCAACTAATGGCCTAAGGTACACATCAATGTCGTTGCCCGGTTGCTTCGGGCCTTGGATGAGCACTGGCATCATAATGAACTTACGCTTCATGCACAACCAAGGAGGCAGGTTGTAGATACATAGAGTCACGGGCCAGGTGCTGTGACTGCAACTCTGCTCCCTAAAAGGATTCATGCCATCCGTACTTAGACCAAACCATAAGTTCCTTGCGTCACCTGCAAAGTCTGGGAAGTCTCTCTCGATTTTTCTCCATTGTGACCCATCAGCAGGGTGTCTCAACTTCCCGTCTTTCTTGCGGTCTTCTTTGTGCCATCGCAACAACCTGGCATGCTCTTTGTTTCTGAACATGCGTTTCAACCTTGGTATTATAGGAGCATACCACATAACCTTAGCAGGAACCCTCTTCCGGAGGGGCTCTCCCTCAACATCACCAGGGTCATCTCGTCTGATCTTATACCGCAACACATTGCATACCGGACATTTATCTAAATTCTCATACTCCTTACCGCGGTAGAGGATGCAGTCATTAATGCATGCACGTATCTTTTGCACATCTAATCCCAGAGGACAGAGAGTCTTCTTTGCTTCGTAGGTACTCTCGGGAAGTTCGTTATGTTTTGGAAACTTCGGCTTCATTATTTTCAGCATCTTTTCAAATGAGGAGTCAGTTAGACCACACTCTGCCTTCCATCGCAACAATTCCAGTGTGGTACCGAGCTTTGTGCTGCCATATTCACAATTTGGGTACAACAATTTCTTGTGATCTTCTAACATGCCCTCTAACTTCAACTTCTCATTTTTTGTTTCACAGTCTCGCTTTGCATCAGAAATGACCCTACCAAGTTCATCAGCCAGCTCATCTGATGCCCGTTCTTCACCTCTTTCCTCTCCATTGTCTTCCATTGCAGTATCACTGTATTCAGGAAACATATGATGATAGTTGTTATCATCATCTTCTTCTTCACCATCTTCCATCATAACCCCTCTTTCCCCGTGCTTGGTCCAGCAATTATAGTTGGGCATGAAACCTTTCATAATCAGGTGGCCGCGAATGATTTTCGAGGAAGAGTACTCCTTGTTGTTCTGACATTGAACACATGGACAACGTATAAAACCATTCTCTTTGTTTGCCGTAGCCACATCGATAAATTTATCCACGCCTTTCATATACCCGGCTACGCGCCGGTCACCGTACATCCATTTCCGACCGTTCATCTGCATCATATAAGTAAGTTTATCAAAAAACAGGACATCATAAATAGTGAAATGACCAATTCACATCGACACATGCATTGTATCAATGACAGAGAAAAGATAAGATTGCTAACCTCGATCGAGGGAAATAAAGAGGAGAAAGCTCAAGTGCGTCACACCTTCGACCAAGAGAAATTGAACGGGATTATTCACTCAAACATTTCATCAAACACCTTCAATGCATGCATAGGAGAGAAAAAACTAGCACACCCCTCACACCTTCCACCAAGAGAAAAAACAGAGTGGAGACAGAGGGGGCTGAGGCGTTGCATTTATAGAGGGCGGGAGCATACGTCCCGGTTGGAGCCAGCAACCGGGACTAAAGGTGTGTGCCACGCCACGTGGCTGTGGCCAAACATTTAGTCCCGGTTGCTGGCTCCAACCGAGACGTATGCCCCGTTACCAACCGGAACGCATGCCTCCGGGCCCCGTGCCCGCTCGAACCAGGACGCGTGCCAGCATTAGTTCCGGTTGGTGGCGCAACCGGGACTAATGCTCTGAGGGGGATCGAACGGATGGCCTGTTTTCTACTAGTGAGAGGACGTGCGGGAGGAAAACAGGAGAGAGGACATGGAGGTAGAGCTAGCACGGGAGGGACGAAGAACCAGAACAGCCGATCGCATCTAGGAGAGCTGGGGAGATCAAGGAATACCTCCAACCAGCTGCACCGGCGAGTCTTCTCCAAGGAGGAGGATCTTCTCCAGCAGGAGGAGAACCAGCGATCTGGGAGGCGATCGAGAAGAGGATCAAGACGATAAGGTCGATCATGGACGCGGGAACCGTCTTTCCCAATGGTGAGGCCCTGATGTGATCCATCTTCTTCTTCTTCTCTCTCGCATCTAGCATGGTGGTCGAAGCCCTTAGCACGGAACAACACCGACGCCGCCGGAGCTCGCCCAACATGCAGCCCGCAAGCTGATGCGTCCACGGTGTCGACGAAGCCCGCTGAGACGCCGCTCGTCGTCGAAGCTCGCCCAACATGCAGCCCGCAAGCTGATGCGTCCGCGGTCGCTCGCCGTCGGAGCTCGACAAGACGCCGCCGCCAGAGTTCGCCAAGACGTTGCTCCATTGTCGGAGTTCACCAAGACGTGGCGCCGCCGCCGGAGATTGCCGAAGACACCACACCTCCTCTCCACGTACAGCCCGTCGTAAAGGTGCAGGTCGCATCAGCATACATGCATGAAGTACAAGTGCAAGACGACACCACCGCCGGCGGACAGTCCCACGCCAAGACGGTGGCCGCAAAGCCGGATGGCGGCCGCCTTTCTTCATCTCGACGGTGATGCCAGGTGGAGAAGCGCGGTGTACAGCTTGAGCTCGTTCAGCCAAGGAAACCCGGTGTTCATGCCCAGCTGGATGTATGGACAGAGCTCGACGGACCAGGCTGGCGTACCATACAGCCCACTGTGACTGCCCGGCGCCCGGCGTACAGGTTCCGTTCGACGGCAAGTTGATCTACATGTGCAGGCGCGGCTACAAGACGCGAGAAGGACCGGAGTGCACGTGCATGGGCATGCGCATGCGATGCTTTTCCTTGCATGCCTCATACAAGAAGATGGATATGTACTATCTGGACAAAACCATGTGTAACAGGCTATTCTGACCCGCGGTGTATAGGTTTGAGACGTCCACCGCCTTTCAGCTGGGCGTGGAGATGAAGCCACGCGACCGTGAGACGGTGCCTTTGGTCACGCCGGTTGCCATAAACTTGGCGCCGCGCCGAGACGAAGGACCGACCACGCCGGCCATATGTGAGACGGTGCCTTTGGTCATGCCGGCTGCCGTAAACTCGGTGCCGCGCCGAGACGAAGGACCGACCACGCCGGCCATATGTGAGACGGTGCCTTTGGTCACGCCGGCTGCCGTAAATTCGGCGCCGCGCCGAGACGAAGGACCGACCACGCCAGCCATCGGTGATACGGCGCCTTTGGTCACGCCGGCTGCCGTAAACTCGGCGCCGCGCCAAGACGAAGGCGCCGACCACGCCGGCCATGCCGATACGAGCGACACCGGTCTCCTTATAAATTACTATCGCGAGGCATACCCCTTGCACACCCCGACGAAGGCGCAAAGTCGTCAAGAAGTCCCAGCCAAGCGGACTGCATCCACCTACATCAACAACCCTTCACCGTCATTCAAGACCGACGAGGCGCAACGGCGAGGGCGGGCGAGGCCGGAGCAAAGGCCACGCCTTCAGCGACGCGTGTACCGACGAGGACACGGACTCTACCGCGGCCCACACACACCACCACCACCATATATGCAGGACGTGAAGCGAAGACGACGAAGACGACCACGTGGCTTAATCGGAGGTGTCTCGCGGCGTAACCCGCGGGAGTAATTAACCGGGAGCCTTCCGAGGCCCCGGGAACCAGGAGATCCTACAATCGCCATTGTCAGGCTGGCCGCGCTAGTAGGCCACGGAGCGCAATATGTGATAATTGTATTTATGATCTCTAAGATTAATAAAATACCGTTCCCTTCTTTTGTTTTCTTTGTGTATTTGTTATACACTGGCACACCCGCACTTTTCCTTTATCTTACCGTAGCCCGGTGCGCATGAGAGAAACTACCGCTCCCGCACATACTCGTGGAGGCGTCCTAGTACGCTTTTTCGTGTCAAACACCGGCGACTGCGCTGACGCGTCTCCATCCTTTTACTGGCCGCACCTCGTCCTCGACGGCTCGGACTACATTGGCTTCGGCATCGCTCTCTTCGACGACTGCCCTGACGCGTCTTCGTTCTTCTACTGGCCGCACCTTGTCCTCGACGGCTCGGACTGCATCGGCTTCGGCATCGCTCTCTCCGACGACTGCCCTGACGCGTCTTCGTCCTTCTACTAG
This sequence comes from Avena sativa, assembly GCA_916181665.1. Lineage (NCBI taxonomy): Eukaryota > Viridiplantae > Streptophyta > Magnoliopsida > Poales > Poaceae > Avena > Avena sativa. The sequence goes on from OV702296.1 coordinate 292,940,403, forward strand.
TTGCACTACGCGCACGCGGCTTAATATGCGGCTACCTCGACACCGGCAACCCCGACCACGACATCGACCACGACGACCCCTCGCGCGGCTACCTCGACTAAGGTTGCAGCACCCACCGCTCTCGGCTCACTCGACACCGGCACAAGGGCTACCACCTCGCCTGAGCTCCTCACCAGCTTCCTCTACGGTCCAAGCTTCTGCGACGTGACACCGTCCACGACGTTCCCGCTACCACTGTGGGGGATGTCAGCACACTGGTCTACTTCGGCTCTCTAGTCTGACCGTTCGCGACGTTCCAGTTATCCACGATGCTACCGCTACGATTGCGGGGATGTTAGAGTATACGTACCTGTTAGGAATAGACTAGGTTACTTGTCTTATACTCTAAGTCGGTCCCTGTACGCCTATATATACTCGTCCGAGAGGCTCAATAATACATCCATCATATTCCGTCAATCTCTCTCCATCTACCCTTTTACAGTTTAGATAAGATATTTTAGCTTAGTGAAGATAATATATCTGACAACTTTTAGTGTGTAAGTTTAAATGAATATATATAATAAAAAGTGTCTAGATGCAATTATTTCAAAAATTTAAAACATCTTATATTTTCAGAGTACATTTTAAAAAATTAAAACATACTACACTCATATATTCATTTGTACTAAATCGGTGATACTTGTTAGGATCAGAGATACTATTGGCTCCGTCACAAAAGATATATTAGATTTTTCAAAATTTAGATGAACCTAACTATTTTAAAACTATTACGAAACCAAGGAGTAGATGGCATGTTTTCTCTTAGGTCTCCATGTCATTTAGAGAAGACACAATATACAACTTGTACAATGCATTATCTCTTATTGCTATCTCTAGCAATTAATAAGAATTAACTATTTTTAGTAAAAAATTGGTTGACTAAGGGAAGACATATGGTACAATGGAGAAAAATAGTCTCTCTTTATTGCTAAGAGATCATCCCTTAGCTAAGGGAAGACAACCCTCTCTCTCTTGTTTCTCTTTTCTTCAACTAAGCAAAAATTCAACATGACGAGTATAAGGAAAGACTGACATCACCGCATTCTACGTGACTTGTATTTTGGAACGGAGGGACTACAGATCTTGGTGATTTTATTTCAGTTCGTTCGATGTGACATGTGGACTCAGGTTGTAAGTGGCAGCGGCCGCCGCTAGTCCCACATATGCCGCCCGTCAAATTAGGCCCATATGGCATATGTGGCCTACCACTAAAATTATGTGGCGTATGCGGCAAAAACCGCCGAGCCCACAATTGCCAGCGGCACATACTCGACTCGTCCTCGTCTCTCCACCCCGACAGCTCCCCCGTCGCCATGCCCTAGAAACGTGGGCGTCGCCGCCGCCGCCGCAAACTTTCCGGCCAACTAGCTTCCCCTCCTGCACGCACGTCGCCGGGCGAACTCCATGCCGCCACCCGGCGTCGGAGCCAACCTCTCATCGCCAGCCGCCGCCGTCGCAATCTCTGGCGTCGACATGGATGAGAAGGTCGATTCGGTGGTTGGCGAGAGCAGCGGCCGCGTGATGAAATCAGGTGTTCTTTTGGCCTTAATTTCACTGAGTAGAGGGACCGCTTTTGATCTGTACATGTACATGGATATCCTGACTGCAGGTACATCCCCTGTTCTCGCCTGCCTCTTCCCAGAATCCCCACATGTTACTAGCAATGTTGATGCTTTAACAGTATAGTCCGGCACTCCAGTTTTCAGAGCAAAAGGAACAGTGTTAGATGCAAAGAATACTTCATTTGTTATGTATTTAGAAGAACCCAGGCATGTAAAATGTGAATCTGTACAAGCTTGACTTCTTGTCAAACTCTATCAGAACAAGCTTGCCCATCCATGAAGTCGCTTCACCTCGAAGAAGCGGTCATCTCTGGTGGCGAGCTCTTGCACAAAGAAGTGGAACCTGAGACTGACGTCGACAAGCAGAGGCTGAGGTGGGAAGCCGTCGATGAGGAGCGCCAGGTGTGGGATGCCATGGATGAGCAGCATAAGTGAGTCTATTGTCCTCCATCTTTTTGTCGAGCTATTTATATGTATTTTCATGATTTGTGATTACCCCTAACTAAGTGCAGATTTAAAAAGAAAGAGGAGAAGATGCAAAAGAAAGAGGAGAGGAGGCAGAAGCAAGACAAGAAAAGGAAGAGGAAGTTGGATGTGGAAGTAATGAGCAAAGAGCTAGAGGATAGGAGAAAGAAATCGGCAAAAATACAGGAATCAAAGATGGTCAGAGCAGAAGTGAGTCCCTCCCCATCCATCTGCTAGTTACCATAGTTGATATTAACATGTTCTAAATTTCCTTTGTATGTATTCTTATCTAGGGAGGAGGTTCTTCTTTAGCTAAAAAGTTGAGCCAAAGACCGACAAGGTCTCCTTTGGCAAGGCTACCATTGGTGAGTTCACCTGGGGTGAATATGTTGAAGTCTGGACTTGGAGTTCTAGCAAGTGCGGCAGCCTCAAAAATAAGGAGGTCATTGTCAGAGAGGGATGAAAGTTCCCCTTCACAGAAAAAGTCCAAGTCAGCGGTGAGGTCGCCATCTACGTCGAGGTCGCCATCTCCGAGAACTTCTATATTGCATGGTTCAAAAAGAATTCATTCACATGGTGAGCTAACTTTCAATGTTCTTACAACTGCAGCAACTATTTATATATATTAGTTCAAATGTTCTTACAAATGCTATCTACTGTCATTACTAGGACGTAAAATACGCAGGCTAACTTCTGCTGTTTGGAGGGATTTTAATCCTCGTTATGATGATGGAAAACTTGTGGAAGCCGAGTGTAAGCATTGCAATGAAGTTTTTCCTGCTGGAAGAGATGTGGGCACAAGTGGTGCGCAAAGACATTTGGCCACTTGTAAAATAAGGTCAGATCTAAACCTCATTGTCCAGAAGTTGAAGTCTTCGGTTTCATCTCCTCATGCATCTGTGCTTAAGAATTGGGAGTTTGATCCGAAATTATCTAGACAGCTACTTGCACGGATGATAGTTCTAGATGAGATGCCTTTCTCGATCGTTGAGTATAGTGGCTTTGTGGATTTTGTGAAAAGTTTGAATCCATTGTTTAAGATGGTTTCCAGAAATACTATTAAAGATGATTGCATGAAACTATTCAATAAAAAGAGGTCTGCATATTGTGAAGGGTTTAAGAACTATGCTGGCAGAGTGTCATTGACTTCGGATATGTGGACATCTAACCAAACTTTAGGCTACATATGCATTACCATTCATTTCATAGATGTGAACTGGAAATTGCATAAGAAGATCATCAGATTCTGTATGCTAGAGACTCCCCACAACGGAGTTGCAATGTTTAATGTTCTATTGAAGAGTTTGCAAGAATGGAATCTTGAGGACAAACTGTTTAGTATAACTGTTGATAATGCATCTGTTAATGGTACAATGATCGATAATCTAAGAGAAAATCTTGTGGGCAAGAATATGCTGCTTTATGAAGGTGCATTGCTTCATGTTCGTTGTGCTTGCCATGTGTTCAACTTGATCGCTCAAGTTGGCTTGTTAGCAGTGAAAAGTGCGATAGACAATATGAGAGAGAGTGTGAAATACATCAAGAGCTCCCAGACTAGATTGGATAATTTCATAGAAGTAGTCGGACGAGTTGGAATTTCTTGCAAACTCCCTTCAGTTGACGTGTCCACACGATGGAATTCGACCTACCTTATGTTGGAGTCAGCATTTCCATTCCGAAAAGCTTTTCATACTTTGGGGAAGGAGGACACAAACTATAAGTTTTGCCCATCCTCTACAGAGTGGACAAGAGCTAAAACAGTGTGTTCCATGTTAAAAACTTTCTACACAGCAACACAAGTAGTCTCTGGTTCTACCTATCCTACTTCAAATTTGTACTTTCATAAAGTTTGGAATGTCAAGTTGCTCTTGGAGAAAGAAGCATCAAGAAAGGATGAAGAATCACGAAAAGATGGAGTTATCAATGCAATGGTTGATCAGATGCAAAATAAGTTTGATAAATATTGGCTAGAGTCTTATTTGGCAAACTCTATACCTGTGATTCTGGATCCGCGTTTCAAATATGATTTCATCAAGTTTCGACTAAAGCAAGCCTTTGGATCAGATGTTGCAGCACACTTGGGTAAGGTCGAAGCAGCCATCCGCGGCCTCTTCACGGAATATTCACAGCTGTCGAAGTCATTGAATGAGTCGACACAAGAACATATCGATGAGGTTGTGATGAAAGAAAATGACCCTCTAGCTGACTGGGACCTACACCAGAGCAAGAATCAGCGCCAGCCTACCAATGAGCTTGATATATATCTGCAAGAGGAAACCTTCCCTCGTAAAGATGATTTCAACATTCTTGAATGGTGGGCCCTTCACTCTTCAAAGTTCCCCGTCCTATCTCAGATAGCTCGTGATGTTCTTGCGGTGCCTGCTTCTGTGGTGCCATCTGAATCAGCGTTTAGTACCGGACAACGGGTTATAAGTGATTACAGAAGTAGGTTGAACAGTAGCACCGTCGAAGCCTTGATCTGCCTGCAAGATTGGCTCAAACATTTTGAGTCACTTGTTGATATTGTTGATGATAATGATTTGTGAGCAGGTATGTTCTTTTTATATTGTTTTTCTGGTATGTTGAGCTATGCTAGAATCAGGATACTATTTTAGTTGCTTCTACTTTGTCTCCTCAAGATAAGGCTATATAGATGACTATATGGATGTAAGGTCCATCCTTGTATTTTCAGTACTTATGTTGTACTTATCTTGTTCATGTTGATCTCGAGTCTCCAGTTCACAGTTCTGTTCCCGCTAGTATAAGATTTCCTCTTGTTCATGTTGTGAAAATTTTCGGCTATATTTCTGTCTCAGATATGTGCATGCATTTGAGAGATTGCACAGAGTAGGCATAGATTGCACAGAGCTGGTATCAGTAGAGCCTGGAGCATATACGCCCAGCAAAATGTTAAAGCAAAAACCTGGAGCAGCGTTCGCGGCGCCGCTAAGCCGCATCAAGCCGCCAAAAATCATTTGCGGCTGCCACAAAAACTGATAATTGCGTATGTGGCCGAAGCGGCAGCTCCGCTAATCTCCGCTGGACGAGCCGTTTACATCCTGAATGTGGACCCAACTGTGCAGCCTACTGTCTGCTCCTCCTGTCTTCCTCCCGGGTCCCGGCCTCCGCCCGCGCGGCCGAATTCAAAAGCAGAGAACGGCGAGAGAATTGGCAAACGGACCCCGTCAGCCCGACCTGGCCGCCGTACGCCCAGATCCGTTCCGCCTCCCCCTGCTGCGGCCGCGCCGCACCTACCCAACGGAGGGCCATCGTCCCGTCCCCCCGAAACCCCAGGTAAATCGCAACAGCGCCGCCGAAATTTCAAATCTTCCTCCCCTGCCCCCTGCCCCCTGCCCCTTCTCTAGGGTTTCTCTCCCGAGTCCCGTCCATGTCGAATCTCTAGCTCGACCCCTCCCCCTATGCCCCCCTCCTTCTTCCCGACCTGCTCCTCCCAAAAAGGTTGCCCGCTCGCCCCCGCCTTTCGCAAGATTTGGTCCGTTTTTTTCCTCCGTGTTTGACGTTGCGGCTCGGTCTTGTTCTTGATTTGCGCAGTGGAAATGGAGGAGATGAGCAAGGAGCTCGACGACCTGAGGGCCGAGGTGGCGGCGCGCGCCGCCGAGTGCCGCGCCAAGTCGGTCCTCGTCGACGGGCTCAGGCGGGAGAGCGCCGAGCAGGCCGCGCGGCTCCGGGAGGCCCGGGCGGAGGTGGACAGGCAGGCGGGGGAGATCGCCGCCAAGGACCAGGAGGTCTCCTCCGCCAGGGACCTGTGCGAGGAGCTCAGGTCCAAGTTTTCGGAGAAGGAGCAGGCATTCAGACACCTCTGCGCGATCCACGAGGGCCTCAAGTCCAGCCTCCGGGAGCGGAGCGAGGGCTGGGAGGCCGAGAAGAGGGCCCTCGTTGCGGCGCTGGATGAGTCCGAGGTCAAGCGGCTGGAGCAGGATGTGGCCATGCGCTCCTGCAACGAGGAGATTGCACGGTTCAGGAGGCTGCTGTCAGAGAAGGAGAAGAAGTGCTCGGATGCTGAGCAGAGGGCGTTGGCACAAAGGGATGTCATGATGAGGGATGGCACTCTTGCCAGGCTTGAGGAGGAGAAGGCCGCTGTACAGGGCAAACTCAAGTGGAAGGTCGAGCAGTTTCGGCACCTGGAGGATGCCCTCAAGAAGGTCCGTGACGAATTCAGGGAAGCTGAGAAGCAGTTGAGTTCAGATCGATCAACCTTGGTTGATCAGATTGGCACTCTTGAGACCAATCTAGATTCCAAGACCAGGGTTGCTGAGGAATTCCGGTCGAGGCTCGAAATGTGCAGCCAGGCGTTGGCCCATGAGGAAGGCCGCAGGAAGATGGTCGAAGCAGAGATGTCAGATTTGAGCCTCAAGTACGGCAATGTGGTCTCGGAGTATGAAGAGGCCAGGTCAACCATTGATTTGCTAACATCGAAGAGGGATGGTGAGATTGCAACTTTGAGGAGCTCACTTGCTGAGAAAGTTACATTGCTCAATGAAATGGAGTATTGTAAGGCGCGGATTGATCAGGAAAATGAGGATTTGCGGTCTTCATTGAAGGAATACCAGGAGGCTCAGATTGGTGGCGCAGATGCTGTAGAGTCTTTAAAGGGTCTGCGGGAGAAATTCCGAGCTTTAGAGCAGACACATAGGAGCTGCACTGAAAAGCTGAGAGATAAAGAAAAGGAGTGGAAAACCCAGATGGGAAAGCTTGGAAATGATCTGAATGGATGCTTATCACAGTTGGATTCCAAAGATGTGCTAATCAGGCAATTGCAGAATGAGTTGATGAGCAGTTATAGCTCACTGGAGCTGCAAATTGTAGAGAACCTAGAAGCTTCAATAGTTCGTCTTGCTGTAGAGTCAAAGTTTTATGATTCCTGCTCATGTATTGATACTTTAAGACTGGATATGCAGCAGCGTTGTGAAAAATTGGAGCAGAATGTCACTGCTGTCGGAAAACAATTGGAGGAAAAGAACCGTGTCATTGCTCAATCTCAAACTGAACAGGCACACCAATTGGAGGTAATGGCGAAACTTCATGGAAGAATTGAACAGCTAGAATATATGGAGCAGGAGCATGAGAAGATGCAGAGGCAGCTTGGTGCATACAAAGAGATGCTCGACAATGCATCAAGAAATGTTCACTGCTTAAAAGGTGAAACTTCAGAGAAGGAAAATAAACTGCAGGAGGAATTGGGGAAAGCGTTACGTGATCTTGATGAAGCACGCCGTGATCTTACTGACCAGAAAAGCCAACTGAACCAGTTTGAAATCAATCTCCATCAGCAAAAGCAAGCACTGGAGCATTTGGAAAAGCTAAAACTTGATTTGGAGACTGAACTCAAGGGATATATGGAGGACAACCATGTACTCAAGGGAGATCTAGATGTTGCCCTTAACGCCAAAATTAAAGCGGAGGTGTCTCTTAGGGAAGAAAAAGAGAAGTTATTAGGTGCTCTCAGTGAAGCAAATTGTGCCCTTTCTGAGAGGAAGAGCGAGCTTAACGAGAATGAAATCACTCTCCATCAGCAAAAGCTGGCAGTGGAGCATTTGGAAAAGCTAAAACTTGATTTGGAGACTGAACTCAAGGGCTATATGGATGACAACCATGTACTGAAGAGAGATCTGGATGTTGCTCGTAACGCACAAATTGAAGCTGAGGTATCTCTTAGAGAAGAAAACGAGAAGTTATTAGGTGCTCTCAGTGAAGCAAACTGTGCCCTTTCTGAGAGGAAGAGCAAGCTTAGTGAGAATGAAATCACTCTCCATCAGCAAAAGCAAGCACTAGACCATCTGGAAAAGCTGAGAGTTGATATGGAGACTGAACTCAAGGGCTATGTGGATGAAAACCATGTACTGAAGAGGGATCTGGATGTTGTGCTTATTGCCAAAACAGAGGCTGAGGAGATCCACAAAGAAGAAAAAAGGATGTTATTATTTGCACTCGATGAGGCAAACTGTGCCATTTCTGAGAGTAAGAATGAACTGGACCAACTCAAGCAAGCACTGGAGCATTCGGAAAAATTGAAATTTGACATGCAAACTGAAGTCAACGGCTATAAGGAGGAAAATCTTGCATTAAAGAGAGATCTGGATGTTGCTCTTATTGCCAAAGTTGAAGATGAGGATACCCTTAGGGAAGAAAAGGAGAAGTTATCAAGTATGATCGATGAGAGAGAGAGGAACATTGAGGAGCTTCAGCAATACATCAATGTGCTGGAAGAAGATAATTTGGGTCAAAAGCTTGATGTGGCCAGTCTTATCAAGTCCGAAGTTGAAAAATCCATTCGTGAAGTGAACAACAGGTTCTCTGAAATTGTTGAAATCTTTGACAAAAAGCTTTTGGAGCTCGAAACAAGGTTTGGTTTCTTTGAGCAGAAGTACACATGCAGAGAGCATGAGATCATGGAAATATTTGATCAAGAGGAAGCAGATTGGTATACACTAATTGCAGAGAAGGAAAATGCTATTGCTGATATTCAACTAATTGTTGAATCTGTTCAGCTTAACATAAAGCATCTTCTTGAGGCTGCTGCATCAAAGCTCACAGAAGTTCAACTTGAGGTCCAGCAACTTTATGGTTTTGCAGAGAATCTGAATTCACTAAATATCATTCAAGAGCATGACACTGTTTTCAAAGACATGCTCATTGCAGAGTACGAAAGAGAGCTCGAGGACCTGCAAATAAAGTTAGTTCTAGAGAAAGAACAGTCAAGCAATTCTAAGCATGTTCTTGAGAAACTCAAAGCTGAAACAACTGCAGAGATGCTAGAGAAGGCAAATGAGCATCTGGAAGTAGTAAATAAGCTGAAATATTTGGAGGAAAGAAAAGAAATATTAGAAGAGCATTTGGGAGAGTTGACTTCCAGAACAAAGGATATGTGCAACATTGCTGTTCAAGAAAGGAAAGAGTTGGTTGATGAGCTGAATGGAATCACCTATAGCATTGGAGCAGCAATTCATGGGGATGATGACCTGATGGCAAGCTTGAGAAGGATCATGCAGAAAATGAACATTGAGGAACCTCTCTTGAATTCTAGCACCAAAGAAATGCCTACCTTTGAGAAACCAAACATGAGAAACCATGCCCCACTAACCAGGAACAAATCTGCAACTCTCATGGATAAAAGATCACCACTAAAGGAGAACAACTATTAGTCTTGGTAGGTGAAGTCAGATTGTGTACTGACATTGTTGTAACCTTTGTACCCTAGTTCTTGCTGCCATTTGTGTTATTTTCTTTACACAGAATGGCCATGTTTATCCATCATTTCTTTCATCAGTTGTCTTCGAATTGAAAAGATCGGACTAATAAAGAATGAGTTTCTTCTGAAAGATAATTGGTGATTACATTGTTTTCCATTACCCACAATTGCAATGTTAACTTCTGTTGGATAGTAGGATGAACAAACTTGATACTTTATTTGATATATATTCTTATGCCCATTCCTGATCTCTTGTTATAGAACTGCATAGTTCTCAGCTATTCATTACTTTATGTTATTCCTGAGTTATTTTTTGTTTGAAAGGTGATGGTGATTGATGAGAATTTGTGTCATCTATCAATTGGATTATTATAAGGCAAAAGCAGTGGTAAGCAGCATTTCTTTCTCCTGTTCCCTTCTGTCTAGAGTTAACAACATTCATCTTCACCATGAAGACTAGTAACAGATGATTTTGTAGCAATTACTTTTGTCCTAAAATCTTGATGTATTTGTTTTGTTATTCTTGGGGTAACTGGTTGCAAGACATACTAATCGTCTGAGGCTATCTCTATTTGCCTTTGCAGTTGTAGCTTTGGTGATAATGTGATACTATCCCACTGGAATGAGTTTGTGGGGAATAATCGTCATCTAATTCTTCTACAGAAAACAATGGAATGCATTAGATTGTTGAATACGTGTTCTGTACATTTACTCATACTAGAAAACTTATCTGACCATTGACAATATTGTTTTGTGCTTCCATGTTATAGACTTGTATTTGTGGGTTAACAAGCACGAAGAACTCAATGTCATGCTACACGCTCAATTTGTTGTCCCCGTTCGATTGCTGAAACAGCATCCTCTCCTGGCATTGCAGAGTTTTCAGGTAGTTATATACTTATGTCTCCTTACTGCTTATCATTTTTTGTCATTTACTTGCTCGATCAGAGTTCTGATGTCTTGTTCTTGTATGCTCCTTTTGTTCTTTGCATATAGATTCAGTTGTGTGGTGTAGGTTACTTTTGAAAATTTTGTGCAACGATGATACTATTATGTTTTCTTGACTGACGGCCAAGGTCATATGGGACAAGCAAGTGAAGCAACGGGGTCTGTTCATTTTGGTTGTGACTTTACCATCATCTGTTTGGAGTTTTATTCTACCCCATATCAACCTCTTCCATGGTTTGGGCTGATTGTTCCGAAAACAAACACAGAAGTAACATGTGTACGGATTAGATATCTCACTGAAAATACTCTGTGCCTGTGAAAAGAGCTTTGCAGTAATTAAAACCACACTGCGATACTAGGCGTTGCTCTTCTTTTGTTAATTAATACTTGCTGTCGTGTTTATAATTTCTTTGACTGGTATAGTGAGAAATAGTAATCTGATCTTTACTTGTACTGATCAATGGCCAATGAGGGCAGACTGACAGCTATTGCACTTGTAATCTTTCCTTCTTTCTGACAATTCATGTTCTCGATTCCTTTACAGCAGGGGTACATTATGTGTCACCTCCAATAGTTGTAAGCGACTATACCTGGAGGCTGGAGTCATAGATGGAATTCTATGAAAACGGTAGAAAGTCACATCGCGTAAGTCCGAGGTCTACCATCCTTCCAATACAGTGGTTTTTTCTATAATCTGATCTGAAGATGTTCTTAAAAAGTTACGGTGGCCAAACAACTGCCAACACTTCAAGAAGTTTTCTCTCAACAGAAGTACTAACGATGTGATTAAGTCAAGAACAATATTATCTGTTGGATATTCCTTTCAAAGCAGAAGTGCAACCACAAATGATTGATTGTTATCGCAATTCTCTGGCCTATGACGACCATGCTCTGTTTGTAGTCTGTAGTTCTGAACATGTAACCAGCGAGGAGCTGAGGGGCAATAAAGCAGGATCTCTTCTATTTTGCAAGCAATTTTTGTACACAAGCAAACTGAAGCGGCATAGTTGGTTAATGATATCCCTGCTCTTCACGGTGTTTGTTGGCGATAAATGACATGTTTCGTGATGTAATTTTTGTAAAGAATCCTCTTGCTATAGTGGAATAATTATTATGAATCCACATCATACATTAGAAACAATAATTATGTGCCTCGCACGCTATACGTTTTCTCCAGTTAAACATGTACAGACAGCCAAACCAATCAGTAACCTTTTTTAGGATTGACAGTTAAACCACGAATCGACAAAATTAATCTTGATCGAAAATTTACAGTACATTACATCAGCAAAATTCAGAATCTTAACAGCTTTTTTCTCTCCTGTACAGTGTCTGTTCTATAGTTCTCTTCTACAGAGTTACAGTACATCCCTGGGGACGGGAAAACAAGATCAATGGAGACTAAACCCTAGTTCTCACTCGAATTCCCACAAGGCTCTCCTGTCCGGCTCTGCCGCCTCGATCGTTGCCTTCGCCGGAGACATCACAGCAGCAGGTTCTTGGCCTTCCGCGCTCGCGCCATGCGAGTTCTTGGACATCGCTGCTGCCACGGGAGCAGGTTCTTTGCCCGCACCTGGCGCGTTCTTGGACGTGGAGGGCGGTGGACGCATCGCCGGCGCCGGCATGGGCACGTACTGGTCCGGTCGGCGGTTGTAGGCGTAGTAGCACTGGTGGCGCCGGTCGTAGCAGATCGGCTGGAGGCGGCTGCACCCGGCGAACTCCTGCGCGCTCTGCACGCGCCGGATCGGCGCCGGAGCGGCACCGCGGAGCACACGGGCGCGTGCTGGTGCGGAGAGCGCCGGCTCGCTCTGCACGCGCCGCATCTTGGGTGGCAGCGGGGGACGCCCTGACGGCGCGCGCCCGGAGAAGAACACCCTGAAGGTCGCGGACGGGCGCGTCGTCTTGAGGCGGTCGTAGTCATCGCGCATGTGGGCGAGCTCCTCGTCCAGGTCACGGACACGAGCACGCCGTCGTCGTCGGCGAGGCGGTACCTGACCGCCGACACGACCTTGCCGGCCTACATCTGCCCCAGTTTGGCCGCGAGCTCGCGGAACGAGACCTCGCGCGGCACGACGAGGACGCGCGTCTCGCCGCCCACGTACCGGACGGCGCCATCGGGGCCGCAGGGCAGGAAGCGGCCGCCGTGGCTGCACATCATCCTCAGCCGCGCGGCGCCGCCCTGCTCCGAGATGCCGGTCGCTACCGCTGCCGTCATCAGTACTAGCGCGGCGATCGCTGAGTCGTGTCGGAGTCAGAAAGGAAGACAGGTGATTGATTAGCGTTAATGGTATACTCAGCGTGCGTAGATATATATTGGCGGCGGCGGGAATCCGACTTAGATTGGAATTCGCATTTTCAGCTCTCCTAGGAATCAATCAAGGTGCAAATACTTTAGGCGGTTTCACTAAACCAAATCCTTTCAAGGGGACTATACGAGATTTAATTTAAGTTCCAATATTTACTGCACTTGTACACGTGTATATTAGAGCATCTCCACTCCCCGTGAAACCACTTTTCGGCGAGTTTTATATTTGGATGGGCGAAATTCGCTCCACTCGTGTTTCTGGGACGTCGATTTTATCCGGATTTAGGCCTTTTTATCCGGCGTTCACAGGCCGATTCCAGCACGCTGGGAATCTCCTGGGAATGCCGGATGTAGCAAATCTCGTCGTGTGGCCCACGCGCCAGTGAGGAAACGTTCTCTCTCCTCCCACACGCCCATCTTCTCTCTCTCTCTCCCTTTCCCCGCACGCGGGCCTGGCCGGTGGAGCTGGGCGCGGGTCAGGCTGACGGAGCTCGGTGTGGGCTTGGCCGGCTGACCGGCGACGCACGGGCCTGGCCGGTGGAGCTTGGAATGGGCTTGGCCGGCGTGGATCGTTGTCGTCTTGTCGCCAAGCTCGTCGCCGTCTCGTCTATGGCGGACTATGCCCAACTATGCCGAACTATGCCGAACATTGATTTGAATTCATATTTATTCTGAACTGTCTGTATTTGTGTCGAATTTGGGCGAAAACTCGCCGATTTTGCCTCGCCTGGGAACCACGCCTAGGAACTCGAGTGGGAAAACGTCCATTTCCAAACCGAAAGTTACATCCGTTAGCGCCGAATTTTGTACCGGGAACGTCGCCCAATGAGGTGCTCTTACCCTCTTGACCGGAATTTCTAGTGAAGTATCACATGTAGGAAACTTTAACACAGTTTTATCCCAGTTTAGCATTTTATAGTTGTCTTTGTTAGATAGACCAGCGTGTTAGAGCCATGTGCCACGATAAAATGTGTAAATATCAGAGAGCATCATCTGTTTCACTGCTTGTCCTAGTATGGTCTAAAGCTTCTAAAAGGGGCAATGCTGGCAGATTTCACTCAACAGGTAATGAACGTCACAAATGTATTACTAGGAGGTAAAAATTGGAATCAACTCTTAAATTTAAGGTGGCACCTTCTCTAAATACGAAGTGCTGTACTTATTTCTAAGTGAGTTGATAAAGAAATATCTCCCAAGCTCGATGTCATCGTTGCGCCACCATAACTCTCACTTGCGATGGAGAAGACCAAAAAAAATTCACTCACTAAAGTACATGGACAGACATATAAAGGATAACTAAATCACCGCAATAGAAGGCCGCCGCATACGAGGAAGGTTAGCCATCGCGGCAAGCATGTTAACGGGAGCACCGTCCCTATTTAGGAAGACAACATCGCGCCTCATATATTGGAGTTTTATTCTACCCCATATCAGCCTCTTTCGGCACCCTCGAGGCCCCTTCCCCTCAACCCCTCATCTCCCTCCGCCGTCGTCGGAGGTGTAGGCAAAGCCCACGCGGCGTGATGGCGGCGGGGCTCCCGCTAGTTGCGCCCTTCCTCGCTCCTACAATCGCAGTGATGCTCGGCGACGACGGTCGTAGGCGCGTCGGAAGCAGCGGTGTTGAGGCGGTTGTGAGTTCCTGCATCCTGTTGGTTTCCTACATGACGGCAACGTCCCTGTCGTGCTGCCGCATCACTTGGGTTTCGGGGCAGCGGCCCCCAGCACAGCGGCAGTGGCCTCCTCCTTCTATGCCGGAGGTGGGAAATGAGATGTGGTGGATCTTAGGATCTCATGTCTTGCAGAATAATCAAGTCAATCGGTGAACCTACAAGTCCTCTCGCGAAGTCACCGATTTACCTACGGTTGGTCTCCCTCAATCTAGCCATCGTTGAGTTCCGGTCTTATCCTTCAGAGGAAAACAACGACTGGCGCATATGGTGCTCATTGGATACCTGATTGGATATATAGGGGCCAGTTGTGTGCGCCCGCGACATCAGCCTAACCGGCTTCATTGAGTGTATTGGAAGCTCTATTTTTTGTTGAGACCATGGGGTATGTCTGCATCAAGGTTTCCAAGGGATCGTCACTTGCGGAGAGTGGTTGTGATTGGAGGACCTGACAGTGGCGAAGGAGGGGTCTTGGTGGACAATTTTTCTTTTTGTAACGAATCCCCTCTGCTATAGTGGAATAATTATTATGAATCCACATCATACATTAGAAACAGTAATATGTGCCTCGCACACTTTAAGTTTTCTCCAGTTAAACATTCACAAACAACCAAACCAATCAGTAACCTTTTTTTAGCACTGACAGTTAACCCACGAATCGACAAAATTAATCTTGATCGAAAATTTACAGTACATTCCATTAGCAAAATTCAGAATCTTTACAGCTCGTTTTCTCTCCTGTACATAGTGACTGTTCTATTGTTCTCTTCTAAACAATTACATCCCTGGGGACCGGAAAACAAGATCATCGGAGACTAAACCCTAGTCCTGTCCAGCTCTGCCGCCTCGATCGTTGCCTTCGCCGGAGACATCACAGCAGCAGGTTCTTGGCCTTCCGCGCTCGCGCCATGTGAGTTCTTGGACATCGCTGCTGCCACGGGAGCAGGTTCTTTGCCCGCACCTAGGGCGTTCTTGGACATTGCCGCCACGGGAACAGGTCCTTGGCGCGCACCTTGCGCGTTCTTCGACGTGGGTGCCGGTGGACGCATCGGCGGCGCCGGCATGGCCGCGAACTGGGCCAGGCGGCGGTTGCAGCCAGAGTAGCACTGGTGGCGCCGGTCGTAGAAGATCGGCTGGAAGCGGCTGCACCGGGCGAACTCCTGCGCGCTCTGCACGCGCCGGATCGGTGCCGGAGCGGCACCGCGTAGCACGCGGGCGCGTGCGGGTGCAGCGAGAGCCGGCTCGCTCTGCACGCGCCGCACCCGCATCTTGGGTGGCAACGGGGGACGCCATGACAGCGCGCGCCCGGAGAAGAAAACCCGGAAAGTCGCGGACGGGCGCGTCGCCTTGAGGCGGTCGTAGTCGTCGCGCATGTGGGCGAGCTCCTCGTCGCAGGTCACGGACACGAGCACGCCGTCGTCGTCGGCGAGGCGGTATCTGACCGCCGACACGATCTTGCCGACCTCCATCTCCCCCAGCTTTGCCGTGAGATCGCGGAACGAGACCTCGCGCGGCACGACGAGGACGCGCGTCTCGCCGCCCACGTACCGGATCGCGCCGTCGGGGCCGCAGGGCAGGAAGCGGCCGCCGTGGCTGCACATCATCCTCAGCCGCGCGGAGCCGCCCTGCTCCGAGACGCCGGACGTTGCCGCTGCCGCCATCAGTAACACCACGGCGATCGTCCCTCGATCGATCAACTCGTGTGGAAGTCAGAAAAGAGTCGCGTAAATGCTACTATGCACGCAGGGAGCGTAAGTGTGCACATATATACTGGCGGTATGCGCACGCATAGGCCGCAGCGGGATTCTTACATGCTAGTCCGACTTCGACTGGGACTCCCGTCCTCTGATTTTGCTAGGACCCAAAATTCAGGCGGTTTGATTAAACCAAATCTCAAATTCAACAAAATTATTCTTGTGAAAAAGAAAGACAAGACCTGGCGCCTTTGTATCGATCATTTTTAGCGTTAAGCTCATAAGAAGAGATAGTGACCAGTCTCATTTAATTAATCCGTTTGCAGACTACCGGCACCTCAACGACTTGACTCTCGAAACCAAGTTCCTTTTTCCGGCCATTGACGAGCTACTTGATGAACTTTCCGAGGCAACATGGGAGTTCGCAGTCGAAGCTCCGCACCCCTCCACTGACACTGCGCCACTGCGCCGGAGGAGAAGAGCCCCAAGAGATCTTATTGAAGGAGAAGCCTGGCCGTTGCAGATCTCCGCCGCACCTGCCCCCCCCCCCCCTCCCCCCCGCCGGAGAAGAACGCTGAGGACGACAACCACCAGGGCGAGCCGGAGCATATCTCGGTGCTCCGACCACCTTCTTGGGCGAAAAAAACTACAAAAAAACAGAAAAAGCCAAGCCCCCCTCCTTCTCACTACCAGCCACCATGGCTGCCGGCAACGGGAGGGAGAGAGGCCGGCAGCACCACCGGGGAGGAAGCTCAAGGGAGAGGAGGAAGGGACGGCACGGAGGCCAGGCTCCACAAGGGGAAAAGTCCCTGCCGCCATCAGTAATACCGCGGCGATCGCTCCAGCGATTAAGTTGTGTGGGAGTCAAAAGAGAGTACGTGTGCACATATATATACCGGCGGTATATGCACGCATAGGCCGCAGAAGGATTCTTACATGCTAGTCCGACTTCGACTCGGACCCAAAATTCAGGTGTTTGACTAGACAAAATCCCAAATTAAACCAAATTATTCGAGATTGAGTACAATTTAATTCAGAACGGCCTGGTCCGAAGTGTCTTGTATCTCGCTCATATTTAGAACATACCCAACGGTCCACAACATGTGTTCGAATTGTCCGTTTAGGACGCACCTCGAACCGGTTGTCCTTTCCTATCCGTGCGTGTGTCTAATGTGGGGAGCATCTTTTCTTTTATCTTTTGTCTGTTCCTACCTTCCTAGCCCTTGCCATGGAAGGCAGGCCGTTCCGTCGGTGGCCCAGGCTTCCCGCGCGTGAAGGAAGCGTTCTTGCATGACAGCCGGGTTCCCGCGCACACGAACTTCTTCCTGCGCCAGCCTTTTAGCGTACCAACAACCGACCACCAGCCATCCACCATGCCTCACCGCCTGCCTACGACCTAGGCCATGCTTTCCTCCGCCGCTTGCTACCCGAGCTCGCCGCTGAGGGTCGACGGAGGTGAAAGGATACGGATGTCGCCTAGAGGGGGAGGGGTGAATAGGCGATTAAAACTTTTCCTAGAGTAGCTCAACAAAGGCGAAATAAAACTAGTGTTTACTTTGTAAAGCACAACCTAGAAACAACTAAGGTTTACCTATGTGCACCAACAACTTATGCTAAGCAATACAAGCAACAAAGAGATAGCAAGATATATATTACTTCAAGCACGAAGGCTATCACAATGTAAAGTGCATAAGTAAAGAGCTCGGGTATAGAGATAACCGAGGCACGCGGGGACACCGATATTTTACCGAGTTTCTCTCAACATGGCGTACGTCTCGTTTGGAGAGGGGGTGGTATCAAACCACCAACGCCACAAAAGGCCTCCCTTATTCTCCGGTGAATCTCACCCCAATGGGATCGATCCACGCTTCCACTATCGGTGCACTTGTCGGTGGCAACCGGAACCTCTCACAAGGTTGGGGCACAACTCCACAATTTAATTGGAGGCTCCCAACAATCGCCACAAAAGGCCTCAACAAATGCCACCAAGGCCACAAAACCGTCTAGGGTTCCAAGAACCCAAAAGGGACAAGCTCCAATGAGCAACTCAAACCAAATCCTTCGAGAAGAACTCAAACCGATACAACAAATGTAAATGGCAAGAACACCACAAAGATGCTCAAATCCCCTCACTCTCAAATTCCAACAAAGCTACTAAAGCTATTAGGGGAACAAGAGAGGAGGAATCAAAGAGAGATACAAAATCCCCCAAAATCTAGATCCCCAAAGTTGCACTCACAAAGAGATGAATCGGTTAGGTCAAAACGTGGGGCTAGATCTCCTCTCTCTTTCACTCAAATATGGGCAAGAATCATCGGAGGGAAAAGATTAGGCAAGCTTCAAGATCTAGAGCAAGTGTGGACAAAGTTTAGCCTAATAGATAATAAAGAAGCTAATTAAACTGAAAACGAGCGAAACTTAAATAGAGAGCCCAGAAAATATGGCCGTTGAGGTTATTTTTCTAGACGGACGGGTAGTACCGGAATTAACCGGTAGTACCGATCGCTGCCAAAACAATTGCAGAAAATATGTGAGAAGGGAAAAGTGAGAGAGAGAGAAGCAGCGCAGCGGCCAGGCACACGCGCGTGCCAGCGCAGCAGCAGCAGCGCTAGCAGCTAGGCCTGCCGGCAGCAGCAGCAAGCGAGCGCGGCAAGCAGGGAGTGCGCAGCTGGGCAGCAAGCGGAGCATGCATGCGGTCAAACGAGCGGCAGCAGCGCAGCAACGCACGCATGCGCGCGCGCAGCAGCGCAGCAGCAAGGCGGCAGGCTCGGCGGGACAGCCAGGCGAACGCGGGAATTGGCGCGGGCGCGCGCGCAAGAACCTGTGCGGGCCCAGCGCTGCCACTCGGCATGCAAGCGCAGCGCGTCGAAGAGGGAGCGGCGCCGCACGGGACGCGAGCAGGCCAGCGAGCGATGTGCGAGCGGCAGCGGGTCAACGCGAAAGGGCGAGCTGGATCTGGATCAAATCTAGAAAAGAAAAACTGGGCCGGCCGGTAGTACCGGCCCATCCGGGCGGTATTACCGGACCGGTCTGGTAAGACCGGAAATTGTACCGGACCAGATCGAAGAAGGGCGGGCCGAATCAGTTGTGTTTGGTACTGGGCCCGGTAGTACCGGACAGACCAGGAAATATCTTTTTTCTTTTCTTTTTAATTTAAATAGAGTAAATGTTCAAACGGTCATAACTTTTAAACGGTAGCTCCGATTGACCCGATTCCAATTGCGTTGGATAGAGGGCAACAAGGGCTTCCCAATAAAAAGTGGAAATATTGATTATCACCAAATGAGAAAGTATCAAGTAGAATAAAGTGATATACCCCACTTAGTGAGAAACCGAAAAGCCGCATAAATCAAAATCGCAACAAGATATAAATGGGAGATCCGATTTAGATAAACAAGAGCTTGTTATGGAGATTACCACAAGCTCTATATCATCACATGGATAAGACCAAATAACAACCAAATATGATGATGCAAGTATGCAAAGGTTTGAGCTCTCTCCGCACGATGTGACCGAATTACTCATACGAGAGTCCCTCTTGATAGTACGGTTATCTATCCTAAACCCGGTCTCACACACACAACGTGAGACCGGCAAAAGGGAAAACCTATCAAAATTATACCTTTGCCTTGAGCATTCCACTTGAGCTCGATGTAGACGATCTTGCCTTTCTCAAGATGGAACGCCTTCCTTAATTCCTTATCATCGACCTCGCATATTGAGCTTGTCCAACATATCTCTTCTTTTCATTTCGTCAATGGACAATGGAACGCCTTCCTTAATTCCGGCAAAAGCCAACACATGCTCCAAGCGATGCCAATGGACAAATCCTACAAGTATAACTTAATACACACATTAGTCCATAAAGATTGTC
This sequence comes from Avena sativa, assembly GCA_916181665.1. Classification (NCBI taxonomy): domain Eukaryota; kingdom Viridiplantae; phylum Streptophyta; class Magnoliopsida; order Poales; family Poaceae; genus Avena; species Avena sativa. The sequence goes on from OV702296.1 coordinate 292,960,167, forward strand.
ATTAATTACCAAAACCACACATGGGGGCCCAACATGTTCTTTCGGGAGGTGCCAAAAGCGAGGCGCTGGTAGAAAACTTGCCTGCAAGGAGGAGCAGCCGGTGGAGACCTCGGTCATGGAGGAGCTAGAGTTTCTTGATGATGCAGTTGGCAAGGAGCACCAGCCGACGGAGGAGGACACTGATGATCTGGACTTCCTCGACGACGCCAACGGCGAGGAGCCCGTGGACTAGCGGGCCTTTCTCATGCCCTTCCACACGTCACGGGACGAGCATGTCGCCGACGTTATCGGCGCCGTCGTTATCGGCGCCGTCGTTGAAGATCACGTCACCGCGGCCTCCATCCACTCGACCGCTTAGGAGGAGAGGGGCCACTGTTTCATCACTGTCGAGCGGGAGGCTGAAGCGAAGCAGCGTGTCGAGCGGGAGGGCGAGCGGGCAGGCGGCCGCACGAAAAGTATAGGAGCTCGCCAAGCGTACGGCTGTCGTCGTCGATTAGGAGATCATTGCGGAGGAGCACGACACCGAGATGGAAGCCGGCGATGAAGTCGCGCTCTACAACGACCTTCTCGTGCAGGTCACGCTAATGGGAAACGTCAGCGTTACTGCCAGCGGCGCACCGCAACAGTGGAGGAACACCATGCGGCCTACACCATCAAGTTCGCGAGGAGGGCAGTCGCGGCTGCAGGAGACCCACGATCACCGCAGGAGAGTGCGGGGAGCTGCCTGCATGGTAGCGCCGGCCCCGACTGGCCAACCTGTAGGGGTAGGGTAGCATCTCGGCATCCTATCCGGCCCAAACCCCGGCAACTATTAGGTGAACAGCTGACACCATGTATCTACAACTCTTTTAATTGCAAAGGGAAAACTTCCTCTCGATGACATGTGGGCCACAGCTAACAGAGGGAGGACGCTTTCGTTGTCTACGTGGACAGACGCAAGCTCAAACGCTGCCCCGATCTGGGCCACAAATGCGCTTGTACGGAGCCTATGGACGGTTTGCGCCCCCTCCCCATTGGGAGCTCGTTTTGGGGCCTTTCTATCCGTGAATAGCGCTAAGGACAACAAAAGGCCCATTAGAGGATACATGTATGCTCTTATGCTCCGCTCGTAGTGTCCGCTCTTATGGTCTTATAGGCCTAGCAAGTATCGGTCCATTGGGTTTGAATCGCAACTAATTTATGATGGGGTTTGCAACTAATGCTAATTTTAGGGGTTGAATTGTTTAAGATGGGGTTTGCAACTAATGCTAACTTTTGGGGTTAAATTGCACATTCTTATGCACATTTTCATATCAAACAAAGAAAAAAAATATGGTGCACAATTTACCCAGCATATCTACTGAAATTTGTAGTATTTAGCTAGTACAAAGCGGTCATTTTTTTGGCATACTTAGAAAAAACTAAACACTTTTGTGAGAGTTGAACTGAATGATGATATCGGAAAATAGTGTGGAAACTGTGCCTATACTCTCAACTAATTCATGAACCAAGGAACATTGAACACATATTTGCACATCAAAGAAACCAAAAAAAAAAGGCAATGTAAAACTTCAAGGAGAAGCCTCTCGTTGACATTTTGTACTTTCTAGAATTTTTTATTTAATACTCACTCCGTTACAAAATATAATATGTTTTAGATTTTTCTGAAATACATGTATCTCAACACCTTTTGGTGTGTAGGTTCACTTATTTTGCTCCGAATCTATACAACAAAAAGCATCTAGATACATGTGTTTTAGAAGAAAAAAAGTAAAACATCTTATAATTGGGAACATAGACACCGGTGGAAAACGGGCTTGTAGTCCCTGGTTGTAACGGGCTCTAGTTCCGGTTTTGGACCCGGGACTGCCAAATCGGGACTAGAGGCCTATCTCTAGTCCCGGTTCCGGTTCGCTATGGCCCGGGACTAGAGTCCACCAAGTGGCAGTTTCCACGAGGCGGGGGGCGGAACCCCTTTAGTTCCGGGTCATAACACCACCCGGGACTATAAGACTTTCTGTCGTGGCAAAGATTTCGTGTGTTTCTCTGTCGCGACAGAGATTGTGTGTTTTTAATTTTTTTTGCCATTTCGTTTCATTTTCATTTTGTGTTTCACTATAATTTCAAACATGTTTCCGTACACTTATTCTACGCTACTACATACACAGTACACGTTGATGCATATATATAATTAATATTCGATCTCTTGCAAGCATACATATATTTGATCATATCAAAAGGAAGAAATGTTTTGAAATTACATGGTCATTCAGGGACAGAGACAAGGGAGGGCTAGCCGGGGCTAGACCCCCCCTAATGGTTGGCCCCCCTAACAATTTTTAGTAGAGTGAACTAGTAAAAACTCCTTTATATACGTGCTAATGGTTAGAAATAATCACTTGATTAGCCTACTATTGATTAATTAGTCCATCTCACACGGAAGCAAGAAGCCCAAATACCCCAGCCCATGTACCTATACAGATTTAGGCCATCGTGGGTGCAATTTGTTCCCATGATCCATTGATCGAGTCATCAACTGCTAGGGCTCTAGCACGTTTCCTGTTGCCGCCGCTCGCCATGCGGTTCTGCCGGTCGCCATTCGATTCCACCTCTCACCAACGCATGTGCGACTCTATTCTAACTGTATTTCGTGTTTCAGCCAAATTATCTATTGATTTTTGTCGTCGAGTTTCACCGATCTAGGGCATGGGCAGGCGCATAGTCAGAATTTCCCCCGAAGAGTCTGAGATCAGTTGATCGTGGGAACAAGCTGCAAATGCTAGCAAATAGTGATGGCTTTCCCTTGCGCTTGCCGTCAATCTCCTTTAACCTCTAATTCTACTCAGTTGTCGAAGGGACAACCATGAACTAGATTTAATTCTCTCAAGGTATGTATTCCGGCAACATTCTTTGCTACTCCTTATGCACTACTAATTAATTAATAATCCTATTTGATTGTGTATGTACACATGTTAGCTATGAAGCCCAATTTGAGTGCTGGTCCAACCAATGATTTTACAACCAAACCTAATTGCTAGCTAAATCCAGGAATTTTGTTAAAAATGATTAACTTTATCAATATATCTTAAAATTTTGATATGATATGTTTTTGTGGAAAGGTACTTCGTGCAATATAACAGAGTAGCTTGATTACCAACCTCTCGTCGATATCGTATATAGATTTATTCACCATTATTAGCTATGTTATATATATATTTATTCACCATTATTAGATATGAGATATATCCTTGTAATTGTTTGTGTAGGGGCAAAATTTAACACACGTGATACTTAGATATAAAACTTCTATGTTAGTTTGGGGAAGGAAAAACTATAGCTCCGTTTCTACATCGCCCCCTATACCTAAATCCTGGCTCCGCCCCTGTGGTCATTGATGATATATCATATCAACTACATGGAGATCACTAAGGCATATCGAGTTCCGCGTCCTCCACATAATGTTCTCCATATACATCAAAGACCTCCTTGATCAGAAATCCCGCAAGTTCCTCTTAAATTGCTCTACGCGCTATTTTGGCTCTAGATTCTCCCGTAAATCGTGAATATAATAGGAATCAACTTTCCGCTCACTGGTCAACTCGAGAATGTATTCACAGACTAAGAATCCACATAAATGAGTCTCCGGTGGCTGATGTAAACTCTTCACCGTTTTATAATTTAGCTCATATTTGAATGGACCTGGTATTTTCTGTCTGAACCGTGTCCAACACCTGCTTGGTAAAGAAAATGAACAAAGGAGTTATTAATTACTTGATATCATAAAATAAACGAAAGAGGTCGATATAATGCGATAATAATTGAAATTACTTATGAAGCATTGCTTTCATGTCGCTCCAATTCTCTTGGTCCCAACCTAATGAGTCGTGGACTTCAACTAGAGACTTGTCAACTTGAATGTTTAGCAAGATCCAGTAAAACCTGCGGACGTTTACATAAGCATACATGCATAGCTCATCAATTACACTTAACATCGAGTAAGAAAAAAAAGAATGTGTACAAGACAGAAACACTCACTTGAAGTTGTAAGGAAATAGTATTTCCTTAACAAAATTATTCTCGATTAAAAACATGCACAGGTCTTCCTTCACGTCCTTGCGGTGATTCTTTAACGTATATTCATTAACGATATATGGGTCAATGAACCCAACGTCATATTTTCTAGCTCTTTTGCATTCATGCATCTTCATTCTGCAGAATATAATACCGTACAAAAGGATATATAGTCAGGATATATAATATATTACATACCCTTTTATCTCGTATCCTTGGAAAGTCGATATAGTCAAAGATGGTGACCTGGACAACAAGTATAGATGATTTCCAAGAGTGTTGTTTTTTATGAGATGTTGCAACCAATCGCCTAAAGTCTTCATGTGTTCATTCTAATCCAGGAGTCATGCTTTCCAGGGTTGTTGTAGCGTAAAATTTTCTTGTGTTCCTCGATATACGGGGACACCAAGATGGATTTCTGTAGAACTATGTAATATGCTTCAGTGTAAGAATGTCCGTTCCTACATATTATTGATTTCCTTCCTAGAGTACCCTTTCCACTCAGTCTTCCCTCATGTCGCGATTGAGGAAGACCAATCGGCTTAAGGCCAGGAACAAAGTCAACACAAAACTCAATGACCTCTCTGTTCCATAGCCCTTGGAGATGCTTCCTTCTGGCCTAGCACGGTTACAAACATATTTATTTAAGACTCCCATGAACCTCTCAAAGAGGAACATATTGTGTAGAAATACAAGACCGATAATAGAAATCTCTTTGACTAGGTGAACCAGTAGGTGCATCATAATATTGAAGAAGGATGGTGGGAACACCAACTCGAAACTGACAAGATATTGGACCACATCATTATGTAACCGTGGTAGATCTTCAGGATTGATTATCTTATGAGAGATTGCATTGAGGAATATACATAGCTTCATAATGGGTACTCGAACATTATCCGGTAGAAGCCCCCTCAATGCAATCGGAAGCATTTGCGTCAAAATCATGTGGCAGTCATGAGACTTTAAGTTTTAAAACTTTTCTATGCCATATTTATTATTCCCTTTATATTCGACGAGAATCCAGACAGGACCTTAATACTTCTCAGGCATTCAAAAAAGTTTTCCTTCTCTTGTTTGGTAAGAGCGTAGCTGACATGACTCTGAAACCATTCTGGATGTAGGCCATCTAGGTCTTTCATACGTTGATGGTCCTTCCGTGCTTCCGATGTATCTTTTGTCTTCTCATACACGCCCAAGAAGCCTAGCAGATTCACGCAAAGATTCTTCGTCACATGCATCACATTGATTGCAGAGCGGACTTTTAGGATTTTCCAATATGGTAGCTCCCAAAATATAGATTTCTTCTTCCACATGGGTGCGTGTCCGTCAGCGTCCTTCGAAACAGATTTTCCGCCAGGACCCTTTTCAAAGGTTACTATTTGATCCAAATCTTTGACCATATCAAATATATTAGCACCAGTATGTCCCTTAGGCTTTGTCTGGTGACATGCCTGACCGTTGAAATGCTTGCCTTTCTTTTTTAAGGGAGTTTTGGCCAAAAGAAATCAATGATGCCCATTTTACACATTCTTCTTACAATGTTCCAAATATATATTTTCAGTCTCATCTAAACAGTGCATGCATACATTGTATCCCTTGTTTGATTGTCCTGAAAGGTTACTAAGAGCAGGCCAATCATTGATTGTTACGAAAAGCAATGCTCGGAGGTCAAATTCTTCCTGCTTGTGCTCATCCCACACACGTATGCCGGGTTCGTGCCACAACTGTAAAATTTTTTCAACTAATGGCCTTAGGTACACATCAATATCGTTGCCGGGTTTCTTCGGACCTTGGATCATCACTGACATCATAATGAGCTTCCGCTTCATACACCACCAAGGAGGAAGGTTATAGATGCATAGAGTCACGGGCCAGGTGTTGTGACTAGAGCTCTGTTCCCCAAAAGGATCCATGCCATCTGTACTTATACTAAACCTTAAACTCCTTGCGTCATCTGCAAAGTTCAGGTACTTTCTATCGATTTTTCTCCACTGCGATCCATCAACGGGGTGTCTCAACATCCCGTCTGACTTACGTTCCTCTTTGTGCCATCGCAATAACTTGGCGTGCTCTTTGTTTCTGAATAAACGTTTCAACTGTGGTATTATAGGAGAATACCACATCATCTTGGCAGGAACTCTCTTCCGTGGGGGGCCCGCCCTCAACATCACCAGAGTAATCTCGTCTAATCTAATATCACAGTGCAGTGCATACCGGGCATGCATCCAAATTCTCATAGTCCTTACCGCGATAGAGGATGCAGTCATTAGGGCATGCATGTATCTTCTGAACTTCTAAACCTAGAGGGCAGATAACCTTCTTTGCTTCGTACATATTGGCGGGCAATAGGTTATCCTTTGAAAGCATATTCTTCATCATTTTCGGCAACTTTTCAAATGAGGGGTCAGGTATAACCCACTCCGCCTTCCATCGCAGCAATTCGAGTGTGCTGCCTAGCTTTTTCAGACCATTTTCGTAATTTGGGTACAACAACCTTTTGTGATCCTCTAACATGTGATTGAACTTCTCCCTCTCCTTTTCATTTTCACAGTCTTTCCGTGCATCGACAATGGTCCGACCAAGATCATCAGCGGGCTCATCATGTGTCTCTTCTTTAGCCTCCCCTTCAGCTTCCCCATGGAAGTATCTCCGTACTCAGGGAAACCATGGTAGTTGTCATCATCCTCCTCTTCTTCATTCTCTTCCATTATAACCCCTCTCTCTCCGTGCTTGGTTCAACAATTATAACTGAGCATGAAATTGGACTCCAACAGGTGGCTATGAAGGGTTTTTGAGTCAGAGTAATCCTTCTGATTCCTGCATCCACTACATGGACAGAATACAAAACCATTTCGCTTGTTTACATCAGCAGCACAGATGAATTCATGCACGCCATTAATGAACTCGCCAGAGCGTCGGTCAGTACCGTACATCCATTTCCGGACCATCTGCATTCTACTAAAAGTATATCAAAACCTATTACATGGCATTAGAAATAGAGATCAGTGACCAATTTAATATAAGTTATAATGGGAGCTTCTAAAGCATTAATTTTGAATTTTGAAAAATTTACATGCACCAATTTGTGAATTGGAGAAAACAATTAACATGATAAATGTGGAGTTTTTGATTATTATCGTTCTATCGGTGAAAACCTCATTCCATTCTAAGCTCTGAAACTCTAAAATTACACATTTCAATTTTCAGTAACTTTGTGCCTAATCAAAATTTGTTACAAATTTAAAAATCCTCTACTTCTAGAGCATGCATGTAAATCCATCTCTACTTCTATCGTATTGAGCTAAAGTAACAATAAGAGATGAAAGGATGAAGTTCTAACCTTTTAAAACCTTGGACTTAGGGGTTGCAAAATAAATCTTGACAAATCTTGAGAAAAAAGGGACATGAACCCGGCTTGCTTCTTTGAGTAAAATGGCCACCATGGCTCGGTCGTGCACACGAAGCTTCACTATATAGAGGACAAACTAGTCCCGGGATACGACCCGGGACTAATAGTCCCTATAAAGTGCAGCTGGCCGGCTCGAGGTATGACTAGAGGTCCAGTCCGGTCCGAGACTAGTGTTTATCCCGATTATTCGTCGTTGGAGACGTTATGAACTGACACTAGTCTCGGTTCGTAACAAATCGGGACTGGTGACATGATTTGGTTGGAACGGAAGCCCTCTTTTCCACTAGTGAGAGAGTACATTGATAATTGTCCCTTGTACTTAATTACACTTGAAACAGGAAACCTTGCACTCTAGAAACCTTTGTCATATTTACAACTAAATATCATGATATTGAAGGAAACTAAAATAGACATGACACATAAATATATATCATCCAATTTGTACACATTCAACTATGATGATTGGGTACTTCTAAATTTTCCTCTACTCCATATGGATTTGGTGTAATTAGGAAAATCTGAAGAAGCACATCTCGAAAGGGAACAACTAATTTTATTTTACCTACAAATATTTCAGAGTAGTTATGTTTAAATATATGTGAAATGACCATAAAACTTAGAATATTCTAAAAATAGATCTTGAGACAAAGCAATGCATTTGATTTTTTAAGTTTGTAGTATAAGTATTTAAAACAATATTTGTGGCGAAAGTTTGATTACGCAGATGTATAAAATGCCAAATTTATATGTAATAGAGTGAGTACTATTTTATCTATATTATTGCAGGTCAATTTTGCTAAATCAAAAATGTATGTTGAGTGAATGAGTTATAATTGCAAAAATGAGAAATATTAGCATAAACTATTTATACAATTATATTTAAAATATGTGTAGGGTCTCGTAATTTATTGGTCTAGTCCCGCTCACGAACACATCTATATAAGACGAATACAGGGCAGAATCTAGAAAAAAATGGCGATGGGGTCGGTACTAGAGAGCTATGCAGATCAAACAAAAAATAATGGAATATTATCCCACACTATAATATAAAGCTAAAGACAACATAAACATTTATTATGAACAATGATACATCAAAATACCTAGATGACTCGACAATGACATATCCACTTGCTTTTAAATAAATAATGAAATAAAATAAAAGATGATTTCAATGCTTCATTCCTAGCTTCACATGGAGTACTGGTAACAACTCTAAGTACATTGCATTTGTTAAGGACCGTCTACATGAGTAGTTCCTTTGTCTGATATTGGTCCTCTTTGCTATTTTTTTGGGACCGATATAGAAGCTCAATATTCACCTTCGTGCTTCTCATGGAGATCCTTTGTCTGACATGTCGCGTTGTCACCATCTTGTTTGGATCCTTGTCTATCTTGCTGTCATTTATCCAGATATCTCTTGCCATGTCCATACTTTGAGTCAGTTCGTTTCTGCTCCCACTTCTATCCACTATAGTCACCTTTTTCGTGTTTTATGATATCTTCGTGTCACGATCTCTCGCCGTATTTTATTTCCTTGTTCTAGCTCCCTTCAGCTTCAGGCCTATTTGGATGCTACGTGAGCAAGTGACCCGTCAGATCGTCGCCCACTCTTTGCTTACTGTGTGTTTATTTGTGGTTCTCTCATCACCTGAAAATGAAGAAATAGACTGCGGTTTCCCGCTTTTTTGACCATAGAGGTGACCTGGTTACGTTGGTTACTGGAGGACCTTAGTGTTTCTTCTCTACATCGACTCCTTTTTGCGACAGCACATGTGCTATTAGCATTGTGTGTGACCCCTTGAGCATGAGCACTCACTAGGATCAGGTTCTCGCTCTTCGATATGTGTCTTCCGAGTTCCAGTTGACATCATGGATTCCTTCTCTACAAACTAAGTGTTGTTCACCCACCGTGAGTTTAGAAGCGGGATTGTTAAAGTGTATATGCTCTCTTTGTATTTGCCCATTGTATAAGGGTCTCTTAGCATATTTTACTTTACACACATGTGAATACCCAGTTGGTCATAATAGGCAGGCTGATACTTGAGCATGGCGATTAGCCCCTAGACGAGTGCCATGTTTTAGAACAACTTTTGTCATGTACTTCCTCCGTCCAGAAATAACTGACTTGGATTTATTTAGATTTAAATGTATCTATACACTAAAATGCGTCTATATACATTTGAATCTAGACAAAACCAAATCAGTTATTTCTAGACGGAGGAAGTATAAAATTATTATAAATCGACAATCAATGTGTCTACAATCATCTAAAATTAGCTTCATCCTTCCCTGCCAGCTTCCTATAGCGAAAATATGCACAATCTGTGTTTGGAATGGAGAAGAAGCAAATGAGTATCATTTCTTGATTGATCCTTCTGGGTTAACTCTTCAACTGGCGTCAAGTGAAGTCCCAGATTCAGCAACTGCTTGTACCCAGGGAGGCTAGGACAATGCAAGAGCCCAGCCACGCCAGAGAGAGCTCCACATCTGATCCAGTCCCCACCACATACTGAGCAGCTAACTTGCTTAATACAATCCCACGTCTGGTTTAACCCAAGGATAGATCCAATTCAAATGGTTGAGCATTACTGACGACAACTCTAAAATATAAAGTGCACAGGAATTTGTTTTGAATGATTCGGCACAATGGATACATTAAACCGAAGGCATAAGCTACCTCATTCCGTTTCGGTTCAATGTATCTGACGGGTCATACATGAATGTAAGAGTCATTGCAGCAAACTATACATCTGATTCAACTCCATAAGAAGCAATTCCGAATCTGGCTTAACACGAGGATGTACCCAAATCTACTGGAACTAAGCACTGCCGATGATTCCTCCTAGAGTGGCTGAATGAGCCAGACTTGAATGGACTCAACTCAACCAAAGGCGTCTCTAGGTGCTTGTCCCAGGATTTGAAGATCATGCCATAAGCATGTTGGAAGCTTCCCTGCAATCAAAAGGAAAATAAGAAAACCTGGGATTACAGCTCACAAGAAGATACAAAAAGTTAAGTCAGATGTTAAAAAAGAAAATCACAAACGTACATTTCAACAGCCTCTAAATATGTCTTGATTTGCTCATATGGCTCAATAAGACCACCCTCCCAAATATCCACATATTGACCTGGTTGTCAGAAATGTACATGACCCAACATCAAAACATGACTTTAAATCTGTTTATAACTCCCAACAAAAAAGGAGGACAAAATGTGTTTTTTACCTGCATAGATGTCACCTTCTTTAATGAGCCCCTCATTTGAAGGAAAGGTGTATGCTGGAACCTGCGTAATTATTCAGTCATCAGGAGATGCAAACATCAGGCGATGGAAAAGGACGTGAACCAACTGAAAAAAAGAAAGATACCCTCAAAGCATTTTCAATGATCCGCACGCCAATCTTTTGGCCAGGGTTCTCAGTTACTAATTTAGGGAGATCTTTTGTCGCGTACAAATATGCCAGTCCATTTCCTAAGTATTTCACAAACATAAAACTTTCAGTTATGATGAATTCACTGCAAGTCTGCAAACAAGTCAATTGGGCAGAGGTCAATTTGGCACACCTGGTACTACACCTGCCTCTAATGCAGATTTAGTTGCAAGTAGAGCAAGTGTCACTTTGGACTTCTTCTCATCAATTTCCTCCCTGCTTGCACCTCCAATCTAAATTATACATCAAAAGTACCATAGTATCAACTTACAATGCCATCTAACTGCCCATTTGCATGTAATAGATCAGTTTAGATGGTAAGGTTTACCTTCAGAACGGCAACATGGCAAAAAAGATTTGCTAATTCCTTTTGTTGTATCGTTTCGGATGATTATCATAAGAGATTCCCACCATATCAATGCAACTAGAAATAGAATCTCCAGTTATATTTGCAAGCTGTTAAGAAAGAATTTCACAGTGAGAACAAATAACATTCTGTCCAAAATTATTCATGTGAAGATTAAAGTGAAAACTCGACCAGCTCCGCTCTCATTTTAATGTTACTGTCTTCTCCGATGCCGTCAAGCATGACACACTCATTCTTAGATATTGTTACCTGCAGACACATAAGGAGGTCATGTGAACAATAATGGTTATTCTGAAACCCTTCCTCTAAGGAAGGTTGCTTTTTTGAGCATGAGTACGGCAGGCTTACGCCAGCCCGAACCTTTTACAACTACAAACGTTAATTTAGCAACAGAGAAAGTACTGACCATCTCGCACTTGCCAAACATATTAAGGTTAATCAGCTCAGCATCATCCCGCACGCATATGATCTGATCCCAGTAAAGTACAAAATTATTACAAGACGATTTCATTGCCTGACAAGGATGAAATAGGCTACATGAAAGATATACTAAATTGACTTACATTGGCGCCAGTAAATGTTGATATGCTATTCACATTATGTTCCATGGTAGGTCCTGAACCAGGAACTTTGACTACACAAATCTACATTGTGAAACATGTGATTAGAGCATTCCTTATGAATTTCCCACAAGGCAAACAGGAATCAAATACTTACATTTCTGTTTGAGTATAACTGGTTCTGAACCAACAGTTCCACTGCCTCCCCCTCTATGTGAACAGTAACATAAAAAGGTTCCTTCGAACCTGTTAAGACAAATATGAGAGCATTAGGGGGAAAAAAGGAGAACAAAATAAACCATAATAACAGAGCAGCACCTCATTAGCCATATCACACACTTTCTTAGCGATTTGTCTTGATAGAGTATTAGAGTATATCAAGACCAACGGATTTTTGAGCTCCTGTAGAAAACAGGCATAAATGTATAACATATATAACGTTAAGCTTTGTGAACCAGATTAACATCAAAAACGCAACAAATGGTTACTTACAGATGTTTTGTCTTTTTGATTGGTAATAAAAAACGGAGTGATGTAGCCCCCTGCCCAATTTGAGTCCAGATGTAAGTTCTAGTCCATTGCTGAGGTCACTACCATCCTAGCAAATGTTCCATAATCAACTTAATTAGGACACAGATAATGTGCACAGTCAAATAAAATCGTAGAGATGCATATTAAACAAACAGATATGGGAACCTAGATAGTACACGTAATAAGCAAGAAAACATCTAACAATTGATTGACTGTATTTCGGGCCGTGACTTACCATAACAGTAATAATTCCATGTCCAATACTATCCAAAGCATTGAAAACGAGGTTCCCAATCTCATTGTCACCACTAGCAGCATGAGATGCGACCTAAAGCAAAGAAAATGAACAAAATTATGGCTTCCGTAAATGACGAAACGACACTGCCTGAATCAAAAGTGCAATACTAACTTGTGTTATGCTTTCAGGAGTACTGATCATTCTGGCCATTCCCTTAAGATTTTCTAGGGCAGAGCGAACAGCTAATGATATGCCATGTCTGACGTGTCCTTTGTCCACTCCTGGAGTCAACAACGCACAAATCTCATTGACTATTGCTTTCTTTAGAACAGTTGAAGAATCTTCTCCTGCAGGTTTGTTGAAATTATAAGGACATTTACATATTGGAATTCTAACAAAATAAGATACTAGCAATGGCAACCTTAGGCGTCCAAGATGTAATGCCCGGAAAATATTCCAAAATAAAATATTGTGTTATTTTATTTTTCGCATCATCATGACATCATCATGCATATTTTACCCGTAAAATTATTTTATCAAACCATATTTTATTTTACTAAATATCCCTATGGTTTTATTAAACCCGTCTCTCGTTCTTATTTTAAAACTAAAACAAATAATATTTCTCGCAGCAAAAGCTTTTCTCGTTTTATAAATAAATCTAGGCCCAAAGGCCTGTCTAAAGTTTTGGTCCAAAATTAATCTCATCTAGTCTATTTTAGACTAGATAAATATCTCAATTCCTTTTTCTTTTTCCAAACCCTTAACCTAACCTAAACCTAACCCTAATTCTATTCCTCCCTTTGCCACCGCCTACACCCAGCCTCGCACACACACAACGCACGCACTCACGCGACCCCAACCACAGACACCACCACGCACGCCACTGGTTGTCACGTTGCAACTCACGCACCCAGGAAACACACACACGACCCAACCCAACTCACGCTCACACCTGCCCCAGCCAGAAACGCCCGCCCGGGCTGCACCCAACACAACCACACCACACGCACGCACGCCTATCGATCCCCACGCAACCCGCGCACGGGATCCCCTCGTCCCGTCGCCCTCTTCCTCCCTCGGACCCCAGCGAGCGCCGCCACCTCATCGACCTCCGCGCCAGGTCCGCCTCTCGTCACCGTCGCCCGACCCTGCTCCTCCCGCTTCCTTCTTCCCGAGCTTCCTCTGCCAGCGATCGCCGTCGCGGCATCCCTCCTCTGTCGCTGCGCCGCTAGCACTACCTGTCCGCCGCCGCCGCCTGGCACCATCCCTGCAAACACCGCGCCCCTCTCCGCTCGTTCCCGCTCACTTGGCTACCCCCTCGCCGTCCCGAAGCATCGCTGCCCTCCGACCCTGTCGCCGTGCGCGTCCCCGACATCAGCCTCCCTCCAAGCACGCCTGAGGCCACGTCCCTGCCCTTGCTCTGCAGCTCCGTCGACCTCGGGTCCCTGCTTCCCCCTCCTGGCCGCCTCTCCGCCACGCTCGCGAGCTCCTCCTTGTCGCCCTCCAATGTTCCCCGCCGCCAGGACATCGGCCTCTCGCGTCACCGACGCCGTCCGGGCCTCAAGCCCATCGTCATCTGAACGTGCCCCTGGCCTCGTGCGCTTCTTCCACGACCCCAACCGTCCTCGACCGGAGCTGCTCGTGAGCGCCTCCGCAAGACCATCACCGTCTAAGGCCTCCTGGACTCTTGATCTTGAGTGTGATGTGATGTTTGTTTGATGTCACGCGCGTGTGAAGCCACTGCTCCATGGCGATGCCCAAGTCCCTAGGGAAAGAACTAGGTACCAAGGACCGTTCCAACATCATCAAGATCTGCCGAAGCCTTGCCAGAATCCAATGGAGACGTCAGGGACCAAAAGGATGCCAAACTTCAAGACCTACTTCCAGGAGCCGACGGCGCAAAAATCTTCGTCTCGGAACGCCAAGACCTCCTTCACGAATCCGAAGGCCCCGATTTTATCGAAACCCAAGATCTTCCGAGCCCAAATGTGTGACCCTTTTCCGAGCCCCTATTTTTATAATATGACATATATGTTGTTGCATTTAAATTATTCATGCTTGCATACATATTTGCGTGGTTTGGAGGCATTATGCCGATTTATCTCGTAATTAAATATGGAGCCCATATGCGGGCAAATCTAGTAAAATATTGGTTCCACTTAAAATTGAGTAGCGAACTGATGCCATGATTTATCTTGTTAAGTCAACATTTAAATTGCAGGGTAGCTAAATAACTTGAACCTAATAATAAATGTCAGGATCCCGATTCTGCTTAATATTGCTAAGTGGGGCTGCATATTACCATGCCATGCATTATATCATAAACATGCCGGATCTTTTGTCTGGTATTAAATATTGCATCGGTTGCTCTTTCTTGTGTTTGCTTCTTCACCGGATAGGACGATGAGTCGATGTGATATACGACAAGCCTCCGGCTATCTGACTTTGTTCCTCAGGCGAGCATTCTCCCCCTTCTACCTATTTTGCATTTATAGTCTTTACTTCCTTCCTTTGATCTATTGCTGTCCTTAATGTCGATGCTATAGTACCGTTTCTTTAATTACCTGCTCCACTATATTGCCTTGGTTATCCTATTGCCTTGTTTGACTAGCTAGCCTTGTCCTTGCGAGTCGTAGGCATGCTTAGTACCGCTCTCATACAGGTGGAACATGATACTTGGATATGGTTGATGATAAGATAATTAATATGATGTTGTTGGTTATGGTTTCACCTAATGATAAGGCCCCGGCAGGGACCACCTTTGGGAACTGCTTGAGCCGACCTAGGACCCGTTCGTTCTACGATACCAGTTCTGAGTTGATCGCGCTAACCAAACGTGGGGCTTCTGGGATCCCCCCTCAACTACCGGCGCTATTCGTATATCCAGAGGGTTACAAAATTGGTTTTCCATTTGGTGCATACGCATAATATGTCCTCGGACATGGGTGAGTTGATATGTCTTCGGACTTGATGTTTTGGTGGACTGCCATGGCTTGCATTGCATAAAATCGGGATATCGTGCCGGAGGTGGGATGGAGCTCTACAAGTTATCTTCCGATCATCGCCCGGCCGTAGACTCAAATGCTGTGCCACCTGGAGAATCAGCTGTATCTCTTGTGTGGATAAAACACAGTAGGTGATGCCTCTGGATATGCGCGTAGTTAAGGGACAGTTCTTGTTGTGAGATTCGGATGGCACGCGTGTTATGTTGCCTGAAGGGTTGAGCATGCGTTTGGATACAGTAGTGCACCCCTGCAGGGTAAATCTTTTCGAGAAGCCGTGTGTCCACGGTTATGGACGCCTCAGGAGTACAGTGTCATGATCCTAGACAACGCCACTAATGTTTTGTCTTTAATAATATGACTAGTAATTAGCCTTATTAACTAAACACCTGCTTAATTAAAATTGCCACCGTGTGTGTTCCGCAAGGGGACTTTCTTGACTGGTCTTCGAGGGGGAAATCTTCGGATGGGTTATGTTTGGTGTTACATTATGCTATCATATAGTGCTCCCTTATCTCGCTCTAATAGCCGAAGTTGTAGCGTGTCTCTATAAGTTAGATAGTGCAAGTTTTGCTGCCGCTGAGCCCACCATACCTATGTAGGCGAGGACCGCCGAATTCTAGTCTCGCCGTGTACTGGTCTCAGTACTGACCTCTCTCTTTTTGTTTTTTCTTTGCCCTTTGTCGGCACCCTTTTGGCTTGACAAGTATGTGATTGACGACGTTAGCAAGGTTACCCTTCCGGCTTGGCCTGGGCAGGGTTGGACACCACTTGGTTATTCTTCAGGACTCTTAGTCCCATTTGGATCTTGTCCGTACTCGGATACTATTTTGCTTTCTTTTTGAGTTGTATCTTCGTATTGAATATTTTGTATTCTTGACTCGTTGAGTCGTTGTTGTATATAAGTTCTTGTGGACTCTGCTGTAAACTACTGTGATGTAACTACTTGTATTCATATCCCACCCACACGAAAGTGTCTGGTGAACGTCTTTGAATCGCTTCTATGCGGAATTTGGCGAGAAATGCTGAGATCTGCATAGACCCGATTCGGGGGCGTTACACAAGCACACTACTTGACACAATCAACCAAATAAACTCCGAACAAACAGAATAGTTGGGTCATACCTTCTGTAGCATTTGTGACTTCTGGATCACTTTGTTTGCGCCAAGTTGAAGTGGAATCGGTGCGTCCACTGTGCTCCGCTTGCTGCTGTTCTGCTCTTGAGACTCTAAACTTCCCTTCAGGGCGCCATTTAGCCTCATCCATGTATCTCCGGTCCCTCGTGGCAGGAGCTTGTTTTGGGAGAAGATGTGGCATAATAATTGGAGGGTGATCGCTTTCCACACACAGAAAGTATCCCACCTCATCAAAGAATAGCCACCCACAGCCACGCTTGCAGAACTCATTTCCATGGGAGTTCAGAAACGCTACAAGCTTCCTACCTGAAATCTCTAGTGCACCATGTCCTATTAGGACTATCATGTGGTAACCATGAGGCTTCAGCAGCTCGCCATCCTTGTACTTCACCTTGGAGCTGCAGCTGTAAACCTCATCCTCCCCAAGCTGCCAAAGGTCAGGTCCAGCAATCATACCAGCCAACACGGGCTTTCCATCATCAAGTAAGGCTGCCAACTCATCATAGCTCAGGTCGGGAACATCTCTCACATCTCTGACAGCAATGCGGCATCTATCCCAACGATCGCTTGTAGCTTCTACTCCCAATGTGCTTAGGATCCAGGATGCTGTCCTGGTCCTTGCAAAGTAAATGTCCGCCATGGGGTGAACCAGCCAGATGTCTTTAGAACTCAACATGTTAAGGACAAGGATGTCTTTGATCATTGACTCTCCATGCATCACAATGTCGCAGCTGAGTCCAAGTTTGGCATAGGCTCTGTGCACACTCATTTGCCCCCCCTTTGCGTGGCTGTGGAATACACATGTTGGATAAGGCCCCTGGTTGATAGCTTCTGGTATAATGTTGAATCCGAAGAAAGGCTCAAGGTGCCAGCTTTTTAATACAGAATTCCCGAGTTTTGTGAACCTGCAGGAAACAAAAGTCAAAAGGTTTAGTATATACCAGATCTAATACAGGCAATCATCCGAAAACAAGAAGAAAGACAAAAGCAACTTCTATATTATCAACAGTTTGGTTAATCGTCTGAGGCCAGCGTAAAATTGGTGCGATCTGTTTTTTTCTGGCCCCTTTTAAGGCAAACCAAAAAAAAATCTCATATGGCCTGAGCAATCCGCAAAATTTGTAACATCGATAACTAATTTCTGTTGCCAAATCAACGGTTTCCTAGCGGGGACTAAACCCCCTAAACCTCCCAACCCCCCAACCCCAGCACCATCCCAGATAATCGACCCCGAAAAAACACACGGAGCACTCACCGCGGCATTGTGCAGATGAGGCTAGCGAGGCTACTGCCGGCGACAAGGAGCGGCGGCGAGGAAGCGCAACGGCGACGGCGACGGTGACGGCGACGGAGACGGCGAGACGACGGCGAGGCGGCGGCGATGGCGACGGCCGACCGCGAAAGCGAAGAAACCACGCCGGCTGCGTCTCGCCGCGGAGCTCGCTCGACGAGGAGCCCAAGGCTGGAGTGGAGCCAGCGGAAAGAGGAGCGGGTGGCGCGGCCCGTTAGGGTTCAGCGCGGATGTTATGTAGTAGTGTCGAATGGTCCGGGCGCGGGTTTTCTGCCCGCAGCCGGAAGGTTCGCGCAGGCTTCCTCCCTACACCTTTGGCATCGATGTAGTATAATTTTGCTTATATTTTTATTTTTATTTTTTCGAATATAATAATTATTTAACTTATAACAAAGAGCTTATCACCTGCATTTATCTTGAAAATGGAGGCAACATAGGGCTGTGTTTTTTTTTGAAAGAAAGGCAAAAGATTTGGCTTAATTCATTAAATAAGGAGAAATGAAGTCACAAGATACAACAAATATGCCCGCAGGCCATACTGTTACTAAATGGATTAATCTCCCGGTAACAAGTGATCCAAATGCTTAGCTCCGACGATTTTCCAAGCATCCGTCTCGAATTTAATGCGGATGAAAATCGTAAGGATCATTGTACACCTTTGCATTGCGTTCATTCCAAATCTCCCACGAAACGAGCATCAAGGGGGAGGCCATTGCTTTCCTCCTCGCATGGTGGCCAAAAGTTAAATGAAGCCTCCAAGAATTGACATCATCCAAACCCCTCCACTCGGAAGGTTCAAAAGTATAAAGACCAAGCCACCCTTTTACCATGTCCCAAATTCTAATGGCATAGCGGCATTTGAATAGAAGATGCACCACGGTCTTTGGTGTCGTGTTGCAAAGAGGACAAACGCCACAATTTGGCCAACCACGTCTTTGAAGTCTATCGGTCGTCCAAACCCGATTTTGAATGATAAGCCAAGAGAATAATTTGCATTTTAAAGGGGCTCAATTCTTCCAAAGGGTGCCGTTCATATTGGTGCTAGTTAGACCCATGAATTGAGACTTGTAGGCGAAGGCCGAGGAGTATGAGCCCGAGGGAGTGAGCTTCCAAAAATGATGAACATAGGGCTTCCAAATGAAGATTATAATTTTGCTTATAATTTTTTTTGAATATAATAATTATTTAACCTATAACAAAGAGCTTATCACCTGCATTTGTCTTGAAAATGAAGGCAACATAGGGCTGTGTTTTTTTGAAAGAAAGGCAATTTTTTTTGCCTTAATTCATTAAATAAATAGAAATGAAGTCACAAGATACAACAAACATGCCTAAAGGCCACACTACTACAAAATGGATTAATCTCCCAGTAACAATTGACCCAAATGCTTAGCCCTGACTATTTTCCAAGCACTCTCCTCAAATTTAATGCGGTTGAAAATCGCAAGGGCCGTCGTACTCTTCTTATTGAAGACCCTTGCATTGCGTTCATTCCAAATCTCCCATGAAACGAGCATCAAAAGGGGGGCATTGCTTTCCTCCTCACGTGGTGGCTAAAAGTTAAATGAAGCCTCCAAGAATTGACGTCGTCCAAACCCCTCCACTCGGAAGGTTCAAAAGCATGAAGACCAAGCCACCCTTTTACCATGTCCCAAATTCTAATGGCATAGCGGCATTTGAATAGAAGAGGCGCCGCGGTCTTCGGTGCCGTGTTGCAAAGAGGACAAACGCCACAATTTGGCCAACCTTGTCTTTGAAGTCTATCGGTCGTCCAAACCCGGTTTTGAATGATAAGCCAAGAGAAGAATTTGCATTTTGAAGGGGCCCAATTCTTCCAAATGGTGATGTTCATATTGGTGCTAATTAGACCAATGAATTGAGCCTTGTAGGCGGAGGCCGCGGATTATGAGCCCGAGGGGAGTGAGCTTCCAAATGATGGACATAGGGCTTCCAAATGAGGATTATAATTTTGCTTATAATTATTTTTTATTTTTTAAATATAAAAATTATTTAACCTATAACAAAGAGCTTATCACCTACATTTTTCTTAAAAATGGAGGTAACATGTTGGAATTTGGTGAGTTTTAGGCTGTTGGCCCATTAGACAAATTCTGAAATTCTCTTTGGCCCACTTGTATATGGCAGCATATGGTTGTGCTAGTGGTGTTAAAAGTTTAGTCCCACATTGCTAGTTGAAGGGGAGTTGGACCACCTTATATAGTAGAGTGTTGCACCACTCACTAAGGTGTGACAAGAAGAGTATCCCTCACGCACTCCTCCTCTGACGCCGCCCGCCTTGCCTCGCCTCGTCACGACGCGCGCGCGGGTTGCCGGAATCTCGCCAAGCCGAGCTTTATTTTGCTGGTTGGAAAAACTGATTATGTGTCATTAACGGACGCGTTAATTACAACCGTTTCCATTTTTTATGGACGTGGTTGTTACCGACTCGGACATGGGCTGAGCCCACGATCTTCCTAACCGACACTATATAAGCGTCTGCGCTAAACCTAATCGGTGAATCAATCCACACACGGGCCTACCTCCAGAACCTTGCGCCGCCGCTTTCGTCTTCCTCATCCCGGCTTGAGGCGTGCACTGCAGATCGGGATAGTAGGCCTCCGGAACCCCGCCTCTCATGAACCTGTACGGGTGAGGGGCGATCAGGTTTTTGGGGAGCGCTCAAGAGCGACTACTGGCAACCACGACGTCGTCCGACGACGAGTTCCCAAACGACGATATCTTCCCGGACGTCAGCGATCTCTTCGACAACCTCAGCATGGGCGATGCTGTTGCGACCGCTGTGGCTGCTATTCAGCCTATACTGTACGTGATACTCAACTGTTTTTTTCGGATTATGCTAGAGTTTTTTATTCTAGCGTTTGGTGTAGATGTGATAGGTTTATCTCCTATAGATATAATCTGTTCATCTACTTTGTTGATCTGCATAATTGGTTTCAGTACTAATTGTATGATCATACTTTATCAATTCATTATTCGGATTAAATCATATGGATTATTGCATATATTTCCAACAATCCCAAAACCTGATTATAGGCAAATGAATTCCACTGGTGTAGCCGCGGCTACTAGGCGGCCTCCTTTTGATGACATGCACTATAAGAGATGGCGCAAGAGAGTAGTTCTCTGGTTTGAAAACCTAAATTGTTATAGCGCCACTCTTGGCAAGCCCGAAGAAGATCTTTCTACTAAGCAGGAAGTGGACTTTAAGAAAGCCGATACCATCTTTATGGCGGCTTTGTTCAGTGTTCTTGGGGACAACATTGTTGACCCGTATATGTCATTTGATAATGGCAAGGACGCGTGGAAGCGCTCGAGGTCAAGTTTGGGGTCTCGGACGCTGGCACTGAGTTGTATGTCATGGAGCAATTCTATGACTACAAGATGGTTGATGAGCGCCCCATCATTGAGCAAGCTCATGAGATACAATCACTTGCCAAAGAACTTGAGAAGTTCAAGTATTTCTTACCGGACAAATTTGTGGCCGCTGGCATTATTGCCAAGCCTCCTCCCTCGTGGAGGAACTTTGCTACTTCTCTGAAATATAAGAGACAAGAGTTTTCCGTTACGGATCTCATTGAATCCCTTCATGTGGAAGAGAAGGCGAGAGCAAAGGACAAAACTGCTTGAGGATTTGAGGGAGGTTCTACTGCCAATTTGGTGCAGAGGAAAAACTTCCAATCCCACAAGTTTAAGAGTAACAACAAAACTGAAGGAAAGGGGAAGTTTGATGGCAAGAACAAGACCACACACTCAACCAACTTCAAGAAGAAAAATGATAAGAGGAAAGGCTCTTGCCACGTCTATGGTCATCCTGATCATTGGACTCCTAGCTGCCCTAATCGCTTTGACAAGCGTCCACATGGAAACAGCGGCAAGGTCGCTAATGTTGTTATTAGCGATACTGAGATGAATGATGCTGGGTACGGTATTTTACCTACTATCCTTTTAATATGTCATTCTCCTGATTGGTGGATAGACACGGGTGCTAATACACATGTATGTTCTGATATTTCCATGTTTTCTTATTATCAGGTCTCAAGGACCTCTTCCGTGCTGATGGTAAACAGCTCACGTGCTTCTGTTCATGGTGTTAGTACCGTAAATCTGAAGTTTACTTCAGAGAAGACCGTACAGCTGAAGAATGTGCATCACGTTCCCTCCATCAATAAGAATCTCGTCAGCGGATCGCTTTTATGTCGAGATGGCCTTAAGTTGGGTTTTGAGTCCAATAAAGTTGTAATTTCTAGGTATGTACAATTTGTTGGAAAGGGTTATGAGTGTGGAGGTCTGTTCCGCTTGTCTTTGTCAGACTCATGTACTAAAGTTATTAATCATGTTTGCAATGATAATGAGTCCAATGTTTGGCATTCACGACTCTGTCATATTAACTTTGGTTGTATGACGCGGCTAGCCAATATGAGTTTAATTCCAAAATTTACCACTGTCAAAGGTTCTAAGTGCCAAGTTTGTGTGCAAGCAAATCAACCCCGCAAGTCTCATACGACTGCGGAACCGAGAAACTTAGCACCACTAGAACTTATACATTCAGATCTTTGTGAGATGAATGGTGTGTTGACAAAAGGTGGAAAAGGATACTTTATGACATTTATTGATGACTCCACTAGATACTGCTATGTTTATCTTCTGAAATCTAAAGACGAAGCTTTGAACTACTTCAAAATCTATAAAGTTGTGGCAGAAAATCAACTTGATCTTAAAATCAAGAGGCTAAGGTCGGATCGTGGTGGAGAGTACTTTTCAAATGAATTTGATTTATTCTGTATGGAACATGGTATTATACATGAGAGGACGCCTCCCTACTCACCTCAGTCAAATGGGGTAGCCGAAAGGAAGAACCGCACTCTAACTGATTTGGTTAATGCCATGTTAGATACATCGGGTCTTTCCAAGGAATGGTGGGGGGATGCGCTAATGACTACGTGTCATGTCCTAAACCATGTTCCTGTAAAGGATAAAACCATGACTCCATTTGAGGAATGGGAAAAGAAAAGACTTAAACTCTCTTACTTACGAACATGGGGTTGTTTGGCGAAAGTCAATATTCCAATACACAAGAAGCGAAAGCTTGGACTAAAAACCGTTGATTGTGTCTTTCTGGGATATGCTTTTCATAGCATTGGCTATAGATTTTTGATAGTAAAATCTGATGTATCCGACATGCATATTGGTACAATTATGGAGTCGAATGATGCGAATTTCTTTGAGGACATCTTTCCTATGAAAGGTATGTCTAGCTCATCAAATCAGGAGATGACTAGTTCATCTAGTCAGGAATTTTCTATAATTCCTGAACCCGCTATGACGATAGAACACTTTGATGATCCTATGGAGGATGATAATGAAGCTCCTAAAAGGAGCAGGAGACAAAGGACTGCAAAGTCATTTGGTGATGATTTCATTGTGTACCTTGTGTATGATACTCCCACTTCTATTTTAGAAGCTTATGCATCTCAAGATGCTGACTACTGGAAGGAAGCTGTCCAAAGAGAGATGGACTCCATCTTAGCTAATGGTACTTGGGACGTTACTGATCGTCCTTATGTGTGCAAACCTGTAGGATATAAGTGGGTGTTCAAGAAAAAGCTTAGACCCGATGGTACTATTAAAAAGTACAAGGCACGTCTTGTGGCTAAGGGTTATACCCAAAAGGAAGGTGAAAACCTCTTCGATACCTACTCACATGTAGCCAGATTGACCACTATTCGAGTACTACTTTCCTTGGTTGCCTTACATGGTCTTCTCGTTCATCAAATGGACGTTAAGACAGCTTTTCTAAATGGAGAGCTAGATGAGGAAATTTATATGGAGCATCCTGACGGATTTGTAGGAGATGGTCAAGAAGGAAAGTTGTGTAAGTTAGTGAAGTCTTTGTATGGTATTAAGCAAGCTCCTAAATAGTGGCACGAGAAGTTTGAAAGAACTTTAACTGCTGAAGGCTTTGTTGTAACCGAAGCTGACAAATGTGTGTACTATCGCCATGGTGGGGGCGAGGGAGTTATTATGTGTCTCTACGTTGATGACATATTGATATTCGGGACCAACCTCACTGTTATCGAGGAGGTCAAAGAGTTCCTATCTCGCTGCTTTGAGATGAAGGACTTGGGAGTGGATGATGTAATTTTAAACATGAATCTACTAAAGGATGACAATGGTGGGATTACACTGCTTCAGTCTCACTATGTGGAAAAGATATTGAGTCGCTTCGGGTATAGCGACTGCAATTCTTCTCCAACGCCTTATGATCCGAGTGTGCTACTTCGAAAGAATTGAAGGACTGCTAAAGATCAATTGAGATATTCTCAAATTATTGGCTCGCTCATGTATTTAGCCAGCGCTACTAGACCTGACATCTCCTTTGTTGTAAGAAAACTGAGTCGATTTGTGTCAAATCCTGGAGATGATCATTGGCATGCTCTTGAAAGAGTTTTGCGCTATTTGAAAGGCACTGCGAGTTATGGTATTCACTATATTGGGTATCCATGGGTACTTGAGGGTTATAGTGATTCAAAATGGACATCTGATGCTGATGAGATTAAGGCCACGAGTGGTTATTTGTTTACACTTGGTGGTGGCACTGTTTCCTGAAAGTCTTGCAAGCAGACTATCTTAATGAGGTCAACAATGGAAGCAGAACTCACATCATTAGACACATCCACTGTTGAAGCCGAGTGGCTTCATGAGCTCTTGATGGACTTACCTGTGGTTGAAAAACCAATACCCGCCATCCCGATGAACTGTGATCGTCAAAGTAAACAGTTCTAAGGATAATATGAAGTTATCAAGGCATGTGAAGAGGAGATTGAAATCTGTCAGGAAACTGAGAAACTCCGGAGTTATTGCGTTGGATTATATCCAAACATCTAAGAACCTGGCAGATCCATTCATAAAGGGTTTATCACGCAATGTGATAGATAATGCATCGAGGGAGATGGGTTTGAGACCCACGCTATGAGTTGATCCCAGTGGCAACCCACTCTATATGATCGGAGATCCCGTGAATTAGAGCTGGGAGACAAGCTGTTGGTCAGCTGAGAGGAGAGTATTCCCATATTATATTTACATCTCCATAAAGATGCAACACTCTCTTAATCTGCATGGCAGGTTGATATTTATCTTAATGTGTTCCAAGTGGCTTTTATAAGCGAAGATGTTGTCCTGCAGAACATCTCTTGAGGAACACACCTATATGAGTCTGACTGTCAAACGTCGTAATCCGTGAGAGTTGAGTGCTCTCTAATAAACTCATGAAAGGCCCCGGAGTATGATGCATAAGCTCCAAACCGCGGGAAAGCCGACGGTAGCCCTGTACCGGTCTAGATTTTGTGTGAAACTAGCGCACAGAAAACTTGTAGTTCAAGGCATAGTCCACTATTCAAGTTGCTAGCTAGTGTAGCATGAAGTTTAACGTGGAAGTTCAACTTAATAGTATCCACTATACACCGGTATATAAAACAATGTTTTGGAAGGAAAATGATGTGATGTGCCAATGAGACTTTGTGGGGGATTGTTGGAATTTGGTAAGTTTTGGGCTGTTGTTCCATTAGACAAATTCTGAAATTCTCTTTGGCCCACTTATATATGGCAGCATATGGCTGTACTAGTGGTGCTAAAGTTTAGTTCCACATTGATAGTTGAAGGGGAGTTGGACCACCTTATATAGTAGAGTGTTACACTATTCACTAAGGTGTGACAAGAAGAGTAGCTCTCGCGCACTCCTCCTTCGACGCTGCCCGCCTTGCCTCGCCTCGTCACGACGCACGCGCGCGGGTTTCGGGAATCTCGCCGAGCCGAGCTTTATTTTGCTGGTTGGGAAAACTGATTATGAGTCATTAACGGACGCGTTAATTATAGCCGTTTTCCAGTTTTTATGGACATGCCTGTTACCGACTCGGACGTGGGCTGAGCCCACGATCTTCCTAACCTGCACTATATAAGCGTCTGTGCTAAACCTAATCAGTGAATCAATCCACACACGCGCCTACCTCCAGAACCTTGCGCCGCCGCTTTCGTCTTCCTCATCCCGGCTTGAGGCGTGCACTGCAGATCGGGACAGTAGGCCTCCGGAACCCCGCCTCTCATGAACCTGTACGGGTGAGGGGCGATCAGGTTTTTGGGGAGCGCTCAAGCGCGACTACTGGCAACCACGACGTCGTCCGACGATGAGTTCACGAACGACGACCTCTTCCCGGACGTCAGCGACCTCTTCAACAACCTCAACATGGGCGACGCTGTTGCGACCACTGTGGCTTCTATTCAGCCTATACTGTACGTGATACTCAACTGTTTTTTCGGATTATGCTAGAGTTTTTTATTCTAGAGTTTGGTGTAGATGTGATAGGTTTATCTCCTATAGATATAATCTGTTCATCTACTTTGTTGATCTACATAATTGGTTTCAGTACTGTTTGTATGATCATACTTTATCAATTCATTATTCAGATTAAATCATATGGATTTTTGCTTATATTTACAACAATCCAAAAACCTGATTATAGGCAACTGAATTCCACTGGTGTAGCTGCGCCTACTAGGCTGCCTCCTTTTGATGGCATGCACTATAAGAGATGGCGCAAGAGAGCAGTTTTCTGGTTTGAAAACCTAAACTGTTATAGCACCACTCTTGGCATGCCTGAAGGAGATCTTTCTGCTGAGCAGGAAGCGAACTTTAAGAAAGCCGATACCATGTTTATGGAGGCTTTGTTCAGTGTTCTTGGAGACAACTTTGTTGGCCCGTATATGTCATTTGATAATAGCAAGGACGTGTGGAATCGCTCGAGGTCAAGTTTGGGGTCTCGGACGCTGGCACTGAGTTGTATGTCATGGAGCAATTCTATGACTACAAGATGGTTGATGAGTGCTCCGTCATTGAGAAAGCTCATGAGATACAATCACTTGCCAAAGAACTTGAGAAGTTCAAGTGTTCCTTACCGGACAAATTTGTGGCCGGTGGCGTTATTGCCAAGCCTCCTCCCTCGTGGAGGAACTTTGCTACTTCTCTGAAATATAAGAGACAAGAGTTTTCCGTTACGGATCTCATTGGGTCCCTTCATGTGGAAGAGAAGGCGAGAGCAAAGGACAACATTACTCGAGGATTTGAGGGGGGTTCTACTGCCAATTTGGTGCAGAGGAAAAACTTCCAATCCCACAATTTTAAGAATAAGAACAAAACTGAAGGAAAGGGAAAGTTTGATGGCAGGAACAAGGCCACGCACTCAACCAACTTCAAGAAGAAAAATGATAAGAGGAAAGGCTCTTGCCACGTCTATGGTGATCCTGATCATTGGGCTCCTAGCTGCCCTAATCGCTTTGACAAGCGTCCACATGGAAACAGCGGCAAGGCCGCTAATGTTGTTATTAGCGATACTGAGATGAAGGATGTTGGGTACGGTATTTTACCTACTATCCTTTTAGTATGTCATTCTCCTGATTGGTGGATAGACACGGGTGCTAATACACATGTATGTTTTGATATTTCCATGTTTTCCTCTTATCAGGTCTCAAGGACCTCTTCCGTGCTGATGGGAAACGGCTCACGTACTTCTGTTCATGGTGTTGGTACGGTAAATCTGAAGTTTACTTCAGGAGAGACCGTACAACTGAAGAATGTGCAGCACGTTCCCTCCATCAATAAGAATCTCGTCACTGGATCGCTTTTATGTCGAGATGGCTTTAAGTTGGTTTTTGAGTCCAATAAAGTTGTAATTTCTAAGTATGTACAATTTGTTGGAAAGGGTTATGAGTGTGGAGGTCTGTTCCGCTTGTCTTTGTCAGACTCATGTACTAAAGTTATTAATCATGTTTGCAATGATAATGAGTCCAATGTTTGGCATTCACGACTCTGTCATATTAACTTTGGTTGTATGACGCGGCTAGCCAATATGAGTTTAATTCCAAAATTTACCACTGTCAAAGGTTCTAAGTGCCAAGTTTGTGTGCAAGCAAAGCAACCCCCGCAAGTCTCATATGGTTGCGGAACCGAGAAACTTAGTACCACTAGAACTTATACATTCAGATCTTTGTGAGATGAATGGTGTGTTGACAAAAGGTGGAAAAGGATACTTTATGACATTTATTGATGACTCCACTAGATACTGCTATGTTTATCTTCTGAAATCTAAAGATGAAGCTTTGAACTACTTCAAAATATATAAAGCTGAGGCAGAAAACCAACTTGATCTTAAAATCAAGAGGCTAAGGTCGGATCGTGGTGGAGAGTAATTTTCAAATGAATTTGATTTATTCTGTATGGAACATGGTATGATACATGAGAGGACGTCTCCCTACTCACCTCAGTCAAATGGGGTGGCCGAAAGGAAGAACCGCACTCTAACTGATTTGGTTAACGCCATGTTAGATACATCGGGTCTTTCCAAGGAATGGTGGGGGGAGGCGCTAATGACTGCGTGTCATGTCCTAAACTGTGTTCCTGTAAAGGATAAAACCATGAATCCATTTGAGGAACGAGAAATGAAAAGACTTAAACTCTCTTACTTACGAACATGGGGTTGTTTGGCGAAAGTCAATATTCCAATACACAAGAAGCGAAAGCTTAGACCGAAAACCATTGATTGTGTTTTTCTGGGATATGCTTTTCATAGCATTGGCTATAGATTTTTTATAGTAAAATCTGAGGTATCCGACATGCATGTTGGTACAATTATGGAGTCGAATGATGCGACTCTCTTTGAGGACATCTTTCCTATGAAAGGTATGTCTAGCTCATCAAATCAGGAGATGACTAGTTCATCTAGTCAGGAATTTTCTATAAATCCTGAACCCACTATGCCGATAGAACACTCTGATGATCATGTGGAGGATGATAATGAAGCTCCCAAAAGGAGCAGGAGACAAAGGACTGCAAAGTCATTTGGTGATGATTTCATTGTGTACCTTGTGGATGATACTCCCACTTCTATTTTAGAAGCTTATGCATCTCAAGATGCTGACTACTGGAAGGAAGCTGTCCAAAGAGAGATGGACTCCATCTTAACTAATGGTACTTGGGAAGTTACTAATCGTACTTATGGGTGCAAACCAGTAGGATGTAAGTGGGTGTTCAAGAAAAAGCTTAGACCTGATGGTACTATTGAAAAGTACAAGGCACGTCTTGTGGCTAAGGGTTATACCCAAAAGGAAGGTCAAGACTTCTTCGATACCTACTCACCTATAGCCAGATTGACCACTATTCGAGTACTACTTTCCTTGGCTGCCTCACATGGTCTTCTCGTTCATCAAATGGACGTTAAGAGAACTTTTCTAAATGGAGAGCTAGATGAGGAAATTTATATGGAGCAGCCTAACGGATTTGTAGTAGATGGTCTAGAAGGAAAGGTGTGTAAGTCGGTGAAGTCTTTGTATGGTCTTAAGCAAGCTCCTAAACAATGGCACGAGAAGTTTGAAAGAATTTTAACTGCTGAAGGCTTTGTTTTAAACGAAGCTGACAAATGTGTGTAATATCGCCATGGTGGGGGCGAGGGATTTATTATGTGTCTCTACATTGATGACATATTGATATTCGGGACCAACCTCGCTGTTATCGAGGAGGTCAAAGAGTTCCTATCTCGCTGCTTTGAGATGAAGGACTTGGGAGTGGCTGATGTAATTTTAGAGATCAATCTACTAAAGGATGACAATGGTGGGATTACACTGCTTTAGTCTCACTATGTGGAAAAGATATTGAGTCGCTTCGGATATAGCGACTGCAATTCTTCTCCAACGCCTTATGATCCGAGTGTGCTACTTCGAAAGAATCGAAGGACTACTAAAGATCAAGTGAGATATTCTCAAATTATTGGCTCGCTCATGTATTTAGACAGCGCTACTAGACCTGACATCTCCTTTGTTGTAACCAAACTGAGTCGATTTGTGTCAAATCCTGGAGATGATCATTGGCATGCTCTTGAAAGAGTTTTGCACTATTTGAAAGGCACTGCGAGTTATGGTATTCACTATATTGGGTATCCACGGGTACTTGAGGGTTATAGTGATTCAAACTGGACATCTGATGCTGATGAGATTAAGGTCACGAGTGGTTATTTGTTTACACTTGGTGGTGGCGCTGTTTCCTGGAAGTCTTGCAAGCAGACTATCTTAATGAGGTCAACAATGGAAGCAGAACTCACATCATTAGACACATCCACTGTTGAAGCCGAGTGGCTTCGTGAGCTCTTGATGGACTTACCTGTGGTTGAAAAACCAATACCCGCCATCCCGATGAACTGTGATAATCAAACTGTGATCGTCAAAGTAAACAGTTCTAAGGATAATATGAAGTTATCAAGGCATGTGAAGAGGAGATTGAAATCTGTCAGGAAACTGAGAAACTCCGGAGTTATTGCGTTGGATTATATCCAAACATCTAAGAACCTGGCAGATCCATTCATAAAGGGTTTATCACGCAATGTGATAGATAATGCATCGAGGGAGATGGGTTTGAGACCCACGCTATGAGTTGATCCCAGTGGCAACCCCCTCTATGTGATCAGAGATCCCGTGAATTAGAGATGGGAGACAAGCTGTTGGTCAGCTGAAAGGAGAGTATTCCCATATTATATTTACATCTCCATAAAGATGCAACACTCTCTTAATCTGCATGGCAGGTTGATATTTATCTTAATGTGTTCCAAGTGGCTTTTATAAGCGGAGATGTTGTCCTGCAGAACATCTCTTGAGGAACACACCTATATGAGTCTGACTGTCAAACGTCGTAGTCCGTGAGAGTTGGGTGCTCTCTAATAAACTCATGAAAGGCCCCGGAGTATGACGCATAAGCTCCAAACCGCGGGGAAGCCGACGGTAACCCTGTACCGGTCTAGATTTTGTGTGAAACTAGCGCGTAGAAAACTTGTAGTTCAAGGCATAGTCCACTATTCAAGTTGCTAGCTAGTGTAGCATGAAGTTTAACGTGGAAGTTCAACTTAACAGTATCCACTACACACCGGTATATAAAACAATGTTCTGGAAGGAAAATGATGTGATGTGCCAATGAGACTTTGTGGGGGATTGTTGGAATTTGGTGAGTTTTGGGCTGTTGGCCCATTAGACAAATTCAGAAATTCTGTTTGGCCCACCTGTATATGGTAGCATATGGCTGTGCTAGTGGTGCTAAAGTTTAGTCCCACATTGCTAGTTGAAGGGGAGTTGGACCACCTTATATAGTAGAGTGTTGCACCACTCACTAAGGTCTGACAAGAAGAGTACCCCTCGCGCACTCCTCCTCCGATGCCGCCCGCCTCGCCTCGCCTTGCCACGAAGCGCGTGCGTGGGGGTTGCGGGAATCTCGCCGAGCCGAGCTTTATTTTGCTGGTTGGGAAAACTGATTATGAGTCATTAACGGACGCGTTAATTACAGTCGTTTCCAGTTTTTATGGACGTGGCTGTTACCGACTCGGACGTGGGTTGTGCCCATGATCTTCCTAACCTGCACTATATAAGCGTCTGCGCTAAACCTAATCAGTGAATCAATCCACACACGCGCCTACCTCCAGAACCTTGCGCCGCCGCTTTCGTCTTCCTCATCCCGGCTTGCGGCGTGCACCGTAGATCGGGACAGTAGGCCTCCGGAACCCCGCCTCTCGTGAACCTGTACGGGTGAGGGGCGATTAGGCTTTTGGGAAGCGCTCAAGCGTGACTACTGGCAACCTCAACGTCGTCCGACGACGAGTTTCCGAACGACGACTTCTTCCCGGACGTTAGCGACCTTTTCGACAACCTCAACATGGGCGACGCTGCTGCGACCGTTGTGGCTACTATTCAGCCTACACTGTACGTGATACTCAACTATATTTTTCGGATTATGCTAGAGTTTTTTGTTCTAGCATTTGGTATAGATGTGATAGATTTATCTCCTATAGATGTAATCTCTTCATCTACTTTGTTGATCTGCATAATTGGTTTTAGTACTGTTTGTATGATCATGCTTTATCAATTCATTATTCGAATTAAATCATATGGATTATTGCTTATATTTCCAACATAACATAGGGCTGTGTGTTTTTTGAAAGAAAGGCAAAAGATTTGGCTTAATTCATTAAATAAGGAGAAATGAAGTCATAAGATACAACAAACATGGCTGAAGGCCACACTACTACAAAATTGATTAATCTCCTCGTTACAAGTGACCCAAATGCTCATCCCTAGCTCTTCTCCAAGCACCCACTTCGAATTTAATGCGGATGAAAATCTCAAGGAACATCATACTCTTATTATTGAAGACCCTTGCATTGTGTCCTTTCCCAATCTCCCATGAAACGAGCATCAAGAGGGAGGCCATTGCTTTCCTCCTCCCATCCTGGCCAAAAGTTAAATGAAGACACCAAGAATTGACGTCATCAAAACCCCTCGACTCGGAAGGTTCAAAAGCATGAAGACCAAGCCACCCTTTTAACATGTCCCAAATTCTAATGACAGTGGCATTTGAATATAAGATGTGCCGCGGTCTCCAGCGCCGTGTTGCAAAGAGGACAAATGCCACAATTTGGCCAACCTCGTCTTTGAAGTCTACCGGCCGTCCAAACCCGGTTTTGAATGATATACCAAGAGAATAATTTGCATTTTGAGGGGCCCAATTCTTCCAAACGGTGTCGTTCATATCAGTGCTAGTTAGACCCATGAATTGAGCCTTGTAGGTAGAGGCCGAGGAGTATGAGCCCGAGGGAGTGAGCTTCCAAATGATAGACATGGGGCTTCCAATGAGGATTATAATTTTTCTTATTTTTTGAATATAATAATTATTTAACATATAACAAAGAGCTTGCATTTGTCTTGAAAATGGAGGTAACATAGAGCTGTGTTTTTTTTTGAAAGAAAGGCAAAAGATTTGCCTTAATTGATTAAATAAGGAGAATTGAAGTCACAAGATACAACAAACATTCCCAAAGGCCACGCTACTACAAAACGTATTAATCTCCCGGTAACAAGTGACCCAACTGCTTAGCCCGGCTATTTTCCAAACACCCTCCTCGAAATTAATGCGGTTGCAAATCGCAAGGGCCATCTTACTCTTCTTATTGAACACCCTTGCATTGCGTTCATTTCAAATATCCCACGAAACAAGCATCAAGATGGAGGTCATTGCTTTCCTCCTCCCGTGGTGGCTAAAATTTAAATGAAGCCACCAAGAATTAACGTCATCGAAACCCCTCCACTCGGAAGGTTCAAAAGCATGAAGACCAAGCCACCCTTTTACCATGTCCCAAATTCTAATGTCATAGAGGCATTTGAATAGAAGATGCATCATGGTCTCTGGCGCCGTGTTGCAAAGAGGACAAACGCCACAATTTAGCCAACCTCGTTTTTAAAGTCTATCGACCGTCCAAACCCGGTTTTGAATGGTAAGCCAAGAGAAAAATTTACATTTTGAAGGATCCCAATTCTTCCAAATGGTGCCGTTCATATTGGTGCTAGTTAGACCCATGAATTGAGCCTTATAGGCAGAGACTAAGGAGTATGAGCCCGAGGGACTGAGCTTCCAAATGATGGACATAGGGCTTCTGAATGAGTATTATAATTTTTCTTATATTTTTTCTTTTTTTCAAATGTAATAATTATTTAACCTACAACAAAGAGCTTATCACCTAATTTTTTCTTGAAAATGGAGGCAACATAGGGCTATGTTTTGTTGAAAGAAAGGCAAAATATTTTACTTAATTCATTAAATAAGGATAAATAAAGTCACAAAATACAACAAACATGCCCGAAGGCCACACTACTACTAAATGGATTAATGTCCCGGTAAAAATTGACCCAAATGCTTAGCCTGGCTATTTTCGAAACACCCTCCTCGAATTTAATGCGGTTGAAAATCGCAAGGGCCATCGTACTCTTCTTATTGAAGACTCTTGCATTGCGTCCATTCTAAATCCCCCAAGAAACGAGCATCAAGAGGGAGACCATTGCTTTCCTCCTCCCTTGGTGGCCAAAATTTAAATAAAGTCACCAAAAATTGACGTCATCGAAACCCCACCACTCGGAAGGTTCAAAAGCATGAAGACCAAGCCACCCTTTAACCATGTCCCAAATTCTAATGGCATAGCGGCATTTGAATAGAAGATGCGTTGCGGTCTCCGGCGCCGTGTTGCAAAGAGGACAAACACCACTTTTTGGTCAACCTTGTTTTTGAAGTCTATCGGCCGTCCAAACCCGGTTTTGAATGATAAGCCAAACGAAGAACTTGCATTTTGGAGGGTCCCAATTCTTTTAAGCGGTGCCTTTCATATTGGTGATAGTTAGACCCATGAATTGAGCCTTGTAGACGAAGGCCGAGGAGTATGAGCCCCAGGGAGTGAGCTTCCAAATGATGGACATAGGGATGTGTTCGATGTTAGTGAATGTGCACATGACATATTAAAATGAAAATGATGCAGGGGAAGGAAATTCGTCCTGCCCTAACGACCTGAACTAAACTAATGGGATTCATGATGTATTGAATTGTACACTCTACACACTAAAAGAAGTCTAGATACAATCTCCTCACAAACCTAAAACATCTTACACTATGTTTGGATGTTAGAAAATAAGCTTGGAATTGGCATTTTGGAATTGTTGGGCCTAATTCAACCGTTTGGACGGGCCTAGGAATTTCATCCTGGAAACACGACACGATTCCGAGCTGCCCCCCACAAGCGTACCCCCCTCCCTAGCAGTTTTCGAGCTCGCATCCTCGAAAAGGCGTGGAATCCTTCCCTCACGACCGGCTCCCCCTTCTCCTGATAGAATAGTTCGCGACGCCCCTTGGAAACCCGTTGCCCCTCCCCTTCCGTCCAGGGCCACCGCCGCCGGTGAGCTCCCCGCCCCTCCCCTTCCTCTCTGCCTCCTTCCCCGCCCTCTTCTCCTCCTGCTCGGCCTCCTCTCCCTCTCCCTTCTCCCCTTTCCCTCTTGGAACGGCTGGGGGCGCCGACCCAAACCCTAATCCATTGCAGTTCGGTGGGGGCAGTTCCCTTAGGCCGGCGAGAGGTTGACGCTTAGCGTCAATTCGGTTGAGGCGGCCCCTGGTACTCCTCCTGCCGGCAGTCCCTTTTCTCTTCTCTTTTCTTGTCCTCCATTATTTCTTGTTGCACCTATTCCTTTGGAAGAACATCTAATACATACTATTTTGATCTATGTTGTTAGAGTATTATATGTACACGGTTGTTATGGTAGTTTAGGATAGTTAGGACTCTAGCCTAACTTGATTTGTACTCCAAGATGATTCATGTACGTCTATATATACTCGCCCATGAGGCTCAATAATACATCCAACATATTCCGCCAATCTCATACTCTTACATGATATCAGCCTAAACCGATCCCAAACCCTAGCCACCGCCGGCACGCTTCCGCCGCCCCCGGGGAGGTCGATCTCCATGATCTCCGCCGGGGGCCGCGCAACCCGTACGCAGGGTTCGTTCGCCGATCCGTGATCGGCTGTCCTGCAAGTCTTTTTTTTATCTCTTGATCAGTTTTCTTTTTTTTGTTTACCGATCTTAAATCGGATTGCGCTGCCCATCGTCGTCGTCATCGCCACGCCTCTACTCCGGCCATCGGCACCGACGATCTACACCGCGCTTGTGCGCCTGCCCTCTACGCTGCCGCGCCTGCCTCAGCACGCTGTTGCGGCCTCACGGCAGGCTGCCGCGCACCACGGACGGCTGCTACGCCTTCCTTGAAAGGCTGCCGCAGCTGCCCCTCCTCGGATTGTCTTCGTCGTCATCGTCTAGGACTTCACCGACAACGCCGCCATCGACTCCGATCTACACGTCGTCCACGCCATGGCGCATACAGCACACTGTCGGTCTGATCAACCGATCCGCGCCTGTCTACGCCAAGCTCGTCCCCGAGCATGCGCCTACCACCGATCGAGCTACGGGCTGCCGCAGCGTCGCCCCTTCGGACCGCAACGCCCACTCACTGGCTGCCAACGCGCCTCACAAGCGCGTACGCGCCGGTGGCCTCAGCCCGCCATCACCTCATCGCCGTCTCCACACATCGACGTCCCTGTCTACATCGCGCTGCCTCCCTAGGTGCAGATCACCGCCATCCGTGCATGGTCTTCGTCACGTCGCCAGGTTCTTCTTCGCCTACTTCGAGTACCGCCGCCGCGCCTCTCTAGGCGTCCAGCATGACCACTTCAGATCGCCGTTGGTTTCGCCGCCTTCTATGTCTTCTCCACATCGAACTCATCGGCATCGTCATATGATACTGGCGCATAGGTTCATGATGGAAACTACCCCTGCACGCCTGGTACTGGCAACACCTCCCCGACGCGTTCCCGAGTTTTGCAAACTCGCGTCGGACGCCTCGTCTTCGTTGACATGATAACGTCTTCTTCGGCATCGACACCTTCCTCTACGACTGCCTCGACCGCATCAGCGACGTATTCTTCTTGGCATACTAGGTGCTGGCAGAACCAAGATGTGCCTTCGTCCCCGACGTGCGCCTAGTTTTGGCAAAACTTTGGCGCCGATCGTACCCGACGGCTTGGACTGCATCTACTCCGGCATTGATCGACACCTTTGACCTGCCTCGACGCGTCTCCATCATCCTCTTCGCGCACTATGCGCTTGCGGCTTCATGTGCGGCTACATCGACACCGGCAACCCCGACCACGACATCGACCACGGCGACCCTTCGCATGGCTACATTGACCTCGGCACCGCTCCACGCTCTCCACTCCCTCGGCATCGGCACAAGGGCTTCCACCTAGCTTGAGCATCATCAGCCTCTTCTACAGTCCAAGCATCCGCGCCGTGACATCGTCTACGACACTCCCGCTACAACTGCAGGGGGATGTCAGCCTACTGGTCTACTTCGACACTCCAGTCTGACCGTTTGTGACGTTCCTGTTGTTCACGACGCTACCGCTACGACTGCGGGGGAGTGTTAGAGTATTGTACGTATACAGTTGTTATGGTAGTTTAGGATAGTTAGGACTCTAGCCTAACTTGATTTGTACTCCAAGATGATCCTTATACGTCTATATATACTCGCTCATGAGGCTCAATAATATATCCAACATATTCCGCCAATCTCATACTCTTACATATGTGAACTGCAGATTCCTACAAGAATTAGTACCACCTCAGTCCAATTTTTGTTGGTACTTAATAACCATTTTGTGTCATGCTTCATTTATAATTTTGTTATTGTGCTGACTTTATTCATAATACTATAATGTTGTTATGTCTGAAAAACAATATATAAACCTCAAATATATAGTATACTATTGTTCATACACGATGTAGAGAAGTTTCTATTGTCAAATTTTAAAAAAACATTCAATTCCATGTTGTGTACATGTAAACATGATTTAGAATTGGATACCATACTTTTATTCCAACAGAAAATTCTATACACATCCAAACGCCAGAATTGAAAATAGAGATCATTTCATTTCCATCTTAGATTTGGAATCTTCATTCAATTCCAAATTTATTTTCCAATATCTATAAACAGTGTTATATTTTGAAACGGAGGGAGTATTGAATTGTAGTTGCAAACTCTAGTTAGGCAGGCAAAAACAATACAATGAGCTGTCCTGCAAAACCAAATTCCAGGCTCGCACGCACGCCATCAGGCAGAGCAAACCAGACCAGCGTGGAAACCACGCAGCTCGTGCTTGTCCCCCCTCCCTCTCTCTCCAGGGTTTCCGTTTGGAAGGTTGTGTCCCTCTTTTTCCCAGGACATCTTTACTGGGCCGATTCAACTTGTTATTGTGCGTCCGAACTCGTCCGAGCAGATAGATGGACAGTTGTGTGGTGGTCCAGTGGGGTGACCCATCCGGACAAACGTGTGTGGACAGACCTTCCATGCACCATTTTTGTCCTTGCTTGGGTCGGTTTGGATAGCGCGCTTGTCCCCGCGCGTCCTACGGATATTCTTCTCCCCCAAACTCTCTTCCTCCATATCCCACAGTTGCGCAACCGTTGCCGCCGCCACTTCTCGCTGCCACAGACGTCCCTGCGATATCGAGAAGCACCGCATGCCACGCCTGGTGCCGGAGTTGTCTGGACGCGACGCAGGTCATCCCCGCCACCCGGCCTCCGCCTGTTGACTGGACGCGCGAGGGCCTCTGGAGTGCGCCGCGCACAACCTACTTGGTCGTTTGCCTGACCGCGGTTGAGGTATGTTAGTCGATCCTTTTCAGGTTATCTGGTCCGCTGCGGGAGTTGGCATAGCCATTGATGGCCGTATATTTTAATAGAAGGGTAGTAGTCGAAGGACAATCAAGTTTTTCTACAAAAATTTCGCCGAGTCATTGTCCGAGGAGGAGTCCGACGGTGAGACCAAAATTCTGCTCGCGGTTGCATGACCACTACCCTGCACATTTATCTAGATAATTTATGCTAAATCTGCAAACATATAAAAATTCTGGCCAGCGCCGGCAAATATGGA
The DNA here is from genome assembly GCA_916181665.1 of Avena sativa. NCBI lineage: Eukaryota > Viridiplantae > Streptophyta > Magnoliopsida > Poales > Poaceae > Avena > Avena sativa. Next base: position 292,998,600 of record OV702296.1, read on the forward strand.
CAAAAAGATCACGTCGTGGACACGGCTGGCTGGATAGAACAGACCTTAACCCAAAACCAACTGGAGGCCGATTTAAAAGGAAAAAAAGGGACTGATTTAATCGGCCGTATGGGTCTGATGAAGATGCCCTCACCTATAGGCATCACGTCGCGCCGTCTCGTTCCATACACCACAAGGCAACTGCCAGCGAGCGAGGGAGAGTAGGCTCAAGCCCGGTGGATCAGTTTGGGCAAGCCCCGCCCCAGCCCAGCACCACGGACGTTTACACTCCCCGACCAAATAATGCATGATGCATGCACGGTGATTTAACTTGTCCGATTTGCGCGAAATTGTCACTACACAATAGTTACGTGTTGATAAACGTGTTCCTCTTCCTCTCATATCGTCAGTACCACGTTCTACATAGAATTGGAGGGTAATGAGAAAGTGGACAGAAGAAAAGGAGGAAAGGGAACAAGAGAGGCAAAAATGTAGGGAGATGAATAGTTTTCGACCTCCATAGTTATTGTTTGTTCTCAATATTTTTTCATGTAAACCAATCGAAAGAAGTAGATGCATCCTCAGATAACATGCATTATGCTACTTCTATTCTAAAAAAAGGTTTACAAACTAGGCAAGCAAAATAATTTTTACGGTATTTCACTAGATTTTGGCTTGACATATATTGAAATAAAATATTTTGTATATTAAATTTTATAAAATGGAAATGAGTGATATCGGTTGATGTTGGCGGAAGACGACAACGTTTTCTCTCGTTGGGCAACAAATCATCCAAGGACTAGGATCTTTTTAATTGTCATGATTTATTAGGAGAAGATACAACACTTTTATTTATACGGTCAAATATTATCAAAACATTATTATGTTCTTGCCTACAAGTAGAAAATCCAAGTGGAAGGAGTTCTAACTTTGCAACGCATAGACCGTGACACACTGTATTTGTTACTGGTAGTGTGGCCAGCAATGGATAGGCTTGCCAACGCAAATATGTGTACATAAGGTGATATTTTGCAACACATGGTGGAAACAGCCCTATAGGTCCCGATTGGTACGGGGCTTTAGTCCCGGTTACCCAACCGGGACGGGGCAATCGGGACTAAAACTCTAACCTTTAGTCCCGATTGCCCCACCAACCAGGACTAAAGGGTGCACACGTGGCAGCGGCAGAGGGCGAGGGGGGGGGGGGGGGGGGGGGTGGAGCATTAGTCCCGGTTCGTAACACGGACCGGGACTAATAACCTTCTGCCGCGACAGAGATTTGGCCCATTTCTCTGCCGCGGCAGAGAATTCATTTTGGCATATTTTGTTGCCGCGGCAGCATTTTCGCTACTTTTTGTGCCGCGGCAGAGAATTCATTTAGGTTGTTTTATTATTTATTTAGTGATTTGCACTTATCAATGAAGGAACCTTATATTACATCATGAATATCATGACAATATTACATTCAATACACGAGTTCATGCACTACATACAAAAGTTGCTATTCGATGCTACCGGCCAATTCCTTCAAAGTTGCTATTTTTACAATCCCTGTCTATACACAGCCGAGTAGTATTCCCCTTTTGGGTCTAGGACTTCTGCATCCAAGAATCCCGCCAATTCCTCCTGAATTGCTCGTACACGATCCTTTGGCAGAAGACCGTCCCCTAGACGTTCGATCTGATTTAAAAAAGGAGTCAGCCTATATGAATGAAACTAAACACAATTTGATTGTAATTAAAAACTATAAAAATTGTTTACGTACGTGGAGTAGCTCTAAATTTCTGCCCTTCTCATCGCACGTCTGCCGGATGAACTCGCAAACATAGTATCCACATAGATTGTTACCTGGTCCCTGCGTCAGGCACTTTACGAGAACAGAGTTCAATCAAAATAATAATCAAGCATGATAATAACTATATCAAAACTAGAATCAAAGAGATGCGCGGATATAGCTAGTGGTGCTTACATCTAGTGCTTCAAATGTAAGCTCCTCTTTCCAAACACCCCTAGCCTTGTTGGTGAACCGTTTCCAAGCGCTGCCCGGAGTAGAAAACGAATAAAATAAGTTATTAAGTACTTGATATCATAAAATTCACGAACGTTGCCGATATAGTGTCGTAATGATTAGAATTACCGCTGGAGAAGTATCTGCATGTCCTTCCACGTCTCAAGGGGTTTATGTTTAGAGTCCATGACTAGTACACGCCCTTTGTCAAGTTGAATGATTAACAGAATATAGTGAAAGCTGCAAATACATAACTAATCAATTATATACTTAACATCGAGTAAGCGAAATAGAAAGTGTATACAAGACAATAACACTCACTCGAAGTTGTAAGGAAATAGTATTTCCCTTTTGGTTTCTTGAAACCTTAACGCGTGTACTATATTATCCTCCGTATCCTGGGAGCTTATTTTGAGATTAGCTTCATGAACCCAATACGGGTCAATGAAGCCCATGTCATAGATTTGTCCTCTGCTGCATTCGAGAATCTTCATTCTGCATATTACAGTATGATTATATACATGCAATAAACAAAATAATATAGCTGGAGACTAAATTAATTACAGAATTAGTACTTACAGACAATAGGCACTGATGATCGATTTGTCCAAGGCGTCTTGATTGAATAATTGAAATAGTTCATCAAATTCAATGGATATCATGTCATCCTTTTCTTTCCCATGATGCTTTTTTGTAACCCTCAGCACTATCCAGTTAGCCCCGGCCCTTGTGGCATGCATGTACCAGTTATGCAATCTTCGCATTTTTGTTGGAAGATTGTTTACCTCCTCAGGTTTGACGAGAGGTTTGCCGTACTGGTATTTGTATGCTACTTCACTCACGGGGAAGAACTCTAACTGGGATAAGTACTGGGCAATACTCATACCTTGAGCAGCGGCAGCTTCTCCGTATTGTGCAACTACCTCTGGATCATACTGCTCTTCGGCCCCATATTTGCTCGACCCCACATTGGTTTGGGAAATCACCTTGAGAGGGGCGCAAGTCTGTTTTGCTTGTTCTCCGAGCTGGGCAACAGATTTCTCGCTTGCATCAGTACTGCTCTTCGAGGCTTTTTGTGCCGCATGTGACTTGAGAATAGAACGCTCATAGTCTGATGACAGCTTTGGCTCGGTTGATGAAGAGTCTTTAGCATTTTCAACACTTTGGCTTTTTCTTCTTTGGTGCTGGGGAACACTGGCTCTTTCGGCCGCCTCAGCTTAGCGAAAAACGCTGTCGTTTCCGCATCAACGATCGCCGCAGTCTCCTCTTTAGTACAGTCATAAGCTCTCTTGGGAGGAACCTTTGGTACTTTTGGAAGAGGCTCTTGTTTACGTTTCGGCGATCGCTTACCACGAGGCACAGTAGCGGTACGCTTACGCTTTTGACCCTTAGGTGCCGGCGATGGCTCCCGCGGTGATGGCTGAGCCGGAGATTGGTGAGGCGACGGAGCCGGGTGAGGAGACGAAGACGGCTGCCACAACGGCGACGACCTCGCTGGAGATGGGTGAGGCGGCGGCGAAGATGGCCTTGGCGTGTGATTTCGAAGCACGATACATTCCTTCGGCCATAGAATGGTGACGTTTTTTGCGTCTCCCAGTACAGTCACATCCCCTTCACCTGCAGGGTAGTGAAGATCCAAAACTTCAAAGGTGGGCATGATTTCATCCACGCCGACAACAGCGTAGCCCTCTGGAACCGGACGACAGTGGTAAGTTGGTGTGGGTCCAATTGGTAAGGCATAGCCGACCGCCACCTTCATTGATATGTTCACAACTTTGACATGTAGCTCGTAGTGTGTCATCTCTGTGATATCATCCACTGGGTAGCCAACAGGAGCCATCGTCGGTGCATCATCGTCATCGCCATCGCCATTGTCATCACCCGGGACCTCGGTGGAAGCCACATTATTTTTCGATTATTCGATAGGCCGGTAGCATAGAATGCAGTGTGCTACTGAGATGGGCCGGTAGTACTTTGCTCTTTAAGTGCGTTAATTTCATCTTGTTGTTGCTTCAATCGTTCTTCAATTAAACGCATTCGCTCTTTCTGACTATTTGCTTCAACTTCCACCCTGTCCTTTCTCCTCTGATGGCTTCTATCAGGATATTTCTTCCTCTCTTCGGGAAACCCAGTCCTCCATGGTTGGGAGCCTCTTGTGCCTCGTGTTCGTCCATCATGTTCCTTATTTCCAAGGGCGAGTGTGAGCTCATCATTCTCTCTATCGGGAATGAAGTCCCCATCTTTAACAGCCTGTACTGCTTTTCTCATCCTCTCGATTGGCAAGGGGTCTTCTTTATGTCGTATGTTATATATACACCTCCCTTTCGAGTCCAACATGCCCCCATGCCCGTAAAACCAATTCCTTGCACGTTCTACCCAATCGTCTGTCTCTGGGGTGATCTTTTTAGCACGCAGTTCATTCTCAAGTTTCTCCCACTTAGGAATGCCAGCCCTGTAGCCACCTTGCCCCATAGTATGGTGATACTTCTTGTTAGCAGCATTCAGCTTATTCGTTTCAGACATTTTCTTAGCTTTTTCTGATTTCTTGTATTCCACAAACTCAGCCTAGAATGGTTTTATCTTCTCAAACTGAATATTCTTGAAATCGGGAGTCTTCTTTTTCACGATATAGTCAAGGTGGAATCTTTTCTTCCAGTTGGTGAAACACTGGGCCATCTTCTTCAAAGCCCACTCTCTGACCTTAGACTCCATGGCTCTCCCATGTTGTAAGGCGTCCTCAACTGGATCCTCCGCATTTGGATCCAGCTCTATCTTCGGTAGTTTGAAATTAACCATGAGCCTCTTCCACAGTAAATCTTTGGCGTGGTTAGGGACAAATAAACATGTTCCCTCTTCATCCACATTAGCAGGCCTATTCCAATTTCTAATGGTGATTGGGATTAAGTCCCTAACGATTACTCCGCATTGTGCCACAAATTTGGTTGCGACAACTTCGGGAGCTGTCGGTTTGCCGTCTTCAGCGACATCTTCGATCCTGAACCTCTCATGGTCTTGCAACTTTTTGGTTGGGCCTCGTCTGCTCTTTTCAGTAGATTCCTTCGATCCGGAGGGCTAAAAGAAGAAAGATCGTCGTTACTATTTCTATATAGATAGCAGATGATTAATTAATGAATTGATTTATATTACATGCACCTCACCGGAGCGGTCTTCTTCTCGATTACACAAGGCATCGCCTTCTCCCTCGCGGAAGGCAACACCTTCAACCTCAAACAAGTTGTCTATTTCGGTAAAAAGAGGATCACCCTCACCGGAGTTGTTCAGAAACGTTGATACGTCTAAATTATCTTCCCCACGGATCACACCTTGGATCAACTCTTCCTTTTCTTCGTCTCTGACGTGTGGGTCCATATTTTCTACATAGGTGGAAAAACGAATAAGTCAAAGCGGCTAAAGGAGAAAGTTAGGTATGGTGTTGAGAGATATAAACCCTAATTCAGAGAAACCCTAATATATACATACACAATAATAAAAATGAAGAGAAACCCTAAACCCTAAACCTAGCTACAAAAAGGAAACCGTGTAGTAGATAGGTAACTCTAGCTAAAATCAACTAAAATCAATATTCCGGAGTTCCGAGGGGTGTAAAACCTAGTTCGGAGAAACCTCGGATGCATATGAGAGGGGAACATGAGTATAAGGCTACAAAAGGGAAACTATCCAGCAGATAGGTAACACTAGATACTAACAAAATACCATATTGGAATCGATTTAAGAGGGTTCAGAATGCCCTGGCGAAGGCACATCGTCGAACCCACATGCACCTAAGGGTATTAATGATTCCTTATCTAACCACAATGACTGACAATGTGAATCGGGTCTGGGGATACCCACAGTGACTGACCAGTGGGGCCGAAGACCAATAATACCAAACTAATTAATAAACCTAATAATACCTAACTAATAATAAACCTAATAATCGAAACACCGAAAAGAAAGGGAAACAATCAACACATGGCATCGATGCAATGCTCAAGCAAGTATGATGATATGACAAGTTAATTTGCATTGGAATGTAACCCTAAGACATGCTCGACGATTTAATCGGGGTTCCGAGGGGTGAAAACCCTAACTCGAGGAAACTCCGGAACATATGAGAGGGGTGCATTTGTTCTTCTAATTATACTTGTCATTTAAATTGTTGAACAATGCATGATTATAGGTTAAATAGATAGGTTTCATTTTTCTGAACAATTTGATATATTATTTGTATTTTTCTGACTTATAAATAAAAAGATATTGAATTTACAAGTTTATATCAATTTCTGGAATTATTAAATCATTTAAAATTGAATTACTGTGTCAATATGACATCAGCAAAGGGTTGGTTTTTTTTACCCAGACAGAACCTAGCCACTGTCACTGAGTGCTGGGCCCTAGGCCACATCAGCAAGCCACCGTGGTGGTCAAAGGTCAACGGGCCCGTGGGCCACGTCAGCGTGACGCCGGGGTGACGTCATCTCGGCGGCCACCGTCGGGTGCTCACCGGGGACGGCGCTGTGAGGCGTGCGGGGCGACGGGGCTAGGCTTGATCGAAGCAGCGCGTCGCGGTAGGCAATAAAATGGCGGCGCCGCTCGAAGAAGCTCACCGGAGCTGGGCGCACGGCGGGCAGCGGCGGCGGTGCTTGCAGCGTCACGACGCGTGGCGGCTACAACAAGCAAGGGGGCAAACGGAGGGCACTGGGAGGTGCAGAGGCTCATCGCGCGTTAGAGAGAGGCGGCGCCGCTCCTTCTTGGTCACCGGAGCGTCGCCTCCGTCGAGCTCGAGCGGCGGCGGCGTCAGGCAGGGGGGAAGTAGCTGGTGCACGCACGGACGGAGGCGACGGTGCTGGCGGACGGAACGCGCGGGCTCGGGCAGCCTGACGGCGTCGGGGGCGGCGAGCTCGGGCAGCCTGCCGGCGTCGGAGGCGGTTGTGCGCGCGTCGGTGAAGCAGAGAAGTGAGATGGGGAAGGGAAGAAGAAGAGGAGGGGCGTCAGTTATAACCAAAGGACCTTTAGTCCCGGTTGGTGGCTCCAACCGGGACTAAAGGGGCATACGTCCCGGTTGGAGCCACCAACCGGAACGTATACTCCAATTTTCAGCAGCTGAAGGGGCGCGCGCGCAAGGGGTCTTTAGTCCCGGTTGGTGGCTCCAACCAGGACATATTCCTCTGTTTTCAAATTTTTCAGGTATTTTCTCTCTGTTCCCGCCTTATTTTTTATTTTGGGGTTTAAATTTGTATTGTTTTTTAAATGATAGTTAATTTGGGATTTAGAAAAACTTTAAACATAAAAAGTGTTTGGATTTGAATAAATAATTCAAAACCATTTTCTGCTTTAAAAAATAATTAATGTAACCATTTAAAATATGAACCATTTACAATTAAAAATGAATTAACTTATATTTTTTTAATATCAATTTGGAATTTAGAAAAACTTTAAACATAAAAAGTGTATGGATTTGAATAAATAATCCAAAACCATTTTCTATTTTTAAAAAATAATTAATGTAACCATTTAAAATGAATTAACTTATATTTTTGAATATTAATTTGGAATTTAGAAAAACTTTAAACATAAAAAGTGTTTGGATTTGAATAAATAATTCAAAACCATTTTCTGTTTTAAAAAATAATTAATATAACCATTTAAAATATGAATCATTTACAATTTAAAATGAATTAACTTATATTTTTTAAATATCAATTTGGAATTTAGAAAAACTTTAAACATAAAAAATGTTTGGATTTGAATAAGTAATTCAAAACCATTTTCTGTTTTTAATGGGCGGAAAAAAAGGACGAAAAATAATGGGCGGAAAGAAAATTTGATTAGGATAGAACTAGAATTAAAGTACATAACGCAACTAACACAAAGTTACATAGAAGAACTGAAAATTAAGATACATGGCCAGATTAAGCCACAATCGGCCGAACTTGTTTTGCAATGTTGGAATAATTCAGTCATGCTCCTGCCTACACCTGTAATACTCGTCACTGTAGTAGTCATACTCGCCACGGCCGTTGTCGCTATCGTCGTCGGGGTCGCCGTAGTTGAACCTTGAATGTTGAGTATGAGTGGGCTGGACTTGAGGGTAGCGCAGGCGGGGGCTAGAGTCGGCGACCGTGTCGTAGGCCATGACGCTCTGGAGAGTCCGGCCACGCCACCACAGCCGACGGCCGGCCTCGTTGAAGTTCGGAGGAGGTGGGCCCTCCTCCTCGTGCCTGGCGAGTTCCCTCTCACGCCGATCCACGAAGAAGGCTTCCCAAGTCGGGATGCCATCTGGGATTCCTCCGCTGCTCCAGCGTGAGCTCGAAGTAGTAGTGGTTCGTGATGGCCATCCGACGCGCCACACCTAGAGGGTCAGGAGGAATCGGCACGCCTCCGACGCTCAGCATCCAGCCGACGGGGACACAGTAGCCCGGCGGGCAGGGGTAGTGCGAGGCGCAAAGCGCCTCTGCCTTCCTGGGAGTTAGTGCTACGGTGGAAGCCATGGGAAAGAGTGATGAGGTTGCAGATATGAGTCTAGAGATGTGCAATGACAATGGAGGCCAACCCTACATATATATAGTGAAGAACTGGCGGGAAGAACTGGAGGAGAGAACTGGCGGGAAGAAAAATGGCGGGAAAAATGGCGTATCGACATTATGTCGTGCGGCGTGTACCTTGTCCCGGATGGTGTCACCAACCGGGACTAAAGATGAACCTTTAGTCCCGGTTGGAGACACCAACCGGGACAAAACACGAGTCAACACTAATGATAGGGGTGAGTGTCGACATTATTTCGTATGTACAAACCGGACCCACTTTCGTGCAACCCGTTTTTTGCGCTCGAAAAATGGAAAAAGGGCTTTCCGTGCGACAAAAAGGAAAACTTCCTCCTGCAACATTGTTCTCCATACCAATGTCCACACACATGCATAATATGGGCACAACATCACAAACTATGCCGTGATTCAACACATAACATCGGTCATTTGGACCAAAAGCCATGAAACCTCGAACATGATAGGTCATTTTGTGAAGGTTTTTTCGAAACATGATCAATATACCAAGTCTGGTATTTTTCCTTTCAACTATGTAACATAATATGACACCACGCGAAGGATTTTCATTGTTCGGGTTTTTTTTGAATTTATTATGCCCGTTTTGAATTATCTGAATTTCTAACTATGGTCGAACCGATGTGCATGAAGATAGGGGACGAGCATCGTTAGAACTTGCATTGGATCTCTAAAGAAACCACATATTGCGAGTCTAAAAATGATTTTTTCAAAAAATCACGGGCGATAGATCATGTACCTGTAGTACAAACCGGACCCACTTCCTGCCGATTCGGCAGACATTTGTCCTTTTTACCCGGGATGGACGAAAAGGTTTGAGATGTCCCTGTTGGGAGATAGTCCATGTAAGGTGGTCTAGTATTTTAGAAAAATGGGACGGTAGCATTCTGAAACGGCATTTTGGTGGTTACTTCACAAAACGACCCGTTTTTTGCGCTCGGAAAATGGAAAAGGGCTTTTCCGTGCGACAAAAAGGAAAACTTCCTCCTGCAACATTGTTCTCCATACCAATGTCCACACACATGCATAATATGGGCACACCATCACAAACTATGCCATGATTCAGCATATAACATCGGTCATTTGGACCGAAAGCCATGAAACCTCGAACATGATAGGTCATTTTGTGAAGGTTTTTTTGAAACATGATCAATATACCAAGTCTGGTATTTTTCCTTTCAACTATGTAACATAATATGACACCACGTGAAGGATTTTCATTGTTCGTTTTTTTTTTGAATTTATTATGCCCGTTTTGAATTATATGAATGGCCCTGGTATATGCCATGGATGGGCTGAGGATCCCCGGAGTGGCAGGTGACAATGACGATGATGATGACGACGACGATGAAGACCCTGAAGCTGCGTACTATAGGACTAGGCATGATTATGACTAAAGGGGGCGGCTTTAGTCCTGAGTGTTAGCTAGTCCCGATTTGTCCCGGTTTTTAATATTAATAAATGTCTTGAGTGTTACCTAATAAATAGAGGGAAATGCCTCTATAAAGAGAGGGTTCATCTTTAGTCCCGGTTGGAGAAACCAACCGCGACTGGAGGGATTGCGGCAGAGTGGGCCAGGCAACACTAATAATAGGGGTGAGTGTCGACATTATGTCATGCGGCTTGTACCTTGTCCCGGATGGTGTCACCAACCGGGACTAAAGATGAACCTTTAGTCCCGGTTGGAGACACCAACTGGGACTAAAGACGAGTCAGCACTAATAATAGGGGTGAGTGTCGACATTATGTCGTGAGTGTCGACATTATGCCGAGCTGCTTGTACTATAAATAGGCATCCTTGTGAGTCCAGTCCTCCAGCCAGTTTGAGGCATCTGCAAGATGGTTTTAGAGAGCAGGGACACCACTACGGCCAGTTTCAGGGCGATGCCGACGGAGCCCAGTCCTCCGGCATCTCCGAGAAACTGGTCATAGAGGCACTCCCTAATATGTGAAATTAGTTAGCTCCGAGGCGTATTGATCTAGTTAGAGAAGTTACAAGCTGCAAGATGGTTTTCGAGAGCAGGGACACCACTACGACCAGTTTCAGGGAGATGCCGCCGGATCCCAGTCCTCCGGCATCTCCAAGAAACTGGTCATAGAGGCATTCCCGGTCCAGCCACAAAACGGGACTTACACTCAAGACATTTATTAATATTAAAAACTGAGACTACAAAACTGGGACTAAAGGCCACAAACCGCGAAAGATATCCTTCGGTCAAGCCACAAACCGTGAAAGACATGAACTAGAGTTACATAATATGAGCATGAACTTCTTGGCATATGTCATTCCTTATGACCGCTTCAGACGTAACCATGGAGCATCTTCTTTACTTAACGGAATGCTTGGGTCAGTTTTCACTATGAAGGGCGGAATTTCATCAAACTTATTATAATCTTCTGACATGTCTGTCTTGTCCTTGATTCCCACGATGTTTCTTTTCCCTGAAAGAACTATGTGACGCTTTGGCTCATCATATGATGTATTCGTTTGCATATTTTTTCTTTTTTCTGTCTGGAGGACATGTCCTTCACATAGAAAACCTGAGACACATCATTGGCTAGGACGAATGGTTCATCTCTATAACCAAGATTGTTGAGATCCACTGTTGTCATTCCGTACAACTGGTCTATCTTTACCCCTTCCCCATTCAGGTTGACCCATTTGCAGCGAAACAAAGGGACCTTAAAAGAGACTCCATAGTCTAGTTCCCATATCTCCTCTATGTAACCATAATATGTGTCCTTTTTTCCATTCTCGTCTATTGCATCAAAGCGGACACCACTATTTTGGTTGGTGCTCTTTTTATCTTGGGCGATCGTGTAGAATGTATTCCCATTTATTTCGTACCCTTGGAAATTCAATACAGTAGAAGATGGTGACGCGGCCAACAAGTATAGCTGATCTCCAACAGTGGTGTCATTCAAGAGATGTGTCTGCATCCAACCACCGAAAGACTTCATGTGTTCATCTTTAATCCATGATTCAGGCTTCTCCGGGTTTTTGGAGCGTACAATATTCTTGTGTTCCTCGATATACGGAGCTGCCAAGGTGGAATTATGTAGAACTGTGTAGTGTGCTTTAGTGAAAGAATCCCCGTCCCTACATATCATTGCTTTCTTTCCCAGCGTGCCTTTTCCACTTAGTCTTCCCTCATGCCGTGAGTCAGAAACACCAATCGGCTTAAGGTTAGGAATAAAGTCAACACAAAACTCAATGACCTCCTCTGTTCCATATCCCTTGGAGATGCTTCCTTCTGGTCTAGCACGGTTATGAACATATTTCTTTAAGACTCCCATGAACCTCTCAAAGGGGAACATATTGTGCAGAAATACCAGACCGAGAATGGCAATCTCTTCCACTAGATGAACCAGGAGATGCGTCATAATATTGAAGAAGGATGGTGGGAACACCAATTCAAAACTAACAAGACATTGTACCACATCCTTCTGTAACCTTGGCAGAATATCTGGATTGATTACCTTCTGAGATATTGCATTGAGGAATGAACACAGCTTCACAATGGGTACTCGAACATTTTCCGGTAGAAGCCCCCTCAATGCAATCGGAAGCAACTGCGTCATAATCACGTGACAGTCATGCGACTTCAGATTTTGGAACTTTTTCTCTGCCATATTTATTACCCCCTTTATATTAGATGAGAAGACCGACGGCACCTTGATACTGTAAAGGACTTCAAAAAAGATTTCCTTCTCTGCTTTGGTAAGAGCATAGCTGGCACGACTTAAGTGACGCCCTTTATCCGTCTTGTTATGTGTATGCATGTTCTTTGGGTCTTTCATAATTTGTTGGTCCTCCCGTGCTTCAGGTGTATCTTTTGTCTTCCCATACACGCCTAGGAATCCTAACAGGTTCACGCAGAGATTCTTCGTCACGTGCATCACGTCGATTGAAGAGCGGACATGCAGGACTTTCCAATATGGCAGCTCCCAAAATATAGATTTCTTCTTCCACATGGGTGTGTGTCCTGTAGCGACGTCGTTCGGAACTGATTGACCGCCGGGACCCTTTCCAAAGATTACTTCTATGTCCTTGACCATACCAAATACATCATCACCAGCAGGGAGTTCAAGCTTCTTCCGGTGATCTGCCTCACCGTTGAAATGCTTGCCTTTCTTTCTTACGGGATGATTGGTCGAAAGAAATCGTCGATTCGCCAGGTACACAGCCTTCTTGCATTTATGCAAATATGTACCTTCGGTCTTATCTAAACAGTGGGTGCATGCTTTATATCCCTTGTTTGTCTGTCCTGAAAGGTTACTAAGAGCAGGCCAATCATTGATGGTTACGAATAACAACCCTCGTAGATCAAATGGCTCCTGTTTGTTCTCATCCCATGCATGTACACCTGGTTTGCCCCACAACTGTAAAAGTTCTTCAACTAATGGCCTAAGGTACACATCAATGTCGCTGCCCGGTTGCTTCGGGCCTTGGATGAGCACTGGCATCATAATGAACTTACGCTTCATGCACAACCAAGGAGGCAGGTTGTAGATACATAGAGTCACGGGCCAGGTGACTGCAACTCTGCTCCCCAAAAGGATTCATGCCATCCGTACTTAGACCAAACCATAAGTTCCTTGCGTCACCTGCAAAGTCTGGGAAGTCTCTCTCGATTTTTCTCCACTGTGACCCATCAGCAGGGTGTCTCAACTTCCCGTCTTTCTTACGGTCTTCTTTGTGCCATCGCAACAACTTGGCATGCTCTTTGTTTCTGAACATGCGTTTCAACCTTGGTATTATAGGAGCATACCACATAACCTTAGCAGGAACCCTCTTCCGGAGGGGCTCTCCCTCAACATCACCAGGGTCATCTCGTCTGATCTTATACCGCAACACATTGCATACCGGGCATTTATCTAAATTCTCATACTCCTTACCGCGGTAGAGGATGCAGTCATTAATGCATGCATGTATCTTTTGCACATCTAATCCCAGAGGACAGAGAGTCTTCTTTGCTTCGTAGGTACTCTCGGAAAGTTCGTTATGTTTTGGAAACTTCGGCTTCATTATTTTCAGCATCTTTTCAAATGAGGAGTCAGTTAGACCACACTCTGCCTTCCATCGCAACAATTCCAGTGTGGTACCGAGCTTTGTGCTGCCATCTTCACAATTTGGGTACAACAATTTCTTGTGATCTTCTAACATGGCCTCTAACTTCAACTTCTCATTTTCTGTTTCACAGTCTCGCTTTGCATCAAAAATGACCCTACCAAGTTCATCAGCCGGCTCATCTGATGCCCATTCTTCACCTCTTTCCTCTCCATTGTCTTCCATTGCAGTATCACTGTATTCAGGAAACATATGATGATAGTTGTTATCATCATCTTCTTCTTCACCATCTTCCATCATAACCCCTCTTTCCCCGTGCTTGGTCCAGCAATTATAGTTGGGCATGAAACCTTTCATAATCAGGTGGCCGCGAATGATTTTCGAGGAAGAGTACTCCTTGTTGTTCCGACATTGAACACATGGACAACGTATAAATCCATTCTCTTTGTTTGCCGTAGCCACATCGATAAATTTATCCACGCCTTTGATATACCCGGCTACGCGCCGGTCACCGTACATCCATTCCCGACCGTTCATCTGCATCATATAAGTAAGTTTATCAAAAAACAGGACATCATAAATAGTGAAATAACCAATTCACACCGACACATGAATTGTATCAATGACCTAGAAAGATAAGATTGCTAACCTCGATCGAGGGAAATAAAGAGGAGAAAGCTCAAGTGCGTCTCGGACACCTTCTATATTTTTGTTCTATGAGAAATTCAACGGGATTATTCACTCAAACATTTCATCAAACACCTTCAATGCATGCATGAGAAAAAACTAGCACACCCCCTCACACCTTCCACCATTCGAAAAAACAGAGTGGAGGCAGAGGGGGCTGGGGCGTTGCATTTATAGAAGGCAGGGGGTCTTTAGTCCCGGTTGGAGCCAGCAACCGGGACTAAAGGTGCGTGCCACGCCACGTGGCTGTGGCCAAACCTTTAGTCCCGGTTGGTGGCTCCAACCGGGACGTATTCCCCCTTACCAACAGGGACGCATGCCCCTGGCCCCGTGCCCGCTCCAACCGGGACGCGTGCCAGCATTAGTCCCGGTTGGTGGCGCAACCGGGACAAATGCTCTGAGGGGTCGTGAACGGATAGCCCTTTTTCCACTAGTGACATCTGTGTGTCCTTGTTGTAGTGTATGCATTTTTTTTGTATTTTTAGGGAACGACTTCATTGCACGCTTTATTTCTCTTTGAATAGATTCTAAGAGAAAAACAATGGGGGCTGGTTTTTAGTGGAGTATCATCGTGATATGGTGTGCTCGGTAAATCACGACTTGGATATCTATGAGAACTAGATGATACCCTACGCTTTGCTGTGGGAAATTTTAGTCGGCATTACAGAATTCTATATAACTGATCATTAAACGCGTAGTAATATGAAATTGCAGTAGAAAGCATGTGAAAGGAATGTACATATTTTAAAGGGAATATGCCATGAGAGGCAATAATAAAGTTGTTATTATGTATATTCCAAGTATATGATAGATGTTTATTTTGCATGCTATAATCAGTGGCGAAGGACGAAAAAAATTGAGGTCGGGAAAAATTGTAAACGTAAAAAAATGACGCAAAAGAATAAACTGTCTCGACACATTAATAGTTTATATGACGGTAAGAATAGTCACTCAGTACTATGGTAATAACAACATGTTCAAATATAAGTATAGCCTACAAACGTACCAATAATGAAGCTTTAATGCCGTTTAGAAGTTCCAGGCAATGGCAAAGCTCTACCTTCCTTTTGAAAATCCTTTTTAATTTCACCAAGATCAAGACTTTTGAATATCCCTCGCTCGATGTAGCACAACATCAAATCATTAAGCCAACCATCCGACATCTTGTTGCGCAACTCAGTCTTAATAATCTTCATAGCTGAGAATGCCCTTTCAACTGTTGTCGTCCCCACCGGTAAAAGCATTGCCAACTCAATAAGGCGGTAAACTGTAGGAAACATGACGTGCCTTTCAAGTTCAACCATCTTTTTATCTAGGCTTGCAATGTCAAGACAAACTCTGAAATCTTCAACTCTCTTCATATGAACAAGGAATAGCTTAAGGGAATCTTCTATATGATCTCGTTCATAATCAAAGAAATCATCATGATAAATCTCTGTAAGACGAGCAAGCTTACTCACATTGAACCTTGCAAATGAGTCTCTTGGATCAAGACAAGAGAAGTTCTGAATAACTTCTGAAGATGCCTCATTAAATCGATGATCAAATTCTATGATAATAGAGTCTATGGCAACATAAAATGTGTCAACACGATAATAATGATCAGTGGTGACCGCGTGTATTCCCCCTTTTCTTGTTCTACCCCACTTTGTTACCATGGTATCCATACTTGGCATTATGATCTCATTTTCAATGCAAAATGATTTGATTTCTTCCAAGAGTGAATCCCAACCCGATAAAGCAACAACAATCAGCTGCAACTGGTGAGCAAAGCAATGAACATAAAAAGCATTTGGGTTCTCATCACGGATTAATTTCTAAAGTCCATTAAATTCTCCCCTCATATTAGATGCTCCATCATACCCTTGCCCTTGTAGTCTTGCAATAAGTAGATCGTGTTTAGCTAAAACCTCCAGAAGTGCCTTCTTTAAAGCTGGAGATGTTGTGTTTGGGACATGTTGAATACCCAAAAATCTTTCAATAATATCCCCACTTTTGTTCACATACCTACAATAAAATGATACAGATTAGTTGAATGACACTACATAGAAAAGAAGTAAAGACAGAAATAACACACTTCGACACTTACCTCACAACCACGACCATTTGCTCTTTCACGGATATATCACGGGATTCATCTATAAGAACAGAGAAAAGACAACCAGCCATCTCTTCTTTGATGGATTTTGTGACCGCCTGCGCACAATGTCTTGCAAGTATTTTCTGAATAGTCGAGAAAGTCATTTTGGCATTTTTAGGACATAGCTCATCAAATGCAATCTTAACTTCCCTATTTCTTTCTTTCTTTATACCAATCAAGCATCTCCAAGAAATTTCCTTTGTTTAAAGAAGAAGCGGATTCATCATGTCCACGGAATGGTTCACCTTGCAATGCTAGATAACTTACAATACCCAAAGAAGTATCCACACGATTTTGATACTTTATAGGTGACTCACTGGTATAAGTTGTTAATTTTCTTTTCACACTTGCATTTTGATTCTTAAAATCATCACATGCTGCCCTTAAAATATTATGGATGCTACATGGCCCACCGACATGCTTACGAAATGCTTCCGTCACATTTTTCCAATTATCACCCCAACTTGTTGAATACATCATGCCCAAATTTTTCATGCCCAATATGTTTGAAAAGATAGCAATAGAAGCAATAAGCCTTATCCTTGTCCACACTATATTCCAACCAATCATATTGCTTATACCATTTTGGTAGAAAGGATCTCTTATCTCTATTTAGGGGGAAATTATGCTGAGATGGCTGTGTTGGACCATTCTTTAGATAAGCAAATCTAACATCTTCTCTAACATTAGGAGCAAATTTATCAACTTGAATGCGAAGTCCAGGATCAATTTTTATATACTCTAGGAAATCAGTTATACCTCCAGCTTCTAGAACCACATGCTCTGAAGTCCCCTAACCTCCTTCCACTTCTTGCTCTTGCTCTTGTTCTTTATGTGGTACATCATTTGAGCTTTCATGGGTGATCGGTTTAGAGATATTTCCGGTCTCTTCTTCCGCTCGCTCTTCAACTTGATTTGGCATAACATTTCCAGTTTCCTCATGGGTGCCTGGTTTAGATTGGCTGCTACTAACAATGGGCATAAAATATCTCTTCAAATCTGCAATTGAAAACATAAAATACATTAGTAGTTTTCCCATATTACCGAGCTCACAATTCACAAATTTAAAGTTTATTCGATTGACAAAAACATCTACAATTGTACCTCCCCCTTTACCTGCAGCATTCTTCCCTTTCCTGTCCATCTTAGTTCTTCTCGAACCTTGACCACAAAATCACAGTGAAAAACTATACGAACTTCAAACTCGAAATCTCGTAGATAACCTTGACCAGCGCCGGCCGCCGGGTGATCTGCAGCTTGGGAAGAAGCCGCCAGGACATGGCGTACAAGCTAGACGTTTCGATGGTAAAAGTCGGAGACTCGGAGGGATTTGCTTGGGAAGAAGCTGCCAGGACAGGGCGTCAGGCGGACGAGGACGGTGGCCAGAAGGTCGTATCCCGTCGAGCGTCGCGGCGTTGCGTACTCGATCAGGAGTGGAGGCGATTTCCTAGGCGGTTTCCTGTGCAGATGGGCGCACGCGATCAAGAGTTTTCTGGACGGCTGGGCGCACGCGTATACGCTCCCTTGCACGTCCGGCCGATCGCAGTATACAGGCAGCCCAGCTATAGCAGCCCAGTTCAGTCTATTTGTCCCAATTCATCTTTTCTCTTCTTATTTTTCTTCAGAAACGGACAGAACTTGTACAAAACTGATTGTATGTCTACAGATGCATATGTATATGCGATTTTTTGCAAAAAAATTAAGGTAGGGCAGCTGCCATACCTTGCCCAAAGGGGAGCTCCGCCCCTGGCTATAAGTATATTAATACGAAACGTTAATACATGTGTGTTTAATAAACAAACAGAAAGTTCCTAGTTATGCCTCTCTTATAAACTAGCTCGTTGATTAACAAGATGATCAAGGTTTCCTGATCATGGACATTGGATGTTGTTAATAACAATGTCACAATATTATTGGAATGGTGTGATGAACATTCATCCGAAGTATAGCATTACGATCAAAGTCATTGAGTTTATATTGCTATAACATCATGCGAAGTAATCCTAATCCTTAGACCATGAGATCATGTCAATCACTAATACTGGAAGAGTATCTTGATAACATCAAACGTCACACCGTAACAGGCGATTATAAAGATGGGTTCAGTGCTACTAAAGTGTTATGTTGAGGTCTATGGATCAAGAGTGGAATTTGTTCATCCCGATGATGGATATATATACTCTGGGCCCTCTCGGTGATATCACATTGGTTAGCTTACAAGCAAGTGATTTGATCACTAGAATGTTATATCACGGGAACAAGAAAAGAGTACATGTCAGTAACGATATCAAACTAGGTATGTAGATACCGATGATCGAATCATTGACATGTAATATATCGCGAGACAAAGGGATTAAGATTCTAGCGTAAAAGGTTCTCATGATCATAAGAAAGTCATCGTTGAATGTGTGGGAGTCAGTATGGATCTCCAGGTCCCGCTTCTGATTATTGATCCGAGAGGGGTCTCGATCATGTTCGCATTATTCACGAACCGTAGGGTGACACACCTAAGAGACATCGACACCATTTGAAACAAATAGTTTCATGTTGAAAAGATCTACAAAGCGCAAGAATTTACTTCACTAGACACCGGAACTGTTTTAGGTGAAATTGTTGAAAGTGTTTCTGCATGTGATATGAAATACTAGCAAGGGGTTATATGTGAATGTTTGTCCATTAAAGTAATTTACAAAATTCTGAATAAATAAAATGAGTTTTATTTAAAGAGAGATTACATTAAATTTGGTGAAAATTTAATGGAATTTTTTGAGTGGGATTTAAGTGGAGAAGTGAAGGGACAAAATTGTGAGTGGAAGCTCCACCCACATGAATGGAGGAGGGGAGGGGGCAGCCCCATGCGCCGGCCACCCCCTGGGGGTGCCCCTCCCTCCCTCCTATATAAAGCCCCCCTCTCACTCCTCACTCACATCTTCTCGTGAAGGATCTCTCTCCCCCTCTAATTTATTTTCCATGGTCTCAGACTAGCAAGATACATGTTCTCGGTGGTTTTTCGGCAAGAAAGAGTTGTTGCTTCCGCTGCATCGTTGGAGCAAGGAGGTGGAGGTTGCTCGGTGTCTTGGACGTGTATATGAGCATGGATGCCACACTGATTTGCGGCGCTAGAACTTCCTCTTGATCTTGAGATCGGCAAGCGTTCGTCTACATCATCCATGAGTACAACCTCGTTAAACTTTGTTGGTATTCAAGGGTATGTTCTCTACGGATGTATATCCGCCCGTTGCTTGTATCTAGTAGAAAGATTTTGGTACATAGTTGTTCCCATCATAGGATTTTTTTATTTTCTATGTTGCGAACCATACATATTTTCACTCCTTAACACCGCATGATAAATTAGTACACGGTGGAAATGGAAGGGACATCATTACCATTAGCAAGTTGTCATGTGATAATTCTTCTCATCTAAGGACTTCAGTAGAAATACTGAAATTAGCAAAGCTAGATTCCCTCGGTGCAGCAAAGAACAATGATAATCCTGCCAGTCCTGAGCTAAAATTTTTGAATCACTCGAAATACATACCCTACTTTGAAATTAGCAGGAAAATACCAGAAAATGGATAATAGGAGAAAACAGAGGGTACATTGCAGCATCTATAATTGTTTCTTCATGGCAACCATGATCCGGACTCCGAAGCTGGAAGGTAGTGGAACGAAGTGTGATAATGATAGTCTACATAACACACGACTTGCGAGGATGTAAAGACATTTTCTATGCTTTTTCTCTCCCAAGAAGCTGAAATTGCGTGCCTTGTTTGTTCACACAGTAATTCCTCGGGCTTCACCAAACACACGAAGATAGGTCTGAAGTAGGAAATTTACCAGACTGAACCGGCTGCAAAAAATTATGAGTCAACAATTTAAACGCCTCATTTCATATCTTCTACACCGAATTGGAGGCTTGGAGCAAAGGATGGTGACAAAAATAAACTTTGAGATAATTGCTAGCTAATCATAGCGCATGATAGTGAGGAATGGTTGTTGCAGCCGCTCTCACCATAGCCATAGACGCCAGTCCAGAACTACAGATGTAGCAGACATGAGTCTCGCTCGGCAGCATGAGCCACTCCATCGCCTCTACAGACCAACCAGGAGTCTGTTGATGACATTTAGAACATGGTAATCCACACACTCATGGTCATAATTAGAAGATTGTGATTTAAACCAACAATTACAGGATGATTCAAATGATAGAATAGAGATGAAAAATAATTGGGAGGTTTCAAAAATGTTACATGGAAAAGGTATGATCAAAGTGATACCTTGTGATTTCAACCCTATTCATAGATGGAGTAGTTAACCTTATAGGATCCAGCTACTATTTGCCTACGTGATAAATTTTAGAGACAGTGAAATTCACATCAATAATTTGCACAACATAAACATCTACATGGACATGGTGGAGAAGGTAATGCGCGCAGGTTCAGCATTAACTGAACTCCATGATCAAACAAAGAGAAAGAGAGAGATTAGTAACCAAATTCCATGACCTGCACCTACATAGACCAGGAACACCATGTAGACAATAGCACATGCCTTCGTTCTGGCAGACAATAGCAACAACGTTCTTGGCCGGCGTATTAGTCCATTCCGATGATGTGCAGACTACCTTGCATGGTGGCGGTGGTCCTCCCGGCAGAGGACAGTGAGAGCAGGCGCAACCTTCCTCGTCGGGCGGACTGCATCGTCGATCCAAAACATCGCCAACATCACGTAGTCGCATTGATCCTACCTGTCGATGGACGGTGTCACAGTGAGAACAACCACAGGGGAGAACCAAACTGGCTAATGCGTGACAAAGGAGACCAGTCAGAAGTGCCTGAAATAGGGAGAGGAAGGAGAAGGGATGGGATGCAAGAATACGGGGGAGGTGGAGACAATCAATCTATGATAGCGGTCGTTTGGGTTCCAATGAACTATGAATCTGAAGCCATCATGTCTGGAAGCTAGGAAGACAATAACATAACTGGGCAGCTGCGCGTACCTCGTCTGCATGCATGGGAATGTGATAGACGTGGTGGAGATATGCCTAAAAGGCAATAATAAAAGTTTTTATTATTATATCTTTATATTTATGATGAATATTTGTATCTCATGTTATAATTGTATTAACCGGAAATATTAATACTTTTTTTTAAACATAAAAGAGTCCCTAGTAAAGACTTTTGTTAGACTATCTTGTTGATTAATAGATGATCATGATTTCCTGATCATGGACATTGGATGTCATTAATAACAAGATCATATCGTTAGGAGAATGATGTGATGAACACACTCCTATAATTAGCGTAGCATAATATCAAATAATTTTAAGTTCGTTTGCTATAAGCTTTCAAATACATAGTAACCTAAATCTTTCGACCATGAGATCATGTTAATCACCATCACCGAATGGCTACTTTGATGACATCAAACACCACTTCATAACTGAGTGGTTATAAATGTGGCATTGAGTATTCTGAAAGTATGTGTTGAAGCAAATGGATCAAGAGTGAGATTTGTCCATCGATATGACGAATAGATATACTTTGGGCCCTCTTGGTGGAATTTCATCCAATTGGCTTGCAAGCATGTGACTAGGTCATAAGGAATAGCATATCACAGAACGAGTAAAGAGTACTTATCGATAACGAGGATGAACTAGGTATAGAGATACCGATGATCAAACCTCGGATAAGTAAAGTATCACGAGACAAAGGGAAATTGGTATCGTATGTAAATGGTTCATTCGATCACAAAGTCACCATAGAAATATGTGGGAGCCATAATGGATTTCCAGATTCCTCTAATGGTTATTGATCGGAGAGCTGTCTCGATCATGTCTACATAGTTCACGAACCGTAGGGAGACACACTTAAGGATTCGAGATATAGAATATGAGTTGGAGACCGAATGTTGTTCGGAGTCTCGGATTGGATCCAGAACATCATGAGGAGATCCGCAATGGTCCGGAGAATAAGATTCATATAAGGAAAGTCAATTTACGGGGTTCGGAAATGTTTTAGGTGTTTTAACCAGAAGCTTCTAGAATGTTCTAGAAGGTCCACCACCCCGGGAAGGGGTACATGGAATGTGCCATACCAATGTGGAATGGTTGCATAATACCCTAGACTAACTGGGCGAGGAAATTGGATGAGAGATCAAACTCTAGTTTGATTAGATCAGAAATTTGTTTGAAAAAGTCAAATCCTAGTGGAGGAAGGAGAGGAAACCTAGAGAGAAGAGGTTTCCCTCTCCCTCCCCAAGCCGCCAGCCACAAAGAGAGTTGCGGGAGGACTCGGCCACCCTGGCCGCCTCCCTCCACCTATATAAGGAGGGAAGGGGGCGCCACACCCTTTGACCCCTTGACCTAGGCCGCTGCCCCTCTCCAAGTCGCCATCTCCTACACCCTAGCTGCCGGTGCCTCCCTCTCCTTGGCGCCTACACCCTAGACGCCGAGGACCTCTCTCCTCCACCATACCTGCTCCGGCTTAGGCGAAGCCCTGCAGGATCTACTCCTCCACCTCCACCACCACACCGTCGTGCTACTAGAATCGCAAGGAGATCTACAACCTCCGCTGCCTGCTGGAACAAGGGAGAGGAAGGTCTTCATCAACTACCGTATGTGTGACGGACTGCGGAAGCGCTGTCGGAACATGGCGCTGGAAGGATCATCTACACGATCTTGAGATCGGCAAGTGAACGACTACATCAACCATGAGAATCTGATCTTGTTAAACGCTTTGGATCTACAAGGGTTAGTACTCTACAAACTCGTTGCACCGATCTCGTAGATTAGATCTTGGCTTTTGTGTATTCATGCGATAATTTTTTTTTGTTTTCCATGCTACGAACCCCTATAGTGGTATCAGATCCGACTCTATGCGTAAATCTGTTGCACGAGTAGAACACAATGGTTTTGTGGGCATTGATGCTTTTGTTGTCGATTGCTTTTTGTGTACTTTGCATATTGTGGGATGGTGGGATGAAGCGGCCGAGGCTAACCTTACATGTCATCATACATGAGACTTGCTCCACATTTAACGTGCAACTTGCATTGCACAAGTGGCTTTGCGGGTGTCTGCCTCTCCCACCATAGTGAAGATTCAATTTACAACGGGCACTTGACAATACTTGTATCAACATTGTGGTTCATGTTCGTAAGTTAGAACGGTTCTTATTCGAAAGCCCCAATCACGTAAAACATACAAAGAAAATTATAGGCGTCTAACTTGTTTTTGCAGGGCTTGTGTTGTGATGTGATATGACCATGATTATGATTATATATGATGTATGCAATGATCCTTATTGTAAGTTGGCAACCGGCAGGAGCCTTATGGTTGTCTTTAAGACCTGCATGTCTATTCATCAAAGTAGTTGTAATAGTTGCTATTGGTGTTGGACAACCATGAAGCGACGCCATTGACCTTGACGCCACGCCAGTAATGATGGAGATCATGTTTGTGCTTGGAGATGGAGATCGAAGGCACAAGAAGAAAGGCCATATCATATCACATATTATGAATTGCATGTGATGTTAATCCTTTTTATGCATCTTGTATTGCTTAGATCGCGATGGTAGCATTATAAGATGATCCCTCTCACTAAATATTAAGTAATAAATTGTTCGTCCTTAGTAGGCACTGTTGCCAAGACTCGTCGTTTCAAAGCACCACGTGATAATCGGGTGCGATAGATTCTACGTGTGCAAGCCAGATTTGACATGTGGATACTAAGTTTAACCTTGACGAGCCTAGCATGTACATACATGGTCTCGGAACACGGAATACCAAAAGGTAAAGCATGAGTCATATAGATGATATGATAAACATGTTGACTGCTCACCTTTGAAACTACATCATCTCTCGTGATGATCGGACTTGATGTAGTGGATTTGGTTCGTGTGATCACTAAAACAATGTGAGGGACTTTGTTTCGAGTGTGAGTTCACCTAGTTAATTTAAGAATTAAATATGAACTCAATTGATCATAAACTTAGTCTAAAACTTTTGCAAATATTTAGATCATGGCAACCCCTACCACCATTTTTAATGCGTTCCTAGAGAAAAAAGTTGAAATACAATGGAAGCAACTTCACAAAATGGTTATGTAACATGAGTATTGTCCTCGATACTGGAAATTTGACCTATGTGCTACCGTGTCTCCGGATGAGCACAATGTGTATGACACAAATGTAACTACCTCGGTGAATTACGCTCCTAGTTACAAGCCTGGATGAACGGAAATGGTTGAAATAGTACGGTGGGGCCCAAATGCCACTCACAGGTAGACCTTTCGGCCGTCCCAACCATTTCCAAACATCGGGACAAGAACGGGCGGCGTAATCGGCAGGCGAAGGGATCAACTACATACACAAATGAGTATGTATGCAAGCCACCATACAATAGTACATCAGAGCCATTCCATCTAAAAGAAAGGAAATATAGCAACGCCATACGGCAAGATCCAAATATCCTAGATAGATATAATAGTTTAGGATATCTCCTCATACATCAATCAACAGAGTATCAAGCGGAAGCGGAAGACAAAATCCGAGTACGGATAAGAAGCAAATCGGCATAAGATGCCCCATAAATAAGCACATCCCGCCCACAGATCTCACGGATCCCCGTTCCCGGAATCTCTACACCGAATGATCGTTGCCCACATCGTCCGTCTCTTCCACCCAGTATCCATCTTGCGAATGTACCTGTCCATCTGAACCAATAATTTATCGTGTGAGACCCTAGGGGTACTCAGCAAGTCTTTATGCCTCTAAAAGGGGACACAACCTGGGGTGACGCAATTGCAGCAAAAGATAAACCCTAACAATTCTACAGATACTCGCTAACCATCCGCCTAACCAGAGATAGACGGATGTCCGTGAATTAATAACAACAGTTATAACAGTAATAAAGGTAATCTTAACAGATCCATCCTCCTCCTCGCTTACCGACGAGGAAGCGGACGAACCACCCCCCCAACCGTTGGCAGTTTTATTATCCATTCCATGAGTGTTGCACTATTTACTAGTCAGGTACCTAGTCTAGTCAATTTAAGAGCGGTACTTTAGTTATGCTTGTCTATGATCGAAAAACTGTGCTCCAAGTCGTCCATACCCGCGGACACGGCTTTCAGAAAGTTTTACCCTGCAGGGGTGCACAAATAGCAACACACACTCGATATGCCTCGGAAAAACCAAATCAAAACCCAACGAGGCAGTCACGACAAAGCGATCACAGGATTCAGAAATATTTCAGGGGGCCACCCCATTGAGCTACCCGCAACGAAGCTAGCTGACTCCGAGACGGTCTCAAGGTTTGTGGAGCCGGCTGTAAACGACTGGGAACCCGAAAGTGTGACTGGGCTTGTCGATACAGCGAAAACGGGTCACGGACCTAAACAGTACAGTGTGCTCCTCGCACAATCTTAAATAAAGCAGTAAAGCATGGCATAAGTACAGGATCGTAAATAAAACCTCAAACTAGTTTGTGGCCCTCAAGAAATAAGAATGAATCAAGCTCTGGCTCAGGGGGGTCCATAAGGCCTCCCGGATGTGGATAGCGCGAATATTCTTGGAACAGGAATCAAGTACTCGGGGTCTTACGGGACACAAGTGAGCATAAAAACCAAATAACAGATATTGCTCACCGGTGCCACTTTCATTAGTTATCCCATTACTACTCAGGTTAAGTTGTTTAGGTACCTCGTTATTCACCAGACACTCACATACCCTACACATGCTGTTCTACGACTCGCATGGCTCACACAACTCCTGTAGTAATGGCTCATGGGATGGAGGAACAAGCTTCGGTGGGGTTTAAATGTAAAGGCTATGCAATACTTGGGATTCAATTTAATGCAATCGCGACTCAATGATGCAAGAATAAGAAAGAGGCAATAGGTACTATATGAATGCAAGCATGTGGTAGTGCTTGCCTGGCAGCTCAGTTGAAGCAAGGAATGGATCTGGGTAGTGCTCCTGGTTCTCTTGATATATCCCCTGCTCAGCGTCTATTCGAAGAAGAACCAAACAAACAAGGGCCAACATAAATAAGGTGCACAAGCATATGATTAAATGCATCAAGCAAACAATCATGCCATGATGAATGATGCACAATTTGCATGGCAATTAAGTAGCATGGCATGGGTGAGGTGTGGAATACAATATTAAAGTATTTTATTTAGTTTTGAGCTCATTTTATTCTCATATTAGTTGCTGTATACTTTATATTTATATGATGCATGCTTCAAATCAAACCATGGAATGCATAAACAGAAAGGTCTCGTCGAGCTAATCATTTTGGACATATTATTTATTAAATTTGGAGTTATAAATCAAAAGTTATTAATTATTTAAGAAAAAGGGGCATTTGTTGTAATTTAAATAAACTTGGAAATTTAAGTGTTCAAAATATATTTTGGATTGCATATTTGAAATCCTCACATTTTTCTGATTTGAAAACATATATTATTTGTTTAAATTGGATTTATATTTTAAAAGTTATTTAAAAAAAACAGAATTTAATTTGAATTTAAATAATTAAAAAAAGATTTGAATTTTAAAACAGAAACAGATAATACTTTTTATACCTAGACAGATTTAGCCACTGTCGCTGACAGGTGGGGTCGGCTGCTGACTGGGACGCACGCGCGCACAGAGTCTTTCACACCGGGGCTATGGCTAGCCACCGCGAATGACAGGCGGGCCAGGGCGGAGCGGGCCACGTGCCAGCGAGCGAGCGCGCAGGGGCTGACAGGTGGGGCCGCGGCTGGAGCGCGGGTTGCGAACGAGAAAAGCCAGGGGGTTTCCTGTAAAAGCGCTAGCGCGGCTGACTAGTGGGCCTAGCTGGACCGCGGGCTGAGCAGAAAAGAAACGGAGGGGGGTATCTGCAAAAAGTGGGTCGCTACTGTTTTTCTTCTCTCTGAACCTCTGACGACACGACGGTGCGCGACAGGCGCAGCGCGGCGCGGGCGGGGATCGATCTCTCGACCTGGGGCTCGCGCGCGGAAGCGGCTACCGCTGCGCTGGTCTGGGCTTGGTGTCTGGGAGGCGCGCGTGGCCTAGCTAGGGTTTCGGTGCGGGCGGGAGCGAGCAGACGCCAGC
This sequence comes from Avena sativa, assembly GCA_916181665.1. Classification (NCBI taxonomy): domain Eukaryota; kingdom Viridiplantae; phylum Streptophyta; class Magnoliopsida; order Poales; family Poaceae; genus Avena; species Avena sativa. Next base: position 293,026,146 of record OV702296.1, read on the forward strand.
AAACGACGGCGCGCAGAGGGTGCTCGACGAAAAGATCGACGACCCTAGGCGACGACAGCGCGGCGGAGCGTGTCTAGGAGGTCAGGTGGCTCACCGGGAGGGCGTCGGTGGTGTTCGTGCGGGCCGAGACGCTGGCGATCGTCGACGATGCAGAGGCCGGCGTTCTAGGGTTTCTCGTCGGCCTCGCGCTGGTTCTGGCGGCTCCGGTGCTTCTTCTCCTCGATGGCGGTACAGGGGGTGGTGTAGGGGCTCGCCTTGGTCTCCTCGATCACCCCCCCGACGTGCTTGTCGTCTGGAACGGCGGGGCGCGGTGGAGGCCGAGGGTGCCGGCGATGGCGTAGCCGGTGACGATGGAGAAGAGAGGGGGAGAGGGCAGGGCGCCTTCGGGGTGGATCTGGGGTAGCTGGGCGAGGCGGAGTGGTTGGATAGGGACGGAGAGGGAGCGGGGTGCCGTGGGGAGGTGGTGGACGATAAAGGTGGCTCGGCCACCTTTTTGTCCTCCTCCTCACGTGCTCGGCTGGGAGGCCAGGGCAGGGCCAGGGGCTGGCAGGTGGGGACGGCCAAGGCCAAGGGAGGCAGGGGCAGGTTCGGGCTAGGGCCCCTAGGGCAGAGAGAGAGCAAGAGAGAGAGAGGGGGGAGTAGCCTCGGGTTGGAGCTCTAGGGTAGGGGGGATGGGAGGCTCGGGTTGGGGTGGCCTCGGGGAGAGGTAGATAGGGTCGGGGTGAGGTGTCCAGGGAGAGAGGGTGGCCGGTGGGGTCAGCTAGGTGAGAGAGAGGGGGAGGCCGAGAGAGAGAGAGGGTGAGATGGTAGCTTAGGGTTTGGGTTTAGCTAGATGGGGGGGGTGATGGTTTAGATGAGGTAGGAGGTTTAGAGAGAGGAAAGATGAGGTGGTGGCAAGCTCAAGCAAACACAAGATCAAGCCCACACAAGATCTAGCCAAAGAAGAGAATGTGGTGAAGGAGGTTTAGGCATGACCAAATAAGATCAAGCTAAAGAGAGAGAGAGAGAGAGATAGATGAGAGAAGGCATGAACCAACCAAAAACAAGGAGAACCCAAAAGACAAGCAAAAGATGGTACTTGCATGGCCCATGCAAATATTTAATGCCATGCTTATGTTGTGAAAACAAGATGATTTACATGGCATTATTACTATGCATTCCAAAATGTGGAGTAAGGCCCAAGCAAAAGAATCTAGAAAGAATTCCATGTGGAGTATATGGAGATGATCACATTGGATTATATTTGGGGCTTTGCTAGTGTGTATATGCCACTAGGTATTTAGTAAGCCCTCAAAAATACCCCAACATGATGATAACCCCAAAACCACACATATGGAAGCTAGGAAAGGTTCCACTCACAAGGCATGCAAAGGTGGCCATGTGGCTCTCATGTTTCAATATTGTGAAAACAACATGATGCTAAGATGAGGGCATGTGGAAAAGAATTGGATCCATCCCAACCCACATGAGCTAGAGGTAAACTCAATAAATGCCAAGCTCATATTTAGTTGGATGGTGGGATTATAAGGTGGTGAAAGAAGTAAGGTGGTGGAGTTAATAAGAGATATGCCCCCAACTCAACTTGGGCATTAAACAATATATCAAGAACCAAATACAATATCAAGAGGCAAATACAATTAATAATAAATATGAGATGAGAACCAAATCAAAAAGGGTTTTATATGATGCTCAAATGCAAGGAGGCATGATGACATGAGCATGATATAATGATGATGCAACAATTATATATTTGAAGTAGCCATATATCTAGACTAGGCTAGTAGCATTGCAATTGTTAGACAATTGGGATGCTACAACTCTCCCCCACTAAACAAGAATCTCGCCCCGAGATTCCTAGGAAAAAGAAAGCAACACAAGGATAGGCGGGTGTCCGAACGAAGGTGACCCTCACGTTCCTAAGGTGATGAAGAACTGAATGGTGCGACCACTACACCTTGCAAAACTTGCTAGACTTGTTGCGAGTCTTGCGTTTTGCTAGAGAAACGACGGGTAGAAGAGTTGAAGGATTAACGTGAGACAAGAAGGATAGGATAGACATAGCTCCGGTTTTCTCAAGAAACAAGATAAAAGAATAGAACCACTTGTGAAAAGAAGGGGAAGATGATGCAGCATGGATAAAGAAAGGCACACCGATAAGATTAAAGATTTACCGATACTAGAGAGGATGAATCTTTGTCTCGCCGGAAGAAAAGAGCTAGATTGGAAAGGTTTTGAACCACTATGACAATAGCATCGTATCCTCTCTCGGATTGGGGAAAAAGAAGTTCGGAAACAATATTGCCTTCAAACAATAGAATCCCTTGATATGAACCGAAAGATTTAGTTAGACATCGCCGGATTAGATTCTTGTTGCGCCGGTAAGAACCAAAGGATCACGCAATTGAGGTGCGCGGCTATAACTTCCAGAGGTGGATGTGAAGCCAGATTACCACAGAAAAGAATTGATGGAAACAGAGAGAGATAGCTTCCTTTCATCTTGTTTGGGGATGTAGGGCACCGGTAGAAAGACGAGGATAGAAAGGAGTTTGCGTTGTTTCCACCAGATAACAGAAGATTTTGCTCCGTGTAGGAAAGATAGATCGCCAACAAGAGGTTATTGATTACTTTCTTCGAGAGAGCACTCCGGAAAGACAAGGACGGAAGTAAAAGTATCAAGAGATAAAGGCCACTTCTAACTTCCGTGGGACGAGTGAAATCACATCAGTTCACTAATTCAATGTACAAGAGCGAATGATAAGAGTAGTGGTATGGTAGCTACTCCATCCCGCACTCAAAGCATTACTCCGCACATGAATAAGAAAACCATGCAACCCAACTACCGAAACAGACTGAAGGTATTGACAAGGAGAGCTCATGGAACTCCGCTAGAAAACAAGGATAGATACAAACGATTCCCGGATCCAAGATAGATAAGGGTGATGATGTTGTCGTCATACCTGATGTAACAAGCCACCGGAAAGATATGAAGGAAGATCATGGAGACAACTGCAAGATTCAACAACTACCGAAAAGATAACACCAACTTGAACAGAAGGATTACGAAAGATCTGAAAAGTCTTCATGGCCTCCGGTGGATTGAGCATAGATGATAGAACGAGAGGGTTTCAAAAGATTACTTGGCGAGACTGAGGTGGAAAAGAACTCCATGTTCTTCTTGAAAAGATTGAGAGAGATTTAGCAGTCTTGGGAAAAACTTTAGCAGAACGACGATGATAACTTGCCAACAAGGAACAACTCCGGATTGGTTGAGGATGGAGGATGGAATTAACAATGGACTTGCTAATTCCAGAATTGAAGAAGATGCACTGGAAGAATAGATTATCTGGTCCTTCGGATGAAAAAGAGATGCCGCCTGATTCACATTGTCGATCGGATCACCGGTTTCAAAGATAAAGAGATCTTGGATAAGAAACGATGATATAGCTTTGCTTATGGTATGAGCTATCAGAGACGAAAAAGATGTGCAGATATGGAGTTGAAAAAGATGTGCAGCATGATGAACAGATGATAGACCGCCTTATTGCTTTGGAAAACTCTGGATTGAGCGCCGGTGACAAAAGAATGATTTAGCATGGACATGCTGATAAAAGAGAGATAGATAATGTTTCACACACGACTGAAAAGGAGTGTGGAAACACAGATGGATCAAAGAAAAAAAATTCCGCATTTTTGGCATTAAAATACCAATAGATGCGCAAAATCTCTTAGCAGATAGAGATAAGCTACTGATGATTTCACAGAACGTGGAGTTGCTAGAAGGAAGGACACCCTTAAGAAGATGGCACCGGTTAACAAGGAGTCAGATAGATCACGCCGGTTTTCAAAAGCCTGTCAGTATGGAATGTACCAACAGTTGATAACCAAAAGGCCGATAAGATAACAACTTGGATGCAACAGATAGACAAGGAATTACACACACACACACTCACACACACAGATACACAACCTATGGTACTACGGAAACCCAGAACACGTGAATCCTAGTTTGAATTTAAGACGAGGATTGAAAACGTTACACTTCCTTACCAGAAAAGGGTGGGTGGGTGGGTAAGAAGAAAAGTGGAAGCAGTCCTACTCTCGCGTTTTGTTTTTCCCTAATATACATAACTACCAAAATATTTGCTAGACAGACAACGACCATTTGGCTGAGACCCTGAAGGTCGGGATGGCTCTGATACCAATTGTAACTACCTCGGTGAATTACGCTCCTAGTTACAAGCCTGGATGAACGGAAATGGTTGAAATAGTACGGTGGGGCCCAAATGCCACTCACAGGTAGACCTTTCGGCCGTCCCAACCATTTCCAAACATCGGGACAAGAACGGGCGGCGTAATCGGCAGGCGAAGGGATCAACTACATACACAAATGAGTATGTATGCAAGCCACCATACAATAGTACATCAGAGCCATTCCATCTAAAAGAAAGGAAATATAGCAACGCCATACGGCAAGATCCAAATATCCTAGATAGATATAATAGTTTAGGATATCTCCTCATACATCAATCAACAGAGTATCAAGCGGAAGCGGAAGACAAAATCCGAGTACGGATAAGAAGCAAATCGGCATAAGATGCCCCATAAATAAGCACATCCCGCCCACAGATCTCACGGATCCCCGTTCCCGGAATCTCTACACCGAATGATCGTTGCCCACATCGTCCGTCTCTTCCACCCAGTATCCATCTTGCGAATGTACCTGTCCATCTGAACCAATAATTTATCGTGTGAGACCCTAGGGGTACTCAGCAAGTCTTTATGCCTCTAAAAGGGGACACAACCTGGGGTGACGCAATTGCAGCAAAAGATAAACCCTAACAATTCTACAGATACTCGCTAACCATCCGCCTAACCAGAGATAGACGGATGTCCGTGAATTAATAACAACAGTTATAACAGTAATAAAGGTAATCTTAACAGATCCATCCTCCTCCTCGCTTACCGACGAGGAAGCGGACGAACCACCCCCCCAACCGTTGGCAGTTTTATTATCCATTCCATGAGTGTTGCACTATTTACTAGTCAGGTACCTAGTCTAGTCAATTTAAGAGCGGTACTTTAGTTATGCTTGTCTATGATCGAGAAACTGTGCTCCAAGTCGTCCATACCCGCGGACACGGCTTTCAGAAAGTTTTACCCTGCAGGGGTGCACAAATAGCAACACACACTCGATATGCCTCGGAAAAACCAAATCAAAACCCAACGAGGCAGTCACGACAAAGCGATCACAGGATTCAGAAATATTTCAGGGGGCCACCCCATTGAGCTACCCGCAACGAAGCTAGCTGACTCCGAGACGGTCTCAAGGTTTGTGGAGCCGGCTGTAAACGACTGGGAACCCGAAAGTGTGACTGGGCTTGTCGATACAGCGAAAACGGGTCACGGACCTAAACAGTACAGTGTGCTCCTCGCACAATCTTAAATAAAGCAGTAAAGCATGGCATAAGTACAGGATCATAAATAAAACCTCAAACTAGTTTGTGGCCCTCAAGAAATAAGAATGAATCAAGCTCTGGCTCAGGGGGGTCCATAAGGCCTCCCGGATGTGGATAGCGCGAATATTCTTGGAACAGGAATCAAGTACTCGGGGTCTTACGGGACACAAGTGAGCATAAAAACCAAATAACAGATATTGCTCACCGGTGCCACTTTCATTAGTTATCCCATTACTACTCAGGTTAAGTTGTTTAGGTACCTCGTTATTCACCAGACACTCACATACCCTACACATGCTGTTCTACGACTCGCATGGCTCACACAACTCCTGTAGTAATGGCTCATGGGATGGAGGAACAAGCTTCGGTGGGGTTTAAATGTAAAGGCTATGCAATACTTGGGATTCAATTTAATGCAATCGCGACTCAATGATGCAAGAATAAGAAAGAGGCAATAGGTACTATATGAATGCAAGCATGTGGTAGTGCTTGCCTGGCAGCTCAGTTGAAGCAAGGAATGGATCTGGGTAGTGCTCCTGGTTCTCTTGATATATCCCCTGCTCAGCGTCTATTCGAAGAAGAACCAAACAAACAAGGGCCAACATAAATAAGGTGCACAAGCATATGATTAAATGCATCAAGCAAACAATCATGCCATGATGAATGATGCACAATTTGCATGGCAATTAAGTAGCATGGCATGGGTGAGGTGTGGAATACAATATTAAAGTATTTTATTTAGTTTTGAGCTCATTTTATTCTCATATTAGTTGCTGTATACTTTATATTTATATGATGCATGCTTCAAATCAAACCATGGAATGCATAAACAGAAAGGTCTCGTCGAGCTAATCATTTGGACATATTATTTATTAAATTTGGAGTTATAAATCAAAAGTTATTAATTATTTAAGAAAAAGGGGCATTTGTTGTAATTTAAATAAACTTGGAAATTTAAGTGTTCAAAATATATTTTGGATTGCATATTTGAAATCCTCACATTTTTCTGATTTGAAAACATATATTATTTGTTTAAATTGGATTTATATTTTAAAAGTTATTTAAAAAAAACAGAATTTAATTTGAATTTAAATAATTAGAAAAAGATTTGAATTTTAAAACAGAAACAGATAATACTTTTTATACCCAGACAGATTTAGCCACTGTCGCTGACAGGTGGGGTCGGCTGCTGACTGGGACGCACGCGCGCACAGAGTCTTTCACACCGGGGCTATGGCTAGCCACCGCGAATGACAGGCGGGCCAGGGCGGAGCGGGCCACGTGCCAGCGAGCGAGCGCGCAGGGGCTGACAGGTGGGGCCGCGGCTGGAGCGCGGGTTGCGAACGAGAAAAGCCAGGGGGTTTCCTGTAAAAGCGCTAGCGCGGCTGACTAGTGGGCCTAGCTGGACCGCGGGCTGAGCAGAAAAGAAACGGAGGGGGGTATCTGCAAAAAGTGGGTCGCTACTGTTTTTCTTCTCTCTGAACCTCTGACGACACGACGGTGCGCGATAGGCGCAGCGCGGCGCGGGCGGGGATCGATCTCTCGACCTGGGGCTCGCGCGCGGAAGCGGCTACCGCTGCGCTGGTCTGGGCTTGGTGTCTGGGAGGCGCGCGTGGCCTAGCTAGGGTTTCGGTGCGGGCGGGAGCGAGCAGACGCCAGCGAACGACGGCGCGCAGAGGGTGCTCGACGAAAAGATCGACGGCCCTAGGCGACGACAGCGCGGCGGAGCGTGTCTAGGAGGTCAGGTGGCTCACCGGGAGGGCGTCGGTGGTGTTCGTGCGGGCCGAGACGCTGGCGATCGTCGACGATGCAGAGGCCGGCGTTCTAGGGTTTCTCGTCGGCCTCGCGCTGGTTCTGGCGGCTCCGGTGCTTCTTCTCCTCGATGGCGGTACAGGGGTGGTGTAGGGGCTCGCCTTGGTCTCCTCGATCACCCCCCCGACGTGCTTGTCGTCTGGAACGGCGGGGCGCGGTGGAGGCCGAGGGTGCCGGCGATGGCGTAGCCGGTGACGATGGAGAAGAGAGGGGGAGAGGGCAGGGCGCCTTCGGGGTGGATCTGGGGTAGCTGGGCGAGGCGGAGTGGTTGGATAGGGACGGAGAGGGAGCGGGGTGCCGTGGGGAGGTGGTGGACGATAAAGGTGGCTCGGCCACCTTTTTGTCCTCCTCCTCACGTGCTCGGCTGGGAGGCCAGGGCAGGGCCAGGGGCTGGCAGGTGGGGACGGCCAAGGCCAAGGGAGGCAGGGGCAGGTTCGGGCTAGGGCCCCTAGGGCAGAGAGAGCAAGAGAGAGAGAGAGGGGGGAGTAGCCTCGGGTTGGAGCTCTAGGGTAGGGGGGATGGGAGGCTCGGGTTGGGGTGGCCTCGGGGAGAGGTAGCTAGGGTCGGGGTGAGGTGTCCAGGGAGAGAGGGTGGCCGGTGGGGTCAGCTAGGTGAGAGAGAGGGGGAGGCCGAGAGAGAGAGAGGGTGAGATGGTAGCTTAGGGTTTGGGTTTAGCTAGATGGGGGGGTGATGGTTTAGATGAGGTAGGAGGTTTAGAGAGAGGAAAGATGAGGTGGTGGCAAGCTCAAGCAAACACAAGATCAAGCCCACACAAGATCTAGCCAAAGAAGAGAATGTGGTGAAGGAGGTTTAGGCATGACCAAATAAGATCAAGCTAAAGAGAGAGAGAGAGAGATAGATGAGAGAAGGCATGAACCAACCAAAAACAAGGAGAACCCAAAAGACAAGCAAAAGATGGTACTTGCATGGCCCATGCAAATATTTAATGCCATGCTTATGTTGTGAAAACAAGATGATTTACATGGCATTATTACTATGCATTCCAAAATGTGGAGTAAGGCCCAAGCAAAAGAATCTAGAAAGAATTCCATGTGGAGTATATGGAGATGATCACATTGGATTATATTTGGGGCTTTGCTAGTGTGTATATGCCACTAGGTATTTAGTAAGCCCTCAAAAATACCCCAACATGATGATAACCCCAAAACCACACATATGGAAGCTAGGAAAGGTTCCACTCACAAGGCATGCAAAGGTGGCCATGTGGCTCTCATGTTTCAATATTGTGAAAACAACATGATGCTAAGATGAGGGCATGTGGAAAAGAATTGGATCCATCCCAACCCACATGAGCTAGAGGTAAACTCAATAAATGCCAAGCTCATATTTAGTTGGATGGTGGGATTATAAGGTGGTGAAAGAAGTAAGGTGGTGGAGTTAATAAGAGATATGCCCCCAACTCAACTTGGGCATTAAACAATATATCAAGAACCAAATACAATATCAAGAGGCAAATACAATTAATAATGCATATGAGATGAGAACCAAATCAAAAAGGGTTTTATATGATGCTCAAATGCAAGGAGGCATGATGACATGAGCATGATATAATGATGATGCAACAATTATATATTTGAAGTAGCCATATATCTAGACTAGGCTAGTAGCATTGCAATTGTTAGACAATTGGGATGCTACAACAAAGCATGATGACTACAATCTTGTGAAATATGTGATCCTTATGTCGATGGATCCTGCGCTCCAAGAATGCTTTGAACTTAGAAGCACTACTTCCATGGTGAAGGAACTCAAAGCCATGCTTGAGAGCCAAATCCGTGCTGAGATATACATGATCTCCAGCGAGTTCTTTGGTGTTATGATGAAGGAACATAACTCTATAAACGATCACATCATGATGATGATGCACTATGTTCAACGTCTCAAGGTACTAGGATATGAAATCTCAGTTGATCTTGTGATAGATAGAGTTCTGCAATCGCTCACACCCAATTACAAAAGGTTTGTGCTGAGTTACAAGATACATGGTGCGATTGGATCACTTACTGAACTTGCTGCCACTTTGGCGGCTGCCGAAGTAGACATGAATAAAAAGGATGAGCTCAAGGGTAACTTCGAAGGCAACAAATCCGTTGTTGCACCTGAGAAGAAGACCCAAGTTGGTGCTAGTCCTGATGCAGAATGCTTTTATTGCAAAGAGTGTGGTCACTAGAAGCGGAATTGCCCCAAGTAACTGGCAGATCTGAAGAACGGAAACATCAATAAGAAAGGTATGTTCGATATAAATGTTATTGATATGTATCTGAATAGTAATCGTAGTACTATCTGGGTATTTGAAACTGATTCGGTTGCTCATATGTGTAATTCGAAATAGGTGCTGCAGAATAAACAAGACTAGCGAGAGACGATGTGACGATGCGTGTTGGAAATGGCTCCAAGGATGATGTGATCGCTGTCGGCACACTCCCTCTTCATCTACCATCGGGATTAGTTTTATACTTAAATAATTGTTATTTGGTGTCTGTGTTAAGCATGAACATTATATCTAGATCTTGTTTACTGCGATGTTTACTTGTTTAAATCCGAGAATAATGGATGTTCGATTTATATGAGTAATATCTTTTATGGTCATGCACCTATGATATATTGTCTATTCCTATTGAATCTCGATAGTAGTGATACACATGTTCATAATATAGATGCTAAACGATTGAAATTGAATGATAATTCTACATACATGTGGCACTATCGTCTTGTCACATTGGAGTGAAGCGTATGAAGAAACTTCATTCCGATGGACTTATTGAATCACTTGAAAGATGTGAAGCATGTCTGATGGGAAAATGACTAAAACTCCATTCTCTGGTATAATGGAGCGAGCTACAGACTTATTGGAAATCATACATACCGATGTGTGTGGCCCAATGAGTGTGGCATCGCGTGGTGGTTATCGTTATATTCTTACTTTCACGGATGAATTGAGTAGATATGGGTATATCTATTTCATGAAACATAAGTCCGAAACTTTCGAGAAGTTTAAGGAGTTTCAAAGTGAAGTAGAGAATCATTAAATTTCTGTGATCTGATCGTGGAGGTGAGTATCTAAGTTACAAATTTGGCGAGCATTTAAAGAAATGCAGAATACTTTCACAATTAACACCGCCGGGAACACCACACCGTAATGGAGTGTCTGAACATCGTAATCGAACTCTCTTAGATATGGTTCGTTCTATGATGTCTTATAGATTTATCGTTATATTTTTGGGGTTATGCATTAGAAACATCCGCACTCACTTTAAAATAGGGCACCATCTAAATCCGTTGAAACGACACCGTATGAATTATGGTTTGGTAAGAAACCTAAATTTTCGTTCCTTAAAGTTTGGGGTTGCGAAGCTTATGTAAAGAAGTTACAGCCTGACAAGCTTGAATCCAAAGCGGAAAAATGTGTCTTCATAGGATATCCAAAGGAAACTATTGGGTATACCTTCTATCATAGATTTGAAGGCAAAAATCTTCGTTGCCAAGAATGGATCCTTTCTCGAGAAGGAGTTTCTCTTGAAAGAAGTGACTAGAAGGAAAGTATAACTCAACGAGGTTGTCGAACCTTCTCTCGGATTTGAGAGTAGCGCAACACCAGAAAATGTTCTTGTGCCGCCTGCACCAATAAGAGAGGAAGCTAATGATAAAGATCATGAAACTTCGAATGAAGTTACTACTGAACCTCCTAGGTCGACGAGGACTCATACCACTCCTGATTGGTATGATCCTTTTATGAATGTCATGTTGGTGGACAACACTGACGATCCTGCGACATATGAGGAAGCAATGATGAGCCCAGATTCCCAACAAATGGCAAGAAGCCATGAAATCCGAGATTGGATCCATGTACGAAAACCAAGTATGGACTTTGGTGGACTTAACGGATGGCCGCAAGGCTGTCAAGAACAAATGGATTTTTAAGAATAAAACAGATGCTAATGGTAATGTAACTGTTTATGAAGCTCAACTTGTCACGAAAGGTTTCCAAAAAATTCAAGGAGTTGACTATGATGAGACTTTCTCACCGGTAGCGAAGCTAAAGTCTATGAGGATTTTGTTAGCAATCACTTCATATTACGATTATGAGATATGGATGATGGATGTCAAAACGACGTTCCTCAATGGTGACATGGAAGAAGAGTTCTATATGGTACAGCCCAAAGGTTTTATTGATCCTAAAGATGCTAACAAGGTATGCAAACTTCAATGGTCCATTTATGGATTGAAGCAAGCATCCCGGAGCTGGAATCAATGTTTTGATAAGGTGACCAAAAGCTTTGGATTTATACAAACTTATGGATAAGCTTGTATTTACAAGAAAGTGAGTGGGAGCTCTGTAGCATTCTTAGTACTATATGTAGATGACATATTGTTGATTGGGAATGATATAGAACTTCTTAAAAGTGTCAAATACTACTCGAATAATAGTTTTTCAATGAAGGATCTTGGCAAAGTGATACTTCGGAAACGTATCTATAATTTTTGATGTTCCATGCTTGTTTAGTATCTACTTTGCTTTGTCTACACTTTGAGATGTTTTTATATGTTTTCTGGTACTAACCTATTAACAAGATGCCATAGTGCCAGTTGCCTGTTTTCTTCTGTTTTTGGTTCCAAAAAGGCAGAAAATCAATATTCTCAGAATTGGATGAGACAAAATCAAAGTCAATATTTTACCGTGGGGAACACGGAGCCAGAGTACAAGACGGAGGGGAGGCACCAGGGGGCCACACCCCCTGGCGGCGCAGGCTAGGGCTAGCTGCCCCTAGGGGGGTGTGACCACCCTGGCCGCCCCTGCCTCGCCTCTTCGCCTATAAAGACCCCCCGATGCAGAAACCTTGAGTACCCGATCAATATTACACGAAACCGTCTAAAGTCGCCGCCACCATCGTCCCTAGATCGGGGTATCTGAAGCTCTTCCCGGCACCCTGCCGGAGGGGAGATCATCCCGGAGGCCTGATGACCCACAAGTATAGGGGATCACAATAGTCTTCAAGGGTAGTATTACCCAATTTATTGATTCGACACAAGGGGAGCCAAGGAATACTTATAAGCCTTAACAACTGAGCTATCAATTCAGCTGCACCTGAAAATAGTCTTGCTCACAGTAGTTTATCAGTAGCAATAGTTTTGTAGTAGCAATAGCAAAGTAATAGCAACAGTAGAACAAAAGCAATAGTAACAATAGTAGCAAACAATAGGATATGAGTGCGGTAGGCATAGGGATGGATGGACGGGCGTTGCATGGAAAATTCTAAACATGTAACTTCAAGATCTAGGGCAATTGCAGATAAATAATATAAAGCATCCAAGTACTAAACAATCATAGGCATGTGTTCCATCTATAGTCATATGTGCTCGCAATGAGAACTTGCACAACATATTTTGTCCTGCCAGCCCGTTGCAGCGGGGCCTCGAGGAAATCTACTGGCAATTAAGGTGCTCCTTTTAATAGAGCACCGGAGCAAAGCATTAACACTCCATGAACACATGTGATCCTCACATCACAGCCATCCCCTCCGGTTGTCCCAATGTCTGTCACTTCAGGGCCTTTGGATCCGGACAATGATATGTGTACATAACTTGCAGATAAGATCACAAACAATACTATCATCATGAATCAATAATAAGTTCAGATCTGAGATCATGGCACTTGGGCCCTAGTGACAAGCATTAAGCACAACAATTTGCAACAAAGTCAAATAGCACAAATAGAGATACTAGGCACCATGCCCTAACAATCTTATTCGATTACATGATAGAAATCATCCAATCCCTACCATCCCCATAGCCTACAGCAGGGGATTACTCACTCATGGATGAGGGAAACATGGATGGTCGATGGAGAGGCGTTGGTGATGATGATGGCGATGATCCTCTCCAGTCCCGGCAGGGTGCTAGAACGGAGTTTCTGGTTCCGAATCACGGTTTCTCGTGGTGGTGGTGCAGCGGAACTCTTTCTGGAAAAACATCGACCCCCCTGAGTTTTTAGGTCAAGAGGCATCTTATAGGCGAAGAGGGAGTCTAAGGGGGTGCTCGAGGTGGCCACACCCCTCCCAGGCACGGCCAGGCCTGGCCCGCATGGCCAGTGGGTGTGGGCCCCTCGTGGACCTCCTCTGTCTCGTCTTCTGGCTCCGTGAGTCTTCTGGTGAAATAGGATTTTTGGCATATTTTCTGGGATTTTTCCTGATAGTTGATTTTTTGCAGAAAAACTAGATACCAAGGTAATTCTGCTGAAAACAGCGTCAGTCTGTGTTAGTTGTATCCAAATCACACAAGTTTAGAGGAGAAACAATAACACGTGTTTGGGAAAGTAGATACGTTTTGGACGTATCAACTCCCCCAAGCTTAGCTTATTGCTTGTCCTCGAGCAATTCAGTTTAAAACTGAGTGCGATAAAATAACTTTCACGAACACATTTGCTTCATATGATGTAAATATTCTCAGCACATGAGTAGATACTTAGACAATTCATAATAAGGAGTATGCAACTAAGTCTACTTAATAGTCATTGCAAGCTATGAAGAGATTCCAACTTAATAATAATAAGTAGCATGATACATAAACATAAGCAACATTGCAATGCTCATAAAAAGGTATGATAGAGTGGTATCTCGCTTGCCTTTGATTGAAGAGTACAACATAAATGCCAAGGCACCTCTAAAGTTCAAGTGAAGACTAGAAGTAAAGATATCAAAGATACAAGCATCAAAGTCATGACATAATTAACCAAGTTTTGAGACAAGCACATTACACTAAGAATGACAACTATACTCTCAAGAGGGTGCTCATAGAATAAGTGGTGACTCAACAAGGAAGTGAAAAGGTTTTGAAAAGTTTGAAAGGCTTCCAAATGCTGAAAGTATGGTACTCATTAGCTTTGAGCTCTCATTGCCCCTATCATAGGCATCTTTCGATGGTAAGTTGAAAGTGAGGTACAATATGAGTTATATGCTTGACATACCATAAACTAGAAATCTCATGTCCCTTGAGTACGAGGGTCGCTCCTCATGCTACTCAACTTTAGTTACCGATAAGTTCTTGTCATCGTAAATACATGCGTATCATAGAGAACCGCCAATGGGTACCCCTTGCACATGATACAGGAGCTATCCCATAATTAAAATGACAAGGCAAGCAGACAATAAGCATCGCAGCAATCTTCTTATTTACCATGGGAAAATGGTGCTTTTTCTCTCTTTCCTCTTTTCATACGTATCCTTTTTTTTATCAATATCTATCTCTTTTTTATAAGAAGAATGCTTCATAGATTGCTCACTATGGTTATGCTGCAAGTTTCCACCATGATTAGGCATGGCTTAGGCTAGCGCCCCAGGCGTTTCTCTAACACATATACATAACTCCATGGACTTACAAGCTTCCCTTTAATTTCACACCGACGACATCCGCAAACAAAAGAGCATGATATCAACTGGGTATATATTTATAGGTGTTGAAAGCGTTCCTCGTGACAGCATGGTTCTGCTAACTCCCAGCATATAATTTGCAAGCATATAACTTTCATGGACAGTCATAATGGTTCAGGTTTATTAAGTGCAAGAAATAAAGTGTGCCATCAAGTTCGTGAGAGCTTTACTAACCAACTTTCTCATAATAAGCAAACATTTTATTTGGAAGAAAACAAGGCATATTGAATATGAACGGAATAGCAAATGATGCTAGTAGGTAGGTATGGTGGACACTTTTGACAATATTGGTTTTGAGGAGTTGGAAGCACGAGTAGAGCTCATAATCAGTGCAACTGAAGGCTAGCAATATAAAGGGAGCGACAAACAAGAGAGAAATAGTTGTCATAATCATGCTTGCAACAAAACATGACTAATTATGGCATGAAAATGATACAAGAACTCTGAGGCAAAATAAATCATCGAGGCTTACTGACTATTGTTCAGTCATATGCATGCGTGCATGTGCCAAGTCGATTCAAATGAAACATTCAGAGGAGGATACCATAATATCATACCAAGTTATGAATAGAACAATGCAAGCAAACATTCATATGACATGCTACAAACTATTATCAAGCTGGAGCTAATCATAAGAGAGCAAGAACTATTAAGCATCCATAAATAACATACACCTTACATGAACAGACTAAGCATGCCCACAATGATGAGTATATATACAAAAATGAAAACAAATAGAGTTTGTTACCAGCCTCTTACCACACCTCAAGTTGTCTTAATCTTCATTATTGCCCTTCACTTGTGTGGCTTGAATAATAACATGAAACCAAACTCCACTGAGGACTGCTAAACCCTACAAAGAACTTCACAAAACCAAAGAAGAACAACAAATATTTTTGGTGTTTTCGATTTTTAAAGCAAGCACACAAAGAAAAAACAAACAAAGCAAAATATTTTTGGATTTTTCTTAAGGCAAACAAAAGCTAAAAAGCAAAGAAACAAATCAATAGAAACAATGAAAATATTTTTGGTCTTTTTGTGTTTTGAGAAAGCTGAAACAAAAACCAAAAAGAAAGCGAAACATGGATATACAAAGAACAGAAGAAACATGATGTATAGATGAGTGTGATGTCGGTATACCTCCCCCCAAGCCTAGGCTTTTGTCCTAAGTGGGGTTCAATCCCATGGTGACCAAGAAGGTGCACCTCTGTAATGCGACGAAAAGGCCCCTTAGTCCTGGTATGAGCTTGAGGATGCTCCTGTGTTGATGGGGATATGCCTACCGGGGTATACCCAGCAGGACGTTTCCGACTGGCCTAGGAACTGGCGAGTGGGCATGCAAGACGGCGACTGGATCAAGGCCCGATGTGGATCCAAGCGACTTGAAGCTGAAGGCCCAGGCGAGTAGATAGGCCCAGTCGGATTAGGTTAAACGATTACCGAAGCCTTAACCGATTCGGTTGAGATATGTAAACCCTAGGGGAGGTAAGTCTATATAAACCTCCCTACGAGGCGTGTAGAGGGACGTTCCATCATACACCCAAGCGACTCGCTGCCTAGCCGCCGAGCTCGCCCATTGTACCACCATCATAATACAATCTAGCAGGAGTAGGTCTTTACCCTCCGGGGGGCCGAACCTGGGTAAAACCTTGTGTCTCCGCCCTCACCTCGCACCGCAGATGGCTGGACGCCCTTGCCCCTCGTTCTACTACTCACTGCCGATTGCAGCATCTGCCGTGACCATTCCCACGATCGTGGCGCCCACCTTGGGGCCTGGCCGGTCCGGCCGGTGTTCTGCGACGAAATCCAATCTGCCCATCAACGAGACGGTCGCCACCGGCCGCATGATAGCGATCGACGAGATGCTCCAGATCTTGCCGAGCAGCTACGTCCCGGCGGCGCGACCCGTCACGCACAGCATGATCCTGCCAGTCGGCACGATCAGCCTCTTCGTCGGCCTCACCGACGTCATCGTCTCGGAGGATTCGGCTCGCATCCGCGAGTCGCCGCCACGCGATCGGCTCTCCGAGAGCCAGGTCCGCACAATCCATCGCCTCGCCTCCGAGTACAACTCGTCCCACAGCAACGTGTCCGAAAGCTCCACGGCCGCGGAAGACGCGGCCCTCAACAACGACGCCGACTTGGCGACCCCGGCGTCACTCGCCGGATCCATCACCGCGGCTTCACCCGCGGGCTCCATCATCCAGGTCTCCAACGTGGGAGACTTCGAGGATCCCTCCATCCTTGGGATCTTCGACTTCGACTCCGGGTCGGAAAATTCCGCCGACCTCCGCGACGGGACCAGTCGCCACGCCGCGACCTACATGGCGACCGGCACCGATCCGCCGGAGGATCCCTTCTCCACCCCGATCCCTCCTAACGCCACGGCAATGGAGGTCGAGGAACTCCGCTTGAAGCTGGCGGAGGCAGTCCACAAGGAGCAAGCCGAGCGCGAAAAATTTCGCCTCGAGCAAGTGACGGCGCAGGAGCTGTCGCGCTACCACCAGTAGCAAATCAGGTCGCGCCTGAACCCCACCGTCCAGGGGCGTGCCCTGAACTTCGACGACGAGAACGACCCAGCCCGTATGGCCGAGCGCGTGATCTGCGAGAAGGCGCCGCCAGGAGGAAGCGCCCGGCCCCCACCAGGGTCGACGGCGAATGGCGCCCCACCTCCACCCAACTGCACACCTCCCAGGGACCAACCGCGGATAGTGGTCTCCTCATGGGAGAGAGACGCGAATGGCCTGCCACTGTTCTCCTCCCCGATGGACAACCTTGTGGCAGGTCGAGCAGTGGCCAACAACATCTCGGCCACCGGTGACGGCGCCCTACAGATCCAGTACGTCAGGGCCCTGCTCGCAAAGGCGGTCGAACAGCAAAACGCAGGCGCCGACTCGCAAGGTCGGGTGTACTCGCGTTCTTCAGGCAGCAGAGCGGCCTCAAGCGGCCGCCCACTGGCAGCAAACACCCTCAACTGCCCGCCACCAGAGCCACTGCAGCTCCAACATCGACCCGCGAACGCGGCATTCTCCACCAATGACCCCAGTCCAGCAAACAACTTTCTCGCCGCCAACGGTCAACCCATTGACGCCCGCACCCACATCATCAACAACCAAAGCTGGCGTGCCCGCCAGCCCGACGACTTGCGGCACGCCCTAACCAATCACCGCGATGGCGAGCCGATGGGGTCGCTAAGTCGACTCGGGCCCAGGTGCTTCGGACCAATGATCCGAGGCGAAAAATACCCGGCGAACTTCAAGGCGCCGAAGGAAATAGAGAAGTACGACCCCTCGTACGACCCCTCCGTGTGGCTGGATACATACCTCATGGCGATGGGGATTGTCGGCCACACCGACCTGCTAGCCGCCCGTTACCTCCCCTTGATGATGGAGGGAACGTGCAGGCAGTGGATCAACACCCTCCCCCAGGATAGCATCGACTCCTGGGAGGAGATGCGCGACGCCTTCGTCAGGCACTTCGAGGGCTCCTACACCCAGGCCACCACCATCGAGGACCTGGAGTGATGCGTCCAGGGACCCCGCGAGTCGACCCGCAACTGGGTCCAGCGGTGGCAAGAACTATGGTACAACGCGGTCGGCATCCAACCGGACACCGCGATCCATTGCTTCAAGACCCCATGCCGCTACGAGCCCTTGGTCGCCAAGCTCAAGCGACATTCTCGCACGCTCGACAACATACCGGACCTCCTCGAGATCGCCAAACGGTACGCGGAGGAAGATCCAAACCAGGAAACCGACGACGAGTCGGGAGGCCAACGCTGCACGAGCGGCAACGACAACGGACGACGGTCCGACCTACGCTACAGCAACACTCGCCTCACCGGCAAGTGCCGCAGTGACGGGCGAGTCGACTTCGTCGCCAACGCCGGGCACGCACAACGCGAGCCCAAAAGCTTCTGCCGCGATGGAGGACAACACCGCGACGGCGGCAACTACAAGGCCAAGCCAAGGTTCAACCCCGCGACCCTCCTTAACCAACCTTGTGCGTTTCATAGCAGGGAAGGGAAGCCCTCAACGCACACGACCGCCGACCACACCCTCAGGGAGATTGAGAAGGCACGGCGAGCACGGGAGGACCCCGACAACAACCCGCCAAACGGCGGAAAATTCGGCAACATGGCCGGCTCGCTCCATACCTTCACAGGCTTCAACACGAAGCGCGAGAAGAAGGTCATCACCCGCGCCGTCGCCGT
The DNA here is from genome assembly GCA_916181665.1 of Avena sativa. Classification (NCBI taxonomy): domain Eukaryota; kingdom Viridiplantae; phylum Streptophyta; class Magnoliopsida; order Poales; family Poaceae; genus Avena; species Avena sativa. The sequence goes on from OV702296.1 coordinate 293,045,075, forward strand.
CAACGCGGTGGCCCAGGTGGACGTTCCCCAGTTCCTCAACTGGTCGGAGCAGCCCATCACCTGGAGCCGCCAGGACCACTCACCACGCATTGAGTACCCAGGCCGAGTCGCCTTGGTGGTCAAGCCTAAGGTGGGCGACTACTGGCTCCCCAAGACATTGATGGACGGCGGCAGCTCCATCAACATCCTGTACCTGGACACCTTCAGGCGGCTGCGGCTCCCGCAGTCGATGATCGAGACAACCCACACCACATTCCACGGCATCGTCCCCGGTCGGAAGGCGTACCCGATCGGCAAGGTCACGCTTCCAGTCACCTTCGGCACACCAGCAAACTTCCGCACCGAGCGGATCGTCTTCGAGCTGGTACCCTTCGACAGCCCCTACCACTGCGTCCTGGGGCGCCAGGCGTTCGCCAAGTTCATGGCAGTGCCCCACTACACGTACAACGCGATGAAGCTCCCCGGGCCATGCGGCATCATCACCATCAACGGCGACCCCGACATGGCCGCCGAGTGCGAGGCCAAAGGAGCCGAACTCGTCGACGTCGTCATCGCGGCAGAGACCAACCACGCCGACGAGCTCGCCAAGTACGCGAGCGGGGTCAACAACGACGACCCCACCATACTCAAGAAGCCCAACTCGGAGGGCGCAAACACCTCAGCCTTCGAGGCAACGACGCACACCCGCACCGTCGAGCTGATCCCAGGCAATTCCAGCCAGACGATGACGATTGGGACGGACATGAGCCCAGCCTAGGAAGGCGCGCTCATCGAGTTCCTCCGTGAGAACAGGGACATCTTCGCATGGAAGCCCTCTGACATGCCTGGTGTTCCTAGGGAGCTCGCTGAGCACAAACTAAATGCCGACCCCAAAGTGCGACCCGTCAAGCAGTCGCTGCGGCCCTTCAATGAAGAGCGCCGCCGAGCTATCGCCGAGGAGGTGCAGCGTCTACTCGCTGCAGGCTTCATCCGGCCAATTAAATACTCCAAGTGGCTAGCAAACCCAGTCTTGGTCGATAAGAAGAACGGAACTTGGAGGATGTGTATCGACTACACAAACTTGAACAGCGCCTGCCCGAAGGAGCAGTTCGTCCTCCCGCGGATCAACCAAATAATCGACTCCACCGTGGGCTCGGAGTCGCTATGTTTCCTCGACGCCTACTCTGGATACAACCAGATCAAAATGGCTGTCGAGGACGAGGAGAAGACGGTGTTCATCACACCATTCAGAGCCTTCTGCTACACCGCCATGACCTTCGGCCTCAAGAACCCCGGGGCGACCTACCAGCGGTGCATGCAAGAGTGCCTCGCGAGCCAAATTGGCCGCAACATCCACGTCTACATCGATGACGTGGTCGTAAAATCCGCTCGCCAGGGTGATCTACTCGCCAACCTGGCGGAAACATTCGCCAACTTGCGAAAATACAAGATAAAGCTTAACCCAGGCAAATGCACCTTTGGTGTACCAGTAGGACAACTACTGGGGTACGTCGTCTCCAAGCGAGGGATCGAGGCGAACCCCACCAAGATCGACACGATCGCCCGACTCGGCAAACCCGAGTGCCTGCGCGACGTCCAGAAGCTGGCCGGGCGAGTAGCGGCTCTCAGTTGCTTCATCCCCCGCCTGGGCGAAAAGGCGATGCCCCTATACCGCCTGATGCGCAAGAACCCCACCTTCCAGTGGGATAAGGAGGCGGATGACGCGCTCCGCGACCTCAAGAAGGTGCTACTCGCCGCACCGCTACTCGCTGCCCCCACCGACAAAGAACCCATGCTGGTCTACGTCACGGCTTCCGAGCGCGTTGTCAGCGCCGTCATGGTCGTCGAACGGCCAGAGGAAGGAAAGGAGCGCCCAGTACAGCGACCGGTGTACTACATCAGCGAGGTCCTCACCGAGTCGCGCCAGCGATACCCGCAGTACCAGAAACTGGTATACGCGGTCTTTAGAGCACAGCGGCGCCTGCCGCACTACTTCTAGGAGCACCCAATCACGGTCGTCTCCTCAGAACCATTGCAGGACATCATCCGCAACCGCGAGGCGACCGGGCGAGTCACCAAGTGGGCCGTCGAGATCGGCGTCCACAACATCAAATAGGAGCCACGAAAAGCGATCAAGTCATAGGCTCTAGCGGACTTCATCGCCGACTGGGAAGAGGCCCAGCAGTCAGAAAAGCTGCCATACCTCCATTACTGGAGCCTGCACTTCGACGGCTCCAAGAACGCGGACGACGCAGGAGCAGGGATCATGCTGACTTCACCGAAGGGCGACAAGCTCCGCTACATCCTCTGCCTCGACTTCACCCCCTGCACCAACAACATGGCCGAGTACGAGGCACTACTCCACGGCATGCGAGCTGCCAAGGAGATGAACGTCAACCGCCTACGCTGCTACGGAGACTCCGACCTCGTTGCTGGGCAAGTCGCTGGCACCTGCGACGCCGTCTCCCCCACCATGGTGGCATACCGCCAAGCAGTGGACAAGCTGGGCGGACACTTCGCAGGCTACTCCGTCGAGTGGATTGACAGGCGGAAGAACGAGGAGGCCGACGCACTCTCTCGCATTGGGTCGGCTCGACTCGCACCACCCGCCGGCGTCTTCCTCGACACGATCACCAAGCCATCAGTCTCTCCCCCAAGGGAGATCGACATCGAAGTCCCGCTGCAGCCAGAGGCAGCCCTGGTCGCACGCGTCACCGAGCCAGACGATTGGACCAAGCCCTACGTCGCCTACCTGGAGGCCGGCACCTTGCCGCCAGACGAGACGGATGCCCGGATGATCTCACGCCGATGCAAATCCTTCACCATCATCGACGGCGAGCTCCACAAGCGCAGCGTGACCGGCGTGTTCCAACGCTGCTTCCAACCCGCCGAAGGACGCAAGATCCTCCACGACATCCACTCCGGCGACTGCGGCCACCACGCCGGCGCCCGCTCTCTGGTCGCCAAGGCCATGCGACACGGCTTCTACTGGCCCACCGCACACGCCGATGCTGTCGACATCGTCCAGCGGTGCACCGGGTGCCAGAAGTACGCCAACGAGACACACGTGCCGAGCTCATCGCTCAAGACAATCCCCATCACCTGGCCATTCGCCGTGTGGGGTATGGATATGGTAGGCCCCTTCAAAAAGGCCCCCTCCGGCTACACCCACCTTTTGGTCGCGGTCGACAAATTCACAAAGTGGGTGGAGGCCAAGCCAGTCCAGAAATGCGACGGGAAGACCGCCACCAAGTTCTTACGCGAGCTCATATATCGCTACAGGTTCCCAAACAGCATCATCACGAACAACGGCACCAACTTCGCCAAGGGAGCCATGGCCGAGTTCTGCGAGGAACACCACATCCGGCTCGACCTGGCGTCAGTCGCCCACCCGGAGTCCAACGGCCAAGCGGAACGGGCAAACCAGAGCATCCTCCACGGCCTGAAGCCGCGGCTCCAAGTACCACTCGAGCGCACCGCCGGGTGCTGGGTCGAGGAGCTACCCTCCGTCATCTGGGGCATCCGCACCTCAATCAACAGATCGACAGGGTTCACCCCCTTATTCATGGTGTACGGTGCCGAGGCAGTCATGCCCACCGGCCTCGAACACGACTCGCCAAGGGTCGTCCACTACACGGAGGCTGCGAACAAACTCGCACGACAAGATGGAGTCGATCAACACGATGAGGCACGCGACCTAGCTCGCTCACGCACCGCCATCTACCAACAAGGACTCCGCCGCTACCACAGCCGGCGGGTAAAAACTCGCACCTTCCAAGAAGGCGACCTGGTGCTGCGCCTCATCCAGGATAAGAAGGGCATGCACAAGCTATCCCCCCCGTGGGAGGGACCATTCGCCATAGGGCGAGTACTCGGCAACGACGCCTACTACCTCATCGACGTCCGTGGGGACGGCAAACTCGACGTCAAGCGACCATGGAATGTAAACCTCCTACGGAAGTTCTACTCCTAGAATTCCACATATGTATCCTCCAGTCGCTATGAAATAAAAATATTGGCTACCGCAAATTGCGTCTACTCTCCATGTCTTGTGCCACTCGCACTCGTAATAACAGCGTCAAGATAACCGCAGAAGTCAACCTCTGGTATAGCGATCGGCACGGCCAAGTAGTGCGCTACAAGGGCACTGGGGTACCCCAGGTCTTGTAACGTCCATGAAAAACGCCTACCCGGAGCCCCATTGGAGTCGCCTTGCTCGACTGGCTCGACGAGCCAAGACAACTGCCTTCGTTTCTCACAGCGACCATGATCCTCCGCATCCTCGACATAGCGACTCGAACGGCTAAGTACCACGCTCGGGGACTGACGACCAGTTCAACGCGAGCGGCTAGGGAAAACGCCAAGTATGAGAGCATGCCCAGGACTCGCGATGCGACTGACCCAACGGGTCAGGCAGGAGGGATGCGCTCAAATTAACGCGCCAAGTCCTCACCCACCCTCGAGTCGCACCTAGAACAACCAAGTACCACGCTCGGGGACTCGGACACCCGACCTCGTTCGCGCAAGGGAAAACGGTGAAGTACAGAGCACTCATGGGAGTCGCCTTGCGACTGGCTCTCTGAGTTCGGGCGAGTCGACCACAATAACAAAACATACAAAACCGCAAACACATAACACACGAGGTAAACCCCATAAAAAGGGCGGACGCGCTCGGGGACTCGTTCAACCCTCAATCAAAAAACACTTGACAAGTCACAAACAAGACGATATTTCATTAATAGCATGTTTCAATCGTCGCAAAATACAAAGTATGCCCAACGGCAGAACTGCTACTAACGCCCTAGGGAAAACTATTCTACTCCGCGGGCTTCGAAGACGACTTGCCAGCACCCCTGCGATTGCGAATGAAGGGCGTGTACGGGTTTGACGGGTACGTCGTCAGCTCACCCGCCATCGCCGCACGGAAGGGTTGCTCGATCTTGAAGTCCCGGTGCTACGGCTCAGGGTCGTTAGGTGCGACGACCGTCTCCTGGTAAGGAAGGAGGTCGCCCATCGCCCAGACGCGCTCGGAGTACACCGTGGCGCGGTCCGTCAACTTGAGCACCTTAGAGATCTCCACTGAGCCAGTCGACGACGGGTAGCCACTCGTCACGTCGTCCAGGTCGAAGTCCTCCGGGAAGTGGGCGAGCCCAAGGCTAAGCGCCGTCGCTGCTCCATGTCGGAATGCCGATCGCGTCATAAACTCGACGACCGACAGCGCCTTCTCCAAGTACCGCCACACCTCGACGAGGTCGCTGGGAATTACTTCCGTGGGCGACATCTCCTGGAGGTAGGCCTGGATGCATGTTGCCGACAACGTCGCCGAGTCGACGAGCGTGGCCACACATTGCCGCGCGTCGAACGAGCTCGCCTCTTCCGCACTATCAAGGATACGACCTGCGAATAGAAGATAACAGTGAGCACATCGGATATTACAAAAAGGCACATGCAACAGGCAGGAGCAGACACACTCACCAATCAAGGGACGGGAGAGATCCGTGATGAAGCTCTGAAGAGAAGTGTAATCATCCTGAAGCCCAGCAACAAGGGCGTCAGAAACTTTACGTTCTTCCGCGGCGACCGTAACGGCAGCCTTGGCTCGACCATCCGCCGAACTCGCTTCCTCTTTCGCCTCCCTCAGCTCGCGCTCGAGGTCGGCGATCCTCTTCTCAGCCGAGCTCAACGCCGATTGAGCTGCTGCCAACTCACTCGCTGGGATAAGTCCCTGGCGGGCCTCCTCTGCCTTCGCGGCAATTGCCTGAAGCCCCTTGTTCGCCTCTTGGACGGTGGCCAGTTCCTTCTCCGCATGGCGTTTCGCAGCAAGCCGATCAGCTGACTCATGTTGCAAACCCTGCACACAATTCAAGCAATTAACAAAAGCGGAATCCAAAGTGCCCACCCGCTGAGATTCAGCAAATGCGCACTCGGGGACTGGCAATCAAAAAAACCTAAGTGCCCACCCGCTGAAATTCAGCGAGTGCGCACTCGGGGACTGGCAATCAAAAAATCCTAAGTGCCCACCCGCTGAAATTCAGCGAGTGCGCACTCGGGGACTGGCAATCAAAAAATCCTAAGTGCCCACCCGCTGAAATTCAGCGAGTGTGCACTCGGGGACTGGCAATAAAAAAATCCTAAGTGCCCACCCGCTGAAATTCAGCGAGTGCGCACTCGGGGACTGGCAATCAAAAAAATCCTAAGTCCCCACCCGCTGAAATTCAGCGAGTGTGCACTCGGGGACTGGCAATCAAAACATCCTAAGTGCCCACCCGATGAAACTCAGCGGGTGCACACTCGGGGACTGGACGCGGAAAATAAAAACAAGACACTAAAAGAATCAGACCGCTGCAACACACCGGCCTGATCCTCGAGGACTAGACATACCTGGATGGCTGCGCCAAGCATGCCATGAAGTTGTATCGCATCCACTAACGCGAGGAGAGCCGGCGTGTGCCCGCGACGCTGCTCGACCTCCGTATCGGCGACCCCAGGTGCATGGCTCGAGGGCGAGGTACCACTCGCTGTAGCCGCTTTGGCCATGAAGCGCGGGAACGTTGCGATGGAGGCACCGGCACCAAAGGAGGCCGGCTCGGCTGCCCCAGGCGAGGGAGCACCCTCCTTGGTGGGCAAGGCCACCTCCACCACAGGTTCACTCGGCACGATCGCCGTGTCGTCGAATACAGTGACGACTTCGTCGCCCTTGGCCTTCTTGGCGCTATCTGCGGGGACGACGACCTCGTCCGCCTTTCTTTTCCGGGAGGGGTCTCCCTCCGTGACGACTGGCGGCACCTTGGCTACAGATGGGTGGCCTATCTTCTTAGCTCCGGTCCTACAACTTGATCGCGTGAGCAAAGTAATCCGAGTACACTGAAAGACAAAAGTAGGTGAGCAAACTCACTTGGCGACTGGAATGAAGCGTAGCCCCGTGCGGATGTCGGCCGGATTCTCCAGTTCGGGGCCCAGTTGGCGACTGAGGCCCGTCTCCAGGACGTCGCGTGCCCAAGACACGGACGGTTTCTTTGTTGTCAAGGCTGCGGCCGGAGCCTCCGAAACATCTTCGGCAGGAGCACCCTTGGGCGGCGAAGCTACCGCGACTGGAGCAGTCCCCGACCCAGAGATTGGGGCAAACGGCGAAGGCATCGAGGCCAGAGGCACCTCGTTCAGGACGATGGTGATATCCGGCACCGTCGCCACCTGTGGGGCTTCACCCCCGGCCAGGCTGGTGGCGTCAGAGCTGCTTGGCGAATGAGGCGGAGACGCCCGTTTCGCTGGCTTCGCCTTCTTCTTTGGAGGGGCCTTAGCCTCCTTCTCCTTCTTCTCCTTCTTCTTCTTCGATGGAGTGGCCTCGCGACGCGAGGTGTGCTCGGGGAGCTCGTCGTCATCATCGTCATGACGCTCGAGGATTCTGCTCGCCTCAAGCTCACGCTGCCGCTATCCGCGCGTTTTTTGGACCAGTGGGGCGACCTCTTCTTCGGATTCGTCGTTGCCACTCCCGTATCTCTCGACGCCTCCCCTCGCTGGAGGCAATTCGCCCACCTCCCGGATGGACGAACTCGAATTCTCGTCGTCCGCGGGTGGAAGCCACCCTTCAACTACTTGAAATAGCTGCAATAGGCATAAACAACATCAGTATGACCGCGACTGCATTTAACTGCGACTGCGAATGACGAAAGGATGACTTACCGTTGGGGCTGGATGCTTCGCGGTGTAGGGGGCGACCCCGGCCTTCGCGTCGAGTTATGTCGCCTGGGTGATCTTCTTCAGCGCCAGGAGGTAATCCTCGAGTTTCCACTCATCGAGGCAGGACTTCGTCGAGTCCTCCCGGCCCGCGTACTCCTACATATAGTGGTCGCGGCGGGCCAGGGGGACGAGTCACCGCCTGAGCCAACAGTTGTACAAATTGATGGGCAGGAGACCTCTCTTCTTCAGGCCACGAATGGTCTGAAGCATTTCGTCCACGACCATTCGCTGGTCTGTTGGAAGCTTGCCGACTTGAAGTCGGCGTGGTTCAGGCCGGTCGGCGGAGTATCTTGGGATCACCACCTCGCTGTCTGGAGTCGCCTCGGTGACGTAGAGCCAAGAGTTCTTCCATTGGCTCGCCTCCTTGGCAGGTAGCATCAGATCGAAGAAGCAAGCCTTCGATTTCAGCTGGAACATCAGGCCGCCCGCGGCGAGCATTGGGCCACCCGCTTCCTCGCGACTGATCCGCCCGTGGAATAGATCTTGCCACAGGGGGAAGTAGGGCCTGCAGCCCAGGTAGCACTCGCAGAACGCCACGAAAATCGCGAGCTGCTCGATGCTATGCGGGCCCAGGTCCGACGGTTGGATCTCGTAGAAGGCGCAGAAGCGCCAGAAGAAGAGAGATGTTGGGAATCCCAGCCCCCGCTCTAGGTGGCTGGTGAAGCAGATGAACTCTCCCTCGCGCGGGTTCGGGGTCACCTCTCCGGCCGCAGGGATGCGCCACCTGCCGGCGCGCAGGATCCCGGCCTCCTCGAAGGACGCAAGTTGCGCTCTCGTACACTTAGATCTACCCCAAGGCTTGGTGGAGGGGGGCATTGGCGGAAGGATTCGTGGGGGGTCGGAGGATTTCGGGTCAGCTGGATCGCGATGCGGAGGAAGGCGAAAGTGCGCGCAATCGGAGGAAATGACGAGGAGGTGGTTCTCCGATCGCCTGCCATTCCCCTTATATAGCGGTTGTTACCCGCCAAATCAGGGAGTCGTTACTACACGGTGATTACGCTAAAAGTTACCGTTGGATTACCCCAACGGCTAGTTTGACCATGTTTAACGGTCCAACTTCAGCCACTCGGCTCGCCGACCCGATCACTACGACAGTGACTGAGTATTTCGCCGACTCGACTCGCCAAAGCTGCGATCAAAATAACTAGTTTCCTGCTTTATTCAGGAGCTCCCCGACGATTCAACTGGATGTCTGCTTTAAAGCCGTATACTCCGACTGCCAGCAACCACCTGCGCCCAATCGACGACGGCCTCGGGGACTACTGATGGGGATATGCCTACCGGGGTATACCCAGCAGGACGTTTCCAACTGGCCCAGGAACTGGCGAGTGGGCCTGCAAGACGGCGACTGGATCAAGGCCCGGTGTGGATCCAAGCGACTGGAAGCTGAAGGCCCAGGCGAGTAGATAGGCCCAGTCGGATTAGGTTAAACGATTACCGAAGCCTTAACCGATTCGGTTGATATATGTAAACCCTAGGGGAGGTAAGTCTATATAAACCTCCCTACGGGGCGTGTAGAGGGACGTTCCATCATACACCCAAGCGACTCGCCGCCTAGCCGCCGAGCTCGCCCATTGTACCACCATCATAATACAATCTAGCAGGAGTAGGTATTTACCCTCCGGGGGGTCGAACCTGGGTAAAACCTTGTGTCTCCGCCCTCATCTCGCACCGCAGATGGCTGGCCGCCCTTGCCCCTCGTTCTACTACTCGCTGCCGATTGCAGCATCTGCCGTGACCATTTCCACGACATGTGTAGTGCACAAAGTGGTCATAAGAGGGCGCGTCCCCCTAGTAGTGTCCGTGGAAACCACGAATGTGTAGCTGCTCGTCCATCTCCTCTTTGGAGCATGACCAAGGACCCTGGCAAATACTGAACAAAGTGGTTTGTGGCAAAGGAATTTTCCTTTCTTCCCTATCAGTAAACATCATCCTGTAAACCAAACTCTCAATGGCAGAGCTAGTAGTGACAAAGTGATGCGCTTTCATGGCAGCAAGATCAAGCCTCTGAGGAGCCAAAATTGTATCATTTGGATCAACAACAAGTTCTAAGGCAGCAACTACATGTGCAGCAATAAAACCCCCATAAATGGGTCCTCTAGCAGCTAATCGACAAGCAACGAGAGAACCAAGATTATACTTGGTTTGATTGTTGAGTGCAGCAGCTAGAAAGGTGATACGTCAGAAACGTATCTATAATTTTTGATGCTCCATGCTTGTTTAGTATCTACTTTGCTTTGCTTTGTCTACACTTTCAGATGTTTTTATATCTTTTCTGGAACTAACCTATTAATAAGTTGCCACAGTGCCAGTTGCCTGTTTTCGTCTATTTTTTGTTCCAGAAAGGCACAAAATCAATATTCTTGGAATTGGACGGGACAAAAGCCAAAGTCAATATTTTACCGTGGGCGTCATGAAGTCCAGAGGGGAGACGGAGGGGCGAGCCAGGGCTGCCACACCCCCTAGGCGCGGCTAGGCCCACCCCACGCCTGGGTAGGGTGTGGGCCCTCCGGCCGCCTCCTAGCCTCGCCTCTTCGCCTATAAGAAGCCCCCGATGCAGAAACCCTAGGAGCCCGATCAAAACTCCACGAAACCTTCTGTAGCCACCGCCACCATCGTCCCTAGATCGGGGGGGATCTGAAGCTCTTCCCGGCACCCTGCCGGAGGGGAGATCATCCCGGAGGCCTTCTTCTCCGGTATGAAGCATGAGTAGTTCCACCTTGGACTACGGGTCCATGTAGTATCTAGATGGTTATATCTCCTCCTTGTGCTTTCATGTATAGATCTCGTGAGATCCGTTCATGATCAAGATCTAATCTATTTGTAATCATGCATGTTGTGTTTGCGGGGATCCGATGGATATTAAGATTACTATGTCAGATTGATTAATGGTTTTGTCTATTTGATACTATCATGTCTGTGTTGTTTGTGATCTTGCATGCTCTCCATTGTTAGTAGCTATCTTGGCCAAGTAGTTTCTAGTGACTCCAAGAGGGGGTATTTATGCTCGACAGTGGGTTCATGCCTCTAGTTTCCAAGGGAAGTGGTAGAAATCTCTTCAGTTGTAGATGTGTTGTTGCTACTAGGGAGAAAACAACGGTCTCTTGTTCATAGAACAAGTGGATTGCTTACCTTACACACTTTGCTTAAAGTAGTTCTATGTTGCTTGCAACTTAATACTGGAGGGGGTTTGGATGATAACCTGAAGGTGGACTTCTAGTCATAGATGCAGTTGGATGGCGGTCTATGTATATTGTTGTATTTCCCAATCGAATCTCATAGGATCTTTTTGTCTGGTATTGCATTGTTATGCCTTGCTTAGTTCCTGTCAATTGCCCTGCTCTAATTTTTTACCCTTCATGCCATGTTGTTTATCTAAGGAGAGCACCTCTAGTGAACTATGGACCCCGGTCCAATCTTTACCATTGATACATCTTCCACTGTTACTTTTTTACTTGCTGTAAACCATTATCTTCCACACCATACGTTTAATCCTTTGTTACAGCAAACCGGTGAGCTTGACAACCTCACTGATTCGTTGGGGCAAAGTATTGAGTTTGTGTTGTGCAGGTTTCCACGTTGTTTGCAACACCTGTGTGATGTTTCCTTCCTCCTACTGGTTCGATAACCTCGGTTTCTTACTGAGGGAAAACTTGCCGCTGTGCTGCTTCACACCTTTCTCTTGGGGTTTCCCGACGAAGCACTACAAGTTGACGCAGTGCCATCAAAAGGCCAAATGATAGTTGGAAATATTGCTAGTGTTCTCCCTACCAAGAATACTAGTGGCAAGATAATAAGCAAAATATCTGATATCTGGGAGTTGAATATTTCTTATCTTTCCGCGCTGGGCTCTGCCGTCATCATCATTAGTTACCCCGCGGTAGAGCTCCAACAAATCAGCGGGTTGAGCTGGAATATTCTTCACCGTCCCAGCTGTGCCAATACCCAAAATTTCGCAAAATTTCTTCAATGTCATGGAGATAGGCATATCATAGATTTTGAATGACACCTCTGACCTAAAAGGATTATTAGTAAAAGAGAAACTCTCCACAAAATTTTTGAAGAGCATAACATATTTCTCACTCTCATCCTGCATATAACTAGTTAGACCAACCCTCCGAACCAAAGTTATGAAATCATTGAGAATCCTTGAAGCCTGCAAAAAGGTAAAACAAGGGAAGGTAGAAGGGTGCACATCCCCCTTATCTCCCTAATTGCCAAAACTCGGTGTAATAAGATCCTCATTATATGACGGCCTAGCTCGAAAGATGATCTCGAAGGCCTTGTCCTCCCAGGTGCATCACTCTCAAACACTTCTCCAAAGGTGTGGTTGTCCATGACCCTTTTTCTGAAATTTTAGACAAACATCAAACCAAGTAATTCCAAGTTGATAAATGATGAGGAACTACTATAGGAACTTGCTAGAGGGCTAAACATGCATCATAATGAAATCTCTAAGCATAGAACAATCATGCAAGCTCACACAACCTGTCACCTACAGTAGCAAAATACTCAAGATACAATTTACCAATCAAAAATCTAATTGGACAAGCGGAGGAGGCACATACCAAGGAATAATCCCTCCAAAAATCAGCAGCAAAGATGGGCTGAGCAAAGAGATCGAAAATCAGGAACTCGAGCTTGAGAAAGTTTTCCGATGTTTTTCGGGAGAGAGAAAGAAGTGGCTGGAAGGAGACAAATTGGAGGGCCACAGGTGGGTCCCACCCAAGCCAGGCGCGCCCTGGGGCTGGCTGCGCCACCAGGGGCTGTGCTGGCCTGGTGGGTCCCCCTGGGCCATTAAAGGTGTCCCTGTGCCCCTTCTTTGAGGAAAAATTTAATATGAATTTTCTGGAATTTTTCGGGAAACTTTATTTTTGGCCAATTTTCAGGTTATGAAAATTTATTTTCTCGCAGATTTTTTTTAGAAGAAGCAAACCAAAACCAAAACTACAAAAGTTCTAAGACACTCTAACAAGCAAACAACTAGCAAAACTAAAGCTAACAAGAGAAAGAGAAAAGACTAGGAAGGAGAAAAGTAAAAGTAAGCAAGTATAACCACTGTAAAAACATTGTTTTGTTCATTAAAATCCCTTTGTTAACAAGGTTGATTAAGTCTTGTTACCAAAACAATTTAAAATGAAACAAAACTTTTGCATTCCACTAAATGATTATGTTACCTCAAACTTGATAGCAATAGTCCCAATCATAATAGTTTCAAAACTTTCTTGTGGAATGGGACAATATATTTCTCCAACTTTGATGCTCTCAATATTTTCAATGGAATTCAGGCCATAGCTCTTATCAATCTTTTTGGGAAAATAGACAGTATGCTATTTGTCATTAATATTAAAAGTTACTTTTCCTTAATTACAATTGATGATGGCACCTGCAGTATTAAGAAAAGGTCTCCCAAGAATAATGGACATATTATCATCTTCAGGCATCTCAAGCACAACAAAATCAGTTAAAACCAAGCAATTATGAGCCACTTGAACAGGAACATCCTCATATATACCAACAGGAATCACTGTTCAAAAAATCATCCGAATCAGTGATTTAGGCTGATTAATCGATACTAGGGACCTGACTGTTTCGATTAACATTAATCGTTTGTGTTAATCATTTAGCCCGATTAATAGCTTTGACACTCTGATTACTAGGTATATTCCCGATTAAATATTACACTTGGTCAAAAAGTTGCAAAATTATCAACACATATCGCCTATCCATCCGCTAGCCCGCCCTAATGAAGTAGGTTTTGCAAAGCTCCTGCTCAATCCCTGCCTTCAGGAGCTCGATTTTCACCATCACCAACTAGTTCCTTGTCGTTGTTGACAAGTTACTTGTAGTTTCCGACCAGACCTCAGATATAAGAGCTCGAGCACCTTGAGGATCTTATCCATGAGCTTGAGGCTGCCTTTAATATGGTAGGTGGTTGAGGTGCAAGAGGAGTCATACGTGTTTTAGGTGCTAATTTTTGTAGGTTGCACCGATTAATAACCGACCGATTAAATCAGTTAATCGTCCGAATTCCGATTAATCGCTACTCACAAGCCAACCGATCAGTTAACGATTACCGATTTCCTTACCATTGACAGGAATAGTAGTAGACTTATCAGCCATTTGCAAAGATATATCAGTTGGTACCAAAATTTCTAGCTGGAGTCTCTTGTAGAGAGAAAAAGGCATAACACTAACTCCATCTCCCAAATCACATAAAGCAGTTCTAACATAATTATTCTTAATAGAGCAAGGAATAGTTGGTACACCTGGATCACCAAGTTTCTTTGGAACCTTACCATTGAAGGAATAATTAGCAAGCAAAGTAGAAATTTCCTCATTAGGAATATTCCTTTTATTAGAGACAATATCCTTCATATACTTTGAATAAGGAGGCAACTTAATAGCATCAGTCAAAGGAATTTACAAAAATAAAAGTTTTATCCACTCACAAAACTTGTTATACTGTTCTTCCTCCTTTGACTTGTGTTTCTTATTGGGAAAAGGCATAGGTTTCTGCACTCAAGGTTCTCTTTCACTACCATGTTTATTAGAAATAAAATCTTCCTTAGTGTACCTAGTGTTCTTAGTGTGCTTCTCAGGTTCTTCCTCAGCTTCATCCTTATCAGGAGCATCATTTTTATCATTACCACTCGCAGTTTCATCATCAGAGAAAGATATACTATTAGGATCTACAGCAGGTTCAGGTGGTTTCTCAACTATTTTTTGTTTCTTTTTCTTTCTCTTATGAGGACTACCACTACTTTCAGCTTGTTGAGAATCCTGCTCAATTCTTTTAGGGTGTCCTTCAGGATATAAAGGATCTTGATTGGCTGCACCACCCCTAGTTCGAATTCCATAAGCATGTTTATCTCCTGAGGCATTAACTAGCATATCTTTTTGTACCTTAGCAAGTTGGTCAATTTGGGTTTAAACCATTTGAAAGTGTTTACAAAGCATTTTAACATCATTAGTAGTTCTTTCCACAATATCTTTCAACTCATTAATATCTCTAGAGTTTTCTAATAAATGATTCTGAACTTGTTTATTAAAATTATGTTTAACAATAAAAATGTCAAGTTTCTCTAAGCATTGATGAGGAGGCTTACCATAGGGAATATCACCTAAGGAGATTCCTAATAGCACTAGCACCATGCGTGTTTTGGTACTCTTCAATAAATTCATCAGTCATTTCAATTTAACCATCATTAATATCATGTCTCTCTCTAGACTCAAGTGAGCTAACAGGTGTAATAGTGTCTTCACTAGGAGTTTAGTGTTTTCCAAAATAGTTCTAGCAATAGTAGCATCTAGGAAAGGACCTAATGAACCACTCGCATCAAGCACAGTAGAAGTAACATCATGAGTATCAGAAGCAATTTCAGATTCAGCAGTAGTAGCAGTGTGTGTAGTATGTGTATGTGGTGGTGGTGTAACAAGCTTACTTATAACAAACGGTGAATCAAGAGCAGCAGAGGTGTTTAGGACTGTACCTCTTCTTGTAGTGGATGGTAAAATAGGAAACTTTCCATCACTAGACTTCCCCATGATGAAAAGAGTAACAGTGAACAGTAATAGATCCAAGTGAAGTTACAAATAACGCTATGCTCCCTAGAAATGGTGCCAGAAAATAGTCTTGATGACCCACAAGTATAGGGGATCACAACAGTCTTCGAGGGTAGTATTACCCAATTTATTGATTCGACACAAGGGGAGCCAAAGAATACTTATAATCCTTAACAACTGAGTTGTCAATTCAGCTACACCTGGAAATAGTCTTGCTCACAGTAGTTTATCAGTAGCAACAGTTTTGTAGTAGCAATAGCAAAGTAACAGCAGCAGTAGAACAAAAGAAATAGTAACAATAGTAGCAAACAGTAGGATATGAGTGCGGTAGGCATAAGGA
Organism: Avena sativa; assembly: GCA_916181665.1. NCBI lineage: Eukaryota > Viridiplantae > Streptophyta > Magnoliopsida > Poales > Poaceae > Avena > Avena sativa. Next base: position 293,060,697 of record OV702296.1, read on the forward strand.
TGGATGGACGGGTGTTGCATGGACAATTATAAACATGTAACTGCAAGATCTAGGGCAATTGCAGATAAATAATATAAAGCATCCAAGTACTAAACAATCATAGGCATGTGTTCCATCTATAGTCATACGTGCTCGCAATGAGAACTTGCACAACATCTTTTGTCCTGCCAGCCCGTTGCAGCGGGGCCTCAAGGAAATCTACTGGCAATTAAGGTGCTCCTTTTAATAGAGCACCGGAGCAAAGCATTAAGACTACGTGAACACATGTGATCCTCACATCACAGCCATCCCCTCCGGTTGTCCCAATTTCTATCACTTCGTGGCCTTTGGATCCGGACAATGATATGTATACACAACTTGTAGATAAGATCACAAACAATACTATCATCATGAATCATTAATAAGTTCAGATCTGAGATCATGGCACTAGGGCCCTAGTGACAATAATTAAGCACAACAAGTTGCAACAAAGTCAAATAGCACTAATAGAGATACTAGACACCATGGCCTAACAATCTTATTCGATTACATGATAGAACCCATCCAATCCCTATCATCCCCATAGCCTACAATGGGGGGAATACTCACTCATGGATGAGGGAAACATGGATGATCAATGGAGAGGCGTTGGTGATGATGATGGCGATGATCCTCTCCAAATTCCCCATCCCGGCAGGGTACCAAAATGGAGTTTCTGGTTCTGAATCACGGTTTCTGGTGGTGGCGGCATAGCAGAACTCTTTCTGGAAAAATGTCGAACCCCCCTCCCCTGATTTTTTAGGTCAAGAGGCATCTTATAGGTGAAGAGGGAGGCCGAGGGGGTGCCCGAGGCAGCCACACCCCTCCCAGGCGCGGCCAGGGGGTGTGGGCCCCTCGTGTCCCTCCTCCCTCTCATCTTCTGGCTCCATGAGTCTTCTGGTGAAATAGGATTTTTGGCATATTTTCTGGGATTTTTCCTGATAGTTGATTTTCTGCACAAAAACTAGACACCAAGGTTATTCTGCTAAAAACAATGTCAATCCGTGTTAGCTGTATCCAAATCACACAAGTTTAGAGGAGAAACAATAGCAAAAGTGTTCAGCAAAGTAGATACATTTTGGACGTATCAAGGTCTTCTTCTTCATCATGCCAGCCTCCGGTATGAAGTGTGAGTAGTTCCACCTTGGACTACGGGTCCATGTAGTAGCTAGATGTTTGTATCTCCTCCGTTGTGCTAGCAAATTTAGATCTTGTGAGCTCTGTTCATGATCAAGATCATCTATTTGTAATCATGCATGTTGTGTTTGTGGGGATCCGATGGATATTGAGATTACTATGTCAGATTGATTAATGGTTTTGTCTTATTGATTCTATCATGTCTGTGTTGTTTGTGATCTTACATACTCTCCGTTTCTAGTAGCTATCTTGGCTAAGTAGATGCTAGTGACTCCAAGAGGGGTTATTTATGCTCAATAGTGGGTTCATGCCTCTGTTTAATCTAAGGGAAGTGACAGAAATCTCTAAGGTTGTAGATGTGTTGTTGTCACTAGGGAGAAAACAACAGTCTCTTGTTCATGGAATAAGTGGATTGTTTACCTTACACACTTTGATTAAAGCAGTTATCCGTTGCTTGCAACTTAATACTGGAGGGGGTTCGAATGATAACTTGATGGTGGATTTCTAGTCATAGATGCAGTTGGATGACGGTCTATGTATCTTGTTGTATTGCCCAATCGAATCTCATAGGATCATGTATGTATAGTATTGCATTGTTATGCCTTGCTCAGTCCTATCAATTGCCCTGCTGTAATTTGTTTACCCATCATGCCATGTTTGTTTATCTTAAGGAGAACACCTCTAGTGAACTATGGACCCCGATCCAATCTTTACCATTGATACATCTTCCACTATTACTATTTACTTTCTGCAAACCACTATTACCTTCCACACCATACAGTTAATCCTTTGTTTTCAGCAAACTAGTGAGATTGACAACCTCACTATTCGTTGGGGCAAAGTCTTGAGTTTGTGTTGTGCGGGTTTCCAAGTTGCTAGCAACACCTTTGAGTCGTTTCCTTCCTCCTACGCAAGTTATCGAGGGAGACCCTAGGCGGTATGGCTTGTCTTGTTGACCCGACCCTGGCCAAGGCGTCAGCATCCTCGTTGTTGGCTCTGGGCACATGGTGAAACTCACATCCTTCAAAACAGGCACACAACTGCTGGACGAAGGAGCAGTAAAGGGCCATGTTCGCGTCCCACTCGCCAGATACTTGTTGCACCACCAAGTCTGAATCTCCGAAGCATAGCACCCTCTGGATGCCTATGTGCTTGGCCATCTTGAGTCCACGGATGAGTGCTTCGTACTCGATGACGTTGTTGGAAGCTTTGAAGTGGATCTGGAGGACGTACCCCAGCCGGTCGCCTTTGGGCGAGGTTATCACGATTCCGGCCCCGAGTCCTTGCATTTTTGATCCGTCGAAGTGTAGCTTCCAGTAAGTTGAATCCGGCACTGGAGGCATGTATTGTGTCTCCGCCCAATCGACGATGAAATCAGCTAGTGCTTGCGAATTGATTGCGGTTCGCGGCTCATACTGGATGTTATTCGCGGGCTTGTCGGCCATTTTCTTTGTCCAGCTGCATTGGCGCGTCGTGTGATTCGCGGGCTTGTTGCCGCCACTGTGGAACTTGCATAGCCCGTCGATCATGGACTCCATGGTGTACTTAGGCCGAGGCGGCCTATCATCCGGCCTCTGCCTCCGGCTGCCTCCTACAGCCGGATCTTCATGCACAGCGGCTACTTGCTTGGTGCCGTACCGGCTATCCGGATGGTCGTCTTTCCTCTTGCCGTGGTGATTGTTGTGACCGTGCCTCCTGGGATGAAGGTCACCCGGCTGGCATCGCTCCGCCTACTCGTTCGTGACGATTTGGCCTTGGTCGTCCACCACGATGGGTTTCTTCATTGCTGCGTCAGCGGTGGCGTACTTGTCCGCGATGGCCATGACCTGGGCCATGGTTTGCGGGTCTGCCCGGCTGAGCTTATGTTTCAGGATGGTGCCGTCTCGGCAGCCGCTGGTGAAGAAGTCTATCGCTTGGTTCTCACGCACCCCTTCGCACGAATTGTGCATGCTGGTCCACTGGGTGAGGTAGGCACGATCCAACTCGTCCTTTCCCTATATGCAGAGGGAAAGCTCGCGAGGCCGACCTGATCGCTTGTATGTTCTGGTGAAGTTACGAATGAACGCTTCTTCGAAGTCCAGCCAGGCGTTGATGTTGTTGTTGGGGAGGCTATTGAGCCATGTCCTTGCCGAGTCGACGATCATGAGGGGGACGTAGCGGATGGCCAGGCGGAGGTTGCCATCGACGACTCCCATCGCGGTGGTGTAATCAACCAACCAATCCTCAGGCTTGATGGTTCCGTTATACTTTGGCGTGTCCCTTGGGAGCGAAAATCCCTTCGGAAATGGCTCGCTCCGGATGCGCGGGCCGAAACACTTCGGGCCAGGAGGACTTTCCTCCTCTAGAGTGCGTGACTGCACCAGGAGGTCGATGCGCTCTCGCGCGTCAGCCGGTTCTCGGGGATCGAGCCGTCCCTTAAGGCGTGATGTAGGCGGGTTCTTGTTCGCGTCTGCTTCCTCCTCCGGTGCTCGCGTATTTTTCCCTGGGAAACTCCGGCTGTCGGAGCGCGGCTTACGCTGGAGGCGGCGGCATCCCGGTTGTGGCGACCGCGATTGCCAGATTCGCCACGCGGGTGGCTGTTTTTCCCAACCCCTCCTGGAGAAGAGGCCTATTGATGCTTGCTTCCTCTGTGCGTTGTCTGGTCCGCGCCTTTGCAGACGATGATGTCACGGGAGTTTCCCACCTGGCTAGGGACGCCCTCGGCTTGCTGCTTGTTCGCAGTGGCCACAAGGAGCTGCGCGCGCTCCTGCTGGCGACGAAGTTCCTCGCCCTCAAGGTATTTTAGCTCCACAGCTGCCGCCTCGGCTGCCCTCATGTTCTTGGCTGGAGTGATGTAGACGGGCTGCGCCACACCTTCATGCGAATCGGCGGCGCGGTCCAGTTGTGACGCCAGGTGTAAGATCCCTCCTTATTAAAGAAAAAGATCCCTGTGATTGCAATGCTAGTCCCTGGATCAATGCTAGCATCCACAGTTTAAGATAAAGTACACAGATACAAAGGTCGTTTATTACAGTCATTCCAGAGATAAAACATAGTCTTTTACAACTCATGGCCAAAGGCCTAATACAAGAGTTTATGGAATATGTAAATAAACATAAGTCTTCATCTTCATGTGCCACAGGCAAGCATGTTGAGTGTAGACTCATGACACCTAATCCTCATCAGAGTAACCTGCGACATCATAAGTTACAGCCACAAGGGTCAATACTTTGGAATAGTATTGGCAAGTGATACCTTAGTATATTTTAAGTGGACTATAATACTATATGCATTTGGCTGGTGGAGCTTAGGCTTGCTTTGCTCAAAATAGATTTTTCCCTAACTTTTGAAAATACCAAAACTTGTTTGACAAAAACCAATCAAGGTATCTATCAATCATGACTGAAGATCCTCTCAAGGCATCTATCATTCAAAGATTTGAAGATCCTTTCTTGGCAAAACACCCAAGGCATCTATCAATCAAAGACTTTAGATCCACTCAGGGCATCTACCAATCAATGACTGATGATCCTTTTAACCCTTGTTCACCCACAAGTTTTATTTAGAAATTGGAGTGATGAGATTCTTGAAGTTTCCATGTCTTGATGCTCAAATTGTCCTTTGCCAGGGACATGGCTAAGTACTTAGGTTTTACACTCTGCAGAAGTGGTGCACTTTACCCACAAGCCTTGGTTTCCCAAGACATGATCCTTCAGTAGCCTTTCCTTAGTCAAATGGACGCGTTCCAACCTATCAACCCATCTACCACCCACTGTCCAAAGACTAAGTTCCAGCATCCTAAGATCATGGCAGAGCCCATATTACCATGTGGTTGCACTTGAAGCTTCTCAATCACTTGACATCTCAAATCTCTTTGTTTCCTGGGTGGCCATCCACAAGTGAGATACACTAAGGTAAACCATAGACATGGGCCTTGTGAACCACTCAACCAAAAACCACCAAGCAAGTCCCATTCCACCCAGGAGATTCATTAACTTAGTTGTTTTGTTAAATAAAAACAAGTCCAAAGACTTAAAATGTTTTTCCATAGTGTGAATATATAAACCACCCTTGTTTTCTAGTAGCTAGGCTAAGCATGGCATGGCAGCTTATCCTTAGGGAATTTTCCTAGCAATTCTAGCATTCTATTCTAAGTAGGATTTCCCAACATCAATTGATAAAAGTAGCATGCAAGTCCTAACAAAATATATCTAATGCAAGTATATAAATATAGGTATGGAATATTCATGAAGATAACACTTGCCTTGGTAGTGTGGAGAGTAGAACTTGTCACAATCACAATCACTAGCAAAATCTACACACAAAGTGGTAGCACACAATTACACACAAATATATACAAACAAGGATATTATGAATGCATGCATGCATGAATCTACCAAGTGATGATTTTTGAAAACTTCAACCAAGCAAGTGCATGAATACAGAAACTAAACAAGTCACAAAAATAGCCAAGACAACTTATTTAGCCCTAAAACAGAAATACTAAACTAAATCTATACTCAAAAAGGTCTCAAACAAGTCTCTGCAATTTTAGCTCATCTAATGGTTACTATTTGCTAAACAAAAAGGATAGGCAGAAAGGTCTTGTTTTTCTGAATCCAACGGTATAAAGTTTGCAAAATTCCAACGTGGGAATCAAAAGATATAGGCATTTGAATTTGGATCAAATTTCTGGTTTTAAATTCTATTTTCAGATCTAACCTAGCCACGCGTCATGTTCTGATTCGCCCGTACCGGTTCGCACTGGATCGAGCTCCACAGCCGTAGGATCTAAATGAAATCTGGCGGCTTAGATCGCGTACCGCTTCGGGGTTAAGTGGATCTATCCTAGCGCTACGATACGGATCTAACGGCTGCTATTGCTCTGGCCAAGAACTGGCGGCGGAGCGGCGGCTACCGGCGGCGGAATCGTCAGTCGATGACGTTGCCGACGATGCAGACGGCGAGGAAGAAGGAGGAGTAGCTCACCGGGCTCTAGAGGTCACGGCGAAGCTTGTCGTACTCGCGGTTGGTCAAGGGGCGCTCGGGCACGGCTGCGATTGCTCACCGGAGTTCGTGGCGGCGTCGGGTGTGTCGGGTGATCGTCGTGGACGTCGCTGTGGATCACCCCAAGGCAAGGCGAGGACACGGTTAGATTCACAGAGTCGAGGCGAAGTAGTGAGCATGAGCGGGAAGGCGAGGGGCGGTCTGTACCTTCCGGGAAAACTCGTCGGAGTTGAAGTCGCCGTCGGTGCTCGCGGTGTCAGGTGGAACCGGCGACCTGGGGCAGTACAGGACAGACTAGTGAGGACAGGAGGTGCGCAAAGACACGCTGAGTCAGATTGTAAGAACGAGAGGCAGAGGGGAACACTAGGCTCACCGGAATCGATTGCCGGAGAGGCTCTGTCCGCGGCGGTGCAAGTTCGATTGAGGGCAGCCTGGTGGCGGAGCGAGCGAGGTGTTTGGGGGAAAAAGATCGCGAGGCAGAGAGGATCTTATAGCCGGGGAATCGACAGGAAACGCTCGCGGTTAAATGCCCAATTAAGCCGCGCCATTACCGGCCTTCACTGCTGCGGCGACGTGGTCGCAGGCGCGGTCTGGGGAAGACGAGGATGACGTGGACCGGGCCCGCTCGTCAGCGAAAAGCGCAAGGTGTTGGTGGGGTCGGGCTGTCAGCGTCTGTCTGCGGGTGCTCGCGCGTGAGAGAAGGAAAAGGAGATTCCCGGGTGAGCTTGCTGGGCTCGATCTGCTGCTGGGCCAGATTCTGGCCGCGCGGCCTTTTTCCTTTGTTAAGTCTTTTTCTTTTTCTAATTTCATTTTCTGAATAGAATTTGATATGAATTCAAATCCTTTTGAATTCAAACTTCTTTGGGGATTTTTGCAGGGTTCTGTGGGTTCACAAACAATCAAATAACCTTGTGGTTACCTTGCAAAGGCTTGGTCAAGCTTGGGTTTCAAAATAAACCGAGATTTGCTCTAATTGCAAATATTGGGATTAGGGTTTAGAAAATATTTCTAAATTTTGAATCTTGGGTAAAAAGCTTCACCTAGTCTATCCAACCATGGAGGCAAGCAAACAAGATCATGGACAATCAAATCCCAAAGGGTGATGGCCAATTGAGATAAAATGCCCACATGAAATCATAGCCAAAGTCTGTGCTTTCTAAATGATTTTGAGAAAAACCCTATATGAATGAATGATGCAAAGATGATATGAATGAGTTTTGAAACATGATTTTTAGGGATGTTACAATCTAACCCCCTTAAGATGAATCTCGCCCTCGAGATTCGGATTGGCTAGCAAATAGGTGTGGGTGGTCTTTCCGAAGATCATCTTCTCTTTCCCATGTTGCTTCTTCTTCGGAATGATGATTCCATTGTACTTTGCAAAACTTGATAGTCTTTGTTCTTGTGACTCTTTCTGTGGTCTCAAGAATCTTGACAGGCTTTTCTTCATAAGTGAGGTCACTTTCTAGTTGAACTTCCTCCAAAGGTATGGTATCCTTCAAAGATGTTTCTTCCATTTCTGGGTGACATTTCTTAAGTTGGCTTACATGAAAAACATTATGGACTGCTGATAGAGATGCTGGCAATTCAATTTCATATGCAACTTCTCCCTTACGACTTAGAATGTTAAATGGTCCAACATATCTTGGTGCCAACTTTCCTTTGACTCCAAATCTTTTCACTCCACGAAGTGGTGATACTCTAAGATAAGCTTTATCCCCAACTTCGTAGGTGATTTCCCTACGCTTAACATCTGCGTAGCTTTTCTGTCGAGACTGTGCTATCTTCAATCTGTCTCTAACCAATTTGACCTTTTCTTCGGCGTCTTTGATAAGATCTGGTCCAAACAAACTTCTTTGTCCCACACCATTCCATAGCAATGGGGTGGTACACTTTCTTCCGTATAGAAACTCAAATGGTGCCATCCCAATACTAGATTGGTGACTGTTGTTGTAAGAAAACTCTGCGTAAGGCAGACTTTCATCCCAACTTGCTCCATAGTCTAGGGCACATGCCCTCAACATGTCTTCAAGAATTTGATTAGTCCTTTCTGTTTGTCCATCAGTTTCAGGATGAAAAGCAGTGCTGAATTCCAATCTCGTCCCAAAAGATTCATGAAGTTGTCTCCAAAAGTGAGAAGTGAACTGAGTTCCTCTATCAGACACAATACTCTTAGGTACACCGTGAAGGCATACAATTCTGCTCATGTAGATTTTGGCCAACTTGGCACTTGTATAAGTTGTCTTTACGGGTATAAAATGAGCCACTTTAGTTAGGCGATCTACTACTACCCATATGGAATCATACCCTGACCTGGTCCATGGTAATCCGGTAATAAAATCCATACCAATATTTTCCCACTTCCATTCAGGAATAGGCATTGGTTGAAGCAAACCTGCTGGTTTCTGATGTTCCGCTTTCACTCTACTACACACATCACACAGAGCAATGTGTTCGGCGATGTCCCTTTTGAGATTGTTCCACCAAAATCTTTCTTTCATATCCATGTACATTTTGGTGTTTCCCGGGTGAATAGAATACGGAGAGTTATGGGCTTCTTGTAAAATCAGTTTCCGCATTTCCGGATCTTGTGGAACACAAATACGTTTCTCGTGCCATAAAGTACCTTGTTTGTCCATATGGAAACTTTTAGCTTTCCCTTGGCTAATCCTTTCCTTGATCTCTTCGATCTCTTTATCCGTCTTTTGGGCTTCTTTAATCTTATCCAACAGTGTGGGTTGAACATCCAGAGACATGAGATGTCCTTCTGGCACAATCTCCAACCTGAGTTCCTTGAATTGCTTACACAAATCATCAGGCAATTCACCTTTGGTAAGGCCATTTACAAACGCTTTACGACTTAGAGCATCTGCTACTACATTTGCTTTACCGGGGTGGTATTGCAAATTCAAGTCGTAATCCTTGATAAGTTCTAACCATCTCCTTTGTCTCATATTGATCTCCTTCTGGGTGAAGATATACTTCAAGCTCTTATGGTCGGTGAACACTTCACAACGTTTTCCCAAAAGGTAGTGTCTCCATGTTTTGAGTGCATGGACAACAGCGGCTAACTCTAAATCATGAGTTGGATAATTTACTTCATGAGTTTTGAGTTGTCTCGAGGCATAAGCCACAACTTTTCCGCCTTGCATAAGTACGGCACCTAATCCTTGATGAGAAGCATCATAATACACTTGGAAATCCTTTTCCAAATCTGGTAGGCACAGTACTGGTGCTGACACAAGCCTCTTCTTTAATTCTTGAAAGCTGAGTTCACATCCTTCAGACCAAGCAAATTTCTTGTCTTTCTTTAACAATTCCGTCATTGGTTTAGCAACCTTAGAAAAAATTTCAATGAACCTTCTATAGTAACCTGCTAAACCAAGGAAACTACGAACCTCTTTTACGTTCTTAGGAGATTCCCATTCTGTCACAGCCGAAACTTTAGCAGGATCAACTGCTACACCATCTTTTGTCATAACATGACCAAGAAAACCAACTTCCTCTAACCAAAACTCACACTTGCTTAACTTGGCATAAAGCTTATGTTCCCTTAGTTTCTCAAGTATCAAGCGTAGATGTCTTTCATGCTCTTCCTTGCTCTTGGAGTAGACTAAGATGTCATCTATGAAAACGACAACGAACTTGTCGAGAAATTCCATGAACACTTTGTTCATCATATTCATGAAGTATGCCGGAGCGTTGGTTAAACCAAAAGGCATCACAGTGTACTCATACAATCCATACCTTGTGGTGAATGCTGTTTTAGATATGTCTTGCTCCCTTATCTTGAGTTGAAAATAGCCTGACCGAAGATCAATCTTCGAGAACACACATGCTCCTTCTAGCTGATCAAACAAGTCATTTATTCTTGGCAAGGGATACTTGTTCTTGATGGTTACCTCGTTAAGAGAACGGTAATCTATGCATAACCTTTGAGTTCTATCTCTTTTTTCTACGAACAAAACTGGAGCTCCCCAAGATGAAGAACTTGGCTGGATGAATCCTTTCTGCAATTGTTCTCCAAGTTGTTTCTTGAGTTCCTTAAGTTCGTCAACTGACATTTTATAAGTCCTCTTTGCCCTTGGTCCAGAACCTGGTACCAAATCTATTATAAACTCCACATCTCTATCTGGTGGCATTCCTGGTAATTCTTCCGGGAACACATCCGGATACTCACACACAATTGGCACCGAGTCCATGCTAACCCCCTTAAGAGAATTCAGCTTACTCCCTTTAGATCTAAAGTTGGACTTGAATATTATCCTCTTACCTTCAGGGGTTGTGAGTGAAATTGTACGATTGGCACAATCTAGTACTCCCTCATACTTAGCCATCCAATCCATTCCCAAAATTACATCCAATCCTTGGGAATTTAGGATTATTAGGTTTACTGGAAACTTATGTTTTCCGATCTCTATGACTAGATCATGACATCCTGAGTTTACTATCATTTCTCCACCAGGAGAACTTACTCTTATAGGACACCCAATGGTTTCTACCGGTAATTCATTTCTTTCGACAAATGCTTTAGATATGAATGAATGAGATGCACCAGTGTCAAAGAGTACAAATGCTGAGATGGAATTGAGTCTGAACTTACCAGCAACAGCATCAGGCTCTTCATAGACCTCCTCCACATTGATGTGGTTAACTTGTCCTTTCTGAAAAGGATTTGGCTTGTTAGGTCCTTCAACTTTCTTTTCAGTGCACTCATTAGCATAATGCCCTAGCTTCTTGCATTTGAAGCATTCAACCTGACTGATGTCCCTCTTAGACTGACTTCCACTTCCACTTCCACTATGGTGGCTCTTATATCCACTCTTGTGGTTCTTGTACTTATCATTGTCATGATTGCGATGATGCTTGTTGTCATGACGGTTGTGGTTGTGGTGCTTGTTAAACTTCTCATGTTTGTGGGATCCTGAGCTGACACTATCATCATAGTGAGATCGTTTATGAGATGATCCCGAGTTGTATTTGTCGGAGTGTTTCCTCTTCCTACTCTCGACTTGCTTCATTTTATTCTCCACAATAACAGCCTTGTCACACAGCGACTGGTAAGTTGGAACATACGCCACAGACAGCTGCAGATTTAGCTCATCATTCAAACCTTCCAGAAACTTCTCCTTCCTTTTGGCATCAGTGTCAACCTCATCCGGTGCATAGCGCGCCAGATTATTGAACTCCTCGATGTATTCAGCCACGCTGTGGTGGCGCTGCTTCAGGTTGTGAAATTCCTTCTTTTTCAGGCTCATCATACCTGGTGAGATATGAGTAGTACGAAATCCATCTTCAAAGATAGCCCAAGTCACCTCATCAATAGGCGTGGTAATCTGGAAGTTGTCCCACCATGCGGCGGCTGGTCCTTCCAACAGATGAGCTGCGAACCTGACCTTTTCAGCATCTGTGCATCCCACGGTCACTAAGTCTTTGTTCACAGAACGTAGCCAATCATTGGCCACCATGGGATCAGTTGTTCCCGAAAACTTAGCTGGCCTCAGACGCAGAAATCTGGTAAGCATATCAAAACCTGGAGGGTTGTTGTTGTTGTTATTGTTGTTATTGTTGTTGGGATTGGGGTTGTTGTTGTTGTTCTGGTTCTGGATGAATGTCGTCATCATTTGCATAAGCTGTGTTTGCGCATTCATCATTTGTTGCATTTCTGGGGTAATGTTGGGGTTGGGGTTGGTGTTTGCGCGACGGGGAGGCATCTGTGGTTTATTCATATAGAGATAAGAATGAGATACCCTTACATGATTTATGCACAATACATCACACAAGCAAACACATAGCAAGCAACACTAGGATAAAAGCTCAACAACAAGATAACAAAAGTCTCAAAATACAATCACACAAGTGGCAAGCCATCCACATGTCGGATGGTCCAACAATAAGTTCTCAAATAATAAGTGCGGAAAATAAAGATAACTGAGTAGTCAAATCTACTCGTCGGCATCAATCTCCTCCTCGACAAAGGTAAGACCTGCGTTCTCCATTGCGGTCTTGTTCTCCTCGATGGTAGTGGTCAAAGAGTCGATCTTGGCCTTGAGAGCCCTCTTCTGGGAACGAAGCCTCTCAATCACTGTCTGCTGCTGCTCTAACTCGAAGTCCTTGGACTGCAGTTCCTCGGTCATATCACGAATCCTCTTGTTCCTATCCTGGACACGCTTCTCTTGACTCTTGAACTTACGGTCTTGGGTCTCGAACTTCGCCTCCATCTCCTTGACTATCTCGTCCTGCTGCGCAAAGAGCTTGTCCTTCTCGCGAAGCTGCACCTGGAGCTCGTCATTACTAAGCATGACGTTGGTCCTATCGGTATCCACGTGCCTAATAAGAGTCTCTAAGTCCTGGAGGTACAGGCGTATCGGCTCTGCTGTGACCCTCGAGTCGTCCTCAAAGTCAATGGACTCTCCGTCATCATCACGCCTTCCGAAGGTGTGGAAGTGAGTGCCTCTAACCTGTCGGGAGTGACGTCCTAACAATCGTCCTATCAGATCCTGCATGACCACCTCCATGCCTCTCTCCCTGTCATCGTGCATAAGCTTGAAGACGATGGCCTCCGTAGTAGGCTCAGTCTGGCGTCCTGGCTGGTTCACCTTGAAGCCCCAAAGGTCCTTCCTCTCAAACTTGGTGAGTGGGTGCACCGTAATGATAGGAAGAGGGAGATCGAGTAAAGTATTAAGCTCTACGATACGTGGACCAAAACGGGTAGCCTGGAACTCCTCAACAGTGCTGATGGCAATAGGCATCTATTTATAAGATTGGAAAAGTTAGAACAACACAATTTAAGATAAACAAGACAAACATTCAAACATAACCATGGAACACACAAATCATGCATACATAAATCCATTACATCAACCAAGGTTCATACTAGGTAATATTTTGGAAAATAAGGTGATAGGTGGTGGTCCAACTAACGAAGTGTGCTTACAATCCTATCTCATTGGATCTGGTGGCTAACACAATGTTTCTAGTGGCAATCACCCTATCCTGTTCACATGCTTCTATCACCAAGTCTATAATATCTCCTCTTAAGGATTGGTTGGTGATTTCCAACTCTTGGGTATGTTCCTTCTCTTTCTCTAAGTCTTTTTGGAGGTTGAGCATCTTGCACTTGACTCTAGCACTTAGTTCCTTGATAGTCTTCCAAGCTGCTTCTTTTGCTGACTCAAAGAATGTGGTGTGCATAAAAGTGTTGGTGCACATGCAAAATCCCTTCTCTTTTTGGTTGTCTTCCTTGTTTTTGTACAAGTGAAGTTGCACCCACCAATACTCCACTCCATCCTCCATCACTGGAAAGCCCTTGTATACTGCTGCACCATGTACTCCCATGGTCTCCATGAGGTCCTTGAGAATCTTGGGAAACTCAGTTTCACTCTCCAAGGTCATGGTCATGAGTGGTCCTTTCTTCACGGCTTCGTTGACGGAGTTCATCTAAAAATAGAGATGAGAATGAGAAGATTAGAAAAGTTTACGAGAAGAATAGACAAGTGTAGAAGAAGTTAAATTTTTTTTTCCTTAGTGGTTTCCAATCCTAGGGTCATAATCCTACAGGCAACACAGTGCTCTGATACCATCTGTAAGATCCCTCCTTATTAAAGAAAAAGATCCCTGTGATTGCAATGCTAGTCCCTGGATCAATGCTAGCATCCACAGTTTAAGATGAAGTACACAGATACAAAGGTCGTTTATTACAGTCATTCCAGAGATAAAACATAGTCTTTTACAACTCATGGCCAAAGGCCTAATACAAGAGTTTATGGAATATGTAAATAAACATAAGTCTTCATCTTCATGTGCCACAGGCAAGCATGTTGAGTGTAGACTCATGACACCTAATCCTCATCAGAGTAACCTGCAACATCATAAGTTACAGCCACAAGGGTCAATACTTTGGAATAGTATTGGCAAGTGATACCTTAGTATATTTTAAGTGGACTATAATACTATATGCATTTGGCTGGTGGAGCTTAGGCTTGCTTTGCTCAAAATAGATTTTTCCCTAACTTTTGAAAATACCAAAACTTGTTTGACAAAAACCAATCAAGGTATCTATCAATCATGACTGAAGATCCTCTCAAGGCATCTATCATTCAAAGATTTGAAGATCCTTTCTTGGCAAAACACCCAAGGCATCTATCAATCAAAGACTTTAGATCCACTCAGGGCATCTACCAATCAATGACTGATGATCCTTTTAACCCTTGTTCACCCACAAGTTTTATTTAGAAATTGGAGTGATGAGATTCTTGAAGTTTCCATGTCTTGATGCTCAAATTGTCCTTTGCCAGGGACATGGCTAAGTACTTAGGTTTTACACTCTGCAGAGGTGGTGCACTTTACCCACAAGCCTTGGTTTCCCAAGACATGATCCTTCAGTAGCCTTTCCTTAGTCAAATGGACGCGTTCCAACCTATCAACCCATCTACCACCCACTGTCCAAAGACTAAGTTCCAGCATCCTAAGATCATGGCAGAGCCCATATTACCATGTGGTTGCACTTGAAGCTTCTCAATCACTTGACATCTCAAATCTCTTTGTTTCCTGGGTGGCCATCCACAAGTGAGATACACTAAGGTAAACCATAGACATGGGCCTTGTGAACCACTCAACCAAAAACCACCAAGCAAGTCCCATTCCACCCAGGAGATTCATTAACTTAGTTGTTTTGTTAAATAAAAACAAGTCCAAAGACTTAAAATGTTTTTCCATAGTGTGAATATATAAACCACCCTTGTTTTCTAGTAGCTAGGCTAAGCATGGCATGGCAGCTTATCCTTAGGGAATTTTCCTAGAAATTCTAGCATTCTATTCTAAGTAGGATTTCCCAACATCAATTGATAAAAGTAGCATGCAAGTCCTAACAAAATATATCTAATGCAAGTATATAAATATAGGTATGGAATATTCATGAAGATAACACTTGCCTTGGTAGTGTGGAGAGTAGCACTTGTCACAATCACAATCACTAGCAAAATCTACACACAAAGTGGTAGCACACAATTACACACAAATATATACAAACAAGGATATTATGAATGCATGCATGCATGAATCTACCAAGTGATGATTTTTGAAAACTTCAACCAAGCAAGTGCATGAATACAGAAACTAAACAAGTCACAAAAATAGCCAAGACAACTTATTTAGCCCTAAAACAGAAATACTAAACTAAATCTATACTCAAAAAGGTCTCAAACAAGTCTCTGAAATTTTAGCTCATCTAATGGTTACTATTTGCTAAACAAAAAGGATAGGCAGAAAGGTCTTGTTTTTCTGAATCCAACGGTATAAAGTTTGCAAAATTCCAACGTGGGAATCAAAAGATATAGGCATTTGAATTTGGATCAAATTTCTGGTTTTAAATTCTATTTTCAGATCTAACCTAGCCACGCGTCATGTTCTGATTCGCCCGTACCGGTTCGCACTGGATCGAGCTCCACAGCCGTAGGATCTAAATGAAATCTGGCGGCTCAGATCGCGTACCGCTTCGGGGTTAAGTGGATATATCCTAGCGCTACGATACGGATCTAACGGCTGCTATTGCTCTGGCCAAGAACTGGCGGCGGAGCGGCGGCTACCGGCGGCGGAATCGTCGGTCGATGACGTTGCCGACGATGCAGACGGCGAGGAAGAAGGAGGAGTAGCTCACCGGGCTCTAGAGGTCACGGCGAAGCTTGTCGTACTCGCGGTTGGTCAAGGGGCGCTCGGGCACGGCTGCGATTGCTCACCGGAGTTCGTGGCGGCGTCGGGTGTGTCGGGTGATCGTCGTGGACGTCGCTGTGGATCACCCCAAGGCAAGGCGAGGACACGGTTAGATTCACAGAGTCGAGGCGAAGTAGTGAGCATGAGCGGGAAGGCGAGGGGCGGTCTGTACCTTCCGGGAAAACTCGTCGGAGTTGAAGTCGCCGTCGGTGCTCGCGGTGTCAGGTGGAACCGGCGACCTGGGGCAGTACAGGACAGACTAGTGAGGACAGGAGGTGCGCAAAGACACGCTGAGTCAGATTGTAAGAACGAGAGGCAGAGGGGAACACTAGGCTCACCGGAATCGATTGCCGGAGAGGCTCTGTCCGCGGCGGTGCAAGTTCGATTGAGGGCAGCCTGGTGGCGGAGCGAGCGAGGTGTTTGGGGGAAAAAGATCGCGAGGCAGAGAGGATCTTATAGCCGGGGAATCGACAGGAAACGCTCGCGGTTAAATGCCCAATTAAGCCGCGCCATTACCGGCCTTCACTGCTGCGGCGACGTGGTCGCAGGCGCGGTCTGGGGAAGACGAGGATGACGTGGACCGGGCCCGCTCGTCAGCGAAAAGCGCAAGGTGTTGGTGGGGTCGGGCTGTCAGCGTCTGTCTGCGGGTGCTCGCGCGTGAGAGAAGGAAAAGGAGATTCCCGGGTGAGCTTGCTGGGCTCGATCTGCTGCTGGGCCAGATTCTGGCCGCGCGGCCTTTTTCCTTTGTTAAGTCTTTTTCTTTTTCTAATTTCATTTTCTGAATAGAATTTGATATGAATTCAAATCCTTTTGAATTCAAACTTCTTTGGGGATTTTTGCAGGGTTCTGTGGGTTCACAAACAATCAAATAACCTTGTGGTTACCTTGCAAAGGCTTGGTCAAGCTTGGGTTTCAAAATAAACCGAGATTTGCTCTAATTGCAAATATTGGGATTAGGGTTTAGAAAATATTTCTAAATTTTGAATCTTGGGTAAAAAGCTTCACCTAGTCTATCCAACCATGGAGGCAAGCAAACAAGATCATGGACAATCAAATCCCAAAGGGTGATGGCCAATTGAGATAAAATGCCCACATGAAATCATAGCCAAAGTCTGTGCTTTCTAAATGATTTTGAGAAAAACCCTATATGAATGAATGATGCAAAGATGATATGAATGAGTTTTGAAACATGATTTTTAGGGATGTTACACCAGGTCGCGCCACCGGTGCTGGATCTTCCTAGCGAAACCGTGAGCCGCATTGTATTCGTGCACAGTGGCGTTCAGCCGACACTGGTTATCCGTGACCTTGGTGGCTTCCTCCAGGAGTTTTTGGCGTGTAGCTTCGAGCGCTGCCACTGCAGTCGCTAGATGCGTCTTGACGACGACCAGAGCGCACAAGTGTTGGATGGAGGCGGTGAGCGGGTCTTGCTCGGGCGCAGAGTTTTCTCCTCCTGCCCGACGTTCTTGAGGTGGTCGGTGGTTTTTGCGAGCGTTTACCACCATGACTTCAATGCAACCACTCCCTACGGCTGGGCCGCGGGTGAGGGGCACGTCGAGGACGGGGGTGACCACGCTGGGGAAAACCGCAGTGACAATGGCGACGTAGACGTGGACGTCTCCAAAATGCATGATCGAGCCGCCGGGGGGGAAGGTGTTACCGAGGAAGCACGCTGTGTTGTCGATGATGTAGTCGAAGGCACCCAGCGTGAGAACGAGGCCAGAGGCCACGCGTACGCCGGAGACGAGCGAAAGTCCCGTGCGTAAGATGATCCCAGCCGAAGCGTTGTGCCCCACGGTGGGCGCCAACTGTCGTGGTGTGGAACACGGTAGTGCCATCGGGGATGGCAAAGAAGGGACACACAGATGCATCTGGTGGCTCACACAACGGGTTGGGCACGGTGAACTGCAAACACAGCGACGTACCCAGGTTCGGGGCCCTCTTGGCAAGGTAACACCCCTACTCCTGCAAGATGAACTATATGTGGGAGCTGATGCTTAGTATAGATGCTCCTTGAGCTGTTTCCTTAGCGACTATTGAGAGATAGAGGAAGGTGGGGACTTGATGCTAGCACTTCTACCTTCTATCGTTGCCTACCTAGAACCCTAGCTCTGCCCTCCCTTATATACTGGTCTGGGGTCAGATTACAGATTGGGTCCTAGGGTTTACTGTTTGGATATGGGTTTACAGGACAGGGCCGGCTGCAGGTCCCAGCCGGTGGGCTAGGACCCAGTCCGGCCTTCTTTTAGCATCATCCTTCTCTTTAGTGGTCACCCGGGCTTCCTTTGGGGCCTCATCCTTGCTTTAACGGTCACCCGGATAGCTTTTGCCAGTCCATCCAACCACCTTGCTTTATCTTTGTTGGGTAGCGCTGGCCATGACGACATGCCAGCTAGCCCGATGACGAGGGAGAGCCAGAGGCGTACCCCGCACGGAGCGTCAGACCTTCCGTGCTCTCCATTGAATTTGAGGTGAGCCAGGTGGAAACGGCCACCTGGTCGGTTCTTCTGGCCACCGGATAGACGGGCCACCCAGGAAGGTTATAAGCCCAGCCGGGTGTGTTCGTCAGTTAGCTAGAGTTGTCCTTCCTGGAGGCCAGGCGGCCTGCATCTTCTGGAGCCGTCCTACTTGTGCCTGGATTTCCCCACCCAAGGGTTATCCCCCCGACACAATTGATAGTAAAAGCACCACCGCCCATAATGACAATTGTGTTCTACTCATGCAACAGATCTACATATAGAAACGGCTCTGATACCACTGTAGGGGTATAGCATGGAAAACAAAAAAATTCTACCGCATGAACACATACAAGCCAAGATATATCTACTAGATTGTAGCAACGAGTCGATGGATTACTCACCCTCAAAGATTCCAAAGCGGTTAACGAGACCGGATTCTCGTGGGTGATGTAGTCGTTCACTTGCCAATCTCAAGATCCCGTGGACGATCCTTCCGGTGCTGCATTCTGGCAGCGTTCCTACAGTCGGTCACACGTTCGGTACTCGATGAAGACCTTCCTCTCCCTTGTTCCAGCAGGCAGCGGAGGTTGTAGCTCTCTCCTTGCGATTCCGGCAGCACGACGACTTGGTGTCGGAAGTAAAGGGGAGATCCCGCAGGACTTCGCCTAAGCATGACCGAGTATGGTGGAGTAGAAGAGGTCCTTGGTGATCTAGGGTTTAGAGGGCCAAGGGGTGGAGGTGGCCGGCGGCTAGAGAGGGCTAGGCGGTGACGACTTGGGAGATCCCTAGGGCGGCGATGACTTGTGGTGGCAAGGGCCGGCGGCTAGACTTTGTTGTGAGGGGTAGGGGTGCCCTACCCCTCCTTTTATAGGTGGGGAAGCAACAAGAGGGAGGGAATCCTCCCCAACTTCACTTCATGTGGCCGACGGCAAGGAGAGGGAGTAATCCTCCCTTAGGTAGGATTCCTTCCCTCCCTCCACATGGAATCCAATGTTTGACTTTTTCAAATAGCCTTTTTGACTTTCAAACTAGAGTTTGATTTCTCTCTTCCAAGTATCCAGCCAAGTGACCTAGGACATGATGCAATCACTCCACTTTGTCATGACACATCCGTGTACCCTTCCCTTCCGGATAGGTGAACCTTCTAGACCCTTCTATAACATTCTGGTGAAAAAACTAAAACCATTCCTGAACACCGGAATTGGACTTTCCTTGTATGAATCTTATTCTTTGGACCATTCTGGATCTCCTTGTGATATCCGAGATCCCATCTGAGACTCTGAACTAAATTTGATCTCTTTACTCACTTTCCATATCTACCAAACAACGTCGAATCCTTAAGTGTGTCTCCCTACGGTTCGTGAATTATGCAGACATGACCGAGACTCTTCTCCGATCAATAACCAATAGAGGAATCTGGAAATTCATATGGCTCCCACATATTTATACGATTACTTTGTGATCGAATGATCCATTTACATACGATACCAATTTCCCTTTGTCTCGCGATACTTTACTTATCCGAGGTTTGACCATCGGTATCTCTACATACCTAGTTCAACATTGTTATCGATAAGTACTCTGATATGTCGTAAATGTATCTATAATTTTTGATGTTCCATGCTTGTTTAGTATCCACTTTTCTATGATTTGTCTACACTTTGAGGTATTTTTATACATTTTCTGGGACTAACCTATTAACAAGATGCCACAGTGCTAGTTGTCTGTTTTCTGCTGTTTTTGGTTTCAGAAAAGCTAGTAAGGAAATATTCTCGAAATTGGATTGGACAAAAGCCAAAGTTAATATTTCACTGAGACGAACATAGAGACCAAAGGGCGACCAGAGGGGAGCCATAGGATGGCCACCACCCCCACACGCGGGCCCACCCTAGGCCATCATACGTCGTAAACATATCTATAATTTTTGATGTTCCATGCTTGTTTAGTATCCACTTTTCTATGCTTTGTCTATACTTTGAGGTATTTTTATACATTTTCTAGGAGTAACCTATTAATAAGATGCCATAGTGCCAGTTGCCTTTGTTCTGCTGTTTTGGTTTCAGAAAAGCTAGTAAGGAAATATTCTTAGAATTGGAAGCGACAAAAGCCAAAGTCAATATTTCATCGAGACGAACACAGATACCGAAGGGAGACAGAGAGGAGCCACAGGGCGGCCACACACCCCCATGCGCGAGCCCACCCTGGGCCGCGCCTGGGCAGGGTGTGGGCCCCCTGGCCGCCCTCCTGCCTCGACTCTTTGCCAATATAATCCCCCCGAAGCCAAAACCCTAAGTACCCGATCAGATCTCCACGAAACAGTCTGTAGCCGCTGCAACCACCGTCCCTAGATCGGGGGATCTGAAGCTCTTCCCGGTGATACGTCAGAAACGTATCTATAATTTTTGATGTTCCATGCTTGTTTAGTGTCTACTTTGCTATGTTTTGTCTACACTTTGAGGTATTTTTATACACTTTCTGGAACTAACCTATTGACAAGATGCCATAGTGCCAGTTGCCTGTTTTCTGCTGTTTTTGGTTTCACAAAGCTAAAAAATGAATATTCTCAGAATTGGATGGGACAAAAGCCAAAGTTCATATTTTTTCCTGAACGATACGGAACATTGAAGACGAGACAAAGGAGGACACCAGGATGGCCACACCCTAGGTGGGCACGGGGCCCACCCTGGCCGTGCCCATAGGGGGTGTGGGCCCCCTGGCCCTCCACCGACCTTGCCTCCTTTGCCTATAAAAGATCTTGAGGAGAAAACTCTAAATCATCCAGACAAAATCCACAAAAACCTCCGC
Organism: Avena sativa; assembly: GCA_916181665.1. Classification (NCBI taxonomy): domain Eukaryota; kingdom Viridiplantae; phylum Streptophyta; class Magnoliopsida; order Poales; family Poaceae; genus Avena; species Avena sativa. The sequence goes on from OV702296.1 coordinate 293,081,813, forward strand.
AGCGCTGCCGCCACCGAAGGGGAGATTCGGGGGACAGAAAGTCTCTGTTCCGGCACCCTGACGGGACGGGGAAGTGCCCCCGGAGCCATCTCCATCGATCTCCACCACCATCTCCATCACCGTTGCTAATTCCCATGATGAGGAGGGAGTAGTTCTTCCTCGAGGCTAAGGGCTCTACCGATAGCTAAGCGTTCATCTCTCTCTATGCATGATCTTGTTGTGGTCATGAGCTTTGTAATCTAGTATATCTGCTTTGCTACTCGAGTGCTTAAATAGATCTCTGCTCTCCCCATGTGTGTGAAAGTGACAGCGTGCACGCCATGGTGGCACTTAGGCTAGAATCTACATTAATACTCATCGTGCTTTAATAGATCTATGATTTTCCCCACGTGTGTGAAAGTGACAGCGTGCGCGCCGTGTGTGGCACTTAAGCTAGATTACATATATATTTGTCATGAGTATATTTTGAGTTGGTTTTCTCTATGAAATTGTGGTGTTTGTTGGAACCATCTAGCGCTCAAGGTGATAGTGTGGGGTTATATAGATTGGGAAATGCGGACTTTGAGGAGTGTTGTTATAGCCCTACCATGGATTAGAGTGTCCAACCGGAGAGTAGTTAAGAGTAGTATCATGAAGAGAGGATATTTATATGAGAGAGTGTTCACTAGTGAAAGTATGATCCCTAGGCCTTGTTTCTAAACATTGAAACACTGTTTGCATCTAGATCTATTGCATGTTTGTTTGCTTGCTACCATCTTTATTTCAGTTTGCCTTTAGTCTCTCCCACGTCAACAACAAGTCAGAAGCTCTTTCTAGCACCGTTAACACTTGTATTTCACTATCTCTTCGCCGAACTAGTGCACCTATACACCTGACAAGTGTATTGGGTGTGTTGGGGACACAAGAGACTCTTTGTATCTTGATTGCAGGGTTGCTTGAGAGGGATACCTTTGACCACTTCCTCCCTGAGTTCGATAAACCTTGGGTAATCCACTTAAGGGAAACTTGCTGTTGTTCTAAAAACCTCTACACTTGGAGTCCCAACAACTGTTTACAAGAATAGAAGTGCGTAGACATCAAGCTCTTTTCTGGCGCGTTGTCGTCCGATGTGAGTGCTCGAAGTTATTTCCTTTAGATTCTAAATTTTTCTTTTTGTTTCTTGTTTTCACTAGTTAGGCTTAATGGAAAACAACAACAAAATTAGAGAGCTCTATAGTATCTATCTTGAGTTAGGTCATGAAGTGTTTGAAGAGAAAATTAAAAAACCTATGTAGCTTTATTTGCGTGCTAATAGCAATGTTATTAGTATGAATTCTTTGGAAACCATTGTTGCTAATGCTATGGAAACGTCTAAGCTTGGGGAAGCTAGCTTTTATGAAAATGATCTTTTTAGTCCCCTAGCTTTGGAAGATAGCTATTCTATTGCTTATGATGATACCAAACCTCCAATATATGATGATTACAATGATGAATATGATATTTTTAGTACACCTACTATTGAGGAGAAAATTAATTGTGATTACAATATGCCTCCTATATTTGATGATTATGGTGATGAGAATAATAATGATAGCTATTTTGTTGAATTTGCTCACACTACAGTTAATAAGAATGACTATGCTTATGTGGAGAGTAATAATCATTATATGCATGTGGCTCATGATAAGAATGTTTTATGTGATAGTTATATTGTTAATTTTATTCATGTTGCTACTTAAAGTTATTATGAGAGAGGGAAACAAGGTCTTATGTATCTCAACAATATTAAGTTTCCCCTCTTTATGTTGAAAGTCTTGAAGTTGCACTTGTTTTGCTTCCCTATGCTTGTTGCTTTGTGCTTTCATGACTTGTTTCTTTACAGTATTCCTATGCATATGAAGTGGGTTAGACTTAAATGTATTTTGAATTTGCTTCTTGATGCTCTCTTTTACTTCAATTCATATTTCTTATGTAAGCATCTTCTCAAACTATCAAGCCTAACTTCAAGGCATTATAGAAAAGTACTTGTTGGGAGATAAACTAAGAGTTTTCTTGAGTCTTGGAAGTTATTACTTCTGTAATGACCTCTCCTTATCCTTTTTATTTGCTTTTTGTGCCAAGAATGACCTCTAATGAGAGGGAAGTAAGATTTGGGTAGTTGCTGTCCCGAAAACAGATTTTTGTGCTCCACCAAAAAAATTTATGAGGAATCTATGTAAGTCGTATTTAGCTGATATTTTACGAATGCATCCCCCAGTATGTTAGCTAACTTTCGTTAGTTCAGCACTTTTTGATTTGAGAAACAGAAGGTCTTCGAAAAATTTGGTTTCTACCTGCTGGTCTATTTTGACAGATTTCTGCCATTATTTGCATTTGCTTCTTATTGATTCCTTTTGGGTTCTTTTTTAGGAAATTGAGCTTTTTGAGGGAATTGGTACAGTAGCTTGTGTTTTTAGTGAAAGTTTTTATGTTTCAAAACCAAAACCCAAAGGTCTATTATCTTTTGAATACACTAATGTTGCTAATGAAGATTGTGTGAAGTTTTGTATGAAGGAAAATTTCCAGGTGTAGAGAATGAATGATGTAATGAGATGAAGAATGGACAAAATCTCAGCCTGGGGATGCCACCCCGTGTCACCCCAATAAATATTCAAGAGGTACAAGCGTCAAAGCTTGGGGATGCCCAAGGCATCCCCTTCTTCATCAATAAAAATCTCAGGTCTTTCTAGACACTTTGTTTTTATTATTTCATGCACTGTTGTGTTGTTCTTGGAGCGTCTTAGTTTTCCTTTTTGGTTTTTATTTTCTTGGTTTGCTTGAGTAAGTTGGTTAGATCCCAGCACACTTATTTTGGACAGAGACACACTCTGTTTCCATTGCCTAGAACACTTTAGTTTTCATTCTTATTGTCTGTGAGTGTTCACTTTTGCTAGCACTGTGTTTAGCCTTAGTTTTCTTGTGCTTTCAGCTTTGTACTTTTTAGATCTTGTTTGTGGATTTGTGAGACAAGCTCACTGATCTTTATTTATTAGTATCTTTGTGAGTTGTTTCAAATAAGTTGATTGGTGTTGGAAAAGAGTAGGAAGCTTCATGCTTAAGTGGTACAAAACGGAGCTTACTTTGACTGTGACCTAGACTTTATCATGTCATGCTAGATATTGTTTTGACCTTATTCTTAGTGATTATTGTTGTAGCATGACTTGCTCCAAACAATTGAGATTGCTTAATGTGCCTTGAAGGAATCATGTGTTGTTTTAGCATACAAAAGTATAGTATTGTGGTATTCTCCTTTGATGTTTTGTTTGGCTTGACTTTGCACATGCTCACACCATGTTATGACTATGAACAAGTCACCATAGCCTTTATGATCATTTAGTCCTTGACTTGTGGTACCAATTTATGATTTGATTAGTAATGTTTTGTCGCTCTGCATGATTATGGCCATTATTGCTCTCTTAGTTGGTCGCTCCTAGTCTTTTGCTAGCCTCCACTTGTATGAGTAAGCTCTACTCATGCATCCAACTCCCAAGAAACCAAGTTATTCCAAAGTGTCCACTATAAATTCCTATGCATGGTGTGTTACACCATTCCAATTATATTCTTGTTTTATCTATCTTCCAAATTAAACTTGTTATGTGAAAATTAGTGATTGAAGCTCTCAGAAACTTGATGGCACACTTTATTTTTCTTGCCCCTAATAAACTTGAACCATTGTGTCATATATGTTGTATATTCTTGCACTTATACGTTGGGATTAGTAGAACCATGATGTCATGCACTAGTAGAAAACAGGCTATCCGTCCGCGCCCCCATCTGCATTAGTCCCGGTTTCGCCACGAACCGGGACTAATGCTGGAATGCGTACCGGTTCGAGCGGGACGGCCTGCCGCACGGGGGCCGGAGGCATGCGTCCCGGTTCGTGAGGGAGCATGCGTCCCGGTTTGTAACACAAACCAGGACTAAAGTGTGGGCGCTAGACACGTGGCCTCCCACACACCTTTAGTCCCGGTTTGTGTTACAAACCGGGACGTATGAGCCAGCCCTCTATAAATACGACGCCCCAGCCCTCTGCCTCCCCTCTGTTTTTTCTTGGTGGAAGATTTGGAGGTGTCTAGTTTATTTTTCTCCTATGCATGCATGCGAGGTGTTTGATGAAATGTTTGAGTGAATGATCACATTCAATTTCTCACAGAACAAAAATATAGGTGGTGCCCGAGACGCACTTGAGATTTCTCCTCTTTCTTTCCTCCTTTATCGAGGTTAGCAATCTTATGTTTTCATCTGTAATTGATACAATGCTTGTGTCAATGTGAATTGGTCATTTCACTATTTATGATGTTCCGTTTTTGATAAACTTAATTATATGATGCAGATGAACGGTCAGGAATGGATGTACGGTGATGTCGTGGTATTGCCGATGAGTATGCCATGGGTCCTCACAGTGCGTGTTTAGAGACGTGGGGGAAGGCGGACGGTTGACGGGTATGAGGTAACACAGCTTACCCATGTTCAGATCCCACAATGGTGGCGGAATCCTACTCCTGCTATAAATCACTATAAGGGCAATACGTCGAGTTACAGAGATAGGTTCGCTGTGCGAGGTTGTCTGAGATTGTCTGAAGTTATGCCCTAAAGGCTCCCATAGGCCCGACTTATATAGTCGCCAAGTCCTAGGGTTACAGGGAAGAGTCCTAGCCGGATAGGTTATAGAGTCCTACATCGTCTATTACTAGTCTAGCGTGCATTGTACTCCAAGGCCCCGGGTACGCTGGTGACTCCACCGTAGCCTTCCTTTATCCGGCATGGGCCTCCCTTCTGGATCCATCTAACTGGGCCGCCCAGCAGGCCATGGGCCATGCTACCAATTGTGGGCCACCCGGGTTATCCGGATAAGAGACATGCTATGAGGATACCCATATAGCATATCCCCAAAAGTAGCCCCCGGAGAAATCCAAGATCTTGTGCCGTCTTGCCTCTTCACATTGAATGCTTCATCTATATGGATGTCGGCAAATCGTCAAGCAATATCTTGTAGTCCTCCCAAAGAACCCTGCAAGGTTTTCTCCGTCTTCAACTTGTAAGTCGGAGAATTGCTGAATCTTCCATCGTACTCTTCCGTAGCCGGACTGGATCCGTCCATGCCGGAATCTTCTGATGTGATGGTTCATCTGCCTATGTCAGCTAGGGCAACGTAGACGTCGGTCAGCAATGCCTCGTAACTCACACATGCAGAGAACGAAATCATGTCCACTTTTCCCGCGCGAGCGATACGAACCGTTGGCGGCGACGATTGGTACGTGGCGAAATTTCCACGCACGTCCCCGCACACGTCGTCTACGCGGCAACCATTTGATCAAGATGCACGAATCTTGATGCTGGGTATCATAAATAGTAACTGCGGTGGAAAATTTACTTTTTCACCTCATTCTCCCTTGCATCGTCTTCTTACTTAGGCAAGCGTATCCTTGAGCTCTCCCGCCTCGCACGAAAAAACCCTAACTCCCAATCTCGCCAGTCACCTTCAAACACACGCAATAGCCAGTAGCAGCTCCTCCCCTTCGATGGCGGCGTCGGGCAAAGCCGTGGCGAAGTCGACGAGCTCCGTCGTCGTGCCCCCAGAGGGCTTGGTCATCCCCATGTCTGCGGTGGTCAAAACCACCGGCGGCGACCATAATCCAGCGGCGCTGGAGCTGCTGGAGGAGGAGCTCGACTCCCACAAAGGCAATTCGCGCGGTTCGGACATCACAAACCGTGAAATCAAAGAGTTTATCATCGAAGGTTACCTCCCTACGACGGAGGGGATCACCTGGCGGGCGGTGCCGACCGGCGAGGTCACACCTTCTCCCCAAGCCGGAGAAAAGGTGTACCACAAAGCACAGTTGGTACGCGGCGTCTCCCTGCCCATCTCTAATTTCTTCCTTGCCGTCTTGAACCATTACCGAGTACAGCCACAGAACCTCTCTCCCAATAGTATCTTACCGCTTAGCAATTACGCGGCGCTTTGCGAGGGTTACTTAGGGATTAGGCCTAGGCTAGATCTCTTCATATATTTCTTCACCACCAAGCGTGAAGCCGGGGCCAGCAAGGACGAACTTAGAAATTGCGGCACCATTAGCTTCAAGATCCGGCCAGGCCGGCGCTTCCCCGACATCGTCGTCCACGAGTCCTGCAAGAACTGGCAGCGTACTTACTTCTACGGCCCAGATATCCCTCTGGCTGGCCAAGAAGTAACGTACCCGGACTTCGTCGATGGAGCAGCCGCTGAAACTTCGACATGGAGATCCCAGGCCTCCCTTCCCTCCGACATCGATGCTTCCCGCGCAATAAGGCAGATAGAGTGGTTCGTAGAGACGGGTTTGAACGGCTGGGACCTAGCCATGTGCTGGTTCATTAGGAAAATCCAGCCTTTGTAGCACCGCTCGAAGCTGATGCACGAGTATACCAACGATAGAAGGGATAGCCTCCGCATCTCCGAGGACAACTTCTCGAGCGACTCCGTCAAGCTTCGCCTCAAGGACATCGTCAAGGTGAAGGACAAGAAGCGTGGCTTCACCATCACCTACGACATGTCCGTAGAGAGCAAGTGCCCAAAGGTAATTGTTTTACCTTCCGTGTATGACATATACTCCAGTTCTTCCGTCTAACCATTACCATCTCATCTAACACGGTAGCTTCTCACTTAACAGCTTAGCGATCTAGAGGAGGATAGCATGGCTGTCCAAATCTATGATTCAAAGATGAAGGAAGTCACGGTCGTGTCCGATGACGATGTTTCGTTGTCGCGGAAGCGGAAGAGCTCCACCTCTGACGCTGGCGATGGAGGCAAGAAGAAGAAGGCGGAGGGTGCAGCCTCCAAGAAGTCTACTGCCGCCCTGGAGGCGGAGAAAAGAAAGGTTACTGGGATCCCTTTTGCCAAAGAACCCCCTCTTGTGTAAGCTTCTTTCCCTCCGACATTGTCCATCGTCTGTCTTATTCCCGTACTTATGCATTTTGCACGTTTCAGTAAGAAAGCCACAACCAGCTTGAAGAAGACCTCCAAAACTTTGGGGGCTTCTAGAACCATCAAGGATATGCTGCATCACGACGTATCTACAGATCTCGCTGTTGTCGGCGAACAGGCGATGCAGGAGAGTGCCGCACACCAAATGGCTGAAGCTCCGGCGATGCCATCGGTAGCGGTAATGCGGTGGTGGAAGGTGGTACCTCTGTCGAAGGCGACGCCCCCGCACCCAAGAAAACCATAGAATTTCCAAAGATAGTCTACCTGGCACTTACGCCGAGTAGCACCTCTCTGGTTCCTAGTGTGGCGCCGACATCTCCAACGTGCGGTCTTGAGGAGCTTCTCCGGCAAGCAGAGATCCTGCAAGGAAACAGTGTATCCTTCGGCAAGCTGCTGGTTGAGAGTACTGTATCCCCCGAGGATTTAGACGGAAACCATAGGTCTTTGCGTCTAAATGCTCTAAGAGTGACTAAGCTAGAAAATTTCTCACTGTAGCCCCCAAGCATATAGGTGAAATGAATTATTCCGACTAGATGCTTTAAGAGCAGCATACACAGTGTTTATAAATTTCAATACTGTAGCCCCCCAAGCCTCTAATTGTAACTGAATTAGTTCTGACTAGATGCTTAAAGATAATCTAAGCATACATCCGAGTTAAAAACTTTATACTGTAGCCCCAAGCTTCTAATAGAAAACTGGATTAATTCCGACTAGATGCTTAAAGAAAGACTAAGCATATTGCTAAGTTAAAAAACTCTCGCTGCAGCCCCCGAGCGTCTAGGTGGAAATTTTCTGGCTAGATGCTCCAAGTAGACCAAACACCATTTAACTTTCTTCTTTCCACAGAATGAGAATGCTCGGAGGGGCATGGCCAACGACAAGTACCATAAGATGCGCACGAACTTGCAAGCTGAAAAGGGTAAAACTTCCTTCTTGAAGGAACTGACCACCAAGAGCAAGCGTCTGTTTTTCCTTTCTTGTTCGCATTCCGACTTGGTTTTGCGCACATAATCTCCGAGTAATCACTGTGTACTTTTATTTCTCCAACTTGCAGACACCATTGCCAAGGCTAAGGACATTGTCGAGCAATCCAAGCATATTGAGTAGCTGGATAGCGAGAACAAGATCCGTAAGCAGGAGAGGAACGATATGCTGAAAATGCATGAAGACTCAATGAAAGCCCTGCAGGACTCCGCCACCGAGGAGATGAACCGCTTGAAGGAGGAAATCTTGATCTTAAAAGATCAGAAGAAAGCTGCCGATGAGCAGAATCAACGCCATCATGAAGCGTACAAGCTCCTCCAACAAGAACGGGACTCCTTGGCGGATACCCTCTGGAAAGCTGAGGCTAGCATCTTCAGTAAGTGATTCTCCATCTTGGATTTCTGTAATCTGGATACTATGAATTTTTGAACTCATGCGCTTCTTTGTCAGGAATTCGCAGCTCCTATGGGTTTAACCCGGTCGCCTCCTCCGGCAAAGGAATGCATGGTTCTTGCCGGCAACTTCATCAACACCGCCATCGCGCAAGCCAAAGAGATTGCCAAGCCCCTCTAGATTAATATCAAGGCATCAGGCTCTGTAGCGAAGTTCTCGGAGATCCTGTGCCGAGCCCCCGAGCGTATTACAAGCTGGAAAGCTTCATGTGCACGGGCTGGTGCAAGGATGGCATTGTCCATGGTCAAGGCACACTACTAGAATGCCGACATCGACACGGTCACCTCTGGCATCCCCGACATAGATGAAGGACAAAAGATAAATCACGAATCTATCTTGTCATCACTCGCGGGTTATGACACCAGAGTTGCCGAGTTAGTCGATGTCAATGTCTTCGTGCCAATGAATACCATCGATGGCGGCAACCAAAGCTCCTCCGAGTCCCTCAACACTGCCGACTTTGAGGATGACTCTCCTGCTGCCGATGATGTTGCTTCCAAGTCGCATGCGCCAGAGGAATAAAAAACAATTTGAAATATTTGTTTCCTCTATGATGTGTATGCGGAAAAAACTATGTATTAACTTAAGTCGGAAAACAATGATGTATGTCCTGCTACTTAAGAACTATTTTCGGCATGTATATATTTTTAAGCAAGTGCTGGCTTATCCATTACTTTGGTTCTTATGCTTGACCGTTCGTGAGTCAGAAGACTCGTTGTCGGAACCATGCGCTCAGGTGATGATACCCAATGGCACCGTCAATAACCTAGGCACAAAATCACCGACAATAAGTGCCACAAGTCACTACTACAGAATCCAAATAAAAACGACAAAGAACGTGTAGACCAAAAAACTTAAGCTAACGCCCGTAGGCGGAATTTTCACAAGTGCAATTGCAAAGCTTATGCATAAATGTTTTATATGATCCAAAAATGAACACTAAAGGAGGTAAAAGACTCAGAAATATGAGTGAACCAGAGAGCTTTATTTCATTGATCATATAAGAAGTACACAATTAGATAAAAAATGCTAAGTGTAGAAAGGACGTAGCTGTGCTATGTTCCATGGCCGATCAAGCTCCGGGTAGTCATCATCCGGGTCACGTTGCTTACGCTTATGATCCTCGTTGGGTCTATCCTTCAGTTCACAATTGTCAACGAGGTAGTAAGACCCATTGAGCAGCGCCTTGCTTATGATGAATGGTCCTTCCCATGGCGGGGATAATTTGTGTGACTTCTTCTGCCTAAGTCGGAGCACTAAATCCCCCTCTTTAAACGAGCGATGCCGAACACGGCGACTATGATAGCTGCGTAGCTTCTGCTGGTAGATGGCTGATCTTTGGCATGCCAAAAGGCGCTCGTCCTCGAGAAGGTCCACATCTAGGCGTCTGGATTCTTCAGCATCATCTTCGTCGTAGGCGGCAACGCTTGGTGCATCGTGAAGGATGTCGGAAGGTAGGATGGCTTCTGCTCCATATACCATGAAGTAAGGGGTGTAGCCGGTGCATCTGTTGGGTGTAGTTCATAAACTCCACAACACAGATGGCAATTCTTCCGCCCAGGCTCCAGCTGCTCTATCCAGCGGTGCCTCAAGACGTGGCTTGATCCCCTGTAGAATTAATCCATTAGCTCGCTCAACCTGACCATTGGACTGTGGGTGTGCCACAGATGCAAGATCAAGTCGGATGCCCTTCTCCCAACAATAAGCCTCCACTTCTCCAAGTGACAAGTTGTTGCCGTTGTCGATGATAATGCTATGTGGAAGACCAAATCTCACCACTAGATCTCGGACAAACCTAAGGGCAGTTTCCCCATCAAGCTTTCTAATGGGTTTAGATTCTATCCATTTTGTGAATTTATCAACTGCCACTAGCAGATGCGTAAACCCACATGGTGTCGTCTGTAACGGTCCCACCATGTCTAGCCCCCAGACTGCAAACGGCCAAGTTATTGGTATTGTTCGCAATTCTTCAGCAGGAACATGTGGTTGTCGGGCATAATACTGGCATCCCATGCATGTCTCAACCAGCTTGTCGGCGTCCGCCTTCGCGGTCAGCCAGTAGAATCCTTGCCGGAAGGCTTTCGCGACCAACGATCGAGGAGCGGCGTGATGCCCACAATCTCCGAGATGGATTTCACGTAGGATTTCAATACCTTCTAGCTAGGAAACACACTTAAGGTATACACCAGTAGTGCTCCTTTTGTAGAGTTGTCCATTGATTATGGTATAGCCCTTCGCTCATCGTACTATTTGCCGTCTTTCGACTTTGTCGTCGAGCAAAGTTCCGTGTTCGAGATATTCCATGAACGGTTTTGTCCAAGCCAGAGGGACCTTTGCCACCATGTGGACGAAAGAGTCAACTCTATCCGGGTTGTCAATGTCTACTCCCTTCACGGATGGTGTCCGTAGATGCTCGAGGAAAAGCCGTGGCGGAATTTGTTTGCGACCTGATCCAAGCTTAGACAACAGATCAACCGCCTCGTTTTGCTCCCTAGGTACATACTTGACCTCGTAGCCCAAGAAGCTCTTGGCTATCTCGTCCACTTCGTCTCGATATTGCCGCCATCATAGGGTTCCGCGCATTCCAGGTGCCAGCCACCTGCTGGGCAACCAAGTCGGAATCTCCACAGCAAACTATGCGCTTGATGCCAATATCCTTGGCTACGCGTAATCCGTGAATGAGTGCTTCATACTCCGCCATGTTGTTCGTAGCCTCGAAGTGGATCTCAGAACATAGTGTAGCTTGTCCCCAGTTGGTGATTGTAGCAATACACCAGCCCCCGAGCCATTGAGTAGCTTTGATCCGTCAAAGTGCATCACCCAGTACTCTAGTTCCGGCAACGGAGTAGAATCTGGCATCTCCGTCCAATCTGCGATAAAATCCGCCAAGGCTTGTGACTTGATAGCGTCGCGTCTCTTGTAGGTGATCTCGAAGGCGGCAAGTTCAATGCCCCACTTCGCAACCCTTCCCATAGCGTCACTGTTGTTGATGATGTCGAACAGTGGAGTCTTGCTCACCACTGTGATTGGGTGCTCCTGAAAGTAATGCCTCAGCTTCCAAGAAGCAAGGAATACTCCATAAGCTATCGTATGGTACTGAGGGTAACTCTGCTTGGACTCCGTCAAGACCTCGCTTACATAGTAAACTGGTCATTGAACTCCGTGATCATAGCCTGGTTCCTTCCGCTCTACCACGACGACGGTGCTGATTACCCGGTTGGTTGCCGCCATGTAAATTAACATGGGCTCTCCAGGCTCAGGTGCTGCAAGGATAAGCGCTGAGGAAATAATCTCCTTAAGATACTTCAATGCTGCATCTTCTTTGTCCGTCCACGTGAATTTGTCCGCCTTCTTCAGCAACTTGTACAGCGCAGGGCCTTCTCTCCAAGTCGGCTGACGAACTGACTAATTGCTGCAACACAACCTGTTAGTCGTTTAATGTCCTTTAGACATGTCGGACGGTTTATGTTTAAGATGGCCTTGATTTTCTCCGGGTTGACCTCGATTCCACGCTGGTAAACGATGAAGCCCAATAATTTGCCGGCTGGAACCCCGAAGACGGACTTCTTAGGGTTAAGCATCATGTTGTATTTCCGGAGATTATCAAAGGTTTCTTTTAAGTTGGAGATTAAGTCATTTGACTTTTTATACATCACCGCTATATCATCCACATAGGTGTGAATGTTCCGACCAATTTGGTCATGCAGGCAATGTTGCATTGTCCACTAGTACGTAGCACCTGCGTTTTTTAGCCCAAAGGGCATCGTAACATAGCAAAACATGCCGTATGGGGTAGTGAACGAAGTGGCCAATTGGTCCGACTTCCTCATCTTGATCTGGTGGTATCCTGAGTATGCATCGAGAAAACAAAAAAGTTCCGAGCCAGCCGTCGAGTCAATGACTTGGTTAATGCGAGGCAAAGCAAACGGATCTTTGGGGCATGCTTTGTTCAAGCCGGTGTAATCAATGCACATTCTTAATTCTTTGGTTCCCTTTTTGGGGACAAGTACAGGATTGGCCACCCATTGGATGTGAAGGACTTCTCGGATAAAACTAGCCTTAAGTAACCTAGCTATCTCTTTGTCTATGGCGCATCTCTTCTCATCTCCAAACCGTCGTAGAGGTTGCTTCACAAGTTTGCATTTTGGATCAATGTTTAAGCTGTGCTCGGCAAGTTCCCTAGGTACACCTTTCATGTCGGCAGGTTGCCAGGCAAAGATGTCCCTATTCTCATGGAGGAACTCGACGAGCGCGCTTTCCTATTTGGGATCCAGGTTCGTCCCAATGGCGGTGGTCTTGGAGGCATCGCCTACCACAAGTTCCACCGGCTTGGTCTCGATGGCGGCCTTGAATGCTGGAGCAGAGTCGGAGATCTGTTTCTTCGACGTGGGCATCTCTGAGTCATCGACCTTGCTCTGGATCTCTTTGAATTCTTCGCTGTAGAGGACAGCTTACGCGTAGGCTTCTTCATTAATCTCGATGTCCCTTTCTTTGGTAAAGGTTCCGAATACGGTGATGACACCGTTTGGTCCGTGTATTTTGAGTTTGTTGTAGAAGAAGCATGGCTTGGCCATGAAGGTGTGGAATATGTCGCGGCCGAATATGACGTGGTACACGCTCTTGAAGGGGACCACCTCAAAGGTCATGGGCACTTGGCGGTAATTATTAACATCGCCAAAGGCAACCTGAAGTGTGATGCACCCAAGGGACCGAGCCTCCCGACTAGGAACTACACCGTGGAAGATGGTGTTGTTCCACCTTAGGTTTGCCTCCGTCAAGTTCATCTTCTGCAGCGTATCCAGGTAGATGATGTTGATGCTGCTTCCACTATCCACCATACACTTGGTGAACTCAACGCCATCAATCAAAGGGTTGATGACCATGGCGTATTGATTCTCCGTAGGGATGAGGTCTGGGTGATCCTTCCTGTCCCAAGTAATCGGAACCTTGGACCAGCGCAGGTATTGGGGAACTGGGGGTAGAGTGGCCATCAGTATCCTCATAGAGGTCTTCTATTGTCGAATGGTGGGGGTGCCAAGGAAAGTGTGGTAAACTGGCGCCTTCTTCACGAAGGGGTTCTTGCCTTTGTCGTCGCTCTTGGCGGCGTGCTTGGGGTCAACATCCTCGTCCATGTCACTTGAATCCTTGGACTCCTCCTCCTTCTTCTTCCCCTTGCCCTTGCCTTGTGGTCTGTTCTTCCGACTTCGCTTGTAGCCGGACTCCGGGTCCTCCTTGAGGTCGTTGACGAACTTGCAGTGTCGATTGGTATGGGTGGCCTTCCCGTTGGCATCGAGGTGTACGAGACACAACATATCGCGGTACTCTTTGTAGGTTTGGGGAACGCGGAGCGCTGCCGAGGTAGTTTCACTTCCTTGCTTCTGCCCACGACCAGCTCCCCGTCCTCGGCCATGTTGTCCGCCATCACCTCGTCCTGCAAAGGTCATGGCGACCATGTTGGGAGTTTGCTTTTCTTCTGGAGCAGTTTTCCGCTTTGTGCTGTTGTTCCTCCGAGCTTGAGTTGGAACGGCTTTTGCCGGCAGAGAGCCGCGAGCATCATCGTCGGTAGCTGCGAACTCACTAGCCAACTGAATCATCTGGTTCAAGTTAAGATGGTGATTGTCCTACAAGCGCTTCAGTTTATGTCGGAGCAACGTGCCCCTTTCCAACCCATCAATGAAGGCGGCCATGGCGGTCTGAGCGTGCACTCCTGCGCAAGAATTCTTCATATCCAACCAGCGGGAGAGGTAGGCACGAGATGTCTCGTCTTTCTCTTGCACGCACCGCTGTAGATCGCTAACAATGCAGGGACGTTTTTTACGTACCCTCAAAGTTCTTGGTGAATGCTTCTTGCATGTCCAACCAATTGCAAATGGATTTCTCCGGCAATTCATCAATCCATTGATGGGCTGTGCCCACCAACATCAATGGGAGGTACTTGACGGCAACGTTGGGGTTACCCCCGGCGATCTCCACCGCGTTGCTGTAATCCTAAAACCATGTAGCTGGCTTGGCGGTGCCGTCATAGGCTTGATGGTCTTGTCAATCCAGAAACCTTTGGGGTAAGTTGCGGACCGTATCACAGGTCCAAAGCAACGTCGTCCCAGGTATGGTCCTTCCCGGGCCTCGTGGATCTTATCGATCCATGAACATGCATCGTATGGCCCCGGGTTTCTTTTCTTCTTGTCAACAGGGGATGGGCTGCGTGAACGACGCGGGCCTCCTCCACCATGGTGACTGCTATGTGGTGACAGTGGCGGAGGTGGCGGTGGGTTAGCCTTCTTGCTATTACCCTCCTACGACGCCTCACGCTTGTCGCGATTGCTTGTTGGATGTGGAGGGTCATGACGCGACCTGATCTTGTGTCCCTGGTTGCGCTCTCCGTCATGACGGGTCTGCTCCGTGTTGTCGCGGATGACGATGCCGCTCTGCCTTGGCGGGGGCATATCCATACGATGGTGAGCCTTGGGGTCTTCACGATGTCGGGGGGAGCGGGGCGGTGGCGATGGGCGACGAGGTTGGGCCTTTTCTCCGTGGTCGGAGGATATGGGTATAGCATCCTTCCTGTTGCGCGCATCCCTCCGTCTTCATTCTGATGAACCCGTTTGGGACCCGACATCAAGAGGAGATCTGTCCCTTGGCGGCTTATGCTGGCTAGACTGGCAAAACACTGGGTCAGACTCAAGCCT
This sequence comes from Avena sativa, assembly GCA_916181665.1. Lineage (NCBI taxonomy): Eukaryota > Viridiplantae > Streptophyta > Magnoliopsida > Poales > Poaceae > Avena > Avena sativa. Next base: position 293,096,915 of record OV702296.1, read on the forward strand.
CTGAGAGGTGGCCTTTTCCTGCTGGTTTACCGCCTTGGCCACTAGGTCATAGACTTGGTCCACCGCCTCGGGCGATCTATCTTGCTCCAGAAGGGTCTTGGCGATGGCGAGGTTGAGGAGAGGAGTGGGCATCACCTGTCTGCCTTCACTGTCAATGTATGGCTTGGCATGTGCCGGCTTTGGGGGAGCCCATCCTAGGTTTCGTCGTACACCAGGATCATTGAACACGCGAGCCAGAGCTTTCTTGGCCTTCTGCTGCTGCAGCAGAGTCTTGTACTCGGCCTCCATTTCTCTAGCTTTCTCTATGGATTTCTGCGCGTTGACCAGATCTCGATCTAGCTTAGCGTCTTGTTTCGCGATGGCCTGCGCTTCCTCCAGTAGCTGCTAGCGCTTCTTGTCAAGTTGTGTCATGTTTCAGATATGAGCTACGGTTAGTGGCTCGACGAGGAGATTATCGTACATCACTCTATCAGCTGGAGTAACTTGGGCAGCAGCAGGCGTAGATGCCGGAGGCGGCAAGTTTGCGGTGTTGTTTTGCTCGGGCCGATGCCGAGTTCCTGCGGCTGTTGCACTGGATTAGGCGGAGGGGCATGACCTTTGCGCGATCAATGTCGTCAGCAATAGGTGGTCCCTTCCCTTTGTCCAGAGTTGTAGGCGGAGCTCGTCCGGGTTGATATTCATCCATGTCGTCCCAATGGTGACGAACACCTCTCGAGACGTGACGGCGTTGTTGGCTTGCCCATCACGTGTGTACTCCTCCTCCATCTCCTGCATGGCGGAGTCTAGTTCTTCTAGACTGAAACATATCTCCTCTGAATCTGCACTGAAGTCGGCGTATAGCGCGTCAATCACAGAGTCGGAGGGTGCCAGGACTTCCTCGATGACAGGGGTGGAGGTGCAATGGCGGCGAAGATGACTGGAGGTGGTGGCGCAGTTGCGGCGATGGCGGCCGGAGGAGGTGGTGGTGGTGGCTGAATCGGAGGGGCTTCGTCAATGAGCGCAAGCGCTGTCTGAGCTGCCGCTTCAGCCTCCGCGTAGTTGTTGACGGTGTTTACCATGCCTTAGAAGGTAAGGCGTCTCGACGCCTGCTGCCGTCTTAGAGAATGCCGGAGAAGCGTGCCATGGTCTAGTCCTTCCACAAAGTGATACATAGCATCATCATTGGGGTAGTGGGCCAGATCGGCTCATATACGGAGCCACCTGGCAAGGTAATCGCGGGGGTTTTCGCCCTCTCTCTAAACGCAACGCGCCAGATCGAAGATGGTAACCACGCCGACGAACTTGGATCTTTGCTGTCCAGACGCACGGACGAAGCCGGTGGACCTGCAGTGAACTTCCACCGTTATATCCTGCACAGGGGCGGTTTGGGTGGGCCTTGAATTTTTCCGATCTTTGCCGGCAAACTCCGAAGAGAGATCCTACATTGATCCTTCCGCAAACGTATCCTGCCCGTAGGCGGTCCATGCGGGTCTTGATGCTCCTCCGACTCCCAGGGAACTAGTGCCCGAGTCGGTTTCGCCAATGAAGAGGTGGATGTCTCCGATAGGAACGACCGAACACCACGTAGGGTTCGTCTTCGCCGGGATCCAGAACTCGTCAGGAGGGACGATCAGAACGTTGCCGGAGAAGAGAACACGACCGATGGCTACGGTTTCGCCGATTCCCGCGAAGATTTTGGTCCTCACCCGCTGAAGAGCCTGAAGCGCCTCTTGCCCCACGGTGGGCGCCAACTGTCGTGGTATTGCCAACGAGTATGCCATGGAGGGGTCCTCACAGTGCGTGTTTAGAGATATGGGGAAGGCGGACGGTTGACGGGTACGAGGTAACACAGCTTACCCAGGTTCAGATCCCACAATGGTGGCGGAATCCTACTCCTGCTATAAATCACTATAAGGGCAATACGCCGAGTTACAGAGATAGGTTCGCTGTGCGAGGTTGTCTGAGATTGTTTGAAGTTGTGCCCTAAAGGCTCCCATAGGCCCGACTTATATAGTCGCCAAGTCCTAGGGTTACAGGGAAGAGTCCTAGCCGGACAGATTACAGAGTCCTACACCGTTTATTACTAGTCTAGCGTGTCTTGTACTTCAAGGCTCCGGGTACGCTGGTGACTCCACCATAGCCTTCCTTTATCCGGCATGGTCCTCCCTTCTAGATCCATCTAACTGGGCCGCCCAGCAGGCCATGGGCCATGCTACTAACTGTGGGCCACCCGGGTTATCCGGATAAGAGACATGCTATGAGGATACCCATATAGCATATCCCCAACAGGTGACCGGTGTGAACCCGGGTACATTAAAGGCGTGGATAAATTTATCGATGTGGCTACGGCAAACAAAGAGAATGGGTTTATGCATTGTTCATGTGTTCAATGTCGGAACAACAAAGGGTACTCTTCCTCGAAAATCATTCGCGGCCACCTGGTTATGAAATGTTTCATGCCCAGCTATAATTGCTGGACCAAGCACGGGGAAAGAGGGGTTATGATGGAAGACAATGAAGAAGAAGATGATGATAACAACTATCATCATATGTTTCCTGAATACAGTGATACTGCAATGGAAGACAATGAAGAGGAAGGAGGTGAATAACGGGCATCAGATGAGCCCGCTGATGAACTTGGTAGGGTCATTTCTGATGAAAAGCGAGACTGTGAAACAGAAAAGGAGAAGTTGAAGTTGGAGGGCATGTTAGAAGATCACAAGAAATTGTTGTACCCAAATTGCGAAGATGGCAGCACAAAGCTCGGTACCACACTGGAATTGCTGCGATGGAAGGCAAAGTGTGGTCTAACTGACTCCACATTTGAAAAGATGCTGAAAATAATGAAGCCGAAGTTTCCAAAGCATAACGAACTTCCCGAGAGTACGTATGAAGCAAAGAAGACTCTATGCCCTCTAGGATTAGATGTGCAGAAGATACATGCATGCATCAATGACTGCATCCTCTACCGGGGTAAGGAGTATGAGAATTTAGATAAATGCTCGGTATGCAATGCATTGAGGTATAAGATCAGACGAGATGACCCTGGTGATGTTGAGGGAGAGCCCCCCCAGAAGAGGGTTCCTGCTAAGGTTATGTGGTATGCTCCAATAATACCAAGGTTGAAACGCATGTTCAGAAACAAAGAGCATGACAGGTTGTTACGATGGCACAAAGAAGACCGTAAGAAAGACGGGAAGTTGAGACAACCCACTGATGGGTCGCAGTGGATAAAAATCGAGAGAGACTTCCCGGACTTTGCAGGTGACGCGAGGAACTTATGGTTTGGTCTAAGTACGGATGGCATGAATCCTTTTGGGGAGCAGAGCTGCATTCACAGCACCTGGCATGTGACTCTATGTATCTACAACCTTCCTCCTTGGTTGTGCATGAAGCATAAGTTCATTATGATGACAGTGCTCATCCAAGGCCCGAAGCAACCGGGCAACGACATTGATGTGTACTTAAGGCCATTAGTTGAAGAACTCTTATAGCTGTGGGGCAAACCAGGTGTACATGCGTGGAATGAGAACAAACAGGAGCCATTTGACCTACGAGGGTTGCTTTTTGTAACCATGAATGATTGGCCTGCTCTTAGTAATCTTTCAAGACAGACAAATAAGGGATATAAGGCATGCATGCACTGTTAAGATAAGACTGAAGGTACATATTTGCATAAATGCAAGAAGGTTGTGTACCTGGGGAATCGATGATTTCTTCCGACTAATTATCCCGTAAGAAAGAAAGGTAATCATTTCAATGGTGAGGCAGATCACCAGAAGAAGCTTGAACTCCCTGCTGGTGATGATATATTTGGTATGGTCAAGGACATAGAAGTAATCTTTGGAAAGGGTCCCGGCGGTTAATCAGTTCCGAATGACGTCGCTACCGGACACGCACCCATGTGGAAGAAGAAATCTATATTTTGGGAGCTGCCATATTGGAAAGTCCATGTCCGCTCTTCAATCAATGTGATGCACGTGATGAAGAATCTTTGCATGAACCTGCTAGGATTCCTGGGTGTGTATGGGAAGACAAAAGATACACCAGAAGCATGGGAGGACTAACAAATTATGAAAGACCCAAAGAACATGCATACACAGAACAAGACGGATAAAGGGCGTCACTTAATTCGTGCCAGCTATGCTCTTACCAAAGCAGAGAAGGAAATCTGTTTTGAAATCCTTTATAGTATCAAGGTGTTGTCTAGATTCTCATCTAATATAAAGGGGATAATAAATATGGCAGAGAAAAAGTTCCAAAACCTGAAGTCTCATGACTGTCACGTGATTATGACGCAGTTGCTTCTGGTTGCATTCAGGGGGCTTCTACCGGAAAATGTTCGAGTACCCATTGTGAAGCTGTGTGCATTCCTCAATGCAATATCTTAGAAGGTAATCAATCCAGATATTCTTCCAAGGTTACATAAGGATGTGGTACAATGTCCTGTTAGTTTTGAGTTGGTGTTCCCACCATCCTTCTTCAATATTATGACCCATCTCCTGGTTCACCTAGTGGAAGAGATTTCCATTCTCGGTCCTGTATTTCTACACAATATGTTCCCCTTTGAGAGGTTCATGGGAGTCTTAAAGAAATATGTTCATAATCGTGCTAGACCAGAAGGAAGCATCTCCAAGGGATATGGTACAGAGGAGGTCATTGAGTTTTGTGTTGACTTTATTCCTGACCTTAAGCCGATTGGTGTTCCTGACTCGCGGCATGAGGGAAGACTAAGTGGAAAGGGCACGCTGGGAAAGAAAGCAATGATATGTAGGGACGAGGAATCTTTCACTAAAGCACACTACACAGTTCTACATAATTCCACCTTGGCAGCTTCGTATATCGAGGAACACAAGAATATTGTACGCTCCAAAAACCCGGGGAAGCCTGAATCATGGATTACAGATGAACACATGAAGTCTTTTGGCGGTTGGATGCAGACACATCTCTTGAATGACACCACTGTTGGAGATCAGCTATACTTGTTGGCTGCGTCACCATCTTCTACTATATTGAATTTCCAAGGGTACGAAATAAATGGGAATACGTTCTACATGATCACCCAAGATAAAAAGAGCACCAACCAAAACAGTGGTGTCCACTTTGATGCAACGGGCGAGAATGGGCAAAAGGACACATACTATGGTTACATAGAGGAGATATGGGAACTTGACTATGGAGACTCTTTTAAGGTCCCTTTGTTTCGCTGCAAATGGGTCAAACTAGATAGGGAAGGGGTAAAGATAGACCAGTTGTATGGAATGACAAGAGTGGATCTCAACAATCTTGGTTACAGAGATGAACCATTCGTCCTAGCCAATGATGTGGTTCAAGTTTTCTATGTGAAGGACATGTACTCCAGACCGAAAAAACAAAAAAATAAGCAAACGAATCCATCAAATGATGAGCCAAAGCGTCACATAGTTCTTTCAGGGAAAAGAAACATCGTGGGAGTCAAGGACAAGACAGGCATGTTAGAAGATTATAATAAGTTTGATAAAATTCCGCCCTTCACAGTGAAAACTGACCCAAGCATTTCGTTAAGTAAAGAAGATGCTCCATGGTTACGTCTGAAGCGATCATAAGGAAGGACATACGCCAAGAAGTTCATGCTCATATTGTGTACCTCTCGTTCATGTCTGGCCGGTCGGATGCATATTGTGAACCTAAATGCCATGATACATGATAGCTCATTTTGTGAAGGATATTTTATGATGTTTTGCAATTTTCCAAGTTTAATAAATGTATTGAGTGTTAGTCCCGGTTTGTGGCTTGACTAGGACTATATAGGGGGGCCTTTAGTCCCGATTTTGTAGTCTCGGTTTTTAATATTAATAAATGTCTTGAGTGTTAGTCCCGTTTTATGGCTGGACCGGGACTAAAGGGGGGACTTTAGTCTCGATTCGTAGAACGACTTTCCTGAACTATGAAGAAGTTGTCCCAATTCGTACTTACCATTAAGATCTGATATACAAACGCGCATGGTCACATATTAGGGAGTGCCTCTATGACCAGTTTCTTGGAGATGTCGGAGGACTGGGCTCCGGTGGCATCTCCCTGAAACTGGCCGTAGTGGTGTCCCTGCTCTCGCACACCATCTTGCAGCTTGTAACTTCTCTAACTAGATCAATACGCCTGGGAGTTAACTAATTTCACATATTAGGGAGTGCCTCTATGACCAGTTTCTTGGAGATGCCGGAGGACTGGGCTCCGGCGTCATCTCCCTGAAACTGGCCATAGTGGTGTCCCTGCTCTCGAAAACCATCTTGGAGATGGCTGGAGGACTAGACTCATAAGGATGCCTATTTATAGTACAAACAGCTCAGCATAGTGTCGACACTCACGACATAATGTCGACACTCACCCCTATTATTAGTGCTGACTCGTGCTTTGTCCCGGTTGGTGTCTCCAACCGGGACTAAAGGTTCATCTTTAGTCCTGGTTGGTGACACCATCCGGGACAAGGTACAAGCCGAATGACATAATTTCGACACTCACCCCTATCATTAGTGCTGCCTGGCCCAGCCTGCCGAAATACCTCCAACCGGGACTAAATATGAACCCTTTCCCTCTATTTATAGGCTGCCCACAACCTGACCTATCATGTTCGAGGTTTGATGGCTTTTGGTCCAAATAACCGATGTTATGTGCTGAATCGCGGCATAGTTTGTGATACTGTGCCCATATTATGCATGCATGTGGAAATTGGGATGGAGAATAATGTTGTAGGAGGAAGTTTTCCTTTTCGTCGCACGGAAAAGCCATTTTCCATTTTCCGAGCGCAAAAAACGGGTCGTTTTGTGAAGCAACCACGAAATGCTGTTTCAGAATGCTACCGTCCCATTTTTCTAAAATACTAGACCATCTTACATGGACTATATCCCAACCGGGATATCTCAAAACTTTCCTTCCATCCTGGGTAAAAAGGACAAATGTCTGCCGAATCGGCAAGAAGTGGTCCGGTTTGTACTGCAGGTACATGATCTAACGCCCGTGATTTTTTGAAAAAAATCATTTTTAGACTCGCATTATGTGGTTTCTTCAGAGATCCAATGCAAGTTCTAACGATGCTCGTCCCCTATCTTCATGCACGTCGGTTCGACCTTAGTTCGAAAATGGAAAAATTCAAAACGGGCATAAGAAATTCAAAAAAAAAGTCCGAATAATGTAAATCCTTCGCGTGGTGTCATATTATGTGACATAGTTTCAAGGAAAAATACCAAACTTGGTATATTGATCATGTCTCGAAAAAACCTTCACAAAATGACCTATCATGTTCGAGGTTTCATGGCTTTCGGTCTAAATGACCGATGTTATATGCTAAATCGTGGCATAGTTTGTGATACTGTGCCCATATTATGTATGCATGTGAACATTGGGATGGAGAACAATGTTGTAGGAGGAAGTTTTCCTTTTTGTCGCACGGAAAAGCCATTTTCCATTTTCCGAGCATAAAAAACGGGTCGTTTTGTGAAGCAACCACCAAAATGTTGTTTTAGAATGCTACCATCCCATTTTTCTAAAATACTAGACCATGTTATATGGACTATCTCACAACCGGGATATCTCAAACCTTTCTATCCATCCCCGGTAAAAAAGGGCAAATGTCTGCCGAATCGGTAGGAATTGGGTCCGGTTTGTACTACAGGTACATGATCTAACGCCCGTGATTTTTTAAAAAATCATTTTTAGACTCGCAATATGTGGTTTCTTCAAAGATCCAATGCGAGTTCTAACGATGCTCGTCCCCTATCTTCATGCACGCCGGTTCGACCTTAGTTCGAAATTCAAAAAAAAAGTCCAAACAATGTAAAAACATAAAATGGTTTTGAATTAGTTATTCAAATTCAAACACTTTTTATGTTTAAAGTTTTTCTAAATTCCAAATTAATATGCAAAAAATATAAGTTAATTCATTTTAAATTTTAAATGGTTAATAGTTTAAATGGTTACATCAATTATTTTTAAAAACATAAAATGGTTTTGAATTAGTTATTCAAATTCAAACACTTTTTATTTCTCAAGTTTTTCTAAATTCCAAATTAATATATAAAATATATAAGTTAATTCATTTTTATTTTTAATTGGTTAATAGTTTAAATGGTTACATTAATTATTTTTAAAAACATAAAATGGTTTTGAATTAGTTATTCAAATCCAAACACTTTTTATGTTTAAATTTTTCTAAATTCCAAATTAATATGAAAAAAATATAAGTTAATTCATTTTTTATTTTAAATGGTTACAATAATTATTTTTAAAAACAGAAAATGGTTTTGAATTATTTATTCAAATTCAAACACTTTTTATGTTTAAAGTTTTTCTAAATTCCAAATTAATATTAAAAAATATAAGTTAATTCATTTTTATTTTTAAATGGTTAATAGTTTAAATTGTTACATTAATTATTTTTAAAAACAGAAAATGGTTTTGAATTATTTATTCAAATTCAAACACTTTTTATGTTTAAAGTTTTTCTAAATTCCAAATTAATATGCAAAAAATATAAGTTAATTCATTTTTAATTTTGAAATGTTTAATAGTTTAAACGGTTACATTAATTATTTTTAAAAACAGAAAATGGTTTTGAATTAGTTATTCAAATTCAAATACTTTTTATGTTTAAAGTTTTTCTAAATTCCAAATTAATTATCATTTAGAAAACATTACAAATTTAAACCCCAAAATAAAAAATAAGGCGGGAACAGATAGATAATTTCTGAAAAATTTGAAAACATGACCTTTCGTCCCGGTTTCTGGATCCAACCGGGACTAAAGGCCCCCTGTGCGCGCCGCTTGGGCTCAGCCAAAATATAAAAAAAGTGGAGCATACGTCCCGGTTGGTGGCTCCAACCAGGACGTATGACCTTTTAGTCCCGGTTGGAGCCACCAACCAGGACGTATTCTCCCTCCCCTTTATACAAGATGCGCCTCTTCCTCTTCTTCCCTTCTCCAATCTCTGCAACTCCGACGTGCGCACACAGATCACAAGGAGACGCCACCGCCCCGCCGCCAGGCTGCCCGCGCCGCCGCCGCGCTATTAGGCTGCCCATGGTCATCAGCGCCACCGCATCGTGAGGCTGCCTGTGCCGCCGCCCCGCCGTCAGGCTGCCCGTGCGTCGTCGTCCCCCTCTCCGGCGAGCAGCGCCACCACCTCCAACCGCCGTTGCGCGTCGTCACCGACCGCAAGAAGGTACGGCCTGCCTCCGTCCTCCCCCTCTCCATCCTGCCTTCGCCCTCCCCTCCTCCCCCTCCCCTGCCGCCGCGGGCAGGCACCGACAGGCAAAGCTTGGGTGGGTGCGGCAGTGGCGCGGGATGACTTTCTGCCGCTCCCGCCGGCGAGTCCGACGTGGAGGCAGACGTGGGCTCCGCGTGGCTGCCGCGTGGGCCAATGTGGCATGCCTTGCGACGGTGGCAAGCCGATGTGGCCCAGGTCCCACCCGTCAGTGTTTATGGGTAGATTAGGGTGCAATAATAAAAGTATTTAACCATGACGATGACGTTAGGATGAGTTATAAAATGGCAGAAATTGTTATAACTTGGAAAATTCATAACTAATTCATATTTAATCAGAAAAATATGAATAATATATCAAAAATTTTAGAAAATTAAGATCTACCTATTTAAGATGTCATCATACATTTTCCAGTAATTCAAAACCCTAGTTTATCTAAAGAAACATCAAACCCTCTTAAGTACATGTGGGTTGGACGGTGTACCTTTACCAGGGCATCACGAACACTCTTAAATCGATGTTGTAGCTAGGGTTAGTGTAGAATCTCTAATTTTTACATGTAGTACATATTGATTACGCATTACATTATACCATGTCTTGATTGTTCCCTTCCTATCCAGTATTGGTTCTTCGTGATAGGATCCGAGCCCGAGGCCGAAGTCAACGACAACGAAGATCCATACCTGTCTAGTAAAGGACAAGACAAGCATAGCCTCTTATTCTGAACCTATTACAAAGTATCTACTTTCTCGCTATGATTCATATGATTCCAATGTGGTCTTTTGTCAGTAGCTAGAGTTACCTGTCTACTACATAGTTTCCCTTTTGTAGCTAGGGTTAGGATTTAGGGTTTAGGGTTTAGGGTTTAGGGTTTCTCTTTATTTTTATTATTGTGTATGTATATATTAGGGTTTCTCTAAATTAGGGTTTATATCTCTCAACATCCTACCTAACATTCTCCCTTAGCTGCTTTGACTTATCCGTTTTTTCACCTATGCAGAAAATATGGAACCACATGGAAAAGATGAAGAAAAGGAAGAGTTGGTCTATGGTGTGATCCGCGGGGAGGAAAATGTCGATGTATCGATGTTATTGAACAACTCGGGTGAGTATGATCCTCTTTGTGACGGAAGAGACGACTTCTTTGAGGGAGAAGGTGATGCCTTCCGCGAGGTAGAAGGCGATGCCTTCTGTGATCGAGAAGATGACCGCTCCGGCGAGGTGCATGTAATATAATTAATTCATTAATTAATCATTTTCTATCTATATACAAATATTAACGACGATCTCTCTTCTTTTTGCCCTCCAGATCGAACAAATCTACTGAAAAGAGCAGACGAGGCCCAACGAAAAAGTTGGAAGACCATGAGAGGTTCAGGATCAAAGAAGTCGGTGACGACGGCAAACCGACGGCTCCCCTTGTTGTCGCAAACAAATTTGTGGCACAATGCGTAGTAATCGTTAGGGACTTTGTCCTGATCACCATGCGAAATTGGAATAGGCCTATTGATGTGGAAGAGGGAACATCTTTATATGTCCCTAACATGGCCAAAGATTTACTGCGGAAGAGGCTCATGCTTAATTTTACCCTACCGAAGGTAGAGCTAGATCCAAATGCGGAGGATCCAATTGAGGACACCAAGCAACATGCCAAAGCCATGCAGATGAAGGTCAAGGAGTGGGCTTTGAAGAAGATGGCCCAGTGTTTCACCAACTGGAAGAAAAGATTGCACCTTGACTATCTCATGAAAGAGAACACTCCAAATTTCGAGAAGATTCAATATCAAAAGTTAAAACCATTCTGGGCTGAGTTTGTGAATTACAAGACATCAGAAAAAGCTAAGAAAATGTCTGAAACGAATAAGGTAAATGATGCTAACAAGAAGTATCACCATACTATGGGGCAAGGTGGCTACAGGGCTGGCATTCCTAAGTGGAAGAAACTTGAGGATGAACTGTGTGCTAAGAAGTTCATCCCAGAGACAGACGATTGGATCGAACATGCAAAGAATTGGTTTTACGGGCATGGGGGCACGTTGGACTTGGAAGGGAAGTGTATATATAACATAAGACATAAAGAATACCCCTTGCCAATCGAGAACATAAGAAAAGCAGTAAAGGCTGTGGTAGATGGGGACTTCATTCCCGATAGAGAGAATGACGAGCTCACACTTGCCCTTGGGAATAAGGAACACTATGGCCGAACACGAGGCACAATAGGCTCCCAACCATGGAGCACTGGGTTTCCCGAAGAGAGGAAGAAATATCTTGATAGAAGTCGTAAGAGGAGAAAGTACAAGGTGGAAGTTGAAGCAAAAATTCAGGAAGAACGGATGCGTATAATTGAAGAATAGATAAAGCAACAACAATATCAAATTAACGCACTTATCCAGCAAGGTACTACCGGCCAATCTCAGCAGCACATGGTGGTAGAACCTGCATTCGATGCTATCAGCGTATCAAATAATCGAAAAAGCAGTGTGGCTTCCACCGAGGTCCCGGGTTATGACGATGACGATAGTGCACCAACGATGGCTCGTGTTGGATACTCTGTGGATGATATCACGGAGACGACACATTGCGAGCTACATGTCAAAGTTGTGAACATAACAATGAAGGTGGCGATCTTCTATGCCTTACCAATTGGACCTGCACCAACTTACCATTGTCGTCCGGTTCCACAGGGCTACGCTGTTGTTGGGGTGGATGAAGTCATGCACAACTTTTAAGGTTTGACGCTTGACTACCCTGCAGGTGAAGGGGGTGTGACTGAACTGGGAGAAGCAACAAACATCACCATTCTATGGCCAAAGGAATGTATTGTGCTTCTAAATCAGACGCTAAGGCCATCTTCGTTGCCGCCTCACCTGTCTCCAGCGCAGTCGTCGCCTCCGCGGCAGCCGTCTCCGTCGCCTCACCGGTCTCCGTCGCCTCACTAGTCTCCAGCGCAGTCATCGCCGCCGTGGCAACCATCATCGGCGCCTCAGGAAAAAAGTGTAAGCATACCACCGCTACTCTGCGGAGTGGTAAGCGATCGCTGACACGTAAATAGGAGCCTCTTCCAAAAGTACCAAAGGTTCCTCCCAAGAGAGATTATGAATGTACTGAAGAGGAGACTACCGCGATCGTCAAGGCGGAAATGACAGTGTTCTTCGCTAAGCTGAGGCGGCCGAAAGAGCCAGAGTTCCCTAGCACCAAAGAAGATAAAGCCCGAGTGTTCAAAATGCTAAAGGCCCTTCACCAAGCCAAGCCAAAGCTGTCATCAGACTATGAGCGCTCTATTCTCAAGTCACATGCGGCACAACAAGTGTCGAAGAGCACTAGTGCAAGCGGGAAATCTGTTCCCCAGCTCGGAGAACAAACAAAACAATCTTGCGCCCCTCTAAAGGTGATTTCCCATACCAATGTAGGGTCGAGCAAATATGCGGCCGAAGAGCAGTATGATCCAGATTTAGTTGCACTATATGGATAAGCAGCCGCTGCTCAAGGTATGAGTATTTCCCACTACTTATCCTAGTTATAGTACTTCCCCACGGGTGAAGTAGCATACAAATAATAGTACGGGAAACCTCTCGTCAAACCTAAGGAGGTAAAGAATCTTCCAACAAAAAAGTGAAGATTGCATAACTGGTGCATGCATTCCACAAAGGCCGGGGCTAACTGGATACTGCTGAGGGTTACAAAAAAAGCACTACGGGAAAGAATCAGATGACATGGTATCCATTGAATTTTGTGAACTATTTCAATTATTAAATCAAGACGCCTTGGACAAATCGATCATCAGTGCCTATTGTCTGTAAGTACTAATTATGTAATTAATTAAGTCTCTAGCTATCTCACCTTGTTTATTGCATGTATATAATCATACTATAATATGCAGAATGAAGATTCTCGAATGCAGCAGAGGACAAATCTATGAAATTGGGTTCGTTGACCCATATTTTGTTCATCAAGCTAATCTCAAAACAAAACCCTAGGATACGGAGGATAATATTATACATGCGTTAAGGTTTCAAGAAACTATAAGGGAAATACTATTTCCTTACAACTTCAAGTGAGTGTTATTGTCTTGTATACACTTTCTATTTCGCTTATTCGGCGAGTGTATAATTGATGAGTTATGCATGCGTAGCTTCCACTATATTCTGTTAATCATTCAACTTGACAAAGGGCAGGTACTAGTCATGGAATCGAAACATAAACCCCTTGAGATGTGGGCGGACATGCAGATGATTCTTCAGCGATAATTCTAATCATTACGGCACTATATCGGCAACGTTCGTGAATTTCATGATATCAAGTAATTAATAACTTCTTTTATTCATTTTATTCGTCGGGCAACGCTTGGAAACGGTTCACCAAGAAGGCTAGGGGTGTTTGGAAAGAGGAGCTTACATTTAAACCACTAGATGTAAGTACCACTAGCTATATCCGCGCATCTCTTTGATTCTAGTTTTGATACCGTTATCATACTTGATTATTATTTTGATTAAACTCTGTTCTCGTAAAGTGCCTAACGCAGGGACCAGGGAACAATTTATGTGGATACTATGTTTGCAAGTTCATCCGTCAGACGTGCTATGAGAAGGGCAGAAATTTAGAGCAACTTAACATACATAAACAATTTTCATAGTTTTTTATTACCATCAAATTGTGTTTAGTTTAATTCATATAGGTTGACTCCTTTTTTAAATTAGCTCGAACGGCTGCGGGACGGTCTTCTACCAAAGGATCGCCTACGGGCAATTCAGGAGGAATTGGCGGGATTCTTGGATGCGGAAGTCCTAAAACCAAAAGGAGAATACTAGGCGGGTGTATAGGCAATAGGGACTGTACAAAGAGCTTATTTTGTATGTATATATGTGCATGAAAACCCGTGTATCGAATGTAATATGTTTGACACTTGGATCTCTATTGTCATGATGATGTTGTGTAATATAATGGTTCTTTCAATGATGAGTGCAAAACACAAAATAAAAAGTAAAACAACATAAATAAATTCTCTATCGCGGCACAAAAAGTGGCCAAAATGCTGTTGCGGCAAAAAAAAGTGGCCAAAATGAATTCTCTGTTGCGGCAGAGAAATGTGCGAAATCTCTGCCGCGGCAGAGTGTGATATGTCCCGGTTCGTGTTACGAACTGGGACGGTTGCCCCCCGCTCGCGCGGAGCAGCGGCCACGTGGAGCACATTTTTTCCCGGTTCGTGGACCAACCGGGACTAAAGGGTGGGGGCTTTAGTCCCAATTGACCCGTCCCGGTTGGGCAACCGGGACTAAAGACCCTTACGAACCGGGATGATTAGGGCTGTTTCCACCAGTGATGGGGAACGCTTTCAACATTGCACTTGTACATTGTACACAGTTGATATCATGCTCTTTTGTCTATGGATGTCGTCGATGTGAAATGAAATGGGAGCTTGTAAGTCCATGGAGTTATGTATGTGTGTTAGAGAAACGCCTGGGCCGCTAGCCTAAGCCATGCCTAATCATGGTGGAAACTTGCAGCATCACCATAGTGATCAATCTATGAAGAATTGTTCTTATAAAAAAAGAGATAGAAAAAGAGATTGAGAAAAGGAAAAATATATGAGAAAAGAGGAAAGAGAGAAAAAAGCACCATTTTCCCATGGTAAATAAGAAGACTGCTGAGATGCTCATTATCTGTTTGCCTTGTCATTTTGATTATGGGATAGCTCCTATATCATGTGCAAGGGGTACCCCAATGGCGGTTCTCTATGATACACATGTACTTACTATGACAAGAACTTGCAAGTAACTAACCTTGAGTAGCGTGAGGAGCGGCCCTCGTATTCAAGGGACATGAGATTGCCAACTTATACTTTGTCAAGCATATACTCCATAATTTGTTCACTTTAACCTTAATCACTTCAAGATGCTTATGATAGGGGCAATGAGAGCTGAAAGCTAACAAGTACCATAATTTTTTTAAGCTCTTTTTGAGACTTGAAATCCCTACTTCCCTTTATGAAGGGCCATTCTTCCATTTTATATTGAGTCTCCACCTTCTATCTTTAGGCACCAATTAAGAAAGCATAGTTGCCATTCTTAGTTCTATGTGCATTGTTCCAAAACTTATTGATTGATGCATATTGTTGATATTGCTTATTCTTGTGCTATTTGTATCTAGTCACTCTTATGAACTTTGAAGGTGTCCTACGCATTTATTTGCTACTCCATGAGGGACAAGCTGAATGCCACTATGCCATGTTTTCTGTTTGTGAAACAAACAAACATTTTTCAATGCATGTTATTCATGATCTTTGTTTCTAACCTTTCATGTTGCATGCATAGTTACTTTGTCTTACTGTTAGAACTCCATCTTTCATGCTCATGTTTAGAGTTCTTTCATCCCAGCTTTCAACGCTTGCAAACGTTTTATCTTGATTTTGATGGTGCATGTCATCTAAAAAATTATTCTTTTTTATCACTTACCTACTCGAGGACGAGCAGGAGTTAAGCTTAGGGATGCTTGATACGTTGGAAACGTATCTATAATTTTTGATGTTCCATGCTTGTTTAGTATCTACTTTGCTATGTTTTGTCTACACTTTGAGGTATTTTTATACACTTTATAGAACTAACCTATTGACAAGATGCCATAGTGCCAGTTGCCTGTTTTCTGCTTTGGTTTCAAAAAGCTAAAAAATGAATATTTTCGGAATTGGACGGGACAAAAGCAAAAATTCATACTTTTCCCTGAACGACACGGAAAATCGAAGATGAGACGGAGGAGGACACCAGGGTGGCCACACCCTAGGTGGGCGCGGGGCCCACCCTGGCCATGCCCATAGGGGGTGTGGGCCCCCTGTCCCTCCATCGACCTTGCCTACTTCTCCTATAAAATATCCTGAGGAGAAAACCCTAAATCATCTAGAAGAAATCCACGAAAACCTCCACAACACCGCTGCCACCGAAGGGGAGATTCGGGGGACAAAAAGTCTCTGTTCCGACACCCTTTCGGGACAGGGAAGTACCCCCGGAGCCATATCCATCGATCTCCACCACCATCTCCATCACCGTTGCTGATTCCCTTGATGAGGAGGGAGTAGTTCTTCCTCGAGGCTAAGGACTCTATCGGTAGCTATGTGTTCATGTCTCTCTCTCTATGCATGATCTTGTTGTGGTCATGAGCTTTGTAATCAAGTAGATTTGCTTTGCTACTCGAGTGCTTCAATAGATCTTTGCTCTCCCCATGTGTGCGAAAGTGACATCGTGCATGCCATGGTGGCACTTAGGCTAGAGTCTACATAAATACTCATTGTGCTTTAATAGATCTATGATTTTCCCCACGTGTGTGAAAGTGACAGCGTGCGCGCCGTGTGTGGCACTTAAGCTAGATTACATATATATTTGTCATGAGTATATTTTGAGTTGGTTTTCTCTATGAAATTGTGGTGTTTGTTGGAACCATCTAGCGCTCAAGGTGACAGTGTGGGGTTATCTAGATTGGGAAAGGCAGACTTTGAGGGGTGTTGTTATAGCCCTACCATGGATTAGAGTGTCCAACCAGAGAGTAGTTAAGAGTAGTATCATGAAGAGAGGATATTTATATGAGAGAGTGTTCACTAGTGAAAGTATGATCCCTAGGCCTTGTTTCTAAACATTGAAACACCGTTTACATCTAGATCTGTTGCATGTTTGTTTGGTTGCCACCATCTTTATTTCAGTTTGTGTAACATCCCTAAAATCATGTTTTTCAAAAGTTTGCATATCATCCATGCATGCATAATCATTTAGGGATCATTTTCAAAGTCATTAAAAAAATAGAAGCATTTGGGTGCTTATTATTTTATGTAAGCAAGCATTGATCCAATGCTACTTTCTAGAGAGAGAATTTTTGTTTCAAACCAAGGATTGTTTGTTCATGAGATGGTGTGGTTGAGTTCCAAGCTTGGACAAAATTTTCCAAAACAAATAATGGTTTGAAAACCATTTTCAAATCTTTATCAAATCTTGTGCTAAGGCACTGTTTATTTTAAAATTTCAAAGGAACCAAACTAGTCCAGTGTGACAGCATGGTTTCATACTCAAAATTATGCAGGTTTCACTTTATAAGATTCCAGAAAGATTTGGAATTCAAATGCTTTTGAATTTATTTGAAAAGGATTCCTGAAAATTGATTTAGAAAAAGAAAAAGGATTAGAAAACAGAACTGGGCCTGGCGCCACTCTTTCGGCCCAACAGACAAAGCAGCCCACCCGGGGTTTTCTTTTCCCTTGTTTCTCACCGCAGCCGCGTGCACCCACCCGTTGACAGCTTGACCCCACCGTTCCCCGTCAACTTCGTCCTCAATCAACGCGCGGCCGAGCCGTTCCGCCGTTACCTCGCCGCAGTCACTGCTCGCTTAAATCCCATTGATGCAGGGAGTAATCGCCGCCCCGCTCCTGGCTATTTAATCTCCTCTTCACCACAGTCATTTCCCCTCACACCACACGCTCGCTCCGCCACCAGGCTGCCACAATTTCGCGTTGCAACGCCGCTGTACCAACGGACTCCGGCGGTGAATTCCGGTGAGCACACTTTGCCCCTTGCCTTTTAAACTTGCCAGAATGATCTTCGCAACCGCACGCATCGTTTAACCCTGTTGGTGCATGCTAGGGCCATCCAGAGCCTCGCCGGCGTCAACACTAGAACGCCACCGATGACCACGTCCAGTCCGGCGAGTTCTCCCCGTAAGCTCCGACCGCCCCTTTTCCTCTCTTTGATGCTCACGTGTTCGCCAGGATTGTGCGCGTCTAATGACACCATCCGTTTTGCCAGGCGCGGTCTATATCTTCGCCAACGACGACGAGCGACCGTAACCGACGGCAGTAGGTTCTCCGGCGAGCAATAGCGGTCGAGTCTGTGCGCCCCTGTCCCTCCCTCGACCACCTTAAGCACCGCAGCAACCACGCGAACCCAGTAAGCATCCCCACTCCTCCCCGCGCGACCTAAATCGCCGGCAACTTCTCTGACAGAGCCGCGCCGCTGCACCGCCGCCGCTGGCGCCGCCCATCCTTGGTCGCATGCTTAACAGCCGTATGATCTAGATCCAGCGCTCTAGATTAGATCTGAAACGAAGCGGTAAGTGACGATCTGAGCCGTACATGTTAAGTTAGATCTGACGGTCCGCGAGTGTGATCCGGTGCGAAACGGTATTAGCCAATCAGACGCTGTGGTGTGGCTAGTTCTTTGTTTTAAAATCAGAATTTAGATCTATTAGTGATTCAAACTTGCAAAATTCATAACTTTTGATCCACACGTTCAAATTTTGCAAACTTTATATCATTGGAATCAGGAGAGAAAATCCTATCTGTTTATGCAATGTGTTTAATGTTTTGCCTCTGAAAAAATGGTTGTTTTTGCAGAAACATTTGTAGGCCTAATTTGAGTATGGAAATTATTTGAAAAATGTTTTAAAGATCAAATAAAGATTATTTTTGAGTATCTTGGTCTTGTTTATGTTTCAATACTATACACTTGTCTTGTTTCGTGTAGAAAAATCATCACATGGCATTTGCATGCATTCATCTGTTTTTGTTTGTATATTTTTGATATGTGATTTTGGTGCCATTATTTTATGTGTAGATTTTGGTGCAAATAGTGATTGTGGTTGTGAAGATTGTTGCTACTCCCCAAACTACCAAGGCAAGTGGTGATTCATGATTTTATTCCTATAATTTTCACCTATGCATTAGAAATATTTTGTATAGAAACTTGCATGAATATTTTGCTAAGTATCTTATTGCTATGCTTGGGAAATCCTAGTAGTTGTAGAATTGTTAGAATTTCCTCTAAGTTAAGATGCTTACCATTACCATGCTTAGCCTAGCTAGTAGCAACCAAGGGTGGTTTATATATTCATGCTATATGAAATATTTCTAAGTCCTTGACTTGTTTTTGCTAATAAAACAACTAAGTGAATGAAACACCTGGGTGGAATGGAAAGAATGGTTTGTGTTGAGTGGTTACACAAGGCCCGTTTCTATGGTTTACCTTGTGTATCTCACTTCTGGAAAGCCACCCAGGAACAAAGGGATTTGAGATGCCAAATGTTAAGAAGCTTCTAGTGCAGCCACATGGCAATATGGGCTCTGCCTGGATCACATAGGTTGCAATAACTTAGCCATTTGGACAGTTGGTGGTAGTGGGATGATAGGTTGGAACGCGTCCATTTGGTCTAAGGGAAGGCTTCTGAAAGGTCCTGTCTTGGTGAAAATCAAGTCTTGTGGGGAAAGTGCACAACCTCTGCAGATGGAAGAATCTAAGTACTTAGCCATGTCCCTGGTATTGGACAACATGAGCATCAAGACATGGAAGCTATCAAGAATCTCCTCATCCCAATTTTCTAAGTTAAAACTGGTGGTTGAACAAGGGTGAAGGATCACCAATGTCTATTGGTGATTCCTTGGGAAAGTTTTGTCAAAGAAAAACTTAGTGTTTTCAACTAATAGGTAAAATCTATTTTGAGCAAAGCAAGCCTAAGCTACACTTAGCCAAATTAATGTAGTATCTAGATGCTAATATTCTACTAAGGTATCACTTGCCAATACTATTCCAATGTATTGACCCACTATGGCTGTAACTTGTGATGTTGCAGGTTATTCTGATGATGATTAGGGGTTATGAGTCTACACTCAACATGCTTGCCTGTGGCACATGAAGATGAAGACTTATTTATCTTATTCTATATTTGAAATCTTGTATTAGGCCTGTGGCCATGGAGTTGTAAAAGACTATGTTTGTCTCTAGAATGATATGTAATAATGACCTTTGTTTCTGTGTACTTCATCTTAAACTATGGATGCTAGCATTGATCCAGGGACTAGCATTGCAATCACAGGGATCCTTACCTTTATAAAGGGAGGGATCTTATAGATGGTATCAAAGCACTGTGTTGCCTGTAGGATTATGACTCTAGGATTGGATTAGAAACCACTAAGGAAAATTTTTCAACAATCTCCACACTTGTCTTTTCTTCTCGTAAACTTTTCTAATTCTTCTTTCTCATCTCTATTTGTAGATGAACTCCATCAATGAAGCTGTAAGGAAGGGACCACTCATGACCATGACACTAGAGTGTGATACTAAATTTCCAAAGGCCCTCAGGAACCTTATGGTTACCATGGGGATGCATGGTGCAGCTGTGTACAAAGGTTTCCCTATGATGGATGAAGGAGAAGAATATTGGTGGGTGCAACTTCACTTGTACAAAAACAAGGAAGACAACCACAAAGAATCACGATTCTGCATGGTCACCAACTCAGTGATGCACACCACATTCTTTGATTCTGCAAGGGATGCAGCTTGGAAGGCCATCAAAGAACTTGGTGATAGACTCAAGTGCCGAATGCTCAACACCCAAAATGACCTTTGAGAAGAAAAGAAACCTACCCAAGAGTTGGAAACTACCAACCAACAACTAAGGGAAGACATCATAGACTTGATTTTGGAATCTTGTGAACAAGATAGGCAGATGGCTACTAAGGATGCTTTGATAGCCATTTTGTCTAGTGAGTGAGAGTTGTAACGTACTTCGTTAGTTGGACCAGCACACTTATCATTTTATTTCCAAAATTTTGTCTAAGTTATGTTGAACCTTGAATGCTTGTAATAGATTTATGTGTGCCATGGCTTGTATTTGTGATATGCTTGTGGTGCTTTGTCTTGTGAATTTCTCTATCTATGTTGATTCTAACTTTTTCTATCTTATAAAATAGATGCCTAATGTTACTATCAGCACGGCTGAAGAGTTCAAGGGAACTCATTTTGGCACTTGTCTTATTGAGCTCACTAGTGTGCTCAATCTTCCGCTTCCTAGCATCATGATGCTTCCCCTCACCAAGTTTGAAAGGAAGGACCTTTGGGGATTCAAGGTTACTCAGCCAGGACGCTAGACTGAGCCAGCCACGGAGGCCATCACTTTCAAGCTCATGCATGATGACAAGGAGAGAGGCCTAGAGGTAGTCATGCAAGATTTACTTGGGCGTTTGTTAGGGAGACACTCTCAGGAGATTAGAGGTACTCACTTCCACGCCTTCAGAAGACGCGACGAGGATGGTGAGGCTATTGACTTCGAGGATGCTGCTAGAGAGACGGCAGAGCCGATTCGTCTGTACCTCCAGAACCTAGAGGTTCTTCTTAGGCACCTAGATACTGATAGGACCAACGTCATGCTTAGCAATGACGAACTCCAGGTGCAACTTTGTGAGAAGGACAAGCTCTTCGCGGAGCAAGATGAGTGTAAGGTTCCCAACCTTTAGTAAGGTAGATATCCCTGTGTTTACAATGCTAGTCCCTGTCAATAGCTAGCATCCACAGTTAAGATGTAATATCAAGAAACAAAGGTCATAATACAACTTTATAACCAGGAATAAAATAATTTATTACATCTTACATAGATCATTTGGCTATCACATTACAATGCAGCAGAATATAACAATAGCATGGGGTCCTTCATCTTCAAAGTGCCACAGGCAAACATGTTGGTTGTAGACTTGTAATCCTATTTCAACACACTTCACTAATATCAAACAAACCTGCAATAGAACAAGTTACAGCCACAAGGGTCAATACATTTGAATTGTATTCGCAAGTGATACTATGGTAGTATAGTGGAGTCTATCATCTATATGCATTTGGCTAAGTGGAGCTTAGGCTTGCTTTGCTCAAAATAGTTTTTCCTTATCATTTGAAAAACACTAAGTTTTTGTTTATCAAAATCACCCAAGGCATCTCCCAATAGAAATTGGTGATCCTTCAACCCTTGTTCAACCACAAGTTTTTAACTTAGAAATTGGGATGAGGAGATTCTTGATAACTTCCATGTCTTGATGCTCAAATTGTCCTTTACCAGGGACATGGCTAAGTACTTAGATTTTACACTCTGTAGAGGTGGTGCACTTTCCCCACAAGACTTGGTTTCACCAAGACAAGATCTTTCCGAAGCCTTCCCATAGACCAGAATGGACGCGCTCCAACCTATCATTCCCCTACCACCAACTATCCATTTGGCTAAGTTATTGCAACCTATATGATCCAGGCAGAGCCCATAATACCAAGTGGCTGCACTTGAAGCTTCTCAACATTTGACATCTCAAATCTCTTTGTTCCTAGGTGGCCATCCACAAGTGAGATACACATGGTAAACCATAGAAATGGGCCTTGTGAACCACTCAACACAAACCATTCCTTCCATTCCACCCAGGTGATTCATTCACTTAGTTGTTTTATTAAACAAAACACAAGTCCTTGACTTAGAAATATTCTATAGCATGAAATATAATCCACCCTTGTTTTCTACTAGCTAATCTAAGCATGATAGTAGTAGGAGTCTTAACTTAGGAAATTTCTACTAAGGTTTCATCTACTAGGATTTCCCATGGCATAGTTTATACTTAGTAAAAATTCCATGCAAGTCCTACTTAGAAATATCACTAATGCATAGTGAAAATAATGGGACAAAAGTATGAAGCATCACTTGCCTTTTTGGTAGATAATATAAGTTCACTCCTTGATCTTGCAATATTCACACTCTTCAAATCACTACAATTCAATCAAGCAAACAATATTTCAAACTACCATTCAAGCAAACATCACATAAAATAATAGAAACAAGGTAATGCATGCAATCATGCTAAAGATTGTTTTATTTGTAAAAGTGGTTTATAATGGGTTATAAACATTGGAAAACACATATTGGTCATTTTATATAAGTGGAAAAATCATTTGCAAAAGATTTTACTTATAAATCATTTTTAAACCAAATCATTATTTTATGTGGTTGAAAATGCCTTTAGCAAAGCAATAATTTTTATAGGGTTCACCAAAAACACTTTCAAATCATAAAACCTTGTGTTTAGGGTCAGAGAGTTTAAATCAAAACATTTCCCAAAGGTTTTCTCCAAAAAGCATTTTTAATATATAAACAATATTTTTATTTGACTAGAAATGCTTTAAATCAAATATTTATTCTTTTGCTTCACAAAATATGTTTTTGAAACCACAAATTGATTTCTATGGTCAGTAGGTTCAAAACAAACCATTTTCCAAAGGTTTTATCTCAAAAATCATTTTAGAAAAAAATTTATATTCTAAATATGCCTACACAAGTTTGTGCAAAAACATTCAATTTAACAAAAACATTTTACTAAACAAAGTGCATGGTCAAAAAGTACTTGTTTTGCTGAATCCATTGATATAAAATTTGCAAAATTTGGACGTGTGGTTTGAAAGTTATGAATTTTACAAAATTGAACAACAAATAGATCAAATCTGTTTTTATTAAAACAGACAGGGCCACGTGGAACGTTTCTATTGGTCCATACCGTTTCGCTCGGATAGGTCGTTGTGAAGCGTTGGATCTAAGTTAGATCAAGCGGCGTAGAGACACTCGTACCCTTTCGTTTAAGTCAACCTATCCTAACCGTGCGATCGAGATCTGATGGCTGTGGTGCTCTGACCAAAGATTGGCGGCGCAATCCAGAGACGAGCGGCGGCGCGGCTCTGCTGGCGGCGGTTCTGGAGAAGCAGGAAGCAAGAGAGGAGGAGATATGGCTCACCAGGTTCACAGGAGGTTACAGAAGCTCGACGTGGTCGTTTCAGCATCAAGGGCGCACGATGTTACTAGCTATTGCTCGCCGTAGTTCGTGGAACCGTCGGGTGCGGTCAGTCGTCGACGAAGGCGACTCTATGGTGCACAAGAGAGCAAGCAAATGGCGTGGTTAGATGCACAGATGAGTGGAGAGTATCGGAGCATCAAAGAGGAGTGGAGGCGCGGTCAGAGACTACCTGTAGGGCTCGTCGGAGTAGAGGCAGACGACGGATGCGAGAGGTTGTCTTCGTTGCCGATGTTGTGGAGCGCGCGGGGGCGAGCTGGCGCTATGGGGAGGTTCGCCAGGAGATGGGGAGAAAGTGAGCGTGCAGTGGGAGGCGAGGGGCGGCGGATATTGGCTGGAATCAATGGAATTGCTTGCCGGAGACAGTGGCGGCGCCTGGAGAAATTCTTCCAGCCTAGGGGAGGAGAGTGTGTGACGTCTAAGGGGGAAAGAGAGAGGGGACATGGGCGATTATGAGGGCGTCGTTGCAGCGAGGAATTAATCGGCCATTTACGCGTATTGACACTACGAAATCAACGCAGAAATGGCGAGAATTTTGGGGAGGAACGGGTCGCGCTAAGGTGGCGATGGGGTCCACTTGTCGGTTAAAGAGAAAAGGGGAAAGTGGGTCCAGCTCGTCAGTGGGTTTGCGGGTTCCTTCTGCGGTGATAAAAACGTTTCGGGGAGAGAGGGAGAGGTGGGCTGCTGGGCCTGGACTGGGCTTTACCGAGCTGGGCTGCTTTTGTTTATTTTTTTGTATAGATTCTTTTTCCCTTTTTCCATTTCTATTAATCTGTTTTGATTTTGTTTAATTATTTCAAACATCAATTTGATTTCAAACCTCAACCAAAATTTGTGTAGATTCATATACTGATTAATAACACACTCCAAAGGCAAATTTAGAATAATATATTTATTATTTTTTGGGTCTTTTAATTATTTAAAATAGGCTCTAGTATTATTTAAATAAGATTTAATAATATTTTTCAATCTCCATTTGAATTCAAATCACCACCAAACTTTGGGTGAATTTTAATTCTGTTTATCAACATATTTCAAAGTCCAAAATAGAACAATTATTTTTAGGGTTTATTATTTATTTTAAAAATAATAATTAAATAGACTTTAGTCTTTAATTCAAAATAGGATTCAAATATGTTTAAAACTCTATTTGACTTTCTAAATTTTTCCAAAACCTTTTCAGTAGGTTTTAATTGAAATTATAAAACACTTTGGAATTTTATTTAAAACACTTTAATAAGTTTTTAATGTTTATTTTAAAATGGAAAAAGCCTTTACTCAAATATAATTGGGTATAATAAATCCTTATTATTTTATTTAAATAATCCTTTACTCTTTTTATCAGATAGAAATATTTTATTTCATTTGTTTACCCAAGATTTAATTTGGCCCTTTAAAATAGTCCTTATTTATATTTCTACCTTTGCTTTTGAAAACCATATCTTTTTATTAAAAGATCCAAAAATAGTGATTCCAACTATTATAACTTTATTTATTATTTGTTTATCTTTTTAAATCTCTTTAGGATTTTATTTGATAAAAATAGGTTTTGATGTTTCCAATTGGAATCAAAAAGTTTCTTCTCACCCTAAATTTCAACAATTTTTTTTCACATTACAAGATTTGGAAAATCTTGGGATGCAACAATGAGATAGTCAAGGAAATGGAGGCCAAGTTTGAGAGTCAGAATAGAAAGTTCAAGAGTCAAGAGAAAAGAGTCCAAGATAGGAACAAGAGGATTCAAGAGATGACTGCAGAACTAGAGGCCAAGGACTTCGAGCTCGAGCATCAGCAGGTTGTGATTGAGAGACTTCGTTCACAGAAGAGAGCTCTCAAAGCCAAGGTGGAGGCCTTGACTACCAATGTCGAGGAGTACAAGACCGCTATGGAGAATGCAGGTCTTACACTTGTCAATGAGGAGGTTGATGCAGAGGAGTAGTGAGGACTACTCATTTATCTTATATTTACCATGCTTTTGATTATTGAGTCGCAATGATCATCCAACATGTGGATGGCTTGCTATTGGTGTGTTTGCTTTTCAAACTTGTTGTCTATGTTGTTGAACTTTTTATTTTGATGCTTGTTTGGTGATTGATTATGTGTTGTATTGTGCATGTTACGCATCTATGGGTATCTCATTCTTATCCTTATGAAAACCACAGATGCCTCCTCGACGTGCCAATCCCAACCCGAACAACAATAATGTCACCCCCGAGATGCAGCAGCTGATGACAGCACAAACACAACTAATGCAGATGATGACTACTTTCATACAGAATCAGAATAACAATAACAACAACAACAACAACAATCAGAACAATCCACCAGGTTTTGACATGCTCACCAGATTCCTAAGACTGGGGCCAGCAAAGTTCTCAAGAACTACTGATCCCATGGTGGCCAATGATTGGCTACGCTCAGTGAACAAGGATTTGGTAACTGTTGGCTGTACTGATCAGGAGAAAGTCAGGTTTGCAGCACACTTGTTGGAAGGACCAGCAGCTACTTGGTGGGATAACTTCCAAATCACCACTCCCATTGAGGATGTGACATGGGCTATCTTTGAAGATGGTTTCCATACAGCTCACATCTCATCCGGAGTGATGAGTTTGAAGAAGGAGTTCCATAACTTGAAGCAGCGCCACCGCAGCGTGGCTGAATATATTGAGGAGTTAAACAATCTGGCGCGTTATGCACCAGATGAAGTTGATACTGATGCCAATAGGAAAGAGAAGTTCCTCGAAGGATTGAATGATGAACTGAATCTACAACTATCTGTGGCCTATGTCCCCATATATCAATCTCTTTGTGACAAGGCTGCCATCTTGGAGAGCAAGATGAAACAGGTTGAAAGCAGGAAGAGGAAACACTCTGACAAGCACAGCTCGAGATTGTCTCACAAGCGTTCCCATTATGATGATAGTGGGAGTTCTGGATCCCACAAGCATGGAAAGTACAACAACCACCACAACCACAACCGTCATCATGACAACAAGCATCACCGTGGTCATGACAATGACATGTACAAAAATCACAAGATTGGACACAAGAGCCACCACAATGGAAGTGGTAGTGGATGCCAGCCTGTCAAGAAGGATCTTAGCCAGGTTGAATGTTTCAAGTGCAAGAAGATGGGGAATTATGCAAATGAATGCCCAGAAAAGAAAGTTGAAGGACCCAACAAGCCCAACCCTTTCCAGAAGGGACAAGTGAACCACATCAATGTGGAAGAAATCTATGAGGAACCTGATGCTGTTACTGGTAAGTTCAAACTCAATTTTGTTCCAGCATTTGTTCTCTTTGATACTGGTGCATCTCATTCATTCATATCAAGAGCATTTGTTGAAAGAAATGAACTACCAGTAGAAACTATTGGGTGTCCTATAAAAGTAAGTTCTCCTGGCGGAGAAATGATAGTGAACTCAGGATGTCATGATCTAGTCATAGAGTTTGGGAAGTATAAGTTTCCCGTTAATCTGATAATCCTAAATTCCCAAGGATTGGATGTCATTTTGGGAATGGATTGGATGACCAAGCACAAGGGAGTGCTAGATTGTGCCAACCATACTGTCACACTCACAACTCTAGAAAACAAAAGGATTAGATTCAAGACTAACTTTGAACCAAAAGGGAGTAAGCTAAATTATCTTAAGGTGTTAGCATAGATAGTGTGCCAATTGTGAGTGAATATCCGGATGTGTTTCCGAAAGAATTACCAGGAATGCCACCAGATAGAGATGTGGAGTTTCTGATTGATTTGCTACCAGTATCGGGACCAATAGCAAAGAGACCTTACAAGATGTCAGTTGAGGAGTTGAAAGAACTCAAGAAACAACTTGGAGAACAGTTGCAGAAAGGATTTATTTAACCAAGTTCTTCATCCTGGGGAGCACCAGTTTTGTTTGTAGAAAAGAAAGATAGAAGTCAAAGGTTATGCATAGATTATCGTTCACTCAATGAGGTGACTATCAAGAAAAAATACCCTTTGCCTAGAATCAATGACTTGTTTGATCAGCTAGAAGGAGCCTGTGTGTTCTCAAAGATTGATCTCCGGTCAGGTTATTTCCAACTCAAGATAAGAGAACAAGACATACCTAAGACAGCATTCACCACTAGGTATGGATTGTATGAGTATACCGTGATGCCATTTGGTTTGACCAATGCACCAGCTTATTTCATGAATATGATGAACAAGGTGTTCATGGAGTTCCTTGACAAGTTTGTTGTCGTATTCATCGATGACATTTTGATCTACTCCAAGAGAAAAGAAGAGCATGAAGGACATTTGCGTTTGATACTTGAGAAGCTTAGAGAGCATAAGCTGTATGCCAAATTCAGCAAGTGTGAATTTTGGTTGAATGAAGTTAGATTTCTTGGACACGTTGTGTCAGGAGATGGTGTAGCAGTTGATCCCGCAAAAGTGTCAGCTGTAACTGAGTGGGAATCTCCTAAGTCAGTGAAAGAGGTTCGTAGTTTCCTTGGCTTGGCAGGATACTACAGAAGGTTCATTGAAAATTTCTCCAAGGTAGCTAAGCCAATGATAGAGTTGCTAAAGAAAGACAAGAAATTTGCTTGGTCTGAAGGATGTGAACTCAGTTTCCAAGAATTGAAGAAGAGACTAGTGACAGCACCAGTCTTATGTTTGCCAGATTTGGAAAAAGATTTCCAAGTATATTGTGATGCATCTCATCATGGATTAGGTGAAGTTCTAATGCAATAAGGGAAAGTTGTGGCTTATGCCTTGAGACAACTCAAAACTCATGAGGTAAATTACCCTACTCATGATTTAGAGTTAGCCTCTGTTGTCCATGCACTCAAAACACGGAGACACTATCTTTTGGGAAAGTGATGTGAAGTGTTCAGAGATCACAAAAGTTTGAAGTATATCTTCACTCAAAAAGAAATCAACATGAGACAAAGAAGATGGCTAGAACTCATCAAGGACTATGACTTGAGTTTGCAATACCACCCCGGTAAAGCAAATGTTGTAGCAGATGCTCTAAGCCGTAAGGTTTTTGTGAATGGCCTTACTAAGGGAGAGTTGCCAGATGATCTGTGTGCCCAATTTAGAGATCTCAGATTGGAAATTGTGCCTGAGGGACATCTCATGTCATTGGATGTTCAACCCACTTTGTTGGACAAAATCAAAGAAGCCCAAAAGACAGATAAGGAAATTGAAGAGATTAAGGAAAAGATTGGTAAAGGAAAAGCCAAAGGATTCCATGAAGATGAACAGGGTACTTTATGGTATGGAAAACGTATTTGCGTTCCGCAAGATCCGGAACTTCGGAAACTGATTTTACAAGAAGCACACAACTCACCATATTACATTCATCCGGGTAACACCAAAATGTACATGGATATGAAGGAAAGATTTTGGTGGAATAATCTCAAGAAGGACATCACCGAACATATTGCTTTGTGTGATGTATGTAGTAGAGTGAAAGCGGAACATCAGAAACCAGCAGGATTGCTACAACCACTACCTATTCCTGATTGGAAGTGGGAGAAGATTGGCATGGATTTCATCACTGGATTGCCAAGGACCAGGTCAGGATATGATTCTATTTGGGTAGTAGTGGATCGCCTAACTAAAGTGGCTCATTTCATACCCGTGAAGACAACCTACACAAGTGCTAAGTTAGCCAAGATCTATATGAGTAGGATTGCATGTCTGCATGGAGTACCCAAGAGTATTGTGTCTGATAGGGGAACTCAATTCACTTCTCATTTTTGGAGACAATTAGATGAGTCATTGGGAACGAGGTTGGAATTCAGCACTGCTTTTCATCCTCAGACTGATGGACAAACAGAAAGGACCAACCATATTCTTGAAGATATGTTGAGAGCATGTGCTCTAGACTATGGAGCTAGTTGGGATGAAAGTCTGCCTTATGCAGAATTCTCTTACAATAACAGCTATCAAGCCAGTATTGAGATGGCACCATTTGAGTTTCTCTATGGAAGAAAGTGTACCACCCCATTACTATGGAATGGTGTGGGAGAAAGAAGTTTGTTCGGACCAGAACTAATCAAAGAGGCTGAAGAGAAAGTCAAGCTAGTTAAGGACAGATTGAAGATAGCACGGTCTCGACAGAAGAGCTAAGCAGATCCTAAGCGTAGAGAAGTCGCCTATGAAGTAGGTGATAGAGCTTATCTTAGAGTGTCACCACTTCGTGGAGTGAAGAGATTTGGAGTCAAAGGAAAATTGGCCCCAAGATATGTTGGACAATTCAAGATTCTGAGTCGTAAAGGAGAAGTAGCTTATGAGATTGAATTGCCAGAATCATTGTCTGCCGTTCACAATGTGTTTCATGTGAGTCAGCTTAAAAAATGTCATCCAGAGATGGAAGAGACTTCTTTGAAGGATACCATACCTTTGGAAGAGGTTCAATTGGAAAGTGATCTACTTATGAGGAAAAACCTATCAAGATTCTTGAGACTACAGAAAGAATTACTCGGACTAAGACTATCAAGTTCTGCAAAGTTCAATGGAACCATCATTCCGAAGAAGAAGCAACATGGGAAAGAGAAGATGATCTTCGGAAAGACCACCCTCACCTATTTGCTAGCCAATCTGAATCTCGAGGGCAAGATTCACCTTAAGGGGGTTAGATTTGTAACATCCCTAAAATCATGTTTTTCAAAAGTTTGCATATCATCCATGCATGCATAATCATTTAGGGATCATTTTCAAAGTCATTACAAAAACAGAAGCATTTGGGTGCTTATTATTTTATGTAAGCAAGCATTGATCCAATGCTACTTTCTAGAGAGACAATTTTTGTTTCAAACCAAGGATTATTGGTTCATGAGATGGTGTGGTTGAGTTCCAAGCTTGGACAAAATTTTCCAAAACAAATAATGGTTTTAAAACCATTTTCAAATCTTGTGCTAAGGCACTGTTTATTTTAAAATTTCAAAGGAACCAAACTAGTCCAGTGTGACAGCATGGTTTCATACTCAAAATTATCCAGGTTTCACTTTATAAAAGTCCAGAAAGATTTGGAATTCAAATGATTTTGAATTTATTTGAAAAGGATTCCTGAAAATCGATTTAGAAAAAGAAAAAGGATTAGAAAACAGAACTGGGCCTGGCGCCACTCTTTCGGCCCAACAGACAAAGCAGCCCACTCGGGGTTTTCTTTTCCCTCTGTTTCTCACCGCATCCACGTGCACCCACCGGCTGACAGCTTGACCCCACCGTGCCCCGTCAGCTTCGTCCTCAATCAACGCGCGGCCGAGTCGCTCTGCCGTTACCTCGCCGCAGTCACTGCTCGCTTAAATCCCATTGATGCAGTGAGTAATCACCGCCCCGCTCCTGGCTATTTAATATCCTCTTCACCATGGCCATTTCCCCTCACACCACACGCTCGCTCCGCCACCAGGCTGCCACAATTTCGCGTTGCAACACCGCTGTACCGACGGACTCCGGCGGTGAATTCCGGTGAGCACACTTCGCCCCTTGCCTTTTAAACTTGCCAGAATGATCTTCGCAACCGCGCGCATCGTTTAACCCGTTGGTGCATGCTAGGTCCATTCAGAGCCTCGCCAGCGTCAACACCAGAACGCCACCAACGACCACGTCCATTCCGGGGAGTTCTCCCCATAAGCTCCGACCACCCCTTTTCCTCTCTTTGATGCTCACGTGTTCGTCAGGCTTGTGCACGTCTAATGACACCATCCGTTTTGCCAGGCGTGGTCTATATCTTCGCCAATGACGACAAGCGACCGTAACCGATGGCAGTAGGTTCTCCGGCGAGCAATAGCGGTCGAGTCCGTGCACCCCTGTCCCTCCCTCGACCACCTCGAGCACCGCAGCAACCACGCGAACCCAGTAAGCATCCCCACTCCTCCCCGCGCGACCTAAATTGCCGGCAACTTCTCTGGAAGAGCCGCGCCGCCGCACCGCCGCCGCTGGCGCCGCCCATCCTTGGTCGCATGCTTTATAGCCGTAGGATCTAGATCCAGCACTCTAGATTAGATAAAAAACGAAGCGGTAAGTGACGATCTGAGCTGTACGTGTTAAGTTAGATCTGACGGTCCGCGAGTGTGATCTGGTGCGAAACGGTATCAGCCAATCAGACGCTGCCGCGTGGCTAGTTCTTTGTTTTAAAATCAGAATTTAGATCTATTAGTGATTCAAACTTGCAAAATTCATAACTTTTGATCCCCACGTTCAAGTTTTGCAAACTTTATATCATTGGAATCAGGAGAGAAAATCCTATCTGTTTATGCAATGTGTTTAATGTTTTGCCTCTGAAAAAATGGTTGTTTTTGCAGAAACATTTGTAGGCCTAATTTGAGTATGGAAATTATTTGAAAAATGTTTTAAAGATCAAATAAAGATTATTTTTGAGTATCTTGGTCTTTTTTATGTTTCAATACTATACACTTGTCTTGTTTGGTGTAGAAAAATCATCACATGGCATTTTCATGCATTCATCTATTTTTGTTAGTATATTTTTGATATGTGATTTTGGTGCCATTATTTTATGTGTAGATTTTGGTGCAAATAGTGATTGTGGTTGTGAAGATTGTTGCTACTCCCCAAACTACCAAGGCAAGTGGTGCTTCATGATTTTATTCCTATAATTTTCACCTATGCATTAGAAATATTTTGTATAGAAACTTGCATGAATATTTTGCTAAGTATCTTATTGATATGCTTGGGAAATCCTAGTAGTTGTAGAATTGTTAGAATTTCCTCTAAGTTAAGATGCTTACCATTACCATGCTTAGCCTAGCTAGTAGCAACAAAGGGTGGTTTATATATTCATGCTATATGAAATATTTCTAAGTCCTTCACTTGTTTTTGCTAATAAAACAACTAAGTGAATGAAACACCTGGGTGGAATGGAAAGAATGGTTTGTGTTGAGTGGTTACACAAGGCCCATTTCTATGGTTTACCTTGTGTATCTCACTTGTGTAAAGCCACCCAGGAACAAAGGGATTTGAGATGCCAAATGTTAAGAAGCTTCTAGTGCAGCCACATGGCAATATGGGCTCTGCCTGGATCACATAGGTTGCAATAACTTAGCCATTTGGACAGTTGGTGGTAGTGGGATGATAGGTTGGAACGCGTCCATTTGGTCTAAGGGAAGGCTTCTGAAAGGTCCTGTCTTGGTGAAAATCAAGTCTTGTGGGGAAAGTGCACAACCTCTGCAGATGGAAGAATCTAAGTACTTAGCCATGTCCCTGGTATTGGACAACATGAGCATCAAGACATGAAAGCTATCAAGAATCTCCTCATCCCAATTTTCTAAGTTAAAACTGGTGGTTGAACAAGGGTGAAGGATCACCAATGTCTATTGGTGATTCCTTGGGAAAGTTTTGTCAAAGAAAAACTTAGTGTTTTCAACTAATAGGTAAAATCTATTTTGAGCAAAGCAAGCCTAAGCTACACTTAGCCAAATTAATGTAGTATCTAGATGCTAATATTCTACTAAGGTATCACTTGCCAATACTATTCCAATGTATTGACCCACTATGGCTGTAACTTGTGATGTTGCAGGTTATTCTGATGATGATTAGGGGTTATGAGTCTACACTCAACATGCTTGCCTGTGGCACATGAAGATGAAGACTTATTTATCTTATTATATATTTGAACTCTTGTATTAGGCCTGTGGCCATGGAGTTGTAAAAGACTATGTTTGTCTCTAGAATGATATGTAATAATGACCTTTGTTTCTGTGTACTTCATCTTAAACTGTGGATGCTAGCATTGATCCAGGGACTAGCATTGCAATCACAGGGATCCTTACCTTTATAAAGGGAGAGATCTTACAGTTTGCCTTTAGTCTCTCCCACGTCAACAACAAGTCATAAGCTCTTCTATAGCACTGTTACCACTTGTATTTCACTATCTCTTCGCCGAACTAGTGCACCTATACACCTAACAAGTGTATTGGGTGTGTTGGGACACAAGAGACTTCTTGTATCTTGATTGCAGGGTTGCTTCAAAGGGATACCTTTGACCACTTCCTCCCTGAGTTCGATAAACCTTGGGTAATCCACGTAAGGGAACCTTTTTGCTGTTCTACAAACCTATGCACTTGGAGGCCCAACAACTGTCTACAATAATAGAAGTGCATAGACATCACCCGACACCCTTCCGGAGAGGAGAGATCATCCCGAGGGTCTTCATCACCATGTCAGCCTCCGGTGTGATGCATGAGTGGTTCCACCTTGGACTATGGGTCCATATAGTAGCTAGATGGTTGTTTCTCCTCCTTTGTGATATCATTT
Organism: Avena sativa; assembly: GCA_916181665.1. NCBI lineage: Eukaryota > Viridiplantae > Streptophyta > Magnoliopsida > Poales > Poaceae > Avena > Avena sativa. The sequence continues at coordinate 293,130,998 of OV702296.1, forward strand.
TTAGATATTGTGAGCTCCATTCATGATCAAGATCATCTATTTGTAATCATGCATGTTGTGTTTGCGGGGATCCGATGGATATTGAGATTACTATGTCAGAATTATTATTGATTCTATCATGTCTTCTTGATTATTGATTCTATCATGTCTGTGTTGTTTGATATCTTGCATGCTCTCCGCTTCTAGTAGCTATCTTGGCCAAGTAGATGCTAGTGACCCCAAGGGGGATTATTTATGCTCGATAGTGGGTTCATGCCTCTATTGAATCTGGGGAAGTGACTGAAATATCTAAGGTTGTAGATGTGCTATTGTTACTAGGGAGAAAACAACAATCTCTTGTTCATGGAACAATTGTATTGTTTACTTTACACACATTGCTTAAAGCAGTTATCCGTTGCTTGCAACTTAATACTAGAGGGGGTTCGGATGATAACCTGAAGGTGGATTACTAGTCATAGATTCAGTTGGATGGCGGTCTATGTATATTGTTGTAATACCCAATCAAATCTCATAGGATCATGAATGTCTAGTAATGCATCGTTATGCCTTGCTCATTCTTGTCAATTGCACCACTGTAATTTGTTTACCGAACATGTTATGTTATTTATCTTAAGGAGAACACCTCTAGTGAACTGTGGACCCTGGTCCAATCTTTACCATTGATACATCCTCCACTGTTACTGTTTACTTTCTGCAAGAAATCATTACCTTCCACACCATACGTTTAATCCTTTGTTTTCAGCAATTCGGTGAGATTGACAACTGCACTGTTTGTTAGGGAAAAGTCTTGAGTTTGTGTTGTGCAGGTTCCAAGTTGTTAGCAACACCTTGGAGTCATTTCCTTCCTCCTACTGGTTCGATAACCATGGTTTCATAACGGAGGGAAGACTTACTGATGTGCTCATCATACCTTCCTCTTGGGGTTTCCCAACGAAGCTCTACAGTGATCTAAGCCGCATCAAGACGTTTTCTGGCGCTGTTGCTGGGGAGTTAAAGACGGCTTCACAAGGGGAGTCCTTCACAATCTTTCTCTTTAATTTTTTTGTTTTGCTTAGTTTCTTTTGCTTGCTTCTTTTTATAAAAAATTACAAAAAAAAGTTAGTTTTGTTTGGTTTGCTTTTTCCTATCAAAAACACAAAAAAAATAGTCCCTACTCTAGTTGCTATTGCTGTTGGCTTGCTCCACCTTTGCAAAAATGAATTCTGCTGAGAACACCAAGTTGTGTGACTTCACTAGCACAAACAACAGTGATTTCGTGAGTACACCTATTGCTCCACCTGCTCCTAATGCTACCTTTTATGAAATTAATCCTGCTTTGTTGAATCTTGTGATGAAAGAGCAATTTTCTGGTGCTAGTTCTGATGCTGCTGCTGCCCACCTCAATAACTTTGTTGAACTTTGTGAGATGCAAAAATATAAGGATGTATATGGAGATATTATTAAGCTCAAATTGTTTCCTTTCTCCTTAAGAGGAAAATCTAAGTTGCTATCCTTGCCTAGAAATAGTATTGATTCTTGGATTAAGTGCAAAGATGCTTTTATTGGAAAATAATATCCTCCTGCTAAGATTATATATATGAGAAGTGAAATAATTAAATTTAAACAACTTGATAATGAACATGTTTCTCAAGCTTGGGAAAGAATGAAATCTTTGGTAAAGAATTGTCCCACTCATGGACTGACTGCTTGGATGATTATCCAGACTTTTTATGAAGGGTTAAATTTCTCTTCAAGAAATATGTTGGATTCAGCTGCTGGAGGTACCTTTATGACCATTACTTTGGGTTCTGCAACAAAGCTCCTTGATAATATGATGGTCAACTATTCTGAATGGCACACTAAGAGAGCTCCACATGGTAAAAAGGTAAATTCTGTTGAAGAAACCTCCTCTTTGAGTGATAAAATTGATGTTATCATGGCTATGCTTGTTAATGGGAAATCTCATATTGATCCAAATAATGTTCCCTTAGCCTCTTTGGTTGCTCAAGAAGAGCAAGTTTTTTTGAAGCATTATGACAGTAGGACCCTTAGGGTTCATATTGCCTATCGAACTATATTATTATAGCCCCCACTCAAGGGGCAAACAGGGTTTACATGGAGAAAATAAAAAATAATATAGTATCAGCGGCCATAAGCCAACAAGAAAACTAAGTTACAAAGAGGCTAAAACAACAGTAATAGTAGGATACAGAGAATCCTTTGTTCTATAAATGAGTAGCCCAAAGTCAAATTTGAATCTGTTCTTCCATGAGTTGACCTCAGTAAAAATGCCATTGAAACAAAGATTATTTCTCTCTTTCCAAATACTCCATGCTGCAGACATAAACATTTCCAAAAACATTAGTCTGTTGTCTCTATTTTTTGATTCAGCAATATTGTCCAGTCGATCACCATGTTGATCCCATGTTATGTTAAGCATAGACCAGCATCCGAAACTAAAACTGCAGTGAAAGAATAAGTGTTCCACTGTCTCCTCCACATTGTCTTGGCAAAGCATACAATTATATCCCGAGTTAAGCTTTTGTTGTTTTCTTTAGAAACAACAATTTCAACAATAATGCCTATAGGAATAATTTTGGTAATAATAATTATAGGCCTTATCCTCCCAATAATGGTAACACTTATGGAAATTCCTACAACAATAATAGAAGTGCTCCTTTTGAACTTGAATTCATGCTTAAAGACTTTATTAGTAAACAAACTATTTCCAACAAGACTGTGGAGGAGCTTTTGAATGTCTAGAAAAATATTTCATCTTTGTCTGAAGCACAATCCTCTTTGATTAATAAAATGGCTGCTAAACCTGAAACATTGGAAAGTACCTGTAACATCCCAGGATTTAGCACCTAGAAATAGAGAGGACACAGGTTTGTGCATTGCATTCATGCATAAGAAAATCCGGGGAATTTTCGTGCAAAACTAAAAGAGCTATGGAGGGATCGGGATCTCTCTTGTACTGAAGGAAACTTCGGAGCAAGTGCGATAGATTTTGACATGACCTTTGTAGAATTCTTTGTTTCAGGGAAAATTGTTCAAACATGTATTTGAATTTCAAATATGAAATTCAAATGAGTTTATAAAATTCACAAATAAGAATTAGAAATATTTAATAACTTGAAATAAAATGATTACATAAATAATATAACAAGGATTCTTTATTAATATAAATATTTATGCACATAGTATTATTTTACAATAGATAAATAAAAGAATTCTTTATATAAGACATTGTCTTTACAATTAGGAAATAAATAAGTAGGAAAAAGAATTTCATAATTGAAATAAATCACAATATTCTTTATTACAATAATATATATGAAATTGTCCTTACAAAAGAATTGTAAAATAAAAAATGAAATAAGTAAACTTTATTGAATTGAATACAATAATACAATGTTTTTACAAAATATCAAACAGAAAAATAAACTACAAAATTTATTACAAAGGAATTCCTAAGCTATTGTTCTCTGATGTCCTTCAACAGTTGACATTTTTTCCTTCTCTTCATTTCCTGAAAACAAAACAAAACAAAAGAAAATAAAGAATGATTAGCTGGTTAGTTTGCTCTCAGAAGTGAACAGTGAGTTGCACTGTTAAAATTTCATCATTGAGATAAATTTTAGAAAGGGGAAAATTTCACCAAATAGTAGCATATGTTCATATCAGTATTTTTGGCCTCAGTACAAGATCATTGGCTTAGGGGCAAGTTTCACCAAAACCAGATAAGAAGGTAAAGAGGTAAAACATCAGGAAATATCAAGCTTTTACTTGATCTGATCCCCAAACCACACGCAAGCGGGCTGCTCACTCACCAGCATGCACTAGTGTGCTGTCAACGCCACAGCAGCAGCCAATGCACATAAAAGGGGTTAACACAACCGCAGCACAACATCTAGTCACTGCCTCAGTTTCCAATCTATCTCAAACCACTACCAAGCTCTCAAGAACACCACAACCAGTATCAGATCATCACTGATCTGTTCAGCTTCATCAACAAGAATCACAAATCCTTCCACCAAACCATCACACCTTAGCCCTGGTTGCTCCCAGGAGCCATCCTAGAGCTAGGACAAGGGGAAATCAAGGCCAAGCTATAGCTCCAGTAAATGAAGATCAGACTACAGCAGTAGGAGCTAGACAGTGGAAAGAGGAGGAAGAGAAGGCCAGTTGTATCAAGACAAGCACACATCTACAACACCAACATCATTCAATTGGTGAGTCACAAATAGATCATACCATCTATCTGTTCTTATTTAGTCTATGAGCATGAATTTTTGGATAAATTGAATCCTCAGAGATACACCCAGGTGGGGTGTATACTCATCACTGGATATTGTAAAAGCCACAAGAAATATCCTGTCCCATCTACAGTTTAGGTAATAGACAGTGCATCTTTGACCAATCTGGTACCTACCAGTTTGCATCTAGAGGAAAGTAAATCCCTGGACGGGTGCTACTGGGCACATCCCAGTTATGGGTAGCACCTCAGTAGCAACCAGCATCAGAGTTATTCCTCTATGATAAAACCACAAGTACAATTTTCAACAAATTAGATAAGCTAATCATTTTCCCAAAAGAGTTAGGAATCAGCCATAATCTTACTGTCATAAGTGACAGAGTGGATGATCACTCAATCATATCCATACAAGCTATCAACTGGACACATTCTCTAAAATAAGCATCACCAAAATGGTGAGCAATTAGCAAACATGCTCTTAATAATTTCATCTATGTTGTAGCAATTACTTATTTAAAGTAATTCTTAGTAATACACCCAAGTGGGGTGTATATTCATCATTGAAGAGATACAAGAATCAAGTGCTATCTTGCCAAGATCTACAGTAAAGTCTCTGGCTATGCATCATAGACCAAGCTGGTGCTTTCTAGTTTAAAACTAGATAATAGCAGGTCTACTGATGAGCTACTACGGGGCACATTCCAAAGAATGGTAGCACCTCTGTAGCAGTTCTATCCTTTATCAGTTTACAAACACAATAAAGCAACTATCAATAGTCATTCAAATCATTTTCCTAATATCCTTAGGAATCATTTACTTAAGTCATCTATCACATGTTGTATCTCAGTCCACATAAGAGGATTCCAATATGATGCTTTCATTCAGCAGCCAAGCTTTAATGACAGCAGATCATGCTAAACATTATCATGTTGTTGTGTAAGTTCCAAGAAGGCATCACAATAACAGGATCATAGCAGCAGAAGCCATTATAATTAGTTGGCAACATGAACAATAAGGAAACATCCTTCTATTGCATCTATCAGTAGTCAAATGAAAAACCCTAAATCATTTTTCTAGTTAATTCACTCAGGAATCAGCTCATTCCAATGGCAAGCTACTCAGTACATATTCTAGATCATTATCATAGTACCCAGGTACATATGTATCTAGATAACAAGAGAATTAGATTCACACAATATTCAATCAAACAGAAACAACTGCCAGGGATACCAAAATCAACATGACATCAGATTTGTCACAGCTCATCCACATAAAAAAATCACACAGCAAGCAACTTGAACCACCACTATTATCCATAGCTAAAGCGATCAACCCTAATTAGGAGCTTATCTCCACAATCACACAGAGAGCAGAGAGGGGAAATTGAGAGAAAACTTACTCGTGTCCTCGCATAGAGGTTGAAGAGGAAGCAGTTGGGGTCGTCGGTGGCTGGTATGGCACGGCGGCACAGGGAGCACGGTGGCACTCGACCTGCACCAAGCCGCAACCTGTAGTCCATCAATATGCCGAAGCACCACCGCTAGCTCAAGAAAGTCGAAAACCTAGCACCAGAAAGAAGATAGGGGCGAGCCGTTATAGCCTTAGAGGCAAATCGAACTAGAGGACCAAGTCGTATAGAAGGAGGCGAAGCTCCGGTGATCGGTGGTGATAACCGGGACGGTCTACACCGCCGGAATCGTCGGGTGACAATGGCGACGGCGGCCAGAGAGGAACGAGAGGGGAGGGGTGTAAGCGTCGCGTGTGTGCGGGTGAGAGGAGAGGAAGAGAGGGGTGGGCTATGGTCTGGATGACCCAGGCCAACTTAGATGGGCCAGGCCAGCCCATGTACCAATCCAAAATAGCCCAAGTCAGATAAAATAAGAAATGAAATAAAAGTAAAATAAATAAATTACCAAAATAACCTTTAAATATTTCTAGCTATAAAAAAATTATAGAAAAATCATAAAAATATATTAATATATTAGAATTATCACCAAAATAATATCCACCTAAGAAAAATATAACTTTACTTATTTAAGTTAATAAATGCAAATAAAGATTAAACACTATTAAATCTTAAGTGAAATTTCATTAAATAAGAAAAAATCCTAATAAATAAATAAAAATCATTTTTGTGTATAAAAATAACTTTACTATTTTATAAAAATATTAACTTAGAGTTTTTACAAATAAAATATAAATCAAATATTTAAAGACACTTAATTCTTTGAAGAATTTTATAAAAATAAAGGTAAGACTTAAAAATAAATAAAATTCATTTTTAAGATCAGTATATTTCACCAGAAAAATACTATATAGATTATTCAAAAACATTTTAAGATAAATAAAATTCATTACTTATTTTACTCAAATTAAATAACCACTTTGTTAATTCTTAAAATTATTTCTTGATTAAGAATAATCACATTTTCTTATCAAATACTAAAACCTTTAAACTTCAATTATTAAGTCTAAATCCATAAATAAAATAAAACTTAAATATAACTATTAGCCTTTAAATGTTTTTATTAAATCTTAAATTAAAAATTAAACTCCTTTTAAATAAATATTATATATCATTCATGTATAAGGGGGTGAATAATATCCATTTCTCAATCACTCTTAAAAATGACTCTAAACTCAAATAAATTTATAAGGTGATCTAATTATGCTCCCATTAATAAATTGCATATTATTAAATTTATCTTTCACTTAAATTAAAAGGAATCATCCTTAATCATATTTGCCAAAACCCTAAAGCTAGATGCTATTCTAAAACTCATCATATTTTATAATTCACTTCTATTTTTATAGTTAACTTTGGTTTAAACAATCATAAACATCTCATTTGAAGTTTATTCATGTTTTTAAAGTTAACTTTGGCCACTTGTACCATCAATCAAAATATGATAACTTAACACCATTCATAACCATCACCAACCCTAATGTAAAACCTAATAAACCTTAAGACTAATTAACCTTGACTAAATACTAGTTTCTTCAAATGTTATTCTTTTTGCCACTTCACACAAACAAGTCTATATTAGTTCCTTCAGCTCTTAAGAACTCAACTCAAGTACTTTTTATCCCAATCACCAGATAACAATTAATCATAATCACATTATTCTATTAGTATTTGTATATTTTGGATTGTTAACACTTAAGTTCCTTATCAATACCATTGCTTATGAAATAAACTTAAAGATAAACCCAATCTTAAAGAAGATACCTAAGATCAACTTATTCAAAATACTAAGGTTTTCACTTTGGGAATTATAAAATTGCATAGCATTATTTATGCATAATGGCATCTTGCTTCTTTAAACATTAGTCCTTACCGGACCAATGATGATGATTTCAGATATTGGATCTTCTATTATCTCGAAGACCGTGAGTGCATAATCTTGCAATCACAAAAGGCAAGTTCACACTTGCTCATGTCCTTTGATTATTTTCTGTAAAGCATTTGAAAAAGATCAGAAAACACTATTTTCATAATAATATGATTATAGGTTATTTACTATGAGGTAATAATCTACTATGAAAGTTCCGGTGGTAAAGGAACATATTATCTAGGACTTAACAACCAATGTCACCAGTGATTCTTGCGTCGTATATTACGCGTTAACCATGAGATTTGGAATGGGACGGAGAAGTCAGCTGGATCGGCTCCCTTTCGCATGCATTGGACACTATTCTAGGCATTTGTAAGTTGCAGATCGTGGGTATAGCCGTTTTACAAAAGACAAATATCTAGTGTTAATGGTTGTTGTGTGTATCCAACTAAGGTATAGCCGTTTTATACGGGGAAAAGTCTACCTTGAGTTTGGTCATCCAACAGTTGTGGTGTATGCGGGGTCACGGAGAAGGACAGTGATTGGCTTGGATCTTAGTCTGGGCCTCATACCAAGGAAGTGTGAACGAGCCTATAACTCGGATGTGCAACAAAGCTAAGATATCTCATGGGTAAAGTGACGCACCTCTGCAGAGTGTAAGAACTGTAACTTGTTACTCCCTATTCCGGGAAGGAGTTACGAACGCTGCGGGAAAGGAACTCCATGAAAGTTCTAGTAAACCCGTGAAGGCTGATGGACATAGCTTTTCATAATAAAATAAACCTTTGAAGAAATGTTTACGAAAACTTGCATTGCCTATGACCTATGGTCTGTGGCTGTAGATAGCGCATCAAACACTTCTCTTTAGTGAATTTGCTGAGTACGCTCGTACTCAACGTATTTTCTTAACCCTTGCTAGATCTCGGAGAAACCAATGATGTTCCCAGGAAATAAGTCACTTGAAGAGTTGAAGATATCTAAGGGAGATCAACGGAGTCGAAGACCTTACCAGAATCTATCGAAGACAAGCCGAGGCGTAGAATAGAAATAAAACTCCTAGAATCTAGAACCTACTTCTGTAGAATAATACTATAGTAGTACTTTCAAGCCTTACACATATATTAATAGTAGTACTTCTAAAGTAAATCCGAGTGGATCTTTCTAGTTCTTTCGGTATAATATTCCTCACTGTCCGAGGAAGCTCTCCGGATCTTTTGTAATATGCTATATGTAATATAAAGTGTTGTCTTGGACCCGCGATGTTTCTGTTGTACCACTCTGAGGGATATAATGCGGATGAACAGTGTTCCATTGGTATTATATCAACGACTATAGTGTACTACACCATGCAGTGGTATGCTGGGTCACCGCAGTACCTTTGCTACTACTCATGCCATACAAGTTACTATTGATGAAAATGTTAGACTGTTAGCTAAATTACATGCTAAGTGGGAAAGAGAAGCTGAAATTGCTAGAAACAATAGTGTTTGTACTATTACCACCACCAATATGGATGTTAGCAAACCACAAGAAGTCCCTATTCCTCCTACAACAATGTCTAAACCCAATAAGTCTACTACCTGTGATGCTAAGTTTGATTTTGATCTTGATGGTTGCAATATCTCTAAAGTGATTATGTTCTTACAAAATCTTGCTAGAAGTCCTAATGCTAGTGATATGAATATGGCTTTCACCAAACACATTACAGATGCTCTCATTAAAATTAAGGAAGAAAAATTGAAACACAAAGCTTCTATTCCTAGGAAAGTAGAAGATAGTTGGGAACCCATCATTGATATGAAAGTGAATGACTTTGATCTCAAAGGTTCATGTGACCTTGGTTCTAGTGTCTCAATTATGCCTAGAAAGATTTATGAAATGCTTGATTTGCCACCTTTGGAAGATTGCTATTTGTGTTGGAGATATGCCCAAGAGGCAATAATAAAGTGGTTATTATCATATCTTCATACTTATGATAAATGTTTACATACCATGCTATAATTGTATTAATCGGAAACATTAATACTTGTGTGATTTGTAAACATAAAAGAGTCCCTAGTAAAGCCTCTTATTAAACTAGTTTGTTGGTTAACATATGATCATGGTTTCCTGATCATGAACATAGAGATGTTATTAACAACAGGGTCATATCATTAGGAGAATGATGTGATGGACATACTCCTATAGTTAAGCGTACCATAAAGATCAAGTCATTTAATATAGTTCATTTGCTATAAGCTTTCTGATACATAGTAACCTAATTCCTTCGACCATGAGATCATGTTAATCACCATCACCGGAAGGATGCTTTGATGGCATCAAACACCACACCGTAATTGGGTGGCTATAAAGGTGGCATTGAGTGTTTGGAAAGTATGGGTTGAGGCACATGGATCAAGAGTGGGATTTGTCCATCCATATGACGGATAGATATACTCTGGGCCCTCTCGGTGGAATGTCATCCAATTAGCTTGCAAGCATGTGACTGTCTCACAAGGGATCACATATCACGGGAACGAGAAAAGAGTACTTATCGGTAACGAGGTTGAACTAGGTATGCAGAGATACTGACGATCAAAACCTCGGATAAGTAAACTATCATGAGACAATGGGAAATTGGTATCATATGTAAGTGGTTCATTCGATCGCAAAGTAATCGTAGAAATATGTGGGAGCCATATGAATTTCCAGATTACTCTATTGGTTATTGATCGGAGAAGTGTCTCAGTCATGTCCGCATAATTCACGAACCGTAGGGAGACACACTTAAGGATTCGACGTTGTTGAGTAGTTATGTGTAGAGGGAGTGTCCCAACCTTTAAATAATATAAGGTGGAGTCCCCTGTGTTTACAATGCTAGTCCCTGGATCAATAGCTAGCATCCACAGTTAAGATGTAATATCAAGAAACAAAGGTCATAATACAACTTTATAACCAGGAATAACATAATTTTATTACATCTTACATAGCTCATTTGGCTATTACATTACATTGCAGCGGAATATCTATAAGCATGGGGTCCTTCATCTTCAAAGTGCCACAGGCAGACATGTTGGTTGTAGACTTTGTAATCCTAATCAATCAATCTTCTCTAAAACAATCAAACCTGCAACATTACAAGTTACAGCCACAAGGGTCAATACATTTGAATTGTATTGGCAAGATTCACTACTATGTAGAATTTAAGTGGATCCTATCATTACATGCAAATTTGGCTAAGTGGGGTTTTAGGCTTATTTGCAGAAAGCAATAATTTATCCTATCTTTTCAAAATGGTTTTGGTCTTTTGTCAAATCTTTCTGAACTCCTTGGTAAATCCCCAAGTGTTCATGTCCTTGTCAAAAACTCTTGAGCTCCTTGGTAAATCCCCAAGTGCATCAAGCTTTTATCAAAATCTCTTGAGCTCCTTGGTAACCCCAAGTGCTGCAAGTCTTTTGTTATCACTTAAAAATTTTCCTTTTAGAAATTGGAATGTCGAGATTTCCCATAGCTTCAAGCTTTAGTTGCTCAGTATTGTCCATAACCGGGGACACGGCTAAGTACTTAGATTTTATTATCTTCTGCAGAAGTTGTACACTTTACCCACATGACACAATCTCATCTTGTTGCCACCAGTGGCCGCTGGATAGGTACTCACCAAGATGGAGTACTGGCAGATTAAGAATGTGTCAAAGTCTTTCCAGAGGGTCCTCCCATACACCATTGCTAGCTTGTCTTCAGTACCCATGTAGGATTCCAAGTTCCTCATTTTCAGTAACCTGAAGACAATGCATGGGTCTTCCCAATGTAGTTGACTAAGCCAGAGCCATATGTAGCATGTGGTTGTACACGAAGGCCACAATTGGAGAAACATGTTCAATCTCTAAGTTTCCTGGGTGGTTTTCTTTTGGTGCACAACACAAAGAGATTGCCATAGACATGGTTCCTTTTGATGCCACCAAAACTCAAAGTATCCTTGTCCACCCAGGTGGTTCATTGAGTCACTTGTTTTATTATATAAAACACAAGTCTTTTCTCAACTTCATAAAAATCTCAACATGTAACTCTTCTCAAAATATTTAGCATGGCTAAGCATTTTACAACTACATTGTTTTCACTAAGGAATATATAAGGTATCCTATTAGGATTTGGCATAGCATAAGTATAGAAATTCTTTTCATGCATGTTTCAAAATCCACTAAGTATAATGAAAATAGTAGGACTTTGGATGATAGTGTAACTTGCCTTTTCGGTAGGGAAAGTTGGTTCACTTCTTGATCTTGCTAGTTTCACACTTTTCTAACTTCACTACAAGTCAATCAAGCAAACACAAAATCAAATTGCATTCCAACCAATATTCAATCAATACATCACACACATAAAATCATCGGAACTAAGTCATGCATGCAAGCATGCATAAGATAGTTTTATTTGCCAAGGTGGTCTCTACTAGGCTCTACACATTGTAAGGCTCAAAGTGGACATTTTCCAAAGTGGCAAAGTCATTTGCAAAAAGGTTTTGTCTATAAACCATTTTTAAATCCAATCATTATTTTATGTGGTGGAAAATGTTTTTTATCAAATCAAAACTTTATATCTTTCACCAAATAAGTTGTTAATTCTCAAAGCTTGGTGTTTAGGGTCAGTAGGTTTGATTCAAATCATTTTCCAAAGTTTTTACTTCAAAAATCCTTTCCATAACAAAACAATATTTTTACTTGGCTAGAAATGGGCTAAATCCATTAATCAATCATAAACTTCACAAAATCCATTTTCAAATCCATGGGTTGGTTCCTAGGGTTAGTAGGTTCACCACAAACCAATTTGCAAAGATTTCAACCTCAAAAACATTTTTGAATAATTTTTATAACCTAAACAAGCATACAAATGTTTCTGCAAAAACAAACATTTTTCTAGAGGCTTTTTACTAAAAAAATTGCATGGTTGGCTAGGGCTTGTTCCACTGATTCCATTGATATAAAGTTTGTAATTTTTGGACGTGTGGATCAAAAGTTACAAGCTTTTCAAATCTGCAAACAAATCTGATTTCAAATCTGTTTTTAAATCAAAGACTGGCCACGCGTCGCTTTCTTATTGGGCGGTACCGCTTCGTGCGGATCAGCCTCTCTGGTGCGTTGGATCTTAAGCAGATCGCATGGCTCTGGTTGACTCATACCGCTTCGCTCAGTTCTAATCTCAGCCACGCGATATCGATCTAACGGCTATTGTCTAATTGCCACTAACTGGCGGTGCTGCGTAGCAGCAGACGGCGGCGGCGCTCGGTCAGTGGCGGTATGGCGGCTACAGGAAGCAAAGAAGGAAGAGGGAGGTCTCACCATGTTCGCAGGGTCGCGGTGAAGCTCGAGGTGGTGTTGGTCTGGCGAGGGGCGCTCTGGTTCTGGCGGTATTGCTCGCCGGAGTGGGGAACTGCGTCGGGCGGCTCTGGTCGTGGTTGGAGGCGACGCTGTGGTTCACCCCGAAGCAAAGTGAGGACACGGTTAGATGCGCAAGATAAAGGCGAAGCTGCGAGCATGAAGGAGAGGGTGCGGGGTGGTCTGTGCTTACCAGGGGACGTCATCAGAGTGGGAAGCAGACGCGGCGACGCTCGGAAGTTGTCGAAGTCGACGCTCTGGGGCGCCCACGATTGAACGGAGGGCACAAACAGGTGCGCCTGGGAGTGGGGATCACGGTCGTGTTCTCAGGAGGGCAAGGGGTGGCGAGGTTGGGCCGGAATTGGCTGGGGACGGTGGTCGGAGCAGTGAGGGTGCGCGGAGAAATTTGTCCGGCCTGGGGGCAGAGAGAAGGAGGCGCGTGAGGGGAAATTGAGAGGAGGCCAGGGCGGTTAATAGGGCGCAGTCACGGCGAGTAACGGTCGCGGAATCAACGTGTATTGATCGCCGGAGTAATGGTGCAACGGCAGGGAGTAATCGGCGCTGGTTGAAGACGATGGATACGTGGCGGTGGGGTCTACCTGGCAGTGAGGGAGAGAGAGAGAAAAGAGGGGCCACCGGTCAGTCGCTCTGCGGGTCAGTTGACAGGTGCGAAACGTTTTCTTCATGAAGAGAGGGAGTGGGCTAGCTGGGCTGGTACTGGGCTTAGTGGGCTGGCCGGCTGGGCTATGTCCATTCTATTTTTTTCTTCCTAATTGTTTTTCCTTTTTCTGATTCTAATTTCTGTTTTGAAATTCAAACAACAAATCAAACATTCAAAACAATTCAAACATTCACCACACTTGCAAATGAATTTGGTTCTGTTTAACAACATAAACCAAAGTCCTAAAATAAAATAATATTTTTATTTTTGAGTGTCCATTTATAATTAAATAAAATGGACATTAGTTAATAACCCAAATGGGTTTTAATTTATTTAGAACTCCATTTGAAATCTAAATATTTTTAAAACCAAATCAGTAAGTTTTATTTGAGAACATAAAATACTTGGAAAACTTGTTTAAAAATGAAATAACAAGTTTTAGTGTTTAATTAAAATAGTAAAATCTTTATTTTTATATAAACCTGGTTATTAAATCCTTATTATTTTATTTAAATAAAACTTTACTATTTTTACCAAATAGAAATATTTTATTTCAAAGGCTTGGCCAAGTTTTAATTTGGCTCTTTAAAATAATCCTTCTTTAAATTCCTTCCTTTTCATTTGGAAACCAAATCTTTTTACTAAAAGATTCACAGATGGTAATTCCAAATATTTTTATTTTCTTTTATTAAATGTTTATCTTTTCAAATCCCTTTAAGATTTGTTTGGTCAAAATATGTTTGAAAGTTTTCAAATTGGAATCCAAAAGTTTCTTCTCACCCTGAAAATCAACAAAGTTTTATTTTTATTCATTTATTTTTCACATTACAAGATTTGGAAAATCTTGGGATGTGACATTATGGAATGATGAGTAAGATACCTAATGTTGTTCGGAGTCTCGGATGGGATCCGGGATATCACGAGGATATCCGGAATGGTCCGGAGAATAAGATTCATATAAGGAAAGTCTTGTTTCGAAGTTGGGGAATGGTTCTGGTGTTTTCACCGGGAATGTTCTAGAAGGGTCCGGAAGATCCGGCACTCCGGAGGGGAAGGGTACATGAATGTATCATGACAATATGGAATGGTTGCATCATCTACTAGGTCACTTGGCTAGGCAAAATAAAGGGAGAAATCAAATCCTAGTTTGAAAGTCAAACGCCAATTTGAAAAAGTCAAACGGCAAGTTTGCTTGGTGGAGGGAGAGTAGGAAACCTACTTGGGGAGGAAGTCTCCTCCCTCCACCCGCCGGCCAAGGAGGAGGAGTTATAGGAGGACTGCCTCCTCCCAAACTGCCCCCTCCCACCTATATAAGGAGGGGTAGGGCGCCCCTCTACCCCTCACACCTAAACCCTAGCTCCTGGCGCCTCCACCACAAGTGTTGCGCCGCCGCCTAGGGATCTCCCAAGTCGCCGACTATGGTTCCCCAAACCCTAGCCGCCAGCTAAGCCACCCCCCTTGGTGCCTCTAAACCGTAGATCGCCAAGGTCCTCTCTTATTCCACCATACTCGCTCCGGCTTAAGGTGAAGCCCTGCGAGATCTCCCCTCTAGCTCCTACACCACGCTGTCGTGCTGCCAGAATCACGAGGAGGGTGCTACACCTCCGCTGCCTGCTGGAACAAGGGAGAGGAAGGTCTTCATCGAGTACTGAACGTGTGACCGACTGTGGAAGCGCTGCCTGAACGCAGCGCCGGAAGGATCGTCTACGCGATCTTGAGATCGGCAAGTGTACGACTACATCACCCACGAGAATCTGCTCTCGTTAACCGCTTTGGAATCTTTGAGGGTGAGTTCTTCT
Source organism: Avena sativa (assembly GCA_916181665.1). Taxonomy (NCBI): domain Eukaryota; kingdom Viridiplantae; phylum Streptophyta; class Magnoliopsida; order Poales; family Poaceae; genus Avena; species Avena sativa. The sequence continues at coordinate 293,146,381 of OV702296.1, forward strand.
ATCGACTCGTTGCTACAATCTAGTAGATAGATCTTGGCTTGTTTGTGTGCATGCGGTAGAATTTTTTTGTTTTCCATGCTACGAACCCCTACAGTGGTATCAGAGTTGTGTCTATATGTAGATCTGTTGCACTAGTAGAACACAATGTTCATTGTGGGTGTTGATGCTTTTGTTGTTGATTGCTTCTTGTGTACTTTGCATCTTGCGGGATGGTGGGATGAAGCGGCCCGGGCTAACCTTACATGACATCGTTCATGAGACTTGCTCCACGCTTGACATGCAACTTGTATTGCATAAGTGGCTTTACGGGTGCCTGTTTCTCCCAACATAGTTAAGATTCAATTTACAACGGGTGATTGACAATACTAGTATTAACGTTGTGGTTCTTGTTCTTAAGTTAGAACGACACTTATTGAAAGCCCCAAACCACGTAAAACATGCAAAGAAAATTATAGGCGTCTAACTTTGTTTTGCAGGGGTGTGCTATGATGTGATATGGCCATGATTGTGATTATATATGATGTATGCAATGTTCCTTATTGTAAGTTGGCAACCGGCAGGAGCCATATGGTTGTCTTTTAAATTTCGTTAAGACCTGCATGTCTATTCAAATAAGTTCTAATAGTTGATGCTAGTGGGCGACAACCATGAAGCGGCGCCATTAACCTTGACGCCACACCGGTGATGATGGAGATCATGTTCGTGCTTGAAGATGGAGATCGGAAGCACAAGAAGAAAGGCCATGTCATATCACATATTATGAATTGCATGTGATGTTAATCCTTTTATGCATCTTGTATTGCTTAGTTCACGACGGTAGCATTATAAGATGATCCCTCAAGCACACAATTTCAAGTTTTAAAGTGTTCATCCTTAGTAAGCACCGTTGCTAAAGCTCGTTGTTTCGAAGCATCACGTGATGATCAGGTGTGTTAGATTCTGCGAGTGTATACAACGTGAGCAAGCCATATTTGCTCATGCGGAAGCTAAGGTTTGATCTTGACGAGCCTAGCATGTACAGACATGGTCTCGGAAGACGGATCACCGAAAGTTAAAGCATGAGTCATATAGATGATATGATGAACATGATGATTGTTCGCCTTTGAAACTATATCATGTCACGTGATGATCGGACTTGGTGTAGTGAATTTGGTTCGTGTGATCACTAAAACAATGTGAGGGATATTGTTTTGAGTGGGAGTTCAACAGTAATATGATTAAAAGTCGAACACTATTTATCATAAATTAAATCAAAGTGAATTTGCATAGTTGTTGTAGTCATTGGTATCCGTTTACCACCTTGCGCTTAGTTTTAATTGAGATGATAGAACTATAGAATTCTGGTTAGTTACTTTACGAACTGGTATCATATTGTTTTGAAGTGTTAATCTAAAGTTTAAAAGTCCCATTGCAAACATTCAGTAAGTTTCGATTACTCCGTGAAGTTTAATAGTTGGTATTAAATCAAGAGTAACAATTCCAGTGTTAGTATATAAGTATCATGTTTATCTCCATGATTCTTGATATTCGAAAGATAGTTTCAATATCAAGGTAATCTAGGAGTTGAAAGAGTTGTTTCAGAAACCATGATGTGTGGAAGATATTGTGATATTTGAAACGAAGTTTTGGTTGCAACATGATAGAGTATAATATGGCAAAAGTCATGTTCTCATATTTGATGAGAATTTGCAAAAGGTTGGAGACACTAGTTGTCCTAATCCTCCAAAAGGTTTTGGAGAGCAACATTATACTCGCGATTCACCATTATAAGCTAAAAGTAGCTTGATTATGGATAATTCCATGATAAGGGTGAATATTTGATGTAGGTAAAATGTTTACTACACCAAGAGATTACTAAAGAAAGGAATTTGAAAGAACACCAAACATTTGATGATGGTGATCTACTTCAAAGTGCAAGTCCAAAGACATTGGTATTTAACTATACATGCTTTTGACTATGTGTCATATATATGGCTCCACTATTGATGATGTAGGGTTCGCAGCATAGAAAACAAAAAAATTCCTACGATGGGAACTATGTACCAAGATCTATCTACTAGATACAAACAACGGACGGATGTATATCCGTAGAGAACATACCCTTGAAGATCGATAAAGCTTAACGAGTTCAACTCGTGGTTGATGTATACGATCTCTTGCCGATCTCAAGATCGAGAGGAAGTCCTAGCGCCGCAAAGCAGCAGCGCATCCGTGCTCGCACACACGTACAAGACACCGGGCAACCTCCACCTCCTCGCTCCAGCGATGCAGCGGAAGCACAACCCTTTCTTGCCGAATAGCCACCGGGAACATGTATCTCGCTAGTCCGAGACCATGGGGGATAAATTCTAGAGGGGGAGAGAGATCCTTCACGAGGAGGTGTGAGACACAAGTGAGAGGAGGGGCTCCTTTTATAGGAGGAGGGGGCACCCAAGGGGGTGGCCGCCGGCCATGGGGGGCTGCCCCCTCCCCTCCTTCATTCATGTGGGTGGACACTCCACTCACAAAATGGCCCTTCAATTTTCTCCACTCAAAAATCCACTCAAATTCCCATTAAATTTCCACCAAATTTAATGCAAACTCTCATTAAATAAAACTCTTTTATTTTATTCAGAATTTTGTCAATTACTTTAATGACAAACATTCACAAATAACCCCTTGCTAGAATTCCATTTCACATGCATAACCTCTTTATGCAATTTCACCCGAAAACCTGTTTCGGTATCTAGTGAAATAAATTCCTGCGCTTGTTTATTCTTTCGGCATGAAACATTTGCTCCAACTGGATGCCAGTGTACCTTAAGTGTGTCACCCTACGGTTCGTGAATAATGCGGACATGATCGAGACCCTTCTCCGATCAATAATCAGTAGCGGGACCTGGAGATCCATACTGACTCCCACACATTCAACGATGACTTTTCCTGTGATCGTCGGAACCTTTTATGCTTGTATCTTAATCCCTTTGTTTCACGATATATTACATGTCCAAGATTCGATCATCGGTATCTCCATACCTAGTTTGATCTCGTTACTGACATGCACTCTTTTCTCGTTCCCGTGATATAACATTCTAGTGATCAAATCACTTGCTTGCAAGCTAACCAATGTGATATCACCGAGAGGGCCAAGAGCATATCTATCCTTCATCGGGATGAACAAATTCCACTCTTGATCCATGATTCTCAACATAACACTTTTGTAGCTTTGAAGCCATCTTTATAATCACCCAGTTACAGAGTGACGTTTGATGTCAACAAGAAACTCTTCCGGTGTTAGTGATTGGCATGATCTCATGGTCTAAGGATTAGGATTACTTCGTAGTTTGTTTATAGCAATATAAACTCAATGACTTTGATCGTAATGCTATACTTCGGATGAATGTTCATCACACCATTACACTAATGTTGTGATCTCGTTATTAACAACATCCAATGTCTATGATCAGGAAACTGTGATCATCTTGTTAATCAACGAACTAGTTTATGAGAGAGGCATAACTAGGAACTTCCTGTTTGTTTATTAAACACACATGTATTAACGTTTCCGTATTAATACAATTATAGCATGCAAAATAAACATCTATCATATACTTGTAATACAAATAATAAACATTTTATTATTGCCTCTCAGGGCATATTCCCTTCAGTCTCCCACTTGCACTAGAGACAATAATCTAGTTGCATTGTGATGTATCTAACACCCATGGAGTTCTGGTGTAGATCATGTTTTGCTCTAGAGAGAGTTTTAGTCAACGGATCTGCTACATTGAGATCCGTATGTACTTTACAAATCTTTATATCTCCATCCTTGACATGCTCGCAGATGGAGTGAAACCGGCGCTTAATATGCTTGGAATGCTTGTGAGACCTTGGCTCTTTGGCATTGGCAATGGCACCATTGTTGTCACAATAGATCACCATTGGGTCCAACGCGTTTGCAACCACACCTAGTTCGGATATGAACTCCTTAATCCAAACTGCTTCCTGAGCCGCTTCTGAAGCAGCAACTTATTCGGCCTCCGTTGTTGATCCCGCCACCACAGGTTGTTTGGAGCTCCTCCAACTAACCGCTCCGCCATTCATGAGAAATACGTATCCGGATTGAGACTTAGAGTCATCCGGATAGGTGTCAAAGCTAGCGTCAACATAACACTTAGCGACGAGCTCTTCTTCACCTCCGTATACAAGAAACATATCCTTAGTTCTTCACAAGTACTTAAGGATATTCTTGACCGCTTTCCAGTGTTCTGAACCTGGATCTGATTGGTACCTACTAGTCAAACTAATAGCATGTGCCACATCCGGTCTTGTACATATCATGGCGTACATTATAGAGCCTATGGCTGAAGCATAGGGGACCTTGTCCATTATCTCTCTTTCTTCCGCCGAAGCTGGACTTTGAGTCTTACTCAATGTCGTGCCTTGTGTCATAGGTAAGAACCCCTTCTTACTATCTTCCATTTTAAACTTCTTTAAAATCTTATCAAGGTATGTACTTTGCGATAGCCCTATTAGGCGCCTAGATCTATCTCTATAGATCTTTATGCCTAATATGTATGACGCTTCACCTAGGTCCTTCATTGAAAATTTGCTGTTTAGATAACTTTTAACACTGTTTAAAAGATCTATATCATTTCCGATCAATAATATGTCATCCACATATAATATCAGAAATGCCACACTCCCACTCACTTTCTTGTAAATACAAGCTTCTCCATAAGTTTGGAAAAATCCAAACTCTTTGATCACCTCATCAAAGCGGAGATTCCAACTTCGTGATGCTTGCTTCAATCCATAGATGGATCGCTGAAGCTTGCACACCTTGTTAGCATCCTTAGGATCGACAAAACCCTTTGGTTGTATCATATACAACTCTTCTTCAATATTACCATTGAGAAACGCGGTTTTGACATCCATCTGCCATATCTCATAATCGAAATATGCCGCAATTGCTAACATAATCCTAACTGACTTTAGCATCGCTACGGGAGAGAATGTCTCATCGTAGTCAACTCCTTGAATTTGTCGAAACCCCTTTGCGACAAGTCGAGCTTTATAGACGGTTATATTACCATCAGCATTGGTTTTTCTTTTGAAAATCCATTTGTTCTCCACGGCCTTTCGGTCGTGAGGTAAGTCCACCAAGTTCCAAACTTGATTTTCATACATGGATTCCATCTCGGATTTCATGGCTTCTACCCATTTGTTGGAATCCGGGCTCATCATCGCTTCTTCATACGTCGCAGTGTCATCATTTTCATCAACCATGAAATTCATGACAGGATTTCCGTACAGCTCGGGAGCTGCACGCGTCCTGCTAGACCTGCGAGGTTCGGTAGTACTCTCTTTTGGAGTTTCATGATCATTATCATTAGTTCCCTCTTCAACAGGTGAAGCCAACTCCGGAACAACTTCCGGCGCTGCGCTACTCGCCATACTTTGAAGAGAAGGTTCAATAACCTCTTCGAGTTCTACCTTCCGACTACTCACACCTTTCGCGAGAAACTCTTTCTCTAGAAAGGATCCATTCTTGGCAACAAAAACCTTGCCCTCGGATCTGTGATAGAAGGAATACCCAATAGTTTCCTTAGGATATCCTATGAAGACGCATTTTTCCGCTTTGGGTTCGAGTTTATCCGGTTGAAGTTTCTTCACATAAACATCGCATCCCCAAACTTTAAGAAATGACAGCTTAGGTTTGTTTCCAAACTACAATTCATATGGTGTCTTTTCAACGGATTTAGATGGTGCCCGATTTAAAGTGAATGCAGCAGTTTCTAGTGCATAGCCCCAAAATGACAACGGCAAGTCCGTCAGAGACATCATAGATCGAACCATATCTAATAAAGTACGATTACGATGTTCCGACACACCATTTCTCTGTGGTGTTCCGGCAGGTGTGAGTTGTGAAACAATTCCACACTCTTTCATGTGAGTGCTAAACTCGTAACTTAGATACTCACCTCCACGGTCGGACCATAGAAATTTGATCTTTCTATTACGATGATTTTCCACTTCATTCTGAAATTTCTTGAACTTTTCAAAGGTTTCAGACTTGTGTTTCATCAAGTAGATATAACCGTATCTACTCAAATCATCTGTGAAAGTAACAAAATAACGATATCCACCTCGCGCCAACACACTCATTGGACCACATACATCAGAATGTATGATTTCCAATAAATCTGTCGCCCGTTCCATTGAACCGGAAAACGGCGTTCTAGTCATCTTGCCCATAAGGCATGGCTCACATGTATCAAATGATTCATAATCAAGTGATTCCAAAAGTCCATCCGAATGGAGCTTCTTCATGCGTTTAACGCCAATATGACCTAGACGGCAGTGCCACATACATGCGGATATATCATCATTTAGTTTAATCCTTTTAGCATCAACATTATGAATATGTGTAACATTATTATCGAGATCCAAAAGAAATAAACCATTCATCATTGGTGCATGACCATAAAAGATTTCATTCATATAAATGGAACAACCATTGTTCTCGGATTTAAATGAATAACCACTTCGCATCAAACACGATCCAGATACAATGTTCATGCTCAGTGCAGGCACCAGATAACAATTATTCAAGTTTATTACTAATCCCGACGGCAAGTGGAGAGGCAGCGTTCCGACGGCGATCACATCAACGCTTGATCCATTGCCGACACGCATCTTGACCTCACCCCTTGCTAGCGGTCGCTTGTTCCGTAGCCCCTGATTCGAGTCACAAATATTAGCAACTGAACCGGTATCAAATACCCAGGTGCTACTGCGAGCACTAGTCAAGTACACATCAATAACATGTATATCAGATATACCTTTGTTTGCCTTGCCGGCCTTCTTGTCTGCCAAATACTTGGGGTAGTTGCGCTTCCAGTGGCCAGTCCCCTTACAATAGTAGCACTCGGTATCAGACTTAGGTCCAACTCGGGGTTTCTTTTCAGGCACGACAACAGGCTTGCCGCCCTTACTTCCCTTTCGTTTTCCCTTCTTGTCTTTCTTGGAACCAGTGTTCCTATTGATCATCAACACTTGATGTTCCTTTTTGATCTCCACTTCTGTAGTTTTAAGCATTGACAGAAGCTCGGGGAGAGACTTCTTCATGCCTTGCATATTATAGTTCATCACGAAGCTCTTATAGCTAGGTGGCAGAGACTGCAGAACACGATGGATGCCTAAGTCAATGGGAATCGATATTCCCAAGGACAGAAGCTTATCGGCGTAACCCGACATCTTGAGTACATGCTCACTAACGGAGTTGTGCTCTTCCATCATGCAGCTAAAGAACTTTTCTGAAGCGTTGTAGCTCTCTACAGCAGCATGTGTGTCGAAAATCATTTTCAACTCACCCATTGTATCAAAAGCATTGCTGTTTTCGAAACGCTTTCGAAGTTCCGGCTCTAGCCCATACAATATGCCGCAATGAACTAAGTTGTGGTCCTCCTGATGAGTCTGATAGACATTCTTCTCCTCGTCAGGGGCATCCTCAAAAGGTGGGGGGCCTAACGGCGCTTCTAGCACATATTGCTTTTGTGCAGCAGAGAGGAGAATCCTCAAATTCATGGCCCATTCGGTAAAGTTGCTACCGTTCGTTGCAAGTTTCTCTTTCTCCATGAACACATTGAAATTAAAAGCATGTGGTGCCATCTACAACAGAATTTGTAAAGTTTAGACTAAGTGTATGATAGATTGAGTTCAACTAATCCATATTACGAATGAACTCCCACTCAAAAACGACATCCCTCGTGCCTTTTTGGTGATTACATGAACCAAATACACTACACCAAGTCCGATCATCACGTGAGTCGGTGTAGCTTCAAAGGCGAGCATCAAATGGGCATCATATCTACTATATGACTCATGCTTAACCTTTCGGTCCGTGTTCCGAGGCCATGTCTGTACATGCTAGGCTCGCCAAGTTAGAACCTTAGTATTCGCGTGTGTAACTGTTTTACACCCGAAATATGGTCGTGGATCCAAGAACACCCGATCATCACGTGATGTCTTGGAGCGACGAAAACATAATCGGTGCATACTAAAGGAAGAACACATTCTTATCTTGATATTTAAATGAGGGATCATCTTATTATGCTAACAAAGCGCTAAACAAGCAATATAAGATGCAATCAAACATCACATGTTTATTAGTGAAATGATATGGTTCCCGCATATGATCTCTATCATGTGCACCGTGGTATGATCACTATCATACCTATATGTGTAAGTCCAAGGTCTATGGAGATTACACGTTATGTATGTTGTAAGAGTATCATCTCATACTTCTACTTACAACATCACCATATCATAACACTAGCCCAGCAACAATCTAAACTAGACGCCTCTAATTTATCCATTGCAAGTTTTACGTGGCTTAGGGCTTTCGAGATAGAACCGTTCTTACCTACGAACATGAACCACAACAAGGATAACCAAATTGTTGACAACTCGTTGCAAAATAGATATTGACTATAGTAGGAGAGACAGACACCCGCTAGCCACTTATGCAAACTAGTTGTATGTCAAGCGTGGAACAGGTCTCATGTGCGAGGACATGTAAAGTTTGTCCGGGCCGCTTCATCCCACTATGCCACCAATATCCAAAATTACAACTAAGGAGCAACAACATGATCATGATCGCCCACATACTCATATGTGTACTACCCGTGTAAAGTATCTACGCATAGATCGGGCTCTGATACCACTGTAGGGTTCGCAGCATAGAAAACAAAAAATTTCCTACGATGGGAACTATGTACCAAGATCTATCTACTAGATACAAACAACGGGCGGATGTATATCCGTAGAGAACATACCCTTGAAGACCGACAAAGCTTAACGAGTTCAACTCGTGGTTGATGTAGACGATCTCTTGCCGATCTCAAGATCGAGAGGAAGTCCTAGCGCCACAAAGCAGCAGCGCATCCGTGCTCGCACACACGTACAAGACACCGGGCAACCTCCGCCTCCTCGCTCCAGTGATGCAGCGGAAGCACAACCCTTTCTTGCCGAATAGCCACCGGGAACATGTATCTCGCTAGTCCGAGACCATGGGGGATAAATTCTAGAGGGGGAGAGAGATCCTTCACGAGGAGGTGAGAGAGACAAGTGAGAGGAGGGGCTCCTTTTATAGGAGGAGGGGGGAACCCAAGGGGGTGGCCGCCAGCCATGGGGGGCTGCCCCCTCCCCTCCTTCATTCATGTGGGTGGACACTCCACTCACAAAATGGCCCTTCAATTTTCTCCACTCAAAAATCCACTCAAATTCCCATTAAATTTCCACCAAATTTAATGCAAACTCTCATTAAATAAAACTCTTTTATTTTATTCAGAATTTTGTCAATTACTTTAATGACAAACATTCACAAATAACCCCTTGATAGAATTCCATTTCACATGCATAACCTCTTTATGCAATTTCACCCGAAAACCTGTTTCGGTATCTAGTGAAATAAATTCCTGCGCTAGTTTCCCTTAAGTGTGTCACCCTACGGTTCGCGAATAATGCGGACATGATCGATACCCTTCTCCGATCAATAATCAGTAGCGGGACCTAGAGATCCATACTGACTCCCACACATTCAACGATGACTTTTCCTGTGATTGTCGGAACCTTTTATGCTTGTATCTTAATCCCTTTGTTTCACGATATATTACATGTCCAAGATTCGATCATCGGTATCTCCATACCTAGTTTGATCTCGTTACTGACATGCACTCTTTTCTCGTTCCCGTGATATAACATTCTAGTGATCAAATCACTTGCTTGCAAGCTAACCAATGTGATATCACCGAGAGGGCCCAGAGCATATCAATCCTTCATCGGGATGAACAAATTCCACTCTTGATCCATGATTCTCAACATAACACTTTTGTAGCTTTGAATCCATCTTTATAATCACCCAGTTACGGAGTGATGTTTGATGTCAACAAGAAACTCTTCCGGTGTTAGTGATTGGCATGATCTCATGGTCTAAGGATTAGGATTACTTCGTAGTTTGTTTATAGCAATATAAACTCAATGACTTTGATCGTAATGCTATACTTTGGATGAATGTTCATCACACCATTACACTAATGTTGTGATCTCGTTATTAACAACATCCAATGTCTATGATCGGGAAACTGTGATCATCTTGTTAATCAACGAACTAGTTTATGAGAGAGGCATAACTAGGAACTTCCTGTTTGTTTATTAAACACACATGTATTAACGTTTCCGTATTAATACAATTATAGCATGCAAAATAAACATCTATCATATACTTGGAATACACATAATAAACATTTTATTATTGCCTCTCAGGGCATATTCCCTTCAGTCTCCCACTTGCACTAGAGACAATAATCTAGTTAGCTTAGGTATATAGAGGATATACATGTTATGGTTGTACTCTTTGCTTGTTAAAAAATGTAGTTCTTGAGTATTGGATACTGAATTTGTTGGTATCGTCATACGAAACAACACAATTCATGAACTACAATGGCCTATGTAACTAGCAAAAGAATATGTGATCATGTTCATCGAGAAAAAATAAAGGGTTATTGTGTTGCTATTTAAACATCAAAAACTTGCCTTCAAGATTTGTGTTATCAGGTATTATGAGAACAAATGGGTTGTTCAATTAATTGTCATAACCCATAAAAGATGGATGATATAAAAATCTCGTTGGAGAAATCACATCCATAAAACTAGTGCTAAAAATGTCGAAAGACAAATTGATTGAAAGATCAGTTAGGAAGTGACATCGCCGTTTAAATTATATTGGAAAGAAAACATGAAGAAACTCCATGTGGATGGAATTTTGGAGTCTTTTGATTTTTGATCAAATGACGCTTGTGAAAATTTCCTAGAGATAATTTAAACTTCGTTCAAAGGCCAAAAGGGAACGAATGACTAGCTTATTGGAACTTGTACATATTGTTGTATGAAGTCCATTATGAGTAGTCAAGAGCGATGGATTTCAACTTCATATGCTTTCTCCGAAAATTTGAGTGAATATATGAATATTTACTTAATAGGGATGAAGTATGAAACATTTGAAAAGTTCAAAGACTTTCAAGATGAAGTACAAAATCATTGTAACAAGAATATAAATAGTTTATGATAAGATCATAAAGGAAGATATCTGAGTTACAAGTTTAGCATAATACCCAAGATTTAAGGAATCATTCTGTGGAATTTCATTTCTCAAAACACCATAAGAGTATGGAGCGTTCGAGATATGTAATTAAACCTTGTTTGACATGGTAAGATCAAAGGTGTAATTCATAAAACTGCCACTATATTTTAAAGATTAAAAGCTTTAGAGACTACCGTTTTTCCACTGAAAAGAGCTCCATCATAATCCGTTGAATTGACACCATATAAAGTTATGGTTTGGGATAAAACCCACGTTGTCCTTTCTTAAACATTGGTATGCTATGCATAAGAAAGATGTTTGCAACCAAAGTCAGATGAACCTGTCTTTGTATGTTATTTTGAATAATTGTTAAGTATTCCTCCATAACATCGGAGACAAAAGTGTTTGTCACTTAGAACGTCAAGTTTCTTTAAGAAGGAATTTTTCGTGAAAAGATAAGTGGGAGGACAATAGAACTTTGATAAGTTTAAAAGAACCTTAGCTATATGTGCAAAGTTGCGCAGCGCCAAAAAGTGTTCCGGAGGCAGCAACAATGCTCATGGCTCACGTGCCTCAAAGGTTGTGGTTACGGAGGTCAAAGTTTCTATTGAACCAAGTAGGTCGAGTAAACAATCAAATACCAAGATTTGAGGGTTGAATCATTATTTGAGAATAATGAACGGACTACATGCAAAGAAGCGATGATGGGCCCTAACTCCATAAAATGGCTTGAAGCCATAAAATCCTTGATAGTTCCATACACGAGAAATCAAGTTTTGAACTTGAAGGACCCTCGAGAAAGGTGTAAGACCTTACAGTTGTGTTTGGATCTATAAAGAAATAGACATGGATGTTTCACATCTATGAAATAGTCGACATGTTGGGAAAGAGTTCACAACAATGTTCAAAGATTATATGTGACAAGATTTGATCTTTCATAGCGATATTTAGTCTAGACGGATTAATGTAGCAACCACTACATATAATTTTGTTATGTGGTAGTTGAATAAGCAAAACAAGTTCTTCTAATAGAATTGTTACCTAGGACATGTGCATAACACGGTCCATAGGGTTTTATTAATTCAAAGGATGCTAAAAGCATATGCAAACTTCAATTGTTGAAGTAAGCATTGCGGAGTTGGAATCTTCACTATGACGAAACTGTTAAAGGAGTTTAAATTCATCGAAGACGATGAAGATGCTTGCATTTGCAAGAAATTAAGTGGGAGCACTAAGACATGTTTCTAATACATTATGTGGAAGACATATTGTTGATTGGAAATGATATATCTTTTATTAACACATATCAAGAATTTCATCCCGATGAAAGACTTAGGCAAAACCCAAATATTTGGCATCAATAGACGCTAATATGGTTGTGCCGAAAGTACATAGATGATATATTGAACGAGTTCAATATAGAAACTACAAGAAAGGTTCTTGTCGCACGGAAAGGATTGAATGAGCTCAATATTGATGATATATTCAAGTGTATTGACACTTGGTAAGTGAAACAAAGATTCAAGTATAGATTGATACTTGATGCATGAAATCACAAAGAGTATTTATATTAATCATACTGTGATATGTACAAATCCAGATATGTCCTATGCTCTAAATGTTATGAGCATATACCAGAATGATTCATAAGATGATCATTGGACGATAGTAAGGATATTCTTATCTTTTGGAAGAACTAAGAGTATATTATGTTGTAGAAGTGGCAAATAGATGGTTAGTTCATTGTAAAAGTACTACATTGATACTAGTTTTGTCACAAAGTATAAATTAAGTTTATCTCAATCTAAACTAAGGGTGGCACAATATAATGGAAAGTAAGTTCCATAATGGATTTGGATGAGTTCCAAAGTTAAGACATTGTGACAGATACTACAACAAAAGGCTAAGTATATGACTGCTATTATAGCAGCTGAAGAGGGCATTTGTGTCAAGTAGTTTGTTATAAAACTAGGTGTAGTTCACAGCGGGATAATACTATGAAGATATATTGTACGACAATATTATCAACATGTTTTAACCCCAAAGAACTAAAGGTCTCACCAAACGACCAAATTTATACAAAGCCATCTCATTATATAGAATGAGTGATGCGTAAAGACGCAAAGACATGCAATTACACACGGACCTGGAAGTGTTAGATCCGGAGATCAGTTGACCACTAGCAATTATGTACATGCAACACCGGAAATCCATAGGTGTTGAATACACAAAGGTTTGAAACTAGATTATTGACTCTAGTGCAAGTGGGAGACTGTTGGATATATGCCCAAGAGGCAATAATAAAGTGGTTATTATCATATATTCATACTTATGATAAATGTTTACATACCATGCTATAATTGTATTAACCGGAAACATTAATACTTGTGTGATTTGTAAACATAAAAGAGTCCCTAGTAAAGCCTCTTGTTAAACTAGTTTGTTGGTTAATATATGATCATGGTTTCCTGATCATGAACATAGAGATGTTATTAACAACAGGGTCATATCATTAGGAGAATGATGTGATGGACATACTCCTATAGTTAAGCGTACCATAAAGATCAAGTCATTTAATATAGTTCATTTGCTATAAGCTTTCTGATACATAGTAACCTAATTCCTTCGACCATGAGATCATGCATATCACCTTTACCGGAAGGATGCTTTGATAACATCAAACACCACACCGTAACAGGGTGGCTATAAAGGTGGCATTGAGTGTTCGGAAAGTATTGGTTGAGACACATGGATCAAGAGTGGGATTTGTCCATCCATATGACGGATAGATATACTCTAGGCCCTCTCGGTGGAATGTCATCCAATTAGCTTGCAAGCATGTGACTGGTTCACAAGGGATCACATACCACGGGAACGATAAAAGAGTACTTATCAGTAACGAGGTTGAACTAGGTATACAGAGATACCGACGATCATAACCTCGGATAAGTAAAATATCGTGAGACAAAGGGAAATTGGTATCGTATGTAAGTGGTTCATTCGATCGCAAAGTAATTGTGGCATCCCGCAAAACCACTACTAGAAAATCGCGTTGATTTTTGTGCATTGCATCATCATGACCGCATGCTCATATCATCATGCCACATTGCATTTGAGCATCATCATCATCTTGCATTTGCTTGCATAAAACTATTTGGGAAAAACCTGTTTGTGTTTTCTAAACGCCCCGTCTTTGTTCAAACGCAAAACCCGGGTCACCGGAATATTTTGTTTTGTTTGCTATCGGGTTGCAAAATTCTATTTGAAACAAATAAAATATTCAATTATTTTTAGTGGGGCAGTCGAACGGGCCGATTCGACCCAGTCGACCACCCCCAGTATTAAAACGGTCCACCTAAACCAGGCCCCCTATTTCCTATCCCTACCTAGTCCTAATCTACCCACCACTCACAGCTCGCCACCTCACCCTCTTCCCCAATTCCTACCCACCCTGCCACCTCATCAATCCACCCTCTTCCCCCCACGCCTTCTCTCACCACAGCCCTATCTACCCTCCCTCTCTCTCCCCACCGACAATCGGGCTCCACCCCGGCCCCACTCTCCACTCAACCTCCCACCCACTCAGCCACCTCTCTCCCTGCCCTGTGGGTCCCGCCTCCCCTGGCCACGCGCCCCCACGCGCCCCCCACGCGCCCCCCACACGCTCCCCACGCGGTCACGCCGCGGCCCACCCGCGGGCCCCACGCGCCAGCACCCACGCCCCTGACCCGCGGGACCACCTCGGCCCCACTGCCTGCCCAGCCCCCCACCCGACGCGCCCCCCGCTCCAACCCCTTCTCCTCTCTCCCCCATCCTCCCCGCGGCCTCCTCCCCCGACCCCGACACCTCCCTCCACCGGCGCCGCCGCTCCCGCCTCTTCCTCCCCCCCCCGCCGCCATCGCTCCTCCTCCGGACGCTCCCCTCGCCGCCCCCGCCTCCAGGCCCCGAGCTCGCCCCCGCGCAGGACCCCTCTCCAGCCGCCGCGTCTGCCTCGCCGGCCCTGCCTCGCCCTCCGGCGCCACCGCCCGAGCCCGAGCTCCCCCGCCTCCGGCCTCCTCCGCGCCTCCCCGCATCGGCCCTGTTACCCCTGAGCCGCGCCGCCCCTGGGAGCCCCCTCGCCGCGTCCCTGCCGCCCCGCCAGCGTCCGCCCGACGCCGTGCGCCCGTCCGTCCCGAGGAGCAACCGCCACCGACGGCAGCGAGCCCACCGCCCGAGGTCGTCCACCGTTCTGTGTCTGGTTCCGGGTTGTGCTGCTGCCTGGCAACGAGCCGTCTCCCCGTCCTGTACTCTGTCGGCAGGATGCATGTGTTGTTGCTCTAACAAGTCAAGGTCGCCGCGAACCGCCAAGTTCGTCCACCTCTAGGGCCACTCGAGACCGACAACGACAACGGCCGTCGGAACCCCAAGATATCCTCCACAGATCTGATGACCGCGATCCCGAAGCCCGATCCCGGTGATCCAAGGGCCACGCCAGGACCCGAGCCTGAAGATCGCCAGGATCCGCCGGCGCCGAACCCAAGACCGACATCGCCACCGAGAACTCTGACAAGGACGCCAAGGTCGTTTAAACGGAACGCCAAGTTCGCCACCTTGGACGCCATGACCGCCTACACGGACCCGAAGACCACGGCGACGACAAGATCGACACCGACCAGAGCGGGTCCGATGCGCCCCGACACCGAACCAAGTCCTCCTTCCCGGACGCTGTTCCGCCGAGACCGCTTCTGTCGAACCCTGAGCCCCTGCCGAACCCCGAACCCCCCGGAACCCCAAGTTCGCCGAACCCTAATGTGTGACCCTTATCCGAGAACCCTATTTTTTTATAAATGCCCTCTATATAATTGTTGCATAATAATTGTTCATGCATGCATATTTGTGCGGTTTGGGGGCCTTATGCCGATTCACTTCATAATTAAATATGGGGCCCATATGCGGGCAAATCCAGTCTTATATTGGCCCCATGTAATTTGTGTAGCGAACCGATAGTATAATCTTGCCTTGTTAATTACAACATTTAATTTGCGGGGTAGTTAAATAACATGAACCATCTAATTAATTGTCGGGACCACGGTTCCACTTAATATGACCTAATTGCACCGCACCTCTGCCATGTCATACATCATGCATGCATCATGCCCGACCTTTTGCCGTAGTATTAAATATTGCATCCGGTGTTTATTCTAGTGTTTTGCTTCTTCGCGGATAAGGCTGTTGAGTTGATGTGAGCTTCGCCCCGATCTTCGGATGAACCTTCGACCCTGTTTTCAGGCGAGCATCTCCCCCTTTCTACCTATCTTACTTTTCTAGTATTTATTCCCGCCTGTTGATCTTCTGCTATCTGTGTTGCGATGCTCTAGTTTCGTACCCGTGATATCCCTAGCAGCCTCATATTTCCTTGGACACATCCTATTACCTGTTGTTTGGTAGATAGTTGGACTCGCGCGTCGTAGTCGCTTGCTCAAGTGTTGTTGCGTGTCGTCAAGTACCACAGCTGTTGGAGAAGTGCCGCATGTTCAATGTTGGAGATGATCATGGCTTTACTTTTCGTTCACGTAATTACTGTTTAACAACTAAAATTGAAGTAAGTAAGCAGAGGCATCGGTGGGTGATAGATAACATTTGGTTTCCGACCGCCCACTTGTGTCCCGTAGGACCCCGAGTTCTTGACACCTGTTCCGAGATCGAGCGCGCTAACCACAGGTGGGGAGATATGGGCCCCCCATTGATTATTACCTGATTTCAAAGTATTGTACTGGGGGCCACAAACTAGTTTGAGGTTTTATTTACTATCCTGTACTTATGCCATGCTTTACTGCTTTATTTAAATTGTGCGATGGATAGCACACTGTACTGTTTAGGAAGCGGAGTGTTTTCGCGGTATCGACAGTCCCAGTTTTGGGATTTGCTGTCGTTTACAGCCACTGACGCAAACCCTAAGTCCGTCTCGGAGACCGGCCGACTTCGTTGCGGGTAGACTTAGTGGGGTGGCCCCCCCGTGCTTGCTTTGGGTCTGGGAACGTCATGACTTAGGCCCCGCCGACATACCGATGGGTGTATGTTAACTGATCTGGCAAAAAGGGTCGAAGTGCTTGTGGATACTTTGGTGCACCCCTGCAGGGTTAAATCTTTTCGAGAAGCCGTGTCCGCGGTTATGGACGACTTGGAGCACAGTGCTTGATCATAGACAACTATAACTAAAGTTTACTGTTATAAATTGACTTGTATCCGATATGACTAGTAATCAGCTTCACCACAACGGAATGGCTAAATAAAAGTGCCAACAACTGCTGGGTTTTGGGTTATCTCATGCTATTTGTATCTGACTAGTAAGTGTTGCAACTACAACGGAATGGTTAACTAAAACGGCCCACTGCTTATTTTATCAGAATGATTATCTACACCTGACTAGTAATTGCTGCAACGATCACTGAATAAATAAAACTGCCAACTGTGTGAGTTCCTCGGTCGACTTCCTCGTTTGGTCTCGAGGGGGAATACCAGGATGGGATTGTTAGGTGTTAGAATCAGGTTGGTTCCGAATAGGTCTTTCTTACCCCTCTCTGATAGTCGCCAGTTGTATCGAGTCTCTATAGGTTGTTTAGAGCATGTTGCCGCTGCCGCTTCAGTCCACCATACCTATGTAGGCGAGGACCGTCGAATTCTAGCCTCGCCGTGTACTGGCCTCAGTACTGACGCTCCTCTTTTTCCTTTGCCCTTTGTCGGCGCCCCTTTTGTTTAAGAAGGTTTTGAGATCGACGTCGTTAGCAGGGTTACCCTTCCGGCTTGGCCTGGGCAGGGTTATGGACGCCATTGGTTATTCTTCAGGGCTCTTAGCCCCATTTGCATCTTGTCCGTAGCTGGACGTTCTATTGTTTTCAAGGTGATTTGGATCTTTGTACCGTATATCTGTATTCTTGACTCATGGAGTCGTGTTGTATAGATATCTGTTCTGTGGGTCCCATCGAGGACTGTTGTGTAATGTTATTACTTCGTTTTCCACCTGCACGAAAGTGCCTGGTGGGCACCTTTGAATCGTTTCTATGCGGGTTTGGCGGGATTCGCTAAAACTTGCATAGGGTCGATTCTGAGGGTGTTACAGAGTGGTATCAGAGCTCAGCAGTTGCGATACCCCACAAGTCCATCCTGTAGGATAACCTAGCTAACGGCCGAAGTAGAGTGTCAAAACTATTTTGCAAAACCGGTTGGATAGTTCTGGATAGGTCTGCTTTTACTCCTTACCCCTCTGCTATTCTCCCCTTATCTCTACGCGTTTTAAATCCGCTCTCTTTTCTTTCTTCGAGTCCAGGAATTCTCGTGGTTGGGTTTCCGTCGTATCTTCAGGGTTTCGCTTCCCCCTCTGATAACGGTGTTCTACCATCCGATGTTCATGCTGCCTGAGGAGTTCGTCTACTGTGGTACCATTCTTTGTTCCTTGTTTGCGCCTTCCGGTGTTTTCCGACGCGACGACATCCTCTACGCCAGATCCGATGCAGAGTCTGCATCACTCCTTCGTTTCCGAACCTCGCTTGTCGAGATCTTCAGTCTGAATCCTGAGGGTTGGTTGCATAATCCATCTATTCGTGTGTAGAGTAATGCTTTGAGTGCGGGATGGAGTCGCGACCATACCACTACTCTTATCATTTGCTCTGTATATTGAATAGTGGATCCAGCAATTTTACTCCGTCCACGGAAGCTAGAGGTGGCTTTATTTGTTGATACCTCTACCTTCGATCTTTTGTTCCCGGGGTGTTCTCTCGACGATCACGGACAACGACCTCTTGTTAGTGGTGTCGCGAGGACCTACACGAAGCGAGAAGATTCAGATCACCGACCTCCCTTCCGGTACCATGAGGCGGATCTCGAGGGCGAGATCCATTGTTAGTGGTGTCGAATTGTGGCATCCCGCAAAACCACTACTAGAAAATCGCGTTGATTTTTGTGCATTGCATCATCATGACCGCATGCTCATATCATCATGCCACATTGCATTTGAGCATCGTCATCATCTTGCATTTGCTTGCATAAAACTATTTGGGAAAAACCTGTTTGTGTTTTCTAAACGCCCCGTCTTTGTTCAAACGCAAAACCCGGGTCACCGGAATATTTTGTTTTGTTTGCTATCGGGTTGCAAAAGTCTGTTTGAAACAAATAAAATATTCAATTATTTTTAGTGAGGCAGTCGAACGGGCCGATTCGACCCAGTCGACCACCCCCAGTATTAAAACGGTCCACCTAAACCAGCCCCCCTATTTCCTATCCCTACCTAGTCCTAATCTACCCACCACTCACAGCTCGCCACCTCACCCTCTTCCCCAATTCCTACCCACCCTGCCACCTCATCAATCCACCCTCTTCCCCCCACTCCTTCTCTCACCACAGCCCTATCTACCCTCCCTCTCTCTCCCCACCGACAATCGGGCTCCACCCCGGCCCCACTCTCCACTCAACCTCCCACCCACTCAGCCACCTCTCTCCCTGCCCTGTGGGTCCCGCCTCCCCTGGCCACGCGCCCCCACGCGCCCCCACGCGCCCCCCACGCGGTCACGCCGCGGCCCACCCGCGGGCCCCACGCGCCAGCACCCACGCCCCTGACCCGCGGGACCACCCCGGCCTACTGCCTGCCCAGCCCCCCACCCGACGCGCCCCCCGCTCCAACCCCTTCTCCTCTCTCCCCCATCCTCCCCGCGGCCTCCTCCCCTGACCCCGACACCTCCCTCCACCAGCGCCGCCGCTCCCGCCTCTTCCTTCCCCCCCCCTGCCGCCATCGCTCCTCCTCCGGCCGCTCCCCTCGCCGCCCCCGCCTCCAGGCCCCGAGCTCGCCCCCGCGCAGGACCCCTCTCTGGCCGCCGCGTCTGCCTCGCCGGCCCTGCCTCGCCCTCCGGCGCCACCGCCCGAGCCCGAGCTCCCCCGCCTCCGGCCTCCTCCGCGCCTCCCCGCATCGGCCCCGTTACCCCTGAGCCGCGCCGCCCCTGGGAGCCCCCTCGCCGCGTGCCTGCCGCCCCGCCAGCGTCTGCCCGACGCCGTGCGCCCGTCCGTCCCGAGGAGCAACCGCCACCGACGGCAGCGAGCCCACCGCCCGAGGTCGTCCACCGTTCTGTGTCTGGTTCCGGGTTGTGCTGCTGCCTGGCAACGAGCCGTCTCCCCGTCCTGTACTCTGTCGGCAGGATGCATGTGCTGTTGCTCTAACAAGTCAAGGTCGCCGCGAACCGCCAAGTTCGTCCACCTCTAGGGCCACTCGAGACCGACAACGACAACGGCCGTCGGAACCCCAAGATATCCTCCACAGATCTGATGACCGCGATCCCGAAGCCCGATCCCGGTGATCCAAGGGCCACGCCAGGACCCGAGCCTGAAGATCGCCAGGATCCGCCGGTGCCGAACCCAAGACCGACATCGCCACCGAGAACTCCGACAAGGACGCCAAGGTCGTTTAAACGGAACGCCAAGTTCGCCACCTTGGACGCCATGACCGCCTACACGGACCCGAAGACCACGGCAACGACAAGATCGACACCGACCAGAGCGGGTCCGATGCGCCCCGACACCGAACCAAGTCCTCCTTCCCGGACGCTGTTCCGCCGAGACCGCTTCCGTCGAACCCTGAGCCCCTGCCGAACCCCGAACCCCCCGGAACCCCAAGTTCGCCGAACCCTAATGTGTGACCCTTATCCGAGAACCCTATTTTTTTATAAATGCCCTCTATATAATTGTTGCATAATAATTGTTCATGCATGCATATTTGTGCGGTTTGGGGGCCTTATGCCGATTCACTTCATAATTAAATATGGGGCCCATATGCGGGCAAATCCAGTCTTATATTGGCCCCATGTAATTTGTGTAGCGAACCGATAGTATAATCTTGCCTTGTTAATTACAACATTTAATTTGCGGGGTAGTTAAATAACATGAACCATCTAATTAATTGTCGGGACCACGGTTCCACTTAATATGACCTAATTGCACCGCACCTCTGCCATGTCATACATCATGCATGCATCATGCCCGACCTTTTGCCGTAGTATTAAATATTGCATCCGGTGTTTATTCTAGTGTTTTGCTTCTTCGCGGATAAGGCCGTTGAGTTGATGTGAGCTTCGCCCCGATCTTCGGATGAACCTTCGACCCTGTTTTCAGGCGAGCATCTCCCCCTTTCTACCTATCTTACTTTTCTAGTATTTATTCCCGCCTGTTGATCTTCTGCTATCTGTGTTGCGATGCTCTAGTTTCGTACCCGTGATATCCCTAGCAGCCTCATATTGCCTTGGACACATCCTATTACCTGTTGTTTGGTAGATAGTTGGACTCGCGCGTCGTAGTCGCTTGCTCAAGTGTTGTTGCGTGTCGTCAAGTACCACAGCTGTTGGAGAAGTGCCGCATGTTCAATGTTGGAGATGATCATGGCTTTACTTTTCGTTCACGTAATTACTGTTTAACAACTAAAATTGAAGTAAGTAAGCAGAGGCATCGGTGGGTGATAGATAACATTTGGTTTCCGACCGCCCACTTGTGTCCCGTAGGACCCCGAGTTCTTGACACCTGTTCCGAGATCGAGCGCGCTAACCACAGGTGGGGAGATATGGGCCCCCCATTGATTATTACCTGATTTCAAAGTATTGTACTGGGGGCCACAAACTAGTTTGAGGTTTTATTTACTATCCTGTACTTATGCCATGCTTTACTGCTTTATTTAAATTGTGCGATGGATAGCACACTGTACTGTTTAGGAAGCGGAGTGTTTTCGCGGTATCGACAGTCCCAGTTTTGGGATTTGCTGTCGTTTACAGCCACTGACGCAAACCCTAAGTCCGTCTCAGAGACCGGCCGACTTTGTTGCGGGTAGACTTAGTGGGGTGGCCCCCTCGTGCTTGCTTTGGGTCTGGGAACGTCATGACTTAGGCCCCGCCGACATACCGATGGGTGTATGTTAACTGATCTGGCAAAAAGGGTCAAAGTGCTTGTGGATACTTTGGTGCACCCCTGCAGGGTTAAATCTTTTCGAGAAGCCGTGTCCGCGGTTATGGACGACTTGGAGCACAGTGCTTGATCATAGACAACTATAACTAAAGTTTACTGTTATAAATTGACTTGTATCCGATATGACTAGTAATTAGCTTCACCACAACGGAATGGCTAAATAAAAGTGCCAACAACTGCTGGGTTTTGGGTTATCTCATGCTATTTGTATCTGACTAGTAAGTGTTGCAACTACAACGGAATGGTTAACTAAAACGGCCCACTGCTTATTTTATCAGAATGATTATCTACACCTGACTAGTAATTGCTGCAACGATCACTGAATAAATAAAACTGCCAACTGTGTGAGTTCCTCGGTCGACTTCCTCGTTTGGTCTCGAGGGGGAATACCAGGATGGGATTGTTAGGTGTTAGAATCAGGTTGGTTCCGAATAGGTCTTTCTTACCCCTGTCTGATAGTCGCCAGTTGTATCGAGTCTCTATAGGTTGTTTAGAGCATGTTGCCGCTGCCGCTTCAGTCCACCATACCTATGTAGGCGAGGACCGCCGAATTCTAGCCTCGCCGTGTACTGGCCTCAGTACTGACGCTCCTCTTTTTCCTTTGCCCTTTGTCGGCACCCCTTTTGTTTAAGCAGGTTTTGAGATCGACGTTGTTAGCAGGGTTACCCTTCCGGCTTGGCCTGGGCAGGGTTATGGACGCCATTGGTTATTCTTCAGGGCTCTTAGCCCCATTTGCATCTTGTCCGTAGCTGGACGTTCTATTGTTTTCAAGGTGATTTGGATCTTTGTACCGTATATCTGTATTCTTGACTCATGGAGTCGTGTTGTATATATATCTGTTCTGTGGGTCCCATCGAGGACTGTTGTGTAATGTTATTACTTCGTTTTCCACCCGCACGAAAGTGCCTGGTGGGCACCTTTGAATCGTTTCTATGCGGGTTTGGCGGGATTCGCTAAAACTTGCATAGGGTCGATTCTGAGGGTGTTACAGTAATCATAGAAATATGTGGGAGCCATATGAATTTTCAGATTCCTCTATTGGTTATTGATCAGAGAAGTGTCTCGGTCATGTCCGCATAATTCAAGAACCGTAGGGAGACACACTTAAGGATTCGATGTTGTTGAGTAGTTATGGAATGATGAGTAAGAGACCGAATGTTTTTCAGAGTCTCGGATGGTATCCAGGATATCATGAGGAGATCTGGAATGGTCCGGAGAATAAGATTCATATAAGGAAAGTCCTGTTTCGGAGTTGGGGAATGATTCCGGTGTTTCCACCGGGAATGTTCTAGAAGGGTCCGGAAGGTCCGGCACTCCGGAGGGGAAGGGTACATGAATGCATCATGACAATATGGAATGGTTGCATCATATACTAGGTCACTTGGCTGGGCAAAATAAAGGGAGAAATCAAATCCTAGTTTGAAAGTCAAACGCCAATTTGAAAAAGTCAAACGGCAAGTTTGCTTGGTGGAGGGAGAGTAGGAAACCTACTTGGGGAGGAAGTATCCTCCCTCCACCCGCCGGCCAAGGAGGAGGAGTTGGAGGAGGACTCCCTCCTACCAAACCGCCCCCTCCCACCTATATAAGGAGGGGTAGGGCGCCCCTCTACCCCTCACACCTAAACCCTAGTTCCTGGCGCCTCCACCACAAGTGTTGCCGCCGCCTAGGGATCTCCCAAGTCGCCGACTAGGGTTTCCCCAAACCCTAGCCGCCGGCTAAGCCACCCCCCTTGGTGCCTCTAAACCGTAGATCGCCAAGGTCCTCTCTTATTCCACCATACTCGCTTCGGCTTAAGGCGAAGCCCTGCGAGATCTCCCCTCTACTTCCGACACCACACCGTCGTGCTGCCGGAATCACGAGGAGAGTGATACAACCTCCGCTGCCTGCTAGAACAAGGGAGAGGAAGGTCTTCATCGAGTACCGAACGTGTGACCGACTGCGGAAGCGCTGCCGGAACGCAACGCCGGAAGGATCGTCTACGCGATCTTGAGATCGGCAAGTATACGACTACATCACCCACGAGAATCTGCTCTCGTTAACCGCTTTGGAATCTTCGAGGGTGAGTTCTTCTATCGACTCGTTGCTACAATCTAGTAGATAGATCTTGTCTTGTTTGTGTGCATGTGGTAGAATTTTTTTGTTTTCCATGCTACGAACCCCTACAATTTGGATGTCCCACTAGATGATAATGCTAAGAAGAAACTCATGGGGAGTGTTAATGATGTTCATATTATGGTTAACAATGCATATGTCCCTATTGATTTCTATGTTTTGGATGTTGAATGCAATGCTTCTTGTCCTATTACTTTGGGAAGACCTTTTCTTAGAACTGTTGGTGCCATCATTGATATGAAAGAAGGCACCATTAAATATCAATTTCCATTCAACAAAGGTATTGAACACTTCACTATGAGGAGATATAAGTTACCTTTTGCTGCTCCTTTTAAATCAAAATTTGATGTTAATGCTTCTTCATTTGAAAACACTTGATTCTTGCTTCTTGTGCCTAACTTAAAGGCGTTAAAGAAAAGTACTTATTGGGAGATAACCCAATAGTTTTCTTGAGTCTTGAAAGTTATTACTTCTGTAATAACCTCTCCTTGTCCTTTTTATTTGATTTTTGTGCCAAGAATAACCTCTAATGAGAGGGAAGTAAGATTTGGGGAAGTGCTGTCCCGAAACAGATTTTTGTGCTTCACTGTAAAAATTCGTGAACAATCTCTGTAAGTCGGATTGAGCTGTAATTTTTTGAATAAATCCCACAGGTTGTTAGAAAGTCTCGTTAGTTCAACACTTTTGGATTTGAGCAATAGAAGGTCATCTAAAAAATTGGTTTCTACCTGTTGGTCTGTTTTGACAGATTTCTGCCATTATTTGCATTTGCCTATTTATTGATTTCTTTTTGAGTTCTCTTTGGTAAATTGAGCTTTTTGAAGGAATTGCTATAGTAGATTGTGTTTTTAATGAAAGTTTTGATGTTTTAAAACTAAATACCAAAGGTTTATTATCTTTTGAATGCACTAATGTTGATAATGAAAATTGTGTGAAGTTTTGTATGAAGGAAAATTTTCAGGTGTAAGGGAAGAATGATGTAATGAGATGAAGAATGGACAAAATATCAAGCTTGGGGATGCCACCCCGTGTCACCCCAAGAAATATTCAAGAGGTACAAGAGTCAAAGCTTGGGGATGCCCAAGGCATCCCCTTCTTCATCAATAAAAATCTCAGGTCTTTCTAGACACTTTGTTTTTATTGTTTCATGCACTGTTGTGTTGTTCTTGGAGCGTCTTAGTTTTTGTTTTTGGTTTTTGTTTGCTTAGTTTGCTTGAATAAAGTAGTTTGACCCCCGATCTCGCTGTGTTGTTTTAAATAAGTTGATTGGTGTTGGAAAGGAGTAGAAAGTTTTATGCTTATAGTGGTACAAGAAGGAACTTGCTTTGAATGTGACTTAGACTTTAGCATGTCATGCTAGATGTTGTTTTGACCTTATGCTTAGTGATTATTATTGTAGCCTGACTTGTTCCAAACAATTAGGATTGCTTAATGTGACTTGAAAGAATCATGTGTTGTTTTAGCATACAAAAGCATAGTAATGTGGTATTCTCCTTTGATGCTTTGTTTGGGTTGACTTGGCACCCGATCACACCATGTTATGAATATGAACCAATCACCTTGATACGTTAGAAATGTATCTGTAATTTTTGATGCTCCATGCTTGTTTAGTATCTACTTTGCTTTGCTTGTCTACAATTTGAGGTGGTTTTTACATGTTTTCTGGTACTAACCTACTAACAAGTTGCAACAGTGTCAGATGCCTGTTTTCTGTTGTTTTTAGTTTCAGAAATTTAGTAAAGAAATATTCTCGGAATTGGACGGGACAAACGTCAAAGTTAATTACTTTCCGTGGGGAACAAGAAGTCCAGAGGGGAGACGAGGAAGCGGTCCAGGGCAGCCAGACCCCACCCCTCCAGGCGCGGCCAGGGGTGGGCCCGCGCCTGGCTAGGGTTTGGCCCCCTGGTCTCCTCCTCGGCCTCCCCCTTCACCTATAAGAAGCCCCCGATGCAGAAACCCTAAGGACCCGATCAAATCTCCATGAAACCGTCTGTAGCCGCCGCCACCATTATCCCTAGATCGGGGGATCTGAAGTTCTTCCTGGCACCCTGCCGGAGGGGAGATCATCCCGGAGGCCTTCTCTCTGGTATGATGCGTGAGTAGCTCCACCTTGTACTATGGGTCCATGTAGTAGCTAGATGGTTGTATCTCCTCCTTTGTGCTTTCATGTATAGATCTTGTGAGCTCTGTTCATGATCAAGATCTAATCTATTTGTAATCATGCATGTTGTGTTTGTGGGGATCCGATGGATATTGAGATTATTATGTTGGTTTGATTAATGGTTTTGTCTTTATGATTCTATCATGTCTGTGTTGTTTGTGATCTTGCATGCTCTCTGTTGTTAATAGCTATCTTGGCCAAGTAGTTGCTAGTGACTCCAAGAGGTGGTATTTATGCTCGATAGTGGGTTCATGCCTCTAGTTTCCAAGGGAAGTGACAGTAATATCTTCGGTTGTAGATGTGTTGTTGCTACTAGGGAGAAAACAATGGTCTCTCGTTCATGGAACATGTGGACTATTTACCTTACACACTTTTCTTAAAGCAGTTGTCTGTTGCTTGCAACTTAATACTGGAGGGGGTTCGGATGATAACCTGAAGGTGGACTTCTAGTCATAGATACAGTTGGATGGCGGTCTATGTAGTTTGTTGTATTGCCCAATCGAATCTCATAGGATCTTTCTGACTAGTAATTGCATTATTATGCCTTGCTCAGTTCCTGTCAATTGCCCCGCTGTAAAATTTTTACCCTTCATGCCATGTTGTTTATCTAAGGAGAGCACCTCTAGTGAACTATGGACCCTGGTCCAATCTTTACCATTGATACATCTTCCATTGTTACTTGTTTACTTGCTGCAAACCATTACTTTCCACACCATACGTTTAATCCTTTGTTACAGCAAACCGGTGAGCTTGACAACCTCACTGATTCGTTGGGGGCAAAGTCTTGAGTTTATGTTGTGCAGGTCTCCGCGTTGCTTGCAACACCTGTGTGACGTTTCCTTCCTCCTTCTGGTTCGATAACCTCGGTCTCAACAGAGGGAAAACTTGTTGCTTGCTCTTCACAACCTACGCTTGGGGTTACCAACGAATTGCCATGTCGAGCATCATCACACCTTAGCCTCTATGATCATTTAGTTCTTGACTTGTGGTACCATTTTATGCTTTGATTAGTAATGTTTTGTCGCTCTGCATGATTATGACCATTATTGCTCTCTTAGTTGGTCGCTCCCAGTATTTTGCTAGCCTCCACTTGTGTTGAGTAAGCTCTACTCATGCATCCAACTCCCAAGAAACCAAGTTATTCCAAAGTGTCCACTATAAATTCCTATGCATGGTGTGTTACACCATTCCAAGTATATTCTTGTTTTATCTATCTTCCAAATTAAACTTGTTATGTGAAAATTAGTGATTAAAGCTCTCACAAACTTGATGGCACACTTTATTTTTCTTGCCCCTAATAAACTTGAACCATTTTGTCATGTATGTTGTATATGCTTGCACTTATACGTTGGGAATTAGCAGAACCGTGCTATCATGGGGAACGCTTTAAACACCTGTAAATATCTACCCGGTTGATATCATTCTCTTTTGTTTATGGATGTCGTCGTGTGAAATAAAAGGGGGGCTTGTAAGTCCATGGAGTTATGTATATGTGTTAGAGAAACGCCTGGGCCGCTAGCCTAAGCTATGCCTAATCATGGTGGAAACTTGCAGCATCACCATAGTGAGAAATCTATGAAGCATTCTTCTTATAAAAAGAGAGATGGAAAAAAGAGAAAAACAGAAGAAAAAAAGAGGAAAGCATTTTCCCATGGTAAATAAGAAGATTGATGAGATGCTCATTGTATGTTGCCTTGTCATTTTGATATGGGATAGCTCCTGTATCATGAGGCAAGGGGTACCCCGTTGGCGGTTCTCTATGATACACATGTACTTACTACGACAAGAACTTACCGGTAACTAAAGTTGAGTAGCATGAGGAGCGCCCCTCGTACTCAAGGGACATGAGATTGCCAACTTATACTTTGTCAAGCATATACTCCATATTTTGTTCACTTTAACCTTAATCACTTGAAGATTCTTATGATATTGAGTCTCCATCTTCTATCCTTAGGCACCAATTAAGAGAGCATAGTTGCCATTCTTAGTTCTATGTGCATTGTCCCAAAACTTATTGATTGATTCATAATGTTGATATTGCTTGTTCTTGAACTATTTGTATCTAGTAATCCTTATGAACTTTGAAGGTGTACTATGCATTTATCTTTTACTACTCCATGAGGGACAAGCTGAATGCCACTATGCTATGATTTTTATTTCTGAAACAAACAAACGTCTTTCAATTCATTGTTATTCATGAATCTTTGTTTGTAGCCTTTCATGTTGCAGCATAGTTACTTTGTCTTATTGTTAGAACTTCATCTTTCATGCTCATGTTTAGAGTACTTTGATCCCACCTTTAATGCTTGCAAATGGTTTGATCTTGATTGTGATGGTGCATGTCACCTCAAAAATTATTCTTTTTTATCACTTACCTACTCGAGGATGAGCAAGAGTTAAGATTGGGGATGCTTGATACGTCGTAAACATATCTATAATTTTTGATGTTCCATGCTTGTTTACTATCCACTTTGCTATGCTTTGTCTACACTTTGATGTAGTTTTATACATTTTATGGGACTAACCTATTAACAAGATGCCACAATGCCAGTTGTCTGTTTTCTGTTGTTTTAGGTTTCGAAAAAGCAAGTAAGGAAATATTCTCGGAATTGGACGGGACAAAAGCCAAAGTCAATATTTCACCGAGACGAACACAAAGACCGAAGGGAGACCGGAGGGAAGCCACGGGGTGGCCACACCCTCCCATGCGCGGGCCCACCCTGGGCCACGCCTGGGCAGGGTGTGGGCCCCCTGGCCGCCCTCCTGCCTCGCCTCTTCGCCTATATAATCCCCCTGATGCCAAAACCCTAAGTATCCGATTAGATCTCCACGAAACAATCTGTAGCCACCACCAAAATCTTCCCTAGATCGGGGGGATCTGAAGCTCTTCCCGGCACCCTACCGGAGGGGAGAGATCATCGCGGGGGTTTTCGCCCTCTCTCTAAACGCAACGCGCCAGATCGAAGATGGTAACCACGCCGACGAACTTGGATCTTTGCTGTCCAGACGCACGGACGAAGCCGGTGGACCTGCAGTGAACTTCCACCGTTATATCCTGCACAGGGGCGGTTTGGGTGGGCCTTGAATTTTTCCGATCTTTGCCGGCAAACTCCGAAGAGAGATCCTACATTGATCCTTCCGCAAACGTATCCTGCCCGTAGGCGGTCCATGCGGGTCTTGATGCTCCTCCGACTCCCAGGGAACTAGTGCCCGAGTCGGTTTCGCCAATGAAGAGGTGGATGTCTCCGATAGGAACGACCGAACACCACGTAGGGTTCGTCTTCGCCGGGATCCAGAACTCGTCAGGAGGGACGATCAGAACGTTGCCGGAGAAGAGAACACGACCGATGGCTACGGTTTCGCCGATTCCCGCGAAGATTTTGGTCCTCACCCGCTGAAGAGCCTGAAGCGCCTCTTGCCCCACGGTGGGCGCCAACTGTCGTGGTATTGCCAACGAGTATGCCATGGAGGGGTCCTCACAGTGCGTGTTTAGAGATATGGGGAAGGCGGACGGTTGACGGGTACGAGGTAACACAGCTTACCCAGGTTCAGATCCCACAATGGTGGCGGAATCCTACTCCTGCTATAAATCACTATAAGGGCAATACGCCGAGTTACAGAGATAGGTTCGCTGTGCGAGGTTGTCTGAGATTGTTTGAAGTTGTGCCCTAAAGGCTCCCATAGGCCCGACTTATATAGTCGCCAAGTCCTAGGGTTACAGGGAAGAGTCCTAGCCGGACAGATTACAGAGTCCTACACCGTTTATTACTAGTCTAGCGTGTCTTGTACTTCAAGGCTCCGGGTACGCTGGTGACTCCACCATAGCCTTCCTTTATCCGGCATGGTCCTCCCTTCTAGATCCATCTAACTGGGCCGCCCAGCAGGCCATGGGCCATGCTACTAACTGTGGGCCACCCGGGTTATCCGGATAAGAGACATGCTATGAGGATACCCATATAGCATATCCCCAACAGGTGACCGGTGTGAACCCGGGTACATTAAAGGCGTGGATAAATTTATCGATGTGGCTACGGCAAACAAAGAGAATGGGTTTATGCATTGTTCATGTGTTCAATGTCGGAACAACAAAGGGTACTCTTCCTCGAAAATCATTCGCGGCCACCTGGTTATGAAATGTTTCATGCCCAGCTATAATTGCTGGACCAAGCACGGGGAAAGAGGGGTTATGATGGAAGACAATGAAGAAGAAGATGATGATAACAACTATCATCATATGTTTCCTGAATACAGTGATACTGCAATGGAAGACAATGAAGAGGAAGGAGGTGAATAACGGGCATCAGATGAGCCCGCTGATGAACTTGGTAGGGTCATTTCTGATGAAAAGCGAGACTGTGAAACAGAAAAGGAGAAGTTGAAGTTGGAGGGCATGTTAGAAGATCACAAGAAATTGTTGTACCCAAATTGCGAAGATGGCAGCACAAAGCTCGGTACCACACTGGAATTGCTGCGATGGAAGGCAAAGTGTGGTCTAACTGACTCCACATTTGAAAAGATGCTGAAAATAATGAAGCCGAAGTTTCCAAAGCATAACGAACTTCCCGAGAGTACGTATGAAGCAAAGAAGACTCTATGCCCTCTAGGATTAGATGTGCAGAAGATACATGCATGCATCAATGACTGCATCCTCTACCGGGGTAAGGAGTATGAGAATTTAGATAAATGCTCGGTATGCAATGCATTGAGGTATAAGATCAGACGAGATGACCCTGGTGATGTTGAGGGAGAGCCCCCCCAGAAGAGGGTTCCTGCTAAGGTTATGTGGTATGCTCCAATAATACCAAGGTTGAAACGCATGTTCAGAAACAAAGAGCATGACAGGTTGTTACGATGGCACAAAGAAGACCGTAAGAAAGACGGGAAGTTGAGACAACCCACTGATGGGTCGCAGTGGATAAAAATCGAGAGAGACTTCCCGGACTTTGCAGGTGACGCGAGGAACTTATGGTTTGGTCTAAGTACGGATGGCATGAATCCTTTTGGGGAGCAGAGCTGCATTCACAGCACCTGGCATGTGACTCTATGTATCTACAACCTTCCTCCTTGGTTGTGCATGAAGCATAAGTTCATTATGATGACAGTGCTCATCCAAGGCCCGAAGCAACCGGGCAACGACATTGATGTGTACTTAAGGCCATTAGTTGAAGAACTCTTATAGCTGTGGGGCAAACCAGGTGTACATGCGTGGAATGAGAACAAACAGGAGCCATTTGACCTACGAGGGTTGCTTTTTGTAACCATGAATGATTGGCCTGCTCTTAGTAATCTTTCAAGACAGACAAATAAGGGATATAAGGCATGCATGCACTGTTAAGATAAGACTGAAGGTACATATTTGCATAAATGCAAGAAGGTTGTGTACCTGGGGAATCGATGATTTCTTCCGACTAATTATCCCGTAAGAAAGAAAGGTAATCATTTCAATGGTGAGGCAGATCACCAGAAGAAGCTTGAACTCCCTGCTGGTGATGATATATTTGGTATGGTCAAGGACATAGAAGTAATCTTTGGAAAGGGTCCCGGCGGTTAATCAGTTCCGAATGACGTCGCTACCGGACACGCACCCATGTGGAAGAAGAAATCTATATTTTGGGAGCTGCCATATTGGAAAGTCCATGTCCGCTCTTCA
This sequence comes from Avena sativa, assembly GCA_916181665.1. Taxonomy (NCBI): domain Eukaryota; kingdom Viridiplantae; phylum Streptophyta; class Magnoliopsida; order Poales; family Poaceae; genus Avena; species Avena sativa. The sequence continues at coordinate 293,178,403 of OV702296.1, forward strand.
ATCAATGTGATGCACGTGATGAAGAATCTTTGCATGAACCTGCTAGGATTCCTGGGTGTGTATGGGAAGACAAAAGATACACCAGAAGCATGGGAGGACTAACAAATTATGAAAGACCCAAAGAACATGCATACACAGAACAAGACGGATAAAGGGCGTCACTTAATTCGTGCCAGCTATGCTCTTACCAAAGCAGAGAAGGAAATCTGTTTTGAAATCCTTTATAGTATCAAGGTGTTGTCTAGATTCTCATCTAATATAAAGGGGATAATAAATATGGCAGAGAAAAAGTTCCAAAACCTGAAGTCTCATGACTGTCACGTGATTATGACGCAGTTGCTTCTGGTTGCATTCAGGGGGCTTCTACCGGAAAATGTTCGAGTACCCATTGTGAAGCTGTGTGCATTCCTCAATGCAATATCTTAGAAGGTAATCAATCCAGATATTCTTCCAAGGTTACATAAGGATGTGGTACAATGTCCTGTTAGTTTTGAGTTGGTGTTCCCACCATCCTTCTTCAATATTATGACCCATCTCCTGGTTCACCTAGTGGAAGAGATTTCCATTCTCGGTCCTGTATTTCTACACAATATGTTCCCCTTTGAGAGGTTCATGGGAGTCTTAAAGAAATATGTTCATAATCGTGCTAGACCAGAAGGAAGCATCTCCAAGGGATATGGTACAGAGGAGGTCATTGAGTTTTGTGTTGACTTTATTCCTGACCTTAAGCCGATTGGTGTTCCTGACTCGCGGCATGAGGGAAGACTAAGTGGAAAGGGCACGCTGGGAAAGAAAGCAATGATATGTAGGGACGAGGAATCTTTCACTAAAGCACACTACACAGTTCTACATAATTCCACCTTGGCAGCTTCGTATATCGAGGAACACAAGAATATTGTACGCTCCAAAAACCCGGGGAAGCCTGAATCATGGATTACAGATGAACACATGAAGTCTTTTGGCGGTTGGATGCAGACACATCTCTTGAATGACACCACTGTTGGAGATCAGCTATACTTGTTGGCTGCGTCACCATCTTCTACTATATTGAATTTCCAAGGGTACGAAATAAATGGGAATACGTTCTACATGATCACCCAAGATAAAAAGAGCACCAACCAAAACAGTGGTGTCCACTTTGATGCAACGGGCGAGAATGGGCAAAAGGACACATACTATGGTTACATAGAGGAGATATGGGAACTTGACTATGGAGACTCTTTTAAGGTCCCTTTGTTTCGCTGCAAATGGGTCAAACTAGATAGGGAAGGGGTAAAGATAGACCAGTTGTATGGAATGACAAGAGTGGATCTCAACAATCTTGGTTACAGAGATGAACCATTCGTCCTAGCCAATGATGTGGTTCAAGTTTTCTATGTGAAGGACATGTACTCCAGACCGAAAAAACAAAAAAATAAGCAAACGAATCCATCAAATGATGAGCCAAAGCGTCACATAGTTCTTTCAGGGAAAAGAAACATCGTGGGAGTCAAGGACAAGACAGGCATGTTAGAAGATTATAATAAGTTTGATAAAATTCCGCCCTTCACAGTGAAAACTGACCCAAGCATTTCGTTAAGTAAAGAAGATGCTCCATGGTTACGTCTGAAGCGATCATAAGGAAGGACATACGCCAAGAAGTTCATGCTCATATTGTGTACCTCTCGTTCATGTCTGGCCGGTCGGATGCATATTGTGAACCTAAATGCCATGATACATGATAGCTCATTTTGTGAAGGATATTTTATGATGTTTTGCAATTTTCCAAGTTTAATAAATGTATTGAGTGTTAGTCCCGGTTTGTGGCTTGACTAGGACTATATAGGGGGGCCTTTAGTCCCGATTTTGTAGTCTCGGTTTTTAATATTAATAAATGTCTTGAGTGTTAGTCCCGTTTTATGGCTGGACCGGGACTAAAGGGGGGACTTTAGTCTCGATTCGTAGAACGACTTTCCTGAACTATGAAGAAGTTGTCCCAATTCGTACTTACCATTAAGATCTGATATACAAACGCGCATGGTCACATATTAGGGAGTGCCTCTATGACCAGTTTCTTGGAGATGTCGGAGGACTGGGCTCCGGTGGCATCTCCCTGAAACTGGCCGTAGTGGTGTCCCTGCTCTCGCACACCATCTTGCAGCTTGTAACTTCTCTAACTAGATCAATACGCCTGGGAGTTAACTAATTTCACATATTAGGGAGTGCCTCTATGACCAGTTTCTTGGAGATGCCGGAGGACTGGGCTCCGGCGTCATCTCCCTGAAACTGGCCATAGTGGTGTCCCTGCTCTCGAAAACCATCTTGGAGATGGCTGGAGGACTAGACTCATAAGGATGCCTATTTATAGTACAAACAGCTCAGCATAGTGTCGACACTCACGACATAATGTCGACACTCACCCCTATTATTAGTGCTGACTCGTGCTTTGTCCCGGTTGGTGTCTCCAACCGGGACTAAAGGTTCATCTTTAGTCCTGGTTGGTGACACCATCCGGGACAAGGTACAAGCCGAATGACATAATTTCGACACTCACCCCTATCATTAGTGCTGCCTGGCCCAGCCTGCCGAAATACCTCCAACCGGGACTAAATATGAACCCTTTCCCTCTATTTATAGGCTGCCCACAACCTGACCTATCATGTTCGAGGTTTGATGGCTTTTGGTCCAAATAACCGATGTTATGTGCTGAATCGCGGCATAGTTTGTGATACTGTGCCCATATTATGCATGCATGTGGAAATTGGGATGGAGAATAATGTTGTAGGAGGAAGTTTTCCTTTTCGTCGCACGGAAAAGCCATTTTCCATTTTCCGAGCGCAAAAAACGGGTCGTTTTGTGAAGCAACCACGAAATGCTGTTTCAGAATGCTACCGTCCCATTTTTCTAAAATACTAGACCATCTTACATGGACTATATCCCAACCGGGATATCTCAAAACTTTCCTTCCATCCTGGGTAAAAAGGACAAATGTCTGCCGAATCGGCAAGAAGTGGTCCGGTTTGTACTGCAGGTACATGATCTAACGCCCGTGATTTTTTGAAAAAAATCATTTTTAGACTCGCATTATGTGGTTTCTTCAGAGATCCAATGCAAGTTCTAACGATGCTCGTCCCCTATCTTCATGCACGTCGGTTCGACCTTAGTTCGAAAATGGAAAAATTCAAAACGGGCATAAGAAATTCAAAAAAAAAGTCCGAATAATGTAAATCCTTCGCGTGGTGTCATATTATGTGACATAGTTTCAAGGAAAAATACCAAACTTGGTATATTGATCATGTCTCGAAAAAACCTTCACAAAATGACCTATCATGTTCGAGGTTTCATGGCTTTCGGTCTAAATGACCGATGTTATATGCTAAATCGTGGCATAGTTTGTGATACTGTGCCCATATTATGTATGCATGTGAACATTGGGATGGAGAACAATGTTGTAGGAGGAAGTTTTCCTTTTTGTCGCACGGAAAAGCCATTTTCCATTTTCCGAGCATAAAAAACGGGTCGTTTTGTGAAGCAACCACCAAAATGTTGTTTTAGAATGCTACCATCCCATTTTTCTAAAATACTAGACCATGTTATATGGACTATCTCACAACCGGGATATCTCAAACCTTTCTATCCATTCCCGGTAAAAAAGGGCAAATGTCTGCCGAATCGGTAGGAATTGGGTCCGGTTTGTACTACAGGTACATGATCTAACGCCCGTGATTTTTTAAAAAATCATTTTTAGACTCGCAATATGTGGTTTCTTCAAAGATCCAATGCGAGTTCTAACGATGCTCGTCCCCTATCTTCATGCACGCCGGTTCGACCTTAGTTCGAAATTCAAAAAAAAAGTCCAAACAATGTAAAAACATAAAATGGTTTTGAATTAGTTATTCAAATTCAAACACTTTTTATGTTTAAAGTTTTTCTAAATTCCAAATTAATATGCAAAAAATATAAGTTAATTCATTTTAAATTTTAAATGGTTAATAGTTTAAATGGTTACATCAATTATTTTTAAAAACATAAAATGGTTTTGAATTAGTTATTCAAATTCAAACACTTTTTATTTCTCAAGTTTTTCTAAATTCCAAATTAATATATAAAATATATAAGTTAATTCATTTTTATTTTTAATTGGTTAATAGTTTAAATGGTTACATTAATTATTTTTAAAAACATAAAATGGTTTTGAATTAGTTATTCAAATCCAAACACTTTTTATGTTTAAATTTTTCTAAATTCCAAATTAATATGAAAAAAATATAAGTTAATTCATTTTTTATTTTAAATGGTTACAATAATTATTTTTAAAAACAGAAAATGGTTTTGAATTATTTATTCAAATTCAAACACTTTTTATGTTTAAAGTTTTTCTAAATTCCAAATTAATATTAAAAAATATAAGTTAATTCATTTTTATTTTTAAATGGTTAATAGTTTAAATTGTTACATTAATTATTTTTAAAAACAGAAAATGGTTTTGAATTATTTATTCAAATTCAAACACTTTTTATGTTTAAAGTTTTTCTAAATTCCAAATTAATATGCAAAAAATATAAGTTAATTCATTTTTAATTTTGAAATGTTTAATAGTTTAAACGGTTACATTAATTATTTTTAAAAACAGAAAATGGTTTTGAATTAGTTATTCAAATTCAAATACTTTTTATGTTTAAAGTTTTTCTAAATTCCAAATTAATTATCATTTAGAAAACATTACAAATTTAAACCCCAAAATAAAAAATAAGGCGGGAACAGATAGATAATTTCTGAAAAATTTGAAAACATGACCTTTCGTCCCGGTTTCTGGATCCAACCGGGACTAAAGGCCCCCTGTGCGCGCCGCTTGGGCTCAGCCAAAATATAAAAAAAGTGGAGCATACGTCCCGGTTGGTGGCTCCAACCAGGACGTATGACCTTTTAGTCCCGGTTGGAGCCACCAACCAGGACGTATTCTCCCTCCCCTTTATACAAGATGCGCCTCTTCCTCTTCTTCCCTTCTCCAATCTCTGCAACTCCGACGTGCGCACACAGATCACAAGGAGACGCCACCGCCCCGCCGCCAGGCTGCCCGCGCCGCCGCCGCGCTATTAGGCTGCCCATGGTCATCAGCGCCACCGCATCGTGAGGCTGCCTGTGCCGCCGCCCCGCCGTCAGGCTGCCCGTGCGTCGTCGTCCCCCTCTCCGGCGAGCAGCGCCACCACCTCCAACCGCCGTTGCGCGTCGTCACCGACCGCAAGAAGGTACGGCCTGCCTCCGTCCTCCCCCTCTCCATCCTGCCTTCGCCCTCCCCTCCTCCCCCTCCCCTGCCGCCGCGGGCAGGCACCGACAGGCAAAGCTTGGGTGGGTGCGGCAGTGGCGCGGGATGACTTTCTGCCGCTCCCGCCGGCGAGTCCGACGTGGAGGCAGACGTGGGCTCCGCGTGGCTGCCGCGTGGGCCAATGTGGCATGCCTTGCGACGGTGGCAAGCCGATGTGGCCCAGGTCCCACCCGTCAGTGTTTATGGGTAGATTAGGGTGCAATAATAAAAGTATTTAACCATGACGATGACGTTAGGATGAGTTATAAAATGGCAGAAATTGTTATAACTTGGAAAATTCATAACTAATTCATATTTAATCAGAAAAATATGAATAATATATCAAAAATTTTAGAAAATTAAGATCTACCTATTTAAGATGTCATCATACATTTTCCAGTAATTCAAAACCCTAGTTTATCTAAAGAAACATCAAACCCTCTTAAGTACATGTGGGTTGGACGGTGTACCTTTACCAGGGCATCACGAACACTCTTAAATCGATGTTGTAGCTAGGGTTAGTGTAGAATCTCTAATTTTTACATGTAGTACATATTGATTACGCATTACATTATACCATGTCTTGATTGTTCCCTTCCTATCCAGTATTGGTTCTTCGTGATAGGATCCGAGCCCGAGGCCGAAGTCAACGACAACGAAGATCCATACCTGTCTAGTAAAGGACAAGACAAGCATAGCCTCTTATTCTGAACCTATTACAAAGTATCTACTTTCTCGCTATGATTCATATGATTCCAATGTGGTCTTTTGTCAGTAGCTAGAGTTACCTGTCTACTACATAGTTTCCCTTTTGTAGCTAGGGTTAGGATTTAGGGTTTAGGGTTTAGGGTTTAGGGTTTCTCTTTATTTTTATTATTGTGTATGTATATATTAGGGTTTCTCTAAATTAGGGTTTATATCTCTCAACATCCTACCTAACATTCTCCCTTAGCTGCTTTGACTTATCCGTTTTTTCACCTATGCAGAAAATATGGAACCACATGGAAAAGATGAAGAAAAGGAAGAGTTGGTCTATGGTGTGATCCGCGGGGAGGAAAATGTCGATGTATCGATGTTATTGAACAACTCGGGTGAGTATGATCCTCTTTGTGACGGAAGAGACGACTTCTTTGAGGGAGAAGGTGATGCCTTCCGCGAGGTAGAAGGCGATGCCTTCTGTGATCGAGAAGATGACCGCTCCGGCGAGGTGCATGTAATATAATTAATTCATTAATTAATCATTTTCTATCTATATACAAATATTAACGACGATCTCTCTTCTTTTTGCCCTCCAGATCGAACAAATCTACTGAAAAGAGCAGACGAGGCCCAACGAAAAAGTTGGAAGACCATGAGAGGTTCAGGATCAAAGAAGTCGGTGACGACGGCAAACCGACGGCTCCCCTTGTTGTCGCAAACAAATTTGTGGCACAATGCGTAGTAATCGTTAGGGACTTTGTCCTGATCACCATGCGAAATTGGAATAGGCCTATTGATGTGGAAGAGGGAACATCTTTATATGTCCCTAACATGGCCAAAGATTTACTGCGGAAGAGGCTCATGCTTAATTTTACCCTACCGAAGGTAGAGCTAGATCCAAATGCGGAGGATCCAATTGAGGACACCAAGCAACATGCCAAAGCCATGCAGATGAAGGTCAAGGAGTGGGCTTTGAAGAAGATGGCCCAGTGTTTCACCAACTAGAAGAAAAGATTGCACCTTGACTATCTCATGAAAGAGAACACTCCAAATTTCGAGAAGATTCAATATCAAAAGTTAAAACCATTCTGGGCTGAGTTTGTGAATTACAAGACATCAGAAAAAGCTAAGAAAATGTCTGAAACGAATAAGGTAAATGATGCTAACAAGAAGTATCACCATACTATGGGGCAAGGTGGCTACAGGGCTGGCATTCCTAAGTGGAAGAAACTTGAGGATGAACTGCGTGCTAAGAAGTTCATCCCAGAGACAGACGATTGGATCGAACATGCAAAGAATTGGTTTTACGGGCATGGGGGCACGTTGGACTTGGAAGGGAAGTGTATATATAACATAAGACATAAAGAATACCCCTTGCCAATCGAGAACATAAGAAAAGCAGTAAAGGCTGTGGTAGATGGGGACTTCATTCCCGATAGAGAGAATGACGAGCTCACACTTGCCCTTGGGAATAAGGAACACTATGGCCGAACACGAGGCACAATAGGCTCCCAACCATGGAGCACTGGGTTTCCCGAAGAGAGGAAGAAATATCTTGATAGAAGTCGTAAGAGGAGAAAGTACAAGGTGGAAGTTGAAGCAAAAATTCAGGAAGAACGGATGCGTATAATTGAAGAATAGATAAAGCAACAACAATATCAAATTAACGCACTTATCCAGCAAGGTACTACCGGCCAATCTCAGCAGCACATGGTGGTAGAACCTGCATTCGATGCTATCAGCGTATCAAATAATCGAAAAAGCAGTGTGGCTTCCACCGAGGTCCCGGGTTATGACGATGACGATAGTGCACCAACGATGGCTCGTGTTGGATACTCTGTGGATGATATCACGGAGACGACACATTGCGAGCTACATGTCAAAGTTGTGAACATAACAATGAAGGTGGCGATCTTCTATGCCTTACCAATTGGACCTGCACCAACTTACCATTGTCGTCCGGTTCCACAGGGCTACGCTGTTGTTGGGGTGGATGAAGTCATGCACAACTTTTAAGGTTTGACGCTTGACTACCCTGCAGGTGAAGGGGGTGTGACTGAACTGGGAGAAGCAACAAACATCACCATTCTATGGCCAAAGGAATGTATTGTGCTTCTAAATCAGACGCTAAGGCCATCTTCGTTGCCGCCTCACCTGTCTCCAGCGCAGTCGTCGCCTCCGCGGCAGCCGTCTCCGTCGCCTCACCGGTCTCCGTCGCCTCACTAGTCTCCAGCGCAGTCATCGCCGCCGTGGCAACCATCATCGGCGCCTCAGGAAAAAAGTGTAAGCATACCACCGCTACTCTGCGGAGTGGTAAGCGATCGCTGACACGTAAATAGGAGCCTCTTCCAAAAGTACCAAAGGTTCCTCCCAAGAGAGATTATGAATGTACTGAAGAGGAGACTACCGCGATCGTCAAGGCGGAAATGACAGTGTTCTTCGCTAAGCTGAGGCGGCCGAAAGAGCCAGAGTTCCCTAGCACCAAAGAAGATAAAGCCCGAGTGTTCAAAATGCTAAAGGCCCTTCACCAAGCCAAGCCAAAGCTGTCATCAGACTATGAGCGCTCTATTCTCAAGTCACATGCGGCACAACAAGTGTCGAAGAGCACTAGTGCAAGCGGGAAATCTGTTCCCCAGCTCGGAGAACAAACAAAACAATCTTGCGCCCCTCTAAAGGTGATTTCCCATACCAATGTAGGGTCGAGCAAATATGCGGCCGAAGAGCAGTATGATCCAGATTTAGTTGCACTATATGGATAAGCAGCCGCTGCTCAAGGTATGAGTATTTCCCACTACTTATCCTAGTTATAGTACTTCCCCACGGGTGAAGTAGCATACAAATAATAGTACGGGAAACCTCTCGTCAAACCTAAGGAGGTAAAGAATCTTCCAACAAAAAAGTGAAGATTGCATAACTGGTGCATGCATTCCACAAAGGCCGGGGCTAACTGGATACTGCTGAGGGTTACAAAAAAAGCACTACGGGAAAGAATCAGATGACATGGTATCCATTGAATTTTGTGAACTATTTCAATTATTAAATCAAGACGCCTTGGACAAATCGATCATCAGTGCCTATTGTCTGTAAGTACTAATTATGTAATTAATTAAGTCTCTAGCTATCTCACCTTGTTTATTGCATGTATATAATCATACTATAATATGCAGAATGAAGATTCTCGAATGCAGCAGAGGACAAATCTATGAAATTGGGTTCGTTGACCCATATTTTGTTCATCAAGCTAATCTCAAAACAAAACCCTAGGATACGGAGGATAATATTATACATGCGTTAAGGTTTCAAGAAACTATAAGGGAAATACTATTTCCTTACAACTTCAAGTGAGTGTTATTGTCTTGTATACACTTTCTATTTCGCTTATTCGGCGAGTGTATAATTGATGAGTTATGCATGCGTAGCTTCCACTATATTCTGTTAATCATTCAACTTGACAAAGGGCAGGTACTAGTCATGGAATCGAAACATAAACCCCTTGAGATGTGGGCGGACATGCAGATGATTCTTCAGCGATAATTCTAATCATTACGGCACTATATCGGCAACGTTCGTGAATTTCATGATATCAAGTAATTAATAACTTCTTTTATTCATTTTATTCGTCGGGCAACGCTTGGAAACGGTTCACCAAGAAGGCTAGGGGTGTTTGGAAAGAGGAGCTTACATTTAAACCACTAGATGTAAGTACCACTAGCTATATCCGCGCATCTCTTTGATTCTAGTTTTGATACCGTTATCATACTTGATTATTATTTTGATTAAACTCTGTTCTCGTAAAGTGCCTAACGCAGGGACCAGGGAACAATTTATGTGGATACTATGTTTGCAAGTTCATCCGTCAGACGTGCTATGAGAAGGGCAGAAATTTAGAGCAACTTAACATACATAAACAATTTTCATAGTTTTTTATTACCATCAAATTGTGTTTAGTTTAATTCATATAGGTTGACTCCTTTTTTAAATTAGCTCGAACGGCTGCGGGACGGTCTTCTACCAAAGGATCGCCTACGGGCAATTCAGGAGGAATTGGCGGGATTCTTGGATGCGGAAGTCCTAAAACCAAAAGGAGAATACTAGGCGGGTGTATAGGCAATAGGGACTGTACAAAGAGCTTATTTTGTATGTATATATGTGCATGAAAACCCGTGTATCGAATGTAATATGTTTGACACTTGGATCTCTATTGTCATGATGATGTTGTGTAATATAATGGTTCTTTCAATGATGAGTGCAAAACACAAAATAAAAAGTAAAACAACATAAATAAATTCTCTATCGCGGCACAAAAAGTGGCCAAAATGCTGTTGCGGCAAAAAAAAGTGGCCAAAATGAATTCTCTGTTGCGGCAGAGAAATGTGCGAAATCTCTGCCGCGGCAGAGTGTGATATGTCCCGGTTCGTGTTACGAACTGGGACGGTTGCCCCCCGCTCGCGCGGAGCAGCGGCCACGTGGAGCACATTTTTTCCCGGTTCGTGGACCAACCGGGACTAAAGGGTGGGGGCTTTAGTCCCAATTGACCCGTCCCGGTTGGGCAACCGGGACTAAAGACCCTTACGAACCGGGATGATTAGGGCTGTTTCCACCAGTGATGGGGAACGCTTTCAACATTGCACTTGTACATTGTACACAGTTGATATCATGCTCTTTTGTCTATGGATGTCGTCGATGTGAAATGAAATGGGAGCTTGTAAGTCCATGGAGTTATGTATGTGTGTTAGAGAAACGCCTGGGCCGCTAGCCTAAGCCATGCCTAATCATGGTGGAAACTTGCAGCATCACCATAGTGATCAATCTATGAAGAATTGTTCTTATAAAAAAAGAGATAGAAAAAGAGATTGAGAAAAGGAAAAATATATGAGAAAAGAGGAAAGAGAGAAAAAAGCACCATTTTCCCATGGTAAATAAGAAGACTGCTGAGATGCTCATTATCTGTTTGCCTTGTCATTTTGATTATGGGATAGCTCCTATATCATGTGCAAGGGGTACCCCAATGGCGGTTCTCTATGATACACATGTACTTACTATGACAAGAACTTGCAAGTAACTAACCTTGAGTAGCGTGAGGAGCGGCCCTCGTATTCAAGGGACATGAGATTGCCAACTTATACTTTGTCAAGCATATACTCCATAATTTGTTCACTTTAACCTTAATCACTTCAAGATGCTTATGATAGGGGCAATGAGAGCTGAAAGCTAACAAGTACCATAATTTTTTTAAGCTCTTTTTGAGACTTGAAATCCCTACTTCCCTTTATGAAGGGCCATTCTTCCATTTTATATTGAGTCTCCACCTTCTATCTTTAGGCACCAATTAAGAAAGCATAGTTGCCATTCTTAGTTCTATGTGCATTGTTCCAAAACTTATTGATTGATGCATATTGTTGATATTGCTTATTCTTGTGCTATTTGTATCTAGTCACTCTTATGAACTTTGAAGGTGTCCTACGCATTTATTTGCTACTCCATGAGGGACAAGCTGAATGCCACTATGCCATGTTTTCTGTTTGTGAAACAAACAAACATTTTTCAATGCATGTTATTCATGATCTTTGTTTCTAACCTTTCATGTTGCATGCATAGTTACTTTGTCTTACTGTTAGAACTCCATCTTTCATGCTCATGTTTAGAGTTCTTTCATCCCAGCTTTCAACGCTTGCAAACGTTTTATCTTGATTTTGATGGTGCATGTCATCTAAAAAATTATTCTTTTTTATCACTTACCTACTCGAGGACGAGCAGGAGTTAAGCTTAGGGATGCTTGATACGTTGGAAACGTATCTATAATTTTTGATGTTCCATGCTTGTTTAGTATCTACTTTGCTATGTTTTGTCTACACTTTGAGGTATTTTTATACACTTTATAGAACTAACCTATTGACAAGATGCCATAGTGCCAGTTGCCTGTTTTCTGCTTTGGTTTCAAAAAGCTAAAAAATGAATATTTTCGGAATTGGACGGGACAAAAGCAAAAATTCATACTTTTCCCTGAACGACACGGAAAATCGAAGATGAGACGGAGGAGGACACCAGGGTGGCCACACCCTAGGTGGGCGCGGGGCCCACCCTGGCCATGCCCATAGGGGGTGTGGGCCCCCTGTCCCTCCATCGACCTTGCCTACTTCTCCTATAAAATATCCTGAGGAGAAAACCCTAAATCATCTAGAAGAAATCCACGAAAACCTCCACAACACCGCTGCCACCGAAGGGGAGATTCGGGGGACAAAAAGTCTCTGTTCCGACACCCTTTCGGGACAGGGAAGTACCCCCGGAGCCATATCCATCGATCTCCACCACCATCTCCATCACCGTTGCTGATTCCCTTGATGAGGAGGGAGTAGTTCTTCCTCGAGGCTAAGGACTCTATCGGTAGCTATGTGTTCATGTCTCTCTCTCTATGCATGATCTTGTTGTGGTCATGAGCTTTGTAATCAAGTAGATTTGCTTTGCTACTCGAGTGCTTCAATAGATCTTTGCTCTCCCCATGTGTGCGAAAGTGACATCGTGCATGCCATGGTGGCACTTAGGCTAGAGTCTACATAAATACTCATTGTGCTTTAATAGATCTATGATTTTCCCCACGTGTGTGAAAGTGACAGCGTGCGCGCCGTGTGTGGCACTTAAGCTAGATTACATATATATTTGTCATGAGTATATTTTGAGTTGGTTTTCTCTATGAAATTGTGGTGTTTGTTGGAACCATCTAGCGCTCAAGGTGACAGTGTGGGGTTATCTAGATTGGGAAAGGCAGACTTTGAGGGGTGTTGTTATAGCCCTACCATGGATTAGAGTGTCCAACCAGAGAGTAGTTAAGAGTAGTATCATGAAGAGAGGATATTTATATGAGAGAGTGTTCACTAGTGAAAGTATGATCCCTAGGCCTTGTTTCTAAACATTGAAACACCGTTTACATCTAGATCTGTTGCATGTTTGTTTGGTTGCCACCATCTTTATTTCAGTTTGTGTAACATCCCTAAAATCATGTTTTTCAAAAGTTTGCATATCATCCATGCATGCATAATCATTTAGGGATCATTTTCAAAGTCATTAAAAAAATAGAAGCATTTGGGTGCTTATTATTTTATGTAAGCAAGCATTGATCCAATGCTACTTTCTAGAGAGAGAATTTTTGTTTCAAACCAAGGATTGTTTGTTCATGAGATGGTGTGGTTGAGTTCCAAGCTTGGACAAAATTTTCCAAAACAAATAATGGTTTGAAAACCATTTTCAAATCTTTATCAAATCTTGTGCTAAGGCACTGTTTATTTTAAAATTTCAAAGGAACCAAACTAGTCCAGTGTGACAGCATGGTTTCATACTCAAAATTATGCAGGTTTCACTTTATAAGATTCCAGAAAGATTTGGAATTCAAATGCTTTTGAATTTATTTGAAAAGGATTCCTGAAAATTGATTTAGAAAAAGAAAAAGGATTAGAAAACAGAACTGGGCCTGGCGCCACTCTTTCGGCCCAACAGACAAAGCAGCCCACCCGGGGTTTTCTTTTCCCTTGTTTCTCACCGCAGCCGCGTGCACCCACCCGTTGACAGCTTGACCCCACCGTTCCCCGTCAACTTCGTCCTCAATCAACGCGCGGCCGAGCCGTTCCGCCGTTACCTCGCCGCAGTCACTGCTCGCTTAAATCCCATTGATGCAGGGAGTAATCGCCGCCCCGCTCCTGGCTATTTAATCTCCTCTTCACCACAGTCATTTCCCCTCACACCACACGCTCGCTCCGCCACCAGGCTGCCACAATTTCGCGTTGCAACGCCGCTGTACCAACGGACTCCGGCGGTGAATTCCGGTGAGCACACTTTGCCCCTTGCCTTTTAAACTTGCCAGAATGATCTTCGCAACCGCACGCATCGTTTAACCCTGTTGGTGCATGCTAGGGCCATCCAGAGCCTCGCCGGCGTCAACACTAGAACGCCACCGATGACCACGTCCAGTCCGGCGAGTTCTCCCCGTAAGCTCCGACCGCCCCTTTTCCTCTCTTTGATGCTCACGTGTTCGCCAGGATTGTGCGCGTCTAATGACACCATCCGTTTTGCCAGGCGCGGTCTATATCTTCGCCAACGACGACGAGCGACCGTAACCGACGGCAGTAGGTTCTCCGGCGAGCAATAGCGGTCGAGTCTGTGCGCCCCTGTCCCTCCCTCGACCACCTTAAGCACCGCAGCAACCACGCGAACCCAGTAAGCATCCCCACTCCTCCCCGCGCGACCTAAATCGCCGGCAACTTCTCTGACAGAGCCGCGCCGCTGCACCGCCGCCGCTGGCGCCGCCCATCCTTGGTCGCATGCTTAACAGCCGTATGATCTAGATCCAGCGCTCTAGATTAGATCTGAAACGAAGCGGTAAGTGACGATCTGAGCCGTACATGTTAAGTTAGATCTGACGGTCCGCGAGTGTGATCCGGTGCGAAACGGTATTAGCCAATCAGACGCTGTGGTGTGGCTAGTTCTTTGTTTTAAAATCAGAATTTAGATCTATTAGTGATTCAAACTTGCAAAATTCATAACTTTTGATCCACACGTTCAAATTTTGCAAACTTTATATCATTGGAATCAGGAGAGAAAATCCTATCTGTTTATGCAATGTGTTTAATGTTTTGCCTCTGAAAAAATGGTTGTTTTTGCAGAAACATTTGTAGGCCTAATTTGAGTATGGAAATTATTTGAAAAATGTTTTAAAGATCAAATAAAGATTATTTTTGAGTATCTTGGTCTTGTTTATGTTTCAATACTATACACTTGTCTTGTTTCGTGTAGAAAAATCATCACATGGCATTTGCATGCATTCATCTGTTTTTGTTTGTATATTTTTGATATGTGATTTTGGTGCCATTATTTTATGTGTAGATTTTGGTGCAAATAGTGATTGTGGTTGTGAAGATTGTTGCTACTCCCCAAACTACCAAGGCAAGTGGTGATTCATGATTTTATTCCTATAATTTTCACCTATGCATTAGAAATATTTTGTATAGAAACTTGCATGAATATTTTGCTAAGTATCTTATTGCTATGCTTGGGAAATCCTAGTAGTTGTAGAATTGTTAGAATTTCCTCTAAGTTAAGATGCTTACCATTACCATGCTTAGCCTAGCTAGTAGCAACCAAGGGTGGTTTATATATTCATGCTATATGAAATATTTCTAAGTCCTTGACTTGTTTTTGCTAATAAAACAACTAAGTGAATGAAACACCTGGGTGGAATGGAAAGAATGGTTTGTGTTGAGTGGTTACACAAGGCCCGTTTCTATGGTTTACCTTGTGTATCTCACTTCTGGAAAGCCACCCAGGAACAAAGGGATTTGAGATGCCAAATGTTAAGAAGCTTCTAGTGCAGCCACATGGCAATATGGGCTCTGCCTGGATCACATAGGTTGCAATAACTTAGCCATTTGGACAGTTGGTGGTAGTGGGATGATAGGTTGGAACGCGTCCATTTGGTCTAAGGGAAGGCTTCTGAAAGGTCCTGTCTTGGTGAAAATCAAGTCTTGTGGGGAAAGTGCACAACCTCTGCAGATGGAAGAATCTAAGTACTTAGCCATGTCCCTGGTATTGGACAACATGAGCATCAAGACATGGAAGCTATCAAGAATCTCCTCATCCCAATTTTCTAAGTTAAAACTGGTGGTTGAACAAGGGTGAAGGATCACCAATGTCTATTGGTGATTCCTTGGGAAAGTTTTGTCAAAGAAAAACTTAGTGTTTTCAACTAATAGGTAAAATCTATTTTGAGCAAAGCAAGCCTAAGCTACACTTAGCCAAATTAATGTAGTATCTAGATGCTAATATTCTACTAAGGTATCACTTGCCAATACTATTCCAATGTATTGACCCACTATGGCTGTAACTTGTGATGTTGCAGGTTATTCTGATGATGATTAGGGGTTATGAGTCTACACTCAACATGCTTGCCTGTGGCACATGAAGATGAAGACTTATTTATCTTATTCTATATTTGAAATCTTGTATTAGGCCTGTGGCCATGGAGTTGTAAAAGACTATGTTTGTCTCTAGAATGATATGTAATAATGACCTTTGTTTCTGTGTACTTCATCTTAAACTATGGATGCTAGCATTGATCCAGGGACTAGCATTGCAATCACAGGGATCCTTACCTTTATAAAGGGAGGGATCTTATAGATGGTATCAAAGCACTGTGTTGCCTGTAGGATTATGACTCTAGGATTGGATTAGAAACCACTAAGGAAAATTTTTCAACAATCTCCACACTTGTCTTTTCTTCTCGTAAACTTTTCTAATTCTTCTTTCTCATCTCTATTTGTAGATGAACTCCATCAATGAAGCTGTAAGGAAGGGACCACTCATGACCATGACACTAGAGTGTGATACTAAATTTCCAAAGGCCCTCAGGAACCTTATGGTTACCATGGGGATGCATGGTGCAGCTGTGTACAAAGGTTTCCCTATGATGGATGAAGGAGAAGAATATTGGTGGGTGCAACTTCACTTGTACAAAAACAAGGAAGACAACCACAAAGAATCACGATTCTGCATGGTCACCAACTCAGTGATGCACACCACATTCTTTGATTCTGCAAGGGATGCAGCTTGGAAGGCCATCAAAGAACTTGGTGATAGACTCAAGTGCCGAATGCTCAACACCCAAAATGACCTTTGAGAAGAAAAGAAACCTACCCAAGAGTTGGAAACTACCAACCAACAACTAAGGGAAGACATCATAGACTTGATTTTGGAATCTTGTGAACAAGATAGGCAGATGGCTACTAAGGATGCTTTGATAGCCATTTTGTCTAGTGAGTGAGAGTTGTAACGTACTTCGTTAGTTGGACCAGCACACTTATCATTTTATTTCCAAAATTTTGTCTAAGTTATGTTGAACCTTGAATGCTTGTAATAGATTTATGTGTGCCATGGCTTGTATTTGTGATATGCTTGTGGTGCTTTGTCTTGTGAATTTCTCTATCTATGTTGATTCTAACTTTTTCTATCTTATAAAATAGATGCCTAATGTTACTATCAGCACGGCTGAAGAGTTCAAGGGAACTCATTTTGGCACTTGTCTTATTGAGCTCACTAGTGTGCTCAATCTTCCGCTTCCTAGCATCATGATGCTTCCCCTCACCAAGTTTGAAAGGAAGGACCTTTGGGGATTCAAGGTTACTCAGCCAGGACGCTAGACTGAGCCAGCCACGGAGGCCATCACTTTCAAGCTCATGCATGATGACAAGGAGAGAGGCCTAGAGGTAGTCATGCAAGATTTACTTGGGCGTTTGTTAGGGAGACACTCTCAGGAGATTAGAGGTACTCACTTCCACGCCTTCAGAAGACGCGACGAGGATGGTGAGGCTATTGACTTCGAGGATGCTGCTAGAGAGACGGCAGAGCCGATTCGTCTGTACCTCCAGAACCTAGAGGTTCTTCTTAGGCACCTAGATACTGATAGGACCAACGTCATGCTTAGCAATGACGAACTCCAGGTGCAACTTTGTGAGAAGGACAAGCTCTTCGCGGAGCAAGATGAGTGTAAGGTTCCCAACCTTTAGTAAGGTAGATATCCCTGTGTTTACAATGCTAGTCCCTGTCAATAGCTAGCATCCACAGTTAAGATGTAATATCAAGAAACAAAGGTCATAATACAACTTTATAACCAGGAATAAAATAATTTATTACATCTTACATAGATCATTTGGCTATCACATTACAATGCAGCAGAATATAACAATAGCATGGGGTCCTTCATCTTCAAAGTGCCACAGGCAAACATGTTGGTTGTAGACTTGTAATCCTATTTCAACACACTTCACTAATATCAAACAAACCTGCAATAGAACAAGTTACAGCCACAAGGGTCAATACATTTGAATTGTATTCGCAAGTGATACTATGGTAGTATAGTGGAGTCTATCATCTATATGCATTTGGCTAAGTGGAGCTTAGGCTTGCTTTGCTCAAAATAGTTTTTCCTTATCATTTGAAAAACACTAAGTTTTTGTTTATCAAAATCACCCAAGGCATCTCCCAATAGAAATTGGTGATCCTTCAACCCTTGTTCAACCACAAGTTTTTAACTTAGAAATTGGGATGAGGAGATTCTTGATAACTTCCATGTCTTGATGCTCAAATTGTCCTTTACCAGGGACATGGCTAAGTACTTAGATTTTACACTCTGTAGAGGTGGTGCACTTTCCCCACAAGACTTGGTTTCACCAAGACAAGATCTTTCCGAAGCCTTCCCATAGACCAGAATGGACGCGCTCCAACCTATCATTCCCCTACCACCAACTATCCATTTGGCTAAGTTATTGCAACCTATATGATCCAGGCAGAGCCCATAATACCATGTGGCTGCACTTGAAGCTTCTCAACATTTGACATCTCAAATCTCTTTGTTCCTAGGTGGCCATCCACAAGTGAGATACACATGGTAAACCATAGAAATGGGCCTTGTGAACCACTCAACACAAACCATTCCTTCCATTCCACCCAGGTGATTCATTCACTTAGTTGTTTTATTAAACAAAACACAAGTCCTTGACTTAGAAATATTCTATAGCATGAAATATAATCCACCCTTGTTTTCTACTAGCTAATCTAAGCATGATAGTAGTAGGAGTCTTAACTTAGGAAATTTCTACTAAGGTTTCATCTACTAGGATTTCCCATGGCATAGTTTATACTTAGTAAAAATTCCATGCAAGTCCTACTTAGAAATATCACTAATGCATAGTGAAAATAATGGGACAAAAGTATGAAGCATCACTTGCCTTTTTGGTAGATAATATAAGTTCACTCCTTGATCTTGCAATATTCACACTCTTCAAATCACTACAATTCAATCAAGCAAACAATATTTCAAACTACCATTCAAGCAAACATCACATAAAATAATAGAAACAAGGTAATGCATGCAATCATGCTAAAGATTGTTTTATTTGTAAAAGTGGTTTATAATGGGTTATAAACATTGGAAAACACATATTGGTCATTTTATATAAGTGGAAAAATCATTTGCAAAAGATTTTACTTATAAATCATTTTTAAACCAAATCATTATTTTATGTGGTTGAAAATGCCTTTAGCAAAGCAATAATTTTTATAGGGTTCACCAAAAACACTTTCAAATCATAAAACCTTGTGTTTAGGGTCAGAGAGTTTAAATCAAAACATTTCCCAAAGGTTTTCTCCAAAAAGCATTTTTAATATATAAACAATATTTTTATTTGACTAGAAATGCTTTAAATCAAATATTTATTCTTTTGCTTCACAAAATATGTTTTTGAAACCACAAATTGATTTCTATGGTCAGTAGGTTCAAAACAAACCATTTTCCAAAGGTTTTATCTCAAAAATCATTTTAGAAAAAAATTTATATTCTAAATATGCCTACACAAGTTTGTGCAAAAACATTCAATTTAACAAAAACATTTTACTAAACAAAGTGCATGGTCAAAAAGTACTTGTTTTGCTGAATCCATTGATATAAAATTTGCAAAATTTGGACGTGTGGTTTGAAAGTTATGAATTTTACAAAATTGAACAACAAATAGATCAAATCTGTTTTTATTAAAACAGACAGGGCCACGTGGAACGTTTCTATTGGTCCATACCGTTTCGCTCGGATAGGTCGTTGTGAAGCGTTGGATCTAAGTTAGATCAAGCGGCGTAGAGACACTCGTACCCTTTCGTTTAAGTCAACCTATCCTAACCGTGCGATCGAGATCTGATGGCTGTGGTGCTCTGACCAAAGATTGGCGGCGCAATCCAGAGACGAGCGGCGGCGCGGCTCTGCTGGCGGCGGTTCTGGAGAAGCAGGAAGCAAGAGAGGAGGAGATATGGCTCACCAGGTTCACAGGAGGTTACAGAAGCTCGACGTGGTCGTTTCAGCATCAAGGGCGCACGATGTTACTAGCTATTGCTCGCCGTAGTTCGTGGAACCGTCGGGTGCGGTCAGTCGTCGACGAAGGCGACTCTATGGTGCACAAGAGAGCAAGCAAATGGCGTGGTTAGATGCACAGATGAGTGGAGAGTATCGGAGCATCAAAGAGGAGTGGAGGCGCGGTCAGAGACTACCTGTAGGGCTCGTCGGAGTAGAGGCAGACGACGGATGCGAGAGGTTGTCTTCGTTGCCGATGTTGTGGAGCGCGCGGGGGCGAGCTGGCGCTATGGGGAGGTTCGCCAGGAGATGGGGAGAAAGTGAGCGTGCAGTGGGAGGCGAGGGGCGGCGGATATTGGCTGGAATCAATGGAATTGCTTGCCGGAGACAGTGGCGGCGCCTGGAGAAATTCTTCCAGCCTAGGGGAGGAGAGTGTGTGACGTCTAAGGGGGAAAGAGAGAGGGGACATGGGCGATTATGAGGGCGTCGTTGCAGCGAGGAATTAATCGGCCATTTACGCGTATTGACACTACGAAATCAATGCAGAAATGGCGAGAATTTTGGGGAGGAACGGGTCGCGCTAAGGTGGCGATGGGGTCCACTTGTCGGTTAAAGAGAAAAGGGGAAAGTGGGTCCAGCTCGTCAGTGGGTTTGCGGGTTCCTTCTGCGGTGATAAAAACGTTTCGGGGAGAGAGGGAGAGGTGGGCTGCTGGGCCTGGACTGGGCTTTACCGAGCTGGGCTGCTTTTGTTTATTTTTTTTGTATAGATTCTTTTTCCCTTTTTCCATTTCTATTAATCTGTTTTGATTTTGTTTAATTATTTCAAACATCAATTTGATTTCAAACCTCAACCAAAATTTGTGTAGATTCATATACTGATTAATAACACACTCCAAAGGCAAATTTAGAATAATATATTTATTATTTTTTGGGTCTTTTAATTATTTAAAATAGGCTCTAGTATTATTTAAATAAGATTTAATAATATTTTTCAATCTCCATTTGAATTCAAATCACCACCAAACTTTGGGTGAATTTTAATTCTGTTTATCAACATATTTCAAAGTCCAAAATAGAACAATTATTTTTAGGGTTTATTATTTATTTTAAAAATAATAATTAAATAGACTTTAGTCTTTAATTCAAAATAGGATTCAAATATGTTTAAAACTCTATTTGACTTTCTAAATTTTTCCAAAACCTTTTCAGTAGGTTTTAATTGAAATTATAAAACACTTTGGAATTTTATTTAAAACACTTTAATAAGTTTTTAATGTTTATTTTAAAATGGAAAAAGCCTTTACTCAAATATAATTGGGTATAATAAATCCTTATTATTTTATTTAAATAATCCTTTACTCTTTTTATCAGATAGAAATATTTTATTTCATTTGTTTACCCAAGATTTAATTTGGCCCTTTAAAATAGTCCTTATTTATATTTCTACCTTTGCTTTTGAAAACCATATCTTTTTATTAAAAGATCCAAAAATAGTGATTCCAACTATTATAACTTTATTTATTATTTGTTTATCTTTTTAAATCTCTTTAGGATTTTATTTGATAAAAATAGGTTTTGATGTTTCCAATTGGAATCAAAAAGTTTCTTCTCACCCTAAATTTCAACAATTTTTTTTCACATTACAAGATTTGGAAAATCTTGGGATGCAACAATGAGATAGTCAAGGAAATGGAGGCCAAGTTTGAGAGTCAGAATAGAAAGTTCAAGAGTCAAGAGAAAAGAGTCCAAGATAGGAACAAGAGGATTCAAGAGATGACTGCAGAACTAGAGGCCAAGGACTTCGAGCTCGAGCATCAGCAGGTTGTGATTGAGAGACTTCGTTCACAGAAGAGAGCTCTCAAAGCCAAGGTGGAGGCCTTGACTACCAATGTCGAGGAGTACAAGACCGCTATGGAGAATGCAGGTCTTACACTTGTCAATGAGGAGGTTGATGCAGAGGAGTAGTGAGGACTACTCATTTATCTTATATTTACCATGCTTTTGATTATTGAGTCGCAATGATCATCCAACATGTGGATGGCTTGCTATTGGTGTGTTTGCTTTTCAAACTTGTTGTCTATGTTGTTGAACTTTTTATTTTGATGCTTGTTTGGTGATTGATTATGTGTTGTATTGTGCATGTTACGCATCTATGGGTATCTCATTCTTATCCTTATGAAAACCACAGATGCCTCCTCGACGTGCCAATCCCAACCCGAACAACAATAATGTCACCCCCGAGATGCAGCAGCTGATGACAGCACAAACACAACTAATGCAGATGATGACTACTTTCATACAGAATCAGAATAACAATAACAACAACAACAACAACAATCAGAACAATCCACCAGGTTTTGACATGCTCACCAGATTCCTAAGACTGGGGCCAGCAAAGTTCTCAAGAACTACTGATCCCATGGTGGCCAATGATTGGCTACGCTCAGTGAACAAGGATTTGGTAACTGTTGGCTGTACTGATCAGGAGAAAGTCAGGTTTGCAGCACACTTGTTGGAAGGACCAGCAGCTACTTGGTGGGATAACTTCCAAATCACCACTCCCATTGAGGATGTGACATGGGCTATCTTTGAAGATGGTTTCCATACAGCTCACATCTCATCCGGAGTGATGAGTTTGAAGAAGGAGTTCCATAACTTGAAGCAGCGCCACCGCAGCGTGGCTGAATATATTGAGGAGTTAAACAATCTGGCGCGTTATGCACCAGATGAAGTTGATACTGATGCCAATAGGAAAGAGAAGTTCCTCGAAGGATTGAATGATGAACTGAATCTACAACTATCTGTGGCCTATGTCCCCATATATCAATCTCTTTGTGACAAGGCTGCCATCTTGGAGAGCAAGATGAAACAGGTTGAAAGCAGGAAGAGGAAACACTCTGACAAGCACAGCTCGAGATTGTCTCACAAGCGTTCCCATTATGATGATAGTGGGAGTTCTGGATCCCACAAGCATGGAAAGTACAACAACCACCACAACCACAACCGTCATCATGACAACAAGCATCACCGTGGTCATGACAATGACATGTACAAAAATCACAAGATTGGACACAAGAGCCACCACAATGGAAGTGGTAGTGGATGCCAGCCTGTCAAGAAGGATCTTAGCCAGGTTGAATGTTTCAAGTGCAAGAAGATGGGGAATTATGCAAATGAATGCCCAGAAAAGAAAGTTGAAGGACCCAACAAGCCCAACCCTTTCCAGAAGGGACAAGTGAACCACATCAATGTGGAAGAAATCTATGAGGAACCTGATGCTGTTACTGGTAAGTTCAAACTCAATTTTGTTCCAGCATTTGTTCTCTTTGATACTGGTGCATCTCATTCATTCATATCAAGAGCATTTGTTGAAAGAAATGAACTACCAGTAGAAACTATTGGGTGTCCTATAAAAGTAAGTTCTCCTGGCGGAGAAATGATAGTGAACTCAGGATGTCATGATCTAGTCATAGAGTTTGGGAAGTATAAGTTTCCCGTTAATCTGATAATCCTAAATTCCCAAGGATTGGATGTCATTTTGGGAATGGATTGGATGACCAAGCACAAGGGAGTGCTAGATTGTGCCAACCATACTGTCACACTCACAACTCTAGAAAACAAAAGGATTAGATTCAAGACTAACTTTGAACCAAAAGGGAGTAAGCTAAATTATCTTAAGGTGTTAGCATAGATAGTGTGCCAATTGTGAGTGAATATCCGGATGTGTTTCCGAAAGAATTACCAGGAATGCCACCAGATAGAGATGTGGAGTTTCTGATTGATTTGCTACCAGTATCGGGACCAATAGCAAAGAGACCTTACAAGATGTCAGTTGAGGAGTTGAAAGAACTCAAGAAACAACTTGGAGAACAGTTGCAGAAAGGATTTATTTAACCAAGTTCTTCATCCTGGGGAGCACCAGTTTTGTTTGTAGAAAAGAAAGATAGAAGTCAAAGGTTATGCATAGATTATCGTTCACTCAATGAGGTGACTATCAAGAAAAAATACCCTTTGCCTAGAATCAATGACTTGTTTGATCAGCTAGAAGGAGCCTGTGTGTTCTCAAAGATTGATCTCCGGTCAGGTTATTTCCAACTCAAGATAAGAGAACAAGACATACCTAAGACAGCATTCACCACTAGGTATGGATTGTATGAGTATACCGTGATGCCATTTGGTTTGACCAATGCACCAGCTTATTTCATGAATATGATGAACAAGGTGTTCATGGAGTTCCTTGACAAGTTTGTTGTCGTATTCATCGATGACATTTTGATCTACTCCAAGAGAAAAGAAGAGCATGAAGGACATTTGCGTTTGATACTTGAGAAGCTTAGAGAGCATAAGCTGTATGCCAAATTCAGCAAGTGTGAATTTTGGTTGAATGAAGTTAGATTTCTTGGACACGTTGTGTCAGGAGATGGTGTAGCAGTTGATCCCGCAAAAGTGT
Source organism: Avena sativa (assembly GCA_916181665.1). Lineage (NCBI taxonomy): Eukaryota > Viridiplantae > Streptophyta > Magnoliopsida > Poales > Poaceae > Avena > Avena sativa. The sequence continues at coordinate 293,202,715 of OV702296.1, forward strand.
CAGCTGTAACTGAGTGGGAATCTCCTAAGTCAGTGAAAGAGGTTCGTAGTTTCCTTGGCTTGGCAGGATACTACAGAAGGTTCATTGAAAATTTCTCCAAGGTAGCTAAGCCAATGATAGAGTTGCTAAAGAAAGACAAGAAATTTGCTTGGTCTGAAGGATGTGAACTCAGTTTCCAAGAATTGAAGAAGAGACTAGTGACAGCACCAGTCTTATGTTTGCCAGATTTGGAAAAAGATTTCCAAGTATATTGTGATGCATCTCATCATGGATTAGGTGAAGTTCTAATGCAATAAGGGAAAGTTGTGGCTTATGCCTTGAGACAACTCAAAACTCATGAGGTAAATTACCCTACTCATGATTTAGAGTTAGCCTCTGTTGTCCATGCACTCAAAACACGGAGACACTATCTTTTGGGAAAGTGATGTGAAGTGTTCAGAGATCACAAAAGTTTGAAGTATATCTTCACTCAAAAAGAAATCAACATGAGACAAAGAAGATGGCTAGAACTCATCAAGGACTATGACTTGAGTTTGCAATACCACCCCGGTAAAGCAAATGTTGTAGCAGATGCTCTAAGCCGTAAGGTTTTTGTGAATGGCCTTACTAAGGGAGAGTTGCCAGATGATCTGTGTGCCCAATTTAGAGATCTCAGATTGGAAATTGTGCCTGAGGGACATCTCATGTCATTGGATGTTCAACCCACTTTGTTGGACAAAATCAAAGAAGCCCAAAAGACAGATAAGGAAATTGAAGAGATTAAGGAAAAGATTGGTAAAGGAAAAGCCAAAGGATTCCATGAAGATGAACAGGGTACTTTATGGTATGGAAAACGTATTTGCGTTCCGCAAGATCCGGAACTTCGGAAACTGATTTTACAAGAAGCACACAACTCACCATATTACATTCATCCGGGTAACACCAAAATGTACATGGATATGAAGGAAAGATTTTGGTGGAATAATCTCAAGAAGGACATCACCGAACATATTGCTTTGTGTGATGTATGTAGTAGAGTGAAAGCGGAACATCAGAAACCAGCAGGATTGCTACAACCACTACCTATTCCTGATTGGAAGTGGGAGAAGATTGGCATGGATTTCATCACTGGATTGCCAAGGACCAGGTCAGGATATGATTCTATTTGGGTAGTAGTGGATCGCCTAACTAAAGTGGCTCATTTCATACCCGTGAAGACAACCTACACAAGTGCTAAGTTAGCCAAGATCTATATGAGTAGGATTGCATGTCTGCATGGAGTACCCAAGAGTATTGTGTCTGATAGGGGAACTCAATTCACTTCTCATTTTTGGAGACAATTAGATGAGTCATTGGGAACGAGGTTGGAATTCAGCACTGCTTTTCATCCTCAGACTGATGGACAAACAGAAAGGACCAACCATATTCTTGAAGATATGTTGAGAGCATGTGCTCTAGACTATGGAGCTAGTTGGGATGAAAGTCTGCCTTATGCAGAATTCTCTTACAATAACAGCTATCAAGCCAGTATTGAGATGGCACCATTTGAGTTTCTCTATGGAAGAAAGTGTACCACCCCATTACTATGGAATGGTGTGGGAGAAAGAAGTTTGTTCGGACCAGAACTAATCAAAGAGGCTGAAGAGAAAGTCAAGCTAGTTAAGGACAGATTGAAGATAGCACGGTCTCGACAGAAGAGCTAAGCAGATCCTAAGCGTAGAGAAGTCGCCTATGAAGTAGGTGATAGAGCTTATCTTAGAGTGTCACCACTTCGTGGAGTGAAGAGATTTGGAGTCAAAGGAAAATTGGCCCCAAGATATGTTGGACAATTCAAGATTCTGAGTCGTAAAGGAGAAGTAGCTTATGAGATTGAATTGCCAGAATCATTGTCTGCCGTTCACAATGTGTTTCATGTGAGTCAGCTTAAAAAATGTCATCCAGAGATGGAAGAGACTTCTTTGAAGGATACCATACCTTTGGAAGAGGTTCAATTGGAAAGTGATCTACTTATGAGGAAAAACCTATCAAGATTCTTGAGACTACAGAAAGAATTACTCGGACTAAGACTATCAAGTTCTGCAAAGTTCAATGGAACCATCATTCCGAAGAAGAAGCAACATGGGAAAGAGAAGATGATCTTCGGAAAGACCACCCTCACCTATTTGCTAGCCAATCTGAATCTCGAGGGCAAGATTCACCTTAAGGGGGTTAGATTTGTAACATCCCTAAAATCATGTTTTTCAAAAGTTTGCATATCATCCATGCATGCATAATCATTTAGGGATCATTTTCAAAGTCATTACAAAAACAGAAGCATTTGGGTGCTTATTATTTTATGTAAGCAAGCATTGATCCAATGCTACTTTCTAGAGAGACAATTTTTGTTTCAAACCAAGGATTATTGGTTCATGAGATGGTGTGGTTGAGTTCCAAGCTTGGACAAAATTTTCCAAAACAAATAATGGTTTTAAAACCATTTTCAAATCTTGTGCTAAGGCACTGTTTATTTTAAAATTTCAAAGGAACCAAACTAGTCCAGTGTGACAGCATGGTTTCATACTCAAAATTATCCAGGTTTCACTTTATAAAAGTCCAGAAAGATTTGGAATTCAAATGATTTTGAATTTATTTGAAAAGGATTCCTGAAAATCGATTTAGAAAAAGAAAAAGGATTAGAAAACAGAACTGGGCCTGGCGCCACTCTTTCGGCCCAACAGACAAAGCAGCCCACTCGGGGTTTTCTTTTCCCTCTGTTTCTCACCGCATCCACGTGCACCCACCGGCTGACAGCTTGACCCCACCGTGCCCCGTCAGCTTCGTCCTCAATCAACGCGCGGCCGAGTCGCTCTGCCGTTACCTCGCCGCAGTCACTGCTCGCTTAAATCCCATTGATGCAGTGAGTAATCACCGCCCCGCTCCTGGCTATTTAATATCCTCTTCACCATGGCCATTTCCCCTCACACCACACGCTCGCTCCGCCACCAGGCTGCCACAATTTCGCGTTGCAACACCGCTGTACCGACGGACTCCGGCGGTGAATTCCGGTGAGCACACTTCGCCCCTTGCCTTTTAAACTTGCCAGAATGATCTTCGCAACCGCGCGCATCGTTTAACCCGTTGGTGCATGCTAGGTCCATTCAGAGCCTCGCCAGCGTCAACACCAGAACGCCACCAACGACCACGTCCATTCCGGGGAGTTCTCCCCATAAGCTCCGACCACCCCTTTTCCTCTCTTTGATGCTCACGTGTTCGTCAGGCTTGTGCACGTCTAATGACACCATCCGTTTTGCCAGGCGTGGTCTATATCTTCGCCAATGACGACAAGCGACCGTAACCGATGGCAGTAGGTTCTCCGGCGAGCAATAGCGGTCGAGTCCGTGCACCCCTGTCCCTCCCTCGACCACCTCGAGCACCGCAGCAACCACGCGAACCCAGTAAGCATCCCCACTCCTCCCCGCGCGACCTAAATTGCCGGCAACTTCTCTGGAAGAGCCGCGCCGCCGCACCGCCGCCGCTGGCGCCGCCCATCCTTGGTCGCATGCTTTATAGCCGTAGGATCTAGATCCAGCACTCTAGATTAGATAAAAAACGAAGCGGTAAGTGACGATCTGAGCTGTACGTGTTAAGTTAGATCTGACGGTCCGCGAGTGTGATCTGGTGCGAAACGGTATCAGCCAATCAGACGCTGCCGCGTGGCTAGTTCTTTGTTTTAAAATCAGAATTTAGATCTATTAGTGATTCAAACTTGCAAAATTCATAACTTTTGATCCCCACGTTCAAGTTTTGCAAACTTTATATCATTGGAATCAGGAGAGAAAATCCTATCTGTTTATGCAATGTGTTTAATGTTTTGCCTCTGAAAAAATGGTTGTTTTTGCAGAAACATTTGTAGGCCTAATTTGAGTATGGAAATTATTTGAAAAATGTTTTAAAGATCAAATAAAGATTATTTTTGAGTATCTTGGTCTTTTTTATGTTTCAATACTATACACTTGTCTTGTTTGGTGTAGAAAAATCATCACATGGCATTTTCATGCATTCATCTATTTTTGTTAGTATATTTTTGATATGTGATTTTGGTGCCATTATTTTATGTGTAGATTTTGGTGCAAATAGTGATTGTGGTTGTGAAGATTGTTGCTACTCCCCAAACTACCAAGGCAAGTGGTGCTTCATGATTTTATTCCTATAATTTTCACCTATGCATTAGAAATATTTTGTATAGAAACTTGCATGAATATTTTGCTAAGTATCTTATTGATATGCTTGGGAAATCCTAGTAGTTGTAGAATTGTTAGAATTTCCTCTAAGTTAAGATGCTTACCATTACCATGCTTAGCCTAGCTAGTAGCAACAAAGGGTGGTTTATATATTCATGCTATATGAAATATTTCTAAGTCCTTCACTTGTTTTTGCTAATAAAACAACTAAGTGAATGAAACACCTGGGTGGAATGGAAAGAATGGTTTGTGTTGAGTGGTTACACAAGGCCCATTTCTATGGTTTACCTTGTGTATCTCACTTGTGTAAAGCCACCCAGGAACAAAGGGATTTGAGATGCCAAATGTTAAGAAGCTTCTAGTGCAGCCACATGGCAATATGGGCTCTGCCTGGATCACATAGGTTGCAATAACTTAGCCATTTGGACAGTTGGTGGTAGTGGGATGATAGGTTGGAACGCGTCCATTTGGTCTAAGGGAAGGCTTCTGAAAGGTCCTGTCTTGGTGAAAATCAAGTCTTGTGGGGAAAGTGCACAACCTCTGCAGATGGAAGAATCTAAGTACTTAGCCATGTCCCTGGTATTGGACAACATGAGCATCAAGACATGAAAGCTATCAAGAATCTCCTCATCCCAATTTTCTAAGTTAAAACTGGTGGTTGAACAAGGGTGAAGGATCACCAATGTCTATTGGTGATTCCTTGGGAAAGTTTTGTCAAAGAAAAACTTAGTGTTTTCAACTAATAGGTAAAATCTATTTTGAGCAAAGCAAGCCTAAGCTACACTTAGCCAAATTAATGTAGTATCTAGATGCTAATATTCTACTAAGGTATCACTTGCCAATACTATTCCAATGTATTGACCCACTATGGCTGTAACTTGTGATGTTGCAGGTTATTCTGATGATGATTAGGGGTTATGAGTCTACACTCAACATGCTTGCCTGTGGCACATGAAGATGAAGACTTATTTATCTTATTATATATTTGAACTCTTGTATTAGGCCTGTGGCCATGGAGTTGTAAAAGACTATGTTTGTCTCTAGAATGATATGTAATAATGACCTTTGTTTCTGTGTACTTCATCTTAAACTGTGGATGCTAGCATTGATCCAGGGACTAGCATTGCAATCACAGGGATCCTTACCTTTATAAAGGGAGAGATCTTACAGTTTGCCTTTAGTCTCTCCCACGTCAACAACAAGTCATAAGCTCTTCTATAGCACTGTTACCACTTGTATTTCACTATCTCTTCGCCGAACTAGTGCACCTATACACCTAACAAGTGTATTGGGTGTGTTGGGACACAAGAGACTTCTTGTATCTTGATTGCAGGGTTGCTTCAAAGGGATACCTTTGACCACTTCCTCCCTGAGTTCGATAAACCTTGGGTAATCCACGTAAGGGAACCTTTTTGCTGTTCTACAAACCTATGCACTTGGAGGCCCAACAACTGTCTACAATAATAGAAGTGCATAGACATCACCCGACACCCTTCCGGAGAGGAGAGATCATCCCGAGGGTCTTCATCACCATGTCAGCCTCCGGTGTGATGCATGAGTGGTTCCACCTTGGACTATGGGTCCATATAGTAGCTAGATGGTTGTTTCTCCTCCTTTGTGATATCATTTTTAGATATTGTGAGCTCCATTCATGATCAAGATCATCTATTTGTAATCATGCATGTTGTGTTTGCGGGGATCCGATGGATATTGAGATTACTATGTCAGAATTATTATTGATTCTATCATGTCTTCTTGATTATTGATTCTATCATGTCTGTGTTGTTTGATATCTTGCATGCTCTCCGCTTCTAGTAGCTATCTTGGCCAAGTAGATGCTAGTGACCCCAAGGGGGATTATTTATGCTCGATAGTGGGTTCATGCCTCTATTGAATCTGGGGAAGTGACTGAAATATCTAAGGTTGTAGATGTGCTATTGTTACTAGGGAGAAAACAACAATCTCTTGTTCATGGAACAATTGTATTGTTTACTTTACACACATTGCTTAAAGCAGTTATCCGTTGCTTGCAACTTAATACTAGAGGGGGTTCGGATGATAACCTGAAGGTGGATTACTAGTCATAGATTCAGTTGGATGGCGGTCTATGTATATTGTTGTAATACCCAATCAAATCTCATAGGATCATGAATGTCTAGTAATGCATCGTTATGCCTTGCTCATTCTTGTCAATTGCACCACTGTAATTTGTTTACCGAACATGTTATGTTATTTATCTTAAGGAGAACACCTCTAGTGAACTGTGGACCCTGGTCCAATCTTTACCATTGATACATCCTCCACTGTTACTGTTTACTTTCTGCAAGAAATCATTACCTTCCACACCATACGTTTAATCCTTTGTTTTCAGCAATTCGGTGAGATTGACAACTGCACTGTTTGTTAGGGAAAAGTCTTGAGTTTGTGTTGTGCAGGTTCCAAGTTGTTAGCAACACCTTGGAGTCATTTCCTTCCTCCTACTGGTTCGATAACCATGGTTTCATAACGGAGGGAAGACTTACTGATGTGCTCATCATACCTTCCTCTTGGGGTTTCCCAACGAAGCTCTACAGTGATCTAAGCCGCATCAAGACGTTTTCTGGCGCTGTTGCTGGGGAGTTAAAGACGGCTTCACAAGGGGAGTCCTTCACAATCTTTCTCTTTAATTTTTTTGTTTTGCTTAGTTTCTTTTGCTTGCTTCTTTTTATAAAAAATTACAAAAAAAAGTTAGTTTTGTTTGGTTTGCTTTTTCCTATCAAAAACACAAAAAAAATAGTCCCTACTCTAGTTGCTATTGCTGTTGGCTTGCTCCACCTTTGCAAAAATGAATTCTGCTGAGAACACCAAGTTGTGTGACTTCACTAGCACAAACAACAGTGATTTCGTGAGTACACCTATTGCTCCACCTGCTCCTAATGCTACCTTTTATGAAATTAATCCTGCTTTGTTGAATCTTGTGATGAAAGAGCAATTTTCTGGTGCTAGTTCTGATGCTGCTGCTGCCCACCTCAATAACTTTGTTGAACTTTGTGAGATGCAAAAATATAAGGATGTATATGGAGATATTATTAAGCTCAAATTGTTTCCTTTCTCCTTAAGAGGAAAATCTAAGTTGCTATCCTTGCCTAGAAATAGTATTGATTCTTGGATTAAGTGCAAAGATGCTTTTATTGGAAAATAATATCCTCCTGCTAAGATTATATATATGAGAAGTGAAATAATTAAATTTAAACAACTTGATAATGAACATGTTTCTCAAGCTTGGGAAAGAATGAAATCTTTGGTAAAGAATTGTCCCACTCATGGACTGACTGCTTGGATGATTATCCAGACTTTTTATGAAGGGTTAAATTTCTCTTCAAGAAATATGTTGGATTCAGCTGCTGGAGGTACCTTTATGACCATTACTTTGGGTTCTGCAACAAAGCTCCTTGATAATATGATGGTCAACTATTCTGAATGGCACACTAAGAGAGCTCCACATGGTAAAAAGGTAAATTATGTTGAAGAAACCTCCTCTTTGAGTGATAAAATTGATGTTATCATGGCTATGCTTGTTAATGGGAAATCTCATATTGATCCAAATAATGTTCCCTTAGCCTCTTTGGTTGCTCAAGAAGAGCAAGTTTTTTTGAAGCATTATGACAGTAGGACCCTTAGGGTTCATATTGCCTATCGAACTATATTATTATAGCCCCCACTCAAGGGGCAAACAGGGTTTACATGGAGAAAATAAAAAATAATATAGTATCAGCGGCCATAAGCCAACAAGAAAACTAAGTTACAAAGAGGCTAAAACAACAGTAATAGTAGGATACAGAGAATCCTTTGTTCTATAAATGAGTAGCCCAAAGTCAAATTTGAATCTGTTCTTCCATGAGTTGACCTCAGTAAAAATGCCATTGAAACAAAGATTATTTCTCTCTTTCCAAATACTCCATGCTGCAGACATAAACATTTCCAAAAACATTAGTCTGTTGTCTCTATTTTTTGATTCAGCAATATTGTCCAGTCGATCACCATGTTGATCCCATGTTATGTTAAGCATAGACCAGCATCCGAAACTAAAACTGCAGTGAAAGAATAAGTGTTCCACTGTCTCCTCCACATTGTCTTGGCAAAGCATACAATTATATCCCGAGTTAAGCTTTTGTTGTTTTCTTTAGAAACAACAATTTCAACAATAATGCCTATAGGAATAATTTTGGTAATAATAATTATAGGCCTTATCCTCCCAATAATGGTAACACTTATGGAAATTCCTACAACAATAATAGAAGTGCTCCTTTTGAACTTGAATTCATGCTTAAAGACTTTATTAGTAAACAAACTATTTCCAACAAGACTGTGGAGGAGCTTTTGAATGTCTAGAAAAATATTTCATCTTTGTCTGAAGCACAATCCTCTTTGATTAATAAAATGGCTGCTAAACCTGAAACATTGGAAAGTACCTGTAACATCCCAGGATTTAGCACCTAGAAATAGAGAGGACACAGGTTTGTGCATTGCATTCATGCATAAGAAAATCCGGGGAATTTTCGTGCAAAACTAAAAGAGCTATGGAGGGATCGGGATCTCTCTTGTACTGAAGGAAACTTCGGAGCAAGTGCGATAGATTTTGACATGACCTTTGTAGAATTCTTTGTTTCAGGGAAAATTGTTCAAACATGTATTTGAATTTCAAATATGAAATTCAAATGAGTTTATAAAATTCACAAATAAGAATTAGAAATATTTAATAACTTGAAATAAAATGATTACATAAATAATATAACAAGGATTCTTTATTAATATAAATATTTATGCACATAGTATTATTTTACAATAGATAAATAAAAGAATTCTTTATATAAGACATTGTCTTTACAATTAGGAAATAAATAAGTAGGAAAAAGAATTTCATAATTGAAATAAATCACAATATTCTTTATTACAATAATATATATGAAATTGTCCTTACAAAAGAATTGTAAAATAAAAAATGAAATAAGTAAACTTTATTGAATTGAATACAATAATACAATGTTTTTACAAAATATCAAACAGAAAAATAAACTACAAAATTTATTACAAAGGAATTCCTAAGCTATTGTTCTCTGATGTCCTTCAACAGTTGACATTTTTTCCTTCTCTTCATTTCCTGAAAACAAAACAAAACAAAAGAAAATAAAGAATGATTAGCTGGTTAGTTTGCTCTCAGAAGTGAACAGTGAGTTGCACTGTTAAAATTTCATCATTGAGATAAATTTTAGAAAGGGGAAAATTTCACCAAATAGTAGCATATGTTCATATCAGTATTTTTGGCCTCAGTACAAGATCATTGGCTTAGGGGCAAGTTTCACCAAAACCAGATAAGAAGGTAAAGAGGTAAAACATCAGGAAATATCAAGCTTTTACTTGATCTGATCCCCAAACCACACGCAAGCGGGCTGCTCACTCACCAGCATGCACTAGTGTGCTGTCAACGCCACAGCAGCAGCCAATGCACATAAAAGGGGTTAACACAACCGCAGCACAACATCTAGTCACTGCCTCAGTTTCCAATCTATCTCAAACCACTACCAAGCTCTCAAGAACACCACAACCAGTATCAGATCATCACTGATCTGTTCAGCTTCATCAACAAGAATCACAAATCCTTCCACCAAACCATCACACCTTAGCCCTGGTTGCTCCCAGGAGCCATCCTAGAGCTAGGACAAGGGGAAATCAAGGCCAAGCTATAGCTCCAGTAAATGAAGATCAGACTACAGCAGTAGGAGCTAGACAGTGGAAAGAGGAGGAAGAGAAGGCCAGTTGTATCAAGACAAGCACACATCTACAACACCAACATCATTCAATTGGTGAGTCACAAATAGATCATACCATCTATCTGTTCTTATTTAGTCTATGAGCATGAATTTTTGGATAAATTGAATCCTCAGAGATACACCCAGGTGGGGTGTATACTCATCACTGGATATTGTAAAAGCCACAAGAAATATCCTGTCCCATCTACAGTTTAGGTAATAGACAGTGCATCTTTGACCAATCTGGTACCTACCAGTTTGCATCTAGAGGAAAGTAAATCCCTGGACGGGTGCTACTGGGCACATCCCAGTTATGGGTAGCACCTCAGTAGCAACCAGCATCAGAGTTATTCCTCTATGATAAAACCACAAGTACAATTTTCAACAAATTAGATAAGCTAATCATTTTCCCAAAAGAGTTAGGAATCAGCCATAATCTTACTGTCATAAGTGACAGAGTGGATGATCACTCAATCATATCCATACAAGCTATCAACTGGACACATTCTCTAAAATAAGCATCACCAAAATGGTGAGCAATTAGCAAACATGCTCTTAATAATTTCATCTATGTTGTAGCAATTACTTATTTAAAGTAATTCTTAGTAATACACCCAAGTGGGGTGTATATTCATCATTGAAGAGATACAAGAATCAAGTGCTATCTTGCCAAGATCTACAGTAAAGTCTCTGGCTATGCATCATAGACCAAGCTGGTGCTTTCTAGTTTAAAACTAGATAATAGCAGGTCTACTGATGAGCTACTACGGGGCACATTCCAAAGAATGGTAGCACCTCTGTAGCAGTTCTATCCTTTATCAGTTTACAAACACAATAAAGCAACTATCAATAGTCATTCAAATCATTTTCCTAATATCCTTAGGAATCATTTACTTAAGTCATCTATCACATGTTGTATCTCAGTCCACATAAGAGGATTCCAATATGATGCTTTCATTCAGCAGCCAAGCTTTAATGACAGCAGATCATGCTAAACATTATCATGTTGTTGTGTAAGTTCCAAGAAGGCATCACAATAACAGGATCATAGCAGCAGAAGCCATTATAATTAGTTGGCAACATGAACAATAAGGAAACATCCTTCTATTGCATCTATCAGTAGTCAAATGAAAAACCCTAAATCATTTTTCTAGTTAATTCACTCAGGAATCAGCTCATTCCAATGGCAAGCTACTCAGTACATATTCTAGATCATTATCATAGTACCCAGGTACATATGTATCTAGATAACAAGAGAATTAGATTCACACAATATTCAATCAAACAGAAACAACTGCCAGGGATACCAAAATCAACATGACATCAGATTTGTCACAGCTCATCCACATAAAAAAATCACACAGCAAGCAACTTGAACCACCACTATTATCCATAGCTAAAGCGATCAACCCTAATTAGGAGCTTATCTCCACAATCACACAGAGAGCAGAGAGGGGAAATTGAGAGAAAACTTACTCGTGTCCTCGCATAGAGGTTGAAGAGGAAGCAGTTGGGGTCGTCGGTGGCTGGTATGGCACGGCGGCACAGGGAGCACGGTGGCACTCGACCTGCACCAAGCCGCAACCTGTAGTCCATCAATATGCCGAAGCACCACCGCTAGCTCAAGAAAGTCGAAAACCTAGCACCAGAAAGAAGATAGGGGCGAGCCGTTATAGCCTTAGAGGCAAATCGAACTGGAGGACCAAGTCGTATAGAAGGAGGCGAAGCTCCGGTGATCGGTGGTGATAACCGGGACGGTCTACACCGCCGGAATCGTCGGGTGACAATGGCGACGGCGGCCAGAGAGGAACGAGAGGGGAGGGGTGTAAGCGTCGCGTGTGTGCGGGTGAGAGGAGAGGAAGAGAGGGGTGGGCTATGGTCTGGATGACCCAGGCCAACTTAGATGGGCCAGGCCAGCCCATGTACCAATCCAAAATAGCCCAAGTCAGATAAAATAAGAAATGAAATAAAAGTAAAATAAATAAATTACCAAAATAACCTTTAAATATTTCTAGCTATAAAAAAATTATAGAAAAATCATAAAAATATATTAATATATTAGAATTATCACCAAAATAATATCCACCTAAGAAAAATATAACTTTACTTATTTAAGTTAATAAATGCAAATAAAGATTAAACACTATTAAATCTTAAGTGAAATTTCATTAAATAAGAAAAAATCCTAATAAATAAATAAAAATCATTTTTGTGTATAAAAATAACTTTACTATTTTATAAAAATATTAACTTAGAGTTTTTACAAATAAAATATAAATCAAATATTTAAAGACACTTAATTCTTTGAAGAATTTTATAAAAATAAAGGTAAGACTTAAAAATAAATAAAATTCATTTTTAAGATCAGTATATTTCACCAGAAAAATACTATATAGATTATTCAAAAACATTTTAAGATAAATAAAATTCATTACTTATTTTACTCAAATTAAATAACCACTTTGTTAATTCTTAAAATTATTTCTTGATTAAGAATAATCACATTTTCTTATCAAATACTAAAACCTTTAAACTTCAATTATTAAGTCTAAATCCATAAATAAAATAAAACTTAAATATAACTATTAGCCTTTAAATGTTTTTATTAAATCTTAAATTAAAAATTAAACTCCTTTTAAATAAATATTATATATCATTCATGTATAAGGGGGTGAATAATATCCATTTCTCAATCACTCTTAAAAATGACTCTAAACTCAAATAAATTTATAAGGTGATCTAATTATGCTCCCATTAATAAATTGCATATTATTAAATTTATCTTTCACTTAAATTAAAAGGAATCATCCTTAATCATATTTGCCAAAACCCTAAAGCTAGATGCTATTCTAAAACTCATCATATTTTATAATTCACTTCTATTTTTATAGTTAACTTTGGTTTAAACAATCATAAACATCTCATTTGAAGTTTATTCATGTTTTTAAAGTTAACTTTGGCCACTTGTACCATCAATCAAAATATGATAACTTAACACCATTCATAACCATCACCAACCCTAATGTAAAACCTAATAAACCTTAAGACTAATTAACCTTGACTAAATACTAGTTTCTTCAAATGTTATTCTTTTTGCCACTTCACACAAACAAGTCTATATTAGTTCCTTCAGCTCTTAAGAACTCAACTCAAGTACTTTTTATCCCAATCACCAGATAACAATTAATCATAATCACATTATTCTATTAGTATTTGTATATTTTGGATTGTTAACACTTAAGTTCCTTATCAATACCATTGCTTATGAAATAAACTTAAAGATAAACCCAATCTTAAAGAAGATACCTAAGATCAACTTATTCAAAATACTAAGGTTTTCACTTTGGGAATTATAAAATTGCATAGCATTATTTATGCATAATGGCATCTTGCTTCTTTAAACATTAGTCCTTACCGGACCAATGATGATGATTTCAGATATTGGATCTTCTATTATCTCGAAGACCGTGAGTGCATAATCTTGCAATCACAAAAGGCAAGTTCACACTTGCTCATGTCCTTTGATTATTTTCTGTAAAGCATTTGAAAAAGATCAGAAAACACTATTTTCATAATAATATGATTATAGGTTATTTACTATGAGGTAATAATCTACTATGAAAGTTCCGGTGGTAAAGGAACATATTATCTAGGACTTAACAACCAATGTCACCAGTGATTCTTGCGTCGTATATTACGCGTTAACCATGAGATTTGGAATGGGACGGAGAAGTCAGCTGGATCGGCTCCCTTTCGCATGCATTGGACACTATTCTAGGCATTTGTAAGTTGCAGATCGTGGGTATAGCCGTTTTACAAAAGACAAATATCTAGTGTTAATGGTTGTTGTGTGTATCCAACTAAGGTATAGCCGTTTTATACGGGGAAAAGTCTACCTTGAGTTTGGTCATCCAACAGTTGTGGTGTATGCGGGGTCACGGAGAAGGACAGTGATTGGCTTGGATCTTAGTCTGGGCCTCATACCAAGGAAGTGTGAACGAGCCTATAACTCGGATGTGCAACAAAGCTAAGATATCTCATGGGTAAAGTGACGCACCTCTGCAGAGTGTAAGAACTGTAACTTGTTACTCCCTATTCCGGGAAGGAGTTACGAACGCTGCGGGAAAGGAACTCCATGAAAGTTCTAGTAAACCCGTGAAGGCTGATGGACATAGCTTTTCATAATAAAATAAACCTTTGAAGAAATGTTTACGAAAACTTGCATTGCCTATGACCTATGGTCTGTGGCTGTAGATAGCGCATCAAACACTTCTCTTTAGTGAATTTGCTGAGTACGCTCGTACTCAACGTATTTTCTTAACCCTTGCTAGATCTCGGAGAAACCAATGATGTTCCCAGGAAATAAGTCACTTGAAGAGTTGAAGATATCTAAGGGAGATCAACGGAGTCGAAGACCTTACCAGAATCTATCGAAGACAAGCCGAGGCGTAGAATAGAAATAAAACTCCTAGAATCTAGAACCTACTTCTGTAGAATAATACTATAGTAGTACTTTCAAGCCTTACACATATATTAATAGTAGTACTTCTAAAGTAAATCCGAGTGGATCTTTCTAGTTCTTTCGGTATAATATTCCTCACTGTCCGAGGAAGCTCTCCGGATCTTTTGTAATATGCTATATGTAATATAAAGTGTTGTCTTGGACCCGCGATGTTTCTGTTGTACCACTCTGAGGGATATAATGCGGATGAACAGTGTTCCATTGGTATTATATCAACGACTATAGTGTACTACACCATGCAGTGGTATGCTGGGTCACCGCAGTACCTTTGCTACTACTCATGCCATACAAGTTACTATTGATGAAAATGTTAGACTGTTAGCTAAATTACATGCTAAGTGGGAAAGAGAAGCTGAAATTGCTAGAAACAATAGTGTTTGTACTATTACCACCACCAATATGGATGTTAGCAAACCACAAGAAGTCCCTATTCCTCCTACAACAATGTCTAAACCCAATAAGTCTACTACCTGTGATGCTAAGTTTGATTTTGATCTTGATGGTTGCAATATCTCTAAAGTGATTATGTTCTTACAAAATCTTGCTAGAAGTCCTAATGCTAGTGATATGAATATGGCTTTCACCAAACACATTACAGATGCTCTCATTAAAATTAAGGAAGAAAAATTGAAACACAAAGCTTCTATTCCTAGGAAAGTAGAAGATAGTTGGGAACCCATCATTGATATGAAAGTGAATGACTTTGATCTCAAAGGTTCATGTGACCTTGGTTCTAGTGTCTCAATTATGCCTAGAAAGATTTATGAAATGCTTGATTTGCCACCTTTGGAAGATTGCTATTTGTGTTGGAGATATGCCCAAGAGGCAATAATAAAGTGGTTATTATCATATCTTCATACTTATGATAAATGTTTACATACCATGCTATAATTGTATTAATCGGAAACATTAATACTTGTGTGATTTGTAAACATAAAAGAGTCCCTAGTAAAGCCTCTTATTAAACTAGTTTGTTGGTTAACATATGATCATGGTTTCCTGATCATGAACATAGAGATGTTATTAACAACAGGGTCATATCATTAGGAGAATGATGTGATGGACATACTCCTATAGTTAAGCGTACCATAAAGATCAAGTCATTTAATATAGTTCATTTGCTATAAGCTTTCTGATACATAGTAACCTAATTCCTTCGACCATGAGATCATGTTAATCACCATCACCGGAAGGATGCTTTGATGGCATCAAACACCACACCGTAATTGGGTGGCTATAAAGGTGGCATTGAGTGTTTGGAAAGTATGGGTTGAGGCACATGGATCAAGAGTGGGATTTGTCCATCCATATGACGGATAGATATACTCTGGGCCCTCTCGGTGGAATGTCATCCAATTAGCTTGCAAGCATGTGACTGTCTCACAAGGGATCACATATCACGGGAACGAGAAAAGAGTACTTATCGGTAACGAGGTTGAACTAGGTATGCAGAGATACTGACGATCAAAACCTCGGATAAGTAAACTATCATGAGACAATGGGAAATTGGTATCATATGTAAGTGGTTCATTCGATCGCAAAGTAATCGTAGAAATATGTGGGAGCCATATGAATTTCCAGATTACTCTATTGGTTATTGATCGGAGAAGTGTCTCAGTCATGTCCGCATAATTCACGAACCGTAGGGAGACACACTTAAGGATTCGACGTTGTTGAGTAGTTATGTGTAGAGGGAGTGTCCCAACCTTTAAATAATATAAGGTGGAGTCCCCTGTGTTTACAATGCTAGTCCCTGGATCAATAGCTAGCATCCACAGTTAAGATGTAATATCAAGAAACAAAGGTCATAATACAACTTTATAACCAGGAATAACATAATTTTATTACATCTTACATAGCTCATTTGGCTATTACATTACATTGCAGCGGAATATCTATAAGCATGGGGTCCTTCATCTTCAAAGTGCCACAGGCAGACATGTTGGTTGTAGACTTTGTAATCCTAATCAATCAATCTTCTCTAAAACAATCAAACCTGCAACATTACAAGTTACAGCCACAAGGGTCAATACATTTGAATTGTATTGGCAAGATTCACTACTATGTAGAATTTAAGTGGATCCTATCATTACATGCAAATTTGGCTAAGTGGGGTTTTAGGCTTATTTGCAGAAAGCAATAATTTATCCTATCTTTTCAAAATGGTTTTGGTCTTTTGTCAAATCTTTCTGAACTCCTTGGTAAATCCCCAAGTGTTCATGTCCTTGTCAAAAACTCTTGAGCTCCTTGGTAAATCCCCAAGTGCATCAAGCTTTTATCAAAATCTCTTGAGCTCCTTGGTAACCCCAAGTGCTGCAAGTCTTTTGTTATCACTTAAAAATTTTCCTTTTAGAAATTGGAATGTCGAGATTTCCCATAGCTTCAAGCTTTAGTTGCTCAGTATTGTCCATAACCGGGGACACGGCTAAGTACTTAGATTTTATTATCTTCTGCAGAAGTTGTACACTTTACCCACATGACACAATCTCATCTTGTTGCCACCAGTGGCCGCTGGATAGGTACTCACCAAGATGGAGTACTGGCAGATTAAGAATGTGTCAAAGTCTTTCCAGAGGGTCCTCCCATACACCATTGCTAGCTTGTCTTCAGTACCCATGTAGGATTCCAAGTTCCTCATTTTCAGTAACCTGAAGACAATGCATGGGTCTTCCCAATGTAGTTGACTAAGCCAGAGCCATATGTAGCATGTGGTTGTACACGAAGGCCACAATTGGAGAAACATGTTCAATCTCTAAGTTTCCTGGGTGGTTTTCTTTTGGTGCACAACACAAAGAGATTGCCATAGACATGGTTCCTTTTGATGCCACCAAAACTCAAAGTATCCTTGTCCACCCAGGTGGTTCATTGAGTCACTTGTTTTATTATATAAAACACAAGTCTTTTCTCAACTTCATAAAAATCTCAACATGTAACTCTTCTCAAAATATTTAGCATGGCTAAGCATTTTACAACTACATTGTTTTCACTAAGGAATATATAAGGTATCCTATTAGGATTTGGCATAGCATAAGTATAGAAATTCTTTTCATGCATGTTTCAAAATCCACTAAGTATAATGAAAATAGTAGGACTTTGGATGATAGTGTAACTTGCCTTTTCGGTAGGGAAAGTTGGTTCACTTCTTGATCTTGCTAGTTTCACACTTTTCTAACTTCACTACAAGTCAATCAAGCAAACACAAAATCAAATTGCATTCCAACCAATATTCAATCAATACATCACACACATAAAATCATCGGAACTAAGTCATGCATGCAAGCATGCATAAGATAGTTTTATTTGCCAAGGTGGTCTCTACTAGGCTCTACACATTGTAAGGCTCAAAGTGGACATTTTCCAAAGTGGCAAAGTCATTTGCAAAAAGGTTTTGTCTATAAACCATTTTTAAATCCAATCATTATTTTATGTGGTGGAAAATGTTTTTTATCAAATCAAAACTTTATATCTTTCACCAAATAAGTTGTTAATTCTCAAAGCTTGGTGTTTAGGGTCAGTAGGTTTGATTCAAATCATTTTCCAAAGTTTTTACTTCAAAAATCCTTTCCATAACAAAACAATATTTTTACTTGGCTAGAAATGGGCTAAATCCATTAATCAATCATAAACTTCACAAAATCCATTTTCAAATCCATGGGTTGGTTCCTAGGGTTAGTAGGTTCACCACAAACCAATTTGCAAAGATTTCAACCTCAAAAACATTTTTGAATAATTTTTATAACCTAAACAAGCATACAAATGTTTCTGCAAAAACAAACATTTTTCTAGAGGCTTTTTACTAAAAAAATTGCATGGTTGGCTAGGGCTTGTTCCACTGATTCCATTGATATAAAGTTTGTAATTTTTGGACGTGTGGATCAAAAGTTACAAGCTTTTCAAATCTGCAAACAAATCTGATTTCAAATCTGTTTTTAAATCAAAGACTGGCCACGCGTCGCTTTCTTATTGGGCGGTACCGCTTCGTGCGGATCAGCCTCTCTGGTGCGTTGGATCTTAAGCAGATCGCATGGCTCTGGTTGACTCATACCGCTTCGCTCAGTTCTAATCTCAGCCACGCGATATCGATCTAACGGCTATTGTCTAATTGCCACTAACTGGCGGTGCTGCGTAGCAGCAGACGGCGGCGGCGCTCGGTCAGTGGCGGTATGGCGGCTACAGGAAGCAAAGAAGGAAGAGGGAGGTCTCACCATGTTCGCAGGGTCGCGGTGAAGCTCGAGGTGGTGTTGGTCTGGCGAGGGGCGCTCTGGTTCTGGCGGTATTGCTCGCCGGAGTGGGGAACTGCGTCGGGCGGCTCTGGTCGTGGTTGGAGGCGACGCTGTGGTTCACCCCGAAGCAAAGTGAGGACACGGTTAGATGCGCAAGATAAAGGCGAAGCTGCGAGCATGAAGGAGAGGGTGCGGGGTGGTCTGTGCTTACCAGGGGACGTCATCAGAGTGGGAAGCAGACGCGGCGACGCTCGGAAGTTGTCGAAGTCGACGCTCTGGGGCGCCCACGATTGAACGGAGGGCACAAACAGGTGCGCCTGGGAGTGGGGATCACGGTCGTGTTCTCAGGAGGGCAAGGGGTGGCGAGGTTGGGCCGGAATTGGCTGGGGACGGTGGTCGGAGCAGTGAGGGTGCGCGGAGAAATTTGTCCGGCCTGGGGGCAGAGAGAAGGAGGCGCGTGAGGGGAAATTGAGAGGAGGCCAGGGCGGTTAATAGGGCGCAGTCACGGCGAGTAACGGTCGCGGAATCAACGTGTATTGATCGCCGGAGTAATGGTGCAACGGCAGGGAGTAATCGGCGCTGGTTGAAGACGATGGATACGTGGCGGTGGGGTCTACCTGGCAGTGAGGGAGAGAGAGAGAAAAGAGGGGCCACCGGTCAGTCGCTCTGCGGGTCAGTTGACAGGTGCGAAACGTTTTCTTCATGAAGAGAGGGAGTGGGCTAGCTGGGCTGGTACTGGGCTTAGTGGGCTGGCCGGCTGGGCTATGTCCATTCTATTTTTTTCTTCCTAATTGTTTTTCCTTTTTCTGATTCTAATTTCTGTTTTGAAATTCAAACAACAAATCAAACATTCAAAACAATTCAAACATTCACCACACTTGCAAATGAATTTGGTTCTGTTTAACAACATAAACCAAAGTCCTAAAATAAAATAATATTTTTATTTTTGAGTGTCCATTTATAATTAAATAAAATGGACATTAGTTAATAACCCAAATGGGTTTTAATTTATTTAGAACTCCATTTGAAATCTAAATATTTTTAAAACCAAATCAGTAAGTTTTATTTGAGAACATAAAATACTTGGAAAACTTGTTTAAAAATGAAATAACAAGTTTTAGTGTTTAATTAAAATAGTAAAATCTTTATTTTTATATAAACCTGGTTATTAAATCCTTATTATTTTATTTAAATAAAACTTTACTATTTTTACCAAATAGAAATATTTTATTTCAAAGGCTTGGCCAAGTTTTAATTTGGCTCTTTAAAATAATCCTTCTTTAAATTCCTTCCTTTTCATTTGGAAACCAAATCTTTTTACTAAAAGATTCACAGATGGTAATTCCAAATATTTTTATTTTCTTTTATTAAATGTTTATCTTTTCAAATCCCTTTAAGATTTGTTTGGTCAAAATATGTTTGAAAGTTTTCAAATTGGAATCCAAAAGTTTCTTCTCACCCTGAAAATCAACAAAGTTTTATTTTTATTCATTTATTTTTCACATTACAAGATTTGGAAAATCTTGGGATGTGACATTATGGAATGATGAGTAAGATACCTAATGTTGTTCGGAGTCTCGGATGGGATCCGGGATATCACGAGGATATCCGGAATGGTCCGGAGAATAAGATTCATATAAGGAAAGTCTTGTTTCGAAGTTGGGGAATGGTTCTGGTGTTTTCACCGGGAATGTTCTAGAAGGGTCCGGAAGATCCGGCACTCCGGAGGGGAAGGGTACATGAATGTATCATGACAATATGGAATGGTTGCATCATCTACTAGGTCACTTGGCTAGGCAAAATAAAGGGAGAAATCAAATCCTAGTTTGAAAGTCAAACGCCAATTTGAAAAAGTCAAACGGCAAGTTTGCTTGGTGGAGGGAGAGTAGGAAACCTACTTGGGGAGGAAGTCTCCTCCCTCCACCCGCCGGCCAAGGAGGAGGAGTTATAGGAGGACTGCCTCCTCCCAAACTGCCCCCTCCCACCTATATAAGGAGGGGTAGGGCGCCCCTCTACCCCTCACACCTAAACCCTAGCTCCTGGCGCCTCCACCACAAGTGTTGCGCCGCCGCCTAGGGATCTCCCAAGTCGCCGACTATGGTTCCCCAAACCCTAGCCGCCAGCTAAGCCACCCCCCTTGGTGCCTCTAAACCGTAGATCGCCAAGGTCCTCTCTTATTCCACCATACTCGCTCCGGCTTAAGGTGAAGCCCTGCGAGATCTCCCCTCTAGCTCCTACACCACGCTGTCGTGCTGCCAGAATCACGAGGAGGGTGCTACACCTCCGCTGCCTGCTGGAACAAGGGAGAGGAAGGTCTTCATCGAGTACTGAACGTGTGACCGACTGTGGAAGCGCTGCCTGAACGCAGCGCCGGAAGGATCGTCTACGCGATCTTGAGATCGGCAAGTGTACGACTACATCACCCACGAGAATCTGCTCTCGTTAACCGCTTTGGAATCTTTGAGGGTGAGTTCTTCTATCGACTCGTTGCTACAATCTAGTAGATAGATCTTGGCTTGTTTGTGTGCATGCGGTAGAATTTTTTTGTTTTCCATGCTACGAACCCCTACAGTGGTATCAGAGTTGTGTCTATATGTAGATCTGTTGCACTAGTAGAACACAATGTTCATTGTGGGTGTTGATGCTTTTGTTGTTGATTGCTTCTTGTGTACTTTGCATCTTGCGGGATGGTGGGATGAAGCGGCCCGGGCTAACCTTACATGACATCGTTCATGAGACTTGCTCCACGCTTGACATGCAACTTGTATTGCATAAGTGGCTTTACGGGTGCCTGTTTCTCCCAACATAGTTAAGATTCAATTTACAACGGGTGATTGACAATACTAGTATTAACGTTGTGGTTCTTGTTCTTAAGTTAGAACGACACTTATTGAAAGCCCCAAACCACGTAAAACATGCAAAGAAAATTATAGGCGTCTAACTTTGTTTTGCAGGGGTGTGCTATGATGTGATATGGCCATGATTGTGATTATATATGATGTATGCAATGTTCCTTATTGTAAGTTGGCAACCGGCAGGAGCCATATGGTTGTCTTTTAAATTTCGTTAAGACCTGCATGTCTATTCAAATAAGTTCTAATAGTTGATGCTAGTGGGCGACAACCATGAAGCGGCGCCATTAACCTTGACGCCACACCGGTGATGATGGAGATCATGTTCGTGCTTGAAGATGGAGATCGGAAGCACAAGAAGAAAGGCCATGTCATATCACATATTATGAATTGCATGTGATGTTAATCCTTTTATGCATCTTGTATTGCTTAGTTCACGACGGTAGCATTATAAGATGATCCCTCAAGCACACAATTTCAAGTTTTAAAGTGTTCATCCTTAGTAAGCACCGTTGCTAAAGCTCGTTGTTTCGAAGCATCACGTGATGATCAGGTGTGTTAGATTCTGCGAGTGTATACAACGTGAGCAAGCCATATTTGCTCATGCGGAAGCTAAGGTTTGATCTTGACGAGCCTAGCATGTACAGACATGGTCTCGGAAGACGGATCACCGAAAGTTAAAGCATGAGTCATATAGATGATATGATGAACATGATGATTGTTCGCCTTTGAAACTATATCATGTCACGTGATGATCGGACTTGGTGTAGTGAATTTGGTTCGTGTGATCACTAAAACAATGTGAGGGATATTGTTTTGAGTGGGAGTTCAACAGTAATATGATTAAAAGTCGAACACTATTTATCATAAATTAAATCAAAGTGAATTTGCATAGTTGTTGTAGTCATTGGTATCCGTTTACCACCTTGCGCTTAGTTTTAATTGAGATGATAGAACTATAGAATTCTGGTTAGTTACTTTACGAACTGGTATCATATTGTTTTGAAGTGTTAATCTAAAGTTTAAAAGTCCCATTGCAAACATTCAGTAAGTTTCGATTACTCCGTGAAGTTTAATAGTTGGTATTAAATCAAGAGTAACAATTCCAGTGTTAGTATATAAGTATCATGTTTATCTCCATGATTCTTGATATTCGAAAGATAGTTTCAATATCAAGGTAATCTAGGAGTTGAAAGAGTTGTTTCAGAAACCATGATGTGTGGAAGATATTGTGATATTTGAAACGAAGTTTTGGTTGCAACATGATAGAGTATAATATGGCAAAAGTCATGTTCTCATATTTGATGAGAATTTGCAAAAGGTTGGAGACACTAGTTGTCCTAATCCTCCAAAAGGTTTTGGAGAGCAACATTATACTCGCGATTCACCATTATAAGCTAAAAGTAGCTTGATTATGGATAATTCCATGATAAGGGTGAATATTTGATGTAGGTAAAATGTTTACTACACCAAGAGATTACTAAAGAAAGGAATTTGAAAGAACACCAAACATTTGATGATGGTGATCTACTTCAAAGTGCAAGTCCAAAGACATTGGTATTTAACTATACATGCTTTTGACTATGTGTCATATATATGGCTCCACTATTGATGATGTAGGGTTCGCAGCATAGAAAACAAAAAAATTCCTACGATGGGAACTATGTACCAAGATCTATCTACTAGATACAAACAACGGACGGATGTATATCCGTAGAGAACATACCCTTGAAGATCGATAAAGCTTAACGAGTTCAACTCGTGGTTGATGTATACGATCTCTTGCCGATCTCAAGATCGAGAGGAAGTCCTAGCGCCGCAAAGCAGCAGCGCATCCGTGCTCGCACACACGTACAAGACACCGGGCAACCTCCACCTCCTCGCTCCAGCGATGCAGCGGAAGCACAACCCTTTCTTGCCGAATAGCCACCGGGAACATGTATCTCGCTAGTCCGAGACCATGGGGGATAAATTCTAGAGGGGGAGAGAGATCCTTCACGAGGAGGTGTGAGACACAAGTGAGAGGAGGGGCTCCTTTTATAGGAGGAGGGGGCACCCAAGGGGGTGGCCGCCGGCCATGGGGGGCTGCCCCCTCCCCTCCTTCATTCATGTGGGTGGACACTCCACTCACAAAATGGCCCTTCAATTTTCTCCACTCAAAAATCCACTCAAATTCCCATTAAATTTCCACCAAATTTAATGCAAACTCTCATTAAATAAAACTCTTTTATTTTATTCAGAATTTTGTCAATTACTTTAATGACAAACATTCACAAATAACCCCTTGCTAGAATTCCATTTCACATGCATAACCTCTTTATGCAATTTCACCCGAAAACCTGTTTCGGTATCTAGTGAAATAAATTCCTGCGCTTGTTTATTCTTTCGGCATGAAACATTTGCTCCAACTGGATGCCAGTGTACCTTAAGTGTGTCACCCTACGGTTCGTGAATAATGCGGACATGATCGAGACCCTTCTCCGATCAATAATCAGTAGCGGGACCTGGAGATCCATACTGACTCCCACACATTCAACGATGACTTTTCCTGTGATCGTCGGAACCTTTTATGCTTGTATCTTAATCCCTTTGTTTCACGATATATTACATGTCCAAGATTCGATCATCGGTATCTCCATACCTAGTTTGATCTCGTTACTGACATGCACTCTTTTCTCGTTCCCGTGATATAACATTCTAGTGATCAAATCACTTGCTTGCAAGCTAACCAATGTGATATCACCGAGAGGGCCAAGAGCATATCTATCCTTCATCGGGATGAACAAATTCCACTCTTGATCCATGATTCTCAACATAACACTTTTGTAGCTTTGAAGCCATCTTTATAATCACCCAGTTACAGAGTGACGTTTGATGTCAACAAGAAACTCTTCCGGTGTTAGTGATTGGCATGATCTCATGGTCTAAGGATTAGGATTACTTCGTAGTTTGTTTATAGCAATATAAACTCAATGACTTTGATCGTAATGCTATACTTCGGATGAATGTTCATCACACCATTACACTAATGTTGTGATCTCGTTATTAACAACATCCAATGTCTATGATCAGGAAACTGTGATCATCTTGTTAATCAACGAACTAGTTTATGAGAGAGGCATAACTAGGAACTTCCTGTTTGTTTATTAAACACACATGTATTAACGTTTCCGTATTAATACAATTATAGCATGCAAAATAAACATCTATCATATACTTGTAATACAAATAATAAACATTTTATTATTGCCTCTCAGGGCATATTCCCTTCAGTCTCCCACTTGCACTAGAGACAATAATCTAGTTGCATTGTGATGTATCTAACACCCATGGAGTTCTGGTGTAGATCATGTTTTGCTCTAGAGAGAGTTTTAGTCAACGGATCTGCTACATTGAGATCCGTATGTACTTTACAAATCTTTATATCTCCATCCTTGACATGCTCGCAGATGGAGTGAAACCGGCGCTTAATATGCTTGGAATGCTTGTGAGACCTTGGCTCTTTGGCATTGGCAATGGCACCATTGTTGTCACAATAGATCACCATTGGGTCCAACGCGTTTGCAACCACACCTAGTTCGGATATGAACTCCTTAATCCAAACTGCTTCCTGAGCCGCTTCTGAAGCAGCAACTTATTCGGCCTCCGTTGTTGATCCCGCCACCACAGGTTGTTTGGAGCTCCTCCAACTAACCGCTCCGCCATTCATGAGAAATACGTATCCGGATTGAGACTTAGAGTCATCCGGATAGGTGTCAAAGCTAGCGTCAACATAACACTTAGCGACGAGCTCTTCTTCACCTCCGTATACAAGAAACATATCCTTAGTTCTTCACAAGTACTTAAGGATATTCTTGACCGCTTTCCAGTGTTCTGAACCTGGATCTGATTGGTACCTACTAGTCAAACTAATAGCATGTGCCACATCCGGTCTTGTACATATCATGGCGTACATTATAGAGCCTATGGCTGAAGCATAGGGGACCTTGTCCATTATCTCTCTTTCTTCCGCCGAAGCTGGACTTTGAGTCTTACTCAATGTCGTGCCTTGTGTCATAGGTAAGAACCCCTTCTTACTATCTTCCATTTTAAACTTCTTTAAAATCTTATCAAGGTATGTACTTTGCGATAGCCCTATTAGGCGCCTAGATCTATCTCTATAGATCTTTATGCCTAATATGTATGACGCTTCACCTAGGTCCTTCATTGAAAATTTGCTGTTTAGATAACTTTTAACACTGTTTAAAAGATCTATATCATTTCCGATCAATAATATGTCATCCACATATAATATCAGAAATGCCACACTCCCACTCACTTTCTTGTAAATACAAGCTTCTCCATAAGTTTGGAAAAATCCAAACTCTTTGATCACCTCATCAAAGCGGAGATTCCAACTTCGTGATGCTTGCTTCAATCCATAGATGGATCGCTGAAGCTTGCACACCTTGTTAGCATCCTTAGGATCGACAAAACCCTTTGGTTGTATCATATACAACTCTTCTTCAATATTACCATTGAGAAACGCGGTTTTGACATCCATCTGCCATATCTCATAATCGAAATATGCCGCAATTGCTAACATAATCCTAACTGACTTTAGCATCGCTACGGGAGAGAATGTCTCATCGTAGTCAACTCCTTGAATTTGTCGAAACCCCTTTGCGACAAGTCGAGCTTTATAGACGGTTATATTACCATCAGCATTGGTTTTTCTTTTGAAAATCCATTTGTTCTCCACGGCCTTTCGGTCGTGAGGTAAGTCCACCAAGTTCCAAACTTGATTTTCATACATGGATTCCATCTCGGATTTCATGGCTTCTACCCATTTGTTGGAATCCGGGCTCATCATCGCTTCTTCATACGTCGCAGTGTCATCATTTTCATCAACCATGAAATTCATGACAGGATTTCCGTACAGCTCGGGAGCTGCACGCGTCCTGCTAGACCTGCGAGGTTCGGTAGTACTCTCTTTTGGAGTTTCATGATCATTATCATTAGTTCCCTCTTCAACAGGTGAAGCCAACTCCGGAACAACTTCCGGCGCTGCGCTACTCGCCATACTTTGAAGAGAAGGTTCAATAACCTCTTCGAGTTCTACCTTCCGACTACTCACACCTTTCGCGAGAAACTCTTTCTCTAGAAAGGATCCATTCTTGGCAACAAAAACCTTGCCCTCGGATCTGTGATAGAAGGAATACCCAATAGTTTCCTTAGGATATCCTATGAAGACGCATTTTTCCGCTTTGGGTTCGAGTTTATCCGGTTGAAGTTTCTTCACATAAACATCGCATCCCCAAACTTTAAGAAATGACAGCTTAGGTTTGTTTCCAAACTACAATTCATATGGTGTCTTTTCAACGGATTTAGATGGTGCCCGATTTAAAGTGAATGCAGCAGTTTCTAGTGCATAGCCCCAAAATGACAACGGCAAGTCCGTCAGAGACATCATAGATCGAACCATATCTAATAAAGTACGATTACGATGTTCCGACACACCATTTCTCTGTGGTGTTCCGGCAGGTGTGAGTTGTGAAACAATTCCACACTCTTTCATGTGAGTGCTAAACTCGTAACTTAGATACTCACCTCCACGGTCGGACCATAGAAATTTGATCTTTCTATTACGATGATTTTCCACTTCATTCTGAAATTTCTTGAACTTTTCAAAGGTTTCAGACTTGTGTTTCATCAAGTAGATATAACCGTATCTACTCAAATCATCTGTGAAAGTAACAAAATAACGATATCCACCTCGCGCCAACACACTCATTGGACCACATACATCAGAATGTATGATTTCCAATAAATCTGTCGCCCGTTCCATTGAACCGGAAAACGGCGTTCTAGTCATCTTGCCCATAAGGCATGGCTCACATGTATCAAATGATTCATAATCAAGTGATTCCAAAAGTCCATCCGAATGGAGCTTCTTCATGCGTTTAACGCCAATATGACCTAGACGGCAGTGCCACATACATGCGGATATATCATCATTTAGTTTAATCCTTTTAGCATCAACATTATGAATATGTGTAACATTATTATCGAGATCCAAAAGAAATAAACCATTCATCATTGGTGCATGACCATAAAAGATTTCATTCATATAAATGGAACAACCATTGTTCTCGGATTTAAATGAATAACCACTTCGCATCAAACACGATCCAGATACAATGTTCATGCTCAGTGCAGGCACCAGATAACAATTATTCAAGTTTATTACTAATCCCGACGGCAAGTGGAGAGGCAGCGTTCCGACGGCGATCACATCAACGCTTGATCCATTGCCGACACGCATCTTGACCTCACCCCTTGCTAGCGGTCGCTTGTTCCGTAGCCCCTGATTCGAGTCACAAATATTAGCAACTGAACCGGTATCAAATACCCAGGTGCTACTGCGAGCACTAGTCAAGTACACATCAATAACATGTATATCAGATATACCTTTGTTTGCCTTGCCGGCCTTCTTGTCTGCCAAATACTTGGGGTAGTTGCGCTTCCAGTGGCCAGTCCCCTTACAATAGTAGCACTCGGTATCAGACTTAGGTCCAACTCGGGGTTTCTTTTCAGGCACGACAACAGGCTTGCCGCCCTTACTTCCCTTTCGTTTTCCCTTCTTGTCTTTCTTGGAACCAGTGTTCCTATTGATCATCAACACTTGATGTTCCTTTTTGATCTCCACTTCTGTAGTTTTAAGCATTGACAGAAGCTCGGGGAGAGACTTCTTCATGCCTTGCATATTATAGTTCATCACGAAGCTCTTATAGCTAGGTGGCAGAGACTGCAGAACACGATGGATGCCTAAGTCAATGGGAATCGATATTCCCAAGGACAGAAGCTTATCGGCGTAACCCGACATCTTGAGTACATGCTCACTAACGGAGTTGTGCTCTTCCATCATGCAGCTAAAGAACTTTTCTGAAGCGTTGTAGCTCTCTACAGCAGCATGTGTGTCGAAAATCATTTTCAACTCACCCATTGTATCAAAAGCATTGCTGTTTTCGAAACGCTTTCGAAGTTCCGGCTCTAGCCCATACAATATGCCGCAATGAACTAAGTTGTGGTCCTCCTGATGAGTCTGATAGACATTCTTCTCCTCGTCAGGGGCATCCTCAAAAGGTGGGGGGCCTAACGGCGCTTCTAGCACATATTGCTTTTGTGCAGCAGAGAGGAGAATCCTCAAATTCATGGCCCATTCGGTAAAGTTGCTACCGTTCGTTGCAAGTTTCTCTTTCTCCATGAACACATTGAAATTAAAAGCATGTGGTGCCATCTACAACAGAATTTGTAAAGTTTAGACTAAGTGTATGATAGATTGAGTTCAACTAATCCATATTACGAATGAACTCCCACTCAAAAACGACATCCCTCGTGCCTTTTTGGTGATTACATGAACCAAATACACTACACCAAGTCCGATCATCACGTGAGTCGGTGTAGCTTCAAAGGCGAGCATCAAATGGGCATCATATCTACTATATGACTCATGCTTAACCTTTCGGTCCGTGTTCCGAGGCCATGTCTGTACATGCTAGGCTCGCCAAGTTAGAACCTTAGTATTCGCGTGTGTAACTGTTTTACACCCGAAATATGGTCGTGGATCCAAGAACACCCGATCATCACGTGATGTCTTGGAGCGACGAAAACATAATCGGTGCATACTAAAGGAAGAACACATTCTTATCTTGATATTTAAATGAGGGATCATCTTATTATGCTAACAAAGCGCTAAACAAGCAATATAAGATGCAATCAAACATCACATGTTTATTAGTGAAATGATATGGTTCCCGCATATGATCTCTATCATGTGCACCGTGGTATGATCACTATCATACCTATATGTGTAAGTCCAAGGTCTATGGAGATTACACGTTATGTATGTTGTAAGAGTATCATCTCATACTTCTACTTACAACATCACCATATCATAACACTAGCCCAGCAACAATCTAAACTAGACGCCTCTAATTTATCCATTGCAAGTTTTACGTGGCTTAGGGCTTTCGAGATAGAACCGTTCTTACCTACGAACATGAACCACAACAAGGATAACCAAATTGTTGACAACTCGTTGCAAAATAGATATTGACTATAGTAGGAGAGACAGACACCCGCTAGCCACTTATGCAAACTAGTTGTATGTCAAGCGTGGAACAGGTCTCATGTGCGAGGACATGTAAAGTTTGTCCGGGCCGCTTCATCCCACTATGCCACCAATATCCAAAATTACAACTAAGGAGCAACAACATGATCATGATCGCCCACATACTCATATGTGTACTACCCGTGTAAAGTATCTACGCATAGATCGGGCTCTGATACCACTGTAGGGTTCGCAGCATAGAAAACAAAAAATTTCCTACGATGGGAACTATGTACCAAGATCTATCTACTAGATACAAACAACGGGCGGATGTATATCCGTAGAGAACATACCCTTGAAGACCGACAAAGCTTAACGAGTTCAACTCGTGGTTGATGTAGACGATCTCTTGCCGATCTCAAGATCGAGAGGAAGTCCTAGCGCCACAAAGCAGCAGCGCATCCGTGCTCGCACACACGTACAAGACACCGGGCAACCTCCGCCTCCTCGCTCCAGCGATGCAGCGGAAGCACAACCCTTTCTTGCCGAATAGCCACCGGGAACATGTATCTCGCTAGTCCGAGACCATGGGGGATAAATTCTAGAGGGGGAGAGAGATCCTTCACGAGGAGGTGAGAGAGACAAGTGAGAGGAGGGGCTCCTTTTATAGGAGGAGGGGGGAACCCAAGGGGGTGGCCGCCAGCCATGGGGGGCTGCCCCCTCCCCTCCTTCATTCATGTGGGTGGACACTCCACTCACAAAATGGCCCTTCAATTTTCTCCACTCAAAAATCCACTCAAATTCCCATTAAATTTCCACCAAATTTAATGCAAACTCTCATTAAATAAAACTCTTTTATTTTATTCAGAATTTTGTCAATTACTTTAATGACAAACATTCACAAATAACCCCTTGATAGAATTCCATTTCACATGCATAACCTCTTTATGCAATTTCACCCGAAAACCTGTTTCGGTATCTAGTGAAATAAATTCCTGCGCT
Organism: Avena sativa; assembly: GCA_916181665.1. Classification (NCBI taxonomy): domain Eukaryota; kingdom Viridiplantae; phylum Streptophyta; class Magnoliopsida; order Poales; family Poaceae; genus Avena; species Avena sativa. Next base: position 293,233,394 of record OV702296.1, read on the forward strand.
AGTTTCCCTTAAGTGTGTCACCCTACGGTTCGCGAATAATGCGGACATGATCGATACCCTTCTCCGATCAATAATCAGTAGCGGGACCTAGAGATCCATACTGACTCCCACACATTCAACGATGACTTTTCCTGTGATTGTCGGAACCTTTTATGCTTGTATCTTAATCCCTTTGTTTCACGATATATTACATGTCCAAGATTCGATCATCGGTATCTCCATACCTAGTTTGATCTCGTTACTGACATGCACTCTTTTCTCGTTCCCGTGATATAACATTCTAGTGATCAAATCACTTGCTTGCAAGCTAACCAATGTGATATCACCGAGAGGGCCCAGAGCATATCAATCCTTCATCGGGATGAACAAATTCCACTCTTGATCCATGATTCTCAACATAACACTTTTGTAGCTTTGAATCCATCTTTATAATCACCCAGTTACGGAGTGATGTTTGATGTCAACAAGAAACTCTTCCGGTGTTAGTGATTGGCATGATCTCATGGTCTAAGGATTAGGATTACTTCGTAGTTTGTTTATAGCAATATAAACTCAATGACTTTGATCGTAATGCTATACTTTGGATGAATGTTCATCACACCATTACACTAATGTTGTGATCTCGTTATTAACAACATCCAATGTCTATGATCGGGAAACTGTGATCATCTTGTTAATCAACGAACTAGTTTATGAGAGAGGCATAACTAGGAACTTCCTGTTTGTTTATTAAACACACATGTATTAACGTTTCCGTATTAATACAATTATAGCATGCAAAATAAACATCTATCATATACTTGGAATACACATAATAAACATTTTATTATTGCCTCTCAGGGCATATTCCCTTCAGTCTCCCACTTGCACTAGAGACAATAATCTAGTTAGCTTAGGTATATAGAGGATATACATGTTATGGTTGTACTCTTTGCTTGTTAAAAAATGTAGTTCTTGAGTATTGGATACTGAATTTGTTGGTATCGTCATACGAAACAACACAATTCATGAACTACAATGGCCTATGTAACTAGCAAAAGAATATGTGATCATGTTCATCGAGAAAAAATAAAGGGTTATTGTGTTGCTATTTAAACATCAAAAACTTGCCTTCAAGATTTGTGTTATCAGGTATTATGAGAACAAATGGGTTGTTCAATTAATTGTCATAACCCATAAAAGATGGATGATATAAAAATCTCGTTGGAGAAATCACATCCATAAAACTAGTGCTAAAAATGTCGAAAGACAAATTGATTGAAAGATCAGTTAGGAAGTGACATCGCCGTTTAAATTATATTGGAAAGAAAACATGAAGAAACTCCATGTGGATGGAATTTTGGAGTCTTTTGATTTTTGATCAAATGACGCTTGTGAAAATTTCCTAGAGATAATTTAAACTTCGTTCAAAGGCCAAAAGGGAACGAATGACTAGCTTATTGGAACTTGTACATATTGTTGTATGAAGTCCATTATGAGTAGTCAAGAGCGATGGATTTCAACTTCATATGCTTTCTCCGAAAATTTGAGTGAATATATGAATATTTACTTAATAGGGATGAAGTATGAAACATTTGAAAAGTTCAAAGACTTTCAAGATGAAGTACAAAATCATTGTAACAAGAATATAAATAGTTTATGATAAGATCATAAAGGAAGATATCTGAGTTACAAGTTTAGCATAATACCCAAGATTTAAGGAATCATTCTGTGGAATTTCATTTCTCAAAACACCATAAGAGTATGGAGCGTTCGAGATATGTAATTAAACCTTGTTTGACATGGTAAGATCAAAGGTGTAATTCATAAAACTGCCACTATATTTTAAAGATTAAAAGCTTTAGAGACTACCGTTTTTCCACTGAAAAGAGCTCCATCATAATCCGTTGAATTGACACCATATAAAGTTATGGTTTGGGATAAAACCCACGTTGTCCTTTCTTAAACATTGGTATGCTATGCATAAGAAAGATGTTTGCAACCAAAGTCAGATGAACCTGTCTTTGTATGTTATTTTGAATAATTGTTAAGTATTCCTCCATAACATCGGAGACAAAAGTGTTTGTCACTTAGAACGTCAAGTTTCTTTAAGAAGGAATTTTTCGTGAAAAGATAAGTGGGAGGACAATAGAACTTTGATAAGTTTAAAAGAACCTTAGCTATATGTGCAAAGTTGCGCAGCGCCGAAAAGTGTTCCGGAGGCAGCAACAATGCTCATGGCTCACGTGCCTCAAAGGTTGTGGTTACGGAGGTCAAAGTTTCTATTGAACCAAGTAGGTCGAGTAAACAATCAAATACCAAGATTTGAGGGTTGAATCATTATTTGAGAATAATGAACGGACTACATGCAAAGAAGCGATGATGGGCCCTAACTCCATAAAATGGCTTGAAGCCATAAAATCCTTGATAGTTCCATACACGAGAAATCAAGTTTTGAACTTGAAGGACCCTCGAGAAAGGTGTAAGACCTTACAGTTGTGTTTGGATCTATAAAGAAATAGACATGGATGTTTCACATCTATGAAATAGTCGACATGTTGGGAAAGAGTTCACAACAATGTTCAAAGATTATATGTGACAAGATTTGATCTTTCATAGCGATATTTAGTCTAGACGGATTAATGTAGCAACCACTACATATAATTTTGTTATGTGGTAGTTGAATAAGCAAAACAAGTTCTTCTAATAGAATTGTTACCTAGGACATGTGCATAACACGGTCCATAGGGTTTTATTAATTCAAAGGATGCTAAAAGCATATGCAAACTTCAATTGTTGAAGTAAGCATTGCGGAGTTGGAATCTTCACTATGACGAAACTGTTAAAGGAGTTTAAATTCATCGAAGACGATGAAGATGCTTGCATTTGCAAGAAATTAAGTGGGAGCACTAAGACATGTTTCTAATACATTATGTGGAAGACATATTGTTGATTGGAAATGATATATCTTTTATTAACACATATCAAGAATTTCATCCCGATGAAAGACTTAGGCAAAACCCAAATATTTGGCATCAATAGACGCTAATATGGTTGTGCCGAAAGTACATAGATGATATATTGAACGAGTTCAATATAGAAACTACAAGAAAGGTTCTTGTCGCACGGAAAGGATTGAATGAGCTCAATATTGATGATATATTCAAGTGTATTGACACTTGGTAAGTGAAACAAAGATTCAAGTATAGATTGATACTTGATGCATGAAATCACAAAGAGTATTTATATTAATCATACTGTGATATGTACAAATCCAGATATGTCCTATGCTCTAAATGTTATGAGCATATACCAGAATGATTCATAAGATGATCATTGGACGATAGTAAGGATATTCTTATCTTTTGGAAGAACTAAGAGTATATTATGTTGTAGAAGTGGCAAATAGATGGTTAGTTCATTGTAAAAGTACTACATTGATACTAGTTTTGTCACAAAGTATAAATTAAGTTTATCTCAATCTAAACTAAGGGTGGCACAATATAATGGAAAGTAAGTTCCATAATGGATTTGGATGAGTTCCAAAGTTAAGACATTGTGACAGATACTACAACAAAAGGCTAAGTATATGACTGCTATTATAGCAGCTGAAGAGGGCATTTGTGTCAAGTAGTTTGTTATAAAACTAGGTGTAGTTCACAGCGGGATAATACTATGAAGATATATTGTACGACAATATTATCAACATGTTTTAACCCCAAAGAACTAAAGGTCTCACCAAACGACCAAATTTATACAAAGCCATCTCATTATATAGAATGAGTGATGCGTAAAGACGCAAAGACATGCAATTACACACGGACCTGGAAGTGTTAGATCCGGAGATCAGTTGACCACTAGCAATTATGTACATGCAACACCGGAAATCCATAGGTGTTGAATACACAAAGGTTTGAAACTAGATTATTGACTCTAGTGCAAGTGGGAGACTGTTGGATATATGCCCAAGAGGCAATAATAAAGTGGTTATTATCATATATTCATACTTATGATAAATGTTTACATACCATGCTATAATTGTATTAACCGGAAACATTAATACTTGTGTGATTTGTAAACATAAAAGAGTCCCTAGTAAAGCCTCTTGTTAAACTAGTTTGTTGGTTAATATATGATCATGGTTTCCTGATCATGAACATAGAGATGTTATTAACAACAGGGTCATATCATTAGGAGAATGATGTGATGGACATACTCCTATAGTTAAGCGTACCATAAAGATCAAGTCATTTAATATAGTTCATTTGCTATAAGCTTTCTGATACATAGTAACCTAATTCCTTCGACCATGAGATCATGCATATCACCTTTACCGGAAGGATGCTTTGATAACATCAAACACCACACCGTAACAGGGTGGCTATAAAGGTGGCATTGAGTGTTCGGAAAGTATTGGTTGAGACACATGGATCAAGAGTGGGATTTGTCCATCCATATGACGGATAGATATACTCTAGGCCCTCTCGGTGGAATGTCATCCAATTAGCTTGCAAGCATGTGACTGGTTCACAAGGGATCACATACCACGGGAACGATAAAAGAGTACTTATCAGTAACGAGGTTGAACTAGGTATACAGAGATACCGACGATCATAACCTCGGATAAGTAAAATATCGTGAGACAAAGGGAAATTGGTATCGTATGTAAGTGGTTCATTCGATCGCAAAGTAATTGTGGCATCCCGCAAAACCACTACTAGAAAATCGCGTTGATTTTTGTGCATTGCATCATCATGACCGCATGCTCATATCATCATGCCACATTGCATTTGAGCATCATCATCATCTTGCATTTGCTTGCATAAAACTATTTGGGAAAAACCTGTTTGTGTTTTCTAAACGCCCCGTCTTTGTTCAAACGCAAAACCCGGGTCACCGGAATATTTTGTTTTGTTTGCTATCGGGTTGCAAAATTCTATTTGAAACAAATAAAATATTCAATTATTTTTAGTGGGGCAGTCGAACGGGCCGATTCGACCCAGTCGACCACCCCCAGTATTAAAACGGTCCACCTAAACCAGGCCCCCTATTTCCTATCCCTACCTAGTCCTAATCTACCCACCACTCACAGCTCGCCACCTCACCCTCTTCCCCAATTCCTACCCACCCTGCCACCTCATCAATCCACCCTCTTCCCCCCACGCCTTCTCTCACCACAGCCCTATCTACCCTCCCTCTCTCTCCCCACCGACAATCGGGCTCCACCCCGGCCCCACTCTCCACTCAACCTCCCACCCACTCAGCCACCTCTCTCCCTGCCCTGTGGGTCCCGCCTCCCCTGGCCACGCGCCCCCACGCGCCCCCCACGCGCCCCCCACACGCTCCCCACGCGGTCACGCCGCGGCCCACCCGCGGGCCCCACGCGCCAGCACCCACGCCCCTGACCCGCGGGACCACCTCGGCCCCACTGCCTGCCCAGCCCCCCACCCGACGCGCCCCCCGCTCCAACCCCTTCTCCTCTCTCCCCCATCCTCCCCGCGGCCTCCTCCCCCGACCCCGACACCTCCCTCCACCGGCGCCGCCGCTCCCGCCTCTTCCTCCCCCCCCCCGCCGCCATCGCTCCTCCTCCGGACGCTCCCCTCGCCGCCCCCGCCTCCAGGCCCCGAGCTCGCCCCCGCGCAGGACCCCTCTCCAGCCGCCGCGTCTGCCTCGCCGGCCCTGCCTCGCCCTCCGGCGCCACCGCCCGAGCCCGAGCTCCCCCGCCTCCGGCCTCCTCCGCGCCTCCCCGCATCGGCCCTGTTACCCCTGAGCCGCGCCGCCCCTGGGAGCCCCCTCGCCGCGTCCCTGCCGCCCCGCCAGCGTCCGCCCGACGCCGTGCGCCCGTCCGTCCCGAGGAGCAACCGCCACCGACGGCAGCGAGCCCACCGCCCGAGGTCGTCCACCGTTCTGTGTCTGGTTCCGGGTTGTGCTGCTGCCTGGCAACGAGCCGTCTCCCCGTCCTGTACTCTGTCGGCAGGATGCATGTGTTGTTGCTCTAACAAGTCAAGGTCGCCGCGAACCGCCAAGTTCGTCCACCTCTAGGGCCACTCGAGACCGACAACGACAACGGCCGTCGGAACCCCAAGATATCCTCCACAGATCTGATGACCGCGATCCCGAAGCCCGATCCCGGTGATCCAAGGGCCACGCCAGGACCCGAGCCTGAAGATCGCCAGGATCCGCCGGCGCCGAACCCAAGACCGACATCGCCACCGAGAACTCTGACAAGGACGCCAAGGTCGTTTAAACGGAACGCCAAGTTCGCCACCTTGGACGCCATGACCGCCTACACGGACCCGAAGACCACGGCGACGACAAGATCGACACCGACCAGAGCGGGTCCGATGCGCCCCGACACCGAACCAAGTCCTCCTTCCCGGACGCTGTTCCGCCGAGACCGCTTCTGTCGAACCCTGAGCCCCTGCCGAACCCCGAACCCCCCGGAACCCCAAGTTCGCCGAACCCTAATGTGTGACCCTTATCCGAGAACCCTATTTTTTTATAAATGCCCTCTATATAATTGTTGCATAATAATTGTTCATGCATGCATATTTGTGCGGTTTGGGGGCCTTATGCCGATTCACTTCATAATTAAATATGGGGCCCATATGCGGGCAAATCCAGTCTTATATTGGCCCCATGTAATTTGTGTAGCGAACCGATAGTATAATCTTGCCTTGTTAATTACAACATTTAATTTGCGGGGTAGTTAAATAACATGAACCATCTAATTAATTGTCGGGACCACGGTTCCACTTAATATGACCTAATTGCACCGCACCTCTGCCATGTCATACATCATGCATGCATCATGCCCGACCTTTTGCCGTAGTATTAAATATTGCATCCGGTGTTTATTCTAGTGTTTTGCTTCTTCGCGGATAAGGCTGTTGAGTTGATGTGAGCTTCGCCCCGATCTTCGGATGAACCTTCGACCCTGTTTTCAGGCGAGCATCTCCCCCTTTCTACCTATCTTACTTTTCTAGTATTTATTCCCGCCTGTTGATCTTCTGCTATCTGTGTTGCGATGCTCTAGTTTCGTACCCGTGATATCCCTAGCAGCCTCATATTTCCTTGGACACATCCTATTACCTGTTGTTTGGTAGATAGTTGGACTCGCGCGTCGTAGTCGCTTGCTCAAGTGTTGTTGCGTGTCGTCAAGTACCACAGCTGTTGGAGAAGTGCCGCATGTTCAATGTTGGAGATGATCATGGCTTTACTTTTCGTTCACGTAATTACTGTTTAACAACTAAAATTGAAGTAAGTAAGCAGAGGCATCGGTGGGTGATAGATAACATTTGGTTTCCGACCGCCCACTTGTGTCCCGTAGGACCCCGAGTTCTTGACACCTGTTCCGAGATCGAGCGCGCTAACCACAGGTGGGGAGATATGGGCCCCCCATTGATTATTACCTGATTTCAAAGTATTGTACTGGGGGCCACAAACTAGTTTGAGGTTTTATTTACTATCCTGTACTTATGCCATGCTTTACTGCTTTATTTAAATTGTGCGATGGATAGCACACTGTACTGTTTAGGAAGCGGAGTGTTTTCGCGGTATCGACAGTCCCAGTTTTGGGATTTGCTGTCGTTTACAGCCACTGACGCAAACCCTAAGTCCGTCTCGGAGACCGGCCGACTTCGTTGCGGGTAGACTTAGTGGGGTGGCCCCCCCGTGCTTGCTTTGGGTCTGGGAACGTCATGACTTAGGCCCCGCCGACATACCGATGGGTGTATGTTAACTGATCTGGCAAAAAGGGTCGAAGTGCTTGTGGATACTTTGGTGCACCCCTGCAGGGTTAAATCTTTTCGAGAAGCCGTGTCCGCGGTTATGGACGACTTGGAGCACAGTGCTTGATCATAGACAACTATAACTAAAGTTTACTGTTATAAATTGACTTGTATCCGATATGACTAGTAATCAGCTTCACCACAACGGAATGGCTAAATAAAAGTGCCAACAACTGCTGGGTTTTGGGTTATCTCATGCTATTTGTATCTGACTAGTAAGTGTTGCAACTACAACGGAATGGTTAACTAAAACGGCCCACTGCTTATTTTATCAGAATGATTATCTACACCTGACTAGTAATTGCTGCAACGATCACTGAATAAATAAAACTGCCAACTGTGTGAGTTCCTCGGTCGACTTCCTCGTTTGGTCTCGAGGGGGAATACCAGGATGGGATTGTTAGGTGTTAGAATCAGGTTGGTTCCGAATAGGTCTTTCTTACCCCTCTCTGATAGTCGCCAGTTGTATCGAGTCTCTATAGGTTGTTTAGAGCATGTTGCCGCTGCCGCTTCAGTCCACCATACCTATGTAGGCGAGGACCGTCGAATTCTAGCCTCGCCGTGTACTGGCCTCAGTACTGACGCTCCTCTTTTTCCTTTGCCCTTTGTCGGCGCCCCTTTTGTTTAAGAAGGTTTTGAGATCAACGTCGTTAGCAGGGTTACCCTTCCGGCTTGGCCTGGGCAGGGTTATGGACGCCATTGGTTATTCTTCAGGGCTCTTAGCCCCATTTGCATCTTGTCCGTAGCTGGACGTTCTATTGTTTTCAAGGTGATTTGGATCTTTGTACCGTATATCTGTATTCTTGACTCATGGAGTCGTGTTGTATAGATATCTGTTCTGTGGGTCCCATCGAGGACTGTTGTGTAATGTTATTACTTCGTTTTCCACCTGCACGAAAGTGCCTGGTGGGCACCTTTGAATCGTTTCTATGCGGGTTTGGCGGGATTCGCTAAAACTTGCATAGGGTCGATTCTGAGGGTGTTACAGAGTGGTATCAGAGCTCAGCAGTTGCGATACCCCACAAGTCCATCCTGTAGGATAACCTAGCTAACGGCCGAAGTAGAGTGTCAAAACTATTTTGCAAAACCGGTTGGATAGTTCTGGATAGGTCTGCTTTTACTCCTTACCCCTCTGCTATTCTCCCCTTATCTCTACGCGTTTTAAATCCGCTCTCTTTTCTTTCTTCGAGTCCAGGAATTCTCGTGGTTGGGTTTCCGTCGTATCTTCAGGGTTTCGCTTCCCCCTCTGATAACGGTGTTCTACCATCCGATGTTCATGCTGCCTGAGGAGTTCGTCTACTGTGGTACCATTCTTTGTTCCTTGTTTGCGCCTTCCGGTGTTTTCCGACGCGACGACATCCTCTACGCCAGATCCGATGCAGAGTCTGCATCACTCCTTCGTTTCCGAACCTCGCTTGTCGAGATCTTCAGTCTGAATCCTGAGGGTTGGTTGCATAATCCATCTATTCGTGTGTAGAGTAATGCTTTGAGTGCGGGATGGAGTCGCGACCATACCACTACTCTTATCATTTGCTCTGTATATTGAATAGTGGATCCAGCAATTTTACTCCGTCCACGGAAGCTAGAGGTGGCTTTATTTGTTGATACCTCTACCTTCGATCTTTTGTTCCCGGGGTGTTCTCTCGACGATCACGGACAACGACCTCTTGTTAGTGGTGTCGCGAGGACCTACACGAAGCGAGAAGATTCAGATCACCGACCTCCCTTCCGGTACCATGAGGCGGATCTCGAGGGCGAGATCCATTGTTAGTGGTGTCGAATTGTGGCATCCCGCAAAACCACTACTAGAAAATCGCGTTGATTTTTGTGCATTGCATCATCATGACCGCATGCTCATATCATCATGCCACATTGCATTTGAGCATCGTCATCATCTTGCATTTGCTTGCATAAAACTATTTGGGAAAAACCTGTTTGTGTTTTCTAAACGCCCCGTCTTTGTTCAAACGCAAAACCCGGGTCACCGGAATATTTTGTTTTGTTTGCTATCGGGTTGCAAAAGTCTGTTTGAAACAAATAAAATATTCAATTATTTTTAGTGAGGCAGTCGAACGGGCCGATTCGACCCAGTCGACCACCCCCAGTATTAAAACGGTCCACCTAAACCAGCCCCCCTATTTCCTATCCCTACCTAGTCCTAATCTACCCACCACTCACAGCTCGCCACCTCACCCTCTTCCCCAATTCCTACCCACCCTGCCACCTCATCAATCCACCCTCTTCCCCCCACTCCTTCTCTCACCACAGCCCTATCTACCCTCCCTCTCTCTCCCCACCGACAATCGGGCTCCACCCCGGCCCCACTCTCCACTCAACCTCCCACCCACTCAGCCACCTCTCTCCCTGCCCTGTGGGTCCCGCCTCCCCTGGCCACGCGCCCCCACGCGCCCCCACGCGCCCCCCACGCGGTCACGCCGCGGCCCACCCGCGGGCCCCACGCGCCAGCACCCACGCCCCTGACCCGCGGGACCACCCCGGCCCACTGCCTGCCCAGCCCCCCACCCGACGCGCCCCCCGCTCCAACCCCTTCTCCTCTCTCCCCCATCCTCCCCGCGGCCTCCTCCCCTGACCCCGACACCTCCCTCCACCAGCGCCGCCGCTCCCGCCTCTTCCTTCCCCCCCCCTGCCGCCATCGCTCCTCCTCCGGCCGCTCCCCTCGCCGCCCCCGCCTCCAGGCCCCGAGCTCGCCCCCGCGCAGGACCCCTCTCTGGCCGCCGCGTCTGCCTCGCCGGCCCTGCCTCGCCCTCCGGCGCCACCGCCCGAGCCCGAGCTCCCCCGCCTCCGGCCTCCTCCGCGCCTCCCCGCATCGGCCCCGTTACCCCTGAGCCGCGCCGCCCCTGGGAGCCCCCTCGCCGCGTGCCTGCCGCCCCGCCAGCGTCTGCCCGACGCCGTGCGCCCGTCCGTCCCGAGGAGCAACCGCCACCGACGGCAGCGAGCCCACCGCCCGAGGTCGTCCACCGTTCTGTGTCTGGTTCCGGGTTGTGCTGCTGCCTGGCAACGAGCCGTCTCCCCGTCCTGTACTCTGTCGGCAGGATGCATGTGCTGTTGCTCTAACAAGTCAAGGTCGCCGCGAACCGCCAAGTTCGTCCACCTCTAGGGCCACTCGAGACCGACAACGACAACGGCCGTCGGAACCCCAAGATATCCTCCACAGATCTGATGACCGCGATCCCGAAGCCCGATCCCGGTGATCCAAGGGCCACGCCAGGACCCGAGCCTGAAGATCGCCAGGATCCGCCGGTGCCGAACCCAAGACCGACATCGCCACCGAGAACTCCGACAAGGACGCCAAGGTCGTTTAAACGGAACGCCAAGTTCGCCACCTTGGACGCCATGACCGCCTACACGGACCCGAAGACCACGGCAACGACAAGATCGACACCGACCAGAGCGGGTCCGATGCGCCCCGACACCGAACCAAGTCCTCCTTCCCGGACGCTGTTCCGCCGAGACCGCTTCCGTCGAACCCTGAGCCCCTGCCGAACCCCGAACCCCCCGGAACCCCAAGTTCGCCGAACCCTAATGTGTGACCCTTATCCGAGAACCCTATTTTTTTATAAATGCCCTCTATATAATTGTTGCATAATAATTGTTCATGCATGCATATTTGTGCGGTTTGGGGGCCTTATGCCGATTCACTTCATAATTAAATATGGGGCCCATATGCGGGCAAATCCAGTCTTATATTGGCCCCATGTAATTTGTGTAGCGAACCGATAGTATAATCTTGCCTTGTTAATTACAACATTTAATTTGCGGGGTAGTTAAATAACATGAACCATCTAATTAATTGTCGGGACCACGGTTCCACTTAATATGACCTAATTGCACCGCACCTCTGCCATGTCATACATCATGCATGCATCATGCCCGACCTTTTGCCGTAGTATTAAATATTGCATCCGGTGTTTATTCTAGTGTTTTGCTTCTTCGCGGATAAGGCCGTTGAGTTGATGTGAGCTTCGCCCCGATCTTCGGATGAACCTTCGACCCTGTTTTCAGGCGAGCATCTCCCCCTTTCTACCTATCTTACTTTTCTAGTATTTATTCCCGCCTGTTGATCTTCTGCTATCTGTGTTGCGATGCTCTAGTTTCGTACCCGTGATATCCCTAGCAGCCTCATATTGCCTTGGACACATCCTATTACCTGTTGTTTGGTAGATAGTTGGACTCGCGCGTCGTAGTCGCTTGCTCAAGTGTTGTTGCGTGTCGTCAAGTACCACAGCTGTTGGAGAAGTGCCGCATGTTCAATGTTGGAGATGATCATGGCTTTACTTTTCGTTCACGTAATTACTGTTTAACAACTAAAATTGAAGTAAGTAAGCAGAGGCATCGGTGGGTGATAGATAACATTTGGTTTCCGACCGCCCACTTGTGTCCCGTAGGACCCCGAGTTCTTGACACCTGTTCCGAGATCGAGCGCGCTAACCACAGGTGGGGAGATATGGGCCCCCCATTGATTATTACCTGATTTCAAAGTATTGTACTGGGGGCCACAAACTAGTTTGAGGTTTTATTTACTATCCTGTACTTATGCCATGCTTTACTGCTTTATTTAAATTGTGCGATGGATAGCACACTGTACTGTTTAGGAAGCGGAGTGTTTTCGCGGTATCGACAGTCCCAGTTTTGGGATTTGCTGTCGTTTACAGCCACTGACGCAAACCCTAAGTCCGTCTCAGAGACCGGCCGACTTTGTTGCGGGTAGACTTAGTGGGGTGGCCCCCTCGTGCTTGCTTTGGGTCTGGGAACGTCATGACTTAGGCCCCGCCGACATACCGATGGGTGTATGTTAACTGATCTGGCAAAAAGGGTCAAAGTGCTTGTGGATACTTTGGTGCACCCCTGCAGGGTTAAATCTTTTCGAGAAGCCGTGTCCGCGGTTATGGACGACTTGGAGCACAGTGCTTGATCATAGACAACTATAACTAAAGTTTACTGTTATAAATTGACTTGTATCCGATATGACTAGTAATTAGCTTCACCACAACGGAATGGCTAAATAAAAGTGCCAACAACTGCTGGGTTTTGGGTTATCTCATGCTATTTGTATCTGACTAGTAAGTGTTGCAACTACAACGGAATGGTTAACTAAAACGGCCCACTGCTTATTTTATCAGAATGATTATCTACACCTGACTAGTAATTGCTGCAACGATCACTGAATAAATAAAACTGCCAACTGTGTGAGTTCCTCGGTCGACTTCCTCGTTTGGTCTCGAGGGGGAATACCAGGATGGGATTGTTAGGTGTTAGAATCAGGTTGGTTCCGAATAGGTCTTTCTTACCCCTGTCTGATAGTCGCCAGTTGTATCGAGTCTCTATAGGTTGTTTAGAGCATGTTGCCGCTGCCGCTTCAGTCCACCATACCTATGTAGGCGAGGACCGCCGAATTCTAGCCTCGCCGTGTACTGGCCTCAGTACTGACGCTCCTCTTTTTCCTTTGCCCTTTGTCGGCACCCCTTTTGTTTAAGCAGGTTTTGAGATCGACGTTGTTAGCAGGGTTACCCTTCCGGCTTGGCCTGGGCAGGGTTATGGACGCCATTGGTTATTCTTCAGGGCTCTTAGCCCCATTTGCATCTTGTCCGTAGCTGGACGTTCTATTGTTTTCAAGGTGATTTGGATCTTTGTACCGTATATCTGTATTCTTGACTCATGGAGTCGTGTTGTATATATATCTGTTCTGTGGGTCCCATCGAGGACTGTTGTGTAATGTTATTACTTCGTTTTCCACCCGCACGAAAGTGCCTGGTGGGCACCTTTGAATCGTTTCTATGCGGGTTTGGCGGGATTCGCTAAAACTTGCATAGGGTCGATTCTGAGGGTGTTACAGTAATCATAGAAATATGTGGGAGCCATATGAATTTTCAGATTCCTCTATTGGTTATTGATCAGAGAAGTGTCTCGGTCATGTCCGCATAATTCAAGAACCGTAGGGAGACACACTTAAGGATTCGATGTTGTTGAGTAGTTATGGAATGATGAGTAAGAGACCGAATGTTTTTCAGAGTCTCGGATGGTATCCAGGATATCATGAGGAGATCTGGAATGGTCCGGAGAATAAGATTCATATAAGGAAAGTCCTGTTTCGGAGTTGGGGAATGATTCCGGTGTTTCCACCGGGAATGTTCTAGAAGGGTCCGGAAGGTCCGGCACTCCGGAGGGGAAGGGTACATGAATGCATCATGACAATATGGAATGGTTGCATCATATACTAGGTCACTTGGCTGGGCAAAATAAAGGGAGAAATCAAATCCTAGTTTGAAAGTCAAACGCCAATTTGAAAAAGTCAAACGGCAAGTTTGCTTGGTGGAGGGAGAGTAGGAAACCTACTTGGGGAGGAAGTATCCTCCCTCCACCCGCCGGCCAAGGAGGAGGAGTTGGAGGAGGACTCCCTCCTACCAAACCGCCCCCTCCCACCTATATAAGGAGGGGTAGGGCGCCCCTCTACCCCTCACACCTAAACCCTAGTTCCTGGCGCCTCCACCACAAGTGTTGCCGCCGCCTAGGGATCTCCCAAGTCGCCGACTAGGGTTTCCCCAAACCCTAGCCGCCGGCTAAGCCACCCCCCTTGGTGCCTCTAAACCGTAGATCGCCAAGGTCCTCTCTTATTCCACCATACTCGCTTCGGCTTAAGGCGAAGCCCTGCGAGATCTCCCCTCTACTTCCGACACCACACCGTCGTGCTGCCGGAATCACGAGGAGAGTGATACAACCTCCGCTGCCTGCTAGAACAAGGGAGAGGAAGGTCTTCATCGAGTACCGAACGTGTGACCGACTGCGGAAGCGCTGCCGGAACGCAACGCCGGAAGGATCGTCTACGCGATCTTGAGATCGGCAAGTATACGACTACATCACCCACGAGAATCTGCTCTCGTTAACCGCTTTGGAATCTTCGAGGGTGAGTTCTTCTATCGACTCGTTGCTACAATCTAGTAGATAGATCTTGTCTTGTTTGTGTGCATGTGGTAGAATTTTTTTGTTTTCCATGCTACGAACCCCTACAATTTGGATGTCCCACTAGATGATAATGCTAAGAAGAAACTCATGGGGAGTGTTAATGATGTTCATATTATGGTTAACAATGCATATGTCCCTATTGATTTCTATGTTTTGGATGTTGAATGCAATGCTTCTTGTCCTATTACTTTGGGAAGACCTTTTCTTAGAACTGTTGGTGCCATCATTGATATGAAAGAAGGCACCATTAAATATCAATTTCCATTCAACAAAGGTATTGAACACTTCACTATGAGGAGATATAAGTTACCTTTTGCTGCTCCTTTTAAATCAAAATTTGATGTTAATGCTTCTTCATTTGAAAACACTTGATTCTTGCTTCTTGTGCCTAACTTAAAGGCGTTAAAGAAAAGTACTTATTGGGAGATAACCCAATAGTTTTCTTGAGTCTTGAAAGTTATTACTTCTGTAATAACCTCTCCTTGTCCTTTTTATTTGATTTTTGTGCCAAGAATAACCTCTAATGAGAGGGAAGTAAGATTTGGGGAAGTGCTGTCCCGAAACAGATTTTTGTGCTTCACTGTAAAAATTCGTGAACAATCTCTGTAAGTCGGATTGAGCTGTAATTTTTTGAATAAATCCCACAGGTTGTTAGAAAGTCTCGTTAGTTCAACACTTTTGGATTTGAGCAATAGAAGGTCATCTAAAAAATTGGTTTCTACCTGTTGGTCTGTTTTGACAGATTTCTGCCATTATTTGCATTTGCCTATTTATTGATTTCTTTTTGAGTTCTCTTTGGTAAATTGAGCTTTTTGAAGGAATTGCTACAGTAGATTGTGTTTTTAATGAAAGTTTTGATGTTTTAAAACTAAATACCAAAGGTTTATTATCTTTTGAATGCACTAATGTTGATAATGAAAATTGTGTGAAGTTTTGTATGAAGGAAAATTTTCAGGTGTAAGGGAAGAATGATGTAATGAGATGAAGAATGGACAAAATATCAAGCTTGGGGATGCCACCCCGTGTCACCCCAAGAAATATTCAAGAGGTACAAGAGTCAAAGCTTGGGGATGCCCAAGGCATCCCCTTCTTCATCAATAAAAATCTCAGGTCTTTCTAGACACTTTGTTTTTATTGTTTCATGCACTGTTGTGTTGTTCTTGGAGCGTCTTAGTTTTTGTTTTTGGTTTTTGTTTGCTTAGTTTGCTTGAATAAAGTAGTTTGACCCCCGATCTCGCTGTGTTGTTTTAAATAAGTTGATTGGTGTTGGAAAGGAGTAGAAAGTTTTATGCTTATAGTGGTACAAGAAGGAACTTGCTTTGAATGTGACTTAGACTTTAGCATGTCATGCTAGATGTTGTTTTGACCTTATGCTTAGTGATTATTATTGTAGCCTGACTTGTTCCAAACAATTAGGATTGCTTAATGTGACTTGAAAGAATCATGTGTTGTTTTAGCATACAAAAGCATAGTAATGTGGTATTCTCCTTTGATGCTTTGTTTGGGTTGACTTGGCACCCGATCACACCATGTTATGAATATGAACCAATCACCTTGATACGTTAGAAATGTATCTGTAATTTTTGATGCTCCATGCTTGTTTAGTATCTACTTTGCTTTGCTTGTCTACAATTTGAGGTGGTTTTTACATGTTTTCTGGTACTAACCTACTAACAAGTTGCAACAGTGTCAGATGCCTGTTTTCTGTTGTTTTTAGTTTCAGAAATTTAGTAAAGAAATATTCTCGGAATTGGACGGGACAAACGTCAAAGTTAATTACTTTCCGTGGGGAACAAGAAGTCCAGAGGGGAGACGAGGAAGCGGTCCAGGGCAGCCAGACCCCACCCCTCCAGGCGCGGCCAGGGGTGGGCCCGCGCCTGGCTAGGGTTTGGCCCCCTGGTCTCCTCCTCGGCCTCCCCCTTCACCTATAAGAAGCCCCCGATGCAGAAACCCTAAGGACCCGATCAAATCTCCATGAAACCGTCTGTAGCCGCCGCCACCATTATCCCTAGATCGGGGGATCTGAAGTTCTTCCTGGCACCCTGCCGGAGGGGAGATCATCCCGGAGGCCTTCTCTCTGGTATGATGCGTGAGTAGCTCCACCTTGTACTATGGGTCCATGTAGTAGCTAGATGGTTGTATCTCCTCCTTTGTGCTTTCATGTATAGATCTTGTGAGCTCTGTTCATGATCAAGATCTAATCTATTTGTAATCATGCATGTTGTGTTTGTGGGGATCCGATGGATATTGAGATTATTATGTTGGTTTGATTAATGGTTTTGTCTTTATGATTCTATCATGTCTGTGTTGTTTGTGATCTTGCATGCTCTCTGTTGTTAATAGCTATCTTGGCCAAGTAGTTGCTAGTGACTCCAAGAGGTGGTATTTATGCTCGATAGTGGGTTCATGCCTCTAGTTTCCAAGGGAAGTGACAGTAATATCTTCGGTTGTAGATGTGTTGTTGCTACTAGGGAGAAAACAATGGTCTCTCGTTCATGGAACATGTGGACTATTTACCTTACACACTTTTCTTAAAGCAGTTGTCTGTTGCTTGCAACTTAATACTGGAGGGGGTTCGGATGATAACCTGAAGGTGGACTTCTAGTCATAGATACAGTTGGATGGCGGTCTATGTAGTTTGTTGTATTGCCCAATCGAATCTCATAGGATCTTTCTGACTAGTAATTGCATTATTATGCCTTGCTCAGTTCCTGTCAATTGCCCCGCTGTAAAATTTTTACCCTTCATGCCATGTTGTTTATCTAAGGAGAGCACCTCTAGTGAACTATGGACCCTGGTCCAATCTTTACCATTGATACATCTTCCATTGTTACTTGTTTACTTGCTGCAAACCATTACTTTCCACACCATACGTTTAATCCTTTGTTACAGCAAACCGGTGAGCTTGACAACCTCACTGATTCGTTGGGGGCAAAGTCTTGAGTTTATGTTGTGCAGGTCTCCGCGTTGCTTGCAACACCTGTGTGACGTTTCCTTCCTCCTTCTGGTTCGATAACCTCGGTCTCAACAGAGGGAAAACTTGTTGCTTGCTCTTCACAACCTACGCTTGGGGTTACCAACGAATTGCCATGTCGAGCATCATCACACCTTAGCCTCTATGATCATTTAGTTCTTGACTTGTGGTACCATTTTATGCTTTGATTAGTAATGTTTTGTCGCTCTGCATGATTATGACCATTATTGCTCTCTTAGTTGGTCGCTCCCAGTATTTTGCTAGCCTCCACTTGTGTTGAGTAAGCTCTACTCATGCATCCAACTCCCAAGAAACCAAGTTATTCCAAAGTGTCCACTATAAATTCCTATGCATGGTGTGTTACACCATTCCAAGTATATTCTTGTTTTATCTATCTTCCAAATTAAACTTGTTATGTGAAAATTAGTGATTAAAGCTCTCACAAACTTGATGGCACACTTTATTTTTCTTGCCCCTAATAAACTTGAACCATTTTGTCATGTATGTTGTATATGCTTGCACTTATACGTTGGGAATTAGCAGAACCGTGCTATCATGGGGAACGCTTTAAACACCTGTAAATATCTACCCGGTTGATATCATTCTCTTTTGTTTATGGATGTCGTCGTGTGAAATAAAAGGGGGGCTTGTAAGTCCATGGAGTTATGTATATGTGTTAGAGAAACGCCTGGGCCGCTAGCCTAAGCTATGCCTAATCATGGTGGAAACTTGCAGCATCACCATAGTGAGAAATCTATGAAGCATTCTTCTTATAAAAAGAGAGATGGAAAAAAGAGAAAAACAGAAGAAAAAAAGAGGAAAGCATTTTCCCATGGTAAATAAGAAGATTGATGAGATGCTCATTGTATGTTGCCTTGTCATTTTGATATGGGATAGCTCCTGTATCATGAGGCAAGGGGTACCCCGTTGGCGGTTCTCTATGATACACATGTACTTACTACGACAAGAACTTACCGGTAACTAAAGTTGAGTAGCATGAGGAGCGCCCCTCGTACTCAAGGGACATGAGATTGCCAACTTATACTTTGTCAAGCATATACTCCATATTTTGTTCACTTTAACCTTAATCACTTGAAGATTCTTATGATATTGAGTCTCCATCTTCTATCCTTAGGCACCAATTAAGAGAGCATAGTTGCCATTCTTAGTTCTATGTGCATTGTCCCAAAACTTATTGATTGATTCATAATGTTGATATTGCTTGTTCTTGAACTATTTGTATCTAGTAATCCTTATGAACTTTGAAGGTGTACTATGCATTTATCTTTTACTACTCCATGAGGGACAAGCTGAATGCCACTATGCTATGATTTTTATTTCTGAAACAAACAAACGTCTTTCAATTCATTGTTATTCATGAATCTTTGTTTGTAGCCTTTCATGTTGCAGCATAGTTACTTTGTCTTATTGTTAGAACTTCATCTTTCATGCTCATGTTTAGAGTACTTTGATCCCACCTTTAATGCTTGCAAATGGTTTGATCTTGATTGTGATGGTGCATGTCACCTCAAAAATTATTCTTTTTTATCACTTACCTACTCGAGGATGAGCAAGAGTTAAGATTGGGGATGCTTGATACGTCGTAAACATATCTATAATTTTTGATGTTCCATGCTTGTTTACTATCCACTTTGCTATGCTTTGTCTACACTTTGATGTAGTTTTATACATTTTATGGGACTAACCTATTAACAAGATGCCACAATGCCAGTTGTCTGTTTTCTGTTGTTTTAGGTTTCGAAAAAGCAAGTAAGGAAATATTCTCGGAATTGGACGGGACAAAAGCCAAAGTCAATATTTCACCGAGACGAACACAAAGACCGAAGGGAGACCGGAGGGAAGCCACGGGGTGGCCACACCCTCCCATGCGCGGGCCCACCCTGGGCCACGCCTGGGCAGGGTGTGGGCCCCCTGGCCGCCCTCCTGCCTCGCCTCTTCGCCTATATAATCCCCCTGATGCCAAAACCCTAAGTATCCGATTAGATCTCCACGAAACAATCTGTAGCCACCACCAAAATCTTCCCTAGATCGGGGGGATCTGAAGCTCTTCCCGGCACCCTACCGGAGGGGAGAGATCATCCCGGAGGCCTTCTTCATCACCATGCCAGCCTCCGGTGTGATGCGTGAGTAGTTCCACCTTGGATTATGGGTCCATATAGTATATAGATGGTTGTTTCTCCTGCTTTGTGCTATCATGTTTAGATCTTGTGAGCTCCTTTCATGATCAAGCTCATCTATTTGTAATCATGCATGTTGTGTTTGCGGGGATCCGGTGGATATTGAGATTACTATGTCAGATTGATTATTGATTCTATCATGTCTTCTTGATTATTGATGCTATCATGTCTGTGTTGTTTGAGATCTTGCATGCTCTCCGTTTCTAGTAGCTATCCTATAACATCCCAAATTTCATAAAATGAAAAGTCATATCATTGCTTTCATATCATCATAGCATGTTGTCTTGCACCAAAATTTTCAAACCAAAACCCTATTTGAAACCATATTTAAACCCCACTTAAAATATCATATATGGGGCATGGTTTTATTTTTATTTTCAAAAGACCAAAGTGTTTTTGAGTGAACAGGTGTGCTTGGTACACTTTTGAATGCGAGGATCACAGTACAAATTTTGGTGAAGGTTTGAATTCAAACAAATTTGAATTAGAGTTTTGAAATCATTCCTTAAAATCAAATTAGAAAATAAAAAGGAGAAGGACAAAAAATAAAAACCTGCGCTGCCTATTCAGCCCAACACCACATCTGTCCCAACAAGCCCACCTAGGGTTCTCTCCCTCTCCTCCCTCTCTCACCCGCGCAAGCCAGACCCCGCAGTTGCTAACCACGGGGTCCTACGCCACGTCGTCGCCACGCCAGCTCATCGTCTTCATTCACGCGCCGCTGACCATGCCGTTGCCGCCTGTTTCTTTCCCAAATCAAGTCGAATCAATTCCATTGATTCTAGCAGTAATTCTCTCGCCCCTCACCTGCTACTTAACCACCACCTCGCCACGGTCATTTCCCCTCAACCCACATCGCCAGAACGCCCCCAGGCTGCTAGTATTCGAGCTCGTACCGCCGCTGCCCGACGAACTCTGACGAAGCATTACGGTGAGCCTCGAGCGCCCCCCTATCCCTCGTTCATACGAAACTATTACTCTAATCCTTGCGCTCCTTCTGACACCCCTGCTTCGTCCTATATCCCCCAGGTCGCCATCCCCGTCAACCTCCGCGAGCACTCGAAGCACCAACCAACTCCGGCGAGCGATTCTGGTAAAATCCGCACGCCCCTTGCCTTCTAGTTCAAACCACTATGTGTGATGTGTCTTTGCGTAGTAACTGACGCCACTCGCTTGCCCTATGGTGACCTAGGTCGTCGTCGTCTCCGCCAACACGCACCCGACGTTAGTGAGGTCTCCGACGAGCTCACATGGCCGCTACAACACGCCCTTGTCCAAACCAAGACCACCTTGAGAATCCTCGTGTTCACGCGAGTCAGGTAAACCTTGCCACCACAACCCTTACCCCCTAGCATGGCCGGAGCGTCGCCGGCAGTAGCGCCGCTGCCTCCGGCGCCATCAGCGCCTCTCACTTTTGGTTAGTTGATCCAGGGCGTAGATCTAGATCGGGCATCGTAGATTAGATCATTTAGCGAACAAGTAAGCTTAGATCTGGCGTGTTGGATCTAACTTGATCCAACGGCACTGAAGGGTGATCTTGAGTGAAACGGTATCGGCCAATCAGGCGCTGCCACGCGTCTGTAGATTTGATTTAAAATCTGTTTTTGAATCTATTAGTTGATTTAACTTATAAAATTCATAACTTTAGTTCTATTTGTCCAAAATTTGCAAATAATATATCATTGGATTCAGAAAATCAAGCCCTACACTTTTGTGGTCCTGAATTAGTATTTTTCTGCTGAAAAATAGGATTATTTGCAGAACCAATTATAGGCTTATTTTTTACTATATAAAATGTTTAGAAAATTTTTTAGAGTAAAACTTGTTATATTTGAACCTTAGAAAGTTTGCTTTGTGTTCAGTACTGTTTGATTTGACTTGTTTAGTGTAGAAAATCAATCCATTGCATTTGCATGCATTCATATGTGTTTTTGTTTGAATATTGAAATGTGAATTTGGTGTTATGATTTTATGTGTAGATTTTGGTGATTGTGGTGATTGTGATTGTGAGGACTGTTGCTACTCTCCCAACTATCAAGGAAAGTGATGCTTCATATATTTTCCTACTATTTTATCTATGCATTAGTGATATTTTGAGTAAGGAAATGCATTGGAAATTTTCTAAGTATATGCTATACTATGTCTTGGGAAATCCTACTAGATGTTGTCTTAGTAATTTTCCCTAAGATATGAAACTTGATATACTAGTATGCTTAGTCTAGCTAGTAGAAGACAGGGGTGAATTATTCATGCTATGAAATATTGCTGAGTCTATGACTTGTGTTTTTGATTAATAAAACAACTATGTGAATGAATCACCTGGGTGGAATGGTATGGTTGGTTTATGTTGAGTGATTACCCAAGGCCCATGTATATGGTTTACCTTGTGTATCACACTTGTGTATTGCCACCCAGGAACTAAGGGATTTGAGATGTTTAGTGTTGAGAAGCTTCTAGTGCAACCACATGGCATATGGGCTCTGCCTTGACAAACTAGGTTCCAAGAACTTAGCTAGATGGACAGTTGGTGGTAGGGTTGATAGGATGGAACGCATCCATGATGCATGTCGAGTCTTGTGGGGAAAGTGCACCACCTCTCGAGAGGGTAAAACCTAAGTACTTAGCCGTGTCCCCGACAACAGACAATTTGAGCATCAAAGACATTGAAGCAATCAAGGATCTCCTCATCCCAATTTATCTAAGTTAATACTTGTGGTTGAACAAGGGTGAAGGTTCACCAATGTTTATTGGAGGTTCCTTGGGTGATTTTATCAAACAAAAATTTAGTGTTTTTCAACTAATAAGGAAAACCTTATTTTGAGCAATGCAAGCCTAAGCTACACTTAGCCAAATTCATATAGTTATTAGATACTACTATTCTACTATGGTATCACTTGCCAATACAATTCCAAATGTATTGACCTCTGTGGCTGTAACTTGTGATGTTGCAGGTTACTCTGATGGAGACTAGGGTTGTGAGTCTACACTCAACATGTTTGCCTGTGGCACATGAAGATGAAGACTTATAGTTATTTACATTATGTTGAACTCTATGTATAGCCTTGGGCTATTGAGTTGTAAAGACTATGTTATCTCTGGAATGACGATGTAATAATGACCTTTGTATTTGTGTACTTCATCTTAAACTGTGGATGCTAGCATTTTGATCCAGGGACTAGCATTGCAATCGCAGGGGCCTTTACCTTTAAAAGGTGGGGTCTTACAGATGGTATCAGATCACTGTGTTACCTGTAGGATTATGACCCTAAGATGGATTAGACTAAGGAAACCACTAGGAAAAAAATGAAACTCTTTGCAAATTCCACACTTGTCGTTTTCTTCTCGTAAATCTCTCCTAATCTTCTTTCTCGTCTCTATTTGTAGATGGCCGCCATCAACGAAGCCGTCAAGAAGGGACCACTCATGACCATGACCTTATAATGTGAGACGAAGTTTCCCAAGGCACTCAAAAACCTCATGGTTAGCTTGGAAATACATGGTGAAGCCGTGTACAAGGGATTTCCAGTGATGGATGAAGGAGAATAATATTGGTGGTACAACTCCACTTGTACAAAACCAAGGGAGACAACCACAAAGAGTCAGGATTCTGCATGGTCACCAACTCAGAAATGTATATGTCATTCTTTGACTCTGCAAGAAATGCAGCATGGAATGCTATCAAGGAGCTTGGTGAAAGACTCAAGTGTAGAATGCTCAACACTAAAAATTACCTTAGTGAGGAGAAGAAGTATACCCAAGACTTAGAGAACACCATAAAACGTCTAAGGGAAGATATCATAGATTTAGCATATGAGTGAGAATTGTGACGTACACCAATAGTTGGACCACCACACTTGTCGTTTTCTCGCGTTAATAATTTGATCATACCAACCTAGGTGGTATGGCAAGTTTTTATCTAGTTATGATTGAACCTTAGTGTGTGTGGTAGATTATTGTATGCCATGACTTGTGTTTTTTATTGTTGAATGCATACTTTTGGCTTTTGTTTCACTACCTTATGTTTTTCTCTTTACTTGTGTTGTTCCTAATTTTTCTCTATCTTATGCAATAGATGCCTAGCTTTGTTATCAGCACCGCCGAGGAGTTCAAGGGAACTCATTTTGGTTCTCGTATCGTGGAGCTCACTAGTGTGCTCAATCTCCCCCTCCCTAGCATTAAGGTACTTCAGCTTACGAAGTTCGAGAGGAAGGATCTATGGGGATTTAGAGTCTCACAGCCTGTACGCTAGTCGGAGCCACCCACCGAGGAGATTGCCTTCAAATTGATGCATGATGACAAGGAGAAGGGACTCGACATCGTCATGCAGGAGCTACTTGGACGCCTTGTTGGATGTCACACCACCGAGCTCAGGGGCCTCAACTTCCACCCATTTGGGAGACGTGACGAGGAGGGAGAGGCGGTAGTGTATGATGACGCTACTAGAGAGACTATCGAGCCAGTGCGTATGTATCTTCGGGACCTTTATACGTCGGAAACGTATCTATAATGTTTTATGTTCCATGCTTGTTAGTATCTACTTTGCTTTGCTTTGTCTACACTTTGAGGTGCTTTTTACATGTTTTCTGGTACTAACCTATTAACAAGTTGCCACAATGCCAAATGCCTGTTTTCTGCTGTTTTTGGTTTCAGAAAAGTTAGTAAAGAAATATTCTCGGAATTGGACGGGACAAACGTCAAAGTCAATTATTTTCCGTGGGAACAAGAAGTCCAGAGGGGAGCCGGAGAGGCAGGCTAGGGCGCCCAGACCCCCCTAGGCACGGGTGGGCCCTGCCCCGCGCCTGGGAGGGGTGTGGGGCCCCTGGCCGGTGCCTCGCCCTCCCCCTTCGCCTATAAGAAGCCCTCGATGCAGAAACCCTAAGCACCCGATCAAATCTCCACGAAACCGTCTGAAGTTGCCGCCACCATCGTCCCTAGATCGGGGGGAGGATCTGAAGTTCTTCCCGGCACCTTGCCAAAGGGGAGATCATCCCGAAGGCCTTCTCTCTGATATGATGCGTGGGTAGTTCCACCTTGGACTATGGGTCCATGTAGTAGCTAGATGGTTGTACCTCCTCCTTCGTGCTTTCATGTATAGATCTTGTGAGCTCCGTTCATGATCAAGATCTAATCTATTTGTAATCATGCATGTTGTGTTTGTGGGGATCAGATGGATATTGAGATTATTATGTTGGTTTGATTAATGGTTTTGTATTTATGATTCTATCATGTCTATGTTGTTTGTGATCTTGCATGCTCTCCGTTGTAAGTAGCTATCTTCGACAAGTAGTTGCTAGTGACCCCAAGAGGGGGTATTTATGCTCGATAGTGGGTTCATGCATCTAGTTTCCAAGGGAAGTGGCAGAAATCTCTTTGGTTGTAGATGTGTTTTTGCTACTAGGGAGAAAACAACGGTCTCTTGTTCATGGAACATGTGGACTATTTACCTTACACACTTTGCTTAAAGCAGTTATCTGTTGCTTGCAACTTAATAATCTAATAGGATCTTTCTGACTAGTAATTGCATTGTTATGCCTTGCTCAGTTCTTGTCAATTGCCCTGCTGTAACTTGTTTACCCTTCATGCCATGTTGTTTATCTAAGGAGAGTACCTCTAGTGAACTATGGACCCCGATCCAATCTTTACCATTGATACATCTTTGTCACATCCCAAAATTTTCCAAATTTTGTAATGTGAAAAATAAATAAACAAAATAAATAATTGTTGAAATTTAGGGTGAAAAGAAACTTTTTGATTCTAAATGCAAACTTAAAAAAATCCCATCTTGAACAAACTTGAGTAAAGTTTGAATCCAACTAAATTCAAATCAAGTGAAATGCATTCTTCATAATTGCATCTGGAAATTTAAACACTTGGAAAATAAACCAAAACTCTAAAACCTTAATGGAATAAAATCATTTCCAAGATATCTCTAAAACCATGGTTTTGATCCATATAAAATTTTGTCAACAAACATTTATAAATGATCAAGAATGACAAATAGAAATATTATAAAACCATAGAAATTGGTTTCACTTAAATTGGAACCATAGATAAAATTTATGAATTTAATAAGATAAGGAAATTGAATTTCCAAAGCTAATAAAGCACCTATCTAGAAATCCATACCAAATGGTGAACAAATAATTCTAAAGACATTTAAAAGGATAAACAAATGTTAAATAAGATTTTACAAATTGGAATCACCAACTTTGGATCTATAAATAAAAAGATATGGATTTCATAAGATAAAGAAAGAAATATTTAAAGACCAAATTAAATATTGGCCTAATCCATAAGCAAATGGAATGAATATAATCCAAATCCAAATAAAATAAAAGGATAAAGAATTTTCCAAAAAAAATAAAATGGCATTAACCAAATTCTATTTCTATTTGAATAAAGACAAAATCCCTAATAGAAATGATTAATTAAATCATGGGAAAATAGAATTTGGAATTTACCCAAGTGGAATAAAAGTTATTTAATTAACTTAAATGGTATCAAAGAAATCAACTAAATAAATTTATGGAATTAAACCCATATTTAAATTCATTAGAATAAAGCCAAATACCCAATTTAAATAATTAATAAATCATATTAAAAATATATATTCCAAATAATTCAAAGTGAATTATTTGACACCCTATTAAATAATTAAAACCTACTGAATAGGTTTGCTAAAAATATGGATTTCAAATAAAGTTTTAAAACACATTAAAACCTATTTGAAATAAAGACAAATGTCCATTTATAAAATAAATAAAAGACCCTAAAAATAATAAAAGAATTATTCTAAATTTGACTTGAGAATGTATTATTAATCAGTATTTGAATATACACAAAGTTTGGTTGAAGTTTGAATTCAAATAGTTGTTTGAAAAGATTAAACAAAATCAAAACAGAATAATAGAAATGGAAAAAGAAAAATGATCAAAACAAAAAAAAATATAGCAGAAGCCAACCCAACCCAGCTAGCCCACTAAGCCCAGCAGCCCACCTCTCTCCTCTCCCTGAAGCGTTTCTTTTTCACCGCAGACTAGACCCACTCAGCTGCTGACTTTCGGACCCCACCTCCTCTCTCCCTCGCTGACAACCACACCGCACTTGTCAGGCTTCGTCCTCACCCACCGCGACGACCACGCCTCCCTCGCCGGCCGTTTCTAGCCATAATATCTCGCGTAAATTCGCATCAATGCCTCAGTGATTTCGCCCCCCGACCACGCTATCATAATCCCTTCCTTCCCCTCCCTCTTTCCCCTCAAACTTCTCTGCCGGAGAGCCCCCGGGCTGCCTCGATTTTCACTCACACCGCCGTGGACTCCGGCGAGCTCACGTTCAAATTCCGGCCACCACCGCCAGCCCCACTGCCTCTAGAGTACACGATCTTGCTCGCCATCATCCCCTGCACCTCCCAGTGGTTCCAGGTAGCCAGCGCGCGCTTCGGAACAACGACACGGACAACCTCTGAACGCCGGCGACGTCTGTGCCCACTCCGGCGAATCTTTTCGGTAAACCCCGACCGCCCTAACCTTCCTGGATGATACGAGTATACTCGACACATTGTCCTGCATCTGATGCAACCTTTATTTCTACTTCTGGTGGCCTACAAGCTCGCCCCTAACGACGAACTGAAGCACCCGACGCCGCTGCTGACTCCGACGAGCAATAGCTGCTTCTCCTGTGCGCCCCTCGAGTAGCCGACCCCACCTCGAGCTTAAACAAGTCTCTTGCGAGCCTGGTAAGCCTCGCCATCCTCTCCCTCGCTTCCTGAATCGTCGGGAACACCCCCTCTGACCGCACGCCGCTGCCAGCGCCGCCACTCGATGGCCAGTGATTGTGCGCCGTAGGATTTAGATCCAATGCACGCGATAGAACCTTAGTTGAAGAGGTATCCTACGATCTGTGTCGTGCGATTAAGTTAGATCCTGCAGCCAGTGCTGATTGATCCGCGCGAACCATTATCGTCCAATGAGAAACAGCCACATGGCCAGTCTGTTTTAATAAAAACCAGAAATGAACTATTAGATGTTCAAGTTTGTAAAATTCATAACTTTTGATCCACACGTCCAAATTTTGCAAATTTTATATCAATGGAATCAGCAAGACAAGCACTTTCCAACCATGCACCTTGTTTAGTAAATTTCTTCTCTTAAAATGGTTGTTTTTGCAGAAACTTGTGTAGCCATAATTTGAATATAAAATTCATTCTAAAATTTATTTTTGCGATAAAACCTTTGGCAAATGGATTTTTTTGAACCTATTAACCATATAAATCAACTTATGGATTCAAAAATATATTTTGTGAAACGAAAAATAAATCTTTGATTTAGAACATTTCTAGTCAAATAAAAATAATGTTTATATATTAAAAATGCTTTTGGAGGAAACCCTTTGGGAAAATGTTTTGATTTAAACTCTCTGACCCTAAACACAAAATTTTATGATTTAAAAATATATTTGTGAACCCTATAGATTATTACTTTGCCAAAAAGCATTTTCAGCCACATAAAATATTGATTTGGTTTAAAAATGGTTTATAGGTAAAATCTTTTGCAAATGGTTTTGACACTTTTATAAAATGACCAATAGGTGTTTTAGAATGTTTATAACCTATTAGAAACCACTTTTGTAAATAAAAAAATCTTTAGCATGCTTGCATGCATTTCTTTGTTTTTATTATTTCATGTGATGTTTGCTTGAATGGTAGATTGAATTCTTGCTTGCTTGATTGAATTGTAGTGATTTGAAGAATGTGAATATTGCAAGACCAAGGAGTGAACTTATATTCTCTACCAAAAAGGCAAGTGATGCTTCATACTTTTGTCCCATTATTTACACTATGCATTAGTGATATTTCTAAGTAGGACTTGCATGAAATTTTGCTAAGTATAAACTATGCCATGGGAAATCCTAGTAGATGAAACCTTAGTAGAATTTTCCTAAGTTAAGATTCCTACTACCATCATTCTTAGCTTAGCTAGTAGAAAACAAGGGTGGATTATATTCATGCTATTGAATATTTCTAAGTCAAGGACTTGTGTTTTGTTTAATAAAATAACTAAGTGAATGAAACACCTGGGTGGAATGGAAAGAATGGTTTGTGTTGAGTGGTTATGCAAGTCCAGTATGCTGGGGAAAACTTAGGCATCACCAAGTCCAGTATGCTGGATCTCACTTGTGGAATGCCACCCAGGAACAAAGAGATTTGAGATGTCAAATGTTGAGAAGCTTCAAGTGCAACCACTTGGCATTATGGGCTCTGCCTGGATCATATAGGTTGCAATAACTTAGCCAAATGGACAGTTGGTGGTTGTAGCGTCCCCAACCTTTAATAAGATTGAGTCCCCTGTGTTTACAATGCTAGTCCCTGGATCAATAGCTAGCATCCACAGTTTAGATGTAATATCAAGAAACACAGGTCATAACACAACTTTATAACCAGGAATAACATAATTTCATTACATCAAACATAGCTCATTGGCTATTTACATTACATTGCAGCAGAATAACTATATTCATGGGTCCTTCATCTTCAAGTGCCACAGGCAGATGTTGGTTGTAGACTTTGTAATCCTAATCAATCAATCCTCACTAAAATCAATCAAACCTGCAACATTAAAAGTTACAGCCACAAGGGTCAATACATTTGAATTGTATTGGCAAATGATACTTTGGTAGTATAGTGGAGTCTATCATCTATATGTATTTTGGCTAAGTGGAGTTGAGGCTTTGCATTGCTCAAAATAGATCTTTCCCTATCATTTTGAAAATAGGTTTTGTTTGGCAAAAACAAATTCCAAGGTATCTATCAATCAAAGACTGAAGATCCACTCAGGGCATCTATCAATCAAAGACTGAAGATTTTCTTAACCAAAGATTGAAGATCCTCTCAAGGCATCTACCAATCAAAGACTGAAGATCCACTCAGGGCATCTACCAATCAGAGAATGAAGATTTGGAGATCCTTTCAAGGCATCTCCCAATCAGAGATTGAAGAATTTCACACAACCCTTGTTCACCCACAAGTTTTAATTTAGAAATTGGAGTGATGAGATTCTTGATTGCTTCCATGTCTTGATGCTCAAATTGTCCTTTACCAGGGACATGGCTAAGTACTTAGGTTTTACACTCTGCAGAGGTGGTGCACTTTACCCACAAGACTTGGTTTCCCAAGACAAAATCTTTCAGAAGCTTTCCCTTAGACCAACATGGACGCGTTCCAACCTATCAAACACTACCACCCACTGTCCATGTGGCTAAGTTCTTGCAACCTATATGATCATGGCAGAGCCCATATTGCCAAGTGGTTGCACTTGAAACTTCTCAACATTTGACATCTCAAATCTCTTTGTTTCCTGGGTGGCCATCCACAAGTGAGATACACAAAGGTAAACCATAGACATGGGCCTTGTGAACCACTCAACCAAAAACCACCAAGCAAGTCCCATTCCACCCAGGAGATTCATTAACTTAGTTGTTTTGTTAAATAAAACTCAAGTCCATAGACTTAGAAATTTTCATAGCATGAATATATATCCCACCCAGGTTTTCTATTAGCTAGGCTAAGCTTGGTAGTAATAGGATTCTTAACTTAGGAAAATCCTACTAAGGATTCATCTACTAGATTTCCTATAGCAAGGTCTATACTTAGCAAAATAAAAACCATGCAAGTTTTACTTGGCAAAACAATAATGCATATTGAAAAAAATAGGACAGTTAGTATGAAGTATCACTTGCCTTTTTGGTAGAGGGTATAGGTTCACTCCTTGATCTTGCTAGTCTCACTCTTCAAGTCACTACAATCAATCAAGCAAGGTACAACTCAATCTACCAATCAAGCAAAACACAAAATCATCTAACATTCCAAACCAAAGTCAAACAAACAATTTTACACTCACAAAGCAATGGGATCTAAGTCATGCATAAGCATGCAAAGGTTGGTTCTAATGTAGGGATGGTCTTCACTAGGCTTCTAACTTTGTAAATTCCAAATTGGTCATTTACCAAAATGGCAAAGTCATTTGCAAAGAGGGTCTCTATTAAATTCCTAAACTTTGTAAGATCCAAATTGGTCTTTTATCAAAGTGGCAAAGTTAAGGTAATGCATGCAAGCATGCCAGGCTTTGCTTTGTTTGTAAAAGTGGTTCCTAGTGGGTCATAGACTTTTGGGTACACCTATTGGTCATTTTGTGAAGTGGCTAAGTCATTTGAAAAAGGTTTCACTATAAAACCATTTGCAAAACAAAGTGTCATTCTATGTGGTGTAGAAATATGTCTACTAGGGTTTTAGTCTATAGGGTTCACCAAATGAGTTGCTATTGCAAAACTTGGTGCTTTTGGTCAGTAGGTTTGGTTCAAAACATTCTCTCAAAGTTTTCTTTATGAAAGCATTTTCATAAACAAAACAAATAGTTTTAGTTAGCTAGAAATGGACTAAACTAATTAATCCATTCTATTCTTTTCCAAAATCACTTTCCAAACTATGGGTTGGTTCCTAAGGTCAGCAAGGTCACAACAAACTAAATTGCAAAGGTTTTAACCTAAATATCATTTTTAAAATGATTTTTCTAATGTTAGCAAGCACACAAAAGAATCTGCAAAGTTAAACAAGTTAACAGATACTATATGCTAAACTAAGGGCAGGGTTGGTTAGAGCTTGTCTTGCTGATTCCAACGACATCAAATTTGTAAAATTTGG
This sequence comes from Avena sativa, assembly GCA_916181665.1. Taxonomy (NCBI): domain Eukaryota; kingdom Viridiplantae; phylum Streptophyta; class Magnoliopsida; order Poales; family Poaceae; genus Avena; species Avena sativa. The sequence goes on from OV702296.1 coordinate 293,265,014, forward strand.
ACGTGTGGATCAAAAGATACAAGGGTTTGAAATTGGCAAAAGTTTCTGTTTTCTAATTCTGTTTTTAATCAGAATAGGGACACGCGGCGTATTCTTATTCGTCGGTACCGGTTCGGTCGGATCGAGTGCTGCGGTGCGTTGGATCTAAGTTAGATCGTGCGGCTTAGGTAGCGTACCTCCTCGGCGTTAAGTGAACTAATCTAATGCGTACGATCTAGATCGAACGGTTGCGGGGTGCTCGACCACAGACGAGCGGCGCTGCGGCGGCTAGCGGCGGCGGAGTCGTCGGTCGATGACGGTGCCGGCGATACAGGAAGCGAGAGAGAAAGAGAAGTTGCTCACCGTGCTCAGGAGGTTACGGCGATGCTCAACGTGCTGATGGCTCGACGACGGGCGCTCTGGTTCAGCCGCGATTCCTCGCCGGAGTTGGGAACGGCGGCGGACGGCTCTGTCCACGGTCGAAGACGGTGCTACAGATCAAGAGAGGACAGAACGAGGGCAGGGTTAGACGCAGGAGATCTTGGCGGAGTTGTGAGCGTGAACGAGAGGGCTCGGGGCGGTCGAGGCTTACCGGGAAAACTCGTCGGAGAAGAAGCAGACACGGTGGCGCTTAGAGCTTGTCGGAGTCGTCGCTGGAGATCGCCCTAAGGCAAAGGAGAGGCAGGATTAGGTGCGCACGAGGGTCTCGAATGAGGGAGCATCATTGAGAGGTGCTAGGGAGGTCTGTGCTCACCGGGGAATGTCGCCGTAGTTGGAACAGACGGCGGCGCTGCAGGTCGTCGTTGAAGGTGAGGTTTCAGGGCACCCGCGGATGAATGGGGAGCACGGACAGATGCGCCAGTGAGTGTGGACTATGTGTGCGTGGTCAATGAGGCAAGGGGAGGTCTGGTTTCGCCGGAATCATCACCGGAACATCGTCGGAGCAGTGAGGGTGCGGCTTCGATTGAGGGCAGCCTGGAGGCTCTCGAGGCGTGAGGTCTGGGGGAAATGACAGAGGAGAGGAAGGCGGTTAAGTAGGCGTCATCGCAGGGAGAGATTAACGCAGCGTTTACGCGAATTGAAGCGCGAGAAATCAAGGCAGAAACGGCAGCGTCGTCTGGGGGAGAAGAAGTCGCGGGGAAGACGATGGCTAGAGAAGTGGGACCGACGCGTCAGTGGGAAAAAGAAAGGAGGGGGAGGTCCACCGGTCAGCTGCTTAACGGGTTCCTTTCGCGGTGCAGAAAACGGTTCGGGATGTGGGAGAGAGAGAGGTGGGGTCTTCTCGTCAGCGAGTGAGGGAGAGGGAGAAGTGGGTCCCGGCTGTCTGTCTCTGTGTGGGTAGATTTCTTAGTGAGAAGAGATTTCTTCGGGGGAGAGGGAGAAGACTGGGCTGGACTGCTATTGGGCTGGGCCTGTTTCTTATTTTTTTCTGTCTGCTCTCTTTTTCTTTTTTTTTCTATTTTATTTTCTGTTTTGAATTTCAAACAATTATTCAAGCAATTCCATCAAGGTTCAAATTTTCAAACAAGCACTCAACTTTTCATTTGAATTTGGTTCTGTTTAGAAACATAATCCAAATCCAAAATGAAATAATATTTCTATTTATTTTAGGATCCATTTATTATTTAAATAAAGTGGATCTTTAGTTTTTAGGGTTTGATTTATTAAATAAAATTTCCATTTGAATTCCAATTATTTCCAAAACCAAACCAGAAGGTTTAATTTGAAAAATAAAAGATTACTTGGAAACTTATTTAAATAAATAAATAAGTTTTGGTGTTTTAATTAAAATGGGAAAGCCTTTACTTAAATAAAATTGGATATTTAAATCCTTATTATTTTATTTAAATAATCCTTTACTCATTTTAATCAAAGCAAAACCTTTTAATAAAAGATTTCAAAGTAGTAAAATACTTGGTGTTCATTTAAAATGGGAAAAGCTTTTACTTAAATAAAATTGGATATTTAAATCCTTTTATTTTATTTAAATAAACCTTTACTCATTTTATCAAAACAAAATATTTTATTTCAAAAGTTTGGCCAAAATTAATTTGGCTCACCTTTTCATTTGAAACCAAAGTCTTTTATTAAAAGATCTAAAACAGTGTTTCCAAAACAATTTATTTTTCCTTTTAACAAAGGTTTATCTTTTTAATCCCTTTAGGATTATAATTGTTCACCAAAGGGTAGGGCTTTTGGTATTCCTTGTCTTAATATATTCACAAGATTTTGTCTTTGGTCTTTCTTGATCCTTTGTGAATATTTGTTGATCAAATTTGGTATGGATCAAATCCATGGATTGGGAGATACTTTGGAAAATGATTTCCTTCCATTAGGGCTTAGGGTTTTGGATTACTTTCCAAATGTTCAAATTTCCAGATACATTCATTGAGGAATGCATTTCCCTTGATTTGAATTTTTGTTGAATTCAAACTTTGACCAAAGTTTGTTCAAGATGGGATTTTAAGTCTCCTTTTAGAAACAAAAGTTTCTTTTCACCCTGATTTTCAACAAAATTTTATTTTGTTATTTTATTTTTCACATTACAAGATTTGGAAAATCTTGGGATGTGACAGGCTACCACCCTTAAAATAAATCTCGTCCCGAGATTTGGGGAGGCTAGGGTTACAAGCAGGTTCAAAACAACTAGGGTACTACCACCCTTAAAAATTTTCCAACTAAACTACATCTTGGCTTGCTTGGAATCTTGAGGAAAACTTCTTCTTGGAAAACTTCTGCATAGTGTCCTTTGTTTCCATGCTTGACTCATGGGCTAAGGTTGGGTTTCTCCATAGGCTTGTTCATCTTGTTCTTCATCTTTTCTGGACAATTGCTTACATAGTGTCCTGGTTCCTTGCATTTGAAACAGTGGATATCTTGGAGTTCTTTACGTTGCTCTTGTGGACAAGTGGCTACATAGTGGCCTAGCTCTTTGCAGTTGTTGCACACTACTTGGTCCATCCTTTTATTCTTTATGGACTCTGGGCATCCACTGGGGTTGTGTCCCATTTCCTTACATTTACGACATTGCACAAGGCTCATGTCTTGCTTTGGTTTCTTGGGCTTCTTTGATCCTTTGAATTGGGTTGTCTTGTTTGGAGGTATAAGTGGTCTTTTTCCTTTGTCATCAACAATGGCATAGATGGGGCATTGGATAGGAACATGGTCATTTCCTTCACAAAGGTAACAAGTAACTTGAGATGTGGGGCATTGGCCAACTGGATGTTCCTCTTCACAATTGGGGCATTGATCTTCATGCTCCTTGGAAGTGTGATCCTTGTCTCCACAAATATTGCAAGCTGGGGCTCCATCTAGAATAACATTCTTGTCATCCTTGTTGTCATACACTCTTTTGGGACAGTTTTCTTCCATGCTGATCATTTGATTAGTCACCTTAAGCATCAGTTGGGATTGTTCTTCCAAAAACTTTTGCAAGGTAGGGTCTTTATCACTATTGTTGGCTATGAACTGAGCTGTCAGTTGGCTTAACTGTTGTTGGGTTGCTAGGAGTTCTCTCATGTTGTCCTCTTGGTTGTTGTTATTGTCACCATCATTGATGTTGGAGTCTCTTGGAGAAGTCATCTGTTTGGGGTTGGATTGGGATTAGAATAGGCAAGAGATTTCTAAGGGAATAAATCCTAATCACACACATCACAATTCACACAAGCAATGTGCAAGCAATCACAAACAAACACTCCACTCAAACTACAAAGGTGCAAACACATACTTAGGCAACGAAATAATTTTTGCTACACCACATAAGTTGGTGGGTTTGTCTTAACTAAATTATGGTGGTCCATCTATATGGTTCACTTGTGATCTTTCCATCCTTCTTGGTTGATTCTTCTTGATTGAGATCTTTGTATCCTTGGAGAATTCTTGTGTCTTGGTCACAAATCTTCAAAGATGATGATGGCTTCTTCTAAGTTGTGTTTCCTTAGTCTTCAATTCTTGAGTAACATTTCTTGTCTCACTTGAAGAAGTTGAAGTCATTGGAGTTGAAGGAGTTGAAGTCATTAGAGTTGATGATGTTGAAGTAGTCCTTTGCTCATGATGAAGTCTTTGGTCATGGGGTAGGCTTTCCATTAAGTTTTGAAGTAGAAGAGATGTAGAGTTGAAACCAAAAAAAAAATGATTGAGGAAAGAGTTTACAAGATTGTTTTTGTAAATAAGTTTTGGAACAAATACAATTCCTATTTTTCTAAGGGGTTTTGTCCAATCCTAGGGTTACAAATCCTACAGGCAACACAATGCTCTGATACCATCTGTAGCGTCCCCAACCTTTAATAAGATTGAGTCCCCTGTGTTTACAATGCTAGTCCCTGGATCAATAGCTAGCATCCACAGTTTAGATGTAATATCAAGAAACACGGGTCATAACACAACTTTATAACCAGGAATAACATAATTTCATTACATCAAACATAGCTCATTGGCTATTTACATTACATTGCAGCGGAATAACTATATTCATGGGTCCTTCATCTTCAAGTGCCACAGGCAGATGTTGGTTGTAGACTTTGTAATCCTAATCAATCAATCCTCACTAAAATCAATCAAACCTGCAACATTAAAAGTTACAGCCACAAGGGTCAATACATTTGAATTGTATTGGCAAATGATACTTTGGTAGTATAGTGGAGTCTATCATCTATATGTATTTTGGCTAAGTGGAGTTGAGGCTTTGCATTGCTCAAAATAGATCTTTCCCTATCATTTTGAAAATAGGTTTTGTTTGGCAAAAACAAATTCCAAGGTATCTATCAATCAAAGACTGAAGATCCACTCAGGGCATCTATCAATCAAAGACTGAAGATTTTCTTAACCAAAGATTGAAGATCCTCTCAAGGCATCTACCAATCAAAGACTGAAGATCCACTCAGGGCATCTACCAATCAGAGAATGAAGATTTGGAGATCCTTTCAAGGCATCTCCCAATCAGAGATTGAAGAATTTCACACAACCCTTGTTCACCCACAAGTTTTAATTTAGAAATTGGAGTGATGAGATTCTTGATTGCTTCCATGTCTTGATGCTCAAATTGTCCTTTACCAGGGACATGGCTAAGTACTTAGGTTTTACACTCTGCAGAGGTGGTGCACTTTACCCACAAGACTTGGTTTCCCAAGACAAAATCTTTCAGAAGCTTTCCCTTAGACCAACATGGACGCGTTCCAACCTATCAAACACTACCACCCACTGTCCATGTGGCTAAGTTCTTGCAACCTATATGATCATGGCAGAGCCCATATTGCCAAGTGGTTGCACTTGAAACTTCTCAACATTTGACATCTCAAATCTCTTTGTTTCCTGGGTGGCCATCCACAAGTGAGATACACAAAGGTAAACCATAGACATGGGCCTTGTGAACCACTCAACCAAAAACCACCAAGCAAGTCCCATTCCACCCAGGAGATTCATTAACTTAGTTGTTTTGTTAAATAAAACTCAAGTCCATAGACTTAGAAATTTTCATAGCATGAATATATATCCCACCCAGGTTTTCTATTAGCTAGGCTAAGCTTGGTAGTAATAGGATTCTTAACTTAGGAAAATCCTACTAAGGATTCATCTACTAGATTTCCTATAGCAAGGTCTATACTTAGCAAAATAAAAACCATGCAAGTTTTACTTGGCAAAACAATAATGCATATTGAAAAAAATAGGACAGTTAGTATGAAGTATCACTTGCCTTTTTGGTAGAGGGTATAGGTTCACTCCTTGATCTTGCTAGTCTCACTCTTCAAGTCACTACAATCAATCAAGCAAGGTACAACTCAATCTACCAATCAAGCAAAACACAAAATCATCTAACATTCCAAACCAAAGTCAAACAAACAATTTTACACTCACAAAGCAATGGGATCTAAGTCATGCATAAGCATGCAAAGGTTGGTTCTAATGTAGGGATGGTCTTCACTAGGCTTCTAACTTTGTAAATTCCAAATTGGTCATTTACCAAAATGGCAAAGTCATTTGCAAAGAGGGTCTCTATTAAATTCCTAAACTTTGTAAGATCCAAATTGGTCTTTTATCAAAGTGGCAAAGTTAAGGTAATGCATGCAAGCATGCCAGGCTTTGCTTTGTTTGTAAAAGTGGTTCCTAGTGGGTCATAGACTTTTGGGTACACCTATTGGTCATTTTGTGAAGTGGCTAAGTCATTTGAAAAAGGTTTCACTATAAAACCATTTGCAAAACAAAGTGTCATTCTATGTGGTGTAGAAATATGTCTACTAGGGTTTTAGTCTATAGGGTTCACCAAATGAGTTGCTATTGCAAAACTTGGTGCTTTTGGTCAGTAGGTTTGGTTCAAAACATTCTCTCAAAGTTTTCTTTATGAAAGCATTTTCATAAACAAAACAAATAGTTTTAGTTAGCTAGAAATGGACTAAACTAATTAATCCATTCTATTCTTTTCCAAAATCACTTTCCAAACTATGGGTTGGTTCCTAAGGTCAGCAAGGTCACAACAAACTAAATTGCAAAGGTTTTAACCTAAATATCATTTTTAAAATGATTTTTCTAATGTTAGCAAGCACACAAAAGAATCTGCAAAGTTAAACAAGTTAACAGATACTATATGCTAAACTAAGGGCAGGGTTGGTTAGAGCTTGTCTTGCTGATTCCAACGACAACAAATTTGTAAAATTTGGACGTGTGGATCAAAAGATACAAGGGTTTGAAATTGGCAAAAGTTTCTGTTTTCTAATTCTGTTTTTAATCAGAATAGGGACACGCGGCGTATTCTTATTCGTCGGTACCGGTTCGGTCGGATCGAGTGCTGCGGTGCGTTGGATCTAAGTTAGATCGTGTGGCTTAGGTAGCGTACCTCCTCGGCGTTAAGTGAACTAATCTAATGCGTACGATCTAGATCGAACGGTTGCGGGGTGCTCGACCACAGACGAGCGGCGCTGCGGCGGCTAGCGGCGGCGGAGTCGTCGGTCGATGACGGTGCCGGCGATACAGGAAGCGAGAGAGAAAGAGAAGTTGCTCACCGTGCTTAGGAGGTTACGGCGATGCTCAACGTGCTGATGGCTCGACGACGGGCGCTCTGGTTCAGCCGCGATTCCTCGCCGGAGTTGGGAACGGCGGCGGACGGCTCTGTCCACGGTCGAAGACAGTGCTACAGATCAAGAGAGGACAGAACGAGGGCAGGGTTAGACGCAGGAGATCTTGGCGGAGTTGTGAGCGTGAACGAGAGGGCTCGGGGCGGTCGAGGCTTACCGGGAAAACTCGTCGGAGAAGAAGCAGACACGGTGGCGCTTAGAGCTTGTCGGAGTCGTCGCTGGAGATCGCCCTAAGGCAAAGGAGAGGCAGGATTAGGTGCGCACGAGGGTCTCGAATGAGGGAGCATCATTGAGAGGTGCTAGGGAGGTCTGTGCTCACCGGGGAATGTCGCCGTAGTTGGAACAGACGGCGGCGCTGCAGGTCGTCGTTGAAGGTGAGGTTTCAGGGCACCCGCGGATGAATGGGGAGCACGGACAGATGCGCCAGTGAGTGTGGACTATGTGTGCGTGGTCAATGAGGCAAGGGGAGGTCTGGTTTCGCCGGAATCATCACCGGAACATCGTCGGAGCAGTGAGGGTGCGGCTTCGATTGAGGGCAGCCTGGAGGCTCTCGAGGCGTGAGGTCTGGGGGAAATGACAGAGGAGAGGAAGGCGGTTAAGTAGGCGTCATCGCAGGGAGAGATTAACGCAGCGTTTACGCGAATTGAAGCGCGAGAAATCAAGGCAGAAACGGCAGCGTCGTCTGGGGGAGAAGAAGTCGCGGGGAAGACGATGGCTAGAGAAGTGGGACCGACGCGTCAGTGGGAAAAAGAAAGGAGGGGGAGGTCCACCGGTCAGCTGCTTAACGGGTTCCTTTCGCGGTGCAGAAAACGGTTCGGGATGTGGGAGAGAGAGAGGTGGGGTCTTCTCGTCAGCGAGTGAGGGAGAGGGAGAAGTGGGTCCCGGCTGTCTGTCTCTGTGTGGGTAGATTTCTTAGTGAGAAGAGATTTCTTCGGGGGAGAGGGAGAAGACTGGGCTGGACTGCTGTTGGGCTGGGCCTGTTTCTTATTTTTTTCTGTCTGCTCTCTTTTTCTTTTTTTTTCTATTTTATTTTCTGTTTTGAATTTCAAACAATTATTCAAGCAATTCCATCAAGGTTCAAATTTTCAAACAAGCACTCAACTTTTCATTTGAATTTGGTTCTGTTTAGAAACATAATCCAAATCCAAAATGAAATAATATTTCTATTTATTTTAGGATCCATTTATTATTTAAATAAAGTGGATCTTTAGTTTTTAGGGTTTGATTTATTAAATAAAATTTCCATTTGAATTCCAATTATTTCCAAAACCAAACCAGAAGGTTTAATTTGAAAAATAAAAGATTACTTGGAAACTTATTTAAATAAATAAATAAGTTTTGGTGTTTTAATTAAAATGGGAAAGCCTTTACTTAAATAAAATTGGATATTTAAATCCTTATTATTTTATTTAAATAATCCTTTACTCATTTTAATCAAAGCAAAACCTTTTAATAAAAGATTTCAAAGTAGTAAAATACTTGGTGTTCATTTAAAATGGGAAAAGCTTTTACTTAAATAAAATTGGATATTTAAATCCTTTTATTTTATTTAAATAAACCTTTACTCATTTTATCAAAACAAAATATTTTATTTCAAAAGTTTGGCCAAAATTAATTTGGCTCACCTTTTCATTTGAAACCAAAGTCTTTTATTAAAAGATCTAAAACAGTGTTTCCAAAACAATTTATTTTTCCTTTTAACAAAGGTTTATCTTTTTAATCCCTTTAGGATTATAATTGTTCACCAAAGGGTAGGGCTTTTGGTATTCCTTGTCTTAATATATTCACAAGATTTTGTCTTTGGTCTTTCTTGATCCTTTGTGAATATTTGTTGATCAAATTTGGTATGGACCAAATCCATGGATTGGGAGATACTTTGGAAAATGATTTCCTTCCATTAGGGCTTAGGGTTTTGGATTACTTTCCAAATGTTCAAATTTCCAGATACATTCATTGAGGAATGCATTTCCCTTGATTTGAATTTTTGTTGAATTCAAACTTTGACCAAAGTTTGTTCAAGATGGGATTTTAAGTCTCCTTTTAGAAACAAAAGTTTCTTTTCACCCTGATTTTCAACAAAATTTTATTTTGTTATTTTATTTTTCACATTACAAGATTTGGAAAATCTTGGGATGTGACAGTGGTAGGGGATGATAGGTTGGAACGCGTCCATTCTGGTCTAAGGGAAGGCTTCTGAAAGATCTTGTCTTGGTGAAACCAAGTCTTGTGGGGAAAGTGCACCACCTCTGCAGAGTGTAAAATCTAAGTACTTAGCCATGTCCCTGTCAAAGGACAATATGAGCATCAAGACATGGAAGCTATCAAGAATCTCCTCATCCAAATTTCTAAGTTAAAAACTTGTGGTTGAACAAGGGTTGAAGGATCACCAATTTCTATTGGGAGATGCCTTGGGTGATTTTGACAAACAAAAACTTAGTGTTTTCAAATGATAAGGAAAATCTATTTTGAGCAAAGCAAGCCTAAGCTCCACTTAGCCAAATGCATATAGATGATAGACTCCACTATACTACCATAGTATCACTTTCCAATACAATTCAAATGTATTGACCCTTGTGGCTGTAACTTATCATGTTGCAGGTTTGCTTGATGTTAGTGAAGTGTGTTGATTAGGATTACAAGCCTACAACCAACATGATTGCCTGTGGCACTTTGAATATGAAGGACCCCATGCTATAGTTATATTCTGCTGCATTTTAATGAGATAGCCAAATGAGCTATGTAAGATGTAATAAATTATTTTATTCCTGGTTATAAAGTTGTATTATGACCTTTGTTTCTTGATATTACATCTTAACTATGGATGCTAGCTATTGATCCAGGGACTAGCATTGTAAACACAGGGATCTTTACCTTATTAAAGGTTGGGACCTCTACAGATGGTATCAGAGCACTGAGTTGCCTGTAGGATTCTAACCCTAGGATTGGACAAAACCCCTTAGAAAAGTAGGAGTTGTATTTGTTCCAAATCTTATTTGCAAACAATCTTGTAAACTCTTTCCTCAACCATTTTGGTTTTGATTCTACATCTCCTCCTTTTCAAAACTTGATGGATAAAGCCTCCACCATGAGCAAAGACTTCAACATGAACAAAGGACTTCACCAACTCAAGTGATTTCAACCTTATTCTCAACAAGGACTTCAACTTGGATACCACTAAGGACTACAAGTGAGACAAGAAATGTTACTCAAGAATTCAAGACTAAGGAAACACAACTTAGAAGGAACCATCATCACCTTTGAAGTTTTGTGACCAAGATTCAAGAAGTTCTCCAAGGATACAAAGATCTTGTTCATGAAGAAGCAACCAAGAAGGATGGAATGATCTCAAGTGAACCATATAGTTGGACCACCATATTAAGTTTAAATCAAACACACCAACTATTGTGGTGTAGCAAAAATATTTTTTTGCCTAAAAATGTGCTTGAAACTTGTTGTTTGAGTGGAATGTTTGGTTGTGATTGTTTGCACATTTCTTGTGTGAATTATGTTGGATGAGATTAGAATTATTTCCTTAGAAATATTTTGCCTATTATAATCCCAATCCAACCCAAACAGATGACTACTCCAAGAAACTCCAACATCAAGGATGGCGACAACAACAACAACCAAGGGATCAACATGAGAGAACTCATAGTAACCCAAACCCAGTTGAACCAAGTGACAACTCAGTTTTTAGCCAACAACAATGAGTTAGACCCAACCATGCAAAGGTTTTTGGAAACCCAAACTCAATTGATGCAAAAGTTAACAAATCAAATGATCAACATGGGAGACAACCCTTTCCAAGGAGTTTATGACAACAAGGATGTCAAGGATGATATTATAGGAGGAACTCAAGCTTGCAATATTTGTGGAGACAAGGATCACACTTCCCAAGAGCATGAAGGTCAATGCCCAAATTGTGAAGAGAAACATCCAACTAATCAATGCCCCACATCTCAAGCTACTTGTTTCCTGTGTGAAGGAAATAATCATGTCCCTATCCAATGCCCCATCTATTCCATAGTTCAACAAAGGAAACAAGGTGGAGTGCATCAACAGATTGTAAACCCCCATGAAGACAAAGGAAAATCTCAGCTTGCACCTCCATACAATATGACTCAATTTGATGGACCAAAGAGTAAACATATGTATTATCCAAGGAAAAGATCAAGGAGACCAGGAGACTTTCCCACCTTTGAGATAAGATATGAAGAGCATGAACTAGAAGCACTCCTAGCTTTGGAGAAACCCAAGAAGAAGAAGGACAAAAGTCAAGTGTAGTGTTGCCATTGCAAAGAGATGGGACACTATGCCAATGAATGTCCAGAGAAGAAGAAGAAGTATAAGGAAATCAGCCAAGTGTGGTGCAACAACTGCAAAGAGCTAGGCCATTATGTATCAACTTGTCCACAGAAGATACGAGAAGATCTCAATCTTGTCACATGTTACAATTGTGGTAACCAAGGACATTATGCAAGAAATTTTCCAGAAAAGATGAAGCACAAGATAAAGCCTATGAAGGATCTCAGCCTTGTCACATGTTTCAAGTGTGGAAACAAAGGACACTATGCAGATGTTTGCCCAGAGAGGTTTCAACAAGATTCCAAGCAAGCCAAGAAGTAATCTAGTTGGAGATTTTTAAGGGTGGTAGTACCCTAGTTGCTTTGAGCCAACTTGTATCCCCTATCTTTCCCAAATCTCGGGACGAGATTTATTTTAAGGGTGGTAGCCTGTCACATCCCAAAATTTTCCAAATTTTGTAATGTGAAAAATAAATAAACAAAATAAATAATTGTTGAAATTTAGGGTGAAAAGAAACTTTTTGATTCTAAATGCAAACTTAAAAAAATCCCATCTTGAACAAACTTGAGTAAAGTTTGAATCCAACTAAATTCAAATCAAGTGAAATGCATTCTTCATAATTGCATCTGGAAATTTAAACACTTGGAAAATAAACCAAAACTCTAAAACCTTAATGGAATAAAATCATTTCCAAGATATCTCTAAAACCATGGTTTTGATCCATATAAAATTTTGTCAACAAACATTTATAAATGATCAAGAATGACAAATAGAAATATTATAAAACCATAGAAATTGGTTTCACTTAAATTGGAACCATAGATAAAATTTATGAATTTAATAAGATAAGGAAATTGAATTTCCAAAGCTAATAAAGCACCTATCTAGAAATCCATACCAAATGGTGAACAAATAATTCTAAAGACATTTAAAAGGATAAACAAATGTTAAATAAGATTTTACAAATTGGAATCACCAACTTTGGATCTATAAATAAAAAGATATGGATTTCATAAGATAAAGAAAGAAATATTAAATGAGGAATATTTAAAGACCAAATTAAATCTTGGCCTAATCCATAAGAAAATGGAATGAATATAATCCAAATCCAAATTAAATAAAAGGATAAAGAATTTTCCAAATTGTTGGGGAGGTGACCTCGGATAGGGTCAAGACAGGGGAAGATAAAGGAGTCTCCCTTGTCACATGCCGAGTTACTGTTTATATCGACCGAATCATGTAAAGGTCAGCCGAGATAAGCACGGCCACAACACCTACGGAAGGAGCAATACCTTACCAGGCCGACATACGAGTTAAGTCGGCCGAGTAAGCCTGAATAACTTGAATGCAGGTGAAGGCCGACCCGAGTTACGCAAGGCAATGCCGAATAACATGAAGCTTGCAGGAGAAGGAGGTGCCTATAGTCAAACCGAAGTCACGGGCTAGGAAGAATCTGAACAGAGCCAAGCACAAAGGACAAGGAGCAGAGCAGCAGAAGGGCAGAAGGGGTTAAGTGAGGTGACAGTCATGGAGCCCGAGGCGTGCAGGTGGGGTTCTTTGGAACCTAGCCGTCGTTAGAAGGGGGACACGGAAAGGAGGTCGCCGAGTTACTATCTTGGGACAAGCATATTCCTCGAATATGCTTGCCACGTCAGCCCTAGAGGAGCCAAGGCACCCCTTTATAAGGGGAGACGCGGGATCCTGAGGGGGGATCGATTCATTCAAGGCCGTTAGGCTCGTGTATTTGCTTTCTTCTTCCTGCATACAGCTCGAGGAGCACTTGTAGCCCAACAAGAAGAGAAATAAAGATCTGCATGTTAGCCATTTGAGTGTAGGAATAACTATATTTTCCCTCCCCGGATCCCTCTAGCATCCATCGGCCCCATTCTTTAGCCTACCCATGGCATCTGCCGTGCCACCACCACGACACAAATAAAATAAAATGGCATTAACCAAATTATATTTCTATTTGAATAAAGACAAAATCCCTAATAGAAATGATTAATTAAATCATGGGAAAATAGAATTTGGAATTTACCCAAGTGGAATAAAAGTTATTTAATTAACTTAAATGGGATCAAAGAAATAAAATAAATAAATTTATGGAATCAAACCCATATTTAAATTCATTGGAATAAAGACAAATACCCAATTTAAATAATTAATAAATCATATTAAAAAAATATTCCAAATAATTCAAAGTGAATTATTTGACACCCTATTAAATAATTAAAACCTACTGAATAGGTTTGGTAAAAATATGGATTTCAAATAAAGTTTTAAAACACATTAAAACCTATTTGAAATAAAGACAAATGTCCATTTATAAATAAATAAAAGACCCTAAAAAGAATAAAAGAATTATTCTAAATTTGACTTGAGAATGTATTATTAATCAGTATTTGAATATACACAAAGTTTGGTTGAAGTTTGAATTCAAATAGTTGTTTGAAAAGATTAAACAAAGTCAAAACAGAATAATAGAAATGAAAAAAGAAAAATGATTAGAACAAAAAAAATATAGCAGAAGCCAGCCCAACCCAGCTAGCCCACTAAGCCCAGCAGCCCACCTCTCTCCTCTCCCGAAGCGTTTCTTTTCCACCGCAGACCAGACCCACTCAGCCGCTGACCTCCGGACCCCACCTCCTCTCTCCCTCTCTCGCTGACAACCACGCCCCACTTGTCAGGCTTCGTCCTCACCCACCGCGACGACCACGCCTCCCTCGCCGGACGTTTCTGGCCATAATCTCTCGCGTAAATTCGCATCAATGCCTCAGTGATTTCGCCCCTCGACCACGCTATCATAATACCCTCCTTCCCTCCCTCTTTCCCCTCAAACTTCTCTGCCAGAGAGCCCTCGGGCTGCCTCGATTTTCACTCACACCGCCGCGGACTCCGGCGAGCTCACGTTCAAATTCTGGCCACCCACCGCCAGCCCCACTGCCTCCAGAGCACGCGAGCTTGCTCTCCATCATCCCCTGCGCCTCCCAGTGGTTCCAGCTAGCCATCGCGCGCTTCGGAACGACGGCACGGACAACCTCTCAACACCGGCGACGTCTGTGCCCGCTCCGGTGAATCTTTTCGGTAAACCCAGACCGCCCTAACCTTCCTGGATGATACGAGTATACTCGCCACACTCTCCTGCGTCTAATGCAACCTTTCTTTCTCCTTCTGGTGGCCTACAAGCTCGCCCCCGATGACGAACCGAAGCACCCGATGCTGCCACTGACTCCGACGAGCAATAGCTGCTTCTCCTGTGCGCCCCTCGAGTAGCCGACCCCACCTCGAGCTTCAGCAAGTCTCTGCGAGCCTGGTAAGCCTCGCCATCATCTCCCTCGCTTCCTGAATCATCGAGAACACCTTCGTTTGACCGCGCGCCACCACTCGCCGCCGCCAGCGCCGCCACTCGATGGCCAGTGATTGTGCGTCGTAGGATTTAGATCCAATGCACGCGAAAGAACCTTAGTCGAAGAGGTATCCTGCGATCTGTGTCGTGCGATTAAGTTAGATCCTGCGGCCAGTGCTGATCGATCCGCGCGAACCGTTCTCGTCCAATGAGAAACAACCACGTGGCCAGTCTGTTTTAATAAAAACCAGAAATGAACTATTAGATGTTCAAGATTGTAAAATTCATAACTTTTGATCCATACGTCCAAATTTTGCAAATTTTATATCAATGGAATCAGCAACACAAGTAATTTCCAACCATGCACTTTTTTAGTAAATTTCTTCTGTTAAAATGGTTGTTTTTGCAGAAACTTGTGTAGGCATAATTTGAATATAAAATTCATTCTAAAATTTATTTTTGTGATAAAACCTTTGGCCAATGGATTGTTTTGAACCTACTGACCATATAAATCAACTTATGGATTCAAAAATATATTTTGTGAAACAAAAGAATAAATCTTTGATTAAGAACATTTCTAGTCAAATAAAAATAATGTTTATATATTAAAAATGCTTTTGGAGGAAACCCTTTGGGAAAATGTTTTGATTTAAACTCTCTGACCCTAAACACAAAGTTTGATGATTTAAAAATATATTTGTGAACCCTATAGATTATTACTTTGCCAAAAAGGATTTTCAACCACATAAAATATTTATTTGGTTTAAAAATGGTTTATAGGTAAAATCTTTTGCAAATGGTTTTTCCACTTTTATAAAATGACCAATAGGTGTTTTAGAATGTTTATAACCTATTAGAAACCACTTTTGTAAATAAAACAATCTTTAGCATGCTTGCATGCATTGCTTTGTTTTTATTATTTCATGTGATGTTTGCTTGAATGGTAGATTGAATTCTTGCTTGCTTGATTGAATTGTAGTGATTTGAAGAATGTGAATATTGCAAGATCAAGGAGTGAACTTATATTCTCTACCAAAAAGGCAAGTGATGCTTAATACTTTTGTCCCATTATTTACACTATGCATTAGTGATATTTCTAAGTAGAACTTGCATGAAATTTTGCGAAGTATAAACTATGCCATGGGAAATCCTAGTAGATGAAACCTTAGTAGAATTTTCCTAAGTTAAGATTCCTACTACCATCATGCTTAGCTTATCTAGTAGAAAACAAGGGCGGATTATATTCATACTATTGAATATTTCTAAGTCAAGGACTTGTGTTTTGTTTAATAAAACAACTAAGTGAATGAAACACCTGGGTGGAATGGAAAGAATGGTTTGTGTTGAGTGGTTACGCAAGTCCAGTATGCTGGGGAAAACTTGGGCATCACCAAGTCCAGTATGCTAGGGAAAACTTGGTATCTCACTTGTGGAATGCCACCCAGGAACAAAGAGATTTGAGATGTCAAATGTTGAGAAGCTTCAAGTGCAGCCACTTGGCATTATGGGCTCTGCCTGGATCATATAGGTTGCAATAACTTAGCCAAATGGACAGTCGGTGGCAGGGGATGATAGGTTGGAACGCGTCCATTCTGGTCTAAGGGAAGGCTTCTGAAAGATCTTGTCTTGGTGAAACCAAGTCTTGTGGGGAAAGTGCACCACCTCTACAGAGTGTAAAATCTAAGTACTTAGCCATGTCCCTGGCAAAGGACAATTTGAGCATCAAGACATGGAAGCTATCAAGAATCTCCTCATCCAAATTTCTAAGTTAAAAACTTGTGGTTGAACAAGGGTTGAAGGATCACCAATTTCTATTGGGAGATGCCTTGGGTGATTTTGACAAACAAAAACTTAGTGTTTTCAAATGATAAGGAAAATCTATTTTGAGCAAAGCAAGCCTAAGATCCGCTTAGCCAAATGCATATAGATGATAGACTCCACTATACTAGCATAGTATCACTTGCCAATACAATTCAAATGTATTGACCCTTGTGGCTGTAACTTATTATGTTGCAGGTTTGCTTGATGTTAGTGAAGTGTGTTGATTAGGATTACAAACCTACAACCAACATGATTGCCTGTGGCACTTTGAAGATGAAGGACCCCATGCTATAGTTATATTCTGCTGCATTGTAATGAGATAGCCAAATGAGCTATGTAAGATGTAATAAATTATTTTATTCCTGGTTATAAAGTTGTATTATGACCTTTATTTCTTGATATTACATCTTAACTGTGGATGCTAGCTATTGATCCAGGGACTAGCATTGTAAACACAGGTATCTCTACCTTATTAAAGGTTGGGACCTCTACAATCTTCCACTGTTACTTGTTTACTTGCTGCAAACCATTACCTTCCACACCATACGTTTAATCCTTTGTTACAGCAAACTGGTGAGCTTAACAACCTCACTGATTTGTTGGGACAAAGTCTTGAGTTTGTGTTGTGCAGGTTTCCACGTTACTTGCAACACCTTTGAGACGTTTCCTTCCTCCTTCATGTTCGATAACCTCGATCTCTACTGAGGGAAACTTGTTGCTGTGCTCATCACACCTTGCTCGTGGGGTTCAAACGAAGTGTCCCACGTCAACACCGGGTGCACGCATCAAGATTTCTGGTGTCGTTTCCGGGGACATATATAGAACAACTTCAACCTTTTCCTCCCCGTCGAGCACCATCAACATTTCTGGCGCCCTTGTCAGGGAGGCTAAGGACGTCTTCACAAGGGGATTCATCCACTTCCTTTCTCTTTACTTTGTTTTAGTTTGCTTTGTTTCTTTTTCTTGGTTTCGTTTGCCTCTTAAAAAAACAAAAAAAATTAGTCTAGTTTGGTTTGCTTGCTTTATTCAAAAACACAAAAAAATTAGTTCTTGTTCTAGCTGTTGTTGCTGTTTTTGGCTTGCCCAACTTTGCCAAAATGAACTCTGCTGAGAATACTAAGTTGTGTGACTTCACTAGCACCAACAACAATGATTTCCTAAGCACTCCCATTGCTCCACCTGCTCCTGGTGCTACCTTTTATGAAATTAAGCCTGCTTTGTTGAATCTTGTGATTAGAGAGCAATTTTCTGGTGCTGGTTCTGATGATCCTGCTGCCCATCTCACTAGCTTTGTTGAACTTTGTGAGATGCAAAAGTATAAGGATGTAGATGGAGACATTATTAAGCTCAAGCTTTTTCCTTTCTCCTTGAGAGGAAAAGCTAAAGAATGGTTGCTTTCTTTGCCTAAAATAGTATTGATTCTTGGACTAAGTGCAAAGATGATTTTATTGGAAAGTACTATCCTCCTGCTAAGATTATATCTATGATAAGTAACATGATGAAATTTAAACAACTTGATAGTGAACATGTTGCTCCAGCTTGGGAAAGAATGAAGTCTTTGGTTAAGAATTGTCCCACTCATGGACTCACTGCTTGGATGATTATCCAGACTTCTTATGCAGGTTTGAACTTCTCCTCAATAAATCTGTTGGATTCAGCTACTGTAGGTACTTTTATGGGCCTCACTTTGGGTGCTGCAACAAGTATCCTTGATAATGTGATGGTTAACTACTCTGAATGGCATGTTGAGAGAGCTCCACATGGTAAGAAGGTAAATTCTATTGAGGAAACTTCCTCTTTGAGTGAAAAGATTGATGTTATTATGGCTATGCTTGTTAATGGGAAAGCTCCTTTAGATCCTAATAGTGTTCCCTTAGCCTCTTTGGTTGCTCAAGAAGAACAAGTTGATGTGAACTTCATTAGAAACAACAATGCCTATAGGAATAATTTTGGTAGCAACAACAATTATAGGCCTCATTCTCCTAATAATGGCAATTCCTATGAAAGCTCTTACAATAATGCTAGAAGTGCCCCCTCTGAACTTGAAGTCATGCTCAAGGACTTTATTAGTAAACAAACCACTTTCAATAAGACTATAGAGGAAAAAAATTAACTGTTGAGAAAAATATATCCTCTTTGTCTGAAGCTCAGTCCTCCTTGATTAATAAAATGGCTGCTAAATCTGAAACCATGGAAAACACCTTTGCTACTACTCATGCCATACAAGTTACTATTGATGAAAATGTTAGGTTGTTAGCTCAACTTCAGGCTAGGTGGGAAAGGGAAGCTGAAATTGATAGAAACAGTAGTGTGTGCACCATCACAACTAAACCACAAGTAGTCCCTATTCCTCCTCCTACTATGCCTAAGCCTATTGAGAATACTACTACTGATGCTAAGTTTGACTTTGATGTTGACGGTTGCAATATTTCTGAAGTGATTATGTTCTAGCAAAAGCTTGCTATAAGTCTTGATGCTAGTGATATGCATGTTGCTTTCACTAAACACATTACATATGCTCTTGTGAATATTAAGGAAGAGAAGCTAAAACACAAAGCTTCTATTCCTAGGAAAGTAGAAGATAGTTGGAAACCCATTATTAATATGCAAGTGAATGACTTTGATCTCAAAGCTTCATGTGATCTTGGTTCTAGTGTCTCTATTATGTCTAGGAAGATTTATGAAATGCTTGATTTGCCACCATTGGAAGATTGTTATTTAGATGTCCCACTCAATGATAATGCTAAGAAGAAACTCATGGGGAGTATCAATGATGTTCTCATTATGGTTAACAATGCTTATGTCCCTGTTGATTTCTATGTTTTGGATGTTGAATACAATGCTTCTTGTCCTATTACTTTGGGAAGACATTTTTTTAGAACAGTTGGTGCCATCATTGATATGAAATAAGGCACCATTAAATATCATTTTACATTCAAAAAGGTATTAAACACTTACCTATGAGGAGAGAGAAGTTGCGTTTTGCTCCTCCATTGAAAGCCAGATTTGATGTTAATGCTCCTTCATTTGAAAATACTTGATTCTTCTTGCTTCTTGTGCCTAACTTAAAGGCGTTAAAGAAAAGTACTTGTTGGGAGATAACCCAAGAGTTTCCTTGAGTCTTGGAAGTTATTAATTCAGTAATGACCTCTTCTTATCCTTTTTGTTTGTTTTTTGTGCCAAGAATGACCTCTAATGAGAGGGAAGTAAGATTTGGGGAGTTACTGTCCCGAAACAGATTTTTGTCCTCCACAAAAAAATTCGTGAGGAGTCTATGTAACTCGGATTGATCTCAAAATTTACGAATAAATCCCTCAGTATGTTAGATAACGTTCATTAGTTCAACACTTTTTGATTTGAGCAACAGAAGATGTTCGAAAAAATCGGTTTCTACCTGCTGGTCTGTTTTGACAGATTTCTGCCATTACTTGCATTTGCTTCTTATTGATTCCTTTTTGAGTTATTTTTGGGAAATTTACCTTTTTGAAGGAGTTACTATAGTATCTTGTGTTTTTAGTGAAAAGCCTTGCTGTTTCAAAGCTTTGCTTGGGGTCTAATATCTTTTGAATACACTAATGTTACTAATGAAGATTGTGTGAAGTTTTGTATGAAGGAAAAAATTTAGGTGTAGAGAGAGAATGATGCAATGAGATGAAGAATGGAAAAAATCTCAAGCTTGGGGATGCCACCATGGTGTCACCCCAAGAAATATCCAGTAGGTACAAGCATCAAAGCTTGGGGATGCCCAAGGCATCCCCTTCTTCATCAATAAAAAGCTCAGGTCTGTCTAGACACTTCGTTTTTATTGTTTCATGCACAGTTGTGTTGTTCTTGGAGCGTCTTAGTTTTCGTTTGCTTAGGTTGTTTAGTTTTCTTGAATAAATTAGTTTGGATCCCCGTTCTCACTGTGTTGTTTTGCAAATAAGTTGCTTGGTGTTGGAAAGGAGTAGTAAGTTCTTGCTTGAAGTGTAAGAGGAGCTTGCATTGACTGTGACTTAGACTTTAGCATGACATGATAGGTGTTGTTTTGGCCTTATGCTTAGTGATTATTGTTGTAGCATGCCTTGTTCCAAACAATTGGTAGTGTGCCTTGAAGAAATTATGCATTGTTTTAGCATGCAAAAGCATAATATTGTGGTATTCTCCTTTGATGATTTGCTTGGGTTGACTTGGCACATGCTCACACCATGTTATGACTATGACAAGTCATCATTAGCCTCTATGATCATTTAGTCCTTGACTTGTAGTACCACTCTATGCTTTGATTAGTAATGCTTTGTTGCTCTGCATGATTATGGCCATTATGCTCTCTTAGTTGGTTGCTCCCAGTCTTTTGCTAGCCTCCACTTGTATGAGTATGTTCTACTCATGCTTCCA
Organism: Avena sativa; assembly: GCA_916181665.1. Lineage (NCBI taxonomy): Eukaryota > Viridiplantae > Streptophyta > Magnoliopsida > Poales > Poaceae > Avena > Avena sativa. The sequence goes on from OV702296.1 coordinate 293,285,909, forward strand.
ACTCCCAAGAAACCAAGTTATTCCAAAGTGTCCACTATAAACTCCTATGCATGGTGTGTTACACCATTCCAAGTATATTTTTGTTTTTAGCTATCTTCCAATTAAAAACTATTTTGTTATGTGAAAACTTAGTGATTAAAGCCCTCACAAACTTGATGGCACACTTTATATTCTTTGCCCCTAATTCTTCTATAACTTAAGCATGAGCAAAAGCCAGCCTCCTGAGGATACTTGCCGCGCTCGCTGTCAATGCATGCGGTTGGTTGTGGGCTGCTCTCTGAGACTGCTGGTAGGCCGCTGGTGCCCTTTGTGCATGCGCGGCAGCTGGAGGGCGGCCCATGTGTTTCTAATCCACGTGTTGGCCCGTTCTCAACACATCCATCTGCTCGTGCCGCAGCCCCCTCCGCATCAGATCCCACCGCCGCCTCCAATAACCGGCCACAGTAACGGGCGGCGTTGCCCTCCAATCCTCTTGCTATTCTTGGACAAGATCGACGAGGGATGTGGGAATCAGACGGGGCCGACGGAGCTCGCCGATCTTGGATGTCTGTGACCTGCGGCTCCAACGAGGGTCGCGCTGGTGGGGAAAAATCCCACGCGAGCCACTCCCTGCATGAGCAACGCCGGCGGGCATCACGCCGTCATCTCCCCCGTGCCCTAGCCAGCGGATGGCGGCCAGCCTACCGATGGAGCGGCGGACCTTCCGAGCGCAGTCGACGCTGAGAAGAAGGGAAGGCAGTGGCCATGATCGAGGAGATGGAGCACACACCACACCCATGTCACTGCTGCGGGGGCATCTCCGACGTCCTGGTGGCGGAGATGGAACACATACTCCACGGGGACACCTCCAGCGTTGACAGCCTCCCTATCGGGTAAGAAAGGATAATCACGTTCCAAGATACATCACATCTGATTTAGTCTTAACTTTCACCCCTTTTTAGTTACTTTGGCAAAGCTTTGGGTTCTAGAAGTAAGGAGATATTCTACACAAGTGGAGCATCCAGACATATCTTACTCTAGGTGATGGTGGGCGCCAAATACATCTGCTGCTTGGGCTGCACTATTCGAATTGCGTCAATGTGCATGGTACCCGAGATGCACGTTTGCTACTGTATGCAGTGCCACTTCAGTGTGTCACGCAGCGCCCACCACCGAGGCCTCTGTCGATATTTTTCGCTATCCATCCGGTGAAGAAGATCCTACAGTCGTCCATATGCAGAGTAAGGTTTTGTTCAGTTCCTGTTCTGGAGTTGGTGCTACGTACTTGGAGTACAGTTATAACCCTCAAGTACCGTTCTACTGTAGTTGTTGTCAGTTCTGAATCTGCTAATGTATTCTTAGAGTATGGTGTTTAGCTCATAGTTTTTTTACTTGATTAATTTGGCAAATGCAACTCTTTTGTTGTATATTAGTTACATGTGATTCTTTCTAAACTTTGATTTAATCAGTTTAGTTGTTGCAAACTTTATGATCCTATGTCTATGTGTGTTCTTTTGGCTGAAACCATTGTTCCTGGAAAGCCAGTTAGTTTCCATCAATTCAAGCCAACACTCCTTTGAAATGGCATGTATGCTCCTCCCGTTCCTCTCTGTTTTTGGCCTATATTGACGGTTAGAATGTTATTGTTTTATCTCAGAATATGGAATGTATATCCCTCTGGCGCTCTACCTACCAGCACCATATAATGCATTACTTCAAAGTAGAGTAGATATCTAGCGGGCGGTGGCAACACACGACGAGGGCGAAGCAAAAAATACCGCACTAAGTGATGGACATTGGTGCACTACAGGTGATGGTCATTGGATTCTTATTATGAAAATTTTCTTGGTACTCGCCCACTCATAACATCCTAATACTCATGCATTACCTTTTGTTTTGTCCTAGAAACTGAATTGATTTACTAAATCGTATTTACAGGAAAGCAAGTATAAACAGACTGATCATGCATTCGAGAAGAGAAAAGAAGGCATAGTGTAATATTGTACTCTGTGAAAGCTAAGTATTTTTTGGATAAACATATGAGGAACCCTCATATTATTTGGAGTCTACAACTATTGCCTTATGGATGGTAGTGTGTGTACTATAGAGGTTCTTTTGTATTCTTTTTCTTGATGATTTACAATCTGCAGTTTTATGCTCCTCAATTTTCTCTGACAAAAAATAAGCATCCTAGACCCAGGACTCCTGTAAAAGAGAAACCTTCAAGAAAATCAAGAATTGTTCCAAGTTTGGCTCGGGGTCATTCGCGAACTATTCTTTTTCATTTTTTTGCTTACAAATTTTTCTGGTTCTTCCAATTAATCTTAATCCCGGTGGTTGTTTTTGTTGTTTTCCTGTAGGTGATTCTTGTGTGGGTGGCTCTGCTGAGCTATGTTGGAATGTACAAGGTGGCTCTGTTTATCCTCCGTTCCAGGGTACTCCTTCAGGTGTTATGTCAGTTAGGTACTTTGTTTTGACATGCCCTTTATTTTATGGTTTTGGTTGTGCATAAAGAAGTAAATATTTGTTAGGAAGTGAGTTGTAGATTCTTGTGATATGTACATTTTATGGGAGTCTTAAAGAAATATGTTCATAACCGTGCTAGACCAGAAGGAAGCATCTCCAAGGGATATGGAACAGAGGAGGTCATTGAGTTTTGTGTTGACTTTATTCCTGACCTTAAGCCGATTGGTGTTTCTGACTCGCGGCATGAGGGAAGACTAAGTGGAAAAGGCACGCTGGGAAAGAAAGCAATGATATGTAGGGACAGGGATTCTTTCACTAAAGCACACTACACAGTTCTACATAATTCCACCTTGGCAGCTCTGTATATCGAGGAACACAAGAATATTGTACGCTCCAAAAACCCGGGGAAGCCTGAATCATGGATTACAGATGAACACATGAAGTCTTTCGGTGGTTGGATGCGGACACATCTCTTGAATGACACCACTGTTGGAGATCAGCTATACTTGTTGGCCGCGTCACCATCTTCTACTGTATTGAATTTCCAAGGGTACGAAATAAATGGGAATACATTCTACACGATCGCCCAAGATAAAAAGAGCACCAACTAAAATAGTGGTGTCCGCTTTGATGCAATAGACGAGAATGGACAAAAGGACACATATTATGGTTACATAGAGGAGATATGGGAACTAGACTATGGAGTCTCTTTTAAGGTCCCTTTGTTTCGCTGCAAATGGGTCAACCTGAATGGGGAAGGGGTAAAGATAGACCAGTTATACGGAATGACAACAGTGGATCTCAACAATCTTGGTTATAGAGATGAACCATTCGTCCTAGCCAATGATGTGTCTCAGGTTTTCTATGTGAAGGACATGTCCTCCAGACCGAAAAAAAAGAAAAAATATGCAAATGAATACATCATATAATGAGCCAAAGCGTCACATAGTTCTTTCAGGGAAAAGAAACATCGTGGGAATCGAGGACAAGACAGACATGTCAGAAGATTATAATAAGTTTGATGAAATTCCGCCCTTCACAGTGAAAACTGACCCAAGCATTCCATTAAGTAAAGAAGATGCTCCATGGTTACGTCTGAAGCGGTCATAAGGAATGACATATGCCAAGAAGTTCATGCTCATATTATGTAACTCTAGTTCATGTCTTTCGCGGTTTGTGGTTTGACAGAAGGATATCTTTCGCGGTTTGTGGCCTTTAGTCCCGGTTTTGTAGTCTCAGTTTTTAATATTAATAAATGTCTTGAGTGTTAGTCCCGTTTTGTGGCTGGACCGGGAGTGCCTCTATGACCAGTTTCTTGGAGATGCCGGAGGACTGGGATCTGGCGGCATCTCCCTGAAACTGGTCGTAGTGGTGTCCCTACTCTCGAAAACCATCTTGCAGCTTGTAACTTCTCTAACTAGATCAATACGCCTCGGAGCTAACTAATTTCACATATTAGGGAGTGCCTCTATGACCAGTTTCTCGGAGATGCCGGAGGACTGGGCTCCGTCGGCATCTCCCTGAAACTGGCCGCAGTGGTGTCCCTGCTCTCGAAAACCATCTTGCAGCTTGTAACTTCACTAACTAGATCAATATGCCTTGGAGCTAACTAATTTCACATATTAGGGAGTGCCTCTATGACCAGTTTCTCGGATATGCCGGAGGACTGGGCTCCGTCGGCATCTCCCTGAAACTGGCCGTAGTGGTGTCCCTGCTCTCTAAAACCATCTTGGAGATACCTCAAACTGGCTGGAGGACTGGACTCACAAGGATGCCTATTTATAGTACAAGCAGCTCGGCATAATGTCGACACTCACGACATAATGTCGACACTCACCCCTATTATTAGTGCTGACTCATCTTTAGTCCCGGTTGGTGTTTCCAACCGGGACTAAAGGTTCATCTTTAGTCCCGGTTGGTGACACCATCCGGGACAAGGTACAAGCTGCACGACATAATGTCGACACTCACCCCTATTATTAGTGTTGCCTGGCCCACTCTACCGCAATCCCTTCAGTCACGGTTGGTTTCTCCAACCGGGACTAAAGATGAACCCTCTCTTTATATAGGCATTTCCCTCTATTTATTAGGTAACACTCAAGACATTTATTAATATTAAAAACCGGGACAAACCGGGACTAGCTAACACTCAGGACTAAAGCCGCCCCCTTTAGTCATAATCATGCCTAGTCCTATAGTATGTAGCTTCAGGGTCTTCATCGTCATCGTCATCATCATCGTCATTGTCATCTGCCACTCCGGGGATCCTCAGCCCATCCATGGCATATACCAGGGGGCATTCCAGCCTCGGATTCACGGCGGGCGGGAGAGGGGTCTCCTGGAAGACGATGCCGCTACCGCTTGGACAGTGTGGGGCCTATGGCGGGTGGACTTGTGGGCACCATAGGCGAGGATGGTCTCCCCCGGCGATGTAGCGCATCACTCCGATGATAGTACGGTTCGCCCACCACAGACGACGTCCGGCTTCGTTGTGGTTCACCGGTGGCAGGCCATCACCCTCGTACCTGGCGAGCTCCCTTTCCCGCCTATTAGCGAAGAAGGCATTCCAGGTGTCGTAGTTGTCGGGATCCCACTGGGGATCCATCCGCTGCTCCGGCGTGAGCTCGTGGTAGAAGTGGTTTGTGATGGCCGCCTGGCGTGCGGAACCTTGAGGGACAGGAGGGACAGGAACCCCTCCAGCGCTCAGCATCCAGCCGGCGGGCGGCCAGTAGCCCGGCGGACAAGGGTAGTTGGAGGCGCACAGCGCCTCGGTCTCCTCGAGGGTCAGAATGGCCCAGTAGGCGTTGTCCATTGTTCTAAGAGAGGAAGGTGTGGATGTGTGGATAGCCATGGCACGATCACCCTAAATATAGAGGGAAAGGGTGGGAAAACTTGGCGTGAAGCTTTGGGAAATGGCGGGAAATATCTTTAGTCCCGATTAGTGACTACATCCGGGACTAAAAGCTCTAGTAGAAAGGAAAGGGCGGGAAAACTTGGCGGGAAGAGGTGGGAAATGGCGGAAAATATTTTTAGTCCCGGTTTGTGACTACATCCGGGACTAAATGTCTGTCGAATCGGCAGGAAGTTATGTGCTGAATCACGGCATAGTTTGTGATGTTGTGCTGAATCATTTTTAGACTCGCAATATGTGGTTTCTTCAGAGATCCAATGCAAGTTCTAACAATGCTCGTCCCCTATCTTCATGCACACCGGTTCGACCATAGTTAGAAATTCAGATAATTCAAAACGGGCATAATAAATTCAAAAAAAATCCGAACAATGAAAATCCTTCGCGTGGTGTCATATTTTGTTACATAGTTGAAAGGAAAAATACCAGACTTGGTATATTGATCATGTTTAGAAAAAACCTTCACAAAATGACCTATCATGTTCGAGGTTTCATGGCTTTCAGTCCAAATGACCGATGTTATGTGCTGAATCACGGCATAGTTTGTGATGTTGTGCCCATATTATGCATGTGTGTGGATATTGGTATGGAGAACAATATTGCAGGAGGAAGTTTTCCTTTTTGTCGCACGGAAAAGCCCTTTTCCATTTTCCGAGCGCAAAAAATGGGTCGTTTTGTGAAGTAACCACCAAAATGCCGTTTCAGAATGATACCTTCCCATTTTCCTAAAATACTAGACCACCTTACATGGACTATCTCCCAACCGGTACATCTCAAACCTTTTCGTCCATCCCGGGTAAAAAGGACAAATGTCTGCCGAATCGGTAGGAAGTGGGTCCGGTTTGTACTACAGGTACATGATCTATCGCCCGTGATTTTTTGAAAAAATCATTTTTAGACTCGCAATATGTGGTTTCTTCAGAGACCTAATGCAAGTTCTAACGATGCTCGTCCCCTATCTTCATGCACACCGGTTCGACCATAGTTAGAAATTCAGATAATTCAAAACAGGCATAATAAATTCAAAAAAAATCCGAACAATGAAAATACTTCGCGTGGTGTCATATTTTGTTACATAGTTGAAAGGAAAAATACCAGACTTGGTATATTGATCATGTTTCGAAAAAACCTTCACAAAATGGCCTATCATGTTCGAGGTTTCATGGCTTTCGGTCCAAATGACCGATGTTATATGCTGAATCACGGCATAGTTTGTGATGTTGTGCCCATATTATGCATGTGTGTGGACATTGGTATGGAGAACAATGTTGCAGGAGGAAGTTTTCCTCTTTGTCGCACGGAAAAGCCCTTTTCCATTTTCCGAGCGCAAAAAACGGGTCGTTTTGTGAAGTAACCACCAAAATGCCGTTTCAGAATGCTACCGTCCCATTTTCCTAAAATACTAGACCACCTTACATGGACTATCTCCCAACCGGTACATCTCAAACCTTTTCGTCTATCCCGGGTAAAAAGGACAAATGTCTGCCGAATCGGTAGGAAGTGGGTCCGGTTTGTACTACAGGTACATGATCTATCGCCCGTGATTTTTTGAAAAAATCATTTTTAGACTCGCAATATGTGGTTTCTTCAGAGATCCAATGCAAGTTCTAACGATGCTCGTCCCCTATCTTCATGCAAACCGGTTCGACCATAGTTAGAAATTCAGATAATTCAAAACGGGCATAATAAATTCAAAAAAATCCGAACAATGAAAATCCTTCGCGTGGTGTCATATTTTGTTACATAGTTGAAAGGAAAAATACCAGACTTGGTATATTGATCATGTTTCGAAAAAACCTTCACAAAATGACCTATCATGTTCGAGGTTTCATGGCTTTCGGTCCAAATGACCGATGTTACGTGCTGAATCACGGCATAGTTTGTGATGTTGTGCCCATATTATGCATGTGTGTGGACATTGGTATGGAGAACAATGTTGCAGGAGGAAGTTTTCCTTTTTGTCGCACGGAAAAGCCCTTTTCCATTTTCCGAGCGCAAAAAACGGGTCGTTCTATGAAGTAACCACCAAAATGCCGTTTCAGAATGCTACCGTCCCATTTTCCTAAAATACTAGACCACCTTACATGGACTATCTCCCAACCGGTACATCTCAAACCTTTTCGTCTATCCCGGATAAAAAGGACAAATGTCTGCCGAATCGGTAGGAAGTGGATCCGGTTTGTACTACAGGTATATGATCTATCGCCCATGATTTTTTGAAAAAATCATTTTTAGACTCGCAATATGTGGTTTCTTCAGAGATCCAATGCAAGTTCTAACGATGCTCATCCCCTATCTTCATGCACACCGGTTCGACCATAGTTAGAAATTCAGATAATTCAAAACGGGCATAATAAATTCAAAAAAATCCGAACAATGAAAATCCTTCGCGTGGTGTCATATTTTGTTACATAGTTGAAAGGAAAATACCAGACTTGGTATATTGATCATGTTTCGAAAAAACCTTCACAAAATGACCTATCATGTTCGAGGTTTCATGGCTTTCGGTCCAAATGACCGATGTTATGTGCTGAATCACGGCATAGTTTGTGATGTTGTGCCCATATTAGGCATGTGTGTGGACATTGGTATGGAGAACAATGTTGCAGGAGGAAGATTTCCTTTTTGTCGCACGGAAAAGCCCTTTTCCATTTTCCAACACTCACCCCTATTATTAGTGTTGACTCGTGTTTTGTCCCGGTTGGTGTCTCCAAACGGGACTAAAGGTTCATCTTTAGTCCCGGTTGGTGACACCATCCGGGACAAGGTACACGCCACACGACATAATGTCGACACGCCATTTTTCCCGCCATTTTTCTTCCCGCCATTTTTTCCCGCCAGTTCTTCCCTCCAGTTCTTCCCGCCAGTTCTTCACTATATATATATGTAGGGTTGGCCTCCATTGTCATTGCAAATCTCTAGACTCATATCTGCAACCTCATCACTCTTTCCCATGGCTTCCACCATAGCACTAACTCCCGGGGAGGCGGAGGCGCTTTGCGCCTCGAACTACCCCTGCCCGCCGGGCTACTGTGTCCCCGTCGGCTGGATGCTGAGCGCCGGAGGCGTGCCGGTTCCCCCTGTCCCTCTAGGTGTGGCGCGTCGGATGGCCATCATGAACCACTACTACTTCGAGCTCACGCCGGAGCAGCGGAGGAATCCCAGATGGCATCCCGACTATTTCCCGACTTGGGAAGCCTTCTTCGTGGATCGGCATGAGAGGGCACTCGCCAGGCATGAGGAGGAGGGCCCACCTCCTCTGAACTTTAATGAGGCCGACCGTCGGCTGTGGTGGCGTGGCCGGACTCTCCAGAGCGTCATGGCCTACGACACGGCCGCCGACTCTAGCCCCCGCCTGCGCTACCCTCAAGTCCAGCCCACTCGTACTCAACCTTCAAGGTTCAACTACGGCGACCCCGACGACGATAGCGACGACGGCCGCGGCGAGTACGATGACTACAGTGGCGAGTATTACAGGTGTAGGCAGGAGCATGACTGAATTATTCCAACATTGCAAAACAAGTTCGGCCGATTGTGGCTTAATCTGGCCATGTATCTTAATTTTCAGTTCTTCTATGTAACTTTGTGTTAGTTGCGTTATGTACTTTAATTCTAGTTCTATCCTAATCAAATTTTCTTTTCTCCCATTATTTTCCGTCCTTTTTTCCGCCCATTAAAAACAGAAAATGGTTTTGAATTACTTATTCAAATCCAAACATTTTTTATGTTTAAAGTTTTTCTAAATTCCAAATTGATATTAAAAAAATATAAGTTAATTCATTTTAAATTGTAAAGGGTTCATATTTTAAATGGTTACATTAATTATTTTTTAAAACAGAAAATGGTTTTGAATTATTTATTCAAATCCAAACACTTTTTATGTTTAAAGTTTTCTAAATTCCAAATTAATATTCAAAAATATAAGTTAATTCATTTTAAAAGGTTACATTAATTATTTTTTAAAAATAGAAAATGGTTTTGGATTATTTATTCAAATCCATACACTTTTTCTGTTTAAAGTTTTTCTAAATTCCAAATTGATATTAAAAAAATATAAGTTAATTCATTTTAAATTGTAAATGGTTCATATTTTAAATGGTTACATTAATTATTTTTTTAAAAAAAATGGTTTTGAATTATTTATTCAAATCCAAACACTTTTTATGTTTAAAGTTTTTCTAAATTCCAAATTAATATTCAAAAATATAAGTTAATTCATTTTAAATGGTTACATTAATTATTTTTTAAAAATATAAAATGGTTTTGGATTATTTATTCAAATCCATACACTTTTTATGTTTAAAGTTTTTCTAAATTCCAAATTGATATTAAAAAATATAAGTTAATTCATTTTTAATTGTAAATGGTTCATATTTTAAATGGTTACATTAATTATTTTTAAAAACAGAAAATGGTTTTGAATTATTTATTCAAATCCAAACACTTTTTATGTTTAAAGTTTTTCTAAATTCCAAATTAATTATCATTTAAAAAACAATACAAATTTAAACCCCAAAATAAAAAATAAGACGGGAACAGAGAGAAAATACCTGAAAATTTTTGAAAACAGGGAAATATGTCCCGGTTGGAGCCACCAACCGGGACTAAAGACCCCCTGCGCGCGCGCCCCTTCAGCTGCTGAAAATTGGAGTATACGTCTCGGTTGGTGGCTCCAACCGGGACGTATGCCCCTTTAGTCCCGGTTGGAGCCACCAACCGGGATTAAAGGTCCTTTGGTTATAACTGACGCCCCTCCTCTTCTTCTTCCCTTCCCCATCTCACTTCTCTACTTCACCGACGCGCGCACAACCACCCCCGATGCCGGCAGGCTGCCCGAGCTCGCCGCCCCCGACGCCGTCAGGCTGCCCGAGCCCGCGCGTTCCATCCGCCAGCACCGCCGCCTCCGTCCGTGCGCGCACCAGTCGTCGCCCACGACTCCGTCTTCCTCGACCCCGACCGTGCTCGCCGGCGTCGATCCGCTCAACCTCGACCTCCCGCGCTCTCTCCGACCAACCTCACGCGCTCAGGGTGAGCAAGAGAACCTTCTGGATGCCTCCTTCCTTCCCCTCTCACTGTAGTTCATGCCTGCGCCGTTAGATCCCGTTCGCCGCCGTCGGCCGTCGTTGTACCACCTGCTCCGGCAACCAACAGAGGGCGGCGCCGCCAATTTTGAGTCCGCCTGGATGCGCTGATTCCAGCACGCCAACTCCCGCAGCCCCGCTTGCTCTCCTCCGCTGCCTACCATCGCCGTCTGACGTGTCTCCGGCGAGCCCAACATGGCGTCTAGGTGTCATCCGCGTGGCCCTGGTCCCACCAGTCAGCCTTTAGGGCTAGCTCCTTCTCTAGTGACAGATGAGCATGTTTCCCCTTTGCTTGTGTGGCTGCTGAGGTGGCTCCGGGCCCCTCTCAGCCACTATGGCTAGTTGTTACTATGGTGCAAAAGGTTTAAACATTTGATTTAATAATTTCAGAATTTGAATAAAACTTGTAAATTCAATAACTTTTAATCTGTAATTCAGAAAAATACAAATAATATACCAAAATGTGCAGAAAAATGAGAACTATCTATCTATGCTATAATCATGCATTGTTCAACAACTTAAATGACAAGTTTAATTAGAACACCCTAGTAACCCAAACAGGTGATTCCGGAGTTCCTTGAGTTAGGGTTTGCGCCTCTCGGAACCCCGATTAACTTGTCGAGCATGCTTTAGGGTTACATTCCAATGCACATTAACTTGTCATATCATCATCATTGCTTGAGCATTGCATCGATCCCATGTGTTGATTGTTTCCCTTTCTTTCCGGTGATTTGGTTCTTCTCGGTAGAATACGATATCGAGATCGAAGACCGAGATCAAGACCATAGAAGATCGACGAACAATACTTGACCAACTATAATCAAGTCAAGTACAAGGCTTCCGAAGATCTATTTATCTTCTATCAACAGGCAAAGGCAAGCATAGCCCCACCATGATATAATCCTATGATTTCGAAAGCATTTCAATTCTTGCCATGATGCATACGATTCTACTGTGGTCTTTATCGATAGATAGAGTATCCTATCTATTGCATACTCCCTTGAGCTTATATTACTTGATCCATTGCTCCTAGCATAACTAGGTTTGGCTTGTGTACACTGCTAGAGCTTGTATCTGTGTCTGCTTAGCCATGCATAGCTGTCAGTTCTGGTCCATCCAGATGATGTATCAGATGCAGAGAATCTAGTATGACAGGAGAACGTGATGAGATGAGATCAGATGTGGGTAGCCCCAGACCCGATTCACATTGTCAAGCAACTTAAAAGCCCTATCTTAGATAAGGAATCATTAATACCCCTTAGGTGCATGTGGGTTCGACGATGTGCCTTCGCCAGGGCATTCCGAACCCTCTTAAATCGATTCCAATATGGTATTTTGTTAGTATCTAGTGTTACCTATCTGCTGGATAGTTTCCCTTTTGTAGCCTCATACTCATGTTCCCCTCTCATATGCATCCGAGGTTTCTCCGAACTAGGTTTTACACCCCTCGGAACTCCGGAATATTGATTTTAGTTGATTTTAGCTAGAGTTACCTATCTACTACACGGTTTCCTTTTTGTAGCTAGGTTTAGGGTTTAGGGTTTCTCTTCATTTTTATTATTGTGTATGTATATATTAGGGTTTCTCTGAATTAGGGTTTATATCTCTCAACACCGTACTTAACTTTATCCTTTAGCCGCTTTGACTTATTCGTTTTTCCACCTATGCAGAAAATATGGACCCACACGTCAGAGACAAAGAAAAGGAAGAGTTGATCCAAGGTGTGATCCGTGGGGAAGATAATTTAGACGTATCAACGTTTCTGAACAACTCCGGTGAGGGTGATCCTCTTTTTACCGGAATAGAAAACTTGTTTCAGGTTGAAGGTGTTGCCTTCCGCGAGGGAGAAGGCGATGCCTTGTGTAATCGAGATGACGACCGCTCCGCCGAGGTGCATGTAATATAAATCAATTCATTAATTAATCATCTGCTATCTATATAGAAATAGTAACGACGATCTTTCTTCTTTTAGCCCTCCGGATCGAAGGAATCTACTGAAAAGAGCAGACGAGGCCCAACCAAAAAGTTGCAAGACCATGAGAGGTTCAGGATCGAAGATGTCGCTGAAGACGGCAAACCGACGGCTCCCGAAGTTGTCGCAACCAAATTTGTGGCACAATGCGGAGTAATCGTTAGGGACTTAATCCCGATCACCATTAGAAATTGGAATAGGCCTGCTAATGCGGATGAAGAGGGAACATGTTTATTTGTCCCTAACCACGCCAAAGATTTACTATGGAAGAGGCTCATGGTTAATTTCAAACTACCGAAGATAAAGCTGGATCCAAATGCGGAGGATCCAGTTGAGGACGCCTTATAACATGGGAGAGCCATGGAGGCTAAGGTCAGGGAGTGGGCTTTGAAGAAGATGGCCCAGTGTTTCACCACCTGGAAGAAAAGATTGCACCTTGACTATGTCGTGAAAAAGAAGACTCCCGATTTCAAGAATATTCAGTTTGAGAAGATAAAACCATTCTGGGCTGAGTTTGTGGAATACAAGAAATCAGAAAAAGCTAAGAAAATGTCTGAAACGAATAAGCTGAATGCTGCTAACAAGAAGTATCACCATACTATGGGGCAAGGAGGCTACAGGGCTGGCATTCCTAAGTGGGAGAAACTTGAGAATGAACTGCGTGCTAAAAAGATCACCCTAGAGACAGACGATTGGGTAGAACGTGCAAGGAATTGGTTTTACGGGCATGGGAGCACGTTGGACTCGGAAGGGAGGTGTATATATAACATACGACATAAAGAAGACCCCTTGCCAATCGAGAGGATGAGAAAAGCAGTACAGGCTGTTAAAGATGGGGACTTCATTCCCGATAGAGAGAATGATGAGCTCACACTCGCCCTTGGAAATAAGGAACATGATGGACGAACACGAGGCACAAGAGGCTCCCAACCATCGAGGACTGGGTTTCCCGAAGAGAGGAAGAAATATCCTGATAGAAGCCGTCAGAGGAGAAAGGACAGGGTGGAAGTTGAAGCAAATAGTCAGAAAGAGCGAATGCGTTTAATTGAAGAACGATTAAAGCAACAACAAGATGAAATTAACGCACTTAAAGAGCAAAGTACTACCGGCCCATCTCAGCAGCACACTGCATTCGATGCTACTGGCCTATCGAATAATCGAAAAAGCAGTGTGGCTTCCACCGAGGTCCCGGGTGATGACAATGGCAATGACGATGATGCACCGACGATGGCTCCTGTTGGCTACCCAGTGGATGATATCACAGAGATGACACACTGCGAGCTACATGTCAAAGTTGTGAACATATCAATGAAGGTGGCGGTCGGCTATGCCTTACCAATTGTACCCACACCAACTTACCATTGTCGTCCGGTTCCAGAGGGCTACGCTGTTGTCGGCGTGGATGAAATCATGCCCACCTTTGAAGTTTTGGATCTTCACTACCCTGCAGGTGAAGGGGATGTGACTGTGCTGGGAGACGCAAAAAATGTCACCATTCTATGGCCGAAGGAATGTATCGTGCTTCGAAATCACACGCCAAGGCCATCTTCGCCGCCGCCTCACCCGTCTCCAGCGAGGTCGTCGCCGCCGCGGTAGCCGTCTTCGTCGCCTCACCCGGCTCCGTCGCCTCACCAATCTCCGGTGCAGCCATCGCCGCGGGAGCCATCGCCGGCGCCTAAGGGTCAAAAGCGTAAGCGTACCACTATTGTGCCTCGTGGTAAGCGATCGCCGAAACGTAAACAAGAGCCTCTTCCAAAAGTACCAAAGGTTCCTCCCAAGAGAGCTTATGACTGTACTGAAGAGGAGACTGCGGCGATCGTTGATGCGGAAACGACAGCGTTTTTCGCTAAGCTGAGGCGGCCGAAAGAGCCAGTGTTCCCCAGCACCAAAGAAGAAAAACCAAAGTGTTGAAAATGCTAAAGACTCTTCATCAACCCGAGCCAAAGCTGTCATCAGACTATGAGCGTTCTATTCTCAAGTCACATGCGGCACAAAAAGCCTCGAAGAGCAGTACTGATGCAAGCGAGAAATCTGTTGCCCAGCTCGGAGAACAAGCAAAATAGACTTGAGCCCCTCTCAAGGTGATCTCCCAAACCAATGTGGGGTCGAGCAAATATGGGGCCGAAGAGCAGTATGATCCAGAGGTAGTTGCACAATACGGAGAAGCTGTCGCTGCTCAAGGTATGAGTATTGCCCAGTACTTATCCCAGTTAGAGTTCTTCCCCGTGAGTGAAGTAGCATACAAATACCAGTACGGCAAACCTCTCGTCAAACCTGAGGAGGTAAACAATCTTCCAATAAAAATGCGAAGATTGCATAACTGGTACATGCATGCCACAAGGGCCGGGCTAACTGGATAGTGCTGAGGGTTACAAAAAAGCATCATGGGAAAGATAAGGATGACATGATATCCATTGAATTTGATGAACTATTTCAATTATTCAATCAAGACGCCTTGGACAAATCGATCATCAGTGCCTATTGTCTGTAAGTACTAATTCTGTAATTAATTTAGTCTCCAGCTATATTATTTTGTTTATTGCGTGTATATAATCATACTGTAATATGCAGAATGAAGATTCTCGAATGCAGCAGAGGACAAATCTATGACATTGGCTTGATTGACCCATATTGGGTTCATGAAGCTAATCTCAAAATAAGCCTCCAGGATACGGAGGATAATATAGTACACGCGTTAAGGTTTCAAGAAACCAAAAGGGAAATAATATTTCCTTACAACTTCGAGTGAGTGTTATTGTCTTGTATACACTTTCTATTTCGCTTACTCGATGTTAAGTATATAATTGATTAGTTATGCATTTGCAGCTTCCACTATATTCTGTTAATCATTCAACTTGACAAAGGGTGTGTACTAGTCATGGACTCTAAACATAAACCCCTTGAGACGTGAAAGGACATGCAGATACTTCTCCAGCATAATTCTAATCATTATGACACTATATCGGCAACGTTCGTGAATTTTATGATATCAAGTACTTAATAACTTATTTTATTCGTTTTCTACACCGGGAAGCGCTTGTAAACGGTTCACCAACAAGGCTAGGGGTGTTTAGAAAGAGGAGCTTACATTTGAAGCATTAGATGTAAGCACCACTAGCTATATCCGCGCATCTCTTTGATTCTAGTTTTGATACAGTTATTATCATGCTTGATTATTATTTTAATTGAACTCTGTTCTCGTAAAGTGCCTGACGCAGGGACCAGGTAACAATCTATGTGGATACTATGTTTGCGAGTTCATCCGGCAGACGTGCGATGAGAAGGGCAGAAATTTAGAGCAACTCCACGTACGTAAACAAATTCTATAGTTTTTAATTACAATCAAATTGTGTTTAGTTTCATTCATATAGGCTGACTCTTTTTTTAAATCAGATCGAACGTCTACGGGACGGTCTTCTGCCAAAGGATCACGTACGAGCAATTCAGGAGGAATTGACGGGATTCTTGGATGCAGAAGTCCTAGACCCAAAAGGGGAATACTACTCGGCTGTGTATAGACAGGGATTGTAAAAATAGCAATTTTGAAGGAATTGGCCGGTAGCATCGAATAACAATTTTTGTATGTAGTGCATGAACTCGATCCGTGTATTGAATGTAATATTGTCATGATATTCATGATGTAATATAAGGTTCCTTCATTGATAAGTGCAAATCACTAAATAAACAATAAAACAACCTAAATGAATTCTCTGCCGCGGCACAAAAGGTGGCGAAAATGCTGCCGCGGCAACAAAATATGCCAAAATAAATTCTCTGCTGCGGCAGAGAAATGGACCGAATCTCTGCCGCGGCAGAAGGTTATTAGTCCCGGTTCTAATGCTCCAACCCCCTCCCCCCCTCGCCCTCTGCCGCTGCCACGTGTGCACCCTTTAGTCCCGGTTGGTGGGGCAACCGGGACTAAAGGTTAGAGCTTTAGTCCCGATTGCCCCGTCCCGGTTGGGCAACCGGGACTAAAGCCCCGTACCAACCGGGACCTATAGGGTTGTTTCCACCAGTGAGGGCAACACAATGGAAGGGTGTGTACTGGCCAACGGCATTTCCCAGTTCACGGAACAATTAAAGAACAGCTCGATCTGCAAGTTCCAGTATTTGTTCTTACTAATGAAGAAAAGAAATACAAGAAAATGATGGATGCTCAAGGGTGCGCTGAGTCATCTTGGTAAACAGCCTGTAATCCATTGTGAATCTATCCATCGACAACTTCATAATCTTCATACTATCCATTGTCTTCTTGCACCCACTAAAAACCAGATCAACATCCATCTTAATTATACACTCGGGTTAAAACAAATTTGTCTTTAGCTTAATTATATACTCAGGTTTAATTTTTTGTCTCCATGGGCGCGGGGTTGTCGCCGCGCCACATTCCCTATTGTTAATTACTTTTTCTATGATCAAATATAAGACGCTAAAGATTTGTAATATATTGGGGGATTTGCAATCCCCCAATCTAACTAAAATTTCCATTTTACTGTGTGCCTTTCTGCAACGATGTGGTAAAAGACTACCATGCACCGGCAAGAGAAATTTAGATGTTAGAATGTCATCACTACTGCCTTTTTCCTTAGATATATACTCTGTATTTACTCCTGGATTGCATCGACATATCATACGATCGGTCAGTTTGGGTGATCATCCTTGGATCTTTCTATTGAAGTGCATTTTTTATTTTTAAAAATTACCGCATGTGCTCTGCACAAAAACATATTGCTTATGTATAACTTGAAGACACAAGCGGCCATATTTTGCTATATAACACATTTTTATGGTTAATTTATTTTTTAAATGTCTGGCCGTGGACACAAACCTGGCCCAACTAATGTTCTTAAAATTCTTTGTTTCTTATGATATTCCAGAAATGGATAAGTTCCATCGTAGCACATTGTTCTCATATTATGTATATTGATTTTTGTACCAAACTTACCATTGAAGTTAGGCTATGCACGTATTCATTTTATTGCCCTTCCTTGGGTAATCTGTCTAGGGCCTAGGCTATGTACATAGTTATTTTATTCTCATGCTCTGTAATAGCCTGATTCTGCACCACTGTTTAGTGTTGGTGAATTGCCATTACACTGCTCTAATTGGTTCAAGCAGAGAATATCTCGAGGCTTATTTAAGCTAATTCCAGGCATATTACAAATTTGTGCTACGGATAACTAATAGGTAGGCCTTGAGAAAGTATATATGTGTGAGTATGACCATGTTTGATAGGTTTCTTTTCATGTTTTCGATTGGAAATACCAAAAGCTAAAGTGCTTCCAAATAAGTAGTTGGAGCATTTGAAAAAAAAATGTACGAGGCGTCGTCTTCGGATGAGTGCTCATATTTTTGGTGATGTTCTCTTCTTTAAGTCATTTTATTAGTCTGGGATTATTTTTGTTCAAGGACTGATTTGCTAAGTGTAGTTTGTGCTTTTGTGGTTTAGGTGCCAGGCCCTCAAGTGTTTGTAGAAGGTCGTCCTGCTAAGATTGCTACGATGTCTACAGATTGCATTGCCTACTTGAAAGGTTTGTGTTTAGGGTTTTTTCTCATTGATATTCTTTCTGGTACTGCATTCTTTTCTGTGTCTCATTGGATTCTTTTGTCTTTGTTTCTTGGTGCAGCTTTTTTTATGGGAGGATATATCTTGGTAGTTCGGAGTACACATGTTCTTGCTGTAATGTGGTTATTTTGTATAGTGAGCAGGCTATTCATTTGAGATGTTTTATAATCATTATTGCAAGGGTGGAAAAATAATGCTTAATAGTTGCAATGTGCTGGTTTGCTTAAAAATTATCGCCGCCAAATGCATTCCACGAGCCACCATGTGTGACAACGCATTGCAGGCGGCGAGGCGAAGCTCGCCTGTTCATCTAGTAAACTTGAACCATTGTGACATCTATGTTGTATATGCTTGCACTTATACGTTGGAATTAACAGAACCGTGTTGTCACGGGGAACGTTTTCAACATTGCACTTGTACTTTGTACTCAGTTGATATCATGCTCTTTTGTCTATGGATGTCACCGGTGTGAAATAAAGAGGGAACTTGTAAGTCCATGGAGTTTGTATCATGTGTTAGAGAAACGCCTGGGCCGCTAGCCTAAGCCATGCCTAATCATGGTGGAAACTTGCAGCATCACCATAGTGAGCTATCTATGAAGCATCCTCAATAAAAAGCTATGCATATAGTAAATAAAAAGATTGCTGAGATGCTCTTTGTCTGCTTGCTTGTCATTTTGGTTATAGGAAAGCTCATGTACCATGTGCAAGGGGTACCCCGTTGGCGGTTCTCAATGATATGCAAATACTTACAATGATAAGAACTTACATGTGACTGAAGTTGAGTGTGCATGAGGTGTTGCCCTCGTATTCAAGGGACTTGAGATTGCCAACTTATACTTTGTCAAGCATATACTCCATCTTTGACACTTTAACCTTAATCACTTCAAGATGCTTATGATAGGGGCAATGAGGGCTGAATGCTAACAAGTACCATGATTTTTGGAAGCTCTTTTTGAAACTTGAAATCCCTGCTTCCTTTACAAAAAGGCCTTTCTTCCACCACTATTGAGTCTCCACCTTCTACCTTTAGGCACCATTAAGAGAGCATAGTTGTCATTCTGTGTGCAGTGTTCCAAAGCTTATTGATTGATGCATATTGTGATATTACTTGTTCTTGTGTTATTTGTTTCTAGTCACCCTTGTGAACTTTTAAGGTGTCCTATGCATCTACATTGCTACTCTATAAGGGACAAGCTGATTGCCACTATGCTATATTTTCTGTATGTGAAACAAATAAACGTTCTTCAATGCATGTTATTCATGATCGTTGTTTGTAGCCTTTCATGTTGCATGCATAGTTACTATGTCCTATTGTTAGAACTCCATCTTTCATGCACATGTTTAGAGTTCTTTGGTCTCAGCTTTCAATGCTTGCAAATGGTTGGATCTTTATTGTGAGGGTGCATGTCACCTAAAAAATTATTCTTTTTATCACTTACCTACTCGAGGACGAGCAGGAGTTAATCTTGGGGATGCTTGATACGTCGGAAACGTATCTATAATTTTTGATGTTCCATGCTTGTTAGTATCTACTTTGCTTTGCTTTGTCTACACTTTGAGGTGCTTTTTACATGTTTTCTGGTACTAACCTATTAACAAGTTGCCACAGTGCCAGATGCATGTTTTCTGCTGTTTTTGGTTTTACAAAAGTTAGTAAAGAAATATTCTCGGAATTGGACGGGACAAACGTCAAAGTCAATTATTTTCCGTGGGAAACAAGAAGTCCAGAGGGGAGCCGGAGAGGCGGGCTAGGGCGCCTAGACCTCCCCTAGGTGCGGGTGGGCCCTGCCCCGTGCCTGGGAGGGGTGTGGGTCCCCTGGCCGCCGCCTCGGCCTACCCCTTTGCCTATAAGAAGCCCCCGATGCAGAAACCCTAAGCACCCGATCAAATCTCCACGAAACCGTCTGAAGTCGCTGCCACCATCGTCCCTAGATCGGGGGGATCTGAAGTTCTTCCCGGCACCCTGCCGGAGGGGAGATCATCCTGGAGGCCTTCTCTCCGATATGATGCGTGAGTAGTTCCACCTTGGACTATGGGTCCATGTAGTAGCTAGATGGTTGTATCTCCTCCTTTGTGCTTTCATGTATAGATCTTGTGAGCTCCGTTCATGATCAAGATCTAATCTATTTGTAATCATGCATGTTGTGTTTGCGGGAATCCGATGGATATTGAGATTATTATGCTGGTTTGATTAATGGTTTTGTCTTTATGATTCTATCATGTATGTGTTGTTTTGTGATCTTGCATGCTCTCCGTTGTTAGTAGCTATCTTGGCTAAGTAGTTTCTAGTGACTCCAAGAGGGGGTATTTATGCTCGATAGTGGGTTCATGCCTCTAGTTTCCAAGGGAAGTGACAAAAATCTCTTCGGTTGTAGATGTGATGTTGCTACTAGGGAGAAAACAACGGTCTCTTGTTCATGGAACATGTGAATTGTTTACCTTACACACTTTGCTTAAAGCAGTTGTCTGTTGCTTGCAACTTAATACTGGAGGGGGTTCGGATGATAACCTGAAGGTGGACTTCTAGTCATAGATGCAGTTGGATGGCGGTCTATGTATCTTGTTGTATTGTCCAATCGAATCTCATAGGATCTTTCTCACTAGTAATTGCATTGTTATGCCTTGCTCAGTTCCTGTCAATTGCCCTGCTGTAACTTGTTTACGCTTCATGCCATGTTGTTTATCTAAGGAGAGCACCTCTAGTGAACTATGGACCCCGGTCCAATCTTTACCATTGATACATCTTCCATTGTTACTTGTTTACTTGCTACAAACCATTACCTTCCACACCATACGTTTATCTTCCACTGTGTCCTAACTCTTTGCAGTGTTTAAACATGTGATAAGGCTGAGGTCTTGAGGTGGCTTCTCTGGACAATATGATGCATAGTGTCCTGACTCTTTGCAGTGTTTGCACATCACTTGGCTAATATCCTTCCTCATCTTGGGTTTCACTAGCTTTTGTTTGTCCTCTTGGCTCTTCTTATTTTCTGGGCATTCACTGGCATAGTGTCCCATCTCTTTGCAATTGTAACGTTGCACTTGAGTAATATCCTTCTTCTTCTTTTTGGGTCTCTCCAAAGCTAGGAGTTCTTCTAGTTCATGTTCTTCATACCTCACCTCAGAGGTGAGAAATCTTTCTCTCTTCTTGGGGCATTGATCTTCATGCTCCTTGGATGCATGATCCTTGTCTCCACAAGTATTGCTAGCTTGGGTTCCTTCTAGAATAGCATCTTTGTTATCCTTGTTGTCATTAGCTCTTTGGGAAAAGTTTTCTCCCATGTTGATCATTTGAGTAACCAATCCTTGCAACAATTGGGATTGAAGTTTCAAAATCCTTTGTATGGCTGGGTCTAGTCCATTGTTGTTGGCTAAAAGCTGAGTTGTCTCTTGGCTCAACTGGTTTTGGGTTGCTATGAGTTCTTTCATGTTTGTCTTCTTGGTTGTTGTTGTTGTTGTCATCAACCTTGATGTTGGTGTCTCTTGGAGAAGTCATCTGTTTGGGTTGGGTAGGGATTAGAATAGGCAAGAGATTTCTAAGGGAATAATTCTAATCACACACATTACAATTCACACAAGCAATGTGCAAGCAAAACATTCCACTCAAACAACAAGTTTCCAAGCATATTTTTAGGCAATCAAAAAATATTTTTATTACACCACATAAGTTGGTGGGCTTGACTTAAACAAAATATGGTGGTCCATCTATATGGTTCACTTGTGATCTTGCCATCCTTCTTGGCTGATTCTTCTTGCATGAGATCATGGTTTCCTTAGGAAAATTCTTGGTCACAAAACTTCAAAGGTGATGATGGTTCCTTCTAATTGTGTTTCCTTAGTCTTCAAGTCTTGGGCAATATTTCTTTGTCTCACTTGTCCTTAGTGATATCCAAGGTTGAAGTCCTTGGTGAAAATGCTGAAGATGTTGAAGTCATTAGAGTTGAAGATGTCCTTTGCACATGGTGTAGTCTTTGGCCATGGGGTAGGCTTTTCCATCAAGTTTGAAATAGAAGAGATGTAGAGTCAAACCAAAATGGTTGAGGAAAGAGTTTACAAGATTGTTTGTAAATAATTTTTTTTGGAACAAATACAGCTCCTATTTTTCTAAGGGTTTTGTCCAATCCTAGGGTTTACAAATCCTATAGGCAACACAATGCTCTGATACCATCTATAAGGTTCCCAACCTTTAATAAGGTAGAGTCCCATGTGTTTACAATGCTAGTCCCTGGATCAATAGCTAGCATCCACAGTTAAGATGTAATATCAAGAAACAAAGGTCATAATACAACTTTATAACCAGGAATAACATAATTTATTACATCTTACATAGCTCATTTGGCTATTACATTACATTGCAGCAGAATATCTATAAGCATGGGGTCCTTCATCTTCAAAGTGCCACAGGCAAACATGTTGGTTGTAGACTTTGTAATCCTAATCATCAAACTTTTCTAACATCAATCAAACCTGCAACATACAAGTTACAGCCACAAGGGTCAATACATTTGAATTGTATTGGCAAGTGATACTATGGTAGTATAGTGGAGTCTATCATCTATATGCATTTGGCTAAGTAGAGCTTAGGCTTGCATTGCTCAAAAATGTATTTTTCCTTATCATTTGAAAACACTAAGTTTTTGCTTGACAAAATAATCTTTCCCAAGGCAACTCCCAATCAAAGATTGAAGATCCTTTAACCCTTGTTCAACCACAAGTTTTTAACTTAGAAATTTGGATGATGAGATTCTTGATTGCTTCCATGTCTTGATACTCAAATTGTCCTTTGCCAGGGACATGGCTAAGTACTTAGATTTTACACTCTGCAGAGGTGGTGCACTTTCCCCACAAGACTTGGTTTCCCAAGACAAGATCTTTCAAAAGCCTTTCCTTAGACCAAATGGACGCGCTCCAACCTATCATTCCCACTACCACCAACTGTCCAAATGGCTAAGTTCTAGCAACCTATATGATCCAGGCAGAGCCCATAATGCCAAGTGGTTGCACTTGAAGCTTCTCAACATTTGACATCTCAAATCTCTTTATTCCTGGGTGGCAATCCACAAGTGTGATACACAAGGTAAACCATATCCATGGGCCTTGTGTAACCACTCAACCAAAAACCACCAAGCAATTACCATTCCACCCAGGTGATTCATTAACTTAGTTGTTTTATTAAACAAAATACAAGTCCTCAGACTTAGAAATTTTTCCATAGTGTGAATATATATTCCACCCTTGTTTTCTATTAGCTAAGCTAAGCATGATAGTAGTAGGAATCTTAACTTAGGAAATTCTACTAAGGTTTCATCTACTAGGTTTTCCCATAGCAAGGTTTATACTTAGCAAAATTCCATGCAAGTTTTACTTAGAGAAATCACTAATGCATAGTGAAAGTAATGGGACAAAAGTATGAAGCATCACTTGCCTTTTTGGTAGAGGGTATAAGTTCACTCCTTGTCCTTGCAACAATCACACTCTTCAAGTCACTACAATTCAATCAAGCAAGGCACAAACTCAATCTACCAATCAAGCAAAACATCACATAAAATCATAGAACCAAGATAATGCATGCAAGCATGCCAAGGATTGTTTTATTTGGACAAGTGGTTCCTAATGGGACATAAACATTTGAAAACACCTAATGGTCATTTTGTAAAGTGGCAAAGTCATTTGCCAAAGATTTCACTTCATAAACCATTTTCAAAACAAGGTATCATTTTATGTGGTGTAGAAATATTTTTACTAAGCCATTAATCTATAGGGTTCACCAAATATGTTTTCAAACCATAAAACTTGGTGTTTAGGGTCAAAGAGTTTAAAACAAAACATTTCCCTAAAGTTTTCTTCCAAAACCATTTTTAATAAATAAACTATATTTTTATTTGACTAAAAATGGTTTTAAATCAAAGAATCATACTTTTGTTTCACCAAATACATTTTTGAAACCACAAGGTGTTTCCTAGGGTCAGTAGGTTCAAATCACACCATTTGCTAAAGATTTTACCCCCCAAATCATTTTTGAACAATTTTTATAATCTAAACAAGCATACAAATGTTTCTGCAAAACCAAACATTTTAACAGAAACTTTTTACTAAACAAATGGCATGGTTGGCTAGGGCTTGTTCCACTGATTCCATTGATATAAAATTTGCAAATTTTGGACGTGTGGATCAAAAGTTATAAGGTTTTCAAATCTACATCTAAATCAGATTACAAATTCTGTTTTAAATCGATCTGTGCCACGCGGCGTGTTCTGATTCGTCCATACCGCTTCGGCCAGATCACGTGCTGTAGGCCGTTGGATCTAACTGATATCGCACGGCGCAGGCTCATCCTTACCCCTTCGCTCTCTTTCTATCCTAGCCGTTGGATCCTAATCGCACGGCACCTAGCACACTTGCCAGAGACGGGCGGCGCTGCGGTGGCTACTGGCGGCGGAGCGGCCAGATGGTAGCGGTGCTGGCGAAGCAGGAAGCGAGAGAGGATGGGAGGATGCTCACCGTGTTCGCAACGTCGCGGGGAAGCTCAAGTTGTTCTCGAGGAGTCAAGGGGCGCACGGAGTTCATGGCTATTGCTCACCGGAGTTCCTGCTGGCGTCGGTTGCGCGCGGTCATGGTCGAGGGCGAGGCTACAGATCATCCCGAAGCAAAATAAGTGCACGATTAGATGCGAGTGAGTGCGCTGAGTGCAGGAGTGTCATCGGGAAGGAGAGGGGCGGACACATGCTTACGAGGAGGGTCGCCGGAGAGGAAGCAGACGGTGGTGGCGCTTGGAGTTGTTGTTGCCGAGGCTCAGGGGCGTGCGCGAGCGAGCTGCGGATGCAGAAAGATGCGCCAGGACCTGCGGAACTTTCCTGTGTGCTTGGGGAGGCAAGGGGTGGCGCGGGGTCGCCGGAATCGGCAGGGAAAGCCGTCGGTGGCAGTGAGGTTCGGAGAAGAATCAGGGCGGCCTGGGGGCACGCTGAGGTGGGACGACAGAGGGGAAGTGGAGAGGAGGGGCAGACGCTTTAACGTGCGTGGTCAAGGGGCCGATTAATGGCGTGGTTAACGCGTATTATGTCGGACTTTATTTCGCCTGCAACGGCCGGCGAGGGGAGGGGCGTAGTCCGCGGGTGGGGAAGAAGGGGACGTGGCTGTGGGGCCTAGTGTCAGCGAGATAGAGAGGGGTTTTGGTGGGGGCCTACTCATCAGTGACTGCATGGGTTCTGTTTCTGGTGAAAAACGTTTCGCGCGTGGGGAAAAGGAGTTGGGCTGGAATGGGCTGCTGGGCCTGGTGAGTTGGGTCAGTCCGTTTTCATATTTTTTTCTGTCTGATTGTTTTATCCTTTTCTATTTCTATTTTCTGTTTTGAAATTCAATCAAACAAATCAAACACTCAAAAGAATTCAAATCTTTGCCAAACTATGCATTGATTTCAATTCTGTTAATCCACACAAAACAAAGTCCAGAATTGAATAAAACTTTTATTCTTTTAGGATCCATTTATTAATTAAATAAAATGGACAAAAGTTAATAAATCAAATGGGTTTTAATTTATTTATAATCTCCATTTGAAATCTAAATATTTTCAAAAACCAAATCAGTAGGTTTTATTTGAAAATATAAGATACTTGGAAAACTTGTTTAAAACAAAATAACATTTTTATTTTAGGGTCCACTAATAATTAAATAAAATGGGCCTTAGTTAATAATTCAAATAGGATTTGTTTTATTAGAATCTTTATTTTGAAATCTAAAATAAAACCAAAAACACTTCAGTAGGTTTTAATTGAGAATAATAAACACTTGGAAAACTTATTTAAAATAATTTAATAAGTTTTGATGTTTTAATTAAAATGGTAAAACCTTTTATTTAAATAAAATTGGATATTAAATCCTTATTATTTTATTTAAATAAACCTTTACTATTTTTATCAAAACAAAAATGTTTTATTTCAAAAGCTTGGCCAAGGTTTAATTTGGCTCTATAAAATAATCCTTATTTATATTTCTACCCTTTCATTTGAAAACCAAATCTTTTTATTAAAAGATCCAAAATAGTAATTTTAAATATTTTTAAGTTTATTGTTTATTTATCTTTTTAAATCCCTTTAGGATTTTATTTGATCAAAATAGGTTTTGAAAGTTTCCAAATGGATTCAAAAAGTTTCTTCTCACCCTGAAAATCAACAAAGTTTTTATTTTATTCATTTATTTTTCACATTACAAGATTTGGAAAATCTTGGGATGTGACACTCGGCTATCTATTTATCTATCATCCTTTCATTTATCGAGTCGCAATGATCATCCAACATGTGGATGGCTTTGCTAGTGTGTTTATCTTTCCAAAACTTGTTGTTTATGTTGTTTAAACTCTAAGTTTATCTTGTGCTTTCTTATTTGTGATTGTTGCTATGTGATGTATTGTGCATTTTAGCATTTATGGGTTATAGCTCATTAATTATCCTTATTGAAACCACTGATGCCTCCCCGTCGTGCCAACCCCAACACAAACAACAATAACAACAATGGTAATGAGATGCAACAGCTGATGGCAGCCCAAACTCAGTTGATGCAGATGATGACCCAGTTCATGGCAAATCAGAATCACAACAACAACAACAACAACAACGACGACGACGACGACGACAACAACAACAATGACAACAACGACAACGACAACAATGACAACGACAACAACAACAACAACAACAACAATCAAAACAACCCACCAGCCTTTGATATGCTTACAAGGTTTTTGAGATTAAGGCCTGCGAAGTTCTCAGGAACCACTGATCCTATGGTAGCCAATGATTGGTTATGTTTTGTGAACAAGGACTTGGTCACTGTGGGCTGCACTGATGAAGAAGAGGTCAGGTTTGCAGCACATCTTCTTGAAGGACCGGCATCCACATGGTGGGATAATTTCCAAATCACCACTCCCATTGAAGATGTGACTTGGGATATATTTGAGGATGGTTTCTGCACTGCTCATATCTCATCAGGAGTGATGGGTTTGAAGAAGAAAGAGTTCCACAACCTTAAGCAACATCACCGCAGTGTGGCAGAATATATTGAGGAGTTCAACAATCTAGCACGCTATGCACCGGATGATGTTGACACTGATGCCAAGAGGAAGGAAAAATTCCTCGAATGACTGAATGATGAGATGTGCTTGCAACTATCTGTTGCATATGTTCTAACTTATCAATCACTGTGTGACAAGGCCACCATCTTGGAAAGCAAGATGAAGCAAGTGGAAAGTAGGAATAGGAAGCATCACTTTGATAAGCATAGCTCGGGATCGTCTCACAAGCATTACCATGGTGATGATAGTGGAGGTTCTGGATCCCACAAGCATGGGAAGTATAACAGCCACCACAACAGTAACTGTCACCATGACAACAAGCACCACCACAGTCATGACAATGATAAATATAAGAACCACAAGAGTGGACACAAGAGTCATCACAGTGGGAATGGCAATGGAAGTCAACCTGCTAAAAGAGGCATCAGTCAGGTTGAGTGCTTCAAGTGTAAGAAAACTGGGCACTATGCAAATGAATGCCCAGAAAAGAAGGCTGGTGGAGCCAACAAACCAAACCCTTTTCAAAAGGGTCAAGTGAACCACATCAATGTGGAGGAAATCTATGAGGAATCTCATGCTGTGGCTGGTAAGTTCAAGCTTAATTCTTTTCCAACACTTGTTCTTTTTTATACCGGCACATCGCATTCATTCATATCAAGAGCATTTGTTGATAAAAATGGACTTCCAACTGAAACTATTGGGTGTCCTATTAAAGTAAGCTCTCCCCGTGGAGAGATGATAGTGAATTTTGGATGTCATGATCTAGTGATAGAATTTGGAAAGTATAAGTTTCCAGTTAGTCTGATAATCCTAGATTCCCAAGGACTGGATGTAATTTTGGGCATGGATTGGATGACTAAGTATGAAGGAGTAATAGATTGTGTCAATCGTACTGTTACACTCACAACCCCGGATAAGAAACGGATTAGGTTCAAGTCTAACTTTGAATCTAAAGGGAGTAAGCTAAATTCTCTTAAGGGGTTAGCATAGACAGTGTACCGGTTGTGAAGAAGTATCCGGATGTGTTTCCGGAAGAATTACCATGAATGCCACAAGATAGAGATGTGGAGTTTCTGATTAACTTGCTGCCAGGATTTGGACCAATAGCAAAGAGACCCTATAAGATGTCAGTTGATGAGTTGAAAGAACTCAAGATACATCTTGGAGAACAGTTGCAGAAAGGATTTATCCAACCAAGTTCTTCTTCTTGGGGTGCACCAGTTTTGTTTGTTGAGAAGAAGGATAGAAGTCAAAGGCTATGCATAGATTACCGTTCACTCAATGAGGTGACTATAAAGAACAAGTACCCTTTGCCTAGAATCAATGATCTATTTAATCAACTAGAAGGATCCCGTGTGTTCTCAAAGATCGATCTCCGATCAGGCTATTTTCAGCTAAAGATTATAGAGCAAGACATACCTAAGACTGCTTTTACCACTAGGTATGGATTGTATGAGTATACCGTGATGCCATTTGGATTAACAAATGCACCAGCTTATTTCATGAACATGATGAACAAGGTGTTCATGGAATTCCTTGACAAGTTTGTTGTCGTATTCATCGACGACATTTTGATCTACTCCAAGATCAAAGAAGAGCATGAAGGACATTTGTGTTTGATACTTGAGAAACTCAGGGAGCACAAGTTATATGCCAAGTTTAGTAAGTGTAAATTTTGGTTGAATGAAGTTGGATTTCTTGAACACATTGTGTCATGAGATGGTATAGTTGTTGATCCCGCAAAGGTGTCAGCTGTAACTGAATGGGAATCTCCCAAGTCAGTTAAGGAAGTTCGTAGTTTCCTAGGATTGGCAGAATAATATAGAAGATTCATTGAGAATTTCTCAAAGGTAGCTAAGCCAATGATGGAGTTACTTAAGAAAGAGAAGAAGTTTGAATGGACTGAAGGGTGTGAAATCAGTTTCCAAGAATTGAAGAAGAGACTAGTATCAACACTAGTCTTATGTATGTCAGATTTAGAGAAGGATTTCCAAGTCAATTTTGATGCATCTCACCAAGGATTGGGTGGAGTGTTGATGCAAGAAGGGAAAGTTATGGCTTACGCCTCGAGACAACTCAAAACTCATGAAGTGAACTATCCTACTTATGATTTAGAGTTAGCCTCTGTTGTCCATGCACTCAAAACATGGAGACACTACCTTTTGGGAAAGCGTTGTGAAGTGTTCACGGATCACAAGAGTTTGAAATATATTTTCACCCAGAAGGAACTCAATATGAGACAAATAAGGTGGCTAGAGCTCATTAAGGACTATGACTCGAGTTTGCAATACCATCCCGGTAAAGCAAATGTTGTAGCAGATGCTTTAAGCCGTAAGGTTTATGTGAATGGCCTTACTAAAGGAGAATTGCCAGATGATTTGTGTGCACAATTCAAAGAACTAAGATTGGAGATAGTGCCTGAAGGATATCTCATGTCATTGGATGTTCAACCAACATTGTTGGACAAGATCAAAGAAGCCCAAAAGTTGGACAAAGAAATAGAGGAGATTAAGAGTAAAATTAGTAAAGAGAAGGCTAAAGGATTCCATGAAGATGAACAAGGGACTTTATGGTATGGAAAACGTATCTGCATTCCGCAAGATCCAGAGTTTCGCAAATTGATTCTGCAAGAAGCACACAACTCACCATATTCCATTCATCCAGGTAACACCAAAATTTACATGGATGTGAAGGAAAGATTTTGGTGGAACAATCTCAAGCAAGATATCGCGAAACATATTGCATTGTGTGATGTGTGTAGTCGAGTGAAAGCGGAACATCAAAAACCGGCAGGGTTATTGCAACCACTACCTATTCCTGATTGGAAGTGGGATAAGATTGGTATGGATTTTATCACCGGACTGCTAAGGACCAGATCCGGATATGGTTCTATTTGGGTTGTTGTGGATCGCCTAACTAAAGTGGCTCATTTCATACCCGTGAAGACTACTTATACAAGTGCTAAGCTGGCTAAGATCTATATGAACAGGATTGTATGTCTACATGGAGTACCTAAGAGTATTGTATCTCAGAGAGGAACTCAGTTCTCTTCACATGTTTGGCGACAACTACATGAATCATTAGGAACAAGGTTAGAATTCAGCACAACTTTTCACCCCTAGACTGATGGATAGATAGAAAGGACCAATCATATTTTGGAAGACATGTTGAGAGCTTATGCACTAGACTATGGTGCTAGTTGGGATGAAAGTCTGCCTTACGCAGAATTCTCTTACAATAACAGCTATCAAGCAAGCATTGAGATGGCTCCGTTTGAATTTCTTTATGGAAGGAAATGTACTACGCCATTGCTATGGAGTGGAGTAGGAGAAAGAAATTTGTTCAGACCAGAACTGATCAAGGAGGCTGAAGAGAAAGTTAAATTGGTAAAGGACAGATTGAAGATAGCCCAGTCCCGACAAAAGATCTACGCAGATCCAAATCATAGAGAAGTCACCTATGAGGTAGGTGATAGAGATTATATTAGAGTCTCACCACTTTGTGGTGTGAGGAGATTTGAAGTCAAAGGAAAATTGGCACCAAGGTATGTTGGACCATTTAAGATTTTGAGCCGCAAGGGAGAAGTGGCCTATGAGATTGAATTACCCGAATCACTATCAGCAGTTCACAATGTGTTTCATGTGAGTCAGTTGAGGAAATGTCATCCGGAGATGGAAGAAACTTCAATGAAGGACACTATACCTTTGGAAGAGGTTCAGTTGGAGAGTGACCTCACTTATGAAGATAAGCCTATCAAGATTCTTGAGACTACAGAAAGGGTTACTCATACTAAGACTATCAAATTCTGCAAAGTACAGTGGAATCATCATACCGGAGAAGAAGCAACTTGGGAAAGAGAAGATGACCTTCGGAAAGATCACCCTCACCTATTTTCTAGCCAATCTAAATCTCGAGGGCGAGATTCATCTTAAGGGGGCTAGATTTGTAACATCCCAAATTTCATCAAATGAAAAGTCATATCATTGCATTCATATCATCATATTTTGGTGAAGGTTTGAATTCAAAAAGATTTGAATTAGAGTTTCAAAATCATTCCTGAAAATCAAATTAGAAAATAAAAAGGAGAAGGAAAAAATAAAAACCTGCGCTGCCTATTCAGCACAACACCACATCTGGCCCAACATGCCCACCCGGGGTTCTCTCCCTCTTATCCCTCTCTCACCCGTGCAAGCCAGACCCCCACAGTCGCTGACCACTGGGCCCTGCGCCATGTCGTCGACACGCCAGCTCATCGTCTTCATTCACGCGCCGTTGACCATGCCGTCGCCGCCCGTTTCTTCCCCAAATCAAGTCGAATTAGTTCCATTGATTCTAGCAGTAATTCTCTTGCCCTTCACCTGCTACTTAACCACCACCACGCCATGGTCATTTCCCCTCAACCCACATCGCCAGAATGCCCCCAGGCTGCCAGTATTCGAGCTCGTACCGCCGCTGCCCGACGAACTCCGGCGAAGCATTACGGTGAGCCTCGAGCGCCCTCTATCCCTCGTTCATACTAAACTATTCCTCTGATCCTTGCGCTCCTTTTGACACCCCTGGTTCATCCTATATCCCCTAGGTCACCGTCCCCGTCAACCTCCGCGAGCACCCGAAGCACCAACCAACTCCGGTGAGCGATTCTGGTAAAATCCGCGCGCCCCTTGCCTTCTCGTTCAAACCACTATGTGCGCCGTGTCTTTGCACAGTCACTGACGCCACTCGCTTACCCTATGGTGACCTAGGTTGTTGCCGTCGTCTCCGCCAACACGCACCCAACGTCAGTGGCGTCTCCGACGAGCTCCCACGGCCGCTACAGCATGCCCCTGTCCAAACCAAGACCACCTTGAGCATCCTCGTGTTCAAGCGAGTCAGGTAAACCTTGCCACCACCCCTTACCCCCTAGCACGGCCAGAGCATCGCCGGCAGTAGTGCCGCCGCCGTCAGCGCCATCAGCGTCGCTCGCTTTTGGTCAGTTGATCCAGGGCCATTAGATCTAGATCGGGCGTCGTAGATTAGATCGTTTAGCGAACACGTAAGTTTATATCTGGCGCATTGGATCTGACTTGATCCAACGGCACGGAAGGGTGATCCTAAGCGAAACGGTATCGGCCAATCAGGTGCTGCCACGCGTCTGTAGATTTGAGTTAAAATCTGTTTTTGAATCTATTAGTTGATTTAACTTGTAAAATTCATAACTTTAGTTCTATTTGTCCAAAATTTGCAAATAATATATCATTGGATTCAGAAAATCAAGCCCTACACTTATGTGGCCTTGAATTAGTATTTTGCTTATGAAAAAATAGGATTATTTGCAGAAGCAATTATAGGCTTATTTTTGACTATATAAAATGTTTAGAAAATTGTTTTAGAGTAAAACTTGTTTTATTTGAACCTTAAAAAGTTTTCTTTGTGTTCAGTACTGTTTGATTTGACTTGTTTAGTGTATAAAATCATTCCACTGCACTTTTTTCATCAATTGTGGAAACCCCGGGACTAGAAGTAGTAGGATTGGTACTCATAATTATCACATAATAAAAAAAATTGTCAAAAATCTAGGGTTCCTCGAATAATGCGATATCTCACACCGGGTAAATCCTTAACCCTTCCTCCTCTTACTAATACTACAGAATGTTCTGCATGCATTCATATGTGTTGTTGTTTGAATATTGAAATGTGAATCTGGTGTTATGATTTCATGTGTAGATTTTGGTGATTGTCGTGATTGTGATTGTGAGGACTGTTGCCACTCTCCCAACTATCAAGGCAAGTGATGCTTCATATTTTGTCCTACTATTTTATCTATGCATTAGTGATATTTTGAGTAAGGAAATGCATTGGAAATTTTCTAAGTATATGCTATACTATGCCTTGGGAAATCCTAGTTGATGTTGTCTTAGTAATTTTACCTAAGATATGAAACTTGCTATACTAGTATGCTTAATATAGATAGTAGAATACAAGGGTGGATTATTCATGCTATGAAATATTGCTAAGTCTATGACTTGTGTTTTTGATTAATAAAACAACTATGTGAATGAATCATCTGGGTGGAATGGTATGGTTGGTTTATGTTGAGTGGTTACCCAAGGCCCATGTATATGGTTTACCTTGTGTATCACACTTGTGGATTTCCACCCAGGAACAAAGGGATTTGAGATGTTTAGTGTTGAGAAGCTTCTAGTGCAACCACATGGCATATGGGCTCTGCCTTGACCAACTAGGTTGCAAGAACTTAGCCAGATGGACAGTTGGTGGTAGGGTTGATAGGATGGAACGCGTCCATGGTGGTCTAAATGAATGCTTCTGAAAAGTCTCGTCTCGATGCATGTCGAGTCTTGTGGGGAAAGTGCACCACCTCTCGAGAGGGTAAAACCTAAGTACTTAGTCGTGTCCCCGACAACAGACAATTTGAGCAGCAAAGACATTGAAGCAATCAAGGATCTCATCATCCCAATTTCTCTAAGTTAAAGCTTGTGGTTGAACAAGGGTGAAGGTTCACCAATATCTATTGGTGGTTCCTTGTGTGATTTTATCAAACAAAAATTTAGTGTTTTTCAACTAATAAGGAAAACCTTATTTTGAGCAATGCAAGCCTAAGCTACACTTAGCCAAATTCATATAGTTATTAGATACTACTATTCTACTATGGTATCACTTGCTAATACAATTCCAAATGTATTGACCTCTGTGGCTGTAACTTATAATGTTGCAGGTTACTCTGATGGAGACTAGGGTTGTGAGTCTACACTCAACATGTTTGCCTGTGGCACATGAAAATGAAGACTTATAGTTATTTACATTATGTTGAACTCTATGTATAGCCTAAGACTATGTTATCTCTGGAATGACGATGTAATAATGACCTTTGTATCTGTATACTTCATCTTAAGGTGTGGATGCTAGCATTTTGATCCAGGGACTAGCATTGCAATCACAGGGGCCTTTACCTTTAAAAGGTGGGGTCTTACATATCTTGGCCAAGTAGATGCTAGTGACTCCAAGAGGGAGTATTTATGCTCGATAGTGGGTTCATGCCTCTACTGAATCTAGGGAAGTGACAGAAATCTCTAAGGTTGTAGATGTGTTGTTGCTACTAGGGAGAAAACAACAATCTCTTATTCATGGAACAATTGTATTGTTTACTTTACACACATTGCTTAAAGCAGTTATCCATTGCTTGCAAATTAATACTAGAGGGGGTCGGATGATAACCTGAAGGTGGATTACTAGTCATAGATGCAGTTAGATGGTGATTTATGTATATTGTTGTAATGCCCAATAAAATCTCATAGGATCATGAATGTCTAGTATTTCATTGTTATGCCTTGCTCAGTCCTGTCAATTCCCCCGGTATAATTTGTTTAACCAGCATGTTATGTTATTTATCTTAAGGAGAATGCCTCTAGTGAACTGTGGACCCCGGTCCAATCTTTACCATTGATACATCCTCCACTATTACTATTTACTTTCTGCAAGAAATCATTACCTTCCACACCATACATTTAATCCTTTGTTTTCAGCAAACCGGTGATATTGACAACTGCACTGTTCATTGGGGCAAAGTCTTGAGTTTGTGTTGTGGAGGTTCCAAGTTGTTAGCAACACCTTGGAGTCATTTCCTTCCTCCTACTAGTTCGATAACCATGGTTTCATAACTGAGGGAAGACTTACTGATGTGCTCATCATACCTTCCTCTTGGGGTTTCCCAACGAAGCTCTACAGTGATCTAAGCCGCATCAGGACGCGCCTGGGCAGGGTGTGGGCCCCCTGGCCGCCCTCCTACTTCGCTTCTTCGCCTATATAATCCCCTCGATGCCAAAACCTTAAGTACCCGATCAGATCTCCACGAAACAGTCCGTAGCCGCCGCCACCATCGTCCCTAGATCAGGGGGATCTGAAGCTCTTCCCGGCAACCTACCGGAGGGGAGAGATCATCCCGAAGGCCTTCTTCATCACCATGCCAGCCTCCGGTGTGATGCGTGAGTAGTTCCACCTTGGACTATGGGTCATACAGTAGCTAGATGGTTGTTTCTCCTCCTTTGTGGTATCATGTTTAGATCTTGTGAGCTCCATTCATGATCAAGATCATCTATTTGTAATCATGCATGTTGTGTTTGTGGGGATCCGATGGATGAGATTACTATGTCAGATTGATTATTGATTCTATCATGTCTTCTTGATTATTGATTCTATCATGTCTGTGTTGTTTGAGATCTTGCATGCTCTCTGTTTCTAGTAGCTATCTTGGCCAAGTAGATGCTAGTGACTCCAAGAGGGAGTATTTATGCTCGATAGTGGGTTCATGCCTCTACTGAATCTAGGGAAGTGACAGAAATCTCTAAGGTTGTAGATGTGTTGCTGCCACTAGGGATAAAACAACAATCTCTTGTTCATGGAACAATTGTATTGTTTACTTTACACACATTGCTTAAAGTAGTTATCTGTTGCTTGCAACTTAATGCTGGAGGGGGTTCGAATGATAACCTGCAGGTGGA
Organism: Avena sativa; assembly: GCA_916181665.1. NCBI lineage: Eukaryota > Viridiplantae > Streptophyta > Magnoliopsida > Poales > Poaceae > Avena > Avena sativa. The sequence continues at coordinate 293,321,445 of OV702296.1, forward strand.
TTACTAGTCATAGATGTCGTTGGATGGCGGTCTATGTATATTTTTGTAATGCCCAATCAAATATCATAGGATCATGAATGTCTAGTATTGCATTGTTATGCCTTGCTCAGTCCTATCAATTGTCCCGCTGTAATTTGTTTACCCAGCATGTTATGTTATTTATCTTAAGGAGAACACCTCTAGTGAACTGTGGACCCCGGTCCAATCTTTACCATTGATACATCCTCCATTATTACTGTTTACTTTCCGCAAGCAATCATTGCCTTCCACACCATACATTTAATCCTTTGTTTTTAGCAAACCGGTGAGATTGACAACCTCACTGTTCGTTGGGGCAAAGTCTTGAGTTTGTGTTGTGCAGGTTCCAAGTTGTTAGCAACACCTTGGAGTTGTTTCCTTCCTCCTACTGGTTCGATAACCTTGGTTTCATAACTGAGGGAAGACTTACTGATGTGCTCATCATACCTTCCTCTTGGGGTTTCCCAACGAAGCTCTACTGTGATCTGAGCCGCATCAAGACGTTTTTTGGTGTCGTTGTCGGGGAGTTAAGGACGGCTTCACAAGGGGAGTCCTTCATAATCTTTCTCTTTACTTTTTTTTGTTTTGCTTAGTTTGTTTTGCTTTTTTTTCTTGCTTCTTTTTATCAAAAATTACAAAACAAATTAGTTTCGTTTGGTTTTATTTTTCCTATCAAAAACACACAAAAATTAGTCCCTACTCTAGTTGCTGTTGTTGTTGGCTTGCTCCACCTTTGCTAAGAACACCAAGTTGTGTGACTTCACTAGCACAAACAACAATGATTTCCTGAATACACCTATTGCTCCACCTGCTCCTGATGCTACCTTTTATGAAATTAAGCCTGCTTTGTTGAATCTTGTGATGAAAGAGCAATTTTCTGGTGCTAGTTTTGATGCTGCTGCTGCCCACCTTAATAACTTTGTTGAACTTTGTGAGATGAAAAAATATAAGGATGTAGATGGAGATATTATTAAGCTCATTTTTTTTCCTTTCTCTTTAAGAGGAAAAGCTAAAGAATGGTTGATATCCTTGCCTAGAAATAGTATTGATTCTTGGATTAAGTGCAAAGATGCTTTTATTGGAAAATACTGTCCTCCTGCTAAGATTATATCTATGAGAAGTGAAATATTGAAATCTAAACAACTTGATAATGAACATGTTGCTAAATCTTGGGAAAGAATGAAATCTTTGGTTAAGAATTGTCCCACTCATGGACGAACTGCTTGGATGATTATCCAGACTTTTTATGCAGGGTTAAATTTCTCTTCAAGAAATATGTTGGATTCAGATACTGGAGGTACCTTTATGACCATTACTTTGGGTGCTGCAACAAAGCTCCTTGATGATATTATGGTAAACTATTCTGAATGGCACACTAAGAGAGCCCCACATGGTAAGAAGGTAAATTTTGTTGAAGAAACCTCATCTTTGAGTGATAAAATTGATGTTATCATGTCTATGCTTGTTAATGGGAAAGCTCATATTGATCCAAATAATGTTACCTTAGCCTCTTTGGTTGCTCAAGAAGAGCAATTTGATGTGAACTTCATTAGAAACAACAATTTCAACAGCAATGCCTATAGGAATATAATTATAGGCCTTATCCTCCCAATAATGGTAACACTTATGGAAATTACTACAACAACAATAGAAGTGCTCCTTCTGAACTTGAAGTCATGCTTAAAGACTTTATTAGTAAACAAACTATTTTCAACAAGACTGTGGAGGAAAAGATTTTGAATGTCGAGAAAAATAATTCATGTTTGTCTGAAGCACAATCCTCTTTGATTAATAAAATGGCTGCTAAACCTGAAACCTTGGAAAGTACCTTTGCTGCTACTCATGCCATACAAGTTACTATTGATGAAAATGTTAGACTGTTAGCTAAATTACATGCTAAGTGGGAAAGAGAAGCTGAAATTGCTGGAAACAATAGTGTTTGTACTATTACCACCACCAATATGGATGTTAGCAAACCACAAGAAGTCCCTATTCCTCCTACAACAATGTCTAAACCCAATAAGTCTACTACCCATGATGCTAAGTTTGATTTTGACCTTGATGGTTGCAATATCTCTAAAGTGATTATGTTCTTACAAAAGCTTGCTAGAAGTCCTAATGCTAGTGATATGAATATGGCTTTCACCAAACACATTACATATGCTCTCATTAAAATTAAGGAAGAAAAATTGAAATACAAAGATTCTATTCCTAGGAAAGCAGAAGATAGTTGGGAACCCATCATTAATATGCAAGTGAATGACTTTGATCTCAAAGGTTCATGTGACATTGGTTCTAGTGTCTCTATTATGCCTAGAAATATTTATGAAATGCTTGATTTGCCACCTTTGGAAGATTGCTATTTGGATGTCCCACTAGATGATAATGCTAAAAAGAACTCATGGGGAGTGTTAATGATGTTCTTATTATGGTTAACAATGCCTATGTCCCTGTTGATTTGTATGTTTTGGATGTTGAATGCAATGCTTCTTGTCCTATTACTTTGGGAAGACCTTTTCTTAGAATTGTTGGTGCCATCATTGATATGAAAGAAGGCACCATTAAATATCAATTTCCATTCAAGAAAGGTATTGAACACTTCCCTATGATGAGATAGAAGTTACCTTTTGCTCCTCCTTTTAAAGAAAAAAATTGATGTTAATGCTTATTCATTTGAAAACACCTGATTCTTGCTTCTTGTGCCTAACTTAAAGGCGTTAAAGAAAAGTACTTATTGGGAGATAACCCAATAGTTTTCTTGAGTCTTGTAAGTTATTACTTCTGTAATAACCTCTCCTTGTCCTTTTTATTTTATTTTTGTGCCAATAATAACCTCTAATAAGAGGGAAGTAAGATTTGGGGAAGCGTTGTCCCGAAACAGATTTTTGTGCTTCTCTGTAAAAATACATGAATAATATCTGTAAGTCGGATTGAGATGTAATTTCCTAAATAAAACCCACAGGTTGTTAGCTAACTTTCATTAGTTTAACACTTTTTGATTTGAGCAACATAAGGTCTTCGAAAAAATCGGTTTATACCTGCTGGTCTGTTTTGACACATTTCCGCCATTATTTTCATTTGCCTCTTTATTGATTTCTTTTTGGGTTCTCTTTGGTAAATTGAGATTTTTGAAGGAATTGATATAGTAGCTTCTGTTTTTAATGAAAGTTTTGCTGTTTTAAAACTAAATCCCAAAGGTTTATCATCTTTTGAATGCACTAATGTTGCTAATGAAAATTGTGTGAAGTTTTGTATGAAGGAAAATTTTCAGGGGTAAGGGAAGAATGATGTAATGAGATGAAGAATGGACAAAAGCTCAAGCTTGGGGATGACACCCCGTGTCACCCCAAGAAATATTGAAGAGGTACAAGCGTCAAAGCTTGGGGATGCCCAAGGCATCCCCTTCTTCATCAATAAAAATCTCAGGTCTTTCTAGACACTTCGTTTTTATTGTTTTATGCATTGTTGTGTTGTTCTTGGAGCGTCTTAGTTTTCATTTTTGGTTTTCGTTTGCTTATTTTGCTTGAATAAAGTAGTTGGACCCCCGCTCTCGCTGTGTTGTTTGAAATAAGTTGATTGGTGCTGGAAAGGAGTAGAAAGTTTTATGCTTATAGTGGTACAAGAATGAGCTTGCTTTGACTGTGACTTAGACTTTATCATGTCATGCTAGATGTTGTTTTGACCTTATTATTAGTGACTATTATTGTAGCATGACTTGCTCCAAACAATTAGGATTACTTAATGTGCCTTGAAAGAACCATGCGTTGTTTTAGCATACAAAGCATAGTATTGTGGTATTCTCCTTTGATGATTTGTTTGGGTTGACTTGGCACATGCTCACACCATGTTATGACTATGAACCAGTCGCCTTAGCATCTATGATCATTTAGTTTTTGACTTGTGGTACCACTTTATGCTTTGATTGGTAATTTTTGGTCGCTCTGCATGATTATGACCATTATTGCTCTCTTAATTGGTCGCTCCCAGTTTTTTGCCAGCCTCCACTTGTATTGAGTAAGCTCTACTCATGCATCCAACTCCCAAGAAACCAAGTTATTCTAAAGTGTCCACTATAAATTCCTATGCATGGTGTGTTACACCATTCCAAGTATATTCTTGTTTTATCTATCTTCCAAATTAAACTTGTTATGTGAAAGTTAGTGATTAAAGCTCTCACAAACTTGATGGCACACTTTATTTTTCTTGCCCCTAATTAACTTGAACCATTGTGTCATCTATGTTGTATATGCTTGCACTTATACATTGGGAATTAGCAGAACCGTGTTGTCATGGGGAATGCTTTCAACACCTGTAAATATCTACCCAGTTGATATCATGCTCTTTTGTTTATGGATGTCGCAGTGTGAAATAAAAGGGTATCTTGTAAGTCCATGGAGTTATGTATATGTGTTAGAGAAACGCTGGGCCGCTAGTCTAAGTCATGCCTAATCATGGTGGAAACTTGCAGCATCACCATAGTGAGCAATATTTGAAGCATTCTTCTTATACAAAAGAGAGAGAGATAGAAAAAAAAGATTGATAAAAAGAAAAAAAGGGGGAAAGAAGAGAAAAAGCACCATTTTCCCATGGTAAATAAGAAGATTGTTGAGATGCTCTTTGTCTGTTGCCTTGTCATTTTGATATGGGATAACTCCTGTATCATGGTGCGAGGGGTACCCCATTGGCGGTTCTTTATGATACACATGTACTTACTATGATAAGAACTTACCGGTAACTAAAGTTTAGTAGCATGAGGAGCAGCCCTCGTACTCAAGGGACACGATATTGCCAACTTATACTTTGTCAAGCATATACTTCATATTTTGTTCACTTTAACCTTAATCACTTCAAGATGCTTATGATAGGGGCAATGAGAGTTGAAAGCTAACAAGTACCATAATTTTTGGAAACTCTTTATGAAACTTGAAATCCCTGCTTCCCTTTGAAGGGCCTTTCTTCCACTATTATATTGAGTCTCCACCTTCTATCCTTAGGCACCAATTAAGAGAGCATAGTTGCCATTCTTAGTTCTATGTGCATTGTCCCAAAACTTATTGATTGATTCATAATGTTGATATTGCTTGTTCTTGAACTATTTGTATATAGTCACCCTTATGAACTTTGAAGGTGTCCTATGCATTTATGTTTTGCTACTCCATGAGGTACAAGCTGAATGCCACTATGCTATGTTTTCTGTTTGTGAAACAAACAAACGTCTTTCAATGAATTGTTATTCATGAATCTTTGTTTGTATCCTTTCATGTTGCAGCATAGTTACTTTGTCTTATTGTTAGAACTTCATATTTCATGCTCATGTTTAGAGTACTTTGATCCCAACTTTCAATGCTTGCAAATGGTTTGATCTTGATTGTGATGGTGCATGTCACCTCAAAAATTATTCCTTTTTTATCACTTACCTACTTGAGGACGAGCAGGAGTTAAGCTTGGGGATGCTTGATACGTCGTAAACGTATCTATAATTTTTGATGTTCCATGCTTGCTTTTCTATGATTTGTCTACACTTTGAGGTATTTTTATACATTTTCTGGGACTAACCTATTAACAAGATGCCACAGTGCCAGTTGCCTGTTTTCTACTGTTTTTGGTTTCAGAAAAGTTAGTAAGAAAATATTCTCAGAATTGGACGGGACAAAAGCCAAAGTCAATATTTCACCGAGACGAACACAGAGACCGAAGGGTGACCGGAGGGGAGCCATAGGGTGGCCACACCCCCCACGTGCGGGCCCACCCTAGGCCATGCCTAGGTAGGGTGTGGGCCCCCTGGCCGCCCTCCTGCCTCGCCTCTTCGCCTATATAATCCCCCCGATGCCAAAACCCTAAGTACCCGATCAGATCTCCACGAAACAGTATGTATCCACCGCCACCATCATCCCTAGATTGGGGGAGATCTGAAGCTCTTCCCGACACCCTGCTGGAGGGGAGAGATCATCCCGGAGGCCTTCTTCATCACCATGCCAACCTCCGGTGTGATGCGTGAGTAGTTCCACCTTGGACTATGGGTCCATACAGATGGTTGTTTATCCTCCTTCGTGCTAACATGTTTAGATCTTGCGAGCTCCATTCATGATCAAGATCATCTATTTGTAATCATGCATGTTGTGTTTGCAGGGATCCGATGGATATTGAGATTACTATGTCAGATTGATTATTGATTCTATCATGTCTTCTTGATTATTGATGCTATCATGTCTGTGTTGTTTGAGATCTTGCATGCTCTCCATTTCTAGTAGCTATCTTGGACAAGTAGATGCTAGTGACTCCAAGAGGGAGTATTTATGCTCGACAGTGGGTTCATGCCTCTATTGAATCTAGGGAAGTGACAGAAATCTCTATGGTTGTAGATGTATTGTTGCCACTAGGGAGAAAACAACAATCTCTTGTTCATGGAACAATTGTATTGTTTACTTTACACACATTGCTTAAAGCAGTTATCCGTTGCTTGCAACTTAATACTGGCGGGGGTTCAGATGATAACCTGAAGGTGGATTACTAGTCATATATGCAGTTGGATGGCGGTCTATGTATATTGTTGTAATGCCCAATCAAATCTCATAGGATCATGAATGTCTAGTATTGCATTGTTATGCCTTGCTTAGTATCGTCAATTGCCCCGTTGTAATTTGTTTACCCATCATGTTATGTTATTTATCTTAAGGAGAACACCTCTAGTGAACTGTGGACCCCGATCCAATCTTTACCATTGATACATCCTCCACTATTACTGTTTACTTTTTGTAAGCAATCATTACCTTCCACACCATACGTTTAATCCTTTGTTTTTAGCAAACCGGTGAGATTGATAACCTCACTGTTCTTTGGGCAAAGTCTTGAGTTTGTGTTGTGCGGGTTCCAAGTTGTTAGCAACACCTTGGAGTCGTTTCCTTCCTCCTACTGGTTCGATAACCTTGGTTTCATAACTGAGGGAAGACTTACTGCTGTGCTCATCATACCTTCCTCTTGGAGTTTCCCAACGAAGCTCTACAGTGATCTGAGCTGCATCATACTCTTTACTCGTTCGTGTGATATGTGATCCCTTTTGAGCCAGTCACATGCTTGTAAGCTAATTGGATGACATTCCACCGAGAGGTCCTAGAGTATATCTATCCGTCATATGGATGGACAAATACCACTATTGATCCATGTGCCTCAATACATACTTTCTGAACACTCAATGCCACCTTTATAACCACCCAATTACGAAGTGGTGTTTGATGTCATCAAAGCATCCATTCGGTGATGGTGATAAACATGATCTCATGGTCGAAGGATTTAGGTTACTATGTATTTGAAAGCTTATAGCAAACGAACTATTGAAATGACTTGATCTTTATGCTACACTTAACCATAGGAGTATGTCCATCACACCATTCTCCTAATGATATGATCTTACTGTTAATAACATCTCAATGTTCATGATCAATAAACCATGATCATCTATTAACCAACAAGCTAGTATTATAAAGAGGCTTTACTAGGGACTCTAACAAGTTTACAAATCACACAAGTATTAATGTTTCCGGTTAATACAATTATATCATGAATGTAAAAATTTATCATAAACACAAAGATATAATAATAACTACTTTTATTATTGCCTCTTGGGCATATCTCCAACAGCTTGTGCTCAGGCTCGGCCGCAAGCACGGTCAGAGTTTTTCTCTTGTCCTCTATGGTCTTGTCTGTGGTATTGCTCTTGCTTTTTGTGGATGTGGGAGTTGCAGCTGTGTCGGGGTCGTTGTGTTTGAACATTCATCCTTCTCCAGCCTTGGCACACTTGTCCGCTAGATCGAAGAGCTCGACCATCGAGCTGAGTTTATCGTTCATGGTGAGCTTCTCGAGCATCTTGATGTCGTTGACATCCATAGAATGTAGAGATGATGACCGTGCCGGTGACCCATGGTACTTTGTTACATACCCGACTGAAGTGCTGGATGTACTTGAAGAGTGTTTATCCAGGTTTCTAACGCACGTCATAGAGGTCATTTATCGTGAGAGGGCAATTGTACGTGCCCTTGAAGTTGGCAACAAATTTCTCATGAGGTCCTTCCATGAGGTGACGGATTCCTCGGGGAGGTTATTCATCATCTGGGAGCGGGATGTGTCTTTGAGGGCCATTGGGAACCAATTGTCCATGTCCTTATCGTTGCCACCCATGTCTTGGATTCCCACAGTGTAGAGCTGTAGGAACTCGACGGGGTTGTCCTTGCTTCCGTAGCGCGGGGGAGATCTGGCTTGAACTTCAGAGGCCATACCATATTGCACAACTCTTTGGTGAAGGCGAGGAAACCATTGTTGTATGAGGTGTAACACAAGAGAGGGCGGAGTAACTGTTGTTTCCTGCCGTGGCTGCCTCTGCAACGGTTCGCTCTTGACGCTTGCAGCGTTTCTCGATGGAGATGTGAGTATCTTCCGGAGATCTGTCAATGACACTCTTGGGTTTGGGGTCGATGCGTGGCGAGGAAGCTCTGTGAGAGCGGGGTGGAACTCTTCCAGGCCCTTGTGGGGGCGTGGTTGTCTCCGCCATCTGGTGGAGGCAGTGGGGGGGACGCCCTATGCGACTTGGCCCGCTTGAGGAATCTGCGTCGGTGGTGGAGCCATAGTGCGGGAACGCGCCAGGGGAATGCCGATGATGTTGAGGAGCTTGGCGATGCGTTGGATCCACTCATCATGCGCGGATATGTTGGGCCTGTAGCATAGCAGTTCTTGTGATGTGAGTAGTGCGGCCTCTAACGAGGGGTTGTTTCTATGCCTGCCCTAGAGACGGACGCCGTGCAGAGGTGGGTGCGTTGTTGCTACTACGCGGAGGGGATGGATGGGTGTTCTGCGTCATCCCCCGCTCCCTGCTGATGATGGTGGGTCGTCGTTGGCGTCGCCAGGGTTGCCGTTGGGGTTCGGCTCTGCTTAGTTGGCGGCGAGGGCGGCCCGACAAGCGCGCTCCCTACGGTTTAGTCTAACCATGTCGACGAAGGAGTGGGAGATGTGCCTCAACCCCTACCTGGCATGCCAAATGTCGGAGATTTTTCCCGGCAGGGTATCTATCGAAGTAGGGTGAAATCGACTCAAGGGGCTGAACACGATCTCCCCAAGACACTTCGACGACCTTAGCGAGGAACAAGAGAAATCACGACATGGAGACACTGAGAGCTTACCCAGGTTCAGGCCATCATGCGGTGTAAAACCTTACTCCTGCTTGTCTGGATTGCTTATATCGCTTGGCGAGGTTATAATACAAGGGATTGATCGAGTGATCAGATCTAGAGTTCCTAGCTAGGAGGAAGATAGGGTTTCCAAGGTGTAAGAAGATGCCTCCTAAGGTGCCACACCCCCTGTCTTATAGGTGCCCCGGTCTTCTTCCCGCCAAATTGGAGGGAAGGGTTCCCACATGGCGACAAGGGAGTGAACAGGTAAGCTGAAGATGCTCCTTTTTGCCTCCTTCACGTTCTCCTTGCTCTCCTAGACGGGGAGGTGGTCCTCTCTGGTTTAAGTCTTGTCGGCCACTCATGTCTTGGAGAAGGGGAAGGTGCTTCCCTTGTAGTAGAAGGAGATGTTTTTCTTGCGCGATAGGAGCAAACTGGGAGAACCATCCTAGCTAGGGCAATCATCACTCCTTTCCTTACCCCGTGAGTAGTTCCGTGCGGTCTCTAGGACTTAGGCATTATGGTGCGGATATGCTCGCACCGGCCCTCGGCGAGATGTTCCTTCCCTCGCGGAGATCCCCGAGAGGAACTGTCTCGCGAGGGTGCTTCATGAGAGATGTTTCTTCAAGATGGCTGAAAACATTTCTTCAAGGCTTCACAACCACCTTGTTGTTGGGGCCCGCATTAGATGGGCCAGGGCAATGGCCCGACAACGGTCGGCGGCGCGATGGAAGGAGAAAGACGAGCAAGAAGGGGGTGGGGCACGATAGGAGGGAGGTAGAGTGGCACCATCCACCACAAGCGGGAGGAGAAGGAGGCGCTGGAGGATAAAGGTTGTTAGGGTTTCTACTACTGGGCTACTTTTTATAAAACGCGGTAAAAACTGATCTATGGTTGCTATGCAAATCTGGACACTTGTTTGCGCATGGAACGACTCATTAAAGGAAAATGATCCCCATCCCCATCCCCTTGGGGATCATCGTCCGGGTGGGCAGCGAATCGCTCCACGCGCCTCTCCTGTAGGCCCACACAAAATGACACGCTAGCTTACAGGAAACTGTGCGGAGTACGTACGGCCTCAGCTACTGATCGACCTTGCTCATGTACAATCCATATGGACCCGACTGCCTGCCTTTTGTCCCGATGCCCTTCGCGTTTGCTGCTAACTGCACTTGTTTCCGGCTTAAGAGCAGCTGCCACCTCCCCATGTTTAGCATCGCTAGCCCAGAACATGTATGTAGTATGTGCTTATCGCTACCGAAGATTCCTGGTGATGCTACTGACGGCGGACGGTGTTAAGTCAGACGGAGTTGCTACAGGCGGTCTCGACAGTGCGGGTCGCGTTTGTGGATTTGCTGCATAACTATATTTTTTTTGCTATCTCTATTTTTCTTTGTTTTGCTACAATATCATAAATTTTTTGCTACAAGTTTTCCGACGAGGTCTTCCGACTAAATTCTCCGGCGATGTCTCCGGCGAAGTAGGTTTTTTGCTACATTAGAAGAACTTTGTTGCTACAATCGTCTCGTGTTTTTGCTACAACAGCGTCAACTTTTTGCTACAAGATCTCCGGCGAGAGTCACCGGCGAGTTTTTTCCGACGATGTTTCTGGCAAAGTCGGTTTTACTGCATTAGCACACAATTTTTGCTGCATGATCTCCGGCGAGATGTTCTATTTCTAAAATAAACCCTTTTTTTTTTCTTCCGAAGCAAAAGCGAGGACATATATAGAAAAGCGGACCGTTTTGCAGTAAAAAGGGGATTTGGAGCGAGTTTAAAAACAGGTGCCGTGGAGGGGAGAAGGACGATGGACCGGGGACGCCCAGCAGTTTCGCTCATTAAATCTGTTTTTGGTGGAGCTCTATTCTAACCCCCAATTCTCGTCTTTAAATAAGCGTTATCCGGTCCACCGTCCACGGCCCAACCACAGCGCGAACCTTTTTCTTTTCCCCTCCCCCAGAAGGAGGATCTCCAAACCCTAGGACGACCCCGCCGCCCCCCATGGCGCTCGCAAGACGCCTCAGCGACAGTTGCTCTGCACCGGTCATCTTCGACCGCTGGAAGAGCCTCGGCGATCGGCCGCTTCCTTCTCCACCGTCGTATGGATCTTTCGCTTCTCTATTTGGGATTTCTGGCTAACCGGTAGATTATCTATTTTCGATTCTACTTTTCAATTCACGAATCTTGCTTTGTTCCACTTCAGAAGTCCCAAGGGTGTTTCTTTTCCGAACGCTAAAGTGTGTGAAGTCTTGGACAAAATCTGGGCTTCTCGCCGTCTTTCGCTGCCTGAACAGTATGTTCCTCCAGAAATCAGATTGTTTGGTTTAAATTTTGTTGTCTATATCTATTAATCGTTTGGTCATCTTCCACTTCAGGTGTGACTATGCTGATCATGTCACTACGGCATTGGGGGAGATGTCCATCAGGGACACGTCCTCGGCAGTGGGGGTGATGTCCATGAGGGACACGTCGACGGCACTCGGGGACGAGGTCCGGCAAACCGCACCTCCCTTGTGTCGGCCTATTTCGGCCCGTGTATTTCCTAGTTGGCAACTGCAATTTTTTATCAGAGAAGATACATGTGGACTTTTCCACACATATCCTCCCCTGGATGGGCCATTCCGGAGCGTACAGGCAGCTGAGGATGCTTTCGCTCGCCATCTTGATGAACTGCGCAGTCCAGAAATGTAAACTTCTCAACTTCGTCCTAGTTTCCATCAGAACAGAAGTTAAATTGCTCTCGTTTTCTTTGTAAAATACACAAGTTGGCTTGCGTTTAAAAAATGAATCCAGAACTTGGCCTTATTATAGGCATGTTATCGGCTGGTATTTGTTATTGTTCATCCACATTTTAGAAAGCACAATCTGCTAATGTATATAATGCTCTCATCTGCACTAGGTGCACCGATGGGCTTTCACAGTCGGAGATTTGTATAAGAAGTATTCTGTACTGGCCTGATGGCACAAGGAAGAAGTCCTCCAAGTCCTGTCATGAGCATCGCAATATCGTCCTACTGGTTCAATCTTTACTCGACAAATACAATGAGGATCATGTTAGCTCTCTCTCTCTCTCTCTCTCTCTCTCTCTCTCTCTCTCTCTCTCTCTCTCTCTCTCTCTCTCTCTCTCTCTCTCTCTCTCTCTCTCTCTCTCTCTCTCTTTCTCTCTCTCTCTCTCTCATGTTACAAGGTTGTCTTAGTTGTCTTATATATACAAACGGCTGCCTCCTATTTAGGATCCTGCATATGAACTTGAAGATGTTGTGAGCTACGGAGAAATTTATGAGAGGGAGAGCCGCCACAATGTCTTCTATCACATCAATTTGACTACAAAACCCAAAAGAGCTGATGGGTTTCACAGTGACGATGGCAATCTGTTCTTTGCTGAAGTCACGTGTCTGAACGGAGAAAATGAAGAATATGTGCTCAACAGTTTATGTGTGGTCAAACCTACTGAGGAAGGTATTCTTTCACCTCAGATTAAGTTCTGTTCATACAGCTCTGGGATCACATTTATGTGGTTCCCCTTGTGTCATGTTTACTTTCATCTCATTCGCTAGCTTGAGCGCCTACTGTTTTAATATATAAGCTAGCAACGTTCATGCAATCCAAGTCCCATTTGTTGAGTACAAAACGATTGCTCTTTGATCTTACAACAATAGAGCAAAAGAGCGACTAGCCAAAACATAGATAATCTAGGAACTGGAGTTCACCTCAAGACAGTACCAAGTTCTGAACAAGAACCTCACCTCAACTAAACTTGAGCATTTAGAAAGCATAGAAGTTGTAACAATGGTATATGTTTGGTCTCACGTGGCAGGAATATAAGCAATGAAGGGACATGAATGAACTAACAATAGGCATACTTGTGATATGAGGACATCCTGAAATTGTAGATGTGCCTAGATATTGACAGAGTTTGTGCGGAACTGCTTGCAATCTGCTCTCATTTATGATTATTTTCATGCGCAATGGTTTGGTAGAACTTGAAAATGACTATTCTTGCTCAATTTCTTCTCTGATTGTTATGATGTCATCTGCTGTGTCCCTTACCTTTTACCCTTGATTTTACTGTATGCCCTCGTATATCATTTTTATACTGCGTGCCTGCATGGGATTATTTTAAGGAATCAAACACTTGAGTCAATTTCCTTTTCTTGTTTTGGTTATGTGCTTGTATATATAGTTATATTACCCATGAATCAAGCAAACAGGTTGCTGCTCATCTTCTGTTTTTTTTTTTGCTAATTCTTTCATAAACACATATTTGCATTCTTTCAAAAAAGAAGGATCAATACATTTTCATGCCCAGCCCTTCTTGAATCCTCAAGCCAAAGAACGAAAAGTTCAGCCCAAGTTATTTTCATATTTCCAGGCTAATCGGTATTTGAACCACAGAAACGTATTAATACATTTACCTCAGAAGAAGAATACCTAGACAAATGGCTGTATTCGTGTCCAGCCATAGTAGTGACTGTCATCACCTTGTTTGATTGCCCCTTGTCATGGTTCCCTCACCTTATGCACTCTCCTTGAGCTTTACTACAATTCTGTTATCTAAGAAAGTTCATCCCCATCCGTATGTATGGACTGTCTGTTTTTTGCCTGGTTGGTTATTTGGTAGTTAAATGACAAATCTACCATTTGTTCTTTTAACAAGGTCGGTGCTATGGCTGTGAAAATAATGGAAGTGTTGATTTGAAGCACCCCATTGATGCTGATAAGTACAAAAAAGGTCGCTCTCGCCCATACCCGCAATGTCCAGGTTTTGATCTACCGCGGGAAATGTTGGATGATTTTTGCGCATACCATGATGAAGAGGCTAGGCTGGCAGCTGAGGAGTCCAGGATAAGACGCATATACAAGGTAAAATATTATTTACGTAATTCTCAAATGGTGCTATTACTGTTTGTTACTTTGTTAGTAATGTTATTAATTGCTACTTTTCTCTGTAGTGTCTTGATGAAGAAGTATCTGTGGCAAAACCAGAATGTGCAAGGAGAGCTGCTCCTGCTGATTCCTCAAAGAGAGATGCTGGCCAGGGAAAAGGGCCGGTACCTGCAAAACTGGATATCACAAGGAGTGCTGCTCCCGCTTATTCCTCTGAGAGAGAGGCTGGCCAGGGAAAAGGGCTGGTACCTGCAATACTGGATGGCGCAAGCAGTGCTGCTCCCGCTTATTCCTCTGAGAGAGAGGCTGGCCAGGGAAAAGGAGAGGATGGCCGGGGAAAAGGGCTGACAAAATACATCGTACCCGCAAAGCGTGCACGTATAGAACTGTATCGTGCAAGTCCAGCTGGTCCTAATGATGAGAATTGGTGAGCTGGTCCTGATGATAAGAATTAGCGAGCAAGGAAGTATGGATGCGGAGCTTCTTATAGGCCTTCGCATCTGGTCTAACTGAAATGATCGGTCTTGTTGGGTTTAATAAGAATTTCAGTTTTGGAGATGGTGGTAACTGCCAGTTGCATGATGGCACTATGATCTATGTAATGAACCGGTTAAGTTGCACTGTCAGTCCTTTTGGTGGTCTAGGATGAACTAGTCAGTGGGTTGTAATGAACTAGTCTATATTTGTCCATGGTTATTAATGAACAAGTTGGGGATGATTATGTATGTAATGTAATCTTTTGGTTTGTTCAATGCATATGTGTGTTGGGATTGTGGAGGAGTGTGTGCTGGATCCCTGTTGCTAGGTGTCGGTCGGCCACGGCAGGGTACATAAGCCACCGACGCCATCCTCCGTGTGTCAAGGGCGCACACACCACTGCAGCCACCGTCTGCAACATTGGGTGCAGCGGATTTGCAGTTCGATCAATGTTGTGTTCATATTCTTTTAAACTTGGCTGCCTTGAGTACATCCCCAAATCATAACCATTGGTAGTTTGTGGTTGAGAGAATGAGGCGCTATTCATGCTTCTTTGGATCGATTCCACGTAATTTACACTATTTGTATCATTTCCACATATGATTATTTCAGTTGCAATCTTATAACATTTTCTATTTTCAGGTCCCTTCTCCTAATATTGAGGAGTAGCAAAAATCTAAGAGTAGAATTTTTTGTCTAACTAGTGTGTTTTACATTTACAAAGGTTTTTTCTTATCCAGCAAGAGCCTCTTTGGTTCATTAATAACATTGTCAAATTTAGTGCTTCTTTTGTTGTTTTCTGCAGTTGTTGCTGCATTGCTCATGAGTCGTGTTACTTTCTGATGACATTTTAGTTCACACAATCCTCTCTGATCCTTATCTCGACCTCACTTCCGGCAGCAGAGGCGACAAATAAGGTTGAGCGCGTGGTCGCTCTGGAGTCTGATGCGGCTCGTCTTCCACGGCCCCATGCATATCGGAGATGGTCCTGCCGATGGCATATGTTCATACATGTTCAATCTGCCAACAGTCCAAGCCTGACAGATCGATCGAGGTATCGTGGCCTGCTGCAGCCGTTACCAACCCCAGATGCTCTCTCTCTCTCTCTCTCTCTCTCTCTCTCTCTCTCTCTCTCTCTGACTTCATCCAAGGATTACCTCTTGCGTCCAAATTCAACTGCATATTGGTTGTGGTTGACAAACTCACTCGATCGGTATGCTAACTTCATACCTTTGGCGGCGCATCGTTTCACCGCACATATATATAGTTGCCCAAGGTTATATGGATCTTGTGTTCAAGTTACAAGGCATGCCAAAGGCTATCATCTCTCACCGGCATGCCAAGGCGTGTTTGGCAACAATTGTTCAGGCTTTCTGGGTATGCAGCTATAGTTAAGCACATCTTATCGTCCACAAATATACCTTGAGACATATATACCTTCGCTGCTTCTCTCATGCATTTCTTTTTTTTGACCGTGTTCTCTCATGCATTTGCAGAACATTGGTTGAAATGGCTGTCGATCGCTGGCGAAGTACTAGTAGTACAATACGAGCAACCATTCCACTCTGGCAAAACCCCATTCGAGGTCTCGTACGATCGTGAACCAAGGCATCTGGGCCTAACCATCATACTCCCTCCGTTTTAAAATATAAGATGTTTTAGATTTGTGAAGAAAATGAATCTAGACCCCTTTTAGTGTGTAGATTTATCTCAAAATTGAGTGAACCTACATATTAAAACAAGTCTAGATTCATCTTCTTCACAAACCTAAAATATCTTATATTTTAAAACAGAGGAAGTAGATGTTAGTCCAGTTCCTGATGTCCAAGTTTGGTTGGACAAACGCCAAGTGATGATGGATCTGCTACAAACAGAGCCCAACAGAAGATGAAATTGCAAGCCGACAAGAAATGCTCAAAGAGATCATTTGAGGTGGGCGACAAGGCGTACCTTACTTAAGTTGCAGCCGATATGTCCAGACCTCCGTCTCGAGGAGGGCCAATCACAAGTTGTACTTTCAAATACTATGGCTCGTACGCGATCCTTGCACGGATAGGGGAAGTGGCTTACAAGTTGGACTTGCCTGTGGATTCCAAGATCCACCACCCGGTGTTTCATGTCTCCCAATTAAAACCGGCATACTAACGGCGGGTGGATCAGGTGCAAACTAATCTGCCTCCCAATGTTTCTCTATTTCAGGTTCCACTGAAGGTGCTCAACTATCGCTGGCATAAGACGGCCAATGGCATGATCCATCAATGAAAATGATACTACTTCCCCGGGGGATCGAATCCCCCGGGTCGTTGCTAGCAGCTGTATGTGGGAGGGCCCGCGTGGGTCCACCACCACCGACTAGTGGCACCTTATCTCTTTCCCGTCTCTGTCGTCGTGTTCGTGCTATTCCCCATTGCTGATCCAGTCTTCTCCAAATCAAAGCACCACGCCGCTCGCCGGTGGCTACTCGTGTGGTCCCCCTCAAACTCATGGTGGATCCACAACACTGAGTTTGGAGAGTAAGAAATCATGCTGCGCTCGGGTCTGTGCCTTCGTAAAAAAATCCGCCAACTGTAAATCTGAAGGCACATACTGAAGCACAACAACCTGAGCATGCACCTGAGCACGTGTATAGAAAGTATCAACACCAATATGCTTGGTAAGCTCATGCTTGACCGGATCACGTGCAACACTAATAGCACCTGTACTGTGAGACAAAACCAGAATGGGTGTGGTAATAGAGACCCCGAAATCCGCAAGTAACCACCGTAACCAGGTCACCTCAGCAGTCAACAAGGCCATAGCACGCAACTCAGCCTCAACGCTCGAACGGGAAACCGCTGTCTGTTTCTTCGTCTTCCAAGCAATGAGCGAACCACCAAGAAACACACAGTAAGCAGAAAGTGAACGACGATCCGAAGGATCACTCGCCCACGTAGCGTCCGAATAGCACTGGAGCTGGAGGAAGCTGGAACGAGGAAAGAAAAGACGACGAGTGATCGTACCACGAAGATAACGAAGAACACGGAGAAGATGACTATAGTGAACAGTGGTAGGAGCATAAACAAACTGACTCAGAATATGAACAGGATAAGAGATGTCAGGACGAGTGACAGCAAGATAAACTAGACTCCCAACAAGATGACGATAACGCGTCGGATCAGAAAGAGGATCACCATCAGTAGGTTGAAGCTTAACATTAAGCTCCATAGGGGTCTCAACAGTGCGCTCACCCCCAAGAGCAGCACGAGCAAGAAGATCCTGAATATACTTTTCCTGAGAGATGTAAAAGCTATCAGAAGTGGAGGAAACCTCAATCCCAAGAAAGTATCGAAGAGGACCAAGATCAGTCATAAGAAACTGATCACGAAGACAAGCCTTAACAAAGGCGATATACTCAGGATCATCACCAGTAATGATCATATCATCAACATAGAGAAGAAGAAGAGTGCGCCCACGAGGAGAAGTGTGAACAAACAACGCTGGGTCATGAGCACTCGGGGAGAAACCAGCAGCAGTCACTACGGAAGCAAAACGCTCAAACCAGGCACGAGAGGCCTGTTTGAGGCCATAAAGAGACCGTCGAAGACGACAAACCATCCCCTCGGGAACAGAATACCCAGGAGGAGGCTGCATATAAACCTCCTCACTCAACGCACCATTGAGAAAGGCGTTCTGAACATCAAGCTGAGACACATACCAGTGACGAACAGAAGCAACAACAAGAAGAGTACGCACAGTGGTCATATGAGCCACAGGAGCAAAGGTCTCATCATAGTCACGACCATGCTCCTGCTGAAAACCACGAGCCACAAGACGCGCTTTATAGCGCTCAAGAGATCCATCAGAGCGGGTCTTAATCTTATAGACCCACTTACACGTGATAGGACGAACACCGGGAGGGGGAGAAACAAGCTCCCAGGTGCCAGTACGCTCAAGCGCAGCAATCTCCTCAGCCATGGCCAGCTGCCATTCAGGATGATGCTCAGCATCCCGATAAGAAGTCGGCTCGAAGGCAACAGAAAGACCATACTGACTAGGAGAGTAACGATCGGGGGCACGACGCTGACGAACAGGACGAGTAGAGGGAAGCTCGTCAGAGGAAGACGAACCAGGAGACGACGATAAAGAAGAAGGAATAGCAGAGGAAGACTCCAGAGAACGAGGAGAACTAGGAGAACTAGACGGAACAGAGGAGGACGGTGTAGAAGAAGAGACATCAGGAGGAGAAGATCCTGAAGAAGACACAATAGGAGTAGACAGAGGGGGTGTGTCAGGAAAGAGAAGAAACGAGATATCTTCCACCGGGTAGGTACCAGCAGTGGGACGAGGATAGAAAGGACGCGTCTCATCAAAAGTAACATCACGAGAGATACGCATCCGACGACCAACGGGGTCCCAACAACGATAGCCCTTATGCTCATCACTGTATCCAAGGAAAACACACTCAACAGACTGAGCGGTCAGTTTGGTGCGTTCGCGAGGAGCAAGGAGAACATAGCAAACACAACCAAACAAGCGAAGCATGGAATAGTCTGGAGACTGTCCAGATAGGCGCTCAAGAGGAATGCCACCCTGTAGAGCGACAGAAGGCTGAATATTAATGAGGTAAGCCGACGTAGCGACAGCCTCAACCCAAAAATGCGGCGGAAGAGAAGAAGCAATCATCATGGAACGAGTGGTCTCAAGAAGATGGCGATGCTTACGCTCAGCAACGCCATTCTGAGCATGTGCGCCAGGACAGGAGAACTGAGCAAGGGTACCCTGCTCAGCAAGAACACCTCGCAACATCTGGGAGATATACTCACCAGCAGAATCAGCACGAAACACACGAATGGGGGTAGAATATTGGGTACGGACCATGGCTGCAAAACGCTGATATATGGAGAGCACTTCACTACGAGAGCGCATAAAATACAACCAAGTGTACCGAGAGAAATCATCGATGAATAAAATATAGTAGCGATGGCCCTCTTTCGAAGCGAAAGGAGCCGGACCCCAAATATCTGAATGAACTAAATCAAAAGGTCACTGAGATACAGACGCGCTAGTAGGATAGGGAAGCTGAATCTGTTTACCCAACCTACAGACCTGACAATGTAAAGACCCATCTCCTGAGACAGACCCCAGAAGACCACGATGAACTAAAGACGACAGACGCGAGTCACAAAGGTGACCAAGACGATGATGCCACTGCTGAAAGGAGCTGGTAGCAGAGGCGACGATCGGAGAAGAACTAGCAGATGAGGTGGCAGCGGAAGGAACATGAAGCCAGTCTAACTCCCAAAGTCCTGAAGAGTCACGGCTGCGAGGGCCAGCTCCAACCAGGGCCTGCGTGCAACGGTCCTGGACAATACAAGAATCAGCATCAAGAATGACGCGACAGCCAGAGTCAGTAAGCTGGCTACCAGAGAACAGATTCATCTTAAGAAGAGGGACATGAGAAATATCAGGAACAGAAAAGGAAGAAGTAGAAAGGGTGCCCCGACTAGAAACAGGGAGAGAGGTACCATCAGCTGTGAAAACACGGACAGGAGAAGGGAGAGAACGGAGAGCAGACAGAAAGGAAGACTCAGAGGTCATATGAAAAGAAGCTCCAGAATCCAGATACCATGGGGACGTACCTGACTGTGTAGAAGGTGGTGGTCGCACAGTGCCTGAAGAAGCAGTCACAGAACCAGCAGTGCCTGTCGAAGAAGAGCCTGTAGCAGCAAGCAGACCGCGAAGACTCCTGATAATGTCCTGATCGGAGAGAGCAACTGCTGAAGATCCAGAAGGAGCCGACTGCCCACGAGCCTGATGCTGCTGACGTAAACTGGGATCCCGTGTATAACAGGTGGCCCAAGTGTGGCCATCCCTGTTACAGTAAGAGCAGTGACGAAGAGAACCACGGCGACCCTGAGACTGCTGGTGCTGACTCTGACCCTGACCTGGAGGAGTGGGTAATATCGGCGGCGGCACAGAGGACCGCGGCTGAGTCGAGGGAACAGACGGCATAGGAGGACCACGAGTAGCAAGCACAGATGGAACCGCAAGAAGACCAGCACCACGGAGACGGGTCTCCTCAGCCCGAAGCTCAGACAACATCTCAGAGAGCAGAACACGACCACGAGCATTCAGCTGAGCACGCCGGGGCTCAAACTCCTGGCGAAGCCGAGACAGAAACTCATAGATGCGGTGAAACTCCAAATCCGAGCGCACAATCTGGCAACACGAGCATGTGCCACAAACAGCAGTACAAAGAGAATCAAGATGACGCCAGATAGCAGCACTCTGAGTATAGAACTCATCAATAGTAGAGTCACCCTGCTAGAGAGCATGCTCCTGGCGAACCATAGACAGGTAAAGAGCATCCCTAGACGGCTGATAGCGCTGACGAAGATGGGCCCACTGAGTGGCAACAGTTGGAAAACTCATGAACTCAGCAGCATACTGGGGCAGAACACTGGAGGTGAGAATAGCATCAGCACGAGCATCCTCATCAACCCACTGAGTGTAAGCAGTCAGAGCGTGTCGATAGGCCTCAAGATCAGAAGAGTACTGCTTGAACTTCAGGTCATAAGCAGCAATAGCACTATCATCAGCACTCTGAGCAGCATCCTTGGCCTCCTGAGAAGCATCAGCACCGAGAACAATCGGCGTCGGCGGAAGAGGAGCCACAGGAGCAGGGGCACGGCGGACAGGAGACCTCGCCGGAGAGCACACCCCAAAGACGAAGACCGCGCATGTGAACGCGCATAAAGGCAGCGAAATCAGGGTAATTCACGCCATCGAAGATCACCGGGCAGCGAGGAATCGCGACATACCCCGATGAAGAAGACATAGTTTTTTTTAGACACAGACCAGATCAGATCAAGATCTAACCGGTCTGACGCAAGCTGACGTCGGCGGGGCCAGATCCGGACGTGAGGCGGCGGGAGGCAGTTGGCGGGCTGGCGGGCTGGCGTCAGGGAGTGGCCGGGCGCGTCGGTGGCGTCAGACGCAAGCTGACGTCGGCCAGAAGCAGGGCGCGCAGGAGGTGTCCCGTCGGGGCGGGGTGACAGGACCAGGCGGAGCAGGTTGTCTAGGGGCGATGCAGATCGATGCAGGAGGAGGGCGTTGACGGGACCAGGCGGGACCAGGAGGGTCGAGTAGCAGGCAGGAATCTCGTCAGGCCGACAGGGCAGTGCAGGAGTCCCGTCGGGGCGGGGCGACAGGACCAGACGGAGCAGGTTGACGAGACCGGGCGGGACCAGGAGGGGCGGGGCCCGTCGAGAAGGAGGAGTCCCGCCGGGTGCAGCTCGTCACGTGCAGCTGACGGGCAGATCTGATCGAGGCCAATCCGATCTGGAATCTGGAAAATCGATCTGCAGAACGAACGAGAAGACTTCACGCAACGGCCAGAACGGAAACCGGCGATGACCGGGGCGAGCTGACGGCAGCGGCAACCACGAGAAGAGGACCGGTGGGCACGGGAACCCTAAAACCTGGCTCTGATACCATGTTAGGAATAGACAAGTTATATTCCTCTGGGGGCCAAAGGCCACAATATATAGTAAAGGTACAGGGCAAATATGCAGGAAGCCCCCTAACATATGGGGGAAATACAATATACATATATATACATCTAACACTCCCAATGGCCAGGACGACTCAGGCATTGTCCACTTGCTGTGAAGCCGAGCAGGCATTGCTACGAGGGTTGGCGGGTGCTGTTGTTACCGGTCGTCGCCGGAGCTAAGGATGGAGCATGGCGGTGCTCGCCGGAGCGGCAAACTAAGGCCGCCAATGCTACCATGGGTATCCGCGTTGGCGCATTGCTACCATGGATATCTGTGTTTGCTAACAAGGGGATACCGGCGGTGGAGCATTGCTACATATGCAGGCAACACTGCCTTCGAAGGCATCTGTTATTGCTACCCGTGGCATCCAGAGTTGCTACTTGCGGCAACATGCCCTGCTACACACGCAATCGAACCTGCTATATACGGTTTCTGGTTTTGCTACCTGCGACGAGCGGCGCTACTATAATGGCATATTTTTTTGCTACAAGTTTTTGCTCCGGCGATGTCTCTAGCAAAGTCGTGTTTTGCTACATTAGCATAATTATTTTGCTATATCAGTTTTCTAAATTTGCTACAATAGCGCAAACTTCTTGCTACGAGGTTTTGCTACATCCGATTTCTATGGTTTTGCTACGAGGTCTCCGGTGATGTTTTCGGCAAAGTCTGTTTTGCTACATTAGAATTTTTTTTTTTGCTACAATAGCGTTGAGTTTTTGCTATAATAGCGTTGAGTTTTTGCTACACGATCTCCTGCGAGGTTTACCGGCGAAAGCCTCCGGCGAGGTCGAATATGCTATGTTAGCCCAATTTTTTTGCTACACGGTCTCCGGCGAGGATTCCGGCGAAATTTTCGACGAGGTCCAATCCGTTTTTCTATTTCTGGGCCAAACCGTTTTCTGCTACAGTGTAGCAAAAGCGGGGCGTATATAGCAAAAGCGGGTCTGAGTGTAGCAAAAGCGGGATTTAGGTGAACACGTGTCGGCACGAGGACCCGGGATCAGAAGTTTTTATCCCAGGGGACGGGACGCGTAGCACTGTCCATCCATCAAGGCTTGATCTCGTGGACTAGTAGTGTCCCGAAGGCGGCCACGCCTGGGAGAACCTCCACGATCTCCATCGTTGCTTCCCTCAAGCGCCAGCTTGGGTCCCCATACAAGTTCTTCAAACACACTGGCGGCCGACTCCGACCAAACCTGCGAATCAAGGTCTCATCCTCTAGGCATACTCCTCCTATGTTAACACTATCAATTGGGAAGACATTTATCCATTGCGCTGAAGATTCCCCGAAGCGCCGGATTGGAGACAAGCCTTTTCTTTCTCAAGGAGGGAGGGGGGGTTTGTCAGCAACAATGCTGACGATGAGCTACACTTTGGAAGACCAGCTGCTGGAGCAGAACTGAAGGTGCGGCCCAAGCGTCAAGTGAAGCCCAACCAACGTTACATGGGTCCAGACTAGCATGGCCCAGGACAGCAAGCACCTAGAGGTTGCTCTATTTGATCGGCAAGGCAAGAAGGAAGAAGCTATCCAACTAGGATCAGTCGAAAACGGCGGTGGCTTGCTCTTCTTCCCCTGACGCTCTTCCTGATCCCCAATTCTCTCTACAATTCGTGTATCCAAGCTGTAACTAAATCCTGAATTCGTGTATTCCTGAAGAGGATCGAGAGAAGTGCGTTAACAAAACATGAATTGATCATGTTCAGATCGACGATCAAGCGAAGAAGTTCTGCGCAGCGTTACGCCACTGAAATGCAAAATCTTTTGCTGGTTGGCCCGCCGACGGCGACTGCAACCAACGAGAGGAGATTCAGACATCTCCTCACTTCCTCTGCTAAATGTCCCTCTTGTACCGACGAGAATACATAAACCACATGCTCACTGGATGCTCTAGAGCTCGGGAAGTCTGGCATGCCCTTCTACCATTGACCACACTGCCTGGAAGTTTCAACGATATTTGGGCATCGGGGTGCCAAACTACTGAGGAAGCCACAATCCGCACGGAAGTTACCTGGAACATATGGAAGCGTCGCAACGCCCTAGTGTTCAACGGTCCCTTCATTCAGGATCTTAGACTCTGGGCGTACAGATGCACGACGCCGCACTCGTCCCTCTCTATTAATACTTGGTGTAATAGTTTTGATCCACCTTGAACTTTGATAGTCTCGCACTCTTACTCTTTCGATCTCCACTTTGTAATAAATTGTACCAGTTGGTTGATGATATAAAAGTTCAGGCCGGCGTAAACCCGATGTAGTCCCGTTAAAAAAAATCTTTGGAGCACCGAAAATACTATGTGCGTGTGAAAAGAGATGCGCAGTAATTAAAACCACATGGCGATGCTAGGCGTTGCTCTTCTTTTGTTAATTAATACTTGCTTTTGTGTTTATAATTTCCTTGATCGGTATAGTCAGAAAATACTATGATCTTTACACTTGTAATCTTTCCTTCTTTCTGACAATTCACGTTCTCGATTCCTTTACAGCAGGGGTACATTATGTGTCAACTCTAATAGTTGTAAGTGACTATACCTGGAGACTGGAGTCACAGATGGAACTCTATGAAAATGGTAGAAAGTCGCATCGAGAAAGTCTGATGTCTACCAGCCTTACAGTACAGTGGCTTTCAGTAATCTGATCTGAAGATGCTCTTATAAACAGTTAAGGTGGCCAAACAACTGCCAACGATTCAAAAAAAATTCTCTCAACAGAAGTACTGACGATGTGATTCTCTCAAGAACAATATTATCTCTCGAATATTCCTTTCAAAGCAGAGGTGCAACCACAAACAATTGATTGTTTATCGCAATTTGTGCTGTCAGGAACTATCTCTATTTTAGCCTGTAGTTCTGAACATGTAACCAGCGAGGAACCGAGGGGCAATGAAGCAGGATTTACAAGCAATTTTTGTACACTAGCAAACTGATGCAGCAATGTCGCTGCTGTTCATGGTGTTTGTGTTTCGTGATGTAATTTTTTTGTAACGAATCCCCTCTGCTATAGTGGAATAATTATTATGAATCCACATCATATACATTAGAAACAGTAATACGTGCCTCGCGCGCTATAAGTTTTCTCCAGTTAAGCAACGAATCGTCAAAATTAATCTTGATCGAAAATTTACAGTACATTACATCAGCAAAATTCAGAATCTTTACAGCTTTCTTCGCTCCTGTACATAGTTTCTGTTCTATTGTTCTCTCCTACAGAGTTTTTTTGTTCTCTCCAACAGAGTTACAGGTACATCCCTGGGGACGGGAAAACAAGATCAATGGAGACTAAACCCTAATTGTCACTCGAACTCCCAGAAGGCTCTCCTGTTCGGCTCTGCCGCCTCGATCGTTGCCTTCGCCGGAGACGTCACAGCAGCAGGTTCTTTGCTTTCCATGCTCGCGCCACGCGAGTTCTTGGACATCGCTGCTACCACGGGAACAGGTTCTTCGCGCGCACCTGGCGCGTTCTTGGACATTGCCGCCACGGGAACAGGTTCTTGGCGCGCACCTGGCGCGTTCTTGGACGTGGATGCCGGTGGACGCGTCGGCGGCGCCGGCATGGGCGCGAACTGGGCCGGGCGGCGGTTGCAGCCGCAGTAGCAGTGGTGGCGCCGGTCGTAGAAGATCGGCCGGAAGCAACTGCACCGGGCGAACTCCTGCGCGCTCTGCACGCGCCGGATCGGCGCCGGAGCGGCACCGCGGAGCACGCGGGAGCGTGCGGGTGTGGCGAACAGCGCCGGCTCGCTCTGCACGCGCCGCATCTTGGGTGGCAACGGCGGACGCCCTGACGGCGCGCGCCCGGAGAAGAACACCCGGAAAGTCGCGGACGGCCGCGTCGCCTTGAGGCGGTCGTAGTCGTCGCGCATGTGGGCGAGCTCCTCGTCGCAGGTCACGGACACGAGCACGCCGTCGTCGTCGGCGAGGCGGTACCTGACCGCCGACACGATCTTGCCGACCTCCATCTCCCCCAGCTTTGCCGTGAGATCGCGGAACGAGACCCCGCGCGGCACGACGAGGACGCGCGTCTCGCCGCCCACGTACCGGATGGCGCCGTCGGGGCCGCAGGGCAGGAAGCGACCACCGTGGCTGCACATCATCCTCAGGCGCGCGGCGCCGACCTGCTCCGAGACGCCGGACGTTGCCGCTGCCGCCATCAGTAACACCGCGGCGATCCCTTGATCGATCAACTCGCGGGGAAGTCAGTAAAGAGTCGCGTAAATGGTATGCACGCCGGGAGCGTACGTGTGCACATATATATACTGGCGGCATACGGGATCCTTACATGCTAGTCCGACTTCGACCGGGACTCCCGTCCTCTGACTTTTCTAGGACCCAAAATTCAGGTGTTTTGACTAAACCAAATTATTCGACTTGTCAGTCCGAGATTGAGTACAATTTAATTCGGAACTGCCTGGTCCGAAGTGTCCTGTATCTCGTTCTTATTTAGAGCATACCCAACGGTAGGGAGCAAATCGAACACAATATGTGTCCGATTTGTCCGTTTAGGGCGCGTCTCGAACCGGTTGTCCTCCCCTATCCATACCCATGCCCAACGTGGGTCTTTTTTTTAATCTTTCGTCTGCCCCTACCTTCTTAGCCCTTGTCATGGAAGGCAGGTCGTCCCGTCGGCAGCCCAGGCTTCCCATGCGCGACGGAAGCGTTCAAATACTGGCCTTTTGGCGTACTCGCACGCGCTGGGCTTTCCCACTCCTTTGGCGGCTGCACTACAAATAGGGGGCCGACGAGTGCAACAACCAACCACCTTCCAGCCACCATGCCTCGCCGCCTACCTACAACCTAGGCCATGTTTTCCTCCGCCACCCGCGCTTGCTACCCAACATCGCCGCTGAGGGTCGGCGGAGGTGCCGAAAGCGACCCGCCGATAGAAAATTTGTCGGTGGGGAGGAGCAGCCAGTGGATACCTTGGTCACAGAGGAGCTCGAGTTCCTCCATGACGCAGTTGGCGAGGAGGACCAGCCGGCGAAGGAGGACACCGATGATCTGGACTTCCTCGACGAACGACGGCGAGGAGCCCGTGGACCAGCGGGCCTTCCTCATGTCCTTCTGCATGGCGCGGGACGAGCAGGTCGCCGACGTTATCGGTGCCGTCATTGAATGTCACGTCATCGTGGCCTCCATCCACTCGATCTCTTAGGAGGAGAGGAGATGTCGTTTCATTGCTGCCGAGCGGGAGGTTGAAGTGAAGCAGCATGTCGAGCGGGAGGGCGCGCGGACGCGCGGAAAGCATAGGAGCTCCCCGAGCGGGAGCCCGCCGCCGTCGATCAAGAGATCGCTGTCGAGGAGTACGACGTCGAGCTGGATGCCGACGATGAAGTCACGCTTACAACGACCTTCTCGTGCAGGCCACGCTCGTGGGAGGCATGGTGGTGATTGGGAAACGTCAGTGTTACTGCCAGCGGCGCACCGCAACGGTGGAGGAACACCGGGCAACGTGCACCAGCAAGTTTGCGAGGAAGGCGAGGAGGGAAGCCGCGGCAGCACCGGCTGCATGAGACCACGGTCGTCGCCGCAAGATAGCGCGGGGAGCTGCCCGCATGGTAGCGTCGGATCCGACTGGCCAACCTGTAGGTGTAGGGTAGGATCGCCGGCGTCCTCCCCGGGAGGTGAACAACCGACATCATGTATCTACAACTCTTTTAATTGCAATGGAAAAAATGCTTCTCGATGACATGTGGGCCGCACCGAACAGAGGGAGGGCGCTTTCATTGTCTGCATGGATAGACGCGAGCGCAAACGCTGCCCCGATTTCCTCCCCCGTTGGGAGCTCGTTTTGGGGGCTTGCTATCTAGAACAGCGTTGAGGATAGAAAAAGGGCCATTGAGGGGCACAGTTGGGTATACTCTTATGCATCCTCGTAGTGTCCGCTCTTATGGCCTTATGGGCCTAGAAAGTACCAGTCCGTTGGGGTTGAACCGTAACTAATTTATGATAGGGTTTGCAACTAATGCTAACTTTTAGGGTTAAATTGCACATTCTTATGCACATTTGCATATCAAACAAAGAAAAAAATATGGTGCACAAATTACCCAGCATATCTGCTGAAATTTCTAGTATTTAGCTAGTACAAAGTGATGATTTTTTTTGGCATACTTGGAAAAAACTAAACACTTTTGTGAGAGTTGAACTGAATGACGATATTGGAAAATAATGTGGAAAGTGTGCCTATAATCTTAACTAATTCATGAGCCAAGGAACATTGAAGACATATTTGCACATGAGAGAAGCAAAAAAAAGGCAATGCTAGACTTCAAGGAGAAGCCTCTCGTTGACATTTTGTACTTTCTAGAATTGTCTATTTAATTCTTCCTTTGTCACAAAATATAAGATGTTTTAGCTTTCTTTTTCTTAAAAATATGTATGTAAAGGCCTTTTAGTATGTGGGTTCACTTATTTTACTCTGAATCTACAACTACTAGGAAAAATGTCATATGGGATGCGCCACTGTTATCACACCACTAAAGTGTAGTTCTGTGGCGCACATTGAAATGCGGCACAAAAGTCTGAAAAACTTCTATGGCGCATATTGCCAATATGCGCCAAAGAAGTCCCCAACCAGATCTCAAACTTCGGTGACGCATATTGCCAATATGCGCCACAAATGTTTTTTAATTTAAAAAAAACCGACCATATCTGGCCGGAGGTGGGGATCGTCGGAGGTGGGGGCCGATGGTGGCCGGAGGAAAAGGAGGTCGATGGTGGCCGGAGGAGGAGGAGGTAGCCGGTGGAGGAGAGGAGGAGGCCACCGGTGGCGGAGAGGAGGAGGCCGCCAGTGGAGGAGGGGATCGCCGGAGGAGGAGAGGAGGAGGCTGCCAATGGAGGAGGGGCTCACCGGAGGAGGAGGTGGAGGTTGCCGGTGGAGGAGAGGAGGAGGCCACCGGAGGATGAGCTCACCAAGGTGGAGGAGGAGGAAGGAGGGAGGAGGGAGTTGGGAGGAGGAGGAGGAGCTCACCGGGGTGAAGGAGGGAGGAGGAGGAGCTCATCGGGGTGGAGGAGGAAGAGGAGCTCACCGGGGTGGAGGAGGAGGGAGGAGGAGGAGAAGGTGAGAAAGAAGGGGAGGAGGAGAGAAGAAGTGGAAGAGGAGAACGGTGGAGGAGTGGAAGAGGATAAGAGAGGGAAAAGGGGTGGCGGGATTCAAATTTCGAATCCCGTCCAACACTTCTTTGGCGCATATGGGAGCAATGCGCCACAGAAGTTGCTCCCCCTTTTTAATTTTTTTGTAGGAAAAAATCTTCTTTCTACCATAACTTTTTTCTCTTTTCGAATTGGGGATTCTATAGAACTTCAACGGCTTCCAGCGGTTCAAATCGAATAGGAAATTTTGAGACGATCATTTTGGTATATTAAACTTTTTTTTCCGACATCATATACAAAATTTATGGCCCTTTTACTGTGCCATGGCCTATTTTTGCAAAAAAAAGTCAAAATGTGTGTTTGTTAATTTTCCTACAAACTAGACCACATTACCTACCACTATGTGAAAGGATTTTATTTTTTGAAGTATTTTTCATTTTCTTTTATTTTTTGCAAGACTAAAAAGGTGATCCACGGGGAGGGGTTGTGGGATCTATTTTTCCTGCTCGACTTCTGTGGCACATATAGTCATATGCACCACAGAAGTTTCGTAGCCCAACCCCGGGTGGATGTCCCACCGTACTTCTGTGACACACTGTCATATTCCATGCGCCACAAAAGCTTGATGGTTCTGTGGCGCATTGTGTCATATGCGCCACTGGACTTCTTTTGTGGCGCATGGTCAACCTCATGCATCACAGAAGTTCTGTCTATCTATAGCTGTTTTCCTAGTAGTGTACACAATAAATAGTGTTTAGATGCATGTGTTTCAGAAAAAGAGTAGAACATCTTAGAATTTAACCCTTACCTCATCGGCGGTATACCCTGTTAATTGGTACATGTCATATACATCTTTGAAACATGAAATATGCTCGTATGGATCAGGATCTTCTTCATCTCCAGTAAAAAAATTCTTGTGTAAAATACCTAGTAGAGGATTTATTCAAACCCCCTTGTCTTCTCATTGGATTTGTCTCTTTTATAAATATCACAGGGCTTTCCAAAGTGGCTGAGTGGGTTAGCACTAGCCATATGCTCAAACTCCATCATGTTGGTGGAAACCTGTAACTCAAAACAAAAACTTAACAAACTAAAGTAATTAAGCAAAAACAAATAGACCTACAGCACTTAGCTCCCCGGCAATATCGCCAGAAAATAGCTTGATGACTGCAAGTGTACAAATCGTTTGTAGCTAGTTTTGAAATAAAGATATTGATCCCACAGGGAGCAGGAGTCTGAATTCTAAGAATTCTTGAAATAAATACTGAAAATAGAAATGCTAAATAAAGTTCTAAGTGACAAGATAAAATGTGAGTATTGCGTAAAAAGTTGTTTTGGGGTTTTTGGTATAAGAGAACAATAAGTAAAGTAAACAAAACTGAATACAGAAAATAATTATCGCGTATGTAAAAGAGATTTGAAACTTTGGTGGGGAAAGGCGTTCTCAGGGATTAGCGGATACACCACTAGCATTGTAAAGGGCTAAGGTAAAGATTATTATCATGAACATTTAAAACTATGTATGTGTAGGAGGAACTTCGTATTTGGACAATGAGGCAGCAATCTGTCAACACCCAGATTTTTAATCCCAGATGTCTGTTATGCCATACATCGTAATCCTAGGATTACCATTTTTGCGAGACATAACAGAATTGGATACCACAGTACATCATCCATTACAAACCATACATAAGGTCTTACACAAATAAGGATCTCATGATCCAGTTCTTAATACAACTTAAACAACGGAAATACGTAATAATAAAGGTAGCGTAGGCGAAGCTCCATCTTCGGGGTCATAGGCAATGCTGACGATGGGAGATTATCCTATTTGTCGTAACCTTACTGTGGTGCATCATCCTGGTACTCCTCTTCATAGTCTGGCCACGGGAATAGCCAGGGACAAAGCCATGAGTACTCTTTAAGTACTCGCAAACTAATACTAGCAAGTGAAGGTGGTTTTTGTAGTAGGACACTAAGCTCTAGGGTTGTTTTCAAAAAGCCAGATTTACCTCTACTAAGTTCAGAAGCAGGAGAAAGCTAGTTAAGTTTCATAACACCTAAGTGGGAACTTGAATTTCATGTCACAACTCTGTTATGGTCAAGTCAAAATCTCAATTCATTTCACAAGTAATTTTGAAAACATCTGACGGAGGAACAGTATGGCCACTCCAACTGTCCATAATCGCGGACGGGGCTATTCGAATAGTTTGACACTCTGCAGAGATTGTACACTTTCACAACAACATTCGATACATCCGTCAGGAACAAATCCTGAATTCACCATACTCAGTATGCGGATAATCAATCCTAACCTTTCAATTACACGCCCTAGTATAGGCACCTCTCCTGTGAGTTTGGCCTTCCAACCATGACCAACTATCATCTTGGGTACTGCACAGGTGGACAATATTCACAAGGTAGCCTCAGCTCAGACCTTGGCCATGAGGGAACCAATACTAAGGTATGTAGGTTTCCAGTCAAGCCCTACCCAATCTTCGGGTATTGTGGTTGTATGGTAAAATTAGAATGGTATCGCATCCAGACAACCATCAGTTTTATAAAGGGTTAAGGCTCATGCCTCAACATTTTCATCACCAAAATCATCTGGTGTTTGAGAACACATGTCAAAACATCTCAGTAGAATGACTTATCATTCTAAGGTTTTCATAACCATTTTCCACCAAGTATTCCCATCTAAAGTTGATCAAGTTTTATGCTTAGCACTAGCATCTACAAGTGGGGGTGAGTACTAATGAGGGGTGGTAAACAAGTGGAGTTTCAACTAAGTACCATCTCATGCCTTAGGATGACATCAAGATTTTCTAGCTTAGGCCAAATTTTATGGTCTTTATGCAACCTTCAAATATCTTTCTAGTATCTACAAGTCACTTAAGAAAACTCTAAGTAATAGCTTTGATAAAGAAATAAAGTAGAAGCTTGCAAGTAAAACTAGGATTGGGTTATCAAGTGGGTATGATCACATATGCTTAAGGCATATGGTTGGCATGGTAACAAGCAAATATTAGCTTGCATAGGTCAACTTGATTAGTAAGGCTTGCTCATTCAACTAGTAGTATTAGGCTTGCCTTGTGCAGAGCAGTGGTTGAAGTTCTCCTCGGCTTCTTCGTAGTATCCTCCTTCCTCCTCGTATCCTTGGTCGGTACTAGCGTCTATAAATAAATACGAGGTACACAATCACCAAAAAATACTTAACTACTTTCAATCATCACACAAAGGGGTTCTATAATGATCTAGCATCATCACTAACATTACAAGACTAAAGCATTTGTCTTATTGAATTTATTTTTAGAAAAGTAATTTCTACTCATTGAAAAAACTACTTAAGATTTAACATTCTCCAGACCAAACATGGGATCATGTTGACACATGTCATCACCACATATTTCAGTACATGAGAATGTGATTTAAAGTGGTGTCACAATTTAATAAGGTTTAACCCTTTTATTTTAAATAAATAAAGTGACTAGAAATTCCTGTGTGGCATTCTTTTATTACTTGGACATTATGTTTGTAAGTAAACCCACATAATTTTATATATTCTGAAAGGTATGGTTAAATGTGATTTTTGAGAGTTGGAATTAACTCAAAAGCTATTATGGTTTAAATTTGAAAAATGTTTGAAGGCAGAAAAGCTTCTTCCTTGTTATTTTTACCAAGGGTGATCTATGGATCCAAATGATTTGAATCCAACGGGCTTGGATTAATCATTTCAAGACCTTTCTAACAAAATTGGTTTCATTCAATTTGGTTCACTGAGTCGAGCTGGGTTGATTTTTTAAACCAGGT
This sequence comes from Avena sativa, assembly GCA_916181665.1. Lineage (NCBI taxonomy): Eukaryota > Viridiplantae > Streptophyta > Magnoliopsida > Poales > Poaceae > Avena > Avena sativa. The sequence continues at coordinate 293,354,412 of OV702296.1, forward strand.
ACAGAACTGTGTTTGAATGAAAATAGAAAAATCTAAATTCAAACGAGTGGGATGCGCGGGAAGGGGAAATGGGCCGGCCCAGTGTCACTCCGCGGCGCGGGGCGCAACTGATAGGGGGGTCTACTGGTCAGTGGCTCTTTAAACGCGAAGCGGTACAGGGCGATATCGGCCGCACGATCTAAGTCTAATCGAACGGCTATGGCTCGTCGTCCACGTTGGGCAGCGCCGGCGAGACAGAACCCTAACATGGCAGGTGGGGGTCGTGGGAGGCTCACCAGGGCTCAGACGAAGGTCGGCGATGCGGGCGAACGACGAAGTCGACGACGGCGAACCTCTGGTACCGGCAGCTCCTCCTGGGGCGGCTCCAATCGATGGTTTCCTTCTTCTCCAGCAGCGGCGAGCTCCGGCCAAATTCTGGCGATGCGCTGCTCGCCTTGCTCCGGGAATGGGGTGGGGTGGTTATGGGTGAGATGGGAGTGGAATGGTGTGAAGAATTCGAGTGAGGGAGACCTCTATTTATAGTGGCGAGAGGGGACCGACGGGCGCAAGCTGAGCTCGTCGTGGTCGACGGCACAGAGGGCTATCGGCGTGGGCAATGGTAGGGGATGGTGCTGTGCTCCCTGGCGAAGCTCAATGGTGTGGTGGCGAGGCGTGGGGCGGTGCTGATCGGTAAAAACGCTGTGGTGCTCTGCGCGTGCCCAACGGAAGTTTTAATGGCCCACAGCGCGCGTGGTCCGCGCGGTGGCGAACGGGCGTGTCTGCGGGGTTGCTGGGACGGTGGTGATCATGCGTGCACGCGGAGAGGGCGGCGCGCAGTCTGTGGGTGCTGGTCAAGCATGGCGCACGGGACGCGCTCTCGGCATGCTCGCAGAGCGGCTTGGCATGGCTCGGGCGTGTGGTCCAGTGGCTGGCATTGCTCACGGCTGGGACAGGGAGTGGCGGTGGAGTGCTAGCTTGCTCCCAGACAAGGTTGGCGAGGCTAGTGATGCTCGTAGCTTGCTGTCGACTATGGGGTGGCAATGGTGCTCTCGGCCTGTTCACCATTGATGACAATGGCCAGCTTACAGTGGTGCTAGTGATTAGTTAGGGTTGTTAGATGATCTACTAAGGCTAGTGGTGTCCAGAGAGGGAACAAGTTAGGCCAGAATCACTGCACACTAGTGTTTAGGATTTGTTTGATTTGCATCTGCAAGGTGTTTGATGAAATGGCCGCATGAACTCAAGTTTTGAATTTTGAAAAGATTTTTGGTGGGTGTGCTAGGCATGTACTGGTGATACTGTGGATGTTTGAGTTTTGAAAGTTGAGCTTGTTTGAGTGGTTTTTGAAAAAGTGGGATCTTCCCATATGATATAGATTCAATTTTAAACTGTCATTTAAACTATGCATTTGAATGACTTTGGATGATCACAAAGTGGGCCTTGGTACTTTGTTATGAGTACTATCAAGGGGTGCAAATATCCAAACAAGTTTCTGTTAAGTTTTGAAAGTTAGAGATAGCCAAAGTAGGCATGGGAGTTAATTTGGCCAAAGTGACCATTCACTTATTTTGTTTATTTTGATTTGTTTGTCTTTGGGAAAAGTGTGGAGATTGTTTAGATGATGTTTATTTCACCTAAGAATCATTTTACAAGCAAAGAAACACACAAGCATGGCAATTCAAAAGAATCCAAATTGTGATGCTTACATATATGCATGCTTTCATATTTTAGTTTGAAAAGTTTTTTTTGTTAACCCTATTTTTGATGATTAGAGTTTGATGATCCAAGTTTAATATTTTTGGGATGTGTAACAATCACTGCTCAAATCATCCTCATAACCACAACAGACATCAATCAACATCAATTGAATTGATGCGCTATTAAGGAACATAATCCCGCAGGACATATCCCATGGCATGGTTAGTGTTTCTTGAGTTTCCTCGATTCCCAAGTTGATACGTAAAGGGTGCCAACAACTTTATAGTCACTGTAAGTGCTAACATCCCTCCGTTTATCAACAATTAGTTCCCTCCATCAAGTCTCCATAAGAGGCAAATATCGAGAGATCGACTTCTCCCAACATCAAGATGTAGACAATCTAACACATGGTCACAACGATGAATATCATAATGAACTTTATCTTGTTTCAAATTCATGCTAGGTTTTCTCCATCTTCCTAAGAACTAATGATCTACTCAGACATGGAGGCAATCAATATCATGGCAAAATTAATGGAATCTATCATAGATGAATAGTACTTGTATAAATCCACAACGAGTACGGAAATTACAACAAGATCTAGACAAGATGTAGATGAGATGGATGGAGATGGTGGTGATGCAGCGGTTGATGATAAAGATCGATGCCTTGGCCTCTCGGATCTGCGCCGGGCAAAGATGGATCCCCGGTGGATGAGGTCCCCCTCTAGATGCCTTCCGAAGGTTAGGTTTCGGCGATTTCTGGGTGTTCTGTATGTCGTCTCTCCAATCTAGTTGCATGGGGTGAAACTATTTGAAGAGGCGGTGTCGGCACCAACTATACCGCGGAAACTATACGGCCGGAATATTTTCTCCCATCATATAGTTGGTCGTCAACCCTTCTATACCCTCAATTGCTTGGGGTTTTCTTATGGTGTTATTAATATTTCCCAAATAAGAAATTTACGTAGTTTTTGCCTCCTTTTCACTCCAATATAACTGGTCCAAGAATTGTGTCCATCGGATCCATCATCTGATCTGATCCTGGTAAAAAAACATAAAAAGTATGTGTGAACGCCGTAAAATACCAAGATCCTACTACTATAATACAAAATAATAATCTAAAACATGATGCAAATATGCACTCATCAGTCTTCGGTTGGCAATGTGCTCAAGTGTGTTGTATATCTATAGAGATTCTAGAGAATAGTTTATACCCATGTTGCTTATAGTATAACTTGCGTGGACCTGTTGGTCCATAGCTATGTGGTTTTTTTTCAGTTGAGGAGGTTTTTACATGTAAATCCTTGTGTCCTTGTGCATATGGTCGGTTTTTTATTTCCGCTGCATATCTGAATCCTCAAAATTCATTGCTTACTAATGGTTGTGTATCTCCCCCCAAAAAAGTGGTATCAACTGTACTGACGGATACTGGTCAAAACATAGATTTCTAAATTTGTTGGGAAGTTTATGATTAAACATACATATATATTTTCAACTCCTCCCGTGGTTAGGCACCCAAGGTCTTCATGAAACAAAATGGAAAAATGCCATACTATACCAGGCTAAATATTGTACATCTTTAAAACATGTAAGATGGTTAGATTGCTTATCTTATAAATTCTTCACATGGTACCCAGATGGAATATAACAAGCTAGATTATTACTTGGGGAAATTTGGATAAATCTAACCTTTTTGCAAAACTTCAGACCAAAACAAATTTGTTTCAAATCTTTAGGCAAATCTAACCCTTTTTAGTACCTCCAAATAATGTGATATTGTTAGACGTGGTACCTACAGGGGCTCTGGTGGTATCCCTAGACATGGTGCTGGTGGGTAGTAGGGTTAGGCGTGGTACCACCAAGGTGATACACTCATAATCGTACCACTGGAGTGTCTGGTGGTACCAAAAAGGGTCAGATATAGCTACAAATTTGGAAACGTTTCATTTTGATCTAAAGTTTTGCAAAGGAGTTATATTGTCTGACTTGCCTCAATGGGTGGCTAGTGTAGTAGTGTTAGCAAATAACCTACAAAAACAAAAGGTAACAAGATTCAATGTGGGTCGTAATTTGTTCCTCGGCATTTAAATTGGAACAATAGTCTAACACTAAAACCTTCCATGCATGTAAATGGGAAAAAAGAGACATCAAAGAGATATATTACCCACCCCCGGTAAGATTTCTTTGAAAACTTGGACAAAAGCATGAAAAATATCCAATATAGTGTACCAATGAGCCTAGAAATTGGGAAAGTAGTAAAAACCTAAACCTATAGTGTTCAACTAAAATCCAGGTTCATCAATAGTTATGTTGCTAATGATATGATATTACAAATATGTTTTTATATTCCATTTGTTGAAGGAATGGTAATGAAGTTATTGAGTCCTAAGGTTCACTTAGGCATTGAATTAAACAAACGAGCTTTTAAGTTTGAGGTGCCTTTTAAAGAATCTTACCAAGATAAACATAACTGATCGTATTGGCCTAGTGTAAAAATTAGGATTGTTTACAAAATACTCCAATCTTCTATCATACCACAATCATGACAATTTTACCTACTTGTGAGTGGTTGACAAGCCTAACCAAGGAATCTACAACCGATAGGCCCTTCCTTCAAGAACCTTCGAAGGAATAATTAAACCATCAAGCCAATTAAGGCAACAGAAGTTGTAGGTAGATAAGTTGACAACAAGCAAGCAGAAGTATGTTGGAGAGTGTGGACAAGTTCAATTTACATCAAGAGCATATATATCCATCCCTTTGTTCACAAAGTCTACTTTTTCACTACACCGATATATTTTCACATTACAACAGGTTGGAGATATTTTTTCCATCAAAATTTAGATAAAAGATAAATCCATTAGATGGAAGCATGACAAAAACAGACTAGATTGAAAATTACTAAAAATGGATGACATTTCAAATTTAGAAAGCCATCCAAGCTTATGATAACATACTTGACATTCAAATTTCATAACATGAGTTAGCTATTGTAGCATATATGTCAACATCTCTTCTGCAACATACACTATTCATGGACCCACTTGGCATATTGCCCCAATATCTTAGACGGGGTAAAAAATGGCAAAACTAAATTTGTGGTAATCCCGTAAGGATGATATATTTACCCACCCGCATGAATAAACATGTATACTATTGGATCTACGCGCCGGATATCAAATGGGTACGGTAGCTGTTTGTAACACCCTCAGAATCGGCCCTATGCAAGTTTTAGCGAAACCCGCCAAACCCGCATAGAAACGATTCAAAGGTGCCCACCAGGCACTTTCGTGCGGGTGGAAAACGAAGTAATAACATTACACAACAGTCCTATATGGGACCCACAGAACAGATATATATAACAGCGACTCAATGAGTCAAGAATTCAGATATACAGTACAAAGATCCACATCACCTTGAAAACGATAGAGCGTCCAGCTATGGACAAGATGCAAATGGGGCTAAGAGCCCTGAAGAATAACCAATGGCGTCCATAACCCTGCCCAGGCCAAGCCGGAAGGGTAACCCTGCTAACGACGTCGATCTCAAAACTTGCTTAAACAAAAGGGGTGCCGACAAAGGGCAAAGGAAAAAGAGGAGCGTCAGTACTGAGGCCAGTACACGGCGAGGCTAGAATTCGGCGGTCCTCGCCTACATAGGTATGGTGGACTGAAGCGGCAGCGCAGCATGTACGAAACAACCTATAGAGACTCGATATAACTGTCGGCTATCAGAGAGGGATAAGAAAGGTCTATTCGGATCCAACCTGAATCTAACACCAAACAAACCCATCCTGGTATTCCCCCTCGATACCAACCGAGAAGGTCAACCGAGGCACTCACACCGTTGGCAGTTTTATTCATTCGTTATAGTTGCGGCAATTACTAGTCAAATATAGATAGTCATCCTGATAAAATAAGCAGTGAACAGTTTTAATTAACCATTCCGTTGTAGTTGCGTCACTTACTAGTCAAATACAATTAGCATGAGATATCCCAAAACCCATCAGTTGTTGGTACTTTTATTTAGCCATTCCGTTGCAGTGAAGCTGATTACTAGTCATATCGGATACAAGTCAATTTATAACAGTAAACTTTAGTTATAGTTGTCTATGATCGAGACCTGTGCTCCAAGTCGTCCATAACCGCGGACACGGCTTCTCGAAAAGATTTAACCCTGCAGGGGTGCACCAAAGTATCCACACGCACTTTGACCCTTTTTGCCAGATCAGTTAACATACACCCATCGGTATGTCGGCGGGGCCTAAGTCATGACGTTTCCCAGACCCCAAAGCAAGCACGGGGGGCCACCCCACTAAGTCTACCCGCAACGAAGTCGGCCGGTCTCCGAGACGGACTCAGGGTTTGCGTCAGTGGCTGTAAACGACGGGGAACCCAAAACTGGGATTGTCGATACCGCGAAAACACTCCGCTTTCCTAAACAGTACAGGTGCTATCCATCGCACAATTTAAATAAAGCAGTAAAGCATGGCATAAGTACAGAATAGTAATAAAGCCCCAAACTACTTGTGGCCCCCAGTACAGTACTTTGAAATCAGGTACTAAATCGATGGGGTGCCCATACATCCCACATGTGGTTAGCGCGCTCGATCTCGGAACAGGTGTCAAGAACTCGGGGTCCTACGGGACACCAGTGAGCGGTCGGAAACCAAATATTGTCTATCACCCACCGGTGCCTCTGCATTTAGCTACTTCAATTTTAGTTGTTAAACAGTAATTAAAGTAAACGATAATTAAAGCCACAATCATCTCCAACACTAAACATGCGGCAAGACTCCAACAACTGTGGTACTGGACGACACGCAACAGCACCTGAGCAAGCGACTACGACGCGCAGGTCCAACTATCTACCAAACAACAGGTAATAGGAGGTGTCCAAGGCAATATAAGGCTGCACGGGATATCACGGGTACGAAAACTAGAGCATCGCAACACAGATAGCAATAGATCAACAGGAGGGAGTAAATACTATAAAAGTAAGATAGGTAGAAAGGGGGAGGTGCTCGCCTGAAAACATTGCCGAAGATTCATCCGAAGATCGGGGCGAAGCTCACATCAACTCATCTATCTTATCCGCGAAGAAGCAAAGCACTAGAAGAAACACCGAATGCAATACTTAATACTACGGCAAAAGATCGGGCATGATGCATGTATGATGTATGACATGGCAAAGCTGCGATGCAATTAGGTCATATTAAGCGGAACCGGGGTCCCGACAATTAAATATATGGTTCAAGTTATTTAGATACCCCGCAATTTAAATGTTGTCTTAACAAGCCAAAACATGTCACCGGTTCGCTACACAATTTTAATTGGGACCAATATAAGACTAGATTTGCCCGCATATGGATCCCATATTTAATTATAAGGTGAATCGGCATAATGCCCCCAACCCACATGATATGCATGCGAGATGAACAATTAATATGCAACAAGTTTTATATAAGGCATTTATAAAATAGGGGCTCGGGAAAAGGTTCACACATCTGGGTTTGGCGAACTTGGGCTCCGAGGGGTTCAAGGTCGGTTCTCAGGGTCCGGATCTGGGGTTCGGTCTCGGCGGGATTGGTCTCGGATAACGGAAATCGATCTTGTAGCATCCGAGAAGGACTTGGTTGGCGTCGGGGCACATCGGATCCGCTCTGGTCGGTGTCGATCTTGTCGTTGCGAAGATCTTGTCGGGTCCGCGCCATCGAGTCGGTCTTGGCATTCGGGGCAAAGGACTTGGCGTCCGCGAGGAAGTACTTGGCGAATCCGTGTCGATGACCTTGGCGTCCGGGTTCTCGGGCATATGCTCTCTGTTGGTGTTCTTGTGGTTCGGGCTTCGGGTCAACTTCGAATATCTCTTGTAGTTCCCACGTCGTTGGCCGATGGTGAACTTGTGTCAGTGTCGGGGATGCATCGAAGGTGGAACTTGGATCGGTGTTGATGGTCTTGTCACGATTAGCTTGGGGTTTTGTGGTCTTCGACTTTGAATTGGTGCAGCAACAGGCAGAGCCCCCTTGGCATCAGCTGGACTTGGTCCGAAGGATGACACAGACACCGGTCGAGGACGCACATGCCGCGGAGCTTCGGCCGACGGCAGCCGCGGGCGGGGCGGCCTCAGCGGCGACGCACGGGAAGAGGCCGGGGAGTCGAGCCTGGGCGGCCAACGGTGGCGGCTTCGGCGCGTCGCGGTTGGCGGAGGTCGGCCGCGGCAGAGGCCGGCAGAGGAGGTCGACGGGGAGACCGCGCAGGGGCACCGTCACGGGGTCGCGCATAGGGCCTGCGCGGAGCGGAGGTTGGCGGCGGGAGACGCTGGGGCTCGTGCAGGCGGTGCTGGCTCGGTGATGCGGCGAGGAGCTAGGACGGCAGGGCGCGGGCTCCGGCGAGGCGGAGGCGGGCTCTTGGCGGCGCCTGGGTAAGGAGGGAGAGACGGGGTCGTGGGCGACGGAGGCTCGGGGACGAGCAGGGGGGTCCGCAGGTCGCAGGCGCGGGGCCGGTCCAAGGAAGCAGGGCGGCGCGTCCTTGCGGTGGGAGGAGACCGGCGGCGATGGCTGGCAGGGAGGCGCCGGGGACGACACCGAGCGAGGAAGGGGATGCGAGGGTTGGTGGGGAGCGAGGAAGGCGTCGAACGCGGGGCAGGTGGCGTCTGGGGCAGGCGTGCGGGAGTGGTTCTGGGGTGGGGCCTACGGGAGAGTGGGGTCAGGCGGGTGGGGTCGGTTCCAGGGAGTGGTGGCGTGGGTGTGTTGTGTGTGTGCTGGGTCGGTTGGGGTGAGAGAGGGAGTGGGGTGGGGTTGGTGAGGTGGCGACATAGGATAGGGTAGAGGGGAAGAGAGGGGTGAGGTGGCGGCAGACTATTGGGTGGGGTGAGGTGGAGGTAGGGTGGGTAGACTAGGTTTAGGTAGAAAAGGGTTTGGGGAGATCTGGGTAGGTAGGATTTTATAATTTATTTTAAAAGCCTTTTGTAAATTTTTAGACAAGCTGAGATATCCGGAAGCACCGGAGTTTTGATTTAAAATAATAGGGAGAAATTAATATAGAAAACAAAATAGGGCTTTTAACAAAATAGTTTTAGACAGATAGATGTATGATGATGTCATGATGATGCAATGCACAAAATCAACGCGATTTTCTAGTAGTTTTTTTTTTGCGGGATGCCACACTGTTGGATATGGTAGCGTAAAGTTTTATACCCGCAAGTACTGTCATGGGTAAAGTTCTGTACCCATTGCCTACACGGGTATGCATATGGTATTGCTCTACTATGTCTATACCCTGCTTATTGACATCCTTAATCTGGATAAAAATCTAGTAATGGTGCTAATTAGTTCTTCCTTCGTCTCAAAATATAAGGCGCCCTAAGCATTAGTCAAAAGTCAAATCTTATCAACTTTGACCAAATATTTAGAAAAAAATATCAACATCTACAATTTTGAATGAAAAAATAAGAAAATATACTTTATAGTGACTCTAATGATATTGATTCAGTGTTGTAAGTGTTCATATTTTTGTATAAAATCTTGGTCAAACTTTGAAAGTGTTGACTTTTAACTAATGCTTAGACGCCTTATAAGCAATCAATCCTCAAATCCTCAAATTAACTTGATCTTGACCAAAAAAAATATGCAGGTTCTTTCATCCTTCGTATAGCTATACTTGGTTTCTGTTTTTCTGGCCATCACAAAGACACAAACTTACATTTACAAATCGGTCTGCTGATCGACCAAGAAACTAAACCCTAGCTAGTTAGTTGTCACTCGAATTCCTAGATGGCCCTCCTGTCGGGCTCCTCCATCTCGCGATCGCTGCAACTCCTCTTCATCACTGCCTCGGTGGGAAGTCCGGAGACCACTCGACCTGTCTCCTTCGCTGGTGAGACCACAGGCGCAGGTTCTTGGCCTGCTGGGCGCGCATCTTGGGCGTTCTTGGACATGGACTGCGGTGGGCACATCGGCGGCGCCGGCACGCGCGTGTACTGGTAGTGGAGGCGCTGGGATCTGCAATAGCATTGGTGGCGCCTGCTGACATGGTTATACCCTACGGGTACGTAACTTCAGCATACCTAGTCCAGCCCAAGAAAGGCTCACGGCAGACATACGCTGACCCATGAAGATTTTCGGGTGGCCAAGGCCCATAACGTCTTTGGATCCTTGGAGAGCAAGACTAGAGTTTGAATACAACTTGTAACCTACTCGTATCGGTACCTGAGACCTAGCCTCCCCATATATAAAGGCTAGGAGGGTCCAACGAGGGGGTATCCCACAATAGACCTAGACTCGCCTCATACTTTCGCACACGCGTCTATGCCAGATCGAATCTGCGCACCCTGTAACCTTCGGTTCCGCCGTAATCAAAGAGCAGACAAGCAGGAGTAGGGTTTTCCCTCCGGGGGCCTGAACCTGGGTAAATCTCGTGTCCCCTGGTTGCTTGTCTGTTAACCGTGCCACGATCTCCAGCATCCCCATCTTCTCCAAAACCCAAGTCCATAACAATGGGCATTGACGAGATCAAACCTCGTCAATTGGCGCCGTCTGTGGGAACTGGAGCTGCTGATTGTGCGGTCGTGACGGTTCCGACCCGATCGATCTACAACTCCGCGGCGACGGAGAATCACCTCCTCTTCGGCGCTTTAGACTTCACCGCCCACTCGCCGAATACCATGAAGGATTTCGAGCCCGTAGGCGACGGACTCGAAATCTTGTTCGGGAGCTTCTGCTTCCAGGTGGGTCAGACTGGCACCCTCCGCCTCCCTGAGCGGGTGCCCGTGCCATCAATCAGGCCCGCCTCGTGGGCTCCACACCCTGTGCTACGCACATCATCATCAACAGATGAGTTCTACGACAGCAGCTGCTGCAACAACCTGATACGATCCTCGGCTCCAGCGACTTGGGGGCTCCCTCCGCTCTGGTGACCCACTATGGCCTTCGGCTGCGGTGACCTACTGCATCTTTCGGATGCGGCGACCCGACGCGATCTTTGATTGCCGCAACTGGCCGCATCGGCTTCAGCGACCACAATTCGGGGGCTCCCTCGACATCGGCGACCCAATGCGGCTTTCGGCTACGATGACCTGATACATTCTTCGGATGTGGCGACCCGATGCGGTCTTCGACCGCGACAAACTTCGGATGCAGAACTTGATGTCGCCATCGACCCCAGGAACCCGTCGCTTCTATGAACATGGTCCGCCGCGTTGACTACGTCCGCCGCGTGACCCGCTACCGCATCAATTTCGTCCATGACAACTACCAATAAAGCTAAGTTTCCCTCTACTTAGAGCTAATTTCTTACTTTAATCGCACTCGAAACACTCGGGGGCTGCACCCTCTTCGAGTAACCTAATGTGCCATCGGCTCCACGCACTCGAGCACCTCGAACGCGACAGCCCGAGTAGCTGATTCTGTCTGATCGTCGAATCCTTGAACTCCGAGTGCCTCGGCAAGGTACTGAGACTAAGGGTAATCAGGCTAACGAAAAGGCCTAGCATACAGTGCAAAAGTATCGACTCGATCGGCACCAGAATCTTACTGTACAAGCCGACAGGCAAATATTTCTTTTAAGATACAAGTACTTCACAACTTTTTATGTTTTCTGCAGCTTACAAGGATGTCGACTGCGTCGAGCTATTATATCGGATCCTCTAACAGGAGTCGACAAAGCAACTGGCTACGCCATACACTCAAGACCCGAGTCGAGTCCCTCCTCGGATGGTTGCATCGCTTCATACTACGAAAAAGTGACGCCGGCCGCGCACCCGACGAAAGAAACGTCATTGACTTCATCCGCAACGTCGAGTCCTTCCGGCTAAACGCCGCACGACTCCGCCACGTCAACTCCGACTGCATCATCGATTCTTGGCTCCTTATGCATGAGACGCTGACTCGATGCACTTCCGGGTCAGTGATTTGTCCTCGCATGAGTCTCCACTCGAGTCTGCGACTCGACTAGACACTCGGGGGCTACTCCTATCAGGAGCGCTGGTCGTGCACCCGATGTACTTCCAGGTCAGCGGTACGCCCGCGAGATTGTCCACTGCATCTACAAGATACAAGACTCGAGTCTCTGCCCGAGTCTACGACTCCGCCAGACACTCGGAGGCTACTCCAAACTAGAGCGATGGTCGCGCACACACAAGATCTTCGAGTCCTACGCCGAGTCTACGACTCCACTACGGACTCGGGGGCTACTCCCATAGGGAGGATGGATTTAAGCATCCGAAAATTTTCGAGTCCTGCGGACCTAATGATTGAAACAATGCTTGAACTAAAAGTCTCCGTTCGATTCTACGACTCGAACAGACACTTGGGGGCTACTCCCATAGGGAGCGCTGGTCGCGCACCCTATGAAATCTTCGACTGCGATCTTCCGGATCTGTATGCAAAACTTTTTGGCAACTCTGCCCCAACAAAGCGCTGAGTGAGCGACAATCTCCTTGGCCACCCGAAACACCTCCGCGGTGATAAACATTCGGATGCTGCGTCTGCGACGTAAAGATAAGACCTACAGATATCATCTGATGGCCTGGCAACGCACCTGACTGCGCTCTGCTAGTATGAATCCGTACCAGCAGGTACGATGAAAAATCCCGACGGACGCGTTGGGTACAACAATTAAAACCACTGGAATTCCACTACATGTAAGTCCTCCGCGGTCTGAGTTGAATTACGCCAGCATATGTTCCAGTTTCGAGTTGAGGGACTCGAACCTGAAGAAGATCGTGTTGTTTTGTCCTAAGACAGTTAACTGACCCTGATCCGTCGGGTGAGTCAGGCACACGCATCAACAATCCCTACACATTCTCTTGAAAGACAGAGTTGCACCCGAAGGATTGAAGAGTCTTCAGCCGAATCTACGATTCGACTGAACACTCGGGGGCTACTGACATGGTTATACCCTACGGGTACGTAACTTCAGCATACCTAGTCCAGCCCAAGGAAGGCCCACGGCAGACATACGCTGACCCATAAAGATTTTCGGGTGGCCAAGGCCCATAACGTCTTCGGATCCTTGGAGAGCAAGACTAGAGTTTGAATACAACTTATAACCTACTCGTGTCGGTACCTGAGACCTAGCCTTCCCATATATAAAGGCTAGGAGGGTCCAACGAGGGGGTATCCCACAATAGACCTAGACTCGCCTCATACTTTCGCACACGCGTCTACGCCAGATCGAATCTGTGCACCCTGTAACCTTCGGTTCCGCCGTAATCAAAGAGCAGACAAGCAGGAGTAGGGTTTTCCCTCCGGGGGCCTGAACCTGGGTAAATCTCGTGTCCCCTGGTTGCTTGTCTGTTAACCGTGCCACGATCTCCAGCATCCCCATCTTCTCCAAAACCCAAGTCCATAACAATGGGCATTGACGAGATCAAACCTCGTCACCTGCCGTAGTCGTAGAAGCACGGGCTGGAAGCGGCCGCGGCCGGCGAACTCGTGCGCGCTCTGCACGCGCCGCATCGGTGGCTGTGCCGGAGGGGCGCCGCGGTGCACGCGGCCGCGTGCGGGTGCGGCGAGCGCCTGCTCGCTCTGCACGCGGCGCATCCTGGGCGCCAGCGGGGGACGCCCTGAAGACGACGCTGCCGGGCGCGGGTGGACATCATCAACGCCGGAGAAGAACACCCGGAAGCTCGCGGACGGCCGCGTCGCCTTGAGGCGGTCGTACTCGTCGCGCATGTGGGCGAGCTCCTCGTCGCAGGTCACCGTGACAAGCACGCCGTCGTCGTCGTTGTCGTCCGCGAGGCGGTACCTGGCCGCGGACACCGCCTTCCCGCCGGCCAACTCCTGCAGCTTCGCCGCCAGCTCGCGGAACGAGACCTCGCGCGGCACGACGATGACGCGCGTCTCGCCTCCCACGTACCGGATGGCGCCGTCGGGGCCGCAGGGCAGGAAGCGGCCGCCGTGGCTGCACATCAGCCTCAGGCGCTCGGCGCCGGACGCTTCTGCTGTCGCCGCCATCTAACGATCGATCGCGTGATCGCTCCTCTCGCCGAGAGAGTCGTGTGGGTGTCTAGAATAGATCGAGGAAACGAGTCTGGCGTGAATGTGGTACCCGTCTGCGCGCGCACCGGGTGTCTGCAAACATATAGGCACGCTTGATTAGCCAGGGATTAGCAGGCGGAATCCGATTGTGAGTGCGAGTACGACTAGAATTCATAACCACTTGCCATAGCTCGATCCGAAGCATAACGCAATCGAAACTAACTGCACAAAATAATGTAAAGTGGAGTATAAAAAGAAATTCCGTTGATGGTACAGTGCTGTAGCGAACCTCCGCTGCATGACATTTTCGGATCGGGCAGCCGAGAATCGAAGATACAATGACAAAGATTGTTCTTCCACTTAAGTTTTTTCCAATCCTCAACATGTCAAATAAATCCTTGAAACTTTACTTAATGAGATTGCATAAGTACAGTACGTAGGATAAAGTACATGTACTTATACAATCTTTTTTTAAGATCACAAACGAACAATACAAAATATAAATAATGGAGGCAAAAGCTTTGTGTCATCCTAGTTGATTTTGATACAACTAACACAGACTTATGTTGTTTTCAGCAGAATTACCTTCGTGTCTAGTTTTTGTGCAGAAATCAACTATCAGAAAAAATCCCGAAAAATATGCCAAAAATCCTATTTCACCAGAAGATTCATGGAGCCAGAATACGAGACGGAGTGGACGTCTGAGGGCCCCACAACCCCCTGCCGCGCGGGTGGGCCCAGGCCGCGCCTGGAGGGGTGTGGCTGCCACAGGCACCCCCTCTGCCTCCCTCTTCGCCTATAAGATGCCTTCTGACCTAAAAACTCAGGGGGGTTCGACGTTTTTCAGAAAGAGTTCCGATGCGCCGCCACCACCAGAAACCGCGATTCGAAACCAGAAACTCCGTTTTGGCACCCTGCCGGGACGGGGAATTTGGAAGGGATCATCGCCATCATCATCACCAACGCCTCTCCATCAACCATCCATGTTTCTCCCATCCATGAGTGAGTAATCCCCTGCTATAGGCTATGGGGATGGTAGGGATTGGATGAGTTCTATCATGTAATCGAATAAGATTGTTAGGGCATGGTGCCTAGTATCTCTATTAGTGTTATTTGACTTTGTTGCAACTTGTTGTGCTTAATGCTTGTCACTAGGCCCGAGTACCATGATCTCAGATCTGAACTTATTATTGATTCATTATGATAGTATTGTTTGTGATCTTATCTGCAGGTTGTATACACATATCATTGTCCGGATCCATAGGCCCCGAACTGACAGAAATTGGGAGAACCTGAGGGGATAGTTGTGATGTGAGGATCACAAGTGTTCATGGAGTGTTAATACTTTGCTCTGGTGCTCTATTAAAAGGAGCACCTTAATTTCTAGTAGTTCCCTTGAGGCTCCACTGCAACGGGCTGGCAGGACAAAAGATGTTGTGCAAGTTCTCATTGCGGGCACGCATGACTATATATGGAGCACATGCCTATGATTGTTTAGTACTTGGATGATTATTCTTATTCATCTTAAATTGCCCTAGATTTTTAACTTACATGTTTAGACTTCTCCATGCAACGCCCGTCCATCCATACATATGCCTACCGCACTCATATCCTACTGTTTGCTACTACTGTTACTATTGCTGCTGTTGCTTTCCTTTTGCTAGTACAAAACTGTTGCTACCGATAATCTACTGTGAGCAAGAACTATTTCTAGGTGTAGCTGAATTGACAACTCAGTTGTTAAGGCTTGCAAGTATTCTTTGGCTCCCCTTGTGTCGAATCAATAAATTGGGTAATACTACCCTCGAAGACTGTTACGATCCCCTATACTTGTGGGTCATCAAGACTATTTTCTGGCACCGTTGCCGGGGAGCATAGCTTTATTTGTAAGCTCACTTGGATCTATTATTGTTCACTGCTACTCCGCCCATCATGGGTAAGTCTCGTGATGGAAAGTTTCCTATTTTACCATCCACTACAAGATTAGGTACAGTCCTAAACACCTCTGCTGCTCTTGATTCACCGTCTGTTATAAGTAAGCTTGTTACACCACCACATACTCATGATACACACTGCTACTACTGTTGAATCTGAAATTGCTTCTGACACTCATGATGCTACTTCTACTATGCTTGATGCAAGTGATTCATTAGGTCCTTTCCTAGATGCTACTATTTCTCAAACTATTTTGGGAAACACTGAAACTCCTAGTGAAGACATTGTTACACCTGTTAGCGCACCTGGGTCTAGAGAGAGGTATGATATTAGTGATGGTTACATTGAAATGACTGATAAATTTACCCTCAAAAAAAATTTTACCCTCAGAAATGACTGATAAATTTATTGAAGAGTACCAAAACACACATGGTGCTAGTTCTATTAGGAGTCTCCTTGAGAGACATACCATTATTCCTAAATTGTCTTCTGATCCTAAGTTTGCCACTTCTCCCATGGATATTAAAGATGAAGATTATGATTTCTCTCTTGATTTATCCTATTTAGAAATTGTTGAGAAAGAACCTTTTTGTGGGACATATGAATGAGATTTCCACTATGAGTGCCTTATTCTATGATGATTTTAAGATGCATAAGTACTTTGTTACTAAGATCTTCCCTTTTTCACTAAAAGGGGAAGCTAAAGCTTGGTTTAATATATTACCTCATGGATCCATTGATATCCCTGATTGCTTGATTGTTTCTTTTGTCCAGAAATATTTTCCTCCTAGTGCTAGACATGCTGCTTTGCAGAGACTTTTTGATTTTAAACAGGAAGAAGAAGAGAAATTGTCTGAGTCATGGACAAGGTTCTGTGCCTTGATTCATGCACATCGTGGATGTTCATTACCTAAAAATGAGCTTCTTGATATTTATTATAATGGACTAACTGATGATTCTAAGACCTACCTAGATAGTTTTGCCGATTGTGTTTTCAGGAAAAGAACTCCTACAGATGCTGAAGAATTAATGGCTAAAATAAGCAAGAATTATGATGATTGGACTTCAACTAGCTAAATACACCTGAGCCTATTACTCCTGAATCTATTGTGCCTGAACCAGTTCCAACACCAACACCAAAGAAGAGGGGAGTGATTGCATTAAATGATGAAGTGATGAAAGAAGCTAAGAAATGTCTTAAGGAGAAAGGTACTAGAGCTGAAGATGTGAAAATCTACCTCCTATAGAAGAATTATGTAAGCCAATTCCCCACTCATCTACTATTGAGGTACACTCTCTCCACTTTAATGAAGGTGATATTCCCTATGGTAAACCTCCTGATCAATGTTTAGAGGAACTTGACACTATTATTGTTAAACAAGGTAATTTTAATAAACAAGTTCAGAATCATTTATTGGAAAACTATAGAGCTATTAATGAGTTGAAAGATATTGTGGAAAGAACTGCTAATGATGTTAAAATTCTTTGTAAACACTTTCAAATGGTTCAAACTCAAATTGATCAACTTGCTAAGGTACAAAAGGATATGCTAGTTAATGCTTCAGGAGATAAACATGCTTATGGAATTAGAACTAGGAGTGGTATAGCCATTCAAGATCCTTTTATATCCTGAAGGACACCCTAAAAGAATTGAGCAGGATTCTCAACAAGGTGAAAGTAGTGGTAGTCCTCATAAGAGAAAGAAACATAAAGTAGTTGAGAAACCCTCTGAACCTGCTGTAGATCCAAATAGTATATCTGTCTCTGATGCTGAAACTGAAAGTGGTGATAAAAATGATGCTCCTGATAAGTAGGAAGTTGAGGAAGAACCTGAGAGGCACACTAAGAACACTAGGTACACTAAGGAAGATTTTATTGCTAAAAAACATGGTAGTGAGTGAGAACCTTGGGTGCAGAAACCTATGCCTTTTCCCAATAAAAAACACAAGTCAAAGGAGGAAGAACACTACAACAAGTTTTGTGAGTGGATGAAACCTTTATTTTTGCAAATTCCTTTGACTGATGCTATTAAGTTGCCTCCTTATTCAAAGTATATGAAGGATATTGTCTAATAAAAGGAAGATTCCTAATGAGGAAATTTCTACTTTGCTTGCTAATTATTCCTTCAATGGTAAGGTTCCAAAAAAACTTGGTGATCCGGGTATACCAACTATTCCTTGCTCTATTAATAATAATTATGTTAGAACTGATTTATGTGATTTCGGAGATGGAGTTAGTGTTATGATTTTTTTCTCTCTACAAGAGACTCCAGCTAGAAAAGTTGATACCAACTGATATATCTTTGTAAATGGCTGATAAGTCAACTACTATTCATGTTGGTATATGTGAGGATGTTCATGTCCAAGTAGCTCGTAATTGCTTGGTTTTAACTGATTTTTTTATGCTTGAGATGACTGGAGATGATAATATGTCTATTATTCTTGGGAGACCTTTTCTTAATACTACAGGTGCTGTCATCAATTGTAATCAAGAAAAAGTAACTTTTAATATTAATGACAAAGAGCATACTGTCTATTTTCCCAAGAAGATTGATAAGAGCTATTTCCTGAATTTCATTAAAAATATTGAGAGCATCAAAGTTGGAGAAATATATTGTCCCATTCCACAAGGAAGTTTTGAAATTATTATGATTGGGACTATTGCTATCAAGTTTGAGGTAACATAATCACTTTGTGGAATGCATAGTTTCATATAATATTGTTTTGGTAACAAAACTTGATCAACCTTGTTAACAAAGGGATTTTAATGAACAAAAAAATGTTTTCACAGTGGTTATACTTGCTCACTTTTATTTTTCTCCTTTCCAATCTTTGCTCTTCATCGTGTCTAACTTAAAGGCGTTAAAGAAAAGTACTTCTTGGGAGATAACCCAATAGTTTTCTTGAGTCTTGGAAGTTATTACTTCTGTAATAACCTCTCCTTATCCTTTTTGTATGATTTTTGTGCCAAGAATAACCTCTAATGAGAGGGAAGTAAGATTTGGGGAGTTACTGTCCTGAAACAGATTTTTATGCTCCACTGTAAAAATTCGTGTAAAATCTCTGTAAGTCGGATTGAGCTGTAATTTTCTGAATAAATCCCCAGGTTGTTAGCTAACTTTTGTTAGTTCAATACTTTTTGATTTGAGCAATAGAAGGTCTTCGAAAAAATATATTTCTATCTGCTGGTCTGTTTTGACAGATTTCTGCTATTATTTGCATTTGCTTTTTATTGATTCCTTTTTGGGTTCTTTTTGAGAAATTGAGATTTTTGAGGGAATTGCTACTGAGCTTGTGTCTTTAGTGAAAGTTTGGTTGTTTTAAAACTAAACCCCAAAGGTCTATTATCTTTTGAATGCACTAATGTTGCTAATGAAAATTGTGTGAAGTTTTGTATGAAGGAAAATTTTCAGGTGTAAGGAAAGAATGATGTGATGAGATGAAGAATGGACAAAAGATCAAGCTTGGGGGGAGCCACCCCGTGTCTCCCCAAGAAATATTCAAGAGGTATAAACGTCAAAGCTTGGGGGTGCCCAAGACATCTCCTTCTTCATCAATAAAAATCACAGGTCTTTCTAGACACTTTGTTTTTATTGTTTCATGCGCAGTTGTATTATTCTTGGAGCGTCTTAGTTTTTGTTTTTGGTTTTATTTTGCTTTGTTTGTTTTTGCTTTGTGTGACACCAAAAATATTTGTTGTTCTTCTTTGGTTTTGTGAAGTTTTTTACAGGGTTCAGCAGTCCTCAGTGGAATTTGGTTTCATGTTATTATTCAAGCCACACAAGTGAAGGGCAATAATGAAGATTAAGACAACTTGAGGTGTTGTAAGAGGCTAGTAACGAACTCTATTTGTTTTAATTTTTGTACATATACTCATCATTGTGAGCATGCTTAGTCTGTTCATGTAAGGTGTATGTTATTTATGGATGCTTAGTAGTTCTTGCTCTCTTATGATTATCTCCAGTCTGCTAATAGTTTGTAGCATGTCATGTGAATGTTTGCTTGCATTGTTTTATTCATAACTTGGTATGATATTGTGGTATCCTCATCTGAATGTTTTATGTGAATTGACTTGGCACATGCTCACGCATGCATATGACTAAACAATAGTTAGTAAGCCTCGATGATTTATCTTGCCTCAGAGTTTTTGTATCACTTTCATGCCATAATTAGTCATGTTTTGTTACAAGCATGATTATGACAATTATTGCTCTCTCGTTTGTCTGTCCCTCTCTATTGCTAGCCTTCACTTGCACTGAGTATGATCTCTACTTGTGCATCCAACTCCCCAAAACCAATATTGCCAACAGTGTCCACCATACCTACCTATTAGCATCATTTGCTAATTCCATGCATATTTATTATGCCTTGTTTTCTTACAAATAAAATGTTTGACTGTTTTGAGGAAGTTAGTTAGTAAAGCTCTCACGAACTTGATGGAACACTTTATTCCTTGTACTTAATAAACCTAAACCATTGTGACTGTCCATGAAAGTTATATGCTTGCAAATTATAGGCTGGGAGTTAGCAGAACCGTGCTATCACGGGGAACGCTTTCAACACTTATGGATACATATCCAGTTGATATCATGCTCTTTTGTTTGCGGATGTCGTCGGTGTGAAATAAAAGGGGAGCTTGTAAGTTCATGGAGTTACAAATAGCAAATATGTGTTAGAGAAATATATGTTTCTCTAACACACATATATATATATATGTGTGTGTTAGAGAAACATCTGGGCCGCTAGCCTAAGTCATGCCTAATCATGGTGGAAACTTGTAGCATAACCATAATGAGCAATCTGTGAAGCATCCTCAATAAAAACCTATTCAAATAGCAAATAAAAAGATCGCTGAGATGCTCATTGTCTGCTTGCCTTATTATTTTGATTATGGGATAGCTCATGTATCATGTGCAAGGGGTACCCCGTTGGCGGTTCTCTATGATACGCATGTATTTACGATGACAAGAACTTACAGGTAACTAAAGTTGAGTAGCATGAGGAGCGGCCCTCGTACTCAAGGGACATGATATTTCCAGTTTATGGTTTGTCAAGCATATAACTCATACTGGACCTCACTTTCACCTTAACCATCTAAAGATGCCTATGATAGGGGCAATGAGAGCTCAAATCTAATGAGTACCATAATTTCAGCATTTGGAAGCCCTTCAAACTTTTCAAAACCTTTTCACTTCCTTGTTGAGTCACCACTTATTCTATGGCACCTTGTTGAGAGCATAGTTGTCATTCTTAGTGTAATGTGCTTGTCTCAGAACTTGGTTAATTATGTCATGACTTTGATGCTTGTATCTCTGATATCTTTACTTTTAGTCTTCACTTGAACTTCAGAGGTGCCTTGGCATTTATGTTGCGCTCTACAAACAAAGGCAAGTGAGATACCACTCTATCATACCTTCTTATGAGCATTGCAATGTTGCTTATATTTATGTTTTATGCTACTTATTATTATTGAGTTGCAATCTCTTCATAGCTTGCAATGATTATTAAGTAAACGTAGTTGCATACCCCTTATGTCTAAGTATCTACTCCTGTGTTGAGAATGTATACATCATATGAAGCAAATGTGTTCGTGAAAGTCTTTTATCGCACTCAGTTTTCAACTGAATTGCTTGAGGATAAGCAATAAGCTAAGCTTGGGGGAGTTGATACGTCCAAAACATATCTACTTTCCCGAACACTTTTGCTATTATTTCTCCTCTAAACTTGTGTGATTTCGATACAACTAACATGGACTGATGCAGTTTTCAGCAGAATTACCTTGGTGTCTAGTTTTTGTGCAGAAAATCAACTATCAGGAAAAATCCTGGAAAATATGCCAAAAATCATATTTCACTAGAAGATTCACGGAGCCAGAATACGAGACGGAGTGGAGGCCTGAGGGGCCCACACCCCCCCCCCCCCCGCCGTGCGGGTGGGCCCAGGCCGCGCCTAGAGGGGTGTGGTTGCCCCAGGCACCCCCCCTCGGCCTCCCTCTTCGCCTATAAGATGCCTTCTGACCTAAAAACTCAGGGGGGTCGACGTTTTTTCAGAAAGAGTTCCGCTGTGCCGCCACCACTAGAAACCATGATTCGAAACCAGAAACTTCGTTCTAACACCCTGCCGGGACGGGGAATTTGGAGGGGATCATCGCCATCATTATCACCAACGCCTCTCCATCAACCATCCATGTTTCCCCATCCATGAGTGAATAATCCCCCGCTGTAGGCTATGAGGATGGTAGGGATTGGATGAGTTCTATCATGTAATCGAATAAGATTGTTAGGGCATGGTGCCTAGTATCTCTATTAGTGTTATTTGACTTTGTTGCAACTTGTTGTGCTTAATTCTTGTCACTAGGGCCCGAGTGCCATGATCTCAGATCTGAACTTATTATTGATTCATTATGATAGTATTTTTTGTGATCTTATCTGCAAGTTGTGTATACATATCATTATCCGGATCCAAAGGCCTCGAAGTGACAGAAATTGGGACAACCTGAGGGGATGGCTGTGATGTGAGGATCACATGTGTTCACGAAGTGTTAATGCTTTGCTTTGGTGCTCTATTAAAAGGAGCACCTTAATTGCCAGTAGTTACCTTGAGGCCCCGCTGTAACGGGCTGGTAGGACAAAAGATGTTGTGCAAGTTCTCATTGCGAGCACGCATGACTATATATGGAGCACATGCCTATGATTGTTTAGTACTTGGATGCTTATTCTTATTTATCTGCAATTGCCCTAGATCTTGAAGTTACATGTTTAGACATGTCCATGCAACGTGCGTCCATCCATCCCTATGCCTACCGCACTCATATCCTACTGTTTGCTACTACTGTTACTATTGCTCTTGTTCTACTGCTGTTGTTGCTTTGCTTTTTCTACTACAAAATTATTGCTACTGATAATATACTATGAGCAAGAACTATTTCTAGGTGCGGCTGAATTGACAACTCGGTTGTTAAGGCTTGCAAGTATTCTTTGGCTCCCCTTGTGTCGAATCAATAAATTGGATAATACTACCCTCGAAGACTGTTGCGATCCCCTATACTTGTGGGTCATCACCGCCTTATGAGTTTTCCTAGTTTTCATGCTTGAGTTCATATTCAACAGCCTGAGCTAGAATGTCTGGGGACTGAATCACCCTGCCCATTTGAAAGAACATTTTATAATCCCTAGTGTTTTGTGTGTTAGATAACAATATCAAGGATTATTTAATGTGTGTTGAAGTGTTGCAGCTCTATGAGAAAAAGGGAAAAGGATTCTGCTTTTGGGGGCGGATAATCCGCCCCTCCCTCTTCCCAAGTAGGCGCAAGCCCCAGAAGGGGGGCGGAGTTTTGGCCGGATTTTCTGGCCCCGCCGGATAATCCGCCCCTGGGGGGGCGGATAGTTCGCCCCCCTGCTCATCGCCAAGGCGCAAGCCCCAGAGAGGGGGCGGAGTGTTGGCCAAACTTTCTGGTCTGGCCGGATAATCCGCCCCTCAGGGAGGCCGGATTATCCGCCCCCCTAAGATCTTCACCAAGTTTCGCAGGCGCCAGCCCCAGAGAGGGGGCGGAGTTTCCCCCAGAGAATCCGCCCTTGGCGGAGTTTTCCCAGGGGGCGGATAATCCGCCCCCAAAGTTGTGCAACGGCCAGATCTAGGGAGGGGGTATTTAAGCCAGCCTTCCCCCTCCTGCCAGAACTCTTGATTCATCTTGAAAAAGACCAGATCAGATCTAAAAGCTTCATCCAAGAGAGCTCCACCTAGATCCACCCAAAGGCCCCATCCCTTGGGGAATCGAAGGAGGAGAACTCGATCTTCATCATCAGCAATCAAGAGCTTCATCTCCTCTCCATTCATTTGGAGAACCTCTGATCTAGTATTTCTTGCAAATACCTAGATCCTTGTTTTTGTTTATATTGATAAACCTTGTTCTTGTGGCAGCTTGTTGTCATCTCGGGAGCCCCCAATTCGGGTGTGGGTGTGTGCCCCGATAGTGTTGTAGAAGGCACCGGTTCCCGCCTCGAAGGGATCCAATAGTGGAGAAGGTGGATCAGGCCTTTCGTGGCGAGATCCATCGGAGAATAGGGTGAGGCCTATTGTGGCGTGGTGGTCTTAGAACCGCCCACCCCTCCAACGCAGATGTACTTCCCTTAACAAGGAAGGAACTGTGGTAAAACAAATCCCTGTGTCTTCGCGTGCTCCACTACGGTTTCCTCGCTCCTCTTTTACGTGCTTAGTAGTTAGGGTTACATATAGGGAAATTCTCGTAGTTGCATATCTAGAGAATTTACTTTGTGTCAAGCCTAAAATTGAAAAAGTATTAAAAATTGGTTAGCACCTATTCACCCCCATCTAGGTGCCCATACGATCCATTTCACCATTGCGCTTCTGTAAACGAAACGATTGCTTCATCGACTTGCCACATGATGTGTCTCCAAGTGACAAAGCTTGAAGCAATCTCCCCTGTTGATGCTTACTTCTTAGGTGGTAGTAGATTGCATTGAGAGGTTAAGCTCAGAGGACTACCAATGGCACGTGTGGGGGGGAGGGGGTATTCTCCTTCTTTGGGATGGATCGATGGTGACAATCTCCAACACACACATGACCAAGTTTTTCCTCTCGCCTACCATCCATGGAGTTAATTCTGGTGATGAATAAAATGAGCTTCATGGGCAAAAGCCTCTGATCAGAGTAAAGTGGTTAGCACTTGGCGACTTTAACCAAATCCACCGTGCTCGCGAAAAGAACAAGATTGTGAATTAAAAGAAAACCACCTTCAAAATAGAATAATTACATGGAGCAATGAGAGGGGATCTCCGTCCCTTTGCAAGCTTGATGCTTTCTTTTGCAACTCTGAATGGGACCTTCGCTTTGACTCGCATATCCTTCATATGCTATCCTCGTCTCTATTGGACCATTGACCTCTCCTCCTTGTCGATGATAGTCGCCCTAGATGCCCTAGGACATTCAAATTTGAAAACTTTGTTGATAATTCCTAGTTTTGAGGAGATTGTCCATGAGATTGGAATGAGTCGTGTAGCCATGCGGAGCCATGCGAAATCCTTTTCCATAAGCTCCAAAGGACCGGAAAGAGGTTGACCACTTGGAGACGCGAACTTTTTGTAAATTATAAGGTTCTTCACCATGTCAGCTCATTATTATTCTCTAACTTAGTATTTCTCAAGAATCAAGAGCTCTCTCTAGCGATGAGCGAGGCCTTAGAGAGAGGTTGAAGAAGAAATTTGTTGCCTTGACGGTTATTGAAAGATCTAGCAAAAATTAATGCTCCCGGATATCAAATATCAAAGAGGGCAATGCAAAAACAAAATATTTCCACATGAAGGTTAATGCGCGTAGGCGCAAGAACCATATCTATCGCCTCAAGCACAATAATGGGTGGGTTATCGAGCATGATCATAAAGATAAAATCATCAATGATTACTTTGCGGGGGTCATGGGTAGGGGCCAAAGACGCTCAAAGGATTTCAATTGGGAGGAGATTCATTTTGAGGACACGGACTTGCTATCTCTTGGCGACCCCTTCTTCGAGGAGGAAATCAAGAATGTCATTCATAAAATACCCGGGGGCAAAGCACTGGGTCTAGATGATTTTACTGGTGCTTTCTAAAAACGTTGTTGGGAAATTATTAAAGTGGATATGATGAACTCCACTAACCTTTTTTGGAACCTTAATATGGATAACTTTCACTGGCTGAACTCCGCAAATATCTCTCTTTTTCCCAAGAAGGAAGGGGCGGAACATATCTCGTAGTTTAGGCCTATTAGCCAAATCCATGGGATCACGATGATTATCACTAAAGCCCTCTCCCTTCGCCTTGGTCCATGTATGAATGAGCTAGTCTCCAATGCTCAAAGTGAATTCATCAAAAAACAAAGATAAATTCCTATATGTGAAGAACTTTGCAACATGTCTCCATAAGAACATGACTCTGGCATTGTTGTTCAAGATTGATATACGCAAGGTGTTTGAATTGGTTCGTTGGGATTGTATTCTTGACCTCCTTAGAAGGAGGGTCTTCCCTAGTATATTTCGCAATTGTATTGCCACCTCGTCGTCTCTACTTCTTATCAATAATGTTGTCGGGCGCCCCATCAAGCATGGGCGCGGGCTGCGGCAAGGGGACACCCTATCACCTCTTCCTTTTGTGCTTGTAGTCGACCCTCTCACCCAAATTCTTGATGTTGTGACATCCCATGGGCTCCTCCATAAGACTTGGAGGCGGGGGCTGTTTTGAGGACATCCCTATATGCGAATGATGCGGCCCTTTTTGTCCCTCCCTTCAAGGAAGACATTCAAAATCTTTCATCTGTTCTTCAAAATTTTGGGGAAGTCATAGGCCTTTGCACCAACTTCCAAAAGAGCTCCATTTTTCCTATTCGGTGCAGCCATATTGGCATTGATGATATTCTTGGTGACCTTCCTTTGGAGCGAGTTACGTCCCCTCGTAAGTACATACCTTGGCTTGCCCCTATGAATTTGGTGCATTTGGAAGTTGGACTTTCAACACCTTGAAGACAAAGCGGCCGGTAAATTTCCTACTTTGAATGAAAAATTTATCACTACAGCGAGCCGCACTTCTCTTGTGAATCCGGTCCTTGCATCTCAATCAATATACCATTTGACCCCTCTCCTCCCCCCCCCCCCCCTACCTTCCATAACATTAAGAAGATTTAACGCTCATTTGTATGGGCATCGAACGACAAGGTCCCAAAAGTAAAGTGCAAGGTAAATTAGGCAACGGGTTTGTAGGCCAAAAAATCTATGCAGCCTTGGTATTCTCAACCAGGGATGGAGCCAATAAGGTGGAAGGGTGGGGTGAATTGGGCGCAAAACATGCCTATGTATATCCTAAAACAAAAAATGTTTGATAGTAAAGATTTGACCATTTAGGCCGAGTGCCAAGTAAATCATAGCATTTTCAAGTTAGTGATCTGCTTGCCTAGTTGCATCATGATTGCAACCAACATCACGTATACACACACGGTGACACGATGAGAAATAAACGAACCTATACTGTTTTGTGAGACCTATAATTGATTTTCTATTATATTTTTAAAAAATTCTATACCTATGCACTCGTATGCTAAAAACAATTGGCCAGTTGCCCCACCCTAAGGTGAAATCCTACATCCTCCACTGTTCAAGTTGGTCTTTTTGCAAGAGCGCTTCATTGGAGATGCCATGGCTTGAATGGAAAGACACATCCAAAATTTGGGTTGGGTTGGGAAACCCATGCAACAACACGAACATGAATCATTTCTACGTTGCCACAAAGATTATCTTAGGATATGGAGAGAAAACTCCCTTCTGGGAGGCGCCTTGGCTTGACGGAAAAATCCTTTAGACATTTCCCCATTCATCTATGATATATTCACAAGGAGAAAGTTTAAGGTTAAGCAAGCCTTGAAAAATGATGGGTGGATCTCCAAGATCAATATGAATGCGAGCCTATATATGGACCACATCCGCCAATACATATCACTTTGGGTTCATCTTAGGCAAGTTAACTTCCGTGAGGGGGTGGAGGATGACATTACTTGGCGCCTTACCGAGGATGGCCAATAGTCAACTAAATCTGCTTACAAGGCCCAATTTCTTGGGGCAACCTCTTCCACCATAAGCTCCTCGGTATGAAAGATTTGGGCCCCTCCCAAGATCAAGTTTTTTTGCTTGGCTTTCCATTTAAAATAGACTTTGGATTGCCAACCGCCTTGAGAAGATGGGTGGCCAAATTGTGGGACTTGCCCTTTATGCAAGTGTGTGACTGAGTCAGCGGATCACCTCTTTGTTCATTGTCGATATACCATTAGGATATGGATCCTAATCAAGGATTGGCTAGGAATTCACTTCGTTGACCCTCAACTCTTGGTCTATGCTCACGTTTCATTCTTGGTGGACTTTGTTGACAAAGGTAAAGGCTCGGCCTCCCTTACTCTTCTAGAGTCTTGGAAAATTTGGAACGAGTGCAATGCTTGAGTTTTCAAGAACAAGCATGTTCCACCTTGGTTGTTTTAGTTAAAATTAATCAAGAGGAGAAGTTCTGGTTCTTAGCGGAGGAAAATTACATGAGTAATTTTATGCCGCGAGAGTAGATCTTGATGTATTTTGGTGTCCCTGTTTTTTCCTTGTAAAACTCTCTCTTAATTAATTGAATAGGACAAAGTTTTTGGCTTCGTTTTAAAAAACGCCTCTAGCATCCATGGTGCCCTCCAGTGCTTCCTCTAACTGTTGCAGACTACAAACACGATGCCCAAAGGGAGTACGACAGCAGCTCACAGGGCTACAAAATACAAAATATGTTTTTTTATTGGTGACAGGTGTGTGTTTTTACGATCGGTAGGATGATATATTTTTATTATGGTGAATAGTACATTGTAAAGATACATAAACTATGTTAAGCGATCACAAAATAAAATCTCAAACAAAACGAGCAAATCTTAGTCTTCAAGGAATTCAAAATCTTCTTTCATGACACAATCTTCTATTTTTCTAAAGGTAGCCGAATAAGCATGACATAGATGTCAAACCACCGAGCTGTAAATATCAACGAGGGTGTTCCCATAATTTTAATTTGAGCCTCATTGTCAAGGATACATGTAGTGCCTAGCCATTAGAGTAATCAACAAACATCAGTAAAAGTGCCACCACCAGTATTTCAGGAAAAAAACTAAACAACATGGTCGACGTCCAAGAGTATGAATCTCCATTGTAGAGGACTTAGCGACCGGAAAAAATATTGCGAGGATAATCCTCCCGGTGGCAACCATAAGAAAATATCCAAAAAATCTGGCAAAGCTATCACTTATTGCGGAGATGCCATCTTTATTAACAAAAACGCCAAAAAGAAGGTCTACCAAATTCGAACCTAATCTTTTAAAAACACCACTTTCATTGAAAACTCCACTCATAGATTGGGTCCCCACCCCTCCCGACACCAGCGAGGCCGCCAGAGAAGGGGGAACCAAACTATGAAGGAGGTGGAGTCTAAGGGTATGTACAATACGGTGACGTCAGTCTTCCCTTATGCTTGCCACATTAGATTTTTGTCTACTTGGAGGAGAGAGAAACAAGAGAAAGAAGGTTGTTTTCCCTTAGCTAAGGGATGATCTCTTAGAAATAAGAGAAGACTATTTTTTCCATTATATCATATGTCCTCCCTTAGTCAACCAATTTCTTACTAAAAATAGTTAATCCTTATTAATTGCTAGAGATAGCATTAAGATATAATACATTGTACAAGTTATTTATTATGTATTTTCTAAATGATGTGGAGAGCTAAAAGAAGACATGCCTTGCCTAACGTTGTACGTGCCCTAAGAGGCGGCCGACGAGAGAAATATTCCTTTGTTGTTTTCTGTAGTACGATTATAGTATTTCCTTTATGGTGATATGTGTTAATTCCAACAAACAATGAGCTCCTATGAAAAGAAGCCTCTCCCACTCGAAGTTTAGAGTTATCCCCCCACTCGAAGTTCAGAATTATTTGATTCTTCATGGAAATTATAAGGACGGCGTCTCCCGGGGGATTTGTGCTTTTTATCCTCCGGATTCCCAGCCAACCACGTGTCCTCTTTTTAGGGTTAAAATCCCGCTTTTGCTACAAAAAGTTCCGTTTTGCTACAACTAGTCCCGCTTTTGCTACATGTAGCAAAAAACGGTTTGGCCTAAAAATTAGAAAATTAGACTAGACCTCGCCGAAGATTTCACCGACGACCGTGTAGCAAAAAAGTTGTGTTAATGTAGCAAACCCGACCTCACCGGAGACTCGCCGGAGACCTCACCGAAGAATTTCGCCGGAGATCTTGCCAGAGACCTTGTAGCAAAAACTTTGCGGCTATTGTAGCAAAATCACAAAATAATTATAGCAAAATGTTTTTTCTAATGTAGCAAAAGGGACATCGTCGGATATTCCTCACCGGAGATCTCGTAGCAAAACCATAGAGATTGGTTGTAGCAAAAAATGTGCTAATGTAGCAGAAACCCGTCCTCGTCTGAGACTCGCCGGAGACTTTCACATGGAGAGCTCGCCGGATACCTCGTCAGAGATCACGTAGCAACATCTTTACGCTATTGTAGCAAGATCATAAAATAATTGTAGCAAAAACACTATGACATCGTAGCATCATTGAAGCATTTTTTTTTTGCGGTGATAAATACATAAAACGGTGTAGCACTCAAAAAATACCAAAATAGCAAAACAAATACGAATATGTAGCTAAATAAACATATGAATGTAGCAAAAAAAATCAGATCTACATCCTAGAAAAAGGCGAACGAAGAAAGTCTGCCCCGACGAAGGTGGAGCGCATGGCTTGGGGCGCGACGGAGCGGACGACGCTGCTGGGCGGCGAGGGCGCGGACGGCGCTGCCAGACGGCGAAGGCAGCGCGGCTGAGCGACGGCGCGGCTGGACGGCGCAGGCAGCATGGCTGGGCGACGGGGTGGCTAGACGGTAACGCTGCAAGTTGGAGCGGTACGTCCGCGGCGCCGCTTAGTCGAGCCCACATAATCGCATATGCGGGAGCCCGCGTAATACTGCCGAAATAATGTGGCATATGGGGGTTTTCCGCGTGGTCCGCATCTAAGCCCACATCTCTCTTCGACCAGGCAGTTCAGAGTAGGGTCTAGGGCACCGCCGTCGGGCTAAGTTCCGCCATGGCCGCCACCGCCGTTCCTCCTCCGGCTCCGGCCGGCGGTCACCTAGCAATCTGTTCCTCCGCCTCTCCCTCTATTCCCGTACCACGCCCTACCATGTTCCTTGACGAGCTGATTCCGGAGCACCTGCTGTACGGTGGAGTGGGGAAGGCGGCGGACTCGGGGTCAGGGGAACGAGAAGGGCGCGTAAGGCGTAGGGATGGTGGGCGGCCAAGACTACGTCGATGGAGGTGATCCACAGATGTGTAGGAACGGCGGCGGGAAGCGGCAGCCGTGCAAGAAGGTGCCTGAGCAGAATCGGCCCAAGAAACTCAAAGACAACTCCCTCATCCCCAACATCACTAAGGCTAGGTAACAAATCCTTTCTGAATTCTCTTATGAACTGTCGTAGTTCATGTCACCATCTTAGAGCTAGATTCAGAGAAGTGACTGACCTAGTTAGATTCAGAAAAATCTGAAAACGTATGAGATACACTTGTCGTCGGCATTTCCACATCCCAACGTGTACCACTGATTACTGAAGGAATGAGACACGTGGCCTCTGCGTGCACTTGCTCACATGTTCGCGCAACCGCTGTCAAGCTTTCTCTTCAGTTTGTTCCAACCAATTGGACTTGATCCCCTTTGCGATCTCTGCAGCCACACAGAGTATCTCCATAATTTGGTTCCTCAATTTTAAATCGGCATCTTGCACTCTGAAAACAGTAGCTTCACTTCGCTAGCTGGTAACTACTACTAACTAGTACCACACGATGTTTCCACATTATTGACTCCAAAAAAACAATTTGCTATGCTTTGAGTAAAGCAGCTAAGGTAGATTTTATACTGCTAGATTTCAAAAACAAAAATTTGAACACAAGCAGATGAAAGATTGAACCCCTTTGTTTATCCAGGGAACACAAGCAAGGTTGGGTGCCATTAGGTCCTGTTTGGCATATATGGGCTTTCTTTGACCAGTTTATTTGTCATGTTTATCATAATATGGCGTGTATGTATTTATGATGTTTTAATCTGAGCATCACTACAGGAACAGATTGCTAGGCCGACGGCAAAAAGCCCTCGGCGTAGCCCCTTTCGCCGTCGGCGTATGCTATGCTCCAGCTTGTTGTATTATTATCTGTCAATGTTTCTTACAATCCTTTCTAGACTGCTTTGCTGAGGCGCTCATCCTTTTCCATATGTTGGCTAATGCCGTTATCAAATTCTAACAATTTTATCATATTCTAGCAATTTTATCATATTCTTTTGTCACAGTACCGTTAACTCACCTCGACTTGCTGCCATGAAGTGAAGTTAATCAGTGGTGAAAAAATATATTATTTAGAAGGCTTAATTTCAATTCTAATAATTTAGCATTTTGCTTACTAAACTGAATGATGTGATGGAAAATGAATGATGTGATTGTTGAACATGAAACATCGAAAATCCTTTTATCATTGTGATGTCATGTACGTGTGTTTTCCAGTTTATCTGATACTTACTAGAAAACCATTATTATTATCCTATTTTTTATTTATGGAACATTTGTTTTCTAGTGTAAAATTATGCTTGGGCAAATATCATCAACTGATCTAATAACTGTGGTTGATCGATACAAATCAATAAGTGTTGTTGATCAATATTAGAGACAGCTAGCAAGATTTGTTGTATTTGGCTGGAGCTAGCTAGCTAGCTAGCTTTGCTTCCGTGGTTAGCTAGCTAGTTTTTCGTCTCTGATGCCGCTGTGTTTGGGCGTAACTTATGCGGGTAAGCGGCCACCGCAAGCTGGCGTGTTGTTTATGTGGACTGCCCGCATAAACCTGCATAAGTTATGTGGGAAGATGCGGCAATATGCGGGACGCCTGCAGGTCGTCCCACTTACAGCCTGACTAGACGGCACGGGCAGTACGGCTAGGCGACGGTGCGACTGGACGGTGCAGCAGCAGGACACACGGCTGGACGGCGGCGCGGGAAGCGCGAGCGAACGTGGGCACAGGCATCCTGAAGGACAGAGTCACGAGGTACAGTATAAAGGAAGGAGATGAAGACCACCTGGTGGGCCTTGCAGCTCACGCGTGACACAGAGGGACCCAGGGGATGGAACGCGTCGTATCCCCGGGGGAGGGGAATCATTTTCCAAATTATAAAGAATAATGCAGAGGTCGCCCCTCTTCTAGTATGAGGAAAGAATTTAAACCTTCCATTTTTCCTGTTCAAAATGGATTTCTAAAAAATCCTAGGATAAGTGTGCAGTTGTCGTTCCACAAGCTGCTGAAACACCTAGCATTGACCTACTCACTCATCACCGGCTCTCAGATGTTTCACTTGAGGCCTTGTTTACTTCTAGGGTATTTGAAGGGATAGAAGGGGATTATTTCATATTTCGAAATTTTTCTGACGGTCGTTTACTAGGCGGGATTTGGAAGGATAATCTCGAAATATCCTCTGACGGTCGTTTACTAGGCGGGATTTGGAAGGATAATCTCGAAATATCCTCACAAATCCATACTACTGTATTTTTTTGCTAGATTAAAAACTCTCCATTATGATAGAGTATTTTTAAAAAGGGTATTTAAGAAAATTGAAGAGTATTGGGTGAACACCAAATCTCCGCATATTCCATATTTTTTAAGGATAAAAAGCCCGGAAGGAAAAGCATTAAAGAAAACCCCTCACTAAGCATGAACCAATCTGTGGGCATATTTCTAAGACGATTCCCCAGTCTCGCAAGACAAGGAGAAAATCTTTTCCAGCAAATGCATATCGCAATAAGACATTCATATCCACATCACATAAAAGTTATACTTTGTTGGTATATTAACTCCAATCCTGAATTTTCATTGACTGCAACTCTCAATTTTATATGTTCTGTCTACAAAGAAATGCAGTCCACAAGGACACAAACATTATTAAGTTTGGGGGAAAAACAATGTATAGTTCTGTTCTAGCTGCATGAATGAAATCCTCTCTAGTTTTCCATATAAGCTCTCTTGACTGAGTTCCGTTCGGGGTCCAAAACTTTCAAAGCTAAACCATGACCACGGCACTATCTTCAGCAACCGCCTTCTCTTGTCTACCGACGCGGTGCAGGTTTCCTTCCACCACCTGGAGCTTGCTCTTCCTCATCGGAGTCGACATCTCCATAGACCCACAGCCCCACCCTGTCCTTCTTTGCTTTCTCCTGGAACTCTTCCAGGTTCTTGAGGGCTGTCTTCCTCTCCATGGTGTCCCATCTCTTGCTTCTTTCAAGACGAGCAAGCCCTTCCTGCAAATGCAGAATGAACATGTTAGGAATGAAGATGAGTTTTCAGAAGCTATGCAGGTGAGCATTGAAATATAGCTCACATGTCATATAAGCTTAGTAAGCTGCTAACTGACAACAATGTTCCCACTTTTTAAATAAAAATTACTTGCAACCACTTTAAAGTTTGGCTTCATATAACCATTTATCACATAATGCCAGCCCTGATTAGAATCAGATATTAAGGTGTCATTAGACCATCTACACCTCAAAACATCTGCTTCTTCATCAAGCTTAAAGGAACTGGTGGTTAACAATCCTAATGTATAGCATTTCCAAAGTAACACCAAAAAAAACAGCAGAGACAAGGACAAGTGGACATTGTGTTCCTCTTGTATCCTTTTCAAGGTCAATACTAGCCTCAAAAGAAATGTGAGACACTCTTGAGTTATTGTTTAAACATCCTCAAAACTGCTTGAGCGATATTCTACAACCTATTTCCATAGCATGTAAAACTATTCTCATTAAGAAAGATCCTTGTGGAAAGATCAAAGCAGACTTTGCAAAAGCTCACTAGACACTAAACGTAAGCTCACCAGCAATTCATAATGAATAACAGTCAGTAGCACAAACCTCGAGCATGGCAGCATTTATGCTGGATTCTGTCTCTGGGTCAACCAGAGTCACAATGAGAATAGTTCCAGTGCCCTGTCCCCTTGATTTTCCACCAGAAGTGTCCCGTTCTTCGATCATTGCTTGGTACTGTTTTGAACTGCTAAGAAGGCATTGACTAAGATACTCAGCTGCTTCCTGGCCACAATCATCTTCCAAACCAGGCACTTTTATGAAGGCAAGGCTGCACAGCTGAGCAAGAGCAGGAGAGGAGGATATTGATGGGTCTGCAGGACGTATGCGACTGTAAGGAACCACTTCTTGGTTACCAAAATCAATGTAGAATACTTCAAATTTATCATCTACAGACTCTACAGCTCCTCGAGGTCCATTAACAATCTGCATGAGTTATAAAGGGAAATACTTCCATTAGGATATCGGATCACTGTACTATCTGTCAAAACCTTAAACTAAGTAACCATCAGAACTTCAACAAAGAATATTCTATAACTCCTTTTCCTTGTGGTCATTTTAGCAGGAGAACGGTAGTTCTTGGAACATAAATAAGAAAAAGGTTTTATCTTAGGCGAATTATTTATTAAAATGGTTGAAACAGACACCCCAATTGTCAAGGTCGACTCGCTCACGTAGACACTGATATTTGTTAATGCACATCAAGTTAAATGGCTAATAAAAGGTCTAGTTAGAAGTAACAGAGAGCACAGTTTGACTGGTAGATGCAACAAAATATTGTTTTACAGGGAGAACTTCAGATAATTAGATATAACAAAGGAACTTTCAATGAAATTGTAGAAAATAATAAGCTACTGAGCTTCTAGTGCAATCTATGACCTTGAACAAGAATATTTAGTTAGTTTCAACTTGAGTAAATTAACTGTAGACATACCATGGCTCTATTCCAGGAGTTGTCGAGGCTAAACTGAGCAAGGACTATCTCTCCCTTCACAGGATTAAAAGCACCAATGACTGGTGCTTCTTTAAGTTTCAACGATGCAAGCTGTTGTTGAATGGAAGATACTCTCTGGTCACCTACTGTCTGGGCATAGAACTTTCCACCACCAAGAACTTCAGTAGCAACAACCTGAAGTCAGGTATCAGATCCATGTCAGCACTTTCCACCACCAAAAATGTACTATGTTCCAATATTTTTCATCAACAAACCTTGAGAATTTCCTTTTGTTTGGATGCAGAGGCTGCGCCATTGGGAACTTCTTCACCCTCAACGAAGTTCTCCCATATCTGATAAAGAGGTGTCAGTAACAAAAACTAATTAGGCACTCAAGTATGAAGAAATTTTTTACCTTCAGTTTCTGCTGCTTTGCAGACTTTTCAGCTCTTGTGAGGACATTGGCATCTGGAATCCTGTCTAAAGCAAAGGAATTAATCTTGGCCAAACCAGCCTCCAAGAGAACAGAAGACATGTTGGTCTTTGACTCCCACAAGGAACCTATAAATGTTCCAGTTCTATCAACTGCTTCAACCTCAACCTGCAAAATAATTTGGTATCCTTTAGATATGGAAGAAGGAGAAATGGACAAAGCACAGAGATAGCAGAAGTCATACTTCCACATCACGCTGTAGAATCATCCTCCTCATCAAAGCAATAGCTTCACTCGAGTAGGGCTCATCTTTACCAGGGCACCTAACACCCGACAATGAAAAGGCAATGCTGCAAGTCTCCTTTGGAATTGTTAGTTTGAAACGATGGCCACTGAAAATATATTCAACAATGGCAGTATGCCTTCTATTCCGCTGTAGGAAGGGAAGGAAGTCTTTGGCCTTCTTTGCATTAACCTGAGGTGATATGCATCGATTATAAGTCAATAAAAAGGTGCTGAACAAATGTCAATGAAATATAATGGAGCAAGCAAAAAAATTCAAACCATTGTTAAATCTGTTATATGCATCGCAGGAGGAAGTTTCTCAGAATGGACTCCTTTCTTTGCTTTCTCAGCACGTGAGTGAGCAGCTAATAGAACATCAAAGTAATGTGATCTTTCCTCATAGTCACGGTGTTTCGATGTCCTAGCAAAGCCCCGTGAGAGCAAAAGCTCAGCAACATTAATTCTAGGCTGGTTGCCTGTGCTTGGAATAGAAGATGTGTCATCTCCGACGGCCTGCGATGGCGAACCTAGAAAAACCGAACCATAATCCAAAACTCTGGTATCAGCCATGTTTGTTGCGGGCACACCATTCTGTCCATCCATGGTGCTGATCCTTCTAGAATATTCCATTTCCACGCTCACCTAAAATTTTGAAGAAAAAAAAGGAAACATCAGTCACCTTTTAACCATTGTAATTTCAGTCAGAATTTGGTCAGCCCCAATACATACTTGTTTGCCAATCAACCGTGTGCGCAAAAACTCCTTAGATTCACGAGCAAAAACTTCAGGCTGATTGTCCTCTCTGCGAGGATTGCCTAGCTTAGGAGCTCTAATACTTGAAAGATTAACCCGTCGTTCTGCTGAAGGACTGCCATATGGAGCAGCATCGTCAGCAACAATAATACAATCTCCGCTCACAACTTCTACCACCTATGAAGACATCAACATGAACTAAATTAGTTAAAAGTCACATGAATGATGATAAAAAGAGTGAAAAGGTGCAACCCACTTTTCCAGTGAATTTCTGGTCATGGATAGGCTTCGAGTCTGTCACTGGTGGCTTAAATCCATTCCACATTCGCAGTTGTTCATTTTTTGCCTTAAGTTCAGCATTCTTCAGCTTAATTTTGACTTCAACATCTAGCATGTTAGCACTCCACTCAACATATTTCGCAAGACCCTGTAATGGAAAGGTTACAGGACAATTAGAAATGCAAAATGTCTGACAATTCAAAGAAACAATTTAGCAATGATTCCTTAGAATGAATATAATGTGAACTCAACACAAGTATGGATAAGCAGTTAGTCGTACATTTTCAACAAGCTCAAGGGACAAGTCCTTTGCAGTGTCACCATCGGGGTAATACACCGAACCAATTATATTATTAAAACTGTCTGTGCCCTCCACCACAATCCGCACCTAGAGAAAAACACAAATAGTAAACTAATGAAAAATATGATAAATGTTGACTCCAAAGATGGGACAGAAATTGAAACAAAAGGTGGCTTACATCTCTGTTCAGAACTCGAGTCTCTGTGAAGTGCTTAGCTTGTCTTCCAAACCTGTCTGGTGGAATTTCAGTAGAGACAGCTGATGCAGCAAGCCTTTGTGCTGTTGTCAGTGGTGCAGCTTCCACGGAATCGTCACCATTTGTAGTCTCTTCGGCGGTGCCCTCCACCTCAGCAATAACAGTAGGGTTCGGTGGGCGTCTCCCCATGGACGGAGCCTACATTTCATTGTTCCTAATGTTTACCTTCTAAAGTAGGAAGACATGTGGAAGCAAATAAAAGCTATATAGATAAGCAAACCTGTACTCCAGCAACATATATCTGGACAAACTGGAAACTTGGGAGCAAGTAAACACGAACAGTACTGCCATCACGAACTTGTTCAACAATTGCTTCCAGACTCTTGCCTTTATTCGCAACCGCAAAACCCTTTGCATCAAAACCACTTGATTCACCAATTGCTGATGGTGGAAGATCTCTTATCGATTCTTCAGCAGCACCAGGTTCCTATAAGTTGGGAGAGAATTAATGCAAATAAATGCTAGTCATCATTCAATAAATATTTGTGCCATGCAATTAAAAAAAAGATGGTTGCAGGATAGGAGAAACCCCCAAGAAACCCAACCTTGCTCCAACGCCCTAGACCCTGTTGCTTAGCAACTTCCTCCAACCTTTGCAGCTCAGCAAGCGATGGGCTTTGTTCACCTCCCTTCGGGCCTTGCTCCTTTACCTGATCAAGCAAATAAGATTAAAAATAACCGAAACATCTTGCACAATTAAACGATTGAGGAAAAAGTAAATGGTCATTACCCTTGCCCATCCTGCAGCTACTACCAAGTAGGCAACATTCTTGTCGCCAAGGTAAACAGTACCAAATTCGCGTCCGATGTTAGGAGCTGTGTAATCCACTCTGAATGTGACCTCCTGCAATAGGTTTTAGTTTTTCATTTTCAATAGGAATAGAAGATTTTATGTGAGTACACTGAATATAATATATGAATAGGAGATTCTGGAACATATTTCATTTTCACATGGTGTACCTTTCCTATGCAGTGTTTCCTCAGAAACTCCCTGCTTTCCCAAGCAAATGGCTCATCCACTCCATTACGACGAGCCTAGAGCGACATGAACTTTTGGATTCAACAAACAAACACAAAGGGAGAAAATACTAAAAGGTATCATGCAATAAGTATCAAACATTCAAACTTTACTATAAGTGCATCCATATATGTTAAACTATATGAACAAAGCGCAATAAAACAGCAAGAATAATAATAACACAGTGATGGGGAAAATTCTAGTGAAAATATGAACTTCCATTGGCTCCCAAGCATAAAACGGTAACCACTACAGAGAAATGTGGAACCAGGCATCAGGCTAGCAAGGCTTCAACCCAGGGCCTAGTTCCAAAGGCCCGTAGAAACTACCATGTAAAACAAAACAAAAAAGTCTAATACATCTCTAAAAGAGCTGGCCCAAACCAGGCATGGACTAGCTCTGCCCCTGGCTATAGACTAAACAATGACTTCCTCTAAATTCATGGCAGAATGAACACATGCTGTAAGTTAAAATGCCAAACATTGTCACCAAGAGAAGGTGCAGATTGAATCTTACCATCCTTGGGGCCATAAGGTATGACAGAGTGATGGACTTCTCTGGTGGGATCTCTGCCTTCGTACTCCCCATGATGAGAAGGCAGTCCCCAGAAGTCACAGCCTTCACCTTACCCCTTAGCCATCCTGAAGCTCCTGTGTTCGATGCCATGATAGCAGCTATATGCTGCAATTAAAAGGAAATGGAATTCCATCAGCTGTTAGGACAAATTTAGTTGAGTGCACAGCGAGAACTGTACAGCTATACCCATTGGCATTTGTTTATAGAAGAAACTCCGTGAGTGCACAGAGAGAGTCCCAGGACTCGAACACTGTCCGGCAGCTTGCGCACTCACGCTGCTTACCAACAGACTGACAGCCCGTTCTCCGCACTGAATGTATGAATCCACAATATAACGTAATGCTCAGAAGAAATCCCCCAAACATACATGCACAGAGCTGCAACACTACCAGCCTTCCTAATTTGGAACTAGCACTAGCACCACACAACCCATACGTGATCCGGAAAAATTACGATCTCAATAACCAAAACAGAATCAAACCATAGTAGCTGACCAAGCAGAATAAAAACACTGTGAGACAAGCGCTGCGAAACCCCAGGCCTCTAGATCTGTGACCCGATGGACCTCAACTGCACATATACATCTAGTGGTGTTGAAGTCTGTCGAGTCACGTATCTAGAGGTTATGGGATTCTGCCGCAGCTGTCGGTTTTTTGGTTGTCTCGCAAATTGATTTTGCTTGGTGGAGATCGGATTCCTAAAGATCCCATGTGTGTTGCTTGGTAATTTTTGTGAGAGTTACACTTGAGACTAATATGTTACAATGTGCATTGCTCTGCCTCTATGTCACTCTCTAAGCCATGTCACAGAGGTGAAGTATGAGCGACCCAGGATTGGTTGGACTCTTGCAGGATTTTTTTGGTGGGGCCAAATCTTGGGGGTGCAATCTCTCCCAAGTTTCCTTTTAAGGCAACATGTGCGTACTATGCAATTTCCTTTATAGGATAAGAGTCTGACAAGTTGCCCGGTCTACCTGCTGACCACTACAGGTTCCTAGTTTCTACAAATCTAGGATTCTTACTGCTGATATCCCCCTACCGTCTCAACCTAACATATTTGTAGTATTGGTATTAAGTATTTGCATGGAGAAAGACTAGATCTACGTACGTTAAACCCATGAAAAACAAATCTGCATTCCTTTCAAGACAGATCCTACGAAATCGGCACGTTATTACACCTAAACGGCCAGAACTACCGCTGAAACACGAAAATTAAAAAAAAAGAAACACGAAAATTAAAAATCGGTCAACACACGAATCAGAAACACTCCCGACGAACCATCTCAACATCTACGGCACATGTATGACTCTCCAAAATCCTAGTATACAAAACGGGCTGAGGAAAACTATGAAAATCGGCAAAACAGAACAGATTACCCCTAAACCTCGTCCCAGCATCGAAGACAAGATGCCCGGTCTACCTTCACGCACCGGGAAGAGATTAGAAACGGAGAGCAGAGCCGCGTCCGGCTAGACAGGAACAGACAATTTTTCCACCAGCCATCAAGTGGTGCAGATGCATCGGTTTCGACGAGCAGCTGCGGTGAAACCAATCAGAGCGAGGAGGAGAGGGATGGGGTCTCTCACCTTCGGGGTCAGGCTTCCGCCTCCCGATCCGCTGGACGGATCGCCGCCGGGTCCGGCTGCCGCCTCCTGATCCGAGGAGAAGGATCTCTGATCCCGATCTCGGGTGAGGGAGGGAGGGAGGAAAAAAAACGCACGAGTGGGAGCAGCTGCTCAGTAACAGGGGGCTGCCTGCCTTTTTATCGACGTGTACGAAGCTTCTTTTGGGCTCGCTGCCGCGGGCTGCTGACGGGCTGGGCTGCGCTGCTTATCGCTCCCGGCACGTGATGCCTGTTATGCGGTTAGGAGATTTCGTGATGTGTCCTAAGGAAAAAGGTTTCGTGACGTGTCTGAAAAGGAAAAAAAGAATGACGAGGCTACACGGGGTATTGCTATCTGGAGTTTTGTTGCGGTGGCAGAAAGAGCCGGACGTGGCTGTACTCCGTTCCAAAGTGCGTCTCAACAGAAAGAGGTTAAAGTTTTTTTTTCTAAAACCATTATCCTTATATATACAATAAAAAATAAATAAAACATAATATCTACTAGATATTAAATCTTGCAATCTATTAGTTCCAAAAATTCTTGGATTCGATTACTTTACCATTTTATTTTTTAGTAAATTTTAATTTCGTAGATACTGAAGAACGGATAAGTCTAGCGAGTGGTCGACCGTTATAACCTTCTAGCGCGGTAACTTCCGACCAGATCCACCTGATCCAAATTTGGAAATCTTGTCAATTCTCCTTTTGATTGCCGCATTTCTCGCGCCCTATTTTAGTAAATTTCAATTTTATATAAATACTAAAGAGTGGACAGGTCTAGGGAGCGGTCGGCCACTTTAACCTTCTAGTGCGGTCACTTCCAACTAGATCCACCTGATCTAGATTTGAAAATCTTCTCAATTCTCCTTTTCATTGCCGGCGTTTCTCGCGCGCTGTTTTCCTCTCTTATTCTCTTTCCAAAAAATATTTAAGTCTTGGTTGGGCCACTATTCCCTTTTAGGCCGGTTAATTCCCTTTTGGGGCCACTTCCTTGCTATCAAAAATTCACTTTGACGCCAAGTTTTTAATTCTTTCAATTCCCTTTTAGGGATGGTGATATTTAGGGACAAAGAAAAGAGAGAATTGCACAAACCCAAAAAATCTACTTTCAACAAAAATGTACTGAAACACTTTCAACATGAATTACTAGTGCTAAAAAATCTAAGTTTCCCTGTGTGCTCAATCTTTCCCGCCAAGACCCGATTTGATACTATTTTGGAGAGAAATTTAAGGATGAGGAATGTTATAAAATCCATTTGCAACAAGAAATGAACTGCTGCTTTTGACATGCATGAACTGGTAATTTCAACTTAGAAAAAAGAAAAAGTGAGCTAGCAATTCCTGGCTATTACTCTATGCTCATTGAAATGCATAAACATATGCTTATTTTTTAGGGGGGGAATGGGAACTTGAACAAGTACAAAAAATACCGTGTAAACTTTTACGAGAAGAAACTTATATATGCATTTCTAAAATATGTGCATATCTATTTAACCCTTCGGCTTCATGTTATGGGTACAAAAATAGATTCTAGCTACAAGAGAAGAAATCCCCAAAAAATAACATTTGCACCAAACAATTTTGCTGCCCTAAATCATATTGAACCAATCGACATGGAGGATTCTGCTGCCATAGATCAGAATGAGCACAACAAGATGAAGTCTCTCCATTTTCCTCCATGGCGAATCATTCTTGGGGAGGAAAAGGGTAAAAGGGAACAATATGGAAACGAATCTCCAAATCATATCGAAACCAATCTCTTCGGCCCACACACACTAGTTGCTGCTCGCCGCCATCGAGAAAGAACATGATGCATTGGAATCTGAATACGGAGTGGGCGCTAGAGGGGAGAATGGATCCATGGCTCGTTCATCGCAAGGAAGAAGGGAAAGTAGGGATGTGCCAGTATGATAAAAAAGAGTCACCAGGTGTTCGAGCGTGTCGGCGGGGCGGCTAGGGTTCCGCTCCTCCTTCTGGTTCTAGACAGCCCCATCTCAGGGGTGGGGGAGGTGGTCCTTCGAGAGTGGGGGGAAGGAGGACGTTTGGAGGAGGCATCCCTTATGAGGAGCACGGAAGCAGGATCGTTGGGCCAGTGTGGGGCTTGCCAAAAAAGGGAAAGTGAATAGAAATGCGTGAGAGAAAGGGGATTGATGTCGCGGGAGGGCTTTGCGCGCTAGAGCGGCCGTGTCGCACGATCGAGTGCCAAGGAGGAAATTTGCTGAAGAGCGCGGA
Organism: Avena sativa; assembly: GCA_916181665.1. Taxonomy (NCBI): domain Eukaryota; kingdom Viridiplantae; phylum Streptophyta; class Magnoliopsida; order Poales; family Poaceae; genus Avena; species Avena sativa. The sequence goes on from OV702296.1 coordinate 293,397,132, forward strand.
TGCACTTTTTTGTGGAAATGGAAATGTACCATATATGGTAACCATATGTCTCACGTGGTTCATCATTAACAATAAATGGCAATCGTGTTGTGTTTCCCACATTGTAATGTATAGGGCGGTCATAACCGTTCATTGGTGTCATGCAAACTCCCCTCTATGTTGTATTGAGAGTGATTTTGATGTGCACATGGTAGTTGTGCATGTTTGCATTTTATCTCCACTCAAGCCGTATAATCCTATTTAACTAATTTTCTTAGTAGAACATAAAATTTTGGTGTACAAAATTGGTTTCAAAATTTTAATTTGAAATATTTTTTGTTAAATTCAACTCACATACTCGTTTTTATTAACTTTTTGGGTCGTGAATTTAATTTGACTCTCTGGTACAAAAAATATTTCAAACAATAATTCCTCAAACTAGTTTTGAACACCCAAATCATGTGTTCTACTAGGAAAATAAGCTAAAGCGAGTTTATATGACTTGTGTCAAGGTAAAATGCAAATGTGCACATTTACAGCGGGATTCATGCGATGTTGTATCTTGTATAACCACATAGGTTTTGATCCAGCACCACCCCCATCGGCCATCAGCCTTCCTTGGCAAACGATGTGTGATTCAAACCAGTGAACCAAAAGTGTAATGCAGACTTAGTCTGTTTCAAGGAATTAGACTGAGTTTTTTTGTTATCGAGACCACACATATGAATATTCATGTGCACATGTTATATCATGCATTTTATGCATGCGAAAAGTTCACGTGTCACTGTGATTAATGATAAGAGAGCTTACAGTGGTATCATAGATGATACCGTATCATATCACATATAGCTATAAATTTTAGTACCAAATAAAATTTGTATAAAATTTTACATTAAGATTTTACAAATCGGTAAATATAAATAGACTATCACTAGTAGGCATAGGGCTAATGAGTGACGGCGGTCAGAAAACTGGATTGGGGTATTCATATCGTGTGCCACTCATATGGATCCTCTTGTAAATGTTATCGACGGCGTGTGATGCCAATTTCCTAGTAACTAGCGTATCAAGGGGTGTTTATTGTGTGTACGCCACCAGTAATTGCAAATATTGGCGCAGGAACCGCACGCCCGATGCATGTTAAAAGATTGAACGACAGCACAAGCAACACCCTATAGTTGCAATTTCCAAACATCCAATGTTTAGGCGGTCTTCGTTCAAATCGGTGCCTTTTATTAAAATCTTAGAAGGTATTACAACTGATTTAAAAAGATTAAATCGGTGGGCAGAGAGCTGTCCGCCATTATTGGCAGCCTTTAACCTGCATCGACATGCTCCTCGGGCGCTGCATGCGCCTCCTCCTCGTGCTCCCTCATCTCTCCGGCGCTCGACGATGACTGGCCTGCCCTCGCCATGGTATCTACCTCCTGTGCCGCCATAGTAGCCGGAGCCTCACGCCGGCATGCTACCTCCACCGCTTCCCGAGCCCGGTAGATGGCCCTAAGTGTCCTCCATAGCAGCCTCCACCACCTCCGCTTTGTGAGCCATAGTCCCTGAGAAGGGTAATTCCACAACAAGCATCAAGGTGGTGTGAGTTCTCGCCGGCCTTGGTGGTTGTTGTCTTCTTGAGTACGATGACGTGCAAGTGGCTACCTTCTTATTTCTGTGTCGGTGGAACCTCTCCTGCCTCGTCCATCTCCTCCCCTCAGTTTCGCCGGTGTGTGGCCTTGGATAAACTGTGAAAGGGAGAGGAGCAAATCCGGTGTATTGTGTGAAGAGGAAGAGGTTCGGTCGGCTTATTTATATAAAATAGGAAGAGATATGCCCGCTAATTGATGGCGTTTATTATCCGCTAGCAAGTCACGGGCTCCGCTCACTTTGGGCAGACGAGCGATGATGTCAACCATCTATTAGCTCAATATCAGCGGCGTGGGCCGATGCAATGCACCCGATACGTATCTAAAGGTGTTATTGATGTCCCTCCATGGGGTTCTTAGGCTGGCTGCATGACGTGAGCCATTGGATCGGCCTCTGAAACGAGATCTGGACCGTTCAATGGTGTAAAGACAGTTTTACCCGCATGTACAGTAAAAAACGAAAACACTGGCTGTACACCCTTTCCTACACAGAGCTTGTGCTTCTCTCTAGCCACCCCCATTTAATTCTCGTCGATATCTTCCAGGCCCGTCTCTCAGCCTCCTGCGCGAATTCCTGTGGCCGCTTTGCACGCGTTTTAACTCTGGCAGGGGCAAACGCCCACCCACCCTGCCGGCTCATCTCCCGCCCATTCCCTGCCCATCCCGCGCCTGTCCCGCTCCCACGTCGTTGTTAGTTACGTTCCAGCCCACCGATGGACTGGCTCTTTTTTACCCGCTTGCTATCTACTCCCTACGCTGAGCGTGGCCCCTTTTTTTCGGGCGTCTGCTTGTCAGCGGGCCTAGCACGAGGGTGGGTGACGCCGCCCGTGGTGGTCGCGAGGCTCCTCGCGCTGGGGCAGGCCCGGGTTTTCCTCCTGTTGTGCGCGTGTCTATTCTTACTTTCCGTCCGCCGTCGGCCTCCGCCCCTCGCGCTTCCCCTCCCTCGCTCATCCCGCGTCCCTCCCCGGTTCTTCCGCTTCTTCGCCCTCCTGTTGGAGGGGTCGGCGGCGGCTGTCTTCCCTGGCTTCACTGACGACGCCTTTTTCCTCGCCATGGGAAACTCCCATCCTCGCGACTCCTCCAATCTCCCACGTCGCCGCTCCCTTGAGCAGCTCCGGCCTCCACCCGCGCCGCCGTCGCGCACTTGCGGTCACAGGGAGGAGCACATGGGTGGGAGGCCGTCGGGAGGAGCGGAAGGACGCGGTGGCCTCACGGTTTCAAGATCGAGCCGGTGCCTCCCCATCTTCGTGGCAAGGGTGCGGCCGGCGCTTCTCTTCCGCGTTGCAGAGCAGCGCACGGCGAGCGGCGTATCGGTTTGGGACATGGCCTGCCTGGCGTCCTCCACCTCGTCATCATCGCCGACGACGCGAGCTAGCGGCGTAGCAGTCTTCCCTCCTCCGCCTCGTCGTGGTCAAGGACGTGCATGTCCTCTCTCTCTCTCTCTCTCTCTCTCTCTCTCTCTTTTTGCTGCAACAGGTCACTAAAAGTTAGACCCTAACTGTACCAAGCTCTCCTTTTGACGTGTTGCTTGGAGCTGATGTGCAGCTCTTCCTACGAGATGGGTTCCTTCTACTATTTCCTTGTCTATAAGTTGTTTATTTACTCAATCAAGTGACTTCCAATCTCAGATATATGTGAATGCTAGCTGTTGTAGGCAAGATAGCAAGAAGCCAAGTAAAAGAAGTGGAGACTCGAGATTCAGGGTATGAATCTAAACTACTTTTGTTGCAAGCTGTCGATTTCTTGGTGAATGCTACAAATAATGTTATATTGCAAAAAATTGAGTTTCCTGTACGATCTGTTATGATACAGAGAATCATGCCTTTGATCTAATATTTAGAACTTAAGTTCTTTAACACATTAGTTAACACATTGTTTGATAGATTTTTTCCTGAAATTTGTGGTAGCTTGTCCCTAAAATATTTACATGACTGGTTATCTGAATCCATGTGGAAACAACAAGAAGTATTGTTGGGAGGTTTTGAAGGAAGAAGAACGTGAGGTGGATCAACAAGCAACAAAAGAACATGATTTTTTTTTAGTTTTTGCTTCTGCAGTGACACCACATTTTTGGTTACCTTAGAGGTTAAATTGTATGGGGTCACTTTAGATAAATGGTTCTGTTAAGTGAACATAACACTCATAGTTTCTTGCTCGTCAGGTTCAAGAGAACGGGGATGAATTGGCGAAGATATAAGCTGATTGTGCAATAGTATGACGAGCCACTCATATTTTCTGTGAGTAACTGAATTAGGAGATACATGTGGTAAATTGTATCAGCAAGCAACAAAAGGACATGCTTTTTTTAGTTTTTGCTTATGCAGTGACACCACGTTTTTGGTTACCTTAGAGGTTAAATTGTATGGGGTCACTTTAGATAATGGTTCTGTTAAGTGACGTAACACTCTCAATTTCTTGCTTGTCAGGTTTAAGAGAATGGGGACGCATTGGCGAAGATATAAGTTGTTTGCGAACAGTATGACTGGCCACTCATATTTTCTGTAAGTAACTGAATTAGGAGATACATGTGGTAAATTGTGTATGTTTAAAAACAGTCCAAATGCTCAGAAAATTGGAGATGAACTACAAATAAGATGGTACTAAATTAACTTTTTACTATTTGAGAGCACTACAAGAACTTCAGAATACTTTTATACGAATTGAAGCGTAAATGGCCTGAAACTCTTTTGAGTGTAGGATAAAACAGCCATGAGGTTACGCACCATGTATGTTAGTACTAGAGAGTTCACACAGTAGTCAAAAGCTAACTTTTAAGGAGAAGCGTCAAAATTATTTTCCTTTTTTCTAAGGCAAGTGGTTCAGTTTTCTGGTGTTTCCATAGGTATAAGTATGTTACCATGGAGTGGAATACTAATCAACACAAAAAGTCTGCATATATATATTTTTACATCTGATCTTCAGAACTCAGATAAAAGGTTTTGGAATGTGGATGACACACTTTTACTATCATGAAAATCCTTACATTTCCCAGGCTGAATATGCCATTGCAGCTGACAACATCTTGGGCACATTCACACTATTCTATAGCTCTAGCTTCCAAGAGTGAATCTATCATGCATTTATGTAATCTTGATTGTGACTTGCAAATTTAGCAACCATGTGTTACAGTTTGACTGTTATTATAACTGCAGATCAGTACCATAAATACAAGTTCAGTTAGTGATACAAAACATGGCTACATGACTTGACTTTTTGGATAAAGGAATTTCATGTCAACCCTACTGTGATAAACTACTGATGTTTTGGTTAATAGGTAGTTGTAGTGCTTTTGATCAAGATGGGTTCTCACTGTCTGGCCTCGGCTTATTCCCGGTAAGGCCCTACCAACTGTATCTGTAAAACTAATATCTCTAAGAATAATATGTTTGTACTCTGTTTTTTATTGCAGCACTGAAGAGAGACATAGATGGGGTAGTATATAGAGAGGTGTGGTGAAGGTGGCGACTGTGGAGCATCGGCAGTGCGATTAGATGGTTTATATTCAACCCTAGGTCATGAATCATTTCTCTTCTATTCCCCACGAAAATCATCATTTCTCCAGGGTGATGGAAAATAATCTATTTATTGACATATCCAATTGTTTCTGTCTTTTTTGCAACTAATGATGGGAATGCAAAATTACCCGAAGGGACACAAAAATCTATTGATGTCTCTTCATTTGCATTTAATTTGCTATTTGATGCTGGTAGAGAAGTATCATACTTTTGTATATTGGTGCTTTCTTTGTGGCAAGATTGTTTCTATCTCAGTTTATGAGTCCAGTCCAATCCAATCCAATGCATTTTTAGTTGCAGCACTTTTGGTAAAACGTTAAGAGATGCATCATATATGATATCCGATGATACGTACCTCAAGGTACAAGTGGTTAATATTAAAATATATCCCTACAGGTGTTGCAGTGGTCAATAGCAAGGTGTCTTACTATATCCTTTAAGTTCATTCCATTCAGCTCCAGTTTGTTTATGCAGTTGCTTACACTACTAGCATGATGTCTACTATCTTATCTCCATAAACTAAATGTGTTTTATTCATGCCAATAGTGAGTTTGTCATCAAGGTTTCACAGAGATGATTGCATAATTTTTTGTAGGTTATATCATTGGAGATTGCTACCTGAATGCTGTTGATGTTTGTTGTATCTGGGATTCTGCTTTGTTGCTGGTAAGCTTTAGTCTTTGAATGAGATATTTTCAGGATTATGTTCTACTACATGTATTTCTCTTATATTTTTCCTGTTAAGAGAAGTACGATAAGAAATATAGGTGTGTGACCTGAGCAAAATGTATTTCTTACTTAATGAACTACTATTCATAATTTAGATATGGTTAATTTCCTCTTCTATTTTTTATATAAATGACCAATACTTGGTTAATTTATTCACCCATTAGGCTTCTACGTTAGTGCCCACTGCCCACTTACAGTTTACTATTATTGTCCTACTTAGTGAATGAGGAGTGATCTCGGGATCTAATTTTGATATACGTTGGTAAATTCTAATTTGGTATGGTTCAGTGTATTTTGTTTCTACCTTATTTCTTTTGAGAGTGAGTTGTTCTTATTTTCTTTCTCCTTCAGGAATGTCCAATTCTCGATATTTGTGATGCTTTATGTGAATTCTGTTCCAGGTCCTAAAAAGGATATTTCGGCACCCTATTATGCTTCACACACGTAACATCATTGGCTAATATTTTGACCACATATATATGTATTTAGCACACTTAGGTACATAAGGTGCTACCCGGTGGTAATTAATCATTAGAATAGAGCTATTTAGGATGCTCCTTTTTACTAAGAAAACATATGCATCTGTGTTTGGACATTTTACTCTGTTCTCCTGTTATTAGGAACATGATCCATGTTCTTAATGACTACTCAAATTGGTGTACACCATCATCCCATTTCTATCTCGGCACCATGAGAACTCTGAAGTGGAGATATTCATCCTACTGGGTTCAACAGCGATCTGTCGCCTCAGACTGTTATTTTCTGATGTGGGAAATGCGTGACAGAATGCTGAAAGCCCATGGTAGCCATGTAGTTTTTTCTGCTGGTACTAGCTCTGCACGAAACAATGTAGAGAATTTGGAGCGAGGTTGAATTTTTAGCCATACATATGTGGTAGTAACCTTCACCATATATGCCATTTCCCCTTCTTTTTTAATAGCAAGCCTGATAGATTTATTGGCCTGGCCCGTGGCCACAAGCTTAAATGATGTATATATTCAACAATATGATCTTGTGCTCGCTGAACTTACCGAGTTCCTTTTTCCCTTTGATGTCCAGAGTTTTATACCGATGCAGGTCCGTATAATACATTAAAAAAATATGTGCAGATAATCAAAGAGTGCAACAGGAACTACAAAGACTAGGAGAGAATAAATCGGCCGGAGTCATTTGGAATCTTATAGATGTATGTCTAATGTTATATGTTTTAGATTTTGACAAGTACTATATTAATGATGTGATCGAGCATGCCCTCTTTGTAATATGGCATAATATCACCTTTTGTATGGTATGTCACGATGCTATGCTCTGTTGTGTAATGGTTGCTGCTACATATTACTAGGTCCTTATATGCGCCTTGCCGTGCCTTTCCCTAATTTTATGCTTCTTTTCATTCCAATATATGTTGTCAGGCTATGCGATGGAGACACACGAGGCGGCAACCACATCCTAGCAGCGACAGCCTAGGACGGAGATCCACTTAGGTGGCCCGGCCTGGGACGAAGATCCATGTACCTGTCATGGAGCTTCTGTAGGCTGCCGTGACATCAGAACCAAGTGAATGGCAAATTGTTGGTGTAAGCATATTTTGAAAGGAAATAATTGTTTTTGCATTTTAATGTTGTTGGAGCTGATGTTGTGTTGTGATTGGAGGTGTTTCGTGCGTGATCACACCGCAGTTTAGGATACACTTCTCATATACTGCTGGCATTTTTTGCACATGATACATGCTACTTCCACTATAAAGCAGCTAGTGGCACAAAGAAATGATGAAAACTGACTGCAGCTATTTGGTATACAAAAATTCAGAGAATGCTTCAAGTTATGAGCTAGGTTTAGAACATGAATACATGCCCCACTATCAGCTTGATATGTGCCATATAGGTTCTCTGAAACGGATGCACATAAGACAACTTAAGTGGTTCTTATTCATAGTATCACCCGAACCACCTTTATTAGATTTAGGAGAAGAGCTCCTCCCTTCCCTCAAAATTAAAAATGAGAAAAGCTCAATCTACTAGCTACAGTTTAATCAGGCCGCATCAAGTCATGAAAAATAAGAGAGATTCAGTTCGAACACAAGTCAATATAAGAGGAATTCGGTTTCATAAAACACAAGAAGTTTTACCGCTGTGAATTCCACAGGATCATGCGCTAGCGATTAAGTCATGCTTCGTTGGCTGGCAGTACAATGATTTGACAAAAAAAACTAAACGACATACTCCTACCCTTAACACGCATCGTCTATGTAAACCAACATTTCTGAATGGTGGACAGATCACAATCACTCTATTATATTAATAGAAAAAAAATAGCCAATAAATTATACATGGGTATATATTAAAAAAAGATACATATTGCTATTTTAGTACTTATAATTTTAGCCACACATACTATGAGTATATCGGGATGGTGCGCCAAGGCGCACCCCTAAATCTAGTTTACTAGAGGTGTGCCCACGAACGACCACGCCTGCAATATCTACCGCTAATCGAACACGTGGGTCCTAGTTGTCGGGTGGCGTTGCTCCCATCACGTCACGCCTCCGATACCTCCTGGGGCATTGCCAGTTTTCATGTGTTGCTAGTTTTAATAGGGCATGTGGAGATGACAATGCACCCTTAGTAGGTTGTCTCCTATAAGACTTTTCCTAGTAGTGTACGGTAATACTATATGATATAATTCACTATAGAAATAGTATTATATGCATGATATTAGTGTATGGTACCCACTATGACCATCCTTAGTAGAGTCTGGTTAATGTGAGGGGATGATTTTTCTACTCCAATGTGCTATGCTGATGTTTACCGATTAATCGAATCGACCTCGGAGGGAGGGGAGGGGGGCTCGAGAAGGGTTCTCTAATTTGCTTTACCGCACAATGTTCGCCACTCTGGACCACTAGGAATAAGTTTACTATTGAAAAACTTTTCCTAACCAATCAGACTCTTTGTATAAAATGATCTCTTATTTGCATCTATGGGTGCACGGGGCTAAAGCAAATGACAAGACGGTGCTTTAGTCTGTCATCGCCATGCTGAAGCATGGTACCCTTAGTTATACATGGAGCGGCCAGGGACAACAACGAGGCATGGTACCCTTAGTTATTCTTGTGTCGGTGCCCTTTGTATCCCTACCCCATTCGGGCATGCTTAATCAACATTGTATCTCTTGTAATCTCATAAACTACTATATTGCACTTTGGCCATCGTTGGCTTTATTAATTTAAAGTCAGGTTCTAGTCGAGCCTTATGTCTAAAACAAGTTTGCTACCCCTGTGAGAGCTATCATGTTATAGGCATGAGTATATAATATAGACTTGTCAATTGATAGCTATATTATTTTGTGTGCATATGAGTAGAATGTGCCACTACCGCAGTTGAAAACGAACAGTTCTTATATTCAGTTCTTTTGGATAGACGATGATGAGTATTTAATGAACCATGTCACGATTGAAGTTATTTAGAACTGAAACATTTTCAATTCTCCAATGCAGTGGCGAAGCTACAAACACATTCCTGGGCGGGCCAAATTAAAGAAGAAAAAAAAATGTTTTAGCCAGTGTTTTGCTAATGTCATCGGGTAATTTGGAGCTACAGATGATTTTTTTCGAATTATCCAATCTCTAGCTAAAATTTTGGAAATAATAATAAAATACATGTACTATGTTCTTGTAATTGAATGGTAATCCTAAAATCTATTAAGCAAACGTTCATGCATCACTGCGTGCTGGCTCGCCGTGCTATCCGGCCCCGCTTTTGACATGTAGGATCCGACATGGCGGTGAACTCCATGCGCGGTGATGTGGCCGGTGGTTCAGGCAGATTATGCGTGCATTAACCCTAGTGCGCGACGGTTGTTCAATGTGTCGAAATCAATTCGGGTCAGCATTTTCTCGCGCAGAAGCTCGTCGCTCGTCGCAGTTGAGGTACATGGACTTCTCCATCTCTGATGCTGCCCATTTTGCTCCCTCGTGGCCGCCATTCTGTACGGAATCAACGACCAAATCAATGAAATCCCTACTACCCAGATATTATTTAGCGGAAGAACAATGGTACTTCCTCCGTCTTAAAATAGATGTCTTAGATTTGTCAAAATTTGGACAAATCTAAACACTATTTAGTATTCCCTCCGATCCAAATTATTTGGCTTAGATTTGTCTAGATTTTGATTGTATCTAGACATGGTTTAGTATTAGATTCATTTGTATCTTGAAAATTTAAGTCAACTAATTTGAGTCGAAGAGAGTATATAAATTTATCTAAATTTTAATAAAATTGTGACATCTATTTTAAGACGAATGGAATAGATTTTTTTAACGAAAGAAGAACAATAGGGGAATGGCCGATGACCGACATCGTCTTGCAGTGCTGTCGGACCGGTTTTGGGTTGCTTTAAATGTTGTTTTGCTAGGATCAATGCGTATATATAGATTTCTTGGCAAAATCTTGGGCGGGCCATGGCTCGGTTTTGACTCCATGTAGCTCCGCCGATGCTCCAATGTTTCCAAGGCAGTTGTCACTACACTATGTGGTATAGTTTCCATGACGATTTTTCTCTTTTTACATTAATGGAATATATGGTTACTCAAAAAACTGAAACAACAACTTTACTAAATCTTTTTTCACCTAAATGAAGAAGTGGCATTTTCTATCCATTTAATTATGTCATTGCCAAATTTCTCGCCTAGAATATTTTTTTATATAAATGGAACACATGCACATTTTGTATTTTCTCATCAAAAATTTGATTTATTTGTAGGTTTGGGTGAATTCCACTTCATTCTCCAAGAAAGTATGTGTTTTGATTTGACTAAATACATTATGAAGCTTATTCCTTTTATTTTATTATAAGAATAATTTTTTTGAAACATGCTGATCTTACAAGTTTATAGAAAATTAAGAAAGAAAATTTTAATTTTGGCATTTACGTTTTATACTCTGTTCTAATCTCATGTTTTCGCTTTGTTCCCCTTGATCTTCTAGATGTGGTCCATGGCGCTCTGCAACTTGGCCTTACACGCACTATGAGATATTTTTGGGCTTGCCATAACAAATTTAGTGTTTTTAGTAAAAATACAAATACTTTCATTGATTTGTGTTACCTATTATGGAAAATAATTGTTCTTTTTTGTGGTGCTAGCCTGCAATTATACAGGTTTTGTTCCCCTTTGTTGTCCGAGAAATATTTAGTTTTCTACTTAAGACTATATGACGTGCTTTTATTTTCTTTATATGAATAGTTTATCTTGTTACTTAAGCTACAGTTAGTACATGGTCAGTGCTTCATCCACGTCGAGGTAAAAATTGCCCCATGTTTATTGTTATATAATATCAAGCAAAATTCATATTTGCAGTTTTATACACCCCATGAATTTGTTATCATGTTATTATACATTTTGTTACATTTTTATGTATGTTAGTTATAATGATAGAATCTCAACCTAGGGTACTCGACATATTAGGTGTCGTTGATTTAGTAGGAAATAAAAAATAGGACATGGCATATTTCATATATTTCGTGATGAATAGTGATAAGCAGGTTTGATCACCGTAATTTATTTCTATGAAGGTGGAAATAGAAAGCATAATTGCACAATGCCTTGCTAGGATAATAAGATGTACATCCTCCTCCTGGGGAGAACACCATGAAGGCCCAATCATTTTTGCTGCATATAAGGTTTTCGTTTGTTGCTATTAAATACATTCCATGTCTTATCATGATAATCTTTTTATTTTATTCTATTGTGTATATAAGGTTACTACCATTATTACAGAGTATTTCAGTCCATGCTACTTTGTATGATTTTTTAATTGTTTGACCTCTGTAGCATTAGCTTAATGAAAAAATCATATTATGGCACCTAACATATGTATGGTATATAACGACGGGTCCATATTAGAAATTATTGATTGAGAAACACTAGCTTACCTGAGTTATTGCATATCAATTGTTCAGGTATAGAGCTAAAATAATGTTCAGTACATTCATTAATTCCGAAAGAAATATCTCCATCGGTTACCTGCACATCAACTAAATCTCCCCTCTACTCCATGGTGGCAAGTAGGTTATCTGATATAGCTATTTTTTAATATCTTTTCCACACTTTTGCAACTAGATGATGTTTTAATGGCTACCATATGTAACCCAATTGGATTATTGATGTTACACATTCATTTGGGTAGCAAGTGGTAGTGTTATATGTGTGACTATAACACTTAACATTGAACCAAAATATGCCCCCCACCCCCGCGCACGCTAGCAACCGCCCGATCCCGCATCTAGATAAGTGTTGCCGGGTTGGTAATGACAGATAGGGTATCTCATGGTACTAAGTAGAACACGCAGCACAAGATGCGCATCCGTACGACAAGACCGCACACGACAGGACCACACAAATAGTAGTTAAGGTGAAGGAGCGCAGCCAGGCGGCGCGCGAACATAGACTGTTTTAGTTTTGAGCATATATCAATAAACTTTATGTGAAAGCTGCAATAATTACTGCGAATAGACTACCGATGAGGGCGTTGGTGGCTCTGCCACCAGAGACACGCACAACCAAGTGAGGGCGGTCAGTTTGCTTTATGATTTTTGTTTCAGTTTTTGCTTCACGATTTTTGGTTTTGCAGGACAAACAGCTACAGGAAACACGGCTAGACAAAACAAAGGTGTTGGCTTTATCCTTGACTGAATACTAAATGCATGCGAGTACTAAATGCACCTGCTTGATGGCCATCATTTTTATGCTAACACACTCACTGCATGCATGTGAATACTAAATGCACCTTGCTGCCAAGAGTTACATGCTGACAAATTTCTCTGACATAACAACCCAAAATTAGCTATTGATGCATTTAATAAACATCATCTAATATACTATTGACACACTAGCATGAATCTCTGGCATTGAATCGGACGCTACCAGCGGCGGCGGGGGGAGCACAGCCACCCCGTGGTGAAAACTCCACACCCTAACATTGAATTAAACATGCCTAGATAATTTTGAATTAAGAATGGGTAGATAACATATTTGAATTCTCTATTCTATTGGCAAAAATGACATATCCATATATAGAAAAGAAAGTGAGATTCAAGTGGCAGGTACTGAAACTAGATGGAAGTTATATTAAGATTCGTTCTTCAGTGATGAGATTGACTTAGACACATGCACTTCAAGAAATTCAAACTTGAATGCTCCTCTATTACGCTTCGGGATGTCTAAATTATCTCGTGTTATAAAACTCCTAATCTCTAGCATACCGAGAAATGGAGAAAAATAACTGAAGATGTTCCTATTCACATGAAGGTAATTCAATCACTTTTAGATTTTTTTTCATATGTTTTTTCACTATAGAAAGTATTTCATTTTGCAATGGATTAATCCGGAAATCCAAACATTTGAATGATTGATAATTTATTACCTTAATTTGTCTATATTCCTGTAGTTAGTAACACACCATAGATATTGTAGTGTTGCTCACGTTCTACGTAGATGCATGTGGGAAAAGATCACTTTTGTATGACTCCTTCCATGCCGATGTGCAAAGGAGAAATAACAAGACGATGTGTGGTATCGGTTGCGGATGAGCTTGCTGGTCCCAAAACTAGACAAGAATTTAGGCCGGAGTGCAACTAAATGCATGTTATTTGTTGGACCTTCATTTATAAACTGAGAATTATATTAAGTATGTTGACAAGGTAATTAGTACCTTATGTTATCCTAGATAACCAAGAACAGGTTATAGAACCTAATAGGCTTCATATGTTTGTTCCAGGAAACAAAGCATTCAGGTTACTAAGTTATTTTCAAATTTTATGTAATTTCGCTTCTTTAATATTAGGATTTATATATTTGGTTATTAGCTCGTTGATACGTCGTAAACATATCTATAATTTTTGATATTCTATGCTTGTTTAGTATCTACTTTGCTATGTTTTGTCTACACTTTGAGGTATTTTTATACACTTTCTGAAACTAACCTATTGACAAGATGTCACAGTGTCAGTTGCCTATTTTCTGTTGTTTTTGGTTTTAGAAAGCTAAAAAATTAATATTCTCGGAATTGGACGGGACAAAAGCCAAAGTTCATATTTTTCCCGGAGCAACACGGAACCATGAAGCAGAGGTGGAGGAGGACACCAGGGTGGCCGCACCCTCCTAGGCGCGGGCCAGCCCTGGTGGCGCCCACAGGGGGTGTGGGCCCCCTGGCTGCCTCCTTGATGTCTACGCACTTCTATTCTTGTAGACAGTTATTGGGCCTCCAAGTGCAGAGGTTTGTAGAACAGCAACAAGTTTGCCTTAAGTGGATTACCCAAGGTTTATCAAACTCAGGGCGGAAGTGGTCAAAGATATTCCCTCTCAACCAACCCTGCAATCAAGATACAAGAAGTCTCTTGTGTCCCCAACACACTCAACACGCTTGTCAGGTGTATAGGTGCACTAGTTCGGCGAAGAAATAGTAAAATACAAGTGGTAACGGCGCCAGAAAATAGCTTTGATGGAGCTTGACATGGAGAAACTAAAGGCAAGCTGAAACAAAGGTGGAAGCAAGCAAACATGCAACAGATCTAGATGCAAACGGTGTTTCAATGTTTAGAAACAAGGCCTAGGGATCATACTTTCACTAGTGAACATTCTCTCATATAAATATCTTCTCTTCATGATACTACTCTTAACTACTCTCCGGTTGGACACTATAATCCATGGTAGGGCTATAACAGGACATCTCAAAGTCCGTCTTCCCCAATCTAGATAACCCCACACTGTCACCTTGAGTGCTAGATGGTTCCAACAAACACCACAATTTCATAGAGACATCCAACTCCAAATATAACTCATAACAAATATTCAATCTAGCCAAAGTGCCACACACGGTATGCCTGTTGTCACTTTCACACATGTGGAGAAAGCATAGATCTATTAAAACACAAAGAGTATTTATGTGGACTCAAGCCTAAGTGCCACCATGGCGTGCACGTTGTCACTTTCACACACATGGGGAGAGCAGAGATCTAATGAAACACTTGAGTATCAAGGTAGATCTACTTGATTACAAAGCTCATGAACACAACAAGATCATGTATAGAGAGAGATATGAACACATAGCTACCGGTAAAGCCCTTAGCCTCGAAGAAGGACTACTCCCTCCTCATCATGGGAATCAGCAACGATGATGGAGATGGTGGTGGATATCGATGGAGATGGCTTTGGGGGAACTTCCCCGTCCCAGATGATTTAGGGTTTTTGGGTCGGAGGCTTCTTATAGGCGAAGGAGACAAGGTCGATGGAGGTCCAGGGGGCCCACACCCCCTATGGGCGCGGCCTAGGGTGGGCTCGTGCCCACCTAGGGTGTGGCCACCCTGTGGCCGCCCTCTGGCTCTGCTTCGTGGTTCCGTGTTGCTCCGGGAAAATAATGAATTTGGCTTTTGTCCCGTCCAATTCCGAGAATATTGATTTTCTGCCTTTCTGGAACCAAAAACAGAAGAAAACGGGCAACTGGCACTGTGGCATCTTGTTAATAGGTTAGTTCCAGAAAATATATAAAAACACCTCAAAGTGTAGACAAAGCAAAGCAAAGTAGATACTAAACAAGCATGGAACATCAAAATTATAGATATGTTTACGACGTATCAAGCATCCCCGAGCTTAACTCCTGCTCGTCCTCGAGTAGGTAAGTGATAAAAAGAATAATTTTTGAGGTGACATGCACCATCAAAACCAAGATCAAACCATTTGCAAGCATTAAAAGCTGGGATCAAAGAACTCTAAACATGTGCATGAAAGATGGAGTTCTAACAATAAGACATAGTAACTATGCATGCAACATGAAAGGCTACAAACAAAGATCATGAATAACGTGCATTGAAAAACGTTTGTTTGTTTCACATACAGAAAACATGGCATAGTGGCATTCAGCTAGTCCCTCATAGAGTAGCAAATAGATGCATATCACACCTTCAAAGTTCATAAGGGTGACTAGAAACAAGTAGCACAAGAACAAGTAATATCACAATATGCATCAATCAATAAGTTTTGGGACAATGCACATAGAACTAAGAATGGCAACTATGCTCTCATAATGGTGCCTAAAGGTAGAAGGTGGAGACTCAATATAAGTGGATGAAAGTGTAGGGGTTTGTAGCATGGAAAACAAAAAATTCTACCGCATGCACACAAACAAGTCAAGATCTATCTATTAGATTGTAGCAACGAGTCGATAGAATCACCCACCCTCTAAGATTCCAAAGCGGTTAACGAGAGCAGATTCTCGTGGGTGATGTAGTCGTACACTTGCCGATCTCAAGATCGTGTAGACGATCCTTCCGGCACTGCGTTCCTGCAGCGCTTCTGCAGTCGGTCACACGTTCGGTACTCGATGAAGACCTTCCTCTCCCTAGTTCCAGTAGGCAGCGGAGGTTGTAGCACTCTCCTCGTGATTCCGGCAGCACGACGGCGTGGTGACAGAAGTAGAGGGAAGATCCCGCAGGGCTTCGCCTAAGCCGGAGCGAGTATGGTGGAGTATAAGAGAGGGCCTTGGCGATCTAGGGTTTAGAGGCACTAAGGGGGTTGGCTTGGCCGGCGGATAGGGTTTGGGGAAACCCTAGTCGGCGACTTGGAGGAGCTCTAGGCGGTGGCAGCACTTGGAGGTGGTGGCGCCTATGGGCTAGGGTTTTGGGTGTGAGGGGTAGGGGGTGCCCTACCCCTCCTTATATAGGTGGGAGGGAGGCGGTTGGGAGGAGGGAGTACTCCTCCAACTCCTCCTCCTTGGCCGGCGGGTGGAGGGAGTTGGACTCCCACCCTAGGTAGGATTCCTACTCTCCCTCCACCAAGCAAACTTTGGATTTAACTTTTCAAATTGGCGTTTGACTTTCAAACTTGGATTTGATTTCTCTCATCATATTGCCCAGCCAAGTGACCTAGTACATGATGCAACCATTCCACATTGTCATGACACATCCATGTACCCTTCCCCCTCCCGAGTGTCGGACCTTCCAGACCCTTCTAGAACATTCCTGGTGAAAACACCGGAATCATTTCCGAACTCCGAAACAGGACTTTCCTTATATGAATCTTATTCTCCGGACCATTTCGGATCTCCTCGTGATATACCGGATCCCATCCAAGACTCCGAAAAACATTCGGTCTCTTACTGATCATTCCATAACTACACAACAACATCGAACCCTTAAGTGTGTCTTCCTACGGTTCGTGAATTATGCGGACATGACCGAGACACTTCTCCGATCAATAACCAATAGAGGAATCTGGAAATTCATATGGCTCCCACATAATTCGACGATTACTTTGCAATCGAATGAACCACTTACATACGATACCAATTTCCCTTTGTCTCACGATAGTTTACTTATCCGAGGTTTTGATCGTTGGTATCTCTGCATACCTAGTTCAACCTCGTTACTGAATTAAGTACTATTTTCTTGTTCCCGTGATATGTGACCCATTGTGATCCAGTCACATGCTTGCAAGCCAATTGGATGACATTCCACCGAGAGGGCCCAGAGTATATCTATCCGTCATATGGATGGACAAATCCCACTCTTGATCCATGTGCCTCAACACGTACTTTCCGAACATGCAATGCCACCTTTATAGCCACCCAGTTACGGTGTGGTGTTTGATGTCATCAAAGCATCCTTCTGGTGATGGTGATTAGCATGATCTCATGGTCGAAGGAATTAGGTTACTATGTATCAGAAAGCATATAGAAAATGAACTATATTAAATGACTTGATCTTTATGCTACGCTTAACTATAGGAGTATGTTCATCATATCATTCTCCTAATGATATGACCCTGTTGTTAATAACATCTCTATGTTCATGATCAGGAAACCATAATCATATATTAACCAACAAGCTAGTTTTAATAAGAGGCTTTACTAGGGACTCTTTTATGTTTACAAATCACACAAGTATTAATGTTTCCGGTTAATACAATTATAGCATGGTATGTAAACATTTATCATAAGCATGAAGATATGATAATAACCACTTTATTATTGCCTCTTGGGCATATCTCCAACAGTCTCCCACTTGCACTAGAGTCAATAATCTAGTTTCAAACCTTTGTGTATTCAACACCTATGGCTATCCAGTGTTATATGTACACGATTGCTAGTGGTCAACTAATCTCCGGATCTGACACTTCCAGGTCCGTGTGTAATTGCATGTCTTTGCATCTCTACGCATCACTCATTCTCTAATGAGATGGCTTTGTATAAATTTGGTCCTTTGGTGAGACCTTTAGTTCTTTGGGGTTAAAACATGTTGATAATATTGTCGTACAATATATCTTCATAGTATTATCCCTGCTGTGAACTACACCTAGTTTGATAACAAACTTCTTGACAAAACTGCCCTCTTTTGCTGCTATTATAGCAGTCATATACTTAGCCTTTTGTTGTAGTATCTGTCACAATGTCTTAACTTTGGAATTCATCCAAATCCATTATGGAACTTACTTTCCATTATATTGTGCCACCCTTAGTTTAGATTGAGATAAACTTAATTTGTACTTTGTGACAAAACTAGTATCAATGTAGTACTTTTACAATGAACTAACCATCTATTTTTCACTTCTACAAAATAATATACTCTTAGTTCTTCCAAAATATCATAAGAATATCTTTACTATCGTCCAATGATCATATTATGAATCATTCTGGTATATGCTCATAACATTTAGAACATAGGACATATCTGGATTTGTACATATCACAGTATGATTGATATAAATATTCTTTGTGATTTCATACATCAAGTATCAATCTATACTTGAATCTTTGTTTCACTTACTAAGTGTCAACACACTTGAATATATCATCAATACTGAACTCATTCAATCCTTTCTGTGCGACAAGAACCTTTCTTGCAGTTTCTATATTGAACTTATTCAATACATCATTTATGTACTTTTGGCACAACCATATTAGCGTCTATTGATGCCAAATATTTGGGTTTTGCCTAAGTCTTTCATCGGGATGAAATTCTTAATATGTGTTAAATAAAAGATACATCATTTCCAATCAACAATATGTCTTCCACATAATGTATTAGAAATATGTCTTAGCACTCCCACTTAATTTCTTGCAAATGCAAGCATCTTCATCGTCTCTGATGAATTTAAACTATTTTAACAATTTCATCATGGTGAATATTCCAACTCCGCAATGCTCACTTCAACCATTGAAGTTTTCATGTGTTTTTTAGCATTCTTTGAATTAACAAAACCCTTTTGACCGTGTTATGCACACGTCCTAGGTAACAATTCTATTAGAATAACTTATTTTGTTTATTCAACTACCACATAACAAAACTATATGTAGTGGTTGCTACATTAATCCGTCTAGACTAAATATCACTATGAAAGATCAAATCTTGTCATATACAACCTTTGAACATTGTTGTGAACTCTTTCCCAATATGTTGACTATTTCATACATGTGAAATATCCATGTCTATTTATTTATAGATCCAAACACGACTGTAAGGTATTACACCTTTCTCGAGGGTCCTTCAAGTTCAAAGCTTGATTTCTCGTGTATGGAACTATCACGGATTTCATGGCTTCAAGCCATTTTACGGAGTCAGGGCCCATCATCGCTTCTTTGCATGTAGTATGTTCATTATTCTCAAATAATGATTCGACCCTCAAATCTAGGTATTTGATTGTTTACCCGACCTACTTGGTTCAATAGAAACTTTGACCTCCGTAACCACAACCTTTGAGGCACGTGAGCCATGAGCATTGTTGCTGCCTCCGGAACACTTTTCGGCGCTGCGCAACTTTGCACATATAGCTAAGGTTCTTTTACGTTATCAAAGTTCTATAGTCCTCCCACTTATCTTTTCACGAAAAATTCCTTCTCAAAGAAACTTGACGTTCTAAGCAACAAACACTTTTGTCTCCGATTTTATGGAGGAATACTTAACAGTTATTCGAAATAACATACAAAGACAGGTTCATCCGAATTTGGTTGCAAACATCTTTCTTATGCATAGCATACCAATGTTTAAGAATAGACAACTTGGGTTTTATCCCAAACCATAACTTTATATGGTGTCATTTCAACGGATTATGATGGAGCTCTTTTCAGTGGAAAAACGGTAGTCTCTAAAGCTTTTAATCTTCAAAATATAATGGCAGTTTTATGAATTACACCTTTGATCTTACCATGTCAAACAAGGTTTAATTACATATCTCGAACGCTCCATACTCTTATGGTGTTTCGGGAAATGTAAATCCACGGAACGATTCCTTAAATCTTAGGTATTATGCTAACTTGTAACTCAAATATCTTCCTTTATGATCTTATCATAAACTATTTATATTCTTGTTACAATGATTTTGCACTTCATCTTGAAAGTCTTTGAACTTTTCAAATGTTTCATACTTCATCCTTATTAAGTAAATATTCATATATTCACTCAAATTTTCGGAGAAAGCATATGAAGTTGAAATCCATCGCTCTTGACTACACATAATGGACTTCATACAATAATATGTACAAGTTCCAATAAGCTAGTCATTCGTTCCCTTTTGGCCTATGAACGAAGTTTTAATTATCTCTAGGAAAGTTTCACAAGCGTCATTTGATCAAAAATCAAAAGACTCCAAAATTCCATCCAAATGGAGTTTCTTCATGTTTTCTTTCCAATATAATTTAAACGGCGATATCACTTCCTAAGTGATCTTTCAATCAATTTGTCTTTCGACATTTTTAGCACTAGTTTTATGGATGTGATTTCTCCAACGAGATTTGTAAATCATCCATCTTTTATGGATTACGACAATTATTTGAACAACCCTTTTGTTCTCATAATACTTGATAAAACAAATCTTGAAGGCAAGCTTTGATGTTTAACGAGCAACACAATAACCCTTTATTTATTCTCGATAAACATCATAACATATTCTTTTACTAGTTACTTAGGCCATTGTAGTTCATGAATTCTGTTGTTTCGTATGACGATTCATACCAACAAATTCAGTATCCAATACTTAAGAACCACATTATTTAACAAGCAAAGAATACAACCATAGCGCGTATATCCTCTATATATGTAAGCTGAACAATTCTAGTCTTTTCTTTTCTCCCATATATTTATGAGATTCTCTTTCAGTATTTCTTTTCCTGTTTGAAAGAATCTATCAACATCAATAGTGGAGCCATATACATGACACATAGTCCAAAGCATGTATACTTAAATACCAATGTCTTTGGTCTTGCACTTTGAAGTAGATCACCATCATCAAATGTTTGGTGTTCTTTCAAATTCCTTTGTTTAGTAATCTCTTGGTGTAGTAAACATTTTACCTACATCAAATATTCACCCTTATCATGGAATTATCCATGATCAAGCTATTTTTAGCTTATAACGGTGAATCACGAGTATAATGTTGCTCTCCAAAACCTTTTGGAGGATTAGGACAACTAGTGTCTCCAACCTTTTGTAAATTATCATCAAATATGTGAACATAAACTTTGCCATATTATACTCTATCATGTTGTAAACAAAATATTGTTTCAGATATCGCAATATCTCCCATACATGATGGTTTATGAAACAACTCTTTCAACTCCTAGATTACCTTGATATTTAAACTATCTTTCGAATATCAAGAATCATGGAGATAAACATGATACTTATATACTAACACTGGAATTGTTACTCTTGATTTAATACCAACTATTAAACTTCACGGAGTAATCGAAACTTACTGAAATTTTGCAATGGGACTTTTAAACTTTAGATTAACACTTCAAAAAAATACGATACCAGTTCGTAAAGTAACTAACCAGAATTATATAGTTCTATCATCTCAATTATAACTAAGCGCAAGGTGGTAAACGAATGCCAATGACTACAACAACTATGCAAATTCACTTCGATTTAATTTATGACAAATAGTATTCAACTTTTAATCATATTGTTGTTGAACTCCCACTCAAAACAATACCCCTCACATTATTTTAGTGATTACATGAACCAAATCCACCATATCAAAACCGATCATCACGAGAGATGATGTAGTTTCAAAGGCGAACAATCAACATGTTCATCGTATCTACTATATGAATCATGCTTTACCTTTCGGTGATCCGTGTTCCGAGACCATGTATGTATATGCTAGGCTCATCAAGATCAAACCTTAGCTTCCGCATGAGCAAATCTGGCTTGCTCACGTTGTATACACTCACAGAATCTAACACACCCGATCATCACGTGGTGCTTCGAAACAACGAGCTTTAGCAACGGTGCTTACTAAGGATGAACACTTTGAAACTTGAAATTGTGTGCTTGAGGGATCATCTTATAATTCTACCGTCGTGAACTAAGCAATACAAGATGCATAAAAGTATTAACATCACATGCAATTCATAATATGTGATATGATATGGCCTTTCTTCTTGTGCTTCTGATCTCCATCTTCAAGCACGAACATGATCTCCATCATCACCGGTGTGGCGTCAAGGTCAATGGCGCCGCTTCATGGTTGTCTTCCACCAGTATCGACTATTACAACTAATTTGAATAATAGACACGCAGGACTTAACGGAATTAAAAGACAACCATATGGCTCCTGCCGGTTGCCAACTTACAATAAGGAACATTGCATACATCATATATAAACACAATCATGGCCATATCACATCACGGCACACCCCTGCAAAACAAAGTTAGATGCCTCTAATTTTCTTTGCATATTTTACGTGGTTTGGGGCTTTCAATAAGTGTCATTCTAACTTACGAACAAGAACCACAACGTTGATGTTTGAACTATCAAGTGCCCATTGTAAATTGAATATATACTGTAATGGGAGAGACAGACACCCGCAAAGCCACTTATGCAATACAAGTTACATGTTGAGCGTGGAGCAAGTCTCATGAATGATGTCATGTAAGGTTAGCCCGGGCCGCTTCATCCCATCATACCGCAAGATGCAAAGTACACAAAAAGCAATTGATAATAAAAGCACCACCGCCCACAATGACCATTGTGTTCTACTCGTGCAACAGATCTACATATAGAAACGGCTCTAATACCACTGTAGGGGTTCGTAGCATGGAAAACAAAAAATTTCTACCGCATGCACACAAACAAGCCAAGATCTATCTACTAGATTGTAGCAACGAGTCGATAGAATCACTCACCCTCGAAGATTCCAAAGCGGTTAACGAGAGCAGATTCTCGTGGGTGATGTAGTCGTACACTTGCCGATCTCAAGATCGCGTAGACGATCCTTCCGGCGCTGCGTTCCGGCAGCGCTTCCGCAGTCGGTCACACGTTTGGTACTCGATGAAGACCTTCCTCTCCCTTGTTCCAGCAGGCAGCGGAGGTTGTAGCACTCTCCTCGTGATTCCAGCAGCACGGCGGCATGGTGAGGGAAGTAGAGGGAAGATCCCGCAGGGCTTCGCCTAAGCCGGAGCGAGTATGGTGGAGTATGAGAGAGGGCCTTGGAGATCTAGGGTTTAGAGGCACCAAGGGGGTTGGCTTGTCCGGTGGCTAGGGTTTGGGGAAACCTTAGTCGGCGACTTGGAGGAGCTCTAGGCGGCGACACTTGGAGGGTGGTGGTGCCTATGGGCTAGGGTTTTGGGTTTTAGGGGTAGGGGGCGCCCTACCCCTCCTTATATAGGTGGGAGGGAGGCGGTTGGGAGGAGGGAGTCCTCCTCCAACTCCTCCTCCTTGGCCGGCGGGTGGAGGGAGTTGGACTCCCACCCTAGACAGGAGCTATCCCATAACCAAAATGACAAGGCAAGAAGACAATGAGCATCTCAGCGATATTTTTATTTACTATGTGCATAGCTTTTCTTTATTGAGGATGCTTCATAGATAGCTCACTATGGTGATGCTGCAAGTTTCCACCATGATTAGGCATGGCTTAGGCTAGCGGCCCAGACGCTTCTCTAACACAAAATACATAACTCCATGGACTTACAAGCTCCCCCTTTATTTCACACTGGTGACATCCATAGACAAAAGAGTTGGATATCAACTATGTACAAAGTACAAGTGCAATGTTGAAAATGTTCCCCATGACAACATGGTTCTGCTAATTCCAACGTATAAGTGCAAGCATATACAACATAGATGACACAATGGTTCAAATTTATTAGGGGAAAAGAATATAAAGTGTGCCATCAAGTTTGTGAGGGATTTAATCACTAAGCTTTCACATAACAAAATAGTTTTTAATTGGAAGATAGATGAAAAAGAATATACTTGGAATGGTGGAACACACCATGCATAGGAGTTTATAGTGGACACTTTGGAATAACTTGGTTTCTTGGGAGTTGGAACTTACTCATACAAGTGGAGGCTAGCAAAATACTGGGAGCAACCAACTAAGAGAGCAATAATGGCCATAATCATACAGAGAGACAAAACATTACTAATCAAAGCATATAGTGGTACTACAAGTCAAGACTAAATGATCATAGAGGCTATGGTGACTTGTTCATAGTCATAACATGGTGTGAGCATGTGCCAAGTCAACCCAAACAAAATATCAAAGGAGAATACCACAGGACTATGCTTTTGCATGCTAAAACAATGCATAATTTCTTCAAGGAACACTAGTTTAGCACAATACATGCTACAGCAATAATCACTAAGCATAAGGTCAAAACAACATCCATCATGTCATGCTGAAGTCTAAGCCACGGTCAAAGCAAACTCACTTTTGTGCCACTATAAGCATGAAACTTTCTACTCCTCTCCCAGACCAAGCAACTTATTTGAAATAACTCACAAAGATAATAATCAATAAAAGACCTGTGAGCATGTCTCATAAATCCACAAATAAGAACTAAAATTTCTAAGCTGAAAGCACAAGAAACTAAGGCTAAACACAATGTTGGCAAAAGAGAGCACTCACAAGACAATAAGAATGAAAACTAGAGTGTTCTAGGCAATGAAAACAGAGTGTGTCTCTCTCCACAAGAAGTGTGTTGTGATCCAACCAACTTACTCAAGCAAACGAAAACCAAAAACAAAAACTAAGACGCTCCAAGAACAACACAACTATGCATGAAACGATAAAAACGAAGTGTATAGAAAGACCTGAGATTTTTATTGATGAAG
The DNA here is from genome assembly GCA_916181665.1 of Avena sativa. NCBI lineage: Eukaryota > Viridiplantae > Streptophyta > Magnoliopsida > Poales > Poaceae > Avena > Avena sativa. The sequence goes on from OV702296.1 coordinate 293,422,100, forward strand.
AAGGGGATGCCTTGGGCATCCCCAAGCTTTGACGCTTGTATATATTGGATATTTATTGGGGTGACACCATGGTGGCATCCCCAAGCTTAAGCTTTTGTCCATTCTTCGTCTCATTGCATCATTCTTTCTCTACACCTGAAATTTTCCCTTCATACAAAACTTCACACAATCTTCATTAGCAACATTAGTTTATTCAAAAGATAATAGACCTTTAGGCAAAGCTTTGGAACAGCAAAACTTTTCAATAAAAGCACAAGATACTGTAGCAACCCCTTCAAAAATCTCAATTCCCCGAAAGAGAACTCAAAAAGGAATCAATAAGAAGCAAATGCAAATAATGGCAGAAATCTGTCAAAACGGACCATCGGGTAGAAACCGATTTTTTCGAAGACCTTCTGTTGCTCAAATAAAAAAGTGTTAAACAAACGAAAGTTATCTAACATACTGGGGTATTTGTTCATAAATTTTGAGCTCAATCCGACTTACAAAGTCTCCTCACGCATTTTTATGGTGGAGGACAGAAATCTGTTTCGGGACAGCAACTCCCCAAATCTTACTTCCCTCTCATTAGAGGTCATTCTTGGCACAAAAAGCAAACAAAAAGGATAAGGAGAGGTCATTACTGAAGTAATAACTTCCAATACTCAAGAAAACTCTTGGGTTATCTCCCAACAAGTACTTTTATTTAACGCCTTTAAGTTAGGCTTGATAGTTTGAGAAGATGCTCACATAAGAAATATCAATTGAAGTAAAAGAGAGCATCAAAAAGCAAATTCAAAACACATTTAATTCTAACCCACTTCCTATGCATAGGAATCTTGTAAAGAAACAAGTCATGAAAGCACAAAGTCACAAGCATAGGAAAGCAAAACAAGTGCAACTTCAAGATTTTCAACATAAAAAGGGGAAACTTAATATTATTGAGATGCATAAAACCATGTTTCCCTCTCTTATATTAACTTTCAGTAGCAACATGAATAAAATTAATAATATAACTATCACATAAAACATTCTTATCATGAGCCACATGCATAAAATGATTATTACTCTCCACATAAGCATAGTCATTCTTATTAATTGTAATGGGAGCAAATTTAACAAAATAGCTACCATTGTTATTCTCATCACCATAATCATCAAATATAGGAGGCATATTGTAATCATAATTAACTTTGTCCTCGATAGTAGGTGGACTGAAAATATCATTTTCATCATTGTAATCATCATTCATTGGAGGTATAGTATCATCATAAGAAATAGAATGGTTATCTTCCCAAGTGTTCATTTGTAAACATATCATCATTATAAGGAACATGGATAGCACTAATAACACAAAAATTATTAATATTATCATTTTTAGAATTGGTACCAAAGAGATTTCCAATATCAAAAGTGGTGTGTTTTTCCCAATCATGATCACTACTATAGGTAACAAGCATAGAAACATCATCTAGTTCAGACTCATCAGCAAAAACTATGATAGGAGCAACATGATTAGAGGAAGATATTGTTTCCTCTCTCCTTTTACTCCTCTTCTTCTTCTTCTTCTTCTCCTCTTTAGGAGAGAGAGGCTTGAAAGGAAGCTTCTCCACATACCCTGGCTTATTGTTAGAGACAATAGAGGAAACTTTGGAGGATTCCTCCTTTTCATTAATAAGATCAAAACTCATATCATTCCTGTCATATTTTGGTAAAATATCATCTTTTATAAGATTTTGTATGTAAGTATTCGCGTGGCAATTATCAACACAATAAAGATGACACCCATGCAGGACGCAATTCATAGCAAAAGCACTCATGTCTACCAAAGAAGTTTTCCTTGATAACTCTTCACACCCCAAAAACAATGTAAGTTCATAATGTTGATTATCAGTGATCGCGTTATCACAATACAAGCTTGAAGTAATCATATGGCCTGAGCATTGAAAATTGAAATGACCCACTTCATAGCAGAGTTCACTAATAAAAGGATAGAGGGCATAAACTGTTTTACCAAGATCATTTAGAGCCTTATATCACGTTCTAGTTCTTTTATTCCAGTGGGTGATACAATAATCTTCTTCATTTTGATTCTTTTCACAAGGTCTATGCATACCACAAAAATTAACATGCTTATAAGAAATAGTACTTTCAGAAGTTTGAGCATGTTTATTGCAATCATTAATAACATTTTCATTTTCCATGCAAGTGTCTTTAAAAGTTTCATGATACATGTCCCATTTTTCTTTAGGAGCATTAATATGGGAAGCAAAGGCTCTATAATATCTAACAAGAGTTTGAGGATAAAGACCATATTTAGCACTAAGCTCTTGAAAATCAGCAGTTTTAGCAAAAGACTTAATGCAATCATACTCATAGTTTATACCTGGTTCTTTACCTTTGTCGTTATCCAAATCTTCGGTATTGCTTTGAATTGTTTCAAGAATATACCACTTAGCTTTGACCTTCTTACTTGTGAAGGATCCCTCCAAATAGGTATCTAGATAGTCCTTGTAATGTCTTGAAAGCCTTGCATAAAAATTATTAATAACAATATTACTGGGGATCTCATGAATGGGACATTTGAGCATTAGTGACTTCAATCTCTCCCAAGCTTGGGCAATACTTTCTCCCTCCTGAGGATGAAAATTATAAATATGATTCCTATCTTTATGAATTTCATGAGGATGATAAAATTTAGAGTAAAAGAGAGATTCAAGTTCCTTCCACTCCAAATGATGAGGATCATATAGTAGCTCATACCACTCCCTTGCTTTGTCCCTAGGTGAGAAAGGGAATAGCTTCCTCTTAACTTGGTCCATCGAAATACCTGCACACTTGAACAACTCGCATAATTCATGTATAAAGAGTAAATGACCACTAGGATGGATAGTTCCATCTCCAAAATAGTAGTTATTCATAACACGTTCAACAATTTCAATAGGTATTTTAAAAGGGACACTTTCAGTATGTGGATTTAAAATATCACAAGTATCATTAGAATTACCACATATGGGAGATAGAGTATCATCAAAGCAAATTTTCTTCCCTAAAGCTGGGGAACTAAAAATATCTTTCTCATAAAAACTAGCTTCCCCAAGCTTAGACGTTTCCATACCATTAGTAACAATGGTGTTCAAAAAATTCATACTAATAACATTGCTATTAGCATGCAAAGAAGATTCCATAGGTTTTTTAATTTTATTTTCAAACCACTCAAGTTCTAACTTAGGAAAAATACTATAGAGCTCTCTAATTTTTTTGTTGTTTTCCATAAAGCCTAACTAGTGAAAACAAGAAACAAAAATAAAAAATTGCAGAATCTAAAGGAAATAACTTTGAGCACTCACACCGGAGGATGTGAGTACCGTTTACCTTACCTCCCCGGCAACGGCGCCAGAAAAGAGCTTGATGTCTACGCACTTCTATTCTTGTAGATGGTTGTTGGGCCTCCAAGTGCAGAGGTTTGTAGAACAGCAGCAAGTTTCCCTTAAGTGGATTACCCAAGGTTTATCAAACTCAGGGAGGAAATGGTCAAAGGTATTCCCTCTCAAGCAACCCTGCAATCAAGATACAAGAAGTCTCTTGTGTCCCCAACACACCCAATACACTTGTCAGGTGTATAGGTGCACTAGTTTGGCAAAAATATAGTAAAATACAAGTGGTAACAGCGCCAGAAAATAGCTTTGATGGAGCTTGACGTGGAGAAACTAAAGGCAAGCTGAAACAAAGGTGGAAGCAAGCAAACATGCAACAGATCTAGATGCAAACAGTGTTTCAATGTTTTGAAACAAGGCATAGGGATCATACTTTCACTAGTGAACATTCTCTGATATAAATATATTCTCTTCATGATACTACTCTTAACTACTCTCCGGTTGGACACTCTAATCCATGGTTGGGCTATAACATGACACCTCAAAGTCCGCCTTCCCCAATCTAGATAACCCCATACTGTCACCTTGACCGCTAGATGGTTCCAACAAACACCACAATTTCATAGAGACATCCAACTCCAAATATAAATCATAACAAATATTCAATCTAGCCAAAGTGCCACACACGGTATGCCCGCTGTCACCTTCACACACATGGCGAAAACCATAGATCTATTAAAGCACAAAGAATATTTATGTAGAATCAAGCCTAAGTGTCACCATGGCGTGCACGTTGTCATTTTCACACACATGGGGAGAGCATAGATCTAATGAAGCACTTGAGTAGCAAGGTAGATCTACTTGATTAAAAAGCTCATGACCACAACAAGATCATGCATAGAGAGAGAGATGAACACATAGCTACCGGTAAAGCCCTTAGCCTCAAAGAAGGACTACTCCCTCCTCATCATGGGAATCAGCAACAGTGATGGAGATGGTGGTGGAGATCGATGGATATGGATCCGGGGGCACTTCCCCATCTCGGTAGGGTGCCGAAACAGAGACTTTCTGTCCCCTGAATCTCCTCTTCGATGGCGGCGGCGCTGTGGAGGTTTTCGTGGATTTCCTCCAGATGATTTAGGGTTTTTGGGTCGGAGGCGAAGGAGGCAAGGTCGATGGAGGTCCAGGGAGCCCACACCCCCTGTGGGCGCGGCCTAGGGTGGGCCCGCGCCCACCTAGGGTGTGACCACCCTGTGCCCCCCCTCCGGCTCTGCTTCGTGGTTCCGTGTTTCTCCGGGAAAATAATGACTTTGGCTTTTGTCCCGTCCAATTCCGAGAATATTGATTTTCTGCCTTTCTAGAACAAAAAACAGAAGAAAACGGGCAACTGGCATTGTGGCATCTTGTTAATAGGTTAGTTCCAAAAAAGATATAAAAACACCTCAAAGTGTAGACAAAGCAAAGCAAAGTAGATACTAAATAAGCATGGAACATTAAAAAATTATAGATACGTATACAACGTATCACTCCTCGCCTTGCCTCCTTCGCCTATAAAAGCCTCCCGGGGAGAAAACCCTAGATCATCTGGCGGAAATCCACGAAAACCTCCACAGCGCCGCTGCCACCGAAGGGGAGATTCGGGGGACAAAAAGTCTCTGTTGCGACACCCTGCTAGGACGGGGAAGTGCCCCCGGATCCATCTCCATCGATCTCCACCACCATATCCATCACCTTTGTTGATTTCCATGATGAGGAGGGAGTAGTTCTTCCTAGAGGCTAAGGGATCTACCGGTAGCTATGTGTTCATCTCTCTCTCTCTCTCTATGCATGATATTGTTGTGGTCATGAGCTTTGTAATCAAGTAGATCTACTTTGTTACTCAAGTGCTTTAATAGATCTCTGCTCTCCCCATGTGTGTGAAAGTGACAGCGTGCATGCCATGGTGGCACTTAGGCTAGAGTGTACATAAATACTCATCGTGCTTTAATAGATCTATGCTTTTCCCCATGTGTGTGACGGTGACAAGGTGCGCGCCATGTGTGGCACTTAAGCTAGATTACATATATATATTCATGAGTTATATTTTGAGTTGGTTGTCTCTATGAAATTGTGGTGTTTGTTGGAACCATCTAGCGCTCAAGGTGACGGTGTGGGGTTATCAAGATTGGGAAAGGCCCTACCGTGGATTAGAGTGTCCAACCGAAGAATAGTTAAGAGTAGTATCATGAAGAGAGGATATTTATATGAGAGAGTGTTCACTAGTGAAAGTTATGATCCCTAGGCCTTATTTTTAAATATTGAAACACTATTTGTATCTAGATATGTTGCATGTTTGCTTGCTTCCATCCTTTTGCCTTTAGTCTTTACCTCACCGTCAAGCTATTTTCTGGCACTCACACACTTTACCCCATGTCAACATTAAGTCAGAAGCTATTTTCTGGCACCATTACCACTTTTATTTTACTATCTCTTCGCTGAACTAGTGCACCTATACACCTGACAAGTGTATTGGGTGTGTTGGGGACACAAGAGATTTCTTGTATCTTGATTGCAGGGTTTCTTGAGAGGGATACCTTTGACCACTTCCTCCCTGAGTTTCTTGCAAGTGCAGAACTCTCTGTAGTTTTATTATGAACCTCTTCAATGTACAACCATCATGTTATTATAAGGCCATGTCCTGTTACTCTTGTTATTGATGTATTCTTAAAAAAATATTGTGTGCCAAATCAATGATATGTTTAATCTCATTGAGTGATCAAGTGATTGTATATTCTGACTTGTTTTTTTGTTTTTTTTTCTGGCAAACTAGTTGTGATATTATAGTACAATGGTCAATAATTAACAACAAACGGTTACCATAAAAACATGGCTTAGTTAATAATTTGATATATGTTTTTAGGCATTTCAATTTATGCAGAGTAGCAAGTGGGTATTCAATTGTTTATCAACAATTAGAAAAAAAATATCATCCAATAAAAGATAGTATCATACAACTTTCATTAATGTAGAATGACAGATATGGGGAATGACATGTATGAGGAATTTCTCAACCAAATCATTATAATCTGGCAACTAAGTATTGTTTAATCTGGTATTATCAATAGAAAAAGCTACCAAAACATGTCAATACCGGATGTGGTTTCAGAGATCTTCTCGCGACGATAACAACCGTGAAAACAAAGCATTAAAATCATGGCTTCAATGCTAAAGGGATTTTTTTGGGAAAATTTAGAATCAGAGGGAATCGTTTGTACTATGTCATGGTCGCATGTATTAATGTCTATTTTTTCTTGCATGTACTCCCTCTGTTCCAAAATATAAGCCTTTTTAGCAAAGTGTTTTAGTTTGCTAAAAAGGCTTATATTATGGAACGGGGGTAGTAGGAGAGATATGACGAGTATCATATTAGCGGAACACTTCTCCTTTCTAGCTACGATGATTGTAGATATTGAAACATTTCTCTGTAAAATACGTTGTTAGACCATAAGACCACGCAATACCAAGTATTGTTGAGTAAGTATCATGCACTATAATATTATTTGTTGTCTTTTAGTAGCGTTTAAACACATTAACCCATTTGTCATATATAATTCTCATTGAACTTTCCCATAGTAGACAATATAATACGAGTACTACCTCCTTTCTCTTCTTTATAATTTCAACATCTCACCCTTTTTGCTTACACCCTATTTTTGGGGAGGCCTAAATTCTATGTGAAAGCACAACTAGTGCATATAAACTTGTTTAAGTGGTACCCTTTGGTTATATAACTCTTCGGCAATGATGGATTTAGCTATCGTAGCGCCCATATGTGCATCTAAGGACAACGTCCAATGAACGTGTGGTTCTACAAAATAGATTATTCTCTGAGTTTTGCTAGTGGGTGCGCATATGTCAGCCCCTCTACCGGGCATAGTCACTGCAATCATATTGTCTTTCTAGTCGCCAATGTCCATGTGGGATATAGGTCTGAACCTCTCGATGATCACTAAATCAATGATAAAGATAAATCACAAATTGAACATGAGTTGTAGGTTGTAAATCAAACTTTATCCGTGAATCCAACTTAATTTTTTGAAACATATTTTTGCCTTCTTTTAAGACATTGTCCGCTTTAGGCCCATTCATAAAGTTCGGCAATGCCTGCCATGAATTTTTGGTTGATCAAGGGACTTGTCTCGCATGTGTTACCTCACACGCGACAACGAGCACACAACCTTTGTCGTGGATTGAAATCGAGTGACTTGCTTTATCCAAGTCACTCGGTAATCTTGAAGCGAGATCTAACAGTTGAGATAAATTAAAGGCTAAAACGTCCTTAAACCATTTCCAACAGACCTCACAAAATTCGTATGCGGAAAACCGTGAAGCAGTTACTCGGGGGAAAATCTGTCGCGCAGACCAGACCTAGAATAGTTGTACCACAAATCCGACGTGGTTGGCCTAAACCACGAAAAATGAATTTTTAGGGTTTTTGAGATAGCATGAAGGATTCAGATTAAACAACACAACTAGCTTCGAAAGCAAGAGATAGATAAAGCTCCCATCCAAACATAAACAATAGTTTCAGCGGAATCACACCAAAGGAAAACTAGGGACCATCAACACTTTCTTCGCTTGCCAGAGTAGTACCAGTAGCGGCAACGGCGACAACAACAGCAACAGCTTCAGCGGCACTAGCAGCTGCAACCGCTCTTCTTATCTTCTCTTATTGTTTAGCCATCTCGAACTCCGACTTGTGTCTCTCATCTTCTCTTTGTAGCCACACCTCAACCCCTTATCTTCTTCCTTCTTCTTGGCCCATCACATTTTGGATTGCAATTGTTTGGATTTTAATGATTGCTTGCACGTCATCATCTCATCTATTTACTCCCCCAATCTCTCTTGCTCCATCTTCCTCTTCAACTCCACCTTCACCTTCTTCGTTCTATCTAGTCTTCCTATCTCGGTGGCTGCCGGCACATCATCTTCTTTATCGCCATCCTCCAAACTAATTCTCCTTTTCTGGTGGAGTTGCCTCTTGATCTCGCGACACCCATTTTGGACTATGCTTAAGCAACTTCCAACAGTGGAATAGAGTGAACGACTTTTTCTTAGATGCGACCATATCCTTGTACCTCTCTCGTGCTATCTGATCCTAGTTAACAACAATCAATACAAATGTGACCAAAACAATAATATTCAAGCAAGACACATAGCAAAATAGCAAAAACATGGCACTAATTAAAGAAAAGACAAACTCACATAATCATCAATTTTACACCACTTGGAGGTGCACTTCTCACTTCTTCAATACAAGCACACGATCATATGTGAGTCGCCTTGATCACATTGTATTGACCTTGGAGAGATCTCATTGTTCTTGTTGACTTTGGGGAAATGATCCGATGGTATTTATCTTCTATTATTTGCCAATACTTTTTTCTTGCTTGATCATTCTCGGTAACTGAATCTATTGTCACCATTTCCCATGCCTTCACTGATGACCCACAAGTATAGGGGGTGTATCGCAGTACTTTTGATAAGTAGGAGTGTCGATCCCAACGAGGAGCAGAAGGTGCTGAACAATGGTATAGAGCAGGAACTCTCTGTAAATACTTAGCAAACGGATTTTTAGTGGTTTTCTGATAAAGCAACAAAACGAAGAGCAAGTAATAAAGACAACAAACAAACAGAGCAAGTGGCCCAATCCTTTCTTAGCAAAGGACAAGCCGATGGAAATACTTATAAGGACCAAACGTTCTCGAGGACACATGAGAATTCTGTCAAGAGCTTTCGCTTCAAATAGCTGAGTACTCTTCTTTGGTGTTGTAAGTGTTGTGTGGGTGAACTTATGCTAACATATCGACCTTACTTGGACTAATACATACTTGTGATTAACCCCCCTGCAAACATCCGTAACTACAGGAAAGTAATTAAGATATAAATCTAACCACAACCTTAAATGCTGAGATCCTACGCTCCCTTGTGCAAAGGTGTTCTAACGTGGGTTCAGGTTTCTGTTATTATGGCAACCCCACAATTAGTAGCCAAATACACAGTGCATTCCCCTAGGCCCATAAATGGTGAAGTATCATGTAGTCGACGTTCACATGACACCACTATAAGAATAGCACCACAACTTAAATACTAAACCATTGAATAATAACTCAACACAAATTCACTACTAACAACATGACTTCTCCCATGTCCTCGAGAACTAAACGAACTACTCACAAGACATCATATGGATCAAGATCAAAGTGTTTGAGATATGCCCAAGAGGCAATAATAAAGTGATTATTGTCATATCTTCATGCTTATGATAAATGTTTACATACCATGCTATAATTGTATTAACCGAAAACATTAATACTTGTGTGATTTGTAAACATAAAAGAGTCCCTAGTAAAGCCTCTTGTTAAACTAGCTTGTTGGTTAATATATGATCATGGTTTCCTGATCATGAACATAGAGATGTTATTAACAACAGGGTCATATCATTAGGAGAATGACGTGATGGACATACTCCTATAGTTAAGCGTAGCATAAAGATCAAGTCATTTAATATAGTTCATTCGCTATAAGCTTTCTGATACATAGTAACCTAATTCCTTCGACCATGAGATCATGCTAATCACCATCACCGGAAGGATGCTTTGATGACATCAAACACCACACCATAACTGGGTGGCTATAAAGGTGGCATTGAGTGTTCGGAAAGTATATGTTGAGGCACATGGATCAAGAGTGGGATTTGTCCATCCATATGACGGATAGATATACTCTGGGCCCTCTCGGTGGAATGTCATCCAATTGGCTTGCAAGCATGCGACTGGCTCATAAGGGATCAGATATCACGGGAACGAGAAAATAGTACTTATCAGTAACGAGGTTGAACTAGGTATGCAGAGATACCGACGATCAAAACCTCGGATAAGTAAACTATCGTGAGACAAAGGGCAATTGGTATCGTATGTAAGTGGTTCATTCGATCGCAAAGTAATCGTAGAAATATGTGGAAGCCATATGAATTTCCAGATTCCTCTAATTGTTATTGATCGGAGAAGTGTCTCGGTCATGTCCGCATAATTCACGGACCGTAGGGAGACACACTTAAGGATTCAATGTTGTTGTGTAGTTATGGAATGATGAGTAAGAGACCAAGTGTTGTTCGGAGTCTCGGATGGGATCCGGGATATCATGAGGAGATCCGGAATGGTCCGAAGAATAAGATTCATTTAAGGAAAGTCCTGTTTCGGAGTTCGGAAATGATTTCGGTGTTTTCACCGGGAATGTTCTAGAAGGGTCTGGAAGGTCCGGCACTCCGAAAGGGGAAGGGTACATGGATGTGTCATGACAATGTGGAATGGTTTCATCATGTAATAGGTCACTTGGCTGGGCAATATGAAGAGAGAAATCAAATTCAAGTTTGAAAGTCAAACGCCAATTTGAAAAGTCAAATCCGAACATTGCTTGGTGGAGGGAGAGTAGGAAACCTACCTAGGGTAGGAATCCCACTCCCTCCACCCGCCGGCCATGAAGAGGAGTTGGGGAAGGACTCCCTCCTCCCCAAACCGCCTCTCCCCACCTATATAAGGAGGGGTAGGGCGCACCCCTACCCCTCACAACCAAACCCTAGCTAAGGCACCACCACCTCCAAGTGTTGATGCCGCCGCCAGGGCCTCCTCCAAGTCGCCGACTTAGGCTTCCCCAAGCCCTATCCGACGGCCACACCACCTCCCCTTGGTGCCTCTAATCCATAGATAGCCAAGGCCCTCTCTTACTCCACCATACTCGCTCCGGCTTAGGCGAAGCCCTGCGGGATCTTCCCTCTACTTCCGACACCACGTCGTCGTGCTGTCGGAATCACGAGGAGAGTGCTACAACCTCTGCTGCCTGCTGGAACAAGGGAGAGGAATGTCTTCATCGAGTACCGAACGTGTGAACGACTGCGGAAGCGCTGCCGGAACGCATCGCCGGAAGGATCGTCTACGCGATCTTGAGATCGGCAAGTGTACGACTACATCACCCACGAGAATCTGCTCTCATTAACCGCTTTGGAATCTTCGAGGGTGAGTGCTTCTATCGACTCGTTGCTACAATATAGTAGATAGATCTTGGCTTGTTTGTGTGCATGCGATAGATTTTTTTTGTTTTCCATGCTACGAACCCCATCAGTGGTATCAGAGCCGTGTCTATATGTAGATCTGTTGCACGAGTAGAACACAATGGTCATTGTGGGCGTTGATGCTTTTGCTGTCGATTGCTTCTTGTGTACTTTGCATCTTGCGGGATGGTGGGATGAAGCGGCCCGGGCTAACCTTACATGACATCGTTCATGAGACTTGCTCCACGCTTGACATGCAACTTGTATTGCATAAGTGGCTTTGCGGGTGCCTGTTTCTCCCAACATAGTTAAGATTCAATTTACAACGGGTGATTGACAATACTAGTATCAACGTTGTGGTTCTTGTTCGTAAGTTAGAACGACACTTATTAAAAGCCCCAAACCACGTAAAACATGCAAAGAAAATTAGAGGCGTCTAACTTTGTTTTGCAAGGGTGTGTTGTGATGTGATATGGCCATGATTGTGATTATATATGATGTATGCAATGTTCCTTATTATAAGTAGGCAACCAGGAGGAGCCATATGGTTGTATTTTAATTCCGTTAAGACCTGCGTGTCTATTATTCAAAGTAGTTGTAATAGTTGATGCTGGTGGAAGACAACCATGAAGCGGCGCCATTGACCTTGACGCCACACCGGTGATGATGGAGATCATGTTCGTGCTTGTAGATGGAGATCGGAAGCACAAGAAGAAAGGCCATCTCATATCACATATTATGAATTGCATGTGATGTTAATCCTTTTATGCATCTTGTATTGCTTAGTTCACGACGGTATCATTATAAGATGACCCCTCAAGCACACAATTTCAAGTTTTAAAGTGTTCATCCTTAGTAAGCACCGTTGATAAAGCTCGTTGTTTCGAAGCATCACGTGATGATCGGGTGTGTTAGATTCTGCGAGTGTATACAACGTGAGCAAGCCAGATTTGCTCATGCGGAAGCTAAGGTTTGATCTTGACGAGCTTATCATGTACAGACATGGTCTCGGAACACGGATCACCGAAAGGTAAAGCATGAGTCATATAGTAGATATGATGAACATGTTGATTGTTCGCCTTTGAAGCTACATCAGCTCTCGTGATGATCGGTTTTGATATGGTGGATTTGGTTCATGTGATAACTAAAACAATGTGAGGGATATTGTTTTGAGTAGGAGTTCAACAGCAATATGATTAAAAGTTGAACACTATTTATCATAAATTTAATCAAAGTGAATTTTCATAGTTGTTGTAGTCATTGGCATCCGTTTACCACCTTGCTCTTAGTTATAATTGAGATGATAGAACTATAGAATTCTGGTTAGTTACTTTACAAACTGGTATCGTATTGTTTTGAAGTGTTAATCTAAAGTTTAAAAGTCCCATTGCAAACTTTTAGTAAGTTCCGATTACTCCGTGAAGTTTAATAGTTAGTATTAAATCAAGAGTAACAATTCCAGTGTTAGTATATAAGTATCATGTTTATCTCCATGATTCTTGATATTCAAAAGATTGTTTTAATATCAAAGTTATCTAGGAACTGAAAGAATTGTTTCAGAAACCATCATATGTGGAAGATATTGTGATATCTGAAACAATATTTTGTTTACAACATGATAGAGTATAATATGGCAAATTTTATGTTCTCATATTTGATGAGAATTTGCAAAAGGTTGGAGACACTAGTTTTCCTAATCCTCCAAAAGGTTTTGGAGAGCAACATTATACTCGCGATTCACCGTTATAAGCTAAAGTAGTTTGATCATGAATAATTCCATGATAAGGGTGAATATTTGATGTAGGTAAAATGTTTACTATACCAAGAGATTACTAAAGAAAGGAATTTGAAAGAACACCAAACATTTGATGATGGTGATCTACTTCAAAGTACAAGTCCAAAGACATTGGTATTTAACAATACACGCTTTGGACTATGTGTCATGTGTATGGCTCCACTATTGATGTTGATAGATTCTTTCAGACAGAAAAGGAAATACTGAAAGAGAATCTCATAAATATATGGCAGAAAAGAAAAGACTAGAATTGTTTAGCTTAAGTATATATAGGATATACGTGTTATGGCTGTATTCTTTGCTTGTTAAATAATGTGGTTCTTAAGTATTGGATACTGAATTTGTTGGTATGAATCGTTATACGAAACAACAGAATTCATAAACTGCAATGGCCTAAGTAACTAGCAAAAGAATATGCAATGATGTTCATCGAGAACAAATAAAGGGTTATTGTGTTGCTCGTTAAACATCAAAGCTTGCCTTTAAGATTTGTTTTATCGAGTATTATGAGAACAAAAGGGTTGTTCAAATAATTACCGTAATCCATAAAAGATGGATGATTTACAAATCTCGTTGGAGAAATCACATCCATAAAACTAGTGCTAAAAATGTCGAAAGACAAATTGATTGAAAGATCACTTAGGAAGTGACATCGCCGTTTAAATTATATTGGAAAGAAAACATGAAGAAACTCCATGTGGATGGAATTTTGGAGTCTTTAGATTTTTGATCAAATGACGCTTGTGAAAATTTCCTAGAGATAATTAAAATTTTGTCCATAGGCCAAAAGGGAACGAATGACTAGCTTATTGGAACTTGTACATATTGTTGTATGAAGTCCATTATGTGTAGTCAAGAGCGATGGATTTCAACTTTATATGCTTTCTCCGAAAATTTGAGTGAATATATGAATATTTACTTAATAAGGATGAAGTATGAAACATTTGAAAAGTTCAAAGACTTTCAAGATGAAGTGCAAAATCATTGTAACAAAAATATAAATAGTTTATGATAAGATCATAAAGGAAGATATTTGAGTTACAAGTTTAGCATAATACCTAAGATTTAAGGAATCGTTCCGTGGATTTGCATTTCCCGAAACACCATAAGATTATGGAGCGTTCGAGATATGTAATTAAACCTTGTTTGACATGGTAAGATCAAAGGTGTAATTCATAAAACTGCCATTATATTTTAAAGATTAAAAGCTTTAGAGACTACCATTTTTTTCACTGAAAAGAGCTCCATCATAATCCGTTGAAACGACACCATATAAAGTTATGGTTTGGGATAAAACCCAAGTTGTCCTTTCTTAAACATTGGTATGCTATGCATAAGAAAGATGTTTGCAACCAAAGTTAGATGAACCTGCCTTTGTATGTTATTTCGAATAACTGTTAAGTATTCCTCCATAACACCGGAGACAAAAGTGTTTGTCGCTTACAACGTCAAGTTTCTTTGAGAAGGAATTTTCCGTGAAAAGATAAGTGGGAGGACAATAAAACTTTGATAAGGTTAAAAGAACCTTAGCTGTATGTGCAAAGTTGCGCAGTGCCGAAAAGTGTTCCGGAGGCAGCAACAATGCTCATTGCTCACGTGCCTCAAAGGTTGTGGTTACAGAGGTCAAAGTTTCTATTGAACCAAGTAGGTCGGGTAAACAATCAAATACCAAGATTTGAGGGTTGAATCATTATTTGAGAATAATGAATGGACTACATACAAAGAAGTAATGATGAGCCCTAACTCCGCAAATGGCTTGAAGCCATAAAATCCGTGATAGTTCCATACACGAGAAATCAAGCTTTGAACTTGAAGGACCCTCGATAAAGGTGTAAGACCTTATAGTTGTGTTTGGATCTATAAAGAAATATACATGGATGTTTCACATCTATGAAATAGTCGACATGTTGGGAGAGAGTTCACAACAATGTTCAAAGGTTGACTATGACAAGATTTGATCTTTCATAGCGATATTTAGTCTAGACGGATTAATGTATCAACCACTACATATAATTTTGTTATGTGGTAGTTGAATAAACAAAACAAGTTCTTCTAATAGAATTGTTACCTAGGACATGTGCTTAACACGGTCCATAGGGTTTTGTTAATTCAAAGGATGCTAAAAGCATATGCAAACTTCAATGGTTGAAGTAAGCATCGCGGAGTTGGAATCTTCACCATGATGAAATTGTTAAAAGAGTTTAAATTCATCAGAGATGATGAAGATGCTTGCATTTGCAAGAAATTAAGTGGGAGCGCTAAGACATATTTCTAATACATTATGTGGAAGACATATTGTTAATTGAAAATGATGTATCTTTTATTAACACATATTAAGAATTTCATCCCGATGAAAGACTTAGGCAAAACCCAAAAATTTGGCATCAATAGACGCTAATATGGTTGTGCCGAAAGTACATAGATGATGTATTGAATGAGTTCAATATAGAAACTGCAAGAAAGGTTCTTGTCACACAAAAAGGATTGAATGAGTTCAATATTGATGATATATTCAAGTGTACTGACACTTGGTAAGTGAAACAAAGATTCAAGTATAGATTGATACTTGATGTATGAAATCACAAAAAGTATTTATACCAATCATACTGTGATATGTACAAAATCCAGATATGTCCTATGTTCTAAATGTTATGAGCATATACCAGAATGATTCATAAGATGATCATTGGACAATAGTAAGGATATTATTATGAATCTTTTGGAAGAACTAAGAATATATTGTTTTGTAGAGGTGACAAATAGATGGTTAGTTCATTGTAAAAGTGCTACATTGATACTAGTTTTGGCACGAAGTACAAATTAAGTTTATCTCAATCTAAACTAAGGGTGTGAGTTCCATAATGAATTTGGATGAGTTCCCATGTTAAGACATTGCGACAAATACTACAACAAAAGTCTAAGTATATAACTTCTATAATAACGGCAAAAGAGGGCATTTGTGTCAAGTAGTTTGTTATCAAACTAGGTGTAGTTCACAACGGGATAATACTATGAAGATATATTGTACGACAAATATTGTCAACATGTTTTAACCCCTAGGAACTAAAGGTCTCACCAAAGGACCAAATTTATACAAAGTCATGTCATTAGAGAATGAGTGATGGGTAGAGACGCAAAGACATGCAATTCACACGGACCTGGAAGTGTCAGATCCGGAGATCAGTTGACCACTAGCAATCGTGTACATACAACACCGGAAAGCCATAGGTGTTGAATACACAAAGGTTTGAAACTAGATTATTGACTATAGTGCAAGTGAGAGACTGTTGGATATATGCCCAAGAGGCAATAATAAAGTGGTTATTATCATATCTTCATGCTTATGATAAATGTTTACATACCATGCTATAATTGTATTAACCGGAAACATTAATACTTGTGTGATTTGTAAACATAAAAGAGTCCCTAGTAAAGCCTCTTGTTAAACTAGCTTGTTGGTTAATATATGATCATGGTTTCCTGATCATGAACATAGAGATGTTATTAACAACAGGGTCATATCATTAGGAGAATGATGTGATTGACATACTCCTATAGTTAAGCGTAGCATAAGGATCAATTCATTTAATATAGTTCATTTGCTATAATCTTTCTGATACATAGTAACCTAATTCCTTCGACCATGAGATCATGTTAATCACCATCACCGGAAGGATGCTTTGATGACATCAAACACCACACCATAACTAGGTGGCTATAAAGGTGGCATTGAGTGTTCAGAAAGTATGTGTTGAGGCACATGGATCAAGAGTGGGATTTGTCCATCCATATGACAGATAGATATACTCTGGGCCCTCTCGGTGGAATGTCATCCAATTGGCTTGCAAGCATGTGACTGGCTCACAAGGGATCACATATCACGGGAACGAGAAAAGAGTACTTATCAGTAACGAGGTTGAACTGGGTATGCAGAGATACCGACGATCAAAACCTCGGATAAGTAAACTATCATGAGACAAAGGGAAATTGGTATCGTATGTAAGTGGTTCATTCGATCGCAAAGTAATCGTAGAAATATATGGGAGCCATATGAATTTCCAGATTCCTCTATTGGTTATTGATCAGAGAAGTGTCTCGGTCATGTCCGCATAATTCACGAACCGTAGGGAGACACACTTAAGGATTCGATGTTGTTGTGTAGTTATGGAATGATGAGTAAGAGACCAAATGTTGTTCGGAGTCTCGGATGGGATCCGGGATATCACGAGGAGATCCGGAATGGTCCGGAGAATAAGATTCATATAAGGAAAGTCCTGTTTCGGAGTTCGGAAATGATTTCGGTGTTTTCACCGGGAATGTTCTAGAAGGGTCTGGAAGGTCCGGCACTCCGAAAGGGGAAGGGTACATGGATGTGTCATGACAATGTGGAATGGTTTCATCATGTAATAGGTCACTTGGCTGGGCAATATGAAGAGAGAAATCAAATTCAAGTTTGAAAGTCAAACGCCAATTTGAAAAGTCAAATCCGAACATTGCTTGGTGGAGGGAGAGTAGGAAACCTACCTAGGGTAGGAATCCCACTCCCTCCACCCGCCGGCCATGAAGAGGAGTTGGGGAAGGACTCCCTCCTCCCCAAACCGCCTCTCCCCACCTATATAAGGAGGGGTAGGGCGCACCCCTACCCCTCACAACCAAACCCTAGCTAAGGCACCACCACCTCCAAGTGTTGATGCCGCCGCCAGGGCCTCCTCCAAGTCGCCGACTTAGGCTTCCCCAAGCCCTATCCGACGGCCACACCACCTCCCCTTGGTGCCTCTAATCCATAGATAGCCAAGGCCCTCTCTTACTCCACCATACTCGCTCCGGCTTAGGCGAAGCCCTGATGGATCTTCCCTCTACTTCCGACACCACGTCGTCGTGCTGTCGGAATCACGAGGAGAGTGCTACAACCTCTGCTGCCTGCTGGAACAAGGGAGAGGAATGTCTTCATCGAGTACCGAACGTGTGAACGACTGCGGAAGCGCTGCCGGAACGCATCGCCGGAAGGATCGTCTACGCGATCTTGAGATCGGCAAGTGTACGACTACATCACCCACGAGAATCTGCTCTCATTAACCGCTTTGGAATCTTCGAGGGTGAGTGCTTCTATCGACTCGTTGCTACAATATAGTAGATAGATCTTGGCTTGTTTGTGTGCATGCGATAGATTTTTTTTGTTTTCCATGCTACGAACCCCATCAGTGGTATCAGAGCCGTGTCTATATGTAGATCTGTTGCACGAGTAGAACACAATGGTCATTGTGGGCGTTGATGCTTTTGCTGTCGATTGCTTCTTGTGTACTTTTGCTGTTTTCACCGGGAATGTTCTAGAAGGGTCTGGAAGGTCCGACACTCCAGAAGGGGAAGGGTACATGGATGTGTCATGACAATGTGGAATGGTTGCATCATGTAGTAGGTCACTTGGCTGGGCAATATGAAGAGAGAAATCAAATTCAAGTTTGAAAGTCAAACGCCAATTTGAAAAGTCAAATCTGAACATTGCTTGGTGGAGGGAGAATAGGAAACCTACCTAGGGTAGGAATCCCACTCCCTCCACCCGCCGACCATGAAGAGGAGTTGGGGGAGGACTCCCTCCTCCCCAAACCGCCTCTCCCCACCTATATAAGGAGGGGTAGGGCGCACCCCTACCCCTCACACCCAAACCCTAGCTAAGGCGCCACCACCTCCAAGTGCTGCCGCCGCTAGGGCCTCCTCCAAGTCGCCGACTTGGGATTCCCCAAGCCCTAGCCGCCGGCCACACCACCTCCCCTTGGTGCCTCTAATCCGTAGATCTCCAAGGCCCTCTCTTACTCCACCATACTCGCTCTGGCTTAGGCGAAGCCCTGCGGGATCTTCCCTCTACTTCCGACACCACGCCGTCGTGCTGCCGGAATCACGAGGAGAGTGCTACAACCTCCGCTACCTGCTGGAACAAGGGAGAGGAAGGTCTTCATCGAGTACCGAACGTGTGATCGACTGCGGAAGCGCTGCCGGAACGCAGCGCCGGAAGGATCGTCTATGCGATCTTGAGATCGGCAAGTGTACGACTACATCACCCACGAGAATTTGCTCTCGTTAACCGCTTTGGAATCTTCGAGGGTGAGTGCTTCTATCGACTCGTTGCTACAATCTAGTAGATAGATCTTGGCTTGTTTGTGTGCATGCGATAGAATTTTTTTTGTTTTCCATGCTATGAACCCCATCACAAAGATGATATGGTAATGGATAACTGACATGGTTATACCCTACGGGTACGTAACTTCAGCATACCTAGTCCAGCCCAAGGAAGGCCCACGGCAGACATACGCTGACCCATGAAGATTTTCGGGTGGCCAAGGCCCATAACGTCTTCGGATCCTTGGAGAGCAAGACTAGAGGAGATAGGAAATTCAAAGGGGTAAAACCCTAGAACTTGTAACCGACTAGGACTACGCCCGGGACCTGCCTAAGTCTATATAAAGGCCAGGAGTGCATGTCCTAGAAGAACTTGACTCATACTTTCGCACACGCATCCATGCCAGATCGAATCTGCGCACCCTGTAACCTTCGGTTCCGCCGTAATCAAAGAGCAGACAAGTAGGAATAGGGTTTTTCCTCCGGGGGCCTGAACCTGGGTAAATTTCGTGTCCCCTGGTTGCTTGTCTGTTAACCGTGCCATGATCTCCAGCATCCCCATCTTCTCCAAAACCCAAGTCCATAACAATGGGCATTGACGAGATGAAACCTCGTCAATTGGCGCCGTCTGTGGGAATTGGGGCTGCTGATTGTGCGGTCGTGACGGTTCCGACCCGATCGATCTACAACTCCACGGCGACGGAGAATCACCTCCTCTTCGGCGCTTTCGACTTCACCGCCCACTCGCCGGATACCATGAAGGATTTCGAGCCCGTAGGCGACGGACTCGAAATCTTGTTCGGGAGCTTCTGCTTCCAGGTGGGACAAACTGGCACCCTCCGCCTCCCTGAGCGGGTGCCCGTGCCGTCAATCAGGCCCGCTTGGTGGGCTCCACACCCCGTGCTACGCACGTCACCATCAACAGATGAGTTTCACAGCAGCAACAGCTGCAACTCCGATCTGTGCGATCCACCTTCGGATGAAGGGACCTACGATTCCGGATCCGAAAGCTGCGGCAGCAGCCAACCAATCTGCAGGCGCTATCTGTGCGCCGCAATCATCCAAACCGACGAGGAAACGCCTAACCCGCCGCCCAACCCCAACCCGCAGGACAGAAACGGCGAAAACGGTGGAAACGGCGAAAACGGGGAAAACAGGGGCCACCTCATCCAACTTAGCAAAGAAGGATGGGTCGAAGCACGCCGCGCCGTCGCAGGCGAAATAGTCCTACCTCTGGACTCCCCACGTGATCTGTTGAGGGCATACCACTACCTCCTCATCGAGGAGCACAAGAAGCAAGTCAAGATGCAGGAGACGCTCGACAAACGCAAGCAAGCAGCCTCTGAGTCCAGTGCGCGATGAGCTGCGCTCTACGCCATGGGACCCGGCTCTAGCACAAACGGAAACCAGGGAAACAAGCACCGCTCTCGGGTGGAAAACATGGACCCGAAGGAGCGGCGTGACGTGACCCAAACTCTCCACACATAGTTCATGGATATGGACGCCGACGGCAACATCATCCCGAAGACGCCACAAGCTGCGATCATGGCAGCCACTGCGTATCTCGTGGCTCACCCACCTCCGGATGGGGACCCAAAAAGGGCCATGCATAGGTCCGCACTCACCGGACTAGGACTAATCGGAGCTGCGCTCCACGAAGACGCTCCTACGGAGCCGAAGAAGAAAGCTCCGGCCAGGCGCGACCGGAGCCCCACTCCCTCATCCGAAGATGAAGAGGAACACGATCTTCCTCGAAGGAAGAAGAGCTCGCACCACCATAAACACGACTACGATGCCAGAGACAAGCTTACACGGCACAAGATCGACAAAGCACGCGCCAAACGCGCATGCTCGTCTGAATCTGAGATGGATGAAGACAAAGGAGAACTCTGCGGGGCTCGATGCTTCAGCAGATCCGTCCGGCGAACACAGATGCCACACAACTTCAAGCTTCCTTTGGATACTCCGAAGTTCAACGGCACGCAAGATCCAAAGTCCTGGCTCAGTGACCATCTGTCATCCGTCAAGCTTCACGGAGGCAACAAAGAAACCGCCATGCAATGCCTTCAGCTGCAGCTAACAGGCGCAGCGCGGGTCTGGCTTAGCAGCCTATCATCAGGATCCATCCGAAGCTGGGAGGAGCTTGCTTATAGCTTCATCCGAAATTTCAAAGGCACCAGCAAAAGGCCCGCCTCAATCGGAGAGTTGTGAGCCTGCACTCAGAGAACGGGTGAATCTATTCGCTCGTACATACTATGCTGGTCTACAACCAAGAACTCCGCAGCACACATCTCTGAAGAAAGGGCCATCGACGCCTTTAGGGACGGCGTCAAGCGCCCAGACTTCAAGGAGGAACTTGGGCGTGTAAAGCCCAAGACACTCGACCACCTCATGGAAATCGCCAACAGTTGGGCAGACGGCGAAGATTGCATCCAGCGGGCGCAATCAGATGAAGAGGACGATTACGGCTGAAGACGCGAACGCCGCAGCAAGAGGAGATCGCGCGTTTACGAGGACCGCGATGGACCCGACATGGTCGCAGCCGGCTACGCCGACCGCCGTAACGACAACAGCCGCAACAGCGGAGGATACCGCAGCGGAAACTTCCGCGACAACGGACGACCAACGCAGTCGTGGCAACGCCGCGACCGCGAGAACGGACCCTCAGCATTCGACAAACTTTCGGGTCCATGCACCATCCACTTCTACATCGACAAACAAGATGGCAAAAAGAAAGCTAGCCACATGCTCAAGGACTGCCGCGAGTTCCAGAAACTCAGCGAAGGCATGATGCAGATGAGGCAACAAGCTCCAATCCCTGCGTTCGGAAACGCACCTGCGCCAGGTGAAATAGCACACGGAGCTCCTCCACCGCCGCCTGTTGGAGGCCCAAATCAACCAGTCGCACCAGCACAAAACAACACCGGGGTCGCATACCCCCCACCAAAAGGAGCACTCAATATGATACAGAAGGGACGCCCCACAAATAGGGTGCAGAAGAAAATCACCCGACAAATCAACTTGGTCGTGGCAACTCCGCCTGCAATCCCTGAGTACCTCAGTGGATCGGAGTCCTGCATCACATTCACTCGCGCGGATCACCCTTGCCAGATCCCTCGCCCAGGTCATGCTGCCCTGGTGCTGGAGGCGCAGATCGGAGGCTTCGAGATGAGTCGCGTCTTCATGGACGGCGGCAGCGGCATCAACCTAATGTTCGCAAGCACTCTAGCAGCTATGCGGATCCCGCAATGCAGCCTGGAACAATCAGACACAACGTTCCACGGCATTGTCCCAGGGAAGGGCATCTTCCCCCTGGGCAAAATAGGGCTCGACGTCATCTTCGGGAAGCCGGACAACTTTCGGCAGGAGCGCCTAGAATTCGAAGTGGTGGACTGGCTGTCACAATACCATGCCATCCTGGGACGTGTAGCATTCGCAAGGTTCCTGGCCGTCCCACACTACGCATACCTACTACTCAAGATGCCAGGACCAAGGGGCGTCATCACAGTCCACGGGAGCTTCACCCGATCGGACCAATGCGACAGGGATTTCAACAAAATCTCCCAGTCTTTCGGCATGCAAGACGAGCTTGTAAGGCTCCGCGAGGTGACGGACAATGGGCTACCCCCAGTCACAAAGCAGAACGCACCTGACATGTCTTTCGACTCCACCATCAACACCAAGAAGGCACAGGTCCATCCAACGGATGCCTCCAAGACGGCGCTGATCGCCAACGACCTCAGCACCGCATAGGAAGGCACGCTCGTCGAATTCCTCCGTGAGCGCTGGGAAATCTTCGCCTGGTGTCCTGCGGACATGCCAGGAGTTCCCAGGGAATTCGCCGAGCACGCACTCAACGTCTTCCCAGACACCAAGCCAGTCAAGCAGTCCATCCGAAGACTGTCGGAGCCACGAGCCGAAGCTATCGGCAAGGAGATCAACAGATTACTCACAGCAGACTTCATCCGGGAAATCAAGGAAAGCGAGTGGCTGGCAAACACGGTGATGGTCCCGAAGAAGGACACGGACATCCTCCGGATGTGCGTGGACTTCACGTCACTAAATAAACACTGCCCTAAGGACCACTTCCCTCTTCCTCGGATCGACCAGATCATCGATTCGACTGCAGGTTGTGAGAAACTCTCCTTCCTTGACGCCTACTCAGGCTATAACCAGATTCGACTCAAGGTCGAAGATCAAGAGAAAACATCGTTCATCACACCGTTCGGAGTATACTGCTACAACACAATGCCCTTCGGGCTAAAGAACGCGGGTGCCACATACCAGCGATGCATGCAGGCCTGCCTCAAGGACCAGATCGGTCGCAACGTCCAAGTCTATGTCGACGACATAGTCATAAAAACCAAGAAGGCAAGAACACTTATCGACGATCTCCGCGAGACATTCGACAACCTTGATCGCTACAGGATCAAGCTCAATCCAGAAAAGTGCGCCTTCGGCGTCCCCTCGGGTCAGCTGCTCGGGTACTTCATCTCTCAACGAGGGATCGAAGCGAACCCGAAGAAAATCAAAGCTATCATGACAATGGAGAAGCCGAAAAACCTCAAGGGCGTTCAACAGCTCGCAGGGCGAGTAGCGGCACTAAGCAGGTTCATCAGCCGCATGGGCGAGAAGGCCCTACCATTTTACCAGCTGCTGCGCAAGGCAGACAAGTTCGAGTGGACACCAGAAGCCAACGACGCATTCGAAAGCCTCAAGCGGCTCCTCTCCACCTCGCCCGTTTTGGTCACGCCAAAAGAGCGCGAGCCCCTGTTGCTGTACATAGAAGCCACACACCAGGTGGTCAGCACAGTACTCGTGGTCGAACGACCCGAAGAAGGCAAGACCCACGGGGTACAACGCCCAATTTACTACCTCAGCGAGGTTCTCACTCCAACAAAACAGCGGTACCCGCACTACCAGAAGCTGGCCTACGGCGTGTTCATGACGGCTCGACGACTGAGCCACTACTTCCAGGAACATCAGGTGATGGTCGTCAACGAGGCACCCCTAAACAGCATCCTGAATAACCCAGAGGCCACAGGACGCGTGGCCCTGTGGGGCATTGAACTATCACCCCTGGACATCATCTACGAGAAGCGACACGCAATCAAATCTCAAGTCCTTCCGGACTTCCTGGTGCACTGGATGGAGCTGCAGCTGCCTGACACCCCAGACATGTCGCAGTCCTGGACAATGCATTTTGACGGCTCCAAACGCGAAGCCAGAGCAGGGGCAGGAGTCATACTGACCTCCCCGCAAGGTGACAAGATGAAGTACGTCCTTCGGATGAAATTCAGAGCCTCCAACAACGAGGCCGAATACGAAGCCCTCATCCATGGCATGAAGATGGCAAAAATATGTGGCGCAACGCGCCTGGTCATCTACGGTGATTCCAACCTTGTCGTACAGCAGACGATGAATGAGTGCGACGCACACGCCGAAAACATGATCGCGTACCGCGCGCTATACAACGCACTCGAAGGAGAATTCGACGGCTGCGAACTTCGGCACGTTGGAAGAGAGAGCAACGAGGAGGCCGATAGACTCGCCAACATCGGCTCCACTTGCGCAAAGGTACCACCAGGTGTGTTCCTCGAATAGATCTGCGTGCCATCCATCAAGCGAAAATTCCCCAAAGGATCACCCGAAGAAGCAGAACACTCGGGGGATACGCTACCCGAAGGTCATGGAGGACCCGAAAAGTTGGATACCGAAGTCGCCATGGTCAACCTGATGCAGGTCATGGCAGTCGAAGAAACTTGGACACGTCCATACCTCCAGTTCCTGATAAACGGAGAATTGCCAGATAGCCCGACAGATGCCCGACGCGTATCTCATCGGTCAAAATCCTTCACCATCATCAACGGCGAGCTGTACAAACGCAGCATTACGGGCGTACTACAACGGTGCGTCACCATCAACGACGGCAAGGCCATACTCCAAGATATCCACAAGGGCATCTGCGGCCACCATGCAGGCAGTCGCTCCCTCGTCGCCAAAGCTCTGCGAGCAGGATTCTACTGGCCAACGGCCATGAGCGACGCGAAAGACATCGTCCGAAGATGCAACGGATGCCAACGGTTCGCCGACAAACCGCACGCACCTGGGTCCGAACTTCGACCCATACCCATAGCCTGGCCTTTTGCCCAATGGGGCCTTGACATGATCGACAAACTGCCAAAATCCTCGAAGGGAGGACACGTCTTCCTCCTGGTCGCAGTCGACAAATTCACCAAGTGGATCGAAGCCATGCCAGTCACCAACCAGAAGGGAAAAACCGCCGTCAAGTTCTTCGAATCCATTGTCTACAGGACTTCTACGAAGGCCTCGGGATCAATATCACGTATGCCTCAGTGGCACACCCGCAAACAAACGGGCAAGTGGAAAAGGCCAACGGCCTAACCGGCGCCGGCATCAAGAAGCGCCTCATGAGCTCACTCGAGCACAAAGCTGGAAACTGGACGAAAGAGCTACCGTCTGTCCTGTGGAGCTTACGGACTACGCCAAACAGCTCCACCGGCTACACACCGTTCTTCATGGTACACGGAGCCGAGGCAGTGCTACCAGCCGAAGTACGCCATTAGGCTCCACGAGTCGTCGCGTACAGCGAAACCGAATCCACCGCTGCACTCGAAGACGCCGTCGACACACTCGATGAAGCGCGGGATATAGTAGCCGCTCGATCAGCGGTGTACCAGCAGAGTCTCTGCAACTATCACAGCCGCCGGCTGCGCCCAAGGTCCTTCGTCGAAGGAGACCTCGTCTTGCGACTCAAGCAAAAGCGACCGAACAAACTTGACTCACCATGGGAAGGACCCTATGTCATCACCGAAGTCATCCCAGGTGGCGCCTATCGCCTCAAGCACGTGGAGTCTGGAGTCGCATACTCCAACCCGTGGAACGTCTCGCACCTGCGACGATTCTACCCGTAGCAACCTACCCCCCCTTTTTACTTTCAATAAGGCTTTCAGCCAAGGCTACTCAGCCGAATCATGTACCTCCTCCATTACGATATAAATAAAGCTAAGTACCTCGCTCCCAACCCTCGGTTGACTATTTTCTGCAACTTTACTACATGCTACATATGCACTCGGGGGCTCCCCCACCTCACGATTTCATCGACTGAGGACAAAACGTGTACACCTGAGTGGCTGACCACGTCAGACAAACGAAAAGGACACGTACTAAATCAAAGCACTGCGTGCTCGCAAACAAGCAAACCTTTACAACAAAGGGCACATACACGCCCAGCCGCAATATACAAATTTTACATCTCTCTGTTTATTTTCAGGTCCTACCTATTCTGAAGAATAACCTGAGCACGCTGCTCAAATAAATCTACAATCTGTTCGGCATACTGCCTTACAGCTGCGTAATGCGGACGCATATTCCACTCGCCACCATCTGGTCGAGGAGGTGGCCCAGTCGCCACAACAGACAATTCTACATCAGGGCGGTGCACCCTCACAAGAGACAAGGCAGCCTTCACCCCTACGACGAGCTGCTGCCGCACCAGCTCCTTGACATTGCTGGCACTCCGAAACTTCGTCAGAAGACCTGCAAGGGTCGTTGGCACGACATCCAACGGAAACATGACGTGCAGCACCGAGGAAAGCGATGTCTGCACCTGGCGGAGCACCCGCGAAACCTGGTAGACACGATCCTGCACCGTCGCCAGAACTATGGCGCGATCACGATCCATCCAGAAGAAGCCCCCGGCCTCCATATCCTGTTGAGTCAAGCAATTGACTCGAACAGCAATACGCTCATTTTCTTCCCTCGGAGCAAGATTGGCACCTGCGACAACCGCACAAAACAAGAGTAAGGCCAGCAGGCTCACCCGAAGAACCGAGCTACAGCCCGAAAGAAGGATCAACTTACATTGCAGCTGCTCGGACAGCCGACCCAGCTCCGCCATCAAATACTCCTCTCTGGCTGCACCAAGGTCTGCTTTGGATTTCCAAACGTCAGCGCGACCGCATAACCCAAGCAAATCTCTCTCCAAGATGCACACGCGATCTCGAAGAAAAGTGAGCTGCGAGGAATCATCCAATGATGCTCGCAAGGGCCTTTCGGATGAAGTGTCAACTAGGTCAGCACCCGAAGGAACCTATAGCAGCAGAAAAAAGAAGGCACACAGGCATTCAGCCAAGGATAGAGCACAACTCGGAGGAATTCATTAAAGTATATAAGGCCACTACGTGGCACAAGGATGGTACTACAAAAGAAATTTACAACAAAAATAGACTACAAACTACCCTACGTCTACTATGCCTAAGGCGGAGGACACTGAGTCGCCTCAGAACCAGACTGCCTAGCTTTGGCCTCGCCCTGCTGCCGCAATGCATACTCAGACAGCAAGTCAATGAGCTTGGGCCCATATTGTCTGCAGCGAGCGGAGTAGGCGGCGAAGGCTACCTCGGATCCATCCGCAGCTGTAGGCATCCGAGAAGTAATCTGGGGCAGGTCAAGCTCCGCCCCAGCCGCCATGGCCATCGCCAGCCCGACGGACGCGCCGATGCCCTTCTGCTTGCGCTTATACGCTGCAGGCGCTTCGGCTGATAGAGCCTCTGCCAGGGCATCCACATCTTCAAGGGATGCGCCCTTCGGGAAGAGCTCCTGGTAGAAGCGACCAAGGGCCTCTTTCGCCTTGGCGAGGGAGTTGACGACGGTGCTGCAGCGGTCTTCGACCGCTACAGTGGCATCATCTAGAGCACTCCCATGCTCCAGAGCACCGCGGTCGAACTCGATGCCTACGGCATCTGAGACAAAAAGAAGAAAACATGAAGAAAGGCAACATAGAAGAAGATCCGTAGAAAAAGGAGCAAGTACAAAAGCTAACGCTCACCCGAAATAGCCTTGGCAGCAGCCATGAGCTTCTCCGCCACCCCTTTTTCACGAGCAGCCGCAACGGTGGCCAGCTGCTCCTCACGATCTGCGGCCTCCTGCTGCAGACGCTCTTTCGCTTCGGCTACCTTCGTCAGCTCCAGCTCAAGGCGCTCTCTCGCATCAGCGGCAGCTTCGGCCTTCTGCTCCGATTGGCCAAGGCTCTTCTTCAGAGCATCGACCTCATGGAGAGAGTCGTTATGCTCCTCTGCATTTACAACAAGCAAGTGTCAAAGAACAGGACTAGGATAAGCAAGAGAAGTACTACAAGGCAGACGTATACCTTGAAGTTGCCGCAGTTTCGCCTCCAGCGTCAGGCGTTCCTCCACCAGCCGCTTGGCCTCTTGGACAAAAGGCTGCAGCAACAGGCAATAGTAGTAAGAGCGGGACTTGGGGGCTACGCCCAACACAAAGAAGCATTAAACAACATCAGCATACGAAGACACTCGGGGGCTCCCCCCGTAACATCAAGCAGAAAAACTTACGTGCTCCGAAGGCGAACCCGCAGGCCCGCCTGCGAAATTCTGAGGCGCAACCACCAGCCTCTCCTGCACAGGAGGAACTGGCGCAGCGTCACCAGAAGTCGCCACCGTCTGAGGAGGAAGCGACGCAATGTTCGACTCCCCCATCATCCCGCGCGCACCATCACTAGAGCCGTCGGAGGATTGCCTGCATACGAACCAATCAAAACAGGTGCAAAAATAACAAGGGAACAAAGGACAACAGTGGCAACAAGAAAACTTACGAGCCCAACGCGCTCAGGTCGAAGACAGGAGAAGCCCTTCGGGCCCTCTTCTCCTCCTTCTTTTCTTCCTTCTTCTCCTCATTCTTTTCTTCCTTCTTCCGCTTTGCTGGCGGGTGCGGAGCAACAGCCCGCACAGGAATGGCAGGAAGGGGAGAGGAAGAACCCCCATGAACATCATCACGATGCTCAAGGCCCAGAGGATTTCTGGGAGTCGGAGGAGTCGAGGCATCTGACGACTCGCTAGAGCTCCGTGATCGTTCGCGTGAATGGTCCTCACTCGATTCGTCGGCATCCTCCACTGGGGATCGCGCTGACGGTAGCTCGAACACGGAATCCACCACTTCATTATCCGGGGCATTCGGATACCTCTCGGGCAACGGTGGTGCCATGCCCGACACTTTGAAGCTCTGCAAAAGGAAAAGGAACTTTGTTAGCAAACAATGGAAAAAGTACACAGCTGACAAAAACAAAAGGGAAGCACTACGTGCGCAAATCTACACCTTCGGTACGACCAACCTCGAAGAAAAGGGAGGAGTCAGCGACTTCCCCGGGATTTCTTCGTCGGCCTTGAACTTCAACAGCGCGCGAAGAGCCTTGTCAAGTTCCACCTCGGAGATTTTCTCACTCGAAATCCTTGTCGGATCACGGCGCCCAGAGTAAAGGAACATCGGGTGCGCCCTCGCTTGGAGAGGCTGCACCCGACGCTCAAGAAACATCCGGATGATGTCGACACCGTTCACCTCCTTCTCAGGAATCAGTTGGAGATCCTCCACACGACGGTACAGGGCCTCTATCTCTGCCACCTCACCGTCTAAGATTTGGTTTTTCCAGGATCTTTTCTTCTCAATCAATTGGGAGGGGTCAAAAGGAACGAGACCAAAATCTTGCCCAGGCAGTACGGAGTCACGGATGTAAAACCATTTCCTCCGCCAGTACTGGACAGATTCGGACATGGAAAAGGAAAAGAATTGCACATTGGGACTGAGAGAGATGATGAAACCCCCAATGGGATACACACCATCTGAACCAGACTGCCTCTTCACGGAATAAAGCTTCCGGAAGAGGCCAAAGTGCGGCTCAATGCCAAGCCAACACTCGCAAAGCGTGATAAAACACGCAATGTGGAGAAGGGAGTTGGGAGACAGATGATGGAGTTGAACCCCATAGAAAAAGAGCAGTCCACGAAGGAAGTCATGGACTGGAAAAGAAAACCTGCGAATCATGAAGGCAACAAACATAACCCGATACCCAGATGGGGGACGGGGGATTACCTCATTGCCGGGGAGTCTCACGGCCGTCGTGTCTTGCGGGATCAGGCTCCGCTCGCGCAGTTTGCGGAGATCGCTCTCCCGCGTTTCTGATCGACGCCAGCCACCGTCGGTGATGCGAGCAGTGGTGGTGCCATTCTTGCCTCCGGCGGCGCTGGTCCCAACTGCAGATGAGGACTTCTTTGTTTTCTCCATGGCACTACGGCGGTGGTGGCGTTGCCAACGAAGAAAGACAAAGGAAATGTGGAGGAAACTCTCAGCGCGCAGCAAGAATAGCTCAAGAACGAGGGGGCAGTGAATAGATGAACTGCTGCGGTGAAAAACAAACCACGATTTCACCAGGGATTATAACAGCGAAGACGACGCACGCTGGCCGTCCATCGAGAAGACCTAACGCCAACGGTAGATCTGGCCGTACACGTGTCAGCACCAAAATGAACCGTCGATACCACGCCGTCCACTACGTGCGGAAATCGAGGAGACGCCGTAATCATCTCCACGCCGCGCATGACCGGTCAATTCAAAGTCAGCAAGTGGGACCCACGCTTCGTCCAGTCAAGTCATCTCTGGCGTAGCAGATGCTTGAGGTCATCAATCGTAAGCACTGACGTCATCAAAAGCTATACTAGCACCACTTCGGCTCCACAGCTAAAAGTACTCACTCGAATCTATGATTCGACTAAATACTTGGGGGCTACTCCTATCAAGAGCGCTGGCCGCGCACCCGACAGACAAATGAAGACAAAATTATTTCTCTGAGTCCTACGTCGAGTTTACGACTCCACTACGGACTCGGGGGCTACTCCCATAGGGAGGATGGATTTAAGCATCCGAAAATTTTCGAGTCCTGCGGACCTAATGATTGAAACAATGCTTAAACTAAAAGTCTCTGTTCGAGTCTACGACTCGAACAGACACTTGGGGGCTACTCCTATAGGGAGAGCTGATCGCGCACCCTATGAAATCTTCGACTGCGATCTTTCGGATCAGCACGCAAACTTTTTGGCAACTTTGCCCCAACAAAACGCTGAGTAAGCGATAATCTCCTTGGCCACCCAAAGCACCTCCGAGGTGATAAATGTTCGGATGCTGCGTCTGCGACGCAAAGATAAGACCTACAGATATCATCTGATGGCCTGGCAACGCACCTGACTGCGCTCTGCTAGTATGAATCCGTACCAGCAGGTACGATGAAAAATCCTGACGGACGCATTGGATACACCAATTAAAATCACTGGAATTCCACTCTTATAAGTCCTCCGCGACCTGAGTTGAATTACGCCAGCATATGTTTCAGGCCCGGGTTAAGGGACCCGAACCTGAAGAAGATCGTGTTGTTTCGTCCTAAGACAGTTAACTGACCCTGATCCGTCGGGTGAGTCAGGCACACGCATCAACAATCCCTACACACATATACTATTAACATATAGCTGCTCCCGAAGGATGGAAGAGTCCTCAGCCGAATCTACGATTCGACTGATCACTCGGGGGCTACTGACATGGTTATACCCTACGGGTACGTAACTTCAGCATACCTAGTCCAGCCCAAGGAAGGCCCACGGCAGACATACGCTGACCCATGAAGATTTTCGGGTGGCCAAGGCCCATAACGTCTTCGGATCCTTGGAGAGCAAGACTAGAGGAGATAGGAAATTCAAAGGGGTAAAACCCTAGAACTTGTAACCGACTAGGACTACGTCCGGGACCTGCCTAAGTCTATATAAAGGCCAGGAGGGCACGTCCTAGAAGAACTCGACTCATACTTTCGCACACGCATCCATGCCAGATCGAATCTGCGCACCCTGTAACCTTCGGTTCCGCCGTAATCAAAGAGCAGACAAGCAGGAGTAGGGTTTTTCCTCCGGGGGCCTGAACCTGGGTAAATCTCGTGTCCCCTGGTTGCTTGTCTGTTAACCGTGCCACGATCTCCAGCATCCCCATCTTCTCCAAAACCCAAGTCCATAACAATGGGCATTGACGAGATGAAACCTCGTCAATAACAATCTGAACATAAACAATAATCCAATGGTTCCACTCACAAGCATCAACTACAATAGTAATCAACACCGGAAAGGTTTCCCCTAATGAACTAAAGCAATATCCAACACAACTGTTACAACGGGATGGAGTAATGATGAAGGTGCTGGTGGAGATGATGGTGTGGATGATGATGATGATCCCGATGAAGCCTAGCTTGATGATGGTGTTGATGGCAACGATCTCCCCTCTCCGGGAAGGAATTTCCCCGGTAGAAATCTGTCTGCCTGAGAGATCTTTCTCTCTCGGTGTTTTCCGTCCTGCAGAGGCGGCGGAAATCTATCTGTGGTCGCTCCCCTGGTGTTAGGGTTCCGTAGGGAAGATATAGGCGAGAGGGCGGAGTCGGGAGCCAGACATGTGGTCCCGCGCCTAGGGGGTGTGGGCCTCCTGTGACCCTTCTTCGCCTCCCCTTC
The DNA here is from genome assembly GCA_916181665.1 of Avena sativa. Classification (NCBI taxonomy): domain Eukaryota; kingdom Viridiplantae; phylum Streptophyta; class Magnoliopsida; order Poales; family Poaceae; genus Avena; species Avena sativa. Next base: position 293,454,806 of record OV702296.1, read on the forward strand.
TGGCTTCCTCAATCTTCTGGTAAAATATAATTTTCCCATATTTTTCTGGTATTTTTCCGATCTTCGGGAAATTGCCTCAAAACACCTCCTTTTCCATCAAAATCCAGACTCCGGCAGTTCATCCTCCAAGAATCACCCAACATGAAAAAACAGATGAAAAGACATAAGTAATACCTCATAATAAGACATATATCAATGAATAGAGACAAAATATGATATAGAATGGTGATGCAAATTGGGCGTATCATTCACCGGTGCAATGTATTTCACTTCAATATAGTTGGCAGTCCTCACTGATTTGCCTTTGCCAGCCGCTCCAGCTTCAAAAGTTTCCTCATCCACCTCCTCAATTTATCCTCGGCTTCGACTTCTTGTTCAAAACTAGGGAATGGCTCGGTCCCTATGTCCACTGAGTTTTCCTCCAACATATCATGGTACTAAGTAGGCATCGAGTGCAAATTGAAGATACAAAATGATAAAAGGGAAAATTATAACCATTATTCCAAAATAGGAAAATATCTAGTAAACTGGGGGAAGACCAGTGAATTCATATCTTTGGTTGGAGATCTGGGTGCATGGTACGGTGGGTGATATCGAGCCCGTCGCTGGAGTAGAGACTCTATTGCATGTTCTTTGTCGCGGGACATTGGCTTCTTCTTCCCAAAGTCTTTTGATCGAGTAGGTGGAGGAGGGGGAAGTACGGATCCTTATGCAGTAGTAAGGCTGGAGTCGCTCGCGTTCACGAGGCAACTGCCCTGTCGCTTGCGCTTCGGCGCCGCGGTCAACACAATAGTAGGCGTCGCGATGTCCTCGATGCGAACGTGCAGGCAGGACATATTGGGGGTGTCGTGACCACGGGAATGACCACAAGAGACACGTCTAAGTCCATCGCTGCGATGGCAAGGCGAGGGAAAGAGGAGATCGGCGATGGCACTGGCGCGTGAGCGGGAACTAGGACATCTCAAATGACTCTCCCGCCAAGATCTACACGACGATGCAGTAAACCTGAAATCTAGCTCGCATTATTGCGTATATGCGGTTTTTGGAGGGGGTATGCGTTGTCCCGCAAAATAATTTGCATGTTCGGTGGGTTTTAGGGTATCTAAATGGGCCACTTTTGCTCCACGAAACCGCAAATATGATGGTTATTTTGCGGGTCAGGGCATTTTCCGGGATATGTTAGAGATGTTGTTTTAAGCCCCAAAATGTGAAAGCATGGCCGGACTTGCGCATTACACACACCGAGGCGATGACACCATGTTGTCCTTACTCCTTACCATTATAACATTCGTCTACTTCAATCGTGTCCTGACTGGCTAACCCACTTTATCGTGCCTGATCTCGTGCTGCCGAGATGGCATCACATCCACCTCCCTGGATGCTAGGACATGCCATGACGAGCACTCATCATATGCAAATGAAAATGAGGTGTGCTTCTCCCAAACTAGGGTAGAGGGGCCGCCTCAAATGAGCTAGAAGTGAGACTTTGACAAGATTCCATTAGACGCTTTAACTTGCGTCGGGGTGCCATTTCGCTCCCTAGTTGTCTAGGGTTCACTCCATCAGGTTCCGGTTCGTTGGCTCAAGAGAAGAAGTTGATCGTCGCTTAGAGCATATTTACCAGTGACTGTAAATTGGCGCTACGCTAAAAAAAACCAATATGCAACGCCACATGCTATTTTTCTGTAGCACCTACCAAATTGCACTATCCAAAGTGGTATATATATACAGCTTCAGATAGCACGCGCGGTAAACTCGACACCATGCGGGAAGCTCCAACTGCCATACGGACATTTTAGCTCGCGCATCGAGACCGGCAGCTACATCTCCTGGTCGTCGCCCGCGAAATCACGGCAAACGACCACAGTAGCACCTACCAGCCCTCGACGCGCACCCACGTGAGCAGCCACTGTGGCGATGCGTCGTCCTTCTCCTCCTCGTCCGGGAGCACGCACATCGCCAGCAATAGGGTGGCAAGCGGGACGGGTTGCGGACAGAAGTTTTCACTAAGCTAGCTTAATTTCTGTTCCCTTAGCCAACTAGCCTAGATTTGAGTTTTGCGGGCAGGATGCGGGTGCCGCCTGCAACCCAGCCATGGCACTACTGTTAAGCAGTTGTGCATCTCCTGCAAATGACAAAACAGATAAGGTGAGATGCTGGATCCAGCTAATTTTTTTTAAATAATACATTTTTTTTATTGAATTGCACAAATAATACACAAAACGGACAAATTACAAATCTGTTAGTCGGTCGGCCGGTCGACAGACGACAGACACGTTTCGTCCGTTCTTCGTCCGTTCAACGGACGACACGCAGCCTTCGTCCGTTCAACGGACGACACACACAAGCAAAAAAAAAAAAAGCCGCACATGCAGCGAGTCCAGGGCAGTGGGGTACCGATAGATAGCTCCTCTCTTGCCCATGCACTTGTCATCTCCCCCTCCTCGCGTCTTTTCGCTCTCCATCCAGCCTCGTGGAAGCAGCAGAGCAACAATGCTACTACTAGGCAGCTAGTACTAGTAGCCGGCAAGCGTACTGTAGTGCTACTGGATTTACTACTCCGTTTTACTGCAACAGCATGTGACAGGGAACAGGAGCCTGCTGCTTTACGACAAGCTCACGTGTGTCGTCCTCGTCCGTTGAACGGACGAAGACAGTGTTTCGTCCGAACGGACGAAGACAGTGTTTCGTCTGTTGAACGGCCGACCGACCAACAGATTTGTAATTTGCCCGTTTTATGTATTATTTGTGAAATTCAATAAAAAAAACGTATTATTTTAAAAAAATTAGCCTGGATCCAGCCTGAAGTTAATGCAACCTGAAGAGAGTAATCCCTTACAAGCCTGTTTATCTCAGAAAAAAATAAACATGAGAAGGTGAGAACTTACTTTGTAGCTCCTGCGAAAGCGAAACTCAGTTGTCCATCCAAGATTCCTATGTTTCTTAGACACTCTTTTAACAGTATAAAGGAGACGTTGTTCCTCATGTGTGTCCTGCCTATCAAGAACTTAATCCTGTTGGACATTCACATAAAGAGATAGAATTAAATAACTAAAGATACATCCTGTGCTAAGGAAAATAGAGGAGGACAATTACAAGGTAGGAATATATGAAGCTCCGGTAGAAACACTCCCCATCTCCAAGCACCCGTCTAATTCTGGAAAAGGCATCAAGATTCAAAAGAATAGGCATATCTCTGGTAGCACGATAATGTTTACGGGCTTCAGTGATAGGAAGTGTCTGCAACGAACACACAGATACAGGAATTCAAGTTACACTGAGTAGAACTTGGCAAACAACATGCTTCAATTGTGATGGACATTTTTTTTATTCCAATTTTCAGGTTACCATTTGCTCTGAAAATGTATGAAAACAATTAACATGTATAATCATTGATACTGATTAGATGCTTTCCAATAAGAAAAGAAGAAAATATCTATTAAAGTCTGATGAACTCAACAACACTACAAAGACAGTTCAGGTTCTATCAGACTATCACAATCAAGAGTTAACATACAATATACTCCCTCCGTCCTAAAATAGATGTCTCAAACTTTTTAAAATTTGGATGAATCTATATACTAAATAGTGTCTAGATGCATTTAAATTTTGCCAAATCTAAGACATCTATTTTGGGACGGAGGGAGTAGTATTCCACAAAGGAGAACACAGTACCCTGTCTAGGATTTTGATCCTGGTACATAATGCACTTCTGTTTTGAACACTATAAAAGGGAAAATGGAGCCAAACCTGGTGGTCCACATGTTCCCAATCTATTAGTCTTCCTTCTCCATCAATCTATTCGACAAGAAAAGGGGTTAAAATCCATATATCCTGCCAGACTTACAATTATAAAGAATTAAACGGAGAATCAAACATTTCAGAATAAGAAACAAGGGAACAAGAAATGAATGGAATTAATAAACAACAATGTAATAGCAAGACCACAAAAATTGTGCAGAAAAAATTTCTTTGCTTTTGCCAACTTTTTACATGAATTATATTTGAGGCTTCTGAGCTAGTTCCAGGTACCAATCAACAAAATGGTGAACTTCTCCACAAAAACTGCAGAGTAGGTGGTCAGCAATTTCGTATATAAATGCCCAATGGTTTACAGAAATTATGTCCAGTTATGCGATCTCGAACAAATGTGCAGATTAAATTTCCCATAACAGCGTTTGTTTAGAAAGAAAGCTCATGCTGCCAAAATTTTGCAGCAATTAGGACATGACCTCACGATTTCCCCACATTTTACAGACTTGAAGAAATTACAACAATTCTTGAAAAAAAAAGAAATTACAACAAGATAGCCGTTTGTTTCAAATACCATACCAGACTGCGAGAAGACGGACAAGCAACAAGGAAGTCTGTGCTAATCAAAAGACCAAACTAGTCCTAACATTTGTCCAATATTCCTCCTCTACTCTAGGATGCCTCATTCTATAACCAAGATTTCTTGCCTTGATTACAATAACTGGTCCAAGAATTAAACATGAAGAAACAGATATCAAGAACACCATAATCCCGATTCCACATTCCATACACAAAGGGGATGTTGGTACAAGGCTCTTGGCCAAAAGATTCCGCCTCTGTTACTCTAAACCATCCCCAAAACCGACATTTCAACGATTCGCATCCAGAACAATAAGGTTAGCACACAAATGCACAGCCGAGCAAATAAATCCCAAGCGAGCGAGCGAGCGAGCAAGCAAGAAAGACCAGATTCAGGCTATACCTTTTTCTTGCGGCTGAGTAAGCTTTTGCACTTGCTCCAGAGCGACTTCTTGGGGTGCGACGATTTCACCTACCCAAGAGAAACCAAGAAACGCTCAAGAACGCACTCCAAGAACTCCAGGAAACAACAATACGTCGCAACATCGCAAACACGAGACACGCGCCATCACCTGCTCCTGCTCCTGCTCCTGCTCCTGCTCCTGCTCCTGCTCCGGTTTCTTCTTCTCCGCCTGCCGTACCAACTTTTCGAACACATCCTTGCAGTCGCTGTCGGAGGAGGAGGGGGAGGTGGACGGGCTTCTTCCGGAGGATCTTGGAGGGGAAGGTGAGGCGGGGTTCTTGCCCTTCTGGTCGGCTGCCCCGCCGCAGCGGAGCTCGATCCGTTGGTGCCGCGGCTTCCGCTTCCGGCCTGCTGACGGACGCGTCCTTGGGGTGGGTCGACGGGCGCTGCAGGGGGAGGTGACGGCGAGGGTGCATCGGCGCCGTCTTCGGGTGCCACCGCGCTCGGGGGCGGGTGCCGCGACTCTGGCAAAGCTTCGCCAGACTGGAGCTCCACCGGCCATCCTCCCTCCCTGCCACATACCGTCTCCAGCGCCGCCCGACTACCCGGTCGGTCAACGGCCTCGGATGTGCTGCCGCGCCGGTGGCGATTGTTGTCGACGCATGAGTTGTGTTGGTGGTGTTGCCGCAGCCGCTCTAGCTACACAAAGTCCACTGGGCTGCTACCGAAGGCCACCGACACTGCTACTGAAGGCCACTGATGCTTCTAATATACCTACTACCATCGTCACTGCTACCTACGACATTGAGGTTTGCTACATAGGTTTGGTGGTGCTACTAAGTGCGGCCGACGATGATGCTACAAGTGGCGTCGGGTTTTGCTACATGCCGCCGACGGTGGTGTTACAAGTGTGTCTTTGAGTTTTGCTACAAGATGTACGTCGAGATGTCCGGCGAAGGCGGGGTTGCTACAATATAAGTTCTTCTTTGCTACACGCATTTGGTGCTTTTGCAATAATCACGCAAAATTTTTGCTACCATATCTCCGGCGAGGTCTTTCAGTAGAGTCTCTGGTGGGTGCGATTTTGGTTCTGCTATATTATCATAAAACTTTTGCTATATTGGCATAATTTTTTTTGCTACAGAGTCTCCGGCGAAGTCTTCGGTGAGACCATCTTTTTTCCTTTTTTTCTAAAGTGCTAAAGTGGGACATTTTATAGCAAAAGTGAAGATTTTGTAAAAAATAGGACTTAAGGCCTTTTGAGGGACTACACGATGTCAGGCGTGGAGGATCCTGGAGCACTTCCAGAGCGTTTTTTCCTTGGATCCATCTCAGTCGTTGGATCCGCCACGTCCCAGAGATCCATAGCGCTCTCAGGCTAACACCTCAGCCTTGGTGCCACCGTTATAAATAACCGTCCAACTTTTCTAGTCTCAACCCTCACACATTTCTTCTCCACGCCCTCACTTTACCGGAATTGCCACGCAAGTCCCTTCCGCTGTATGCGCCAAGTCTCTCCCGCCGCGACCGCGATGGCATCCGGTTCAGGAATTGACCCAGACGACCAAGTCCAAGGGCACGGGAACGGGCAACGCGACAACTCCAACGTCGCCACTTCTCCCTCCGATGGCGATGGGGCCCCGCACCCGAGCGCCGTGGCAGCCGAAGACGGCGCCGATGCACCCTCGCCGTCACCTCCCCCTGCAGCGGCCGTCGACCGACCCCAAGAGCTTGTCCTTCAGCAGGCCGGGAGCGGAAGCCGCGGCACCAACGGATCGAGCTCCGCTGCGGCGGGGGCAGCCGACCAGAAGGGCAAGAAGACCGCCTCACCTTCCCCTCCAAGATCCGCGGGAACAAGCCCGTCCATCTCATCCTCCTCCTCCGACAGCGACTCGCTAGTCGGAGACGACACCCTCGATTGCAAGCAAGTGTTCGAAAAGTTGGTACGAGAGGCGGAGAAGAAGAAACCGGTGGGGGAACAGGTGATGGCGCGTATCTCGTGTTTGCGACAAATCGCTGTTTCTCGGAGTTCTTCGAGTGCGTTCTTGAGCGTTTCTTGGTTTCTCTTGACTAGGTGAAATCGTCGCGCCCCAAGAAGGGGCTCTGGCGCAAGTGTAAAGGCTTATTCAGCCGCAAGGAAAAGGTATAGCCTGAATCTGGTCTTTCTTTCTTGCTCGCTCGCTCGCTCGCTTGTGATTTATTTGCTCAATTGTGCGTTTCTGCATTCAGAAGCGGAATTTTTGGGCCAGGAGCGTATCTGTGTATGGAATGTGGAATCGGGATTATGGTGTTCTTGATATCTGTTTCTTCAAGTTTAGTTTTGGGACCAGTCGTTGTAATCAAGGCAAGAAATCTTGGTTTATGGAATGATGATGTGGCGTCCTAGAGAAGAGGAGGAACATTGGAAAAATGTTAGAAGTCTTTTGATTACTGCAGAATTTCTTCAAGTCTGTAAAATGTGGGGAAATCGTGAGGTCGTGTCCTAATTACTGCAGAATTTTGGTAATTTGAGCTTTCTTTCCAAACAAATGTTGTTATCGAAAATTTAATCTACACATTTGTTCGAGATTGCACAATTGCACATAGTTTCTGTAAACCATTGGCATTTATATATAAAATCGCTGACCACCTACTCTGCAGTTTTTGTGGAGAAGTTCACCATTTGGTTGATTGGTACCTGGAACTAGCTCAGAAGCCTCAAATATAATTCATGTAAAAAGTTGGCAAAAGCAAAAAATAAAAATAAAAATGGACGCACAATTTTTGTTGTCGTGCTATTATGTTGTTGTTTATCAATTCCATACATCTCTTATTCCCTTGTTTCTTATTCTGACATGTTTGATCCTCAGTTTATAATTCTTTAAAATTGTAAGTCTAGCAGGATATATGGATTCTAACCTTTTTTTTGTCAAATAGATTGATGGAGAAAGAAGCCAATTATATCGGGAACGGGAACATGTGCATCACCAGGTTTGGCTCCATTTTTCCTTTCATAATGGTCAACACAGAAGTGCACTATATATCAGGATCAAAATCCTAGATCACAGGGTACTGGGATTCATGGTCCTGTACAATCAACTGTTCAGAGGGATGATGTTCTCCTTTGCGGAATACTGTACTGTATGCTACTCCTTATTGTGATAGTCTGATAGAACCTGAACTGTCTTTCTAGTGTTGCTGAGTTCGTCAGGCGTTAATAGACATTTTCTACTTTTCTTATTTGAAAACATCTAATCAGTATCAGTGATAGAATTATACATGTTAGTGGTTTCATACATTTTCAGAGCAAATGGTAACCTGAAAATTGGAATAAAAACAAAATGGCCATCACATTTGAAACATGTTATTTTCATGTTCTACTCAGTGTAATTTGAACCCCTCTATTTGTGTGTTCGTTGCAGACACTTCCTATCACTGAAGTCGGTAATCGTTATCGTGCTACCGAAGATTGGCCTATTCTTTTGAATCTTGGTGCCTTTTCCAGAATTAGACCGGTGCTTGGAGATGGGGAGTGTTTCTACCGGAGCTTCATATATTCCTACCTTGTAATTGTCCTCCTCTCTTTTCCTTAACACAGGATGTATCTTTAGTTATTTAATTCTATCTCTTTATGTGAATGTCCAACAGGAGCAAGTTCTTGATAGGCAGGACACACATGAGGAACATCGTCTCCTTGATACCGTCAAAAGACTGTCTACGGAACATAAGAATCTTGGATGGGAGACTTCTGAGTTTCGCAGGAGCTACAAAGTATGTTCTCACCTTCTCCATGTTTTTTTTTTCTAGATAAACAGGCTTGTAAGGGATTACTCTCTTCAGGTTGCAGTAACTTCAGGCTGGATCCGGCATCTCACTATCTCTGTTTTTTCATTTGCAGGAGATGCACATCTGCTTAACAGTAGTGGCATGCCATCACAGTTTTACACACCGTTGGCATAAACTCAAATTCGAAGTTTAACAACCCAATTCTAACAGCAATGAACCTTAAGAGAAACCTACTTGCAAAGGAACAATGAGACACTATAGAGGGGAAGAATAGAACTGTATGCTTGTTTCATTTGAACACAAACAATCCGCACATGCTGCTTCTTATGGTGTAGCCACCTAACTCTTCTGTTATCAAATATTTTCTTGCATAACTACTATATTACAGTATGTGCATAATGACTGAGGCTTTTCAGACGTGCTGTTCTGTGTTCTTACATATCTTGCAGTCAATCAATATTCTGTAACTTATTGTTGTAACCTATGATCTGTGATGATTATCAGAAGTGAATTATTGAGCCTCTGCTTCTTTCAGGCATTTAAGAAGCTGATAAAGAACATAATGGAATGGAAGAGACAAGACACGTCGAACAATATAGCATCAACTAACAGGTTTTTGATTCGCTTGTTCTTATGCAATTCCATCAAAGCATCATGGCCAAATGCATTCCACCTTACTGACATAATATCTGCCTTTTTTAGCTACCGTAAAGAGAAACTTCTTGAGTTCTTCAGCACCTACAATACAACGGATGACAGTGAGAAAACACCCTTGAACTTATCTTTCCTTCAGTATCATAAGTCATGTTTCTGACAAATCTTGTTGTTTTAGTTTTTGTTTTCCTCAGATTACTAGTAGCTATCCATATATGCTCGCACAGCGACCAGTATGAAGTGCTTATTCCTGAGCTCAATGAATCTGACAGTCTGAAAGATGTCAGTATCAGCACCTCTTCTCTTCCCTTACATTACCTCATGCTGAATTTCCAATGCATCCATTCTTGGATACACAGTCACTCATTTTACCTGACCCACTGCTCTTCAAACAGTGGTGCTTCCGGGTCGTCACTCCACCTCGTGAGTTTACGGACCATCTTATGATGACGGCCTTAGCCACAGCGCTTGGAGTAACCCTCAGACTGGAGCGACTCTATGGAGGAGGATCTGATCAAGATAATATGTACACTGGTCCTGGAGCTGTGAGTGTGACCTTGCTGTACACGGGTAATCACTATGACATCATCTACCCGAGAGCTCCTTCTGCTGTGAGTTCAATTGGACAGGCTTCCCAGGGAGAAGATCCCGCTGGTTAGAGCTCAAATCGACAGATTCCGCTTTGTCGAAGTTTGAGATTGACTGCTGGCTATTAATGATGAGAGCGTTGCTGGGTTTGGTGGTAGACAGTTAGACATAGACATAGACTGATGCAGTAGGTGTAGGCATAGCATACACTTGTGCATTCTTCTTCAGCTGGCCCAAACTGCTGGTGCCGGTTGATTTTGTTTGAATTGTTGGCTTGTATACATTGAATCTTCTGCTATCACATTAGAATATGGATTACCTTCCTTTGGTATATATACTGTATTTCTATGTTCCTACCAGCACATTTTATTAGCCACTTAAACAACTCTGGGTTAATAAGTTGAGACAAACCAATAGACCTCTCATGCAGAACTTTTCAACAGATTTCTCTTGAGTTGGGCTAGTGCCACTGGATTGAACAGGTGGCATATAAGGAGGAGAAGAATCGTTTAGTTGGGTTCTATGATTGGTTTATTGTGAATTTGTGATTCTTTATTTATATCTCTGTTGGTTTCCCTGCATTTTTTTTTCCAAGAATGTACTACTTCACCCTGCCTTTTGAACCTGTTTGAATCACAGCCTGGTGATATCTTTTTTACTTTACACAGCAATGTTGTTGCAGACATAAAAAAAATTAGTAGAAGAAAAGTGGATTATTGTCAACTTAATTTGCACATGAGGCTTCAGACTTTGTGAAGGACGCCATATAACTTGTCTTGGGTTATGAATGCAACGTACAGAGACAGCCGGCGGCGCATACAGAGGAAGTGCTAGAGAAAGAAATAGGAGGACAGAGCAGAAATGTGACCCTAGCCCAGATTTTTTGAAAATAATTTGGATTCACCCAAGTTTCGTCAAAAATTCCTTAAGATTGATTTGCCTCTCAGCTTGGTCCGTCGTAACCTATTTACACCCAACTTTGTCCCTTAGAGAAATTGGGACCAATTACCAGATCAGAGCATCTCTAGCGGACACGTTTTGCGATTTTGGGCCAAAAAGATGGACACAACAGGTACTCGTAAAATTGGCTGAATCAGGATTTCGTTGCGGTTTCCCCCTCAAATCCTTCTCCCAGCCGGCTAGGCGGCATCAGTCGGTCAGCCCTGGAGCACCATGGGCTGTGCGTTTGTGCCGAATGCAATGAAATACTAGTAAATGAATCCTCCTATCAGATCAGACAGTAGCACTTCCACGGAGGAGTCAAAGAGATCGAGCTTGCGATCAGCTCGCCAACCCCATTCGTTGAATTTGTGACCTCTCCTTGATGGTGACCCGGACTCCCGGAGCCCAGACGTTGTAAAAAGTCAGAGCGGCGCCGGGCTTTTACTTGCTGTGCTTTGCCTTGGCCCCGTGCATCTGCGGCTCGATCTGGTACGTACCAGTTTTTCGTAGGTCCACACGAGGACACTGACCCGTACTTGTTCGATCAAGTGGACGTGGACGACAGTGCACGCAGTTGATAATGTTCGCACGCCCGCCGCCGTGCATACGCATCGATCACCGGCGTCCGCCGGCGCGAACGTGAAGTCAGGCCTCCTCTCGTTTTCGGGACTTCGCGCGCTAGGCAGCATCACCTGTGTTCTGTGTCCACGGGCAGTTATTTCAGACAGAAATATTTCTGGCCTCCACTTTGGATATTGTTAGTGCCGACCATGCTCAAGTTGTATACTATTCTAGCTCTCGGGTTGGAGGGGAGCCAGCCATTAGGCTTAGAGGGGGCAGAATCATGTTGGAGGGGGCAAAGTAGCTCAAACTTGCTAAGGACAAGCATGGGTATCAAGTGATTTATGAAGAAAATCAAATTCTTGGGGGTGGCTAAGCCCCTGCTCGTCCCCCTCTTCCTCCGCCCTGTATACTACTTGTATGCAACGCAGCCTAGATTGTCAAACTCACCCGTTTCCCAACCAACACCAACCCCGTGCCCGTGTCTCCTGTCTGTAGTGTAGGGTAGGGTAGGGTAGGGTAGGCCATCCAAATCAAAATGCCATGCTCTCCTCCAGGTCACTCTGGCGAAGGCGAGAAATTCAGACAGATTTTGAGTAGTAGATAATATGGTTGCAGACAAGGCTCTCTGACAGACAAGGCGATGTTCGGATGCAGACGCTCCCGCTATCTTAAAAAAAAATAAGACGTCCGTATCGGAATACCCTGATCCTGTCTCGCTCTGACACCCGGTGACAGCAGTGATGATCAAGCTGCTGGGGTCTAGTCTAGCTAAACAAGTCGTCACAGCGAGCTTCCTGCTCCTACTCCTTCCTTCCTCGGGCAGCCAGCACCTGTAGGCTGTAGCTGTCCGTCCTCACGAGTCACGAGCAGACAAATGTCTCGCCATCGCCAATTTTTAAAGCCCAAACGGTCAACCCTCTCACATGCCCGCCATCTTCTTCCTCCTCCCACGCTCCCCCCATCGATCCGATCCCGCGATAAAATCCACCCGCCCCTGCGAGACCATGCCCGCGCCCCGCCAGACACACAGCCACGAAGAGCCGGACAGCGTGCCACCATGGGGAGGCCGCCGTGCTCGCCACGCTCGCTCCCGCTTCTCCTGCTCTGCTGCCTCTCGTGGCAGCTCCTCCACGCGCTGCCGCTGTGCACGGACTCGAGTCAGTGATCTTTTTTCCTTCTCTCGTTTTCTTCTGTCTCGGATCATTCGTCGGCGCTGTCTGCGCCTCGCGGTTGCAGGGTTTATTCACCTGCTGTTTAATTTGCAGGGGCGCCCGTGACGCTGAACGGCACGCTGGCGTTCTTCTGCCCCTACTACAGCGGGAGCAGCTGCTGCGACGCCGCCGCGGACGCCGCGCTCAGGAAGCAGTTCCAGGCCATGAACGTCTCCGACGACGCGTGCGCCGCCGTCCTCAAGTCGGTCCTCTGCGCGGTACGGCTTGCTACCTTATCATCTTGCCATGCTGCCTCCGTTTAGTGTGCAGACTGCAGAGAGCGACGACGAGTAAAACAGGGCATGACCTGTTGTCTTTCCAACCAACATGTTTGTTCACTGGGATGCACGCTCCCTGTTCGACCTTCTTCCTGAACGGGGATTCTTGGGATCTTAGACAGGACTTTCTCCCAGCAGGAACATGTGTAATTGTGTATCTTGGCAGCTTGAAAGGGAGTATCTCATGCCATGCTAATTTCATACTACTTTTTGACTGTATACGGAGAACTTTACATATGTTATCACCATCATTCAGAGAGGAAAAGAAAAAAAATTAATTGACTTTGTCAGATTGAAAAAAATATACCTCTGATTCATGATACAAGCTGTTCTACAATTTGTGCTAGCGATTTATTTTGGCTTGACCACTGTATAGAAAAAAAAACTGTTATAGAACAGCTCCGAACGTGCTTAAACCCATACTAACAACTTTTGTCTTATTTCCAGAAATGCAGTCCGTTTTCGGCCGAGTTGTTCAACTCAAGCTCAGACATTCGGATGGTTCCTCTTCTGTGCAACAGTACCTCTTCAGCAAGTTCTGCTCAATCAAAAGATTCCACACAAGACTACTGCAAACAAGTCTGGGAAACCTGCAAAGACGTGACAGTACTGAACTCTCCTTTCCAACCTTCCTTGCAAGGAAGCGCAAAACTACCTAGTTCATCGTCAAGGCTTACCGATGTCTGGCAGTCAGAAAATAACTTCTGCGCATCGTTTGGTGGCTCGTCTGATGACCAGTCAGTATGCTTCAATGGAAATGCAGTTTCGTTTAACACTACTGAGCCATCGCCCTCGCCTAAAGGGGTATGCCTTGAGAGAATCGGCAACGGGTCATATCTGAACATGGCCCCTCACCCTGATGGATCCAACAGAGTTTTCTTGTCTAACCAGGCTGGGAAGATATGGTTGGCAAACGTCCCGGAACAAGGTTCTGGAGGCACTCTGCAGTTTGACGAGGCGAGCCCATTCCTTGATCTAACTGATGAAGTGCATTTGGATTCCGAGTTTGGACTCATGGGTATAGCGTTTCATCCAAAGTTTGCTACCAATGGGCGCTTCTTTGTTTCCTATAACTGTGATAGAACTCAGTCACCTAGCTGTGCTGGTAGATGTTCATGTAACTCCGATGTTGGCTGTGATCCTTCAAAGCTTGGCACCGATAATGGTGCTCAGCCATGCCAGTACCAAGTCGTTGTTTCAGAGTATTCTGCAAAAGGCTCCTCGCCAAATGTTTCCGCGGTATGAATTTGGATCCAGTTCAGCACAGATCTTGATATCGTTGTTCTTTGCTTAGTCCTAATTTCATTGTTGGTATTTTCTCATATCATTCTCATTATTAAATTCTTTTGTAGACAACATCTGCTAATCCATCGGAGGTTAGCAGGATATTTACAATGGGGCTTCCGTATACAGCTCACCATGCAGGACAAATTCTTTTTGGACCCACAGATGGGTATCTGTACTATATGATGGGGGATGGTGGAAACAAAGGTGACCCTTTTAATTTCTCTCAGAACAAGAAATCACTTCTGGGAAAAGTAATGAGGCTTGACATTGACGATGTGCAAAGTAAGTTGGTACTAGCAATACGGACCTTGTTTCTGTTGCTGTCATATTTGCATTCTTTTGAATATCCATCTGTTATGTGTTGTTCCTCATACAAAATCTGACAATACTAATGATCTCTTATCTGCCAATTTTACATCTGAATGAAGAGATTTACTTGCTAATTTGATGTATGCCAGCTGATAATGTCAACTTAACACTGATGGAATAACATTTCCTTCTCTGGAAACTGATCAATTTGTTTTGAGATGTCAGTTGAAGTTATTTTATTGGATGAATACTGACGTTTTAGAGATTTTATAGACAAATAAAACTGTAGCATAGGCAGTTAATGCCCTCTCCAAAATTTTAACTTTGGTATATGTTTGCTCCCAAATCCATCTAATGTTTCGTTTTCAGGCCAGAAGCAAATCAGTAACCATAGCTTGTGGGGTAACTATTCAATTCCAAAGGACAACCCGTTTGCTCAAGATACGGACTTACAGCCAGAGATTTGGGCCTTGGGTTTTAGAAACCCATGGAGATGCAGTTTTGATTCTGAGAGGCCTTCCTACTTCTACTGTACAGATGTTGGGCAGGTATATTCAAAACTATAGGCAGAAAGCTCACATTTAGCTTGCTTGTTAGCTTGTTGCTCAGTTGTCATTGATTATTGTAGCATGGACAGTTAAAGTGAAGCTTGTTAACTATAGTACGAGTAGATGAAATGGTCATGCATTTGCATATTTGAATTTATATTGCATTCAGTATCTCCAGCACTTTACCTGGATTTTTTCACGAGTATCGGATACATAGCTCAATAAACTCCATTTCTCTTTTCAGGCTTAGCCCTTGTAATCTTTATTACTCCCTCCGCCCTGAATTAGATGTTGCAGATTTGTCTAGATTCATATGTATCTAGACACTAAAACGTGTCTAGATACATGCTTATGTAGACAAATCTGCGACAAATAATTCAGGACAGAGGGAGTACTAATTAGCGTTCCTTGTTCAGCGCGGTAATCATTTTGATTTATTTCCTTAAGATATTTTTACAGTAAATACTAAATACTTTCCGTTTCAATAATTCTGAACAAACCATAATTTCCTAGGTTGATCTTGGTCAGAAAATGCATTTTGGTCTGTCCATCTAACTTCATTGGTTTTTTATGGCATATCCGCAGGATGCATACGAAGAGGTAGATTTGATCTCCAAGGGTGGAAACTATGGATGGCGTGCATACGAGGGCCCATATATCTATCATCCAGAATGGACTCCTGGAGGGAATACATCACTTAGTTCCATAAATGCCATCTTCCCTGTCATGGGTTACAACCATTCTGCCGTGAACAAGAACGTCGGGTCTGCGTCTATTACAGGTGGATATGTCTACCGAGGGTCTGCAGATCCCTGCTTATATGGGAGGTATACAGTTTTTGCCTTGTCAGGAACTTCCGATTACATTTCCTTGATTTGGAGGAACCTATATCTAGAATGATACACAACCTATTCCATGCTTTCCTTTAGCAACTCGAGTAATTCCCGCATCTCTAGTCTTATAGTAGTGAAAACTCTCTGCTAGTGCACTCTCAGATCCATGGTTTTGAAACCAGTACGCCACCTGCCACTATCCTTACTATATACTACCACCTTGGAAAGAGGACAATATAATTTGGTTGTGTTGAACAAAGTTCCGTTGTGTGTACGGTTGCGAGGTTATTGACCAACATTGTATGCCTAAGAATTTGAGAATAGAAAAAAAGGCATGCATTCGGACGCTGTGCAATTCTCTTTATCATGAATAAATAAATGTGGAAACAAGTAAAAGTATGAATTCACACTGTGAGCATTGTTCTTCAACCCCCACTTCGCCAGGGAATCCATGCCTTTCTTCCTAGTGTCAACTCACTGCATCTAACCTTACAAGCTTTACCAACCCTCACACATGATTTTTCAGGTACATGTACGCCGACCTATACGCAACGGCGATGTGGACAGGCGCAGAGACCCCACAGAGCAGCGGGAACTACACCTCCACCCTGACGCCGTTCAGCTGCTCCAAGAACTCTCCGATACCCTGCGAATCCGCCGGCGTGGGCACCGTCCCCTCCCTGGGCTACGTCTTCTCCTTCGGCGAGGACAACAGCAAGGACGTCTTCTTTCTGTCGAGCAAGGGCGTGTACCGGGTCGTCCGCCCTAGCCTGTGCGGCTACACCTGCCCCACGGAGAAGCCGGCGACCGATAACGGAACGAATACGCCTTCTGGACCTTCTTCATCAGGATCGGTGACGCGGGTAGGGAAGTCGATGGCGGTAGCCTTCACATTTGTTGTATATGCATTGCACTTTTGAGCTCTGAATGTGTAAGTAGTATATTTAATTTTTTTTTTGAAATCATAAATAGTATATTTAATTAGTTTGCCGAAACGTTTGACATTATGGAACAGATTCAGTAGTAACATTGGTTTGTACGAGGTTTTTCTTGTTGGTAACTGGAACATAGCATGATGCATGAGGGATTTTCTCCTAGTAATTGGAGGGTAGCAATCGGCTGCTGTGTGATGGCTTGACTTTCAAACGTTTTGTGGCTTATTAAGGCCGCCTGTGGAACCCCAAAGTTTTTTTTTTGCTTGCGAACCTTGTAAATAATCTTTCCTGGCTGTGCGCATGTCATGGTGCTGAGTCTGCGGTAGTTACATCTTCTCTTATAAATTTACACGGTGGTAAAATCTTGAAATCCTGAACTGAAACTCCGTCGCTTTTTTATAAACCTTAGTACAGGTAGTAGATGCATGCTTCAACCCTGAAGCCTGCCTTTGTCTCCCGGGGCTGGTGTCAGTTTAGCCTCCGGCTTTGCATTTTGCAAAACGTTGTAGAGGCAGCTCAGGAGCTTGTACAGCATGTCTTTTGGCCAGAAAACCTTCTGCACACGTCGAGGCGTGCCTGCAAACCCAAGACCTGCTCTCGGTCAGGTTTTCGCTGTTATTTTTGTTTTGAGAAATTCCAACGAGGAAACCGGATGATGATCCCTATTAATCCATCCGTTTCACATTAGTTGTCGTTGAAATATAACTAGTAGTGTTAAACAAAAAACAGATATATAGTTAACAGTGTCTGTAATAAACTGACTCATAGTTCCCGTGGGTGTGCGCACAGCATGGTGGGACACATAGGGCGTGATATTTCTGTACCTTAAATCGTGACCGGAAACTGGGACGTGTCTGCCGACGTCGACCGCTAAGCTTCAGTGTTTCTGGACTCTGTCTTCAACCGAAACCATGTGTCTGGTGAAGTCTCGAATTCCCTTCACTGAAACTCTGTTTTCCGGAGAGCGTCGAATTCCTTGGCTCAAACTCTGTCGCTCTTATTACAGTAAACCTCAGTACTCCATCCGTTCAGAGATATAAAATGTTTTAGGTTTACGAATCATACGTATCTAGACGTTTCTTAGTGTATAGGTTCGTAGAGGTTTAGAGTGAACCTATACACTAAAAAGTGTCTAGATACACTCATTTTACAAATCTAAAATGTTTTATATTTCTAAACAGAGTGAGTAGTAGATTCATGGTTGCCGTCTCTACCTTAAATCGTGACTGAGAAACTGGGGATGTGTGTCTGTCGCGTGGACTGTTAAGCAGAGCAGTGCTTCTGGTACCCCGTCACCATCCTTGATCCTTCAATAAATTCCCGCCCTGCTCATCGGACCCGGCAACGGTTCAGAAAAGACGGGAGCAAGCTCGTCTTAATTCCGCCCTGGAAACGGATGGTTCAACAACCAAAAGTCGGTTGCCCGTGATCCCTCCTCCTCCTCCTCCTCCTCCAGCGAATCGTGCGGAGGCGCGCGTCCACAGCCCAAAATAGAGGAGCTGGTTAATCATTTGTTGGCACCGGAGATTATTTAGAAGAACCCGATCTCTCTTGGCCGGTCACTGTTCGATC
This sequence comes from Avena sativa, assembly GCA_916181665.1. NCBI lineage: Eukaryota > Viridiplantae > Streptophyta > Magnoliopsida > Poales > Poaceae > Avena > Avena sativa. Next base: position 293,473,027 of record OV702296.1, read on the forward strand.
GATCACATCCGATTTCGTCAACGCACCAACGAACCAGGTGAGGTGGGCGGAGCAAGAAACAACATAATTGGACCAAGTTTTAGCCTGGGGGATGGAGTGGAAGTGGAGGGGATACGTGCTTGCTAGCCCGTGAGGGCATCTCTAAGATTCTCGATAAATGATTAGAAGAGGAGTAAAATTCTGAGAACCGTATACCTAACCCGAACCCTAAAATGATTAGAGGAAGAGGAGTGAAATTTTAGGAGCCGGAGGAGTGAAACCGGCCGCGAAGGAGTAAATTTAGGAATCAGACACCACTCTAGAGAAAAACTCTCGCTTCCTCCCCCACCACACCCATTCACGCTAGCATCGTCGCCGGTGACCACCATACCCCGCCGCCGCCTCCCGGACCCTGCGCCGCCCTCCAGCCCACCTCTCCGTCTCCGGAATCGACTATGAGATCAAGATTTCACCGTCCGCCTTCCCGATTTGTCCCGAATCGGCCTCCATTGGGGTCAATTCATCGCAGCGTAGAGCCGGCGTCGCCTCTGTTGACCACGGCAACCCGCCGTCGGCTTCCGAAGGCCAGCCACCACCGATATCGCATCGAAGCTCACCCCCTTCTCCTCACCCACCGCAGATCCGCGTGGCCTGGGGTTGGCACCGCCGCCCACAATGGGTTTGGTCTGCGCGCGGGATCTCTGGCCGGAGTTGGAGGATGCAGGGCTGGTCTCCGTGGAGCTTCGGCCGAAGATGGACCGCCGGCATCGCCGGACGCAACCAACGCATTTGGGAAAAAAGGGTGTTTTTTCCTCTTTTTCTTTATGTAAAATAAAGTAGAAGCAACAGTTGTGACTTACTCGAGTTTTGTTACAAATCAAATAAAAAAAATTCTACATGGACCGAGAACGAAGACAGCGGGTTGTATTTTGCATGGAACCATCGAGGTCTTATTGATGATGCATTATACAAAGAGAGTGTCACCATTACAACATATTTGGGAGAAAATTCATGAGAATTTCAGTGAAAAGACGAAAGGAGAGGGTAGATCGCTTTCACCGATCTTAAAAACTAGATGGCACATTCTTGTTGTGCGTTCTAATGCATAATTCGAACACTTTGGTTTATATCGGTTAGAGGAGTATGTATTCTCTACGTATCGGATTGTATCGGTATCTATTAGTTGTACCGGTATATATTGACTACTAATATATGATAATATATGTGTATGTATGGACCTATTGTATTTCAAATAAGAAAAAAAAACAGTTTTACTCCTAGATATAGAGATTCGATTAGAAATCGTTTTTCTTTAGAAGAGTGTTTTAGGAGCTTCTCTAAAACTTTTAAGGATCGGTTAGAGATGTGGTGAGGCTGTAGAGACTTCGGCGGGTAGTGTACATGTACGCGCATGTTCGTCCTAGCGGGCTCCGTGAGGGCCGTGGCAACCAACGGGAAGTTCTGGAACCGTAGACTCTAGTCTTATCATTTCAGTGTGTAGTAGGACACCAGAAGGGTACACAGCACGCGTTTGTCCTCAGCTCGATCGATCCGTCGATCGGCCGGCGACGTGATGCATGGCGGGCATGACGACGCGCCGTGGCTCAGATTATTGGCGGCGCCTTATTCGCTCCAGAATCCTGCGCGCGGATTGGGACGCACGTTGGTTGGTTGTGTTCTGTTCTGTTCTGTTCTGTTCCCCCCACCCCCATTATTGTCCATCTCCAACACGTTCGCATTTCTTGCAGCCACCAGAACCTGGACGTTCGTACATAACTCTACTCCGTTAATCCTTGTTCTGCGATAAGATTAATTTTTCCCGCCATGCATGACTGGCTTCGTCTTCGATCGTGCTCTCTCCCTCGCTCCCTCTCCCAGTCCACGACCGTTCCACGTCGCTCCTATACAATATATATAAACACGACTCTCCCGCCTTCTCTCCTCTCCTCCCCAGCCGATCGACCACGCCCCTGCTTCGCCCGCCATGGACCACGCCCCTCCCCCTCGCGCCATCTCCATCGACCTGCGCTGGCTGCTCTCCGTCCTCGCTGGGGGCCTCTTCGCCCTGTTCCTACTCGCCGCCTCCCCGGTCCCGTTCCCCTCCGCCTCCCTCTTCCTCTCCCAGCAAATCTCCCCCGCCACCTCCCCGCACGCCAAGAAAGACCATCTGCCCCCGCTCTTCGTCGACGAAACGCTCTCCGCCCAGGCCCGACCCCGCGCGCCCGTCTTGACCACCTCGCCACCGCGCTTCGCGTACCTCATCTCGGGCTCGGCGGGCGACGCCGGCATGCTAAGGCGGTGCCTCCTGGCCCTGTACCACCCCAGGAACCACTACATCCTGCACCTGGACGCGGAGGCGCCCGACTCGGACCGCGCGGGGCTGGCGGCCTTCGTGGCCGCGCACCCGGTCCTCGCCAAGGCCCGCAACGTGCGCGTGGTCGAGAAGGCCAACCTCGTCACCTACCGCGGCCCCACCATGGTCACCACGACGCTCCACGCCGCCGCCGCATTCCTGTGGGGGGAGGGGCGTGGACGTGGGGCTGACTGGGACTGGTTCATCAACCTCTCCGCCTCTGACTACCCGCTCGTCACCCAGGACGGTACGTACGTCCGTCGAACGGGATTGCTTTCAGCTTGATCGGCTTGGCTGCGTTGATGCTTCTGCTTCTTGGTGAATATACAGTTGGGTGATTTTGTTTGATTGCTGCAGACATGATGGACGTGTTCTCGAAGCTCCCGCGCGACCTCAACTTCATGGATCACACCAGCGACATCGGCTGGAAAGCGTACGTATACGCCTTCTCTCGGTTTGTCTGGTTGGACGGCTCTCGTTTCCCCCTGCTCATAGCGCCTGACTGATCGAGTGTGGTTGGGCAGGTTCGCGAGGGCGATGCCGGTGATCATCGACCCGGCGCTCTACATGAAGAAGAAGGGGGATCTGTTCTGGATACCCCAGAAGCGGGAGCTGCCCACCGCCTTCAAACTCTTCGGCGGTAAGCTGATAGTTGTGTCCCGCAGAAGAAAAATATCATGATAAGTAGTATAACTTTTTTTGAGAGAAAAATAATCTGATACCTGTGAGTGTGGAGGCCACGTTTGTCCCTAGCTTAGGAACCATGTGTGGCAAGCAAGTTAATAAGCAAACTGCAGCTAGCGGCACTTATTTGGTTATTATTGCTGTACTATAGACTATATATAGTGTACGTCGCTGCTGTGCCTGTGTGTGTCAACCTTGACACGGCACCTACCCTGGCTTTGTTCCCCTCAGCCCGCGCGGAGTACTAGCTAGGGCCAAAATAGCCAGCTTCATTTCGGTTACGATTTCTTTTCTTTACAATATTGTCTGATCTGGGGATTGCGCATTAGCTAAGCACGTACGTGGCCAAGCAAATCGTGGTGCGCTGCACATCTGATACTCCAGCAGAAAATAATCAAGATGGGCAGCTTGATAAACAGCTACACTGAGTCGCACAAAAAAAAATTACGCATCGGAAAATCATTGGCATGATGGCATTCGGATATGCCCCTTGCTTTGGGGATCGAGGAACAAAAGAAATTCTCAGTTAACTAAGGGTACGTACTCTGCTTGGGATCGTTTTTCAGGCTCGGCGTGGATGGTGCTGTCCAGGCCGTTCGTGGAGTACCTGATCTGGGGGTGGGACAACCTGCCCCGCACGGTGCTCATGTACTACGCCAACTTCATCTCCTCCCCGGAGGGGTACTTCCACACGGTGGCCTGCAACGCCGCCGAGTTCCGGAACACCACGGTGAACAGCGACCTGCACTACATCGCCTGGGACAACCCGCCCATGCAGCACCCGCACCTGCTCACCCTCGCCGACTGGGACGGCATGCTCGCCAGCGACGCCCCCTTCGCGCGCAAGTTCCGACGCGACGACCCGGTCCTCGACAGGATCGACGCCGACCTCCTGGCGCGCGGACCCGGCCTGCTCGCCCCCGGCGGCTGGTGCGCCGGCGGGGAGGCGCGGCGGCCCGCGGGCGGCTACAACCGGACCGACGAAGGCGGCGGCGCCGGCGAAGAGGATCCGTGCAAGGCTGTCGGGAACGCCGCGTACCTGCGGCCTGGCCCCGGCGCCGAGCGGCTGCGGAGCCTCATGGCGTCGCTGCTGTCGGAGGAGAACTTCCGGCCGAAGCAGTGCGTAGTGGTAGAGGAACAGAATGTTCAGAAGAAGAACACGACTGGAACCGATGGACGTGCGTGAGCAGCTCCGTGGCCATGTATCCATTCTTTCTGGCAATGTACTGTATAGCGCAGAGCTGCAGACTACGATCGAGTTCGAGTCAGAGCTTTTGCAACGGAGTGAGATTTCTCTCTTCAGCCGGCATGTAGGGGATACCTGACCATGGTAAATGATACTTTGTGCCGGGAACTTATAGGATTATTACATACGTGTAAAAGTATGTACGTATACTCCACTTGGGATGGAAAATGCGCCAATACGGGCGTGTTCTGAAACAGTCCAGCTTCTTAAAATCCCTGGATCCTGCTCCGTATGCCAGCTTCCAGCTTCCGGGTCAGAGCACTAAACGTTTGGTGTAGCTTCATGGTTTTCTGAATGGGCTGGCAGCCTAGTTGGTATATTGGGTCCGTTTCAGTCAGCGGATTGAGCCCACAAGAGCAAACTCTTGCCAACGCCGCTGGTCCTTGTCCTGGTCGTCTTCCCACCCACCGCTGGATCTCCCTGTCGATTCCCCTCATTGGTCGTCTTCCCACGTTTGGTGTAGACACCGACTTTTTTTCCCATGCTCGTGTTTTGTCAATCTTCCGCTGATCAAAACGCCCTGTGTGGTTTTTAGTACCCTTCTATCTCAAAATAAATGTCCTAAATTTGTCTAAATTTAGATGGACATCGATTTTGAGATGGAGGAAGTATAAGTAGTTCTTAATGGATTTGTGTGAGAATTTTTTAGCTGAGCTCTTCTCTACCTACACTTGTTATCCCCGCGGTTCAGCGGAACGCCATGTGTGCGATGCCAGAGCTTAGGCTTCCTTCATGTATAGAATTCTTTTTTTAACTAGAGACCGTAGCCCTGTGTTAAATTAATAATATCGAAATACCTAAAGATCAGTTCAAGCAAACAAAGGATGAATAGAAAATACAGCTTGGGCTTCGAGGCCATCAACAATCAGCATGATAAGAAGAAAGGAGAGGATGCCGTGAAGATAGACCCGCCACCAGAGAAATATCCTGCTTTCGTCAACTCCTGGCACTTCATCAATGATGTGTCGTCCATATCCACCTCCGAATTTAAAAGAAGGCCCTTGCCTTCTTGCCCTGGTACGAGGGGCGCCATACCTTCGGCAGGTGGAGCAACTCGCCCTAGAGCATGGATGTGCAACACAAGCAAGAGCACCACTGCACACGAGCTACCCACAAAAGGCGTCGCCGGCCACATCACCAACCAATCGAACAGACGCAAGCTTTAGGAAGGAGTGCGGTGTGGAGGAAGAAGCGTCCATTTATGTGGAAAGAAGTAAGATTAGAGTTCAGAGAGATGGGGACGCGAGGAAGAGGAAGGAGTGTGGCACAGAAGTAAGATTAGATACTGCACCAAGATTAGTGCGAACATGGGTGTGAACCCGCACGATTTCTACCACGCGTGGAGAAGGTGCACCGTGATTTTGGCCCACGCTTACATGCACCATCCACCTCCTCGAATCATGCGTGTATTAACCGTGATTCCTCGATTTTCGTCGGTCGTGGGTCCCATAAATGACATTGTGCTCTGACCGATGGAAATGTCTCTCAGGTGACATGAACATGAAGATAGAAGATGTGGCGAAGAAATTTGAAATCGGGCTATTTCAATTGAATGGAAAATATTTCCGCCTCAGCCTCAGCCTACATGAGCGTGAGTGAAAGTAAATGCTAGAGATTATTCGATTCACCTGTGTCGGATAAAGTTTGTTGATTATTTTCATGAACCCTTCAACGATTGTCCTTCGGAATATAATAGACGACTAGAGACGGATTCTGATTCAAGGCATCGATAATCCGACTAAAGATCTTGGAGAGTTCTTGGGGCTACTACTGTTGGGAATATATTTTCCGTGTTATACCTTCGACATGGATCAAGACTCGGAAACTAGGATGGCCCACCGGTGGTAGAGTTGTAGGCTCACCGGGCAGCCCAGTTAACGAGAGAAGACGAAGATTCATCCGACTATACGAGGGACCAAATGAGATGTCGACTCTAGCCTAGATTATAGAAGGCTTGAAGTGTACAGATGATAGAAGGCTTGAAGTGTACAATGTCATATGAACCTTTCATCTTGTAATCTGTAGTATAGACAGATAGGATTCTCTGTATAACCCTAGTCTAGATGTCTATATAAGACGGACTAGAGGCTACCTCAAGACAGGGACATTATCATACTCATTCTCCATTCCTTAGTCGCTCTAACTCTAACGGCTTATCGTCTTATAATGACTGATAGAAGGACGTAGAATCCGGCCACTACAACTAGGTAAACCAGGTGTTACCGTCCTGGACACCATGTGTCTTGCACCCCTTTCTCTCCCCGCCACGAGGATCCCCCCATGGCGTACTAATATTCCACACGACGACACGATTAGTCAACACATCAGAGCTCAATGGAATCATGTGGTTCAAATAATGTCCCGTGTGATTAATGTGTGTCTCTTTAATTAATTTGGGAAGCATGTGTCAAAGAAAAAGCATACATGATACCCATGTATTGGCTTGGAAAATTTGTTGGGTGTTTGGCAATGTTATGTATGTCGTGACTATACTGTTGGGAAATATGCTACGCAAAACAAAAAATTCTAGCCCATAGACCGGATCAAGTTATGTGGATAGGAAGGCAACGGAACATACCCTCAAAGATCGAACTAGCGGAAGTTTGTCGATGACAAGGTTGATGAAGACAATCATCAATACCCGTAACGAGACTTATCAAGTCACGAGGAGATGTATTATCCCATGAACGGCTCCATGATCAAGTGCTCTACATGTCGCATCTCCACCAGTATCCACACATACAAGATCAATAGAACTGATCGACTTGTGATCAAGCACACATGCATGGCAGGAATGTATCGATGAAGATCCGGTAGGGCTTCCGTAGTACCGTCTAGATTAGATCTAAACGGAGGTAGAACTTGGCCAGCACTCCAGGGATGTTGATGAACATCTCCACGCGAAGACGATGACGACGACACGAGGAGAAGGAGATCGGCGAGGCGACTCTGAAGGTGTCCGGTAGCGGGCAGAGGCCTAGAACAGCGGCTTGGGGCGGGCAACATCAAACTTGTGTGTCCTTGCCCTTGCCCTTGCCCCTCTTTATATAGGTCAATTCCTCCCCCTTCTAGCAAGGTTAGGAGTAGGAATCGGAGTCTTGTGAGGATTCCGCTCTCTCCTCTCCAAAACAGGCCTAGGGAAGGAGTTCGAGTCCTCATATGACTCCTCCTCCCTCCTCAACCCACCGGCCAAGGGGAGGCCCTGGCCTAGTCGCACAAGGTTCCCCTTTCTCCCTCGCGCGGCCCTAGTGGGCCATGTAGCCCCTCCGGTCCATGGTTCCCATTAGGTATTTTATTCATAATAAAATATAAATGACTTTCCTAATTGTGGAAAAATCCGAATTTATTCTATATCATCCCTATATCATTCAGACACCTCTCTTATAATGTATCAAACCATTCCGTATACTATCGGTGATACTCCTGAGACTTCCATATTATTCCAAGACTTTCCGAAACATCCTTTCAAAATTACTTCATCTACAAATCACACTCACGTTCTAAGTGCCATTGAACTCTTAAGTGTGACCGTGTGGGTTCGGATATATGCGATATGTCCGGAACACATTCCAGCAGAATGATTACTAGCGGTACCTTGATGCACATAGTAACCTGCTGATACGTTTGATCCGGATTACGGATTGTAGTATAACTTCTTTTTCCCTAGTAGACCTTGGTTTATCGAATCCTTAGGAAGCCTTCGTTTGGTGTAAGATTACTTTAAACAAGACCCTGAAAACTCGTAGTATTTTTGCTTACCAGAACCTACATGTTTACTTTTTGTGGTTTGTATCAATGGATGGAGATATGACATGACTAAGGATTCACCTACAGCCGTGCACATATGTTAGGGATAAGATAAACTTAATTATCTCGTTCATGGGTTTTGATCTAATACCGATGCAGATTGTGGGAGATACGTCCGTAACTACGACAGTGTTTGCCAGCCAGCCTACTATATACTTTTGTCCAACCGCTACACCACCATCGTACGGGTTTACACAATTATTAAGTAAAATAGACCAAAACTTTATGATCAATAACGTTACCATTACTCTCAAATGGATCTCTAAACAACTAATGTACTCCCCTTGCTATCAGTAGATTTTGTTGGAATTATGCCCTAGAGGCAATAATAAAGATGTTATTATTATAATTCTTGTTCATGATAAAGTTTATATTCCATGCTAGAATTATATTAAGCGGAAACTTTGATACTTGTGTGGTTTATGAACAACACCGTGTCCCTATTACGCCTCTATGGACTAGCTCATTGATTAATGATGGTTAAGGTTTCCTAACCATAGACATGAGTTATCAATTAATAATGAGATCATGTCATTGGGAGAATGATATGATGGACAGACCCAAATTAAGCAGAGCAATTAGATCGTGTCATCGTGTTTATCTTTGTAAAACTTTTCTTATGTCAAATATTATATTCCTTAGACCATGAGATAATGCAACTCCCTGGTATCGGAAGAAAGCTTTGAGGTCATCAAACGTCATCCTATGAGAGGGTGATCATAAAGGTGTCTCTCAGGTGATCGGAAAGTACCTGTTGGGTTGTATGTATCGAGATGGGATTTGTCCCTCCCAAGTCGGAGAGATATACTTCGGGCCCACTCGGTAATCGATATCAACACCGCTTGCAAGCACATGGTTAAGGAGTTAATCACAAAGTGATATCGGATTACGGAACGAGTAAAGTACTTGCTGTGAACGAGATTGAACTAGGTATGCCGATGCTGACGATCGAATCTCGGGCAAGTAAAGTATCGCGTGACGAAGGGAATATATATATGGGATTAATTGAATCCTGGCATCGTGGTTCATCCGATATGATCATCGATGAATATGTGGGAGTCAATATGGGTTTCCAGACCCTGATGTTGATTATTGATTGAAGATCATGTCTGTATATTCTCGAACCCGTAGGGTCACACACTTAACGTATCTCGACGCTAGGATAGAATGGATAATTGGTTTATGAGTTTTTGTTCGGAGTCTCAGATGAGATCCAGGACATCACAAGAGGTTTCGGAATGGTCCGGAGAATAAGATTCATATAAGGGAAAGCAGTTTTTGGATTTCGGAATTGTTTCGGATTGTTCGGTATTGTACCGAAAGGTTCTAGAAGTTTCCGGAGTGGGACCAACGTGGCCCCACTTGTCGGGAGGGGGCGTGGGCCTACGAGGGAGTGCCCTAGCCGCATTGGGCCAGGGGCACAAGGCCCCATAGGCCCAGCCTGCCAAGCCCTAGGGGAAACCCTAGGGAGAGCTTCTAGAAGGGGGGAACTTGCCCCCCACTCCTCCCATGTGGCCTGCCCTAGGGTTTGGAGGAGGGGCAAGGGCAGCCGTACAGCCCTCTATATAAAGAGGGCAGGGGCGCACCCTCCCCCCACACCTCCTCAAACCCTAGCCGCCTACCTGTTGCCCTCCTCTCTCTCTCCCGACTGCGCGTAGGCGAAGCCCTGCCGTAGAAACTCTCCACCTTTGCACCACGTCGTCGTGTTGTAGATCCAATATGTCTATCCACCCCACTTACTGGACCGAGGAAGGAGGAGACATCGAGGTGCCGTACGTGTGCATCTCTCGGAGGCGTCGCCACTTGCGGCGTTGGATCGGATCGGATCGCGAGGAGGAGAAGGCTAGTACGACTACATCAACCACGTTCCGTTGAACGTTCCGCTGTGCGATTTCTTCAAGGGTATGAAGATCTCATCTATCCCCCCTCGTTGTTTGCATCTCCTAGATTAGATCTTGGCTTCCCCTTTCGCATCCATAGAATTTTTTTGATTTACAAAGCTGCGAAACCCTTCAGATTTCATGCGTAGAAGCCGATCACCACTCATCTCACCTTAATACCCGGATCGATCCTCGGGGTCTTGGGTAACTGAAAATTCCTTAGGTCAAGGCAAAAGACAAGAATATAAAAGGATATATCTAACATTCAATCATAACTCAATATCCTATGGGGTTAGAAATTGCACATATTGCTGCAAGGCTACACCTCAGCCCATGAGAACTGTTCACACATGATTAGATCAACAATCATAGTCATTGTATTGTAAAGTCTAAGACAAATGACAAATAATCTTACAATACCGCTAAGCGTGACGAGATCAAGATTACAAGTAAATGACTATGACTATGGAGTGGGTATTGGAGAGGGAGAGGAGCTGTGGCTATGATGATGAAGATGATATCTCCTCTCCATAGATGCAAATGACTTCGGATGTGTTCTACAGACTGGCCTTAGGGTTTCTAGCTGTTGCAAGCCGGTTCTTATATAGCTCCATTCACAATAGTTGTTAGGTTTGACTTGATGACGCCTCCGGAAGGCCGTGCGGGCGTGACATGCCCGTACGAGTGCTCGTTAATCTTCTGGAGGTCCTCTACGCATCACCTTTGAGTTGGGAGTATTGGCAACTCGTAAATATTCATTAATTGCTACAAATTACGTCATAAAAGTGCCCAATTCTACAAGGAGAAAGATCAAAGAGAGGATTTGCACATCTATAAAATAATTAGTCATTAGTGGCAATGCTAAAGAGATATTTTATCAAGTTCTTGACAAATATGAGGTTTTAACATGGAGAGTCATGGATGTATTTTACAACCATCACCCCCACCCATAATCACGAAGTTTTTTTTATCATGTGAAACAAAGATATTACTTTGATACACGTCATATTGCTTCTCGATACTTTACATTGCTGGAGATGAAACACTAGGTTATTCTCATTGCTCGGCATGTATTATTTACTCATTATGTACCATCAATGTTCCGGTGATCAATACCTTGATCATGTATCCGTCTAGATGATGATGAATTTCATAATACATGAGTGGACCCAGATTGTATTTCGCGATCGTCAGGAGCAGAAATTTCCATAACTACACCATATCAACATTGGCATACCATCCGGCAAGAACAAAGACCGACTTTATGATCACCCTTTCACAAAGTAACATTTGAAGGTCTTTGTCACTTCCATATTGTATCCAAGTTAATATGTGTCTTATGGTCTAACAATCTTTTAGTAATGGTAATACTTTCTATTGAGAAACTACCAATAACAATATTGACGATATATTTCATGGTATATCATATTGGGTATGTCCATCATCGTTGTTCTCCCCACAACTCTGATCTCATATATTATCGGAAACTCTACAACACTTTGTATTTTTCCATAGTCAGGAAACCGGGACTATCAATGATACACAAACTAGTATTAGAGGCGTGACTAGGGATATCTAAATGGTGTTCATAATTTCACATGTATTAGGGTTTTTCTCCAAATGCTCATTATTCAGAACCAATACAATTATAACACAGAATAATAAACTTAATTATGAAACATAAATAATAGTTCTTTATTATTGCCTCTTGGGCATATTTCCATCATATACAACAAAGCCAATGCTACAAATATACGATATTTGTTTGAGGTATGCATATACGTGAAGATAATGACCTACATCATTGTCAAAATCATCCTTTCCAGCTCGCACTTCAAACCAACTTTTTGTGGTCTAAGTCCTCGGTTTTTTTATGTAAGTAACCATTTGATCGACTAAGCGAATAAAACCAAATGGGCAAGGAATTTTGTAAGCCAATTTATAAGTGAACAATGGTGTCTCTTTAATTCTCAGAATGCAGGCTTTGCTCATTTATATCTAAGTCGAACGACAAAAGCTCACGTTCTGATCGATGGTGTTAGTCGTGTGATATAATTACAGTTCTCTCAACCTATACATGAGTCTTAACACAGAGACATTAGACATCAGTTTAGACACAAAAAAAATTATCTACAAGGTTACGCTTGTATACCGTAGATGCTTGCTAAATGTCTGAGAGGAGTTAGTAAACTGCTAAAAGCTAATATCCTGGTGGGTGTTAGTGCCTTATGCAGGGCTATTTGAAATAAGAAAAATGATTTGGTGTTTAACAACATGAAAGATTACTAGCATTTTGCAGGTAATTAAGGAGATGACGCATTGGATTCATATATGTAATCGTTACTTCAGACTTCAGCATATGGAGGGACAAGATTTTTTTTGACTATGTTTGCATCCACTTGGAGATGGTAGCAGACTTTTTTCCAACTGATTTAACTAGCCGTTTAGCAATAAGATTTGTGAGTCATATGTGCTCCATGTGATATCTTTTGCGTGCAAAAGGTGCATAGTTTCATACTTTTGTCTTACAAATTAAAGCAACATATGCAATAAAATGGCTATGTACACAGGGCATGGCTTGTCTTTGAAAAGAAAGAAACTATACATATCATCAGAGTATAACAAGGTTTTCTTTTATTTTGGAAAGCAAGGTACCCGAAGAGATTAAAAAAAATAGGCTACTCAAATTGAGAGAGAAAACGCATTAAAACACTCACCCCTCAAACAAATTTATAGGGGCTCTGTTGTTGATGCAGAACATGTCTGGGGTTTGTGCATGAGATCCAATTAATAATAAAGCATGAATGAAATGATAAAACACCCAGAATTAACGTGTGCGATATAACTGAGGGACAGCATCACACCGTTTTTTTTCTAACCATGCAGGAGAGAGCTACATGTATATATTAGAGGAGAAGAGGCCAGAACAGAAAAAAATCCTATAAGACCCTATCTATATTTTAAAGAATAGACCCATCTGTTTAGAAAAAAGACTAATTAACAGACAAAAAAAATTCTAGAAAACTAAAAAGACGGACACATGGCAGACATAGAAGATGGTCTAGAAATAGACCCGGTCTCATAGGATTTATTTTTCGCAATCCACAGTTGCATAGCAATGTGTTGTACGAGTCAGGATATCGTCCTTGACACCAAATATATGTCCAGTCACTGTTATACGAGTCAACAGTACTATCTGCAATTCTTTTCCATGAAATACGAGTCAGGATGGAACTCGGCCGAATCGATCTACCTATCCCGGCTGGCCGTATCCGAGTTCCATACGTTTGGCATCGACGATGTACATAAAAACCCGTCGACGATCGGCGGGCGACATCTCGATCGGCGGAAAAACTCATAGTCGAGTCTGCAGGCTGCCATGGCGTCGTCGTCGCAGATTCCACCACCAGCGCCTCTATGGCTCGGCGGTGATCTTGGCTCTACCGCGGCGACCACGCATGAATCGGCCGCTGACTCGCCATCACGGGAAGTGCTCTTCGAGATCCTCTCCTGGCTGCCGGAAAAGTCTCTGAGCCGATGCCGGTGCGTCTCTAAGGCGTGGCGCGCCCTAGTCTCCACCCCGGCCTTCGCCGCCGCGCAGAGGTCACGCGCCGAGCCGCTCCTCGTCGGCATGTGCGGCTGCATGTCCAGGAGGACCCTGCAGCTGATGGACACGGGGGGCACCATCGTGAAGGCGGAGGTGAAGAGCCTCCGTCGAGCTCATAACTGGACGCTCCAGGCGACCCTCGGCGACCTCGTCTGCGTCTCCCTCGGCTACCGCCACTCCGGTACGCTGGTGGTGGACATAGCCACAGGGAAGACGCTACTGGCTTGCTCCGAGGACCTTGCCGCTGCCGGCCGCGTGCCGATCGAGCAGTACGCATGCTTCGGCTTTGGACGCGCCGCGCAGTCTGGCTCGCTCAAGCTCTTCCGTCTTGCCCTCCCTCGGCCAGGAGACCACACCCAAACCTGCCAGGTCCTAACGCTCGGAGGAGACGGCGGCGCCAAGCGGTGGAGGCAGACGAGGTCACCACCAAGGAAGGCCGCCATTCTCTGCGGCGGCTCCGGAGTCCCCGTGAACGGCGCCCTGCACTTCCTGTCCGAGGACCGTGACGACGTGCTCTCCTTCAACCTCGACAACGAGAAGTGGAAGGTGATCCATGGACCACATGGTGGCGTCGTCGGCTGCAAGGAGACCTTGAGCCTAGCCGAGCTCGAGGGCAACCTCTGCATGGCTCGGCTAGGGGAGCGCGCGATCAACATATGGCTCCTCAGCGATCCAGACAGGAGCGTCTGGATCAAGGCGTACAAGATACCCAAGCGTTGGTTCTCCGAGTTCGTGGTGCCCTTGAGAGTGTTACCTCTCGGCAGGAAATTGCTCCTCTGCTACTATGACTACACAACAAAGCCAATCTTACAAGTATATGATCCTAGTTCGGGAAAATGCACAATGGTGAAACTGCCGACCAACCTCGTCGGCAGAGTCCGCCTTGTTGGTAGTTCAAACTTACGGAATTGCTATTTCTCAGGCGCCTGAGAAATAGCTATTTCTTAGTCGCGCGTCTCGCCGTACGATTTGTTTCGCGATTCGGTCTGTTTTTATGGTACTCTGTGGTATATGGGTTGTATCTTTTACCTTTTTAACGGGAAGCTGAAGTAGGCCTATACGAATTTACTATGCGCTGCCGCTAGCTGTGCACAGAAAACCCCAGGAATCACTATGTGCCGCTCGTGCTGGATGGGGTTGTCTGTCTATGGGCCGGTGGCCCGTCTGTTTTTTTATTTTGCTGTTTTATTTCTGTTATTTTGTTTCTGTTGTAACTTGGAGTGCAATTTCTTTTTCTGGATGTTTTTTGTTGATGTTTATGATTTTTCAAAAATCCAGTTTTCCTTTTTAAAGGTTTTTTGGTATGTTTTTGTTTTATGTCGTGAATGAACTATTTCAAACCCCTTCAATTTTTTTCTCTTCTATTTTCGTCATGAATAAACTTTTTTGTAATTAGTTTTCTGCTATTTTTTTCCCATGTTCGGTTTTTCTCTGCTTTTCTTTCTTTTTTGGTTTTCTATTGGTCTGTTGTTTTTTCCGAAAATTCATTTTTATGTTTTTAAAATTTTATGTTTTGCTTATAACGAGAACGTCCCGAGCCAGTTGCAATTATGTATCGACTAGGATTTTTGAATTTGAGTCATTTTGCAATTTTGCTTGTAACCAGAACGCCCCGAGCCAGTCACAAGTTTGTTGTGACTAGGATTTTTGGATTTGAGTCATTTGCATCTTGCTTGTAAGCGAGGACGCGCCGAGCCGGTCACACGTATGTTTGCAACTGAACCATAACCCTAGTTGCAATCATGTTGATACTGTTTTTTAGATTTTGAGTCATTTGCAACTTGTTTTGTAACCGGGAATGTATTGAGCCAGTCGCAAGCATGGTGTGACTAAAACCCTAGTTGCAACTGTGTCGCGACTAAATATACTTGGATTTGAATCATTTTGTAATTTGCTTTGTAATCGGGAATGTACCGAGCTAGTCGCAAGTATGTTGTGACTAACCCCTAAACCCTTGTAACTTGGGGGGAGACTTGATTTCCATCGGCGGGTCAGTTGCAACTTGCTTGTAACTGGGGCCCCGTCAGAGGGCCAGTTGCAACTTGGTTGTAATTGAGCTCTGATGGGTCCCATTTGCAACTTCCTTGTAACTGAGCACCCATCGGTATGAGGAGGTTCAGTTGCAACTTACTTGTAACTGAACTCTGACGGGTCCCAGTTGCAACTTGCTTATAACTAGGGCCCCGCCAAGGGGGGACAGTTGCAACTTGATTGCAATCGGGAGGGAGGGTGCCTCATCGACGAGACCACATCGCGGGAAGTCATTTTTGCAACTTGCTTTGTAACTGAGAATGTTTTGAGCCAGTCGGAAGCATGGTGTGACTGAAACCCTAGTTGCATCCATGTCGCGACTGGATATACTTTTGGATTTGAGTCATTTGCAACCTGTTTTGTAACCGGGAATGTATTGAGCCAGTCGCAAGCATGGTGTGACTGAAACCCTAGTTGCAACTGTGTCGCGACTACTTATACTTGGATTTGAATCATTTTGTAATTTGCTTTGTAATCGGGAATGTACCGAGCTAGTCGCAAGTATGTTGTGACTAACCCCTAAACCCTTGTAACTTGGGGAGGGACTTGATTTCCATCGGCGGGCCAGTTGCAACTTGCTTGTAACTGGGGCCCCGCCGGAGGGCTAGTTGCAACTTGGTTGTAACTGAGCTCTGTTGGGTCTCAGTTGCAACTTCCTTGTAACTGAGCACCCATCAATGTGGAGGGGGTTCAGTTGCAACTTACTTGTAACTGAGCTCTGACGGGTCCCAGTTGCAACTTGCTTATAATTGACAACGACGTTAGCGACTGAGAAACAGGCGCCTGGAACTTGCTTATAATTGACAACGACTGAGAAATAACTATTTCTCAGACGCCTGAAACTTGCTTATAACTATTTCTCAGGCGCCTGAGACGTAGACGCTCCCTCAAACTTAGATCCTAGATTTTGTTGCTAGTCCTCCTAGTTGAATTGTCTTGATATCTTTTGAAGTATCATTTTAATACGATGTGTTTCGTTTTGAGATTGAGAGTGAGGCGTCCATCGAAGGTGATCCAAGAGGGCCACCAAGAGTTGCCACCCACCATGAGGGGGCGGTCAGCATATCAGAGCTCAATGAAACAGTGTGCTTCAAACAGGGTTGTGTGATCAATATATGTCACTTTGATTAATTTGAACAACATTTCAGAATAAAACTTATGTAATATACCTATGTATTAGGCCTTTAAATTTGTTGTGCGTTTGAAAATGTTAATGTTACGTATCCACGAGGAGGTATTCTTCCAGTACTATGACTATACACCAAAGCCAATGCTATAAATATAGGACCGTGGTTTCAGCCTTTTTTCAGGCTTCAGGTAATGCACGTACGTGAATAGTACACCGGCCATGACAATGACTCAAGGACATATTCAGAGGCCTCTCCCTCTAAGATTCTCTGGTGATTCCCTATTATTCAATATGCCGATGACAGCCTTGTCATCATGCAAGATGATGTGCAGCTGATTATTTATTTGGATAGGATTTTACAGAGATTTGGTCCTGCAACTGGCTTAAGAGTAAACTTTGCAAAGTCAAATCTCATACCCATAAATACACCGGAAAACATAGTTCATCTTTTGACAGAGGCTTAGGCTTGAAGGGTTTCGCAGCATAGTAAATCAAAATTTTCTACGGATGCGAACGGGAAAAGCCAAGATCTAGTCTAGGATATGCAAACAACGAGGGGGATAGATGAGATCTTCATACCCTTGAATAAATCGCACAGCGGAACGTTCGACGGAACGTGGTTGATATAGTCGTACTAGCCTTCTCCTCCTCGCGATCCGATCTGATCCAACACCGCAAGTGGCGATGCCTCCGAGAGATGCACACGTATTGCACCTCGACGTCTCCTCCTTCCTCGGTCCAGCAAGTGGGGTGGAGAGATAGATTGGATCTACAACACGACGGCGTGGTGCAAAGGTGGAGAGTTTCTGCGGCAGGGCTTCGCCTACGCGCAGCCAGGAGAGAGAGAGAGAGAGAGAGAGGAGGGCAGCAACTAGGCGGCTAGGGTTTTAGGAGGTGTAGGGGGAGGGTGCGCCCCTGTCCTCTTTATATAGAGGGCTGGCCGGCTGCACCCTTGCCCCTCCTCCAAGCCTAGGGCCGGCGGCCACATGGGAGGAGTGGGGGGCAAGTTCCCCCCTTCTAGAAGCTCTCCCTAGGGTTTCCCCTAGGGCTTGGCCGGCTGGGCCTATGGGGCCTTGTGCCCCTGGCCCAAAGCGGCCAGGGCACTCCCTCGTAGGCCCACGCCCCCTCCCGACAAGTGGGGCCACGTTGGTCCCACTCCAGAAGGTTCTAGAAGCTTCCGATACAATACCGAACATTCCGAAACAATTCTGAAATCCAAAAACTGCTTTCCCTTATATGAATCTTATTCTCCGGACCATTCCGGAACCTCTCGTGATGTCATGGATCTCATCCGAGACTCCGAACAAAAACTCATAAACCATTTATCCATTCTATCCTAGCGTCGAGACACGTTAAGTGTGTGACCCTACGGGTTCAAGAATATGCAGACATGATCATCTATCAATAATCAACAGGGGGTCTGGAAACCCATATTGACTCCCACATACTCATCGATGATCATATCGGATGAACCACGATGTCAGGATTCAATTAATCCCATATATATTCCCTTTATCGCGCGATATTTTACTTGCCCGAGATTCGATCGTCGGTATCGGCATACCTAGTTCAATCTCGTTCACATCAAGTACTTTACTCGTTCCGTAATACGATATCACTTTGTGATTAACTCCTTAACCACGTTCTTGCAAGCGGTGTTGATATCGATTGCCGAGTGGGCCCGAAGTATATCTCTCCGACTTGGGAGGGACAAATCCTATCTCGATACATACAACCCAACAGGTACTTTCCGATCACCTGAGAGACACCTTTATGATCACCCTCTCATAGGATGACGTTTGATGACCTCAAAGCTTTCTTCCGATACCAGGGAGTTGCGTTATCTCATGGTCTAAGGAATACAATATTTGACATGAGAAAAAGCTTCGCAAAGATGAACACGATGACACGATCTAATTGCTCTGCTTGATTTGGGTCTGTCCATCATATCATTCTCCCAATGACATGATCTCATTATTAATTGACAACTCATGTCTATGGTTAGGAAACCTTAACCATCATTAATCAATGAGCTAGTCCATAGAGGCATACTAGGGACACGGTGTTGTTCATAAACCACACAAGTATCAAAGTTTCCGCTTAATACAATTCTAGCATGGAATATAAACTTTATCATGAACAAGAATTATAATAATAACATCTTTATTATTGCCTCTAGGGCATAATTCCAACAAGGCTTTGGTATGCCAGTTGGGTGATTTGCCCTTCACCTATTTGGGTCTTCCTACGAGCACAACTAGGCCAAAGAAGGAGTTCTTAATGCCCTTAATTCTTTCCGCACAAAGAAGATTATCTTCTTGTTCTGCTTATTTGAACTATGGAGACAACGTCAACTCTATGCCCTCTTCCTTACCCACTTTCTATCTTTGCACCATGAGAATTTATAAGGGGGTCTTACATGAGTTTGACAAAAATACAGAAGACATTGCTTCTGGAAAAGGAAGGATTTGGAAGATAAAAGGCCCCCACTTGCTGCTTGGCAAATGGTCTGTAAACCAAAAAAATAAAGGGTTCCTTGGTGTTGTTAATCTCAGTTCAAAACAACCATCTCTTGATGAAGCATGTTCATAAGTTCTTTAACAAAGATGATCTTCCTTGTGTTAAGATGGTTTGGGAGTTTTATTATTCAAATTCTTTGCCACCTGCTAAATGTAGAGATATCTCCTTCTAGTGGAGAGATTGCCTCAAAATTCTTCCCAACTACAAAGCTTTGGCCCATTGCACTGTGCACAATGGTTCATATGTCATGCTTTGGCATGATTCATGAGAAGCCATTCCCCTTAAGTTGTCCATGCCTCACCTTCATTCCTTTGCCCTGGATGACTGCATTTATTTAGCTTAGATTCAGGCCATGGATGATCTTGCTGACCATTTTGCTCTGCGCCTATCAGCTGAAGCTCACTCTGACTTTCTTCATCTAGAAGCTCTGTTAAGTGACTTGCGTGTGTCAGATTCTCCAAATCAGTGGCTGGTCTTTCAGAGTTCCACTCTCTTTAGTGTTGCTAAAGCATACAAACTTGCAATGAGTGGTCATCGGTCCGTCCTACTCTAAAATGGCTTTGGAAGACTTGTTGCCAGCAAAAACACAAAGTCTTCTTTTAGCTTCTCATCCAGGATAGATTAAACACCAGAGATCTATTATAGAGAAAGAGCCTTTTCTTGCCAAACTACACTTTACCTATGTGTAATTCTCTTGCTCTTGAAACCAGAGCCCATCTATTCTTACAGTGCCCATTTGCTCATATGTGTTGGCAATATATATGCCCCTCTTGGAGCCCGCCTACTGTTTCTACTGGTTATGCCTTAGTTCGGGACTTCATTGTTAGTTTGAAGGTTGCAATTGCTCAGCCTTTTTATTTGGAAATCATTATCCTGGTTTGCTGGGCTATCTGGTATGGGCGTAATGATTTTATATTCAAAGTTTTGGATTCCAATGGCTTCTATTGTTGCAACAAGTTGAAAGGGGAGGTGCAATTACTGGTGCATAAGGTCTCTAGGAAATCTTACTCTAGCCTGAGGAATTGTATGTTGTCTTTTAGAAAAAAGTGTTAGCTGGAAGCTTTGTTTTGATGTTTCTTTTAGTTTATCTTTGGAGCTAATCTCTAGCTCCTGCTTATACCGAACTCTCTTTATAAAAATTTATAAAAATTACAGTGGGAAAACCTACTGTTTAGCCTAAAAACATGTTCCTGCCCATTCACGTTTTCGCCCCAGTCGACGTCCCGTATTTGTTGATCTAAAAAAAAGTCCTGTATATATTTTTAAAAATATTTAAGAGCTAGATTTTTTTGAGCATCATATAGAGTAGCAGCTATATAGGAAAGCGTTGGTGGGCCGGCAGAGCAGCCTTGTTACGTTCTCTGCCGCAAGTCTGCGAGCCTTTGCAGGCCTAGAGGAAAGCGGGCCGGTCTCTTCACCGGGCCCCGGAGAGACCGTGACAAGGCCTGCTGGTAGTCGCTGAGAATATTGCGCCCCACTGTCCCCTGAAACCCTGGCCTGAAACCTCCGCTGGGCGCTGGCCCTCACGGCACCGGCCTTCCTGTTCCTCCGCCCCTACCGCCGTCCCTGGTTTGGCCTCCCGCGACCCCTCCCCTGCTGCTTCTTCTAGGGTTTATCGTCGGAGGCATCATCCCTCCCTTCCCTGCGGGGCTTGGGGTCGTTTGGAGGAGAAGGAAGATGGCGGCGATCAGGGTTCCCAAGAGCATGCGCGCCAAGCGCGAGCTCCTCAAGCACGCGCCCAAGCTCGTAAGCTCCGCTTCTCTGCCACCCTTTGTTCAGTTGTTGTAAATCCGTCTTCAGTTTACAGGACATGAACATCATCACTGGTTAATTGTTGGATATACAGCACCATACTACAAGCGCACACCAACGTTAGGATACATAACTACATCGAAGTATCAGTGAACTTATCAGAAAAAAGTTGGCATGTGAACTTGTGAAATTATGACCAATCCAAAGCTGGAAAATCTCCCTAATTAGTGTACTACGAGTTTGTGTTTTCCTTTCTGACACGAACCAAGTTGCACAGTGCAGATGATCACGCCAATGTTTAATTTTACCTTCTGTTGGAAGGCTCTGCTCCTATTGAACCTTTGATGTCGAGGAATCTGAAATCATGTGTGTTTAAGTATTAATCTAATGCTTGTTCCAGGTTGAGAATGGCAAGAAGATGATTATCCTCCACGGTACAAAGACTAGTGCAGTTCTGAACTCTGTGCTGGCAGATCTTTTCCACCTGAAGCGTGACCATGCTGTGAAGTTCACCAAGAAGAACGACAACATCAGGCCATTTGGGAGCGGGGGCGAAACTTCTCTCGAGTTCTTCTCCCTTAAATCTGACTGCAGTCTTCTAGTGGTAAGTTGCATCGTGCTGGCTAGATTTGCAGTTCCGTGTTGTAGTTGGTGAGAAAAGGGATTTGCTATTCGCTCGAGAAAGAAATGAATAAATAATATTTGGGTCACAAGTAAAATGACTGAATTAGCTGCACAACGGATTTTGATAACGTTCGTTTGAAACCTTCTCCCTTTGTGTTACAATGGTTTTCTGTTGCCATCATATATTTCACAGTTCCATTCACTTGAGACGGTCAGGCACATCTATTCCTAGAATGGAGCTGGTCGAAGTTGGGCCTTCAATGGACCTGGTAGTTAGACGGCACAGACTTCCAGCTCAAGATTTACAGAAGGAAGCTATGAAGGCTCCTGGTCATGCTAAGAAGGTAAATCCAATTTGAAACTGTATTTTGTTCATCAGATATTGTCTTCTTGATGGTTAGGTTGCAGCTGGTGCTGTTAGCCCTTAACAACCCCCATCTTCTGCTGCACTCTTGTGCTCAGTGAGAACTTGTACATCAGTATATGGTATTCACAACTACCAATTTGACATCTTTACAGGTGAAAAATGTCTCGGACAGTGTACTTGATGGCAGGCAGGGGAGGATCTACATCCCAGACCAGGAGGTCTGCGTCTATTTAGTTTTATTTGCAGCTGTAATGAAGTTTAAGTTGAACCTGCTGACATAGTAATCTGATGCATGTTTTTTTGTCTGGAAGATTGCAAAAATGGCCTTGACAAGTGACATAAAGGGTCTGAAGCGGGAGCGCCGCGATGCCAAGAAAAGCAAGGAGCACTCGAAGAAGCAAAAGGTCAACCCCGAGTGAAGGCGATTCTCGGTAACATGCCGGTTTATGGTTTTTTTTGGTGTAGTGATCGCGGCTGTTAGGTCGAGTGTTGGACAGTCCAGTAACTATCTTCTAGGCTCCTCCATCCGAGCGACGCATGTTACAAGTAGTTAGTTTAACGATTGTTAGTCTTGACACAAGCTGAGAAGAGATGTTTGTTGCGATGGGTCTGATGCTTTTTTTCTGATGAAATCTGCGTGTCCTGTCGTTCTCTCTGTCTGTGTCGTGAATCGTGTCGGCTCTGTGGATGCGCAGTTTGTGCCGCGCTAGAGAGATGGCATGGTTGCAAGGGTGCAGCTTGGAGCTTGATGACCTGACCTGGAACTGAGAACACATAGCCCGTGCTGCTATTCTCTCTCTGCCATTTTGTGTAATTTGAGACAAGCCTCTCTCTATGTGCCAGCCTTGTGCATGTGCATGGTAGAGTTTGGAAGTTGTTCTTCAAATGCTGCCAAAGGAGTGCACTGCCCACTTGAGCATGCCACGTTGGCGTTACTAGCTCGGCTGGGCTTGTTTGAACCTGTCTGTGGTGTATGGCTGATGTACTCGACTGAAGCACTGAAAGTTTACAAGTTCATGTAACGATCCTGGTATTGTACTCCGAACAAAACTTTTTTTTTCTGCTGTATGCCTGTATGTATTCTACGACAGAGTTTCGTTGCAAAAAAAACAACACAATTGGGGTAAAGCCATCAAACACCCACCAAAATGCATGTTTTCTGGTGTTGTTTTTGTGAAGGGCTGATAACTTTTCCCCAATTGTGATGGTGGTTTTTTGCAATTTACTCTTCTGCGGAGGCAGCAAAACAGTTCATTTATATGCAAACAAAGAGCCAGAAAACCACCCATGTACTGGACCCAAAACCCAGCCTACTGTACACCGATTGCCCCTGTTCATGGCTGCCTGCTGTACATGCATGTATATTTCCCATACGTGTTACTACTAGGCACGGAGCTAGCCGTGCCCTCTTTGCACTCTGATCTCCAGATGCAGGAGTATTTCATGGCGCCACCGAGCCGAGCCCCATGCACGCAGCTGAACCCAGTGGCAAATGGGCAGGCTCGTTTACCGCCCGATAAGCCTAATTTCATAGCAATTTGATTAAAAAATAGTGTTATTAGTCTTAGAATACACAGTTTGCCTAGGCTTTAAATAATTCTAGTTCTAGTGTCCGCCACTGGCCATACCCATATACCACCGATCGATCATCAGTTGTCACTGGTTCACGCAGCTAGTCCTTCTCGAGCCACCGTCGGGGGATTCAAGGCCCCGAAGAGCTACAGAACTGCACGGATCAGTCCTCAAAATACGTGTCCCGAACCTGATCTGATAGCAGCAGCAGCAGAGCAAAAAGAAGAGGCCAAGCCACACCCAGTACCAATGACATTGCCCCAGTAACCAAGATGCATGGCCTCTGCCTTAGGTACTCATCCTGCTCTGGTTCCTGCGTGACAAGAACATCTCATACAAGGCTACAAGCACGTTTTCATTTCTTGGCCTCCGTGTGGCGATGTTAGTACGTAGACCCAATGATCGCCTGCGAGCGTCTGGAATTCTTGGGTGTATGAATGTATATATGACCGATTGATCCCCCCTCGTCGACCCACCCACCCGAAACGCTAACGTTTATCAACAAAACCAAGGGAGCGTTTTTTTTTGTCGGCAATATGACCACCGGTGCCAAGTGTAAAGTTAATCGGTTAATGGTTGCCGCCCAAAGCTTGGCCGCCTTGGTGTGATGCATATGGACAGATTTGTCGACGCTTTGTTTGCGATGGCCATGACTTGAGTGAATGGATCCCGATAAAATTTGGGTCGGTTCCGGGAACCCATGCTCTGAGGAGGATATGGATATTTTCTGTGTCGCCACCACTATAACTGTTGGAAATGGTCACAAGGCCCCCTTTTGGCACGCGCCATGGCTAGGTGGAAGGAAGCCTAAGAAGATTGCCGTTCATTTTTGCATCATAAAAAACAGAAGACTTGGAAGGTATCCCATGCCACAGAAGACAATGCATGTGTCGGCAAATTGGTCTTTGGAGACAACTTTTCCTTGAGCCACCTTACTCAATTTGTTCAGCTTTGGGTCCTTCTCTAAAACCGTGTGTCTTGATGAGGACACACAACATGATGTTAGTTGGAAACTGACGGAGAATGGCCAATACTTGGCCAAGTCGGCCTAGGGCTCCATTGCATCCAACATGAACAAGATGGTGTGTAAAGCTTGGGCCCCTTCAAAATCATTTTTTTTTTGCCTGGCTTGGAACACAAAATATGCTTTGAACAACGGATCGTTTGGAAAAAAGAGGGTGACCAAATTGTGGATTGTGCCCGCTATGCAAACAAACTATGGAATTGCCCGATGACCTTTTCATCAATTGTCGGTTCTCTGTTACCATCTGGGGCTACTTGAAAGGTTGGTTGGGCATCCCCGAGCTTGATCCATCTCAATGGTCGGGCCTCTCGATCAAGAATTGGTGGACCAAGATGACGGATGGTTCAGTTCCGAATCGCAAGGCAATAGCTTTCCTCACTTTCCTAACCACTTGGAAAATATGGAATGAGTAGAATGCCCAAGTTTTCCATAATAAACATGTGCCTCCTCTTGTAATTCTAGATAAAATTAAGAGGGAATCCCGTTTGTGGGTAACCAAGGCGGCAAATTAAAGAGCATGGACGAAATGATTTCTAGAGAGTTGAACCTTTTAACTTTTGTTTTTGGCCTTTACTTTCTTGTCAAACTTCTCCTTAATTAATAGATTGAGGCAAAAAATTGTTACATTAAAAAAAACTCGTTGATGCATGCATGGACAAAGTTTTCTCCATTCGCATTTGGGGCTACTTAAAAGGTTGTATGGGAATCTCCGAGCTTGATCCATCTCAATGGCTAGGCCTCTCGATAAAGAATTGGTAGACTAAGATGACACGATGGTTTCACACCGAAACTAGGAATGTAAGCGGAACGCCATTTAATCCCGTATAATACTATTTATTAATACTCTAGTTTAATGAAATTTGTTTTTCTGAAGAAATGAACTAACGAGTTGAATAAACGGGCCTTGCGGCCGCCGTTTAGCTACCAATTACATCTCTAGACCGAACTTCACACTACAGGAACAACACACTACACTGAGGGCCCAAAAACGTCGGCGTAGCCTCGATACCCGTCGGCGTAGGCTATGCCGAGGGCTACCCTCGGCGTAACATCCTCGGAAAAGACCTCCCTTGGTGGAGGCACTTTTGGCCGTCGGCGTAGCTCTAGCCGTCGATGTAGGCTATGCTGACGGCTTTGCCCTCGGCATAGCCCCGTCGGCATAATAACGACATATTGTAAAATAATCCAAAAAAAAATCAAAATATTTTGAATTTTTTCTCCATTTTTTTAAATCTTTGAATTGTTAATCTCTCACCTGGAACATTTTTGGCACTAATTACATTTAATCTTGATCAAATTGTATTCTTTATCAAACTTCCCGGTCGGTCACCCATCCTAACACTACTCCATCTCCAGCACGCTTAACTTCTCAGTTCCTTCCGAATCAGTTTTCGCAAAAAAAATTATATCTAATTGTCAATAGTATGATATCAATTCTATTAACTCTTATATTATTGTCACATGTTTTTACTTTTTAAAACTACGAACACTTATTTAAGTAAACCTCAATGAATAAGTGATACGATGGAAACGTATCTATAATTTTTTATATTCCATGCTTGTTTAGTATCTACTTTGTTTGCTTTGTCTACACTTTGAGGTGTTTTTATATGTTTTTTAGTACTAACCTATTAACAAGATGCCACAGTGTCAGTTGTCTATTTTCTTCTGTTTTTGGTTCCAGAAAGGCAGAAAATCAATATTCTCGGAATTAACGCGACAAAACCCAAAGTCAATATTTTACCGTGGGAACACGGAGCCTGAATACGAGACGGAGGGGAGGCACCAGGGGGCCACACACCCTGGCGGCGCGGGCTAGGTCTAGACGCGCCGGGGGTGTGACCATCCTGGCCACCCCCTGCCTCGCCTCTTCGCCTATAAAGATCCCCCTCCCGATACAGAAATCCTAAGTACCCGATCAATATTCCATAAAACCGTCTGTAGCTGCCACCATCGTCCCTAGATCGAGGGGATCTGAAGCTCTTCCCAGCACCTTGCCGGAGGGGAGATCATCCCGAAGGCCTTCTTCTTCATCATGCCAGCCTCCGGTATGAAGCGTGAGTAGTTTCACCTTAGACTACGGGTCCATGTAGTAGCTAGATGGTTGTATCTCCTACTTTGTGCTACCATGTTTAGATCTTGTGAGCTCCGTTCATGTTCAAGATCATCTATTTGTAATCATGCATGTTGTGTTTGCGGGGATCCAATGGATATTGAGATTACTATGTCAGATTGATTAATGGTTTTGTCTTATTGATTCTATCATGTCTTATTGATTCTATCATGTCGGTGTTGTTTGTGATCTTGCATGCTCTCCGTTTCTAGTAGCTATCTTGGCAAGGTAGATGCTAGTGACTCTAAGAGAAGGTATTTATGCTAGATAGTGGGTTCTTGCCTCTATTTAATCTAAGAGAAGTGACAGAAATCTCTAAGGTTGTAGATGTGTTGTTGCCACTAGGGAGAAAACAACGGTCTCTTTTCATGAAACAAGTGGATTGTTTACCTTACACACTTTGCTTAAAGTAGTTATTTGTTGCTTGTAACTTAATACTGGAGGAGGTTCAGATCATAACCTGAAGGTGGATTTCTAGTCATAGATGCAGTTGGATGGCGGTCTATGTATCTTGTTGCATTGCCCAATCGAATCTCATAGGATCATGAATGTCTAGTATTGCATTGTTATGCCTTGCTTAGTCCTGTCAATTGCTCTGGTGTAATTTGTTTATCCAGCATGCCATGTTTGTTTATCTTAAGGAGAACACCTCTAGTGAACTATGGACTCCGATCCAATATTTACCATTGATACATCTTCCACTGCTAGTATTTACTTTCTGCAAACCACTATTGCCTTCCACGCCATATAGTTAATCCTTTGTTACAGCAACCGGTGAGATTGACAACCTCACTGTACGTTGGGACAAAGTCTTGAGTTTGTGTTGTGTGGGTCTCCAAGTTGCTAGCAACACTTTTGAGTCGTTTTCTTCCTCCTACTAGTTCGATAACCTCGATTTCTTATTGAGGGAAGACTTGCTGCTGTGCTCATCACACCTTGCTCTTGCGGTATACAAACGAAGCGCTACCACACGCCATCAATAAGTAAAAATATTATTGAATTCAAATAAAAATATTATTGAATTCAAATAAAAATATAATAATTTTACTTTTTTGTATTTTTCTATTTAGTATGGAATAATTAATATCTTTAAATCTATAAATCGGAATTCGATAAATAATATGTCTAAATTGATCAGAAAACTAAAGGAATCTAAATATGATATCCATATCAATTTATCACAAACCCCCCGTTTTTGAATTAGCTATTTGGTGGTTGCTTTACAAAATCCCCCTTTTTTGCGCTCGGATAATGGAAAATGGCTTTTTGGTGCAACGAAAAGGAAAACTTTCTCCTATAATATTGTTCGTCATCCCATGATACACATGCATGCATAATATGGGTACATTATCACAAACTATGCCTTGATTCTAGCAATAGCATTGGTCATTTGACTGGAAAGTCAGGAAACCTCGAATGAGATAGGTCATTTTGTGAAGGTTTTTTTAAGATATAATCACTATAGCAGGTTTAATATTTTTCCTTCCAACTATGTCAAATAATATGACAACACGTGAAGGTTTCGTGTTGTTTCGATCGTTTTTAAATTTTTTATGCCCGCTTTAAATTATCATCAAACTTTGTCGAACGACGGACATGAAAATTCTTAGCTCGGGGCCGAGCCTCGCTAAACGTGCATTAGATATTTGATAAAATAGCATATTGTGAACCTAAAAATAATTTTTGTAAAAAAATCATAAGCATCAGATCATGTACCTGTAGTTCATATCTGACCCACTTCCTGCCGATTCGGGAGGAATTTGTCTTTTTCACCAGGGGTGGACGGAAAGGTTTCATATCCCCTGCTGGGACATTGTCCATATAAGATGGTCTAGTATTTTTGTAAAATGGGGTGGTAGCATTTTGAATTATCTATTTGGTAGTGGCTTCACAAAAGTCCCAGTTTTTTGTGCTCGGAAAATGGAAAATGACTTTTTGGTGCGACGAAAAGGAAAAATTCCTCCTGCAACATTATTCGTCATTCCATGATGCACATGCATGCAAAATATGGGTACATTATCACAAACTATGCCTTGATTCTAGCCATAACATTGATCATTTGACCCGAAAGCCAGAAAAGTTCGAATGAGATAGATCATTTTATGAAGGTTTTTTTAAGACATGATCAATATACCAAGTTTGATATTTTTTCTTCCAACAATGTCACATAATATGACACCACGCAAAGGTTTCGCACCGTTTCAATTGTTTTTGAATTTTTTATGCCCGTTTTAATCTATGGTCAAAACAACAAGTATGAAGATTTTTATTCAACATAAATATATAATATTTGAGTGTAGATAGATTGATCTTATTTTTTTGCAAATTTTTTGATATAGTATTTGTATTTTTCTGAATTACAATGATTTAGTTATGATTTTTCTAAGATTAATGAGGTAAAAAATATAGCTATGCTGAGGGCTGTCGTCGGCGTAGGCTACGTCGAGGGCAGCCATTGGCGTAGCCTCTACGTAGAGGGTAATTTTACGCCCACGGTCAGCTTCGTGGGACGTCCAGCTCGTGGCCTACGCCGATGGCCCCGACTTTTGGCCGCCGGCGTAGCCTCTGGCCATCGTTGTTTAGCTCCATTCCTGTAGTGGCAAGGTCATGACTTCCCTCACTTTGCTAACCACTTAGGAAATTTGGGATGAGCACAAAACGCCTGGGATTTCCATAATAAACATGTGTCGTCTCTTGTAATTTTAGATGAAATTAAGCGTGAATCCCGTTTGTGTTAATCAAGGGGGCAAAACGCATTGGCGAAATTATGTCGAGCGCCGGGAGTATAACCTTGTAACTTTTGTTTCCTGCCTTTATTTTCTTGTCAAACTTCCCTTTAATTACTAGATTGGGGCAAAGTTTTCGTCCCCACTTTAATAAAAAAATA
Organism: Avena sativa; assembly: GCA_916181665.1. Lineage (NCBI taxonomy): Eukaryota > Viridiplantae > Streptophyta > Magnoliopsida > Poales > Poaceae > Avena > Avena sativa. Next base: position 293,502,602 of record OV702296.1, read on the forward strand.
AAGAACTCGTTGATGCATGCATGGTTGTTACTCAAGGTAAGTCTGTGACATAGACTGGTACCACCAGCTCGTTGCTACTCCTTTGAGTCCTTTCGAAGCACGCAAACATACGTCCCAATTATTAAAGAGATCATTGGGAAGAATGAAAGCTAGAGAGGTAGAATGTGCGCATGCCAAGAATCTTTGAGCTTTACTCTGTGTGAGTGAGTGAATGAAGTAGCTAGCCTTAGCTTGGAGTTGGAGTGCTCCTTTTAACACCAATTAACCCCTCCAAAAGAAGAAGAAAGAAAAAAGAAATGAAAACAAAACCTCATCGAGAGAGCTAGATGAGAGCACTTTGGCCAAAGCAATCAGGGTACGATTCCCATGGAGTGTCTCTGCACCGTCTTCCTCTCATCATCATCCTCCTCCCTGTCTAATACTACACTCATACTGCTTATAACTATATAACTGCCTCAACTCAAACCATCATGAGCACCACCACACTGTCACCACACCATGCATGGCTGGCTGTTAGCCGTGGAACCTTCCATTCCACTTCAAATTTGTGTGTTCCATCCTGTCGCGCTGTCTATACTCGCTTGGCGGGCGCATCTCCCCATCTGGTTCTCCTGAAAAAGCAAGCAAGCAAATCATGGTTAGCCACATGCACAGAGACAAACGAAACGGGTGAACCGAGGTTAGTCTGCAGATTGGTACGAGCTTCTTGCAATCGGACCCCAGATATTGATGCTATTTTATGGATATATACAAGGCCATATTAAAATGTTATTAGTATTTGTGCGTGGCAATGATAGAGGTAAGGGTGATCTTTATTATCTCTAGATTCTCTCAAGTATGTGCATAGTACATATATAGTTCTGTTCCGTATTATTAGCACTTGGTCGTGGTTAGTGTAGTTTTTTTTGTAGTACAATTGTGGCAAGATGCTTTTGGAATTTATAGAACCATAAAAGACAAGCACAAAGTGACCGCAGATATACGGCAGGAAGGAAGAAGAAGCAGAGAGAGAGGTGAGTAGCAATACCTGTTGTGAATAGGATCAGGCCCGTTGGGCACCTTCCTCTTGCTGTCCTTGTACGTGTCGTCGAATGAGGGCCCCTCTGAATACGGCGCCGTCGCAACGGCAGCGACCGCCGGGGTGACGCCAGTGGAGGCTTGTGCCGCGGCAGCAGCAGCAGCTGGACCAGGAGCATTTGTGCCATCAGCTATCCCGGTCCTAATGCCGGTCGCCATTGTGGCCGACAAGAGCACGGCGCAGACGAGCAAGGCCAGCACACGGATCCTGCATCGGCCACAACCCATTGCTTGAATGCTTGCTGGCTCCCTAGAGCTTCCTCTTTCTTCTGCTCGGTTATCGATCTGCACTAGAGCAGGTGACTGATCACCACAGCCTTAGTCCCCCTGATGCCGGAGAGAAGAACTGTGTCGGCAACAAGAGAATTTGTTGTTGTGGAGGTCCTTTCTTGGGAGCAATGGGGAGAGGAGAGTGACAAGTGGCCGACGACGATGGAACAAAGTGGGTGTGAAGTGTGATACTATGCTCCTAGGCAGCGATATATATGTGGTTATATACACACGAGAAATCTGATGTTATGTGTGTCTCTGTCTGTCCTAGTTTTAGCTGCTTTGATCCCCTGATGTTGATTGATATATACTCCTTCCTACGCAGATAGAGATGTGGCGAGGCCGGCTCTTTGTTGCTTGGGTCGAAAAAAGCAGCTAGCAGAAATAAATCAGTAGTGAACCCTGCATGCAGGTCTAGTCGTGATCACAGCCTATGTAAAGAAGACAGGGAGGTTCCAAAATAGTATCCGCCCATATACTATTCGAATAGTAGATTATGTGCAGCAGTGGACACTCTGTCTGAGGTGCCCTGGGCTCTGAGCGAACTGACCGAGAGTTAGCAGTAGTACCAGTAGTATCAGATGTATGGTGAGGTGCTTTATACGTTCTTGTAGCATTGGCCCCAATGATTCCGCCGCATATGCGTATGGCTCGCCCCGTTGATGGCGACATGTGAGCTAGCCTCTCGTATCGGCGAGCAGGGGAACCGGAGCGCGGCCAGCAATGGTGGACTGGTGGTGGTGGTGGTCATCAGACTGACTGGCTGGCCATTCCTTTGTTTCTTGGGTTTCCGGGCTGGGGATAGGAAAGCGACCATGTGATAGATAGATTGATGGATCGCTCGCCTCGGCGGCCGCTTTGAGCTGGGTTGGTTGGGTTCCCGAACGGGACTGACTGACGGGGACCCATCGCTGTCTCTCGGCGAATGGCCATGGCGCATCTCTATCCCGGGCCTGGAATCATGGCAGCGCGAGCTTTTCCGGCTTTTGAGACCAGACCGGCCGGCCAGGGTGGCGTACGGCGCTGCCGCTGCATGTGTACCGCCGTCGCTATCCCCTGGATGTTAGGTTGACCTCTCCACGTATGAACCCAACGGTTCATACGGACCCTCGATCGCGCCCTGATCGGGGGCGCCCAACCAAGTCAAGGTTGGTGGGCCCCTGTGGCAGCGCAATATATATAGAGAGGTGGGGACCGGGGCACAGACTACGAGGTTCGTCGCGCCGCCGCTCTCCCCACCACAACCCCTTCCGATCTAGGGTGTCGCGCTTAGCCACGGGAAGCACCACCGACACTGCCTCGCTCACCCACGCTCACACCGTCGCCCTCCCAGATGGCCACCGGCTCGGGCTCCTCGAGCCACACCGAAGGTTTGTCAGGTTTGTCTCTCTCTCTCCCGATCTCCCTCTCCCTCTCAGATTTCGACTAGACCCCTACAGACAAAGATCTACCGTGACTGATCTAGCCTAGATGATCCTAAGGTGATCTTCAACAATGGTATCAGAGCCTGCTAGTTCTAGATTATTTTCGGTAGAAACAGAAATCAAAAGCAAAAGAGAAAGAACCCTAGATCTAAAGAGCGCCTGCCCCTCTGGCCGCGCGGTTCCTCTCGATCCCGACGCATCGGCAAGCCGAGGTCGGGAAGAAGAACAAACCCCTAACGGGGCAAAGAAAAGGCAATGAAAATCCTAGATCTAAGCACTAAAAGCACCAAAAACAGCCTCAGATCCCGCATGCAAGGAAAACCCCAAAGAAATCCCTAACCCTATTTTTCCCACAGATGAATCCCCAAAAGCTCTAGATCCTGTATTCCCCCCTAGTTCCTCCTCGAAACCAAACACAAAGAAAAGACCCGAATCCCGTATCCGAATCAGAGAGAAAATCCCCTTGCAAACAGGCTCACCGGCCGCCGCCGCGCGCCGGCAAAGGAGCACCGCCGCTACTCCTCTTGACGGTCGTGCGCCCACCCTCGGGTGGACGCACCGCCGGCAAGGGGGGCAGGGGGGGCGCCATGGTTTCGGCCGAGAGGGAGCGAGCAGAGGAAGGGAGGGGCACGCCGGAGGGCGGCCACCTCGCCTCGCCTCGTGCTCGTCCGGGTGCCGGCGCCACAGCTCGGCCGGAGGGAGGGGCGCGCCGTAGGCGGCCGCCTCACCTCGGACCCGACGCAGGCCGCCGCCGGCGCAGGACACGACGACCACGCGGGGCAACCGGCCCGAAGGACGCGGCGCCGCCGCGGTGGACGCGTGCTGCGCGGTAGCCGCGGTGACCACGCGGGGCGGCCGCGCGCAGGACGCGGCGCCGCCGCGGTGGCCACGCGCTGGACGGGGGGCGAGCGGGGGTGGCGGTGACCACGCGGGGCAGCCGGCGCGCAGGACGCGGCGCCGCCGCGGTGGCCACGCGCTAAGGGGGGATGAGCGAGCCACGCGGACCACGCGGGGCGGCCGCGCGCGGGACGCGGCGCCGCCGCGGTGGCCACGCGGGAGGCGGTGTGGGGGGTTGTGTTCTAGGGTTTGAAGGGGGCCGGCAGCTGGGAGCTTTATACCCCCGCGGAGCGCGCCCAACCGTTAGATCTAGGTCTGGCGCGATGGACGGCCAGGATCGACGCGGGCGGCGGCCGGTCGCTGGCGGGCCAAGGCAGGCCAGGCGGGCCCTTGCTGGGCTGCTGTTTGGGCGGCGGACAGGCAGGGTCCACAGCGCGCGGGCGGTGGCTAGCGCGCGAGCGAGTGGCCGCGGGCCGCTGGGCCAGGTGGGCCGCTGGGGGGTGCCAGGCGAGCGGCCCTCCGCTAAGTGCCGCACGATGCGGTGCAGGCTTTGGCGGGCAGGCCGGCTGGGCCGCCCAGTCCGCCCAGGGAAAGTTGGCCCATTAGGGCATTTTCTTTAAACAGTTTTCTGTTTTTTTTATAGAAGCTGTTTTTAATGTTTTTTGTTCATTTTTTGAGCAAATTTCATACAGTTTTTTCTATTCAAAACATTCCAACGAAATTTTGTTTAGAGAATATTAAAGTGACAGAAATATTTCTGCAAAGTATTAAAGTTGATGAATTTTTATTCATTTTTCCGCTGCAAATAGTTAAAGGCAATTGCTTAAATGCAATAAAGTGATGGTTAATTTTTTCAAAAGATGTGATAAAGTGATATTAAAATGAGATTATGATTATGTTATTATATAACCAACGTTATTAATAGCATGATCATGATTTGTCATTTTATGTTAAAAGGTGCATTTATCTATGTAAATAGTTAAAAGGATTTATTAAAGTTTTAAAGTGAATTAAATTTCAAAAAGTATGTTAAAGTGATTATTGAAACAATTATGGTTCTGTTATTTTATGACCAACGTTATTAATAACATGATCATGTTTCGTTGCAATAATATGTGCACTTATCTCTATTATCTGCCCAACGGTGATATAGATTTAATTGCATAAACAGTTGTATGTTTTAATTTATACCAACGTTGGATTAATGCATGCAATTGTTGTTATGATTACACATCATTGTGGTGTAAAGGAAGAAAAGATGATGATGTTGCATGGCATGAAAAGAAAAGGACCATGCTCTATTAGATATGGCATATACCTTAGAGAACCAAAACATGTTTAATACCAACAAAAGTTGCATTATTTTTTTTTTTTATTATTTTTTTAAGAACACAATTGAGAACGCTAATGCGGGCTCAATTGCAAAGTGTGCTTCCGCATGGAAGTTTATAGAAAAGATAAAGAGCTAGTTCACTGTTTCTCAAAAGGCATATGCCCCACCTGCTGAAAGAGCCGGTGACAGAAAGGTACAATGGAGGTGCACATGGCATAAGAGACTCCGGATGAGCAACATGGCAGCTAAACTTATACCCATGGATGCTGATTTGGAGCTAAAAGCTGCACTCCTTGTTCACTTGGTGATGGCTTCACTGCCTCAACAGTTTTGACACCTCTGTTGTCAATTATAGCATGTTCCCAGAAACATGGGACATAGAAAAGACTAAAAGCCTTCATTACACGGAAATTTGATATGTGTATCCCATGTGGACAAAGATAACTATGAGTGTGATGTGGCAAGTATGCCATATGGTTGAAAGACAAATGTGTGGGTGTCGCTACATTATTTGACAAGCTATATTTATTATCTTTGCATGAGAAAGTTTTTTCTGTGTGTGATGTGAATGGAAAAGTTTCCTTGTCGAACAAAGAACAAAAGAAAAGAAAGCGAACTCTTGACTCATCGAAACTATGGCACTGAAGACTAGGCCATATTTCGAGGGGAAGAATAGAAAGCCTCGTTAAAAATGATATTCTTCCTTCGTTAGAGTTCTCCGACATAGAACAATGCATAGATTGCATCAAAGGAAAGTATGTCAAACAAATTAAAAAGGGTGCAAACCGAAGCATAGCAACACTAGAAATAATCCACACGGATATTTGTGGACCGTTTCCGGTGAAAAGCGTGGATGGCTATGATTCATTCATAACATTCACGGATGATCACTCCCGGTATGGTTATATTTATCCAATTAAAGAAAGATCTGAAGCATTGGATAAATTTAAAATTTTCAAAGCTGAAGTAGAAAATCAGCACGATAAAAGAATCAAAATAGTCCGGTCCGATCGTGGGGGGGAGTACTACGGTCGGCATACTCCATATGGACAAGTACCAGGACCCTTTGCAAGGTTCCTGCAAGAAAATGGAATAGTCGCCCAGTATTCTATGCCGGGCGAACCTCAGCAAAACGGAGTAGCTGAAAGGCGCAACCGTACCCTTATGGATATGGTGCGCAGCATGATGAGCTATTCCACCCTCCCATTGGGATTGTGGATGGAGGCGCTTAAAACCGCCATTCACATTCTCAACAGAGTACCAAGTAAGTCGGTGCCCAAAACACCGTATGAATTGTGGACAGGCAGAGTCCCCTCTCTGCACCACTTGAGGGTCTGGGGGAGCCCAGCTGAGGCAAAAGTTTTCAATCCAAACATCGCAAAGTTAGACCCCAAAACAGTATCTTGCCATTTTATTGGCTATCCAGATAAGTCCAAAGGCTATCGTTTCTACTGTCCTGACAGATACACAAAGTTTGTAGAAACGAGACATGCGGTCTTCTTGGAGGACGAATTAATGAGGGGGAGCACGGTAGCTAGGAAAATTGACCTTGAGGAGAAGAGGGTGCATGCACCTAATCCGATGACTCATGAGCCATTTTTCTCGCTACCTGTTGTGCCACCATCTACAACCCCTGAGGTTGTGGTGCCGGCACCTGTTGTGACTCCACACGTGACAACAATGGGCGAAAGTTCGGAACCTGTCCATCAGGAGCCACCTGAACCCACTGTTGAGCACGAAAGGGAGCCAGAACAGCCACCTACTGGAAATGTGCCTGAACCCGAGGCAAGAAATGAGCAAGAGTCTGATGAACTCAGACGGTCTAAAAGAGAACGAAGACCAGCCATTTCCAAAGAAATCTACAAAGTTTACAATGTAGTTCATATGGAGGGCGATCCTACCTCCTATGAAGAAGCCATGAGTAGCCCTCACTCAGCCAAGTGGGTAGAGGCAATGGAAGATGAAATGATATCGATGAGTTCCAACAATGTTTGGGACTTAGAGGAAATTCCCAAAGGAGCCAAGACAGTAAGATGCAAGTGGGTCTACAAAACAAAGTATGACTCAAATGGGAATGTAGAAAAGTACAAAGCTAGACTCGTGGCAAAAGGCTTTACGCAAAGAGAAGGCGTAGATTACAATGAGACTTTTTCTCCGGTCTCATGTAAGGACTCCTTCAGAATCATCATGGCGCTAGTTGCACATTTTGATTTAGAGTTACACCAAATGGATGTCAAGACGGCATTTCTAAATGGAGATTTAGAAGAGAATGTTTACATGAAACAACCCAAGGGTTTTTTCATGGAGGGGAAGGAACATATGGGATGCCGCCTAAAGAAATCCATTTATGGGTTAAAGCAAGCCTCTAGGCAGTGGTATTTAAAGTTTAATGATACCATTAAAAGATTTGGATTCAAAGAAAATGTTGAGGACAATTGCATTTATGCAAAGTTCAAAAGTGGGGTGAAGCTTCTTACATGAGACCAAGGTTTTTACATACATGCTAGCAGTGATGTTAGTCTACTACTAGAAACAAAGAAATTCTTGTCATCAAACTTTGACATGAAAGACCTTGGTGAAGCTTCTTATGTTTTGGGCATAGAAATTCACCGAGACAGAAAGAATGGAGTGTTAGGACTGTCGCAGAAAGCGTATTGTGAAAAGATTTTAAATAAATACAATATGCATGCGAGTAATTCAACACCTGCTCCCATAGTCAAGGGCGACAGTTTTGGGAAATCCCAATGTCCAAAGAATCAATATGAGATCGATCAAATGAAGTCAGTACCATATGCTTCGGCTGTTGGAAGCTTACAGTATGCACAAGTGTGCACTCGCCCTGACTTAGCCTTTATCACCGGGGTACTCGGTAGATATCAAGAGAATCCAGGCATAGAGCACTGGAAGATGGTAAAGAAAGCTTTGCGTTATGTGCAAGGCACAAAAGGCCTCATGCTAACATATAGACGATCTGATTCCCTAGAGATAAAAGGGTATTCAGATGCAGATTTTGCGGGAGATAAAGACGACCGAAAGTCCACGACAGGGTATGTCTTTACTCTCGCAGGAGGTGCTATTTCGTGGAGAAGCGCCAAACAGTCGATAGTTGCATCATCTACGATGTATGCAGAATTTATAGCATGTTATGAGGCCATGGGACAGGCGTTATGGTTAAAGAAATTCTTACCCGACTTGAAAGTGGTTGACTGCATCAGCAGGCCACTAAAAGATGTACTGTGACAACGAGCCCGCAGTATTCTATGCTCACAACAACAAGTCGAGTAATGCTTCAAAGTCTATAGATATAAATTATTATGTTGTGAAGGACAAAGTCCAGGATCAAACTATAAGTCTCGAGCATATAAGGACAAAGGATATGCTTGCGGATCCGCTAACGAAAGGCTTACCACCCAATGTGTTCAAGGAACACATAGCCGGCATGGGTTTAACGGCAAGCCTATGATTCCTGGACTATAGAGGCCCAAAAGTAACAGAATTTGTTTCAGAACATGAAGGTGTGTAGTGGCTGTCTGATTCTATCGGCAATTGAGCTGAGACGATGAAACATGCTCTATGTATCATTCTGTGATGAAATAAGTAAAGTGTAAAGTGAAAGGTAAAGTCGAGATCAAGGGGAGAATGTTAGGTTGACCTCTCCACGTATGAACCCAACGGTTCATACGGACCCTCGATCGCGCCCTGATCGGGGGCGCCCAACCAAGTCAAGGTTGGTGGGCCCCTGTGGCAGCGCAATATATATAGAGAGGTGGGGACCGGGGCACAGACTACGAGGTTCGTCGCGCCGCCGCTCTCCCCACCACAACCCCTTCCGATCTAGGGTGTCGCGCTTAGCCACGGGAAGCACCACCGACACTGCCTCGCTCACCCACGCTCACACCGTCGCCCTCCCAGATGGCCACCGGCTCGGGCTCCTCGAGCCACACCGAAGGTTTGTCAGGTTTGTCTCTCTCTCTCCCGATCTCCCTCTCCCTCTCAGATTTCGACTAGACCCCTACAGACAAAGATCTACCGTGACTGATCTAGCCTAGATGATCCTAAGGTGATCTTCAACACTGGAATCTCCTGCCGCGGCAGATCGAGACAGAGAGACAGGATGGAGGAATGTTTTTTTTTTCGGCCGGGAGGATCTTTTTGACCGGACGGTCCCTCGCCGAAGCCCTTGGACCTGGAGGTAGCCGCGGTCCGAACGTGACTGCGAATGAGTGGCGGCACCGGGCTTCCACGCCGCCGCCGCCGCCGGCACCGCGCCGTGGATCGGTGATTGGCTCCTCGTGGCTGCTAGTCTGTCTGGTCTGCTACACGGCGACGAGCCGGTCGCGTCGACTCTAGTTTAGGGCATATACAATCTTAAAGAAGACATGTTTTTTTAAGCTTTTTACATCATTTAGAGAAAACATAATATTTAATTTGTACAATGCATTATCTCTTATTACTATCCATAGCAATTAATGAGAATTGACTATTTTAAATAAAAATTTGGTTAGCTAAGGAAAGACATACGGTACAATGGAAAAAATAGTCATCTCTAAGAGATCATCCTTTAGTTAAGGGAAGACAACATTCTCTTTTCTTGTTTCTCTTTTTTCCAACTAATTAAAAATGCAACGTGACAAACACAAGGAAAGGCTGATATGACTGCATTGTACATGACCTTACACACGTAGAGACTTGTTAGACAAGTCACAAGTAGTATCATGCAAGAGTATAAGATTTATTGTGTATAAGATTTAATATAAAATTGTGTATAAGATTTATTTAGGATTAGTTTTTCTAGTTTAATGTGCTATGATAGCGAATCTACCTATGATACCGGCACAATCTCTTTCATCATTAATTGCAGTGATACATAAGCATTTTGCATGCATGTAGTATATGATACTACCTATGATACCCCCATTGGGATAGTCTTATACTTCGAGGAAATTGCAGTGGGCAACGATGGAATTTGGCGCAGGGTCTAACTAAACACATAAACTGTCAAATCCTGAAATTTGGAGCTTCTAATCTGGTCCAAATCACCCCCACTTGAACCTAGAGTTTTTTTTAAAGAAAGACAAAAGACTATCCTAAATTCACTGAATAAGAAGGAGAGTAATAGGACCCCAAGTCTAGGCCTTGCTGCCTCCTTAGTCCAAAAGCAACAACAAACAGAAACCGAAAGAAAAGAAGAAACACACGGACATCAACGAGCCTGCTCTAGCTCTAGAAGATGATACAAATGCTTTGCTCCCGCCAAACGCCATGTACTTGCTTCCATCTTGGTCTCTCTCTAACCGATCTGTGGGTTTAGCCATGACTTCGAAAGGGTGAAGGCTAACCCATCCACCTGATTTTCCTGTCGTCGTAGCACCTTCACCCGATTTTTCTGCTGCGGCCGCCTCTCCGCCTGCCAGCCCTGCCGCGGCAGCACAAACACTCGAACCCTCTCCCGTGCCTACCCATTCGCCCTCCAGCTATTCTGAGCCTGACTCTTCCCCACCGATCCCTCCGCATGCTGCTCTCGTTCCAATTCCTGATAATGATCATGTCATGTGCACGCGTGGCAAACGAGGATTTCATCTTCCAACTCGAAAACTTAATTTGACTGCCACGACTGCTATCTCTCCAATTCCGACAACTTACACACGTGCTAGATCCTGTTTGGAAAACTTCTATGCGCGATGAGTTTGATGCTCTTATTCAAAATAACACTTGGTCTCTAGTTCCCAAACCACCGGATGCAAATGTTGTTTCGGCCAAATGGATTTTTTTGACACAAATATCATTCGAATGGTACTCTTGCATGTTATAAAGGTCGATGGGTCTATCGGGGTTTCTCTCAACAACATGGCATTGATTTTGATGATACTTTCTCTTCCGTTGTCAAATCGAGCACTATTCGTGTCGTTCTCAGTCTCGCTATTTCTTTCTCCTGGTCTATTCATTAATTTGATGTTAAAAATGCTTTTCGCTTTTCTTCATGGTACACTCAATAAAACAGTTTATTGTAAACAACCGCCTGGCTTTGAAGATTCATCTTCTCCTAACCTTGTTTGTCTTCTTCATAAATCTATGTATGGTCTTAAGCAGGCCCCTCAGGCATGATTTCAACGATTTTCCACTTTTATTCAGTCCATTGGTTTTTCTCCTTCCAAGTCTGATTCTTCCCTCTTTATTTTTTACTCTTCTGAACACACCGCCTATCTCTTACTCTATGCTGCTGATATTATTCTAACCGCCTCTTCCAACTTGTTCTGGACACACATCATTACTTCTCTTCATCGTGAATTCTCCATGATGGACTTGGGATTCCTTCATCCTTTTCTTGGAGTTTCTGCTTCTCGCACATCCAATACTCTTTTTCTCTCTCAACGCTAGTACATTATTGATCTTCTCTCACGTGATGGTATGTCCGATTTCCAGCCTTGTCGCACACTTGCTGAACTAGGTTCTAAATTGTCTTCTGATGATGACCCTCTTTCTGATCCTACCTTCTATCGCAGTCTTGCTGGTGCTCTTCAATATGTCACTCTAACTCGTCCTGATATCACCTATTATGTTCAACAACCATGTCTCTATATGCATGATCCTCGTTCTCCTCACCTTGCTCATATTAAAAGAATTCTTCGATATCTCAAAGGCACTATTGACCATGATTTACTTATCAATTCTTCCTCTACAACAAGCTTGTCAGTTTATTCTAATGCAGACTGGACAGGTTGTCCAGATACTCGATGATCCAAAATCGGATTTTGTGTTTATTCAGGTGATAATCTTGTTTCTTGGTCTTTTAAAAGGCATGTTAGAGTTTCCAGGTCTTCAGCTGAAGCAGAGTACAGATCGGTGGCCCATTCCGTTGCTGAAGCTGTTTGTATTCAACAACTTCTAGTCGAGCTTCATCGCCCCATTCAGAGCGCTACTATTGTCTACTATGACAACATCTCCGCAATCTATATGGCATCCAACCCAGTTCAGCATCGACGTACCAAGCACATAGAGATTGGTATTCACTTTGCCCATGAGAAGGTGGCTCTCGATGAAATTCGTGTCCTCCATGTTCCAACCAGTGCACAAGTTTCTAATATTTTCACTACTCTTCCAACGGATTCATTCACCAACATTTGATGCAGTCTGAACATCGTGGCGCCCGACGTTGATACTGTTAGGGGATATTAGATAAATATGTTGTAGAGTCGGTTAAGGACTCTTTGGCCTGGCCGGTTGGCTCATGTAGTATATAAACCTTGTACTCTTGATCAAATCAATACAAGCTACAAATCTATTCAATCTTACGATATGTGATGTCTTTGATGATTCATGGTGAAGTCAGATATGGAGAATATCATGAAAGCAGAGACATGAGGGCTAGCGATGGTGGTTTAAGTCTTTGTGGCAATGAGGAACTAGCTAGCTTGGTGTTCTCTGACTTGTAGCAGCGACTATTAGTGAAGGCGGCAACACAGGAGAAGTTCACAGTCTTACCTTGCAGGGTGAAATCCAAGGTGTGACTTTAATTGATTGTGTCTGGTAATGACCTTGTTGAAAGCATTGTTCTATGAGCGAGGACTTTCTTCAGATTGAAAACCTATGATCTTTGATGGGGCGACGATGGTTCTTGTGCACTCTTTTCTTATTGAAGGCGTCGCTAGTGGAGAATTTGGACTTCTGGTGTTGTTTTAGTGGTGCTAGTGTCGGTGCTACAAGGAATTGATCGCTATACTAGGACTTTTCTTTTTTGTAATTCTTTTTTTTCTTCGGGGATGTGCGTCTATAGGGCAGCTAGGGAAATGCATTGTTGTAGAGTCTGGGTGAATTGGTATCTTTGCGGTATTAATAAATGCTATTTATAAAAAAATTATTTCTTTTTATATGTCTGGAGGTAGTTAATACCTACTAAGTTTGTACATATAAATGTGGAATATCTAAAAACCCTCTTCAAATCTTTAGACGACATTAATGGGTATTAACTACCTCCATACATTTAAACATGGAATGCTTATTAACTCCATTATTTATCCACCTCGCTAAACTCCTGAAATTAACTCCCCTTCTATTCTTTTCGAGAGTATTCTTAGGTGGATAATCAGCAAAATTAACTACCTCCGGGTTATAAATATGGAATCCTTGAATACCCAGTTTGGATCTATAAATAATAATAGAAGGGGCAGCATTTTTGAGCAATCATCTTCTTCCTGCACGCTAACCCAATGGCGAGGGCTCCGGCATTTCTAGCTCTCATGTGCCTAGTGGTCTCTTCGCTGGCCGGTGGCGCCGAAGCGAAGAATAATGTCAGTGTGTACATGCTCAAGAGAGGGAATTTCTCTGTCAAGATGACCAATTGGGGTGCCACTATCATGTCGATCGTTGTTCCCAATTCCAAAGGTACGATGATCATACTATGTTTTGATAGTCAGAAAATCATTTAGAATCTAAAGTTCCCATGGGTAATGGTTTGGGATTTACACTGTATAGAGTAATATCAATATTTATTACCGTCCACAATGATACTCATGAATAGTCATACCCATGCACATATTTGATGAGTATCTATGCTAATTATCTCAACAACAAAAAAAGCTCAACTGTTTATTTTTATGACAACTACATAGGAGTTCGGTTTCACAATTTTATATTTTTGGTTAACAAATACATGATGTTCTAGATATTTTTGAGATCTCTAATATGGATATTTGATCATTAGGCACATGCTAGAGGAAAAATATGAATTTTTCCATGGGGTGGAATTTTCACGTTTTGTTTGTGAAATTATTCTTGTGCAGTGTGCGTGGCTTGATTTGCATAAGTTATTTTGTAGGGCACTTGGCTGATGTGGTGCTGGGTAAAGACACCCTGAATGAGTATTTCGTAAGATCTCTGAATCCCTGTCTCGACAACATGCTGCTTCACACATTCATCCATCTTCTTAGAGGAAATAGAGGTACATAATTAATACTAACACCGTGGAATGTGTTTCAGAACGATGGCTGCTACTTCGGCCCGCTGACCGGGCGCGTGGGCCAACGAATTGCTAGGGGCCGGTTCGTCCTCGACGGCAAAGTGTACCATACCTACGTCAACGATGGCAGGAACACAATCCATGGTATGCACTGCAGTTTGCTCCCGTACGCATGCCCGAGCAAGAGCTGAGACGCCCTACTAGCACAGTAATAATCTCCTACTGTAGGTGGTCGCCGGGGATTCAGCAAAGTCGTATGGACGGTGAAGGAGTACGTCGCCGGCGGCAGCTCGCCGTACATCACGCTCTTCTACCGCAGCTTCGACGGAGAAGAAGGGTTCCCCGGAGACCTGGACGTGTACGCGACGTACCAGCTGACGGGCCCGTACGCGCTGAGCATCCGCACCAACGCGACGGCGGTCAACAGGGCCACGCCCGTGAACCTCCTGCAGCACCTGTACCTGAACCTGGGCGGGGAGGGCAGCGGCGACGTGCTGGGCCACAAGCTCCGCCTCGCCGCGTCGCGGTACACGCCCCTGGACGACGAGCTCCTCCCGTCATCCGGCCGCGTCGCCCCGGTCGCCGGCACCAGCTACGACTTCCGCTCGCCGACGCCCATCGGCGCGCGCGTCCGGCGGGTTAGCGGAGGCAGGGGCCTCGTCGGGTACGACACCAACTACGTGATCGACGGGGAGGGGATGCGGAAGTTTGCGGCGGTCTGGGACGACGCGTCCGGCCGCGGGGTGGAGCTGTGGGCCAACCAGCCGGCGATGCAGCTCTACACCGGCAACGGGCTCAACGACACCGTTAGGGGCAAGGGCGGCAAGGTGTACGGCCGGTACGGCGGGTTTTGCCTGGAGACGCAGGGGTACCCCGACGCCGTGAACCATCCCGAGTTCCCGTCGCAGACGCTCAGGCCAGGCCAGGTGTACAAGCACGACATGCTCTACAAGTTCTATTTCTAAATTTTACTAGGATTTGTTCTCATTCTGCCTTTAAACCTCCCCGCCATGGGGATATGGACCTGATGACGCTTGAAAAATAAAATAGATTGATTTTTTGTTGGTTGATTCTACATGGGTTGAGTTAGAGATCCGTCAAGATGACGTTTATTGATCTAGAATTCATGCTTCGATTCATCTATATAGAAAAAAGAAGGTTATGTACAAATCCAAGAGGACCACATCGAGCCATACAATTTAACCCAAAGAACCTAGCCTAGGGGAGCATCTGGAGTATGCCCCGAGCTTGAGTGTCTACTCACGAACATGTTGGAAGTAGCAAATAAGTTGTCACTAATTTAATTCCACTAAGAAATATATGCAAAGAGAAAGCATTAGAATAGACTACTTTCTCTAATAACTTGCACCATAATTTAATCAAAAAGGCAAATGACCGTACTAGAGCATATGTAATTAGCATGCAGATTATAGCATCGTAAATCTAGTACTGTCGCTAGTGATAACAGAGCAGCTTGACAGATTAATTAAGAGCAAGATGCTGTTGCTACTAAATAAGTTAATCATCGCAAGATACACTAGCAAAAAACAATCACAACAATCTCCAGATACTAGATAGATCACGCACTGATCAATCCTAGTGCAGGTTGATGTAGTCGTGGGTATACGTCTTACGTGCACATACAAAGCTTGTTGGAGACGAGGTCACCGGGCGGCCGGAAATGTCAGAGATCGAGCAGTCGCGAGGACGCTACCCAAAAAAACTCTAGACTGCCCCGTGCAGGGTCGATGATTGTGGCCGGAGCTTCGGACACACCGCTCGTCGGGCTGCCGTTGCACCGCGTAAAACACGACCGACTTGGTTCGGAAGACGGCGTAGCACTGTGGCAGAGAAAGATAGAGTTGAGTGGTGCATCCAATCTCTGATGCCATGCTCTTATATAGAGCCTTATCAAAAACCAGTTCAACCGAACAAAGTTTCAATGGAACATCTCCTGCCTGACTCGCCGAGTAAGATGCAGAAGACTCGGAAAAGAGTTACATCATCCAAACAGCCAGCAGCATACACTCCAAATTAGCCCGTACTTACACTTACCAAAATTAACTACATCAAACTTGCTAGGTATTATGATAATTTCATATGTTATACCGTTATAATGATTCTTCTTCAAACAAACATGCACTAAAGTTAAACACATACCAAACTTTGTGTGGGCAGTTTTATTTTTATACATTGCATCTTAATCATTCATTAAAAGGAGTCCGACAGGTTTTAGCAAAACTAAAAATGATATAGTTCGCATGTCTTCACAAATTAACTTGTGGCACGTAGAGAAATCTTGTGCATTTGTATGTGCTATTCTATTTCAATGTCCTTAACTATATTGGCAGAAAGCTTTAAAAAAACATATTAACAAATATCTCGATGGAGGTTTTC
This sequence comes from Avena sativa, assembly GCA_916181665.1. NCBI lineage: Eukaryota > Viridiplantae > Streptophyta > Magnoliopsida > Poales > Poaceae > Avena > Avena sativa. The sequence continues at coordinate 293,518,896 of OV702296.1, forward strand.
TAGAATGTATTTGTTAGCATCCATTTTGAACCGCTTGAACGGCTAAGAAAGGAGGACATGTCAAAAACTAAGGGGCTATATGGACGCATATGCTTCTAAGCCAAATTCAGTAGAAGCTAGACATGAAGCTAACTTAGACAACGAAGGAAGGCGTAAGACTAGAAGGATCCAACTCATAGGGTATGGCAATACCCGTGCCAGGATCCAGCAGGGTATTGTCGGCGTTATCCAACTCATCAGCCCTGCCACATCAACCTAACCTCCAAACAAGCTTCAGCAATGCAATGGGCAGGGCCGAGAGGGATTGGGGAGGTGAGGATTCATGTGGTATCAAGGGATCACGAGATGGGAGTTTCAGTTGGACCTTGCTTATAGGCTCAGGGTTCTGTATGGACCTTACTCAATGAGGAAACAACTCACTGTGAGTTTTCCCTACTCATGAGCATGGACGAGTTTCGAGAGCATAAACAAAACCATAAACGATACATTTTAATAGGGACTTACAAATGGCGATGAGAACAAAATTTCAAAGACTTGAAAGAAATGGGAAAATAAATTACACCGAACGGATTGCACGCGTGGACGATAAATCTAACTGACACTAACTTACAACTCTCAGGATCGAAAAAACAAAGCACTTCTCCTTTCGTCAGTAACTTGTCTAACGAGAACCTACATCATAAGGCCAGGTTATTAGCGGCGAGTCCAGGCTTCGGAATTTATCCTTCGTCACTGTCATCACAGGGCACAGTGGACTGTATCACGACGCGAGCTCCCGACGAGAGCCTGCAATTTTGGATCAGAGCAAAGGCCTCAATACCAACATCTGATCATTTCATCGCGGTCGAAAATGGAATCCTCTGTTTTATTGCAAAGGAAAACTAAGGCATCGAGTAGTGCATACCCAGTCTACTGGCAAAAGGTTGGAGCACTTAACTTTCCTCGATCTTGACAAGCTTCTCCTTGTTCTCCTTCCTGAATGAGTCTATCTTCGCTGTTGCCGATGCTATCGAGGCGTCCGTGAACCTCTTGCTTCCGCCGTCCCCGGACGCCAAGCTGGGGTCTGGGCCAGCCGAGGAGCTCCTCCGGCAGTCTGAGATCGGGGAACTCTGCACCTCGCTCTTCGGGTGCAGGAACGATGACAGTATCGGCGTCAGTGGTAGGCACCTTGAGCGTGACACCGTCGTGTCTTCTTCATCAGGTCTTGCGCAGTCGCAGAGGGTGTCACTGCCCCTGCGGGTTTCTCCATGGTTAAGAACACCATGAAAAACAAAACTGAAAACTCGCATGGCAAGTAAGATCCTTGGCAAATACAGAGTGAAAAGGTACTGCATCTGACATAACTGTTGTGCCAATGACCGGATTTCCTGCAGCGTATACTACATACAGTTTTGGATTTGAATAGAGTGAGACAAAACATGGTCCAGTCAGGATAGGGATCTACGCATGAACTTCGCTGGCATTTGCAGAGATTGGTCCCTCTATTACAGTGACAACTCTTTAGGATGCAAATAAACTGTTCAAGCGTTCAGCAGTATGAAGCAACAGGATATCTGCTATATTTCAGTTGAGAAACTGAAGAATCTTGCCAGCCAACTGTGCAGTGTGGTCCTCTACATCTGACCACTAGCTCGTGTTGTGGCAATGAAGAGGTGAAGCTACTAGCGCAGGATTAAAACTGTAGAATTGGAGTAATGACAAAAGGAGTAGCAGCAGGGCTGCTCTTTGGGGTGCCAAATTCTTCAGCCTATCAGTAACTACTGGTTGCACAAATCAACTCGTGTATCTTCTAACTGACCTTTGCAGCAGTTAAAAAAAGGATGGCACTGTCAAAAGAAACTACTAATGTGAAATGGGCCAAGTGAAATTTACACTCTCTCTAGGTAGACATATTTACTACTCCAGTTCTGCAATATCCTGACCTCAGTTTTCTTCAGTAGATTCCCTGTACTTCGTTATTTTGTTTCCTACATGTATGCCAGGCGCCAGCTCAATGATGGCAACATGGGACATGAACGTGCAGTGTTGTTGGCACCAAGCTAACTGCAAATGGCCTCCTCTAGAGTCTGGACATCACTAAATGATAGAAAGAAATGGTCCCTGCAATCATAAAATCTATATGGTACGTGGTTCCTTTCCATCTCTAAATTTCTGAGCCTAGCCTAACTGAACCCCTCTCCATCGATATTATGTGCAACTGCAACGCTCTTAAATGAACAATCGGTGCAAAATTTTAGCTTGAATGTGACGCTAAGATCTCATGACCACTAAATACGACTGATTTTAGAATTTAGAGATGACTACTAAATATAGGTATAATGTGGAAGCTGGGTGACCACCAGTCTCCTTGGTCTCTTTTAGAAAATGCACCATCAATCAATCAAATCTAAGCTGACAAGCTAAAGAGCACACGGACAAAATCCATTCCACTCATGGCAAAGTATGAAGTTGTTGAGTATTCTCCGCGATAGCAAAACGGTTACGGAATTAGCTGGAGATATATACTGATAATTGAACAGCGCATAGCTCATACCACAAAATAGGACCATATTGTTTAGCCGCAGAGAGTAAAACTTCTACTCCCTCCGTTTCAAAATATAAGATGTTTTAGGTTTGTGAAGAGAATGTATCTAGACTCCTTTTAGTAGGTGGGTTCACTCCAAACCTCAGTGAACCTATACACGAAAACAAGTCTAGATACATTTCTTTCACAAACCTAAAACATCTTATATTTTGAAACGGAGGGAGTAAGTTGCAAGTTATTTAAGCAGAACCGAAATGTAACGTGGAAGCACTGAAATTTACCTTTCCGCGTTGTAGGAGGAAGACCGTTTAAGGACTGAGTGCCTCTCAGCAGGAACATCTCTCTGCGTCTTAGTCTCAATAATGCTCCCACTAAAATATTCCTTATCTTCCAACCTCGTCCCTATGAATCTGGGATTCTCTGATAGGTAATCAAGCTCACCCATCATCATGGAGCGAGAGATTAACGGCGAGGGGAACTTCAAGTTTGGGAACCTTGGCTTGTAAGCCCCAACAAGTCCAATATTGTCATGATCTTTCACTGAAAGTGAACCGCAGGTTATGAGCTGCATCAGTACATTCGCCGGCCTCAGCTTTGGGCAGGTCGGCACGACAATGTCATCCTCTTCAAGAATTCTGAAGCTATGTGTTGTGTTGTTGTCAGCTCGTATCAGTGACTCCAAACTCTCAGACTTGCCATGGGTTGAAGCTAGGCTCAGTGGAGTAGGACACTGGGACATGATATCCCTGGAAATCCCCTGGAGCTCTGCTGATCGGCGCGGATAGCTCTGCTGCCGGTACTCAGTGACTTCACGAACTACCGCGTCGTGGTCGGTGCTCAGGCTCTTCTTGTGCATCTCAGGTAACTTCCGAGCTGATCTTCTCCCAAGGTCATCGGTTTGAGTCGCGGCATCCATCGAGCCGGTGGGCTTATAAACCCTGAATTCTGCTGAAGTCACGGGGCCAGCCCTTGACATGACAGTCCTTTGAGGCTCCGACTCTGGGGACATGTTCTCCGAGGAGTTACCCCGGCATGGCGAGGGGGAGTCGTCCTCGTCCGGCGAAGGCACCGAAGGCGCGCGGCGAGGCTTGGCTTCTCGAACTGTCACACTAGGAGGGGAGGAGGAAAAGGAAGCCTCCCTTGACAAAGGCAGCCTTGTACCCTCTTTCAGCCTGCTCTGCTGCTTCTGGTTGCCATTACTACCATGGTAAAGTTGACCTGGACATTTAAACAGGCAGGATGTGACACCACAGTACCGATCAGCACCGAAGCGCCTAGTCCATGTTCACAAAGACAAACGGCAATTCGGAAGAGAATTGTTTACCTGAAGAGGGCTGGTCCAAGAGCTCGGACCCCTTGAGCACATACTCGCCGTCCGTGGCCGGGAGGACGAGGTCGTCCTCGGCGAGGTCGTGCCACACGAACCCGTTCTTGTAGCTCCTGAAAACGTGCACATCTTCTCGTCAGGCTCATTTCAAAAATTCAGAAAACTAGAAATTTGCTGAAGAAATAGAGAGGATATGTTGCTCGCTTGGTTTACCTCTTGCAAGACCAGGAGTACATGGCGGCCATGCCTTTGCCGCGCACCATGTTGAGGTGATTAATCACATCTGCACATCCAATCATTCAATCACCGATAGACAAGTGTAAAAGGTAGATTGGTTTATTTAATCGGTTATTGCTACAGAACAGTATAGATTAGTAACACACAGCAGGATGCATCGAGTGAGACTGACCTCTGAGGTAGAGCCCCTCCGAGGAGGAGGACGCCGGCACCTCGACGAAGTGCGGGTGCTCGAGGTGGCGGCTCCGCGTGAGGTAGTAGACCACCGGCACCTTCCTCGCCGGCGGCCTCTGCCGCTCCGGGCTCCGCGGCCGCCTCCCTCGGCTCTCCATTCTCCTCCCCACCGAAACCTCTCACCCTCGACACCGGCAGCTCAAGCCTCAAGCCTGCCGCCGGAACGTACGCCCTGCAAGATCGCCGAGGCGGCGTCAGTTCCACTCGAAAGCAGAGGTAGCCGAGGAGGAGCTTAGGGGAGCATCCAAGTGGTGGGACTTTTTCTCAGCTGTTCCATCCATCCATCCATCTCAGGTGGCACAAAATACAAGATCATGGCCAGAATTGGGTGGACGGGTGCCTCCAAAATCTGGTAACTTCCCGGCGAGTAAAAAAAGAACAGATATGCCTTTGCTCCAGGGCTACGCTAGTAGCAGCAGAGGCGGGGGTTACCTCCGAGACCGAAGCTTTGGAGAAATTACCGGGCGCGCGCCTCCAGAACCTGCATTTTCCAGCAATCAGACGAGAACGGAGAGATGATTGTATAGCCAAGAAATTGAATTTGTTAGGTAGGCGGTCGTGGTGGTACCTGATAGAGCTCGGCAGCTCCAGCCAAAATTCAGCTCCCAGTCTCAGTCGACCACACGAGAGGACTGGAGTGGAGTGAGGAGGGGGAGACGGCTGGCAGCAGAGCGTGGTGGTGGCTCACTCGCTCCAGGAAGGAACTGCAAACAGGCAGCAGAAAAAGGCTTTTTATTATTATCGCAGCCACGCTCGGGTCTGGCAGTGTTGAGCGAGGACAGGGAAGGGCCAAACGAGGGATGAGAGAGAAAGGGCAGGGGGAGGGGGGAGATAACAATAACAGGGTACCTCCAAGATTGAAACTTTTCGACAGGCAGCGAGGCCGTGCTAGCTGGGACGGGATGATAGGGCGTGGGGGCGGGCGGGGAGGGAGCACGGGGATGGGACAAGCAGATGGCTCCAAGCCCCCCGAAAAGGTTCCCAGCGGGACGGAGGGAGACGGAGCACGAGAACGGCAACCGCTAGCTGTGCGGCTCCGACGACCCAGCAAGATGGAATCTCTGGAGGAACTGCCGGAAGGGGGAATGGAGGCAGGAGGAGCAGCGCAGGGACTCGGTCGACTGCTGCCTAGGGAGGCATTAACTCGGAGGGGCGTAATGGCGGGCATGGAGCTGCATTGCGAACTTTTATCGAGCAGGGGATGGGCGGGGGCAGAGGTGGAGCTTTTCTCCGTGGGACAGGCGAGTAACTCGCTCGGTGAGGTCGCCGTCCTCGGACGCAGGTTGTTGTGCGGTGCAGTGCAGTGCGTGTCAGGGCAGAGCAGAGGGAGGAGAGGGACGAGACGAGCGCGAGGTCAAACGGCACGGCCGGGCAGGGCAGGGGACGAAGGGAAGGGAGGAGCGGCGGAGTGGGAGGAAGGGTTGGGGAGTGTACGGTCGAGGTGGTGGGTGTAAACGGCGGCAGGCAGGGACGGACGGACGGCGAGCAGTTGTGGCGGGTGACGAGCGAGGGGTACGAGGCGCGCTTTTAGGCGGAGTGGGTGGCGAGCAATTAATGCGTCGCGTCGGGGAGGCAACGCAGAGTGGAGGCGGTGATTAGCGGGATCGAGGCGGCGCTCTGCGGACCGGGGGCCGCGGTCGCTACGTACACCGAGATTATCTCTTAACCAAACCGTGGTTCAGAGGAATTGCATAACTTTTTGCACAATATCTCATAGGAAATCTAACATTTACTCGAATCTCTTTTTCAGAATAGTTTGTTTTTCCTGAAAAATGAAATCAAACCAACTTTAATTCGTATGAAACCCTGCAGTATTAAAATAGGCATGACATTGCAATCCTATATTTTTGTTTTTTACTCATGTGAATCAGAAAAGCCCTAAGCTTTACTCCCTCCGTCCGTAAATAAGTGTACATCTAGCACTCAAAATTTGTCCAAAAAAGTGTATATCTACAACATCAAAACATTAAATAAATGCAATTAGCTCCACGTAATCACTCCCCCACCTCATCCTCCAATCTCTATTCTTCTCCTCTATATCATCCACCAATCCTCATTCTCTTTTCTTGATAATTGGTAGAGCCTCATAAAAGAAAAGAGCGAACTAATTTATCTAGTATTTCCTAAATATACACTTATTTGTGGACGGAGGAAGTATTTAACTTGTATTTCATCATACAACATATATGAACTTAGACCGATGAAAAAATATCAACACCTATGATATCAGATCAGCATCACTAGTTTGTTATTAACTATGTTTTTGTATTTCTATTAACACATGATGCCATGGCCGCTCCCTCCCTCCCCCCCCCCCATACTACTTCCCCTCCATGCAGATTTTTGGCGAAGCTCTGCCGGTTTCTCACCATATCTTCCACCACCATACCGTTGTGCTGCGGAGATCTCATCTCCCTCTTCCTCACCTTGTTGGATCAACTTGGAGGAGACGACATCAAGCCGGACGTGTGGATACCGTGGAGGTAATGCCCATGCGCATCAACCACGATCTTTGAGATCGTTAAACGCTTTGAATCTTCGAGGATATATATATCTGATCTAACACTTGCTACTAGCATCTCATAGACCGGATCTTATTGGGTTTCATCCGCTCTTCCGTAGGAATTTTTTATTTTCCATGCTATGAATCCCATCATCATCTGCCAAGATGACACCATCAAACCTCGTACTAAGACAATGCATAAACATGAAGTTAAGGTATATAAGAGGTCTGCTTATAAGCCATACTAGGACTCAACAACAATAATCCATAGGTTTCATGCATAAAATCGGCGGGACACATGTAAGCCAATGTTTTAGATAGTATGCTACGATAAAAAAATAGCTCAACTCTTAAAATCCACGATAGCAAAGCTATATCGCCCTATAGAGAAACTATGGGTGTGTTTGGTAGACCGGCTCAACCCAGATTGTGTATCTCTACTCATACATGCTGACCCTAGCTTAGTTGGGCTGAGATTCTGCCGTGTGTTTGGCGGCCTGCATGTGTTGAGATATGTTGAGTTGAGATGTTGTTTGGTAGACCGTGTATGTTTAGATATGGTGAGGTAAGATGTTTTTATAGAATCTTCTGATTAGAAATTAAAATTGCAAACAAGTACAAAGTTCTTACAAACAAAACCTAAAAAATAAAAATAAAAGCAATCTTGTCTTCAACCGGTGTGGTCGCGTACATTCGGTGGCGTTGGGGCTGTGCTTGGCGCTGGCGTTGGGGTTGTGCTTGGCGCTGGGCTGTGCAGCGTTGAGAGGAGCCCGTGAGGAGGCCGTCCTGGGCACCGACGAGAGGAGCAAGAGAGGCCCAGCGGGGGATCTTCTCATCGTCGGTGGCGGCGGGGCCCGGCCGACAGGAGAGGAGGACGGAGGCGTGGGAGGTGCAGATGGAGGGCGGGAGAAGGGCCAGTGTGGATCTTCTCGTCGTCGGCGGTGCAGCCCGGCGTCCCGTTGCTCCTGCTCGGCTGGCAGGAGAGGAGGACGGGGCCGCGAGAGAAGGGAAGGAGGACGACCTTACACGGGGGAGAGGGAGAGGATGGTACAGGGTCGCGGGTCGTGAGGGTCACGGGAGAGGGTGAACAGTACTTCGCGGGACAGACCCGACACTGCCGAGTTGCGAAGCTCGATTCGAGCTTCACAATCGGGCATGGCTGAGGGGCCATTTTTGCATCAACTAGGCATAGCTGAGGTGAAACGACACGATCTACCAAACAACAAAAAGTGAGAAAAAGTGAGATGAGGTGAGATTTTCTGGGTAGCCCCGGGCTACCAAACACACCCTATATGGTGCTACATATCACAGCTGTACACATACTTCGTCTATTGGCTGTATAGCGCGCTATTTAAAACATTGGTATAAGGCCCTTCATGTATCTATCTAGTTTGAAAGCCTATATATCAAGTCATGGGTGTTGGTTACTCCTATCCTTTTTCTAAAATATAAGATGTTTTGGTACGCTAAAATAACATATAAAAATGTTTTATATTTTTGGAGCTAACAATAAAGACTCGTGACCTTACTAGCTAGCACGGGGGGTGGTGTTTAGACAACCTAAGTTTAGACCTTATACCCTTATCTTAATAAAATATCATTGTGGTTCCTCCCACCGTGGTCTAGTTTTATATTTTGGAGATTCTTGCTTCGGTGTCCTTCTCTCCCACCCATCAACCAATTTTTTACTGGGTAAATTTGCCGTGGATAGTATTTTTAGCCTGGCAAAACCTGTATTTAGGTCCTATATATCCTCATATCAGTATACCAGGTAGAGTTTGTATATCCGAACATATACACCTATTGTACCGTGCATATACATCGAAGCGGGCTGTATAGGCTTCACACGGGAGCGGTATCGTACAATCCCGGTCGCCATGATGCGTTTCCGTTTGTCAAAGTTTTGAAGAAGAGGGCTTCACACCGAGGTAAATACAGTATATATTCTCTCTATTCATAGAACGTTTTGGCAAACTAACTAACTAAACCGGGAATCGCATTGTAAGTTACTGTAGTAAATAGTACGTACTTCATGGATGTGTGAAAAAATGGAAGATTTTGTGCGCGCGAGAGAGAGAGGTTGTGTTTAGCTTTTCCCGACCGTTCGCTTTTCGCACACGTACGCGGCAATAATGCAGAGCGTGCATATATATAGTACTCGAACACGTCAGCACCTATACCTTTTTCTTTGCCTTGCGACGAGGACAAAAGTTGCATCGTTTGGCTTTTTTTCGAACTCGTAGAAGTAAATCAGAGGCTAGTTTCATGCAAAACCTGTATGTAGGCGAGCGGTCATGTGTGTCTTGTTTCTAAACAGCGGCGAGCCGGGCAAAGCAGACGTTTCTGGCTGGGGTAGGAGTAGACCCAGCGCAGCACAGGGAGACACTATGGCAGGTACAGCGTTGAGAGGCACTTTAGAGTGTCTCCAATAGTCCAATTAGTGTCACAATTGAGTTTTTAAGGCACTAAAAAATACGTCGGGGACGGTCGTGTAGGTAAAAGTTATTTGAGCCAGTTTTAAAAATTGCCTCTAAATCATAGTCATTTGAGGCATTATGATTAGTGCCTCTAAATCCTAGCCATTTGAGGCACTATGACTAGTGCCTCAAAAACCAACTTAAGGCACAAATTAGAGTGCCTCTAAAACCCAACCATTTGAGGCACTATGACTAGTGCCTCTAAAAACCAATCATTTGAAGCACTATCACTAGTGCCTCTAAAAACCAACTTTTTGAGGCGCTATCACTAGTGCCTCTAAAACCCAACCATTTGAGGCACTATGACTCATAGTTGACTTTTTAAGGCACATCTCACAATAATATTCAGGTTAAAATGGCAGTAATTATTATTACAGTGACATCTCATGAACTGCAAACACACCATCTTACTACAGTAATTCGGATTCAAATAATACACCAATTAATATCACAATAAATTCCCAACGGCGCAATGATCAAATGAACCAGCAACTATGACACCAATGAATCACAATTAAATGAGAGCAATTACAAATGGATTCTCTCTATCTATCACTACTAGCATTGAAGTACAAAAACGATGAAGTCACTTTGCTTGTTACCATACTTCTGGAACTCTCACTTGTTGTCTGCAATGCAAATTGGAACGTCAGAAGAATACATCAAGAAGTATGAAGTAACAAAGATACTAGCAAGTATCAAGTAACAAAGATACTAGTAACAAGTATCAAGTATCAACGATATTGTGGGAGTCGACAGTGCCACAAACCTAGAGGGCACACTTGACAGGTGTTGAGCCGACGGCTGATGTCAATCCATTCACTAGCTGCTGGGATGAAAGGGTTCTTTTAAAAAAAAGTCAATCCATTCACTGGCTGCAAAACAAGGGCATGGGAAGCAACTGTATGAGGTGTATAGAGAATTACTGTTCAGTCTTGGTCAGATTCGTCTGTTGAAAGATTTTCTTGTATCTAGCCAATAGCATAAGGGCAAAATTTATGATGATAAGTCAATACATTCACTAACAAGGTTACACACCTAAAGGTTCCAAAGTTACATCTCTATGTTCAGGACACTAGTATAGTGTATCTCCAATTACACACCTAATCTAACAAGGAACTCTATAACTATCACAAAAACAGAATAATGTCTTCTATGATGAACACGTGAAATTATCCAAACAACAACATAACATGATCTGGACCTTGACCTTTGAAATGATCCAAACCAACCAACATGATGACTGTTCTCCCAATCAACACCAATTCAACTGGATTTGAACCAGGCTAGATGCTAGCATAAGGGGTTGGTATGGAGGAAAAGTGAGGGAAGGGGTATAGGACATACCAGGACAGCTAGAAACAGAAGGGAATGCCGCCGAAAATCTAGAGATGAAGCATCCACTGGCTATATGACACACGAAACTGCAGAACCCGATTCAGCTACCCCGGGGATAAAGCCTCCGGAATTCGGCTGCAGTAGCACAAACCCCAACCCCTGCAAAAGAGCAAGAGTACCAAACAGGATAAGCTGGGAATATTAGGATAAGCTGAGAACATCATTCAATATGAATGTGTGGATATCAAACATTGCATATACAGTAAGTAGGTATCTTGGAGAAACAACTATATTTCAAACTGATTTCTTGAATTGAAACTATATTTCAAACAATTCGAACATCATATTTCAATGTCTTGATGAAGTGGGGAACATCATATGTACCTACAAAACCACTGGTCCCATACATAAAACAACTTAGCTCACAAGTCACTATCTAGTATACTATGAACAAATTTCGAGTAATATACTGTATATAAGAATGACCAGTAAATTCAAAGCTAAACTAATGGGAAGAAAAGCATCTCAATAAGACTAACATATATGGATTTACAATGATAGATCAGGCCACCTTACTCAGAAGGCAGACAAAACATCAACCACCTTACTCAGACATTTCATTAGAGGTTGTTTTAGATGGAAAGAATGGAAGTAAATATGGACATAGTTACTTTAGGTGACTAATGGGAACCAATATGCTAATCAAGATCAGGATATCATTCTGCAGAGAACCTCCAAAAGGGATCCATTTGTCACATTTACTCACGCCGCAAAACTATCTATTACATTAATAAGGACCATTATATCTAGTAAAAAGCAAAAGCAGAATAAGCTCCTAATATTTTCTAAATAAGTATAAACTTGCCGGTTCTCGAGACTTCTTTAATCCCAAATTTGGTTAGGTATAAGTAGAGAAATAAGCAAAGAGTAAACCTCTAACCTTATATCTAGTCCAATTTAAATATGTAAATCAAAATCTCCAAATAGCATCACTGCAATGCACATACAAACTTTCTACCTCGAGGCACTTTTATGGATGTAGCTTTATAAACATGAGCTCCCTTTCAGCTTGTGGTTCCTTTAAAAAATTGTCTACCTATTTAATCGACATGTAAAGCTATGAATATCAGATACACTGATGACTTGAATAAACACAAAAACTGAAACAAGTGAATCCATCAACGATGACGTGTTACTACTACTGAGCAAACACTTTCAGAATTCACGTGATACTTGAATGATATACTGACCTGTATATAACATTAACAAGTTTTTAGAGCTGCTCAACAACATGTTTGAGTATTTTCTAGATACTGCTATTCTGAAAGACACCTTACAGTGCACTGCTTTACAGTACTACCACGCTGTGAAGAAAAAAGGCCCCTCAACTTGAAGATCAAAAGGGCATAATGTAGCCAATTCGATATACCACTCGACTTGGTTCATGATCAACTGAGAATTCACTTGAAATAAATACTGGAAGTATACTGTAGCCAACTCAATATACCATGCTCTACCCGATTGATCTGTTGTTCAATACAAATGTGGCATTTGCACAAAAAGTTACACAGTTTATCTGCTACCAGCTAGCTTGCTTAAGGCGCATAGGCAGTCCTAAATTTGAATCCAACTACCACTAAGATATAAAAAATAGATAAATGGGTTGTATGTAAAGGGGAGTTACCTTCCAAACAAGTCTCTTCGAAAGTAAGCAGCTAGCTGTAGACAGAACCCATATTTATCATCTTCAATCTCTGAAATTGGGTGAGATAGGAGATCGTCATATAACAGATTTGTTTATGAAAACACATAGGTCAATCACTAAAATGAATTGAAAAGGAAAATCTGCAGAGAGACAGAGAGAAGCAAAACACATAAGCTATTTGTTATGATTCTGACAATCAGGTAAATCTTCCTCAGCATTCATCTATCATGAAATCAATTATTTTCCTTTTCCACATATGTATTCTAAGGAAATTAACCATTATATAACGTAGAGGACAATCCATAGTAGTAGTAATTCGGGAGGAGAAATTAGAGATGATGCACCAGGAAATAAAGTTCGAGGTGACTCACTAACTATCGTACTAAAATTGACATGAGCAGATACTAAAATTTGAATAATACTGCAAGCACTACTAGTATTGACAAGAGTATTGACACACATTGGAAGCAAACAAGCACTTGCATTGTAAACTGACAGGAAAAATGACATAGGAAAAATGAATGCGTGACCGATGGAGAATCACCGTCCCCTGCATACTCTCGTCCCACAACATATTTATTCCCTCCCCTACAACATGGCTGAATCCAATATGAATAGTTAGTATCAAGAGGAACGCATGAAACTGAGATTCCCTCTATGCTTCCCGCTGCACAGGAAAAACCAATATAAAAAGTTTGTATCAAGAGGATCAAAATTACTCCTCCATGCCCGGGGCCTAAATCTAGTCAACGGTAATTCTGATCCTCTTGACACAAATACACATGCAGGCAACGAACATGAAAAACCAAATTCATGTGTAAACTCTAGTCAACAGTATTAGACTTAATCTAATAGTCGTTGAACATTCCTATCTGCCTATTGGATATCTGCCAAAATAATCTATTGTGCTGGCCACCGTGCATGTACTGACGTTAAAAACCTTGCTAAAATCTGAAGGAAAACAGAGTTAAATACTGTATCCATTTAGACCGTTGACGATACTCCCAGTCACTGAATACAGATAACATAACCAGTACATACTCCCATAGAGTATTTATGCATGTTGATCAGTGCTTTCTTTTGGCACACACCCATGAGATAAATTATCTTTTGAAAAAACAAATGAAATTGCACACCCAAATGTTTATTTATACATAGAATTATTACCTTCTTGCTTTTCTTTTTCTTCTGTTTGGCTTCAACAATATCAGCTGAGGACTCTTTCATTATCTTCTCACTATCCACGGCAGTGCTCCCTAAGAACAAATCCAAAATTACACAAGTCACTAGTGAGACTAAAATAAACATGAGAAAGCTATTGTTCTTTTATTTAGATGATGATATGTATGTATCCATTACATTATTCACCATGTCTCCATTATTTCATACTGAGAGGATAATACTCCAACTACTCCATTAGTTGTAAGAGTTAGGAAAAACGGAATAGAAACACATGTAACATTATAATACATCACCAGTATCAATAGATGAGCCAAGTGCTACAGGTGGTCATCACTAAAACCTAGACTAGCAACCAGTAACAAAAATTACACATCCAATCCTAAATCCTAAACCAAACCCTAACCCTACAACTAGAGCTAGAGTTCATCAGCTCGAGGGTTGGTCACAAAAAGGAAGGTGACGAGGTTTAATCTCGTCAATGCCCATTGTTATGGACTTGGGTTTTGGAGAAGATGGGGATGCTGGAGATCGTGGCACGGTTAACAGACAAGCAACCAGGGGACACGAGATTTACCCAGGTTCAGGCCTCCGGAGGGAAAACCCTACTCCTGCTTGTCCGCTCTTGATTACGGCGGAACCGAAGGTTACAGGGTGCGCAGATTCGATCTGGCGTGGATGCGTGTGCGAGAGTATGAGTCGAGGGATCTAGGACGTGCCCTCCTGGCCTTTCTATAGACTTAGGCAGGTCCCGGGCATAGTCCTAGTCGGTTACAAGTTCTAGGGTTTTACCCCTTTGAATTTCCTATCTCCGCTAGTCTTGCTCTCCAAGGATCCGAAGGCGTCATGGGCCTTGGCCACCCGGAAATCTTCATGGGCCAGTGTATATCTGCTGTGGGCCTTCCTTGGGCTGGACTAGGTATGCTGAAGTCACGTACCCGTAGGGTATAACCATGTCAGTAGCCCCCGAGTGATCAGTCGAATCGTAGATTCGGCTGAGGACTCTTCCATCCTTCAGGTGCAACTATATTTTAATAGTATATGTGTGTAGGGATTGTTGATGCGTGTGCCTGACTCATCCGACGGATCAGGGTCAGTTAACTGTCTTAGGACGAAACGACACGATCTTCTTCAGGTTCGAGTCTCTCAACCCGAACCTGGAACATATGCTGGCGTAATTCGACTCAGGCCGCGGAGGACTTACAGGAGTGGAATTCCAGTGATTTTAATTGGTGTACCCAACGCGTCCGTCGGGATTTTTCATCGTACCTGCTGGTACGGATTCATACTAGCAGAGCGCAGTTAGGTGCGTTGCCAGGCCATCAGATGATATCTGTAGGTCTTATCTTTGCGTCGCAGACACAGCATCCGAATATTTATCACCACGGAGGTGCTTCGGGTGGCCTAGGAGATTGTCGCTCACTCGGCCGTTTTGTTGGGGCAAAGTTGCCAAAAAGTTTTTGCGTGCTGATCCGGAAGATCGCAGTCGAAGATTTCATAGGGTGCGCGACCAGCGCTCCTTATGGGAGTAGCCCCCAAGTGTCTATTCGAGTCGTAGACTCGAACGGAGACTTTAGTTCAAGCATTGTTTCTGTCGTTAAGTCCGCAGGACTCGAAAATTTTCGGATGCTTAAATCCATCCTCCCTATGGGAGTAGCCCCCGAGTCTGTAGTGGAGTCGTAGACTCGACATAGGACTCAGAGAAGTAATTTGTCCTCATTTGTCTGTCGGGTGCGTGGCCAGCGCTCCTGATAGGAGTAGCCCTCGAGTATTTAGTCGAATCGAAGATTCGAGTAAGTACTCTTAGCTGTGGAGCCGAAGTTGGTGCTAGTATAGCTTTTGATGACGTCAGTGCTGACGATTGATGACCTCAAGCGTCTGCTACGCCAGAGATGACTTGAATGGACGAAGCGTGGGTCCCACTTGCTGACTTTAAATTGACCGGTCACGCGCGGCGTGGAGATAATTACGGCGTCTCCTCGATTTCCGTACGTAGTGGACGGCGTGGTAACGACGGTTCGTTGTGATGTTGACACGTGTACGGCCAGATCTGCCGTTGGCGTTAGGTCTTCTGGATGGACGGCTGCCGTGCGTCGTATTCGCTGTTATAATCATTGGGGGAGACCGTGGTTTGTTTTCACCGCACCAGTTCATCTGTTCACTACCTCCTTGTCCTTGAGCGATTCTTGCTGCGTGCTGAGATTTCCTTCCACATTTCCTTCGTTCTTTCTGCGTTGACATCGCCACCACCGCCGTAGCGCCATGGGAAAAACAAAGAAGTCTTCATCTGCGGTTGGGACCAGCGCCGCCGGAGGCAAGAAGGGCACCGCCGCTGCTCGCGTCACCGATGGTGGCTGGCGGCGATCAGAGACGCGGGAGAGCGATCTCCGCAAACTGCGCGAGCGGGGCCTGATCCCGCAAGATACGACGGCCGTCAAACTCCCCGGCAATGAGGTAATCCCCCGTCCCCCATCTGGGTACTGGGTTATGTTTCTTGCCTTCGTGGTGCGCGGGTTTTCTTTTCCGGTCCACGACTTCCTCCGTGGACTGCTCTTCTTCTATGGGGTTCAACTCCATCATTTGTCTCCCAATTCTCTTCTCCACGTTGCGTGCTTTATCACATTTTGCGAGTGTTGGCTTGGCATTGAGCCGCACTTTGGCCTCTTCCGAAAGCTTTATTCCGTGAAGAGGCAATCTGGTTCGGATGGTGTGTATCCCATTGGGGGTTTCATCATCTCCCTCAGTCCCAATCTGCAATTATTTTCCTTTTCCATGTCCGAATCTGTCCAGTACTGGCGGAGGCGATGGTTTTATATCCGTGACTCCGTATTGCCCGGGCAAGATTTTGGTCTTATTCCCTTTGACCCCTCCCAATTGATTGAGAAGAAAAGATCCTAGAAAAACCAAATCTTGGACGGTGAAGTGGCGGAGATAGAGGCCCTTTAACGTCGGGTGGAGGATCTCCAATTGATTCCGGAGAAAGAGGTGAACGGCGTGGACATCATCCGGACGATTCTTGAGCGTCGGGTGCAGCCTCTCCAAGCGAGGGCGCACCCAATGTTTCTTTATTCTGGGCGCCGTGATCCGACGAGGGTTTCGAGTGAGAAAATCTCCGAGGGGGATCTTGACAGGGCCCTTTGCGCGCTGCTGAAGTTCAAGGCCGGAGAAGAAATCCCGGGGAAGTCGCTGACCCCTCCCTTTTCTTCGACGTTGGCCGTACCGCAGGTGTAGATTTGTGCACGTAGTGCTTTTGTCGGTTGTGTTTGTATTTCCTTTGTTTGCTAACAAAGTTCCTTATGTTTTTGCAGAGCTTCAAAGTGCCGGGCATGGTGCCACCATTGCCCGAAAAGTATCCGAATGCCCCGGATAATGAAGTGGTTGAGTCCGTGTCCGAGCTGCCGTCGACGCGATCTCCGGCGGAGGATGCCGACGAGTCGAGTGAGGATCATACACGCAAGCGATCACGGAGCTCCAGCGAGTCTTCGGATGCCTCGACTCCTCCGACTCCCAGAAATCCTCTGGGCCTTGAGCGTCATAGTGATGGTCATGGAGGTTCTTCCTCTCCCCTTCCTGCCATTCCTGTGCGGGTTGTTGCGCTGCATCCGCCAGCAAAGCAGAAGAAGGAAGAAAAGAAGGAGGAGAAGAAGGAAGAGAATAAAGAGGAGAAGAGGGCCCGAAGGGCTTCTCCTATCTTCGACCTGAGCGCATTGGGCTCGTAAGTTTTCTTGTTGTACTATTGTCCCTGTTCCTTCGTGATTGTTTGCACTTGTGCTGATTGGTTTGTATGCAGGCAATCCTCCCACGATTCTAGTGATGGTGCGCGGGAGATGATGGGGGAGTCGAACATTGCGTCACCTCCTCCTCAGACGGTTGTGACTTCGGGTGGCGCCGCTCCCGATCTTCCTGTGCGGGAGGTGCTGGTGGTTGCGCCTCAAAATTTCGCAGGTGGGGCTTCGGGGTCGCCATCGGAGCATGTAAGTTTTCCGCTTCATGTCACGGGGGAAGCCCCCGAGTGTCTTCGTGTGCTGGTGTTGTTTTTACTCCTTTGTGTTGGGCGTAGCCCCCAAGTCCTTTTCTTACTGCTATTTCCTTTTTCTGCAGCCTTTTGTACAGGAGGCCAAGCGGCTGGTGGGGGAGCGCCTGGCGCTGGAGGCGAAACTTCGGCAGCTTCAAGGTATCTGTCTGCCTTTTAATACCTCTCTTGTTTATCCTGGTCCTGTTCTTTGACACTTGCTTGTCTTAAATGCATAGGAGCATAACGACTCTCTCCGTGAGGTTGACGCTCTTAAAAAGAGCCTTGGCCAATCGGAGCAGAAAACCGAAGCCGCCGTCGGCGCGAAAGAGCGCCTTGAGCTAGAGCTGACGAAGGCAGCCGAGGCGAAGGAGCGTCTGCAGCAGAAGGCCTCAGATCGTGAGGAGCAGCTGGCCACCATTGCGGCTGCTCGTGAAAGAGGGGTGGCGGCGAAGCTCATGGCTGCTGCCAAGGCTATTTCGGGTGAGTGCTAGTTTTTGTACTTGTTTCTTTTTCTATGGGTCTTCTTCTATGCTGCCTTTCTTCATGCTCTTCTTCGTTTTTGTCTCAGATGCCACAGGCATCGAGTTCGACCGCGGTGCTCTGGAGCACGGGAGTGCTCTAGATGATGCCACTATGGCGGTCGAAGACCGCTGCGGCACCGTCGTCAACTCCCTTGCCAAGGCGAAAGAGGTCCTTGGTCGCTTCTACTAGGAGCTTTTTCTGAAGGGCGCAGCCCTTGATGATGTGGACGCTCTGGCAGAGGCTCTGTCAGCCGAAGCGCCTGCGGCGTACAAGCGCAAGCAGAAGGGCATCGGCGCGTCCGTCGGGCTGGCGATGGCCTTGGTGGCTGGAGCGGAGCTGGACTTGCCCCAGATCACTTCTCGGATGCCGACGACTGCGGATGGATGTGAGATAGCCTTCGCTGCCTACTTCGCTCGCTGCAGACGATATGGGCCCAAGCTCATTGACTTGCTGTCTGAGTACGCACTACGGCAGCAGGGCGAGGCCAAAGCTAGGCAGTCTGGCTCTGAGGCGACTCTATGTCCTGCACCTTAGGCATAGTAGACGTAGGGTAGTTTGTAGTCTACGTTTGTTGTAAATATCTTGAGGGATACCATCCTTATGCCACGTAGTGGCTTTATATATTTAATGAATTCCTCCGAGTTGTGCTCTATCCTTGGCTGAATGTCTGTGCGCCTTCTTTTTTCTGCTGTTATAGGTTCCTTCGGGTGCTGACCCAGTTGACACTTCATCCGCAAAGCCTTTGCGACCATCGTTGGATGATTACTCGCAGCTCGCTTTCCTTCGAGATCGCGTGCGCAGTTTGGAGAAGGAATTGCTCGGGTTACGTGGTCGCGCCGACGTTTGGAAATCCAAGGCGGATCGTGGTGCAGCCAGAGAGGAGTACTTGATGGTGGAGCTGGGTCGGCTGTCTGAGCAGCTGCAATGTAAGTTGATCCTTGTTTCGGGCTGTAGCTCAGTTCTTCGGGTGAGCCTGCTAGACTTATTCTTGTTTTGTGCGATTGTTGCAGGTGCCAATCTTGCTCCGAGGGAAGAAAAGGAGCGTGTCGCTGTTCGGGTCAATTGCTTGACTCAACAGGA
Source organism: Avena sativa (assembly GCA_916181665.1). NCBI lineage: Eukaryota > Viridiplantae > Streptophyta > Magnoliopsida > Poales > Poaceae > Avena > Avena sativa. The sequence continues at coordinate 293,538,037 of OV702296.1, forward strand.
CATGGAGGCCGGCGGCTTCTTCTGGATGGATCGCGATCGCGCCATGGTTCTGGCGACGGTGCAGGATCGTGTTTATCAAGTTTCGCGGGTGCTCCGCCAGGTGCAGACATCACTTTCCTCAGTGCTGCACGTCATGTTTCCTTTGGATGCCGTGCCAACGACCCTTGCAGGTCTTCTGTCGAAGTTTCGGAGTGCGAGCAATGTCAAGGATCTGGTGCGGCAGCAGCTCGTCGCAGGAGTGAAGGCTGTTTTGTCTCTTGTGAGGGTGCACCGCCTTGACGTAGATTTGGCTGCTGTGGCAGCTGGGCCACCTCTTCGACCAGATGGTGGCGAGTGGAACATGCGTCCGCATTACGCGGTTGTAAGACAGTATGGCGAACATATTGTAGATTTATTTGAGCAGCGTGCTCAGGTTATTCTTCAGAATAGGTAGGACCTGAAAATAAACAGATAGATGTAAAATTTGTATATTTCGGCTGGGCGTTTTTGTGCCCTTTGTTGTCAAGGTTTGCTTGTTTGTGAGCACGCAGTGGTTTGATTGAATACGTGTCCTTTTCGTTTGCCTGACGTTGTCAGCTACTCAGGTGTACACGTTTGGTCCTCAGTCGATGAAATCGTGAGGTGGGGGAAGCCCCCGAGTGCGTTTGTAGCATGTAATAAAGTTGCAGAGAAATAGTCAACCGAAGTTTGGGGCGAGACACTTAGCTTTATTTATATCGTAATGGAGGAGGTACATGGTTTGGCTGAGTAGCCTTGGCTGAAAGCCTTATTGAAAGTAAAAGGGGGTAGGTTGCTACGGGTAGAATCGTCGCAGGTGCGAGATGTTCCATGGGTTGGAGTATGCGACTCTAGACTCCACGTGCTTGAGGCGATAGGCGCCACCTGGGATGACTTCGGTGATGACGTAGGGTCCTTCCCATGGTGACTCGAATTTGTTTGGTCGCTTTTGCTTGAGTCATAAGACGAGGTATCCTTCGACGAAGGACCTTGGGCGCAGCCGGCGGCTGTGGTAGTTGCGGAGACTTTGCTGGTACACCGCTGATCGAGCTGCTGCTATATCCCGCGCTTCGTCGAGTGTGTCGATGGCGTCTTCGAGTGCAGTCGTGGACTCGGCTTCGCTGTAAGCGACGACTCGTGGAGCCTGGTGGCGTACTTCGGCTGGTAGCACGGCCTCAGCTCCGTGCACCATGAAGAACGGTGTGTAGCCAGTGGAGCTGTTTGGCGTAGTCCGTAAGCTCCACAGGACAGACGGTAGCTCTTTCGTCCAGTTTCCAACTTTTTGCTCGAGTGAGCTCATGAGGCGCTTCTTGATGCCGACGCCGATTAGGCCATTGGCCTTTTCCACTTGCCCGTTTGTTTGCGGGTGTGTCACTGAAGCATACGTGATGTTGATCCCGAGGCCTTCGCAGAAGTCCTAGAATTCTTCGGAGATGAAGTTCGATCCGTTGTCGGTGATGATGCTGTGCGGTACGCCAAACCTGTATACAATGGATTCGAAGAATTTGACGGCGGTTTTGCCCTTCTGGTTGGTGACTGGCATGGCCTCGATCCACTTGGTGAATTTGTCGACTGCGACCAGGAGGAAGACGTGTCCCCCTTTCGAGGACTTTGGCAGTTTGCCGATCATGTCGAGGCCCCATTGGGCAAAAAGGCCAGGCTATGGGTATGGGTCGAAGTTCGGACCCAGGTGCGTGCGGTTTTTCGGCGAACCGTTGGCACCCGTTGCATCTTCGGACGATGTCATTCGCGTCGCTCATGGCCGTTGGCCAGTAGAATCCTGCTCGTAGAGCTTTGGCGACAAGGGAGCGGCTGCCTGCGTGGTGGCCGCAGATGCCCTCATGGATGTCTTGGAGTATGGCTTTGCCGTCGTTGATGGTGACGCACCGTTGTAGTACACCCGTGATGCTGCGTTTGTATAGTTCGCCGTTGATGATGGTGAAGGCTTTTGACCGACGAGATATGCGCCGGGCATCTGTCGGGCTGTCAGGTAGTTCTCCGTTTATCAGGAATTGTAGGTATGGTCGCGTCCAAGTTTCTTCGACTGCCATGACCTGCATCAGGTTGATCATGGCAACTTCGGTATCCAACTTTTCGGGTCCTTCATGACCTTCGGGTAGCGTAGCCCCCGAGTGTTCTGCTTCTTCGGGTGATCCCTTGGGGAATTTCCGCTTGATGGATGGCACGCGGATCTGTTCGAGGAACACACCTGGTGGCACCTTTGCGCAAGTGGAGCCGATGTTGGCGAGTCTGTCGGCTTCCTCGTTGCTTTCTCTTCCGACGTGTCGAAGCTCGCAGCCGTCGAATTCTCCTTCGAGTGCGTTGTAGAGCGCGCGGTACGCTATCATGTTTTCGGCGTGTGCATCACACTCATTCATCGTCTGCTGGACGACGAGGTTGGAGTCACCATAGATGACCAGGCGCGTTGCGCCGCATATTTTTGCCATCCTCATGCCATGGATGAGGGCTTCGTATTCGGCCTCGTTATTGGAGGCTCTGAATTTCATCCGGAGAACGTACTTCATCTTGTCTCCTTGCGGGGAGGTCAGTATGACCCCTGCTCCTGCCCCAGCTTCTCTCTTGGAGCCGTCGAAGTGCATCGTCCATGATTGCGACATGTCTGGGGTATCTGGCAGCTGCAGCTCCATTCAATGTACCAGAAAGTCCGGGAGGACTTGAGATTTAATTGCGTGTCGCTTCTCGTAGACGATGTCCAAGGGTGACAGTTCGATGCCCCACAGGGCCACCCGTCCTGTGGCCTCCGGGTTATTCAGGATGCTGTTCAGGGGTGCTTCGTTGATGACCATCACCTGATGCTCCTGGAAGTAGTGGCTCAACCGTCGAGCCGTCATGAACACGCTGTAGGCTAGCTTTTGGTAGTGTGGGTACCGCTGCTTTGTTGGAGTGAGAACCTCGCTGAGGTAGTAAATTGGGCGTTGGACCCCGTGGGTCTTGCCTTCTTCGGGTCGTTCGACCACGAGTACGGTGCTGACCACCTGGTGTGTGGCTGCTATGTACAGCAGCAGGGGCTCGCGCTCCTTTGGCGTGACCAAAACGGGCGAGGTGGAGAGGAGCCGCTTGAGGCTTTCGAATGCGTCGTTGGCTTCTGGTGTCCACTCGAACTTGTCTGCTTTACGCAGCAGCTGGTAGAATGGTAGGGCCTTCTCGCCCATACGGCCGATGAACCTGCTTAGCGCCGCTACTCGTCCTGCGAGCTGCTGGACTCCCTTGAGGTTTTTCGGCTTCTCCATCGTCATGATGGCTTTGATTTTCTTCGGGTTTGCCTCGATCCCTCGTTGAGAGATGAAGTACCCGAGGAGTTGACCCGAGGGGACGCCGAAGGCGCACTTTTCTGGATTGAGCTTGATCCTGTACCGATCAAGGTTGTCGAACGTCTCGCGGAGATCGTCGATAAGTGTCCTTGCCTCCTTGGTTTTTATTACTATGTCGTCGACATAGACTTGGACGTTGCGACCGATCTGGTCCTTAAGGCAGGCCTGCATGCATCGCTGGTACGTGGCACCCGTGTTCTTTATCCCGAAGGGCATTGTGTTGTAACAGAATACTCCGAACGGTGTGATAAACGCTGTTTTCTCTTGATCTTCGACCTTGAGTCGAATCTGGTTATAGCCTGAGTAGGCGTCGAGGAAGGAGAGTTTCTCGCAACCTGCAGTCGAATCGATGATCTGATCGATCTGAGGAAGAGGGAAGTGGTCCTTTGGGCAATGTTTGTTTAGTGACGTGAAATCCACGCACATCCGCAGGATGTCCGTGTCCTTCTTCGGGACCATCACCGTGTTTGCCAGCCACTCGCTTTCCTTGATTTCCCGGATGAAGTCTGCTGCGAGTAATCTGTTGATTTCCTTGCCGATAGCTTCGGCTCGTGGCGCCGACAGTCTTCGGATGGACTTCTTGACTGGCTTGGTGTCTGGAAAGACGTTGAGTGCGTGCTCGGCGAATTCCCTGGGAACTCCTGGCATGTCCGCAGGACACCAGGCGAAGATTTCCCAGCGCTCACGGAGGAATTCGACGAGCGCGCCTTCCTATGCGGTGCTGAGGTCATTGGCGATCAAGGGCGCCTTGGAGGCATCCGTCGGATGGACCTGCACTTTCTTGGTGTTGACGGTGGAGTCGAAGGACATGTTAGGTGCGTTCTGCCTTGTGACTTGGGGTAGCCCATTGTCCGTCACCTCGCGGAGCCTTACGAGCTCGTCTTGCATGCCGAAAGACTAGGAGATTTTGTTAAAATCCCTGTCGCATTGGTACAATCGAGTGAAGCTCCCGTGGACTGTGATGACGCCCCTTGGTCCTGGCATCTTGAGTAGTAGGTATGCGTAGTGTGGGACGGCCAAGAACCTTGTGAATGCTACACGCCCCAGGATGGCGTGGTATTGCGACGGCCAGTCCACCACTTCGAATTCTAGGCGCTCCTGCCGAAAGTTGTCTGGCTTCCCGAAGATGACGTCGAGTCCTATTTTGCCCAGGGGGAATATGCCCTTTCCTGGGACAATGCCGTGGAACGTTGTGTCTGATTGTTCCAGGCTGCATTGCGGGATCCGCATAGCTGCTAGAGTGCTTGCGAACATTAGATTGATGCCACTGTCGCCGTCCATGAAGACGCGACTCATCTCGAAGCCTCCGATCTGCGCCTCCAGCACCAGGGCAGCATGACCTGGGTGAGGGATCTGGCAAGGGTGATCCGCGCGAGTGAATGTGATGCAGGACTCTGATCCGCTGAGGTACTTAGGGATTGCAGGCGGAGTTGCCACGGCCAAGTGGATTTGTCGGGTGATTTTCTTCTGCACCCTGTTTGTGGGGCGTCCCTTCTGGATCATATTTAGTGCTCCCTTTGGTGGGGGGTATCCGACCCCGGCATTGTTTTGCGCTGGTGCGACTGGTTGGTTTGGGCCTCCAATAGGCGGCGGTGGAGGAGCTCCGTGTGCTATTTCACCTGGCGCAGGTGCATTTCCAAACGCAGGGATTGGGGCTTGTTGCCTCATCTGCACCATGCCTTCGCTGAGTTTCTAGAACTCGCGGCAGTCCTTGAGCATGTGGCTGGTTTCTTTTTGCCATCTTGTTTGTCGATGTAGAAGTGGATGGTGCATGGACCCGAAAGTTTGTCGAATGCTGAGGGTCCGTTATCGCGGTCGCGGCGTTGCCATGACTGCGTTGGTCGTCCGTTGTCGCGGAAGTTTCCGCCGCGGTATCCTCCGCTGTTGCGGCTGTTGTCGTTACGGCGGTCGGCGTAGCCGGCCGCGACAATGTCGGGTCCATCGCGGTCCTCGTAGACGCGCGATCTCCTCTTGTTGCGGCGTTCACGTCTTCGGCTGTAGTCGTCCTCTTCATCTGATTGCGCTCGCTGGATGCAATCTTCGCCGTCTGCCCAACTGTTGGCGATTTCCATGAGGTGGTCGAGTGTCTTGGGCTTTACACGCCCAAGTTCCTCCTTGAAGTCTTGGCGCTTGACGCCGTCCCTGAAGGCGTCGATGGCCCTCTCTTCGGAGATGTGTGCTGCGGAGTTCTTGGTTGTAGACCAGCGTAGTATGTACGAGCGAATAGATTCACCCGTTCTTTGAGTGCAGGCTCGCAACTCTTCGATTGAGGCGGGCCTCTTGCTGGTGCCTTTGAAATTTCGGATGAAGCTGTAAGCGAGCTCCTCCCAGCTTCGGATGGTTCCTGATGATAGGCTGCTGAGCCAGACTCGCGCCGCGCCTGTCAGCTGCAGCTGAAGGCATTGCATGGCGGTTTCTTTGTTGCCTCCGTGAAGTTTGACGGATGACAGATGGTCACTGAGCCAGGATTTTGGATCTTGCGTGCCGTTGAACTTCGGAGTATCCGAAGGAAGCTTGAAGTTGCGTGGCATCTGTGTTCGCCGAACCGATCTGCTGAAGCATCGAGCCCCGCAGAGTTCTCCTTCGTCTTCATCCATCTCAGATTCAGACGAGCATGCACGTTTGGCGCGTGCTTTGTCGATCTTGCGCTGTGTAAGCTTGTCTCTGGCGTCGTAGTCGCGTTTATGCCGGTGCGAGCTCTTCTTCCTTCGAGGAAGATCGTGCTCCTCTTCCTCTTCGGATGAGGGGGTGGGGCTCCAGTCGCGCCTGGCCGGAGCTTTCTTCTTCGGCTCCGCAGGAGCGTCCTCGTGGAGCGCAGCTCCGATTAGTCCTAGTCCGGTGAGTGCGGACCTATGCATGGCCCTTTTCGGGTCCCCCTCTGGAGGTAGGTGAGCCGCGAGATACGCAGTGGCTGCCATGATCGTAGCTTGTGGCGTCTTCGGGATGATGTTGCCGTCGGCATTCATATCCATGAACGATGTGTGGAGAGTTCGGGTCACGTCACGCCGCTCCTTGGGATCCATGTTCTCCACCCGCGAGCGGTGCTTGTTTCCCTGGTTTCCGTTTGTGCTAGAGCCGGGTGCCATGGCGGAGAGCGCAGCTCGTCGCGCACTGGACTCAGAGGCTGCTTGCTTGCGTTTGTCGAGCGTCTCCTGCATCTTGACTTGTTTCTTGTGCTCCTCGATGAGGAGGTAGTGGTACGCCATCAGTAGGTCACGTGAGGCGTCTGTAGGTAAGACAATGTCGCCTGCGACGGCACGGCGCGCCTGGACCCATCCTTCTTTGCTAAGTTGGATAACGTGGCTGTTGTTTTCCCCGTTGGGTGGGGGGACTGGCTTCTTCTGTTTTCGCCGTTTTCGCCGTTTCGGTTGGGCGGCGGGTTAGGTGTTTTCTCGTCGGTTTGGATGACTAAGGCGCATAGATAGCGCTCGCAGATTGGTCGGCTGCTGCCGCAGCTTTCGGATCCGGAACCGTAGGTCCCTTCATCCGAAGGTGTATCGCACAGATCGGAGTTGCAGCAACTGCTGCTGTAGAACTCATCTGTCGATGGTGACGTGCGTAGCACGGGGTGTGGAGCCCACGAGGCGGGCTTGATTGACGGCACGGGCACCCGCTCAGGGAGACGGAGGGTGCCAGTTTGACCCACCTGGAAGCAGAAACTCCCGAACAAAATTTTGAGTCCGTCGCCTACGGGCTCGAAATCCTTCATGGTGGCCGGCGAGTGGACGGTGAAGTCGAAAGCGCCGAAGAGGAGGTGATTCTCCGTCGCCGCGGAGTTGTAGATCGGTCGGGTCGGAACCGTCACGATCGCACAATCAGTAGCCCCAGTCCCCACGGTCGACGCCAATTGACGAGGTTTAATCTCGTCAATGCCCATTGTTATGGACTTGGGTTTTGGAGAAGATGGGGATGCTGGAGATCGTGGCACGGTTAACAGACAAGCAACCAGGGGACACGAGATTTACCCAGGTTCAGGCCTCCGGAGGGAAAACCCTACTCCTGCTTGTCTGCTCTTGATTACGGCGGAACCGAAGGTTACAGGGTGCGCAGATTCGATCTGGCGTGGATGCGTGTGCGAGAGTATGAGTCGAGGGATCTAGGACGTGCCCTCCTGGCCTGTATATAGACTTAGGAAGGTCCCGGGCATAGTCCTAGTCGGTTACAAGTTCTAGGGTTTTACCCCTTTGAATTTCCTATCTCCGCTAGTCTTGCTCTCCAAGGATCCGAAGACGTCATGGGCCTTGGCCACCCGAAAATCTTCATGGGCCAGTGTATATCTGCTGTGGGCCTTCCTTGGGCTGGACCAGGTATGCTGAAGTCACGTACCCGTAGGGTATAACCATGTCAGAAGGCATACCTTAGCAATAGCCGTAGAAGCGGCTACCGGGTCGAAGAAGAGGAGGCCAGCCGGACCTAATACCTTGCCGTCGAAAGGGAGGCCACGACCAGCCCAAGTAGGCAGCAGTAGCAGCACCCCAACCACATGGTGGAGGAACTAGGGCTCCGGGTCATAGTAAAGGGAGACGACGAGATAGTCGGAGACGACGCCGGGGTGACCACCTGGAAGCGCTAGCATGGGGCCAGCGCCGGTGATCAAACCCTAGAGGAGTAGGGTTAGCTGGGGGCGAAGATGTGGTGGCGGCCGGAGCTTGCAGACGAGAAGGGGAGGCGACCGTGGCGGGCGAGCGGCGAGGGGCGCTCGCGGTAGAGGAAGCCCAGGGAGGCGGCGGCGTTCGCGGCGGCGGGCTCGGGAGGCGCGGAGCTCCTGGCGGCGGGGTTCGTGCAGGGCGGAGCCACGCGGGCTGGGGGAAGGATGACGGCGGGGCCGGTTCGCGGAGGGCGGGGCCGAGCTGGCGAGGAGGTGGGTGGCGGCAGAAGGGGACGGGGTGGCTGGCCGGCGATGCATCTGGCGGCGGGGCGGGTGCTCGCGGAAGGACTGAACGAGCTGACATATTCGTGAAAAACTGCATAGGGACTTTGGTGTTCGTAGTCCATCCGTTTGCATCCGATGGCAGCAGCTCAAATTCTCTGAAAACACACACGGCCCAAAGCCCACTTCAAGAATAGAAAAGAAAAACTGTGCTCCATCTCACATAAAAAAAAACTACCGTCTCCAACAATGCTGTCCTAGATAGGACACGAAATATGTCCGTTTTTATCTCGATTCATATTAATTTACTCAAATTTGTCTAGATTTAAATGAATCTAGATACTATTTAGTATATAGGTTCATCCAAATTTTGATAAATCAAAATCAATTAATATGGATCGGGAGTAGTTAAAGCGTGTTCGGAATGATTTGTCCTCGTGTGTTCATGGGTATGCCCAATGGAGGAGAAATATTTTTCTTAAAATTTCATTCATACAAAATAATTTACACAGGAGCCATAAAATGCCAAAAAATAATAATAGCTTCAAATAAAAAAGTGAACAAAAAGCATCTAAATTTAAACTACCACCACATCGGTGGTGGCCTACTGGTCGTTCTCCTCGTGGGCGAGATCGATAAACTCCGGTTGTGGCCAAAACCATTATGGGTGCGGTGGGGGCGATAGCGCCAGCTGGTGTGGTGGTGGTGGAGGCATCTGCGGCAGCAGCGACGGGGCATGTGCGACAATGGCCTGGGCCGCCACCACCTCCTGCTTGACCTTCACCTACTCATGATTAACTTCCACCTCGTCCTTCTCCTAGTCGTCCTCCTAGTGTGAGTCGTCGTCGTCGATGGTGCTAATCTCTGGCAAATTGTCGTTGGCCACCTCCGGATTGAAATCTCCCCGGAAGGTGCTCCGCCGCTGCACATCGTGCGTTTGCACCGGAGGAAATCCACCTAGAGTGGCTTTTTCCGTTGGCGTATCTCGAAATACCATCATCCTACATCTAGCCGTCTGGTTAGGTCATGTCCGCGTACCTTTCTAGCAGCGGCGTAGCCCAGCCGTCGTCGTCTCCCAGCTAGGCCAACGGTGCGAGTCGGTCGTCGGCATATCTCGACCCTCGGTGCGAGGCACGTGACAGATGGTGTTGATGGTGCGGCTGTGCTACGCCGACGACTTTTGTATATGTCTAAGAAAACTAAAAAAAGTGCGCCGACGACCCTCGGCCTAGTAGACGATACGCCAACAACTTTTAAAAAACTATTAGAGGCATTATCATATGTGCGTTAAAAAACTGTCTATTGGAGACACAACAAATAGTGTCACAATTGGTTATTTATTAGAGGCATATTTTAGTGCCTCTAAATAATAACCAATCAATTGATATATTTTAGTGGCATTTTCATAGAAAATACCTCTAAAAGTTTTTTCTTTTTGAGGCACATGTCAAAGTGCCACTGATAGTTCAGCAGAGGCACTAAATTGTGCCTCTATTTTTCAAAATATGAGAGGCATTATCAATAGTGCCTTAAAAGTCTAAACTATTAGTGGCATTTTAAAAACTGCCTCTAAAATCTCATATTTTGAGGCACTATTATTCAAGTGCCGCAAATAGCTATAATTAGAGGCAATTATGAAAAATGCCTCTAACAAAAGTGCCTCTAATTCTTGAACGTGCCATAGTGAGAGTGGTGGACTGACTAGAGGTCCGACTCCGATCGAGAGGCTAACGAGAAGGGAGAACGCTACGGTGTTTATCATCGCTGCATAGCATAGCAATATAGAGGACCCTGTACGGAAAGTATCGGAAAACTGGAAAGCAGAGGACCTTCGTGGCCTGTACGAAAAGTTACATCTACCGATCGAGTAGAGGCGGTGATGGACACCGTGGCGGAGTACTTGCCGTGCCTTATTAAGTCCTAGCATAACCGAGTGCTAGGTGCGCCATATGCCTACGTTTAGGGTAGTAGCGATAGAGGCGGGTCGCGTCACACCGTTTCTTGCCGTGCGTGCTCCTCCGCCGTGGCGTACGTTGTCACCGGCCGGAGGGTGCCGTTGATTTGATCCGAGCTGAGAGGAGAAGACGAGCGTTCATCTGTCCTGTAGCACATGGAACGCCGTAGCTGTTTGCGTGTCGTATGAGGGAATTGGGGTCGTGCCTTGTGTCTGCTGGCTGGCTGGCTTTCGATCGGATCGGTGGTCGCGGGTGAAAACAGTGGCGCCACGGTGTTCTGCCGTTTCGGTAGCGTGAGCACTGAAGCAGTGAAGCTCGCCCCAACGCAACCAACACATACCATACCAGAAGAAGAATGAAATATACTACACAGAAAGGAGCTTGGCGCCTGCGGCTGTGGGTTCCATTTCTAGTTTTCTACACTCCATTTATCATAGTATGAAGAATGAGCGCAACACGAGGCACTGAGAGACATGGAATGGCAGCCCCGTCGGGTATGGTCTGCGGTGGATACTGCTGGCTGGCCGCAGCAGGCCGAGAATTTTATATCTGTCAGCGGCCTTTCCTCCCTCCACCATAGTAGTAGCATTTTCTGGCCAGAAGGACTAGTATACCCACGTCAGTGGAGCTCGATCCAGGTCAGAACAGTGGAAAACTTGAATCGAGGAGACGCCTGGACCAGCCGGCCCGACAGACCGGTCACGTCCGGTAATAATAAAACCGTGGACTGTTGTTGCCCCATGACTGATGACCTTTTTCCCTTATTGCTCAAAGTCAAAGGCGCAAAGCTGCGACTGTTTAACGACCGGCTGCGGCTGGGGGGAAGCCCTTGACCTCATCTTTGTAATTTAGCTCGCGGCGCCACGCTCGCTGCTAGGCCTACCGAGTCTGTCCATTCTGTTGAGTTTAGCTGATGCTGCTGAGGATCTTGGTCGTTGGTGTGTGTGATTGGGAGTTTGATTGATCGATGGAGGTTACCGCGCTTTTGCGGATCCAATCTTCCACTGAATTGATTCGGGTAGAGATGTAGGGCGGCTATAGCCCGTAGTCTCTATTTGTGAGGAAAAAAACCCGTAGCTTTTGGAGATGTTTGCGTGAACTGGTCACGTGGAACTCGTAGCAAGCCACACGTATATATTTTTTAGAATGAGACATTCATTAATTAAGAAGAAAGTGTCCTATTTTTTAAGAAGAAAATTAACGAAAACCTACAATAACGATACACCAATAACACATGGGCAACTCCCCGACGGCCAATCCTACAAAAAGACCCAGAGAGCCACATGAATGATACATCAAACATGTCACTCCTACATCGCGTCGACGGGTATCCATGAAGCAACACCAGAAGCATTTCGTGTAGCACCCCTCTACTTTCTTCATTTATTCTTCTTCCCAAAGACCGATCTTGGCCCAGCACCATGTAACATCCCAGCATTTAGGACCTAACGAAGGGTAGATTTAGGAATATGAATTGTTGCATGCATTCATCTATGAAAATATGGATAAATTTTCCGTCAAATAAAAAAACCTAAGTGATCAATGTTTCTTTCATACTTTGAGATGATCTTAAGGAGTTATGTGTTTTCAAATGGATTTGAAATATTAGACTTGAGTGTTTGAATTATAATTCAAATGAATTAGATATAAATTTTGAATCTTAATTCAATTAAGAGATAAATATTACAACTTGAATTCTATCCAAAGATAAACAATAATGAATATAAAGTCTATTTCTTATCATCAATATATATAATGAAGTTATAAAATTATAACTTATTTGAATCATCCACATAACTTACAAAAGTAAATTTACAAAGAATAAGAATATTCTTTATTAATCTTTATTACAATTGAATAAAATAAAGATTACATGAATAATAAAAGAAAATTACAAAATAATAAGAAAATTACAATGAAATATTTACTAACTATCCTATATCTAAATCTAGACTAAATCTTCATCTTTATCTTTGTACCTTCAAAAAAAAGACTAAATAAAAAACAAAAGAAGATTGGTGTTAGTATTATTTCTCTCAGACATGTCAGTGAAATGCACTTGACAAATTCATCATTGAGAAATGTTATAAAAGGGGAAAGTTTCACCAATAGGAAAGATTCCATCTTTCATAAATTCAAAGCCAGAAGTCAGATGACAGCCAAAAGGGACAAATTCACCAGCCAGATGAAAGTAACCAGGTAAAAGTAAATATCCAGATTCTGAACATATCCATAAGCGCATAGCAGGCACACAAGCTGGACACACACCAGCATGCATATGGTGTGCTGTCGACCTCACAAGCATAGCCCAATCTCACAAAACCACATCACAGTCGTGGGGGCACTAGTGCATCACCCCACTATACATCACACAAGAACAGATAGTGTAGAAAGCAGCTAAACCAAGCACCACAGCCATCAACCACACCAACCAAGGATCAACCAAACATCACCAGGATGGTGACATAAGGAGGGGAATGGATCAGGTGGACAACAAGATCAATCCCAGGAGCTAGGAGGAGCAGGCTAGCTCAAGAGCAAGCACAGGAGTCCAGCAAAACCAGATCAAGATCATCATCATCAACTTACTACACCATCATCAGATTCTGTGGTGAGTTTCATAAAACCTTCACATAATCTAATCATCTTATTCAGAGAAAGCATGTGTTGTTTTATAAAACAAACCCTCAGAAAGCACCCAAGTGGGGTGAATCCATCATAGGGGTTTCTTTTAAACTCTAAAGGCAAACAACAAATTACCAAGATCCAACCAGAGCTCAGGGCAACATCATTGCTCTAGTTGTCAAACTATATTTTACCATTCAATCATGCATATACAGATGATCTATTTCTAGGCACATCCCTAAAGGAAGTGTAGCACCTTAGGAACAAATCCATAGGATCCATAACATGATCAAGTTCACTATCATTTTTCCAAGCTTTGATTCAATAAAGAATAGCTGGTACCACTACCATGACTATCTAGATGAACCAATTAGATAAGATTTGAATCCCTAAGCCTCAGACCAACATCATTGGTCTTAGGGAATTCAAATAAGAGCATCTATATTTATCTTTCAAAGCCAAGATTGTCTTAAGCATAAACTAACCAAATCCATGGTTTAGAATCAAAATTGTGTGCCATACATGATGGTGTCACAAGAACAATCCAATATGAATCAGAAAAGACAGTAAATCATCATAGATTCAGTCAATCAACTAACTAATCATTTTCCTGTAAAACAGGAATCCTAACTTGGATATTCCTATGATACACTTTACTGTTTGAGATCATAATGATCTCAAACCACATGTTAATTCCCAAGCTAACAACACTAAGACATTAGTTGTATCTTATCATAATCATGACCATGAATCAAATAAACAGTGGAAAGCTATCAGATCATTAGCTTAACCAAGCATGTTTCCCAAACAACAATATCATCTTAATCAGATGCAATCTAAGCATCAAATCATCTAGTAAGCCACCAGGAACATCATCTATCATTTTTAAGCAACAAGCTTCAGGCCAATAAACATTTAGCATGTGTACAGACCATCCAAACATGAATCATTTCATCCAGTACATGAACAAGCACATAGCAGGAACCCTAAATGGATGATCATCTTAGTCTGAATCAGACAGTAGCAAGAGAGGACACAACGAACATTTAGCATCGAATCAGCAAGCACAGAAAGCACCAGGGGGAAGGAACCAAACTCACCGTAGGTCCTTGCTGAAGAAATTGAAGAGGAAACAGATTGGCCGACAAACCCGCGGCGGCATAGGGAGCACCCAGGGGGCGTTGCAACCTGCACCAGCCACGGCGGCGGCCACAATAGCACATGAATCCACCACACCACCACAGGCGAGACCACGACGGCGACATTAGCACTTGAACACATGCCAAACCCCAAACCCTAGGGTTCAGAGAGGCATCGACCCATTGCAGGTGAGCCCCAGGCTCAAATCCAATTGGATAGAACGAACGCGCATCATCGACAACCCCCAATTGCACCATGGCAGCGACAAGAACGGCCGACGGTGGCAAAAATCGACGGTGGCGGCATCGCCGACCACGAGGTCGGGGTTAGAGGAGGAGAGGATAAGACCGAGGGAGAGAGAGAGGCAGTGAGGAGTGGGCCGAGCTGGGCCAGACCCTTTGGGGTGGCTCTTTTGTCTAGAATTAATGGGCCACTAGGGCCCAATAAGAATAATCAGCCCAGAAATAATTCCAGGCCTGTTTCAATAAAAAGAAAAGACCAAAATACCCTTGGACTTAATAAAATTCTAGAAAATAAAATAAAAGTCCAAAAAAAATTATAAATAAAATATTTTTGGATTCACAAAAATCCAAACTACTCAAATAAATTAAAATATAAAATTTTAGACATTTAAATTTTATTAGGAATGTTGTAAATTATATATTACTTATTGAATTTTACAAAATTATTGAAGGGTGATAAAATTAATTAAAATTCACTTTAATTATGTATTAATATAGTAGGATTTTAGAAAAATACTAAATAAATATTTAATCACCACTTTTAATGTATAATTAATAATTCCTAAAAGAATTATTGAATCAATAAAAGTCAAATAAAAGGGAAATAAAATAAAATAACTCAATGTATGTTATAAATATTAAAAATTAATATTTATAAATCCTTTATTACTAAAAAGGAACTTTTTGGGGGTAAATGCATTACATTACTTGCATAATCAGCTTTGCTTCTTTAAATATTGTCCTTACCGGGCAATAATGATGTTTTTATAGAACTAGAAGCTCAAGGTCCAGTGCAAGCATCAGACTTCACTACCTTGCCATCACAAGGCAAGTTCATCACTTGGTCATGTCCTTTGAAGAGTCTTTATCAAAGTATTTACAAATTGTGTGCTATCATATATGCTATAAAAGAAAGAAAATATTATTTTCATAAATAAAGAAATCATAGATATCATCCTAAGTGGTGATATAATGGAGCAATAGAACTTAGGGTTCTATTTGCAACAATGATAATCAAGTAGGGACTTAATAACCCCTGACATCAGTGATTCTAGCGCTGTATATTACACGTTAGCCATGAGATTTGGAATGGGACACAGAAGTCAGCTGTATCTTCTTCCTCTCGCATGAAGCCGGATGTGCAGGTCGTGGCTGTTATCCTCGTAGCGTGCATATTAATTGGTAATTCGTAGAGGATATGCAGCATATGGGTGGAAACCCTCATCGTCCCATGATAGTTCTGGCATCTAACGGTTTGTACAAACCATTGCCGTAATTCATTATGTGGGCATGGTTTACACCAAGGAGGGACCTGATCTGTCTGGAAGATGTGTTCTACGAGGAACCTGATCTGTCTGGAGGTGTTGAAGGAGTGGATTACGAGATCCGCTATGGTGTCGATGATAACGAGTCCAACTAAATATCCATAGTTAGTAGTAACTAACGGAGTCGAGCAGCATGAACTCTATAGAATAAGCTGCCGAGCTCAACTCCTAGTCGGAGTTGTTACTTTTAAATTCCGCTAAAACACTTTAGATTTTGATTTGTAAGTTGAATCTTTTGAAGTCTTGAACTTCTGGTATTGTGATAATAATGTGTGTACTTTTGTAATATGGACCCGCAATATTTCTGTTGTACCACTCTGAGGGATGTGATATTTACGGAACGGTGTTCTGTGGTCGTCATGTCAACGACTATAGTGTACTACACATGAAGTGGTATGCTGGGTCACCGCATGTTACCAGACAGATTTGTTATTTTCTCGCCACCTTGGATGCTTTCTATCATGGATCCAACATGAAGGCAGTGGAGGAGCGTGAACAGAACACAAGAGGGGCAAATTCTATAAAAACAGCAAATATGCTTAAAAACTAGGAAGCCAGAGAACAAATATATGATATATATTAGGTGGCAATGTCATGATGATATATATGTATCTTGTTCACGCAAATACACTAGATATAAGTAATATTTTAACAAATTTTACTTTCTATTTGTGAACAAGTAATTTTTGAAGAAATTTTACTTTCTATTTGTAGCAGCATGCTATCCACAAGAGCAAGAGCACACGTATGTTCAACATTTTCTCATCTCTCTTTTGTTTCCCCATTGCTACCTAAATCCAAAAAAATAATTAATGCATCAATTTAGCAATCTAGTGGACAAACCATGCCCACATAATGAATTACGGCAATGGTTTGTACAAACCGTTAGATGCCAGAACTATCATGGGACGATGAGGGTTTCCACCCATATGCTGCATATCCTCTACGAATTACCAATTAATATGCACGCTACAAGGATAACAGCCACGACCTGCACATCCGGCTTCATGCGAGAGGAAGAAGATACAGCTGACTTCTCTGTCACATTCCAAATCTCATGGCTAACGCGTAATATACAGCGCTAGAATCACTGATGTCAGGGGTTATTAAGTCCCTACTTGATCATCATTGTTGCAAATAGAACCCTAAGTTCTATTGCTCCATTATATCACCACTTAAGATGATATCTATGATTTCTTTATTTGTAAAAAATAATATTTTCTTTCTTTTATAATATATATGATAACACACAATTTGTAAATATTTGATAAAGACTCTTCAAAGGACATGAGCAAGTGATGAACTTGCCTTGTGATGGGAAGATAGTGAAGTTTGATGCTTGCACTGGACCTTGAGCTTCTAGTTCTACAAAAACATCATTATTGCCCGGTAAGGACAATATTTAAAGAAGCAAAATGATTATGCAATAATGTAATGCATCATTTAAGTTGATATGCATTCACCCCATTATTATAAAAAGTTCTTTTTAATAATAAAAGATTTATAAATATTACTTTTCAATATTTATAACATATATTGAATTATTTTATTTTATTTGACTTTTATTGATTTAATAATTCTTTTAGGAATTATCAATTATACATTAAAAATTGTTACTAAATATTTATTTAGTAGTTTTAAAAAATATACAATATTAATATATAATGAAAGTGATTTTTATTTATATTTATCATCTTTCATTAATTTTGTAAAATTCCATAAGGAATATCAAATTTACAAAATTCTTAATAATATTTAAATGTCTAAAATTTTGTATCCTATTTTATTTGGATAGTGTAGATTATTGTGAATCCAAAAATATTTTATTTATAATTTTTGGACTTTTATTTTATTTTCTAGAATTTGATTAAATTTAGGGGTATTTTGGTCTTTTCCTTTTTATTAAAATAGGCCTTAAAAGATTTCTGGGCTGGCTTATTCTTATTGGGCCCTAGTGTCCCATTAGTCATAGACAAAATAACCACCTCGAAGGGTCTGGCCCAACTCAGCGCACTCCACTGCTGCCTCTCTCCCTCGAGCTCATCCTCTCCCCCTCTGACCTCGACCCCGTGGCCGACGATGCCGCCGCCACCGATTACCGCCGCCGTGGGCCGTTCTGGTCGCCGTCGTGGTGCAACAGGGGGTTGTCAATGATCCTTGTCTTTTCTATCCAATTGGATTCGAGCCTGGGGCTCTCCTGCGATGGATTTATGTCGTCCCGAACCCTAGGGTTTGGGGGTTGGCATGGATCCTGGTGCTACCGCCGCCGTCACGTGTCGTGGTGATGCTCCTTGCCTCTATGCGGGTTCATGGTCACCGCCATGGCGCCCTATGGGTTGCAGCGTCCCCTCTGGGGTGCTCCCCGTGCCGCCATGGACGTCGACCCCTTTGCTCCCTCTTCTAATCTCCAACGAGGACCTATGGTGAGTTCATTTCCTCTCCCCCTTGTGCTCTCTGTGCTCGCTCATCCCATGCTGGATGTTGGCAGTGACTTCTCTAGTTAGTGTTTGGTTCTGATTAGGATGATTTATCCATTTAGGGTTCTTATCCTGTGGTTGATCATATACTGGTGAATTAGATTATGTCTGGATGGTCTGTAAACATGCTAAATGATTATTGTCCTGAGGCTTGTTGCTTGAGATGAACCATGATGTTTCTGGTGGCTGATTAGATGCTTTTATGCTTGGATTGCAAATGATTCATATGGTATAGTTGCTTTGGAACCATGCTTGGTAAAGTCAGTGGCTTGATAAGTTTTCACTGTCATTTCTTGGTTTATGATCATGGTTATGATATGATGAAACAACTGTCTTAGTGCTGTTGGCTTAGAAATTAATAGGTGGTTTGAGATCATCATCATGATCTCAAACAGTGAAGATGAACATAGGAATATCCTATTTATGATTCCTGTATTAACAGGAAAGTGATTAGTAGATTGTTTTGTTGAACCTGTGATGATTGGATGTTTATCCTGATTCATATAGAATTGTTCTTGTGACACCATCTTGGTATGGAACACAAGATGGATTCTTATTCATTGATTGGGTTGGTTTAAGCTTAAAACAAGCTTGGATTTATAAGATAAATATAAATGCTCTTCTCTAAATTCCCTAAGACCAATGATGTTGGTCTGAGGCTTAGGGGTTCAGACCTTATCTAGTTGATTCATATAGATAGTCCTGGTAGTGGTACCAGCTATTATTTTTGAATCAAAGCTTGGTAAAAAGGATAGTAAGCTTGATCATTATCTGGATCCAAAGGATTAGTTTCTAAGGTGCTACCCTTACTTTAGGGATGTGCCTAGAAATTAGATCTTAGCTATATTTATGCTTGAACTACAATATATAGCTTGACAACCAGAGCAATGATGTTGTTCTGAGCTCTGGTTGGATCCTGGTACTTTGTTGTTTTCTTTTAGAGTTTAAAATCTCTATGATGGATTCACCCCACTTGGGTGCTTTCTGAGTGTTTGTTCATAAAACAACACATGCTTCTGTCTAGATAAGATGATTAGATCATGTGAGGGTTTTATGGTGCTCACCACAAAATCTGATGACTGTGGAGTAAGTTGGTGATGATCTTGATCTGGTTTTGCTGGACTCTTGTGCTTTCTCTTGAGCTAGCCTGCTCCTCCTAGCTCCTGGACTTGATCTTGTTGTCCACCTGGTCCTTCCCCCTCCTTATGTCACCATCTGGTGATGTTTGGTTGATCTTTCGTGGTTTAGTTTGGATGTTGTGCTTGGTAAGCTGGTTGTTCTTGTGTGCAAGCAGTGGAGAGATGCACTAGTGCCTCTCCACGACTGGGCTGCTGGTTTTGTGAGTTTGGGGCTGTGCTGTGAGGCTGACAACACAACACATGCATTTAGTTGTGTGTCCTGCTTGTGTGCTTGTTGTGCACATGTGGATATGTTCAGAATTTTGAAACTTACTGTTATCTGGTTACTTTCACCTGGCTAACTTGCCTCTCTTGGCTGTCATTTGACTTCTGGCTTAAAATTTATGAAAGACGGATTCTTGCATATTGGTGAAACTTGCCCCTTTTGATAAATTTCTCAATGATGAATTTGTTCAGTGCACCTCACTAACATGTCTGAGAGAAAAAAATTCTAACTCTAACTTTCCTTTTTCTATTTAGTTTTTGTTTGTTTTGCAGGTACAGATATAAAGATGAAGATTTTAGTTTAGGTTTTCTTTTATAGAATAGTTATAGAATAATCTAATGTAATTTTCTTATTCTTTTGTAATTTTCATTTTATTATTTTGTATTCTTTATTTTATTCTTCTGTAATAAAGATTATATAATTTTTAATAAAGAAATATTCTTATCCTTTATTCATTTGTTATTGTGAAGTTTGGAAATGATTTCAATCAGTTTCATTTTTGTAACTTGTTTATATATAGATAATATGAAATAAGTTTTCATATTCTTAATTGTTTTCTTTAAATAAAGTTTGAGTCAAAATAATTAACTCTTAATTTAATCAAGATTCAAATCTTATTCCTAATTCATTTGATGTATAATTCAAACACTCAAGTTTAAAATTCAAATTCACTTTCCAAACACATAATTCCTCAAAGATCATATCAAAGTTTATAACAATCATCCTTTAAGACTAAACCTAATCTCAAAGTATGAAAGAAACATTGATCACTTTAGGTTTTTATTTGGCGAAAATTTTACCCATATTTTCACAGATAAATGCATGCAATATTCCAAATTCCTAAATCTACCCTTCGTTAGTTTCTAAATGTTGGGATGTTACATAACATCAGCTTTAGGCATAGGACACAACGCTCGTGATTTAGCAAACCCAACACCTATGGGAACCATAGGCCTGCCGGACTCGGGCGAGAGAGACACAACAACATTGACACCACCACCCTTCTCAAATCCAAGCGCTTGAGCCATGAGCAAGCCCATGCCCCGGACCTGCGCTTTGACAAGTCAAGTGCAACCGAATCCTGCGCTTTGACGAGCCCCGGGACATCAAAAGTGCATATGCTTCAGTCAGCTCCAAAGAAACACCACAACACGCCAACAACAGTCTGAGAAATACCACCTCCTCACATAGGGGGTGAGTCACCTCATTGATATAGACGTCAATCAGCTGAAGGAGCTCCATGCGCATGAAGGCGACGAGGGACTGAAAGAGAGATTCCAAATTGGCGTTGACCTTGAACTGCACACAACAACACCTAAGAGAGGGTCTCGACGGCACTGCTGCAACCGCCGACGAGTGGCCCACAACCTCATCCCAACTCAGAGGCGACGAGGGACGGCGAGGCTGAGCAGAAGGAGAGCGGCCCCGCTAGCAGGTAGAACAAGTGACCAGAGAACAAGAAGGACTGACCACGTCATCTCCAACAGCGGCAGAAAAACGAGCACGATTGAAACGCTCCCGATGACCGGGACGACGACAACAGATACATTTGACGGGCTCATGGCAAATGTTGACATGGTGGTCACCCTCGAGGAACCGGTAGCTAGCTTGCCTTGTCTAATATTCATATGTAAGGCACACATATATATGTAAGGCTTAGTGTTGTCCATTCTGCTGAGTTTAGCAGATGCTGCTGAGGATTTGGTTGTTGGTGTGTGTAATGTTGGAATTTGGTGAGTTTTGAGCTGTTGGCCCATTAGACAAATTCTGAAATTCTTTTTGTCCACTTGTATATGGCAGCATATGGCTGTGCTAGTGTGCTAAAATTTAGTCCCACATTGCTAGTTGAAGGAGAGTTGGACCACCTTATATAGTAGAGTGTCGCACCACTCACTAAGGTGTGACAAGAAGAGTAGCTCTCGCGCACTACTCCTCCGACGCCGCCCGCCCCGCCTCGTCACGACGCGCGCGCCCCTCGAGTTGCGGGAATGTCGCTGGTGGGGAAAACTGATTATGAGTCATTAACGGATGCGTTAATTACAGCCGTTTCCAGTTTTTATGGACATGGCTGTTACCGACTCGGACGTGAACTGAGCCCACAATCTTCCTAACTTGCACTATATAAGCGTCTGCGCTAAATCTAATCGGTGAATCAATCCACACACGCGCCTACCTATAGAACCTTGCGCCGCCGCTTTCGTCTTCCTCATCCCGGCTTGCGGCGTGCACCACAGATCGGGACAGTAGGCCTCCGGAATCCCGTCTCTCGTGAACCTGTACGGGTGAGGGGCAATCAGGTTTTTGGGAAGCGCTCAAGCGCAACTACTGGCAACCATGACGTCTTCTGACGGCGAGTTCCCGAACGATGACTTCTTCCCAGACGTCAGCGACCTCTTCGATAACCTTAACATGGGCGACGCTGCTGCAACCGCTGCGGCTGCTATTCAGCCTACACTGTATGTTATCTTCAACTGTCTTTTTCGGATTATGCTAGAGTTCTTTGTTATAGCGTTTGGTGTAGATGTGATAGATTTATCTTGTATAGATGTAATCTGTTCATCTACTTTATTGATCTGCATGATTGGTTTTACTACTATCTGTATGATCATGCTTTATCAGTTTATTATTCGGATTAAATCATATGGATTATTGCTTATATTTCATACGATCCAAAAACCTGATTATAGGCAACTGAATTCCACTGGTGTAGCCGCGGCTACTAGGCCGCCTCCTTTTGATGGCATGCACTATAAGAGATGGCGCAAGAGAGCAGTTCTCTGGTTTGAAAACCTAAACTGTTATAGCGCCACTTTTGGCAAGCCTGAAGGAGATCTTTCTGCTGAGCAGGAAACGAACTTTAAGAAAGCTGATACCATGTTTATGGCGGCTTTTTTCAGTGTTCTTGGGGACAACATTGTTGAATCGTATATGTCATTCGATAATGGCAAGGACGCGTGGGAAGCGATCGAGGCCAAGTTTGGGGTCTCGGACGCTGGCACTGAGTTGTATGTCATGGAGCAATTATATGACTACAAGATGGTTGATGAGCGCTCCGTCGTTGATCAAGCTAATGAGATACAATCACTTGCCAAAGAACTTGAGCAGTTCAAGTGTTCCTTAACGGACAAATTTATGGTCGGTGGCATTATTGCCAAGCTTTCTCCCTCATGGAGGAACTTTGCTACTTCTCTAAAACATAAGAGACAAGAGTTTTCCGTTATGGATCTCATTGGGTCCCTTCATGTGGAAGAGAAGGCGAGAGCAAAGGACAAAACTGCTCGAGGATTTGAGGGAGGTTCTACTGCCAACTTGGTGCAGAGGAAAAACTTCCAATCCCACAAGTTTAAGAATAAGAACAAAACTGAAGGAAAGGGGAAGTTTGATGGCAAGAACAAGGCCACGCACTCAACCAACTTCAAGAAGAAAAATGATAAGAGGAAAGGCTCTTGCCACGTCTGTGGTGATCCTGATCATTGGGCTCCTAGCTGTCCTAATCGCTTTGACAAGCGTCCACATGGAAACAATGGCAATTACTGCTATTGTTGTTATTAGCGATACTGAGATGAAGTATGCTGGGTACGGTATTTTACCTACTATCCTTTCAGTATGTCATTCTCCTGATTGGTGGATAGACACGGATGCTAATACACATGTATGTTCTGATATTTCCATGTTTTCCTCTTATCAGGTCTCAAGGACCTCTTCCGTGCTGATGGAAAACGGCTCACGTGCTTCTGTTCATGGTGTTGGTACGGTAAATCTGAAGTTTTCTTCGGGGAAGTCCGTATAGCTGAAGAATGTGTAGCACCTTCCCTCCATCAATAAGAATCTCGTCAACAGATCGCTTTTATGTCGAGATGGCTTTAAGTTGGTTTTTGAGTCCAATAAAGTTGTAATTTCTAAGTATGTACAATTTGTTGAAAAGGGTTATGAGTGCGGAGGTCTGTTCCGCTTGTCCTTGTCAGACTCATGTACTAAAGTTATTAATCATGTTTGCAATGATAATGAGTCCAATGTTTGGCATTCACGACTCTGTCATATTAACTTTGGTTGCATGACGCGGCTAGCCAATATGAGTTTAATTCCGAAATTTACCACTGTCAAAGGTTCTAAGTGCCAAGTTTGTGTGCAAGCAAAGCAACCCCGCAAGTCTCATACGGTTGCGGAACCGAGAAACTTAGCACCACTAGAACTTATACATTCACATCTTTGTGAGATGAATGGTGTGTTGACAAAAGGTGGAAAAAGATACTTTATGACGTTGACTGATGACTCCACTATATACTGCTATATCTTCTGAAATCTAAAGATGAAGCTTTGAACTACTTCAAAATCTATAAAGCTAAGGCAGAAAACCAAGTTGATCTTAAAATCAAGCGGCTAAGGTCGGATCGTGGTGGAGAGTACTTTTCAAATGAATTTGATTTATTCTGTACGGAATATGGTATTATACATGAGAGGACGTCTCCCTACTCACCTCAGTCAAATAGGGTGGCCGAAAGGAAGAACCGCGCTCTAACTGATTTGGTTAACGCCATGTTAGATACATCGGGTCTTTCCAAGGAATAGTGGGGGGAGGCGCTAATGACTGCGTGTCATGTCCTAAACCGTGTTCCTGTAAAGGATAAAACCATGACTCCATTTGAGGAATGGGAAAAGAAAAGACTTAAACTCTCTTACTTACGAACATGGGGTTGTTTGGCGAAAGTCAATATTCCAATACCCAAGAAGCGAAAGCTTGGACCGAAAACTGTTGATTGTGTTTTTCTGGGATATGCTTTTCATAGCATTGGATATAGATTTTTTATAGTAAAATCTAAGGTATCCGGCATGCATGTTGGTACAATTATGAAGTTGAATCATGCGACTTTCTTTGAGGACATCTTTCCTATGAAAGGTATGTCTAGCTCATCAAATCAGGAGATGACTAGTTCATCTAGTCAGGAATTTTCTATAATTCCTGAACCCACTATGCCGATAGAACCCTCTGATGATCCTGTGGAGGATGACAATGAAGCTCCCAAAAGGAGCAAGAGACAAAGGACCGCAAAGTCATTTGGTGATGATTTCATTGTGTACCTTGTGGATGATACTCCCACTAATATTTCAGAAGCTTATGCATCTCAAGATGCTGACTACTGGAAGGAAGGTGTCCGAAGCGAGATGGACTGCATCTTAGCTAATGGTACTTGGGAAGTTACTGATCGTCCTTATGGGTGCAAACCTGTAGGATGTAAGTGGGTGTTCAAGAAAAAGCTTAGACCTGATGGTACTATTGAAAAGTACAAGGCACGTCTTATGTCTAAGGGTTATACCCAAAATGAAGGTGAAGACTTCTTCGATACCTACTCACCTGTAGCCAGATTAACCACTATTTGAGTACTACTTTCCTTGGCTGCGTCACATGGTCTTCTCGTTCATCAAATGGACGTTAAGTCATCTTTTCTAAATGGAGAGCTAGATGAGGAAATTTATATGGAGCAACTGACGGATTTGGAGTAGATGGTCAAGAAGGAAAGGTGTGTAAGTTAGTAAAGTATTTGTATGGTCTTAAGCAAGCTCCTAAGCAGTGGCACGAGAAGGTTGAAAGAACTTTAACTTTTGAAAGCTTTGTTGTAAATGAAGCTGACAAATGTGTGTACTATCACCATGGTGGGGGCGAGGGAGTTATTATGTGTCTCTATGTTGATGACATATTGATATTTGGGACCAACCTCGCTGTTATTGAGGAGGTCAAAGAGTTCCTATCTCACTGCTTTGAGATGAAGGACTTGGGAGTGGTTGATGTAATATTAAACATCAAGCTACTAAAGGATGACAATGGTGGGATTACATTGCTTCAGTCTCACTATGTGGAAAATATATTGAGTAGCTTCAGGTATAGAGACTGCAATTCTTCTCCAACGCCTTATGATCCGAGTGTGCTACTTCGAAAGAATCGAAGGACTGCTAAAGATCAATTGAGATATTCTCAAATTATTGGCTCGCTCATGTATTTAGCCAGCGCTACTAGACCTGACATCTCCTTTGCTGTAAGCAAACTGAGTCGATTTGTGTCAAATCCTGGAGATGATCATTGGCATGCTCTTGAAAGAGTTTTGCGCTATTTGAAAGGCACTACAAGTTATGGTATTCACTATACTGGGTATCCATGGGTACTTTAGGGTTATAGTGATTCAAACTGGATATCTAATGCTGATGAGATTAAGGACACAAGTGGTTATTTGTTTACACTTGGTGGTGGCGCTGTTTCCTGGAAGTCTTGCAAGCAGACCATCTTAACGAGGTCAACAATGGAAGCAGAACTCACAGCATTAGACACAGCCAGTATTGAAGCAGAGTGGCTTCGTGAGCTCTTGATGGACTTACCTGTGGTTGAAAAACCAATACCCTCTATCCCGATGAACTGTGATAATCAAACTGTGATCGTCAAAGTAAACATTTCTAAGGATAATATGATGTCATCAAGGCATGTGAAGAGGAGATTGAAAACTGTCAGGAAACTGAGAAACTCCGGAGTTATTGTGTTGGATTATATCCAAACATCTAAGAACCTGGCATATCCCTTCACAAAGGGTTTATCACGCAATGTGATAGATAATTCATCGAGGGAGATGGGTTTGAGACCCACGCTATGAGTTGATCCTAGTGGCAACCCACTCTATGTGATCGGAGATTCCGTGAATTAGAGCTGGGAGACAAGCTGTTGGTCAGCTGAGAGGAGAGTATTCCCATATTATATTTACATCTCCATAAAGATGCAACACTCTCTTAATCTGCATGGCAGGTTGATATTTATCTTAATGTGTTCCAAGTGGCTTTTATAAGCGGAGATGTTGTCCTGCAGAACATCTCTTGAGGAACACACCTATATGAGTCTGACTGTCAAATGTCGCAGTCCGTGAGAGTTGGGTGCTCTCTAATAAACTCATGAAAGGCCATGGAGTATGACGCATAAGCTCCAAACCGCGGGGAAGCCGACGGTAGCCCTGTACCGGTCTAGATTTTGTGTGAAACTAGCGCGCAGAAAACTTGTAGTTTAAGGCATAGTCCACTGTTCAAGTTGCTAGATAGTGTAGCATGAAGTTTAACGTGGAAGTTCAACTTAACAGTCTCCACTACACACCGGTATATGAAATAATGTTCTGGAAGGAAAATGATGTGAGGTGCCAATGAGACTTTCTGGGGGATTGTTGGAATTTGGTGAGTTTTAGGCTGTTGGCCCATTGGACAAATTCTGAAATTCTCTTTGGCCCACTTGTATATGGCAGCATATGACTGTGCTAGTGGTGCTAAAGTTTAGTCCCACATTGCTAGTTGAAGGGGAGCTGGACCACCTTATATAGTAGAGTGTCGCACCACCCACTAAGGTGTGACAAGAAGAGTAGCGCTCGCGCACTCCTCCTCCGACGCCGCCCGCCTCGCCTCGCCTCGTCAGGACGCGCGCGCCGCGGGTTGCGGGAATCTCGCTGGTTGGGAAAACTGATTATGAGTCATTAACGGACGCGTTAATTACATCTGTTTCCAGTTTTTATGGACATGACTGTTACCGACTCGGACGTGGGCTGAGCCCACGATCTTCCTAACCTGCACTATATAAGCGGTTGCGGTAAACCTAATCGGTGAATCAATCCACACACGCGCCTACCTCCAGAACCTTGCGCCGCCGCTTTCGTCTTCCTCATCCCGACTTGCGGCGTGCACCGCAGATCGGGACAGTAGGCCTCCGGAATCCTGCCTCTCGTGAACCTGTACGGGTATGGGCGATCGGGTTTTTGGGGAGCTCTCAAGCGCGACTACTGGCAACCACGACATGTCCGACGACAAGGTCCCGAATGACGACTTCTTCCTGGACGTCAGCGACCTCTTCGACAATCTCAACATGGGCGACGCTGCTGCAACCGCTGCGGCTGCTATTCAGCCTACACTGTATGTGATCTTCAACTGTCTTTTTCGGATTATGCTAGAGTTCTTTGTTCTAGCGTTTGGTGTAGATGTGATAGGTTTATCTTGTATAGATGTAATCTGTTCATCTACTTCGTTGATCTACATGATTGGTTTTACTACTATCTGTATGATCATGCTTTATTAGTTTATTATTCAGATTAAATCATATGAATTATTACTTATATTTCTAACATGTAATTGAAGGTTTGATTGATGGCACTTACCCCATATTTTGCCGCCCTAATCTTCAACTTTTTTTTTGAAACAAAGTCTTCCACTAAATTTATTCGGCTAGAGATGCATGGCCGCTATAGTATCTAGCTTGCCTTCTCTAATCTGCATATGTAAGCCACACGTATGTAAGGCTTATTGTTGTTCTTCATCATACTCTGCATTATCTTGTTGTACCCGTATTTGATGCTTTGAATTGAAAATTAGAATGTTGCCTAGCGCACGTGCAGGCACCAGAGCAGATGCAATGATATTTTACTACCTGCCAAAATTCCGCTGAAATTCTGCGTTCTGGTATGGCCACGTCTATGGATAGGTTTGCGGTATCTCTGCTGCCCATGACGTGTGTGTACAAAACAAAAAATAATGATACTAAGATAGACTAGCTCCAGGTCCACGTAAACATGACTCCAGGTCCACGTAAACATGATGAAGTGATCAGAGGTTTTGAACGGCCACTGACTTTGGCAATACTACATGTTAAAGTGAAAAGTTGAAAAAAGAAATGAAGAAGACCCTGGCTAGAATGTCAGACTGTCGACTGCTAGTCACTCAAATGGAGATGATGAGGCCAGTTTGTAAACAGACACACCGAGCAAAGCAAGCAACCGGGACGTGAGGGCAAAACATAATGGCCATCTTCAAACTTCAATGTCGCCTTGATGTGTTGAAGACTATCGAGGAAATGAGTCAGTGATTCAGTCCCTCCCCTCACTAGCATAGCACTCCAGTAGTCACTATTTCCACTTCCATGCGTATCTGTGATTCTTTTGATCACTTAGGTCAAGTGAAAATTGCACATAACATGAGACTTTGATGTCAAAGTTACACGGAACACGGAAACAAAAGACTTGTTGCAGCCGATCCTAGCTTTTGGTATAATCGTTGCACCTAGCCCAAATATAGTTTAAATAAAGGTTATAGTTCCTTAATAACGTATCTAACATGTATGCCTGTATTTTTATCATGTATATCACTCGTGTGGACCAATATATTTATATCTTCTAGAGAACAAAGCTTGGTCCAACGTATCTAACGCTGCAATGGAACTCGGTCTGATACCACTACTGTAGCGTCTATGCTTACGAGTATACTAAACAATATCGATCGAAAACTATATAAAGGAAATTCAGAAAAATAACCTTGATGTGGTCAAATATGCGTGTTACAAGCATGCAAATTTTTAATGTGAAATACTACCTTGTATTTTAGGCTTATAAAAAATTGGATAAATTATAGAAGATTAAAAAATTATATTGTCACGCTCTGAGATAAGAAGGTAGAATAAACCATTAACTACGTTTTGATATTGTGTTTGAATTTTTCAAAGCTAAAAAACGGTTTTCTTAATTTAAAAAAAACTCTCTATGAACTCATCTGTCAAATTAGCGCTCTTGTATTTTCTACCACTATGATCTCTATTTTTTAATTTACATAAAATTGTAGTATTCAGTATAGAAATACATACCCACATGTTAGATATCTTTTAAGACACTGTATACTTGATTTGGGCTAGATGCAACTGATTAGACAATAAATCGGGCTAGCTGCAACAAATGTTTTGTTTCCGTGTTTTGCATAACTTTAGCACCAAAGACTGTAATCTCCTAGGCCAATGAGTGCTGGAAGTTCCACCGAGATTCTTGTGGTTCATCAAACAGAAGCAATCCAAACATCCGTGGATGCCATGGACGAGCAAACAAAACATCCAGTTACTAGGGGAAGTAGTAGGAATTAACCCTGAAGCTCACCGGAGAAACTGAAGTTAATCCAGACCTACAACAGATCATCTTAGTTTACCTGACCGATCAAGTAGCGGCTGAAGGAGACCTGTACTAAATACAACTACAGCTCGCAGCAGAGGCGCTGACAAAACGACTAGCGAGCCAGACAGGAACACATGTTAGGTATCACCTATATATATGTGAAAGAATCTTTATATACCATACGAACAAGATAATTGATTGCACCACAATATATCTAGTTAAATTTGTCTATAAGCTGGACCCACGTATCAGTTGCACACATGCAAGAGAGGGGAGAACTAAAATATTATTCTATTGCTTATGGCAACCCACAAACTTGTAGGTCACCCTTAAAGTTTTAAACTTATAAATAGCTTATTAATAGCCTTCACTATGTATGTGGAACTTCTTATTGACTACTTTTTGCTTATGCCTTGTTTCCAACATAGTGGATGCCTAGGGTCGACATGACATGGCCATCGGCCACCATCGGCAGGGTAGGGCGAGCAACGGTAGGCGTGCTGCTCTCTTCCCTCTTGCCACCACCACACGACACAGCACATGCATATCGCCACCCCCACATGTCGCTCGACCTATCATAGTTGCGTCCCTAGTTTAATGGCAATCTGTATGATACGAGTTACTATCTAGCTGACAGTATCTATTCCTTCTAGGCCACCTTTGTAAAGACAATTTAGAACCGTGCAGATGAGAAATGCAAGAGGTTTGCGAAAGAGCAAGAAGCCGCTAGAAAGGATGTGGAGCGAGTATTTGCTTTAGTCAAGGTGGGCTATTGTTCAATACCCTGCTAGAACCTGGAGCACATAGAGGATGTGGGATGTAATGAGTGCTTGTGTAATCATGCACAACATAATCGTCGAGAACGAGCATGATGACGACATCTTAAATCAAGGCTAGGATTTTTGGGTCAGTTGGTTAAACCAGAGCAAGGTCTAGCGTCTTGGGAAGATTCCTGCGAGTACATAAAAATTTGCGTCACAGACAGATCCATAATTATCTTCAACTAGATTTGGTTAAGCATATATGGGCTCGTACGAGAAACCTAAATGTTTAATCCCTTATTTCTTATAATTTGAATGACATTTAGTTATTTTCTATCAAACTATGTGAGCGTGAACTATTTATATGTTTTTAATTAGATTATCTAATCTAGTTTATTTTCTTGCCAAAATTTATTTTGTGAAAAAATCTATAAACATATAAAATTTCTGGTCAGCGTGAACAAATGGGTCGCGCCGCTGGGCGCGATCGGCCGGACAAGTCGGACCACGACCCAAAAGCGAGCACGAACCAACCCAAATAGACAGAAAAGGACCTTTGGGTCGGCCAGTGAAGATGCCCTTAAATAAATCACACGGTTAAGACTTAAAATCTATAAATTTTAGATCTTATCTCTAACTGTGACTGTAAATTGGCTAAAACCGTAAAATTCCAGCGGATGGTCGAGCTAGCCGAGCTTGTAAAATGACCCGATCTGTATATCTTCTTACACTGGCATGAGAATTGGATCCCGTGTCTTGAATAGAGTGAACGACGCGGGGATGGCCCTGGAGCGTCCAGGCCAGAGGCAAGCGGACGGCGCAGGAGCGGCGTGGCCAGGGGCAAGCAGACGGCGTGGCCAGGCGACAAACGGCATTGGTTGGGGCGTGGCCGGGTGGCGCAGCGCGGCCAGGTGACGGGCGGCACGGGGCTGGGTGGCGGATGTGGGCGATGGGGCCGAGCGTCGGGTCGGGCGGGGCTCGCTGGGACGGTGCGGATGATAGCCGTGATTGTGAGGTTGAAGAGAAGAAGATACAAAAAAAAAAGATGGACCCGCAAATACAGTTCCGATTTACATGGTGTATTCTTTTCGGCTAAGTTTCGGACTGTATAATAGGTTTTTGTGGACTGTAAACACGATTTACAGTTTGTATATTTACAGTAACGGTTAGGGATGCTCTTACACCTTAATCAAGTTATTAGAGCTCTTCGCAAATGATTACTTGTGGAGTTGCTGATTTGTGCAACAAAACTTTAAAGTCACTGGTTTGTGCAATGTTTGTCCCCAAGATTTACTGGTACGTGCAATTTCCTCCCTACGTTTAGGCTAGCGCTTGAGGCGGTCGCGTCACACCGTTTGTTGCCGTGGTCCGCCGTGGAGTTGTCACCGGCCGGAGCCGAGCACCGAGCTGAGAGGAGAAGACGAGCGATCATCTGTCCTGTAGCACATGGAACACTGTAGTACTAGTAGCTCTTTGCGTGTGTATGCCAATTGGTCTTTGCCTTGTGTCTGCTGGCTTTCGATCGGATCGGTCGCCTCTGAAACAGTAGCGCCACGGTGTTCTGCCATGTTCGTACCGTGAGTTAGCGCTGAAGCTCCCAAACGCAACGAACCAATACCATACCAGAAGAACGAACGATGAAGTACTCCTACACAAAAAAAAAAGGAGCTTGGCACCTGCGGCTGTGGGTTCCAGTTCTACGCTCCATCTAGTAGTATCAAGAATAAGCGCAACACGGAGCACGAGGCACTGCGAGACATGGAATGGCGGCCCCGGTGGTATGGTACGCCGTGGATACTGCCGGCTGGCTGGCTGGCCGGAGCAGGCAGAGAATTTTATATCTGTCAGCGGCTTTCCGCCCTCCTCCATAGCATTTTCTGACCACAAGGACTACTATACCCACGTCAGTGGAAGGAGCTCGATCCAGGGCACAACAGTGGAAAACTTGAATCGAGGAGAAGCCTGGACCGCCCACCCCGACAGGCCTCCGTGGACGGTCACGCCCGGTAATAATAAAACCGTGGACTGTTGCCCCATGAGTCCATGACCAATGACCTTTTACCCCTCTTGCTCAAAGTCAAAGGCGCAAAGCTGCGACTGTTTATCGACCGCTGCGTTTTGGGGCAAAGGCCTTGACCTCATCTTTGTAATTTAGCTCGTGGCGCCACGCTATGGCAATCCTAGGCCTAGCGAGTGCGTCCGTTCTGTTGAGTTTAGCTGATGCTGCTGAGGATTTGCTTGTTGATGTGTGTGATTGGGGGGTTTGATTGATCGATGGACGTTAATTATTTGCTGAGTATTTCTCTCGAAACAGTCTTTCGCCCAGCTTTATAAATAAAGCATACCGGTGAGACCGCTGCTGAGCCAGACAGCACAACATCCAAAGAAACCGACACACAAACCCACTGCTGGGACAGACAACACAGCAAAGCCCAAAAGGAAACTAAAGAGAAAACAAAAGAAAGGAATGCCGACAGCGCCGGATCGACGAAAGCGCAGGTGACTCGCAACCGATGTGCCCTCCGGAGAAATCCCACCACACACCTATGCCTTCGAACCACCGTATACCAAGCAGCACCTTCAGGAAGGGATGCGACGACGACGCTGCTGCCCGGACTAGTCCTAGGATTTCTTCCGGTACACGGAGGGGCGTGAGAGAGGGTACACCGGACGCCCTGCACAAGGGAGGTGGCACCCGTAGGCGTCACCGCGTCCTTGCTGGCACCGCCGACAAGGATTTCTCCCGACCCCATAACCCACGACCCGGACAGAACGAAGCGCTCCCCCAAGCTTGACGCCAACCAACATGCACCCCCACGGTCTTTAGGACACCAACGTCGTCTCACCATGACAAGCGAAGCGAGGCCGACTGTACCGAGAGCAAACAACCGTAAGTGAGGAGAAGCAGGGCCACCACCCCGTGGAAGGAACAACCTCCACCGCCATAAGCGATAGCCGGCCGAACGCAGCGGCGAGAGATGACCAGGCCACTGGGGGCCGGAGGGCGGCAGCGGCAAAGCCATCTGGAGGGCATCCTCCACCGCTGAAAGCGGGTGCCGGCCAGACGCGGCAGCAAGAACACACCAGGACGGGGGCCCGGCCGGACCCGAGAAGGGTCCGTAAAGTTCTCGCCGCCACGCTGCAACACGTAGGCTTGCCGCCGCAATCCAACACCCCCCTAGGCCCGGCCGGGATGGCCCGTGACGCACTCGCCATCGCGCTGCAGCAGACGTGGCGCCAGCGCCGTCCCCCTCGCCACGATTCCTACCTAGGTACAACCAGAGCTGGCGCAGCCGGGACCGACCTGGCCCGCCCGGCCCAGATCGGGCCCAAGAGGCCCAGATCTAGGAAGGCAGGTGCAGCCTCAGACCCCGCCGCCACCGTTTGCACCACCAAGAGCAGCACCCGCCGCCGCGCCGCCATCCACCTCGCCGGAGCGCCGCCTGCCTAGGAACCACCAGCACCACCGAGCCGACCCGCCGCCAACAGCCGCAAGGAAGGCTCGAAGCCACGCCGCACCTCGGCCCCCGCCGCCCAGGAAAGCACCGGCCAGCCTCGAGTGTGGCACCCCCGCGCCGCCCGACGCGCCGAGGACGCATGCCGCAGGTCGCACCCGCGCAGCGCCCAGAGCCCCGACGCGAAGCTCCGGTCAGACCCCGAGGAAGAGGCCCGCGTCCGCACCCCCCGGAACCGAAGACGAGAGAGCCCCGCCACCGGCGGCGCCGGCCGGGCTTCGCCCAGCCGCGCCCTCTTGGCGGCGGCGAGGGGGAGGGGGAGAACGGGGCGGCGGCGGCGGGAGGTTACGGGGCGCCCCCCAGTCGCCACGCGGGGGCGACATGAGGGTTTTTTTTCCGACTCCCCACCTCAGGCCTCTCAGATCTCTGTGGAGTATTTGCTTGTTGAGGTTGTGCCTTTGACTTTGCTTTTGCGGATCCAATCTTCCACTAAATTGATCTTCCACTAAATCTTCCAATATCCCGTAGCTTCTGGGGATGTTCATGTAAACTGGTCATGTGGAATACCCGTAGCAAGCAACACGTTTTTAGCTAGTTTATTTGCCTTCCCTAATCTGCACGGCCCACAACAAAGGCCTATTGTTGTTCTTCATCATACTTTGCATTATCTTGTAAGAGCATCGATCTCTTAAAATCGTCTGAACTAAAAAAAATAACCGTTAGTTTCTGGTTTCGGCCCAGAAAAGTGGTCAGATCAGAAACCACAGACCATCCTAACCCGATTTTTTTTAAGGGGCCAAGAAAAACATCCACAACCCATAGATACCCAGGTTTTGCCTCCGAACCGAGCACGACCCATAGCCGACCCGTATCGATGGAAACCCTTGGCGGGATGGATATTTCAGCTTGTTCCCCTTCCTTTCGTGTCCAAGCGTCATTGCCGCCTGAAAGATTGCGGAAGTATAGGTTGTATTGATATTGCAAGAGGTGATTACACCGTGAGCCCTTAGGATGTTTATATAGTACTCTAGAGATGGAATTAGATTACAATATGAAACAACCTAATATAACGTAACCGACATATACTCTAACACCCCCGCAGTCGGATCGGTAGTGACGCGAACAGCAGGAGCGTGGCGGACGGTCTGACTCGAGCATAATCCGAAGTCGCGGACTGGAGAGGATGTCGGTGGATGCCGATGTCGATGTAGCCGAAAGTGAGGCGTTGCAGTGGTGGTCGATGGTGCCATTAGTGAAGTTGTCGCCATTGATGAAGTCGATGACGTTGATGAGGTTGTTTTGTGGTTGATGTCGTCTTTGAGCCTGGAGAATTCGCCGTTGTGGTTGAGGTAGACGTAGTTTGAGAAGTAGCTCGACCCGCAATGTCGAGCTTGCCAGACTCGGGAGCGTGTCAGGGACGAAGGCACGCGCCGATGTTGCCGATACCATACATGCGAAGACAGTGACCATCATGAGCTATGCTTGCCAGAGCCGGATGGTGGCTAGCACGGTTGACATGAAGCCTGTTGGGAACCCGAGAGCAAGGTGTAAAGCAGCACATCAGCAAGTCTTCCCTCATTAAGAAACCGAGGTTATTAAACCAGTAGGAGGAAAAAACGTCACACAGGTGTTGCTACAACGTGGAGACCTGCACAACACAAACTCAAGACTTTGCCCCAACTAACAGTAAGGTTGTTAATCTCACCGGTTATTGTAACAAAGGATTAAACGTATAGTGTAGAAGGTAATGGTTTGCAGCAAGTAAACAAGTAACAGTGGAAGATGTATCAATGGTAAAGATTGGACCGGGGTCCATAGTTCACTAGAGGTGCTCTCCTTAGATAAACAACATGACATGAAGGGTAAAACAAATTACAGTAGGGCAATTGATAGGAACTGAGCAAGGCATAACAATGCAATACTAGTCATAAAGATCCTATGAGATTCGATTGGGCAATACAACAAGATACATAGACCGCCATTCAGCTGCATCTATGACTAGAAGTCCACCTTCAGGTTATCATAAGAACCCCCTCCAGTATTAAGTTGCAAGAAACAGACAACTGATTTAGGCAAAGTGTGTAAGATAAACAGTCCACATGTTCCATGAACAAGCGACCGTTGTTTTCTCCCTAGCGGCAACAACACATCTACAACCGAAGAGATTTTTGTCACTTCCCTTGGAAACTAGAGGCATGAACCCACTATCAGGCATAAATACCCCCTCTTGGAGTCACTAGTAACTACTCGGCCAAAATAGCTACTAACAACGGAGAGCATGCAAGATCACAAACAACACAGACATGGTAGAATCTTAAAGACAAAATCATTAACCAATCCAACATAATAATCTCAATATCCATCGGATCCCCATAAACACAACATGCATGATTATAAATAGATTAGATCTTGATCATGAACGGAGCTCACAAGATCAATACATGAAAGCACAAAGGAGGAGATACAACCATCTAACTACTACATGGACCCATATTCCAAGGTGGAACTACTCACGCATCATACCAGAGAGAAGGCCTCCGGGATGATCTCCCCTCTCACAGGATGCCGGGAAGAACTTCAGACCTCCCCCCGATCTAGGGACGACGATGGCGGCGGCTACAGAAGGTTTCGTGGAATATTGATCGGGTACTTAGGCGAAGGTTTCTGCATCAGGGGCTTCTTATAGGCGAAGGGGGAGGCGACCAGGGGGGCACACCCTGCTTAGGCGCGGGCCCACCCCTGGCCGCGCCTAGGTGGGGTTTGTCCGCCCTGGCACGCTTATCCGTATCATCTCTGGACTTCTTGTTCCCCACGGAAAGTTATTGACTTTTGCTTTTGTCCCATCCAATTCCGAGAATATTGATTTTATGCCTTTCTGGAACCAAAAATAGAAGAAAACAGACAACTGGCACTGTGGAAACTTGTTAATAGGTTAGTTTCAGAAAAGATATAAAAACACCTCAAAGAAAGACAAAACAAAGCAAACTAGATACTAAACAAGTATGGAACATCAAAAATTATAGATACGTTTCCGCCGTATCAAGTGTTAAAGTGTATAAGTGGATTGCACTAGCCCTTTCCATTAGTTCAGACTTTTGGTTGCGTTGGCTAGTGTATGAAGCTTGACATGGTATCAGAGCCTAAGGTCTCGAGTTCGAGTCCTGGCTTTTGCAATTTATCCTAAAATTGTTGTTGACCCCTCTATGTCCACGTATAGGTCTCTTGAGTCATACGTGAGTTTCGCACGCCGTCGCTCTCTTCACATGTTGACTTCTCCTCGTCACACGTGAGAGGGGGTTTTAAAGTGTATAAGTGGATTGCACTAGCCCTTTCCATCAGTTCGGACTTTTGGTTGCGTTGGCTAGTGTATGAAGCTTGACAAGCTTAACTTCTGCTCGTCCCCGAGTAGGTAAGTGACAAAAAGAATAATTTTTGAGGTGACATGCACCTTCACAATGAAGATCTAACCATTTGCAAGCATTGAAAGCTGGGATCAAAGAACTCTAAACATGTGCACGAAAGATGGAGTTCTAACGATAGGACATAGTAACTATGCATGCAACATGAAAGTCTACAAACAAAGATCACGAATAACATGCATTGAAAAACGTTTGTTTGTTTCACATACAGAAAACATAGCATAGTGGAAATCAGTTTGTTCCTCATAGAGTAGCAAATAGATGCATATGACACCTTCAAAGTTCACAAGGGTGACTAGAAACAAATAGCACAAGAATAAGTAATATCACAATATGCATCAATCAATAAGATTTGGGACACTGCACACAGGATGACAACTATGCTCTCTTAATGGTGCCTAAAGGTAGAAGGTGGAGACTCAATAGTGGTGGAAGAAAGGTCTTTTGTAAAGGAAGCATGGATTTCAAGTTTCAAAAAGAGATTCCAAAAATTATGGTACTTGTTAGCTTTCAGCCCTCATTGCCCCTATCATAAGCATCTTAAAGTGATTAAGGTTAAAGTGAACTAACTATGGAGTATATGCTTGACAAAATATAAGTTGGCAATCTCAAGTCCCTTGAATACGAGGGTCACAACTCATGCTACTAAACTTCAGTCACCTGTAAGTTCTTGTCATTGTAAGTATTTGCATATCATAGAGAACTGCTAATGGGGTACCCCTTGCACATGGTATAGGAGCTATCTCATAACCAAAATGACAAGGCAAGCAGACAATGAGCATCTCAGCGATATTTTTATTTACTATATGCATAGCTTTTAATTGAGGATGCTTCATAGATAGCTCACCATGGTGATGCTGCAAGTTTCCACCATCATTAGGCATGGCTTAGGCTAGCGGCTCAGGGATTTCTCTAACACAGAATACAAACTGTATGGACTTATAATCTCCCTCTTTATTTCACACCGGTGACATCCATAGACAAAAGAGCATAATATCAACTGAGTACAAAGTACAAGTGCAATGTTGAAAACGTTCCCCGTGACAACACGGTTCTGCTAATTCCAACGTATAAGTGCAAGCATATACAACATAGACGACACAATGGTTCAAGTTTATTAGGGGCAAAGAATATAAAGTGTGGCATTGATGTCTACGCACTTCTAATTTTGTAGACAGTTGTTGGGCCTCCAAGTGCAGAGGTTTGTAGAATAGCAGCAAGTTTCCCTTAAGTGGATTACCCAAGGTTTATCGAACTCAGGGAGGAAGTGGTCAAAGGTATTCCCTCTCAAGAAACCCCGCAATCAAGATACAAGAAGTCTCTTGTGTCCCCAACACACCCAATACACTTGCCAGGTGTATAGGTGCACTGGTTTGGCGAAGAGAAAGTGAAATACAAGTGGTAACGGTGCTAGAAAATAGCTTGACGGTGAGGCAAAGACTAAAGGCAACAAGAAGGAAGCAAGCAAACATGCAACAGATCTAGTAGCAAAGGGTGTTTCAATGCTTAGAAACAAGGCCTAGGGATCATACTTTCACTAGTGAACACTCTCTCATATAAATATCCTCTCTGCATGATACTACTCTTAACTACTCTCCGGTTGAACACTCTAATCATTGGTAGGGCTATAACGGCACACCTCAAAGTCCGGCTTCCCCAATCTAGATAACCTCACACTGTCACCTTGAGCACTAGATGGTTCCAACAATCACCACAATTTCATAGAGACATCCAACTCCAAATATAACTCATAAAAAATATTCAATCTAGCCAAAGTGCCACACACAGTATGCCCGCTATTACTTTCCCACATGTGGGGAAAAGCATAGATCTATTAAAGCACAAAGAGTATTTATGTAGACTCAAGCCTAAGTGCCACCATGGCATGCACGCTGTCACTTTCACACATGGGGAGAGCAGAGATCTAATGAAGCACTTGAGTAGCAAGGTAGATCTACTTGATTACAAAGCTCATGACCACAAGGTCATGCCTAGAGAGAGATATGAACACATAGCTACCGCTAGAGCCCTTAGCCCTGAGGAAGAATTACTCCCTCCTCATCATGGGAATCAGCAATGGTGATGGAGATGGCCATGGAGATCGATGGAGATGGCTCCGGGGGCACTTCCCTGTCCCGACAGGGTGCCGGAACAGAGACTTTCTATCCCCTGAATCTCCCCTTCGGTGGCGGCGGTGCTGCGGAGGTTTTCGTGGATATTTCTTTTGGATGCTTTGGGGTTTTCTCATAGGGGGCTCTTATAGGCGAAGGGGGATGCCGAGGAGGCGGCCAGAGGGCCCACACCCTCCCCAGGCACAGGCCAGGCTTGGCCGCGCCCAGGGGGGTCTGGTCACCCTCTGGTGCCTCTCCGTCCCTCCTTCTGGATTCGTGTCCCTCACGGAAAGTTATTGACTTTGGCTTTTGTCCCGTCCAATTCCGAGAATATTGATTTTGTGCCTTTCTGGAACCAAAAACAGAAGAAAATAGGCAACTTGCACTGTGGCAACTTGTTAATAGGTTAGTTCCAAAAAATATATAAAAACATCTCAAAGAAAGACAAAGCAAAGCAAAGTAGATACTAAACAAGCATGGAACATCAAAAATTATAGATACGTTTCCGACGTATCAGTCATCAAGTTTGTGAGGGCTTTAATCACTAAGTTTTCACATAACAAAATAGTTTTTAATTGGAATATAGCTGAAAACAGGAATATACTTGGAATGGTGTAACACACCATGCATATGAGTTTATAGTGGACACTTTGGAAAAACTTGGTTTCTTGGGAGTTGGAAGCATGAGTAGAGCTTACTCATACAAGTGGAGGCTACCAAAAGACTGGGAGCAACCAACTAAGAGAGCATAATGGCCATAATAATGCAGAGCAACAAAGTGATACGCCCAATTTGCATCACCATTCTATATCATAATTTACCTCTATTCATTGATATTTGTCTTATTATGAGGTATTACTTATGGCTTTTCATCTGTTTATGCATGTTGGATGATTCCTGGATGATGGACTGTTGGAGTCTGGATTCTGATGGAAAAGACGGCGTTTCAGTGCAATTTCGTGAAGATCAGAAAAATACCATAAAAATATGGAAACATATTATTTTACCAGAAGACGAAGGAAGCCAGAAGGAGGAGCGAATGGGGGCCTCAGGGGGCCCACACCCCTAGGCGCGGGCCCACCTGACCCTGCACCTAGGTGGGTTTGGCCCACCTGTTCGTCCTTCGACTCTGCCCCTTAGCCTATATCTTCCCTACGGAACCCTAACACCAGGGGCGCGACCATAGAGAGACTTCCGCCGCCTCTAGGAGGCGGAAAACACCGAGAGAGAAAGATTTCTCCGGCAAATAGATTTCTGCCGGGCGAATTCCTTTCTGGAGAGGGGAGACCGTCTCCATCAACACCGTCATCAAGCTAGGCTTCATCAGGATCATCATCATCCACACCATAATCTCCACCAGCACCATCACCACCACTCCGTCCCGCTGTAACAATTTTGTTGGATATTGCTTAGTTCATTAGGGAAAACTTTCCCGGTGTTAATTACTATTGTAGTTGATGCTTTTGAGTGGAACCATTGAATTATTGTTTATGTTCAGATTGTTATCCATTATAATATCATCTTTGATCCTGATCCATATGATGTCTTGTGAGTAGTTCGTTTAGTTCTTGAGGACATGGGAGAAGTCATGTTGTTAGTAGTGAATCTGTGATGAGTTATTATTCAATAATTTAGTATTTAAGTTGTGGTGCTATTCTTCTAGTGGTGTCATGTGAGCGTCGACTACATGATACTTCACCATTTATGGGCCTAGGGGAATGCATTGTGTATTAGGCTACTAATTGTGGGGTTTCCAGAGTGACAGAAACCTGAACCCCCGTTAGGACACCTTTGCACAAGGGAGTGTAGGATCTCAAAGTTTAAGGTTGTGGTTAGATTTATATCTTAATTACTTTCCTATAGTTACGGATGTTTTCAGGGGGTTTAATCACAAGTATGTATTAGTCCTAGGAGGGGTGGTATGTTAGCACAGGTTCACCCACACAACACTTACAAACACCAAAGAAGAGTACTCAGCTATTTGCAGCGAAAGCACTTGACAAAATTCCCATGTGTCCTCGAGAACGTTTGGTCCTTATAAGTATTTTCACCGGCTTGTCCTTTGCTAAGAAAGGATTGGGCCACTTGCTCCGTTTGTTCGTTACTTTTGTTACTTGCTCTTTGTTTTGTTACTTTGTTAGAAAACCACTAAAAATCCGTTTGCTAAGTATTCACAGGGATTTCCTGCTCCATACCACTGTTCAGCACCTTCTGCTCCTCGTTGGGATCGACACTCCTATTTATCAAAAGTACTACGATATACCCCCTATACTTGTGGGTCATCAAGACTATTTTCTGGCGCCATTGCCAGGGAGTGAAGCGCTATTGAAGAGTGGAACTGGTAAGGGAACTTTTACTGTGAGTATTTCCTTTTGTTACTGTTTGTTTCTTTGTTTCCAATATGGATAACCCAGTTGGTTTTCTATTTGGGAAAACTACTACCACTAAAAGGGTAGTAGATAAACCACCTCCTGTTGAGATAGATCCTTTTAAGATACCTGCGAGTATTATTAATCGTGCCATAGATAATTATTATTTTGGGGATGGAACTGTCCATCCTGGTGATCACCTGCTTTATATCCATGAATTATGCGGGTTGTTTAAGTGTGTAGGTATCACAACTGAACAGGTGAAGAAGTTACTCTCCATATCCTTTAAAGGGAGAGCTGAGGCATGGTATAATTTGCTTAAGAATGGACAATCCATGGAATGGGAGGAGATGGCATCTCTTTTTTACTCTAAATTTTATCCTCCCAGTGAAATCCAAAAAGATATAAGTCTTATATATAATTTTTGGCCTCTTGATGGAGAGAGTACAACTCAAGCTTGGGGGGAGACTGAAGTTATTAATGCTTAAATGTCCTATTCATGAACTCCCTAACAATATTATTCTCAATAACTTTTATGCTAGGCTTTCTCTTCAGGATAAAGGTTTACTAGATGCTTCTTGTGCTGGATCATTCACAAGTATGAAGGAAGAAGTTAAATGGGATCTCTTGGAGCGTATTCAAGATAACACTAAAGCTTGGGAGAATGACAAAGGAAGGAGGTCAGGTATAAACTATGATTATGAATGTATTAAATATTTTATGGAAACTGATAACTTCCGTGATATTAGCAATAAGTTTGGCCTTGATCCTCAAGTTCTTTCGGAATGTTTTAATGCTTTTGCCTCTTATATTGAGATACCCAAGAAAGAGTGGGACAAGTACCATGCTCCTTATAAAGACATTGTTACCCACGTTCCTGCCAGTACAGAGGTTTGTACTGTTGATCCTATTTTGCCTGAACCTTATGTGGAGAAGATCCCTTTTCCCTCCAAGGTGAGGGAACA
Source organism: Avena sativa (assembly GCA_916181665.1). Classification (NCBI taxonomy): domain Eukaryota; kingdom Viridiplantae; phylum Streptophyta; class Magnoliopsida; order Poales; family Poaceae; genus Avena; species Avena sativa. The sequence goes on from OV702296.1 coordinate 293,580,428, forward strand.
CTCTATTTTGGCTAATGTAGTTAGCAAAAGCACAAAGAAAACTATAGGTTCCAATGAGCTTATTGATATCGAGCCTGTGGTAGCTATTGTGAAAGATCTTGTCACTAGAAATATAGAGGATGAGTACATTGTCTTTTGTGAGGATGCTACTAATATTGTTTCTCATCCTAATAAAGTTAGAAAAGCTAGTGTTCCCGTGCTCTCTGCTAAAATTGGTGATCATTGCTATTATGGTTTATGTGATATTGGTGCTAATTCTAGTGCTATTCCTTATGAGCTTTACAGGGAAATTATGCATGAGATTGGTCCTTGTGAGATTGAAGACATTGATGTGGTTATTCACCTTACCAATAGAGATCAAGCTTGCCCCATTGGTATTGTGAGAGATGTGGAGGTCCTTTGTGGTAATATTAAATATCCTGCTGATTTTCTAGTACTTGGTAAAGAAGCTAGTAAAACCTATCCTATCATCTTTGGTATACCCTTCCTTAATACTTGTGGGGCCATCATAGATTGTAGGAAGGAAAAAGTTTGACTAAGTTTGCTGGAGAATATTATGAGTTTAATTTTTCCAAATTTTCCAAAACTCCTTAGGAAAATGAATTACCTGATGAGGATTTCAAGGTTGAACAACTGTCTACTATTTATCTTGCTCCTAACAATGCTTTGCAGCAGTTCATGGAAGATCATGAAAGTGATGCCTTTATGAAGGAAAGAAATGAGATTGATGAGGTTTTCCTTCGTCAGCCTGAGTTACTTAAGCATAATTTACATGTGGAAGATTTGGGTACCACACTACCACCCAAAGGGGATCCTGTTTTCGAATTAAAACCTTTACCTGATGATCTTAAATATGTTTATCTTGATGATAAGAAGATATATCCTGTTATTATTAGTTCTAAACTTTCAGGGAAGGAAGAAGAAAGGCTATTGGAGGTATTGAAGAAGCACCAAGGAGCTATGCTCTTGATGATTTAAAAGGAATTTCTCCCACTATATGTCAGCATGCTATTAATATTGAGCCCGATGCGAAACCAGTTGTTGAGCACCAGCGTCGTGTAAATCCTAAAATGAAGTAAGTGGTAAGAAATGAGGTATTAAAAATCCTTGATGGTGGTATTATTTATCCTATTGTTGATAGTCAATGGGTTAGCCCTGTTCATTGTGTTCCCAAGAAAGGGGGAGTTACTGTTGTGCCTAATGAGGATAATGAGCTTATACCCCAGAGAGTAGTGGTTGGGTATAGAATGTGCATTGATTTTAGAAAGATTAATAAAGTTACTAAGAAAGATCATTATCCCTTGCCCATTATTGATCAAATGCTTGAGAGGCTGTCTAAAAAGACCCACTTTTGCTTTCTTGATGGTTATTCTGGGTTTTTTCAAATCGCTGTGAAAGCACAGGACCAGGAGAAAAACCACTTTCACTTGTCCTTATGGTACTTATGCTTATAGGAGTATGCCTTTTGGTTTATGTAATGCTCCTGCTACTTTTCAGAGATGTATGTCTGCTATCTTTCATGGTTTTTGTGAAGAAATTGTAGAGGTTTTCATGGACGATTTTTTCGTCTATGGAACTTCTTTTGATAACTGTTTGCACAACCTTGATAAATTTTTGCAGAGATGTGAGGAAACCAACCTTGTTCTTAACTGGGAGAAATGTCATTTCATGGTCAATGAAGGGATTGTTCTTGGACACAAGATTTTTGAAAGAGGCATTGAAGTTGACAGAGCCAAAATTGAAGCAATTGAGAAGATGCCTTGCCCTAGAGATATCAAAGGTATTCGTAGTATCCTAGGTCATGCTGGTTTCTATAGGAGGTTTATTAAAGATTTCTCCAAAATTTCAAAGCCCCTTACTAATCTTCTTCAAAAAGATGTACCTTTTGTTTTTTATGATGATTGTAATGAAGCTTTTGAAACTTTGAAGAAAGATTTAACAACTGCTCGTATAGTCCAACCACCTGATTGGAGTTTACCTTTTGAAATCATGTGTGATGCTAGTGACTTTGTTGTGGGTGCTGTCCTTGGACAACGTGTGGACAAGAAGCTGAATGTTATTCATTATGCTAGCAAGACTCTAGATGCTGCTCAAAAGAATTATGCTACTACTAAAAAAGAGTTCTTAGCTGTAATCTTTGCTTGTGATAAGTTTAGACCTTATATTGTTGATTCTAAGGTCACTATTCATACTGACCATGCAGCTATTAAGTATCTTATGACAAAGAAGGACGCTAAGCCTAGGATTATAAGGTGGGTATTGCTTTTGCAATAGTTTGATCTGCATCTTATGGATAGGAAAGGTGCTGATAATCTTGTTGTTGATAATTTATCTCTTTTGGAAAACATTTCTTTTCACCCTTTACCTGTTAATGATAATTTTCTAAATGAGCAGTTAGCTGCAATAAGGGTAAGTCCACATGAGAATCCTTGGTATGCTGATTATGCTAACTTTATTGTTTCCAAGTATTTGCCTCCAACCTTTACAGCCCAACAAAGAAGGAAATTCTTTTATGATCTAAGGCACTACTTTTGGGATGAACCACACCTATATAAGGAAGGAGTAGATGGCATTATGAGAAGATGTGTTCCAGAATTTGAACAACAAGAGATATTGAGAAAATATCATGACAATGCTTATGGAGGACATCATGCTGGGGATAGGACTACACAGAAGGTTTTACAATCTGGATTTTATTAGCCTACTCTTTTTAAAGATGCAAGAAAGTTTATCTTATCATGTGATGAATGCCAACGAGTAGGTAACATCTCTAGACACAATGAAATGCCTATGAATTATTCTCTTGTTATTGAACCTTTTGATTGTTGGGGATTTGACTTTATGGGGCCTTTTCCTCCTTCAAAAGGGTATACTCATATCCTTGTTGTTGTTGATTATGTTACAAAGTGGGTAGAAGCCATACCTACGAGCACTGCTGATGGTAAGACCTCTTTGAAAATGCTTAAAGATGTCATTTTTCCTAGGTTCGGTGTACCTAGATATCTCATGACTGATGGAGGATCCCATTTTATTCATGGGGGTTTTAGAAAAACTCTCGCTAAGTATGATGTAAACCACATAATAGCTTCAGCTTATCACCCCCAAACTAGTGGGAAAGTAGAACTTTCCAATAGGGAAATTAAATCTATCTTGCAGAAGACTGTCAATAGATCTAGAAAAAATTGGGCTAAAAAGTTGAATGACGCTTTGTGGGCTTATAGAACTGCTTATAAAAATCCTATGGGGATGTCTCCTTACAAAATGGTCTATGGGAAAGCTTGTCACTTGCCTTTAGAATTAGAACACAAAGCTTATTGGGCAGTGAAAGAGTTGAATAGAGATTTTAGACTTGCTGGTGAGAAAAGACTGCTCTATTTAAGTAATCTAGATGAGTGGAGAGGGGAAGCTTACGAAAATGGTAGGCTCTTTAAGGAAAAAGTAAAAAGATGGCATGATAGGAGAATTCTCAAAAGGGAGTTCCATGTTGGTGAGAAAGTTCTTTTGTATAGGTCTCGTCTCAGATTTTTTTGCAGGGAAACTACTCTCCAAATGGGAAGGACCTTTTGTTATCAAGAAAGTGTACCGTTCAGGTGCCATCAAAATCTCTTCCCTGAAAGATGACACAACACAGGTGGTTAATGGTCAAAGACTAAAACATTATATTTCTGGAGATTCTTACAATGAAGAAGTGGATGTCATTCAAATGATGACTCCAGAAGAATTTATCAAGAACCAAACACCAGAATCTACAGAGTTCGCTTATGAATAGGTAAAAATGGTGAAAACAGAAGGTTTGCGAATCTCCAATCTTTTTATATTTTTGATGTTTTTAATACATACGGCAAGTTAGAGACGAAACTGAAGAGGAAACGAAGCTCGGGGTGGACAAACCCACCCCAGGAGCGGGCCTAGCCTGGTCGCACTTGAGGGGAGTGTTCCACCCCAAGACTCCGTCTCCGCTTCGTTTTCGTGTCAAAACCTTCCTTATGTATTGATTCTTCGTAATATATAACCCCCCGGATCCCCCGAGGTTCGTGCATCATGTTCTCATCGTGTTTTCGTTTCAATCTGTTTCTGTCAGGAAATCTTCTCAAGTTTAGAGCACCATGGCCTCCGCCAACGATAAAGGCAAGAAGCCCGTGGAGATAGAGTTGGAAGAACACCACCTCAGAAGGAGTGAATCGTCATCAGGTTTGGCATCCCCTTGGCTTGTTCCAAGCTTGGGGGAGTGCCGCGGTATCACCACCATTATCTTTCATATTTTACCTTTTTAGTAGATTCATATCTGTGGTATAGAAGTTATCTTATAGTTTGGTTTGCATATGTAAGTATCTCTCCTTTAGTTGATTATCTATGTATCCCTTGGTGTGAGTGCCTTTATTGGAATATTAATGAGAAGTCTCATATTTTACTTTTTGCACTTCTTATTTTTATTTTGCAACCTCTATTATAGGATGGATCTTCTTATTCAGTATTGGCACTACTTTGGGATCATCAAGAGGATCTAAATTGGTTTTTGCAAATTGAGTTCTGGTTAGTGGCATTAATTTGAAAGAAAAAGAAAGAAAGAAAAAACTTACAGGTATTTGGTATCTTTTGTTTTCTTTCTTGTTGGCTTATAAGCTTAGTATTCTTTATTTGAGATTCTTTTGTGTCTTCAAGGAAAGATTGCATGTTTAGCTTTATTACTTGTATTTTTGCTTGTTTCTTTCAACTCTCGTGCTTGCTACCCAGCCTTGCTAGCCAAAAACCTGTTTTGAGAAGGCATACTTCTCATGTTTCCAAAACCCTTTGAACCAAGAACTTTTGCCACTTGTGTCCACCATATCTACCTAATAGATATTGCTATTCCTAGCAAATTCTCAAGCTTCATCTACCTTTCGAATTAAAAAGTATTTTGTTATGTGAAAACTAGTTAGTAAAGCTCTCATGAACTTGATGGCGCACTTATTTACTTGCCCCTAATAAACTTGTACCATTGTGGACATCGAAGCTGTATATGCTTGCATCTATACGTTGGGATTAGCAGAACCGTGCTGTCACGGGGAACGTTTTCAACATTGCACTTGTACCTTGTCGTATATAGTTGATATTGTGCTCTTTTGTCTATGGATGTCAACGGTGTGAAAAAAGAGGGGACTTGTAAGTCCATGGAGTTTGTATTCTGTGTTAGAGAAACGCCTGGGCCGCTAGCCTAAGCCATGCTTAATCATGGTGGAAACTTGCAGCATCACCATAGTGAGTCATCTGTGAAGCATCCTCAATAAAAAGCTATATGCATAGTAAATAAAAAGATTGCTGAGATGATCATTGTCTGCTTGCCTTGTCATTTTGGTTATGGGAAAGATCCTATGCCATGTCAAAGGGGTACCCCGTTGGCGTTCTCAATGATATGCAAATACTTACAATGACAAGAACTTACCTGGACCCAAAGTTGAGTATGCATGAGGAGTGGCCCTCATATTTCAAGGGACATGAGATTGCCAACTTATATTTCGTCAAGCATATACTCCATCTTTGTTCACTTTAACTTTAATCATCTAAAGATGCTTATGATAGGGGCAATGAGGGTTCAAAGCTAGTAAATACCATAGTCTTTTGGAATCTCTTTATGACTTGTAATCCCTGCTACCCTCTATAAATGGACCTTTCTCTAGTTTCCAATTGAGTCAGGTCAACCCACTTCCTCTCTATCTCCAGCAAGCTTTTGAGTTTTTGTGTTTCAAGCATTCATATGGTGATTTATTCAATCATGTTATTTATCTTCCTTGTTTGCACAAAACTCTTATCTATTGAGTATTACTTTGAAATCCTTCACTTGTGAAAAACCTTTTGAGCAAAGAGTGCTCCTGTTTTGAAACTTCTATAAAAAGATTTTGTGAAACTGTTTGCGAGGTGTTCTTTAACCAAGAACAAGTTTGCCAATTCCAATTATGATTTATCTTTATGTATCTCTATTGTGACTGCTGTACTTGGTTGCAAGCTAAGTTATATAATGGTGAGTTGCTTTCTTCTATGAGTTGTGCAAAGGTAAGTGTGATGCTTCTTGTTCGTATTATTTTTATCGACACTTCACTCCATAAACCTGTGGACATGTTTACTGAGCTCAGTATTCGCTTGGGGACAAGCGAAGTCTAAGCTTGGGGGAGTTAATACGCCCAATTTGCATCACCATTCTATATCATAATTTACCTCTATTCATTGATATTTGTCTTATTATGAGGTATTACTTATGGCTTTTCATCTGTTTATGCATGTTGGATGATTCCTTGAGGATGGACTGCTGGAGTCTGGATTCTGATGGAAAAGACGGTGTTTCGGTGCAATTTTGTGAAGATCAGAAAAATACCAGAAAAATATGGAAACATATTATTTTATCGGAAGACGAAGGACGCCAGAAGGAGGAGAGAAGGGGGGCCTCAGGAGGCCCACACCCCCTAGGCGCGGGCCCACCTGACCCCGCGCCTAGGGTGAGTTTGGACCACCTGTTCGGCCTTCGACTCCGCCCCTTCGCCTATATCTTCCCTACGGAACCCTAACACCAGGGGCACGACCATAGAGAGACTTCCGCCGCCTCTAGGAGGCGGAAAACACCGAGAGAGAAAGATTTCTCCGGCAGATAGATTTCTGCCGGGCGAATTCCTTTCTGGAGAGGGGAGACCGTCTCCATCAACACCGTCATCAAGCTAGGCTTCATCGGGATCATCATCATCCACACCATAATCTCCACCAGCACCATCACCACCACTCCGTCCCGCTGTAACAATTTTGTTGGATATTGCTTAGTTCATTAGGGAAAACTTTCCCGGTGTTAATTACTATTGTAGTTGATGCTTTTGAGTGGAACCATTGAATTATTGTTTATGTTCAGATTGTTATCCATTATAATATCATCTTTGATCCTGATCCATATGATGTCTTGTGAGTAGTTCGTTTAGTTCTTGAGGACATGGGAGAAGTCATGTTGTTAGTAGTGAATCTGTGATGAGTTATTATTCAATAATTTAGTATTTAAGTTGTGGTGCTATTCTTCTAGTGGTGTCATGTGAGCGTCGACTACATGATACTTCACCATTTATGGGCCTAGGGGAATGCATTGTGTATTAGGCTACTAATTGTGGGGTTTCCAGAGTGACAGAAACCTGAACCCCCGTTAGGACACCTTTGCACAAGGGAGTGTAGGATCTCAAAGTTTAAGGTTGTGGTTAGATTTATATCTTAATTACTTTCCTATAGTTACGGATGTTTTCAGGGGGTTTAATCACAAGTATGTATTAGTCCTAGGAGGGGTGGTATGTTAGCACAGGTTCACCCACACAACACTTACAAACACCAAAGAAGAGTACTCAGCTATTTGCAGCGAAAGCACTTGACAGAATTCCCATGTGTCCTCGAGAACATTTGGTCCTTATAAGTATTTTCACCGGCTTGTCCTTTGCTAAGAAAGGATTGGGCCACTTGCTCTGATTGTTCGTTACTTTTGTTACTTGCTCTTTATTTTGTTACTTTGTCACAAAACCACTAAAAATCTGTTTGCTATGTATTCATAGGGATTTCCTGCTCCATACCACTGTTCAGCACCTTGTGCTCCTTGTTGGGATCGACACCTATTTATCGAAGTAGTACGATATACCCCCTATACTTGTGGGTCATCACAAAGCATTACTAATCAAAGCATAGAGTGGTACCACAAGTAAAGTACTAAATGATCATAGAGGCTATGGTGACTTGTCATAGTCATAACATGGTGTGAGCATGTGCCAAGTCAACCCAAACAAAGCATCAAAGGAGTATAACACCATACTATGCTTATGCATGCTAAAACAACGCATAATTTCTTGAAGGCACACTAAGCAATCCCAATTGTTTGGAACAAGACATGCTACAACTGTAGGGTTCGCAGCATAGAAAACAAAAAATTTCCTACGATGGAACTATATACCAAGATCTATCTACTAGATACAAACAACGGGCGGATGTATATCCATAGAGAACATACCCTTGAAGACCGACAAAGCTTAACGAGTTCAACTCGTGGTTGATGTAGACGATCTCTTGCCGATCTCAAGATCGAGAGGAAGTCCTAGCGCCGCAAAGAAGCACCGCATCCGTGCTCGCACACACGTACAAGACACCGGGCAACCTCCGCCTCCTCGCTCCAGCGATGCAGCGGAAGCACAACCCTTTCTTGCCGAATAGCCAACGGGAACATGTATCTCGCTAGTCCGAGACCATGGGGGATAAATTCTAGAGGGGGAGAGAGATCCTTCACGAGGAGGTGTGTGTGAGACAAGTGAGGAGGGGGGCTCCTTTTATAGGAGGAGGGGGAACCCCAAGGGGGTGGCCGGCGCATGGGTGCTGCCCCCTTTCCCTCCCCTCTTCATGTGGGTGGACACTCCACTCACAAAATTCCTTTAAATTCCCTCCACTCAAAAGTCCACTCAAATTCCCATTAAATTTCCACCAAATTTAATGCAAACTCTCATTAAATAAAACTCTTTTATTTTATTCAGAATTTTGTCAATTAATTTAATGATAAACATTCACAAATAAACCCTTTCTAGAATTCCATTTCACATGCATAACCACTTTATGCAATTTCACCCGAAAACCTGTTTCGGTATCTAGTGAAATAAATTCATGCGCTTGTTTATTCTTTCGGCATGAAACATTTGCTCCAACTGGATGCCAGTGTCCCTTAAGTGTGTCACCCTACGGTTCGCGAATAATGCGGACATGATCGAGACCCTTCTCCGATCAATAATCAGTAGCGGGACCTGGAGATCCATACTGACTCCCACACATTCAACGATGACTTTTCCTGTGATCGTCGGAACCTTTTACGCTTGTATCTTAATCCCTTTGTTTCACGATATATTACATGTCCGAGATTCGATCATCGGTATCTTCATACCTAGTTTGATCTCGTTACTGACATGCACTCTTTTCTCGTTCCCGTGATATAACATTCTAGTGATCAAATCACTTGCTTGCAAGCTAACCAATGTGATATCACCGAGAGGGCCCAGAGCATATCTATCTGTCATCGGGATGAACAAATTCCACTCTTGATCCATGATTCTCAACATAACACTTTAGAAGCTTTGAAGCCATCTTTATAATCACCCAGTTACGAAGTGACGTTTGATGTCAACAAGAAACTCTTCCGGTGTTAGTGATTGGCATGATCTCATGGTCTAAGGATTAGGATTACTTCGTAGTTTGTTTATAGCAATATAAACTCAATGACTTTGATCGTAATGCTATACTTCGGATGAATGTTCATCACACCATTACACTAATGTTGTGATCTCGTTATTAACAACATCCAATGTCTATGATCAGGAAACCGTGATCATCTTGTTAATCAACGAACTAGTTTATGAGAGAGGCATAACTAGGAACTTTCTGTTTGTTTATTAAACACACATGTATTAACGTTTCTGTATTAATACAATTATAGCATGCAAAATAAACATCTATCATATACTTGGAATACACATAATAAACACTTTATTATTGCCTCTCAGGGCATATTCCCTTCAACAACAATAACCACTAAGCATAAAGTCAAAACAACACCTAGCATGTCATGCTAAAGACTAAGTCACAGTCAATGCAATCTCCTTTTGTACTTACGAGCAAGAACTTACTACTCCTTTCCAACACCAAGCAACTTATTTGCAAAACAACACAGCGAGAACGGGGGTCCAAACTACTTTATTCAAGCAAACTAAACAACCTAAGCAAAGCAAACGAAAACTAAGACGCTCCAAGAACAACACAACTGTACATGAAACAATAAAAACTAAGTGTCTAGACAGACCTGAGCTTTTTATTGATGAAGAAGGGGATGCCTTGGGTTTTTGTCCATTCTTCATCTCATTACACCATGGTGGACATTTCTTGGGTTTTTGTCCATTCTTGCATCCCCAAGCTTTGACGCTTGTACCTCTTGGATATTTCTTGGGGTGACACCATGGTGGTGTTGGAATTATGCCCTAGAGGCAATAATAAAGATGTTATTATTATAATTCTTGTTCATGATAAAGTTTATATTCCATGCTAGAATTGTATTAAGCGAAAACATTAATACTTGTGTGGTTTGTGAACAACACCGTGTCCCTAGTACGCCTCTATGGACTAGCTCATTGATCAATGATGGTTAAGGTTTCCTAACCATAGACATGAGTTGTCAATTGATAATGAGATCATATCATTGGGAGAATGATATGGTGGACAGACCCAAACTAAGCGAAGCAATTAGATCGTGTCATTGTGTTCGTCTTTGCGAAGCTTTTCCTATGTCAAATATTGTATTCCTTAGACCATGAGATAATGCAACTCCCTGGTATCGGAAGAAAGCTTTGAGGTCATCAAACGTCATCCTATGAGAGGGTGATCATAAAGGTGTCTCTCAGGTGATCGGAAAGTATCTGTTGGGTTGTATGTATCGAGATGGGATTTGTCCCTCCCAAGTCGGAAAGATATACTTCGGGCCCACTCGGTAATCGATATCAACACCGCTTGCAAGCATGTGGTTAAGGAGTTAATCACAAAGTGATATCGGATTACGGAACGAGTAAAGTACTTGCTGTGAACGAGATTGAACTAGGTATGATGATACCGACGATCGAATCTCGGGCAAGTAAAATATCACGAGACGAAGGGAATATATATATATATATGGGATTGATTGAATCCTGGCATCGTGGTTCATCCGATATGATCATCGATGAATGTGTGGGAGTCAATATGGGTGCCCAGACCCCGCTGTTGATTATTGATAGAAGATCATGTCTGCATATTCTCGAACCCGCAGGGTCACACACTTAACGTGTCTCGACGCTAGGATAGATTGGATAATTGGTTTATGAGTTTTTGTTCGGAGTCTCGGATGGGATCCGGGATATCACGAGAGGTTCCGGAGTGGTCCGGAGAATAAGATTCATATAAGGCAGTGCAGTTTTTGGAGTTCGGAATTGTTCCGGGTTAATCGGTATTGTACCGGAAGCTTCTAGAATCTTCCGGAAGGGGGCCAACGTGGTCCCACCTTCCGGGAGGGGGCATGGGCCTATGAGGGAGTGTCCTGGCCGCATTGGGCCAGGGGCACAAGGCCCCATAGGGCCCAGCCGATCCTAGATAAGTTTAAATCGTTTAAACTAGAGATAAGATAGGATTTCTAGATAAGGGAAAGTTTAAATTGTTTAAACTGGAGATAGGCTTGGAGGATGGGCAAGGGCTGGCCGCACCCCCCCTCTATATATAGAGGGCTGGTGCGCCCCCTCCCCTACACCACATCTCCCTCCATAACCCTAGTTGCCCTACTGCCCTTCCTCTCTCCCTCCCGACTGTTTGTAGGCGAAGCCCTGCAGCAGAAATTCTCCACCATATACACCACGCCGTCGTGTTGTAGATCCAATCCATCTCTCCACCATACTTGCTGGTCCGAGGAAGGAGGAGACGTCGAGGTGCCGCACGTGTGCATCTCACGGAGGCACCGCCCCTTGTGGTGCTAGATCGGATCGGATCGCGAGGAGGAGAAGCGAGTACGACTACATCACCCACGTTCCGACGAACGTTCCGCTATGCGAATCTTCAAGGGTATGAAGATCTAATCCAATCTCTCTCGTTGTTTGCATCTCCTAGATTAGATCTTGGCTTTCCCTCTGTTTGCTTCTGTAGAAAATTTTGATTTACTATGCTGTGAAACCCTTCAGGTGGCATCCCCAAGCTTGAGCTTTTGTCCATTCTTCATCTCATTACATCATTCTCTCTCTACACCTGAAATTTTTCCTTCATACAAAACTTCACACAATCTTCATTAGCAACATTAGTGTATTCAAAAGATATTTAGACCTCTGGCAAAGCTTTGGAACAACAAGACTTTTCACTAAAAACACAAGCTATTGTAGTAATTCCTTCAAAAAGCTCAATTCCCCAAAAGAGAACTCAAAAAGGAATCAATAAGAAGCAAATGCAAATAATGGCAGAAATTTGTCAAAACAGACCAGCAGGTAGAAACCTATTTTTTCAAAAATCTCGTGTTCGTCAAATCAAAAAGTGTTGAACTAATGAAAGTTAGCTAACATAGTGGGGATTTATTAGTAAATTGTGAGCTCAATCCGAGTTATAGAGACTCCTCACGAATTTTTATGGTGGAGGACAGAAATCTGTTTGGGGACAGCAACTCCCCAAATCTTACATCCCTCTCATTAGAGGTCATTCTTGGCACAAAAAGCAAACAAAAAGGATAAGGAGAGGTCATTACTGAAGTAATAAGTTCCAAGACTCAAGGAAACTCTTGGGTTATCTCCCAACAAGTACTTTTCTTTAACGCCTTTAAGTTAGGCACAAGAAGCAAGAAGAATCAAGTATTTTCAAATGAGGAAGCATTAACATCAATACTTGTAAAATCTTCAACTATGAAAGGTATCTCATCCAAATGGGTTTTGGAGGATCCCTTCTCATCTCTCTTTGGTCTACTACTATCATCAAAAAGATTTTCAGGAGCAATCCAATCAAAATTCTTTTCAAAGGCTTCATGCATTCCAACAAGCTTAAAGGGTATGGGTATCTTAAATTCTTCTCTAGGCTTAGTTTTATTAGAAATATCCACAACATCTACACTTAAGCCTAGCATATTGAAATGCTCAAAGACCTTTTTGGCTTCCCTAGCAACATCATGGAATTCTTTTAATAAAGTTTCAAGGATGAATTCCCTCTTTTCATCATTCTTTTCTTCTTTTAGTTTTAGGAACAAGAATTGTATGAAGGGGTTAAGGCTAACAAACCTAGCCTCCAACATATGAACTAAAGAAGCTGCAGCAATATCATAATTGGGAGCAAGCTCTGCTATAGATTTATCCTCAATATCCTCATGCTTACTAACATGATTAAAGATTTTTTCAATATTATCTTTCCCAATTATGGAGCCACTACCTATCGCAAAATATTTCAAGGCGAACTTGGGGAACAACATGGTGAGCTAGAGCAAGGTGGCAACTAGAGTAGGGACTAATTTTTTTGTGTTTTTGAATATAGCAAGCAAACCAAGCTAGACTAATTTTTGGGTTTTTTTTTGAAAAGAGGCAAACAAAACCAAGCAAAAAAAACTAAGCAAACTAAAAACAAAGTAAAGAGAGAGGAAGTGGAGGACTCCCCTTGTGAAGACGTCCTTAGCCTCCACGGCAACGGCGCCAGAAAAACTTGTGATGGCTAGCACGGTTGACGTGGAGCCTATTGGGAACCCCAAGAGCAACGTCTGAAGCAGCACAACAGCAACTCTTCCCTCAGTAAGAAACCGAGGTTATCGAACCAGTAGGAGGAAAGAAACATCACACAGGTGTCGCTAGCAATGTGGAGACCTGCACAACACAAACTCAAGACTTTGCCCCAACTAATAGTGAGGTTGTCAATCTCACCGGTTGCTGTAACAAAGGATTAAACGTGTGGTGTGGAAGGTAATGGTTTGCAGCAAGTAAACAAGTAACAGTGGAAGATGTATCAATGGTAAATATTGGACCGGGGTCTATAGTTCACTAGAGGTTCTCTCCTCAGATAAACAACATGGCATGAAGGGTAAACAAATTACAACATGGCAATTGAGAGGAACTGAGCAAGGCATAACAATGTAATACTAGTCAGAAAGATCCTACGAGATTCGATTGGGCAATACAACAAGATACATAGACCGCCATCCAACTTCATCTATGACTAGAAGTCCACCTTCAGGTTATCATCTGAACCCCCTCGAGTATTAAGTTGCAAGCAACAAACAACTGCTTTAGACAAAGTGTGTAAGGTAAACAGTCCACATGTTCCATGAACAAGAGACCGCTGTTTTCTCCCTAGTGGCAACAACACATCTACAACCGAAGAGATTTTTGTCACTTCCCTTGAAAACTAGAGGCATGAACCCACTATCGAGCATAAATACCCCCTCTTGGAGTCACTAGCAACTACTCGGCCAAGATAGCTACTGACAATGGAGAGCATGCAAGATCACAAACAACACATGCATGATAGAATCATAAAGACAAAACCATTAACCAATCCAACATAATAATCTCAATATCCATCGGATCCCCGCAAACACAACATGCATGATTACAAATAGATTAGATATTGATCATGAATGGAGCTCACAAGATCTATACATGAAAGCACAAAGGAGGAGATACAACCATCTAGCTACTACATGGACCCATAGTCCAAGGTGGAACAACTCACGCATCATACCAGAGAGAAGGCCTCCGGGATGATCTCCCCTCCGGCAAGGTGCCGGGAAGAACTTCAGATCCCCCGATCTAGGGACGACGGTGGCGGCGGCTATAAAAGGTTTCGTGGAATATTGATCGGGTACTTAGGGTTTCTGCATCGGGGGCTCCTTATAGGCGAAGGGGGAGGCCGAGGAGGCGACCAGGGGGGCCACATCCTGCCTAGGCGCGAGCCCACCCTTGGCCATGCCTAGGGGGTTTTGGCCGCCCTGGCACGCTTCTCCGTCTCCCCTCTGGACTTCTTGTTCCTCACAGAAAGTTATTGACTTTGGATCTTGTCCCGTCCAATTCCGAGAATATTAATTTTCTGCCTTTCTGGAACCAAAAACAGAAGAAAACAGGCAACTGGCACTGTGGCAACTTGTTAATAGGTTAGTTCCAGAAAATATATAAAAACACCTCAAATAAAGACAAAGGAAAGCAAAGTAGATACTAAACAAGCATGGAACATCAAAAATTATAGATACGTTTCCGACATATCACCGGATTGAGGAGCAAAGAAACTTTTCCGTAAACGTTCGGTGTAGAATTTGTCCGCCGTGTCGGAGTAGACGAAGTGGCTACAAGAAGAAAATTGAGCAGAAGGTCTTGGTGGACGAATTCGATGGTGGTAGATGTCGATGGCGATTGAGTTGTTGCGGTAGTCGATTTCGGGGATTAGACCCGTATTTTCCGCTTGTATGAGCGTGGCGTCGCTCGTGGAGATGAACTTGTTGGCGTTGATGATGACCACGATCGGTGGTGGCGGCGACGATGCGGCGATGTTGTTGGTGTAGATGGTTGTCGGCGATGATGACCACGAGTGATGAAGGTGCATCCCTTTGTTGATGGCGAGGCGCATACTTGGGATGTGTGTCCCGGTTGATGTTGACGGAGACGATCCGGCGTGGTCGATGACGACGTAGCCAGAGATGCGTCGACGCCGAGGTTGAAGTAGAGGCGCGTGATGACATACGGCTGTGGACGACACAATCCGATCTATGATCAGCGAAAGAAGAAGAAACGTTGGTCAAGCGGCGGGCGAGAAAATTTTGGCGAAGTAAGATCTAATCTACTATTGCACGGCCTCCGGCGGAGAACGATCTTCCCGGGGGCGGCGTGGCAGAAGAGGTGGCTAAACCCTAGGCGGAGCGAACTGCTCTGATACCATAAAATATTGCGGAAGTATAGATTGTATTGATATTGCAAAAGGTGATTACGTCATAATCCCTTAGGCTGTTTATATAGTACTAGAAGACTTGGGAGGCAAGAAGACTACTAGAGATAGAATTTGATTACAATATGAAACTACCTAATATAACGTAACCGGCATATACTCTAACACTGTTGTCGGGCGCCACCGTCGATTCAGGCCTCGGCAGACGAATTCCTCCCGCCGGGAAGGCCGCCGCCACTGGACGACCATGTTCCCAACCCGCGTTTCGCGACGGAGATCTAGCTTAGGGCGGAAAAATAGCCATGTATACAAACTTTTCTACTCTATTGATTAAAGAACGGGTTCAAGATCTTATAACAAGTTACATTACATAATTCCTAGTCCACTAATTCACTTCCGTTTCCGCTGTCCTCACCGTCCTCCTTTCTCCTCATCGGATTCCACGATTTCGGCATTGTTCGCCGCACAGAGGATCTCTTCGCGGTGAGCCGCATCGATGACAGTGTACTTGGTGCGGCCATGGATGGCCCAGAATCGCTCCCTTCCTGGTTGCGTAGATCTGGGTGCACCCGCCACCCGTGAACGACGCACAATCCTAGCTCCGTCTTTCGCTCCTTCTTGAATAGATCCGGCCAATACGAACTCGTAGGCGCGTACCGTGGCATCACACTCTTCCGCTCCGGCAGCTGGCGGCGGCGCGCCTCGATGTTCCTCGCCAACTCGAATCCAGTTGAAAGCGACACCACCAGCACCCTGCGTAGCTGATTCGCCAGCAGGGGGACCGTCGTGCGCAGCGGCATGACGATGTCGAAGTGCACGAACATCACCGCCTCGTAGAAGTTGAGCGTCGGCACCTCCATGGCGGCATATGGTGGAGAGGGAGGGGATGGATGAGAAAGGAGCTCCGGTCCACGACCCTATTTGTACACGAAGACAATGAAACGATGGAATCAAAAACAAATATTCTATTTTATTGATCAGCGATACGGTGCCTGTTCCTTCCTGGCCCGCGCGGAGGGGAAAATCTCGTTTTTCTCGGTACGCTTTACGTGTTTTCTGGGCTGAAGATATAAGGGTCCAGAGATGCTCTAACTGTATTGATGCTTTGAACTGAAAATAGATTGTTGCAGAGCGCACGTGCAGGCACCAGAGGCGATGCAATGATGTTTTACTACCTGCCAAAATTCCGCTGAAATTCTGCGTTCTGGTATGGCCACGTCTATGGATAGGTTGCCGTATCTCTGCTGCCCATGCCGTGTGTACAAAATAAAAAAAATAATGATAAGATAGACTAGCTCCAGGTCCACGTAAACATGATGATGAAGTGATCAGAGGTTTTGAACGGCCACTGACTTTGGCAATACTACATGTTAAAGTGAAAAGTTGAAAAAAGAAATGAAGAAGGCTCTGGCTAGAATGTCGGACTATCGACTGCTAGTCACTCAACTGGAGATGATGAGGCCAGTGTAAACAGACACACCGAGCAAAGCAAGCAACCGGGACTTGAGGGGCAAAACAAAATGGCCAATCTTCAATGTCGCTTTGATGCGTTGAAGACTATCGAGGAAATGAGCTAAGTGATTCAGTCCCTCGCTGCTCACTAGCACACTCCAGTAGTCACTATTTCCAATTCGATGCATATCTGTGGTTCTCATGATCACCAGCCCAATAATGAGTGCTGGAAGTTCCACTGAGATTCTTATGGTTCATCAGACAGAAGCAATCCAAACATCCAGTTACCAGGGGAAGTAGTAGGAATTAACCCTGAAGTTCACCGGAGAAACTTAAGTTAATCCAGACCTACAACAGATTATCTTAGTTTACCTGACCGATCAAGCAGCGGCAGAAGGAGACCTGTACTAAATACAACTGCAGCTCGCTCCGCCTAGGGTTTAGCTCCGTGAAAATGCCTAGCGAGCCAGACAGGAACACATGTTAGAGTATCCATATGTACCTGGAAAAATTTGTCCATAAGCTAGGACCCATATCACATCATAAGCTAATTGATTTACACCATAATATATCTAATTAAACTTGTCTATAAGATGAACCCACGTGTCAGTTAAAGTTGCACACATGCAAGAGAGATGAGAAACTAAAATATTATTCTATTGCTTATAGACAACACACAAGCTTATAGGTCACCCTTAAGATTTTAAACTGTTGGATAGCTTATTGATAGCTTCCACTATGTATGCGGAACTTCTTGTTGACTATTTTTTGCTTATCGGTAGCCTTGTTTCCAACATAGTAGATGCCCTAGTAGGGTCGACATGCCATGACCATCGGCCACCATCGGCAGGGCAGGGGGAGCAACAGTAGGCGTGCTGCTTTCCTCCCTCCGGCCACCACCACACGGCACAACACATGCATGTCGCCGCCCCCATAGGCCGGTCGACCGATCATAGTCGCGTCCCTAGTTTAATGGCAATTCGTATGATATGAGTTACTATCTAGCTAACGGTATCTATCCTTATGGTTGTAAAGACAATCCAGAACCCTGCAGATGAAAAATGTAAGAGGTTTGCAAAAGAGTAAGAAGTCGCTAGGAAGGATGTGGAGCGAGTATTTCGTGTGCTTCAATCAAGGTGGGCTATTGTTCAATACCCTGCTAGAACCTAGAGCACATAGAGGATATGGAATATGATGACTGCTTGTGTGATCATGCATAACATGATCATCGAGGACGAACGTGATGACGGCACTTGAATCAAGGCTGAGACTTTTAGGGTCAGTTGGTTGAGCCAGAGTCAGGTCTAGCATCTTGGGAAGATTTCATATGAGTACATAAAAATTCGCGTCACATGCAGACCCATGATCGACTTCAACTAGATTTGGTTGAGCATATATGGGCTCGTGCGGGAAACCTAAACGTTTAATACCTTGTTTCTTGTAATTTGAAATGACGTTTAGTTGTTTTCTATCTAACCGTGAACTATTTATATGTAATCACTATTTTAATTAGATTATATAATCTAGTTTATTTGCTTGTTAAAATTTATTTTGTAACAAAATCTGCAAACATATAAAATTTCTGGCCAGCGCGCACAAATGTATCGCGACGCTGGGTGCGATCGACCGGACTGGCCAGACCACGATCCAAAAGCTAGCATGAACCGACCCAAACGGATAGAAAATGACCGTTTGGGTCGGTCGGTGGAGATGCCCTTAAATAAATCTCACGGTTAAGATTAAAAATCTATAAATTTTAGATCTTATCTCTAACCGTGACTGTAAATGGGCTAAAACTGTAAAATTCCGGCGGATGGTCAAGCTAGCCGAGCCTGTAAAACGGCCCGGTCTCTATATCTTCTTACAGTGGCATGAGAATCGGATCCCGCATCTTGGATGGAGCGAACGGCGCGTGGACGGCCCGGGCGCGTCCAGGCCAGAGGCAAGCGGACGATACAGCAGCGGCCTGGCCAAGGGCGAGCAGACAACGTGGGTTGCAGGCCAGGCGGCAGACGTCATTGGTCAGGGCGTGGCCGGGCGACGGGCGGGGCGGGGCGACGGGCCGAGCAGCGAACGAGAGGGGGGGGGGTGCTCGCTGGGACGATGCAGACGACAGCCGTGGTCTGGAGGTTCAAGAGAAGAAGATAAAAAGAAAAAGGTGGACCCTGGGAATACAGTTTCGATTTAGAGGGTCTATTCTTTTCGGCTAAGTTTCGGTCCGTATAATAGGTTTTTGTGGACTGTAAACATGATTTACCGTTTGTATATTTACAGTCATCGCTAGAGATGCTCTTATACCTTAATCAAGTTATTAGAGCTGTTTGCAAACGATTACTGTGGAGTTGCTAGTTTGTGCAACAAAACTTTGAAGTCACTGGTTTGGGCAATGTTTGCCCCCAAAATTTACTGGTACGTGTGCAATTTCCTCTATAGGCTAGCGCTTGAGGCGGGTCGCGTCACACCGTTTCTTGCCGTGCGGTGAACCGTGCGTTCTCCTCCGCCGTGGTGTTGTCGTCACCGGCCGGAGGATGCCATTTATTTGATCTGAGCTGAGAGGAGAGGAGAAGACGAGCGATCATTTGCTGCGTAGTAGTACACTGTACTAGCTCTTTATGTATATGCCGATTGCTCGTGCCTTGTGTCTGCTGTTGGCTTTCGATCGGATCGGTGGTCGCGGGTGAAACAGTAGCGCCACCGTTGTTCTGCCGTTTTGGTAGCGTGAGCACTGCAGCAGTGGAGCTCCCCAACGCAACGAACACTTACATTACATACCATGCCAGAAGAACGATGAAATAGTCCTACACAAAAAAAGGAGCTTGGCACCTGCGGCTGTGGGTTCCATTTTTACGCTCCGGCAAAAAACACAGAATTAACCTAAAGTCGAATAGAAAACATAAAATAACCTGCTTTTAAAAAGATTTCACAATCTAACCTATAAGCTTGGCGCCCTACCAGACGGCTCCATGGTTAGTAGGACGACGCCGTCCGAAACGGCGCCATGGTGCCCATGACGCTTCAATCAACGACGCCATATATCGGTCCGACGTGGTGGTCGTCGTGAGGCTCAGACCCACGTCGATAGGATGGCTCCATGGTAGACGGCGCCATGCTATCAAGCATGGCTCCTCGGCCGACGGCGCCATACCACTTAGCATTCAACCCAGTCATGCATGTATCACATTATCAGCCCCGTCGATATTAGTGTATTCTGATCCTATTTCGGTGCATGCTCACCTATATATGGCGTTGTGACTACATGAACGAAATGTAACACTCCGGCTTCTTTGCGCCAGCGGCTGTCACTTCTGGAAACTCAATAGGATCTCTAGACTAACCCCACAGACCAACACTAGTCTTTTATGCGTAATTTGTCCTCACTCGTGCGTATCCGGTATCCACTTTCCGGTCGGTCACTCGTCCTTAAATTACTCTAGGCTAAATACGCTTAACCTTGAGTTTTTTAGATGAGCTTCCGAAAAAAAATTACAACTTGTTGATATAATTATACTATCAATTTTATTAAGCCATGCGCCAGAGTTTCATGCGAAAGCACTGTATCTATACTGCTCGCTTACTTAGGATCACGTAGAACCACCTTAAGCCTGGTCCGACGGATGAGATGCATGCATGCATGCATATGTGATGTGGACATCTCATCTATTGATGTACCTATAGCTACACATACAAGGACCTATCACTCGATCTCGTGCTAAGCAACTTAACTATCAGGTACTTTCTTTTCTTGAAAATATTCCTCACATACATGAGAATATGATGCTGCCTAAATCAGATGTATTTATTACTCTTAGAAATGATGGACCAAGCATGGATGAGAGGGACAAGCATTGGAGCATGGTCATGCATGGAGATGGCAGCAAGCATGTGATGATCCAAGAGAATGCCACGGATGAAGATTTTAGAACTTTGAGGCCACCATAATGAAGAGAGAAGGCTTGGACGAAATATTCAAGATTAATACTTCACAAATTCGTTCATAGCTTAATATGGTGCTGCGACACCTTTATTTTGGGTCAGGCCCATGTAATTTTCGTAGGTTTTTAATTAGCCACTTTTTAGAGTCCGTATTTGAGGAGAAAAGGACTTCTAGGGTTGGATTCGGCCACCACTTCTATGGCTGGCCGAAACCATACATTTTTCTCCTTAAATACTCGCCTTAGCCGTCACCATAGGCTTGGATTTTGTTTAGACATTAAGTTAGCCATCATAGCAACTTCGCCAAGGCCCGAGCGTCACAGAGGCCTCTTGTACTTCACACCTATACAAGATCCCACATTTTCAATAAAGCTTTCGTCTTAATCCGCAATATCTTAATTGCAATATTAGTTCTTACTTGTTCTTGATTTCAGGTAGGAATTAAGACCCTCGCTGGTCAGGCTCATCGTGTTTCCGCAGGATCGGTAACCTCCAGGAGATGGGCCTAGCAATTGCATTGATCATCATCGAGTAAATATATATAATTGCGTAGTGTACTAATCTGCTAAGAACTACTACTCGGTCATGATCGATTAATATATGCAACCGCCGCCCACCATGGCGGCCGCACGTTAGCGCCGACGAAAAAGTCCTCGTAAGATCGCCTCTAATGCTGCCACCACGACACCTCCTTCTCCCCAAGACCTCGATCTGCGCCTTCCTGAAGATGATGGGCCTAGACGGACGCCCTAGGCCCACGGCGTGATGCCACCGCCTGAAGAAACTGCAGGAGCACCCGCTGTCGCCTGGCCGAGGTCGCCACCCGGACCTCCGTCCCCGGCCCGCTCCATAGACAACGCCGCAACTGGCCATTCGAAGAAGACCGCCACAGCCGCCATCCCTATCACCTTAGGTACTAGGGAAGCGCCGCCACCGCGGCCGACGCCGGCGGCAATGGTGGAGGGATGGGATCTAGAGGAGGGAGGTCGGCGGCGGCAGAATCTAGGGGCCCTCCGACGGCGCCCTGGGGTCGCCACAGGAGGATTATTTGAACTTTAATCCTTATTTTTTGAATGTATCTATATATTTAAATACGTTTAGATACATTCAAATCTAGACAAACCCATATTAGTTATTTTTGAATGGAGCCGGGGAGTACTATACATAACATACTACAATCTGTCTAATACAGTTACAATTATTTATATGTTGCCACATCTACGACTGTACAGGTATGGTATCCGCACCTCGAAGCTAGATTAATATGAAGTCGATCGGTCATCTCTGCATGCATGGCAGAGCTAGGACGAAACCTTGGTATGTACGTACAGTAGTGCAAAGCAAACTGTCGTAGTCCGTTCCAGGGAATATGTGCAAAGTAGCATTAGATCATGCATGGCTGGATTGAATGCAAAGTGATATGGCGCCGTCGGCTAAGGAGCCATGCTTGATAGCATGGCGCCGTCTACCATGGAGCCATCCTATCGAGGTGGGCCTGAGCCTCACAATGACCGCCACGTCGGATCGATATATGGCACCGTTGATTGGAGCGTTATAGGCACCGTGGCGCCGTTTCGGACGGCGTCGTCCTACTGACCATGGAGCCGTCTGGTAAGACGTCAAGAAAATAGGTTATATTATAAAATCTTTCTAAAAACAGGTTATTTTGTGTTTTCTTTATGTCATTAGGTTAATTCTGTGTTTTTTGCCCTACGCTCCATCTATTGCGTAGAAGAATAAGCGCAACACGGAGCACGAGGCACTGAGAAATATGGAATGGCAGCCCCGGTGGTATGGTACGCCGTGGATACTGCCGGCTGGCTGACTGGCCGGAGCAGGCAGAGAATTTTATATCTGTCAGCGGCTTTTCGCCCTCCCTCCATAGCATTTTCTGACCACAAAGACTACTATACCCACGTCAGTGGATGGAGCTGGTTCCACGTCGGAACAGTGGAAAACTTGAATCGAGGAGAAGCCTGGACCGCCCACCCCGACAGGCCTCCGTGCACGGTCATCTATACCTAATAATAAAGTACGAAGTGTTTTTTCCAGTCCAACATTTTTTTGAACCGTTTTGTCCTCCTATGAGACACCAAATTGTCCACCAATGCCACGTTGCAAGTTTCTCTATGGTTCCATTGATTCCGTACGAGATCAAAATTTCTACCAAAAAAACAAAAGTCAACAGCTCAATTGGTGCACTAAAGAGGCCCACGAAAAATTGATCAATCGGTTCTTCTCCGCTGATGTAGAAAATATTAAAATAGTACCACCTCGCTCTGTTATGATGGCTCTGACGTGTTTATATACGATCCACGGTTTGCCTCAAAATATCCACAGCAACCTCTGATATCAACATGCAATAGTACTATCGATGTGGCTCCATGGATGGATTTGGACCGAGAAAGAGAGATTAGGGTACAGCCTTGTGCATGTTCGCCTAAAGATGCCTAGGAGACTGAGCCGCATCGGCCGTGTGAGGAGGCCTCGGGACTCAGCAGTCAGCACAACGCTTCTGTCCTTGGATCAAAACGCCCATCTCAGGCGTGGGAGGTAGAGGGGGGCTATGGTCTCTGCGCCGAACTTGTGCTCTGCACGGCGTGCGCCTGGCATGTTGTGCCATCTCTCCAACAGCTGACAACGAGCAGTAAATAAATAGTTGGCGAGAAAAGCAGTTTCAGAAGCCATCGAGGCTTGCTAGATGCTAGGCAAGGGAGACATGAGACAGCCATGGCAGCGTGTTATATTATATTATGCATGATACTTGGAACAAGTCATACGTCCTGTTTAAAATATTTATTTTATTTATGATGGTGTTTTTCTATGCACATGCAAAGTATCTTTTTAAACACTATACTAATGTTTATGGAATAGATCCCATAAGATCAACAATCTTGCTCTTTCACAGCAACGCGCGGGCATTTTGCTAATAATAATAAAACCGTGGACTGTTGCCCCCCTCTTGCTCAAAGTCAAAGGCGCAAAGCTGCGACTGTTTAACGACCGGCTGCGTCTGGGGGACGGCATTGACCTCATCTTTGTAATTTAGCCCGTGGCGCCACGCGCGCTGCAATCCTAGGCCTAGCGAGTGCGTCCATTCTGCTGAGTTTAGCTGATGCTGCTGATTTTGGTTGTTGTTGGTGTGTGTGATTGGGAGTTTGATTGATTGATGGAGCTTACCCTGCTTTTGCCGAACTAATCATCCACTAAATTGATTCGGCTAGAGATGTAGGGCGGCTATATCCCGTAGCTTCCGGGGATGTTTTTATGTAAACTGATCGTATTTAGCTACTACTATAGTAGCTAGCTTGCCTTCTCTAATCTGCATATGTAAGCCACACACATGCAAAGGCTTATTGTTGTTCTCCATCATACTCTGAAAACAGAATGTTGCAGAGCGCACGTGCAGGCACCAGAGAGCCGATGCAATCATATTTTACTACCTGCCAAAATTCCGCTGAAATTCTGCGTTCTGGTATGGCCACGTCTATGGATAGCTTTTGCGGCATCTCTGCTGCCCATACCGTGTGTACAAAACAAAAAATAATGATAAGATAGACTATCTAGCTCCAGGTCCACGCACGTAAACATGATGAGTTGATCAGAGGCTCGGAAGGGCCACCGCCACACACTTTGGCAATAGAGTACATACACGGTAAAGTGAAAGGTTGAAAGAATGTCAGTCGTTTAAAAAAAAAAAAGAATGTCAGACTAGTCACTCAAAGGGAGATGATGCGGCCAGTGGCTCAGTGTGAACAGACACACCGAGCAAAGCAAGCAACCGGGACGACGTGAGGGGCAAAACACAATGGCCGTCTTCAATGTCGCTTTGATGCGTTAAAGACTATAGAGGAAATGTGCTCAGTGATTCACTCCCTCGCTGCTCACTAGCACACTCCAGTAGTCAATATTTCCACTTGCATGCATATCTGTGATCACCAGCCCAATAATGAGTGCTGGAAGTTCCACTGAGACTCTTATGGTCCATCAAACTCGAACAGAATCAATCCAAACATCAGTGGATGCACTCGTATGAGCAAAGAAAAACGTCCAGAATTAACCGAGAAGTTTACCGGAGAAAGAAATAAAGTTAACCCAGACCTACAACAGATTATCTTAGTTTACCTGCCTGAACTCGTAGCGGCAGAAAGAGACCTGTACTAAATAGAACTGCAGCTCGCAGCAGAGGCACAGACAAAACGCCTAGCGAGCCAGACAGGAACGCATGTTACTGGTAGGGTCGGTCGACATGCCATGGCCATCGGCCACCATCGGCAGGGCAAGCAACAGTAGGCGTGCTGCTCTCTTCCCTCCTGCCACCACCACACGGCACGGCAGTCGGCATGTGCATGTCGCCGCCCCCACCCACAGCCCACAGCCTGGTCGACCGATCATGGCTGCATCCCTAGTTTAAATTTTACTGACAGTTTACTATGGGCTTGATGCCAAACTAAGACCCAGTGCTACTTGTGGACTACGGGAGTGTCGTCACAGCCACGAACAAACAGACGAAGCGATCACGTGCAGTGCAACTGTGCAAGAGAGAATGTGGATTCGCGACGATAGTAGTATACTACTAGTATAGAAAGCCCAAATTAGCACCACTCTCATAATATATAAGCATTTATAACTTTTGTATGTATAGGTTACCTTTCGATCTGACAGGACAGGACAGGGTATGCGGTTACTACTAGTCTATGCACATGTTGTTTTCGATCGGTGGTGGAATGGAACTAGCTTTGTCAGGTTCGCCCTAGAACTGAACTGCTGGCTGGCTCAACTTACCCAAATCTCCCATGAAAAATGAGCTTGGGTTGGTTGTTGCCCAGGAGTTTCTTTTACCGAAGCGATCTGTGTGTTGTGTCATCTGGCGTTGCAGCACTGCGGCTTCCCTTGCTCCAGCTTCTCCCAGAGGCACAGCATCTGGCCGGGGGACTGGTAGTGCGCCGTGAGGTACTCCTCCACGCACCCGAACTGGCAGAACCTCCCGCTGTGGACGTACTCCACGCCGCCGGTAGCAGTCGCCGTGCCGTTGAACTGCCCCACCCACATCCCCACGCTCACGTCCTCCATCTTGAACAGCTGCGGAAATATATTCGGGACGCAATCATCAGTTAAACTACGCCCGTGCACACACGGATACAATACAGTACAATCATAATACAGTGTCTGGTGGATACAGCTTTTTTTTGCCTTTTCTGATACGGGCCAATCTTTTCAGCCCACGCATGATTGGGCCCATGCCTTTTTTCATGGTTTTTTCAGTCAAAAGCAGAGCACCTCGAGCACCACTGACCTCGAGTACTTTTGTGGAATGTAAAATGCAGCCACTGCATACACATATGGAATGAACACAACGAATGTTAAAAAGTGCAGAGAGAGAGAGAGAGAGCTTACGTTAAGTCTACCCTGCTCCAATTCAGTCACGACGAAGTTGGCGATGTCAGAAGAAACAATGTAGCCAGGACCATCAGCGTAGGGCGGGTACGTCGCCCTGGGCCACTCCTGGAATTTTAGTGGAGAATGTTTACACAAGAGTTCGATCAGCACAGGGCAAAAACTCAATAATGGTGCGCCAACGAACGCGCTAACGACATACAGTTGGCCAGCATGATTACGTGCATGAGACAATTAACATATTCGTGTGGACTACAGATACCGATTTGCTCGTGTGGTTCTCATGAAGTGGTAGCAACCCACATGTTCCAATACTGTATTATTGTTTTTGCAAATCGAGGACAATAGCACACCGTCTCTATTGCTAAACTGTCCAGGAACTGTAGTACTAAGACTGATAGCGCAGCAGGCTGTTCATGAAACCGGTAAACCTTTGCAACGGACTCGGCCAACAGAAGCTAGCACTAGTAGTTTAATATCTACTCCTTTCTAGGGAAATTTAATGAGCTATTCTGTGCTCTGTTCACAAAAAAGTACTGATTTGTTATGTTTGATGTCAAAAACATGTGACTGTCTGAGAGATGCTCTTTCAGTCTTTGCCAATATGACTGTCACCCGAGTATTTAATTACTTTTGACCGCTTAAGTAAAAGAGATAAAAGTCGAATAAGAGCCAACATGTGTTGCATCAAGATGATATTTGGTTGTGACATTTGCGAGAACAGGAAAAAAAATTCAGTGGTTCACTTCACCTCATACGAAACAGCCCATTTTCCTTCTCGGAGTGGTCTGTGGTAGTAGTTCATGTTCCCTACATAGAAGCTTTTGTCATCTGGAATTTTCTTGACTTCAGCCATAACTGAATCGAGTCTAACGAAGGTATCATCATCGCACTTCATGATGTACTTCGCCGAAACAACATGAGCCTTCCAAGGACAAAGTGAAGAAAAAACAAACATTGAGAAGTGGCTTTGCATAAGAACTGTCAGAAAGATACTACGAATACTGTGCGGCTATGTGTTATATCCATCCTTGTGCTACATACCGCATACTCGTAAATGGCAACCGTCTTCAGAACAACCAGATCGTAGCTATCAACAAAAGGCACAATGATAATGTCCCTGAAAAACTCAGCTTCTTTCTTCAAGTCTTCATTAACTTCTTTTCTGCCATTCTGCCCTGAAACATGGTTCAGTTATAAATCTCTTTATGAGAAGAAGGGAAAGAAAAGTAGCAAAACTAATGGATAGGAATTACCAAGGCAACAAAAAAACGAGCCATGGTACTAGACGAATTTCGTACTGCAGACATCCATGATCTCCTCACAGCCATGCGCTCAGTGAAGTGGCTTCCAGCTGAAAGAATGCCGATGAACAGCTCTACAGGTTCTTCAGGGTGAGGGGCTTTCAGTTCGGCCAGCAACTCCAGATTTCTTTGTACAATGTTTGGATGAGCCGTGGGCAATGTACCAGCAACCATTGATTTAACCGCAATATCACCATTTACTTGCACCGTAGCGGCGTCCTCAAGAATAAAGCCCTTGAAAGAACAAATGTAATGCATGGGCACATCAGACTTCAAAAAAAAATCAGACAACCTCTCTAATATACACTCGAATCGCAACAAAGATGTGCACGGTTTCAGAAGGAAGCACTACTTACAATGCGATAAGGAAAAGATGCGACATGCCTTCCATCAACTTGAACATGATAACCTTCCAAACCAGCACTCAGTGTTAGAATAAACAATTCATCCTCCACAAAAGGATAAGGCCAATCTATCAAATCTCTCCTTTTCTGTCCAGCAACATGGTCACGCGACCACACCCTCTTCAACTCCTCAAATGTACCACCAGTGTTCCAGGCCCATTGCTCACATTTCACCGATCCATCAACTGCACCAGGAGAGCAATATAAGAAAATTTGGCAACGATGACCATCTAAACTGCAGCCATGTTTACCATTTTCTCAGTTCAAACTATTTACGAAAAAATTACCATTAGCCCCAAAGCATTTGAAAATAATTTACCATCAAATTGCCAAATGGATATCCCATACAAATAATGTAAATACCAAATACGAGTACGTCTGAAAGTATATATGGAGAGGTTGAGCAGCAGTACCGTACATGATTGTCTCCTCTATCCCTATTTGAGTTACCAAAGTAAAATAGGAAAAAGGTGCAATTTTCCATGAAATCTTGTTCGTATGAGAAATGACACATTATGGACGACCTAGTAGGCCGGGGGGTCTCATCCTCCATTTTGAAAAAAATGGGCGACCTAGTAATGGTACAGTATCCACTGCTGATCACAAATGCAGTTAGGATTTTTAGATGATTAATGCACTAAGTTAGACTTGGTTAAACCGGTGAGCTCTCCACTTCTCACATTTTAACCCTGAACTAATTTGCAGAAGTTCAATTTTCAACCTTAAACTCTGAAACAGGTTGTTTTTAACCTTGAGTTATTGAGTCCGCTTACTTTACCCCCTTGACACATTAGCACTTTTATTGACAGCATCCTAATTAAAAAGAAAATCAGGATATTTTAAAAAAAAAGTTTTAGAAAGATCCAGAAACTCTGGAACTTCAGGGAATTCGAAAACTATCCAAAAAAATATAGAAGAAAATCAGAATTTTGGGTACAACACCCCATAACACGCAAATAATTCAGAAACATTCTTGAATTATCGAGTATGATCGAGAGGGTAGATGCATGGGTGGATCCAGATGTGTACTTGGGTGTACAATTGTACACCCAATATTTTGAGAGGAAGAACTTTTCCAATGTATTATACACATATACATGATAATACTAAAAGTTTGACTATTTGTTCATGCTTGTACACCCATTATTCGAAACCTGGATCCGTCAGTTGGTAGATGTAGGATAATATGCCTCATCCCAACCTAAATTATGTAAGTCTTATAAGATGCATTTTACAATTGATTTTCAATCATACAAACTCAACCATTATTTACAGTTTGAACGCACATGATGTCACATTAAGCCCTGAGGAATACTATTAGTTGCATTTTATATTTCTATTTCTCTATCTTTTCTATTTATTTTTATTTTTTCTTCTAATTATTCAGATTTTACTGAAGCTACTAACTTGTATGAGTGATAATAGTTGTCAGCCATGTGCCATACGAGTCACAACTGAAACCTGCCTAAAATATGATGTTGGGGTAATATAAACGGCTGACAAGTTCAGGTTTAAAACAACTGGTTTCAAAGTTCAAGGTTGCAAATTGAACTTCTGCAATAGTCATGGTTGGGAAGTGGACATTTTTCTTGAGAAAATGCTTAATTGGAAAGTTTCAGCGTCTAGTCTAGCCCTCCTATTTACTCTTGCAGAAGAGAAATAGAAGAACTTAGGCATGAAGATTGCCATTAGAGGAGCAAAGAAACAATCCATGGACAACCTATACCAAATGTGTCAATGGCTCAATGCCACAGAAGTTCTTTTTCTATATAATGCAATAGCACCCAGCAAAATATAAGGTGAGCACCTGAGTCATCAACACAAATGAGGCAAGTCTATTATTTATCAGAACTTAGAAGTATCAGAAGAAAGGAAAACGTGTCATCTATGTCAAGAACCAACTATGTGTGCTCTGTGCTGAATCGAACTCATTTAGGTGGGGGACTGTATGTACAATCCCACTACCCAGGTTCATGTTTCGTGGATCTTCACAGGAAATTACCTAAATACTCCTACGTATTCTTGGGCACATTCAACAGGCCAAAATATGCGAGTGAATGGTCAATCTAATATCCATGCATGATTTGACTAAATGATCTCATTTCACTCTTGGAAAAACATCGAGCAAAAAATACCCAAAACACAAAAAGAACTTGATGGCATTCATATTTCTCCCCTCTTTTTAACTTAGGAAATGTTGAAGTGGCACGGTGTACATCAATGCCAAGGGCCATGGATCAAGATCAGTAATTCTGGGTAAGGCAGTATAGTTATCAAACATGATGAGTGATGATACTGCACTTTTTGACAGTCCTTTCTCTCTCCGCACATGAACACCATCAAGGCATCATATTACAGCAATTCATGGCACAGGACAAACGCTACGAATCATTGAAATTACCGAAAGGAAGCTGTAAACTTTTCACCAAACCTAGTACGATGGAGCCACAATTCAGATTAAGCACCGACCACGAAACATGACACTGAATTGCAGATCATTACGACCAAGGAGAGTTTCAGCAATGCCTAGTCTAGTCATCCTATCTATTCTCGCCGAGGAGAAACAGAAGCGATTAGCAGATATAGTACGGAGGAAGATGATGGTACGAAGATTGCCATTAGAAGAACAAATAAATAATTCATGGACAAACTATACCAAATGTGTTAATGTCACATAAGTTCATTTTCCATATTATGCAATAGTACCCCAGCAAAATATAAGGTGCGTACATGGGTCGTCAATACAAATGAGGCAAGTCTAATTTTTATAGAAACTTGGAATTATTGGAAGAAAGGAAAACGTGTCATCTATGTCAAGAACCAAATATGTGTGCTGAACCTAACTCATTTGGGTGGGGAACTGTATGTACAATCCCACTACCCAGGTTCATGTCCTTCGTGGATCTTCAAAGGAAATTACCTAGCTCCTCACAGGTATTCTTGGGAACATTCAGCAGGCCAAAATATGAGAGCGAATGGTCAAATCTAATATCTGTACATGAATCAACTGAAGGATCATGTTTCACTGTTGAAAAAACATCCAGAAAAATAAAATCCCCACATCGCTCCTCAAAACTTGTAGACATTCATAATTCTCCCCTCTTGTTAACTTTGGAAATGTTAAAATGGCACGGTGCACATCAATGCCAAGGGCCATGGATCAATATCAGTAGCTAAGGTAGTACACTGATCAAACATGGTGAGTGATGATGCCGCACTTTTTGAACAGCCCATTCCTCTCTCCACACACGAACACCAGCAAGGCATCATATTAGGAACATTAGCAGCACAGGACAACAAACACTACGAATCATTGAAAATTACCAAAAGGAAGCTGTAGCTAGCCTTTTCACCAAACGTAGTAGTACTGCTATGTGCTATCGACCACAATTCAGATGAAGCACCAACAGCGAAACATGACACTGAATGCAAATCATTGCCACCAACATACAAGCCACTTGGTTAATTACCAGCACATACGTACTACTAGTAGTGGTCGCACACGATTGAACTGGTAAAAGCCTAGAGCGAGCTCCCATAGATTGGTTGGTAATCGCTAACAGCTGCGCTGATCCTCCTGTCTGTGTACTAGTGATATATGTCGCCGTGGAATTTCAACGAAGTGAAATTTGAAGGTGAAAAGTGGAAGGGTAAAGAGTGAAGGCACGCACCGGTCTCCTCGTCGGGGCGCCGCCAGCCGACGCAGCGTTGCGCGGGGCCCCACTGGCCGCGGAAGCGGGTGTTGAGCTCGATCACCGGGCGGCCGCTCCAGTCGCCCCGGAGGCGCGGGTTGAAGTGGAGGATCGTGGACGCGGCTTCCCCGTCTCCCGCGCCCCGGAGCTCCACGGCGAACTGCGAGAGGCCGTCGCCGGGCACGCGCCGCGGCGAGGCCACCACCGTGACGTGGGAGCCCAGCGCCAGGCCGCAGGGCAGGGCGAGGACGCTGCCCGCGGTCCGGAGCTCCTCGCCGGACCGCGCGACGGAGGGCGGGCACCGGGGAGGCTCGGGGATCCTCGCGGGCGACGCCGCGGCGGCGGTGGTGGGGACGGCGAGGACGTCGCGGAGGAGGCGCCCGCCGTCGCGGAACGCGCGGACGGCGGCCGCGTGGAGCGGCGTGGTGGCGTTCAGCGCGCGGAAGTCGACCGTGGAGATTTCGAGGCGGTGGCGCGGGGAGGCGAGCTGGTGCGGGCGCGCGGCGTCGGCGTCTGTGGCCGCGGCGGCCGTGGCCGTGACGGTGACGGCAACGGTGGTGGGGCCGAGGCGGTCCGGGTGGTGGAGGGAGAAGGTGGCGAAGCAGAGCAGCGCGGCGAAGGGGAGGAAGAGGAGCAGCGGCCGGAGCAGGCCGGCGGCGGTTGCGCGGCGCGGCGGCCGCCGCATGGCCGGCTGTGGCTTTGTCGGTATCGCTTGCGGGGGGGCGGAGCTGGTTCCGAGGATGGAAAGGGTGCGCGAGTCTTGGAATTTTTCGTGGGGGTTTAAGACGGGAAGGAGATGCCGCCGCTCTGTCTGTCGCTAATACGGAGGAGGATCATTTGTTTCCTTCTTCTTCGGCGTGCGCCCGCCCGCCGTTTTGGCCTCTGCTCCTCCTCCTCTGCCTTGTGTGTACACTCAAAACGTTTGGGTTTGCTTGGGGCATAGCATACCACGGTACACAGGTACTACCGGTTGCTTTACAAGACATTGAAGCTTGAGGCGGTGCAGCTTTAGATTAAGGATCACTAGTTTGGTACCCTTGTACCTTGATTTATTTGTGCAAGAAATCTCTGTTGGAGCTTCTACAAAGCATGCCAATTATGTCCCACAAAGCAATCTTAATCTCTTTTTACCATAAGTGCAATTGTATTTAGGGCATGTACCATGGTAGGGGAGATATGCCATGACTTAGTCATCTAGAAAAGACAATAGATATAAATTATAAAATACACTATATCTTATTGTCATCTCTAATAATTAATGAGTTGCTAAGAGAAGATATACGAATATACTACGATACAACCTTCCTTATTAATTTCTAAGAGATCAACATTAACTAAGAGATGATGACAACCTTTTCTTTCTTATTTTCCCCCTTCTCCAACTAAACAAATATCCTAGTACTCACTTCATATCGTAAGATTTCATTTTACGTTTTGACACGGTTATCAAGATTTACATTTGACTATTATTTTTTTATTATATATAGTACTCCCTCTGTTTCAAATTACTCCGCCGGCGCGCTTATGTAGGTGAACTAGTACTTCCTCATTTTTCATTCAAAAAAATCCTCGAATTTTTGAAATAGATAGTATGAAATATGTACTACGTATACCAAAAATTTTAAGAATTTTTTGATGAAAAATGAGAGAATAGTAGGCCACCTAGATAAGCGTGCGCGCGGAGTAATTTGAAACAGAGGGAGTACTATGTATAAGCCACAACAAAAGAATAGCATTATGGATATACTTTGCGATATGAATCCCTAAATGCGATTTACAAGTTCTCCAATATAAATATTCAAGATCAACATTTGTAGTCAAAGTTGCAAGTTTGACTTAAATTTGTGGCATGGAGTGAATAGTAATTAGCATGCAGTTAAAGGGACAAGTGAGAAAATACGTAGAATGCAGTTAAATGGGTAATAATAATGTAGATGTGCCGCTGCTGTATGGTAACGAAAGAGAGATGTGATAGACGGTAAGGCTGCTGCCACCTAAGACTAGCCACAATGGGGAGTATAGCATATAGTAGTATCATGCATATGATACTAGTATATGATACCATCTTCACAATGCATAGTATCATATAGTAGTATTATAGTCTTGGTGTATTTATTGTTTTGTAGAATCTCAATGTAAAATTATGGACTAGATTTGTTTGGGACTAATTTTTCTAGTTTTATGTGCTATGATACCGTATCTACCTATGATACCAACACAATCTCTTTCATTATTAATTGCTATGACACATAAGCATTTTGCATGCATGTGGTGCATGATACCACCTATGATACCCCTATTGGGGCTAGTCTAAGTGTCAGGGTTGGATCTTCTCCGGAGTAAAAACCTAAGATCTTGTCATGCTAGTTAGACTGGACGATTACTGTGTTGTGCACTGTTACGTCCCGAAGGCTTGTTTTGGAGAACCTTTTTGGGAAATGATCTGGATCCCCCGGACGATGGGGGGTTCCCATCGTCCTCCTCCCCTGTGTTTATCCCAAAATCGCCCTAAATTTTGTTTTTGCTGCAAAATGGTCCGCTTTTGCTACATATGTCCCCGTTTTTGCTTTCGAAGCAAAAAACGGTTCGTTTTAGAAATAGAACGTCTCGCCGGAGACCATGCAGCAAAAAAAAGTTTTCGGTTTTGCTGCATTAGCATAATTTTTTTGCTGCATGGTCTCCGACGAGGGTCATCAATGAGTTGTTTTCGACGATGTCTTTGGCAAAATTTGTTTTGCTGCATTAGCATATTTTTTTTGCTGCATGGTCTTCGGCGAGGTCTCCGACGAGACGTTCTATTTCTAAAACGAATCGTTTTTTTTCCTTCGAAAACAAAAACGGGAACATATGCAGTAAACGCGGGATGTTTTACAGCAAATGGACACGTGTCAACACGGAAAACAGGACGATAGGAGCTCCCCATCGTCCGGGGGACGTCTAGCACTTTCCAACCTTTTTGGAGTGTCTGTGTCGTCGCCCCTCCTCGTTCTGATGTGAGTATCTGATTGATTCGGCTGGGACTTTGTTTTTCCTTTTTCCTTTTTTTCTCTCTCTAACGTATGCACCCTGCCATTGTGCAGCCAAATTTTCCACTTTTGTTGTGTTTTTCTTTTATAGAATTAGAAAAAGTCAGTAGTGGCAAATAGTATCATAGTCGTTTCCAAATTCGCGCATGCAGGGCATGCCGTCACATTCATTATCTCGTTTATCCTTTATATGCGGTTTAGGACGCGTTCTGTATTATTTAGTGTAAACAAATCATGTGCCGTCGTATCGTACGCTCCACGGTGCAAAACGAGATCAGCAGCAGGACAAAAGCACCTTTCAGAAGGGAGCAGACACGCACGGCCCGGTCAGGCACGCGTGCACGCCCAGAGCTGCGCCTCCGTATGGGCGCACTCGTGAAATCCCACACGTGCCCCGTCCACGTATCCGAAATTCCGAATGGCCCCTAGCCTACCTACTGTAGAAGTCTGGTGCCGCTCGCCCGGGAAGTCCAGATGGCGAAGCATGCATACGGTCCACGCGGACGCCGTGGAATTCTGGACGGATGCCGACGAGACGAGGAGGACGTAAGGGAGACGTGGCAGTTGGCACGGCGCGCCCGCCCGGCGGGTGCCGACATAGCAGAGCAGGCGAGAAAATTCTTGGAGGCCACGTACGTAGAGGCGCTGCCATTGGGCGAGTCTGTCTGGTTAAGCGGCGGTGCTGGCGTACGTATCCTATTCCTATCGCCGGGGTGTATTACGTCAGTCAGTCAGTCAGTGCATCGTGACGACGCCGCAACCTCGCTCGTGCGTGTGGTCAAGTCTTCCCGGCCAAGAAGAAGGTCGTCCAGACTCCAGAGGAGGAGGAGGAAGCACGGTGCTCGTGCGGCCCAGGAAAGGAGACGTGGCCAGGTCGCATCTCTTCGGCCCGCTAAACGGCCTGGACGAAAATTTCGGCCAGCCTAAAACTTCCCAATCCCGAGCTGGCGATTCATTTGAATTCCCAGAATTTAAATCAGAATTCGGCGAGATACGAGCAAATTTAAACTAAATTCGTACTAATCCGGTGATATATAGGATATAGGCAGAATCGATTCATTGCATAGACTATTTAGACCGGAATTTAAACTAAAAACATGATAACATAAACTAAAACGCAGTCGGCGTCGAGAGCGACCTAGTTCATGCCGAGGCTCCGGTAGAACTGGGTGTCGTAGTCACCGTCGTCATCGTCGTCGTCACTAGGCGGGCGGCTGTCGTGGTA
Organism: Avena sativa; assembly: GCA_916181665.1. Classification (NCBI taxonomy): domain Eukaryota; kingdom Viridiplantae; phylum Streptophyta; class Magnoliopsida; order Poales; family Poaceae; genus Avena; species Avena sativa. The sequence continues at coordinate 293,616,296 of OV702296.1, forward strand.
TTACCAACGAGTACGTCATGGAGGGGGTTCTCACAGAGCGTGTTTAGAGAGGACGGGGGAAGGCGGCAAGTTGGCAGATACGAAGTAACACAGCTTATCCAGGTTCAGATTCCATGACGGTGGCAGAACCCTACTGCTGCTATAAATCACTATAAGGACAATACGCTGAGTTACAAGGATCGATTCGCTGTGCGCGATGATATCACTTATGCCCTAAAGGTTTCCATAGGTTCGGTTTATAAAGACGCCAGAACCTAGGGTTACAGGGTAAAGTCCTAGCCAAACAGGTTATAGAGTTCTACATTGATACTAACTAGTCTTCGTGTCTTGCACTCCAAGGATCCGGGTGTTGGAGATATGCCCTAGAGGCAATAATAAATATAGTTATTATTATATCTTTGTGTTTATGATAAATGTTTACATTCATGCTATAATAGTATTAACAAGGAAACATTAATACTTGTGTGATTTGTAAACTAAAATAGAGTCCCTAGTAAATCCTCTTTATAATACTAGCTTGTTGGTTAATAAATGATTGTGGTTTCCCTATCATGAACATTGAGATGTTATTAACAACAAGATCATATCGTTAGGAGAATGATATGGTGGACATACTCCTATAGATAAGTGTACCATAAAGATCAAGTCATTTTAATAGTTCAATTGTTATATGCTTTCTGATACATAGTAACATAATTCCTTCGACCATGAGATCATGCATATCACCTTCACCGGAAGGATGCTTTGATGACATCAAACACCACACCCTAACTGGGTGGCTATAAAGGTGGCATTGAGTGTTCGGAAAGTATTCGTTGAGACACATGGATCAAGAGTGGGATTTGTCCATCCATATGCCGGATAGATATACTCTGGGCCCTCTCGGTGGAATGTCATCCAATTAGCTTGCAAGCATGTGACTGGCTCACAAGGGATCACATATCACGGGAACGAGAAAAGAGTACTTATCAGTAACGAGGTTGAACTAGGTATGCAGAGATACCGACGATCATAACCTCGGATAAGTAAACTATCGTGAGACAAAGGGAAATTGGTATCGTATGTAAGTGGTTCATTCGATCGCAAAGTAATCGTAGAAATATGTGGGAGCCATATGAATTTCCAGATTCCTCTATTGGTTATTGTTCGGAGAAGTGTCTCGATCATGTCCGCATAATTCACGAACCGTAGGGAGACACACTTAAGGATTCGACGTTGTTTGAGTAGTTATGGAATGATGAGTAAGAGACCGAATGTTGTTCGGAGTCTCGGATGGGATCCGGGATATCACAAGGAGATCCAGAATGGTCCGGAGAATAAGATTCATATAAGGAAAGTCCTGTTTCGGGGTTGGAGAATGGTTCCGGTGTTTTCATCGGGAATGTTCTAGAAGGTTCTGGAATGTCCGGCACTCTGGAGGGGAAGGGTACATGAATGTGTTATATCAAGTTGGTATGATTGCATCATGTACTAGGTGTCATCGATGAACAAAATAAAGGGTTTAATCAAATCCTAGTTTGAAAAGTCAAACGCCAATTTGAAAAGTCAAACGGCTATTTTGTGAAGTGGAGGGGAAGGTGGAAACCGAGTTGGGGAGGAGTTCCTCCCCTCCACCGCCGGCCCCCTTGGGAAACCGAGTTGGGGAGGGACTCCCCTCCCCTGGCGCGCCCCCTCCACCTATATAAGGAGGGGCAGGGCTGCCCCTCCTAGCACCCAACACCTCCACCCGCAAACCCTAGCCCTAGCTGACGGCCCCTCCTGCAGCCGCCGCCGCTGCCGCCTAGCTAACCCTAGCCGCCGGCCAAGCCTCCTTATCGGTGCATCTAAACCCTAGATCGCCAAGGATCCCTCTCATAGTCCACCATACTCGCTTCGGCTTAAGGCGAAGCCCTGCGAGATCTCCCCTCTACTTCCGGTACCACGCCGTTGTGCTGCCGGAATCGCGAGGAGAGTGCTACAACCTCCGCTTCCTGCTGGAACAAGGGAGAGAAAGGTCTTCATCGAGTACCGAACGTGTGACCGACTGCGGAAGCGCTGCCGGAACGCAGCGCCGGAAGGATCGTCTACGCGATCTTGAGATCGGCAAGAGTACGACTACATCACCCACGAGAATCCGCTCTCGTTAAACACTTTGGAATCTTCGAGGGTGAGTTATTCCATCGACTCGTTGCTACAATCTAGTAGATAGATCTTGGCTTGTTTGTTTGTATGCGGTAGAATTTTTTTGTTTTCCATGCTACGAAACCCTACAGTGGTATCAGAGCCGTGTCTATATGTAGATATGTTGCACAAGTAGAACACAATGGTCATTGTGGGCGTTGATGCTTTTATTGTCGATTGCTTCTTGTGTACTTTGCATCTTGCGGGATGGTGGGATGAAGCGGCCTGGGCTAACCTTACATGACATCGTTCATGAGACTTGCTCCACGCTTGACATGCAACTTGTATTGCATAAGTGGCTTTGCGGGTGCCTGTTTCTCCCAACATAGTTAAGATCCAATTTACAACGGGTGATTGACAATACTAGTATCAATGTTGTGGTTCTTGTTCGTAAGTTAGAACGACACTTATTGAAAGCCCCAAACCACGTAAAACATGCAAAGAAAGTAGAAGCGTCTAACTTTGTTTTGCAGGGGTGTGCAGTGATGTGATATGGCCATGATTGTGATTATATTTGATGTATGCAATGTTCCTTATTGTAAGTTGGCAACCAGCAGGAGCCATATGGTTGTCTTTAATTTATGTTAAGACCCGCGTGTCTATTCAAAGTAGTTGTAATAGTTGAAGCTGGTGGACGACAACCATGAAGCGGCGTCATTGACCTTGATCCAATGCCGGTGATGATGAAGATCATGTTCGTGCTTGAAGATGGAGATCGGAAGCACAAAGAAGAAAGGCCATATCATATCACATATTATGAATTGCATGTGATGTTAATCCTTTATGCATATTGTATTGCCTAGTTAACGACGGTAGCATTATAAGATGATCCCTCATGCACATGAATTTCAAGTCCTAAAGTGTTCACCCTTAGTAAGCACCGTTGCTAAAGCTTGTTGTTTCGAAGCACCACGTGATGATCGGGTGTGTTAGATTCCTCAAGTGTATACAACGTGAGCAAGCCAGATTTGCTCATGCGGAAGCTAAGGTTTGATCTTGACGAGCCTAGCATGTACAAACATGGTCTTGGAACACGGATCACCGAAAGGTAAAGCATGAATCATATAGTAGATATGATGAACATGTCGATTGTTCGCCATTGAAACTACATCAACTCCCGTGATGATCGGTTTTGATGTGGTGGATTTGGTTCGTGTGATCACTAAAACAATGTGAGGGATATTGTTTTGAGTGGGAGTTCACCTAGATTAATTTAACTATTAATTAGAACTCAATTTGTCATAAACTTAGTCTAAACTATTGCAAATATGTTGTAGATCAATGGCAGTCCCTACCATCAATTTTAATGCGTTCCTAGAGAAAGAAAACTTGAAAAACAATGGAAGCAACTTCGCGGATTGGTTCCGCAATTTGAGAATTGTCCTCACAGCTGGTAATTTGACCTATGTGCTGGATGCACCGCTAGGTGAACCACCTGCAGATACTGCTACCGATGAAGTAAAGAATGTTAACCTTACTTGGAAGACTCAGTACTCCACAGTTCAGTGTGCTATCTTGTATGGTTTAGAATCGGAGCTTCAGAAAAGGTTTGAGAATTCAGACCCACATGATATTGTCCGTGATCTCAAATTGATCTTTGAGATTCACGCGGCGACTGAGAGCTATGAGGCTTCTGAAAATTTCTTTAACTGCAAGATGGAAGAAGGCAGCTCCATCAGTGAGCATGTGCTTAAGATGTCTAGGCACGCAAACAAACTTCAAAGCTTGGGTATAGTGATTCCTAATGATTTGGGAATTTACCGTGTCCTTCAATCACTACCACCAAGTTACAAGAACTTTGTGATGAACTACAACATGCAAAACATGAACAAGACGTTGCCAGAACTCTTCGCCATGTTGAAATCTGCAGAAGTGGAGATCAAGAAAGAGCACCAAGTGTTGTTGGTCAATAAGACCACCAAATTCAAGAAAGGCAAGTCTAAGCAAAAGGGACACTTCAAGAAGGGTGGTAAGAAAGTTACCGCACCGACAAAGAAGACCAAGGCTGGACCTAAGCTTGATACTGAGTGCTTTTACTGCAAGGGAGAAGGTCACTGGAAGCAGAATTGCCCAAAGTACTTGGCGGATTTGAAGAACGGCAACATCAAGAAGAAAGGTATATCCGATATACATGTTATTGATGTGTATCTCACTAGTACTCGTAGTAGTGCTTGGGTATTTGATACTGGTTCGGTTGCTCATATTTGTAACTTGAAACAGATGCTGCAGAATAAACGGAAGCTAGCGAAGAACGAGGTGACGATGCGCGTGGGAAATGGATCAAAGGTTGATGTGATCGCGCTCGGCACGCTACCCCTTCATCTACCATCGGGATTAGTTTTATACTTAAATAATTGTTATTTGGTGCCTGCGTTAAGCATGAACATTATATCGAGATCTTATTTATTGTGAGACGGTTACTTGTTTAAGTTCGATAATAATGGTTGTTCGATTTATATGAGTAATATGTTTTATGCACATGCACCTTTGATAGATGGTCTATTCTTATTGAATCTCGATAGTGGAAATACACATATTAATAACATTGAGGCTAAACGTTTGAAATCGAGTGATAACTCGACCTATATGTGGCACTGTCGTCTTGGTCACATTGGAGTGAAGCGTATGAAGAAACTCCATTCCGATGGAATTCTTGAATCACTTGATTTTGAATCACTTGAAAGATGCGAAGTATGTCTGATGGGAAAAATGACTAAGACTCCATTTTCTAGTATGATGGAGCGAGCTACGGACTTATTGGAAATCATACATACCGATGTGTGTGGTCCAATGAGTGTAGCATCGCGCGGTGGTTATCGTTATGTTCTTAACTTCATGGGTGACTTGAGTAGATATGGGTATATCTATTTCATGAAACATAAGTCCGAAACTTTCGAGAAGTTTAAGGAATTTCAAAGTGAGGTAGAGAATCAACATAACAAGAAGTTTAAATTTCTACGTTCTGATCGTGGAGGTGAATATCTAAGTTACGAGTTTGGTGAGCATTTAAAGAAATGTGGAATACTTTCACAATTGACACCGCCGGGAACACCACAGCGTAATGTTGTGTCCGAACATCGTAATCGAACTCTCTTAGATATGGTTCGTTCTATGATGTCACTTACAGATTTACCGCTATTATTTTGGGGTTATGCATTAGAAACAGCCGCATTCACTTTAAATAGGGCACCATCTAAATCCGTTGAAACGACACCGTATGAATTATGGTTTGGGAAGAAACCTAAATTGTCGTTCCTTAAAGTTTGGGGTTGCGAAGCCTATGTAAAGAAGTTACAGCCGGACAAGCTTGAACCCAAAGCGGAAAAATGTGTCTTCATAGGATACCCGAAGGAAACTATTGGGTATACCTTCTATCATAGATCCGAGGGCAAAATCTTCGTTGCCAAGAGTGGATCCTTTCTAGAGAAGGAATTTCTCTCGAAATAAGTGACTAGAAGGAAAGTAGAACTCGACGAGGTTGTTGAACCTTCTCTCGAACTTGCGAGTAGCGCAGCACCGGAAGAAGTTCCTGTGGCGCCTGCACAAATTATGTAGGGTTTCGTAGCATGGAAAACAAAAATTTTCTACCGCATACAAACAAACAAGCCAAGATCTATCTACTAGATTGTAGCAACGAGTCGATGGAATAACTCACCCTCGAAGATTCCAAAGTGTTTAACGAGAGCAGATTCTCGTGGGTGATGTAGTCGTACTCTTTCCGATCTCAAGATCGCGTAGACGATCCTTCCGGCGCTGCGTTCCGGCAGCGCTCCCGCAGTCGGTCACACGTTCGGTACTCGACGAAGACCTTCCTCTCCCTTGTTCCAGCAGGCAGCGGAGGTTGTAGCACTCTCCTTGCGATTCCGGCAGCACAGCGGCGTGGTACCGGAAGTAGAGGGGAGATCTCGCAGGGCTTCGCCTTAAGCCGAAGCGAGTATGGTGGAGTATGAGAGAGCTTTGGTGATCTAGGGTTTAGACACACCAATTAGAAGGCTCTAAACCGGAGGCTAGGGCAATTAGAAGCTCTAACTTGACGGCTTGGGAGAAATCCCTAGGCTGTGGCTAGGGTTTAGGTTTAGAGAAGAGGGACTTGTGTACTAGGAGGGGCAGCCCTGCCCCGCCCTTTTATAGGTGGGAGGCGCGGCCAAGGGGAGGGGAGTCCCTCCCCAACTCGGCTTGGAGGTGGGCCGGCGGTTGGAGAAGGGAATCCCTCCCCAACTCGGTTTCCCACTCCACCTCCTCTTTCCAAAACTTGCCGTTTGACTTTCAAACTAGCCGTTTGACTTTTCAAATTAGGATTTGAATAAACCCTTTATTTTGGACAGCAATGACACCTAGTACATGATGCAATCATTCCAACTTACAATGACACATTCATGTACCCTTCCCCCCCCCTGGAGTGCCGGACATTCCGGAACCTTCTAGAATGTTCCCGATGAAAACACTGGAACCATTCCCTAACTCCGAAACGGGACTTTCCTTATATGAATCTTACTCTCCGGACCATTCCGGATCTCCTCGTGATATACCGAATCCCATTCGAGACTCCGAACAACATTCAGTCTCTTTCTCATCATTCCATAACTACTCAAACAACGTCGAATCCTTAAGTGTGTCTCCCTACGGTTCGTGAATTATGCGGACATGATCGAGACACTTCTCCGAACAATAACCAATAGAGGAATCTGGAAATTCATATGGCTCCCACATATTTCTACGATTACTTTGCGATCGAATGAACCACTTACATACGATATCAATTTCCCTTTGTCTCACGATAGTTTACTTATCCGAGGTTATGATCGTCGGTATCTCTGCATACCTAGTTCAACCTCGTTACTGACAAGTACTCTTTTCTTGTTCCCGTGATATGTGATCCCTTGTGAGCCAGTCACATGCTTGCAAGCTAATTGGATGACATTTCACCGAGAGGGCCCACAGTATATCTATCCGTCATATGGATGGACAAATCCCACTCTTGATCCATGTGTTTCAACCAATACTTTCTGAACACTCAATGCCACCTTTATAGCCACCCAGTTACGGTGTGGTGTTTGATGTTATCAAAGCATCCATCCGGTAAAGGTGATATGCATGATCTCATGGTCGAAGGAATCAGATAATTATGTATCAGAAAGCATATAGCAATTGAACTATTTAAATGACTTGATCTTTATGCTACGCTTATCTATAGGAGTATGTCCACCATATCATTCTCCTAACGATATGATCTTGTTGTTAATAACATCTCAATGTTCATGATAGGGAAACCACAATCATCTATTAACCAACAAGCTAGTATTATACAGAGGCTTTACTAGGGACTTCAAATTAAGTTTACAAATCACACAAGTATTAATGTTTCCTTGTTAATACTATTATAGCATGAATGTAAACCTTTATCATAAACACAAAGATATAATAATAACTACATTTATTATTGCCTCTAGGGCATATCTCCAACAGTCTCCCACTTGCACTAGAGTCATCTAATCTAGATTACATGGTAATATACCGAACACCCATGGCAGTTTGGTGCTGGTCATGTTTTGCCCTCGGGAGAGGTTTAGTCAACGGATCCGCCACATTCAGATCTGTGTGTACTTTGCAAATCTTTATATCCCCATCTTGGATATGTTCTCGAATAGCATGGAAATGTAGCTTGATGTGCTTCAGCTTCTTGTGTGACCTTGGTTCTTGCGCATTGGCTATGGCGCCCATGTTATCACAGTAGATAGACATTGGGTCCAGCGCACTAGGAACCACACCCAGCTCTGTAATGAACTCTTTCATCCATATCGCTTCTTGTGAAGCTTCTGAAGCAGCCATGTATTCCGATTCAGTTGAAGATCTCGCCACAACGCTTTGCTTTGCACTCCTCCAGCTAACTGCTGCACCATTCAAAATAAATATGTATCCAGATTGTGATTTAGAATCATCCGGATCGATGTTCCAACTAGCATCGGTGTAACCATTAACAATGAGTTGTTCATCACCTCCATAAGAAAGAACCATATCCTTAGTTCTTCTCAAGTACTTAAGGATGTTTTTGACCGTTGTCCAATGATCCACTCCTGGATCACTTTGATATCTGCTAGTTAGACTAACAGCATATGCGATGTCGGGTCTAGTACATAGCATGACATACATTAGAGATCCTATGGCTGAGGCATAGGGAGTCTTACTCATCCTTTCTCTATCTTCTGCCGATGTCGGACTTTGAGTTTTACTCAAGGTCGTATTGGGCAACATGGGCAAGAACCCTTTCTTGCTATCTTCCATTCCAAACCTCTTTAGAACTTTGTCCAAATATGGACTCTGTGACAATGATATTTGGCGCTTTGATCTATCTCTATAAATCTTTATGCCTAATATGTAAGCTGCTTCGCCAAGATCCTTCATTGAAAAACTATTATTCAAATATTCCTTGACACTATTAAGAAGGTCTACATCATTCCCAATCAACAATATGTCATCCACATATAGTATTAAGAATGCTACAGAGCTCCCACTCACTTTCTTGTAAATACAAGCTTCTCCATAAGTTTGTATAAAACCAAAACTTTTGATTACCTTATCAAAACATTGATTCCAACTTCGGGATGCTTGCTTCAATCCATAGATGGACCGTTGAAGTTTGCATACCTTGTTAGCATCTTTAGGATCGACAAAACCTTTGGGTTGCATCATATACAACTCTTCATCAATGTCTCCATTGAGGAATGTTGTTTTGACATCCATCTGCCATATCTCATAATCATAATATGCAGCGATTGCTAACATAATCCTCACAGACTTTAGCTTCGCTACTGGAGAGAAAGTCTCATCATAGTCAACTCCTTGAATTTGTCGAAACCCTTTTGTGACAAGTCGAGCTTTATAGACAGTAACATTACCATCAACATCTGTTTTCTTCTTGAAAATCCATTTGTTCTCGACAGCCTTCCGGCCATCCGGTAAGTCCACCAAAGTCCATACTTGGTTTTCGTACATGGATCCAATCTCGGATTTCATGGCTTCTTGCCATTCATTGGAATCTAGGCTCATCATTGCTTCCTCATATGTCTCAGGGTCATCGGTGTTGTCCACCAACATGACACTCATAACGGGATCATACCAATCTGGAGTGGTACGAGCTCTCGTTGACCTGCGAGGTTCTGTAGCAACTTCGACCGAAGTTTCATGATCATCATCATTAGCTTCCTCTCTAATTGGTGTAGGCACCACAGGAACTTCTTCCGGCGCTGCGCTACTCGCAATTTCGAGAGAAGGTTTGACAACCTCGTCGAGTTCTACTTTCCTTCCAGTCACTTCTTTCGAGAGAAATTCCTTCTCTAGAAAGGATCCATTCTTAGCAACGAAGATTTTGCCTTCGGATCTATGATAGAAGGTATACCCAATAGTTTCCTTCGGGTATCCTATGAAGACGCATTTTTCCGCTTTGGGTTCAAGCTTGTCCGGCTGTAACTTCTTTACATAGGCTTCGCATCCCCAAACTTTAAGGAATGACAATTTAGGTTTCTTCCCAAACCATAATTCATACGGTGTCGTTTCAACGGATTTAGATGGTTCCCTATTTAAAGTGAATGCGGCTGTTTCTAATGCATAACCCCAAAATGATAGCGGTAAATCTGTAAGTGACATCATAGAACGAACCATATCTAAGAGAGTTCGATTACGACGTTCAGACACACCATTACGCTGTGGTGTTCCCGGCGGTGTCAATTGTGAAAGTATTCCGCATTTCTTCAAATGCTCGCCAAACTCGTAACTTAGATATTCACCTCCACGATCAGAACGTAGAAATTTAATCTTCTTGTTACGTTGATTCTCTACCTCACTTTGAAATTCCTTAAACTTCTCGAAAGTTTCGGACTTATGTTTCATGAAATAGATATACCCATATCTACTCAAGTCATCCGTGAAGGTAAGAACATAACGATAACCACCGCGCTATGTTACACTCATTGGACCACATACATCGGTATGTATGATTTCCAGTAAGTCCGTAGCTCGCTCCATTATACCAGAAAATGGAGTCTTAGTCATTTTACCCATCAGACATGCTTTGCATCTTTCAAGTGATTCAAAATCAAGTGATTCAAGAAGTCCATCGGAATGGAGTTTCTTCATACGCTTCACTCCAATGTGACCAAGACGACAGTGCCACATATAGGTCGAGTTATCGCTCGATTTCAAACGTTTAGCCTCAATGTTATTAATATGTGTATTTCCACTATCGAGATTCAATAAGAATAGACCATCTATCAAAGGTGCATGTGCATAAAACATATTACTCATATAAATCGAACAACCATTATTCTCGAATTTAAACAAGTAACCGTCTCGCAATAAACAAGATCCCGATATAATGTTCATGCTCAACGCAGGCACCAAATAACAATTATTTAAGTATAAAACTAATCCCGATGGTAGATGAAGGGGTAGCGTGCCGACCGCGATCACATCAACCTTTGATACGTTTCCCATGCGCATCGTCACCTCGTTCTTCACTAGTTTCCGTTTATTCTGCAGCTCCTGTTTCGAGTTACAAATATGAGCAACCGAACCAGTATCAAATACCCAGGTACTACTACGAATACTAGTGAGATACACATCAATAACATGTATATCAGATATACCTTTCTTCTTAATGTTGCCGTTCTTCAAATCCGCCATGTACTTTGGGCATTTCCGCTTCCAGTGACCTTCTCCCTTGCAGTAAAAGCACTCAGTATCAGGCTTGGGTCTAGCCTTGGTCTTCTTCATCGGCGTGGTAACTTTCTTACCACCCTTCTTGAAGTGTCCCTTCTGCTTAGACTTGCCTTTCTTGAATTTGGTGGTCTTATTGACCAACAACACTTGGTGCTCTTCTTGATCTCCACTTCTGCAGACTTTAACATAGCAAACAGTTCTGGCAACTGCTTGTTCATGTTCTGCATGTTGTAGTTCATCACAAAGTTCTTGTAACTTGGTGGTAGTGATTGGAGGACACGGTAAATCCCCAAAGCATTAGGAATCACTATACCCAAGCTTTGAAGTTTGTTTGCGTGCCCCAGACATCTTAAGCACATGCTCACTGACGGAGCTGCCCTCTTCCATCTTGCAGTTAAAGAACTTTTCAGAAGCCTCATAACTCTCAATCGCCGCGTGAGTCTCAAAGATCAATTTGAGATCACGGACAATATCATGTGGGTCTGAATTCTCAAACCTTTTCTGAAGCTCCGATTCTAAACCATACAAGATAGCACACTGAACTATGGAGTACCGATTCTTCCGAGCAAGGTAAACATTCTTTACTTCATCGGTAGCATCAGCTGCAGGTGGGTCACCCAGCAGTGCATCCAGCACATAGGTCAAATTACCAGCTGTGAGGACAATCCTCAAAATGCGGAACCAATCCGCGAAGTTGCTTCCATTTTTTTTCAACTTTTCTTTCTCTAGGAACGCATTAAAATTGATGGTAGGGGCTGCCATTGATCTACAACTTATTTGCAATAGTTTAGACTAAGTTTATGACAAATTGAGTTCAAATTAATAATAAAGTTTAATCTAGGTGAACTCCCACTCAAAACAACATCCCTCACATTGTTTTAGTGATCACACGAACCAAATCCACCATATCAAAACCGATCATCACGAGAGTTGATATAGTTTCAATGGCGAACAATTCGACATGTTCATCATATCTACTATATGATTCATGCTTTACCTTTCGGTGATCCGTGTTCCTGAGACCATGTCTGTACATGCTAGGCTCATCAAGATCAAACCTTAGCTTCCGCATAAGCAAATCTGGCTTGCTTACGTTGTATACACTTGCGGAATCTAACACACCCGATCATCACGTGGTGCTTCGAAACAACAAGCTTTAGCAACGGTGCATACTAAGGGTGAACACTTTAGAACTTGAAATTTATGTGCATGAGGGATCATCTTATAATGCTACCGTCGTCTACTAAGCAATACAAGATGCATAAAGGATTAACATCACATGCAATTCATAATATGTGATATGATATGGCCTTTCTTCTTTGTGCTTCCGATCTCCATCTTCAAGCACGAACATGATCTCCATCATCACCGGCATAGCATCAAGGTCAATGACGCTTCTTCATGGTTGTCGTCCACCAGCTTCAACTATTAAAACTACTTTGAATAGACACGCGGGTCTTAACAGAAATTAAAGACAACCATATGGCTCCTGCCGGTTGCCAACTTACAATAAGGAACATTGCATACATCAAATATAATCACAATCATGGCCATATCACATCACTGCACACCCCTGCAAAACAAAGTTAGACGCCTCTACTTTCTTTGCATATTTTACGTGGTTTGGGGCTGTTAATAAGTGTCGTTCTAACTTACGAACAAGAACCACAACATTGATACTAGTATTGTAAATCACCCGTTGTAAATTGGATCTCCACTATGCTGGGAGAAACAGGCACCCGCAAAGCCACTTATGCAATACAAGTTGCATGTCAAGCGTGGAGCAAGTCTCATGAACGATGTCATGTAAGGTTAGCCCGGGCCGCTTCATCCCAACATCCCGCAAGATGCAAAGTACACAAGAAGCAATCGACAATAAAAGCATCAACGCCCACAATGACCATTGTGTTCTACTTGTGCAACAGATTTACATATAGACACGGCTCTGATACCACTATAGGGTTTCGTAGCATGGAAAACAAAAAATTTCTACCGCATACAAACAAACAAGCCAATATCTATCTACTATATTGTAGCAACGAGTCGATGGAATAACTCACCCTCGAAGATTCCAAAGTGTTTAACGAGAGCAGATTCTCGTGGGTGATGTAGTCGTACTCTTTCCGATCTCAAGATCGCGTAGACGATCCTTCCGGCGCTGCGTTCCGGCAGCGCTCCCGCAGTCGGTCACACGTTCGGTACTCGACGAAGACCTTCCTCTCCCTTGTTCCAGCAGGCAGCAGAGGTTGTAGCACTCTCCTCGTGATTCCGGCAGCACAACGGCGTGGTACCGGAAGTAGAGGGGAGATCTCGCAGGGCTTCGCCTTAAGCCGGAGCGAGTATGGTGGAGTATGAGAGAGCTTTGATGATCTAGGGTTTAGACACACCAATTAGAAGGCTCTAAACCGGAGGCTAGGGCAATTAGAAGCTCTAACTTGACGGCTTGGGAGAAATCCCTAGGCTGTGGCTAGGGTTTAGGTTTAGAGGAGAGGGACTTGTGTACTAGGAGGGGCAGCCCTGCCCCTCCCTTTTATAGGTGGGAGGCGCGGCCAAGGGGAGGGGAGTCCCTCCCCAACTCGGCTTGGAGGTGGGCCGGCGGTTGGAGGAGGGAATCCCTCCCCAACTCGGTTTCCCACTCCACCTCCTCTTTCCAAAACTTGCCGTTTGACTTTCAAACTAGCCGTTTGACTTTTCAAATTAGGATTTGAATAAACCCTTTATTTTGGACAGCAATGACACATAGTACATGATGCAATCATTCCAACTTACAATGACACATTCATGTACCCTTCCCCCCCCCCCCCCCGGAGTGCCGGACATTCCGGAACCTTCTAGAATGTTCCCGATGAAAACACTGGAACCATTCCCTAACTCCGAAACGGGACTTTCCTTATATGAATCTTATTCTCCGGACCATTCCGGATCTCCTCGTGATATCCCGAATCCCATTCGAGACTCTGAAAAACATTCAGTCTCTTTCTCATCATTCCATAACTACTCAAACAACGTCGAATCCTTAAGTGTGTCTCCCTATGGTTCGTGAATTATGCGGACATGATCGAGACACTTCTCCGAACAATAACCAATAGAGGAATCTGGAAATTCATATGGCTCCCACATATTTCTACGATTACTTTGCGATCGAATGAACCACTTACATACGATATCAATTTCTTGTATCAATCTGGAAACCACAATCATCTATTAACCAACAAGCTAGTATTATACAGAGGCTTTACTAGGGACTTCAAAATAAGTTTACAAATCACACAAGTATTAATGTTTTCTTGTTAATACTATTATAGCATGAATGTAAACCTTTATCATAAACACAAAGATATAATAATAACTACATTTATTATTGCCTCTAGGGCATATCTCCAACAAATTAGAGAGGAAGCTAATGATGATGATCATGAAACTTCGGTTGTAGTTGCTACAGAGCCTCGCAGGTCAACGAGAACTCGTACCACTCCTGATTGGTATGATCCCGTAATGAGTGTCATGTTGGTGGACAACACCGATGACCCTGCGACATATGAGGAAGCGATGATGAGCCCAGATTCCAATAAATGGCAAGAAGCCATGAAATCCGAGATTGGATCCATGTATGAAAACCAAGTATGGACTTTGGTGGACTTACCAGATGGCCGGAAGGCTGTCGAGAACAAATGGATTTTCAAGAAGAAAACAGATGCTGATGGTAATGTTACTGTCTATAAAGCTCGACTTGTCGCAAAAGGGTTTCGACAAATTCAAGGAGTTGACTACGATGAGACTTTCTCACCAGTAGAGAAGCTAAAGTCTGTGAGGATTATGTTAGCAATCGCTGCATATTACGATTATGAAATATGGCAGATGGATGTCAAAACAGCGTTCCTCAATGGAGACATTGATGAAGAGTTGTATATGATGCAACCCAAAGTTTTTGTCGATCCTAAAGATGCTAACAAGGTATGCAAACTTCAAAGATACATGGATTGAAGCAAGCATCCCGAAGTTGGAATCAACGTTTTGATAAGGTAATCAAAAGTTTTGGATTTATACAAACTTATGGAGAAGCTTGTATTTACAAGAAAGTGAGTGGGAGCTCTATAGCATTCTTAATACTATATGTAGATGACATATTGTTGATTGGGAATGATGTGGACCTTCTTAATAGTGTCAAGGAATATTTGAATAATAGTTTTTCAATGAAAGATCTTGGCGAAGCAGCTTACATATTAGGCATAAAGATTTATAGAGATAGATCGAGGCGCCTAATATCATTGTTACAAAGTACATATTTGGACAAAGTTCTAAAGAGGTTTGGAATAGAAGATAGTAAGAAAGGGTTCTTGCCCATGTTGCCCAATACGAAGTTGAGTAAAACTCAAAGTCCGACAACGGCAGAAGATAGAGAAAGGATAAGTAAAACTCCCTATGCCTCAGCCATAGGATCTCTAATGCATGCCATGCTATGCACTAGACCCGACATTGCATATGCTGTTAGTTTAACTAGCAGATATCAAAGTGATCCAGGAGTGGATCATTGGACAGCAGTCAAAAACATCCTTAAGTACTTGAGAAGAACTAAGGATATGGTTCTTTCTTATGGAGGTGATGAACATCTCGTTGTTAATGGTTACACCGATGCTAGTTGGAACACCGATCCATATGATTCTAAATCGCAATCTGGATACGTATTTACTTTGAATGGTGCAGCAGTTAGCTGGAGGAGTGCAAAGCAAAGCGTTATGGCGAGATCTTCAACTGAATCAGAATACATGGCTGCTTCGGAGGCTTCACAAGAAGCAATATGGATGAAAAAGTTCATTACAGAGCTGGGTGTGGTTCCAAGTGCGCTGGACCCAATGTCTATCTACTGTGATAACATGGGCGCCATAGCCAATACGCAAGAACCAAGGTCACACAAGAAGCTGAAGCACATCAAGCTACATTTTCACGCTATTCGAGAACATGTCCAAGATGGGGACATAAAGGTTTGCAAAGTACACACAGATCTGAATGTGGCGGATCCGTTGACTAAACCTCTCCCGAGGGCAAAACATGACCAGCACCAAACTGCCATGGGTGTTCGGTATATTACCATGTAATCTAGATTAGATGACTCTAGTGCAAGTGGGAGACTGTTGGAGATATGCCCTAGAGGCAATAATAAATATAGTTATTATTATATCTTTGTGTTTATGATAAATGTTTACATTCATGCTATAATAGTATTAACAAGGAAACATTAATACTTGTGTGATTTGTAAACTAAAATAGAGTCCCTAGTAAAGCCTCTTTATAATACTAGCTTGTTGGTTAATAAATGATTGTGGTTTCTGAAGGGAATATGCCCTGAGAGGCAATAATAAAATGTTTATTATGTGTATTCCAAGTATATGATAGATGTTTATTTTGCATGCTATAATTGTATTAATACGGAAACGTTAATACATGTGTGTTTAATAAACAAATAGAAAGTTCCTAGTTATGCCTCTCTCATAAACTAGTTCGTTGATTAACAAGATGATCACGGTTTCCTGATCATAGACATTGGATGTTGTTAATAACGAGATCACAACATTAGTGTAATGGTGTGATGAACATTCATCCAAAGTATAGCATTACGATCAAAGTCATTGAGTTTATATTGCTATAAACAAACTACGAAGTAATCCTAATCCTTAGATCATGAGATCATGCCAATCACTAACACCGGAAGAGTTTCTTGTTGACATCAAACGTCACTCCGTAACTGGGTGATTATAAAGATGGCTCCAAAGCTACTAAAGTGTTACGTTGAGAATCATGGATCAAGAGTGGAATTTGTTCATCCCGATGACGGATAGATATGCTCTGGGCCCTCTCGGTGATATCACATTGGTTAGCTTGCAAGCAAGTGATTTGATCACTAGAATGTTATATCACGGGAACGAGAAAAGAGTGCATGTCAGTAACGAGATCAAACTAGGTATGGAGATACCGATGATCGAATCTCGTACATGTAATATATCGTGAAACAAAGGGATTAAGATACAAGCGTAAAAAGGTTCCGACAATCACAGGAAAAGTCATCGTTGAATGTGTGGGAATCAGTATGGATCTCCAGGTCCCGCTACTGATTATTGATCGGAGAAGGGTCTCGATCATGTCCGCATTATTCGCGAACCGTAGGGTGACACACTTAAGGGACACTGGCATCCAGTTGGAGCAAATGTTTCATGCCGAAAGAATAAACAAGCGCAGGAATTTATTTCACTAGATACCGAAATAGGTTTTCGGGTGAAATTGCATAAAGTTGTTATGCATGTGAAATGGAATTCTAGCAAGGGGTTATTTGTGAATGTTTGTCATTAAAGTAATTGACAAAATTCTGAATAAAATAAAAGAGTTTTATTTAATGAGAGTTTGCATTAAATTTGGTGGAAATTTAATGGGAATTTGAGTGGACTTTTGAGTGGAGAAAATTGAATTGTGAGTGGAGTGTCCACCCACATGAATGAAGGAGGGGAGGGGGCAGCCCCATGGCCGGCGGCCACCCCCTTGGGTGCCCCCCTCCTCCTATAAAAGGAGCCCCTCCTCTCACTTGTCTCTCACACCTCCTCGTGAAGGATCTCTCTCCCCCTCTAGAATTTATCCCCCATGGTCTCGGACTAGCGAGATACATGTTCCCGGTGGCTATTCGGCAAGAAAGGGTTGTGCTTCCGCTGCATCGCTGGAGCGAGGAGGCGGAGGTTGCCCGGTGTCTTGTACGTGTGTGCGAGCACGGATGCGCTGCTGCTTTGCGACGCTAGGACTTCCTCTCGATCTTGAGATCGACAAGAGATCGTCTACATCAACCACGAGTTGAACTCGTTAAGCTTTGTCGGTCTTCAAGGGTATGTTCTCTACGAATATGCATCCGCTCGTTGTTTGTATCTAGTAGATAGATCTTGGTACATAGTTCCCATCGTAGAATTTTTTTTGTTTTCTATGCTGCGAACCCTACAGTGGTATCAGAGCCGGATCTATGCGTAGATACTTTACACGGGTAGTACACATATGCGTATGTGGGCGATGATGATCATGTTGTTGCTCCTTTGTTGTAATTTTGGATATTGGTGGCATAGTGGGATGAAGCGGCCCGGACAAACTTTACATGTCCTCGCATATGAGACCTGTTCCACGCTTGACATGCAACTAGTTTGCATAAGTGGCTAGCGGGTGTCTGTCTCTCCTACTATAGTCAATATCTATTTTGCAAGCGAGTTGTCAACAATTTGGTTATCCTCATTGTGGTTCATGTTCGTAGGTAAGAACGGTTCTATCTCGAAAGCCCTAAGCCACGTAAAACTTGCAATGGATAAATTAGAGGAGTCTAGTTTAGATTGTTGCTGGGCTAGTGTTATGATATGGTGATGTTGTAAGTAGAAGTATAAGATGATACTTTTACAACATACATAATGTGTAATCTCCATAGACCTTGGACTTACACATATAGGTATGATAGTGATCATACCACGGTGCACATGATAGAGATCATATGCGGGAACCATATCATTTCACTAATAAACATGTGATGTTTGATAGCATCTTATATTGCTTGTTTAGCGCTTTGTTAGCATAATAAGATGATCCCTCTTTTAAATATCAAGATAAGAATGTGTTCTTCCTTTAGTATGCACCGATTATGTTTTCGTCGCTCCAAGACATCACATGATGATCGGGTGTTCTTGGATCCACGACCATATTTCGGGTGTAAAACAGTTACACACGCGAATACTAAGGTTCTAACTTGGCGAGCCTAGCATGTACAGACATGGCCTCGGAACACGGATCGAAAGGTTAAGCATGAGTCATATAGTTGATATGATGCCCATTTGATGCTCGCCTTTGAAGCTACACCGACTCACGTGATGATCGGACTTGGTGTAGTGGATTTGGTTCATGTAATCACCAAAAAGGCACGAGGGATGTCGTTTTTGAGTGGGAGTTCATTCGTAATATGGATTAGTTGAACTCAATCTATCATACACTTAGTCTAAACTTTACAAATTCTGTTGTAGATGGCACCACCTGCTTTTAATTTCAATGTGTTCATGGAGAAAGAGAAACTAGCAACGAACGGTAGCAACTTTACCGAATGGGCCATGAATTTGTGGATTCTCCTCTCTGCTGCACAAAAGCAATATGTGCTAGAAGCGCCGTTAGGCCCCCCACCTTTTGATGACGCCCCTGACGAGGAGAAGAATGTCTATCAGACTCGTTAGGAGGACCACAACTTAGTTCATTGTGGCATATTGTATGGGCTAGAGCCGGAACTTCGAAAGCGTTTCGAAAATGGCAATGCATTTGATACAATGGGTGAGTTGAAAATGATTTTCGACACACATGCTGCTGTAGAGAGCTACAACGCTTCAGAAAAGTTCTTTAGCTGCATGATGGAAGAGCACAACTCCGTTAGTGAGCATGTACTCAAGATGTCGGGTTACGCCGATAAGCTTGTGTCCTTGGGAATATCGATTCCCATTGACTTAGGCATCCATCGTGTTCTGCAGTCTCTGCCACCTAGCTATAAGAGCTTCCTGATGAACTATAATATGCAAGGCATGAAGAAGTCTCTCCCCGAGCTTCTGTCAATGCTTAAAACTGCAGAAGTGGAGATCAAAGAGGAACATCAAGTGTTGATGATCAGTAGGAACACTGGTTTCAACAAAGACAAGAAGGGAAAACGGAAGGGAAGTAAGGGCGGCAAGCTGGTTGCCGCGCCTGAAAAGAAACCCCGAGTTGGACCTAAGTCTGATACCGAGTGCTTCTATTGTAAGGGGACTGGCCACTAGAAGCGCAACTGCCCCAAGTATTTGGCAGACAAGAAAGCCAGCAAGGCAAACAAAGGTATATATGATATACATGTTATTGATGTGTACTTGACTAGTGCTCGCAGTAGCACCTGGGTATTTGATACCGGTTCAGTTGCTAATATTTGTAACTCGAATCAGGGGCTGCGGAACAAGCGACCGCTAGCAAGGGGTGAGGTCAAGATGTGTGTCGGCAATGGATCAAGCGTTGATGTGATCGCCGTCGGAACGCTGCCTCTCCACTTGCCGTCGGGATTAGTAATAAACTTGAATAATTGTTATCTGGTGCCTGCACTTAGAATGAACATTGTATCTGGATCGTGTTTGATGCGAAGTGGTTATTCATTTAAATCCGAGAACAATGGTTGTTCCATTTATATGAATGAAATCTTTTATGGTCATGCATCGATGATGAATGGTTTATTTCTTTTAGATCTCGATAATAATGTTACACATATTCATAATGTTGATGCTAAAAGGATTAAACTAAATGATGATATATCCGCATATATGTGGCACTGCCGTCTAGGTCATATTGGCGTTAAACGCATGAAGAAGCTCCATTCGGATGGACTTTTGGAATCACTTGATTATGAATCATTTGATACATGTGAGCCATGCCTTATGGGCAAGATGACTAGAACGCCGTTTTCCGGTTCAATGGAACGGGCGACAGATTTATTGGAAATCATACATTCTGATGTATGTGGTCCAATGAGTGTGTCGGCGCGAGGTGGATATCGTTATTTTGTTACTTTCACGGATGATTTGAGTAGATACGGTTATATCCACTTGATAAAACACAAATCTGAAATCTTTGAAAAGTTCAAGGAATTTCAGAATGAAGTGGAAAATCATCGTAATAGAAAGATCAAATTTCTACGGTCCGACCGTGGAGGTGAGTATCTAAGTTACGAGTTTAGCACTCATATGAAAGAGTGTGGAATTGTTTCACAACTCACACCTGCCGGAACACCACAGAGAAATGGTGTGTCGGAACGTTGTAATCGTACTTTATTAGATATGGTTAGATCTATGATGTCTCTGACGGACTTGCCGTTGTCATTTTGGGGTTATGCACTAGAAACTGCTGCATTCACTTTAAATCGGGCACCATCTAAATCCGTTGAAAAGACACCGTATGAATTGTGGTTTGGAAACAAACCTAAGCTGTCATTTCTTAAAGTTTGGGGATGCGATGTTTATGTGAAGAAACTTCAACCGGATAAACTCGAACCCAAAGCGGAAAAATGCGTCTTCATAGGATACCCTAAGGAAACTATTGGGTATTCCTTCTATCACAGATCGGAGGGCAAGGTTTTTGTTGCCAAGAATGGATCCTTTCTAGAGAAAGAGTTTCTCGCGAAAGGTGTGAGTAATCGGAAGGTAGAACTCGAAGAGGTTATTGAACCTTCTCTTCAAAGTATGGCGAGTAGCGCAGCGCCGGAAGTTGTTCCGGAGTTGGCTCCACCTGTTGAAGAGGGAACTAATGATAATGATCATGAAACTCCGAAAGAGAGTACTACCGAATCTCGCAGGTCTAGCAGGACGCGTGCAGCTCCCGAGCTATACGGAAATCCTGTCATGAATTTCATGGTTGATGAAAATGATGACCCTGCGACGTATGAAGAAGCAATGATGAGCCCGGATCCCAACAAATGGTTAGAAGCCATGAAATCCGAGATGGAATCCATGTATGAAAATCAAGTTTGGAACATGGTGGACTTACCTCACGACCGAAAGGCCGTGGAGAACAAATGGATTTTCAAAAGGAAAACTGATGCTGATGGTAATGTGACCGTCTATAAAGCTCGACTTGTCGCAAAGGGATTTCGACAAATTCAAGGAGTTGACAACGATGAGACATACTCTCCCGTAGCGATGCTAAAGTCAGTTAGGATTATGTTAGCAATTGCTGCATATTTCGATTATGAGATATGGCAGATGGATGTTAAAACCGCGTTTCTCAATGGTAATATTGAGGAAGAGTTGTATATGATACAACCAAAGGGTTTTGTCGATCCTAAGGATGCTAACAAGGTGTGCAAGCTTCAGCGATCCATCTATGGATTGAAGCAAGCATCACGAAGTTGGAATCTCCGCTTTGATGAGGTGATCAAAGAGTTTGGATTTGTCCAAACTTATGGAGAAGCTTGTATTTACAAGAAAGTGAGTGGGAGTAATGTGGCATTTCTGATATTATATGTGGATGACATATTATTGATCGGAAATGATATAGATCTTTTAAACAGTGTTAAAAGTTATCTAAACAGCAAATTTTCAATGAAGGACCTAGGTGAAGCGTCATACATATTAGGCATAAAGATCTATAGAGATAGATCTAGGCGCCTAATAGGGCTATCGCAAAGTAGATACCTTGATAAAATTTTAAAGAAGTTTAAAATGGAAAATAGTAAGAAGGGGTTCTTACCTATGACACAAGGCACGACATTGAGTAAGACTCAAAGTCCGGCTTCGGCGGAAGAAAGAGATATAATGGACAAGGTCCCCTATGCTTCAGCCATAGGCTCTATAATGTACGCCATGCTATTTACAAGACCGGATGTGGCACATGCTATTAGTTTGACTAGTAGGTACCAATCGGATCCAGGTTCGGAACACTGGATAGCGGTCAAGAATATCCTTAAGTACTTGCGAAGAACTAAGGATATGTTTCTTATATACGGAGGTGAAGAAGAGCTCGTCGCTAAGTGTTATGTCGACGCTAGCTTTGACACCGATCCGGATGACTCTAAGTCTCAATCCGGATACGTATTTCTCATGAATGGCGGTGCGGTTAGTTGGAGGAGCTCCAAACAACCTGTGGTGGCGGGATCAACAACGGAGGCCGAATATGTTGCTGCTTTAGAAGCGGCTCAGAAAGCAGTTTGGATGAAGGAGTTCATATCCGAACTAGGTGTGGTTGCAAACGCGTTGGACCCAATGGTGATCTATTGTGACAACAATGGTGCCATTGCCAATGCCAAAGAGCCAAGGTCTCACAAGCATTCCAAGCATATTAAGCGCCGGTTTCACTCCATCCGCGAGCATGTCAAGGATGGAGATATAAAGATTTGTAAAGTACATACGGATCTCAATGTAGCAGATCCGTTGACTAAAACTCTCCCTAGAGCAAAACATGATCTACACCAGAACTCCATGGGTGTTAGATACATCACAATGTAACTAGATTATTGTCTCTAGTGCAAGTGGGAGACTGAAGGGAATATGCCCTGAGAGGCAATAATAAAATGTTTATTATGTGTATTCCAAGTATATGATAGATGTTTATTTTGCATGCTATAATTGTATTAATACGGAAACATTAATACATGTGTATTTAATAAACAAACAGAAAGTTCCTAGTTATGCCTCTCTCATAAACTAGTTTGTTGATTAACAAGATGATCACGGTTTCCTGATCATAGACATTGGATGTTGTTAATAACGAGATCACAACATTAGTGTAATGGTGTGATGAACATTCATCCGAAGTATAGCATTACGATCAAAGTCATTGAGTTTATATTGCTATAAACAAACTACGAAGTAATCCTAATCCTTAGACCATGAGATCATGCCAATCACTAACACCGGAAGAGTTTCTTGTTGACATCAAACGTCACTCCGTAACTGGGTGATTATAAAGATGGCTCCAAAGCTACTAAAGTGTTATGTTGAGAATCATGGATCAAGAGTGGAATTTGTTCATCCCGATGACAGATAGATATGCTCTGGGCCCTCTCGGTGATATCACATTGGTTAGCTTGCAAGCAAGTGATTTGATCACTAGAATGTTATATCACGGGAACGAGAAAAGAGTGCATGTCAGTAACGAGATCAAACTAGGTATGGAGATACCGATGATCAAATCTTGGACATGTAATATATCGTGAAACAAAGGGATTAAGATACAAGCGTAAAAAGGTTCCGACAATCACAGGAAAAGTCATCGTTGAATGTGTGGGAGTCAGTATGGATCTCCAGGTCCCGCTACTGATTATTGATCGGAGAAGGGTCTCGATCATGTCCGAATTATTCGCGAACTATAGGGTGACACACTTAAGGGACACTGGCATCCAGTTGGAGCAAATGTTTCATGCCGAAGAATAAACAAGCGCAGGAATTTATTTCACTAGATACCGAAACAGGTTTTCGGGTGAAATTGCATAAAGTGGTTATGCATGTGAAATGGAATTCTAGCAAGGGGTTATTTGTGAATGTTTGTCATTAATGTAATTGACAAAATTCTAAATACAATAAAAGAGTTTTATTTAATGAGAGTTTGCATTAAATTTGGTGGAAATTTAATGGGAATTTGAGTGGACTTTTGAGTGGAGAAAATTGAAGGGCCATTTTGTGAGTGGAGTGTCCACCCACATGAATGAAGGAGGGGAGGGGGCAGCCCCATGGCCGGCGGCCACCCCCTTGGGTGCCCCCCTCCTCCTATAAAAGGAGCCCCTCCTCTCACTTGTCTCTCACACCTCCTCGTGAAGGATCTCTCTCTCCCCTCTAGAATTTATCCCCCATGGTCTCGGACTAGCGAGATACATGTTCCCGGTGGCTATTCGGCAAGAAAGGGTTGTGCTTCCGCTGCATCGCTGGAGCGAGGAGGCGAAGGTTGCCCGGTGTCTTGTACGTGTGTGCGAGCACGGATGCGCTGCTGCTTTGTGGCGCTAGGACTTCCTCTCGATCTTGAGATTGGCAAGAGATCGTCTACATCAACCACGAGTTGAACTTGTTAAGCTTTGTCGGTCTTCAAGGGTATGTTCTCTACGGGTATACATCCGCCCGTTGTTTGTATCTAGTAGATAGATCTTGGTACATAGTTCCCATCGTAGGAATTTTTTTGTTTTCTATGCTGCGAACCCTACAGTTTCCCTATCATGAACATTGAGATGTTATTAACAACAAGATCATATCGTTAGGAGAATGATATGGTGGACATACTCCTATAGATAAGCTTAGCATAAAGATCAAGTCATTTTAATAGTTCAATTGCTATATGCTTTCTGATACATAGTAACATAATTCCTTCGACCATGAGATCATGCATATCACCTTCACTGGAAGGATGCTTTGATGACATCAAACACCACACTGTAACTGGGTGGCTATAAAGGTGGCATTGAGTGTTCGGAAAGTATTGGTTGAGACACATGGATCAAGAGTGGGATTTGTCCATCCATATGACGGATAGATATACTCTGGGCCCTCTCGGTGGAATGTCATCCGATTAGCTTGCAAGCATGTGACTGGCTCACAATATCACGGGAACGAGAAAAGAGTACTTATCTGTAACGAGGTTGAACTAGGTATGCAGAGATACCGACGATCATAACCTCGGATAAGTAAACTATCATGAGACAAAGGGAAATTGGTATCGTATGTAAGTGGTTCATTCGATCGCAAAGTAATCATAGAAATATGTGGGAGCCATATGAATTTCCAGATTCCTCTATTGGTTATTGTTCGGAGAAGTGTCTCAATCATGTCCGCATAATTCACGAACCGTAGGGAGACACACTTAAGGATTCGACGTTGTTTGAGTAGTTATGGAATGATGAGTAAGAGACTGAATGTTGTTCGGAGTCTCGGATGGGATCCGGGATATCACGAGGAGATCCGGAATGGTCCGGAGAATAAGATTCATATAAGGAAAGTCCTGTTTCGGGGTTGGAGAATGGTTCCGGTGTTTTCATCGGGAATGTTCTAGAAGGTTCCGGAATGTCCGGCACTCCGGAGGGAAAGGGTACATGAATGTTTTATATCAAGTTGGTATGATTGCATCATGTACTAGGTGTCATCGATGAACAAAATAAAGGGTTTAATCAAATCCTAGTTTGAAAAGTCAAACGCCAATTTGAAAAGTCAAACGGCTATTTTGTGAAGTGGAGGGGAAGGTGGAAACCGAGTTGGGGAGGAGTTCCTCCCCTCCACCGCCGGCCCCCTTGGGAAACCGAGTTGGGGAGGGACTCCCCTCCCCTGGCGCGCCCCCTCCACCTATATAAGGAGGGGCAGGGCTGCCCCTCCTAGCACCCAACACCTCCACCCGCAAACCCTAGCCCTAGCCACCGGCCCCTCCTGCAGCCGCCACCGCCCTAGGGCAAGCCGCCGCCGCCTAGATAACCCTAGCCGCCGGCCAAGCCTCCTCCTCGATGCGTCTAAACCCTAGATCGCCAAGGAGCCCTCTCATAGTCCACCATACTCGCTCCGGCTTAAGGCGAAGCCCTGCGAGATCTCCCCTCTACTTCCGGTACCACGCCGTTGTGCTGCTGGAATCGCGAGGAGAGTGCTACAACCTCCGCTGCCTGCTGGAACAAGGGAGAGTAAGGTCTTCGTCGAGTACCGAACGTGTGACCTACTGCGGAAGCGCTGTCGGAATGCAGCGCCGGAAGGATCGTCTACGCGATCTTGAGATCGGCAAGAGTACGACTACATCACCCACGAGAATCCGCTCTCGTTAAACACTTTGAAATCTTCGAGGGTGAGTTATTCCATCGACTCGTTGCTACAATCTAGTAGATAGATCTTGGCTTGTTTGTTTGTATGCGGTAGAAATTTTTTGTTTTCCATGCTACGAAACCCTACACCGGGTTGGTAAGTGACTACACGGTAGCCTTTCTTTATCCGACATGGGGTTTCCTTCTGGATCCGTCTAACTGGGCCACCCAGCAGTTCATAAGCCTTGCTACCAACTGTGAGCCACCCGAGTTGGCCGAATTAGACCCATTTAGTATATCCCAACTGACATGGATATGTCCTACGGATACTCAATCATAGCCTATCTGATCCTGACCTGGATATGCCCTACGGGTACCCGATGTTAGCCTACCTGGTCCTGCCCGACGGAAGGCCCACTCGACGACCTGCCAGGGTCCATTACGCCTATGACGGTTCGGCTGATATAAAGCCCATACGGACACGGAGTCCCAAGCACACAAGACAAGGAAAGCTCAAGACTAGAGTTTGAATACAACTTGTAACCTAATCGTATCGGTACCTGAGACCTAGCCTCCCCATATATAAAGGCTAGGAGGGGCCAACGAGGAGGGCACCCTCGATAGACTAGACCACAACAGATCTATAGATCTCTCTCTCTAATACTTCCGCATACATACTTCCACGCCAGATTGCATCTGCGCACCCCTGTAATCATCGGTTCCGCCGTAATCAAGAGTAGACAAGCAGGAGTAGGGTTTTCCCTCCGGGGGCCTGAACCTGGGTAAACCTCGTGTCCCCGTGTTGCTTGTTTGCTAACCGTTCCATGATCTCCAGCATCCCTATCTTCTCCAAAACCCAAGTCCATAACAATGGGCATTGATGAGATCAAACCTCGTCAATTGGCGCCGTCTGTGGGAACTGGGGACGCTGATTGTGCGATCGTGACGGTCCCATCAACAGCAATCTGTGATCTACGATTCGACATCTACAACTCGCCGGTCTCCAGATATCTCAGCCTCAACGTCCGCCATCAAGTTTGTTCAAGAATGTGAGGAATAATGGCAACAATAAATTGAGCCGAAGTGACCTCTCGGACGACGACGCTTTCATCAAGCGACTCCGCATCAGCTCCGACGACCCATGGTAGTCTTCGACTGCGGCTATCCTCTCCAATGTTCGGCTGTGACGACCCACTGTGGTCTTCGGATGTGGCAACCCGATGCGGTCTTTGACAAGCGACGACCCGATATGATCTTCGGCTCCAACGACTCGGGGGCTCTCCGTTGCATCTTTCGTATGCGGCGACCCGACGTGATCTTCGATTGCGGCAACTGGCAGCATCGGCTTCAGCGACCACGACTCGGGGGCTCCCTCGACATCGGCGACCCAATGCGGCTTTCGGCTGCGATGACCCGATACATCCTTCGGACGAGACGACCCAGTATGATCTTCGATTGCAACAATCTTCGGATGCAGAGCTCTCTGCTGCCATCGATCCCAGGAACCCGTCGTTGCTATGACCGTGGTCCGCCGTGTCGACTACGTCCGCCGCGTGACCCGCTACCGCAACAACTTCGTCACGATAACCAACAAAGCTAATTTTTCCCTCTACTTAGAGATTTTTTCCTTCTTAACTCGCACTCAAAACACTCGGGGGCTGCGCCCTCTTCAAGTAACGTAATGTGCAATCGACTCCACGCACTCGAGCACCTCGAACGCGACAGCCCGAGTAGATGATTCTGCCTGATCGTCAAATCCTTGAACTCCGAGTGCCTCGGCAAGGTACTGAGACTAAGGGTAATCAGGCTAACGAAAAGGCCTAGCATACAGTGCAAAAGTGTCGACTCAATCGGCACCAGAATCTTACTATACAAGCCGACATGCAAATATTTCTTGCAAGATACAAGTACTTCACAAATTTTTATGTTTTCTCCAGCTTACAAGGACATCGAATACGTCGAGCTATTCTATCGGGTCCTCCAACAGGAGTCGACAAAACAGCTGGCTACGCTATAAGCTCAATACCCGAGTCGAGTCACTCCTCGGATGGTTACATCGCCCGATGCTACACAGACGCGACGCTGGCCGCGCACCCGATAGAAGAAACATCGTCGACTTCACCCGTAACGTTGAGTCTTTCCGGCTAAAATGCCGCATCACTCCACTACGTTGACTCTCTGCTCCTTATGTGTGAGACGCTGACTCGAAGCACTTCCGAGTCAGTGGTTTCTCCTCGCATGAGTCTCCACTCGAATCTACGACTCGACTAGACACTCTGGGGATACTCCTATCAGGAGCGCTGGTCGCGCACCCGATGTACTTCCGGGTCAGCGGTACGCCCACGATATTTCCTACTACAACTGCACGATACAAGACTCGAGTCCCTGCCCGAGTCTACGACTCCACCAGACACTCGGGGGCTACTCTAAACTAGAGCGCTGGTCACGCACATACAAGATCTTCGAGTCCTACGTCGAGTCTGCGACTCCACTACGGACTCGGGGGCTACTCTCATAGGGAGGATGGATTCAAGCATCCGAAAAATTTGTGTCCTACGGACCTGAAGCTGAACAACAACTGAATTAAAGTCTCTGCTCGAGTCTACGACTCGAACAGACACTCGGAGGCTACTCCCATAGGGAGCGCTGGTCGCGCACCCTATGAATTCTTCGACTGCGATCCTTCGGATCAGCATGCAAAACTTTTCAGCAACTCTGCCCCAATTAAACGCTAAGCGAGCAACGTCCTCCTTGGCCACCCGAAACACCTCCGCGGTGATACAAATTCGGATACTGTGTCTGCGACACAAAGATAAGACCTACATATATCATCTAATGGCCTGACAATGCACACGACTGCGTTCTGCTAGTAATAATCCGTGCCAGCAAGCGCGATGAAGATCCTGACGGACGCGTTGGGTACTTCATTTGAAAAATACTGGAATTCTACTCCTAAACAGCTGCACCCGAAAGATTGAAGAGTCCTCAGTCGAATCTACGATTCGACTGAACACTCGGGGGATACTGACATGGATATGCCCTACGGGTACCCGATGTTAGCCTACCTGGTCCTGCCCGACGGAAGGCCCACTCGACGACCTGCCAGGGTCCATGACGCCTATGACGGTTCGGCTGATATAAAGCCCATACGGACACGGAGTCCCAAGCACACAAGACAAGAAAAGCTCAAGACTAGAGTTTGAATACAACTTGTAACCTACTCGTATCGGTACCTGAGACTTAGCCTCCCCATATATAAAGGCTAGGAGGGGCCAACGAGGAGGGCACCCTCGATAGACTAGACCACAACAGATCTATAGATCTCTCTCTCTAATACTTCCGCATACATACCTCCACGCCAGATTGCATCTGCGCACCCATGTAATCACCGGTTCCGCCGTAATCAAGAGCAGACAAACAGGAGCAGGGTTTTCCCTCCGGGGGCCTGAACCTGGGTAAACCTCGTGTCCCCGTGTTGCTTGTTTGCTAACCGTTCCGCGATCTCTAGCATCCCCATCTTCTCCAAAACTCAAGTCCATAACAATGAGCATTGACGAGATCAAACCTCGTCAGATCTAGCTCAGCGAAAGCCTATGGATAAACCTCTTTAGGTCGTTATTCATAACTGCGTTGAGGATGTGCGGCTCTGGGCCAACAGATGTATCTCTACTCCCTCCTCCTCTCATCTTATCTCATCTTATTTATTAATGTAATAGTTATGACCCATCCTGAACTCTCTTTTTTTATTTCCTTCCCTCTCCGATTCCTCCATGTAACGGATGTACTGACCAGGGCCGAGCTATAAAAAGGTCCAGGCTACCGTAAGCCCGTCATAGTCGTGTTAAAAGAATTAGTTAACTTAAATTTATCTAGATACGTGTGTATATAGTATTAAAATTTAATTAAATATAATTATATCTAAATGAATCTAAGTCAACTAATATGCAGGGAAGTTTTTGATGGACCTGTGTGAGACTACCGTGGAGGAAGCGTTCAACTGTGTTGTGCACACGGTGACAAAAATATATTACAACACAGTGGCATTTCCTCTACAAGGCTAGCGGCAGTGTAGCTGTTGCCGTTGTTACACGGTAATGACGAACAAGAAATGTGATATAGTAACCTCCGTAAGGGCGTCTACGAAGGCGTGGCCCAGCTGCCAGGTAATAGGTGCAGTGGACGAAAGATGAGAAGAACGAAAACAATAATACCAAGTCATCGTCATGAGGTGGCTAATAGTTATTCTTGTAGTATTCAACAAGTGCCAATTGTTAAAAATAACAAGAAAAATATGGCTGCCAAGACTCTGGATATAGTATGTCATTGTGCAGACGAGTTATCCTCTTCGTGGTGGTTATTTTTTTTAGAATACACAAAGTCAGTAGTGGCAGATGTCAAATTCACTGGCAATTTCGGGGACTACGGTATGCTGTCACAATAATTCTTTAATGACATGTTTCACACTAATACTAACTAGTCTTCGTGTCTTACACTCTAAGAATCTGGGTTGGTCGATGACTACACTGTAGTCTTTTTTATCTGGCATGAAATTCCTTTCTGGATCCGTGTAACTGAGCAACTATGGACCACCCGGATTAGCTGAATTAGAGACATACAATAATGATACTCATTTAGTATATCCCAACTGACATAAATATGTCCTACGGGTACTCAATCTTAGACTATCTAGTCCAGCTCAGCGGTACTTTGAGGATGTGCGGCTCTGGGCCAACAGATGTAATTTTACTTCCTCCTCCTCTTTATCTTATTTATTGATTACGACTAACCCTGACTCTTTTTTTATTTCCTTCCCTCTCTGATTTCTCCATGTAACGGATGTACTGACCAGAGTTGAGTTATAAAACGGTTCGGGCTTACGCCAGCCCGCCATAGTCATGCTAAAAAAAAGTTGACTCAAATTTGTCTAGGTACGCTTATATTTAGTATTAAAATTTAACTAAATATATTGGTATCTAAATGATTCATGTCAACTAATATGATATAGCTGTGTGAGACAACCGTGGAGGAAGCGTTCAACTGTGTTGTGCACAGGGTGACAAAAAATATTGCAGCACAGGGGCACAGCCCATTTCCTCTACAAGGCTAGCGGCAGTGTAGCTGTTGCCGTTGTTACATGGTAATAACGAACAAGAAATGTGATATAGTAACCTCCGTAAGGGCGTCTACGAATGCGTGGCTCAGCTGCCAGGTAATAGGTGCAGTGGACGAAAGATGAGAAGAAAGAAAATAATATTATACCAAGTCATAGCTATGAGGCGGCTATTAGTTAATCTTGTTATTTTTCCTTGTCAATTTCGCGTATTCAACAAGTGCCAGTGTGACAAAATAATAAGAAAAATATGGCTGCCAAGACTCTGGATATAGTA
The DNA here is from genome assembly GCA_916181665.1 of Avena sativa. Taxonomy (NCBI): domain Eukaryota; kingdom Viridiplantae; phylum Streptophyta; class Magnoliopsida; order Poales; family Poaceae; genus Avena; species Avena sativa. The sequence goes on from OV702296.1 coordinate 293,647,826, forward strand.
TGTCATTGTGCAGACGAGTTATCTTCTTTGTCGTGGTTATTTTTTTTAGAATACACGACGTCAGTAGTGGCAGATATCAAAGTCACTGGCAATTTCGTGGGGCACCGTACGGTATACGGTCACCATAATTCTTTACCCTTTAAGAGATATACGTATATTCTTTTTTTTTTGACATGTTCAATAGTACGTATTGTATGGGGTATTGTGTAAACAGTCTTGTGCCGTCGGTGTCTGAAGAGCAGCCGCGAGAAGCGCTTCGGAGCAAAACGATTTTTTTTTTTTTTTTGGTTTCGTTTTGCTTTGGACAAGAGTGCAAAACGAATTCGTCAATGACAACCTTTCAGAGAAAACAACAAATTTCGTCAATGACAAAGTGGCTTTTCATCGGAAAGCAGGAGACACGCACGAGGCCTGCGCAATACAGGGTGCACGCCCAAATAAATCTGCGCCTTCGCACGGGCGCACTCGCGGAATCCCACGTGCCCATCCACGTATCCGAATGACCCCTACTGTAGAAGTCTAGTGCCGCTCGTCCGCCGGCTCTGCTCGCCCGGGAAGTCCAGATGGCGGAGCATGCATGCATACGGTCCACGCTCAGGGGACGCGGCGGAATTCTGGACGCGAACGTGGCACGGCACGCCGACGTAGCAGGCGAGAAAATTCTTGGAGGCCACGTACGTACGTAGAGGCGCTGCCATTGGGCGAGTCTGTCTGGGTAAGCGGCGGTGCTGGCGTACGTATCCTATTCCTATCGCCGGGGTGTACACGTCAGCCAGCGCATCACGTGGTCGTGACGATGCCGCGACGTCGTGCGCATGGTCAACTCTTCGCGGCGAAGAAACAAGCAAACATGGCAGCATGTGCTGGGGAGGTTTTTTTTTTCTCATCATTTTTCGGGCCGCGCTGCGCAGTCTTGGTCACAGGAGGAAGCACAGCGCTCGTGCGGCCCAGGAAAGGAGACGTAGCAGAGTCGTCGCGTCTCTTTGGGCCGCTGAACAGGGCCGTAACGTAAGGATCTGCTGGGCTGTACCCTGTGATGACCCAGCCCGTGGATCGCTCGGCCGAGGCCCGTGCCGCAATCGGGAAGCCAACGACGGCCGACTGAACGGGCCCTGATAAAACCACCTCATGGTCTGATGAAATTGAATGTGGGGACGGTGCAGTGTGTAAAACACAGAAGAAGGGTGCCGTTGGAGCTATATGCAGGATGATCAAGGCCGCTTCCCTGGAGCATCGGCAGTGCCGCGATGGTATGTGATGGGAGTATCAGATCCTGCTACCCTGGGATCTTTGGCTTGTAGAGAAGGTCTGGAGGTGGCTGAGAACCTTTCACCTGAATAAACTGAAGGTGATCCAGCTAGGTCGCCATGTTTGCCTAATTGATCCACCGGATCGTCTTCGTATCCCCGTGAATATTATGCAACAACGATACAGGTGTTCTCTCACAAAAAACAAAAGCAGTTAGGCCACAGAAATAACCCTGCGACTGAGGGTTACACACTTAACATTAGGGTTTTCTTCAAAAATAAACTTAATAGTGTCGTACCCTCTGTTCCAAATTATAAGGTGTTTTAGTTATTTTTTACTAGAATATGACATGTCTGAAATACTGAAACAAAGCAAATGCAAAGGATCGGCTGGCGGAGAGAGAAATATAAGTAGTAGTACCATGAAACGATTCGTGATATACACTTTACACAGGTTCCAGCAAACAGCAATTGGATGTACAATTCTACGCAGGATCCGCTTTCACCGACGGCACATAGTAGGCAACATACAGGTACAAAGCTCAACAGCACATGGAATCGCAGAGCCTCTTCCCAGGCTCGGAAAAGGCTCAAGACATCTTTTTTATAATCACTCATGTCACAACATTGGATCCAAGGAGGTGGCTCAGGTTTGCTGCAACTAACACGCCCGAGACACCAAGCTCAAGCCTGAAACGGTAGCAAAGAGAGGATTGTCAGATACCAAGTACAATTTTTGACAGCTCTGCATGCGTGCAGAGTCAGATGCACATGAAAGATTTGATACATTTTTAATACGAGTGACTTTTCTGATGAGCAAATATGACATTTTCTGCATCAATTAAATGCATAGGGTCAAATACTTACCCAAGAACAAAGGCATCAAGCTTAAGCCTGTACAGGGCCCAAGTATACTGGATTAAACCCAATATTTGACACAAGACTGGGACAGGCATCATAATTTGTCAAGAAGAAAGGCATCCGTTTTATGCTGTCAAGAAGAAAGGGCCCAAGCAATTGGATGTACAAGCTGATATATTTTAGTGGTACATATCAAAACCAGGGTACTTGGAGTGGTACATACTTAATATTCTATCAAAGTTGTTACCTTGCTGATAAGGGCAACTATAATCCTCAACACTAAAAGAAGGTGTGCTCTCTCCTTTAATCTTGACTATCTTGTCTCCAATACATAGCATACCAGTTTTAGTAAAGGCATGACTTGGGGCTGGGGATGCAAGTAGAGGTTGGTTTGTGGTGACATGAAGTGATGTGAGCTAAGTTTGTATGATGATAGATGGGTTGTTGGGTGTGTGATGCCGGTAGGTGAAGTATGAGGTAACATCAACCTTCCATAGACCCTAATTATCTTAGGAGATCGCCTCCAGCTTCACTCAACCAAAACATAACAAAAAACAACTCACACACCTGCATGTGTCATTACAGTTGTCACGCTCACGGCAGTTACAACTGGACTTAAAGATTCAGAACAACACTAAGTAGTGCTAAATATGAAATTTTCAAATTTTAGGGTTCAACCTATGACAAAGTAAATTGGCACTTGGAGGTTCGCGATGTGCATATCAAGCAACACTCCTCGCGGCACCTAATTCAAACAGCAGAACATTAAAAAGCAAGTCAAAATAGTGCTACCCGTGAAACCAGGGAATGAAAAAACAAAACTAGTGCTATCTGCCTCCCAAAACAGCAAGTCTTCTTACACAATGCCCATACTTATCACCCACCTCATCAGTTTCGTCAGCTTACGCTTCACAAAACCACTGTCCCTGTTCTTCACTTTCAGAAACATCACCGCACCCTCATCAGATTTAGGGGCTGAGTAAAATATACTAGCGCACGGATTAGCCGAGAGAGATCAACAATTGATAATCAAGGACATGGAGATGCATATATTGGAAATAAACCAGCCGGCCTAATGAATATACATTGTTGAACTCGTACAATAAGCTATTTGCTGGATCGGAACTAAACGTAACCGTGCAGGCTATGAATTACGACTAATTAAAATCAACAATGTCGTCCTGTGCAGCATAGGCTGATGTCTGGCCACGCTTCTCTGCAGGAGCATGAGCAGAGCTGAATCGTGCGCCGATTGCATCGCCGGTGGAACTTACGGTTGTGCAGCCCACCGTTTTTAACTATTACAGATAACTTCTTTTTGAGATTGCTCCTCTTCTCGCAAACATGTTCTGCCATCCGTGCAAACCTTGATGCCAAAACTGTTTGCGAAAATAGGAGAAACCTAAGAAAAAAGTTCTCCATAATAGCCAAGAACAGCGGGCAACACAAGCGCAATTTCCACCGGCGGCAATTTGAGCTCTACGCATGCAGCAGAGAAGCATGGCCAGACATCGATAGCGAGGCCCATGCCAAACAGGATGATGATGTTGATTTTCAGTAGTAGTAATTCATAGCCTGCATGGTTTCCAGCAAAAAACTACGTACTAGTTCCACAAATGTACGTTCATTAGGCCTGCTGGTTTTCTTTTCAATATATGCATCTTCAATTCTTCATGTCCTTGATTATCAATCGTTCCATTGGTCATTCTTGGTTAGTGCGTGCGCTAGTCTGTTTCGCTCAGCCTCTAAAATTTGATGAGGGTTTGGGGTGCAGTTTCTAAAAAAATGTATGCTCTCTTTTCAAGTTTGAGCTATCTTGTCTACAATACTGAGCACAATAATTTTTAGTCAAGGCATGAGTTGGGGTTTGGGATACATGAATTGATTTTGTTTGATGGGTCGTTGGGTGTGTGATGCCAGTAGGTGAAGTATGAGGCGACATCAACCTTTCTAGACCCTACTAATCTTTGATATTTCTTAATCATTTATAAAAACCACTGGAAGCGCCTAATCCAAACAGCAGGACACTAGTAAAAGCAAGTCAATCGGTAAGCCCGTACCTCGGCAACGGGGAGCAGGCCGAGCTCCCGGATGACCCCAGCCATGCCTCGGAGCTGCGCGCCGGCGCTGGCGCCGCAGGAAGGCACCTTGTCGAAGAGCGACACGGACAGCTCCTCGGAGATGAACCCTACCTGGAACTCGAGGGTGCCATGGTCCGGGTGCGCGACGATGCCGGAGACGGAGACCCAGAGGAAGAGCTTCTTGGCCTGGATGCCGGAGAGGCCCGTGATTTTCCCCGAGGTGAGGCGGCCGCGGATGGCCTTCTCGTAGTAGACGAGGTGGTCGCCGAACCGGGCGTAGCAGGTGCCCGCGAGGTGGATCTCGAAGTCCCCGGTGGTCTCGTCGAAGGTGTAGGAGGCGACGGCGTCCGGGACGAGGCCCTTGGGCAGGCCGTACTTCTCGAGGAGGTCGCTGGCTTCGCTGTTCGGCGCGGAGGTCGCGGCCGCGGCCGCGGAGGCGAGCGGCGCGGCGGCCAGCGCGGCTGCGACGAGGAGGAGGACGGATAGGGGAGACATGTTGGTGATGGAATGGGGTTTGGGATTTTCTCTCTGATTTTGCGGGGGATTTTCGTGGGGAACACCGCACACTGGTATAGGATACTTATTAAACTAGGGTTAGCTTCCGTTATTCTTTTCTTTTGGAAGTGGATGACAAGTAGACCTTCCCGTTGGTACAACTGCTCCCTGGTATTTTCCTTGGTTTCAGAGTAGCAGGTCAGAAGTCAAGTGTGAACATGCGAGTAGATCTCTTATTTTGATGATCTTGTTCATCTTAACCAAGGACATGTTTTTTTTTTGGAGGTGTCTAGATCTCAGTCGTACGAGAACTTTTTATATATAAGTCGTTGATATCATTCTACTATTTATATTAATTCTCACTTACAACCTACTTGTAACTTAGAAAATTTATACTAATTCTCGGTTGCAACCTAGTTACAACTCATGTGTAAGTCTCACATTGCACGAATCACGAGGTTAATCTAATGATGAGAAAGATGACTGAGACACAACAAATTCTTATACGTGTGAGAAATAACAAATCCGTTTTCTTTAAAATGAAGGCTGGAGAGCAGAGCCCGGCTTGAAAATTAATAAAGTCTCGACAGGTTCCATGAGCAGGATAGTAGAGAGATATTGTTAGTATCTTCAAACTACCAAAGGCATGTTCAATCGGGAGCGCTTATCCAGACGCTTATATACATAGAAAAAATATCATTAATTAAAAGAATTGAAGCGTACGTCTTTCCAAAGCGACCGATGAAAAAAAAAGGAGGACTACGCGTGCCCTATGACGATGGGAGTGCTTTCATCGTCCTGGTTCCCACGTGTCCTCATCTTTTGTCCTATTTTCCGTGTTTACTACAAACTTTTCGATTTTGCTATAAAATATTTCGGTTTGTAGCAACAAAGGTTCGCTCTAAAAAATAAACAAAAAGACTGGTTTTTTGGTGATCATCATCATGCAACACTAGTCAGATCTTGTTAGGAGTAGAATAACGCAATGTGAGAAGTCAAAGATCGTACCAGAATTTGAAGAAGAAGAAGAATATAAAGAAGAAGTTGATGAAGAAAAAGATGAAAAAGAAGATGGTGATGTTGTCCTGGTCTCTGAACTACTAGTAGGATAAATTGTTTCGTATAACTCCTATTTTCTACTAGCTAGTTGTTATTACGTCGAACTAAGATTTATTTAGTAGTTAGGGATGAAGCAACCATAATTGTATATGCTAATAGTGAGTAAAGTCACCATATGCCAAAAGTGAGGCTGCAATCAACTAAACATGTTGAATTTGCATCCTCTCGTCTTTAGCCGTGGTACTAACCTCCGGTCTTCAGACTCTATCAGAGCATGATTTATGGTAGCAGGGGTAGATGCTGCTTCCGACCCATCCACGTCGGCATGGTGAGGTGAGACAGCGAACTGATTTTCTTCGTCTCAACCCAAAAGCTGAGGCCACTACGGTGTAGACCCCACCATCTCTCCTCAGCTTTTCTCCAAGGAGGTCGCTTCCTGCCGAGGAGACTCTGACAACTACGAAGCACCAACCAAGCCTAGCTCCTGACACCCGAGCCGAGCTGGCCCTGCGGGGCAGCGGCTTCAGCAGCGCGTTGGCCATGCCCTCATAGTGGCTTGGAAGATACCTCACACACACCGCGAGAGGCGATAATACTGACAACGGTGATCAATGACTCCATGACACGACTTCTTCTCTGGTTGCAAAAGTCGAACCCGTGCATAGAAGTCACTGGCCCATCTATATCCGAGCATCATTTTCGCCCCAGGCGGAGAAAGATTCGGGTTGTAGTATAAGTGCATGCACAATACTCTCTCTGTTTGGGATTATAGGTCACGCATGGTTAACTATGTTGTCAATTTTACCAACAAAATATAAATAGAATAACACAAAAATTATACCATTAGAAACTTTAGATGCTATATTTTCTAATGGTATAATTTTTATGCTATATAACTTATATTTTATTAGTCAAATTAACGATCTAAGTATAAGCGTAGGACCTACAATCCTAAATAGATGTAGTAGGTACTAGTGAGCAAGCTATAAGCTATAGCTTACATGTAGTGCATGAATGCACATACACATAAGAAAAATCCCATCTTAGGAAGAGGAGAGCAGATACTCCATCTATTGCTGCCTACAGCGCACACGAAACAAAAGACTACAGCCGACATGTATTGCATGAATGCACGTATACATGCAATTATTTAGTATTTAAACATTTAAATTAGCCTATCTAATAGCCATCTCATTATATCGGATGCATATTTGTATCGGTTTTAGGTGACATGGCATGAGTATAATGCTATAAGGTTGGCCAGGTTAGCCACATTGTTACCAAAAGTAAAATATTCCAAGTAATGAAAAATGACATTGGTGCTAAAATTGCTAATTCTCTCGGAGTTGCTAATTTTTCCGACCCAGGTCCACATTAGGTTAAATGTCCTTAAAAAGATAGCCGACTGTTTTCCAATTTGTCAAAAGGCGAATTTCTGTCCGTTTGATGGCTTTGAGGTCCAGTGGATCTATTATCCTTGCTACGCTCATTTTCTCTTCGTCGTTTTTGTCGAGTCGCTAGACTAGCTAGTTTTTGTTCGATCGATTGTCTTCCATGTTGTGGTTGTAAGCACTGGCGGAGCTTGCCAAGAATGGCTTGGGGTGCAAAATGTAAATGTTGAGTTTTTTTTGGGGAGGGGGGCAAAACACACAAAAAATTCTTATCCAAGCGCTCCTAGGAATTTTTTTCTTCATGCATGTGTCCAATCTTGGGGGGCGGTGCCCTCCCCCCTAAACTGCACTAAGCTCCGCCACTGGTTGTAAACTTAGTTGTCTTGTTTTAATGGGGTAGGCATGTTTGAACAGAGCCATGGTTTGCTCTCTTTTTTTAACTAGATTTACATATTAAGTAGTTCCCTATTTTATGTATATACAAATAAATTATTATGTCATGTACTTCATTCATCCTGGTTTAAAGGGCACATATAGCAAATCTCTCGGCCCTAGTCTTTCTCTAATTGAGTCTAATTTGTCCCTTTCTAATCCTCTGATTGACTCTTTCTATGAAATTAATTGCTTATGTGCCTAGGAGGTGGGAGTGTTTTGGGACTGCACGATTTTTAATACGTGTCCTTTAAACCGGGACGGAGGAAGTAATTTTTTAGAACGGAGGGAGTAGTAAATTACATGCTAATGATTTTACTAGTAAAGTGCATTTAAATTAGTAGTAAATTACATGTAACTTCAACTATTTTCGTTATAAAAAGCATGTAAATTACCAGGAAATTATTATGTCATAAAAATCATGTAAATTATTATGTCATAAATTAGCAATAAATAATTTATGAAGTTACATATAATTTACTACTAATTAGCATCAAACTATTTCTGTCATATTGATCACCATAATTATTATATCATAAAAGGCATGTAAATTAGCAGTAACTTCAACTATTTCCACTAGATATACATTCTTGGTAAAACGTTGCTACATATGCATGCTAATGATTTTCTTATTTATAAGCCATATTTTACTACTATTTACATGTATTTTACTTATCTTTACATTGGATATACTTCCTCCGTTCCAAAATATAAGATGTTTTAGCCTTTTCCTAAAACACATGTATCTAAATGTCTTTTAATGTGTAGGTTCACTCATTTTGCTTGAATCTACACACTAAAAGACGTCTAGATACATGTCGTTTTAGAAAAAACTTAAAACATCTTATATTTTGAAATGAGGGAGTACATTTTAATTTTCTTGTATTTACAAAATTACACATTTTGATTACTACAAAATGGTTTTCCTTGTATTTACATGTAGTTCGCATAGGTTGTCCACTGGATATAGATGCTAGTTATAACTGTATATATATACCTTTCTCTACATATAAATTAGACGTAAATGACATGGTAAATAAACTGTATATATACTACTGGGTACTTAAGTTTATTCCACTCGATATACATGCTGATATAGTGTTGTTGGTACTTAGGTTTATTCCACTCGTTATACATGCTGATATAGTGTTGTTGCATATATACAAATTGATACTTAGGTTTTTTTAGAGATAATAGAACTATAGAATTTTGGTTAGTTACTTTATGAACTGTTATCGTATTGTTTTGAAGTGTTAATCTAAAGTTTAAAAGTCTTATTGCGAACTTTCAGTAAGTTCCGGTTACTCCGTAAAGTTTAATAATTGGTATTAAATTAAGAGTAACAATTTTTGTTTTCCATGCTACGAACCCCTACAGTGATATCAGAGCCGTGTCTATATATAGATCTGTTGCACGAGTAGAACATAATTGTCATTGTTGGCGTTGATGATTTTGTTGTCGATTGCTTCTTGTGTACTTTGCATCTTGCGGGATGGTGGAATCAAGCGGCCCGGGCTAACCTTACATGACATCGTTGATAAGACTTGTTCCACGCTCGACATGTAACTTGTATTGCATAAGTGGCTTTGCGGATGTCTGTTTCTCCTAACACAGTGAAGATTCAATTTACAACGGGTGATTGACAATACTAGTATCAACGTTGTGGTTCTTGTTCGTAAGTTAGAACGACACCTATTGAAAGCCCCAAACCACGTAAAACATGCAAAGAAAATTAGACGCGTCTAACTTTGTTTTGCAGGGATGTACTGTGATGTGACATGGCCATGATTGTGATTATATATGATGTATGCAATGTTCCTTATTGTAAGTCGGCAACCGGCATGAGCCTTATGGTTATCTTTTAATTTCGTCTAGACCTACGTGTCTATTATTCAAAGTAGTTGTAATAGTTGATGCTGGTGGACGACAACCATGGAGCGGCGCCATTGACCTTGACGCCACGCCGGTGATGATGGATATCATGTTCGTGCTTGAAGATGGAGATCGAAGGCACAAGAAGAAAGGCCATATCATATCACATATTTTGAATTGCATGTGATGTTAATACTTTTTATGCATCTTGTATTGCTTAGATCGCGATGGTAGCATTATAAGATGATCCCTCTCACAAAATATCAAGTAATAAAGTGTTCATCCTTAGTAGGCACCGTTGCCAAAGCTCGAAGTTTCGAAGCACCACGTGATGATCGGGTGTATTAGGTTCTGCGAGTGTATACAACGGGAGCAAGCCAGATTTGCTCATGTGGAAACTAACGTTACATCTTGACGAGCCTAACATGTATAGACATGAGACACGGAATACCGAAAGATAAAGCATGAGTCATATAGATGATATGATGAACATGATGATTGTTCGCCTTTGAAACTACATCATATCACGTGATGATCGGACTTGGTATAGTGGATTTGGTTCATGTAATCACTAAAACAATGTGAGAGATATTGTTTTGAGTAGGAGTTCAACAGTAATACGATTAAAAGTTGAACACTATTTATCATAAATTAAATCAAAGTGAACTCGCATAAGTTGTTGTAGTCATTGGCATCCGTTTACCACCTTGCGCTTAGTTATAATTGAGATAATAGAACTATAGAATTCTGGTTAGTTACTTTACGAATTGGTATCGTATTGTTTTGAAGTGTTGATCTAAAGTTTAAAAGTCCTATTGCAAACTTTCAGTAAATTCCGGTTTCTCCGTGAAGTTTAATAATTGGTATTAAATTAAGAGTAACAATTTTAGTGTTAGTAAATAAGTATCATGTTTATCACCATGATTCTTGATATTCAAAAGATTGTTTTAATATCAAGGTTATCTAGAAACCGAAAGAATTGTTTCGGAAACCATCATATGTGGAAGATATTGCGATATCTGAAACGATGTTTTGATTACAACATGATAGAGTATAATATAGCAAAGTTTATGTTCTCATATTTGATGAGAATTTTCAAAAGGTTGGAGACGCTAGTCGTCCTAATTCTCCAAAAGGTTTTGGAGAGCAACATTATACTCGCAATTCACCGTTATAAGCTAAAGTAGCTTGATCATGAATAGTTCCATGATAAGGATGAATATTTGAAGTAGGTAAAATGTTTACTACACTAAAAGATTACTAAAGAATGGAATTTGAAAGAACACCAAACATTTGATGATGGTGATCTACTTCAAAGTGCAAGTCCAAAGACAATGGTATTTAACTATACACGCTTTGGACTATGTGTCATGTGTATGACTCCACTATTGATGTTGATAGATTCTTTCAAACGGAAAAGGAAATACTGAAATAGAATCTCATAAATATATGGTAGAAAAAAAGACTAGAATTGTTCAGCTTAGGTATATAGAGGATATACATGTTATGGTTGTATTCTTTGCTTGTTAAACAATGTAGTTCTTGAGTATTGGATACTGAATTTATTGGTGTGAATCGTCATACGAAACAACACAATTCATGAACTACAATGGCCTAAGTAACTAGCAAAAGAATATGTGATGATGTTCATCGAGAACAAATAAAGGGTTGTTGTGTTTCTCGTTGAAATCAAAACTTACCTTCAAGATTTGTTTCAATAACTGTTATTTCGATCAGGTATTATGAGAACAAAAGGGTTTTTCAAATAATTGTCGTAATCCATAAAAGATGGATGATTTACAAATCTCGTTGGAGAAATCACATCCATAAAACTAGTGCTAAAAATGTAGAAAGACAAATTGGTTGAAAGATCACTTAGGAAGTGACATCGCCGTTTAAATTATAATGGAAAGAAAATATGAAGAAACTCCATGTGGATAGAATTTTGGAGTCTTTTGATTTTTTTGATTAAATGACGCTTGTGAAACTTTACTAGAGATCATTAAATCTCCGTTCATAGGCCAAAGGGAACGGATGACTAGCTTATTGGAACTTGTACATATTGTTGTATGAAGTCCATTATGTGTAGTCAAGAGCGATGGATTTCAACTTCATATGCTTTCTCCGAAAATTTGAGTGAATATATGAATATTTACTTAATGAGGATGAAGTGTGAAACATTTGAAAAGTTCGAAGACTTTCAAGATGAAGTGGAAAATCATTGTAACAAGAAAATAAAGAGTTTATGATTCGATCATAAAGGAAGATATTTTAAGTTACAAAGTTTATCAAAACACCTAAGATTCTAGGAATCGTTCCATGGATCTGCATTTCCCGAAACACCATAAGAGTATGGAGTGTTCGAGATATGTAATAAAACCTTGTTTGACATGGTAATATCAAAGGTGTCATTTATAAAACTGCCATTATATTTTAAAGATTATAAGATTTAGAGACTACCGCTTTTTCACTAAAAAGAGCTCCATCATGATCTATTGAAATGACACCATATAAAGTTATGGTTTGGGATAAAACCCAAGTTGTCCTTTCTTAAACATTGGTATGCTATGCATAAGAAAGATGTTTGCAACCAAAGTCGGATGAACATATCTTTGTATGTTATTTCGAATAATCATTGCGTATTCCTCCATAACACCAGAGACAAAAGTGTTTGTCGCTTAGAACGTCAAGTTTCTTTGAGAAGGAATTTTCTGTGAAAAGTTAAGTGGGAGGACAATAGAACTTTGATAAGGTTAAAAGAACCTTAGCTATATGTGCAAATTTGCGCAGCACCGGAAAGCGTTCCGGAGACAGCAACAATGCTCATGGTTCACGTGCCTCAAAGGTTATGGTCATGGAGGTCTAAGTTCCTATTGAACCAAGTAGGTTGGGTAAACAATCAAATACTAGGATTTGAAAGGAGGTCATTGTTGTTTGACAATGATGGACCGACTATATGCACGAGATAAATGTCTTGAAGCCATAAAATCCGTGATAATTCCATACACGAGAAATCAAGCTTTGAACTTGAAAGACCCTCTGGGAAGGTGTAAGACCTTACAGTCGTGTTTGGATCTATAAAGAAATAGACATGAATGTTTCACATCTATGAAATAGTCGACATGTTGGGAAAGAGTTCACAACAATGTTCAAAGGTTGACTATGACAATATTTTATCTTTCATAGCGATATTTAGTTTAGACGGATTAATGTAGCAACCACTACATATAATTTTGTTATGTGGTAGTTGAATAAAGAAAACAAGTTATTCTAATAGAATTGTTATCTAGGACGTGTGCATAACACGGTCCAAAGGGTTTTGTTAATTCAAAGGATTCTAAAAGCGTATGCAAACTTCAATGGTTGAAGTAAGCATCGCAGAGTTGGAATCTTCACCATGATGAAACTATTAAAAGAGTTTAATTTCATTAGAGACGATGAAGCTACTTGCATTTGCAAGAAATTAAGTGGGAGCGCTAAGACATATTTCTAATACATTATGTGGAAGACATATTGTTGATTGGAAATGATGTATATTTTATTCACACAGGTTAAGAATTTCATCTCAATGAAAGGCTTAGGCAAAACCCAATATTTGGCATCAATGTCTATATGGATAAATTGAGACGCTAATATGGTTGTGCCAGAAGTACATAGATGAGAAATTAAATGATTTCAATATGGAAATGATAAGAAAGGTTCTTGCCACACAGAAAGGATTAAATCGAAATTCAAGTGTATCGACACTTGGGTAAGTGAAACAAAGATTCAAGTATTGATTGATACTTGATGAATAAAATCACAAAAAGTATTTTTCAATAGTACTTTTATATGTACAAATCCAGATATGTCCTATGCTCTAAATGTTATGAACATATACTAGAGTGATTCATAAGATGATCATTGGACGATAGTAAGGATATTCATATGATCTTTTGGAAGAACTAAGAATATATTATTTTGTAGAAGTGACAAATAGACGGTTAGTTCATTGTAAAAGGTATTACATAGATACTAGTTTTGTCACAAAGTACAAATTAAGTTTATCTCAATCTAAACTAAGGGTGGCACAATATGTGTTGGAGATATGCCCTAGAGGCAATCATAAAAGTATTATTATTATATCTTTGTGTTTATGATAAATGTTTACATTCATGCTATAATATTATTAACCGGAAACATTAATACTTATGTGATTTGTGAACTAAATAAGAGTCCCTAGTAAAGCCTCTTTGTAATACTAACTTGTTGGTTAATAGATGATTGTGGTTTCCCGATCATGAACATTGAGATGTTGTTAACAACAAGATCATATCATTAGGAGAATGGTATGATGGACATACTCCTATAGATAAGCATAGCATAAATTCAAGTCATTTTAATAGTTCGTTTGCTATAAGCTTTCTGATACATAGTAACCTAATTCATTCGACCATGAGATCATGCTAATCACCATCACCGGAAGTATACTTTGATGACATCAAACACCACACCGTAACTGGGTGATTATAAAGGTGGCATTGAGTGTTTGGAAAGTATGGGTTGAGGCACATGGATCAAGAGTGGGATTTGTCCATCCATATGACAGATAGATATACTCTGGGCCCTCTCGGTGGAATGTCATCCAATTAGCATGCAAGCATGTGAATGGCTCACAAGGGATCACATATCACAGAAACGAGAAAAGAGTACTTATCAGTAACGAGGTTGAACTAGGTATGCAGAGATACCGACGATCAAAACCTCGGATAAGTAAACTATCGTGAGACAAAGGGAAATTGGTATCGTATGTAAGTGGTTCATTCGATCACAAAGTAATCGTAGAAATATGTGGGAGCCATATGAATTTCCAGATTCCTCTATTGGTTATTGATCAGAGAAGTGTCTCGGTCATGTCCGCATAATTCACGAACCGTAGGGAGACACACTTAAGGATTCGATGTTGTTGAGTAGTTATGGAATGATGAGTAAGAGACCGAATGTTGTTCGGAGTCTCGGATGGGATCCGGGATATCACGAGGAGATCCGGAATGGCCCGGAGAATACGATTCATATAAGGAAAGTCCTGTTTCGGAGTTCGGAAATGATTCTGGTGTTTTCACCAGGAATGTTCTAGAAGGGTCTGGAAGGTCCGGCACTCCAGAGGGGAAGGGTACATGGATGTGTCATGACAATGTGGAATGATTGCATCATGTACTAGGTCACTTGGCTGGGAAATATGATGAGAGAAATCAAATCCTAGTTTAAAAGTCAAACGCTAATTTGAAAAGTCAAATCCGAAGTTTGCTTGGTGGAGGGAGAGTAGGAAACCTACCTAGGGTGGGAGTCCAACTCCCTCCACCCGCCGGCCAAGGATTAGGAGTTGGAGGAGGACTCGCTCCTCCCAACCGCCTCTCTCCCACCTATAAAAGGAGGGGTAGGGCGCCCCCCTACCCTCACCCCAAAAAAAACCTAGCTCCAAGCATGTTATTGATGTTTATCTCACTAGTACTCGTAGTAGTGCATGGGTATTTGATACTGGTTCGGTTGCTCATATTTGTAACTTGAAACAGGTGCTGTAGAATAAACGGAAGCTAGCGAAGAACAAGGTGACGATGCGCGTTGGAAATAGATCAAAGGTTGATGTGATCGTGGTCGGCACGCTACCTCTTTATCTACCATCGGGATTAGTTTTATACTTAAATAATTGTTATTTGATGCCTGCGATGAGCATGAACATTATATCTGGATCATGTTTACTGCGAGACGGTTACTTGTTTAAGTCCGAGAATAATGGTTGTTTGATTTATATGAGCAATATGTTTTATGCACATGCACCTTTGATAGATGGTCTATTCTTATTGAATCTCGATAGTGGAAATACACATATTAATAACATTGAAGCTAAACGTTTGAAATTGAGCGATAACTCGACCTATATGTGGCACTCTCGTTTTGGTCACATTGGAGTGAAGCGTATGAAGAAACTCCATTCCGATGGACGTTTTGAATCACTTGAAATATGCGAAGCATGTCTGATGGGTAAAATGACTAAGACTCCATTTTCTGGTATGATGGAGCGAGCTACAGACTTGTTGGAAATCATACATACCGATGTGTGTGGCCCAATGAGTGTAGCATCGCGCGGTGGTTATCGTTATGTTCTTACCTTCACGGATGACTTGAGTAGATATGGGTATATCTATTTCATGAAACATAAGTCCGAAACTTTCGAGAAGTTTAAGGAATTTCAAAGTGAGGTAGAGAATCAACATAACAAGAAGATTAAATTTCTACGATCTGATCGTGGAGGTAAATATCTGAGTTACGAGTTTGGCGAGCATTTGAAGAAATACAGAATATTTTCACAATTGACACCACCGGGAACACCACAGTGTAATGGTGTGTCCGAACGTCGTAATCAAACTCTCTTAGATATGGTTCGTTCTATGATGTCACTTACAGATTTATCGCTATCGTTTTGGGGTTATGCATTAGAAACAGCCGCATTCACTTTAAATAGGGCACCATCTAAATCCGTTGAAACGACACCATATGAATTATGGTTTGGGAAGAAACCTAAATTTTTGTTCCTTAAAGTTTGGGGTTGCGAAGCCTATGTAAAGAAGTTACAGCCGGATAAGCTTGAACCCAAAGAGAAAAAATATGTCTTCATAGGATACCCGAAGGAAACTATTGGGTATACCTTCTATCATAGATCCGAGGGCAAAATCTTCGTTGCCAAGAATGGATCCTTTCTAGAGAAGGAATTTCTCTCGAAAGAAGTGACTGGAAGGAAAGTAGAACTCGACGAGGTTTTCGAACCTTCTCTCGAACTTGCGAGTAGCGCAGCACTGGAAGTGGTTCCTGTGGAGCCTACAACAATAAGAGAGGAAGGTAATGATGTTGATCATGAAACTTCGATTGAAGTTACTACAGAACCTCGCAGGTCGACGAGAACTCATACCACTCCTGATTGGTATGATCCTGTTATGAGTGTCATGTTGGTGGACAACACCGATGACCCTGCGACATATGAGGAAGCGATGATGAGCCCAGATTCCAATAAATGGCAAGAAGCCATGAAATCCGAGATTGGATCCATGTACGAAAACCAAGTATGGACTTTGGTGGACTTACCGGATGGCCGGAAGGCTGTCGAGAACAAATGGATTTTCAAGAAGAAAACAGATGCTGATGGTAATGTTACTATCTATAAAGCTTGACTTGTCGCAAAAGGGTTTCGAAAAATTCAAGGAGTTGACTACGATGAGACTTTCTCACCAGTAGCGAAGCTAAAGTTTGTGAGGATTATGTTAGAAATCACTGCATATTATGATTATGAGATATGGCAGATGGATGTCAAAACGGCGTTCCTCAATGGAGACATTGATGAAGAGTTGTATATGATGCAACCCAAAGGTTTTGTCGATCCTAAAGATGCTAACAAGGTATGCAAACTTCAACGGTCCATATATGGATTGAAGCAAGCATCCCGAAGTTGGAATCAACGTTTTGATAAGGTAATCAAAAAATTTGGTTTTATACAAACTTATGGAGAAGCTTGTATTTACAAGAAAGTGAGTGGGAGCTCTGTAGCATTCTTAATACTATATGTAGATGACATATTGTTGATTGGGAATGATGTAGACCTTCTTAATAGTGTCAAGGATTATTTGAATAATAGTTTTTCAATGAAAGATCTTGGCGAAGCAACTTACATATTAGGCATAAAGATTTATAGAGATAGATCAAGGCGCCTAATATCATTGTCACAAAGTACATATTTGGACAAAGTTCTAAAGAGGTTTGGAATGGAAGATAGCAAGAAAGGGTTCTTGCCCATGTTTCCCAATACAACCTTGAGTAAAACTCAAAGTCCTGCAATGGCAGAAGATAGAGAAAGGATGAGTAAGACTCCCTATGCCTCAGCCATAGGATCTCTAATGTATGCCATGCTATGTACTAGACCCGACATTGCATATGCTGTTAGTTTGACTAGCAAATATCAAAGTGATCCAGGAGTGGATCATTGGACAACGGTCAAAAACATCCTTAAGTACTTAGGAAGAACTAAGGATATGGTTCTTTCTTATGGAAGCGATGAACAGCTCGTTGTTAATGGTTACACCGGTGCTAGTTGGAACACCGATCCGGATGATTCTAAATCTCAATCTGGATACGTATTTACTTTGAATGGTGCAGCAGTTAGCTGGAGGAGTGCAAAGCAAAGCGTTGTGGTGAGATCTTCAACTGAATCGGAATACATAGTTGCTTCGGAGGCTTCACAAGAGGCGATATGGATGAAGGAGTTCATTACAGAGCTTGGTGTGGTTCCAAGTGCGCTGGACCCTATGTCTATCTATTGTGATAACATGGGCGCCATAGCCAATGCGCAAGAACCAAGGTCACACAAGAAGCTGAAGCACATCAAGCTATGTTTTCACACTATTCGAGAGCATGTCCAAGATGGTGACATAAAGATTTGCAAAGTACACACAGATCTGAATGTGCCGGATCCATTGACTAAACCTCTCCCGAGGGCAAAACATGACCAACACCAAACTGCCATGGGTGTTCGGTATATTACCATGTAATCTAGATTAGTTGACTCTAGTGCAAGTGGGAGACTGTTGTAGATATGCCCTAGAGGCAATCATAAAAGTAGTTATTATTATATCTTTGTGTAAATGTTTACATTCATGCTATAATAGTATTAACCGGAAACATTAATACTTATGTGATTTGTAAACTAAATAAGAGTCCCTAGTAAAGCCTCTTTGTAATACTAGCTTGTTGGTTAATAGATGATTGTGGTTTCCCGATCATGAACATTGAGATGTTGTTAACAACAAGATCATATCATTAGGAGAATGGTATGATGGACATACTCCTATAGATAAGCGTAGCATAATGATCAAGTCATTTTAATAGTTCGTTTGCTATAAGCTTTCTGATACATAGTAACCTAATTCCTTCGACCATGAGATCATGCTAATCACTATCACTAGAAGGATACTTTGATGACATCAAACACCACACCGTAACTGGGTGGTTATAAAGGTGGCATTGAGTGTTTGGAAAGTATGGGTTGAGGCACATGGATCAAGAGTGGGATTTGTCCATCCATATGACGGATAGATATACTTTGGGCCCTCTCGGTGGAATGTCATCCAATTAGCTTGAAAGCATGTGACTGGCTCACAAGGGATCACATATCACAGAAACGAGAAAAGAGTACTTATCAGTAACGAGGTTGAACTAGGTATGCAGAGATACCAACGATCAAAACCTCGGATAAGTAAACTATCATGAGACAAAGGGAAATTGGTATCGTATGTAAGTGGTTCATTCGGTCGCAAAAAATCATAGAAATATGTGGGAGGCATATGAATTTCCAGATTCCTCTATTGGTTATTGATCGGAGAAGTGTCTTGGTCATGTCCGCATAATTCACGAACCGTAGGGAGACACACTTAAGGATTCGATGTTGTTGAGTAGTTATGGAATGATGAGTAAGAGACCGAATGTTGTTCGGAGTCTTGGATGGGATCCGGGATATCACGAGGAGATCCGGAATGGTCCGGAGAATAAGATTCATATAAGGAAAGTCATGTTTCGGAGTTCGGAAATGATTCCGGTGTTTTCACCAGGAATGTCCTAGAAGGGTCTGGAAGGTCCGGCACTCTGGAGGGGAAGGGTACATGGATGTGTCATGACAATGTGGAATGATTGCATCATGTACTAGGTCACTTGGCTAGGCAATATGATGAGAGAAATCAAATCCTAGTTTGAAAGTCAAACGCCAATTTGAAAAGTCAAATCCGAAGTTTGCTTGGTGGAGGGAGAGTAGGTGAAAGGGCATGTATGCCCCCATGTGTGGTTTTGGTAATTAATGACAATCTCTATGTACTAATGTGTAAATTGAGTTTCACTTGTAGGTTTGTCCATTGGCATCGCTTGGGCCATGTGTTGGTCTCAAGGTTGGAAGATGAAGAAATGTCCAAGGGCTTTGTGCCCATTGGAATCATGAAGAAAGAAGGAGCTTGAAGGTCGATCCAGACATGTGCAAAGAGTTGCATCAAGATGGATCAACCTCAAGTAGGGATGAAGAAGGGCGAGCTCAAGATGCGCCATCTCTAGAAGATCTCATGCTTGAAGCTTGCCATCCTCGTGCTCATGGAATGATGAGGACAAGTTCAAAGAAGAGGTTTCCCCATGGAGTATGTGTGGCGCCCCGCCAAAATCACTACTATAAAATCGCTTTCTAAATACTACTTTGTGCATCATCATGAGATCCGCATGCATCTTTTTCCCTAAAACTATTTTGCTAAAGGCCCAATTTTTGTTTTCTACAAATACCCCTTCTATAATTCAAATATAAAACCATGTTCCGCTCGGATCTTTATTTTTGCCTAAAACATATTTGTAAATGTTTTGTTTTAAATAAAATAAAAGTAAATAAATAGTATAAATATTTTGTTAGGGGGAGGCAGTCCATCTAGTCAGGCCCAAAGGCCCAACTAGACAGACCACCTACTACCCCAAACCCTAATTCCCCTAACCCTAACCCTAGCTAGACCAACACCACTCCCTACTCCCATCTGCCGCCGCCACACAGCGCATAGCGTGCGACCCCGAGCGTAGCATCCCACCCCACCAGCGCCGCACGCATGCACCGACACCCACCAAACCGCCCGACCGCCTCGGGATCTCCACCCCGTGCGGCCCCACCACCTGACCCCGCTCCCCACCACCCGTCTCGCCCGTGGCCCACTCCCAACCGCCCCCAGGCACGCCTCCCCCGCCTGCCTCTCTCCCCTGCATCGCCCTCCCCCGCTCCGCTCCGCTCCGGCCCGCTCCGGCCGAGCCCGGGCCCTCTCTCCGGCGCCGCCCCTCCTTCCCGCCTCCGCGCTCCCTCCCGCGTCACGCGACGCCGCCGCCGCGCCTCTCCTCCACCAACCACCGCCCCCGCTCGGCCTCGGTGCCCCGCCCAGGCGCGCCCTCGGCCTCCTCCCTCCGGCCTCCCCTCCCCCTGCCGGGCGCCCTCCTCTCCTTCCTCTCTTCCCCGGCCCCAGCGCCTCCGCCGCCGTTCGACCTCGGCCTGGACCGCCTCGCCATCAGCGAGTGCCGGTCCTCTCCTCTCTGGCCAAGGCCGCCCGCGACCGTCGCTGCATCTCCTCTCCTCTGCCGACCTCGTCCTGCGCGGACCCGCGCGTCCTCGTCCTCCCCGTCGAGTGCCCTCTCCGCGGCCATGTCCCTGGAGTTCCACCGTCATTCGCAGGGCTCGTGGCGGCCTTGTCCTCCGCTGCCCGGTGCTCCCCCTGCAGTCTGCTCCTCGTCGTCCCGCGCGGCGCCCCTGTCCTCTTTTCGGTTAGCAGGCGTATACCTCTGTTATGCCTCTGTCTGCTAGAGTTTGGAGAGGATCTGGTGGTAGTGGCCATGTGGTGATGCTGGAGTGGTGGCTATACTTTTGTACCACCACGAACGTCTACCGTCGCAAATCCGATAAACCATGTCCTCGGCTGCAACCTGTGGGCAAGTTATTCGAAGACTCTGGGCACACAAATATGACAAGTTTGTCGATTGCAAGATTTACTTGGAGCCGAATATTAGTCACACCGACCAGATCTCCCGAAAATCGTCTACATGGACTTCAAGATCTCCTTCCCGGAGTTGATGACCCGATGACGCCAAGATCTACATCACGGATCCGCCGGGCGAGACCTCGAAGGCTGTCGACGTGTGAAGATGTACCCTCGGAATTCCGAGGAGGTCGGCAAGAACGCCTACACGGACGCCAAGACCCGGATCCGAAGACCGCTAAGATCGCCACGGAACGGCAAGCTCTCCATCCCGGATACGTCAAGTACTTCATCGCGGACGCCAAGACCGACCCGATACGGGGACCCGACAAGATCTTCGTGATGACAAGATCGGCACCGACCAGGGCGGATCCGATGTGCCCCCGACGCCAACCAAGTTCTTCTTCTCGGATGCGACAAGATCGACTTTCGTTGTCCGAGACCGATCTCGTCGAGCCGTTCTCCCGTCGAACCCTGAGACCGACCCAGAACCCCTCGGAGCCCAAGCTCGCCGAACCCTAACGTGTGACCCCTTTATCCGAGACCCTATTTTTTATAATATTACATTATCAGCTTGTTGCATATTAAATTGTTCATGCATGCATACTTGTCTGTGGTTTGGGGGCATTAAGCCAATTCATCTCATAATTAAATATGGAGTCTATACACGGGATATCTTTGTCTTATTCCGGACTCCATTTAAATTGGTGTAGCGAACCGATGCCATGTTTTATCTTGTTGTTACAACATTTAATTTGCGGGGTAGATAAATAACTTGAACCGTTTAATTAATTGTCGGGGCCTCGGTTCCGCTTAATATGACCTAATTGCATCGCACCTTTGCCATGTCATACATCATGCATGCATCATGCCCGATTTTCTACCGTAGTATTAAATAGTGCATCCGGTGTTTGTGCTAGTGTTTTGCTTCTTCACGGACTAGGCCGATGAGTTGATGCGAGTGTCGATCCGATCTTCGGATGAACCTACGGCAATGTTTTCAGGCGAGCACCTCCCCCTTTCTACCTATCTTACTTTTATAGTATTTATTCCCCCTGTTGATCTATTGCTATCTGTGTTGCGATGCTCTAGTTTTCGTACCCGTGATATCCCTTGCAGCCTTATATTGCCTTGGACACATCCTATTACCTGATGATTGGTAGATAGTTGGACTTGCGCGTCGTAGTCGCTTGCTCAAGTGCTGTTGCGTGTCGCCAAGTACCACAGTTGTCGAGGTTATGCCGCATGTTTAATGTTGTAGGTGATCAAGACTTTAATTACTGTTTAATAACTAAAATTGAAGTAGGTAAATGCAGAGGCACAGGTGGGCAATAGATGTTATTTGGTTGTTAAACGTCCACTTGTGTCCCGTAGGACCCCGAGTTCTTGACACCTGTTCCGAGATCGAGCGCGCTAACCATAGGTGGGGTGTATGGGCACCCCCATCGATTAGTACCTGATTTCAAAGTACTGTACTGGGGGCCACAACTAGTTTGAGGTTTTATTTACTATCCTGTACTTATGCCATGCTTTACTGCGTTATTTAAATTGTGCGAAGTACTGCGCCTGTACTGTTTAGGGAAGCGGAGTGTTTTCGCGGTATCGACAAGCCCAGTCACATTTTCGGGTTCCCAGTCATTTACAGCCACTGACGCAAACCCTGAGTCCGTCTCGGAGACCGGCCGACTTCGTTGCGGGTAGCTTAGTGGGGTGGCCCCCATGTACTTGCTTTGGGTCCGGGAAACGTCATGACTTAGGCCCCGCCGACATACCGATGGGTGTATGTTAACTGATCTGGCAAAAAGGGCCGAAGTGCGTGTGGATACTTTGGTGCACCCCTGCAGGGTTAAATCTTTTCGAAAAGCCGTGTCCGCGGTTATGGACGACTTGGAGCACAGTTCTCGATCATAGACAACTATAACTAAAGTTTACTGTTATAAATTGACTTGTATCCGATATGACTAGTAATCTGCTTCACTACAACGGAATGGCTAAATAAAAGTACCAACTACTGCTGGGTTTGGGATATCTCATGCTAATCGTATCTGACTAGTAAGTGTTGCCACTACAACGGAATGGTTAACTAAAAGTGCCCACTGCTTATTATATCAGGACGACTATCTATACCTGACTAGTAATTGCTGCAACGATAACGGAATAACTAAAAATGCCAACTGTGTGAGTTCCTCGGTTGACTTCCTCGTTTGGTTTCGAGGGGGAAATACCAGGATGGGTATGTTTGGTGGTAGCATCAGGTTGGTTCCGAATAGGTCTTTCTTATCCCCCTCTGATAGCCGACAGTGTTATCGAGTCTCTATAGGTTGTTTAGTGCTTGCTGCGCTGCCGCTTCAGTCCACCATACCTATGTAGGCGAGGACCGCCGAATTCTAGCCTCGCCGTGTACTGGCCTCAGTACTGACCGCTCTCTCTTTTTCCTTTGCCCTTTGTCGGCACCCCTTTTGTTTAAGCAGGTTTTGAGATCGACGTCGTTAGCAGGGTTACCCTTCCGGCTTGGCCTGGGCAGGGTTATGGACGCCATTGGTTATTCTTCAGGGCTCTTAGCTCAATTTGCATCTTGTCCGTACTCGGACGCTGTATCGTTTTCAAGGTGATTTGGATCTTTGTATGTTATATATGTATTCTTGACTCTTCGAGTCGTTGCTGTATATATCTGTTCTGTGGGTTCCATCGTGGACTATTGTGTTATGATATTACTTCGTTTTCCACCCGCACGCAAGTGCCTGGTGGGCACCTTTGAATCGTTTCTATGCGGGTTTGGCAAGAATCGCTAAAACTTGCATAGGGCCGATTCTGAGGGTGTTACAGAGTGGTATCAGAGCTCAGCAGTTGCGATACCCCACAAGTCCAGCCTGTAGGATAGCTAACGGCTGAAGTAGAGTGTCAAAACTATTTTTGAAAAATCGGTTGGATAGTTCTGATTAGGTCTGATTTTACTCCTTACCCCTCTGCTGCTCTCCTCTCACCTCCGCGTGTTTTGAATCCGCTCTCTTCTCTCTCTTCGAGTCCAGGCTTTCTCGTGGTTGGGTTCCATCGTACCTTCAGGGTTTCGCTTCCTCCTTTGGTAACGGTGTTGCTACATCTGGTCTTCATGCTATCCGAGGAATCCTTCGTCTGGTGGACTTCTCTTTGTTCCTTCTTGTGCCTTCCGGTGTTATCCAACGCGACGACATCATCTGCGCCAGATCCGATGCAGAATCTGCATCACTCTTTTGTTTCTGAACCTCGATTGTCGAGATCTTCAGTCTGATTCCAAGAATGGTTACACGCTTTTCTACTGATTGTGCAGAGTAATAGTTTGGGTGCGTGATGGATTGGCCCCCATGCCGACTACCCCTTCTATTCGCTTTTGTACATTGAAGTGGATGAGAATGCATCGGTTCCCTCTTTCTATCGAAGCTAGAGGTGGCTTTATTTGTTGATACCTCTACCTTCGACATTTTGTTCCCGGAGTGTTCTCTCGACGATCACGGACAACGACCTCTTGTTAGTGGTGTCGCAAGGATCTACACGAAGCGAGAAGACGCAGACCGCCGACCTTCCTTCCGGTACCATGAGGCGGATCTCGGGGGCGAGATCCATTGTTAGTGGTGTCGAATTGTGGCGCCCCGCCAAAATCACTACTAGAAAATCGCTTTCTAAATACTACTTTGTGCATCATCATGAGATCCGCATGCATCTTTTTCCCTAAAACTATTTTGCTAAAGGCCCAATTTTTGTTTTCTACAAATAACCCTTCTATAATTCAAATATAAAACCATGTTCCGCTCGGATCTTTATTTTTGCCTAAAACATATTTGTAAATGTTTTGTTTTAAATAAAAGAAAAGTAAATAAATAGTATAAATATTTTGTTAGGGGGAGGCAGTCCATCTAGTCAGGCCTAAAGGCCCAACTAGACAGACCACCTACTACCCCAAACCCTAATTCCCCTAACCCTAACCCTAGCTAGACCAACACCACTCCCTACTCCCATCTGCCGCCGCCACACAGCGCATAGCGTGCGACCCCGAGCGCAGCATCCCACCCCACCAGCGCCGCACGCATGCACCGACACCCACCAAACTGCCCGACCGCCTCGGGATCTCCACCCCGCGCGGCCCCACCACCTGACCCCGCTCCCCACCACCCGTCTCGCCCGTGGCCCACTCCCAACCGCCCCCAGGCACGCCTCCCCCGCCTGCCTCTCTCCCCTGCATCGCCCTCCCCCGCTCCGCTCCGCTCCGGCCCGCTCCAGCCGAGACCTTTGTATGTTATTTGGATCTTTGTATGTTATATCTGTATTCTTGACTCTTCGAGTCGTTGCTGTATATATCTGTTCTGTGGGTTCCATCGTGGACTATTGTGTTATGATATTACTTCGTTTTCCACCCGCACGCAAGTGCCTGGTGGGCACCTTTGAATCGTTTCTATGCGGGTTTGGCAAGAATCGCTAAAACTTGCATAGGGCCGATTCTGAGGGTGTTACAGTATGGGGGAGCAATTTGCACGTCTTCATCTTCATCAAGCAAGAGCATCCAAGAAAGGTGTTCCCACTATAGAAGAACAAGACGGTCTACATCAAGTTCAAGTGGGTTGCTCAAGGCAAAGGTATGTTCTTGATAGGGCTTCTATTTTGCCGGTCTCGTGTTGTTAGTTGGGAGACCGGGTTTAAGATAGATAGCCGTACTATCAAGAGGGGCTCTCAAGCGGGTGTCTCGTTTGCATCGTTCGGAGAGAGCTCAAACCTTTGCATTCATAGCATCATCTTTCTTGGTTATTATTTGGTTCTTGTCCATGAGAGGATCTAGAGCTTGTGGTCATCATCATAACAAGCTCTATTTCATCATCTAAGGATTTCACTTGCATATCTTATTGCAGTTTTTGATCTTGCGAGTTTTTCGGCTCCACACCTTGGGGGATACTTCACATATATATTCATAGTATTTTATCCCAAGGTGATACCCAATATTTCTATTTTTTGTTGGATTATATTCGTCGTTATCTTTCCAACAAAATTGGTTTCATCCCGTTTGGAGTTCGGATGCAAAAGGAATTGCGTTTCTGGTTCTCTGGTTTCTGGAATTTCCCTAACCGGAAGTTCCGGCTTGCCATCGGAAGTTCCGCTAGGGCATTTTTGTCGCCGAAAGTTCCGGTGGAAGTTCCGGGTCTTCTTCCGCTCACGCTCAGTAACCTTCTGTTTTGGATGTGCTATTTGACGGAACTTCAGTCGGAATTTCCACCGGAAGTTTCGCTCTCACCGGAAGTTCCGGCCAGTGACCGGAAGTTCCGCCCAGGCCAAAAGTTCTGGTTGAATTTCCGGCTCTTGTTCCTCTCACATTCAGTAACCTTCTGTGTTCGTTGTGTCTATTTGACGGAACTTCTGTCGGAACTTTCACCAGAAGTTTCCACCGGAAGTTCCGGTGAACTGGCGGAAGTTCCGGCCATGATTCGTTTTTTTAGTTTCTCGCTCTGCAGTTTTCGACCGTTGGCTGTGTGCCACCGGAACTTCCGGCCAGGTGTCGCGAATGCCCATAACGGGCAGATCTGGGAGCCCTTTAAAAGGGGATCCTCTTCCCCTTTGTGGGACACAGCTTTTCTTCTTGGTTCTTGGCTTTCTCTCTCTCCTCCATTGTCAACCTTGAAGAAGCTTTCCCTCTCCCTTCCCCTCCTATGATTCTTGCATCTTTTTGAGGGATTTGAGAGAGGAGATCTAGATCTACAATCCCCCCAAGTCAAATCCCTTCTTTGTGAAGGAATCATTGGGATCTAGATCTTGGAGAGTTTTGTGTTCTCCTCTTGTGTTCTTCCTCCCTTATTCCCCAAATAGCTTTTGTAGCTTTGTTGGAATTTGGGAGAGAAGGACTTGCCCTTGCATTTGGTGCATAGGTTTGAGTTCTCCTCGGAGATTCGGCGAGTTCAAGCTTGTGAGCTTGTTTCTCTTGGGTTCCTTGGAACCCTAGACGGTTGTGTGGTTGTATTGTTGACCTTTTGTGGTCTTGTTGACCTTTTGTGGTCTTGTAGCCTTTTGTGGCGTTGTTGGCCTTTTGTGGCATTGTTGGCCTTTTGTGGCTTTGTTGTTGGGAGCCTCCAATTGAGTTGTGGAGTTAGCCCCAATCTTGTACGGGTTCGGTGACCGCCCTCAAGCGTCCCAAGTGGAGCAAGTGCCCGCCTTTTGTGGTGCGCACTTGGGAGAATAGGGTGAGCCTTTTGTGGCGTCGGTGAGTTGCGTGCTTCCGCATCCGAGGTGAGGCCTTGTGTGGCGTTGGGTGAGCATCGAGCCACCACACCTCGAGGTGAGCCATTTGTGGCGTTCGGAGAGCATTGCGCCATCGCACCTCTCCAACAGAGACGTAGCTTCTTTGGAAGTGAACTTCGGGAAACAAATCTTCGTCTCCGCGTCCATCGGTTATCTCTCAACCAAACCCTTTACTTATGCCCTTTACATTGTGATAGCCATCGTGCTTGAAGTATTTATACCTTGCTATCACCTTGTTGCTTGTATTGCTTAGCATAGGTTGTTGGTGCACCTAGGTGAACTTAGTGGCTAGGTTTTGTGCTCAATAAATTAAACGTTAGTTTTATTCCGCATTTACTTGAGCCTAAACCGTAATATTTTTAAAAGCCTATTCACCCCCCTCTAGGCGACTTCCTTTGTACTTTTAGTAGGAAACCTACCTAGGGTGGGAGTCCAACTCCCTCCACCCGCCGGCCAAGGAGGAGGAGTTGGAGGAGGACTCCCTCCTCCCAACCGCCTCTCTCCCACCTATAAAAGGAGGGGTAGGGTGCCCCCCTACCCTCACCCCAAAAAAAACCCTAGCTCAAAGCGCCGACACCACCTCCAAGTGCTGCTGCCGCCGCCTAGGGCTCCTCCCAAGTTGGCGACTTGGGGCTTCCCCAAGCCCTAGCCGCCGGCCACACCCTCCCCTTGATGCCCTTTAAACCGTAGATCGCCAAGGCCTTTCTCATACTCCACCATACTCGCTCCGGCTTAAGACGAAGCCCTGCGAGATCTCCCCTCTACTTCCGACACCACGCCGTCGTGCTGCCGGAATTACGAGGAGAGTGCTACAACCTCCGCTGCCTGCTGTAACAAGGGAGAGGAAGGTCTTCATCGAGTACCAAACGTGTGACCGACTGCGGAAGTGCTGCCGGAACGCAGCGCCGGAAGGATCGTCTATGCGATCTTGAGATCGGCAAGAGTACGATTATATTACCCACGAGAATCTGCTCTCGTTAACCGCTTTGGAATCTTCGAGGGTGAGTTCTTCTATCGACTTGTTGCTACAATCTAGTAGATAGATCTTGGCTTGTTTGTGTGCATGCGGTAGAAAATTTTGTTTTCCATGCTATGAACCCCTACAATATGATGGAAAGTAAGTTCCATAATGGATTTGGATGAGTTCCAAAGTTAAGACATTGTGACAGATACTACAACAAAAGGCTAAGTATATGACTGCTATTATAGCAGCAAAAGAGGGCATTTGTGTCAAGTAGTTTGTTATCAAACTAGGTGTAGTTCACAGCGGGATAATACTATGAAGATATATTGTACGACAATATTGTCAACATGTTTTAACCCCTAGGAACTAAAGGTCTCACCAAAGGACCAATTTTGTACAAAGCCATCTCATTAAAGAATGAGTGATGCGTAGAGATGCAAAGACATGCAATTACACACGGACCTGAAAGTGTTGGATCCGAAGATCGGTTGATCACTAGCAATCGTGTACATACAACACCGGAAAGCCATAAGTGTTGAATACACAAAGATTTGAAACTAGATTATTGTCTCTAGTGCAAGTGGGAGATCGTTGGAGATATGTCCAAGAGGCAATAATAAAGAGGTTATTATCATATCTTCATGCTTATGATAAAATTTTACATACCATTCTATAATTGTATTAACCGGAAAGATTAATACTTGTGTGATTTGTAAACATAAAAGAGTCCCTAGTAAAGCCTCTTGTTAAACTAGCTTGTTGGTTAATATATGATCATGGTTTCCTGATCATGAACATTGAGATGTTATTGAAAACAAGATCATATCATTAGGAGAATGGTGTGATGGACATACTCCTATAGATGAGCGTAGCATAAAGATCAAGTCATTTCAATAGTTCATTTGCTATAAGCGTTCTGATACATAGTAACCTAATTCCTTCGACCATGAGATCATGCTAATCACCATCACCAGATGGATGCTTTTATGACATCAAAGACCACACGTAACTAGGTGGCTATAAAGGTTGAATTGAGTGTTCGGAAAGTATGTGTTGAGGCACATGGATCAAGAGTGGGATTTGTCCATCCATATGACAGATAGATATACTCTGGGCCCTCTCGGTGGAATGTCATCCAATTAGCTTGCAAGCATGTGACTGGCTCACAAGGGATCACATATCACGGGAACGAGAAAAGAGTACTTATTGGTAACAAGGTTGAACTAGGTATGCAGAGATAGGTACGATCAGACCTTGGATAAGTAAACTATTATGAGACAAAGGGAAATTGGTATCGTATGTAAGTGGTTCATTCGATCCCAAAGTAATCATAGAAATATGTGAGAGCCATATGAATTTCCAGATTCCTCTATTGGTTATTGATCGGAGAAGAGTCTCGGTCAGGTTTGCATAATTCACGAACCATAGGGAGACACACTTAAGGATTCGATGTTGTTTAGTAGATACAGAATGTAAGTAGGGAGATCGGATGTTGTTTGGAGGCTCGGATGTGATCCGAGATATCACGAGGAGACCCAGAATGGTCCGAAGAATAAGATTCATATAAGGAAAGTCCAATTCCGGAGTTCGGGAATGATTCCGGTGTTTTCACCGGAATGATCTATAAGGGTCTAGAGGTTCACCAGACCGGAAGAGGAAGGGTACATGAATGTGTCATGAAAAAGTTGAATGATTGCATCATGTCCTAGGTCACTTGTTTGGGCATTTGTAAGAAAGAAATTGAGCTCCAAATTAAAAGTCAAAAGGCAAGTTTGAAAAGTCAAACTGGGACAATGTATCCTGGTGCCTTCTTTCCCTCCACCACAAGCCAACAAGAAGAGGGAGTTGGGGAAGGATTCAAACTCCCCTCTCCCAAGCTGCCCTCCCTCTCATAAATAGAGGGGAGGGGGTGCCCCAAGAGACACACAACACCAGCCCTTCCCCACCTAGCCGCCGTCGTCGCCCCTAGGCGCCGCCGCCCTAGGCGCCGCCGGCCATGCCTCCTCCTTTCTGGCCCTCTAAACCCTAGATCGCCGGAAACCTTAGATCCACCATAACCTGCTCCGGCTTAGGCGAAGCCCTGCAAGATTTTTACTCTACTTCCGACACCACGCAGTCGTGCTGCTGGAATCGCGAGGGGAGAACTACAACCTCCACTGGCTGCTGGAACAAGGGATAGGAAGGTCTTCATCGAGTACCGAACATGTGACCGACTGCGGAAACACTGCTGGAATGCAGCGCCGGAAGGATCGTCTACGCGATCTTGAGATCGCAAGTGTACGACTACATCACCCACGAGAATCTTCTCTTGTTAACCGCTTTGGAATCTTCGAGGGTGAGTACTCTAATCGACGCGTTGCTACAATCTAGTAGATAGATCTTGGCTTGTTTGTGTGCATGCGGTCGATTTTTTTTGTTTTCCATGCTATGAACCCCTACAAGGGCATCGGCGATGCTGCGACCACCATCGACAACCTCGAGTACCTCTGTTGGTGGACTCAAGATCGGAAGGCCAAGGGCCTCCTCCTCTCGGCAATGGATGACTACATCACTGCCTCTCTCGGTGTTACCAACACCGAGATGACCTACTCCGCCTTCTACTCGGTGGTCTTCTCATATGAGGCCTTGCAGGCTCAACAGAGCGCGGCGGAGGGTGGTCGTCTTCCGCAAATGCCACGTCACGCCCCTATGGCAACGCGGCCACGCGTCGTCCCGGGCGATCTTCTCTGCTCCCTACGGTAGGGGCGGTCTGCTGCTGGAAACAGCCAGCCCAAGCTCAACCGCCAAGGCGACAACATCGCCAACCAAGGCAGCGGCTCCGACGGCCGCAATATCGGCTACACCGGCAACGGCCGCCAGGGCGGCAATGGTGGCAACGTCGGGCACATTGGAGGTAACGTTGGTGGCCACAATGGCGGCGAAACACCGGTGGTCGCAAAGTGCCCCAGGTGCCAGATATGCCAGATCTGGGGCCATGAGGCCTACGCCTGCCACCGTCTCTTTAACCACGACTTCAATAACCGTGCTGGCAACGCGACCTCCACCAGCTCCTCCGACAACCAGCCCTGGGTGATGGACACCGGGGCTACGGGTCACTTCACCAGTGATCTTGAGCGTCTTCAGGTTCACTAGCGCTATGGAGGGAACGACCAGGTCCAGGTGGCAAATGGTGTAGGTTTGTCTATTTCGCACATTGGTCATTCACGTTTACCTAGTTCATCTCTCCAACTTAAAAATGTCTTGCATGTGCCTTATATTAGTAAGCACCTTCTATTTGCTTATAGCCTTCTTTGTGATAATGACGTGTTTGTTGAGTTTCACCGTCATGCTTTCTTTGTTAAGGACAAGGCAACCCGGCGCATAATCCTTCACGGTAGAAGCCATGGAGAACTTTATCCAGTTCCATACCGTCGTGCATCATCATCATCCACTCGTCATGCCTCCACTAGTGTCAAGGTGTCATCGTCGCAGTGGCATCAGTGTCTAGGTCATCCAGAAAATAATGTAGTCAACTCTATTGTTAAGAGTCATGAGATTTTCTGTACTAGTTTAGATACACCACCATTAGTGTGTGATGCCTGTCAGCATGCTAAAAGTCATGAACTATCTTATTCTATGTCAACTCGTGTTTCTACCGTGCCTCTTGAATTAATTCATTCCAATGTTTGGGGTCCCGCTATTGCTTCTTCGGGAGAATACAAGTAGTATATTAGTTTTATGGATGACTATACTTGTTTCTGCTGGATTTATTTGCTTAAACATAAGTATGATGTCGAGCAGGTATTTTACGCCTTCCAAGCTCATGTGGAGCGTCTTTTGAACTATAAGATTAAGGCGGGTCAGTCCGACTGGGGTAGCGAGTATCACAAACTTCACCGCTACTTCCAACGCATGGGCATCTACCACCGTGTATCATGCCCACATACTTCCCGACAGAACGATATTGTCGAGCGCAAACACCATTACTTGGTGGAGACCGGCCTCGCTCTCCTTGCGCACTCCTCCCTTCCTCTCCGGTTTTGGTACGAGGCATTTCTCACGTCCTGCTATCTCATCAATCGTATGCCCACGCCGGTTCTCAACAAGGAGACACCCATGTTTCGTCTCTTTCGTGTTCAACCCACTTATTCCTCTCTTTGGATTTTTAGGTGTGCTTATTGGCCTAGTATTCGCAAAATATAATGCTCGCAAACCTGAGTTCCGCTCCAATATGTGCATCTTTCTCGGCTATAGTCCAATGTTTACGGTCTATAAGTGTCTCGATCGTTCCTCGATAAGGATTTATATTTCTCATGATGTTGTCTTCGACGAGAACATTTTTCCCTTCTCTAGCCTCGGTGTTTCTGTTGATTGCCAACCTTGAACATGCAATTTAGTTTCCTATTGATGAACAGGTTCTGGATGTACCTATGTGCAAATACGACTTGTCCTATTTGTCTACTAACCCGCCTGTGTGAGGCGATGTTTATTCGATGCCCTCTTAGGTACCTCCGACGGCTCCTGGCGCTGCGACTCCGGGCGTGATCAACATCGACATGATCGATGTGCAGGGATCAGGCTCGTCTCTCGATGCACCCCATCGCATGCCTCCCCGCGCGCTAGGCCTCCCGAGCCCATGGGGTCGCCGCCTTCGCCCGCTTCCTCGCTGTCTGCTGGGCCGGCCCAGCCTAGCGTATCGCGCCAACCCGCGTCGCCCTCTGCTGGGAAAATCTCTGAGCCCCTGGTCGCGACACCACTGGTTGAGCTGGTGTCTGACTCGTCGGAGTCTTCATCGCCCGCTCCTCTACACGACATGATCTCTCGCAACCAAGATCAGACACGACGCGAGAAGACTTACCATGATGGCACTGTTCAGTATAACCCCAGTCGCCATGCGTTTTTTGTCGCCCCCACTCCCATCGGGATGCTCTTCAGGAGCCAGCGTGGCATGCAGCGATGGCTGAGGAGTTTGCTTCTCTAAGCGAGATGTGCACCTGGAATTTGGTGCCTCGTCCTCCTGGAGTTAATGTTATTGGAAGCAAGTGGATCTTCAAGACCAAACACCGTCCCGACGGTTCGATTGACAAGCATAGAGCTTGCCTGGTTGCCCGTGGCTTCACTCAGCATCATGGTATAGATTATGGTAATACCTTCAGCCTGGTTTTCAAGCCAGTCACTGTTTGTTTGGTGCTCTCTCTTGCCGTGTCTCGCGGCTGGAGCCTTCATAAGGTGGATGTCAGTAATGTTTTCCTGCATGGATACTTGGATGAAGATGTCTATATGTAGCAGCCTCCTGGCTTTGAGGATGCCCGCTTCCCCTCGCATGTCTGCAAGCTGTAGCGTTCCCTTTATGGCCTCAAGCAATATCCTTGTGCCTGGTATGCTCGGCTGAGTTAGCTTCTTCAACTTGGATTTGTTTCCTCCAAGGCGGATACTTCGTTTCTCATCTTCTCTTGCGGTGATGCACATATTTACATGCTCATATATGTTAATGACATTGTCATCGCTGGCTCTTCACCTGCGGTGGTTGATCTTCTGGTACAGTCCTTGGCAGCTAGTTTTCCTATCAAGGATTTGGGCATGCTGGAGTATTTTTTTGGATTGGAAGCGTTCTTCCATTCAGGGGGCATGACATTGACTCAGAGAAAGTATGCCCTTGATCTTTTTCATCGAGCCAATATGGAGAATTGCAAGTCCACTTCCACTCCACTTGTCACGTCGGAGCCACTGTCTCATGAGTCTGGTGATCTACTTGTTGCTGATGACTCTTTTCGGTACCGTAGTATGGTTGGAGCACTTCAGTATTTGATGCTCACTCGTACAGACATTTCCTTTGCTGTGAACAAGGTGTGCCAGTTGCTATCGCAACCGACTAAGGTTTATTGGGAAGCTGTTAAGCGTATTCTAAGATATGTCAAGGGCACGCTGGATACATGACTACAAATATGCAAGTCCTCCTCCACCGGTGTTAGTATATTCACAGATGCAAACTGGACAGCCTATGTCGACGGCAGACGATCCACTGGTGGCTTTGCTGTGTTTGTTGGGACGAACCTTGTTTCTTGGAGTTCGAAGAAGCAACCTACCGTCTCAAGGTCTAATACCGAGGCTGAGTACAAGGCATTGGCTAATGGCGCCGCCGAAGCCATTTGGGTTGAGTCGGTTCTGAGGGAACTTGGCGTCACACAGCAGCACACGCCTATTTTGTGGTGTGATAATTTAGGGGCAACTTATCTGATAGAGAATCCAGTATTTGATGCTTGTACCAAGCACATCGAGATCGATTTCCACTTTGTGCAAGAACGAATTGATGCAGATACACTGAATGTCAGGTTTCTTTTGACAGATGATCAGTTGGCGGATGTTTTTACTAAGCCCGCCACTCGACAGATGCTAGACCAATTTAGAAGCAATCTGAATCTTGTACACAGTCTAGGTAGCTATGTATAGTTGTATTCATACTCATGTATGGTTGTGTTTTTTTGGAAAAGAGTATATATTAATATCACAGGGATACCAATTACACCCAACCTCTGCAACGACGCATGCCCACACAACCTAAAAAAAGAAAAAAGAATTACAAAAAAGAAAAGTCCCGCTACAGAGAATTAATCCTCAAAGCAACACCACTGACACTATCAGAACAACACCAGTAGTTCCTACTCCAATAACAACGCCTTCAAGAAGGAAACAGTGCCCAAGCGTCATTGTTTCCCGATCAAAGATCATAGGCTTTCACCCTGGAGAAAGTTCTTTCTCACAAAACAATGCCTTCAACAAGGTCATTGCCAGGCACAACCAGTTAAGGTCAAACCTTGGATTTTCACCCTACAAGATAAGACTGGGAACTCCCCCTTTGTTGTCTTCCCGCACCAACAGTCGCTGTAATGAGTCCCAGATCACGCAGCCAGATCTTCGTCTCTACAAGAACAAAAATTACCATCGCTACCCTCATATTTCCGCTTTGCTGACATTCTCCGCATCTAACTTCACCATGGCTCTAAGAATGACACTTGGTGGGAGCAAAAAACAGAGTTTCGCAACGCTCCCACTGAAACCAAACGGCCAGAAAAACAAGGTGCGCACGACCGAATACCTTCCGATCCAGCAATCTCCAGGCATAATACGCCCATGGGAGTTCGCCGGCGAAGCCTTCTGGAACCCGCCTCTCCAGACCAGATCAACGAGGGCAGACATCAAGCAGATCTTTGTCTTCGTGTGAAAGAAACCAAAGGACCACCACCATTATTAGATCCGACACAGCGATCCCCACACCGCCGACCGGTTTCCGGAGAACCGATCGAGCAGGCAATTAGGGTTAGAGAGCCAATCTAGGTCTTCCAACGAAATCCCATCGCCGGCACCTCCTCCACCAGATCGCCCCACTCCGGCGCCCTGGAGGAACGAACAAGCCACCAGCACGGGGGGAGGGCAGCCGCTGCGCGCCAGCACTCCGGACGGGCCTCCGTGCCGCCACCCTCCATGCTGCCTCGCGCTGCCGTGCCACCTTCCCCGCACCGCTGCTGCCTTCCCTGCCAAGGTTCGCTGCCTCTCCATGCTCCACCCTTACTACCCCTGTGACGATCCGCCTCCGTGCGAAGGGGCCCCGTCGGGGGAGCGCCTCCCTCACCCACCGCCTTCGACGGCCAGGCGCGGCCGCCATCGCCGGCGGCGGCAGTGGCCGGGGGAGAGGAGTTCGCGGCGCTGCTTTTTCTAGGGTTTGGTGCCTCCGGAGCCGCCCGCGCGAGGCGACCCGGGAGGGGCTGGTGCTTGGCCTATTGCTTAAATGGAGGGAGAATTTCACTTCCCCGGCCTCTGCACCAACTAGGGATGCACACAACCATTAAGCACGAGTACCAGGATTTTTAAGCTTGGTTAAACACCAAGCCTGGTCCTCAAGATAAATTGCATGAGTATCAGGAGAGCCTGGTCCTCAAGTATAAATAGGAACCTTAATTCACTTCCATGAGGATTTGAACTCAGATATCGGGTTTGTATATCCATTCCCCTAACCAGTTAAGCTAGACTCACTTCCCGTGAAGAGGCCGTGACCCCAATGAAACCCTAAACTTGACTGTGCCGAAAAGAAAAACAGCCGAATGTTAAATAGACTGTCCCACAAAAAAGGAGATAAGTTGGAAAGATAGAGATCAAATTGCTGTTTTTAACTGACTGACGAATTTGGCATCGGGCGCACGTACTTGCTCCGACTCCCTATTCGTTTGGCTTTGGAGGAACCGATGCCAAAGCCAAGTATGCAATTTGGCATACAATGTGGCTGTGCGAAACTCTCGACCTCCAAGGTGGGCTGCCACCGCTTCAGACTGCCTCTCTTTTCATGACAAATGTCTGATGATTCAGGGTTCAGACTGCTTGGAGCTGACGACCAATTAACCTCAGGTAGGTGACGTTCTTCATGAAATCAAGGTAAAACCAGGAAGGCTTGAGCACAAAGTTCGTTTCGAACGAGAGCCGGGATTCTTGGTGGCGATGAAGCTCACTGATTAGCGATGGCAACGAGATACGGCAGGACTGGTTTGTGTACCCGGCCTGTAATCGACACATGTGCATTTGATGGTCATGGTCACTAGTGTACCCGCCCTCTTTCTCTTCAGAAAGTGAAACTTTATATCTCACACGTTCCATCTTTTTATGTACTTCTTTCAACCCATATTAGTTGACATGGATTGTTTAAATTTAAATATATCTAGCACTAAAACATATTTAAAAACATTTGAATCTAGACAAATCCAAATCAATTAATATGGGTTGAAGGGAATACCATAGTTTTTTTTTCTGATGTATGCAGCACGAATTGGTCGTGCTCGTGTTCTTCAAAATATTAATTTATTGAACTTGAAAATATAATTCCGCACGTTACTATCGTACGGTAGTACATTGTCTCTCTTACTTTATCGTCTCTCTCTCTCTTCCAATAAATAGGAAATCTTCCAACAAGAAAGGTGCAAATTTGTTGGCCAGCCAGCGGTACGTAATAATCACCCAGGGCAAGACTTGATGAACAGAAACTGATAACTCAAGTCACTCACACCTCGGCGACGGGAAGCAGGTCAAGCTCCCGGATCACCCCGGCGGCACCGCGGAGCTGCTCGCCGAGGAGGCCGTTGCCGCAGACGGGCACCTTCTCGAACAGCGACATGGGCACGTCCTCGGTGATGAACCCGGCGTGGAACTCGATCATACCCCTCTCGGGGCGCGCCACCATGCTGGTGATGGTGACCCAGATGAAGAGCTTCTTGGCCTGGATGCCGGAGAGGTTGGAGATGGCGCCGTAGGAGATGGTGCCGCTGATCTCCTGGTCGAAATAGGTGTAGTGGTCGCCGAACCAGACGTAGCAGCTGCTGGCGAGCTTGATCTTGAAGTCGCCGGTGGCGTTGACGAAGGTGTAGGAGGTGACGGAGTCCGGGAGGAGGCCCTTGGGCAGGCCGTACTCCAGGAGGACGTCGTTCGCCACGCCCTTCAGCGAGGCCTCGCCTTCGCAGGCCGCCCCGTAGGCGTGCGGCGCGGCGGCGATCGCGGCAACGGCGACGAGGGAGAGGGCTAGGGGAGACATGGCCATCGTCGTCGTTGTCGGGGCTTTAGGAGCTTCTTTGTGCTTTCTTTGCTTGGGAATTTCGGTTGATTTTATAGTTGCGTTAGCGCTTGGACACTGATGTATTTTTCTTTTATTTCCTTTTTCGCCGATGGGATCTGGAGTATGATGCATCTCCGGTGGGCAAACGATATACACCTAATTCCTCATAAAATTTCTTTATTTTGTCGAGGCTATCACTATCAAAATCAAGATCTACAGGTACCACAACTTGTATGTCATCACCACCGTGCCCAACTACCAAAGTTATGGGATTTCCTCATCTAATTTCTCTCTCCTTTGTCTGACAATGATGAACCAGACAACATTATGCAATTTATTCACATGACCACCTAATAATGCCTAGTTGCTGTAACGAGCCATCCATATATCTCTTCATTTTTCTGTATATATAGCATCAAACATACTACATCGATCTGCCCATGTTCTTTCATGAGCATGTCTAAGAAAATGGATTTAATTTTTGGCCATTGGATAGCATCCTATCTTAAAGGTGAAAACTTTTCCATAATTAGATCGATTCTCCGCCTTATACTACACTAATATGTACAAAAACAGCAACTCCCGTCCCTTCACTCCACACTGCACTGTATCCTGCCTAGGATGTGTAGACATCCCAAGCGACCACACGTAGAGTGACCCTCTAGAAGTTGTACTATTCAATACTGGGTCGCAATGCGTCCCCATCTCAACTACGTCGATTTGACGGGTGCAAATGTGCAGCACGGCCGCTCGCTGCGCGCCAAAGCTGTGTACGAATGTGCACATTGATATGTATGGAACCCATTAGCAAAAAATGCCGCCTCCTCCCTAAGAAAATCGAGCTGCAAACATTAAAGGCGACAGGTAGCAGGTAAGCAGAAGTAGCTGGTCTTAATTGCTAATTATGTCCTTCAACGCTCGCAGACAGATGCTGATCGAATTGCGAATCCTGAATTTCTGTGGCTAGGAAAGCGAAGCTACCAGAGAAGAGTGTATATGAGAGTGATTAGAGTGTTTCTAAGGCCCGTTTTGCTTCTTTTACTTATTTAAGTTTACATGAAAACTGAATTTCCTCTGTAGCATTTACCTACGTTAATGCTGTGAAAAATTATCCTGTCGGGACTCGTGATCACTGATCAGTCATGAGAGAAGCACGATTGACACCGGCAGCGGCGAGCATTTTTATGAGTATGCTTCACTCTTACTTGGTTAAAATTCTCAGATCCCAGAGATTTGCCATGATTCACAATGAGAAAGGAGAGGTCACAAGTCTGTTAGGTCTTTTTGGTTTCTGATCGAAATACCTATAGCAAAAGTTGCCTAATAAAAAATTTGGCTAAAATTTAAATAATTTGGCCAAGATTGGCAAGGAAACTTTAGTGAACAGAGATGAAGTTATGGCAACAGGGACATGCCGAAGCATGACAATTGGAAACCTTCCACACAAACAAATACCAACATTGATGGTTTGTCTATGCTTTGGAACCATCAATTGGCTAAAAATACTTCTCATGGAACATAGCCTGAAAGGAGTTAGACAAATGGAGCTGGAGCTGGAGCTGATGCTTGTTGCAAGTTTCTATTTTCCTATGCTTTTCTTATAATAATTTACATAAGAGAGAGAATTGGTTATATATCCTCAAGCCTAGAGGATATAAGCTTAGTACACCTATGTTTTCGACTACGAGCGATGTCAGCTTCCCATCCGATCTCAGATATTTAAGGGCAAGCGATGTCAGCATGACCTGAAGGAAGTAGCCATTGAGTGCCTTACCTTCTAACGTGACATTTGGGCAGGACTTTTTGGGCCTAGGCTGGTTTGGAATACACTCGTGGCTCGGTAGCATTCTTTCAATTGTCACGAGGATAAGATGAATTTAGCTGGAACTTGCACCAAAAGACGAATCGATGTACCGGCTCATGTTCAATCTGAGGCTCCAATTAATAATATGTAATATCTGAAAACTTAAAATTTTGCTTAACATTAAGCTCTTCCTTAGTACTATCTTTGCAAAGAGGTGTTTTTTTTTTTGAAAACTACTTCCTCCGTTTTAAAATATAAGATGTTTTAGCTTTATGAAGCAAATGTATCTAGACTATTTTTAGCATGTAGGTTCACTCGGATTTGAAGTGAATCTATACACTAAAACAAGTTTAGATATTTTTTTTATAAATCTAAAACATCTTATATTTTGAAACGGAGGGAGTATAACCAAACAAAGGGAAATACAATGTTGCTTTTGTCAAAGATATGAAGGAAAAAAACTTAACTTTTAGCAAAATATGTAGACCATGATGGCTAGGGCTTCGACTTGGGGCGTAACCAATGTGTCCTCTTCAGGTGAATGGTATCGAGTATATATATGCATTGATGGTAGGTGTCTCCATGTTGCATGTTGGGTCTTGTGTTGTCTTGCACCTCAAGTCAACCTCGTGATCTCCTTTCAATGTACATATGGCTTGTGTGATCCTTCAGGAATTCTTCGTGTGGCACGATAGGTTTAGGTAGGTAAGAGCTTCTAGATGTAGGCCTTCTTGTTCACGAACATCGAGGCCGTCATGGGCTGAAAGTGGTGCAATGTCGTGATCATGTGGGAATTATGCCTAGCCGGTCGCAAGCTTCATTCTAGGGATTAGTTACTACATGGCGTGCCTTATAAAATATGTGTAAATCCTCACTTGATGATCAATTCAAATGTGTCTTCCATCATTTGATTTACCGTCTCATACATGGTATTAGAGCCGAGAGGTTTCAAGTCCAAGACAATTATTCTCGCCTTTATTGATCCCACATCCAAGACCAGATGGATCCTAGATTTGAGGGAGATTGTTAAAATATATTGTCCACACTTCTCTATTAGTTCAAACGTTTGGGTGAATTGCTCCTTGCATAATTATATACTCCTTCCGTCCAGAAATAACTGATTTGAATTTGTTTAAGTTCAAATGTATCTATACACTAAAATGCGTCTAGGTACATTCGAATCTACTCAAACCCAAGTCAGTTATTTCTAGACAGAGAAAGTATTATATCAGATTAATGTTGAAGTGTATAAGTGGACTTCACTAGCTCTTTCCATCAATTCGGACTTTTGTTTGCGTTGGCTAGTGCATGAAGCTTGACATGGTATCAGAGCCTAAGGTCTCGAGTTCGAGTCCTGGCTTTCGCAATTTATCCTAAAATTGTTGTTGACCCTTCTATGTCCACGTATAGGCCTCTTGAGTCATACGTGAGTTTCGCGCGCCGTCGCTCTCTTCCGGTTGCACATGCTGACTTCTCCCCGTCACACGTGAGAGGGGGTGTTAAAGTGTATAAGTGGATTGCACTAGCTCTTTCCATAAGTTCGGACTTTTGGTTGCGTTGGTTAGTGCATGAAGCTTGACATGGTATCAGAGCTTAAGGTCTCGAGTTCGAGTCCTAGCTTTCGCAATTTATCCTAAAATTATTGTTGACCCCTCTATGTCCACGTATAGGCCTCTTGAGTCATACGTGAGTTTTCGCGCGCCGTCGCTCTCTTCCGGTTGTACGTGCTGACTTCTCTCCGTCACACGTGAGAGAGGGTGTTGAAGTGTATAAGTTATTGGCTAGTGCAATCCACTTATACACTTTAACAATTAATACTTCTACACGAGGGGAGAGAGAGAGATAGAGATGATTTGGAGGTCGCGGGAGATAGAATGACCATGGGGGTGGAGAGAGATATAGGGGGTGGATGTACGAAGCAGGCTGACGGTGGGCTTTAATGGGCCAAAAATATCAGTAGTGCATGCCATACAACCTTCTGCTCAAGGTCCATCATTAGTAACAAGTGACATGAGGTTCATTAGCACCGACAAGCACACATTTTGGCCCATCGCTGGTGGCTTTTTTCACGGTTTAACTTCCGGCCCGTGTCGGTGGTGCTTGTACTAGTGATGGATGATTTTGGAACTGTCACCGATGTCATTTCATCGAAAGGGTGTCTGAGGCGGTGCCAAATTTCTAAGAATATACTGCGGTGTACCTGAAAAAAATGAAATGTAATATATTGCGGGAATCTTCATACTGAAACATGGCTCGAGCCTCGAGCTCCTGTTTGATCTAGCCAGTACCATAACCTTTTTTAACACATATAGAAGATACCCACACCTCTTAGTGGTACACAAAGTCTGACACCGCTCTTTGTGTATGTGGTTTTCGCATGAAACAAAGGTCACTGTACCAACCCATAATTTTATGGCAAATTAGGGCATTACGGATATATGTGGGTGAAATTTTCATAAGCTAGAACCCACAATGCAAACTTGCAGAAATTTAACCACATCACAATGTATTTTTCAAAGCAAACCATAAGGTGGGCACGGGATGTCAGAAAAATTGACCAATAGCTTGCAACCAGATATTGTATTTTACTCCCTCCGTTTTAAAATATAAGATGTTTTAGCTTTATAAATGAGATGTATCTATACTTCTTTTAGTGTATAAGTTCACTCAAGTTTAGAATAAACCTACTACTAAAAAAAGTCTAGATATATTTTATTCATAAATCTAAAACATCTTATATTTTAAAACAGAGGAAGTATTATTTTATTATGTACTACAAGTAGAAAAGTAATAGTATTATATTTCTCACGGGTAACCTTAAGTTTGTGGGTTGCTCTTAAGTTTGTGGGTTGCTCTTAATGTATATGAATAACCTTAAGGCTATATTTTTTTTTGGTTATGGTCAGTATTTGTTCACGGCATTGTGGCTGTGTATTGACAAAAAGGACCAACTCCAACTGAAGCTGACAAAAAGTAACGAGGAGACAAGCTCGGCAAGCTCCACGTGGAGCATGCATGCCACCATCGGGTGAGACGACAAACCTTGCCACCACGGGCCACGGCGGCACGCTAAAAACGAAAGCGGTATGCCCTTCCGCCACCACCCATGCATGGTGGCACGTTGATTCCCGCACAATGGCATGTGCGCACCTTCATATTCACTCCACCATTCATCATTTGTAAAAGTGTTGCTTGTGTAGCTAGTAAATACTACTTCCTCTGTTTCATAATGTAAGTTTTTTTTAGCAAGCTGAAACAGAGGTAGTACGTAGTATACTACTAGATGGATGGATCGACCAGGACCAGGCTTCTTTCGTTTCATGGCTGACAGCAGCGATATTGCCAAATCAGTGGCATACATGCATGAGCTAGGACGTACGGTTACCCCGCTGCTGCTAGCATCTTCATTGTACGTACGGAGCATGCATGCCTCCATAGCCGGAGGCGGCAGGCAGGCTGCCACGTCAACGTGCTGCCATGCATGCATGGGTGGCAACGGCTGGGCCTACCGCCTTCGTTTTCCGCCTAGTAATCGTCGGGTCTCTATGTCAGGGTAGTTTTGTCGATTACACTGGGAGGTGGTTCTTTC
This sequence comes from Avena sativa, assembly GCA_916181665.1. Lineage (NCBI taxonomy): Eukaryota > Viridiplantae > Streptophyta > Magnoliopsida > Poales > Poaceae > Avena > Avena sativa. The sequence goes on from OV702296.1 coordinate 293,691,014, forward strand.
TCTCAATACATTCGTGTAGGTGCGTGTAGCTGGCCTAATCTATTAAAATTTCAGCAGCCCATACTAATCGTGGAATTACTTTTGCACCTACACCAACTCAAACTCATGCCCACATGCGCGCATATATATCCCTTGGCTTGAAATGAAATGCATGCATCGTCTTCCCAAGCACCGCCTCTGTTTTACTACTTTCATGTTCTTTTTTCTTCGCGCTAGCCACTTAGACTGATGCGGAATTACGATCCTGAACATCCACCGCTGCCAAACCAACATGTCAGCAATATGATTATCCTTCCTACATCAATCTCTCTTTGGTGGCATAGTTCTCGATCAATACAATTGGACAATTCAACAAGTTGTCAGCCAAAGCATGCAACAAACTGCCTTTAGAATGAGCGGCATCGGAAAAATACCAGCAAGTTGGAAGTAAGGAGACAGTTCACACAGCTGGACAAATTGTTTAGCACACTCGCTGAAGAGTGTTCATTTCTCCCTCACCGGGTCTCCTTCGCTATGTACAAAGTGGTGCACACAGAGGTTAAATCTGGTGCTCACACTCGGTGGCGGAGCGTGACTGGAATATAAGTATGGACCAGATTGTCAACCAGGAAGACAGTATGGGTCAATTAGGCCAAATCTCTATGACGCTGCATTATTTACCAGATCTTGTTGGTCAAATAGCCTAATAAAAATGAATTACTATGATGGTTAGATCTAAAATTTGCGAGGGCTATCATGCTAGTTATATACTAAAAGCAATATAAAGGTGTTTTTCGAGACGCTACGTTAAGCCACATCATCAAAATTACTATGATGGTTAGATCTGAAATTTGCAGTCATGATTTAACTAAACAAAATATTATTAGTTATGTAACATGTATGACACAATATATCTTGTCAAGTGTTCGTGTCACGTGTGCATTATGGGCTAATAACCAGGAATTTGGTGAACCCATCCATTATTGACCCACTTATGCCATTAAGCTATTTTTACCAAACGTTCTAATCTATTCCATCGATCTAAATATTTTTGCTCTCTGTTGTCATCACCCACGGCCGCCATGGCTGCATACATGATTTTTAATCTAGCGGGCACAAAATCCAATCCAAGCAGGGTAAAAGGGATTAACAAGAAGTAACGGCGGGCACGCGACTTGGACGCCCCCTCTCTCTCGTCACTGTAGCGAGAGAGGCGATTTCTGAAAACCGCCCGTCAACCCACCTCACTCGCCGGCGATCTGCGATTTCCTCCACCTCCGGTGGCCGCTTTGGCGGCGGGAGGCTGGGGAAATCGTAGGTCCCGGCTTGTACGTAGTGTAGGGCTTGGTAGGTCCCCGTTCGGCGACGCCATGGAGGTGGAGGTGGCGTCGGTGCGGGTTTTGCTGTCGGCCTGCTTCCCCTCTCGCGGCGGCGCTCCGTGGAGTTCCTCCGTGAGGCGGCCGACTTCCCTGAGCCCGCCGATCTGCGGATCTGGCGCGCTCGTAGTGCTCCGGCCGGATCAATGGTGGCGGAAGATCCGGAGTTTGAAGATGAAGTTGAAGACGATGTTGACCTCCAGCGCGACGACGACGACGTCCCAACGAGTAGGATCTACGGATCCGGCGATCGGCGACTTCCTGCCTGCCACGGAGCTGGCTCCTTTCCAAGGCTTGAGGCGGAGCAGCGGCAGCGGCGCGCCACCGACGGCTCCAGGTCGTTGCCTTAGTCGGGATCTAGAAGAAGGACCTTTCTGTAATTTGTGTGTACTTCTGGATCTTTCTATAAGAACGTTGGAGTAATACTATCTTCAATTTCCGCAAAAAAAAAAAAAAAAACAAGAAGTAACGGCGGTGCATGCCCAAACGTGGTGTACATGTTCAATTTTCAATCCAATACTTCAGCTGCTCCGATCTGTACCGGCGTGCAAAAGGCCGGATGCGGTAAAATCATTATCTCGATGTCTTACTTCAAACCACGGCAAGCAGCAGGAAGCAGTACTTCCATCAACTAGGCAAACAGTCGGATGCATGCTCCTACATATACCCATCGTCTTTATCCTTGATAGTCCCAAGTTGTGAGGTGTTTTTATTTGGCAGGGAAATAATTGATTTAGTAACGTATTTTATTTTGCAGGGGTAGAATTGATTTCCTAACGTAGTGGTCACACTAGCAGACTAGCTTCCGGTTAAACTCGTCTTCGGTTAGCTGATTTCACCTCCTTATTTTGTCCGAAGCACAATACTTGTCGAGTATTTCTCCTTGATCTTAAGAAAATCAATTTTTATTTTTACGAATCTTAATCGACTACATATATGACGAGCTATACCAGCCCGATGTTAACAAGAAGATCGAAAAAAAGGTTTTCTGCAGTATAACTATCAGACATGGCCCGCAAGATAAGAATGTACACGACACACAGACAGGGGTCCTCGATGCATGCATGTAGATCTCTAATCCCACACGTATATAAAATCTGGAAATTGGTAGGTTTACAATCTACCCTGTCGATTTTATAAGTGATCTGCAATATATATCAGACAACAACACCACAAATTCAAGTTTCAACACATTCCTAGACATGTACTCCGTCCGGCGAATATAAATGACCAATCCAATAGTCACCGGCCCAAGTGATATGTCTACTCAGTACTTTCTGCAGTTACCTTCTGTTTTCCAATCTACATATTTTTCTTTAATACAAACAAACTTGAGTACTTTGTATGAATATTTCGTAATCACAAATAGCATACTAACCACAATTATTCTAGCAAAAGTGTCGTAACAAAACTTTTTACTTGCCTTGTCATGTATGACAAACGAAAAATCGGTAGATGTAATTATACCATGGATGTGTAGGAAACTAGATTGAACTCTAATAAAAAGAGAAAACTGAATCAAAATTAGTTAGAGGAAGTTCCTATCAGATATAAATGGTGAAATAGAAATATAATGAAATTATGGTTGTTGGCATGTACGTTAAATACAAAAGATACATCTTAGTGTGATATCTGGTGTTCAAGAGAAGTACTAAATTATACATAAAGACATATATGGATGTCGACATGTTGTTTCTACAAGAATAAGAATAACTCTAAGGATATTTTCTAAGGCAGCCACACACTTCTTATTCTAATTAAGGGTCATTTTTGGGTTTCTGAGTTGCACTTGAATTATTTTATAACTGTGATATTAAAAATAACCATGAACATATGAAACATTGGTTAATGAAAATTAAATTGTACAGTATATATTATTATAATCTTCACTGCTAAATGCAGCAATGTATGATCACGAGTGTTTATCCTTTCTTCATAAACAACTTGTAAATAATTTCTTAAGGAATTACAAAATAAAATCTGATCTAAAATATCGTTTTAAATCAACGAACCATACTTGAGCGAAGCCAAAAACAAGGATTATTATTGGCATTTCCTTTGCACAATGTAGAAAGCAACTACGAAGTTGATATATTTGACTAATCTATGCACGAAACTCCAACATGATCGATAACCCCGGGAAAAAACTTGATCAATAAAACAAATGAGTGCAACAAAACCGTCAAATTGGTCTTTCGACGTGGTGTGACATATGCCTCGAGAAACAACACTAGGATGTTCATGTAAAAAAAATTAGGACGTTTTTAAAAATTACATGTGAAGCCTTCAACAAAAATTCATCTGTGTGTCTACACAAATGAGTATGGTTGAATGCATGGTAGCTAGGTATTGTCATTGCAAAATAAACTGGAACCATTAATTCTTAATTGAATGGTCGACAAAAAAAAGCACAAAGACTACTAAATCCATGGAATAGAGGGACAACAAAATCAGAACTTAGTAGGGAATCAAAACTATGTCGTCCATGGCATATCAAGCAAAAACAAGCGTGAGTGAAGAGATCCAGTGAGCGAGTAGTCATAACAAGGCTAAAGAAAATGGATAGAAATAAAATAGTATACATTTCACAATTACAAATATCCTAAAGTTGTTGGACCTCTTTAAACTTTATAATCAATATATAAATATATAGTTGACCAAGACAAGACAAATTATATCATGAGTTGTAATAGAATATAATTATTATTTTTGTACTTAAAAAACTTAGCGACACGTTCATGTACTAAACAATTGTAAAATTTGCATCATGGAAACTATACATGTCTAAATCTTCAAATATTTCATAAACCAAAAACTGAATGTAACATAGATAAGTGGAAAAAAGATCCACATAAGTAAAATGGAAACTATTGTTTAGTAAACCCACCAATTAACAAGGGTAACCTCCTTTTGTTTCTTTTTATCAAGATAATTATTTTCTTATTTAAAATGGATATAATATTTAATTATATGGTTTTTGCTCATGAAGACCCTATTTAGTATTTTGACCACAAGCTACAATGTTCAATACACCTAATATGAACGGGCCAAATTTAGAATGTTAACCTTGCATGTTAATATAGCATCACATAGAACCTATCACCACTATTTGTCTAATAGTACAAGGTATGAATGATACATGGTGTAGGGGTTCGTAGCATGGAAAACAAAAAATTTCTACCGCATACAAACAAACAAGCCAAGATCTATCTACTAGATTGTAGCAACGAGTCGATGGAATAACTCACCCTCGAAGATTCCAAAGTGTTTAACGAGAGCAGATTCTCGTGGGTGATGTAGTCGTACTCTTGCCGATCTCAAGATCGCGTAGACGATCCTTCCGGCGCTGCGTTCCGGCAGCGCTTCCGCAGTCGGTCACACGTTCGGTACTCGACGAAGACCTTCCTCTCCCTTGTTCCAGCAGGCAGCGGAGGTTGTAGCACTCTCCTCGCGATTCCGGCAGCACGACGGCGTGGTACCGGAAGTAGTGGGGAGATCTCGCAGGGCTTCGCTTTAAGCCGGAGCGAGTATGGTGGATTATGAGAGAGGCTTGGCGATCTAGGGTTTAGAGGCACCAAGTAGAGGGAGCTAGGCCGGCGGCTAGGACAAGTAGAAGCCCCAACTCGGCAGCTTGGGAGAAACCCTAGGGCGGCGGTGGCTATGGTGGCCTGCGACGGCTAGGGTTAGGATTTAGAGGGGCAAGGTGTAGGTCTATGAGGGGAGCCCTGCCCCTCCTTATATAGGTGGAGGGGGAGCGCCAGGGGAGGAGAGTCCTCCCCAACTCGGCCTCCTTGGCCGGCGGTGGAGGAAGAGGGACTTCCTCCCCAAGTAGGTTTCCTACTCTCCCTCCACCAAACAAAACAGCCGTTTGACTTTTCAAATTGGCGTTTGACTTTTTAAACTAGGATTTGATTTATCCCTTTATTTTGTTCAGCGATGACACCTAGTACATGATGCAATCATTCCAACTTGTTATGACACATTCATGTACCCTTCCCCTCCGGAGTGTCGGACATTCCGGAACCTTCTAGAACATTCCCGATGAAAACACCGGAACCATTCTCCAACCCCGAAACAGGACTTTCCTTATATGAATCTTATTCTACGGACCATTCCGGATCTCCTCGTGATATCCCGGATCCCATCCGAGACTCCGAACAACATTCGGTCTCTTACTCATCATTCCATAACTACTCAACAACGTCGAATCCTTAAGTGTTGTCTCCCTACGGTTCGTGAATTATGCGGACATGATCGAGACACTTCTCCGAACAATAACCAATAGAGGAATCTGGAAATTCATATGGCTCCCACATATTTCTACGATTACTTTGCAATCGAATGAACCACTTACATACGATACCAATTTCCCTTTGTCTCACGATAGTTTACTTATCCGAGGTTTTGATCGTCGATATCTCTGCATACCTAGTTCAACCTCGTTACCGATAAGTACTCTTTTATCGTTCCCATGGTATGTGATCCCTTGTGAACCAGTCACATGCTTGCAAGCTAATTGGATGACATTCCACCGAGAGGGCCCAGAGTATATCTATCCGTCATATGGATGGACAAATCCCACTCTTGATCCATGTGCCTCAACACATACTTTCCGAACACTCAATGCCACCTTTATAGCCACCCAGTTACGGTGTGGTGTTTGATGTCATCAAAGAATCGTTCCGGTGATGGTGATTAACATGATCTCATGGTCGAAGGAATTAGGTTACTATGTATCAGAAAGCTTATAGCAAATAAACTATATTAAATGACTTGATCTTTATGCTACGCTTAACTATAGGAGTATGTCCATCACATCATTCTCCTAATGATATGACCTTGTTGTTAATAACATCTCTATGTTCATGATCAGGAAACCATGATCATATATTAACCAACAAGCTAGTTTAACAAGAGGCTTTACTAGGGACTCTTTTATGTTTACAAATCACACAAGTATTAATATTTCCTGTTAATACAATTATAGCATGGTATGTAAACATTTATCATAAGTATGAAGATATGATAATAACCACTTTATTATTGCCTATTGGGCATATCTCCAACAGTCTCCCACTTGCACTAGAGTCAATAATCTAGTTTCAAACCTTTGTGTATTCAACACCTATGGCTTTCCGGTGTTGTATGTACACGATTGCTAGTGGTCAACTGATCTCCGGATCCGACACTTTCAGATCCGTGTGTAATTGCATGTCTTTGCGTCTCTACGCATCACTCATTCTCTAATGAGATGGCTTTGTACAAATTTGGTCCTTTGGTGTGACCTTTAGTTCTTTGGGGTTAAAACATGTTGATAATATTGTCGTACAATATATCTTCATAGCACTACCCCGCTGTGAATCACACCTAGTTTGATAACAAACTACTTGACACAAATGCCCTCTTTAGCTGCTATAATAGCAGTCATATATTCAGCCTTTTTGTTGTAGTATCTGTCACAATGTCTTAACTTTGGAACTCATCCAAATCCATTATGGAACTTACTTTCCATTACATTGTGCCACCCTTAGTTCAGATTGAGATAAACTTAATTTGTACTTTGTGACAAAACTAGTATCAATGTAATTCATTTACAATGAACTAACCATCTATTTGTCACTTCTACAAAACAATATATATTCTTATTTCTTTTATAAGATCATAAAAATATCTTTACTATCGTCCAATAATCATCTTATGAATCATTCTGGTATATGCTCATAACATTTAGAGCATAGGACATATCTGGATTTGTACATATCACAACATGATTGATATAAATACTCTTTGTGATTTCATACATCAAGTATCAATCTATACTTGAATCTTTGTTTCACTTACCAAGTGTCAATTCACTTGAATATATCATCAATATTGAACTCATTCAATCCTTTCTGTGTGACAAGAACCTTTCTTGTAGTTTCTATATTGAACTCATTCAATGCATCATCTATGTACTTTCGGCACAACCATATTAGCGTCTATTGATGCCAAATATTTGGGTTTTGCCTAAGTCTTTCATCGGGATGAAATTCTTAATATGTGTTAATAAAAGATACATCATTTCCAATCAACAATATGTCTTCCACATAATGTATTAGAAACATGTCTTAGCGCTCCCACTTAATTTCTTGCAAATGCAAGCATCTTCATCGTCTCTGATGAAATTAAACTATTTTAACAGTTTCATCATAGTGAAGATTCCAACTACGCGATGCTTACTTCAACCATTGAAGTTTGCATATGCTTTTAGCATCCTTTGAATTAACAAAACCCTTTGGACTGTGTTATGCACATGTCCTAGGTAACAATTCTATTAGAAGAACTTGTTTTGTTTATTTAACTACCACATAACAAAATTATATGTAGTGGTTGCTACATTAATTCGTCTAGACTAAATATCGCTATGAAAGATCAAATCTTGACATATACAACCTTTGAACATTGTTGTGAACTCTTTCCCAACATGTGGACTATTTCATATATATGAAACATCCATGTCTATTTCTTTATAGATCCAAATACGACTATAAGGTCTTGTACCTTTCCAGAGGGTCTTTCAAGCTCAAAGCTTGATTTCTTGTATATGGAACTATCACGGATTTTATGGCTTCAAGCCATTTAACGGAGTCAGGGCCCATCATCGCTTCTTTGCATGTAGTCAGATCATTATTATCAAATAATGATTTAACTCTCAAATCTTGGTATTTGATTGTTTATCCGACCTACTTGTTTCAATAGGAACTTAGATCTCCGTGACCACAACCTTTGAGGCACGTGAGCCATGAGCATTGTTGCTGCCTCCGGAACACTTTTTGGCGCTGCGCAACTTTGATCATACAGCTAAGGTTCCTTTAACCTTATCAAAGTTCTATTGTCATCCCACTTAACTTTTCACGGAAAATTCCTTCTCAAAGAAACTTGACGTTCTAAGCGACAAACACTTTTGTCTTCGGTGTTATGGAGGAATACTCTACGATTCATACAAAGATATGTTCATCCGATTTTGGTTGCAAACATCTTTCTTATGCATAGCATACCAATTTTTAAGAAAGGACAACTTGGGTTTTATCCCAAACCATAACTTTATATGGGGTCAATTCAACGGATTATGATGGAGCTCTTTTCAGTGGAAAAACGATAGTCTCTAAAGCTTTTAATCTTTAAAATATAATGGCAGTTTTATGAATTATACCTTTGATCTTACCATGTCAAACAAGGTTTAATTACATATCTCGAACGCTCCATACTCTTATGGTGTTTCGGGAAATGCAAATCCACGGAACGATTCCTTAAATCTTAGGTATTATGCTAAACTTGTAACTCAAATATCTTCCTTTATGATCTAATCATAAACTATTTATATTCTTGTTACAATGATTTTGCACTTCATCTTGAAAATCTTTGAACTTTTCAAATGTTTGATACTTCATCCTTATTAAGTAAATATTCATATATTCACTCAAATTTTCGGAGAAAGCATATGAAGTTGAAATCCATCGCTCTTGACTACACATAATGGACTTCATACAACAATATGTACAAGTTCCAATAAGCTAGTCATTCGTTCCCTTTTGGTCTATGAACGAAGTTTTAATTATCTCCAGGAAAGTTTCACAAGCGTCATTTGATCAAAAATCAAAAGGACTCCAAAATTCCATCCACATGGAGTTTCTTCATGTTTTCTTTCCAATATATTTTCAATAGCGATGTCACTTCCTAAGTGATCTTTCAATCAATTTGTCTTTCGACATTTTTAGCACTAGTTTTATGGATGTGATTTCTCCAACGAGATTTGTGAATCGTCCATATTTTATGGATTACGGCAATTATTTGAACAACCCTTTTGTTCTTATAATACCTGATAAAACAAATCTTAAAGGTAAGCTTTGATGTTTAACGAGCAACACAATAACCCTTTCTTTGTTCTAGATGAACATCTTCACATATTCTTTTGCTAGTTACTCAGGCCATTGTAGTTCATGAATTCTGTTGTTTCGTATGACGATTCATACCAACAAATTCAGTATCAAATACTTAAGAACCACATTTTTAATAAGCAAAGAATATAGCCATAACATGTATATCATCTATATACTTAAGCTGAACAATTCTAGTCTTTTCTTTTCTGCCATATATTTATGAGATTCTCTTTCAGTATTTCATTTTCTGTTTGAAAGAATCTATCAACACCAATAGTGGAGCCATACACATGACACATAGTCCAAAGTGTGTATAGTTAAATACCAATGTCTTTGGACTTGCACTTTGAAGTAGATTACCATCATCAAATGTTTGGTGTTCTTTCAAATTCCGTTCTTTAGTAATCTCTTGGTGTAGTAAAATTTTTACCTACATCAAATATTCACCCTTCTCATGGAATTATTCATGATCAAGCTACTTTAGCTTATAACGGTGAATCGCGAGTATAATGTTGCTCTCCAAAGCCTTTTTGGGGAATTAAGACAACTAGCGTCTCCAACCTTTTGCAAATTCTCATTAAATATGAGAACATGACTTTTGCCATATTATAATCTATCATGTTACAACCAAAACTTCGTTTCAGATATCACAATATCTTCCACACATCATGGTTTCTAAAACAACTCTTTCAACTCCTAGATTACCTTGATATTGAAACTATCTTTCGAATATCAAGAATCATGAAGACGAACATGATACTTATATACTAACACTGGAATTGTCACTCTTGATTTAATACCAATTATTAAACTTCATGGAGTAACCGGAACTTATTGAAAGTTTGCAATAGGACTTTTAAACTTTAGATTAACACTTCAAAACAATACGATACCAGTTCGTAAAGTAACTAACCAGAATTCTATAGTTTTATCATCTCAATTATAACTAAGCGCAAGGTGGTAAACGGATGCCAATGACTACAGCAACTATGCAAATTCACTTTGATTTAATTTATGATAAATAGTGTTCAACTTTTAATCAAATTGTTGTTGAACTCCCACTCAAAACAATATCCCTCACATTGTTTTAGTGATCACACGAACCAAATCCACCACATCAAAACCGATCATCACGAGAGTTGATGTAGCTTCAATGGTGAACAATCAACATGTTCATCATATCTACTATATGACTCATGCTTTACCTTTCGGTGATCCGTGTTCCGAGACCATGTCTGTACATGCTAGGCTCGTTAAGATCAAACCTTAGCTTCCGCATGAGCAAATCTGGCTTGCTCACGTTGTATACACTCGCAGAATCTAACACACCCGATCATCACGTGGTGCTTCGAAACAACGAGCTTTAGCAACGGTGCTTACTAAGGATGAACACTTTAAAACTTGAAATTTTGTGCTTGAGGGATCATCTTATAATGCTACCGTCGTGAACTAAGCAATACAAGATGCATAAAAAGATTAACATCACATGCAATTCATAATATGTGATATGATATAGCCTTTCTTCTTTGTGCTTCCGATCTCCATCTTCAAGAACGAACATGATCTCCATCATCGCCGGCATTGCATCAAGGTCAATGACGCCGCTCCATGGTTGTCGTCCACCAGCTTCAACTATTACAACTACTTTGAATAGACACGCGGGTCTTAACAGAATTTAAAGACAACCATATGGCTCCTGCCGGTTGCCAACTTACAATAAGGAACATTGCATACATCAAATATAATCAAAATCATGGCCATATCACATCACAGCACACCCCTGCAAAACAAAGTTAGACGCCTCTACTTTCTTTGCATGTTTTACGTGGTTTGGGGCTTTTGATAAGTGTCGTTCTAACTTACGAACAAGAACCACAACATTGATACTAGTATTGTCAATCACCCGTTGTAAATTGAATCTTAACTATGTTGGGAGAAACAGGCACCCGCAAAGCCACTTATGCAATACAAGTTGCATGTTGAGCGTGGAGCAAGTCTCATGAACGATGTCATGTAAGGTTAGCCCGGGCCGCTTCATCCCACCATCCCGCAAGATGCAAAGTACACAAGAAGCAATCGACAACAAAAGCATCAACGCCCACAATGACCATTATGTTCTACTCGTGCAACAGATCTACATATAGACACGGCTCTGATACCACTGTAGGGGTTCGTAGCATGGAAAACAAAAATTTTCTACCGCATACAAACAAACAAGCCAAGATCTATCTACTAGATTGTAGCAACGGGTCGATGGAATAACTCACCCTTGAAGATTCCAAAGTGTTTAACGAGAGCAGATTCTCGTGGGTGATGTAGTCGTACTCTTGCCGATCTCAATATCGCGTAGACAATCCTTCCGGCGCTGCGTTCCGGCAGCGCTTCCGCAGTCGGTCACATGTTCGGTACTCGACGAAGACCTTCCTCTCCCTTGTTCCAGCAGGCAGCGGAGGTTGTAGCACTCTCCTCGCGATTCCGGCAGCACGACGGCGTGGTACCGGAAGTAGTGGAGAGATCTCGCAGGGCTTCGCCTTAAGCCGGAGCTAGTATGGTGGATTATGAGAGAGGCTTGGCGATCTAGGGTTTAGAGGCACCAAGTAGAGGGAGCTAGGCCGGCGGCTAGGGTAAGTAGAAGCCCCAACTCGGTAGCTTGGGAGAAACCCTAGGGCAGCGACGGCTATGGTGGCCGGTGGCGGCTAGGGCAAGTAGAAGCCCCAACTCGGCAGCTTGGGAGAAACCCTAGGGCAGCGACGGCTATGGTGGCCGGCGGCGGCTAGGGTTAGGATTTAGAGGGGCAAGGTGTAGGTCTAGGAGGGGAGCTCTGCCCCTCCTTATATAGGTGGAGGGGGCGCGCCAGGGGAGGGGAGTCCCTCCCCAACTCGGCCTCCTTGGCCGGCGGTGGAGGGAGAGGGACTTCCTCCCCAAGTAGGTTTCCTACTCTCCCTCCACCAAACAAAACAGTCATTTGACTTTTCAAATTGGCATTTGACTTTTCAAACTAGGATTTGATTTATCCCTTTATTTTGTTCAGCGATGACACCTAGTACATGATGCAATCATTCCAACTTGTTATGACACATTCATGTACCCTTCCTCTCCAGAGTGCCAGACATTCCGGAACCTTCTAGAACATTCCCGATGAAAACACCGGAACCATTCTCCAACCCCGGAACAGGACTTTACTTATATGAATCTTATTCTCCGGACCATTCTGGATCTCCTCGTGATATCCCGGATCCCATCCGAGACTCTGAACAACATTCGGTCTCTTACTCATCATTCCATAACTACTCAACAACGTCGAATCCTTAAGTGTGTCTCCCTACGGTTCGTGAATTATGCGGACATGATCGAGACACTTCTCCGAACAATAACCAATAGAGGAATCTGGAAATTCATATGGCTCCCACATATTTCTACGATTACTTTGCAATCGAATGAACCACTTACATACGATACCAATTTCCCTTTGTCTCACGATAGTTTACTTATCCGAGGTTTTGATCGTCGGTATCTCTGCATACCTAGTTCAACCTCGTTACCGATAAGTACTCTTTTCTCGTTCCCGTGGTATGTGATCTCTTGTGAACCAGTCACATGCTTGCAAGCTAATTGGATGACATTCCACCCAGAGGGCCCAGAGTATATCTATCCGTCATATGGATGAACAAATCCCACTCTTGATCCATGTGCCTCAACACATACTTTCCGAACACTCAATGCCACCTTTATAGCCACCCAGTTACGGTGTGGTGTTTGATGTTATCAAAGCATCCTTCCGGTGATGGTGATTAACATGATCTCATGGTCGAAGGAATTAGGTTACTATGTATCAGAAAGCTTATAGCAAATAAACTATATTAAATGACTTGATCTTTATGCTACGCTTAACTATAGGAGTATGTCCATCACATCATTCTCCTAATGATATGACCTTGTTGTTAATAACATCTCTATGTTCATGATCAGGAAACCATGATCATATATTAACCAACAAGCTAGTTTAACAAGAGGCTTTACTAGGGACTCTTTTATGTTTACAAATCACACAAGTATTAATGTTTCCTGTTAATACAATTATAGCATGGTATGTAAACATTTATCATAAGTATGAAGATATGATAATAACCACTTTATTATTGCCTCTTGGGCATATCTCCAACACATGGCCCATGATACATATGGTAGTTAGTATGGTGCTTTCGAAGGCGACCTAATAATCATTTGTCACAAGTTAAAGATGATTAATCTTTCTCCACATATATCATATCATTACGGTCATTATAAATATATTATTTCTATCACATAATTTGAATTTCAGTTATCTATTTATTAGTCAGCTTTAACATACCAAAATATGTTGCCCTCGCATTTGCGAGGGCCACCTTGCTAGTTCCGATAAAATTAAATTTTTGAAAATAAGTTGATACACGTGTAACCGTTCATGTGCTTGTTGCAAAATTATATAGTATACGATGCAGATCTATCCCAGTGGTAAGTATTCCTGCTAACCAGCCTATCTTTGAATTGTTAGGAGCGTGGATGTTTACCTAGTCCATCGTAGATAAAGCGCAGATCTGACACATTGTCTATCTCAGTAAACCAGATTATCGTTCCAATGTAAGGTGTTGTATTGTCGATTTCGTCGAAGGCAACGCCTTTAATCTTGAAGCTCCATGACTCTAGTGTTTAGATATCCGCGTGTTGTCATGGAATGATAAAAATTAGATCAGCATGTTTCTTCGAACTTTGCTTAATGGTTGCATCCTTATTTCTGAATTTTTATGATGTTTTTAACATAAATTAAATCATAATTTTCCATAGTGTTTGTGTAATTCTAGACAAAGATTTTATTTACATTCTTGCCTTTCTTCACATTGGGTGACAGTATGAGGTTTCTTTTCTTTCAAGAGCAGTGGAGCAAGCAAAGGTGGGATGAATGGGCGAGCAAAAGTGGCATCTCAGATCATTGCTTGGAATAGTAATTTTTAAGATCATAAGTAGACCTTTTACGGGAAACATGAAATTTAATCCATCACCAATTACATATCCCGTTGACATGGCTCGTACCGATTTAATTCTAAAGTCTAAACGAAATATCTACCGAGTCATGTTTTTTGGTAGGCTTGAGTTCCTTTTCTTTAAAAGAAAAAAATATATTGTGAATTTGTGTTAGTACTATCATTAACTCATTCACCTCTACTTATGCGTATATAAGGAAGCTTGTATCCCCATGGGATTTAGCTAGGTCTTTTTTGCTAGTTGCTTCTCGTCGATTCACGCCTCACTTAGTTTTATTATTATGGTTCCATGTTTCTTTCACTGGCGTGAATTATATATATCTTAGTATAGTACTACATCTGTTCCATATTATAACATGTTTCGAGTAGGCTAATAGTTCATCAAAACGTCTAATCATACAGAATAGAGGACTAATCGTGTCGAAGTCCTACGCTTTAGATTACTTGGGAATTAGCGGCTTCAGGAAAACCCATTTGACTGTATCCTCTTCAGTAGCGGACCAGCATCTCTCAACGCTGAGATACTGTTTGTCTCATCCTTATGGTGAGAACACCGCTAGTATCTGGTAAGCTAGGAGCAGCAGCATCACTAGCCTTCCTGGTGCTAAGGAAGAATCTAGGGCGAAGAAATGTTTGGGCGTACGGCCATAACACCTGATAGCAGGTGATGCCAAGTACCCTATGTTGTAACAGTGACTAGTTGGACATTGGATACATATACTTGAGAGTGGATTTTATGAGCAGGCACTCGACTGTACATCCCAATCTGGGTTGTTCATAGGTGCGTCAAGATTCGCCGCTAGCCATTTTTTTCCTCAGACAACTTCTCTTTTGTGTCTCTCACACCATACAATTTTTGAACTTGAAACTTCGCAGCTCATTGAAACATTTGATATAGAATGTGGGAAAAACAGTTTGTGATTTTTATGTATATATTTAAAGAGTTTGTTTTGAATTTAAAATATTTTAAATTTTTAATTGTATAAATGATTCCCAAAATATTTTTACCACATTCTAGTTGTATTTTTTTCAGTAATGTGCAAAGTTTCAAATCCATATGTTATAAAGTTTGAGAGACACAAAAAGAAAAACTCAAAAAAGTGTGGAAGTGCACCTGTCATGGTGCTGTCGGTCACAACTTTCCCATCTCTTCATCCCTATTTTTGGCTTGTCTGCCAACGACTTACATTGAGTTGTACTGATGTAATAGGTCATCTAATGATTTTAAAGTAGCAATACTCTGGACTGTTAATGATCAATCCACATTTCATTCAGACAAATATAATCTTGTAAGGGAGTTAGTACACGATAGTAACATGTTGCTACAATGCCAACTTTGATTGTAAATAAATATCGGCTGAAACATAGCTTAAAATTTTATTTTCTATATGTGGAGATTAAATGATGAAAACCGGAGAACATACAATATTATGTGGTCTAGTGGGGGCACTTCAACTTGGCTGGAGCTCATATTGGTCTAGCCAGTACTGTAAATTTTCCCAGACATGAAAAATACTCCTGCTCTTTAATGGTACATAGAGTCTCACAGCCTAACTGCAGTCTTTATTTTTCTTCATGAAACAAGGATCCATCACACCATAGAATTACTTTTTCACCTACCAACTCAAACTCATGTCTACATATATATCTCTCGGCTTAGAGTTCATTGTCTCCCTATGCCCTGCATCTATAGTTACTTGTGAATGTTCTTTTTTTCTAAATTAGTATTCTAAACATCGATATAATTATCCTTCCAATATTAGAATTTCTTCAAGAGTATAGGTCTTAATCAATACAATTGAGAAACTCAACCAGTCAGGCAAAAACCAAATTGCCTCCGGAATGAGCGTGTCAAGAAAATGTCAGCGAGTTGGAGAGCCATCACCGATTACTGTCGCTAGTGCACAGAAAATTGTTTAGCATGCTGGGAGAATGGCGATCTTTTATCCCTTACTATGTCACCTTTTTGTGGGTATTGGATTCTTGTACTCTTCCGATCCAAATTATTTGTCGCAGATTCAGTGGATCTAGACAAATTTTAGATAACATTTTAACTAAACTGTAACCAATAATTTGGATCAAAGGCATATTTTATGCATTGTATATATATTTAAACTAGATTATATTACAATGTAGCATCATCAATTTTTAAGCTCTTTGACTCTGCTCATTAGTATTTAATAGCTAAATACATGTGAGTTCTACGCCAAGATAAAAGTTATTGAGCGTGTTGCTTTGAACTTTGCTTCCCAATTGTATGCTTGTTTTCTGTCTTTTCTGATTTTTTTCAACGGTTTTCCTTGTAATCCGAGACGACATTTTTTTCCTTTCTTTCTTTGTCTTTCTTCCACCGAGCGGCATGTCACTGGTTTTTTTGTGTGGAAAGGGATGGAGTGTGCTGTGGTATGTGGGATGGATGATTGAGGATTAGATAGCACATTGCCATTATTGATGAATAGTAGGGAGGCTTCCACCGTTTGTCACCCAAAAGGCGCCACCTACCAGCACCGGACAAAGGACGTCAAAGGCTCAACACCACCAAGCCCCCATCGCTACCTCCACCACGAGGAGAATGCTTGGGTCTCGGTCTCTCGTATCCACCAAGGATCCAATGAATAGATCAGGAGTACCCGCATATAGCAGAGGAAGCAGGATAACCGAAGAGATAGTAGGGAGAGCTACTGCCAACACGATCCATTGCCGGTGGCTATTGCACAATAGCTAGCTATGGCGGAATGTGCATCGTTTGGCTAGATTTGTGACACCTTTTGACAGCTCATGAGATCCTTTAAGTACTAGTATAGACTAATTGTAGAATGGCCTAGTGTACGATAATAGTTCGGACCATTGCTTTGAACCGTTCTTTATGAGGGTTGCAAGTAGATTTTTTTCAAAAAAATAAAATAATTTAATATATTGCCAATGTGATGACACATCACATAAACATTGCTCGCACATTCTTACTCATCAATATACTCTGGTGTATGTATATCTTTCACCCATAACTTGAGTTTCTTTTCTTGAAAAATGTTTGCTCAGAATTTCTGCTTAAATGACCATTCGCCCATTCATTTCTAGTTTTGCATATTTAAAGAAGCTTATCCCATTCAACCTTTTCATTTCCTAGGTTGATTCTCTCGTCAATACACGTCTCACTTAGTTTGATTGTTTCTTTAACATGCTTCCTCTGGCATGAACTCTGTGTCTGTTGTACGGTTGATAGATATCACTTCGGAGTTAGAAATGAGCGGTGTCAGGACAGACTGTTCAACAGATCCTCCTTTGGTGTCTGTAGTACGGTAGATAGATATCACTTCAGAGTTAGAAATGAGTGGCGTCGGGACAGACTGTTCAACATATCCTCCTTTAGCAGCTGAATGGTGTCCATGGCGTCCCTCATTGAGATAAAAGTTGTCGTCTATTTCTTACCGACTTCTTGAAATATGTCCTTCAGGTTCAGGGTCATCTCCAACTTTGCGGGAGTGCATGCACGTACCTTCTTCTTACTTATATCTCCTAGACTCAAGATCAGCATGCAAGGTGTAGCACACTTCTCATAACTACCAGTTCATCGATGCATGTAACGCACTTGGTACCTACAGAAAATAAAAGAAGAGAACGATACCAAATATAAAGAGGCAATAGCAACGATGAAATGTCTGATCATGCTTTAGACCTGATACAATACGATTTAAAAGGATTATATGGTGCTATAGCGACTTGTTGGGCACTAAATATCTCTGTATCAATTGTTGAGTTGCTTTAAGATGCACCCGAGTTATTTTGTAGAGTCCCTACCTTTTGATATGAGGAATTGCATTGAATGGCACCGACGACTAAATTTTAGCCTAACTTCAAAATTTATATATGGAAATGTATTGCTCCATCCGTATCAAAGTACTAGCATCACTTACGGGAATTGAACATGTCAATATTTTTAATGTGTCAAAGTCTAATCAGCACATTTTGATTGATTAAATTAAATATTTTTGAAGGCACTAGTACTACATCATGGCATGTTCTTATGATGATGTCTGCGAGCAATGGTAACTAATTATAGCGGTTGAAACACATTTTACGATTTTCCTTTTGATGGAGATGAAATGGACCTAGCTGAGAACATACAAAATAATGTGGTGTAGGTGGGAGTATCTTTAAACTTACACTTTGCTCGAGTTCATATTTGGTCTAACTAGTAGCCTTGTACGGTAAATTTATGTACACATAAATACTATTTACTGATCTCTAGTGGTCAATAGAAAATAGGGGCCACCAGGCCAATGCTGCTCGTAGAATTACATTTTTCATCTACCGACTTGAACTTATATTTCACACATATATAAACATATCCACTGGCTTGGAATTCGTTGTCTGCCTTCCTACGCTCTGCATGTAATGTTACTTGCGCATATCTTTCATTCTTAAAAGGTTGTTGTGTTAGCCAATCATCCTGGCACACACGAGTAAGATTCTGAGCATCCACAATACAATTATGCTACTCACTGCCTAGCCCTTCGTGCTTTTTTCCTTCCTATGGTTGAACTTTATTTAGTGGTGTAGGTCTTGATCTATACAATAGGGGAAGTCCACCAGAAAACTTCACCCCTGCCTAGGAATGAGTGGCATCAGAAAAATATCAGCAAGTCGGAAACAACACAGCGGTTAGTATTGCCGATTGGCTACAAATTGTATTGCTCATGGAGAAACAGTCTTTTCTCCCTCACGGTGCTGCTGATCGGCGGCAACATGTACCACTCAGCAACACGGTAATTCAGCAGAGCTACAAGGAGTAACCATTGACCAAGAGGCGGAGCTGAGACCATGTGACCTTGCCGGATAGGGAGGAAAGTTAGGCAAATTTTAGTATATTGTACTCCCTTCGTCCTGAAAAGGATGTCACAAATTTGTCTAAATTTGAATATATCTATATACTATTTACTATATAGAGTTCATTGAAATTTAGATAAATTCATAGCATCTTTTATCCGGAGAGAGTATTTTTTTCTAGGAAAATGTACTCCTGTCTATACTACCTATTTCTACTAAGGCTAGTTATAGTAGGAATAATTTAGCTAGTAACATGCATATACATGCAATGCCAAATAAGCAAATTGATGACATGGCATGATAATTAATGAAGAAAAAGAGGAGATAGTAACTTAGCTATTTACCATAACATCGCACATACCAAGACCATATGACTCTACAACCTAATTAATTAGTCTTTGCATGACACCATCCACATGTTACTTTGCACTATGAAGATAGTAACATTAACTATTTCCTCTGTCCCGGTTTAAAGGACATAAAAATGAAGTAGTAACATGTGCATGTTACTATATAGTACTAGAGTACTAATTCATAGAATATCTTGTCTTATCATTTATGATCGTAGCCTGGGACTCAGGGAAACTTTGAACCAACTTAAGACAACGGAAATTGTGTATAGTACTCTAGGCTACTCAGATATTCATTTGTTTTTGTCTTGTGTGGGGTGCCACGACTTCTTTGTTTACCAAGCGAGGTATAGGTTATAGCTCGCATTTCACCACAAACCTCCTCATGTCAACCTCTACTCTGTTTCGAGACATTGTCTAAACCTACCATTTCGCAAGCAAATTGGTCATATTTACTGCTTCTAGAATCATGGGTAGCAACCAAGGTAAAAAATAGCGCGCTATGGTATTTAGCGCCGAGCTTCCCAGGATGCTATACACGCTATAGCATGCGCTATTTAAAATAGCGTTTGCAAAAAAAAAATATTTTTAGTCTAAACATAAATGATTTCAGCATCTAAAATTTGTCCAGGAACAATTACATGCATTAAAAAGTCAAGAATAAGACCAATCCACGACAAAAAAAACAGAGTCACACAATCACAGTCTCAACGATATGGGGCACATACCCATAAACATGTCAAGAATAGAGAACTAGATAATTTTAAGGCAGCCTAATAAGAACATAGCATGAAGTATTATTCAGAATCAGATGGAGAATGCATGTGGAAGTCATCTTCTGAATCAGAAGATGAACTAGCAGATTGCAATTCGTCGTTCACATAAACAGGAAGGAGCTTCTTCTTCCTAGGATGGAACACTCTCTTTCTTTTTGATGCAGCTACTTGTTCAGCTTCAGCTACAACTTCACCTTGCACAACACCTGTGATCCACTCATTATCTTCATCTTCTATTACACTAGCAAATGTGTTGTCTTCAAGTGGGTTCCTATTTTTCATCCCTCTCTTTTGCTCGAGTCTAGAGTTGGCTTTGATAAACACAAGGTCCCTCATTGTGTTATGGAGGAGCCTATTGCGTCTCTTTGTTTGAACCTGTAGGTGAAGTGGCAACATCTCAATATTGTAATATGTAGGTACAAGTAAAATAAATGGTACTGTATTTAGGTGAGGTGGCAAAACTTGAACATGGCAAAAATATTGTAAAATGCTGCTGCTATCTACAAGAGTACATCTACAGATGCACTTATTTCTTACTTGCTGAAAAACACTAAAATTCCTCTCACAAGCTGAGGAGCTGCATGTCAAACTCAGAATTCGCATCGCCAATATCCTGAGATTTTGTGCACTTGTCCCATGATTGGACCACCATTTAGCTTCATAAAAGGGCAAGAAACTAGAGATAAGATAAACCATACAAGTTGTGATTTGATAATTAAGAGAAATATAAATATTTACTTGGATCAAAGCTCTTGTTTCTCCGCTGCCGCCTAGCAATGTCCCTTCCAAACGACCCCTCTTCATCATTATATATCTGAATCTCATCCATGATTTTGTCTTGAAGGAGCTTATCTCCAACCATTTTTTCCATGCAAGTTACAAGACCATCTTTAAATGTCCCATCTATCTCAATATCCAGCTTGTTTGAATAGTAGTAGTACGGATTCAAGTAATATCCAGCCCTATGCAGTGGCATCTTTAGCTTGTTGTCCCATCGTTTATCCACAATCTCCAAAACTTGTTGAAAACAAGTTGGCTTATCATTTTCAAATTTGGCTGATAGCTCTTGCTTTGCATCTAGAAAAGCACCATATATGAACCCCATAGATGGTACATCGCTGTCCATTCTCCTCAGCAAAATAGCTAGTGGCTCAAAGAAACTAACAGCAACATCTACTCCTTTCCAAAAGTTTTCAGAACGCACAACTTTGCTGGCTTCACTTCCCTTTGCCTTTTTTAAGTAGCCTAATTCATCGAGCTCATCTGATCTAAACAGCTTTTGGAGTTGTTTCTTGTTGTCCATCATGCTCTTCAAGTTCAAATATGCTGTAGCAAACCTAGTAATACCAGACCGAACTAAATCTTTCCCAAGAAATGTCCTCATTAGGTCTAACACCCTAGTGTGTGCATAAAGGAAAACCGTCATAGCTCTACCTTTTTTAATAGTAGCATCAACTATTGGAAGCTTCCCAATGTCCTCTAACATCAGATCAGTACAATGGGCAGCACAACCATTCCAAAATATGGAGGGGCGTTTTGCTTTCAATAAAATCGATGCTGCCTGATTCACACTAGCATTATCGGTCACCACTTGAACTACATTTTTCTCCCCTGTCTCTTCTATGCACTTATCAACAAGCTCAAAGATGTATTTTCCATCTTTCTTCACAGCTGAACAGTCGACAGAATCGAGAAAAACCACACCATACGCACTATGAACTACCTGATTCATTACCTCTCTTCCTCTAATATCTGTCCATGCATCTGTCATGACTGTACATCCAGTGAGCTCCCAAGACTGTTTATGTGCCTTGAAGGATTCCAACACTCTTTGCTTCCTCTTCTTCAATAATGGTCCACCCAATTCATAAGGACTAGGACCTTGCAATTCTTTGCCATAACGTCCAATTGACTCAAGCATAAGGTCAAAGCTTGGAAGCAGGACTGCATTGTGTGGAATGCTAGCTTCATAAAAGAACTGGGAAATGTACTCACATGCACGTCTCCTTTTCCGTTCTCGGTAAATTTTGATTGGACCTTCTCGGTAAATTTTCCCTTCCTTGAAGCTACAGCCTCTTCAGTTGTCAATTGACAGAATTTGTCCATAGGACCACTTGAGGTAGATGCTGCACCCTTGCTTTTGCCTCTTCCTGACTTGAGCACAACAACAGAATTGTCATCGTCATCACTTGAGTTTTCCTCCCCCTCTGAGTGGCTCAAGTCTACTTCAGATCTTCTTCTCTTCCGTTCCTTAATTACCATTGCCTTTTTCTCACCCTTCTTTGTCAAAAACTCAAGAATTTCATCTTTTACATCATTTGGAACTTTTAAGCAGGAAGTAACACCAGAATTTGGGATGTTGGCCAGGTGGAGCTTGATTCTAGTAATGCCATTGGTGTACATATTATGACAGTAGATGCACCTGAGAGAATTCTTCTTATTGATATCTGGACAAATACAATACTTCCATGCTGGGTCAACTGATTTCACAACGGCAACGGGTACCTGCGTCGTTGATGCCGAACTTGACACCCCAATACCTACAATCAGAGAACATGGTCATATAACTGGACAGTCTACATGTATTATGCAACTACCATAAGTACTACTCCCTCCGACCTAAATTAGTTGACTCAAATTTGTCAAGGTACGGATGAATCTAATACTAAATCATGTCTAGATACGATCGAATCTATACAAATCTAAGTTAACTAATTTGGATCGGAGGAAGTAGTTCTTTTTAACTAAACAGACAGTCTACATGTATAGAAAAATTAATTAAACAGACAGTCTACACCGGAATTCTACCAAGTATACAATAAATGCAAACCAACACACGATCAGTACAGGCTGGAGCAACACCAACACACTACGTCAGAACCAAGGATTGGGATTTCAAGAATTAGTTCAATACATCAGTACCTCTCAAGATACAATGCTACCTCACCACAATACTACGACCGTACCAAGGATTTAATCAGTACATGCTGGAGCAAAACATCCCGTAGATCAGACCAGGACAAATCAATAGATCGGTGAATAACAAGACAGACTAACTTGCCTGGTGCCTCACTTGCCGACGGTGCAAATGGCTGGGTCATGGTGGAGAACCAGGGAGGAGAGGACCGGAGTAACCAACCGTCGCTACCACGGACTGAGAAGCACCGCCGCCGCTCGCGAGCAGATTTGGTGACTACAGGAACGATCTGGTGGGGGCTGGGATTAGGTTTGTCTATGACAGAATAGTTTTGGCCTTTTGGGCCGATGGGCTATAGAGTATAGATTTAGCTTCTTTTTTTCAGCGCTAAAAAATATAACCATGCTATAACGTTTTGATAAATAGCGTCATCTAGCATGCTATTTTGCAATTAGCGGCATAGCGTCTAAAATAGCTTAAACTTAGCGCCGACGCTCTAAATTTGCTATAGCGTGCTATAACGTGCGCTATAGCGCGCTATTTTTTTCTTTGGTAGCAACAGCAGAGGCGATTGGAGCTCATGTAATGATATACAGATTTACATACACCGCTGCCTCTGTTAATGTTACTTGTATGCATATTCGCATGCTCAGCCGCTGGTGCTTCTACCCAAGTTAATATGCAGATTTACATACACCGCTGCCTCTGTTAATATAGGTCACCTAATGATTTATACAATTTATTTAAGAGTGGCAATGATCAACCACATTTTAGTTAGACAAATGTAATCTTGCAAAGGCGTTTGTAGAAGATAATAGCATGTTCCTACGATGCCAGCTCTGATGGAACTAAATGTAGCTGAACTACAGCTTACCATTTTCCTTTTCATGGAGATGAAACGATCATAACCCGAGAACATCCAATACAATGTGGTGCAGTGGGGGTGTGTCCAGACTTGAACTATCATACTTGATAGTTGCACTCCATAAGTTGGACAAAAAATATATCCGCACTTTACTGATACACAGAGCCTGACACGCTTGTTGATGTCTCTAGTTTTCCACCCGAAACAATAGTCGCCTGCCCACCATTACTCGTGGAAGTACTTACTCACCTGCCAACTCAAAAGCATGTCCCACATTTCTTTTGACGAAATGCCCATAGTATATCTCTCAGCTTGGAACTATATATATTCCTATATGCCCTGCCTCTATCGTTACTTAGGCATGTCTTTCTTTCTTGGTACTAGCACTTAGACTGGTGCCGAATTAGGCTTTGAACACGATCAGCTACCAAGTGAACGTGTCAACGTTGTGATTAAGTTACTCACCTCGTTTCTTTCCTTCATAACACGGTCGAACTTTCTTCGATGGGCTAGGTCATGATCTGTATAAACGGGACATTTCAACAAGAATGTCAGCCAGGCTTGCACCAAACTGCCTCCGGAATGAGCGGCATCAGAAAAATGTCAGCGAGCTGGACGAACCCTGCTGGTTACTGCCGCTGGTGCACGGCAAATTGTTTAGTGCGCTGGGTGAACAGTGGTCGTTTCTCCGTCGCTATGTTTCCTTCGGTAGGTACGAAATGTTGCACAGGGAGGTTTAATCTGGAGCTCACATCAAGAAGTAATATTCTAGCCCCCCAAAGAAGCTTTTAGAGGCCATGTGTCCTCCTTGCCGTCAGATTGGGCTGCCAAAGCGATCAGGATCGTCCTTTTTCAGCCTGCATCTTCATTCACCTACAGAATCCTGGCCTCTCTCACTGATTTGAGGGCCTGCGTTTTGGCGGGCCCGCCGGTCGGAGACGTCCTCTACGTATCGTTGTGTGTGACTGCAAAGAGAGGACGGCGGCGCGGTGGCATCCCGTGGTTATGCTGCCCGCTAAGGGGCACAATGGTCTTTCCACGCCACTTACCCCTGGTCCCCAAACCCTCTCTCCCTTTCCCCTCGTCTCCCTCGACTCTCCCGTGGCGGCGCGCGACCACGATGCCCTCTCCTCATCTACCCCATTCGTCCTGCGACAGCAACAAGGGCAGCCAAGGGCGGCCATGGTGGCCTCCTCGTCTACCTCGTTCGCAAGCACGCCGGCAGCGGCCACGCTCGTCCTCATCGGCGGCAACAGCAGCTAGGGCAGCCCGCTGGAAGCGTCTAGGAGGGGTTCGCGGCGTAAAGGAGTGTGTGACTCAGGGGAGGCGGCAACCATGGCAACCTCCCGAGCTCGTTTTCCACTACTGCAGCTCGGAAGGTGCCCTCGTCCTCGACTCGCCCCGACGGCACCTGCAGGACAGGTTAGTCTCTCGCATCTCAATCTTTTCTTGGCTCACTATCTTTTCTAGGGGACCATGGCAGCATAGCAGTGGAGGATGAGGTGCAACCGTGGCCATGAAAGGGGCGTCACCAATCTCTCTCTCTCTCTCTCTCTCTCTCTCTCTCTCTCTCTCTCTCTCTCTCTCTCTCTCTCTCTCTCTCTCTCTCTCTCTCTCTCACTCAGTAGAGCTTGTCCCTTCCTCCATCTGATTCTCTTCCTCTTACAGGTACAGGTCGCATCAGGGGTGAGGTGAGGAGCTGGTCGAGAGATCGTGAGGAGGAGGGGGTAGAGGGGCACGTGACCATACGTGGAGAATGACATCAAAATCAACCCCAAAATCTTCATCGTGGTCCCTCTGCAAAAATATGGTACCTATGCCCTCTCCTAGATCTCCCTCTTTTAAGTTGCAATATATTCCTTAGACCTTACTCAACCTGCTCAAGATTAGTCAGGGTTGCTTCCTCAGAGATGTTCGTATATTCACTGGATAAGAACTCATGTGTGTATTAATAGGCCGATGTTTGATTGAATCCTGCACCTCCGAAGTTCTATTTGATTTGACCATTAACAAGCTGTTGTTCATGATGTGTATTTTGGTCCAGCTTTCATGACCCACACTCGATTTGTACATACTCAGTGTTGATCGCGCTTCAGTTTGTAGGATTTGTAGAGATGTGCATGCTCCATATGACTAATATCGAGGAATTCTGAATATTTGAGTATGTGTCGAGGATCTAGGTCTAGGACTGTTGTGGCTTCAAAAAACATAATTTTGTTAGGTTGTAAGGGTGGTTAGGTAGGATTATGTGTTGTTTATGGGTTTCCATTGGTGAGATAGGCACTGATCTTGCAGGTTTGTTGTGTTGCTAGGTGTGGTGGGTTTTTTTCTTTTCAAAATGGGCTAGGTGTGGTGGGTACCCTCCTGTTTGCAGTGCATCTATTCCGTCGACCACCATGCCAACTCAATTACCTAAATCCCCCTCCCTTGATTTGGTACTAGGCCACTCCTGTCCGCATGCCTTCTCTAATTTTTTAGAGCACTACAGTAGGCAAATCATCTATGTGAGAGAAAAATAAACAAGAGCATGTCCATACGAAGGAATAGAACTTGTAATTATATCATAGATGTATATTCGCCTTTGTACTGAGCAATTTTTCATTTGTGTGTGTAGGTTAATTCCCAGTCTGCTTCTAGCTGATTTGAGCTCTATGTCTTCCATTGTCGAAGAGAAGATGGTTGTTCCTCCTGGCTCGGCGGTGGCAGGAACCAGGAAGATAGAATGATCAGGACATAGATCATCCACGCATCCTTGCCTTTTTATTCTTAATTCATATCACACATCCTTAATTCGTTAGGTCTTTTGTAATGTGACTTTCAGGTAAGTCATTGGTCTATGCTTAATTACAACATTAGATTGTTAATTCATGAGAAGCATGCATTTGATTGGAGCAATTTGTGTGCTTACATGAGCATTATTCACTCATTAGAAAGGAGATTGTAGTATTGTTGGTCGGTCGCTTAGACGCACAAACACAGTAGCGAGGTATAGTTGATTACCTAATGATCCCCTGCTCTCTGCTTCAGTTCGTTTATTTATAGCTCATCTCCAACACCCATTTTCTTCTTAGATGTTTTCCATGCATAGAATTTGAGATGTTGCTCTCTTGTACAGTCTTCTGTTTCATGGCAGGAGCCTGGAGGAACCACTTGATCTAAGAAAATTACTATCAGGAAATTTGAGATATTGGGCTGGACCATAGAAATTATTGATGCATTATACATGTGCACACTTGTGCGCGGATGGCTCCCAGGAAGTCGCTTCTTCTCCGCCCAGTTGCCAAAAATCAACATCGTCCTCCACTTCTGTGTCGTCGGCTCCCTACTACTCCGTTCGACGCCGTCCACCACAAGGGAAGCACCGCGTGAGATCGGCGCCATCCTCCACTTCTATGCGGTTTACCATGGTATTGTGCAACATGATGCCATTCTGTTTTTTATCGTGCTTTCAGAAGGAAGAATTGGAAGATTTTTAGGTTCCTTATACCGCATCTAGAAAAGTTAATGAACCCGAGAAATGTGTTAGAAGATGTATAGTGTCCAAAACAATATCATAGTTGCATCGGAGCAGTGGTCAGATTTAAAAATATGCTGTTGATGGCCAAGTAGCATGGATTGTCTTATGATTTCTAGGAGAATGGGCAGTAGATATAAAGATATTTAGGATTAGAAAAACAGTTTCTTGCTCATTTATACATGTTGCCATGTAATTTAAATATTCCATTTTACTTTAGTTTAGCATTGTGCACAATCGTACTATCCATAGAGAAATAAGCCCCCTTTTATCACGGTGTCCATTTTCACTTCAGGATGTGCTATAGAACACCAAGTTACGTGATGTTTTCAGCCATGGTCAACTGGTCGCCGAAAAATATGTACAGTTTTAAGAATACTATGCTAACTGATTATTGCTCGCTTTCATATCTCTTTGTGAAGGAAATTATAGGCACGCTACCCATTTTGTTAAAAATTTCTTATGTTCACATTTCTCTAAAATGAAAAAAGGGCGATGCTAGAAGAAGACTATTGCAATTCTTGGCATGGATAGACTGAATTGACTAGGTCTTTATTGGTCCGTCATACCCTCCGTAATGTACCCAGGTTCTTTTCACGGATAGTCGAAATTTTTACTTTTAGGCATGTGCAGGGCGTCAGCTGAGGAGGCTATGAGACTTTTGAATGTAAGCAAGCTGCGACATAAAAACATAAGGGTTAGCTGGGCCTGGGGTCGTCGGGTTGCTAATAAGCAGGTAGCTTTTTCCTCTCGTTTGTTAACTTCTGACTTTTGCTGGCCAAATTGTTCCGAGTTTTATTCATTGAGACACATACTCTTCAATCACAAATATGAGCAGGGTGAATGGAACAGTGAGTACCATGGAAAATATGAAGTCTCTGTTCTGAATTATGGTTGGTGTAATGAGGATCCAAACATGCATGGTTTCCATCATGTATATGCATATTACCAACAGCAGCAACCATGGTAGACCACGGTATAGGCAGGTATCCGTTATCATGATGACCAGATACATCCATTTTTTCTTTCTCATTCTAGACTCAGTAACTCAATCCCATCGTGAGGACATAAGTAAATTCCATTGAGCCAACTAGCAGACATCTCATTACTAATTTCTTGTATGAATGGTAAAATAAATCGAGACAAATTTAGGTCGTGTGTACTTCCATTAGAGTTTGTCAGATTTGTTTAACATGATGTGTTGAAGAAAACGAGCGGGTGTACGTTTTTTCAGATTGTATATTGATCGAAAGGATTAGTTCACGGATTAGTACATGGTCATTTCAAGCCTATCTAGCCTGGACATATCTCAAGAGTAGAACTTTGTATTATGCAAAAAAGGGTTGTGTGTTCTTGATAGTAGTGTTCAGAAATACAGGTCTATAATGTTTACATTCTATCTCCTATAAATTATCATGTACAATATTCATAGCATGTTATTATTCATGTGTTTCAGTTTTTTTTTTTGGGCTTTAGTTTAGTACTTGAAAGTTAGCCATTGTGTAGGTTCTCTGGTTCAATGATGTATTCACTAGACTACTGATGAGAAAAAGCATGCTAATCTGAATTAAATCATCAGGACATCATGCCTGAAGCTCTGGCTAATCTGAATTTGTCGTGCACTTCTGCGATGTTTTGGTTAATGTCCTTGCATTTTTAGTTGATTGAGTTTTCTCTCTAACCACAAAATTCCCCCCGTAGCCAAGTAACACAAAGTACGTGTCATTGGGAGATATCCAAAGTTTATTTGTGGAATGCCTGGATTCTGTGGTTATGCTGCGGGGAAGTTTATTCATGAGCACGTGTGGAGGGAAGTTTTCTTTAGCTATTGATGTTAGATTTGTGGTTAATTGTGTTAGTTATTCTGTGACATAGATAATTCTCATTAGCTAGAAATCTTGTGCACTTCTTAATATGTTTTCCCTTTTTAGGATAAGACTGATGTAGTTTTCTTGGTTTCTTGATGATTCTGTTGTTTCTTAGGTCATTATTAAACAAGGGATGCTTTTCATAATTGCCGGTTTAGCTATACCAGGTGCATTCTGATGCTTGTTCAGGGAATATTAATAACAATATGATTTAATAATGCAATAATGTTGTGTTCCAAAAGACAATCTTAATGGGTAGGTTGTCTGTGACATACTTATATTCATCAATGGTTTGCATATCTTAGTTTGTTCAATGTGTTAGTTTTAGATGATATGATACTAGCGGATGTAACGTCGTTTCCTTTTTAACTGTGCTAGCTTTTCTTTTTGCACAGCCCCTCTGCTCACTAGATGATTGGATTGGAATTGTAAGGTATTAGCAGCCATACATTCTGGACCATTATAACTCTGCAGAATCTGGATTGGAATTGTAAGGTTTGTACACTATTGTGTCACACTCTGTTTTATTTATGTAAGGTCGTAGCAGCAATGAACACAATAGTAAATATGAACAAATATAACTACTCATCTATTTTGGACTCAATTGTTGCATATTCTTGCCCTACACAAAAATATGTTCGTGCCTGTTCGTGCCTTCACATATCAGCTAGCAGCAGCACACCCAGAGATGTGGAAAGATGTGGACATACCTGGAGGTATTCGAATGTAAGCCCTTGTCCTTGGACAGCAGCGCGCCTGTATACATCGCCGGTTCTGGTTGCGCCGTATCGGTGGATCCACCACTCGAGGTCCAGGTCAAGGTATGTGGAACGGCGCGACTGGTCTAGATCAAGGTCTAGGGTGTGGAGTCGCTGCTGGAGGTCCTGGTCAACGGCGGTGGTGCCACTAGCACAAGGGCAACGACGCAATATTATTAGCACAGGAAAGGTCGGAATGGGAGGAGACGCCTCCTCCTACTTCATCGGCCGATGCTTTTTCTCTTATGAGCAGAGCGAACCAATTTCCCGGTGTCGTTCTTATCAATGTGGGCTTTGGTGGGTATTTTCTTTCCCAATTCATCACAGCTGGCCAATTTTACCACCAGAAGAGCATCCCCTAGGGATATTTGGCCCAATGCGAAATGAGATAGAGAATCCAACGGCAGAAAACGTACCCAAAGCGTGATCCAATGGCCAAGAACACACAGGTCGTGAGATGCCTCCCTTTTGTCCCGGTTATAATATCCCTAATACATGACATACCTAATCAAAGTGATTTAAAACAAATTGAATACCATTTTAAGGTGAACTAGATTATCTCATAAGGTTCTTTTTTTACTAAAGTTTACCTGAATTCACCTAGCTGGGCATGGATAATATTTTCCATAATTTAAAATTGTGTTTTTGATCTCGGGTTGCATCCTAGAAATGTTGATCTTCTGGGTAATTATATAAGTTTTATGTTATGTTCTTTTTGGTTCGTGCACTTTATAGTGCACAACTATTTATGTTCTATCATCCTGAAGGTAGGGTTGCAGCAGCAAGAGCGAAAGGAAAATATGCATTATGCATTTTATTCAGAGTGACATGTTTAT
Organism: Avena sativa; assembly: GCA_916181665.1. Lineage (NCBI taxonomy): Eukaryota > Viridiplantae > Streptophyta > Magnoliopsida > Poales > Poaceae > Avena > Avena sativa. The sequence continues at coordinate 293,722,023 of OV702296.1, forward strand.
GTTCTTATACAAGGAAACATTTACTTCACATCAGACATTGTATGTATCAGAATAGTATGCTAACTGTAAAATTGTTTTTATGTACATCCTTATTTGATGGTTAGAAATAGAAAAGATGTTTTCTCATCCCTACTGTCATGGTAGTCATGTTAAGATGCGATTAGGTCATTTATTTGTTTACATTACATTGTTTCTGTAAATATGATTGCTGACTTTGTATCGTCTGTGTTGTCACTTTCGGGTAGGTGAAATTAACATGGCATGGAATAGTCGGTGCCGGTTGGTGCAGTGATGGCCAATGTGGTTCCAACAAGGAAGGAGGAAATGTTGTGGAAGACGCGGCAGCAGGTACAACTGGAGTCGCCGTCTAGGCAAGCCCCTCTTTCACAACGATCTCCAGCTTAAGGGTGTCCACATCGCAACTCCTCCTGGCCTCTAACGTGCATCCAAACTTAGAAAGGACTCTATTATGTAATTTAAGACATATACACTATCACTACCCCGTTCTTACTTCTGGTTAAGATATCCGGCTTCGCCTTTTTGATCTGCCTTGATCTTAGAGGCCGTTTATGTAGACCATGTATGGGCAGTTGGATTTACTGTGTAATCACACCACCTTTCTTTTCTTCCTGTTGAACCATTAGACTTTATAATCTACCTTTGTTTTTAGATACGTGTTATCTAAAGCTTGTATAAACAATTGCATTTATCATCTAATCATCGTTGCTTTGCAGCTGATAATCCTCTAAGATATGTATCCCCGTTGTGGATTTGTATGCTACTCCTTTAAGTCTCTGACTATTTTAATATATTTTTATACTCTCGCTTCTTCTATGTGTTCTACATTTTTAGGCGTTTCTTATTTGGTCGATTTTTAGATACCGATTGTAAAGCATGGGTCCTTTAAATTTTCCTCTTTGATTGTAAGGTTGGCTCAGAAGCATCGTTATCTTCTACTTATCATACAAAATAACTCTATGTCTAATAAGATTGCCTGTGTATATTATCCTTGCTTCATTGTCTTCCAAAACAGCTATTTATGCCGTGCGGGCAAGCGAGCGGCAAGCCGCGTTTCCTACCTAGTTTGTTTACATGGCAGCATGCCTCAGGACGAGCCACATGATTTGTGAATGAGAAGTATTCATGTGTGCTCTTCAAACTGCTCATGACCCTATTTTTCCATGCGGTACAAGTGCAAGATATGAGTAAAACTACACAAAAATGATAATTCTAGTCATGAAAAATCATAGTCACTAAGAAAACCGTTATGTGAAAAAGGCCAAACTGAGGTTCTTGCTTTGTGATATGACATTGGCAAAAATATTTACTTGTTATACCAATAACACGATTCCCGTACCACATCCGGTAAATGCAATAATTCATAGTACATTAATATCCTGATCATGACACAGAGGAGGCAATCCGGAAAAATATGTGTCTCTACGTACGGCATGGTATTTCCATTGAATAGAGCGTTTACCAAAATATAGCAGACAATTAACGAACATGATTTATATAAAAATAAAATTTGGAAATAAGTTGAAACTTGCTTGTTGCAAAAGAATACAGTATACGATCCATATCTGTCCCGGTGGTAAGTATTCCTGCTAACCAACCTAGTCCATCGGAGATAAAGAGTAGATTTGACGCATTGTCTATCTCAATAAACTAGATTGTCAATGTAATAAGGTGTTGTTTTGTCGATTTCATTGAAGGCAACGCCTTTAATCTTGAAGCTCCATGACTCTAGATATCCACGTGTTGTCATGGAGTGATAAAAATTAGATTAGTATGTTTCTTCGAACTTTGCTTAAGGGTTGTATCCTTGTTTCTGAATTTTTCTGATGTTTTTAACAGAAACTAAATCGTAATTTTTCATAGTGTTCATGTAATTCGAGACACATAGTTTATTTACATTCTTGCCTTTCTTCACATTGGGTGACAGTATGAGGTTTCTTTTCTTTCAAGAGCAGTGGCGCGAGCAAAGGTGGGATGAATGAGCGAGCAAAAGTGGTATCTCAGATCATTGCTTTGAACAGTTAATTTTGAAGATCATAAGTAGACTTTTTACGGGAAACATGAAATTTAATTCATCGCCAATTACGTATCTCGTTGACATGGCTCGTACTATCGTACAGATTTAATTCTCAAGTCTATATGAAATATCTACCGAGTCACGCTTTTCGGTAGGCTTGAGCAGGGCCGGTCCATACATATCGGAGGCCCTGGGGCAAGACAACAAAAAGGGCCTTGTTCACAAACCCATATTTAAAATGCATTGTATTTCGAAAGCAATCTAGTAAGTACATATGATAGAATGATGGTCTTTGAACTACAAAACTTACACTGAAATTATTTATTTGGAACCGTACAAGGAATTGCATCGTATTAGTAAATAATATCGGGAAAAGACCGATCTTCTAAGAAGTGGTGGAGCGTGACAAGAAAAAGGGCTAGGGAGACAAAATGCTCTAAATTTCCTAATTTATACCTTATAAAAAAAATCCTTCATTGATTATCTAAAAGTTGGTGGGGCTGCGGCCCACTTTGCCTGCACTACGCGTGGCAAAATTCATCTAAGCTAGTCAAAACTAATTGCTACATAAAGTTTTTGTCATATCCTAAGATATATAATTAGGAAAGCAAATTTAGGACTTCTGTTTATACTATGATGATCATTTCCCATCCGGCCGCCTCCTTCTCTTCTCCTAATATGCTCGGGAATCAGATCCAATGAAGGCTTAAAGAAAGACCTTAGAAAGAAGAGTAGAATTGGAGATGTGGAGCAGTCGCCATGAAGTCGTGCTATTTAACAACGAATCAAACGAGGAACGGATTTAGTGGAGGGAGGGAGACATACCATCTTGCGGTGATGCCTCCAAGGCTCCAACATCTAGGAAAACAGCTATACAGTAACATTGAGGATGGAAAGAGAGAAGATTAAGAAGAAAAATAGCGCAATAGGTCTCCGTTAATGTATGCGGCCATCTGGGAATTATAATAGCACGGGGACGGCAGCGTTGTTCTCTGGGAGTGGAGAATTTAGGGAGAAGAAGAGCCGGCGAGTAAATACACAGAGGAGAAAGATGTGAGTGCCGAATCGCTAGCTCACAGAGATAGATTGATTTAATTCTTTTTAGCATTACCGATTACCGATCGATCTATGGTGTGTTGTTCCGTGAGTTGTAGCTACGTGGTGGATACATAAATACAATGACTAGCCCCCCCCCCTCCTAGGCCCCTGGGCAGGCGCCCCGCTGCCCTCCCTCATGGGCCGGTCCTGGGCTTGAGTTCCTTTTCCTTAAAAGAAAAAATATATTGTGAATTTGTGCTAGTACTATCATTAACTCATTCTCCTCTAGTTATGCGTATATAAGGAAGCTTGTATCCCCATGGGCTTTAGCTAGGTCTTTTTTGCTAGTCGCTTCTCGTCGATTCACGCCTCACTTAGTTTTATTATTATGGTTTCATGTTTCTTTCACTGGCGTGAATTATATACTCCCTCCGTTTCAAAATATAAGATGTTTTAGGTTTGTGAAAAAAATGAATCTAGACTTCTTTTAGTATGTAGATTCGTTCCAAAATTGAGTGAACATAAATACTAAAACAAGTCTAGATTCATTTTCTTCATAAACCTAAAACATCTTATATTTTAAAACGGAGGAAGTATATCTTAGTATAGTATTACCTCTGTTCCATATTATAACATGTTTCGAGTAGGCTAATAGTTCATCAAAACGTCTAATCATAGAGAACAGAGAAGTAATCGTGTCGAAGTCCTACGCTTTAGATTACTTGGGAATTAGCGGCTTCAGGAAAACCCATTTGACTGTATCCTCTTCAGTAGCGGACCAGCATCTCTCGACGCTGAGATACGGTTTGTCTCATCCTTATGGTGAGAACACCGCTGGTATCTGGTAAGCTAGGAGCAGCAGCCTCATCACTAGCCTTCCCGGTGCTAAAGGAGCAAGGGCGAAGAAATGTTTGGGCGTACGGCCATAACACCTGATAGAAGGTGATGCAAAGTACCCTATGCTGTAACAGTGACTAGTTGGACATTGGATATATATACTCGAGAGTGGATTTTATCTCTTGAAACAGGCGTACACCTAGCTATATAAATATAGCAACCATGATTGAGACCGCTGCTGGGCCAGACAGCATAACGCCTAAAAGGAAACCACAGATAAAAAAAAAGAAAACGAAAAGAAAAAGAAAAGGAAACAAAGACGATGGCAGAGGCTCGACGAAAACGAGGGTGACCCGCAGCCGTTGCGCCCTCCGAAGAATTACCACCACACTATTAGCGCTCCAAAACGTCGTCGCGTACCAAGCAGCACATCCAAGAAGGAAGACGGCGACTACTACGACGCTGCTGCACGGACTGGTCTTAGTGTTTCCCCTGATACGCTACGGGACCGACGCCCTTCAAGAAGGACGGCGACACCCGCAGGCATCACCACGTTGGTGTCATGACGACAAGGATTTCTCCCGACCCCTCAAAAAACCACACACCCGGACGCTTCGGATAGCTCCATCATACTCGTCGCCCACAAGCACGCGCCACCACGGTCTTGAAGTCACCATCGCCGTCTCACCGTGGCCCCGGTGTGAGGCCCATATGACCAAAAAGGGAAACCTTCAGCGCGGGTCGGCATGACATCAGCACGCGGGAGGGAACAACCTCCACCACTTGAAGGTGGTAGCCGACCGGATACAGCGGCCGGGCAAACCAGGCCCTCTCTAGCCTAGCCGACCCCAAATAGGCTCGTGAAGCCTCGCCGCCGCACTGCAGCAAGGGTGCCCCGTACACACCAACCCAGCACTAGGCCCTACTCCTCTGTCCATAGGGGGAAACACTGCCACCGACGATCCCTGCCGCCAAGCAGCAGCACCATCGCCACCAAGCTCACCCGGACTTGCTGGACCACCGCCGGTCTGAGACACCCCACCACGGCTACCATGACCCTGCGCAACAAAGGTAATCCCTAGGACAGCGGGCATGCTCACCGAGACACGAGGATGCTGCCAGATATGGGCCCACCTGGCCCAATCTGGCCCGACCGCACACGGATGCCCAGGAGCACCGCTGCAGCCATTGAGAGTGGTGCGCGAGGAAAGGCGACTGCTTGGCGATGCTATGCCTGCCCGGTCTCTCCTCGCCGCCGGTGGCCTGAGCTCGCCGCACCTCTGTTCGCTGGGTCTGCCCCTCGCAAGATGTCCCTTGTGGTGGATGCTGGCGGGACGGAGTCCATCAGGGGGCGGCGCTGGGCGGATGTGGCCGACGAGGTCGACGAGGCGGAGGCCGAGCGCGCTGAGGCGGAGGCGCGCTGCGGGCGGACGGATTTGCCGATGTTGGGGGATTTTCTGGCCAGAGCTAGGTCATGCCCGCCCCGTAGGAGGCTCCGCCACCGTGGTTCACCGAGCTTGCAGCTGGGAGCGTCGGCTTCGTCGTGGGTACCTGGCGGGTTCCGGCGACGGCGGCTTGACTTCCTGACAGCGGCTCTGGAGGAGCCCGGGGGTCGGGGCTCGACGGTGGGGAGCTGCCCTGCCGTTGAATCCTGCCTGGGTGCTCCTTCCTCGGACCCGGTGGCGCCGCGGCCGCCGCATCGGACAGCAGGGGTCAGGAGTGGGGACGAGGTTGCCGTGGCTCGCCAGGGGGTGCGGATGGGCTGGCTGGGCTTCGGCCCATCTTGCCGCTTGCCTCCGCGGTGGGCCCATCCTCCCTTGGCGCAGCCGGGATTTTCGGGCCGCATCACCTCGTGCCGTCGGAGCCGTTCCTGGGCCGAAACCACGGGTGGGGGCCTGGCTCTGGATCCATCGGGGAGCCCCAGACCTAACCCTATCCCACACCGCATCCACTGTGGACGTCCGTCGTTTTGGTCGTTTGGCTCGGTCTGTGCGTGTCTCTCACCCCCCCGCCGCCCCAGGAACTGTCGTTCGCCGCCGCCGTCATGAAACGCCGGTGCTCCTCCTCTTCCAGCGCTTCCCCGTCGCCGCGCCACCACCACCGGTCCCGTCCGCCGTCCCCTGAGCCCCGTCCTCCCCAGGCTGCTGCGGCATACCGTCCCCCTGCATGCCGCTCGCCGGTGGGCCGGCGGTCGCCCGCGCGTCAGGAGGGTGGCCCCGTCTCGAGGGTCGGCGCCACGAGGAGCAGCCAGAGGGTCGGTGCCAAGCTGCACTGCGGGAGGGCCAGCGCTCTGGCCTGGGTCCCCGCAGGTCCTGATCCAGGAGCCCCCAGCGGGGTCGCTTGCCGGGCCGCCGGTCCCCTGTCCGCAGGGCGCCTTCCCCTGGGGGTCGCCAACGGGAGCAGGAGCTTCGTCAGGAGCTTGAGCACAGGACGTGGGCTGGCCGGAACACCGCCAGGCAGGGTCACCGCTCTGGCAGGGAGCCGCCGCGCCCTCAAGGTGTTCGGTCGAATGCCAATCCCATGCCGCAAGCGGGTGGCGCCCAATCAGGGCCCAAAAGGAAGAAGAACAAGTAGAAGAGGAAGATGCAGGGGACTGGAACGGGACCCCAGTAGGGTGGCGTGACCACGGGAGGAAGCCAGATTGGGCATCCTCCTATGGCGCAGCCCTTGGCCGCACCGAGCTCGGGCCGCGGATTGACTCAGGGGGAGTCAGCTGCAGCTCCGACAGGTGGGGGTCTCCCGAAGTCACCTTCTCGCAACAGGTGCTTCAACTGTGGGGAGGTAGGCCACTTCCGGTCCGACTGCAAGGAGTCGGAGCACTGCTTGTTCTGTGGGGACCCGTCGCACCGGGTTCTGGCGTGCACTACTCGCCCCCCTCACTGCGAGCGCACCACCCTGGAGCTTCTGGGCCACGGGATCGACTTGGGCTTCTACTACATTGACCTAGGGAAGGTGGCGCTGTCCATCCCCCAGAACCTGGCCGAGATCCGCGTGCTGCCGGTCCAGGAGCCGCCCCTGTCGGTGGAGGTGACCGAGGACGTCATCTGTGCGGAGTTACGGTCGTATGACTCGGACTTCGTATGGAACGCGAGGGAGACTGTCCCCATGGTGTTCTCGGTGATCTTCCCGTCCAGGGAGGCGCTACGAGCCCTCTCCTGGAGCCAGTGGACGATTCTCCCCGTCCACAACATCAAGGTGTCGATCCGTGATTCGTGTGTGCACCCCGACACCACCGCTGCCCTCTCGACTGTGTGGGTGCGCATTCACGGCATCCCTGAGGAAGCAAGACAGGACAAGTACATCAAGTTGATTACCCAGGCCATTGGCAAGTTTGTGAGCTTCGACGTGGCCTCTCTTCGCGGCCAGGGTCCGGGGCGGGTCCAGGTCAGGCACCCGGATCCGGCCAAACTGGACTACACCCTCCCGCCTTTCTACTTCGGCACCCCGGGCAGGACCCTTACTGTGGAGCTGGAGATGGAGGAGGTGGGGTCTCGCTCCCCGTCTCTAGACCTCTCGGAGCACCGACGTGACCCTCGGGATGGAGGGGCAGACCTGTCCAGTGAGGATGGGTCGGAGGACGACCTGGACCCCCCGCGCCCGCTCCTGATGCCAGGGGGCGGCTCCCCCCGGCACCGGCAGGAGGCGCCCGCCCGCCGGTGTCGTCTCTGGCTCTGGAGCCGGTCCTCAGCCTTGCTCTTCCCCCGGTGGACGTCCCTAGGTGCCTTCGTCCTGATCCTCCAATTTTGAAAGAGATGGACATAGCTCCATATGGGTCGAACCTGGGCGAGGGACTAGAGTCCTTGGGGCTCTCGGGATGGGTAGCGCTGCAGCAGTCTTCGCGCGGCAACCCCACGCCGGCTCGGGCTTCTCCCAGTGAGGGGATGGTGGTGGCTCCGCCTTCGTCCCCTCGCTCTCCGGGGGCGGTGTGCTACACCCTCTCTCCGGGCTCTCCGCACGCCTCGCCCACGAAGCCATCGGTCGGGGCCCCGTCGACCCCGGTCCTCACGGCTAGTGCGTCGCTCTCGGTCTTCCCCGACACTACCGAGGCGATGGTCAAGGTCCATCCCTCCCGGCATCCCAGGCCTCCTCCCCCACCGCCCTCCCATGCGAGCGCCAGGATCGCCACGGCGAGGGCCGGGACTGGTACTGAGGGGAGGGAGCCGACCGTTCTGGCGCAGGCGGAGGCGCTTGCGGCTTCCCGCAACCTTGACCCAGGTACGTCGTGCCCCCTGTCCTCCTCCTTCTATCTCCTCCCCTCCTTCCGGATCCAGGTTCTCGGTTTTGGCAGATGTCCCAGCGGAGCGGCTTGATATTGTGGCCCGGGATTGTGGGATTGTGTTCCGCGGGGAACGCGGCCCCCGCCTGGAACAGATCGTGGCTCTAAAGGCGAAGGAGGTATACGATGGGGTGCTGGCGTCCTCTCATGCTCAGGCGGAGCAGGAGAGGCTGTCCAGGTCCTGGTCCTCCGCTAGCACCGGGCTACAGGGTCCGGTGACTAGGGGGGCAGCCCACCTCGCCCGATGAGTGAGGAGACCTCTCTCACAACCCCCCAGGAGGGAGAGGCGGGGGAGGCCTCCCAAGCCCGTGTTCAGGCCCTCGACAGGTGGTAGGGCCCGATCTGTCCCCCGTAAGGGGGCCTCCTGATTGCTTGCCCCAATGAGTCGCCCGATTTTCCTTTTAGATCGGAACATCCGGGGCTTTGGGAATGAAGGTCGCAGGCACCAGTTGAGAGACTACTTGATAGAGGAAGATGTCGACATTGTGGGCTTGCAAGAGACGATTAGGCAGGACTTCTCGATCCCTGAGCTGCAGGGATTGAGTCGTCATAGGTTTATTTGGCATTGGCTGCCGGCTAGTGGACACTCTGGAGGGATTCTCTTAGGCGCTAAAGAGGATACCTTCGAGGTGGAGGACATGGACCGCGGGGAATTCTTTGTGAGCATGGCCCTCACCCATAGACGATCGAACCTTAGCTGGGAGGTGATCATTCTCTATGGCCCTACGGACCATCGTCGTTCCCCAGACTTCTTGGCTGAGCTCTCAGCCAAGGTGGGGAGATGCACTAGTCCAGTGGTGGTGGCTGGGGACTTTAACCTTATTAGGTCCCCGGAGGAGAAGAGCTCGGATAATGTGGACCTCTCTAGGATGCGGATGTTCAATGACTATATTGCCGACCTTGCTCTGCGTGAGATCCCCCGCGTGGGGGATCGATTCACCTGGTCTAACAACCGTGTGGACCCGATCAGGAGTGTGCTGGATCTGATCTTGGTATCGGTGGAGTGGGAACTGGCCTACCCCCTATGCTCCTTTCGGGCGCTTACTAGGGTAGCGTCGGATCATTGCCCTCTCCTCCTCTTGACAGGTGGTGGGCCTCCGCCGAGGCTCAACCGTTTTCATTTTGAGAACTTTTGGCTCCAGCAGCCGGGGTTTGTGGAAATGGTACAAGCCAAGTGGAACGCTGTGGTATTGATGGTCCAAAGAGCCCGCACGGCGGTAGATGTTTGGCACGTCTGTGCTCTGATGGCCCGGCAGTTCATGCGTGGGTGGGGAGCTAACCTTGGCGCCGTGCTCCGGCGCAAGAAAGGTGACCTCCTCACGGCCATCCAGGACTTAGATCGGGCAACAGACATGGTAGGCCTCTCTATGGAGGAATGGCTCCAGCGGTACGCGCTGGAGGATTCGCTCATGGAGATTTTTAGGGGGGAGGAGACTTTTTGGTGGCAACGGAGCCGTCAAAACTAGGTCTTTAAAGGGGATGAGAACACCGCCTACTTCCATGTCATTGCTAATGGCAGGCGTAGGAAATTTGCTATCCCCTGCCTCTGGGATGGCGGCCGTCTCTTGGAGGAGGCCAAGGACGTCACCTCCCATATTTACTCCTTCTACAAGGAGCTTTTTTCTGCTGGCACCCATACCGGGGTCGCGTTAGCCGGGGACTTCTGGCCAGAGGGGGCCAGGGTATCCAATGCGGAAAACATGGAGCTCACGCTTCCATTTCTGCCAGCAGAGGTCGAGCAGGCCATCATGGAGATGAAGGCTAACTCGGCCCCAGGCCCGGATGGCCTTCCTGTTATTTTCTTCCAGAAGTTCTGGGAGAGTATCCAGGGGGATGTTATGCCCATGTTTCAGGAGTTCTATGTCGGTACCCTCGTGATGTCGAGACTGAACTTTGGCGTTATCACTTTGATCCCCAAGGTGGTGGGAGCCACGGAGATTCAGCAGTTTAGGCCAATCACGGTGATCAATGTGATCCAGAGGGTCATGTCCAAGGTATGTGCCCGTAGGTTAGCTCCTCTCATGGAGCGTCTGACGCACCCATACCAGTTTGCCTTCCTTAAAGGCAGATTCATTCATGATGGGATCCTGGAACTCCATGAAATTATTCACGAGGTGAAGGTCCATCGCCATCGGGGCGTTTTCCTGAAGCTGGACTTCCAGAAGGCGTATGATAGGCTAGATTGGGCCTTTCTGCGCCAGGTACTCCAGTGTAGGGGCCTTGATGATCGCATGGTAGGGTGGATCATGCAGAACGTCATGAGCGGGAACACGACAATAAACATTAATGGGGAGGTTGGGACGTACTTCAAACCCACGTGTGGGGTTAGACAAGGGGACCCGATCTCACCAATCTTGTTTAATGCTACGGCTGATGCCCTGGTGGAGATCATGGAGAAAGCCAAGATCTCCGACCACATTTCAGGTGTGGTGGGGCATCTTATCCCTAGAGGGGGAGTTACCCACCTCCAATATGCGGATGATACCATTCTTATGATGGAAGGGTCGGATCAGGACATCATCAACCTAAAATTCCTGCTCCTTTGCTTTGAGGCCATGTCTGGCCTCAAAATTAACTTTGACAAAAGTGAAGTGATGGTATTGGGGTACCCTTTGGACGAGCAACAGCGGATTGCTGATAACCTCAATTGCCGACTGGCAACCTTCCCCCTGAATTACCTAGGGATGCCAGTCAGGGACACCAGGATCCTCTCTAGGGACCTGGAGCCCCTTATGGGTCGGGTTAAGGCGAAATCCGAACCATAGCAAGGCAGGTTTACTTCCAAGGGGAGCAAAACCATCCTCATTGACGCATGTCTCTCTAGCCTCCCCATGTATATCATGGGGCTTTATATCCTTTAGGAAGGCGTGCACGCCAACTTTGACAAGGAGCTCTCTCGGTTCTTTTGGATGGCGAATGACGGACACCAAAAGTACCATATGGTTAAGTGGGCGAACATCTGCGCCCCCAAGGATCTTGGGGGCATTGGGATCACCTCATCTCGTCACATGAATGTGGATCTGATGTTACGGTGGGTCTGGCACATTCTAACTGACGATGGGGGACTCTGGCTGCAGCTTGTTAGAGCTAAGTACATGCGTGGGCGCCCTCTCCTGGCTTGTGAGCGTCGGGAGGGATCTCAGTTTTGGAGATCTATCCAGGACATCAAGCCGGTGATCCGGAAGGGGCTCTCTATTTCCATTGGGAATGGGAGGAGCACCATCTTCTGGCTCGACCCTTGGGTGGGGGGACGTCCCCTGCACCACGAGGCTCCCACGTTGTTCGCGATCTGCGCGGATCCACTGCTCTTGGTGGCCGATGCCTTCCAAGATGGGGTCTGACAGGTTGCTTTCTGCCGGAACCTTGGGGATGCCGAGCGGGCGGCGTGGGAGGGACTGAGGGACAACCTCCCGTTGTCTCTGTCCCAGCCCCAATCCTCGGATAGTCTGTCTTGGCACCTCTCGCCCTTGGGCGTCTTTACCGTGAGCTCCATGTATCGAGCCCTGTCAGGTGGGCCTTCCATTCCCTGGACGGCCCCCCCTTTGGAAGGCTCCCCTTTCTCTAAAGATCAAGATTTTCCTTTGGCAGCTCTTGCATGACCGGCTTCCCTCAGGTGTGGAGGTGGCCAAGCGCCATGGCCCTGGGAATGGCCTTTGCCCCCTTTGTGCGGTCCCGGAAACGGGACACCACATCTTCTTCTCCTGTCCCGCCGCTCGCTTCCTCTGGAACTTCGCCCGGGAGGCTCTGGGGCCATCTTGGCAGGCCTCAGACCTTTGGGAATTCCTGGAAGCTAATGCAAACCAAACCGGCAGGAGGAGGCGCCTCTTCTGGTTTATGTTTGTAGGAATGATCTGGACTCTTTGGACCATTCTAAAAAGATGGTCATCGAGCGTGTCTTTCTTCGCCGTGCCTCTGACTCGATCTTCAAATTCTTGGCTTTTTTGCAGCAGTGGTACCTGTTGAGTAGGCAGCGGGACAGCACGCGGTTGGATGGGATGACCGAGCACCTGATTGTGGCGGCGCGCCAACTTGCTTCTCCCCCGGCCGTTGAGCGAGTCTTTTGGGCTCGCATGTATCCGTGTGTGTTGTTCGTGGGTTGTTGTGTGTGTTGTGGTGAACTTTGGTCTCGCTTGGTTTCGTTTGTACCGGATGTTGTATGGATGTTGCTTTATTTATAAAGCTGGGCGTATGCCTGTTTCGAGAGTGGATTTTATGAGCAGGCACTCGACTGTGCACACCAATTTGGGTTGTTCATAGGTGCGTCAAGATTCGCCGCTAGCCATTTTTTCCTTAGACAACTTCTCTTTTGTGTCTCTCGCACCATACAATTTTTAAACTTGAAACTTTGCAGCTCATTGAAACATTTGTGATAGAATGTGGAAAAAACAGTTTGAGATTTTTATGGCTTTAAATATATATGTATTTAAAGAGTTTGTTTTGAATTTAAAATATTTTAAAATTTAAATTGCATAAAAGATTCTCAAACTAGTTTTCCCACATTCTAGTTGTAACAGTAATGTGCGGAGTTTCAAATCCATATGGTATAAAGTTTAAGAGACACAAAAAGAAAAAAACGTGTGGGAGTCACAACTTTCCCATCTCTTCATCCCTATTTTTGGCTTGTCTGCCAACGACTTACATTGAGTTGCACTGATGTATAGGTCATCTAATGATTTTAATGTAGCAATATTCTAGAATTGTTAATGATCAATCCACATTTCATTTAGATAAAGATAATCTTGTAAGGGAGTTAGTACACGATAGTAACATGTTGCTACAATTCCAACTCTGATTGTAAATAAATAATGGCTGAAACATAGCTTAAATTTTTATTTTCTATATGTGGAGATTAAATGGTGAAAAACGGAAAACATCCAATATTATGTGGTCTAGTGGGGGCACTTAAACTTGGTTGGAGCTCATATTTGTCTATAACCAGTACCGTAAATTTTCCTAGACATGAAAAATACTCCTGCTCTTTAATGGTACATAGAGTCTCACAGCCTAACTGCAGTCTTTATTTTTCTTCATGAAATAAGGATCCATCCCACCATAGAATTACCTTTTCACCTACCAAATCAAACTCATGTCTACATATATATCTCTTGGCTTAGATTTCATTGTCTCCCTATGCCCAGCATCAATTAATTACTTGTAAATGTTTTTTTTCTGAATTAGTATTCTAAACATCGATATAATTATCCTTCCAATATTAGAATTTCTTCAAGAGTATAGGTCTTAATCAATACAATTGAGAAACTCAACCAGTTAGGGAAAAACCAAATTGCCTCCGGAATGAGCTGTGTCAAGAAAATGTCAGCAAGTTGGAGAGCCATCACCGGTTACTGTCGCTAGCGCACAGAAAATTGTTTAGCACGCTGGGAGAATGGCGATCATTTATCCCTTACTATGTCACCTTTTTGTGGGTATTGGATTCTTGTACTCCTCCGATCCAAATTATTTGTCGCAGATTCAGTGGATCTAGACAAATTTTAGATAACATTTTAACTAAATTGTAACCAATAATTTGGATCAAATGCATATTTGCTGCATTGTACTGTATATATATTTAAACTAGATTATATTACAATGTAGCATCATCAATTTTGAAGCTCTTTGACTCTGCTCATTAGTACTTAATAGCTAAATACATGTGAGTTCTACGCCAAGATAAAAACTATTGAGCGTCTTGCTTTGAACTTTGCTTCCCAATTGTATGCTTGTTTTCCGTCTTTTCTGATTGTTTCTTACAAAGGTTTTCCTTGTAATCCGAGACGGCATTTTGTTTCCTTTATTTCTTTGTCTTTCTTCCACTGAGAGACATGTCACTGGTTTTTTTTGTGTGGAAAGGGATGTAGTGTGCTGAGGTATGAGGGATGGATGATTGAGGAACAGATAGCACATTGCCATTGTTGATGAATAGTAGGGAGGCTTCCACCGTTTGTCACCCAAAGGGCGCCACCTACCAGCACCGGACAAAGGACGTCAAAGGCTCACCACCACCAAGCCTCCTTCGCTAACAAGGAGAATGCTTGGGTCTCGGTCCCTCGGATCCACCGAGGAGCCAATGAATAGATCAGGAGTACCCGCATATAGCGAGAGAAGCAGGATAACCGAAGAGATAGTAGGGAGAGATACTGCCAACGCGATCTATTGCCGGTGGCTATTGTGCAATAGCTAGCCATTGCCGGTGGATATTGCGCAATAGCTAGCCACGCGGCTTTGTGATGCCTTTTGACAGCTCATGAGATCCTTTAAACACTAGTATAGACTAATTGTAGAATGGCCTGATGTACGAGAATAGTTCGGACCATTGCTTTGAACGTTCTTTATGAGAGTGGCAAGTAGATTTTTTTCAAAAAAATAATAATTTAATATATTGCCATAAACATTGCTCGCACCACATTCTTACTCATCAATATACTCTGGTCTATGTATATCTTTCACCCATAACTTGAGTTTCTTTTCTTGAAAAATGCTTGCTCAGACTTTCTGCTTAAATGACCATTTGCTCATTCACTTCTAGTTTTGCATATTTAAAGAAGCTCATCCCATTCAACCTTTTCATATTCCCTAGGTTGCTTCTCTCGTCAATTCATGTCTCACTTAGTTTGATTGTTTCTTTAACATGCTTCCTCTGGCATGAACTCTGTGTCTGTAGTACGATAGATAGATATCACTTCGGAGTTAGAAATGAGCGGCGTCGGGACACTGTTCAACAAATCCTCCTTTGGTGTTTGTAGTACGGTAGATAGATATCACTTCAGAGTTAGAAATGAGTGGCGTCGGGACAGACTGTTCAACATATCCTCTTTTAGCAGTTGAATGGCGTCCATGGCGTCCCTCACTGAGATGAAATTTGTCGTCTATTTCTTACTGGCTTCTTGAAATATGTCCTTCAGGTTCAGGATCATCTCCAACTTTGCTAGAGTGCATGCACGTACCTTCTGCTTACTTATATCTCCTAGACTCAAGATCATCATGCAAGGTGTAGCGCACTTCTCATAACTACCAGTTCATCGATGCATGTGGCGCACTTGGTACCTATAGAAAATGAGAGAAAACAAAAGAAGAGAACGATACCAAACAGAAAGAGGCAAATAGCAACGACGAAATGTCTTATCATGCATTAGACCTGATACAATACGATTTAAAGGGATTTTATGGTGTTCTAGCGACTTGTTAGGTAGTACTAAATATCTCTGTATCAATTGTTGAGTTGCTTTAAGACGCACCCGAGTTATTTTGTAGAGTCCCTACCTTTTGATTTGAGGAATTGTATTGAATGGCACCGATGACTAAATTTTAGCGTAACTTCAAAATTTACATATGGAAATGTATTGCTCCATCTGTATCACATTACTAGCAACACCTATGGGAATTGAACATGTCAATATTTTTAATGTGTCAAAGTCTAATCAACACATTTTGATTTATTAAATTAAATCGAAAGCACTAGTACTAAATCATGGCATGTTGCTATGATGTCGGCTACGAGCAATGGTAACTAATTATAGTGGTTGAACCACATTTTATGATTTTCCTTTTGATGGAGATGAAATGGGCCTAGCTGAGAACATCCAAAATAATGTGGTGTAGGTGGGACTATCTTCATACTTACACTTTGCTCGAGTTCATATTTGGTCTAACTAGTAGCCTTGTAGGGTAAATTTATATACACATAAAAACTATTTACTACTCTCTAGTGGTACATAGAGTCTAACATGTGATGGGCGATTTCGGCATCTCTAGTTTCAATACAAAATAGGGGCCACCAGGCTGATGTTGCTCGTAGAAATAAAATTTTCACCTACCGACTTGAACTTATATTTCACATATATATAAACATATACATTGGCTTGGAATTCATTGTCTGCCTTCCTCCGCTCTGCCTGTAATGTTACCTGCGCATATCTTTCATTCTTAAAAGGTGTTGTGTTAGCCAATCATTCTGGCACACACGAGTAAGATTCTAAGCATCCACGACACAATTATGCTACTCATGCCATGGCCCTTCGTGCGTTTTCCTTCATATGGTTAAATTTTCTTGATCTATAGTTCTATACAGTAGGGGAAGTCCAACAGAAATCTCCACCCTGCCTAGGAATGAGTGGCATCACAAAGATATCGGCAAGTGGGATATAACTTAGCAGTTACTATTACTGATCGGCCACAAATTGTTTTGCTCATGGAGCCTCACGGTGTTGCTGATCGGCGGCAATATCTACCCCTTCGGCAAGATGGAAATGCAGTAGAACTACCGGGAGGAGTGACCATTGATCAAGAGGCAGAGCTGAGACCATGTGACCTCGCTAGAGAAGTTTGGCTGGGTAGACGAGGCCAAAATCGACGTTGTAGCGATGACTGGGCTGGAGATGAGGGGATACATGTATGTCAAAGATGCTAGGAGAAGGGGGACGCCCTCCGAGATGGCCTGATTCTTGCGGGACAGATTGGCTGTATCAGACTTGAAGTCAATTCAGACCGCCTTGATGTGATTGAAGTTATGCAGAACGGCGGGATCTCACTTGGGCCAGCAACGGCCATATATGAGGAATGTACTAACCTTTGTCGTAATTTCGTAGCAGTTCGGTTCTTTCACTGTCATAGGGAAGCCAATGTAGCGGCAGATACCGTAGCTAGGCACTCAGAGGGACCTATGTCCGTTGTATGGCATGAGGGTCCACCTGAGTTTTTGGTTTCTATTCCGTCGAATGATGTATCCATAATGTATGATCAATAAAATTAGCCATGTTAGCTTTCCCTAAAAAAAATGCTAGGGCAAGGGGTTAGGGGATTGGCTGGGTGTTTACTGGCTAGAGGAAGTTTTGATGCTTGTGGAACAATGGTGGCTGAGTGAGACCGACAGACATCACCAACCGAGATGAGCGATTGTGTATTCAGACAAATTGACAGAGCTAAAAGCCTAGAAAAGACAGCCAAAGAAGCATGAAAGGACAATGCCGATAGGGAAGGAAGTTAGACAAATTTTAGTACTATCTATACGACATATTCCTACTAATATAGTGTAATTCATAGCATATCTCATTCTTCTCATTTATGTTCGTAGCCTGGGATTCGGAAAAACTTTTTTTTTAGGGATGGCACTCAGGGAAACTTTGAACCAACTTAAGACAACGGAAACTGTGTATAATACTCCAGGCTACTCAGATATTCAATTTTTTTTTGCCTTGTGTGGGGTGCCACGACTTCTTTGTTTACCAAGTGAGGTATAGGTTATACACTGACATGCGTGCCCTCTACACCGATTGCTTTATAAAGGAAGCAGCTCGCATTCACCACAAACCTCCTCATGTCAACCTCTACTCTGTTTCAAGACATTGTCTAAACCTACCATTTCGCAAGGAAATTGGTCATATTTACTGCTTCTAGAATCATGGGTAGCAACAGCAGAGGCGATCGGAGCTCATGTAATGATATACAGATTTACATACACTGCTGCCTCTGTTAATGTTACTTGTATGAAGATTCGCATGCTCAGCCGCTGGTGCTTCTACAGCAGTGACGAGTCCCACTCCGGTTTCCAGGTCAGAAACCTCAAAGGGACCTCGCTGATCCTCCTCGCCCTTGGCCTGATTTGGCTACCTCTCAGATTCCAAACAATGTCAGCTGGTTCTTGTAAGGGCCAAGTTCAGGCACCATTTGTCATCAGTGGCTGATATTTCACGTAATCTATCCCATTCAACCTAACGCAGCATAAGACCTGCTCAGGCAATTCTTCCGGCTTATTTCCCTGCAGAGAAAGAAGCAAGCAGGCACATTAGCTAATCTATCTTGCATAGCAAAGTAAAAAGAGGGGATCACAGTTATGCAAGTTGCTAGATCAAGAACATTTATATGATCCACATACCTGAATGGTTAGCCCAACATCAAGCATGCATATTTTTAGCCTGTCAAGAAATGTTTCAAACCCTTTCCTTGAGATGTAGCCAAATCTATGCATATCAATGTCAACCTCAAAGTAATTATCACCCTGCACAGAAACATAAGATGCTATGAATAAGTATACAGGACCACAAGATGGCATCTTATATAATGTACAAAAGTACAATTTGTAAAAGCACAACTAACCAAGAAAAACTGATGCTGAGGTCTAGAAAGCACAGGCTTCTCGTTATATGCATGCATTAGCTTCCTCTCTGCGGCACTTAAAGGAAGGTCCTCCAGATTAGCCACTCGTCCAAGTATCTTCAGCCGTTCTCGAAATGGTATAGTTGTTTCCATTGGAAATGCCTTTATCTTTTCCACATCATCGTCAACCAACTTCTGTTTGGGAAGTCAAACAAAAAGTCACAATGTTGTTAACTTCTAAAAATATTTAGTACAGGGAAACAACTAACTACTGAATACTTTTAAATGCAAAGGTGCCGGTCAAAATGTAAAAGGTAGCCACCGACAGAACATCGACCACAAATCATGTATTTCCTCCGTTCAATATTATAAGGTGTTTTAGGTTTTTTCGAAAATGCATGTATCTAGAGTTTAGACGTGTTTTAGTGTGTAGGTTCACTCACTTCGGTACGTATCTATTCCATATTAAAATATCTAAAAGGTCTTACAATAGTGAACAGAGGAAGTAGCATTTATAAAAATATCAACATAAGTCACAAACACCTCCTTCAGTGAACCACATTTTAACCCTATTATCCAGAACTGTCAACCATCAGTCAATCAATCGGCAATGCATCAAAACATGGAGTACCTTTTAGTTTTTTATCTTGATCAACTACAGAGTTCAATATGCCTAGGAGATTGACCTTTTAACCTTGGTCAGATATTAAAGTTTTTGGCTCTAGGACCCTGAAAAGGTCTTTCAGTTATCACTAAACTGGTGTTCTCAGGTTTAAATCTAGGGAAATGTGTTCATCAACCTAAAAGTCTATTATATTACTTTGAACCATGTAGTATGGTAATCTCCTTCTCATGTCCTTCATTATAGTTGCCTGAACGATATCAAATAGAAATAGCAGTTTCACTTTAATGCTGTTGTTCATTTCAAACAAGACAAACTATATGAGTATATGTATAGCATCACCACTTCCATAATCATTATGAATATTTAAATGTATATAAGAACCACACAGATTGTAAATAGTTTGTGAAACTGTAGAAGAGAATATGAGACCATCAAAATCTTACTCTGATATTCTCGATAAATAAGGGTGGAAGCTCTTTTGAGTAACCTTCAGAAAGCCTAAAATATAAAACAAAGCTCATCCCTTCCCCATCGGTTTCATTCTGAAAGAGTGAAGCAGGATACAGTGGAACCTGAGAAAATGCATAAAAATGTCATTGTCAAACCACTGACCAAATATTAACAAGGGAAAATAATGTCGATAAGGGAAAAAACAGTAGTTACACAAAATAAAATCATTTTATCTTAGTTACACAAGTAACAATTCTCCGACGAACTGCTGTAACTAATTCAGGCAAAGTATTCATTAAACACAGTTCATCAGGGGCTCATGCCTCTTCATAGTAGCGTTCTTCTGAAGACTAGGTGATAACACACTGGTGACTGGGAACACTAGGGTCTCCTTGGCAACCTAGTTTGTATCCGTGTGGTTTGTTGATTTCTTCGTGGGATTAATAAGCCTTGCCTCACATAAAGTCATAATCATGGAGCCTTCTTAAGACAAAACAACATTATTTTCCTTCCCCCATTGGTCTCTTTGTGTCCTTATCTTGAAAGCATTGGTGGTGAGTGCATTGTCTCAGCCAGTAAACATCCTGAAGTCCCATAAGCAACTGGTAGGAGGGAAGCGGATGTGGATTTAGAATGTACAAGCCCACTAACCACGTTCAAGTCCAATTCAACTTAAACATGGTACCTAACTATTCAACTTAATTAAATCGGTACCTGGTTGCTCCTAGGTATCCATCATACTTATAAGAAATTAGCCATCATCACACAATTACATAACACATTCCAGCCTTGTAAAAATAACCTTTTCATTTTAAAAAATTGCACATCATACTAAAAGCATAATAACAGCTAAAAGCACAATGGCTCAAAGTATATAGGCACGCAGTTACATCTTCACAAAATTCTAGCTAAACAAACAAGAGTTTTCATGTGTGATAATTACACAAAACTGAGCATCAATTGAAAGGGGTTGTATGCATAATCTTCACTATGGACCGGATCAACACTGTTTCTGAACTCCTAAAACATTTTTCAGTAAATGCAACTATTTGACACAATTTAACACACCTGTACATTGACCACCAAAACAGGTGGGAGTTTGCTGGAGATTTGAACATCAGGAAGTTTGACAAATCGAGATATATGATTGAGTTTTTGTGGCGATAAGTATACGTCAACTCCAAATGGATAGTATGCCGCACAATTTTGAGCAAGCTCTTTCTTTTTATCCCTGAAGAAGTTCAATTGAACCAAAGATCAGTTGCTTTCCAAAAGAATCCAGCCTTCCCAAATAAATGTGCACTGTAGAAATGTACAAGGAGCTAGTATGTATGAAAATAAATCAGTGAATGATGTTTACCTAAGATAGTTAGATCCCCGGACTCGGAATGTACCAGGATCAATATGAGACCAGCTATTCAGCACTTTCTTTTCCAACAAACATAATTGCACTTGAGAACCTGCTAGAGGCCTTTCAAGGAAATCTTTTGTAGACACTGAAAAAATTGCAAATGTTGGTTAGTAATTTTTATGATGGCAAATATTCAGGATTGACATATCCCGTATGTAAAGCAAACATATTCCAAAAATCGAGGCACACTAGCATGTGGATGTTACCAGATGAATTAGAGATTTGATACCTAGATCAATGATGTTTCTTAAATTCACTGATATGGCTCAAAATTATAACCATGTACACAATGGGCAGATACTATAGCAGCATTGCATATGAAGATTCAAGTGAATAAGTGTGAGCAATTAAGAGTCGTGTCAAAGATTATCATGGTCCTTTATACACTATATGTTTCGTATTTATTTCACAGTCAATTGCTCCACATACGGGATGCAGGCGGACTTCCGCGTAGGCATCAATGCATGTCCGCCAATTCGTTCTCCATGCCGATTCCTTAACCAATTGTTCATGCACTAATTCAATCCACTAATTACACGGCTGTCCGCCATGTCCGCCAGACAGGCGGCCTGCATGCCTACTCGACATGTCCATAGTCAGAAGTGCAGAGTCAAAATAATCATCAAAGGTGAAATGGTAAATCATTTTTTGGCTTTAAAAGCAACAGCTGGAGATCAGTAGTGCAACTGAAATCATGCTGAATTTACTTGATGCAAACTGTACCAATATTCATCCTCAGGAAAGTGATCCTAAACTATAACTCAGATTATTTCTTCATAACCAATTTTGGCATGATATTTCCCCCCAAAAAAAGAGCAGTAACAACCGTCAAGCAGTAAGGAATAGCATGCATATAAAAACTGATGATACAGCAAATATTCCAGATGGCTTTGAACAGAAGGTGACTGATTAAATAAACCATTTGTGCTGCACAGATTGAAATAGTACCCACTAGTTGGGAGGCCTCATCTCTTGCTCAATCTGTTTGCTTTCTCTCTTTCTCTTTCTTAATAGTTTGCCATATCAGTCTATACATTCGCTACAAATAAATTTTGAAAGAGAGAACACAGGAGAATGATTTCTCCCTCATGACAATATGGGGAAAACTTCGCTACAAATAAATTTTGAAAGAGAGAACACAGGAGAATGATTTCTCCCTCATGACAATATGGGGAAAACTATAGGTGACTCTGAAATACTGGTAGTATTAATTTCTGAACACTGTGATGTGAAATTGTCACTGTGTGAAAGAAGCTGGTACAGAGAGTAATTCGGCTTTTAAGAAAAACTACATGACCCCAATGGTGGTTGAAGAAATACTTACACAGCGTGGACGATGGGTTGGCTTCCCCGGACTTCTTCTTGAATGAGAGCTTCAACGATGGCATCTTCATGGAATGAGTCGGGCTTGTGGAAAGAGCTCTCTTCTTGTCATTTACACCAACAGCAGAGGCCATACAAGGTAGGCAGTTATTTGGCAGGAGACCACAGTCGTCCAGTATCCCTCCACCACCATTGGGGCTCTCATCGCCTGAACCACTCACCACATCCTCGTGGCTAGCAGAGGACCTATTCTCCAAGTTCCCCTTTGGCATCTCACTGGACCTTGGCTTTCTATGGTGGAGTTCAGACGGATGAGCAGCGGCTCCATTGAAGCTCCCGCCGTTGCCATCCCTCATGCTCAATGCGGCATCATTCTCTGAGCCATTCAACGAAAAAGCATCTGCAGAGTCAACAAGAGCTCCAAGGTTCAACAGAGCACAAATCAGACCCATAAGTCTAGTGCATTGCGCATATTACTTACCGTCGTGCACGCTGTGGAAATCGTCCTCTCCGTCAGATTCGCTAATGGCGTACGAGTCGTACCAGGCTTCCTCCATGCTGCCGGTCACTGCAGGAAGAGAAGTCCACAAAAATTAAGCCAGGTGCCTGCCAATCCGGAGTACTACATACTAGCGAGAGAGTACAATGCCGCGAATCGCCATTCATTGGCGCAATAAACTGGCGTGTACAACCAATTACTACGATGCCCACTCTATGGAACAAGGTAGTAAAATTCAATAAGCAATATAAATCAGAAGAAGGAAAAGAAACGCCCGAGCTGTTCCTCGGCGCGCACGATCCCCAGATGCAGTAGTGATTTAATTAGTCCCCAGCAGGCCAAGGACGCGCAATCTCACGTCCTTCCCAATGGTCCCCCGAGATCAAATCTATTCCGGAAACTAGCAGAGGCGGAAAAGCGAGCCGCGGAAAAGCAGCGAGTCGCCCAACCCCATCCCACCTACCTTGGAACGCCGGATTGCTGTACGTCCTGCAATCGACGGAGGCCGAGGAGGCGGAGGCGGGCGCGGCCGAGGAGGAGGGTGGGGCGGGGCCCTCGGCCTCCTGGATGGTCTCCATGGAGGCGGCGCGGGAGGGCGCCTTCCTGCGTCCCTTCCCGCGTCGGCGGCGCCTCCGCGCGCCACCCGCCCGGGCGGCGTCGCCGGAGCGCGGCGTGTTGGGCTTCCCCACGCAGGCGCTGGGGCGCGAGACGCACGTGCCCATGCCCGGCGCGCCCCCCGCGACCGAGGAGGAGGAACGGGGCCTCCCGTTGGGGGGCGGGAAGGCCGGGATCGCGGCGTGGAGGGCGGGGGGGGCGGTGGCGCCTCGTCGCGCCGCGTCGCGTGGGGGTACGGTGGAGATGCGGTTGCGCTGGGAGATTTTTTTTTATTTTTAATAACTGGCCGTGCGCGAAGTTTGTGGCCGTGGAGGAGCGGGGTGGTGGTGGTGGTGGTGGTGATGATGGAGGAGGTGGTGATGTCTGCTGTGCTGCGGTGTGCGGGCGGGCGCCTGACCTGCGCGGCTGCGTGGGCTCGGCTTCCCACACGAGCGCGGGGTGGTGATGGTGGGGGAGAGAAGAGCCGAAGAGGGAGGCGCCGCTGCCTCGCCTGGACGCGGTCCTTGGTGCTTGGTGGGTGCGGCGCCACTGGTCTCTCGTCTCCTTTTGTTCGTGCTGCCTTGGCCTTTCTGGTTGGGTGGGCCCCGCGGCTTTTCTTCTGGTAGGAAGGAGTTGGACAGAGACCTGTGAACCGTGTTGTGTAGGCGAGATCGGATTTGACGCCTCGGAGGTGGCATGCGGTTTGCACGGTGGTTGTCCACCAAATCTTTTCCCTCTTTTACCCGGGTTAAAACTCGTATCAAAACCATGACTCACGGGATATTATCGAAGATTTGTTTAGATTCACGTGTATATAGACGTGTCATAGTGCGTTTTAATGTACAGGTACATACGAATTTGATCAGATTTCTGACATCTATTTCAAAACGGAGGAAGTATGATTTTTCTTTGATGACGTCTTCTAATGGTGTTCACGTAAACAATGCACCTTCTCAAAACTCTAAGTTGCCGTCCTCTAGGTCCAATAGCCATTTCCCACGGTCTCCGGTCGCCATCTCGAAACCATGGAGTGCATCGCAGAAATATTCTTACCTCTCGTCTGAATTGCAATAAGGTCTCTTATTGGATTACTACTGCTGCCCGCAACGATGATGGTGATGTGTCAAGCAGAAGTCATTTAACTCAAAGCATGTGGTACGTGTTTTTCGCGTTATAGAAATCTCGAACATCATGTATAAAATGCCAATTATCAATTTGACCCATCCAATGTTATGCTCGTTCTCGAAAACTCTAGGTGTCACCCTCTAGGTCCAATTGCGACACAACGCAGTCTTTGGCTGCCACCTTGAAAACCATGCAACGGATCGAAGAATATTCTCACCTCCAGTCTGAATAGCATCACTGATTGTTTCAATTTGTATTGGTGTCCCAAACGTTGTAGCTCGGATGATGATAAGGGTGTCGTGTCCAATATAAGTCAATTAACTCGAATCATGTCTCCATGGTGATTGATCCAACACTACCCAACAGTTTCAAATGGAAATCGTCATCATCATTTTATAGTGAGGACTGGTCGATCTTTTGTGTTCTTCGTTAGTGTTACTCCATCAGAATCATGGACATCTTCTTCAGCAACCCTTTCATATGAACCTTCGTGACCAAGTTTGCCGGCATGGTCCAAAGAAGTTGGCATGATTAAAGTCTGCGTAGATCGGGTTTATGCCCCTATCGATAGATTTGGCGATTTGAATCTCCATGGTAAGCAATGGTGTGCTATTGTGAAGATTCAACGAGTTTGGTGGAACGAATTTCTCAATGGTGCCCATCACCGGCGGCACAATGATGTAATTCCCCAGTGGTTTCACCTATAAAATTTCTTTTTGTTTGGAATTGCTTATGTGTGCTGCCAGTTCAGTTACCTTGTTATCCAGTATTATTACCTTAACCAATCTAAGCCAAAGTAAACTTCAAAAGTACTTATAAACTGTTTGGCTTAGTCCACCTACAACATGGTCGGCAGTTTTTGTGGTACTGTATGTGTTTTTCGCGATCCAGAAATCTCAATCATCATGTAGAAAATGTCAACTGTGGGTTTGATACATCCAATGTTGCACAGCGACAATAGAGAAGAAGTACGATCGAACGTCTAAACAAAAGGTACCATCGCATGTCGCCTGGTTTCTAGTTCTACTCCGTAGTAGTTGAAGCAATGTGTACGCGATCTGACGCATTGACCGTTGACTATATTAATCAGATTCGGGTGATAATGGAGAAGTCCAACATGGTGAGCAGCTCTATATATGAAGCATCCAGGTGCGCGAGAATCGTGGGGGACTTGTCACTTGTTGTCCTGCATCAGCCAGCATGGCTACACGGTGCGGCGTGTATCTTGTTTTCATCATCGATGAAAACTTATTTTCCCTTTTTTATTTGTTTTATAATAAACGTTTTATTATTACTTAAAACAACTCCGTCTTTATCTGGTTCCCTGTTCAAGGCAAAGGAAAAAAAAAGAGTATTTTTCCATATTTGACGATAAGTAGTACTCTCTCCGTTCAGGTTTACTACTCCCTGTGGTTCATAATAAATGTTAGAGGTTTAGTTCATTTTAGTCTAAATTTGATCTAAAGCACCGACACTTATTATGAATTGAAGGGAGTACCTATGTTCTAAACAATATAAGGCCAACTTAATTTTAAAAAGTCAAAATAATAAAAGAAAAATGATCGAGCTATTCTTGAAATAAAAAATTTAAACGGTCGATCGTGCGCGATGAATTTGAAGAAATATGTTAAAAAGGCTCTAACTTTAAGCACGAGTTTGAGAAAATAAAGTTCACGAAACTTGGTTCCGATTATCGGAATGGAACCCATCATCAACATGCATCTTTTTTAATGTAGAGTTTATTTTGAACGAAGCATAACGTTGAAAGAGAGATGAAGATGTCTGAGAAAGGAGACGGAGAAAGGTGCGAGAAAGCAATGCTCACATAGCTCGCTCATGCAAGCCATTTCTGGTTCAGGTGCTTTGAGATTCGTGCGGATTACAAAGTGAAGACCATACTACTACAAGCAATCAACCCGATTTCATTGCAAATCGTGCTCGTCGTGGGGCTACCAAAACTCGCCTCCAGCAATTTTAGAGAAAATCGGAGATACTTATATGCTTATATTTGCAATCAATACGTAAATATCTCCCGGAATCACGCAGCGGGTGCTGCGTAGGTATGAACAGGATCGTCTTCTTCCTTCTCTCTCCCACGTTTTGCTTCCTGTTTTTACTGGCCGTCGCCATGATCGGCACCTGAGTAGTGTAGAAAACATCTTATCCAGAGTGTTACCGCTATACTGAGAGTGAATGGTACTAAAAAGATGCTGTCTCCTGTGAATATTAAAGTGATGAAGTGACAGGTGCGTCTGTCTAATTAAATGTTTCCTCGATTTGATGGCTGTCCCCTTGCCCTTGGGACCTTTCTGGTGCTGGTGGACGCCGTCCATGGCGGCTGTCGTCGCCGGGCGTCAGCAGCCCAGCAAGCGCGGAAGAGACCGGGCGGCGCTAGCTACCACCGACGTCACCACTTTCCGGTATGCCTCGATTCATTAGATTAATTGGTTCTGTATTATCAGGGTGCTTTATACGTACTCGTACTCCTACTCCTACTCAGGGTGATTCACATCTCCAGGCTGAAGCTTCCTGCAGGAGCCTATTTTTAAACTGCTCTGGTGGTCAAAGCTGGTGCGCCGCGTAGGCGAAACGGAACGCGATTTGACTTTCACGTCGTTCTACCAGCCCGTGGCGCCGTGTCGTTCCGGCCACATCTCATGCGGTCATGACGCCACGGTAACTAGACACCATTGTACCGCGGATTCTTTTATTTATTTGCGGGAAGTATAATGTGGATTTATAAAAGACGTGAGTTTTTTTTTAAAAAAAATCAGCAATCTATTAATGATCATCAACAACAGTATAAAGAGCATTAAAAATAATAAAAATTACAAATAGATCATTGAATCACCCAGCGACGACTACAGACACTAGCACGAGCGGAAGGCGCACCGCCGTTCTTGCCCCTTCATCATCGGAGCCGAGCAAAGTTTGTTATAGTTGAGCTTGTTGTAGTAAACAGACCGAAAGTCATCGTGCTAACACTTCATAGGACCAGCGCACCAGAGCAGCAACCATCGTAAAAAATGACAACCGTAAGTCAGAAGAGACTGATCTAAAACCACACCGACGAATACGGAAAACGATCGGATACACGACTCCACGCGCTCTTCGTCGGTGCTAGACACACCAGCGGAACGAGGATAGGACGAGGAAGACCTTAATTTGACTTCAGCACGCAGCCACCGCCTTAACATCCTCAAGAAGACACTGAAAAAAGGCTAAACAAAAATGAAAATCATCCCACCGGCGAGAGGCCGTGGTCCGCCACATCTCCAAGTCCCTATGGCCATCGGAGGCGGAGCGGACAGAGGCGTTGCCAGCGTAGCGTGGGGACGGAACCCTAGATAGGTTTAGCTAGTTGCTTTCGAGAAATATCTTAAGAAAGTGACATCGTCTATTGTTTACTTGGCAGCTATTGTTGCACCTTCTTTCAAAAAAAAAAAACTATTGTTGCACCTATATATCAACCATAGAAAGGCCCCGTCGGTTTCCACCCATATAAAATTACTAGCATATTGTGAGATTTGACATAGTGTGGCGTTTAAATTTGAGCGGGAAGCAAATATGTTGCATATATTGTAATAATGGAAGAAAAGAGAGAAGGACTGATGCTCAGTTTGGTAGGGCAGCATTTTCTAAACTGAAGTACACTACTTAAAAACCAGATTATTCTAGTGCCCGGCTAACAAATATACCACGACGAGTTTATCCTTTCTTAGTTTTAGGAAAAAGAGGATAAAACCTCTTTCTCCAATACCCAAAAAGTTAGTGTCGGCGAATACTTATGTTTTAATAAAACCAAAATATTTATTGGATCCAAACACTTTAAAGTATTTAATATTGTATGAGCAATTATACTCAGTTTTTATTTTCTTTTCGGTGAATCACGTATTGACAATGTTATTGGGCGAAGATCTCAAGTCACTGTTTAATTTGTGTACCGAAGTTACGTGCGAAACTTAAACATGAGTCGTGATCATGCGGATACCATGCATCCAACTACCTTCCCGTCAAAAAAAAAACTACATTTCCGTCACGCCCCGCCTGATATTTAATTAATCGAAAGCGCTTTTGTTTTACTCCCTCCCTTTCAAAATATAAGATGTTTTATCTTTTATGAAACAAATATATCTAAATAAATTTTAGTGTGTAGGTTGGAGTGAACTTCACAACTAAAATGGTCTAAATGCATACGTTTCACAAAAGCTAGTAACATTTTAATGAAAATGTCAATTTCTAAGAGAGCGATAGAGAGATTATATTACGTGTTAGGCTATGTAATCGCTAGTATCTACTAGTGCCTCTTTTTAGTGGGGAAGCAGGAAGGTCGTCGTTATGTAGGCACTCAGCTCAATCATTCAGAAAGAAAGTTTAGCCAACACCAGAAACCAAAAAAGATGATCGATAAAATGCTCGGGAGAAAAGGCAAGCGCGACTCGTCCTGACGGACAGGGACCTTTCACCTGTACATACCCGTGTCTCGTGTGGCGCTCTTTTTCTTTTTTTGTTTTTGGCGAATTCAACAGACGCACGGTTCCATTCCACCGGTGCCGCCCTGTTTGAAGGGATTCCCCACCACCGCTACCTACGGCCGCCGACGTCAAACTGCTCTGCGCGTGGCTGCTATGGGTCGATTTGGCTGCAGGCTGCGTGTACGCACGGTTCTCGCGTCTCTAGAAGAAGGCGATGAGAGCTTGAGGACTTTTGCTCGAGTTGTGTCGTGTCGTGTAGCTATTACTATTAGAGTGTCGTGACGTGCATTGGCGGAGCTAGCATAGAACTCTAGGGGGCAAAACTGAAAAGATGGATGTTGGGGGGGGGGGGGGGGGGGGGGTGGTGGTGGGAGGAAGAGAGATTACTCTATTTGTTCACATGTAAGAGCATCCTCACTCGTTGGGCGTTTCCAGACGAGTTCCCGTGTTTGTCTAAAATTTAACAAATTTTGGCAAACTTTGGACGAATATAGATGGTTTCAGGCGAATATAAAGGTTTTGGCGAATATGGGCAAACTTTGGGCGAATATGGTCGATATGAACGAACTTTGGTGAATATGGTCGATATGGACGAACTTTGGGTGAACTTTGGGCGAATATGGATGAATATGGACGAACTTTGGGCGAATATGTCGAATATGGATAAACTTTGCGAATATGGGCGAATATAAGCGGTTTTGGGTGAATATGGATGAACTTTGGGTGAATATGAGCGATACGGACGAACTTTAGAAGAATATTGGCGAATTTTGGACGAATATGGTCGATATGGACGAACTTCAGGCAGATATGGGCAAATATGGGCGAACTTTGAGCGAATGTGGTCGATATAGACAAACTTCAGGCAAATATATGCTGACTGGGCGGGTCCACTCGCCATTTTTCGCCGAATTCGCTTCGTCCGGTGTTCCCAGGGCGTTCCCGGGATACTGGGAATTGCCTGGAAAGCCCGGACCAAAGTTGACCCAAATCTGGACGAAAACAGGTTCCTGGGAACGCGACTAGACAAAATTTTGACGTCCGAACCTAAAATTCGCCCTGGGATCGGCGCTCTGAGAATCGTCAGTGGAGATGCTCTAAGTCCCTGCTAAAAAAATCTTCACTAATTTTTCAAAGACTGGGGGAGAGAGCGGTGGCCCCCATGACATACACATAGCTCTTGCAAGTCCCAAGATCCTAGCTAGCTATATGTGTAGGTTGTCATATACTTTTGTTTCGGTCTCACCAGTGATGTAAAATATTAAATGCACGTATATATATGTGATGTTTGAATTGTTTTTGCTATTGTATCTTGTTGTTAATCAACATCTTATTTCTATATATACATCTTGACAAACTTTATGTGCTAACTAGATGGCATTTGTTGAAGTTACACTTGGTGGTATTTTTATTTCACACTTCAAGGCTACTACAGTTTAGGCTAAATGGCATTTTGTGTAAGCTTGGCATGTTTCTTCAATCTAAAACCAACATGATGTTTACATCTTAGAATGACAATTATAGCTGAAACGTCATGGCATTTTTCGTAGTTGACACTACATGGCATTCGCAGATGTATTTTTTTGGCAGATGTCATTTCAACTAATCATAAGTTTTCTATTTTAAAATAAACACGATAAAGCTAGGTCATTTTCATGTTCATATCCTTAATATTTAACCTACATCTCTATTTTTATGTTCTACCTAGATGACATTTATAGAAATAACAACCAAATTTGTCAATTAATATTGAGACTTTAGGGCATTTTTTGTAGTTGATACCATATGGCATTTTCAGATACCAGTTCATGGCATTTTTTAGGAAGATGGATTTTTTTTTAAATTCCGAAGTTTGTACTTTTAAAACAAACATGCTAAAGATAGCTCCTTTTCATATACTATGCAATTTGCATCCTTAATAATTATCCTACATACTTTTTTTATTTTATGCTTGATTAGCATGGCCGTTTAGTAGTTTTTACCATGGCAATTGGGGATGGGATGGGAGATGAAGGGGGCTGCTGTTTTCAACTTGTTTTCTGAATCTGGAAACATATGCTTGAAGGAAATTTCCAGACCTTTTTAGTATGAATATCATGGCAATTTCAATTACTTCCTGATGGCACTTTCTGTGAGTAGATATACCTGGTTGTTTTTGCTGTTCAAGGCTTCAATCTTTGTGTTGTGATACAGTTTTGTGTAGGGGTTCGTAGCATGGAAAACAAAAATTTTCTATCGCATACAAACAAACAAGCCAAGATCTATCTACTAGATTGTAGCAACGAGTCGATGGAATAACTCACCCTCGAAGATTCCAAAGTGTTTAACGAGAGCAGATTCTCGTGGGTGATGTAGTCGTACTCTTTCCGATCTCAAGATCGCGTAGACGATCCTTCCGGCGCCGCGTTCCCGCAGCGCTCCCGCAGTCGGTCACACGTTCGGTACTCGACGAAGACCTTCCTCTCCCTTGTTCCAGCAGGCAGCGGAGGTTGTAGTACTCTCCTCGCGATTCCGGCAGCACAACGGCGTGGTACCGGAGGTAGAGGGGAGATCCCGCAGGGCTTCGCCTTAAGCCGGTGCGAGTATGGTGGAGCTTATGAGAGAGGCTATTAGTGGTCTAGTAATTAGACACACCAATTAGAGGGCTCTAAACCAATTAGAAGGCTCTAAACCGAAACAGCTCTAAACCGGGGTCTAGGTCTAGTTTCTAGTTTAGAGGATAGGAACTTGTGTGTGTTGGGAGGGGAGCCCTGCCCCTCCCTTTATAGGTGGGAGGGCTGGCGCGCTAGGGGAGGGAGGGAGTCCCTCCCCAACTCGGCCTAGGGCTGGCCGCCGGCTTGGGGACTCCTTCCCCAAGTCGGTCTCCTCTTCTCCTCCTCTTCCCACTTTCCAAAACTGGCAGTTTGACTTTCAAACTAGCCGTTTGACTTTTCCAATTTAGGAATTAAATAAACCCTTTATTTTGGACAGCGAGAACACTTAGTACATGATGCAATCATTGCATCTTGCAATGACACATTCATGTACCCCTTCCCCCCCGGAGTGCCGGACATTCCGGGACCTTCTAGAATGTTCCCGATGAAAACACCGGAACCATTCCCCAACTCCGAAATGGGACTTTCCTTATATGAATCTTATTCTCCGGACCATTCCGGATCACCTCGTGATATCCCGGATCCCATCCGAGACTCCGAACAACATTCGGTCTCTTTCTCATAATACCATAACTACTCAAACAACGTCGAATCCTTAAGTGTGTCTCCCTACGGTTCGTGAATTATGCGGACATGATCGAGACACTTCTCCGAACAATAACCAATAGAGGAATCTGGAAATTCATATGGCTCCCACATATTTCTACGATTACTTTGCGATCGAATGAACCACTTACATACGATACCAATTTCCCTTTGTCTCACGATATGTTACTTATCCGAGGTTATGATCTTCGGTATCTCTGCATACCTAGTTCAACCTCGTTACTGATAAGTACTCTTTTCTCGTTCCCGTGATATGTGATCCCTTGTGACCCAGTCACATGCTTGCAAGCTAATTGGATGACATTTCACCGAGAGGGCCCAGAGAATATCTATCCGTCATGTGGATGGACAAATCCCACTCTTGATCCATGTGTTTCAACCAATACTTTCCGAACACCCAATGCCACTTTTATAGCCACCCTGTTACGGTGTGGTGTTTGATGACATCAAAGCATCCATCCAGTAAAGGCAATATGCATGATCTCATGGTCGAAGGAATTAGGTTACTATGTATCAGAAAGCATATAGCAATTGAACTATTGAAATGACTTGATCTTTATGCTACGCTTGTCTATAGGAGTATGTCCACCATATCATTCTCCTAACGATATGATCTTGTTGTTGATAACATCTCAATGTTCATGACAAAGAAACCACATCATCAATCAACCAACAAGCTAGTGAAGTATAGAGGCCATACTAGGGACTTCAAATTAAGTTTACAAATCACACAAATATTAATGGTTTCCTTGTTAATACTATTATAGCATGAATGTAAACATTTATCATAAACACAAAGATATATAATAATAACTACATTTATTATTACCTCTAGGGCATATCTCCAACAGTCTCCCACTTGCACTAGAGTCATCTAATCTAGATTACATGGTAATATACCGAACACCCATGACAGTTTGGTGTTGGTCATGTTTTGCCCTCGGGAGAGGTTTAGTCAACGGATCCGCCACATTCAGATCTGTGTGTACTTTGCAAATCTTTATATCCCCATCCTGGATATGTTCTCGAATAGCGTGGAAACGCAGCTTGATATGCTTCAGCTTCTTGTGTGACCTTGGTTCTTGCGCATTGGCTATGGCGCCCATGTTATCACAGTAGATAGACATTGGGTCCAGCGCACTTGGAACCACACCCAGCTCTGTAATGAACTCTTTCATCCATATCGCTTCTTGTGAAGCCTCCGAAGCAGCCATGTATTCCGATTCAGTTGAAGATCTCGCCACAACGCTTTGCTTTGCACTCCTCCAGCTAACTGCTGCACCATTCAAAATAAATACGTATCCAGATTGTGATTTAGAATCATCCGGATCGGTGTTCCAACTAGCATCGGTGTAACCATTAACAACGAGCTGTTCATCACCTCCATAAGAAAGAACCATATCCTTAGTTCTTCTCAAGTACTTAAGGATGTTTTTGACCGCTGTCCAATGATCCACTCCTGGATCACTTTGATATCTGCTAGTTAGACTAACAGCATATGCGATGTCGGGTCTAGTACATAGCATGGCATACATTAGAGATCCTATGGCTGAGGCATAGGGAGTCTTACTCATCTTTTCTCTATCTTCTGCCGATGTCGGACTTTGAGTTTTACTCAAGGTCGTATTGGGCAACATGGGCAAGAACCCTTTCTTGCTATCTTCCATTCCAAACCTCTTTAGAACTTTGTCCAAATATGTACTTTGTGACAATGATATTTGGCGTTTCGATCTATCTCTATAAATCTTTATGCCTAATATGTAAGCTGCTTCGCCAAGATCCTTCATTGAAAAACTATTATTCAAATATTCCTTGACACTATTAAGAAGGTCTACATCATTCCCAATCAACAATATGTCATCCACATACAGTATTAAGAATGCTACAGAGCTCCCACTCACTTTCTTGTAAATACAAGCTTCTCCATAAGTTTGTATAAAACCAAAACTTTTGATTACCTTATCAAAACGTTGATTCCAACTTCGGGATGCTTGCTTCAATCCATAGATGGACCGTTGAAGCTTGCATACCTTGTTAGCATCTTTAGGATCGACAAAACCTTTGGGTTGTATCATATACAACTCTTCATCAATGTCTCCATTGAGGAATGCTGTTTTGACATCCATCTGCCATATCTCATAATCATAATATGCAGCGATTGCTAACATAATCCTCACAGACTTTAGCTTCGCTACCGGTGAGAAAGTCTCATCGTAGTCAACTCCTTGAATTTGTCGAAACCCTTTTGCGACAAGTCGAGCTTTATAGACAGTTACATTACCATCAGCATCTGTTTTCTTCTTGAAAATCCATTTGTTCTCGACAGCCTTACGGCCATCCGGTAAGTCCACCAAAGTCCATACTTGGTTTTCGTACATGGATCCAATCTCGGATTTCATGGCTTCTTGCCATTTATTGGAATCTGGGCTCATCATCGCTTCCTCATATGTCTCGGGGTTATCGGTGTTGTCCACCAACATGACATTCATAACGGAATCATACCAATCTGGAGTGGTACGAGTTCTCGTTGACCTCCGAGGCTCTGTAGTAACTTCAACCGAAGTTTCATGATCACCATCATTAGCTTCCTCTCTTATTGGTGCAGGCACCACAGGAACTTCTTCCGGTGCTGCGCTACTCGCAATTTCGAGAGAAGGTTCGACAACCTCGTCGAGTTCTACTTTCCTTCCAGTCACTTCTTTCGAGAGAAA
This sequence comes from Avena sativa, assembly GCA_916181665.1. Classification (NCBI taxonomy): domain Eukaryota; kingdom Viridiplantae; phylum Streptophyta; class Magnoliopsida; order Poales; family Poaceae; genus Avena; species Avena sativa. The sequence continues at coordinate 293,756,774 of OV702296.1, forward strand.
TTCCTTCTCTAGAAAGGATCCATTCTTAGCAACGAAGATTTTGCCTTCGGATCTATGATAGAAGGTATACCCAACAGTTTCCTTCGGGTATCCTATGAAGACGCATTTTTCCGCTTTGGGTTCAAGCTTGTCCGGCTGTAACTTCTTTACATAGGCTTCGCATCCCCAAACTTTAAGGAACGACAATTTAGGTTTCTTCCCAAACCATAATTCATACGGTGTCGTTTCAACGGATTTAGACGGTGCCCTATTTAAAGTGAATGCGGCTGTTTCTAATGCATAACCCCAAAATGATAGTGGCAAATCTGTAAGTGACATCATAGAACGAACCATATCTAAGAGAGTTCGATTACGACGTTCAGACACACCATTACGCTGTGGTGTTCCCGGCGGTGTCAACTGCGAAAGTATTCCACATTTCTTCAAATGCTCGCCAAACTCGTAACTTAGATATTCACCTCCACGATCAGATCGTAGAAATTTAATCTTCTTGTTACGTTGATTCTCTACCTCACTTTGAAACTCCTTAAACTTCTCGAAAGTTTCGGACTTATGTTTCATAAAATAGATATACCCATATCTACTCAAGTCATCCGTGAAGGTAAGAACATAACGATAACCACTGCGCGATGCTACACTCATTGGACCACACACATCGGTATGTATGATTTCCAATAAGTCTGTAGCTCGCTCCATCATACCAGAAAATGGAGTCTTAGTCATTTTACCCATCAGACATGCTTCGCATCTTTCAAGTGATTCAAAATCAAGTGATTCAAGAAGTCCATCGGAATGGAGTTTCTTCATACGCTTCACTCCAATGTGACCAAGACGACAGTGCCACATATAGGTCAAATTATCGCTTGATTTCAAACGTTTAGCCTCAATGTTATTAATATGTGTATTTCTACTATCGAGATTCAATATGAATAGACCATCTATCAAAGGTGCATGTGCATAAAACATATTACTCATATAAATCGAACAACCATTATTCTCGGATTTAAACAAGTAACCGTCTCGCAATAAACAAGATCCCGATATAATGTTCATGCTCAACGCAGGCACCAAATAACAATTATTTAAGTATAAAACTAATCCCGATGGTAGATGAAGAGGTAGTGTGCCGACCGCGATCACATCAACCTTTGATCCGTTTCCCACGCGCATCGTCACCTCGTTCTTCACTAGCTTCCGTTTATTCTGCAGCTCCTGTTTCGAGTTACAAATATGAGCAACCGAACCAGTATCAAATACCCAGGCACTACTACGAGTACTAGTGAGATACACATCAATAACATGTATATCAGATATACCTTTCTTCTTGATGTTGCCGTTCTTCAAATCCGCCAAGTACCTTGGGCAATTCCGCTTCCAGTGACCTTCTCCCTTGCAGTAAAAGCACTCAGTATCAGGCTTGGGTCCAGCCTTGGTCCTCTTCGTCGGCGTGGTAACTTTCTTACCACCCTTCTTGAAGTGTCCCTTCTGCTTAGACTTGCCTTTCTTGAATTTGGTGGTCTTATTGACCATCAACACTTGGTGCTCTTTCTTGATCTCCACTTCTGCAGATTTTAACATAGCAAATAGTTCTGGCAACTCTTTGTTCATGTTCTGCATGTTGTAGTTCATCACAAAGTTCTTGTAACTTGGTGGTAGTGATTGGAGGATGCGGTAAACTCCCAAAGTATTAGGAATCACTATACCCAAACTTTGAAGTTTATTTGCGTGCCCAGACATTTTAAGCACATGCTCACTGACGGAGCTACCCTCTTCCATCTTGCAGTTAAAGAACTTTTCAGAAGCTTCATAACTTTCAATTGCCGCATGAGTCTCAAAGATTAATTTGAGATCCTCGACAATATCATATGGATCTGACTCTTCAAACCTTTTCTGAAGCTCCGATTCTAAACCATACAAGATAGCACACTGAACTATGGAGTACTGATTCTTCCGAGCGAGGTAAACATTCTTTACTTCATCGGTAGCATCAGCTGCAGGTGGGTCACCTAGCGGTGCATCCAGCACATAGGTCAAATTACCAGCTGTGAGGACAATCCTCAAATTGCGGAACCAATCCGCGAAGTTGCTTCCATTGTTTTTCAACTTTTCTTTCTCTAGGAACGCATTAAAATTGATGGTAGGGGCTGCCATTGATCTACAACATATTTGCAATAGTTTAGACTAAGTTTATGACAAATTGAGTTCAAATTAATTAATGAAATTAAACTAGGTGAACTCCCACTCAAAACAACATCCCTCACATTGTTTTAGTGATCACACGAACCAAATCCACTACATCAACACCGATCATCACGAGAGCTGATATAGTTTTAATGGCGAACAATCATCATGTTCATCATATCTACTATATGATTCATGCTTTGCCTTTCGGCGATCCGTGTTCCTGAGGCCATGTCTGTACATGCTAGGCTCGTCAAGATCAAACCTTAGCTTCCGCATAAGCAAATCTGGCTTGCTTACGTTGTAGTCACCCGCGGAATCAAAGACACCCGATCATCACGTGGTGCTTCGAAGCAGCAAGCTTTGGCAACGGTGCATACTAAGGGTGAACACTTTTAGAACTTGAAATTTATGTGCATGAGGGATCATCTTATAATGCTACCGTCGTCTACTAAGCAATACAAGATGCATAAAGGATTAACATCACATGCAATTCATAATATGTGATATGATATGGCCTTTCTTCTTTGTGCTTCCGATCTCCATCTTCAAGCACGAACATGATCTCCATCATCACCGGCATAGCATCAAGGTCAATGACGCTTCTTCATGGTTGTCGTCCGCCAACTTCAACTATTACAACTATTTTGAATAGACACGCAGGCCTTAACAGAAATTAAAGACAACCATATGGCTCCTGCCGGTTGCCAACTTACAATAAGGATCATTGCATACATCAAATATAATCACAATCATGGCCATATCACATCACTGCACACCCCTGCAAAACAAAGTTAGACGCTTCTACTTTCTTTGCATATTTTACGTGGTTTGGGGCTTTCCATAAGTGTCGTTCTAACTTACGAACAAGAACCACAACATTGATACTAGCATTGTTGATCACCCGTTGTAAATTGGATCTTTACTATGCTAGGAGAAACAGGCACCCGCAAAGCCACTTATGCAAAACGAGTTGCATGTCAAGCGTGGAGCAAGTCTCATGAACGATGTCATGTAAGGTTAGCCCGGGCCGCTTCATCCCAACATACCGCAAGATGCAAAGTACACAAAAAGCAATCTACAATAAAAGCATCAACGCCCACAATGACCATTGTGTTCTACTCGTGCAACAGATCTACATATAGACACGGCTCTGATACCACTGTAGGGGTTCGTAGCATGGAAAACAAAAATTTTCTATCGCATACAAACAAACAAGCCAAGATCTATCTACTAGATTGTAGCAACGAGTCGATGGAATAACTCACCCTCGAAGATTCCAAAGTGTTTAACGAGAGCAGATTCTCGTGGGTGATGTAGTCGTACTCTTTCCGATCTCAAGATCGCGTAGACGATCCTTCCGGCGCCGCGTTCCCGCAGCGCTCCCGCAGTCGGTCACACGTTCGGTACTCGACGAAGACCTTCCTCTCCCTTGTTCCAGCAGGCAGCGGAGGTTGTAGTACTCTCCTCGCGATTCCGGCAGCACAACGGCGTGGTACCGGAGGTAGAGGGGAGATCCCGCAGGGCTTCGCCTTAAGCCGGTGCGAGTATGGTGGAGCTTATGAGAGAGGCTATTAGTGGTCTAGTAATTAGACACACCAATTAGAGGGCTCTAAACCAATTAGAAGGCTCTAAACCGAAACAGCTCTAAACCGGGGTCTAGGTCTAGTTTCTAGTTTAGAGGATAGGAACTTGTGTGTGTTGGGAGGGGAGCCCTGCCCCTCCCTTTATAGGTGGGAGGGCTGGCGCGCTAGGGGAGGGAGGGAGTCCCTCCCCAACTCGGCCTAGGGCTGGCCGCCGGCTTGGGGACTCCTTCCCCAAGTCGGTCTCCTCTTCTCCTCCTCTTCCCACTTTCCAAAACTGGCAGTTTGACTTTCAAACTAGCCGTTTGACTTTTCCAATTTAGGAATTAAATAAACCCTTTATTTTGGACAGCGAGAACACTTAGTACATGATGCAATCATTGCATCTTGCAATGACACATTCATGTACCCCTTCCCCCCCGGAGTGCCGGACATTCCGGGACCTTCTAGAATGTTCCCGATGAAAACACCGGAACCATTCCCCAACTCCGAAATGGGACTTTCCTTATATGAATCTTATTCTCCGGACCATTCCGGATCACCTCGTGATATCCCGGATCCCATCCGAGACTCCGAACAACATTCGGTCTCTTTCTCATAATACCATAACTACTCAAACAACGTCGAATCCTTAAGTGTGTCTCCCTACGGTTCGTGAATTATGCGGACATGATCGAGACACTTCTCCGAACAATAACCAATAGAGGAATCTGGAAATTCATATGGCTCCCACATATTTCTACGATTACTTTGCGATCGAATGAACCACTTACATACGATACCAATTTCCCTTTGTCTCACGATATGTTACTTATCCGAGGTTATGATCTTCGGTATCTCTGCATACCTAGTTCAACCTCGTTACTGATAAGTACTCTTTTCTCGTTCCCGTGATATGTGATCCCTTGTGACCCAGTCACATGCTTGCAAGCTAATTGGATGACATTTCACCGAGAGGGCCCAGAGAATATCTATCCGTCATGTGGATGGACAAATCCCACTCTTGATCCATGTGTTTCAACCAATACTTTCCGAACACCCAATGCCACTTTTATAGCCACCCTGTTACGGTGTGGTGTTTGATGACATCAAAGCATCCATCCAGTAAAGGCAATATGCATGATCTCATGGTCGAAGGAATTAGGTTACTATGTATCAGAAAGCATATAGCAATTGAACTATTGAAATGACTTGATCTTTATGCTACGCTTGTCTATAGGAGTATGTCCACCATATCATTCTCCTAACGATATGATCTTGTTGTTGATAACATCTCAATGTTCATGACAAAGAAACCACATCATCAATCAACCAACAAGCTAGTGAAGTATAGAGGCCATACTAGGGACTTCAAATTAAGTTTACAAATCACACAAATATTAATGGTTTCCTTGTTAATACTATTATAGCATGAATGTAAACATTTATCATAAACACAAAGATATATAATAATAACTACATTTATTATTACCTCTAGGGCATATCTCCAACATTTTGATGCTCCAGATTTTTATGCTTGATTTGATTGCATATATTTGTGTTAGATTGGGGCAGGTGGGAGGGGAAAGAGGGTGTGGGTTGTTTTGGGAGGACAGTGACCTAGTTTAGGAGGGATTTTGGGATTGGGTTGTGCCAGGGGTGGGGGCGGCGATGTTGATGTGGCCGAGATCTTGCTAGGTAGGCATTTTTGTGTAGTAGAGGATGGCAATTCATGCCGGATCTTGAAGAAGAATAAGAAGAAGGGGGAGTTGGGTTTTGCTTGGAGAAGAAGAAGCTGCGTTAGGGGTTAGGTGGGGTTTTGTAGACTTGGAATGAGGGTTAGGGCTGCGTGGCGGGATTTGAATTCGTCGGGAGGATGGAGGATGAGGCGCTGGTCGTCGCGTGCTAGTGTTTATGCACGACAGTTCTCCTGGCGTCGCGCGTTAGAACCTCAGTGCGACAGATTGGGGTTAGCTGGCGTCGCTCGTTGGTGAATTGGCGTGAACGGCGTCCGACGTGGATGCCGACTCACGGCTCTCACTTGCGCCCCTCCGCGCACTCGCGCTCGTCGGCGTCGCGCTAATGGAATATGGGCAGTACGGTCGCGCAATAGCACAGTTCTTAAGTTATTTTGTTTCAATCTTGCGACCACCGTTTAGAGGGCTTAAGCTTTTAGTTTGGCCAAAAGTTTTCTAAATTACTGGCTTTTGGTTAGAAGTGTGAACAGGATTGTGCATGGCCTTCTCGCTTCTCTCTCCCGCGTTTTGGTGCTGGTGGACACCGTCCACGGCGGCTGTCGTCGCCGGGCGTCAGCAGCCCTGCAAGTGCGGAAGCGACCGGCGGGCGGCGCTAGCTATTCTACCACCGACGTCACAACTTCAGTGTGAGTACTATACTAACTTTCCGGTATGCCTTGATTCATTAGATTAATCCTGTACTACTATTATCCCTTCTTTATGGAGTAGTACTACTGTTTTGTTTTCTTTGTCGGAGAGCTAGCTGCAAACCGAAGCTTCCTGCAGGGGCAAGATGCCTAAAGCTTTCGAGCAGCCTATTTTTGAACAGATCCGGTCAAAGCAGGAGCGCTGCGTATAGGTGAAGCCGAGCACGATCGACCTTCCCACTCACGTCGTTTTACCGGTCCCTGGCGCCGTGTCTAAGGATGTCAGTTAACCTAACGGGTATCCTTTACCCAACTTATAGTAAAAAAATAAACTAACATCATCTATTATCTATTATATACTAAAAGTAATATAAGGGTGTTTTTCGATGCACCAGGTTGATCCACGTCACCTAAATTATATCAATGGTAGATCTAATATTTATGGCCAGGATTTAACTTGATTAATATATAGTTACGCAATTTAAAGTGCCAGTTGACACGATACATAGTTGGAAAGTATCGATCCAATGTATCCGACGTAACAGAAACCGGTCCAGATATAAGCCTACATAACAGATTCTGGCTGCGCCGATGTCCCTGGAGAGGCGAAATTTATGTTCCTCACATGATTTGATCGGCGCCTCCGTGTGGTATGTGGTGGTTACCGGGCTTTGAGGCCTTGGTTTGTAACAGCAAAGAGGTCCAAGAACGAGGCAGCTTTCGCATTCGCACTAGAAAAAGGTATGAAGACAAACACATGCAGGCAGATTTCTCAACAAAAAAAAAGACACATCCAAGCAGCAGCTACACCGATTCCGTCGTTCGTAAGTCCATGTATAGAGTAAAACTGTTATATAGACGCTTAAGTGAAAAAGAACATGCAATCTATTTTTAGCTAAGCGCCTTATAGTTATATTTCCTCTATCAAGCTTAAGGCCGGTAATTTTTTTTAAAAATTAAGTCATGTAAAGTTTGATCAAACCTTTAGAAAAAACTATTAAGAACTATTATATTATATAGATATCACGTAAAAATATGTTTCATGATGTATGAAACTGTATGGATTATGTATTATAAATATTAATATTTTTTATAAAATTTTGATCAAACTTTAGGTAGTTTGACTTTTGAAAAAAATTATATGCCTTAAGTCTTAGGATGAAGGTAGTAGCTAGCAACGACAGGTCGCATATTCGGCCGGTAGTGAAAATAGTTGCACTCCCGTGTCTGTTTGTCCAATGCACGATGCTAGCGACCATACAAAAAAAATCTCCCAAACAGCCATGGGGTGAATAGTTGATGGAAAAATAGAGCGCATCTTTAGTGCCGGATGTCCCCTATACACATGTGGGCAAAAATTTTGGTCTCAGGCCCAACGAATGGAAAGGAGATGACACAAAGGAAAAATACTAGGATCAACTGAGAATTTGGCAAAACAGAATGGAGAAAGATCATAGTGTGCCCTACTCATAGAGCCACCAGTCTGAGGCACATCATTGAATTATTTTTTATAGTTGAGTCTAGGATTTATGGCTAAGATTTACCAAAAAAAAGTAATTGCTTAATCTGTTTTGACACGATCCATGTTAAATACTAGCACATGTCAAGTATGAGAGGAAAAACTTTACCTGATAAGCGCAGAAAACAAAATAAGTAGGAGTGCACGGACGTACCTTCTTAGGACTCTCCGTTAGAAGAAAACAAAAAAAAAAGTAGTGCCAATATGTATCTAATCAAATATAGAAGCAATCCATAGATAGTCCATGGTAAGTACGGTAATGTTAAGTTAAGTATAGATTTTTTTGTCCTGTTCGCCCGCAAAAAGAGCTAATTTTTTGCAACAAGAGCTGCACTCAATCAGGTCATCCGTTTGCCATATTTATTTGTGTTCAGCTCAAGTGCAAATTTTGGTGGTAGCTTAAGCCATCCATCGACAATACAATCTAGGACATCATACACCTTAAATGCACCTTCACATAGCTATAGGAAACAATATTAGATTTTTTTTTGTATTTAGTTTATGTGCAAACAAAAAATATCAATTTTTAAACAAGCATTGCGCTCTGTCATCCGTCCTCCATAGATATTTGTGTTCATCTCATGTGCAAATATTTTTGTGGTCAATTAGGTTTTCCGTCCGGTAATGCAAGCTAGGACATCACACAAGTTACAGAAATTTAGATCGGTCTATAAGGACCGATATTTACGTGTATATGAATGAGTAGGTCTAGATAACCATGCTACAATTTAGAGTATAAATATAAAACTGATAGAAAATTTGTAAAATGGTTTACCTTTTTTCCTCAAGTATACATGTTTTCTTCTCAGGGAGAGAAAAATAAAAAGTTACACCCATATTTAAAGGTTTCTGTTTATGATACCAATTTTAGCAATTATTTTTCTCATTTAAAATTACTAAATGGCTTATATACTTCCTTTCATAGCATAATGACACATATGTTATTCTTTTCAGTTAACAGACTGTTAGCATAAAGTAGTTCCTAACAAATTTGTTGCATCCATGTTCCATTTATAAAGTGGACGAAATAGACACAAGTCACATTAGCCGCATGAAGGTGGCTATGCGATTGTTCTAAACTATGACGAGTCAGCACAACCTAAAATAATAGGGATACAAATTGAGTGCAATACAATCTTGTAGGTGAAGGATAATAGTGGAACATGCTTTATGCTCATTCCAAAATAATAGACTACATGGCGTACAAATTCAGATAGGCAATATCAGCAACAATAGTACTGTATAAATACATCATGAGAATATATCTTATAGTTTATCTCCTGATATTTATTTGGTATAGCATATCTTCGTATGTTCATAAATATACTTTGTCAAACTTCAAAATATTGACTTTTGACTAATTTCATACGCCAAGTATTTAGAGAAGGAGTGCGTATAATTGAATAAATTAAAAATTATGAATTAATGTTTCTTTGTAGAACCTGAAATATAGTTTGACTTACAAAAAAAGTTATTCAGCTACCCACATGTGCCTATCCGCTTGGAATTAGTGAAAAGCCCCTCTAACAAAATGAAATAGAAACTTAATAGTTGTTATGGAACAAACCCTCATGGTTCACTCGAGTTCCCTTTCTTTTGTGTAATCTCGGAACATACAAAATATTATCACATACAAAAGGAACAAATAATCATTGATATACTCTTTTTTGGCAATGTTAATTATTCACCCACAAATTAAAAATGGCTAAACATGTCTCCTGCAAAATTTTATTTTATTTACATAATATATATATGATGACTATAAAACTATGGTAACAATAATATCATAATAAAATTATGTAGAACTTTGGAAACATTTTTTAACATATTTAGACGTTGCCCTCGCATTTGCGAGGGCCACCATGCTAGTTTTAAGAAAAATAGTTCATTCGTTTGGACTGGACTAAACTAGAGGGCATCCTAAAGGTTCCGGCCCGTGTCATTCCGGCCAAATCTCATGCCACCATAGTAACTAGACACCATTGTCCTGCGCATTCTTTAATCTTTTTTGTGTGAAGTGTAATGTGGATTTATAAAGACGTGAGTGTTGTTAAACATCATAAGAAAGTGACATCGTCTATTGTTTACTCCGCAGCTATTGTTGCACACCTATATATCAGTCGTAAAAAGGGGTTTCGACGGTTTCGAGCGACTACTTTGAGCGAATTGGTGATGTGCTTTTTAATAAGAAGAGTGTGTCCGATTCTCGGTTAAAAGGGAACTAGGCGATGTCATGCTGTAATCTCAGTTGCAATCCTATCTATTATTTCTGTTTAGAAATATAAGAAATTTTAGGTTTATGAAATAAATGTATCTAAATACATTTTACTGTATAAGTTAAAACGTCTTATATTTCTGAAGGGTGTGTGTGTTATAACTGAAAGTGCTCGGTTCAATCTTGCAACAGAAAAATCCAATTTGTAACACCACTAGCAACTCAAAGGACGCACGCATCGCAATGCAAATCTAGTGGATTAAGACCTGACTGAGGTCTAACTACCAAAACCCTTTTAATAATTGTTTAGTTTTGTCTACACATGTTCGGATAAAGGGCTTGAATATATAACGGGGGTTTTTATCGCAGTTTATAGAAATGTAAAACTAGCATCATAAACACTTTTATTTTTCTAGGCTTTCAACAAGTGCATGTCTGGTTGAGTATATACTCCCATGTTCCACAATATAATACTTTTTGACAAACCAAATATAGTATGGTATAAAGGGAATAGTTGATATCGTATATGACCGCCATGTCGGAACAACATAGTACATCGGCATCTGGTTAACTGAAATAATAATCAGAACATCAAGTTGCGAATACTAAAAAACCCGGCCGCAATGTTTTTTTTTTGATACCTTATACAATATATAGTGTGAGATTTGATGTAATATGACATATAAACTTTGAGCGGGAAACAAACATGTTGCATATTGTATCGGAAGAAAAGAGAGAAGAACTTATGGTCAGTTGTGCAAGGCGGCATTTTGTAAACCGAAGTATTCCAAAGTCTGGCTAACAAATACCACGACTTTTCTCCTTTATTAGTTGCAGGAAAAAGATAGTAAAAACCTCTTTCTCCAGTACTCCAAAAAAAACACAATATTGGTGAATACTTCTGTTTTAAAATCAAAATATTTATTGGATCCAAGACAACTTATTAAAGTATTCAATACTTTAGTATTTTCAGAAACAAAAGCATTCTACGAATACTTAAAGAAAATATTTTGATCCAAACAGGGCCTGAGCTTGGCGAACTTACCGAAGATGTTATTGGACGAAAATGAAGGCATTGGATAATTTGTACTCCCTCCGTCTCAAAATAAATATCTTAGGTTTTTTAAAATTTGGATAAATCTATATACTAAATAGTGTCTAGATTCATCCAAATTTTAAAAATAAGACATCTATTTTGAGATGAAGGGAGCACTATACCGATCGAATTTACTTTTGATACTTTTGAAACTTTGAACATGGGAGGAGAGCACGTGTATCCCATGCACCCAACAACTCCCTTCCCGTCACCCTTGGCTTGATATTTAATTGAGCGGGAGCGCTTCTGTTTTACATTTCTAAAGAAAATGTCTATTTCCAATAGAGCGGTAGAGAGATTATATCACTCGAGCTCCCTCCGTTTTATAATAATATAAAATATTTTAACTTTATGAAAAAGGAGTGTATCTAGACCATTTTTAGTGTATTGGTTTGAAGTATATCTTCACGCTAATAGAGGTCTAGATATATTCTTTTCACAAAGCTAAAAACATCTTGTACTACTCCCTCCGTTTCAAAATATAAGATGTTTTAGGTTTGTAAAGAGAATGTATTTAGACTTGTTTTAGTATGTAGATTCACCCATGTTTAGAGTGAATCTGGACACTAAAACAAGTCTAGATACATTTGCTTCACAAAGCTAAAACATCTTATATTTTGAAACGGAGGGAGTATATTATAAAACGGAGGGAGTACGTGTTAGGCTATGCAATCGCTGTCTATACTTCTTTTTAGTTGGTATAAGCAGGAAGCTCGTCGTTAATTATCTAGGCACCCACCAGCTCAATCATCCAGGACAAGATGTTTAGCTAGCCAACACCAGAAAACCAAAAAGATGATCGATCGATCATGCTCGGGCGACACTGGTTCCGACGGACAGGGACCTTTCACCTGTACTGTACATATCATACCCGTGCGTCGTGTCGTCGTGTGGCGCGCAACAACGCGTATTCAGAAAAGCTCGCTTGCTTTGATCGCAACAACGGTTCCATTCCATTCCACGGCCGGATGCCGCCTTGTTTGAAGCGAAGCGATTTCACACCACCGCTACGTACGTAGTATGGCCGCCGACACGTCGTCAAACTGCTCTGCGCGTGGCAGCAGCGATGTCCAAGAACTCGCATGGCTATTTGTTTGACAAGATCGTTAATATAGACTTATGGCTCAAGCGCGATTACTAGCTTCATCAGTGACGTACGCCGGCTACATCTTGGCCGATGATAAACTACTTTCCCAATATATCAACGACCTCTTGGACGACACGGCTGCGGGAAACGTCAACACCAATGCGAAATTTTCATCCCTCCGTATGTGATTTTTTTCACCTTATTTAGATCATGCATATTCCAAACAATACTTCTACCAATCTGTTTAGACATGTTTTTTACATCATAGTATTTGTTAGATTGCATGACTAGTTTTATTCTCATGTTATTAGTCATGTTTAATTAAATATTTTTTATGGATAAAATCATGTGGTAAATTGTTCATATTTCCGGGCGTCAAGTGCGGAAGAGACCGACCCACGGCGGTGCGTAGCTACCACCGACGTCACCACTTCGATCGACGGCGGTGCGTAGCTATATATATATATACTGCCACCTCGATTCATTATCGTAGATTAATGTATTCTTAGTTAGTATTTATATTTGCTGGCTGGCTGCAGGCTGAAGCTTCCTGCAGGTTGCGTATCTTTTCGTGGCCTGTAGCTTTCGATCGAGCAGCCTATTTTTGAACTGCTTCTATGGAAAGCCGAAACTGGTACGTAGGTGGAAGTGGAACGAAGCAAGACTTTCGCATCATGCATTTTTACTACGTACTATAGTCCGTGACGCCATATCATTCCGGCAAAATGACATGTATTAGTACGTACAATATTGTAACCTTGGAACTGTGGATTAGTATTTATTTCTTGCAGGTGTCACGTGGATTTTAAAAACAGCCGTGACATATATATATATTCGGTGGCGTTGTTATAGTAACATGGCAAAAGAGATGACATCATCTGCCGTTTACTAGTAGTACTGTACTACTTGTAAGCTACTACACTACTACTATTGTTGGAGCGGTAAAACTATTTCAACTGCTTCCAACGACTATATTGGTTGTACTCCTGTCTATTCCATCGGTCCGCACATATGTGTACTTTTAGGTTTGACCTAATTCAAAGTTAGTAAATTTTGACAAATTTTATAGGGAAACATAACAATATTTATGACTCTAAATTGGTACTGGTAGATATGTTTTCAAATTTAGTTTTATAATATATCAATTTGATTTAACATATTTTGTTATATTTATATATATAATTAGTCAAATTTAATAAAATTTGACTTTTTTGTCAAAAGCTAGAAGTACACTTATTTGCGGACGGGGAGAGAGTAATAAAAAAATCAGGGGCTGCGGTCTTTGTTTGACTTGCTTTTGCGACCCGTGTTTTCTGTTCGATGGCGAGTCACGGTCCTCCATCGTGCTCCTTGATAGCGGATGCATGCTGTGTTGCGACTACTACGCGTGCACGCGGTTGCTTCGAACCAATTAAATACGGTTGCTATTGAAAATAAAAACCGAGAGATTATATATAAGTATTCCCTCCGTTTCGAAAGAAAATCACATTTTAGGCGTCTTAATTTCTCTCTGATATGTAATTCGCTTATTTATTTTTCTGTTTGGACTTCTGAACTATGATGGCTGTGTGCATCTCACTATGCAGAAGCCGGGTGTAATACTTAAATCTTTTAAGTAATAAAAGCATCATTTATCGAAAAAAAAATGCGCAGAGCAGAAGAAAAGGTAATGGCGCCTTGTTTGAAGCGATCCCTCGCGCCGGTTTAACGGTAGAAAACGGCCTGACCCGAGCCATTTACCCGAGCACGACGCGCGTGGGCAGAATGGATGATGGATCGTGTCGTGTGCCAGCCAGACTGCCCGTGGAATCTTTCCTCTCTGATATGATCCGGCCCGAGCAAATCCGATCCGATCCGAGATGGGAAACTGGGAACACGGTGGCCGCCGCCGACGTCAAACTGAAACTGCCCTGCGGTCTGCGCGTGGGCGATCCGCCGGTAGTTGCGTGTCAGCGTGTACGTACGCGGTCCTCGCGTCGGCGTTGCCCCATTCTGGTGGTCCTAGCTATTACTAGAAGAAGAAAGGTGAGAGCGTTTGGACTTTTGCCCCAATTGAGTAGTACTAGTACTACTAGGGTCGAGTAGCAGGTTGAGTGTCGGGAAGTGCTCCTCCTAGGCCTAGCTTCTAGCTATATATACACGTACGTACGTACGTACGTACGTACGTACATAGGTGCTGCAACTGCAACCTCACCTTTATTTTTTTCTTCTTAAAACAAAAAATAATGGGATTGCAGTGCAGTGGAAACGATAGGGAAGCAGAGGAATAGTATATCGAGCAGTGATGATGGACACTTGTTTCCTCCGTTTCTTTTTCATATTTTTCTCATTCCCATTCCACCACATGCATGCGCTTCTCTTTTCTTCTCGCGAGCGTGGAATTCATGGATATTCCCTGTTTCGTCATACGGGTTTTTGACGCGTGTATATATGTCACGACGAGTCGACTCTCTTGTTTTATAGTACTACCTCCGAACCTAAATAAGTGTTGCCATTTTAAACTAGAGTTAGTTCAATGCCTCGTAGCAATGTAGCATCCCGTACGTAGCAGAACAACGTCAGTTCAGAATATCTATTTTAAGTGAGATCAGAATGTAGTACTCCTAGTAGTATGGAGTAGTATGATCCTCCCCTGCGCCCAAGCTGACTTCCAATCTCCCTTCTTGGCTGGATGCGCAGTGCAAAAATTAACCTGGGAGAGAACCTGACAGAGAGATTATTCTTAAGGTAATACTACTAATGAACAGCTTCGCCCCAAATCTGAGCCTGAAGCCGCCCAAAACCAGCAAGTGCACGGTAGTACATGGACGTGAGGCGAACGAGGGCATTAGCCAAACTGAACATCTGTTGGCGAGCAATAATGCTACACCCTACGGGCAGTGTGTTACGGGATAAAACCTACGGACTGACATGTAAGCAGCTGGTTGGTGGAATTCTATTTGCCCTCCCTGAATTCAGGAACGTGGGTGTGTTTCCTAGTCTCCACGATTGTCTGTCCGCAAGAGCATCTCCACTCGTTTTCGACTGGACGAATCGCGTTTTCGGCCTGGGTACGTCCAGTCGCCCACTCGCGTACCCAGGCCGCGTTCCCAGGTTCGACTAAATTGACTTAAACTCTATGAATATGGGAGAATATAGGCGGAATTTTATTAAATTAGGCGAGGGAAACATAGTACATCGGTTTTACTAGGAAAGAACGCCGCCACGCCGCAATTACAGGCCGAGGCGGGGGTTGTTGCCGGCCTCGATGTGCGCCATGACTCCGGCGAGAGTCCGCCCTGGAACACTCCACCAGCGACGGCGGTAAGCCATATTCTTACGTTGCGGCGACGGCGAGCCCGGCGGTCCGTCGTGTCGGGCGAGTTCCTCGAGGCGCCTGTCGGCGAAAAACTGTCTCCAGAAGACCAAGTTGCCCTGATCCTCGAGATCCGGGTCTTGCATGGCCTCAATAGCGGCCTGGATCTCTCCGGCGAGGTCTGGGTCTTCCATGGCGGTGATAGTCGCCTGGATCCCGCCGGCGCTGAGTGTCCAGCCTCGGGGCACATGAGTGTCCGACGGAGCCGTATAGCGCGCCTCCCGGAGGAGCCGGGCTTCCCACGGCGACAGCGTGCGGCGGACGGCCATGGCTTCTCGGCGGAGTTGGCAAGGAAGCAAGGTGCGAATGTCCGAAGTTCGCCGGAGTTGTGGTGGTGTGAGGAGCTATGAAGAGAGACGGCGATATGTACGGCTTTATATAGGCCGGAAAAATGGCGGGAGGGCCGTAGCGGCGAGGGGCGGGAAAAGTGGAAAGGGCGGGAACTTAGTGACCGTCGGTCCGTCACGGGAGCCGAGGCGGCGACGGTGGCGTCGTAATTCGGCGACGCGTGGCCGACGCGACGGGCAGTTATTGCCCGGCGGTCGCCGCGTGGTTCCGAGGATGACGACGATTCGGCTTCCGTCACTGACACGACGGGTCCACGCGCCACTTTGTTTTTTTGCCAATATCGCTGAGTCCGGCGTCCCCAGGGCGTATCCGGAAACCTGGGTTCGCCCTGGGTAGTCCGGACCAAATATGGCCAAAATCCGGCCGAAAACAAGTCCTTGGGTACGCGACTAGACTGATTTTTACGTTCGGACCAAAATTCGGCGTCTGGATCAGCCTCCTGGGTAAGCGAGTGGAGATGCTCTAAGTAGTTTCCGAGTTGTCGTGTGTGAAGGAAAAACCCAAAACCTGCTCGAGCGGCTCGCGATTGGGTCGCCTTGGGAAGAAGTGGTGGAGATGTTCCGTTTTGGCGCAGTTCGATCGATCCGTGCTGGATGGCGGCTGGAACCACGTCTCTCTCTCTCTCTCAGCTTGTTGGCCATTCCGGCCGGGACCAGGAGTTCTTTGTTCTGGAGTCTGGAATTTGTTCGGCTCGTCTTGTTTTTGGCTTTAGGCCTGTGACGGTACGGTAGACGACGACGGCTCGTCCCCATGTGATGTGAAACGCTGCATGCCGACTTGTCAATTCTGCTAAGGATCAAAATATGCACTCAATCAAAGAAACAAAATTGCTTTTCCTTATTGCGAGTTGCTGCTGCCGACTTGTAAATCCTCTGCCAGGAATCAAAATCTGTGGTCAAAAGATTCAGAACAAACCCAGCAGGATTTGTTCTCGGTCCTCGGTGGGGGGAACGAGCCTGTCATCTTCGATCGATGTCGCCGGATCTGTCCCTACTTCTCATGCGCTGGCGTTTAAGCAACGAGTTATTTCAGTTTTGCGCTGTTTTTTTCTTAGCAACTCACGTTTTGTGTCCTGTACAGTAGATTAAATCGCAGGAACCAGTAAGACATCTTGGTGCTGACCGGTAGTTATAATATTATTTATTTATTTGCACAGACTAGTGACTCTGGAGGTAATTGTTTGGAAGAAGCCCTAATGCACTCGATTACATACATGGTTTAACAAAAAAAAAAAATCTTACTCGGGTCGACAAGTCACTTTTTTGTGTCCCCTAATAATCCATATCTTATTCGGATGTGTGTCAATAATAGCCACCCAAAAGGCTAGATATTTTCCCCGTACAAAGAGCAAAGGTCAATAATACAGATTGCCTACGTGTGTGTTACTGGTAGCTTAATCATTATCTAGACGACAGCTCAATTATTCATCAGAAAAGAAAAGTGCAGTCGACATAACAGAAAGATCAGCAGCATGTTGAGAAGAAGAAAAGGTAAAGGCTCGTGTGGTGTACGTCCCGACCTGACGGGCAGCGACCTTTTTCACCTGTATCCGTGCGTGCGTGTGTGTGTAAGTGTGTTCGTGTTGCGTACGTGGAGGCAGATGGATCGCAACACTCGATCGGTATCTCAATGCAGCCCGCGCTGATCGAGCCGACACGTGTACGGTTCTACCGTGCCGTATTGTTTGAAGGAAATTATTGCTCCCAGGAGAAAGATAGATAGTGCGAGGCGGCGCCGACGTCAAAGCTCCGCGTGTAGGTACTCTACTTGGTTTCGTGCGTGTGCGTACGGTTCTCTCCTACGCGTCCTTCCAGAAGAAGAGAGGAGGATCGGAGCGTTGGTCTTAATTTGCTCGAGTCGTCTCGTCGTGTAGCACGGAGCTGGTACTACTACCACACTGCTCTGCTACGTACGTACCTACGGCGCACGTAGTACTGCCACGTAGGCGCTGCATGCGCGCAGCAGCCACCCAACTACACCCCCTTCTTTGTTCTCGGAAGGAATAGCTACTTTTTTTTTTTTTTTGACTTGCAGATCGAGCGAGCGGGCGGGCGTCTCGGCTCTGTTGAGTTTGATACTTATCCTTCGAAAACCACGGCGCAATCCCTCCGTCTCAAACCAGATATCGCATATTAGTCAAATTTTAAAAAAATCGTATACAATATAAAGGTATGTTTTATGACAAGTCTAACTATATTTATTATATATTTTAGATATTGATATTTTTTCTTATATTCGTAGTTAAATTTTATAAAGTTTGATTTTGATTAAACCTAAAACGCAGAGTAATTTGGGACAGAGGGAGTATATGCTCCATGCATGGGAAAAAAGAAAACCAACTTCCGACGTGCATGTGTGGTCTGTCTCCAAAACATGGGAAAGACGACTGAAGGCCGTGCCATATGATATGAGTACTGAAGAGCGAGCACGCGTACTTTGGCAAGCGTGGAAGGAACGCATGCATGAATCTCGTGTTTCGTCGATCGACCTTCTAGCTTCCGCGCGCACGTACGAAATATGTTTTTTTTGGAGAAGTAGTTCCCTTGCTCCACCGACATGATCTTTTCTGATATATGCTCGCTTTGCCAAGGCCCCATATCATCAACTTTCTGCTTTATAACTAATGGAGTATTCAAATATCAGAGTTTTATATAAAATGAAGTAGCACCTTTTAAAAGAAACATCAGATTTTTTTTTTTTTTTTTTGGAAATGGATCAGAGCTTTATATAAAATGAAGTAGCACCTGCTGAATGTTCTACTATTAACAAGAGAGATTGACCGCAGATATTCTCAAACGGCATCTATTCTAGAACGAAGGTAGCGATTAATTGCTCTCGATCGATATTCCATTCCTTATCTCATTAGACCGGAAGGGCCCGATCGGGGCGACTTCAAATCTTACGATGAACGTACTACGACTCAGCTAAATTTGATAACGCGCAATCACACATCTTCTCCTCAAATATGGGTTTGAAGCTACCGGCGGAAGCAAGTGAAAAAATTCAAACCATGATCGATCGGCCTGTTGCGGCGCAGCCCATGGTCGAAGAAGGCGTACGTGACTGCACAAAAAAAAAAAGAGGCAATAATCGCGCGCTTCTTGCAAAGCAGTAAGTGTAAGTAACAAAATAAAACTGGAGCCACATCCATCGGTACGTTGTGAGGTCTTTGTCTGAATAAACCACAAATTGAACTTCCTCCCATGCATGCATGCACGCTGCATACGCACCAACTACTACAAGTTCAGGGTTTGGATCCACGTCCAATCCCGCCTCGATCGTCTTTTGGCCGCGCGCCTCGGCCGTGTCCAGCAGGAGTACGTGTGTTGATGCGTTTGTTTGTTCCTTCGCATTTGTGCTTGCTCGTTGCGGCCATGTTTGTCTTTTTGCATTTAGACCTTGTGACGACGGTAGGGCTGCAGGCGACGAGGGCTGGCTCGACCAGCTCCATCGATAGTCCTCGTCGTCTAGAACCACCGCATGCCGACTGGTCAATTCTATCGATCGAGGATCAGATCCGTACTACACTACTGCTCGATCGCACCAGCAGCAAAAAAGAATCACACGCGCGCCTTGACTCGCTCTCCTTTGACCTTGGTGTCGGTGCAAGCAGTGGTCAGAAAAAACATGTACCAGCTTATTTTTATGGTGTGCAACCCAAACAAACAAATATTGCCCAACTAAAAACACCGTGATTCACATAGTGACCCATTGCCAAGCAGGAAGAACCGTTCGTAATTTGGATAAACGGTTATCAAGATATTTTGTTTTAAATCATCAGATTTAAAAGATGAAAGAAAAATTTGTACTATTACTCTTCGTATCTCCATCTCTCTTCTCCTAATCCCACATCGCTTCTCGGTACGACACTTGACAAGCATGAAGAGCCTATTAGGAGGAGCATGCAAAGGAGCATACGCCACTTGGCGCGACGACGATGCGTGGGACATATCTTTGAGAAGGTCGGTCATTTTTAGGATTTGCGCTTAAGCGAATGTAGCCCGTAGCCCGACTTGGAGTGGAGTCCACGTGTCGACACAACAAGTTAAGCTTATTTATTTATTTTATATTCCCTTTGATTCAATTAACGGCCTCAATTTTATCTAGATTCATATGTATCTATTTAAATATTTAGGCTAGATGCATTCGTATATCTAGACAAAATTAAGACCATTAATATGGACGAGAGTATTTAATTTTATATTTTCTATCTATAAAACATAGCCCAAAATGACTAAACGGCCTAGCCCGTTAATGTGTCTTTCCTAGGCCTGGGGACGAAGCCCACTTGCCAGGATGGCACGGCCAGTTTGTCTAACAGGCCTTGGTTGACCGTGCCATGCCTGCCACGCTAAGCCCTTAGCGGGCCATACCGCTGGCCGGCCCGATAGCCAGGTTTGCTCACACCCGAAACCTGGCAAATTCTTTTCTTTCTGTAGCAAATTTTCCCAAAGAAAAAACCCGAAGCCTCGCTGGTGCGAAACCCCAACGGCGGAGGCAAGTAGGGGGAGGGAGATGGTGGCGAGCTCGATGTACCGCGGCAACCTCCACCGGGCCGGGGACGACGCAGCGCGCCACTGGCAGGTGCCCCCGCCCACCATCAGGACCGGTCCATAGATATTAGGGGCCCTGGGGCAATACTATATCAAGAGGCCCTTGTTCACACAAGGACTTTGGAAATATATTGCTATTCCTCCATAAATATTTACTACTCCATCCGTTCTCTATAAGACATTTAAGCAAGTTAAATTTAGTTTGCTAAAAAATCTTATATTAGCGAGCAAAGAAAGTATTTTGCAATGACATATTGCAACGACATATGCAAAACATTACATTGCAACGACATAATACTTTCTAGATTGTCATCACGATTTGCATTAAAAAAAGCCAAGACAAGGAATGGAAGCACCTGTATATGGCTTGATCTGGATGTTGGTAGTTGGATCTGCAGCAAGAAAAAGAAGACCTCGCACTGAACAGATAGATGATGATTTGAAGGATACTTCCCCATTTCCCTTTTCTCTTGAACACTCCCTCCAATCCATTGGCTTGTGCAAAAAGTCAGAAAAGAGCTATTTGGCAGAATTTAGAAGAGGATGCAAGAGATGAGTATAATTTTTGAGAATCGCGGAAGGTCTGCTTGTGTACTGGTACGACAGCAAACTTGGTCTTCACAGATGTTCGGGGCCCTTCTTTTTAACTAAATTCTCGCGACCTTGATAAGTCACATGAGCGGCGGTGTTGTTCTGGGAAATTGAGGCATCAGGGGAATCAATTGGACAAGTCAAGGTCGAGGCATTAATTAATTGGTCTACTATTTCCTAGTGGTGCGTGAGTGTCGTGCAGGCTCTAGCATGGCGTTTCTATGTTTTCGTCTGGAATAATGGGACTCCTCGGTAGAATTGCCGTAGCAGTAACAGAGAAATACAACCTGCTCGGGGCCCCTGCCACCTGAGGGCCCAGGGCGTGCGCCCCGTTGCCCCGCCCCATGGGCCGGCCCTGCAGGGCATGATGTGCAGCAGCAGCAGCAGGTGGAGGAAGAGGGGCCGGAGGAGGAGCAGCCGCAAGGGGAGGACGGGGGAGAAGAGGAGCAGGAGGAGGGGGCGGTGGAGGATGTCGAAATGGACGATGCGGGAGAGGTGGTCGTCGAAGGTGGCGATGCCAGCGGCAATGGTGACCCTGAAGAAGGTCAAGGCGAAAGTGAAGGCTATGACCCCAACCCGGAGGTGAGGCTTTGTTTAACCTCTTGGTTTCCTGTAAATCCCTGCTGCTCTATGTGGAATTGTAGATGAAATTGTGCAAAGTGCTATCAACCCTAAATACACGCGACGCTCGTAGATTGAAAAGTTTGTGCGGCTTAGGAGATTTAGGTCATATGAAGATGTCCACTTGTGGAATCTTGTCTCCATAGATTTTTAGAATTGGTACTTTCATGGTCTTGTGGTGGTTCTGTATTATTAGAATCTATAAATGTTTAGCAGTGTTGCAAATAGGATTGAAATTCTTGGGTTGGACTGTTTTGCTTCTAGATTAGAACCGGAATGAAGCCTTTGAAATTTACTTGATAATTAAGCTTCTTAGCTGCACTAGACAACAGTCGTTGGCTCTTTGGTCACAATACAAATATTGCCGGTTGCTTCTGAACACCAGCTTTGTTGAACAGCAATTGGATTTTTTTGGCATGGGCATTTTGTCGGTGCTTTGTGATTCCCGAGTATAATTCATTAACCACAAAAACTAGACAATATCTATGGAGACAAGATTTACTCGATAATTAAGCTTCTTAGCTGCACTAGACAACAGTCCTTGGCTCTTTGGTCAGAATACAGATTATCTACGTTCTCGTTTTTTCACTGGAACCTCTGATTCTGAGGGTTCTGTTTCTATTGTAGGTGAGTTACCATGATGGAGTTGAAGAAAGGAAGAGAGAGCTGACTGATAAGCTGGATACCTTAAGCAAGAAAAAGCACGATCTCGTGCAAATGCTCAAGCAGGTATTGTTTGTGCCAACTCTTTTTTCTTTCTGTGTTGATTGTGATTGTGGTTCAAAACTAGTGGCTAATGTGCTTCATGCCATCTACTCTGTTTTCTCGCTCATGTGTGTGACTGAATCTTGAATACTAGGTAATGTCGGGTGGTAGACAGCTTCATATTTGATAATTTCTCTGGGTTTGTGTGCTTCTATCATCTGTCTAGTACCCCATTTGAAAGACACTGATTCAAATGAGCCTCTCTTCCGTTTGAAAATGTCTGGATCCAAAAATAGTAGAGTTTCTCCTGAATATGAAACTGATTAAATAATGAAGTCCTAGTTTAAATAGGAAACTACAGACACATGAAGAGTTCTTCAAAGTAATTGAGTTGTGTATATATATGCTACCTGACATAAGAAACTACAAACTTTTGTACTAGGCTTTTTAAATTATACAGGTCATAATATTTCTCTCACTTGTTATTCTCCTTACCTGATATTATAGAAAGATATTAATCATGTTGCTGCATATGCAGTGTATTTAATTGCTATACATCGTGATTATACAGTTCTATTAGTACCAGAGTTGAAGGGATATTGACCGGTGAACGGATGGTACTTCATTGGATTACTCTGTGAATATCTTCTCGTTGATGTTTGTTGCTACTAGGTTAGATTTGGGAAAGCAATCTGACCATTCCTTGATATAAATGAAACTTGCATTGCATAATTTTGAATTAGCTTCAAAGTAAGCCTTGTTGTTAGCGTTGGCGGTGGTTGTTTGTATGCTCTATTTTCTTCGAGGAATTTATCCTTGGTATTCACTATTCAGTGTACTAAGCAGGGTTACTTTTGGCTGTTTGAACAGATTTTAAATGCTGAAGAAGAAATCAGAAGGCGTAGTGCACAGGCTTCGGCACGTGCTGCCATGCCTCAGCCGTCAGAAAATGCAGCTGATGGAAGCTTTGTTCCTAGACAGGTGCCTAGAATGACGGTTGATGTCAATTTCAGCGAGTTTGCCGGGGAGTCAGATGCTGGTTCCAACCAGGGCACTCCTGGGCGCCCCATGCATCATGTCCAGAATATTTCTCCTTCAACAGCATCTTTTGCTAGGTCTCCATTTGGTTCTCTCCACCACAACTCTGTAAGTTGTTGCAGTGATTATGTTTGAAGCTCTAATCTACACATCTCTGTTGGATGCTTTAGTAGGTAATAGTGAAAACGAGACTACAGATAGTGAGTCTAACTACATTCGTCCATGCATTTTGGTAATAATCCTGATTTTATGAAAGTTCTCAGGATTGAGATGTCATGTTATCAATTTTCTTGTATTAATCTGATGGGTTTGGCTAGATGAAGCATTTCTAGAATATAACAATTGCTGTGATAAAACTGAGTACCTTTGTTCGTTTTTTAGCTACAATTATTTGTGATCTTTTCACAGGGCCACACTCGAAGAAGTCCAGCAACTTTCTCTACAGCAAGTCCATCTCGCTTCGCAGGTGCTGGGCATCAAGGGCATCCCTCGGCATCACTACCAGGAAATAACTTTGTAGCCTCGTCACCTTCCCCTGCTGCATCCGGTGGCTCGTCCTCCGTATTCAGAGACTATCGCCCACCCAATTCAACATAATCCCAAGATCAGTGATATTAGTTTCTGGAAGGCAACAACGTGCATGCCAGTAGCCGTGAATAGATAAAGATAATGCTATTGTACTCCTCCCCTCCTTGTTACTTTGTTGAAGATATCATCAGTATGTCGATAGCACCTCTGGGAGAATAAGGTCATGCTAGGCATAATTTTGTATCTCGAGCAGTGATAGTACTCAATGAAGTCGTGTTCTACGTGTGCTGATATCTGAATGTATTATCACTCTAATTATAAAGCGGCTACTTGTTATTCTAACCTAAGAGACGTTTGACAATGTAAAACAGGTGCACTGATGGTTTGTCACCCAGAAAAGATAAGCTGAAACTGAAAGCCTGAAAGTATATATAAAATACTCCCTCCGATCAATAATAACTGTCAGGACTTTAGTTCAAATTTGGACTAAAATGAACAAAACCCCAACACTTATTATGGATCAGAGGGAGTACTAATTCAGATCTATTTTTAATTTGTAGGTGCAAAACAATATTCCTGCTGAGAGGTTCTTGAGTTTTATCAAGATGACATTCGCTAACTGCAATACATCACTGTGGTCGTTGCTAACTGGCACACAGAGATGGAACTTCCGGGAAGACTTCCATAGTTTCCGACAAGATGATGATACATACTACACCACTTTCGAAGTGTTATTGTATAGAAGCGTGGAGCACGCAGCATCAGTTTGGACTAAAATAACCAATACATCTTCATAAGATCGTGTGGCTCCCCAACAGATTAAAGCTCAGACCACAGCATGGGTATACAACATAGAAGTCGTAGAGACATTGTCTAACAAATGCGAGTGTAGTGCTCCAATTCCTTCAGGACACAGAAGGCCATAAGCTACAGAAAGCAGACAGTATATATTAGTCCAAGTGATCTGAAATTAACCAGATCATTAGATGATACTACATGTAATAAAAACAATATATGTACATGATGAGCGTAAGCAAATACAGTGTAGTAGTTCACACATGCTACGACCAGCAAGATATGCTTCCGCATCAACATAATGGTGCAAGAAGCCAACAAACAGCTCAAATTTGTCGACAAGGCCCCAGGACACCATCACTACTCTGCATTTACAGTATTCAATGCCTAACATCTACTAACTAGGTGACTGTCAGAAATCCGTGACCAGCAATAAGGTAAGCTTGTCAAAATTATGGTCCATTCTGACCAACTCCCCCACTTGGTACATGTCCACAAGAGGAGATGGGCAGTGTTACACTTTGTTACTTGGTGATAACAGTATCAGAAGGCATGTACCAAAACTGAACATGTGAGGCTCTCTATGTAGGAGTTTCATCACAAGAAAGACCCAGAAGAAAAGTAGAGTTTGTAAATAGAGAAGTCTGCCACTCGATGATGTTGAACATTGATCAAATGAGTAAAAATGCATAATGAGATGGACTTCCAAGAGGAAACCGGAGTCCAGGAAATCTGCAAGGTTCTATGTAGTTTTAAATAGCGGAAACTAAATTTCGATCAAATTGGACATGTTTCTTCATAGTCATAGCAATGGGTCCATTGCCACAAGCACACCCCCAAACCATGTGCGCCTCACAGAAGAGGATCCACCGCACATTTCAAATGTACGATCACGAAAAAAAATGATTGGAGCATCTAAAAGCAACAAAGACAGATGAACGGAATTAAAATTCTGCATTTACCTCATGTGATGCTCCCACAAAATTATAGACCTTCTGCATCCCCTAAAATTGGGCAAAAAAGTCCTGCAAGGTTCATATATTATATTTAGAAACAAGAAGTTAATGTAGTAGTCAGCTAGAACATCCAAGCTATGGTACCATGATAAAGACATATTCCTCCTGACCATAACTGTGATGTACAAGTACAACCAACCACATTATCTACAAGCCATGTGCAATCTTTGAAAGAAAATCAGTGCAGACAGGTCAAATTCAGGAAATAAATATGTTTAAAGTACATATATTTTCACACCACGTGGATCTTTATCCTAATAATCGAATCATATGTCTAGTCAAAGAGGAGTGAATACATTGGCCAATCTCAAATTCAACACTGGCCAAAGAGGGGAACAAACAAAGCAATCATCTACTCTAGTTGCTCTGTAGTCCGTACCATCGAAAAGATCCTCTAGTTGTAAACGTCTTGCTGCCATTTATGCATGGGCCCTACAAGTTATCCTCATATCGAGTAGTGTTTTCCTATTTACACTTCTTTGAGATTGCACAAAGCTATTTTTCTTTTAAGTAATACAAGCCAATATCGCCATTCAGGATACACAGCTCAAGAATGGCACAACGCCACAAAGAAAACACTGGCAAGAATGTCATCCTGCTTATTGCACTTTATTTATATCTACCAGCAATCACCCTTTCTTACTAAAGTACTACTGGTTTTGCAGTATAGTATTATATTCCTTCTCAAGTAAATGTGAAATACATCTCTCAATTATAATATAGTACTGTATCTTGTTTATGACCAGTCTAGGAAACTTGCCGACAACACAACCACACACACTAATTTGCAATTGAATACATCTCGTCTTTCGTTTTCCATGTAAAATTTGGACAAAGGAAGCAGCTATGAGTTTGTTTTCCCTTGAGCATTACGCAATACGTACCTCACAAATGTACAGAAAGTCAAAACCAACTACCACAGGAGTAAGTCTATAGGAAGAATACAAGTCGCGCATGAAACTAATCTAATCTATGATCTAATCAAGACTGAAGAAATAAAAAATCTATCGAACTGAAATAGTAGCGCAAAATAGCACCAGGGTGAATCAGGTGTTTTCCAATTCACACTTCTTTGAGATTGCACAAAGCTATTTTTCTTTAAGTAATATATACTAGCCAGTATCGCCATTCAGGACACACAGCTCACGAATGGCACAACGCCGCAAAGGAAACACTGGCAAGAATACATCCTGCTTATTGCACTTCATTTATATCTCTACCAGCAATCACCCTTGCTTACTAAAATACGTTTTGCAGTATAGTATTATATTCCTTCTCAAGTAAATGTGAAATAGATCTCTCAATTATAAGATATAGTAGTATCTTGTTTATGGCCACTCTAGGAAACTTGCCGACAACACAACCACACACATTAATTTGGAATTGAATATGTCTCATCTTTCGTTTTCCATGTAAAATTTGGACAAAGGAAGCAGCTATAAGCTCCTTGAGCATTACGCAATATGTACCTCAGAAATGTACAGCAAATCAAAACCAACTACTAACACAGGAGTAAAGTCTCTAGGAAGAATACAAAGTCGCGCACGAAACTAATCGATAGCTCAATCTTAGCATGATCTAATTCAGGACTGAATTTACCAACAGAACTAGGTACCAGTATACAATGAATCGATCAACAATCTATCGACCTGAAATAGCAGCAGGGGGGGAGGGAGATCAATTCAACCCATCATACCTGGAACCATGTGGCGGCGGTGGCGAGCGCGGAGGAGAGGCGGCACCTCCTCTTGGAGTCCTCGCAGTCGTGGAGTGTCTGGAAGTCGCTGGCGGGGAGCTTGCGCGTGATCCATCCGATGTCGAGGTAGACGAAGCGCGGCGGCGGTGGCAGGTCGACCTTGACGCGCACGACGTCAAACCAGAAGAGGAAGCGGCGGACCTGGACGCCCTCGAGTTCGGTGAGGGAGCCGTAGCGCAGGACCCCCGTGACGCGCGCGTCGAAGTAGGTGAGGTACTCGAAGTGGACGCTGCAGGGCCCCGCGAGGTCGACGATGAGGCTGCCGTTGTCGGCGAGCGAGAAGGCGGTGACGGTGGAGGGGAAGAGGCCCGCGGGGAGGCCGTAGAGCGGGAGGAGCTCGTAGAGGGTCGCGTTCTTCTCCGGGGGCGGCGGCGGAGTCGAGGGAGTTGGGGTCGGGGAAGGGGGCGGCGGAGTCGAGGGAGTTGGGGTCGGGGGCGGCGGCGGAGGAGTCGAGGGGGTTGGGGAAGGCGGCGGCGGAGTCGAGGGGGTCGGGGACGGAGGCGGCGGCGAAGTCGAGGGGGCTGGGGTCGGGGGCTCCGCCGACGCCGCGGCCGCCACGCCGGCGAGCAGGAGGAGGGGGAGGAGGAGGAGGAGGAGGAGAGAATTGGGCGGCATTGGGGGGAAGAGGGAAACTGAAATGTGTTTTTTTTTTCCGGTCTCTCCTCCGTTTCTCTCTACTACTAGGTGGGAGCCTGCCCAGCTGTCTAGCTGATGACCTGTCGCCGGATGGGTTTGGGTCAAGGATGTCTTGCTTTCCAAGTTGGAGCACCGCCGGTGAGGCGCTCCAAGAGCCCAAGACCGACGGGAAATGGCTTGAAGCAACCAAACTCAAAGCTCGAAGTCTCGAATCAACCAGATGGATATACCGTCAGACTCAACTTACCGCTGCATCACGTTTACACAAACAAGGACTGGTCATATCTCTCTTTGGCTGCTATTTTTGCGTTTCGTTAGTTGAGCCGTTTCAAGTGAGCCGAGGAGACATTTTAGACCATTCTTTTTTGGACAAGGGGTGCATATGTATTCGGCTCGGCGCACTGAAATTTTCATAGAGCGTAGCTAAGTATAAATGATGGAAGTCTAAGCGTATCTCTCTAATGGGTCACCGCAAACGCATCGCGGCTGTCCATTGGTGTCCGCTCATATAGATGGCAGGGACCAACGGCCGCAAACGGGCGTGAGTTTGCGAACATTTTAGGCTAGGTTTGGAGTCCACATGGACTAAAGGTGCATCCTCCTATGTCTGTTCCAGGCCCATGCTAGTGACCCACCGCCCTCTAGCCGATCCTGTCTGGTCCTTCCTTCTTAATGGGGATGGGTGGTCTCCATCCTCATGCCCAGCCCCACTACCCCACTCCCAAACCAAGTGGCTAGGCTCACTTCTTAGCTTCGTAGTTTATTGTCACATGTTTCATCATATTAGCATCCTTTTTACTAGAGGTGGTTTTCGTCTCATCCTGTTTTCGTCCGTCGTCTGTACGTGCGTGGTGCGCCTCTGCCGATCGCTAGAAATAAAAACCGAACCACGCACGCACCCACCCATCCACGGTCCTTGCCACGCGAAATAAAAACCGGCCAGGAAAAACAGTAGCCACATACACATGCACGATCTCAGAAACCAATACAGCTTCCTTCTCCGGATCGAAGGAGGTTTGGGGGCTTTGCTAGGGTTTCTCTCTAATGTCCCATATATATTTCCCACCCCAAACTCGTGAGTCTCTATATCATCTATCGTTCTTTCATGGACGTACTTGATTGACGGATCGTTAGTTGTGCTCGCGGCACTGCGGCAGCCGTGGTACAGCGGCAACATGAGGGACATGCTGGGCGAGACGAGGATGTGCAACACGCCCACAGACGTAGTCATCCCACCTTCGATGTCAAGGTCCTCCAGCACACCATCTTCTCCACATACGACGTACGTACGTGTGCTAATTTAATTCTTGCAGGCCAGGAGCATGCCGCTGAAGAACGAGCTGCTCGCCGACGTCTGCATCGGCACCACCGCCTCTCAGACCTACCTCCCCACGTACTACTTCCAGACCGAACACATGCAGCGGCAAGACATGCGAGTACAACCTGATCGACGGTGCTCTCGCGGCCAACAATCAGGTACGCAGTTAAATGTTCTTTGCTCTGTCAGAGATATTCAGTATATGCCGCCTTGCCTGAGCGCGGATGCGTCAGTGGTGAGCAGTGAGTAGTGACCAGCTGATCAGTAAGTATCTGATTGTGCGTGTGAGAGATGAAGACGAAAGTTATGATGACACAGATCACCAAGAAGATGATCTGCAAGGACAAGGAGGAGGTGTACCCGGTGAAGCCGGCAGACTGTGGTAAGTTCCCGGTGCTGTTCGTCGGGACGGGCTCGACGTCTGACCAGGGTTGTACACGGCGCAGTAGTGCACCCGGTAGGGCATCATCCGGTTGCTGCGCAACAAGGGCATGGCGCCCATCATCGACATCTTCATGGCGGCCAGCTCGGACCTCGTGGACATCCACACCGCCGTGCTCTTCCAGTCGCTGAACAGCGACAATAACTACCTCCAGATCCAGAACAACTCGCTCCAGGGTGCAGCAGCCACGGTGGACGCGGCGACGCCCGACAACATGCGGGAGCTTGTCAGGATCGGCAAGCGGATGGTGGCTCAGCGCGTGTCGAGGGTGAACATGAAGACGGGGAGGTACGAGGAGGTGCGGGGTCTAGGAGCAATGCCGACGTGTTCGCCGAGTTCGCTAGGCAGCACGTTTTGGTGCTGGCGTGGCACCGATTTTTTTGATAGGTGTAATATGCGTAACAATTAAAAAAATAGACCATAGCAACGCATGGGCATTCAACTAGTTTTCATGATTTACAATGACTTTGGGAATTTTTCAAGAGAGCCCATTTTATCGGGTTATAACTCTACAAGACAAAAACTCCGTTTTGTGTAATTTTGCCTTTAAGAGACCTTTGCAAACTCAGAAGGACCTGTGTTTTTTCAATTAAAATTTTGTTTGTCAAGGAAAGGACCTAGGGCACTTTTACCTGACATGGAGAAGCACAAAGCCCAAGACGAGGCCCACAATGCGCGAAGAAGGCAATGCCACGCCATGCGGCCCATCTGGTACCTTGATGCTCTTATGTCGTTGATCTTCGCGTCCCTGAACTCCTTATGACCTAAGAACACCTATATATATTCCCATTGGCGATTCCGTGACAGGGAGGCGATGGAGAGACAAAACTTATAGAACAGAAAAATAGAAGCATGATCCCCGAATATTGGAGGGGGAAACATTGTTAGAGTCACTCTCGGTGCATTTCTATCTTCTTCGACTTCATCAACATCGTCTCCATGATTAAGAGGGGCTAGTCCATCCCCAAACTATGGTGTGTGGCAGTAGGTTGAGCTCTCTCTCTCTCTCTCCTTATCCTCCATTATTGTCTTTACTATTCTTTGTAGGCACATCATGCAGCTATCTCATAGCTTCTCTATTCTTCTTGGACACATAATGCACCTATCTTGTAGGTTTCCTATGCATTGCATAGGAATCTGATTGGAAGAGATGGAGGGTTTTGTGCAGCCTCCATGTTCCCTTGGCTGGATATAACTTTTCTTCATCTTTATCTTCACTTTTAACTATCTTCTCTTACTTCATGATTATGATCTTGGAAGTGGCTTTCTTCTTGCATGCATACCATGCGTGTCACAACTCGATACGTTGGGCTGCAGATGCATACTGATGATGGTTGCATATTTTTACTATTATTGGTACTATATATGTTATTATTATTATTATTATTTATTTGAATTGGGGTGTAGGTCCTCCACGCCCGAATAATTGATAGTCATATCAATTTAATTTTTATAATTCTTCAATTTTATGCTTGGGTCCTCCGCGCCCGAATAATTGATAGCAATATCAATTCATATTAAACATTATCTATAGATTATATCAGTGCTTTTTTATTCAGGATTCTGCCCATGTCCTGCTATATCCATATGATCTTCTTCTGACAGATTGAAATCATACTTTATCTCATATTCTTTCTTCATTTCGTCAATTTTTGCATTAAATTCTTCTTGTAATTCTTTTAAATTTTCTTCTTTCGACTCCTCTTTTATTAATTTCGTGACTTCTTGGAATTTTTCATCTATTTTCATATCTATATGTTCAGAATCCAAAGGCCAAACCTTTTAAAAGGCATGATTTGTATGTTTGGTGCTTTGGGGATTCTTCTTCCTTTAAAAATAACAATTCTTCTTTTACCTTTGATGAAGTTGATGCTTCTCCTTTTGTATAATTTGGACTTGTTGGAATAGAGGTACCTACTCCTCTGGACTTCTGGATATGTTCTTTCGCTTTTGGTTCTATATAATAATTCTCTCCAATCATCTCTCTTGCTAAACTTAAAGCTTTATTGATATCATAGTATTTTCTCCATGTTAAATCATTATTTATTTTCCTTGCTTCCAGCTTATGCTTTATTATTTCTTCAAAGGTGAAATATATTCCTGGCTTGTTTCCATCATATAGGACATATAAAGGTATTAATTATTCTGTCTTAATATTTGATGATTTTGGTACTTTTTTGTTCATCATATTGAAATATTTCGCGAGACTATTCAGGATAGATAGCATTTAACCTGTTTTATCTCTTTTAACATTATACTGGAACCAAAAATTGTCTAATATGCATTGTTGATTTTTGTCAATAGAAATATGACCTTTAGGCTTGAACTTGAGTGTATTTGGGGGGAATATTTTTAATGAATTTTCTGAGCCAAAAGTGAACACTTTGGCCCCATTGGGAAGTAACCCACGCTTCATTCCTGCAATATTGATGCACGAGAGAATATATCAGGTAAACTATTATCTTTTCCTTTAATATGCTCAAAAACAACTTTATATCCATTCCCTGTTATAATATCTTCAAATAAAACCCATCTTCTAGTAGAACTTTTCTTACTATTGATTTGGTTATAATATCTACATATTGCTTCACAATCTGTTTCGTACTGTAAATTCTTTAAACCCTAAATATAACCTAAATGCATTTATTGCATGGACTACTGCAAGGATTTCCCTATCGATATTATTCACTGTTTTTAATTTATAACTTCTAGAGGCATACCTACATATTTTCTCTTCTGCTTTTGGGGAATATTTATTAGTTTTTTGCTTTAATATAGCACCCCATCCTACTTCGGATGCATCTGTTTCGATAATAAAATAGTTATCTTCTAATGGTAACTCTAAGGGTTTCAAATTTTTCATTTTTTCTTTTATGGCCTTGACTAATTTTATGTCTTCTGAATTAAAATATTTTTGGCCATTCTTTCTTAGTTTAGCATACAAAGGTCCGGCAAGCTTTGCTAGGTTGTCTATGTTATTTCTTGCATAATTTACAATCCCTAAAAATTGTTGTAAAACCTTTTTATCATTCATGGTATCAGGGAACTGTAATATTTTCTTAGCAATATGTTCTTGCAAATATATTTTTCCTTCTCCTATTTCATGTCCAAGGAAATTTATTTTCTCTTTGCAAATTTCCATTTTCTTTTTAGATAATATTAACCCATTCTGTTCTACCTTTCTAAAGAAAACTTCAAGGTGGGCAATATGCTCTTTATATGACTTAGAGAAAACCAGTAAGTCATCTACATATACTAATATAAATGCTTGATTCTCATTAAATATATTTTGCATCTTCCTTTAAAACAGTGCAGGCGCATTCTTTAATCCTAATGGCATAACTAGCCAGTCATAATGACCTTGAGGGCAGGTAAAGGTTGTCCATGGGATTGACTCTTCGGACATTTTTACTTGCCAAAACCCGGCCTTTAGATCAAACTTGGAAAAATATTTGCTTCCTTGTATTCTGTTAATCCATTCTTGCTTATTCGGTATATTGTATGCATCATCTATGGTATTATCATTAAGTCTTTTGTAGTTTATAACCATTCTAGACTTGCCTCTAACTTCTTCAACATGATTTCTAACTATAAAAGCAGCTGAAACGATGAGGACTTCTACTTTCTCTAATTGCCTTTAATTTTAATAATTCTTTGATATGCATTTTAAATTCTTCTTTATCTTTGGGCGTAGATTCTATTGGTCCTGACTTGATTATATAATCAGGGTTTATAATATTTATTTTGCATACTATGGAATTCTTATCCCAAAGTTTTATTGGTATTTCCCCAATGATTTGAATATCTTCTAATCTTTGCACAATCTCGTCTATATCACTCTTGGATTTTATATCTCTATACCAATTTGGCGAGAACGATTGTAATCCTATACACTCGGTGCATGTATTTTCTATATGATATTCTTCTATGGTATTACTTGGTTCCTCATTTTTACAGTCTTCGGGTGGCTCTGCACTATTTTCATCATCTAAATTGGATATTTCTACATTTTGTAAAGATTTTCTTGGCTTTCGCACCTTAGATATGTATGGAACATTACCTTGATATGGAATGAATGTAACTCCTTCATGTATAATAGTGGTTTGTAAAGATTGTTGTAAAAATCTTAATCCTAGTATCATATCATCACTTATTACCTACAGATCTCTAATTGTAATTTCATCTATTATATACTTTGTGCCGTTTATGTAACTTTCAATATTATATGCCAATTGATTATGAATTTTCTTTATGCCGGGCATATCTGTGGACACTTAAGCCTTATTATCGTCTATAGTTTGAACTATTTCAGGGCATCTTACAAAATATTTGTCGTGGATAATATTTTTTGTGCAACCTGTGTCTAATAATGCTAATATTTTATAGGAAATATTAGGATTTAACATTATTTTGACTGGATTCTTATTCCTAGTACTTCTTTAAATGGTAAACGTACAATGTATTTGCTTCCAAAACTAGTTATAGCATCCTTTAATTGAATTAGCCTATCTCCTTTACTTTCTCTTACCGTTACCATTTGATCCTTTAATTCTGTATTTTTGGTAGTATTATCTTCTTGCTCTATCTTACCACTATTATTTTCTAACTTATATTTTAGTTCCTCTATTTCTTCCTCTAGTTTGTTAATCCGATTTTCTAAATTTCTAACTCTACTAGATAATATTTGGTCTCCTAGCTCAATTTCTACTTCTTGTCTCCAACCTTAATTCTTTGATTTTAAACAAGAGGCACAAGCTTGCCTTGAGCATATGCTACAAGTATACCTATTTTCTTGACTTGGATAGTATATACAAAAGGCACATTTTATACTATAATCACCTTTACCTCTAATCCAATCATGTTTACATTCTACTTGGTTCATCATTTCTACTTTTAATCCTGCAAATTCATCTATCAAATCAACATCATCTTCACGTGACTCATCTTCTAAAGTCTGATTTTCTACTTCATCATTTTCTATGATTGAATATATTGACTCGTCATCTTTTATTTCATCATCACATACTAATATATTTTCATTAACACTATCTACAATTAATACTCTTTCTTGCTCTTCGATTTTACTGGAGTACCTTTTCTGGTCTTTATTAGGACATGTTTTACTTAGGTGGTCAGGTGAGTTGCATATAAAGCACCTACATGTACTATCATAAGTCTTTCTAGGATTATACCTTCTTACATTTTTTTTATGTAAGAAAGGAGCCCTATTGTCTGACCTTCTTAGAAAATATCTTCTCTTTATCCTATAATTTCTACTATCTCTTCGTTTAGGTTTATAATGTTTTTACTCCTATGTCGTTCTTCTCCATATGATAGTGGTATTTAGACTATGTTATTGCAAAAATTGTAATCTGATTTCTTCATAGATCTTTGGGCTTGAATGCTTGTACATACCTTTCTTAGTTGTTTAAAAACAAATGTGATGGCTTGGGATATATTTATAATGGATCCTTCTGTTTCTTTCTTATATTCTTCGAATATTATAGATCCTAAAGGGTCGGGTAATTTATTAAAATATCTCTCAACCACGCCTCTATTATATCCTTGCTTAGCAGTGGTAGCATTATATAAATAATGTTGAGAGAATTCTTTTATACCTTTCCAACTTGTTAAAGTTAATTTTTCTATTTCTCTCAGTCGTTCATTTTGTAATGCGATGAATCCTAATTCTGGGTCTTCTGCTATGATTATGCTTGATATAACATTAGCAAAGTTATTTGGGTTACTCCCAGCTCTTTTCAGCTCTTCATAATTGACAGGATATGTTTCTGCCCATTGTTCCCATAGAATCTTTGCAGATTCTCCTAAAAATGTTTCAAGATAAGTTAACATGTCTTCTACTTTGGTGCCTATATTATGTTGGTTTTGTATATATTTTTGGACTATTAACCCTTTCCATATACTGAGGATATTCGGCCAATCTATCGGGTCATGGGCTGCTAAATTTAATATTGCACCATCATTTCTAGTATTTTGAAATTGTACCGGCTTTTCAAAGTTTATTATTTTGGTACCCATATATCTATATTGTTCAGGAATGTAAGATGGTTGGAAATCATCTTTTTCTGGAGGCCATTTTCTAGCTGACCTAGTTGATCTTTCTCTTTTTCCTTCTCTCTTTACTGAAGTTTCTCCATATGTATTTCCTTTTCTTTTATTATTTTCTACTTCCATGGCTTCCATCGTATTTTCTAAATTATGTAAACCTACGTCATCTAAGGAGTTTATAAAATCATTGTATTCTTCAACCTCATCATACCTTTCGTTTTCTATCCACATTTCTTTCATCAAATCTTCTTCCTCCTTATAACTTTCAGTTAATAATTTATTGTTTATATCCCATTGATCCTCTTCACTTATACTTTTATCCTTGTGACTTTGGTCAGTATTATTGTTTTTATTCCTCTTATCTTTTTCTTCCGGCGCTATCTTATTATTTAGCATGATTGAACTCCTAAAGGATGAATTCTTCTCATTTTTTAATTTCTTCAATCTTGCAATTTCTCTAATGAAAAACAATTCCTTTTCTCTAATCTTAGGCCAGTCTTTCGTCGTTGAGTTATTATACTCCCAATTTATATGTTTTAATTTTTCTTCACAATGTTTTATTTCATCATCTACACATGTCTTTTCCATGCATTCTGTTGAGGTATTATTCCTATTATCACTAAATTCCGAGTCTGACATGAGCGATTCTGTGTCATCTAAGGATGCGGCTTTATAATTTGTGAACCTGATGCTACTACTTCCTTCGCAATTTTGATAACTGATATAGGTTTCAGGTTGCTTTAATTCTTTCTTTTCTATTAAATCACCTATATTCCATTCTTCTCCTGCTCTTTCTTCAGAACTTACTTTAAGAGGACTCATAAATTTAATACCTTTAGACTGCATGCTTTCAGTTACATCATCTACATTTACTCTATATCTGGAACTACTTTTATTAGTAAGTCTTCCTATAAATTCTATGCTTACTAGGATTTTCCTTTAAAATCTTCATATCCCTTAGTCTGAAATCCAAAACTCATTTTATCAATAAATTCTTTCACAGGCATCATTAGGTCTGGAGCTATGTAGGTTATTAATCTATTTTCATTCATATCTCCTTCCATAAAACTTAACGCTGCTTTATCTACAGATCCCCATCTTTTGTCTAATAAGGTTATTAAAACCTTTGCTCCTAACTTCTTTCTCGTCATTCCTTTGACTCCTATGATATACATATCTTGATGGATATATTTATAACCACAATATTTGAGTTCATTTTCAATATTCCTACTTACAATTTTTAGATCTACTGGATGTGTTAATACACTTAGTTCAATTTCTCTAGATATCCTATATAAACCACTCCTACTTTCGAACATTCCCATGTGATAAACCTGCTGTGGTTTTATTTTTCTTAGCGTATCCTTCTGATACCTGTCTAGGTCTCTTTTCAAGTCTATAACTTCTTCTAAATTAATGTCATCGGCATTGCTGCATGACATTCTATGCCTTAATGCTAAGGGTTTTGAATCTTGTCTTACTAATTGGATATTTTTATCTCTTCTAGTGAGGCTTTTAGATATGTCCATTTTTCAGAATTTATACTTCTCGCAGATGCTATTATTCCAGACGAGGCTAACACAATATCTTTGTTACTTTGTTTGCTATTTAGTTTTCCTAAAATCTGAATTAATAACTGAATGATTGTGTTATTTTGCCTTATTATTATCTTGGAGTCTTCCTTTGGTGAATCATGATCTGAAAACCCGATGGGAGGTGTCAAATATTTGGCTACTTCGTTTAGTGCTTGATTATATTCGGACATGCAAATTATGAGAGAATTAAGGTTTTTACCTCTTGCACTAACTTTTTAATTTTAGATATGTCTTGTCTTGTGTCTGTGCCAGATAACAAGTCTTTATTTTTATTTAGACAACTTCCTATACTTTTCCCAATGGACTGCATTTCTTCTTTAATATAATCGTTATTCTTACTAACTATGTTTCGTCTTGCTTTTCCTTCTTCTAGCTTATATAAAGCTATATCAATTTTATTATTCAACCCAGTATATTTTTCAGCAAGCTTTTGATTTTCTTTAAATAAACTTTCAAAATTTTGGTCTAAACTGTCTTGTCTTTTTCCCCAAGATATGAAGAAGTTATATATTAGATCAACCACTATATTTAACTGGATGTGAGAAGTATGCCAACTATGCTCCTCAGAGGGATTTATTATACACTTTATATCAATATTTTCTTTAGTTTTTATTATCTTACCTGCGCTAACTTCTAAATTTAGATACTTTAACCTTTCAATAATTAAACACTAGCTCTGATACCAATAATACACGAAATAAAAATATATTAAATAATATAAATACGAGATTATAAAATTTTATATTTAGTGATTTATTAGCGTTGCTTTTGATATATTAAAATTAATATTAAACTGTACGTATATACTGCAGGATCTTCTATAGGCTGGCGAGGCCGACAGACAAGCGAGGGTGTTCGCAGTGGTGTAAAAGTCCTACTTGGTACTCATCGTATTTCTCACTATATTGCTTCAGGAGTAGATAAGTTTCTTTCCCTAGATTGTTTTTAGTCAAATTTATATGGATTGTTCTCTTATCGTCTTCCCAGGCAGTTTCACCCAGAGAGAACACTTCTCTACGGCTACCAGGTTCTCGTTTAAACGCCACACATAAGGCTTTAACAGAGAACTACACGCAGAGGTTTCTCCTATAGGATCCCTAGCATAAGAACCCATCCCATATAAACATGCTTAAAAATAACAAGGGAAACACGAAACTACTTTATTTCCACAATATAGCTTACATACGGTTTTCCCTTTCGGGAAACCCCCGAAGGGCTTACACGAAGATAGAATAATTCACCTTACAACCTCTACAAGCTTATGGTATAAGTGCCTTCAGTATAGAGGCTTTTATTACATGGAGAGTGGTTATTACTACTAGTGAGCTGAGAGTTTGATGGCTGAGTCGCACTGGCTCTCCGCTCTGCTGGTTGCTGGTTTGCTGGTGCTGGTGTGTGGTCCTTCTTCGCTGCAAGTGCCCCTTTTTATAGGCGAGAGATCAGCCTCCCAGAGCCTTCTCCTCCATTATTGTCTTTACTATTCTTTGTAGACACATCATGCACCTATCTCATAGCTTCTCTATTCTTCTTGGACACATAATGCACCTATCTCGTAGGTTTCCTATGCATTGCATAGGAATCTGATTGGAAGAGATGGAGGGTTTTGTGCAGCCTCCATGTTCCCTTGGCTGGATATAACTTTTCTTCATCCTTATCTTTACTTTTAACTATCTTCTCTTACTTCATGATTATGATCTTGGAAGTGGCTTTCTTCTTGCATGCATACCATGCGTGTCACAACTCGATACATTGGGCTGCAGATGCATACTGATGATGGTTGCATATTTTTACTATTATTGGTAGTATATATGTTATTATTATTATTTGAATTGGGGTGTAGGTCCTCCACGCCCGAATAATTGATAGTCATATCAATTTAATTTTTATAATTCTTCAATTTTATTCTTGGGTAACTTTATGTAATTCCTTGGTGGTGTAATTTGTGTTTTATTAATAAGATGAGTATATGAGATTGCAAATTTCAGTATGTGTTTGATGTATGTAGATGCGTATTTCAACCCCATTCATGTACTATATGTGTTTTGATCAACTAGTATGCAAAGATGTGTGTGGGAAGGGGGCATGTGTATTAGATAGAGTAACTGGTAGTAGCAATGATGCAGCGCTGAGTTGATGTAGAAGCGCTTTGTTGGGAACCCCAAGAGCAAGGTATGAAGGAGCACAACAGCAAGTTTTTTCTCAGTAAGAAACCGAGGTTGTTGAACCAGTAGAAGAAAGGAAACGTCTCAAAGGTGTTGCAACCAACATGGAAACCTGCACAATACAAACTCAAGACTTTGCCCCAACAATCAGTGAGGTTGTCAAGCTCACCGGTTTGCTGTAACAAAGGATTAAACATATGGTGTGAAAGGTAATGGTTTGCAGCAAGTAAACAGGTAACAGTGGAGGATGTATCAATGGTAAAGATTGAGCCAGGGTCCATAGTTCACTAGATATGCTCTCCTTAGATAAACAACATGGCATGAAGGGCAAACAAATTACAGTAGGGCAATTGACAGGAACTGAGCAAAGCATAACAATGCAATACCAGACAAAAAGATCCTATGAGATTTGATTGGGCAATACAACAATATACATAGACCGCCATCCAACTGCATCTATGACTAGAAGTCCACCTTCAGGTTATCATCCGAACCCCCTCCAATATTAAGTTGCAAGAAACAGACAACTGCTTTAAACAAAGTGTGTAAGGTAAACAATCCACTTGTTCCATGAACAAGAGACTATTGTTTTCTCTCTAGTAGAAACAACACATCTACAACCGAAGAGATTTCTGTCACTTCCCTTGGAAACTAGAGGCATGAACCAACTATTGAGCATAAATACCCCCTCTTGGAGTCACTAGCAACTACTTGGCCAAGATAGCTACTAACAACGGAGAGCATGCAAGATCACAAACAACACAAACATGATAGTATCAAATAGACAATACCATTAATCAATCTGACATAGTAATCTCAATATCCATCGGATCCCTGCAAACATAACATGCATGATTACAAATAGATTAGTTCTTGATCATGAACAGAGCTCACAAGATCTATACATGAAAGTACAAGGAGGAGATACAACCATCTAGCTACTACATGGACCCGTACTTCAAGGTGGAACTACTCACGCATCATACCGGAGAAGAAGGCCTCCAGGATGATCTCCCCTCCGGCAGGGTGCCGGGAAGAACTTTAGATCCCCCTGATCTAGGGACGATGGTGGCGGCGGCTTCAGAAGGTTTCATGGAGTTTTGATCGGGTGCCTAGGGTTTCTGCCTCAGGGGCTTATTATAGGCGAAGAGGCGAGGCAGGGGGGCCGCCAGGAGGGCCACACCCTGCCCAGACATGGGCTGGGACCACCCGCCCCTAGGGGGGTTTGGCCGCCTTGTGGCGCCCCTCCGCCTCGTCTTCTGGCTTCGTCTCGCCCACGGTAAAATATTGACTTTGGATTTTGTCCCGTCCAATTCCGAGAATATTGTTTTTCTGCCTTTCTGGAACCAAAAACAGAAGAAAACAGGCAACTGGCACTGTGGCAACTTATTAATAGGTTAGTTCCAGAAAAGATATAAAAACACCTCAAAGTGTAGACAAAGCAAAGCAAAGTAGATAGTAAACAAGCATGGAGCATTAAAAATTATAGATACGTTTCCGACGTATCAAGCAACTAGACAGTGACAGAAGAATTGGTATCTACTAAGGTTTTAACTTTTCTTTTGTTAACTCACTAGGGATAATGAATTTGTGTATTATTATCATCTAGTGACAACAAAGATGGGATCTTATGCTAGAGGTAGCACATTTGTTATTTAACACCATGTTAAAAACTAAAAGCAATACTTTGTTTATCTTAAATCTAATTTGTAGAATTTTGTTTTACTAGAGGAGTATTAAAAAGATATGTTGCATCATCTTTACTATAAGAGTGCTATCCATATTAATGTGAATCAAGCACTTCTTAGAAGGTTTCATCAATTATATTGTTTTGTAAAGTTGTTTTCCATGCCACCATGTTGATGAGACAATAGATATGTGAATTGGAGAGGCGGGAGAGGAAAATCTTGGTCCTCACACCTCTCACCTCCTTTCTCTTGCTCTTGTATTCCCAAAACAACATGACCAATCAGATCGGGAGCACCGAGCATTCCCCACCACCCTAACACGATGGCGGTGGGAGTTGAGGGAAGAGCTCCCTTTGGGCCCCATATGGGCCTAGGTGGGCTGCCTCAATGCAGTGGAGGCGCCCCTCGTGGATGGAGGAGCGGGAATTGGTGTCGGGGGTGGCGGAAAGGGTGGCATGCCTGATATAGTGCGGTGGGGAGGATTTACAGGCCCAATTCGGGTTCGTACGGGCCGATGAGGGCCTGGTGTGTCACTGCTGCATTCGGTCGGCTATCGACGGCAGCGGTGGATGTCGTTCCCTCCCACGTACTACTGTACTGCCACCCCTCACCGGAGTTCCTTCTTTCTTGGTCTTATCAGCCTTGCAACAGGGGTCACGGTGAGACGACAGTGGTGATTGTAAGACCATAGTGGCGTGTGCTGGTGGGTGACAAGATTGGTGGAACTGCTATGGATCTCCCGGGAGTGTTGTCCTTTGAGGATCGGGAGAAATCTCTGTCGTTTCGGCACCAATGTGGTGGTGCCTGCGGATGTCGTTGTCCTTCATGAAAGGCGTCGAATGTCCTCTTCCCCACCTCTTATAGCGTACCAGGGATAACCCTAGGACCAGTCCGGGCAGCAGCATCGTCATTGTCGCTTTCCTTCTTGGTGGTGCTGCCGAGTACACGACGTTTCTTGGAGATTGCGAGCCATCTTAATTTTCGTCGAGTCACCACTGTCATCATTGTTTTCTCTTAATTTTTATTTTTTGTTTTTTTGGGTTTCTGCTGTTTGCCCCAGCAGTGGCCTAGAAGTTATATCAGATGGTTGCTATATTAATATAGCAGGATGAAAGCCTGTTTTGAGAAAAAAAATTAAAAGTTTAGACAATGATGTATCCTATAAACGTGTAAAATATTTTATATTATGAGCAACACAAGAATGACAAAAGTGTGCATCTAAGTATGCATAGTTTCAAATCTCGGAATTTTGTATGATTTTGTCATTTTTAGCCCACAATATAAAAATTTGTGTTGCAATTTTGCATGCTCGTAGGATACACCATTGGCTATGCCCACATTTTATTTTTAGATTTTTCTAAAACTTGTAAATATGTTTTCTAAAAAATTTAAACGAAGGAAGCACCAGGTCTCGAAAGCTAAAGACACCTTTCGTCGAAACTCTCTATTCCATGCGTTTTATATCCTTTTTTGGAAAGAGAATACGGTAGAAGAAGTCCCCATAACGATTTTATTCTTTTAAATAACAAAAACCCAAATCCGCTGTTTTATAGCAGGAGTAGTGTTTTTACGGAGATTCACACTACAACACGGGGTATCATGCTATTATTGTCAGTGGTGAATCATAAGTCGAAAAAGGTATAATAGAATAAAATATCCGACTGAGTTGCCTTCGATTGAAATTTCTCTCTTCTGTAGCGAAATTTCTCGGTTGTCTGGGGTAGAGGAAATAGGTTGCAATCCTACGGCACGCACACGAGTGCGCGGTTGGGCTCCCGACCCGTTCCCCTCGTCGCCCCCGCGAGGCGACAGGGGAACCCTAAGCTTCCGCCGCCGCCGGCCCCCCTCATCCTCATCTCCTCCCCTCGCCGCCGCCAGGAGGGTGCGCCCGAGCGAAGCCCGGCCGGCGCCGGCAGCGGCGGGGTGCTCTCGTCGTCTTCCTCAGGGGATGGGTCGCGGGGTCGTCCGCCCGGGGGTGCGTGGTGCCGGGCGTCAGGGCGGCGTTCCTGTGGCGGCGCGACGGGCGGCAGGGCTGGGCCGGGGCTTGTGCTGGCCGGTGGTGGCCTAGGCTGCGGCCGGCGGTGCTGCTGTGGCCTTGTGTTGCTGAGCGCGGCGGTGTAGATCCTCGGCAGTGGCGAGCTTGGGGCGGAGGTCCTGCTGCGGTGGGGGGTGGGTTGGCGCGGCGGCGCGACGGTGGGCGGCGGGGCAGAGCTGCGCAGCGGCGGTAGGCAGAGCTTGGGGTGGGCAGTGCCATGGCGGCCCAGATTGGGCCCAGATCTGGGTAAGGCGGGCCGGCCGACCTGCCTTGACTACTCTGCAGATCTTGGCGAGTAGTATGAAAGAGACCCGCGGCACTCTCGGCCGGCCTGTTGCAGCGGGGCTGGAGACTTTACGGGCCTGTCGGGGCCCGGCCGGACCACCATGGAACTGGTATGCCTCTGAGGAGGCTTTACGGACCCGCTGGGCCCGGCCGGATCTAGGGAGGACCGGTGTGTTTGCGGCTGCGTCCGGTCGACTACCGCATCTGGCGGTGGAGGAAGTTCCCTCCCGCGCGGCCGCGGTACTGTGGCTTCTTTTTTCTCTCTACCTGTCCCGCGATTTTGCAGACCTCGTGATGGCTTACTCGGTGAGGCGGTGATGATGGTTTCGGGACCGGGTGGCGCATGCTCGTGGGTGGCATAGCATGGTGGTGACGAGGCCTCGTCCTTGCATGTCTCCGGTGCAATGGCCCGTCCGGGGGTTGTGGATTGGGTATCGGGAGAAATCCTTGTCGGCTCGCCCGACTCCGATGCGGTGCCGCCCGTGGGTGGCATCTTCCTGCCTAGAGGGCATCGGGGCTACCCTCCTTCTACTCCCCTCAGTGTGCCGGGGGAAACCCTAGGGCCAATCTGGTCCGGGCAGCAGCGGTCGCGTTCCCTCTTGAGGTTGCCGCCTGGCGCTTGACGAGTCGGAGCTAGGAGCGTGGTGGACATTCTTCGGCGAGCGCAGCGGTGGCGGGCTAAATCATCTTGTCGATCCGTTTCCGTCTCCATTCCTTTCTGTTTTTTCCTTGTTTTAGTTCAGGCGTGTGTGTGCTGCCGCCCCAGCACCGTGTATCGTGTTGTGTTTGGGCGTTGTGCTGTCTGGCCCAGCAGCAGTCTCACATGTGTGCTTTATTTATAA
Source organism: Avena sativa (assembly GCA_916181665.1). Classification (NCBI taxonomy): domain Eukaryota; kingdom Viridiplantae; phylum Streptophyta; class Magnoliopsida; order Poales; family Poaceae; genus Avena; species Avena sativa. The sequence continues at coordinate 293,801,195 of OV702296.1, forward strand.
AGCTGGGCGAAAGCCTATTTCGAGAAGGTTGCAATGCTACAAGTGAGTACAAGAAGATCTCACTCATTTATGGAAAAGTAATGCTATATTTTTTGGCGGGTAAAGTAATGCTATGTTTGTTAGGTCAATATTCTAAACCGAGGTATTTTAAAACTAAGATATTTGATCGCCTCGCTAACAAGTATCCGATTTTTTTTCTCTTTCTCAGTTTCAAAAAAAGAGAGTCTCACTTCTCTTTCTCGGATAATAAAGAAAACCATAGTTTAAAGAATATTTCGGTTTTAAAAACTCATTATTTATTGGATCCAAATACCTTAAAATACTTTATATTTCTGTATTTTCAGGAACCGGAGCATTTTCTCAATATTTCAAAAAAAAAAAAACTGGATAGGAAACGGGGCATAGCTGCAAAGAGTTGCAAGGCATGCAGAAAGAAATGTCATATGTAATCGATGACCGCGATGACCTGGAGTCACTCAACCATGTTGTAGTAACCAAGGAAATACTCTCTCCGTTTCAAATTATAAGATGTTTTAGCTTTGTGAAGCAAATGTATCTATAGCTTTGTGTAGTAACTAGTATCTTTTTGAAACATCTATAAATTAGTTTAGATACATTTGTTTCACAAAATTAAAACATCTTATATTTAGAAACGGAGGGAGTAGGAAACAACAATGAGTTGCAAGTCGTCCGGAAAAGGCTAATAGATGTAAATGAGCAACTAGTACCTTTTTTTTTCGCCTACCGTCGTTGCGATTGATCTGTTGCAATAATGGCTGGCACAAATTTCTAATTCTGCACCACATTTCATTATAAACACTAATTCTCCTTCTGATCGATCTATTCCGTGTTCATGTGATACTTTTCAATATGAATCACTATATTGTCAATGGTTTTTCCTTTGATTAATCTTCTGCTTCTTCTGCAGGGCTTGCAGGTGTTTACAAATGGACGAGCAAATATAGGTGTCAAAAGGAGAGACAGCTGAGACACACAGTATGTAATATGTTGACCAAGCTTGCGCCGGGGAACTTCTGTTAATTACCAGATGATGATGTTGTGTACTTAGCCATGTTTACACTCTGACTGCCACGACGGGGAAGGAAATGAGAGGACGGCGCCGCTACACTCTGGCGCCTGGGGTGCTTTCGCCGCCGCCACGCACGTCGCAGGCGCCTGCCTCTTCGTCTTCGGTCTCGCCGGCCGCGGGAGGCTATGGTTCTAGGTTTTTGTGCCTTGGCTCTGACTCAGAGTTCGACGGGGAGAAGGGCCTAGCAGATCGGGAGGCTATCGATGCGCTGGTGGACGATACCGGTGAGCTTGGGTGGACGACGGTCACTCGCCAGCGCCGGCGATCAGACGAGGAGCTTCGTTAGGAGTTCTGGGAGGAGATGGGGTTCCCAACCCCGGCTTCTCGGTTCTGGGAGAAGGGTTCTCCAGCGACGGCTTCTACTTCGCTGGCCATGGAGGCTCCTCCGAGGCGTGACGTTGATGCTGATCAGAGATCGCCGTCGTCGCGCCAGACTCGCCGTGGTGCGTCTGCTTCTCCGACCGGGATGGTGCTGGCCCGTGCACCTCGTGTACGGCCGTGGAAGGGGCAGCTGCCACCTCGGAGAGCCTCTGCACCGCCAATCCTTGGGGAGTTCATGGCAAGGGTGCTGGAGGAAGGGTGCTCGCGATCTGTTCCTGATCCAATTCTGCCGCTGCATGAACCGTCAGTTCGGGGTTAGCCTCTCCCGCGGGGAAACTGGTCTGGTGCAGCAGTCATGAGGGCAGCACAAGCTGGTGGTCCCATTGGGTCTGACTCGGACCGGTCTTGTTCCTGGAAAAATATAGCGATACGTCTACGTACGGCCTGGTATCGGGAATTTCCAGAGCCTCCGCCTCCTGCCAAGCCGCCGCCCTCGCAGCCAAGATTCGTTGCTTCATTGACGCCGGCCCGTGCTCCTCCACAGCTGCCAAGCAGGACCTTCGCCGAGGTTGTTTCTCCAGCGGCCATGGCAGGGAGAGGCCAAGGTGCTAACCCTAGGGGACCACCTCCTGGGCGGGTGTCTCGCGGAAAGCCGGCGCCCCAGGCTGGGCCTCCTGCTGCAGCACCATCTGCAGGACCTACTGCCCCTGCGGCGACTTCTGCGGTGCCGGCCGCGGCCCCTTCTGCGCATGTTGTGGCGCCTGTTGCCGGGCCGGGCTCGTATCAGCCGACGTCGGGACCTCCGTTCTTTCCGCCGGGGGTTCAGTTTAGGTCCCCGCGGCCTACTTCAACGCGATCCAGGCTACCCCGTCTCGGCCTCTGCAACCGCCGTATCACGGACCGGCACCTATGTCCGCTGGTCATCAGTCCGCGGCTGTCATGCCGGGGGCAGCACCAGCTCCTATGTTCCAAGGTGGCATGTACGCCGGAAATCTATCGGGTGGGGCTCCGTCGCAGCCTGTGTCGCCGTTTGCTGTGGGAGTGGGCGCTGTGGCGCCGACTGTTCCGAAGAAGAAGAAAAATAAGAAGCAACCACAGATACGGGGGGCACAGCCGGTCATTCATGCCCGGCCTGATCAAAAGCTTCATCTTCAGCAGCATGGGGTCCCAGCAGTATAGGGTTCCACAAGTGCAGATTCCTCGGTCTTATGCCGTTCCTTCCACTCAGCAGACACCACGCTGGATCAGCAGCCGATCCAACAGCCAGTAGTCGCTTCACAGGGTCTAGAGGTACCATCTGGGGATATTGTTGGCAAGAAGAACAAAAAATTTGTTCGTTGTTGGAAATGCACGGTTAATACACATGCTACCAAGGATTGTAAGGCCGTACATTACTGTTACATTTGTGATTGTGTCGCTCACCCTACCTTGAGATGCCCGGTGCTGAAGCAGCCACGCGTGACTCTGTATATGGCTGGTATTGGAAGTGAGCAGACTTTGTTTACTCAGATTCCGGATACGGTGACTCGTGACCATCTGGCGCACAGTCAGACCCCTATTGCTCTGGTGCGAGTGACTGGCCCGATGGTTTCTGCGGATGTTGTTTAGCGGCAGATTGCCAGGAGGTGTCAGGGGCATGTTCAATGGAAGTGGGAGGCGCTTCCCTATGGAGAGTCTGCTTTCTTAGTGAGCTTCCCGTCGTTTGAGGATTTGGACAGGGTTGATGGAATCCTTATGACTGTACCGCTCAGCTTACTTTCTCGGTTTACAAGATGGAGGAGGTGCCGCATAAGTTTGAGATGCAGCAGGTTTGGCTTCATGTCGAGGGGGTACCACACATTTTACGCTCTTTCCAGGGTTTGTGGGCTGTTGGAGCCTGGAGGTCTCATGGGGAACACACTTGATGTGGATTTGTTCAGTCTGCGGAGGCGGGGGGGGGGGGGGGGGGGGGTGGTTCGCATTCTTGTGGAGATGTTTGATACAAAGCTTTTTCTGAAGTTGCAAGATTCTCTTGGCCACTATATTGTGTCTGATGCTGTGGTCAAGCATAAGGTGTTTGAGTTTCGTTTCTGGATTGAACCTGAGGGTTATATTCCGGAACCAGAGTTTGTCCCTTTCTTGTGGAGAAAAGGGGGTGATGACGCGGATGATGATGCCAATGGGAAGCCTTTGGAGGATGCTATGGATACTTCTGATTCTGCTACTGCCATTCAGGGGGTGGGTTCTGGTTCTTCCGCAGCCATGCAGGGTACTTCCGCGCCTACCTCTTCTAGTCAAGGGGTGCAGAGGGTCATTGTTGTCACTCCTTTCAATGCTTATCCGGTTACTTCGTGGGGACGAGAGCTTCTGGACGCTCTTCCTTTAGATTCCCCTCTTCGTGGGAAGGGTTCTACTTCAGCGACTCGTGTTTCTCCGGCTCAGCTACAGGAGGCTCTTCATTCTGCTTCTGCTCCTGTTATGCGGTCTTTCTTAGCTTCGCCGGCAAGGTCCAGGACGCATGTTTTGAGTAGATCCATTCCTTTTGTGGATTCTCGACATGTACTTGTGGAGGTTGTCCCTTCGGAGTCTTCGCGGAAGCTGACCCAGGAGGGGTTGGCTGCCCGCGACGTTCGTGACCTGGTTGAGGATGATGATGTCGTGGGGCTGACCTAGGAGGGGTTGGCCGACCGCGTTCCGGTGGACGACCGCGTGTCTCTGGTCAGGGAGGACCTGGAGATGCTTCTGGATGGGTGCCCCCCTTTGGAGGGTCTTGAGGCTTCGTTGGTTGATGGGGGTGATCGAACCCAGGAGGGGTCTGGGTTGCCTCGGTCTCCATCTCGAGCTTCTTCTCCGGGTACTGCTTCGCCGATTGCTGTGCAGGGGAGTGGTACTCCCTTCAGGCGGAGCGCGCGCCATGGAGTCGATGCCTCTGGGGCGTCGGCTACGGATGAGGACTCCATGGTCAAGGCCATGCGTCATAAGGCAGAGAAGAACTTAGATTCGTCAGGTATCACGAGTTCTTCAAAATCTTTTTTGTCTTTTTCTACTCCCGTCATTTCTTCTAAACTAGCCAATGTTGGCATTAGTTTGGGGAGTTCTGTGCAGGATGTACTTTTTTCTTCTAATGTTTTGCGACACATGGAGGTTGACCGTCTAACGGTTACTCCTAAGGTCGGCATTGTTCCTGATGCTTCACTGACCGAGGAGGGGGAGTTGCATGCCATAATAGATGGTCAACTCCTTTCTCACTTAGTTGGTGAAGTGTTGGAGGTGGACTTTGATGAGACTAGGATTGCCTCTATGTATGAGTTAAAAGCTTCTGGTCGGAAATCAAAGGTCCAGCGATCGCGCAAGAGATCCCGTGTATCCAAATATCCTATAGTTTCTCAATGAATGGAATGTTTTCAAATAGCAGAGGTCTTTGGGACTTGGCTAAACATTTATTCTTTACTGATTGTGTGAGAGACCATAATTTGGATTTTCTGGGTATCTCTGAGACTGGCAGACGTGATTTTTCACAATCCCTGCTCAATCGCCTTTTTGGTGGAGTGGACTTTACGTGGATATCACGTCCGCTGCGTGGTTGTTCGGGGGGGGGGGGGGGCTCCTGGTAGGCGTTCGAGATGAGACTATGAAAGTTTTAACTAGTTCGACGGGAGATTTTTGCATAAAACTCTATATCCGTAACAAGGCTGATAATTTCACATGGTCTCTAGTCGCTGTTTATGGGGCTGCCCAGGATGTTTATAAGACGGATTTTTTACGTGAGCTTGTGAACCTGGCAAAGGACAATCCATACCCTATTCTTATAGGAGGGGATTTTAATTTGCTGAGAAAATCAAAAAAGAAAGAAAATTTCCTCGTCTGTGATTTAATCGGCCCTAAGGGAGTAAATCCCTCATGAGAAAATTCGGGGTAGGTTCGATGAACATTGGCCATTTTTGTTCAATGCTGTTATTGACAGTCTGGACTTAAAGGAGGTTACAATATTAGGAAGACAATTTATCTGGGCTAATAGTCTTTCGGAGCCAACATACGAGAAACTAGATAGAGTGCTTATGGATACCGACTGGGAACATAACTTCCCTATGGTTACCGTTCGCGCTCTAGAGCGTATCGAGGCTTTCTCAGATCATGCACCTTTACTTTTATCTTTTGGATCGCCACCACGGAAGTCCATGAATGGGTTTAAATTTGAACTCGGATGGATGATCCGTGATGGTTTCTACGAGATGGTTAAGGCTATTTGGGTAAAACCGGTTGGTGGCTAAACGTCTATACTACAATGGAATAACAAAATGTGTGTTTTACGCAAGTTCCTTCGTGGTTGGGATAGGAATACAACTGGAATTCTCAAAAACGAAAAAATGGTACTAGACTTGTATCTTGGAACAATCTTCTTTTACGATTATCCACGATACAACTGTCGGATGGTGTGGACGCGTTCAAATGAAAATTACTAGAAAGTGGTAAATTTTCTGTTGGCTCACTTTATAGATCTTTGGTCCAACCGGATATCCCGGTCGATGATAATAGTAAGATTTGGAAAATGAAAATACCTTTTAAGACGAATTTTTTTGCATGGTATTTGCGTAAAGGTGTAATTCTAACAAAAGATAATCTTGCAAAAAGGAATTGGCATGGAATCCCACAGTGCATTTTTTGTCATCACAATGAGATAATTCTCCATTTATTCTTCCAGTGTAAATTTTCTCGTTCTATATGGTCATTCATCCAAATAGCTTCTGGTTTATCTCCTCCAAGTTCAGTAACCAATGTTTTCGGTAATTGGTTGCATGGAATTGTTGATAAGTACAAAATTTTATCTAGGATGGGAGCGCTCGCCATTATATGGTCGCTATGGCTGGGTAGAAATGACAAGATTTTTAATAACATTATGTCTTCACCTCTGCAGGTTATTTACAGAGCAACGACTTTTCTTTGATTATGGACTATTCTCCAACGTATGGAGTTTCGCGACTTATTTGTGGAGGGATGTACGCGATTGGAGGATACAACGTGGGATATTTTCTCCGGACATGGATGGCCGCGTGACTTGAGGATTGATCTGCCTTAGATTATGGACTTTTTTCATTAGCCTCTTTGTGTAATGCATGACTAGTCTTTTTCCTCTAGCTCTGTCGTTTGTGTGGCTGTATGCATCCTAGTTATGCAGAGGCCGGATATAAACATTAAACGTTTTCGTTAATATATGCGCTTATTTCCAAAAAAAGGTGTCAAGAGGATGGGCGAGCTTGACCTTAAAGTATTTGCAAATACTTGCGTCCAAGATTTATCGCAAGAGGATACACAATTTACTGCTTCTCTTTGTTCAAATTGGCAAGCTGAGGTTGCAAACCCAAAGTGGCACCCTTTTAAGGTGGTCATGGTAGATGGTATACCGAAGGTATGGACAGTCTCTCTACTACTCCTTTGACATGTAGGGGGCAGGGGGGGTGTTTGGTTCCCAACCATAATTTGCCAAGCCAAAGTTTGGCAATTTCGTATGGCGTTTGGTTTTTGGCACACTTTGGCTTGCCACACTTTATTAACCACATGGCCCGTCTATCATAGAGTAAGTTTATTGCCAAGTTTTGCCACACTTTGTGGCTTCTATTTTCTCAGCCACACTTTTGTGGCTGCCACACTTGCCAAAGTTAGGCTTGGCAAAGTGTGGTCGGGAACCAAACATGCCCGTAGTCTTTATGTCCTAGCTCTGATAACTTTCTTGTAGCACCTCTAGTCATGTAAATATTTACTTCTTTTTGTAAGACTTGCGAACATTTATCTGATTCCATTTGACACTACATGCATTTAACTGGTGTAGGAAATTCTTTTGGATGATGATGAGAAGCTTCAGAAGCTAAAAGAAGAGCAAAGTGAAGAAATATACACTTCAGTAACAAAGGCGCTTCTTGAAATCAATGAGTATAACCCGAGTGGCCGCTATGTTGTATCGGAGATGTGGAACTATAAGGGTGTCCGCAAAGCAAAACTGGGAGAAGCCATCAACTTTATCCTAAAACAGTGGCAGTCACATAAAAGGAAGCGCTGAGCGGTGTAGTTTTCGCTTTTTTTTAGAAAAGAGCATATATTGACATTAGAAGATACCAATTACACCCAGCCTCTGTAACAACGCATTGCCCTAGCGGCCATACGGATGCACAGAGCTAAAAAAGAAAGGAGAATTACAAAAAAGAAAAGTCCTGCTACGGTGATCCATTCGTTGGAACAACAATACTACCACCACCAAGACAGCACCAGAAGTCCAGCTTCTCCAAAAGCGGCGCCTCCAAGAATGGAACAGTGCACAAACACTGTCATCGCCCAATCACAGATGTTAGGTTTTCACCATGAAGAAAGTCCACGCTCTCAAAACAGTACCTTCAACAAAACCATTGCCAAGCACAACCAACTAAGGCCATACCCTGGGTTTTCACTCTAAAAGGTAGGACTGTGCACATCTCCTGTGTAGTCGCCCCCACTTGCATGCCACTGCTCCAAGTCACGAGTCACCAAGCCAATTTCTCATCACCACCCAGACTCGAACCACCATTGTCAGTCCTCAAAACTCGGTTTCCATGACATTCTCTGTCAGCACCATAGAACTAGAACATGCCCCATGATATTAACGGCTAACAGAGTTTCGAAGCTCTCCCTTACCCAAACGGTCAGAGTAAAAAATGGGTGCACACGACCGAATCCCTCCAATCCGGCAATCTCCAGACATTATTCGCCCATGGGAGTTCGCCGATGGAGCCTTCCGGAACTCACCATTCTGACCAGATCCATGAGGTCAGCATCAAGCAGATCTTCGTCTTCGCACGAGAGGAACCCTAGGACCGCCACCATTATTCAATCACACCATCATCCCCCCATGCCACAGACCGGAACAATGAAGGAGAAGGCAAGGCAATGCTAGAGACAAGTATAAGATCGGGTCAAGGTCCAGATTGAACCTATCTCGCTGCGCGCCCCACGACTACAATTTGTGGCTTCGGCTTGCGCCCACCATGGCCTCGCCGGGATCTCGCCGGCAATTAGGGTCAGAGGGCCGATCTAGGTCTTCCAAACGGAATCCCAACACCAGATCCTCCTCCACCAGATCGCCACCACGGAGAACCGCCGCCTCCACCCCGAGCCACCCAGATCGCAGCGGCCCGATGATGCAGATTCCGCCAGGATGAAGACACCCGCTGCCGTCCATCTCCCGAACGGGATCCAGGGGTATCCATCGCCGCCGACATCGAACGGGCTTTGCCTGTCGGCTCCCGCCGCTGGCGGCGGCGGGGGAGAGGCACGTTGGGGGGGGGGGGGTCGAGGATGGAGGAGACCGCCCCTGGCCACCGCGCGGGGGCGACCTCAGTTTAGAGGGGAAAATTTACTTTTCTGAATTATAGGCTAAAAAGTTTAACCATGTTTTAACATGATAACTTATCGATTTCCAACATAAGATCTCTTTTATGTGATTATCCTGTTATGGTCCATCTTACTAAACTATTACTAAAAATGTTGTGTTGAAGTGCCATTTCACATTTGGACATCTAGTGTTACTAGGCAAACATTGACTCTTGACCAAATTCTGCTACCAAATCCATATCATTTTTTGTTGTTGCCAACATCGACTCTTGACGAAGTTCCGCTACCAGATTCACATCATTTATTCACTTCCATATTCGCCTACAATGTTCATTTTGCACTCGCAGATCAAATTTATAAGTTCACATTGAAAGATTGCGAAAGTATAGATTGTATTGATATTGATTGTGGTGATTACATCGTGAGCCATTGGGTTGTTTATATAGTACTAGAAGACTTGGCGGCAAGAAGAGTACTAAAGATAGAATTGGATTACAAACTTAAACTACCAAATATAATGTAATCGTAATATACTCAAACACCCCTCCCCCGCAGTCGGATCGGTAGTGACGCGAACAGCAAGAGCGTCGCAGACGGTCTGACTGGAGCATAATCCAAAGTAGCGGACTGGAGAGGATGTCGGTGGATGCCGATGTCGATGTAGCCGAGAGTGAGGGCGCTGTAGTTGTGGTTTATGGTTCCGTTGGGGAAGGTGTCACCGTTGATGAAGTCGATGATGTTGTTGTGTTGTGGTCGATGTCGTCGTTGAGCCTGGAGAATTCGTCGTGCTAGTTGAGGTATACGTAGTTTGAGTTGGAGTAGTGGAGGTAGACGACACGCCTTGCCGAGCTTGCCAAACTTGGGAGCGCGCCAGGGACGAAGGCACACGTCGGTGGTGCCAATACCGGATGTACGAAGACAGGGACCATCACGAGCCATGCAAGCCAGAGCCAAAGGGAGAAGCAGAGAAATTCTCCGTGAACGGTCGGTGCGTAGAAGTTGTCCGCCGATTTGTCGGATTAGATGAAGTAGTTGCAAGAAGAAAATTAATTTAGTGCAAAATAAAAATTAGACCGCGACTCTGGCGGCGAGGTTGTGGTGGACGAAGACGAAGAGGTAGTTGTTGATGGCGATTGAGTTGTTACGATAGTCGATTTCGGAAATTAGACCCGTATTTTCCGCTTGTATGAGCGCGGCATCGCTCATGGAGAAGAACTTGTTGGAGTTGACGATGACCATGATTGGTGGTGGCGGCGACGATGCGGCGATGTTGTTGGTGTAGATGGTTGTCGACGATGATGACCATGGTGATGAAGGTGCAGCCCTTTGTTGACGGCAAGACGCGAACTCGGGAACGTGCGTCCCGGTCAATGTTGGCGGAGACGGCCGACGTGGTGACGACGTGAGGATGGAGCAACCGACGCAGTGCGTGAAGGCGTCCCTTGGTGATGATTTGCCGAAGTTGAGTCGACGCCGAGTTTGAAGTAGAGGCGCCTGACGACTTGCGACTGTGGACGACGCAATTCGATCTATGATCGGCGAAAGAAGAAGAAACGCCGGTCAAGTGGCCGGCGAGAAAATTTTGGCGAAATAAGTTTTAATCTACTATTGTGCGGCCCCCTGACGGAGAACGATCTCCCCGGGGGCGGCATGGCGGAAGCGGTGGTGGCTAAACCCTAGGCCAAGGAGCGACACACTCTGATACCATGATAGATTGCGGAAGTATAGATTGTATTGATATTATAAGAGATGATTACATCGTGAGCCTTTGGACTGTTTATATAGTACTAGAAGACTTGGGATTATAAATTTGCAAGTATACGGTCTATGTTACTTGTAGCCTCCGAACTTGATCCTACTAATCATACTGTGTCAGAATATAGAGGTATAGTCTTTCTTTCATTTTTCTGATTTTAAGTCTGACTAGAGTCCATTTAATTATGTTACCATACTCTTATTTTTCTAATTTGGTAGTCAGAACAATGATAGTTCAATGTGCTATCCTACCGTTTATTTTCCAGCATTGACATAATGTGTGGGCTATCATGTTATTCCAGACTTCTATTTTTTTTTTGTTTCAGATGTTCTGTTCATAAGCTTGATTAAGTGCATTTTGCAACGAGCTTTAGTTTTCCGAGATACTTCTTTTGGTTGGAAAAAGGGAGATTTTATGAAATATATTTTCAGTAATTTGGACTTCATTTAGCAGCTGCTGTTGCTTCTTTAAGGCATGGTGTTTCTACCTTATCTTGATGCCTGTATATCTGACATAAAGATGGCCTGATCGATTTGTTTCGGTGAACGAAACATGGGAGCACGGAAACATGGTTGGCAATAATACAAGTCAGGAGGCTTTCGGTGTCCATCAGAGTTTGATCTGTAAAGAAGTCTATAGTGTATACACGAGGTTTAATTAGTTGGTCTTCAGCATGTTTAACTGTATTTATGCGGTAACACCAAGCGTTGCACAAATTTTTCTCTATGCCGGTGCAAGATGACTGGTAATAAATAAGGCCATGAACCTGATTTGTTTGCAGCAGAGCAGAGTAGGTTCACCATGTCCAATGTCACCACCATCCGGCCCGATGGCACTACAAGGTGATCAAGTATTTAACTTCTATGCATCGAAAAAAAAGAACTTAGGTCTACCTAATTACAACACTTCGAGTATAAGTCCATTGCTTTCTTCAAGGTGTCGAGTAGCAGGTGTATTACTGCACAAATAAACAAGAAGATAGTCATAGTATATGGTATAATTATTTAGATACAAGTTGACAATACTTATTTTGGAAAATAAACATTAATGGAGTCTATGATTCATTTGGACATTAATTTTTTTTGCCAGGATTGTACAAGTAAATCTGAGCCGGCGATAACAAGTTTTTGTAGCAGAAACAAAAAATCATGCAGCTCGATGGTGAGTTCAACTAAAGAGTTTCTTAGATACTTTTTTCTCATTTAAAATTCTGAGTGTTTATTAGCCATCAAACTTAGAAAATAAAAATTAATACATAAATTATAGAAGTTGCTTAATGTTTTGCTAAGAATCACCTTCTCCAGGGATTACCATTGTGTTATCACATGCCAACGTTTCATCAATCTTCCGATGCTCTTTACTCTGAAGCTACCACTAAGTGAACAGTTTTTTTATCTCTTCAATTTGTAAAAAAAAAAATCTTTGAGAGAGAGCTATAATATTGTATCGCCCCACATAGAATGAAATTATCTTATGTAACACAAAATAAATCAACCTATAATATATGAGTGTAATAAATAAAAGGTGACAAATATATCCCGCGCATATAAAACATATAGCCATTGTATACAACTAAAAGCAAGTTATAAATGAAATATATATGCTAGAAAATTAGATAAAAATCAATATTTAGCCATTGATCTGGTGCACCGAATTTTAAGCAATGAAGCGGAACAATTAGACTGGTTATTCTTCTACATATTTTATTTGGTGGATCCTCGTTCCCATGTATGTAAACAAGGGAGAACTGGTAGGGTTGACATGAGTAAGCCAAAAATCGTTATATATAAAAAAACCAAGTGTAATGCAGTTAACCCATAGACACCACACTATGTCCGCAATAAGAGGATCGTGTATACCTGAAAAATGTGCCTATGTAAGAAATTTTGCATACGTATTATCAAAATTTAAGTTCATTTTATTATAAAAAAGCGGAATATTCTTTTAGTGGGAGGCGACGTTCTCGTCGATAGCGAGGCGCCTGCGGTGACTTCGTTAATCTCAAGATCCGCCGGCTCAGTCTCTCGGAGGTGCTCATAGGGGTAGGGTGTGCGTGCGTGTGTTTATAGGGGTGAGTGTATGTACGCATCGTGAGCGTCTGCGTTTGTACCGTGTTTCTCAAAAAAAAATCAAGTAGGCTATAGAAAATCAGAAACCCTTCACCAAAGAAGTTAGTTGAACAACAAACGTGCTAAATTGTTGGTTCGGATTTGGAATCCTTGCAAGTTAATTTAGTGTGATTGTCAATTAGAGACTTAATTTTGTAACAAGGTTGTTGTGATGTTATGAGCCCGAAAGATATAATATCACTTAGGATAGATGAAGATATGTCATGTTTAACGGATTTGAGGAAGATCATATGGCTTAGGAAAGAGGACGAGGGAGGAGATATGGGGGTCATTCTTTAGAGTTTTCATGGTCGTTGGATGATTTTGCTGCTGTTGCTGATGATGAAGTCCATAGGGCATCATTCTTCTACGTAGGTCTTTATGAAACTAAAACATGCTTTTGAATGTGAAGTTTCCATTTTTGTTAAGGGTTTACCTAACATATATGCTCCATTGAGGCTAAACATATATAATCCCAATCTACATGTGAGTCTCTAATGAACTTTTTTGATCATGCATAAGTGAAGGATATAAATATTATTTTGACCCGTGATAAAAAATACAAACATCGTAGAGAAAGAGAAAATATGTTTGATAAACCGACTCCGGTGATTGCAAATATCTCATATTTAAGGTACAAACAAGATGGTTCAGTCAATTGCTTTACTAGAATTTTTGTTTGTAAAAGATGGTCTCATTACAAATTCCAGAAATAACCTCAGCGCAAAGCTCTAATGTCTTGCAGGATTGAATATACATACTGGATTGTTCTCTATAATCATTCACAAAATGGACAAGCATGATAAGGTTTAAAATTGCTAGATGACACACAACATTTGATCTAACGGGGGTGCAAATTGGTGCTTAGTTATGTTGGTGCCCTCGCAAAGTCACACCTAACTACATAAACATGCATTAAGAAAACGATGTCCAATATCATGAGATATTTCTAAATTTGTTTTGTAAGTTCCTAGCAACTCAATCACGTTACAAAACTAGATGTCAAAGTTACACCATAACGAATGTGTCCACGTGAAATTGCTATGTATTTTACGACAAAGAGTGTCTTAAATGGGAGAACAAATGTATTCATAATACAAAAATATTTGGTATTAAATATGATGCCCTCGCATTTGCGAGGGCTACTATGCTAGTTTCTTTGTAACAATGGGTTTTTTCCTTTTCTATAAATGCAAAAGCAGAGCTCCCGCTGTTCTCGTCAATGAAGCCAAATGATGGAAATTGTGCGGTCGGGTGGCAGGATATTTGCCATTCGGTTGATCGTGGCGGCCTCGGAGTTAAGGACTTGCGCAAGATGGGCTGGGCGCTTTGTGCCCATGGTTGCGTGGCGTCGATCTTCCCAAGCCATCGATCAATTTCCCAATGAAAGTTAACCCCCATGTTGCCGGTCTTGTGCACGCTGCTTCAAAGGTGACCGTTGGTGACAGACCTGCGCGTTGTTCTGGACAGACAGATGCATCATCGGCTAACCCATTTGGCGCCCACTCTGTTTTCAGCGGTTGATGCAAGAATCTCCAATTCACACCTTGTCTCTGATGCTTTTGTCACTGGTTTCTGGATCCAAGACATTTCAGGGGCTCTCGATGTGCAAGGGATCGTGGGGTTCCTCAGTGTGTCCGAAATCGTCAATGCTCATTGCTCAAGCTCTCAGTCCTGAAACTGAAGATAGCTTTATTTGCAATTTTTTTTGCTTCCTGCAGACACTGTGCCAAATCAGCCTATGATGCTCTTTTTGAGGGAACGGCCGAATCATCATCCTTGAAGCCTACCTGGGACTCTATGCAATCGGGCCAATGAAACTATCTCCCGTCTTCTCACTCAATTCCCTTTTGCTAAGCAAATTTGGCATGACATGCTGTCAAGGTTTTCCTTCCAAACTCTGGCACCACAACCTGAAGACAATTTAAACAACTAGTTTGAATCTGCGGCTTGGCGGGTGGGCAAGCGGATTGTGGAATGTGCAAGATCTCTGATCATATTGACCATGTGGCACATTTGGAAGCAAGGAATGACTGACTGTGTATTCAATGGAGCTACCCCCAATCACTCTGGCCTGGTATGAATCTATTATTGATGAATCAAGACTTTGGATGTAGGCAGGAGCTAAAGCACTACATGACTTACCACTCCATGTACGCCCTCCCGATGCCTGGTCCTTTGGCTACCCCTGTACAGCTTAGTTTTTTCTGTGTTCTACTTTTCTTTTGCTCCATTTTATTTTTTCTTTCTTTTCGCTTTTGGAGGTTCTCGGTTTCTTTGTACTTTGGCGTCTTCTTGACACTCCCTTCTAATACAAATGATACACGCTTTGGCATGTGTTCGAGAAAAAAAACTGTCTTGCAAATATTTTTGTGATACTCTTCTATTGCATAAGGTTAGTATGCCACCTGAACTTGCTTCAGGCTCTTTTAAGTGCGGTTGACGTAGTGAGAAATGTGAGTTGTTATTCTCGTTGCTCTGGTTTTTATTCCACTTTGTATCATGGCACAATACGGCATGTCGTTGTGTGTCACAGTTAGGCGTTTCCTTTCCTGCTGTAGCGAAAATAAGGAGAGCCTGATACGTGCATCCACGTAGAGGCGTAGCTTTTAGTCGTAGCTGGTTTGGTCAGCCCCTGAACGATCTTCCCTGGGATGGCTCGGGTCTCATCGATCGTGGAGGGATTGAATAAAAGGCAAGAACAAAAAAAATGCAAATGTTACGTGTCTCTGTGTGTTCGTGTTTTCTGCATGAAGGGGTTCAGAGCGACGATCTAGAATTACACCGAAATTCCACTGAATCGCGTTGTGTCTAGATCTAGGATCTGACAAGAAATGTGCCACAACTATATGTATCACTTTTGAGGTGAATTTACTTCACCACAACTATATATATAGGGTGACGCTATTTGACATCCAGGGTGTAGACCCTCTATCTTTAGAACCGTATATTATTTTTACGTCACGTAAATTTTGTATTACTTCGTAAGTCGAGAAGAACATAATAAAATTTAAAAATGACATATTTTTTTTTGTTTACATGCCATAAAAAAATTCAACGTAAAAGACACATTTTTGGTGTTTTTTACACTATAATGACTGGTAAACTTTATTTTTGTGTCAAATTTTTTGGTTGTGGTGATTGTATGAATATAATTATTTGTATACAAAATATAATTTTTTAAATCTAACAACGTAAAAATATGTTGAATGCAAAATAACTATTCTATATATATATATATATATATATATATATATATGATTTACATCACATTCTTAAGCTTGGACCGGTTTCCACGAGATAACATTTAACAGGGTCATGAACATTATGAACTTCCTTAACTTTTCTCCTGAAATATGTACATAAATATTATTTAGATCACTGTGGATCGACATGCCCCTTGTGGTTGTTGATACACGCTCTGTCATTCAAAGAGGCAAGCTTTTCTATTTTGATTGTCCAGCTACATACTGATAATGGGTGAATTTCTTCATCACATGAGCCGTGGACTGCACATTTTATCACAATTTTGTCTTTCTATCGGGTTTATTGTTGCATTTTTTTCCAATATTTTTTCTAAGTACATTCTATTCTGGTAGTGGTTCTTGGGGATTTGAAAGGTATGCTCGGAGGTATATTATTTGCTTTCTATCAGGTAAGTGTTCTTACTAAATATAGTAGGAAACACTATCATCTTACTACTAAAGATAGTTTGTTTACCTATTAGATAATTATGGTTTGCTGAGATAATTTGTTTGGCCAGTCAGTTATTTGTCTATACTCCGTTTTCATTAATTTTTCTTCATTTTCTACTGGCGATCCATCCTTGATAGCAGTGCTAACATGCGACGTTTAGTTGCAAGCCTTATG
This sequence comes from Avena sativa, assembly GCA_916181665.1. Lineage (NCBI taxonomy): Eukaryota > Viridiplantae > Streptophyta > Magnoliopsida > Poales > Poaceae > Avena > Avena sativa. The sequence continues at coordinate 293,817,678 of OV702296.1, forward strand.
TATGACCTTGGTAATGCTAAACCGAAATCATGTTATTTAGATGGTTACTATGATACAAGTTGATTTAATTGCTATACTTCTGTTTTTCTTCCCCTGCGTTTCTCATCTTGTGAGTTGTGTTGAAGTTAGGTTGTGTGCTAACCTTTTGAGATTGGCGTATTGTTCTTATCCCTCATTGCTCTCCCAACTTGTGGTTTCTATCGTCACTATGCATGATAAGGAGGAATTATTTAATGCTCTGACATATTCCGCTAATAAGAAAATGGTAGGATTCAATCTGCCACATGTTCCTAAAAGTATCATCGCAGTCTCATTTGCATTGGTGTCCTTAAGTCCAATGCCAAACAAGGATGGATTCACTAAAGAGAACAATACCTGCATGCTACAAGGGAAAAAACAAATAATGCAATGGGATCAACTTGATCTTTAAGTACCTCATAAGCCATAATACAAACATGGAGCATCTTTGAGGCTCTCGATTTTTCTTTTAGGGGAGTGGTCAATGATGATCACGACTAGCTGTTCAATGTCACTTTTCTTCTTTCTTTTGTTGTAAATTCTCTCTTTCTTGTAAAAAACTGGCAGTGCTTCTGATGTATTGGAGTCATGTCAATTATATCGCTTCTGCGTATCTGGATCATAAGTGATCTTCTGGGAGTATCTGAGGCTTGAACACATTTGTCTTGGACCGATCATTGTTTCACTAATTTCTGAATATGTCTCGAGTTCTGAAGATTAATAGTATAATTGCTTTCTTCGGATATTGTGAGCTCCTCCCAATTAAGCCAGCCACAACATATATCTAATGTTTGTTTTTGATTTTTTTTCCAATTTACTGTCTATTGAAATGTCGTTGTTAGTTATTAGAACTTGCCCAATTATTTTATTTGGTGACACATTTCAACATGTAGATTTATGGCCGTTTGGGGACAACTTGTTGGGGTGGATGATCCATCGACATCCTAGACTTGGTCTGACCAGAGTTGTGATCCTTGTCTTCCTATCTCCAATTTGTTGGATTGGGGCTATGACGTCAGCTTGTGGCAGTTTTTCTTCCTTCCAATAACCTCGCCGCCCTGTTGGCTTCCTTTTTGCTTCTTGGACATCATATCACGTGTAGGCGACATCCATCCGACCACGGTGCTGCTAAAATGATTCTCGCAACTGATGTACTGTATTAAAAAAAGTCATGGGAGCAGATTGAGAGTCAGACCGTCTCCCTGCGTATGTAGTCAAGATCGAGATCAACTTGACCTAAAGCATTTGCTAGATGGAGTGAACAGAGATGCCTACGTGATTCAGCGCAAGAGCCATTGCTTTGAAGGAGTACTATCTAATCTTCTCCGGATGCCTCCCAAAACCAACAACCTGTAGAATAATTGTGGTAAAGACAACAAAATCTTTTTTCTGTTCTAAAGCGACCTAGCTTAACACATAACACTTGTTTGCACAACAACTAGTTCCTAGAATACATATATCTCCCCTTTACCCTTCCTCTACTTCTAGTTCACCTTTTAGATAGTAGTTATATATACTCTCGATGTAGAAGATATACAAGAAGAAACTAAAGGGTGTCATAACTCATGCAGAAGAGTAGGTAATAACTTGTGTTGAATATATTGCTGAAGATGACGACTTGTGGTTAGTTGAACATTATCACCGAAGACGAGAGCTTACATGGTTAGTTGGACATCATTACGAGAGGATAAATCAATAAAAGAAACCTACTGGCATTCTATACATTATGAAAAGTACTTGAAAGTAATTATGATAATTATTCTTTGAGAATTATAGCTACATTTACTTCTTGATTACAGTTTAAAGAAAAGGCTGGCGCACTTCATTGCGACTACTATATTAAAGTGTGATTAAGTATCAGGTTGAACACCGTATTAACTTTCCAGTATGCTAGTTTCTACCTCCGAAGAACATCTTGGTAGTGCTAATATGTCTTCATCATACATGTACAAATTGTGAAAGAGCAATCGCTCAAGAACTAGGGAGCATGCTTAGCTGGAGACACGAGAGACACGAGAATACTGTTTTCCAGTGTCCAATTTGAAATTTGTAAAACCTGGCATCATGAGTCTGCAATATATTAATTAACTACATGATTAACCGATAAAACAACACTGAGTAAATATACATGCTAGATATCTTCTCCAAAAGGAAGGTTGCAAGAAATGTCCATATTTATTAAAATGTCACATGGCAAACTAAGGTTTTGCCATATCTTGATGCATTACAATTTTGAGCATTGCATTGCTTGGATTAAATGATCTGCTCTAATAGTTGGTTCATTTTGTGGACAACTATGGTGATGCCATTTATGAATTATTTGCCTATGGTTAGTTAATATCTGGTAATATGAAGCCCCCGTGAGCGGTTCGATGCTATAAATTATGCTAGCAGTTGTCATTGTGTGTGTTCTTGTTATGTCTGGCATGCAACATTTAGCATGTACTAGATAGGAACCTAGTAGAAATTTGTTTACGATTTTCATAATTGTTTTGCACTAGAATCTATCAACCTTTAGATCGCCAATGTCTTAATCTTTTGCTCTCCTAAACAACACGCATCGAAGATCATCACGTCGAATATTCTAGAGATGTACTCTCTCATCTGTATAACAGAATAGTTTAAATGATACTCGCTTCAGAACAGTTCTTCTGATCGCCGCATGAGAAACCATTGTCGTCCTCATCATGACACGTGGTAGTACGACCTCTACTATCTAAACTATGAGGTTATCTATAATTCTGAGCTGCTTACACACACAAAGTATAAGGTAGAACTGGGGAACTGGTTCTTCCTCAATTTTCTCATATCTCAGCAGTCAAGACCAGCTCTATGATACCAATAGATATTCGTAAGGCCTAGGTATGATTTAAAGTCGTGTCTTTTGTGCTAATAGAGCTGTCTGCCATCCCTGTGGTAATATATATGATTTTCCCATCTGTTTTTTATGTTGGAGTAACAAGATCATCAATTAGTGCAATCAGGTATGTCCCTTCGTTTACCGTGCTAATATGATATGCATACGAGCTTATTATGGAGTAAGTTGGTCACTAGCTTCTCCCTTTGTTCTGATAAGGCAAGAAGAGGCTCACCAGCTAGTGCAGTCCTATATACCCCCTCTGTTTTATAATATAATATGTTTTATCTTAGTGAAATAAATGTACCTAGACCTTTTTTAGTGTGTAGGTTTCTACGTTTCTCCGACGAATCTATACACTAAAAGAGTCTAGATACACTTCTTTCATAAAGCTAAAGCATCTTATATTATGAAACACAGAGAGTATATGGAAGCAGACATTTCCAAAAAAATGTAAGGATGACCTTGATATCTTATCTTCTGGCTGTTCATGACCCCCCAAACAGATTGACTCGGGTCCCATCCTTTTGTGAATTCAGTATGTGGTGTTTACCTGTTGCAGAAGACTAAACAGTTTCAAGTTTTAGGCATGACAAATAGTATGTATATTGTAAGTTTGCGATGCCAAAGTTTTCTCACCGAACACTTCCATGGATCATTTTAAACACATGAATTTCGCATGCAGTATAATTTTTTTTGACAATCATACCACGATATATTTATAGTAGAGAATAATACATGATAGAGATACATAATCTGTTTCCAACGATTACATAATAAAGTCTAAAAGAAAACAAGCAAAATTTGAAGGTCTTCAAAATCTTCTTTTTCAATAACATAATTTTGCACTTGTCTGAAGGCAGCCCAATTAACATGACATGGATCTCAAACGATAGACCCGTAAATACCGACGAGGATTCTCTCATAATTTTAATTTGAGCCGTAATGCCAAGACTATGTGCATGTGTGCAACCATTAGAGTAATCAGTCAACATCGATAAAAGTACCACCACTAGTATTTCAGGGAAAAGAAACCGAACAACCTGATCGATATCACAGGGGAGTAGAGAGTACAGATCTCCATTGTCGAGGACATAACAATCGGGACGAATATTGTGAGGATAATCCTCCTCGCGGCAACCATAAGAAAAAAAACAAGATCGATCTGGCGAAGCAAGATCTAAAAGACCGTATCTATAAAACTTTAATCTTACAACACCATCAGTGACGCGGAAAAGATCTTGTCGTCGAACGAAGGACCGAAGTGGATGATCCGGCAGAAAAGCAGAGCTGCTCTGCTTTCTGGCTGTTTGGGGTTGACTCGCAGGATTGGATTATAATTGAGATCCAAGTCTTGGTCTGACCGGAGATGCGACCCCTGTGTTCCCTCTGCTCCTGACTTGAGAGCCACTTGATCACAAGCACTTGCTAGCAGGAGTGAACATCGGCGCCTACATGATTATTCAACGCGAGAGCCAGCGCCTGGTGGAAGTACTACATGATGTTCTCCCGATGCCTCCCAAAACTAATCAACCTCTACATACGTTTGTCATAAACGCAACAAGATTCGTTCGATTTCTAAAGCAATGTAGCTTAACAAATAACACTAGTGTGCACAACAAGTACCTCCTTGAGCACACGTATCTCCATGTAAACATGATAACCCTGCCTTTTCCCCCACTTCCTCTACTTCTAGTTCATAATTGAGATAGTTATATATACTGTCGATGTAGAAGATAAACATGGAGAAACCAAAGGGTGTCATAACTCATGCAGAAGAGTAGGCCCATTTCCAAAAAAAATGCACAAGAGTAGGTAGTAACTTTTATTGCATATATCACTAAAGATGATGACTTGTGGTTAGTTGACATTATCACTGAAGACGAGAACTTACATGGTTAGTTGGACAGGATAAACCGATAAAAGAATTATGGTTTATCTATGAGACATTTTGTGTACATATGAGGATAAACACTTTCATCGTATGACTGAAAATAATTTGTTTACCTATGAGATGGTTTGCTGAGATAATTTGTTTGGCCAGTCAGCTATTTTTACGTACTCTGTATTCATTATTTTTTCTTCATTTCCACCAGTAATCCAACTTCAATAACAGAACTAACATGAGACATTCAGTTGCAAGCCTTATGAATGACATGCTAAACTAAAATCATATTATTTAAATGGTTAACTAGCAACGTGGCCCTCGCAAATGCGAGGGCATCATCTTTGGTGTATCATAAGTGATTACCAAAAAAATCTAGAGGATTATGAGCTATTAGTGAGATACCAACAATAGTTCATCTACATGGCGAGTAATGAAAGATCTAGCTTGTGTATGTCATTGTATGGTACTTAACATTGCATTCCCACATGACATTGCCGTTAGCTTTTCGTTCACAAAATATATGGTAGGACACGTGGGAATTATTTTTGACCATCTATAATTTCATAAACTATAACTTTGTTATTACAATATTATTTGTGTTTCATAATAAGGTATAGTTTTGCCGCTTTGCGCATAAGAAATTTTTCTAGCTACCAATATCATAGTAGTACTTTGGGTTGGATACTCGAAAACAACATCTGAATATTTATCATGAAAACTACTCCCAAAATATATGATTTTATCTCTTAAAATCTTCCTATCAAACATGAATTTTCAATACCATCTCGATGTGCCCGGTTTACAGGAAATATTTAGAAAACATAATCCTTCAATGTGACGTTACATTACTAAATAGTTGATCAATTCTACATTAGCTTGCTAGTACTTTCAGAGTGAGACAATCCATCGTAGGTTTTTGCTATTGGATTAGTACATAAAAAACTGTACTTCGGATGTCTGCTAGATGTCTAATGTATGTTTTAACCTCTTATACAACTATAATTCCATTTAAGGTTAAATTAAAGACCATGTTGCTGGTGGTTTGAATGTGATCTTATGAACCATATCTGCTTGAAATTGAACTGGCAGGCCAAACAAATTATAATCCACGAGTCATTGACCATTTACACCGAGCACACATGAGTTATTTATGTTGAAATCCCGAAGACACACATCACATAATAGTACGGAGAACTATGAATATGTGATTGTAGGCCTCTGTATGCAAAGAAAGTTTGGATAACTTGGTTATATATTAGGTTTTATGCATATCGGATGATTAGTATGTCATGTTATGCAGTAGGTAGAATTACAGCTATGATGCTATAACATTGTTAATATTTACGTCGAATTCAAATCTTGACCTAGCTAGATATTTTCCCCGTAAAATATTAATCAAGAAGTGAGTACAAATTTTTGGTTACCTTTTTGTGAGTAAGTAATGCAACAACATAAAATTAGACCATGAACATATATAGTTGTGGTCGCTATTTGTTGCTAAAGTGCATAACCTGCACACTTTCCCTTCACCATAATTTTGGTGCATCTTTTTGAATCCTGATGCATATAAATGTTTCTGCTCCTCTTAAAGGTGTATAAACTTGTGGCTTTAGACACCTGCTATTCCCATACAACGTTATGTTCAAAGCTATTTTTTCTACTGTAATTCTATTGTCATCTAGATACTAATTGTTTTAGAAAATTATATTGTAGCAACTAAGTTATTAATAATACTATTAAGGTAAATTATTATACAATTCCATTCCCAAGGTTTCTTCCTCTAATTCTTAATATTTAACGATCAAGGATTGGCTTCACGTAGATCTGGAAAAGACAGCCTATGACATTATGTGGATATATAGCATTAGGGGTGGAGGCGTGGAGCACAAATGGATGGCATGAAGGAGCTTACATCCTCTTCCTCGTGTTTCATGTAATCTTAAGCTCTAATCAATTAATACTGAAATTGCATGAAAAAGTGTTTCATGTATCAATATGTACCTATATCTGCTTTACATCCTCTTCCTCGTGTGTGCCTGCCATGCAGCCATGCATCCTTCTTACCCTCGCTCATGCGTGGAGTTGCATCTTGCTGAGTGGATCGGTATGATGCCTGATGCCGATCCTTTATTCCATAGAGCCAGCAGACCTTGCCAACAATCCTGCTCGTACTGGTAGAGCAGTAACCTGCTAGATGGTGGTGCATATCGAGAAAATCATATGTTTTCACGGCGGCTGGCGCCAACAATCCTGTTCGTACTGGTAGAGTAGTAACCTGCTAGATGGTGGTGCATATCGAGAAAATCATATGTTTTCACGGGAAAATAAGTGGAGAATTTTAGATATGGCCACCATATTAAACATTTGCTGATGGTGGATAATCGCGGCGGTAGTACACGCGATGTGTTGGACACGACCCATTGTGGCTTTTTAATAAGGACCCAACGTTACCTGTTGGCCTTTTTTTTCTTGAGGGAACGTGTTGGGTTAATTGGAAACACATGGTGTGTCATGTTTGTTACGTAACTCTAGCGGTTGTACTTTAAAATCCTAGCCATAGATTTCGTCTGTATAATTTAGATGATGTGGATCAACGTGATGTCTCGAAAAACACCCTTATATTGCTTTTAGTATATAATAGATAGATAGATATGATGTAAGTTGATATAATTGCTATACTTTTGTTCCCTTGCGTTTCTCCTCTTGTGAGTTTTGTCAAAGTTAGGTTGTGTACCAACCTTTTGAGCTTGGCGTACTTCTCTTATCCCCCATTGCTTACCTTGATGGAGGTGTGGTCTGTGAGCTGCTCCAATGCTCCCAACCCCTGGCTGGTTCTCTCTGGGCATGAAGGTGTGGTTCCCGAGCGAATGCTTTGTGACGACGGCGCCCGCGGGCGTCGTCACGTTCTTGAAGGCATCACGACGGGACATGACACATGCGCAGTAGTGATTGCAGGCTTAGGTTCGATGGCACGCTTCAGCAATGTTGGGGCTCGTGATGTTGCCTTGTGCTGTCTTGTTTCTTATTCTTCTCCGTCCTGCTGTGAAAGCTAGAGCGGCAGCGCTTGACTTCATGGTGTCTATCTGTCATGCAAGTGTGGCTCCGTCTGACGGCGATGGTCCTTGTCCTTGTGCCGAACTTCGTGAACTGGTGCGGTCTCGGTTGATCGGTCCCCTTCGATGGCGTAAGTCCCCTTCCTCGCAAGTGATTCAGTTTGTCCCTATGGCCAAGCTTCTGGTCGAGGTTCGTGGAGTCTGGTGGAATCTGTTGGCCCCAGCCCCGATCGTCGAGTGCAGTCCGGCGTGACGACAACGATGATCCTGCGAGTTCGCGCACGTACGGTACGATCAGCCTAGCACTTTGAGCTAGCTAGCTGATCAAACTCTCAGCTCACACGAGTACGTATGGGAAAAACAATGTTGATGGCTATAGGCCCTTCTCGGTCCTGTTGTTTGTATTGAATCTCACGATTGTCTTACAAGGCTACTACATGGGTGTATATATACCCGGCAAGACACACAGGTCCAATACGAATCGGTTGTGGAAACTTACTTCTACTCGGTCTGCTACTTGGGACACACACACGCACACGGACGCCCGGCCGTGTCTGATCGTGATTATTATCGCTAACAATCACCCCTCTAAGCACGATGTGCCCGTCTTCACAGCTTGAACGTCGATCCTTCCTCTCATCTCTGCAAACTTTACTCGTCCCAAAGATTTAGTTAGGATATCCGCAAGTTGATCATTGGTGCAAACATAGCTGACTTTAATCTTGCTCTCCTCTACACACTGCCGTATGTAGTGATACTTCGTATCAATGTGCTTACTCCTGTCATGATGCACTGGATTCTTGCACAATAAAATTGCAGACTTGTTGTCAATATTGAACACCACTTGTTACGCCTCTCGATTGGTGAGATCACCGAGTAGACTTCTTAGCCACACACCTTGGCACGCCGCGGTTGCAGCCGCAATATACTCAGCTTCACAGGATGACTGTGCCACCACTTTTTGCTTTTGTGATAGCCAACTTACTATGCTTTTTCCCAAGAAATATGCCACGCCCGAGGTACTCTTACGGTCGTCTATATCTTCTACCATGTCGCTATCACTATAGCCAAGTAGCTTCACCTCCTCCTTCTCTTTCGAGTAGACAATACCAAAGTTTGTAGTCAGGGCCGGTCCTGACATTTTGAGGGCCCGGGGCAAAACTAGAATTTGGGCCCCTAATATAACTATGAAAATAATAGTCAATATGTCCATGTATAAAATGTTATCAACAAGTACTCAAAGTGCACTCACACTATAGAATTATATGATATAGCGGACATATTACCTCGATTTTCTCTAAGAACGTGCTTGATGTAGAGTCACTAACGATGCTACAAATGATTATCTCAGCCAACATTTTTTTCATTGTGATTCTATCGTATCAAATCGTTTCCTCCTCTTCTATTTATTGCTGCCGGATGCAAACTTTTTACTCCCTCTGTCTCCAAATAGATGTCTCAAATTTATTAAAATTTGGATGAATCTAGACACTATTTAGTATATAGATTAATCCAAATTTTGAAAAACCTAAGACATCTATTTTGGGACGGAGGGAGTAGTCGATATGATGACATTACAATTTAAAGAAAAAATTCCTCAAAAACAAACATAGATATAAACATACTACACCATCTCAATAGATCTCACCAATTATCACGTTGAGCTCACATTTCCCAAATTCCCACTTTATCTATCACCCTGTTACAACAACGAAGACACACTATTAACCATCATTCATAAATTATTATCGCCAGGAACCAATCAACCTTCATAGCACTTAGGGCGTACACTTCTTATAGATAGGAAATTAGGAACATACCTGATACTACCTTTTCTTGGTTCTTTGGTTCTTTGGAATAGCCTAAGGGGCCTCTTTGCTTCGAGGAAGAATCAGCAATTCAACCAGAAACGACGAGGCAGATTATTGATCTTATTATTACAATGATGAGGCGGATTGATCTCCTAAATCTCCTAAAAACGACGAGGCGGCGGCTTTTCTCGTTTCGGATCGGAACGACCAGAAAAAAAATAGAGACACTCGGGGGGTCGTTAACCTGTACAGAGATCAGCCGCATCTAGCGCGCAAGGTCCGTCTCCTTTCTGCGTGCAAGAAAAAAAATGTTCGGGCCCAATCTCTCTCTGCTGCATCCGCGGGGTCGTGTTACACTGGGTTCAAATTTTTTTTTCTTGCGTTGGAGAGCTTCAGCGCTACGTTTCCTGTATTTTCTGGGCCAGCTACTACAAACCAATAGAGAACGCATTTCTGGGATGGGCCCCTAGTTTTTATGGGCCCGGGGCGGCTGCCCCTCTAGCCCTGCCCCAGGGCCGGGTCTGTTTGTAGTACCTTTGATATACCTGAGTATATGCTTCACGGCTGTCCAATGCTCCATCGTGGGTGCTTCCATGAAGCGACTCACATAGCCAACAGAATAGGCCAAGTCTAGTCTTGTGTTAATGAGATACCTCAAACTTCCAACCACACTCCTATACTCCGTTGCATCAACCGCAGGTGCTTCACTCCTTTTGCTTAGTTTAAGCGAGGTTCCATCGGAACATGAGTTGGATTGCATTCTTCCATGCCACACTTCTCAAGTATCTTCTTTGCATATGCCTCTTGGCATAGCGTGATCTCACCCAGCTTTTGATGTACATCGATCCCAAGGTAGTAGCTCAACAAGCCTAGATCACTCATCTTGAATAACCCCTTCATCTGTAGCTTGAACTTTGCAATCTCCTTCTCATCCGCTCCAGTTATCAATAGATCATCAACATAGATACCAACTAGTAGATGATCCCTTCCTTTACCTCGCTTATACATCGCATGCTCCAGTGGGCTCTTCTCGAATCCGAGAGAGATCAATGTACGATCAAGCTTGATGTTCCACACCCGAGGGGCTTGCCGTAGCCCATACAACGCTTTATGTAGCTTCAAAAACTTGTGTTCTTCTCCCTCTTTGATGTATCCTGGTGGTTGCTTCACATAAACTTTTTCTTCTAACTCCCCATTCAAAAACGCGGATTTCACATCCATGTGATGCAATTTCCAAGATTCTTAAGCTGCGAGAGCGATAAGTAATCTCACCGATTCCATCCTTGCAACGGGAGCGAACACTTCTTCGAAATCCACACCTTGCTCTTGAACATACCCCTTGGCAACTAGCCGAGCTTTGTGTTTCACCAACTTCCCTTCGACATCCTTCTTGATCTTGTACACCCACTTGAGCCCTATGGTCTTGTGATTGTTGGGTAGATCGACAAGCTCCCATGTATCGTTGTCTTTGATCGATCCCAACTCCTCATCCATAGCACGACGCCAACACTCCTCCGTATTAGCGTCCTCGAATTTCGTCGGCTCCTCGGTGAGTAAACACCGACCTTGTCCTCTCCCTCGCGCACGCGCTGTACGAAGGGTCTCCGGCGGATACAATTCCAGTACACTTCGGAATTTTTCTGGAGTAGGTGGCCGTCTCCTTTCTTCCCGTGCACTTGGAGGAGACGTGGAAGCTGACGTAGTACTTGTTTCAGCGTCTACTGAATTTCCTGCAGTTTCTGTCGGTGTACTGCATGTTGGCGACGTGACATCGTCACCCGCGTCCACTTCTGGACTACCGCTAGTCCCTCCTGGACAGGAGTGTGCAGCTGATGGGACACTTGCGCCAGGGCTCTCGTCCACGCGCGGACTGGATGGCGACGCCGAGCCTCCAGGTGCAGCGCGCGAGCTGCCGCTCGTGCCGGGACTCGCACGCGGAGATACCTCTCTAGGCGTAGCGCTGCTGCTGCTCACTTCCGGACTTCCATCTTCTGAACCAGCGCCTAAATCCGTAACGCCACGGGACGCCGTTTCTTGATCATCTGCATGCGAATCACTATAGACTACAGTAAATATTTCATCAGAAATTGATTGTACCGGTTCCGCAGAGCCCCAATTCCATGATTTCTCCTCCTCGAAGACGAAGTCACGTGTCACTACCAACTTTTTGTTCACTGGATTGTACACGCGATATGCCTTCGAACCGTATTCATAGCCGATCATGACCATTGGAGTCTTTCGATCCGCCAACTTGCTAGTATGCCCGGTCACCGTCTTCACATGCGCCACGCACCCGAAAGTGCGAAGATGACCAACCGAGGGCTTGCGCCCGTACCATGCTTCGTACGGCGTCATACCAACTACACTCTTAGTTGGCGCCCTGTTCAGCAAATAGACAGCTGTACTAACTGCCTCACCCCAAAACCTGCCTGTCATGCCTTTGCTCTTCATCATGCTGCGTGCCATGGCCACCACGGTTTGGTTCCTTCTTTCCACAACACCGTTTTGCTGCGGTGAATATGGTGCGGTGAGATACCGCCGGATCCCATGAGCTTCACAAAATTCCTTGAATTCATTGGATTTGAACTCCCCACCCCGATCGGTACAGAGGGCCTTCAACTTTTCTTCGGACTCCACCTCGGCTGCCATCTTCACAATCCTGAACGCTTGCAAAACTTGATCCTTACTCTTCAGCAACACAACCCACATGTATCTACTGAAGTCGTCGACGATGAGCAAAAAGTACTTGTTCCCGGCGGGGGTTGCCGGCGTGATTGGTCCGCATAAGTCTCCATGCACCAACTCAAGAACCTTACTTGCTCGATATTGTCCCTCCCTTGGAAACGGGGCTCGCCTTTGCTTCCCAATGAGACAACCGTCGCACACCTGCTCAACATGATCAACACACGGTAAGCCACGTACCATCTCCTTCTGTCCAAGTTGTTGTAGAGCCTGGAAATTAAGATGTCCGTAGCGTGCATGCCACTTCCACGCCGAGTCTTCCATGCTTGTCATCAAACATACTGGATCCGCCCGATTGAGATTGAGGATGTAGAGTCTATTCTTCGACCTCTCCACCTTCATGATGAGCTGCCTTTGGCGGTCATATCCCCACAGGAACTCGTCCTCCAACACGATCTTGCATCCACGCTCCGCGAGCTGACCAAGACTAATAATGTTGGTCTTAAGCTTGGGAATATAGTACACGTCAGTGAGTACCTTGTGACCTCCATCCTTCAACTCAAACAGGACAGTGCCTCATCCTGCAATCTCCACCTTCGACTCATCGCCGAATCGAACGAAGCCTCCAACCATGAGGTTCAACTCAGAAAACTGAGCCTTGTCGCCGGTCATGTGGTTGCTAGCGCCTGTGTCGAGGTACCAAACGTCGTTAGCCGTCTGCATCCTCCGCGGGAAGACCTTCTCTTCCACGAGCGTGACGATCTCCATAGCGGACTCCTAAGGAGTTGATTCCTTGGTGGTCATTAACTCGCAAGCTTCGAGCATGAGCATCATTGGTCCATCATCTCCTTCCTTCGCCATGAGAGCCTTCTCCTTTGAACGGTTGGGACACTCCGATTTGAAGTGCCCGAGCTGATTGCACTTATGGCAGCGAAGATTCTTCTTATCGAATTTCTTCTTTGGCTTCTTTGGCTTGCTGTCCGACTTCTTCGCCGGGACCGAACCATCGCCACTGCCAGATGCCTTATCGCTCCTCTCCTTGGCGACCATTGCCTGCCACTGGGCACGTGTAAGCATGAGGTGCTCATCTTGATTCGCGTCGTCGTAGGTGATCTTCATCCGCTCGTCATGCGCCTTGAACCGTCCAACCAGGTCATCCATCGTGAGGGTGGTGAGATCAACGCATTGCTCGATTGCCGACACCACAGATATGTACCGCGGCGGCGCTGCGCGTAGGAAACGCATTACGACTGAGATATCTTCCAGCTTCTCACCTTGAGCGCGAACCCCGTTGACAGTTGTGGCTACCCTCGAGGCAAAATCGTCTAGCGTCTCATCTCCTCCCATCTCCAAGTTCTCGTACTTCTTCTGCAAGATTTGTAGGGTCGCCTGCGGACGCGCTCGTGCCCAAGATTCAACGTCTTGAGTGTCTCCCACGCCTCCTTTGCAGGGACCTTCGAGATCAGGTGCTGCATCACGTCCGCTGGCACCACGGAGCCGATGGCCGTGAGTGCCTGTCGGTCCTTGCGGTACTTCGACGCGCCCTTCTTGAACTCGTCGCCGCCGGGATCGACAGCCTCCCAGATGTCGTTGCCCTCCATGGCCCACTCCATCTGTTTCGCCCACGTCGTGTAGTTGCCGCGATCATACCGCGGGTACTGCGACGACACCGGTGCACCCGCAGCCGCACCGGAATACTCGCCTAGCTCCTTGCCCGTCATGACCTCCCGTTACTAGGAGATCCTTCACAAGGCTCTGATACCAATTGTTGGCCTAGCCCCGATCGCCGAGTGCAGTCCGGCGTGACAACAACGATGATCCGACGAGTTAGCGCACGTACGATACGATCAGCCTAGCACTTTGAGCTAGCTAGCTGATCAAACTCTCAACTCACACTAGTACGTACGGGAAAACAATGTTGATTGCTACAGGGCCCTCTCGGTCCTGTTGTTTGTACTGAATCTCACGGTTGTCTTACAAGGCTACTACATGGATGTATATATACCCGGCAAGACACACAGGTCCAATACGACTCGGTTGTGGAAACTTACTTCTACTCGGTCTGCTACTTGGGACACACACGCACACGGACGCCCGACCGTGTCCGATCGTGATTATTATCGCTAACAGAATCTCGGTCTTGCAAAGCCCTTCGAAGGCGTTGGTAGAAACTCCTCGCTGCTTTAGCCGGCGAGCTTCGTGTCTACAATGTTCTCTCGGTGGATCAAGGCCCTTCGACAAAACCGACAACACTCGTTGACCTGTAATTGTTCCGGATCGCCAGCTCGTGGATGACTGATTGGTTGCGGTGGTTGTGCGTTTGCAACGTGTCGGAATTGTGATACTCTTTGATGGCGCTCAGTTTCACTCCTCAACCTAGTGCAAGTGTTTATCTCCCAGCGATGTGTTCGTTGTGCTCATGGCTCGATAGTGCTTATCAAGTGCACATGTCATTTACTTTTTCCCTTTCTATTGTAAAAAGAATTATGTATCCAGACCAATGTCAACCCGCAAGGGCGGACAAGAGAGCCCGGTATTGTAATGCTCTTTTGATGCAATATATTCAGGTGGGGATTCTCTCCCCCCGTTGAAAGCTTAAAAAAAACTTGAGGTTTCTTTTTTTTGGAAAAGAGTATATATTAATATCACAAGGACATCAATTACACCCAGCCTCTGCAACAACGCATGCCTTATCGGCTCTACGGATGCACACAGCTCAGAAAAAAGAAAGAGAAATTACAAAAAAGAAAAGTCCCGCTACAGAGACTAATCCTTAAAGAAACGACAGTGACACCATCAAAACAACACCAGTAGTCCTCCACTCCAATAACAACGCCTTCAAGAAGGAAACAGTGCCCAAACGCCGTCGTTGCCCGACCAAAGGTCATAGGTTTTCACCCTGGAGAAAGTCCTTACTCACAAAACAATGCCTTCAACAAGGTCATTGCCAGGCACAACCAGCTAAGGCCAGACCTTGGATTTTCACCCTGCAAGATAAGACTGGGGACTCCCCTGTGTTGTCTTCCCGCACCAACAGTCACTGCAATGGGTCCTAGATTACGCAGCCAGATCTCCGTCGCCACAAGAACAAAAATCATCATCGCTACCCTCAAATTTCCGCTTTCCTGACATTCTCCGTATCTGACATCACCATGGCTCAAAGCATGGCACTTGGTGGGAACAAACAACAGAGCTTCGCAACGCTCCCGCTTGAACCAAACGGCCAGAAAAACAAGGTGCGCGTGACCGAATACCTTCTGATCTAGCAATCTCCAGGCATGAAACGTCCATGGGAGTTCGCCGGCAGAGCCTTCCGGAACCCGCCTCTCCAGACCAGATCAAGGAGAGCAGACATCAAGCAGATCTTCGTCTTCGTGCGAAAGAAATCAAAGGACCACCTCCTTTATTAGATCCGACACAGCGATCCCCACACCGCCGGCCGGATACCGGAGAACGGATCGAGAAGGCAATTAGGGTTAGAGAACCGATCTAGGTCTTCCAGCGGAATGCCATCACCGGCACCTCCTCCACCAGATCGCCACCACAAGGAACCGCTGCCTCCACCCTGACCAAGGGACGCCGCCCAGGTCCTCGCTTCAGCCTCCGCCGCCCCAGCAGCTCCGGCTTCCGCCTCCGACGCACCGCCCCCCAGCCACCTTCGGCAGCTAGGCCCGCCGCCACCGCGGCGAGGGCCGGCGGCAGCGGCGGCGATTGGATCTGGATGGCTGTCATCACTTTGCATATAAGAAGGAATTATTTAATTCTCTAACATATTCTCCTAGTAGGAAAATGGTTTGATTCAATCTGCAGATGTTCCTTTTTGATAAAGGACACTTTTATTAGACTCAAATATTTACATTAAGGTGATACAGTCAAGATAGCCACACCCGGCCTCTGCAGATGTTCATGGAAGTATTGTCGCCAGTCTCATTTGTACTGGTGTCCTGAAGTCCAATGCCAAACACGGATGGCTTCACTAAAGAGAACAAGACCTGCATGCTTTAAGGAAAAAAGGGATTGATGCAAAGCGATCAACTTGATCTTCAAGTACGTACCTCCTAATGCAAACACGAAGCTTCTTTAAGGCTCTCGATTTTGCTTACAGGAGAGTGGTCAATGATGATCTCTGCTAGCTGTTTAGTGTTTTTTGTGTGTAAATTCTCTCTTTCATGTAATAGAAATGACAGTGCTTCTGCTGCTATTTCGAAAAAAGAGAAATTTCTTTTAAGAATAAGACTTAATATAGTACCTTCTTGTGATATTTAATATCCGGAGGCAAATCTTCAGTTTTGTTCACTGGTGTCAAAAGGCCATAGCCTACGCCATAGGTGATCAGCCGTTGAGGTCTAAGATACTAGATTTTGCGCGTTCAGTAACCTACGCCATAGGCCATAGCCTTCACTGTGTCTTGAGCTGCTGCATGTATTGCAGTCATGTAAATTTTTACTCGCTTCTGCCTACATGGATCATAAGAGGTCTTCTGGGAGTCTCTGAGACTTGAACACATCTGTCTTGGACCGATCATTGTTTCACTAATTTCTGAATATGTCTTGAGTTCTGAAGATTTATATGCCTTTTGTTCTTCGGATATTGTGAGCTCCTCCCAGTTAAACCCAGCCACAACCTATATCTCAGGGTGTAAGTGGCCACGGGCTGTCCACGGCGCCGCCAGCCACAACCTATATAGGCTATATCTGATATTTGGAATTATTTTGTCCAATTTATATAGTCTATTAAAGTACTATTGTCTGTTATCATAACTTTCCCAGTTATTTTATTAGGTGATGGTGTTTTTGTCGGAGGCTTTGGTGATAAGATTGAAATCCCCCACCAGAAGCCACTCGTTGCGGATAATCGGCTTGAGATCGCGAAGCTCTTGAATGAAATCGATCTTCTCTTGGTCTCCTTGCGGTCCATAGACGCAGATGAGGGTCTAATTCGTCCCTTCCTCGAGCATAGTAATTGTAACCAAAAGAGTGCAATCCGAGTAGTGAGGGTCTGATAAGGTGAAGAAATCTCTTGAGGCGGCAATGATGATGCCTCCTCTAGTCCCAACAGCTGGAAGAAAAGCGCGGTCAAGCTCGGCCCAAGCATGGTGGAAATGATGAAATCGTCGACTTCCTACAGCTTAAAGACATGCGCATGGTCGGTAGACATTTCACCTGGTCCAACGCTCAAGACGATCCGGTTCTCACGAAGATTGACCATGTTTTCTTCTCGGACAAGTGGGACACGATTTTCCCGGACGCTCACCTACAAGCAATCACCTCGGCGTGCTCGGATCACGCTCCCCTTCTTCTGCAAGGAAGTGTCACTTCAAACATGAAGCCTTCGTTCAAGTTCGAGGAGTTCTGGCTGCGCATGAAAGGCTTCAAAGAGACGGTCTCTGAAGCTTGGAAAAAACATGTCCTCGACTTGGATCCCATCCGTAGAATCCACACGAAGTTATCCCGCACTGTTAAGGCCCTCAAAAAGTGGCAGCGCTAATGTATTGGAGATCTAAGGAAGCAGATCGCCATGGCAAAGGAGATCATTTGGAGACTTGACATCGCTGAGGAAGCCAGGCTCTTTCGGACAGAGAGAGAGTTACGTCGAAGACTTAAAGATTCATATGTGGGTCTTCTGACCATTCAAAAAATCAAGCTCCGCCAAAGATCAAGACTGAACTGGGTCTGGTTGGGTGATGCCAACACAAAGCTTTTCCATGCTAGGGCAAATGGGCGAAGGAGAAAGGTCTACATTCAATCCCTCGTCTTGGGCGTCGGCACGGCTATCACGACAAAGGACAAAGAAGAGGCCCTGTTGAAGCACTTCAAGGAGCAGCTGGGCACTACGGCCCCTAGGATTGCTTGCCTCGACTAGGAGGGCTTGGGATACATCCCGCACGACCTCTCCGACCTGGACGCCCCTTTCACCAACCAGGAGATAAAAGATACGGTGTTCTCCCTCCCCTCGGTCAAAGCGTCAGGCCTCGATGGATTCATTGGTGCCTTCTTCAAATCCTGCTGGGAAATCATCAAGAACGATGTCATCAGTGCCATCACTCACATGTCCAAACTCCGTGCAAACTGTGTCCATCTGATCAACTCAACTAACATCATCCTCATCCCGAAGAAATCTGATGCTTTGACAGTGGGCGACTACAGACCGATTAGTCTTATTCACAGCCTTTCAAAGATCTTCACTAAGCTCCTCGCCAACCGCATGGCGACGGTCTTATCTGACCTAGTCTCCAAATGCCAGAGTGCATTCGTGAAGAAAAGGAGCATTCATGATAACTTTATGCATGTGCAAAACCTCATTAAAGAGCTCCACTCCTCTAAGACCCCGAGCCTCTTCCTGAAGCTTGACATCTCCAAAGCTTTCGACTCTGTCGGTTGGGCCTACCTGATTGAGGTTCTAAAATCCATTGGCTTCGGCCCGAGGTGGTGTGACTGGGTTTGCCTCTCTTTGGCTTCGACATCTTCGAGAGTTCTTCTCAATGGTGACCCTGGCATGGCCTTTTGGCATAGAAGGGGGCTTAGACAGGGGGACCCGCTATCCCCCATGCTCTTCATTTTGGCGATCGATCCTTTGCAACGCATCCTGGACAAAGCCATGGACAACGATATCCTGAGCCCCATTCGCTCAAGAACGGCTAGATGCAGAATATCTCTATACGCCGACGATGCTGGAATTTTTGTTAACCCTATCAAAAGCGAATTGACTGCAATCAAAGCCATCTTGGATTGTTTCGGAAGATCGAGTGGTCTTGTCACCAACATGGCTAAGACGGAGATCTTCCCGGTGCAGTGTGGACAAATTGATCTCGACGAAGTGCTCACTGCCTTCCCAGCAAAACTCGCTACCTTTCCTGGAAAATATTTGGGCCTTCCCTTGCACTTCCGTCGCCTTCGGAAAGTCGACTTCCAACCACTCTTCGATAATATTGTTGGAAAACTCCCTGGGTGGTTGGGGAAAAATATTGCGCGCCCCGGAAGAATGACCCTGGCAAAGTCCGTGCTCATGGCCACTACGATCTACCACTCCACATCTATTCCTCTATCAAACTGGGCTCGCATAAAGATTGTAAGAAACTTCGTCTGGGTGGGAGATGAAGGCGAGCACGCTGCTCAAGGGAAAGCGCTGGTAAACTGGAAGACCGTCTGCAGACCTAAGGCCTTGGGAGGGCTCGGGATGCCTAATATCGAGCGTACTGGAAGAGCGCTGAGGCTCCGCTGGCCTTGGCTCCAATGGACTGACCCTGCACGCACCTGGGCCGGATCAAAGCTTCCTTGTAACTCCTCTGACATGGCCCTTTTTCGAGCATGTACCAAGATCACAGTCGGAAACGGTGAAACCGCTTCTTTCTGGCACGACAACTGGTGTGACCGTGGGCCTCTCAAGCAGTGGGCTCCCGACCTCTACAAGATTGCTACAAGAAAAAGGAGGACTGTTGCGTTAGAGTTTGCTAATGGAAACTGGATCCGCACGGTTGCCAGGCTCAACACGCCGACCCAGCTTGCACAATACATGGAGGTTTGGGACATCACCCAACAAACTCAGTTGAGTACGACGCTTCCTGATTCCATCAAATGGACCCTCACCACTGACGGAGTATACTCTGCCAGCTCGGCCTATCACGCACAATTCAATGGTTATTTTCCCAAATTCAAGGCGCAAAAGATTTGGGACGCCCATGCTGAGCCGAAGTGCAAGCTCTTCTCTTGGCTGGCCCTCCATGGAAAACTACTGACCGCTGACATGCTGGCCATCAGGGGATGGCCTCATGACCCCATCTGCCCGCTTTGTGCATCGGCCCCGAAAACTGCCAACCATCTCTGCAAAGATTATCCTTTCACGACTGCTGTCTGGAACACAACGCAATCCTGGAACAACGATACAATCGGCAGTCCCGGGCAGTCCTTTCCCTCCATATCAGAATGGTGGGACGATTTGATCGTCGGAAGATCAACAAAGGAGCAGAACCGCCTTAGTGGCCGCATGCTTTACGTCCTATGGAATGCCTGGAAGGAACGAAATCGAAGAATCTTTACGAGTTGACGGCTAACCTATATAGAGGTCGCTTCCATGGCCAGAGACGACATACTTCAACGGAAGAGCGCTTTTCATACGCATGGGCCGGCTATCCCAGCCGAGCCAAACTAGTTTTTGGGGGTTTTCTGGTGGTTTTGGCATGTTTTCACCTTAATCTAAACATGTCATTCTGTACTTTGACCGATTATTCCCTCTTCTAATAGAAAAGACGGCGCTACTGCCGATTGCTCTAAATTTTTTTTATTAGGTGAGACATTTCAACACGGCGGCTCGTCTAGGTGGATGAGCCATCGAGATCCAAACCAGAGCCGTGACCCTTGTTTTCCCCTCTTCTCAAATCTGTTGGATTGGGGGCTGTGACATCAGCTTGTGGCAGTTTTTTTCCCTTCCAATAACCCTGCCGTATTTTTTGCCAAATCTGCCCAAGTTTGAAAAGTTCAACCAAGTCTGACCTTTTTTCGAAACTAATTCGAAATCTGACCCCTGGGGTCGGCGCAGTTTAAAATGACGTCGAAGTTGTACAGTTCGGCGCACACAAAACAGAAAACCGACCTGAAGGAGGTCGGCTCCGTTTAAAATGGCGCCGACGTCGGCTCCGTTTAAAACGGCGCCGACCTCCCTAGTTTGCCTCCCAGCTGCTTTATCTTGGCGCCGACCTGTACAACTTCGGCGCCATTTTAAATGGCGCCGACCCTAGGGGTCAGATTCCAAATTAGTTTCGGTGAAGGGTCAGACTTGATTGAACTTTCCAAATTTGAGCAGATTTGGCAAAAAATACCCTGCCGGCTTCCTTTTTATTTCCTTCTTGGACAACATATCTAGTGTAGAGGCTACATCCACCCAAAAATGATTCTCATAACTACTACTACCTCCGTTTCAAGGCTTAAGACGCATACGTTTCCAAAGCAAAGTTTGACCAAAAGAATTGAGCAACAAAATCTTGATTATATTATACATAATTAGTACCGTTGGATTCGTATTGAAAAATACTTTACAGTGATACTAGTTTTATACCAAAACTCTTTATGTATTTAGAGTAATTCTTGGTCAAAAAAAACACGCAAAACGAGGACGCCTTAAGCCCTGAAACGGAGGGAGTATTGAGAAAAGTCATGACAGAATATTGAGAATCGGAGCACCTCACCGCGTACATAATCAAGATCGAGATCCACTCAGCCTTCAGCATTTGCTAACTGGAGTGAACAGCAACTTCTACGTGATTCAACGCGAGAACCATTGTGTGGAGGCTTGCTTCGGTATCCCCTCATGAAAACTTTGATGGGAAAACCGGCTTTTGGATTATTTTTTTGAGAGTGGGTTTCGGTTAGATTAAAAACCGGTATAGTCCTGTTATTTTTTTTCTGGTGTGCGTATCGAAGGTATTATGTTGTGGGTAGGGAAAAAAAGATTTGTCAGCCCCGCGTGCGGTTCTGAAGAAAATGTGTGAACTATTAGTTGGGTGAGTTCGGCTGCTAGGGTTTGGGTCCTCCGTGATCAGTCAGACTCAATTCCGGTGTTATTTAGTGTCGGATGAATATAACATTCGACCTAAGGACGTCCAGTTTTTCATTCACGTTCTCAGGCCGAGTTCCTAATTTGGGCTAAATTTCGATCAAATTCGGTAAAATTTAGACGATTTTGTTTAAACATAAACGAGTTCATACATATTATGTCAAATTCGGATATATACTCAAATTTTTACTAGATTAGGCTAAAGAAAAGTAAACAAAACATAATAATAACTATTGGGTGATACTAATGTCGATGTCGATGCCGATGCAGACGCCGATGCCACCGGGCGCACCGCTCACATGCCAGAGTGGCGGTAGAAGCATGTGTAGTCGGCGTCCTGGGTCCAGTCGTCGTCGCTTAGCGGCTGCGCATGACCTCGTCCTCGGCGGCGAGCGCACCGACAACTCCACCTCTAGCTTAACCTGACGGAGCGAAGGCGTGGCGACTGTGCCGACGCCGAGCCGAACGAGCGCGACGCCGAGGACAAGGAGCTGAGGCCTCCCATCCTCCTCAGAAGCCAATTCACCACCAAACGGTGTCAGACGGCCGACAGTGGCAAACGAGAAGGGTAGCCCAACTTGGGGCGGTTTCCGGGAGCGATGTGCTAGAGGACGGCCGTAACCGTCCTGGAGCACTCCACCGCCGACAGCGCGCCGTGGCGTTGTGCCGCTTTGGCGGCATGCCGACGCCGTCGTGCGTGGCTAGCTGCTAGTTCCGACTCTCGGCGAAGAAAGTCTCCCAGTACGGCAAGTTGCCCTGGTCGTCGGCGAGCGTCGGGTCCTCCATGGCCGCAATGGTGGCCTGGATCTCCTCCACCATGTCAGCGCCCTCAGACATCGGCGGCACCGGCACGCCGACGACGCTGAGCTCCAGGTCGGCAGGCACCGGAAATCCGGCGGCGCCATGTAGCCAGCGTTGTGCAGCATCTGCGCCTCCCACGACTACAGAGACCGCCGGCCGAAGCCGTTCACCGTCGCAGGGTAGCCCGGATACCTCTCCGCCATTACTGCCACCAAGCTCTTCTTAGAAACGTGACTGGAAAAAAATTTGTCATCCAGATAAAAAATGGGGCTGAAAACGTCCTCCTAAAAACGCGGCTAGAGATGTTCTAACTTCTAAGATAATTTGAGAAAACATCCTATGGAGACGACAAAGATGAGGATTTCCTTTTATGTTGGCCCACCGTTCGGTCTCCCGGTCCATGTCACGCGTATTCTACTCTATAAGTGTTCCAACACTGACCTTAAACCAGGGTGAAACGGACCCAAACTTGGTTTTTCCCTCAACGTTCCCTCAGGCCTCGTTTTGCTCCAGTGGTTCAGTGTGTATTCCAGGGTTTTATCCCTAGTGTTTTGGGTGAAAACACTTCCATCATCCAATCCACTCCAATCCTCTTCCTTTCCAATCCCCAACAAACCTCTTTTTAAAAAATGTTATTTTGTAAACCGGGAATGCTAGAACAACAGCAGTACTGTTATCACACAGAATTCAGAAACTTTACCAACAATGCCTCACGAGTTTTTATAAAGATTCAATTTTTATACCAGCACATGAACAAAAACGTTTCAAAAACAAAATGCAACAGTTTCTAGCTTTCAAAAGATGAGAATATTTTCACATAATTCTATTAGCTACTGAACAACAGTATACCAAATCGCACATACTAGTTATAACCAGCAATTAAAGGTGTACTCCAGCTCAATCAATAAAACACCGAGTCTTGTAAGTATAAGGGAGATAAGCAATGAACAGTGCATAATACATATCAATAAAAATACATTTTTTATAGCAATAATAATACCAAATTTGATGCCATATTTGTGAGAATCAGATTTAAAGCAATAATAATACCAGATTGCAAGTGCCCGCTGAGAGTAATGGCATCATGAAGTTCTATGCGGCAACAATACCAGATTACAACAAACGAGTAAGAGACAAACTCTTAAATTTAAGTATAAATTATAGACATGAAAAAGTTCCAAATAATATGCAGCTACTTCGTACTTTATCTTAGCCCTCCTCCTCTGTTACAACCTGTCCAGAGAACTCACCATCACCCTATTGAAAAAACCGAAATGTCAGCCTTTCTTATAAAAAGGAATTTCATTTTGGATATGTACTTAAAGTTCTGTAACTCCTAGATGATATATACACGATTCCACGATGCCCTTTGTTTATCATGTACACAGTTGACAATACATAAAAACATGCATAACAGCAACCAAATCTAAATTTATACTTAAATTTAAGAGTTTGTCTCACGACGGCGGCGGCTCGTCCAACCCCACTAGAACCAAAGGAGGTACCTATAAACATAAACATGATGAAACATCACACAAATATGTAGTTGAGTTAACTCAAAGAAGATTGCTGCACGTTACTAGAAGAAGCAAGTCACAAACAGAAAGATGTAAATATCCTGCTACTTGTACTTTTTTTTATGCTACCCTACCAGAAAAATGCTGCTGGTATTTACTCGTACTCCAATTCACACTAATTCTTTGCAGCGCCCATAAAAGGCCATGTTCTAGTACTAGTTCCGGTGAAACATATACCTAGAATAGCTAGCATGGAACCGAACAAGAGTTATGCAATGATAAGGCCATTAATGCCAGAGGATCATTGTAGGGACCAGGCTATGCATTCTCTCCAATTAAAAAAAGTTGTTATGTATTCTAGTAGCAATAGAAGATAAAGTCAAATTAAAAAAGATGAAGTTTCTGTGTTATTTGTGCTCCAGAATCCAGAGGCAGAACAAATATCCAAATGGAATTGCAAAAACTGCAGCAATAGTTACACTTCATACAACTGGGAAGCTGATGGATTGATCTGAAACTGAACAAATCCGAAATATTTGTTGATATATTTGAGTTCCTGAAACAAAAAGCTTGTCCTAATGAATTGTCAAGAACAGGGCTTCCACAGAAATTATGGTTACACTCCGTCAAAATCTGAAAGCTAATGCAGTTATCCACATGCAGATTTCTAGCACACAACCCAAACAAACTCCACTCATTTTGGTGTTATTTGAGTTCCCGAGACAGGAAAAATTATCCAAATAAATCTAAAAAGGACAATCCCATCGAAATAGTATGATTACAAAGGGTTGTGGAGACTATTGCGTATTGTAGGCAAACTTCAGCTTCTTTAACTGCTCCTCCAGCAACAAAAGAATTGGATTATTTGCCCACAACTTAACCATCCAGCGATGCTCCAGCAACGTGGAGTGCCTTCTATTGTGGGCAAATAGTCCAAGACCAGCAAGCCCTTATGTGGCAACGACTGAATCTTCACACAGAATTGTTGTCCAAACTACCTAAACTGAATAAGGGATGCTACAGAATTGTTGTCCAAGAACAAGTCATATCATGAACTGAACTAGAAGATCTGGATGTTCTCTCTTCCAAACTTAAAAAATATTTTCACTTATAGGCATCAGTTCATCATACGGTAAAAAACAAGAAACTGATCTTGAACAAGAAACTCATTGTTGGTTCATGAACAATTACAGAGGAATCAACCTAGGTCAAGAACCCTAGGTCAAGAACAATATCTACAGAGGAATCAACCTAGGATTCATCTAGCTATAGATGGGAGAGGAGAGGACAAAGTGGAAGAACTTACACGAGAGAAGTCCAGGACTGCCGGAGAAGACGGACGGCGGAGGGATCTCGGAGTAGGCGTTGTCGGTGGCGTCGGAGCGACGGCGAATATCAGCGTCGGCTGTAGGGTGGGAAGAAGAAGCGATGGGAGCGGCGGAGGGATGCGGAGCGATGGAGCGGCAGCCGCCAGGTCCGTGCGTCGCCGCCTCACGCGAGGAGGAAGAAACGCGAGGCGAGAGGAGATTTTCGGTTCCACCCTGATCCAACTCGTGTATCCTGGGGTTCGCTGGGTTAAGCCCGGTCGACCCACTCGTACAAAACGGTCCGAAGTGGTTTCTGGTGAATTAAAAGTGGGCCGGGATTAGACACGTAAAACCCAGTCAACCCACTGCAACAAAACGAGGCCTCAAGGGGGGATACCGAAGCATAGGTCTTGTGTGCTGGAACTACTACACGGTCTTCTCCTAATGCCTCCCAAAACTAATCAACCTCTAGATAGGGTTGTCATAAACACAACAAGATCTGTTCTATTTCTAAAGCAATGTAGCTTAACAAATAACACCACTGTGCACAACAAGTAGCTATATCACCCTGCCCTTTTCCCCTTCCTATACTTCTAGTTCACACGTTTGGGATAGTTATATGGGCTTTGATCCCGTACAACCCTCATCTCCCCAAACTCGTATAAATACGTCCATATATATATCCAAACATATATCTAAATCAAGTATTTTCTATATATAGATATACAGATCGGAGCTTTTAATTATACTGTATTTTTCCTGGGCGCTATTCCGCACATAACCCGGCCTACCGATCGTCCCGATCCGATAGCGCCGTCGCCATAGTGGCAACCACCGTCGCGGCCGAACAAGACGCCGGGCAACACAGGCCGGACTGTCCGGTTGGCCGTGCGCCGCTGCCCATCTTCCGTGTGCAGCAGTCGACAAGACTACGTTGAGTTAATTAGTAAACTGTTAATCGGTGTGCCTCTTAATGTGTGGATCCGATATGAACAAACGCCAACTGAACCTTGTTTGGCGGAAGATGGCAGCCCCAACCTGATTCGATTGACCTAGCTCTTTTGGACTCCTCTGATGGTGGCAATCTCTCACGTGCCGCCGGACTGCCCGGTGTGTTGTCCGGCATCTTGTTCGGCAGCGACGGTGTCCGTCAGAATGGCCAGGGCGACGCTGATCGAATCGGGGCGGTCGGCAGGCCAGGGTCGTGTACGGAATAGCTTGCGGGAAGAATGCCGTATAATTAATTACACGTTTCGATCTGTATGTCTATATATTGGTAATACTCGGTTTAGATATGGATATATATACGCTGTGTATTTATACAAGTTTAGAGAGAAGGGGGTTGTACCGGATCAAACCCCTAGTTATACTAGACGATACCCCGCGCGTTGCCGCGGGATCCTATGGCAAAACAATGAGGATATCAAAATTCAGCAAAACTTAATCTTAATAAAAATGTGTATAATCGCACAATATCCACCTAGCCTTGCACAATATAGCTGCATCCAAAAATATATACATGCAATTAGATGGTCCTCTATAGTTAATACATGGAAGATACATCGTAACATATGTAGGTAGAATATATTGCCTACTCTTTCTTAAATAATCTTAATGGACAAATATTGTGAAAATTAAAATTTCTCTTCTTATCGGGTAGATGTAAAACACCTTCCAAATATAATGAAAAATAATGTACAAATATAATGCTGGTTGCAAGCAACAATTTAAATAATGAACCGGCAAACTACTATCAGAATAATGAACCAGCAAACTACAAATATATTGGTAATCCACAATGTTTAAAATGTTGATCATCATATACATAAATTCTGAAAAAACTGAAAGTTTGTTTTTTGGTGAAGTAGGCAAGTGGGACAAAACAGGAGAGGAAGAACAAAAAAAGGTCAACCCGTAAAACTGATATATGTAAGTGAAGATCGGCACTGCACATATTTTATATCTATTCATTTCATGGTCTGGTCCTCATTACTCACCAGCAAGGCACGTACATCTCAACAGGCATAGATATATAGGAAGAACAACTCCAGTTATTGATATACACTCCTGCGAAAATGTGTAGGGCTGATGTGCAAGAGGAAATGACAACTTCTTGTTAGAAACTATGAAAAATGAATTACCTGCATGCACAGATTTGGGTGAGGTTACAACAAAGTAGAACATTGGGCATGTAGGTAGATGCCCATGAAGTGAATTATCTTCTCTTGGACATTGTTGATCATCGTCGCTCTTCTCGGATATGTTGTAAGACCACAACCATATGCAGACTAAATATTATAAACCCAACGCGCATGAAACAATCATCTGAACAACACTTTGAACCTCTCAATAACTCGATGTCCCACATCCCCACTTCCGTGGTTATCCTGCCAGTCACCACCGAAAACAGCCAGACGGCAACCAATAAAAAAGGTTAAGATAGGATAACCACCATCAGCAAATGCATTCACCACATGATCCAGAGCAGCAGAATTTTCATGCAGCTGACAACACAGGGAATGAGGAAGAAGCGTCGGGTGGGAGAATGGAGATGGAGATGAGGTATTGAGGAGGTATTAGTATAGCCCAAGAAGAAGAGAGTCCCTCAATACGTTGAAATTTCAGTTACATAATTGATTTGAGGATTAATGAAAATAAAAGGGTACCGATGCAGGCCACCCAGATTTTTAGGAAGAGGAATAGATTATACGGAGAGTAATAAACGGAGAAGAGGAAGCATGAATACACATCTTAATTGGCTGCATGCATGCTGTTCGTAACGGACTGCATTTGAGTCTGTTGATGCAATTTTGCCTGGACAAATAAAACAACAAATTAGTGAGCGGAATGGAATGAAACTAACAAACGGAGCAGAATAAAAGGAGGTGACGTGGGCTCACCACAGCTCAGATAATTCATGTAGTGGGGGACTCCTATTTAGATATAGAAGATATACTGTCGATGTTGAAGATACACATGAAGAAATTAATGAATGTCATAACTCACGCAGAATAGTAGCTACTACTTTGTGTTGACTATGTCACTCAAGATGATGAAGGTGTGGTTAGTTGAACATTATCACTCAAGACGAGAACTTTCCTTCCTCACTTTTCTCATATCTCACCAATAATGTGCTGCCGCGTGGTACCAATAGATAAACTCTACCATCTTATCTTGACACCACCACTAGATGTTCGGAACGCCTAGTTATTATGATTTAAAAGCATGTCTTGTGTGCTAATAGAGCTGATTTAAAAGCGTGTCTTGTGTGCTAATAGAGCTCTCCATCTGCCCTTTCCGTACCAATTACAATACATACTTCTTCTATCAGCTTCTTATGATAGAATAACAAGATTATAAATCAGTAGTTAGGTGTGTTGTTTCATGATCGAACATTCGGAACTCTGAAGAATCATATACATATGGCTATGAGCTTATTACGGAGTAACATGATCACTGGCTTCTCCCCTTGTTTAGTAACAAGATTACCAATAAAATAGTTAGGCTTTTTTTCCCTCTAGCACAAAAGTCTATGCTTGTTCCTAAGTGATATTTAATAATGTAATCATTATACAGATTAAGCGGGGAATAAAACCATTCAGTTTGGTCGAGAGATTAGGGAGGGTTCTCCATTCCTTTTCTCTACTCATCGCTTTTGCTGGCCCTCCGGAAGCTTCTTTCCTCTCCATATCTGGTGGTGCCCCTCCCGCCTCTGTGAATCTATGTAGCTTTGCATCCTTCCTGGGTTTTTTGAGTTTCGACTCATTCGAGTGGAGGATCCACATAGATGCGTGCCTTGCTCAACTGGATATGTGACCCTTGTCTTCCCTTGTGACGGCTTCTCTCCAGTCTTGTTCGTATCCCCTCATAAGATAACCTCCATAGTCTTGTTCGTATTCCCTCATAAGATAACCTCAGTGCCCTTGTTCTTGCTAGATCTACTCCCAATCTGTTGGATTTGGGGGCTCTTCTGGCAGCTATGAGGCTATACTAATTCTTACAGCTACTCTGTGAAAGCTGTGAGGGAAGAAGAAGAAAGTTGTACGGGTGTCCAAGCATTTCACCTTGTAGGTAATCAAGGCGACATCCATTCGACGCTCACAACAGCTAGCTGGAGCGAACGGTGACACCTGCGAGATTCAACGCCAGCGCAAGTGAAAGAACAGTGGTGGAAGTTCTACACGATTTTCTCCTGATGCCTCCCGAACCTAATCAACCTCTAGATACGGCCGTCATAAACACATAACATACTGTTCACAACAAGTAGCTCGTCCAGCCCCTTTTCCCCTTTCCTCTACTAGGTTCTAGCTCACCTTCGAGACACTAGTTATATACTCCCCTCGACGTACGTAGATGATATACATGAAGAAAATAAAGGTGCCATAACTCATGCAAAAGAGCAGGTAGCAACTCGAGTATATTACGAATATTAATATGAAGATGGTAACTTGTGGTCAATTAAACATTATGACTGAAGATGAGAGGTTATATGGTTAGTTCAACATTGTTGCGAGGAGTAACCAATAAAAGAGACCTAATGGAGTCCTATACATTGAGATAATTACTAGAAGTAAGCATGATAATTATTCTTTCAAATTAGAGATGAATTTACTTGGTGATTGTAGTTTGTATTGGTTATGCAAACAACGATATATCTTAAAATAAAAAAATTAAACTAAGCATAATCTCTACAACTATGTTAGAGCATCTCCACCAGTAGCCCCCAAAGGGTGCCCGACAAGTGTGTCGGCGAGTCGTTTCAGGGCACTGGCCCAAACTGCCGGCACTATGGGGTGCCTTCCCACACTAGTGCCCTACAACAATCAAACCTCCAAAAGTTTTGCAAATAAATTTCATTCCAATTTAGGTTTTTATACAAAGTTTGAATGAAATTTAAACCTAAACTAAACTATGTGCGGCTAGGGTTTGCGCTGCCACGGCCCTACTTGTCTTGTAGAGATTGATCTAGGTTGGTTGTGGCCCAGGCTATGGCGAGTACGCCTGTGTCGGCACCTGCACTTTGACCTACTACGGAGGGCGGTGGCAGCGGAGGAGGCGATGCCCCCAACTTTGGAAGCGGCAGCCCTTGGTCCAGTACGGACTCACGTAGGGCATCAAACGTGTTTGCCCACTATGCCTCCTCCTCGAGCCACGACGGGGTGGAGGTAGGTCACTTTTGGGACCATGCCCGACGTGACGACAACATTGATGTTGGGGTGGTCACAGTACCGGTGGCGGCGGCCATCACTATTCCATGGCCCGCCGTATGGGCCGACCAGCTTCGCCACCGCCCCCTCGTGCTCCATTTGGAGGAGCACCATCCATAAGGTGTCGTCGACACAGATTGGGTCCACCTGATGTGCCTGTGTGAGGGTAGTGTGTTGCCGCTGAATCACGTCCTCTAGATCTTCGCCGTGAATTTTTTTTATTTCGGCTAGGATGTGTTATATGTTGATCCCAATTCTACAAAGTATAGGCCAACTTCTGACGAGTGGAGCGAGGCCCGTCGCCGGAGGCTTGGGCCGAGTGTAAAGTTATGGTTGAAAAACAGACTGAGAAGAAGGTAAAGGTACTACGTACTGACAATGGTATGGAATTCTGTTCTAATGAGTTTGAGGAGTTTTGCAGTAACGATGGCATGATCAGGCATCACACCATCCCATATACTCCTCAGCAGAATGGCGTGGCAGAACGCATGAATAGAACCATCATCTCGAGGGCTCGTTGTATGTTGTCTAATGCAGGTATGCATAGGCGTTTCTGGGCTAAAGCAGCCAACACAGCGTGTTACCTCATCAACAGGTCACCTTCTATTCCACTTGAGAAGAAAACTCCCATTGAGGTATGGTCAGGTTCGCCTGCTGATTATTCACAGTTGAGAGTTTTTGGCTGCACTGCATATGCTCATGTTGATAATGGAAAGTTAGAGCCTAGGGCTGTTAAGTGCATATTCCTTGGTTATGGTTCGGGAGTTAAAGCATATAAACTATGGAATCCTGAAACTAAAAAGATTTTGCTAAGTAGAAACGTTGTTTTCAATGAGTCCGTTATGTATCATGATAGCTTGCCATCAGATACCTCTCTTGTTGCTGTTGGAGAGGAGAGAGTTAATGTGCAGGTGGAGAACCTGCAGAAAACTGTTGATAATGATGCTATCGTTGAAGATACACATGAGGAAAACATTGATGATATTGTTGTTCAGCACTCACCTACAGTTTTGCAGCAGCCACATGAGTCCATTGCTGCTGATAGACCGAGGCGTAACTGTGGTCCTCGTCCTCGTTTAATTGAAGAGTGTAATCTTGTACATTATGCTTTGAGTTGTGCTGAACAGGTGGAGAACGATTCTGAACCTGCTACATATAATGAAGCCATTGCATCCGTGGACCGCGAGAAGTGGGTTTCTGCTATGCAAGAAGAGATGCAATCGCTTGAAAAAAATGGCACATGGGATGTTGTGCGCTTGCCTAAACAAAAGAAGGCGGTCCGCTGCAAGTGGATCTTCAAGAAAAAGGAAGGTCTATCTCCCAAAGAGCCTTCAAGGTACAAGGCAAGGTTAGTAGCAAAAGGGTTCAGCCAGATTCCAGGTATTGATTACAATGATGTGTTCTCTCCAGTTGTGAAGCATAGTTCCATTCGTACTTTCTTTAGTATTGTGGCTATGCGTGATCTTGAGCTTGAGCAGTTAGATGTCAAGACTGCTTTTCTGCATGGAGAGCTTGATGAGGAAATATACATGGACCAACCAGAAGGGTTCATAGTGCCTGGTAAAGAGGATTTTGTGTGCAAATTAAAGAAGTCTCTTTATGGCTTAAAGCAATCTCCAAGACAGTGGTATAAAAGGTTTGATTCATTTATGATCTCACATGGTTTTGAGAGGTCTAAATATGATAGTTGTGTTTATATCAAGTTTGTTGATGGGTCACCTATATACTTGCTGCTATATGTTGATGATATTTTAATTGCTGCCAAGGGCATGAAAGAAATCACTACTTTGAAGGCACACCTGAGTAGTGAGTTTGAGATGAAGGATCTTGGTGCTGCTAAGAAGATCTTAGGTATGGAGATTACCCGAGATAGAAAATCTGGTTTGTTATTTCTTAGTCAGCAAAGTTATATTAAGAAAGTTCTTCATCGTTTTAATATGGATGGTGCCAACTCAGTTAGTACTCCTATTGCTCCTCATTTTAAATTGTCAGTTTCTCAATGTCCTACTACTGATGAAGAGTTTGAGTACATGTCAAAGGTGCCATATTCTAGTGCTGTTGGTTCTTTGATGTATGCCATGGTTTGTTCTCGTCCTGATTTATCATATGCTATGAGTTTGATAAGTAGATACATGGCTAATCCTGGTAAAGAACATTGGAAGGCTGTTCAGTGGGTTTTCAGGTACCTTCTTGGCACTTCCAATGCTTGTTTGAAGTTTGGCAGGACCGGTGAGGGACTCGTTGGCTATGTGGATTCAGATTTTGCTGCCGATTTGGATAAGAGAAGATCCCTCACAGGTTATGTGTTTAATGTTGGAGGTTGTGCTGTTAGCTGGAAGGCTACATTGCAGGCTGTTGTTGCACAATCTACTACTGAAGCTGAATACATGGCTATTGCTGAAGCTTGCAAAGAATCTGTTTGGTTGAAAGGTTTGTTTGCTGAGCTTTGTGGAGATGATTCTTGCATTACTTTGTTTTGTGACAGTCAAAGTGCCATATACCTTACAAAAGATCAGATGTTCCATGAGAGAACTAAGCACATTGATGTCAAGTACCATTTTGTTAGAGACATTGTTGCTCAAGGTAAATTAAAGGTATGCAAGATTAGCACTCATGATAATCCTGCTGATATGATGACTAAACCTGTTCCTGTTGCTAAGTTTGAGCTTTGCTCGAACTTAGTTGGTTTAACTGATTAGCCCAAGTGGCTATTGGCGCCGAAAGTATTTGCTTTGTTTTGTTCAGGGAGATGGTTGCTGTTGATGCTACAAGGAGGAATTTGTCTCAAGGTGGAGTTTGTTATATGTTGATCCCAATTCTACAAAGTATAGGCCAACTTCTGACGAGTGGAGCGAGGCCCGTCGCCGGAGGCTTGGTACGGATCGTCGAAGACCTAGGTTTCCACCGATATATAAACCCCTTGTAAGCCGCCAGTTGGGATGAGTTGCATCTGTGAAATCCCCGACGTTTGTAAACACTCCTCGATATAGTGAAGTTTCGCTGGCTGGCGCCCGTGGTTTTTTCCTCTCTTTGTTGAAGAGGTTTTCCACGTTAAATCTGTGTCCCCTTGCTGTGTTTTTCGTTTTCGTTCTTCGTTATCTTCTTGTCGCGATTGTAACAGGATGGTTGCCTTGTCGATGTTGAGGCTGAGGCCGGGGGCATGCCTGCTGCCAGCGCTACTGCTGCCTCCCGCCTCGTGGTCATGGCGGCCCATTGTGACTGGCGAGGATGGAGTGGCTCAGGAGGAAGGCGAGGTGAGAACAGTTTTCTATGCCGGTAAGGGAACATCACTCCCTTTTTATAGGGGCCGAGAAAGGTAGGCGGAACCACCGGCGTGCCATTACGCAGCAATAGTTACACTTCATACAACTGGGAAGCTGATGGATTGATCTGAAACTGAACAAATCCGAAATATTTGTTGATATATTTGAGTTCCTGAAACAAAAAGCTTGTCCTAATGAATTGTCAAGAACAGGGCTTCCACAGAAATTATGGTTACACTCCGTCAAAATCTGAAAGCTAATGCAGTTATCCATATGCAGATTTCTAGCACACAACCCAAACAAACTCCACTCATTTTGGTGTTATTTGAGTTCCCGAGACAGGAAAAATTATCCAAATAAATCTAAAAAGGACAATCCCATCGAAATAGTATGATTACAAAGGGTTGTGGAGACTATTGCGTATTGTAGGCAAACTTCAGCTTCTTTAACTGCTCCTCCAGCAACAAAAGAATTGGATTATTTGCCCACAACTTAACCATCCAGCGATGCTCCAGCAACGTGGAGTGCCTTCTATTGTGGGCAAATAGTCCAAGACCAGCAAGCCCTTATGTGGCAACGACTGAATCTTCACACAGAATTGTTGTCCAAACTACCTAAACTGAATAAGGGATGCTACAGAATTGTTGTCCAAGAACAAGTCATATCATGAACTGAACTAGAAGATCTGGATGTTCTCTCTTCCAAACTAAAAAATATCATGACGAGGCACGCCGAGAGTGAAGCCATCGGCATCGGCATGTCATGACGAGGGATGAGTGGCATGTGAAACCGGCAAAAGTAGACAGTTGCGTAACAAGCCTTTAATCCGCTGACTTGGCCGTTGTGTGGCTGCCAAGGGGGGCCACGAGGTCAATCCAACGTGGCATCGGTTGCCGGCGCCCCTGATTTACCCCTACAAGTAGGGCCGGCGCAGGAAGACCGAAGGAATAATTGTACCTCACTTGGCGCCAGCACACTGGTTGGGGGCTGCGGGTACAGTCCGTTTTTGGCCCGTCCCACCCCTCCCCACCCCCCCACCCCCCACCCCCACCCCCCAAAACCCCTTTGGGGTACGGTTGGGAGTTGGGACGCCGGGTGGAGATGGTTTTACAACTTGGTTGAGTATTATTTTGAAGATTTCATTAAGTTTCCAGTACACAAGTCTGTACCTCCGAAGCACTCCCTGGCAGTGCTAACATGCGTTGAATATTCAGGTACAGAATGAGAGAAGAAGAGCAATTGCTTATAAGAACTAAAAGTCTAAAACATGCTGAACTACCAAAAGTTCTACTAGTAAGACTTGGCACTATTGATTAATCGTGCACAATAAGGCATGTCTAAGAAGCCCGCCGCAGAAAACAATATTGGATGATCGTGCAAATATAAAGCCTAGAACGCCGCTGCCGTGTTTCGACCAAGGATTTATTTAGCTAGATCATTACACGTTCTCTCGTTTACCGTACTAATACACACATATATAGCTCTGCTATTCAAGAACCACTTTCTGAATAACTATTCAGAAACTCGCTGTTACTGTTCACGTGAACACCAAGCGAGCACGAGTTAACTTCTTTTTCTTTCTAAGTTAACTTCCAGTATGTAACAGTAATAGTGAATATTAACTTTTACTGTGTAAGTTAACTTCCACGACCATTCTTAACTTCCTCATGTGCGCAAGTTAACTACCTCTTCTATGCTAGTTAACTGTCTGGCGGAGCATCGATTTTCCATGTTTTCTGAAACTCTGTTATTCAAGAACTCGCTGTTACTGTTCACGTGAACACCAGGAACCCTCTGTTAACTTTCAGGCGAGCACGAGTTAACTTCTTTTTCTTTCTAAGTTAACTTCCAGTATGTAACAGTAATAGTGAATGTTAATTTTCACTGTGCAAGTTAACTTTCATGACCATTCTTAACTTCCTTATGTGCGCAAGTTAACTACCTCTTTCTTAACTTCCACCTATGCAAGTTAGCTTCCGTAAACATTTTTAGTTGTTCCGTGTGTACAAGTTAACCCCCTCTTTCTATGCTAGTTAACTTCCTGACGGACAATCGATTTTGTGTGTGTTTTTTCGCGGACTGAATGTTAACTTCCGCATGTGCAAGTTAGCTTCTGCGACCCTTCTTAACTTCCCCGTCTGTACAAGTTAACCCCCTCTTTTCTACTAGTTAACTTCTGCGACCCTTCATGGATTTTTATGAAAGTCAAGTTCACTGTATTTTAAAAAGTTAACTTTTCCGTGCACGACAATTAACTCCCTCTACAATGCAAGTTAACTTCCTTACGAAGAAGTTACCAGAATGATGCATCTGCACCTTCGGAGAAGTTAGGCTAGGCCATGGCGCTCCGCTAGAGGATCTAGACCGGGGCCAAGCCACGCCGCGCGCCTAGAGGTAGGTGTTGAGGGTGGGGTGACGACGTGCTGGAGGAGGGAGGATATGGCCGGCGGCCGGGGAACCGGGGGCGGAGGAGGCCGACAGCGCGCGGAGTAGGAGGACGCGACTACACGCGGGTGAGATGGCCAGCGGCACATGGCAGGGACGGAGGAGGCCGGCAGCACGCGGGGGAGGAGGGCTCGGCGACGCACGGGGGAGATGGACAAAGGTGTGGGGACGGGGCCAGAGGAGGCTGGCAGTACGCATGGGAGGAGGGCGCGGAGGCGCGCGGGGGAGGAGGGTGGCCGGCGGTGTGCTGGGAAGAGGAGGCCGGCCATGTGCGGGAAGGAGGGTGGACGGCGGCGCGCGGAAGAGAGAAGGCCGACGAGGGGTTAGATGTGACGAGGAAGAAAGTGGTTAGGTAGAGGAGGGTAGTTAGGTGGGGTTTTCTGAATAAGCTTATCTAGGAACCTCTTAAGGGGGTGTTTTTGAATAGGAACCGCTTAAGGGGGTGTTTTTGAATAGGAACATCTTAAGCTTATCTAGGAACCTCTTAAAGGTTACATACCTCTTATAGGAAGCCCATATGGGACACCAAGGTGCCCAGGCACCATACCTAGTTGCCGTTTGATTGCTTTAGGATTCGTGCTACTCTAAAGGGATAGATACTAGCGGGTCAACCCGGTTATATTGGCTGCTACGTGATTAATTGCGTTCCTTTTTCCAATTCTTGAATGCTTGTCTTTTAAGTTAATGTGGTATTTATTAGTCCACCTTGGTATAAGGAAATAAATACTATGCCACTAATTTAGACATGCATCATACGTTAGGAGAGAGATTAATCTCACATTCATTGCGTGGAGTATATCATTTGGATGTTCAATTTTTTTAGGTATGTAACCTTTTTTAACCCGTGTTACCTTTATTTTGTCAAGGTATATAGGGTTTGTATAAACATAGGTATCTCTTGACTATATCTCTTGACTATGTATGTACCTAGAAATAATGTGGTTCCCATACCTGTAAATATCTTGTGTATATACTTAATAGAAAACTGAATGAGTATTATATTTAAATTTGGTGAGCATACTCCACACAATTACACATGTACTTATTGGTAGGTATGCACTCATAAATTTCAAATACCCAGTAATATTTTGGGTATATGCATACCTAGAAATATGGATTACGTAATTTTAAATTGCATGGGTAGAAAACATCGAACTACATGTACATGTGTATCCGATACCTACAAGTACTTACTTAGGTATGCGCCTTGTTAATTTATTCACTAGGTATGTGATACAAATCGACAAGGATGAGTCACTATTCTTATTGTTTGATTAGGTATCAGATACCTAGTATAGTGCTATTCATTCATGTTGTCGTGTACCACATACCTAGAATAAATAACTGTAGAAAATATATATGACCATGTGTAAAAGTATGTAACCTTTTTTAACCCTGTATTTCCTTCTCTTTTGTGAAGGTATATAGGGCATGTATAAACCCAGGTATATGTACGCAGGTGGGAATAATTTGGGTACCTGCATACTCATAAACACCCTAGGTATATACTTAACTAAAAATCAAATGAGCATTTTAGTCATATTTGGTGACCATACTCCACGACACTCATAAATTTCAAATACCCAGTAATGGCTATGGACTACGTCATTTTAAGTTTTATGGGCATGAACTTTGGAACTACATGTACATGAGTATCCGATACCTACATTTACACAGGCATGCACCTTGTTACATTTTTTCACTAGGTATGCGATACAGATCTACCATGAGGAGTCACATCTTCTATTGTTCGTCTTAGGTATCACGCACCTAAAAATCGTAGGTATGAATGCAACTAACGTTAGTCCTAATGTGAAGTTGTTGGGTATATACGTTTTTGAAAATTAAATGTGTCTTAAGTTCTGTGAGTATAGACCATAGAATTAAGTCCTAATGTGAAGTTGTTGGGTATATACATTTTTGAAAATCAAATGTATCAGATTCCTAGTATAGTGAGCCTTGTTGTAGGATAGGAGCATAATTGAATGTGTTATTCTAGGTATGTATCATTCATGATTCGTATGCTTTGATTACTACTATGAACTAAAATTAAGTCAGCATATGTGGACGTCTAAGTATGCTAGTATACTTGAAGATAAGGGCGACCAGGTATGCTAGTCCAATGGCTATGCAGGTTAGAGTGTACAATTATTTTTTCGTTGACATCAATCAGCATACCTTGAAATGAGCATGAACAAAACGCAGTGGAAATATGTCCGTATGCCAGGCTGAGATGCGGCAGGTCAATGCTCTAAATAGGTAATCACGTATGCCTTCAAATGAATCACAAGACATTGATGGCACGCCAAATCAGGGGTGATTTGTGAAATTTAATCACGGTCAACTTATTTGGAAAGAAATCGGCAGCTTAATTGCCATGCATGAATGCAAATCACCAAATCCCGCTCAATTCATTTGATAAATATTTGTCTGGCAGGTTAATTATGATGCAAAATCATAGATGATAGAAAGTTAATGATTTGACTTGGTTTCAAAAATCTGTGCACTAACGGGTCTACTCTGAATTATACCCGGTTTGAAAATGTGAGCCGGTTGATCCATCTACCGGTTGGGCACATGGGTGCCCAAGCACCTTGGTACCCCTCTTAATGTACCCTATATATATGGCTATGAGCTTATCACGGAGTAACTTGATCTTCTCCCTTTGTTCGGTAACAAGATTATCAAATCCTATAGGCAGGTTTTTTTTTCTCTATTACAAAAGGCTGTGCTTGTTCTGAAGTGATATGTAATCATTGTACAGATGAAATTAACCAGGAAATAAAGCCGTTCATTTTAACCGAGAGATTGGGGAGGGTTTTCCATTCCTTCGCCGCTTTTGCTCTCGCCCCTTCCGCTCGCCCTTCGGAAGCTTCTTTTTCTCTCAGTCTCTAGTGGACGATCCGGCAGAAAACTAGAGCGGCCCAATGCCACTCCTGCCTCTGTAAATCTATGTAGCTTTGCGTCCTTGATGTTTGCTTGGGGATTTTGAGTTGTGAATCATTCGAGTGGAGGATCCACATAGATGCATGCCTTGCTCGAGATTTGACCTTCCCTTGTGAGATTTTCTCCAGTCTTGTTCGTATCCCAACCTCGGTGTCCTTGTTCTTGCTAGATCTGCTCCCAGTCTGTTGGATTTTGAGGCTGTTCTGGCGGCTTATGAACCCCTTTTCGACCACTCTGAGTCTAATAATTCTCACTTTGTAGAAGATTGTACGAGTGTCCGAGCACTTCACCTTGTAGGTAATCAAGGTGACATCCATTTGACGCTCACAACAGCTAGCTGGAGCGAATGGCGACATCCGCAAGATTCAACGCCGGCGCAAGTGAAAGAACAATTGCCATGGACTGCTCAAAGTTCTACACGAATTTCTCATGATGCCTCCCAAACCTAATCAACCTCTAGCTAGTTACAGTCACCATAAACACAACACTATATGTTCTGTTTTAAAGTAACATAGCTAAACACATAACAATACACCGTGCACAACAAGTAGCTCGTCCTGCCCCTTTTCCCCTTTCCTCTACTTGTAGGTTCTAGCTCACCATCGAGACACTAGTTATATACTCCGCTCGATGTAGAGGATATACATGAAGAAAATAAAGGTGCCATAACTCATGCAAAAGAGTAGGTATATCAATATGAAGATGGTAACTTGTGGTCAGTTAAACATTATGACCCAAGATGAGAGATTATTTGGTTAGTTGAACATTGTTGCGAGGAGTAACCAACAAAAGAGACCTAATGGAGTTCTATACATTGTGATAATTACTTGAAGTAATCATGGTAATTATTCTTTCAAATTAGAGATGAATTTACTCGGCGATTGCAGTTTTTATTGGTTATGCAAACTCCGCTATATCTTAAAGCAAAAGCTAAGCATAATTCACTACAACTATGTTAGAGCATCTCCACCGGTAACCCCCAAAGGGTGCCCGACAACTACGCCAACAAGTCGGTTGGAGGCACCGGCCCAAACTACCGGGACTACAGGGCGCCTTCCCACATGGGTGCCCTTCAACAATCAACCCCCCAAAAGGTTTGCAAATAAATTTCATTCAAATTTAGGTTTTTTATACAAAGTTTGAACAAAATTTAAACCTAAACTAACCTAAAACTAAACTGCGGGCGGCTAGGGTTTGTGCACGGCCGTGGCCTTACTCGTCCTCGTCGAGGTTGATCCAGGTGGGATGTGGCCTGATGTATGGCTAGTCCGCCTACATGGGAACTTGCACTTGCACCTGCAGCTACGACGGTGGTGGCGGTGGAGCCGGCGTCCTCAGATGCGGAGTACGCAACCATTGGTCCATCATCGGCTCGCACATGGCCTCAAACATGCCTGCGCACTATGCCTCTTCCCACAATGGCATGGCAGTAGGCCTCTTCTAGGTCCATGTCTAATTGACATGGTTATACCCTACGGGTACGTGACCTTAGCATACCTGGTCCAGCCCAAGGAAAGCCCACGGTAGACGTACGCCGGCCCATGAAGATTTTCGGGTGGCCAAGGCCCATGACGCCTTCGGATCCTTGGAGAGCAAGACTAGCGTAGATAGGAAATTCAAAGGGGTAAAACCCTAGAACTTGTAACCGACTAGGACTATGCCCGGGACCTGCCTAAGTCTATATAAAGGCCAGGAGGGCACGACCTAGATCTCTCGACTCATACTTTCGCATACACACCTCCACGCCAGATCGAATCTGCGCACCCCTGTAATCTTCGGTTCCGCCGTAATCAAGAGCAGACAAGCAGGATTAGGGTTTTTCCTCCGGGGGCCTGAACCTGGGTAAATTTCGTGTCCCCTGGTTGCTTTTCTGTTAACCGTTCCACGATCTCCAGCATCCCCATCTTCTCCAAAACCCAAGTCCATAACAATGGGCATTGATGAGATTAAACCTCGTCAATTGGCGCCGTCCGTGGGGACCGGGGCTGCTGATTGTGCGGTCGTGACGGTCCCGACCCGATCGATCTACAACTCTGCAGCGACGGAGAGTCACCTCCTCTTCGGCGCTTTCGACTTCACCGCCCACTCGCCGGCCACCATGAAAGATTTCGAGCCCGTAGGCGACGGACTCGAGATCCTGTTCGGGAGTTTCTGCTTCCAGGTGGGCCAGACTGGCACCCTCCGCCTTCCTGAGCGGGTGCCCCTACCATCAATCAGGCCCGCCTTGTGGGCTCCACACCCTGTGCTACGCACATCGTCATCAACAGATGAGTTCTACGATAGCAGCAGCTGCAACTCCGATCTGTGCGATCCACCTTCGGATGAGGGGACCTACGGTTCTGGATCCGAAAGCTGCGGCAGTAGCGGACCAATCTACGCACGCTACCAATGCGCCGTAGTCATCCAGGGCGACGTGGAACAGCAAACGCCTAACCCGCCGCCCAACCCAAACCCCAACCCGCAGGACAGAAACGGCGGGAACAGAAGAAGCCAGTCCCCACCACCCGACGAGGAAAACAACGGCCACGTCATCCGACTTAGCAAAGAAGGATGGGTCCAGGCACGCCGCGTCGTAGCAGGCGACATAGTCCTGCCTGCAGACGCCTCACGTGAACTACTGATGGCATACCACTTCCTCCTCATCGAGGAGCACAAGAAGCAAGTCAAGATGCAAGAAACACTTGACAAACGCAAGCAAGCAGCCTCTGAGTCCAGCGCGCGACGAGCTGCGCTCTCCGCCATGGCCCCCGGCTCTAGCACGAACGGAAACCAAGGAAACAAGCACCGCTCTCGGGTGGAGAACATGGATCCCAAGGAGCGTCGTGATGTGACCCGAACTCTCCACACATCGTTCATGGAGATGGACGCCGACGGCAACGTCATCCCGAAAATGCCGCAAGCTGCGATCATGGCAGCCACTCCGTATCTCGCGGCCCACCCACCTCCGGAGGGGGGCCCGAAAAGAGCCATGCATAAGTCCGCACTCACCGGACTCGGACTTGTCGGAGCTGCGCTCCACCAAGACGCTCCTGCGGAACCGAAGAAGAAAGCTCCGGCCAGGCGCGACCGGAGCCCCACCCCTTCATCCGAACAGGAAGAGGAACATGACCTTCCTCGAAGGAAGAAGAGCTCGCGTCACCATAAACGTGACTACGACGCCAGAGACGCGCTTACACAGCGCAAAATCGACAAAGCGCGAGCCAAACGTGCATGCTCGTCTGAATCCGAGATGGACGAAGACGAAGGAGAACTCTGTGGAGCCCGATGCTTCAGCAGATCTGTTCGGCGAACACAGATGCCACGCAATTTCAAGCTTCCTTCGGATACTCCGAAGTTCAACGGCACGCAAGATCCAAAAGCCTGGCTTAGTGACCATCTGTCATCCGTCAAGCTACACGGCGGTAACAAAGAAACCGCCATGCAATGCCTTCAGCTGCAGCTGACAGGCGCGGCGCGGGTCTGGCTCAGCAGCCTATCATCAGGGTCCATCCGAAGCTGGGAGGAGCTAGCTTACAGTTTCATCCGAAATTCAAAGGCACCAGCAAGAGGCCCGCCTCAATCGAAGAGTTGCGAGCCTGCACTCAGAAAACGGGCGAATCTATTCGCTCGTACATACTACGCTGGTCTAACACCAAGAACTCCGCAGCACACATCTCCGAAGAGAGGGCCATCGACGCCTTCAGGGACGGCGTCAAACGCCAAGATTTCAAGGAGGAACTTGGGCGCGTCAAGCCCAAAACACTCGACCACCTCATGGACATCGCCAACAGGTGGGCCGACGGCGAAGATTGCATTCACCGAGCACAATCGGATGAAGAGGACGACTACGGCCGAAGACGGGAACGCCGCAGCAAGAGGAGATCGCGCGTCTACGACGATCGCGACGGACCCGACATGGTCACGGCCGGCTACGCTGACCGTCGCAACATCAACAGCCGCAACAGCGGAGGATACCGCGGAGGAAACTTCCGCGACGGCGGACGTCTAGCACAGTCGTGGCAACGCCGCGACCGCGACAACAGACCATCAACATACGACAAACTTTCGGGTCCATGCACCATCCACTTCTACATCGACAAGCAGGATGGCAAAAAGAAAGCTAGCCACATGCTCAAGGACTGTCGCGAGTTCCAGAAACTCAGCGAAAGCATGGTGCAGATGAGGCAACAAGCCCCAATCTCTGCGTTCGGAAACACAACTGCGCCATGTGAAATAGCACATGGAGCTCCCCCACCGCCGCCTATCGTAGGCCCAAACCAACCAGTCGCACCAACACAGAACAACGCTGGGAACGGGTACCCCCCACCGAAAGGAGCACTAATGATGATCCAGAAGGGACGCCCCACGAATAGGGTGCAGAAGAAAATCACCCGACAAATCAACCTGGCCGTGGCAACTCCACCTGCGATCGGAGTCCTGCATCACATTCACTCGTGCGGATCACCCTTGTCAGATTCCCCGCCCAGGTCATGCTGCCCTGGTGCTGGAGGCGCATATCGGAGGTTTCGAGATGAGTCGCGTCTTCATGGACGGCGGCAGCGGCATCAACCTAATGTTCACAAGCACTCTAGCAGCAATACGGATCCCGCAATGCAGCCTGGAACAGTCAGGCACAACGTTCCACGGCATCGTTCCAGGGAAGGGCATATTCCCCCTGGGCAAAATAGGGCTCGACGTCATCTTCGGGAAGTCGGACAACTTCCCGCTGGAGCGACTCGAATTTGAAGTGGTGGACTGGCCGTCAAAATACCACGCCATCCTTGGGAGTGTAGCATTCGCAAGGTTCCTGGCTGTCCCACACTACGCATACCTACTACTCAAATGCCAGGGCCAAAGGGCGTCATCACAGTCCACGGGAGCTTCACCCGATCGGACCAATGCGACAGAGATTTCAACAAAATCTCCCAGTCTTTCGGCATGCAAGACGAGCTCGTAAGGCTCCGTGAAGTGATGGACAATGGGGCACCCCCAATCAC
Organism: Avena sativa; assembly: GCA_916181665.1. Lineage (NCBI taxonomy): Eukaryota > Viridiplantae > Streptophyta > Magnoliopsida > Poales > Poaceae > Avena > Avena sativa. The sequence continues at coordinate 293,861,998 of OV702296.1, forward strand.
AAGGCAAAACGCACCTGACATGTCCTTCGACTCCACCGTCAACACAAAGAAGGTGCAGGTCCATCCGACGGATGCCTCCAAGACGGCCCTGATCGCTAATGACCTCAGCCCCACATAGGAAGGCGCGCTCGTTGAATTCCTCCGTGAGCGCTGGGAAATCTTCGCCTGGTGTCCTGCGGACATGCCAGGAGTTCCCAGGGAATTTTCCGATCACGCACTCAACGTCTTTCCAGACACCAAGCCAGTCAAGCAGTCCATCCGGACACTGTCCGAGCCATGAGCCGAAGCTATCGGCAAGGAAATCAATAGACTACTCGCTGCAGACTTCATCAGGGAAATCAAGGAAAGCGAGTGGCTTGCAAATACAGTGATGGTCCCAAAGAAGGACACGGACATCCTGCGGATGTGCGTGGATTTCACGTCACTAAACAAGCATTGCCCAAAGGACCACTTCCCTCTCCCTCGGATCGATCAGATCATCGATTCGACTGCAGGTTGTGAGAAACTCTCCTTCCTCGACGCCTACTCAGGCTATAACCAGATTCGACTCAAGGTCGAAGATCAGGAGAAAACGGCGTTTATCACACCGTTCGGTGTATTCTGCTACAACACAATGCCCTTCGAGCTAAAGAACGCAGGTGCCACGTACCAGCGATGCATGCAGGCCTGCCTGAGGGACCAGATCGGTCGCAACGTCCAAGTCTATGTTGACGACATAGTGATAAAAACCAAGGAGGCAATAACACTTATCGACGATCTCCGCGAGACGTTCGACAACCTCGATCGCTACAGGATCAAACTCAACCCCGAAAAGTGCGCATTCGGCATCCCATCAGATCAGCTGCTTGGATACTTCATCTCTCAGCGGGGGATCGAGGCGAACCCGAAGAAAATCAGAGCCATCATGGCGATGGAGAAGCCGAAAAACCTCAAAGGCGTCCAGCAGCTCGCAGGACGAATAGCGGCGCTAAGCAGATTCATCAGCCGCATGGGTGAGAAGGCCCTACCATTCTACCAGCTGCTACGCAAAGCAGATAAATTCGAGTGGACGCCGGAAGCCAACGACGCATTCGAAAGCCTCAAGCGGCTTCTCTCCACCTCGCCCGTCTTGGTCACACCAAAGGAGCGTGAGCCTCTGCTGCTGTACATATCAGCCACACACCAGGTGGTCAGCACCGTGTTAGTGGTCGAACGACCCGAAGAGGGCAAGACCCACGGGGTCCAACGCCCAATCTACTACCTCAGCGAGGTACTCACGCCAACAAAACAGAGGTACCCTCACTACCAGAAACTCGCCTACAGTGTGTTCATGACGGATCGGCGGCTGAGCCATTACTTCCAGGAGCACCAGGTGATGGTCGTTAACGAGGCACCCCTGAACAGCATCCTGAATAATCCAGAGGCCACAGGACGCATGGCCCTGTGGGGCATCAAACTGTCACCCTTGGACATCGTCTACGAGAAGAGACTCGCAATCAAATCTCAAGTCCTTCCGGACTTCCTGGTACATTGGATGGAGCTGCAGCTGCCAGACACCCCAGACATGTCGCAGTCATGGACGATGCACTTCGATGGCTCCAAGTGTGAAGCTGGAGCAGGAGCAGGGGTCATACTGACCTCCCCGCAAGGCGACAAGATGAAGTACGTCCTTCGGATGAAATTCCGAGCTTCCAATAATGAGGCCGAATACGAAGCCCTCATACACGACATGAGGATGGCAAAAATCTGCGGCGCAACGCGCCTGGTCATCTACGGTGACTCCAACCTCGTCGTCCAGCAGACGATGAACGAGTGCGACGCACACGCCGAAAATATGATCGCGTACCGCGCGCTCTACAACGCACTTGAAGGAGAATTTGACGGCTGCGAACTTCGGCACGTCGGAAGAGAAAGCAACGAAGAAGCCGACAGACTGGCTAACATCGGCTCCACCTGCGCAAAGGTGCCACCAGGTGTGTTCCTCGAACAGATCTGCGTGCCATCAATCAAGCGGAAATTCCCCAAAGGATCACCCGAAGAAGTAGAACACTTGGGGGCTACACTGCTCGAAGGTCATGAAGGACCCGAGAAATTGGACACAGAGGTCGCCATGGTCAACCTGATGCAGGTCATGGCAGTCGAAGAAACTCGGACGCGACCATACCTCCAGTTCTTGATAAACAGAGAACTACCTGACAGCCCGACAGATGCCCGGCGCATATCTCTCCGGTCAAAAGCCTTCACCATCATCAATGGCGAGCTGTACAAGCGCAGTATTACGGGTGTACTACAACGGTGTGTCACCATCGGTGACGGTAAAGCCATCCTCCAAGACATCCACAAGGGCATCTGCGGCCATCACGCAGGCAGCCGCTCCCTTGTCGCCAAAGCTCTACGAGCCGGATTCTACTGGCCAACGGCCATGAGCGACGCAAAGGACATAGTCCGAAGATGCAACGGGTGCCAACGGTTCACCGACAAACCGCACGCACCCGGGTCCGAACTCAGACCCATACCTATAGCCTGGCCTTTTGCTCAATGGGGCCTCGACATGATCGGCAAACTGCCAAAGTCCTCGAATGGGGGACACGTTTACCTCCTGGTCGCAGTCGACAAATTCACCAAGTGGGTCGAGGCCATGCCGGTCACCAACCAGAAAGGCAAAACTGCCGTCAAGTTCTTCGAGTCCATTGTCTACAGGTTTGGCGTACTGCACAACATCATCACCGACAATGGATCGAACTTCATCTCCAAGGAGTTCCAGGACTTCTGCGAAGGCCTTGGGATCAACATCACGTACGCCTCAGTGGCACACCCGCAAACGAACGGGCAAGTGGAAAAGGCCAACGGCCTAATCGGTATTGGCATCAAGAAGCGCCTCATGAGTCCACTCAAACAAAAAGCTGGAGCCTGGACGAAAGAGCTACCATCCGTCCTGTGGAGCTTACGGACTACGCCAAACAGCTCCACCGGCTACACGCCGTTCTTCATGGTCCACGGAGATGAGGCCGTGCTACCAGCCGAAGTACGCCACCAGGCCCCCCGGGTCGTCGCTTACAGCGAAGCCGAATCCACGGCTGCACTCGAAGACGTCGTCGACACACTCGACGAAGCAAGAGACATAGCAGCAGCTCGATCAGCGGTGTACCAGTAGAGTCTCCGCAACTACCACAGCCGCCGGCTGCGCCCAAGGTCCTTCGTCGAAGGAGACCTCGTCTTGCGACTCAAGCAAGAGCGACCGAAGAAATTTGAGTCACCATGGGAAGGACCCTACGTCATCACCGAAGTCATCCCAGGTGGCGCCTATCGCCTCAAGCACGTGGAGTCTGGAGTCGCATACTCCAACCCATGGAACATCGCGCACTTGCGATGATTCTACCCCTAGCTACCTACCCCTTTACTTCCGATAAGGCTTTTCAGCCAAGGCTATTCAGCCGAACAATGTACTTCCTCCATTATGATATAAATAAAGCTAAGTGTCTTGCCCCAAACTTCAGTTCGCTATTTTGCAACTTTACTTTACGCTACAAACGCACTCGGGGGCTCCCCCCACCTCACGATTCCATCGACTGAGGATCACGCGTGTACACCTGAGTAGCTGACAACGTCAGGCAAACGAAAAGGACACATACTCAAACAAAGCACTGCGTGCTTACAATAAACAAACTTTTACAACAAAGGGCACAACACGCCCAGTCGAAATATACAAACTTTACATTTATCTCTTTTACATGTACTACCTATTCTGAAGGATAACCTTAGCACGCTGCTCAAACAAATCTACAACCTGTTCGGCATACTGCCTTACAGCTGCAAAATATGGACGCATGTCCCACTCACCACCATCCGGCCGAGGAGGTGGCCCAGCCGCCACAACAGACAAATCTACATTAGGCCGGTGCAGCCTCACAAGAGATAAAGCAGCCTTTACTCCGGGGACGAGCTGTTGCCGCACCAACTCCTTGACATTGCTCACGCTCCGAAACTTCGACTGAAGACCCGCAAGGCTCGTCGGCACAGCATCCAAAGGAAACATAACATGCAACACCGAGGCAAGCGATGTCTGTACCTGGTGAAGCACCCGCGACACCTGGTGCACACGATCCTGCACCGTCGCCAGAGCCATGGCACAGTCACGATCCATCCAGAAGAAGCCACCGGCCTCCATGTCCTGTTGAGTCAAGCAATTGACCCGAACAGCGACACGCTCTTTCTCTTCCCTCGGAGCAAGGTTAGCACCTGCGACAATTGCACAAATTAAAAGGCAAGGCCAGCAGGCTCATCCAAAGAACTGAGCTACAGCTCGAAATAAAGAACAACTTACATTGAAGCTGCTCAGATAGCCGAAGTAGTTCCGTCATCAAGTACTCCTCTCTGGCTGCACCGCGATCCGCCTTGGACTTCCAAACGTCGGTGTGACCACGCAACCCAAGCAACTCCCTCTCAAGACTACGAACACGGTCCCAAAGAAAAGCGAGTTGAGAAGGATCATCCAAAGATGGCCGCAGCTGCGCTGCAGGCGAGGTGTCAACAGGGTCAGCACCCGAAGGAACCTAGAACAGCAGAAAAGAAAAGGACACAAACATTCAGACAGTGGTAGAGCACAACTCAGGCGAATTCATTCAGCACATAAAAGGCCACTACGTGGCACAAGAACTGTGTTCTTCAAAATATTTACAGCAAAAGCAGACTACAAATTATCCTACATCTACAACGCCTAAGATGCGGCACCCTGAGTCGCCTCGGATCCGGACTGCCTAGCCTTGGCCTTGCCCTGCTGCCGCAGTGCATACTCAGACAACAAATCAATGAGCTTTCGCCCATATCGCTTGCAGCGAGCAGAGTAGGCAGCAAAGGCTACCTCGGATCCATCTGCGGTCGTCGGCATCCGGGAGGTGATCTGGGGCAGATCCAGCTCCGCTCCAGCCGCCAAGGCCATCGCCAGCCCGACGGACGCGCCGATGCCCTTCTGCTTGCGCTTGTACGCCGCAGGCGCTTTGGCTGACAAAGCCTCCACCAGGACATCCACATCATCAAGGGCCGCGCCCTTAGGGACAAGCTCCTTGTAGAAGCGGCCAAGGACCTCCTTCGCTTTGGCAAGGAAGTTGACGATGGTGCTGCAGCGATCTTCGACCGCTGCAGTAGCATCATCCAGAGCACTCCCGTGCTCCAGAGCACCGCGATCAAACTCGATGCCTGCGGCATCTAAGACAAAAAAAAGAGAAGACATGAAGAAAAGCAGCAAAGAAGAAGACAAGAAACACGAAGAAACAAGCGCAAATACAATACTCACCCGAAACAGCCTTGGCAGCAGCCATGAGCTTGCCCGCCATCTCTCTCTCACGAGCAACCGCAACAGTGGCCAGCTGCTCCTCACGGTCCGCGGCCTCCTGCTGCAGACGCTCCTTCGCTTCGGCTGCCTTAGTCAACTCTAGCTCGAGGCGTTCCTTCGCACCAACGGCGACCTCGGCTTTCTGCTCCGACTGGCCAAGGCTCTTCTTGAGAGCGTCGACCTCACGGAGAGAAGTATTATGCTCCTCTGCGTCCAAAACAAGAAAACGTCAGAGAGCAGGACCAGAATAAATGAAAGAAGCACCAAAAGGCAAACAGGTACCTTGGAGCTGCCGAAGGTTAGCCTCCAGCACCAGGCGCTCCTGCACCAGCCGCTTGGCCTCCTACACAAAAGGCTGCAGAAAAAGAAACACCAATAATAAAAAGGACTCGGGGGCTATGCCCAACACAAAGGAATAAAAGCAAAACTAGCACACGAAGACACTCGGGGGCTCCCCCCCCCCCCCGAAGATTCGAAAAAAGAAGAAGACAAGAAATTTTCCAGACACCCGGGGGCTCCCCCCGTGGCACGAAGCAGAGGTACTTACATGCTCTGATGGCGACTCCGAAGGCCCGCTGGCGAAATTATGAGGCGCAACCACCTGCACCTCCTGCAGAGGAGGATTCGGAGCGGCGCCCCCTGACGTTGCCACCGTCTGAGGAGGAGGAGACGCAATCTTCGACTCCCCCATCATCTCCCGAGCACCATCGCTGGAGGAGCCGTGGGAAGAATGCCTGTATACGAAACAATCAGCCTAAGTACAAAGTCAACAAGAAAAAAAAGGGGGACAACAGCATAACAAGAAACTTACGAGCCCAGTGAGCTCAGGTCGAAGACAGGAGGAGTCCTTCGGGCTCTCTTCTCCCCCTTCTTCTCCTCCTTTTTCTCTTCCTTCTTTTCTTCCTTCTTCCGCTTTGCTGGCGGGTGTGGTGCTACAGCCCGCACAGGAATGGCAGGAATGGGAGAGGAAGAACCTCCATGCCCGTCACTGTGACGATCAAGGCACAGAGGATTTCTGGGAGTCGGAGGAGTCGATGCATCCGAAGATTCACTGGAGCTCCGCGATCGTTTGCGAGTATGGTCCTCGCTCAACTCGTTGACCTCCTCAGCTGGCGATCGCGCCGAAGGAAGTTCGGACATGGAGTCCACCACTTCATTATCCGGCGCATCCGGAAACAATTCGGGCAAGGGAGGTACCATGCCCGGCACCTTGAAGCTCTGCCAATAAGAAGGGAGTTTGTTAGAAAACAAAAGAAAACAAACACGCAATCAAAGCAAAGCGCTACGCGCACGAATCTACACCTGTGGAACATCCAGCGTCGAAGAAAATGGCGGAGTCAATGACTTTCCCGGGATATCCTCTCCAGCCTTGTACTTCAACAGCGTACGAAGGGCCTTGTCGAGATCACCCTTGGAAAGCTTCTCGGTCGAAACTCTCGTCGGGTCACGGCGCCCAGCATAAAGAAACATCGGGTGCGCCCTAGCCTGGAGTGGCTGCACCCGACGCTCGAGAAACGTGCGGATAATATCCACGCCGTTCACTTCTTTATCAGGAATCAACTGGAGATCCTCCACCCGACGGTAAAGGGCCTCTATCTCCGCTGACTCGCCGTCCAAGATCTGGTTTTTCCAGGACCTCTTTGGCTCGATTATCTGGGAGGAGTCGAAAGGGGCAAGCCCAAATTGCTGCCCAGCCACTGTGGAGTCGCGAATGTAAAACCATCGCCTCCGCCAGTACTGGACAGATTCAGACATAGAGAAGGAAAAGAAAAGAGTATTGGCCCTAAGGGAGATGATGCAACCCCCAATGGGATACACACCATCCGAGCCGGATTGTCTCTTCACGGAATAGAGCTTCCGGAAGAGGCCAAAGTGCGGCTCGATGCCGAGCCAGCACTCGCAGAAAGTGATGAAACAAGCAATGTGAAGAAGAGAATTGGGCGAAAGATGATGCAGCTGGATGCCATAGAGAAAGAGCAGGCCACGAAGGAAGTCGTGGACTGGGAAGGAAAAGCCACGAATCATGAAGGCAAGAAACATAACCCGATACCCAGCGGGGGGACGGGGGATTACCTCGTTGCCGGGGAGTCTGGCAGCCTCTCTATCCTGCGGGATCAAGCCCCGCTCGCGAAGCCTGCGGAGATCACTCTCCCGCGTCTCTGATCGCCGCCAACCACCATCGGTAACACGGGTGGTGGTGGCGCCTTTCTTCCCTCCGGCGGCGCCGGTACCAACCGCAGATGACGACTTCTTCGTTTTCCCCATCGCGCTCCGGCGGCACCGACGGTGAGAGTGCGGACGGGAAGAGGGAAATGTGGAAGAACCTAGCAGCGCATAGCAAGAACCTCTGGAACACGAGAAGGCAGTGAAAACAAGAGTAGATGCGGTGAAAACAAACTGCAGCTTTCCCCAATGATTATAACGGTGAAGACGGCGCACGACAGCCGTCCATCCAGAAGACCTAACGCCAACGGCAGATCTGGCCATACACGTGTCAGCATCACAACGAACCGTCGTTAATACGCCGTCCACTATGCGCGGAAATCGAGGCGATGCCGTAATTATCTCCATGCTGCGTGTGACCGGTCAATTCAAGGTCAGCAAGTGGGACCCACGTTCGTCCAGTCAAATCATCTCTGGCGTAGCAGACGCTTGAGGTCATTGATTGTCAGCACTGATGTCATCAAAAGAGCTATACTAGCACCTACTACAATTCTTCGGCTTCAAAGCTAAGAGTATTCACTCGAATCTTCGATTCGACTAAATACTCGGGGGCTACTCCTATCAGGAGCGCTGGTCGCGCACCCGAAAGATGAATAAAGACAAAATTTTTCTTCGAGTCCTACGTCGAGTCTACGACTCCACTACGGACTCGGGGGCTACTCCCATAGGGAGGATGGATTTAAGCATCCGAAATTTCTTGTGTCCTACGGACTTAACACTGAAAAAACATCTGAATAAAGTCTCCGCTCGAGTATACGACTCGAACAGACACTCGGGGGCTACTCCCATAAGGAGCGCTGGTCGCGCATCCTATGAATTCTTCGACTGCGATCTTTCGGATCAAACACGCAAAACTTTTTTCGGCAACTTTGCCCCAGTAAGATGCTAAATGAGCAATGTTTCTCCTTGGCCACCCGAAGTACCTCCGCGGTGACAAATGTTCGGATGCTGCGTCTGCGACGCAAAGATAAGACCTGCAGATATCATCTGATGGCCTGACAACGCACACGACTGCGCTCTGCTAGTATAAATCCGTGCCAGCAGGCGCGATGAAAAATCCCGACGGATGCGTTGGGTACACCAATTAAAATCACTAGAATTCCACTCCTGTAAGTCCTCCGCGGCCTGAGTCGAATTACGCCAGCATATGTTCCGGGTTCGAGTTAAGGGACTTGAACCTGAGAAAGATCGTGTTGTTTCGTCCTAAGACAGATAACTGACCCTGATCCGTCGGGTGAGTCAGGCACGCGCATCAATAATCCCTACATACATATACTATTAACACATAGTTGCACCCGAAGGATGGAAGAGTCCTCAGCCGAATCTACGATTCGACTGATCACTCGGGAGCTACTGACATGGTTATACCCTACGGGTACGTGACCTTAGCATACCTGGTCCAGCCCAAGGAAGGCCCACGGCAGACGTACGCCGGTCCATGAAGATTTTCGGGTGGCCAAGGCCCATGACGCCTTCGGATCCTTGGAGAGCAAGACTAGCGTAGATAGGAAATTCAAAGGGATAAAATCCTAGAACTTGTAACCGACTAGGACTATGTCCGGGACCTGCCTAAGTCTATATAAAGGCCAGGAGGGCACGACCTAGATCTCTCGACTCATACTTTCGCATACACACCTCCACGCCAGATCGAATCTGCGCACCCCTGTAATCTTCGGTTCCGCCGTAATCAAGAGCAGACAAGCAGGAGTAGGGTTTTTCCTCCGGGGGCCTGAACCTGGGTAAATCTCGTGTCCCCTGGTTGCTTGTCTGTTAACCGTTCCGCGATCTCCAGCATCCCCATCTTCTCCAAAACCCAAGTCCATAACAATGGGCATTGATGAGATTAAACCTCGTCACTAATGACTGGGCGAGGATGACGTTGATGTCGAGGTGGTCCCAGTGCCAGTGGCGGCCATCATGGTTCCATGGCTCTTCATATGGGCCATCCTTTGCCACCACCTCCTCGCGCTCCATTTGGGGGAGCGACATCCAGAAGGCGTCGTCTGCCTAGATTGGGTCCACCTGTTGTGTCATCGTGAGGCATGCGCGTCGCCGCTGGATCACCTTCTCTAGATCTTCGTCAAATGGAAGGGTGGGATGGCGTACCCGCCGTTGATGATGTTCCATCCACAGAGAAGCGCTAGTACGACATGAGAAGGTTGCTCTCAGACAGGACTGATGCCTCGTCGATGTTGAGTCTACGACCGGGGCGCTTGTCTGCCATCAATGCTATTGCTACCGCCTTCCTTGTGGTTGTGGCGGCCCATGGTGACCGGCGAGGAGGGAGTGGCTCAGGAGGAAGGCAAGGTGAGACTAGTTTGCTGCAACGGTAAGGGAAGGACACTCTCTTTTTATGCGGGTCGAGGAAGGTAGGTGGAACCACCAGCACACTATTACTCCGGCACGCTGTGAGTCGAACCATCAGCGTGTTACGACGAGGGATGAGTGGCATGTGAAACCGGCAAAAGTGTACAATTGCGCAATAATCCTTTAATTCCGCTGACCCGGCCGCTGTGTGGCTGCCGTGTGTGTATGGGTGGCGAGGGGAGGGGGACGCAACCAATCCAACATGGTGTCGGTTGCCGGCGCCCCCCCCCCCCCCCCCCCCGGTTCACCCCTATGGGTAGGGCTGGCGGGAATGCTGGACAAACAATTGGACCTCGCTTGTCGCCGACACCGGTTGAGTGTTGCCGGTGCGGGTCGTTTTTTGCCCACTTCCAAAGCCGTTTTGGGGGACGGTTGGGACGCCCGATGAAGATGCACTTACAACTTGGTTAAGTGTTATTTTGAACACTGCATTAACTTTCCAGTACACAAGTCTGTACCTCCGAAACAGTCCTTGGCAGTCCTAATATGCCTTGAATATTCAGTTACTGAATGAGAGAGAAAGAACAATTGCTTATAAGAACAAAAAGTCTAAAAGACCTGAACTACCAAAAGTTATACTACTCTCTCTTACCCATATTAGTTGACTTGGATTTGTTTCCAATGTATGTAGCACGAAAACATGTCTAGATACATATGAATCTAGACAAATCCAAGTCAACTAATATGAGTCGCAGGAAGTAGTATCTTCTTTTAAACTTGGCACTATTGATTTAATCGTGCACAATAATATATGTCTAAGAAGCCTCTGCCGCAGAAAACAATATCGGATGATATCACGAAGAATATCAACGCCCACATCACTAACACCATATACACTATGTTGCTCTATAAAAAAACACCATACACTATGTGACGATTCAATCTTAAATGTTGTCAGAGATGAATTGGTGGTCACATGCCTGCTATGTATGGAACCCCACGGAGCTATAGCTACGGGGTCCAAGTTAAATAAAAGCTGATTTTTTTTACTCCGTTTCCTACCCTTCCCGTGGACAGAACTTTCTCTTGCCATGCATGTTGCGGTAGAGAAATATTGTTTATCCGAATGAATCGAACCAGCAAGTTGCGCCGCTTTCTCTGTCAGACGCGATAAACCTATGTCCTGCTATGTATGTATGGAACTGATTCAGAGGTCTCAAATGAAGCGCTTTGCTGTAACATAGTGGATGGTCTAAAGGCATAGGTAGACTAAAAGCCGTGTCTTGTGTACTAATATAATTGTCTGCCATTCGTTATGTTTTCCTATCACCTTCTTATGCTGGAGTAACAAGATCATCTATATCAACAGTCAGGTACGTGCTCCCTTTTACCGTTCTAATATTATAGAGTAACTTGATCACCGGCTTCTCCCTTTGTTCAGATTTAAGGCAAGTAGGGGCACACTAAGTAGTTCATTCCGTATGGAAGAAGACATTTCCAAAAAATGTGTGGGTGGCTTGTGTATATATCAAATTAGATAAGCCCACTTGAATGTTGATATCTTATCTTGTACTCCCTGTGCTACATAATATAGAGCGTTTTAGAGATTGCTAAAACGTTTGCAACAGAGGGAGTAGTGGTTCATGACCTCCAAACAGATTGATTTTACATGTAATGATGATACACTTTCAACTTAGGTCCCACCCTTTTGTTGGTTCACTTTCAACAGAGGGTGTCTTTTCCCGCAAAAAAAAAAAAAGAGGGTGTCTAGCTGTGGCAGCAGACTGAACAGTTTTAGCTTTTTAGGCATGACAAATATGTGCATCGTAAGCTTGGCGATGCCAAAGTTTTCTTGTGTTTCCGTGGATCGTTTCAAACACATGAATTTCACCTGTAACCATATAATTCTTGTCAGATTGTGGCAGTTGAGATGGTATAGAGACTGTCATATTCATTCAAGGACGCTGCTACCCGGCGGCGCCGCACAGGAGCGCTACCTGTGCGGCGGCTGATGTCATGCTACGCTATGCGCACAGCACCGCGTGTACGCCCATCCTGGTTCCAACCACCGCGTGTGCTGCGTCATACCACGTCATGGGCCAGAAATAACTAGTTGGTTTTTGTTTCTGGGCCAGAAGATTCTGGACCACCACATAAAATATACGGGAACACACCACCCAGCTACCACCACCTTCTTCTTCCTCAAGCTATGAACAGATCTCAACCAGCATCACCTTCAGGAAGAAGAATACACAGAAAAAAAGAGCCAGATCTCGATGGAATCTCTCCTATGCTTCAACATTCATAACTAGCAGAAAAAAATCAGGTACTCCCCTTTTACCCCTTCTTCACCGTTCCAAAATCTTGTTTCCAGAACAAATTTTATACAAAAACAAACATGGATAAAACATCAGATCTTCTCAGGAAAAAGAAAACATTTACTTGGATCTTGGGGATAGAACATTGCACAGAACAAAAAGGAAAAAAAGATCTAAAATAGACAAGAACTAGTTTTGCTCAGGCTATTGTTCTTAACAGATTTCAGCTACCAGATTCTTCAAAACATGTTCCCAGATTCTCAAACATGGCCCTTACTTTTCTCTTCTATTCAAGAATTGCTCCAGCCCACTCCCATCTACGTTGAAGAACTTCTCTACTTTCCTTTTCATATCACTGCATATACACATAAAAAAAGATGTAATTATATGTTCTGTTTGATTTGCAGGTTGACTGGAGAAAAAATAGAGATGGATATTGACAAACTTCTAGCAATTGACGGATCTAATGCAACTCTGTCATTTAACGAAGCATCAATCAACAAAGGTAAAAAAATTAACTTCTAGATTTGAGCAAAAATGCAATGGGATGTCTGCATTGCCATGTTAAATTTGAGCAACTACCATCTTTATTTTGAACAACTGCCAGATTCTTAACTTCTAAATTTCCAAGTTAAATTTGGGAAACTACTAGGTTAATAACTTCAAATTCCACTGAACTACAAACTACTAGCCCAAGTTCTTTCCTCATAGTTTCCATATTATTCATGTTGGTGGCTAGTAAACTACCACAATTCATGTTCTTTGAAAAAATATTCTGTATGCTGACAGAAAACTGAAAAATGTCTACATTTTTAAAATATGCAGAGTTGGATTCCTCCAAAAAAAATGAAGGAGCTACTACTAGGGCTACATTGCTTGATGTTGCGTGCACTGAGATAACTTTACCCCAATCAAGTGCAGCTCATACTCCCCCCACAGCACATGATGATACAAATGAGTGCAATGAAGTTCTTACCACACCACAACCACCTACTGCACAGATGAAGTTTGGCACTCTTGAGGAAGCGGAAAGGCATTACAAAATGTATGCACGGAGAAGAGGTTTTGGCATAAGGTACAACTATAGAAAAAAATCTGAAGCAACAGGTGCTATTATAAGAGCAGCTATAGTTTGTCACAAAGCAGGTCATCAAGCAAAAGATAAAGAGGATATGCAAAACCCTAAGCCAGTTGTTGCAAAGAGGAACAAGAGTACAAATCCAAGGACTAATTGTCCGGCAAGAATGCTACTGAAGATAATGGATGGCAACTGGTTGGTTACAGAATTTAGTGATGCGCACAACCATCCTCTGATTAAAAAATGGTCACTAACTGGTTTTCTGTGATCACACAGAGACATACCACAGGAAGACCAGGAATTCATCAAAGTGCTACACTCAGTAAATATGGAGACCAGCAGGATGATGCAAATAATGGCAACCTTGTATGAGTCGCTTGAGGGTGTGCCTTACACTCCAAAAGACATGGCAAACTTCAGAGCAACACTCCGAGCTGAGAACAGGTACACTGACATGCAAGACACAATGGCATACTTCGAAGCATTGAAATCTCAAGACAAAGATTTATACTACAGATTCGAGCTTGATGATGAAGATAGGGTTGCAAACTTGTTCTGGGTAGATGGAGCATCAAGAAGAGCTTACAAATACTAGAATGACTGTGTGTCATTTGACACGACGTACATGACTAATACATACAAGATGCCATTTGCACCATTCATTGGAATAAACAGTCATGGCCAGTCTATACAATTTGGTTGTGGCTTTCTAAGGAATGAGCTAAGCACTAGTTTTGATTGGCTTTTTGAGACATTCCTAATTGCAATGGATGGGCTCGCACCATTGAACATTATTAAAGACCAAGACTTTGCAATGCGTTCTGGTATTGACAATAAGTTCCCAAATGCAAGGCATCGGAACTGCAGATGGCATATTATAGGGAAAGCAATAGAGGAAATCGGACCAATAGTTGCTGGTAATGAAGCACTACGCCAGGAATTCAATAACTGCATTAATTGCAGCTTGACACCGGCAGAATTTGAAGCAAGATGGAACACAATGATTCAAAAGTATGGCCTACAGACTCATGAAAAATTTGAAGCTTTGTACGATAAGAGAAGCTTCTGGGTCCCTGCATACTTTATGCATGATTTCTACCCTTTCTTACAAACAACTCAACGTAGTGAAGGTTTAAATGCTGTCCTAAAGAAGTATGTAAAACCTTCAAACTTTGTAATTGAGTTTGTTCGTCAATACACTGCTTTACAGGCAAAAATTATGAAAGCAGAAGACAAAGAAGAAGCAGACTCGTCGCTTACTTCTGCTAGGACTTGGTGTTGGCACCCAATTGAGCAGCAAATGGCAAAAGTATACACCAGAAACATTTACAACCGATTCCAAGTAGAAATGCAATCAATTATGTCATACAACATACGACAAACAGCTCTAAATACTTATCTGGTTGAGTGCATAGTGAAATTTGTACCAAATTACTACAATCGGACGTATGAAGTTTATGCAGATCCTCAAAATGAACAGTACAAATGTGGATGCTGCAAATTTGAACGGGATGGTATTGTGTGCTGCCATATTCTAAAGGTATAAAAAATACACTTGCCATATTGTTTTTGAGTAGTTGCCTACCAAGAAATGCATGACTGCTAGGTTTTTGAGCTTATTTTTGTTTTTGAATAAAATAATGCAGGCCATGGTCCAGCTTGGAGTAACTGAGATGCCATTTGCATATGTGCTTAGGAGGTGGACTTGGAGTGCAGAAGAGAACTTAGTAAAAGAAATACCAGGACAACCTGCTGCCATGCCAGAAGAATCAAGAAAGAAAATGTGGCTAGCAGTAACATGCAATGAGTTCAAAGGAATGGCGAAGTATGCAAATGAAACAGATGATGGAAGGAAGATAGTTCGCATGCACTTGAAATCTATGAAAAAAGACTTTTGGCTTGTCTTAAAAGAGAGACATAAAAGAGAGCTAAAAGAGTTGCTGCTATGTGTGCTGCTGATGCAGATCATCCGCCATCAACTCAAAATGTAACAGCTCAAGCAAAGGATCCAGTACCAAAAATGCCTACACAATGTGCAAGTTCAGGTCCAGAATCATTTCCTCCAAATAAAGAGAAAACTGCACCAACTACATCTGCGCCAGCATGTGATCCTAATGACGAGTTTGATCTCATCAATGCCCATTGTTATGGACTTGGGTTTTGGAGAAAATGGGGATGCTGGAGATCGTGGAACAGTTAGCAAACAAGCAACACGGGGACACGAGGTTTACCCAGGTTCAGGCCCCCGGAGGGAAAACCCTACTCCTGCTTGTCTGCTCTTGATTACGGCGGAACTGAAGGTTACAGGGGTGCGCAGATTCGATCTGGCGTGGAGGTGTGTATGCGAAAGTATGAGGAGGAGATCTAGGTCGTGCCCTCCTAGCCTTTATATAGACTCAGGCAGGTCCCGGGCATAGACCTAGTCGGTTACAAGTTTTAGGGTTTTACCCCTTTGAATTTCCTATCTACGCTAGTCTTGCTCTCCAAGGATCCGAAGGCGTCATGGGCCTTGGCCACCCGAAAATCTTCATGGGCCGGCGTACATCTGCCGTGGGCCTTCCTTGGGCTGGACCAGGTATGCCGAGATCACGTACCCGTAGGGTATAACCATGTCACCTAATCCAACCATGGAAGCAACCTCAGAAACATCACAAATCCCTAACATCCGTGATCCACGCATATCAAACACAAAAGGAAGGAAAAGAAAACATGCATTTGAGAACCCATTAAACATTCGCATGAAGGAAATTCGAACATGCAAGCAGTGTGGCTCCACGCAACATGACTTCAGGACATGTCTACAATGAGGGCAATTGCCCGATAAGAAATAGAGACTATGGAAAACTTACAACTAGTATTTACTATAGTTTTATGGTGTCCTTGTTTTATATTCCTTGTCACAATGATTTTGAACATACCGATGTAATATTTATTACTGCATGGGATATTACCTTTATTATTGTCTAGGTGTCACCTCCAATTCTATGACTCGTTCATTTCTGCAGTAATCCACTTGTATGGGAACACTTTCCTCATGCTTGGCAAGTCCCCTGAGTTAATTGCAGGGATATTCTGTCCATCCCACTTTTCTATGTTGTAAAGTGTATGGAATCCACAATCAAAGCTGCCACATGAGAGATGGCAAGTAAGCACATAAAAAAGACAAAAAAGAAGAAAGAACAAGACTACAGCGCGGCGCCCAAACAACGTTGGCTGTCATGAGTATACTACATAGTATGCAAACATCAAATACTTAAAGATGGTTTTGCGAAAAGTAACTACCAGATTATTACATGCAGCTATCAGGTTAATTTCATATGCCTACCTGGTTTTTGCGAGAGGACCCGCCAGATTATTACATGCAGCTAGCAGGTTAATTTCATTGTGCCTAACGGGTTTTGCGAGAGCAACTACCAGATTATTAGACGCAGCTATCAAGTTAATTTCATGCGCCTACCGGGTTTTGCGAGAGCAACCACCAAATTATTAGACGCAACTATCAGGTTAATTTCATACGCCTACCAGGTTTTGCGAGAGCAACCACCAGATTATTAAACACCACTACCAGGTTACTTTCATATGCCTACCAGGTTTTGTAAGAGCAACCACCACATTATTACACAACACTATCAGGTAAGTTTCATACGCCTACCAGGTTTTGCAAGAGCAACCACAAAGAAAACTAAATACACCAAAAAAAAAAATTCACTCACTTTGTGCGTTGCTTTGGGACATTAATTATCTTAAGATTGTAGTCTTGAATTTGAATTTTTGACTTAGCATAATGGACTCCCCAAACTGCCTTGATATCGGTGATAATTGCATTTGCATGAGCCTTGAGGCTTTCACTATCTTCACCTCGCATTGAGTCTAAAGCTTCAAATCTTCCGGCCACGAAGTTTATGCTCAACATGTACCAATGATTTCCCTCTTTTGATCGAATACCAGATTCATCAAAAACTAGGAAAGAGACCTGAAAAATAAATATAAAAGTTTGGTTATTACCAGATTTTATAAGTGTGGTTAAAAACTGTGAAAATGCAGAATGTGATAAGTTGGAAATAAAGGAAAAATGCTGAAGAGAAAACAAGAAAAGAAAATAATATTCTTACAAGTTTTTTAACACTCAGTGAGTAATCTGGTCGCCTTTTGAAAGTTGATACAACAAGCTTTTTATGGAACTCCCCAGCCAGCAAGTATGCAGATAGCTGATAAGGCACAATCATTTTCCCATCCACTTTATTTATTGATTGCAGGTACTCAATACCAACTTCCATGCAATGATTTGATAATTCTCCTCTAGCGTGAATAGAATCAGCAACATCACCAGTGTACACCCAGCTGTTTGGGTATTTGATAATCTGGTAGGTGGTTTTAAAAAGAAAACAAAATATTTAATAGAGCTATCAGGTTAAATTAACACAAATACCAGATTTTTAAAGATCAACTACCACATTCCAAGATGCAACTATCAGATTAATTTAAAACTACAGAAAAAAAATTCGGATGAACATTTCGAATGCAGCTACTTACCATATTCCATCTGACTAATTAACACATTCTGTCTTACCAGAATAAAAAAACAAAACCTCCAAAATAAAAAAAGTACTTACTTCTTTATTTTTGATTTACTCGGCCTTTGATGTTTATTGCTAAGCATGATCTTCTGGTATACCTCTTCTTGCTTAGGAGTGACTTTTAATGATTCATTAAAAGGTGATTGCACAAAGCGAGACGGGTTCCTGACCCTTACTTTCTGTGGATGAACTTTTGGAGTAATGCTATGAATAGCATTGCTGCCTTGTGATGTTTCAGGAGCTCCAGCCTCAAGCAAAGCTCTTCTTATTTTTGAAAATGCTGCACAATACTCCTCATATTTTTCAAGCTCTGCTTTGCCTCTCTCACTAAGGAAATCAGATTTATCTAAAATAAACATTTGAACCTCTTCGGATAAATTGAACTCTTCTATATCATTGTCACTGTCTTCCTCTTCAACTTTTTTGTTTGGTCCTTCTGTTGACAACAAAACATATGAACAAAAAAATTAGAATAGCTACCAGATTTTTCAAAAAATAACAGTTACCAAATTTTTATTAGGACAGCTACCAGAATTTTCAAAAATAACAGCTACTAGGTTTATTAGAACAGCTAGCAGATTTTTTCAGAAAAAAATAGCTACCATTTTTAATACGACAGCTACCAGATTTAATAGGCACCTGATTTTAAAAAAAAAATAGCTACCAGGTTTTGAAAAAACAGATGCCAGGTTAATTAGAATAGTTACCAGGTTTTTCAAAAAAATAGCTGCCAGCTTTTTATAAACAAAAAGTAGCTACCAGGTTAATTAGAACAGCTTCCACAATACTTATAAACAAATACTAGTTTTTTACATATGACTACGATTTTACAAAAAAAAGTGACCACCAGGTTGCTTAGAAAAGCCTACAAAACCTACCAGATTGTTCATAAATAACTACCTGGTAGTTTACATATCGCTATCAGTTTTACATATGAATAACTAACAGTTTTAGATAGAAGAGCTATTAGATTTTTGAAAAATAACAACCTACCATATCTATTGCAAAAAAAATAAAGGGAAAATTTACCTTTTGGTTCAGCCCAAGCAACACGAGCGGCATCTATTGCAAAAACTGGCCTCGCGTCTTCTTGTGAGGTAATGCCATCAAGGTCTGATGTTTCCTGTGAACTAATGCCCAGGTCGAAAGGTGGAGGTGTGAACATTCCAAAGCGATTATCTACTTTTCTGCTACATGAACGTGTACATGACTCTTCAAGCTTCCTTTTCTGTCCTCTCGCTACAGCAAAGTTCTGTTCTGCTTGGTCTATATTGGGCAGTATACCTTGCTTGATTACTGATTTTGATAAAGCACTAACTAGATACTGGACCATTAGAGGTATGTTCACTGGGCTTCTGCTCCCTATCCCCATAATCCCTAGTTGCGCACCCACTAGGGGTGATAATGTCCATGGCCTTCTTCTGTTGGTATTTGCTTTGCCAGAATTACCTAGCGCTGTTGGTGACCCAACCAAAGATCTGCACATGTTCTCTTCCAGTGCATTATTTGTTGGTTGTTCCTTGGAAACCGTGGGAGAAATTGCAATTGCGGTACTCTTAGTTTTTCCATCATCTCCCTTTATGTTGTTGTTACCAGAAGCAATGCTGGCAGCATTATTTGAAGTAGCAGTAGCATTTACCATGGGAGAAATTGGAATTGCACTACTCTTGTTTTTTCCATCGGTATCAACAGAGCTCTTACTTCCACCACTAAAACTGCCTGTATTGGTAACTGGTGCTGGTACTGTAGGTGAAAGAGCAATAGCAGTTGTCATTGATTTCCCATCATTGGTTAAAGAACTCTTCTTCTTTCCTTTTTCATAAACAATGGCTGCCTTGGAAACCGTCGGTGACACCACGAATGCAGTTCTTGAACTTTTTCCATCTTCAGAATTATTCATAGATTTCCTATCTGAAACACTTGATGGTCTTGAATGTTGACTATGGCTACGATTTTTTTCAATTCTTGGAGATTTCTTGATGAATGTTGTGCTCACTAAACTTCTATTTTTCCCGAGATCAACAAAACATATGTTACGCAGTTACCATAGTTAAAACATATACATAAAACAGAAACTATGCGCTTAATTAGGAATAGCTGCCAAGTTTTCTCAATGTACATGCCAGATTGTTTATGAACACCTATCACATTTTTAGATGAAGCTAAAATTTTATACATGTTTTAGCAACATCTGCCAGGTTCCCCCTCCCCTATACATGCACATTTGCACAATATATTTATCCAACCAAAAACTAGTATCTATTACCAGAAAAATATTGAGAACAATCTTGTAGCTACAGGCACACTCACACATGGTTACTGCATTATAGTGAGGTTTATATAAAAAAATTGATCACCATACCTTTTACAAGGAGTTTTCCCTTCAGAGTTCATAACTGAGTTTTCTGGCACTTCCGATTTCTCATCTACTGCAAGATCATTGTTGCTTCCAAGCTGATCATGTTCTTTTCGAACATTTGTCCCTCTAGATTTCTCAGGTTCCAGATTTTTCAGGTTTGTGCTTGGGCTGCAATACAAAAATGTAAGTTTAGATGAAAAATACACATTTGTCCCTCTTCTAAACAAGACAAAACAAAAAAGCTTATTTTATTTGTATTCAACTTGTTTACAACCATATCATCATCCCTCACATGAACGGGGATCCCATTCTCTTTCGCAACTATCAACTTAATCTTATTATGTGTATCTGATTCTGCTGATGTAAAGTTAACATTCTTTTGTTTCAAATTGCTTAACCTAGCAGCTAGACTAGCTGCACTACCCCGTATTTCCTCATCATCTTGTTGTGTGCACTGATTTGGTGAATCTGACAGAAATCCAGCATAACCAGTGCCACCATCAGATATATCCATATCACTATCAGACGGGACACGAATCTGAGAGTGCATAGGAGGGACAGAAGCACTTCTACTGTCTTCTGCTTGTACCCCTTTAATTGGTGTTTGGCCAACTCTTTTATTAGCAACATCTGTCCTTGGAGCATCCTGGTTTGTACCGTCAGGTGCACGTAGCATGTCTTCATTCTCTCCTTATGATGAAGAAGCATCATCATCTACATCTTCATTTGATTCATCTATTCCATCATCACTTACATCATTGTTGTTTTCTTCCTCTGTACAATTAGTCAACTCTTGTACAAGGTTGCTTAGGATACCATTGAGGGACGATGCAAAATTCGGTATAACAGTTGACACATTCTCATCTTTGAAAAATAAAAGGAAAAGAAATATCATTAATGACACATGTGGCTACCTGGTAAAAAATATCTAGCTTCCACGTAAAAACACACATGACTGCCAGTTAAAAAAGGAATGAGAAATTTGGTAGTTGTTCATGCATAACTTGTAAGTTTTTTTTGAAAACAATATGGAAAGTCATTCACATGTAACCTGATTGCTCATACATGAGAATATAGTCGTTTGTAAATGACTTGATAGTAGACCATAGTTAATCTGGTAGTCGATTTTAAATATGTAATCTGGTAGCTAGGTAGAACTGACATGGCAATCATAGAGTTCTAAAATGGCAGCTAGCTAAAACTAACATGGTAATCAGACAAAAACTAAATTGGTAGCTAGATAAAGCAGGTTTTTGAGAATAAAAGAGATGGCAATACCCAAATCTGGTAGCTAGGTAGAACTGACATGGCAATCATGAAATGTTAATATGGCAGGTAACTAAAACTAACATGGAAATCAGACAAAACTAAACTGGTAGCTAGGTAAAGCAGGTTTTTGAGAATAACAGAGATGACAATACCCAAATCTGGTAGCTAGATAGAACTGACATGGCAATCATGAAATTCTAATATGACAGCTAACTAAAACTAACATGACAATCAGACAAAACTAATCTGGTAGCTAGGTAAAGCAGGTTTTTGAGAATAGCAGAGATGGTAATACCCAATCTGGTAGCTAGATAGACTGAGATGGCAATCATAGAATTTGCTTGTGTGACAGGTAGACAATGCATATATAGGATAGTACAAATTATCAACAACTAAAAAAATGGAAAAACCAGAAACCTGAAAACAGATTAATCAAATCATAAAAAATAATGAAGAAAATAAAAAAATACCTTTAGAGTGTATGTAGGATGGATGTTTGAGTTCATCCAAGACTCAAAACCCTCTTATCCACCTAACAGACATTTTTCTTGGGAAAAACTGTCCTTGAATTCATCCTTTAATTGCATTATATGAGAATAATAAAAAATAATGAAAAACAAATAATTAATAAAGAAAACTGACACCATAAAAAACTAACCTGCAAGGCCCCAAAAGTGGTTGAATCATACTGCTGCGCATCCATATCTGCAATGACATCAATAGCGACCTTTGACCATCTATTAATAGCGAATCGTTGATCTCCTGATTCAATATCACTTCCCAGCTCAAGCTCCAAATGGTCGGTATCAAGTGCAGAGAAATAGCCGAGCTATGTAGTAAGAAAGGAGAAAGCAATTAGTTAAAAAATTGCTTAACAACAAATAAGGTAGTTCTATGAAAAAAGGTACTACATGTTAATTAATTTTGTCAAAAAATAATGGACGGTGCTAGGGAGTGGCGCCGCACCCGCGAATTTCTGAGCGGCGGCCCATTACACGCTACGTTAGGCCCGGTCAACACAGAAAGCATGCCTAATATTGCTTCCGTACGACGTGACGCGATATACACGAGCAGCAAATAAAAAACCACTAGTACTAGCTACACTATATAGCTACTATACACTATTATCTAAATAATTTTTCTGGCATGCGCTGTCTGCAGAACTAACTATCTGTTTATTTTCACATGCTCGTCAAATTTATAATAACCTAACAATATTTTAAAATAAACATAAAGTTCTACAACATGTACTATTAGTTTTTTAGGGATATCCACCAGATAATTAAACAATTATCAAATTATTTAGAAACTTTTAATTAGCTACCAGACTATCCGAATTAGTACTCGTTCTGACTAGCTAGATGTGAGATTCTTTTGACTATAGCTATCCGGCTCTCCGATTCTGCTGTCAGATTATATTGAGAACTTACATGTTTTGACTAGCTAGCTATCAAATTCTTAGGCTCTCCGATTAAGCTGCCAGATTGTTATGCACACTTACCAGCTACTGTATTTTTTTGAATGCGGCTACTAGACTCTACAATTAAGCTGCCAGATTGTTATGCACACTTACAATTTCAAAACAGATAGTTTTATAGTATAATATGGGTAAAACTGCCATGTAAAATGTCATATAACTACCAACTTAAAATTTTTAGAATATGGAAAAAACTACGATTATAAAAAGTAGGAACAACCATTGTTATAGCCAAAAGAAAGATAGTATGGGATAAACTAACCATGCAATACAATAGACAACCCTTCGTATACTTCCCTTTTGATAGGTTCTCATGGAGATCTTCAGCAATAAACTTGCATAAGTTCATGTCATGTGCTTGACCAATGTCAGCCTTGTTATATTTCATCGTTGTATTGGGGACAAAAAAGAAAGATGAATTACCACATGTACTGAACAAAGCAAAAAGTTAATAAAAAAACAAAAATGAAAAGAACAAAACTATATTATTACCAGCATTGGGTAACACTTGTTGCTCATTTTGGTATCTGTTGTGGGGGCAACTACTGTTGATACACTGAACAACATCCAGAGCTCCTTGAATGTATCGTCACCCCTCTTATAATTTTCGATCATTTTCCCAATGTCTGAAACCTTAGGTCTGCTGCTGCCACCAGGAAATAGCCTAGCAGATATATCAGCCTCCATGTCATAATCGACATAGTACTTTACAACAAGATGACCTTGTGGGAGACCCATCATTAAATGGATAGATTCTGCTGTCAATGGTATCACGCCACGATGAGGGATAACAAAAGCTCTCCTAGCAGGTTGGTAGCACTTAGTAAACCAGTGAATAACTGGATTATGGAGATGCTCACACTTAATATCAAGAAAAGCTTCGTGTCCCACTGCAATTATAGTTTTGCGCTGGGCTGGAGTTATCTTGTATAATTTAATGATGGGTGCAGGAGAAGCCCGGTTCCTGTCTCCGATAAAGACCTATAGCAAAAATGATTCACCAAAAATGATAAGACAGTAGTAATCTTGCGTTAAAAAAAATGGTAGCTAGGTAAAAAAGGTAAAAATGGCAATCAGATAATACTAATGTGGCAGGTAGGAAAAACTAACATGGAAATCATGGAAATATAAAAAATGGCAGCTAGCTAAAAGTAACATGGCAATCAGTGAAAAAAATACTAATATGGCAAGCTAGGTAAAAACTAAAATAACAAAATCAGAGAAAACTAAACCTGGTAGCTAGGTAGAACTAACATGGCAATCATAGAATTCTAAAAATGGCGGGTAGCTAAAACTAACATGGCAATCAGATAAAAACTATCTAGTAGCTATGTAAATCTAACCATGCAGTCAGAGAGTAATAATACAGGAAATTAGATCAGAATTAACTTGGCAGCTAGACAAACCAAAAAATCTAGCAAAATGAATAAGATAATCCAGGCAAGCTACTACATCATGAAACTTTTCTCAGCTTTTGCTCGAGCATGTCGAACGACTAAACCAACACCATTTTATACTGCTTCGTGTGGAGAAGGAAAAAGGAATAGAGAAGACAAAAAGGGACTTACATGACGAACCTTCTGGACGCCCTTTCCTTTTCTACCAAGGACAACATTATTTCTGTTGGTCCTCTTCCTACGCATTGCAAAAATGCCACCTGCCATTGCAAAAAAACAAAAAAGAAGGCATTAGCATGTACGCCTCACAGACATGCTGCTTTTGGGATGCAACTACACATAGAAACACGCATTCAACAAACCACCTCCGCCACATGCTAATGGACGGCTCGGTTTCTGTGCCGCACAATAAGACGAGACGTGCGATGCCTATTAAAATATTAATAACTCACAGCTGCCATATTAGATGAGTCACAACTACCAGGTTAATATACTCAGACTGCCAGATTAAAAAACACATGTAGCAAAAAAAGGAAAAAATCTAAGGAGAAGTGGCACATGACTCTCTCTCGCGTGCGGCGCGACGCAAACCGTTCGATCTAATATCTTCTTCCCTCACCTAATCACGTCACCTGCCTTATCCTCTCACCCACCACAAAATTTCCATTCCTCTCTCTCATCATACACATCGGGGTTATCTCGAGGCTGACGGTCGCCTTCCATGCTGAGCGCTGCCGCCATGAAGGGCACCGCTAGTGGTGGGGCGGTTTGACGCATAGCTCCAGGCGACCGTGCTCCAGCACGCCATGTTTGCTACAGTCAAAACCTGACTCGTTGACCCTGCAACTGCTGTGATTCAACATCGCTAGTGTTGTTAGGCCTAATGAATCAGCAAATTAGTACCAGTTTAACCTGGCAACGAAGCATAATTAATATAGCAACAGATTTAGTACTTAATATGGAAGCTATTAATATTTAAACCTGGAAGCTAGGCCTAAATAATCAGGCAACCATGCCTAATTAATCTGGCAGCTTAATAATTCCAACAGTTAGTAAAATGGTAATGCTCAGGTAATAATATGGAGTAAGTACCTAGGCCTACTTGACCCGGCAATTACTAGTAAGCTGGCAACTATGACTAATCAATTTGGCAGTTATTAATTACTAACACTACTCACAGATTTATGATAATCTGAATGGCATAGGTATACTGCCGGGGTTATAAGCACACCTATACACCAGTGGATATACTGAACAATGCAATAAGCATGTCAGAGTGCCCTCACAAGCAAAAATGACAGAAACCATTAGCAGAACAAACACAAAAACGCATCGCACATCATCTATATACCACACACCAATAAAATTATATGGAAATATACCACTAACTTACAACCCTCAAAAATCATCTCCTCAGAGAAATAATTAAACAGCTAGGCATTATATCTACACATTTCATGCATTAGAATTACCCTATCCTATAGTACACTAATCACGTGCTAAAACATCCTGCATCAAGCTATTTGCTCCAGCCACCTCCTCACAACCCCAACCACCTCCCCCTTCGAAAACTGTAGATGTTGACGGCACTTCCTGCCCCTAAAGAACTAACGAAAAAAACTGTAGATGCTGAAGCCACATCCTGCATCCTACTCCTAAAGAAATCACGTAAACTGCAGATGCTGACGGCACTTCTTCACAACCCCAGCCACCTCCCCCTTCGAACAGAGGACATGGTAGTGCCTGCGTGTGCAAAAAATCATGTTGACGCCTGCCAGTGTGCTCATGTCGAAGCAAATCAGGTAGGTGGACTACGACGGGCGCCGCGCCCGCAACGCAAGCTATTTGCTGGCGGTGGTGGCGGTGTGAGTGGCCGCCGTACAGGTAGATGGATTGCGGCGGGTAGCAGCATCCTAGATAGATCCAGATCTCGCGGTCAAAGTCGCCATTACCTCGCGCAGTACACATCCGATCTCGCCGGCAGAGAAAATCTCACGGCGACACCAAACAGAAGCCACGAACGGCAAAAAAATCGGCGAAAAACTACCGCCAAACTTCGATTAAACATAGGAATACATAAGCACACTCACCGCAGCGTGCCGCTGCGCCAGATCTAATGCTCGACGGCTGGGAAGAACGGAATCGCCGGCGAGATATCAGCACCGCCTCGGCTATCGCCTCTTCGCCGACCACGACGCGAGAGTGCGGAAAAGCGGACGGTTATGACAAAAAAGCCCCTGGAATTATTTTCAGGTGGCACGGGCACGAAATTCAAAATAATAGTCACTGTCATATGGACCCCACATCGTGTTACACATAAGCATCGAGCGTGGGCCTAGTGGGTGAGCCGTGCGACGTTGTCCACGCACCCGCCGCATAGGAGAGACGCGCATGCGGCGCTTGTTGTTATCATTTCCCTTCATTCAAACAACAAGATTACATCGACGCAGAACCAGCCAGAATGCTTCAGGAGCACCAGTTGTCTCGACACATTGCAGAAAATACCCCCAAAAGAAAATACAAATAAGTCCTTAGAGACCCTGCACGAAAACGCCATGGCTCGTCTCCTCAAGCCGCCGCCGACGGAGACACCATCGGAGAAGGAGATGGAACACCACAAAACCTTGACCCGACAAGCTTCCTCAAAGATAAACTGCTTTGTGGACCTCTCATGGATCTTGCCGCGGACGGCGAGAAGACTTCCTCTAGGGAACATCGACCCGAGAAGACCTCGATCTTCACCGTGCCGCTGCACCACTCGAACCAATGGTCAACATACAAGAGCAGCACCACCCGTCGGCACCCTCGAACCCAGCATCAAAACCCCTAGTACTTGGAGCACGCCGACCACGCTCGTCGGTCACACTCCTATACGGTTCCTCCCGAACTCCATGGCATCGTTGAAGCGAGCGAGGGGAGAGGCGGAATGGCGGAAGTGGAGCTGCTCAGGCGCGGCATTCGGGTGGTGTGACTTGTGAACTTGTGCGCAGGGACGCGAGTGGAGGTGTGCGTGCATGACACGAGGGGCATCGACCAGAATTGTAGGTGGGGGGAATTGTCTAGCTAGGTTATAGCCTTAGAGAAAATGGGTCTTGTTCGATGGACTTGTATCCACGAAATTAGCCTTAGAGAAAATATGCCTTTCTCGTTTTAACTCTAATTTCCGGGATACCATATTCATTAATTTGTTTCCAAATACTTCGTGAACAATTGATTGTGGAGATCGAGTGTCCTACAATAATGAGGTCAAAATCATGCTCCCTCCATCCAGGTTTATTGGGCTATTAGCCCTGTGCAGCGTGACCAACGCAATTAGTCATTGGGCTGGAAAACTGCCCGGGTACTACTCTGGCGAGATTTAATGGTGTGGAGGTGAACCATTGATTCTGGCCAAGATTTGAGGTAATCGCATGAATGCAGAAGATCGAAGACGTAGGTGGCCGAGATTCATGCAACACTACTCCCAAATCATGCAAACAGATTAAGGTGTGCTTTAATTGGAAGAGGAAACGAGAAGAAAAGTCCAACGGGACGAGGAGTAATTGATGGCAATTAAAACTGCTATTAGCCCAATTTCAAAACGGCCCAATTTTTCTTGGATCCCCCTTCGTCCGACTCCCAGCGTCCACTCGGGTTTTCGGCCTCCGTTGATCACGTCTCCGTCAATTATGTGTTTCGTGGCACACGAACGTTTCGCTTGGTCCTTCGCCTCGCGAAAATAACGCGTCCTCAAAAACGTCCCCATAGTCAACACAGCCACGCCGACACAGCGCCCCTCCGCCCCTGGCAAGCCACCCGTGCTCCGACCCCTCATCCACCGTAACGTCCCCACTATCCCTCTCCGCTGCGGCTGCCGCGTCAACCTCCTAGCGCACAGCCTGGATTCATCGTGCGCCACCATGTCCAGCAATGTTCATGGCGCCATGGCCGGCATGTCGCCGCTGGACTACGGTGTAGTAGACGACAGCCTGCACAGACGACAAGGGTGGCGTCTACCGGCGCCCGATACCCGTGCTCCTCGTCGCGAGCAGCCAGACCGCATGGATTCCATCTGGTCCGCCCGCATTAAGCTCCGCCTCATGGACGGTCCGTAGATCGATTTGCCGCCAACGATTAGGGGCGGAGTTCAAAATTCACCACCTCACCGGCTCACCCCATATTCTTCGGCTTAGATTGGTGAGGCAAATCACCGTGCTGTCGAGAGATCATCGGATCAATCTATCCGGTCTCGGGTTAGCCGCTTGTGCCGCCGGAGGAGTCCATGAAGACGTCGACGCCGTTCCAGGAGTCCACCTACTGCGACGTCTGCCGCTGCACCTTCTCCACCTTCCACCGGCGCGTACGCATCCACTCCCTCTCGCATCCGCGTAGGTACTTCTCGGTTTGGTCACTTGGTGCTATCAATGGCTCTGTAGATCCTATGTTGCAGACTTGCAGGGATACGGCACCGAGGTGCCGAATCAGTGCAAAAATGGGAAAACGGCTGGGACACGCAAGGATACTTCTGGGATACGTACATGCCTGTTTCCACTTCATCGAGAGCCCATAGAAAGGCCTGATTGATGGATTACCTAACCTAATAATCTCCTGAAATACTCTCGCCGTCACCTGACAGTTGCCACATCACGAGGTCCATCGAAGTCTTGGCGGCGCATCTGGAACTGGAAGCTCTGTCTCGGCGGCGCCGGCAGCCCCTTGCTGCTCGTCTTCAAGTCAACTCTGTAGCCAAGTAAGTCTAATTCCATTGCTCCAATCCAAGCTCTCCGTTCTTTACATTAATGCTATGGATTAGGATTTAGGGGAGTACGTAGGGCATCTATTTATCTCTTTCTCTCAATTGTTAGGAATGGCGTCTAGGTCGAACAGTCAATCGTCTTTCGTTCGTTCTGGGGGGACTGGTTCTGGGAGTACCAACGCAGATGAATCTGAGGACAACCAGTATACCAATCCAAAATACCCCCTATGGGTTCATGTTAAAAGATACAGCGCAGGTGGTAGTGAGTCTGGCCGTGGAGGCAATTCAAGATTTATATGCCGATTTTGTGATGGAGATTTCCCTGGGAGTTATTCCAGAGTTAGAGCCCATCTTTTGAAGATTACTGGTAATGGTGTGCTATGTTACATGGTACGGGGATACGGATACGGGGATACGAATACGGCGATACGGGAAAACGACATTTCTTGAAAATAGACTTACGTGGATACGCCAAGTATATGCATAAATACATTATAAAAAATTAGAACCAATAACAAATGTTATAGAGGATGAGAAAATTGATGTCAATAAAATAAACTGATCTTTTTCATTCATGGTGATCTAAAGGAGTCGATGCCTTTTCAAGTCCCAACTGGGTTGTATTCAGTCATCATGTTCCTTGCAATACAAGCATCATATAACAGCATGAGTCAGACATTGAACATTTGGAAAAAAGAAGCACTCATTGTTAGTCAGCCGTATAGCTTACCCAAGCATCAAAGAAATATGGCTGCCTTATTTACATATTTCAACAGTGATCCAAATATAAATAACGTGGAATGGAAATATGAAATAAATAGTCTAAGTTGAAGGCCGGGGCGTCAAGCTTCAGATGCTCTCTTCTCCTACCATCTCTTGCTCAAACTCTGGCTCATCAAGTGCGAGATCCGCACCTTCAAGAATGCCAACACCATCAAAGCTGTCAAGACCGTCTCCACCAACATCCCACATTCGGCTCGGTCCATTTTCATAATCTTTGGATTTCCTTGAGAGGAGACGCAAGTTGTTGTGCACAAACACCAAATCCTCAGCTCGTCCAGGATTCAACCTATTTCTCTTCAAGCTATGGATGAAAGAATATGTGCTCCAATTCCTCTCACAGCAAGAGGATGATGACGGCTGCCCGAGCAGCATCAAGGCTAAATCTTTTAACTCCGGGGCATGAACCCCATAAGTTCCCCACCACTGCTTTGGATCAAAGTGAGCTCTATCCTCTATTGCTTCAGGATCTTCAAAGGCATTCATACAAAGAGAGAAATCAGCAAACTGTTGCTTCACTCTCCTCATGTCATCTGGATTTGTAAAATACTTCTTAAAGAATTTATTCCTGTTTTCTGTGATTTCAGCATCATTATGAGGGCTTACACGACCAGGGACTTCCTCAATCCAGCTTGAAGTGTAGTACTTTGGGTTCACAGAGTGTGCCATACAATGGAGTGGGGTGTAACTCTTGGTCCAGCGAACTATCAAAATATCATGAACAACATCATGGAATGCTGAATCTTCCCATTGTTTCTTTCTTCCCCCCCCCCCCGATAAATGGCGACTTTCACCTTCTCTATCATGCTGTCCCACATCTCATAGATCAGATGGAGACAAGACTTATCTGTGTCAGCAGCTCTTATCATTGAGTAAATGGGTTCAGTGAAGGAGAGAATAAATTTGATTCTACCCCACCACACCTCATTAAGAATCATTTGCTTCATTAATGCTGCTTTCTCCAAATCATCCTCTTTATAATTATTCCACTCATCGGAAAGAACCATCTTCTCATGTGATGACTTGACTAATATGAACCTCTTCAGCATGATATAGTAGACTAGCAAATCTTGTCTCTGCAATTGCAAGGAATTTGAGCTTGCTAAACACGTTGAACATGGACAACCTCATACTATGATTCATGATATAATTCTTGATATAGAAGGCACCCTCTCCAGCTTGTTTTATCCATGTAAGTTCAGCATTGCCACCCTCGTTGTTCTTCGGATCACATATGTCCTTCATTGCAAGGTTGAGGGTGTGAACAACACAAGGGGTCCAGAAAATGTTCTTGTAATGCCCTTCAATTTTCAAACCAGCATATTTGCAATTTGATGCATTGTTGGTGATAACTTGCACCACATTCTTCGATCCAACCTCTTCAATTACTTCCCTCAACCTATCAAAGATGTATTCCTTGCTTTTCACCTATCAAATGAAAAAACTAAAGTATCAGCAACAACAACAAGCAATATACAACACAATAAATTAAAAGAGAATGTAAAACAACCTCTCCTTCGGTATTGATTGCTTTTAGGAACATTGGACCGCCCTCTGTCATAGCTATGGAATTTAAAATCGGACGCCTTTGAGGATCAGACCACCCGTACATTGCAATACTCACTCCTTTGAAGGGCCAAGTGTCCTTGATAGGCTGAAGCATCTTCTCAACATGTACCTTCTCCTTTTGCAGAAGTGTGGACCTCAAAGCATCATATGATGGAGGAACGTACCCACCTAATTTTGTGTTGGCAACATAACTGTAAGAAGCACGGTATGCTGAGTTTCTTGCCAAATTGAAGGGAAGAGCTGCAAAATAGAGGTGCCCAACAACATGACAAAATTAGTATTCTTGAAAAGCAAACAACACTAGTACAGTATAACACATTACAAGGTTAGTATGCAAACCTCTTGTATAGAACATTCTTGCAATATTAGAATCAGCAGTGTGCCTCTCTTCAGCAGTAAAACTATCAGCAATGTTGCTCTGCTTTCCCTTTCTTTTCTTTGATGATGGTGGCAAACTTGAATTTTCATATGAAGGAAGTTTGATTAACTGATTCTTTGGTGCACTATTAGTTGCAGCTTCAGTAGCTTCACGATCTTCCTTGCGAAGTTGCTCAACAACAGGATGAGCAATTTTGGTACATATCTTCACACCATCTACGTTGCAGGGATACGGCACCGAGGTGCCGAATCGGTGCAGGATACTGCACGCGAACGGGGATACACACAGATACGTGAGGGATACTCGTATCCCAAAGTATCCCATTTTTTCGAATAAAAAAAATAAAAAAATGGGAAAACGGTTGGGACGCGCAACTTCTGCAACTAATAGTATCCTGCGCGTCCCAGCCGTTTTCCTTTTTTTTATTTTTTTATTCGAAAAAATGGGATACTTTGGGATACGAGTATCCCTCACGTATCTGTGCGTATCCCCCTTCGCGTGCAGTATCCTGCACCGATTTGGCACCTCGGTGCCGTATCCCTGCAACATAGATGGTGTGAAGATATGTACCAAAATTGCTCATCCTGTTGTTGAGCAACTTCGCAAGGAAGATCGTGAAGCAACTGAAGCTGCAACTAATAGTGCACCAAAGAATCAGTTAATCAAACTTGCTCCATATGAAAATTCAAGTTCGCCACCATCATCAAAGAAAAGAAAGGGAAAGCAGAGCAACATTGCTGATAGTTTTACTGCTGAAGAGAGGCACACTGCTGATTCTAATATTGGAAGAATGTTCTATACAAGAGGTTTGCATACTAACCTTGTAATGTGTTATACTGTACTAGTGTTGTTTGCTTTTCAAAAATACTAATTTTGTCGTGTTGTTGGGCACCTCTATTTTGCAGCTCTTCCCTTCAATTTGGCAAAAAACCCAGCATACCGTGCTTCTTACAGTTATGTTGCCAACACAAAATTAGGTGAGTACGTTCCTCCATCATATGATGCTTTGAGGACTACACTTCTCCAAAAGGAGAAGGTACATGTTGAGAAGATGCTTCAGCCTATCAAGGAAACTTGGCCCTTCAAAGGAGTGAGTATTGCAACGGACGGGTGGTCTGATCCTCAAAGGCGTCCGATTCTAAATTCCATAGCTATGACAGAGGGCGGTCCAATGTTCCTAAAAGCAATCAATACCGAAGGAGAGGTTGTTTTACATTCTCTTTTAGTTTATTGTGTTGTATATTGCTTGTTGTTGCTGATACTTTAGTTTTTTCATTTGATAGGTGAAAAGCAAGGAATACATCTTTGATAGGTTGAGGGAAGTAATTGAAGAGGTTGGATCGAAGAATGTGGTGCAAGTTATCACCGACAATGCATCAAATTGCAAATATGCTGGTTTGAAAATTGAAGGGCATTACAAGAACATTTTCTGGACCCCTTGTGTTGTTCACACCCTCAACCTTGCAATGAAGGACATATGTGATCCGAAGAACAACAAGGGTGGCAATGCTGAACTTACATGGATAAATAAGCTGGAGAGGGTGCCTTCTATATCAAGAATTATATCATGAATCATAGTATGAGGTTGTCCATGTTCAACGTGTTTAGCAAGCTCAAATTCCTTGCAATTGCAGAGACAAGATTTGCTAGTCTACTATATCATGCTGAAGAGGTTCATATTAGTCAAGTCATCACTTGAGAAGATGGTTCTTTCCGATGAGTGGAATAATTATAAAGAGGATGATTTGGAGAAAGCAGCATTAGTGAAGCAAATGATTCTTAATGAGGTGTGGTGGGGTAGAATCAAATTTATTCTCTCCTTCACTGAACCCATTTACTCAATGATAAGAGCTGCTGACACAGATAAGTCTTGTCTCCATCTGATCTATGAGATGTGGGACAGCATGATAGAGAAGGTGAAAGTCGCCATTTATCGGGGGGGAAGAAAGAAACAATGGGAAGATTCAGCATTCCATGATGTTGTTCATGATATTTTGATAGTTCGCTGGACCAAGAGTTACACTCCACTCCATTGTATGGCACACTCTGTGAACCCAAAGTACTACACTTCAAGCTGGATTGAGGAAGTCCCTGGTCGTGTAAGCCCTCATAATGATGCTGAAATCACAGAAAACAGGAATAAATTCTTTAAGAAGTATTTTACAAATCCAGATGACATGAGGAGAGTGAAGCAACAGTTTGCTGATTTCTCTCTTTGTATGAATGCCTTTGAAGATCCTGAAGCAATAGAGGATAGAGCTCACTTTGATCCAAAGCAGTGGTGGGGAACTTATGGGGTTCATGCCCCGGAGTTAAAAGATTTAGCCTTGATGCTGCTCGGGCAGCCGTCATCATCCTCTTGCTGTGAGAGGAATTGGAGCACATATTCTTTCATCCATAGCTTGAAGAGAAATAGGTTGAATCCTGGACGAGCTGAGGATTTGGTGTTTGTGCACAACAACTTGCGTCTCCTCTCAAGGAAATCCAAAGATTATGAAAATCGACCGAGCCGAATGTGGGATGTTGGTGGAGACGGTCTTGACAACTTTGATGGTGTTGGCATTCTTGAAGGTGCGGATCTCGCACTTGATGAGCCAGAGTTTGAGCAAGAGATTGTAGGAGATGAGAGCATCTGAAGCTTGACGCCCCGGCCTTCAACTTAGACTATTTATTTCATATTTCCATTCCACGTTATTTATATTTGGATCTGTAATAATGCACTATTTCTCGTGTGTTGCTACATGAACTACTAGACTATTTGCTGTGTGCTTCTTTGATTTTGAATGGTGTGTGCTTCGTTGCTTTAACTGTGTATCACTGTTGAAATATTCAAATAAGGCAGCCATATTTCTTTGATGCTTGGGTAAGCTATACGGCTGACTAACAATGAGTGCTTCTTTTTTCCAAATGTTCAATGTCTGACTCATGCTGTTATGTGATGCTCGTATTGCAAGGAACATGATGACTGAATACAACCCAGTTGGGACTTGAAAAGGCATCGACTCCTTCAGATCACCATGAATGAAAAAGATCAGGTTATTTCATTGACATCAATTTTCTCATCCTCTATAACATTTGTTATTGGTTCTAATTTTTTATAATGTATTTATGCATATACTTGGCGTATCCCCGTAAGTCTATTTTCAAGAAATGCCGTTTTCCCGTATCGCCGTATCCGTATCCCCGTATCCGTATCCCCGTACCATGTAACGTAGTGTAGATCGGCTGGCAGCAGCGGAACACCCTTATCTCTGATTTCTGATTTAAGGACGCTCTGCCACGAGCACTCTTCGTACCATATGGTAAGAAACGCAAATATGACGAATCTTTGATATCATGTGCAAGCCTTCTAGTTCATTTTTGATATCGCAAGAACATAAGCATCTGCTGGAGAGCTATTTGTGAACAGATAAATCATATGCGGAATACATCAGCTAGCAATTATCAGGGTGTTCTAGCGATCTAACCAATATTCGTGCTTTATACTAGATGCATAGAACCAGGTTAATTGGAACAAGGATTGTCATGCATTCTTACCCGTGAGATCTTTTGCTTGACGGAGGATTGAAGGCAGATGACAGGGGTTGTTTTCATCTCTGCGCTTCTTTGATTTAGATACCAAGGTGACAGTACTTACTATAAGTAAATTCAGTTCAGTTTTCGAAATAATCCGAGGCCTGACATGAAAAATCTTATTGCATCTAATGACATTAATAAAAGTATTTCAGGGTTGCATATATTTTCTCTTGCATATTTCCAACAAGTATACTTTGTATTCCTCTAATATATGTTTCCTCCAATTATTTCTTTTGGTCTTATTTTCTTTTCCCACTAAAGTTCATGTACTAACTGTACCGATGAGGCTAAATGCAATCCTTGGAGATACTAAATCTCTGTTAAGAATAGTATAGTTGTAAAGATTAGGGTCTGAAATAGAGGAACGATTTTAAACTATCAGTTTATCTTGGTGTTACTATGCTTAACTAAATCATTTTGCAAGTTTGTGATATTGGTCCTTCTACAAGACCATTTTGCGAGGTCAGCGAGGTCATCAAATGGTCATTTGAATTTCCTAAATGTTTCACATATAACATTATTTATAAAAGAATTAAAAAACCAGAGCCTAACAAAGGTCATAAACATAACCTGATGTTTTTCCAGTTCTGGTTTTGCATGTCGTCAAGATCTTCCTCTGGAAATGAAGCTTTGACCTTTAATAGGTACACTTGGAAAGTCATATGCATTGGCTTCTTCATCTGTTGAATTTACAAGATAATAAATCTCTAAACATTCATGTAGTGGAGGAGGGTGCAAAATTTCTGAAGGAACAATTTTTGGATTTGATTTTAGAATTTTGTACAGCTACAAAGAATGCGACTTCTTCATGATGCTGTCGAATTTAGTGAACCGGGAGGACATCACCACCGGGATCACATCGACCCGTGGAGGGCCGCCTGCGTCTACGTCCACCACGGTCGGTAATCTCCTCATCCTTCTCCAAACCAAGCCCCTAGCTATCTTTCTCCATTGATTCATTAATTAGCCCGTGGAAGGTGCTCTGCAGATGTATTTCTCTATTTCGTCAAATAAAAATCTATGGCAATACACTCGGGGCTTTGGTTGCTGATTCGATTCACCATGAATAAGGCGACAGCTGCAGCAGCTGCCAAGATCAGCAGGTAGGGCCACAGCGCGCAGCATTGCAGGATGCATTTGTGGGCACGGTACATGCAGTCTGCTGTCAAGGGTAACATGTGCCGACCTGCCGGCCGAGTTTTCTGTATCGCCCAGTCTGCCGATCGATCAGGTGAGGTTCTACCTTAGAGCAGATGATCTTCTGATTGTAACTAAAGCTGTGAGTTGGCTGTATCTGTTGCATTTGACTGCAGTAAGCTTCATGTGTTAAATTTTCTTTTCTTCTTGGATTGCAAAAATTGCTTTTTCTTCTTTTAGTAAAAAAAGGTTGGATGACTTGGGGTCAGTTAATTAATTTCTTGCCCCTGAAATCTGCACAATATATATATTCATGATCGTCATCTATTGACTAAAATCATACTCTGGCATGGATGCAATGAACAACAGAACAAATGTGTTGTCTATCTTTGTACATGCTTCACTGTGTAGATAATAGGTAGGTCTTCCAATACAAGTAGAATCTGAATGATTGTTAGTAACTTAGTACAAGTAGGATGTGAGGAGTGCTTGGATAGGGATGGCTTGTTTGTTTGTCAATGGTGCTAGCAGACAATGGGATTGGGTTATTAGTAGTGAGTTGCAACAGTGAGAGTGATAAATTTAACTACTCCCTCCGACCCATATTAGTTGACTTAGATTTGTCAAAATTTGATAAACCTATATACTAAATAGTGTCTAGATTTATCCCAATCTAGACAAATTCAAGTCAACTAATATGGGTCGGAGGGAGTAACTTCATTCCTGTAGAGCCCACATGATCTCAATAGTCCTACTTCATGTTTGCTCAGTACTACACATATTGATTTCTTCTATAATTCATGCATGCGGTGTATCGATTTTGTTGGGAGTGAATAGCTAGCTAACCACACTGTTTGGGTAATATACTACATGATGTGAGTTTGAAGCAATTTAATTTTCAGCAGCTCATGAACAATTATTTAGTGTACCTAATTGATAAGATGAGGTGCTAAATAATGACATACTTTATGATAATTTGCTCTTATGATAATTTTTTAAGATCCCTACCAGGCCAGTTGTATGAGAATTGGTGATGATGTAATGGATTGCATTAGATCTAGCCAACCATCAAATGCAATGTAAAATGAGACAGCGGCAAAGAATGCAGGAAACAATGGTTCATACCGGAGGTACTGCATGGCAAGAGTTGAGGCGGCGGCGCCATCAAGCACTGGGAAGGGGGCGTCGTGGCCCCTGTCGCGCGGTGGGCATGTTGGGCCCGACCGGTAGCCACCAAGTGACGAGGTCAGGCCGCGATTCGTGTACATGAGATGGAGATTGGCGGAAACGGTGGCACCGGCGAAGCACTCCGGAGGTCTCTGGACAGGAGGAACATCCAATCAACGTCCGGAAGAACGCTGATTCAGAGGCCGATGCCGTCTTGTACTCCATGGCCGTTTTTGCCTGTCATCAATTGCTCGCTGGCCCAGGAGTAACGTCCAACCTCTGCTGCTTTGTCCACATAAAGTACTGGAATCTTCGACTGCTAGATTCTGTAAAATGAAGCTAGGTTCAATTCTATGCTTGCTTGGATCTCTCAAGTTGTCTAAGCGTGTTTGTATATTGAGCATACAGGGAGCTGTATAGGTATGTGTGTGTTTGATCTGCAATTCTAGATCGAACGGGTAAAGCATGTGTTATATTTTTCTTGTGCATGACGTACATATCTTTAATTTTACGGATGGAGTTGCTATTCTACGTTTGACTCCTGTCTATCATGGATGAAAATATCAGTAGCCTAAATTTAGAACGGTAGCCTTAAAATGCAATGTTCTTTTGTTCGATTATCAATTGACTTTTGTAGATTTGTTATAATTCTTGAATAATGGGCTGAGAATTAGGTCTTTCGGAATTTTTTGGTCATTG
Organism: Avena sativa; assembly: GCA_916181665.1. Lineage (NCBI taxonomy): Eukaryota > Viridiplantae > Streptophyta > Magnoliopsida > Poales > Poaceae > Avena > Avena sativa. The sequence continues at coordinate 293,900,356 of OV702296.1, forward strand.
CCCAATGATTTTTTGTTTAGCTAGCAACCTTAATATATTTAGGATTGAGATGATACGAATTATACATGTCGTATGTTAGCCCATTGAAGCAGTTTAATTAGTTTTGCATGAGAGAAAAATATATAACTACTGGGTATTGCTTGTCCAAAATATTATTCAGAGCGTCCATTGTAGCATATAGCTTACTGAAAACTAGAGTCTGGTGTTTGCAGCTTCCAACCCGTTTTGATGCCTGTCAGAAAATGAAGAAACTCCTGTTATTGTGGGATCCTTACTTCTGATACTTGTATCATGACTTTCAATGTGTGATCGTAGCATCGTACGTGGGCTGGGTGTTTGTGTCCGGCAACATCGTGTATCTCGCTGGTTTGTGTTGCAGGAAGGATTACGTATTTTTGGGATGGGTGGAGAAAGTCGATGAAGCAATGTTAGTGTCTAAGACATCGTGATGCAAGGACCTAGACTGGTTAATATATAGTAGCACTTCAGAATCTTCATGATGTTTCTATCTTTCTAGAAATGTAGCCAGTTGGGAGAATGACGTGGGATGGGAGGTCACATGATTTATATTCCCAGTAATGGTTTGCGCTATTTCTACGGACGGAATCTAGCTACTATATGTGTGCTGGAAAATACTAGTATAGATCCGGTGTAGCCCGAATTCTTTGTTAATTCAATTTGAATCTGACAAATTTCTTTACTCAGTCCGGTTTCCTAATTTAATATGATAAATTAAGACCGTAATTGCATCTTGGAATCAGGTTAAAAAATGTATTAGAAAATGTGGTGGAAAATAGCAGAAGGAAGAAATGTAAGGTATATCTTGTAAAATGAAAAGGTACTTGACAAGAACTTAACATAGTTTTTTAAAATAAAATCAAGTCATACTGCCTATATTTACATGAAATTGACAAATAGAGATTGATGGAATTTTGAGTGTGAGAAAGGAAGATTCCATCGGCTTGTTAGTGCAAACCAAAAAATACGCCCTTTTTAGTGATCTCTCTCAAGTTGTCAATCGATTTTGGACAAAATTTGGTTCTATCAATTTTTCATTCAAAAGTTTGTTTTTTCTCGTTGCAACGCACGGGCATTTTTTCTAGTAGCCTAATAAATCTGGATGGAGGGAGTATTGAGTGTTCTGTAGGCAGTACCGCAAGGCTACAGCTACACAATTTACAATCGGAAAGAAGGGGGGGGGGGGTGTTAAACTTGTTGCAATACCGCAGTAGGCTCGCCACACGAGTTGGAGCAGAGAGGACGAGGGGAGAGGCTGAAGTGGAGCTGCTAAGGAGCGGCATCCGAGCGGTGTGAGCCTGTGCGCGGGGACGAGAGGGGCATCGATCGACCAGGAGCGTAGGTGGGGGGAATTGTCTAGCTAGGTTACAGTCTTAGAGAAAATGGGCCTTATTCGACCGATTTGTACCCAGGAAATTAGCCCACACACGCCCAGTTCGCACAACCCTTCATACGAGCACCTCCAGGTACCCTCAAAAAAAGAGCACCTCCAGGTAGCTCCCATGGCGTTGCTGATGAACAGGCGGGGCCTGTACTTCAGCAGGGGAGCCGGGGCGGCCGCAACTTCTCGCCCCCACAGTGGCGCCGCCTGTGTCCCCTTGACCTCCAACATTCTCTAGCTGGACCGAATGACGACTCCTGCATGATTCAACGCGAGAGCCATTGATTGACAAGAGTACTACATGTACTTCTCCTGATGCCTCCCAAAACCAATCAACCTCGAGATACGTTTGTAGTAAACACAACAAGATCTGTTCCGATTCTAAAGCAACATAGCTTAACAATAACACTAGTGTGCACAACAAGTAGCTCCTTGAAGACACATCGCCCTGCCCTTTCCCCTTCCTCTGCTTCTAGTTCACCTTTGAGATGGTAGTTATATATAATGCTGATGTAGAAGATAAATATGAAGAAAATAAATGGTGTCCTAACTCATGTAGAAGAGTAGGTAACTTGTGTTGAATAGATCACTGAAGATGATGACTTGTGGTTAGTTCAACGTTATCAATGAAGACTAGAACTTACATGGTTACTTGGACATTAGTTTTAGAGGATAAACCAATAAAGGCACCTACTGAAAAGTTCTACACTTTATGACAAGTACTTGAAGTAACCATGAATGTGAGAGAAAGAGCAATCACTCAAGAACTAGGGAGAAGGCTTACCTAGAGACACGGGCAGAGTGTTCCTGCTTCCTGATATTTGCAGCGTCCAGACTGAAATTTAAGGCAAACAGTAGAAAACAACATCATGATTGCTCTTTCTCTCACATCATGATACTTTTATCAACTAGATGATTAACCGATAAAACAACATCGACCAAATAGTACATGCTAGATATCTTCTCCAAAAGCAAGGTTGGATGTAATTTTCATATTTATTCAAATGTCACGTGGCAAACTATTTTTCTTTGAGACGTGGGAAAAAGCTTTACACCAATCTATTAATTAAGAAGAAGAGAATAGCCCAGTTAATTAACAAAAAACTGTGTGGAAAACATTACAAAGACACGAACAACCACAAATTCCTGCAACACCTACAACATATACGGACTACTCCCAAAGGTAGCAACTCCTGCAACCACAAACTCACGACACATTGATCTCGCAAATGACATTCCAATCCATCAAGTAGCTACAGGCTCCTTTCTTGTGGCGCCACTCTTCTATCTTCTGCTCCTGCGATACTCCTTCATCTTCTGAATTTTGTCCCTCGAAGTCTTGTCCGCTAGAAGTCAAGCAACCTCTAGCAAATAGAGCATCGGAATTAGGTGCCAAAGCACCTGCCTTAGTGACCTTGTCACCATGGTGGCTTAATTGGCTCCACATGCAGCGTGTAGCCACCGCCGATGTCATAAGCGATTCCACCTTCAGATGAACCATTACCAGAGGAGTGAATTCCCACACAACTCATGTAGCTCGGGCATGATCTGGATCAGCGGAGCCACTATCCCATCGTGGTCCTCACACTTAGGGTGGAAGCTGATACATCAAACTACGGTGATGGGTAGGACCTGAAATGAGGGGAGAAACAATCAAAGATGCATTCCTCGCCGCTCACAGACAAGTCCTCATGGACCTTGCTGACAATGGCTTCATAACAAGCCTTCGACGTCATCTCAACTAACTCATCATCATCAATAACCATAGACAACTCCTGCTCAGTGGACTCGTAGGAAGCAAACAATTCTACATGCTCCATAGACCCAATAATACGCAAAAAAAAAGCTCGATTTTTGCTGCCTCTTCACGCAGGGGCGAGACACCTCTTCGATGCGGTTGACGACTAGCCGAAGGAGCTCCATGCATTGTAGGGCAAGCCGGGACTAAAAAGCAAAGTCCAAACTGGTGGTGGCATTGGAATCCTTGCAACACCTAGAAGGGGACATGGGTGCCTCCACCACACACATCGACAAGTGGCTCACGATCTCAGCCCAACTCCGGGTCAACAAAGGTCGACAGGTTGGACAGATAGAGAGCAAGTCCGCTGAGCGCGAGCGAGCATGAGAGGCGGAGATCGAGCATGACAGAGCCACTGCCGATGACCAGGGAGACGACACCGAATGCATCTGAAATGTCCATGGCATGCGCTGACCTAGTGACCACATTCTAGAAAACATAAGCACCTTCCTCGAGCGCAACTCTTGAAGGCGAGGTTACGCTCAAGACCTTACCTTGGATACATTCTTGCTAATCCGGTATAGTTGTGTAACCATACCTTTTAGTCCACCCCGGAGATTGTGGATCCACCTTGCCAGTTGACTGAGCAGAACCAGCACAAAGATTTTTCTTGTTGCTTGCACATTGACCAAACATAGAAGTTTTCTAACACCAACCTGCTCACTGGATCCACAGGGGAAATCCATCCTTTTTCACCGACATTGCCGGAGAGGACACGCTCCATTTCTCCCGTCACCGAGCTTTGCTAGTGCACAAGACACCTGCTCCACGCACTGCTCGATTTGCCGAATTGGAAAAGATTTCTTTTGGTGCCAGCGTCAAGATCACTGTTGCAGCCTATTTTTATGCTCGGAAGGCGAGACGCAATTAAATGTCCTGCAGTGAGTTCCGAATGGCACATGCTGGCTGGTTTACACAAACACGAATCAGTGAGTTCCGAATGGCACATGCCCCCAAACGCCGGCTCGTGTTCCCGACGACGGTGTCCACGGGATGACGAGCAGCTGAGCCACTAGCAGAACGAGGAGGATAAGTGCCAATCCATGGAACCAGGAGCTGCAGACGTTGATCATCCATGACTTACTCAGTCGCTTCTGCAACTCGGTTCATCGACTTCCATGCACAATTAGATCGCACTTGGTGAGAACTCACGGATTTCCTTGCACACACACGTTAGATTAGATGATAGTTATCTCCTAGAAATGTCTTTTGCTGTGAGATTGTATTTGAGTGTGTTGCTGGTGAATTGAATGTCACCCGACCACATTGGAGTCGTAGGCTAGTTTACACAACTCAGATCAAATCGAGCCCAACATAGAATTTTTTTGCCAAAGAACCCAACAGTGGCGTTTGTTTTTGAATATTACCTACTGCTATTAAAACTATTTTGAAATATGCATGAATTCATAGCAACACGCATTAAGAGGACACATCAACTATCTACTAAATAAACCTGTACCAACACGCATTGTACACATAAATAAAATTCATGCATATTTCAAAGTAGTTTTAATGACAGTAGTTAATATTTAAAACCAAATGACACTGCTTGGTTGCTAGGGTAGTTATTTGACAAGTTCTCCATGTTGGGCTGATGAGTTGTGTAAACTGGCGTACGACTCCAATATCGCCAGGTGACATTCGGGCAGGGCCGGTCCTGAGATTCCGAAGGCCCGGGGCAAAAATAGAATCTAGGGCCCCATAGTTAGATCATTTTTTATATAAAATGCTGCAAATAAAGACTTAAAGTGTAGGCAATAGCAACAATTTTAGTAAAATTTTCCTTATGCGCTCCTTCTCCTTTGTGATGTGATGCTGCAACTCCTTATCAATGATTATTTCATGCTTGCTCAGTCTGTTCATTCCAAGTGATCATGCTAGCAAGATGCTCAACACTAGCTTCATGTTCATTGAGTCACTCAGTGATATGTTTCAATCTCTAAACCCACTGTGTCCCAAAGAACGCTTGTAGTGGATAGTATTGAACAACTTACATGAGAAATAAAACAAGTTTTCACCTTGTCGTTTTGAATAAACTAACCATTTTCGATCGCGTACCTCTCCATTGCTCATATTTCTGGAGTAATAGGCATTTTCGATCGCATACCTCTCCAAAATGTGTTGAATTGCCATTGACAAGAAACAATATTTTCTTCTATAATAGGCCCCTTCTTCACTAATATGTTCATTGCTTTGTTATCAAGTTTGGCCAAATACCTGGTCATAAATATCCACGTGAACCGGTTCCCTGTCGACACTATCAGATTCTGTAGTACTCCCTCCATTTTAAAATATAAGTTGTTTTAGGTTCGTGAAGAAAATGTATCTAGACTTGTTTTAGTGTGTAGATTCATTCCAAACTTAAGTGAATCTATATATCTATATGTTAAAAGTAGTCTAAATACATTTGCTTCACAAAGATAAAAATCTTATATTTTAAAATGGAGGGAGTAGATGAATTAATCAGCTGATGAGGTGAGAGAGACCGCAAGAGGCGAGGCGAAGGCAATGCATTTCCGATAATCATATTGGATCGATCTCACGATTTACAGAAATTTTTTGGAAGTCGCCAGGGCCCTAGGAGTCACGACTAAGTCAAAACGGGATCGTGGAGGGGGCCCACCGCTGATCTGCTGCTTTCCATTAACGGGTACGATATAGAAAAGCTTATCGGTGCTAAATACTGCCAGAGGCCTTTCACCTCGTGGTTTTTTTCCAGTGCTGCGCTTGGAACAAGGCTCAGGTACGTAGCGCATGGCTGCACAGGGCCCCTAATATTTTTGGGCCCGGGGCGGCTGCCCCTCCGGCCCACCCCCAGGACCGGCCCTTCATTCGGGTTCACTGGAAACACACTCAACTACAATCTCACGGCAAAAAACATGTGTAGGAGATAACTACCATCTAATCTAACGTGTGTGCGCAAGAGAATTCGTGGGGTGCTCACCTAGTGCGATCTAATCTTTGTGGAAGTTGAAGAATCGAGTTGCAGAAGTAATAGAGTAAGTTTAGGATGATCAACATATGCAGTTCTTGGTTCCTAGATCATCATTTCTCCTCCTTGTTCTGCTAGTGATGCAGCAGCTCATCATCCCGTGGTTGCGTCGTCGAGAATGCGAGCGGCGTTTGACATGGTTATACCTTACGGGTACGTGACTTCAGCATACCTGGTCCAGCCCAAGGAAGGCCCACAACAGATATACGCTGGCCCATGAAGATTTTCGGGTGGCCAAGGCCCATGACGCCTTCGGATCCTTGGAGAGCAAGACTAGCAGAGATAGGAAATTCAAAGGGGTAAAACCCTAGAACTTGTAACCGACTAGGACTATGCCCGGGACCTGCCTAAGTCTATATAAAGGCCAGGAGGGCACGCCCTAGATCTCTCGACTCATACTCTCGCACACGCATCCACGCCAGATCGAATCTGCGCACCCTGTAACCTTCGGTTCCGTCGTAATCAAGAGCAGACAAGCAGGAGTAGGGTTTTCCCTCCGGGGACCTGAACCTGGGTAAATCTCGTGTCCCCTGGTTGCTTGTCTGTTAACCGTGCCACGATCTCCAGCATCCCCATCTTCTCCAAAACCCAAGTCCATAACAATGGGCATTGATGAGATTAAACCTCGTCAATTGGCGCCGTCTGTGGGATTAGGGGCTGTTGATTGTGCGATCGTGACGGTCCCGAATCGATCGATCTACAACTCTGCGGCGACGGAGAACCACCTCCTCTTCGGCGCTTTCGACTTCACCGCCCACTCGCCGGCCACCATGAAGAATTTCGAGCCCGTAGGCGACGGACTCGAAAGTTTATTCGGGAGCTTCTGCTTCCAGGTGGGTCAAACTGGCACCCTCCGCCTCCCTGAGCGGGTGCCCGTGCTGTAAATCAGGCCCGCCTCGTGGGCTCCACACCTCGTGCTACGCACGTCACCATCGATAGATGAGTTCTACAGCAGCAGCAGCTGCAACTCCGATCTGTGCGATCCACCTTCGGATGAAGGGACCTACGGTTCCGGATCCGAAAGCTGCGGCAGCAGCCAACCAATCTGCGAGCGCTATCTATGCGCCGCAGTCATCCAAACCGACGAGGAAACACCTAACCCGCCGCCCAACCGAAATGGCAGAAACGGCGAAAACAGAAGAAGCCAATCCCCCCACCCAACGGGGAAAACAACGGCCACGTCATCCAACTTAGCAAAGAAGGATGGGTTCAGGCGCGCCGTGCCGTCGCAGGCGACATTGTCTTACCTGCAGACGCCTCACGTGACCTAGTGATGGCATACCACTACCTCCTCATCGAGGAGCACAAGAAACAAGTCAAGATGCAGGAGACGCTCGACAAACGCAAGCAAGCAGCCTCTGAGTCCAGCGCGCGACGAGCTGCGCTCTCCGCCATGGCACCCGGCTCTAGCACAAACGGAAACCAAGGAAACAAGCACCGCTCGCGGGTGGAAAACATGGATCCCAAGGAGCGGCGTGACGTGACCCGAACTCTCCACACATCGTTCATGGATATGGATGCCGACGGCAACATCATCCCGAAGACGCCACAAGTTGCGATCATGGCAGCCACTACATATCTCGCGGCTCACCCACCTCCGGAGGGGGACCCGAAAAGGGCCATGCATAGGTCCGCACTCACTGGACTAGGACTAATCGGAGCTGCGCTCCACGAGGACGCTCCTGCGGAGCCGAAGAAGAAAGCTCCGACCAGGCGCGACCGGAGCCCCACCCCCTCATCCGAAGAGGAAGAGGAGCACGATCTTCCTCGAAGGAAGAAGAGCTCGCACCGCCATAAACGCGACTACGACGCCAGAGACAAGCTTACACAGCGCAAGATCGACAAAGCACGCGCTAAACGCGCATGCTCGTCTGAATCTGAGATGGATGAAGACGAAGGAGAACTCTGCGGGGCCCGATGCTTCAGCAGATCTGTTCGGCGAACACAGATGCCACGCAACTTCAAGCTTCCTTCGGATACTCCGAAGTTCAACGGCACGCAAGATCCAAAATCCTGGCTCAGTGACCATCTGTCATCCGTCAAGCTTCACGGAGGCAACAAAGAAACCGCCATGCAATGCCTTCAGCTGCAGCTGACAGGCGCGGCGCGAGTCTGGCTCAGCAGCCTATCATCAGGATCCATCCGAAGCTGGGAGGAGCTTGCTTACAGCTTCATCCGAAATTTTAAAGGCACCAGCAAGAGGCCCGCCTCAATCGAAGAGTTGCGAGCCTGCACTCAAAGAACGGGTGAATCTATTCGCTCGTCTACAACCAAGAACTCCACAGCACACATCTCCGAAGAGAGGGCCATCGACGCCTTCAGGGACGGCGTCAAGCGCCAAGACTTCAAGGAGGAACTTGGGCATGTAAAGCCCAAGACACTCGAGCACCTCATGGAAATCGCCAACAGTTGGGCAGACGGCGAAGATTGCATCCAGCGAGCGCAATCAGATGAAGAGGACGACTACGGCCGAAGACGTGAACGCCGCAACAAGAGGATATCGCGCGTCTACGAGGACCGCGACGGACCCGACATGGTCGCGGCCGGCTACGCCGACCGCCATAACGACAACAGCCGCAACAGCGGAGGATACCGCGGCGGAAACTTCCGCGACAACGGACGACCAACGCAGTCGTGGCAACGCCGCGACCGCGACAACGGACCCTCAGCATTCGACAAACTTTCGGGTCCATGCACCATCCACTTCTACATCGACAAACAGGATGGCAAAAAGAAAGCCAACCACATGCTCAAGGACTGCCGCGAGTTCCAGAAACTCAGCGAAGGCATGGTGCAGATGAGGCAACAAGCCCCAATCCCTGCATTTGGAAACGCACCCGCGCCAAGTGAAATAGCACACGGAGCTCCTCCACCGCCGCCTATTGGAGGCCCAAATCAACCAGTCGCACCAGCGCAAAACAATGCCGGGGTCGGATACCCCCCACCAAAGGGAGCGCTAAATATGATCCAGAAGGGACGCCCCACAAACATGGTGCAGAAGAAAATCACCCGACAAATCAACTTGGCCGTGGCAACTCCGCCTGCAATCCCTGAGTACCTCAGCGGATCGGAGTCCTGCATCACATTCACTCGCGCGGATCACCCTTGCCAGATCCCTCGCCCAGGTCATGCTGCCCTGGTGCTGGAGGCGCAGATCGGAGGCTTCGAGATGAGTCGCATCTTCATGGACGGCGGCAGCGGCATCAACCTAATATTCGCAAGCACTCTAGCAGCTATGCGGATCCCGCAATGCAGCCTGAAACAATCAGACACAACGTTCCACGGCATTGTCCCAGGAAAGGGCATATTCCCCCTGGGCAAAATAGGGCTCGACGTCATCTTCGGGAAGCCGGACAACTTTCGGCAGGAGCGCCTAGAATTCGAAGTGGTGGACTGGTCGTCGCAATACCACGCCATCCTGGGGCGTGTAGCATTCGCAAGGTTCCTGGCCGTCCCACACTACGCATACCTATTACTCAAGATGCCAGGACCAAGGGGCGTCATCACAATCCACGGGAGCTTCACCCGATCGGACCAATGCGACAGGGATTTCAACAAAATCTCCCAGTCTTTCGGCATGCAAGACGAGCTCGTAAGGCTCCGCGAGGTGACGGACAATGGGCTACCCCCAGTCACAAGGCAGAACGCACCTGACATGTCCTTCGACTCCACCGTCAACACCAAGAAAGTGCAGGTCCATCCGACGGATGCCTCCAAGACGGCGCTGATCGCCAATGACCTCAGCACCGCATAGGAAGGCGCGCTCGTCGAATTCCTCCGTGAGCGCTGGGAAATCTTCGCCTGGTGTCCTGCGGACATGCCAGGAGTTCCCAGGGAATTCGCCGAGCACGCACTCAACGTCTTTCCAGACACCAAGCCAATCAAGCAGTCCATCCGAAGACTGTCGGAGCCACGGGCCGAAGTATCGGCAAGGAAATCAACAGATTACTCGCAGCAGACTTCATCCGGGAAATCAAGGAAAGCGAGTGGCTGGCAAACACGGTGATGGTCCCGAAGAAGGACACGGACATCCTGCGGATGTGCGTAGACTTTACGTCACTAAATAAGCATTGCCCAAAGGCTATAACCACTTCCCTCTTCCACGGATCGACCAGATCATCGATTCGACTGCAGGTTGCGAGAAACTCTCCTTCCTCGACGCCTACTCAGGCTATAACCAGATTCGACTCAAGGTCGAAGATCAAGAGAAAACGGCGTTTATCACACCGTTCGGAGTATTATGTTACAACACAATGCCCTCCGGGCTAAAGAACGTGGGTGCCACGTACCAGCGATGCATGCAGGACTGCCTTAAGGACCAGATCGGTCGCAACGTCCAAGTCTATGTCGACGACATAGTAATAAAAACCAAGGAGGCAAGGACACTTATCGACGATCTCCGCGAGACGTTCGACAACCTTGATCGCTACAGGATCAAGCTCAATCCAGAAAAGTGCGCCTTCGGCGTCCCCTCGGGTCAGCTGCTTGGGTACTTCATCTCTCAACGAGGGATTGAGGCGAACCCAAAGAAAATCAGAGCCATCATGACAATGGAGAAGCCGAAAAACCTCAAGGGCGTTCAGCAGCTCGCAGGACGAGTAGCGGCACTAAGCAGGTTCATCAGCCGTATGGGCGAGAAGGCCCTACCATTCTACCAGCTGCTGCGTAAAGCAGACAAGTTCGAGTGGACACCAGAAGCCAATGACGCATTCGAAAGCCTCAAGCGGCTCCTCTACACCTCGCCCGTTTTGGTCACGCCAAAGGAGCGCGAGCCCCTGCTGCTGTACATAGCAGCCACACACCAGGTGGTCAGCACCGTACTTGTGGTCGAACGACCCGAAAAAGGCAAGACCCACGGGGTCCAGCGCCCAATTTACTACCTCAGCGAGGTTCTCACTCCAACAAAGCAGAGGTACCCTCACTACCAGAAGCTAGCCTACGGCATGTTCATGACGGCTCGACGGTTGAGCCATTACTTCCAGGAGCACCAAGTGATGGTCGTCAACGAGGCACCCCTGAACAGCATCCTGAATAATCCAGAGGCAACAGGACGGGTTGCCCTGTGGGGCATCGAACTATCACCCTTGGACATCGTCTACGAGAAGCGACACACAATCAAATCTCAAGTCCTTCCGGACTTCCTGGTGCACTGGATAGAGCTGCAGCTGCCAGACACCCCAGACATGTCGCAGTCCTGGACAATGCATTTCGACGGCTCCAAGCACGAAGCCGGAGCAGGGGCAGGAGTCATACTGACCTCCCCGCAAGGTGACAAGCTGAAGTACGTTCTTCGGATGAAATTCAGAGCCTCCAACAACGAAGCCGAATACGAAGCCCTCATCCATGGGATGAGGATGGCAAAAATATGCGGCGCAACGCGCCTGGTCATCTATTTTGACTCCAACCTCATCGTCCAGCAGACGATGAATGAGTGCGATGCACACGCCGAAAACATGATCGCGTACCGCGCGCTATACAACGCTCTCGAAGGAGAATTCGACGGCTGCGAACTTCGGCATGTTGGAAGAGAGAGCAACGAGGAAGCCGATAGACTCGCCAACATCGGCTCCACTTGCGCAAAGGTACCACCAGGTGTGTTCCTCGAACAAATCTGCGTGCCATCCATCAAGCGAAAATTCCCCAAGGGATCACCCGAAGAAGCAGAACACTCGGGGGCTACGCTACCCGAAGGTCATGAAGGACCCGAAAAGTTGGATACCGAAGTTGCCATGATCAACCTGATGCAGGTCATGGCAGTTGAAGAAACTTGGACACGACCATACCTCCAATTCCTGATAAACGGAGAACTACCTGACAGCCCGACAGATGCCCGGCGCATATCTCGTCGGTCAAAAGCCTTCACCATCATCAACGGCGAACTGTACAAACGCAGCATCACGGGTGTACTACAACGGTGCGTCACCATCAACGACGGCAAAGCCATACTCCAAGACATCCATGAGGGCATCTGCGGCCACCACGCAGGCAGCCGCTCCCTTGTCGCCAAAGCTCTACGAGCAGGATTCTACTGGCCAACGGCCATGAGCGACGTGAAGGACATCGTCCGAAGATGCAACGGGTGCCAACGGTTCGCCGACAAACCGCACGCACCTGGGTCCGAACTTAGACCCATACCCATAGCCTGGCCTTTTGCCCAATGGGGCCTCGACATGATCGGCAAACTGCCAAAGTCCTCGAAAGGGGGACACGTCTTCCTCCTGGTCGCAGTCGACAAATTCACCAAGTGGATCGAGGCCATGCCAGTCACTAACCAGAAGGGCAAAACCGCCGTCAAATTCTTCGAATCCATTGTCTACAGGTTCGGCGTACCGCACAACATCATCACCGACAACGGATCGAACTTCATCTCCGAAGAATTCCAGGACTTCTGCGAAGGCCTCGGGATCAACATCACGTATGCCTCAGTGGCACACCCGCAAACAAACGGGCAAGTGGAAAAGGCCAACGGCCTCATCGGCGCCGGCATCAAGAAGCGCCTCATGAGCTCACTCGAGCAAAAAGCTGGAAACTGGACGAAAGAGCTACCGTCCGTTCTGTGGAGCTTACGGACTACGCCAAACAGCTCCACCGGCTACACACCATTCTTCATGGTGCACGGAGCTGAGGCCGTGCTACCAGCCAAAGTGCGCCACCAGGCTCCACGAGTCGTCGCTTACAGCAATGCCGAATCCACGGCTGCACTCGAAGATGCCGTCGACACACTCGACGAAGCACGGGATATAGCAGCAGCTCGATCAGCGGTGTACCAGCAAAGTCTCCGCAACTATCACAGCCGCCGGCTGCGCCCAAGGTTCTTCGTTGAAGGAGACCTCGTATTGCGACTCAAGCAAAAGCGACCGAATAAATTCGAGTCACCATGGGAAGGACCCTACGTCATCACCGAAGTCATCCCTGGTGGCGCCTATCGCCTCAAGCATGTGGAGTCTGGAGTCGCATACTCCAACTCATGGAATATCTCGCACCTGCGACGATTCTACCCGTAGCAACCTACCCCTTTTTACTTTCAATAAGGCTTTCAGCCAAGGCTACTCAGCCGAACCATGCACCTCCTCCATTACGATATAAATAAAGCTAAGTGTCTCGCCCCCAAACTTCGGTTGCCTATTTTTCTGCAACTTTATTACATGCTACAAACGCACTCGGGGGCTCCCCCACCTCACGATTTTATCGACTGAGGACCAAACGTGTACACCTGAGTAGCTGACAACGTCAGGCAAACGAAAAGGACACGTACTCAATCAAAGCACTGCGTGCTCACAAACAAGCAAACCTTTACAACAAAAGGCACAAAAACGCCCATCCGAAATATACAAATTTTACATCTATCTGTTTATTTTCAGGTCCTACCTATTCTGAAGAATAACCTGAGCACACTGCTCAAACAAATCTACAACCTGTTCTGCATATTGCCTTATAGCCGCGTAATGCGGACGCATGTTCCACTCACCATCATCCGGTCGAAGAGGTGGCCCAGCTGCCACAGCAGCCAAATCTACGTCAGGGCGGTGCACCCTCACAAGAGACAAAGCAGCTTTCACTCCTGCGACGAGCTGCTGCCGCACCAGCTCCTTGACATTGCTGGCACTCCGAAACTTTGACAGAAGACCTGCAAGGGTCGTCGGCACGGCATCGAAAGGAAACATGACGTGCAGCACAGAGGAAAGTGATGTCTGCACCTGGCGGAGCACCCGCGAAACCTAATAAACACGATCCTGCACCGTCGCCAGAACCATGGCGCGATCGCGATCCATCCAGAAGAAGCCGCCGGCCTCCATGTCCTGTTGAGTCAAGCAATTGACCCGAACAGCGACACGCTCCTTTTCTTCCCTCGGAGCAAGATTGGCACCTGCAACAATCGTACAAAACAAGAATAACTCTAGCAGGCTCACCCGAAGAACTGAGCTACAGCCCGAAACAATGATCAACTTACATTGCAGCTGCTCGGACAGCCGACCCAGCTCCGCCATCAAGTACTCCTCTCTGGCTGCACCGCGATCCGCCTTGGATTTCCAAACGTCGGCGCGACCACGTAACCCGAGCAATAACCCCTCCAAGCTGCGCACGCGATCTCGAAGGAAAGCGAGCTGCGAGGAATCATCCAACGATGGTCGCAAGGACTTTGCGGATAAAGTGTCAACTGGGTCAGCACCCGAAGGAACCTATAGCAGCAGAAAAAAGAAGGAGCACAGACATTCAGCCAAGGATAGAGCACAACTCGAAGGAATTCATTAAATATATAAGGCCACTACGTGGCACAAGGATGGTATCCCTCAAGATATTTACAACAAAAGTAGACTACAAACTACCCTACGTCTACTATGCCTAAGGTGCAGGACACTGAGTCGCCTCAGAGCCAGACTGCCTAGCTTTGGCCTCGCCCTGCTGCCGTAGTGCGTACTCAGACAGCAAGTCAATGAGCTTGGGCCCATATCGTCTGCAGCGAGCGGAGTAGGCAGCGAAGGCTACCTCAGATCCATCCGCAGTCGTCGGCATTCGAGAAGTGATCTGGGGCAAGTCCAACTCCGCTCCAGCCGCCAAGGCCATCGCCAGCCCGACTGACGCGCCGATGCCCTTCTGCTTGCGCTTGTACGCCGCAGGCGCTTCGGCTGACAGAGCCTCTGCCAGGGCATCCACATCTTCAAGGGTTGCGCCCTTCGGGAAGAGCTCCTGGTAGAAGCGACCAAGGACCTATTTCGCCTTGGCAAGGGAGTTGACGACGGTGCCGCAGCGGTCTTCGACCGCCATACTGGCATCATCTAGAGCGCTCCCGTGCTCCAGAGCACCGCGGTCGAACTCGATGCCTGCGGCATCTGAGACAAAAACGAAGAAAAGCATGAAGAAAGGCAACATAGAAGAAGACCCGTAGAAAAAGAAACAAGTACAAAAACTAGCACTCACCCGAAATAGCCTTGGCAGCAGCCATGAGCTTCGCCGCCACCCCTCTTTCACGAGCAGCCGCAACGGTGGCCAGCTGCTCCTCACGATCTGCGGCCTCCTGCTGCAGACGCTCCTTCGCTTCGGCTGCCTTCGTCAGCTCTAGCTCAAGGCGCTCTTTCGCATCGACGGCAGCTTCGGTTTTCTGCTCCGATTGGCCAAGGCTCTTTTTAAGAGCGTCGACCTCACGGAGAGAGTCGTTATGCTCCTCTGCATTTAAGACAAGCAAGTGTCAAAGAACAGGACCAGGATAAACAAGAGAGGTATTAAAAGGCAGACAGATACCTTGAACCTGCCGAAGTTTCGCCTCCAGCGCCAGGTGCTCCCCCACCAGCTGCTTGGCCTCCTGTACAAAAGACTGCAGAAAAAGGAAATAGCAGTAAGAAAAGGACTTGGGGGCTACGCCCAACACAAAGGAGTAAAAACAACATCAGCACATGAAGACACTCGGGGGCTTCCCCCGTGACATGAAGAAAACTTACATGCTCCGACGGCGACCCCGAAGCCCCGCCTGCGAAATTTTGAGGCGCAATCACCAGCACCTCCCGCACAGGAGGATCTGGAGCGGCGCCACCCGAAGTCGCCACTGTCTGAGGAGGAGGCGACGCAATGTTCGACTCCCCCATCATCTCCCGCGCACCATCACTAGAGTCGTGGGAGGATTGCCTGCATACGAACCAATCAACACAGGTGCAAAAATCATGAAGGGAAAAGGACAACAGTACAACAGGAAAACTTACGAGCCCAATGTGCTCAGGTCGAAGATAGGAGAAGCCCTTCGGGCCCTCTTCTCCTCTTTCTTCTCTTCCTTCTTCTCCTCCTTCTTTTCTTCCTTCTTCCGCTTTGCTGGCGGGTGCGGTGCAATAGCCCACACAGGAATGGCAGGAAGGGGAGAGGAAGAACCTCCATGACCATCACTATGACGCTCAAGCCCCAGAGGATTCCTGGCAGTCGGAGGAGTCGAGGCATCCGAAGACTCGCTGGAGCTCCGTGATCGCTTGCGCGTATGGTCCTCACTCGACTCGTCGGCATCCTCCGCCGGAGATCGCGCCGACGGAAGCTCGGACACGGAATCAACCACTTCATTATCTGGGGCATTCGGATACCTTTCGGGCAATGGTGGTACCATGCCCGGCACTTTGAAGCTCTACAAGATGAGAAGGAACTTTGTTAGCAAACAAAGGAAACAAATACACACCCAACAAAAAAAAAGGAGAGCACTACGTGCACAAATCTACACCTTCGGCACGACCAACGTCGAAGAAAAGGGAGGAGTCAGCGACTTCCCCGGGATTTCTTCTCCGGCCTTGAACTTCAGCAGCGCGCGCAGATCCTTGTCAAGATTCCCCTCGGAGATTTTCTCACTCGAAACCCTCGTCGGATCACGGCGCCCAGAATAAAGAAACATCGGGTGCGCCCTCACTTGGAGAGGCTGCACCCGACGCTCAAGAAACGTCCGGATGATGTCCACACCGTTCACCTCCTTCTCAGGAATCAGTTGGAGATCCTCCACCCGACGGTAAAGGGCCTCTATCTCCGCCACCTCACCATCTAAGATTTGGTTTTTCCAAGACCTTTTCTTCTCAATCTTTTGGGACGGGTCAAAGGGAACAAGACCAAAATCTTGCCCGGGCACTACGGAATCGCGGATATAAAACCATCGCACCCGCCAGTACTGGACAGATTCGGACATAGAAAAGGAAAAGAATTGCAGATTGGGACTGAGGGAGATGATGAAACCCCCAATGGGATACACACCATCCGAACCAGACTGCCTCTTTAAGGAATAAAGCTTCCGGAAGAGGCCAAAGTGCGGCTCATTGCCAAGCCAACACTCGCAAAATGTGATAAAACACGTAATGTGAAGAAGAGAATTGGGAGACAGATGATGAGGCTGAACCCCATAGAAGAAGAGCAGTCCACGGAGGAAGTCGTGGACCGGAAAAGAAAACCCGCGCACCACGAAGGCAAGAAACATAACCCGGTACCCAGATGGGGGACGGAGGATTACCTCATTTCCGGGGAGTTTGACGGCCGTCGTATCTTGCGGGATCAGGCCCCGCTCGCGCAGTTTGCGGAGATCGCTCTCCTGCGTCTCTGATCGCCGCCAGCCACCATCGGTGACGCGAGCAGCGGCGGTGCCCTTCTTGCCTCCGGCGGCGCTAGTCCCAACCGCAGATGAAGACTTCTTTGTTTTCCCCATGGCGCTACGACGGTGGTGGCGATGCCAACGCAGAAAGAACGAAGGAAATGTGGAAGGAAATCTCAGCGCGCAGCAAGAATCGCTCAAGAACAAGGAGGCAGTGAACAGATGAACTGATGCGGTGAAAAACAAACCACGATTTCACCAAGGATTATAACAGCGAAGACGACGCATGCTGGCCGTCCATCGAGAAGACCTAACGCCAATGGTAGATCTGGCCGTACACGTGTCAGCATCACAACGAACCGTCGTTACCACGCCGTCCACTACGCGCGGAAATCGAGGAGACGCCGTAATCATCTCCACGCCGTGCGTGACCAGTCAATTCAAAGTCAGCAAGTGGGACCCACACTTCATCCAGTCAAGTCATCTCTGGCGTAGCAGACGCTTGAGGTCATCAATCGTCAGCACTGACGTCATCAAAAGCTATACTAGAACCAACTTCGGCTCTACAACTAAGAGTATTCACTCGAATCTTCGATTCGACTAAAATACTCGGGGGCTACTCCTATCAGGAGCGCTGGCCGCGCACCCGACAGACAAATGAGGACAAATTACTTCTCTGAGTCCTACGTCGAGTCTACGACTCCACTACGGACTCGGGGGCTACTCCTATAGGGAGGATGGATTTAAGCATCCGAAAATTTTCGAGTCCTGCAGACTTAGCGACCGAAGCAATGCTTGAACTAAAGTCTCCGTTCGAGTCTACGACTCGAACAGACACTTGGGGGCTACTCCCATAGGGAGCGCTGGTCGCGCACCCTATGAAATCTTCGACTGCGATCTTTCGGATCAACACGCAAATTTTTTTTGGCAACTTTGCCCCAGCAAAACGACCGAGTGAGCGACAACCTCCTAGGCCACCCGAAGCACCTCCGAGGTGATAAATGTTCGGATGCTGCGTCTGCGACGCAAAGATAAGACTTGTAGATATCATCTGATGGCCTGGCAACGCACCTAACTGCGCTCTGCTAGTATAAATCCATGCCAACAGGCGTGATGAAAAATCCCGACGGACGTGTTGGGTACACCAATTAAAATCACTAGAATTCCACTCCTGTAAGTCCTCCGCGGCCTAAGTCGAATTACGCCAGCATATGTTTCAGGTCCGGGTTGAGGGACTCGAACCTGAAGAAGATCGTGTCGTTTCGTCCTAAGACAGTTAACTGACCCCGATCCGTCGGGTGAGTCAGGCACACGCATCAACAATCCCTACACACATACACTATTAAAATATAGTTGCACCCGAAGGATGGAAGAGTCCTCAGCCGAATCTACGATTCGACTGATCACTCAGGGGCTACTGACATGGTTATACCCTACAGGTACGTGACTTCAGCATACCTGGTCCAGCCCAAGGAAGGCCCACAACAGATATACGCTGGCCCATGAAGATTTTCGGGTGGCCAAGGCCCATGACGCCTTCGGATCCTTGGAGAGCAAGACTAGCGGAGATAGGAAATTCAAAGGGGTAAAACCCTAGAACTTGTAACCGACTAGGACTATGCCCGGGACCTGCCTAAGTCTATATAAAGGCCAGGAGGGCACGCCCTAGATCTCTCGACTCATACTCTCGCACACGCATCCACGCCAGATCGAATCTGCGCACCCTGTAACCTTCGGTTCCGCCGTAATCAAGAGCAGACAAGCAGGAGTAGGGTTTTTCCTCCGGGGGCCTGAACCTGGGTAAATCTCGTGTCCCCTGGTTGCTTGTCTGTTAACCGTGCCACGATCTCCAGCATCCCCATCCT
Source organism: Avena sativa (assembly GCA_916181665.1). NCBI lineage: Eukaryota > Viridiplantae > Streptophyta > Magnoliopsida > Poales > Poaceae > Avena > Avena sativa. Next base: position 293,919,454 of record OV702296.1, read on the forward strand.
CTCCAAAACCCAAGTCCATAACAATGGGCATTGACGAGATTAAACCTCGTCAGCGTTCGGTGGCGGTCTCACGGAGATTCACGAGATTAGATGGATATGGAGTCTAGGGCTCGGGGTACCGGCGTATGATGGAAAAGGGAAGATAGGAGAAGACTCGGAGTTTAGTTGGTAGGAGGGAAGCGGTATATCTACAAAAGAATCGGAACCGAAAGTTGCACGCGATTCGACGTTGCTCGTTCGCTGCACGGACTCTTGTATACTTCTTTTCTTTACGGCCAATGTATCAACCCAAGTATCCAAACCAACCAAAACAGAACTAAATTAGATAGGAATTGGCAAATAAAAATCAGATGCAAATACCAGTGCAAGAAGATTAATCTATTGATCTATTTATTAAATTATAATTCCACATGGTTCTAGCAATTCCAAATAAAATATTATTTTATTTTATTCGGATGCAAAATGCTATACTTAAAAAAATTAAACCCATAAAAATCAAGATGTTAAAATGGAAAAAAAGAGGTATTGCGATCACCTTCTTGAAGCCATTGCATCCATGGGCGTTGTTTCATCATCGCTCCTGCTCTTGAGAGTAATTCAGATAACTTCTTCATTGTATTTGTTTCTTCTCTCCATCGTCGTCCTAGTTCTGAAAGAATATGTCTGTAGCTATTGCAACTTATCACTTAAGGCATTGAGTTGCTTCCTCACCGATCCAAACTCCTCACTGCTATATTTGCTTAAGGCACATCTGTTCTCGGCCCAACGCCTCCTGCATACTTCTCTCTAGCCCGCCAAGAGCTGGCTGCCATGCCGATGACACTACCTCATTGTATCGACGTAGCGTGTTCACATATTTTCAAATCGAAAAGTTTTAGGACCGACACCTCCTTGTAGCCAATCTGGTAATAAAAGCACACAATGATTTGACTCTGTCGTCTATACGTGTCTAACTACAGAGTTATCAAAAGCTCCAAGGAACATATCATCTGCAAGACCATGAGGCGTGTTCACATATTTTTGAAATCAAAAAAGTTTAGCACCAACTCCTCCTTGTAGACAATCTGATCTGTTGACTGTAGAATTGAAGTTGAGACCAGCTATATAAGATTTTACACTCACCACCGAGTTATTGCTCCGGAACAGCACAATCCCTCCACTAGGCCTCGTTTACTACTCCGGGTTTTGCAGGGTTCGGCGGGTATTTTCCCGGCCCACCCCACAATCCCGAAAGATCCCAGATAGCCCGTTTATTTCTCTGGTTTATCCGAGTATTTTCCTGGCCCATCCCGCAACTTCCACTCGCAAACCCGTCCCAGGTCGTGTATTCTCACACACGACCCTGACCTCGTGTATCAACGAGGAAGGAGGCACTCGTTCTTGTGAGACAAAGCGGCCACACGAACACCAGGCGGCGGCGTGGACGCCGACATGAGGATGCTACCGACGAACTCCTCTTGTGGCTCTGGCAGTCCCTTCTCTCTGGTGAGTCGATCCCCAGCCTCTTGCCCTCACTCCCCTCCCTATGGCCCTCTCTCTTCTCCCTAGGGTTTCCGCTGCCGTCGTTCTTTGGCATGCTTCCATGGCGCGGGTGGATCCATGGGGCTGCTTCGTTCTTTGGATTGCTTCCTTGATTGTTCTATTTTATTTTGACAATTTTGAAACATACTGGTGCATAGGTAAAGCTTTAATTGTATATGCACTTGCTTTGGTGGACCTGATCTTAGTTTCTTGTAGATGTTCAATGTTGAATTTGTGTTAAATTGCTGCTTAGTATGTCAATTCAGTTGTATTATTTGGTCCTTGGTATTTATTTAACATGCCGGGGTACTGATCTGTCCGGTATACGATGGATAATGGACTCAAGTTCCTCTCCCTTCAAAAGAATATATTTCTAATTAGGATCCCCACTGGCCATCAGCCATGCTCGCGTGTGTGCTGGTCAGTGGAAGGTGAATATATTTCAAAAGAATATATTTCAGTACAGCTGCATATACTGCTTTAGTATAGATCAAAATTTCTATTACAGTATCATGTATGGAAGGTGAATATATTTTGTTATGTTGGCCAATTGCTTGGAGGCTTGTTATACTTGTATTCTAATTCGATCAAAATTTCTATTACAGTATCATGTATGGAAGGTGAATATATTTTGTTATGTTGGCCAATTGCTTGGAGGCTTGTTATACTTGCATTCTAATTCTTGTTTCTGTTAAACCCATTTGTATTTAATGAGAAAATGGAGAAGTGAAGTATGTATTTGCACAATAAGAACAAGATTAGTTTCTTTATGGCAAATTGCAAGATTAATTAGTATGTACAAGTTAGATGACTATCTGAAATGTTCATGAATAAAATACGCATGAACTGTTGCTATCAAGATCATATACTCTTTAATATGGAATTCACTGCATTTACCTGCAGTTTTGAATTGGCAATTGTGAACTGCTAGTGTTTGACTTATACACCATTTTTTTAGAAAATGAATTAATGCAGCGAGGGAAATGTGGGAAAAGAAACACCCTGCTTAGATAGAGCAATTGGAAAAAAACCGTGACTGGTGTGATAATGTGGGAGACTCGATTTTCATCTTGTGTATCGTATACATAATGAATTTTTTGTACTGTTCTGTTCTGAGTGCTTTTGCTCATAACTTTTCCTGTTAGATGTTCTGTATCTGTATTGTGGTTAATTGCATATGTGTTTCTGTCTTTCTGAAACTGAAACTGCAGGAACCTGGGTGAACTGCGCTCGCGCTAGACTCGGCTAGAACGTAAGCAGGGCGCTAGGGCCGGCAGCGATGAGGACGTCTACAAGAGGGGCTGAGCGGAGGCGCTTGCGCTAGGCTCAGAGTGCGAGGAGCTTCGGTGCTCCGACGATGTGGCGAGGAGGCCGGAGCGGGAACATGGCGTGGAGCTTCGGGGCAGGGAGGCCGGAGAGAGAGCAACGACCTTGCTCCTCTGTGCCGGTAGAAGCCCTCCGTCCGTGTGGCTTTGCTCTGTCGAGCAGCGCGGCGAGTTCCGTCCAGGCAGAGCAGGGTGATCCCCACAAGAAGCCCCCGACGGCGAGCAAGATAGGTGGTGCGCCCCGCGGGAAGCCTTTGACGGCGAGCGTGGCGGCGGCGGATAGACGGGGAGCGGCGGACGGCTGGGAGCTCGGAGGAAGGAGACGGGAAGATCTCAATTTGAAACATCAAATTTAGGCCACATATGAAACGTTTTGAATGTATTTTGGACTTTTTTGCAAATTCGAGATTGAACTACCCTCCTGGCATATTTTCTGGGACGGAGGGAGCAGGTGTAAAGTTCCTCCTTTCATCACCCGATGACGATCTGATGATGTTAATTCTCACCCGTTCCCTCTCATCCCCAAAATTTAAAGTAAACAAGTGAGAGATTGGAAAGTGAGGGAAAATGTTGGAAAATGATAGGAAATATGGGGATTGGGTGAAAGGAGGGATTCACCAAATCCCCTCCTATCCTCAAACTTTCAGCGGGTGAAAATACCTTGGAAGTAAACAAGGCCTTACCTAGTTTTTGACACCGAACGCATTCTCAAAACCAAAACGAAATCTGCATTTTCACGACCTCTGTTGAGACATTTTTTTTCCAGAAAGGAACACCAAAGCCGCATCGATGCAACTGAATCAAACTGCAGACTTCATTACAGGCTGCCCTAACTCCCGACAATTCAACATGAGCAGATTCATTGGACTGGTTTGTCGTTGTGGATCACTCAAATTCTCTCACTCACGTTGCAAACTGGATAGAACTGAATGCAGAATTGAGACACAGAAAACACAGGTGAATTTTGTGCTGCGTGAAACTTAGCAGCTTTTCTGTCTTTCACTCTATTTATTCTGCAGTGGCTCGAACTAGTCGAACTAGTCAACCGAAAAACCAGGCGCTTGGCCAAAGCAAAAACGAATCTAACAATTTCCCCATCCAAGTTTATCTCGTCAGGTTAGTCTCAACTCTTTTTTTTACATAACATGGTTCTTTTACTGGACATAACAGGTTAGTCTCAACACTCTCGTTATATGACAAGCACGGTAGTACTCCTTGATCTTATATGAGATGTGGACCCATTTTACATAACTACAAATTGAGGAGGTTAGAGCATCTCCACTCGTTGGCCGAAATCTGGAACTTTTTTTGGCCGACGGAGCTTGATTTCGGCCTGGGTACGCCCAGTTTCTCACTCGCGTACCCAGTTGAGTTCCCGCATTTGGTTAAAATTTAACAAATTTCGACAAACTTTGGGCGAAATTTGGGCGAATATAAGCGGTTTTGGCAAATATGGGCAAACTTTGGACAAATATGGTCGATACGGACGAACTTTGGGCGAATATGGGCGATATGGACGAACTATGGGCGAACTTTGGGCGAATATGGTCGATGCGGACGAACTTTGGGCGAATATGGGCGATATGGACGAACTATGGGCGAATATGGGCGATACAGACGAATTTTGAGCAAATATGCCCAAATTTTGGGCGAATCTGATCTATATGGGCGAAATTTGGGTGAATATGGTCGATACAGAAGAACTTTGGGCGAATATGCCCAAATTTTGGGCGAACTTTGGGCGAATCTGGTCTATATGGACAAATTGGGCGAAATTTGGACAAATATGGGCGATACGGACGAACTTTGGGCGAATATGCCCGAATTAGGCAAACTTTGGACGAATATGGTCTACATGGACGAACTTTGGACGAATATGGTCTATATGGGCGAACTTTGGACGAATTTGGGCGAACTTTAGGCGAATATGGGCGTACTTTGGATGAATAATGACGAATATATGCTGACTAGGCGGGTCCACTCGTCGAATTCGCTTCGTCCGGCGTTCCTAGGACGTACCCAGGATCTTGGGTTTGGCCTGGGTAGGCCGGACCAAAACACGCCGAAATCCGGACGAAAACAGGTCCTTGGGTACGGGACTGGGGCAATTTTCGGTGTCCGGACCGAAATTCGGCGTCTGGATCGGCCTCCTGGGTAGGCGATTGGAGATTCTCTTAAATTTGCACGATGGAGGCAGCCTGTCTGGACCAAAAATTTAATTTTTTTAAAAAGTCCATCGACCTACAAATAATCATCAACAATGATACAAAGAGTCCCGAATGTAATAAAAATTAAAAATAAATCATTCGACCACCTAGAACGACTATGGACACTAGCACGAGCTAAATGCATTGCCGTCCTCGCCCGTAGCAGAGCATGTTGTCGTAGACAGACATAAAAGTCGTCGTGCTAAGACTCAATAGATCTAGCGCACCGGAACAGTAACCTTCGCCGAAGATAACAACCATAGATCAGAAAAGACTGACCTCAAATCACACCAACAAATACAAAAACCGACCAGATCCCAAGACTGCTAGACACACAACTCTACATGCCCACTGTTGACGCTAGATGCACCACCGGAGTGAGGATGAGATGGGAAAGACCTTATGCTAAGTTCAAGACGTTGTTGGCACCTCAACATTCCCGGGAAGACACTGAAAAATGGCTAAACAAAGAACAGAACCCTCCCGCCGACGAGAGGTCGTGTTCTGCCGTGCCTCCAAGGCTCCAAGACCACCGTAGATGAAGTAGACTTACGGCGTCGCCGGCGAGGGGACGAAACCCTAGATCGGCTACCTTGGGCGTGGCCTCACCAGCCGGTTCGTTAAATTTTTCTACTTGACATTTTCAACTCCTATTTAATTAAAATGGGGCAAAACAACACGTTTGAAACAAAAATCAGAGTAGTGAGTTACCGAGACTCCGTTTAAACAGCATCGATTATATAATGCGTAACCAGAAAAATATATTACGAAAATGATAGACATTTATTCCGTCCAATGCAAATAAGAAATACAATAAAAGTACACTCCTCGCACTGGTCATGGGGTCTGAACCGCGAGGTTATTCAATCTTATCACAACAGCATATGCTACCTCAAACAGAATCTTAACTACACGACTTGAGGTGACAATTATAAAATTTTGCTAGCATGCTTATTTGGAATTATTGATTTGACCATTCCACTGTCTTAGAATTCAAGTTAAAACCCACTGGCGAACTTGGATTTGAGCAGTTCCACGACCCCGGCGTCCACACGGAGCGCCTTGGTGAGCACCGGCGTCGGGATCGGTGGGTTGGAACCGAAGACCGTGAGCGGAACGAAGACGATGCCAGGGTTTTGGCTGTTGAATGACACGACCATGGATGCCTCTGTCTTGCCGACGTTGAACTGGAAGTGCATGAGCCCACGAGGGATGAGGAACGTCTCCCCAGCCCGCAAGACCTTGGAGTAGAGCTTGTTGCCGGAGTCAAGGCTGCCGATGATGCCAACGAGGAGCTCACCTTTCATTACGATGCCGATCTCGGTGGCGCGCGGGTGGATGTGCGGCGGGTTGGTACCCCCGGGCGCGAAGTCGACGCGGTTCATAGACACTCCCAGCGTGTTGGTACCGGGCCACTCCGCCACGTCCAACTCCGTCACAGCCGAGCCATTGGGGGTGGACGTGTTGCCAGCCTTGGCCAGCTTGGAGGAGAATAGGAAGTCGTCGCCGGCCTCTGACATGGGCTTGCACGTGTGCCCGTTCACCGACACAGCCTTGCCGTCGAGGTCAGCCACACAGAAATCCTGAAGAGGGTCCGGATCGGTGGCCAAGATGGATGGAGCAAGGAACAACATGGCAATGAGGCAAGCGGCTAGGGTTTTGGAGTAGGCCATTTGGAGCTCACTATGAAACAAGCTTAGCTAGGCTGATCAGCTAGAGTTTGGTGAGAGTGTCTGAGGCTGTGATAGCTAGCTCTGGTGGCTGAGTTAGTTTATGAGCAATGGTGTCTTTTATATAGGGGGTGCACGACATGCATGCATGGAGGCATGGAGCTAGCTATGTACATGTCGTCACAACATGCATGCGCTGCATTATGCATGTGTGAACTCAGGAAGTATAGCATATTATTGGCGTCGAGATCTCACCTTGTGATCATAAATTGGACCTGCGCCCAAGCTCTGCAGTCAAGTCCATACCGGCTGCTAAGGAACGGGACCTACGAACAGACAAACGAAGAGTTTTATCTTATTGGATTATTGCGCTTGGAGAGAGATGTCAATAAGATTCGTGAACACCTCTCAAGTCAGGGATCTTTCATGATCTCCAGCAGGCAACCACATGAGGATGTAAGGAGAGACTGTGAGATAGAGAACGGCAATTATTTTGAAATGGCTTGAAGAGACGACTATCTATTGGTGTGTTCAAAATATGTGCAATAAGTTATTCTAAATTTTACCTAGAGAAAAATATGGTGAAAAACTGTACTTCGTGTCATGAAAACTTGTCTATTTCGACACTGATACGGTTTTCCAGATGTAATTTTGACCACTAATTTATATTGTAATGTATGTACAAAAACAATGGAAATTACAAGATCCTAGAAGTATTTTTTTCAGACTTCAAATCTATAAGTCTGACATTCCAAAACGACAAATTTTGTTATAGAGAGTGCACTTTCTTTTGCCAAAAAGAATAGAAGATTGGCTCATTATTGCCGAAGCAATATTCAATCTGTAAAGACATATTGGAGAAAATTACACAAGAAACTCAGAACAGAAAATTGAGCGATGCCACTCGGTCAAGACTAGCCCAATAGGGAAATCATAGATGGTATCATGCATTACATGCATGCAAAATTCTTATATGTCAGTATAATTAATAGATAAAAGAGATTGTGTTGGTATCATAGATAAATACTGTATCATAGCACGCAGAATTAGAAAAACTTATCCCAAATAAATTGTGTACACAATTTTATATTGAGATTTTACAAACAATAAATACACTATGACTATGGTACTAATACATGATACTATGCATCATGAACATGGTATCATATACTAGTATCATATATATGATACTATTATATAATATTTCTCACCGTGGCTAGTCTAAGAAAACCACTACTATCGGAGATTGAGGTTATAGACAAAACACATCACTACACCTTAATGCACTGCACCTGAATGGTTACTCAATCATTCGAATTAAAAAACCAATATGCATATATATATATATATATATATATATATATATATATATATAGTTATATATATTTTACACCCAACATATTTTTATGTTATTAGATTGAAAAAATTATGTTTTGTATACGAATAATTATGTTCATATATTCACCAACAATCAAAAAATTTGACATAAAAATAAAGTTTATGAGTCATTATAGTGTAAAAAAACCAAAAATATGTATTTTATGTCGAATTTTTTTACGGCATGTAAACGAAAAAAATTATGTCATTTTTAAAGTTTATTGTTCTTCTCGTCTTACGAAGTAATACAAAATTTACGTGACATAAAAATAATATACGGTTCTAAAGATAGAGGGTGGGTGTAGAATAACTATTCTATACCACGGGTGTCAAATAGCGCCACCCTATATATATATATATATGTATATATAGAGAGACAAAACTCCTTGTGTGCCCATCCTCTACGGAGGAAGCATCTCACACCACTCGTTGCTTGAAGATCCGTGTGGGCCGAGAGAATATCCACTCTTTGTTGCATTTTCCACCGCACCTATTACTAACCAAAAGAGGAATTAACGTGAGCGACTTTCCGTCTGGGAGCTGTGGTCTCTGAACCTGTTCGTCTGCTCGCACGACAGAGGTCCAGGCCATGTCGCCTGCACACACTGTCACCGGGTAGCAGGGAGCCAATATCTAGCAGCCGGCCGCTCCCCATTCCACATCCCCACGTCGAGCCCATCCCGCATACCCTGAGCGCTCCCATCCCACACCCAGCGCCCTTCCACAGCCACTGACCGCACACCGCCGAATTTTCCCACCCCTGCATCTGGATCCAGATCGCCAGTAGGTTTTGTGCCCACCCAAGATTCGCCGACACTAGGCTCGGTCGACGGCCGACACTTTAGCTGTAACATACGAGGATACTTAACCATCAGGCTGCTGGTACTAGATGCATACATTCGAAAATTAATGTGATATTTTCAACTGTCGCACCGGATGCATTTTTCCAAGGGTCCTTAAAAAAATAAGTTTTGGTACTGAGTAATTTCTTTGGCCTATAAAAGGACTCATGGACATTGGGAGACTTTGGGTACTGAATGCATTTCACAAGGCTATGGGGCTATTTGAATTGCAGGTACTGGATATGGGAATGACTTGATGAGCCGGAGGTACTGATTTGCTTTGGTGTGGAGCCGAATCAAGGTCATGGACACGGCATTGGACAGGTATTTAATAATTTCAATCAGAGTGCTGAATGCATTTGTGGAGAGTGCTGAACAAGGTATGCCACGGTGCCGAATCATAGGGTGCATTGGTGAATCAGTACTGGTCTGGGGGTGCTTAACAAGGTATATCGTAGTGCAGAATCATACGGTGCTTAACATGTGTTGTAACTTGTTATAGGGATTGGTGTTCTATTTGGAGTAATCATCAATTAACTCATTATATTAATCTATCCGCCCGGACGCATGGGAGAATCAGTACTGGTCTGTGGGGGTGCTTAACAAGGTATATCTTAGTGCAGAATCATATGGTTCGTGGCGTTTTCTCAAAGGTATTCAATGTATGAACACTTGGTACCGAATTGATGTTTGTTTTAAATCCTAACCTGGTGTGCTTTTTTTTTGCTCTTGGTGGGGCGCATTAGTTGATTTATAATAACTAGCACTACAGTACTAAATCGCATTAGTTCTCTTCTGACATATTTATACTGCCATCATTTCAGGGAGAAACCGAGGTCGGCTATGAGTAAAGTGTCTAGCTATAGTGAAGATTTTACAGATAGTACTATGTAGAAGTTGTATTGGATTACAACCACAGGATGGCTGAGACTGGCACATTAGGCGAAGGGGGAAGGTTTGGAGATGTCATAACCATTTTTACTGCTCTATCAAGCAGATCATTGGGCACACCTGAGAACAAACAATGCATAAACAAGATAGAGAAATCTTGCTCTGTTCTCTAGCATGTAGGTAGAGAACTCTGGGTTTTACTTTGCAATGAAAACTGATCAAGAAAGGAGGGTTTTAGGATTATTCTAGTGTTACCAGAAAAGTAGAGAAGAATACTCATGCTTTGAAGATGATGTAACCTTTGACACAATTTAAAAAGCAATCTGTGAAACTGGTAAGTTGTCTTTGGCCACGTTTCTGATATGACATTTCTATGTACTTGAACGAAGTTGGTGAAACCCCTTGGATGCAGAGTACTTAGAGTACTTATAGTAGCATGGTGATGCTGATTTTTTTCCTGACAAAAAATGACTTAAACGACTTGGTACCTATGAGACCGAGAGAGCCCATGTGCCAATCAATGCCGAGAGTCCAACATAAATTCAAAAACGCTTCGTTTAGGTACCTTGGAGGATGTCAGCCCACGCTCCAGTACTAGATGTTTGAATTTTAAACCTGGCCCAAGTTAAGTACCGGTGAAGTCAGCCAGCCCATTCCTGGGTACCTAGTGTTTGAAATTCAAACCGGGCCTGCATGTGCTGACAGGTCTGTGGGCTGACTGACAGGAAGTCAGCCCACTGCGCCCAGCTACTGTCCATTGCCTTTTTTGACAGTTTTCCAAACCAATATTCAAACAAAAGCTGTAAACATCACCAAAATAGAACTGCCAAACTATGACAAGTTTCCTCTTTTGCTTGTGCATGTAATATGCTAGGTGAGAGAAAGTAGTTTCACAAATACTTGATGTAAATTGGAAAATAAAAAGGGGAGACATTGGGTACGCATCGCGAAGCGCATGTGTGGTGATAGATGCTTCCTCTAGATATATATAGGACAGGACTATTCAGAAACACCCCCTTAAGAGGTTCCTAGATAAGCTTATTCAGGAACCGCCACCTAACCACTTTCTTCCTCATCACATCTATCCGGCCACCCTCCTCCCCGCCGTCGGACACCCTTCTCCTCACGCGCCGCCGGCCCTTCGGCCCGCACGCCGCTACGCCCTCCTCCCCGCAGGCCTCCTCCGCCCCTGCGCCGCCAGCCACCCTCCTCCCCTCGTGTCGTCGACCCTCTGTCCCGTGCGCCCTCCTCCCCGCAGGCCTCCTCCGTCCTACGCCGTCGGCCACCTTTCTCCCCGCGCATCGCCGGCCTTCCGCCCCACGCACCCTCCTCCCTGAAGGCCTCCTCCGCCCCGCGCCTCCGGCCACCCTCCTCCCCGCGCGTGTCGGCCTCCTCCATGCTCACTTCACCCGCGCGTCGCCGACCTCCTCCGCACCAGGCGCCACCGTGCCCTCCTCCTCGCGCGCCACCGCAGCCACCTCCGCCCCGCGCGTATCCAACCTCCTTTGCGCCCTCCTCCCCCGTGCGTGGCTAGCCTCCTCCGCCCAGCGTGCCGTCAGGAAGTTAACTAGTAGAAAAGAGGGAGTTAACTTGTACAGACGGGGAAGTTAAGAAGGGTCGCAGAAGTTAACTTGCACATGCGGAAGTTAACATTTAGTCCACGAAAAAACACACGCAAAAATCGATTGTCCGTCAGGAAGTTAACTAGCATAGAAAGAGGGGGTTAACTTGTACACACGGGACAGCTAAAATGTTTACGGAAGCTAACTTGCATAGGTGGAAGTTAAGAAAGAGGTAGTTAACTTGCGCACATGAGGAAGTTAAGAATGGTCGCGGAAGTTAACTTACACAGTGAAAGTTAACATTCACTATTACTGTTACATACTAGAAGTTAACTTAGAAAGAAAAAGAAGTTAACTCGTGCTCGCCTGGAAGTTAACTTAGAAAAAAAAAGAAGTTAACTCGTGCTCGCCTGGAAGTTAACAGAGGGTTTCTGGTGTTCACGTGAACAGTAACAGCGAAAATACGAAATATCGATGCTCCGTCAGGAAGTTAACTAGCATAGAAGAGACAGTTAACTTGCGCATATGAGGTAGTTAAGAATGGTTGCGGAAATGAATATACAGTCCACGAAAACACGAAATATCGATGCTCCGTCAGGAAGTTAACTAGCATAGAAGAAGTAGTTAACTTGCGCATATGAGGAAGTTAAGAATGATCGTAGAAGTTAACTTACACAGTGAAAGTTAACATTCACTATTACTGTTACATACTGGAAGTTAACTTAGAAAGAAAAAGAAGTTAACTCGTGCTCGCCTGGAAGTTAACAGAGGGTTCCTGGTGTTCACGTGAACAGTAACAGGGGGTTACTGAATAGTTATTCAGGAAGTGGTTCTTGAATAACAGAGCTATATATATATATATATATATATATATATATATATATATATATATATATATATGGGAAATAGCGGGCTATCTAGGATGCTACCTATGCATACTAATCCAACCATTGGATATTCTATAGAGAGCATGAAGTTGAGTAGCAGGAGCACAAAATATTTAACGGAAAACATCACATCCCGTTACATAGAGAGTATTTTCTTGCATGCATTGCTAGTACATGCAAGTACACATGCAAGTACTAGCACATGCATGCAAACTAGTAACAGCTCACGCATGCATGCAAGCTAGTAATACTAGTAGACCACTAAACTGACTAAAATTTTAGCACGCATTCTAGCAATACATTTAGAGCATTGAAACCGGCCAAAATTTCAGCACGCATTTTAGCACCACATGTAGACCATTGAACAGACTATTTTTCTAGCATGTAAATTAGCACCCCACATAGACCATTGAGCAGACCAATATTTGAGCAACCCAATCAAACAATCTCGCTAGCACAGGGCGGTTCATACAAGCATAGTACTAGTTATCATGCATGGAATTGAATAGGAAAAACACACATCATTTGTTCATACAGAGCATAGCACTATTTATCATCCACATGCAAGAAATCGAATAGTACTACTTTCGGTAGCCCCTGTAAGTTATTTTTTGATTACTGATTCAACCGCTCAACTAGAGCAACCTCTCTTTTGCTTTTGATTTTTTATCTTGGTGGTTTACATCATACGGATGATTGGAAAAAAGGTGCCGCATGACTCTTGTTTCCCTCTCTTCTTGCTGTTGATTTTAATTTTGTGTACATCATAGGGATGATCAAAAAACAGTCCCGCATGGCTTTTGTTTCCTAGTCTGAGTGTGTGTGGGCAGTGCAATCTAGCTGATATGCATGCAAAAATTCTGCTACCCTCGTTCTTGCAAATCTTCCATCTACTGATATGCAATATTTTTACTTCACCGCCAACAGATTTTTTGTCAATTTGTTTTATGCGGGAGGTACACGGATTTGGTCGCTACTAGCCGTGATAGCACGGTCCAGTCTAGCTAGGACAGCATGATTAACTAGTGAGCACCCTTTATTTTTTGGTTTTTCATTTTCATCTTGTTTACATATCAGGGACACCCGAGACGAACTCGCAATGAGCAACGACAGTGCAGCTTGGGCGACCAGAAGAGGACACACACACCCTAGAATCCGCCGGCTCGGGCGAACGATGAACGCAATGCAACTAAACAAGTGTCGTACGGCAGCTCACACCTGCTGGTCCAACTCAACGACATAGTGGAGCAGTTTACAGAGCGACAAAAGGAATTGGCGGAATCAACAGGGTTCAAGTATTTCGCCAAGCCCATACATTTGATTCAGTTTGATAGACAATTCACCATGTGGCTGCTCCCCAAGGTAGACACCATGGCTAGATCAATAGGCGAACCAGGCAGCAAAAAGATCATGATCTTTCAGGAAGATGTTACCAAAGTTGGTATGCCCCTCAGTATAACGCAAACCTGTTCTGGGCTTATATTTTTTTGTCACTTCATCCCCACCTTGCACACCTCCTTTTTCAAAGGCACACCATGTGTTTAACATCTCCATTTTTCATGCAGCCAACACCAGAATGTGCTACACATGCGAAGCTCCTTTTCGACGTATTTTACCTAAAAAACAACACAGGAAGCCTCCCTCCACAGTTCATCCAGGAAATCGATGAATGAAGGCAACCATCACTGTAGAAAAAAAAGAACGAATGGCGTATGAAACAAAAGCAAGCATTTGTGTTGCACAAGCATCATGGGGTGGGGACGGGCGCCACTCTAGCCATGCTTTGTTACGGTAGTCTCCACCTTTTTTCGGGGTCCCCCCTTTATAAAATGGAATGCAATGTAATAAGATTTGTATATTTTCAATCAACGGTAATATATTTTGAGTCGTCCCGGTCAAAGTTAGCAAATTCAAATTGCGCAACATAATGTTGGCGTAGCGGGAGAAGATGGCGAGGGAGGCTGGCGTAGCCGACCAGATGTTGGGCTAGTTTCACCCGAGTAAGGTCGGCCGACCCCTGCACCAGCCCAAGAGAAACCATAATTTTTTTTACGAATATGTGCGGAAACATTATTATCTTCCTTACAACCATACCAACATGAGCAAGTAAATTACCTAAGTGAAGTGGGGCAGATTTTCTTGTCTATATTTAATCTGAGCCACCTAAGAAATTCATTTTTGTGTAGAAAAACAAACGAAAACATGAGCGAGACTGTCGGTCGGATTACAGACCGTCTATTCGCGTGAAATTCGGAGCATACAGACAGCCTTTTCTCCCGCTGTACGAGCGTATCAGGTCGTGGGCTGACGAACCCGTTTTTTTCCCGGCAGAGAAGTGGCCTGAATTAATTGTATTTTTCTTTCCATTGCAACTACTTAATCGTTTTACAGATTTTTTATAGTAGGGATATAAACTGTGTGCCATTTATTCCCGCATAATACATTTATCAATATTATAGTTCAAATTTTTTTGCTTCTTCTAAAAAAATAAACTAACGAGTCGAATAAACGGGAGTTGCGGCCACCGTTTAGCTGCCATTTACATCCCTATCACCATTCCAAATATGCCAATAGCTTCTAGACTATTCTGCACGCCTTAACCGTCTGAAATCGCAAACATCTCGCAGGTATTTCAACCACCAGAGTCGGCCGTGAAACCGGACAATATTTCAATCGTTTATCCAGCGTACACCACACCATTTCAATCTAGCCAATATACGTGAAAGAGGAGCTTCTAGGGAGAATGGTCTGAAACCCGTCTATATATAAAGGAACAAGTTTTTCTTTTGTACTGAAAAAAAATTTAGCGGGAACGCGGGAAGCACTCTCGCGCTAAAACGAAAACCAAGCGCGGGAAAATTGGCCTAAATTCGTGCAACCCTCATGGTTGAATTTATTGCATGCTAACTTGCTTGATATATTGGTCTACTCTCATGGTTGAAATTATTGCAGAAATTTTTACATGTTTTCGTGCTCATATTGACACTAACATGCACACATCCCATCACCTAGTACAAGCTAGTAATGTCTAGTGCAAACAAGTACTACTGGCATACCGTATGCGCTAGTTGATATATTTGGTCTACTCTCATGGTTGAAATTATTGCAGAAATTTTTGCATTTTTCATGCTCATATTGATACTAACATGCACACATCCCATCAACTAGTACAAGCTAGTAATGTCTAGTGCAAACAAGTACTACTAGCACACCGTATGCAATTTGTAGAAATTTTTGCAACAATAGATGCGGTTTGGTACGCTACAATAAAGGTTGGTCTTGCAATTCTACAAACAGCAAATAACACCGTTAACTGCATGCAAGATTTTGGCTCTCTCTCATCTTGACAGCTAGTAATAGTACTCCCTGTATCCAACGTCAATGCTTGCGTGCATTGGTAGCATCCTAGATAACAAATCCGCATTGATATATATATATATAACTCTTAAATACTATGCATTATAATTAATTCCCAACACTTGATTACTAAAACCATTTGAATCAAAGAGACCTTATTTTTTTGCGAACAGAATCAAAGAGACCTTAAGCATCAAGTATTGTGCTCTTCCATTCATAGCTACAACTTCTAATTTCTCGATCCCTCGTGCCGACATTTTGGATCTCGAGGAAAAAAATCCCAGTTCATCCCGCCCAGGCGACTCCGGAGGCCCCCTCCCCGATCCCCCCAATCCCCATCCCCGGCATGCTCCTCAGCCATCGCCGACGCCGATGGTGCCTGACATGGTTATACCCTACGGGTACATGACCTTAGCATACCTGGTCCAGCACAAGGAAGGCCCATGACAAATATACGCCGGCCCATGAAGACTTTAGGGTGGCCAAGGCCCATGACGCCTTCGGATCCTTGGAGAGCAAGACTAGAGTAGATAGAAAATTCAAAGGGGTAAACCCTAAAACCTGTAACCGACTGGATCTGTGCCTAGGACCTGCCTATCTCTATATAAAGGCCAGGAGGGCACGACGAGGAGGATCTCTTACAATCTCTCGCACACCACCGCATACACACCTCCACGCGCCAGATTGCATCTGCGCACCCTGTAACCTTCGGTTCCACCATAATCAGAGCAGACAAACAGGAGTAGGGTTTTCCCTCCGGGGGCCTGAACCTGGGTAAACCTCATGTCCCCGTGTTGCTTGTTTGCTAACCGTTCCGCGATCTCCAGCATCCCCATCTTCTCCAAAACCCAAGTCCATAACAATGGGCATTGACGAGATTAAACCTCGTTAGTGCCACCTTTCCCATCTATGTCGGAGGGCTGGGGAGGGCATCGTGGCGATATGTGTCAGGTGCATTCGGGTCGTTGATAACGGTGGTAGATGGCGTGACCCTCGGGTTGGGGCCTGGAGTGAGCTAATGAGGGGAGGAATAGGCGGGTGAGCGATGCTTGCACGGCATGGAAGCTCTAACGATAGTGGCTCCGATCTAGGCCCTAGGGCCCGATCTAGGCCTGTTTTGAGCAGAGTGTAGTGGGTGTGCGGTGTCGTAGTCGCCTTCTCCTCTGCTGATATGCCCGACGACATGGGGAGCTACTGGTTTTGCTTCAATAAATAGGTGGTCCCAGTGTTCTTCTTGGACAAAGATGTTGATCCCGCTTGTTGTCGTTCTACCTAATCTGGTCTATGACGAGTTCCAGAATGCTCCATCGGAGATCTTCATTGGGCGCATGGCGACCCTAGATTATTGTTCTATCATATGGGGTCCGGTCATGCGCATTCTTATTATCAGCATGTGCAGCTTTAGGACATCGTGGTGGCAAGCACCGTTGTCTGTTGACATCATGGGATATGTTAGTGTTTCAATTTCCATGGTGTTGACAATGGCGGAGAATGTCACGGTACTGAGATTTGAGAAATTGTAATGGAGGACGGGGTTTTCGAGGCGATGAAGACTTTTCTTTGTGATTTGTGACTTGCAGTAGCGGCCTAGACAAGTGGGGGAGGCAACATTGGAGGAGTATGAAGTCTTATCTTTTAGGTGAAAACACAAGGTCTATACTTAATTTGTTTTATCTAGCATTGGGTTCGTTGAAGGCATTGTTTTGAGAGTGCGAATTTTCTTCAGGATGAAAACATAAGATATTTGATCGGGTGACAACAGCGCTAGTGCATTGTTTTCTTTTTGGATGTGTCGGTTTTACAGAATGTGTATTCTAGATGTTGTCTTTGGCAGTGGTTTGTGCTATAGCTGCAAGAAACTGATCAATATGATGGTGGGACCTTTCTTTTTTGTTTTTCCTTTTGTATTTTGGCTGTGTACATCCATACGTGATATAAAATATGCATTTTGTAAATAAATAGAAACATGGTTCCTCGAGATGAACTTCGAAAAATCTCCAAATTCTGCTGCTTCTAGTTTCCCGTGCACAGAGTTCAAAGAAGATAAAATAGTCTATCCTATCTTCTTCGCCATCTCCCTGCGTTGTAAAATTGACTTCAAGAAAACATGGCCATGAGTATCAGGCCGTCGGCTAACGATGTCCTTCCGTAGAACTTCCTTGGCTAACGAGTGAGACAGGGGGACCCCCTTTCCCCTCTCCTCTTCAACGCGGCTGTGGATGCCCTCGCGGAAATGCTTGAGAAAGCCAAGGAGGCCGGCCATATTTCCGGTGTGGTCGGCCACCTGATTCCCGGGGGGGGCCTCACTCAGCTCCAGTACGTGGACGATACCCTGATTATGATTGAGGGCTCTGATTTGGATATTGCGAACCTCAAGTTCCTCCTGCTATGCTTTCAGGAAATGTCAGGACTGCGGATTAACTTCGACAAAAGCGAGATCATTGCGCTGGGGTTCCCAGAGGATGACCAGCAGAGGATAGCGGACAACTTCAACTGTCGGCTATCCTCCTTCCCCATCACTTATCTGGGAATGCCGGTCCGCGACACCAGGATCCTCATTAGGGACCTGGATCCGCTCGTGGACAGGGTGCGGTCGAGATCCGAACCCTGGTGTGGGAGGTTCACCTCTAAAGGTAGCAAGACTGTCCTGATTGACTCCTGCCTTTCCAGCTTGCCCATGTACATGATGTCGCTCTACCTCCTCCCCGAGGGGGTCCACGCCTCGTTCGACAAAGAGTTGTCCCGCTTCTTTTGGCAGGATCCCTTGGGTCGCCAGAAGTATCACATGGTCAAGTGGGCAGACATCTGCGCCCCCAAGGAGTTTGGGGGCATAGATATCCTCTCTTCGCGCCTCTTTAATAAGGCCCTGCTGCTGCGCTGGGTTTGGCGGATACTTCGTGAGGATGGGGGCCTATGGCTCAAGCTCATCAAGGCCAAGTACCTCCGGGGCCGGCCTCTCTTGGACTGCGATCGCCGTGACGGTTCCCAGTTTTGGCACTCTATCCAGGAGATCAAGAACGAAATCCGGCTTGGGGCCACCTTCGCTGTTGGGAACGGGGAGGGAACCATGTTCTGGCTAGATTCCTGGCTCAAGGAACGCCCCCTACGGGTGGTGTACCCGCGCCTCTTCGCCATTTGTTTCGATCCATCGTTGCGAGTCTCCGACGCGGTTCTAGAGGGCACATGGAACATCTCGTTCCGTCGCACCTTTGGCCCGGAGGAAACTGAAGCATGGAGAGAACTTAGGGCGGAACTCCCGATTTCCCTCGCAGCCGCCCCGGATGTGGTGTCCTGGAGCCTTTCTCAGTCCGGCGCCTTCTCGGTTGGATCAGCCTACCGGGCCCTCTTTGGTCGTGTTGCCCTTCCGTGGACTAAGGCCCTCTGGAAGGCCCCCCTGCCGCTGAAGACTAAGATTTTTGTTTGGCAGTTACTTCGCGATAGGCTACCCTCAGGGGTAGAGGTGTCCAAGCGACATGGGCCGGGGGATGGTTTGTGCCCATTATGTGGGATTCCCGAAACGGGCGCCCACATAATGTTCACCTGTCCCGCGGCCCGGTTTCTGTGGAATTTCACTCGAGAGGCATTGGGCCCAGCCTGGCAGGCCCATGATCTTGGTGAATTCCTAGAAGCCCAAGCGAACCAGGCCGGAAAAGGCCGCCGCCTGTTCTGGCTAGTGTTTGCAGCGATGTCCTGGTCACTTTGGAACATTAGGAATAAGATGGTGATCGAGAAGATTCTCCCTAGGCGTGCCTCTGACTTGGTTTTTCGCTTTCTGGCCTCTCTGCAGCTCTGGTACCCGTTGTGTAGGCAGCGGGACAAAGCGAGGCTGGACTCTACTCTTCAGTGACTCTTGGAGGCGGCTCGGCGGCTCCCCCCCTAGTCCAGCTTTGCAGGCTTTTCTTTTCGGTGTTGCTGTCGCTTGGCGTGTGGGTCGTTTCTGTTTGGGCTCTCTTGTGCTGTGGCCCCAGCTTATTTGATGTTCGGGATTTCATACTATGTTACTTGTGTGGATGGTTGCTTTATTTATAAAGCGGGGCGAAAGACTATTTCGAGAGAACCTCCTTGGCTTGAGTTGACACACCGTACCGACCGGCTGCGCGGCTGCTCGGGAAGGCGCCTTGAGAAGCAGAACGCCTCCATATGACTGGACGGCGACGCGCGGGAAGCCTGGGAACCGGGGGAGATGGCCGCGAGAGTGAGAGAGCGACTGGTTCGCCGGATCGATTACGATCGAAAAGTTTGACTCGCAACAGCCTCGCTCGTTGATTGTCCAACACTGTGGTACTGACAGACTCGTTTCCGTTGCCTCGTTGCTGGCGTCTCGGAATCAGGGAGGGAATATAGTGTGGACAGCGAGGAGGATAGACAGCCATATCCGCATTTGATTCCATCCCTGATCACGCACGCAAGTAGCCAGTCAGAATCAGTTCCCTGTGAACGTAGGTACTGCTGGCAAGCCATCGTCGCAGCCACGAGAAGAAGAGAACAGTTTTGGTACATTCAGGCTTCCATTTCTGACGAGTCACGAGTCGTCTATATGTGCTAATGTCGCAATTGCAGATAGAAGCCTAGACTGTGACAGTCGAACGCCTACCCTCTACAGGTTTGCATGTTGATGTTGTGTTGGCACTCGTTTTGGGTACAAACCAAGAAAAATAGTAAGATACTCGAAAAGGTCTATTCGGAAGACTATTAATCATCATTGAAGATAGACCGTATCAAGTCAAGCAAAGATCAAGCTTAATAGCCTATTATGTTAATGTTCAGAGAAGACTCAGAGCCTGATATATGGAGGTTTTCACTACGACTCTTTTAATATGACCTTAAATGAAAAAATGCCGAACATGAAAGTTGTGCGCCTCGTCGAAACAAGCAACTTTAAATTTTCAATCATCTCGATCCAAGTTAGCATGCAGATTTTAGTGTCAAATTATTGTTTTACGCTTTTCATCACACATAGATGATGTCAATGTCTGATCAAGGTGCGTATATAAATTTGCTAAAGGGTCTCCCACGAGTTGGATATATCTACTTCAGTATGGCTGAAAAAAGGTAACTAAAATTAACTCGGATGAAAAAGTGCAAAATATGAAAGTTCTTCGTTTTTACAAGACGAACAACTTTTATTTTGGAACTATCTTTAGCTGAGCAAGTATACGACCCCCAGATATAAAATACAACCGAATTGAGTTAAATTCGTTCGGTCATAATCCGAGTTTGATACAAAAATAAGAGAAAAAGACCACCAAGATCAGGTCAGATGAAAAGTAGTCAACATCAAAGTTGTTCGTTTTTACGATAAGAATAACTTCACTTTTTACGAGATTTTGATCCGAGCCTGTTTATTATCTCAAAAGTGGTTCAGAAGGTATGGTCAAGTTTTTTACCGAACAGTTACACAAATTTTGGGTTTGCCTGTTTGAGTTGGACCCAAACTAGGGTTTTGGACGTGAATCCAACCCGTCTTTATTGCACGAAAAGTCTAGCCACTCCTTATATACACGAGGAGTGACGGCCGATTGAAGCAACACCAATCAAACAAACACATCTACTATTTGTTTTCGGGGAAAATAATTTCTTGGCTTTGAAAATTTTAAAATATATTTATAGAAGTGTTTGATCTTCAGTATATTTTGAAATACTATTTCAAATAATAGAATTATCAACTTCGTAAGCACATATCAGATATATTTTCATGTTTAGATGTTTCCTTTTGTTAAAATTAGCTAATACCATAGATCTAACCTGCAATATATAATAAAAAATATTTTCTGCGATAAACGTCAAAAATAAAAAAATTACATATCCATTTAATAGTCATGGGTAACCTCTTAACGTCACACATCATGACGTTCAATTTAGCCTATAAGATTGAAAGAAATAGATAATATATAATATGTCATATGTGTGTCAAAAGAGTTATGTGAACTTTTAACGGAAGTAATGGTGATGTACATAGAGTTGTAGTAACTTTATGAAAGGTTGTGTTACTCAAGACATAGAGTTATTCGAGAACAACATTCAAATTATTTTGGGAATTTAACAAGAGATAAAAAATTCTTATGAACCCCTAATCCCACTTCACAGAATATGTATTAATGTTTTCCATTGAATATGATCATGAAAATAAAATACCAAATTATGAAAGATAGATTTTGGTTTCATTTTAGCCAGTTGTGCTGAGACTACGCCAAAACACTAGAAATACTAGAAATTCTTTGGAAAAGAGACGCTACACCATAATATATAATTTAGTTACATTCAATGATCCCTATCTAATCCATATTTCTAGTTTCCAAGCATGAGTAAGTGAAAGTCTAATACTTCGCTAATAAAATTCTGAGCCATTGTCGAGAGTTTTTTATTATGTTGTCTGCAACCTCATGCTTTCTTCTTCCATGGATTTAATATATAATACCTCCAATCCAAAATAAGTATCATTGATTTAATATAACTTTGTACTAAATCATTGACACTTATTATGGATCAAATGAAGTATAAAGTTTAATGATTTGTTCTGAATTTTAATTTTAGAAAACTGGTAAAAATAGGACTACCTTTGTTTCGATATATGCATGACTTCCATGAATATTGGAGAGATTAAACAAAGTAGTATCATTAAATTTGAGCACACAAGATATTTATTTATTTTCAGTTTTAGAATACATTTAGTTCAAATTTATATATCAAAGACGTTGTTGATGTCTAAAATGTGATACATTTTATAATGAACAGAGAACATAAAGTATTTAATAATCGTGGGAGAAAATGAGAAAGGTAGTTTATTTGGGAAAAATAAAATAAAAAATGCACTATGTAGTTCCAATACTAATCAAAATAATTTTTTTTGTTCTCCTCTCTGATAAAATATTTCCCATCGTTCCACTAAAAATTTACTTGTATCTTCAAATGGTTATACAAGCAAACATTATAATTCTCATATGTTTGGGTGTTATAACAAATATTTTGTGAGTTCAACTACACCCTTGTGTATGTTCATAATGAACAATCGTACTAAATCACATGCACCAAAAAATGGAGAATTGGTCAAGAACATTTCATTGTAACCCAGTATATTCCACTAGCATGAAAAATTATCTTTATAGAAGTGCATAAAAACATTTGGCTATTAATGTAATGTATATTTATTATAATAGACCATGACTAATTGATCTTAGAAACCGTACCTAAATTTTACCGGGCGAGAAATTATTAGTGAAACATCAATATATAAGTTTGTTAAGTCTCGGGTTATCTAAAATAAACAAGTACAATTTGAGATTTGACCTCACACTGGATAACACTACATCTTAGCTTGCAGTATAAATTCATAAACTTTATATACAAATAACTAATTTACTCAAATAAAAAAATTATTAAATATATTCCACATGAAACTATTATTTTATCTAACAAAAGATTTATGGTTACAAAAGCCGTGCTAATTCTAATTGCATAAGACTCTCAAGTTTCTATAGATCCATTAAATATGTTTTGTAGCCTATTCCAAGAGCACTAACTTTCGCTCGCACCAACCAGGCAAAAGAGGTGTTTACTCCACATGGATGGCAATTTAATCTTTGACGGTCCTTCCAGCAGCTTAGAGTGCCTTATATTTGTTGTTTGTTGTCATTTTATTTTGATTTTGGACATTGCACTTATTGGGTTGTGTGTATATACGTTATGTAGAGTCCGAGTGTAACTCTCTGATGTTTTAACATTTTCAGAAGATGTTTTTGTTTAAGTGTATAAGTGGATTGCACTAGCCCTTTCCATCAGTTCGGACTTTTGGTTGCGTTGGCTAGTGCATGAAGCTTGACATGGTATCAGAGCCTAAGGTCTCGAGTTCGAGTCCTGGCTTTCGCAATATATCCTAAAATTGTTGTTGACCCCTCTGTGTCCATGTATAGGCCTCTTGAGTCATACGTGAGTTTCGCGCACCGTCGCTCTCTTCCGATTGCACTTGCTGACTTCTCTCCATCACACGTGAGAGGGGGTGTTGAAGTGTATAAGTGGAGCACTAGCCCTTTCCAGCAGTTCGGACTTTTGATTGCGTTGGCTAGTGCATGGAGCTTGACAGTTTTGAGTTAACAAAGATTTTGTTATCCAAAAAATATATACGGGAAACCACACCAACATAAAGTAAATTAATATTTATTCCATTTAATGGAAAGAAAACACAATACAATAATAGTACACTCATAGCATTGGTCCTATGGGCTGAACCGCTAGGTTATTCAATCTTATTAAAACAACATGCTACATTCGCCAGAATATACAACTTCTGGTGAGATTTGATACATTTCGCTAGGACCTGCAAATTTTTTTAAATATTGATCATCTTACATTCACATAATTGAAGTTAGAAACCCCCAACGAACTTGGACTTGAGAAGTTCTATGACCTCGACGTCCACACGGAGCGCCTTGGTGAGCACATGCGTCAGGATGGGCGGGTTGGAACCGAACACCTTGAGTGGCATGAAGACAGTTCCTACATTCTGGCTGTTGAAGAACACAACCATGGAGGCCATGGTCTTGCCGATGTTGAACTAGAAGTGCATGAGCCCACGTGGGATGAGGAACGTCTCCCCGACACGCAGCACCTTGGAGTAGAGCTTTTCCCCAGAGTCAAGGCTACCGATGATGCCGACGAGGAGCTCACCTTCCATCACGATGCCGATCTCGGTGGCATGTGGGTGGATGTGCGGCGAGTTGGTTCCCCCTGGCACAACATCGATGCGGTCCATGGACACGCCTAGGGTGTTCGTGCCAGGCGAATCAACGACATTCAGCTCCTTCAAAACCGAGCCACTTGCATGGGTGCCCATTCACCGACACCTCCTTGCTGTCGAGGTCAGCCACACAGAAGTCCTGGAGAGGGTCCGGGTCGGTGGCCAGGATGGTTGGAGCAAGGAACATCATGGCGACGATGCTAGCAGTTAGGGTTTTGGAGTACACCATTTGGAGCTCACTATGAAACAAACTTAGCTAGGCTGATCAGCAAGAGTTGGTTCAAAGTATCTAAGGAAGTGCTAGCTAGCTGTGGTGGATATGTTAGTTTGTGAGCAATGGAGTCCTTTATATAGGGGAGCACGCAGGCATGCACGTATGGAGCTAGCTATATATACATGTCGTCACAAACATGGATGCGCTGCATTATGTGTGAACACAGGAAGCAAAACATATTGGCGTCGAGATCTCACCGTGTGATCATGAAATGGACCTGCTTGGAGACATGCGTCCACATTATGTTCACCTGCTCGGCGGGCTCAGTTTCTGTGGAGCTTTGTCCGGGAAGCCCCTGGCCCAGGACCTCGGGGAGTTCCTATAAACTGAGGCAAATCATGCTGGAAGGAGGCTCCGTCTTTTCTGGCTAGTGTTTGCGACCCTAGCATGGACCATATGAAATGTGAACCGTGCTTGTGACTCCATTTTCTATTCTCTTTTCTCGCTTTCCTGCAGCAGTGGTACCCTCTAGCTAGGCTGCGGAATCGGGAGCACCTGGACGACATCCTCCGGGCTCTAAGGGCGGCGGCGTACCTCTTCTCGGCCCCCGGCCGTGCGGGATCCAGGCGTCCGTTGTTCCTCCGAGCTTGTCCTGGTGGTGTCGTTTTTTTTCTTTTCTTTGGGCTATCTTGTACTGTACTGAGGCCCCAGTGGACTATCGTGTTTTTTATCTTTCTTTGACTCCGGTTGGTTGTGTGTTGTGGTGAAACTCATTGTATCTGGATGTTGCTGTTAGAAATAGGCAACTTGTATTCCTCTGGGGGCCAAAGGCCACAATATATAGTATAGGTACAGGGAAAATATGCAGGAAGCCCCCTAACATATGGGAAAACTACAATATATAAATATATACATCTAACACCCCCCCCCCTCAAACTCATGGTGGATCCACAATACTGAGTTTGGAGAGTAAGAAATCATGTTGCGCTCTGGTCTGTGCCTTCGTAAAGAAATCCGCCAGCTGTAAATCTGAAGGCACATACTGAAGCGCAACAACCTGAGTCTGCACCTGAGCATGTGTATAGAAAGCATCAACACCAATATGCTTGGTAAGCTCATGCTTGACCGGATCACGTGCAACACTAATAGCACATGTACTATCAGACAAAACCAGAGTGGGTGTGGTAATAGAGACCCCAAAATCCGCAAGTAACCACCATAACAAGGTCACCTCAGCAGTCAACAAGGCCATATCACGCAACTCAGCCTCAACACTCGAACGGGAAACCGCTGTCTGTTTCTTCGTCTTCCAAGCAATGAGCGAACCACCAAGAAACACACAGTAAGCAGAAAGTGAATGGCGATCCGAAGGATCACTCGCCCACGTAGCATCTGAATAGCACTGGAGCTGGAGGGAGCTGAAATGGGGAAAGAAAAGGCGACGAGTGATCGTACCACGAAGATAACGAAGAACACGGAGCAGATGACTATAGTGAACAGTGGTAGGAGCAGAAACAAACTGACTCAGAATATGAACAGGATAAGAGATGTCAGGACAAGTGACAGCAAGGTAAACAAGACTCCCAATAAGATGACGATAACGCGTCGGATCAGGAAGAGGATCACCATCAGTAGGTTGAAGCTTAACATTAAGCTCCATAGGGGTCTCAACAGTGCGCTCATTCCCAAGAGCAGCACGAGCAAGAAGATCCTGAATATACTTTTCCTGGGAGATGTAAAAACCATCAGAAGTGGAGGAAACCTCAATTCCAAGAAACTGATCACGAAGACGAGCCTTAACAAAGGCGATATACTCAGAATCATCACCAGTAATGATCATATCATCAACATAGAGAAGAAGAAGAGTGCGTCCACGAGGAGAAGTGTGAACAAATAGCGCTGGATCATGAACACTAGGGGAGAAACTAGCAGCAGTCACTATAGAGGCAAAGTGCTCAAACTAGGCACGAGGAGCCTGTTTGAGGCCATAAAGAGAGTGGCGAAGACGACAAACCATCCCCGCGGGAACAGAATAACCAGGAGGAGGCTGCATATAAACCTCCTCACTCAACTCACCATTGAGGAAGGCATTCTGAAAATCAAGCTGGGACACAGACCAGTGACGAACAGAAGCAACAGCAAGAAGAGTACGCACAGTGGTCATATGAGCCACAGGAGCAAATGTCTCATCATAATCACGACCATGCTCCTGCTGAAAACCACGGGCCACAAGACGCGCTTTATAGCGCTCAAGAGATCCATCAGAGTGGGTCTTAATCTTATAGACCCACTTACACGTGATAGGACGAACACCAGGAGGGGGAGAAACAAGATCCCAAGTGCCAGTGCGCTCAAGCGCAGCAATCTCCTCAGCCATGGCCTGCTGCCATTCAGAACGATGCTCAGCATCCCGATAAGAAGTCGGCTCGGAGGCAACAGAAAGACCATACAGACTAGGGGAGTAATGGTTGGGGGCACGACGCTGGCGAACATGACGAGTAGAAGGAAGATCATCAGAGGAAGACGACTGAGGAGACAATGATGAGGAAGAAGGAATAGCAGAGGAAGGCTCCGGAGAGCGAGGAGAACTAGGATAACTAGACGGAGCAGAGGAGGATGGTGTCGGAGAAGAGACATCAGGGGGAGGGGATCCTGAAGAAGGCACAACAGGAGTAGAAGGAGATTTGTCAGGAAAAAGAAGAAAGGAGATATCTTCCACCGGGTAGGTACCAGCGGTGGGACGAGGATAGAAAGGACGCGTCTCATCAAAAGTAACATCACGAGAGATACGCATCCGACGATCAACGGGGTCCCAACAGCGATAGCCCTTATGCTCATCACTGTATCCAAGAAAGACACACTCAATAGACTGAGCGGTCAGTTTGGTGCGTTCACGAGAAGCAAGGAGAACATAGCAAACACAACCAAACAAGCGAAGCATGGAGTAGTCTGGAGACTGTCCAGATAGATGCTCAAGAGGAATACCACCCTGCAAAGCGGCGCAGGGCTGAATATTGATGAGGTAAGTCGATGTAGCGACAGCCTCAACCCAGAAATGCGGAGGAAGGGAAGAAGCAATCATCAGGGAACGAGTGGTCTCAAGAATATGGCGATGCTTACGCTCAGCAACGCCATTCTGGGCATGGGCGCCAGGACAGGAGAACTGAGCAAGGGTTCCCTGCTCAGCAAGAACACCTCGCAACATCTGGGAGATATACTCACCAGCAGAATCAGCACGAAACACACGAATGGGTGTAGAATATTGAGTACGGACCATGCCCGCAAAACGCTGATATATGGAGAGCACTTCACTGCGAGAGCGCATAAATACAACCAAGTGTACCGAGAAAAATCTGAAGGGTTTCACAACATAGTAAATCAAAATTTTCTACGGATGCGAACGGGAAAAGCCAAGATCTAATCTAGGAGATGCAAACAATGAGGGGGGATAGATGAGATCTTCATACCCTTAAAGATTCGCACAGCGGAACGTTCAACGGAACGTGGTTGATGTAGTCGTACTCGCTTCTCCTCCTCGCAATCCGATCCGATCTAATATCGCAAGTGGCGATGCCTCCGAGAGATGCACACGTGCGGCACCTCGACGTCTCCTCCTTCCTCGGTCCAGCAAGTGGGGTGGAGAGATGGATTGGATCTACAACACGACGGCGTGGTGCAAGCGGTGGAGAGTTTCTGCGGCAGGGCTTCGCCTATGCGCAGTCGGGAGGGAGAGAGAGAGGAGGGTAGCAGGGCGGCTAGGGCTTGAGGAGGAGGTGTGGGGAGGGTGCACCCCCAGCCCTCTTTATATAGAGGGGTGGGCGGCTGGACCTTGCCCCTCCCCCAAGCACTAGGGCCGGCGGCCAAGGAGGGAGGAGTGGGGGGCAAGTTCCCCCCCTTCTAGAAGCTCCCCTAGGGTTTCCCCTAGGCTTGGCCGGCTGGGCCTATGGGGCCTTGTGCCCCTGGCCCAATGCGGCCAGGGCACTCCCTCGTAGGCCCACGCCCCCTCCCTACAAGTAGGGACACGTTGGTCCCACTCTGGAAGGTTCTAGAAGCTTTCGGTACAATACCGAACAACCCGAAACAATTCCGAACTCCAAAATCTGCTTTGCCTTATATGAATCTTATTCTCCGGACCATTCCGGAACCTCTCGTGACGTCCTGGATCTCATCCGGTACTCTGAACAAAACTCATAAACCAATTATCCAATCTATCCTAGCGTCGAGACACGTTAAGTGTGTGACCCTTCAGGTTCGAGAATATGCAGACATGATCTTCTATCAATAATCAACAGCGGGGTCTGGAAACCCATATTGACTCCCACACATTCATCGATGATCATATCGGATGAACCACGATGCCAGGATTCAATCAATCCCATATATATATTCCCTTCGTCTCGCGATATTTTACTTGCCCGAGATTCGATCGTCGGTACCGGCGTACCTAGTTCAATCTCGTTCACAGCAAGTACTTTACTCGTTCCGTAATCCGATATCACTTTGTGATTAACTCCTTAACCACGTACTTGCAAGCGGTGTTGATATCGATTACCGAGTGGGCCCGAAGTATATCTCTCCGACTTGGGAGGGACAAATCCCATCTCCATACATACAACCCAACAGGTACTTTCCGATCACCTGAGAGACACCTTTATGATCACCCTCTCATAGGATGACGTTTGATGACCTCAAAGCTTTCTTCCGATACCAGGGAGTTGCATTATCTCATGGTCTAAGGAATACAATATTTGACATAAGAAAAGCTTCGCAAAGATGAACACGATGACACGATCTAATTGCTCTGCTTAATTTGGGTATGTCCATCATATCATTCTCCCAATGGTATGATCCCATTATTAATCGACAACTCATGTCTATGGTTAGGAAACCTCAACCATCATTAATCAATGAGCTAGTCCATAGAGGCATACTAGGGACACGGTGTTGTTCACAAACCAAACAAGTATTAAAGTTTCCGCTTAATACAATTCTAGCATGGAATATAAACTTTATCATGAACAAGAATTATAATAATAACATCTTTATTATTGCCTCTAGGGCATAATTCCAACAGTCTCCCACTTGCACTAGAGTCAATAATCTAGTTTACATCTGGCAACAATCTAACACCCATGGCACTAAGGTGCTGATCATGTTTTGCTTGTGGAAGAGGTTTAGTCAACGGATCTGCGACATTCAGATCTGTATGTACTTTGCTAATCTTCAGATCTCCATCTGTTATATAATCTCGTATTATATGAAACTTGCGGTTGATATGCTTGGTCTTTGGATGATATCTTGGTTCCCCAGTGTTGTCACACAATATCTCCAGTGGGTCCAAGGCACTTGGAACCACCCAAGCTCAGTGATGAAGTTCCTGATCCAAACTCCTTCACTTGACGCTTCTGCAGCAGTCATGTATTCCGCTTCTACTATAGATCCCGCGATCACGCTTTGCTTGCAGCTTCTCCAGCTCACAGCTCCTCCATTCAAAACATAAATGTATCATGTCTGAGATTTAGAATCATCCTTGTCGGTGTCAAAACTAGCATCGACGTAACCCTTTACGATGAGCTGTTCATCACCTCCATAGACTAAGAACATTTCTTTAGTTCTATTTAAATACTTTAGGATGTTCTTCACGGCTGTCCAGTGTTCCACTCCTGGATCACTTTGGTATCTGCTCGTCAAACTAAGAGCATTGGACACATCCGGTGTAGTACACAGCATGGCATACATGATAGAACCTATGGCCGAGGCATAAGGCACTTTGCTCATATCTTCTCTATCATTTACCGTAGCTGGACACTGAGCCCTGCTCAATATCTTACCTGACAATATAGGCACTGAACCTTTCTTTGCCTTATCCATTCTGAACCTTTTCAGAACTTTGTCTATGTATGTACTTTGGCTTAAAGCTATCAGGCGTCTTTGTCTATCTCTATAGATTTTGATGCCCAATATATAAGCAGCTTCCCCTAGGTCTTTCATTGAAAAACATTTGTTCAAATAACTCTTCACATTGTTAAGCATGTCAATGTCATTTCCAATAATCAATATGTCATCCACATATAGTACTAGAAATGTCACTGAGCTCCCACTCATTTTCTTGTAGATACAAGCTTCGTAGAAATTTGGAACAAATCCAAAGCTCTTGATCACTTGATCAAAACGAAGGTTCCAACTCCGAGATGCTTGCTTCAGTCCATAAATGGAACGCTGAAGTTTGCACACTTTATCAGCATCCTTAGGATCGACAAAACCTTTGAGTTGCATCATATACAACTCTTCATCAATGTTGCCATTGAGGAACGCAGTCTTGACATCCATCTTCCATATTTCATAAT
Organism: Avena sativa; assembly: GCA_916181665.1. Lineage (NCBI taxonomy): Eukaryota > Viridiplantae > Streptophyta > Magnoliopsida > Poales > Poaceae > Avena > Avena sativa. Next base: position 293,950,388 of record OV702296.1, read on the forward strand.
CATGAAATGCAGTAATTGCTAATAAAATCCGAATGGACTTAAACATCGCTACGGGAGAGAAAGTCTCATCGTAGTCAACACCTTGAACTTGTCGAAAACCTTTCGCGACAAGTCGAGCTTTATAGACAGTAACATTACCATCCGCGTCCATTTTCTTCTTGAAGATCCATTTGCACTCAACGGCCTTTCGGTCGCTAGGAGGGTCCACCAAAGTCCATACTTGGTTTTCGCTCATGGACCCCAATTCGGATTTCATGGCCTCTAGCCATTTCTCATAGTCTGGGCTCATCATCGCTTCCTCATAGTTTGTAGGTTCACTGTCATCTACTAACACGATAGTTAAGACAGGGTTGCCGTACCACTCAGGAGGGGCACACGACCTTGTCGACCTGCGACGTTCAGTAGTAGCATCGTCCGAAGCTTCATGATCCTTGTCATTAGCTTCCTCTATTGTTGGTGCAGACGGCACTGGAAAAAATTTAGGTGTTGCGCTACTCTCCAACTCAATAGAAGGTTCAACAACCTCGTCTAGCTCTACTCTCCTCCCACTCACTTCTTTCGAGAGAAACTCCTTCTCAAGAAAGGATCCGTTCTTTGCGACAAACACTTTGCCTTCGGATCTGTGATAGAAGGTATACCCAATAGTTTCCTTAGGGTATCCTATGAAGACGCATTTCTCCGCTTTGGGTTCGAGCTTGTCCGGCATCAACTTCTTGACGTAAGCTTCGCATCCCCAAACTTTAAGAAACGACAACTTAGGATTAGCACCAAACCACAGTTCATACGGTGTCGTATCAACGGATTTAGATGGTGCCCTATTTAAAGTGAATGCAGTGGTTTCTAATGCATAACCCCAAAATGATAACGGCAAATCAGTAAGAGACATCATTGATCGCACCATATCTAATAGAGTTCGATTTCGGCGTTCAGACACACCATTGCGATGTGGTGTTCCGGGTGGCGTGAGTTGCGAAATGATTCCGCTTGCTTTAAGATGCGTGAGAAAATCATAACTCAAATATTCACCTCCACGATCGGATCGTAGAAACTTAATTTTTCTGTTATGATGGTTTTCCACTTCATTCTGAAATTCTTTGAACTTTTCAAATGTTTCAGATTTATGTTTCATTATGTAGATATACCCATATCTACTTAAGTCATCAGTAAAAGTGAGAAAGTAGCGATATCCACCGCGCATCGAAACACTCATCGGTCCGCATACATCAGTATGTATGATTTCCAACAAGTCCGTTGCTCTCTCCATCATTCCGGAGAACGGGGTTTTGATCATCTTGCCCATGAGGCATGGCTCGCATGTGTCAAATGATTCAAAATCAAGAGACTCCAAAAGTCCATCAGAATGGAGTTTCTTCATGCGTTTTACACCAATATGACCTAGATGGCAGTGCCACAAATAAGTAGTATTATCACTATCTACCTTGCATCTCTTAGCCTCAATGTTATGGATGTGTGTTTCATCCCTTTCGAGATTCAGAAGAAATAAACCATTCACAGCAGGTGCATGACCATAAAAGATGTTACTCATATAAATAGAACAACCATTATTCTCAGATTTAAATGAATAACTGTCTTGCAATAAACACGATCCAGATATGATGTTCATGCTCAACGCAGGCACATAATAACATTTATTGAGGTTTAAAACTAATCCCGAAGGTAAAACTAAGGAGAGCATGCCGACGGCCATCACATCAACTCTTGATCCGTTGCCAACGTGCATCGTCACCTCATCCCTCGCCAGCTGCCGTCTATTCCTTAGCTACTGTTTCGAGTTACAAATATTAGCAACTGAACCAGTATCAAATACCCAGGCACAACAACGAGGGCTAGTAAGGAAAACATCAATAACATGTATATCAAATATACCTTTGATGGTGCCAGCCTTCTTGTCCGCTAAGTACTTCGGACAGTTGCGCTTCCAGTGACCCTTGTCCTTGCAATAGAAGCACTCAGTGTCCGGCTTAGGTCCAGACTTGAGCTTCTTCTCAGCAGGGGCAACGCGCTTGCCGCCGCCTTTCTTGAAGGGCTTCTTTGCACCCTTACCTTTCTTAAAGCTGGGGGGCTTGTTGACCATCAACACATGATTATCCTTCTTGATGTCCACCTCCGCAGCTTTCAGCTTAGCGAAGAGCTCGGTGATTGTATCAGTGGAACCAATCTGATTATGAGTAACTACAAAACCTTTGTAGCTAGGAGGGAGTGATTGCAGAACCCTGTCAATCTTGAGCTCCTCTGGAATCTTGCAGTCCAGTTGCTCAAGGCGTTGAGTGTAGCCCGACATCTTTATGGCGTGCTCACTAACGGAACTCCCTTCCTCCATCTTGCAGTTAAAGAATTTCTCAGAGATCACATATCTCTCAGAACGGGCCTGAGTCTGAAACATAGTTTTCAGTTCCTCAAGGATCTCAAAGGGCCCGGGGAAATCTTCAAAACGATTTTGAAGGTCCGATTCCATAGCAAACAACATGGTGCTCTTAATCACACCTTAATCATCTTTGCGTGACTGATAAATAGCTTTCTCATCAGCCGGCGCATCTACAGCAGGGGCATCACCTAGCGCTTTCTCAAGGACATAGTCCTTCTGTCCGCTAGAGAGAATGATTCTCAGATTGCGGAACCAGTTGGTGAAGTTAGACCCATTGTTCTTAAGCTTTTCTTTCTCAGCAAAAACGTTGAAGTTGAAGTTGGACTTAGCCATTTGATCTACAAAATTTGCAAGTACAATTTAGACTATGTTCATGATAACTAGTTCAACTTAATCAAATTACTAGATGAACTCCCACTAAATTCAACATCCCTCAAGTTGTTTAGTGAACATGATCCAAATTCACCACACCTAATCTGATCGTCATGAGAAGAGATGTGGTTTCAATGGTGGACAACGAAGTGTCGATCATATCATTCATATGAATCATGCTTAACCTTTCGGTTCATGTGTTCTGAGGCCATGTCTGTACATGCTAGGCTCGTCAAGTCAAACCCAAGTATTTCTGCGTGTGCAAAACTGGCTTGCACCCGTTGTATGTGAACGTAGAGTTTATAGCACCCGATCATCACGTGATGCTTGAACACGACGAACTTTCGCAACGGTGCATACATGGGGAGAACACAGTTTTATCTTGATCTTTAAGTGAGGAATCATCTTATAATGCTACTGTCGCGATCTAAGCGTAATAAGATACATAAAGGATAAACATCACATGCATATAACTTTATGTGACATGGTATAGCCAATCTTCGCGCAATGATCTCCATCTTGTGCGTGCCAGCATGATCTCCATCACTCCACCATGATTGCCTCCACCACGAATAGCAATTACAACTATTGCTAACTACTTAGCGATAAAGTAAAGCTATTACATGGCGTATAAGAAGTTGACACACAGGTCATACACAATTATAAAGACAACCATATGGCTCCTTCCGGTTGTGTACTCATCGACATGCAAGTCGTGAAACATTACAAAACATGATCATTGCATACAACATACACATCACATCTTGGGCCATACCATATCACAGAAAACACTCCCTGCAAAAACAAGTTAGACGCCTCTACTTTGTTGTTGCATGTTTTACGTGGCTTATGGGAGTAAGAAGTACACAAACAAGAGGCTTGCAACAGAAAACATCAACGCCCGCAACAAGCATGTTGCGTTCTACTCGTGAAACACATCTACGCATAGATCTAGCATTGATACCACTGAAGGGTTTCGCAGCATAGTAAATCAAAAATTTCTACAGTGCGAACGGGAAAAGCCAAGATCTAATCTAGGAGATGCAAACAACGAGGGGGGATAGATGAGATCTTCATACCCTTGAAGATTCGCACAGCGGAACGTTCAACGGAACGTGGTTGATGTAGTCGTACTCGCTTCTCCTCCTCGCGATCCGATCCGATCTAACACCGCAAGTGGCGATGCCTCCGAGAGATGCACACGTGTAGCACCTCGATGTCTCCTCCTTCCTCGGTCCAGCAAGTGGGGTGGAGAGATGGATTGGATCTACAACACGATGGCGTGGTGCAAGAGGTGGAGAGTTTCTGCGGCAGGGCTTCGCCTACGCGCGGTCGGGAGGGAGAGAGAGAGGAGGGCAGCAGGGCGGCTAGGGCTTGAGGAGGAGGTGTGGGGAGGGTGCGCCCCCAGCCCTATTTATATAGAGGGGTGGGCGGCTGGCCCTTTCCCCTCCCCCAAGCCCTAGGGCCGGCGGCCAGGGAGGGAGGAGTGGGGGGCAAGTTCCCCCCCCTTCTAGAAGCTCCCCTAGGGTTTCCCCTAGGCTTGGTCGGATAGGCCTATGGGGCCTTGTGCCCCTGGCCCAATGCGGCCAGGTCACTCCCTCGTAGGCCCACGCCCCCTCCCGACAAGTGGGGCCACGTTGGTCCCACTCTGGAAGGTTCTAGAAGCTTCCGGTATAATACCGAACAACCCGAAACAATTCCGAACTCCAAAATCTGCTTTGCCTTATATGAATCTTATTCTCCGGACCATTCCGGAACCTCTCGTGACGTCCTGGATCTCATTCGAGACTCCGAACAAAACTCATAAACCAATTATCCAATCTATCCTAGCGTCGAGACACGTTAAGTGTGTGACCCTTCGGGTTCGAGAATATGCAGACATGATCTTCTATCAATAATCAACAGCGGGGTCTGGAAACCCATATTGACTCCCACACATTCATCGATAATCATATCGGATGAACCACGATGCCAGGATTCAATCAATCCCATATATATTCCCTTCGTCTCGCGATATTTTACTTGCCCGAGATTCGATCATCGGTACCGGCATACCTAGTTCAATCTCGTTCACAGCAAGTACTTTACTCGTTCTGTAATCCGATATCACTTTGTGATTAACTCCTTAACCACGTGCTTGCAAGCGGTGTTGATATCGATTACCGAGTGGGCCCGAAGTATATCTCTCCGACTTGGGAGGGACAAATCCCATCTCGATACATACAACCCAACAGGTACTTTCCGATCACCTGAGAGACACCTTTATGATCACCCTCTCATAGGATGACGTTTGATGACCTCAAAGCTTTCTTCTGATACCAGGGAGTTGCATTATCTCATGGTCTAAGGAATACAATATTTGACATAAGAAAAGCTTCGCAAAGATGAACACGATGACACGATCTAATTGCTCTGCTTAATTTGGGTCTGTCCATCATATCATTCTCCCAATGGTATGATCCCATTATTAATCGACAACTCATGTCTATGGTTAGGAAACCTCAACCATCATTAATCAATGAGCTAGTCCATAGAGGCGTACTAGGGACACGGTGTTGTTCACAAACCACACAAGTATTAAAGTTTCCGCTTAATACAATTCTAGCATGGAATATAAACTTTATCATGAACAAGAATTATAATAATAACATCTTTATTATTGCCTCTAGGGCATAATTCCAACAAAATCATCGATGAATAAAATATAGTAGAGATGACCCCCTTTCAAAGCGAAAGGAGCCGGACCCCAAACATCGGAATGAACTAAATCAAAAGGTCGCTGAGATACAGACACGCTTGTAGGATAGGGAAGCTAAATCGGTTTGCCCAACCTATAGCCCTGACAATGTAAAGACCCATCTCCTGAGACAGACCCCAGAAGATCATGATGAACTAATGATGGCAGGCGAGAGTCACAAAGGTGACCAAGACGATGATGCCACTGCTGAAAGGAGCTGGTAGTAGAGGCGACGACCGGAGAAGAATTGGCAGATGAAGTGGCAGTGGAAGGAACACGAAGCCAGTCTAACTCCCAAAGTCCTGAAGAGTCATGGTTGCGAGGGCCAGCTCCAACCAGGGCCTATGTGCGACGGTCCTAAACAACCCAAGAATCGGCATCAAGAATGACGCGACAACCAGAGTCAGTAAGCTGGCTAGCAGAGAACAGATTCATCTTAAGACGAGGAACATGTGAAATATCAGGAACAGAAAAAGAAGAAGTAGAAAGGGTGCCGTGACTAAAAACCGGAAGAGAGGTACCATCAGCCGTTAAAACACGAACAGGAGAAGGGAGAGAACGAAGAGCGGACAGAAAAGAAGACTCAGAGGTCATATGAAAAGAAGCTCCAGAATCCAGATACCACAGGGACGTACCTGACTGTGTAGAAGGTGGTGGTCGCGCAGTGCCTGCAGAATCAGTCACAGAACCAGCAGTGCCTGTCGAAGGAGAGCCTGTAGCAGCAAGCAGACCGCAAAGACTCTAATGTCCTGATCGGAGAGAGCAACTGCTGAAGATCCGGAAGGAGCCGACTGCCCACGAGCCTGGTGCTGCTGACGTAAACAGGGATCCCGTGTATAACAGGTGGCCCAAGTGTGGCCATCCTTGTTACAGTAAGAGCAGTGACGAAGAGAACCACGACGACCCTGACCACGAGCCTGCTGGTGCAGACTCGGACTCTGAGACTGCTGGTGCTGACTCTGACCCTGACCTGGAGGAGTAGGTAGTATCGGCGGTGGCACAGAGGACCGCGGCTGAGTCAAGGGAGCAAACAGCATAGGAGCACCACGAGTAGCAAGCACAGACGGAACCGCAAGAAGACCAGCACCACGGAGATGGGTCTCCTCAGCCCGAAGCTCAGACAACACCTCAGATAGCGGAACACGACCACGAGCGTTCAGCTGAGCACGCCGGGGCTCAAACTCCTGGCGGCGCCAAGACAGAAACTCATAAATGCAGTGAAACTCCAAATCCGAGCGCATAATCTGGCAGCACGAGCATGTGCCACAAACAGCAGTACGGAGAGAATCAAGCTAGCAGCACTCTGAGTATAGAACTCATCAATAGTGGAATCACCCTGCTGAAGAGCATGCTCCTGGAGAACCACAGACAGGTAAAGAGTATCCCAGACGGCTGATAGCGCTGACGAAGATGTGCCCACTGAGCGGCAACAGTAGGGAGACTCATGAACTCAGCAGCATACTGGGGCAGAACACTGGAGGTGGGAACGACAGCAGCACGAGCATCCTCATCGACCCACTGAGTGTAGGCAGTCAGAGCGTGGCGATAGGTCTTGAGATCAGCAGAGTACTGTTTGAACTTCAGGTCATAAGCAGCAACATCACTATCATCAGCACTCTGAGCAGCATCCTTGGCCTCCTGAGAAACATCAGCACCGAGAACAATCGGCGTCAGCGGAAGAGGAGCCACAGGAGCAGGGGGCACAACGGACAGGAGACCTAGCCGGAGAGCACACCCCAAAGACGAAGACCACGCATGTGAACGCGCATAAAGGCAACGAAATCAGGATAATTCGCGCCATCGAAGATCACCGGGAAGCGAGGAATCGCAACATAGCCCGATGCAGAAGACATCTCTCTCTCTCAATTTTTTTTGAGATCAACTCTGAGATCCAATCGAGAAACCAGCAGGCAGATTCGATCGGGGCGAGCTGGAGTCCTACAGACGAGGCCAGCAGACAATGCAGACAGGGCAGGGCAGGACTACCGGCGGGGCAGGCGGGGCCAGGCCGCAGACAGAGTAGACAGGTCAGGGGCGGACGGCCGGCGGGGAAGGCGCCGGACGGGGCGGGCAGGCCGGGCGGGCGCCAGACGGGACGGGCGGGTCGGACCTCGTCGGGAAGTAGCAGGGCGTCGGGCCAGGCGGGTGGAGCAGGTACCAGGCGGGTGGAGCAGGTCCCGCGCGTGGTCAGAGCTCGGGCGCGAGGTGGCGTCGTCCAGGTAGACGGGGAGGCGTCGAGCAGGCACGGAACCTACGAAGATCAGCAGAGTCCTGAATCGAACCAGGGAGTTGCAGCTCGATCTGGATCTGAATCCTGATCGGCCCGCGTGGTGGAAGAAGACCGATTTGAAAATAGGGCAAAACGGGCGGCGACCGGCGGCGACGACGGCAAGGCTGGCTGCGACAGGGACGGTGGCGGCCGACGAAGTTGCGAGAAAAAGGACGGGGCTAACTTGGCTCTGATACCATGTTAGTGTTGGGGTTCGTAGCATGGAAAACAAAAAATTTCTACGCATACAAACAAACAAGCCAAGATCTATCTACTAGATTATAGCAACGAGTCGATAGAATAACTCACCCTCGAAGATTCCAAAGTGTTTAACGAGAGCGGATTCTCGTGGGTAATGTAGTCGTACTCTTGCCGATCTCAAGATCGCGTAGACGATCCTTCCGGCGCTGCGTTCCGGCAGCGCTCCCGCAGTCGGTCACACGTTCGGTACTCGACGAAGACCTTCCTCTCCCTTGTTCCAGCAGGCAGTGGAGGTTGTAGCACTCTCCTCGTGATTCTGGCAGCATGACGGCGTGGTACCAGAAGTAGAGGGGAGATCTCGCAGGGCTTCGCCTTAAGCCGAAGCGAGTATGGTGGACTATGAGAGAGCCCTCGGTGATCTAGGGTTTAGACGCACCAAGGAGAAGAGGCTAGGCCGGCGGCTAGGGCAAGGGGGTTCCCCAACTCGGCGGCTAGGGTTTAGCCCTAGGCGGCGGCAGCAGCAGGTGGTGGCGGCGCCGGCGGCTAGGAGCTAGGGTTTGCGGGGTGCAAGTTGTGTGCTTGGAGGGGCAGCCCTGCCCCTCCTTATATAGGTGGAGGGGCCGGCCAAGGGGAGGGGAGTCCCTCCCCAACTCGGATTCCAAGGACGGCGGTGGAGGGAGAGGGACTTCCTCCCCAAGTAGGTTTCCTACTCTCCCTCCACCAAACAAAATAGCCGTTTGACTTTTCAAATTGGCGTTTGACTTTTCAAACTAGGATTTGATGTATCCCTTTATTTTGTTCAGCGATGACACCTAGTACATGATGCAACCATTCCAACTTGTTATGACACATTCATGTACCCTTCCCCTCCGGAGTGCCGGACATTCCGGAACCATCTAGAACATTCCCGATGAAAACACCGGAACCATTCTCCAACCCCGAAACAGGACTTTCCTTATATGAATCTTATTCTCCGGACCATTCGGGATCTCCTCGTGATATCCCGGATCCCATCCGAGACTCCGAACAACATTTGGTCTCTTACTCATCATTCCATAACTACTCAACAACGTCGAATCCTTAAGTGTGTCTCCCTGCGGTTCGTGAATTATGCGGACATGATCGAGACACTTCTTCGAACAATAACCAATAGAGGGATCTGGAAATTCATATGGCTCCCACATATTTCTACGATTACTTTGCGATCGAATGAACCACTACTTACGATACCAATTTCCCTTTGTCTCACGATAGTTTACTTATCCGAGGTTTTGATCGTCGGTATCTCTGCATACCTAGTCCAACCTCGTTATTGATAAGTACTCTTTTCTCGTTCCCGTGATATGTGATCCCTTGTGAGCCAGTCACATGCTTGCAAGCTAATTGGATGACATTCCACCGAGAGGGCCCAGAGTATATCTATCTGTCATATGGATGGACAAATCCCACTCTTGATCCATGTGTCTCAACCAATACTTTCCGAACACTCAATGCCACCTTTATAGCCACCCAGTTATAGTGTGGTGTTTGATGTCATCAAAGCATCCTTCCAATGATGGTGATAAGCATGATCTCATGGTCGAAGGAATTAGGTTACTATGTATCAGAAAGCATATAGCAATTGAACTATTAAAATGACTTGATATTTATGCTACGCTTATCTATAGGAGTATGTCCATCATATCATTCTCCTAACGATATGATGTTGTTGTTAATAACATCTCAATGTTCATGATAGGGAAACCACAATCATTTATTAACCAACAAGCTAGTATTATGAAGAGGCTTTACTAGGGACTTCAATTTAAGTTTACAAATCACACAAGTATTAATGTTTCCTTGTTAATACTGTTATAGCATGAATGTAAACATTTATCATAAACACAAAGATATAATAATAACTACATTTATTATTGCCTCTAGGGCATATCTCCAACAGTCTCCCACTTGCACTAGAGTCAACTAATCTAGATTACATGGTAATATACCGAACACCCATGGCAGTTTGGTGTTGGTCATGTTTTGCCCTCGGGAGAGGTTTAGTCAACGGATCCGCCACATTCAGATCTGTGTGTACTTTGCAAATCTTTATGTCACCATCTTGGACATGTTCTCGAATAGCGTGGAAACGTAGCTTGATGTGCTTCAGCTTCTTGTGTGACCTTGGTTCTTGCGCATTGGCTATGGCGCCCATGTTATCATAGTAGATAGACATTGGGTCCAGCGCACTAGGAACCACACCGAGCTCTGTAATGAACTCTTTCATCCATATCGCTTCTTGTGAAGCCTCCGAAGTATCCACGTATTCCGATTCAGTTGAAGATCTTGCCACAACGCTTTGCTTTGCACTCCTGCAACTAACTGCTGCACCATTCAAAGTAAATAAATATCCAGATTGTGATTTAGAATCATCCGGATCGGTGTTCCAACTAGCATCGGTGTAACCATTAACAACGAGTTGTTCATCACCTCCATAAGAAAGAACCATATCCTTAGTTCTTCTCAAGTACTTAAGGATGTTTTTTACCGCTGTCCAATGATCCACTCCTGGATCACTTTGATATCTGCTAGTCAAACTAACAACATATGCAATGTCGGGTCTAGTACATAGCATGGCATACATTAGAGATCCTATGGCTGAGGCATAGGGAGTTTTACTCATCCTTTCTCTATCTTCTGCCGTTGTTGGACTTTGAGTTTTACTCAACGTTGTATTGGGCAACATGGGCAAGAACCCTTTCTTGCTATCTTCCATTCCAAACCTCTTTAGAACTTTGTACAAATATGTACTTTGTGACAATGATATAAGGCGTCTCGATCTATCTCTATAAATCTTTATGCCTAATATGTAAGCTGCTTCGCCAAGATCTTTCATTGAAAAACTATTATTCAAATATTCCTTGACACTATTAAGAAGGTCTACATCATTCCCAATCAACAATATGTCATCTACATATAGTATTAAGAATGCTACAGAGCTCCCACTCACTTTCTTGTAAATACAAGCTTCTCCATAAGTTTGTATAAAACCAAAACTTTTGATTACCTTATCAAAACGTTGATTCCAACTTCGGGATGCTTGCTTCAATCCATAAATGGACCGTTGAAGTTTGCATACCTTGTTAGCATCCTTAGGATCGACAAAACCTTTGGGTTGCATCATATACAACTCTTCATCAATGTCTCCATTGAGGAACGCTGTTTTGACATCCATCTGCCATATCTCATAATCATAATATGCAGCGATTGCTAACATAATCCTCACAGACTTTAGCTTCGCTACTGGTGAGAAAGTCTCATCATAGTCAACTCCTTGAATTTGTCGAAACCCTTTTGCGACAAGTCGAGCTTTATAGACAGTAACATTACAATCAGCATCTGTTTTCTTCTTGAAAATCCATTTATTCTCGACATCCTTCCGGCCATCCGGTAAGTCCACCAAAGTCCATACATGGTTTTCGTACATGGATCCAATCTCGGATTTCATAGCTTCTTGCCATTTATTGGAATCTGGGCTCATCATCGCTTCCTCATATGTCGCAGGGTCATCGGTGTTGTCCACCAACATGACACTCATAACGGGATCATACCAATCAGGAGTGGTACGAGTTCTCGTTGACCTGCGAGGTTCTGTAGCAACTACAACCGAAGTTTCATGATCATCATCATTAGCTTCCTCTCTTATTGGTGCAGGCACCACAGGAACTTCTTCTGGTGCTGCGCTACTCGCAAGTTCGAGAGAAGGTTCGACAACCTCGTCGAGTTCTACTTTCCTTCCAGTCACTTCTTTCGAGAGAAATTCCTTCTCTAGAAAGGACCCATTCTTGGCAACGAAGATTTTGCCTTCAGATCAATGATAGAAGGTATACCCAATACTTTCCTTTGGGTATCCTATGAAGACGCATTTTTCTGCTTTGGGTTCAAGCTTGTCCGGCTGTAACTTCTTTACATAGGCTTCACAACCCCAAACTTTAAGGAACGACAATTTAGGTTTCTTCCCAAACCATAATTCATGCGGTGTCGTTTCAACGGATTTAGATGGTGCCCTATTTAAAGTGAATGCGGTTGTTTCTAATGCATAACCCCAAAATGATAGCGGTAAATCTGTAAGTGACATCATAGAACGAACCATATCTAAGAGAGTTCAATTACGACGTTCGGACACACCATTACGCTGTGGTGTTCCCGGCGGTGTCAATTGTGAAAGTATTTCGCATTTCTTCAAATGCTCGCCAAACTCGTAACTTAGATATTCACCTCCACGATCAGAACGCAGAAATTTAATCTTCTTGTTACGTTGATTCTCCACCTCACTTTGAAATTCCTTAAACTTCTCGAAAGTTTCGGACTTATGTTTCATGAAATAGATATACCCATATCTACTCAAGTCATCCGTGAAGGTAAGAACATAACGGTAACCACCGCGCGATGCTACACTCATTGGACCACACACATCGGTATGAATGATTTCCAATAAATCCGTAGCTCGCTCCATCATACCAGAAAATGGAGTCTTAGTCATTTTACCCATCAGACATGCTTCGCATCTTTCAAGTGATTCGAAATCAAGTGATTCAAGAAGTCCATCGGAATGGAGTTTCTTCATACGCTTCACTCCAATGTGACCAAGACGACAGTACCACATATAGGTCGAGTTCTCACTCGATTTCAAACGTTTAGCTTCAATGTTATTAATATGTGTATTTCCACTATCGAGATTCAATAAAAATAGACCATCTATCAAAGGTGCATGTGCATAAAACATATTACTCATATAAATCAATCAACCATTATTCTCGGACTTAAACAAGTAACCCTCTCGCAATAAACAAGATCCCGATATAATGTTTATGCTTAACGCAGGCACCAAATAACAATTATTTAAGTATAAAACTAATCCCGATGGTAGATGAAGAGGTAGCGTGCCGATCGCGATCACATCAACCTTTGATCCGTTTCCCATGCGCATCGTCACCTCGTTCTTCGCTAGCTTCCGTTTATTCTGCAGCACCTGTTTCGAGTTACAAATATGAGCAACCGAACCAGTATCAAATACCCAGGCACTACTACAAGTACTAGTGAGATACACATCAATAACATGTATATCGGATATACCTTTCTTCTTGATGTTGCCGTTCTTCAAATCCGCCAAGTACTTTGGGCAATTCCGCTTCCAGTGACCTTCTCCCTTGCAGTAAAAGCACTCAGTATCAGGCTTAGGTCCATCCTTGGTCTTCTTCGTTGGCGCGGTAACTTTCTTACCACCCTTCTTGAAGTGTCCCTTTTGCTTAGACTTTCCTTTCTTGAATTTGGTGGTCTTATTGACCATCAACACTTGGTGCTCTTTCTTGATCTCCACTTCTGCAGATTTTAACATGGAGAAGAGTTCTGGCAACTGCTTGTTCATGCTTTGCATATTGTAGTTCATCACAAAGTTCTTGTAACTTGGTGGTAGTGATTGGAGGACACGGTAAATCCCCAAAGCATTAGGAATCACTATACCCAAGCTTTGAAGTTTGTTTGCGTGCCCAGACATCTTAAGCACATGCTCACTGACGGAGCTGCCCTCTTCCATCTTGCAGTTAAAGAACTTTTCAGAAGCCTCATAGCTCTCAACTGCCTTGTGAGTCTCAAAAAATCAATTTGAGTTCACAGACAATATCATGTGGGTCTGAATTCTCAAACCTTTTCTGAAGCTCCGATTCTAAACCATACAAGATAGCACACTGAACTATGGAGTATTGAGTCTTCCGAGCGAGGTAAACATTCTTTACTTCATCGGTAGCAGTAGCTGCAGGCGGGTCACCCAGCGGTGCATCGAGCACATAGGTCAAATTACCAGCATTGAGAACAATCCTCAAATTGCGGAACCAATCCGCGAAGTTGCTTCCATTGTTTTTCAACTTTTCTTTCTCTAGGAACGCATTAAAATTGATGGTAGGGGCCGCCATTGATCTACAACATATTTGCAATAGTTTAGACTAAGTTTATGACAAATTGAGTTCTAATTAATAGTTAAATTAATCTAGGTGAACTCCCACTCAAAACAATATCCCTCACATTGTTTTAGTGATCACACGAACCAAATCCACCACATCAAAACCGATCATCACGAGAGTTGATGTAGCTTCAATGTCGAACAATCGACATGTTCATCATATCTACTATATGATTCATGCTTTACCTTTCGGTGATTCGTGTTCCGAGACCATGTCTGTACATGCTAGGCTTGTCAAGATCAAACCTTAGCTTCCGCATGAGCAAATCTGGCTTGCTCACGTTGTATACACTTGCAGAATCTAACACACCCGATCATCACGTGGTGCTTCGAAACAACAAGCTTTAGCAACGGTGCTCACTAAGGATGAACACTTTAGAACTTGAAATTTATGTGCATGAGGGATCATCTTATAATTCTACCGTCGATAACTAAGCAATACAAGATGCATAAAGGATTAACATCACATGCAATTCATAACATGTGATATGATATGGCCTTTCTTCTTTGTGCTTCCGATCTCCATCTTCAAGCATGAACATGATCTCCATCATCACCGGCATTGCATCAAGGTCAATGACGCTGCTCCATGGTTGTCGTCCACCAGCTTCAACTATTACAACTACTTTGAATAGACACGCGGGTCTTAACAGAATTTAAAGACAACCATATGGCTCCTGCTGGTTGCCAACTTACAATAAGGAACATTGCATACATCAAACATAATCACAATCATGGCCATATCACATCATAGAACACCCCTGCAAAACAAAGTTAGACGCCTCTAATTTCTTTGCATGTTTTACGTGGTTTGGGGCTTTCAATAAGTGTCGATCTAACTTATGAACAAGAACCATAACGTTGATGTTTGAACTATCAAGTGCCTGTTGTAAATTGGATCTATACTATAATGGGAGAGACAGACACCCGCAAAGCCACTTATGCAATACAAATTGCATGTTGAGCGTGGAGCAAGTCTCATGAACGATGTCATGTAAGGTTAGCCCGGGCCGCTTCATCCCATCATACCGCAAGATGCAAAGTACACAAGAAGCAATTGATAATAAAAGCACCACCGCCCACAATGACCATTGTGTTCTACTCGCGCAACAGATCTACATATAGACACGGCTCTGATACCACTGTTGGGGTTCGTAGCATGGAAAACAAAAATTTTCTACCGCATACAAACAAACAAGCCAAGATCTATCTACTAGATTGTAGCAACGAGTCGATATAATAACTCACCCTCGAAGATTCCAAAGTGTTTAACGAGAGCGGATTCTCGTGGGTGATGTAGTCGTACTCTTGCCGATCTCAAGATCGCGTAGACGATCCTTCCGGCGCTGCGGTCCGGCAGCGCTCCCGCAGTCGGTCACACGTTCGGTACTCGACGAAGACCTTCCTCTCCCTTGTTCCATCAGGCAGCGGAGGTTGTAGCACTCTCCTCGTGATTCCGGCAGCACGACGGCGTGGTACCGGAAGTAGAGGGGAGATCTCGTAGGGCTTCGCCTTAAGCCGGAGCGAGTATGGTGGACTATGAGAGAGCCCTCGGTGATCTAGGGTTTAGACGCACCAAGGAGAAGAGGCTAGGCCGGCGGCTAGGGCAAGGGGGTGCCCCAACTCGGCGGCTAGGGTTTAGCCCTAGGCGGCGGCAGCAGCAGGTGGTGGCGGCGCCGGCGGCTTGGAGCTAGGGTTTGCGGGGTGCAAGTTGTGTGCTTGGAGGGGCAGCCCTGACCCTCCTTATATAGATGGAGGGGCCGGCCAAGGGGAGGGGAGTCCCTCCCCAACTCGGCTTCCAAGGCCGGCGGCGGAGGGAGAGGGACTTCCTCCCCAAGTAGGTTTCCTACTCTCCCTCCACCAAACAAAATAGTCGTTTGACTTTTCAAATTGGCATTTGACTTTTCAAACTAGGATTTGATTTATCCCTTTATTTTGTTCAGCGATGACACCTAGTACATGATGCAACCATTCCAACTTGTTATGACACATTCATGTACCCTTCCCCTCCGGAGTGCCGGACATTCCGGAACCTTCTAGAACATTCCCGATGAAAACACCGGAACCATTCTCCAACCCCGAAACAGGACTTTCCTTATATGAATCTTATTCTCCGGACCATTCCGGATCTCCTCGTGATATCCCGGATCCCATCCGAGACTCTGAACAACATTCGGTCTCTTACTCATCATTCCATAACTACTCAACAACGTCGAATCCTTAAGTGTGTCTCCCTACGGTTCGTGAATTATGCAGACATGATCGAGACACTTCTCGGAACAATAACCAATAGAGGAATCTGGAAATTCATATGGCTCCCACATATTTCTACGATTACTTTGTGATCGAATGAACCACTTACATACGATACCAATTTCCCTTTGTCTCACGATAGTTTACTTATCCGAGGTTTTGATCGTCGGTATCTCTGCATACCTAGTTCAACCTCGTTACTGATAAGTACTCTTTTCTCGTTCCCGTGATATGTGATCCCTTGTGAGCCAGTCACATGCTTGCAAGCTAATTGGATGACATTCCACCGAGAGGGCCCAGAGTATATCTATCCGTCATATGGATGGACAAATACCACTCTTGATCCATGTGTCTCAACCAATACTTTCCGAACACTCAATGCCACCTTTATAGCCACCCAGTTACGGTGTGGTGTTTGATGTCATCAAAGCATCCTTCCGGTGATGGTGATAAGCATGATCTCATGGTCGAAGGAATTAGGTTACTATGTATCAGAAAGCATATAGCAATTGAACTATTAAAATGACTTGATCTTTATGCTACGCTTATCTATAGGAGTATGTCCATCATATCATTCTCCTAATGATATGATCTTGTTGTTAATAACATCTCAATGTTCATGATAGGGAAACCACAATCATTTATTAACCAACAAGCTAGTATTATGAAGAGGCTTTACAAGGGACTTTAATTTAAGTTTACAAATCACACAAGTATTAATATTTCCTTGTTAATACTGTTATAGCATGAATGTAAACATTTATCATAAACACAAAGATATAATAATAACTACATTTATTATTGCCTCTAGGGCATATCTCCAACAGTTAGGAATAGGCAACTTGTATTCCTCTGGGGGCCAAAGGCCACAATATATAGTACAGGTACAGGGCAAATATGCAGGAAGCTCCCTAACATATGGGAAAACTACAATATACAAATATATATCTAACAGTTGCTTTATTTATAAAGCGGAGCGCATGCCTGTTTCAAGCAGGTTATTCTCAACTTTTTTTTGACATAGTCTCAACTTTGTTGTATCTGTGACAAGCAGGGTATAGTACTCCTCGATCTTATATGAGATGTGGACCCAGTTTAAATAACCACAATCTGTCTCTTTGACAGAGGAAGAAGATCAATTAATCTGGCAGTATGAGTCTAAGACGATCTATTCTTCTAGTTCTATGTATACACTAGTAAATTTTAGAGGTTTAACTCCAGTTTATTTGTCTGCTGTGTGGAAACTTAAGATCCAACCTAGAATTCAGATTTTTCTCTGGCTTTTCTCTCAGAATAAAATTCTTACTAGAGACAACCTAGCTAGAGGTATCCCTAAACCTCTGGAATGTACTCTCTGTAAAGAGATAGAATCTGTTAAACATCTGTTCTTTGAATGTGTAGTTTGCAGGATGATCTGGGCTGATGTCCAGGACATTTTTGGCATTTTAGTTGTTAATTTTGAATCCATTGCTCTAAGATGGCTAGCTAATAAGAAACATTTTCACTTCAATGTGGTTTCTGCTGCAGTTCTGTGGAGCATTTGGAATAATAGGATTAATCTAGTCTTTAATCATACTTCTTGGATTAACTTGAAACAGGTGTGGCGCCTGGTTCTATCCTATCTGAGAAATTGGAAGATACCATTGAAAAATCGGGAAGAAGGGATGATCATTCTGTTCATGGAAAGAATGACAAACAGGCTGAAGAACCCACTAGAGCTCATAGCAAGCTGAATTGCAATTGGTTTGAGTGGATCTCTATTTGGAAAACCACGTCGTTGTCGAGCTACGGGGGACGTGCTTCTTTGGCATTCCTGGAGGCCCACCCTAAGTCTTCTGATGGGGTGCACGTGGTGATCTGAGCTAGAGAGTAGTCTGTTCTGAGAGCCTGCCCTATTTTTCAACTTGATTGTAATGGTTTCTCTAAAACTTTCGTTTAGTGGCATCTTTTGAGTAGCCAGGGCTTCCCTTTTGGTTGCCTAGTAGTTTTTTGTTTAGCTGCCGATGGGCTTTTGTTTTCCCCTTGAGCTTTTGCTCTTTAGTTTCCTGTAATAACTAAATCTGGAACTTGGGTGGTGGTTTCATTTCTTGGAATGGAACCGGGCTATATCCCTGTTGATCTAAAAAAAATAACTACAATTTGAACAGGTTAAATTTGCACCGTGATGACACTGCATGTACAGACTACGGAGAACAGTGAACAAAAAATTAACGTTTTTAACTCCTATTTATTCAGAAAATCGGGCGAGCCAACAGGTTCTAACAAAAAGATGATCAGAGTAGTGAGTTACAGAGATCCGTTTAGACGGCATGTATTATATAGTAACCAGAAATATATATATTACGAAAATGATAGATATTTATTTCGTTCAATGCAAAGAAGAAAACAATAAAAGTACAATCCTCGCACCGGTCCTGGTCATGGTGTCTGAAAAACAATGAAAAATACACTCCTCGCACTAGTCCTGGGATCTGAACCGCGAGGTTATTCAATCTTATCACAACATGATGCTAACTTAAACAGAAGCTTAAGTACACGACTTCTGGTGAGAATTGATAAATTTTGCTACCATGCTTATTTCGTATTATTATAATTTGATCATTTCACGGTTTTAGAATTCAAGTTAAAACCCATCCGCGAACTTGGACTTGAGAAGTTCTACGACCCCGGCGTCCACACGGAGCGCCTTGGTGAGTACGGGCGTCGGGATCGGTGGGTTGGAACCGAAGACCGTGAGAGGCACGAAGACGATACCGGGATTTTGGCTGTTAAATGACACGACCATGTATGCCTCCGTCTTGCCGACGTTGAACTGGAAGTGCATGAGCCCGCGGGGGATGAGGAAGGTCTCCCCTGCACGCAACACCTTGGAGTAGAGCTTGTTCCCGGAGTCGAGGCTGCCGATGATGCCAACGAGGAGCTCACCTTTCATCACGATGCCGATCTCAGTGGCGCGCGGGTGGATGTGGGGCGGGTTGGTGCCTCCGGGCGCGAAGTCGACACGGTTCATGGACACGCCTAGCGTGTTGGTACCGGGCCACTCCGCCACGTCTAGCTCCGTGACAGCCGAGCCATTTGGGGTGGACGTGTTGCCGGCCTTGGTCAGCTTGGAGGAGAATAGGAAGTCATCGCCGGCCTCCGACATGGGCTTGCACGGGTGCCCGTTCACCGACACCGCCTTGCCGTCGAGGTCAGCCACACAGAAGTCCTGGAGCGGGTCTGGGTCGGTGGCTTGGATGGATGGAGCAAGGAACATCATGGCGAGGATGCCAGCAGCTAGGGTTTTGGAGTAAGCCATTTGGAGCTCACTGTGAAACAAGCTTAGCTAGGCTGATCAGAAAGAGTTGGTTCAAAGTGTCCAAGGAAGTGCGCTAGCTGTGGTGGTCTGGTGGATGAGTTAGTGTGTGAGCAATGGAGTCCTTTATATAGGAGTGCACGCAGGCATGCACGTATGGAGCTAGCTATGTACATGTCGTCACAACATGGATGTGTTGCATTACGTGTGAACACACGAAGCATTATTGTTGGCGTCGAGATCTCACCTTGTGATCATAAAATGGATCACCTGGGCTCAAGCTCTGCAGTCAAGTCCATACCGGCTGCTAATGACCGGGACCTACGAACAGACAACGAAGAATTTATCTCAATGGATTATTGCGCTTGGAAATACAGATGTGTCCATAAGATTCGTGAGCACCGCTCCAGTCAGGGATCTTCATGATTTGCAGCAACCAACTACATGAAGATGTAAGGAGAGATTGTGAGTTAGATCGAACGGAAATTATGTTGAATGGCTTGAAGAGTGTTCAATATATGTACAATAATTATTCTAAATTTTACCGAGAGAAAAAGATAGTGAAAAACTCCACTTCAATCGTGTCATGAAAACAGGTCCATTTGAACAATGATATGGTCTTCAAGATGTAACTTCGACCACTAATATATATTGTAATATATCTACAGAAAAATGGAAATTACAAGATTCTAGAAGTATTTTTTTTCAAACTTCGGTCTAAGTTTGACATTCCCAAACGAAAAACTTGGTGATAGAGAGGGAGTAACATGTAGCAGATGCGATTCAGAACTAATAGAGTGCAGTTTCTCACCAATTATAGACTAGACCGAAAGATCCACTTTCTCCTTCACCATATTGACAAGCTCCGAACAGTCGTTTGCCGATTTTTTTAGAATCTCAAAATTCAAAAAGGTTACGGACAAAAAAAAAGGTTTTCTCCCGCAAATAAAAAATTGGATGGTGCGCCACCGGTAAGTGTGGGCGGGATTCAAATTCGAATCCGGCCACCTACCTTTCCATTCCTTCTCCTCCCTTCTTCTTCTTCTTCTTCTTCTTCTTCTTCTTCTTCTTCTTCTTCTTCTTCCCACGTCCACAGCTTGCCGATCGCCGATCCTGCCACCCCGTGCGTGTAAACCCGTAGCTCGCCGGCCGCCACACAGCTGGGCTTGCAGGTGGCGTGTAGCCTGTAGGTTAGGATCAGGTGGGCTCCACTTGTGAGACAGAAATAGAGAGGGGATCTGACAAGTGGGTCCTTCAAAGTTTGATCTAAAAAGGAAAAATATGTAACCATTCTAATGTGTGTTTCCTTGGACAGTTAAATACTGCCACATAAGCTTGACAATGAGCCCATCTTGTCAGAAACAGTGTCAAACGACTTAAGATGACCGAACGGAGTGAAGTGGTAGTTTTTTGTGACAGTTAGGGAGAAAAGTGATAGTTTTTGCCTCTTGCCTGAAAACTGGTAGTTTTTTCGACAAATTGTGGTTTCTTTTTGAAATTTTCTTTTCAATCTCTAATGAAATATTGGAGAAAAGTACACAAGAAACACAGATGAACAGAAAATTGAGCGGTGCCACTGTTTTAAGAAAACCACTACTACTGAGATTAAGGTTTTAGACATAGCACAACAATTAATGCACCTTAAAGGTTACCAATAGTGAGGCCTATTCTCACGAGTAATCGAAAAGAAGGGAGATGAAAATGGTGAATTGCAATGCCATGCTTGCCCACACTCTCGTTTCTGCAGGATTATCTCTACAACAAAGTTTATGTGGTCGCACTATACGGGAAAAAGGAATATGAACCTTTCCATGAGGTTATATACTAGATGATTTCCAGCGAAATATGGTCCAAACAAATTCTATGAGACCATAATAATCGATCATTCAAAAAAAAAGAACCAATATATATCGGAACAACTGTTAAATACTACGATTAAAACCCAACATTAGATTAGGAAAATCATTCGAATCTCAAATATAAGTCTACATGGGGCAGTTTTATTTTGACCCATCGAAACCCATATTCAATCCTTTATACATTCGTATAGGTGTACTCGGTCGAGCTGGGTACGTTCCCATGGCCCGATCCCATCTATCCTTATCGTGATTTATGTCTTTGCAGAAATTTTGTTGTTGCTGCTATATACCTACTGATTTCCACCTCCCACAGACACACGTGAGTATATGTGTACGGTGAGTATACGTCTAAGTGGATCATACGGGCATGCGGCGGGTTCGTATGGTCATAAAAACGAATTGTTATCATGAAATCCTTGCAATCAACGAGTTTCTCTTTGTCAAAGTTTGAAAAGGAGACGGGACACCGAAGAAAATGTGATCAAAGAGACCTTAAGCATCAGGTCTTGTGCTCCTGCTCGCCCCCATAGTAATTGGGTACTCTAGACAATTGTAGCTACGGTACTACTGCTAATTCTCGAGCTCTCGCGCCCATAGGAACATGCATTATTCCCTCGATACTTTTGGGAAAAAAACTGCTAATTCCGATAGATCCTTCTAATTTCCTATGTGCAGAGAGTTCAAAGCAGATAAAATTGTCTATGCTATCTCATGCGTTGTAAAATTGTTCCCATGACTATCAGGCCGCCGGCTAACGGCTAAAAACACTCCACATGTACGTACCCAAAGCTCTTTGGGCTAATTGGTTGCGGAAGCACGAGGAGCTCAAATCACACCATAGATATATATAATATATAACGTGTTCTTGCACGCTGCCAATGTGACTTATCTCTGGGTGGCAGCCTCCATGCAGGTTCACAGCTCGCTGCCCCTTGGGCTTGAGTTGACACAGAGACCCGTAGCGGCTGCGCGGCTGCTCGATCGTGGTCGGGACGGCGACGCGCGGGAAACCTGGGAACCGGGGGAGGTGGCCGCGAGAGTGAGAGAGCGACTGCTGGTTCGTCGGATCGATTGCGATCGAAAAGTTTGACTCGCAACAGCCCCCGTTGATTTGCCAAAACACTGTGCTACTGACAGACTTGTTTCCGTTGTGTAGCTAGCGTAGTCTCCCGTTGAAGGGAATATGTAGACAGTGAGGAGCATAGAAGCTAGAGACAGCCATACCCTCATTTGATTTCATCACTGATCACGTACACGCTAGCCATTCAGAATCAGTTGTCTGTGAACGTATGTACCTACTGGCTACTGCTACAACACGAGATGAAAACAGTTTTGGCACTTTGAGGTTTCCATTTCCGACAAATAATGACGAGTCGTCTATATATATTTTCTGTAATGTCCCTTCGATCGGTAGTTGCAGATAAACCGACAGAGACAAGTCGATCTGAACTTTGACAGCGGAACAACACGCCTACCCTCCGCAGATATGCACGTTGCTTTGGTCAACACTCAACAAGCTAGCTAGGTTCAAATAACAGATACACCTTCCCGGACAAACCACGCTGAGAGATGAGATAAATGGGTCATCGATTATCGACCTTGAAGATGGAAAATGGACGAAGGAAATGGGTTCTGACGCAAACCAACCTGTGGTTGGGTGGCTAGGAGGGTGGTTGTACCCTCAGTCCACCAGAGTTTAAACCCTAGGTGTGTTGCATAAAAGACGGAATATTCTTTCAGTGAAAAGCGGCGTTTCAATCTTAAGACCCGATCTGCCGGCTCAGTCTCTCGGAGCTGCTCATAGGGATAGGGTGTGTCTGTGAGCGTTCATAGAGGTGGGTGCATGTGCGGGTTGTGAGTGTCTATGATTGTATTGTGTTTTTCAAAAAATAGGGCTCTGAGGTCTAAGCCACTGACGATTATTTATGTACCCTTCAAGAGAAGCTTTTTTGACCATTCATCTAGAAGATATGTTTCACTAGATAACAAATAATCAGTGAAAACTTTGCTTGCTGAAAATATGAAAGCAAGAGCACTGAGTACTGACTTTCACTCACACCAAACATGTAGAGCGTAATAACTCCTTATGCCACAATATTTTTCTGCGGGGTAATGGTAGGTGCTCTGCCATTCGATTAGAAGAAAGGGAAAATATTTACATGAGGGTCTCCGAGGAGACACATCATATAAAGAATGGCCAAAAAATAAACCCCCGGTCTTTGCGGTCATTGTGTGTGGAAGTGCTCGTTCACAATTAATCACATCGAGGATAATCCGCACTTCCTCCGGCACAAGGGAAAATACCCATTTTATCGTCATTGCCACTTGTAGATCTCTTGTGGTCATTACTGAGATTTTCACGCGGTCAATCATCCCCCCAAGGAAAGTGTCGTCGATGATGGAGTATAGATCTGATGGTTTGTCGCGGCAAACACGAAGTCCCTTACCGCAATCGTGAAGGAACACTCGTGGGAAAGATGGTGTACCGATTCTGGATTGGCATGACAAAGATTGCAAACGGGGGAGTGAGGACATCCTCACAATGTCAAAAGATCAAAGTGTCATTTATGATTGATAATTGGTTACGGTTCATAAGAAGTTTACTTCAAATCTTAAGGATGGTGAATTTTATTATTGGTTCTTTGGTTGTGCTTGTGCATGAATGGCAACATACTTGATAAGAAAATAAGGTTATAACACTCATATGTGCATTTGCTTTGACTGTGGTATTTCTCTAGTGCCTCGTGTTAGCATTTAATTCATCATTAGGGAGACAATAACATAAGCTGACCGTTTTTACATCACCTTAATAAAAGGATTAGGAGATGATCTTACATGTGCTTGAAGTGATAATCCTAGCCTTCTCGTTATTGGGTTGAAACGCATGTGGTATAAAGGAAGTACTGGATGTGGTCGATCTGCAGATCCTCTGGCCGCCACATGCACCGGCCTGGAACAACCTGGT
The DNA here is from genome assembly GCA_916181665.1 of Avena sativa. NCBI lineage: Eukaryota > Viridiplantae > Streptophyta > Magnoliopsida > Poales > Poaceae > Avena > Avena sativa. Next base: position 293,974,723 of record OV702296.1, read on the forward strand.
GAGGCTTTGTCTTCTCATTGCAATAGTGTCTCCCCTAGATAAGTTAGGGTAGTTGGAATGAAGGTTTTGGCTACCAGATTGCAAAAATTGACTGGAGGGTGCCAGAATTTTTAGCTGCCGTGCTTACCGTAAAATATCGACCATTTTTCAGACGACAATTTTGAACAAAATTGGAATTTGAATTTATTTCTCGTGTTAACTAACCCAAAGGACTCTTAACTACGTTTGTTTACATTAGAGTTGAACCATTGCAATATGTTGCTTTATCATACCAATAATGTGCTACACCTTATATATATACCTTTGTCAGTTTGCCCTAATCTGCAGTTATTCAACCGGTAACAACATTTATCGGGAGGGGTTGGTAAACCGAGTTACCGTGCGGTAACCACGGTAATTCATCTAGTAACCAAAACCCTGGTTGGCATTTGGGGAGTCGGATTTTCAACAAGTGTACTTGGTCAAGTGTAGTTTGAAACTAGGACACCCTCCCTTTATATTTAGTGCAAGCGACAGGGTACCTAAATCATGAGTTGGTTTTGGGCTCCCAAGATCAGGGCATGTTAGTTGGGTCGAGGGCACAGACTTTGGTTTGTTGCCTCAACCCTTTAACGTTGTAATTAGACTGAGTCTAAGACAGTAGATCAACCAACATCTCGGCATGTACCCAGTTTGAGCAAGCAGCAAAAGAGGTGTTTAGGGATGACAGTTTAGTCTTTGACGGTCCTCCAGCACCTGAGAGTTTTTAATGGGCATTATCATTTTATTTCGATTTTAGATGCTGGAACTTGTTGCGTTGTGTGTGTATGTGTTATGTAGAGGCCAAGTGTAAACTCTCAGAAGTTTTAGCGTCTTCATACGATGTTTGAGTTCGTCATGTTATCCAAAAGAGATTTTATTGGGAAATCACACTAACATATACAAAATTGATATTTATTCCATTCAATGCAAAGAAGAAATAGCACAGTAATAGTACACTCCTCGCATTGGTCCTACGGGCTGAACCACGAGGTTATTCAAGCTTATTAGAACAACATGCTACATTCACCAGAATATACAACTTCTGGTGAGATTCGATACATTTTGCTAGGATGCGCATATATAAAATATTGATCATTTTACATTCACATAAGTGAAGTTAGAAACCCTCGGAGAACTTGGACTTGAGAAGTTCTACGACCCCGGCGTCCACACGGAGCGCCTTGGTGAGCACAGGCGTTGGGATGGGCGGGTTGGAACCGAACACCATGAGTGGCACGAAGACAATTCCTGGGTTCTGGCTGTTGAAGGACACAACCATGGAGGCCTGGGTCTTGCCTACGTTGAACTGGAAGTGCATGAGCCCACGCGGAATGAGGAACGTCTCCCCGGCACGCAACACCTTGGAGTAGAGCTTGTTCCCAGAGTCAAGGCTACCGATGATGCCAACGAGGAGCTCACCTTCCATCACGATGCCGATCTCGGTGGCGCGTGGGTGGATGTGCGGCGGGTTGGTGCCCCCTGGTGCAAAGTCGACGCGGTTCATGGACACACCTAGGGTGTTGGTGCCAGGCCACTCAGCGACATCCAGCTCGGTCACAGCCGAGCCGTTGGGTGTGGACGTGTTACCGGCCATTGCTAGCTTGGATGAAAAGAGGAAGTCGTCGCCGGCCTGCGACATGGGCTTGCACGTGTGCCCGTTCACCGAGACCGCCTTGCCGTCGAGGTCGGCCACACATAAGTCCTGGAGAGGGTCCGGATCGGTGGCCAGGATGGATGGAGCAAGGAACAGCATGGCGAAGATGCCAGCGGCTAGGGTTTTGGAGTACCCCATTTGGATCTCACTATGAAACAAGCTTAGCTAGGCTGATCAGCTAGAGTTTGATCAGACTGTCTAAGGCGGTGCTAAGCTATATGTGGTGGATGAGTTATTCTGTGAGCAATGGAGTACTTTATATAGGGATGCATGCTATGTGCATGTCGTCATAACATGCATGTGCTTCATTATGTGAACACGCGAAGCAGGGTACTCCCTCCGATCCATATTACTTGTCACTAAAATGGATGTATCTAGACATGTTTTAGTGCTAGATACGTCCATTTCAATGACAAGTAATATGGATCGGAGGGAGTATATTATATTGGCGTAGAAATCTCACCTTGTGATTATAAACTGGAGTTCAGCAGTCAAGTCCATACCGGCTGCTAAGGAACGGGACCTACGAACAGACAAGCTAAGAGTTTAACTCAAAATCTCAATGGATTATTGCGCTTGGATACAGATGTCCATAAGATTCGTGCAGACCTCTCTACTCAAGGATCTTCATAATTTCCAGCAGGCTACTACATGTTGAGATGGCTAGAAGAGATGACTATCTATTGGTGGGGCTTATAGCTCCTATGCGACGTCTTTACGTGGAATTGGAAGGAAAGCGACATCGTTGCAAAGAATAGCTCGCATGCGACACTTCTGAAGCGGCAAATAGCTCCCGTGCGACACTTCTACTTAACCCCACGAGACCGTCAACGAATTCGAATCAGCTGAGCACAGTAGGACCCACAGCCTCTCCACGTCACGGCGGAACTCACCTGATGTCCACCTCATATCGTGGGACCCACCCTGTGGTTGAAGAGAGCCGTTGGCCCCGATCCGTCCCCACACCCGAGCACTCCCGACACCATTCCAGCATCTCATCCCCTTTCGTTTTCTTCTCCGGCGAGCAAGTGCGGCAACGCCGGCGAGGGATGTCGAGCTCTGCTTCCTCCCACCTCTCATGGCCTCGGTATGGTGCGGTGCCGATGAGGAGGTGCCCCGATTGCCCCCGTACCGCGCCCCTGAAGCGGCTTGTCACATCCACCGACAAGAACGGCAACATTGGCCGGGAATTTGTGAAGTGTGAGAGCAAGCCCGAGCCGGGAAAGGTGAGATCTGAGTGTTCCGAGCGCCAATTTCTCGCTTTTCTTTCGAAATTTCATGCATTTCATCGAATTTGGGATTTAGGGTTCATCTCTGCGATTTCAGGAACTGTCAAAATGTGGGCATTTTGAGTGGCTTGATGAGTACATCGAGCGAATTGGGGTGGAGGTAGCATCCCGGGAGCTCGAAAACCCGTCCGTGGTGGAGCAATTGGGATGTGGCAACCCCATTTCCGCTGGTACTACGGTGGATGCGGAAGTGAAGGCCGAGCTGAAGAAGATGAACAAGCAGCTAAGGCAAATCATCGAATTGAAGAAGCAAGACAATCTTATGGCCGGTTTTTTATTTTTGTGTAATTTCTCTCGGATTAGTTTATCTCCTGATCGTTAGTCATTAGATAGCGCAGTTAGTGTTCGAGTGATGCTTTGTAATGGATGTAATGGTCTATGTCTTTGGCTTGAATAAAATGCAACACAAAATCGGGTTAATTTTGAGCTGCTCTGTTTTCGAAATCAGTGTTCCTTCAGTTTCGTCAGTGTTCCTTTTATCAGTGTGCAGGGGGCGCCCGTGTGCAGGGGAGGGGGAGGGTTGAAAAGTAAAAAAAAACAATTGACGAGGATTGAAAAAGGCCAGGCCCAAATAGAACTTAGCCAGGCCAAAATGGACGTATTCAGCCACAATAGTAACTATATGTTGATTGGGCAAAAAAATGGTACTCACGTTACAATCTAAATAGGGACGTGTGGATCTGCAGATACTCGTGCTCAGGTCGCAATCTTTTTTTTACGAAAGTAAATATATAAATGAAGTCCAAGGGCATTCATTTAACTAACATAACTTGGACGCTCCTTTAACTTATGTAAATATGTAAATGTCTTGTTTGAAAATGAACCATGTGTTGTTTGAAAATAATCAACCATCATTACATTAACTTATTCTTCCTTTTGAGGTTTTCTAATTTCACTCATTTTATAAATATTGCACGAGTATTATATGAGAACTTGTTTTTGTGTCTTTTGTTTTATACACTTGTTGTTTTGGGTGTTTTGACAAATGACAATATAATAAAACACAGATTACAATAAAACAATGGGATAGATAATATTGGGATAACATTTCTTATATTAGATAGTCGGATCGATAACATTGGGATAACATTATAATAAAAAGAAAAAAGTACAATAATATAGAAGGGAATAGGCGCCCCGCCTAAACCCTGGGCTAGCCCCTAAACCCTAACACTGGATACCCTACTCCATCGGCGGTGGAGGCGGTGCCGGTGCCGCCGCCCTCCGAGCCGCCACGGCATTCCAGTCCGCCAGCCTCTCTCGCTGCTCCCGCAGCCGCTGCTCCTCCTGAAAGGCCTAGCGATTGGCCTCCCGTCGTTCTTCATCCTCCCGTCTGCGCCTTTTCTTCAAGGCGCGCTTGGACTGCTTCTCCTCCCACCTGGCGTAGGCAGCCTCCTCCTTTGCCTCCTTCTTCTCCACCGCCTTCTAGTACTCTTCGGAGGGGCCGTCGTCGGGGAGGTTGCCGCCGCCGGGGACGGGGTTGTGGACGAAGGGACCCTCCGCCCAGGGGCAGGGCGGGGCTTTGCGTCCCTTCTTCTTGCCACGCTTGGGGCGCGTGGGCGCCTCCTGCTCCTAGAACTGCTTGTGGTCCAGATGGTTGTCCTCGTCGCTTACTTCGGTGTCGGAAGGGAAGCGGAGGGGGGAGGTCGCCATGGTCGCCGGAGTGTTTGGGGGCTGGGAGGAGGCAAAGGGACGGGCTCGAGGTTGAAGATGAGGGGCAAGATGAGATGAGGAGGCAAAGGCGTTTTGCCTATTTATTGAGGGTGGGGTGTGAAGGGCGACGTGGGAATCCAGCGTTGGCGCAGCCGCGTGCGCTGCGTTGCGTGTAGGCAGCGGGCGTAGCCGCGTGCGTGATCAATGCGAAAGAGAGAAAAAAATTGCTAGGATGCGACGTGACCCCTGCACCGTCGCTCCCGCCCCTGCATGCATGCATGCATTAATGCGAAAGAGAGAAAAAAAGGTCCAAGGTAGTTGTTCATTGGCAGTGAAAAATAAAAAAGAAAATAGAATTTGGCCTTGATTTACTCGGTAATAAATGCAGGAATCTAGTACCAAGGTACTCGTTCGTTTTTACACACCGCATACAACAAACTCGTTCGTTTTTACACACGCAAGAAAAATCAGTGGGAGTAATCAGAGGGATGTCAATTGGAGGGAATAGAGGGAGTATGAAACTAAGTTTATAATATTTTAGATTTTGATTTTTTTTCTTATATACGTAGTCAAAGTTGATATTTTAGATTTATAAATATTGACTTTTTATATGGCGCATGAACCGGATGGGAGTAAGTTTGACTGAAGAAAGTTGTTCGACGTACACTTATTTAATGCGACGGATGGAGTAAATACGCTGCAGCGCTGTTGCACGCAAAATAGCTAGACTGCGACGCGAGAGGCGGCTGCATAGCATGCATGCATGGTGCAGCTCGCCCGTCCAGCGCCCTCGCATGCCATGCTCGGTCCAACGGTCAATAGAGTGTGTCACGCTGTACGTTATATTTATTACATATTTTAGATTTTGATATTTTTTCTTAGGCTGGTCATAGTGACATGCATACTCCCTCTGTCCATAAATAAGTGTACGTTTGGCTTCAAAATTTGTCCATAAAAAGTGCACTTCTACCTTTCCAATACACTTTAAAGTAGAAAAAATTGCTTCACGAAAATCAAGTCCAATAACATTTAGCAAATGGTCTCTTCAATTTATTTGCGGACGGAGGGAGTATGTGGGATTAACTTAGATGTGGTATCATGCATATGTTAATAGTCTAAGTTACTACTCCATAGTGCAAATAACATAGATGTAGTATCATGCAAAGTCTCATTTATTACAATGAACCTGAGGGGAGTAAGTTTGACTGAAGAAAGTTGTTAGACGTACACTTACTTAATGCGATGGAGGGAGTAAATACGCTGCAGCGCTGTTGCACGCAAAATAGCTAGACTGCGACGCTAGGGGCAGCTGCATGCATGGTGCAGCCCGCCCAGCGCCCTCGCATGCCACGCTCGGTCCAACGGTCAATAGAGTGTGCCACGTTGTACCTTATCTGTTTAAGGAAAAACGATGAAGCCAATCGGATTCTAGAATCATCCATCCCACGGATCGCCAAGAGCTAGTCGCGAAATCCTTCTATGAGACGCCAACCAATCAGGTTGCAGAACAAGCCCTTCCACGGATCGAGAGCCACCCGCGGAATCCTTCTAGAAGACGCGATCGGACGGCCACAGTGTCGCGCTAGGGTTAGATCTACGTTCCTCATTCGGCCTTAGGGTTAGCTGGGTTTAGGATGCAGTCAACGGGGTTTCACAAGTTTGACCAGACATTCAAATGTGCATAACTAATTCAAAAAAATCAAAAAAATACAAAACCTTCGCATGGTGTCATGTTATGTGACATAGTTGTGAGGAAACATATCAAACTTGGTCTATTGATCATATTTCGAAAAACCCTTCACAAAATGACCTATCTCCTCCGAGGTTTTCTGGCTTTCGGGTCAAATGACCAATGATATGGCTAGAATCAAGGCATAGTTTGTGATAATGTGCCCATATTGGGCATGCATGTCTATAATGGGATGACTAACAATGTTGTAGCACAAAGTTTTCCTTTTCGACGCACAGATAATCCATTTTCTATTTTCTGAGTGCCGAAAGAGGGGGGGATTTGTGAAGCAACCACCAAATTGAAGTTTCAAAATGGTAACATCCTATTTTTCAAAAATACTATACCACCTAGCATGTACAATTTCCCAACTTGAGTATCTCAAACCTTTTATTCCATCCCTGGTGAAAAAGACAAATCCTGCCGAATCGGCTGGAAGTGGGTAAGATATGAACTACAGGTACATGATTTCATGCTGATGATTTTTTTAAAAATCATTTTTAGGTTCACAACATGCTATTTCATCAGAGATCTAATGCTAGTTTTGTGAGCCTCAGCCCCTAGCTAAGAATATTTATGAAAACCCTTCAAGTTTGACCAGACATTCAAATGTGCATAACTAATTCAAAAAAAATCAAAAAATTACAAAACCTTCGCATGGTGTCATGTTATGTGACATAGTTCTAAGGAAAAATATCAAACTTGGTTTTAGAAATGGTTGAAAAAAAACTTGCTTAGAAATGGGGTGGTTTACCCTAGCTTTGGATCCCATTTCTACCCCATTTTGGGTGAGGGTGAGTTGTACTTCACAAAAGGGATCAGGGTGAGGATGAGTTGTATTGTACATATGAGAAAAACGTTGGAAGCTCATACAAACATAGAAAAGTGACATGGCTACATTTGTTGAAATTCAAATTTACCATCATATTTGAATTTTGTCCAAATTATCAACAAGTGACAAATTATTATAATAACAAATGTTTACAACAACAACAACTGCCAAATTATTACAATAACAAATGTTTACAACAACAAGTGCCAAATTCAAAGTCTATTTCTTTTGGCTCTTCTTACCCCTCGTTTTCTTCTCCTTCACAAGTTTCACACCACACAACAGGTTTATGCTCTTCTTTTTCTTACCATTACCATCTGGCCTCCCCACAGCCGTCCAAGAGTCTCCTTCACCTCCTGTACCTCCTCAACAACCTCATGATCATGATCCAGAGCCTCATCAACATGGTCACTTTGCACCAGAGCCTCAACAACATGGTTAGTTTACACCAGAGCTCAACAATAGGCTCATTTTGCACCAGAGCCTCAACAACAGGCTCATTTTTCCCCTCATTTTGCACCAGAGCTTCCAAATCAGAAACAGTGTGCCCTAAAGCCTCAACAGTTTGCACATCATCCTCCAAAACAAGTTCAGATTGCACCTCAGCAGCACCAAACATGATCTGGTTAGTTCTCTTCTTTCTTTGGCCATTGATTCTTGCCCTTTTCACTGGCCAGCATTCGTCAACAACAAGAGGTGGGCCTTTTTCTCCACGCTTCCTCCTGAAAACAAGCAAGTTAGCTGGGGGAGAAAAATCATCAACAAGAAATGGGATAGATTTTGGATGAACATACTTTGGCTTTTCAGCAGTGTATCTGCACTTGGTAGAGCCAGCTCGGTGTCCAAGTTCTTCACAGAGTTTGCATCTATTCTTGTTACCTTTTTGGGCCCTTTTTGGCTTGGCATCTTTCTTTTCATCTTTCTTTCCCTTCTTGCTGCTCCCACCTTTCTCAAACCAAGCCTTGAATCTACTCTGCTTGGGCCTGCCAGCCTTTCTTTTCATCAAAGGACACAAGGAGAACTGAATGTCCACTTCAGGCACTAAGACTGATCTGTAAGTGCTGGAATTGGTGTTCCATATGCAGCCTTGAATTTTGCTACGGAATAATACTCATGCAAATATGGGTGCATATTTAGCTTGTGTTTGGAGGCCAAGAAAAGTATGGCATGCTCACAAGGCTTCCTAGTGTGTTGCCACTCAAGGCATGTGCATTCATGCAACTGAGTGTCAACAACATGCCTCCTGCCAGTCTTTGTATCTCTGACTTCAGCACCCCACAATGAGGATTTCTCAACACGCAAATGTGCAAGATTTCTGCTCCTTTTGACCACCTGCTGCACAACATCAGGAAGCTTATCTCCTTGAAGAACATCACCAAGCCTTGTTCTCAATTCCCACAACCTCATGATCATGATCCTGATCTGGTCAACCATGTCATGGACAGGCAAGTCTTTTAACTCCTTCACTTTGTTGTTGAAACTTTCAGCCAAATTATTGTTGATATGATCACATTTGATGGCAGTGTTAAAACCAGACCTGTACCATAAAAGAGAATGGTAGGTTTCCAACCATGTACAAAACTTGACCCTAACCTCCTCAGAGCATGCCGCCTTAATCTTCTCAAGGTGATATGAATGTGTCTGCCTGGTGTAAGATCTTGCTGCTGGCCACATGCGTCCAAAATCACCTCCTCTGAATTTTTTGATCAAATTCATCCACATATGGCCGAAGCACTCCCTCTGCTCAGCATGAGGGAAAACAATCTTCACTGCACTTTCTAAACCTTTACATGCATCTGGGTGCACTGCCAATGGAGAGACTGGCCCTATGCATCTTTTCAACTACATCATGAACCATGTCCATGATGCCTCTGTCTCAGACTGAAACATGCCAATAGCTACAGGGAACATTCAATTGTGTCCATCTAAAGCATTGCATGCTGCTAGTTGACCATTCCACTTTCCAGTCAAGAAAGATGAGTCTATACTCAAATATGGACGACACCCTGCTTTGAAGCCATCGATGCAAGGCTTTAAAGCCATGAAAAATTTAGAGAAGAAGACTTTCCCATCAGCTGTTACCTCAGTATCTATCTCCACAACACTGCCAGGTGACCTCTTCTCTACTTCTGCTTTGAAGTTATAAAGCATTCGAAAGGTATTTGCCCAATCACCATATAGCTCTTTCATTGCCCTTTGCTTTGCCTTCCACACTGTAGTATAATTCATCTTAATGGGGTACTGCTTTTCCAAGTCTATTTTCAGTCTCTTTGCAGTGCTGTTTGGTGTTGTGGCTAAAATGGGCTTGATCTTTTCTGCAACCCATAATTGTGATGTCATCTTTGTAACTGTTTGAGAACTTGTAATGCAAGTATGAGGTTTTGGAATTTTATTCACTCTTATTGTCCTTCCATCAGGTTGGCGTCTAGCAGATATATACCACTTGCAAGGCTTGGCACCACCATCATAACCTATGCATTTTGCATAGAACTTCTTTTTATCAGTCCACATAGTCTTGGTAGCAAACTCACGCTTGACTGCATATGTCCTGAAACACATCCTGAATTCATCCATGCTTGGAAACAATCTCCCAACTTCAATAACTGGGTCCTCTTTGTCATAAACTGTTACTAGCTCATCATCATGTGCATCATCTACATGAACTGCAGCATTTTCCAACAACTCTAGATCTATATCTGCCTCTTCATCTCTTAAATGGTTGTCACCATCATTTGCAGCTTCATCCCTCTTCTTCTCCTTGTCTCTGTCATCTATAGGAATGCCAAAAAGCTTTGCCATTTCAATGTCATCTATTGGTGCAATGACCAAATCAGTCCGGTCATGTATCTCAACTGAATTCCAATCAACAGTTACAATCCTTTGTGCATTACCATCTGCAGCCTCCCCTTGTGCATTAGCATCATCATCCTCCACTGTTAACACTTCCAACTCAGTAAGTATAGGCATTACTTGCCTTTGTGCAGCCCAATCATCCTCGACCATCTGAGCAGCCTGCTTCGAGGCCACATATCCAATCCTCGAATCAGGTTCTAGATCAATGAGTTGTGCTAAAAACAGAACAGTTTTGCTTGTCCAACCATTTCGCTCATCTATTTCATCAACTATATGTTCACCTGTCTCAACCCTAACATAGTCACATTTGTAATCATCAAATCGTAACAAAGAAACTTCTTGCTCTGGCCCCCAAACCATAATATCCCCAATTTTTCCATCATTTTCCTCACCGCCTCCGCTCCCATGTTTATTAGCTCTTGGGGATCAACATGTTCTAATTCCACCTCCCATTTAACAACCGTGTCTCTCTCAATGATCTGCGTGCTTCCATCAACTAAAACAGCCCTAGAGGGAAATAAATTGATGCAAAATTCGAAGGTTTGGCGCGCAACATCGTCTCCCCTGTTTTTGGCGGGCACTGTGAGCTAGAGGAAGCGAACAAAGAGCTCAACCTTAGAGAAATTAAGTGCAGAGATACGGGATATACCGATTAGAAGTCCCCTCTCCATGCTCCATATCGTTCCCCCTCGCCCCGTTCAGCACACCCTCGCCTCCACAATCTAGCATCAATGGGCACGCTCAGATGTCGAATTGAGAAGAATGGGAGAGGAATTAGCTTTCAAATGGCACTCACCACCTTCGCCCTCGAACGAAAGCGCCGCCACCTAAATTAATTGCCGTGCCGCCGGCGCCGAGAACGATGGGTGAGGTCCGCCGCCGCCGTCGGGGAAGCTACAGTCAATGTGACGCGCGCTCTCGGTCGGAAGCGGTTGGTTTGACTAGCTTGACTGGCTGTCCCAACCAACCGGTTTGGCTTAACCCTAATCTTGGAACAAAGTTAAATGTGTCCTTACGACCGTTTTAAGGCCCGTGTGGCCCTGGGATATTAGCTGCCTCACAACCGTCGCATGCGAGCTATTCTTTTCAACGATGTCGCTTTCCTTCCAATTCCACGTAAAGACGTCGCATAGGAGCTATAAGCCCCTATTGGTGTTCATCTTTATTGGGAAAACAAATATTGGTGTTCGTATGTGCACAGTTGATCCTAAATTTTGCCAAGATAAAAAAGGTAATGAAAACCTATACATCCTCCGTGTCATGAAAACTAATATGGTCTTCAGTATGTAACTTCCCCCACTAATATTGAAGACTGCATTAGTTTTTGAGTAGATATATGATTTTCAAACTTCAAATCTAAGTCTGACATGTCCTAAAAAAAATCATGATAAAGAGGGAGTAACATAAATGCAATTAATGCGGAGCAAATAGAATGAATTTTCTTTTGGTAAAAAGAATATAAGATCTTTTTCTAAATACAAAGTATAACCCTGCCTTTGCATGAAGTGGTGCACACAACTATCATTATCTTTACGAAGTTCAACATTCAAAGTTATTACAAATGGTGGGTCGCGTAAGGTTGGCACATGTATCAACCACTCAAATACAAGTAGAAAGTATTGCCTATCCATTCTCAAGCCGGTTAGTATGCCACAAACCAGCCCAGTTGAAGATTTTTTAAGCAACCATCAGCAAATGGTTGCATCCAGTAGTCATAAGCTCTCGTTGATCCAACAGGAAAAGGATCCAGTGGAAGGCCCTATGAATAATCTGCAAAAAGCTGGAAGATCTTGACTTGGTAAATGCGAGATTGTTTGGGGCACTCCACAAAGATTAACACAAAGTTGAAACACCTATGAGTATTCTTATTAATTTCTAAAGAACTATTGCACAAAAGTACAAAAGAAACAAAGAAAAGAAACTGGAGCGGTGCTATTGGGTTAAGCGAACTATTACTCCCTCCGTTTGAAAATATAAGATGTTTTAGATTTGTGAATGAGATGTATCTAGACACATTTTAGTGTCTAGATTCATTTAAACCTACACACTAAAACATGTGTAAATACATCTCCTTCACAAACCTAAAACATCTTATATTTCTAAACGGAGGGAGTACTAGAGATGGGGTTTAGATAGAACAAATCAATCAACCACAAAGGTTACTAATAGTGTGGCCTCTTCGCACGAGTAATCGAAAAGGAGGAAGTCGAAAACGCTGAATTGCAATGTCATGCCCACCCTTGTTTCTACAAGATTATCTATGCAATGAAGTTTGTGTGGTCGCACCTTGGGAAAAATCATATGAACTTCTGTAAGGTTATATTGAATAAATTATTTTCTATCAAATATAGTGCAAACAAACCCATAGAAGAAAATCATTATAGGATTCAATCATTCAAATTAAAGAATCAATATAGGAACAACCCTTAAACATTTTAGCACCTACATTCGTCTCTTGCTCTTGCTCTTGCTCTTGCTCCTGCTCTTGCTCGGGCTCATAGTAATATAGGGTCCTCTCGACAGTTGTAGCTACTTCTAATTTTTCGTGCTCGCGCCCATAGGAACATGGTCCTCTCTATGAACTTTGAAAACCCCTAATTTCCCATGTTGTATGTGGTATTTCTAGAAAATAAACACAACCTTCTATTAACCTATTATAAAATCTTCATCGTCATAGCATGGGTTGTAAAATTGGACTTCAAGAAAAAATGGCCATGACTATAGAGACAGGCGGCTAACGACTAAAAACACTCCAAAGCTCTTTGGACTGACTTGGTCAACATTATTGTAGCTATCCTTGAAGAAAAAAACGAAGCAGGAGCAGCACAAATCATAATCACCATACAAATAATATTCCCTTCATCCAGAATTAACTTACTCGGGGTCATCGTCAACTCTCTGTCCCCACGGGTATGGCTGAGGAACCGGAGTCTCTGCGAGGTCGCTGTTGGGCCGACGTGGCGGACGAGGTTGACGCCGTGGCGGCGCTGCAGGAGGAGTTGTCAACGAGGTGCTCGTCGCCGGCCCTTCCAACGCTGGCGGATTTCGTCGACTGGGCGCGGCGGAGCCCACGGTCGGCTCGGGTCCACCGGCAGCGCCTCCTCCCTTGCAACTCCTGCACTGTGCCTCTGCGTGCGCGGCCATGCCGGCTTCACCGTGGTTCGGGATCCGTTGTCGGCGGCTGGAGGCAGGGCGTCGCGGGATCAGCTTGCTCCACCGGGGAGCGCATCTAGCGGGGGGCTCTCCCTGGGGGCCTCGGTGGTTGTTCCAGTGGCGGGGACCGGCGCCACCGCGACCTAGGTCGGACTCGGGGCTGGGGGGCGACGCGGAGGGTGCCGCGTTGCGCTCTGGGCCTGGGCCTCTCCCGGGTGGGCTGGCGATTGGGCCCTGCCAACTGGTGGGCCAGCTCCTGCCCTGGCGCAGCCAGGACGTCCGGGCCAAGCCAACGCCGCCACGCCCGTTGCGGCCCAAGGCCAGACCATCCCCTGCCGTGGGGCCCTGGCTGTGGCTCCACAAGGGAGCCACTAATCTAGGGCACGGGGTCTTAGTGTCGGCTGCCGATATCACCCGTCACGCTGCCGCCCGCCAGGTAGTCCCTTGCCCGCCGCCGCCTCCGCTGGTAGTGTCCTTCGCCGCCGCTGTCATGAAGCACGGCCGCCTCTCCTCTCCAAGTGAATCGCCTTCCCGGCGCCATCACCGACGCACGCGCCCGTCCTCCCCTCCGCCGCGCGAGCAGGCCGCCGCGTGTCTCCGCGAGCTCCCCCTTAGGCCAGCAGCAGGGGTGGCCCCCGTTCCCCTCCGCGTCTGCAGCGTAGGGACGCATCTCCTCGGGGCCAGCAGGCTAGGGAGTTGTCCCCACGTCCTCCGCGTTGGGCCTCTTTGCCATGGGGCCACAGCTCGCCTCGGGGTCGTTCCCCAGGCCGTCGGCATCCATCCCCTGCGGCCCTGCTCTCGGAGCGGGAACTGCGGGCCGAGCTGGAGCAGCGGGCTGCGTCCGGTAGGCTATTCCAGGGGCGTGGCAGCGATGGCCGGCCCCAGGAACATAGCCATGGAGCCTCAAGTGGGTGCTGGAGCTCAGAAAAAGAACAAGAAGCGGAAGAAGTCGGGGACCGCGCCCAGGGCCGCAGGTGCGGGAGGGAGCCAGAGTGGGCAACCTCCAGCACCATAGCAGGCTGGCGCGAGGGAGCCGTTGGCGATCACTGTGGGCCAGGGAATGACCCAGGGGGGTCGTCTATGGCCGGGGTGGGTTCCGCTCGCCAGAAGTCCCCGACGCGCAACAAGTGTTTCAATTGTGGCAAGGTGGGCCACTTTCGGTTGGACTGCAAGGAACTCGAGCACTGTTTGTTTTGTGTCGACCCTTCCCACCGGGTTCTGTACTGCACTTCCGCTCACCTCATCGCGAGTGTAGCACCTGGAGCTCTTGGGTCATGGCATTGACCTGGGATTGGGATTCTACTGCATTGACCTGGGAGGTATCAAGCTGTCGGTTGCCCCAGAACCTGGCCGAGGTCCGCGTGCTCCCGGATCAGGATCCCCCTCTGGAGGTGGAGGTCACGGCTGACACCATCCGCGCGGAGCTAGAGTTGTTGGACTCTGACCTCACGTGGAACGTGAGGGAGACTGCCCCCATGGTATTTTCGGTGATCTTTCCCTCGAGGGAGGCTCTGTGGACCCTCTCCTAGAGCCAGACTTCGATCCTGCCGCTGCATAACATCAAGGTGGCCATCCGCGAGTCTTGTGTCCACCCGGACACGACCACCTCCATGTCTACGGTTTGGGTGCCTATCCATGGGATCCCAGAGGAAGCTCAAAAGGAGAAGTTTATCAAGCTGATTTCCCAGGCGGTTGGCAAGTTCGTTTGTCTAGATGAGAGTTCTCTGGGTGGTCAGGGCCCCGTGCGGGTGCTCCTCAAGCATCCGGACCCGTCGAAACTCGATTGCACGTTGCCTACCTTCTACTTCGGGTCAGAGGGTTGGACTCTCACGGTGGAGCTGGAGAGGGACCAGGAGGGGTCCCGGAGCAGGGTGGGGCTGATGAATCGTCCAGTGATGATTCTGGGGACGACCTCGAGCGCTCTGAGTCGGAGCCGACTGTGCTTATGGCGCCCCTCCTCCTCCCGTGCCCTCAGGGGGGCCTCTTCATGAACGATGGCTCTGGCTCGGGACCCAGTTCTCTCTTTGACTCTGCCGCCCGTGGACGTGCCTCTGTGCCTTCGCCCGGATCCTCTGGTCTCAGAGGAGCTGGGCCTGGTCCCCTATGGCTCGAACATGGGTGGGGAGTTCGAGTACTTGGGTCTCTCAGGGTATGCGTCCCTAAAGGCCGCATCACACTCCAGCCCGCCTGAGCTCCGTGCGTCGTCCAGTGAGGGGTTGGTGGTGGCGCCGCCGACCTCACCACGCTCGCTAGGGGTCGTCTGCTACACTCTCTCCCCAGGCTCCACTACAGCCACGCCGCGGTGGTTCTGGCGACTCCTAGCCCGTCGGTTGGGGAGCCAGTATCGGTCTTCCCCGACACTCCTGAGGCTGGATCCAAGCCCCGTACTGGTCATCGGCCCAGGCCTCCTCCGCCTCCTCCTTCTCGCTCCAGTGCTAGGATCGCTGGCGCCAGGACGGTGACTAAGGGGAGGGAGCCGACCATCCTCGAGCAGGCGGTTTCGCGGACCGCGGTCCGAAACCTTGATTCAGGTACGTTGTCCAACCCTCTATCCCCATCTCACATTTCCTCTCCCCCCTCGGGGTCTAGGTTCTCTGTGTTGGCAGATGTCCCCGAAGAACAGCTTGATGCGGTTGCCAGGGATAGCGGGGTGGTGTTCCATGGGGAACACGGTCCTCGATTAGAGCAGATTGCGGCGCTTAAGGCGAAGGAGACCTACGATGGGGCAATGGCGGCAACTCGTGCTCAGGCGGAGCGTGAGAAGCTGACAGTGCCCCAGGCCTCTAGCGGCGCAGGATCACAAAGCCTGGGCACTAGTGGGAGTAGCTCTTCTCTCCATGGGTGTGGTGATGCTCCCTCTGTCGTCCCCCAGGTGGGGGGAAAGTGGGGGAGGCCTCCAAAACCCGTGTCCAAGCCCTCGATCGTTGGTAGGGCTCGTTCGGCTCCATGCAGTGGGCCAAACCCGGTAGTGTCCCAATGATTGAAGCAATCTTTGCATTCATCTCGAACATCCGTGGTTTTGGCCATGATGGGAGCTGCCAGCAGCTACGTGATTACTTAAGGCAGGAGGATGTGGACATCGTGGGCTTGCAGGAGATGATTAGGCAGGATTTCTTGATCCCGGAGTTGGAGGGATTGAGTCGTCATAGTTTCGTCTGGCACTGGCTGCCGGTGAATGGGCTCTCCGGAGGGATCCTCCTTGGGGTGAAGGAGTACACCTTCGAAGTTCAGGACATGGACCAGGGGGAGTTTTTTGTGAGCATGTTACTCACCCACAGACGGAGTAACCTCAGGTGGGAGGTTATTATTGTCTATGGCCCCGTGGACCATAGGAGATCCCCGGCTTTCCTAGCAGAATTATCTGCCAAGGTTGAGAGCTGCTCCACCCTAGTGGTCGTGGCTGGGGACTTCAATTTAATTCGATCTCCACAAGAGAAGAGCTCGAATATTATTGACTTCCCTAGGATGCGGATGTTTAATGACTATATTGCTGACCTTGCCCTCAAAGAGATCTCTCGAGTGGGGGGACGGTTCACGTGGACCAACAACCGGGTTGACCCAGTCCGGAGCATGTTGGATAGGGTCCTGGTTTCGGTTGATTGGGAGCTTGCCTATCCCCTGTGCTCGCTACGGGCGATTACGAGGATCGGTCAGATCACTGCCCACTCCTGCTCTCTACTGGAGGTGGGCCGCCCCCGCGACTGAATCGTTTCCACTTTGAGAACTTTTGGCTACAGCAGCCTGGGTTCGTGGAGATGGTTCAATCCAAATGGGAGGCGGCCGTGACCTCAGCCCCCCAGGTGTGCTCGGCCGTAGATGTCTGGCACTTCTATGCGATGATGGCCCGCCAGTTCTTGCAGGGGTGGGGTGCTAACCTGGGGGCGGACTTGAGACGCAGGAAAGGCGGTCTCATGACCGCCCTAGAGGCCCTAGACCGGGTGGCTGATGTCGGGGGCCTATCGGCTGAGGAATGGCTCCAGCGGTATGCGCTTGAAGACTCCTTAATGGAGATTATCGAGGCGAGGAGACGTTTTGGCGACAGTGGAGTCGGCGGAACTGGCTCCTCAAAGGGGATGCGAACACGGCCTACTTCCATGCCATTGCGAATGGTCGTCGTAGGAAGTGCTCGATCCCTTGTCTCTGGGTGGAGGGGAATCTTCTAGAGAGTGCCAGGGATATCTCCTCCCATATTTATTCCTTCTATAAGGAATTATTCTCGGCAGCACCCCGTACAGGGGTGGCATTGGCTGCTGACTTCTGTCCAGTAGGGGCCATGGTCTTTGACAATGAGAATGCGGAACTCACACTCCCATTCCTGCCCGCGGAGGTTCACCTGGCCATCATGGAGATGAAGCCCAACTCGGCTCCTGGCCCCGATGGCCTCCCGGTTGTCTTCATCCAGAGGTTCTGGGAGAAGATATAGGGGGTCATTATGCCTATGTTCCAGGAACTCTATGTTGGGACCCTTGTGATGGACCGTCTGAACTTTGGTGTTATTACCTTGATCCCCAAGATTGTGGGGCCATGGATATTCGCCAGCTCCGCCTGATCACTGTTATAAATGTGATCCAGCAGATCATATCCAAGGTGTGCGCGCAGGATGGCTCCAATTATGGAGCGCTTGACGCATCCATACCAGTTTGCCTTCCTGAAAGGGAGATATATTCACGACGGGATCCTAGCTCTTCATGAAATTATTCATGAGGTCAAAGTGAGTCACCAGAGGGGTGTCTTCCTGAAGCTTGACTTTCATAAGTCCTATGATAGGCTAGACTCGGCCTTTCTTTGCCAGGTCCTCTAGCATCGTGGGGTTGATGATCGCATGATAGGTTGGATCATGAAGATCGTCATGAGCGGGAACACAGCTATAAACATAAATGGGGAGGTGGGTCCTTATTTCAAACCCTCCCGTGGGGTTCGTCAGAGGGACCCGATCTCCCCGATCTTGTTTAATGCTGTGGTTGATGCCCTTGCGGAAATCTTGAAGAAGGCCAAGAATTCCGGCCACATCTCGGGTGTGGTTTGGCATCTTATCCCTGGAGGGAGGGTGACACGCCTCCAATATGCAGATGATACCATGATTATGGTGGAGGGCTCAGAGCAGGATATCATTAACCTGAAGTTCCTGCTCCTTTGCTTTGAGGCTATGTCGGGCCTCAAGATCAACTTTGATAAAAGTGAAGTCATGGTGCTGGGTATTCCGAAGTGGATCAGCAGAGGATCGCGGATAACCTTAACTGACGTTTGGCTGTCTTCCCCATAAACTATTTAGGGATGCCAGTGAGGGACTCTAGGATCCTGATTAGGGACCTGGAGCCCCTCATGGGTCGGGTTAAGGCGAAATCCGAACCCTGGCAGGGGAGGTTCACCTCCAAGGGGAGTAAGACGGTCCTTATCGACTCGTGCCTCTCTAGCCTCCCAATGTACATGATGGGGATGTACCTCCTTCCGGAGGGGGTTCATGCGAACTTTGACAAGGAACTCTCCTGTTTCTTTTGGATGGACAATGATGGCCAACAAAAGTACCATATGGTGAAGTGGGATGATATCTGCACCCCCAAGGAGCTAGGGGGTTTAGGTATCATCGCGTCCCGTCACATGAATGTGGCGTTGCTCCTTAGATGGGTGTGGAGGATCCTGAAAGATGACGGGGGCCTCTGGCTACAGTTGATTAAGGCGAAGTATCTGCGGGGCCGGCCGCTACTGGCTTGCGAACATCGGAAGGGCTCTCAGTTTTGGAGATCCATCTAGGATATCAAGCCATCTATCCGAAGAGGGTTGTCTATTTCCATAGGCGATGGAATGGATACCCTATTCTGGCTCGACCCTTGGCTCGGCCCTCTCCCTCTGCGTCACGAGTGCCCCGAGCTGTTTGCGATCTGCGCCGACCCCACTCTCCTGGTAGGGGAGGCTTTCCAGGGTGGAACTTGGCAAGTGGCTTTCTGGAGGAGCCTAGGGGAGACCGAGTTGGCTTCCTGGGAGGGGCCGAGGGACAGTCTCCCGCTGTCCCTGGTGCACTCTCCGGATACCCATGCTTGGCATCTTACTCCTTCGAGGTTCTTCTCGGTGAGCTCGGCTTACAGGGCCCTATTTAGAGGGCCCGAGATGCCATGGGTCTCGCCACTGTAGAAGGCCCCCATACCCCTAAAGATTAAATTTTTTGTTTGGCAGTTATTCCGTGACCGGCTTCCCTAGGGTGTTGAGGTGGCCAAGCGGCATGGGCCTGGCAATGGCCTATGCCCGTTGTGTGTGGTCCTGGAAACGGGCCTGCATATCTTCTTCTCGTGCCCTGCTGCTCGTTTACTTTGGAACTTCATTCACGAGGCCCTGGGCCTGAGTGGCAAGCCTTAGACCTTGGGGAGTTCCTGGAGGCCGCCGCAAACCATACTGGAAGGAGGAGGCGCCTCTTCTGGTTGGTGTTTGCGGCGATGACCTGGTATTTATGGAATATTAGGAACAATATGGTCATTGAGCGTATTTTTCTTTGACGGACCTCTAACTCGACCTTCACCTTTCTGGCTTTCTTGTAGCAGTGGTACCCGCGCTGTAGACAGCGCGAGAGGGCGTGGCTAGACGAGATGTTGGAGCACCTGATTGCGGCGGCTCGCCGGCTTGCTACTTCGTCTGGCCCCTGAGGGTCCTTCCAGGATGGTGGTTGTATCTTGCTTTAGCTGTCTTTGTGTGTTGGTTGGCCTGCGCTGGATTTAGGCTATGCCTGGTCCGGCGGAGGATGTGACCGTGCGTTTGTCTGCTGTGTGTGAACCTTTATGTTGTGTGGTTGTATGGATTCATGTATTTTTTTCGATAAAGGGCGACTTTATTACTTAGAGAGTAACATAACACCCGGCCTCTGCATAACTAGATGCACACAGCCGACATTAATCCACAGGTCCGACACAAAAGAATAGATACAGGCGAATTACATACGAAGCTTAGCAAATGCAAAATCGCTATGATGCATAGGGCAAGTCTATCCGAAGATTATGCTGCCATCCATGTCTGGTAAAAAGATTCCGTGTCGTGTCCTCTAGCCTCGTACACACCTCTATGAAGAGATCGCGATAATCCGCACGATACAAAGTCGACCAAGCCCGAAGGGTATGAGTACACCTGTAAAGGACCTGTAGAATAGAACAATTTATATCATCAAAAACCTTATTATTTCTACATAGCCATAACGACCATATAATGGCTATCGCTCCGACCCTAAGAAGATTTTTGTACTTGTTATCAATACCATGTAACCAACTCCCAAAAATGTTGGCAATACTACGTGGTGGATACAAGCCTGAAGCTGCTTGGATGATTGACCATATAGACCAGGCAAAACTACATTGGAAAAATAGGTGTTTGATTGTCTCATCATGGTGACAGAACACACACCCAGGATTTCCATGCCAATTTCGCTTAATAAGGTTATCTTTTGTAAGGATAATCCCACGACGAAGATACCAAACAAAGATTTTGTTTTTAAGTGGTATCTTCATCTTCCAGATCATCCTATTATCTACCACTAGAAGAGTTGGCTGGATTAAAGCATTATACAAAGAGCTAACAGAAAAGGACCCGTTCTTAGTTAGATTCCAACGAAATTCATCTGGCTCTTCCGACAATTGTATATGTGCCAGACATTGTAGCAACATGATCCAAGAGTCAAGTCTAGAACCAATTAAATCCCTTCTGAACGTTATATTTGGCAGGAATAATTCGAGCATCATGGCAACCGTTTCCTCCTTATAACGGGCGATGGAATATAACGAAGGATATTGTTCACTAAGGGTGGCATTATCTAGCCATTTATCCTTCCAGAACCTTATCTACTTCCTATTATTAATAGAGAAAGTTTCAAAGCATAAAAAATATTTTTTTGACGCCATCAGACCATCCCAAAAGTGAGAGTCACCAGGTTTCCAAACCATTTGGGACACAACCTTTGAACCAATATACTTTCTCTTAATAATAGTTTGCCAAATCCCTTCCTCATTTAATAACTTATAGAGCCATTTACTAAGGAGGGCTGTATTCTTAACCTGTAGATCATGAATTCCGAGCCCACCCTGTTCTTTGGGTCTACACAATACACTCCATTTAGCTAGCCTATACTTCTTTTTCTCATTATCTCCCTGCCAAAAAAATCTTGATCAAAAGTAATCCAACATTTTTAAGACACCTTTTGGTAGTTGAAAAAAAGAAGCATATACAAAACCATATTACTAAGGACTGAGTTGATGAGTACTAATCTTCCCCCTATAGAGAGAAGCTTGCCTTTCCAACTGCTCAAACGTATCTGTAATCTTTCCTCGACAATTTTCCACTCTGTATTTGTAAGCCTTCGGTAGTGCACCGGAATGCCCAAATATCTGATCGGAAAAGTGCCGTGATAACAGCCGAAGAGTTCAGTATAAAGACCAACCTCCATCTGGGCCTCGCCGAAACAAAACAATTCACTTTTATGGAAATTAATTTTTAATCCAGAAAGCTGCTCAAAAGCCGAAAGTATGAGTTTCAGATTCTTGGCTTTTTTAAGATCATGCTCCATAAAAATAATTGTATCGTCTGCATATTGAAGTATAGATAACCCCCCATCTACAAGGTGGGGGATCACACCTTCAATTTGGCCATCAGACTTAGCCCGCTCAATCAAAATGTACAACATATCGGCTACTATATTGAAAAGCATTGGCGATAATGGATCTCCTTGTCTTAGCCCTTTCTTAGTCTGAAAGTAGTTGCCAACATTGTCATTGAATTTTATGGCAACACTACCTCCGACTACAAAGCTTTCAATCAAGGAACACCATTCCACTGAGAAACCTTTCATTCTAAGAGCTTGTTGTAGAAAAGACCAATTAACTTTGTCATAAGCTTTCTCAAAATCAATTTTTAGAATTACCCCATTCAATTTCTTTCTATGAAGTTCATGAACCGTTTCATGCAAGGTAGCCACACCGTCCAAAATGTTTCTACCTTGCATGAAGGCAGTTTGTGAAGGCCTAAAACCATGATCAGCTACAGAGTTCAACCTAATAGTGGCAACCTTGGTAAAAATCTTGAAGCTAACATTAAGAAGACAGATCAGTCTATATTGTTGAATCCGTTCTGCTTCATTAACTTTAGGCAATAAGATGATTTCACCAAAGTTCAACCGGAATAGTCCAAGTTGACCCTCATGTAAAGCACTAAACATGTTCAAGAGATCAGGTTTGATTACATCCCAAAAAGTTTGATAGAACTCAGTGGGGAAACCATCCGGACTAGGTGCCTTATTATGCTCCATTTGGAAAACAGCTAATTTGACTTCTTCCTCAAAATAAGGAGCAATCAGGTAGTTGTTTTGCTCCACAGAAACTTGGGGTACATCGTTAATTTGGGATTCATCCATTGAGAAAGTGCCTTCCTCCGGATCCCCAAACAAACCCTTATAATAATTCGTAATGTAAGACTTTAGATGCTCGTGTTCTTCAATCAACTCATCATTATGCCTTAAGGAATGAATACGTTTCTTCTTGTGTCTGCCATTGGCTACACTATGAAAGTATCTAGTATTCGAATCCCCATGCAAAATAAATTGTGATTTAGAACGTTGATACCATTTGAGTTCCTCCTCGCGTAGTAACCGGGCAATCTCCGCATTTGATTGGCTTTTCAGCTCAATTTCCTGTGGAGTAAGCAACCGGGTTTCTGCTAAAGCTTCGAGTTCATCAATAGTAGCTGAAAGTCTATGTTTTTCTTTTTTGAGAATACCAGCGGTGTGCCGCGCCCAACCCCCGAGATATTTCTGTGTCAAACCCATTTTATTATTCCATCTCTGGATTGGGTTATCACCAGCAACCGCTCTTTCCCAAACTGCTTTCACCATATCATGAAATCCATCACGACGCAGCCATCCAAACTCAAATTTGAAAGGATGGCCATAACGTGGTGATGGCAAACCAGTGGTTAGCAAAATGGAAGCGTGATCAGACAGAGTCTCAGTACGTTCTAGAGCGTGTACCGAAACTAGAGGGAAGTGGGCTTTCCAATCTGAGTCCATCAGTACACGATCAAGTTTTTCGTATGTTGGTTCCGGTAAAGAATTAGCCCAAGTAAATTGTCTACCGATCATGTTTACTTCCTTGAAGTCAAGACTGTCAATGACAGCATTAAAAAGGAAGGGCCAATGATCGTCGAAGCGGCCTTTGCTCTTCTCAAATGGGAACCGAAGCAAGTTAAAATCCCCCCTATTAGAATAGGGTATGGACTCATGTATGAATGTTGCTTTATTTATAAAGCTAGGCGTCGGTCTGTTTCGAGGAATTAAATGACTCACATTTATCTAGATCCGCGTGTATCTAGAGACTTATCACTGCCTAGAACTTCCTCATGCAGGTTCACAACTTATTGTCCCTCCCTAGAACTTCCTTCCGGTTGAGTTGACACACCGACCGGCGGCACGGCTGCTCGGGAAGACGCCTTGAGAAGCTTGCAGAGCAGAATGCTAGAGATGACTAGACAGCGACGCGCGGGAAGCCCTGGGAACCGGGAGAGTAAGAGAGCGACTGGTTCGTCGGATCGATTACGATCAAACAGTTTGACTCGCAACAGCCTCGTTGATTGTCAAACACTGTGGTACTGATATACTCGTTTCCGTTGTCTAGCTGGCGTCTCGGTATCAGGGAGGGAATGTAGTGTGGAGTGTGGACAGCGAGGAGGATACGATCGATAGACAGCCATATCTGTATTTGATTTCATCACTGATCACGCACGCACGTAGCCATTCAGAATCTGTTCTCTCTGAACGAGGAGTCGTCTATATTTGCTGTAATGTCTCTTCATCGGTAGGTTCAGATAAATCGGGTCCTAGTTGTCATTGGCGACAACAACTTGTCAGGAAGGATACCGTCCGGCGGAAAGGATGAGGCTTGAGGCGACTGCGCTCCCGCTCGTACGCCGGAGGACCTAGCCGCCGGTTCCCCCCGTTCCCTGTCTCTGGCCGGTGGCCATGGCGCGCCCGCAGCCTCCTGTCGTCGATCCTGAGTCACCGGAGTCGCTCCGCGGCCGCAGTTGGGCGGACGTGGCGGACGAGGTGGACGAGGAAACAGCGGTACGGGAGGAGGCGGAGCGGCGCTGCTCGCCGCCGGGCCAGCCGACGTTGGGGGACTTCCTGTGCTGTGCGCGGCAGGGCCCGTCCGCTAGGAGGCGGAGGCAGTGCAGGGGCGTGGCGCCTTCCCCGGTGAGCTGCTCGGCGCCGGCGAGGTTGGACCGCGGAGGGCAGGCGACACGGCTGAGCTTCCTTAGGGCGGCGGAGGAATGCTTCGTGAGGGACCGCCTGGCTCCGGGGAGAGGCCCTACGACCACGGGAGCTTGCGAGGAACCCCCATCTGCCCTGGACTCGCCGGCGCGTCCACCGCTGCCGCCTCCTCCTGGTATCGAGGAGGGGGATGCCCTCGTTGGTGCCCCGGCCAGAGTTGGGCTTGATGGGCCGGCCTGCCGTGGGCCCAGCGCGTGGGGGGGGTGCGTGTTAGATGGGCCCCTGCCAGCGTGGAGGAGCCAGGATGTGAGGGTGAATGGTCCAGGGGTCTGTCGGGCCGGTGCTGGGCCCCAGACGCGGAGCTGGCCCGTTGGGGCCTGGCTTTGGATCCACAAAGGGTCCCTGGACTTGTCCCTAGGTTTCCCAGCGACCGCCGCCCAGGTCAGCCGCCACGCAGCCTCTGCCCCCGTCGTCCGCCAGGTTCCGCCGCCGCGCCCGCTTGGATCCTCGTTCGTCGCCGTCGTCATGAAGAGGCACCGACTGGAGTCATCCCCGAGCAGCTCCCCGTCTCCCCGTCATCACCGCCGCTCCCGACCACCCTCCCCTGCTCCGCGCCCTCCCTCGACCGAGCCGTATCGCCCCCCTGCGCGGCGGTCTCCGGTCAGGCGCTCCCCTGTGCGCAGCGGCGAGACTGAGCCGCGTCGGGAGGGCCGCGCTGGGTCCTCCGCGAGGCGTCCCTCTACTCCATGTACCGTCCCCACTCCCCGTTGCAGCGGTCGCCGCGTGGCCGGTCGCCGGCGCGCGGCCGGTCGCCGGTCCGCCAGCGGCTCTCGCCCGAGGCTCTACGGCGGGAGCAGGACCTGCGGTCTGCCCTTGAGAGGAGGGCATGCGAGGATGGCCGGGAGGGTCGGCCTTTTGGGAACCGTCCGGTCAGGGAGGTGCTCGCGCGTGCACAGCCCGTTCGCCCCAATGCCAATCCAAGTGCTTCTGCCTCTGCTGGGCCGTCTGGCCCCAAGAAGAAGAAATCCAAGAAACATCGAAAGACGCAGGGGTCTGTGGTCGGGGCCTCGCTGGGAGGCGCGGGTGTGGGAGGGAGCCAGCGTGGGAACCCTCCTATGCCGCCGCCCGTGGCTGCGACGGCCTCGGCGGGTGGGGCTGCCGCTCGCCCGAAGTCTCCTACGTGCAACAAATGCTTCAACTGTGGGGAGGTCGGCCACTTTCGCTCGGATAGCAAGGAACCGGAGCACTGCCTGTTCTATGGGGATCCGTCGCACCGGGTCCTAGACTGCACGACCCGTTCCCCCCACCGCGAGCGCAGTACTCTGGAGCTTCTGGGGCACGGGATCGATCTGGGTTTCTATTATATTGACCTGGGCAAGGTGGCGTTGTCTGTGCCCCAAAACCTCGCCGAGATCCGTGTGTTGCCTGACCAGCACCCCCCCTCTCACAGTGGAGGTCACTGAGGACATCATCCGCGCGGAGTTGAAGTCGTATGACTCCGACTTCGTGTGGAACATGAGGGAGACTGCCCCCATGGTGTTCTCAGTGATTTTCCCGTCTAGGGAGGCGCTGCGGGCGCTGTCCTAGGGACAGTCGACGACCCTCCCCATCAACAACATTAAGGTGTCGATCCGTGAGTCCTACGTGCACCCCGACACTACAGCTGCGCTCTCGACCATCTAGGTGCGCATCCACGGCATCCCGGAGGAGGCGAGACAGGAGAAGTACATCAAGCTGATCACCCAGGCCATCGGCAAGTTTGTGGGCCTCGACGTGGCCTCCCTCCGTGGGCAGGGACCGGTGCGTGTCCAGGTCAGACACCCGGATCCGACCAAACTGGACTGCACCCTCCCGCCCTTCTACTTCGGCACGCCGGGCAGGACCCTTACCGTGGAGCTGGAGCGGGAGGAGGTGGGCTCTCGGTCCCCATCTCCAGACCTCTCGGAGCACCGCCGCGGCCCCGGGGATGGGGGAGCTGACCCGTCCAATGAGGAGGACTCGGAGGGCGACCTCGGCCCCTCTGCCCCGGCCCCTCCCCCCAGGGGGTGTCCCCCCCCCCCCCCCGCCGACTGCCGCGGGTGGGGTGGCTCCCCCGGTGACTACCCTGACCCTGGGGCCGGTCCTCACTCTGGCCCTCACCCCGGTTGACGTCCCTAGGGGTCTTCGTCCTGACCCTCTGATCCTGGAGGAGCTGGACGTCGCCCCGTATGGGTTGAACCTAGGTGAGGGGCTAGAGAACTTGGGACTCGCGGGTTGGGCTGCGGCGCAGACCTCCCCACTCTACGGCTCTCCGGCGGCTTGGTCTTCTCCTAGCGAGGGTTTGGTGGTGGCCCCTCCGTCCTCCCCTCGGTCTCCCGGGGCGGTGTGCTACACCCTCTCCTCGGGCTCTCCGACCGCTTTGCCCAGGAAGCTGCTGGCTGGGGCCCCGGCGACTCCGCCCCCTTTGGCAAGTGTGTCGCTCTCGGTCATCCCCGACACTCCCGAGGCGACGATCAAGTCCCACCCATCCCGGCTCCCGCGTCCACCCCCTTCCCGCGCTAGTGCTAGGATTGCCACTGCGAGAGCCAGGACTGGTGGTGAGGGGAGGGAGCCGACCGTTCTCGAGCAGGCGGAGGCGCTGGCAGCGTCCCATAACCTTGATCCAGGTACGTCATGCCCCCTTGTTCTCCTTCTTCTGTCACTTCCCCCCCTTCCGGATCTAGGTTCTCGGTCTTGGCAGATGTTCCTGTGGAGCAGTTAGGTTCTCGGTCTTGGCAGATGTTCCTGTGGAGCAGTTAGATATTGTGGCCAGGGACAGCGGGATCGTGTTCCGGGGTGAACGCGGTCCTCGCTTGGATCAGATTGCGGCACTGAAGGCGAGGGAGGCCTATGATGGTGTGCTGGTGGCCTCTTGTGCCCAGGCGGAGCAGGAGAGGCTGGCCAGAACCCGGGCCACCTCTAGCATGGGACTGCAGGGTCCGGTGACTAGGAGAGGCGGCCCCCTCGCCCGTTGAGTGTGGAGGCTTCCCTCACGACCCCCTAGGCGGGGGGGAAGAGAGGAAGGCCCCCCAAACCAGTGTCCAGGCCCTCGACCGGTGGTAGGGCCCGATCTGTCCCCCGTAAGGGGATCCCCCTATTAGTGATTCCCAATGAGTCCCCCGATTTTCCTATTAGATTGGAACATCCGGGGCTTTGGGAATGTTGGACGCAGGCAGCAGCTGAGGGATTACCTGAGGCAGGAAGATGTTGACATTGTGGGCCTCCAGGAGACGATTAGGCAAGACTTCTCGATTCCTGAGTTGTAGGGATTGAGCCGCCACAAGTTTGTCTGGCACTGGTTGCCGGCCACTGGTCACTCGGGAGGGATCCTATTAGGGGCGAAAGAGGATACCTTCGAGGTTGAGGACATGGACCGCGGGGAATTCTTTGTGAGTATGCTACTCACCCATAGACGATCAAACCTCAGCTGGGAGGTGATCATTGTCTATGGCCCTGCGGATCACCGTCGCTCCCCTGTCTTCTTGGCTGAGCTCTCAGCCAAGGTGGGGAGATGCACTAGTCCAGTAGTGGTGGCAGGGGACTTCAATCTCATTCGGTCCCCTGAAGAGAAAAGCTCGGATAACGTGGACCTATCTCGGGTGCGTATGTTCAATGACTGCATCGTTGATCTGGCTCTGAGGGAGATCTCTCGAGTGGGAGGCCGATACACCTGGTCTAACAACAGGGTAAACCCGATCAGGAGTGTGCTTGATCGGGTCCTGGTATCGGTGGAGTGGGAACTGGCTTACCCCTTGTGCTCGCTTCGGGCGGTTACGAGGGTTGGTTCAGATCATTGCCCGCTCTTACTCTCGACTGGTGGGGGGTCTCCGCCGCGGCCTAGTCGGTTCCACTTCGAGAACTTCTGGCTCCAGCAGCCGGGGTTTGTGGAGTTGGTTCAGGCAAAATGGAGCGCAGCGTCTTTGGCAGTGCTGAGGGCACGCACTGCGGTGGATGTTTGGCACTCATGTGCTCAGCTGGCCCGCCAGTTTATGCGTGGGTGGGGAGCTAACCTGGGTGCCGAGCTGCGGCGCAGAAAAGTGAGCTCCTCGCGTCCATCCAGGACTTAGATCGGGTTGCCGACGCGGCAGGCCTCTCTATGGAGGAATGGCTCCAGCGATATGCGTTGGAGGATTCCCTCATGGAGATTTTTCGCGGGGAGGAGACGTTTTGGCGGCAGCACAGCCGCCAAAACTGGCTCCTCAAAGGGGACGCGAACACTGCCTACTTCCATGCCATTGCGAATGGTAGGCGTAGGAAGTGTTCCATCCCCTGCCTGTGGGATGGTGGTCGTCTCTTGGAGGAGGCCAACGATGTCACCACCCATATTTACTCCTTCTATAAGGAGCTTTTCTTTGCTGGCCCCCGATCAGGGGTTGCGTTAGCCGGAGAATTCTGGCCAGAGGGGCCAGGGTATCCGCCGCGGAGAACCTGGAGCTCACGCTCCCGTTCCTGCCAGCTGAGGTTGAGCTGGCCGTCATGGAAATGAAGGCTAACTCGGCCCCGGGCCCGGATGGCCTCCCTATTGTGTTCTTCCAGAAATTCTGGGGGTGTATACAGGGGGTCATTATGCCCATGTTTCAGGAGCTTTACGTCGGCACCCTCGTGATGTCGCGCCTAAACTTTGGTGTGATCACCCTGATTCCCAAGGTGGTGGGAGCCACAGATATCCGGCAGTTTAGGCCGATCACAGTAATCAATGTAATCCAACGGATTATGTCCAAGGTTTGTGCGCGTAGGTTGGCGCCTATTATGGAGCGCCTGACGCACCCATACCAGTTTGCCTTTCTTAAAGGCAGATACATCCACGATGGGATCCTGGCGCTCCATGAGATTATTCACGAGGTAAAGGTGCGGCGCCAACAGGGCGTTTTCCTGAAGCTGGACTTCTAGAAGGCGTATGATAGGCTAGATTGGGTCTTTCTTCGCCAAGTCCTCCAGCGTAGGGGCCTTGATGACCGCATGATAGGGTGGATCATGCAGATCGTCATGAGCGGGAACACGGCAATAAACATAAATGGGGAGGTCGGCCCCTACTTCAAACCCATGTGTGGGGTTCGACAAGGGGACCGATCTCCCCAATCTTGTTTAATGCCGCGGTGGATGCCCTTGCGGAAATTATGGAGAGAGCCAAGATTTCTGGCCACATTTCAGGTGTGGTGGGGCATCTTATCCCGAGAGAGGGAGTTACCCACCTCCAGTATGCTGACGACACCATGCTTATGGTGGAGGGGTCGGAGCAGGATATCATTAACCTGAAATTCCTGCTCCTTTGCTTTGAGGCCATGTCTGGCCTCAAAATTAACTTTGACAAGAGCGAGGTGATGGTTCTTGGATATCCTTTGGAATCACAACAAAGGATTGCGGACAACCTTAATTGCCGACTGGCAACCTTCCCCATGAGCTATCTGGGGATGCCAGTCAGGGACACCAGGATTTTCTCTAGAGACTTGGAGCCCCTTATGGATCGGGTTAAGGCGAAATCCGAACCATGGCAAGGCAGGTTTACCTCCAAAGGGAGCAAGACCATCCTCATTGATGCCTGCTTGTCTAGCCTCCCCATGTATATCATGGGGATGTATATCCTTCAGGAAGGCGTGCACGCCAACTTTGACAAGAAACTCTCTCGGTTCTTTTGGATGGTGAATGACGGCCACCAAAAGTTCCATATGGTTAAATGGGCAGACATCTGCACCCCCAAGGAGCTGGGGGCATTGGGATCATTTCCTCCCGCCATATGAATGTGGCGCTGATATTACGGTGGGTCTGGCGGATCCTGATCGATGATGGTGGCCTGTGGTTGCAGCTGATCAAAGCGAAATACTTGCGTGGGCGCCCACTGCTGGCGTGTGATCGTCGGGAGGGATCTCAGTTTTGGAGATCTATCCAGGACATCAAGCCGGTGATCCGGAAGGGGCTTTCTATTACCATTGGAAATGGAAGAAGCACCATCTTCTGGCTCGACCCTTGGGTGGGTGGGCGCATCTTGCGCCTTGAGGCACCTGAGCTGTTCGCGATCTGCACGGAACCCCTGCTCTTGGTCGTTGACGCTTGCCAAGACGGGGTCTGGCAAGTCGCATTCCGCAGGAACCTTGGGGCTGCCGAGAGAGCTGCTTGGGAGGGACTTCGGGACAGCCTACCGCTGACCCAGTCCCAATCCCTAGATAGTTTGTCTTGGCACCTCTCGTCCTCGGGCGTTTTTTCGGTGGGGTCCATGTATCGGGCCCTGTTTAGTGGGTCGTCCATTCCCTGGACGTCCCCCCTTCCCTTGAAGATTAAGATCTTCCTTTGGCAACTGCTGCGCGATCGGCTTCCCTCGGGGGTGGAGGTAGCCAAGCGCCATGGCCCTGGCGATGGCCTTTGCCCTCTTTGTGCGGTCCCGGAGACGGGGCACCACATTTTCTTCTCCTGTCCCGCTGCTCGTTTCCTTTGGAACTTCACCCATGAGGCTTTGGGGCCGTCGTGGCGGGCCCCGGACCTGGGAGAATTCCTGGAAGCCAATGCAAACCAGACCGGTAGGAGGAGGCGCCTCTTCTGGTTCATATTTGCAGGAATGACCTGGACGTTATGGAATATCCGTAATAAGATGGTCATTGAGCGTGTCTTTCTTCGCCGTGCCTCTGACTCGACCTTCAAATTTCTTGCTTTTTTGCAGCAGTGGTACCCGTTGAGTAGGCAGCGGGACAGGGCGCGGCTGGACGGGATGATTGAGCACTTGATTGTGGCGGCGCGCCAACTTGCTTCTCCCTCCGGCCATTGAGCGTGTCTTCGGATAGTGTTTGTATCTGTGCGTTCTGGCATGTGTGTTGTGTTCTTTGTGGTGTGTGCACTTTGTGTTGGCTCGTGTTGTTCAAGTGTTCTAGACATTGTATGGATGCTACTTTATTTATAAAGCTGGGCGTATGCCTGTTTCGAGGAGGTTCAGATAAATCGGCAGAGACAAGTCGATCTGGACTGTGACAGCCGAGCAACAGGCCTACCCTCTGCAGATTTGCACGTTGCTTTGGTCAACACTCAACAAGCTAGCTAGCTAGGTTCAGATAACAGATACACCTTCCCTGACAAACCACGCCGAGAGATGCGATAAAATGGGTCATCGAATATCGACCTTGAAGGTGGAAAATGGACGAAGGAAATGCACTCTGAGGTCTGAGCCTCTGACGACGATTATTTATGTACCCTTCAAGACCAGCTTCTTCGACCATTCATGTTACTAGATAACAAATAATCAGTGAAAACCTTGCTTGCTAAAAATATGAAGTAGAAGGCAAGAGCAATTACTTTAATTCACACCAAACATGTAGAGTGTAATAACTCCTGCCACAATATATAATATTTTTCTGCGGGATATTGCCATTCAATTAGAAGGGAAGAAAAAATATTTACGGGAAGGTCTCTGACAAGACAAAGCAAATAAAGCAATGGCCAAAACACTAAACCCTGGTCGTCGGAGTCATTGTGTTTGTGAGTGCTCGTTCACAATAAGTCTGATCCGGGATAAGCCTCACTTCCTCCATCACAAGGAGTGCCTTATTCATGATAACTCATTTTCTCCCTTTCTGTCCAAATACCACAAATTTATGTATGAGATGATGCCACATGCAAATATCTTGTCGTCTTTGCTAAGATTTTTCATGGAGTCGTTCAGCCCAAGGTCCACGGGAATTGTCATCGATGTCGGAGTACAGATCTGATGGTTTGTCGCGGCAAGCACCAAGTCCCTTGCCGCAATCGTGAAGGAACACTTGTGGCAAAGATGTTGAACCGATTTCTGGATGGGTGTGACAAACATTGCAAATGGGGGATGGAGGACATC
This sequence comes from Avena sativa, assembly GCA_916181665.1. NCBI lineage: Eukaryota > Viridiplantae > Streptophyta > Magnoliopsida > Poales > Poaceae > Avena > Avena sativa. The sequence goes on from OV702296.1 coordinate 294,006,968, forward strand.
CTCGAAACGTCAGAAGATCAAAATGTCATTCATGATTGGCAATTTTTTTAAACAGGGGCAAAAGCTTTTGACCATACTATTAGTTAAGCAGAAGAGAATTTCCTAGTTAATTAACAAAAAACGGGATGAAAACCGTGACAATAAAACCACATGCAAACTAATCCCAAAGCATGCAAATCCCCAATCGCCTAGGCAGATCAAGCAACCCTCCAAACTAATCCTGAATCCTCTTGATCCTCTCTGGCCGCCACATGCAACAACATGGGGGAAACTAGAACTCCCCTCCCTTTATTTTTAGCACAGGTGACAAGGGACCTAAACCTGAGTTGGGATAAAGGAGTCTTAGTTGGGTTGAAGGCACACATTTTGGTTCCGCGCCCCTCCCCTCACGGATCTAATTACACCCAGTCTAAGACAGTAGATCAACCAACATCTAGAACACAAGGAGCTCCATACAATGGCATGTATCCAGTTTGAACGAACAGAAAAAGAGGTGTTTACCCCACGTGGATGGCAGTTTAGTCTTTGACGGTCCCCCAGCATCTTAGACTGTCTTATTTTATTGGGCAGTCATTTTATCTCGATTTTGGATGTTGGAAGTTATTGGTTTATGTGTATATACGTTATGTAGAGCCCGAGTGTATACTCTCAGAAGTTTTAACGTCTTCATACGATGTTTGAGTTGACAAAGATCTTATTATCCAAACAATTATAGGGGAAACCACACCAACATATACAAAACTGATATTTATTCCATTCAATGCAAGAAGAAATAATACAATAATAGTACATTCCTCACATTGGTCCTATGGGCTGAACCGCCAGGTTATTCAAGCTTATTACAACAACATGCTACATTCACCAGAATATACAACTTCTGGTGAGATTTACCGCTAGGATGCATATAAAATATTAAATATTTACCATCTTCGGAATTGAGGTTAGAAACCTCTGGCAAACTTGGACTTTAGAAGTTCCACAACCCCAGCGTCCACACGGAGTGCCTTGGTGAGCACGGGTGTGGGGATCGGTGGGTTGGAACCGAAGACTGTGAGCGGCACGAAGACAATACCTGGGTTCTGGCTGTTGAATGACACGACCATGGAGGCCTGGGTCTTGCCTACGTTGAACTGGAAATGCATGAGTCCACGCGGGATGAGGAACGTCTCCCCGGCACGCAGCACCTTGGAGTAGAGCTTGTTCCCAGAGTCAAGGCTACCGATGATGCCAACGAGGAGCTCACCTTCCATCACGATGCCGATCTCGGTGGCACGTGGGTGGATGTGCGGCGGGTTGGTGCCCCCTGGCGCAAAGTCGACGCGGTTCATGGACACGCCAAGAGTGTTTGTGTCAGGCCACTCAGCGACATCCAGCTCCGTCACGGCGGAGCCGTTGGGTGTGGACGTGTTACCGGCCATTGCTAGCTTGTATGAAAAGAGGAAGTCTTCACCGGCCTCTGACATGGGCTTGCAGGGGTGCCCGTTCACCGAGATCGCCTTGCCATCGAGGTCGGCGACGCAAAAGTCCTGCAGAGGGTCAGGGTCGGTAGCCAGAATGGATGGAGCTAGGAGCAGCATGGTGAACATGACAGCTAGGATTTTGGAGTACGCCATTTTTCGAGCTCGCTATGCAACAATCTTAGCAGCCTTAGCTAGCTAGGGCTTGTTAGCTAGAGTTTGGTGAGAGTGTACAAGGCAGTGGAAGCTAACTGTGTCGGATGAGTTGGTTTGTGAGCAATGGAGTTCTTTATATAGAAATGCACGCACGCAAGCATGCATGGAGTTAGCTATTTACTTGTCGCTACTTGTCGCTACATGAACCTTGTATGTGGATGTTGCTTTATTTATAAAGGGGGGCGAAAGCCTATTTCGAGATTTACTTGTCGCTACATGCATGTTTGAACACGCAAAGAGTGAGTATATTGAATTATTGGCGTGGAGAACTCACCCTCTGAGAAAACCGGAGCTGGGCTCAAGGTCAGAAGTCGTGGCCGTACCGGCTGCTAAAGAACGCGGGACCTATGAACAGAGACACCGATCGAGGAGTTTATTCCGATGGAATATTGTGGTTGGAAATAGTAAGATTCGTGCACACCTCTAGGGCTTGTTTGATTCATAGGATAGAAAAATTATAGGAATAGGAAAAACATAGGATTGAGATGTCATGCCAACTTGAACCCTATGGAAAGATGAATTTTGTTTGATGTAGCAAAAGAATTTTTTTATGAGGTATGATCTAATGTTTCTTTCCTATAGGAATTGCACTACAAGATTTCTATAGGATTAATTCCTATAGGATGTGTTTCTATGAATCGAACAATAACACAGGAAAAATTCACATAGGATTTAAATCCTACACAATTCCTATACAATTCCTATGAATCAAACAAGCCCCTACTCAGGGCGCTTCATGATTTCCAGTCGATGACTACAGTCTACAAGGGGTTGTCAGAAGAAATTGTTTGATAGATCCGAACGGCAGCATTTGTTGAATGGCTAGTATAGATGACTATCTATTAGTGTTAGAAGTATATGTACATGTTAAAATTTGATCTAAATTCATTAAAAGGATAACTTCTGACGAGTGGAGCGAGACCCGTCGCTGGAGGCTTCGGTCTTTTTGTAAGCCGCTAGCTGGGATAAGTCACATTTGATAATCCTGACGTTATGTAAACACTCTTCACGTAGTAAAGTTTTGTTGGCTGGCGTCCTTTGTTTTTCTCTCTATTTGGAGAGGTTTTCCACATGAAATCTTGTGTCCCTACTATAATTTCGATTTTGTTGTTCATTATTTACTTGTCGCGTTTATAACAGTGCAAATTGATATAAATTTTATGAAAGATAAAATATAGTAAAAACAATACTTGCTTTGTATCACGATTGCCTTCAGCTTTGGACATTAACATAGTTTTCAAGATGTATCTTTGACCGCTAATTTATATTTATAATATATGTATAACTTAAATAATATCATAAAAACTTGTTGTTTTGGACATGTCTTCAGTCAAAATTTTGAGGCTTTGTACTAGAGGTTAGGGTTTTAGATAGAACACATTAATGCACCGGAAGGAATACCAATAGCGAGAGTTTTTTGCGCGAATTACCAGAAAGAAGGAAGCTGGATAATTCAGGATTGCAATGCTATGTAAACATGAGCGGATCGCTGGTGGAGAACCTAATTCGCAGTTGTGTTGCCAATGGTGGTGGTCGTATGCTGTCGTGAATCGCTGATCACTTTTGTGGACCTTTTTGTATTATTTTATTTTTCCTTTTTTGGTTGTGTGTATACTTGATATCCAACTAAGTATTGACATTAGACTATTGCAGAGGTCGGTTGTAATTGATATTAGTATATCTTATTTATCGAGACAAAAACAAATATGTGTGACATGTTACTTGATGTAATTTAGAAGAGAAAATCTGTCAATCATATCACATTCACAACTTCATCATAGCATGAATTGTAAGATTGTACTTCGAGAAGGCAGGTGTCCCCTCCTCTCCCACCAGCTTATGAAACTGAAAACACAAGACCATCAGGATTGACCAATATCTCTTCGTGCATTCCGAACTGAATGTGAGATTCAGGCACATGGCTTAATAGGATTGGTGACCGACCGGAAAGTGGGTCCCGAGTACACACGAATGAAGACAAAGTGTGCAGAAAAGACTAGTATTAGTCTGTGGGACCAGTGTAGAAATCCTAGTAAGTTGTTAGGAATGACCCCTTCAGCGCCTGTTATTGGACGGGGTGTTACTCCGAAGGGGTCTCGGCCAATCCTGACCGTCCTTGTGTTTTCAGTTTCATAAATTTGAAGAAAGAGTACACCGGAAGCAAAGGTACTTCAAGATAATGCGGCCATATTGGCCATGACCCATGGGGCCGCTGTGGTTAAGGACTAACTTTTCGATCTTGGCAAGTTGTGTATCCGTAGAATCATAACGTGTTGATCTTGGCAAGCTGTTGATTCATAGAATTTTTGGTTTGAATTGACACACCTGCTGCGCGGCAGCGCGGGAAGGCGCCTGGAGAAGGAACAGCCTCGACGATTGGACGGTGACGCGCCGGAAACCTGCAGGGAACCGGGCCGGGGGAGGTGCATTCAGCAACAGTGTCGTTGATTGTCAAACATGCTGACAGTCTTGTTTCCGTTGCCTAGCTAGCGTCTCGGCTTCAGGGAGGGAATGTGTGGACAGTGAGGAGGATAGAGATACAGCCATATATCCGCATTTGATTTCATCACTGATCACGCACGTACGTAACCAATCAGGACATGCTCCCCTGTGAACGTATGTATCATTGGCATGTCATCGTCACAGCCACGAGAAGAATACAACAGTTTTGGTACTTTCAGGCTTCCATTTCTGACGAGTCATGAGTCGTCTATATGTGTGCCAATAATGTCGCAATTGCAGATAGAAGCCTGGACTGTGACAGTCCAACGCCTGCCCTCTGCAACTACTGATGATTTGCACGTTGCTTTGGTCAAGAAGCTAGCTAGGTTCTAATAACTGGTGCACATCCCTGCAGTCATTGCATCCTGGGTAAACGAAGGCGAAAACGGCAAGGGCGCTGCCGCCGAATGCGATAAAAAAAGAGGTCATCGATTATCGGTATGCATAGAAGGTGGAAACTGGGCGAAGAAAATGCGCTCTAACAATTATTTTGGTACTCAATCCTATCGAAATTAATGGACTTAGATTTTTCTACATTCGAATATATTTCGATATATTATATTCGAATCTAGACAAATCTAAATCCATTAATTTGAATCGGGGGACTATTTTTTCAAAAATTTAACCGATTTGGTAAAAATTATCACCAACAGTATAAAGAAGCTTAAAAGTAATAAAATTATAAATAAGTCGATTAATGAGACTACAAAAGTAGCACGAGCCAAAGCCGCGTCGTTGTCCTCGCCCTAGCACCTTAACTGGACAAACCTTGTCGTAGTAGAACTTTTTGTAGTAGATGACCAGAAGTTCTCGTGCTAAGTACCCAAAGAACCACCACAAAGATGAAAAATTATAGAGCGGAAGAGACTGACCTATAACCACACCAACAAATACAAAATGGACCGAATTTCAGGAGATTGGTCGGATCAACAACTCCACACGCCCTCCGCTGACGCTAGACACACCACCAGAGAGAGGGTAGGTCGGGAAGGACCTTATTCTGACTTCAGGATGTAGCCATTACCTCATCATCCCGAAGACACGGAAAAATAGTCTAAACAAAGAACAAAAAACCCTCACACCGGAGAGGTACTGGGTCCGCCACCCCTTCGAGGCCCCAAGTCCACCGGAAGCGGAACGGACCGACAACACCACGGACAAGGAAAACGGGACCCTAGACGAGTTTTCTGTCGGCCACCACGATCGCCCGGTCTCCTCCGCTCACATACCGGTTGATGTCGACTCGTCTAAACTAAAAAAGCAATCCATTATTTTGGTCTTTAAGACCAGCTTGTTTGACAATTATTGTTAAAAATGTCTTACTAAATAACAAATAGACAATGCAACTTCACTTGTTAAATATGTGAAACATAAACCAAGAGCATGGTTGGATGACATGATTGAGAGGAAGACCAAGGACACCCAACAGCGTCTCAACGGTCGTCTGCTTTATGTTCTCTGGAACGCCTGGAAGGAAAGAAACCGTAAAATTTCACCGAAAAACGCCTTAATTACATTGAGGTGGCCTCTATCGCTCGGGGCGACATCCAATAGAGGGAAAGGGCTTTCGGCACATTCGTGCAGGCTATCCCAGCCGAATCGTGGTTTCTGGCATTTTCCTACTTTAATATAAAAATGGCTTCTTATACAGTGTTCGTGGTTTTTTCTCCTTCTAATAGAAAAGACGGTGCTTCCGCCGGTTGCTCCAAAAAAAACCAAGAGCATTAACTTTCGCTCGCACCAAACATTTAATTGTGCAAGGATCTCCTTACAATGGCATGTTCTACCCAGTTTGAGCGAGCAGCAAAAGAGGTGTTTACCCCGCATGGATGGCAAATCTTTGACTGTCTTCCAGCACCTTAGAGTGCTTTATTTTGATTTTGGATGTTGGAACTATAACGTGTTGATCTTGGAAAGCTGTCGATCCGTAGAATTTTCGGTTTGAATGACACACCGGCTGCGCGGCAGCGCGGGAAAGCGCCTGGAGAAGCAAAAGCCTCGACGATTGGACGGTGACGCGTCGGAAGCCTGATGAGAACCGGGCCGGGGGAGGTGCATTCGCAACAGTCTCTCGTTGATTGTCAAACATGCTAGCTGACAGTCTTGTTTCCGTTGCCTAGCTAGCGTCTCTGTTTCAGGAAGGAATATATATGTGGACAGTGAGGAGGATAGACAGACAGCCATATCCGCATTTGATTTCATCACTGATCACGCACGCGCAGCCAATCAGGAAGGGAGTATATACTCCCTCCGATCCATATTATTTGTCACTAAAATGAATGTATCTAGACATGTTTTAATGCTAGATATATTCATTTCAATGACAAGTAATATGGATCAGAGGGAGTATCATTAATTGGCATGTCATCGTCACAGCCACACGATCGAGGAGCCATCTCTCTACTCTCTCCGTTTCAAAATATAAGATGTTTTAGGTTTGTGAAAAAAATATACCTAGACTTGTTTTAGTGTGTAGATTTACTTCAAAGCTAAGTGAACCTATATATTAGAAAAAGTCTAAAAACATTTGCTTCACAAAGCTAAAATATCTTATATTTTCAAACGGTGGGAGTACTTGCTATTTTCAGGGTAGGTAGCGACCGCCCCGCTTGTCATTTTCAGATTTCTATTTGCAGATAAATAAACCGGCAGATAATTCTGGACCGTGACAGCCGAACGGTTACTCCCTGCAGACTTGCACACGTCGCTTTTATTCAACAAGCAAAGGCTATGGTGAAATAGCACACACATCCCTGCAAAGACAGACTGACGGCGAAAATAGGAAGCGCACACAGCCGAAACACGCCATTCAAATGGTCACGGTCATAGATCTTGACTTGAAACGTGCCAAAAAAAATACTCAAAAGACATTTTTTATCCTCAAAATAGGCTTCCTTTCATATTCATTACAACCTCTGATCTACAATAAGTGTCACAGTTTTAAACTAACGCTCTTTTTATGGATCGAAGGGAGTAATAAAAAATAAAGTAAATTATACTAAATTTGTTCCATAGTCAGGCCCGGTCATAAGATTTCAGGGGCCCGGGACGAAACTAAAATTTTGGGCCCCATTATAGAACTTTTAAATAATATAATCCAATAAATAAAAATTTAGGGAGTCTCTTATTGCAATATTTATATTAAATATATTTTGAGTAAGCAAGCCGCCTCATTAAAAACCTTTCAGTCCCCTTAGGTACCCTGGTAAGGAAAAGAGTGTGTCTGAAACTTGTTGCTCCAACAGTGCAATTACATATTACCTCAGAAATTTCTTCTCACACTTCTAGATGCGAATTCATTGATGATGGTATCAATATCAATCTCATCTAATAATTTCTTCTCGATGCATATAGTAGCCAAACCATTTAACCTCTCTTGTGACATTGTAGACCTCAGATGGTTCTTCAACAATTTCAACTTTGAAAAGCTCCTTTCAGCCGATGCCACAGTCACAGGCAGAGTAAATAAGATCCGATAAGCAATATAAATATTAGGATAGCAATCGGCTGCTCTGACATACTCAAAAATTTCCAAACTAGTCATTGATTTATTTGGCAAAGCATACTGTAGAACACCTACCTCAGAAATTAGATCGTTTAACTCAACATCGCATGCACCACTTTCTAGAGATAAAGTGTGAGCAAGTTTAGTGCAACGATCTTTTATATGAGAACCATCCAATGACTTCAATGCTACCGAACTCATTAAAAACCCAAATATGCTTTGGAAGGATTGAAGTTCTTCAAACCTGCTTTTCAATGATGTGATTGCCATATCAACCATGACTAGAAAGTAATTTACTTTAAAAGCATCCTTAGCTTGCAAGATTTTTTCGTCATAGTCAATTTCATCAAAGTGCTTGTTCTTCTGAGATTTACGCTTTACTGGCAGTGATGGCTCTACGCCCATTTTAGATGCAATTTTCTTCGCAATGATCAAACTAGAAGCAAACCCATCATTTCTGAAATTTAGAAAGTAAGTACGTATACCTTCTATTTGCTGTAAGGTAGAGTCAATGCACATGGATGGGGATTGCAACTTCTTACTCACTCCATTTACAACAAATAAAATTTCATGCCAAATAACTAGACCAAATATGAACTCAAAGCTACCAAGTACTTCAAATAATTTTTTTGCATCAGTTCTATCATTGGGCTCATTTTCACGATCTTCACTCAACTCATACAAAGCTGACCTCAGTTGACATGGTTGATATATAATTGCCTTGACACTTTTGATCCTACTCTCCCAACGAATATTAGACAAAGATTTCACAGTAAAACCTTCCACATGGCGAAGCAAGCAACTCCATCGTTTGGTAGACCCAGCAAATAGAACATATATCCGTTGCATAATTTCAAAAAAAGAAACAGCTTTACCACAAGATTTAGCCATACCACACAAAGTGAGATTAAGACTATGACAAGCACATGGCATATACAAAGCTCTTCGATTTATTTTTAGCAATCGACTTTGCACCCCTTTGTTTTTACCTTTCATATTAGAGCCATTATCATAACCTTGACCTCTAATGTCATCAATATTAAGACCATGGGACTTGATGGATTCAACCAATACATCAAAAAGCCCTTCACCAGATGTGTCATGCACCACCAAGAAACCAAGAAAGAATTCCTCAATTTTTATGCTGCCATCAATAATATGAACACATCGAACCAACAAACTCATTTGTTCTTGGTGACTAACATCTGGAGTATAATCAAGAATAACTGAGAAATATTTGGCCTCTTTAACAATCTTGATAACAGAACTTGTAATGCTAGAACCCATGAGAAAAATCAACTCATTCTGAATTTTATGGCTAAGATAATGATGATGAATCTCTTTGTTTTGAATGCGTCTGATGTGTTCTTGCATTACCAAGTCAAACTCGGCAACCATCTCAACACAAGCTAAGAAATTACCATTAAGATCATTGTAAACCTGCTCACTAGATCCTCTAAATGCCAAATTACGTTTACCAAGATATTTCACAATAGCAATTATTCTTAACAAAACTAGTCTTATGCGCTCCTTCTCCTTTGTGATCTGGTGTTGTATATCTTTATCAATTGTCTCATGGTTGCTCAATCTAGTTCTCAACTCACTCCAAGAGTTCATGTTGGTAATATGCTCTACACTAGCTTCATGTTCTTGCAGCTCTTTGTGATGTGTTTCCAATCTCTAAAGCCATTATGCCCTAGTGCACTCTTGCACTTGAGAGGATTGAACAACTTACAGCAATCTGTCAACGTGTTTTGAATATACTAACCATTTGCGATCACGTACCTCTCCATTGCTCATTTTTTCTAGAGTAATGGGCATAAGAAAAATGTCTTAATTTGCGATCTAACGGAAACTCAACATTTTCTTTATCTAATAGGACCCTTCTCCACTAATATGTCCCTTGCTTTGTTATCAAGACTAGCCCAATTTGCCGGGTCATAAATATCCACACCAACTGGTTCCGCATCAACATTAGCATGTTCTGTAGGAGATGAATTAAATGCGTGCTCAAAATCACTCACATTGTTATCATCCATGCCGACGTCAATGTTTTCTTCTTCTAGATTATCATTAGTTTGCTCCTCCACAAGAACTAACGCCAACTTGTCTAGGTTTGTTGAAATGCTCGTGTTACTCTTCAAAAATTTGTCAAGAGCTCCTCTTTGTGATTCTATCAGCGCATTTGTTTCTCTTCTTCGTTTCCTTTTCGCACTACCGGATGGACACTTTTTTGGTGGCATAAGACCCTTCTTAGGTGCCATAACCACGCTGAAAATAAATAGACAAATACTAATCAAAATTATATTAGTTAATCCTTCCGGCCCATATTAATTGACTTGGATTTGTCAAAATTTAGATGAACCTATATACTAAATAGTGTCTAGATTTATTAAATCTAGACAAATTTGAGTCAATTAATATGGGTCGAGGGAGTAGTAAACTAGGGCATGTACTACACAGAGAATTAGAGAAGAGAACTAAGACTACCTTCTGTAAAAGAACGGACGAAAGGTTGTTTGACTTGTTGTTGTTGGCAGGTTGTGACTTGTTGTTGTAAAAGAACCAGCTCTTCAATGTTGCCTTGAACTCGACTAGCAGTTGGACCGTTGCCTGTTGGAGAACTGCCAGCGACGAGGCCACGAGGTCCAGCAGGCAGCAGCGATCACAGACGACCGAGATATAAGAGATCAGATTCAGATCGGAAGACGGCGGTCGGTGGGCGGACGACAGGCGTCTTGGGCGTGGCGTTCGCGCCGGGGGTGGAAAACGAACAGACAGAGCTGCCGAGGCGATCTGGTCTAGCGATCTCGTCTCGATGCGATCTTTCCGGACCGGTTTCCACTCAGCTTCTAAGCTGTCAATTTTTTTTGGCTGGACAGAGGTATTGGCCTTCATAGAAACATACCAGCGGGGCCCCTGAAAAATTTGGGCCCGGGACAGCTGCCCCTCCCGCCCCCACCTTGGGCCGGGCCTATCCATAGTATTATAGTATTTTTTAGCAAACTAATTAAGTTTGACTAAAGAAACTATAATTTGGAACAGGGGTAGTACTACTTACGTCTTGTTTGTGATTTTATGTGGTGTGCTTCGCTCTGTCGGATATACCCCAAACTTGTGACAATGCGGCAGGTTTTTTCCCATTCATAGATTGGAAGTTTATTCAATAGAAGTATTTTCTTCTCACCCATTTGACCCGGCTCTGTAACCTACCCGGGATGCACCTACAACCAGCATCATCCGTGCCTTGAGAAATAGAAGAGCAAGAGAGAGAAAAACCAGTCAAGTGAATTTGATTTCAAATCCTCAAAACTCTGATGATGGCAACAGTCCATTTGAAATGGAATTTAACCTTTTTGAACATGACAATTCTTGGCAGCTCGACGGGTGCTAATCACCGGATAGTGTGGGTTGGGTGGGAATGGATTAGGTCGAATGGGTGAAACATAAGACACCTATAACGAGTACACATCTAATATATGTGGCGACTAACTCATTGTCCATGTAGCAATGATAGGCGGGCCATGCTACCAAAACTTTTGCTTCAGTGTCTCCCCCTTCCTTCAAACTCACGAAACTGAAAACACAAAAACGGCTAGGATTGGCCGATACCTCTTCCTGCACTTCGAACCGAAGGGATATCGGCCAATCCTGGCGGTCCTTATATTTTTCGGTTGTGAGTTTGAAGGAGGAGGACACCGAAGCACACATCACTAGCAAATGGTTGGTGAATGGCTAAATGGGTTAAAACATTACATAATGTCTAAAGTTCAATTTAACATATGGCATGAAACAAAATAGGAAATCACTATCACAAAATAACAACATGGAGGTAGATTGGCGAATTCAATTTAAAAAATATATGTTTGATGACAGATCATGAATGCTAAAGAATATTTATTCGATACAAAATATGATAGGCGGGCCATGCTATATGATACCCAGATCTCATTGTGCGCCCTACATTAGTGTAGCACCCATTGCTTGAAGGTCGTCTAGATGGTTGATGTGGCGGTTCAACTGCAGCTACCCAATGCAAAGGATTGGGCTCTTGGTCCGCAGCGTTGCATCAGTGACCTCGAGTACGATAGTGCACGGTGGGAACTTATCTATGAGTTGCTTCACAGTTTGTGATTTGTGCACACTGTCTTGATTATTTGGTGTTGTCCACGTCAAAGCCATGTGCTTGGCGACTATGAGCATGGGGATCGAATTATTCAAGCACTCTTTTTTTTGTCGAGATTTGTTGCTCGCTTTGGCGGGATATTTTTTTCCTTTCTAGTTTTTCGTTGTCTCGACTAGGTATTGGCATTATGTTGTTGCATGGTAATTGATATAATCCAGATAGTAATATATTGCTCTCTATAAAAAAAATACTAAACTGATATTTATTGCAACAAAACCATACTCATCGCATTGGTCATGAGATCTGAACCGCGAGGTTATTACACATCTTATTGCAACTCCATACTACCTTAACCAGAAGCTTGATATTGGGCTTCTGTTGTACATAAATTATCAAATTACACAATTGGCTGCAATATATTGAGTTTTTTTCATTTGATGCTCTTAGATTTGACTTTAAACCCCACTGGCGAACTTAGACTTGAGAAGTTCCACAACCTCGGCGTCCACACGGAGCGCCTTGGTGAGCACGGGCGTTGGGATGGGCGGGTTGGAACCGAACACCATGAGCGGCACGAAGACGATGCCGGGGTTCTGGCTGTTGAAGGACACGGCCATGGAAGCCTCAGTCTTGCCAACATTGAACTGGAAGTGCATGAGCCCGCGCGGGATGAGGAACGTCTCCCCGGCCCGCAGCACCTTGGAGTACAGCTTGTTCCCAGAGTCGAGGCTTCCGATGATGCCGACTAGAAGCTCACCTTCCATGACGATGCCGATCTCAGTGGCACGCGGGTGGATGTGCGGCGGGTTGGTGCCCCCTGGCGCAAAGTCGACGCGGTTCATGGACACACCCAACGTGTTCGTGCCGGGCCACTCGGCCACGTCCAACTCCGTCACGGCCGAGCCGTTCGGTGTGGATGTGTTGCCGGCCATTGCTAGCTTGGACGAGAAGAGGAAATCATCACCAGCCTCAGACATGGGCTTGCACGGGTGTCCGTTCACCGAGATTGCATTGCCATCGAGGTCGGCCACGCAGAAGTCCTGCAGAGGGTCAGGGTCTGTGGCTAGGATTGATGGAGCAAGGACTAGCATGGTGAACAAAATCGCTAGGGTTTTGGAGGACGCCATTTTGGAGCTCGCTATGGAAGAAGCTTAGCTGTAGCTCGGTTGTTCAGCTAGAGTTTTTTGGAGTGTCTGAAGAAGTGGTAGGTAGGTAGCTGTTGTGGATGAGTTAGTTTGTGAACAATGGAGTCCCTTATATAGGGATGCATGCATGGACACGCGAGGCTGAGTTTATTTGAGGCGGGACAATGCAATTTCCCTCGTAGGAGGGGCCCCCGGCACCATCTCTACTCTCCATTTGTTGGAGATTCATGCTATGCGTTTTACAAAATAACCCCCCCCCCCACCTCATCTCTCAGGCAGGCTGCAGTTTTTCTATCTAACCCCTAACGTTTTCGGATATTCTAAAAAAAATCGCTTGCTTGTCTCCTCACAATCGATAGTCTTATGCACGTTGTTGTTTCTTTTTCATCTTATTTTTTCTCGTACAATTTCAGGAATATTCAACAACTTTTTATGTACATTTTTTATTCTAAAAATGAAACATGTATAATTTGTTTTTTCAACAATTTTATTTAATAATTTTTATTCTTATACTTTTTATTTAACAATATTTAGACACTCTTACTTTGTTTCATCCTAGATTCAGAAGTTTCATACAAGATTCACATGTTTTACAAACTTGTGTCTGCCAAGTACAGAACTTGTACACTATTTTTTTTTAAGATTTATAAATATTAATATATATTTATTATTCACTAAACATTCCAGATTCATAAATTTAATCAATAATTTTTTCTACACACACGTTTATTTTTCTTTTTCACCTCATTTTTCTCTTAAAATTTTAGGAATATTCAACAATGTTTTTATGTACATTTTTATTCTAAAAATGAAACATGCACAATTTGTTTTTTGAACAATCTCATTTGATAAATTTTATTCTTGTACTTTTTATTCAACAATATTTAGACACTCTTACTTTGTTTCATCATAGATTTAGAAGATTCATACAAGATTCACATGTTTTACAAACTTGTTTCTGCGAAGTACAGAACTTGTATACTAAATATTTTAAAGATTTATAAATATTAATATATATTTATTATTCACTAAATATTCCAGATTCATAAATTTAATCAAAAAAATTCTACGTTTCATTTTCTTTTTCACCTTATTTTTTCTCTTAAAATTTCAGGAATATTCAACAATGTTTTTTATGGACATTTTTTATTCTAAAAATGAAACATGCACGATTTTTTATGGATATTTATACAGTGCAGATCATACATACAAAATCCAAAAAACATTAAAGATTCATACAAGTTTCAGTAGATTATTACACACATGATTTAGTCTAGCTACAAGCAAGATCAAACATCAGTTTCATACATGTGTCACCTGTTAAGATAAAACAAGTAGTCTCACGACCTTAATCTGATATTAAAAATCATTCAAGAAATCATACAAGTTTCATCCATAAACAGAATATGGAAAGAGGAAATACATATTTCATCCGTGAACTAGATATGGTTATTTTTCATACATGTTTCCAACATCACTTTTTAAAGAATTCATCCAAACAAGAAACTCAAATCAAGATCCAAGCACGAATGAAAAGAAAGGATCCAAACATGAACAAAATCCATACAAGATCCATGTCAAAAATTTGATAATACATTATATCACGAATTTAATCAAGATTGAATAAAGGAAAAGTAGGGGCCCCAGATCCACGAATTTAAACAAAATCCATACAAGATTCAATAAAGATTCAATCAAGATTCAACCACGAATTTAATCCAAACAAAATATTCAACCACGAAATGGATCCAAGCATGAAAAAAACCAAAAGGAAAAGTAGGGGCCCCAGAAAAACTACAAACTGGATCCAACCACAAACTGGCTGCGTGGGCTGGGGGTTGGTGTGGGCCGGTGGGGTGGTCATCCTCTCCCCTGGACTGCGGATGAAATAACAAAAAGCAGGAGGGCTTAAATATAAACGTGCGACAGACGATGACCGCGTTGACCTTGCACGGATCTCCAAATAAATGGTATAGATGGTGCCGGGGACCCCTCCTAGATGTGGTAAATCCGCTCTCATTTGAGGCGTTGCTATCAAAGTCAGCAGTCAAGGCCATCCTGGCTGCTAAGGAGGGACCTCCGGACACACAACGATGAGCCCACAAGTTACATCTAAATGGAGTATTGCGCTTGGAAACATATGTTGATAATATTCGTGCGTACGTCTACGTACTTGTCCTCCATCTCATCTCTAGGCTTCTTCTTTCCTAGTGGCAATATGAGATGGAAGCTACTCAAGCTAGGTGAGTATACTCATCCTCGGTCTCATCTCTAGGCTTCTGCTTTCCTAGTGGCGATATGAGATGGAATCTAGATCTAGGCTCACCTCCAGAAATTCAGACTAGATGTGCTCGTTTACACTGCTTTTGGGTTTTGTTACCAATCTCTGCTTCGAATAACCATAGCCTCTCCAACCAACAGCCATGGAGGGAAATTGCTTTTTAGTTTGGTCCGCTCGATTATTGTCGAGAGTCTACATGAACACTTTGATCATAGTCTAACACGTGTTTAACCAGTAGCTATGAAAATCTTGCAAATTCCACTTCTCTTTTTTTTCATGCAAACTAGCCGCTATGTACTAGTGAGATGCCACTTCCACATATCGTTCAAGCCCTCATTGCAAGATAGACAAACAAAATAATTTTCTTGGTTTTGAAATTCAGGGACAGATCATAGATTAAAGACAATATTGTGCGCGTGTGTGTGTGTGTGTGACAGATACCCATCATCTTGACTCGATCGACTGCAAGTTGGCAACACAGGTTCGTTAATCGTCACAGTGTAGTGACAGCCATGCTTTCGTTGTTTCGCTAGCGTCTACGAATAAGCCTCGAGGATAATAGACAGAGGAGAGCCATCAGCCATGCCGGTATCATATATCTGCATTTGCTTTGCTCACTGATCACGTGTACGCATGCAGCCAACAGTATCCCGTGTGTTGTGGCGATCAGATATCTTCCCGTGTCCGTGATCTCCGATCGAGCGACGATTCGTTGCCTGACTAATATTTGGCGTGAGCTAAACGCTCTATTCTGGGTGTGCACACTAGTGCAGATAAACCAGCTGCAGATCGGTCTCTGGAGCCGCTACCTTTGCACACTTTTGCTACGACCGACTGCTGTTAAACTTTTCTCAGCACGTAAAATAACAGGATCTTAATTAAATAGCTAGTGTTAAAGAGTTGTCGAGTTCCAGCAACCGAAGAGCATCATCCGGTTCAGAACTCAACCAAGTCATAGTACGGTACTGTACTCTCGCGAGGGATGCAAGATAATCACTATCCCTAACCTGTACAAGGCCCACCTTAGAAAACACACACACACTCTCTATCTAGTTTAGCTAGATCTCGAATTTCATTGATCCATTGGAAGAAGGAAACGACGCGTATGTACTCGCTGAACTAATGGCGTCAGTAAGTGAGCTCATTCTGTCTTTATAATGATCGGCAACTCACAGTGTTGCATAGAAAATTCTAGGCCCTCGATGCAAGCATGAAGCTCGGCTTCGAGAGGTGCACGACAGATCTCCAGAGAGTCAGAGACCTACCGGCCATGAAAATCGGTCCGCCATCCGAATCACGCAGGGTCATTCATGCACCAGCCGATCCGTCTTTAATAGACGAAGATCTGTCGATCGTAAGCTTGAACCACAGTTGGGGTGGCTTGCTCAAGGGTTTATCAGGCGCCTTCTCAACCACCGCCCTCTGTGGAATAGCATCATCGGCGTCGACATTTGGGCCCTTCCCTTTCTGAATACACGTAGTGGTTTTGGTCTTCCTCAATACTCAACGTGATCAGTGTGCCATGGCTACCACATGTAATTTGTACAATAATTTTCCGCCATATTTTACATGCATGCAATCCGCCATATTTTACATGCATGTAATTTGTACAACTCCATATCACCAAAAAATCATTTCTGTTTCAGAGTGTTGACAACCATGATTAGCTGGTTCACCACCTTAGGTAGATCCTAATCACCACTCGAACCGCTAGATCCTAGACTTAATTTGAGAAACAAAGCGATATGACATTCATTAGGTACCTATATAATACATGCCAGTTTCTGTGATGGCCTGGTGCGGCTTCCCCGTATCACATTATTCTCCTGCTCGCTCAAGCTCCAGCTAGCAAATCATGGATCTTCACTACTGGGTAATAGCGTCACGTTCCAGTTCGCTCTCGATCTCCGTATAGTCAACAAGTTTTCCTTCCGGTGGCGATTCTGTGCCAAGCAATTTGTCCGCAACCATGTGGGTAATTAAAATTATCCCTGCAGTCCTCAAGCACTCGCTGATTGTTACCCCTCGTCGGTATGAGCGCCTAGTTCATTACAAGGAACAGAGCTGTAAACCATTGTACTTCATCCGAACCATATTACTTGTCGTTAAAATGGATGTATCTAGCACTAAAACATGTCTAGATACATCTATTTTAATGATAAGTAATATGGATCAGAGGGAGTAAGTAGATAGAAAGAACAAAAGAACAATGATGATATATATTACCATTGGGGGTCATTGGGTCTAGGGTTGACTTGCACCGATAGATACTCCAGCATCATCTGGTTTTCTGTTTAACAGTTTTTTCTTTTTACAGAACAGTTTTATTAGTTGTTTTAATTGTTTTGCTTAGTTTTTTAAGCAATTTTTCACATAGTTTTCTCTATTCAATATTTTCAATGAATATTTGTTTAGAGAATGCAATAGAGGCAGAATTTTGTTTTCTGTAAAGTTTAAAGTTTTATGAATGTTGTAATATTGCTTCCGCTGCAAATAGTTGATTTAAATTGCTAGAATGCAATAAAGTGTTTATTAAATTTTGTTTTAAACTGATTTAAAATTGATTATGCTCCATGTTATTAACTGACCAACGTTATTAATAAACATTATCATGATCCCTTTTATTATGTGTTAAAGGTGTATTTAATTTTATTTTTACCCAACGGTGATATAACTTTAAATGGCACAAACAATTGCATGCTTAATTTATATCAACGTTGGATTAATGCATACAGTTGTTTTTGGTTGTCTCACATCTTTTATGGTTTTCAGGAGGTCTTAACCTCATGAGCTGCCTGAAGGACATTCCCCTGCTCAGAGGAGATAACTATTCTGAGTGGAGGAAAAAGGTAGATCTGGCTTTTGTCTGCGCCGAGGTGGACTGGGTTGTTGAAACCAAACAGCCAGTCAAGCCTAAGGACCCAGTGAGGGATGATACTGAGGACAATGCTGCATGGGAAAAGAGAAAGAGAGACCATGCTCCAGTGAAGCTGGCATACTCAATAGATAACCAAAAGTGGGTCAATGCAAACAAAAAGTGCTTGACCTTTGTCAAGAATATGATTGAGAACACAATAGTGGGCTCAATCGAAGAGTGTGCCTCTGTTGGTGAGTACCTAGCAAAGATAAAGATGTATGCAACCCAGCTGCTAAAACAGCTGGTGACAGAGAAGTATATGAGAGGGCCACATGGCATTAGAGAGCACATCTTGAGGATGAGCAACATGGCGGCTAACTTAAAGCCCATGGATGCTGACCTCGAGCTCAAGCCTGCTCTATTGGTGCATCTTGTCATGGCCTCTCTTCTCCAACAGTTCGAGAACTTCATCATTAACTACAACATGTCCCCTGAAAAGTATGACATTGAAAAGACCATAGGGATGTGTTCTGAAGAGGAAGAAAGGCTTAAGTCCATTCACGGTGGTTATTTAAACTACGTGAAGGACAACAGGAAGAGGACCTTCACCAACATCAACCATGGTGGCTCCCCTTCCAAGCCACTGGCAAGGGCCCCCTACAGTACCAGCATCAGTATCAGCAGAGTCTCCCTGGGGACAAGGACCAGTGTCGCCATTGCAAAAAGCCTGGTCACTTTAAGAAAGATTGCCCAATATGGCTCAAGTCCATAATGGCAAAGAACGGTAAGACATAGTTTCTTTTGTAAATGAATCCTTGTATGAAAAGTTTTCTAAATCTACTTGGTGGATTGACTCTGGTGCAACTGTTCATGTGGCCAACTCTTTACAGGGATTTCATTCGACAAGGAATTTGCAAAGAAGAGAAAGACTCATTGAGGTCGCGAATGGGGTTCAAGCAGAAGTGGAGGCTGTTGGCAACATTCCTCTAGAGCTAGCTGATGGCTTTACTATTTTGCTTAAGGATGTTTTATTTGTTCCAGAGGAATGTCGCCAACAGCCTCCATTTCTGCTTGAACCCCATTCGCGACCTCAATGAGTCTTTCTCTTCTTTGAAAAGTCCTTGTCGAATGGAATCCCTGTAAAGAGTTGGCCACATGAACAGTTGCACCAGAGTCAATCCACCAAGTAAATTTAGAAAACTTTTCATACAAGGATTCATTTACAAAAGAAACTATGTCTTTACCGTTCTTTGCCATTATGGACTTGAGCCATATTGGGCAATCTTTCTTGAAGTGACCAGGCCTTTTGCAATGGTGACACTGGTCCTTGTCCCCGGGGAGACTCTGCTGATACTGATGCTGGTGTTTTAGGGGGCCCTTGCCATGTGGCTTGGAAGGGGAGCCACCATGGTTGTTGTTGGTGAAGGTCCTCTTCCTGTTGTCCTTCACGTAGTTCAAAGAACCACCGTGAATGGACTTAAGCCTTTCTTCCTCTTGAGAACACATCCCTATGGTCTTTTTAATGTCCTACTTTTCAGGAGACATGTTGTAGTTGATGACGAAGTTCTCGAACTATTGGGGAAGAGAGGCCATGACAAGATGCACTAGTAGAGCAGACTTGAGCTCGAGGTCAGCATCCATGGACTTTAACTTAGCCGCCATGTTGCTCATCCTCAAAATGTGCTCTCTAATGTCATGTGGCCCTCCCATATATTTTTCTGTCACCAGCTGTTTTAGCAGCTGTGTTGCATACATCATTGAAGAGCCAGTAAACTGGCTCTTTATCTTTGCTTGGTACTCACCAGCAGAGGCACACTCTTCGAGTGAGCCTACTATTGCGTTCTCAATCGTATTCTTGACAAAGGCCAAGCACTTTTTGTTTGCATTGACCCACTTTTGGTTATCTATTGAGTATGCCAGCTCCACTGGAGCATGGTCTCTCTTTCTCTTTTCCCATGCAGCATTGTCCTCAGTATCATCCCTGCTGGGTCCTTAGGCTTGACTGGCTATTTGGTTTCAACCCAGTCCACCTCGGCGCAGACAGAGGCCAGGTCTACCTTTTTCCTCCACTGAGAATAGTTATCTCCTCTGAACAGTGGGATGTCCTTTAGGCAGCTCATGAGGTTAAGACCTCCTGAAAACCATAAAGATGTGAGACAACCAAAAACAATTGTATGCATTAATCCAACATTGGTATAAATTAAGCATGCAATTGTTTGTGTCATTTAAAGTTATATCACCATTGGGTAAAAATAAAATAAAATACACCTTTAACACATAATAAAAGGGATCATGATCATGTTTATTAATAACGTTGGTCAATTAATAACATGAAGCATCATCAACTTTAAAACATTTAATCACATCTTTTAAAACAAAAATCATTTAAACTCTTTATTGCATTCTAGCAATTTAAATCAACTATTTGCAGCGGAAATATTATTACAATTAATCAACTTTTTTAAAAAAACTTTACAGAAAAATTATGTCACTTTTATATTCTCTAAACAAATATTCATTGGAATAAAATGAGTAGAAAAAATTGTATTAAAAAATGCTCAAAATTGAGCACAAAACTGTCAAAACTGCTTCTGTAAATAAAAACAAAAACTTTAAAAGGAAAAAAGGGCCCAGCTGCACCCAGGCCCCTCCCTGGGCCACGGCCCATGGCCAGCATGCCGCCGCATGATGCAGCGACCTATTTGTCGCCCGCTCGTCAGAACGCAGCGGCGCCCGCCAGCGGCCTGCAGCCCGCTTGGCCTGCTATCGCTCCAGGTTGGACTGCCCGGCGCCATCCTGGTCGTCCGTGGCTGTTACCCTAGATCCGTCAGTCGGGAGCAACTTTCGCGGGGTCAAAACCATCTGACGGTGCCCCCTCCAGAAACCCTAATCCATTCCCCCCCACTCCCCCTCGAGCCCCCTAGCCGCTCCACCCTCTCTGGCGGCGCTGGCGAGGCGAGGTGGCCGCCCCGCGCTGCGACGGCGCCGGCGGCGAGCCCCTCCCTCTGCCTACGCCGCATCCCTTGTCTATCTCTCGTTAGCAGCAGTGGTGGCGCCTCGCCCCGCGCGTGGTGAGCAGCGGCGGCCCCTGCTTCTTTCTCTCTAGAGGCGGCATGTCACGGGACGGTGAGGAGGCCCCGCCGCCCGGCGCTTGCCGGCGACGAGCCCCTTCCTCCCTGTGACGCGAGCCCCTCCCTTCTCCTTTCTCTGTTTCCACCCTACTGAAACCATCTCCACTCCAGTGAGGGAGCAGAGAGAAGCACGGCAGTCGGTGGCGGCTCCTTTGCCCCTCTTGCCGACGACCGGAAAGCGGCGCAGCGATGGCCGGTGTCCCCCTCCCCCCCTTTTTTTGTTGTTGGCTTTTCTTGAATCGGGCTTTGGGGAAATCTTTGTGGGATCTGGGGATTTGCTCGAGGAGGATCTAGGTTTAGGGTTTTCCTTTTTGGGGTTTCTTTTGGGGCTTTAGATCTAGGGTTTTGCTTTGCCCCCGAAGGGGTTGGTTCTTCGTTTAGATGTCTCCGTAGGATGCCCATCTAAATCGAGAGGAACGGCGCGGTCGTGAGGCAGGCGCACTTTAGATCTAGGTTTTTCACTTTTGATTTCCTTTGCACCGAACAAATCTAGCCACTATGGCTCTGATACCATTGTTGAATTCTATTTGCATCAACTAGTCTAGATCTATTCGGTAGCTCTTTGCCTCTGCATATCTAGACATGAAACTGAGAGAGGGAGAGAGGGATATGAGAGGAGAGGAACCACCTGCGCCCTGGCTCGATGTGCACGAGCCAGAGGGGATGCCGGAGTGGGTGCTGCTGCTAGTGGCCATAGGGAATAGGGCAACGGCGTGGGTGTGCGGTGGTGGCAAAGCTTCCCGTCGGCTCACGCTAAGCCTAGATCGATAGGGATGTAGGTGGGATGAGCGGCACAACGACGAACCTCGTGACGCGTGCTGCCGGTCCCTCACCACTTTATAGCGCGGCGACAGGGACCCACCAATCATGATAAGGTTGAGCGCCCCCGACCGTTAGGCTCGAACAGGACAGATCAATCTAACATACCAAACTGTCAACAATGGTGTTCTTCCGTTCAGTCTCAGCGAGCGCGATGTACAGCTCATCTTTCATCTTCTGGATGCTAGCGCTTTTTCCGTCTTCGCTGGTGAGGGTCTGCAGCAGCCAGCAGGAGAAAGCACAACATTGGATAATATGCATGATTCCTTTTGTAAAATTGATGGAAGATTAGTTGCTAATTAAGGATCGGGTTGACTACATACATAAAATAGCTTTGCCGGTAATGCGATTCATCTTTTTTTTTGCAGGTTACAAGATCAGGGTCAAGAAATTAAGAAACCTTTTTGGTGATGCTTGCAGTCCAAGGGTGAGAGAGAGGCTTGCCGCTGTGGATGAGCCTCGGCCGTGCCTCCCCCTCGATAGCCGTCCGGGCTCGCTGAAGTGCGCCGCCTCCGATGGTCCTCCTCGCCGCCGCGTATCGAAGCGCCGCCGCCGCGGACATTGCGCACTATTTTTCTCTTTCTCCGATCCTCGCGCGTACTACTTGTGCACTATTTTTTCAGGGTATATATACGTCGTGTGTACTTATACATATGGGCCTGAGTCCGACACGTCAACGTGTTCATTTCCGGTTTCCGTTTGGACCACAAGTTTGGGTTGGCCTAGTACTGAAAAGCATTAGAGGCGTCGTTCCATGACAAAAGGCTTGTTGGAATTGCTCGTCAAACCCAGCCCAGTTACAACGTGACGCGCGTGCCAGAGCATCCGGCCCGTCGAGCCAGGCATTGAGAGCTTTTGTGCTGCCTAAGCTCTTCTTTTTTGTAAAATTTTACTAATCTATTAATAATCATAGCAGTACGAAAAGTCTCAAAAGTAATAAAGTTATAAATAAATCGCGGTCTTCGCAGCCTCTCTTCCCGGTGCAACGTGAACAAATAAACCTCGACGAAGTCATGACTGCCTTCCCGGCCAAGGTTGTTTCCTTCCCCGGAAGATACCTGGGCCTCCCGCTTCACATCCGTCGTCTTCGCAAAGTGGACTTCCAGCCTCTCTTCGATAAAAATTTTGGGAAGCTCCCAGGATGGTAAGGCAAGAACATTGCTTGCCCGAGCAGAATTACCCTCGCCAAGTCGGTTCTCATGGCCACAGCAATATACCACTCGACCGCCATTCCGCTTTCCAGCTGGAGACAAAAGAAGATTACAAAGATTGTCAGAAACTTCGTTTGGGCTGGAGACGAAGACGAGCATGCTGCGAATGGAAAGGCGCTAGTCAACTGGAAGACCGTTTACAGACCTAGGGCTTTGGGTGGCCTTGGGATGCCTGACATCGAGCACACTGGGCGGGCGCTGAGACTCCGGTGGCCCTGGCTACAATGGACCAACCCCGACCGCACCTGGGCGGGATCTAAGCTTCCCTGCAGTTCGGTGGACATGGCCCTTTTCAGGGCTTCCATGACAATAACTATCGGGAATGGAGAATCGGCGTCATTCTGGCACGACAACTGATGCGGACACAGTCCTCTTCGATTACGGGCCCCTGACCTTTACAAGGTGGCAACAAGAAAAAGGATTGTCGCTAAGGAGTTATTTCGGGAAAATTGGATCCGCTCTATTGCAAGACTGGACGTACTCCAGGCTACTCATCTAAACCCTTTGGAAAAGGACAGCATAAGATGGAACTAGACGAACGACGGTGTATATTCTGCTAGCTCGGCCTACCATGCATAATTCAATGGCTCCTTCCCTAGGTTCAAGGCAGAAAAAATCTGGACTGCCGATGCGGAGCCGAAGTGCAACCTCTTATCTTGGCTGGCCCTCCATGGAAAACTCCTCACCGCTGACATGTTAGCCATCAGAGGCTGGCCCCATGACCCTTCTTGTAGTTTGTGTGGATCTGCCCCTGAAACTGCCGCTCACCTCTGCAAGGATTGCCCCTTCACGATGGAGGTCTGGAACACAATACAAGCATGGGACAACGAGATGATGGGGAACCACGACACTTCCTTTCCTTCCATCTCCGAATGGTGGGACGATATGATCGTTGGAAGATTTAAGCGGCCGCCTGCTCTACACCCTGTGGAATGCATGGAAAGAAAGAAACCGCAGAATCTTCACTGGTAGGCGCCTCACCTATATCGAGGTGGCTTCCATCACTCGTGACGACATCTCTTTGCGGGCCGCCGCTTTCGCTGTGGCTGGCCCGGTGATACGTCCAAAACATATCTACTTTCTCGAACACTTTGCTATTGTTTTTCCTCTATACTTGTGTCATTTGGATACAACTAACACGGACTAACGCTGTTTTTAGCAGAATTACCTTGGTATCTTGTTTTTGTGCAGAAATTGAACTATCAGGAAAAATCCCGAAAAATATGCCAAAAACTATTTCTCACCAGAAGATCCACGGAGCCAGAAGGGGAGACAGAGAGGAGGCCTGGGGGGCCATACCCACCCCAGGCGCGGGCCCACTGACCCCACGCCTGGGGAGGTCTGGCCACCCCAGGCAGCTCATCAGCCTCCCTCCGCGCTTATAAGTTGCCTTCTGACCTAAAAACAGAGGGGGGTTCGATAGTTTTCCAGAAAGAGTTCCGCTCCGCTGCCTCCACAAGAAACCAATATTCGGATCCAGAAACTCTGTTCTGGCACCCTGTCGGGACGGGGAATTTGGAGAGGATCATCGCCATCGTCATCACCAACGCATCTCCATCAACCACCGATGTTTCCCTCATCCATGAGTGAGTAATCCCCCGTTGTAGGCTTGGGGATGGTAGGGATTGGATGAGTTCTATCATGTAATCGAATAAGATCTGTTACGGGCATAGTGCCTAGTATCTCTATTAGTGCTATTTGACTTTGTTGCAACTTGTTGTGCTTAATGCTTGTCACTAGGACCCGAGTGCTATGATCTCAGATCTGAACTTATTATTGAATCATTATGATATTATTATTTATGATCTTATCTGCAAGTTGTGTACATATATCATTGTCCAGATCCAAAGGCCCCAAAGTGACAATAATTGGGACAACCGGAGGGGATGGCTGTGGTGTGAGGATCACATATGTTCACGGAGTGTTAATGCTTTGCTCCGGTGCTCTATTAAAAGGAGCACCTTAATTGCCAGTAGTTCCCTAGAGGCCCCGCTGCCACGGGTTGGCTGGACAAAAGATGTTGTGCAAGTTCTCATTGCGAGCACGTATGACTATATTTGGAGCACATGCCTAGGATTGTTTAGTACTTGGATACTTGTTATTATTTATCTGCAATGCCCTAGTTCTTTGAAGTTATTTGTTTAGACTCGTCCATGCAACGCCCGTCCATCCATCCCTATGTCTACCGCACTCGAATCCTACTACTATCGTTACTGTTACTATTGCTACTATTTCACTGTTGCTGTTACTACTGTTGTTGCTTTGCTGTTGCTACTGATAAACTTCTGTGAGCAAAAACTATTTCCAGGTCCAGCTGAACTGACAACTCAGTTGTTAAGGCTTGCAAGTATTCTTTAGCTCCCCTTGTGTCGAATCAATAAATTGGGTAATACTACCCGCGAAGACTGTTGCGATCCACTACACTTATGGGTCATCAAGACTATTTTTTGGCGCCGTTGCCGGGAAGCATAGCTTTATTTGTAAGTTCACTTGGATCTATTATTGTTCACTGCTACTCCTTTCATCATGGGGAAGTCTCGTGATGGAAAGTTCCCTATTTTACCATCCACTACAAGAAGACGTACAGTCCTAAACACCTCTGTTGCTCTTGATTCACCGTCTGTTATAAGTAAGCTTGTTACACCACCACCAAATGCTCATGCTACACACACTGCTACTACTACTGAATCTGAAACTGCTTTTGATACTCATGATGTTACTTCTACTGTGCTTGATGCGAGTGGTTCATTAGGTCCTTTTATAGATGCTACTATAGCTAGTCTAGGAAATACCGAAACTCCTAGTGAAGACACTGTTATACCTATTATCTCACCTGAGTCTAGTGAGAGTTATGATATTAATGATGGTTACATAGAGCTCACTGATGAATTTGTTGAAGAGTGCCGAAACACACATGGTGCTAGTGTTATTAAGAGTTTCCTTGCTAGATGTACTATTATGCCTAAGAAGTCCTATGATCCTAAGTTTGCCACCTCTCCCATAGATATTAAAGATAAAGATTATGATTTCTCTCTAGATTTACCTTATTTAGATATTGTTGAGAAAGAACCTTTTTGTGGTACTGAAAATGAGAGTGATGTGGCTCATATGAATGAGCTTTCTACTATGAGTGCTTTGTTCTCTGATGATTTTAAAATGCGCAAGTACTTTGTTGCTAAGATCTTCCCTTTTCACTAAAAGGAGAAGCTAGGGCTTGGTTTAATAGATTACCTCCTGGTTCCATTGATAGCCCTGATTGCTTGATTGCTTCTTTCTTCCATAAATATTTTCCTCCCAGTGCTAGACATGCTGTTTTGCAGAGACTTTTTGATTTTAAACAGGGAGAAGAAGAGAAATTGCCTGAGTCATGGAAAAGATTATGTTCCTTGATTCATGCATATCCTGGATGTCCATTACCTCAGAATGAGCTTCTTGATATTTATTATAATGGACTAACTGATGATTCTAAGATCTACCTAGATAGCTTTGCTGATTGTGTTTTTAGGAAAAGGACTCCTACATATGCTGAAGAATTAATGAATAAGATAAGCAATAATTATGATGATTGGACTTCAACTGAGCTGAATACACCTAGCCTATTACTCCTGAACCAGTTGTTCCTGAACCAGTTCCAACACCAACAACAAAGAGGAGGGGAGTTATTGCATTAAATGATGAAGTGATGAAGGAAGCTAAAAAGTGTCTAAAGGAGAAAGGTATTAGAGATGAAGATGTGAAGAATCTACCTCCTATAGAAGAATTATGTAAGCCAATTCCCCACTCATCTACTATTGAGGTACACTCTCTCCAATTTAATGAAGGTGATATTCCTTATGGTAAGCCTCCTGATCAATGCTTAGAGAAACTTGCCACATTTATTGTTAAACAAGGTAATTTTAATAAACAAGTTCAGAATCATTTATTGGAAAACTCTAGAGCTATTCATGAGTTGAAAGATATTGTAGAAAGAACTTCTAATGATATTAAAATGCTTTGTAAACACTTTCAAATGGTTCAAACTCAACTTGATCAACTTGCTAAAGTACAAAATGATATGCTAGTTAATGCTTCAGGAAATAAACATGCTTATGGAATTAGAACTAGGAGTGGTGCATCTACTCAAGATCCTTTATATCCCGAAAAAGAAAC
This sequence comes from Avena sativa, assembly GCA_916181665.1. NCBI lineage: Eukaryota > Viridiplantae > Streptophyta > Magnoliopsida > Poales > Poaceae > Avena > Avena sativa. The sequence continues at coordinate 294,034,367 of OV702296.1, forward strand.
ATAAGAAAGTTGAGGAACCACTTGAACCTGTTGTAGATCCTAATAGTATATATGTCTGTGATGTTGAAACTGAGAGTGGTAATATTGATGAGTCTCCTGATAATAAGGAAGTTGAGGAAGAACCTGAGAAACACACTAAGAACACTAGGTACAAAAAGGAAGATTTTATTGCTAATAAACATGGCAAAGAGAGAGAACCTTGGGTGCAGAAACCTATGCCTTTTCCAAGTAAAAAACACAAGTCAAAGGAGGAAGAACACTACAACAAGTTTTGTGAGTGGACGAAGCCTTTATTTCTGCAAATTCCTTTGACTGATGCTATTAATTGTCTCCTTATTCAAAGTATATGAAGGATATTGTCTCTAATAAAAGGAAGATTCCTAATGAGGAGATTTCTACTTTGCTTGCTAATTACTTCTTTAATGGTAAGGTTCCAAAGAAACTTGGTGATCTAGGTATACCAACTATTCCTTGCTCCATTAAGAATAATTATGTTAGAACTGCTTTATGTGATTTGGGAGCTGGAGTTAGTGTTATGTCTTTTTCTCTCTATAAGAGACTCCAGCTAGAAAAGTTGATACCAACTGATATATCTTTGCAAATGGCTGATAAGTCAACTACTGTCTCTGTTGGTATATGTGAGGATGTTCATGTTCAAGTTGCTCATAAATGCATGGTCTTAACTAATTTTGTTGTGCTTGAAATGCCTGAAGATGATAATATGTCTATTATTCTTGGAAGACCTTTTCTTAATACTGCGGGTGCTGTCATCAATTGTAATCAAGGAAAAGTAACATTCAATATTGATGACAAAGAGCATACTGTTTATTTTCCCAAGAAGGTTGTTACAAGCTATTGCCTGAATTCCATTAAAAATATTGAGAGCATCAAAGGCTGAGAAATATATTGTCCCATTCCACAAGAAAATTTTGAAACTATTATGATTGAGACCATTGCTATCAAGTATGAGGTAACATAATCACCTTGTGGAATGCAAAGTTTTGATTCATGTAAGATTTTTTTGGTAACAAGACTTGATCAACCTTGTTAACAAAAGGATTTTAATAAACAAAATAATGTTTTCATAGTGGTTATACTTGCTTACTTTTATTTTTCTCCTTTTTCCAATCTTTGCTCTTCGTCGTGCCTAACTTAAAGGCGTTAAAGAAAAGTACTTGTTGGAAGATAACCCAAGAGTTTCCTTGAGTCTTGGAAGTTATTACTTCAGTAATGACCTCTCCTTATCCTTTTTGTTTGCTTTTTGTGCCAATAATGACCTCTAATGAGAGGGAAGTAAGATTTGGGAAGTTGTTGTCCCGAAACAGATTTCTGTCCTCCACCATAAAAATTCGTGAGGAGTCTCTTTAAGTCGGATTGAGCTGAAAATTTACGAATAAATCCTCCAGTATGTTAGATAAATTTAGTTAGTTCAACACTTTTTTATTTGAGAAACAGAAGGTCTTTGTAAAAATCGGTTTCTACCTACTGGTCTGTTTTGACAGATTTATGCCATTATTTGCATTTGCTTCTTATTGATTCCTTTTCGGGTTCTTTTTGGGAAATTGAGCTTTTTGAAGGAGTTGCTACAGTAGATTGTGTTTTTAATAAAAAGTCTTGTTGTTCCAAAGCTTTGCCAGAGGTCTAATATCTTTTGAATAAACTAATGTTGCTAATAAAGATGTGTGAAGTTTTGTATGAAAGAAAAAAATCAGATGTAGAGAGAGGATGATGTAATGAGATGAAGAATGGACAAAAGCTCAAGCTTGGGGGGAGCCACTCCGTGTCACCCCAAGAATTACTCAAGAGGTACAAGAGTCAAAGCTTGGGGTGCCCAAGGCATCCCCTTCTTCATCAATAAAAATCTCAGGTCTTTCTAGACACTTCGTTTTTATTGTTTCATGCAAAGTTGTGTTGTTCTTGGAGCATCTTACTTTTTTTTGGTTTTCTTTTGCTTCGTTTGGTTTTGCGTTGGTTGCCTTCTAAAAAAATATCAAAAACACCAAAAATATTTGTTGTTCTTGTTTGGTTTTGTGAGTTCTTTGCAGGGTTCACCCATCCACAGTGGATTTTGGTTTCATGTTAATATTCAAGTCACACAAGTGAAGGGCCATAATGAAGATTAAGACAACTCGAGGTGTGGTAAGAGGCTGGTAATGAACTCTATTTGTTTCATTTTTGTACATATACTCATCACTGTGAGCATGCTTAGCCTGTTTATATAAAGTGTATGTCATTATGGATGCTTAGTAGTTTTTGCTTGTCTATGATTAGCTCCAGCTTTCTAATAGTTTATAGTATGTCATATGAATGTTTGCTTGCATTATTTTATTCATACTTTGGTATGACATTGTGGTATCCTCCTCTGACTGTTCATGTGAATCGACTTGACACATGCTCACGCATGCATATGACTAATCAGTAGTCAGTAAGCCTCGATGATTTATTTTACCTCAGAGTTCTTGTATCACTTTCATGCCATAATTAGTCCTGTTTTGTTGCAAGCATGATTATAACAGTTATTGCTCTCTCGTTTTTCGCTCCCTCTCTTTTCCTAGCCTTCACTTGCACTGAATATGTGCTCTACCTGTGCTTCCAACTCCCTAAAACCAATATTGCCAGCCATGTCCACCATACCTACCTATTAGCATCATTTGCTATTTCAGTGAATATTCCATATGCCGTGTTTTCTTACAAAATAAAGTGTTTGTCTGTTTTGAGAAAGTTAGTTAGTAAAGCTCTCACGAACTTGATGACACACTTTATTCCTTGCGCTTAATAATCTTGAACCATTGTGACTAGTCCATGAAAGTTATATGCTTGCTTATTATATATTGGGAGTCAGCAGAACCGTGTTGTCATGGGGAACGCTTTCAACACCTTTTGGATATCCTATCCAGTTGATTCTTTGCTCTTTTGTTTACAGATGTCGACGATGTGAAATAAAAGGGGAAGTTGTTAGTTCATGGAGTTTATACATTGTGTTAGAGAAACGCCTGGGCCGCAAGCCTAAGCCATGCTTAATCATGATGGAAACTTGCATCATCACTATAATGAGCATATATGAAGCGTACTCAATAAAAATCTATGCACATGGTAAATAAAAAGATTGCTGAGATGCTTATTGTCTGCTTGCCTTGTCATTTTGGTTATGGGAAAGCTCCTGTATCATGTGCAAGGGGTACCCCGTTGGCGGTTCTCGATGATATGCATGTATTTACAATGATAAGAACTTTCAGGTGACCAAAGTTGAGTAGCATGCGGAGCGACCCTCGTACTCAAGGGACTTGGGATTTCCAGTCTATGGTCTGTGAAGCATATGATTCCGAGTGGACCTCATTTTCACCTTAACCACATGAAGATGCCTATGATAGGGGCAATGAGAGCTCAAAGCTAATGAGTACCTTCCTTTCAACATTGGGAAGCATTTCAAACCTTCACAAAACCATTTTCACAACTTTGTTGAGTCACCACTTATTATATGAGCACTTTCTTGAGAGCATAGTTGCCATTCTTGTGTTTGTTCCAAAACTTGGTTAATTATGTCATGAATTTTATGCTTGTATCTCTGATATCTTTATCTCTAGTCTTTATGTAAACTTTAGAGGTGCCTTGGCATTTATATTGTGCTCTTCAAACAAAGGCAAGCGAGATACCACTCTATCATACCTTATTATGAGCATTGCAATGTTGCTTATGTTTATGTTTCATGCTACTTATTATTATTGAGTTGGTTTCTCTTCATAGCTTGCAATGACTATTGAGTAGACTTTGCATACTCTTTATTATGAATTGTCTAAGCATCTACTCCTGTGCTGAGAATATTTACATCATATGAAGCAAAGTGTTCGTGAAAGTTCTTTTATCGCACTCAGTTTTCAACTGAATTGCTTGAGGACAAGCAATAAGCTAAGCTTGGGGGAGTTGATACGTCCAAAACGTATCTACTTTCTCGAACACTTTGCTATCGTTTTTCCTCTATACTTGTGTGACTTAGATACAACTAACACGGACTAACGCTGTTTTCAGCAGAAATACCTTGGTGTCTTGTTTTTGTGCAGAAATTGAACTATCAGGAAAAATCCCGGAAAATATGCCAAAAACAATTTTCACCAGAAGATCCACGGAGCCAGAAGGGGAGACAGAGAAGAGGTCTGGGGGGCCAGACCCACCCCAGGCGCGGGCCCACTGACCCCGCGCCTAGGGGAGGTCTGGCCACCCCAGTCAGCTCCTCGGCCTCCCTCCGCGCCTATAAGTTGCCTTCTGACCTAAAAATAGAGGGGGGTTCGATAGTTTTCAGAAAGAGTTCCGCTCCGCCGCCGCCATGAGAAACCAAGATTCGGATCCAGAAACTCCGTTCTGGCACCCTGCCGGGACGGGGAATTTGGAGAGGGTCATCGCCATCGTCATCACCAACGCATCTCCATCAACCACCGATGTTTCCCTCATCCATGAGTGAGTAATCCCCCGCTGTAGGCTTGGGGATGGTAGGGATTGGATGAGTTCTATCATGTAATCGAATAAGATCTGTTACGGGCATAGTACCTAGTATCTCTATTAGTGCTATTTGACTTTGTTGCAACTTGTTGTGCTTAATGCTTGTCACTAGGGCTCGAGTGCTATGATCTCAGATCTGAACTTATTATTGAATCATTATGATAGTATTGTTTATAATCTTATCTGCAAGTTGTGTGCACATATCATTGTCCGGATCCAAAGGCCCCAAAGTGACAATAATTGGGACAACCAGAGGGGATGACTGTGGTGTGAGGATCACATGTGTTCACGGAGTGTTAATGCTTTGCGCCGATGCTCTATTAAAAGAAGCACCTTAATTGCCAGTAGTTCCCTAGAGGCCCCGCTGTCACGGGCTGGCTGGACAAAAGATGTTGTGTAAGTTCTCATTGCAAGCACGTATGACTATATTTGGAGCACATGTCTAGGATTGTTTAGTACTTGGATGCTTGTTATTATTTATCTGCAATGCCCTAGTTCTTTGAAGTTATATGTTTAGACTCGTCCATGCAACGCCCGTCCATCCATCCCTATGCCTACCGCACTCGAATCCTACTGCTACCGTTACTGTTACTATTGCTATTGTTTCACTGTTGTTGTTACTGTTGCTGTTGCTTTGTTGTTGCTACTGATAAACTTCTGTGAACAAGAACTATTTTCAGGTGCAGCTGAACTGACAACTCAGTTGTTAAGGCTTGCAAGTATTCTTTGGCTCTCCTTGTGTCGAATTAATAAATTGGGTAATACTACCCGCGAAGACTGTTGCGATCCCCTACACTTGTGGGTCATCACCCGGCTATTCCAGCCGAGCCAGGCTAGTTATTTTGGTGTTTTTGTTTTTACAGTGGTTTTGGCATATTTCCAATTTAATCCAAAAATGTCTTTCTATACTAAGACCGTTTAATTCCCTCTTCTAATAGAAAAGGCAGCGCTCGTGCCGGTTGCTCTAAAAATATATATAAATAAATCGCGGGACCATTTAATGGCGACTACAAACGCTAGTGCAAGTCAAAGCCACACCACTGTGTCCTCACATGTCCATCACACCTGGTAAGCTTGTCGTTGTAGAGATTGTTTAAAGTAAACAAATAAAAATTCGCCATGCTAAGCCCCAAAGAATCAACACACTAGAGCTAGTAGCAGTCACCAATGATGATAAACATAGATCGAAAGAGACTAAACCGAACTCACACCAACGAACACAGAAACGATAGGATCCTAGCGTCCTGTGCCGGCCCTAGTCACACCGCCATAGCAAGGATAGGTCTTGTTGTAGTAGAGCTTACCGCAGTAGAACTTTTTTGTTGTCAACGGACGGAAAGATTCACGTGACCTAGCATGTTGTGCATTGAAATGAAATGTCCACCTCAACCTGAAAAAATGTTCCTATATAGTAAAAACAATATTCTTTTGTTTGGAAAAACATACTCACTTCGTCTCAAATCAAATTAATCAACGCACATTTGTCTAGACACGCATATACCATATGTCGTTCGCAGAGCTTAACTTTGCACTCTAATTTCCACGCAATTTTGTCCATCTCCATCGCCGGAAAACCAAGTCAGTTTGAAGTGTTCAAATCCATGACTAGCCTTGTTCTTCACCGTAGCACTAGATAGACCCAAAGTACGTATGGGGTGTCCACATCCATCAATTAGCTGGTTCTTCACCTTAGCACTAGATCGACCCTGACTACTAATTGCCGCTAGGTAGAGCCTAGAGTTGCCACTTTCAGAAACAAAGCGACGAGTTCCCTTCGCATTCGTCTACGTACGTACCTAATCCCATGCCATTTTGCCACTGTCTCTGGCTGCTGCGTCTAGGCTTCCACACGACACATTCTCTGGTCGCTGCAACCCCAGAACCACCATGCCAACTACAGCGCTACACCAATCAAGCGACCGGCCGTCTCCTAAAATACGCAGTACGTTCCGACCTCCGAACGAACGGAAACTGACGGTGACATCTATCGCCGATCGAGTGCGCTGCCTGCCCGTAGGTCAGGAAGCTATACTGTGATCCGGAACGGAAGTTGGGAGCTGAGGGGGCTGCATCAGCATCAGCATCAGCATCAGGCCGAAGCTAGTTCGCCAACCCCATCTAACAACGTGGGAAAAGGGCTAAGCTGAAGCTGAACATCTCCGGCCCCATGCCGTGCGCTCGTTTTCCTACCTAAAAGCTCCCTCGATCAGGCCGGCACAACTACTGAACCAGAGTCGTTTTGACTTTATCTCTCCCTCCAACTCCAAGCCGCGCACGGCCTGGACTGGCCCCATGTGGTTAACGGCTTTGATCACACGAGGTTCCAGAATCGTTTTTAAAATGGCAATGGTCATGACAGAAGTGTTGACAGAAAAATATACGTATGATGGCAGTGGATTGTACTACTACCTATGATCACCCACTAGTTCACTTCGTATTAATCGCAAGCCGTTAGATCATATACATGTAGGCTCAGTTTCTTTCGTTGCTCTATAAATTTCTTTCTTGCCATGTTATCTATAGCCTCTTTGAGGCGGAGAATTTACGAAAATGTAGAAAATGGGAAAGCGGTAGGATTATTAATCCTCGTGTGAATTCCACCGAATTCAATTCGCACGAAAGAATGTACATTACAATAAGCAAAACGGAAGAAAAAAACGTTTGCACAAAATATGAGTCATATAGAAAAAAATTCTATGAAATATAGTGCAAAGAAATTCTAAGAAAAGTTACTATGGCTTACATTCCTAAGAACCGACTCCGGAGAGGTACCAATGTTTCAAAATTTCTAAAGAGAAAATTCCTTATTTAACACTACTCCCCAATGTGATTCCTTCCCCAATGTGATTCCTTATTTGACACTGAAAACTTTTTATTTCCTTATATGACCATTTCATGAAATTTCTTTGCCTTACATGACACTACAGTCAGTTCGTTAAAAGATTCCGTTAATTTTTCTACAACCGGACTTAAATACCTCTGGTTTAATACTTTGACTCATATATGTCTAACACACACGATGAAATTCTTTTCTCGTGTTTGACCACGTAGCACGGTCACGCAAGCGTGTGCAAAGAAGCGCATTGCTTTTTTTTTTGTTGAAATGGAGCAGCGTGTTTGCTAATCACATGTAACGTATTAATTATGTTTTGTCCCAGCTGCTAGTCTGGTTGTGAGCGACGTATAGTTGCTGACATTAAAAATGCAAGTGGGATGAAATATTCCGCCATGCCCGCTCGTCCCGCCAGAAAAATCAACTAGTCTCGTTTATTGAATCCCATTTTGCGTTGGCGGGATTAGCCGCTCTCGGGTCATGCGGTAGGCAATGTAATTTTTTTTGTGTGAAAAAGGAGTTTCATTAATAATCAAGCGGGCTTACAATCTTTAGCTAGAGTGTGAGACAGGAAGGGTAGAATAAAGTTTAGCCATAAACATCTCCTTCTAACAGGACTAGCTCTCCTGAAACAGAGGTGAGCGGCTTCATTTGCTAGGCGTCCAACATGCAAAAGTTTTAGGCTATATAGATTCCCGCTTAGCTCCTCAATTTCATGCCGAATGGTGGCGATACAGGATTTAGTGCCACCTGGGTCTTCAATGAGCTTGATGACTTGTTGAGCGTCCGATTCAATATCCACCTTTTGGTAGCCACGCTCAACGGCAAGTCGAACGCCTTCCAGAATTGCCCGCACCTCCATGACCATTGGGCTAGCAGCGTGATCATTCCAATTTGCTTGTGCCAAAATCAAGAGCCCCTCGTGATCTCTGACAACTAACCCAGTAGCACCTGTGCCATCTTCAGCGTTGAAGGTGGCATCCACGTTTATTTTTAAGATACCCTCTTCAGGTTTCTTCCATCTGGCCACATTTTTAATTGGAGCAGGGGGTTGATTCTTCCCAAATTGAGCAAGGTCATAAGTAGTATCCAGAGCCCAACGCACCGACCCAACAATGGTCCTGCCTCCATCCCCATGCCTTGCGTTCTGACCAAACGGCCCAGCAGCCGCACATAATAACGCAAGCGTCAGAGAGAGGGATAATGTTCCCCCTAAAAAGATCTAGAGACCACGTCCTCGGATGCAGATTGGGGAGGTTAATATTAGTCACCTTCTTGAGTTCCTCCCAGAAAAGAAGAGCCCAAGTGCACTCAAAAAAGGCATGGTGGATCGACTCGCTTTCAGCACCACAAGTGTCACAATGAGATAGTTTGTCCACGTGCTTATTCTTCAGGACTTGTTTGCAAGGGATGAACTCGCAAAGCACCCTCCACCAGAATGTTTTAATTTTGGGAGGTACCTGGAGGTTCCATAGGCTTTTCCAATCAGCATTATTGTGCACACTCGACGAAGATTGTTGTGGGATGCCATGTTTCTCAGCAGCAAGTAAACCGTAGCACGACCGGACAGTGAACGAGTCACTCTTCTCTGGATCCCACGCCCAGAAATCCTCCATGCAGCGACCAAGTGGGATAGAGAGGATAGCAGAGATATCAGGTTCCACAAAGTTTTCGGTCACCTTCTCCTCATTCCATTGGGCCTGATCCGTACTGATCAGTTCATTTACTTTGGTAACTTCAGAATTATTCGGTCCGACAATAGGCCTCTTACCAATATGAGAGGGAATCCAAGGATCATCCCATACCCTGATGGATGATCCATCTCCCACTCTTCTAATCAGGCCTTTTTTTAGTGCCTCCCTACCATGTAGAATAGCTTTCCAAACATGAGAGCTTGATCTTTTGATGGTAGCCGAGAGGAAGTCCTTATCATGGAAGTATTTACCTCTTAAAACCCGGGAGCATAAGGAGTCAGGTTTATCTAGCAGCCTCCAAGCTTGCTTAGCCAGAATGGATTGGTTGAAGAGGAGCCGATCCCGAAAACCCATCCCTCCAAACGATTTAGGGATGGCAATATTTTCCCACTTCCTCCAATGCATCTTCCTTTTCTGCTCATCCCCATCCCACCAAAAGCGAGCCAGGGCACTCATAATTTTTTTGCAAAGTTTCTTGGAAAGTTTGAAGCAGCTCATCGAGAAAGTGGGGATAGCCTGGCAGACTGCTTTTATTAGAACTTCTCTTGCTGCGCTGCTCATGGTTTTGGGGTCCCAGCCTTTAACCAGCCTTTTGATTTTGGTTAGAATGTGTTCAAATTCAGAATCAGTGGATCGTCCAAGCGTTGTCGGTAGGCCAAGGTATTTTTCTACCAGAGCTTCAGTCGAGATGCCCGTCGTTGAATGAACCACAGACTTAACCTCAGCTGGGCAATTCCCACTAAAGAAAATGGCAGACTTGTTCTTGTTCACGAGCTGGCCAGAACCTTGGCGGTAGTATTCCAAGATCGCATGTAATCTGGTGGCCCCAACGGCAGAAGCTTGAGTGAAGATGAGACAGTCATCAGCGAACAGAAGGTGGGAGATCCATGGGGCATGAATCCCAACTCTAATTCCACGGCATAGGAATTGTTGCCCGCTGTTCTTCAACAAGGAGCTAAGGCCCTCAGAGCAGAGAAGAAATAAGTATGGAGAAATCGGGTCGCCCTGTCTGATGCCCCTCGAGGGTTTAAAAAACTCTGAGAAGTGGCCGTTGACTCTAACAGAAAAGGACACAGTCTCAACACATTTCATCACAAGGTCAATCCAAACAGGAGCGAATCCAAGCTTAACCATGATCGCCCTTAGGTAGCACCACTCGACTCTGTCATAGGCTTTGGCCATGTCAATCTTCACCGCACATGCCCCACTCTTCCCTTTCTTCCTCTTTAAATAATGAATACATTCAAAAGCCGTGATCACATTGTCTGAGATAAGCCGGCCTGGGACAAAAGCATTTTGTTCCTCAGATATTATATCCTCGAGAATCGGCCGAAGTCTGAGGGCTAATACTTTGGACACAAGCTTGTACAGGACATTGCATAGCGCAATAGGTCGGTACTGAGAGAGATCTTGAGGTTGTTTCACCTTAGGAATGAGAACCAGAAAGGTACGGTTCACAACCTCAGGCATATCCCCACCCTCTATGAACCTCCGAACAGCTCTACAGATATCATCTCTGAATAAGTTCCAGTGCCGAATATAGAACCCAGCAGTAAAGCCATCCGGCCCCGGAGATTTGTTGGGATGCATCATAAACAGGGCATTTTCAATCTCTGTGTCTGTAACAGGGGCACATAGACGTTCATTCATAGGAGTAGAAACCTTTGGCTGTACGAACTGAGTAATGAACTCCGGAGTGGTCTGGTCTTGCGCCGAAAAGAGCCTAGAATAAAAATCTATAGCCAGAGCTTCCAGATCAGATTGGGTCGAGGCGTAGGTGCCATCCTCCTTCTTAAGGGAAACAATCTTATTCGTTCTTGCTCGCTCACGAGCCCTAGCATGGAAAAAAGAAGTGTTTCGATCCCCTTCGGCCAGCCACTGAATGCGCGAGCATTGTTTCATCATTGCTTCCTCTCTAGCGAGGAGATCAGCAATTTTCTTCATCAGAGCACACTCCTCTCTGGATGGGCCAGATCGAAGATGATCTCCCCGGATCCTCTCGGATGCAAATTAGTCAGCTGCATGTCTGCATGCATGATGCAAGCGATCAGATGCAACAAGTTAATTCCAGGACCCATAAGACCCATGTGTCCCGCCTATCCCGTACCCGCGCCGCTTGCATCGCTACTGGCATTTTTTTTGGGACGTGCCGGGCTTGCATCTGCTACTGGCATTTTCTTTTTCTTGGGATGTGCTGGGCTTGCATCGCTGTGTCGCTTATCTCATCGCCCGCACGTCCGCTAGCCAACATGATACGTATACGCGCAGATGTGTCGGCAGTTCGTATTCATGCAAAATAAACTGAACATTTTTTTTTGAGAAAACATCATATATAACTTCTATGTTTTGTATCAATGCCACACAATTATATTAGCTATGTGCAAATTCTCGTCGAACCGTCATATTATGTATCAGGGGCAAAATCGTCTTTGTATATCCCTAGTTAACCCCGTTAGCTCTTAAAATACACTGAAGTGTCATATAAGACAAAAAATTACACAAGTGGTCAAATAAGGAAGTGAAAAGTTTTTAGTATTAAATAAGGAATCATATTGAAAAGTAGCGTCAAATAAGGAATTTTCTCGTTTCTGAATGAGTACACCATCCAGTTCACCCAGCACACTGCACAGGCAGAGAATAGCGGAGAAGAGTGGAGAGTAAACGGTGATTTTTTTTTACAGCAGAAAAAACAAACAACAAACAACAAAGCAGGTGGCTCATCCACTGACGGAGACGTCACAAAAGCGCACCAGGATCGCAGGTAGAAACCGACGCCGCAGCGGCATGATGAAACGCACGCACGGACGGGCGGGCGAAGAAGAGGGAGAGAGACCGGCAGGCAGGCAGCTACATAAAGGAAGGCGCGCCTGCGTTTCTCCTCAGCCGCTCTTCAGTGCCACTGCAAACCGACCCCGGCCGGCTCCTTTCGTCTTCCGTCCTCTGCCTGCCTGGCCGGCCGATCGATCGACCGGCGTCCGGCAGCCATGCCCGTGAAGGTGGAGGACCTGGTGCCGCACCCCTGCAGGGAACAGTTCGGGGGGCTCGACTACTGCATCACCAGCCCGCCGCCATGGAGTACGTGTAGTAGCACCAAGCCGGCCTTAGCGATCGACTGAAATCTGTATATCTAATAACGCCTCTGCTTCGTGGATGGATGCAGTCACCACGGTGATCGTGGGGTTCCAGCACTACCTGGTGATGCTCGGCACCACCGTCATCATCGCCACCATCCTCGTCCCGCTCATGGGCGGCGGCCATGTCAGCTCTCTTTCTTGTTTCTTCCCTTCTTTCATTTTGCGTCACACTGTCCTGTGCTAAGTGCTGACGAGCTCTATGGATGGTGTGGCATTGCAGGAGGAGAAGGCGGTGGTGATCCAGACCATCCTGTTCCTGTCCGGGATCAACACGCTGCTGCAGGTCCACTTCGGCACGCGCCTCCCCGCCGTCATGGGCGGCTCCTACACCTACATCTACCCCGCCGTCGCCATCATCATCAGCCCAAGATACCTCGTCATCATCGACCCCTTCGAGGTTCGAGCGCCCTTTTCTGCACCTGTTTCCTTCCTCTGCCCTGCAGACTGGGTGGCAGTACGACTGAAATCTGAATGACTGATCGACCAAGGCCTCTCCCATTTTCCTTCTTCAGAGGTTCGTGTTCACCATGCGGTCGCTCCAGGGCGCGCTCATCATCGCCGGCGTCTTCCAGGCCGTCATCGGCTTCTTCGGCATATGGCGGGTCTTCATCAGGTTCCTCAGCCCCCTTGCGGCCGTCCCCTTCGTCACCCTCTCCGCGCTCGGCCTCTTCTACTTCGCCTTCCCGGGCGTCGCCAAATGCATCGAGATCGGACTTCCCACGCTCGTGCTGCTCATTATATTCGCTGAGGTTTTGCTCTATGCATCTTAGTATCTCATATCGATCCAGAATAGTTACCTTTTCTCCACATTTTGTTGCAGAGATGTAACCTTCTTTTTCTGCCTTGCAGTACGCCTCTCATTACTTCGCGGCAGGGAGCTTCGTGTTCGGCCGGTGCGCCGTGCTGGTCACCGTGATCATCGTGTGGATCTTCGCCGAGATACTCACGGCCGCCGGCGCCTACAACGAGAGGAACCCCGTGACGCAGTTCGCCTGCCGCACTGACAGCTCCGGCCTCATCCACGCCGCGCCCTGGTACGGCTTACACGCTCAAACTATCTCTGACGCGTTACTTCCCAGTCGTCTTGCTCGATCTCGAGTGGCTCACATATCCAGCGTGCTGCTTCTGCCATGAGCAGGGTCAGGTTCCCTTACCCGTTCCAGTGGGGATACCCCATCTTCTGCGCGCAGGACTGCTTCGCCATGATGGCCGCTTCCTTCGCCTCACTCATCGAGGTACTGCACTTCATGCTTTCACATAGCAAATCTGACCATCAGAAAGACGATAGTATCGTCAATAACTGAAACTCACCTTCGACGGTATATCAGTTTCTTGCAAGTTTAAGGTACATGGCATATTGGCATGCCTGTGTGGATGTGCTGATGCTCGTGCCTGTGTGGAGTAGTATAAGCCTCAGCACAGTTTTAATATAAGCTAATAATATGTCAACAATGGTCACAAAACTGTATCTTGGAGAGTGTGTTTCAACTTCTTGGATAACAGCCTACTGAACTGAAGCTCAACAATTAACATGTCATGCCTAAAAAAATTTGTCATGCTTATACGGCTATACCAGTTCCTCCTAAATCTACAAAATAGATAACATTATGTATACGTATAACATGTGAATGTCTTGGGTTTATTCTGACTAACAATCCTACTTTCAGTCTACCGGTACCCTAATTGCGGTGTCAAGGTACGCAGGCGCAACATGGGTTCCACCCTCAGTTTTCGCTCGTGGAATTGGCTGGCAGGTACCTGAATAACACCAGTCAGACAGCTTAATTCTTCTTCACATGAATCTTTTGCTCGGAGTTCACTCACTGAGATGCAACTTCCAAATTACTAGGGCATATCTATCATACTGGACGGGATGTGCGGTACGTTGACAGGCACGGCAGCTTCAGTGTAATGATCTCCACACCTATTCTAGTACTATAGCATGCTAAGGACAACTGCTAATAAGCTGCCAAAATGAAAAAAATTACCATCTGATTTTCCTCCGTTGATTGTACAGTGAGAACTCAGGTCTGCTTGCCTTGACACGAGTTGGAAGCAGACGAGTTATAAAGATTGCGGCCTTGTTCATGATTTTCTTCTCACTGTTTGGTACTGCTCCCCTTCTCTCAATCTTTCAGCGTTATCAGTGATCACCATTCGTAGTTAGCGACTTCAGTTGGCTGACATGAATTTACAATCAACAGGAAAATTTGGGGCAATCCTTGCATCTATTCCATTGCCAATTTTCTCTGCACTTTACTGCGTTCTGTTTGCTTATTCAGGTGAGACTTGTGCATGCATTCATAAGAATTTCATGGAATCAAAGTCTTTGAATGCTCATAACATATTTGTTCTGTTGATCTTGTTTTCTGCCTGAAACAGCTGCTGCTGGCCTCTGCTACCTTCAATACTGCAACCTTAATACCCTGAGAACCAAGTTCATACTCAGTATCTCCTTGTTCCTGGGGCTGTCCATACCGCAGTATTTCCGGGAGTTCGAGACATTCTACGGCTTTGGACCAGCTCACACACGTTCATTGGCGGTATGTATACTCGACCACATGGTGACACAACTTGTTCTTATATCTTTCACACTGATCATTACCTGAACCTTCTTATCCTGTTCCTTGAAATCTTAGTTCAATGTCATTGTCAATGTGATATTCTCCTCGCCCGCGACTGTTGCTGCCATACTTGCCTACCTTCTAGATTGCACACATCTCTACTGGGAACCCCATGTGAGGAAGGACAGGGGCTACCTGTGGTTGGAGAAATTCAAGTCCTACAGGCATGATGTCAGAAGTGAGGAGTTCTACGCCCTTCCGTATGGCATGAGCAAGTACTTCCCCTCTCTTTAGGATATGTGACAATGCGAGGATGAAGCAGTGGGCAGTAGAAATTAGAAGATGATTCAGGGGATCATCTGTATATGCAGCAATACATGATGTTTCGATTCTTGCTTGTAAAACATTTTGTTTGAGATATATAGCATACTTACTGTGAGATTCAGATGAACGAGAGCTTGCAATGCTTCTAACACCAGTTTTGCTTTGGTCTTGTCTCTGATCCAAAACAGCAGAAAACAAACACCTTGTAACTCGATTTTATCTCTGAAATGGAAACAGCAGAATGTAAACGCTTCAAGAAGAACTGTACTGAGAAAACAGGCTTCGGTTCACCAGTCAGTAAATTTCCACGATTATCATTGAATAAACTGCACGTACAAGCCAATTTTAATTCACCATCCTCACCTGCAATGCCGCTTCTTTTTGTATGCAACCTGTTCGGAACACCCGAATCTTGTTGGAATTTTACCAAAATATGAACTGATTTAGTTGCAGCAGGAGTCTACAGAGATTACCATATTCCTCCAAAACCATTCTGGCAAACCAATTAGGTGACCTCAATTTATACTTAGGGTTTAGCACATTAATGGGTAGTAAATCTACCATTCAGCACATGTTATCACATATTGCTACCATACATTGCAGCAGGAGTCTACACAGATTACCATATTCTTCCAAAACCATTCGGCACATGTTATCACATATTGCTACCATATATTGCAGCAGGAGTCTACAGAGATTAGCATATTCTTCCAAAACCATTCTGGCAAACCAATTAGGCAACCTCAAAGCCTAATTTATACATAGGGTTTAGCACGTTAATGGGTAGAAAATCTACCATTCGGCACATGTTATCACATACTGCTACCATATAAACACTAATATTCTATGGAAATTTTCCGACTATGGCACTGTCCGGCACAGCAGCAGCCTTGGGCACCCAGACCCGGCCATGCTGCTCTGTGCTGAAGTTCACTCGTCTCCCGCCAGGCCGCTGCCTACCGGAGTTCCTCGTATCCCATGGCTTCAACTGAGCTGTGGTTCTCATCTCCACCACACGCTGCTTCTCCTCGGAGCCCTTGGATTTTGCCGCCTGGATCATCCCTTGATCACCGCTGCTTAAATAGCTACTGCTCTCAGCAACCAGTTTCGGTTGTACGTTCACCTCCACCACTGTCTGCTTTTCCTGAAGGCCTTCCGTTTTTGCCTCCCAGGTGGCTCCTTGACAACCATTGCTCCTGTGGCTGCCCCTGCCCTCAGCTGCCGGATAGGGCTGAGCCTTCATCCCTGCCATGCCTGTGTGCTTGCCTCCTGAGGATTCCTTCTCCCCTTTGTTCTCCGACTTGAAGCCCTGAGCTAGTGATGCGTCGGCCGCCTCGATTGGTATTCTAGCCAAGGCTGCTTCTGTGCCCTGCTCAATCAATCCCTTATTCCCCTTAATGTCCAAATTGACGATCCCAGTATTGATACGTCTGTTGCCTTGCCGGACACAATGGTTGTAGCTGTTTCTGTGCTCCGGCCATCTGATCCCTTCTTCCCCTTGCGCTTGTACACCGGCCTGAGGGGCATTCGGTATGATGCATTGCCTGCATCAGCCTGCTCGCATGGCGAGCTGCTCACCTCAGATACTGTGCCCTCAAATCCTGAGGCCTCCACCTTACCATCCGGCAAATCACTGCTTGGTGCCATGCTTGCCTGCCTGCCTCCTGAGGGTTTCTTCTTCCCCTTGTTGTCCGACTTGACGCCTAGTGGTGGCGATGCCTCAGCCGCCTTGCCAGGCATGCTGGCTGAGGCTGTTTCTGTGTTCTGGTCACCCGGTCGACTCTTCCCCGTGTTCTCCAGATTGACTACTGGCACTGGTGATGCCTCCACGGCCTCACCAATCGAGCTAGTCATGGCAGTTTCTGTACTCCGGCCATCAAATCCCTTCTTCCCCTGGTGCCTGTGCTTTGGCCTGGCGGGGCCTAGCGATTTGCCTTGATATCCTGAGGCCTCCTCCTCCCTCTTCTCCTCCGGCTTGCCTGCGTGAGATGGTGCGGAAACAGGCTTAACCGGCTCGCCTGGACCAGCAATCATACCCGCGGAGACATCCCCCTTCCCCGCATTCTGCGCCTTGAAGGAACCCCTAGGGGGTGCATTGGCCGCGCCGCCGTCCGTCCCCTTCTGGCCACGGAAGCCTCCTGTAGCACCATCAACCTTCACGGCAGTACACTCCCCGCGCCGCGGTGGTCGATCCGCCACGACCACCAATCGCTGCCCTCCGCGGGCCCTCCCATTATTCCGGAAGGAGGAGGTACTCGACGAGGACGAGGCCCTCATCTCCGGCCTAGGAGCCGGCGCCGGCGGCGCCGCCGCCGCCGCATCCCTAGCCCTTCTCGCCGCGGCCTCCTCCTCCCTCCTCCGCCGCTCCTCAACAAACCGCCTCATCGCGGCCTCCTCCTCCTCCTCCTGCCGCTTCCGCTGCTCCTCCCTAACCCTCCTCGCCTCGGCCTCCTCCTCCTCCCGCCGCCGCCGCTCCTCCTTCTCCCTCAGACGGAGCTCCTGGAGGTCCCGGAGGCTGACGTAGTTGGGAGGGACGAGAGGCCTGCCCCGATACGGCCTCGCGCGCCGCACCGCCGCCGCCGCCGCGTCCATCCCGTCCCCTCCACTTCGGCGGCGATCGCCGCAAAGGGGGAAGGGTAACGCTTCTGGAAGAAGATAAAACTCGCTTTCCTCGTGAGAAAAATATGACCCAGGGCCCCTGCCTGTGGCTCGTGTACTTATTCAGCGGCCCCCACCGGGCTTCTGTTCTAGAAAGTTCTACAGGCAAACCCCACACCCACAGGATCCAGGTCTGGTATTGTGTCACGCCTCCTGTTTCGCAAACTTTTCTTACCATGTCGTGTTTAACAGATCGTAAACCTTCGCACTGAACAGGAAAGGTAAAAAAACGACTTGTGTTCAGTTGTTGAGTGGATGATGATTAGTCTTCAAATTCTAGTGTACGAGGTTGGGTTAAACAAAGTTACCTCGGGTGATAGCCCTGCTAAAAAAAAATCGGCTGCCTATCAAATTTGTGTATTGTTTGGTTTAGCTGGTTGTCGATGGATGTCCATCGCTCTCTCTCGGCATATTTTTGCCATATACTCCCTCCATTTTAAAATATAAGATGTTTTAGCTTTATGAAATAAATGTATCTGGATTTTTTTTAGTATATAGATTCACTCAGTTGTGGAGTGAATCTAGACACTAAAACAAGTCTAGATACATTCTCTTTACAGACCTAAAACATCTTATATTTTAAAACGGAGGGAGTAGTTGGTTAACGAGGACGAAGTATTCTAAGACTAGTGTGGATATCAAAACACACTCATGGACTTCTGTTACAGATGGGATAAAGGTATAGTCGTGGAGCATAACTCTACCCACCACTTTCTAGCTCAAATACATAATTTCATGTGTCTTATAGTAAAGATGAAAACATAGTGTAGGCTGATAGCTTTAGATCTAGTAAGGCGATTGGTTGCCTCTTGTTGGAGAAGGCAACAAGGGACAAGAGCAAGAAGGTGGGTGGTAGCCATCGCTCCGGCATTCTAAAGGATACATATTTCTAGGTAAAAAGCAAGAAGAGTGATGCCTCAAAGAAGTCATTCGTGGTTCATTGATGAATATCTCATCTCCATGGTTGTCGTGTCCGGTGTCTCTACTGATGAGTCTGATGTCCTTTCTGTTGTCTTTTAGGTTGGGATCCCCTACAAGGTGTTGACCCATATGTTAGGGTTTTGATAGCATGTGGAGGCGGTTTGTGAAGTTTCGTGCGGCAAAAGTAATCTACATGTGATCTTATTGTAAATGTTTTTCACCCGGTTTCTGTTAATTAACTGGGGACCTCTCAAATCTCTAATTAATGGATGAGACCAATCTTTTGCCTCCGTTTGAAAAGGGAATTTTTTTTCCGCCAATATCTGCATAGAGTGGGAACGCACACAAATATGGAAACAGAAACAACATCTTACAGAACAAAATCGAAAATGCGATGTTTCACGGAGTCGATATGGGAACAAGACCACATCTTCATCAATGAAAAAAAAAGTAGAGAGGTATAGTTGGGCAACATAACTTCACCTACTAGGGTTCAAATTAATTATATATGTCTCTCTTGTGCGTGTGATTGTGTTCTTTGTTGAAAGATCAAGGTTTATCAACTAGATAGGAGAGTAAATAGGATATTGTAAAAGTTAGTTCAATAGAGTAACTAAAGTTGAAGTGACAAAATGTAAACTACATCGAGCAACAAGATGCAATAAAAGTAACACAATAAGTATAATCTAGATACGGAGACACCAAACATATCACAAAGTTCGAGTTGTTGGCAACAACTCCACGTCTTCGTTGAATATGCTAGGCACTAGGGATGAAAATGGGGTCCAAAACAGAGGTGCTAACTAATGGCACATTGTTTCCATAAAATTTGTGAAAAGCAGATATGAATATAAACCATGTAAACGAATATAGAGAAAGACAATGTTAGAAACAACTATGGACCAAAAAAATCAGATGCCTATCAAATTTGTGTCGTTGCTTGGTTTAGTTGGTTGTCAATGGATGTTCACCACTCCCTCTCAGCATATTTTTGCCAAATAGTTGGTCAATGTGGGTGGAGTATGCTAAACCCGCTGTGGGTACCAAAACATACTCATGGACTTCCATTGCATATGGGCATGGAGGTATAGCCTGCAGCATAACTCTACCCACCACTTCCTAACTCAAACACATAATTTCACGTGTCCAATAGTAGAGATGAAAACGTAGCGAAGGCTGGTAGCTCTAGATCTAGCAAGGCGGTTGGTTGCCTCTTGTTGGACAAGGCAACCAGGGATAAGAGCAAGAAGGTGAGTGGTAGACGTCGCTCTGGCATTTTGAAGAATAAGTATTTCAAAGTAAAAAGCAAGAAGAGTGATGCCTTAAATAAGTCATCCGCAATTCATTGATGAATATCTCATCTTTGTGGTTATCATGTACGGTGTCTCTAGTGATGAGTCTGATGTCCTTTATATTGTTTTTTAGGTTAGGCTCCCCTGCCAGGTGTTGATTAGTGCGTTAGGGTTTTGAAAGTATGTTGAGGCGGTTGTGGAGAGTCTTGCCTCGCAAGTAGTCTGCATGTGATATTATTGCAATTATTGTCGCTCTATTTCTATTAATTAACTAGGAACTTCTCTTCTCCTTAATTAATATACGAGACTAATATTTTTCCTCCATTTAAAAAACGAGCAGAAATTTCCCGCCATTAGCTGAATAGAGTGGAAATGGAATACAAATATGGAAACAGAAAAAACAACTTACGGAATAAAAGCGAAAACGAAAAGTTTCGCGTAATAGATTTGGAAACGAGATCGCATCTTCGAGTAGAAAACCAATGAAAAGAAAGTAGATAGGTATAGTTGCACGACATAACTTCAAGTGCGAGGGTTCAAAATATTGCTCGTGCATGTGATTGTGTTCTTTGTTGAAAGATTTAGGTTTATCAAGTACATGAGGGTGAATAGGAGATTATAAAAATTACTTCGATAGAGCAACTAAAGCTGAAGCGACAAGATGCAATAAATGTAATGGAAAAAAGTAAATTCTGGATACGAAGACATGAAACATATCCCCAAGTTCAAGTTGTTCGCAACAACTCCATGTCTTCGTTGGCTATGCTAGACACTAGGGATGAAAATGGAGCCAAATTAGACGGTGCTAACTGATGCCACATTGTTTCCATAAATTTTACGAAAGCAGATATGAATATATAATCCATATAAACGCATATAAAGAAAAAACAATATCAAAAACAAACATGGACCGAATATGTTGTGAACACAGATACTAAAGCAGATACTTGCTAGAACTGAAATATCGTTGAATCATGTAGGTAAAAACAAGCAAACTTAGGTTGTGCTTCTGTTGCGCCTGCTCGATTAGAGCTGAAGGGTTGAGAGGTTTACCAGTTGGGTTGGGCTCTTTTTGTGAGCTTGGCAATGTTCGGGTAGATTAAGCCAACTAACCCCATACTTAAAACAGAATCCCTCAAAAAAAAACTTAGAACAAAAATTTTCCGTATTTATGGAAAAGTAAAATTCTGTTTCTGCAAAGGGTATGGTAAATTCCATTTCCGTGGCCATTCTGCGAAAACGTCGTACCATTTCTGCGAAACTAAGTTCGTTTTGTCCGTGTTTCCTCTTTGTTTTCAATTATTCAATAAAAAGCCTACAAATTTCCTCTCAGGTTTCGTCCTTACTAGGCACGCAGGCCCCAAGTCCTCGACTTAGCCCCATTCTCCTTGAACTCAAGTTTCTCAAAACTTTAAACCAATCGGGGTAGACCACCAAATCGTCACAAACTTGCTAGGCTTGTTCCATAGGTCGGAAGCTGTCAAATTTCTGAGAGCAACAAGTGAAGATATATATGCTAGACGGTTCTCTTGCTTTATGCTCAACCATGCTTATATTGTACTCCCTCCGTTTCAAAATATAAGATGTTTTAGGTTTGTGAAGATGTATCTAGACTTCTTTTAGTGTATAGATTCACTCCAAACTTGAATGAACCTACATACCAAAAAAAGTCTAGATACATTTGCTTCACAAAGCTAAAACATCTTATATTTTGAAACGGAGTAGGAAGTGTCTTCTCTTATGTAGATGCAACACAATATGACAGAGGGCATGTACTAGGTCTTATACGAAGGCGGTCATACACTAAGAATTACACTAAGAAGTTTCACACGACGGTGTTTTTTTGAATAGCTTTGATATGGTAAGTACATACTACCAGAGATTTGTAATAACAGGTTATATTTCATAATATTTTTACTACTGTATGATATTCACATCACAAGTACTGACCAAAATTGCATGTTTGAGGCTATGCTCACGTTCTGAATGCAGTCTATTTACGAGCAAAGTGTGTATTACCATATATCGTGGCGGAAGCATTACTGTTTGCAAATGGGCAATCACTCCATCAGCCATACAATGCCTGAATTACTATGCACATATCATATGCACCAGCAGGAGATTCAGAGAAACCTCGTACTCTAATTACTAAGTACCATAAAAATTTCTCAACAATTTATGATCCATCCACAATCCAAGAAAGAAGAACATTTTTTCCATGCAGTTGAGTTATTATCAAGATGCTCTAAGCATAACCATAGTTGGCCAAATGTCGGTTCGATTAATAAATTCCCCCAGATTGACTACATGTTCAACATGGAGCGCCCATGTACTTTTGATGCTAGTAGCCTTCTGTAGTACGATGGAGTATCACTGACACGCCAATTGAGATATGCTCTCACTGACCCCTGCACAAAGAAAATACTCTTCAATAAATATATCAAAAAAATTGATTCATACAACATGAATTATGCATTGTGGTCATTTCCGCCTAATTCTTTCATGGAGATGATACCTGTAATGTTTTGTCAACAAAATAAAAATATCACAAACTATGTACATCAGCAGACTTGTTGAACTACATCACAATGCCAATGTACATTAGTGGCCTCGTCGAACTACATCATAAACTTACACAACTGAATTTTATCGTTTGTGCAAAGTGCAAACAACAGCTCAGAAACAGAGCATGTTAAGGACCTCCCTACTAAAATGGAATTATACTTCTTTTGTTCATCCCATACAGAAAAAGAAATCGTTAAATGCAATCAAGTTTCACTGAGCTGTGGCGCGTGATAATCACATACTGTACATGCTAATGCTATGCCTTTACACGACGGTGAGAAATTACGGCCTGCTTACATAATCAGCGGCATCAAATTTCTAAATCAGAAAATGCTAGTGGGTTTGTTAATTACTCCTTACGCACAATGCAGTAGCATGTATCTGGAAGCAATACTAAGTTACATAGATATGGCACCCAGGAATCATGAGACCAAACGTTTGGTCTCATGGTACAAACATAACTACATATAACAATATCACCGCGTTATCTGATTATCTCAGACGAGTGATCAGAATGCAGTTAAATGTGTCATAAACTTTTCTTTGATGATGAATCAAATAACAAATAACTGCGTAAAGGCGGCAACACAGCGTGAATACTCTAGAAACTATGTAATTACTCAACGGTAACCATAAGCAAACATATAACGTTATACTGTATCAGACTGGTTCTCTGGATTAATATCGGTGCAACCTAGATTTGAATCATTAGCGTTTCCGTTTGAGATTCTCCACCAATTTATTTCATCAAGTAACTTCCACAATTATATGCTGTACGGCATCTAAATGATCAGAGTTAATATCTCAAAGCAATCCTAGGAGTAGCAATTAAAATGTTACACACCCATGACCCAACTGCTTTATTAGGAATCAATGGTGTGCATCAGGCAAAAGTAGTGGATGATCAAGCTGCAGCCAAGCAGAAAGTGCTAGTTCAGCCTGGTCTTCTCAGTAAAGTGCAATAGATCTCAGGAATCGGTTCTGGAGTAGTTTCTAACACTAGCCGTCAACTTAAATTAACCTCATCCGAGACAAAATAGGTCAGGGTCGGATTTTTTATTTATTTTACCAGGATTTTAGTTTTTATTTTGTTTCGCATGCATTTATTTAAAAAAATGTAAATGAAAAATAACAGCCCAGTAGAACATAGGTTATACTCCTCATGCAACTCACAAGTTGTTACATGTTTTGCACAATGATATTCGTTGTGCTCATGTCATCGGAAAATGTAACACTTCATAATTCACATTAGCTTACTTCACAGTTCATACAGTTCTTTAATCAACACTTCGACATGCATTTTATAGATTTTATGTAACCAATTCAGTTAAATGTCAGATGTTTATGTCATAGGCTCATCACTGATGCAAACACACACAGAAGGGGACTGTAATGAAATACCATGTTAACTAACACAACATCTGTGGAGTTATTTTATAATCAAGTAACACTGAACTTGTAAATTAAACCCAACATTCAAGGGCAATACAAACCTTTTTACTGTTAAAGTGAACAATCTATTATTCCCTTTACTAGCTTATAAGTTTGTGGATCATGGACCTTCCATGTTTTCTTTTCCTGATATGCATCACATTTAACAAACATCGGTCATAGGAATACCAATATGACTGTCTGTAGATATCTAATCCGACGCCAGCCTAATTCACTGTACCAATTAGAAAAATCTTCTACGTGTCCAACAATCCATAGCTTCTAGCACAGTAGTAAGTAAATATCTGTTGCTCGCACTTTGCCACAAGATAATAAAATTCCGTTTGTCTATCAGGTTCCTACAACATTGTAATCTCCCAACCATTTCATCAAGCATGTACCGCGCACAGCCTAACTGACATCCTTCTTTGCAAAACTCCTCTAGTTTCACAGAGGCTTGCAACTAACAGAGCGCCAAGCATTTCGTCGAGCACTAGGAGGGCACCAGCAGAAGTCCCCCCCCCCCCCCCCCCCCCTTGTTCCTCACCCACAAACCCACTAGTAACTTCGATCCAGCAGGAAAACCGCCATAACTAGGAACCAGCACAACGGTGTCGTACTAGAAGGCGAAAAGTGGAGGGAGGAGGATGGCATGGCAGTCACTGACCTGATCTTCTTGATGAGGATCTCGCGGAGCTTCTTGCCGAGCTCCTGGGAGAGGACGCGCGCCATGAGCGCCTTGTGGGCGAGCACGCGCTTCTCGGAGTTCTTGACGTGGTGCTCCGTCCGGCGCTTGATCAGCCGCTCGATGCCGCTCGACCGCATCTTGCGCTCCATCACCTGGAGCGCGCGCTCCAGGTTGCCGTCCCTCACCTGCACCACGATCCCCCGCGACGGCTGCACCTGCCCGCAGTGTCCCCTCCCGGCGGCCGCCGCCGCAGCAGCAGCAGGCCAGAGCCCCCGCGCCGTCCGTGCCAGCGCCTGCATCGCTCGCTTGTTTCGTCGCGCCGCCGCGGCCGAACGAAGTGTTTGGTTGGCTGCGCTGCGTTCTGTTGTGCACGGCGCGTCGTGGAGATTCGGGACGTCCCGCTCTGGGCCATTCGTAGCTTCTCACTCGGCTATGTTTTCAGTTGGACCCCTGCACTCTTCTGAATTCTTGTGTTGGTTTCTGTAGGGCAAATAAGCTCACTGCCTCTCCGCCCACCCCGACGGGAACGCCGCCGCCGCCGCATAGGCGCAGCGACTCTCACCTCACCAACCCCTCGCCCTCCCGTCCCGCGGCCAGGGAACACCGGCGGCGACCAAGCCCCAGCTCCGCGTCCCTCTCCGCCGTTGCCCCTGTCTCCGCCCCTCTCCGCCGTCTCAAGGTGAGTCTTCCCCGCTTCTTACTCCCCTCCTCTTCCTCAATACATCCTCTAATTGAATTGTGTTCTCCGGCTCGGTAACCCTAGAAGATAACTTCAAGGAACAAGAAAAATAACTAGCAGTGAGATTGCTTTTGGTCATTTTTTGAGTCGTGGAATCACTAGACCACTTGCTCCAATCGTGGCCAAAATGTCCATTCAGATTTTCACCGGAATTTCGAATTGCTCAGAAAAATCTGAAAAAATACAGAAAAACAAGCATATTCCTGTGAGTCTACTGTTTGGTTTCAGCTCATTCTGAATTACGGTTCAAGAAAAACTAGCGTCTGACATTCCTGTACATTCAATTTTTTGCCAAATTTATGGATTGCCAAGAAAAATCTGAAAGAATTACCTGAAACCAAACATATTCATGTGAGTATACTGTTCAAACTTTAACCAAGTTGAATAGAAAGGAGCGCAGCCCTGAGAGAGGAGAGAATGATCCTATGCCATCAGCATAAAGGGGTGTCCCCTTCTCTGGGTTGCATAATGCTACTTGTTGTTACATATTATTGTGGAAAAACAGTAATGCTTACTTTGTTGTGATGATTTGTTAGGAGTGTTCAGTCCGGAAGCGCTTCCATCCTTCAACATCTCATTCACAGGGGTCGGCACTGTAGGTCTTAAATTCAGTTTAGGGGTTTTGATATCGAACAAATTTAGAAATTTGGGTATCCCCTCAACCTCCAAGAAGTTTGAAGTTGAAGTATGTCTAGTTTATAAAACTAAGAAGTGAAGGTCTAGTGTATGCTGTTCACTTTTTCTTTGTTGCATCTGAAACTTACTAATTACTATCTTTCCCTGTTTGCTTTACTAAACTGCGTTGATTGAGCTGAATAGAGGAATGAACCAGCAAATAGTTAACAAGTATATAAATCAATGTATACCTGGTAGTGTGCTAGACCATATATATTCTCTCTGTATTCTTTGAAGAAGCAGTTTGCAACCCATTGCTTATGCCCAACTGTTTGTGGTATGGAAGAAAAGAAAGGTAGCATTAAAAAGATAAGATGCCTACCTGATACAATCTTCCTACAGTAAAATTTTCATTTCCTGCTTGTGGTATTGTTAGCAAGTTCTGCAAGTCTCAAATGATAAGATATCTGCATCATAGTTTGTGTTTACATAAGTAGATTTTCTGCAGCTTCCAGTTATGTTTCCTTGAGGAACACTTTGTTTGTTTTCTTGCGTATAGCAGTTCTTGTTTATTTTATTGTGTCAGGGTGTTTCCCTGGAATGTTTTATTTGTGATGGTAGTGCAACATGTTTTACTCCCTCTGTCCTAATAAGGATGTCATGGATTTATCTAGATATGCATGTATCTAGACACGTTTTAGTGTATAGATACATGCGAATTTAGACAAATCTACAACATCCTTTTGGGACGGATGGAGTAGATTTAATTGAGTGATTTTTGGTGTTGAATGTCTTGGTGTTCATATTTATGGTGTCTTTTAGCTATCAATCCCTGTAGAAGTAAGATACTTCTTGAGTCAAGCAATTCCAATAGTTTGTCAACGATCAACTGTTTATGTTATGGAAGAAAAGAATGGTGGCATTTAAAGGACAACATGTCTACCTGATACAATCTTCCTAAAGTAAATTTGTCATTTCCTGCTTGTGGTATCGTAGGAAGTTCTGCAAGCCTCAAACGACAAAACAACCATGCTGGATTTGTTTCAGTGTACCCTACAAAGTTGTTTGACCATTTTAATTATTCCTTTGTTTATATATAGTACTCCCTCCGTCCGATAATATAAGTATATTGGCTGTAATAACATCTTACATTTTGGGACGGAGGGAGTAGCATTTTCACCTTCGCGACCAGTTCCTCAGTGTTCAATTGTTGGAGTATGTTAATCTGTTTAAATGATCTGTGTTAAGGTCTGACTAAAAGCTTTAGCGGAAAAATGCTGAATGTGTGTGCACCTGCTGTGCTGTGGGCTCTTTTGTGTCTGTGTATTATGTATACACATACCAGTAATTAACCTAAATACTACATACTAAAACTCTTGTTTCACAGCGGTAATGTTTTGAATTGATCACGTTTTACTGGATCACTTTGTGAATTTCAAACTAACAGTAATAACTTCTCGACTGTTGACAATTTTGCTGCAAAGATAGTGAACTATGATGTGAACTATCTCATGCTGACCCTCGATTCAACTGACGACGACCATCGAACGTGGATGCCCTTTGTATGTAATATTATGCATACGTGTGCTGTAGGCGAACATATAGCTAAATTTGTTGTGTACTCAGATCTCCTTGTCCGTTCGGGCAGATTCAGAAACACTGGATATGTTCTTGGCTAATTCTCCTTTTCTATCTCTTTGCTTGCACAGATCAGCTTAGGTAACCAATATGGTTATCCCTCCAGCATCTAGGGCACCTGCAATCACCAAGTTCCTAAAGCCCTATGTACTGAAGATGCACTTCACAAACAACTTTGTGAGCGCCCAGGTCATCCACACCCCATCATCGACCGTCGCATGCGCAGCAAGCTTGCAGGAGAAGATCCTACGGCCAAGCATGGAGTCGACGCGAGACGTTGCCGTGGCTGCGAAGATTGGGAAGCTGCTCGGTGAGCGCTTGCTGTTCAGGGGCATCCCCGCGGTGTCCGTCTCCATGTCGAGAGACCAATCGTACCATGGCAAGGTCAAGGCCGTCATGGATTCTCTTACAGCTGCCGGTGTGAAGTTACTGTGAATGATGGTAGTAGCTGATCATCACTAGCTGATTTGCACCAGCTTTTTAGGTTGTGCCATATAAAACTGAAGTGCAGATAGAATAGTGCCAGGCTATGATGTTTTCAGTTTAGCTTCCCTGTTCTTGATTTCGACTTGTCGAATCTGTAACGGTCCCATGCATCAGAAATAATACAACCTTGTTCAGTGCACTGGAATTTTCCTGGATCCTGCCGGAATGAAATCCCTATGTTGGTAATGCATAAAGTAAGTATACCATAGTGTCCACTGGAATATGTTACTTGAGAACCACGTTGTCACATTCTATGCTTCTAATGAGACGACCACAATTCAGTGGCACTGTCTAAGTCTCCCATGCCAAATATAATATGAGACCCTGAAACTTGACAGCCACGGAATCACGTTAACAAGTACCGTCAGCTTGCACTAATGAGAAAAAAGATATAGAAAAGCAGCCATCAGTCCAACCAAGGTCAAACTTCCTCTATCTAATGATCTGTAAGTTCCACCTGCCTCCTTGGCTCCTATATAAGCCGCATCATCGTTGCCGAGGAGGTCAGAGAGGATCACCGGCAGTTCGATCCAGAGGCCTTGTTCATCCTACAGGGGAATCTGACGAGTTCAGAGTGAGTTTGTGGTCCTGCTCTTCTCTTGACATGCCTATTCCTCATTTGGTGTTGATGCAGGAGCTGAAACACAGACAGGGAAGCAAGTGGAGCGGTTGATGTTGATGGAACAGGAAGGGGAAAACATGGTATGTTAATCATCATCTGCACTTCCCCTTTTCCTT
The DNA here is from genome assembly GCA_916181665.1 of Avena sativa. Classification (NCBI taxonomy): domain Eukaryota; kingdom Viridiplantae; phylum Streptophyta; class Magnoliopsida; order Poales; family Poaceae; genus Avena; species Avena sativa. Next base: position 294,063,181 of record OV702296.1, read on the forward strand.
GTTTGTTTAGGTGTTTGTAGTCCCGATAATGTGTTCACTAGATTAATAGGGTCAGGCACACAAAATTCCACTTTGGTTGTTTCATGGTCTTAGTCCTCTGAATTTTCTATTTTAATTACTGATTTAGATGCACTGCACGGATGGGCACCGCCCCAAATCTTTATCTTGGTTGGTCATATCTGCTATTTATCTTCCCAGGATCTAGCTGGGGGTGGCATGCAGGCACAGAACGGCCCTGCAGGGGATGGTGATGAAACGGATCCCACTGTCAGTTCTCTGAACCATCGACAGTAAGAACATATATGTCTTCTTGGATACAGCGGGTTTCTGATTTTGTTTCTTGCTGCAGCAATACTTTGAAAATAGACTGAGGATGCTCGATTCGCTTAGAAGGACAGGCATCGACCCGTATCCACACAAGTTCGACGCCGGTATCTCAATCGCGGACTATGTAGCCAAGTACAACAGCTTGGGTGCTGGTGAACATTTGCTAACTGTCACTGAGAGCTTGGCTGGTATTGTTTCTACCTGAAAGTAACTGTAGTTAGCAATGCTTAATGGAAGTTTTCTTCTCCCTGAAATGGTTTGCTTGTGCCTGCAAGGGAGGGTCATGAGCAAGAGAGCTGCCTCATCCAAACTCTTCTTTTATGATCTCTATGGTGATGGAGTGAAGGTTCAAGTCATGGCTGGGGCCAGGTATCAATTACACTGGTTGGATCAAGTTTTTAATTTAATTAACATATCATCTGCTCATTTGCTTTCTCGTTCTAGTAGCTCTGTCCTTATAATTTTATCTTGCATTACCAAATTGCATGAAGTGATTTCTAGTTTTTTTGTATCTCTCTTTTAGCTGCTCAGAGTTGGGCGAAACAGAATTCTCTGAATGTCACAGTGTTGTGAAGCGGGGTGATATTGTTGGCATAATTGGATATCCAGGTTAGCAATCTTGTGTACTAGTCAAATTTAGCAGTTCCTGAATGAGGATTATATCTTTGATTCTTTTCTCTGTCTGAATCTAAAGTCTAAACAATGTTAGAGAAGTCCATGGTATTGATCAGGCATAAAGTATCATAGGTTTTATTAGAGCAATGCCATAGGGATAGATCAAATGATTAACTCTGCAACATTTCGGAGAATTTTTTAGTCTCAGAGTAAAGAACAATTACCTTTAAAGTAATATTAGTACTACTCCCTCCGACCCATATTACTTGACTCAACTTTCTCTAGATACGGATGCATCTAGACTAAAGACTTAACTAGATACATATGAATCTAGAAAAACTTGAGTCAACTAATATGGATCGGAGGGAGTACTTTAAGTTATATGAAAAAAAAATGTGGTACCGAGTGTAGTGCCAAGCTGCAAGTTGGCAAATAAGAAAATTTTGGAAAGCTTTCATCTAATTTCTTCTATGCTTTCTTAGTATTGTGGTAAATAAAGACACAGTTTGTTTAATGTGTTGTTGTAATAGACAGAGTACAAAAAGGCTTGGGATCTCAGTTTTTTTTTTCACTCAAACCATAGTTGATAACTTGATATCTATGATTGGTGAATGTTACCACAAACACTATACATGATAGGCTGCTTTTTCTTTCAGCTACTTTTTCTGGCATAGTAACACTATTTTTTTATGCATATCAGGTAGGAGTAGCAAGGGCGAACTTAGCATATTTGCTAGAAATTTAATATTGCTCTCTCCATGCCTCCATATGTTACCCAACCAGAGAACTGGGCGTTGTAATTCTGTTGCTGGGAAGGTGAGCTGGAATACTAAACAGATATTAGTTCTTGATCCATGAAATGATTGTCATATTTGCATTAGAAGAAACACTTCAAAAGTGCCAGACACCAACGGTGGCAAAATTCAAAAATAGACGTCCAAACAAAAGAACCATCACTGAACAACTATGAATTCATGCTATCTTTAGATATTTCTCTGAACAACTATGAGTTCATGCTGTTTTAATGATACATCATTTGGAAGGCCATGTAAAAAAAATCATTTGGGAAATTTCTCCCATATTTCTCCAAACGGATGTGTACCAATTTAATTGTGTACACTTTGGAATTTATGTAACCTCCTTGGGAGAGTATCATTCTATCACGCCACATCATTTATCAGAATTCAAAAAAAATACGAGAATAATCTCGATGATATTTATGATTTATACATATTCTCTGATCACACTGGAGCATTGTTAGCCATACGTGTATGTGCTGACTAAGACACGTAAAACAGGACAAATAAGAAAATGCAGTCCACTTTTACCTGAGAAAAATAAATGCTGGATCCATTTATCTCAAGTTTGAATTCCGATGAAAAATAGTAGAGCATGCTATCCATGATATTCTACCTATACAACTGTAAAATCGATGGATTACACCCTTTCAGTAAAAGATGTGAAGATGTTGTATTGTTTTTCAGACCACAAGAGCAAAGGCAGCTTCTAATTGCTGGGTTCCAGGAATAGGAAGGAACACTGAAACTTATGTTTTAAAGGATCAGGTTAGTGTTTCCCTGATCCCCGACTGCTGAAATTACTATTGAAATTTCGTTGGAAATAATTTGTATTTTGTCGAGAGTTTATGTCTATCCTATAAAAATGTCGACCATTTTCTAATACTGGATTATAAGTTCATAGTTCCAACGATTTATCATCATGTATTGCTAGGAAACTCGTTACCGCCAGAGATATCTCGACCTCATGGTAAACCATCAAGTGAGACATATCTTCAGAACACGTTCCAGGGTCATTTCCTTCATCAGGAAGTTCCTTGACGAACACAATTTTTTGGAGGTGTGCCTTGAACCATTATGGATACTGTTTGAAGCTTTTTTTAGAAGAAACCACTCTCTTATTTGGTTAAGTGGTTCCCCATCTTTGCCATTCTCCAGGTTGAGACTCCAATGATGAACCTGATTCCTGGGGGAGCATCTGCAAAACCTTTTGTTACACATCACAATGAGCTAAACATGGATTTGTACATGAGAATTGCTCCTGAACTCTATCTGAAGCAGTTGGTCATTGGTGGCTTGGACCGTGTTTATGAGATAGGAAAACAATTCAGGAATGAAGGGATTGATTTAACTCACAATCCTGAATTTACGACATGTGAATTTTATATGGCTTATGCAGACTACAATGACCTGATGGAGCTTACAGAAACCATGTTATCGAGTAAGTACTTAATTTAGTGGTGCATAATTTTGCATCATGTTTACAAGCTAGACAGACCACGCCGAATGCTTGGTGCTGCACTTAGGCTACCGAGTACTTTGTACTCTATCTAATTAATGCATCCATGAACAACTTTGATCAGATATTTTTTTCATTTGATTGTACGCATGGACCAAAGAAAACGTCATACGGAATGTTTGTGAACTTCGTACTTGAAACTTTCATGACATGTACTATTTATCTAACCTAAAGTAACTATGACAGATATGGTGAGAGAGCTGACAGGCAGTACTAAGATAAAATACCATGCCAATGGAGCTGATAATCCTCCAATAGAGATTGATTTCACACCTCCTTACAGGTAGAAGATATGGCCGCTCAACAGAATGAATGCATCTGTAAAATATGAAATATGTTTTGATATTGTCTGAGTTTTTCGCTGACATAGGTTCTTTGACACTTCTTTGTTATTATAGAAGGATAGACATCATGCAGGAACTGAAATCTGTTGCTGGGCTTAACATTCCAGTAGATTTATCAAGTGACAAGGCGAACAAATATCTCGCAGCGACATGTGCGAAGTATGGAGTCAAATGCTCACCACCTCAAACAACAGCACGATTGCTTGACAAGGTTCTCATTCCTATCTCTCCAATGACACTTAGAAACTGCTTATCAGTTTTACATTACTCTTGAGTTCTGACCGGAGCATGGTGCCATGGCCCATACTGTTCATATTTCTGATACTGTTTCTGTTTCCGCAAGATAGATATCACGTTGGCTTAGAAACAAATGTTGGCATATCGTGCAATTTACAGTTTCTCTGGTCCATGGAATGTATTCAACTAACATTACATAATTTGTAGAGTACTAAGTATGCTAGTTTGTTTATCAGGTTATTGGGCATTTTCTTGAGGCCGCATGTGTGAACCCAACTTTTATCATCAACCATCCGGAGATAATGAGCCCGCTGGCCAAGTGGCACAGGTCTCGGTCCGGACTCACAGAGAGGTTCGAGTTATTCATCAACAAACACGAGGTAAACTCTGCTATCCTCTAAAGAACGCATCAATGCTGAACAATTTGCCCCTAATATTTAAAGTGTATTATTTTGGCGTTGTCTCCATGACCTGACAGGTATGTAATTCCTACACCGAGTTGAACGATCCATTGGTGCAAAGACAGCGATTCGAGGAGCAGCTGAAGGTACGTAACCAGAGAAACCAAAACATTGTTGACACTGCAAAGCTGCGTTTCTATACCGACATTCCTCTGAAAATCTATCTGCCATCCTGTAAAACCCCGCTACCCCCCAGAACCGGCAATCAGGAGACGACGAAGCGATGGCTCTCGACGAAGCGTTCTGCACCGCTCTCGAGTACGGTTTGCCGCCGACGGGCGGTTGGGGGATGGGGATCGACCGCGTCGCGATGCTGCTGACGGACTCGCAGAACATCAAGGTCTGTGCGTCATCTCCCTCCTTGTGTATCTGTTCTTTCCGCCGCAGTGCAGCGTTTCTCTACTCGAGGTTGCCCAGCTTTCTGAAGCTGCCCTGGTGTTGCCTTGTGTGAAATTTTTCAGGAGGTTCTTCTGTTCCCAACAATGAAGCCCCAGCTACCTGGGTAGTACTCCAGCAGCTCAGATGGTATTTCCATTAAAGAAGGGGGGCCGAACAAACAAGAAAGTACATATATGGAATTAGGAATAAGTGCTGCAGGTCTGCATCTGAATTAGAGCATCTGTAGCGGAAGAAGAAAGATCTGTCCCCTAGGCGATATACCTAAGGTTTCTGTCCTCCTGTGTAATATGATGGCTTCCAGAACCCTAGATCGGCTGTTTTGAAAACCTATCTGTCATCCTGTGAAAATTGATGTGAATAAGAAACTCTCTCGTTTTGTCTCAATCACAAAGGACAAGAAAAGGGAGTGGTACCGGATTAAATATGAAAAACTCCCTACTTTTTGTGGGGCGTGTGTTGAAAACCTATCTGTCATCCTGTGAAAATTGATGTGAATAAGAAACTCTCTCGTTTTGTCTCAATCACAAAGGACAAGAAAAGGGAGTGGTACCAGATTAAATATGAAAAATTCCCTACTTTTTGTGGGGCGTGTGGCCTGCTCGGACATTGGTATGAGGAGCGCGGATCGGGGGAGTATGACGAGTCAAAATTACAGTGGGGAGATTTCATTCTAGCAGATGGTGGAAGAGGTTGTGGTCGAGGTAGGGCTGCTGGAAGGGGTTCTGGGGGAGGTAGAAACCCAATGGGGAGAGGAAGAGGACGTCAAAACGACCCTTTCTTTGATGATTCTATGCAATATCAAGAATGGGTTTACAATCATACTGATGATGTTGACATGCTCGATTCTAATAGCAAGAAGCGTGCAAACGCTGAAGCTCCATCATCAGGTGGACAAAGATGCTCCGTCCTCTGTGGCGAATATTGTTGGGTTACTAGAGGCTGGTACGGATCGTCGAAGACCTAGGTTTTCACCGATATATAAACCCCTTGTAAGCCGCCGGTTGGGATGAGTTATATCTTTGAAATCCCCGGCGTTTGTAAACACTCCTCGATATAGTGAAGTTTTGCTGGCTGGCGCCCGTGGTTTTTTCATCTCTTTGTTGGAGAGATTTTTCCATGTTAAATCTGTGTCCCCTTGATGTGATTTCGTTTTCGTTCTTTGTTATTTACTTGTCGCAATTATAACACGCCTGGCAAGCCAAATTCAGCGATGCTGTTCTTCAAAACCTGGAATACAGTCGGTCGGATCATAGGCCGATTTTGATGGCCTTTGGAGAATGTCCAGCTGAGGAGACGAGAGGCCCAGCCTTGCTTCGCTTCGAAGCTCGCTGGTTGAAGGAGCCACAGTTTCTAGAAGTAGTTGAAGGGGCATGGAATATGTCGGCGCAACAACTTGAAAATTCAGATTTGGCGGCAAGACTGTCGATGGTGCATGACAAACTTCACCGATGGGATAGGTCTGTTCTGAAAAGTCTACAAAGAAAATTGAAGAATGCCAAGAATGAGTTTGAAGAGATCACAAAAGGTGACTTGACTGTGGAACATATAGCAAAAGATCATCTTGCCAATTATTATTATCATCCATTAATCTCTTGATCCTATTTCTCTTCCTGCGAGCTGTAGCCGATTTGTGAAAAAGGATGTATTTCGGTCCCCAAACTGTAGCCAATTCACTCTACTACGCTGAGCCCAATGGTCTCGGATTATTATCCCAGCCGCTATGACCAACTTGAAACTCAGTTTTATCATCCCAGCCGCTCTGGTCATGTGAGCACACTCTTCCAAGAAAGTGAACAATGCGAGCACTGTCAATTTGGGGAAATGTTGACCAGTAAATCTTCTCCCTGCTGGTGCAGCAGTTCAGAGCTGCTTTTCTGCTCTGAGTTGTTTCGGCAGCAGCGTGAGATCATTGTACTTCCGGACTAAATACCTATATACTCTGTTTCCCTCTAGTTATTGCATAAAAGCAGTGATCCTGCTGTTCACGATAAAAAAAAACTTTGGCCAAACATCACATTTAGTACACATGGTATATCTTTTGACAGGATTGAACGAAAAGGGAGGCCGAGCAAGCTAAATTGTGTATATGGAGAGCTGGTCAAGCTAATCTCTACTAATTATACCCTCCAATCACCTCTAAAACTGGGATTTCTCCTTGCTGCATGTTGGCATAGGGGGGCCTTGGCCCCTCCGCCACTGATTCACATTAACAGAAATCAAACAGAAAAGTTCAAAGTATATCCGGAAAATTAGTACTATTACCTCCGATTCATATTAATTGTCGTTGAATTTGGTGTATCTAGACATCCAATTCAACAACACTTAATATGGATTGGAGGGAGTAGTTGATTCTTGTCCGGTTGTCTCGCACGAAACACACATTCTTTATAAGGAACACATACTAGAACATTTTGGTCAGAACACTCTACTTCCTCACAAAGTTTGCCAAGCGGAACTGGCATTAAAAGACAGATGATTGTTGCTTTTATGGGTTTTATCATCCCAGCGGCTATGACCAACTTGAAACTCAGATTTACTATTTGACCAATGGAAACTCTATTCTTGCCACTACGCCGTTACAATACTCTTCAGTATTTTCATTTCTTCATCTTTTCACCTTCAGTCTACAATTAGTTTTGCCATTCCGTTCTCCACCCCTTTATCTTTATTTTATATTTCAACCGATTAATTGGATTTACATGTTATTGCTTCGACAACTCCAAATAAGTAGTTCTCCATGCTGAGTGTCTCCTTAGAAGTGATATTTATTACAATTTGGATCATATCATTGGTCACTAGCTTACAAGAGTAACAATAGTATAGTATATGGACACCGCAGCTCTGTAGATTCGGCGATTTGCGACCACCAAATTAAACAAGAATTGACTGGATAAAACATTTTCATCTCTTCGGTTGCAGATGTGATGGATTTTGTCTAATTTTACACGTCAAATTCTTGCACGTATATTTGTAAAGCTTAAAACTTATCGCACCAATTTTGTCCCACTCTCAACTATCATAAGTGTGTTTGGTGATAGTGGTTTGATGAATTTCTCCCAATCTTTTTTACATGAATTTCTCCCGATCTTTGTTTTGCCATTCATAGGCTCATATGGTGTTGTTGGAGTTATCCTATTTGCTACAAAACTAATATATGTAACGTTTTTGGCTAATTCTCACATACCACATATTTCTAGGATGACATTGTATGACTTTCTGAATAATCAACATAATTCCATAAGCGATAAAAAGTTAAATTTTATCTCTTTATTTTTTTTATCTGTTCATCACTTAGGAGAGGCTCTATTGCTACTCTTGTAACCTACTGGCCAACGACATGAACGAAAATTGTGATAAATAGAAGTTGTAACGAGACATCATGGTGTGTCATTTTTGCGGGTGGCTAGAGACACCCCTCCATAGTCAACTACTGCTTTGGATTTGTCAAAGTATTGATACGTAGATCCAACCAATCAACGAGGTATACAAATAAAGAGAAAGGGATGGAGAACCTGAAATGACAAAACTGATTATAGACTAAGAGTGGAGAGACGATGGAATGGCAAAATTGACGGAGTGTTGTAGCAGAATAGTGCCAGGATTATAGTTTTGATCATTCAAACGTCAAAACTGAGTTTTGGGTTGGTCATAAGGCAGAGATGTTGTATTAGGGCTGTCTGCATCCGTAATGTTTTTAGGACATTGCGTTGTTGCAGAGGCCGGGTGTAATTGGTATCTTTCGTGATATTAATATATACTCCTTTAAAAAAAAGACAAAGATGATCTAATTGTAATTTTATTACTTTTAGAACTATTTGTACTGCTGTTGATTGATTATCAATAGACCGGTGAAATTTCGCAAAATAAAATAAAATAAGGCACAGACGATGAAAACAACCCTTTTGATTATAAAATTTGAGATCACGGTTATGTCTTTGCCATAGATCAGGGGTACCGGGAGTGCAACATCGATATATGTGAGTTACATTGAGTAAACTATGTGGAGGAATAATGGAGAAGAAACAACAACGTCGTCGATGCAAAATAGTAGTAGTAGGATGGAATGCACGAGGCGTGCGTACGTAGTGCCTACGTACGTAAAAACCCGGTTGGTCTAGGGCTGCCTGTGCTTCGGCAGAGGAATATATATGCGAGGCCGTACCCGTACTTTGGCCACACCCTGCCGTTGCCGAGCCTGGCCAGTTGCATGGCATGTACGGTACGTACCAACCAGGCAACCTGCAGGCAACGACTGGCAAAACAGAAATAGCATGGCCAGCTAGCTAGCTGCCGAGGAGTGGGAAAGTAGCTAGCGCGTTGACCGCTAGCTGGTGTCCACCTCATCTCCTTTTAGCTACTCCAGTATGTGTTTCTCAGCTTGTTCCTTCCTTCTTGTGTGTGTGTGTTTTTTTTAAACAAGCCTTGTGTGTTTTTAGAGGGAAAATGTTACAGTAATGTTTGTATCTAGCGGTCGTCTCGGTCACGCCGTATTTGACCATGCTTTTCAACCTCGGGCTCACGCAGCACAACGAGCTTCTCTGCAGCGCTGTGAGATCCTTGTAATTATTAGAGGTCAGGGGGTAGAATGGACAAAAATAACCCTTTTTCAAAAGGATTTCACAAAATGACCCATTTGGATAACTATTTCACTGGACTAACCTTTTGGATAACGCTGTAGCGTCTTTCAGCTAGGCGCTATGCCCCTGCCAGCGTGACACCGCCTGGCCCCTCCTTGGCCCCACCCGGAGGCATAACGCCCAGGCGCTATGCCTGTGTTGAGTAACGCCCAGACGCTATGCCCAAGGTGTAGTGCCTATCTGCTAGGCGCTATACTTTAATGTGTAGCGCCTAGCAGATAGGCGCTACACTTTGGGACTTAGCCTGCCGCGCGCAGCCCCCTCCCCACCCCTCCCCATTCACTCCCAGCTCGACCCAGCCAAGAAGAACAGCAAGGAGGCGCCCCCTTCTCCCCTCTCTTCTCCCCCCTCAAATCTCTCACATTGGAAGCTTCATTTGGTGGATTTGTGCCTCTCCCCAGCTGCTAGAGGTACCCTCCCTCATTCCCCTCCGTTTTGACCTCTTGAAATCTTTCATTTTGGTTGGACTTGGCTTGAAACCCTAGAAATTTGATTTTGAGAGAAATGTTTGGAAATTTGTTAGATTAATTGGCCAATGTTGGTATAAAGATGTGTATGAAGCATTTAGTTAGGTTTAGGGTTGTTGAAATAACATTGTTTGGTTTATTGGAATGTTATGACTAGGGTTAGGGTTTAGGGTTTGCTTATGTAAGAGAGGGTGTTCTTGTTAGCTTTATGGTTTGGTAATGTGTCTAGTATAGTTTTGTTTATCTTGTCATGGTTAGTTAATGAACATATTCTCCTATGTGTTAGGGATGGTAAGAATTGTTCATGTTCATCATGTGGACAAGGATGCCTTTTTGAAAGGCAACATAGAACCGGACCCGGGTGAGCTAGATATTGTGTTTGAGGTAGTCCCACCTATGCCAAGGTCTTGGAGCAAGTGAGGATTGAATTGAATGGATGGACCCATGTGATGTTGTTGAGTTGGAGCGAACACATAATGTGGGTTTTGAAATGCATGTCCATTGGAAGACCATGCGTATCTTCTCCGAGGCACGTTGGAAGACCATTGGAAGTGCGGTGATAGCAGCCGCGTTGAGGTTCGGCGTCGACCGGCTCACAAGCGTGATGAAAGGGAGGAGTCCTAGCCGCCGGATGTACTCGGTGTACCGCTCGTCGTACGGCATGTCATTCGAAGACGCTCCATGAGACCGAAGCTTGAGGGGACGAAGCCTCTGCATACATACAAGATCGAACATTATGCTTTTTCCAACACAATTAAATAAATAGAAAAATAAAAACAAAGAAGTTTAACCATGGTTTTATTACCATATGCTTCTCTGCCATCAAGTATGCCCGGTGTTCATGATCATAGTAATCCTCAAGTAGCCACACCATCCTACATATATATATTCCAAACATCAATAAAATGTGTGTGGTATGTGGCCATTGTTTCAATTTATACAATAAACTACAAAGAATATATGAGCATATTATTCACACATCCATACAAATCCATATACAACCATCATGCACAATGCAAATCAACAACACACTTCCATTCCCCATCAAATACAACTAATATATAACTACCAAATAACCAAAAACATGCACAAATAGGTCATATTATGAATCCAACTAGACCTAGGGTTTGAGGATAATGGGCAAGATTCATTGGATGAAAGAGAGGGGAAAGGAGGGGATTACCTTGAGGGAGGGATGAGAGAGCAAATCCACGGTGAAATCCCTCAGACTTGTTGGATTTGAGGTGGGGATTTGAGAGAGAGGGAAGGAGGAACCTCCGACGCCCCTCTGTCTGTTCTTCTAGCTTCCTGGGAGTGAATGGGGAGGGGTGGGGAGGGGGCTGCACGCGACAGGCTAAGTCCCAAAGTGTAGCGCCTATCTGCTAGGCGCTACACATTAAAGTATAGCGCCTAGCAGATATGCGCTACACCTTGGGCATAGCGCCTGGGCATTACTCAACACAGGCATAGCGGCTGGGCGTTATGCCTCCGGGTGGGGCCAGGCGGTGCCACGCTGACAGGGGCATAGCACCTAGCTGAAAGGTGCTACACTGTAGAGTATAGCGCCTATCTGTTGGGCGTTACCCAAAGGGTTAGTGCCAGTGAAATAGTTATCCAGAGAGGTCATTTTGTGAAATCCTTTTGAAAAGGGGTTATTTTTGTCCATTCTGCCGGTCAGGGGCGTCAGCTTCACTGTGGCACGTTACAAGCAATTCGCGGCAGCCGACCCTCGGTCCACGACACGGTCGACGGGACGGTCAGCTCTCAGCAAAGCCTGGTATAGCAAAAATAGTGTGAAAAAGGACCCTTTTTACGGCAAGTTTGATCAAGCTCACTCGAAACGAAACACCACTCCTTAGAGCATCTCCACTCATGTTCCTAGAACGCCGATCTTAGGGAGAATTGTAGGTCCGAACGTCACGTCCAGTCGCGTTTTTAGAAATCTCTTTTCGTCTGAATTTGGACCAACTTTGGTTCGGGCTTCCCAAGCCATTCCCAGGATCCTGGGAACGTCCTGAAAACACCAGACAAAGGGAATTCGGCAAAGCCCAGTCAGCATATATTCGGCCATATTCATCCAAAGTTTGCCCAAAGTTCGTTCATATTCGCCCAAAGTTCGCCCATACCCATATTCGCCCAAAGTTCGTCCATATTCGCCCAAAGTTCGTCCATATTCGCCCATATTCTCCCAAAGTTTGTCCATATCGACCATTTTTGCCCAAAGTTCTCCCATACCCATATTCACCCAAAGTTCGTCCATATTCGCCCATATTCGCCCAAAGTTCGTCCATATTCGCCCATGTTCTCCCAAAGTTCGTCCATATCCACCATTTCGCCCAAAGTTCGTCCATATCGCCCATATTCGCCCAAAGTTCGCTCATATTCGCCCAAAACCTCTTATATTTGCTCCTATTCGCCCAAAAACGTCTATATTCGCCCAAAGTTTGCTGAAATTTGTTAAATTTTAGCCAAACTCGGGAACTTGTTTGTGAACATGAGTGAGAAACTCGGCGTTTTCAGGCCGAAAACTAGTTTCGTCCGAATGAAAATACGTACGAATTTCGACCTGAGAATGCCCAACGATAGTGGGATGCTCTTAGTGCAAAAAAATGCCGCACCAACCGCCACCACGATTCGTTCTTTGTTTAGTTCCAACACCAAGTTCTTGGGTGTCCCACCTTATCCTATATCATAATTACCTAAAACAACTCCTTGGCGAGTGTTATCCTATGGAAACCACTTCCCACTGAAAACATTAAAATCAAGTTATGGACTGGGGGATAAAAAATATTGACCCAAATAACACATTCCTCCCTTCAGCAACTTCTATAAAAATGTCTCGCTGATGTTTCACTATGGTTAAGTTGAGCTTTTTTTGTGGTTTAGAATAGTTTTCAATAATCTTAGTTGGGCACAATCCTAAGTGGATGCCTGTCCCTGTGTCGACCTCCTCGTGGCGACACGAGGGCCAAACCCTAGCCATCTCCCCCTCGGACTCCTTTCCAAAGGGACAGGGTCTTTTGGTTTGACCTGGCTTGACAGATGTTCCACGAGACATTCTTAGGTGGGAGATGTCCCTTTCCACCCTTGGAGGTGGATAGAAGATGGTCCAACAACGACCTTAATAAGAAGGGTCTCAAACTGCTTCCGACATCTTCTCCGTTGATGTCTCAAAGTTTGGATCTGGCTAGCGAGAAGTCCTTAGGCACTGCAAAGGTTCATAACGTCGATGGTTTCATTGACAAGTATGCATATATTCAGGATGAAAACACAAGATCTCAGATTAGATAATGTTCACATGTGTGGCCTTGCTGAAGATGGTGACTCAAAGCTCGACTTTAGGCATGAAAATCTCGAGTTCAAGTTTAGTTTTGGACTCATCAAGATCAGCGCACATGCGACGGACACTTCTCGAAGGCCTTTTCTAGGAGTAGTGTACTTTTCGTTGTTCGGTCACATCTCATAGGTTTTGTGGTAAGACCGCAAAGACATAGTTGCGAATACTTCTTCTTTGAGTGACTTTGGGTTTTTATTTATGTTTTGTTACCGCATATGGATTTACTTAGCATTATTGAATATAACCAATAATATATGGAAGTGAGCATCGGGTGTACTAAGGGTCATCCATCTTTTTGAAAAAAAAATCCCAAGTAGAACTCGAAGCAGCATACAACTCAAACTATGTACCGTATCGTAGGAAACAATGAAACTAGAACGTGACACCGAACTTTGCGTTTTCATGAACCGTAACACACGACCGCACAGAAGAAAGATGTGCGCGACGTCTGTCATTAGATGTTTTCCAACAATGAAACCACAAAGAGTCTCACCTAAAAGCCATATATATGCAACTTACATTAAGAACTAATTTCTTGTGGAGAAGGAAAAGAGAAAAACATAAATATAATCTTGTTAATTGGAGGACTGTAGGCTTACCAACAGATTGGGTGTGTGTGTGTGTGTGTGTGGGTGGGGGGGGGGAGGGTTGGGATTCTTGATCTGGAAATCATGAATATAGCTTTATTGTCAAAATGGTTATGAAAAATTTTCAACGAACATAGTGTGTGGCAAAATATTTTGTCTAAAAAATACTTGAAGAAACTGACCTTGTGTCAAGTCACTGCAAAAGCAGGGGACTCCCACTTTTGGCTGGGCTTGATGAAGGTTAAGAGTTTTTTCTGGTCCAGTGTAAAAGTTAAAGTAGGATCTAGTGCTAATACATCTTTCTAGGAAGATCACTGGCTAGCCGATGAAAGATTAGCAATGAAGTTCCCTAGATTGTTTTGTGTGACATTAGACAAAACTTTGATAGTAAAAAAAAATTATGAGAAGGGATGGAAATCTTTGAGATTTAGGAGGGCCCTGGTAAGATGTTTGAGGGAACAATGGATGCAATTATTGCATGGGGTAGTCTTGACATAAGAGAAATACCAGCTAATTTGGAAGTTGACCAAATCTGGTAAATTCTCAGTCAAATCTATCTATTTAGAAATTCAATGTAGTAGGAATGTTACTTACGAATTACTATAGTAAACTAAAATCCCCATGAAAATCAAGGCATTCATTTGGTTGATGCTCAAAAGGAGTATTTTAACTAGATATGTGTTGCTTCAGGAAGGGGTGAGGGAATGTGAGGTTACTTGTTTATTTTGTGGAAAAATGAGTCTATTGCCCATTTGTTTTTTCATTGCCCTTTGGCCATATATATTTGGAACATATTTGTGCTTCGGGTGTAAATTATCAATTTACTTCAGTTGGGCAATGTGTTTCAGTCTGGCTTAGGCATCTATTATATACTAAAAGCAATATAAGGGTGTTTTTCGAGACACCACGTTGATCCACATCATCTAAACTATACAGACAGTTAGATCTAAAATCTAGTACAACCGCTAGAGTTACGTAGCAAACATGACACACCATGTGTTTCCAATTAACCCAACACGTTCCCTCAAGAAAAAATAGGCCAACAGGAAACGTTGGGTCCTTATTAGAAAGCCACAATGGGTCGTGTCCAACACATCGCGTGTACTACCGCCGCGATTATCTACCATCAGCAAATTTTTAATATGGTGGCCATATCTAAAATTCTCCACTTATTTTCCCGTGAAAACATATGATTTTCTCGATATGCACCACCATCTAGCAGGTTACTACTCTACCAGTACGAGCAGGATTGTTGGCGCCAGTCGCCGTGAAAACATATGATTTTCTCGATATGCACCACCATCTAGCAGGTTACTGCTCTACCAGTACGAGCAGGATTGTTGGCAAGGTCTGCTGGCTCTATGGAATAAAGGATCGGCATCAGGCATCATACCGATCCACTCAGCAAGATGCAACTCCACGCATGAGCGAGGGTAAGAAGGATGCATGGCTGCATGGCAGGCACACACGAGGAAGAGGATGTAAAGCAGATATAGGTACATATTGATACATGAAACACCTTTTCTTGCAATTTCAGTATTAATTGATTAGAGCTTAAGATTACATGAAACACGAGGAAGAGGATGTAAGCTCCTTCATGCCATCCATTTGTGCTCCACGCCTCCACCCCTAATGCTATATATCCACATAATGTCATAGGCTGTCTTTTCCAGATCTACGTGAAGTCAATCCTTGATCGTTAAATATTAAGAATTAGAGGAAGAAACCTTGGGAATGGAATTGTATAATAATTTACCTTAATAGTATTATTAATAAATTAGTTGCTACAATATAATTTTCTAAAACAATTAGTATCTAGATGACAATAGAATTACAGTAGAAAAAATAGCTTTGAACATAACGTTGTATGGGAATAGCAGGTGTCTAAAGCCACAAGTTTATACACCTTTAAGAGGAGCAGAAACATTTATATGCATCAGGATTCAAAAAGATGCACCAAAATTATGGTGAAGGGAAAGTGTGCAGGTTATGCACTTTAGCAACAAATAGCGACCACAACCATATATGTTCATGGTCTAATTTTATGTTGTTGCATTACTTACTCACAAAAAGGTAACCAAAAATTTGTACTCACTTCTTGATTAATATTTTACAGGGAAAATATCTAGCTAGGTCAAGATTTGAATTCGACGTAAATATTAACAATGTTATAGCATCATAGCTGTAATTCTACCTACTGCATAACATGACATACCAATCATCTGATATGCATAAAACCTAATATATAACTAAGTTATCCAAACTTTCTTTGCATACAGAGGCCTACAATCACATATTCATAGTTCTCCGTACTATTATGTGATGTGTGTCTTCGGGATTTCAACATAAATAACTCATGTGTGCTCGGTGTAAATGGTCAATGACTCGTGGATTATAATTTGTTTGGCCTGCCAGTTCAATTTCAAGCAGATATGGTTCATAAGATCACATTCAAACCACCAGCAACATGGTCTTTAAAACTTCACCTTTAACCTTAAATGGAATTATAGTTGCATAAGAGGTTAAAACATACATTAGACATCTAGCAGACATCCGAAGTACAGTTTTTTATGTACTAATCCAATAGCAAAAACCTACGATGTATTGTCTCACTCTGAAAGTACTAGCAAGCTAATGTAGAATTGATCAACTATTTAGTAATGTAACGTCACATTGAAGGATTATGTTTTCTAAATATTTCCTGTAAACCGGGAACATCGAGATGGTATTGAAAATTCATGTTTGATAGGAAGATTTTAAGAGATAAAATCGTATATTTTGGGAGTAGTTTTCATGATAAATATCCAGATGTAGTTTTCGAGTATCCAACCCAAAGTACTACTATGATATTGGTAGCTAGAAAAATTTCTTATGCGCAAAGCGACAAAACTATACCTTATTATGAAACACAAATAATATTGTAATAACAAAGTTATAGTTTATGAAATTATAGATGGTCAAAAATAATTCCCACGTGTCCTACCATATATTTTGTGAACGAAAAGCTAACGGCAATGTCATGTGGGAATGCAATGTTAAGTACCATACAATGACATACACAAGCTAGATCTTTCATTACTCGCCATGTAGATGAACTATTGTTGGTATCTCACTAATAGCTCATAATCCTCTAGATTTTTTTGGTAATCACTTATGATACACCAAAGATGATGCCCTCGCATTTGCGAGGGCCACGCTGCTAGTTGTAGGAAAACTAAAAGGGGAATATTACCCGTATGGTGTCTGCTATATTTTGGATTACATGGAAAGCTAGGAACCTTGCATGTTTTGAACACAAGTGGCCTGATGAACCATACACTGTTGTTTTTCAATTTTTCTAGTAGATTTCATGGTGGTAAATTGCAGGTGAAACAAGCTAAAGCTGCATTTCTACGCCAAGCTATTAGAGAGAGTGGCAATGGAGATATTTTGAGCGAGGGGAAGATGGTCCTCATGGATACAAATGTTGACATGCTGAAAAAAGCAAAGGGAGAAGATGAAGAGAATCAAAACAAGAAATAGAGAAAAAGAACCAATTTGACCAGGAGATGGATGTGAAGACTCCTTTATTTTATCTTCTTGTTGTCTTGTTCAAAATTCTTGTAATGGAAAAATGTTCTGAATTTTTCGTTAAGTTTTGGATGGTTCGTGGGGTGGTGTGCGTTGTAATGGAATACTATAGTTTGGTTTCGTTAATGAATTCGAGGGAAACCCCTTTTTCTAAAAAACTCCATCACAAGAGACGTTCCTTGACATTATGAGGCTCCGGCTTGATCGCAATAACTTCACGTCCATCCCCGTCAAATTTTTGGGAGCCACAAGGTCACTGCAGATCTTCAACATTAGCAACAACTCACAACTCTAGAGCTAGGTGCTGTCAAATGGCCCTCTCCCGTTTGACACCACGCTCCAAGTGTTAATCGCCGACCATGCCCTCCACTCCGGGATGCACTCCAGTTTTCTCGGCAATGCTAACTCCTTCAACATCCTCAACTTGCTCTCCTTGGCCAACAACTTCCTCACCGGCAAGGTTTCAACAACATTTTCTATCCGAACCCTCACCCACCTCACCTTGACTTGAGATGCAATTTCCTCACCGGGCCGGTCAACTTCACTACCAATATCTCAGAACTTCGAGTTAATTGCAGAAAACCACCAAGGTTGCGCGACAAGTCCGAAAATCCACCGGGTTTGCGCATTTTTGCAAAAATCCACCAACATCGCGTGGATTCGTTCTAATGTGCACTGATTCGAGATTTGCCAGCGATTGACACGGAATCTGACGGGCCGGGCCCGCTGGCAGCGATGACGTGGCGAAGGAGAGACGGCAGATGAGGGCAGCCGTTAACGGCCGTTGACGGCAACTGGGTCCCACCCACGCTCCATCCACTAAACCCTAGCCTGGCTGTCTGAAGCGGCTAGTTTCGCTTCTTCCCGCCCCCGACCCACTCCTCTCCCCCATGGCGGCTCCAAATCCAGGCGGCGGCCACGCCGTGAGCGGCCCCGGCGGAAAGCGAGGGCTCGCCGGAGGTGGAGGCGGCGCCGGTGCTGAGGCGGATGAGGTGGACCTCGGCCTGGACGACCTCGACTTCTACGGAAGCTCCAATCCCCCCGCACGCACATCACTGTTCCCGATGGCTGCGGCGGCGGTGGCTGAGGTCTGGAAGGCTAGGCCGACAGATAGCCACTGCTGGACCTCCTCTCTGGGCGGCATCGAGTAAGTATTCTGTTGCCCCTCCTCTTGCCCTCATCTGCCACTCGCCATGAAATTCATCTGCAAAATGCTAGAAAAATTTCTGAATCTGCAAATTATTTAGGGTTAGAATGGGCTAGAAAAATTGTTAATTGTTTCATTCATTTATCTGTAGCTTGGATGATGATATATGGGAGGTTAGATTTAGTTTAGATGGCATTGACAACTTGGAGAGGAAGATTTCTAAATCTGACATGACATATATGAATCTGCTAGCACTAATTGAGACAAAGGGGTATGGTAGGGATGACAGCATGTATTTTGTGAGAGAAAAGGGCATAGGTACTGCTGGGATGAAGTTGATTGACAGCCTGGATAAGGTTAAATCAATGTTAGAGTTGTATGACAGTGAGAAGACAGTTAGCATTATTGTAATTAAGGATGGAGGTGGCCTAGCTGCAGGCATAAACATCCCAGATGTTCAAGAGCAGCTGCCCATATCCCAGGATGGAGAGCAAGTGGTTTTCTCAGTAGATGTGCAAGGTGTGCTCTATGACAGCCAGCAGACATCAGATTCAGAGTACTTGTACTTGCCCACTCAGCAGAGTCAGAAACAAATTGTTCTAGTTGGTGCAGGGGATGATTATGTGCTGACGCAACAACTAAACATTCCAGTGTTGCCAATTGATTCAGAAGAGGAGCCAGATTTGTTTGGTGAAGAATCTGAATCTGATGACAGTGACTGTATTATACAGCCAGAGAATGGAGGCAGCAATCCAGAGAGTAGTGGTATGAAGCCAAAAAAAGGTGCACCTGCAGAGCAGTTCCCTAATTACATTCCCTCCTCTCCTGAAGGTAGTGGTGACTATGAAGACATGTTGTCAGGAGATGATGACCACCATGAGCCTGTTTCTTTTGTGCTGCCAAAGGGAGTAAAAAGCAGGGCAAAAAAGAGAGCTCCTAGGATGTGGTATGATGAGCATAGAGCCAGCCCTGAATCACAACTGTGCCTCAATATGTGTTTTGTTGATATGGCACAGTTTAGGAGAGCTGTGCAGCAGCTTCACATAGCACAACTGAGGAACTATTTCCTACACAGGAATAATCCTGATAGGGTAATAGTCAAGTGTGATGAGGATGGTTGTCCATTCTACATGGTTGGTTCACAAATTGGGCAAGAGAAAACAGTTTGCCTAAGAAAGTTTATGGATAATCACACATGTGCACCAGCAGGAGAAGGATGCAAGATCAGTGCCAAGTGGGTTGCTAAGATATGTGAGGAGGCAATAAGAATTGATACAACAACCAAAGTAGACACTCATCATCTATCCATGATTGGAAGCCACGGTTGAATACTTGCTGCAAATATATAAGAACAATACAGTTAAATGACAGTTTGGTGTTCAACACATCCTTCATTCTTATTAAATATACTACAACCTGCTGTTTTTGAATTGACTGAGAGCATAAATGACAGTGTGGTGTTTGATGCCAACACACATACTACAAGCTATGGTTAAATTTGACTGAGAGCATAATACTATATTTAACTATACTGAATTTCAGTGCATTTGACTATACAGTTGCAGAGTTGTACAGTTTGTGTTCAAATGAGTATGCAAAATGATACAAAAATCAAATGAATATGCAATATGACACAAAAATCAAATTTTTACTCACATGCTCTATGGGGCATAGGTAGCAGTGTCTGTTCCTCCAAATGCAACGCATCTGCGCACCTCTTTCTTGTGGCTGCGGCATAGTATGCCAGATCCCACCGCTATCCCCTCAAATGTGCTGTCTTCAAAGGTTTGAGGAGCAAGATCTAGGTCCGTAATGTCCTAATCAACAACACATTGATTCAAATTACAGTGCATCCGCTCCAAATCGACGATTTCCCAGAAATCCTAGAAAACCGAGGCGGGGAATGGACCTGGAGCTTACCCCGAGAAAGGACTCGCCCGAAGAAGAGTGATCATTCCATCTCGGCATGCCGTTGGTCGCCGGCGGGAAGCACGAACGGCGGCAATGTGCGCGGCGGCGACGGCGGGCGACGGCGGTGGACACTAGATGGGGCCGAGCAACACGGGTCGGGGGCCAGGGAAGAGATGGGATTAAGTGGATGGAGCGTGGGTAGGACCCAGTTGCCGTCAACGGCCGTTAACGGCTACCCACACCAGCCGTCTCTCCTTCTCCACGTCATCGCTGCCAGCGGGCCCGGCCCGTCAGATTCCGTGTCAATCGCTGGCAAATCTCGAATCAGTGCACATTGGAATGAATCCGCGCGATGTTGGTGGATTTCTGCAAAAATGCGCAAACCCGGTGGATTTTCGGACTTGTCGCGCAACCCTGGTGGTTTTTTGGAATTAACTCCAGAACTTCAAGATCTTCGACTCAACCAGAACGGCTTTATGGGCCCGTTGCCAGACTTCAGCGGCCATTGGAGTCTCACGTTGGTCGATTTGGCACACAGCCGTCTCACCGGTGTCTTGTCGGTGTCCCTAGTGCGTCTGGGAGGCCTCAACTCAGTGTCGGTCAATGGCAACTTATTCCAAGGGATGTTTTGGAGTTCACGAATACGTCAAGAGTGGCATCGCCCAGGAGGCCTTGGCTGGGAGCTTCTGCTGGCTAGAGCCTAAACTATGTGAAAGAACCTCACTGTCGTAGGAGCGTCGGAACAGTGCATATTGGACCCTATGCGTCCTTTCGCTACTTCCGTCGCCGCAGCCAGGGCCGGTCCATATATTTGGGAGACATAGGGAAACACGACACCAAGTGCCCCTTGTTTAAAGTGGTAGAACTTCCCTAGAGTCAAGGGGGGCAATGGTCCCCCTACTCTAGAAAATTTCTTAAAGATATCTCAGATATAATATCAACCAATATCGACACGTGATGGCTCCAAAATTTTCCGTCTTCCACCGTGTTTAAACATTGTTTTCAGTCAAGCAATTGACAAAAAACTCTCAATCCTTGCCACTAATGACTAATAATTGCAAAGATATGCAAAACCTTGATTTGAATTATGTTGTACAGGAAATCACAGCTTTTAATGCGAAATTAGGAGTCATAATGAAGTAATTTGAGGAAGTCCACATGGCCAAGTAATTGAGAAGCAAATTACAGGCGTCAGTGCGCGTAACGACCACCGGTACGCTCGGGGTTCGCCCGTACCATCAGCCCATACTGGGTGGCGGCAGCTTCGTCTTGTCAAACCCTACGACTTTTGTGAAGACGCCTATATATTTTGAGGCTCCAACCGCCAGCAAGGGGGCCACCATTCTCAGATTACATCACACCACCACCAAAGGAGATCCACGCCATCGTTCATCCATTGTTCATCCATCCCATCATTCATCCCCTCTATTAGCAATACCCACTACTTTGTACTTTAGATCTCCTTATGATTTGGCGATTATTGTAAGAATATTTGATTTCAATCTAAGTATTTTGCATAATGTTTTCTATCCTAGATCTATTCTTTATGAGTGAGTAGTTCTCATGGGCTGGGGGTTGAGGAGAAACTTCGCAGAAATTATGTGCATCTAATCATGAGATTATTGTATTTTGTTTACAATTTATATTTATATATCTTTTGTTTCTTTGTCTCTTGTCTCGATCTGTGGACTTGTAGGTACCCAAGATCCCATAGATTGATAAAGGCTTGATGTGAGATACTTGGTTAGTGGCGATCTCATAGGAACCTCAGTTACAAAAAGGATAGTACGGTATTCGTTTAGCGATCTATTCGGGATCACAACAACATCACCACTTAATGCTTTGATCTGTGTTTTACACTTAATAATCGTTTGTAGCCCATTGCTTTTCAGTGTGCACTAAGTTGGATTAAAATACTATTGTTATGCCCGCTACATCATGGGGGCTCTAATATATCAGGATGTGTTGCCCACGAGAGATTGTCTATGTTCAAACATTACACATGACTATGCTTATTATTATCTTTTATCCCATATGATGTGCAGCTGCAGGTGGATATTCAACCCTGGCCTATCTCCATCCATTGATTCAACTCATTATAAAGTAAACTAGATTGGTTTGGTAAACTAAGGTAAAATGAAGAAACAAAGTCTTGTAGACGTGTCCTTTTTATTTCCTTTTAGCATTGCTTTCCAATGTTCGATTAAACCTAGTTCTTCTAGGGAAAAGTCTACTATACTACATCTGTGAATCTGGATTGAAGATATCAACCCTTTTTCTAACGTCGTTGTCGAGGAAGCAATTTTGTTATCCTAGTGAGGTCACTAGAGACCTTGTTTTTAGTTTTATTTTTAGTTTGTAGTTTATTTCTTGTTATTAGTTTACTTTCTTTTTATCTATTTAAAAACCCAAAAAATAGTTACTTGTTATTTGTTTTCAGTAATTAAAAATTACCGAAAATATAAGAGTCATGGCTCAGATGAGACTTGGGGAGTATGCTACTCCCACTAATGATTTTATTCGTGCACCTATCAGTCAGCTCGATGTTGATACAGAAACTTATGAAATTAAGCCTAACATTTTAAACTTGGTTCAACAGAACCAATTTGGGGGTTCATCTTCTGAGGATTCAGGTTTACACTTAAACACTTTCATCGAAATTTGCGACATGATGCGTATTAAGGATGTAGATCCAAATGCTGTTAAATTAAGAGTGTTTCCTTTATCTCTTATAGGAAAGGCTAAGGATTGGTTGCTAGCTCTACAAAGGGCACTATTAAATCTTGGGAGGAATGTACTATTTTGTTTATGACTAAATCCCCTCTAGCTAAAACTATGCAGCCAATATCCAACATTACAAGTTTTAGACAAGAAGACCGTGAGCCTCTAGCGCTTGCGTGGGAAAGGATGAAAGAAGCTGTAATGAACTGTCCTAGTCATGGGATGAAAGAATGGCTTATATTAAATTTGTTTTATAATGGTCTTAACCCAATGTCTAAGTCTATGCTAGATATTGTAGAAAGAGGAACAATCATGGAAAAGCAAGTGAGTGTTGCAAAGAAACTACTTGACGATATGCAAAATAACCATGCGCAATGGTATCTATAAAGAACCTCGAAAAGAGTAAGTTCAATCACCGAGGTAAATAATGAAGAGCTTACCTCTAAGGTAGACAAACTGCTTAGTATAGTAAAAGGTAAATAAGATATCCCAGTTAATGATATCGCTACCGATGTTAATGATATCAATTTTATAGCTCGCACTCCTTTTAATCATGCATAGAAAAATCATTATGCTTCTAATGCTCAAAAACATTATCCTAATCCTGCAGGAGATCCTAACAATAATTATGATAATAATAATGGAGCAAATCATGGCAATCTCTCGTTTGAACAAACTGTTGGAACCTTTATACAAGCTCAAACCGAGCAAAACAATATTCTTATTAAAATCATGGAGAACCATGCGAGTAGTATAGGAAAATTATCTAACCAGGCCTTTGCAATTAGAAATGATGTGCATGCTCTGTAGCAAAGGACAAAGACCGTAGAGGATCAGTTGGGAAAAGTAGCTGAGAGCCAAGCTCTCATACTAGCAAATTTTACTGGAAAACCCAAGCCAAATTTGGTAGAAGACCTCAAGATGACGAGGGTGGTCACCAATGAAGAGAAACATGAAGAGCTTGATTATAGCAACACGCCGACACCAGAATATACCGTGGAAGATCTATTAAAGATGATCATCGTGAAGAACTCCGGTATAGAACAAGGTAATGATACTATGTACCAACAATTTATACAACAAGTAGCATCTAAAGTTTGTGAGTTATAGATGAAGTATAAAAGACTAGCCGATAAGCTTCCTGCTAAGCTAGATGATATATTTGAGCTCACTCTTAAGGTTAAGTTGGGATACAATAAGATATGCACACTTTGTGATCTTGGTGCAAGCGTCTCAACAATTTTCCAAAGCTTATTTGACAAATTAAACTTGGGGCCGTTTGTCACTACCGAATTGAGACTCCATCTAGCAGATTCAACTTATAAACAAGCTTTTGGGATAAAAGAAAATATAGTTGTTGAAATGAAAGATAGTCCCGCTCTTATTGATCTTGTTATTGTATACATGACTGAATATCTCATAACATCTATAATTTTGGATAGGCCATTCCTAAGAACTATTAAGACTTTAATTAATTTACATTAGGGGAATGTGAGAATAGGGCTACCATCTAGAGATCCTTTTATAGTCCACTTTCCTAGGAAAAAAGTCCAAGCCTAATGATGATGATGGTATAATTACTTTGAAAGCCAACTATTTTGGAGTGGATATCCCACTTCTTAAACCTAAATGATTGCCATCGCGGTCAAGCTAATTGACCATAACTAGAAGTGCTTTATGGGAGGCAACCCATGCTAAATAAAGTTTTGCTTTTGTTTTTGTTTTTGTTTTTTTAGTTTTGTTTTTAATAAAAAGTGTTCAAGAAGACATTTGGAGAGAGGAGAAGAAATAAGGTAATCTTCTATCTTTTATTTTGCTAACACATGGCCTAAAATGTATTGCTGAAATTTTATGAAGTATGTTTGATATTATTTTGTCTAATGATAAGATGTGAAAGGGCACACATAGCTACTAATCAGATTTTTGAGTTTTTATAGCTCACAGTGCTCTTAACAATCAGTGGTATGGCCGGGAAGGCCCGTACCGTGCGCCCGTACCACCTCAAACCACAAGAAAATAGAAACGCTAATTTTTGCCGCAGGAAAAAATGTTCTTAACGACCACTGGCACGGTCGGATACGCCCGTACCACGTGCCCGTACCATACCCTTGAGCAATCATCAGATTTTAAACAAACGATACAACATCGATAACGACCAGCAGAACAGGTACGCGCGACCGGACCGCGCGACCGTACCGAGTGCATCGCCAGAGGGCAGTCGTCGCCCCCAAGGTATGTCACCCGGTACGGGCGGGCTCCGGTCGTATTGCCCGCCCGTACCACGTACACGGCCATCATAATCTACCAAGGAGGTAACCTAAAAATCTCAAAAAGAAATCTATATTTCTTCTTCCTCCAAACTCCAAACCACCTCCATTGGATCTTCAAATTTACTCAATCTTTCTTCGATTCCTCGCACTCAATCGATCTAAGTTATGATTCTCCTCCGATTCTCAATATATTTTTATAAAAGCCTCATTCAATCTTTCACCATTATCAATCTAGGCTTAGGTCTTGTTTTTGATTCAATTTTGATATTGAGCATGCTTATTATTGTTTTAGAGGAGTTTCATTTATAACTAGTGTAGAGAATCACATATGCTATGTTTCTATTAGACTAAAAGTTTTATTAGCAATTTTTGTTATTTATCTATTCTATCTTATTGTTATTTTTAGATGAACACGAGGAGTACACGTGCGATGGCTGCGGAGTCCTCCGCACCACCCGTTGATACATTGACCTCCGAGTTACTTGGTATCGAGTTTACGGAGGAGTTTTAGCTGAACCATTTCAATCGTCTCAAACTCCGAGAAATCAAGTGCACCAAGTGGGCGTGTCCTTATATCTTGAACCAACTTGGTATTCGTACTGATTTTGATTTACTTTGCAACAATGTTGGTTTGTATGACTTTATCTTTCAGGATGTCACCATGTATCGCCACTTGACACTTGAGTTCCTCAACACCTTGACGCATATAGTGGACCCTTAATATTGTACCGAGGAACAAAGGACCGGAGTTTATCGCATAAAATTCCTCCTTATGAACCATGAGTACACTCTAATACTCGACCAATGGGCTCAATGTTTTGGGTTTGCCAACAACAACACCGATGTACTCACAACTGCTTTTGTTTTAGATCCTACACCTTGGGAGTACTTTAATTTGATGAGAATTCGTGGAAACACACCCAAGGAAAACCAAATTTATCATCCTTCTATTCACTATATATTTTATGTAATTGCTAACACATTGGAGGCATGTGGTGAGTTTACTATAGTTAATGAGGAGTACATGTTGATCCTCTCAAAAGCTGCTATTACTAATTGTAACTTAATGCCAAATTTGGGCGTTCTTCTTGTGTTTTACCTTAAGTATTAGGCTCTCCAATCTTGAGGACCCATATGCGGAGAGGGAGTTGTGACCGTTCTTGCACGCACACTTCACATCAACTTAGGTAACATCCAACCGTTGACAGGAAGTCACCGTCTCGGTCTCCCCACTCTAAGAGCATGTTGTATGGTTTCTAAAACTTATAGTAGATACTTATTTGATATACCTGGAGTGGATCACTTGATCCCTGCTCCTTTGCCTAATGGTCTATTCTCTATCAAGAATGGACGTGTGTGTTTTGACGTGCAGGTTGAGGCTAATCTACCCCCAACAGGAAATACCCGTGGAAGGAGGAGGAGAAGATGAAGAAGTAGAACAAGGAGGAACCGAACAAGATGAGTAGCCACCAAATGACTACACCACCTTTGAAGACATCTATGCACTAGAAGGAAATATTCAAAACATGAACAACCTATCCATCAACCTTCGAGATGCTACTGCAAGCCTCGCCACCCAGTTCCATGATTGGAGCAGCCAATGGAACATGGGAAACTATCCACTGCCTCCACAATGAGCAACAAAAGGGCTTACAAAAGCCTAAGCTTGGGGATGTGTTCCCCTAACAAATTTATTTGTGTAATAACGAGGTTGTACACCAGCTCCTTGGGAGCTTCGAAACATTCGTGTTGGTTCATCCCAACACTTTGCTTTTTTCCTTTTGCTTTTTAGTTTGCTTTTGTTTTTCGTTTCTTTTTCTTTTTACCCTTGCTTGGTTGCAAGATATTTTCTATTCTTTAATCCCTATCCTCAAAAATACAAAAAGATTTTTTTGTTTTCCTTTTTTCGTAAATGTGAATTTCGCACTTTCCCTCTTTGATTTAATATTATTACGAGAGTAATCTAGTTTGAGTTTCTAAAGGAACACATCCCTATAAGGAAGAGAATCATGATGTCACTTATGAGAGGTATGTCCTATGTCTCCCACTTTTGAAATTTGAGTTGTTTATCTTAGTTGGTCGATTTTTTAAGATGCCATGTTTGTGGGAGTAATTTAATACGATTAGAGTAAAGCTTTTTATTAGTATGATGATTAGTTGTTGAAACTCTTGCTCTAGTTCTTTTAGCTAACTGAGTCTTGCCTTGGAAATAATATTGCCAAACAAGTACGATAAGAAAAAGTCTGAAATTTAAGACTTGATTGACGAATGATTTTCTTGAGAGTATACCCTTGAAGATACTTAACCCCATAGACATTTTGATAGTCTTGTGATGACCCACAAGTATAGGGGATCGCAACAGTCTTCGATGGTAGTATAACCCAATTTATTGATTCGACACAAGGGGAGCCAAAGAATACTTATAAGCCTTAACAACTGAGTTGTCAATTCAGCTGCACATGTAAATAGTCTTGCTCGCAGTAGTTTATCAGTAGCAACAATTTTGTAGTAGCAATAGCAAAGTAATAGCAGCAGTAAAACAAAGGCAGTAGTAACAATAGTAGCAAGCAACATGATTTGAGTGCGGTAGACATAGGGATGGATGGACGGGCATTGCATGGACAAGTCTATTCAAGTAATCTCAAGATCTAGGGCATTTGCAGATAAATAAGATAAAGAATCCAAGTACTAAACAATTATAGGCATGTGTTCCATATATAGTCATATGTGCTCGCAATGAGAACTTGCACAACATCTTTTGTCCCGCCAGCCCGTTGCAGCGGGGCCTCAAGGGAATCTACTAGAAATTAAGTACTCCTTTTAATAGAGTACCAGAGAAAAGCATTAACACTCCGTGAACACACGTGATCCTCATATCACAGCCATCCCCTCCGTCTGTCCCAATTTTCGTCACTTCGGGGCCTTTGGTTCCGGACAATGATATGTGTAAACAACTTGCTGATATGTGTAAACAACTTGCAGATAAGATCACAAACAATACTATCATCATGAATCAATAACATTTTCAGATCTGAGATCATGGCACTCGGGCCCTAGTGATAATCATTAAGCACAACGAGTTGCAACAAAGTCAAATAGCACTAACAAAGATACTAGGCACCATGCCCTAACAACCTTATTCGATTACATGATAGATCTCATCCAATCCCTACCATACCTATAGCCTACAGCGGGGGATTACTCACTCATGGATGGGGGAAATATGGATGGTTGATGGAGAGGCATCGGTGATGATGATGACGATGATATTCTCCAATTCCTCGTCCTGGCAGGGTGCCAGAACGGAGTTTATGGTTCCAAATCACGGTTTATGGTGGTGGCGGCACAGCGGAACTCTATCTGGAAAAACATCGAACCCCCCTCTGTTTTTAGGTCAGAAGGCTTTATGTAGGAAAAGAGGGAGACCGAGGGGGTGCTCGAGGTGGCCACACCTCCCCCAGGCACGGCCTGGCCTGGCCCGCGTGGCCAGGGGGTGTGAGCCCCTCGTGGCTCTTTTCCATCTCATCTTCTGGCTCCGTGTGTCTTCTGGTAAAATAGGAGTTTTGCCATATTTTCCGGGATTTTTCCTGAAAGTTGATTTTCTGCACAAAAACTAGACATCAAAGCAATTCTACTGAAAACAGCGTCAGTCTGTGTTAGTTGTATCCAAATCACACAAGTTAGAGGAGAAACAATAGAAAAAGTGTTCGGGAAAGTAGATACGTTTTGGACGTATCAACTCCCCCAAGCTTAGCTTATTGCTTGTCCTCAAGCAATTCAGTTGAAAACTGAGTGCGATAAAAGAAACTTTCACGAACACATTTACTTCATAAGATGTATATATTCTCAGCATATGATCAATACTTAGACAATTCATAATAAGGAGTATGCAACTAAGTCTACCCAATAGTCATTGCAAGCTATGAAGAGATTTCAACACAATAATAATAAGTAGCATGAAACATAAACATAAGCAACATCGCAATGCTCATAAGATGGTATGATAGAGTGGTATCTCTTTTGCCTTTGATTGTGGAGCAAAACATAAATGCCAAGGCACCTCTAAAGTTCAAGTGAAGACTAGAAGTAAAGATATCAAAGATACAAGCATCAAAGTTATGTCATAATTAACCAAGTTTTGAGACAAGCACATCACACTAAGATGACAACTATGCTCTCAATAAGGTGCTCATAGAATAGGTGGTGACTCAACAAGGAAGTGAAAAAGGTTTTGATAAGTTTGAAATGCTTCCAAATGCTGAAAGTATGGTACTCATTAGCTTTGAGCTCTTATTGCCCCTATCATAGGCATCTTTAGATGGTTAAGGTGAAAGTGAGGTCAAATATGAGTTATATGCTTGACATACCATAAACTCAAAATCTCATGTCCCTTGAGTACGAGGATCGTTCCTCATGCTACTCAACTTTAGTTACCGGTAAGTTCTTGTCATCGTAAATACATGTGTATCATAGAGAACCGCCAACGGGGTACCCCTTGCCCCATGATATAGGAGCTATCACATATCAAAATGACAAGGCAACAGACAATGAGCATCTCAATGATCTTTTTATTTGCTATTTGTATAGGTTTTTATTGAGGATGCTTCACAGATTGCTCATTATGGTTATGCTGCAAGTTTCCACCATGATTAGGCATGGCTTAGGCTAGCGGCCCAGGCGTTTCTTTAACACATATACATAACTCCATGGACTTACAAGCTCCCCTTTTATTTCACACCGCCGACAGCTGTAAACAAAAGAGCATAATATCAACTGGATAAGTATTTACAGGTGTTGAAAGCATTCCCCATGACAACACGGTTCTGCTAACTCCCAGCCTATAACTTGCAAGCATATAACTTTCATGGGCAGTCACAATGGTTCAGGTTTATTTAGTGCAAGAAAATAACGTGTACCATCAAGTTCGTGAGAGCTTTACTAACTAACTTTCTCATAACAAGCAAACATTTTATTTGGAAGAAAACGAGGCATAATAAATATGGACAGAATAGCAACGATGCTAGTAGGTAGGTAGGTATGGTGAACACTTTTTGACAATTTTGGTTTTGAGGAGTTAGAAACACGAGTAGAGCTCATACTCAGTGCAATTGGAGGCTAGCAATAGAAAGGGAGCGACAAACGAGAGAGCAGTAACTGTCATAATCATGCTTGCAACAAAATAGAATTAATTATGACATAAAAGTGATACAAGAACTCTGAGGCAAAATAAATCGTTGAGGCTCAACTGACTTTGGTTTAGTCATATGCATGCATGTTCATGTGCCAAGTCAATTCGAATGAAACTGATACGTCAGAATCGTATCTATAATTTTTGATGCTCCATGCTTGTTTAGTACCTACTTTGCTTTACTTGTCTACACTTTGAGGTGCTTTTTACATGTTTTCTGGTACTAACCTATTAAAAAGTTGCAACAGTGCCAGATGCCTATTTTCTGCTGTTTTTGGTTTCAGAAAAGTTAGTAAACAAATATTCTCGAAATTGGACGGGACAAACGTCAAAGTCAATTACTTTCCGTGGGGAACAAGAAGACCAGAGGAGAGCCGTGAAGGGTTTCGCAGCATAGTAAATCAAAAAAATTCTATGGATGCGAACGGGAAAGCCAAGATCTAATCTAGGAGATGCAAACAACGAGGGGGAATAGATGAGATCTTCATACCCTTGAAGATTCGCACAGCGGAACGTTCAACGGAACGTGGTTGATGTAGTCGTACTCGCTTCTCCTCCTCGCGATCTGATCCGATCTAACACCGCAAGTGGCGATGCCTCCGAGAGATGCACACGTGCGGCACCTCGATGTCTCCTCCTTCCTCGGTCCAGCAAGTGGGGTGAGAGATAGATTGGATCTACAACACGACGGCGTGGTGCAAGCAGTGGAGAGTTTCTGCGGCAGGGCTTCGCCTACGCGCAGTCGGGAGGGAGAGAGAGAGAGAGGAGGGCAGCAGGGCGGCTAGGGCTTCAGGAGGAGGTGTGTGGAGGGTGCGCCCCCAGCCCTCTTTATATAGAGGGGTGGGCGGCTGGCCCTTGGCCCTCCCCCAAGCCCTAGGGCCGGCGGCCAAGGAGGGAGGAGTGGGGGGCAAGTTTCCCCCCTTCTAGAAGCTAACCTAGGGCTTGGCCGGCTGGGCCTATGGGGCATTGTGCCCCTGGCCCAATACGGCCAGGACACTCCCTCGTAGGCCCACGCCCCTCCCGACAAGTGGGGCCACGTTGGTCCCACTCCGGAAGGTTCTAGAAGCTTCCGGTACAATACTGAACAATCCGAAACAATTCCGAACTCCAAAACTGCTTTGCCTTATATGAATCTTATTCTACGGACCATTCCAGAACCTCTCGTGACGTCATGGATCTCATCCGAGACTCCGAACAAAAACTCACAAACCAATTATCCATTCTATCCTAGCGTCGAGACACGTTAAGTGTGTGACCCTGCGGGTTCGAGAATATGCAGACATGATCTTCTATCAATAATCAACAGCGTGGTCTGGAAACCCATATTGACTCCCACACATTCATCGATGATCATATCGGATGAACCACGGTGCCAGGATTCAATCAATCCCATATATATATTCCCTTCGTCTCGCGATATTTTACTTGCCCGAGATTCGATCATCGACATCGGCATACCTAGTCCAATCTCGTTCACAGCAAGTACTTTACTCGTTCCGTAATCCGATATCACTTTGTGATTAACTCCTTAACCACGTGCTTGCAAGCGGTGTTGATATTGATTACCGAGTGGGCCCGAAGTATATCTCTCCGACTTGGGAGGGACAAATCCCATCTCGATACATACAACCCAACATGTACTTTCTGATCACCTGAGAGACACCTTTATGATCACCCTCTCATAGGATGACGTTTGATGACCTCAAAGCTTTCTTCCGATACCAGGGAGTTGCATTATCTCATGGTCTAAGGAATACAATATTTGACATAGGAAAAGCTTCGCAAAGATGAACACGATGACACGATCTAATTGCTCTGCTTAATTTGGGTCTGTCCATCATATCATTCTCCCAATGATATGATCTCATTATCAATCGACAACTCATGTCTATGGTTAGGAAACCTTAACCATCATTAATCAATGAGCTAGTCCATAGAGGCATACTAGGGACACGGTGTTGTTCATAAACCACACAAGTATTAAAGTTTCCGCTTAATACAATTCTAGCATGGAATATAAACTTTATCATGAACAAGAATTATAATAATAACATCTTTATTATTGCCTCTAGGGCATAATTCCAACAGTCTCCCACTTGCACTAGAGTCAATAATCTAGTTTATATCTGGCAACAATCTAACACCCATGGCACTAAGGTGCTGATCATGTTTTGCTCGTGGAAGAGGTTTAGTCAATGGATCTGCGACATTCAGATCTGTATGTACTTTGCTAATCTTCATATCTCCATCTGTTATATAATCTCGAATTATATGAAACTTGCGGTTGATATGCTTGGTCTTTGGATGATATCTTGGTTCCTTAGCCAGTGCTATGGCGCCAGTGTTGTCACACAATATCTCCAGTGGGTCCAAGGCACTTGGAACCACACCAAGCTCAGTGATGAAGTTCCTAATCCAAACTCCTTCACTTGACGCTTCTGCAACAGGCATGTATTCCGCTTCTACTGTAGATCCCGCGATCACGCTTTTCTTGCAGCTTCTCTAGCTCACAGCTCCTCCATTCAAAATATAAACGTATCCTGTCTGAGATTTAGAATCATCCTTGTCAGTGTCGAAACTAGTGTCGACATAACCCTTTACGACGAGCTGTTCATCACCTCCATAGACTAAGAACATTTCTTTAGTCCTATTTAAATACTTTAGGATGTTCTTCACGGCTGTCCAGTGTTCCACTCCTGGATCACTTTGGTATCTGCTCGTCAAACTAAGAGCATTGGACACATCCGGTCTAGTACACATCATGGCATACATGATAGAACCTATGGCCGAGGCATAAGGCACTTTGCTCATAGCTTCTCTATCATTTACCGTAGCTGGACACTGAGCCCAGCTCAATATCTTACCTAACAACATAGGCACTGAACCTTTCTTTGCCTTATCCATTCTGAACCTTTTCAGAACTTTGTCTAGGTATGTACTCTGGCTTAAAGCTATTAGGCGTCTTTGTCTATCTCTATAGATTTTGATGCCTAATATATAAGCAGCTTCCCCTAGGTCTTTCATTGAAAAACATTTGTTCAAATAACTCTTCACATCGTTAAGCATGTCAATGTCATTTCCGATAATCAATATGTCATCCACATATAGTACCAAAAATGTCACTGAGCTCCCACTCACTTTCTTGTAGATACAAGCTTCGTAGCAATTTGGAACAAATCCAAAGCTCTTGATCACTTGATCAAAACGAAGGTTCCAACTCCGAGATGCTTGCTTCAGTCCATAAATGGAACGTTGAAGTTTGCACACTTTATCAGCATCCTTAGGATCGACAAAACCTTCGGGTTGCATCATATACAACTCTTCATCAATGTTGCCATTGAGGAACGCAGTCTTGACATCCATATGCCATATTTCATAATCATGAAATGCATCAATTGCTAATAAAATCCGAATGGACTTAAACATCGCTACGGGAGAGAAAGTCTCATCGTAGTCAACACCTTGAACTTGTCGAAAACCTTTCGCGACAAGCCGTGCTTTACAAACAGTAACATTACCATCCGCGTCCGTTTTCTTCTTGAAAATCCATTTGCACTCAACGACCTTTCGGTCGCTAGGAGGGTCCACCAAAGTCCATACTTGGTTTTCGCTCATGGATCCTAATTCGGATTTCATGGCCTCTAGCCACTTCTCAGAGTCTGGGCTCATCATCGCTTCCTCATAGTTCGCAGGTTCATTGTCGTCTACTAACAAGACAGTTAAGACAGGGTTGCCGTACCACTCAGGAGGGGCACGCGACCTTGTCGACCTGCGAAGTTCAGTAACAGCATCGTCTGAAGCTTCATGATCCTTGTCATTATCTTCCTCTATTGTCGGTGCAGACGGCACTTGAACAATTTCAGGTGCTGCGCTACTCTCCAACTCAAGAGAAGGTTCAACAACCTCGTCTAGCTCTACTTTCCTCCCACTCACTTCTTTCGAGAGAAACTCCTTCTCAAGAAAGGATCCGTTCTTTGCGACAAACACTTTGCCTTCGGATCTGTGATAGAAGGTATACCCGATAGTTTCCTTAGGGTATCCTATGAAGACGCATTTCTCCGCTTTGGGTTCGAGCTTGTCTGGCATCAACTTCTTGATGTAAGCTTCGCATCCCCAAACTTTAAGAAACGACAACTTAGGTTTAGCACCAAATCACAGTTCATACGGTGTCATCTCAATGGATTTAGATGGTGCCCTATTTAAAGTGAATGCAGCGGTTTCTAATGCATAACCCCAAAATTATAACGACAAATCAGTAAGAGACATCATTGATCGCACCATATCTAATAGAGTTCGATTCCGGCGTTCAGACACACCATTGCGCTGTGGTGTTCCGGGTGGCGTGAGTTGCGAAACAATTCCGCTTGCTTTAAGATGCGTGAGAAAATCTTAACTCAAATATTCACCTCCACGATCAGATCGTAGAAACTTAATTTTCCTGTTACGATGATTTTCCACTTCATTCTGAATATCTTTGAACTTTTCAAATGTTTCAGATTTATGTTTCATTAAATAGATATACCCATATCTACTTAAGTCATCAGTAAAAGTGAGAAAGTAGCGATATCCACCGCGCGTCGAAACACTCATCGGTCCGCATACATCGGTATGTATGATTTCCAACAAGTCCGTTGCTTGCTCCATCATTCCGGAGAACGGGGTTTTGATCATCTTGCCCATGAGGCATGGTTCGCATGTGTCAAATGATTCAAAATCAAGAGACTCCAAAAGTCCATCAGAATGGAGTTTCTTCATGCGTTTTACACCAATATGACCTAGACGACAGTGCCACAAATAAGTAGAATTATCACTATCTACTTTGCATCTCTTAGACTCAATGTTATGGATGTGTGTTTCATCCCTTTCGAGATTCAGAAGAAATAAACCATTCACAATAGGTGCATGACCATAAAAGATGTTACTCATATAAATAGAACAACCATTATTCTCAGATTTAAATGAATAACCGTCTTGCAATAAACACGATCCAGATATGATGTTCATGCTCAACGCAGGCACATAATAACATTTATTGAGGTTTAAAACTAATCCCGAAGGTAAAACTAAGGAGAGCGTGCCGACGGCCATCACATCAACTCTTGATCCGTTGCCAATGCGCATCGTCACCTCATCCCTCGCTAGCCGCCGTCTATTCCGTAGCTCCTATTTCGAGTTACAAATATTAGCAACTGAACCAGTATCAAATACCCAGGCACTACAACGAGGGCTAGTAAGGAAAACATCAATAACATGTATATCAAATATACCTTTGATGGTGCCAGCCTTCTTGTCCGCTAAGTACTTCGGACAGTTGCGCTTCCCGTGACCCATGTCCTTGCAATAGAAGCACTTAGTGTCCGGCTTAGGCCCAGACTTGAGCTTCTTCTCTACAGGGACAACGCGCTTGCCGCTGCCCTTCTTGAAGGGCTTCTTTGCACCCTTACCTTTCTTAAAGCTAGGGGGCTTGTTGACCATCAACACATGATTATCTTTGTTGATGTCCACCTCCGCAGCTTTCAGCTTAGCGAAGAGCTCAGTGATCGTGTCAGTGGAACCAATCTGATTATGAGTAACTACAAAACCTTTGTAGCTTGGAGGAAGTGATTGTAGAACCCTGTCAATCTTGAGCTCCTCTGGAATCTTGCAGTCTAGTTGCTCAAGGCGTTGAGTGTAGCCCGACATATTTATGGTGTGCTCACTAACGAAACTCCCTACCTCCATCTTGCAGTTAAAGAATTTCTCAGAGATCTCATATATCTCAGAACGGGCCTGAGTCTGAAACATAGTTTTCAGTTCCTCAAGTATCTCAAAGGGCCCGGGGAAATCCTCAAAACGATTTTGAAGGTCCGATTCCATAGCAAACAACATGGTGCTCGTAATCACACCATAATCATCCTTGCGCGGCTGATAAAAAACTTTCTCATCAGCCGGCGCATCTACAGCAGGGGCGTCACCTAGCGCTTTCTCAAAGACATAGTCCTTTTGTCCGCCAGAGAGAATGATTCTCAGATTGTGGAACCAGTTGGTGAAGTTAGACCCATTGTTCTTAAGCTTTTCTTTCTCAGCAAAAACGTTGAAGTTGAAGTTGGACTTAGCCATTTGATCTACAAAATTTGCAAGTACAACTTAGACTATGTTCATGATAACTAGTTCAACTTAATCAAATTACTAGATGAACTCCCACTAAATTCAACATCCCTCAAGTTGTTTAGTGAACATGATCCAAATTCACCACACCTAATCCGATCTTCACGAGAAGAGATGTGGTTTCAATGGTGGACAACGAAGTGTCGATCATATCATTCATATGACTCATGCTTAACCTTTCGGTTCATGTGTTCCGAGGCCATGTCTGTACATGCTAGGCTCGTCAAGTCAAACCCAAGTATTTCCGCGTGTGCAAAACTGGCTTGCACCCGTTGTATGTGAACGTAGAGTTTATAGCACCCGATCATCACGTGATGCTTGAACACGACGAACTTTCGCAACGGTGCATACATGGGGAGAACACAGTTTTATCTTGATCTTTAAGTGAGGAATCATCTTATAATGCTACCGTCGCGATCTAAGCATAATAAGATACATAAAAGGATAAACATCACATGCATATAACTTTATGTGACATGGTATAGCCAATCTTCACGCAATGATCTCCATCTTGTGCGTGCCAGCATGATCTCCATCACTCCACCATGATTGCCTCCACCACGAATAGCAACTACAACTATTGATAACTACTTAGCGATAAAGTAAAGCTATTACATGGCGTATAATAAGTTGACACACAGGTCATACACAATTATAAAGACAACCATATGGCTCCTACCGGTTGTGTACTCATCGACATGCAAGTTGTGAAACATTACAAAACATGATCATTGCATACAACATACACATCACATCTTGGGCCATACCATATCACAGAAAACACTCCCTGCAAAAACAAGTTAGACGCCTCTACTTTGTTGTTGCATGTTTTACGTGGCTTATGGGAGTAACAAGCTAAGAACGATTCTTACCTACGGAAAGCCACAACGGTGATATTATGGTTGCCAAACTCCGGTGTAAATCCCATGACAACTATAGTGAGAGAAACTGGCATCCACCAGTCGCATGTGTGGAACAAGCCACACGTCAAGTGCGGAGCCGGTCTCGCGAACGAGGTCGCGTAAAGTTGGCATGTACCGCTTCGATCTCACTATCTCGTGTCATAAGAAGTACACAAACAAGAGGCTTGCAACAGAAAACATCAACGCCCGCAACAAGCTTGTTGCGTTCTACCCGTGAAACACATCTACGCATAGATCTAGCTCTGATACCATTGAAGGGTTTCGCAGCATAGTAAATCAAAAAAATTCTACGGATGCGAACGGGAAAGCCAAGATCTAATCTAGGAGATGCAAACAACGAGGGGGAATAGATGAGATCTTCATACCCTTAGAGATTCGCACAGCGGAACGTTCAACGGAACATGGTTGATATAGTCGTACTCGCTTCTCCTCCTCGCGATCTGATCCGATCTAACACCGCAAGTGGCGATGCCTCCGAGAGATGCACACGTGCGGCACCTAGACGTCTCCTCCTTCCTCGGTCCAGCAAGTGGAGTGGAGAGATAGATTGGATCTACAACACGACGGCGTGGTGCAAGCGGTGGAGAGTTTCTGCGGCAGGGCTTCGCCTACGCGCAGTCAGGAGGGAGAGAGAGAGGAGGGCAGCAGGGCGGCTAGGGCTTGAGGAGGAGGTGTGTGGAGGGTGCGCCCCCAGCCCTCTTTATATAGAGGGGTGGGCGGCTGGCCCTTGGCCCTCCCCCAAGCCCTAGGGCCGGCGGCTAAGGAGGGAGGAGTGGGGGGCAAGTTCCCCCCTTCTAGAAGCTTCCCTAGGGTTTCCCCTAGGGCTTGTCCGGATGGGCCTATGGGGCCTTGTGCCCCTGGCCCAATGCGGCCAGGACACTCCCTCGTAGGCCCACGCCCCCTCCCGACAAGTGGGGCCACGTTGGTCCCACTCCGGAAGGTTCTAGAAGCTTCCGGTACAATACCGAACAATCCGAAACAATTCCGAACTCCAAAACTGCTCTGCCTTATATGAATCTTATTCTACGGACCATTCCGGAACCTCTCGTGACGTCCTGTATCTCATCCGAGACTCCGAACAAAAACTCACAAACCAATTATCCATTCTATCCTAGCGTCGAGACACGTTAAGTGTGTGAACCTCCGGGTTCGAGAATATGCAGACATGATCTTCCATCAATAATCAATAGCGGGGTCTGGAAACCCATATTGACTCCCACACATTCATCGATGATCATATCGGATGAACCACGATGCCAGGATTCAATCAATCCCATATATATATTCCCTTCGTCTCGCGATATTTTACTTGCCCGAGATTCGATCGTCGGCATCGGCATACCTAGTTCAATCTCATTCACAGCAAGTACTTTACTCGTTCCGTAATCCGATATCACTTTGTGATTAACTCCTTAACCACGTGCTTGCAAGCGGTGTTGATATCGATTACCGAGTGGGCCCGAAGTATATCTCTCCGACTTGGGAGGGACAAATCCCATCTCGATACATACAACCCAACATGTACTTTCCGATCACCTGAGAGACACCTTTATGATCACCCTATCATAGGATGACGTTTGATGACCTCAAAGCTTTCTTCCGATACCAGGGAGTTGCATTATCTCATGGTCTAAGGAATACATATCTGACATAGGAAAAGCTTCGCAAAGATGAACATGATGACACGATCTAATTGCTCTGCTTAATTTGGGTATGTCCATCATATCATTCTCCCAATGATATGATCTCATTATCAATCGACAACTCATGTCTATGGTTAGGAAACCTTAACCATCATTAATCAATGAGCTAGTCCATAGAAGCATACTAGGGACACGGTGTTGTTCATAAACCACACAAGTATTAAAGTTTCCACTTAATACAATTCTAGCATGGAATATAAACTTTATCAGGAACAAGAATTATAAAAATAACATCATTATTATTGCCTCTAGGGCATAATTCCAACAAGCCGGAGGGGCCGGCCAGGACGTCCAGACCCACCCCAGGCGCGGGAGGGCCCCACCCCACGCCTGGCTAGGGTTTGGCGCCCCTGGCCACCGCCTCGGCCTCCCCCTTCGCCTATAAGAAGCCCCCGATGCAGAAACCCTAAACACCCGATCAAATCTCTACGAAACCTTCTGTAGCCACCGCCACCATCGTCCCTAGATCGGGGGGGATCTAAAGTTCTTCTCGGCACCCTGCTAGAGGGGAGATCATCCCGGAGGCCTTCTCTCCGGTATGATGCGTGAGTAGTTCCACCTTGGGTCCATGTAGTAGCTAGATGGTTGTATCTCCTCCTTTGTGCTTTCATGTATAGATCTTGTGAGCTCCGTTCATGATCAAGATCTAATCTATTTGTAATCATGCATGTTGTGTTTGCAGGGATCCGATGGATATTGAGACTATTATGTTGGTTTGATTAATGGTTTTGTCTTTATGATTCTATCATGTCTGTGTTGTTTGTGATCTTGCATGCTCTCCATTGTTAGTAGCTATCTTGGCCAAGTAGTTGCTACTGACTCCAAGAGGGGGTATTTATGCTCGATAGTGGGTTCATGCCTCTAGTTTCCAAGGGAAGTGACAGAAATCTCTTCGGTTGTAGATGTGGTGTTGCTACTAGGGAGAAAACAACGGTCTCTTGTTCATGGAACATGTGGACTATTTACCTTATACACTTTTCTTAAAGCAGTTGTCTGTTGCTTGCAACTTAATACTGGAGGGGGTTCGGATGATAACCTGAAGGTGGACTTATAGTCATAGATGCAGTTGGATGGCGGTCTATGTATCTTGTTGTATTGCCCAAATGAATCTCATAGGATCTTTTTGACTACTAATTGCATTGTTATGCCTTGCTCAGTTCCTGTCAATTGCCCTGCTGTAATTTGTTTACCCTTCATGACATGTTGTTTATCTAAGGAGAGCACCTCTTGTGAACTATGGACCCTGGTCCAATCTTTACCATTGATACATCTTCCACTGTTACTTGTTTACTTGTAGCAAACCATTACCTTCCACACCATACGTTTAATCCTTTGTTACAACAAACCGGTGAGCTTGACAACCTCACTGAATCATTGGGGCAAAGTCTTGAGTTTGTGTTGTGCAGATCTCCATGTTGCTTGCAACACCTGTGTGACGTTTCCTTCCTCCTTCTGGTTCGATAACCTCGGTCTCTACTGAGGGAAGACTTGCTGCTGTGCTCATCACACCTTTCTCAACTAAGTGCTCCACGTCAAGTTCTCTGGCGCCATCAAGGAGTCACCAACAAGTTTTCTAGCACCGTTGCCGGGGAGGCTAAGGACGTCTTCGCAAGGGGAGTCCTTCACTTCCTTTCTCCTCACTTTGTTTTTAGTTTGCTTCGTTTCTTTTGCTTGGTTTTGTTTGCCTCTTTCCAAAAAACCGAAAAAAATAGTCTAGTTTGGTTTGCTTTCTTTATTCAAAAACACAAAAAAATAGTTCTTGCTCTTGCTGCTACTGCTGTTTTTGGCTTGCCCACCTTTGCCAAAATGAACTCTGCTGAGAACACCAAGTTGTGTGACTTCACTAGCACCAACAACAATGATTTCCTAAGCACTCCTATTGCTCCACCTTCTCCTGATGCGACCTTTTATGAAATTAAGCCTGCTTTGTTGAATCTTGTGATGAGAGAGCAATTTTCTGGTGCTGGTTCTGATGAACTTGCTGCCCACCTCAATAGCTTTGTTGAACTTTGTGAGATGCAAAAGTATAAGGATGTAGATGGAGATATTATTAAGCTCAAGCTTTTTTCCTTTCTCCTTGAGAGGAAAAGCTAAAGAATGGTTGCTTTCTTTGCCTAAAAATAGTATTGATTCTTGGACTAAGTGCAAAGATGCTTTTATTGGAAAGTACTATCCTCCTGCTAAGATTATATATATGAGAAGTGACATTATGAAATTTAAATAGCTTGATAGTGAACATGTTGCTCCTGCTTGGGAAAGAATGAAATCTTTGGTTAAAAATTGCCCTACTCATGGACTCACTGCTTGGATGATTATCCAGACTTTTTATGTAGGTTTGAACTTCTCCTCAAGAAATCTGTTGGATTCTGCTGCTGGAGGTACCTTTATGGGCTTCACTTTGGGTGCTACAACAAGGCTCCTTGATAATATGATGGTTAACTACTCTGAA
This sequence comes from Avena sativa, assembly GCA_916181665.1. Lineage (NCBI taxonomy): Eukaryota > Viridiplantae > Streptophyta > Magnoliopsida > Poales > Poaceae > Avena > Avena sativa. Next base: position 294,104,937 of record OV702296.1, read on the forward strand.
TGGCATGTTGAGAGAGCTCCACATGGTAAGAAGGTAAATTTTGTTGAGGAAACTTCTTCTTTGAGTGAAAAGATTGATGTTATTATGGCTATGCTTGTTAATGGGAAAGCTCCTCTAGATCCTAATAGTGTTCCCTTAGCCTCTTTGGTTGCTCAAGAAGAGCAAGTTGATGTGAACTTCATTAGAAACAACAATTTCAACAACAATGCTTATAGGAGTAATTTTGGTAGCAACAACAATTATACGCCTTATCCTCCTAATAATGGCAACTCCTATGGAAGCTCTTACAATAATTCTAGAAGTTCCCCCTCTGAACTTAAAGTCATGCTCAAGGACTTTATTAGTAAACAAACCACTTTCAATAAGACTATAGAGGAAAAGCTTTTAACTGTTGAGAAAAATAAATCCTCTTTGTCTGAAGCTAAAACTTCCTTGGTTAATAAAATGGCTGCTAAACCTGAAACTATGGAAAACACCTTTGCTACTACTCATGCCATACAAGTTACTATTGATGAGAATGTTAGGCTGTTATCTCAACTTCATGCTAAGTGGGAAAGGGAAGCTGAAATTGATAGAAACAATAGTGTGTGCACCATTGTGACACCCTCGGGATCAGGGCTAAACAAATCTCAGACCTTCGTCTAATATAAGCTTAACCTTGAGCTCGAGAACATCCAGTGAAGATTCGGTAACACAACAGTGACCCTACAACACAAAAATTATTACAGCAAGCTCATAACTGAGCAGAGAATCAAAATATTACAAGCAGAGGTCACTGACCACAAACATCAAACAACGGAAGGCAAAGTATGCTATTAAGTATAGCAAACTTAACAAATGGCCAAAGAGGCCTGAAGCATAACGATGACGTCCCAACCCATAGATTCCAGGCTGCCGGCCGGGAACCCCAAGCTACTCGTCGGTATCGATGTAGTACCAAACTGATCTTCAGGGAACACTTACTCTGCCAAAAGTATCAACAAATCAAGGGTGAGTACAGGGTGTACTCCGCAAGACTTATGGCTGGTGGAGTTGTTTTTCATAAAGCCACTTTTGTTTATAAAACAAGAGAGAGAAGAAGCTCGTCTAGTCAGAGTATTTTAAAAGGGGATAAGAGAGTGACATCTCTGAAGTATTGATCATCATCTTTTGATTTCCACCAAATCATCATCATCACCTGAACTAGGATCACCCCCTCGTACCCATGAGGAAGCATCCTTAAGCACACGTTGATCAATAAGTTTTATAGTGGTTAAAGTTATCTATGATCTTGAGTCCGGTCGCCAAGTCGTTCATAACCGTGAACACGGATTTTCGAAAAGATTATTACCCTGCAGGGGTGTACAACTTTACCCACACGTACTAACCTTCTCTTAATGCCACATGATTAGCCCTCTTCCTTGGAAGGCCGACAGAGGGTGGTTAGACACGACCTTTACCTTGCTTTCGCCGAGACCATGAGTCACACAATAAGAATGGTTCCACCGTAATGGGTCAAATCCCGAAGCCGGTACTTAAAGATGTGAGGCGAGGTTGTTTTACCAGGGGCGCCATCAACCCCAAGCAACCCGGCCCACGCTTCCCTACCTGTTATGAATGCACCTTCTTCACCCGGCAAATCTTTCAAAAGGTTTTCTATGCATATGTCGAATGGAACGCCCGAACTATGTGACTCATGCAATCTACTAGGCAAGTTAGTTACTCGTGAGGTTGTCCATGCCCCGTGTGTTTGTACGCTCGTCTTGGTTCCAAAGGCAAGAACTCAGGTCCTAGTGGTGGCGAGCATGGGACTAGAAAAACCACATCCCACCGTGGCCTCCCATACAAGCCTTAGCATGTTTAACTCATATCACCTCTGATATCATCTCATCATGTTCTCCTGTCATACTAGATTCTCTGCATCTGATACACCATCTGGATGGACCAGACTCAACAGCTATGCATGGCTAAGCAGACACGAATAAGAGCTCTAGCAGTGCACACAAGCCAAACCTAGTTATGCTAGGAGCAGTGGATCAGGTAATATAAGCTCAAAGGGAGTAATGCAATAGATAGGATACTTTATCTATCGATAAAAGACCATAGTAGAATCGTATGCATCATGGTAGGAATTGAAATGCTTTCGAAATCATAGGATTATATCATGGTGGGGCTATGCTTGCCTTGGCCAGTTGATAACAGATAAGCAGATCTTCGGAAGCCTTGAACTTGACTTGGTTATAGTTGGTCAAGTATTGTTCGTCGATCTTCGATCTTTGACGATGTTGATCTCGGTCTTCGATCTTGATCTCGATCTCGTATTCTACCGGGAAGAACCAAAACACCGGAAAGGAAGGGGAAACAATCAACAATGGCATCGATGCAATGCTCAAACAAGAATGATGATATGAAAAGTTGAATTGCATTAATTGAAACCCTAAAACATGCTCGTCAGTTTAATCGGGGTTCCGAGGGGTGAAAACCCTAACTCGGGGAAACTCCGGAACATATGAGAGGGGTTTGTTTTTTCTTCTAATTAAACTTGCCATTTAAGTTGTTTAACAATACATGATGATATGTTAAATAGATAGGTTTCATTTTTTTGAACATTTTGGTATATTATTCATATTTTTCTGAATTATAAATAATAAGATATTGATTTTACAAGTTTTATTCAATTTCTGGAAATTATTAAAGCCTTTATTGCATCAGGCTGACGTCAGCTGGGGGGTTAATCTTTTTACACCGCACAGAACCTAGCTAGTGTGACTGACTGCTGGGACCTATGCCACATCAGTAGTCGCGCTGGCGGTCAAGGGACCCATGGCCACATCACCCTGATGTCGCGGTGATGTCACACCGATGGCCACCATCAGGTGGTCACCAACGGCGGTGTTGCGAGGCGCGCGGGGCGACGGGGCTAGGCTTGTTCGAAGCGGCGCAGCGAAGCAAGCATGATAGTGGCGGCGCCGCCCGAAATAGGTCATCAGAGCAGGGCGCACGGCGACAGCGGAGGCGGTGCTTGCAGGGACACGACGCGCGGTGGCTACAGCAAGCAAGCAGGAAAACAGAGGGCACTGGGAGGTGTAGAGGCTCACCGCGAGTCCAGAGGAGGGGTCGGCGAGGTCGGGCGAGCTCGGACGGAGGAGAATCGATGGGAAACATGGCGATGGCCTGCAGAACGGTGAGCTCGATTCCGGCGCATAGGGGGCTTCCCCGCTTGCAAGCTTCAACAGAGAGAACGAGGGCGACGCGGCGAAGCTCCTGGGCACTTCGGCTGGGTGAGGAGAGCTCGGGAGCGGCGAGGCTCGTCGGAAGCCAGATCTAGGGTTTCGGCATTCTCGGGAAGAGGAGAAAGAGAGCCAGGGAGGGAAAGAGAGGATAGGGGAGAAGGAGAGGCGTCGACGCGAGGTCTTATCCTCACCCTAGAGCGGCGGACGGCAGCACGGATCACAGCGCGTCGGCCGACGGCGGCGCCGGCAACACGCAGGTGCGTGCCTGCCTGGGGAAGACAACAGGGGAGGAGGGCGAAGCGGTATGGGCCGTGTGGGCCGAGGTGGGTTGCGGGGTGATGCTGGTGGCGACAGGGAGAGGGAAGAGAGAAGTGGGCCGACTGGGCTGTGGCCTGATAGCTGTTGTTTTCTTATTTGTTTTTGTAAAATTGTTTTTCCATTTCTGTTTTGCATTTTCATTTCAAATCTGTTTTTTTGTGATTCAAAAATACCAGAGGCTTTTAAAAAATATTGAAATACTAGAGGGGCCCTAAAATAATTTGGGCTCCACATATTTTGATACTTTTCAAAATTTAAAACTATTTGAATCGATTTGCAAATAGAAAGAGAGGGAGAAGCTAGGGTTTTAGGGTTTTGATTTATTTTCTTTGCATGCATTTTTATTAGATGGTGATCATGATGCACAATCAAACCCTAAATAATATTTATCTAAAATTGGGGTGTTACAACCATCACCACTAAACCTCAAGTAGTCCCTATTCCTACTCCTACTATGCCTACTACTAGTTATGCTAAGTTTGACTTTGATATTGATGGTTGCAATATTTCTGAAGTGATTATGTTCTTGCAAAATCTTACTAGAAGTCCCGATTCTAGTGATATGCATGTTGCTTTCACCAAACACATTACAGATGCTCTTGTTAAGATTAAGGAAGAGAAGCTAAAACACAAAGATTCTATTACTAGGAAAGTAGATAATAGTTGGGAACCCATTATTAATATGCAAGTGAATGACTTTGATCTCAAAGCTTCATGTGATCTTGGTTGTAGTGTCTCTATTGTGCCTAGGAAGATTTATGAAATGCTTGATTTTCCACCATTAGAAGATTGTTATTTGGATGTCCCACTCAATGATAATGCTAAGAAGAAACTCATGGGGAGTGTCAATGATGTTCTCATTATGGTTATTAATGCTTATGTCCCTGTGGATTTCTATGTTTTGGATGTTGAATACAATGCTTCTTGTCCTATCACTTTGGGAAGACCTTTTCTTAGAACAGTTGGTGCTATCATTGATATGAAAGAAGGCACCATTAAATATCATTTTCCATTCAAGAAAGGTATTGAACACTTTCCTATGAGGAGAGAGAATTTGCGTTTTGCTCCTCCTTTGAAAGGAAGATTTGGTGTTAATGCTTCTTCATTTGAAAATACTTGATTCTTCTTGCTTCTTGTGCCTAACTTAAAGGCGTTAAAGAAACGTACTTGTTGGGAGATAAACCAAGAGTTTCCTTGAGTCTTGGAAGTTTGTGATTCTGTAATGACCTCTTCTTATCCTTTTTGTTTGCTTTTTGTGCCAAGAATGACCTCTAATGAGAGGGAAGTAAGATTTGGGGAGTTGCTGTCCTGAAACAAATTTCTGTCCTCCACCAAAAACATTCGTGAGGAGTCTCTGTAAGTCGGATTGAGTTGAAAATTTACGAATAAATCCCCCAGTATGTTAGATAAGTTTCGTTAGTTCAACACTTTTTTATTTGAGCAACATAATATGTTCGAAAAAATCGGTTTCTACCTGCTGGTCTGTTTTGACAGATTTCTGCCATTATTTGCATTTGCTTCTTATTGATTCCTTTTTGAGTTTTCTTCAGGTAAATTGAGCTTTTTGAAGGAGTTAATACAGTAGCTTGTGTTTTTAGTGAAAAGCCTTGATGTTTCAAAGCTTTTTCGGATGTCTAATATCTTTCAAATACACTAATGTTGCTAATGAAGTTTGTGTGAAGGAAAAATTTCAGGTGTAGAGAGAGAATGATGTAATGAGATGAAGAATGGACAAAAGCTCAAGCTTGGGGATGCCACCATGGTGTTACCCCAAGAAATATCTAAGAGGTACCCCTTCTTCATCAATAAAAAGCTCAGGTACCCATTTTTTATCTAACAGGGTCTCTCTAAGGATAAGAGGGAAAGCACACTAAACAACACACAGAGTATCTCATGGTCAACCCACGGATGGAGTGTTCAGAAACAACTCTGAGGTGACAAACATGAGACACGTCAAGTAACAGAGGAAACAAAAGGAGAAGGGTTCAAGTTGTTAGATAGATGGTCTTCATAAGGATTGAGACCATGGGACTCACAGAAGAGTTTAAGCTTCTAAAAAGGAAGGTTTCAACAGAAGGGACATGACCACAGACTTCGAGAGGAAACCTCTACTAAAGACTTAAGTAGAGTTTTATGGTTGTAGATATATGAATCAACAAAACCAAGCTGTTGAACTACTTTTGAAACAGAAGGGTCACTCTTTCATTCAATAGAAGGCTAAGATAGAAAGGTGTTTTGGTGGAGAGGACTCACAAGAGTCGCAAGGAACATGTAGCAAGAGTAACTTATGATTACCAAAATCATAGTCACTCTTAAAACATGGCTAGGAAAACGAAGGAAACTCTTTATTCATCTAGGTTTATCAGAATCTTTGCCAAAGATCATGATATCACTTTACACCACTAGATAGATAGGTAAGAAGATTCCTGATGACACGAGCAGAAAGAAACTTCATTCTCACACTTCAATTACTTGGCACAACAAAATAATTGCCAACGTAAAAGGTTCTAGAGGATCGACCGAGAGACATTTAGCAACACTACTTTAAATGTTCTCCTTGATGTTCGAGAAATCAAACATCAAATAAAGGTCGGACTTTGTAGACAAAGGAAACCGTGAGCACAACTCCTGTAAGCAAATTATAGAGAAAGCCTCGTGAGGAGTGGTTGTCATTGCTGAATTAAGAGAATATACAAAAGGTCTTTCTGGCTAAGTGTGTCAACCATTACATCATTTTTGCCAGACTTGCAAAGAAACCTATGCCAAAACCTTGAGGAACACCAGCCATCATTGCTGCTTGAGATTCAGCTTTGGTTAGGTGGAATGATATTTCGGACTCAGCATGTCCGAATAGAAAGTTTGCAACATTTACCGCAAAGGTGAAGTTACTAGATTCTCAAGACAGGGACTACAATGTCAAGCTCCAATAGACGAGCTAGACTGCTAGACCTATGCATTAGCAACTTGTCGGGAGACAATTGCATAGACATAAGGTACTGACAATAACACACACATGTGTCCTTAAGAAAAGGAAGATAACTCTTCTCGAATTCGCGGCGACATCTTTCAACAATTGCACGTGAATCTGAGAAGGTCACTTTTAACATCCAGAACACATACTTCAAGATGACTCAAAGACAGTTCTCAAAAGTTTCCAACATTAATGCCCAATGTTCCATATGTATTCAATCTAACATGGAGAAGATAAGGATGTCATTGATGGGCTCAACAACAAACTTATCGAAACACTCCGAGATGATAAACTCATATGTTTCCTGAACAAGGCAAAAATATTGGTCAGACCAAAAGACATGAAGATTTACTCAAGTGAAACATCACGAGTAGAAACACCATCAAGATAGTCCTTGGAATTGAGTTTGATTTGGACGATAACCCAAATCAAATCAAAAGAGGGGAAGATATCATATCCACGAAGGAGATAATATCTTTCTTCAACACGAAAAAAACTAGACTTCCTTTGAATAAGGAACAGAGTTGGATAAAACTTTTGTCTTACAACTCTCCAAGTTGTTGTTTAAGGTCAACCAAATAGTTCAGGGGTATCTAGTACAGATCCTTGGAGAAAAGAGCAGTTCAGATAACTTGCTCGCTCAAGAACTTGACATCACGATCATGTGGCAACATGGCGATACTTCTAGAAAGACGTCCAGAAAATCACGAACCACCGATATGTCACTTAGTTCAAGAGGAAACTTGCTTGATAAGGCAACAAGACATAGTCTCAGAGTTTTGGCATAAGCCTAACTCTTTGACTGAAGAGAGTGCACCAGAATAACGAACTTAGTAGCACAATCAAACTTCGCTTAGTGATAGGATTAACCAATCACGCTAAGAATGACTTAAATGTCCTTGGAGGTCAAAACAATAATAATTGCTAGAATCTCAGATGGCCACATTATTACGCACACGCAATACTCATAAGCACGAAAGCTCGAGGAAGGGTGGGTAATATATGTAAGAGCATCACTTCATTAAGAGGGTTATGAAACTCAGCACAACCTCTTAGTATAAAAGAGTGTGATACTTTAAGGTAGAACATATGGAAGACAATCAATGTCTCTTGACCTGCGGATTACAACACTTTGACCTGGTCCTAGATATGACGAGGTACTGGAGTTTGTTTCTCTTGGACATTCCGAAATGGTTTGTCATGACAGACCACAAGAGAATCTTGCATCGGAAGACACCGATGCACATTTACTACTTGGTTACCAACTGGTAGACAAAGGTTGGAAAACAACAAGGGAAAAATAACATGCTCAAGATAGAATCCCGAGATGTGGAAGCATAAGTTAACAATATTCCAAAAACCAATGCATAGAAGAGATAAGGTGTGGCAGAGTCACAAATATAGATACAAGACTCTCGAGGAGTACTCTTGTCGTGATCTATTTGGTTCCATTAAAGAACATCTGCCATAGCATGTGGTAGGAGAAGTCCTTAGTTGTCACAATACAATCGCGACAATAACCACAAGCTTGGAGGCTAGAATTGTAATACCAGCCATCCTGAGGTAATGTGTGAACATTAACAACATGGGTCAAAGAGGTGGATCTTGGGTTAAAGGTCAGCTTCATGTACAAGATTCACTACACCAGAATCCAGCACAATCAGGGATCTTAGGTTCAAGTCCAAGGGTTAAAACCCGAGAAAGAAGTAACTACTACTTGAGTGATACTACGTACACTACAAGATAATAATCACGAGGTAGCTTGATGGGGGAATACCAATCGGGGTATACCCACGAAGCGGAGTTGCCAGCCGGATCGAGCCGACTGAAACCTAGCCCTGAGCGTGTCGACTCGCCCAATACGGCGACTGGCGCATGCTGGACCCAGACGAGTGGCACCGACTGGAGGCCCAAGACGACGACTTTAATACAAAGCCCACCAAATACTTGTAAACCCTAACTGACTGCATATATAAAGCCACCAGGGGCACCCCCGAGGCATCTTCTCCCACATTAGATTAGATCTAGTCTCCCTCCGCTGACGGCGGCTCCCTTGTAAACCAATCTATGATCGTATACTGGATTAACAGCAGGAGGTAGCAATCCTCCACCGAGGGGACGTGAACCTGGGTACATCGTGTGCTAATCTCGCTCCCGGATTCTCCTACGTCGCCTTGCTCCCTCTATGTAAGCTACCCCTAGTAGCATCTGCCGTGCAATACCACGACAGTTGGCGTCCACCGTGGGACAAGCGGTGCTTGAAGGGTGATAATACGGGCGAGATCCCTCAGCATCAACTTGTTCGCATCACGTCACGTCATCAAGTCGCCAAGATTGCCGACATCCATCTTCAGCAGCTATGAGCTAGATCGATCTAGAGGCATCCATGCATACAATAAGCGTGGTGTGGCCACACCTAGGTTGCAGCGCAAGCAGCGGCCGCCACGGATCTATGTGCCGAATAAATATATGGGCAAACTGATTCAGGTATGTACTGGTTTCCGATCTAGCAGAAGCGAGTCCTGATCTCGTTGGAAATTTCAACGTCTCATCAGACTCCGATTGCATGCCCTATGCGTGTTTGTCTTTTTTCCTAAACTGGGTTAACACCAGATTAAACTATCTACTAATCATTGTTGTTTCTATTTGTGAACCTGTACGAGGCATAAATCTGGGAACCGGCCCGAAGACTACCTCGAGGATACCTGCATTTGTTTTACGGATGGGATCCTTTGTCATCGAACGTGACCAGATCGCATCGGGTCAGGACGTGCGGCACCAAAACTATCATCGGGAACTGTCCACGCTCAAAACTCGCCTCGCCCCTCGCGGACTCACCGCCCTTGCGGACTCGGGGACTCGCCTGCCGTGACTCGCCCCTCTTGGATTCGTCATGTTCGGCGTCTTGCCGCTGCGGACTCATCATGCTAATAGCTAAGTTTCCTTACACTTGTACATGTTATGAGTCCAAAACATATATGCATCTTTATTCATTCTCCAAAGCCGACCATGCAGTCGCATATGACCCTTCCAGGGATCAAAATCATATTTGTGATTGGTTTCAGTTTTGTCTGCTGTTTATTCGCGTCCGTTGAAGTAGTGAGTCTGGGTACCAAAAGACCGACCTTGTCTCCGGGTTCAACAGTCTGGCATCGCGTCCCCGTTACCCGGCAAGTGTTTGATGCTGGAGGTCTGCCTACTCATGAAAAGACACGCATAAACCTTGCAATACTGCCGATCGATCCACATAACAAAAGTGTATTTTCTTCGACATCTACAATTTGCACGTCTTACAAATGTTCAATATATTTCATAAATACACCTTATTGCAGTCGTAATTTTTCATTCTTCTCAGCAAAATGGTGTCTTTCTCGCCACTCGCCGCGCTCGGGGAGTCGGCGCTTGCCGGTCGCTCGGCCTCGCCGCTCGCCACGCTCGGGGACTTGGTGCTCGCCGGTCTCTCGACCTCGCCGCTCGCCGCGCTCGGGGACCGTCGCCTTCCTCGCCGGTCGCTCGACCTCGCCACTCGCCACACTCGGGGACTCGGCGCTCGCCAGTCGCTCGGCCTCACCGCTTGCCACGCTCGGGGACTCGGCACTCGCCGGTCGCTCAACCCCGTCACTCTCTGCGCTCGGGGACTCGACGCCCGTCGGTCGCTCGGCCTCGACTCTCGTTGGTCGCTCGACCTCGTCACTCGCCGCGCTCGGGGACTCAGCGCTCGCCGGTCGCTCGAACTCGCCATTCGCCGCGCTCGGGGACTCGGCGCTTGCCGGTCGCTCGACCTCGCCACTCGCCATGCTCGGCAGCAACCACTACTATTTTCAGAATATGAATCTCTAAAGAGCCTCAAGTCGCCTCTACAAGCCAACTCGAGCCTCGGGGACTACTCCTAGGCATGTTGCGTGTACGCGTGGTTCCACGACCGGACTCGCCCTCGCGTACTCAACACGCTCGGAGACTCGCCACCGCGGACTCGCCCTCGCGTACCCGCGCTCGGGGACTCGCCGCCACAGACTCGCCCTCGCGTACTCAACACGCTCGGGGACTCGCCGCCGCGGACCCGCCCTCGCGTACTCAACACGCTCGGAGACTCCCCACCGAGGACTCGCCCTCGCGTACTCAACACGCTCGGGGACTCGCCACCGCGGACTCACCCTCGCATACTCAACACGCTCGGGGACTCGGCGCGCTACAGACAACGCCACTCGTCGGTCGCCCAACCTCGCCACTTGGCGCGCTCGGGGACTCGGCACTCGCCGGTCGCTCGACCTCGGTACGCTCCGCGCTCGGGGACTCTATGCAATTGGCGGCTTCACCGACACCCTGCGTCTTTCGCCAACTGGCCATCACCGACTGGCTCAAGTCGACCGCCTCCCGCTTCACGGTTCTTTTCTCTGTTCAGGAGCTCGTCGCCGATTCGCCGTGACCCATCGTCAAGACTCTCCTCGCCCTTCTTCAAGCCCGCGTTGAAACAACGCGCTCGGGGACTACTGATGGGGGAATACCAATCGGGGTATACCCACGAAGCGGAGTCGCCACCCGGATCGAGCCGACTGAAACCTAGCCTGAGCGGGTCGACTCGACCAATACGGCGATTGGCGCATGCTGGACCCAGACGAGTGGCGCCGACTGGAGGCCCAAGACGGCGACTTCAATACAAAGCCCACCAAATACTTATAAAGCCTAACTGGCTGCATATATAAAGCCACCAGGGGCACCCCCACGGGGCATCTTCTCCCACATTAGATTAGATCTAGTCTCCCTCCGCCTACGGCGGCTCCCTTGTAAACCAATCTATGATCATATACTGGATTAACAGCAGGACATAGCGATCCTCCACCGAGGGGGCATGAACCTGGGTACATCATGTGCCAATCTCGCTCCCGGATTCTCCTACGTCACCTTGCTCCCTCTACGTAAGCTACCACCAGCATCTTCTGTGCAATACCACGACATAGCTTCCAAGAAAAGAGACAACTTCTGAAGTACCCAAATAAAAAGGAGGCACACGAGGCGAAAGGAAACCTCGAAGCCTAGAACAGAACACTACAGATCCATTAATATAATATTGTGGGTCCTAAAAGATAGAGAGATCATGATAGAAAGGAATCTCTCAGATGAACAAGAGCAACGGAAACAAGGAATTCACAACACACACAACTCTAGAGAACTCAACACTAGGTCAACTGGCTGAGAAACGACATGCTCAAAAGGCACCTAAGCTTTGAAGGACTGGAAGAGATATAAAAACTTTTCCAAAATCAACGCAAGATAAGATGACCGAGAGTTAGAGCGAAACTGGATAAGAAGAAAAAGAAGCATACTATAGTTTTCGCAAATAATTTTCATCTTTGAAATAGTTTTCACAAGTACTAGACTCAACATCGACCAATAGCAAGGTTTTCCTACGGTCGGTACTGCTCTGATACTAAGACATGTGACACTCCCGGGATCATGGCTAAACAAATCTCAGACCTCCGTCTGATATAAGCTTAACCTTGATCTCGAGAACATCCAGTGAAGATTCGGTAACACAACAGTGACCCTATGACACAAAAATTATTACAGCAAGCTCATAACTGAGCAGAGAATCAAAATATTACAAGCAGAGGTCACTGACCACAAACATCAAACAACGGAAGGCAAAGTATGCTATTAAGTATATCAAACTTAACAAATGGCCTAATAGGCCTGAAGCATAACGATGACGTCCCAACCCATAGATTCCAGGCTGCCGGCCGGAAACACCAAGCTACTCGTCAGTATCGATGTAGTACCAAACTGATCTTCAGGGAACACTTACTCTGCCAAAAGTATCAAAAAATCAAGGGTGAGTACAGGGTGTACTCCGCAAGACTTATGGCTGGTGGAGTTGTTTTTCATAAAGCCACTTTTGTTTATAAAACAAGAGAGAGAAGAAGCTCGTCTAGTCAGAGTATTTTAAAAGGGGATAAGAGAGTGACATCTCCGAAGTATTGATCATCATCTTTTGATTTCCACCAAATCATCATCATCACCTGAACTAGGATCACCCCCTCGTACCCATGAGGAAGCATCCTTAAGCACACGTTGATCAACAAGTTTTATAGTGGTTAAAGTTATCTATGATCTTGAGTCCGGTCGCCAAGTCGTTCATAACCGTGAACACGAATTTTTGAAAAGATTATTACCCTGCAGGGGTGTACACTTTACCCACACATACTAAACTTCTCTTAATGCCACATATTAGCCCTCTTCCTTGGAAGGCCGATAGAGGGTGGTTAGACACGACCTTTACCTTGCTTTCGCCGAGACCATGAGTCACACAATAAGAATGGTTCCACCATAATGGGTCAAATCCCAAAGCCGGTACTTAAAGATGTGAGGCGAGGTTGTTTTACCAGGGGCGCCATCAACCCCAAGCAACCCGGCCCACGCTTCCCTACCTGTTATGAATGCACCTTCTTCACCCGGCAAATATTTCAAAAGGTTTTCTATGCATATGTCGAATGGAACGCCCGAACTATGTGACTCATGCAATCTACTAGGCAAGTTAGTTACTCATGAGGTCGTCCATGCCCCGTGTGTTTGTACGCTCGTCTTGGTTCCAAAGGCAAGAACTCAGGTCCTAGTGGTGGCGAGCATGGGACTAGAAAAACCACATCCCACCGTGGCCTCCCATACAAGCCTTAGCATGTTTAACTCTTATCACCTCTGATATCATCTCATCACGTTCTCCTGTCATACTAGATTCTCTGCATCTGATACACCATCTGGATGGACCAGACTCAATAGCTATGCATGGCTAAGCAGACACGAATAAGAGCTCTAGCAGTGCACACAAGCCAAACCTAGTTATGCTAGGAGCGGTGGATCAGGTAATATAAGCTCAAAGGGAGTAATGCAATAGATAGGATACTTTATCTATCGATAAAATACCATAGTAGAATCGTATGCATCATGGTAGGAATTGAAATGCTTTCGAAATCATAGGATTATATCATTGTGGGGCTATGCTTGCCTTTGCCAGTTGATAACAGATAAGCAGATCTTCAGAAGCCTTGAACTTGACTTGGTTATAGTTGGTCAAGTATTGTTCGTTGATCTTCGATCTTTGACGGTGTTGATCTCGGTCTTCGATCTTGATCTCGATCTCGTATTCTACCGGGAAGAACCAAAACACCGGAAAGGAAGGGGAAACAATCAACAATGGCATCGATGCAATGCTCAAACAAGAATGATGATATGACAAGTTGAATTGCATTAATTGAAACCCTAAAACATGCTCGGCAGTTTAATCGGGGTTCCGAGGGGTGAAAACCCTAACTCGGGGAAACTCTAGAACATATGAGAGGGGTTAGTTTGTTCTTCTAATTAAACTTTCCATTTAAGTTGTTTAACAATACACGATGATATGTTAAATAGATAGGTTTCATTTTTCTGAACATTTTGGTATATTATTCATATTTTTCTGAATTATAAATAATAAGATATTGCTTTTACAGTTTTATTCAATTTATGGAAATTATTAAAGCCTTTATTGCATCAGGCTGACGTCAGCTGAGGGGTTAATCTTTTTACACCGCACAGAACCTGGCTAGTGTGACTGACTGCTGGGCCCTATGCCACATCAGTAGCCGCGCTGGCGGTCAAGGGACCCATGGCCACATCACCCTGATGTCGCGGTGATGTCACACCGATGGACACCATCAGGTGGTCACCGGCGGCGGGGTTGCGAGGCGCGCGGGGAGACGGGGCTAGGCTTGTTCGAAGCGGCGCAGCGAAGCAAGCACGATAGTGGCGGCGCCGCCCGAAATAGGTCATCAGAGCAGGGCGCACGGCGACAGCGGAGGCGGTGCTTGCAGGGACACGACGCGTGGCGGCTACAGCAAGCAAGCAGGCAAACGGAGGGCACTGGTAGGTGTAGAGGCTCACCGCGAGTCCAGAGGAGGGGTCGGCGAGGTCGGGCGAGGTCGGACGGAGGAGAATCGACGGGAAACATGGCGACGGCCGGCAAAACGGTGAGCTCGATTCCGGCGCATAGGGGGCGTCCCCGCTTGCAAGCTTCAACAGAGAGAATGAGGGCGACGCGGCGAAGCTCCTGGGCACTTCGGCTGGGTGAGGGGAGCTCGGCAGCGGCGAGGCTCGTCGGAAGCCAGATCTAGGGTTTCGGCTTTCTCGGGAAGAGGAGAAAGAGAGCTAGGAGGGAAAGATAGGATAGGGGAGAAGGAGAGGCGTCGACGCGGGGTCTTATCCTCACCCTAGAGCGGCGGACGGCAGCATGGATCACAGCGCGTCGGCCGACGGCGGCGCCGGCGACACGCAGGTGCGTGCCTGCCTGGGAAAGACAACAGGGGAGGAGGGCGAAGAGGTATGGGCCATGTGGGCCGAGGTGGGTTGCGGGGTGATGCTGGTGGCGACAGGGAGAGGGAAGAGAGAAGTGGGCCGACTGGGCTGTGGCCTGATAGCTGCTGTTTTCTTATTTGTTTTTGTAAAATTGTTTTCCATTTCTGTTTTGCATTTTCATTTCAAATCTGTTTTTGTGTGATTCAAAAATACCAGAGGCTTTTAAAAAATATTGAAATACTAGAGGGGCCCTAAAATAATTTGGGCTCCACATATTTTGATACTTTTCAAAATTTAAAACTATTTGAATCGATTTGCAAATAGAAAGAGAGGGAGAAGCTAGGGTTTTAGGGTTTTGATTTATTTTCTTTGCATGCATTTTTATTAGATGGTGATCATGATGCACAATCAAACCATAAATAATATTTATCTAAAATTGGGGTGTTACAACCATCACCACTAAACCTCAAGTAGTCCCTATTCCTACTCCTACTATGCCTACTACTAGTTATGCTAAGTTTGACTTTGATATTGATGGTTGCAATATTTCTAAAGTGATTATGTTCTTGCAAAATCTTACTAGAAGTCCCGATGCTAGTGATATGCATGTTGCTTTCACCAAACACATTACAGATGCTCTTGTTAAGATTAAGGAAGAGAAGCTAAAACACAAAGATTCTATTACTAGGAAAGTAGATGATAGTTGGGAACCCATTATTAATATGCAAGTGAATGACTTTGATCTCAAAGCTTCATGTGATCTTGGTTGTAGTGTCTCTATTGTGCCTAGGAAGATTTATGAAATGCTTGATTTGCCACCATTAGAAGATTGTTATTTGGATGTCCCACTCAATGATAATGCTAAGAAGAAACTCATGGGGAGTGTCAATGATGTTCTCATTATGGTTATTAATGCTTATGTCCCTGTGGATTTCTATGTTTTGGATGTTGAATACAATGCTTCTTGTCCTATCACTTTGGGAAGACCTTTTCTTAGAACAGTTGGTGCTATCATTGATATGAAAGAAGGCACCATTAAATATCATTTTCCATTCAAGAAAGGTATTGAACACTTCCCTATGAGGAGAGAGAATTTGCGTTTTGCTCCTCCTTTGAAAGCAAGATTTGGTGTTAATGCTTCTTCATTTGAAAATACTTGATTCTTCTTGCTTCTTGTGCCTAACTTAAAGGCGTTAAAGAAACGTACTTGTTGGGAGATAAACCAAGAGTTTCCTTGAGTCTTGGAAGTTTGTGATTCTGTAATGACCTCTCCTTATCCTTTTTGTTTGCTTTTTGTGCCAAGAATGACCTCTAATGAGAGGGAAGTAAGATTTGGGGAGTTGCTGTCCTGAAACAAATTTCTGTCCTCCACCAAAAACATTCGTGAGGAGTCTCTGTAAGTCAGATTGAGTTGAAAATTTACGAATAAATCCCCCAGTATGTTAGCTAACTTTCGTTAGTTCAACACTTTTTTATTTGAGCAACATAATATGTTCGAAAAAAATCGGTTTCTACCCGCTGGTCTGTTTTGACAGATTTCTGCCATTATTTGCATTTGCTTCTTATTGATTCCTTTTTGAGTTTTCTTCAGGTAAATTGAGCTTTTTGAAGGAGTTAATACAGTAGCTTGTGTTTTTAGTGAAAAGCCTTGATGTTTCAAAGCTTTGCCAGATGTCTAATATCTTTCAAATACACTAATGTTGCTAATGAAGTTTGTGTGAAGGAAAAATTTCAGGTGTAGAGAGAGAATGATGTAATGAGATGAAGAATGGACAAAAACTCAAGCTTGGGGATGCCACCATGGTGTCACCCCAAGAAATATCTAAGAGGTACCCCTTCTTTATCAATAAAAAGCTCAGGTTTGTCTAGACACTTCGTTTTTATTGTTTCATGCACAGTTGTGTTGTTCTTGGAGCGTCTTAGTTTTCGTTTTATTTGCTTAGTTTGTTTAGTTTTCTTAAGTAGTTTGGACCCCGTTATCGTTGTGTTGTTTTGCAAATAAGTTTGCTTGGTGTTTGGAAAGGAGTAGTAAGTTCTTGCTTGAAGTGCAAGAGGAGCTTGCATTGACTGTGACTTAGACTTTAGCATGACATGCTAGGTGTTGATTTGACATTATGCTTAGTGATTATTGATGTAGCATGTTTTGTTCCAAACAATTGGGATTGCTTAGTGTGCCTTGAAGAAATTATGCGTTGTTTTAGCATGCAAAAGCATAGTATTGTGGTATTCTCCTTTGATGTTTTGCTTGGGTTGACTTGGCACATGCTCACACCATGTTATGACTCTCACAAGTAACCATTAGCCTCTATTATCATTTAGTCCTTGACTTCTAGTACCACTCTTTGCTTTTATTAGTATGCTTTGTTGCACTGCATGATTATGGCCATTATGCTCTCTTAGTTGGTTGCTCCTAGTATTTTTCTAGCCTCCACTTGTATGAGTAAGTTCTACTCATGCTTCCAACTCCCAAGAAACCAAGTTATTCCAAAGTGTCCACTATAAACTCCTATGCATGGTGTGTTACACTATTCCAAGTATATTCTTGTTTTCAACTATCTTGCAATTAAAAACTATTTTGTTATGTGAAAACTTAGTGATTAAAGCCCTCACGAACTTGATGGCACACTTTATATTCTTTGCCCCTAATAAACTTGAACCATTGTGACAATTTTGTTGTATATGCTTGCACTTATAAGTTGGAATTAGCAGAACCGTGCTATCACGGGGAACGTTTTCAACATTGCACTTGTACTTTGTACTCAGTTGATATCATGTTCTTTTGTCTATGGATGTCACCGGTGTGAAATAAAGAGGGAACTTGTAAGTATATGGAGTTTGTATCCTGTATTAGAGAAACGCCTGAGCCGCTAGCCTAAGCCATGCCTAATCATGATGGAAACTTGCATCATCACCATAGTGACATCTATGAAGCATTCTTCTTATAAAAAAAGAGACACATTGAGAAAAGAGGAAAGAGAGAAAAAAGCACCATATTCCCATGGTAAATAAGAAGATTGCTGAGATGCTCATTGTACCATGTGCAAGGGGTACCCCGTTGGCGGTTCTCAATGATATGCAAATACTTACAGTGACAAGGACTTACCTGGATCCAAAGTTGAGTATGCATGAGGTGTGGCCCTCGTATTCAAGGGACTTGAGATTGCCAACTTATACTTTGTTAAGCACATACTCCATATTTGCCACTTTAACCTTAACCACTTCAAGATGCTTATGATAGGGGCAATGAGGGCTGAAAGCTAACAAGTACCATAATTTTTGGAAGCTCTTTTTGAAACTTGTAATCCCTGCTTCCTTTACAAATAAAAGGCCTTTCTTCCACCATTATTGAGTCTCCACCTTCTACCTTTAGGCACCATTAAGAGAGCATAGTTGTCATTCTGTGTACAGTGTTCCAAAGCTTATTAATTGATGCATATTGTGATATTACTTGTTCTTGTGATATTTGTTTCTAGTCACCCTTGTGAACTTTGAAGGTGTCCTATGCATCTATATTACTACTCTATGAGGGACAAGCTGATTGCCACTATGCTATGTTTTCTATATGTGAAACAAACAAATGTTTTTTCAATGAATGTTATTCATGATCTTTGTTTGTAACTTGCCATGTTGCATGCATAGTTACTATGTCCTATTGTTAGAACTCCATCTTTCATGCACATGTTTAGAGTTCTTTGATCCCATCTTTCAATGCTTGCAAATGGTTGGATCTTTATTGTGAGGGTGCATGTCACCTCAAAAATTATTCTTTTTATCACTTACCTACTCGAGGACGAGCAGGAGTTAAGCTTGGGGATGTTTGATACGTCAAAAACGTATATATAATTTTTGATGCTACATGCTTGTTTAGTATCTACTTTTCTTTACTTGTCTACACTTTGAGGTGCTTTTTACATGTTTTCTGGTACTAACCTATTAACAAGTTGCAACAGTTCCAGATGCATGTTTTCTGCTGTTTTTGGTTTCAGAAAAGTTAGTAAACAAATATTCTCGAAATTGGACGGGATAGACGTCAAAGTCAATTACTTTCCGTGGGGAACAAGAAGACCAGAGGGGAGCCAGAGGGGCCGGCCAGGGAGGCCAGACCCACCCCAGGCATGGGTGGGCCCCACCCTGCGCCTGGCTAGGGTTTGGCGCCCCTGGCCGCCGCCTCGGCCTCCCCCTTCACCTATAAGAAGCCCCCGATGCAGAAACCCTAAACACCCGATCAAATCTCCACGAAACTGTCTGTAGCCGCCGCCACCATCGTCCCTAGATCGGGGGGGGATCTGAAGTTCTTCCCGGCACCCTGCTGGAGGGGAGATCATCCCGAAGGCCTTCTCTCCGGTATGATGCGTGAGTAGTTCCACCTTGGACTATGGGTCCATGTAGTAGCTAGATGGTTGTATCTTCTCCTTTGTTCTTTCATGTATAGATCTTGTGAGCTCCGTTCATGATCAAGATCTAATCTATTTGTAATCATGCATGTTGTGTTTACGGGGATCCGATGGATATTGAGATTATTATGTTGGTTTGATTAATGGTTTTGTCTTTATGATTCTATCATGTCTGTGTTGTTTGTGATCTTGCATGCTCTCCGTTGTTAGTATCTATCTTGGCCAAGTAGTTGCTACTGACTCCAAGAGGGGGTATTTATGCTCGATAGTGGGTTCATGCCTCTAGTTTCCAAGGGAAGTGACAGAAATCTCTTCGGTTGTAGATGTGTTGTTGCTACTAGGGAGAAAACAACGGTCTCTTGTTCATGGAACATGTGGACTGTTTACCTTACACACTTTTCTTAAAGCAGTTGTCTGTTGCTTCCAACTTAATACTGGAGGGGGTTCGGATGATAACTTGAAGGTGGACTTCTAGTCATAGATGCAGTTGGATGGCGGTCTATGTATCTTGTTGTATTGCCCAAACGAATCTCATAGGATCTTTCTGACTAGTAATTGCATTGTTATGCCTTGCTCAGTTCTTGTCAATTGCCCTGCTGTAATTTGTTTACCCTTCATGCCATGTTGTTTATCTAAGGAGAGCACCTCTAGTGAACTATGGACCCCGGTCCAATCTTTACCATTGATACATCTTCCACTGTTACTTATTTACTTGCTGCGAACTATTACCTTCCACACCATAGATTTAATCCTTTGTTACAACAAACTGGTGAGCTTGACAACCTCACTGATTCGTTGGGGCAAAGTCTTGAGTTTGTGTTTTGCAGATCTCCGCGTTGCTTGCAACACCTGTGTGACGTTTCCTTCCTCCTTCTGGTTCGATAACCTCGGTCTCTACTGAGGGAAGACTTGATGCTGTGATCATCACACCTTGCTCTTAGGGTTTCCAACGAAGTGCTCCACGTCAAGTTCTCTGGCGCCATCAAGGAGTCACCAAAAACATTCAGAGGAGGATACCATAATGTCATACCAAGTTATGAATAGAAAAATGCAAGCAAACATTTATATGCCATGCTACAAACTATTAGAAAGTTGGAGATAATCATAAGAGAGCAAGAACTACTAAGCATCCATAAATAACATACACCTTACATGAACATACTAAGCATGCCCATAATGATGAGTATATGTATGAAAATGAAGACAAATAGAGTTCATTACCAGCCTCTTACCACACTTCGAGCTGTCGTTAATCATCATTATTGCCTTTCACTTGTGTGACTTGAATAATAACATGAAACCAAGCTCCAAAGAAGTCACTAAGGACCGCTGAACCCTGCAACGAACTTCACAAAACCAAAGAAGAACAACAAATATTTTGGGATTTTCGATTTTTTTAAAGCAATCACTCAAAGCAAAACCAAACAAAGCAAAATCTTTTTGGATTTTTCTTAAAGCAAACCAAAGATAAAAATCAAAGAAACAAACCAAGAGAAACAACGAAAATATTTTTGGTCTTTTTGTGTTTTGGAAAGCAGAAACAAAAACTAAAAAGAAAGTGAAACATGGATATACAAAGTACTGACTAAACAGATATGTAGATAAGTGTGATGTCGGTATACCTCCCCCCAAGCTTAGGCTTTTGGCCTAAGTGGAGATCAATCCCAGCCTGGACAAGAAGGAGTGCCTCTATAATGTGAGGAAGAGGCCCCTTAGTCCTGGTATGTGCTCGAGGAAGTCCCTATGTAGTGCACATAGTAGTCATAAGAGGGCGCTCCCCCTGGTAGTGCTCGTGGAAACCAAGCACACGTATCTGATCGTCCATATCCTCCTTGGAGCGTGACCAAGGCCCCTTGCAAATACTGAACAAAGTAGCCTGTGGCAAAGGAATTTCCCTCTCATCCCCGTCAGTAAACATTATCCTATAAACTAAACTCTCAAGGCTAGAGCTAGAAGTAACAAAGTGATGCGCTTTCATGGCAGCTAGATCAAGCCTCTGTGGTGCCAGCACTGTATCATTCGGATCAACAGAAATTTCTAAGGCAACAACTACACGTGCAACAATAATACCCCCATAAATGGGTCCTCTAGCAGCTAGGCGACGAGCAATGAGAGAACCAAGATTATACCTAGTTTCATTGTTAAGTGCAGCAGCCAGAAAAGCCAAATGATAGTTGGACATATTGCTAGTGTTCTCCCTACCAAGTATGCTAGTGGCAATATAATAAGCAAAATATCTGAGAGTTGAGAGTTGAATATTTCTTATCTTCCCGCGTTGGGCTGTGCGGTCATCATCATTTGTTACCCCACGATCCCAGCCATGCCAATACCTATAATGCCAATAATGCTGAGAGCGGGTCGACCTTGAATCTTCTTCACCATTCCAGCCATGCCAATACCTATAATGCTACAAAATCTCTTCAATGTCATGGTGATAGGCCTATCATAGATTTTGAATGACACATCTGTCCTAAAACTGGTGTTAGTGAAAGTGAAATTCTCCAAAAAAAATTGGTGAGCAAAGCATATTGCTCACTATCATCCTGCATATAATTGGTTAGACCAACCCTTTGAACAAGAGTTAAGAAATCATCGAGAATCCCCGTAGCTTGCAAAAAGGTAAAACAAGGGAAGGTAGAAGGGTGCACATCCCCCTCATCTCCCTCATTGCCAAAGCACGGCGTAATAAGATCCTCATTGTATGATGGCCTAGCTCGAGAGGCTGATCTCGAAGGCCTTGTCCTCCTAGGTGCATCACTTTCAAACACTTCTCCAAAGGTATGGTTGTCCATGGCCCTTCTCTGAAATTTTTAGAAAAACATCAATCCAAGTGATTTCCAAGTTGATAGATGAAGGGAACTACTATAGGAACTTGCTAGAGGGCTAAACATGCATCAAAATGAAATCTCTAAGCATATAACAAGAATGCAATCTCACATAACCTATCACCTACAGTAGCAAAATACTCAAGATACAACCACCAATCAAAAATCTAATTGGACAAGCAGAGGAGGCACATACCGGAGAGCAATCCCTCCAAAAATCAGCAGCAAAGATGGGCTGAGCAAGGAGATCGAAAATCAGGAGCAAGAACAGTAGGAACTCGAGCTTTGAGAAGTTTTCCGGTGTTTTTCAGGAGAGAGAAAGAAGTGGGTAGAAGGAGGCAAGTTGGAGGGCCAGGGGTGGGCCACACCTAGGCTAGGCGCGCCCTAGGGCTGGCCGCGCCACCAGGGGTGTGCTGGCCTGGTGGGTCCCCCTGGGTCAGTCCAGGTGCCCCTCTGCCCCTTTTTTATGAAAACATTTAATATGAATTTTCTGGAATTTTTCAGGAAACTTTATTTTTGGCCAATTTTCAGGTTATGAAAATTGATTTTCTCGCAGAAAAAGATTTTTGAAAGACATAAAATCAAACCAAAACTACAGAAGTTCTAAGACACTCTAAAAATCAAACAACTAGCAAAACTAAGACTAACAAGACGAAAAGCAAAGATTAGAATGGAGAAAGATTAAAGTGAGCAAGGATAATCATTGTGAAAGCATTGTTTTGTCCATTAAAATCCCTTTGTTAACAAGGTTGATCAAGTCTTGTTACCAAAACAATTTTATATGAAACAAAACTTTGCATATCACTAAATGATTATGTTACCTCAATCTTGATAGCAATAGTCCCAATCATAATAGTTTCAAAACTTTCTTGTGGAATGGGACAATATATTTCTCCAACTTTGATGCCCTCAATATTTTCAATTGAATTTAGGCCATAACTCTTATCAATATTCTTGGGGAAATAGACAGTATGCTCTTTGTCATTAATATTAAAAGTTACTTTTCCTTGATTACAATTGATGATAGCACCTGCAGTATTAAGAAAAGGTCTGCCAAGAATAATAGACATATTATCATCTTCAGGCATTTCAAGCACAACAAAATCAGTTAGAACCAAGAAATTATGAGCCACTTCAACAGGAACATCCTCACATATACCAACAGGGATAGTGGTAGACTTATCAGCCATTTGCAAAGATATATCGGTTGGTATCAATTTTTCTAGTTGAAGTCTCTTGTAGAGAGAAAAAGGCATAACACTAACTCCAGCTCCCAAATCACACAAGGCAGTTCCAACACAATTATTTTTAATAGAGCAAGGAATAGTTGGAATACCTGGATCTCCAAGTTTCTTTGAAACTTTACCATTGAAGGAATAATTAGCAAGCAAAGTAGAAATTTCATCATTAGGAATCTTTGAATAAGGAGGCAACTTAATAGCATCAGTCAAAGGAATTTGCAAAAATAAAGGTTTCATCCACTCACAAAACTTGTTGTAGTGTTCTTCCTCCTTTGACTTGTGTTTCTTATTAGGAAAAAGGCATTGGTTTCTGCACCCAAGGTTCTCTTTCACTACCATGTTTATTAGCAACAAAATATTCCTTAGTGTTCTTAGTGTGCCTCTCAGGTTCTTCTTCAATTTCTTCCTTATCAGGATCATCATTATTATCATTACCACTTTCAGTTTCAGCTTCAGAGACAAATATACTATTAGGATCAACAGCAGGTTCAGAAGGTTCCTCAAGTGTTTTATGTTTCTTTTTCTTTCTCTTAGAAGAAGTACCTCTATTTTCAGATTGTTGATAATCCTGCTCAATTCTTTTAGGATGCCCCTCTGGATATAAGGGATCCTGAATGGTAGCACTACTCCTAGTTCTAATTTCATAAGCATGTTTATCTCCAGAAGCATTAACTAGCATATCTTTTTGTACTTTAGAAACTCGATCAATTTGGGTTTGGACCATTTGGAAATGTTTAACAAGCATTTTAACATCATTAGCAGTTCTTTCCACAATATGTTTCAACTCATTAATATCTCTAGAGTTTTCCAGTAAATGATTCTGAACTTGTTTATTAAAGTTACCTTGTTTAATAATAAAAGTATCAAGTTCCTCTAAGCATTGATCAGGAGGTTTACCATAAGGAATATCACCTTCATCAAAATGTTGGAGAGAGTGTACCTCAATAGTGGATGAGTGAGAAATTGGCTTATATAGTTCTTCTATAGGAGGTAAATTCTTCACATCTTCAGATATAATACCCTTCTCCTTAAGACATTTCTTAGCTTCTTTCATCACTTCATCATTTAATTCAATCACTCCCCTCTTATTTGGTGTTGGTGTTGGAGTTGGTTCAGGCATAATTGGTTCAGGTGTAGTAGGCTCAGGTGTAATTTGCCCAATTGTAGTCCAATCATCATAATTCTTGCTTATTTTAGCCATAAGTTCTTCAGCTTCTGCAGGAGTTCTTTTCCTGAAAACACAATCAACAAAACTATCTAGGTATATCCTAGAGTCATCAGTTAGTCCATTATAGTATATATCAAGAAGCTCATTTTAGGTAATGGACATCCAGGATGTGCATGAATCAAGGCACAAAACCTTGTCCATGACTCAGGCAATTTCTCCTTGATGACCCACAAGTATAGGGGGTGTATCGTAGTACTTTCGATAAATAGGAGTGTCGATCCCAACGAGGAGCAGAAGGTGTTGACTAGTGGTATGGAGCAGGAATTCTCTGTAAATACTTAGCAAACGGATTTTTAGGGGTTTTCTAATAAAGCAACAAAACAAAGTGCAAGTAATAAAGACAAAGAAGAAACGCAGCAAGTGGCCCAATCCTTTCTTAGCAAAGGACAAGCCAGTGAAAATACTTATAAGTACCAATCGTTCTCGAGGATACATGGGAATTCTGTCAAGTTCTTTCGTTTCAAATATCTAAGTATTCTTCTTTGGTGTTGTAAGTGGTGTGTGGGTGAACCTGTATTAATGTACCGACCTTACTTGGACTAATACATACTTGTTATTAAACCCCTGCAAGCATCCGCAACTACAGTAAAGTAATTAAGATATAAATATAACCACGGCCTTAAACTCCGAGATCCTACACTCCCTCATGCAATGGTGTCCTAACGGGGGTTCAGGTTTCTGTCACTCTGGCAACCCCACAATTAGTAGAGAAATACACAATGCATTCCCCTAGGCCCATAAATGGTGAAGTATCATGTAGCCGACGTTCACGTGACACCACTAGAAGAATAGCACTACAACTTAAATACTAAAGCATTGAATAATAACTCAACACAAATCCACTACTAACAACATGACTTCTCCCATGTACTCAAGAACTAAACAAACTACTCACAAGACATCATATGGATCAAGATCAAAGATGATATGGTGATGAATAACAATCTGAACATAAACAATAATCCAATGGTTCCACTCACAAGCACTGTTCAAAAAATCGTCTGATATGCCGATTAATCGTCCGATTTATCGCTACTCGAGGGTGGCCGATATGCTGATTTTTTGATTTATCGTCTGATTTTCCGATTTATCGCCCGATAAATCGGCCGATACGCTGAAAAATCGCCAATTTTCAGCCGACCGAAAAATTACCGATAAGCGACATCCTTAACATTGCTCACAAGCATCAACTACAATAGTAATTAACACTGGGAAAGTTTCCCCTAAGAACTAAAGCAATATCCAATACAATTGTTACAGCGGGACGGAGTGGTGATGATGGTGCTGGTGGAGATGATGGTATGGATGATGATGATCCCGATGAAGCCTAGCTTGATGAAGGTGTTGATGGCGATGATCTCCCCTCTCCGGGAAGGAGTTTCCCCGGTAGAAATCTGTCTACCGGAGAGATCTTTCTCTCTCGATGTTTTCCGCCCCGCAAAGGCGGCGGAAATCTATCTATGATCGCTCCCCTGGTGTTAGGATTCCGTAAGGAAGATATAGGCGAGAGGGCAGAGTCGGAGGCCGAGCAGGTAGGCCACACCTTCCCTAGGCACGGGGCAAGGTGGGCCCATGCCTAGGGGGTGTGGTCCCCCTGTGGCCCTTCTACGCCTCCCCTTCTAGCTTCCTTCGTCTTCTGGGAAAATATAATTTTCCCATATTTTTCTGGTATTTTTATGATCTTCACGAAATTGCATCAAAACACCTATTTTTCCATCAGAATCCAGACTCCGGCAGTCCATCCTCCAAGAATCATCCAATATGCAAAAATAGTGGAAATGACATAAGTAATACCTCATAATAAGACATATATCAATGAATAGAGGCAAATTATGATAAATAATGGTGATGCAAATTGGATGTATCAATTCCCCCCAAGCTTAGACCTTCGCTTGTCCCCAAGCGAAAACTGAGCTCAGTAAACATGTGCACAGGTTTATGGAGAGAAGTGTCGATAAAAGAATACGGACAAGAAGAATCACACTTACCATTACACAACTCATAGAAGAAATCAACTCACCATTATATAACTTAGCTTGCAACAAGTACAGGAGTCACAATAGAGATGCATAAAGATAAATCATAATTGGAATTGGCAAACTCTTGTTCCTGGTCAGAGAACAGCTGGAAAACAGTTTCTCAAAAAGCTTTTTGTAGAAGTTTTATGACAGGAGCACTCTTTGCTCAAAAAGGTTTTTCAAGATGAAGGCTTTCAAAGTAATACTCAATAGATAAGAGTCTTGTGCAAACAAGGAAGATGAAGAACATGATTGAATAAATCACCATATGAATGCTTGAAACACAACAACTCAAATGCTTGTTGGAGAAAGAGAGGAAGTAGGTTCACTGACTCAACTTAAAGAATAGAAGAAAGGTCCCTTTATAGAGGGTAGCAGGGATTTCAAGTCATAAAGAGCTTCCAAAAGATTATGGTACTTACTAGCTTTGAGCCCTCATTGCCCCTATCATAGGCATCTTGAGATGATTAAGGTTAAAGTGCACAAAGATGGAGTATATGCTTGAAGAAATATAAGTTGGCAATCTCATGTCCCTTGAATATGAGGGCCACTCCTCATGCTACTCAACTTCAGTTACCGGTAAGTTCTTGTCATTGTAAGTACATGCGTATCATAGAGAACCGCCAACGGGGTACCCCTTGCACATGGTACGGGAGCCATCCCATAATAAAAATGACAAGGCAAGCAGACAATGAGCATCTCAGCGATCTTTTTATTTACTATGTGCATAGCTTTTTATTGAGGATGCTTCATAGATAGCTCACTATGGTGATGCTGCAAGTTTCCACCATGATTAGGCATGGCTTATGCTAGCGGCCTAGGCGTTTCTCTAACACAAAATACATACTCCATGGACTTACAAGTTCCCTCTTTATTTCACACCGTTGACATCCACAGACAAAAGAGCATGATATTAACTGTGTACAACGTACATGTGGAATGTTGAAAGTTTTCCCGTGATAACACGGTTCTGCTAATCCCAACGTATAGATGCAAGCATATACAACTTCGATGACACAATGGTTCAAGTCTATTAGGGGCAAGGAAATAAGGTGTGCCATCAAGTTCGTGAGAGCTTTACTAGCTAGTTTTCACATAACAAAATACTTTTTAATTTGACAGATAGATGAAGCTTGAGAATTTGCTTGGAATAGAAACTGCTAAAAGGTAGATATGATGGACACAAATGGCAAAGGTTTTGGTTCAAAGGGATTGGAAACATGAGAAGTATGCCTTCTCAAAACAGTTTTTTGGCTAGCAAGGCTGCGTAGCAAGCAAAAGAGTTGAAAGAAGCAAGCAAACCTACAAGTGGTAAAGCCAAACATGCAATCTTCCTTGAAGACACAAATGATCTTATATAACGAATACTAAGCTTATGAGCCAACAACAAAGAAAATAAATGATACAAAATACGTGTAAGCTTTTTCTCTTTTCTTTCAAACCTCAAAAAGTGTTGCTACTGATCAAAACTTGGTTTGCCAAAACCAATTTAGATTTACTTTATGATCCCAAAGTGATGCCAATACTGATCAAAAAGATCAATCATATAATAGAGATTGCAAACTAAAATAAGAAGTGCAAAAGTAAAAGATGAAACTTCTCATTAATATTCCATAAAGGCACTCACACCAAGGGATACATAGATAATCAACTAAAGGAGAGATACTTCCACATGCAAACCAAACTATAAGATAACACCTCTACCAAAGATATGAATCCACTAAAAAGGTAAACGATAAAAGATAATGGTTGTGATACCGCGGCACCCCCAAGCTTGGAACAAGCTAAGGGGATGCCAAACCTGATGACAAATTACTCCTTTAGTGGTGGTGGTGGTGGTGGTGTTCTCTTGTTTAGGGTAAGGAAACCCTCTAGCATCTCACGAATCCTGTCATTCTCCTCTTGAAGCATATCCACCTTCATCCTCAAAGCACGGTACTTATCACAAAACTTGTCAGTGGTTCGAAGGGCTTCCACTGCCTCAGGACAGGATCTGAAGTCTGGAACTGAGGCTATGATACCCTGCATGTTACGAGAAAAAGCACGTCCAGTGTTAATTGCTCCTACAAAAGTAGGTTTCCTTGCCCTTGATCATGCGGCGGTTTGTTCTTCCAATTTTACTTCCTCCACGGGCTTCTTGCCTTTGTTGGCGGAGGCCATGGTGCTCTAAACTTGAGAAGATTTCCTGACAGAAACAGATCGAATTGAGATGCACGAACCTCGGGATATCCGGGGGGTTATATATTACGAAGTTTCAAAGCATAAGGAAAGTGCTAATACGAAAGAGAGGCGGAGTCATAGCTCGGGTTGGTCTCACCCCCTCTAGGCGCGGCCAGCTGGGGCCCGCGCCTGGGGTGGGTTTGGCCACCCCGGCCTCCAGTTCCTCCTATATTCCGTCTCGTAACTTCCCTTATGTATTAAAAACACCAAAATATAAAAATATCGGGATTTCACGAACCTTCTGTTTTCACCACTTTTACCTATTCAAAGACGAACTCTACAGACTCCTTTTCTTCTTCTCCTGGAAATTCCTTTTCTCACATGGAAATACACAAACTTCAATGGCAACATTAGTGTAAGAAAAAACAATTAACCTCTAGGTGCACACTTCAACTGAGATCCATAAAAAAAAGCTTCTATAAGAGGCAAGTGCAAATGATAGCAGAAATCTGTCAAAACAGAACAGTAGGTAAAGATTGATTTTTTCGAAAACCTTATGTTGCTCAAATCAAAAAGTGCAGAACTAATTAAAGTTGGGTAACAACTTGGAGCACAAGCTCAGAAAAATATATCTCCATCCGACGTACTGAGCTCTCTCACGAATTTTTACAATGCAGCACAAAAATCTGTCCCAGGACAGCCACTTTTCACAACTCCTCTACTTCTCAAAAGTAGTTGAACTTGACAAAAAAACCAAAATAAAAGGACAAGGAGCGGTTTTTACTGAGGTAATAACTTCCAAGACTCAACCAAACTCTTGGATTATCTTCCAACAAGTACTTTTTTTACTGCATTTAAGTTAGGCTTGAAACTTTCAAAGATGCTCACAAAGGATATATATATATATATATATATATATATATATATATGGAATGAAAGAGAGCATCAAAAAGCAAATAACCAACACATTTGAGTCTAACCCACTTCCTATGCATGGGTGTATCATGAGAAAACAAGTTGTTGAAACAAAAATCCACCGGTATAGGAAGACAAAACAGATGCAACTTCAAAGCTTTCAACATAAAACGGGGAAACTTAACATTATTGAAATGCATAAAACCATGTTTCCCTCTCTCAAAATATTTTTAGTAGAACCTTGAATAAAGGACAATATAAATGTCACAGGAAACAACTTTATCATCAGAATAAGCATACTTATAGTCATCAAAAAGAGGTCCAAGGTCATAAACTGGATCAATAGAAGCAAGTTTTTCCATCCTGAAATCTTCATTAGGCAAGCTATTTTCACAAGGAGCTTTAGCAATTTTGGAAAATTTAAACTCATAAGAATCTCCATCAAACTTAGTTAAAACTTTCTCCTTCTTACAATCTATAATAGCTCCACAAGTGTTCAAGAAAGTTCTACCAAAAATGATAGGGAAAGCTTTGCTAGCAGCCGAATTAAGCACTAGAAAATCAGCAGGCTACTTAACCTTACCACAAAGAACCTCCACATCTCTTACAATACCAATAGGGCAAATGGTTTCCTTATTTGAAAGGTGAATAACCACATCAATGACCTCAAGCTCACAAGGACCAATTTCATGCATAATTTCCCTGTAAATCTCATAAGAAATAGCACTAGAACTAGCACCAATATCACATAAACCATAATAGCAGTGATCACCAATTTTAACATAAAGCATAGGAACACTAGCTTTTCTAGCTCTTTTAGGATGAGAAACAATATTTGTAGCATCCTCATAGAAGACAATGTACTCATCCTCTATATTTCTAGTGACAAGATCTTTCACAATAGCTACCACAGGTTCAATATTCAATTGCTCATCAGGCTCCACGATTTTCTTTGTACCTTTGTTATTCGCACTAATTATCATAGAGTACTCCTTTACCTTAGCTGGGGAAGGTATTTTCTCAACATAAGGTTCAGGCACAATATGATTAGTAGTACAAACTTCAGCACTTCTAACAGGAACATGATTAACAACATCTTTATAAGGTGCATGGTACTTGTTCCACTTCTTTTGGGGAATTTATATGTAAGAGGAAAAGGCCTTAAAACAGTTGGCAATACTTTGGGAATCAAGACCAAACTCATTACTAATATCACGGAAGTCATCAGTTCCCATAAAAGATTTAATGCATTCATAATCATAGTTTATACCTGACTTTCTTCCTTTATCATTCTCCCAAGGTTCAGTGTTCTCTTGAATACAGTCTAGTAGATCCCATTTAGCTTCTTCCTTCATACGTGTGAATGATCCAGCACAAGAAGCATCTAGTAAATATTTATCATGAAGAGAAAGCCTAGCATAAAAGTTATTGATAATAATATTGTTAGGGAGTTCATGAATAGGACATTTAAGCATTAGTAACTTCATTCTCCCCCAAGCTTGAGCTGTACTCTCTCCATCACGAGGCCAAAATTTATGTATCAGTTTTCTATCCTTATGAATCTCACTGGGAGGATAGAATTTAGAATAAAAGAGAGAAGCCATTTACTCCCATTCCATGGATTGTCCATTCTTCAGTAGATTATACCATTCTTCAGCTCTCCCTTTCAAGGATATAGAGAGTAACTTCTTCTTCACCTGTTCTGTTGTGATACCTGCACAATTAAAAAACCCGCATAATTCATGGATAAAAAACAAATGATCACCAGGGTGGATAGTTCCATCCCCAAAATAATAATTATCCATAACACGATCAACAATACTTGTAGGTATCTTAAAAGGATCTATCTCAATAGGTGGTGGTTCATCTACTACCCTAACAGTGGTAGTAGTTTTCCCAAACAAAAAACCAAGTGGGTCATCCATATTGGAAACAAAATAACAAGCAGTAACAAAAAGAAATACTCACAGTAGAAGTTTCCTTTACCAGTTCCACTCTTCAATAGTGCTTCACTCCCTGGCAACGGCGCCAGAAAATAGTCTTGTTGGCCCACAAGTATAGGAGGTGTATCGTAGTACTTTTGATAAATAGGAGTGTCGATCCCAACGAGGAGCAGAAGGTGTTGACTAGTGGTATGGAGCAGGAATTCTCTGTAAATACTTAGCAAACAAATTTTTAGGGGTTTTCTGATAAAGCAACAAAACAAAGTGCAAGTAATAAAGACAACAGACAAACGCAGCAAGTGGCCCAATCCTTTCTTAGCAAAGGACAAGCTGGTGGAAATACTTATAAGGACCAAACGTTCTCAAGCACACATGGGAATTCTGTAAAGTGCTTTCGTTTCAAATAGATAAGTAATCTTCTTTGGTGTTGTAAGTGTTGTCTGGGTGAACCCGTGCTAATGTACCGACCTTACTTGGACTAATACATACTTGTGATTAAACCCCCTGCAAGCATCCGCAACTATAGGAAATTAATTAAGATATAAACCTAACCATAGCCTTAAACTCCGAGATCCTATACTCCCTCATGCAATGGTGTCCTAAAGGGGGTTCAGGTTTCTGTCACTCCGGCAACCCCACAATTAGTAGCGAAATACAAAATGCATTCCCCTAGGACCATAAATGGTGAAGTATCATGTAGTCGACGTTCACATGACACCACTAGAAGAATAGCACCACAACTTAAATACCAAACCATTGAATAATAACTCAACACAAATCTACTACTAACAACATCACTTCTCCCATGTCCTCAAGAACTAAACGAACTACTCACAAGACATCATATGGATCAAGATCAAAGATGATATGGTGATGAATAACAATCTGAACATAAATAATAATCCAATGGTTCCACTCACAAGCATCAACTACAATAGTAATTAACACCGGGAAAGTTTCCCCTAAGAACTAAAGCAATATCCAACATAATTGTTACAACGGGACAGAGTGGTGACGATGGTGCGGATGGAGATGATGGGGTGGATGATGATGATGATCCCGATGAAGCCTAGCTTGATGACGGTGTTGATGGCGATGATCTCCCCTCTCCGGGAAGGAGTTTCCCTGGCAGAAATCTGTCTACCGGAGATATCTTTCTCTCTCGGTGTTTTCCGCCCCGCAGAGGCGGCGGAAATCTATCTGTGGTCGCTCCCCTGGTGTTAGGGTTCCGCAAGTAAGATATAGGCGATAGAGCAGAGTCGGAGGCCGAGCAGGTGGGCCACACCTGCCCTAGGCGCGGGGCAAGGTGGGCCCATTCCTAGGGGGTGTGGGCCCCCTGTGGCCCTTCTACGCCTCCCCTTTTGGCTTCCTTCGTCTTCCGGGAAAATATAATTTTCCCATATTTTTTTGGTATTTTTCTGATCTTCGCGAAATTGCATCAAAACACCTCTTTTTTCATCAGAATCCAGACTCCAGTAGTCCATCCTCCAAGAATCATCCAACATGCAAAACAGTGGAAAAGACATAAGTAATACCCCATAATAAGACATATATCAATTAATAGAGGAAAATTACGATAAAGAATGGTGATGCAAATTGTACGTATCACTCCTCTCCTCCCTGTTTAAAATCAAAAAGTTTCTGCAAAACAGCATGTCGAGCACTAGGAGGGAAATATTTCTAAAAGAAAGTAGCAATCAAGAAATTAGGGATATCAATGGATCCAGGAGGTAAACTATTAAACCAAGATTTAGCTTCTCCTTTTAGTGAAAAAGAGAAAATTTTAGCAACAAAGTACTTGCGCATCTTAACATCATCAGAAAATAAGGCACTCATAGTAGAAAGCTCAGTCATATGTGTCATGGCCTTTTCATTCTCATTCCCATAAAAAGGTTCTTTCTCAACAATGTTTATATAGGATAAATCAAGAGAGAAACCATAATCTTTTATCTTTAATGTCTATGGAAGAAGTAGACAACTTAGCATCAGGAAATAGTTTAGGTATAATAGTACGTTTCTCAAGGAGACTCCTCATAGCACTAGCACCATGTGTGTTTCGATACTCTTCAATAAATTCATCAGTCATCTCAATATAACCATCATTGATATCATAACTTTCTATAGACTCAGGTGAGCTAATAGGTGTAATAGTGTCTTCACTAGGATTTTCAGTGTTTCCCAATATAGTTCTAGCAATTGTAGCATCTTGGAAAGGACCTAATGAACCACTCTCATCAAGCACAGTAGAAGTAACATCATGAGCATCAGAAGCAATTTCAGATTCAGCAGTAGTAGCAGTATGTGTAGCATGTGTATGTGGTGGTGGTATAAGAAGTTTACTTATAATAGACGGTGAATCAAGAGCAGCAGAGGTGTTTAGAACTGTACCTCTTCTTGTAGTGGATGGTAAAATAGGAAACTTTCCATCATGAGACTTTCCCATGATGAAAAGGATAGCAACGAACAATAATAAATCCAAGTGAACTTACAAATAAAGTTATGCTCCCCGGCAATAGCGCTAGAAAATAGTCTTGATGACCCACAAGTATAGGGGATCGCAACAGTCTTCGACAGTAGTATAACCCAATTTATTGATTTGACACAAGGGGAGCCAAAGAATACTTATAAGCCTTAACAACTGAGTTATAAATTCAGCTGCACTTGGAAATAGTCTTGCTCGCAGTAGTTTATCAGTAGCAACAGTTTTGTAGTAGCAATAACAAAGTAACAGCAACAGTAAAACAAAGGAATTAGTAACAATAGTAGCAAACAACAGGATTTGAGTGCGGTAGGCATAGGGATGGATGGACGGGCATTGCATGGAAAAGTCTATTCAAGTAATCTGAAGATCTAGGGCATTTGCATATAAATAAGATAAAGCATCCAAGTACTAAACAATCATAGGCATGTGTTCCATATATAGTCATACGTGCTCGCAATGAGAACTTGCACAACATCTTTTGTCCTGCCAGCCCGTTGCAGCGGGGCCTCAAGGGAATCTACTGGCAATTAAGGTACTCCTTTTAATAGAGTACCATATCAAAGAATTAACACTCCGTGAACACACGTGATCCTCATATCACAGCCATCCCCTCCGGCTATCCCAATTTTTGTCACTTTGGGGCCTTTGGTTCCGGATAATGATATGTGTAAACAACTTGCAAATAAGATCACAAACAATACTATCATCATGAATCAATAACATTTTCAGATCTGAGATCATGGCACTCGGGCCCTAGTGACAAGCATTAAGCACAACAAGTCGCAACAAAGTCAAATAGCACTAACAAAGATACTAGGCACCATGCCCTAACAAACTTATTCGATTACATGATAGATCTCATCCAATCCCTACCATTCTCATAGCCTACAGCAGGGGATTACTCACTCATGGATGGGAGAAACATGGATGGTTGATGGAGAGGCGTCGGTGATGATGATGGTGATGATCTCCTCCAATTCCCCATCCTGGTAGGGTGTCAGAACAGAGTTTCTGGTTCTGAATCGCGGTTTCTGGTGGTGCCGGCATAGCAGAACTCTATCTGGAAAAACGTCGACCCCCCTCTGTTTTTAGGTCAGAAGGCTTTATGTAGGCGAAGAGGGAGACCGAGGGGGTGCACGAGGTGGCCACACCTCCCCTAGTCACGGCCTGGCCTGGCCCGTGCGGCCAGGGGGTGTGGGCCCCTCGTGGCCCTCCTTCGTCTCATCTTCTGGCTCTGTGATTCTTCTGGTAAAATAGGAGTTTTGCCATATTTTCCGGGATTTTTCCTGAAAGTTGATTTCTGCGCAAAAACTAGACACCAAAGCAATTCTTCTAAAAACAGCGTTAGTCCATGCTAGTTGTATCCAAATCACACAAGTTAGAGGAGAAACAATAACAAAAGTTTTCGGGAAAGTAGATACATTTTGGACGTATCATCTTGACGACACTCATAAAAGTTGTTGTTTGATTGAAATAAAGTTTAGTGTCAATTGTGATGCATGCCAAAGCTAACCTTGTGGATCAAACCGTGGTACTAGCTCATAAAAAATAAAATTCTGTTTTTATGTTTCTAGTGCACACCTTTGGGATGCCAACAACTCCATTATCTTTTGAACGATCTATGGTATAACCCCGGATTTCGGCTATGAATTGATGACATGATTGGCATACGTGTCGATGTATGGGCAAAAGTATTGGTATTTTCAAAGGTTGTGCAAGAACTTGCAAAAGAAACAGCCGGCAATCCTTGAAAGAATAAAAAGAAAAAGATATCTTTGAAGATCCACATAATAATTCCTTGGCATGGTCTCATTACTACTCTACAATTTTTCCTTGAAAGACAATGATTGGATTAGAAGTGTTTTTATAGACTTGATTTATTGATGTGGGTGTAAATAAGACACTTCATTGTTATACTACTCAGGACATGAAACTCTCTTACTTAATTATGCTATTTAAACATTCTAGTGTTCCTTCGCAAGCTAAGAGTTAACTAGACGAATTGGATTGATTGCTACACTTCTAGTTATTTCTACTAATATTAAACTCTACTTTGATTGTCTGGACTTACCGAAGCTTGTATAGTACTCTTGTCATCTCTCTAACTTTGATAATCCTCGCAAATGAATGAAGTGCTAAGCACATATGACTCCAATCGTAAGTGAATTCTTATTCTCGTTGTTTCAAGTTTAAACGCTGAATTCCTTATAGTTCTTCTTTCTTCTTGCTCGAGGACGATCAAGGTTTGAGCTTTGGGGAAGTTGATGGCTCCAAAAATTTTCATCTTCCACCACATTTAAACATTGTTTTTAGTCAAGCAATTGACAAGAAACTCTCAATCCTTGCCACTAATTACTAATAATTGCAAAGATATGCAAAACCTTGCTTTGAATTATGTTGTGCATAAAATCACGACTTTTAATGCGAAATCAGGAGTCATAACGAAGAAATTTTAGGAAGTCCACATGGCCAAGTAATTGGGAAGAAAATTCTAGGTGTCAGTACGCGTAATGACCACCGATACGGTCGGGGACCGCTCGTACCGTCTGCCCGTACTAGGTGGCGGTGGCTTCGTCTCGTCAAACTCTATGACTTTCGTGAAGACGCCTATAAATTTTGAGGCTCCAGCCGCTAGCCAGGGAGCTGCCATTCTCATATTACATGAAACCACCACAAAAGGAGATCCACGCCATTGTTTATCCATCCAATCATCCATCCCCTCCATTAGCCATAGCTAATACTTTGTACTTTAGGTCTCCCTGTGATTTGGCGACCATTGTAAAAATATTCGATTTCAATTTAAGTATTTTGCACAATGTTTTCTATCCTAGATCTATTCACGAGCTGCGGGTTGAGGAGAAACCTCGCAGCAATTATGTGCATCTAATCATGGGGGTATTGTATTTTGTTTGCAACTGAGATTTGTATCTTTTGTTTCTTTGTCTCTTGTCTCAATCCGTGGACTTGTAGGTACCCAAGATCCCATAGATTGATAAAGGCTTAAGGTGAGATACTTGGCTAGCGGCAATCTCATAGGAACCTCAGTGACAGAAATGATATACGGTCTTCGCTTAGCAACCCATTCAGGATCACAACAACGTCACCACTTAATGTTTTGATATGTATTTTATACTTAATAATCATTTGTAGCCCATTGCTTTAGTGTGCATTTGGTTGGAATAAAACACTATTGCTATGCCCGCTGCATCACGAGGGCTCTAGTATATCAGGATGTGTTGCCCACAAGAGATTATCTCCGTTCAAACATTACACATGACTATGTTGATTATTATCTTTTATCCCATATGATATGCAGCTACAGGTGGATCTTCAAGCCTATCCTATCTCCATCCATTGATTCAACCCATTATAAAGTAAACTAGATTGGTCCGGTAAACTAAGGTAAAACAAAGAAACAAAGTATTATCGACGTGTCCTTTTTATTTTCTTTTAGCATTTCTTTTCAAGAGTCGCTTAAACCTAGATTTTTTAGGGAAAAAGCTACTATACTATATCCGTGAATCCAAATCGAAGGTATCAACGCGCATGCATAGTACCTTTGCTAATGGTGGTGTCTCTAAGCTTAGATTTGGAGATAGAAACCCCAAGTTTGATCTCTGTTTGGACTCTTCAGCATCGGCACACGTGCAACGAACCCTTCTTAAATCTATGTTTTTAGGTAAAAATATCATAGATTTTATGTTTTTTTTCTTAAAATCTATGTTTAGTAGTCTTGTAGTTTTTGTTATTAGATCACATGTCACAGGGTTTGTGGTGGGATTGTCAAGATACCGTCGCGAGTCTTTCCATTTTGAATGCCCTCGAGTGTTTTTATTTATTTTTCAAGTAAATTCTATTTATTACCCTCTAGTTTGTCGTTGGTGAAAAAAATCCCATTTAACATATACCTCATTTAAAGAAAGTTGCGCCAAAATTTACCCTTTTTAAGGTTTGAGAGCACTCCGTTGGTTATGTCCTGGTCATCCATTAGGGATGTTCTGGTCATGGAACGGGGTAGAGTACAACATCGATCTACATGGATTTCGGTAAACTATGTGGAGGAATGGACAATCAAACAACAACATCATCAACGCAAAGTACTAGGATAGAATGCAGGGCTTATAGCTCCCATGCGATGTCTTTCCACGGAATTGGACAGAACAAGACATCATTGCAAAGAATAGCTCTCATGCGACGCTTCTGAAGCAGCAAATAGCTCCCATGCGACACCTCCACTTAACATCACGAGACCGTCAACAAATTCGAATCAGCTGAGCAGAGCAGGACCCACAGCCTGTCCACGTCACGGCGAGACCCACTTGATGTCTACCTCATATCGTGGGATCCACGTTGTGGTAGAAGAGAGCCGTTAGCCCGATTCGTCCCTGCACCCGAGCCCTCCCGCCATCGTGCCAGCATCTTGTCCACTTTCTTTTTCTTCTCCGGCGAGCAAGCGCGGCAACACCGGCGAGAGATGTCGAGCTCCGGTTCAACCTCCCTCTTCTCATGGCCTCGGTATGGTGTGGTGCCGATGACGAGGTGCCTCGATTGCCCCCATACCGCGCCCCTAAAGCGGCTTGTCACATCCACCGATAAGAACGATAACATTGGCCGGGAATTTGTGAAGTGCGAGAGCACGCCCGAGCCGGGGAAGGTGAGATCCGAGTGTTCTGGGTGCCAATTTCTCGCTTTTCTTTCAAAATTTCAGGCATTTCAACGAATTTGGAATTTAGGGTTCATCTCTGCGATTTCAGGAACTGCCAAAATGTGGGTATTTTGAGTGGCTTGATGAATACATCGAGCGAGTTGGGGTGGAGGTACCATCCCGGGAGCTCGAAAACCCGTCCGTGGTGGAGCAATTGGGATCTGGCAACCCATTTCCGCTGGTACTATGGTGGATGCGGAAGTGAAGGCCGAGCTAAAGAAGATGAACAAGCAGCTAAGGCAAATCATCAAATTAAAGAAGCAGGACAATCTGATGGCCGTTTTTTTATTTTTATGTAATTTCTGTCAGATTTGTCTATCTCCTGATCATAAGTCATTAGACAACGCAATCAGTGTTCGAGTAAAAATCGTGATGCTTTGTTATCATAGAACCTACGGAGATGGATGTAATGGTCTATGGCTTTGGCTTGAATAAAATGCAACACAAATTCGAACAAATTTTGAGCTGCTCTGTTTTGTTCCTTCAGTTCGTCAATGTGCAGGGGAGGGGTTGAAAATTTAAAAAAAAAATCTACGAGGAGTGATTGAAAAAGGCTAGGCCTAAATAGAACTTATATGGCCAAAATGGTCGTATCCAGACCCAATAGTAACTACTTGTAGATTGGGCAAAAAAATAGTATTCATGTTATAATCTAACTAGGGACGTGTGGATCTGCAGATACTCATGCTCAGGTCGCAATCTTTTATTTGTTGCGAAAGTAAATATATAAATAAAGGCCAAGGACATCCATCCTTCTTACAAGCCGAGCACTTTAATTTGGGTGCCCATTTAACATATGTAAATATGTTGTTTGAAAATGAACCATGTGTTGCATGTGTTGTTTGAAAATCAACCATCATAAAGTTAACTTATTCTTTCTTTTGATCTTTTCTAATTTCACTCATTTTATAAAATATTGCACGAGTCTTATATGAGAACTTTTTTGTGTCTTTTGTTTTATGCACTTGTTATTTTGACAATACAATAAAAAACAAGTCGGTCACATAGTAGACACGGGCACATAGATAATATATTATATAATATAACGAAGAAACATAGAGAGGGGTACAATATAATTTCACATAGAGGGGCCCCACAGTACATATAGAGGGCCCCACAGTACATAAACCCTAAGGGCGCCCAAACCCTAACCCTAGCTACTACGTCTAGGGTTGCCGACCAACCTCGCCGCCGAGAGGCTGCCCTACTCCATAGGCGCTGGGGGTGGTGCCGCTGGGGCAAACACCGCTGCCGAAGCCGCTTCCCTCCACTCCGCCGCCCTCTGTGCTCTCTAGGCGGCGTCCAACGCCCGGTGATCTTTCTCCGTCCTTTCCCGCCTTTTCTTCCTGGCGCGCTGCTCCGCCTTCTCCGCCGCCCTCTCGGTAGCAGCCAGATCCTTCTCCTCAGCCTTCTCCTCCGTCCTGAGGGCCTTATCGGAGGGGCCCGAGTCGGGGAGGTTGCCGACGCGGCGGGGGCGGGGGTTGTGGACGAAGGGCCCGTGGGCGAAGGGGTCGGTCAGGGCGGTACGTCGCCCGCATCGCTTGCGACGCCTCGAGGGCGCCTCCTGCTCCCAGAACTGCTTATGCAGTGGATGGTTGTCCTCGTCGCTGACCTCGGTGTCGGAAGGGAATCAGAAGGGGGAGCTCGCCATAATCGGAGAGGTTTTTTGGGGGTGCTGGGAGGAGGCAAAGGGGATATTCGACTTGAGGATGAAGATGCCCAAAGGGGCTAGGGAGTTGCCACTATTTATTGATGGAACCATGAATCAGCGGGGCTCAGCATGAAAGCGTAGGAATCCTGCGTTGCGCAGCCGCGTGCGCTGCGTTGTGTGTAGGCAGCCGCAGCCGCGTGCGTGATCAATGCGGTCAGTGCAAAAAAATTGCTAGGATACGATGTGACCCTATTCCTGCATGCATGCATGCGTGCATTAATGAGAAAGAGGACAAAAAACGTCCAAAGTCAGGCAGGCACCCAAGTCACACTGAGTCCAAAGTCCCACGCACCGCGCACCGCGTCAGCCCGCAGCATTCACAGCCTGACAGTCCAAAGTCACACGCACCGCGCAAATAAGTGTACTTCTAGGTTTGGTCTAAGTCAAACTTTGTCAAATTTGACCAACCTTGTAGATAAATATATTAACATATATTACACAAATTTGTCATATTATGAAACTAATTTTAAAAACTAATCTAATGGTACCAAGTTAGTCGAAGTTTATTACTCCCTCTAGTTCGGTTTACAGGGCACCATAGAAAATTCTCTCCTACCTAGGTGATTTGTTATTGGACGAGAAAAATAAGAAAGGAACCCTAATTACTATCCATGGACTTCTCCTAATTGGGTGCTTAATTAAGAGTTCCATTTGTCACCGCATGCAACCTTGTTCACACTGTATGCAGAGTAGCACAAGTGAAGAAGAAACACTAAGTCTTTTATTAGTCGCATGTAATTAATGCTAAGCATGCCTTAAAATGGAGTACTAGTTTTGGAATTGCATGTTTTTCTACTGCGCACCGTAAACTGAACCGGCGGGAGTAAGTTTGACTGAAGAAAAACTTAAACGTATACTTATTTAATGCGAGGAGGGAGTAACTACGCTGTAGCGCTACTGCATCGCTTGGCTGCACGCAAAATAGCTAGACTGCGGCGTGGGGCAGTTGCATGGCATACATGCATGGTTCCGTCGCCTGCAGCCCGCCCCACCCAGCACCCTCGTTAATGTATACCACGCTCGGCCCAACGGTCAATGGAGTGTGACATCCTATACCGTATCTATTCGTGGAAAAAACGATGTGAGCCAATCAAATTCCAGAATGATTTCTCCCACAGATCGCCAAGAGCTAGCCGCAAAATCCTTCTAAGAGACGACAACCAATCAGGTTGCAGAACAAGCACTTCCACGGATCGCCCAGAGCCACCCGCGGAATCCTTCTAGAAGACATGATCGGACGACCATAGTGTCGCACTAGGGTTAGATCGACGTTCCTCATTCGGCCTTAGGGTTAGCTAGGTTTAGGATGTAGTCAACATGGTTTTCACAAGTTTGACCAGACATTCAAATGTGCATAACTAATTCAAAAAAAAATCAAAACCTTCGCATGGTGTCATTTTATGTGACATAGTTGTGAGAAAAAAATGTCAAACTTGGTATATTGATCATATTTCAAAAAACCCTTCACAAAATGACCTATCTCCTCCGAGGTTTTCTGGCTTTCTAGTCAAATGACCAATGATATGACTAGAATCAAGGCATAGTTTGTGATAATATGCTCATATTGTACATGCATGTGTATAATGGATGACTAACAATGTTGTATAAGGAAGTTTTCCTTTTCGACGCACAAAAAACCATTTTCCATTTTCTGAGTGCCGAAAGGGGGGGATTTGTGAAGCAACCACCAAATTGAAGTTTCAAAATGGTAACATCCTATTTTTCAAAATACTAGACAACCT
The DNA here is from genome assembly GCA_916181665.1 of Avena sativa. Classification (NCBI taxonomy): domain Eukaryota; kingdom Viridiplantae; phylum Streptophyta; class Magnoliopsida; order Poales; family Poaceae; genus Avena; species Avena sativa. The sequence goes on from OV702296.1 coordinate 294,147,127, forward strand.
TGAATGTACAATGTCCCAACTTGAGTATCTCAAACCTTTTATTCCATCCCTGGTGAAAAAGACAAATCCTGCCGAATCAGTTGGAAGTGGGTAAGATATGAACTATAAGTACATGATTTCATGTTGATGATTTTTTGTAAAAATCATTTTTAGGTTCACAACATGCTATTTCATCAGATATCCAATGCTAGTTTAGTGAGCCTTAGCCCCTAGCTAAGAATATTTATGAAAATCCTCCACAAAGTTTGACCAAACATTCAAATGTGCATAACTAATTCAAAAAAATTAAAAAAAATACAAAAACTTCACATGGTGTCATGTTATGTGACATAGTTGTGAGTAAAAATATCAAACTTGGTATATTGATCATATTTCAAAAAACCCTTCACAAAATGACCTATCTCCTCCGAGGTTTTCTGGCTTTCGGGTCAAATGACCAATGCTATGGCTAGAATCAAGACATACTTTGTGATAATGTGCCCATATTTTGCATGCATGTGTATAATGGTATGACTAACAATGTTGTAGAAGGAAGTTTTCCTTTTCGACGCAAAAAAAAGCCATTGTCCATTTTCTGAGTGCCGAAGGGGGGGGGATTTGTGAAGCAACCACCAAATTGAAGTTTCAAAATGTTAACATCCTATTTTTAAAAAATACTAGACCACCTTGCATGTAAAATGTCCCAACTTGAGTATCTCAAAACTTTTATTCCATCCCTGGTGAAAAAGACAAATCCTGCCGAATCGGCTGGAAGTGGGTAAGATATGAACTACATGTACATGGTTTCATGCTGATGATTTTTTGTAAAAATCATTTTTAGGTTCACAGCATGTTATTTCATCAGATATCCAATGCTAGTTTAGTGAGCGTCAGCCCCTAGCTAAGAATATTTATGAAAATCCTTCACAAAGTTTGACCAAACATTCAAATGTGTATAACTAATTCAAAAAAAATAAAAAAAATACAAAAACTTCGCATGGTGTCATATTATGTGACATAGTTGTGAGGAACAATATCAAACTTGTTTTTAGAAATGGTCGAAAAAAACTTGGTTAGAAATGGGTGGTTTACCCTAGCTTTGGAGCCCATTTCTACCACATTTTGGGTGAGGGTGAGTTGTACTTCACAAAAGGGATCATGGTGAGGATGAATTGTACTCTACATATGAGAAAACATTGGAAGCTCATATAAACATAGAAAAGTACACATAGCTACATTGGTTGAAATTAAAATTTACCATCATATTTGAATTTCGGCCAAATTATTACAACAACAAGTGCCAAATTATTACAATAACAAATGTTTACAACAACAAAAAGTTCCAAATTATTACAATAACAAATGTTTAGAACAACAACAAGTGCCAAATTCAAAGTTTATTTCTTTTGGCTCTTCTTACCCCTCGATTTCTTATCCTTCACAAGTTTCACACCACACAACAGGTTTATGCTCTTCTTTGTCTTACCATAACCATCTGGCCTCCCCACAACATGTCCAAGAGTCTACTTCACCTCCTGCACCTCCTCAACAGTACAATCTGGTTTAGAATATGCAATAGCCTGCAAATCAAGAGCTGGCACCAGAGCCTCATCAACATGCTCATTTTGCACCATAGCCTCATCAACATGCTCATTTTGCACTAGAGCTTCCAAATCAGAATCGGTGGCCCTAAAGCCTCAACATTAACAGGTTCACTTTGCACCTCAACAGTTTGCACAACATTTTGCACATCATCCTCCAAAACAAGTTTAGATTGCACCTCAGAAGCACCAAACATGATCTGGTTAGTTCTCTTATTTATTGAGCCATTGATTCTTGCCCTTTTCACTGGCCGGGATTCTTCAACAACAAGAGGTGGGTCTTTTTCTCCACGCTTCCTCCTGAAAACAAGCAAGTTAGTTGGGGAGAAAATCATCAACAAGAAATACATAGATTTTGGATGAACATACTTTGGCTTTTCAGCAGTGTATCTGCACTTGGTAGAGCCAGCTCGGTGTCCAAGTTCTTCACAGAGTTTGCATCTATTCTTGTTATCTTTTTGGGCCCTTTTTGGCTTGCCATCTTTCTTTTCATCTTTCTCCCCCTTCTTGATTCTCCCACCTTTCTCAAACCAAGCCTTGAATCTACTATGCTTGGGCCTGTCAGTCTTTCTTTTCATCAAAGGAGGACACAAGGAGAACTGAATGTCCACTTCAGGCCACTGAGACTGGTCTATAAGTGCTGGAATTGGTGTTCCATATGCAGCCTTGGATTTTGCTAAAGAATAATACTCATGCAAATATGGGTGCATATTTAGCTTGTGTTTGGAGGCCAAGAAAAGTATGGCATGCTCACATGGATTCCTAGTGTATTGCCACTCAAGGCATGTGAAATTCATGCAATTAAGTGTCAACAACATGCCTCCTGTCAGTCTTTGTATCTCTGACTTCAGCACCCCACAATGAGGATTTCTCAACACGCAAATGTGCAAGATTTCTGCTCCTGTTGACCACCTGTTGCACAACATCAGGAAGCTTATCTCCTTGAAGAACATCACCAAGCCTTCTTCTCAATTCCCACAGCCTCATGATCATGATCCTGATCTGGTCAACCATGTCATGGACAGGCAAGTCTTTTAACTCCTTCACTTTGTTGTTGAAACTTCCTGCCAAATTATTGTTGATATGATCACATTTGATGGCAGTGTTAAAACCTGACCTATACCATAAAATAGAATGGTAGGTTTCCAACCATGTACAAAACTTGACCCTATCCTCCTTAGAGCATGCCGCCTTAATCTTCTCAAGGTGATATGAATGTGTCTGTCTAGTGTAAGATCTTGCTGCTGGCCACATGCGTCCAAAATCATCTCCTCTGAATTTTTTGATCAAATTTATCCACATATGGCCGAAGCACTCCCTCTACTCAGCATGAGGGAAAACAATCTTCACTGCATTTTCTAAACCTTTACATGCATCTGTGTGCACTGCCAATGGAGAGACTGGCCCTATGCATCTTTTCAACTGCATCATGAACCATGTCAATGATGCCTCTGTCTCAGACTGAAATATGCCAATAGCTACAGGGAACATCCAATTGTGTCCATCTAAAGCATTGCATGCTGCTAGTTGACCATTCCACTTTCCAGTCAAGAATGATGAGTATATACTCAAATATGGACGGCATCCTGCTTTGAAGCCATCGATGCAAGGCTTTAAAGCCATGGAGAATTTAGAGAAGAAGACTTCCCATCAGTTGTTACCTCAGTATCTATCTCCACAACACTGCCAGGTGACCTCTTCTCTACTTCTGCTTTGAAGTTATAAAGCATTCAAAAGGTATTTGCCCAATCACCATATAGCTCCTTCATTGCCCTTTGCTTTGCCTTCCACACTGTAGTATAATTCAACTTAATGGGGTACTGCTTTTCCAAGTCTATTTTTAGTCTCTTTACAATGTTGTTTGGTGTTGTGGCTAAAATAGGCTTGATTTTTTCTACAACCCATAATTGTGATGCCATCTTTGTAACTGTTTGAGAAGTTGTAATACAAGTATGAGCTTTTGGAATTTGATTCACTCTTATTTTCCTTCCATCAGGTTGGCGTCTAGCAGATATATACCACTTGCAAGGCCTGGCACCACCATCATAACCTATGCATTTTGCATAGAACTTCTTTTTATCAGTCCACAAAGTCTTGGTAGCAAACTCATGTTTGACTGCATATGTCCTGAAACACATCCTGAATTCATCCATGCTTGGAAACAATCTCCCAACTTCAGTAACTGGGTCCTCTTTGTCATAAACTGTTACTGGCTCATCATCATGTGCATCATCTATATAAACTGCAGTATTTTCCAACAACTCTGGATCTATATCTACCTCTTCATCTCTTAAATGGTTGTCACAATCATTTGCAACTTCATCCCTCTCCTTCTCCTTGTCTCTGTCATCTATAGGAATGCCAAAAAACTTTGTCATTTGAATGTCATACATTGGTGCAATGATATAATCAGTCTGGGAACTTATCTCAACTGAATTCCAATCAACAGTTACAATCTTTTGTGCATCCCCTTGTGCATTAGCATTTGCAGCCTCTCCTTGTGCATTAGCATCAGCCTCCACTGTTAACACTGCCAACTCAGTAAGTATAGGCATTACTTGCCTTTGTGCAGCCCAATCATCCTCGGCCATCTGAGCAGCCAACTTCGAGGCCATATATCCAACCCTTGAATCAGGTTGCAGAGGAATGAACTGTGCTAAAAACAGAACAGTTTTGCTTGTCCAACCGTCTCGCTCATCGATTTCATCAACTATCTGTTGCCCTCTCTCAATCCTAACATACTCACCTTTCCAATCATCAAATCGTAACAAACGAACTTCTTGCTCTGGCCCCCAAACCACACTATCCCCAATTTTTTCCACCATATTCCTCACCGCCTCCTCTCCCATGTTTATTAGCTCTTGGGGATCAACATGTTCTAATTCCACCTCTCATTTAACAACTGTGTCTCTCTCAATGAACTGCGTGCTGCCATCAACTAAAACAGCCCTAGAGGGAAAGGATTTGATGCAAAATTCGAATGTGTGCCGCGCAACATCGTCTCCCCTGTTTTTGGCGGGTACTATGAGCTAGCGGAAGCGAACAAGGAGCCGAACCTTACAGAAATTAAGTGTCAGAGATGCGGGGTATACCGATTAGAAGTCCCATCGCGCGGCTCCATCTCATTCCCCTCGTTCAGCACACCCGCCCGGCCTCCACAATCTAGCATCAATGGGCACGCTCAGATCTCGAATTGAGAAGAATGGAAGAGGAATTAGGTTTTAAATGGCACTCACCACCTTCGCTGTCGAACGAAAGCGCTGCCGCCTAAAAAAATTGCCCTGCCGCCGCCGGCGGCGCCAAGAACGATGGGTGAGGTCCGTCGCCGCATTCAGGGAAGCTACAGTAAATGTGACGCGCGCTCTCGACCGAAAGCGATTGGTTTGACTGGCTGTTCCAACCAACCAGTTTGGCTTAATCCTAATCTTGGAATAAAGTTAAATGTGTCCTTAACGACTGTTTTATGGCCTGTGTGGTCCTGGACTATTAGATGCCTCAGAAACGTCGCATGCGAGCTATTCTTTGTAACGATGTCCTGTTCTATCCAATTCAGCGGAAATATGTCGCATGGGAACTATAAGCCTTATAATACACGAGGTGTATGTAATTCGTACATATCTAAAAACTTGGTCGGTCTACCGCTGCCCGTGCTTCGGCAAAGGAATGCCAGGTCGTATTTGGCCACAGCCTGCACTTGCCATGGCTAGTAGTAGTAGAAGGCACAACCTGCAAGCCATGGATGGGAAACGGAGAAATAGCATCGGCTCATGACCAGCTAGTTGCTGAGGAGTGCACTAAGTAACTACGTGTTCACCGGTTGGCTATACATACTTAACTGTGTGTGTTTTCGTTGGTTCCTTAATTTCTTCTTGTTTGTTGTTATTTGTGCATGCCTAGTCCCCGTCACTTTTTAACTAATACTCCATTTCAAAATATAAGATGTTTTAGGTTTATGAAGAAAGTGAATCTAGACTTCTTTTAGTGTATAGATTCACCCCAAAGTTGAGTAAACCTACATATTAAAACAAGTCTAGATACATTTATTTCATAGAGCTAAAACATCTTATATTTTGAAACGGAGGGAGTACTTTCTCCGTTTGAAAATATAAGATGTTTTAGGTTAGTAAAGCTAATATATCTAGACACCTCTTAGTGTGTAGGTTCAAATGAATCTGCACACTAAAATATGTTTAGATAAATTTATCTTAAAAACCTAAAACATCTTATATTTTTAAACAAAAGAAGTATATGCATAGATTGGTTTCATTTGGAGATGTAGGGAGGGAGTTGAACTCTACGAAAAATTAAATACGCTCCACGAGGCATGCCAAAAGTAAATTTCAACTCATGATCCAGGATGCAAAGTAAAATTGAAACCAGCCCCGGCTCTAACCCATGGCAGGGTTGTGCCACGGCCAAGGGCCTAGGCCAGGGGAGGACCAAAATTTTTTAACGCTAAACAAGTAAACCGGCCCAGGCCAGAGGGGAGATCGATCGACGATGAAATTGAAAGGTTGCCCTGCCGGCGGCTGCCGCGATCGCGAAGAGCCGAAGACACGAATGCTCAGTCTCTCGCGACCAGCCCCTGCTCGCGACTCGCGAGTCGCCCAGCCACGCCATGCCCTCGCCCACGCCACGCGGCCATCGGCTCTTGATCTCGCACGGGCAGGGGCAGGACACCGGAACCGCCGGAGCGCTCCCATCCTCACCCCTCGTCGCCCCTGCCGCCACCGCCATCTCCTCCTTGCCCAAACCTCAGCCCACTCCGCCTAGAGACATATGTCTCGCTGGGAGAAGGGGCAGGTAAGGGGTGAGCGGACTCCGATGCTTGCTGCGCTGCGGTAGCTCGTCGCCGAATCAACGGTATGCTACATACCGTATGCAATGGTTGGTTTCAGTTTCTTGCTGGCTCTAAATTGAGCTCTAGGAATTTCAGGTTATTCTTGGCGTCTGAATTGATGCATGCCGAGGTGCTTTAATCCCTTCCTGCCCTGCTGCCCTATGTAAGTTTACGCCTAATGGCCCTAATCCATTCTTATTAATCTCTGGTTTAATCCTTCTAATTAATCCCTCGATTTGGGTTAGTATTTTTAAGATTACAATTTGATATAAATTCCATCACATTAATCTTTGATAGGTGTCACGATGGTTAAGCAATTGTCGGGTGCTGCTAAAAAGAAGAAAAGAAAGAGAGATAATTTGAAGGACTTTGAGAAGGTGTTTGGTTTTTTATTCAACTCAAAGAATCTGAAGTCCATGGATGAAAGTAATCTACGAAAATCTTGCACTACTTTTACAGAAACTTTTACTCATAAGAATTCATGTGATGTCGATCTTAATGATTTTTTCTCTGAGTTAAAGGTATTGCAAGTAACTTTGATAGATAATTTGATGTTAGCGCATGAGATTCTTCAATTCATTACAACCGTATATTGCTATCCAAATGTCTCAGTTGCCTATCGGATCCTTTTGACTTCACCTGTGACTGTGTCCTTAGCTAAAAGAAGTTTCTCTAAAATAAAACTACTAAAAAACCGTTTGAGGTCAACTATGTTACAAGACAGATTGAATGGCTTGGCTACGTGTTGTATTGAGAAAAATATATTGGACAATATTAATCTTGATAGTGTCCTCGATGATTTTGCATCTAGAAATGCACGAAGAAGCTTTTTTCGAAGCACTGAAGCTTAATTGTCGATGATCTTATTGGAGGCTGGGTTTTTTGAGGTATTCACTACCATGGAATACTTGTTATATTTTTCTACCATTTTTATTTTTCCTATCTAAATATCACAATGCTTTAGTGCTTGACAATTATTTATAGACATCTCGACTATGAACGTGTAGTTATATGCTTTTAAATATTTTGCAAGTGAAATTGGCATATATATCGTCTATATATCTAGTTATACGTGCACATATATATATTGTCATTAGAGGCCCTTTTATCGATTTTGCCCAAGGGCCCCAAAAAATATAGAGCCAGCCCTGATTGAAACAAATAATGAATAAAATCAGAAAAATACGAAACTAATTTTTAAATTTAGATAATGCACGACATGTAGGTGTGTGTCAAGTTTCAAACATAAATACGAAAGTATGCCACTTTGTGTAAAAATGACAAAGTGACTTGCACTAGTACAAATTGGGGCCTTCGTACACGGCGGAAATCGCCATTCACACACAATGAATCGAATCATCACTATCGGTGGGTGAATGATGAGTCTCTACTATGCGAAGGGCTGATATTTCGCAAACTATTTTATTTTATTGATGTTTGCGATAGTTTGGGTCTTCGCACACGTTTTGATCTTCTCAACCGTCATTAGATTTGAGGATCGCAAACAACAAATTTGTCAGCAGCATGTGTATTCAACTAAGGTGCCACATGATTGTTTAGTCCAGTTGTATGCTTATTTCAAGCATAGCGCACAGTTTATCTATACAACAACAAGCGATAGATGTACACCAGCTGTACCCAGCAACCCATAACTCAACATTGCATGCAAATATATTAGTAGAACTGAATTCAATTTGATTGTACATTTTATACACTATATGTTACATGTATTTTAACATAGATTCAGTTCATAGCTGTACATGTATTTCACATTGGGTAATAGCCCATTTGTTTAGAACTTCCTCATCACCTTTGTGATATTCTAGTAACACTGAATAATGCATTCTTAATTAAAAAAAGTGCTCTATGTAGTGCTACATAACATCATAATAGAGACGGTTGGAGGCATAGTCCATGGATTGGAATGCTTCTCGACTATTTGTACATATAAATATAGAAGTGAATCTGTGATATGCTTAAAGAAAACAGACCACTGTCTAAGCATATATACTTTCTAGTATCCTTATAGTTGTTGCATCATTAAAAAGATTCTTCACTCTATTAGCCCTAATCTAGATACAATGGTTAATTTCCTAAAGTGCATGGCACAAAATGAGACAATTATACAAAGATATCTTTGGAGTTAGAATATAAACATAGAAAATCTAATAATAAATAAATACAAGTTTAAATGATTTTGTATTCTTACTCAGAAGTGCTATGGCAAGATTAAGGAAGTCAAATTCATATGCAGTGTCACTAAAATATAGTCCCTATTAATAAGATGATGATTGCACACATAAGAAAGCACGTGAAGGTTACGTATAATGGGCCCTAATGGGCCTATCATCACACATGATTCTATCCATGGGCATCATTTGTGATAGCTAGCATCGCACACGATTTACTTACTGTACACTATGTGCTTTCTTAAAAGTCGTCCACACCGTACAAACTCTACTGCATCCTCATCTAAACATCACACACGATTTATCCAGAAGAAATTCGTTTTCTCTATACAACTTCAAGAATAGTTAATAATATTTGGTTGGAAGGAAATAAACCTATCAAACATGGTTTCCCTTCCTACTACAAAAGACCGTTAATGATATTTGGGCATCAACCGAAAGGGATCCAATCGAACATGGTTGCCCTTTCTGGTAAAAAGACCGTTAACTTCACATTATGTATATATATGAGGCCTAATAAAACTGAAATAACTAAGTGCTAAACGCCCTCCTCCTCACCATATGAGATGTCGATGAGGTCATCGCTGCATGATCCCTCTACATCGTCGGAGGCTCCTACGCCCTCTCCATAGCCTTGATGCATCTGCATTGTTGGAGGCTCCTATGTCCTCTCTAGAGCATGATGCATTGGCATAATCGGCGAAAGGGTTGCTGGTGCCAGACAACGTGCCCAATTCCTAGGTGGCCTTGCGCCTTGCTGCAACATCCACCCAAATCGCCGCAATCTCATCGAATACTCTACCGGAAATCTACGGACATGTAGTTGAGCGACTGGACTTCTTCTTACCGTTATTCTTGGTGCGCATCCATGCACACACCAGGTCCTCGCGCTGAGTATCGAAGGACTCCTCCACCATGCGATGCAATGCTGCTTCCTCACACCGCGCCAACGAGATGGAGTCATGCACCACCATATGCTCCTGCAAGTGCTCTGCCTGCAACCCTTCCAGCTCATCCGCCTCTGGACTGTGCTCCTCTTCCTCCTTTGGAGCGTGCTCCTCCTTCTAATCAGACTCTGTGAGGTCGATGACGCTTCCCCCAACAATGTGCTATGAGGAACGCTCCTCCTTCCCATCATACAACATAAGGTCGATGTATCTGATAGTGGATTCGTAGGGATGCATGGTGTCAATGAGAGAGGCAACCAACGGGAATATTATGTGATGCATTTTATAGGTGATGGAAAATGAAACATTATGAGAGTTCGCATTTCGAATGAAAAAGGTAAAACCACGACTAGACATAATGACCAAATATTCGCAAACAATTCTTACCAGGATAATTCGTTTGTGATGTGCATCATGAATTGTGTGTGAATCGGGCCATCCCAAACGGTTTGCCTACCACAAAACCGTGGGATATACAGAACGATCTTCTTTCTCCTTTGATAGTGGACTCCTCCCACAATTTGAGCTACAGTAAATAATATTCCGGTGTTGAAATGGCCGCATCCTCCAAATTACTTTTGCAGTCATCGTCCGAGGAGGACCAGCCGGAATACAAGAGAAAATAGCTGCCCTCGATGTTCTGCGGTGGGAGGGAGTGCACACTAAACGGGAGGGAGTGCTCCTCCTCCCCCATGGGAGATTCTTGCTCGTCGTCCACCATAGGAAATGCATGCTCAACACGATGATGTTGCGCTAGCTGGCACTGCCAGACGCAAAAAAGACGCGGTCTTCTTGCTAATGTATTGTTGAAGTGTGTCGATTAGAGATGATGTGTACCAAGAGGGCGGCGACATGCGGCCGGGAAACTGCATCATCCCCAACACGTACATATCATACAGAGGAAGGAGACGAGGCTACACATGCGTCAAACGGAATACTAGAAGAGGCGACCTCGAGAACTCACTACAGACATTGATTTAGCACTCTCTATGTGAAAAGGGTCCACAAAAAAACGTGAAAGTTAGACACAAGGTGACAAGTAACAGGCACACCATTATTTGATCACAAATCGTGGGAATGCTTTTCTACTACACAGACGATACTCCGTGGACCGACCGTGTGCGATGTTTTTGTTACAATTTTGGAAAACTTTCTGTATGTGATGTCCCTGCGAAGGAGCCTGCATGGGCCACGGGCAGATGGTCATGGGAAGGGCTTTCCGATGTGCGACGGGGTAATAGGCCTGATATGTACCTATGTCCATCCTAGCAATTCCCTGCCACATAGTCATAAAAGATCAGTTCTTGCTTGACAAAACACTTCTAAATCTTAAAAAGGGTGAAATCTGCCAAAATTTGCTGCAGCACCCGAGCACAACTGCTCTTGGTTTTCGAATTCTTTTAAAACCTTATTTCTAGGTCTCCAAAAAAGATCAGCCAGAAATTATACAAAGTAGGTATACGCATTTAGTACGGATACTGCAATTTTCGTGGGAAAGTACTTTGTATTTTCGGTTACAATATAAAGACAATTCAGCTAAAAATAGGGTTTTTATTGCTATATATACAGCCTGGAATTTGTTTTTTATAGCCCAAACTATAACGCCTTTTTGCTGAAACTTTGTACAACATATGTGTACATATCTGTGGATTGTACTAATTATTTGGAACTCAAATCTACATTCTGGAATTTGTCAAAATCTGAGAGCAGTGGTGCTCTGCAAGTCTGCATTCTAACATAGTATAGTAACATCTGGCACAAGTTATAGTAAATGGGGATAAGCGGGGATAATTTATGTTAAATGAGGTAATTAGAGTCATAAATGGTGTAAACTACAGTGTAGAAAAATATAGTTCACTCTTATTGTTCTGTTAGCCATTTTGTTAGATATTGATGTCTGGTTTGGCTTGGTATTGCTAAATAATCAATAATGCTATATGAATATATGATTGTGCTGACAAGTGGTCATCGCCTTTATGTAGAAATAAAAGAAACTTGAGTCGAACTTGAAGTACTATGCAACTCAAACTATGTGCTGCATCTATATTGAAAGATGGAAGCAGAACGAGTCTCGCTGAAAGCCATATGCCACGTACGTAAGACAAGCGGAAAGCAACATGCTGTCGGCCCATGGAAATAAATTTCAGTTATTTTTTTCAAATTCATTGAATTTTGGTGATTTCGGTGTACGGGCCGAAAAATTGTCTTTCAGTCAAAATATTTTAGCCCTTTCGGTAATACACATGGATCCCAAAAATATTCAAATTATTTTCCACTTTTTTTGAATATTTTGGTGAATTTTGAGATAAAATTTTGCTCCATGGGCTGAATGAAATCAAAATTTCGGAAACCAAAATTTGAAACCATAGGTCGGGCCCTGTCACGACTGTTGTTGACCCTGCTTTTCAACCGCTGCCGTGACCCGTGAGCCCAAACCTGTACAGTGAGCTCAGGCAGCACAACGAGCTTCTCTGCAGGCTGCAGCGCTATGATACGATCTCGGGTAATGATTAGATTAGACGTACTCCTACATGCAATTCGTGGCAACGGAAGCTCAGTCCACAGCATACTACATGGTCAAGGTTGTATTATAGCAAAAATAGCCTGAGGTTGCACCACCCAAGTCAAGGCTGGAATTGGGTAGAAAAAGAACGTTGCAGCAGCTAGCAGCACATGCATGCATGCATCAGCTTGGCTGGTGCCGTGGAGGTTAGCAAAATTAGAAATTTGACCCAGACTCACTACTCTACTTGTTCTTACGGCCAAAGCGCGCCTGAAACAGAGCAGAGGCCTCTACTCTGTCTGTCTCTTCTTCGTAGGGATATATAGCACACCGGCGACAGCATACCCGGCACCACCAAAGCACCGGCCAAGAAAAGTTGGCACCGCCGGCCATGCCTGCGACAATGCAAAGCCGGTACAACCGCCGCACGGCAGCTACCTAGTTAGCCAAGCCGCGACTTCCTCGCGTGGGGCGCCAACGACGGCGCACGGAGCAGCCCCACCCCACATGGCGCCTCTCTCCTTCCTCTCCGGATGCTGTCTGGTCCTCGCCGCGCGCGTCGTTCCGGCGCGCGCAGCCAGGCAGCTACTCGCCGGCTGCCTCCTCGCCGCGCCCGGCATTACGGCACGCGCCACGGCACTGCTGCTCGCCGGCTGCCTCCTCGCCGCGTCAGGCATTACGGCACGCGCCGCGGCACTGCCTCTCGCCGGCTGCCTCCTCGCCACGTCCGCCGTTCTGGCGCGCGCCACCGGAGTGCTGATCGCCTCGCGTGGATCAGCAATGCGGGCGCCGGCGATCACTGGCCGGCTACCTCCTCGCGGCATCTGCCGTCCCGGCGCACGCCGCCGGACATCTGCTCGCCTCGCGCGGATCAGCAACGCGGGCGCACCGAGCGGCGTCTCTCGGCTGTCTGTTGCTCCTCGCCGCGTGCGCCGTTCCCGCACGCGCCGCCGGAGGCGACGTCGACCCCTACGCCGACGAGCCTGCAATGCGTGCCATCGCGACGGCGCTCGGTGCCGACCAAGCTCTGGGCTGGACCAACGAAACCTCGCCATGCGTCGACGGCTGGATCGGCGTGGTGTGCAACAGGCGCGGGAGGGTGTCGGCGATCCACGCACGCAACCGCAAGCCTCAACGGCACGCTGGCACAGGATGTCGGGAATCTGCAGTCGCTGGACGAGCTCGACCTCCGTGACAACTCCATCACCGGAGACGTTCCCAACGTCGTCTTCCTCGACATGAAGAGGCTCCGGCTTGACGGCAATAAGTTCACGACCATCCCCGACGAATTCTTGGGAGCCGCGAGGTCGCTGCAAATCTTCAGCATCAGCAACAGCTCGCAACTCCGGAGCTGGGAGCTGCCGAATGGCCCTCTCCGGTTCGACGCCACGCTCCAGGTGTTGATCGCCGACCACGCCCAACTCTCCGGCACCCTCTCCAGTTTTCTCGGCAACAGAGACTCCTTCAAAAGCCTCAACTTGCTCTCCCTGGCGAACAACCAGCTCACCGGCGAGGTTCCGGCAACGTTCGCCAGCCAGACGCTCACCCACCTCGACTTCAGCTACAACTTCCTCAGCGGGCCGGTGGACTTCATCGCCAATCTTCCAGAGCTTAAGTGCTCCGGCTCAACGGGAACGGCTTTACGGGCCCGTTGCCCGACTTCAGCGGCCATTGGAGTCTCACGCTGGTCGACTTCGCAAACAACCGCCTCACCGGTGTCGTGCCTGCGTCCCTAGTCCGGTTGAGAAGCCTCAGCTCAATGTCGATCGACGGAAACTTGTTCCAAGGCGCTGTTCCGGAGTTCGCAGGATCTGTCCAGACTGACATCGCCAAGGCGGCATTGCATGGGAGCTTCTGCCGTCCAGAGACTGGACCGTGTGACAGGCCTGTCGACTCCTTCATCGCGATAGCCGGGGCGTTTCGCTTTCCGGAGGCTTTTGCGGCGAGTTGGAAGGGAAACCGCCCATGCGATGGGTGGATCGGTGTCTACTGCGACAAGAGAGGGATGATCACCGATGTCAACTTTGCCCGCCTCGGGCTCAACGGTACTCTAGATCCCGCGTTCGGTGATCTGAAGTCCCTGGTGATGATCAATCTTGCCGGCAACAATCTCACCGGTAATGTTCCTCGATCGATCACCGCATTGCCATCTTTGAGGATCCTCGACGTCTCCGACAACTCATTGTCGGGCACTATGCCGAAATTTCGAAGCGGCATGACGATCTGGGCTAGAGGCAACAAGAATCTCACCGTCGCAGGAGCCTCTGGGCAGTGCATCTCAGACCCGATGCGTCGTTTCGCCGCCGCCGCAGCAGCAGCCATAGTTGTTCTAGTGCTTGCTTGAGTAGCTGATCTGCTGCTTGTGATGGAACTTACCATTTGTTTGCTAGTATTCTCAATGTTGCACTTTGTCAGTATTTAGGTTCTGATCTCTTGCTATGTTATCCTGGCTACCTGTTGTGATGGAACTTACCATTTGTTTGCTAGTATTCTCAATGTTGCACTTTGTGAAATCATGGGATTAATTGCATTAGCATGTCTGTTGTTTATCCATCCTTTATCCTGCTTGCCAGAAAGTTTCCAGGCTTCAAGGTGTTGAAACTGAACTTGTAAACATTACACTGTGGCATTTCAGACTATCGCCATTTTCATTCAGCTGTAGTTTCAGTTAGTCTGTCAGTTAGCAGCAGCATTTCTTCAGTTAGCTGAATAAATTATCATTTCGTGAGCCTGTTCTTGAGCTGACCAAGTAATAGGCAGCCTTGTGTTGTATCGTGGATTGGCACGAGTAAATTCAGGCATGGTGGTGATCAGGTGATCGTTGGATGGCATGATTATACCAGCCTGTACATGCCTTAGAATTAGGTTCTTCAGTCAGTTGTTCTCACTGCTACAAATAACAGAGAGAACAGATAATGTGCAATGTTTGCATGCAGTGCAGAATCTATCGTCTCCAACTTGTGTGTGATTCGGTGTTTTTCATGTGTGTTTGAGCTCCGTTTCTGACACAAGGTATGTTCAGAGCTGAGCGGTTTCTCAGTTGAGTGTTTGAAACATTTGCATCAATGTGGAAAGAGTGATTTAGCAAATAATCTATTCAATATGTACATTCCATAAATTTCCCAAAATACAGTACTCTCTCCGACCCATATTAGTTGACTCAAATTTTTTAAAATTTGGATGAACCTATATACTAAATAGTGTCTAAATTCATCCAAATTTTGATAAATCCAAGTCAACTAATATGGATTGGAGGGAGTACCTGAAAAGTAACAGAAATTTGACATAACCTGCTTGTTGGTCGTCCCATTGGATTCAAGTTCAGCATGGAGTTCTTACAGCTCCAGTATTGAGTACAAAGGCTGATGACTGATGGCACTAGAAGCGTTTTCAGTGTTGTTCTTTTTGCAGACTGGGGTCTCTCACTGCTGTAGCATAGAAACACTACATTTTAGCCCATTTTTACTTATGATGTGATGTAAAATACGCAATCAGTGGATAGATTGTGACTACGAGGATAGGATCCACCTGTTCTTCGATTGCAACTTCAGCCAAAGGATTTGGAACTACTTGCAGATAGATTGGTCGGAGGGCAATGGAGATCTTCAGCTTACAATTGCTTCGGCTAGAGCAAAATTCAGTAAACCTTTCTTTATGGAGGTCAATAGGTCATGATCATGGCATGTTGGAATATCTGGCTAGTCAGGAGTGCAGCAATTTTCAGACAAGAAAGACCCACCTTTGCAAGATGGAAGGCTACCTTTGTGCATGATCTGTCTTTGCTGAAAATACATAATTAAATCTAAGCATAGAGATAGCCTCTCGGCTTGGCTAGGGGGCCTTCCGTAGACTTTGTTTTTGTACATAGAGGTAGGTCTTTACTCTTAGATCTGTCTTTTCTTTATTTTTGTACATATGACACTCTGTTTTATTTGAAATAAATTTGCTGTGGGGCTGTTGCCTCACAGTTCCCGGTCAAAAGAAATACACAATCAGTTTTCAGGCTACTAAGTACATACGTAGATTGTTTGTGTTGATTTTGAAACTGAATTATGTGCAGGCTACTGAAGCCTGGTCACTTCGTTGTGATGGCAGGTCTGTAAGACTCTGGGTTTAAGATAAGGAGTCGATGTTCTCAGCATAAGTTGATGAATTCTTGAATGTGCATTTTTTTGGCAGAAGATATGCTTGACCCCTTAAGGCTCTTCGTGGTTAATTAGCATCTGTATCACACATGGCTGATCACACATGCATTTTCATCTTGTAACTGTTTACTTATAGAGAAGTAGAGGCCAGGGGATCGGTGCCTTCCAAGTTCAGTAGCCGTCTTCAGTGTGCAAAGTAGGTTCAGAGAACACCATAGAGGTCACTTTTTACACCACATTCGAAATTCACAACCCATTGAAAACAATGCGAATAAGTAATTCACAACCCATTGATAAAATTTCACAATATCAATCATCCATGGATTACTTCATATGACCAAATTATCTGGAACAAAATTATTCAGTTACAGGGAGGGAACATGTCCTGTCGCTTCGGGGCAATTTGGACAGAAATAACCTATAAAAAAATAAATTTACGAAATAAGCTCCGGCGAAAACAAATTTACTTGACTAACCCTTTTTGCAATGCCATACGTGGTGGCGCCGTACCCTGAAGAGCAGCGCCATGATGTGTGGCGCCGCGTGCCTGCCAGCGTGGCTCGCCCGTGGCCTCGTAGGCCCTAGTTCCGTTAGTGCGGCGCCACATGGGGTGGAGCCGTACTGTGTAGTGCAACGCCAGCTCGTGTGGCGTCGCACATTAGGTATTATACGAGCGCGCCGGCAGGCCCTCCGCGACCCAGGCGCCATTCCTCTCCCCCATCCACCATAGCAGCGGTGGCGGCGGCTCGGCTCCTCCCTCGACCTCCTCCCCCCTAGTACCCAAATCGGAAGCCTCTCCCCGTGGATTTCGATCCCCCAAGTGCCTTGAGGTATTCTTCCTCTTCTTCTTTGATTTCACCCATTGAATTCTTGTTTTGGCCCATATCTTGCAAACCCTAGGCTGTTTTGTAAGATGCATGGTAGAATGTTGTTGCATTGGCATATGGGTTGGGCATTTTGTTCATGGTAGCATTTGTATGTATTGAGTATGTTGACCATGGTATTGTTGTTGTGATTATCTTAGGCATGGCAAGAATTGTTCATGTTCACCATGTAGACAATGAGGCTTTTTTGAGAGGTAACATAGAACCGAACCTGGACGAGCTTGATTTAGTGTTTGAGCGTACTCCAACCTATGCCGAGGTCTTAGAGCAATTGAGGATTGAATTGAAATGGATGGACCCAAATGATGTTGTTGAGTTGGAGGGAAGACATAATGTTGGCTTGGGAATGCATGTCCATTCGAAGACCATGTGTATCTTCTCCGAGGCCCGTTGGTTTGCATACAAGGAAGTGGTGGCCGAATCACTAGACAAGGCTCTTGAGCTATTTGCCACCAAGAAAGTTGATAGTTCATTGTCTTTGGACTTGAACCGTCTTGCCTTCCCATTGTGTACTATGAGTCCTCCACCCATAGACCAAGAGCTATGGAGTGAACCTCCTTTGACCCAAACATTGAGCCCGATTTCAAGACACCAAGACGAAGTGTTGGAAGGGGACAATGATAATTGTGGGGGTGAAGATGATGGTGTTGAACTCCACGGCAACAATGTTGGAGATTTGGACAAATATATCACGCAAGATGACATGGACCATGACCCCCATATTCTCGAGTCTATGCATCGGACTCGGATGATGATGGTCCCGAAGAAGAAGTTGACGAGGAGGGGTTCACGGCTAGAGGGCCGAAATCCACGATATCGTATTGGGCCGAGATCATCCGGTGCCTTTGTTTCGTGATCTTAGTCTCGCGGATGAAGCCACGGTTGATGGTGGAAAGGGCATAGTGCTTGGACCAAGTACAAGTTCTTACCGGGATGGCAATCACGTTAATAATGGCTTTTGCAAAGGATCAAGGTTCAAGACCTTGTTGGAATTTAAGCTATGGATACAGGACTTCTCGATGAAGCATCATCGTCCTTACACGGTCGTACACGGTGAAGTGCGAGGAGGAAGGATGTTCTTGGATTGTGCGTGCAAGACCATTCAAGGGAGGTCCCGAATAGAACATATCTAGTTGTGTATCAACTCACATGTGCTGAGGCCTGATGGTGGATGGCAAGGATGCGAAGCATGAGCACCGGCAACTCACCTCCGAGTTCCTTGCTTATAGGATTTCCAATGACATCACGTCATTTCCAATAATGAGCATCAAGATGGTCATGGAGCTTGTGAAGCCCTCTTTCACTACGAGGTAAAGTACGGGAAGGCATGAAAGGCTAAGCAAGCTGCATTCAAGATGTTGTACGGTGATGGGAATGAATCTTATAACCAAATCCCAAGGTTGTTGGGAGCGATGGACAATGCTAACCTGGGCATGGTTCATGTGGTTGAACCTTATGGGAACAAGACAAGGATTGTTTAAATGGAAGAACCGTTCGAGTTTTTGGCCGTGCATTTTAGGGTTTCGAGCAATGTGTCCGGGCTTTTGAACATTGTAGGCCGGTCATCTCCATTGATGGCACCTTTATGACCGGACAATTCAAGGGCACTATCTTGATTGCAATAGCCAATGATGCCAACAACCGGTTGATTCCTTTGGCGTTTGCTTTGGTGGAGGCAGAAAACAATGGTAATTGGGAGTGGTTCTTCCATCTTTTGAGAACCAAGATATAACCCCTCAAAGGAAAATATGTGTCATCTCTGACCGCCATCAAGGAATTCTTAATGCGGTGATGGTTGATATTCCCGGCCATGCTCCATTGCACCATCTTGGTGCATAAGACACTTTTGTGCAAACTTCTATAGGGCATGTAAGAGCAAGAATTTGTCCGATGATCGACAAGATTGTTGTCTCGCTTTCACGGAACATCGTTTCTCTAACTTGTACAATAAATTGCTAGCCAACAAAGAACTCAATGCGGGTGGTCGAGAGTTTCTCAATAGGAACATTGAACATATGGCAAAGTGGGCACGAGATTTTGATGACGGTGGCTGGAAGTACGACCAAATGACAAGCAACATGGCAGAATGCTTCAATAAATTGCTCAAAGGTGTCCATGCATTGCCCATCACGGAAATAGTACGATATACATTCGACATAATGAATGAGTATTTTCTAAAATACTCACATGAAATGAACCGGCATATTGCGGGGGACAACAAGAACAATTACAAATACAAGTACCCACCTAAGGTTGACGATTGGATGCAATTTCAGTCAAGGAAAACGGATTCCCAAGTTGTCACAGAATATGATAATGACGGGCTAATTTACCAAGTTACGGATCCCGGAGGTACAACGGCTGATGGTGTCCAACACGGAGGCCTAGCTTTCAAGGTCTCGTTCAAGACTTGTGAGTGCACATGCGGAAGGCCATCGTTGCTTCATCTTGCGTTCTCGCACTTGCTCTTGGCGTCTCGCATGCGACATTTAGACTATAAATCCGCTCGCGGTGAGAGAGTCCGAGTTCTCTATTGAGACTACTAAGAAGACATGGTCTCCTAGATTTCACCCATACCTGGACCAATCACAATGGCCGGAGTACCATGGAATTCAACTATGGCCCGATCCGAAATGAAAGGTTGTTGGACGTGAAAGACGCAAGACAAAGCGCTTTAGAAGCGACATGGATAGATGGGACCATGGTGGTGGTCAGGAAACGGGTAACGACCAATTCCAAGAGCCTCGTGAGAGAGCCCGGTGTGGAACGTGCAATGGTGAAGGGCACAATACAAAAAAATATTTCCAAAGGAAAAGAGAAAAAGGAAATGAAGCAAGTAGGAGCCAACCAAGTGGTAGCCAACCAAGTAGTAGGCAACCTAGTGGTAGCCAACAAGTCCTAAGCAAACCAAGGACTAGCCAACAAGCTCCAAGCCAACCTAGTAGTAGCCATCAAGTCCCAAGTCAACCAAGAACTAACCAACAAGTCCCAAGCCACAAATGGTTAGTTTTATAGGCACCCTTCAAAGTGCCTCAAATGATTAAGATTTGGAGACATTTTTTAAATTGCCTCTAATAACTTTTACCTACATGACTTCCCGCGATGTTTTTTATAATGCCTCAAAAATTGTTTGTGGCACTAATTCGACTATTAGAGTGCCTCTAAATATGGTACCACATGTAGTAGGAGAGGGAGACATTTGATGTACTCCAGACGTCCAGGTCACACCGATCTTCGCACGAAAGCGACACAGGCAAGCCGCGTCCCAGGTGTGGAGTTGGTGCTTTTACGTTACTCATGGGAGACCACATATTGGTACGCCACAAGTAAACTACCACCCGTGTATAGCAGAGGTGTTCCCCTTTTTCGTGACACATAAGACCCTGGTGCGCTATGATTAATATTGATGCACCATGAGTAAGGGGGAACACCTCTACCGATCCGTACTTCAACTACTCGTGGACGCATCTCATACATTGCGCAAATAGTCATAACGCAACAATATATGATGCGCCACGAGTATATACTTGTGATGCATTCACATATTGGTTGAACCTACTTATAGCTTTTTTCCTAGTAATGGAAAGAGCTATTACTCTGTGGCAACCAACATGCCTCCGGTGAAAAAGTTATCGGTGGTGTGTCAGTCGAATGCCACCGGTGTAGAAGTTACTGGTGGCGTGTGCCGCGAACGCCACAAATAACATGTACCAGTGACACAAGATTAGTGGTGTGTCAGCTCGAACACCACTAGCCCTATTTTTCAATCGCCTCCAACGAGCATTTCCCCACTAGTGTATAGGAAAAATGCACAAAGTAGTATGCCACTCTTTGAATTATTTAAAAATAATATATATATAAGTTCATCATATGAGTACAATCCATCTAGCACACTCGCCAAAAGCAATGCTGCCAAATCATTTGATGTTGACTCATAGAAACATTAGCTAGTTGATACAATTATTTCTAAATTATATTTACTATAGCTGGAAAAGGTTTTGACTATGTACCTACGATTTGTTTACTCCGCCCATCCAAATTAATAAAAAAACGGATTTGCTAGTTCTCAGGCGCCTGAGAACTTCTTAGGTCTCAGTTGCCTCTTTCATCATTTGATTTACCTCGTGATTCGTGCTACACATGAGTTGCAACTTAGGTGTAACTGAGAATTTAATGAGTTGCAACTAGGTTGTAACTGAGAACTAGTACAAATCTTATGAGTTGTAACTAGGTTGCAACTGAGAATTAGCACAAATATTAAGATGACATCAGCGACTTAGATATAACTAGTTCTCAGACGCCTGACATCTAGACACTTCCATAAAAAAATAGTCACAAGCCATAACTTGGAGGTAATTTGCATGAAAGTAGCAGTATATCGCCATTTATTTTTTGATTACCTTAATCAATGCAGATTGCAGAATATATGGTATTCAATGCCATAAAAATATACAGTAGCGGTCAATGCCAAAAAGATTTGCAATTGTGATCAACTATATAAGTGCTCGAGGCTTAGAGGGCCAGATGTGATCGTATCGAAAAATCCCTTAGTATCTCCAGAGATATTCCAACAACAATGTCAATAGCCGCGATCCTCTTCCTCGTCACCAGGGGCGGGCCCAGCATGTATCAAGGGTATTCAGTTGAATACCTAAAAGTTTTGTCAAAATTTCTAAATTATATGGTAGTGCCTTATATTTTAGTCTGTTTGTATATAAAACTGATTGAAATTTTGTCACAAGTATGCATAGGAGTAGTTGGTTAGTTCAAATGCTTATAAATCCAATTGATCACAAGATCAAATCCCACTCCCACACCATTTTTTATTGTTTTTTTCTTCAATTTTTTACTATGAATACCCATTGTGAAATTCCTAAGCCCGCCACTGCTCGTCACGCTACTGGGCGTCTGCCGTCTCTCGGTCGCTGCGCCCACGTACGGACCCCACGGAGGTCGCGGCTATGCAGGCCATCGCCAAGTCAACCGGCGCGGACAGGTCGCTCGGCTGGGGCGTCAAGTCGGCCGATCCATGCGACGGCACCTGGTCAGGCGTCCACTGCGACAAAGATCTGGGCCACGTCACCGCCATCAGCGCCAGCCGTGCTGGCCTCGTCGGCACTCTCTCCGGCACCGATCTCGTCGAACTTAGGCAGCTCGCGGAACTTGATCTCAGCTTCAACAGGCTCGGCGGCGACCTTCCCATCCTCCCTAGGCCGCTCAACCTCTTGACAAACCTAAACTTACGGTCCAACTCCTTTCTGAATATGCCGAAAGGCTTCTTCCGCTCCTTCCCTTTTCTCGAGACCGTTGTCCTCGACGACAACTTGGTTATCTTGGGAGACATCAGCGAGGTGCCACCCTGCCCCGCCCTCAGAAGCTTCTCGGCCAACAATGTCACCATCTGGGGAGAACTCCCGATCTACTTCGGCAACGCAACACTTTTCCCGGCCCTCGAGAGCCTCTCGCTCGCCAGGAACCAGCTCGCGGATAGGATCCCTCCGTTCTTCGGCAAGAACAGCAACATCAAGTTCCTCGACATCAGCAGACAGGGCGATGATGGCTACACCGAGAAGCTCACCGGGCGTCTAGATTTCGTCTCGGGTATGACTAGACTCGTGGAGATCCATGTCGCTGGAAATACTTTCTCCGGGCCACTCCCAGATGTCTCCGGGCTTGTCAATCTCAAGGTGTTTGATGCCGCCGACAACCAGCTCCGCGGTCCGGTCAAGTTTCCTCCCAGTGTTGCTGTGAATGTAAACGGAAACCCCCAAATCGGCAAGAGCTGCACATAGACCATTGTGCCACAATAAAATTGTGGTTTTTTATTTACCACAAGATGAATGCCCGTGCATTACTATAGTCTACTTAATTTTCTTCTTGCCGCATGAAAATTCATGTCGAGATATGCTTAGTTTCTTAAGACTTATCTGAAAGATAAATTTGAGTAT
This sequence comes from Avena sativa, assembly GCA_916181665.1. NCBI lineage: Eukaryota > Viridiplantae > Streptophyta > Magnoliopsida > Poales > Poaceae > Avena > Avena sativa. The sequence goes on from OV702296.1 coordinate 294,170,163, forward strand.
CTAAATCAGGGGAAACCAAGGCTGGTATTGGCATCCAGAAGAACTTTGCGTGCATTCAGCATTTTGTTTCCGGTTGCACCATGAGCCCCATTTCTTTCCAGGTTTCATTGATTATGCCCTCTTATATTTTTTTACTTTGCTTTATGAAATTTTGGAGCGAGGAATATTAGTGTAGGAAATGGATAATCAAACCTCAGGGGCAGCTTGGTTTCAGCAGCCATCCATTCATCAGGAAATTTTATGATTTTTTCAAATTCATCAAACATATTGTCCTATAAATAATTGTCAAAGCAGGGAGTTATGCACGGGACATCTTAGCAATATCACAAACACTGCCTGAGACGAAGTAGTTATGCATGGAGTATGTAGAAAGAGAGGCAGGCGAACATGGCAAGGAGCAGGAGAGCACGCCGTAGAGAGGAAGAAGGAGCCACCGGTGGAAACAACCCTATTGGTTCCGGTTGGTAAGGGGCTTTAGTCCCGGTTGCCCAACCGGAACGGGGTAATCGGGACTAAAGCCCTAACCTTTAGTCCCGGTTGCCCCACCAACCGGGACAAATGGGTGCACACGTGGCAGCGGCAGAGGGCGAGGGGGGTGGAGCATTAGTCCGAACCGGGACTAATAACCTTCTGCCGCGGCAGAGATTTGGTCTATTTTTCTGTCGCGGCAGAGAATTCATTTTAGCACATTTTGTTGTCGCGGCAGCATTTTTGCCACTTTTGTGCCGTGGCAGAGAATTCATTTAGGTTGTTTTATTGTTTATTTAGTGTTTTGCACTTATCAATGAAGGAACCTTATATTACACAAGATCATCATTACAATATTACATTCAATACACGGATCGAGTTCATGCACTACATACAAAAGTTGCTATTTTTACAATCCCTATTGTCTATACACAGCCGAATAGTATTCCCCTTTTGGGTTTATGACTTCTGCATCCAGGAATCCCGCCAATTCTTCCTAAATTGCTCGTACGCGATCCTTTGGCAGAAGACCGTCCCGTAGACGTTCGATCTGATTTAAAAAAGGAGTCAGTCTATATGAATAAAACTAAACACAATTTGATTGTAATTAAAAACTATAGAAATTGTTTACGTACGTGAAGTTGCTCTAAATTTCCGCCCTTCTCATCGCACGTCTGCCGGATGAACTCGCAAACATAGTATCCACATAGATTGTTACCTGGTCCCTGCATCAGGCACTTTACGAGAACAGAGTTCAATCAAAATAATAATCAAGCATGATAATAACTGTATCAAAACTAGAATCAAAGAGATGCGCGGATATAGCTAGTGGTGCTTACATCTAGTGGTTGAAATGTAAGATCCTCTTTCCAAACACCCCTAGCCTTGTTGGTGAACCATTTCCAAGCGCTGCCCGCCGAAGAAAACGAATAAAAGAAGTTATTAATTACTTGATATCATAAAATTTACGAACGTTGCCGCCGATATAGTGTCGTAATGATTAGAATTACCGCTGGAGAAGCATCTGCATGTCCTTCCACGTCTCAAGGGGTTTATGTTTTGAGTCCATGACTAGTACACGCCCTTTGTCAAGTTGAATGATTAACAGAATATAGTGGAAGCTGCGAATGCATAACTAATCAATTATATACTTAACATCGAGTAAGCGAAATACAAAGTGTATACAAGACAATAACACTCACTCGAAGTTGTAAGGAAAAAGTATTTCCCTTCTGGTTTCTTAAAACCTTAACGCGTGTACTATATTATCCTCCGTATCTCGGGGGCTTGTTTTGAGATTAGCTTCATGAACCCAATATGGGTCAATGAAGCCAATGTCATAGATTTGTCCTCTGCTTCATTCGAGAATCTTCATTCTGCATATTACAGTATGATTATATACATGCAATAAACAAGGTGAGATAGCTGGAGACTAAATTAATTACAGAATTAGTACTTACAGACAATAGGCAATAGGCGCTGATGATCGATTTGTCCAAGGCGTCTTGATTGAATAATTGAAATAGTTCATCAAATTCAATGGATATCATATCATTCTTTTCTTTCTCATGATGCTTTTTTGTAACCCTCAGCACTATCCAGTTAGCCCCGGCCTTTGTGGCATGCATGTACCAGTTATGCAATCTTCGCATTTTTGTTGGAAGATTGTTTACCTCCTCAGGTTTGACGAGAGGTTTGCCGTACTGGTATTTGTATGCTACTTCACTCACGGGGAAGAACTCTAACTGGGATAAGTACTGGGCAATACTCATACCTTGAGCAGCGGCAGCTTCTCCGTATTGTGCAACTACCTCTGGATCATACTGCTCTTCGGTCCCATATTTGCTCGACCCCACATTGGTTTGGGAAATCACGTTGAGAGGGGCGCAAGACTGTTTTGCTTGTTCTCCGAGCTAGGCAACAGATTTCTCGCTTGCATCAGTACTGCTCTTCGAGGCTTTTTGTGCCGCATGTGACTTGAGAATAGAACGCTCATAGTCTGATGACAGCTTTGGCTCGGGTTGATGAAGAGTCTTTAGCATTTTCAACACTTTGGCTTTTTCTTCTTTGGTGCTGGGGAACTCTGGCTCTTTCGGCCGCCTCAGCTTAGCGAAAAACGCTGTCATTTCCGCATCAACGATCGCCGCAGTCTCCTCTTCAGTACAGTCATAAGCTCTCAGTCTGCATGCATGTAGCTTTTGCACATCTAATCCCAGAGGACAGAGAGTCTTCTTTGCTTCGTAGGTACTCTCGGGAAGTTCATTATGTTTTGAAAACTTCGGCTTCATTATTTTCAGCATCTTTTCAAATGAGGAGTCAGTTAGACCACACTCTGCCTTCCATCGCAACAATTCCAGTGTGGTACCGAGCTTTGTGCTGCCATCTTCACAATTTAGGTACAACAATTTCTTGTGATCTTCTAACATGCCCTCTAACTTCAACTTTTCATTTTCTATTTCACAGTCTCGCTTTGCATCAGAAATGACCCTACCAAGTTCATCAGCCGGCTCATCTGATGCCCGTTCTTCACCTCTTTCCTCTCCATTGTCTTCCATTGCAGTATCACTGTATTCAGGAAACATATGATGATAGTTGTTATCATCATCTTCTTCTTCACCATCTTCCATCATAACCCCTCTTTCCCTGTGCTTGGTCCAGCAATTATAGTTGGGCATGAAACCTTTCATAATCAGGTGGCCGCGAATGATTTTCGAGGAAGAGTACTCCTTGTTGTTCCGACATTGAACACATGGACAACGTATAAAACCATTCTCTTTGTTTGCCGTAGCCACATCGATAAATTTATCCACGCCTTTCATATACCCGGCTACGCGCCGGTCACCGTACATCCATTCCCGACCGTTCATCTGCATCATATAAGTAAGTTTATCAAAAAACATGACATCATAAATAGTAAAATAACCAATTCACATCGACACATGAATTGTATCAATGACAGAGAAAAGATAAGATTGCTAACCTCGATCGAGGGAAATAAAGAGGAGAAAGCTCAAGTGCGTCTCGGACACCTTCTATATTTTTGTTCTGTGAGAAATTGAATGGGATTATTCACTCAAACATTTCATCAAACACCTTCAATGCATGCATAGAAGAGAAAAAACTAGCACACCCCTCACACCTTCCACCAAGAGAAAAAACAGAGTGGAGGCAGAGGGGGCTGGGGCGTTGCATTTATAGAGGGCGGGAGAATACGTCCCGGTTGGAGCCAGCAACCGGGACTAAAGGTGTGTGCCATGCCACGTGGCTGTGGCCAAACCTTTAGTCCCGGTTGGTGGCTCCAACCGGGACGTATGCCCCCTTACCAACCGGGACGCATGCCTCCTAGCCCCGTGCCCGCTCGAACCGGGACGCGTGCCAGCATTAGTCCCGGTTGGTGGCGCAACCGGGACTAATGCTCTGAGGGGGCGCGAACGGATGGCCCTTTTTCCACTAGTGAGCCCTCCCCCCCCCCCCAAACGAGCTCTCGCGTCGCTCAAGCGAGCAGCGCAAACATCCCGCCAGCGCCCCCTCCCCTCGCCGTCGCTAGAGGGCGTCGCCAAGCGAATCCCGTGCGGCTCTGGCGGCGGGGCCCCTCTTCCCCCTCACGTGGTAGTGGCGGTGCGGGCTTACGCAACCGGTGAGGGCGCCGCGCTAGGCGTAAGGCGCGGCGGCGTGGTGGCTAGTTTGTGGTGGCGGCGGTGGACAACGCTGGCTCTACCCGTGGGCCTTTGATCGGGGGTCGGGGGCAATGAGTTCGACGGCGGCTCGACCCTGTTGCGTGGTGGCGGCGTGGTGACACCGACAGCACCTGACAGGGTGGCGACCAGCTGGCTAGCTTCCTCATGCAGCTCCGGCTGGCTAGCTTCCTCGGGCAGCTTCGGTTGGCCCAGATCTAGGCCCATTGGGCTCAATAGGGGTTTGGGGTGGGCCTAGCGTGGTGCTGACACTTTCTGGAGGTGGTGATGTGGCGTGGGGCATGTAGGAGGGCTGCGGCTGCACTGCAGCAGCAAGGCGACGGGGACTTTACGGGACCTTTCTGGGGCCGTTCAGGCCAGACGTCTTGGTTTGCCCCTATTGCCGCGTTCGGACGGTAACCATCGTCAGCGCATTCGTTCACCAACAATAAGAATGATGGATTGAAGTCTGTTTCCTTCGTATCGTATTTCCACGGATCAGGTCTTTCCTTTTTTGTGAAAAAGTTGTATTTCTGGAGGTCGGTCTCCTCTGAGCGGTAGTGTTGCTGCCGCCATCCTGTGTCAACTAGACCTACCTCCTCCGCCTAGCAGGTCACACAATGTACCTGGTTTAGTGGGTGAGAGTCCACAGATGCCAGGGCGGTAGCCCAGAAGGTGGAATTTGCCAAGGTGGCGGATCCCCTGGTGGACGATGGAGTTAGACCTGGTGCTTGGGTTGGTGTGTACAGGGGCACCCTTTCTGTAGTGAGGTGGCGAGACTTCACGAGCCTATTCGGGCTCGACCGGGCCAAGAGGGCCTTGTTTGTCTTGCTGCTACATCCGGTCGGCTAGGGCCGACTGGCAGTGGAGGTAGTTCTCTTCCGCGTGCTGATGTCATGCCAACCCTCGCCAAAGTTTCCGCTCTTTCGGTCCTATGGGCCTTGTTCCATGGCTCACAGTGTGATGGTGGTGGCACGTGCATGTGGCCGGTGAGATTGGTGGAGCATTACAAAGTGTCCGGGAGTGTGATTTTGTTGAGAGGTCAGGAGAAATCCTTGTCACTTTAACACCGACGTGGTGACACCTGTGGGTATCACCATCCTTCCTGAAGGGCGTCGGATGTACCTCTCTCCCACCTCCCATGGCGTATCAGGGGAAACCCTAGGACCTGTCCGGGCAGCAGTGTCATGGTCGTCACTCCCCTTCTTTGAGGTGCTGCTTGGTACGCGGCGCTTTCGAATGCTAGACGTGTGGTGGTACTTCTCTAGAGAGCGCAGCAACAGCGAGTTACCTTCGTTCAAGTCGCACCGCCGATGTCGGCTTTATTTTCTTTTCATTCTTTTTCATGTTTTTTCATTTGGGCGGCTTGTGCTGTTCTGCCCTAGCATTGTTCGGAATGTTCTCGGGTGGTCGCTATATTAATATAGCAGGGTGTAAAGCCTATTTCGAGGAGGAAGGAGTTGGTAGAGCGGAATTCCATGCGTGGAGCACAACAGCTGCATCTAGACTACGGAAACACGAGAGCATGACATTGTGTTGCTGCAGGGCAGTTCGTGGATGGAGCTCGAGGACGATGGTGGCAGCGTCCAAGCCCGCAAGGTAAGGGGCGACGCCGTCTAGGCCGTCATGGGGCCCTGTAGGGCATTCCTCGTGTGGAGCTCGATTGCGGCGGCATCGAGGCCCACAAGGAGGGGCGACGCCATCCGAGTCAACACAGAGGATGCAGAAGTGTCCAGGCCTTCTAGGTGGGGAAGGTTGCAGCGACGGTGATCGATTAGGGGCGAAGGAGTGGGAAAGCCCTCGGGGGCCTGATTTCTGATCGAACGTGGAAGTTACTATTGAGTTCAGTGTTTTTTTTCGTTCACTGATTTTGTGTGGGGTGCAAGGGATGCGCGGACGAGGAAGAATGAATCAAAATGTTGACGAAAGCAACTGATGTATCGGCGACTATGTTAGGCAATATCTTTTTTAATAGTAGAGATAGAGAAGAAAAATCATTTTATTTTCGTCTACTTTATTTTTACTTCGCGGTCAAGAAAAGAAGATGGGTTTTTGGGTGGTACTAGACGCCCCGGGATGACGAGAATTTTCCATGGTCTTGGTCCCAGCAAGCCACGTGTCCCCTTTTCCTCTCTAAGACCTGCTTTTGCTATAAGACATTATAATTTTTTTACAAAATGTCCCGCTTTTTCTACGTTTAGTGCATTGTAGCAAAAACAGTTCGATAAAAAAAAGACTATCTTTGCCAGAGACCTTGCCGACGGCCTCGTCGGAGACTATGTAGCAAAAGCAGGTCTTGGAGACTCGGCGAAGACCTGGTAGCAAACAAGTCACAACACTGTAGCAAAAAATACACCATTGTAGCATCGTAGCAAAAGTCATTAGGCAAGGTCCCGCTGAGACTTACGATGCAAAACCGCAGACGAATATAGCAAATAATTTTACTTTATGTTGCCAAACCCTAAAGTAATTATAGAAGAATGACTAAAGTAGAAAAATCCGCTCGGGTGCTGTGGGGCGATGGTCGCCGTCGACGACGACAATGGCGGAGGAGTTTTGGCGCCGAAGCGCATGCGGCAGGGCTCATGGCCCTTGTCCCGGAGGATTTTGGGGCGGGCACCATGGGAGCTGCGAAGAGGGGCGGGTGCCTTGGGAGGCAGTGGAGCAGGTGGCGCCATGGAGGCTGGCCGTCATTGTCAACGACACAGCCGAAGGAGCGCGTGCGCTAGGCTCGTGGCCCTCGAGGAGTTGGGGGCAGGAGCGTCCGCTGGCGGGATCGAGCACATAAGGCGGCAGGGTGCGCGATGGTGGGATGTGTAGGGCGGCCCCCGGTGATCGCCAGCATCAGGATGGAGTGGGACGGCCGGAGGAAGCAAGGCAGGCCAGAGGTGGAGTGTATGTGCGCGGCTGGGAGACGAACATGGTACGGCAGGGCGACGAGCGGGGTGCGACAGCAAGGATAACGGTGCGGGAAGAGGAGGTCCCACCACGCGTGCGACGAACAACGTAGATGATGGAATCACTCCATCATCCGGATGATGCGTATCGTTTTCCATTTTTTTGACATGGATAAGAAGATGGGTTGAGAGGACAACAATATTTTTTTGGAAGAAAAGGAAGGACTATGTCAGTTTCGTTTAGGGATCGCATCTTGCAAAATAGAAAGACGTAGGCGTCGAAAGAGTTGAGCATGATAAATAGGCTAATTCTAGCCAACATCGAACCGGTACGGGATAGAGAGGCGATTAGGAGGTGGCGCAAACCCATCTAGGTTTCGATACTCTTGTCGGCGACTTCACCAATCTGCTCTGTCTCCGGTGGCCTCAGGGTGTGGCAGACCACGGCCTTCCACCGGTGGGAGGTTTTCTCATTCTTTGTTTAGGTCTTTTTAGTGTCTTTTCGGGATATTGAGTCAGCGACAACATCTTGAAGTCAGAATAAAGTTCTTCTTGCCCTATCCTCGCTCCGGTGGTGCATCTAGCGCAAGCAATGGGCGCGTGGAGTCATGTGCCCAGTGGATCTCCAGGCATCTGGTCCGTTTTCGTGTTTGTTGCTATGAGTTCAGGTCAGTCTCTGATTTACAAATGTCATCATTGGCGATATTTTCTCCTCTAGTGCACTAGTCCGTTGAGGCCTTAGCACAACGACTTTAGCACAACGACTACCCGCCTTCTACTACAACAGGCTATACCACGATAAGCTTTGCCCAGCTCCGATGATGGAGGAGCGAGGATGACGGCGCACCTTTGGCTCACACCACTGTTTGTAGTCTTCGCTAGGTTATCCATAGATCAATTTGTAATGTTTATTGATTTTAGGATTTTTTGTACCTCTTGATGATTATTAATAAATTGGTGAAATTTCACAAAATAAATAGAATAATGAAAATGCCGGTGTACCGTCGGAGGTTGGCATCCTCAGATTTGCACGACACGCCACGTACCTGCGGTCATTGACAAACAAAAGGAAACCAGCACCGCATGGGTCCCAACACTCTCTTGACCCTTATCTTCTCCGCTCATCTCCCAGCGCAGCCCGCAACCTTCCCATCCTGCTGCATCGCCTTAGCCACCGCTCCACCGTCTCCGGAGGAAGTCACCATGCTCCCCGACTCTCCACCCTCCACCGAGGGACGCGGCCTGCTGCTGCTCCCCTCGGACGCCTCCGATGGCCCACTACCATCAACTTCTTCGGGAACCGGCGTGTTCCTCGCGACGCCTGACTGTGCTCCACCCCTACCCCACCCTCGCATGCATTTAGAGACATCAGATTCCGCCACCACCAACCCGATTTTGGCCACCATCCGATCTATCAGTGCTCCCAAATGAGTGGTGTTGAGAAGTCACACTTGTCTCGCATGTGCACTTAAGTCATAAAACTTACAAACTAAACTAACAAGTCACACAACTTGCGAACCCGTGCACCCGTGGTCATAAAACCGGTCAACTAGGTGGTTTTTGATCAAACCGGTCATAAACAAACTAAAATTTTACAAATAAAACCTTAAACTTATATTTTTATGTTGGCAGGTGTATAGGATGCTCACGAGGAAAGTTGGCAGTGGCTTCCAAGCACATTGGAGCTCATTTTGTGAAAATTATAAAAAAATATTTTTAAGACTAAAAAATCTTAAAAAAATCAGGCACAAACATTTATACATTCCGAAGGTACTCAAAAACTTTTAGACAAAAAACATTTTATATTGTGAAATACGAAAACAAAACTCCGATAGAAATATGTGCTTTTTATACTATATATAGCTGGGAATTTTATTTTTTATACTATATAATCACCGGGCGCATCAGGTTCAATTGGGATTGGGCTGCTCGGGGTAGGTGTATTTTTTCTAATTAAACAAAACCTAGCAATGGTATTGGTGCCCCGTGGCCCACAAGTCAGCGTCACTGAACGACAGCGCGCACACTGATAGCACACTGATAGCGTATTGGTGATATATTATAGATCCACATATTTGTTATGTATGCTTCAGGTGTGCTAACATTTGTTACTGAAGTTTGTACTTATATATATATATATATATATATATATATATATATATATATATATATATATATATATATTCTCCATTATTGACTGTCTATAGAAAAACATGCTAACATCTAGTCTTATCTATATAGAATCAAAAATTTGTTCTGTAGAAATATGAGGGGTTATTGTAAAATTTTAGTTTGTCTATAACCGGTTTTGGTCAAAAACTACCCAGTTGACCGTTTTTATGACCACGGGTGCACGGGTTTACAAGTTGTATGACTTGTTAGTTTAATTTGTAAGTTATATGACTTAAGTGCATATGCGAGACAAGTTGTATGACTACCAGTGCCATTTACTCTAGGACACACCCTCGATTGCTTCGAAGGCTTGCTCTGAGCACGGCAGCACTGCTGCGAGCAGTGGAAGGAGGTGCTACCATCGGCAGCGTCGCTACTACAGGCCGCCCCGGTGTTGCTACCACCAGTTACCAGTTTGAATCATAGGGGGGAATTTTGTGCTACAACCATTTCTTGGATTTTAAATCATAGGAAGAATTTTTTTGCTAGAAACGCTGTATGATTTCGCATCATGAAGAATTTTTTTGCTATAACCGTTTTGCGGTTTTGCATCATATGAGTCTCTTCAGAGGATCTCTCTAGAATTTGTTTGCTATGATGTCACAAATTTTTTGCTACAATCTCTATGGTTTCTCGTTGCTAAGGGAAATTGCCCTTTTTCATGGTAAATTTTTCGATCACTTCAAGCCACCTAGGGCAAAAATGAAAGCAAAATGGAGGGTTTATGTTCTTTGTTTAGCCTTTTTTCAGTGTCTTTCTGGGATGTTGAGGCAACGGCTATATCTTGACGTAAAAATAAGGTCATCCCCGTCCTATCCTCGCTCTGGTCGGTGGATGGCGCGTGGAGTGGTGTGTCCGGCAGATCTCTTGGAACCCCGGTCATTTTTTCTATTCATAAATGTGGTTTGAGGTTAGTCTCTTCCGATCTGCGGTTGTCATCTTCGTTTATGGTTGTTGCTCTGGCGTGCTAGACCTATGAGGGTCTTCGCACTACTAGTTCCAGTCTATCTATAGTATAACAAACTCGACTACGACAAGCTTTGCCCCGGCTCCGCTGATAGAAGGGCGAAGACGGTTGCGCGTCTTTGGCCCGTGCTAGTGTCTGTAGTCGTTGCGAGGTGATCCAAGGATTTATTTGTAATTTTTATTACTTTTGTGACTCTTTCTAATGCTCTGAATGAATATTGATACATCGGTGAAATTTCTTGAAAACAATATATGCATGATATAATTCTTGGTGAAAGACAAATCTCGAAAAATGTGCGTGCCTTAGACATTGGAACCGAGAGAGTATTGACTTCTTCTTTGTGCTACTTTGAGGGAGTAACGATTATAAAATTTGTTATAGTTGATATAATTATTTCTAGATTTACTAGGTGGAAAAGGTTTTGACTATGCACGTACGTTTGGTTAAAAGATACTAATAATCAGAAGCCATAACTTGGAGATCTTGCTATAATAAATAATATGAATGAAAGTAGTAGGAGCATATGGCCATTTATTTCTTGATTACCTTATTAATCAGTGCAGATTGCAGAGGAGTATATGGTATTTCTTGATTCGGTAGCATCCCATACCTTTTTTTTTTTTGCAATTGACGCAGCGTGGTGCCGACGACTATATAAGTCATCGGGGCTGCGAGGGCCAGATGTGATCGCATCGAAGAATTCTCCAGAGATATTATTCTAGTAACAATGTCAATAACAGCGATCCTCTTCCTGGTCATACTGCTGGGCGTCGGCCATCTGTCGGTCGCTGCGCCCACGGACCCCATGGACGTCGCGGCCATGCGGGCCATCGCCAAGTCAACCGGCGCCGACAGGACGCTGGGCTGGGGCGTCAAATCGGCTGATCCATGCGACGGCACCTGGTCAGGCGTCCAGTGCGACAAAGATCTGGGCCACGTCACCGCCATCAGCGCCAGCCGTGCCGGCCTCAACGGCACTCTCTCCGGCACCGACCTCGTCGACCTCAGGCAGCTCGCGGAGCTCGATCTCAGCTTCAACTGCCTTGGCGACGACCTCCCCATCCTCCCAAGGCCGCTCAACCTCTTGACAAACCTCAACTTGCAGTCAAATTGTTTTCTGAACATGCCGAAAGGCTTCTTCAACTCCTACCCTTTTCTCGAGACCGTCGTTCTCGACGACAACATGGTCATCTTGGGGGACATCACGGAGGTGCCGCCCTGCCCCGCCCTCAAAAGCTTCTCGGCCAACAATGTCACCATCTGGGGAAAACTCCCGGTCTACTTCGGCAACGCAACACTTTTCCCAGCCCTCGAGAGCGTCTCGCTCGCCAGGAACCAGCTCTGGGGTGTGATACCCCAGTTCTTCGGCGAGAACAGCAACATCAAGTTCCTCGACATCAGCACACAGGATGATGACGGCTACACCGACAAGCTCACCGGCCGTCTAGGTTTCGTCCCCGACATGACCGGACTCGTCGAGATCCACTTGGCTGGCAATACATTCTTCGGCCCACTGCCAGATGTCTCCGGGCTTGTCAATCTCAAGGTGTTTGATGCCGCCGACAACCAGTTGTGCGGTCCGGTCAATTTGCCCTCCGCCGTTGCGGTGAATGTAAACGGAAATCCCAAAATCGGCAAGAGCTGCCCGTAGGACATCGTGTCTCAATAAAATTGTCGTTTTTTATTTATTTAGCAAGAGTCATTTTATTATCGACCACAAAATTTTGGATCGACTGTTAGGATAAGACGATGTGATCGAGTGACCGTTGTATCTTTTCTTTTTCTTTTGAGATTGCATCTCTCTGACTAGTGACTACATATGTGAACAATGCTAGTTAGCGTGGAGTTGAAAACTGAGGTGTCCACCAGCCAGTGCAAAATAGCACTATCTGAGAAAAAAGTGTTGTGTCAATAAAGAAATTGTATTATAATGTCCTTCTCATATCCACCAATGTGTGCAAATTGCTTGTGCGAAAATAACTTAGTTGCAAATCTATATGAACCCTTACTATCAAAGTAGAGTTGATGATACCCGCAAAAAAATTAGTTGATAATTACTAATAGATCAGTGGAATTTCGCAAAAAAAAATAATACAGTTGATGAAACCTCTCGGCCACATGTCGCTACTAAGAAAAACATCAAGACTCAAATCAAGTTGATACCGAAAAAACTAGGACACAAATCCTCTTTTCCATTAATGCACGATCTCCCGAGCAAAAAATAAAAATAAAAAACCATGACATAATCTCTGCCGAGCAAACAATCAGGGTGCAATTCCTCAGGTTAACAAGTTAATTTCATTCGGCTGCCTTTTTTAGATGAAAGGCTCAAATGGCCCGGGTTTCAATTAATAAACAAAAGTACAAACTCGCTAGTTAGACTGACCCTTGGACGGTTTAGATTCAGATTTTGTATCACAACTCACAAGAGCATCCATTTCAGACCTAGATGTACCTCGTGCACGGCTGCTCCAAGGGCACTGTAGTAGTGTGATAGTCGGGGAACGTGTGCCAAGGTGTCCCCCTCAATTTAGTTTATTGAATCTTATACATGCTATAATCTAAACACTAGACATAGTAAACAAGGAGTACCACTAAACCAAAACATTTCGGTTATCATACTAGGCTTGTTGGCTAGCCAAAATATTGGTGGAGCATTTGCACGCCCATGAATTAGGCACATTGGCAAAAAGCGCCCGTTGTGTTTAGCCTGCAGCTAGGCATTTAGATTTATACATGATATTCGAACATAAAATGAGCATAAAGTTCAAATATCACCAACATGCCAGGATTACACACGCACGCAGTCTCCTGGAAACCTAGTTCTATCCTTGCAAATGCACGCGAGAAGAAACTCATAAAAAATGATACAATGACAGGGTTTGCTGACGCGCTCAACTTGCGCCTTTTCTCCCTTTTCCTTTTATTCAACATCCAAGAAAGGACTCAACAAACGCCCCTAAAAACCTGCCATGATCCACATTGAGTGTGCCATCCTACGTTCAAGTTCTAGGATCAAGGGGCGTGTTGTACCGTATCTTATGCCTAACTGAAACAACTACTTGATCGCAAAGTGGAATAAGCACGCTTCTGGAACAACAATAACCACCAGGGCGACCAAGACACTAGATGTGCTCGACGCAGAGAGGGAGCTTGAAAGGATACATATGTCGTCTAGAGGGGGGTGAATAGGCGATTAAATCTTTTCCGAGAGTGGCTCGACAAAGACGGAATTAAACTAGCGTTTACTTTGTCAAGCACAAAACCTAGAACAATCTAGGGTTCACCTATGTGCACCAACAACTTATGCTAAGCAATACAAACAATTATGTGATAGCAAGATATATACTTTAAGCATAAAGGCTATCACAAAGTAAAGTGCATAAGTAAGAGCTCGGGTATAGAGATAACCGAGGCACGCGGGGACGGCGATATTTTACCGAGTTCCTCCCAACATGGAGCACGTCTCATTTGGATAGGGGGTGGTATCTAACCACCTACGCCACAAAATGCCTCCCTTATTCTCCGATGAATCTCACCCCAATGGGATCGATCCAGGCTTCCACTATCGGTGCTCTTGTCGGTAGCAAACTGAACCTCTCACAAGGTTGGGGCACTTCTCCACAACTTAATTGGAGGCTCCCAATAAACGCCACCAAGGCCACAAGGTTGGGGCACTTCTCCAGAACTTAATTGGAGGCTCCCAACAAACACCACCAAGGCCTCAACCTGCAACACAACAAACCGTCTAGGGTTCCAAGAACCCAAGAGTAAAAAGCTTCTCACCTTTCACTCAAACGAATCCTCACCGAGAACTCAAACCGATGCACCAAATGCAATGGCAAGAACACAAGAAGTGCTCAAATCATTCTCTCCCAAATTCCACCAAAGCTACAAAAGCTTGTGGGGGAATAAGAGAGGAATAACAATGGAGGAAATCCACAAAAGATCTAGATCCCAAGATGTTCACCTCACATAGAGGAGAGATGGATTGGTGGGATTGTAGATCTAGCTCTCCTCTTTCAAATCGCTAAAGTATATGCAAGAATCAAGGAGGGATTGAAGGGGGAGCAAGCTCAAGAGGGTCAAGAATGGAGGAGAAAGCCTGTTAAACTCAAGCAGCGACATTGGGGAAGAAGGGCCCATTTTTATAGGCCCACAGATTTCTGACCGTTTTCTGCCCGTTGGGGAAAAGTCAGACTGGAGACTCCGGTCTATACCGGAGATTCCGGCCCAACCTCCGGACTAGCCTCCGGACCACCTATCAGACTGTTCCAGGCTGAATTCTGGAGCCCCCTCCGGGGACTCCAGGGGACACTCCGGACCACACCGGAGACTCCGGTCCATGCAGACCGGAGACTCCGGTCTGGACCAAAAAGAGGCAAACTTCAAATGGCGATATCTAGAGTTTGGAAACTCCGATTGACCCGAAACCAATTTTGTTGGAAAGAGGACAACAAGAGTTACCCAGCAAAAAGTGAAATACCTCTCTTGTTAGAAAATATTGGATACCACCAAGAGAGAATATTTCATGTATTATAATGTGAAATACCTCTCTTGGTGAGAAACCGGAATAACCTCAAAGATCAAAAACACAATATGATATAAAGTGAAATCCGTTTTGATGAACTAGAGCTTGTTATGAATATTACCACAAGCTCTAGAACCTCACATGGATAAGATCCAAATAACAACCAAGAAAGGATGATGCTAAGTATGCAAAGGTTTGAACTCTCTCGGAAGGATATGATCGAGTTACTCACTTGAGAGCCCCTCTTGATAGAAAGGTTGTCTATCCTATAAACCGGTCTCCCCAACTAACACCACGAGACCGGTAAGAAAGAAACCGTATCAATATCATACCTTTGACTTGCGCATATTCCACTTGATCTTGATGTATGCGATCTTGTCCTTCTCAAGATGGAACCCCTTTCTAGATTGCTCTTGCACGCACTTGCTTGATGAAGACTTGCAAGTTGCTCCCCCATACGACATGGGAAAACCTTTACTTTGACCTTGTCTTCATTGATCCATGATCACCGCGGATGGCAAGCTTCAAGCATGATATCTTCTATATATGGCACATCTTTAGCTTGCACAACATTACTTCTAGCACCATTTGGATTATGTATTGAAGATACAAATGATGAACTCTATCTTCTTATTCAAGACACCCTTGCATAAGGCTTAACTCTCACATGACCAATCTGTGAATCACTCTTTGAACACCTTGGTCACCACTTGATCCTCTTGACTTTCTTATTCTCCAAACCTTGAAGCCAACATATGGTTCAAGCATTGCCTATGGACAATTCCTACAAGTACAACTTGATACACGCATTAGTCCATAGAGATTGTCATTAATTACCAAAACCATACATGGAGGCCCACATGTTCTTTCAGAGCTTTCCAGGAGCTTCAAGACTGAGTTTCCTGCATTCCAGATAGCCACGTCGTCACGGAACTTCGGCATCATGCCCAGGGCCAGCCCATAGGGTGGGATAGAGGAGAGCTCGCCCTAAGCCGTGATCTAGAGCCCTGTACTACGACTTGTTTATTATGTATCCATATTAATCTACTATATTTGACGTCCAGCAGTGTAGAATAGTTCTAGAAATATCTCTAAGGAACAGAGGGATTATATCTCTAAGGTTTTTTCTAGAGTAGGGGGGCCATTGCCCCCTTGAAGTGATGGAGTGATGGAAGTTGCGCCATGAACATTGGAATCTCTCTTTGATGTTGTTTCGTAAGAGGATGTTTCAAGTGATGGCAGCGAGTCGAACCCATAGTGCCACTGAGGGTGAGGATGGACATGTTGATACCAGTGACTTTACGGCGGCCATCACAATGGACACCAATCCACCCCATGCAACATTTCACATCCAGCTTGCTGCCAAGTTCTGTGGGTATCCAAGTCCCAGCCATCAGCATAAGGGGCTCGACCTATGGATCTCATGGTCCGTGGTCATAGTCTGCAGAAACTCCCTATAGCATCGGCGGATGGCAACATCAGTATCCACAGAGAGGTCGACCACTGCTACTGACCCCTGTAGCAGGTTTCCAAAGAGACGGACGACCATGAGCCTAGATAGTTGGGCGAGTGACGCGGGACGACTCCAGTGATCTAGTTATGGTCAAAGTAGAGATCATTCAGCCCGTGGAAGTTAGTGAATTCTAGCATGGGACATGTGAAGCTTTTGTAGCCGAGGATGAGGAATGCAAGCGAATGCGCCTGATCAGTGATGGAGTTGATTGACCGAGTAAGTTGTTTGTTGCGAGTTCCAGTGTCATGGTCGGACTCCCTTTCATGCCAAAGAAAATGGATCAAGTTGTGGGAATAGGAAGCCCGTGGTGTTATATATGAAAAATACGTGCAACGTACCATTGATTCTAGCGTCGCTAGAATGGAACGGTCTAAGAAAGTGGAGAGAATGGATGTAATCGGGCAGAGCCCATCCAACAATCGTCGTGTTATTGCTAATGTTGAGTTCTTAATGGCTAGGCACTCTGGTGAAAAAGAACTCGGGCATCCTTGTAAAAGCGTTGTTGTCGACACATAGGGGCGAGAGCTGAGGCAGATCCATGAGCAGAAGCACACCAGTGAAGGTGTTACCTCCGAGAAGCAGCACCTCCGGCCTGGTGGAACAGTGTGCCGAGCTGGACCATTCGGACGGTTCGACCCGCTCCGCGTCGCTCCCGCAGGCGACCGGAGCAGCAGCCACAAACCCTAGCTCCCGGCCCGTCTCCCTCCTCCCCCTCCCCTCCGCCGCCGCCGGCGAGCGCCGCCGGGCAAAGCCCGCGCGGTTCCGGCGGCGGCGGGCCTTCCTTTCCCCGACGCAGGAAGTTCCGAGCGGGGCGGAACTTCTTCATGGCGGCGGTGTGTCTCGGCAGAGGCCGGCGAGGCCTGGCACGGCGGCGGCCGGCGAGCGGCGTCGGGGGCGACCTCTCGCAATTGGAGGCGGCGGCGAGTACCTGGGGTGGCTGTGCGGCGCTGCGGTGACGCGGCGGCGTCCTCTCTGCTCCGTGGTGGCGGCTCTGCCTGGGGAGACGCGGGAGAACATCGCGTCGGTCTGGAGGTGGTGGCGGTGGAGAGGCACGCGCGAGCGGGAGTTGGCGGCGACGGCGGCGGCTCTACTGCAGCACATCGGCAAGGGCTTTACGGGCTCTATTCTGGGCCCGGCCGGGCCTCGACGGGCCTGGTGTGACCTTACCGATGTGTCCGGTCTGTAACCGCTTATGGTGGTGGATGTTGATCTCATCCGGGAAGCTGCGGTGCTGCTGCCCTCCTGCTCCATGGATTCGAGCCTATGGGCTGGGATCCAGAGCTTGCCTAACCACTCCGCCTTGCAAGCCGCACGGTGCGTCTTCTCGCGTGCCACGGGTTTGAGTTCGTGGATGCCGGGGCGGCGGCCCTGGAAGGAGAGGCTGGATGGAGGCTCTCGGCAAGCAACATCTCAGTGGTGGTGGCCAACCCTTTGGTCATTCGGATGGCAAGGGGCATGGCAGCGGGTGATCCTGGTGTCGGTGTGAGCGGCTCCCTGGTCAAGCTCTGGAGGACTCGTGCTGGCATGTTGGCCTTTCCCTCGGGTTGGGTTGTCCATTGGTATCTCCGATGGCATGGGGTGGATTTGAGCTAAAGCTCCGCGCTTTGGTGCTGGCAATGGTGACGCCTGCGGGTGCCACTACCCTCTTGGGGGCGTTGCTTTTTTATCCCCTCTATGACTGAGCTCCGAGTGAAAACTCTAGCCCAATGTGGGCTCGGCGGCGGCGGCGTGACACGTCGTTACCCTCTTGGGGGCGTCGTCGGGGAGCTCAGGTTCTATCTAGGTGCAGCTCGTGGAGTCTATGTCTCGACTTCAAGCTTCTTCGGCTTCAATGTGTTCGATTGTCTAGGTTGCCCCAGTTGGGCGTGGCGTCTCCTGCTTTCTCTTTTGTTTATCTTTGTGACTTGCTTGTAAAGAGGATCTCCTCTCCACTTTGTATCGGTTTGGCCGTTTGGCTTTATTTATAAAGCGGGGCGAAAGCCTGTATCGAGAACAGTGTGTCATTCTCGGCCGCTAACACTATGTATCTCGTATTGCGAGACATGGTGTAGGACTCAGCTTGTAGGAACTCTTCGGTGTATGCTGGTTTTTCTGTTTCCGCTTTTTATTTCCTTTTTCTGTTTCATTTTTTCTATTTCGTTTTGTTCTTCTCTTGTTAAATTTTTTCATTTTACCTTCCATTTCTTTATGTCTCTCTCTTTTGTGTTTTAGTCGGTGAAAAAATTAAAATCTAAACCATTTTAATTAGAACCTTTTAAATTCATAACAATCTTCAAAACCGAATATTTTTGATTCATAAACAATTTTAATATATAGACCTTTTCAAAATCATAATCAACGTTTTGAATTTTTGAAATATGAACCTTTTATCTAGCGAATAATTTTAAAAACTGAACTTTTTTACTCATGAACAATTTTAAAATCTGAACAATTTTACCTGATGAATAATTTTAAAATCTGAACCTTCTTGAAATCAAGAACAAATTACAAAATTAAATTGTGAACATTTTTTAAATTTGAACCTTTATTAAAATCATGAACATACCTTTTTAAATAAGTTAAATATATAAAAAATAACTTTGGAATATTCAAAATTTGCTTTTTTTTAACATTTATTTTTAATAAAATAAAAAATTTGGTGTACATTCACAACTCCAATTTAGAAGAGAAACAAGAACGTTCACCCTAGCAAGCAAAAACAAAATACAGTCTAAACAAATACTAGGATTTGGGCTGCTGCTGCTGCCGCCTGGAGCGGATGCCGGATGGGCCGGCCTTTTTTTTAGTTTTGCTACCTTCCTTTGTTGGTATAGTTCGCTGAAGGGAATATGCCCGAGAGGCAATTAAAAAAATAGTTATTATCTTATTCCTTGTTTATGGTAAATGTTTATTTTGCATACTACAATTGTATTAATTTGGAAACACCTTAATACATGTGTGTTTAATAAACAAATAGAAGGTTCCTAGTTATGCCTCTCTTATAAACTAGCTCGTTGATTAACAAGATGATCAAAGGTTTCCTGACCATGGACATTGGATGTTGTTAATAACGAGGTCACAACATTGTTGGAATGATGTGATGAACATTCATTCGAAGTATAACATTACGATTAAAGTCATTGAGTTTATATTGCTATACCATCATACGAAGTAATCCTAGTTCTTAGACCATGAGATCATATCAATCACTAACACTGAAAGAGTATCTTGATAACATCAAACGTCACACCGTGATAGGGTGACTATAAAGGTGGGTTCAGTGCTACGAGGGTGTTATGTAGAGGCTCATGGATCAAGAGTGGAATTTGTCCATCCCGGTGACGGATAGATATACTCTGGGCCCTCTCGGTGATATCACATTAGTTAGCTTGCAAGAAAGTGATGTGATCACTAGAATATTATATCACGGGAACAAGAAAAGAGTACATGTCGGTAACGAGATCAGACTAGGTGGAGATACCGATGATCGAATCTCGGACATGTAATATATCGCGAGACAAAGGGATTGAGTTACATGTGTAAAAGGTCCTCACGATCACAGAAGTCATCATTGAATGTGTGGGAGTCAGTACGGATCTCCAGGTCTCGCTGCTGATTATTGATCGGAGAGGGATCTCGATCATGTCTGCATTATTCACAAACCATAGGGTTACACACTTAAGGGATACTGACACCATTTGGAGCAAATAAGATGCCAAAGAAAAGATTATGAAAGAGCTGGAATTGTTTTAATAAAAATTGAAATTGTTTCGGGTGAAATTGCTGAAACTGGTTCTACATGTGATATTGAAATGTTGCAAGGGGTTTTATGTGAATGTTTGTTAATTAATGTAATTAACAAAATTCTGAATAAAATAAATAAAATAGTTTTATTAAATGAGATCTTGCATTAAATTTGGTAGAAATTTAATGGAGGTGAGTGGAATTTTGAGAGAAGGCATGTTTATGTGAGTGGAGGCTTTTTATTTTGAATGGGAGCTCCACCCACATGAATGTGGAAGAGGTGGGGGTATCCACCATGGCTTCCACGCCATGCCCTTTGGGCTTCCCCCCTCTCCCTATAAAAGGCCCTCCTCTGCTCCTCTCATCTCACATCTTCTCGTGAAGGATCTCTCCCCCCTCTAGAATTTCCCCATGGTCTCGAATCATCGAGATACATCTTCTCAGTAGCTTTTTTCTAGAAGGATTTCTTCCTTTCGCTGCTTCGCTGGAGCGATGGTGCGGACGTTGTCGGGATACCCAAACGTGTGTGTGATCACGGATGCACCGCTGCTTTGCGGTGCTGGACTTGATGGTGCTGGACCTGCTGGACTTCATCACGATCTTGAGATCGGCAAGAGATCGACTACATCACCAAAGAGTTCATACTCGAAAAGCTTTTAGGTCTTAGAGGGGATGTATTATTTTGATATATATCCACCCGTTGCTTGTATCTAGATAGATGGATCTTGGTGCATATAGTTCCCATCGTAGGATTTTTTTTCTTTTCTATGCTGCGAACCCAACATTCGCTACATTTTCTTTGCACCTGTTTGACTCGGCCGACAGAACCTTGCTACCGCTTCCTTATCGAAATAGGTTTTACACTCAGCTATATTAATATAGCGACCACCCAATAGAACTGGCAAGCAATGCTGGAGCAAACAACACAAGTCACGCCCAAAAAGAAAACAGAAGAAAAAAAGAGCAAATAAAGCCGAAACCGATGATACGATGAAAACGGAGATAACTCATAAACGTTGCATCCTCCGGAGAAGTATCACCACGCTCCTAGCACTCTAAAGCGTCGCATAACAAGCAGCACCTCCAAGAAGGAAATCAACGATGACGATGCTGCTACTCAGACTAGTCCTTGGATTTTCCCTAGTATGCTACGGGAGGTGGAAAGAGGTACACCCGACACCCTTCGGGAAAGACGGTGACACCTTCAGGCATCACCGCGTCGGTGTCAAGAAGACAAGGATTTCTCCCGACCCCTCAAACAAACCACACTCCCGAACACTTTGAACTGCTCCACCAAGCTCACTGCCCACCAACTAATGTTTACGCACTTCTATTCTTGTAGACAGTTGTTGGGCCTCCAAGTGCAGAGGTTTGTAGAATAGCAGCATGTTTCCCTTAAGTGGATTACCCAAGGTTTATCAAACTCAGGGAGGAAGTGGTCAAAGGTATTCTCTCTCAAGCAACCCTGCAATCAAGATACAAGAAGTCTCTTGTGTCCCCAACACACCCAATATAGGTGCACTAGTTCGGCGAAGATATAGTGAAATAAAAGTGGTAACGGTGCCAGAAAATAGCTTCTGACTTGTTTTTGACGTGGGGTAACGGTGCCAGAGAAGACTTTGATGGAGCTTGACGTGGAGGTAAAGACTAAAGCAAGCAAGCATGCAACAGATCTAGTAGCAAACGGTGTTTCAATGCTTAGAAACAAGGCCTAGGGATCATACTTTCACTAGTGAACACTCTCTCATATAAATATCCTCTCTTCATGATACTAATCTTAACTACTCTCCGGTTGAACATTCTAATCCATGGTAGGGCTATAACAGCACACCTCAAAGTTCGCCTTTCCCAATCTAGATAACCCCACACTGTCACCTTGAGCGCTAGATGGTTCCAACAAACACCACAATTTCATAGAGACATCCAACTCCAAATATAACTCATAACAAATATTCAATCTAGCCAAAGTGCCACACACGGTATGCCCGCTATCACTTTCACACATGTGGGGAAAGCATAGATCTATTAAAGCACAAAGAGTATTTATGCAGACTCAAGCCTAGGTGCCACCATGGCGTGCACGCTGTCACTTTCACACACATGGGGAGAGCAGAGATCTAATGAAGCACTTGAGTAGCAAGGTAGATCTACTTGATTACAAAGCTCATGACCACAACAAGATCATGCATAGAGAGAGAGAGATGAACACATAGCTACTGGTAGAGCCCTTAGCCTTGAGGAAGAACTACTCCCTCCTCATCATGGGAATCAGGAACGGTGATGGAGATGGTGGTGGAGATCGATGGAGATGGCTCCGGGGGCACTTCCCCGTCTCGGCAGGGTGCCGAAATAGAGACTTTCTGTCCCCCGAATCTCCCCTTCGGTGGCGGCGGCGCTGTGGAGGTTTTCGTGGATTTCTGCCAGATGTTTTAGGGTTTTTTCCTCGGGTGTTTCTTATAGGCGAAGGAGGCAAGGTCGATGGAGGGCCAGCGGGCCCACACCCCCTGTGGGCACGGACTAGGGTGTGGCCACCCTGGTTTCCTTGTTCGCCTCGTCTTTGATTTTCTGTATCGCTCTGGAAAAAATATGAACTTTGGCTTTTGTCCTGTCCAATTCCGAGAATATTCATTTTTTAGCTTCCTGGAACCAAAAACAACAGAAAACAGGTAACTGACACTGTGGCATCTTGTCAATAGGTTAGTTCCAGAAAGTTTATAAAAACATCTCAAAGTATAGACAAAACAAAGCAAAGTAGATACTAAACAGGCATGGAACATCAAAAATTATAGATACGTTTACGACGTATCAAGCATCCCCAAGCTTAACTTCTGCTCGTCCTCGAGTAGGTAAGTGATAAAAAGAATAATTTTTGAGATGACATGCATCATCACAATAATGATCAAACCATTAGCAAGCATTAAAAGCTGGGATCAAAGAACTCTAAACATGATCATGAAAGATGGAGTTCTAATAGTAAGACAAAGTAACTATGCATGCAACA
Organism: Avena sativa; assembly: GCA_916181665.1. Taxonomy (NCBI): domain Eukaryota; kingdom Viridiplantae; phylum Streptophyta; class Magnoliopsida; order Poales; family Poaceae; genus Avena; species Avena sativa. The sequence continues at coordinate 294,193,109 of OV702296.1, forward strand.
TGAAAAGGTTACAAACAAAGATTCATGAATAACATGCATTGAAAAACATTTGTTTGTTTCATATACAGAAAACATGTCATAGTGGCATTCAGCTTGTACCTCATAGAGTAGCAAATAGATGCATAAGACTCCTTCAAAGTTCATAAGGGTGACTAGATACAGATAGCACAAGAACGAGTAATACACCAATATGCATCAATCAATAAGTTTTGGGACACTGCACATAGAACTAAGAATGGCAACTATGCTCTCTTAATGGTGCCTAATGGTAGAAGGTGGAGACTCAACATAATAGTGGAAAAAAGGCCCTTCATAAAGGGAAGCAGGGATTTCAAGTTTCAAAAAGAGCTTCCAAAAATTATGGTACTTGTTAGGTTTCAGCCCTCATTGCCCCTATCATAAGCATCTTGAAGTGATTAAGGTTAAAGTGAACAAACTACGGAGTATATTCTTAACAAAGTATAAGTTGGCAATCTCATGTCCCTTGAATACGAGGGCCACACCTCATGCTACTCAACTTCAGTCACCTGTAAGTTCTTGTGATAGTAAGTACATGTGTATCATAGAGAATGCCAACGGGGTACCCCTTGCACATGGTACAGGAGCTATCCCATGACCAAAATGACAAGGGAAGCAAACAATGAGCATCTCAACGATCTTTTTATTTACTATATGCATATCTTTTTATTGAGGATGCTTCATAGATAGCTCACTATGGTGATGCTGCAAGTTTCCACCATGATTAGACATGGCTTAGGCTAGCGGCCCAGGCGTTTCTCTAACACAGAATACAAACTCCATGGACTTACATGTTCCCTCTTTATTTCACACCGGTGACTTCCATATACAAAAGAGCATGATATCAACTGAGTACAAAGTACAAGTGCAATGTTGAAAACATTCCTCATGAAACATGGTTCTGCTAATTCCAACGTATAAGTGCAAGCATATACAACATAGATGACACAATTGGTTCAAGTTTATTAGGGGCAAGGAATATAAAGTGTGCCATCAAGTTCGTGAGAGATTTAATCACTAAGTTTTCACATAACAAAATACTTTTTAATTGGAAGATAGCTGAAAATAAGAATATACTTGGAATGGTGTAACACACCATGCATAGGAATTTATAGTGGACACTTTGGAATAACTTGGTTTTTGGGAGTTGGAAGCATGAGTGGAGCTTACTCATACAAGTGGAGGATAGCAAAAAACTGGGAGCAACCAACTAAGAGAGCAATAATGGCCATAATCATGCAAAGCAACAAAACATTACTAATCAAATCATAGAGTGGTACTACAAGTCAAGGACTAATTTATCATAGAGGCTATGGTGACTTGTTCATAGTCATAACATGGTGTGAGCATGTGCCAAGACAACCCAAACAAAGCATCAAAGGAGAATACCACAATATTATGCTTTTGTATGCTAAAACAACGCATGATTCCTTCAAGGCACATTAAGCAATCCTAATTGTTTCGAACAAGTCATGCTACAAAAATAATCACTAAGCATAAGGTCAAAAGAACATCTATCATGACATGATAAAGTATAAGCCACAGTCAAAGCAGGCTCACTTTTGTACCACTTAAGCATGAATCTTCCTACTCTTTTCCAACACCGAGCAACTTATTTGAAACAACTCACAAAGATAATAATCAATAAAGATCAGTGAGCTTGTCTCACAAATCCATAAAGAAGAACTAAAAAGTTCTAAGATGAAAGCACAATAAAACTAAGGCTAAACACAGTGCTAGCAAAAGAGAACACTCACAAGACAATAAGAATGAAAACTAGAGTGTTCTAGACAATGAAAACAGAGTGTGTCTCTCTCCACAAGAAGTGTGGTGTAACCAACCAACTTACTCAAGCAAACTAAGCAAAAGAAAACCTAAAACGAAAACTAAGACGCTCCAAGAACAACACAACTGTGCATGAAACAATAAAAACAAAGTGTCTAGAAAGGCCTGAGATTTTTATTGATGAAGAAGGGGATGCCTTGGGCATCCCCAAGCTTTGACGCTTGTACCTCTTGAATATTTCTTGGGGTGACACGGGGTGGCATCCCCAAGCTTGATATTTTGTCCATTCTTCATCTCATTACATCATTCTTTCTCTACACCTGAAAATTTTCCTTCATACAAAACTTCACACAATCTTCATTAGCAATAATAGTGTATTCAAAAGATAATAGACCCTTGGGTTTAGCTTTAGAACAGCAAAACTTTTCACTAAAAAGACAAGCTACTGTAGCAACTCCTTCAAAAAGCTCAATTCCCCAAAAGAGAACTCAATAAGGAATCAATAAGAAGCAAATGCAAATAATGGCAGAAATCTGTCAAAATAGACCAGCATGTAGAAACTGATTTTTTCAAAGATCTTCTGTTTCTCAAATCAAAAATAGTTGAACTAATGAAAGTTAGCTAACATCAGGGGGATTTATTCATAAAACATAAGCTCAATCTGAGTTACAGAGACTCCTCACGATTTTTTATGGTGGAGGACAGAAATCTATTTCGGGACAGCAACTCCCCAAATCTTACTTCCTTCTCATTAGAGGTCATTCTTGGCACAAAAAGCAAACAAAAGGATAGGAGAGGTCATTACTGAAGTAACAACTTCCAATACTCAAGGAAACTCTTGGGTTATCTCTTAACAAGTACTTTTATTTACCGCCTTTAAGTTAGGCTTGATAGTTTGAGAAGATGCTCACATAAGAAATATGAATTAAAGTAAAAGAGAGCATCAAGAAGCAAATTCAAAACACATTTAAGTCTAACCCACTTCCTATGCATAGGAATCTTGTAAAGAAACAAGTCATGAAGCACAAAACAACAACCATAGGAAAGCAAAACAAGTGCAACTTCAAGATTTTCAACTTAAAACCATGTTTCCCTCTCTCATAATAACTTTCAGTAGCATCATGAATAAAATTAATAATATATCTATCGCATAAAATGTTCTTATCATGAGCCACATGCATATTATTACTCTCCACATAAGCAGAGTCATCCTTATTGATCATAGTGGGAGCAAATTCGACAAAATAGTTATCATTAATATTCTCATCACCATAATCATCAAATATAGGAGGCATATTGTAATCACAATAAATATTCTCCTCAATAGTAGGTGGACTGAAAATATCATATTCATCATTGCAATCATCATATATTGGAGGTAAACTATCATCAAAGAAAATTTTCTCCTCTATGCTTGGGGGACTAAAAATATGATGCTCATCAAAACCAGCTTCCCCAAGCTTAGACTTTTCCATAGCATTAGCAACAATGGTTTCCAAAGAATTCATACTAATAACATTGCTATTAGCATGCCCAATATAGGTGCACTAGTTCGACGAAGAGATAGTGAAATAAAAGTGGTAACGGTGCCAGAAAATACCTTCTGACTTGTTGTTGACATGGGGTAATAGTGCCAAAAAAGACTTTGATGGAGCTTGACGTGGAGGTAAAGACTAAAGCAAGCAAGCATGCAAGAGATCTAGTAGCAAATGATGTTTCAATGCTTAGAAACAAGGCCTAGGGATCATACTTTCACTAGTGAACACTCTCTTATATAAATATCCTCTCTTCATGATACTACTCTTAACTACTCTCCGGTTGAACACTCTAATCCATGGTAGGGCTATAACAACACACCTCAAAGTCCGCCTTTCCCAATCTAGATAACCCCACACTGTCACCTTGATCACTAGATGGTTCCAACAAACACCACAATTTCATAGAGACATCCAACTCCAAATATAACTCATAACAAATATTCAATCTAGCCAAAGTGTCACACACGGTATGCCCGCTATCACTTTCACACATGTGGGGAAAGCATAGATCTATTAAAGCACAAAGAGTATTTATGCAGACTCAAGCCTAGGTGCCACCATGGCGTGCACGCTGTCACTTTCACACACATGGGGAGAGTAGAGATCTAATGAAGCACTTGAGTAGCAAGGTAGATCTACTTGATTACAAAGCTCATGACCACAACAAGATCATGCATAGAGAGAGATAAACACATAGCTACCGGTAGAGCCCTTAGCCTTGAGGAAGAACTACTCCCTCCTCATCATGGGAATCAGCAACGGTGATGGAGATGGTGTGGAGATCGATGGATATGGCTCCGGGGGCACTTCCCCGTCCCGGCAGGGTGCCGGAACAGAGACTTTCTGTCCCCCGAATCTCCCCTTCGGTGGCGGTGGCGCTGTGGAGGTTTTCGTGGATTTCCGCTAGATGTTTTAGGGTTTTTGCCTCGGGTGCTTCTTATAGGCGAAGGAGGCAAGGTCGGTGGAGGGCCAAGGGGCCCACACCCCCTGTGGGCGCGGCCTAGGGTGGGCCCCCACCCACCTAGGGTGTGGCCACCCTGGTTTCCTCCTCCGTCTCATCTTCAATTTTCTTTATCGCTCAGGGAAAAATATGAACTTTGGATTTTGTCTCGTCCAATTCCGAGAATATTCATTTTTTAGCTTCCTGAAACCAAAAACAATAGAAAACAAGCAACTGTCACTATGGCATATTGTCAATAGGTTGGTTCCATAAAGTGTATAAAAACATCTCAAAGTGTAGACAAAACAAAGCAAAGTAGATACTAAACAAGCATGGAACATAAAAAATTATAGATACGTTTACGACGTATCACCATCACACGCCACCACGGTCTTGGAGTCGCCACCGCCATCTCACCATGACCTATGATGCGAGGCTGGTAAGACCAAAAGGAGGAGCTTTGGTGAGGGTCAGTGGAACAACAGCACACGGGAGGGCTGATACGCCCAATTTGCATCACCTTTCTATATCATAATTTACCTCTATTCATTGATATATATATATATATATCTTATTATGAGGTACTACTTGTGGTTTTCATCTGTTTATGCATGTTGGATGATTCTTGGAGGATGAACTGCCGGAGTCTGGATTCTGATGGAAAAGAAGGCGTTTCGGTGCAATTTCGCGAAGATCAGAAAAATACCAGAAAAATATGGGAAAATATTATTTTTCCAAAAGATTGAGGAAGCAAGAAGGAGGAGCGAAGAGGGGCTGCAGGGGGGCCCACACCCCCTAGGCAGGGGTCCCCCCTGGGCCGCACCTAGGGCAGATGTGGCCCACCTGCCGGCTCCCGACTCCGTCCCTTCGCCTATATCTTCCCTACAAAACCCTAAGGCTAGGGGAGCGACAACAGATAGATTTCCGCCGCCTCTGGTGTCGGAAAACACCAAGAGAGAAAGATCTCTACAGCAGACAGATTTCTGCCGGGGGAATCCCTTCCCAGAGAGGGGAGACTGTTGCCATCAACACCATCATCAAGCTAGGCTTCATCGGGATCATCATCATCCACACCATCATCTCCACTAGCACCATCATCACCACTCCATCCCGATCTAACAATTGTGTTGGATATTGCTTTAGTTCATTAGGGGAAACCTTCCCGGTGTTAATTACTATTGTAGTTGATGCTTGTGAGTGGAACCATTGGATTATTGTTTCTGTTCAGATTGTTATCCATTACCATATCATCTTTGATCTTTATCCATATGATGTCTTGTGAGTAGTTCGTTGAGTTCTTGAGGACATGGGAAAGTCATGTTGTTAGTAGTGAATCTGTGTTGAGTTATTATTCAATGGTTTAGTATTTAAGTTGCGGTTCTATTCTTCTAGTGGTGCCATGTGAACATCGACTACATGATACTTCACCATTTATGGGTCTAGGGGAGTGCATTGTGTATTTGGCTACTAATTGTGGGGTTGCCGGAGTGACAGAAACCTGAACCCCCGTTAGGACCTTTGCACATGGGAGTATAGGATCTCAGAGTTTAAGGCTGTGGTTAGATTTATATCTTAATTACTTTCCTGTAGTTATGGATGTTTGTAGGGGGTTTAACCACAAGTATGTATTAATCCAAGTAAGGTCGGTATGTTAGCACAAGTTCACCCACACAACACTTACAACATCAGAGACGAGTACTCAGCTATTTGAAGCGAAAGCACTTGTCAGAATTCCCATGTGTGCTCAAGAATCGTTGGTCCTTATAAGCATTTCCACTGGCTTGTCCTTTGCTAAGAAAGGATTGGGCCACTTGCTCCGTTTGTTTGTTACCTTTGTTACTTGCTCTTTGTTTTGTTGCCTTATCAGAAAACCACTAAAAAATCTGTTTTCTAAGTATTCACAGGGATTTCCCGCTCCATACCATTTTTCAGCACCTTCCGCTCCTCGTTGGGATCAACACTCCTATTTATCAAAAGTACTGCGATACACCCATATACTTGTGGGTCATCAAGACTATTTTCTGGCGCCGTTGCCGGGGAGTGAAGCGCTATTGAAGAGTGGAGCTGGTAAATTAAGCTTCTACTGTGAGTATTGTTTTTGTTTGTTGCTTTGTTTCCAATATGGATAACCCACTTGTTTTTTTTGGGATAACTACTAGCACTGAAAGGGTAGTAGAGGAACCACTACCTGTTGAGATAGATCCTTTTAAGATACCTACAAGTATTGTTGATCGTGTTATGGATAATTATTATTTAGGGGATGGAACTGTCCATCCTGGTGATCATTTGATTTTTATCCATGAATTATGCGGGTTGTTTAAGTGTGTAGGTATCACAACTGAATAGGTGAAGAAGAAGTTACTCTCCATATCCTTGAAAGAGAGAGCTGAAGAATGGTATAAGCTGCTAAAGAATGGACAATCCATGGAATGGGAGGAGATGGCATCTCTCTTTTACTCTAAATTTTATCCTCCCAGTGAGATTCATAAGGATATAAATCTTATATATAACTTTTGGCCTCTTGATGGAGAGAGTACAGCTCAAGCTTGGGGGATATTGAAGTTACTAATGCTTAAATGTCCTATTCATAAACTCCCTAACAATATTATTATCAATAACTTTTATGCTAGGCTTTCTCTTCATGATAAAGATTTACTAGATGCTTCTTGTGGTGGATTATTCACACATATGAAGGAAGAAGCTAAATGGTATTTACTAGACCGTATTCAATAGAACACTAAAGCTTGGGAGAATGACAAAGGAATAAAGTCAGGTATAAACTATGATTATGAATTCATTAAATCCTTTATGGGAATTGATGGCTTCCGTGATATTAGTAATGAGTTTGGTCTTGATTCTCAAAGTATTGCCAACTGTTTTAAGGACTTTGTCTCTTATATAGAAATTCCCAAGAAGAAGTGGAATAAGTACCATGCACCTCATAAAGATGTTGTTAGTCATGTTCCTGTTAGAAGTACTGAAGTTTGTGCTATTGATCATATTGTGCCTGAACCTTATGTTGAGAAAATACCTTTACCAGCTAAAGTAAAGGAGTATTCTATGATTATTAGTGCAAATAACAAAGATACAATGAAAACTGTGGAGCCTGGTGAGCAAATTAATGATGAACCTGTGGTAGCTATTGTGAAAGACACTGTCATTAGAAATATAGAGGATGAGCACATTGTCTTCTGTGAAGAAACTTCTAATATTATCTCTCATCCTAGTGTAGCTAGAAAAACTAATGTTCATGTGATTTCTGTTAAAATTGGTGATCATTGCTATTATGGTTTGTGTGATATTAGTGCTAGTTCTAGTGCTATTCCTTATGAGCTGTAAAGGGAAATTATGCATGAGATTGGTCCTTGTGAGCTTGAGGACATTGATGTGGTTATCCACCTTGCTAATAAGGAAACCATTTGCCCCATTGGCATTCTAAGAGATGTGGAGGTTCTTTGCGGTAAGATTAAGTATCCTGCTGATTTTCTAGTGCTTAATTCAGCAGCTAGCAAAACTTGTCCTATCATTTTTGGTAGACCTTTCTTGAACACTTGTGGAGCTATTATTGATTGTAAGAAGGAAAAAGTTCTAACTAAGTTTGATGGAGATTTTTATGAGTTTAACTTTTCCAAATTTCCTAAATCTCCTTGTGAAAATAGCTTGCCTAATAAAGATTTCAGGATGGAACAACTTGCTTCTATTGATCCAGTCTATGACCTTGGACCTCTTTTTGATGACTGTAAGTATGCTTATTCTGATGATAAAGTTGTTGCCAGTGATAGTTATATTGTAAAAATTATTCAAAGTGCTACTGAAATTTATTATGAGAGAGGGAAACATGGTTGTATACATCTCAATGATGTTAAGTTTCCCTGTTTTATGTTGAAAGCTTTGAAGTTGCAACTGTTTTGTCTTCCTATGCTAGTGGCTTTTTGTTTCAACAATTCGTTTTCTCATGATACTCCCATGAATAGGAAGTGGGTTAGACTCAAATGTGTTGCTTATTTGCTTCTTGATGCTCTCTTTCACTTCAAATATATCTCCTTTGTGAGTATCTTTGAAAGTTTCAAGCCTAACTTAAAGGCATTAAAGAAAAGTACTTGTTGGGAGATAACCCAAGAGTTTTGTCGAGTCTTGGAAGTTATTACCTCCAAGTTTCAAGCCTAACTTAAAGGCTCCTTATCCTTTTTGTTTTGGTTTTTGTGTCAAGTTCAACTACTTGTGTGAGGTAGTGGAGTTGTGAAAAGTGGTTGTCCTGGGACAGATTTTTGTGCTGCATTGTAAAAATTCGTGAGGAATCTTAGTACGTTGGATGGAGCTGTATTTTTCTGAGCTTGTTCTCCAAGTTGTTACCCAACTTTCATTAGTTCTGCACTTTTTGATTTGAGCAACATAAGGTTTTCGAAAAATCTCAATCTTTGCCTGCTGGTCTGTTTTGACAGATATCTGCCATCATTTGCATTTTGCCTCTTAAAGAAGCTTTTGTTTTGATGGGTTTTCAGTTGAAGTGTGAACCTAAAGGTTATTGTTTTTGCTTACACTAATGTTGTCATTGAGTTTGTGCAAGGGTTTTGTAAGAAGGAAATTTTCAGGAGAAGGAGAAAAGGAATTCGTAGAGTTCGTCTTTAAATAGGTAAAAGTGGTGAAAACAGAAGTTTCATGAAAATCCAGTCTTTTTATATTTTTTATGTTTTAATACATAAGGAATATTACGAGACGGAACAGAGGAGGAACCGGAGTCCGGGGTGGAGAAACCCACCCCAGGCACGACCCTGCCTAACCGCGCCTGAGGGGGGGTGTGCCACCTCCGAGCTCCGTCTCCGCCTTGTTTCCGTGTCAGTACCTTCCTTATGCATTGAAACTTCATAATATATAACCCCAAGGATCCCCGATGTCCGTGCATCGTGTTCTCGTCGTGTTTTCGTTTTGATCTGTTTTTGTCAGGAAATCGTCTCAAGTTTAGAGCGCCATGGTCTCCGCCAACGACAAAGGCAAGAAGCTCGTGGAGGAGATAAAGTTGGAAGAAACCGCCGCAGGGACAAGGGCAAGGAAACCTACTTTTGTAGGAGAAATTAACACTAGGGATGCTTTTTCTCGTAACATGCAGGGAATTATAGCCTTCGGCCCAGACTTCAGATACTGCCCTGAGGCAGCGGAAGCCCTTCGAACCACTAACAAGTTTTGTGATAAGTATCATGCTTTGAGGATGAATGTGGATATGCTTCAAAAGGAGAATAACAGACTTCGTAAGATGATGGAGGATTTCCTGACCCTTGATAAGACACCGCCACCACCTAAGGAATAATTCATCATCAGGTTTTGCATCCCCTTGGCTTGTTCCAAGCTTGGGGGAGTGCCACAGTATCACCACCATTATCTTTCATCTTTTACCTTTTTAGTGGATTCATATCTTTGGTAGAGAAGTTATCTTATAGGTTGGTTTGCATGCGGAAGTATCTCTCCTTTAGTTGATTATCTATGTATCTCTTGGTGTGAGTGCCTTTATTGAATATTAATGAGAAGTCTTATCTTTTACTTTTTGCACTTCTTATTTTAGTTTACAATCTCTATTATGTGATGGATCTTGTTGATCATTATTGGCATCACTTTGGGAGCATCAAGTAAATCTAAATTGGTTTTGGCAAACCGAGCTCTAGTCAGTAGCAACACTTTTGAGGTTTCAAAGAAAAAGAGAAAAGCTTATAGGTATTTGGTATCATCTATTTTCTTTATTGTTGGCTCATAAGCTTAGTATTCTTTATTTAAGATATTTTGTGTCTTCAAGGAAGATTGCATGTTTGGATTTATTACTTGTATGTTTGCTTGTTTCTTTCAACTCTCTTGCTTGCTACCCATCCTTGCTAGCCAAAAACCTGTTTTGAGAAGTCTTACTTCTCATGTTTCCAATCCCTTTGAACCAAACCTATGCCATTTGTCTCCACCATATCTACCTAGTAGCATTATTGCTATTCCAAGAAAATTCTCAAGCTTCATCTATCTTTCAAATTAAAAAGTATTTTTTTATGTGAAAACTAGTTAGTAAAGCTCTCACGAACTTGATGGCACACCTTATTTTCTTGACCCTAATAGACTTGAACCATTGTAAACATCGAAGTTGTATATGCTTGCATCTATACGTTGGAATTAGCAAAACCGTGCTGTCACGGGGAACGTTTTCAACATTGCACTTGTACTCTGTAAACGGTTGATATTGTGCTCTTTTGTCTGTGGATGTCACCGGTGTGAAATAAAAAGGGAGCTTGTAAGTCCATGGAGTTTGTATTTTGTGTTATAGAAACGCCTGGGCCGCTAGCCTAAGCCATGCCTAATCATGGTGGAGACTTGCAACATCACCATAGTGAGCAATCTGTGAAGCATCCTCAATAAAAAGCTATGCACATAGTAAATAAAAAGATCGCTGAGATGCTCACTGTCTGCTTGCCTTGTCATTTTGGTTATGGGAAAGCTCCTATACCATGTGCAAGGGGTACCCCGTTGTCGGTTCTCAATGATATTCAAGTACTTACAATGACAAGAACTTACCGGTGACTAAGTTGAGTAGCATGAGGAGTGGCCCTCATATTCAAGGGACATGAGATTGCCAACTTATATTTTGTCAAGCATATACTCCATCCTTGTTCACTTTAACCTTAATCATCTCAAGATGCCTATGATAGGGGCAATGAGGGCTCAAAGCTAGTAAATACCATAATCTTTTGGAAGCTCTTTATGACTTGTAATCCCTACTTCCCTCTAAGAAGGGATCTTTCTCCCACTTCCAAGTTGAGTCAGTAAACCTACTTCCTCTCTATCTCAAGCAAGCTTTGAGTTGTTGTGTTTCAAGCATTCATATGGTGATTTATTCAATCATGTTCTTTATCTTCCTTGTTTGCACAAAACTCCTATCTATTGAGTATTACTTTGAAAGCCTTCACTTGTGAAAAACCTTTTTGAGCAAAGAGTGCTCCTGTTTTAAAACTTCTACAAAAAGCTTTTTGTGAAACTGTTTGCCAGGTGTTCTCTGACCAAGAACAAAGTTTGTAATTCCAATTATGATTTATCTTTATGCATATCTGTTGTGACTGCTGTACTTGGTTTCAAGCTAAGTTATATAATGGTGAGTTGCTTTCTTCTATGAGTTGTGCAATGGTAAGTGTGATGCTTCTTGTTCGTATTTTTTATCGACACTTCACTCCATAAACCTGTGGACATTTTACTGAGCTCAGTTTTCACTTGGGGACAAGCAAAGGTCTAAGCTTGGGGGAGTTGATACGCCCAATTTGCATCACCTTTTTATACCATAATTTACCTCTATTCATTGATATATGTCTTATTATGAGGTACTACTTATGGCTTTTCATCTGTTTATGCATGTTGGATGATTCTTGGAGGATGAACTGCCGGAGTCTGGATTCTGATGGAAAAGAAGGCGTTTCGGTGCAATTTTGCGAAGATCAGAAAAATACCATAAAAATATGGGAAAATATTATTTTTCCAGAAGATTGAGGAAGCGAAGAGGGGCCGCGGGGGGCCCACCCCCTAGGCGCGGGTCCCCCTGGGCCGCGCCTAGGGCAGGTGTGGCCCACCTGCCCGGCTCCCAACTCCGCCCCTTTGCCTATATCTTCCCTACGAAACCGCAAGGCTAGGGAAGCGACCACAGATAGATTTTCGTCGCCTCTGGGAGGCGGAAAACACCGAGAGAGAAAGATCTCTCTGGCAGACAGATTTCTGCCGGGGAAATTCCTTCCTGGAGAGGGGAGACCATCGCCATCAACACCATCATCAAGCTAGGCTTCATCGGGATCATCATCATCATCCACACCATCATCTCCACCAGCACCATCATCACCACTCCATCCCGCTGTAATAATTGTGTTGGATATTGCTTTAGTTCATTAGGGGAAACCTTCCTGGTGTTAATTACTATTGTAGTTGATGTTTGTGAGTGGAACCATTGGATTATTGTTTTTGTTCAGATTGTTATCCATTACCATATCATCTTTGATCTTTATCCATATGATGTCTTGTGAGTAGTTCATTGTGTTCTTGAGGACATGGGAGAAGTCATGTTGTTAGTAGTGAATCTGTGTTGAGTTATTATTCAATGATTTAGTATTTAAGTTGTGGTGTTATTCTTCTAGTGATGTCATGTGAACGTCGACTACATGATACTTCACCATTTATGTGCCTAGGGGAGTGCGTTGTGTATTTGGCTACTAATTATGGGGTTGCCGGAGTGACAGAAACCTGAACCCCCGTTAGGACACCTTTGCGCAAGGGAGTGTAGGATCTCAGAGTTTAAGGTTGTGGTTAGATTTATATCTTAATTACTTTCCTGTAGTTACGGATGTTTGCAGGGGGTTTAATCACAAGTATGTATTAGTCCAAGTAAGGACGGTATGTTAGCACAGGTTCACCCACACAACACTTACAACACCAGAGAAGAGTACTCGACTATTTGAAGCGAAAGCACTTGACAGAATTCTCATGTGTCCTCGAGAACGTTTGGTCCTTATAAGTATTTCCACCGGCTTGTCCTTTGCTAAGAAAGGATTGAGCCACTTGATCCGTTTGTTCTATACCTTTGTTACTTGCTCTTTGTTTTGTTGCCTTATCAGAAAACCACTAAAAATCCGTTTGCTAAGTACTCACAGGGATTTCCTGCTCCATACCACTGTTCAGCACCTTATGCTCCTCGTTGGGATCGACACTCCTATTTATCGAAAGTACTGCGATACACCACCTATACTTGTGGGTCATCAATGGCACTTCCTCCACCACCGGAAGGCGGTAGCCGACCGAATGCAGGCAGGGACAAACCTGGCCCTCCTAGCTCGGCCGAGCCCCATTGGGCCCATGAAGCCCTGCCGCCGCACTGCAGCAAGGGTGTTGCCGTCCACGCCAACCCTAACACTAGTCCCTAAGCCTCCATTGACGATGACCGCTTGGGTAGGTTGGGTCTAGGTGGGCCACTCGCTGGAAAGATAGAGAGGGAACAAACGTTGGGTCACGCCAACCCTAACACTAGTCCCAAACCAAAGTATCACTTTGAATTATTTGAAAATTTAGTGAGAGTTCAAATTATAAAAACGAACAGAGGCCTTCTACACATATATTAGAGGCTCCACCTACTTATGATTTTCGAAGTTTTAAGTGATTTCCATAGAATTGAACTTAGAGAGAAAATAGGGAATTTTAGAGTTTCTCTTCTTTCTTTTTAAATTTAATAAATTTCTCGAGATCAAGTTAGATGCATGCAATGCTTATGAAAATGGATTTATTTATATACTACACAAAAGTTTGGATGTTACACATGCTCGACTAAATTTTATCTCCACTAGTGCAGCCGTGCATGAATGGGTTGAATGGTTCTTTGGGATTTTTAAGCAGGGATTATTGGGTTGTTATTATACGAGCCGGCCCAATAAAAACTTACATCACTTCTTATGGTTCTTTAAGTACCGCGGGTCGCTTGAGATCGCCCACGCGTTCACAACAATCCTCAACTTCGCCGGCACAGCCTACCCGCTGATATGTGTCGTCTCGATGCTTTCTCTAGGGACGAGGAGAGAGGCACCACAGGGGGCTGCCGGATCGCCTCCTTCATCTTGTGCCTCATGCTATTGCTGCTCAGCTTCGTCTCGCTGATGGTATGTTTGCCGTGGTATGAAGCTACTTATTCAGTTACTACGCGTGGGGTGTGCATGATCTCGGACATGGCACTCCTCGACGAGCCGGACGTCCCTGTGTGCAGCCCGCGACATGTACTGCCAACGACCAAGGCTCTTTGGTGGTCAGAATGTATGCCATGCATGGATACTTTTCCAACTGAAATTTTACGTGCAATGTAAAGTTTAACTACTACTTTAATGTTGTTGGCCGTGACAGGGAACCAACGGGGGTTGCCCTCTGATTAAGGTTGGCATTTGACCATGGGAAACAGCAAAGAATCATGCCACCGATTTAATTTTCACTCTAGATGTTTCTGAAAATATGCTAACCTAATCATACACCGCAATTTAAGATATTTGTGAGATGATAGATCTCAAGCTTTATAAAATTCTACCGCAAATATGAACAAACAATATAGATTATGCAATTGTGAAAATGATTTGAACGTAATTTGTTAAATGTATAGTTTAAATTTAGCACATTCGTAATTGTATTATATAATAATACACATTATAATTGTACAAAAAAATAACACTACAATGAACATGCTACCTTCTGTTAAGTATGCCAAATGATATTAGTATAAAACTATGATTGTTAAGATTATATACCGCTAAAATGAAGTTTTAAAAAGGTATAAAAGTGTAGTATAAACCATTCGAAACCTTTCAATGCGAGGAGGTGAAGCTTGCATGTTTCTTGGTCGAGTCGGTAGAAACTTCCTCTAACAGCCGCCTTGGCAACATCAGTATCCACGTTGAGGTTGAACTCTGGTATCCCGGATAGCTGGGCGAGTGACGTCGGGACGAATCCAATGATCTGGTTGTGGTCGACGTAGAGATCAGCCCTTTGAACTTGGTGAAGTGTGGCATAGGGCCGGTGAAGCAGTACTGGCTCGGGATGAGGTATACAACCGAATGCGGCAGATCACCGATGAAGTTGATCGAGCCAGTAAGCTGATTATTGCCGAGGTCCAATGTTGTGATCGCACTGCCTTTGATCTCCGGCATTGTTCCACTCAGCTGATTGGTGGCCAGAGAAACAAGAGCAGGGTGCGGGAACATGAAATAGTTGTGGTGTTTTTTAATAGCCCATTAAATCCGGCGTCGTTAGCCTAGAACAACTGGAGCAACTAGAGTGAACTCAGCTCATCAGACAAAGTCCATCCAACAAGCGTCGTGTCATTGCTGATATTGAATTCTTGTAGGCCGATCACTCTGATAAAAAGGAACTTTCGCATGCTTGTATGATGTACATAGAGAGACTATCAATGACAAGTATATTTGTATGTCGTCTGATGTGGGTAGATCCAAGAGTGGAGCTTTCAAATATCTAAAAGACAGAGTTTGGAAGAAAGTTTTGGGCTGGATGGAGCACATGCTATCAGTTGGAGGCAGAAGAGGTCTTGATTACATTTGTGGCGTAGGCAGTTCCAATTTTCTCCACGTTGTGTTTCAAATTACCGCGAGGTTTGTGTGATCACATCAATGCCATGGTGCGGAACTTTTGGTGGGGCAGCAAAGAGGGCAAGATGTGTAATTGTTGGGTCTCTTGGGAGAAGGTGACACAACCAAAATATGCATGAGACCTAGGCTTTCCAGATATAGATCAGTTCAATATTGCCTTGCTAGCAAGACAGGTCTGGCGCACCTGAAAAAACCATCGTCTTTGAGTTCTAGGGTACTCAAGGCGGTGTATTTCCTGAACTCGGACATGTTGGAAGCGGAGCTGTGTTCTCACCCCTCGCAGGTTTGGCGGGCGATTCTGGAGGGTCGTGATGCTCTGAAACTTGGACTTAGAGGATCGGTGACTGCAAGACTACGGATGCGTGGCAACATAATTGGCTTCCATGTGATGAACACCACTAATACCAGTTACTCCTATAAAGGACAATGCACCTAAGGATGCAGGTGACTACATCGACAGTACCTTGGTGTCATGAAATCTGAACAAGCTCTAGGAGTTCTTCCTTCCCATGGATATTGAGGTAATCACTAGTATTCCTCTTTGTACAAGATACCAACAGGATTTTTGGGCTTGGAATTTTGAGAATTCTGGACTTTTCTCCGAGCGATCAGCCTATAGAAGGCTCGTGTCGGTGAAGAAAACTACAGAGGCTTGGCTCGAGTGATGAATGGCGTCGTCGAGTGAAGTGGAGGAAGGGATGTTTTGGAAATGTGATGTCCCTTAGAAGACTTGTATCTTCCTATGGAGAATAGCTTAGGGCATCTCTAACCGATCCCCTAAAATCGGTTAGAGGAGTAAAAACTAGAGGTGCGACACCTAGCCAATCCCTAAAACAGTTAGAGGAGTATATTTTTACTCATCGGAGGAGTAGACCGAGCGGCGGACTCCTAAATTTAATCCTTGGCCACCACTTCTGAGAAAAACTCCCGCCTCCCGACCGGCCGCACCCATTCTCGCCGGCGTCACTGTCGGTGACCGCCATACCCCGTCGCCCTCATCCCGGTCCCTGCGCCACCCTCTGGCCAACCTCTCCCTTGCCCATGCCGCCTCTAGCTTGCTTTCGCCATGGGGTGAGCTTGTTTTCGCCGGCCGCCGCCCCGATTTGGAGCAAATCGGGTCCCGCCGGCCCCAACCACGGCAACCCGCCGCCGGCTCCCCAGAGGCCGACCACCACCAATGCTGCATCAAAGAATGCCCCCTTCTCCTCTCTCACCGTAGATCCCGCGTGGCCCGGGGTTTGCACCACCAGTATCATCGCCCACAACGGGTTGGGTCTATGCACGGGATCTCTGGCCGGAGTTGGGGGATGCAAGGCCGGTCTCTATGGAAGCTCCGGCTAGAGATGGATCACTAGCGCCGCTAGCCACAACCAACACAAGAGGAAAAAGGTGATTTTCCTATTTTTCTTAATCTAAAATCGGAGTAGAAGTTGTGGCTTACATGCTTTTTGTTACAAATGTATTACAAAAAATTCTACATGGACCGAGGACGAAGACAACGAGTTGTATTTTGCATGGCACCATCAAACTCTTGCTGATGATGCATTGTACAAAGAGAGTGGTGTTCGTTCACCACTTCAACAATTTTGGGAAAAGATTCATGAGAATTTTAATGAAAGACAAGAGGAGGTAGATCGAGTTAATCGATTTTTAATAGATGGCACATTTTGTTATGCGTTTGAATGCATAACTCGAATACTTTAGTTTGTGTCGGTTTGTATCGGGTTAGAGAAGTTTGTATTCTCTATATATCGATTGTATTAGATGTATTAGGTGTATCAGTATTTATTGACTACTAATCTATGATAATATATACATTTGTATGGACCTATTGTATTGTAAATAAGAATAAAACAGTTTTACTCATCTAAATATAGGGGTTTCATTAGAAACCGCCAAGCATTAGAGGAGTATTTTACTCCTGTAAGTTTTACTCCTCCATTTACTCCTCTAAACTTTAAAGTATCGGTTAGAGATGCCCTTAGTGCTCACTTTGCGGCCAAGAGGATTCATGGCGGCAGTCCCTGATTGAGTGCACCATGGCACGGTGTGTGTGTGTGTGTGTGTGTGTGTGTGGGGGGGGGGGGCACTAACGGATCCTGTCATTGTAGAACACATCATCAGCATCTCGATGGAGCCGTCAGCTCGGCAGTGGCTCTTCGCTACGATGCAGTCCATGGAACATGAGGAGTTTACGAGGATGGTGGTTACATTGTGATCAATCTGGCATGCTCGGCGGAAGGCTATCTATAAGGATATGTGTTCCAGAGCCCTGCCCATTGCCAATGCACCAGTTTGTTGAAAGTTACCTGCGTGATCTGGGCACTGTCAAAGTCTCGGAGAAGGAAGGAGGCAAGCAAAGTAACAGGGGCGTCATCCCCACGGTGGATCCCCTCTCCGGCCAACTCATGCAAGTTGAACGTGGATGGAGCTGTAGCTAAAATAGCGAATCGCGGCACAATGGGAGTGATTCGTCCCTCGCACAATGGCACTTACCTGAGCCCGTCATCGGTCGCCTTTGAGAGGATCACGAACCCGAGTTGCTTGGAGGCGATGGCCTAGAGAGAGGCGTTAGCCCTAGCGGCTGATCTGCATCATGGGGGTATTATGGTGGCATCGGACTGCTTGGAGGTGGTGTGGAGTCTCCATGATGGAAGCATGGGCTTGTTCAGCCAAGTCACTCGCGAGATTCAGTAGTGGAAACAACCCCATGTGTCCCGGTTGGTAAGGGGATTTAGTCCCGGTTCCCCAACCGGGACGGGGCAATCGGGACTAAAGCCCCAACCTTTAGTCCCGGTTGCCCCACCAACCGGGACAAAAGGGCGTACACGTGGCTGCGGCAGAGGGCGAGGGGGAGGAGCATCTGTCCCGGTTCGTAACACGAACCGGGACAAATAACCCTCTGCCGCGACAGAGAATTCATTTTGGCAACTTTTGTTGTCGCGGCAGCATTTTGGCCACTTTTTGTGCCGCGGCAGAGAATTCATTTATGTTCTTTTATTGTTTATTTAGTGTTTTGCACTCATCAATGAAGGAACTATTATATTACACAAGATCATCATGACAATATAGATCCAAGTGTCGAACCTATTACATTCGATACACGGATCGAGTTCATGCACTACATACAAAATAAGCTCTTTGTATAATCCCTATTGTTTATACACACCCGAATAGTATTCTCCTTTTGGGTTTAGGACTTCTGCATCGAAGAATCCCGCCAATTCCTCCTGAATTGCTCGTACGCAATCATTTGGCAGAAGACCATCCCGTAGACGTTCGATCTGATTTTAAAAAGGAGTCAACCTATATGAATGAAACATCACACAATTTCATGGTAATTAAAAACTATAAAAATTGTTTACATCCGTGGAGTTGCTCTAAATTTCTGCCCTTCTCACAGCACGTCTGACGGATGAACTCGCAAACAAAATATCCACATAAATTGTTCCCTGTTCCCTGCGTCAGGCACTTTACGAGAACAGAGTTCAATCAAAAAAATAATCAAGCATGATAATAACGGTATAAAAACTAGAATCAAAGAGATGCGCGAATATAGCTAGTGGTGCTTACATCTAGTGGTTGAAATGTAAGCTCCTCTTTCCAAACACCCCTAGCCTTGTTGGTGAACCGTTTACAAACGCTGCCCGGCAAATAAAACGAATAAAAGAAGTTATTAATTACTTGATATCATAAAATTCACGAACGTTGCCGATACAGTGTCGTAATGATTAGAATTACCGCTGGAGAAGCATCTGCATGTCCTTCCACTGCTCAAGGGGTTTATGTTTCGAGTCCATGACTAGTACACGTCCTTCGTCAAGTTAAATGATTGACAGAATATAGTGGAAGCTGCGCATGCATAACTAATCAATTATATACTTAACATCGAGTAAACGAAATAGAAAGTGTATACAAGACAATAACACTCACTCGAAGTTGTAAGGAAATAGTATTTCCCTTCTGGTTTCTTGAAACCTTAACGCGTGTAGGATATTATCCTCCATATCCTAGAGGTTTGTTTTGAGATTAGCTTAATGAACCCAATATGGGTCAATGAACCCAATGTCATAGATTTGTCCTCTACTGCATTCGAGAATCTTCATTCTGCATATTATAGTATGATTATATACATGCAATAAACGAGGTGAGACAGCTAGAGACTAAATTAATTACAGGATTAGTACTTACACACAATAGGCACTGATGATCGATTTTTCCAAGGCGTCTTGATTGAATAATTGAAATAGTTCATCAAATTCAATGGATATCATGTCATCTATTTCTTTCCCATAATGCTTTTTTGTAACCCTCAGCACTATCCATTTAGCCCCGGCCTTTGTGGCATGCATGTACTAGTTATGCAATCTTCGCATTTTTGTTGGAAGATTATTTACCTCCTCAGGTTTGACGAGAGGTTTGCCGTACTGGTATTTGTATGCTACTTCACTCACGGGGAAGTACTCTAACTGGGATAAGTACTGGGCAATACTCATACCTTGAGCAGCGGCAACTTCTCCGTATTGTGCAACTACCTCTGGATCATACTGCTCTTCGGCCGCATATTTGCTCGACCCCACATTGGTATGGGAAATCACCTTGAGAGGGGCGCAAGACTGTTTTGCTTATTCTCCGAGCTAGGCAACGGATTTCTCGCTTGCATCAGTACTGCTCTTCGAGGCTTGTTGTGCCGCATGTGACTTGAGAATAGAACGCTCATAGTCTGATGACAGCTTTGGCTCGGGTTGATGAAGAGTCTTTAGCATTTTGAACACTCGGGCTTTTTCTTCTTTGGTGCTGGGGAACTCTGGCTCTTTCGGCTGCCTCAGCTTAGCGAAAAACGTTATCGTTTCCGCATCAACGATAGCTATAGTCTCCTCTTCAGTACAGTCATAATCTCTCTTAGGAGGAACCTTTGGTACTTTTGGAAGAGGCTCTTGTTTATGTTTCGGCGATCGCTTACCACGACGCAGAGTAGCGGTGGTACGCTTACGCTTTTTATCCTGAGGCGCTGGCAATGGCTGCCGCGGTGATGGCTGCGCCGGAGATTGGTGAGGCGATGGAGACGGGTGAGGCGACGGAGCCGGGTGAGGCGACGAAGACAGCTATCGCAGCGGCGACGACCTCGCTGGAGACGGGTGAGGTGGCGGCGAAGATGGCCTTGGCGTGTGATTTCGAAGCTGTTGGAATTATGCCCTAGAGGCAATAATAAAGATGTTATTATTATAATTCTTGTTCATGATAATGTTTATATTCCATGCTAGAATTGTATTAAGCGGAAACTTTAATACTTGTGTGGTTTGTGAACAACACCGTGTCCCTAGTACGCCTCTATGGACTAGCTCATTTGTCAATGATGGTTAAGGTTTCCTAACCATAGACATGAGTTATCAATTGATAATGAGATCATATCATTGGGAGAATGATATGATGGACAGACCCAAACTAAGCGAAGCAATTAGATCGTGTCATCGTGTTCGTCTTTGCGAAGCTTTTCTTATGTCAAATATTATATTCCTTAGACCATGAGATAATACAACTCCCTGGTATCGAAAGAAAGCTTTGAGGTCATCAAACGTCATCCTATGAGAGGGTGATCATAAAGGTGTCTCTTAGGTGATCGGAAAGTATCTGTTGGGTTGTATGTATCGAGATGGGATTTGTCCCTCCCAAGTCGGAGAGATATACTTCGGGCCCACTCGGTAACACCGCTTGCAAGCATGTGGTTAAGGAGTTAATCACATAGTGATATCGGATTACGGAACAAGTAAAGTACTTGCTGTGAACGAGATTGAACTAGGTATGACGGTACCGACGATCAAATCTCGGGCAAGTAAAATATCGCGAGACGAAGGGAATATATATATGGGATTGATTGAATCCTGGCATCGTGGTTCATCCGATATGATCATCGATGAATGTGTGGGAGTCAATATGGGTTTCCAGACCCCGCTGTTGATTATTGATAGAAGATCATGTCTGCATATTCTCGAACCCGCAGGGTCACACACTTAACGTGTCTCGATGCTAGGATAGATTGGATAATTGGTTTATGAGTTTTTGTTCAGAGTCTCGGATGGGATCCGGGACATCACGAGAGGTTCCGGAGTGGTCCGGAGAATAAGATTCATATAAGGCAGTGCAGTTTTTGGAGTTCGGAATTGTTCCGGGTTAATCGGTATTGTACCGGAAGCTTCTAGAACCTTCCGTAAGGGGACCAATGTGGCCCCACCTTCCGGGAGGGGGCATGGGCCTATGAGGGAGTGCCCTGGCCGCATTGGGCCAGGGGCACAAGGCCCCATAGGGCCCAGCCGGCCAAGAGAGGTTTAAACTCTAGACAGAGCTTCTAGAAGGGGGGGTTTCCTTGCCCCCCACACTTCCTCCTTGGGGCTGCCGGCCTTGGCTTGGGGGAGGGGCTAGGGCTGCGCCCACCCCTCTATATATAGAGGGCTGGGGGCGCACCAACCCCCTACACCTTCCCCTCCAACCCTAGCCGCCCTGCTGCCCTCCTCTCTCCCTCCCGACTGCTTGTAGGCGAAGCCCTGCTGCAGAAATTCTCCACCAATTACACCGCGCCGTCGCGTTGTAGATCCAACCCATATCTCCACCATACTTGCTGGACCAAGGAAGGAGGAGACGTCGAGGTGTTGCACGTGTGCATCTCACGGAGGCACCGCCACTTGTGGTGCTAGATCGGATCGGATCGCGAGGAGGAGAAGCGAGTACGACTACATCACCCACGTTCCGACGAACATTCCGTTGTGCGAATCTTCAAGGGTATGAAGATCTAATCCAATCTCTCTTGTTGTTTGCATCTCCTAGATTAGGTCTTGGCTTTCCCTCTGTTTACATCCGTAGAAAATTTTGATTTACTATGCCGCAAAACCCATCAGAAGCACGATACATTCCTTTGGCCATAGAATGGTGACGTTTATTGCTTCTCTCAGTTCAGTCACATCCCCTTCACCTGCAGGGTAGTCAAGCTTCAAAACTTCAAAGGTGGGCATGATTTCATCCACCCCGACAAGTTACATAACGCAACTCACACTAAGTTACATCGAAGAACTGAAAATTAAGATACATGGCCAGATTAAGCCACAATCGGCCGAACTTGTTTTGCAATTTTGGAGTGATTCAGTCATGCTCCTCCCTACACATGTAATACTTGTCACTATAGTCGTCGTACTCGCCGCGGCCGTCGTCGCTGTCGTCGTCGGGGTAGCCGTAGTTGAACCTTGAAGGCTGAGTATGAGTGGGCTGGACTTGAGGGTAGCGCAGGCGGGGGTTAGAGTCGGCGGCCGTGTCGTAGGTCATGACGCTCTGGAGAGTCTGGCCGCCGGCTGTGGCCGCGCCACCACAGCCGACGGCCAGCCTCGTTGAAGTTCGGAGGAGGTGGGTCTTCCTCCTCGTGCCTGGCGAGCGCCCTCTCATGCCGATCCACGAAGAAGGCTTCCCAAGTCGGGAAATAGTCGGGATGCCATCTTGGATTCCTCCGCTGCTCTGGCGTGAGCTCGAAGTAGTAGTGGTTCATGATGGTCATCCGGCGCGCCACACCTAGAGGGACAGGAGGAACCGGCACGCCTCCGGCGCTCAGCATCCAGCTGACGGGGACACAGTAGCCCGGCGGGCAGGGGTAGTTCGAGGCGCAAAGCGCCTCCCCCTCCTGGGGGTTAGTGCTACGGTGGAAGCCATGGGAAAGAGTGATGAGGTTGAAGATATGAGTCTAGAGATGTGCAATGACAATGGAGGCTAACCCTACATATATATATAGTGAGAAATGGCAGGAAGATAACTGGCGGGAAAAACTGACGCGAAGAAATGGCGGGAAGAACTGGCAGGAAAAAATGGCGGGAAGAAATGTCGTAGGCATTCTGAAATAGCATTTTGGTGGTTACTTCACAAAATGATCCATTATTTGCGCTCGAAAAATGGAAAATGGATTTTCCGTGTGACGAAAAGGAAAACTTCCTCCTGCAACATTGTTCTCCATACCAATGTCCACATGCATGCATAATATGGACACAGCATCACAAACTATGCCGTGATTCAGCACATAACATCGGTCATTTGGACCGAAAGCCATGAAACCTCGAACATGATCGGTCATTTTGTGAAGGTTTTTTCGAGACATGATCAATATACCAAGTCTAGTATTTTTCCTTTCAACTATGTCACATAATATGACACCACGCGAAGGATTTTCATTGTTCGGATTTTTTTGAATTTCTTACGCTCGTTTTGAATTTTTTGAATTTCTAACTATGGTCGAACCAGCGTGCATGAAGATAGGGGACGAGCATCGTTCGAACTTGCATTGGATCCCTGAAGAAACCACATATTGCGAGTCTAAAAATGATTTTTTTAAAAATCACGGGCGTTAGATCATGTACCTGTAGTACAAACCGGACCCACTTCCTACCGATTCGGCAGACATTTGTCCTTTTTACCCGGGATGGATGAAAAGGTTTGAGATGTCCCGGTTGGGAGATAGTCCATGTAAGGTGGTCTAGTATTTTAGAAAAATGGGACAGAGGCATTCTGAAACAGCATTTTGGTGGTTACTTCACAAAACGACCCGTTTTTTGCGCTCGGAAAATGGAAAATGGCTTTTCCGTGCGACGAAAAGGAAAACTTCCTCATGCAACATTGTTCTCCATACCAATGTCCACATGCATGCATAATATGGGAACAACAACATTGATAGGTTAATATTTAGTCCCGGTTGGAGGGATTTCGGCAGGCTGGGCCAGGCAGCACTAATGATAGGGGTGAGTGTCGACATTATATCGTGCGGAGTGTACCTTGTCCCGGATGGTGTCACCAACCGGGACTAAAGATGAACCTTTAGTCCCGGTTGGAGACACCAACCGGGACAAAACACGAGTCAGCACTAATAATAGGGGTGAGTGTCGACATTATGTCGTAAGTGTCGACACTATGCCGAGCTACTTGTACTATAAATAGGCATCCTTATGAGTCCAGTCCTCTAGCCAGATTGAGGCATCTCCAATATTGTTTTCGAGAGCAGGGACACCACTACGACCAGTTTCAGGGAGATGCCGCCGGATCCCAGTTTTCCGACATCTCCAAAAAACTGGTCATAGAGGCACTCCCTAATATGTGAAATTAGTTAGCTCCCATGTGTATTGATCTAGTTAGAAAAGTTACAAGCTGCAAGATGGTGTGCGAGAGCAGGGACACCACTACGACCAGTTTTAGGGAGATGCCGCCGGATCCCAGTCCTCCGGCATCTCCAAGAAACTCGTCATAGAGGCACTCCCTAATATGTGACGCGTTTGGAGATCAGATCTTAATGGTAAGTACGAATCGGGACAACTTCTTCATAGTTCGGGAAAGTCGTTCTACGAATCGGGAATAAAGGCCCCCTTTAGTCCCAGTCCAACCACAAAATGGGACTAACACTCAAGACATTTATTAATATTAAAAACCAAGACTACAAAACCGGGACTAAAGGCCCCCCTATATCTAGTCCCGGTCAAGCCACAAACCGGGACTAACACTCAATACATTTATTAAACTTGGAAAATTGCAAACATCATAAGATATCCCGGCCAGACATGAACTAGAGTTACACAATATGAGCATGAACTTCTTGGCATATGTCCTTCCTTATGATCGCTTCAGACGTAACCATGGAGCATCTTATTTACTTAACGGAATGCTTGGGTCAGTTTTCACTGTGAAGGGCGGAATTTCATCAAACTTATTATAATCTTCTGACATGTCTGTCTTGTCCTCGATTTCCACGATGTTTCTTTTCTCTGAAAGAACTATGTGACGCTTTGGCTAATCATATGATGTATTCGTTTGCATATTTTTTCTTTTTTTCGGTCTGGAGGACATGTCCTTTACATAGAAAACCTGAGACACATCATTGGCTAGGACGAATGGTTCATCTCTATAATCAAGATTGTTGAGATCCACTGTTGTCATTCCGTACAACTGGTCTATCTTTACCCCTTCCCCATTCAGGTTGACCCATTTGCAGCGAAACAAAGGGACCTTAAAAGAGACTCCATAGTCTAGTTCCCATATCTCCTCTATGTAACCATAGTATATGTCCTTTTGTCCATTCTCGTTTGTTGCATCAAATCAGACACCACTATTTTGGTTGGTGCTCTTTTTATCTTGGACAATCGTGTAGAATGTATTCCCATTTATTTCGTATCCTTGGAAATTCAATATAGTACAAGATGGTGACGCGGCCAACAAGTATAGCTGATCTCCAACAGTGGTGTCATTCAAGAGATGTGTCCACATCCAACCACCGAAAGACTTCATGTGTTCATCTGTAATCCATGATTCAGGCTTCCCCGGGTTTTTGGAGCGTACAATATTCTTGTGTTCCTCGATATACGGAGCTGCCAAGGTGGAATTATGTAGAACTGTGTAGTGTGCTTTAGTGAAAGAATCCCCGTCCCTACATATCATTGTTTTCTTTCCCAGCGTGCCTTTTCCACTTAATCTTCCCTCATGCCGCGAGTCAGAAACACCAATCGGCTTAAGGTCAGGAATAAAGTCAACACAAAACTCAATGACCTCCTCTGTTCCATATCCCTTGGAGATGCTTTCTTCTGGTCTAGCACGGTTATGAACATATTTCTTTAAGACTCCCATGAACCTCTCAAAGGGGAACATATTGTGCAGAAATACGGGACCGAGAATGGCAATCTCTTCCACTAGATGAACCAGGAGATGCGTCATAATATTGAAGAAGGATGGTGGGAACACCAACTCAAAACTAACAAGACATTGTACCACATCCTTCTATAACCTTGGCAGAATATCTGGATTAATTACCTTCTGAGATATTGCATTGAGGAATACACACAACTTCACAATGGGTACTCGAACATTTTCCGGTAGAAGCCCCCTCAATGCAATCGGAAGCAATCGCGTCATAATCACGTGATAGTCATGAGACTTCAGGTTTTGGAACTTTTTCTCTGCCATATTTATTATCCCCTTTATATTAGATGAGAAGCCAGACGGCACCTTGATACTGTAAAGGACTTCAAAAAATATTTTCTTCTCTGCTTTGGTAAGAGCATAGTTGGCACGACTTAAGTGACGTCCTTTATCCGTCTTGTTCTGTGTATGCATGTTCTTTGGGTCTTTCATAATTTGTTGGTCCTCTCGTGCTTCTGGTGTATCTTTTGTCTTCCCATACACGCCTAGGAATCCTAGCAGGTTCATGCAAAGATTCTTCATCACGTGCATCACGTCGATTAAAGAGCGGACACGTAGGACTTTCCAATATGGCAGCTCTCAAAATATAGATTTCTTCTTCCACATGGGTGTGTGTCCTGTAGCGACGTCGTTCAGAACTGATTGACCGCCGGGACCCTTTCCAAAGATTACTTCTTTGTCCTTGACCATACCAAATACATCATCACCAGCAGGGAGTTCAGGCTTCTTCCGGTGATCTGCCTCACCTTTGAAATGCTTGCCTTTCTTTCTTACGGGATGATTGGTCGGAAGAAATCGTCGATTCGCCAAGTACACAACCTTCTTGCATTTATGCAAATATGTACCTTCAGTCTTATCTAAACAGTGCGTGCATGCCTTATATCCCTTGTTTGTCTATCCTGAAAGGTTACTAAGAGCAGGCCAATCGTTGATGGTTACGAAAAGCAACCCTCGTAGATCAAATGGCTCCTGTTTGTTCTCATCTCACGCACGTACACCTGGTTTGCCCCACAGCTGTAAGAGTTCTTCAACTAATGGCCTAAGGTATACATCAATGTCGTTGCCCGATTGCTTCGGGCCTTGGATGAGCACTGGCATCATAATGAACTTACGCTTCATGCACAACCAAGGAGGAAGGTTGTAGATACATAGAGTCACGGGTAGGTGCTGTGACTGCAGCTCTGCTCCTCAAAAGGATTCATGTCATCCGTACTTAGACCAAACCATAAGTTCCTTGCGTCACCTGCAAAGTATGGGAAGTCTCTCAATTTTTATCCACTGTGATCCATCAGCAGGGTGTCTCAACTTTCCGTCTTCCTTACGGTCTTCTTTGTGCCATCGCAACAACCTGGCATGCTCTTTGTTTCTGAACATGCATTTAACCTTGGTATTATAGGAGCATACTACATAACCTTAGCAGGAACCCTCTTCCGGAGGGGCTCTCCCTCAACATCACCAGGGTCATCTTGTCTGATCTTATACCGCAATGCATTGCATATCGGGCATTTATCTAAATTCTCATACTCCTTATAGCGGTAGAGGATGCAGTCATTAATGCATGCATGTATCTTTTGCACATCTAATCCTAGAGGACAGAGAGTCTTCTTTGCTTCGTAGGTACTCTCGGAAAGTTCGTTATGTTTTGGAAACTTTGGCTTCATTATTTTCAGCATCTTTTCAAATGAGGAGTCAGTTAGACCACACTCTGCCTTCCATCGCAGCAATTCCAGTGTGGTACCGAGCTTTGTGCTGCCATCTTCACAATTTGGGTATAACAATTTTTTGTGATCTTCTAACATGCCCTCTAACTTCAACTTCTCATTTTCTGTTTCACAGTCTCGCTTTGCATCAGAAATGACCCTATCAAGTTCATCAGCCGGCTCATCTGATGCCCGTTCTTCACCACCTTCCTCTTCATTGTCTTCCATTGCAGTATCACTGTATTCAGGAAACATATGATGATAGTTGTTATCATCATCTTCTTCACCGTCTTCCATCATAACCCCTATTTCTCCGTGCTTGGTCGAGCAATTATAGTTGGGCATGAAACCAGGTGACCGCGACTGATTTTCGAGAAAGAGTACTCCTTGTTGTTCCGACATTGAACACATGGACAACGTATAAAACCATTCTCTTTGTTTGCTGTAGCCATATCGATAAATTTATCCACGCCTTTCATATACCCGGGTACACGCCGGTCACCGTACATCCATTCCCGACTGCATCATATAAGTAAGTTTATCAAAAACAGGACATCATAAATAGTGAAATAACAAATTTACATCGACACATGCATTGTATCAATGACAGAGAAAAGATAAGATTGCTAACCTCGATCGAGGGAAATAAAGAGGAGAGAAAGCTCAAGTGCGTCTCGGGCACCTTCTATATTTTTGTTCTATGAGAAATTGAACGGGATCATTCACTCAAACATTTCATCAAACACCCTGAATGCATGCATAGGGAAAAAAACTAGCACACCCCTCACACCTTCCACCAAGAAAAAACAGAGTGGAGGGAGAGGACTGGGGCGTTGCATTTATAGAGGGCAGGATTATACTTCCCGGTTCGTAACACAAACCGGGACTAAAGGTTGGGCGTCAGCCAGGTGGCGTGGCACACACCTTTAGTCCCGGTTTGTGTTATAAACCGGGACGTATGCCCCCTAACAACCAGGACGCATGCCTCCGGCCTCTGTGCCCGCTCGAACCGGGACGCGTGCCAGCATTAGTCTTGGTTCGTGGCGGAACCGGAACTAATGCTGTAAGGAGGCACGAATGGATAGCCTGTTTTTACTAGTGATTGTCGAGACGGCAGAGAAGCGGGCTGGTATACGTGTCTCCTTCCGTCACGAAGGGCGTAGCTCTAACTCTAATACTGA
This sequence comes from Avena sativa, assembly GCA_916181665.1. Classification (NCBI taxonomy): domain Eukaryota; kingdom Viridiplantae; phylum Streptophyta; class Magnoliopsida; order Poales; family Poaceae; genus Avena; species Avena sativa. The sequence goes on from OV702296.1 coordinate 294,222,119, forward strand.
AGCGCATAGCCTGGCGAGGCTGGCAACCTCTCTGCCGGCATGCAGCTCCCCATGTGTGGTTAAATACCATGCCTGAGGGTTTGAATCGTTTTGAACAATCATGAATAAAGTGGATCGGATGTTCTAAAAAAAAGGTATCTCTTGATATCGGTGGCCAGACCAAGAACGGCCATGCATGCTAAAATCAACACCCATGGACTTGTTCATCCCGGCCGGGCATGGTGAACCTTGTGGAGGCGCACTTGGATCACAGTGGCTTTAGTGGATGCGTGCCCGACGCCACCCAGCTTGTGCACCTGCGTGTCTTCTATGCGTCCTATAACGACCTATATGTGTGGAGTCCACTTATGCGCTACCGTGAGGTTGCAAAAGAATCAGATTAAACTCATAGAGGACGACGGCTTATCTGTCTCTTTTCAAGATGCCATGCATGTCATGCTTCACAATTTTTTTAAGGACCTGATCGGCACGTCTAAACCGATTTCTTTCTCCTTCGATCTAAACCATCTAATTTCGTTCCCTAGTCTGTCGGTGTCTGACGCCGAAGCACTTATTGTGCCCTTCACTTTGGAAGAAATCAAAAAGGCTCTTTAGGACATGGATTGCAACTCAAGCCTGGGTTCAGATGGGTTCAGACCAGCTTTCTATAAAGACAATTGGGACTTGGTTAAAAACGATACTTGATCCCTTGTTAATAGCATTTGCAACTCTAGGAAAGCTCTTCGGCGTCTAAATCATTCCGTCCTAATTCCTAAGCACCCTGGTGCAACTTGCCCTAGTTACTTTAGACCAATCTCTCTTCAAAATTGTTGCCTAAAATTAGGCTCTAAATGTATAAAGAACATACTTTAACCTTTGATTCCGCTCCTCATTAACCAAGATCAAACTGGCTTCATAAAAGGCTGGTCGGCCGCCGAAAACTTCATTTACACGGCAGGCCTGGTCCAAATTTGCTACAAGTGTAAGGCTCCGGCAATTGTTCTGAAGTTGGACTTTCATAAAGCTTTTGATTCCATAAATTGGGACGCCCTCGAATCGATCCTTCTTGCAAAAGGATTCCAACCCTTATGGTGTCGTTGGATTAGGAACCTAAACTCTTCAAGACAATTTGATGTACTCTTGAACGCAAGGCCAGGCAGGTGGATTCAATATCGCAGGGGCCTTCGCCAAGGAGACCCCCTATCCCCTTACCTTTTCAACATCGTTGTAGATGTCCGTAGGTTGGTTTTGCACCATGCTTCTCTCGATGGCCTACTTTTGCACCCTTTAGTAGATCACCTACCTTGCCCTATCCTCCAATATGCCAATGACACCATCATCATCCTATGCGCTTCTAACGATTGCATTACAAACCTTAAGGCAGTCTTGGATGCTTTCTTCGAGGCCACTAGCCTTCAGATAAATTTCCGTAAAAGCACGTTCGCCCCTATCCATGTAAACCTGACGGATGCTTCTTCCCACGCTTCGCCTCTGGGTTGCCCTATTGCTTCTTTCCCTCAAACTTACCTTGGACTACCTTTGTACACTCACAAGCTTCGCTTGAGTGCCTTCCATCCTTACGTAGAAAAATTGAGGCACAGACTTCCAGGTTGGATTGGCAAGGCGCTCCCAATTAGTGCTAGAGCTATCTTAGTAAAAGCTTCCCTTCAAGCCATGGCCTCTCACCTCCTCTCGGCCGTTTTGGTTCCAATTGGAACCATTCCAGAATTTGACAAGATTTGTAGAGCTTTCTTCTGGGAAGGGGAGGACCACGTCCATGGTGGATAGTGTCACGTCACTTGGGAGGAGGTTTGCGCTCCGACGACAAAAGGGGGATTAGGTTTTCGCTGCCTACGATCACATAACAAGGCTCTCCTTATGAAGTTCCTCACTACGCTACACTCTGACATTGATACTCCCTAGGCACAACGGTTCAGGTACTCCTACGGTTGGTCCTCAAATCGTGACCTAGGGGATCCGCACCATTGTGATTCGATCATTTGGAAGGACCTGCTATCTTGCTTGTCCAAATTCCGTAGCATTACATCCGTGGTTGTAGGGGGGGCCTTAACCTCGTTTTGGCACGACCTTTGGATTGAAGACTGCACCCTAGATCAATGGTTCTCTGCTTTGTATTCCCACATTATTAAAAAGAATTGTTCTGGATCTATCACTCTGCACACCCAGCCCCGTCTCTCTAATGCTGCCTCTTCGGAGCTGTTGGACTTGCGATCACTTCTAGACTCAGTTAGCTTGAACTCCTTGGTGTCATACATTGGACTTGATCGTTTCGGTAGCAGGCCTCCAACCACTAAGATTGCATATTCAGCAGCTTTTGAACATTTGCAGGTGGTACCCTTTGCAACTGCGACCTGGAAGAACTTCGCGGCGTCTCGTTGCCGTTTTTTCCTATGGCCGGCGGATCGTGGACGGCCTTTCACAAATGAGTGCCGGTTCAGGCACGGCATGGCCACTTCCAACGTATGCCCATTCTTCCACTGTGTTGAGACCTCGACGCACCTACTCCTGCACTGCCCGCGATTTCCCAATTCTGGTCGGCTCTCTCGGCAATTAATGATGATGTTCATGCCTGTATCTCGATTAGAGACTTATGGAGGGAGTCCCTATGTGCAAAGTACGATCAACGGTAATCGCGAGTGCTCTTTGGAATGTCTGGAAACATAAAAACACAAGAATATTCATGCAGGAGGTGAAGCCGATAACTATCTTCTTCCGCAGGTGTGCAGACGATTTGTTCCTCTGGTCCCATAAATGTGTATAGCTTGAAAAAAAACGCTAATGCGTGACTGGACAACCATGTTTGCTTACTTACATACTTCTGCTTTGTCTTCTGTACAGTACACGGCTAGCTTCTCTTTTCCTATTTTCTCTACCTTTCACTTAGATTATAGCTACATAAGTAGGTAGTTTTATTTTTTCCTCAAGATTTATACCCTGGTTATCTTTTGGTTCTTTTAATGGAAATGGTTCAGGCTGGCTTTCGTAGATCCCTCAAAAATATGTGGAGTCCCCAACTTCCCATAGGGACGGTAGTCGACCTCACTGGAAATCCAAGAGAGTCGGCGGTCGATGCGCCAGTTATGTTTGATCATATGTACCCACACAGGTTATCAATAATCTCTACACAAACTTTCAAGACGCATGTTGTTCTTTCCAGGTCCCAAATCGAGTCGCTTCCTCATAATCTGATTTCCCACGACTGTTTAAGGTTTCACGAACCTTTTATACAAGGATTTCCCTTCTTATTTGACTAGTAAGAGGTGCATTGTCTGACTTCGTGTCATGTTCTTTTCCTAGCTACTAGAATGAGTTATGCAATCTCTTAGGTCGTTCTTTCCACCCACGCAAACGGTGCGGCTACATCGACATGAAATATATTGTCTTTTCACACATGCCCACCTTGAAGCTGAAATAGCATGTCATCTGTCTATTGATCGGAGCCCGTGTCACCTTGACTGCTTCACACAGTTTTCAGGATTTTCGACAGTTATGTTTTGCCGTAGGTAATAAATATGGAATGGGGGAACTTCAGGTCATTCCATGTTCCTTTTACTGAATTTCATCAAGCATTGGATGCAAAAGGCCTGAATCCTTGTGAAAAGGTCACATACTCGTAGACTAAAAAGATATACTCCTACTTTTTCATTTTCTCCTGCGGTTACAATTAATCATTGCATTTTTTTCTTTTAAAGATACCAAAAGTTTATCGTTGGTGTGTATTTGGGGATATTGTAATTGTAAAAGAAATAGACCTTCCAATCATCCACTCTTAGTCACTAAAACTTGTTAACCAGACGAGGATATCCACTCTTAGTCACTAAAACTTGTCGTGAATGAAAACCATATAAGCCTTATGCAACAGCACACAATAATTACAAGACACAATGTGGTTAACTCGTAGATTGTACAAATTATACACAATATTTGGCATTTACTCCCTCCGTTTTAAAATATAAGATATTTGAAGTGAATCTACGCACTAAAAAATTCTAAATATATTTTTTTCACAAACATAAAACATCTTATATTTTTGAAACGGAGGGAGTAGACAAGATGAGATAGAGTCAGTAATATAAGAATTTAATTATAAGACAAACGCAAACCAATCGGGAGCAGCAAAACAAGATATAAACGCAAACCTAATTTGCTTTCCTACCAAGCCCGTAGGAAAAATCAGATTTTGTATCACAGGAGCATCCATTTCAGACCTAGATGTACCTCATGCCCAGCTGCTCCAAAGGCACCGCCGTAGTGTGAAAACGAGGAGGATGAATGCGGGAAAAGAAAATAAAGCAGGGGATGGCGAGTATTACAGCGAAGGATTTGCATTACGGTTGTATTTCCGTTTTTGTTTTGCAAAGATAAAAAGGCTGTGGATGGAGAAAAAAGGGTAACCGCGCTCGAGATGGATTCCGCCCACCCGCGCCGCATGGATGGTCGCACGAGACGGGCACAGGCAAGCCGCTGAATTAGGCATATCGGCAACGCGGCGCTGCTATACATACGACACATTTGTTTAAGGTTTTCGTCAGATGCTACGTGAAGCAGTTTCGCATCGGCAAAAAGCACCGGTAGTGTTTAGCCTGCAGCTAGGCATTCAGATTTATACGTGACACGAGAACATAAAGTTCAAATAACACCAACATAATGTTGGTTTTTAGGCCTGGATCACACACACGCACGCGATCTACTGAAAACCTAGTTCTATCCTTGCAAACGCACGCGAGAAAACAATCATGAACAACGACATAATCACAGGGTTTGCTGACGTGCTCAACTTGCGCCTTTTCTATTCGCAAAAAAAAAAACGTGTGCCTTTTCTCTCTCTTTTTCCTTTTAATTAGCATCCGGGGAATGACTCAACAAATGCCCCTACAAACCTGCCATGATCCACATCGCGTGTGCCAGCCCACGTTCAAGTTCTAGGATCATGGGGCGTGTTGTACTATAACTTATGCCTAACTGAAACAACTACGTGATCACAACGTAAAATTAGCACGCTTCTCATCATTATAGAGAAGAGTGAACCTGAACATTCGACAGTTAGCCGACAAACACTAGAACAACTATAGTGGCCGACTAACCTGCCACCTGAAAAAAGAACAGAGTTTGTAGCTGCTTTATTTCTACTAGAACAAGAGATGATTTCAACACATGGCACATACCACAGTAACCACCAGGGCGACCAAGTCACCAACTGTGCGTTGAGACGCGGAGAGGGAGCTTCCCGAGAGCTTCAAGCATGAGTTTCCTTCATTCCAGACAGCCACGCCGTCACGAAACTTCGGCATCGTGCCCAGGACCAGCCCATAGGGTGGGACAGAGAGGAGCTCGCCCTAGGCCCCATGATCTAGAGCTCTGGCCTAAGACTTGTTTATTACGTATCCATATTAATCTACTACATTTGACGTCCAACAGTATAGAATAATTCTAAAAAAATACATGTGAGGAATGGAGAGAGTATATCTCTAAGGTGTTTTCTACATTAGGGGGGAGGGCATTGCCCCCCTTGACTCTAGGAAAGCTATGCCTCTTTAAACAAAGAACCCATGGCGTCTTCTTGTATGTAGAAGTTGTTGTTGATAACATCGATTACAGGAGTGATGAAAGCTGCGTGAAGGATGTTGGAATCTCTCCGTCGATATTGTTTTTTGAGAGGACGTTTCAAGTGATAGCAATGAGTCGAATGCCAATTCCATAGTGACAGTGAGGGTGAGGAGGGACGGGTTGATCCGGGTGACTTTATGGCAATCGTCAAAATGCACACCGATCCACCTGGCACATGCAATCCATTTTTCTTCCAAGTTATGTGGGTATCCAAGTGCCCAGCTATCAGCAGAAGGGACTCGACCTCTGGATCGCATGGTCCATGGTCGAGTCGGCATAAACTCTCTGTAGTATCCACCTTGGCAACATCAGTATCCACGAAGAGGTCAACCACTGGTACTGGCCCCTATAGCAGGTTTCCAAAGAGATGGATGACCATGAGCCCAGATAGCTGGGCGAGTGGCATCAGGACGACTCCACTCGGCCAGGCTGTGGCCAGCAGGTGGGGGGAGGAGGTGGGGTGTTCATCTCGGTGATCTTCCAAGAGTAGGAACACACGATAGCGAGTTTAGATAGACATGAGGTTTTTTAGGAGAGGTGGAGAGACAAGAACGACATGCAGATGGGTGGGTTTGGTGGTGGTGGGAAGAGTGTGGTGGATTGGCATGGTGCACACATGGCCCATGCCCTGGCGCCCGCATGTTCCCGGCGTCAGCATCCTTGGCGCTCGCCCCGGCGCCTCTGCTCCGTTCGCTCGCACCGCCTCCCACTACGTTGCGCTGTCGGCCTACTACCACCATGCGGACACCATACTCTTCCCATCGCCACCAAACCCATCCATCTGCATGATGTTCTTGTATCTCCACCTCTCCTCAAAACCTCATCTCCGTCAAAACTAGTGATCTTTTTACGGTCGACGTAGAGATCATCTAGTGTGTGGAAGTAGGGGGACGAGCAGGGGCCAAGGCCCCCCCCTTATGACAGCTTGCATTAGGCTAAATTTTATGATTAAGAGGTGATTAGACGATCAAATAAGGAGAGATTAGCTTGACTGCCCCCCCCCCCCATATCAAATTTACCTTGACCGCCCCCCTTTTAGTTGAATCCTACCTCCGACCCTGGTTGGTGAAGTCTGGCATGGGACCTGTGAAGCTGTTGTAGCTGAGGATGAGGAATACAAGCGAAGGAGCCAGATCAGTGATGGAGTTGATTTACCTAGTAATTTGGTTGTTGTTGAGGTCTAGTGTCATGACCGCACTCCCTTTCATGATAGAGAAATCGAAGCAAGCTGTGGGAATGGAAAGCCCACAGTGTTATTTTTGAAATGCTCGTGCAATGTACCATTGATTCCATCATCGCTAGCATGGAACGAGCTAAGCAAGTCGAGCAAACAGATGTAATTGGACAGAGCCCATCCATCAATCACCATGGTATTTCTGATGTTGTGTTCTTGAAGGCCGGGTGAAAGGATACAGATGCCGCCTAGAGGGGGGTGTGAATAGGCGGTTAAAACTTTTCCGAGAGTGGCTCGACAAAGGCAAAAATAAACTAGTGTTTACTTTGTCAAGCACAACCTAGAACAACTAGGGTTCACCTATGTTCACCAACAACTTATGCTAAGCAATACAAGAAACAATGTGACAACAAGATATAGATTACTTCAAGCACGAAGGCTATCACAATATAAAGTGCATAAGTAAACAGCTCGGGTATAGAGATAACTGAGGCACGCGGGGACGACGATATTTTACCAAGTTCCTCCCAACATGGAGTACGTCTCATTTGGAGAGGGGGTGGTATCTAACCACCTACGCCACAAAAGGCCTCCCTTATTCTCCGGTGAACCTTACCCCAACGGGATCGATCCACACTTCCACTATCGGTGCACTTGTCGGTGGCAAACCGGAACTTCTCACAAGGTTGGGGCACTTCTCCACAACTTAATTGGAGGCTCCCAACAAACGCCACCAAGGCCACAACCTGCAACACCAACAAACCGTCTAGGGTTCCAAGAACCCAAGAGTAAAAAGCTTCTCAACATTCACTCACCAAATCCTCCGGGGAGAACTCAAACCGATGCACCAAATGCAATGGCAAGAAGACAAGTAGTGCTCAAATCCTTCACTCCCAAATTCCACCAAAGCTACAAAAGCTTGTGGGGGAATAAGAGAGGAAGAACAATGGAGGAAATCCACAAAAGACTCCAAGATCTAGATCCCAATATGTTCCCCTCACTTAGAGGAGAGATGGATTGGTGGGATTGTGGATCTAGATCTCCTCTTTTAAATCCCTAAAGTATATGCAAGAATCAAGGGAGGGATTGAAGGGGGAGCAAGCTCAAGAGGGTCAAGAATGGAGGAGAAAGCCTGTAAAAACTCGAGCTATTTCATTGGGGAAGAAGGGCCTCTTTTTATAGGCCCACAGATTTCTGACCGTTTTCTGCCCGTTGGGGACTTGCTAGACCGGAGACTCCGGTCTACACCGGAGACTCCGGACAACCTCGAGACCACCCATCAGACTGACCTGGGCAAATTTCTGGCGGCCCCTCCGGGGACTTTTGCTGAAACTCCGGACCATACCGGAGACTCCGGTCCACGCAGACCAGAGACTCCGGTCTGGACCAAATAAGAGGCAAACTTCAAATGGCGATATCTACAGTTTGAAAGCTCCAATTGACCCGCAACCAATTTTGTTAGAAAGAGGACAACAAGAGCTTCCCAAAAAAAAGTGAAAATATTGGATACCACCAAGTGAGAACATTTCATGTATTATAATTTGAGATACCTCCCTTGTTGAGAAACCAGAAAACCTCAAGGATCAAAAACGCAATATGATATAAAAGGGAAATCCGTTTTTGATGAACTAGAGCTTGTTATGAATATTAACACAAGCTCTAGAACCTCACATAGATAAGATCCAAATAACAACCAAGAAAGGATGATGCTAAGTATGCAAAGGTTTGAGCTCTCTCTGAAAGATATGATCTAGTTACTCACTTGAGAGCCCCTCTTGATAGTACGGTTGTCTATCCTATAAACCGGTATCCCCAACTAACACCACGAGACCGGTAATAAAGAAACCCTATCAAGATCATACCTTTGCCTTGTGCATATTCCACTTGATCTTGATGTATGTGATCTTGTCCTTCTCAAGATGGAACCCCTTTCTAGATTCCTCTTGCACGCACTCGCTTGATGAAGACTTGCAAGTTGCTCCCCCATACGACATGGGAAAACCTTTACTTTATCCATGATCACCGAGGATGGCAAGCTTCAAGCATGATATCTTCTAGATATGGCACATGTTTGGCTTGCACAACATTACTTCTAACACCATTTGGATTATGTCTTGAAGATACATATGATGAACTCTATCTTCTTATTCAAGACACCCTTGCAAAAGGCTCAACTCTCACATGACCAATATGTGGATCACTCTTTGAACACCTTGGTCACCACTTGATCCTCTTTACTTTCTTCTTCTCCAAACCTTGAAGCCAACATATGGTTCAAGCATTGCCTATGAACAATTCCTATAAGTACAACTTGATACACGCATTAGTCCATAGAAATTGTTATTAATTACCAAAACCACACATAGGGCCCACATGTTCTTTCACCGGGCACTACGGTGAAAAAGAACTCAGGGCATGCTTGTAAATCAGTTGCTATCAACCCACAAGATCAAGAGCTGAGGCAGACCCAGCGGAACCACACCAGTGAAGGTGTTACCTCCGAGAAGCAGCCCCTCTAGGCTAGACAATGTGTCATTCTCGACTGCTAAAACTACGTATCGCTTATTGCGAGATGTGGCGTAGGACTCAGCTCAAAGGAACTCTCTCGTGTACGCTAGTTTTTTCAGTTTCCACTTTGTATTTCCTTTTTTCTATTTCTTTTTCATTTTTTGCTTTTTGTTATGTTCTTCTCTTTATAATTTTTCCCCTTTATGTTTTATTTATTCATGTCTCTTTTAATTTTATTTTTGTTTTTGTTTTATTTACTCAGTGAACAAATTAAAATTTAAACCATTTTTCTAAAGGTGAAACAATTTCTAAATAGTGAACAATTTTAAAATTTGAACTTTTTACTCGATGACTAATTTTTTAATTAGAACCTTTCTAAATTCAAAAAATCTTCAAAGCTGGATATTTTTAAGTCATAATTTTTTAATATACAGACCTTTTCAAAATCATAATCAATTTTTCTGAATTTTTAAAAATCTAACCTTTATCTAGCAAATAATTTTTGAAAAAGGAACATTCTTTTACTCATGAACACTTATAAAATCTGAAACATTTTACCTGATGAATAATTTTAAAATCTAAACCTTCCTGAAATCAGGAAGATATTTTGAAATTAAATTATGAACATTTTTTAAATGTGAACCTTTATTAAAATCATGAACATACGGTTTTAAATAAGGTAAATATATTTAAAAAATAACATTTGAATATTCAAATCTTGCCTTTTCTAATGTTCTGTTTGAAATGTTACCTTTTTAAACATTCAGTTTTAAGAAAATATAAATTTTCGTGTACATTCACAACTCCAATTTAGAAGGCTAACAGGAACATTCAACCTAGCAAGCAAAAGAAAAAGAATACAGCATAAAAAATATGATTTCCCATGTACTCGCTTATTAGCTAGTTACCATTATAGTTTTAAATAGGATGCTAATTGTGTAGGCCAGACGAGACTAACACTCAATTCGACCGATCATAGGGGACCCTTCTCGGCAACATCCGCCTCGATGTCGTGGAGCCCTTGGTCTTGAACAGGATGGGCCCATAGGACGAGCAAATGGTGGGACCTCTCTGTACCATACGATGCGGTGGTCCTGCCCTATATTAGCATTGTGTATAATTTTTTTATTATTATCAAATATTTGAGTTTTTTTTAGAACCTATTTGAGTGTTATTAAAGGGCTTACTTATATGCATGAAAAGAAAAATCCAATTTCTAAGAGTAAGTCCACACTCCAAAAGTTTGAATCACACAAAAACAAATTAAGCGATCAGTTCAGCAGCGACGTTGGATCACTTAGATGGAGAGACTCTCTCTCCAACATGCGTTACAGGTTATACTAAAGAATATATTTCTTTAGAATGTCGTCAACAAATGAATGAACTCATTTTCATATGTAAGACATATTTAACCTAAAAATGACAGTAACAAGCCAATGATTTGGAAAACTATCCCCTTAAACAATAATATACTGTAGAATTTTATTTTTGAGTATTCCTAATTATAAACTAGAAAAATCGATCATGATATTCTTATGGCATACAATTTAGATATCTCTACAAATAAAGCTAAGGATACACACATATACACTAAAATTCATACAACTGACACAAATTCATTAGAGGACACATATGGTTTTGTCTTTTCATATTTTTCTCACATTTGACACATTTTTTTTAGATATTTTGAAGAAGCAATGTATTAAACACTAACATAACTTTTATTACAATGATCATAAATTGATAAGAAATGTATTCTAAATATATATATAATTTAGTATAAATAATTATATTTATTTTGATTTGCTGGAGGACCAAATATACCCTGTTGATCATTGAAATTGGGAATAATGTCGTAGAAGTTGTTGTTGCTAACATCAATAACATCGAGTGATGGTAGTCGCGCCATGGACGCTGGAATCTCTCTGACAATGTTGTTTCCCGAGAGGACTATGGCTTCAAGGGATCACAATGAGCCGAAGGCCGAGTCCATGGTGCCACTGAGGCAGAGACTTGATAGGTTGATCCCGATGAATTTGCGACGGTCGTCACAATGCACACCTATCCACTTGGCACATGCATCATTTTGCATCCAGCTTGCGGCTAAGTTCCATCAGTATCCAAGTGCTCTAGCTATCAGCATAAGGGACTGGACCTCAGGATTGCATGTTCCATGGCAGTGGCGGAGGACGGTACAAAAATTTGGTATAGAAAACTCGTATACATAAAGCATTGTTTGATTAGAAACATAGAGGAGGAGGAGGGGGTAAATGCCTCCCTCAGTATTTTACGTTATTCAAGGATTCCAATCAACATATGATCAGATAACACAAGGTAAAAATGGTTATTTAAATCGTGTTCTATGTACAAATACTTTTTATTCTATTTTAAATAGAGAAATTTTACTTTGTAGGGAAAGATAAAACAATAGCAAATTGTTTTCTTATTCACGTCATGTTATAGTTCTACGCATGATTATCTTGATTGTTCAGTTTCTTTTCAAAACAAATACAGGACAAGCAAAGCTTTGATTTCTCTCCTATCATACTCTTATGATTTGTATATATTGCATTCATTTGAATGTTCCATCAAGTATTATCCATCGGTTCTAAAATCATGGTATCTAAAATACATATAGAATTTCTACGCGATAAACAAAGGGGCATCCTAGGATCAACTTGGAGTAGTTGACTTAAACATAATATCTTGGAATTTGCTTCCACTAGAATCATTTTGGAAATTTACCGAAAACATCCTTCTCATGCTAGTTCAAATTCAAATCAGTACAGAAATTTCCATGCCCTAATAAATTTTCGATAAATATTAACTTGTAACAATGCACATGAATAAGCCTCGCCCCCGTTATTTTTATTGAGCCTTACCCTTGCGGCTTTATTAGGCTTTTATTGGATAAATAATGTCAGCATTGTTGTGTGAGAGAATGGTATGCATCCCCCTATTGTAATCTTTGAACCTATTGGACTCCGAGCCTTAGAAATATATTGGTTTGAATTTTGTTTATCAAGTGTCATGTTGGCGGTGTACTTGGGCTGGAATATGAGGTATCTGATTAAATGAATCGAGGTACCACCAACATGGGCTAATCCTTCCCAACTGACTAACATACTTGTGATAGAAGTATAGAACTTGCATTTGAAATCAACGACAAGCACATTCAGGGTTTTTAGTACTTTTTACCCCTGTAAATTGTAGCATGTGACCTCAGAACTCTAGCAGTCATATGTGTGCCATCGATTACCACAAGAGTCATGTCATGAAATGAAAGAACATTGATGTTTCACAACAATATAATCATGTAATGACATGACCTAACAACTAGAATTGCTCACAATAAAATATAGATACCATCTTGGGCTTTTTTGTATCTTAAATGGAGTTTAACCAATTGGTGCCTTGATCATCTCTTCTCTAAGCTCTCCAATCACATACAATACTTTCTTGAAATATCAGGATATTGTGTCATTGGATCTACTAAATGTGTTTTGATTCATGCTAAACCTATGGTTATGACCTGCAACATGGAGGAACATTACTACTTTCTCCTAGAGGTGTGGATGCCATCTTGTAACAACTACCTCCCCCTACGCATCTTCACAAGGGACTATTATCCTCCAAAAGCATGTTCTCGACCTCTACATATCGTAGTTATAGATGTTGTTCAGATTTGCTTGTCTCTCCCTATCTCGGGACAAGATTGGAGCATAACTAACCATCGTCCATGGAATTGCGACAAACAACTCTCTTGTGGACCAAAACGAGCCAAGCTTGAATCATGGATATGAGTGTTAATGCATGTATGAGAGGCTTCATTTGTTCCCAAATCAATTTCCATAATTAGTGGTGAAACCAACCCTACACCTTACCTAATGACATAATGGGAGGGTGTGGTATGGTGCTTGGTGAATAGGAATCAAGGATCCGGTGCTAGAGACGAAGAGGTGAGCCGGTGACGGAGGGGAGGAACAAGTGTCAATACCATACATCTTATATAGCATTACTGGTGTTGCCAGAGATCTTCGCCCAAGCTATTGCCGGGGCCGCAAATATAATTTTGTGACGTTGTCGGGCGTGAAAGTAGGATTCAGATATATGTCCTACCGCTGGAGGTGACCGGTTAATTAAGAATGGGTGAGGCTAGCCTAGCCCATTTATATGTCTGACTTTTTTCTTCTTTTTCTTTTTCAGATTCAAAAAATGCTAAAATTCAAAGAAGTTCAGATTCAAAAGATGTTCTGATTTTGAAAAATGTTGGGATTCGAAAAAGCACCGAGGGTGTGCGGCATGCCGTATACACCGACCAGTTCCTGGCAGAAAGTAAACTAATCGCTATCCTAATCAAGGAAAAAATAGCGTGCTATTTATTTTAGTGCCACCTCTCTCCAGACACTACGCAACTTATAACGCGCTAATAGCGTGTTATTTTTCAAAATAGTGTTTTGCAAAACAATAAATTTTTTGATAGGTATAGTCCGTATACTAAGGATTTTAGTAGCTAAAAAATTGTCCAAAGTAATACATGTATAGCCAATTAACCAGTGATGACCAAATGGTGACTAAATGATAGTGTACGGATTAAAATGATTGGCAAATTCAAAATGAAGGACATATTTTTTGGACAGTCATATCAACAGCCAACAAGGCATCCAAACAACAACATAGGAGAAACTACTTATTCAGAATTGGTGGGGATGAAGCTGACTTGTTTGGGACGAGACATACATTGTACCTATTCCAACACTTCCAGTGCTCTCCAAGATGGAGAAGAAGTGGAGAATCGGTGGGGATGAAGCTAGGTGTGATGTTGGTTGCTGTTGTGGGGATCCTTTGTGTTGGTTGCACTCCTTTTGGTCAGGGATGTTCCGGATGGAGGCGGGCGACCGGCCGGAGCTGGAGGAGATGGAGGATCCTGCAGCCGCCACCACCGTCGCGTGGTGGGGAATGGGATGCGACGTGGGGCTGTGAGTTGGTTTAGCTAGGTTTGTTGAGTTGTGCGGGCTGAATGGGCCGGATAGACTGCCGATAATTTCAATATTTTGTAGCACCGCTATAACGGTATAACGTATAGCGTGTATAGCGCCATTTAATGCCGCTAAAACGCGATTAGCGCCGTATTGAGCGTTTTATGCATAAAGTAGCATTTGATTTCCGAAAACACTATAGCGGCGCTAGCGTGCTATTTTTTTTGTTGTCCTAATCGATATCTCCGCGGCTGACGACCCTTTGAAAAAGAAAAATTGAGGAATTGTTTCCACGTTGCAGAATCTCAAATTCAGTGCATGCGTAGATTTATGTTCGAAAATGCTTATGGGCAGTCCGGGCCAAAACGATCCTCGTCTGCCTTATCATCATCACACACCAGGATCTCGGTGGAATTCCATAGAGAGCGACATATATACACAGAAATTAACCCTGGCATGTACGTCGGCCGTGCCGACCGTCACTCACTGCATGCCTGATGCCTCTCCCACCAGGCCGGCACCAACGTCCATGGCAACAAGCACGTGCGCATCATGTCGACGACACGACAGGAGCAGCAGCAGCAGTAGGGGGAGGCACGACGTAGGGGGTGGCGCAGAGCATGAGAGGGTTCTTCCTGCGCACGCCGAGCCCCATGGCCTCCGCCATGTCCACCTCCTCCACGCCGGCGGGCAGCGTCCAGTCGAAGTGGTACATGAGCTGCAGCAGCGTCAGCTCCATCCCGGCGAGCCCGTAGTTGTAACCCGGGCACATCCTCCTGCCGGCCCCGAACGGCGTGAACTCGAAGTGGAGGCCGTGGAAGTCGACGGCGCCCTCCTCCTCGAACCGCTCGGGGACGAACTCCTCCGGGTCCTTCCAGTACCGCGGGTCCCTCGAGATCGCCCACGCGTTCACCACCATCCTCGACTTGGCGGGAACCACGTACCCGCCGAGCTCCGTCGTCTCGATGCTCTCTCTGGGCACCAGGAGCGGCGCCGCCGGGTGCAGCCGGATCGCCTCCTTCATCGTCAGCTTCAGGTACCTCACGCTGTTGCCGCGCAGCTCCGCCTCGCTGATGGTCTCCTTGCCGTGGAACGCGCGGCGGACCTCGTCCTGCAGCTTCTTCATCACGCGCGGGGTGCGCATGATCTCCGACATCGCCCACTCCGTCGACGAGCCCGACGTCCCCGTCCCGCCCGCGAACATGTCCTACAATATGTCGACGTCAGCATGCATGGGATGCATGCTATGGAATCTGTACGTGGCAACGTGCAACTTATTACCAGCACGACTGCTTTGATGGTGTTGTCCGTGACAGGGAAGCCCCAGGGGTTGTCGCCCTTCTGCAGGGTGAGCATGACGTCCACGACGTTCTCGTCGACGACCTCCTTGCCGCCGGCGACCCTCTCGGCGCGCACCTTCCGTCTCCCCTCGATGATGTCCACGAGTATATCATCGAACGTCCGATGAATCTCCCGGAGCTTCCGCTTCATCCCGGTGGCCTCGCCGAGCAGCTCCCTGAGCCGCGGGAAGAGGTCCGGCACGTTGAACCCGCTCGACAGCCCGACGACCTTCTTGATGGCGTGCTGGAACACGGGCATGTCAGGGCGCACCTCCCCGAAGGCGGACCTGGAGATGGTCCGGCTGCTGATGTCGTACACCATCCTGGTCACGTCGACGGGCACCCCGGGCCCGGCGGCGCGGACAAGCTCCACCTGCCTCCTCACCTCCTCCTCCCGGATGAACGCGAACTGGAGCACCCGCTTGGGGCTGAGGATCTCGTGGATGCAGAGCTTGCGGATCTTGCGCCAGTAGTCGCTGGTGGGGGCGAAGATGATGTCGGTCCAGCCGTAGCCGCAGATGCCACCGACGAGGAGCCGGGGCCGGTTCGCGAAGTTGGGGTCCTGCACCTTGAGCACCTCCCGCGCCAGCTCCCTGGACGTCACCACCACCAGCGGCATTGGCCCGATCTTCAGCATCATGATCGGCCCGTGCGCGCCGGCGAGGTCCCGGAGCCGCCGGTGCACCAGCGTGTTCACGAAGTGGTGCACGCTCCCGATGATCGGCAGCGTGCGCGGGCCCGGCGGGCGGCGGGTTGACGTGGGCCGGAAGAAGTAGATCATTGACACCGCCAGGAGGGCCAGGAGGATGGCGTTGTACGTGGCGTCGTCCATGGCGCGCGTTCGACGTACGAGACCCTAGCTCTACTAGCTAGCCGGATAACTTCACTAGCTAGTAGCTAGTGTCTGGTAGTGAAGTGCCGAGTGATGCCCTAGCTTAGCTCGCTCGAAGGCTTTGCACTGCATCTCACTGGTGGAGATGCGAGCTGTATTTATAGTGGATTCGAGCAGGTGCGTCCACGGGAACGTGCGGGATTGACTCCGCTGATTCTTCGGTCTGAACGATTCCATCGAATATATCAAACGGAGGATTATTAGCACAACTACTTGTATATAGACCAGTTGTTTAATACAGCAAGTACTAGTACTACAAAGCTTAATTAATTTCATATCAACATTTATCCACCAGCTTTAATTTGTCTCGAGCAATCTCGACCGCGAGCAAGATAACTTGCGTACGTGGACGTCGTCGATCGAGAAGAACTAGGCACGGAAACTGGGACCATGTGTACAACATTGTACTGTACAATACTTCCTCAGACTTGACGATCTCGAAGCGTACGTGTACGTGGGCCTTAACGAAACGTGGATCCGATAATACTACCATGAATCCATCGGTGTCGTGTCGCCGTCATTACTCTTGGATCGGGAATTACTATGTCTCCACAAAGCTACCATGGAAAATTTACGATTGGGTAGGAAGATACAGCTAGTGGTGATGGCTACTCTGTCCACGTCGTAAGATGCCATGGTGACATGATTCAGGACGTCAACATGCAAAACCTTATCCGAGCTACGTAACAGCTGATGTGTGTGTACTAGCTAGCGTACTAGCTATGCGGAAAACAAACTCTACATATATGTGGGTGTTACGGGCTTATCATGGATGTCCACTTATGCTCTAAGATCTGTGATGTCAGTTTTAGAAATTGCAAAATTCCCTCGTTACATCCTATTCCAATCAGCTAGTCCCTCCTCCTCGTATATGCTTTTAATCTTGATCTGAACCACGGGCTCTGTAGCTGTCTAGCATTCATGGCCAGTTGTAGAGCTCACCAAGGGCCAAAATAATTATCACAATATCATTTTGGTTCAACTTCCTGGATTCCTGGTGTGTAGACTATATATTTGGAGCTCACATCTATACCTAATAATAAAGCACGAAGTGTTTCTCCCGGTTCAACACTTTTTTGGACGAATTTGCCCTCCCGCTAAACCACGTGTTACAACGCACGCCACCCGTAAGTAAAAAAAAAAAGAAATCTAACGTGTGGAAGTAGGAAATTTGACGTCAACTGAACCGCGTGGAGGCCACACGCCCGCAACACCTGTCGGGCGAGCTCGCCGTCAACTGAACCGCGTGGATGCCCACCACCGGCCGGTAGGCTCTCCTTGAACTGCGCCATGACCTGACCAGCACAAGTCTGAGCCGTTTCAATGAACAAGTAGCAGCCCATGCCGCTCTGTCCTGCCTCTGATTTGCATATGCCTACTGGTTTTATCTGGTAAAATGGATGTGGTCAGGAGTTGGGGAGGGAGTAACAGAAGCTGTCCCTGGTGGCTTCGAGTTGTACTTGCGACTCCAAGATGAGTCAACAAACATGAATGCGGTCTCAGCTACAGAGATAAGATTTTGGATTATCAGTTCTTTCTAGATTTCACTTAGACCATAGGCTCTCCTTGAACTGCGCCATGACCTGACCAGCACAAGTCTGAGCCGTTTCAATGAACAAGTAGCAGCCCATGCCGCTCTGTCCTGCCTCTGATTTGCATATGCCTACTGGTTTTATCTGGTAAAATGGATGTGGTCAGGAGTTGGAGAGGGAGTAACAGAAGCTGTCCCTGGTGGCTTCGAGTTGTACTTGCGACTCCAAGATGAGTCAACAAACATGAATGCGGTCTCATCTACAGAGATAAGATTTTGGATTATCAGTTCTTTCTAGATTTCACTTAGACCATTGATATAGATAGTTATCTCCAGTTATAACCAATTCTGATGACACAAGCAGCGAAAACGGTTCTTTAAGAACTTCCGGCGATCAGCCGACACCCCTGTTTTACTGAAAATAAGATAATCATAAGCAGATTCGTTATAAATCGATAATACTAGCAGATAAATGTACTTATGGGGGCTGTCTCCTAAGCAAAATATACTTCCGGAAGAAAGACTATAGAACCTGGTTGGCATATACCACAAAAGACAGCGACAGACGGCCTAGGAGGCTCTGAGCCGGAGCTCGTCGGCCGTGTGTGAGGAGGACTAAGCTGGATTTGTTGGAGTCTCTGAAGTATACGCGGGAATAGCTCAGCTCGATTGGCATCTACAGAGAAGAGGCGGCTAGCTGTTTTTGACATACGATTTTGATTGGTCATGCGGTGCGATTAGATGCATCGATCCGACTCTTGTGGACATGAGTTCTCAACGTGTTGTCTCGGCGGATGTCAAACGGAGCCTCACGTCAGCACAACCTTGGTGTCTGTACATAGCTCCTGAAATTCCGTACGGATGTATCGTATTTATCAGATATGTGTGATCCCTGGATCTGAAAAAGTTTGCATCAAAGGACAAACACATGAGTTTTAAGGAATCCTCAAATCAGTTTTTCTTGGATCCGATTCTTTGATTATGCGGTAAGTTGGATTGTTACTTGAGCATATCAGACTCGATCCTTTCAACTGTACTTTTTGTTATTCCTTTGATTTGTTTGGGGATCTCGTCATATCGCCCCAGGGGTAGATGTCAGGCCCAGAGAAAAGCAGTCGCGAAGGGAGGTGGTCGGCGGCGCAGAAGCGTGATCAGACCATGGGTGTGGCCGCCGGAGGAAGAGGCGACTGTACGCCTTTTCATCGACCAAGGAGGACGGAGCGCAAGAGCATGAGTAGAGCGTGGGTCTGGCCGCCGGAGGAAGAGGCGACCGTACGACTTCTCGGCGTCCCTGGTCATCGAGTTGTGGGTCGCACTCCTTCTCAACTCGCTCGTCGGCTACGGTGAGGTCAACGAGGTATGTGTGGTTTAGTCCTTCGGCTCCTTTGTTTCTGAAGTTTTACCTTGATGAATCATGTGCCTTTGCGGTTGTTGCATGGTATAGTGATCGGCAGATGATTAGTGGCACTTGGCAGTAGGTGTACGCTGAGTCGATGCAATCGCATAGTGCAATCGAAGGTTGTACTATGTTAAACAAGTTCCTCCGGTAGCTAAATGTTTCCCTGATTTTTAAAATTTGTGTGTCGAGTCATGTGTTTTCTAGGATTACATTCTGGTCATACGATTTCTGCAGATGGAGGATACCCTTTTTGTTGCCGATCCTGATGCGTAAAATAAGCATGTTGTAAACCACACCTTTTTACGAAAAAAATTCTTCCTCTTGGTGAAAGCCCTGGTGTCTCTGATGTTGGAGCACCGGATGATCAAGCTGATGACATGCATACACATCTGAAATTAATCTCTCATTATTTTATCTGTCTTTATAATCTTTCTCTACTCCTCTTCCTCAACTAAAGCGATGTACACAAAGTGGAATAAGACAATGATGGCGGTGCACACCTCTAGAGAATGTGTATGAGTGGCCTCACTTAAGCAGCGGGCAGATGAAACGGTGAGTAGAACACCAAACCATAGAGCGGTCGACACGCTTAAGATGGCTGATTTATACAAAAAGCCGACCTTGACAACTTACTTTGTAGGTTTTTGTAGTATAGATTTTTTCTCCCGGTGCAACGCACGGGTATGTTTTCTAGTCTATACAAATCTGAGAAAGATTAGATAACGTGCTACTGGTTTGGCTAAAATGGAGAAGAGGAAATTGATCCAGAATTTCTGAAGAGGTGCCTCCATGTCCAGATCTTGTCTCCTCCACGCACTCGACGATGCTGCTTGGGTCGGCCGCCTACAGGTGTGGATGGGAAGCGGAGCAAGAGGATGTAGCGGAGAGGCAGAGCGGGATTGGCTCTAGCGTGCAGCAACGAGCAGGGGGGGAGGCGGATGGGAGGCAAAGCATGCGGTGCCGGCCGATAAGGAACATGCTCGCCGGTTCATGTTTTACAAAATAAATGCTCGCCGGTTCATGGCTGGCTGTGTCCAAGAAACAAGTCATGGCATTGGGAAGATGAAGTGTACCTGTACACTTTGGTTCCCATAAGGATGTGAAGATGTACCATGTCAAGGATGTAGATGTAAAGTTATAAACACGAATCTTGGAGCTACCGTCAGCCTAGGATAAGCCAGGGACACGTACGTATGGGTGGAATTTCCGCGTTGCTTGCTTTGGATCATCATTAGAACTGATGACCATCGAATGAGCTGGTTGGATTAACCAACCAAAGTTAGCCTCGGTTATTATGTGTATTGAACCGAAGAAAAAGCCTCTATAACCGTTGTTAGGCAGTAGTTGGAGCTACGGCTGTTGTGGGATCCATTGGAGAGGAGGTGAAAAACAAGAGGAAGACAAAAGTTTGCCGTTCCTAAACAGGTTAATAGGAAGATTGAAGGGAAAATCCTTTCACTTGAAGAGTGTCTTTCTACATCTAAACCGATTATCGAGTAAACAAAAGTTTTCCACTAATTAGTAATTAACCATATCTTGAGTGGTTCATGGGTCCTGTTTTTCTTATGAACTTTTTTTTGCGGGAAAGATTTCGATCTATTTCATGAGTTCACAAAAAATACAAGGCAACTCAAACATAATAAAAATTACATAAAGGTCTTTGGAACACCTAACGACCACTACTACTTCAAGAGCGAGCCGTCGACGCGTCGTTGTCGCCGCTCCCTTATCGAAGCCGGCCTGAGATTGTTGATGACAGTCGGGAAGTCTTCGTGCACGTGCCCCTAAGAACCAGCGCCCTAGAGCTGAAGCCGCCGCAATTGAACCCTTGAATTGATCTGAATCGTGTAACACCAAACCTAGAAAACACGTAGACTGGATGAGATCCATCACTCCATAGAAGCGGCGACCAGACGAATTCCCGTCCCCTCAACGCCAGTGGCAAGATCGTCTCCGGAGAGCTGGAAGAGGAGACGGGTATAGCTTATTCTTATCCCGCACAACGCCACCATAGCCACCATAACGTCGATACCGGTAGACCAACTCTAACTTTAGGGACCCTTCAACAGCGTCGAGCGCAAGTCCGATGTCCCCACCCCCTCCCGCCATCGGAACGACAAGTAGAGGAGGCGGTGACCCGTCGATTCCGGTCGTAGACAGCGAGGAGCAGGTAGATGGCGGCGGCTAGGGTGAAACCCTAGACCGCCGCCTCTGTTTCTTTTGCGGGAGATTTTTTCTTATAAACTTGATCAATTATATTCTTCTTTATGTCGTCGCAGGGGCTTGACATCCGGGGGTTGCCCTGGAGCTAGCTCCATCCCTGTTTATGTACCATCCTCTGACAAGGTTCTATCAAGAAAGGAATCTAAGTTGACTCTGTCTAAGTCGGTTCTAAGGTGCAACTTTAGATTAGTGAAATATGCAAACCCTCTTTCCGTAAAAGTGTAAACTATATTTATCTCCCCATTTGAAGTTGATTTTGTTATTGGAAGATAACAAATTGGCAAGAAAACGAGCTCATCCACAAGGTTGCGAGTTTATCAATCATCCTGTTTCATTCAAGTTACAAACTTACTATCTTCAATGAGTTAATTTATATCAATATCAAAACCTTACTTTCCAAAATACTTGTATCTTTATGGCCAGCAATTTATTCACATTAAAATACCATTACAAAGTATCTACCCAGCGCAATCGGATTAGGCAACATCACACACAAAAAGAACAAAATGGTACAAGGCTAGCCATAGTGGATAGTATTAAATAATAGTATCATGCATATAAGTATGATATTATATCTATAATGCTTATCATATATTAGTGTCATAGTATCATCGTATTTTTTGATTTATAGAATCTAAATATAAAATTATGTACAAGATCTATTTGGCATTGGGTTTTTTAGTTGTAAGTGTTATGATAATGTATGTACCTATGATACCATTACCTTCTCATTAATCATTAATTGCAGTGACAGTGGTTTTCTATATACATGATACTAACTATGATACGGCCACTATGACTAACCTAAAAGAATGTGCTGCCACATCTACACATAGGTTAATATCACTAGTAGAAAATAGGCCTTTAGTCCGGGCTATTAGTCTCAGTTGTGGCTGGGGCCATGACTAAGAGCATCTCTAGCAGACACCGTAAAAGGGCGAAACCATAAAAATAACCTCCACATTTCGGTTTCACGTGATAAAGTGGCCAGAATATACGCCCCAAAATCGACCGAACCCAAAAATAATTTAGCGCCCTTGAGAAACCCCCTCCCCCATAGACGGATCCAGCATGGGTCATGGGTGTTCAGCTGAACACCCAAAATTTTCTAGAAAAAATTATTATATATAATCTATAGTAAATACGTATCTCAGTTGGCACATGTACGGAGGTTTTCTAGTCTAGATTTCGTCCAGGAAAAAAGCTCGAACCTCAAATTAGTATTGGGGGTCGGTGTATATGTCCATGCAGCCCAACTGAGCCAATAGCAATTAGCAAAGCAGTCATGATCCACTGCCTACTGCTACTCCCGGCTGGCACTTGTTTGACCAAAAAATATAAGAGCCGGACATATCTAAAGATATTAAACCTGGAGGCTTTAGCGGGATCCAGGACCGTCTCCTCTATTGAAATGGAGCCAGTAGTCCCCACGCCACCCGCCGGAAACTAGCAAGATCCGCCGTTTGACGGCAAGACCACCCGTCCGACCACTCCGACGGAGAAGGAGATCACCACCACCATGTTGGGGACAGATGCCCCAAGCACCCTAGTGTCACAAACATGGCCCAGGGAACCTGGGCGCTGGCGTCGAGGGCGACGAACAGAGCAGATCGCGGCCCATCTAGGCCCGAATACCCGCCGCCGCTTGCTGCCATCTGGGCCGAGGACCTCTGGCCGCCGCCAGTCATGACACCGCCGTCGAACCAGCCAGGTGCGGCCGCCGCCGCCTTTCCCCGCCGGATCGCTGCCAGGGTCACCGCCGCCGCCGCCACGCCACCATGTCTTTGCTCGGCTACGATCCGGTGGCGGCGGCGAGCGGGGAGATCGCGGGAGGGACGACGAGGCCGGGGAGGGGTAGGATCCGCCCGGCGCGGTGCGGCCACTCATGAATAACTATTTGGTTATTTTTATTGAGCGGAAATTCTTTTTATAGGTGAAAGATGATGCCATCATATATCGCTTCCATGCTACGACTGAACGTATGATCGTATTATAATTTTCTTTATTATTTTGCATGTTTCGTAGTCTTTTGAGATATTGTTGCTATAATGTCCAATTTGTACTTTTATTGGCACAAGGAATGGACTATTTTCATTTTTTTTCTTTATGTTTTTTGTTGGTTCGAGTTTGAACACCCAAAGTTAAATTCCTGGATCCGTCCCTGCCTCCCCCCCCCCCCCCACATAACCAGAAAAATCGGTTTCGAGTCCGACCTGGACACGAACCATATCCTCCATTTCCATTGGCGCGAGGGAAGTTTCAGCTCATTCCCATCCCTTTCGGTCGCATAGTCGTCGACCGCCGCCGTAGATTTAGGTCGCTCCCGCTCGATTCCTCGTGCGCAGAAGGCCGCCGGAGCCTGCTGACCCCGTTCTGTGGGTCGGAAAACTCCTCCCGACGCATATCCGGTCGCGCCCCACCTCCGTTGTCCTCCCTCCGCCCGTCAAAGGCGGCGAGGCTCCACGGTCAGCCGCCTTTGCATCCCTCACAACCGCAAGTTGGGCAACGACAAGCTCATGCGAGATTATTTCGCCGAGGTACCTACATATCCGCCTCACCTCTTTCGTAGACGCTATCGAATGCGCCGCTCGCTGTTCGTGAAGATATTGAAAGCTTACGAGGCCAAGAAACGGTACTTCAAGCGTCGAAGAAATCCCGCGGGGTTGCTCGTTTTTGGGACAAGAAAACTCTCAATGACATAATGACATGTTGTGTCATTCTTCACAACATGATTATTGAGGATGAGAAGGGTCTAGACTTGTACATCTTCTACGACAATGTTGGTAGCCGTGTGAAGCCATCTAGAAACCCAAATGCCATCCAAGCCTTTCTTTAAACCTACCGAGACATTGAGAACATGACCACCCAAGACCAGATGCAGCATGGCCTCATTGAGCACCACTGGCAGCTATTTGGGAGGAACTAGAATGCCACATTTTATCATTCATGTGTGTGAAACATTATTTGCATTCGGAACTATTCATTTGATTTGGTCATTTTTTGTAATTGGATTATTGTTTATTCAGTTTGTTTGGACAATTGTTGTAATTTGATAATTGTTTTAATATACAATTAATAATTTCGAGATTTTACTTTACGTTGGTATCATATTTCTGTTTGAAAATGCGAGATATATGGTGAAATTGACAAAAATAGTTCAATTTACGGGTTCGACCCTTATTGTGGCAGAACAGATCCCGTATGCGCGAAACTGGGAAAAGGAAATATTCTCTTTTCTGGTTCGGGTTTTTGGTTTTTGTTCTGCCCCGCCGTTCGCGACCTGAAAAACGGCGAAACATGATCTGAAAACGTGTTTTCTGGTTCGCCCTTTTATGATGTCGGCTAGAGATGATCTAATGGTTGATGACCCACAAGTACAGGAGATCACAATAGTCTTCGAGGGTAGTATTACCCAATTTATTGATTCGACACAAGGGGAGCCAAAGAATACTTATAACCCTTAACAACTGAGTTGTCAATTCAGCTGCACCTGGAAATAGTCTTGCTCACAGAAGTTTATCAGTAGCAATAGTTTTGTAGTAGCAATAGCAAAGTAACAGCAGCAGTTAAACAAAGGCAGTAGTAATAATAGTAGCAAACAGTAGGATATGAGTGCGGTAGGCATAGGGATGGATGGACGGGCGTTGCATGGACGAGACTATTCATGTAACTTCAAGATATAGAGCAATTGCAGATAAATAAGATAAAGTATCCTAGTATTAAACAATCACAGGCATGTGTTCCATCTATAGTCATACGTGCTCGCAATTAGAACTTGCACAACATATTTTGTCCTGTCAGCCCGTTGCAGCGGGGCCTCAAGGGAATCTATTAGCAATTAAGGTACTCCTTTTAATAGAGCACCGGAGCAAAGCATTAACACTCTGTGAACACATGCGATCCTCACATCATAGCCATCCCCTCCGGCTGTCCCAATTTTTGTCACTTCGGGGCCTTCGGTTACGAACAATGATATGTGTACACAACTTGCAGATAAGATCACAAACAATACTATCATCATGAATCAATAATAAGTTCAGATCTAAGATCATGGCACTTGGGCCCTAGTGACAAGCATTAAGCATAACAAGTTGCAACAAAGTCAAATAGCACTAATAAAGATACTAGGCACCATGCCCTAACAATCTTATTCGATTACATGATAGATATCATCTAATCCCTACCATCCCCATAGACTACAGCTGGGGATTACTCACTCATGGATGGGGGAAACATGGATGGTTGATGGAGAGGCGTCGGTGATAATGATGGCGATGATCTCCTCCAAAACCCCGTCCCAGCAGGGTGCCAGAACGAAGTTTCTGGTTCCGAATTGCGGTTTCTGGTGGTGGTCGCGAAGCGAAACTCTTTTTGGAAAAACATCGAACCCCCCCCCCCCTCAGTTTTTAGGTCAGGAGGCTTCTTATAGGCGAAGAGGGAGGTCGAGGGGGTGCCCGAGGTGGCCACACCCCTCCCAGGCGCGGCCAGGGGGTGTGGGCCCCTTATGGCCCTCCTCCGTCTCGTCTTATGGCTCCATGAGTCTTCTGGTGAAATAGGATTTTTGGCATATTTTCTAGGATTTTTCCTGATAGTTGATTTTTTGCACAAAAACTAGACACCAAGGTAATTCTGCTAAAAACAACGTCAGTCCGTGTTAGTTGTATCCAAATCACACAAGTTTAGAGGAGAAACAATAGCAAAAGTATTCGAGAAAGTAGATACGTTTTGGACGTATCAACTCCCCCAAGCTTAGCTTATTGCTTGTCCTCAAGCAATTCAGTTGAAAATTGAGTGCGATAAAAGAACTTTCACGAACACATTTGCTTCATATGATGTAAATATTCTCAGCACATGAGTATATACTTAGACAATTCATAATAAGGAGTATGCAACTAAGTCTACCTAATAGTCATTGCAAGCTTATGAAGAGATTCCAACTCAATAATAATAAGTAGCTTGAAACATAAACATAAGCCACATTGCAATGCTCATAAAAAGGTATGATAGAGTGGTATCTCGATTGCCTTTGATTGTGGATCAAAACATAAATGCCAAGGCACCTCTGAAATTCAAGTGAATATTGGAAGTAAAGATATCAGAGATACAAGCATCAAAGTCATGGCTTAATTAACCAAGTTTTCAGACAAGAACATTACACTAAGAATGACGACTATGCTCTCAAGAAGGTGATCGTAGAATAAGTGGTGACTCAACGAGGATGTGAAAAGGTTTTGAAAAGTTTGAAAGACTTCCAAATGCTGAAAGTATGGTACTCATTAGCTTTGAGTTCTCCTATCATATGCATCTTTAGATGGTTAAGGTGAAAGTGAGGTCCAATATGAGTTATATGCTTGACAGACCATAAACTGGAAATCTCATGTCCCTTGAGTACGAGGGCCGCTCCTCATGCTACTCAACTTTAGTTACCGATAAGTTCTTGTCATAGTAAATACATGTGTATCATAGAGAACCGCCAACTAGGTATCCCTTGCACATGATACAGGAGTTATCCCATAATCAAAATAACAAGGCAAGCAGACAATGAGCATCTCAGCAATCTTCTTGTTTACCATGGGAAAATGGTGCTTTTTTCTCTCTTTCCTCTTTTCAATATGTCTCTCTTTTTTATAAGAAGAAAGTTTCATAGATTGCTCATTATGGTGATGCTGCAAGTTTCCACCATGATTAGGCATGGCTTAGGCTAGCGGCTCAGGCGTTTCTCTAACACATATACATAACTCCATGGACTTACAAGCTCCCCTTTTATTTCACACCGATGACATACGTAAATAAAATAGCATGATATCAAATGGGTATATATTTATAGGTGTTGAAAGCGTTTCCGGTGACAGGACGGTTCTGCTAACTCCCAGCCTATAATTTGCAGGCATATAACTTTCATGGACAACCACAATGGTTCAGGTTTATTTAGTGCAAGAAATAAAGTGTGCCATCAAGTTCGTGAGAGCTTTACTAACTAACTTTCTCATAACAAGCAAGCATTTTTATTTGGAAGAAAACGAGGCATAATAAATATGCACGGAATAGCAAATGATGCTAGTAGGAAGGTATGGTGGATACTTTTGAAAATATTGGTTTTGGGGAGTTGGAAATACGAGTAGGGCTCATACTCAGTGCAAGTGAAGGCTAGAAATAGAAAGGGAGCAACAAACAAGAGAGCAATTACTGTCATAATCATGCTTGCAACAAAATAGGACTAATTATGGCATGAAAGTGATACAAGAACTCTAAGGCAAAATAAATCGTCGAGGCTTAACTGACTATTGTTCAGTCATATGCATGTGTGATCATGTGCCAAGTTGATTCAAATGAAACATTCAGAGGAGGATACCACAATGTCATACCAAGTTATGAATAGAACAATGCAAGCAAACATTCATATGACATGCTACAAACTATTAGCAAGCTAGAGCTAATCATAAGAGAGCAAGAACTACTAAGCATCCATAAATAACATACACCTTACATGAACAGGTTAAGCATGTCCATAATAATGAGTATATGTACAAAAATGAAAATAAATAGAGTTCATTACCAGCCTCTTACCACAACTCAAGTTGTCATTAATCTTCATTATTGCCCTTCACTTGTGTGGCTTGAATAATAACATGAAACCAAAAATCCACTGAGGATCGTTGAACCCTGCAACGAACTTCACAAAACCAAAGAAGAACAACAAATATTTTTGGTGTTTTCGATTTTTAAAACAAGCATAAAAGCAAAAACAAACAAAGCAAAATATTTTTGGATTTTTCTTAAGGCAAACCAAAGCTAAAAAGAAAAGAAACAAACAAAGAGAAACAACGAAAATATTTTTGGTCTTTTTGTGTTTTGGGAAAGCAGAAACAAAAACTAAAAAGAAAGTGAAACATGGATATACAAAGAACCGACGAAAAATGATATATAGATGAGTCTAATGTCGGTATACCTCCCCCCCCAAGCTTAGGCTTTTGGCCTAAGTGGGGCTCAATAGCGCGGGTAGTAACCCCAAGCTGGTGGGTCATCGTAGGAATGATCATAATCAGACCCTCGCAATGAAGAATAAGACGCGGTCCAATCATAGGAGGGCTGCTGGTATAAAGACTCCCCCATGTTGGAGGGCTGAACCGAATCATATTTGGCATCCTCTCCAACATTCTCCTCTTGCTGGGAGAGCTCCGCCACGTATGTGTCATGTTATTCCTTCGTGAGTGACCATCCTTGCCTGTTATCAAAGTTAAAAAAGCGGGTGCAGGCAAAGAGACTACCTTCTCAGACCTACCTCCTCTCCAACCACGCTTGACAAAGGTTATTTCATACGATAAATCACTCAAAGTAGCCCAAGAGGAAACAAACTTATGCTGAACCATGGAATTGAGATCAAGTCTCTCTATGGGGAACTGAAAATCTGAATGATGAGGCTCTAAACCATGAAAAGTTAATAGACGAGATGCAATGAGACCTCCACAAATTCCACCTTTCTCGCGGTTAGTAGCAAGACGGAAAGTTATCAAGGCACCCAAGTTATAAGATCTATCCCTATTCAAAGCAGCTAAGATAAAAGCTAGATCAAATGAAGATAATTTTCTAACAGTCTTTCTAGCAAGAACACACTTGGTGACGAAATAGGCAAAATATCTAATGGATGGGAACTAAATGTTTTGAATTTTTACCACTTTCCTTTGAGAAGTCGCAACCTTGGTAAATTTCAGCATATAAATCCATGAGTGGCTTAGGCCTCTGTCACATCCCAAGATTTTCCAAACCTTGTAATGTGAAAAATAAATAAACAAAATAAATAATTGTTGAAGTTTAGGATGAAAAGAAACTTTTTTTTCTAAATGGAAACTTAAAATCCCATCTTGAACAAACTTTGGTTAACATTTGACTCCAACTAAATTCAAATCTAGTGGAATGCATTCTTCATAAATGCATCTGGAAATTTAAACACTTGGGAAATAAACCAAAACCCTAAAACCCTAGTGGAAGAAAATCATTTCCAAGTTATCTCCAAGCCTATGGATTTGATCCATATAAAAATTTGTCAACAAACATTTACAAAAGATCAAGAAAGACAAATAGAAATATTATAAGACCATAGAAATTGGTTTCACTTAATTTGGAACCATGGATAAAATCTTATGAATTTAATAAGATAAGGAAAAGTAATTTCCAAAGCTAATAAAGCACCTATCTAGAAATCCATACCAAATGATGAGCAAATGATCCTAAAGATATTTAAAAGGATAAATAAATATCAAATAAGATTTTACAAATTGGAATCACCAAGTTTGGATCTCTAAATAAAAAGATATGGATTTTATAAGATGAAGAAAGAAATATTAAATAAGGAATAATTAAAGACCAAATTAAATCTTGGCCTAATCCATGAACAAGTTGAATGATTATAATCCAAATCCCAATAAAATATTGGATAAAGAATTTCCAAAAATAAAATAAAATGGCATAAACCAAATTCTATTTGAATAAAGACAAATCCAATCATATTAAAAACTTTTCCAAATAAATCCAGATGAATTATTTGACACCCAAATAATCAAATAAAAACCTACTGAAAAGATTTGGAAGGTTTTAGAAATTCAAATGGTGTTTGAAAATATTATTAAACCTTATTTAATTAAATACAAGGGCCTATTTTGAATAATTAAAAGACCCCAAAAAGAATAAAGTTTTATTCCAAAATTGACTTCAGAATGTACTATTAATCAGTATATAAATCTACACAAATTCGGGTTAATTAGCTCAATTCCGCCAGCAATTCCTCCCCGCGATTACTCCCCTTTAACTGCCTCCCTCCCCTCCATCATTCCCCTCAAACATCACACGACCAGAGCCACCAGGCTGTCCCAGATTTAGTTTGCAACCTCGCTGCCCCGACGAGCTCCTTTTCTCGATTCCGGACAAGCCGCACCTCCCCTCTGCCTCTAACCCCCACGAGAATGACCCCCACTATCTTGTGCATCTGCCAATAGCTCCAGATCATCCGCGCGTGCCCCTTATGCTCGGCAACAACCACGCCTGAACATCGCTGCTGTCTGCATCCGCTCCGTCAACCCTTCCCGCCTCGTCCCCGTCGACAAGCAGAAGCTTCTGGCGCCAACCCTAGCTCCGGCGAGCGATTGCCGTCACCACCGTGCGCCCCTCGACGAGCTATCACCATGTTGAGCATCGTCACGGCCCCGCGAACTTGGTAAGCATCTCCCTGCACTCTCTCGCTTCCTGTAGCATCGACACCGCCACCGTCTGACCGTTCTGCCGCCACCTGCCGCCGCCAGCGCCGCCCGTCTCTGGCAAGCGTGATGAGCGCCGTCCGATCTCGATCTAGTGGCTAGGAAAGAAACAAACCCGAAGGGGTAAGTAGTGCCTCTGAGCCGTGCGATCTCACTTAAATCCTACGACTTGTATCGCTCGATCCAAACGAAACGGTACCAGCGAGTAAGAAGCAGCCACGTGGCCCTGACTGTTTGAATAAAAACAGAATTGTTCTATTTGATGTGCCAATTTGAAAAATTCATAACTTTCAAACCACACGTCAAAATTTTGCAAATTTTATATCAATGGATTCAGCAAAACATATACTTTCTGACCATGCACTTTGTTTAGTAAAATGTTTCTGTTAAATTGATTGTTTTTGCAGAAACTTGTGTATGCATGTTTAGAATATAAAAAAAATTCTAAAATGATTTTTGAGATAAAACCTTTGGAAAATGGTTTGTTTTGAACCTACTGACCATAGGAATCAATTTGTGGTTTCAAAAATATATTTGGTAAAGCAAAAGAATAAATCTTTGATTTAAACCATTTCTAAACAAATAAAAATAATGTTTATTTATTAAAAATGCTTTTGGAGGAAAACATTTGGGAAATGTTTTGATTTAAAATCTCTAACCCCAAACACCAAGTTTTATGATTGAAAATGTATTTGGTGAACCCTTTAAAAATTATTATTACTTTGCTAAAGACATTTTCAACCACATAAAATAATGACTTGGTTTAAAAATGGTTTATGAAATAAAATCTTTTGCAAATGGTTTTTCCACTTTATAAAGTGACCATTAGGTGTTTTAAAATGTTTGTAACCTATTAGAGACCATTTCTCCAAATAAAACAATCTTTGGCATGATTGCATGCATTGCTTTGTTTTTATTATTTTATGTGATGTTTGCTTGAATGGTAGATTGAATTTGTGCCTTGCTTGATTGAATTGTAGTGATTTGAAGAGTGTGATCATTTCAAGATCAAGGAGTGAACTTATACTCTCTACCAAAAAGGCAAGTGATGCTTCATACTTTTGTCCCATTATTTTCACTATGCATTAGTGATATTTCTAAGTAGGACTTGCATGGAATTTTGCTAAGTGTAAACTATGCCATGGGAAATCCTAGTAGATGAAACCTTAGTAGAAATTTCCTAAGTTAAGATTCCTACTACTATCATGCTTAGCTTAGCTAATAGAAAACAAGGGTGGAATATATATTCATACTATGGAATATTTCCAAGTCAAGGACTTGTGTTTTGTTTAATAAAACAACTAAGTGAATGAATCACCTGGGTGGAAAGGAAGGAATGGTTTGTGTTGAGTGGTTCACAAGGCCCATTTCTATGGTTTACCTTGTGTATCTCACTTGTGGATGGCCACCTAGGAACAAAGAGATTTGAGATGTCAAATGTTGAGAAGCTTCAAGTGCAGCCACTTGGCATTATGGGCTCTGCCTGGATCATATAGGTTGCAATAACTTAGCCAAATGGACAGTTGGTGGTAGGGGTTTGATAGGTTGGAGCGCGTCCATTCTGGTCTAAGGGAAGGATTCTGAAAGATCTTGTCTTGGTGAAACCAAGTCTTGTGGGGAAAGTGCACCACCTCTGCAGAGTATAAGAATCTAAGTACTTAGCCATGTCCCTGGAAAAGGACAATTTGAGCATCAAGACATGGAAGCTATCAAGAATAACCTCATCCCAATTTCTAAGTTAAAATCTTGTGGTTGAACAAGGGTTGAAGGATCACCAATTTCTATTGGGAGATGCCTTGGGTGATTTTATCAAGCAAAAACTTAGTGTTTTCAAATGATAAGGAAAATCTATTTTGAGCAAAGCAAGCCTAAGCTCCACTTAGCCAAATGCATATAGATGATAGACTCCACTATACTACCATAGTATCACTTATCAATACAATTCAAATGTATTGACCCTTGTGACTGTAACTTATTATGTTGCAGGTTTGTTTGATGTTAGTGAAGTTTATTGATTAGGATTACAAGTCTATCACCAACATAGCTGCCTGTGGCACTTTGAAGATGAAGGACCCCATGCTATTGTAATATTCTGCTGCATTGTAATGAGATATCCAAATGAGCTATGTAAGATGTAATAAATTATTTTATTCCTGGTTATAAAGTTGTATTATGACCTTTGTTTCTTGATATTACATATTAACTGTGGATGCTAGCTATTGATCCAGGGACTAGCATTGTAAACACAGGGATCTCTACCTTATTAAAGGTTGGGAATCTCTACAGATGGTATCAGAGCATTGTGTTGCGTGTAGGATTGTAACCCTAGGATTGGACAAAACCCCTTAGAAAAATAGGAGTTGTATTTGTTCCAAAACTTATTTACAAACAATCTTGTAAACTCTTTCCTCAACCAATTTTGGTTTTGATTCTACATCTCTTCTATTTCAAACTTGATGGACAAAGCCTACCCCATGGCCAAAGACTTCATCAAGTGCAAAGGACTTCATCAACTCTAATGACTTCAACATCTTCAAGTGTTTTCAACCTTATTCTCAACAAGGACTTCAACCTTGGATATCACTAAGGACTATAAGTGAGACAAGAAATATTGCTCAAGAATTGAAGACTAAGGGAATACAACTTAGAAGGAACCATCATCACTTTAAAGTTTTGTGACCAAGAATTTTTCCAAAGAAACCATGATCTCATGCAAGAAGAATCAACCAAGAAGGAAGGAAAGATCTCAAGTGAACCATATAGATGGACCACCATATTAAGTATAAATCAAACACACCAACTTATGTGGTGTAACAAAAATATTTTGTTGCCTAAAAATGTGCTTGAACTTTGTTGTTTGAGTGGAATGTTTGTTTGTGATTGCTTGCACATTGCTTGTGTGAATTGTGATGTGTGTGATTAGAATTCTTACTTAGAAATCTTTTTGCCCATTCTAATCCCGATCCAACCCAAACAGATGACTACTCCAAGAGACTCCAACATCAAGATTGATGACAACAACAACCAAGAGGTCAACATGAGAGAACAACTGCTAGCAAACCAAACCCAGTTGAACCAAGTGACAACTCAGTTTTTAGCCAACAACAATAAGTTAGACCCAACCATGCAAAAGTTTTTGGAAACTCAATCCCAATTGTTGCAAGGGATGGCCACTCAAATGATCAACATTAGAGACAACTCTTCCCAAGGAGCATGTGACAACAAGGATGACAATGATGATATTCTAGAAGGAACCCAAGCTTGCAATGTTTGTGGAGACAAGGATCACACTTCCAAAGAGCATGAAGATCAATGCCCTAATTGTGAAGAGAAACATCCAATAAATCAATGCCCCACATCTCAAGCTACTTGTTTCCTATGTGAAGGAAATAATCATGTCCCTATCCAATGCCCCATCTATTCCATAGTTCAACAAAGGAAACAAGGTGGAGTGCAACAACTGATTGCAGACTACCATGAGAGAGCAAAGTCTACCAAGAAGGATGAGGACAAAGGAAAATCTCAGCTTGCACCTCCATGCAATATGACTCAATTTAAAGGACCAAAGAGGAGACATATGTATTGTTGGAATTATGCCCTAGAGGCAATAATAAAGATGTTATTATTATAATTCTTGTTCATGATAAAGTTTATATTCCATGCTAGAATTGTATTAAGCGGAAACTTTAATACTTTTGTGGTTTGTGAACAACACCGTGTCCCTAGTACGCCTCTATGGACTAGCTCATTGATCAATGATGGTTAAGGTTTCCTAACCATAGACATGAGTTGTCAATTGATAATGAGATCATATCATTGGAGAATGATATGGTGGATAGACCCAAACTAAGCGAAGCAATTAGATCGTGTCATCGTGTTCGTCTTTGCGAAGTTTTTCTTATGTCAAATATTGTATTCCTTAGACCATGAGATAATACAACTCCCTGGTATCGGAAGAAAGCTTTGAGGTCATCAAACGTCATCCTATGAGAGGGTGATCATAAAGGTGTCTCTCAGGTAATCGGAAAGTATCTGTTGGGTTGTATGTATCGAGATGGGATTTGTCCCTCCCAAGTCGGAGAGATATACTTCGGGCCCACTCGGTAATCGATATCAACACCGCTTGCAAGCATGTGGTTAAGGAGTTAATAACAAAGTGATATCGGATTACGGAACGAGTAAAGTACTTGCTGTGAACGAGATTGAACTAGGTATGACGATACCGACGATCGAATCTCGGGCAAGTAAAATATCGCGAGACGAAGGGAATATATATATGGGATTGATTGAATCCTGGCATCGTGGTTCATCCGATATGATCATCGATGAATGTGTGGGAGTGAATATGGGTGCCCAGACCCCGCTGTTGATTATTGATAGAAGATCATGTCTGCATATTCTCGAACCCGCAGGGTCACACACTTAATGTGTCTCGACGCTAGGATAGATTGGATACTTGGTTTATGAATTTTTGTTCGGAGTCTCGGATGGGATCCGGGACATCACGAGAGGTTCCGGAGTGGTCCGGAGAATAATATTCATATAAGGCAGTGCAGTTTTTGGAGTTCGGAATTGTTCCGGATTAATCGGTATTGTACCGGAAGCTTCTAGAACCTTCCGGAAGGGGACCAACGTGGCCCCACATTCCGGGAGGGGGCATGGGCCTATGAGGGAGTGTCCTGGCCGCATTGGGCCAGGGGCACAAGGCCCCATAGGGCCCAGCCGATCCTAGATAAGTTTCAATCGTTTAAACTAGAGATAAGATAGGGTTTCTAGAAGGGAGAGTTTAAATCGTTTAAACTAGAGATAGGCTTGGAGGATGGGCAAGGGCTGGCCGCACCCCCCCTCTATATATAGAGGGCTAGTGCGCCCCCTCCCCCCTAACCTACACCTTTCTCCAAACCCTAGTTGCCCTGCTGCCCTCCTCTCTCCCTCCCGACTGTTTGTGGGCGAAGCCCTGCTGCAGAAATTCTCCACCATATACACCACGCCGTCGTGTTGTAGATCCAATCTATCTCTCCACCATACTTGCTGGTCCGAGGAAGGAGGAGACGTCGAGGTGCCGCACGTGTGCATCTCACGGAGGCACCGCCACTTGTGGTGCTGGATCAGATCGGATCGCGAGGAGGAGAAGCGAGTACGACTACATCACCCACGTTCCGACGAACGTTCCGCTGTGCGAATCTTCAAGGGTATGAAGATCTAATCCAATCTCTCTCGTTGTTTGCATCTCCTAGATTAGATCTTGGCTTTCCCTCTGTTCGCTTCCGTAGAAAATTTTGATTTACTATGCTGCGAACCCCTTCATGTATTATCCAAGGAAAAGGTCAAGGAGACCAGGAAACTTTCCTACCTTTGAGATAACATATGAAGAACATGAATTAGAAGCACTCCTAGCTTTGGAGAAACCCAAGAAGAAGAAAGACAAAAGCCAAGTGCAATGTTGTCATTGCAAAGAAATGGGACACTATGCCAATGAATGTCCTGAGAAGAAACAAAAATATAAGGAGATTAACCAAGTGTGGTGCAACAACTGCAAAGAGCTAGGCCATTATGTAGCAACTTGTCCACAGAAGATACGTGATGAACTCAATCTTACCACATGTTACAATTGTGGTAACCAAGGACATTATGCAAGCAATTGTCCAGAAAATATGAAGCACAAGATAAAGCCTATGAAAGATCTCAGCCTTGTCACATGTTTCAAATGTGGAAACAAAGGACACTATGCAGATGTTTGCCCAGAGAAGTTTCAACAAGATCCCAAGCAAGCCAAGAAGTAATCTAGTTGGAAATTTTTAAGGGTGGTAGTACCCGAGTTGCTTTGAGCCAACTTGTAACCCCTAGCCTCCCCAAATCTTGGGACGAGATTTATTTTAAGGGTGGTCGCCTGTCACATCCCAACATTTTCCAAATCTTGTAATGTGAAAAATAAATAAACAAAATAAATAATTGTTGAAGTTTAGGATGAAAAGAAACTTTTGTTTCTAAATGGAAACTTAAAATCCCATCTTGAACAAACCTTGGTTAACATTTGAATCCAACTAAATTC
Source organism: Avena sativa (assembly GCA_916181665.1). NCBI lineage: Eukaryota > Viridiplantae > Streptophyta > Magnoliopsida > Poales > Poaceae > Avena > Avena sativa. Next base: position 294,259,075 of record OV702296.1, read on the forward strand.
AAATCTAGTGGAATGCATTCTTCATAAATGCATCTGGAAATTTAAACACTTGGGAAATAAACCAAAACCCTAAAACCCTAGTGGAAGAAAATCATTTCCAAGTTATCTCCAAGCCTATGGATTTGATCCATATAAAAATTTGTCAACAAACATTTACAAAAGATCAAGAAAGACAAATAGAAATATTATAAGACCATAGAAATTGGTTTCACTTAATTTGGAACCATGGATAAAATCTTATGAATTTAATAAGATAAGGAAAAGTAATTTCCAAAGCTAATAAAGCACCTATCTAGAAATCCATACCAAATGATGAGCAAATGATCCTAAAGATATTTAAAAGGATAAATAAATATCAAATAAGATTTTACAAATTGGAATCACCAAGTTTGGATCTCTAAATAAAAAGATATGGATTTTATAAGATGAAGAAAGAAATATTAAATAAGGAATAATTAAAGACCAAATTAAATTTTGGCCTAATCCATGAACAAGTTGAATTATTATAATCCAAATCCCAATAAAATATTGGATAAAGAATTTCCAAAAATAAAATAAAATGGCATAAAACAAATTCTATTTGAATAAAGACAAATCCAATTTTAAATGATTAATAAATCGTATTAAAAACTTTTCCAAATAAATCAAGATGAATTATTTGACACCCAAATAATCAAATAAAAACCTATTGAAAAGATTTGGAAGGTTTTAGAAATTCAAATGGTGTTTGAAAATATTATTAAACCTTATTTAATTAAATACAAGGGCCTATTTTGAATAATTAAAAGACCCCCAAAAGAATAAAGTTTTATTCCAAAATTGACTTCAGAATGTACCATTAATCAGTATATAAATCTACACAAATTCTGGTTGAGTTTTGAAATCAAATTGAGGTTTGTATTAATTAAACAAAACCAAAACAGATTAATAGAATTAGAAAAAGGGAAAAAGAATCTGTACAAAAAAATGAACAAAAGCAGACCCAACCCATCTGGCAGCCCACTAAGGCCCAGCAGCCCACTCCCTCGCACCCCGAACCGTTTTCTCCTTACTCAGAAACTCACCCGCAGAGACACTAAGCAGTGGACCCCACCTCCTCCTTTCCTCACTCGCTGCCAAACGGACCCCACAGCCACGTCACCGTCTTCCTCACCCACGCTGACCTCGCCCTAGACTCCGGTCATTACTGCTCGTTCAAACCTCGGGTTAATTCGCTCAATTCCGCCAGCAATTCCTCCCCGCGATTACTCCCCTTTAACTGCCTCCCTCCCCTCCATCATTCCCCTCAAACATCACACGACCAGAGCCACCAGGCTGTCCCAGATTTAGTTTGCAACCTCGCTGCCCCGACGAGCTCCTTTTCTCGATTCCGGACAAGTCGCACCTCCCCTCTGCCTCTAACCCCCACGAGCATGACCCCCACTATCTTGCGCATCTGCCAATAGCTCCAGATCATCCGCGTGTGCCCCTTATGCTCGGCAACAACCACGCCTGACCATCGCCGCCGTCTGCCTCCGCTCCGTCAACCCTTCCTGCCCCGTCCCCGTCGACAAGCAGAAGCTTCTGGCGCCAACCCTAGCTCCGGCGAGCGATTGCCGTCACCACCGTGCGCCCCTCGACGAGCTATCACCATGTTGAGCATCGTCACGGCCCCGCGAACTTGGTGAGCATCTCCCTGCACTCTCTCGCTTCCTGTAGCATCGACACCTCCACCGTCTGACCGTTTCGCCGCCACCTGCCGCCGCCAGCGTCGCCCATCTCTGGCAAGCGTGCTGAGCGCCGCCCGATCTCGATCTAGTGGCTAGGAAAGAAACAAACCCGAAGGGGTAAGTAGTGCCTCTGAGCCGTGCGATCTCACTTAAATCCTACGGCTTGTATCGCTCGATCCAAACGAAACGGTATCAGCGAGTAAGAAGCAGCCACGTGGCCCTGATTGTTTGAATAAAAACAGAATTGTTCTATTTGATGTGCCAATTTGAAAAATTCATAACTTTCAAACCACACGTCCAAATTTTGCAAATTTTATATCAATGGATTCAGCAAAACATGTACTTTCTGACCATGCACTTTGTTTAGTAAAATGTTTCTGTTAAATTGATTGTTTTTGCAGAAACTTGTGTATGCATGTTTAGAATATAAAAAAATTCTAAAATGATTTTTGAGATAAAACCTTTGGAAAATGGTTTGTTTTGAACCTACTGACCATAGGAATCAATTTGTGGTTTCAAAAATATATTTGGAAAAGCAAAAGAATAAATCTTTTATTTAAACCATTTCTAGACAAATAAAAATAATGTTTATTTATTAAAAATGCTTTTGGAGGAAAACCTTTGGGAAATGTTTTGATTTAAACTCTCTGACCCCAAACACCAAGTTTTATGATTGAAAATGTATTTGGTGAACCCTTTAAAAAATTATTATTACTTTGCTAAAGACATTTTCAACCACATAAAATAATGACTTGGTTTAAAAATGGTTTATGAAATAAAATCTTTTGCAAATGGTTTTGCCACTTTATAAAGTGACCATTAGGTGTTTTCAAATGTTTGTAACCTATTAGAAACCATTTCTCCAAATAAAACAATCTTTGGCATGCTTGCATGCATTGCTTTGTTTTTATTATTTTATGTGATGTTTGCTTGAATGGTAGATTGAATTTATGCCTTGCTTGATTGAATTGTAGTGATTTGAAGATTGTGATCATTTCAAGATCAAGGAGTGAACTTATACTCTCTACCAAAAAGGCAAGTGATGCTTCATACTTTTGTCCCATTATTTTCACTATGCATTAGTGATATTTCTAAGTAGGACTTGCATGGAATTTTGCTAAGTGTAATCTATGCCATGGGAAATCCTAGTAGATGAAACCTTAGTAGAAATTTCCTAAGTTAAGATTCCTACTACTATCATGCTTAGCTTAGCTAATAGAAAACAAGGGTGGAATATATATATTCATACTATGGAATATTTCCAAGTCAAGGACTTGTGTTTTGTTTAATAAAACAACTAAGTGAATGAATCACCTGGGTGGAAAGGAAGGAATGGTTTGTGTTGAGTGCTTCACAAGGCCCATTTCTATGGTTTACCTTGTGTATCTCAGTTGTGTATGGCCACCCAGGAACAAAGAGATTTGAGATGTCAAATGTTGAGAAGCTTCAAGTGCAGCCACTTGGCATTATGGGCTCTGCCTGGATCATATAGGTTGCAATAACTTAGCCAAATGGACAGTTGGTGGTAGAGGTTTGATAGGTTGGAGCGCGTCCATTCTGGTCTAAGGGAAAGATTCTGAAAGATCTTGTCTTGGTGAAACCAAGTCTTGTGGGGAAAGTGCACCACCTCTACAGAGTATAAGAATCTAAGTACTTAGCCATGTCCCTGGAAAAGGACAATTTGAGCATCAAGACATGGAAGCTATCAAGAATAACCTCATCCCAATTTCTAAGTTAAAATCTTGTGGTTAAACAAGGGTTGAAGGATCACCAATTTCTATTGGGAGATGCCTTGGGTGATTTTGTCAAGCAAAAACTTAGTGTTTTCAAATGATAAGGAAAATCTATTTTGAGCAAAGCAAGCCTAAGCTCCACTTAGCCAAATGCATATAGATGATAGACTCCACTATACTACCATAGTATCACTTGTCAATACAATTCAAATGTATTCACCCTTGTGGCTGTAACTTATTATGTTGCAGGTTTGTTTGATGTTAGTGAAGTTTATTGATTAGGATTACAAGTCTATCACCAACATAGCTGCCTGTGGCACTTTGAAGATGAAGGACCCCATGCTATTGTAATATTCTGCTGCATTGTAATGAGATATCCAAATGAGCTATGTAAGATGTAATAAATTATTTTATTCCTGGTTATAAAGTTGTATTATGACCTTTGTTTCTTGATATTACATATTAACTGTGGATGCTAGCTATTTGATCCAGGGACTAGCATTGTAAACACAGGGATCTCTACCTTATTAAAGGTTGGGAATCTCTACAGATGGTATCAGAGCATTGTGTTGCGTGTAGGATTGTAACCCTAGGATTGGACAAAACCCCTTAGAAAAATAGGAGTTGTATTTGTTCCAAAACTTATTTACAAACAATCTTGTAAACTCTTTCCTCAACCAATTTTGGTTTTGATTCTACATCTCTTCTATTTCAAACTTGATGGACAAAGCCTACCCCATGGCCAAAGACTTCATCAAGTGCAAAGGACTTCATCAACTCTAATGACTTCAACATCTTCAAGTGTTTTCAACCTTATTCTCAACAAAGACTTCAACCTTGGATATCACTAAGGACTACAAGTGAGACAAGAAATATTGCTCAAGAATTGAAGACTAAGGGAATACAACTTAGAAGGAACCATCATCACTTTAAAGTTTTGTGACCAAGAATTTTTCCAAAGAAACCATGATCTCATGCAAGAAGAATCAACCAAGAAGGAAGGAAAGATCTCAAGTGAACCATATAGATGGACCACCATATTAAGTATAAATCAAACACACCAACTTATGTGGTGTAACAAAAATATTTTGTTGCCTAAAAATGTGCTTGAACTTTGTTGTTTGAGTGGAATGTTTGTTTGTGATTGCTTGAACATTGCTTATGTGAATTGTGATGTGTGTGATTAGAATTCTTACTTAGAAATATTTTTGCCCATTCTAATCCCAATCCAACCCAAACAGATGACTACTCCAAGAGACTCCAACATCAAGATTGATGACAACAACAACCAAGAGGTCAACATGAGAGAACAACTGCTAGCAAACTAAACCCAGTTGAACCAAGTGACAACTCAATTTTTAACCAACAACAATAAGTTAGACCCAACCATGCAAAAGTTTTTGGAAACTCAATCCCAATTGTTGCAAGGGATGGCCACTCAAATGATCAACATTAGAGACAACTCTTCCCAAGGAGCATGTGACAACAAGGATGACAATGATGATATTCTAGAAGGAACCCAAGCTTGCAATGTTTGTGGAGACAAGGATCACACTTCCAAAGAGCATGAAGATCAATGCCCTAATTGTGAAGAGAAACATCCAACAAATCAATGCCCCACATCTCAAGCTACTTGTTTCCTATGTGAAGGAAATAATCATGTCCCTATCCAATGCCCCATCTATTCCATAGTTCAACAAAGGAAACAAGGTGGAGTGCAACAACTGATTGCAGACTACCATGAGAGAGCAAAGTCTACCAAGAAGGATGAGGACAAAGGAAAATCTCAGCTTGCACCTCCATGCAATATGACTCAATTTAAAGGACCAAAGAGGAGACATATGTATTATCCAAGGAAAAGGTCAAGGAGACCAGGAAACTTTCCTACCTTTGATATAACATATGAAGAACATGAATTAGAAGCACTCCTAGCTTTGGAGAAACCCAAGAAGAAGAAATACAAAAGCCAAGTGCAATGTTGTCATTGCAAAGAAATGGGACACTATGCCAATGAATGTCCTGAGAAGAAACAAAAATATAAGGAGATTAACCAAGTGTGGTGCAACAACTGCAAAGAGCTAGGCCATTATGTAGCAACTTGTCCACAGAAGATACGTGATGAACTCAATCTTATCACATGTTACAATTGTGGTAACCAAGGACATTATGCAAGCAATTGTCCAGAAAATATGAAGCACAAGATAAAGCCTATGAAGGATCTCAGCCTTGTCACATGTTTCAAATGTGGAAACAAAGGACACTATGCAGATGTTTGCCCAGAGAAGTTTCAACAAGATCCCAAGCAAGCCAAGAAGTAATCTAGTTGGAAATTTTTAAGGGTGGTAGTACCCTAGTTGCTTTGAGCCAACTTGTAACCCATAGCCTCCCCAAATCTCGGGACGAGATTTATTTTAAGGGTGGTAGCCTGTCACATCCCAACATTTTCCAAATCTTGTAATGTGAAAAATAAATAAACAAAATAAATAATTGTTGAAGTTTAGGATGAAAAGAAACTTTTGTTTCTAAATGGAAACTTAAAATCCCATCTTGAACAAACCTTGGTTAACATTTGAATCCAACTAAATTCAAATCTAGTGGAATGCATTCTTCATAAATGCATCTGGAAATTTAAACACTTGGGAAATAAACCAAAACCCTAAAACCCTAGTGGAAGAAAATCATTTCCATGTTATCTCCAAGCCTATGGATTTGATCCATATAAAAATTTGTCAACAAACATTTACAAAAGATCAATAAAGACAAATAGAAATATTATAAGACCATAGAAATTGGTTTCACTTAATTTGGAACCATGGATAAAATCTTATGAATTTAATAAGATAAGGAAAAGTAATTTCCAAAGCTAATAAAGCACCTATCTAGAAATCCATACCAAATGATGAGCAAATGATCCTAAAGATATTTAAAAGGATAAATAAATATCAAATAAGATTTTACAAATTGGAATCACCAAGATTGGATCTCTAAATAAAAAGATATGGATTTTATAAGATGAAGAAAGAAATATTAAATAAGGAATAATTAAAGACCAAATTAAATCTTGGCCTAATCCATGAACAAGTGGAATGATTATAATCCAAATCCCAATAAAATATTGGATAAAGAATTTCCAAAAATAAAATAAAATGGCATAAACCAAATTCTATTTGAATAAAGACAAATCCAATTTTAAATGATTAATAAATCATATTAAAAACTTTTCCAAATAAATCAAGATGAATTATTTGACACCCAAATAATTAAATAAAAACCTACTAAAAAGATTTGGAAGGTTTTAGAAATTCAAATGGTGTTTGAAAATATTATTAAACCTTATTTAATTAAATACAAGGGCCTATTTTGAATAATTAAAAGACCCCAAAAAGAATAAAGTTTTATTCCAAAATTGACTTCAGAATGTACTATTAATCAGTATATAAATCTACACAAATTCTGGTTGAGTTTTGAAATCAAATTGATGTTTGTATTAATTAAACAAAACCAAAACAGATTAATAGAATTAGAAAAAGGGAAAAGGAATCTGTACAAAAAAATGAACAAAAGAAGACCCAACCCATCTGGCAGCCCACTAAGGCCCAGCAGCCCACTCCCTCGCACCCCGAACCGTTTTCTCCTTACTCAGAAACTCACCCGCAGAGACACTAAGCAGTGGACCCTACCTCCTCCTTTCCTCACTCGCTGCCAAACGGACCCCACAGCCACGTCACCGTCTTCCTCACCCACGCTGACCTTGCCCTAGACTCCGGTCATTACTGCTCGTTCAAACCTCGGGTTAATTCGCTCAATTCCGCCAGCAATTCCTCCCCGCGATTACTCCCCTTTAACTGCCTCCCTCCCCTCCATCATTCCCCTCAAACATCACACGACCAGAGCCACCAGGCTGTCCCAGATTTAGTTTGCAACCTCGCTGCCCCGACGAGCTCCTTTTCTCGATTCCGGACAAGCCGCACCTCCCCTCTGCCTCTAACCCCCACGAGCATGACCCCCACTATCTTGCGCATCTGCCAATAGCTCCAGATCATCCGCGTGTGCCCCTTATGCTCGGCAAAAACCACGCCTGACCATCGCCGCCGTCTGCCTCCGCTCCGTCAACCCTTCCCGTCCCGTCCCCGTCGACAAGCAGAAGCTTCTGGCGCCAACCCTAGCTCCGGCGAGCGATTGCCGTCAACACCGTGCGCCCCTAGACGAGCTATCACCACGTTGAGCATCGTCACGGCCCCGCGAACTTGGTGAGCATATCCCTGCACTCTCTCTCTTCCTGTAGCATCGACACCGCCACCGTCTGACCGTTTCGCCGCCACCTGCCGCCGCCAGCGTCGCCCATCTCTGGCAAGCGTGCTGAGCGCCGTCCGATCTCGATCTAGTGGCTAGGAAAGAAACAAACCCGAAGGGGTAAGTAGTGCCTCTGAGCCGTGCGATCTCACTTAAATCCTACGGCTTGTATCGCTCGATCCAAATGAAACGGTATCAGCGAGTAAGAAGCAGCCACGTGGCCCTGACTGTTTGAATAAAAATAGAATTGTTCTATTTGATGTGCCAATTTGAAAAATTCATAACTTTCAAACCACAGGTCCAAATTTTGCAAATTTTATATCAATGGATTCAGCAAAACAAGTACTTTCTGACCATGCACTTTTTTTAGTAAAATGTTTCTGTTAAATTGATTTTTTTTGCAGAAACTTGTGTATGCATGTATAGAATATAAAAATTGTTTTAAAATGATTTTTGAGATAAAACCTTTGGCAAATGGTTTGTTTTGAACCTACTGACCATAGGAATAAATTTGTGGTTTCAAAAATATATTTGGTAAAGCAAAAGAATAAATCTTTGATTTAAACCATTTCTAGACAAATAAAAATAATGTTTATTTATTAAAAATGCTTTTGGAGGAAAACCTTTGGGAAATGTTTTGATTTAAACTCTCTGACCCCAAACACCAAGTTTTATGATTGAAAATGTATTTGGTGAACCCTTTAAAAAATTATTATTACTTTGCTAAAGACATTTTTAACCACATAAAATAATGATTTGGTTTAAAAATGGTTTATGAAATAAAATCTTTTGCAAATGGTTTTGCCACTTTATAAAGTGACCATTAGGTGTTTTCAAATGTTTGTAACCTATTAGAAACCATTTCTCCAAATAAAACAATCTTTGGCATGCTTGCATGCATTGCTTTGTTTTTATTATTTTATGTGATGTTTGCTTGAATGGTAGATTGAATTTATGCCTTGCTTGATTGAATTGTAGTGATTTGAAGAGTGTGATCATTTCAAGATCAAGGAGTGAACTTATACTCTCTACCAAAAAGGCAAGTGATGCTTCATACTTTTGTCCCATTATTTTCACTATGCATTAGTGATATTTCTAAGTAGGACTTGCATGGAATTTTGCTAAGTGTAAACTATGCCATGGGAAATCCTAGTAGATGAAACCTTAGTAGAAATTTCCTAAGTTAAGATTCCTACTACTATCATGCTTAGCTTAGCTAATAGAAAACAAGGGTGGAATATATATTCATACTATGGAATATTTCCAAGTCAAGGACTTGTGTTTTGTTTAATAAAACAACTAAGTGAATGAATCACCTGGGTGGAAAGGAAGGAATGGTTTGTGTTGAGTGGTTCACAAGGCCCATTTCTATGGTTTACCTTGTGTATCTCACTTGTGGATGGCCACCCAGGAACAAAGAGATTTGATATGTCAAATGTTGAGAAGCTTCAAGGGCAGCCACTTGGCATTATGGGCTCTGTCTGGATCATATAGGTTGCAATAACTTAGCCAAATGGACAGTTGGTGGTAGGGGTTTGATAGGTTGGAGCGCGTCCATTCTGGTCTAAGGGAAGGCTTCTGAAAGATCTTGTCTTGGTGAAACCAAGTCTTGTGGGGAAAGTGTACCACCTCTGCAGAGTATAAGAATCTAAGTACTTAGCCATGTTCCTGGAAAAGGACAATTTGAGCATCAAGACATGGAAGCTATCAAGAATCTCCTCATCCCAATTTCTAAGTTAAAATCTTGTGGTTGAACAAGGGTTGAAGGATCACCAATTTCTATTAGGAGATGCCTTGGGTGATTTCGTCAAGCAAAAACTTAGTGTTTTCAAATGATAAGGAAAATCTATTTTGAGCAAAGCAAGCCTAAGCTCCACTTAGCCAAATGCATATAGATGATAGACTCCACTATACTACCATAGTATCACTTGCCAATACAATTCAAATGTATTGACCCTTGTGGCTGTAACTTATTATGTTGCAGGTTTGTTTGATGTTAGTGAAGTTTATTGATTAGGATTACAAGTCTACAACCAACATAGCTGCCTGTGGCACTTTGAAGATGAAGGACCCCATGCTATTGTAATATTCTGCTGCATTGTAATGAGATAGCCAAATGAGCTATGTAAGATGTAATAAATTATTTTATTCCTGGTTATAAAGTTGTATTATGACCTTTGTTTCTTGATATTACATCTTAACTGTGGATGCTAGCTATTGATCCAGGGACTAGCATTGTAAACACAGGGATCTCTACCTTATTAAAGGTTGGGAATCTCTACAGCCTCTCTCTAATCTTCTCACAAGAACCCCGCCGTGGCACTTTAATAGATGGTTAGCTTAACATATTGGTATGGTTCTTCTCCAACAAAATGTTCCAACCCAGCATTAGTAATCATAGTTTGGAAATCCTGAAAGATCCCCGCAACTCTTATAAATTCAAGGCATGGATATATGGAAGGGAAGACTTCTTCCTCACGATGGACTTTCATTGGCTCAGGTACCATCACTTCATGTTGATTCAGTTGGTATGCACTCATCTTCTTTTCTGAAATTTTTAGACAAACATCAAACCAAGTAATTTCCAAGTTGATAAATGATGAGGAACTATTATAGGAACTTGCTAGAGGGCTAAACATGCATCAAAATGAAATCTCTAAGCATATAACAAGCATGCAATCTCACACAACCTGTCACCTACAACAGCAAAATACTCACGATACAATCTACCAGTCAAAAATCTAATTGGACAAGCAGAGGAGGCACATACCGGAGAGCAATCCCTCCAAAAATCAACAGCAAAGATGGGCTGAGCAAGGAGATCAAAAATCGGGAGCAAGAACAGCAGGAACTCGAGGTTGAGAAAGTTTTTTGGTGTTTTCGGGAGAGAGAAATAAGTGACTGGAAGGAGACAACTTGGAGGGGCACAGGTGGGCCCCACCTAGGCCAGGCGCGCCCTAGGGCTGGCCGCGCCACCAGGGGGTGTGCTGGTCTGGTGGGTCCCCCTGGGCTATTCTAGGTGATTAATATGAATTTTCTGGAATTTTTCGAGAAACTTTATTTTTGGCCAATTTTCAAGTTATGAAAATTGATCTTCTCGCAGAAAAAGATTTTTTTAGAAGAAGCAAAAAGCAAACCAAAACTAAAACTATATAAGTTCTAAGACACTCTAACAAGCAAACAACTATCAAAACTAAAGCTAACAAGAGGAAGAGCAAAGACTGGAGAGGGGGAAATAAAAGTGAGCAAGTATAACCATTGTGAAAGCATTGTTTTGTTCATTAAAATCCTTCTGTCAACAAGGTTGATCAAGTCTTGTTACCAAAACAATCTTATATGAAACAAAACTTTGCATTTCACAAAATGATTATGTTACCTCAAACTTGATAGCAGTAGTCCCAATCATAATAGTTTCAAAACTTTCTTGTGGAATGGGACAATATATTTCTCCAACTTTGATGCTCTCAATATTTTCAATGGAATTTAGGCCATATCTCTTATCAATCTTCTTGAGAAAATAGACAGTATGCTCTTTGTAATTAATATTAAAAGTTACTTTTCCTTGATTACAATTGATGATAGCACCTGCAGTATTAAGAAAAGGTCTCTAAAGAATAATAGACATATTATCATCTTCAGGCATCTCAAGCACAACAAAGTCAGTTAAAACCAAGCAATTATGAGCCACTTGAACAGGAACATCCTCACATATACCAATAGGAATAGTAGTAGACTTATCAGCCATTTGCAAAGATATATTAGTTGGTATCAACTTTTCTAGCTAGAGTCTCTTGTAGAGATAAAAAGGCATAACACTAACTCCAGCTCCCAAATCACACAAAGCAGTTCTAACATAATTATTTTTAATAGAGCAAGGAATAGTTGGAATACCTGGATCACCAAGTTTCTTTGGAACCTTACCATTGAAGGAATAATTAGCAAGCAACATAGAAATTTCCTCATTAGGAATCTTCCTTTTATTAGAGAGAATATACTTTATATACTTTGAATAAGGAGGCAACTTAATAGATCAGTCAAAGGAATTTGCAAAAATAAAGGTTTCATCCACTAACAAAACTTGTTATAGTGTTCTTCCTCCTTTGACTTGTGTTTCTTATTGGGAAAAGGCATAGGTTTCTGCACCCAAGGTTCTCTTTCACTACCATGTTTATTAGCAATAAAATCTTCCTTAGTATACCTAGTGTTCTTAGTGTGCTTCTCAGGTTCATCCTCAACTTCTTCCTTATCAAGAGCATCATTTTTATCATTACCACTTTCAGTTTCAGCATCAGAGACAGATATACTATTAGGATCTACAGCAGGTTCAGGAGGTTCCTCAACTGTTTTATGTTTCTTTCTCTTTCTATTATGAGGACTACCACTATTTTTAGCTTGTTGAGAATCCTGCTCAATTCTTTTAGGATGTCCTTCAGGATATAAAGGATCTTGAGTGGTTGTACCACTCCTAGTTCTAATTCCATAAGCATCTTTATCTCCAGAAGCATTAACTAACATATCATTTTATACCTTACCAAGTTGATCAATTTGGGTTTGAACCATTTGGAAGTGTTTAACAAGAATTTTAACATCATTAGCAGTTCTTTCCACAATATCTTTCAACTCATTAATAACTCTAGAGTTTTCCAAAAAATGATTCTGAACTTGTTTATTAAAATTACCTTGTTTAACAATAAAAATGGCAAGTTCCTCTAAGCATTTATCAGGAGGTTTACCATAGGGAATATCACCTTCATCAAAGTGTTGGAGAGAGTGTACCTCAATAGTGGATGAGTGGGGAATTGGCTTAGATAATTATTCTATAGGAGGTAAATTCTTCATATCTTCAGCTCTAATACCTTTCTCCTTAAGACATTTCTTAGCTTATTTCATCACTTCATCATTTAATTCAATTATTCCCCTCTTCTTTGGTATTGGTGTTGGAGTTGGTTCAGGCACAACTGGTTCAGGAGTAGTAGGCTCTGGTGTAATTGGATCAGTTGAAGTCCAATCATCATAATTCTTGCTTATTTTAGCCATTAATTATTCAGCTTCTGTAGGAGTTCTTTTCCTGAAAACACAATCAACAAAACTATCCACGTATGTCCTAGAATCATCAGTTAGTCCATTATAATAAATATCAAGAAGCTCATTTTTAGGTAATGGACATCCAGGATGTGCATGAATCAAGGCACAAAACCTTGTCCATGACTAAGGCAATTTCTCTTCTTTTCCTTGTTTAAAATCAAAAAGTTTCTGCAAAACAGCATGTCTAGCACTAGGAGGAAAATATTTCTGAAAGAAAGTATGAATCAAACAATCAGGGCTATCAATGGATCTAGTGGGTAGTCTATTAAACCAAGCTTTAGCTTCTCCTTTTAGTGAAAAAGGGAAGATCTTTGTAACAAAGTACTTGCGCATCTTAACATCATCAGAGAATAAGGCACTCATAGTAGAAAGCTCATTCATATGTGTCACAACCTTTTCATTCTTAGTCCCACAAAAAGGTTCTTTCTCAACAATGTTTATATAGGATAAATCAAGAGAGAAATCATAATCTTTATCTTTCATGTCTATGAGAGAAGTAGCAAACTTAGCATCAGGAGACAGTTTAGGTATAATAGTGTGTCTCTTAAGGAGACTCCTAATAGCACTAGCACCACATGTGTTTTGGTACTCTTCAATAAATTCATCAGTCATTTCAATGTAACCATCATTAATATCATATATCTCTCTAGACTCAGGTGAGCTAACAGGTGTAATAGTGTCTTCACTAGGAGTTTCAGTTTTTCCCAAAATAGTTCTAGCAATAGTAGCATCTAGGAAAGGACCTAATAAACCAATCGCATCAAGCACAGTAGAAGTAACATCATGAGTATCAAAAGCAATTTCAGATTTAGCAGTAGTAGCAGTGTGTGTAGAATGTGTATGTGGTGGTGGTGTAACAAGCTTAATTATAACAGACGGTGAATCAAGAGCAGTAGAGGTGTTTAGAACTGTACCTCTTCTTGTAGTGGATGGTAAAATAGGAAACTTTCCATCACGATACTTCCCCATGATGAAAGGAATAGCAGTGAACAATAATAGATCCAAGTGAACTTACAAATAAATCTATGATCCCCGGCAACGCTGCCAGAAAATAGTCTTGATGACCCACAAGTATAGGGGATCGCAACAGTCTTCGATGGTAGTATTACCCAATTTATTGATTTGACACAAGGGGATCCAAAGAATACTTATAAGCCTTAACGTCAATTCAGCTGCACCTGGAAATAGTCTTGCTCATAGAAGTTTATCAGTAGCAACAGTTTTGTAGTAGCAATAGCAAAGTAACAGCAGCAGTAAAACAAAGGCAGTAGTAAAACAATCGGTCTGGGGCCTGGGGCGCGCTGCGGGCACCCCCATTAGTCCCAGTTTGTATCTCAAACCGGGACAAATGGTCTGGCCCTATATATATGGCACAGCCCCTCCCCTCACTCTTCTTTTTCCTGGTGGGAGGTGGTGTAGTTTTGTGCTAGTTTTTTTTATTCATATGCACTAGAGGTGTTCGGTGAAATGCCTGTTAGAGCGATGCGACTTGAGTTCACACAAGACAAACATGATATGAGGTGCCCGGGCCACACTTAATTTTTCTCATCTTTGTTTCAAAGTGTCCTAAAAGGTTAGCAAGTATTTTCTAGATTAGACCGCGCGGTACTAATTTTAGCATCGTGTTTGTGTTTGATATATAGTTGTATGATGCAGATGATCCATACATGGATGTACGGTGATCGATGGTCTGGTGCTTACCGATAAGGTGTGCGTTCTTTTTGCCTTGTGGCCGAGGCGAACAAGTGGCGTGATGGTTTTATATGTTAAATGTCGGAATGAGCAGGCTCACACTTTCTCAAGAGTCATTCAGAGCTACCTGCTTCGGTCCGGTTTCATGTCTGCTATAATGTTTGGACCAAGCATGGAGAAAGAGGGGTTATGATGGAAGATGGCAATGAAGAAGAGAACGATGATGAAAAATACCAATCTACGTTCCCTGAATACGTTGGTACTGCAATGGAAGACAATAAAGAAGAAGAAGGTGAAGAACGGGAGCCAGATGAGCCTGCTGATGATCTTGGTTGGGTCATTTCTGATGCAAAGCAAGACTACGACACAGAAAAGGAGAGGTTGCAGTTTGAGCAGATGTTATAGGACCACAACAAATTGTTGTACCCAACTTGTGAAGATGGCCAGAAGAAGCTGGATAGCACACTGGAATTTCTGTAGTGGAAGGCAGAGATCGGTATGACTGACTCGACATTTGAAAAGTTGCTGGTACTAATGAAGAAGATGCTTCCAAGAAAGAACGAATTGCATCCCAGTATGTACGAAGCAAAGAATCTTGTCTCCCTCTAGGATTAGATGTGCAGAAGATACATGCATGCCCTAATGACTGCATCCTCTACCGCGGTGAGAAGTACGGGAATATGGATAAATGCCCGGAATACTCTGCATTGCGGTATAAGATCGGAAAATATGACCCTGGTGATTTTGAGGGCAAGCACGCAGGAAGAGAGTTCCTGCCAAGGTGATGTGGTATGCTCCTATAATACCATGATTGAAATGTTTGTTCAAAAACAAAGAGCATGCAATTTATTACGATGGCACATAGAAGACCGTAAGAAAGACGGAATGTTGAGGCATCCTGCTAATGGTTGGCAATGGAGAAAAATCGATAGAGAATTCCCGGACTTTGGTGGTGACGCAAGGAACTTATGGTTTGGTCTAAGTATAGATGGCATGAATCCTTTTGGGGAGCAGAGCTGCAATCACAGCACCTGGCATGTGACTCTATGTATCTACAACCTTCCTCCTTGGTTGTGCATGAAGTGGAAGTTCATTATGATGCCAGTGTTCATCCAAGGCCCAAAGCAACCCGGCAACGACATTGATGTGTACCTGAGGCCATTAGTTGATGAACTTTTACAGTTGTGGGCCAAACTAGGTATACATGTGTGGGATGAGCACAAACAGGAGTCATTTGACCTACGAGCATTGTTGTTTGTAACCATCAATGATTGGCCTGCTCTTAGTAACATTTCAGGATAGACGAACAAGAAATATAATACATGCACACACTTTTTAGATCAGACTGAAACTATATATCTGGATAAATGTAGGAAGAATGTGTACCTATACAATCGTTGTTTTCTTCCACCCAGACATCCCTTAAGGAAAAAAGGCAAGCATTTCGATGGCAAGGCAGACACCCGAACAAAGTTTGTCCCCGTGCTGGTGTTGATGTATTTGGTATGGTCAAGGATTTAAATGTAATCTTTGGAAAGGATCCTGGAGGACAACCTATTCCAAAAGACACCGATGGACATGCACCCATGTGGAAGAAGAAATCTATATTTTGGGAGCTACCCTATTGGAAAGCCCATGAGGTCCGCTCTGCAATCGATGTGATGCACCTGACAAAGAATCTTTATGTGAATATTATAGGATTCCTAGGCTTGTATGGGAAGTCAAAAGATACAACGGAAGCATGGGAGGACCAGCAACACCATAAAGGACGAGACGACATGCATCCAGGGCAGTTTCAAGGGCCTGCCAGCTACACACTTACCAAGGAAGAGAAGGAAATCTTTTTTGAAGTTCTTTTCAGTATCAAGGTCCCGTTTGGCTTCTCGTCGAATATAAAGGGAATAGTAAATATGAAAGAGAAAAATCCAAAACCTAAAGTCTCATGACTACCACGTGCTTATGACATAATTGCTTTTGGTTGCACTGAGGGGAATTCTACCGAAAATTGTTTGACTGGCCATTGTGAAGGTATGTGCATTCCTCAATGCAATTTCTCAGAAGGTAATCGATCCAGAAAGTCTATCAGGGTTACAGATTGATGTGGTCCAATGTCTGGTTAGCTTCTAGTTGTTGTTCCCTCCATCCTTCTTCAATATTATGACGCACCTACTAGTTCACCTAGTCGAAGAGATTAAAATTCTCGGTACTGCGTTTCTACACAATATGTTCCCCTTCGAGAGGTTCATGGGAGTCTTAAAAAAATATGTTCATAACTGTGCTAGGCCATAAGGAAGCATCTCCAAGGGCTATGGAACAGAGGAGGTCATTGAGTTTTTTGTTGACTTTCTTCCTGACCTTAAGTCGATTGGTGTTCCTGAATCTCGGTATGAGGGGAGGCTGACTGGAAAAGGCACACTAGGAAGGAAAGCAGCGATATGTAGGGACGGGCATTCTTTTAGTCAATCACACTACACATTTATACACAATTTCACCTTGGTGGCTCCATATATCGAGAAACACAAGAATATTCTATGCTCCAAAAACCCGGGTAAGCCTGACTCCTAGATTAAAAGGGAACACGGGGCTACTTTTGGCAGTTGGTTGCAGACACATCTCATGAATAACACCACTGTTGAATATCAGTTGTACTTGTTGGCCAGGTTACCATCTTCGACTATATTTACTTTCCAAGGGTACGAGATAAATGGGAATATATTTTACACGATCGCCCAAGATAAAAAGAGCACCAACTAAAACAGTGGTGTCCGCTTTGATGCAACATATTACAATGGGCAGAAGGACACATATTATGGGTACATAGAGGAGATATGGGAACTTGACTATGGATCTACTTTTAAGGTCCCTTTGTTTTGGTGAAAATGGGTCAAGTTGACAGGAGGTGTTGTACATGCAGACGAAAAGTATGGCATGACAACAGTGGATCTCAACAATCTTACATACATGGACGAACCATTCGTCCTAGACAATGATGTGGCTCAGGTTTTCTATGTGAAGGACATGTCTACCAAACCTATAAAAAGAAATCAGCAAAAGAATACATCGGCCGATGAGCCAAAGCGCCACATAGTTCTTTCAGGGAAAAGAAACATCGTGGGAGTGGATGAAAAGACAGACATGCCAGAAGATTATAATAAGTTTCATGAAATCCCACCCTTCAAAGTGAAAACTGACCCATGCATCCCGTTAAATGATGAAGATTCTCCATGGCTACAGTAGAGAAGAAAACCACAACACTAGATAGGGATGTTGGTGATGTGTAATAATGTATTAAACCTTTTATGTAATATCATAGTGTGAGTCATATTGTGAGTCAAACCTTTTATGTAAGGTGGAAAACTTCCTCCTGCAACATTGTTCGACATCCCAAAGAGAAGGAATATATCTTGGTCATTTGGACTGAACGCGATGAAAACTAATACATCTTGCTCAATCAAACTGGACGACGACTCTCGGTGCCTGAGCCGCGGGAGGTGAACACCTAAAGATAAGGAACCATCACACGAGCATAGCTCGCGTCAGATCCCTGAAGAACCTACCAGGTATCGGAGACCCTGACGTCCAACACAATCATATAGCGACATACGTGCTCGTCCTCCTCCTCCTTGACACGATGTCGTACCACCTCCTCGGGGGCCGTCTCCCACTGCACCGAGCCTGGACCACGCGACGGCCACCAAAGAAGCCCCGATTCGACGATGAGACCCGAATTCCTCACCAAGCGACACGTCTCAGAAGATAGCACCTCCCAGTGCCAGCCCGATGGAGCCTAGTCTCGGACATGCCCGACGGAGCCCGGTACTCCGTCATTGCTGCCGAGTCGACTACGAGGATACGGGATGGGCATCCTAAAGTAGGCGGCGAGGAATGTATGTATGTTTGGGTGTGGACATGACGGTCGGCCTACAAATAGAGGGAAAGGGCGGGAAAACATGGCGGGAAGCGGATGGAAAGGGTGGGAAAACATGGCGGAAATTATCTTTAGTCTCGAGCTTAGTCCCAGATGGTGTCTCCAACTGGGACTAAAGATGAACCTTCAGTCCCGGTTGGAGACACCAACCGGGACAAAACATGAGTACCGGGTGGCAACACTAATGATAGGAGTGAGTGTCGACATTATGTAGTGAGTGTCAACACTATGTCGTGCTGCTTAATCTATAAATAGGCATCCTTGTCAGTCCTTGGGCACTAATGATAGAGTCACTCTCTAATATGTGAAATTAGTTAGCTCCCAGGCGTATTCTCGTAACGTTGATTTTCATAGTAGCTCCTCGGCTAATGTTGGTCATTGGGATTCTGTGGAACATGTTTTTCCTGTGCAGCAACAGCACTACCATGGTCCTACTAGGAATCCATTGGGGGAGGTGAGACAGACTAATATTCCTGAAACTGGGAGAAATGTTTAGTTTAAAGAAAGTAACAATCAAACTCTGGAACCCGGGAAAATATGTTTAATGTTTGCTGATTCTCATGTGGATAAGTTTCTTTTCAATGAGCAGAAACCATGGGAGGTTGTAGCTCCCTTTGTGGGCACAGCTCCCTGGGAATGGGTTCTTTTTATTCCTTATATTAGGAATGTTGCCCCTCCAAAAGAAATTTTTCAGGATGTGATACATGTGATTGAGGGGAATGTGTCTTCAAGGCAAATTGAGGATGAATTTGGATAGTGGGTTGGTGCTAGATCTTTCTAGA
The DNA here is from genome assembly GCA_916181665.1 of Avena sativa. Classification (NCBI taxonomy): domain Eukaryota; kingdom Viridiplantae; phylum Streptophyta; class Magnoliopsida; order Poales; family Poaceae; genus Avena; species Avena sativa. Next base: position 294,278,297 of record OV702296.1, read on the forward strand.
GATGGTATGCTAAAACAATGACTACAAATAAATATCTGATGAGATTTCCAAGCCCAAGGGATATTTATGCTTGGAAGCACATTTTGTCATAACTCACTTGAAGACTGTTCGAAATGTGGTTATTCAGGTGGACAACTAGTTTCCTAGATATGGTGCTACTGGTGAACTGGATACTGTCTGGTTTTAGGTAAAAGGGATTCCTTTGGATAACAGGAACTGGATACTGTCTGGTTGCTTATGATGGGAGTTTGATGGAGAGGACTCTGGCGGTGGATAAACATAGTATGAATAATGTGGACTATGTCAAAGTTCAAATTGGGAATATGGATGTGTCTTTGGTACCCCCATTGGTGTAAAATGTGAATATTGGAGCAAATTTCTACGACATGGAGTTCACTAGAGAAATTCCCAAGGGGAGGAATGTTGGGGACAAAACAATGGTTGCAAATGATTGGGTGGTGTCAGGTGTACCCCCATCAAATCCTAGTACTCTACAACACACTCCAAAAAGAGCAAGGACTGATGGAGATGGTAATATGGAGGGTAACATATCTGCTCCTGGTGGTTTTATGGGGGATGCTAGAAGAACTTATAATATGCCTGTTGCTAGTTAGGTACTAAAGGGAAAGTCTGTGGTTGAGGTAGATTTGGAGAATGCAATTGACAAGCTTGGCAAGAGGAAAACTGTTGATGACAGTGTGTAGCAAGATAGAAGTGATAGTGATGGAGATGCACCATCTTTTGGGATGAAGATGAAACGGCTTGGGATGATTCCTTCTTCTTATGAACATGATGACTACAAGTGCACAAATCGGATGTAGCTAGTTTCAAAATAAATATATCGATCTCACAAGAATCAGGAGTCTGAAGTCTAAGAATTCTTGAAGTAAATACTGAAAATATAATTGCTAAATAAAGTTCTAAGTAACAAGATAACATGCGAGTAATGGGTAAAAAGGTGTTTTGGGGTTTTGGGGGTTTTTGGTATAAGAGAACACTGTGTAAATTAAACAAAACTGAATACAGAAAATAAGTATCGCGTATGTAAAAGAGATTTGAAACTTCAATGGGAGAAAGCGTTCTCAGGGATTAGCGGATACACCACTAGCATTATAAAGGGCTAAGGTAAAGATTATTATCATGAACACTCTCAACTATGTATGTGTGGGAGGAACTCTGTATTTGGACAAAGAGGCGGCAACCACTGCTTAAATAATCCTTATAACCACAACATACAGCACTTAACATCAACTGAATTACCGCGCTATTAAGGGACATAATCCCGCAGGACGTATCCCATGGCATAGATAGTGTTTCATGAGTTTCCTTGATTCCCAAGTTGATACGTAAGGAGTGCCAACAGCTTTATAGTCACTGTAAGTGCTAACATCCCTCCGTCTACCAAGCAAGTAGTTCCCTATATCAAATCCCCACAAGAGGCAAATATTGGAGAGGTCGACTTCTCCCAACATCAAGATGTAGACAATCTAACACATGGTCACAACGATGAATATCATAATAAATTTTATCTTATTTCAATCTCATGCTAGGGTTTCTCCGTATCCATAAGAACTAATGATCTACTCAGACATGGAGGCAAACATCATCATGGATCCAATGGAAACGATTATCGATGAATAGTAATTGTATAAATCCACAACTAGTGCAAGAATTACAACAATATCTAGATGGGATGGATGGAGGTGATGGTCGTGATGAAGATGCAACGGTTGATGAAGATGGAGATCGATGCCTTGGCCTCCCAGATCTGCTTAGGGCGAAGATGGATCCCTAGGGCAAGTTCCCCCTCCAGATGCCTTCTAGAGGTTAGGTTTCGACGATTTCTGGGTGTTCTGTATATCGTCTCTCCGAACCATTTGAGGAGGCGGAGGTGGCGCCAACTATATGGCGGCGCCCCGTATAGTTGGTCGTTATCTCTTTTGTCTCCATTTCTCGCTTCGGATTTTCTTCTGGTATTACTAATATTCTCCCATAAGCTATTTACGTAGTTTTTGGCTTCTTTTCTCTCCAGTACACTACTCCAAGAATTGTGTCCATTGGATCCATCATATGATCTGATCCTGGTAAAAATAAACATAAAAAGTGCATGTGAACGCCGTAAAATACCAAGATCCTACATCTATAATGCAAAATAATAATCTAAAACATGATGCAAATATGCACTCATTAGAACACTCTGCAATTGTTTCCTCCAGTAAGACCAATTAGGTACTTCCAATGGTGGATTACTACTGCCAGTATCTGGAATTCATCAAAAGACCTAGGATCATGGCTCTAGAGGTGGTGGAAAATCCTGATGAACCACTAAAGAATGAGTTGACCTATGAAGAGTTTCTAAAATCTCTTCTTGAGACAAGCAGTGATAAAAGATATGAGTGGAGGAAACATCTTGCAAATTTTCCTGGAGCTAATCTGGAACCGGTAGTTGAATCTCCACACGACATTTCTATGAATGCTAGTAGGAAATCTCTGAACGAAGTGATGCTGTTTCGAAGGAAAAGTCTTAGCCTCTTGTGGTCCATTCATCTGTGATTAGTATTACTGAGATTCCAGCTGAACATGAAGTGCTCCTTGCTTCTTCTTCTGTAGCCAGGCCCTTTGTGCCTGTTATTCCTACTCCTCAACAGCCTCTGCCTGTGAGGAAACAATTTGAGTTACTAGGCTATTGGACTATCTAATATGCCTGTGCTGGACAGATCTAAGGAGCATACTAATGCTAGGGACAATGCATGTAAAACTCTAATTCAAAATGCAAATTCCTTTTTAGTGTTGAGTGATAATGAGATTGTTGATAAATCTTTAGAGATAGGAATTGATGTGAAAACTTTACCTTTGGCTATTATTTAGTTACTTAAAGATTTTGAATGTGCTAGAGATAATTTGGTAGCAAAAAATAAAAAATACAATGTGTTAATTGCTCCCTGTGACACTATGAATGAAAATATGGTGATAAGTTGTTAGATAATTGTGTGGATGGTAATGAGGGTGATGACAATGAAAATTTGGAGAATTTAAATGAGGATGATTTTAATCATGTTATTTCTAAAAGAACTAGGAAGAAATTGAAGAAAGGTTCTAATGGTTCTTTAATAAAATCTAGCCGTGTGTCCCTTCGTGGCACAAAGAAAGTTCGCAGGGCAAACAAAAATCACCCTATGTGTGATATTTTGCCTGGGCCTCGACTGATAAGTTAAACTAGCGAGTATTTATGATAGGTATCATTATGAATTGCAGGGGTGTGGGGAACAAAGGTTTTGCATTTTGATATTTCCGTGTGTAGAAAAATTGATCCTGGAAATGATTTTATTTGGATCTGGTCCCCCTCTATGGGCAAATCAGGTGGTATCATGTGTGGACTTAAATCCTCTAGATTTTAAGGTGATTAATATGGAAACTAATAGATACTTTATTAAGTCAAAGGTGTTTGATCATCAAATGAGGATTGAGATGTTTTTCATTGTGGTTTATGATGTGGCTCAGATTGAAGACAGAGAACTGTTTCTTGCAGAATGTGCTAAGGTTTGTCATAATTTGGATATCTCCTCCCTTATTGGGGGATTTCAACATTATTCGTTTTTCTTGTGAGAAGAATAAAAATAATAATGGATCTTCTAGAAACTCTGACTTGTTTAACTAAATTATTAATTCATATGCTCTGAGGGAGGTGAAATTCTCTGGTGGACAATATACATGGTTGAATAATCAAAAAATCCCCACGCTTCAGAAGTTGGATAGGATCTTGATTAATATGGAATATGAATCTGCTTTTCCCTTGACCCAGGTTTAAAAAAATCCCAGAATTATGTATGATCACAACCCCTTGGTGGTTGATATATGTGAACAAGTTGAAGTCAAAAGTAGTGAGTTTAGATTTGAAAAAACTTGGTTGTCTCATCTTGAGTTTCAGAGTAGAGTTGAGTTGGTCTGGCAATCCTTTGTTTGCCTTTTGATAGTATTGGACGAATTCAAACTAAGTTGAAAAATGTGAAGAAGAATCATTAAAAGGTTGGGGGATTAACATGAGAGGTTTGGCTATAAGAGAGAAGCATGATCTTGCTTTAGAATTGGAAAACTTAGAGTTAATTGAAGAAGATAATTTGTTAACTGGGGAACAATTCCAGAGGAAAAGCTTTATTCAATACAAACTAATAAAAATTTATGAAGATCGAGATTTTTTTGGTTTAGTAGATCGAGTGCTAAATGGTTGTTGCAAGGTGATAATAACACTCCTTATTTTCGTAGAATTGCTAATTGAAGAAGGAGGAAAAATGTTATGTATTCCTTGAGGAACAATGATCTTTTGAATCAGGGGACCTCTGATCTCCTTACTAACACAACTGATTATTATAAATCTCTATTTGGGAGGGGTGAGGGTAATAAAATTGGTTTGGATCCTTCCGTGTGGACTGCTAATGAAAAATTGAGTATGGCTGACAATGAGATTTTAGATAGATCTTTCTCTATAGATGAGATCAAATCTGCTTTAAATATGATGGTTAGGAATAAATTTCCTGGACCTAATGGTTTATTGTTAAAAAAATCAATCTTGTTGGCCCATTATTAAATTTGATGTCTTGGCTCTGTTTGATGATTTGCATGCTGGTGTGCTTGATTTATTTAGATTGAATTTTGGTGTGATTATTCTTCTCCAAAAAAATCCTGATGCTAATGTGCTTTCCAAATATAGACCCATTTGTTTACTTGAGGACCCGTATAAGATAATTACCAAAGGTATTACTGTTAGACTAGAACCTTTTATGGGAAAACTCATTTCTAGTTGTCAGACTGCTTTCATTAAAGGAATGAATATTATGGATGGAATAATGTCTCTCCGTGAAATTTTAAATGAATCTAGGAGAATAAAATTCTAGGGGGTTGTCTTAAAAATTGATTTTGAAAAATCTTATGATAAGGTTGATGGGACTGTAGGGGTTCGTAGCATGGAAAACAAAATTTTCTATCGCATACAAACAAACAAGCCAAGATCTATCTACTAGATTGTAGCAACGAGTCGATGGAATAACTTACCCTCGAAGATTCCAAAGTGGTTAACGAGAGCAGATTCTCGTGGGTGATGTAGTCGTACTCTTTCCGATCTCAAGATCGCGTAGACGATCCTTCCGGCGCCACGTTCCGGCAGCGCTCCCGCAGTCGGTCACACGTTCGGTACTCGACGAAGACCTTCCTCTCCCTTGTTCCAGCAGGCAGCGGAGGTTGTAGCACTCTCCTCGCGATTCCGGCAGCACAACGGCGTGGTACCGGAGGTAGAGGGGAAATCCCGCAGGGCTTCGCCTTAAGCCGGTGCGAGTATGGTGGAGCTTATGAGAGAGGCTATTAGTGGTCTAGTAATTAGACACACCAATTAGAGGGCTCTAAACCAATTAGAAGGCTCTAAACCGAATAGCTCTAAACCGGGGTCTAGATCTAGGGTTTAGTTTAGAGGATAGGAAACTTGTGTGTGTAGGAGGGGAGCCCTGCCCCTCCTTATATAGGTGGGAGGGGGTGGGCGCGCCAGGGGAGGGAGGGAGTCCCTCCCCAACTCGGCCTTGGGCTGGGCGCCGGCCTGGAGGAGTCCAACTCCTCCTCCAGGTTGGTTCCAACTCCTCTTGCTTGTTTCCCACAGTTTCTTGTTTTGGCAGTTTGACTTTCAAACTGGACATTTGACTTTTCTGTTTTAGGATTCAATTTAATCCTATATTTGGGACAGCAAGAACACTTAGTACATGATGCAATCATTCCAATATGTAATGACACATTCATGTACCCCTTCCCCCCCGGAGTGCCGGACAATCCGGAACCTTCTAGAATATCCCCGATGAAAACACCGGAATCATTCCCGAACTCCGAAACGGGACTTTCCTTATATGAATCTTATTCTCCGGACCATTCCGGATCACCTCGTGATATCCCGGATCCCATCCGAGACTCCGAACAACATTCGGTCTCTTTCTCATAATACCATAACTACTCAAACAACGTCGAATCCTTAAGTGTGTCTCCCTACGGTTCGTGAATTATGCGGACATGATCGAGACACTTCTCCGAACAATAACCAATAGAGGAATCTGGAAATTCATATGGCTCCCACATATTTCTACGATTACTTTGCGATCGAATGAACCACTTACATACGATACCAATTTCCCTTTGTCTCACGATATGTTACTTATCCGAGGTTATGATCGTCGGTATCTCTGCATACCTAGTTCAACCTCGATACTGATAAGTACTCTTTTCTCGTTCCCGTGATACGTGATCCCTTGTGACCAAGTCACATGCTTGCAAGCTAATTGGATGACATTTCACCGAGAGGGCCCAGAGTATATCTATCCGTCATGCGGATGGACAAATCCCACTCTTGATCCATGTGTTTCAACCAATACTTTCCGAACACTCAATGCCACCTTTATAGCCACCCTGTTACGGTGTGGTGTTTGATGACATCAAAGCATCCATCCAGAAAAGGTGATATGCATGATCTCATGGTCGAAGGAATTAGGTTACTATGTATCAGAAAGCATATAGCAATTGAACTATTGAAATGACTTGATCTTTATGCTACGCTTATCTATAGGAGTATGTCCATCACATCATTCTCCTAATGATATGATCCTGTTGTTAATAACATCTCTATGTTCATGATCAGGAAACCATGACCATATATTAACCAACAAGCTAGTTTAACAAGAGGCTTTACTAGGGACTCTTATTTTAGTTTACAAATCACACAAGTATTAATGTTTCCGGTTAATACAATTATAGCATGGTATGTAAACATTTATCATAAGTGTGAAGACATGATAATAACCACTTTATTATTGCCTCTTGGGCATATCTCCAACAGTCTCCCACTTGCACTAGAGTCAATAATCTAGTTTCGAACCTTTGTGTATTCAACACCTATGGCTTTACGGTGTTGTATGTACACGATTGCTAGTGGTCAACTGATCTCCGGATCTGACACTTCCAGGTCCGTGTGTAATTGCATGTCTTTGCGTCTCTACGCATCACTCATTCTCTAATGAGATGGCTTTGCATAAATTTGGTCTTTCGGTGTGACCTTTAGCTCTTTGGGGTTAAAACATGTTGATAATATTGTCGCACAATATATCTTCATAGTATTATCCCACTGTGAACTACACCTAGTTTGATAACAAACTTCTTGACACAAATGCCCTCTTTTGCTGCTATAATAGCAGTCATATACTTAGCCTTTTGTTGTAGTATCTGTCACAATGTCTTAACTTTGGAAATCATCCAAATCCATTATGGAACTCACTTTCCATTATATTGTGCCACCTTAGTTTAGATTGAGATAAACTTAATTTGTACTTTGTGACAAAGCTAGTATCAATGTAGTACTTTTACAATGAACTAACCATCTATTTGTCACTTCTACAAATATTATACTCTTAGTTCTTTCAGAAGATCATAAGAATATCCTTACTATTGTCCAATGATCATCTTACGAATCATTCTGGTATATGCTCTCAACATTTAGAGCATAGGACATATCTGGATTTGTACATATCACAGTATGATTGATATAAATACTCTTTGTGATTTCATACATCAAGTATCAATCTATACTTGATTATTTGTTTCACTTTACCAAATGTCAATACACTTGAATATATCATCAACATTGAACTCATTCAATCCTTTCTGTGCGACAAGAACCTTCTCTTGTAGTTTCTATATTGAACTCATTCAATATCTTGTCTATGTACTTCTGGCACAACCATATTAGCGTCTATTGATGCCAAATATTTGGGTTTTGCCTAAGTCTTTCATCGGGATGAAATTCTTAATATGTGTTAATAAAAGATACATTATTTCCAATCAACAATATGTCTTCCACATAACATATTAGAAACATGTCTTAGTGCTCCCACTTAATTTCTTGCAAATGCAAGCATCTCCATCGTCTCTGATAAACTTTTAAACTCCTTTAACAGTTTCATCACAGTGAAGATTCCAACTCCGCTATGCTTACTTCAACCATTGAAGTTTGCATATGCTTTTTAGCATCCTTTGAATTAACAAAACCCTATGGACCGTGTTATGCACATGGCCTAGGTAACGATTCTATTAGAAGAACTTGTTTTGTTTATTCAACTACCATATAACAAAATTATATGTAGTGGTTGCTACATCAATCCGTCTAGACTAAATATCACTATGAAAGATCAAATCTTGTCATAATCAACCTTTGAACATTGTTGTGAACTCTTTCCCAACATGTCGACTATTTCATAGATGTAAAACATCCATGTCTATTTCTTTATAGATCCAGACACAACTATAAGGTCTTACACCTTTCTCGAGGGTCCTTCAAGTTCAAAACTTGATTTCTCGTGTATGGAACTATCACGGATTTTATGGCTTCAAACCATTTGACGGAGTTAGGGCCCATCATCGCTTCTTTGCATGTAGTCGGTTCATTATTCTCAAATAATGATTCAACCCTCAAATCTTGGTATTTGATTGTTTACCCGATCTACTTGTTTCAATAGGAACTTAGATCTCCGTGACCACAACCTTTTGAGGTATGTGAACCATGAGCATTGTTGCTGCCTCCGAAACACTTTTCGGCGCTGCGCAACTCTGCACATATAGCTAAGGTTCTTTTAACCTTATCAAAGTTTCTATTGTCCTCCCACTTAACTTTTCACGAAAAATTTCTTCTCAAAGAAACTTGACGTTCTAAGCAACAAACACTTTTGTCTCTGATGTTATGGAGGAGTACTTAACAGTTATTCGAAATAACATACAAAGACAGGTTCATCCGACTTTGGTTGCAAACATCTTTCTTATGCATAGCATACCAATGTTTAAGAAAGGACAACTTGGGTTTTATCCCAAACCATAACCTTATATGGTGTCATTTCAACGGATTATGATGGAGCTCTTTTCAGTGGAAAAACGGTAATCTCTAAAGCTTTTAATCTTTAAAATACAATGGCAGTTTTATGAATTATACCTTTGATCTTACCATGTCAAACAAGGTTTAATTACATATCTCGAACGCTCCATACTCTTATGGTGTTTCGGGAAATGCAAATCTACGGAACGATTCCTTAAATCTTAGGTATTATGCTAAACTTGTAACTCAAATATCTTCCTTTATGATCTTTATCATAAACTGTTTATATTCTTGTTACAATGATTTTGCACTTCATCTTGAAAGTCTTTGAACTTTTCAAGTGTTTCATACTTTATCCTTATTAAGTAAATATTCATATATTCACTCAAATTTTTGGAGAAAGCATATGAAGTTGAAATCCATCGCTCTTGACTACACATAATGGATTTCGTACAACAATATGTACAAGTTCCAATAAGCTAGTCATTCATTCCCTTTTGGCCTATGAACGAAGTTTTAATTATCTCTAGGAAAGTTTCACAAGCGTCATTTGATCAAAAATCAGAAGACTCCAAAATTCCATCCACATGGAGTTTCTTCATGTTATCTTTCCAATATAATTCAAACGGCGATGTCACTTCCTAAGTGATCTTTTCAATCAATTTGTCTTTCGACATTTTTAGCACTAGTTTTATGGATGTGATGTCTCCAACGAGATTTGCGAATCATCCATCTTTTATGGATTACGGAAATTATTTGAACAATCCTTTTGTTCTCATAATACCTGATAAAACAAATCTTTGAAGGCAAGCTTTGATGTTTAACAAGCAACACAATAACCCTTTATTTTGTTCTTGATGAACATCATCACATATTCTTTTGCTAGTTACTTAGGCCATTGTAGTTCATGAATTGTGTTGTTTCGTATGACGATTCACACCAACAAATTCAGTATCAAATACTTAAGAACCACATTGTTTAACAAGCAAAGAATATAGCCATAACATGTATATCATCTATATACTTAAACTGAACAATTCTAGTCTTTTCTTTTCTGCCATATATTTATGAGATTCTCTTTCAGTATTTCCTTTTCAGTTTGAAAGAATCTATCAACATCAATAGTGGAGTCATACATATGACATATAGTCCAAAGCGTGTATAGTTAAATACCAATGTCTTTGGACTTGCACTTTGAAGTAGATCACCATCATCAAATGTTTGGTGTTCTTTCAAATTCCTTTCATTAGTAATCTCTTGGTGTAGTAAACATTTTACCTACATCAAATATTCACCCTCATCATGGATTTATCCATGATTAAGCTACTTTTATCTTATAACGGTGAATCATGAGTATAATGTTGCTCTCCAAATCTTTTTGGATGATTAGGACAACTAGTATCTCCAACCTTTTGCAAATTCTCATCAAATATGAGAACATGACTTTTGCCATATTATACTCTATCATGTTGTAACCAATACTTCGTTTCAGATATCACAATATCTTCCACAAATATGGTTTCTGAAACAACTCTTTCAGATCCTTAGATAACCTTGATATTAGGAGAATCCTTTGAATATCAAGAATCATGGAGACAAACATGATACTTATATACTAACACTTGGAATTGTTACTCTTGATTTAATACTAATTATTAAACTTCATGGAGTAACCGGAACTTACTGAAAGTTTGCAATAGGACTTTTAAACTTTAGATTAACACTTAAAAACAATACGATACCAGTTCGTAAAGTAACTAACCAGAATTCTATAGTTCTATCATCTCAATTATAACTAAGCGCAAGGTGGTAAACGGATGCCAATGACTACAACAACTATGCAAATTCACTTTGATTTAGTTTATGATAAATTGAGTTCTAATTAATAATTAAATTAATCTAGGTGAACTCCCACTCAAAACAATATCCCTCACATTGTTTTAGTGATCACACGAACCAAATCAACCACATCAAAACCGATCATCACGAGAGTTGATATAGCTTCAATGGCGAACAATCAACATGTTCATCACATCTACTATATGATTCATGCTTTACCTTTCGGTGATCCGTGTTCCTGAGGCCATGTCTGTACATGCTAGGCTCGTCAAGATCAAACCTTAGCTTCCGCATAAGCAAATCTGGCTTGCTTACGTTGTATTCACCCGCGGAATCAAAGACACCCGATCATCACGTGGTGCTTCGAAGCAGCAAGCTTTGGCAACGGTGCATACTAAGGGTGAACACTTTAGAACTTGAAATTTATGTGCATGAGGGATCATCTTATAATGCTACCGTCGTCTACTAAGCAATACAAGATGCATAAAGGATTAACATCACATGCAATTCATAATATGTGATATGATATGGCCTTTCTTCTTTGTGCTTCTGATCTCCATCTTCAAGCACGAACATGATCTCCATCATCACCGACATTGCATCAAGGTCAATGACGCTTCTCCATGGTTGTCGTCCACCGGCTTCAACTATTACAACTACTTTGAATAGACACGCAGATCTTAACAGAAATTAAAGACAACCATATGGCTCCTGCCGGTTGCCGACTTACAATAAGGAACATTGCATACATCATATATAATCACAATCATGGCCATATCACATCACTGCACACCCCTGCAAAACAAAGTTAGACGCCTCTACTTTCTTTGCATGTTTTACGTGGTTTGGGGCTGTTAATAAGTGTCGCTCTAACTTACGAACATGAACCACAACATTGATACTAGTATTGTTAATCACCCGTTGTAAATTGGATCTTAACTATGCTAGGAGAAACAGGCACCCGCAAAGCCACTTATGCAATACAAGTTGCATGTTAAGCGTGGAGCAAGTCTCATGAACGATGTCATGTAAGGTTAGCCCGGGCCGCTTCATCCCAACATACCGCAAGATGCAAAGTACACAAGAAGCAATCGACAATAAAAGCATCAATGCCCACAATGACCATTGTGTTCTACTCGTGCAACAGATCTACATATAGACACGGCTCTGATACCACTGTAGGGGTTCGTAGCATGGAAAACAAAATTTTCTATCGCATACAAACAAACAAGCCAAGATCTATCTACTAGATTGTAGCAACGAGTCGATGGAATAACTTACCCTCGAAGATTCCAAAGTGGTTAACGAGAGCAGATTCTCGTGGGTGATGTAGTCGTACTCTTTCCGATCTCAAGATCGCGTAGACGATCCTTCCGGCGCCACGTTCCGGCAGCGCTCCCGCAGTCGGTCACACGTTCGGTACTCGACGAAGACCTTCCTCTCCCTTGTTCCAGCAGGCAGCGGAGGTTGTAGCACTCTCCTCGCGATTCCGGCAGCACAACGGCGTGGTACCGGAGGTAGAGGGGAAATCCCGCAGGGCTTCGCCTTAAGTCGGTGCGAGTATGGTGGAGCTTATGAGAGAGGCTATTAGTGGTCTAGTAATTAGACACACCAATTAGAGGGCTCTAAACCAATTAGAAGGCTCTAAACCGAATAGCTCTAAACCGGGGTCTAGATCTAGGGTTTAGTTTAGAGGATAGGAAACTTGTGTGTGTAGGAGGGGAGCCCTGCCCCTCCTTATATAGGTGGGAGGGGGTGGGCGCGCCAGGGGAGGGAGGGAGTCCCTCCCCAACTCGGCCTTGGGCTGGGCGCCGGCCTGGAGGAGTCCAACTCCTCCTCCAGGTTGGTTCCAACTCCTCTTGCTTGTTTCCCACAGTTTCTTGTTTTGGCAGTTTGACTTTCAAACTGGACATTTGACTTTTCTGTTTTAGGATTCAATTTAATCCTATATTTGGGACAGCAAGAACACTTAGTACATGATGCAATCATTCCAATATGTAATGACACATTCATGTACCCCTTCCCCCCCGGAGTGCCGGACAATCCGGAACCTTCTAGAATATCCCCGATGAAAACACCGGAATCATTCCCGAACTCCGAAACGGGACTTTCCTTATATGAATCTTATTCTCCGGACCATTCCGGATCACCTCGTGATATCCCGGATCCCATCCGAGACTCCGAACAACATTCGGTCTCTTTCTCATAATACCATAACTACTCAAACAACGTCGAATCCTTAAGTGTGTCTCCCTACGGTTCGTGAATTATGCGGACATGATCGAGACACTTCTCCGAACAATAACCAATAGAGGAATCTGGAAATTCATATGGCTCCCACATATTTCTACGATTACTTTGCGATCGAATGAACCACTTACATACGATACCAATTTCCCTTTGTCTCACGATATGTTACTTATCCGAGGTTATGATCGTCGGTATCTCTGCATACCTAGTTCAACCTCGATACTGATAAGTACTCTTTTCTCGTTCCCGTGATACGTGATCCCTTGTGACCAAGTCACATGCTTGCAAGCTAATTGGATGACATTTCACCGAGAGGGCCCAGAGTATATCTATCCGTCATGCGGATGGACAAATCCCACTCTTGATCCATGTGTTTCAACCAATACTTTCCGAACACTCAATGCCACCTTTATAGCCACCCTGTTACGGTGTGGTGTTTGATGACATCAAAGCATCCATCCAGAAAAGGTGATATGCATGATCTCATGGTCGAAGGAATTAGGTTACTATGTATCAGAAAGCATATAGCAATTGAACTATTGAAATGACTTGATCTTTATGCTACGCTTATCTATAGGAGTATGTCCATCACATCATTCTCCTAATGATATGATCCTGTTGTTAATAACATCTCTATGTTCATGATCAGGAAACCATGACCATATATTAACCAACAAGCTAGTTTAACAAGAGGCTTTACTAGGGACTCTTATTTTAGTTTACAAATCACACAAGTATTAATGTTTCCGGTTAATACAATTATAGCATGGTATGTAAACATTTATCATAAGTGTGAAGACATGATAATAACCACTTTATTATTGCCTCTTGGGCATATCTCCAACAGGGACTACTTGCTAAAGTGTGTAGAGCAAAAAGGTTTTAGTAAATTTTGGTGCGATCTGGTGAATACTGTGGTGAAAATGGTACCTTGTAAAAATTAATAATAAAATGGGAAAGGATTTTGGTAGCCATAGAGGGGTGAGATAGGGGGACCCTTTCTCTCCCTTCCTGTTTAATTCGGCTGCTAAAGGTTTGGCTAAGATAATTTTTCAAGCGCAAAACTCTGGTTTAATTACTGGTTAGTGTCTCATTTGATTAACAAAGGTGTGGCTATTTTATAGTATGTTGATGATACTGTACTTCTCATTCAGGATGACATTGACCGATTAATACATGTTAAGTTGATTTTGTATATGTTTGAGGCAATGTCGAGGCTAAAAATTAATTTTAATAAGAGTGAGCTTATGCTGGTTTTAGATGATGGGGAGAAAGGTTTGAGGTATGCTGAATTATTTGGTTGTCAACTCAGTTCCTAGCCGATAAAATACCTTGGTGTTCCTATTTGTGGCACCAGGCTTCATGTGGCTGATTTGTGACCTCTTTATGATAAACTTAAAAGGAAGTTTGATGGTTGTATTGGCAATTCCTCTTTGATTGGTGGGCGTCTCACTCTTATTCAATCCTCTTTGAGTAGCTTGTTGATTTATCATATGTCTATGTATTTGGTTGCTAATACTAATCTGGAGGACTTTACCAAAATCATCCGTAAATTCTTTTGGGAGAGGGGTCATAATAAGAATAAGTATTACATGGTTAGGTGGTCCTTGATATGTAGGCCAAGGAAAAAAGGAGGGCTTGGTATAAAAAAATTGAAACTGTTTAACATTTGTTTGTTGTGTAAATGGTGGTGGAGACTAGAGTTTGAGGACGGTTTCTAGCAAAAAATTGTTAGAGCAAAATACAAAATAACACATGGGATTTGGAGATTGAATGGGAAACAGGGAGATTCTACAGCTTGGAAAGATTTACTTAGGCTTAAAAATATTTATCTCTCTGGGAGGAGGATGGAGATTGGGGATGGTAGGGAAACTGACTTCTGTCATGATCAATGGCTTGGGGATCTCCCCCTCTGTGAGAGGTTCCCAGATCTTTTTGATATTTGAAATCAAAAAATTGGCAATGTTAGAGAGATGTCTGATTTGGGTTGGCTCTTTACGTTTAGTAGATGGTTGTCACCCCTGATGGCATCACAGTGGGGAGCTTTGAGAAATCCATTGGCCTCTATATCTTTAAATAATGGAAAAGATAGACCTAAATGGAATTTCACTAAGTCTAGGATGTTCTCGTCAAATCCTTACAAACTTGCAGATGTGCGTCCGGATAGGTCGTTTCAGCATTTGTGGAAGGCTCATCTGCCTCTAAAAATTAAAATTTGGCTCTGGCTAATTTGGCATAATACTATTGCCACTAAGGATAATATGAAGAGGAGAAAATGAGTGGGTAGTTACATATGCCAGTTATGTCCTTGGGAGGAGACGATTAATCATTTGTTCTTTTGTTGCCCTGCTGCAGTTTATATGTGGAGTGCTATTGCATATTGTTTAGGGGCACCTTCTCGCCTATGTGTGCTTTACTCAGTATTTCTGGTGGATTGGAAATTTCCTTCCTTATGGTTACAATATTCATGTTGTTTGTGTTGCTGCTATGTGTTGGGCTTTATGGAAAACTAGAAATAGCGCATGTTTTGAAGGGAAACTGATTTCTTCCCCTTTGGGATTGATATGTTACACGAGTGTGTTCCTTTGATATTGAGCAGGTCTGCAAAATGAGCGGGACGGGAATGTGCTGGTGGAGGGTGTTGATTGTTTGCAAAGGATAGAAACTCAGGTTCAGGAGATGGCTATGTGAATCTCAACTCAGAGGATTAAGGGGAAGGTGGTGGATGATGATTGTAGTTCATATGGAGATTGATGGGAGAGTGGCTCATGCATTTTATTTTCAAGATTGTAGTTGGAAAACTATGTGGTAAATGCCCCAGGGTGTTCCTTTTCGCTTCTGGAGAGTGCTTTAGATATCCTTGGTGATGTGGATGGATCTTCGTTTTCTTTTTTTTCAAGGATACGTTCTAGAAGACGTATCTTTTTCATACAAGGAGAGCCAAGCGGCCAAGTTTTACAACGCCGCGGTACAGGCGCCCCGACCGCAACCACGCTACCTCAAGGCAGCACCCAAACACTAGGCAACTACTCGTGACATCTCCACCTATCTACCTGTCTCAAGCAGTCTCGAAAGAGCTGCGCAGCTATCCACAAGCTTGCCTCCTCGGAGATCTTCCGGATGACCACTACAGCCGAGGGAGAGGCACCCTCGAAGACGACGTCATTCCGGTGCCGCCAGAGCGTCCAGCACACCAGAGAAACTCCTGTCCAGAGATCTCGTTCTCGGCCTTTTCCGCCACGCCTGCCCTGCAGCCAATCGACCAACTTCGTGTCATGCTCGGGCAACCACTGGCTCTTGCCCCACCAACCAAGGCAGGTGTTCCACACCTCACGAGAAAAGACACAGCCCATGAGGAGGTGGTCAATGGATTCACCACACTGGTCGCAGAAAGGACATGCCGCCGGGTGTTGCAGCCCGCGCTGGCTCAACCTATCAGCAGTCCAGCATATATTCCTCACAGCCAGCCAAAGAGTAACCTTGCAAGTGGCTGGGGCTCGAGAGCGCCAGATCTGCAGCGCACCTGCCATCGATGTCCGACCAGCAAACAGGGCCAGGTAGCAAGACTTTGCAGTGTAGCAGCCAGACAGGTCCCAGGTCCACTTGGGGATATCTTGCGTCCCCTCTGTCAGGGTGACCTCCTCTAGGCGATCAGTGACCTCGAGCAGCTCTCGGATTGCCGCTACATTAAGGTCAGGAGGGACATCATGGAGCCAGGCCCCGGCCAGACCCTCGTGAACCCTGCAGCCGTCGACACCATCGCGAATAGATGCGGCGCTGCGTCCCGGAGATTCTCTGGTGTGCACACGATCTTTGTTTTCTGTTTTTAGTTATTTATTTTCTGTTTGTTGAACCTTGAGACACTTGTTCTGTTATCTGATGGTAATGGAACCTGGCTCAATGAAGTCGTATGGAAAAAAGAAGAAGGGTTAAGTGCCTCAATTTAAAGTTAGGGGAGTTTAGTGACCAAAAACTCATACATAGGGGGTTATATGGACTTCTTTACGAAACATATATAACTAGCATCCCCCGCCAACTCTTGGATTTCCAGCAAGGTCGACTGCCGTCCCGGCAGGGAATTTGGGGACTCCACACAGATCGTTATAGGATGCATCGAAGACGCGCAGGTTCACGAGCTGGGTGGCGTCGGGCACGAGGCCGGTGAAGCCATTGTGATCCAAGTGCGCCTCCACAAGGTTCACCATGTTGGGGATGAACAAGTCCATGCGGCCGTTGATCTTATAATCGCCGTTCTGGGTCTGGCGACCGATGTCAAGATGGCTTATCTTGCTGTTCACCCCGAATCCGGGGAGCACGATACCCTCTAAGTGGTTCCGCGCCAGAGACAATCTCTCGAGGTCCGGGAACAAGGTGATGTCGCCGAAGAAGTTGGGGAAATCGAATTTAAAGGATGCGTTGTTGGCCGAGAAGCTCCGTAGGCGGGAGCAGGGCACAGCGTCCGCCTGCTCGATCCACGCCATCGTCAGGTCGTTGTTGTCGAGGACGATTGTCTCGAGGGCAGGTAGGCCGGCGAAGAAGCCGTCGTGGATCCCGAAGAAGGAGTTGGAGCCGAGATCGATGGTGCGGAGATACTGCAGAGGCGTCGGCAGCCCAGGGAGCTTGCCGGAGAGCCCGTTGAAGCTGAGGTCGAGGTTGGACAGGAACGTGAGCTTGCTTAGATCCTCGCCGTGGAGATCGCCTTGGAGACCGGCGTGGCTGGCGACGATGGAGGTGACGCGGCCAACTTCGTTGCAGCTCACGCCCGCCCAGGTGCACGGGTCGGAGGAGAACTGAACGGCCCACCCGATCGACTTGGCGATGGCTTGCATGGCCGCAGCGTCTATGGGGTTGGCGGCCGGCGCGCAGACTACGCCCCAGGGGACGCCACCGCACAGGACCACGGCAAGGACAAGCACTCGTATCGTCCACATCTCCTACACAATTGGATGGAGATCTCAAGCCAGGATCCGATCAACACGATCTAGTTGCGCCATATTTATAGTACGCCAGTGTACTCATGACGCCGAGATATCGTGGCGTGTGATCTGCAATCAATATAAGTCTAGACAAACCATATCATATCTTTTCGCCAATTACATTTATGGAAATTAAACGCTAGTATTAAATCAAGATATGTTCCATATCTTTTGTGCAAAGCAATTCCAGCGCGACTAATCTTGTCGCATGCATGGCGTGGAATTAGACTAATCATGCATGGCGTGGAATTAACCCTTGGGATGGAGGGAGTATAACTTTTTTTTAAAAATCAAGCCATGTAAAGTTTGATCAAATTTTTAGAAAAAACTATTAACAACTATTATATTATATAGATACCATGTGAAAATATGCTTCATGATATATGAAAATATATGAATTACGTATTGTAAATATTAATATTTTCTCTAAATACTTGGTCAAACTTTAGATAGTTTGACTTTTGAAAAAAGTTATAGGTGTTAAGCCTTGGGACTGAGGTATATTAGTATCCATATGATACTAGTGTATGATACTATCTCTACAGTGCATAGTATTATGTACTAGTATCATGGTTGCATGAAATTTATTAACTTGTAGAATCTTAATGCAAATTTGTATTTAAGATTTATTTGACACTAAAGTTTCTAGTTCTACGAGTTATGATATGGTATCTATCTATGATATCACGATGATCTCTCTCATCATTAATTATAGTGTCTTGTCAGCTTTTGGAATACATAAAATGCATGATACTATATATGATACGCCCACTGTAACTAGTCTTATATGGAGATGTATTGGGAGGTAGTATTTTGGCTCACATGCGTAGATGCACGCATTATAAAATGTTAAAAGGTTCTTTTCTTTGGCAAAAATCAGTGCAACACAGACGCTCATAAATACGAGCATACACCCACCCTTATAAACGCTCGCATGTACACCCTACCCTATGAGCACCTTCAAAAGACTGAGTCTAAAGACTGATCCGGCGCGTCTTAAGATTGGCAAAGCCACTACATGCATTCACTATCGATGAAAACATTGTCTCCTGAAAATATTTCGCTTTTGTGAGACACCAAAGTGTCTAACTTTTTTTAGATCAAAAGTGTCAAACCTAGGGTTTGATCTTTGGTGGATTTGGGGTACCACTGCCCTCCTGGCGATCCAACCAAAGGTTGGTTCTCAAATGTCAAAATGTTCTGAAATAAAACTTTGTGTACATTCAGGACATTCCATATTCGCACACAATTAGTAGTAAAAAAGAGTATTTTTATGGACAATGTAAACCAATAAAAATGTCTCATGAATAGTCATATTGGTGCATAAAATTGTCTTTTTACACAAGTCACAAAATTATTTTTTTATACTTAGTGTGTCAACATAGAATATTCAAATATACATGCATTTTTTCAATTTTTCTTTTACATTTTGAAATATATTTTAGACAATGGAAAGGAGCCTAAGTGAATCTCCTTATATAGTTGAGTAAGTTGTGATATCAAAATGATCGAGTCGTAATCCGTATCTTTTGCATATAAATTTTTCCATAAGTAGGAATCTATTCAATTAATACATGTAGGGAAAATCAATTCTTTCAAATTTAAAAGATTGCAACACCCATTTATCAGAAGTTGGGAACATTTAGCAAAAATCAGTACCTATATCACTATTAAACGCAAGAATTGAGTTTTGACAACTTTATCTTGCATCTTGCCTGTCGCCGCCTTTTCTGTAGTATACCTCGATGGCATGATGGACATGATGGATTTTTAGGGGTTTCGAAATACTAAGTGAGATAAAGTAAGGGGCAGATGACACACTGTATTACCCTGCCACTTCGCCAAAATAACATTGGACTACTGCTACTGCCTTCTTATTATAGAAATATCATCGCCTTCATGGCTAGGGTATGCAAGTGCACAAGTTCTATGTAGCTAGGTTCAAAGTAAGAGTATCGAACCACAGAGACTTTTGGTAATAGACTTTATGCTTCTTGTTATGGATTTACCAAAGTGTACATGTAAGTTATCTTCAATTTCAAGCGAGAGAGTGTCGAAAGTGTTTGTGTTTGAGAGAAAAGAAACAAAAAATTAAAATAAAGTGAGTAGAGAGCACAGATAGAAAATAAACAATGTCAATCATTGATAGAACTACAATGGGGACAAAAAGCGTTCTCACAGAGTTTTGGATTTACCACTAACAATTTGATAATATGATTAGAGTGTACCATGTTTTATTTGTATTCATGTGCACGGAAGGAACCCCACATAAAGGTGTGCCTAGAATATCGGACATCGTACCCCTCATAACCAGGCTAGTCTTCCAATAGCTATCGCCGAAGCACATTAAACATTAAGGGTCTCCCGACCATGGTTATGAATATCCAATCTTGGATCTCCATGCACCCTCGTTAATGCATGCCTTAGGATAGCGATGACTTATGTCACAACTATGCCCAACCAAATTCACCATACACCAACGATAACTTACTTCTAGTCCCTGAATGACTGATAGTCCAATACTATGCAGTAGCGTCTGCGTAATATCATTTAGTAGTAGCTACAAGATTATTCAACAACAATTACAAGGTTATTTGATAGTAGCTACCTATTTTTGTTCAAAACAAATGTCAAGCTGTGGAAATACAATCACCAGATTATTTTGTAGTAGCTACAAGGTTACTTAGCAATACCTACTAGCCCAAAATTTCCAGTGACTAGTTGCCAAGTTCTAGCTCCTAATTGCAAAATTCCAAATGCATAGTTAATAGGCACCGTGTTGATGGTTGCCAAGTTATGACACCTATTTGCCAAATTGCCAGTGACTATATGCCAAGTTATAGTGTCAACTTGCTAGGTTGAGAAAACATTGTCCAAAATGATGGACAAATCCATGGTGACCTTCATGATAATACATCCCAATTTGCACATAGGTGCATATTGTCACGACAAATAATATTGTCAAAGAGATATTCCAATTTTGTTTTACAAAAAAATGATTTCCTATTTTTCTAATACCACAAATCCAATTTTATGTGAATCGTCTAGCAAAAATAAGATGCAAAATGGCACCCATGGATTTTTCACAAAAATTATACCATATGGGATGGACAATTACCTATATGAGGATTTTTCTGGATTTTTACTACTTTTGTGCATTCAAATGAGTTTCGAACAATTTCCTAATTCAAATTTGAACTACAACTATTATGAAAAAAAAAGTGAAAATCATTTTAAGGTGCCCAAAAAGGATTCTATGTATTAGACAAAAAAATTGAAAGACTTGCCTATTTGATATGAATGCCAATACTGCCAATTTTAATTGATATTTCAAAAAGAATCTAATCAAATGAATAAATATAAAAAATACAAACCTATATATCAAGTTCTTTTTTATGAAGTTACTTTCTAGTAGTAGTGTAAATTCCTTGTTTGCATGAATCTGATATCCTGTTTCTTTAATTAAGTTAGTTTATCATAAAATTGAAATTTCCCCTGTTTTTTGAAAGAATTACGGCCGGGTAAGCCCATACAACAGCTTTTTTAATAATAAGAAGCCAAATTTGTGAGACTTATATTTGGGTGGTTGGTTGCACATCCACTTTCCTTAAATTTTCCTATTTGTTTATATAAACTCGTATTGTAATCTAATTAAGTTTCTATTATGTTCGCGTGTAATATTCCTGAAAATAATGCGTATAACTTATACTGATATAATGATGTCTAAGTTACCCCTACAGCATGAGATGAAATAGTGATCGTCATTTAGTCACCAAATTATCCCTAAACCATTGGTTGAAATTGTAATCCTGATTCAATCACCAAATTATCTCTAAAGCACCAGTTGAAATCATGATCCTTATTCAATCTCCAAATTATCCCTAAAGCATCCGTAGAAATCTCGATCATGGTTCAATGTCCAAATTATCCATAAAGCATCAATTGAAATCGTGATCCCGATTCAATCACTAAATTATCCCTAAAGTTTTATGGTGTCTCTAAAATAAACCATCAAAAAATCTAGATTGATATACCGCTCAGTTATAAAGATAAATCATCAAATAATCTCTTCATGATAATCATCAAAAAAAATCAGATATACCATCGTGAATCATGATGGTATATCCAACCCAGGGGTGATTCCTCACTCACTTTGGTATTAATAAAATGGTATTGTCTTCCATAAACCGGCGAGATGGAACTAAATATCTCACGTCGAGTATCCCAATGCAAAAAGCGGTAGCATCGTATCGTGTCAAAAGTGGTATCACCTTATCAACTAAGTCGACGGCCCCACCTATCAGCATAATAATAGTTAAAGGTGTTAACTTGACTGAAACATACTATATGGGTATTCGTGAGGTTGGACCAGAGAGAAGAACGCAAAAGAAATGAGCATTTCAAAAAGTGAACAAAATTGAGTAGTGAATTCCTTGGTGGGGCGTGAAACTGATGTCTGCGCACTTATATTCTTGTAGACAGTTGTTGGGCCTCCAAGTGCAGAGGTTTGTAGAACAGCAGCAAGTTTCCCTTAAGTGGATTACCCAAGGTTTATCGAACTCAGGGAGAAAGTGGTCAAAGGTATTCCCTCTCAAGCAACCCTTCAATCAAGATACAAGAAGTATCTTATGTCCCCAACACACCCAATACACTTGTCAGGTGTATAGGTGCACTAGTTCGGCGAAGAGATAGTGAAATACAAGTGGTAACGGTGCCAGAAAATAGCTTCTGACTTGTTCTTGACGTGGGGTAATGTGTGTGAGTGCCAGAAAATAGCTTGACGGTGAGGTAAAGACTAAAGACAAAAGGATGGAAGCAAGCAAACATGTAACAGATCTAAAAGCAAACGGTGTTTCAATGTTTAGAAACAAGGCCTAGGGATCATACTTTCACTAGTGAACACTCTCTCATATAAATATTCTCTCTTCATGATACTACTCTTAACTACTCTCCGGTTGGACACTCTAATCCATGGTAGGGCTATAACAGCACACCTCAAAGTCCGCCTTACCCATCTAGATAACCCCACACTATCATCTTGAGCGCTAGATGGTTCCAACAAACACCACAATTTCATAGAGACATCCAACTCCAAATATAACTCATAACAAATATTCAATCTAGCCAAAGTGACACACACGGTATGCCCGCTGTCACTTTTACACACGTGGGGAAAAGCATAGATCTATTAAAGCACAAAGAGTATTTATGTAGACTCAAGCCTAAGTGCCACCATGGCGTGCACGCTGTCACTTTCACACACATGGGGGAGCAGAGATCTATTGAAGCACTTGAGTAGCAAGGTACATCTACTAGATTACAAAGCTCATGACCGCAACAAGATCATGCATAGAGAGAGAGAGAGATGAACACATAGCTACCGGTAGAGCCCTTAGCCTCGAGGAAGAACTACTCCCTCCTCATCATGAGAATCAGCAATGGTGATGAAGATGGCGATGGAGATCGATGGAGATGGATCTGGGGGCACTTCCCTGTCCCGGCAGGGTGCCGGAACAGAGACTTTCTGTCCCCCGAATCTCCCCTTCGTGGCGCGGCGCTGCGGAGGTTTTTGTGGCTTTCTCCTAGACTCTTTAGGGTTTTCGGGTCAGAGGATTCTTATAGGCAAAGGAGGCAAGGTCGATGGAGGTCCAGGGGGCCCACACCCCCTGTGGGCGCGGCCTAGGGTAGGCCTGCGCCCACCTAGGGTGTGGCCACCCTGGTTTCCTCCTCCGTCTCGTCTTCGATTTTCTGTATCGCTCCCGGAAAAATATGAACTTTGGATTTTGTCCCGTCCAATTCTAAGAATATTCATTTTTTAGCTTTCTGAAACCAAAAACAGCAGAAAACAGGCAACTGGCAGTGTGGCATATTATCAATAGGTTAGTTCTAGAAAGTGTATAAAAATACCTCAAAGTGTAGACAAAACATAGCAAAGTGGATACTAAACAAGCATGGAACATCAAAAATTATAGATACGTTTACGACGTATCAGAAACCAGTTATCAAAAATAGGAATGGATTATGCAAAGTGTGGAGTTTTTGTCTGAGTCGGTGCCTCCAGTTTAAGAAAAATGCATAAGCTCGCAGTTTGTAGTCTTATCCTCCTCGAATTAGGCTTTCGTCCCGCTATATTAGTATAGCAACCACACACAATACAAGAGTTTGAACCAAGGAAGATGCCAGGGAAACAGGACAAACATGCCTAAAAACAAAAAAGAAATGAAGGTAATGGTAAATCAACTACATGAGGATGACCCGCCATCGCTGCGCCCTCGACTTTGTCCCACCATGCTCCAAGTACTCCGAAGCACCCAGTACCAAGAAACACCTTCAGGAAGGGAGCACCATCGACACGGGGCTGCTGCCCGGACCATTGTTGGTCCTAGGGTTTCCCCTGGCAACCGGGGTAGAATGGACTGGGGATACCCCCGATGCCCTTCAGGAAGGAGAGGCGCCACCCAAAGGCGGCACCGCATCGGGATCAAACTGGCCGATAAGGATTTCTCCCGATACCAATCCACAACAAAACCCCAGGCACAACGGAGCACCACCACGAATCTCCCCGCCCATCGACATGCGCCACCACGATCTTGTGGTCACCCTCATTGTCTCTTCGTGACCATTGGCAGACATCATGCAAGACGGCGGAAAACGACTTTTCTATACCTAGGGATAGCGACATCGCGGCCACGTGGGAGGGAACAGCCTCCACCACTGAGAGGCGGTAGTCAAACGGACAAAGCAGCAGAGGCACACCAGGCCAGCGGGCCCTGCCGAGACCCAATCAAGAACCCGTGAAGCCCCCACCGCCCTGTTGCAACAAATATGCGTCCTCGCCGCCATCCCTGGTACGGGCCTTGTCACTGCCGCCATCTACAGGAAGCCTAGCAGCCTACATGACTGCTAGCCCTCCTAGGCCTAGATGGGGCCTAGATCTAGGCCGGGAAGTAGAGCCAGCGAGCTCCTGCCGCCGTGGTGCCCTGCCGCTCTGGCCGGCCACACTGTGCCGTCCTGCACCGCCGCCGCAAGATCACATGAAGCCAATCAAATTGTGAACAACAAGTAACTAAGTTATTTGCAGATGAAGTCAATCAAGTTGTGATCTGCAGATGAAGCCATAGCGAGTTGTGAACAGCAAGTAACTAAGTTATTTGCAGATGAAGCCAATCAAGTTGTGAACAGCAATCAAGCAATCAACCAATGTATTCAAATTGTGAACATCAATAAAATTTATAGGGAAATGATTTGTTAACTTACAATTTTTTTGAGCCATTCAATACAGTGTGCTTCTGCATATCTTGTAAGTGTCATTCTTGCTCTTGGTTTTGGCAGGGCAGTTGTTCTCTTATATACAACATTCACCAAAATTTTGACAAATTCACCATCTTCATTGTCCTGAACTGTTCCCATTGCCACCATCTGTTCACTATTTGGTAAAGATAAACCAACTTCCATTCCTGCCTTTATATTAGTTACATACAGGATAAAGAAGCAATGTCAGTTTACTATTTTCTAAAAGATCCTTCCTAACTTTTTTCTTTTACCAAACATCTTAGTTACCTTCATTGGTTTTCTTCGTCTTCACCAATCGTTTGACTTAGTATTGAATCTCCCTGGTGTTTTCCAATCACTCTTGTTGTTATTTGCATTGTTTTCCTCTAACTTTTCCTCTTTAACCTTGACAAACTATACATTTGCATCTAGTAAGTCTCTGTAGGAGCACTTTGGTTTCTGTACTTGAGTAATAGAAATGATTTCCACATCTTAAACTATTTCATCAAGTTTTCATTTCTTCTTCTGTTTAGTTGTTGCTTGACTTCCTTCTGTAACAGATTCCTGCATTTCTGAATCTTCTGGTACTTGTGAATTAGCAGTTTGAGATTCTTTGGATGACCTGCCTTTTCTTGGTCTGATTGCTTGACCTCCTTGTAGTTTTGTTGTGGTTTTTTGTTGTTCCTATTGATTGCCTTCTATTAAGTTTGAATCGGTAACTTTTGATGTTGAGTTGCTTGCTGCTGATGCTTCTTGTGGCAGTGTTTTGTTATTGACTGCTGATTTTGGTGGCAACATTTGGGCTTCCTTCACATTTGTTGTTGCTTCTTTCACTGTTTTTTTGTTTGATTTACTGATGATGTTGTAGTTGTTGTCTTGCTTCCTACTACTGCTGATTCTGGTTGTGCTGTTGTTGATTACTTCACATCTGTTGTTGCTTATTTCACTGCTTTTTTTTGCTTGATTCACTGATGATGTTGTAGTTGTTGTCTTGCTTCCTGCTACTACTGCTTCTGGTTGTGCTGCTATTGATTCCTTCACATGTGTTGTTGCTTCTTTCACTGCTTTTTTGCTTGATTCACTGATGATGTTGTAGTTGTTGTCTTGCTTCCTGCTGCTGCTGCTTCTGGTTGTGCTGTTGTTGATTCCTTCACTGCTTTTTTTGCTTGATTCACTGATAATGTTGTGGTTGTTGTTTTTTTGCTTCATGTTGCTGCTGCTTCTGGCTGCACCCTTTACTTTGTTGACGTTTGTACTGAATTTGACTCTACTGTTGTTGTTATTGTTGTATTTGATTCTACTGGCTGTACTATTTGCTTCATTGTTGTTGTTTTGTTTCTTGTTTCTGCTTCTTGTGGCTTCACTGCTTTTTTTCCTTGATTAACTGATGTTGTTGTTCTTGTCGTGCTTCTAGTTGCTGCTGCTTCTGGTTGTACTCCTTTCTTTGCTGCTGCTTCTAGTTGTACTCTCTTGCTTCCATATCTTGCTTCTGCTGACAATGCTTCTAGTGCTGCTACTGTTTTTTCTTGTTCTTCATCAATATGCCTTTTATTTGTCATTTCTTATTCCTGGCTACGATGATGGTATTGAGATGCCATCAGATAATCAATCTTTCCTTTCATTTCTTGATTCCTTTCCACTAGGGACTTGACCATACTTCTCAGCTAGAAATTCTCCTCTCTAGATTCCTGCAATGCTGATATTGCTTCATCTAGAAGCACTGATGATTTACTACCTACCATCAGCCCTAATCCATGCACTCTTGTATTACTTGGTTTGTTGAATACTTGAGAGTAAATATCACTACCACTGAACTCCTCACTTACAAGTTGTGGATTATTGTTGAAATGTCGTGTTATTTCAGCCTACATAAATTTGCATAAAAACAATTATGGCATTGTATCATGTGCATCTAGATTAGAAAGTAAGAAGTTGTTTTGACATACAATTTTTTCTGCATAATATGCATCCACTGGTAATCCTTTTTTGGTTGTATGCACAATTCGATATAGTTCTGACCTAGAGACGCGTGCTCCTCGTCTCAGTTCCTGTAGTTTGCACATGTTATTTTTCAGTTCACACAGTTTACAGTCTATATTACAAATTTGCAGCAGTTTACAGTCTATATTACAAATATGCATCAATCTATATTAATTATTACCTCTTGATCATGGACTACAACATAACTTCTTGTGCCAGTAGTATGTAGACAATTCACCTGGTTTGCTCTTCTAGATTTGCTCTTCCAGTTTTATTTCTCATTGCCAATCCCTGCAGAGATGACTTGTTCAGCATCAGGAAAAAATATTCAGCATGCCAAGTCTCATTTAGGTATTTCCAAATAGTTATTCATACATTTACCTTGGATCTATCAGTATTCCAAGTCTCATTCAGGGATTTCCATTATTCTTCAGGCATTCTGTTATCACAACCATTTTCTACATTCTGTCTCAATGTCAACTCTGCTTTCCAGTACTTGGTCTTTAGGTAATGTTTGAAAGATCTAAACTTTTTGGCAGCTGAAGTCATTACCCAGTCCTTATGTGCTTCAGTTAGTGTAAAGAAATCCTATTTAAATCACCATATGATTTTGTTAGGACAAAGATATATGTCATCAGTTTGCTAAAATATAGGGAAATTACATGAAGTTTTGTCTTACCTTCATTGTTTTCCATAACCTTTCTTTTTTAGAATTTGGGAATTTTCTCCATTTTGAGTAAGACATAGATATATCTTTACCTCTGACTGATGTACTAATGAAATTAGTTAACTTCGCAGTTTTTACACCACAGGGTTGTCCTAGCAAGTTGAATTGTAGTTTCACTTTGTTATGAGGTCCATGCTTTTGCCAGAACTTTCTCATCTCTGTTGGTCCTCTCCCAGATTTTTTCTTCACTGAATAGAAAGAACATAATTATTTTTAGTATGACAGTTCAAGCATGTAATGAAAATAATTTGCAACTAGAAGATTATTAGTACTCTATTACATTGGATAGTGTGTACTTGCTGATCTTGTAACTGATCCAATGCTTCTTCAGCTTCTTCTTCATGTCTTGCTTCTTCATATGCTTCTTCATATGCTTGATCACATGTTTCTTCATCATTTTATTCATCACTATCATATCCCTGATCTTCATAATCTTCAGTTTCATAAATCCTTCAGATAGAAGTCATAGTACTGCATATTACTGCATCTAGCCACCATCCAGTTCTTGGAATTTGCAAACTTCTTAAGTTTCTCCTTGAATTTGCATGGCACAACCTGCATTTCATAGATTAGTCTAGAAACATCTCCATGTTGAAAGTATGTTACTTTAGAAAGAGAAAAGTATAACTTACCAATCCATGCTAAAAACCTTGCACCATGACAGACTCGAAGGAATTAGCACGCCTATCAGAGTGCCTACCACATATCTCCATAGATTGCTCACAAATAGCGCAATTCACTTCGTCCATCTCCCTTGCAAAAAATTAACAAAGGAGTTATTTGTAGAGGAATTAACAGAGGAGTTATTTGCAGATATTAACACAGGAATTTGCAGAGATAGACAGATTGAAACATCAAAACAGAGGAATTTTAGCAAATGAATTAACACAGGAGATATTTGCATAGGAATTAACAGAATAAATTATTTGCAGAGGAATTAACAGAGAGAAGTTATTTGCAAAGGAATTAACAGAGATAAATTATTTGCAGTGGAATTAATAGATAGAAATTATTTGCTGAGTAATTCATGAGTTATTTGCAGAGTAATTAACGGACGAGTTATTTGTAGACATTAACACGGGATTTGCAGAGATAGATATATTGAAACATCAAAATAGAGGAATTTTAGCAGATGAATTAACACAGGAGATATTTGCAGAGCAATTAACAGAGACTGAACTTACTTGGGCCTTGTTTTCGACTGTGAGGAGGATGAGAGTATAATGCCTTTTATGTGAACAGATCCCACCGTGGAAAAATGGAATGGAAATAAAGAGAGTAAACCCATCGTGGAAGAATGAGAATGGTTTTCTAATTTGGTTACCATCCATATAAATAGCACAAACCCATGAACTTCCCCACCCACTAACTTCTCCCACCCACGACCTTGTCCAGTCTCGCGTTCCCACAAACTTCTCCCATTTAAAATAAATACAGAAAGATGCCATTTAAAATAAAATAAAATAAAATAAATACAAACTTCTCCCATGAAAACTTCTCCCACGTTCTAGTACTAAGATCGGCGTGGTCCATTTTTAAGAAGTATTCGCCCTTTTATTTTCATGAAATACAGAAAAATTTCAGTAGTTTTGTCCAAAATGTTGCAAGAAATAAATATAGAAAAATTCCCTTTTATTTTCATGAAATATAGAAATACAAAATTTTGCAAGAAATTATCCAAGCTGTTGTGATGAACAACACAACAGCATATAGATTTCTTGCATTATTATGAAAACACAGAAAGACGCCAGTAGTTTCATACAAAATGTTGCAAGAAATTATCCAAGGTGTTGTGATGAACAACACAAAAATATATGGATTTCTTGCATTATTATCAAAACACATCCATAAAATAATATACAAACAAAAAGACACTACAACATCCATAAACAGGACAACACTTAGTCATTGTACCAGGTACCACTTAGTACATATAATTTAGATACTACATAAGATCCAGGTACTAGTTGTTACATAACATCGACAGATACATAGTTCAGTACAAAACATAAAATCTCCAGCTTAAGAAGCATCTCCATGCTCCTCCAGCTTCAGTATCTCCACCTTTAGCCATGCAAATGGATCCCTGCGTCGAACTGGTAGACGCCTTTCATCAATAAAGCTGAACATGCATATGTCACCTTCATGTATGTTGAATTGCTCCACAGCTCTTGTCCAGCCTCCATGTATCTTGGCCTTCCCATTATCTTGAAGCACCATCCTGTAGTACTTGATGACAATTCCCTCTCTTTCTTTCACAGCCACACTGAGCATTTGAGGAATTGCTGGAACATTAGGAACAGATACTGAGTCCACTAAGAAGTACAGGAGGTGATTGGTGTTAAATTTTTTGCTAAATTCCTGAAAATGAAAGATAGGTGATATTAGGAACCATATTAAAATAAACAAACCATTAAATCATGGACAAAAAAGTTGTTGAAGGCATATGAACATACCATATTTTCCTCATGTGGAATCACATTAAGTGATGTGATTTTTGCAAACTTAATCCTTCACTACTGGTCTTGGTGATTCCTCCACATAAGACCTCAGCTGAAGGACTTGATTGAAATTCATCTCCACCTCATTTCCAAATATGCAGTTTGTATCAAAAGATTCAAATCCTAAATGTCCAGGCCCTAACAAATGAAAAACAATGTTAGTTGCAAGACAAAAAGGTAGTGTAGTTGCAGAAAGCATAAATGAAGTTGCAGAAACTAACCTCTAATAGTGATCATATCCCTCTCATCACCTACATCATCTTGATCACTAAAGTAATCATCTTCTTCAGTAAAGTATTCATCTTCCCCACTGAAGTAGTCTTCATCAAAAATGTGGCTACCATTGTAACTATAATGTAATTAACAGGTAATAGGTAAGTACTATAACATCAGGTGAAAAACAAAGTTCAATCAAGTTGAAATGACTAAGTGTAACTGAATTTTCATAGAACGAATTTTCATGAACATAATTCTATCCAAAATGGTAGCATAATTAATGAACTAAACATAATTCTATCCAAAATGGTAGAATGAGCTCCTAATCGTCTCATTGTAACTGAATTCTATCTAAAATAAACTGAATTTTCAAATAATGAATTTTCATGTTCTAAACTGAATTTTCATATAACATAATTCAGACACATTACATTCAACAATCACATGAACAATTACAGGAATACAAATGCATGAACGATAACATGAATACTCACATTGCAGTCAACAATCACATGGACAAATAGAGGAACAAACACATGATCAATTATAGTCAACAATCACATGGACAAATATAGGAACAAACACATGATCAATTACAGTCAGCAATCACATGGACAAATACATGAACAAACACATGAACAATTACAGGGAAAATCGCATGAACAAACACATGAACAATTATAGGGAAAATCGCATGAACAATTACAGGAACAGTTGTGGAGTATGGGTACTTACCTTAACGGTTCACATGATTGTAGTGGAGGATGCAGATCGGTAGGTGGCAGGGGAAAGAGGGAAGAACCGCTAGCTGAGGCGGGG
Source organism: Avena sativa (assembly GCA_916181665.1). Classification (NCBI taxonomy): domain Eukaryota; kingdom Viridiplantae; phylum Streptophyta; class Magnoliopsida; order Poales; family Poaceae; genus Avena; species Avena sativa. Next base: position 294,309,764 of record OV702296.1, read on the forward strand.
GAGAACGACCGGTGACGGGGGCTAGAGGGAAGCACCAATCGCTGACGCTTGAGGGAAGATCCTGTGACGCCTGCTGTCAACACCCGGATTTTTAATCACAGATGCCTGTTATGCCATACATCACAATCCCAGGATTACCATTTTTGCGAGATATAATAGATTGGTACCATAGTTCATCATCCATTACAAACCATAATAAAGGTCTTACAAATAAAGGATCTCATGATCCAGTCTTAATACAATCAATGCAGCGGAATAATATAACAACGGTAGCATGGTCGAAGCTCCATCTTCAGGGTCATAGGCAATGCTGATGATGGGAGATGATCGTAGTTGTCATAGAATTCATGTTGTCCATCATCCTGGTAGTCCTCCTCATAGTTTGGACATAGGAATAGCCAGGGAAAAATCCATGAGTACTCTTTAAGTACTCGCAAACTATCACTAACAAGTAAGTAGTTTGAGTAGGAATCCTAAGATCTAAGTTTATTTGCAAAAAGCCAGGTTTATCTCTAACTGAGTTTAGAAGTAAATAAAAGTAGTTTAATGTTTTACAACACCTAAGTGGGAACTTAGTTTTCATGTCACAACCCTGTTGTGATCAAGTCAAAGTCATAGTTCATTTCACAAGTCATTTTGAAAACATCTGACGACGGAACAGTATGGCCACTCCAACTGTCCATAACTGCTGACACGGCTATTCGAATAGTTTGACACTCTGCAGAGATTGTACACTTTCACCATAACATTCGATACATCTGTCAGGAACAATCCTGAATCACCATACTCAGTATGCGGATAATCAATCCTAACCTTTCAATTACACACCCTAGTACATGCACCTCCCCTATGAGTTTGGCCTCCCAACCATGACCATCTGTCATCTTGGGAACTGCACAGGTAGACATTCATCACGAGGTAGCCTCAGCTCAAACCTCTTCCGTAAGGAAACCCATACTAAGATATATAAACTTCCAGTCAAGCCCTACCCAAATTCGGGTATTGTGGTTGTATGGTAAAATTGGAATGGTATCGCATCCGAACCCAACCATCAGTTTTATAAAGGGCTAAGGCTCATGCCTCAGCATTTTCATCATCAAATCATCTGGTGTTCATAACACATGTCAAAACATTTCACTAGAATGACTCATCATTCTAAGGTTTTCATAATCATCTTCACCAAGTGTTCCCATCTAAAGTGATCAAGTTTTAAGCTTAGCACTAGCCACTAAAGTTGAGGGTAATCACTAATGAGGGGTGCTAATCAAGTGTGACTTATCAAAATCTAATCGCATGCCTCAGTATGATATCTAGTTCTATCTAACTTAGGCCAAGTTTTATGCTCTTTATGCTACCTATAATATCTTTCCAACATTCACAAGTCACCTAGGCAAAAGTAATAAAGAACTTTGATAAAGAAATAAAAGAATAAAGCTTACAAGTAAAACTAGGATTTGGTATCATCAAGGTTGCATAACCAAATATGCCTAAGGTCTTTAGTTTGCATAGTTATCATGCAAGTGTTAGCTTGCTAGGATTTAGCTTAGCTTGCATAGTCAGTAGCTTGCCTTGAGTAGTGTAGTGATTAAAGTTCTCTTCTCCTTCTTCTTCGTAGTACTCCCCTTCCTCTTCGTATCCTTGGCCGGTACTAGCGTCTATAAATAAATACGAGGTACACAATCACCAAACAATACTTAACTACTTCTATTTGGCACACAAAGGTTCACACTAGATGATCTAGCATCATCACATGAATTAAAGACTTAATTTTATTTGTTTTATTTTAGAAAAGTAATTTCTACTTATTGAAAACTACTTAAGATTTAATATTCTCTAATTAAAATATGGGATCATATTGACCATGTCATCACCACATATTTTAATACTTGGGAATGTGATTTAAAGTGGTGTCACAATTTAATAAGGTTTACCATTATTATTTTAATTAATTAAAGTGACTAGAAATGCCTATGGGGCATTCTTTTAGTACTTGGCCAAGATTACTGCAGGTAAACCTAGATATTTTTATATATTTAGAAAGGTCTTGTTAAATGTGATTTTTTAGAGTTGTAATCAACTCAAAAGCATTTATGGGTGATTTTTGAAAAATGTTTGAATGCAGAAAAGTATCTGCCTTGTTATTATTACTATAGGTGATCTATAATTTCAAATGGTTTGAATCCAACGGGCTTGGATTAACAATTTCAATACATTTCTACCAAAATTGGTTTCATGCTATTTGGCTTAGTAAAACTCTTTGAATTGATTTTTAAATCTACTGACTGAACTAGAGTTTGAATTAAATGGAAAAATCTATATTTGAATCTACTGGGTTGTGCGGGAACTAACTGGGCCGGCCCAATGCGCACGGCGCAGCGCGCGGGCTGACTTAAGTGATAGCCCCACGCATCAGCGACTCTGGTTACGCAAATGGTAAGTGGCAATCTGGACCGTGCGATTAGAATCTAATCTAACGACCGAGGCTCATCATCGACGACGAACAACTCCGGTGAGGTTTAAACCCTAATGCGACGGTGAGGGTCATGTGAGGCTCACCAGGGCTCCAGCTAGGGTCTATGTTGGGGGCGAACGACGTTGTCGACGGCGGCGGTTCGAACGGTTGCTGCGGCAGCTCCTGGGGCGACTCAAATCAATGGCTCCTCTTCTCCTCCTCCGCGACAGACTCCGGTGAAATTCCGCCGACCTGGTGCTTGCCTTGCTCCGAGGAAGGGTCAGTGGTGCTCTGTGAGAGGTGGGGAGTGAGATGGTGTGGCGAATTGGGGCTGGGGTGGCCTCCTTTTATAGCCGAGCGAGAGAGGCAGAGTGGCATGGGCAGAGCTCGACGGGCTCAACGGCACAGCGAGCTACAGGCATGGCGGAGGGTGTAGGCCGGTGAGTGGTCTCCTGGCGATGCTCAAGTACTTAATGTCGTGGCAAGGGGTGGTCGAGGTTGGTCGAAACGTGATGGTGCTCTGAGCGGCACCGACGATGGTTTTGACGATGCACGGGTGCTACGGGTCGCGCGGCGGCGAACGAGGATGTCTGGGGGGTTCCTGGTGTCGCGGTGATTGCAGGCACGAGCGGCGAAGGCGAGGCACGGCGTGTACATGTGTGTCGGGCGCAGCGCTCTGTCGCGCTCTCGGCATGGCGCAGAGACATTGGGTGCGGCTGTACTAGGGTGGTCTAGGGTCTGGCTGCGTGCGAGGGCTGGACAGGGGGTGGCGATGGACGTTTAGCTGCTTCCTGGACATGGTGGCTAGGCGCGGCGATGGCTCCTGCTAGCTAGCCATGGTCGACTGACAAGGGGAAGCTCGGGTTCGCATGGCACTGGTGCAATGGTAGCTTGCTAGGTTTTTCAATGCAGGTGTGCTCACTGTGGGGGACAAGGGTCAGCAAAGGGAGACAAGAATTAGACCAAGCTTTGATCACAAGCAGTAGAAGTTAGGCAGTGTTTACTGTGTTCACCAACTTTTTGATGAAATGGCCGAAAGAAATTTAGTTTGAAATTTTTGGATGAATTTTGGTGAGTGTACTGGTCACACACTTGGTAGTATCTGGTTGCTTCGGTTTGGCAAGGTGAACTAGTTTGAGTGGATTTTGAGAAATGGTGATCTTAGTACCTATTAAGGATTTAATTTTGAATCGTCATTTGAATAGATTTGAAATCTGTTTCTGTTGGTTTGCAAAGTGGGCTTGGGTTCACTTGTACTTGTTCTAGCAAGGGGTGAAAAGAATTGGATTTGTTTCTGTTAGAAAACTTGTACTAGAAACACTTAAAGTGGTCTAGTGAACAAGTTTGGCAAAAATGACCATTTACTTATATTGTTTATATTTGAAATTCTCTTGATTTGATTCTGCTTGGAAATGATTTAGATGATGTTGTTTTCATCTTTAAACCAATCCTTGCCATTCATAGCAATCAAACAAGTCATTGCAAGCATTCATGCATTCATCACACACACACATGCATTCATATTGATTTTAGTAACAAAAGTTTTTGTTACCCCTAAACTTGGGTGATTAGAACTTGATAACATTGATTAATATTTTTGGGATGTTAGGCGGGGGGAAGCACAGGCAAGTTGTGTGCTCCGGCATGGGGTAGATCCGGTGAGTTGCGTGCTCCTGCGTGGGGCAGATCTGGTGAGTGGCGTGCTCCGGCGTGGGGTAGATCCGGTGAATTGCATGCTCTGGCATGGGGAAGCTCCGGTGAGTGGCATCCTCCAGCGGCGGGAAGCAGAGGCGACTTGCGTGCTCCGGCGTGGGGAAGCTCCGATGAGTGGCGTGCTCTGGCGTGGGGAAGCTCCGGTGAGTGGCGTGCTTTGGCGGGGGCAAGCACAGGCGACTGCCATGCTCCGGCAGGAGGAGCACAGGCGACTGTCGTGCTCCCGCTAGCGGAAGCACCGGCGACTGGCATGCTCCCGCGGCCGAAACACTACGGTGGCTGGCGCGGGGCGGACTCTCCGATGACTGGCGCTCGCGCATCTACATGATGCGGTGGCACAGAGCTTCCATGGCAAAACCCTAGCGGCGGCCGCGAAGAGGAGAGGGGAAAATGAGGAGGCAAAACCCTAGCACGGACGGAGGAACGGTTTTAAATAGGACTGGCTGCAATCCGTTTTGCAGTGAAGCCCAGGTGGAAGGACTGTCCGTGAAAAAAACTTAACTCGAGGGGTGTGTACCGAATTAAACTATAGAGCCGAGGTGGAAGGACTGTAAGTTAACACAGGTGAATTAAGTGTTTTTTTTGCAAAACATGAACAATATATACAGCCCGTCTCCCACTCGCTTAGGTTTTCTGCTCCCACCGCAGCAGCGTCGCCGCTGCTGTCGCCTACACTCGCTTAGAGTTTCTTCCTTCCCTCTCCGCCACAAGGTTCTGGCTGCAAGGGGCTAGATTTTCTCCTCCTCTCCTATCCTTATTTTGGTTCCCCTTATGTAGATCTATTTTTTCGCAATGTTCATGTAGATCTTGATCTAGTAGAGGTCAAGATCTTGATCTAGGTTTCCTTCTGTAGATATAATTATAGTCACTGCAATTTGAATTTTCGCAAGGTTCATCTTCATCTAGTAGATGTCAAGATCTTGATCTATCTTTCATTCTATAGATCTACTTACAGTCACTACAACTTGATTTTTCGCAAGGTTCTTGATATAGGTTTCCTTCTGTAGATCTAGTTACAGTCACTGCAACTTGATTTTGGTAACTGTAGATCTAGGTTTTCTTTTGTTATTGCTTCATTTAAATCTTTGTTAATCTATATATTTGTTCATGAAGATCTAGTGGCTGTTAATGAACTATATATTATAGATTCATAATGTCTAGTATCTAGTGGTTCCTAATGTCATATTATCTTCTTTAAGATATTGCTAAAGTATATTGTAGTTGTGTTTGTAGTGACTGTAATATCTTGCAATTCATAATGATTGTATAAATGTTTATCTTCATTCCTAATGAACTACATGCTATAAATAAAGGTTCTGAAATGCAATGCTCTAATGTTACAGTGATAAACCAAATGCAATGTTAAGTAACTTTGCTCTGTTTGGTTCCAGGTGAGTGTTTTGGTTGACTTTAAATCAACAAAGCTCAGCTGGAGCTCAAATTGAGCTAAGTTCAATAGTTGTGTTACCTTCTATCTAAAGCTCAGCTATGCTTACTAAAATTTGGTAGTGCACATATTGTTTGATACTTTATTAATTTGATCAATACGATCATCTTTAAATTTAAAGCTTGTTTTTCAAATTTACTATTGGCATCATAGGCTTGTCCTTTCTTCTGTGTCTGTTATTTATAACAGATATTCATAAGATTTTGACAGAACATTTCTTCATATATGCAACAGATGGGGACCTTCAGTAACGATGCTATCATTATCCTTAGTGAAGACTCTGGCAGCTCCTTCAGCTCTGACAACTCTGAGAGCTATAACAGCTCTAAGAGTGAGCATAAGGAGATTCTTCAGAAAAGAGGTACGAATGTTGGCTGGTTGTTACTTATTGGCTTATAAATCTACCAGTTCTTAATAAAATGTCGGTTTTTGTGTGTGTTATGCTATTTTAGACATGTTAAAACCTATTTTAAAATTTTTACCTGTAATATGTAATTTGATTAAATAGTAGCCTCAGACATATGCATGTAAATGTCTTCTTAATCACAAAACTGTTTGATGTAAGTTAACTTCTAGCATCATACACATTGACAAGCATTTTATTTATCATAAAGTGACTGGATGGTATTTTATTTATCATGTAGTCTCACTTGTTCTCGTCAGTTGCTTTTATTTATCTGTATTTCTATACTATCTTTATCATAAAGATTAGTTTATCATCAAGTAATCTTAATGTTTTCATATGCAATGTATGTTTGTTGATGTAAATGTTTAGGACTATTTAAACTACCTACCTGCTGCATTTTAATTACCTACCTGTTCATTCATAGAAGAAATCCCAAAGTATTAGTATTTCTTTTTAACCATGTGTGTTTGGCAATGTGTTGTATCAGGTCCTAGTATCATGGGTGAATATGAATTTGATAGACCGTGCATGTTTGGAAATGAAATGGATCTGACAGAAGAACAGGTGGCCTTTCTTGTTAACTGGTGCACCTACAAAAGGCCAAAAATCAAGTACTATGTGTACAAGATGACAAGTTCATCTACCAATGATAACAGATACAAAATGGTGAGATGATATTTACTTAAACATATGCAGAATTTTAATTGGAAGTATATTATTTGTTGAATTTTTTGTATTTTCTGTAGGAACTTGGAGCTCAGTTCACTCGTAGGTACTTGAAGAAGTAGCTTGATAAACCTATTGATCTACAAGTTGAACACATGGAAAGCAGCATCAAGACCCCTGTTAGGATGAAGATGGGTGTGTCAAACAGAGCTATCATCACAAGTGGCTGGTTCGATGCAGTGATGTTGTACAAGATTCATGCGGGAGATATTTCCCTTTTCAGCTTCTGGATCAATAAGAAGGAAAGATGAGTCTTCTCATCGCAGAGCTTTCACCATCAGTATATTACTTCTTAGCATGAAGCTAGTGATGCTGGATGACAACATCTTCTGGTAAGTATGTTTGGTAATTATGCATGGATGTTGTTTAGACTTTAGACTGGAGGTTGTTATGGACTACTAAGTTCTTTTGGATGTGAATCCACTCGAGGTTGTTATGGATGTGGATGCACAAAGTAAGTGTAGTACTTGTAAGTATTATGAACTGCTAAGTGTTATTATGAACTGCTAAGTATTATGGATGTAGATGTGAATGCACTAAGTACTGAGTGTTCAGTGGCAACTATTATTAAGTTCATGTTATTGCTGATGTGGATGTGTATGTGGATGTTATTAAGTTCATGTTATTGCTGATGTGGATGTGGTCGACTCTTGACCACGTGCCCCTAAAAGCATACACCACACACTCTCGGATTTTCAGTAAGGTCTTGACTCTCGGCTATCGCCCCGACCGAGAATTTGGGAATCCACGCACGGTGAATTTGGAGACTCCAAGACATGAAGGTTCACAAGCGGCATTGGACACGAGTCCTTTGAAGCCATTGTGATCCAAGTGCACCTTCACAAGGTTCACCATGTCGGGGATGAACAAGTCCATGCGCTCGTTGAACATGGGGTAGCTTTTAAAAAACGAACTTGTGTTGCAAAAGTTACTTTAGTCAAAAGACTATATTATGTCAAATAATATCGTAGAAAAATATGAGGTCAGATTTGACACTTTCTACAACCATGGGACGACGATCCACGCCTCCAAAACCCTAAAAAGGTCGCTCGTCCATGTTAGGTTTGCGCTTTCATGGTTTTGCTGCCATAATGCACCGCTACAACATGGAGTGATGACAATGGCCCTACGTGGCAACCTCGACGCGTGTGTTTTGTGTGGGTAACCAAGTTGGTTGTGGTGGTGTGTCTAATGTGGTGCTCCATGACGGGATTGGTGCATTTGTACGGATTTTTAGCCGATTCCCTGCAAATACGTTCTCTTCGCCTTTTTATAATAAAATAAGAGAAAATTGCCCGTTTTGTTTAAAAAATATACTTCTTACAACCTATATGAATTTTGAGTATGCTTCCACTAGAAACCACCACCCACCGTTCCTGTTGTAAAAATATTGCCCTTTTGGTTCCTTCGTCTCGTTGAATAAGTGTTCGCCGTCTTCGTTTTTAAGTGGTGAGAGATAAAAAGATATTGAGGTAGATGTAAGTTATGATTTATGGCTTTATACGTCCAAATGCCCGGTTCCTACCCGTTGGATTAGATTTGTATGGCGTGTTGAGTAAGTCTATGGAGTGAAATGTGTTTAGATACACGTGTTTCAGAAAGAAAGAAAAAAAAGTTAAACGTCTTATAATTGTAAAGTAATGCAGTGCTTGATTTCTTATTGATAAAAAAATCGACGGCGGTTTCATGTTTTAAAACTTTGGTGCATCTTCGACGTAGAAACCACAAGGAAAGCCTCAACAGTCCCCCCCCCCTCCCCCCCGCGTTCCCCTCTTCTTCCCGTGAGTTGAGAGTCAACCGTCTAGTACCGGCCCGATCCCGAGCCCTCTCCGGCGGCCTCGCCGGCCGGAGAGGGTGGAGGAGAGGCGCCGGAGTAGCTCTTAGGTGTAGATCTAGGTGTTTGGGCCTTGTGCCTGTAGTATGGAGTAGGGTACCGGATTTCTCTGGCCAGATCTGGTACATCTGGCTGCGGTGGCATCTTCTGCATCTCCGGTGGACGGAGATGGTGGCGGTTGCCCTGGGGCCTGGGATCTCCGCAAATAAGGTCAGGCCTCCTCTTTTCTGGAGCGGTGCTCTACCTCGTTTTCCTCTTCTGGCCGGCCGTGGAGGCGAGGGGGAGTGGAGAAGAAGCAGTGGCGCTGTTGAGAAGAGAGGCGGTCGAGGGTCTTCTGCTCTGTCGCTTCGGCGCAGCGGCAGGCAGTCGTCGGTTGAAGGCGATGTCATGCTCCCAAGGTGGGAGATGGCGTTCTTCCTTTCTCTGGCGAGGCCTTCTTGCCATAAGCGCATGTGTGACCTCCCTGCAATGGACGAGAAGCAGTTGGTGGTTCTTCCTCCGGCCGGCCGTGGCGGCGAGGGGCGGAAGAGGCGCTCCAGGTCTTCTTCGGCTTCTGCAAGGTGGTGGGTGGTGTTCTTGATGCAACCTCGAGCTTCCTACGCGTGGGGCTTTTGTGCCTCGGCGATCTATGGCCGCATGGGCGGCTCTGCCAGACGCCATGTGGGCGATCTGTTCAACCTCCACATCGGAGGCCCTTCTTCGAGCATCGCGCCGGGTTCCCCGCCTTCCTGTTGTCAAGTGGTTCGTCCCCGGCAGCTTCAAGGTGGCCGGCGTTCGATGCTCTTCATCGGTGGAGGACCAAGGAGTCGATTGCGTTTCTTGTGTTTTTCAGAGGGTCCTTTGTGTAATTGTTCAGGCCTTAGCTGTTTCTAGTTCTTTTCTTTCAGGGCATGTTTGTAAGTTGTACCCACCGACATCGGATTGAATGCAGCTCTCGGGGTCCTTCGAGACCCCTTTCCCGTTCAAAAAAATCTTCGACGTAGAAATAGGGACACGTCACAACCACAATGAGAACAAAGGTTATTCGTTCTCACTCACCCTCCTCAAGGTTGATCGTGTCGCGAGTACTGTATGGTGTACCGTGTAGTACGTCGGTAAAGTGTGCCGTGTGCATGTCGGTTGGTGGTGCCATGAGCCCATGAGCATGGCGTAGGCGAGGCGAGCTGAGTAGAACGTGGCTGTGTCTCCCTTGTGCTCCGGGAAATTAAAAAGGTGCATCCTACGTGGAGTAGTCGATCCAGACCGTGGGTCCCTACGCCACGTCCTTCTCCTCCCGTGCTCCTCTCCTCCTGCCGCGGAAGAAGACAAGGCAGAAGCTCCGCCGCCGGTCATCCTCTGCGCCGCGACCCTAGCCTCACATCCCGATCGTCCTCCTCTCCCCACACACTTCTCGGAAAAAAATATCGCCCCTCTCCCCCCACACCACCACCTCCAACGGCCGCTCCACCTCCGCCCCATCGGTGCCACACGGCACCCGCCGCCGCCGCCGCCGCCATGGCCGCAGCAGTCTCTCTCCTCGAACCCACCCGCTTCCTCTCCCTGCCCCTCCCGCGCTCGCTCCCGCCCCGCCGCGGCCTCCTCCACCTCCCCATCCCCTCTCCCCCCTTCCGCGCCCCGCGCCTCCGCGCCCAGGCAACCACCCCCCGCCTCCCGCCCTCCTCCTCCTCCTCACCATCACGCCCACCCCACGCCCTCCTCGACGCGCTCAAGCAGTCCCTCCTCGACTCCCTCTCCGCCCTCAAGAAGCCCGCGCTGGCCATCCTCCTCGCCGGCGCGCTGCTCGCGGCCGCCGCGGGGGCGGGGCCCCACCACGACGCGGCGCTGGCCGCCTCCGGCGGCCGCGTCGGAGGGTCCGCCTTCTCATCCTCGCGGTCCTCCTCGTCGTCGCGGTCCTCCTACGGCTACACCGCGCCATCTCCCAGGGGAGGAGGAGGGTACTCCTCCGCGCCCTTCTACTCGCCTTCGCCCTTCGTCTCCGTCGGCCCAGCCTTCGGCATCGGCTTCGGCGGGTCCGGGTTCCTCCTGACCCTAGTGGGCTTCGCAGCGTTCCTCTACCTCGGCGGGTTCCTCACTGACTCGTCCGGGGGCGGCAGCGTGCTCACCGACACGCAGAAGACCACCGTCCTCAAGCTGCAGGTCTCTTCTACCCGTCTCCTTCTTGTTCATGTCCTCTGCTGTCATCAGTTGACAGACGCAGCATTTCATATGTTTGTAGCAAAAATATGCCAATGGATAGATTGGTTACTGCAAGTTCTGAACCACTTCTGCAGATGAGCTGTTGATGGATTGGTTAATCTAAACTACTTCCTCGATTCAAACGTACCATTTCTAGGTGTTGGCATAAACCATTGCTTGAACCACTTCTAGATTGGTACTACACTAGAAGCCTAGCCTAATATAGATATTCGATGCTATTTGGTTGTAAATTGTTCTGATTATTCTGCGATGCTAACTTCTTGGATTTAGCATCCATCGAATGTAAAGTGGCGTAGAAGCTGTTTGAAAAATAAAGCTTAGCTTTTAGTACATATATCTTCAAAATGTTAGAAACTTTTTGAGCTCCAGATCTGTATGCTGGCAGCTGTACTGTGATAGTATAACTGAGGATATAAGTATGCAAATGAGACATTGTCAAGTTATTTCCCTCATATAATTCAACCTTTATTTTGGCTAATATTCTTAGAGATACACAAGTCTTCCTTCAAAGTAAGCAGACTTTATGTGATACATTGTGCAGTTGCCGTTGATCTATTTATCTTCCCAAACTTAACTATGTAGTATTGCTTTCCAAACTGTTATGAACATTGTTTATATATTCAGATGTACATTACTTGGTAGAATTAAATAATCGTGCCGATGTAACTCATAATGTACAACAACTGCACAAATACTTGATCCATATAGATAGTCAATTATTATGTGTGGGAGGAATCCATTTTAATTTCCTAATCTATATGTTGACATGTGTTCCTAGGTTGGCTTGCTAGGCTTGGCCCGATCATTTCAAAAGGAGCTTGACCAAATAGCCGAGAAGGCAGATACATCAACCCCAGCTGGGTTGAGCTATGTACTAACAGGTAAAATCAAATGATGTATGTTACTTCATTATACTACTTCACAGTTATCGTGGTATGTGGTATAAATATTTGGTAACGGCTAAATTATCCTACGCGTGATTTAGTCACGGCATTATTTTACTGGTTAGGACACATGACTCCTGACATAAAATGCACTTAGTTTAGTGATGATCACCCGCAATAAATTATGCATCGGAACTCCTTTCTGAACTACAAGCTAGGTTCTGAAATAGTCAATCTAACTATTTGGTTATTGATATGATATTTTCAGAGACAACATTGTCACTACTTCGGCATCCAGATTGCTGTATCTCAGCTTACTCAACAGTAAGCGCACTTTGTCCTTGAATTTATCATTCACTTTTTCGAGCATAATTGCAGTTATTAGCTTTATTATTCCCTCGACAGAAGTAAAATCTCTGTTTTAGTATTTATTTTTCCAATGCACCAGTAATTGACACATCATGAGAGCAAGTACAATAAGGTCCAGTAGCAGGCTATAAAACTTAAAATTGTATATTTATGCTTAGTTGGACGAGAGAGAAGAGGAGTGGTCTCTTAGTTAAGAGCCATCTAGAGAAGAGGAATGGTCTCTTAGTGTAAAGTGGGTCATACATTAATAAAGTAGTATATTTTTATCTCTAGCTATTGTACATGTTGGCTATTTGATTGACTCTAGATGACATGGACATGGCTTATAGCCAGCAGTTGGCTATACTATTGCCCTTGCTCTAAGCTTGCAAGGTTTCATCGCCAAAAAAAGATATCGACAAATTCTAAATCGTAAACTGCCCTTCAGTTTGTATGTTATTGAACATTGCATACATGAGCACTATATCATGTAAACCAAGGAGACCTTATAGATTTGAAATTCGGTAATATTTCTTGTTTCGATTTTTTTTAATCTCTTTGTGGTTTACTTTTTCTGAAGGTGGATGTGAAACGAAGTATAGATGATGGAGAGAAACGCTTCAATCAATTGTCAATTGAGGAACGAGGCAAGTTTGATGAAGAGACACTCGTGAATGTGAACAGTATCAAGAGGCAAAAGGCAGGCAGCCAAAGATCAAGTGGTTTTAGCAACGAGTACATTGTGGTATGCTTTCTAAGAAACTCTCAAATTAAATGGCAGCAGTATTTTGATATAATATATCTGATAGGCGTGTTCTAATATTTGGCACCTTCATTATTATGTGTAAAAGTTAATATTCAGTATTCACTTATTTTTAGTTATTTCTCCCTAATAAAATAAACATAATTGACTTTGCAAAGACGCTCATCCATGTTACAGAATTTTTATGAATCATACTCTCTTTTTACTCGAAACAATTCCTGATTGCCTGTGCTACTGGTGGTAATGGTCATATGATATCTACGCTTTTCATTTCTTGTAGATTACCATATTGGTTGCTGCTGAGGGAGTACACAAGATACCCACTATAAATAGCAGCTCAGACTTGAAGACAGCTCTACAAACTCTGGGTGGTCTACCGTCAAGCAAAATACTGGTATTCCCTGCTTGTTTCTCTTCTGTCTTTTTCTACTTCAAGTGTACTATACTGGAGTCAAATAATGTACGCCAGCAGCAACCCGGTTACAGCAACAGTTCTTTGAAATAGAGCTGGTTAAATATTTCATTCTACTTAGATCTGTACTCTACTAGTATTAAAGAATCTGACAGATATCTACTCAGAATATGACAGGTGCTGCGAATTATTAATCATTATTACATCTTGTACACTCAGTGAGCAACATCTTTCTAGAATTTTTTATAATAAAGGCAGGCTGTTAATATGCTTAAGCTGTAAGAATGATCTTTAACATTGTCTCGACTTTTTTCTTATATAGGCAGTCGAGGTCTTGTGGACTCCACAAAACGAGAACGACACATTGTCCGAGCGGGAACTCCTGGAAGATTACCCACTTTTGAGGCCCCTATAGAAGGATTAAGATGTATACTGCCCCTATAAAAAGATCAAGTCGTGGATTCATTTTTGACAGTCCAGTCTGTTAACTATAGCCCAGATTTTGTGTTTGTAAAAATATGATTGTAAATGAAGTCATTCTTAGCAGCTACATGAAAGTTTGCTCGATGCAACCATGCTGCATTACAGAATCTGACATAGTATGTTAGTCTTGTCAAGTTTTCTTGACACAGCTCAAGTTTGTAAATAAATTTCATCTGCAAGAACACATTACTCTCTCACATACCAAGTTCTACGCGTGCATCCTAGGACTATGGATCATGTAAAGAAAAATTTTGACAAACCTACTGGTAAAATGCAAGGACTGTTGTCCCTGGAAATAGTTGGTCTCTCACCAAGTTATCAGGATAACGACCCTGGACATAAACAGTGTGTGCACATCAGTGCTAAGCTGCAGTTGGCACGATTGACCGTGCAACATGTACTCCTACTAAACGGCAAGTTTTCAACATCAAGAACGGTGCAAATAACAGTAATAAGCAAATAACAAGGTGCACAACATTTGGGAGCAAGAAACTGAGAAACATATAACGGTGTAGGGCATAAGCAGACTAGTAAATGTCTGGGAGAAATTGCAACACAGTTCTCAAATCCAAATGTACTGCGATTACACTGTGACAGCACTCGGAAGCAATTAACAGGAAGGTTCGGCCTCCATCCAAATGACCGCCGACAGGGCCAATCACCTCAGGCAGTAGTTGGTGCGGTTGCAGCTTCAACTGGACTGTCGCCTACGATCTCACGCCTCGCATGGAATCTGGCACCATTCTTGTCAACGATCTTGATCGCGAAATTTTGAGGCGCAACCACCAACCGGAGTCTGATCTCCTTGATGCACTTGTCAACAAGGTCCACCGCCTCGTCAACAGTCATGTCAGGATGGTACAGCTTGTCCATCAGTGACAGGCAGAAGTACGAACCATACCCGAATGCACCCTTGTCAATTTTGTGTAGTGTTGCAATGTAGTCGATGTAATACAATGATGCACCAACATCTTCATCAAACCCTGCAAGTAGGATGTTTACAGAGTAGGGATTCTGCAAAAATGAAAGATACAAAGTCAGGGAATAAAAACTAACATACAGGTCAGCACAGACTAAATTATCAGAGAAAATGAAAAGTTGAATATGGTGCACCAAATTTAGCCAATGCTGCTGTTAATTTCAACTACAGTAGTACATTAGTCAGAAATTAAGGCAAGGGAAGGCAGCATGGTCTTTAGTACTTAGCAGCCAAAAAAAAGGAAATTTAAGATAAAAATATAATTAGGTACTACCTCCGATCCATAATAAGTGTGAGCTGATTTAGTATAAAGTTGCACTAAATCATCGACACTTATTATGGATCAGAGGGAGTAGTACTTTACAGCCAAGATTATTTCTTTCAAACAGATCCTCGTAATGCTGTTCCTTATAGTGAATGTGACAATTTGAGAAGTTTCAGGTTAAAATACCACGATTCTGTCCCTAAAATGAGGTTCACGTGCAGAAGTCCAAAAGATGGAATCAACAATTTTGGCCAATGAATTTATACGCTGTCAGAGACACATTGCCAAAGGTCTATCAGAAACCAACTTAAGTTTCATGTGGACATGTCGTGAAAACAACTTGGTTTAATCTGAATTACTCCCTCCGGGTTTACTGGGCTAATACGCAGTCCAAGAAATATGTTTGACTACAAATTTGACTAACGAAATATGAATTATAAGTCACAAAAATTATATCTTTAGAAAGAGCTATTAAATATCAATCCAATAATATAATTTTTGTAACATATGATTCTTATTTTGTTGGTCAAATTTGTAGTCAAACATATTTCTTGGACTGCGTGTTAGCCCAATAAACCCGGACGGAGGGAGTATACAGTAAAAAGAAGCATTATGGTAAGAATTGCAATATCCAACATCCCAAAATGAGTTCCATGTCAATATTCATAAATAAGATGACCAAACAGCCAATAAGAAGAGAGAAATACACGGCCTGTATTTCATAGGTGATGGTTATACAAGTGCACAGTAAACAGTTTCTCATATATTGTCATGTAAAATAGTTCTATGAAATTAATGCTGTAAAACCGGAAGCATGCAATTACACTATCCTTAGGAAAACAAAATCGTCCCAAGCAGTTAAAGCCCATATGCAGTAGCCTAGACATTCCATCTAATACTCGAAACAGGTTCTGCTCTGTATTAGCTTAAAGTAGCATAAAAACATATAATCTACTATGAGTAGAACAGACAAATAGGTATCTAGAAATGACAGAGTAGGATAGTAGGCCATAAGCCCGCCTGTTTGAGTCAGAGGCAATCCTGGATCACAAGTGCAGGATCACTGGCTTTACAAAATCTGAGTCAGACCCAGCAATCCAACAACAGGTCTACACAAAACCTAGAGACCTGTACAAAACAGGTAGCAGAAGTTTCCGCCGAATCCAAACCCTAAGACGACCAAACCGGACACCAAACCTAGTCAATCCCTGCGACATCCATAGCAGAAGACGGGGAGGAGGAGAAATTAGGTCGTGTGGGTACCTTCCGCAGGGCGGTGGCGAGCTCGCCGCGGGTGAAGTTGGCTGTGGCGGCGGTGCTGAGCGGCATGTTGTTGCGGAACTGGTAGAGGTGGAGGTTCTTCTGGATGAACTCGGTGAACTGCACGCTGTTTTCCCCCCAAAACAAAGCCAGATCGGGTCAGATCGAGAGCGCAAAAGCAGCGCCCCGATAAAAAGCGGAACCGAAATCAAGCAGCGGGGGGACTAGAGGGCGGCGGAGGCGGGGGGTCTTACCGGTCGCCGGGCTCCCCGGAGGCGCCCATGAGCTTGTGGGAGTCGAGGACCATGATCTTGTCCTCGTCCGTCTTATGCACGAGGATGCTCTGCACCGCGGAGGTGTCCGCCGCCACCACCGCGAAGTCGCGGCCGACCACGCCGAGGACGCACTCCATCGCCTCCGCCTACGCTGGTTCGACTGGGGTTCGTGGGGGAGGGAAGAGAGAAAGAGAGATTTGGGGGAGCAGACGGCGAGAGAGGTATTTGGGGACTGGGCAGGACGGGGAGGTGAGTTCGGCTTCGGTTCCAAGAAAGAACGAAGTGAGGGGGTCAGACTCAGAGTCAGAGAGACGAGAACTTTGGGCCTTGGTGGGCTGCCTTGCAGGCTTAGGCCTTTGTGCTGGGCCTGATGCAGTTTCTGCCTTTATATTTCTGCTTTTATGTTTTTTGCCTTTGCCCTGCCCCCGTTAACGAAAATTGTTGCAAGTTTCGAACAGGCTTTACATTTACCGGCAATACAAGTCTGAGCGATGCACACTCCTGCTGGCTGCATATTGCAGAACAATAACGTGCAGGCAGGCAGGCAGGCACGAAACAAAAAACAAAAATGTTCTTGCCAGTGCAGTCCACTGTTCACACTTCACAGCCATTTTAACAGAGACCCAAGACGAGATTTCTCGCAGAAAGCAATGCAAGGGCAATTCTCTCAGAATGAAATTCTCATGGTCGTGGTGTACATTGATGGATATGACCATATGAGTGTGTGAGTCTGTAAACATTTCTACGAGCAACAAACTTACAATCACCTAATTAGTCACCAACACATGGGGCGGGGCGATCCTCCTGTTGCGTCAACCTTGGAGAATCCAGCCTATGCCCAGTTCATCCCTTCGTTGTTGCTTGGTTTGTGTACCTCGCCGAGGGTCTGAAGATGCCCCAACATGCAGTGGAAGGTTAACTGCTTGCTATCAAAATTTATCTTGAGACGTGTTCTGCTATGTATTTACTCCCCGATCATCAGACTGTCTAGTAGAGGACGCTGTAGATGTGTGTTTCCCCTGAGCGTTTTACCGTTCAGGTGAGCTCTGCAGGACAAAATAGTTTCCGGTCAATCCAGAATGGCATCAAACAAACTGTGGTACTGCATCCGAATTAGTCATCAACCTATTCGGTACCATAATGCTTCTCTAAACAAGTACTAGTGAATCCAGTGTGGCATAGAATGGCATCGCAATATGCACTGTGATTTACTGAATCTGATAAATGGGACATAAGCTGAACACTTATATGCTCAAGCATGGCATGCCACCTCCATATGCACTGTGATTTACTGAATCCAATAAGTGGGACGTAAGCTGAACACTTATATGCTCAAGCATGGCAAGAGCATTGCAGTAGAATCTACAGGAGGGCTATTTACTGTTTCATGTGCAATAGCCACAGCAACGAGTAATGAAAAGCAAAAACTTAAATAAAAACATGATTAAACTTATTGCCACAGACCAGCTTGCAAGATGTAGATAATATAGACCTTACACTAGTCGACTGGAGCTCTGTTGTCACAGTATGGCCATCCTCCTGTTATCAAAAGAATAGCACGGAGAAGTCAGAAGGGTGTCCAGCCAAATATTATGTACAACACAACAGCAACAATTGTCAATCATGGCTTCTCACCTCAAGTAACAGATCTTTTCTTGTTATCATTCCTACGACACGAGAAGGCCGAGGAACAACAAATATATGCCGCAATCCTAGTTGGCGGAAGAGATTGTACACCTGAGAATCATTACAAAGATTAGCCCATACTCAACTCGCTGAAATGGGTGTATATAGGCCAAAGAAAGCAAGCTTTACCTTTGCCAAAGACATGTCCTCTGGCACTATATAAGGAGAAGGATTTAGAAATGGGGCAAGATCCAAATACAACCCAAGTTCATCGTCCGTCACGTGGATATCATCAATTGATTTTCCTTTACTTGATGCTGGTTTAACAAAGTCGCTAAAATTGTGCCTGTGAAACAGCACAATAAGCCATTATTAGTAATGAATACTATTACTGAACCCATTTGTTCCTACTTAGAGAGAAAGCACAAACCTGTTCAGTACGCCTGGCCCGCAAGGGAATGGTGTATTCTGGAAATCTACTTTAGATTGCAAAAGCACCAACAAGTGACTGCAAGAAGAGGATGAATGGGTCAGTGAACAAGGTAAACCAAGATAGCAAGAGTGCATGGTATTGCATCTTACCTACGAAGTATAAGACCAATGACAAGTGACTCTCCATTCTGCCCACGTTCAACAATCTGGACAACAAAAGAAAATCTATTACTAAAACCTCACAGAAGCAGCTGTTTTCCAGAAACTGTCATGTACTTACAGGGAAACCGTTATGATTGTTGCTTCGCAAAACAGAGACAATGTCGACAACTCTTGAAACACGAGGAAGGCACACAACCTTACACAAGCCACAGAAGATTGGATGTGTTAGATTTTGGAACTATACTGACACAAGATATAGTTCTTGCTTCCACCTAAATGGCATAGAAGTCTTCAGAACCTTTTGATTCTTGCAGGCATCCCTTGCACTCATGTTTCTCATTACTTGTTTAGGCCTAGAATCAAGCAAGGGGATTCCCTTTAATCGGGCTTGCTCTTCATATAGCCCTTCATTAAAGAAGTCACCAACAGCCTACATAAAGAGAAGTCAGAAGGAACACCCTAACATCGTGTTCAACAAGGAATCAACATATACAGAGTTTGTACCTTTGAGATTAGAAGAACAAGCATGATTAGTGGCAAGAGTTGCAAGTTGTTTGTAATCTCAACCATAATCACACATAAAGACACAGTCATTCTCATTGAACCACCAAGAAACGAAGCAGCACCAAGTAGAGCATACCTATACCAACATTGATAATAAGTAGGAAATTACGCCTTGCTACCCAGGGGAGAAAGAAAAAACATAATTCAAGGGGCTATTAATGCAAAACTAAGAAGCCTAATAGAGGGATATTAATAATGCATGAAACATAGGCTGATTGAAAAGATTGTGAGAACTCACGTGCCCTCGTCAACATTTAGTTTCTTATAGAACTTAACAACGGACATTCCAACAAGCCGGCCATATGTAGATCCGATCATTATTCCTGGAACAAACTGACCAGCTGGAACAGCAGTTCCAAATGTTACAACAGCTAAGGAGTAAAACATGACCTGAGCGAAGCAAGAAAAAGAGGGACAGGTAAGTATATGAAAAACAAAGATATTTTATATCTCAAAACTCATCCAAAAGATGGTAAATGGAATGATGAGAAATAGAATTTGCTACAGCACAGTAATATATATGTATATAGTAGCTGACAATACTATCTTCTATCATACCAATAGCATGTGCTACTAAGACAGGAAACATAATCAAACTTCGACAAGACTATAATGATTGTTTGAACCCTAAAGATTATGATTATATGGACTTGATAGGTAATTCTTCATATTTTTCTAACTTGATATTATTAAAGGTGCATTAATTTAATAGCTCAGGATGAAATCCTGATGGAGTTAGGAAGATGACGTGAGGTACAATATTCCATAAATCAAACAGACAGAGAAGGGTACCAGGAAAGTGATAAGGCTTTGTGCACTGTACTCGTGGAATGTTTTTGCACTGAACAGATTACGTATTGCATCATCCTGCAAGAGAATGTTTTTGAATATTGTTACATGGAATACGGAATGTCGAATGAAAATCTCTCAAATATATGCTAACCTGAGAATTGAAGAAAATGGTTGCTAGATCATTGTACTCATTACCTTTTGAGCAGTAAAACTGCAAAATACAAAGAGCAGATTAAGAGAAAAATACAACCAATATAACTGTAGCTGCATGACATGTAATTTGAGTTGAAAATTCCTAAAATAGACTCACATTAACAAAATTCCCATCTGTTCCAGGTGGATGAGGGCATTGGATACCAGAATTAACTTCTAATTCAGGACAAGGGCTGCATTTCCTCAGTAGTGGCAACACAAAGGAAACGGTGGATGTTATCAAAGATATGAGGCAAGCTTCAAAGATCTGCAAAATTCAACCCACATGTTAGGTATGGAACCACAAGAGGAACTCTACATTTATAACCACTAAGACATACGGTATCTTCAGCATACCTGGACTCGTTTCCCTTTCTTATGAAGATATGTTCGACGCCATTTAGTTATATACAGGGTGAGTTGATTAAATAGCGCTCCTGAAGAAACACAAAATGGATTGATTGAAAAATTATCAAACATAGGCATATGGCATACATACCAGGACTGCTTATTTGTTTTTTACCTATGGTTAGTTTGTGGCCAGAATTGTTTACTATTATGGTAAATCGGGAAGCTAACACTATGATCTCCATGGAACTTGATCCAACTCTAACTAGACTGAGGGAATAACCTCCATCCCTCCCAGCTAACTTAAAGCTGGGTGAGGACAAGAATCCAGGCTCTACCTATGTGCAACTTTGCTTTTCAAGCAGGTTGACATCCAGAGGAGATTGTGAAGTAGACTGACCATGGCATTTCAAGATATACTGGAAAAACTTTGCATGCTATTACTTACCAAGAAGTCCACCAATAACACCAATAATTGCAACAGGTAGAAGTTCCTGATAAGAGTAATCTTCTTGACCTCTTCAAGAAAAAGTGAATAATCAAGATCATGAAAGGTCATTTTCAGATTCAGCTCTAACATAGAAAAGGTAATCTTACCCAGATATGTCCCAGATTATGAAACCTCCGGCACCAAAATGACCACATTTTCCGCTGTTGCACCAATTCATCGCTGAGCGCACCACAACAGCCACAACAGCAGATGTAAAAAATACTCTCCACATAAGATGACTTCTCCACCTTTACAAGATAACATAATCAATCATATCATATTACATTAGAGTGCAAGGCACAGTTGAACAGGATATTTCACATCATTGGGCTACCTAGCATGAATAGATGTACATAAAAAGAAATGTCACGAGAGGTTCCAATGCATAACTCCCAAACATGCTAGAGAAATGTATATCGATGCTACATGATGAAATAGTTGACTGTAGCACCCACCACAAGCATACTCAGGTGTAAGAAGAAATCAAGCAACAACTGGCTACAATCAAACCACACAGTAAAAGCACCAAAACTATCTAGACATATATCACTATGACATCTAAAGTAGGTACATGCGGAGGAAGAGTTCCAATTTGCATGCAACATGACTGGTGCTGCAAAAAGATTTTCTATGGATTAACCTTCTTGACCCAAATAAATACACACGTAGCAT
Source organism: Avena sativa (assembly GCA_916181665.1). Taxonomy (NCBI): domain Eukaryota; kingdom Viridiplantae; phylum Streptophyta; class Magnoliopsida; order Poales; family Poaceae; genus Avena; species Avena sativa. The sequence goes on from OV702296.1 coordinate 294,331,485, forward strand.
TATAAAACGTATAGTAACAGTGCAATGGCGGTGAACTCACAACCCTAAAATATGATATTACAAATACAATGATACTTAGGTTTCATGCCGGCATGTCCTGCTTCTCTAGAAAAACGAAATAATAAAGAAAGAACATTCTTACCAGGATGTTACTTCCTCCAGGGCAAATAGTACCCCACCAACCGGAGCTCTGAAAGCGGCAGCAACTCCAGCTGCACATCCACATGTCACCTTTTGAAACATTAATATAGCTTTGAGATCTTTAATATGAAAACTGACCCATTCCATCCTAAATACAGGCTTATTGCCATGGAGCATAATAATAATAGAAAAGAATGTACAACATGAAAAACAAAACAACATAGTAAGTCCCTCAATTACTATATCTTCCTGGTACTCTACCTCTTCAAAATCATTTTTAGTGCTAGAAATTGGGACCTGTGCTATCAAAAGTTCAAGAAAAAACAGAAATGGAGAGCCCATCCCACTGGTTGAAGTAGCTTATAGAGACATCAGGCATAGAGAACCAATATGATAGCAACAAGAGGTTATAGACTTCCCTCGAGAAAAAAAGGTTCTGGATAAGGCGGTGGCACCAGCCAGGAAGTCTGGGTCCGGTGCTGTCATGTGGGACATGACAAGGGCCACAGATGTACTCGGCCAAGGGGGGGTATGTTTGTCCTTCCAAAAGATAAAAACTACATGTTATGATTTGGTTAGATATGTCCCTGTTTCTCAAGTTAATTTCTGTCCCACATTGGTTTTGGTTTAGCCCTAAAGTTGATCTCCTAGGCATGTACTCCCTCCGTTTCAAAATATAAGATGTTTTAGCTTTGTGAAGCAAATGTATCTAGACTACTTTTATATGTAGGTTCACTCGTGTTTGGAGTGAATCTACACACTAAAAGAAGTCTAGATACACTTTCTTCACAAACCTAAAACATCTTATATTTTGAAACGGAGGGAATAGGCTGTATCGCAGGCCATATGATGCCTTGCAGTCAGTCAATAAAGCAAGCACGAATTGTCAACCTCCCTATGCCAACCAGCGCCTCACGCCGGACTCTCACTGCATGAATGGGGTGAGGTCCTGGACCTCGCCCTCCTGTTGATCACCCCTGCAGCCCAAGGTCCAAACAAGGTCCCCTTAGCTCTCTAGGACGTGACAGGTGCTTCCGCTCAAATACCTCATTTCAAACAGAGAAGAGGCTGGCGCCTGGCGGCCATCAAGTGTTAGCCTAAAGCGAGAGTCATCAAGTTTTAAACTAGAAAGATGATACTGGTGTCTGAAGTCTGAACCATTTTAATGGAACAATCTTAGTTAATAATATTCACGTATAGCATCACAACCCAACGAGAATCTCAATACAGCATTCTATACTCAACCCAAGTATATTATGCAACAAGCATATGCTCTCCTTTTTCTGTTGACTAGCTGCCAACAGGAAGTGACACTAGTCACAATAAAGGTTGTTCAATTTAGTAAAATGGTTCAGTTGGGATGTTAATAAGAAACTCAAAGCAAGAGATCAAACTAATCTAAACATGGAAACATAAAACATGATAAGTAAATAAGCAGTTATTGCATGGTAAACAAAATGACTTACAAGGTCTCGCCGATCTCTGTCACTTTCAAAAATCTGCACCCACCTAGAACTCAAGTGGTACTTCGCGGATCCACCCTATGTACATGCATAGAGTAAGTAATTGACACTATTTACATGCCCGGAATAATCATTACTTGCAGAGTAGAAATGAAGTAGAATGGGTAAAACAAAAGCTGATGGCAAGTCGTTATGTACTTGGTTTTGGGACAAACATTGTTGGCCTATACAATAGGGATGCAAGTTTAGATGGATTGCCAATCCGCTCAATTTGTAAACATCACTAGTGCTGACAGCTAAAATATTGTTAAAATGACGCATGCTTTCTGAACTTGATGAGGTGGTTAATCATTGTATCAGAGTATCAGTCTACATAACAATGCCAACAGTCGCATGCCTTATGTTACATGTAGCACCAACCATCTTTGCAGTCATATACTACATCTTATCATGATGAACACTACAAATTCTTAAGAGGGTTTCCATGGGTTTTTCTAAATTGATGATGGTGACAAACTGATGTCCCTTTGGCACGAAAACTAGAGGCTTGATGATTGATCCATAGACCTATGAGTGAGTCTACTGCCTATTTTGCATTATATTCATACTGATAAAAGACAATGTTAAACATGATAGGAAAAATCATATATCTGTTTTTCTAACTGAGATAAATGCTAAATAGAACATTATATCGCCAACATAACCTACTTGTCCAAGAAGAGAAGCAATACAGGCTCCAGTGTGAACAAGAGGGCCTTCTTTTCCTAGAGCCAATCCACCTCCAACCGATCCAATGCTCCCAAAAATCTATTACTCAAAGCAGCAGTATTTGAGCATGACATGACATACCATGATAGCTGAAGAAAGCAATGTAAAATTGTAAACTCACCTTCCCAACTAATGTCCTAAAAAGGAGGATTCCATGTGTGTCAACCCCTACATAAATATTTCAAATTATCTCTCATACTGTTCAGAATGCCAATATCAGGAATTCAAGTTGTTAATAAACCTTACCATTTAAGTAACCTTTGATCTCCGGGATACCAGATCCAGCAGCTGCTGGTGCAAAGTGTGTGATTATGTATACAGAAGAGAAGACGAGGGCTAGATTGAGAAGTATGTACACCAAGAACCCCACAAAATATGAGTGTTGTATTATTTTAAAAGTCAAAGTGAATTTCCATCCAGAGAAGTTCTCAACAGCCAAATTTATGAATATAGCAGCCAGTCCAGTACCTGAAAATAGCAAGATTTACATCATATATACCAAAACAAAATCCACTCGCTGCAAAGAAGTGTGAATCATAGGAACAAAGGGGGGCAGGGGGCAAAAATATGAGTGCATAAAACAGTTTCCACTGACAGGTATATGGTCTTGTATGCTTGGACTTCGTATATTTCCTATCAACTAGTATTATATTTGTATGGAATGGCCAATTTGGAGTGATATAGAGCAGCCGACATTGCTAAAAATCATCATAGAACCCAACAAAATAAAAGAATGAATTTAGATTACTACGTATAAATTTCTGAAGTTCCAAGTTGTAAACAAATATGAATTTGACATTATGTCCAAATGAACAACCAGGGAATTTCAGGGTTTGGGTTCTATCTACATCATACTGCTTCCAATATGGACTGCATACGGTAATTGTTATATCGATTGTCCTAGAAAAAAATACAATTGTCACGATTCCTTGCCCTTAGCTTCCCCCGGCGATTAAAATGTTTTTTGCGTTTACATGATACAACAAAACTCAACAGCTAACGCTTACTAAGCAATGCAGGGCTTACCTCCACACCTCAGCACTTGCCTTACTAGATTAAGCTTTCAGTCCGGATGACAAATTCCGCTCAAAACACGGGACACACAAGGTGTAAGAAGGCAAGGCACTCACCGACTCCGATCAGCAGAGCGAAGAACCACTTGAGCATGATGTAGTAGGGCACCCAGAACTTGGTCCGCTGCGCCTGCAAGCACCCAACCAACACGCACCAGAAACTCATCTAACCGCACACGGACAGTCCGAAACCACGAGCAGGGCAGTAGGGCAAAAGCCAGTAGCAAAATGGGGGTGGGTGCGTACCTGCTCCTCCCGGTAGGCGTAGTTCTCGATGACCTCGTAGTCGAGGCTCTCGACGGCGCCGACGAAGAGCTCGTCCTGGGCGGCGGAGGTGGAGGCGGCGGCGGCGAGCCCATCCGGTAGCGGCGGCGGCGCGCCCTCGGCGGTGGGGAGGCGCGTCCACGCCAGGCGCGCCATCCCGATGCCGTCCGGGAGGTCCTGGTCGCCGGAGAGCATCGGATCGTGGCCGGGGGCCGCGCCGGATCCCGCCCTGGGCGAGCGATTCGAACGGCTCGACGGGGGAGGTGTGGGGGAAGTTTTTACTGGACAGAAGCTCTTGAGCTGTTGTTGGACTTGGCTGGAATCGGGCTCGTCAAATTCTGTGGTTTGTTTTGGTGCGTAGTACGGGGTTTCGTTTGGTGCTGCTCTCGCGCGTGTGTCCTTGGCGCGGTCGGTTGTCTGGCTGGCCACGGTGTCGCGGTCGTCGCGGCGGGCGGCCTGGCGTGGCGTTGGGATCTGTGAATCGATGGCGCCGGGCCCGGGGCAGATGACTGGGACTCTGGGAGGAGCGGCCGGAGCACGTGGTGGGAGACCGGGAGGAGTGGCCGTTCTTCCGAGAGATCGTATCCTGTGCACTCGTGCTCGCGGTGGAACCGTGGAACCCAAACTTGAAAACCCACACCTCTTCAAAATGGCAAATAGCAGAGTGCGCACAATCTTACATCTATGCGGAGTTTTGCTTAACAAAATCATGAAATCGTGTTCTTGGAGAGGCCAAGAATAACTCTATTTTTGCTTTCAACGTATGTCTTTTTTTGTAGACCATATATGAAAAGATCGATGCATATTTAGTTGTACATACTAGACATGCACATGTGCTTGTGTTATTTTCAGATATTTTTTAGACATAAAACTAAAGTTTTTTTTAAGTTTTAATAAGAGACGAGCTCCTATAGAGCCAAAACTGCTTTTCTCATATAGCATGTCTACACAAGCTCGAAATTGATATATGTACGATACTTTCCCATGCGGTATTCATACGGTGCTACTTATGCGCTATCAGATGGGCAAACGGTCCAAGTGCATATGCTTGGCAAACTCCTTTCGCCCCTGACCTAGCCACCAGGCTCCAGGGAGTCGACGTTCCTACCACCCGATCTCCACCGGCGTTCTTGCTGGTCCCCTCTCCCAAGTGCATAGTAGATATGATGAACATGTTGATTGTTCGCCATTGAAGCTACATTAACTCTCGTAATAATCGGTTTTGATGTGGTGCATTTGGTTCGTGTGATCACTAAAACAATGTGAGGGATATTGTTTTCAGTGGGAGTTCATCTAGATTAATTTAACTATTAATTAGAACTCAATTTGTTATAAACTTAGTCTAGACTATTGCAAATATGTTGTAGATCAATGGCGGCCCCTACCATCAATTTTAATGCGTTCCTAGAAAAAGAAAAGTTAAAAAAACAATGGAAGCAACTTCGCGGATTGGTTCCGCAATTTAAGGATTGTCCTCAATGCTGGTAATTTGACATATGTGCTAGATGCACCGCTGGGTGACTCACCTGCAGCTGATGCTACCGATAAGGTAGAGAATGTTTTCCTCGCTCGGAAGAATCAGTACTCCATAGTTCAGTGTGCTATCTTGTATGGTTTGGAATCAAAGCTTCAGAAAAGGTTTGAGAACCATGACCCACATGATATTATCCGTGAACTCAAAATGATATTTGAGGCTCATGCGGTAGTTGAGAGTTATGAGGCTTCTGAAAAGTTCTTTAATTGCGAGATGGAAGAGGGCAGCTCCGTCAGTGAACACGTGCTTAAGATGTCTGGGCACACAAGCAAGCTTCAAAGCTTAGGTATAGTGATTCCTAATGCTTTGGGGATTCACCGTGTCCTCCAATCACTATCACCAAGTTACAAGAACTTTGTGATGAACTATAATATGCAAAACATGGACAAGTCATTGCATGAACTCTTCTTCATGTTAAAGTATACGGAAGTGGAGATCAAGAAAGAGCACCAAGTGTTATTGGTCAATAATACCACCAAATTCAAGAAGCAGGGAAAGTCTAAGAAAAGGGGAAACTTCAAGAAGGGCGGTAAGAAAGTTACCGCGCCGGCAAAGAAGACCAAGGCTGGGCCTAAGCCTGATACTGACTGTTTTTACTGCAAGGGGGAAGGTCACTAGAAGCGGAATTGCCCTAAGTACTTGGCGGATTTGAAGAACGAAAACATCAAGAAGAAAGGTATATCTGATATACATGTTATTGATGTGTATCTCACTAGTACTCGTAGTAGTGCCTGGGTATTTGATACTGGTTCGGTTGCTCACATTTGTAACTCGAAACTGGTGTTACAGAATAGACAGAAACTAGCGAAGAACAAGGTGACGATGCGCGTTGGAAATGGATCAAAGGTTGATGTGATCGCGGTCGGCACGCTACCTCTTCATCTACCGTCGGGATTAGTTTTATACTTAAATAATTGTTATTTGGTGCCTGCGTTGAGCATGAACATTATATCCGGATCATGTTTATTGCGATACGGTTACTTGTTTAAGTCCGAGAATACTGGTTGTTCGATTTATATGAGTAATATGTTTTATGCACATGCACCTTTGATAGATGCTCTATTCTTATTGAATCTCGATTGTGGAAATACACAGATTAATAACATTGAAGCTAAACGTTTGATATTGAGCGATAACTCGACCTATATGTGGCACTGTCGTCTTGGTCATATTGGAGTGAAGCGTATAAAGAAACTTCATTCTGATGGACTTCTTTAATCACTTGATTTCGAATCACTTAGAAGATGTGAAGCATGTCTGATGGGTAAAATGACTAAGACTTCATTTTCTGGTATGATGGAGCGAGCTACGGACTTATTGGAAATCATACATACCGATGTGTGTGGCCCAATGAGTGTAGCATCGCGCGGTGGTTATCGTTATATTCTTACCTTCACGGATGATTTGAGTAGATATGGGTATCTCTATTTCATAAAACATAAGTCCGAAACTTTCGAGAAGTTTAAGGAATTTCAAAGTGAGGTAGAGAATCAACGTAACAAGAAGATTAAATTTTCTACGATCTGATCGTGGAGGTGAATATCTAAGTTACGAGTTTGGCGAGCATTTGAAGAAATGCGGAATACTTTCATAATTGACACTGTCGGGAACACCACAACGTAATGGTGTGTCCGAATGTCGTAATCGAACTCTCTTAGATATGGTTCGTTCTGTGATGTCACTTACAGATTTACCGCTATCATTTTGGGGTTATGCATTAGAAACAGCCGCATTCACTTTAAATAGGGCATCATCTAAATCCGTTGAAACGACACTGTATGAATTATGGTTTGGGAAGAACCTAAATTATCGTTTCTTAAAGTTTGGGGTTGCGAAGGTTATGTAAAGAAGTTACAGCCAGACAAGCTTGAATCCAAAGCGAAAAATGCGTCTCCATAGGATACCCGAAGGAAACTATTGGGTATACCTTCTATCATAGATCCGAGGGCAAAATCTTCGTTGCCAAGAATGGATCCTTTCTATAGAAGGAGTTTCTCTCGAAAGAAGTGACTGGAAGGAAAGTAGAACTCGACGAGGTTGTTGAACCTTCTCTCGAACTTGAGAGTAGCGCAACACCGGAAGTAGTTCCTGTGGTGCCTACACCAATAAGAGAGGAAGCTAATGATGTTGATCATGAAACTTCGGTTGAAGTTACTACGGAACCTCGCAGGTCAACGAGAAACTCGTACAACTCCTAATTGGTATGATCCCATTATGAGTGTCATGTTGGTGGACAACACCGATGACCCTGCGACATATGAGGAAGCGATGATGAGCCCAGATTCCAATAACAAGAAGCCATGAAATCCGAGATTGGATCCATGTACGAAAACCAAGTATGGACTTTGGTGGACTTACCGGATGGCCGGAAGGTTGTCGAGAACAAATGGATTTTCAAGAAGAAAACAAATGCTGATGGTAATGTTACTGTCTATAAAGTTCGACTTGTCGCAAAAGGGTTTCGACAAATTCAAGGAGTTGACTACGATGAGACTTTCTCGCCGGTAGCGAAGCTAAAGTCTGTGAGGATTTTGTTAGCAATCGTTGCATATTATGATTATGAGATATAGCAGATGGATGTCAAAACAGCATTCCTCAATGGAGACATTGATGAAGAGTTGTATATGATGCAACCCAAAGGTTTTGTCGATCCTAAAGATGCTAACAAGGTATGCAAACTTCAACGGTCCATTTATGGATTGAAGCAAGCATCCCTAAGTTGGAATCAACGTTTTGATAAGGTAATCAAAAGCTTTGGTTTTATACAAACTTATGGAGAAGCTTGTATTTACAAGAAAGTGAGTGGGAGCTCTGTAGCATTCTTAATACTATATGTAGATGATATATTGTTGATTGGGAATGACGTAGACCTTCTTAATAGTGTCAAGGATTATTTGAATAATAGTTTTTCAATGAAAGATCATGGCAAAGCAGCTTACATATTAGGCATAAAGATTTATAGAGATAGATCAAGACGCCTAATATCATTGTCACAGAGTACATATTTGGACAAAGTTCTAAAGAGGTTTGGAATGGAAGATAGCAAGAAAGGGTTCTTGCCCATGTTGCCCAATACGACCTTGAGTAAAACTCAAAGTCCTACAACGGCAGAAGATAGAGAAAGGACGAGTGACTCCCTATGCCTCAGCCATAGGATCTCTTATGTATGCCATGCTATGTACTAGACCCGACATTGCATATGCTGTTAGTTTGACAAGCAGATATCAAAGTGATCCAAGAGTGGATTATTGAACAGCGGTCAAAAACATCCTTAAGTACTTGCGAAGAACTAAGGATATGGTTCTTTTCTTATGGAGGTGATGAACAACTCGTTATTAATGGTTACACCGATGCTAGTTGGAACACCGATCGAGATGATTCTAAATCTCAATCTAGATACGTATTTACTTTGAATGGTGCAGCAGTTAGCTGGAGGAGTGCAAAGCAAAGCGTTGTGGCGATATCTTCAACTGAATCGGAATACATAGCTGCTTCGGAGGCTTCACAAGAGGCGATATGGATGAAGGAGTTCATTATAGAGCTCGGTGTGGTTCCAAGTGCGCTGGACCCAATGATTATCTACTGTGATAACATGGGCGCCATAGCCAATGCGCAAGAACCAAGGTCACACAAGAAGTTGAAGCACATCAAGTTACGTTTCCACGCTATTCGAGAGCATGTCCAAGATGGTGACATAAAGATTTGCAAAGTACACACAGATCTAAATGTGGCGGATCCGTTGACTAAACCTCTCCCGAGGGCAAAACATGACCAGCACCAAACCGCCATGGGTGTTCGGTATATTACCATGTAATCTAGATTAGTTGACTCTAGTGCAAGTGGGAGACTGTTGGAGATATGTCCTAGAGGCAATAATAGAAGTGGTTATTATTATATCTTTGTGTTTATGATAAATGTTTACATTCATGCTATAATAGTATTAATCGGAAACATTAATACTTGTGTGATTTGTAAACTAAATTAGTGTACCTGGTAAAGCCTCTTTATAATACTAGCTTGTTGGTTAATAGATGGTCGTGGTTTCTCGATCATGAACATTGAGATGTTATTAACAACAAGATCATATCATTAGGAGAATGGTATGATGGACATAATCCTATAGATAAGCGTAGCATTAAGATCAAGTCATTTCAATAGTTTGTTTGCTATAAGCTTTCGGATACATAGTAACCTAACTCCTTCGACCATGAGATCATGCTAATCACCATCACCGGAAGGATGCTTTGATGACATCAAACACCACACCGTAACTGGGTGGCTATAAAGGTGGCATTGAGTGTTCGGAAAGTATGTGTTGAGGCACATGGATCAAGAGTGGGATTTGTCCATCCATATGATGGATAGATATACTCTGGGCCCTCTCGGTGGAATGTCATCCAATTGGCTTGCAAGCATGTGACTGGCTCACAAGGGATCACATATCACGGGAACGAGAAAAGAGTACTTATCGGTAACGAGGTTGAACTAGGTATGCAGAGATACCGACGATCAAACCTCGGATAAGTAAACTATCGCGAGACAAAGGGAAATTGGTATCATATGTTGAAAGGACTATATCTTCCCACGCCGTTTTTGGTGATAATGACAATCCCATTTGTGATCTAATTATGCGCTTGAGTTTCAGGAAAAATGTTGTTGATGTTTCCTTATAACTGTGTGGATGCTCTCTTGGGATCTCATGAAGACGGTGGCATGTAGTTTTCTCCTAGTTTCTCTCCTTTTGTTGTTTTAGGTCGTCGTACTATTAAGAGGGGGTCCATCTCGGAAGGCTGTGGGAAATCACTTGTTCTTGCACAAACCAATATGCACCACCACAGCCATCCTACTATTCCGTGAGAGAGTGTGTTTCTGATCTGTTGAAGCCTTCTTTGTCTCACCGGAACTTCCGGCCTGGCTTTTTCTGCGGGATGATCTGAGCTTTGTTCCAATCTTAGTTCTGCTGGAACTTCCGGTGAGCTCCCAGAACTCTCTGTTTTGGTATGCTCTATTTGCCGGAAGTTCCACCGGAAGTTGCATCGAAACTTGTCCTGCCACAAAGTTCCTGAACGGAACTTCCGCCCAGCCACCAGAACTTCCGGTCAGACTTGGTTCACGACCCAGAAATTCCGCCCCTAGTTTTTCTCCAAGTTTCTCTGAAGGATCAGTAACCTTCTGTTTGAAGTGTTCTATTTGCCGGAACTTGGGTCAGAACTTGCATCGGAAGTTCGCCGGAACTTCCGGTATGTTTTGACCGAAACTTCCGGTCGAGCTTTTGGAGCGGGCGTCAACGGTCTGATGACCGTTGGAGCCGGGCTGGACGGAACTTCCGGCCTCTCACCGGAAGTTCCGGTGAGGTCGCGGGGGCTGTAACGGTTCGGTGCGGAGGGAGCCTATTTAAGGCACCCCTCTTCTTCCTCCCACCTACTTCGAAATTTTTCTCTCTCCTCCATTAATGCTTGAGCTTCACCTTACTAGATCTCTCTCTCTAGCCACTCAAATGACTTGATCTTTTGAGAGGTGAGGGAGGTGACCTAGATCTACACTTCCACCAAAGAAGATTTGATTTCCCCCACCCATCCTTTGTGGATCTTGTTGCTCTTGGGTTTCTTGAAACCCTAGACGGTGTAGGGCATCCTCGGAGCTAAGGCTTGTGTTGTGAAGCTTCGAGGTGTCGTTGAGGGCCTCCAATTGAGTTGTGGAGCTTCCCCCTCAACCTTGGTGTGAAGGTTTCGGTTGGCGCCTTCAAGGTCATCGGTTAGTGGATTGTGAGGCCTCCTTTGTGGGGGAGCTCACCGGAGAAGAAGGTGAGGCCTTTGTGGTGCTCCGGTGACCTTGTGTGGCCCCGACACCTCTCCAACGTAGACGTAGCTCCTTGGGAGTGAACTACGGGAATTATATCTCCGTGTCCCCGCTCCGGTTACTTCGTTCCCTTCCTTTACCTCTTGCTCTTTACCGTTCTTGTGGTTGTTGTAAGTTATCTTGCATTTAGGTTGTTCACTTAGTTGCACATCTAGATAACTTTCCTTCTCGTTGAGCCTAAAAGTGAAACAATTTAAAATTGGGTAGACGCCTATTCACCCTCCCTCTAGTCGTATCAAGTCGATACTTTCAATTGGTATCAGAGCCAAGGCTCTTATTTCGGGCTTTACCGCCTAAGAGACTATGTCCGACGAAGGGGGTAGTGAAACCGAAAACCCCAAGAACTTGGCCACTATGGATGACCTCAAGCAATTGGAGTCATCCATGATGTCCAAGTTCGAGTAAATGATGACTATCTTGCAGTCTCTCAAGACAAACCCCATGATTGCTCTTGACACACCCCAAACCACCGAGCTTCCTCCCACCGTTACGGTGACCGCCCTCGGGGTGACTACCGCGGCCGTCACCACTCACTTGGGACTTGGTTTTGTTGCTCAAACTTCTACCAAGGTTCCAAGTGAGAACACCGAGGAGCCCGAGAACCCAACTTCCAAAGAGTAAAATGAAGGAAAGGACTACTCGGCGGTGCCCCCACCGCCTAAGTACACTCCGGATCCACCCATTCCCATGCCACACATCATTCCTCAAGGAGCACCACCTATGCTAGATACTTCAAATTTCACCAATTGGCAATATCTAATGCGCTCACATATTTCCAGCTCTTCTATTGAGTTAATGAGGATTGTGGAGGATGGATTCTCTCCATATGTCCCAAAGAAGTTGACACGAGGTGAAGTGGTGTACAAGCAACTCAATTCCACAGCTTTGGGGATGATCCAAAAGGCTTTGACTCCAAAGGACTTTGCTCACATTCGCCAATTCGACACCGCCAAGGGAGCTTGGGATCAACTCACCCGAGCTCTTTGTTGGGAATGCAAGCATCCAAAGATCCAAGTTTGATGAAATCAACAACGAGTGCGATGGTTTCGCAATGCAAGATGATGAGACCCCCGAAGACATGTATAGGCGCCTCAAAGTCCTTTGTTCCACTATGAGGGACCTTGGGGCCACCTATGTTGATGACAAGTTCATGAAGAGGAAGTTCATTCAAGCTCTCCTTCCGTTCGAAGAACAAAAGCTCAACTCTATCAAGGGAAGAACCAACTTTCACCTAATGACCTCCCAAGAAGTCTTGAGCGAAGTAATTGCCATGACTATTGCCAAGAAGAATGCGGAGTCCGCTCGTGCTAGGGACATTGGGTCAACCAAAGTGAATCTTGCTTTGAAGGCCAAGGCTATTGAAGTTGATGATGATACATCAAGTGAGTGGTCTCAAGAGGATCTCAAGTGTGCCTTCAACGAACATCTTGCTCTCGCTTCAAGGGCCTTTTGGAACAAGTCCGGGTTCAAGTCAAGGTCAAGGGACAACTCAAGATTCAACTCACCCAACAAGTCTCCCAAGGCAAGGTCATGCTACAATTGCAATGACAAGAGTCACTTCGTGGCCAAGTGTCCCTTTGAGAACCGTGAAGACAATGGTGGTCGTCTCATTCGCAAGATCAAGTCAAGACCTCCTCATCCCTTAAACAAGAACTACGCCGTCAAGAACGTCACCAACAAGGAACGAGCAATTGTGGTCCATGAAGAATACCTTTCGGGTACGGATGAAGATGATGATGATGATGATGATGATGATGATGATGAAGTCCATGGTGGAGAGATTGTGGGAGTTGCTGCTATTGCCACTACCTCTACTCCACGGCTATCCCTCTTCGACTCGCCAAATGAAAATGCCATCTCCTCCAACCAAAAGTGTTTCATGGCCAAGGCCACCGAGGTAACATCAAAACCCACTCCTCAACCTCTCTCTAGTGAGCCTTCCTCTCTTGATCTTGTTGGTCTAGAGGTGAAGAAAGAGATGATTGACATGTGTGAATTTGTTGCTACCTTGGATGAAGAAACTAAAACTTGCTTTGAGTCCTTGCTTGCACAACTTGACAATATTAGGGATGCTTTAGATGAAAGGGAAGAACTTCTTGACTTGCTAAGTAAAAATGAAAGAGATGCCGCTGATGAAATTGCTTCTCTCACTCAAAGTCTTGAGGATGAACAAAATATGAGAATTAATCTTGAAGAAAGTGTGTCTAAGCTTGTAGATGATCATAACAACACCATGTGCTCTTTAATTAAAGAACGTGATCATGCTCTTGCTTTGGTTAAGCTGCTTAAGAAAGAAAAGGTTGAGTTTGTGGTTGGTCATGATAGGACTCAAGAAGATCTTGAGAAACTCAAAGAGGAACACAAAGCCTTGGAGAGCAAATTCTCAAATCTTTTCGAAGCCCATGAACAGCTTCAAACTCAATTAACTTGTGAACATGCTAAGTCTTCTGTTGTGCAAATTATAGACTTGTCTAGCACTCCTAACCCTTGTTGCAAGCATGAGCATCTCATTGAGGAAGTCAAGGTGTTGAAGGATCAACTTGCCAAGACTAAGAAGAAGAAGAAGAAGAAGATGAAGAACAAGAAGAAGAAAAAGAATAAGGGCATGGCTCAAGGGCCTTCTAATGGCCTAACCATCTTGCAAAGTGACAACTTTGTCAGAAAGAACAATCCCTCTTATATTCTTTGCAAATCATATGATGGTCATGTATATGCTAGATATGTGGAAACTACTTACACGCATGATTATCATTGGGCCATTTGGGTGCCAAAGGCTCTTATTACTAACAAAAGGGGACCCATTTCAAAATGGGTACCTAAAACCAAAGCTTGATTTTCTTGTAGGACTATGCTTCCAGTGGATCAAAATGGGTGCTTGATAGTGGTGCCACGAGTTATATGACCGGAAGCAAGTCTATCATGTCGGAGATGAGGCCAAATATTGCCAACACCATGGTCTCCTACGGTGATAAAACAAGCTCTCAGGTTTTGGGTTTTGGCAAAGTGGTGGTAACCCCGGATGTATCTTTGGTTGACGTCATGCTTGTCAAAACTCTTGGTTACAATTTACTCTCAGTTCGTGCTCTTGCTCTTATGGGTCTTTCTTCGTTCTTTAATGCTCATATCGTGGTCCTCATGTGGAGCAAGTCTCTCAAGGTGGCTTTTGTAGGGTATGTAGAGCATGACTTATATGTGGTGGACTTTTCAGGGACCACTACTCCTCATGCTCTATGTCTCTATGCTAAAGCCGACAAGGGCTGGTTGTGGCATCGCCGCCTAGCCCATGTTAACATGGGAACTTTGCAAAGACTTCACTCTGAGGGCCACATCCTTGGACTTAACGATGTTTCTTTTGCCAAAGATCGTGTTTGTAGGGCTTGTATTGAAGGGAAGATGCATGAAACTCCTCACAAAGCACTCAATCAAATCACCACGGAGAGGTGTTTGGAGCTCTTGCATATTGACCTTTTTGGTCCACCCTCTCATGATAGTCTTGGAGGCAAGAAGTATTGATGTAATAACCTAGATTTTTTAGTTAATGATTAAATTCTACTAAAGTGATATTTGATCCATGAATATTTTGATTGGCTAATCTCAAATGTTTAGCCTTGTTGTTTATTTGTGCATGTAATATAAAATTAAGGAGCTAATCATTCTGGCCCGATAAATTAATTTGTTTGGGCATGATCACTAGTATTGGTAATGCATCCATCGATGGAGCTTAGCATAATATATCATGCATGCATGCACTGAAGTTGTACGAGTGGTAGTGATAGTAGTACTACAAGACTAGAACAGGATATTTTAGTAGATGCAACATGGCCTTGTTCTAATGGACATACATGTCTTGTTGGCAGAGTACATGCGAGCCTTGTTTCTTGCGTGGAGTTCTGCATGTTACTTAGCCTATAAACCTCTCACACATGCACCCCTAACTCAGCAATGCCTTGATATTTTTCATCAGCTACCGATCGGCGGCGACAACGTGGCCGTGATATTTTGAGGCTTAGGCGGTTCCTTGTCCTATAAATAGGCCCAGTCTTGCCGTGTCTCACACCACACACACACACACACTACATCGATTAGTTAGGTCCAGGTAGTGAGAGCTATTGAGCAAGAGAACTAGCTGATAAAGAGAGTGTTTGAACAAAGAGAGAGATCGACCAAGAACATGCATATGTTGCTTGGAGGAAGTAGAATCTAGCGGGAGGTGTTGTTGAAGTATTGATTCATCGTAGTGGATAGGCAATCTGCCTGCGTATTTAGATGTATGTATTTTGGACGACGAGCGTAGACAGAGGCGCCGGTGAATTTTATAGGAGACGCTGCTGAAGTTTGGAGAATAGCATTATACCGCCGTGGTTCATTTAATCTTGGTTTTCTCATGGGGGATATATTGATCTTGTTTATATTTCATGAAGACGTATTTCTGTTATAGGCAAGCTTTTCACGCATCTCTCATATATTTTGTAAAGTACATTTTATTATTAAAACTATGATATATTATTTAAGATATGAGAGTTGTGAATGTTCCGATGAAATATTCGTGGGCTGATGCGCTGGTGTCGTGATATGGTGATGGACCCATTTGGAGCCACCGATATGAACC
This sequence comes from Avena sativa, assembly GCA_916181665.1. Lineage (NCBI taxonomy): Eukaryota > Viridiplantae > Streptophyta > Magnoliopsida > Poales > Poaceae > Avena > Avena sativa. Next base: position 294,347,196 of record OV702296.1, read on the forward strand.
AGACATTTAGCATGAATATGGATTTAGGAAATGACATGAAAATTAATATGAATGATTTCAGAAATAAAACTTGGTGCTACGAAGGTAATCGTATTGTACCGGTCATAGTCCAGGTATGGGACTAGCTGAGTTCTCCGCTGGAGACGGTCCTGAAACGGAACATGTCGGTGATGGATCCGTAGGAGCGATCGACATAAGTAAATTCAGGTGTCCGGGTTCTAGTGGGTCAAAGGGCTCTGCTCTTCTAGAAGCCGTGTGGTTCTAGTCGGGGCTGTGACGTCGGGTACCCCTCTGCAGAGTGTAAAAGCGTTAATATTGACCCTCGTGACTCCCGGGTTTGGGAATGCTTACTTTCATGTGTGGCACCATGTGTTTTTAACTTGCTTAATTACTTTATTCACCTATTTTCAAAAGCAGTCTATTTTACAATTTATATGTTTGTGTGTATGATTGGTTTGCTGAGTACTTTTTGTACTCACCATTTCTCCCTAATGTTTTTGGATGCAGTCGACGCTAAGTAAGCGTGTGTGGAGATGTATTCATTCGAGAGTAGGCTGGATCGACGGGACGGGAAGCGAATTAGAGAACCTAGTTGTATTTCCTTTGTAAATGTAAAGAAACTTGTAATAAAATTAGTTTGAGCTTCTTGATGTCCATTGTGTCAGCTTATAGCTGTCCATTTAGCCTTGCGGGTATATAGGCCTTCCGGTCTATATGCGCGCGACGGCTGTCATTTCTCCCGGGGCCGGTCTCGGGGCGTGACAATTGCTTGGTTATTGTGGATGATTTCTCAAGATACACTTGGGTGTTCTTTTTCAAGTACAAGAGTGAGACTCAACAAACCATAATCGATTTTGCTAATGAGGTTCAACGGAAGCACAATGCAACCATTCTCTCAATTCGAAGTGATAATGGCACCAAGTTCAAAAACTATACCTTGGATGAGTTTCTTAGTGATGAAGGAATCAAGCATCAATACTCCAATCCCTATACCCCTCAACAAAATGGAGTTGCCGAAAGGAAGAATCGCACTTTGATGGATGCGGATCGATCTATGCTAGCCGAGTTCAAGTCTCCATACAACTTTTGGGCCGAGGCCATCTCCACCGCTTACCATGCAACCAACCGGCTCTATCTCCACAAGAAAAAGAACAAGACCCCATATGAACTCCTCACCGGGAAAAAGCCAAATGTTAGCTACTTTCGGGTGTTTGGTTGCAAGTGCTACATTCTCAAGAAAGGAGTTCGTTTGTCCAAGTTTGAATCCAAGGCTCAAGAAGGAATTTTCATTGGATACTCAAATCAGTCCCATGCTTATAGAGTCTACAACAAAGCCAATGGAAGAGTTGAAGAGACGAGCAATGTGAAGTTTGATGAGAATCATGAGTCTCTTGTTAGGCAAGATGGTGTTTGTGATTCAAGTGATGAAATTCCTCCTAAGGCCATAAGAAGAATGGGTATGGGTTTCCACCTCCGCATTGAGGATCCCCTTGTGGACGAAGGAGAAGGACCAAGCTCTACTCAAGTGGAGCCCTCACTTTCACAAGATCATCTTGCCTCTCAAGGACCTACTATTTTGGCTCAAGCTCCCTCAAGCTCTTCCGAAGCTTCCCATGCTCATGACTCTCCAAGCTCCAAAGACCAAGCTCTTCATCAACAACATCAACCTCCCCACGATGGGGCTCCTCCTCAAGGCACCTCCCACGGTCAAGCTCTTCATCAACTACATCAACCTCCCCAAGATGGGGCTTCTCCTCAAGGTCATGTCTCTCCTCAAGGTCAATCTCGTCAAGATCAATAGCAAGTCCATGATTCTCAAGGATCCACTCCAAATGATGACTCCCCCGAAGTGGAGATTGACGAAGATGATCCTCGTGTCCGTGCTTATAGTCAAGGCGACGGCTCAATTGGTGGCAATGACCAAGTGGTAGCTCACTCGTGTTGAAGCACAAGCCCGCCGTCAAGCCTATCGTCTCGCCAAGCTTGTTCGAGATGGCCATATCCTTGATAATGTTTATGGAGATTTCAATAAAGGTTCCACTACTAGGAGGCAACTAGCTTCCTTTAGCTCTCACCATGCTTTTATCTCTCTTGTGGAACCACATAAAGTTTTCGAGGCTCTTGAAGATGATGATTGGCTTGATGCTATGAATGAAGAACTTCACAACTTCAAGAGAAACAAAGTTTGGGCATTAATTGAGCGGCCCAAAGATTGTCAAAACGTCATTGGAACCAAGTGGGTTTTCAAGAACAAGTGTGATGCGAATGGAATTGTCGTGCGCAACAAGGCAAGGTTAGTTGCCCAAGGACACTCACAAGTTGAGGGCATCGACTACGGTGAGACTTATGCCCCCGTTGCTCGCCTTGAATCCATTCGTATGCTTCTTGCTTTTGCTACTCATCATAACTTCAAGCTGCATCAAATGGATGTTAAGAGTGCTTTTCTTAATGGTCCTTTGAAAGAGTTGGTATACGTCAAGCAACCTCCATGCTTTGAGGATCCACTTTTCCCGAACCATGTCTACAAGCTCAATAAGGCACTCTATGGTCTCAAACAAGCCCCACGTATGTGGTATGATTGCCTTAGGGAGCTCTTGTTAGACCGTGGCTTCGAAGTGGGCCTCATTGATCCCACTCTTTTTACTAAGAAAGTTGGAGGCCACTTGTTCGTATGCCAAATCTATGTTGATGATATTATGTTTGGGTCTATTAACAAACCTTTTAATGAGGATTTTGCCAAGCTCATGACCGATCGCTTCGAGATGTCCATGATGGGGGAGTTGAAGTTTTTTCCTTGGGTTTGAAGTCAAGCAATTAAGGAAAGGGACTTTCATCAACCAAGCCAAATACATCCAAGACATGCTCAAGAAGTTCAAGTTTGATCAAGTCAAAGGTGCCAAGACTCCCATGCCAACTAAGGTTAATCTTGATCTCGATCCCAAGGGTAAGGAGGTGGATCAAAAACTCTATCGTTCTATGATTGGTTCTTTGCTCTATCTTTGTGCATCCCGACCGGATATTATGTTGAGTGTGGGTATGTGTGCAAGATTGCAAGCCGCACCAAATGAAAGCCACATGGTGGCGGTCAAGATAATCTTTCGATATTTAGTTCATACCCCAAACTTTAGGTTGTGGTACCCCAAGGGAACCATCTTTGATCTTATTGGTGACACGGACTCGAATTGGGCTGGTGACAAAGTGGGAAGAAATTCAACCTCCGGAGCTTGTCAGTTTCACGGACGATCATTGGTTTGTTGGTCCTCAAAGAAGCAAAACTGTGTGTCTATGTCCACTGCCGAAGCTGAGTACATCTCCGCCGCAAGCTGTTGTGCTCAATTGCTATGGATGAAGCAAACTTTGAAGGATATTTGACTATCTTTTGACAAGGTGCCTCTTCTTTGTGACAATGAGAGTGCCATTGCCATTGCTCACAACCCCGTGCAACACAACCGGACTAAGCACATTGAGATTTGTCATCATTTCATTCGGGACCATGTTGCTAGAGGAGACATTTCTTTGGAGTATGTTCCCACCAAGGCAAATCTTGCGGATCTTTTCACGAAGCCTCTTGATGAAGCAAGGTTCCGAGAGTTAAGGCATGAGCTAAATATCATTGATTCGAGCAATGTTGCTTGAGTATCTTGCACACCTACTCGTGTCTCAATGTGTATCTTGTTTGGATGTAAGCATGGATTTAGGGGGAGTGTAGTTCCTCTTATGAACAAATGCTATCCCTATTATGCGCACATTAAAGTTTTCATACTCTATAGTCTCTAAAGGAGACCGTTTGAGCTTCATGATGAGTGTTGGTAATGAACCCAAGATATATCTTCGCGGTGTCAAGCCATTTACTCTTATATAAGGTGGTCTCGGCCACCAACCCGTTTTTATTTGTGTTTTTGACCTTTTTGTGTTTTTCTTGGTTTTTGTTGGCTTTGGTTCTTCACAGTTTGAGATCTCTATCCTAAGCTTTCCTTTCCTCAAGCCCTCTCTATTCCCTGCACAAGTTCTTCCTTGTTTTCTTCCAAACCTGAGAAGGTCTTTCTGGCGTCATCGGAACTTCCGGTCAGCTGCCGGAACTTCCGGTCAGCTCGTTGTTCGTCTGAACCACCTGCTGACCTGGAATTTTTTCAGCCTGACCCGAAACTTCCGGTCCCGGACCGGAACTTCCGGTGGTGTTCTCTATCCTATATAAGGCGGGCCCTGGGGGAAAACGGGATCTTCTTCCTTTTCCCCCCAAGACCCCTCTTCTATTTTGAGCAGCCGCCGGCAAGGTCTCCTCCGCGAAGGTGCTCCGGCCCCTTCGCCTCCGGCCAACCCTCCGCAGATCTGCTCCGTGGGAACATTCCCCACCTTGATCTCCCGCCATGGACTCCGGTATTTGCCCTCAACTCCCTCCATTCATGGAGATCTAGCTCTCTCACCATTGCTTGAGTTAGGGCTCACCATGTCTAGGCCAGTTCTTTGGCTAGAACTTGTTGGGAGATCTTGGTAGGCCTAGGGAATCATGCTAGAGTAGATTGGTCCAATACATTCTTGGAAATTTTTGTACTTGTGGCTTGTATATCTAGATCTAGTGAACTGCTGCTTTGAACCGCCAGTTCGTGGTCTCACCAGAACTTCCGGTGAGCCATGACCGGAACTTCCGGTGGACTGTTTTCACCGGAAGTTCCGGCGCTTCAGCGGAAGTTTCGTCGACAATACAATTTCTTCCTGACTGTATTTTTCTAGTCTATTTCTTTTGTTTCTGCTTCCGAACTTGTGCACTTACTATTGGAATTATGCCCTAGAGGCAATAATAAAGATGTTATTATTATAATTCTTGTTCATGATAAAGTTTATATTCCATGCTAGAATTGTATTAAGCGGAAACTTTAATACTTGTGTGGTTTGTGAACAACACCGTGTCCTTAGTACGCCTCTATGGACTAGCTCATTGATCAATGATGGTTAAGGTTTCCTAACCATAGACATGAGTTGTCAATTGATAATGAGATCATATCATTGGGAGAATGATATGATGGACAGACCCAAACTAAGCGAAGCAATTAGATCGTGTCATCGTGTTCGTCTTTGCGAAGCTTTTCTTATGTCAAATATTGTATTCCTTAGACCATGATATAATGCAACTCCCTGGTATCGGAAGAAAGCTTTGAGGTCATCAAACGTCATCCTATGAGAGGGTGATCATAAAGGTGTCTCTCAGGTGATCGGAAAGTATCTGTTGGGTTGTATGTATCGAGATGGGATTTGTCCCTCCCAAGTTGGAGAGATATACTTCGGGCCTACTCGGTAATCGATATCAACACCGCTTGCAAGCATGAGGTTAAGGAGTTAATCACAAAGTGATATCGGATTACGGAATGAGTAAAGTACTTGTTGTGAACGAGATTGAACTAGGTATGACGGTACCGACGATCAAATCTCGGGCAAGTAAAATATTGCGAGACGAAGGGAATATATATATGGGATTGATTGAATCCTGGCATCATGGTTCATTCGATGTGATCATCGATGAATGTGTGGGAGTCAATATGGGTTTCCAGACCCCGCTGTTGATTATTGATATAAGATCATGTCTGCAGATTCTCGAACCCGAAGGGTCACACACTTAACGTGTCTCGACGCTAAGATAGATTGGATAATTGGTTTATGAGTTTTTGTTCGGAGTCTCGGATGGGATCCGGAACATCACGAGAGGTTCCGGAATGGTCCGGAGAATAAGATTCATATAAGGCAGTGCAGTTTTTGGAGTTCGGAATTGTTTCGGGTTAATCGGTATTGTACCGAAAGCTTCTAGAACCTTCCGGAAGGGGACCAACGTGGCCCCACCTGCCGGGAGGGGGCATGGGCCTATGAGGGAGTGCCCTGGCTGCATTGGGCCAGGGGCACAAGGCCCCATAGGGCCTAGCCGGCCAACCTAGGGCAAAACCCTAGGGGAGCTTCTAGAAGGGGGGGAAACTTGCCCCCCACTCCTCCCTCCTTGGCCGCTGGCCTAGGCTTGGGGGAGGGGCTAGGGCTGGCGCCCACCCCTCTATATAAAGAGGGCTGGGGGCGCATCCTCCCCCCACACCTCCTCCTCAAGCCCTAGCCGCCCTGCTGCCCTCCTCTCTCTCTCCCTCCCGACTGCACGTAGGAGAAGCCCCGCTGCAGAAACTCTCAACCACTTGCACCGCGCCGTCGCGTTGTAGATCCAATCCGTCTCTCCACCATACTTGCTGGACCGAGGAAGGAGGAGACGTCGAGGTGCCGCACGTGTGCATCTCTCGGAGGCATCGCCACTTGCGGTGTTAGATCGGATCGGATCGCGAGGAGGATAAGCGAGTACGACTACATCACCCACGTTCCGACGAACGTTCCGCTGTGCGAATCTTCAAGGGTATGAAGATATCATCTATTCCCTCTCGTTGTTTGCATCTCCTAGATTAGATCTTGGCTTTCCCGTTCGCATCCGTAGAATTTTTTTGATTTACTATGCTGTGAAACCCTTCAGTGGTATCAGAGCTAGATCTATGCGTAGATGTGTTTCACGAGTACAACGCAACATGGTTGTTGCGGGCGTTGATGTTTTCTGTTGCAAGCCTCTTTTTGTGTTCTTATGACGCGGGATAGTGAGATCGAAGCGGTCCAGGCCAACTTTACGCGACGTCGTTCGCGAGACCGGCTCCGCACTTGACGTGTGGCTTGTTCCACACATGCGGCTGGTGGATGTCAGTTTCTCTCACTATAGTTGTCATGGGATTTACACCGGAGTTCGGCAACCATAATATCACCGTTGTGGCTTTCCGTAGGTAAGAATCGTTCTTAGCATGCTACTCCCATAAGCCACGTAAAACATGCAACAACAAAGTAGAGGCGTCTAACTTGTTTTTGCAGGGAGTGTTTTCTGTGATATGGTATGGCCCAAGATGTGATGTGTATGTTGTATGCAATGATCATGTTTTGTAATGTTTCACGACTTGCATGTCGATGAGTACACAACCGGCAGGAGCCATATGGTTGTCTTTATAATTGTGTATGACCTGTGTGTCAACTTCTTATGCGCCATGTAATAGCCTTACTTCATTGCTAAGTAGTTAGCAATAGTTGTAGTTGCTGTTCGTGGTGGAGGCAATCATGGTGGAATGATGGAGATCATGCCGGCACACACAAGATAGAGATCATTGCGCGAAGATTGGCTATACCATGTCACATGAAGTTATATGCATGTGATGTTTATCTTTTTTATGTATCTTATTATGCTTAGATCGCGACGGTAGCATTATAAGATGATTCCTCACTTAAAGATCAAGATAAAACTGTGTTCTCCCCATGTATGCACCGTTGCTAAAGTTCGTCGTGTCCAAGCATCACGTGATGATCGGGTGCTATAGATTCTACGTTCACATACAACGGGTGCAAGCCAGTTTTGCACACGCGGAAATACTTGGGTTTGACTTGACGAGCCTAGCATGTACAGACATGGCCTCGGAACACAAGAACCGAAAGGTTAAACATGAGTCATATGAATGATATGATCGACACTTCGTTGTCCACCATTGAAACCACATCTCTTCTCGTGAAGATCGGATTAGGTGTGGTGAATTTGGATCGTGTTCACTAAACAACTTGAGGGATGTTGAATTTAGTGGGTGTTCATCTAGTAATTTGATTAAGTTGAACTAGTTATCATGAACATAGTCTAATTTGTACTTGAAAATATTGTAGATCAAATGGCTAAGTCCAACTTCAACTTCAACGTTTTTGCTGAGAAAGAAAAGCTTAGAAACAATGGGTCTAACTTCACCAACTGGTTCCACAATCTGAGAATCATTCTCGCTGGTGGACAAAAGGACTATGTCCTTGAGGATGCGCTAGGTGACGCCCCTGCTGTAGATGCGCCGACTGATGAGAAAGCTGTCTATCAGTCACGCAAAGATGATTATGGCGTGATTAAGAGCACCATGTTGTTTGCTATGGAATCGGACCTTCAAAATCGTTTTGAAGACTATCCCGGGCCCTTTGAGATTCTTGAGGAGCTGAAAACTATGTTTCAGACTCAGGCCTGTTCTGAGAGATATGAGATCTTTGAGAAGTTCTTTAACTGCAAGATGGAGGAAGGGGGTTCCGTTAGTGAGCACGCCATAAAGATGTCGGGCTACACTCAACGCCTTGAGCAACTGGACTGCAAGATTCCAGAGGATCTCAAGATTGACAGGGTTCTGCAATCACTCCCTCCCAGCTACAAAAGTTTTGTAGTGACTCATAATCAGATAGGCTCCACTAATACGATCACCGAGCTCTTCGCTAAGCTGAAAGCTACGGAGGTGGACATCAAAAAGGATAATCATGTGTTGATGGTCAACAAGCCCCCCACCTTTAAGAAATGTAAGGGTGCAAAGAAGCCCTTCAAGAAAGGCGGCGGCAAGCACATTGCCCCTGCTGAGAAGAAGCTCAAGTCTGGACCCAAGCCGGACACTGAGTGCTTCTATTGCAAGGACAAGGGTCACTGTAAGTGTTGGAATTATGCCCTAGAGGCAATAATAAAGATGTTATTATTATAATTCTTGTTCATGATAATGTTTATATTCCATGCTAGAATTGTATTAAGCGGAAACTTTAATACTTGTGTGGTTTGTGAACAACACCGTGTCCTTAGTACGCCTCTATGGACTAGCTCATTGATCAATGATGGTTAAGGTTTCCTAACCATAGACATGAGTTGTCAATTGATAATGAGATCATATCATTGGGAGAATGATATGATGGACAGACCCAAACTAAGCGAAGCAATTAGATCGTGTCATCGTGTTCGTCTTTGCGAAGCTTTTCTTATGTCAAATATTGTATTCCTTAGACCATGAGATAATGCAACTCCCTAGTATCGGAAGAAAGCTTTGAGGTCATCAAACGTCATCCTATGAGAGGGTGATCATAAAGGTGTCTCTCAGGTGATCGGAAAGTATCTGTTGGGTTGTATGTATCGAGATGGGATTTGTCCCTCCCAAGTCGGAGAGATATACTTCGGGACCACTCGGTAATCGATATCAACACCGCTTGCAAGCATGAGGTTAAGGAGTTAATCACAAAGTGATATCGGATTACGGAACGAGTAAAGTGCTTGCTGTGAACGAGATTGAACTAGGTATGACGGTACCGACGATCGAATCTCGGGCAAGTAGAATATCGCGAGACGAAGGGAATATATATATGGGATTGATTGAATCCTGGCATCGTGGTTCATCCGATATGATCATCGATGAATGTGTGGGAGTCAATATGGGTTTCCAGACCCCGCTGTTGATTATTGATAGAAGATCATGTCTGCATATTCTCGAACCCGCAGGGTCACACACTTAACGTGTCTCGACGCTAGGATAGATTGGATAATTGGTTTATGAGTTTTTGTTCGGAGTCTCGGATGGGATCCAGGACATCACGAGAGGTTCTGGAATGGTACGGAGAATAAGATTCATATAAGGCAGTGCAGTTTTTGGAGTTCGGAATTGTTCTGGGTTAATCGGTATTGTACCGGGAAGCTTCTAGAACCTTCCGGAAGGGGACCAACGTGGCCACACCTTCCGGGAGGGGGCATGGGCCTATGAGGGAGTGCCCTGGCCGCATTGGGCTAGGGGCACAAGGCCCCATAGAGCCCAGCCGGCCAAAGAGAGGTTAAACTCTAGATAGACCTTCTAGAAGGGGGGGTTTCCTTGCCCCCCACTCTTCCTCCTTGGGGCCGCCGGTTTGGGCTTGGGGGAGGGGCTAGGGCTGCGCCCCCCCTCTATATATAGAGGGCTGGGGGCGCACCACCCCCCTACACCTTCCCCTCCAACCCTAGCCGCCATGTTGCCCTCCTCTCTCCCTCCCGACTGCTTGTAGGCGAAGCCCTGCTGCAGAAATTCTCCACCAATTGCACCGCGTCGTCACGTTGTAGATCCAACCCATCTCTCCACCATACTTGCTGGACCAAGGAAGGAGGAGACGTCGAGGTGCTGCACGTGTGCATCTCACGGAGGCACCGCCACTTGTGGTGCTAGATCGGATCGGATCGCGAGGAGGAGAAGCGAGTACGACTACATCACCCACGTTCCGACGAACGTTCCGCTGTGCGAATCTTCAAGGGTATGAAGATCTAATCCAATCTCTCTCGTTGTTTGCATCTCCTAGATTAGATCTTGGATTTCCCTCTGTTCGCATCCGTAGAAAATTTTGATTTACTATGCCGCGAAACCCTTCAGGAAGCGCAACTGTCCGAAGTATTTAGCGGACAAGAAGGCTGGCACCATCAAAGGTATATTTGATATACATGTTATTGATGTTTTCCTTACTAGCCCTTGTTGTAGTGCCTGGGTATTTGATACTGGTTCAGTTGCTAATATTTGTAACTCGAAACAGGAGCTACGGAATAGACGGCGGCTTGCGAGGGATGAGGTGACGATGTGCGTTGGCAATGGATCAAGAGTTGATGTGATGGCCGTCGGCACGCTCTCCTTAGTTTTACCTTCGGGATTAGTTTTAAACCTTAATAAGTGTTATTATGTGCCTGCGTTGAGCATGAACATCATATCTGGATCATGTTTATTGCAAGACGGTTATTCATTTAAATCTGAGAATAATGGTTGTTCTATTTATATGAGTAACATCTTTTATGGTCATGCACCTGCTGTGAATGGTTTATTTCTTCTGAATCTCGAAAGGGATGAAACACACATCCATAACATTGAGGCTAAGAGATGCAAGGTAGATAGTGATAATACTATTTATTTGTGGCACTGTCGTCTAGTTCATATTGGTGTAAAGCGCATGAAGAAACTCCATTCTGATGGACTTTTGGAGTCTCTTGATTTTGAATCATTTGACACATGCGAACCATGCCTCATGGGCAAGATGATCAAAACCCCGTTCTCCGGCATGATGGAGCGAGCAACGGACTTGTTGGAAATAATACATACAGATGTATGCGGACCGATGAGTGTTTCGACGCGCGGTGAATATCGCTATTTTCTCACTTTTACCGATGACTTAAGTAGATATGGGTATATCTATTTAATGAAACATAAATCTTAAACATTTGAAAAGTTCAAGGAATTTCAGAATGAAGTGGAGAACCATCGTAACAGAAAGATTAAGTTTCTACGATCCGATCGTGGAGGTGAATATTTGAGTTATGATTTTCTCACGCATCTTAAAGCAAGCGGAATCGTTTCGCAACTCACGCCACCCGGAACACCACAACGCAATGGTGTGTCTGAACGCTGGAATCGAACCCTATTAGATATGGTCTGATCGATGATGTCTCTTACTGATTTGCCGTTGTCATTTTGGGGTTATGCATTAGAAACCGCTGCATTCACTTTAAATAGGGCACCATCTAAATCCGTTGAGACGACACCGTATGAACTGTGGTTTGGTGCTAAACCTAAGTTGTCGTTTCTTAAAGTTTGGGGATGCGAAGCTTACGTCAAGAAGTTGATGCCGGACAAGCTCGAACCCAAAGCGGAGAAATGCGTCTTCATAGGATACCCTAAGGAAACTATTGGGTATACCTTCTATCACAGAACCGAAGGCAAAATGTTTGTCGTAAAGAACGGTTCCTTTCTTGAGAAGGAGTTTCTCTCGAAAGAAGTGAGTGGGAGGAAAGTAGAGATAGACGAGGTTGTTGAACCTTCTCTTGAGTTAGAGAGTAGCGCAGCACCTGAAATTGTTCCAGTGCCGCCTGCACCAACAATAGAGGAAGCTGATGATAAGGATCATGAAGCTTCAGACGATGCTACTACTGAACGTCGCAGGTCGACAAGGTCGCGTGCCCCTCCTGAGTGGTACGGCAACCCTGTCTTAACTGTCTTGTTAGTAGATGACAGTGAACCTGCGAACTATGAGGAAGCGATGATGAGCCCAGACTCCGAGAAATGGCTAGAGGCCATGAAATCCGAATTGGGATCCATGAGCGAAAACCAAGTATGGACTTTGGTAGACCCTCCTAGCGACCGAAAGGCCGTTGAGCGCAAGTGGATCTTCAAGAAGAAAACGGACGCGGATGGTAATGTTACCGTCTATAAAGCACGACTTGTCGCAAAAGGTTTTTGACAAGTTCAAGGTGTTGGCTATGATGAGACTTTCTCTCCCGTAGCGATGTTTAAGTCCATTCGGATTTTATTAGCAATTGCTGCGTTTCATGATTATGAAATATGGCAGATGGATGTCAAGACTGCGTTCCTCAATGGCAACATTGATGAAGAGTTGTATATGATGCAACCCGAAGGTTTTGTCGATCCTAAGGATGCTGATAAAGTATGCAAACTTGAGCGTTCCATTTATGGACTGAAGCAAGCATCTCGGAGTTGGAACCTTCGTTTTGATCAAGTGATCAAGAGCTTTGGATTTGTTCCAAATTGCTACGAAGCTTGTATCTACAAGAAGGTGAGTGGGAGCTCAGTGACATTTCTGGTACTATATGTGGATGACATATTGATTATTGGAAATGACATTAACATGCTTAACAATGTGAAGAGTTATTTGAACAAATGTTTTTCAATGAAATACCTAGGTGAAGCTGCTTATATATTGGGCATCAAAATCTATAGAGATAGACAAAGACGCCTGATAGCTTTAAGCCAGAGTACATACCTAGACAAAGTTCTGAAAAGGTTCAGAATGGATAAGGCAAAGAAAGGTTCAGTGCCTATGTTGTCAGGTAAGATATTGAGCAAGGCTCAGTGTCCAGCTACGGTAAATGATAGGGAAGCTATGAGCAAAGTGCCTTATGCCTCGGCCATAGGTTCTATCATGTATGCCATGCTGTGTACTAGACTGGATGTGTCCAATGCTCTTAGTTTGACGAGCAGATATCAAAGTGATCCAGGAGTGGAACACTGGACAGCCGTGAAGAACGTCCTAAAGTACCTAAATAGGACTAAAGAAATGTTCTTAGTCTATGGAGGTGATGAACAGCTTGTCGTAAAGGGTTACGTCGACGCTAGTTTCGACACCGACAAGGATGATTCTAAATCTCAGACAGGATACGTTTATATTTTGAATGGAGGAGCTGTGAGCTGGAGAAGCTGCAAGCAAAGCGTGATCGCGGGATCTACAGTAGAAGCGGAATACATGGCTGCTGCAGAAGCGTCAAGTGAAGGAGTTTGGATCAGGAACTTCATCACTGAGCTTGGGGTGGTTCCAAGTGCATTGGACCCACTGGAGATATTATGTGACAACACTGGCGCCATAGCACTCGCTAAGGAACCAAGATATCATCCAAAGACCAAGCATATCAACCGCAAGTTTCATATAATCCGAGATTATATAGCAGATGGAGATCTGAAGATTAGCAAAGTACATACAAATCTGAATGTCGCGGATCCATTGACTAAACCTCTTCCACGTGCAAAACATGATCAGCACCTTAGTGCCATGGGTGTGAGATTGTTGCCAAATGTAAACTAGATTATTGACTCTAGTGCAAGTGGGAGACTGTTGGAATTATGCCCTAGAGGCAATAATAAAGATGTTATTATTATAATTCTTGTTCATGATAAAGTTTATATTCCATGCTAGAATTGTATTAAGCGGAAACTTTAATACTTGTGTGGTTTGTGAACAACACCGTGTCCTTAGTATGCCTCTATGGACTAGCTCATTGATTAATGATGGTTAAGGTTTCCTAACCATAGACATGAGTTGTCGATTAATAATGAGATCATATCATTGGGAGAATGACATTATGGACAGACCCAAACTAAGCGGAGCAATTAGATCGTGTCATCGTGTTCATCTTTGCGAAGCTTTTCCTATGTCAAATATTGTATTCCTTAGACCATGAGATAATACAACTCCCTGGTATCGAAAGAAAGCTTTGAGGTCATCAAACGTCATCCTATGAGAGGGTGATTATAAAGGTGTCTCTCAGGTGATCGGAAAGTACCTGATGGGTTGTATGTATCGAGATGGGATTTGTCCCTCCCAAGTCGGAGAGATATACTTTGGGCCCACTCGGTAATCGATATCAACACTGCTTGCAAGCATGTGGTTAAGGAGTTAATCACAAAGTGATATCGGATTACGGAACGAGTAAAGTACTTGCTGTGAACGAGATTGAACTAGGTATGACGGTACCGACGATCAAATCTCGGGCAAGTAAAATATCACGAGACGAAGGGAGTATATATATGGGATTGATTGAATCCTGGCATCGTGGTTCATCCGATGTGATCATCGATGAATGTGTGGGAGTCAATATGGGTTTCCAGACCCCGCTGTTGATTATTGATATAAGATCATGTCTGCAGATTCTCGAACCCGAAGGGTCACACACTTAACATGTCTCGACGCTAGGATAGATTGGATAATTGGTTTATGATTTTTTTTTCATAGTCTCGGATGGGATCCGGGACATCACGAGAGGTTCCGGAATGGTCCGGAGAATAAGATTCATATAAGGCAGTGCAGTTTTTGGAGTTCGGAATTGTTTCGGGTTAATCGGTATTGTACCGGAAGGTTTTAGAACCTTCCGGAAGGGGACCAACGTGGCCCCACCTGCCGGGAGGGGGCATGGGTCTATGAGGGAGTGCCCTGGCCGCATTGGGCCAGGGGCACAAGGCCCCATAGGGCCCAGTCGGCCAACCTAAGGGCAAAACCCTAGGGGAGCTTCTAGAAGGAGGGGGGAACTTGCCCCCCACTCCTCCCTCCTTGGCCGCCGGCCTCGGCTTGGCTGAGGGGCTAGGGCTGGCGCCCACCCCTCTATATAAAGAGGGCTGGGGGCACACCCTCCCCCCACACCTCCTCCTCAATCCCTAGCCGCCCTGCTGCCCTCCTCTCTCTCTCCCTCCCTACTGCACGTAGGCGAAGCCCCGCTGCAGAAACTCTCCACCACTTGCACCGCGCCGTCGCGTTGTAGATCCAATCCGTCTCTCCACCATACTTGTTGGACCGAGGAAGGAGGAGACGTCGAGGTGCCGCACGTGTGCATCTCTCGGAGGCATCGCCACTTGCGGTGTTAGATCGGATCGGATCGCGAGGAGGAGAAGCGAGTACGACTACATCACCCACGTTCCGACGAACGTTCCGCTGTGCGAATATTCAAGGGTATGAAGATCTCATCTATTCCCTCTCGTTGTTTGCATATCCTAGATTAGATCTTGGCTTTCCCGTTCGCATCCGTAGAATTTTTTTGATTTACTATGCTGCAAAACCCTTCACTTACCCCACCTTCCCTCCCTATTCTGGTGCTTTCTTCTGAGGGCAAGGTGGTTCTCGCAAAGGCAAGCGTGTCCGTCGACCATACTCTGATATTCCTCCTAAGATCGATGAAGAAGATGTTGAGGTAGTGCGTCCGACCACTCAGACTAGTCGTCAGAAGGCTGTTGCTGCTGAAGGAAAGAGGCATGTTCTTGCCTCTTAGAAGGCCAATGCTGCTGGGCCTGACAAATCCAAGGCCAAAATCTCCAAATGGCTTCAGAAGGCCTACTCTGAATTCAGGCGTACGGATCCCTACCTCATTCCTCGTGACCGTCTCTGCTTGGATCCTCTCTTCCACAACTGCCGTCAGGAACAAATCTTTGCTGAGATCTATGCAACGAAGACTAAGTTTGTGATTGCTCCTCAAAAGTACATCAATGTGACTCACATGGAAGAGAAACATGCATATTTTGGCGAGGCTGTCGATATTTGCCAGAGGTTTGGGCTGATTCCTCTCATGGAGTACCATCAAAACTTTGATGAGGCTGCTATTGCTCAGTTTTATACTACTCTGTATTTGCACATGAGCTCCTCTACTGAAGGTGTGATGAAGTGGATGACTAAGGGAGTGTTTCTTACCGCCACTTGGTCTGAGTTTGCTGAGATCCTTGGCTATCCCCTTCAGCCTGGCAAAGGGGAAAATGGTTGGCGTGTTCATACTGCCCAAGCTGCTGATCCTGAGGTCCTGGAGCCTCTCTACATTGAAGGGTGGGGCACTGTTGGTTATGTGAATCATCTGCTGCCAGTTTATGACATCATGCGCAGGGTGTACTTGAACACCATCTCTCCCAAGGCTGGCAACTTTGATCAGTTTCATGCCTATCAAGTTGACCTCATGCATCAGACTTATCTCCGCCGTGACACTGACAGGCCAATGGATGTTATGCACTTTATCTACACTGAGATGTGGCAGGCTATTGTTGACAAGCGCTCTTGCCCCTATGCTCCCTATATTCAGAATCTCATCAATCACAATTGGCTTGAGTTGACTGGTTCTCGCTATCCTGAAGACAACATCACCATTCATGAGGAGAAGAAGCTACGTGTGAGTAAACACCAAAAGCTTCATTCTCAAGAAGGGAAGAAGCACTCCAGAAGACTCGAGATGAAGCTGGTGGTTCCTCCTCTGCTCCTGATGGCTCTAGTGCTGGTGGCCCTTCTCTCTAGAGGCAGCCGTCTTGGGCAAAGAAGCTGCTTGGGAAGGTGAAGAAGACTTTCTGCTTTCTCCAGGACCACGAGTATTAGGCATATGTTGATCAGCGTCACAGTATTCAGCGCCAGAAGGCCATCATGACTGCTGAAAGAACATTTCTTAATCCCTAGTGTTTTGTGTGTTAGATAACAATACCAAGGATCATTTAATGTGTGTTGAAGTGTTGCAGCTCTATTTGAGAATAAAGGGAAAATAACTCTGCCTTTGGGGGCGGATAATCCGGCCCCACCAGGGGCGGATAATCCGCCCCTCCCTCTGCCCAAGCAGGCGCAAGCCCCAGAAGGGGGGCGGAATTTTGGCCGGATTTTCCGGCCCTGCCGGATAATCCGCCCCTCCAGGGGCCGGATAATCCGCCCCCCTTGCTCATCGCCAAGGCGCAAGCCCTAGAGAGGGGGCGGAGTTTTGGCCGGACTTTCCGGCTAGGCCAGATAATCCGCCCCTCAGGGGGGCAGAATTATCCGCCCCCCAAGATCTTCACCAAGCTTCACCAAAGGCGCAAGCCCTAGAGAGGGGGCAGAGTTTCCCCCGAAGAATCCGTCCTTGGGGCGGAGTTTTCCCAGGGGCGGATAATCCGCCCCTAGTGGGGGGCGGATAATCCGCCCCCAAAGTTGTGCAACGGTCAGATCTAGGGAGGGGGTATTTAATCCAGCCATCCCCCTCCTGCCAGAACTCTTGATTCAGCTCGAAAAAGAATAGATCAAATCTAAAAGCTTCATACAAGAGTGCTCCACCTAGATCCACCCAAAGGCCCCATCCCTTGGGGAATCAAAGGAGGAGAACTCGATCTTCATCATCAGCAATCAAGCGCTTCATCTCCTCTCCATTCATTTGGAGAACCTCCGATCTAGTATTTCTTGCAAATATCTAGATCCTCGTTTTTGTTTATATTGATAAACCTTGTTCTTGTGGCAGCTTGTTGTCATCCCGGGAGCCCCCAATTCGGTTGTGGGTGTGTGCCCTGATAGTGTTGTAAAAGGCACCGGTTCCCGCCTCGAAGGGATCCAATAGTGGAGAAGGTGGATCAGGCCTCTCGTGGCGAGATCCATCGGAGAATAGGGTGAGGCCTATTGTGGCGTGGTGGTCTTAGAACCGCCCACCCCTCCAACGCAGATGTACTTCCCTTAACAAGGAAGGAACTGCGGTAAAACAAATCCCTGTGTCTCCGCGTGCTCCACTACGGTTTCCTCGCTCCTCTTTTACGTGCTTAGTAGTTAGGGCTACATATAGGAAAACTCTTGTAGTTGCATATCTAGAGAATTTACTTTGTGTCAAGCCTAAAATTGAAAAAGTATTAAAAAATTGGTTAGCACCTATTCACCCCCCTCTAGGTGCCCATACGATCCATTTCAATTGGTATCAGAGCCTCGGCTCTTATTTCGGGCTTAACCGCCTAAGAGAAGTATGGGTTCCAAGGGAGATGGGAGTGATGCTCCGGAGGTAGTCACCATGAACGATCTCAAGACGTTGGAAACAACCTTGGTGAGTTCAATGGAGGCTAAGATGGAAGAGATGCGTCAACTGATAATGCGTCTCTCCACATCCGCAGCATCACCTCCATCTAACTCTGAGGATACCACTCCGCAATCCAAGGAAACGGGTAAAACTGTTTCCAAAGATAACGAAGTGGTAGGTGATGATACTAGTAAGAGCTCCTCCTCGAAAAAGGATAGCGGTAAGGATGGATACAATGAGGTTTCTCATGTGTATTCCCCTGATCCGCCTATTCCTCACCCACATATACATAATAGGGGTGATCCACCCAAACTGTCAGCTTCTACTTTCTCTCAATGGCAATTTTTGATGAAATCTCATGTGTGCAGTTCCTCCATAGAGTTGTGGAAGATCATCGAAAATGGTCTTCACGTTGGAAATCCTAACAATCTCACAAGGAGAGAAGTGGTCGATAGCCAACTCAATGCTACAGCTCTACACATGATACAACTTGGTGTGGGTGATAAAGACATGCCACACATTCAGCATCTTAGCACAGCTAAAGAAGCTTGGGATGCTCTCACCGAGCTCTTCATCGAAAATGAAAGTATGAGAAGGAATAGATATGATGCCTTGAGCAATGAAGCTGAAGGATTTTATATGCTAGATGGAGAAGACCATGAGGACATGTATAGGAGGCTCAAGGCAATAGCTACAACCTTCAGAAACCACGGTGCAGCTCATGTTGATGATGCTTGGATCAAGCGCAAGTATGTCAGTGCTCTTATGCCATTTGAGCCCACAGATTTGAAAAGTCTCCAAGGTAGGCATAATTATCACCTCATGTCATCCAATGAGGTAATGCAAGAAATGGCCGCCTTCAAAGTGGCTGCCAAGAATGCCGAAGATGCTCGTGCTCGAGCTATGGGGATGCAAAAGGGGGTCAACATGGCTTTGAAGACTAGTGTGATTGATCATGATGAATATGCGGTAGAAGGTCTGGACTGTCCCGAAGATATAAAAAGGATCCACGGACAATACTTGGCTCTTTATGCAAGAAACTTTTGGAAAGATCCAGCCAAGGCTAAAGCTGAACTAGATCGCAAAAGTGGAGCCTATGGAAGAAAAGAAAATGGTCCCAAGCTGAGAACATGCTTTAATTGTGGTGACCGGCTGCACTTCGTAGCTGAGTGTCCATATCAAAGTAGAGAGGATAATGGAGGAAGACTCATTTTCAAGGACAAATCAAAAGCTCCACGTAAGAAACAGTTTGTAAAGAAGAATGCTCCTTTCAAGAAGCAACCAAAGATTGTTCTAGTAGCTCAAGAAGAATATTCATCGGGGAGTGAAGATGAGGACAAGGACGATAGCTCTCAAGAGGTGGCTGCTATAGCCACCACATCTACATCAACATCTCTCTTTGACTCTCCGAACGAAAACATCATCAACAAGAATGCTACTTGCCTCATGGCAAGAAGCTCCGAGGTAACTTCTTCTAACTCTTCTTTTCCCAAGGCTATGATAGACATGGATGATCCTGCTAGTCTTAAGGTTAAAGAAGAGATTATTGCTTTGGATTATTTCTATACTAACTTGCAAGGTGAGCACAAAGTTCGTTTTGAGGCTCTTATGGATCAGCTGGCCCAAAACGAAGCACTCCTCGAAGAAAAGGGCAGAATTGAAAGGGAGGATGCAATGGAAATTGCATCCCTAAAAAATGCTCTTGAAGAAGAAGAATAAGCTCGGGTCTCTCTTGAAGAGAGGCTTGAGTCTATGGAAGAGTCACATGAAGAAATTGTGACTAAACTCATTAAGGAACGTGACAATGCTGTCACCAAGGCAAAGAAGTTAAAGAAGGAAAGGATTGACTTTGGGGCTGCTCATGATAGACTCTCCGAGGAATTGGAGAAACTTGACAATGCTCACAAGGCGTTGAAAAACGAGTTCTCTATTCTCAATGAGTCACATGATCATCTTCAAAGTCGATTGGCCGAATATGATACTCCTAGCTCGTCCAACTCAACATATAGTAACAAGAAAAATGCTAGTGTGGAAAAAGGAGTGATCAAGGACATCACTACAAAGGACAAAGGTGTGCTTGATGAAGTTCTTGGCAAGCAAAGGTCAAATCATGGTAAAGAGGGACTTGGGTATTTCACCAAGTCCAAGAAGAAGAAAACCAAGAAGAACAAGACCAAGAATGTGCAATTAAATACAAGCACTGCTGAGAAGGTTGTCACAAAAGACAAAACTAATAATATTGGTTTTGCAGGGTCTCACAATCCGAATTATGAACTCTTTTGTGATGATTATGGCGATGTTTATGCTTATTATGTTGGTCCTTTTGATGAATATATTGCTTGGTCTATTTGGGTCCCAAAGACCCTTGTTACTAACATGAAAGGATCCATTGAAAAATGGGTACCTAGAACCAAGAAGTAATTTTCTTGCAGGGCTATGCTTCCGGTGGGTCGAAATGGGTGCTGGATAGTGGCTGCACTAGTCATATGACCGGAAGCAAGGAGATCATCACGGAGATGCGTCCAAATCTTGATAATATCACAGTCTCCTATGGTGATAAGTCTAAATCTCAGGTATTGGGTCTTGGCAAGGTTGTGGTTGCCCACGATATCTCTCTCATGGACGTCATGCTTGTTGAGACCCTTGACTACAATCTTCTTTCTATTCGTGCCCTTGGCAAGATGGGTTTTGCTGTTTTTATCGATGATGATTTGGTGGTACTCTTATGGAGCAAGTCTCTAAAGGTCGCTTTCGTTGGATACGTCGAAAATGACCTGTATGTGGTGGACTTCTCGGGGAAAACCACTTCGGGTCCGATGTGTCTATTAGGAAAGGCCGACGTGGGCTGGCTATGGCATCGCCGTTTAGCCCATGTCAACATGAGAACTTTGCAAAGTCTCCAAAAGGGTGGCCACATTCTTGGACTAAAAGACAATGTCTCCTTTGCCAAAGATCGTGTTTGCAGGGCTTGTGTTGAAGGAAAAATTCATGATTCTCCCCACAAGAGGAAGACTATTGTGTCATCAAAGAGGATCTTGGAATTACTCCATGTGGATTTATTTGGTCCTCCTTCTCATGCAAGTCTTGGTGGAAAGAAATATTGCTTGGTCATCGTCGATGATTACTCAAGATATACATGGGTATATTTCTTCAAGCTTAAAAGTGAGACTCAACAAACTGTCATCGACTTTGCCAATGAAGTTCAACGTCAACACAATGTTCCCATCTTGGCAATTAGAAGTGACAACGGCACAGAATTCAAGAACTACACTTTAAACGAGTTTCTTAGCGAAGAGGGGATTAGACACCAATATTCCGCTGCGTACACCCCTCAACAAAATGGTGTAGCCGAGAGGAAGAACCGGACTTTAATGGATATGGCAAGATCTATGCTAGCTGAATTCAAGTCTCCTTATAATTTTTGGGCTGAAGCCATATCCACTGCTTGTCACTCATCAAACCGGCTCTACCTTCGGAAGATCTTGGACAAGACCCCATATGAAATACTTACCGGCAACAAACCCAACATCTCATACTTCAGGGTATTTGGGTGTAAGTGTTTCTTTCTTATTAAAGGTGTCCGTTTGTCAAAATTTGAATCCAAGGCTTTAGAAGGTATTTTTGTTGGTTACGGTGCCGAATCCCACACTTATAGAGTCTACAACAAGCTCACTGGGATTGTTGTAGAATCTTGTAGTGTGGAGTTCGATGAAAATAACGGCTCCTTTGTAGGGCAAGTTGATGTTTGTGATGCAGATGTTGAAATACCCCAAGATGCCATAAGAAGAATGGGCATGGGATTTTTCCTCCCTATTGAGGAACCCCTTGTGGCGGATCGGGAAGGACAATGCTCCACACATGTGGAGCCCTCATCTACACAAGATCAACAAGCTCCTACTGTTGGAGACAATCCTGCACCAACACCACAATCTGCTGAAGACCATCTGTCCACTAGACAAGCTAGTAGTCCCAGGCCGGACTATCCGCCCCCTCCAAGGGGCGGACAATCCGCCCCTGGCACTACAACTCGTACCAGGGGATCCGAAGGAGAAATCAACATCTCTGAAGCTCCCAGGCCGGATTCTCCGGCCCCCAGGGGCGGAGTATCCGGCCATGGGTCTCCAACTGCAGTCAGGCTCTCTCAGGAAGATGGCTCTGGTACTTCACCTCCCAGGCCGGATAGTCTGGCCCCTCCAAGGGGCGGATTATCCGGGCCTGAAGAAAATGTTCAGCAACAATCTTCTGGCAGTAACGGTGACCAAGATCAAGGGCAAGGCAGTAATCAAGACAAGGATACAACAATTGAATCCACTCCTCCTAGAAACAATAAGGACATTGAGGCTCGTCGCAAGGCTCGTGCTGATCGCAACCTTGAACTAAGAGGTCACACTCTTGACAAGGTTGTTGGTGATCTACGACGAAGGGTATCCACTCGAAGTGAGCTTGCTAGCTTCTGTGATCATCAAGCTCACATTTCCATGGTTGAACCAAAGAAGGTTTTTGATGCTCTTGAAGACCCCGATTGGGTTGTTGCAATGCATGAAGAATTAAACAACTTCGAACGCAACAAAGTTTGGAAGCTCGTAGAAAAGCCAAAGGATTGCCGCAATGTTATCGGCACCAAGTGGATCTTCAAGAACAAACAGGATGAAAATGGCATTGTTGTGAGGAATAAAGCACGACTCGTGGCTCAAGGATTCTCTCAAGTAGAAGGAATTGATTTTGGCAAGACCTACGCTCCTGTGGCTCGCCTTGAGTCCATCCGTATCCTTCTTGCATATGCAGCCCATCATAATTTTAAATTACAACAAATGGATGTTAAGAGCGCTTTCCTTAATGGTCCTCTACATGAGTTAGTATACGTCAAGCAGCCCCCGGGGTTTGAGGACCCCAAATTTCTGAACCATGTCTACAAACTCGATAAGGCGCTCTATGGCCTTAAACAAGCCCCACGTGCGTGGTATGAGCACCTTAAAGAGCTTTTGCTAGACCGTGGATTCGAAGTTGGGCAAATCGATCCCACTCTTTTTACTAAGAAGGTTAATGGGGAGCTTTTTGTATGCCAACTTTATGTAGATGACATTATTTTTGGCTCTACTAACCAAGCTTTTAACGATGAATTTTCAAAGCTTATGACTGACAGGTTTGAGATGTCCATGATGGGTGAGCTCAGGTTCTTTCTTGGATTTGAAATCAAACAA
This sequence comes from Avena sativa, assembly GCA_916181665.1. Taxonomy (NCBI): domain Eukaryota; kingdom Viridiplantae; phylum Streptophyta; class Magnoliopsida; order Poales; family Poaceae; genus Avena; species Avena sativa. The sequence goes on from OV702296.1 coordinate 294,370,275, forward strand.
CTTAGAGAGGGAACCTTTATTAATCAAGCTAAGTACATCCAAGACATGCTCAAAAGGTTCAAGATGACGGATCTCAATGGCGTTGCTACCCCAATGCAAACAAAGTGTCATCTTGAGCTCAATCCCAAGGGTAAAGATGTGGATCAAAAGGTATACCGATCCATGATCGGCTCTCTCCTTTACCTCTGCGCATCTAGGCCCGATATCGTGTTAAATGTAGGAGTGTGTGCAAGGTACCAAGCCGCTCCTAAAGAAAGCCACTTAGTGGCAGTCAAGCGAATCTTCCGATATTTGGTTCATTCCCCAAATTTTGGGTTATGGTATCCCAAGGGTTCAAGTTTCTCTCTATGTGGTTACACCGATTCAGATTGGGCTGGTGACAAAGATGATAGGAAATCAACCTCTGGTGCATGCCAATTCTTGGGCAGGTCTCTAGTGTGTTGGTCATCAAAGAAACAGAATTGTATTTCACTCTCAACCGCCGAAGCTGAATATGTTGCTGCTGCAAGTGCTTGTACTCAATTGTTATGGATGAGGCAAACTTTAAAGGAATATGGTGTCAATTGTGATAAAGTGCCTCTTTTATGCGACAATGAAAGTGCTATCAAAATTGCTTACAATCCCGTGCAGCATACGAGAACAAAACATATAGAGATTCGCAACCACTTTATTCGGGATCATGTTGCTCGTGGAGATATTGCTCTATCCTTTGTGAGCACGAAGAACCAACTTGCTGATATTTTTACGAAGCCCCTCGATGAAGCAAGATTTTGTTATTTGCGGAATGAGCTAAATATCATAGATTCAAGGAGCTTGGCTTGACTACCCTTGCACACTCACTTGCTCTTATTCATGTCTTTGGTTTAGATGCGGGCATAGACATAGGGGGAGTGTGGTCCTAATTGATTGGGCCAACCCTCCCCCCATAATGCCGAAAGCAAGTAAAATCATTTCCCTTAATATCATTTTGTGATATGTGGGTCATCGATGAGCATTGGTTTTGAACTCAAGATACATCTTCGCGGTGTCATGCCATGCGCTCCAACATGGTGGCTTCGGTCACCGCCCTCTTCCTCGAGAAGAGTTGGTTTTTCATGGGTCTCGTTGGATTTTCTTTCATATCTCATGTTCTTATGGAAAACACACTCAAATTTGGCTTTTGATTGATTTGATTCTTGCAAATTTGGGTGTGAATTCTGGGTGTCCAGGGGCGTTAGCATCGCTCTTCTTCCTTTTTGGCGTTTCGATGCCAAAGGGGGAGAAGTAGTTCTATTAGGTCTCGTGGATTTGCAAGGGTCGGGCACAAGCTCTTCGATTTTAGTCGTTTTTATTTGCTTGCTTGTGCCTTTTCTAGCGTGAACTCGTTTGCTATTTGTGTTTGTCTATGTAAGACTATGTCGTACTCCACTATGTTTGGTATTCATGGATTTCTGGATTTATCTATCATGGACCCCATGGAATTCTGGAATTATGGAGCATATTTGATGGCATATGGATTCATGGGATTATCTATGTATGCCTTGGCTATATATTCCGGTGGTATGACATTTTTTCCCAAACCTTAAAGTAGTGTTCTACCTAGTGTGTGTATTTGTATTCAAATGCAAATCTTAAATATGCACACATCTAGGGGGAGCGTCTTTCATTATTTAAGGTGGCATTTGCCGGTTTCATTGCAAATCCTAGTATTGTCATCTAACACCAAAAAGGGGGAGATTGAAAGAACATTTCTTAATCCCTAGTGTTTTGTGTGTTAGATAACAATACCAAGGATCATTTAATGTGTGTTGAAGTGTTGCAGCTCTATTTGAGAATAAAGGGAAAAGAACTCTGCCTTTGGGGGCGGATAATCCGGCCCCACCAGGGGCGGATAATCCGCCCCTCCCTCTGCCCAAGCAGGCGCAAGCCCTAGAAGGGGGGCGGAATTTTGGCCGGATTTTTCGGCCCTGCCAGATAATCCGCCCCTCCAAGGGCCGGATAATCCGCCCCCCTTGCTCATCGCCAAGGCGCAAGCCCTAGAGAGGGGGCGGAGTTTTGGCCGGACTTTCCGGCTAGGCCGGATAATCCGCCCCTCAGGAGGGCCGGATTATCCGCCCCCCAAGATCTTCACCAAGCTTCACCAAAGGCGCAAGCCCCAGAGAGGTGGCGGAGTTTCCCCCGAAGAATCCGTCCTTGGGGCGGAGTTTTCCTAGGGGCGGATAATCCGCCCTTAGTGGGGGGCGGATAATCCGCCCCCAAAGTTGTGCAACGGTCAGATCTGGGGAGGGGGTATTTAATCCAGCCATCCCCCTCCTGCTAGAACTCTTGATTCAGCTCGAAAAAGAACAGATCAGATCTAAAAGCTTCATACAAGAGTGCTCCACCTAGATCCACCCAAAGGCCCCATCCCTTGGGGAATCAAAGGAGGAGAACTCGATCTTCATCATCAGCAATCAAGCGCTTCATCTCCTCTCCATTCATTTGGAGAACCTCCGATCTAGTATTTCTTGCAAATATCTAGATCCTCGTTTTTGTTTATATTGATAAACCTTGTTCTTGTGGCAGCTTGTTGTCATCCCGGGAGCCCCCAATTCGGTTGTGGGTGTGTGCCCCGATAGTGTTGTAAAAGGCACCGGTTCCCGCCTCGAAGGGATCCAATAGTGGAGAAGGTGGATCAGGCCTCTCGTGGCGAGATCCATCGGAGAATAGGGTGAGGCCTATTGTGGCGTGGTGGTCTTAGAACCGCCCACCCCTCCAACGCAGATGTACTTCCCTTAACAAGGAAGGAACTGCGGTAAAACAAATCCCTGTGTCTCCGCGTGCTCCACTACGGTTTCCTCGCTCCTCTTTTACGTGCTTAGTAGTTAGGGCTACATATAGGAAAACTCTTGTAGTTGCATATCTAGAGAATTTACTTTGTGTCAAGCCTAAAATTGAAAAAGTATTAAAAAATTGGTTAGCACCTATTCACCCCCCTCTAGGTGCCCATACGATCCATTTCAACTGCTCTCAACATTCCTAGCTCTCCGGTCACTAGCTCTGTTACTGCTGCCAGGGATGATTGGATTCGCGACAACTACCGTTGGTCCGAGGATGAATCCGAGGAGGAGGTCACTGGTCCGCCGCCTGAGTGGGATTCTTGGGTCCCTGAGTCCGCTCCTCCTTCCTTTCATGGCTGGGGCGATTAGTGTGATCTTCTCTTCCTTTTTGGTGTCTCGATGCCAAAGGGGGGAGAAAGATGTCTATTAGGTTGTCTACGGGATTTGCATGGGTTGAGTCGCGAGCCTGTTCTTGCCTTTGATATTCTCTAGCTCGTGAACTCTCTAGTTTATTTGTGTTCTTGTGGACCTTTTTATGTCCGTGAAATTATGTGTGCTTGTGGACCATATTATGTTTGAGACTATGTGGTATCTTATGCAATGCCGTGTATGTGGTATTCTTGTTGTCATCTAATGGGCATATGCATATGGTGGTAGAGCCTCGTAGCTCTTATTGTTATTATTACTCTTTTGTCTCCACCACAGTTGGTTGGTGCCTGGTATGATTTCTATCCTTTCTTGTACCTTGCACTTGTGCTATCTTTGCATTGGAAGGGGGAGTCTCCTTGTATGTGTGTCAGTCTTGTCCTTAGAGCTGTCTCTTAACCTTGCACACATATAGGGGGAGCTTGTACCATCCATTGCAAAGATTGCTTCTATATCATGCAAATCTTTGGGATTGTCATCTAACACCAAAAAGGGGGAGATTAAAAGGACTATATCTTCCCATGCCATTTTTGGTGATAATGACAATCCCATTTGTGATCTAATTGTGCACTTGAGTTTCAGGAAAAATGCTGTTGATGTTTCCTTATAACTGTGTAGATGCTCTCTTGGGATCTCATGAAGATGGTGGCATGTAGTTTTCTCCTAGTTTCTCTCCTTTTGTTGTTTTAGGTCGCCGTACTATTAAGAGGGGGTCCATCTCGGAAGGCTGTGGGAAATCACTTGTTCTTGCACAAACCAATATGCACCGCCACAGCCATCCTTCTATTTCGTGAGAGAGTGTGTTTCTGATCTGTTGAAGCCTTCTTTGTCTCACCGGAACTTCCGGCCTGGCGCCAGAAGTTCCGCTCAGGCTTTTTCTGCGGGATGATCTAAGCTTTGTTCCAATCTTAGTTCCGCTGGAACTTCCGATGAGCTCCCAGAACTCTCTGTTTTGGTATGCTCTATTTGCCGGAAGTTCCACCGGAAGTTGCATCGGAACTTGTCCTGCCACAAAGTTCCTGAACGGAACTTCCGCCCAGCCACCAGAACTTCCGGTCAGACTTGGTTCACGACCCAGAAATTCCGCCCCTAGTTTTTCTCCAAGTTTCTCTGAAGGATCAGTAACCTTCTGTTTGAAGTGTTCTATTTTCCGGAACTTGGGTCAGAACTTGCATCGGAAGTTCGCCGGAACTTCCGGTATGTTTTGACCGAAACTTCCGGTCGAGCTTTTGGAGCGGGCGTCAACGGTCTGATGACCGTTGGAGCCGGGCTGGACGGAACTTCCGGCCTCTCACCGGAAGTTCCGGTGAGGTCGCGGGGGCTGTAACGGTTCGGTGCGGAGGGAGCCTATTTAAGGCACCCCTCTTCTTCCTCCCACCTACTTCGAAAATTTTCTCTCTCCTCCATTAATGCTTGAGCTTCACCTTACTAGATCTCTCTCTCTAGCCACTCAAATGACTTGATCTTTTGAGAGGTGAGGGAGGTGACCTAGATCTACACTTCCACCAAAGAAGATTTGATTTCCCCCACCCATCCTTTGTGGATCTTGTTGCTCTTGGGTTTCTTGAAACCCTAGACGGTGTAGGGCATCCTCAAAGCTAAGGCTTGTGTTGTGAAGCTTCGAGGTGTCGTTGAGGGCCTCCAATTGAGTTGTGGAGCTTCCCCCTCAACCTTGGTGTAAAGGTTTCGGTTGGCGCCTTCAAGGTCATCGGTTAGTGGATTGTGAGGCCTCCTTTGTGGGGGAGCTCACCGGAGAAGAAGGTGAGGCCTTTGTGATGCTCGGGTGACCTTGTGTGGCCCCGACACCTCTCCAACATAGACGTAGCTCCTTGGGAGTGAACTACGGGAATTATATCTCCGTGTCCCCGCTCCGGTTACTTCGTTCCCTTCCTTTACTTTTTGCTCTTTACCGTTCTTGTGGTTGTTGTAAGTTATCTTGCATTTAGGTTATTCACTTAGTTGCACATCTAGATAACTTTCCTTCTCGTTGAGCCTAAAATTGAGAAACAATTTAAAATTGGGTAGACGCCTATTCACCCCCCTTTAGTCGTATCAAGTCGGTACTTTCATATGTAAGTGGTTCATTCGATCGCAAAGTAATCGTTGAAATATGTGGGAGCCATATGAATTTCCAGATTCCTCTATTGGTTATTGATCGGAGAAGTGTCTCGGTCATGTCCGCATAATTCACGAACCATAGGGAGACACACTTAAGGATTCGATGTTGTTTAGTAGATATGGAATGTTAGTAGGGATACTGAATGTTGTTCGGAGTCTCGGACGGGATCCAGGATATCACGAGGAGATCCGTAATGGTCCGGAGAATAATATTCATATAAGGAAAGTCCGATTCCGGAGTTCGGGAATGATTTTGATGTTTTCATCGGAGAGGTTCTAGAAGGTTCTAGAAGGTTCACCAGACTGGAAGGGGAATGGTCCATGAATGTGTCATGGGTAAGTGGAATGATTGGATCATATCCTAGGTCACTTGGTTTGGGCATTTGCGAGAGAGAATTAAAGCTCTAAGTTGAAAGTCAAACTGGAACAATGGTTTCCTAGTGGAAGAAGGAAAGAGTCCTTCCTTCAATCCAACTTGGGTTTGGGTTTGGATTCAAACTCTCTCCTCTCAAGGCTGTCCCCTCTCATAAATAGAGGGGAAGGGCTGCCCCAAACAACACAAGAGCCAGCCCTCCCCACCCCGTGCGCCACCGCCGTCACCTAGCCGCCGCCGCCTCGCTCCGCCGCCTCGTCGCCGTCGCCCCAGTCGCCGCCGGCACCTCCTCCTCCTCCCGACCTTCTAAACCTAGATCACCGGGAAAACCCTAGATCCACCATAACTCGCACCGGCTTAGGCAAAGCCCTGCTAGATCTTCCCTCTACTTCTGACACCACGCCGTCGTGCTGCCGGAATCGCGAGGGGAGAACTACAACCTCCGCTGCCTGCTAGAACAAGGGAGAGGAAGGTCTTCATCGAGTACCGAACGTGTGACCGACTGTGGAAGCGCTGCCGGAACGCAGCGCCGGAAGGACCGTCTACGCGATCTTCAGATCGGCAAGTGTACGACTACATCATCCACGAGAATCTGCTCTCGTTAACCGCTTTGGAATCTTCAAGGGTGAGTACTCTAATCAACTCGTTGCTACAATCTAGTAGATAGATCTTGGCTTGTTTGTGTGCATGCGGTAGATTTTTTTTGTTTTCCATGCTACGAACCCCTACAAGAGCATATATTGCCAGCCAGGAAACACTAGATAAACAATGTCTGAATTTATAGGTCAATCAGTTTTCAGTTATCCACCTCTTAAACATGATGTTCCAGGATGTATGTGTGGCAAAGATTCACCTGAGCTTGATCTAATACATGTACAACCAAAGTTTAGCTCCATTGTTGTCGAGCTATTTGAGTGCCATGTTGCACATGTTATTAGTGTTTCTAAATAGGAGCATTGGTGCCTGCTTGAGTAACAAAAATTCCTAGAATATTAATAAGTCTCTGCTATTGTAATGTTGGCCTGGTGGAAATTTTGAAATATATGCATTTTATAGCTAACGCCTGGACTAAGATGCAATGGAAGTGCTATTGGAAAAAGTGCATTTAACTCTCAAGACATGGCGGCTACGGTAGGTTCTGCTACACAGGTGGTGGATCAATTGATGTTGAGCCTGAAAGAAAAAAGATGGAGCGGCCAGGGATGGAGTGGACAATAAATAAGGGAGTCAAGTTATAACATGCTGATTTTTGGATTGGTTTTGTATGCTCATCAATGTCACTTAGTTTGCATTATAATTGTGTATACTTCATGTCCTGAAAGGTTAGTATATTGGGCCATCATGTTGTGGGATTGTAATTGGACTATCTTATAGTCAACCTCCATTGTCATAACTTCTCATTCCACATTCGTGGTGACCAACTATTCATGCCAAAAAGTTACCACGCGGGTGCGGCGTGTCGCCGCACCTATGTTTCCTAGTTTTGTCTAAAGTGTTGTTGTAGTTATATAGAAAATGTGTTGTCATTGTGATAAGAGGGAATTTTACTGTTTACCTTCTAGTTTTGTATTTGTGACACTAACTACCCAGTCGAGTGAAAAAATGTTTAGATTACCCCTCTAGAAGTTTTGGACCATAGTTTTCTGATGCGTGTTTATTGGGCAAGGTGTTGATAAGGGCTTGAAAATATCATAACAATGATGCAAAATTGAACATATGGATAAGAAAAGCCTAAACATGATTGTTGATCACATCACCAGATCTTTACACATTATACCATGCCACTCCGGCGTAACATGTCAGTCTTATCTAACAGAAACAAGCAAAATGCTAAACTGGGAAAAAATTGTGTTCAAAGTCTCTTAAATTAGATACTTGGGTAGAAGTTCCACTAAATATGGTAATATGTGCCACAAATGCAGAACTTTAGAGTAAAATAGCGGAATTCACTCGAGTGACAAATATGAGAATATAAAGCATCCTTTTTTATGCCCCTACCTGGCCATCTTATTTTGGCGGATTGTGTTTATGGTGTCCAGTCTTTCTCCTCCCCCTTGATTTATAATATCTTTGGTATTGGTAAGTAGTAAAAGAAAGTGAATAAACAACTCATGCCTCAAATCTGGGTTGGGATATGTGTTTTATGTTTGTCTATGTAGAATCCCAAAATAACACTATATTTTTTGTGAGAAGAATCTGTATCTAATACGAAATGACATTGTTGTCAATAAGAAAAACTCATTTGCATGCAAATCATTTTAAGGGTTAAGGTAACTCGTGAGGCCCAAGATTCTCTGGTTTTAGAATACGGGCTTTTAGAGATGACGTCTTGTATTTTGTTCAACGGCTTAGTAGTAGGATTTAATCGCAAGAGTTGTAAGCTGTTGTCTTGTCTATGTATGAACATGTGCGGGGCCACGTATACACATAGGTGTACAAGTGTACACCCATCATTTTGAAGAAAAACTTTATTTATCTATAATACTTGTGTTCATGATAATACACCTCACATATTCCTTTGTGTTTCGCAATTGCTTGTTGCACTTGCACACCCTTTTTTTTCCAGACGGAGCTCTGCCAATGTGTATGAACCTTTGTACTACCTCCGTGGACAATTATACTAGCACACTATAAGAGAGAGAGCAGTAGATTGCGTGCCTGGATCGACAAATATCCGCTTCATCGGCCGCCACTAACACCACTACTAAAGTGTCCCGCAAAAAAACACCACTACTAAAGTGAGAGGTACATGTTTAAAGAAGAGAGCGAAATAGAGAGAGCAACCGATGAGTATCTGAGCTCGTATCTCCGTTGCTACCCGGCTAATCCAGGGGAGATGGGAGATGAGCATCTTTATTTTTTATTTTTTTGTGTATCGGAAACCTTGTTGATTCATCCACGGGATTATAATTTTATCATGTTGTCTTTCTATGAGACGATGGTTGTAGGTTTTTAGTAGGTTCGTTTGTTTTGTTCTGGTTCTGTAATCAGTTTGTACTTCTGGCCTTCTTTGCTTAATCTATTAAGCGACAGGATTACAATTACAATTTAGAATAGGAAGTGCCTAGATCTCAGACACTAAAAATATTTTATGTCTAAGTCACTGATGTCATCATAATATTTCTGCTAAAATCTCAGTTGCAACCTAGTTACAACTCATTAAATTCTCAGTTACACCTTAGTTGTAACTCATATGTAACTTTTACTTTGCACGAATCACGAGGTAAATCGAACGGTGAAAAAGGCGACCAAGACTAAGAAATTTTCAGACGTCTGAAAACTAACGAAACCGTCTAGAATATTAGCGACAAAATATGGGTTATACGTACGAATCCTTGTTACTACTACTACATAGCTGCTTTCACTTCGGCCTTGGCTGATTAGATTTGGACACGTAGCGCTCGGATACGCCGTGCGTCACCGTTCGCAAAAGTACTGCAGAGTGCAGACAAATCGCTTTCACAAATCGTCAACCGCAAGCAAAGATCCAAACAATGGCCAAAACCAAACCAATCGGAGCACACACACGCCCCCTTCCCGAGCTCTCGCCGGTTCTCACCGTAACTTTCAATCAACGGAATAACCGATCTCCTATCCTCCTCCTCCTTCCAAGCTACGCGTAAAGCCCCACCCGGCAGCAGCAGCAGCAGCAGCAGTCCCACCACCAACCACCACCCCCAATGGCGAAGACGCAACCCCGCGGGCCCTCGGGGGAGCCGCTGCTCCCCTCCGCCTGCCCGCCGCCGTACCTCGCCCACCACTCGCCCGCCGTCGACGCGGACTCCTACGTCCTCCTCGTCCCCGTCCGACAGCTCCGCCACCGCCTCCGCCGGGGCGGCTACCGCTGCAGCTGCCTCGCGCCCCTCCTCGCCTCCCTAGTCCTCCTCGCCCTCGGCTTCCTCCTCTGGCCCGCCGACCCGGACGTCAGCGTCGCGCGCCTCCGCCTCGCGCACATCTCCGTCGTCGCGCGCCCCGCCGTCGCCGTCAACATCTCCGCCGCGCTCAAGGTCCGCGTCCGCAACCCGGACCTCTTCGCGCTCGACTACAGCCGCCTCGACATCGACATCGGCTACCGGGGCAAGCCGCTCGGCCGCGTCACCTCGGGGGGCGGCCGCGTCCGGGCGCGGGCCGTCTCATACATCGACGCCGACCTCCACCTCAACGGCATACGCGTCGTCGAGGACGCGATCTACCTGCTCGAGGACCTCGCGCGGGGATCCATACCCTTCGACACCGTCGTACAGGTCGAGGGCCACCTGCACTTCTTCTTCTTCACCATCCCGGTTCAGGTCCGTGCAGCCGGAACCCTAATTGCCGATTGAATATGTAGTGGAATGCGTACATTGTGAATTACTAGATTATTACAACCTGCATCTGCAGTTGGGTGTCATTGTTCAATGTGCTTTCTCCTTCACACTGGAAACCACATAGGCATATCTATCGTATACATTAATTACAAGTATAGTGCTGAAGCAAGTTAGAATCCTCTTGTGCCAGGCAACGTTTGGGGACCGTGTATTGTCAATCTGATTCAGTTTTTTATGCATCTTATATATCGAAAAATGCACCTTCTAAACAAACAGATCCGAAGCTAGTGCTAAAAGATCCATGGAAAATAGCTTTGCAACACCTTGCAGCTCGGGATTGCGCTAACTTTCACCAACCAAACATTTTTTGGTTACCGCTTTTGTTTGAGATTAGGGCTATGATAATGTCAAGAGAAATATGCTCTAACTCCCATAGTGAGGATTCAGTAAACATTCACAGCCTATCATCATTCTAGTTATGATCTTGACCTGTTGTCTCTTGCATCTTGTTCATCTTTCTATAACCATTTTTTAGCGGTGTATATTGACTATTGAGAGATGATATAGCAATCATTTTTCACTTATCCCCTTAAATGATCTGCTAACTCAAGAGGCTGCAGAAATTATCATTCTGTTCATGAAGGAACCTGAATAAAGTAAAAGGAACAATAGGTTCTCAATAATGTATGAAGAAGGCCAACAGAATATTTGATGGCCTAATATGTTATGTTTCTAACTGGTTAACATATTCAATAGCCCATAAATGATGTGTACACAGCTTCAGAAATATTTGTAGATGAATATGCCATTGTACCAATGTATATAGGTTTATGTGCCCCTTCCTGCATTCATGTTGTATTGATCTTGCTCTCGAATTACTACTGAAACTGGATTGCTAAATTGATGTTTTTTTCTCTTCTGATTTGCATGTTTGGACGAAAGCGTCTGTGTCAAATGAGTGAAAAAACTGAAGTTACTACTTGGGCCTTAGTCGTTTTCACCTCCTACATGATAGTTTGGAAAATAGACAAATTGCCTAGAAACACATCAAATGGTATGGCTTCCATATTTTTAAAGTTATGGTGTCTTGCTACACCGGAGAAGTTCATAAACCCAAATACTTGTTAAAGGAAGTCATAGAGAAGATCCCAAGTATGCTTTTGGGTGTGATTGGTACGATTCTACCAAGTGGACATGGGGAGCTACAAAACAAATATGTCAAAACATTTACTGTTACCATGCTCGAACAATTCTACCACTCTGCTGCCATGGAGTTCCCACTGCAGAGCCTTGACCTTGCAGCAGGCATGCTTATCTTAAATCAAATCTAACTAGCATACAGGATCAAATACATTATCATCACTCTATCACTTAACCAATCCGATACCATGAGTCAGACGTACCTATGGGCAAATATACCCAACTCATTCCCTTTTCAGGGTAATTCTCAAGGCCACCGAATCATTGGGTTCATTGCAGCCAGCAAAGCCTATCTTTTGCGGTGCAATATTGAGTGCTTTCTAGTTGCTTGGCTACCGACAGAAAAAATTCTCAATTTGAAATTATTGGCACCTGGACGGATAAGTAAAATAATTCGATTTTTCTGAAAGAGATAGGCAATATAGTGGAGATGAACTGGACAATGGAGTGTACTAGATGAAATACAGCAGGTAGTAAATAAAAAATAAATATGGCCCTACTCCTGAAATTAACCAGCTTTGGACTTTTGGAGCTCTCAGCACTTGTTACTTGGCAGCAACTGACCAAGCTACGAACAAGAAAGTTTTCGTTGGCTTCTACAACCTTACATTGTTACTTTTACTACTCCCTCCGTCCTGAAAAGGGTGTCTCAGATTTTTCAAAATTTGGATGTATCTATACACTAAAACACGTCTAGAGTCATTCGAATGTAGACAAATCTGCGACATCCTTTTCAGGACGGAAGGAGTATTACATTGTCATATTATTGGAGACGAAGATGCATCAGTCCAGCATCTCCCCATCCTTTGCCTTTGTACTGTTGATTGTCCGCTTCTTGCAAGCATTTGCAGTCATTTTCCTTGTTGATGCACATAAAGAGTAGTTTGCGGCTTGTGAAAGAAATCTGTTACATATGTTAGTTGCATTGGTTAGGAGCAGCCAGGCCCTAGTTATCCAAATTAAGAGTATAGTACCTGCATTCTCTTTCCTTTGACAATTTTAAAATTTTCTCTGAATTATGTCTCAAGCAACATCGGTTGATCAAACGCAGCCTGAATCTCTGTTTTGCCTTTGTGTATGTCTCATAGTTACGATGAGCTGTGACTGGATGAGTTGTGTTGATACTAAATCGTCGCTTCCTATCTTTTCCCCTCAAAACCTGGTGTAGGTTTGGGGTTAACGTTTTCGAGGCCATATAAAATCCTGTACAATGGACGAAAACCTCCATGGCAGAGTTAATGTTTAAAAATTTGCAGATGAGATGGTGACCATCTCAAACAATGCAAAGTTCTGCTGCGAAAACCTCCATGGCAGCCAAGCCGGTTCCACAATTCTAAGCTTATGGCTTTCGCAATCATCTTTGAAACAATAATTCATGATGCGACAAGTTGATTTACGTTCTTAATTTCTCATGTTCTGGGCAAAGGGCATGATATTTATATTTTTATTGTTGTAAAGCATGACTCTTAATGATATGGGTGGATTGATAGTGCTAAGAGGAACTTTTTGAAATGTTACTCAGTGATTTCATTATATGGTTGTAATCTGTTACTGTTTTGGATTTTTTCGGAGTTATTCTTTCCAATTGAAGTGTCTTATGCATTAGTTATGTTGGGTCTGTGGCCTGATTTGATCTGTGTTGACATATTCTCCTATGAGTCATCCCAATCTTTTTAAACTTTGGTTCCTTGCTGGAATCTCCCTCCGTTGCAAAATATCAGATGTTTTAGCCTTTTCTTTAAAACACATGTATCTAGACACCTTTTGGTGTGTAGGTTTGGAACAAAATGAGTGAACTTACACACTAAAAGGTGTCTAGATACATGTGCTTAAAAAAAGGCTAAAACATCATATATTTTGGAACGGAGGGAGTACATGACAAGAGCCATGGTGTCCCAGGCCCCTACTGTTCCATGCTTCAAGATTCTTTCGCCATTAATCAAAGATGGCATACTGATATGCCTGCATGGTGTTTCATTTCAGAATGAATAGTACTTCTTATAATATTTTCCCTCATGCATGGCAGGACTATGCAAATAGTCGTTTTCGGATTTATATACCAGAAAGACTTTGCTAGAAGAAGAAAATATGCACACAAAAAAAAATTTGGCGCATCAGTTTATTACTCCGTGCCAGTTTATGCTCATATGTACTGAAGCCCTTGTATGGTTTGTTGCAGGGGAAAATAGCTTGTGTTGTTCATGTGAACCCACACGATCAGACCATAGTACACCAGGATTGCTATCCAAAGGTAAAGAACTGTGAAGTCCTTCTACCCTCTGGAGGTTGATCGCAATCTTTTCAGAATCTTACCAGTTCGTATTTTCTATCAGTGAGTGGCTGGTGGCGTCAAGCTATCTTCGCGAGTGTGAGTTGATTATTTCAAACATCGACTTGGAGTGTTGTTGGTTGTTGTACACGTAATCCACTGGTTATGGATGTGCATGTAATGACATTTCTCTTGTAACACTATACCTACCGATAGATGGGCCGTTTGTAAATTTGTTGGCATGCCTGAATACTGTAGTTTCAATCCATGTTAATATTAATCAGTTCCATTATGATAAGAGTTAAACAGTGTTTAACTTTGGCCTTTTCGATGATGGTTTGTCCTGTTACTACGTTCATGGGAACTGGGATCACCTGGCATCGATAGTCCATCTGGTATCAGCTGTTAGTGGACTCTTTTCGAACAGGGACGGCCATTTGTCTGTTCTTTTTACATCGTTTACAGTTAGTATGCAAACTAATCAGTCATCACCTTACGTGGTGGACGAAAGCACGGATTGGGTATGAAACATTGGGCTAAAACGCTTCCAAGACCAATTTCTCGTAAAACATGCATACAGAAGATTCCATCAGAAGGTAGTTTACTTATTAGTAGTACTACTAATCCATCATTACTATCGCTGCCGAACTGTCACAGTAAGAAGCAATCCAGGGGAGGGACCCTAATCTCATAATCTGGCACCTTGGTGGAGCAAACTGCAGCTCGTCATCCAGATGTCTAGTTACATTCTTCTATTTTTACATCACAAAACGGTACGTACTAATAATGTCTAACCTAATGCCGACAGCGTGTTACTACTGCTAGCTTACCACGACAGTTGGTGAAAACACAATGCAGACTGCAGAGGCACTATTTGGCCTCGCTCGGGTTGGACGATGTCCCGGGCGGCGGCGGCAGCCCGCCGTCGAGGCAGGTCCGGCACCTGCGCTCCACGCACCCTTCGACGTCGTGGTCCGCGCTGGGCGCCACGTGCCTCCCCCCGCACGCCCGCGCCAGGACGCCCGCGAGCGCCGCGGCGAGCACGATGGCCGCGACGATCACCACCAGCGTCTCCACCGACCTTCCCGTGGATGACCGCGCGGCCGGGGCCTGGTGGTGCGTGTACGCGGCCTCCTGCAGCGACCTCCTCACCCACGGCACGGCCTCCTCCATCGCCTTCTGGTCTGGTCACCGCCCTGCCGCTCACTCAGCTCACAGCCGCGCCGCGCCAGCTGCTAGCTTAGCTAGCCCGATCCCCTCGCGGCGCCGCTACTTATAATAAGCTCGGCGCAGGCAGGCAGCCCATGCACGCGGCGGACAAAAGAGCGGTCAAAGAGGTCATCTGCTCTCTCTCTCTCTATATATATATATAATTTAGACAATATCTATCATACTGGAGACTATATATAGGTAGTATGAAGTATATAAGAATATTTAGATAGTATATATACTATTTTTTAGATAGTATGTAATTTTTATTCACATACTCCTTTTGTACGAAAAAATATGACGGTATTTTACATATATACTGAAAACTATGGGTACATTTGCAATTTTTTCACCTCACTTGCTTGTAAGTATCTTAGATATAGTATATGGACATATTCAAATAGATAAAGTATTATAAATACTTCCGTAAGGTAGTATATGTAACGTGGGTGTAGTTACACCCGGGAGTAAGAAGTATTTTTCCTATATATATATATATACAAACACTTGCTGAAGCTGCTACTGCTGCTACGCCGCGACCGAGCAGAGAGCTCCTGCCGCACTGCTGCCTACCAGTACTACGTTTAAGGTGACCGACCGTTGCTCTCACATATACGAGTACTACGTAGTACATCGTACGGTGGATTTTGAAACATGTGGCGTCTCTTTCTCCCTCTCCCTCTCGCGCCTGGGAAATTGTTAGAAGGACTAGTGGAGTGTCCGTGCGTAGCTACGGAACAAATTCATATGACATGTCATGATCAAGTTGACATCCTACGACAACATTGTACATTTTTAGGACAATTGGCATGGGCTACCGCCCCACAATCGATGCACCCATAATTTCATTTTATAACAAATTTCTAAGCGTATTACAAAGTTATGCAAATTTACCAAGTCCAAAAGGTCGTCATGGCGTTGATGTGCCAGACTTTGAAGATGACCTTTAAAAAGTACTAAGTGCAACAAAGCCACTGGTCATAAGAGACAATTAGTTCTTTGTTAGCTCGGTGGCCTTGATCTCAGGCTACTCTGTTAATGCCATGGTCGGGTCATCAATGTAGCTGATTAAGGATCTGGTGGCCTTGGGCTTGATGCTAAACTCAAGTGCACAGTCCATTCGGTCACGAATAAATCTGGGAACTATAATGGTTTTCACGTCCTAATATGGTTCTTTATTTATACAACCAAACTTGTTGAAGAATGAAGTAACAATGAACATTCTGGAACACAGTAAGAGAATGAGCAGAAATAAGATTCAGGTCTGAGTACCGCTGAGTCGCGTATTTGTTGCATACGTGTTTCTTTTGGAGTTTTATTTGTTCCGGCGTTTTCTTGTCCTTGCTTGAAAGTAAATCCATCTGCACATACATGTTTCATACTTCTATTTGGCAGAAAAACACTTAAGTTGTAAGCGATCCAAACTACCACAGAACTTATTTGTCAACAGTTCCATGTGAAATTAATGTACTCCCTCCGACTCATATTAGTTGACTCCAATTTAGACGTATCTATCACAAAAATTTGTCTAGATACATCTAAATTGAAGTCAACTAATATGGGTCGGAAGGAGTAGCACAATCTTGCAGTCTGCAACAACAGCAACCATTTGGTAAGTTATTGCTGGCTGCATTCTTGAAGTTGTGCCAAAGCTGTTATATTAGATAAGAAATTTGAGAAAGTTTTTTCAGATGACAAGGTATTTGCAAGCGCATAATTCGCCACTGCATTCTGTTTCCCCAATAGAGAACAAGCAGAATGACGTAAAAACTCCAAACTCCATGTTGCCCTCAAATGGATTAGCTACAGATGCATTAAGATTTGAGATACTACCGTGTTGATAACCATGGTTGTGTCCAAACGGATCAGAATTTGAGCTAGCGTTGATGATTCTCTGTAAAAAATAATCCGATTAAACAATTTCTATGTACAAACCCAGTATGTCCTCTAATCTGCTAGTCTGTAAAATTTGGGTCAAAATTCGTACTCCCTCTGACCCATATTAATTGACTTAGATTTATCTAGATATAAATATACTCTAATTAATTTTTAGTGCTAGATACATTCGTATTTAGATAAATTTAAGTTAAACTAATATGAGTCGGAGGAAGTAGTTGTTTTGGGGGGAAATTAACTTGTTGCTGTAAGCCAAGTAGCCAACGCCTCTTGGATGCAAACTAAAATTCTCAGAACCTCCATAGCCGAAATCAACTCGAGGATCCAACATCGCCTCCTAGACCTCTTCCCGGACCATGTGATGACCTTGCAGCATGTGTGCAGGCGGAGGCCCTCGTGCCCTTCCTAATGTCACCGCCGGCGCCATGCCCTCCTTCCCCGCCTAGTCCTGCGCTCGCCAGCGGACCGAGTCCCGCTCGCTGACCCCAGCGTGCCGCCGTTAACTCCATCGCTGGCCGGTCCCCGGAATGCTGCCTACAAGATGCCGCCGCCCAGGTCTGCATAATGATGATGGTTCTGTGGATGGTGGTGCCATTCTTCAGATCGATGGTGACCGTCTTGTTTTTCAGATTCATCAAGAACCTCACCAAGGAGATAGGCAGCTATTTTAACATTGCAGGAAGAGACATGTCGGAACCCAGGTAGAGGACATGGATGTTGCTCCTCGGCCACACGAAGGGACCAGGACGAACTCCATGTCGGCCTTGCCAAGGGAGGTCGAGGAAGACGGGGAATAGCCCCGGCGGCGAGGCGCTTCGGCGGCAGACGAGGAAATCATATCACGCCCTCCACCTGTTTCCCCTCGACACCCATCGAGCGCCGCCAGCCCTCCACGATCTTGCCCGCCTCCATGGTGCCGCCTTGGACCGTTTTGCTAGCCCCCGCCTACTCCGCCACCCCATACGAGCTCCGCCACGACCCCCAACAGGACCCCGTCGCCTGACGCCGTCGCATCCTCGACGTCTTCGACGGGGGGGCGTTGAGCACGCCGCCGCCCAGATCCGCTCGCAACGGCCGCTCGGTCGCTGACACAGGGCGGCGTTTGGGGATATTTTTTCTTTCTCGAACAGATATTTTTATTTGGCGGTGGCAAGTGGTGTTATTTCTTTAAACTGCCAGGGGCAAAACCGTTATTTCAAGGCAGACGGAAAATTTGGCTGGATGACCAACGTTTTCATTCTTTTTAATCTTTTTAATACTCCCTCCGATCCATATTACTTGTCATTAAAATGGATGTACCTAAACATGTTTTAGTGTTAGATATATCTATTTTAAGGACAAGTAATATGGATAGGAAGGAGTAGTATAGATTTTGGTCCGGCTGACAGGCTCGCGTTTTGAAACTGAGACGGAGGGAGAGGCGATGTGCGTGCGTGGCGCAGGCTGGGCAGGACGGACAGGCGGTCGCTTCTTCAGCGCTGTGCAAGGGGAGGGGCCGACTACGACATGTCGTCGGGTCAGGCGCTCTGGGTGCGGGGTGGGGCCCGACACCAGCTACTGCTACTGCTCGTCGAGTCGTCCTCGTCTCGTCGGAGACCAGCTTTGCGCAGAGCAGAGCAAAGGTGCGGCGCCGGTGGGCTCTGCGCCCGCGCATAATCCTGCTGCAGCCCGCACCGTGGGTTCTTGGTTGTTGGGTTGTTAGGCCCGTGGGCTCTCTCGCGTTACTCCGTCATCGCTAGGCAGGCAGCATTACGGCAGCACCATGCACCGGCGCCCCCTTAACGGGGTAGGCCCATTTCATTCGCTGCTTCCTTTTCCTTTTTCTCCAGACACAGAACATAGCCCCCGTGTAAATTGGCTGATAAAATGTCATACTACTTCCTTCTATCCAAATTAATAGCCTTAAATTTTTACATCTAATAACCTAAATATTTAACTAGACATACAGATTTGTGAATCCATTAACATGGATCAGAGGGAGTAGTGGCATTATCTCATACTCCTACACACGTTAGATGTCCTCTGTAAAATAGTACTCCCTCTGATTTACTTATAAAAAATGATAGTACTCCCCCGGGGATTACACCTCTCGCGTCCCCCGGGTCCTTCGCACCCCACGTGTCCGGTGCGGGCCCACCACGTTATCTTCTCGGCTTGGACCCGGTCATCTGGAAACCTCCTTCTTTTCCTCTTTTTTCTCTCTCACCGATGAACCATGGAATTTGCGTCCACTGAGTCCCATCCCCTTTGCCTAGGCCCTTCTCTGATTCGCACAAGACGCTATGCCACCGCCCACCGCCCTGCGCGCTCATCTGGCGTCTCTCCTGCTCCCAATGTTCCCACACCCGTGCTGCGAGCTGACCACTCCTACTGCGAGCTGGGAGAGCGCCGGTAATAATGAGCAACAGTGCTACCATCCATGGCCAGAGATGCTGCATGCCAGTCGCGACCAGAAGTGTCGCTAGCAGTCCGCGCGTTTGCTGCCGACGGGCTTGCTATGACAGGCCGGAGGGGTTGCTACCACTGGCCGGTGTGGTTGCTGCTACGAGCAGTCGGCGTGCTTGCTACAAGCGGCCAGCAGGCTTGCTACCACATGCATGCGGGGTTGCTTCTAGAAGCGGACGACGGGCTTGCTGCTAGAAGCGTCGGCGAGCTTGCTACAGGAGGTCGACGGGGTTGCTACAAGCGGCCGGCGTGCTTGCTACCACTGGCATGCGGGGTTGCTTCTACAAGTAGCCGACGGGCTTGCTGCTAGAAGCGCCGGCGAGCTTGCTACGGCAGGTCGGCGCGGTTGCTACAAACGGCCGACAGACTTGCTACCACAGGCATGCGGGCTTGCTATCAGCGGTCAACGGGCTTGCTACAAGGCTTACTGCTAGTTCTACAAGCTTGTCTTCTCCGGCGACGGTCATGCCACACACATGCGACGAAGATGCGCAGCTTCCTGAAAGCCAGAGAGCGTGGTGTGGAGATTCCTATGCTACAACGAGGTTCCTGCTGGCGGCCAGCGGACCTCACGACCGAGCTCTGTAGTCTAGGTCTGGGGAGCTATGGTGAGGGTCTGGCAGCTACAGGCGGCCGCCGGAGCCCGGCAGCTGACTAGGATTTTTGCTAGGATGGAGCGTACGATGGGGATTGTCGTTGGGATACAACATGACCAAATCGGTTTCTAGGGGAGGCAGCGAGTTTAATCATACGGTGCGGAACAAACGGATCGGACGGCGCGCGAGGCGGGGGATCCGGCATTCCGATCCCCCGGGGACGCGTAGTATCCTCCTTTACTTATGCAGGTTTAATGAATGCAGACAAACTTCGGGTGATTTTTTTTTGCTAAAACTGTGACAAGTATTTTGGATCTGGGGATTAGATATATGTTTTGCATTGATCCGTCGCTTAAAGTTGTCTCTAAAAATACATGTTTGCTTCTCTCGGATTATGGAATTAATAAAATTATGCCTTCTTTGGATTGTAGAGGTTTTTTTTGGTTGGATCCTCACGAGTTTTTCTCTATGGGCTGCATTTTGATATTGTGGATGAAGAAATCAATATGGATTGGATCCATATACATCAATTTCATAAGAATTTGAACATCCATTCGAACCTCTTTTAAGACTCTTTTTATATATTTTTCTTGTGTTTCATCCAAACGACCATCCATGCAATTTTCATATATTTTGCGCTCGCATCTATGTGTTGGCAAACTAGTCAGAATCCCGTGTTTTTCCAACTACGCTTCACAACCCTATGGTCTGAAAATGCACTTAATCCGAAAAAAATATGTGACTAAGAGAAGGCCTCAATAATAGAGAAAATGCCGCATCTTTCTAGAGATCATATCTTATCTATGAGAAGGCAAAACTTCCTTTCTCAATTCCCTCCTCTAATTCAGCAATCATCACATGTGCCATTGCTAAGATAATATCATCTCGTACATAATCTCGACACTTTCTTCTACAACTATCCTTATTTCGTTTTCTAGTTACATGATGTTTTTTCTATTATTCTATTTTCCTATTTTTTGTTATTATCTTTTCTCTTTTCTTATTATCTTTTCTCTTTTATTTTTGTTTCATTTGTTATTCTCTGTTTTGAAAAGTACGAGAATATATATGACAATAATTATTGTCAGGTATATTAATTATTTTCCATATACATGTTTTTAAAGTTGCTTTTTATAAAGTAACATTATTAGTTTTACTAATTAGAATCTTTCGCATCGTGGGTTGTCTCTATCAGGTGAATTTCTAGAAATGCAACAAAAGCTTGAATATGTTATCTCTCAAAAGACATTTTGCGAAGCATGCCACATTTCATCCACTAAGTGGACATGATAGCTCTCAAGCCCATGTGTGCATATACAAATGTATTTCTGTTTATAAATAGTTATGATTTTTATTTAATCCAAAATCATTTTCAAATTAATAAATAGGAACGGGCGAAACATAAAAATATTACTACACAAAATTCTATTTCATGTTATATTTACGATTTATGGGCAAATTCTTTCTTTTTCCATCTAAAAAAATTCATTAGAAAAAGAACATTGCTTCATTGTACATGTCTTAGTCGAAAGAACGGGAACGAACGGTACAAAAGGTGTTGGGATACATGATACACAAGCCAAAAGAAATTTGGCCGCATAACGAGAGCTTTTGCGAGGAGAGAGACAACGGATTATACCCCCGTAGATCGAATTAGCGAAAGTTTGTTGATAGCGAGGTTGATCTAGACACGAGTTAATCTCTGCAACTAGACTTTTCCACTCACTAGGAGATGTACTCCCACAATTATCGATTCCTATAGCTAGTTGATTAGTCACGAGAAGATTCTACTTGTAAAAATCTGCATGATCAAGTGTTGAAGTAGACGACGCCTTCAAGTTATCTGCACGTATGGACCGTGTCGGCGTGCAATCAAGTGCACCGTCAAAGTGAGGAATCAAATCGATGAAGATCCGGTGTTTCGCGACCGCCATCTATATTGGATCCTAGTTTGATGTACCTTTGGAGTGAACTTCCAGTTCGCATCACATGAACACGATAATTTGGTTTGGATAAAAGGCTTAGGGAGAGTGGAAGTAATATCATTGTTGTGGGGATTGCGGCAGTGATATTACGGGGATTTGGAAGGCTAGGGATTTGGCATGTTTTGGAAACAAATGGGCAGATGAGTCGGTCACTGTGATGTTTTGAATTTGCCTTTGGATTCAGTGGTGGTGTTCGTTGCCGGTGAGAGTGAGACCGCACGCAAAGGATGATCAGCTCGTGATTGCGCTACAAGTTTGCTGGACTCTAGAATTTCCAATGCTAGGAAGAGCTGTGCGTCGTCCATCGATACCAAGAATAGGGTGTGAGAGACTGGTGTATTTGGTTGACAAAACTTCTACTAGTGAGACTTTTTTTTGTGGATTACTAGTGAGACTTCATTAACGAAATCGGGGAAACCTTCCTTCAAATTTTTTTTTTAGGGAAACCTTTTATCTCAAAAAGAAAGGGTGTGTGCACCGAGTTGGTTAGCAGCTGAACCACTCGAGGAGACGTGGTCCGGCCTCATGATCGCCGGCCCACTCATATTCCACGGCTAAAAACTGACGAAGCGCACGTGTTGTAACTTGTAATAAGCTTGCTAATTATCTGATTCTCTACACGGGGTCTGATCGATCCCCCAAAGGCCAAAACCACTGATCCTGAATGTGCCGTGAAGATTGTTCCAGTACTAATCGGGGTAGAAATATGAAGCTGCGTTTTGCACCCCCACGCAGTGTGTCAGCATCTGATCTCCAGGCTCTATCTGTTTGACTATTATTTTATTATTACTAGCACGGGCGCTAGTGTTTCCAAAGCGTTGTTTCGATTTGGATCCACTAGTAGTATATATACGTGCAGTGCACTACTCGATCGGAGACGTCACGGGACTGGGAGACGAGCACGCTGCACGCACTGCTCCGGAGCCCCGGGTGTCCCCCGAGACCCCGAGCTGCCACCTCGCCACGAGACAGCGCCGCACCACGCCAAAACCCCGCACCTCGTCTCGTCTCAGCCGCAAGGGCCCCCGCGCGAGGCTGCTGACGCTGGCATCGCTCGCGTCACCGCGCGCCCGTGCCCGTCGCCGTCGCGCCCGCTCCACCTACCGTGGCGAGCCGGGCCACGTACGCGCGGTCCCCGCCGGCCGCCTCCGTCGACGCGTGGTCGATCTGGCCCGCCACGGTCTGCGCGCGCGATCCGCTGGGGCGTCCCTGTCTCCCGCGGGCCCCGCGCCCCGCGTCTTGCCACGGCACGCGCAATGACGACGCCCATGGAAAAGGAAGGACAAACCAAGGTGGTGGCTGGCAGGCAGCAGGTTCGTAGATCCGGCCGAGGACATCGCATCGTCGATCGATCACGAGTGAGCGATGAGTGATGTTTACGCTCTCTCGCCCGTCCCCTACCTTGCCTCATTCGGCGGTTTGGCCTTTAACCATAAACGGAGCCCTCCACTGTTCAAAGCGCTAGGACCGATAGAGCCGGCTGATGACAAAGGTAGAATGAATGATGGTCACCACATGGGAACGCGGCGTGCGTGTGTCAGTCACGGAGCGCCCTGCGCCCAATTTTTTTCTTAAAAACAGAGCGCCCAATTCTTTAACAGCTTGAGGATCACGAGTGAGATTACTCTCTCGCCTCTCGCCTACCTCTTTCGGCACTTTGCCCTTCAACCAGAAACGGGGCGGTTCACTGTTCAAAGCGATAGGATCGAGCCCCCCCTCCCCCCCCGGGGACCAAAGGTCTACTACTAGTAGATTGGCAGAACCACCTTTTTTTTTTCCACCTTGGTAGTACGATAGTGGACCAGTACGTACTGTCCTTGTGGTAGAAGAGGTTATACAAGGATCGTAGATTCCGTGCGTCACGTGAGATGCAGGGGAGGTAACTTTCTGCCCAACTTGCCAAATATAGTACCTTTTTATTATTCGACCTTGTGGACGCTCCTTACTGGACTATGTGGATTTCTTTTTTTGTACCAGTATACGTAATTTGTTTAACTCTCTACGCACCGAACGTGTGTAGAGTATTAAAATCGTGTTCAGTGGACGTGGCTAGTTCGTTCGGTAGAAAGTACAAATTGCTAATGCTACGTAACCTAGTAGAGGGGCATCTTGATATATAAGCTCGACCTATTTCTCCACGTAAGTAGTACAATGGAATATCACGCTTTACCTATTCCTGATTTTGAGAACGCGATGCCAAAGAGGCAAGGACTCTATGTCTGTATCAGGTCGCAGCCCCGCCGACCATCTGACCCCACGACGCCGGTGTTCTGAGCTCCGGCCATGTTTGCCACCTCCTCCGCCGCGAAGGTGTTCGACAAAATAGCAAGATGAGCTTTGCACCTGTTTTTTGGGTTTCTCGACGAAATATGGGGATTCGGCGTGGCCGGCGTTTCTTTAGAGAAGGAAATATGGGGAGTTAAGGTTTAGAGGTAGTTTGCTCGTCTAAAGTATATGCTTTCGGCTAGAATTGCTATAACAAACAGGACACAAGGAGGATCGCCCTAAGACTATTCTCCGCCATCTGGCCACTTATTTAACCAAACCACACGAGACCAGCATCAGGTTAGCATTAATCAACCGCAGCTTAGCGCTAATAATAATCCCGCGAGACCCGGCCGGGGGTGATTAACGCCGCCCCCCTACCTCCTCCCTCGTTTAGTCTAGCATTATCTCCCTCGCGTCGTGTCCTCTGCTGTCCCGCCCCGCCCGTCGTCACCCACCCGTCTGTCACTCTCGCTTCCCCTGCTCGCACCGGCCGCGTGGCCACCACCACCCTCGCTTTCCCTCCCTCCCCCCCGGTACACGTCTCCACCCATCTCTCTCCTCCTCTAACAGCCATGTTAACCACCGCGATAATCGCTCGCCCAATCCCGTCTTAGCAGAGCAGAGGCGTGTGTCCGCAGGCAGCGAGTGTGTGTGTGAGCCCGGCGCCCGATAGCTTCCGTGGCCACGGATTGGCCGCCTTCTTTCTTGGAGTCCCCAGACCCAACGAGGAAGACGCGCTATTGGCCGGGAGCACGCCGCCATCCCCCCTCCGCGCGCGCCCAGTGGTCAGCATCCTCTCGCTCGCTCGCTCGCTTCCTTCCTTTTTATTCTCCCTCCGTCGGCTTCTTTGATTGGGCGCTCGCCTGCCTGCCTGCCCTTTTCTGCGCCGCCTCGGTTTTGATGCGTGGAAACCAGGGTGTTTCCATTTCTGGGGCGCCTGCCGCACGCCCGGTTTTCTCTCTCTGCGGATAAGGAAATCTCGCGGCTTATCCGAATTCCGCGGGGTTTTTCTGGAGGAGAGTGAGCGGGTGGTTCGGGGATCTTGGCGGCGCGTTCTTCTTAGTTAGCTACGGGTCCGTGATCCAAGCCAAGCCGCGGGGTTCAATCGGATCGTCCAGGAGAATCGCAGCTGCCGCCGAGAGTAGCTAGTTGTATGAGTAGGAGTTTTCGGGCGTGATTTCTCCAGAATTTTGGGCTCCAGCTTCGGCGGATAATTTCGTGGCTTTTCCCCCTCCGGGCCTCGGTTGCACCCGTCCAACTGTATCCAGAATTCTATGCTACCCAGAGTATCTTTTGTTTGTTTACTCTTCTTAGTATCTGCCTTGGGCTTAAGCTTCCGTCCGGGCATCAAATGATTGTAATTTGGTAGCACTACTACCACTGTACCTCGAGAAATAACTTCCGGGAAAAGTCGTTGGTTCTTCGTCCCGAGCTTTCCTGTTCACCACTAATTGCTTGTCTGTGGTACAATACGATCCCACCCATCTCTTAATGATCCCTGCGTACGGCCATCTGATCTTCCGAGGATTCAGAGTTCACTTCTTGAGTAGTAGTAGTATCTTCTTTCATACCGAGACTTGATTGATTGATTGATTCACTGTCTGTGTGCTGCTTGTGAAGCATCTGGGTTGACCTCTGCTTTTATTCCCGTGTATGTGTTTCTTGCTGCTATCTGCAACAGCGAGGGCCTGAATTCGTCGCGGAGCGAGAGCTATGAGCGGCATGGGGTCACGGCCGGGGGAGACCAACCTGGTTCAGCCTAGAGGACAGGGCGCGCTGCCGTCCGGCATGGCGATGCAGCCCTGGTGGACGGGCTCCGGGCTCGGCGCCGTGTCTCCCGCCGTCGTGGCGCCGGGGAGCGGAGCCGGGATCAGCCTGTCGAGCAACCTGCTTGGTAGTGGCGGTGGCGCGACCAAGGGCGCGCAGGGGAAGGCGGTCGAGGACTCCCGGGCGGAGAGCAGCGAGGATTCGCGGAGATCAGGGGAACCAAGAGGTTTGTTCTGCTTACTAGTACTGTTTGTTTAAAGTCTTATTACTGTGAATCTTTTCACGCTTGTTTTGGCTGTAAATTTGTTTGAGTTGGACATCTCGAGTTCAGTTATATTTTTATATAGGATGTGGACTGCAACTGTTTCCTTTGCCACATGTCATTTATAGAAGGGAGATAGTGGTATGGATTAAAAGCAGGCATGCCTAGATTTTTAGTTTCTGTTTCTGTCTTTCAGGTTCAGAAAACCATGCATAATTCTGAAATCTTGTCACAACCTTAAGTCGAAAAAGAAATTGGGGTCTGTGGCCCTTAATTCTGAAACCTTATCAGCTTCTTTAGTGAAGTTGGGGTCTGTGGCCCTTAATTCTGCAACCTTATCAGCTTCTTTAGTGAAGTTGGGGTCTGTGGCCCTTAATTCTGAAATCATGTCCAGGACTTCAGTACTGAAACATTCGCAGTGGAGTTGTGGTGACGGAGAAGTGAAATTTCATGACGTCATGTTCAGTTGTAGCTTTGTTTGTCCTGCTCTTTGGTGAAAGAAAGCAATCTTACCCAAACGATCACAATAGCAACCATCTGATTTGGCTAGTGTAGCTTCGGTAAACTAATGATGTAACTCATATCCTATCTTCCCCTGCAAAAAACAAAAAAAAAAACTAATATCCTATCTTGATCTTGTCCTGAATTACTGAATACCGTGCAACTGTGCATGATATAGTGCTGTCCTTTTCATTTTGATTTTTGGCTTATGTGTAATGTTTCTTTATGTGGAACAAAATTTATGCACTCCTTATTGGTGTCTAGTAATCAGTGAAAACGTTGTTTATAAGGTCTTCAAACAAGAAAATAAATATATTGATTAAAGCAGCGAGTAATTAACTATGCACCTCAAACTTTAGCCTGAATAAGTCTTCTCAGTGCAAATGAGCATTCTGTAATATCTGTACCTGATATCACGTCTTTGAATGCCAGATGGAAGCTTTGATGAAGAAAAACAGCATGCTACATCGCAGATGCCTGCTTTGACGTCAGACTATTTAACACCCTACTCACAGCTGGAACTAAACCAACCAATTGTGTGCACTCTTCTCCTTCATTGAATCTTTCGTCTCTGTTGATGTTTGCATAATATGTGCACTTATCTGAAAACACGTTCGTATCTCAAGGTCATATTGGCATTGTGCAGGCTTCAGCACCATATCACTACCCTGAAGCTTACTATACGGGCATGGTTGGTCCCTATGGATCTCAAGCTGTGGTACATTCTATGCCAATTTAAATATCAGAAATCATCTGCCCTATGTATGCGCTATTTCATGATATTCGTGTAAATTACAGTATTACCGAGTCGACATAGTTCAACTAAGGCCAATATAAGGTATATGGTCGTCAAAATCCAAAATGCATAAAGAACGGAAGTATTATCATTAGAATATTTGGCAATCTCACAGCGATACAAAATAAAATTCATAATATTTAAATCATTGATTTCCACAAGTGGTTTAGAAAGGATGCTGAAATCATGACGGATAAGTATGTTCTTCTGATATTATGTAAACGAAATAATGACTTGTGATTCGCATGAGCTTTCGTGTTGGTTGGTCATGTCATTGATGGAACATCAGAATTCCCGCGTATTTGGGTTGAGCCCAACAGTTTTGCTAGATTAATGTGCTTTCACATCATAAAGATCGCATGATTCCACTGCCCTCTTCCTGAACTGTCTGCAATTTTTTTGTGGCCCGTGCAGACTCATTTCCAGCTTCCTGGATTAACTCAGGCTCGTATGCCATTGCCTCTAGAAGTATCGGAGGAGCCTGTGTATGTAAACGCTAAGCAGTATCATGGAATTCTAAGGCGGAGGCAGTCGCGGGCAAAGGCTGAACTTGAGAGGAAGGCGATTAAAGATAGGAAGGTTGTGAAGCAGTCCCTTGTTCCTGCTACCCAATCATTAGTAAATTTGGTTCTGGACAGGGAACTTCATTGTATTTTTCTAAGCACTGACATTCGATATTGCAGCCTTACCTTCACGAGTCCCGTCACCAGCATGCGATGCGAAGGGCGAGGGGAACCGGGGGGCGCTTCCTGAACACGAAGAAGAGCGATGACGGCGGCGCTCCCAACGGCGAGAGAACCGAACCAAGCAAAGGTAGTAGTATGCTCGCTTACCTAGCTACCTTCCGGTTGCTTCGCTTAGTAGAACAAACAATTGTCAGAAGATGCATTCCTGATTTCTGATAAACTGGTTTGGGTTTCATCAGGCGAGCAGAACTCCGAGTATCTGTGCATGCCTCCTGACCTGCATCTCCGTCAGGCATAAAGCAGCGGTCTGGCAACCTAGAACAGCTGCTTCTGTCCACCGGCGTACACAGGACCCCGAGGGTGGATTTCTCGCAACACGTCATCTCTGCGCAAAGCGCTCAGAGTTATATTCTTCTGAATCCATTGTGGCGTCCGATGCCATGGGGTTCAGGTCTGCTGGTTCCAGGCAATTCATTCTTGGCTTTCACATTCTGTTTCCCCTGTTTGTGTGTAATGGTCGCAGCCCGTGCCGCGTTCCCGCGGGGGTCCCGCGGGGACGCATGTGTAAGATTAACTTGGGATAGTGTTTGTTTGTGCTGCAGCCTCTAGTAGATTGATAAGTTTGGATTGCTTTTGATTTGGAAGTGTAACAAAGGGCTAGTACAGTGTTGAACTCGATATGGCATTCTGAGAGAGGAGAAGTGGTATTTCAGTATCATTTGGTGCGCGTTGCACTTCTTTCGGTCTTCTCTTGCTTATTGTTTCAGTTTTCGAGAATTGCTGTGAAGCGCCTGCCTCTCTGTTGCAAATTGCAATGTGTTCTGAGTTTCATCCTTCTCTCAGCTGGGCCTTTCTATCTATCCACATGAGGGCCGGGCCGGCGACTCGGCGTCGAGAGAACCTGGGCCAGGTCCAGCTCTGCGGCTGTTGGGAAGTAGCAGCACTGTACGCAGCCTCGAAGCGTCTCACTTTCACTCTCACTCCCCCGTTTTGTTCGTATCCATCGCCCTCTCGTCTCCCGCGCCAGATCCCACGCCCGAGATGTTTGGGACGGCGGCGCGGTGGACGGCGAAGAAGGGGAAGCCCAAGATGGCGCCGATCGAGCTCACGGCGCCGCCGGAGCAGGCGCCATCTTCGACGTCGTCAGGGAGCACGGCCCGCTCACCATCTCTGACGTCTGGGAGCACGTCAAGGTACACGCTACTGAAACTTCTCGTTTCGGCTCCGGCACCACCTGTTCAATGGAATGTCTATGTGGGATTTAGCTGCACACTTGCGTGGAGTCACCTACAACCTGCCTGTTCTGACTTCTGACAGGTAAAAGCCATGTTGCTATGATAATTTTCAGGACGTAGGGCTGAGGGGTCTGACAAGCAAGAGGCAGATGAAGATCATGCTGCGGTGGATGAGGGAGAAGCAGAAGCTCAGGCTCATCTGCGACCATGTCGGACCTCACAAGCAATTCCTCTACACGACATGGTTCACTAACCCCAGGAACGCGCCTCAGAGGACCAACAGGGATCTTCCCAAGCCATGAACACATTCATGTCTGGTTCCAGTGCTGCCACAATGCTCTGCAAGTTTAGGAATGTATGCTAGGGTATTAAGCTTGTTATATCGCTTTATCAATCTTGAGTAGATTCACAGTGTATTATACTGTTACGGTTGCAACACAATGTGTTACAGGCTTGTACAAATTCATCCAACAATTGCGAACCCGGCACTTCGTATGTAACACAAGAAAAAAGCTAGTAGATGCGAAGACTATCGAGATCTTCGAATCCTTTTCATTTCTTCTGAAAGAAAACAGTGAACTTTGTTAATAGGCAAAACCATTTTTATAATCGTTTGTGATCCTTGTCGACACATATAGGCCAACATAGAATCATGTAAAACACCGTTGGACTCACGCTTACCTAATTGTGCTGACATATGTGTGACACCATTGCTCACCTTATCCACTTTTGGCATGCCTTTTGTCATCAAAGTTTTGCATGCATTGTGTTCCGGTAATGGAGAACTTTGGGATCCGATGAGAGGTTTGTCTTCTTATGAACCTCAGCTCGATTATCCTAGTTAGTCCATGAGGGATTCACACTATTTGTTGTGCTTACATCTAAATTCAACCTTGATAGCTAATGTGCTTATTAGACTTTGAAATTCAAACATGAGCCTATTTTCGTTAAACCATACAAAAAGGGTGTCAATCATCAAAGGAATTATTTGTAACACCCTGGCCCCTTCGGACCGGTTGCTGTCACTCCTGGCAGCCCAATAAGATCTTTAGACTAACCCAACAGACTAACAATAGTCTTTGCTGCGCACTTTGTGCTCACTCGTGCGCACCCGGTATCCACTTTTTGGTTGGTCACTCATCCTCAAATTGCTATAGGCCAAGCACGCTTAACCTCAGAGTTCTTTTCAGATGAGCTTCCGAAAAAGAAGTTGCAACTTGTTGGTATGAGTATACTATCCAATTAAGCCATGCGCCAGGGTCTCACATACACCCTCGTCGATCAACCACAAGCCAGGAACGTCCCCTCTTGGCACACGTATGTGCGTGCCATATCGTGTCCACTCCGGGACACACGCGCCATGCTCCACATGCCCTCCATTGTCCCACACACGTCATGTAACCGTGAGGATCGATCGGCTCTGATACCACTTGTAACACCCTGGACTCTCCTGGCCGGTGGCTGTCACTCTTGGAAGCTAAATATGATCTTTAGACTAACCCCACAGACTAATATTAGTCTTTTCTGCGCACTTTGTCCTCACTCGTGCGCACCCCGTACCCATTTTCCGGTCGGTCATCCATCATCAAATTGCTCTAGGGCAATCACGTTTGATCTTAGAGTTCTTTTTAGACGAGCTTCAGGAAAAGAAGTTGCAACTTGTTGGTATGGGTATACTATCAATCCAATTAAGCCATACGCCAGGATCTCACATTATTGCTATGTGCCAACATTCTCGCCCCAAAATAATTTCCAGGAGAAGGAGCTTGTGAGACAGCGGCTTCTTCTAAACACCCACTTTCAGCCCAATCTGGTATCCAAACACCACCCAGCAACTGTATACCATTAACTACTCATACATGACAGTCAAAGAATCTCTAAGGATGGCCACTATAGTTTCTTGGTTTCCAAGAGTGGTGCTCAAGAACTGACAAGTTGATTCATTCATTCTGTGGTTTAACAGCTGCAAAAAATGCCAAAAAACAATAATCCAAGAAAACAAGGGTTAGCGTCATTTCATCAGCTACACCTGAAGCACATGTATGTTCTTTACTTGTTTTTTCTTAGCCGCTAACATATCATATGAGCTGCTAATTTCATAAGATCGATCGTGGGGAGTAAAAGAACTCGAATGCAAATCAAGATAGAGATCATGGACTATTCGTGCAGGTTTAGGTGTTATGGTATTTGCTACCGGTTGGCCATGTTTATAAACTAGACTATGTACTATTGTGCTTTAACGATGTTATATTGCCTTGCCACTGGACATCATTTTCATCCTTATAGTATTTGTGCATGAGTACTATGATTAACCAAAAAACAAAAACAAAGACATGTTTCTCTTTAGGTCCCTTCTTGTCTGTTTACAGCCTGAAAAAGAGGTATATCTATCATGCGATGTTACTGAGATTGTGTATCCTAATAGAAGATTATGATCTTTTGCAAAACTGCAAATATTGATCGACCTAAGATCCGCTTGAGCATTATGTTTCATACTACTTTTGTCATTTGTCGCTCAAGAAACGACAATGCCCTGCCCTACGAGACAAAACAGAACCAGAGGAAGAGCATACTCATAGATAGTTGTGTTTAGGACGTAGCTTCGTTTTTGCCTTATTTTTGCACCTCAATACTGTTTCCTTCTCAACCTTGATGAGTACTAGATTAGTCTGCCAAAGCATACTACACTATGAAACAGAGGGAGCAGATAAATGCGGCGTGCGTCCGGACGTCCGGTCGCGGCAGAAAAAAGGGAGGCCGCCTCAGCCAGCCAGCCAGCCAGTGGAGGCGCAGGGCAGGTACGGCGGCCGGCGCGTGCGTAGCGCGGCAGACCGTAGCGACGCGGGCGCGCGCACCCGGCACGGCCTGGGCGTCCGCTGCGCCGGCCCCGATAATTGATCGAGCTTTACGTGACACCGGCCGGCCGATCGATGGATGGAGCGGCCCGGGCGCCCGGCCGGCCCGACCTTTTTGGGTGCTGTCTGTCTGTCTCGGTGCGCGCTGCGGGAAGGCAGGCGGGAGGGCCAGCCGGGTGCGCGCCAGTCAGGCGGCCGGCCCCGGCGCGGGGCGCAGGCAGGCGGCCAACCAGGGAGACACACACGCAGACGCCGGGGCGGGGCGGGCCGGGGGGGGGGGGGACGGCAGCACGTAAACGGCAGCCAGGGGGCGTGGTTAATTTGTGGCAACAGAACACAACCCCACTGGCAGGGCGCGGCAGGGCAGTGCGCCCAGCTGGGGGTGTCCCGGTCCCGCGCGTCGGAAGATCCAAGGGGCGCTGACGTGGGCCTATGGCTTTTCGTCGGCCGTACCCCCCGTTCTGCTCACCTCCTTTTTATGGGAAACGTTTCAAGCTGCTGCGCACGGCTGTGGCAGGTAGCGAGGCTGGTAGATCTGAAACACTCACTTGTCCGCATTGTGGTAGAGTTCACAACTCTAGATAGTGAAAATGCAATAGAGAAAAACAAACATCATCGAAACACATATTCGCTAGAGATCTAAAGTCTATTATTGAATATGGATGTTGGCAAAGCTAATAAGAAACTAACAAAAGTATTTTGATTTGAAATGCTCGTTTTGAGAGCAGTGACTCTTTGAAGTTCCCAAGTCAGACTTTAGAACTTCAAAGAGTAATTGCTCCCGAAATGATAAATTGGGGTTGAAGCGATCTTCGGCCATCTAGCTAGGCTAAGCTTACATCTTCTCGTGATACAAAAGAAGCAAGGTCAGGATGACTCGACCTATAGTTCGAGTTGTAGGACGCTTGTCCTTTTAAAAGGTTAACATTCCCTCATTAGCAAGAACGCTTGTCCTTTTGTTCAAACTCCAAAATTAACATGAACACAAAGTAGGGGTCCAAGTCCGAGTGTGTGTGGATCGCTCCTGTGGCGGCGTGGCCAAACAACTTACCGTGGTAGCCAGACTAGAAATATATTCGCACAACCAGGTCATTAATTTTATCTCTTCCTGCAATTTGCAACATGCACGGCATGTACTGCTTGACAGAAACAACGCTTTGTGTGCTGCTAACCTGACGTGCCATACTCAGACGGCCGTAGCTAATACCAGAGGGCGAAAGTACACGTACGTTTCCTTAGTAGTACGGCTGCTAGCTGCTTGGTACACTGCAAGCTAGCTTTAAGTCCGGCACCCGTACAATTTAATTGTACGCTTGTGCTGCTTACGGATCATTTTTTGTTGTTGCGAATTTGTGCTTACGGAGCATAAAAGTGTTCTCTTCGTGCTAGCTTTTTTTTCTTCTAGGATACAACTTGGGAGGTGTATCAAACACATAGAGGACTTTGTGCTAGCTTGGCCACAACATTATGGTCAAAGGAACGGTCGATATTACATGCATGCATAATAATTAACAAGACAAGATTAAGAATGGAACACGGACGTACTTAGTACTTAGTGAACAATAAGCTATAGCTAGAGGAGGGGAAAATATATAAGCGGATTAGGCTAGACGACGACATGCATGTTGAGCTACTAGCTTCTTTTCCTCTTGGCGCCGGCGGCCGCCTCGCCCTTGTGGACGTCGACTTCCTCGTCAGGGGCCGGCGCTGCCGCCGCGGTGATCTTGGTGAGAAGGTCGGCGGCGGTTTCGGCGAGGACGAAGATGTTGCGCGCTGCGTCGTCGATGAAGCCCTCCTCGACGCCCTTGTCGAACAGCGAAAGCAGGCTGTTGTAGTAGCCGTCCACGTTGAGCAATCCCACCTAATAATAATGCAAATCAAAGATCACAGACACACCAACCGTACGTTGCGATTAGTTACAAATGCGTCATCGCTTTCGTAATTAAGTTGGGAAAATCAGAGCTATATAGCTAGCTATGTACTAGCTAGTGGGATTGATTAGGGCATGATGAGGGGGCGCCCTACAATGGCGATGCCAACCAATATCTACACACATTGAGATCGACCACGTACTGGCTGGCCCCGGCCGGCGGCAATACTCCATGAGATCGATCGATGGGAATAATGCATGCAAGAGAGAGATGTGGCGGTTAAATACGACAAGCTTACAGGTTTGTTATGGATCCCCAGCTGCGCCCACGTTATGATCTCCAACAGCTCCTCGATCGTTCCATAACCGCCTGCACGCATGCATGTACGTTTTAGCTAGTTGCTCCAGAAATGAGTCGCAACGACGCAAGAACAGGCATGTTTCTTCAAAGTAATTAGCACATGTCGATCGATCTTAAACTTTTGTTGTTTAACTTCACACACAAGTACTAGTACTATGCACGAGTTGAGTCGCATATAGTGTGGGTAATTAAGAGTGGCAGTACTGCGTGACGTAGCGTACCTGGCAGGGCGATGAAGGCGTCCGAGTGTTTGGCCATTTCTGACTTGCGCTCATGCATGTCCCTGACCACTTTCACCTCTCCCAACGTCTCCCCTGACACCTAGCAAGAGGGCCGGCCGTACGTACGTACAGATAGCAGTACATGTGCACATTCAAAACACACGTTTCATATACTGGAGTAGTATGTGTAGTGTAGTAGTAGTAGTAGTAGTAGGCTTTAATCAGATGGGGCGCGCATGCATTTGGTTCAGAGATCGAGTGGCCAGGGATTACACATGTCTACCAGCTGGAGAGATTCGCGTACCTCTTCGGGAAGGAGAGCGCTCGGGATGACCCTGCACAGGCATGAGGCTAGCTAGATCGGGTTAACCAGAAGCTATAGGTAGCTAGGTCGATGTGTAGTGCTGGATTTACGTACCCAAGAACGTGGCGGCCGCCGTCGTGGACGGCCTTGGACACGAGGCCCATCAGGCCGCCGCTGCCGCCGCCGTAGACAAGGTCGAGCTTCCTCTCCACCTGCAAATTAAAGGAGATGCCGAGATGGGAAGTCAGAAACGGTGGAGATCGAACGAGTGGAAGCCTGCAGCTAGCGCTAGAGAGACATGTATTCTCTGGGTTCAAGGTCGCTGCGTGCGCGGCTACTGGTCTCTCTACTAAGCTCACCAGTTGTTTTCCAAGGTCGAGTGCGGCGGCGCTGAAGGACGGCCGGTTCCCCGGCCTGCTGCCGCAGAAGACGCAGACAGCTCGCACAGGCCCCCGGACACTGCCGCCGCCCTCAGCAGCCTTCTCCTGTTCCTGGTTCGCCTCCTCCATCTGTTGGCCAGGTAGAAGGAGGGGGCAGAGGGCAGAGGGAGGATAGATGAGACTATGAGAGTGGGTGCTATCAGCTATGGTGGCCGGCTCTCTTGCTTGTGAGGTCCCCCCCGGTGCCTATTTATGCAAAAGCCGTTGTGCATGCTATTCGTATAATTGAGCTCCTACAGAACCATTACTACTTGCCTAATGAAAATCACCCCGGCCTTTTCCAATTTTTCTCCCACATCCCAACCAGCTCTCTTTTGGACCACCAGCTCCGGCCGGTATCTCTTGCTACTCTCCCTTTTTGGAAAGTCTAAATTTTAAAACTTGATCGTGTTTACAAAACAAGGCACCAATATTTATGCCACCAAATTTGTATCGTCAGATTCATGAATAAATGTATTTTCATTATATGGCTATTTGGTTTCATAAATATTATTATATTTTTGTGTAAACTTGGTCAAAGTTTAAAATAGTTTGACTTTCTAAGAAAAGTGGGAGTACACTCTTTCATGAATGGAGGGACTAATTTTTAACACGACCATGATAATACTCGAACACTGATGTAAGGCAACGAGTCAAAAAAAAACATCAAGAAACAGAGCACGTAGAATATATATAAATGGAAAACCATGAAAATATAGGAAATAAACACCTACACTGTGTTTGGATGTTGGAAAATATGTTTGGAATTGAATTGGGCTGAAGATTCCACCAAGATGAAAAGGAAATGGCCTCGATTTCCTATTCTGGCGTTTGGATGTGCAATGAATTTTCTGTTGGAATCCAAGGGTAGTACCCAATTCCAAATCATGTTTGGATGTACAATACAAGGAATTGAATATTTTTTGAGATTTGACAATGTAAACTTCTCTACACATTTATGCACAATAGTATATGGTTTCTATATTATTTCAGGACCGAGGTGGTACTAACTCCTGTAGGAATCTGCAGTTCACATAGATCAAATTAGGTGTTCTTCCAAGAAAAGAGTTGCAACAACAAATCATTGGAGAAGAAGAAGAGAAAGCACAGACTGTCGGCAGGAGGAGGACCAGGGAGCCGCCTCCAGCGACCTAACACGGAGGGTCGAGCTCCCATCGGCGCTAGGGGAGCGAGGTTGCCGCCGCCATAGGTTAGGGTTTAGGGGGCGCCCCAAGCCGCCACGAGAAAGAAGGTGAGGAAGGAAGGGAGAGGGAGAGCATGCCAGGCAGAAGAGAAGACCGTGGGGGAAGGGGAGGGGCGGGGAAGGGGAAAGGCGAGGAGCTCACCGGCGGCGCATCTGGGAAGAGGAGGCGGGGCGGGCGGGGTGCTTTGCGAGGAGAAACTATCAGGAGCGGGGGAAGGGTCGCGTCTGGGAGTTTCCATGCCCTTTCCGAGCCCGTCCGCTCGGAAACTCCCAGGACAGGGCGCACGCGCGCGGAAGGGCATCTCGGAATCGGTCACTCTTTCCACGCGTTAATTCCCAGGCCCTTCCAAATGGTTGAATTAGCCCTACTAATTTCAGAATTCCAATTCCAAGCATATTTTCCAACATCCAAACACAGTGCTAGCGATTAGGATTTCTTCTTCAAGAAGGGAGAACACACTTGCATCCATGTCGTCATTTGTGCCAGGAATATGATTTTCATCCTGAATGCAGAGTCCAAGCAACCACGGCTAGAAAACAAGAATGGTCTTCAACACGGTAACTTTGCAAATTTGCCGCTGCTAGGT
Organism: Avena sativa; assembly: GCA_916181665.1. Taxonomy (NCBI): domain Eukaryota; kingdom Viridiplantae; phylum Streptophyta; class Magnoliopsida; order Poales; family Poaceae; genus Avena; species Avena sativa. The sequence goes on from OV702296.1 coordinate 294,407,233, forward strand.
CCAACGAAGGGTAGAGAGTGGATTTCACCCGTTTTGTGATGTGGTGTTCCATTTTACCATCCTGGCAGTGGATCTCCCTAAAGTTGTGCGACCCATGGAGCTATTGCGGTGTGATGAGTGGATTTTATATTGTGTTTTAAGTATAATTTACGTTTGTAAAACCACTCATCTCATGCTCCATCTAATTATTATGCCTATTGTATATGATTACTTGTTTCCATTTATATTTCATGTGAGTGCTACACAACTATCAGTTTATTAGGATTCTATTAGTTTTTGTTGGCCTTGGTTTATGTTTAGGTGCAATGGAAAATTTTGAACAAAGCACGGCGAAAAGAGCCAAGAGGATGCAATATAAAGGACTTACATGCACCAGACTTAACCATACAGAGTGTGGAGAAGTATTATTTTTTCTTCAACACAAAATAAAGATCCAAATCCATGATGTTGTAACCCTCATCCATAAGAATCCAACGAACCGAAGAACACCTCATCTGAGTCTGTATGAAGAAATGACATCCACAACACGAAAATCATCTACAAGAATAAAGGGCACTGGTACGAACACAACGACTGTATCAGATGACTATACCACCCTCAGATAGGTCTGGAACGTCAAACCAAACCTCATTTATGAAGGGTCGGGAGGCATATTCGAAGGGACACTCCAAATACACCAAACCGGCCTCAAGGAGCCTATTTAAGGTGGTGAAATCCTAGCTGTCACATCCAATCCATCTGCACACTTCATCTCCATTAAGCCTCCTCCATCTCTATCACCCATAAGGCGTAGCCACCATGCCACCTCAAGATCCATCTACATCCACCTCAACCTTGAAGGAAGGCTAGGGAGGAAGAGACCAAGGAGCCACCACCGAGGCGCCGCCTATGCACCGCCACCCACATCGCTGACGCCATTGCCATCATTATCGTCCTTGATCCTTCTTCCTTCCCCATCATGGTCTTTGTGATGGGTCGTAAGATGACTTGAACCCCTAATGTTATGATTACTTGAGTATTTTTGGATGGTATGACGATCTAGTATCTATGGTTATGTTTATTCAATGTGTTGCTCTAATCATGTTATTATCTTAGTGATTGGAAATGTCTGATCAATTGGTTTAGTTGGAGATATCCAACTCCATAGGCCACACATGAATTAAATGTTTATTTTGTGCGAACCATTTGACCTCTAAGTGAGACGGCTGATATCTCTTGACAAACAGATACTTAAGGGGTTCGCAACAGAAAACAATAATTTTTCTAACTAGTGTATGCCAATTGCCAGGATCTATCTATGAGTTAATGATGCAAGAGCGAGAGGTTTCGCTGACATACCCTTATAGACCGAAAGCGTTAACGTTTACGATGAACGTAGATGATGTCGTTGAACTCGTAGCTGACCTCAAGGTCGCGTTGATCCTCGTTCAGGGACCAGGTGCCACAACTGGCAGCACCCTCGTGGATTCGCACACGTTCGATGCTCAACAAAGACTCTCAGTCTCTCTGATCTAGTCAAGATTGCGGCAGTAGATCTTTCAGATCGTAGATCCAGCAGAGCGACAACATGCTGGAGATGAATTCATCTCCCACATGCACAATTCCTTTTGGAACTGCGAGCACGAGAGCCAACGAGGGAGAAAACCCAAGAGGAAAATGCCTTAGGATTTGTGTTGTACATCCTTACATGTCCCCTCCTTATACAGGAGGGAGGTGTCGTGGTATTGCCGACGAGTACGTCATGGAGGGATCCTCACAGTACGTGTTTAGAGACGTGGGGGAAGGCAGACAGTTGATGGGTACGAGGTAACATAGCTTACCCAGGTTCAGATCCCACAACGGTGGCGGAATCCTACTCCTGCTATAAATTACTATAAGGGCAATACGCCGAGTTATAGAGATTGGCTCGCTGTGCGAGGTGTATGCTAATCGCTACTCGATTGTATGAGGTTGTGCCCTAAAGGCTCCCATAGGCCCGACTTATATAGTCGCCAGGTCCTAGGGTTACAGTTAAAAGTCCTAGCCGGACAGGTTACAGAGTCCTACGCTGACTATGACTACTCTAGTTTGTCTTGTACTCCAAGGCTCCGGGTATGTCAGTGACTCCAATCGTAGCCTTCCTTTATCCGGCATGGGCCTCTCTTCTGGATCCATCTAACTGGGCCGCCCAGCAGGCCATAGGCCATGCTACCAACTATGGGCCACCCGAGTTAGCCGGATAAGAGACATGCTATAAGGATACCCATATAGCATATCCCCAACAGTAGCCCCCGGAGAACTCCGAGATCTTGCACCGTCTTGCCTCTTCATGTTGAATGCTCCGTCTAGATGGATGTTGGCAAATCGTTAAGCAATATCTTGTAGTCCTCCCAAAGAACCCTGCAAAGTTTTCTCCGTCTTTAACTTGTAAGTCGCAGAAATGTTAAATCTTCCATCGTACTCTTCTATAGCCGGACTGGATCCGTCCATGCCGGAATCTTTCGATGTGACGGCTCGTCTGCCTATGTCAGCTAGGGCGACATAGACGTAGGTCAGCGACACCTCGTAACTCACACATGCAATCATGTCCGATTTTCCCGCGCGAGCGGTACTAACTGTTGGCAGCGACGGTTGGGACGTGGCGAAATTTGCGCGCATGTTCGCGAACACGTCGTCTACGTGGCAACCGTCCGATCAAGCTACACGAATCTTGATGCTGGAGATCATAAATAGTAACCGCGGTGGAATTTTTACTTTTCACCTCATTCTCCCCTTGCATCGTCTTCTTCCTCCAGCGAGCACCCCCTCGAGCTCTCCGCGCAACCTCGCGAAAAAACCCTAGCCTCAATTCTCGCCAGTCACCTCCAAACTTGCGCAATGGCCAGCAGCAGCTCTACTCCTTCCATGGCGGCGTCAGGCGAAGCCGCGGCGAAGCCGGCGAGCTCCGTCGTCGTGCCCCTAGAGGGCCTGGTCATCCCCATCTCTGCGATGGTCGAGACCACCTATGGTGACCACAATCCAGCGGCGCTGGATCCGTTGGAAGAGGAACTTGACTCTCATAAAGGCGATTGGCGCGGTTCGGATATCACGGACCGCGACATCAAGGAACTGATCGCCGAAGGTTACCTTCCTGCGACGGAGGGGCTCGCCTGGCGGGCGGCACCAGCCGGCGAGGTGACACCTTCTCCCCAAGCCGGAGAAAAGGTGTACCTCAAAGCCCAACTGGTATGTGGCGTCTCCCTGCCCATCTCTAACTTCTTCCTCTTCGTCTTGAACCACTATGGAGTCCAACCCCAAAACCTTTCCTCCAATTGCATCCTAGCGCTTAGCAATTATGCGGCGCTCTGCGAGGGTTACCTAGGGATTAAGCCTAGTCTAGATCTCTTCGTATATTTCTTCACCATTAAGCGTGAAGCCGAAGCCAGTAAGGACGAACTTAGGAATTGCGGCACCATAAGCTTCAAGATCCGTCCTGGCCGGCGGTTCCCCGACATCGTCGGCCACGAGTCCTGCAAAAACTGGCAGCGCACTTACTTCTACGGTCCAGATATCCCTCTGGCTAACCGAGAAGTAACGTACCCGGACTTCGTTGATGGAGCCGCCGTCGAAGCCTCGACATGGAGATCCCAGGCCTCCCTTCCCTCCGACATCGACGCTTCCCGCGCTATAAGGCGGATAGAGTGATTCGTAGAGACGGGTTTGACCGGCTTGGACCTAGCCATGTGATGGTTCGTCAGTCGAATCCAACCTCTGCAGCACCGCTCGAAGCTGATGCACGAGTATACCAGCGACAGAAGGGATAGCCTCCGCATCTCCGTGGATAACTTCTCGAGCGACTCCGTCAAGCTTCGCCTCAAGGACATTGTCAAGGTGAAAGACAAGAAGCGTGGCTTCACCATCACCTACGACATGTTCGTAGACGACAAGTGCCCAAAGGTAACTGCTTATTTTCCGTGTATGACATATACTCCAGTTCTTCCATCTAGCAATTATCATCTCATCTAACATGGTGTTTCTTCACTTAATAGCTTAGCGACATAGATGAGGACAGCATGGCTCCTCAAATATATGACCCAAGGATGAAGGAAGTCACCGTCGTGTCCGATGATGATGCTCTAGTGGCACGAAAGCGGAAGAGCTCCACCTCTGATGCTGCCGACGGAGGCAAGAAGAAGAAGACGGAGGGTGGAGCCTCCAAAAAGACTACCGCCACCCTGGAGGCGGAGAAAAGAAAGACCACCGGGATCCCCTTTGCCAAAGCACCCCCTCTTGTGTAAGTCTCTTTCTCTCTGACATTGTCTATTTTTCTGTCTTGTTTCTGTACTTATACATTTTGTATGTTTCAGGAAGAAAGCCACGACCAGCCTAAAGAAGACCTCTAAAACATTGGGGGCTTCTAGAACTATCAAGGACATGTTGCATCGTGACGCGTCTCCCGCCATCGCCCCTGTCACTCCCTCCGTCAAGCCTTCGTCAGCCCCGATAAGCTCACAAACTAAGGAGGCATTTGGCCCTTCAGCCATGGAAGTGGACTCAGGTGCCTCTACCGAGGTCGCTGTTGTCGGTGAGCAGGCGACGCAGGAGAGTGCCGCCCACCAAATGGCTGAAGTTCCAGCTAAGGATGCCACTGGTAGCGGTAAGGCGGTGGTGGAAGCTGGTACTTCTGCCAAAGGCGGCGTCCTCGCCCCCCAAAAACCCATAGAGTTCCCGAAGATAGTCTATCCGATACTTATGCTAGGTAGCACTGCTCTGGTTCCTGGTGCGGCGCCGACATCTCCGATGTGCGGTCTTGAGGAGCTCCTTCGACAAGCAGATATCTTGCGAGGAAACAACATATCCTTTGGCAAGCTGCTGGCCGAGAGCGCTACCAATCTCAAGATCATTGCACTTGTAAGTTTTATTTGCCTTTTTTATTTCATATGAGTATCCCACTGTAGCCCCCAATCATTTAGGTGGAATGAATTATTCCGGCTAGATGCTTTTAGAGTAGCATACGCAGTATTTATAAATTTCAATACTATAGCCCCCAAGCCTCTAGTTGTAACTGAATTAGTTCCAACTAGATGCTTAAAGAAAAGCTAAGCATATATCCGAGTTAAAAACTTTATACTGTAGCCCCCCAAGCTTCTAGTCAAAAACTGAATTAGTTCTGACTAGATGCTCGAAGAAAGACCAAGCATATTGCTAAGTTAAAAACTCTCACTGTAGCCCCCGAGCGTCCAGGTGGAAACTTTCTGGCTAGATGCTCCAAGTAGACCAAACAACGTTTAACTTTTTCCTTTTTTCCATAGAACGAGAATGCTTGGAGGGGCATGGCCAACGACAAGTATCAGAAGATGCGCGCAAACTTGGAAGCTGAAAAGGGTAAAACTTACTTCTTGAAGGAACAGATCACCAAGAGCAAGCGTATGTTTTCTTTTTCGCATTTCGACTTGGTTTTGTGTCCACATTCTTTGAGTGCTTACTATGTACTTTGATTTCTCCGACTTTGTAGAATATGTTGCCAAGGCCAAGGACATTGTCGAGCAATCCAAGCACATTCAGCAGCTGGATAGTGAGAACAAAATCCTCAAGCAGGAGAGGCAGGACATGCTGAAGATGCATGAGGAGTCAATGAAAATATTGCATGATTCTGCCACCGAGGAAATGAACCGCTTGAAGGAGGAGATCTCAATTTTAAGAGATCAGAAGAAAGCTGCCGATGAGCAGAATGAACGCCATCATGAGGCGTACAAGCTCCTCCAACAAGAACGGGACTCCTTGGCGGATACCCTCTAGCAAGCTGAGGCCAGCATCTTCAGTAAGCTTTCTCCGTCTTGGATTCATATAGTCTGGATACTTTGAACTTTTGAACTCATGTGCTTCCTTGTCAAAATTTGTAGCTCCTATGGGTTTAACCCGGTCGCCTCCTCCAGCCAAGGAATGAATGGTTCTTGCCGGCAACTTCATCAACACCGCCATCGCGCAAGCAAAAGAGATTGCCAAGCCCCTCCAGATTAACATCAAGGCATCGGACTCTATGGCGAAGTACTCGAAGATCCTGCGCCGAGCCCCCGAGCGTATCACAAGCTGGAAAGCTTCATGTGCACGGGCTGGTGCGAGGATGGTACTGTCAATGGTGAAGGCACACTATGAAGATGCCGACATCGACACGATGACCTCTGGCATTCCCGACGTAGATGACGATGGCAAAGAGATTAATCATCAATCCATCTTGTCGTCACTCGCGGGCTATGACACCTGAGTCGCCGAGTTGGTTGACATCGATGTCTTCGTGCCTAGAAATATCATCGATGACGGCAACCAAAGCTCCTCCGAATCCCTTCACACAGCCGACTTCGAGGGTGACTCTCCTGCTGCTGATGATGCTGCTTCCAAGTTGCCTGCGCCAAAGGAGTGAAAAACAACTTGTAATATTTGTTTCACCTTTGATGTGTATGCGGAAAAAACTTTGTATTAACTTGAGGCGGCAAACAATGTTGTATGTCCTGCTACTTAAGAACCAGTTTCCAGCATGTATATATTTTTTAAGCAAGTGCTGGATTATCCATTACTTTGGTTCTTATGCTTGACTTTTCGTGAGTCGAAAGACTCGTTGTCGGAACTATGCGCTTAGGTGATGATGTCCAATGGCACCGTCAATAACCTAAGCACAAAATTTCCGATAATAAGTGTCGAAAGTCACTACTCCAGAATCCACATAAAAACGACAAAAAACGTGTAGACCAGAAAACTTAAGCTAACGCCCGTAGGCGGAATTTTCACAAGTGCAATCGCAAAACTTATGCATAAAGGTAATCCAAAAATAAACACTAAAGTAGGTAAAAGACTCAGAAAATATGAGTGAACCAGAGAGCTTTATTTCATTGATCATATAAGAGGTACACAATTAGATAAAAATGCTAAGTGTAAAAAGGACGTAGTTGTGTTATATTCCATGGCCGATCAAGCTCCAGACAGTCATCATCCGGGTCACGTCGCTTACGCTTATGATCCTCGTTGGGTCTATCCTTCAGTTCACGATTGTCAACGAGATAGTAAGACCCATTGAGTAGCGCCTTGCTTATGATGAACGGTCCTTCCCATGGCGGGGATAATTTATGTGACTTCTTCTGCTTAAGTCGGAGCACCAAATCCCCCTCTTTAAACGAGCGATGCCAAACGCGGAGACTATGGTAGCTGCGTAGCTTCTGCTGATAGATGGCGGATCTTTGGCATGCCAAAACATGCTCCTCCTCAAGAAGGTCCACATCGAGGCGTCTAGATTCTTCAGCGTCATCTTCGTCGTAGGCGGCGACTCTTGGTGCATCGTGAAGGATGTCGGAAGGTAGGATGGCTTCTGCTCCATATACCATGAAATAAGGGGTGTAGCCAGTGGATCTGTTGGGTGTAGTTCGTAAACTCCACAACACAGATGGAAATTCTTCCGCCCAGGCTCCAGCTGCTCTATGTAGCGGTGCCTCAAAACGTGGCTTTATTCCCTGCAGAATTAATCCATTGGCTCGCTCTACCTGACCATTGGATTGCGGATGTGCCACAGATGCAAGGTCAAGTCGGATGCCTTTCTCCCAACAATAAGCTTCCACTTCTCCGAGTGACAAGTTGTTGCCGTTGTCGGTGATAATGCTATGTGGGATACCAAATCTCACCACTAAATCTCGGATAAACCTTAGGGCAATTGCCCCATCAAGCTTTCTAATGGGTTTAGCTTCTATCCATTTAGTGAATTTATCAACTGCTACTAGCAGATGCGTAAACCCACATGGTGCCGTTTGTAACGGTCCCACCATGTCTAGCCCCCAGACTGCAAATAGCCAAGTTATTGGTATTGTTTGCAATTATTCAGCAGGAACATGTGGTTGTCGGGCATAATACTGGCATCCCATGCATGTCTCAACCAGCTTGTCGGCGTCCGCCTTCGCGGTCAGCCAGTAGAATCCTTGTCGGAAAGCTTTCGCGACCAACGATCGAGGAGCGGCGTGATGCCCGCAATCTCCGAGATTGATTTCGCGTAGGATTTCAATTCCTTCTAGCTGGGAAACGCACCTTAGGTACACACCAGTAGTGCTCCTTTTGTAGAGTTGTCCATTGATTATGGTATGGCCCTTTGCTCGACATACTATTTGCCGTCTTTCAACTTCCTCGTCAGGCAATGTTCTGTGTTTGAGGTATTCCATGAACGGTTTTGTCCAAGCCGGAGGGACCTTTGCCACCATGTGGACGAAAGAGTCAACTCTATCCAGGTTGTCGATGTCAGCTCTCTTCATAGATGGTGTGCGCAGATGCTCTAGGAAAACTCATGGTGGAATTCGTTTGCGCCCTGACCCAAGCTTAGACAGCAGATCAGCCGCCTCGTTTTGCTCCCTAGGTACATACTTGACTTCGTAGCCCAAAAAGCTCTTGGCTATCTCGTCCACTTCGTCTCGGTATGCCGCCATCATAGGGTTCCGCGCATTCCAGGTGCCAGCCACCTGCTGGGCAACCAAGTCGGAATCTCCATAGCAAACTATGCGCTTGATGCCAATATCCTTGGCTACGCGTAATTCGTGAATGAGTGCTTCATACTCCGCCATGTTGTTCGTAGCCTCGAAGTGGATCTGCAGAACGTAGTGTAGCTTGTCGCCAGTTGGTGACTGTAGCAATACACCAGCCCCGAGCCGTTGAGCAGCTTTGATCCGTCAAAGTGCATCACCCAGTACTCTGGTTCCGGCAACAGAGTAGCATCGGGCATCTCCGTACAATCTGCAATAAAATCCGCCAGGGCTTGTGACTTGATAGCATCGCGTCGCTTGTAGGTGATCTCGAAGGCGGCAAGTTCGATGCCCCACTTCGCGACCCTTCCTGTAGCGTCGCTGTTGTTAATGATGTCAGACAATGGAGTCTTGCTCACCACTATGATTGGGTGCTCCTGAAAGTAATGCCTCAGCTTCCGAGAAGCAAGGAATACTCCATAAGCTATCTTCTGGTAGTGCGGGTAATGCTGCTTGGACTCTGTCAAGACCTCGCTTACATAGTAAACTAGCCGTTGAACTCCATGCTCATAGCCTGGTTCCTTCCGCTCTACCACGACGACGATGCTGATTACCCGATTGGTTGCCTCCATGTAAAGTAACATGGGCTCTCCAGGCTCAGGTGCTGCAAGGATAGGCGCTGAGGAAAGAATCTCCTTGAGCTCCTTCAATGCTGCATATGCCTCGTCCGTCCATGTGAATTTGTCCGCCTTCTTCAGCAACTTGTATAGTGGCAGGGCCTTTTCTCCAAGTCGGATGACGAACCGACTAACTGCTGCAACACAACCGGTTAGTCGTTGAATGTCCTTTAGGCATGTCAGACGGTTAATGTTTAAGATGGCCTTGATTTTCTCCGGGTTGACCTCGATTCCATGCTGGGAAACGATGAAGCCCAACAATTTGCCGGCTGGAACCCTGAAGACGCACTTCTTAGGGTTAAGCATCATGTTGTATTTTTGGAGATTATCAAAGGTTTCTTTTAAGTCGGAGATTAAGTCATTTGACTTTTTAGACATCACCGCAATATCATCCATGTAGGCGTGAACGTTCTGGCCAATTTGGTCGTGAAGGCAACGTTGCATTGTCCGCTGATACGTAACACCTGCGTTTTTCAGCCCAAAGGGCATCGTGACATAGCAAAACGTGCCGTATGGAGTAGTGAACAAAGTGGCCAATTGGTCCGACTTCCTCATCTTGATCTGGTGGTATCCTGAGTATGCATCGAGAAAACACAAAAGTTCCGAGCCAGCCGTCGAGTCAATGACTTGGTTAATGCGAGGCAAAGCGAACGGATCTTTGGGACATGCTTTGTTCAAGCCGGTGTAATCAACGCACATTCTTAATTCATTGGTTCCCTTTTTCAGGACAAGTACAGGATTTGCCACCCATTGGGTGTGAAGGACTTATCAGATAAAACTAGCCTTAAGTAACCTAGCTATCTCTTTGCCAATGGTGCGTCTCTTATCATCTCCAAAGCGTCATAGAGGTTGCTTCACTGGTTTGGATTTTGGATCTATATTTAAGTTGTGCTCGGCAAGTTCCCTAGGTACACCTTTCATGTCGGCAGGTTGCCAGGTAAAGATGTCCCTATTCTCACGGAGGAACTCGACGAGCGCGCTTTCCTATTTGGGATCCAGGGTCGTCCCAATGGCGGTGGTCTTGGAGGCATCGCCTACCACAAGTTCCACCAGCTTGGTCTCGATGGAGGCCTTGAATGCAGGAGCTGAGTCGGAGATCCGCTTCTTCGACGCGGGCATCTCTGAGTCATCGACCTTGCTCTGGATCTCCTTGAATTCCTCGCTATAGAGGACAGCTTCCGTGAAGGTTGCTTCATTAATCTCGCAGTCCCTTGCCTTGGTAAAGCTTCCGGATACGGTGATAACACCGTTTGGTCCAGGTATCTTGAGTTTGTTGTAGACAAAGCATGGCTTGGCCATGAACGTGTGGAATATGTCACGACCAAATATAACGTGGTATACGCTCCTGAAGGGGACCACCTCAAAGGTCATGCGTTCTTGGCGGTAATTATTAACATCACGAAAGGCGACCTGAAGTGTGATGCATCCAAGGGACCGAGCCTCTCGACCAGGTACTATGCCGTGGAAGATGGTGTTGGTCCGCCTTAGGTTTGCCTCCGTCAAGTTCATCTTCTGTAGTGTATCTAGGTACATGATGTTGATGCTGCTTCCACTATCCACCATACACTTGGTGAACTCATTGCCGTCAATCAAGGGGTTGATGACCATGGCGTATTGGTTATCCGTAAGAATAAGTTCTGGGTGGTCCATCCTATCCCAAGTGATTGGAACCTCCAACCAGCGTAGGTACTGGGGAACTGGGGGCAGAGTAGCCATCAGGATCCTCAAAGAGGTTTTCTGTTGTCGGGTGGAGGGGGTGCCAAGGAAAGTGTGGTAAACTGGTGCCTTCTTCACGAAGGGGTTCTTCCCTTTGTCGTCGCTCTTGGCGGCGTGCTTGGGGTCAACGTCCTCGTCCATGTCACTTGAATCCTTAGACTACTCCTCCTTATTCTTTCCCTTGCCCTTGCCTCGCGGTATGTTCTTCTGACTTCGCTTGTAGCCGGACTCCGGGTCTTCCTTGAGGTCGTTGACGAACTTGCAGTGTCGATTGGTGTGAGTGGCTTTGCCGTTGACATCGAGGTGTACGAGGCATGGCATATCGCAGTACTCTTCGTAAGTTTGGGGAACACGGTGCACTACCGAGGTGGTTTCACTTTCTCGTTGTTGTCCACGACTAGCTCCCCTTCCTCGGCCACGTTGTCTGCCATCGCCTCGTCCTGCAAAAGTCATGGCGACCATGTCGGTAGATTGCTTTTCTTCTAGAGCGGTTTTCCGCTTTGTACTGTTGTTCCTCTGAGCTTGAGTTGGAACGGCCGTTGCTGGTAGGGAGCCACGAGCATCGTCATCGGCAGCGGCGAACTCACTGGCCAACTGAATCATCTGATTCAAGTCAAGCTGGTGGTTGTCCTGCAAGCGTTTCAGCTTATGTCGGAGCAACGTTCCCCTTTCTAACCCATCGATGAAGGCGGGCATAGCGGTCTGAGCGTGCACTCCTGCGCAGGAATTCTTCATGTCCAGCCAGCGGGAGAGGTAGGCACGAGATGTCTCGTCTTTCTCTTGCACGCACCGCTGTAGATCGCCAAGAGTGCAGGGGCGTTTGTAAGTACCCTCGAAGTTCTTGGTGAACGCCTCTTGCATGTCCAACCAATTGCAGATGGATCTCTTCGGCAAGTCGTCAATCCATTGACAGGCCGTGCCCACCAACATCAATGGGAGGTACTTGACGGTGATGTTGGGGTTACCTCCGGCAATCTCCACCGCGTTGCCGTAGTCCTGCAACCATGTAGCTGGCTTGGCGGTGCCGTCATAGGGCTTGATGGTCTTGTCAATTCGGAAACCTTTGGGGTAAGTTGCGGACCGTATCGCAGGTCCAAAGCAACATGGTCCTAGGTATGGTCCTTCCCGGGCCTCGTGGATCTTATCGATCCGTGAACGTGCATCGTACGGCTCCGGGTTCTTCTTCTTCTTGTCAACAGGGGATGGGCTGCGTGAACGACGCGGACCTCCTCCGCCATGGTGACTGCTAGGTGGCGACGGAAGCGGAGGTGGCGATGGGTTAGCCTTCTTGCTGTTACCCTCCTGCGATGCCTCGCACTTGTCTCTGTTGCTTGTCGGACACGGAGGGTCGTGGCGTGACCTGCTCTTGTGTCCTTGGTTGCGCTCTCCATCATGACGGGTCTGCTTCGTGTTGTCGCGGATGACGATGCCGCACTGCCTTGTCCAGCGTAGTAGGCGGAGCTCGTCCAGGTTGATCTTCATCCATCACCGTCCCAATGGTGACGAACACTTCTCGGGACGCGATGGTGTTCTTGGTTTGCTCGTCGCGCGTGTACTCCTCCTCCATCTCCTGTATGGCGGAGTCTAGTTCTTCTGGACTGAAATCTATCTCCTCTGAATCTGCACTGAAGTCGGCATAAAGCGCGTCAATCACAGAGTCGGAGGGTGCCAGGACTTCTTCGATGATGGGCGGTGGAGGTGCAATGGCAGCAACGATGACTGGAGGTGGTGGTGCGGCTGCGACGATGACTGCCGGAGGTGGCAGCGGCGGTTGCTGAGGCGGCAGTGCTCCGCCAATGAGCGCGAGATCCGTCTGAGCTACCCCGTCGGCCTCCATGTAGTTGTTGACGGTGTTCACCATGCTTTCAAAGGTGATACAGCCTGAAGCCTGCTGCCGTCTTAGAGAATGTCGGAGTAGCGTTCCCTAATCCAGTCCTTCCACAAAGTGATACATAGTATCATCATTGGGGTAGTGGGGCAGATCGGCTCGGATACGGAGCCACCCGGCAAGGTAATCGTGGGGGTTTTCACCCTCTCTCTGAATGCAATGCACCAGATTGAAGATGGTAACCACACCGACGAACTTGGATCTATGCTATCCAGACGCACGGGCGAAGCCAGCGGACTTGCAGCGATCTTCCACCGTTATATCCTGCACAGGGGCGGTTTGGGTGGGCCTTGAATTTTTTCGATCTTTGTCGGCAAACTCCAAAGAGAGATCCGACGTCGATCCTTCCGCGAACGTATCCTGCCCGTAGGCGGTCCGTGCGGGCCTTGGTTCTCCTCTGACCCCAGGGAACTAGTGCCCGAGTCAGTTTTGCCAATGAAGAGGTGGATGTCTCCGATAGGAACGATCGAACACCGCGTAGGGTTTGTCTTCGCCGGGATCTAGAACTCGTCGGGAGGGACAATCGGAATGTTGCCGGAGAAGAAAACGAGACCGATGGCTACGGTCTCGCCGATTCCCGCGAAGATCTTAGTCCTCGCCCGCTGAAGAGCCTGAAGCGCCTCTTGCCCCACGGTGGGCGCCAACTGTCGTGGTATTGCCGACGAGTACGCCATGGAGGGGTCCTCATAGTGTGTGTTTAGAGACGTGGGGGAAGGTGGACGATTGACGGGTACGAGGTAACACAGCTTACCCAGGTTTAGATCCCACAATGGTGGCGGAATCCTACTCCTGCTATAAATCACTATAAGGGCAATACGCCGAGTTATAGAGATTGGCTCACTGTGCGAGGTGTATGCTAATCGCTACTCGATTGTATGAGGTTGTGCCCTAAAGGCTCCCATAGGCCCGACTTATATAGTCGCCAGGTCCTAGGGTTACAGGGAAAAGTCCTAGCCGGACAGGTTACAGAGTCCTACACTGACTATGACTAGTCTAGCTTGTCTTGTACTCCAAGGCTCTGGGTACGTCGGTGACTCCAATCGTAGACTTCCTTTATCCGGCATGGGCCTCCCTTCTGGATCCATCTAACTGGGCGGCCCAGCAGTCCATAGGCCATGCTACCAACTGTGGGCCACCCGGGTTAGCCGGATAAGAGACATGCTATAAGGATACCCATATAGCATATCCCCAATAGGAGGAGAGGTGACTTGGAGGAGGGGCGGCGGCCATAGGGGCCCACCTCCCTGTTGGGGTTCCGGGAAGAAAATCAAAAAATTGCTACGCGGGAACCCTGATTGCTCAAGATCTATCTACTAGTAATGCAGTAACGGCCGAGAGGTTTTGGATACATACCCTTGTAGTCCAAAAGCAGTTAATATTCCGAGGGGAACGTGGTTGATGTAGTCGTGCTCATAGCCGATCTCAAGGTCGCGATGCTCCTCGCAGGTCACCCCTTGCTCCATCATCATGCAGCAATCCGGCTTACGACATCACAGTCCCCCAAGTGTTGCACCTCGTAGGTTTATACACATACGGTGTACGACGAGAAACTCCGTCTCCCCGATCACGCCGGGAGTACGTTGCGGAAGTAGATCTCCAGCTACGGAATCCTCGCAGTGCAACGGTGTGCTACGGATGCGTTGTCTCTTGCACGAATAGCCCTGGGCCATGCCAGCACGCTGAGACAACTAGAGACAGAGAGATTGGAGAGGATGAGGAGTTCTCAACTCATGGGATCTATGTATTGGTGTGTTCTCCAAAGGGGAGAGGGGGCTCCTTATATAGGGGGGAGGGGAAACCCTTACCCATCCACCAAGGCTACTAGGCGGCGGCCCAAAGGAGGGGAAGGGGGCGGCGGCCAAGGGGCGCAGCCCTAGGGTGCCCCAAACCCTAACCCTAGCCGCCAGCTAGGGAGGGGGGCCGCCCTAGGCGCCAAACCCTATGCGCATGGGCCCTTCTCCCTTTCCGGTTTCCCTCATGGGCCCTTTTCCCTAAGGAAGTTGGCCCATTAGTGGAATAACCATTTAAATTAGATTTTAATATTAGATTTAATATTAATTACATTAATTAATATATAAATACATATTACCAAATCTGATTCGACCTGAAACAACTTCCGGTTCCCCTTGTATATCCTCCGAACAGTTTCGAAACATCCCGGAATAATTTCGGTCCTCTCACCAAAACTTTTTTGGTTTCCTTTCTTTCTCCGAACAACTTCGGATCTCTCTTCACGGAACAATTCTGGCTTTCTCTTTCTCTTATATGATTCCAACTTACGGATGATCTCAAGCTTGTCGCACCCTTAAGTGGATCCCCTCATGGGTCGGCAATAATATAGACATGACCAAGACTCTCTTGTGCCAACGATCAACATCGGGACCATGATGTCCATAATGACCACCTTTCCATTCCTAATTGACGATGTCGTTTGAACCGTAAATTTTGAGTCCATTTCCCTTTGTTACTTCGATACTACTTGTTCGATATTCGATTGTTAAGGTATCTCCATACCTTGTTTAATCTCGTTATCGACAAGTACTGTTTACTTGTTACCGCGATATTACATCCCTGTGACCTAGTCACATGTTGCAACATATATGGATGTAATCTCACCAAGTTGTCCTAACCGTATCTTACCCGTCACTGGGTGAACAAATCCCGATTTTGATGCATAGGCCTCAACCTGTTTCTCCGGATACCCAACATACACCTTTATAATCACCATTTCACTGAGTGACGTTTGATGCAGTTGAAGTAGCCTCGGGAGACAGTGATTAATATGATCTCATGGTCTAAAGAGAAGGAGACTTTGTTTCGGATTATTGCAACGATGAACTTTGTGACTTGATCATGTCACAATATTTTGAGGAATGTCCATCATATTATTCACCAATGATATGACCTCGTTGTCAACCAGCGCTATCACTTCATGATCAGGAAAATTTGATCATCATGTTGCCCAACGAACTAGTAATAGAGGTTACTAGGGACTTATGTTTCATATCACACATGTATCATTGTTTCCACTTGATACAGTTATAGCACAACATGAATTTATTACGAACTTATTGGGATATGACAATAATAAGCCTTTTATTATTTTCCTCTAGGGCATATTCCCTTTACTCCCCCCTTGCCAAACCTTAGGGACTGCTGGCCCCATCCTCCTTGGGACGGCGGATCCTCCACATGGGCCCTTTCCTCCGGAAGTGGCCCAATAAGGAGGGCAACCCAGAAATTAAATTTAAATTAGATTTTATTCATTAATTCCAAAAATTAATATTAAAATCACATTTAATCAATTCCCTATGATCCAAAACTCCCTCTTGATCACTCTGAACTACCTTCGGATTATCCTAGAACACTTCTGATTCTCTCATCTTTTTCTTCCGATGATCCTGATGATTCCAAAACGATCTCTAAGCATCATGGAACCCTTAAGTGTATTTCCCTATGGTCCAGGAACACAGAACACATGATCGAGACAACTCTCGGATCAATGATCATCAGCGGGATCTGGATACCCATAATGACCCATGCACCTTCCACGATATAAACGTCATTTGAACCATAAACATTGAGTCCAATTCCTTTTGTTACTTTGATACATGACTTGTCCGAGATTTGATCCTCGGTATCATCATACCTAGTTCAATATTTTATCAACAAATGCTACTTAACTTGTTCCCATGATATTCTATCTTCATGATCTAGTCATCCACTTCAGCTTCTTGGATGTAATCTCACCGAGTGGGCCCAGTGTATCTTCCCGTCATGATGTGTAATCATTGTGATCGTTCAAATGTATGGATGCAGTTAATACCAAAAATAATTTGACCAGAATTCTGGTATGCAACTAAATAGCAGTTTCTTGGAATTAACTCCTTGTTAAAGCTTGAATGCGTCTAGATAAGGATGTGGACGAAATAATATAGGAGTGTTTAAATGATTGTAAATAAGGATGTGAATACATATATATTAATAAATACATTAATTGGTAGTAAAAAAGGTGTGAATGTAACCACATAGGATAATTGGCTAATAATTAAAATATGTATAAACTAGCATGTTTATAAATTATGTGTTAATATGTACCAAACATTTATAGGATATGTGTCTACTTGAATAGTAATGGTAGCATAGAATTCTCTAATCAAATTTTACCTATGATATTTTTATTGACAATAAATTTTCTTGTATATAAGGGGAGGGGATAGTTCTGTACATATCTCACACTACTATGTCGTTAGCCAATTATAGGCATAAATCGCTACCATTTTCTAGATCATTGTTCTACCTACTTGTCGTGATAAGTTTCTTTCAAGTTACCTTAGTTAGTATGCCTAGGAGGGAGAGGCGGGTGGGCATCACTCACATCAATAACCGAAAAGAGCGTGACATCACTTCCCACAAGCGACGTGTCGGTTTGTTCAAACGTGTCGCTGACCTCTCTTCCCTCATAGGCGCTAGGGTTGGCATCATCCTACAAGAAGAAAATGAAAATTTGCACTCATTTGGTATGCCATCAGCCAAGCCAATTGTTCGATGCTGTCTTCTCGGGAACATCTCCATCTGTTGACAAGGAGAAAGCAAGCAAGATTGCACAACTACAAAGTGAATTGGCTCGGGTGGACATGGACAACATGACAAAGGAAAAAAAAGTCAAATCTCCTTCCGGCATATGAAGATGATCCAAGATGCTGAGAACTCAGGTATGACAACAAATCTTGTCTTCTCGAAGGAAGAAGATCTTAGTCTGACAGACTCTACAAACTCTACAATGACCTCTTGCAGGTCAAGGAGGGCAGTCAAATTCGATTGCCACAATTGCATCATGGCCAGGAAGCGAACATTGGCAGGCAATGCATGACAAGAAACATGCTGCCACCTGAAAGCCTATCATATGATCACCTGCAAACTAATCCTTTGTGGCAACATTCGTCGTGGTCTCACCATCTTCCGCAACAGCAGTTGCTTTCGGTTCCACTACCATCACCACCACAACAAACTTTGGCACCACTTCATATCGATGGCCTGTTCGGCTTTGATCCTTGTGGCTCTCCTGCCTCAGATAATGCATACCACAACGGATTCCTAGGGATGGATGCTTACTTGGGCTACAATGGTACCAATGTAGGGAAATGTTCCATCCAAATAGATGGATGGTTCTATGCAACACCAGAGTACCCTTCTACCTAACAAGATGGGGACATTGATGCAAAAAATATGGAGCACTTCGCTAGATGCTAGCTTGTTTGCGCTTCCATTAAGTGCTATATCAAATGAAAGGATAGTTATATTTCCATTAAGTAATTTAGCCTTTTTTTAAGGCAACAATAATTCGTGTTTGATGTTTTAGGTCTTGTTCTAAGATTTTTTTCATATGTATGACCATCACATCTTTGTATTGATGTGTTTATTTTATACAAAATAGTCAAAAAAAGATTGTTGAAACGTTACATGGCGAGTATAAAGCTGTAGGGGAATGGATTTTAATACCCTCTTGCGATATTAAGATTCATCCATTATCTATCTATCTATCTATCTATCTATCTATCTATCTATTTATCTATCTATCTACTAATTTACACACGGGTAGGTTCGTCCAACAGGGTTTTTGTTCCGATTTTCTGTGGACGATTTTGCCCCAGCGCGTTTGGTCTATTTACAATGCATGCCACTGCCGAGTGACACCAAGGAGCACCCCATGCCTTATCCCCTCCCCTCGTCATCCAGCACCACTTCCTCAACGAAAAAAAACAGCATGGCCACCCGCTGCGCCCGCCGTTTCCCTTCCTCCGTTGGCCACCCGCTGCGCCCCCCCCCCCCACGCACCCCTGCCTTCGCCAGCCTCCCCGACTCCCCAGACCGTGCCGCTGCGCCCCCCCAGTTCCCCTTCCTCCTCCGGACCGCGCTGCCACATCGATGGCGCCGACGCGGATGGACCCCGAGGCGAAGACCGCGTGCCGGTCGGCGAAGGAATGGCGAAGGTGACCCGCTGCGCCCCCAGTTCCCCTTCCTCCGCCGGACCGCGCTGCCACATCGACGACGACGCGGATGGACCCCGAGGCGACGACCGCGTGTCGCACCCGTAGCGCCGGCCCTCGAGCTCGCCGGGACCGCCCCTTTGATACCCTTCCTCCCTGAACGGCAAGGGTATGGAGGAGGTGAATCGAAGTTCGCAATGGCGCCCCCCCCCCCCCCCCCCCCCCTACGCCGCTCGATCTTGCGCCGGCCGACGACCTCGCCCTCGGAAGCAGAAGGGCGAGCCTTGGCAAGACGGGCCCTTAGGTTGGCTTGGTTTGGATTGAAGCTGTCTAGATGAAAATGGAGACCAGATGATAGAAAGGATGTCAATAGTTCTTCATACTAGAGGATGTACAATATTACTAAAATCGGAACAGCAAGAAGACTCAGGGAAGATTTTATTGCTTGGATACCTGAAACTAATGGGCGATTTTCAGTAAAGTGTGCTTAACATCTTGCAGTTTGCTGTGAGATTTATCTCCGCAGGTGGATACATCAAGCACTATGCCAGAAGGAATAAATCAGATTTGAAGTTAATTTGGAGCAGACCGGTGCCTTAGAAATTTGGGTTCATGCATGGAAGTCAGTAATTGGGGGCCTACTTACTATACTCATAAGCAGAAGCATCACCTGAAACGAGAGGGACATACCCAGATGTGATGATGCCGTAGAAGTATGGGAAGTAGACTGACCTGTTCGGATCAGTCGCCATTCAAGAATACAGGGCTGGAGTGGCATTTGACATTCTGCATGAACAGTCTATAGAAGTGAGAATTATGATCCGACTCATTATTTCGCGTATATGGAAGTTAAGAAATGACACAGTGCTCGCCCTGCCTACAACATCTGGGACTCGATGCTGCTTATAATACTTTGGAAAATCTGGGACTCTAGGAACACCAAAGTGTTTACAAATGAGGACCATACCTGCAACATGACTGTCAACATCTGGGACTCGATGCTGCTTATAATACTATGATTTAGTTATGTCTGTATGCCATCGTTGCTATGAACTGGTGTACAACAGTACACTTGTGTTGTCTCAGTTATTATGATATAAAGTCTATACAGTTGCAGTGGTAAACAATTTTGAAGATATGAATTCTGTAAACTATAGTTAACAGATCAATACTTACAGTTTATGAAGAAAATATCGGTCTCGTTTGATTTAGGTTGATGCATCATCTTAAACTCATCTGTATTCTTAACATAAGTTGGTATTTACATGATAAGTGGGTTAATGTCTACATGATAAGGGTTAGGGCCTCAAAAAGAAATTCAATTAAACTGGGTTAATAAGAGTAAAAGTACAACCTTTAAGGTCTTGCACTAAATTTTTGTGGTGATATTGCAAATAAACTACATAGGCTCTCCTATTGCAGCACATGTTCGAAAGCACAACAGATTGGCATGTTATACGGTGCAACACTTAATGTGACTAAAATTGGGCAAAATCAAAGATGTTTAACATGGATAAATCGTATTGATCTGTTTACTAGATTTGTGATATTACGTGAAAAATAATATTGCACAATTTTAACCCTACAATTCTTATGACTTCCTACTGTTTAGGTTGGGTATAATTTAGCCAAAGTATAATCTCAACAACATATTAACAATGTATAAATAAAACACATGATAGCCCCACTAACACCTAACAATCTCAATGACTTGATATGTTTACCACTCATGTTCATATTGAAGCATTCAACTAAACTTTTATAGAAGTAAACCATGTCCCAATAGTTAGATAAGATACATAAGCAAAACAGGGAGAGCTAGAGGTGTTGGCCCCTTGCCGACACAATGATTTCTCCCTAGATTATGAATGATCCATATTATTGTTTGTAATTTTTTTATTACTCCGTAGCAACGCACGGGCATTCAGCTAGTTAACTATAACAAATACATGAGTTGTACTTGTTATAATAATGGAAAGGCATAGTCCAACCTTCGATTCAGATATGAGCATTAATTACTTATTTTGATGATGTACCAAAACAATACCAATCCATTAATACATTCATAGAAATAAATTGTTTTTTCTCAAAAAAAATATACCAACATGTCTTGACATTAAACCGAGAGAAATATAATAAGAATCTGAAAGCATGAAGTCACCTAAATGTTCATTAATATCATCATTGCACTGTTACCAACATAGAAATTCTGAATATAGCTCTCCATCAATATATTTTGACATGTCTTTTGTTTTAGCGCATGGCGTTAGTTTCACTCGTTAGTGAAAATTACTACAAACTTAAATGATGTAACAACCATCACATATGCACATATAATTTTATTGATTAATACAATTACATCAATTTTTTGAACTAAGGAGACCCTTGTGGTGTAAATTTTATATTATTTAAAACTAGATGAATGCCCATGAGTTACTACGACACAAAAAAACTTAAAAATAATTAGGACAGCGCTAGGCGTCCGCCAGGGGATCCCCCCCCCCCCGGGTCGACAGCCCGTCCTTAATGCTTCATGTCTTCAACATCGCTGAGTATCAAGAAACAATCACGCTTATTGATGCATAAGCAAAGTAAAGCAGCAACAGCCATAAACGATTGAAAATAAGACCAGATACATATCATGCAACTCCACTAATAACAAAACAAGGGACATTTATGTCCCAATCGAGTCGGAGGGCGTCCGTCAGTGAAAGTCCAGCAACGCGAGATTGGCGGCTGGAACGAGCTCGGAGGGAGTAATTCGGGCAGCATCTCCATGGTGGTCTCATCATGTGACAAAGGAGTACCATCAGTAGAGGATAACCTGTCAGAAGAGACCATCGGTGTGGACACATGACTACACTTAGGAGACCAGCACGTTGTAACAATACCGTGAGAAACGTAGTGTAGTGTAGGAATCGTAATTGGTAGGGAACGCACGGACCTAATACGGCCGGCCTCATGTATTTATAGTAGGGTATACAAGGAGTATTACAAAAGGGTATACAACTTTGGTATACATATACAAACTAGCTACGTAGTTTATCACAGGATGCAGGCTTGAATGTACAGTGAAGGTAGTTGTCCCTGTCTCTTTGCCGTCTGAAGCCACAGCTGCACGAGTTTTCAAAGACCAAACTTATTAGGTTACGGTCCGGCCAAAAGGAAATTCCAGAAGACCTTCTCCAGCATTGGAGCCAAGATGGAAATGCTGACATCCTGGTAGGCGTGCAACGATATGGTTAATTAGCGTTAGCAATGGGGGCAACAATGTTGAGATGATTTATCCATGTCGCATGGGCCACAACAAGCTCCTGACATTGGCGAGCCGGAGCGTGCACATTCGGGGGCAGCGTGAGAACAATGCGTCGAGATTAGTGGTGCAGTGGGAAAGGGATGCAAGTAACTCAACGCCAGCTGGCACACAGCCGATGGTGGAACTCGAACAGAGATCCAACACGATGGAGGTGGCACGGTGAAAGCAAGGCAATTCGAGGAGGGAACCACCGACAAAGCTCGAGGGAGCTCCTCCGGGTCGAGCCGCGCAGCAGCACAGAAGAGTGAGTTGACGTGGGCGGTGTCGGCTCGATGCTCCTTGGTGACATGCCGACGCGGCTTGGGGAAGCGGACTTGGAGGAGGAAAGCCTCGAGCGAGGGAAGAGGGGAGTGCCGCTTTGAGCGAGGGGAGCATGATGTTGCTGAAGACAATCCGGCGAAAACGTGCCCAAAGGCCGCGCCACCGATGGGACATGACGTCGGCCGGTACGCACGGCGGATAGGAGGCGCGCAAGGACGAGGAGAAGCAAGTTGACAGGGAGAGTGCTGATGAGATCTGGACCGATGTCTAGGGCTAGTAGCCTAGAAAAAAACTACCGTTTCCCTCTATGCAAACCCGATTACCCAACTAATGAATAATTCCCCTCCTTGTCTTATCAAATTCTTTTTACTTTTCTATCTCCGTCGGTCCACCACATCTATGAACGAATTTTTTCAAATATTCCCCAAGTTAACATTTGAGGAACCTAATCATTAAAAATAAAATACGACTATGATTATGACGCCACTAACAAAGTTCTAATTTTGGGGCTCGCCACATGGACATATATGTGGAGAGGTTTTAATAGATGGATAGAGATCTAGATACTTTTCGTCCGTAGTTGTTCCTCATCTTCAAATTTATCCTATGTTTGTAATGGATAGATATCACTTGGTTATAATTTGAGCCGTAGTTTATATAATTAAACCTCTAATAGGCAACACAATATCGTAGACATGCAAGATTGTTTTTGCAGACCAATGTTTTAACTCGTTCTCATTTTATTAAATGTTGCTAACTTCTTATGTAAATCTATTTCTCTGGTTCTGTCCAAGAACGAAAATCCTTTAATAAGATATATAATGTAATATAATTCCTAGGACTAGCACAATCCTATAGTTATAATCATACAATACATATTATGTCGGCTCTCATGTTCACGTCGTAACATAAAAAGTGTACCATAATTTATTAGATATAATGTTTTGTAGTCTATATATGATCTTTAGTTTGTTGACTATTTTTCTATTATATAAGCACAAAAGCCCAACGCAAGTACCATCCTGTGGTACTTTCAGTATCGTATTATGAATAGAACGACCACTTGTAGATGACAAGGCTCTTAGTATAGGATCTCTGTGTGCAATCATTGTGATCGTTCAAATGTATTGATACAGTTAATACCAAAAATAATTTGACCATAATTGTGGTATGCAATTAAATACTAGTTTCTTGGAATTAACTTCCTGTTAAAGCTTGAATGTGTCTAGATAAGGATGTGGACGCAATAATATACCAGTGTTTAAATGATTCTAAATAAAGATGTGAATACATATAGTATATATATTAGCAAATATAATAATTGGCGGTTTAAAGAAGGTGTGAAATGTAACTACATGGGATAATTGGCTAATAATTAAAATATGTATAAACTAGCATGTTTATAAATTATGTGTTAATACATACCAAACATTTATAGGCTATGTATCTACTTAAATAGTAATGGCAGCATATAATTCTCTAATCAAATTTTACCTATGATATTTCTATTGACAATAAATTTTCTTCTATATAAGGGGAGGGGATATTTCTCCACATATCTCACACTACTATGTCATTAGCCAACTATACTCATAAATCTCTACCTTTTTCCAGATCATTGTTCTACCTACTTGTTGTGATAAGTTTCTTTCAAGTTAACTTAGTTAGTATGCCTAGGAGGGAGAGGCGGCTGGGCATAGCTCACATCAATAACCGAAAAGAGCGTGACATCACTTTCCACAAGCGACGCGTCGGCTTGTTCAAAGGTGTTGCTGACCTCTCTGCCCTCACAGGCGCTAGGGTTGGCATCATTCTACGGGCGGAAAATGAAAACTTGCACTCATTCGGTACGCCATCAGCCAAGCCAATTGTTGATGCTGTTTTATCAGGAAGAACACCATCTGTCGACAAGGAGAAAGCAGCCAAGATTGCACAGCTACAAAGTGAATTGGCTCGGGTGGACATGGACAACATGACGAAGGAAAAGAAAAGTCAAATCTTCTTCCAGCATATGAAGAAGATCCAAGATGAGAACCCAGGTATGACAACAAACCTTGTCTTCTCGAAGGAAGAAGATCTCGGACTGGAAGATCTATACAAACTCTTCAATGACCTCTCGCGGGTCAAGAAGGACAATCAAATTCAGTTGCCTCAATTGCATCATGGCCAGGAAGCGAACATTGGCAGGCAATGCATGACAAGAAACATGCTACCACCTAGAAGCCTATCATATGATCACTTGCAAACTAATCCTTTGTGGCAAAATTCGTCGTGGTCTCACCATCCTCCGCAACAGCAGTTGCTTTCGGTTCCACTACCATCACCACCACAACAAACTTTGGCACCACTTCATACTGATGAAATTTTTGGCTATGATCCATGGGGCTCTCCTATCTCAGATAATGTATACCACAACGGATTCCTAGGTATGGATGCTTACTTGGGCTACAATGATACCAATGAAGGGCAATCTTCCATCCAAACGGATGGATGCTTCTATGCAACTCCAGAGTACCCTTCTACCTGACAAGATGGGGATATTGATGAAAAAATGGAGCACTTTGCTAGATGCTAGCTTGTTTGTGCTTCCATTAAGTGCTATATCAAATGAAAGGATAGTTATATTTCCATTAAGTAATTTAGCCTTCTTTAAGGCAACAATAATTCATGTTTGATGTTTTAGGTCTTGTTCTAAGATTTTTTTCATATGTATGACCATTACATCTTTGTACAAATAGTCAAAACAAACTATTATTGAAACGTTGCATGGCAAGTATAAAGCTAGAGGGGAATGGATTTTAATACCCTCTTGCAATATTGTGAGCGAGCCATTATTAACTATAATAAAGACATGAGTTGTACTTTTTAGAATAATGGAAAGGCATAGTCCAACCACCGATTCATATATGAGCATTAATTACTTATTTTGATGACACAAGAATACCAACAACAATACCAATCCATTAATACATTCGTAGAAATAAATTGTTTTTTCTCAAATAATATATACCAACATGCATGGCCATTAAACAAGAGAAACATAATAGGAATCTGAAAGCATGATTTCCCTCCTCGTCTAATCAAATTATTTTTCCTTTTTTACCTCCGCCAGTCCACCACATGTATAAATGAACTTTTTCAAATACTCTCCCTGTTGACATTTGAGGAACCTAATCATTAAAAAAAAGTACAACTATGATTTTTTGCGGGTAAAATACAACTCTGATTATGATGCCACTAAGTTGTAATTTTGGGGTATGACAATAATCGCGCGACATGGACATAGATATGGAGGGGTTTTAATAGATGGATAGAGATCTAGATACTTTTCGGCCATAGTTGTTTCTCAGCTTCAAATTTATCCTATGTTTGTAAAGGGTAGATATCACCTGGTTATAATTTGAGCTATGGATCGTATAATTATACCGCTAATAGGAAACACAATATCATAGACATGCAAGATTGTTTTTTTAGACCAGCCTGCTAACTTGTTCTTATTTTATTAGATGTTGCTATCTTCTTATGTAAACATATTTCTCTAGCTCTGTCCAAGAACGAAAATCCTCCAACAAGATACATAATGTAATGTAATTCCTAGGGCTAGCACAAGCCTATCGTAACAATCATACAATACATATTATATGGGCTCTCATGTTCATGTCGTAACATAAATAGTGTATCATAATTGATCAGATGTAGTGTTTTGTGGTCTATATATGATCTCTAGTTGGTAGACCATTTTTCTATTATAAGCACAAAAGGCCTAACACATGTACCATACTTTCGGTACCGTATTATGAATAGAATGACCACCTGTAGATGACAAGGTAAGTAGTAGAGGATCTCTTTGTGCAATAATTGTGATTGTTCAAATGTATGGATTTTGTAAATATCAAAAAGAATTTGACCACAATTGTGGTATGCAATTAAATATCTGTTTCTTGGAATTAACTCCCCATTAAACCTTGAATGCATCTAGATAAGGATGTGGACGCAGTAATATAGCAGTGTTTAAATGATTCTAAATATGGATGTGAATATATATATATATATTAGTAAATACATTAATTGGCGGTTAAAAAAGGTGGGAATGTAATCACATAGAATAATTCGCTAATAATTAAAATATGTATAAACTAGCATGTTTATAAAGTATGTGTTAATATGTACCAAATATTTATAGGCTATGTGTCTACTTGAATTGTAATGGCAGCATATAATTCTCTAATCAAACTTTACTTATGATATTTCTATTGACAATAAATTTTGGAGGTGGTGTTTTGGCTCCCAGGTGCAAATGAACCTATTATCAAAAATACATAAAAAATAAAATTTAAATTTGTCAAAAAAATATGAACAAAAATTTCGCATATACATCCGGACATTCTAGGTATGTACACAAGTTTTTAGAAAGAATGACAATTTTATGTGGCGTGTGTAAAAAATATAAAAACATGTCTATGAATAGACACGCTGGAGCACTGAAATTTGTCTTTTTTACACGAGACATCTAAAATGTTCTTTTCACCCGCAAACTTCTGTACGAACATTTAGTGTCTGGATGTACATGCAAATATTTTTTTTTCTAATTTTTTTGACATTTCGAAATATGTTTTCACACAATAGGTTCATTTGCACCCGTGAGCCGAATTGGATTTCCGAAAAAATTTCTTCTATATAAGGTGGAGGGGATATTTATCCACATATCTCACACTACTATGTCGTTAACCAACTATCCTCATAAATATCTACCTTTTTCTAGATCATTGTTCTACCTTCTTGTCGTGATAAGTTTCTTTCAAGTTAACCTAGTTAGTATGCCTAGGAGGGAGAGGCGGGTGGGCATCGCTCACATCAATAACCGAAAAGAGTATGGCATCACTTTCCACAAGCGACATGTCGGCTTGTTCAAAGGTTCCGCCGGCGGTGCCCTCACAAACGCTAGGGTTGGCATCATCCTACAGGCGGAAAATGAAAACTTGCACTCATTCGGTACGCCATCAGCCAAGCCAATTGTTGATGTTGTCTTATCAAGAACTACTCCACAAGAGACATGTTGTCTTATCAGGAACAACTCTTATTCGAAACTAGCTACAATTGATCTGTGCACTTGCAGTCATCGGTCAATAGTTTTTTGCTTTGGGGGTTTCCTAGAGCATCATCACCGACAAAAGATCTGACTTCATCTCGAGGGAGTACCAGGATTACTGCAAAGGTATGGGCATACAACTGAACTCCGCATCGGTTACCCACCCGCAAACCAACAACCAAGTGGAAAAAGGCAATGAACTTGTTTGCAGCGGCATTAAGAAAAGGCTCCTGGTACCACTCGAAAGAGCAAATGGTGCTTGGGTAGATGAGTTACCCTCCGTCCTATGGATCCTACGTACAACTCCAAATACTACTATGCAGGAAATACCTTTCTTCCTGGTCCATAGCGCCGAAGCCATGCTTCCTGTGGAGATAACTCATGAGGCTCCGCGAGTCATCGCCCATGACGAAGCCACCTATGCAAAGGCACTCAAAGACAACGTCGACGCACTCGACGAAGCAAGAGAGAATGCACTCGCTAGATTAGCGGCATACCAGCAGAACCTGCACAACTACCATAGCCATTGGCTACATTCTAGGTCCATCAATGTGGGGGACCTAGTCCTTCGCCTAAAGCAAGATGGCCACCACAAGATGGATTCGCCATGAGAAGGACCCTACATCGTCAGAGAGGTGATACATGGAGGAGTGTATCGTCTCCAAGACAAGAAGACCGGAGTCAAGTACTCCAATCCGTGGAACGTCGCGCATCTGCGTCGTTTCTACGCTTAGGATTTTTATTTTTACAGCATTTACATTCAATAAGGCCTACGACCAGGATACTTAGCCGAACTTCATACCTACTTTCAATAGGGCCTACGACCAGGCTCTTAATCCAAAACATGTACCTCCGTACCAGATATTAATAAAGCTAAGTTTTCTCAACTAAGTCTTGATTTCAATTTCCCTTACTTTCATCACACGTGATACAAGGGGGCTATGCTAACTAGCCAAATACTTAACTCCCAATAATTTTATCTCTCCTCTCCCAATAAGTGCCTTTTGGGAGAAAATTATTCTCCTTGTGTTGGAGATGATTGCACCTCCAACTTCGTGGGCAGAGGGGAAAATGAGAATTGGAGTTCGTCCTGTGCAGCTTGCCGCTATCGTCGGTGCCGCTGCTGGAGATGAAAGGGGTGCCACCGTGGAGAGGGAAGGGATCGCCGCAAATGGGAGGAAATGGACCTATGCCGCTACGACGAAGTGGGAGGCGAGCCGCACCAGTAGGTAGGACAGAGAACCAGCCGATGCCTGAAGGGAGAATGACCACCCAACTAGAGAGGCTAGGGAGGATGCCCGGTGACAGTGGAAGATAGAAAGAGAGCGCCTGCACCGTTCCCATGACCTCCGACACCGGTCAATTCCACACGGCACCGAGGAAACAAGTGTTATACAATTCAATTCTGAGTTCATGTGCTCTGAAATTGAGTGATGTATGCTCTCCAATTTGACAAAATTGTGATATGTAATTGAGTGATTAAAATTGGTATATAGGAGTGTGCTCCACAATTTGATAGAATATGTGCGTAGTCAAGGGTTCATTCTTAAATTGTCGAAATTTGTGTTGTGCAATATGTGTGTAGTCAAGGTTCCTTATACATAATTGTGCCCCTATAAAATGCAGAGAGCGAGCTTGATTTTTTTAGAGTGTTGTTCAATTAATGTGATGTTTGTGCACATGTGTAGTTAAGGTTCATTATACATATAAACTTTATGCACTTGTTATTCTGAATTTAATATTTATATTATACATACCTTTTTCTGATTTTGGAGATGTGATGTGCAATGTATGTAATGTGTGTACTGACCATTTTTCTTTGTGACATGGTTTGATTATTTTGGGTGCTGTGCATTTGCATGTGTTGTGCAATTGGAGAAATTGTCTAGCGGATGTCTCAAATTGGTATGAGGTTTAAAAATTGAGATGAAGCTTGGTTGTTTTGGGTTACATATCGGGATCGTGCAGGGTTTGATGCAAGGAAAAGAAACAAACATTCAAGCAAGTCAGATAGTCAAGTGACTTCATGTACATTTATTTGTTCAAATGGTAAACTCGGTGCAACAACCAATGACACAAACAATCCATGCGATGACCAAGAAAATATTGACCAAAATGTGTCACTAACAAATAAGTTTCTTAGTGTCACGAAGTAGAAGAACGAAGAGGTTCAATTAAAAAAATTGAGGAGAAAGAAAACTTGGCTTGATAAGTTTCTCAAGGGAAAGCGCAAGCCAACTAAAATTGTTGCATCCAAAAACAAACAAGCAAAAGTATGCTGTAACCTATACATGATATGTTGTTTCCATTCATTCCTAAACTACTTACTTGAACTTTCTTGAAGCAACAAAAGAAACATGATGATGTAGAGACTCAAGTAAGAGTGGAGAAGGACGATGGCGATAAAGGAGCAAATCCGGAGCTTCAGGAGTGCAACGCGATCATGAGTTACACGCAGCTCTGGTTTTGTTGGTCTCGAAATAGGCTTTCGCCCCGCTTTATAAATAAAGCAACCGTCCACATAAGTAGCAAGTACGAAATCCCAAACATCACATAAACCGAGGCCACAGTACAAGATAGCCCAAACAGGAAAGACCAACTCGCCAAGCGAGAGCAACACCGTGTTCTGGTTTTGTTGGTATAGGCATGTCAATATGTCATTGTAATCAATCTTGTACCGTGTTAACTTTTCAGCCGGTTGTTTTTCCTAGTGAACGGCAAGTCTGCAATACGGGTAACTGAATCCATGTTTTGCCTAGTGAAATGAAGAAATTCTCTTGCATTGCTGCTGTCCGTCGGAGGGGAACGGAGGGTCCCGTTGCATTACCTGCGGCAGCAAGCTTCGTAGAGGACGACGAGGAAGGTCGCATGGCCTGGAGGGAGCCGGTGGGATAAATTGTACGACGAGTAAGGTCGCATGGCCCAGGTGC
Organism: Avena sativa; assembly: GCA_916181665.1. Taxonomy (NCBI): domain Eukaryota; kingdom Viridiplantae; phylum Streptophyta; class Magnoliopsida; order Poales; family Poaceae; genus Avena; species Avena sativa. The sequence continues at coordinate 294,437,550 of OV702296.1, forward strand.
GGCCGCCCCCTTTCCCAAGGCGGTGCCGGCGGCAGCGGCAGAGCTCCGCCCAATGTCCGTGAAGCTTATCTGTTTCCCCTCTTCTGTCTACAGGTTGAGGAGGGAGCCGCTTTGCTGTGAACTGCTGGCGGCCGTAGGATCGATTTGGACGGTTGATAATAGGGGGCAAGGCGCACGGTGCCTTGGCACTGTATCTCGGTCCTCCCAGGGACGCAGCCTCGACAGTCGACACCCCCGGCCGGCTTCCTCCTCCTCTCGCCCCTCTTCTTGCTCGAGTCTCCAGTGGAAACTAAATCGGATACGGGATGGATACAGCCGCAACGGGACAATTGATGATAACCCCCCCCGAGTTGGTGATTATGTTGATCATAAACCCCCCTACGTTGTCTCTGACATGTGGGCCCAAAATGACCAGGGGGTTATCATAAAATTCCTATACCGAGCGACAACCCCCTTTCTCATACCTCGTCCTCCACCTGCGCGTCGCGCGCCGCCACACTGCAGCAGATCGCCGTCCGCCGGCGAGCAGAGCCCTCCGCCGTCCGCCGTTCGCCGCTGCACTGTGCAGTGTGGACGTGCAGGTGAGTTTCCCCTCTTCCCATCGCAATTTTTCTAGATCTTCTTGGTACTTGGGTCTACGGCGGGTGTGGCCGGGCCGCCGAGGATCCTACCGCTGGTCGTCGGAGTAGGAGGTTCATGGTCCCGGTGGAGACTAAGGGGAAGTCTGGGTATGGAGGAAGACCATGCACCCCATTCTGAAATCTAGTTAATTGTAGATTAAACATGGCAAATAGCCAAATAGTGAAATAGAACCATATGCCTATAAAACACCTCGATTGAATTAGATACATCCTAGTTGCTATCCACTGGATTGACTAGCTGATATAATGTTCTGTTACAGTGTTACTTCCTCTTCTTGCAGTCCACTAACTCTAACTCGAATGCGGGTTTCTGTGATCTAACTGTTCTTTGACCTTGCTGGTGTTTGGGACATGGAGAAATTGAGGAAATCAGTGAGATTGGAAATAGTTGCAAACTAGCTGATAATGCAAAATCAGTAATTTGTATATATTATTAATTGTATCATATATCCATGTTTTTGGAAAATCGCCATATCAGCGTATCGCGGTATCCGTATCCGTATCCGTATCCGTATCCGTATCCGTATCCGCATTGTCGTATCCGGGCAACGTAGGTCTCCACTCCCGTATCTCCTCTCTGGAGTCTCGTCCTAGTGCCCCTGAACCGCGCCAGAGCCACGCCACATCCTATCTCTTTCTCCTATCCTCCTCTGGGTTGGACAGCGAGATCCGTTCCTTCGAAGAGTGTATTTTTTTCCGCAGTGGGTAATGAAATTCATATCCTGCTCTAGCCCGTGCGATTCGTTCCGGGATATTGAATCGATTGTTCTAACAGCAGCCTCTTCTCCCCTTTGTGCACACAGTTCATCTGCTTGATTTCGTAGATGGAGATGCGGATGGGTTCTGCGCAGACAGGTGGTCGCTTCCCTGTACCGCACAAATCCTTCTCCTTGGATATCAAGGTTCGTTGATTTTCACTCGCTCTAGTCACATACCGATCTATTTTCTTCATGTCTTTTGTTGCGAACCTGGACCTATATTGAAGCATGCTTTACTTCGGTGGCGAATGCAAGCATTTTTTTTTTTTAATTTCTCCGAGAGAACAAGACAGCCTAGAGAAACTGAACAGCTTTTTAATTCCTCGCGAGGGTTACCTTTGTGAACCAATGGTTGGGTTATAGCGATCTCAGCAACATTGACCCTGTTTGCTAGCAATCTGTATCGACCCATGAGCCACACAACTCTGAGCTCTCTTAGTATGATAAATGGATCAAGAACAGAGGGTCAATCCCTCCTTTGTAGTACCCTGGAGAATGAACTTCGTCGATGAACAATCAGGCGAAATTGTGTATACTCTGTTGATTTTAACTGTCTTGGTCATGTTCTAAAACAATCTTTGCATAGTGGGGGTGTTATCTGAATGACCTGGTTCTGTTTGGGCTGTCCAGGGCAACAAGACTGACATTGTTATCAGCAAATATGAAGATAACTTTCTGGTGAGTAGCATCTCTTAGATGGTATTTGACTGAATGCTATTTTTCCCATGTTAGAGATGCTCATATATCATCATACCGGCAGGTGATTGTGACACAAATTGGATGCATGGGGACCATATTAACTGCTAAGTAAGTCTTTATTCTCGTGCAGAGGCACTCTCATTATCATGTAAAGTTTGGTGCATGTTTTTGCATTCTCTGCATATGTTGTGCTGGTCTGAGCTTATTCATATTTGAAAATTCTAAGTCTAGCTGAGCTTTTGTCGAGAGCTAGGACAGAAATATTTGTTCATGTCGGTAATCATCTAGTAGCACAGAAAGCTGCAAAATTATCGAGCAGACTGCATAGTCTAGCAGTACATTACATGTCATAACTTTAAAATATACATTGATGATATACATATTTCCTCAACATGATAGATGGTTGGTTCTTGCATATAACACCTTGTTAAATAACGTGTCTACTAAGAGGTGACAAAGAAGCAGTTTATGTTTTATAGTTTGACCGAATTACCCTGATAACATTATGTTGAATCAAGGCACTGCCATTGTAATTTATTTTCTCGAAACTTTTGTCCAGCAGTTTTACTAAGCCTTCTCCCTCAATAGGAAAGATGAAAGTGTTTTCTCTGATCCAACCTACAATGTATCCGTTCTTTTTGGAAAGAGAGATGAGGTAATCTCATTAGAACATCTATATTGTAAGGCCTTATTGTGGACACAGCTAATGCCTGCGCAAAATTTGCAGCCGCTCCTGCTAGCTTGTGCACGTCAACTTATCGAGCATATAAGGTTTGCTTTCTTCATCATGTAATCATTAGCTCTGCTATTTCCCGTGTATTTGAATGACTTTTCAGTTTATTATCTGTTTACCTGTCAAGGCACTGGTATTTCGACTGCATGTGATTTATATTTATAAGGAGCTGCATATGGGACAATGCTTATACCTATGTCCTAATCCTTTGTTCTGTTTGGTTGTTTAGTTAAGTACTGGTAACAAATTGAAATCAATCACCATTACTAAGCTCCTCTTTTTAAATCATGTTCTCGTATTTCCATGCAAATGTTCTCCAGCAACGGTCCTTTCACTATGGCCAGCATTTAATTATTCTCTCTGCTATCCAAGTTATAAGCCACTCATTCAGCTGATAGACCACATGACATTTTCTTACATATGCATGCACAAAGGACTATTATGTATGGAGGTCCAGTAACTCTGTTACCATTTTGTATTTACAATGTTCTTATATACTTATTTTTCAGTCTTAGTGGCTCAGCTCGACCGTTGGTGGTCTCTCTTGGTTTGAAGGATCATTCCCAGGTAAGAGTTGAAATTTTTTCTGTAGTTGGACAGTATTACTGTCTTGCCACAATATTTAGACTACAATTGATCTTTGCTTTTCTAGCACCTGGAAATTCTCTGCCATAACTGGGCATATCACTGTTGACTTTGCCATTTTTATGTTGAAACCAACCAATAATACCGTGAAACTATGTCTGATTTTGCAGGGAACGCTGAAAGATGTAATTTCTGCCATCATTGACAACCGCCTATGGTGATAACTTGGCGAAGGCTGAGAGGCACATACATGTTCAGTTAATCTACAAAGATGTTGTCAGAAATACTCAGTATCAGCGCAAAATCAGCTCTCCCTTGTCTTGTATGGACCTCTAAAAATAATTTGTTAGAATTAATTCCCAGTTCAATTATCAGAAGGTGATCTCGTCACTAAGTTGCTCAATGATAATTTCTCAGTTTTTGAACCATACACCTTCACCCAAGTTGCACCCTCCAAGTTGAGGGTTGCAACCTACTCTCTTACAACATTCACTTGAAAATAGCTACTCCCTCTGTCCTAATAAGTGACTTGGATTTGTCTGCAGAGGAAGTAGAAGACACAGAAACCAGTCATCAATTCAGCTGGTCCATTGTAACCAAATTTTATGGGATATAGACGCTACATGAATAAATTAGCTGCTACTGATTTCTGTTGCTTGCTACTCTTAACCTGATCGTTGGTAGCTGGTTTCTCTATCTGACATAGCCGCATCGTCCGTGCATTCCAGCCAAGAGCTCGTCTACTGTGCATGCATAGATTAGAGCTGCATGGGGAACCAGCAGGTGCCCGCGGCCGGCTTCCCCTGCTGCATCTCGCACAGCACCTTCAACTCGTAATCCGGTTCTGGCAGGGGTGGAGGCTGGAACATACTACTCAGCAGCTGCTCGTTCGAGTCTGCGGTGTTAGTATTGTCCTTTGGCCTCCTGCATTTTACCTTTTGCCTCTCATATGTACTCTCTCCGTTTAAGAAATATAAGACATTTTATTTTTATAAAATATATGTATACTTCTTTTAGTATACAAGTTTACTCCGAACCTAAAAAAACCTATACATTAAAACATGTTTAAATACATTCGATTTACAGAACAAAAACGTCTTACATTCATGAACGGAGGGAGGGAGTATATGCATATACGAGGCCCTTTTGCCACCGAGTAATACAAGTTGTCTGCATAACATGGTATCATGAGCTAGGATTTTCTTTTCACGGACGCGCAACTCGTCCGGTTTCGCACACTGCCGCCGCTCTCTTTTTGGTCGGCCGCTGCTGTTCCTCGCGCCTTTGCAGATTTTGGGCGGCTGCTGCTGCGGTTCCCCGCGGTCTCTGCGCGTGCTGCTTCCGCTGTTTTTTCTCCTTCAATTGATCTCGACCGTGAGTGTACTGCTGCAGTTCCTTTCTCAGGTCTGTTTGGCTGGCCCCCTTTGTGCGCTTGTGGTTTGTTGGCCGCCGCTGCTCCACCTCCAGCCGCGTCCTTCGTCTTCCCCTGTCTACTGCCAATTGATGCTACTGAACCACCTATAACTCTGTAAGTGAGTTTGGCTGACGAGGGTAGCGGGCTGTGGGCCGTACGTGTTCAGAGTTGGGCCGAGGCCTAGTGACTGGGACTGTTGATATAACGGTCACCAGCTGTAACGTGTCGATCATCAATGAAATGAATGAACTCTGTCCGTCCTAACCTTCTTCCTCTTCAAGTCTTCCTCCTCTCTAATCCCTTTCTTCCACCTCACCGGAACCGTAGCCACGGCAATCAATACCGCCGGTGATGGGACATAACACTTTGGTATCAAGAGCTCGGTTCGAACCAGGCGCGCTTCACTACTTGACGCCACCCCAGTAACATCGACCAATCAGTTGCATTTTTTTTGGAAAGTTTGTTGTAAATCCGAGATTGGCGTTTGGTATCAAGTGTCTCTACTCTATCGACCCATAGCTTATTTGTTCTAGAAGCCATGGAAGAGTTTCAGAAGAAGATTCTAGCGTGATTTGACGCGCTCGATGTGAAGTTCAGGGGCACCGGAGAAGGTACAATCCCACCTGGGTGAGATCGAAGGGAAGATGAATAGGCAGGCGGAATCTCTTGAGCAGATGCATGTGAAGGTCAATCTGTCAATGGAGACCCTCAGGAAGGTTCAGGCAGAGCAGAATCATTCAAGCACTATATTGCGGGGACCTGGTGTGTAGCCTCTGTCGATTCTAGATCGCGACATGTCCACCATACTAGGAACATAGCCGGAGTGCCATAGAGATTACCGGCCTCCTCTGCCGCTCGTCAACAACACGGCTCCAAAGGTAACGATGCCCCCTACTCCCACATCTATGTATGAGGATACTGGAGGAGCGGGATCTATTCATGGTGATCGTGAGGAGGTTAGGCGTAGTTGGATGCCGAAAATAGATTTTCCGCGGTTCAATGGCACAGATGTGTGGATTTGGGTGGATACCTTCAATACATTTTTCCTGTTATACAATATTGCAGAGGGATTCAAAGTGTCAGCAACAACTATGTACATGAGAGATAGTGCGACACATTGGTATCAAGCTTACAAGTTAGAGAATCCCTGGCACAACTGGTCCACCTTCTCGGTGTATGTGGTACGGGAGTTTGAGGGAAATGCTCAACGTATAGGATTAGTGAACTGCTCACACTGAAACAGACTAGCTTAGTGGAGGAGTACAAGACATAGTTCGACAAATTGGTGTATCATGTCAGATTGTATGATCCAAATATGGGGGACCGATGTTAGTCCAACAATTCATCCTAGGCCTGAAAGAGGAACTCAAGGCGGATGTGGAAGCGCAGTTACCAAATACTATAGCATATGCAACATCTTTTGCTCTTGTTCAGGAGTCCGTGCTAGAGTGAAGTAAGCAAGGTGGCACAAAAACCTACAACAAGAAATCCGGGTACAATTCTTCCAAGGAAGACAATGCTGATACTAGCACATACCAAAGAAAGTTTAAAAAGGGGGATTATGGAAGGCTAAACAATTAAAAGAGTATAGAAGAGAAAATGGGTAGTATGGGGAGAAATATGCTCTAGGTCATCAATGTAACATACCAACAGCTGCTCAAGTTAAAGCAATGTACGCCAATGAAATTATATCTAATGAAATGTTGGATACTCTGGTGGCTCATGGATATACTGATTTGGTGGACTGGCGTGTGTCCTTAAATGCACTAGCAGGATCTACTAAACTTGGAATCATCCAATTCAAAGCATTGATAGGAAACCAGGTGATGTTTCTCTTGCTGGATTCAGGAAGTTCCCATAGCTTTGTAGATCAAACACTGGTGAACAAGTTACTGTGCAAAACCAAACCATTTCTACACCAAAGTGAAAGTAGATAGTGGAGAATTCATGTCGTGTGATGCCATTTGTACCTTAGATGCAATGGTGGTTGCAAGGTCTTACGTTTGAGCATGATATGAGGGTGATCCTATGGGTGGCTATGATGGAATTCTATGTATGGACTAGTTGGCAAAGTGGGGCTTGATGAACTGCAATTGGAAACATAAGTGGGTGGAGTTTACTTATAAAGAACAGTTGGTCAGGCTGACTGTTATCTCTTCTATCCACACTTAGGAAATTCATGTGATGACTGTGGAAGAACTGTCCAGAAGTTTAAAAGGCAATTACATCTGGGCTATGGCTGAACTGTCTATGACTAAAACCAATGTATAAGTCACTGTTCCCATACCTTTAGGAATTTAGATCCTGTTGGATAATTCATCTGTAATGTTTCAGGATCCAAAAGGGGTGCCTCCACATACAGGGTTTTACCATGCCATTAACCTGCTACCAGGATCTCAACCAACAAACTGTAGACCATACAGATACTCTCCCTTATAGAAGGATGAGATAAAGAGGCAAGTGAAGGAGATGTTGTAAAGTGGCATAATCATTCCTAGCGTTGTCCCTATGCTTCTCTTGTGTTGCTAGTTAATACGAAGGATGGCACCTAGATATTCTGTATAGATTATAGAAGCCTCAATGACACCCTTATAATCACCATTTCATCGAGTGATGCTAAGTGCCATTTAAAATAACTTCGAGAGATAGTGATTAGATATGGTCTCACAGTTTAAGGAAAGGGTCACTTTGTTCAGGCCTGGTCCTGAGATTTTAGGGGCCTGGGGCAAACCTAAAAACCGGGGCCCCTTAATATATAAACATAAAATTATAATGCAAATATGTATACAAAATGTATTACTATATATGTTTTTGATAAAGATGTATTACTATATATTTTTATCAATAAACACTTTGAACGTCTAAAACTAGTGTTTATATAAATATTTTATTTGTATATACATATTAATCATCATTATAAATGTTCTGTATCATGCTGGCAAAATCTCATAGGATAGAGAAAAGTTAGCTTCTCGATGTTCTTCTGGTTGCCCTTGTGGGCTAGTGGCAAGTACTGTACCTTCTAGCGCTATGCCCGACTCCGGGAGAGCGTGTCATGTCTTCAAGTAAGGTAAGGACTCTAATTATTGTGCAGTGAAGAGGGTTGTTTGTTAATTTTTATCTAAATAATCAACTTCACGAACAAAACTCAGGCCATCTCCGGTCTATACTGCAAAAAATAAAGAGGAAATAAATCGAGTTCTTCCTGTTGGAGATATGCCCAAGAGGCAATAATAAAGTGGTTATTATCATATCTTCATACTTATGATAAATGTTTACATACCATGCTATAATTGTATTAACAGGAAACATTAATACTTGTGTGATTTGTAAACATAAAATAGTCCCTAGTAAAGCCTCTTGTTAAACTAGCTTGTTGGTTAATATATGATCATGGTTTCCTGATCATGAACATAGAGATGTTATTAACAACATGGTCATATCATTAGGAGAATGATGTGATGGACATACTCCTATAGTTAAGCGTAGCATAAAGATCAAGTCATTTAATATAGTTCATTTGCTGTAAGCTTTCTGATACATAGTAACCTAATTCCTTCGACCATGAGATCATGCTTATCACCATCACTGGAAGGATGCTTTGATGACATCAAACACCACACCGTAACTGGGTGGCTATAAAGATGGCATTGAGTGTTCGGAAAGTATGGTTGAGACACATGGATCAAGAGTGGGATTTGTCCATCCATATGACGGATAGATATACTCTGGGCCCTCTCGGTGGAATGTCATCCAATTAGCTTGCAAGCATGTGACTGGCTCACAAGGGATCACATACCACGGGAACGAGAAAAGAGTACTTATCGGTAACGAGGTTGAACTAGGTATGTAGAGATACCGACGATCAAAACCTCGGATAAGTAAACTATCGTGAGACAAAGGGAAATTGGTATCGTACGTAAGTGGTTCATTCGATCGCAAAGTAATCGTAGAAATATGTGGGAGCCATATGAATTTCCAGATTCCTCTATTGGTTATTGTTCGGAGAAATGTCTCGATCATGTCCGCATCATTCACGAACCGTAGGGAGACACACTTAAGGATTCGATGTTGTTGAGTAGTTATGGAATGATGAGTAAGAGACCGAATGTTGTTTGGAGTCTCGTATGGGATCCGGGATATCACGAGGAGCTCTGGAATAGTCCGGAGAATAAGATTCATATAAGGAAAGTCCTGTTTCGGAGTTGGAGAATGATTCCGGTGTTTTCATCGGGAATGTTCTAGAAGGGTCCGGAAGGTCCGGCACTCCAGAGGGGAAGGGTACATGAATGTGTCATAACAAGTTGGAATGGTTGCATCATGTACTTGTAGGGGTTCGTAGCATGGAAAACAAAAATTTTCTATCGCATACAAACAAACAAGCCAAGATCTATCTACTAGATTGTAGCAACGAGTCGATGGAATAACTCACCCTCGAAGATTCCAAAGTGTTTAACGAGAGCAGATTCTCGTGGGTGATGTAGTCGTACTCTTTCCGATCTCAAGATCGCGTAGACGATCCTTCCGGCGCCGCGTTCCCGCAGCGCTCCCGCAGTCGGTCACACGTTCGGTACTCGACGAAGACCTTCCTCTCCCTTGTTCCAGCAGGCAGCGGAGGTTGTAGCACTCTCCTCGCGATTCCGGCAGCACAACGGCGTGGTACCGGAGGTAGAGGGGAGATCCCGCAGGGCTTCGCCTTAAGCCGGTGCGAGTATGGTGGAGCTTATGAGAGAGGCTATTAGTGGTCTAGTAATTAGACACACCAATTAGAGGGCTCTAAACCAATTAGAAGGCTCTAAACCGAAACAGCTCTAAACCGGGGTCTAGGTCTAGTTTCTAGTTTAGAGGATAGGAACTTGTGTGTGTTAGGAGGGGAGCCCTGCCCCTCCTTATATAGGTGGGAGGGCTGGCTGCGCCATGGGGAGGAGAGTCCCTCCCCAAGTCGGCTTGGTGGGGCGCCGGCCAAGGGAGGAGTCCTCCCCCAATTCGGCCTCCACCAATCCTCCTCTTTTCCCACTTCCCAAAATTGGCAGTTTGACTTTCAAATCAGCCGTTTGACTTTTCCAATTTAGGAATTAAATAAACCCTTTATTTTGGACAGCGAGAACACCTAGTACATGATGCAATCATTCCAACTTGCAATGACACATTCATGTACCCCTTCCCCCCCGGAGTGCCGGACATTCCGGGACCTTCTAGAATGTTCCCGATGAAAACACCGGAACCATTCCCCAACTCCGAAATGGGACTTTCCTTATATGAATCTTATTCTCCGGACCATTCCGGATCACCTCGTGATATCCCGGATCCCATCCGAGACTCCGAACAACATTCGGTCTCTTTCTCATAATACCATAACTACTCAAACAACGTCGAATCCTTAAGTGTGTCTCCCTACGGTTCGTGAATTATGCGGACATGATCGAGACACTTCTCCGAACAATAACCAATAGAGGAATCTGGAAATTCATATGGCTCCCACATATTTCTACGATTACTTTGCGATCGAATGAACCACTTACATACGATACCAATTTCCCTTTGTCTCACGATATGTTACTTATCCGAGGTCATGATCGTCGGTATCTCTGCATACCTAGTTCAACCTCGTTACTGACAAGTACTCTTTTCTCGTTCCCGTGATATGTGATCCCTTGTGACCAAGTCACATGCTTGCAAGCTAATTGGATGACATTTCACCGAGAGGGCCCAGAGAATATCTATCCGTCATGTGGATGGACAAATCCCACTCTTGATCCATGTGTTTCAACCAATACTTTCCGAACACCCAATGCCACTTTTATAGCCACCCTGTTACGGTGTGGTGTTTGATGACATCAAAGCATCCATCCAGTAAAGGCAATATGCATGATCTCATGGTCGAAGGAATTAGGTTACTATGTATCAGAAAGCATATAGCAATTGAACTATTGAAATGACTTGATCTTTATGCTACGCTTGTCTATAGGAGTATGTCCACCATATCATTCTCCTAACGATATGATCTTGTTGTTGATAACATCTCAATGTTCATGACAAAGAAACCACATCATCAATCAACCAACAAGCTAGTGAAGTATAGAGGCCATACTAGGGACTTCAAATTAAGTTTACAAATCACACAAGTATTAATGGTTTCCTTGTTAATACTATTATAGCATGAATGTAAACATTTATCATAAACACAAAGATATATATAATAATAACTACATTTATTATTACCTCTAGGGCATATCTCCAACAGTCTCCCACTTGCACTAGAGTCATCTAATCTAGATTACATGGTAATATACCGAACACCCATGGCAGTTTGGTGTTGGTCATGTTTTGCCCTCGGGAGAGGTTTAGTCAACGGATCCGCCACATTCAGATCTGTGTGTACTTTGCAAATCTTTATATCCCCATCCTGGATATGTTCTCGAATAGCGTGGAAACGCAGCTTGATATGCTTCAGCTTCTTGTGTGACCTTGGTTCTTGCGCATTGGCTATGGCGCCCATGTTATCACAGTAGATAGACATTGGGTCCAGCGCACTTGGAACCACACCCAGCTCTGTAATGAACTCTTTCATCCATATCGCTTCTTGTGAAGCCTCCGAAGCAGCCATGTATTCCGATTCAGTTGAAGATCTCGCCACAACGCTTTGCTTTGCACTCCTCCAGCTAACTGCTGCACCATTCAAAATAAATACGTATCCAGATTGTGATTTAGAATCATCCGGATCGGTGTTCCAACTAGCATCGGTGTAACCATTAACAACGAGCTGTTCATCACCTCCATAAGAAAGAACCATATCCTTAGTTCTTCTCAAGTACTTAAGGATGTTTTTTGACCGCTGTCCAATGATCCACTCCTGGATCACTTTGATATCTGCTAGTTAAACTAACAGCATATGCGATGTCGGGTCTAGTACATAGCATGGCATACATTAGAGATCCTATGGCTGAGGCATAGGGAGTCTTACTCATCTTTTCTCTATCTTCTGCCGATGTCGGACTTTGAGTTTTACTCAAGGTCATATTGGGCAACATGGGCAAGAACCCTTTCTTGCTATCTTCCATTCCAAACCTCTTTAGAACTTTGTCCAAATATGTACTTTGTGACAATGATATTTGGCGTTTCGATCTATCTCTATAAATCTTTATGCCTAATATGTAAGCTGCTTCGCCAAGATCCTTCATTGAAAAACTATTATTCAAATATTCCTTGACACTATTAAGAAGGTCTACATCATTCCCAATCAACAATATGTCATCCACATACAGTATTAAGAATGCTACAGAGCTCCCACTCACTTTCTTGTAAATACAAGCTTCTCCATAAGTTTGTATAAAACCAAAACTTTTGATTACCTTATCAAAACGTTGATTCCAACTTCGGGATGCTTGCTTCAATCCATAGATGGACCGTTGAAGCTTGCATACCTTGTTAGCATCTTTAGGATCGACAAAACCTTTGGGTTGTATCATATACAACTCTTCATCAATGTCTCCATTGAGGAATGCTGTTTTGACATCCATCTGCCATATCTCATAATCATAATATGCAGCGATTGCTAACATAATCCTCACAGACTTTAGCTTCGCTACCGGTGAGAAAGTCTCATCGTAGTCAACTCCTTGAATTTGTCGAAACCCTTTTGCGACAAGTCGAGCTTTATAGACAGTAACATTACCATCAGCATCTGTTTTCTTCTTGAAAATCCATTTGTTCTCGACAGCCTTCCGGCCATCCGGTAAGTCCACCAAAGTCCATACTTGGTTTTCGTACATGGATCCAATCTCGGATTTCATGGCTTCTTGCCATTTATTGGAATCTGGGCTCATCATCGCTTCCTCATATGTCTCGGGGTTATCGGTGTTGTCCACCAACATGACATTCATAACGGAATCATACCAATCTGGAGTGGTACGAGTTCTCGTTGACCTCCGAGGCTCTGTAGTAACTTCAACCGAAGTTTCATGATCACCATCATTAGCTTCCTCTCTTATTGGTGCAGGCACCACAGGAACTTCTTCCGGTGCTGCGCTACTCGCAATTTCGAGAGAAGGTTCGACAACCTCGTCGAGTTCTACTTTCCTTCCAGTCACTTCTTTCGAGAGAAATTCCTTCTCTAGAAAGGATCCATTCTTAGCAACGAAGATTTTGCCTTCGGATCTATGATAGAAGGTATACCCAACAGTTTCCTTCGGGTATCCTATGAAGACGCATTTTTCCGCTTTGGGTTCAAGCTTGTCCGGCTGTAACTTCTTTACATAGGCTTCGCATCCCCAAACTTTAAGGAACGACAATTTAGGTTTCTTCCCAAACCATAATTCATACGGTGTCGTTTCAACGGATTTAGACGGTGCCCTATTTAAAGTGAATGCGGCTGTTTCTAATGCATAACCCCAAAATGATAGTGGCAAATCTGTAAGTGACATCATAGAACGAACCATATCTAAGAGAGTTCGATTACGACGTTCAGACACACCATTACGCTGTGGTGTTCCCGGCGGTGTCAACTGCGAAAGTATTCCACATTTCTTCAGATGCTCGCCAAACTCGTAACTTAGATATTCACCTCCACGATCAGAACGTAGAAATTTAATCTTCTTGTTACGTTGATTCTCTACCTCACTTTGAAACTCCTTAAACTTCTCGAAAGTTTCGGACTTATGTTTCATGAAATAGATATACCCATATCTACTCAAGTCATCCGTGAAGGTAAGAACATAACGATAACCACTGCGCGATGCTACACTCATTGGACCACACACATCGGTATGTATGATTTCCAATAAGTCCGTAGCTCGCTCCATTATACCAGAAAATGGAGTCTTAGTCATTTTTCCCATCAGACATGCTTCGCATCTTTCAAGTGATTCAAAATCAAGTGATTCAAGAAGTCCATCGGAATGGAGTTTCTTCATACGTTTCACTCCAATGTGACCAAGACGACAGTGCCACATATAGGTCAAATTATCGCTTGATTTCAAACGTTTAGCCTCAATGTTATTAATATGTGTATTTCTACTATCGAGATTCAATATGAATAGACCATCTATCAAAGGTGCATGTGCATAAAACATATTACTCATATAAATCGAACAACCATTATTCTCGGATTTAAACAAGTAACCGTCTCGCAATAAACAAGATCCCGATATAATGTTCATGCTCAACGCAGGCACCAAATAACAATTATTTAAGTATAAAACTAATCCCGATGGTAGATGAAGAGGTAGTGTGCCGACCGCGATCACATCAACCTTTGATCCGTTTCCCACGCGCATCGTCACCTCGTTCTTCACTAGCTTCTGTTTATTCTGCAGCTCCTGTTTCGAGTTACAAATATGAGCAACCGAACCAGTATCAAATACCCAGGCACTACTACGAGTACTAGTGAGATACACATCAATAACATGTATATCAGATATACCTTTCTTCTTGATGTTGCCGTTCTTCAAATCCGCCAAGTACCTTGGGCAATTCCGCTTCCAGTGACCTTCTCCCTTGCAGTAAAAGCACTCAGTATCAGGCTTGGGTCCAGCCTTGGTCCTCTTCGTCGGCGTGGTAACTTTCTTACCACCCTTCTTGAAGTGTCCCTTCTGCTTAGACTTGCCTTTCTTGAATTTGGTGGTCTTATTGACCATCAACACTTGGTGCTCTTTCTTGATCTCCACTTCTGCAGATTTTAACATAGCAAATAGTTCTGGCAACTCTTTGTTCATGTTCTGCATGTTGTAGTTCATCACAAAGTTCTTGTAACTTGGTGGTAGTGATTGGAGGATGCGGTAAACTCCCAAAGTATTAGGAATCACTATACCCAAACTTTGAAGTTTATTTGCGTGCCCAGACATTTTAAGCACATGCTCACTGACGGAGCTACCCTCTTCCATCTTGCAGTTAAAGAACTTTTCAGAAGCTTCATAACTTTCAATTGCCGCATGAGTCTCAAAGATTAATTTGAGATCCTCGACAATATCATATGGATCTGACTCTTCAAACCTTTTCTGAAGCTCCGATTCTAAACCATACAAGATAGCACACTGAACTATGGAGTACTGATTCTTCCGAGCGAGGTAAACATTCTTTACTTCATCGGTAGCATCAGCTGCAGGTGGGTCACCTAGCGGTGCATCCAGCACATAGGTCAAATTACCAGCTGTGAGGACAATCCTCAAATTGCGGAACCAATCCGCGAAGTTGCTTCCATTGTTTTTCAACTTTTCTTTCTCTAGGAACGCATTAAAATTGATGGTAGGGGCTGCCATTGATCTACAACATATTTGCAATAGTTTAGACTAAGTTTATGACAAATTGAGTTCAAATTAATTAATGAAATTAAACTAGGTGAACTCCCACTCAAAACAACATCCCTCACATTGTTTTAGTGATCACACGAACCAAATCCACTACATCAACACCGATCATCACGAGAGCTGATATAGTTTTAATGGCGAACAATCATCATGTTCATCATATCTACTATATGATTCATGCTTTGCCTTTCGGCGATCCGTGTTCCTGAGGCCATGTCTGTACATGCTAGGCTCGTCAAGATCAAACCTTAGCTTCCGCATAAGCAAATCTGGCTTGCTTACGTTGTAGTCACCCGCGGAATCAAAGACACCCGATCATCACGTGGTGCTTCGAAGCAGCAAGCTTTGGCAACGGTGCATACTAAGGGTGAACACTTTTAGAACTTGAAATTTATGTGCATGAGGGATCATCTTATAATGCTACCGTCGTCTACTAAGCAATACAAGATGCATAAAGGATTAACATCACATGCAATTCATAATATGTGATATGATATGGCCTTTCTTCTTTGTGCTTCCGATCTCCATCTTCAAGCACGAACATGATCTCCATCATCACCGGCATAGCATCAAGGTCAATGACGCTTCTTCATGGTTGTCGTCCGCCAACTTCAACTATTACAACTATTTTGAATAGACACGCAGGCCTTAACAGAAATTAAAGACAACCATATGGCTCCTGCCGGTTGCCAACTTACAATAAAGAACATTGCATACATCAAATATAATCACAATCATGGCCATATCACATCACTGCACACCCCTGCAAAACAAAGTTAGACGCTTCTACTTTCTTTGCATATTTTACGTGGTTTGGGGCTTTCCATAAGTGTCGTTCTAACCTACGAACAAGAACCACAACATTGATACTAGCATTGTTGATTACCCGTTGTAAATTGGATCTTTACTATGCTAGGAGAAACAGGCACCCGCAAAGCCACTTATGCAATACAAGTTGCATGTTAAGCGTGGAGCAAGTCTCATGAACGATGTCATGTAAGGTTAGCCCGGGCCGCTTCATCCCAACATACCGCAAGATGCAAAGTACACAAAAAGCAATCTACAATAAAAGCATCAACGCCCACAATGACCATTGTGTTCTACTCGTGCAACAGATCTACATATAGACACGGCTCTGATACCACTGTAGGGGTTCGTAGCATGGAAAACAAAAATTTTCTATCGCATACAAACAAACAAGCCAAGATCTATCTACTAGATTGTAGCAACGAGTCGATGGAATAACTCACCCTCGAAGATTCCAAAGTGTTTAACGAGAGCAGATTCTCGTGGGTGATGTAGTCGTACTCTTTCCGATCTCAAGATCGCGTAGACGATCCTTCCGGCGCCGCGTTCCCGCAGCGCTCCCGCAGTCGGTCACACGTTCGGTACTCGACGAAGACCTTCCTCTCCCTTGTTCCAGCAGGCAGCGGAGGTTGTAGCACTCTCCTCGCGATTCCGGCAGCACAACGGCGTGGTACCGGAGGTAGAGGGGAGATCCCGCAGGGCTTCGCCTTAAGCCGGTGCGAGTATGGTGGAGCTTATGAGAGAGGCTATTAGTGGTCTAGTAATTAGACACACCAATTAGAGGGCTCTAAACCAATTAGAAGGCTCTAAACCGAAACAGCTCTAAACCGGGGTCTAGGTCTAGTTTCTAGTTTAGAGGATAGGAACTTGTGTGTGTTAGGAGGGGAGCCCTGCCCCTCCTTATATAGGTGGGAGGGCTGGCTGCGCCATGGGGAGGAGAGTCCCTCCCCAAGTCGGCTTGGTGGGGCGCCGGCCAAGGGAGGAGTCCTCCCCCAATTCGGCCTCCACCAATCCTCCTCTTTTCCCACTTCCCAAAATTGGCAGTTTGACTTTCAAATCAGCCGTTTGACTTTTCCAATTTAGGAATTAAATAAACCCTTTATTTTGGACAGCGAGAACACCTAGTACATGATGCAATCATTCCAACTTGCAATGACACATTCATGTACCCCTTCCCCCCCGGAGTGCCGGACATTCCGGGACCTTCTAGAATGTTCCCGATGAAAACACCGGAACCATTCCCCAACTCCGAAATGGGACTTTCCTTATATGAATCTTATTCTCCGGACCATTCCGGATCACCTCGTGATATCCCGGATCCCATCCGAGACTCCGAACAACATTCGGTCTCTTTCTCATAATACCATAACTACTCAAACAACGTCGAATCCTTAAGTGTGTCTCCCTACGGTTCGTGAATTATGCGGACATGATCGAGACACTTCTCCGAACAATAACCAATAGAGGAATCTGGAAATTCATATGGCTCCCACATATTTCTACGATTACTTTGCGATCGAATGAACCACTTACATACGATACCAATTTCCCTTTGTCTCACGATATGTTACTTATCCGAGGTCATGATCGTCGGTATCTCTGCATACCTAGTTCAACCTCGTTACTGACAAGTACTCTTTTCTCGTTCCCGTGATATGTGATCCCTTGTGACCAAGTCACATGCTTGCAAGCTAATTGGATGACATTTCACCGAGAGGGCCCAGAGAATATCTATCCGTCATGTGGATGGACAAATCCCACTCTTGATCCATGTGTTTCAACCAATACTTTCCGAACACCCAATGCCACTTTTATAGCCACCCTGTTACGGTGTGGTGTTTGATGACATCAAAGCATCCATCCAGTAAAGGCAATATGCATGATCTCATGGTCGAAGGAATTAGGTTACTATGTATCAGAAAGCATATAGCAATTGAACTATTGAAATGACTTGATCTTTATGCTACGCTTGTCTATAGGAGTATGTCCACCATATCATTCTCCTAACGATATGATCTTGTTGTTGATAACATCTCAATGTTCATGACAAAGAAACCACATCATCAATCAACCAACAAGCTAGTGAAGTATAGAGGCCATACTAGGGACTTCAAATTAAGTTTACAAATCACACAAGTATTAATGGTTTCCTTGTTAATACTATTATAGCATGAATGTAAACATTTATCATAAACACAAAGATATATATAATAATAACTACATTTATTATTACCTCTAGGGCATATCTCCAACAGTACTAGGTATCATGGCTGGGCAAAATAAAGGGATAAATCAAATCCTAGTTTGAAAAGTCAAACGCCAATTTGAAAAGTCAAACGACAGTTTTGCTTGGTGGAGGGAGAGTAGGAAACCTACTTGGGGAGGAGTTCCTCTCCCTCCACCCGCCGGCCAAGGAGGCCGACTTGGGAAAGGACAGTTTTGCTTGCTACAATCTAGTAGATAGATCTTGGCTTGTTTGTTTGCATGCGGTCGATTTTTTTTGTTTTCCATGCTACGAACCCCTACAGTGGTATCAGAGCCGTGTCTATATATAGATCTGTTGCACGAGTAGAACACAATGGTCATTGTGGGCGTTGATGCTTTTGTTGTCGATTGCTTCTTGTGTACTTTGCATCTTGCGGGATGGTGGGATGAAGCGGCCCGAGCTAACCTTACATGACATCGTTCATGAGACTTGCTCCACGCTTGACATGCAACTTGTATTGCATAAGTGGCTTTGCGGGTGCCTGTTTCTCCAAAGATAATTAAGATTCAATTTACAACGGGTGATTGACAATACTAGTATCAATGTTGTGGTTCTTGTTCGTAAGTTAGAACGACACTTATTGAAAGCCCCAAACCACGTAAAACATGCAAAGAAAATTAGAGGCGTCTAACTTTGTTTTGCAGGGGTGTGCTGTGATGTGATATGGCCATGATTGTGATTATATTTGATGTATGCAATGTTCCTTATTGTAAGTTGACAACCGGCGGGAGCCATATGGTTGTCTTTAAATTCTGTTAAGACCCGCGTGTCTATTCAAAGTAGTTGTAATAGTTGAAACTGGTGGACGACAACCATGGAGCAGCGTCATTGACCTTGATGCAATGCCGGTGATGATGGAGATCATGTTCGTGCTTAAAGATGGAGATCAGAAGCACAAGAAGAAAGGCCATATCATATCACATATTATGAATTGCATGTGATGTTAATCCTTTTATGCATCTTGTATTGCTTAGTTAACGACGGTAGCATTATAAGATGATCCCTCAAGCACACAATTTCAAGTTTTAAAGTGTTCATCCTTAGTAAGCACCGTTGCTAAAGCTCGTTGTTTCGAAGCACCACGTGATGATCGTGTGTGTTAGATTTTGCGAGTGTATACAACGTGAGCAAGCCAGATTTGCTCATGCGGAAGCTAAGGTTTGATCTTGACGAGCCTAGCATGTACAGACATGGTCTCGGAACACGGATCACCGAAAGGTAAAGCATGAGTCATATAGTAGATATGATGAACATGTTGATTGTTCGCCATTGAAGCTACATCAACTCTCGTGATGATCGGTTTTGATGTGGTGGATTTGGTTCGTGCGATCACTAAAACAATGTGAGGGATATTGTTTTGAGTGGGAGTTCAACGGAAATATGATTAAAAGTTGAACACTATTTATCATAAATTAAATCAAAGTGAATTTGCATAGTTGTTGTAGTCATTGGCATCCGTTTACCACCTTGCGCTTAGTTATAATTGAGACGATAGAACTATAGAATTCTGGTTAGTTACATTACGAACTGGTATCGTATTGTTTTGAAGTGTTAATCTAAATTTTAAAAGTCCCATTGCAAACTTTCAGTAAGTTTCGATTACTCCGTGAAATTTAATAGTTGGTATTAAATCAAGAGTGACAATTCCAAGTGTTAGTGTATGAGTATCATGTTTGTCTCCATGATTTTTGATATTCAAAGGATTGTCTTAATATCAAGGTTATCTAGGATCTGAAAGAGTTGTTTCAGAAACCATGATGTGTGGAAGATATTGTGATATCTGAAACAAAGTTTTGGTTACAACATGATAGAGTATAATATGGCAAAAGTCATGTTCTCATATTTGATGAGAATTTGCAAAAGGTTGGAGACACTAGTTGTCCTAATCCTCCAAAAGGTTTTGAAGAGCAACATTATACTCGTGATTCACCGTTATAAGCTAAGGTAGCTTGATCATGAATAATTCCATGAGAAGGGTGAATATTTGATGTAGGTAAAATGTTTACTACACCAAGAGATTACTAAAGAAAGGAATTTGAAAGAACACCAAACATTTGATGATGGTAATCTACTTCAAAGTGCAAGTCCAAAGACATTGGTATTTAACTATACACGCTTTGGACTATGTGTCATGTGTATGGCTCCACTATTGATGTTGATAGATTCTTTCAAATAGAAAAAGAAATACTGAAAGAGAATCTCATAAATATATGGCAGAAAAGAAAGACTAGAATTGTTCAGTTTAGGTATATAAAGGATATACGTGTTATGGCTATATTCTTTGCTTATTAAACAATGTGGTTCTTAAGTATTTGATACTGAATTTGTTGATATGGATCGTCATACAAAACAACAGAATTCATGAACTACAATGGCCTAAGTAACTAGCAAAAGAATATGTGATGATGTTCATCGAGAACAAATAAAGGGTTATTATGTTGCTCGTTAAACATCAAAGCTTGCCTTCAAGATTTGTTTTATCAGGTATTATGAGAACAAAAGGGTTGTTCAATTAATTGCCGTAGTCCATAAAAGATGGATGATTCACAAATCTCGTTGGAGAAATCACATCCATAAAACTAGTGCTAAAAATGTCGAAAGACAAATTGATTGAAAGATCACTTATGAAGTGACATCGCCGTTTAAATTATATTGGAAATAAAACATGAAGAAACTCCATGTGGATGGAATTTTGGAGTCTTTTGATTTTTGATCAAATGACGCTTGTGAAACTTTCCTAGAGATAATTAAAACTTCGTTCATAGGCCAAAAGGGAACGAATGACTAGCTTATTGGAACTTGTACATATTGTTGTATGAAGTCCATTATGTGTAGTCAAGAGCGATGGATTTCAACTTCATATGCTTTCTCCGAAAATTTGAGTGAATATATGAATATTTACTTAATAAGGATGAAGTATGAAACAATTGAAAAGTTCAAAGATTTTCAAGATGAAGTGCAAAATCATTGTAACAAGAATATAAATAGTTTATGATAAGATCATAAAGGAAGATATTTGAGTTACAAGTTTAGCATAATACCTAAGATTTAAGGAATCGTTCCATAGATTTGCATTTTCCGAAACACCATAAGAGTATGGAGCATTCGAGATATGTAATTAAACCTTGTTTGACATGGTAAGATCAAAGGTGTAATTTATAAAACTGTCATTATATTTTAAAGATTAAAAGCTCTAGAGACTACCGTTTTTCCACTGAAAAGAGCTCCATCATAATCTGTTGAATTGACACCATATAAAGTTATGGTTTGGGATAAAACCCAAGTTGTCTTTTCTTAAAAATTGGTATGCTATGCATAAGAAAGATGTTTGCAACCAAAATCGGATGAACATATCTTTGTATGAATCGTTAAGTATTCCTCCATAACACCAAAGACAAAAGTGTTTGTCGCTTAGAACGTCAAGTATCTTTGAGAAGGAATTTTCCGTGAAAAGTTAAGTGGGAGGACAATAGAACTTTGATAAGGTTAAAGGAACCTTAGCTATATGTGCAAAGTTGCGCAGCGCCGAAAAGTGTTCCGGAGGCAGCAACAATGCTCATGGCTCACGTGCCTCAAGGGTTGTAGCCACGGAGATCTAAAGTTCCTATTGAAACAAGCAGGTTGGGTAAACAATCAAATACCAAGATTTGAGAGTTAAATCTGAAGGGTTTCGCAGCATAGTAAATCAAAATTTTCTATGGAAGCGAACAGAGGGAAAGCCAAGATCTAATCTAGGAGATGCAAACAACGAGAGAGATTGGATTAGATCTTCATACCCTTGAAGATTCGCACAGTGGAACGTTCGTCGGAACGTGGGTGATGTAGTCGTACTCGCTTCTCCTCCTCGCGATCCGATCCGATCTAGCACCACAAGTGGCGGTGCCTCCGTGAGATGCACACGTACAGCACCTCGACGTCTCCTCCTTCCTTGGACCAGCATGTATGGTGGAGAGATGGATTGGATCTACAACACAACGGCGTGGTGTATTTGGTGGAGAATTTCTTCCGCAGGGCTTCGCCTACAAACAGTCGGGAGGGAGAGAGGAGGGCAGCAGGGCAACTAGGGCTTGGAGGAAGGTGTGTAGGGGGAGGGGGCGCACCAGCCCTCTATATATAGAGGGGGGGTGCGGCCAACCCTTGCCTCTCCTCCAAGCCTATCTCTAGTTTAAACGATTTAAACTCTCCCTTATCTAGAAATTCTATCTCTAGTTTAAACGAGTTTAAACTTATCTAGAATCGGCTGGGCCCTATGGGGCCTTGTGCCCCTGTCCCAATGCGGCCAGGACACTCCCTCATAGGCCCATGCCCCCTCCCGGAAGGTGGGACCACGTTGGCCCCCTTCCGGAAGGTTCTAGAAGCTTCCGGTACAATACCGATTAATCCGGAACAATTCCGAACTCCAAAAACTGCACTGCCTTATATGAATCTTATTCTCCGGACCATTCCGAAACCTCTCGTGATGTCCCGGATCCCATCCGAGACTCCGAACAAAAATTCATAAACCAATTATCCAATCTATCCTAGCGTCGAGACACGTTAAGTGTGTGACTCTGCGGGTTCGAGAATATGCAGACATGATCTTCTATCAATAATCAACAGCGGGGTCTGGGCACCCATATTGACTCCCACACATTCATCGATGATCATATCGGATGAACCACGATGCCAGGATTCAATCAATCCCATATATATTCCCTTCATCTCGCGATATTTTACTTGCCCGAGATTCGATCGTCGGTATCGACATACCTAGTTCAATCTCGTTCACAGCAAGTACTTTACTCGTTCCGTAATCCGATATCACTTTGTGATTAACTCCTTAACCACATGCTTGCAAGCGGTGTTGATATCGATTACCGAGTGGGCCCGAAGCATATCTCTCCGACTTGGGAGGGACAAATCCCATCTCGATACATACAACCCAACATATACTTTCCGATCACCTGAGAGACACCTTTATGATCACCCTCTCATAGGATGATGTTTGATGACCTCAAAGCTTTTTTCCGATACCAGGGAGTTGTATTATCTCATGGTCTAAGGAATACAATATTTGACATGAGAAAAGCTTCGCAAAGACGAACACGATGAAACGATCTAATAGCTTTGCTTAGTTTGGGTCTGTCCACCATATCATTCTCCCAATGACATGATCTCATTATCAATTGACAACTCATGTCTATGGTTAGGAAACCTTAACCATCATTGATCAATGAGCTAGTCCATAGAGGCGTACTAGGGACACGGTGTTGTTCACAAACCACACAAGTATTAAAGTTTCCGCTTAATACAATTCTAGCATGGAATATAAACTTTATCATGAACAAGAATTATAATAATAACATCTTTATTATTGCCTCTAGGGCATAATTCCAACAGTCTCCCACTTGCACTAGAGTCAATAATCTAGTTTACATCTGGCAACAATCTCACACCCATGGCACTGAGGTGCTGATCATGTTTTACACGTGGAAGAGGTTTAGTCAATGGATCTGCGACATTCAGATCTGTATGTACTTTGCTAATCTTCAGATCTCCATCTGCTATATAATCTCGGATTATATGAAACTTGCGGTTGATATGCTTGGTCTTTGGATGATATCTTGGTTCCTTAGCGAGTGCTATGGCGCCAGTGTTGTCACACAATATCTCCAGTGGGTCCAATGCACTTGGAACCACGCCAAGCTCAGTGATGAAGTTCCTGATCCAAACTCCTTCACTTGACGCTTCTGCAGCAGCCATGTATTCCGCTTCTACTGTAGATCCCGCGATCACGCTTTACTTGCAGCTTCTCCAGCTCACAGCTCCTCCATTCAAAATATACACGTATCCTGTCTGAGATTTACAATCATCCTTGTCGGTGTCGGAACTAGCATCGACGTAACCTTTTACGATGAGCTGTTCATCACCCCCATAGACTAAGAACATTTCTTTAGTCCTATTTAGGTACCTTAGGATGTTCTTCACGGCTGTCCAGTGTTCCACTCCTGGATCACTTTGATATCTGCTCGTCAAACTAAGAGCATTGGACACATCCGGTCTAGTACACAGCATGGCATACATGATGGAACCTATGGCCGAGGCATAAGGCACTTTGCTCATAGCTTCCCTATCATTTACCGTAGCTGGACACTGAGCCTTGCTCAATATCTTCCCTGACAACATAGGCACTGAACCTTTCAATGCCTTATCCATTCTGAACCTTTTCAGAACTTTGTCTAGGTATGTACTCTGGCTTAAAGCTATCAGGCTTCTTTGTCTATCTCTATAGATCTTGATGCCCAATATATAAGCAGCTTCACCTAGGTCTTTCATTGAAAAACACTTGTTCAAATAACTCTTCACATCGTTAAGCATGTTGATGTCATTTCCAATAATCAATATGTCATCCACATATAGTACCAGAAACGTCACCGAGCTCCCACTCACTTTCTTGTAGATGCAAGCTTCGTAGCAATTTGGAAAAAATCCAAATCTCTTGATCACTTGATCAAAATGAAGGTTCCAACTCCGAGATTCTTGCTTCAGTCCATAAATGGAATGCTGAAGTTTGCATACTTTATCAGCATCCTTAGGATCGACAAAACCTTCGGGTTGCATCATATACAACTCTTCATCAATGTTGCCATTGAGGAACGCAGTCTTGACATCCATCTGCCATATTTCATAATCATGAAACGCAGCAATTGCTAATAAAATCCGAATAGACTTAAACATCGCTACAGGAGAGAAAGTCTCATCGTAGTCAACACCTTGAACTTGTCGAAAACCTTTCGCAACAAGCCGTGCTTTATAGATGGTAACATTACCATCCGCGTCCGTTTTCTTCTTGAAGATCCATTTGTACTCAACGGCCTTTCGGTCGCTAGGAGGGTCCACCAAAGTCCATACTTGGTTTTCGCTCATGGATCCCAATTCAGATTTCATGGCTTCTAGCCATTTCTCAGAGTCTGGGCTCATCATCGCTTCCTCATAGTTCGTAGGTTCACTGTCTTCTACTAACAAGACTGTCAAGACAGGGTTGTCGTACCACTCAGGAGGGGCACGCGACCTTGTCGACCTGCGACGTTCAGTAGCAGCATCATCCGAAGCTTCATGATCCTTGTCATTAGCTTCCTCTATTGTTGGTGCAGGCGGCACTGGAACAATTTCAGGTGCTGCGCTACTCTCCAATTCAAGAGAAGGTTCAATAACCTCGTCTAGCTCTACTTTCCTCCCACTCACTTCTTTCGAGAGAAACTCCTTCTCAAGAAAGGAACCGTTCTTTGCGACAAACACTTTGCCTTCGGTTCTGTGATAGAAGGTATACCCAATAGTTTCCTTAGGGTATCCTATGAAGACGCATTTCTCCGCTTTGGGTTCGAGCTTGTCGGGCATCAACTTCTTGACGTAAGCTTCGCATCCCCAAACTTTAAGAAACGACAACTTAGGTTTAGCACCAAACCACAGTTCATACGGTGTCGTCTCAACGGATTTAGGTGGAGCCCTATTTAAAGTGAATGCAGCGGTTTCTAATGCATAACCCCAAAATGATAACGGCAAATCAGTAAGAGACATCATCGATCGGACCATATCTAATAGGGTTCGATTCCGGCGTTCAGACACACCATTGCGTTGTGGTGTTCTGGGTGGCGTGAGTTGTGAAACGATTCCACTTTCTTTGAGATGCGTGAGAAAATCATAACTTAAATATTCGCCCCCACGATTGGATCGTAGAAACTTAATCTTTCTGTTACGATGGTTCTCTACTTCATTCTGAAATTCTTTGAACTTTTCAAACGTTTCATATTTATGTTTCATTAAATAGATATACCCATATCTACTTAAGTCATCGGTAAAAGTGAGAAAATAGCGATATCCACCGCGCGTCGAAACACTCATCGGTCCGCATACATCGGTATGTATGATTTCCAACAAGTCCATTGCTCGCTCCATCATACCGGAGAACGGGGTTTTGATCATCTTGCCCATGAGGCATGGTTCGCATGTGTCAAATGATTCAAAATCAAGAGACTCCAAAAGTCCATCAGAATTGAGTTTCTTCATGCGCTTTACACCAATATGACCTAGACGATAGTGCCACAAATAAGTAGTATTATCACTATCTACTTTGCATCTCTTAGCCTCAATGTTATGGATGTGTGTTTCATCCCTTTCGAGATTTAGAAGAAATAAACCATTCACAAGAGGTGCATGACCATAAAAGATGTTACTCATATAAATAGAACAACCATTATTCTCCGATTTAAATGAATAACCGTCTTGCAATAAACACGATCCAGAAATAATGTTCATGCTCAACGCAGGCACATAATAACATTTATTAAGGTTTAAAACTAATCCCGAAGGTAAAACTAAGGAGAGTGTGCCGACGGCCATCACATCAACTCTTGATCCGTTGCCAACGCGCATCGTCACCTCATCCCTCGCAAGCCGCCGTCTATTCCGTAGCTCCTGTTTCGAGTTACAAATATTAGCAACCGAACCAGTATCAAATACCCAGGCACTACAACGAGGGCTAGTAAGGAAAACATCAATAACATGTATATCAAATATACCTTTGATGGTGCCAGCTTTCTTGCCCGCTAAGTACTTCGGACAGTTGCGCTTCCAGTGACCCTTGTCCTTGCAATAGAAGCACTCAGTTTCTGGCTTGGGTCCAGACTTGAGCTTCTTCTCAGCAGGGGCAACGCGCTTGCCGCCGCTTTTCTTGAAGGGCTTCTTTGCACCTTTACCTTTCTTAAAGGAGGGCTTGTTGACCATCAACACATGATTATCCTTCTTGATGTCCACCTCCGCAGCCTTCAGCTTTGCGAAGAGCTCGGTGATCGTATCAGTGGAACCAATCTGATAATGAGTCACTACAAAACTTTTGTAGCTGGGAGGGAGTGATTGCAGAACCCTGTCAATCTTGAGCTCCTCTGGAATCTTGCAGTCCAGTTGCTCAAGGCGTTGAGTGTAGCCCGACATCTTAATGGCGTGCTCACTAACGGAACTCCCTTCCTCCATCTTGCAGTTAAAGAACTTCTCGGAGATCTCATATCTCTCAGAACGGGCCTAAGTCTGAAACATGGTTTTCAGCTCCTCGAGAATCTCAAAGGGCCCGGGATAGTTTTCAAAACGATTTTGAAGTTCCGGTTCCATAGCAAACAACATGGTGCTCTTAATCACACCATAATCATCTTTGCGCGACTGATAGACAGCTTTCTCATCAGCCGGCGCAGTTGCAGCAGGGGGGTTACCTAACGCTTTCTCAAGGACATAGTCCTTTTGACCGCCAGAGAGAATGATTCTCAGATTGCGGAACCAGTTGGTGAAGTTAGACCCATTGTTTCTAAGCTTTTCTTTCTCAGCAAAAACGTTGAACTTGAAGTTGGACTTGGCCATGTGATCTACAGTATTTGCAAGAACAATTTAGACTATGTTCATGATAAATAGTTCAACTTAATCAAATTACTAGATGAACTCCCACTAAATTCAACATCCCTCAAGTTGTTTAGCGAAAACGATCCAAATTCACCACACCTAATCCGATCTTCACAAGAAGAGATGTGGTTTCAATGGTGGACAACGAAGTGTCGATCATATCATTCATATGACTCATGCTTAACCTTTCGGTTCTTGTGTTCCGAGGCCATGTCTGTACATGCTAGGCTCGTCAAGCTAGACCCAAGTATTTCCGCGTGTGCAAAACTGGCTTGCACCCGTTGTATGTGAGCGTAGAGTCTATAGCACCCGATCATCACGTGATGCTTGGACACGACAAACTTTCGCAACGGTGCATACTTGGGGAGAACACAGTTTTTATCTTGATCTTTAAGTGAGGAATCATCTTATAATGCTACCGTCGCGATCTAAGCATAATAAGATACATAAAAGGATAAACATCACATGCATATAACTTTATGTGACATGGTATAGCCAATCTTCGCGCAATGATCTCCATCTTGTGCGTTCCGGCATGATCTCCATCACTTCACCATGATTGCCTCCACCACGAATAGCAACTACAACTATTGCTAACTACTTAGCGATAAAGTAAAGCTATTACATGGCGTATAAGAAGTTGACACGCAGGTCATACACAATTATAAAGACAACCATATGGCTCCTTCCGGTTGTGTACTCATCGACATGCAAGTCGTGAAACATTACAAAACATGATCATCGCATACATTATACACATCACATCTTGGGCCATACCATATCACAGAAAACACTCCCTGCAAAAACAAGTTAGACGCCTCTACTTTGTTGTTGCATGTTTTACGTGGCTTATGGGAGTAGATGCTAAGAACGATTCTTACCTACGGAAAGCCACAACAGTGATATTATGGTTGCCAAACTCCGGTGTTAATCCCATGACAACTATAGTGAGAGAAACTGACATCCACCAGCCGCATGTGTGGAACAAGCCACACGTCAAGTGCGGAGCCGGTCTCGCGAACGACGTCGCGTAAGGTTGGCCTGGACCGCTTCAATCTCACTATCCCGCGTCATAAGAAGAAAACAAACAAGAGTCTTGCAACAGAAAACATCAACGCCCGCAACAACCATGTTGCGTTCTACTCGTGAATCACATCTACGCATAGATCTAGCTCTGATACCACTGAAGGGTTTCGCAGCATGGTAAATCAAAATTTTCTACGGAAGCGAACAGAGGGAAAGCCAAGATCTAATCTAGGAGATGAAAACAACGAGAGAGATTGGATTAGATCTTCATACCCTTGAAGATTCGCACAGCGGAACGTTCGTCGGAACGTGGGTGATGTAGTCGTACTCGCTTCTCCTCCTCGCGATCCGATCCGATCTAGCACCACAAGTGGCGGTGCCTCCGTGAGATGCACACGTGCAGCACCTCGACGTATCCTCCTTACTTGGACCAGAAAGTATGGTGGAGAGATGGATTGGATCTACAACACGACGGCGTGGTGTATTTGGTGGAGAATTTCTGCCGCAGGGCTTTGCCTACAAACAGTCGGGAGGGAGAGAGGAGGGCAACTAGGGCTTGGAGGAAGGTGTGTAGGGGGAGGGGGCGCACCAGCCCTCTATATATAGAGGGGGGGTGCGACCAGCCCTTGCCTCTCCTCCAAGCCTATCTCTAGTTTAAACGATTTAAACTCTCCCTTATCTAGAAATTCTATCTCTAGTTTAAACGAGTTTAAACTTATCTAGAATCGGCTGGGCCCTATGGGGCCTTGTGCCCCTGTCCCAATGCGGCCAGGACACTACCTCATAGGCCCATGCCCCCTCCCGGAAGGTGGGACCACGTTGGCCCCCTTCCGGAAGGTTCTAGAAGCTTCCGGTACAATACCGATTAATCCGGAACAATTCCGAACTCCAAAAACTGCACTGCCTTATATGAATCTTATTCTCCGGACCATTCCGGAACCTCTCGTGATGTCCCGGATCCCATCCGAGACTCCGAACAAAAATTCATAAACCAATTATCCAATCTATCCTAGCGTCGAGACACGTTAAGTGTGTGACCCTGCGGGTTCGAGAATATGCAGACATGATCTTCTATCAATAATCAACAGCGGGGTCTGGGCACCCATATTGACTCCCACACATTCATCGATGATCATATCAGATGAACCACGATGCCAGGATTCAATCAATCCCATATATATATTCCCTTCGTCTCGCGATATTTTACTTGCCCGAGATTCGATCGTCGGTATCGTCATACCTAGTTCAATCTCGTTCACAGCAAGTACTTTACTCGTTCCGTAATCCGATATCACTTTGTGATTAACTCCTTAACCACATGCTTGCAAGCGGTGTTGATATCGATTACCGAGTGGGCCTGAAGCATATCTCTCCGACTTGGGAGGGACAAATCCCATCTCGATACATACAACCCAACAGATACTTTCCGATCACCTGAGAGACACCTTTATGATCACCCTCTCATAGGATGATGTTTGATGACCTCAAAGCTTTCTTCCGATACCAGGGAGTTGTATTATCTCATGGTCTAAGGAATACAATATTTGACATGAGAAAAGCTTCGCAAAGACGAACACGATGAAACGATCTAATAGCTTTGCTTAGTTTGGGTCTGTCCACCATACCATTCTCCCAATGACATGATCTCATTATCAATTGACAACTCATGTCTATGGTTAGGAAACCTTAACCATCATTGATCAATGAGCTAGTCCATAGAGGCGTACTAGGGACACGGTGTTGTTCACAAACCACACAAGTATTAAAGTTTCCGCTTAATACAATTCTAGCATGGAATATAAACTTTATCATGAACAAGAATTATAATAACATCTTTATTATTGCCTCTAGGGCATAATTCCAACAAAATCATTATTTGATAATAATGATCTGACTGCATGCAAAGAAGCGATGATGGGCCCTGACTCCGTCAAATGGCTTGAAGCCATAAAATCCGTGATAGTTCCATATACGAGAGATCAAGCTTTGAACTTGAAAGACCCTCTAGAAAGGTACAAGACCTTACAGTCGTATTTGGATCTATAAAGAAATAGACATGGATGTTTCACATCTATGAAATTATCGACATGTCGGGAAAGAGTTCACGACAATGTTCAAAGAGTTGACTATGACAAGATCTGATCTTTCATGAAGCGATATTTAGTCTAGACGGATTAATATAGCAACCACGACATATAATTTTGTTATGTGTTGAATAAACAAAACAAGTTCTTCTAATAGAATGGTTACCTAGGACGTGTGCATGACACAGTCCAAAGGGTTTTGTTAATTCAAAGGATGCTAAAAGCATATGCAAACTTCAATGGTTGAAGTAAGCATCGCGGAGTTGGAATCTTCACTATGATGAAACTGCTAAAATAGTTTAATTTCATCAGAGACAATGAAGATGCTTGCATTTGCAAGAAATTAAGTGGGAGCGCTAAGACATGTTTCTAATACATTATGTGGAAGACATATTGTTGATTGGTAATGATGTATCTTTTATTAACACATATTAAGAATTTCATCCTGATGAAAGACTTAGGCAAAACCCAAATATTTGGCATCAATAGACGCTAATATGGTTGCGCCGAAAGTACATAGATGATGTATTGAATGAGTTCAATATAGAAACTACAAGAAAGGTTCTTGTCGCACAGAAAGGATTGAATGAGTTCAATGTTGATGATATATTCAAGTGTATTGACACTTGGTAAGTGAAACAAAGATTCAAGTATAGATTGATACTTGATGTATGAAATCACAAAGAGTATTTATATCAATCATACCATGATATGTACAAATCCAGATATATCCTATGCTCTAAATGTTATGAGCATATAGCAGAATGATTCATAAGATGATTATTGGATGATAGTAAAGATATTCTTATGATCTTGTAAAAGAACTAAGAATATATTATTTTGTAAAAGTGACAAATAGATGGTTAGTTCATTGTAAATGAATTACATTGATACTAGTTTGTCACAAAGTACAAATTAAGTTTATCTCAATCTAAACTAAGGGTGGCACAATATGATGGAATGAGAGTTCCATAATGAATTTGGATGGGTTCCAAAGTTAAGATATTGTGACAGATACTACAACAAAAGGACTAAGTATATAACTCCTATTATAGCAGCAAAAGAGGGCATTTGAGTCAAGTAGTTTGTTATCAAACTAGGTGTAGTTCACAGCAGGGATAATGCTATGGAGATATATTGTACGACAATATTATCAACATGTTTTAACCCCAAAGAACTAAAGGTCACACCAAAGGACCAAATTTGTACAAAGCCATCTCATTAGAGAATGAGTGATGCGTAGAGACGCAAAGACATGCAATTACACAAGGACATAGAAGTGTCAGATCTGGAGATCAGTTGACCACTAGCAATCGTGTACATACGACACCAGAAAGCCATAGGTGTTGAATACACAAAGGTTTGAAACTAGATTATTAACTCTAGTGCAAGTGGGAGACTGTTGGAGATATGCCCAAGAGGCAATAATAAAGTGGTTATTATCATACCTTCATACTTATGATAAATGTTTACATACCATGCTATAATTGTATTAACAGGAAACATTAATACTTGTGTGATTTGTAAACATAAAAGAGTCCCTAGTAAAGCCTCTTGTTAAATTAGCTTGTTGGTTAATATATGATCATGGTTTCCTGATCATGAACATAGAGATGTTATGAACAACAGGGTCATATCATTAGGAGAATGATGTGATGGACATACTCCTATAGTTAAGCGTAGCATAAAGATCAAGTCATTTAATATAGTTCATTTGCTATAAGCTTTCTGATACATAGTAACCTAATTCCTTCGACCATGAGATCATGCTTATCACCATCACCGGAAGGATGCTTTGATGACATCAAACACCACACCATAACTGGGTGGCTATAAAGATGGCATTGAGTGTTCGGAAAGTATGGGTTGAGACACATGGATCAAGAGTGGGATTTGTCCATCCATATGACGGATAGATATACTCTGGGCCCTCTCGGTGGAATGTCATCCAATTAGCTTGCAAGCATGTGACTGGCTCACAAGGGATCACATACCACGGGAACAAGAAAAGAGTACTTATCGGTAACGAGGTTGAACTAGGTATACAGAGATACCGACGATCAAAACCTCGGATAAGTAAACTATCGTGAGACAAAGGGAAATTGGTATCGTATGTAAGTGGTTCATTCGATCGCAAAGTAATCGTAGAAATATGTGGGATCCATATGAATTTCCAGATTCCTCTATTGGTTATTGTTCGGAGAAGTGTCTCGATCATGTCCGCATAATTCACGAACCGTAGGGAGACACACTTAAGGATTCGATGTTGTTGAGTAGTTATGGAATGATGAGTAAGAGACCGAATGTTGTTTGGAGTCTCGGATGGGATCCGGGATATCACGAGGAGATCCGGAATGGTCCGGAGAATAAGATTCATATAAGGAAAGTCCTGTTTCAGAGTTGAAGAATGATTCCGGTGTTTTCATCGGGAATGTTCTAGAAGGGTCCGGAAGGTCCGGCACTCCGGAGGGGAAGGGTACATGAATGTGTCATAACAAGTTGGAATGGTTGCATCATGTACTAGGTATCATGGCTGGGCAAAATAAAGGGATAAATCAAATCCTAGTTTGAAAAGTCAAACGCCAATTTGAAAAGTCAAACGGCAGTTTTGCTTGGTGGAGGGAGAGTAGGAAACCTACTTGGGGAGGAGTTCCTCTCCCTCCACCCGCCGGCCAAGGAGGCCGACTTGGGGGAGGACTCTCCTCCCCTGGCCGCGCCCTCCCACCTATAAAATAAGGGGCAGGGGTGCCCCCTCTAGCACACACCTCTCTCCACCAAAACCCTAGCCCTAGCCGCCGGCCACCACAAGTCGCCGCCGCCCTAGGGTTTGCTCCAAGCCACTGAGTTGGGGATCTCCCCAAGCCCTAGCCGCCATCCTAGCCACCTCCCTTGGTGCCTATAAACCCTAGATCACTAAGTCCTCTCTCATAGTCCACCATACTCGCTCCGGCTTAATGCGAAGCCCTGCAAGATCTCCCCTCTACTTCCGGTACCACGCCGTCGTACTGCTGGAATCGCGAGGAGAGTGCTACAACCTCCGCTGCCTGCTAGAACAAGGGAGATGAAGGTCTTCATCGAGTACCGAATGTGTGACCGACTGCGGGAGCGCTGCCGGAACGCGGCGCCGGAAGGATCGTCTACACGATCTTGAGATCGGAAAGAGTACGACTACATCACCCACGAGAATCCGCTCTCATTAACCGCTTTGGAATCTTCAAGGGTTAGTTCCTCTATCGACTCGTTGCTACAATCTAGTAGATAAATCTTGGCTTGTTTGTTTGCATGCGGCAGAATTTTTTTGTTTTCCATGCTACGAACCCCTACAGTGGTATCAGAGCCGTATCTATATATAAATCTGTTGCACGAGTAGAACACAATGGTCATTGTGGGCATTGATGCTTTTGTTGTCGATTGCTTCTTGTGTACTTTGCATCTTGCGGGATGGTGGGATGAAGCGGCCCGGGCTAACCTTACATGACATCGTTCATGAGACTTTCTCCACGCTTGACATGCAACTTGTATTGCATAAGTGGCTTTGCGGGTGCCTGTTTCTCCAAAGATAGTTAAGATTCAATTTACAACGGGTGATTGACAATACTAGTATCAATGTTGTGGTTCTTGTTCGTAAGTTAGAACGACACTTATTGAAAGCCCCAAACCATGTAAAACATGCAAAGAAAATTAGAGGCGTCTAACTTTGTTTTGCAGGGGTGTGTTGTGATGTGATATGGCCATGATTGTGATTATATTTGATGTATGCAATGTTCCTTATTGTAAGTTGACAACCGGCAGGAGCCATATGGTTGTCTTTAAATTCTGTTAAGACCCGTGTGTCTATTCAAAGTAGTTGTAATAGTTGAAGCTGGTGGACGACAACCATGGAGCGGCGTCATTGACCTTGATGCAATGCCGGTGATGATGGAGATCATGTTCATGCTTAAAAATGGAGATCAGAAGCACAAGAAGAAAGGCCATATCATATCACATATTATGAATTGCATGTGATGTTAATCCTTTTATGCATCTTGTATTGCTTAGTTAATGACGGTAGCATTATAAGATGATCCCTCAAGCACACAATTTCAAGTTTTAAAGTGTTCATCCTTAGTAAGCACCGTTGCTAAAGCTCGTTGTTTCGAAGCACCACGTGATGATCGGGTGTGTTAAATTATGCGAGTGTATACAACGTGAGCAAGCCAGATTTGCTCATGCGGAAGCTAAGGTTTGATCTTGACGAGCCTAGCATGTACAGACATGGTCTTGGAACACGGATCACCGAAAGGTAAAGCATGAGTCATATAGTAGATATGATGAACATGTTGATTGTTCGCCATTAAAGCTACATCAACTCTCGTGATGATCGGTTTTGATGTGGTGGATTTGGTTCGTGTGATCACTAAAACAATGTGAGGGATATTGTTTTGAGTGGGAGTTCAACGACAATATGATTAAAAGTTGAACACTATTTATCATAAATTAAATCAAAGTGAATTTGCATAGTTGTTGTAGTCATTGGCATCCGTTTACCACCTTGCGCTTAGTTATAATTGAGACGATAGAACTATAGAATTCTGGTTAGTGACAATTCCAAGTGTTAGTGTATGAGTATCATGTTTGTCTCCATGATGTAGGGCTTCGTAGCATGGAAAACAAAAAATTTCTATCGCATATTGTCAAACAAGCCAAGATCTATCTACTAGATTACAACAACGAGTCGATGGAATAACTCACCCTCGAAGATTCCAAAGTGTTTAACGAGAGCGGATTCTCGTGGGTGATGTAGTCGTACTCTTCCCGATCTCAAGATCGCGTAGACGATCCTTCCGGCGCTGCGTTCCGGCAGCACTCCCGCAGTCGGTCACACGTTCGGTACTCGACGAAGACCTTCCTCTCCCTTGTTCCAGCAGGCAGCGGAGGTTGTAGCACTCTCCTCACGATTCCGGCAGCACAACGGCGTGGTACCGGAAGTAGAGGGGAGATCTCGCAGGTCTTCGCCTTAAGCTGGAGCGAGTATGGTGGACTATGAGAGAGCCCTCGACGATCTAGGGTTTAGACACGCCGAGGAGGGGGCTAGGGCGGCGGCTAGGGTTTGACCTAGGCGGCGGCGGCGGTTTGCCCTAGGGCGGCGGCGGTAGCTGGAGGTGGCGGCGCCGGCGGCTAGGGTTTAGAGGCGGAGTAGTTGTGTGTCTAGGAGGGGAGCCCTGCCCCTCCTTATATAGGTGGAGGGGCCGGCCAAGGGGAGGGGAGTCCCTCCCCAACTCGGCTTGGAGGTGGTCCGGCGGTGGAGGGGAGGAACTCCTCCCCAACTCGGTTTCCACCTCCCTCTCCACTTCCCAAAAATAGCCGTTTGACTTTCAAATTGCCGTTTGACTTTTTCAAACTAGGATTTGAATAAACCCTCTATTTTGTTCAGCGATGACACCTAGTACATGATGCGATCATACCAACTTGATATAACACATTCATGTACCCTTCCCCTCCGGAGTGCCGGATATTCCGGAACCTTCTAGAACATTCCCGATGAAAACACCGGAATCATTCCCCTACTCCGAAACAGGACTTTCCTTATATGAATCTTATTCTCCGGACCATTCCGGATCTCCTCGTGATATCCCGGATCCCATCCGAGACTCCGAACAACATTTGGTCTCTTTCTCATCATTCCATAACTACTCAAACAACGTCGAATCCTTAAGTGTGTCTCCCTACGGTTCGTGAATTATGCGGACATGATCGAGACACTTCTCTGATCAATAACCAATAGAGGAATCTGGAAATTCATATGGCTCCCACATATTTCTATGATTACTCTGCGATCAAATGAACCACTTACATACGATACCAATTTCCCTTTGTCTCAGAATAGTTTACTTATCCAAGGTTATGATCGTCGGTATCTCTGCATACCTAGTTCAACCTCGTTACTGATAAGTACTCTTTTCTCGTTCCCGTGATATGTGATCCCTTGTGAGCCAGTCACATGCTTGCAAGCTAATTGGATGACATTACATCGAGAGGTCCCAAAGTATATCTATCCGTCATATGGATGGACAAATCCCACTCTTGATCCATGTGTCTCAACCAATACTTTCCGAACACTCAATGCCACCTTTATAGCCACCCAGTTACGGTGTGGTGTTTGATGTCATCAAAGCATCCATCCGGTGAAGGTGATATGCATGATCTCATGGTCGAAGGAATTAGGTTACTATGTATCAGAAAGCATATAGCAATTGAACTATTAAATGACTTGATCTTTATGCTATGCTTATCTATAGGAGTATGTCCACCATATCATTCTCCTAACGATATGATCTTGTTGTTAATAACATCTCAATGTTCATGATAGGGAAACCACAATCATTTATTAACCAACAAGCTAGTATTATAAAGAGGCTTTACTAGGGACTTCAATTTAAGTTTACAAATCACACAAGTATTAATGTTTCCTTGTTAATACTATTATAGCATGAATGTAAACATTTATCATAAACACAAAGATATAATAATAACCATATTTATTATTGCCTCTAGGGCATATCTCCAACAGTCTCCCACTTGCACTAGAGTCATCTAATCTAGATTACATGGTAATATACCGAACACCCATGGCAGTCTGGTGCTGGTCATGTTTTGCCCTCGGGAGAGGTTTAGTCAACGGATCCTCCACATTCAGATCTATGTGTACTTTGCAAATCTTTATGTCCCCATCTTGGTCATGTTCTCGAATAGCGTGAAAACGTAGCTTGTTATGCTTCAGCTTCTTGTGTGACCTTGGTTCTTGCGCATTGGCTATGGCGCCCATGTTATCACAGTAGATAAACATTGGGTCCAGCGCACTAGGAACCACACCCAGCTCTGTAATGAACTCTTTCATCCATATCGCTTCTTGTGAAGCCTCCGAAGCAGCCATGTATTCCGATTCAGTTGAAGATCTCGCCACAACACTTTGCTTTGCACTCCTCCAGCTAACTGCTGCACCATTCAAAGTAAATACGTATCCAGATTGTGATTTAGAATCATCTGGATCGGTGTTCCAACTAGCATCGGTGTAACCATTAACAACGAGCTGTTCATCACCTCCATAAGAAAGAACCATATCCTTAGTTCTTCTCAAGTACTTAAGGATGTTTTTGACCGCTGTCCAATGATCCACTCCTGGATCACTTTGATATCTGCTAGTTAAACTAACAACATATGCAATGTCGGGTCTAGTACATAGCATGGTATACATTATAGATCCTTTGGCTGAGGCATAGGGAGTCTTACTCATCCTTTCTCTATCTTCTGCCGTTGTCGGACTTTGAGTTTTACTCAAGGTCGTATTGGGCAACATGGGCAAGAACCCTTTCTTGCTATCTTCCATTCCAAACCTCTTTAGAACTTTGTCCAAATATGTACTTTGTGACAATGATATTAGGCGTATCGATCTATCTCTATAAATCTTTATGCCCAATATGTAAGCTGCTTCGCCAAGATCCTTCATTGAAAAACTATTATTCAAATATTCCTTGACACTATTAAGAAGGTCTACATCATTCTCAATCAACAATATGTCATCTACATATAGTATTAAGAATGCTACAGAGCTCCCACTCACTTTCTTGTAAATACAAGCTTCTCCATAAGTTTGTATAAAACCAAAACTTTTGATCACCTTATCAAAACGTTGATTCCAACTTCGGGATGCTTGCTTCAATCCATAGATGGACCGTTGAAGTTTGCATACCTTGTTAGCATCTTTAGGATCGACAAAACCTTTGGGTTGCATCATATACAACTCTTCATTAATGTCTCCATTGAGGAATGCTGTTTTGACATCCATCTGCCATATCTCATAATCATAATATGCAGCGATTGCTAACATAATCCTCACAGACTTTAGCTTCGCTACAGGTGAGAAAGTCTCATCGTAGTCAACTCCTTGAATTTGTCGAAACCCTTTTGCGACAAGTCGAGCTTTATAGACAGTAACATTACCATCAGCATCTGTTTTCTTCTTGAAAATCCATTTGTTCTTGACAGCCTTCCGGCCATCCGGTAAGTCTACCAAAGTCCATACTTGGTTTTCGTACATGGATCCAATCTCGGATTTCATGGCTTCTTGCCATTTATTGGAATCTAGGCTCATCATCGCTTCCTCATATGTCGCAGGGTCATCGGTGTTGTCCACCAACATGACACTCATAACGGGATCATACCAATCTGGGGTGGTACGAGTTCTCGTTGACCTGCGAGGCTCTGTAGCAACCACAACCGAAGTTTCATGATCATCATCATTAGCTTCCTCTCTTATTGGTGCAGGCACCACAGGAACTTCTTCCGGTGCTGCGCTACTCGCAATTTCGAGAGAAGGTTCGACAACCTCGTCGAGTTCTACTTTCCTTCCAGTCACTTCTTTCGAGAGAAATTCTTTCTCTAGAAAGGATCCATTCTTGGCAACGAAGATTTTGCCCTCGGATCTATGATAGAAGGTATACCCAATAGTTTCCTTTGGGTATCCTATGAAGACACATTTTTCCGCTTTGGGTTCAAGCTTGTCCGGCTGTAACTTCTTTACATAGGCTTCGCATCCCCAAACTTTAAGGAACGACAATCTAGGTTTCTTCCCAAACCATAATTCATACGGTGTCGTTTCAACGGATTTAGATGGTGCCCTATTTAAAGTGAATGCGGCTATTTCTAATGCAGAACCCCAAAATGATAGCGGTAAATCTGTAAGTGACATCATAGAACGAACCATATCTAAGAGAGTTCGATTACGACGTTCGGACACACCATTACGCTGTGGTGTTCCCGGCGGTGTCAATTGTGAAAGTATTCCGCATTTCTTCAAATGCTCGCCAAACTCGTAACTTAGATATTCACCTCCACGATCAGAACGTAGAAATTTAATCTTCTTGTTACGTTGATTCTCTACCTCACTTTGAAATTCCTTAAACTTCTTGAAAGTTTCGGACTTATGTTTCATGAAATAGATATACCCATATCTACTCAAGTCATCCGTGAAGGTAAGAACATAACAATAACCACCGCGCGATGCTACACTCATTGGACCACACACATCGGTATGTATGATTTCCAATAGGTCCGTAGCTCGCTCCATCATACCAGAAAATGGAGTCTTAGTCATTTTACCCATCAAACATGCTTCGCATCTTTCAAGTGATTCAAAATCAAGTGATTCAAGAAGTCCATTGGAATGGAGTTTCTTCATACGCTTCACTCTAATGTGACCAAGATGACAGTGCCACATATAGGTCGAGTTATCGCTCGATTTCAAACGTTTAGCCTCAATGTTATTGATATGTGTATTTCCACTATCGAGATTCAATAAGAATAGACCATCTATCAAAGGTGCATGTGCATAAAACATATTACTCATATAAATCGAACAACCGTTATTCTCGGATTTAAACAAGTAACCGTCTCGCAATAAACAAGATCCCGATATAATGTTCATGCTTAACGCATGCACCAAATAACAATTATTTAAATATAAAACTAATCCCGATGGTAGATGAAGGGGTAGCGTGCCGACCGCGATCACATCAACCTTTGATCCGTTTCCCACGCGCATCATCACCTCGTTCTTCGCTAGCTTCCGTTTATTCTGCAGCACCTATTTTGAGTTACAAATATGAGCAACCAAACCAGTATCAAATACCCAGGCACTACTACGAGTACTAGTGAGATACACATCAATAACATGTATATCGGATATACCTTTCTTCTTGATGTTGCCGTTCTTCAAATCCACCAAGTACTTTGGGCAATTCCGCTTACAGTGACCTTCTCCCTTGCAGTAAAAGCACTCAGTATCAGGCTTAGGTCCAGCCTTGGTCTTCTTCGTCGGCGTGGTAACTTTCTTACCACCCTTCTTGAAGTGTCCCTTTTGCTTAGACTTGCCTTTCTTGAATTTGGTGGTCTTATTGACCAACAACACTTGGTGCTCTTTCTTGATCTCCACTTCTGTAGATTTCAACATGGCAAAGAGTTCTGGCAACGTCTTGTTCATGTTCTGCATGTTGTAGTTCATCACAAAGTTCTTGTAACTTGGTGGTAGTGATTGGAGGACACGATAAATCCCCAAAGCATTAGGAATCACTATACCCAAGCTTTGAAGTTTGTTTGCGTGCCCAGACATCTTAAGCACATGCTCACTGACGGAGCTGCCCTCTTCCATCTTGCAGTTAAAGAACTTTTCAGAAGCCTCATAGCTTTCAATTGCCGCATGAGTCTCAAAGATCAATTTGAGATGCTCGACAATATCATATGGGTCTGAATTCTCAAACCTTTTCTGAAGCTCCGATTCTAAACCATACAAGATAGCACACTGAACTGTGGAGTACTGAGTCTTCCGAGTGAGGTAAACATTCTTTACTTCATCGGTAGCAGTAGCTGCAGGTGGGTCACCCAGCGGTGCATCCAGCACATTGGTCAAATTACCAGCTGTGAGGACAATCCTCAAATTGCGGAACCAATCCGCGTAGTTGCTTCCATTGTTTTTCAACTTTTCTTTCTCTAGGAACGCATTAAAATTGATGGTAGGGGCTGCCATTGATCTACAACATATTTGCAATAGTTTAGACTAAGTTTATGACAAATTGAGTTCTAATTAATAGTAAAATTAATCTAGGTGAACTCCCACTCAAAACAATATCCCTCACATTGTTTTAGTGATCACATGAACCAAAGCCACCACATCAACACCGATCATCACGAGAGTTGATATAGTTTCAATGCGAACAATCGACATGTTCATCATATCTACTATATGATTCATGCTTTACCTTTCGGTGATCCGTGTTCCGAGACCATGTCTGTACATGCTAGGCTCGTCAAGATCAAACCTTAGTTTCCGCATGAGCAAATCTGGCTTGCTCACGTTGTATGCACTTGCAGAATCTAACACACCCGATCATCACGTGGTGCTTCGAAACAACAAGCTTTAGCAACGGTGCTAACTAAGGGTGAACACTTTATGACTTGAAATTCATGTGCATGAGGGATAATCTTATAATGCTACCGTCGTCTACTAAGCAATACAAGATGCATAAAGGATTAACATCACATGCAATTCATAATATGTGATATGATATGGCCTTTCTTCTTTGTGCTTCCGATCTCCATCTTCAAGCACGAACATGATCTCCATCATCACCGGCATTGCATCAAGGTCAATGACGCTTCTCATGGTTGTCGTCCACCGGCTTCAACTATTACAACTACTTTGAATAGACACGCGGGTCTTAACAGAAATTAAAGACAACCATATGGCTCCTGCCGGTTGCCAACTTACAATAAGGATCATTGCATACATCAAATATAATCACAATCATGGCCATATCACATCACTGCATACCCCTGCAAAACAAAGTTAGATGCCTCTACTTTCTTTGCATGTTTTACGTGGTTTGGGGCTTTCAA
Source organism: Avena sativa (assembly GCA_916181665.1). Lineage (NCBI taxonomy): Eukaryota > Viridiplantae > Streptophyta > Magnoliopsida > Poales > Poaceae > Avena > Avena sativa. Next base: position 294,479,723 of record OV702296.1, read on the forward strand.
TAAGTGTCGTTCTAACTTACGAACGTGAACCACAACATTGATACTAGTATTGTTAATCACCCGTTGTAAATTGGATCTTAACTATGCTAGGAGAAACAGGCACCCGCAAAGCCACTTATGCAATACAAGTTGCATGTCAAGCGTGGAGCAAGTCTCATGAACGATGTCATGTAAGGTTAGCCCGGGCCGCTTCATCCCAACATCCCGCAAGATGCAAAGTACACAAGAAGCAATCGACAATAAAAGCATCAACGCCCACAATGACCATTGTGTTCTACTCATGCAACAGATCTACATATAGACACGGCTCTGATACCACTGTAGGGTTTCGTAGCATGGAAAACAAAAAATTTCTATCGCATACAAACAAACAAGCCAAGATCTATCTACTAGATTGCAGCAACGAGTCGATGGAATAACTCACCCTCGAAGATTCCAAAGTGTTTAACGAGAGCGGATTCTCGTGGGTGATGTAGTCGTACTCTTCCCGATCTCAAGATCGCGTAGACGATCCTTCCGGCGCTGCGTTCCGGCAGCACTCCCGCAGTCGGTCACACGTTCGGTACTCGACGAAGACCTTCCTCTCCCTTGTTCCAGCAGGCAGCAGAGGTTGTAGCACTCTCCTCACGATTCCGGCAGCACAACGGCGTGGTACCGGAAGTAGAGGGGAGATCTCGCAGGTCTTCGCCTTAAGCCGGAGCGAGTATGGTGGACTATGAGAGAGCCCTCGATGATCTAGGGTTTAGACATGCTGAGGAGGGGGCTAGGCCGGCGGCTAGGGTTTGACCTAGGCGGCGGCAGCGGTTTGCCCTAGGGCGGCGACGGTAGCTGGAGGTGGCGGCGCCGGTGGCTAGGGTTTAGAGGCGGAGGAGTTGTGTGTCTAGGAGGGGAGCCCTGCCCCTCCTTATATAGGTGGAGGGGCCGGCCAAGGGGAGGGGAGTCCCTCCCCAACTCGGCTTGGAGGTGGGCCGGCGGTGGAGGGGAGGAACTCCTCCCCAACTCGGTTTCCACCTCCCTCTCCACTTCCCAAAAATAGCCGTTTGACTTTCAAATTGCCGTTTGACTTTTTCAAACTAGGATTTGAATAAACCCTCTATTTTGTTCAGCGATGACACCTAGTACATGATGCAATCATACCAACTTGATATAACACATTCATGTACCCTTCCCCTCCGGAGTGCCGGACATTCCGGAACCTTCTAGAACATTCCCGATGAAAACACCGGAATCATTCCCCTACTCCGAAACAGGACTTTTTTTATATGAATCTTATTCTCCGGACCATTCCGGATCTCCTCGTGATATCCTGAATCCCATCCGAGACTCCGAACAACATTCGGTCTCTTTCTCATCACTCCATAACTACTCAAACAACGTCGAATCCTTAAGTGTGTCTCCCTACGGTTCGTGAATTATGCGGACATGATCGAGACACTTCTCTGATCAATAGCCAATAGAGGAATCTGGAAATTCATATGGCTCCCACATATTTCTACGATTACTTTGCGATCGAATGAACCACTTACATACGATACCAATTTCCCTTTGTCTCATGATAGTTTACTTATCCGAGGTTATGATCGTCGGTATCTCTGCATACCTAGTTCAACCTCGTTACTGATAAGTACTCTTTTGTCGTTCCCATGATATGTGATCCCTTGTGAGACAGTCACATGCTTGCAAGCTAATTGGATGACATTCCACCGAGAGGGCCCAGAGTATATCTATCTGTCATATGGATGGACAAATCCCACTCTTGATCCATGTGTCTCAACCAATACTTTCCGAACACTCAATGCCACCTTTATAGCCACCCAGTTACGGTGTGGTGTTGGATGTCATCAAAGCATCCATCCGGTGAAGGTGATATGCATGATCTCATGGTCGAAGGAATTAGGTTACTATGTATCAGAAAGCATATAGCAATTGAACTATTAAATGACTTGATCTTTATGCTATGCTTATCTATAGGAGTATGTCCACCATATCATTCTCCTAACGATATGATCTTGTTGTTAATAACATCTCAATGTTCATGATAGGGAAACCACAATCATTTATTAACCAACAAGCTAGTATTGTAAAGAGGCTTTACTAGGGACTTCAATTTAAGTTTACAAATCACACAAGTATTAATGTTTCCTTGTTAATACTATTATAGCATGAATGTAAACATTTATCATAAACACAAAGATATAATAATAACCATATTTATTATTGCCTCTAGGGCATATCTCCAACACATGATTCTTGATATTCAAAGGATTGTCTTAATATCAAGGTTATCTAGGATCTGAAAGAGTTGTTTCAGAAACCATGATGTGTGGAAGATATTGTGATATCTGAAACAAAGTTTTGGTTGCAACATGATAGAGTATAATATGGCAAACATCATGTTCTCATATTTGATGAGAATTTGCAAAAGGTTGGAGACACTAGTTGTCCTATGTAACATCCCAAAAATCATGTTTCAAACTCATGCATATCATCCATGCATCCATGATCATATAGGATTCATTTCAAACAAAACAATTCAAAAATAGGAGCTTATGAGCTCATTATTTTATGTGATCATCATTTGAAAACAAATGCTACTCTTTCCATGAGAGGTTGTTGTTCTTGAGACCAAACCTTGTGCTTTGTTGTTTCTGAATGAGTTGCTTGATTGCTATGGTTTAAACCAAAAATTTCAAAGCAAATACAATTTGAAAACCAATTTCAAAACCAATGTAAAACAAAGTGCTATGTCACTATTATTTTGACTTTCCAAAAATGACCAAGCCATTTCAAAGTGACCACATGGTTTTATGCCAAGATTTGTGACTGTTGCACACTGCAAAAATTCTGAAAAGATTTGAATTCAAATAGAGTTTGAATTCATTTGAAAATCAATCCAGAAAATCAAAACAGAAAAAGAAAAGGAATAAAGAAAAGAAAAAGGGCCGGCGTTGCTATTCTGGCCCAACAGCGAAACCAGCCCAGCTAGCCCACCCGGGTCCCCTCTCTCTCTCGCACGCGCAGACGCACCCACGGAGACACTGACGCTCGGACCCCACTCCCTCCCTGCTCTATTCGCTGACTAGCGGGCCCCGTCCACGACGTCATCGTCTTCCCCAAATTTCCGCGCACGAACACCGCCGCTGGCCGTTGCTGCGTTGATTCCGCGGTGTAATTGGCATTGAATCACTAAGCGTTTCTTGTCGAGCCTCTGCCTACTTAAGCCCCTCCCTCTCGTGGCCGTTCCCCCTCACCCAATTTCCTCTCCACGCCACCAGGCTGCTCGCAACTCGCTTGACGCTGCCGCTGTTCCGACGATCTCCGGCAGCAAATTCCGGTGAGTCCCAACCGCCCCTGTGCCTCTGATTCAAACGAATGTGCCCAGCATGATCTCGTGCCTCTTCTGACACCCTTTTCTTGCCTGCTCGTGACCCAGGACGCCGTCCCCGTTCGTGCCCGCAATCGACCGAGCCTCCACTCAACTCCGGCGACCGATTACGGTAAGCAGAGCGTGCCCCTTGATCTCTCTTGCATACTAGGTTGTTCGCCATCATCTTGCGCATCTCCTAAACCACTTGGTTCGTGCTAGGGCGACGCGGAACCTCGGCAACAACATCGACAGCAACCACCCGACGCCGTGCACAACTCCGACGAGCTCCCCCAGCCTCTACAGCGCGTCCCTTGACCACCCGACACCACCTTGAGCATCAGCAGCCCTCTGCGATTCCGGTAAGCCCCTTTTCCCTCTCCCGCGCGACCTAGAACGTCAGCTCCGCCACTGGCAGACGCGCCGCCGCCTGTCGCCGCCGCTAGCGCCGCCACTAGATGGTCAGGCTGCTCAGGAGCGTTAGATCCAGATCGTGCGGATAGGATAGAACGCGAGTGAAGCGGTAAGATTAGATCTGAGCCACGTGATTAAGTTAGATACAGCGGCTCAGAAGCGTGATCCGACGCGAAATGGTACGCGCCAATGAGAGCGTGACGCGTGGCTAGGGTTTAGGTTTAAAACAGATTTTGAATCAGATTTTAGTTCAAATTTGTTTTGTTTGTAACTTTCGATTTCCATGTTAGATTTTGGCAAATTTTATACCGTTGGAATCAGGAGAACAATCCCTTTCTGTTTATGCAATGTGTTTAATGTTTAGCTCCTGTTAAAATGACTTTATTTGCAGAAACTTGTTTAGGACTATTTTGAACATATGAATTGTTTAGGAAATTGTTTTAGTGTCAAATAAACTTGGTTTAGCAAGTTTTTGACTTGGTTATGATTCAGTACTATGCACTTGCTTGGTTGAGTTTTAAAAATCATCACTTAGCATTTTTGCATGCATGCATATGTATTTTTGTTTGTTTGTATATGTTGTGTGTAATTTTGTTGCTACCATTCTTTGTGTAGACTTTGGTGCTAGTGATTGTGATTGTGAAGAGTGCTACTCTCCCAACTACCAAGGCAAGTGGTACTTCATGAATATTTCTATCCCTATATTTTTTTTATATACAAGCATTAGAAATCTTTTGCTAAGTCTTGCATGTTACTATTTTTGCCAAATGCCACTTTGGGAAATCCTAAGTAGTTGTGGAATTGCTAGGAAATTTCTAAGTTAAGTTACTATCTATGCCATGCTTAGCCTAGCTAGTAGCAAACAAGGGTTGGTGAAATATACATGCCATGATGAAAATATTTCTAAGTCTTTGGACTTATGTTTTTCTTAATAAAACAACTAAGTCAATGAATCACCTGGGTGGAATGGGACTTGATTGGTGGTTTTGGTTGAGTGGTTACACAAGGCCCATGGCTATGGTTTACCTTGTGTATCTCACTTGTGGAAAGCCACCCAGGAACAAAGGGATTTTAGAGGCCAAGTGTTGAGAAGCTTCTAGTGCAGCCACTTGGCAATATGGGCTCTGCCTGGATCACATAGGTTGCTAGAACTTAGTCATTTGGACAGTTGGTGGTAGTGGGATGATAGGTTGGAACGCGTCCATTTGGCTAAGGGAAGGCTTCTGAAAGGTCCTGTCTTGGTGAAACCAAGTCTGGTGGGGAAAGTGCACAACCTCTGCAGATGGAAAAATCTAAGTACTTAGCCAAGTCCATGGCAATGGACAACTTGAGCATCAAGACATGGAAGCTATCAAGAATCTCATCACTCCAACTTCTAAGTAAAAACTTGTGGGTGAACAAGGGTGAAGGACCTCAATGTCTATTGGTGGTTCCTTGGGAAAAAAAATTGACAAAGAAAAACTTAGTGATTTCAACTAATAGGAAAAACCTATTTTGAGCAAAGCAAGCCAAGCTACACTTAGCCAAATTTGCATATAGTATCTAGTCCACTTAAAATATACTAAGGTATCACTTGCCAATACTATTCCAAAGTATTGACCCACTGTGGCTGTAACTTGTGATGTTGCAGGTTACTCTGATGAGGATTAGGTGTCATGAGTCTACACTCAACATGTTTGCCTGTGGCACATGAGGATGAAGACTTATATTTATTTACTTATTCAAACTCTTGTATTAGTCCTATGGCCTTTGAGTTGTAAAGACTATGTTTAACTCTGGAATGGATGTAATAAATGACCTTTGTATCTGTGTACTTCATCTTAAACTGTGGATGCTAGCAATGATCCAGGGACTAGCATTGCAATCACAGGGATCCTTTTCCTTTACAAAGGAGGGATCTTACAGATGGTATCAGAGCACTGTGTTGCCTGTAGGATTATGACCCTAGGATTGGAAACCTTTAAGGAAAAAATTTCAACAACTTCTACACTTGTCTATTCTTCTCGTAAACTTTTCTAATCTTCTCTCTCATCTCTATTTGTAGATGAACTCCATCAACGAAGCCATGAGGAAAGTACCACTCATGACAATGACTTTGGAGTGTGAGACAGAATTCCCCAAGGCTCTCAAGGACCTCATGGTTGCATTAGAGATACAAGGTGCAGCTATGTACAAAGGTTTTCCAGTGATGGATGAAGGAGTGGAATACTGGTGGGTGCAACTTCACTTGTATAAAAACAAGGAAGACAACCATCAGGAAAAAGGATTCTGCATGTTCACCAATTCAGTGGTGCACCCTACATTCTTTGAATCAGCAAGGGATGCAGCTTGGAAGACCATCAAAGAACTTGGTGATAGAGTCAAGTGCAGAATGCTCAACCTCCAAAATGATCTAAGGAAAGAGAAGGAACATACCCAAGAGTTGGAAGCTACCAACCAAACCTTAAGAGGAGACATTATAGACTTAGTGATGGAATCATGTGAGCAAGATAGGCTGATTGCTTCTAGAAACATTGTGTTAGCCAACAGATCCAGTGAGATAGGATTGTAAACGTACTTCGTTAGTTGGACCACCACCTATCACCTTATTTTCCAAAATGTTGTTTTAAAATAAGAATGAACCTTGGTTGTTGTAATGGCTTCATGTATGCATGACTTATGTGTTCTGCTTCCCAAGGATATGTTTGTGATGTTTTGTCTTTAGTTTTATCTTGAATTGTATTGTTCTAACTTTTCTATCTTATAAATAGATGCCTATTACCATCAGCACTGTTGAGGAGTTCCAGGTTACCCGCTTTGGTCCTCGTATCGTTGAGCTTACCACTTTGCTCAATCTCCCTCTTCCCACCATCATGGTGCATCCCCTCACCAAGTTTGAGAGGAAGGACCTCTGGGGCTTCAAGGTGAACCAGCCCGGACGCCAGACAGAGCGTACTACGGAGGCCATCGTATTCAAGCTCATGCACGATGACAGGGAGAGAGGCATTGAGGTAGTTATGCAGGATCTGATAGGACGTCTGCTAGGGCGACACTCCCGACAAGTTAGAGGCACCCACTTCCACGTCTTCGGAAGACGTGATGAGGATGGAGAGTCCATCGAATTCGAGGACGATTCGAGGGACGCAGCAGAGCCGATACGCCTGTACCTCCAGGACTTAGAGTCTCTCATTAGGCACGTGGACACTGACAGGACTAATGTCATGCTCAGCAATGACGAGCTCCAGGTGCAGTTACGCGAGAAGGACAAGCTCTTCGCGCAGCAAGACGAGATAGTCAAGGAAATGGAGGCGAAGTTCGAAACCCAGGACAGGAAGTTCAAGAGTCAGGAGAAGCGTGTCCAGGATAGGAACAAGAAGATCCGAGACATGACTGAAGAACTGCAGTCCAAGGGCTTCGAGCTAGAGCAGCAGCAGACAGTGATAGAGAGGCTTCGTTCCCAGGAGAGGGCTCTCAAGGCCAAGATAGAGACTTTGACCACTAGCATCGAGGAGAACAAGACCGTGATGGAGAACGCAGGTCTTACCTTTGTCGAGGAGGAGATTGATGCCGATGAGCAGACTTGACTACTCGTTTATCTTTTATTATCGTACTTGTTATTTGAGAACTTGTTATTGGACCATCTGACGTGTGGATGGCTTGCTACTTGTGTGTTTTACTTTGTGAACTTGTTATCTTGTTGTTGAACTTTTATCTTTTGTTGCATGCTTGTGATTGCTTATGTGATGTAATGTGCATGAAAGCATCTATGGGTATCTCATTCTTATCTCTATTTGAACAAACCACAGATGCCTCCCCGTCGTGCAAACCCCAACCCCAACAACAACAACAACATCACTCCAGAAATGCAGCAAATGATGACTGCTCAAACACAACTGATGCAGATGATGACAACGTTCATCCAGAACCAAAACAATAACAACAACAACAACAACAACAATAACAATAACAACAACAACAACAACCCTCCAAGCTTTGATATGCTCACCAGGTTCTTGAGATTGAGGCCAGCAAAGTTCTCAGGAACAACTGATCCCATGGTGGCCAATGACTGGCTACGCTCAGTAAACAAGGACTTGGTAACCGTGGGCTGCACTGATGCTGAAAAGGTCAGATTTGCAGCACATCTGCTGGAAGGTCCAGCCGCCACTTGGTGGGACAACTTCCAGATCACCACTCCCATAGATGAAGTGACATGGGCTATCTTTGAGGATGGCTTTCGCACTTCTCATATCTCATCAGGAGTGATGAGTCTGAAAAAGAAAGAGTTCCACAATCTAAAGCAGCGCCATCGCAGCGTGGCTGAATATATTGAGGAGTTCAACAATCTGGCGCGTTATGTACCGGATGAAGTTGACACTGATGCCAAGAGAAAGAAAAAATTTCTTGAAGGCTTGAATGATGAACTGAATCTGCAATTGGCTGTGGCATATGTTCCCACTTATCAGTCACTCTGTGACAAGGCTGCTATTTTGGAGAACAAAATAAAACAAGTGGAAAGCAGAAAGAGGAAGCACTCCGACAAGCACATCTCGGGATCGTCTCACAAACGATCTCATTATGATGACAGTGGAAGCTCAGGATCCCACAAGCATGGGAAATTCAACAAGCACCACAACCACAACCGTCATGACAACAAGCATCATCGCAGTCATGACAACGACAAGTACAAGAACCACAAGAGTGGACATAAGAGCCACCACAGTGGTAATGGAAGTGGAAGTGGAAGTCAACCTGTTAAGAGAGACATCAGTCAGGTTGAATGCTTCAAATGCAAGAAGATGGGGCATTATGCAAATGAATGCCCAGAAAAGAAAGTTGAAGGACCTAACAAGCCCAACCCTTTCCAGAAGGGACAAGTTAACCACATTAATGTGGAGGAGGTCTATGAGGAGCCTGATGCTGTTGCTGGTAAGTTCAGACTCAATTCTATTCCAGCATTTGTACTCTTTGATACTGGTGCATCTCATTCATTCATATCAAGAGCATTTGTTGAAAGAAATGAACTACCGGTAGAAACTATTGGGTGTCCTATAAGAGTAAGTTCTCCTGGTGGAGAAATGATAGTGAATTCAGGATGTCATGATCTAGTCATAGAGTTTGGGAAGTATAAGTTTCCCGTTAACTTGATAATTCTAAACTCCCAAGGATTGGATGTCATTCTGGGAATGGACTGGATGACTAAGTACAAAGGAGTGATAGATTGTGCCAACCATACTGTCTCACTCACAACTCCAGAAAATAAAAGGATCAGATTCAAGACCAACTTTGAAGCAAAAAGGAGTATGCTTAATTCTCTTAAGGGGGTTAGCATGGACAGTGTACCAATTGTGAGTGAGTATCCGGATGTGTTTCCAGAAGAATTGCCGGGAATGCCACCAGATAGAGATGTGGAGTTTCTGATAGATTTGGTACCAGGGGCTGGACCAATAGCAAAGAGACCATATAAAATGTCAGTTGATGAACTGAAAGAGCTCAAGAAACAACTAGGAGAACAGTTGCAGAAAGGATTTATTCAACCAAGTTCTTCATCTTGGGGAGCCCCAGTTTTGTTTGTGGAGAAGAAGGATAGAAGTCAAAGGTTATGCATAGATTACCGTTCACTCAACGAGGTAACTATCAAGAACAAATATCCTTTGCCTAGAATCAATGACTTGTTTGATCAGCTAGAAGGAGCATGTGTGTTCTTAAAAATTGATCTCCGGTCAGGCTATTTTCAACTCAAGATAAGGGAGCAAGACATACCTAAAACAGCCTTCACTACAAGGTATGGATTGTATGAGTATACTGTAATGCCTTTTGGTTTGACCAATGCTCCAGCATACTTCATGAATATGATGAACAAGGTGTTCATGGAATTCCTTGACAAGTTTGTTGTCGTTTTCATCGATGACATCTTAGTCTACTCCAAGAGCAAAGAAGAACATGAAGGACATTTGCGTTTGATACTTGAGAAGTTGAGAGAGCATAAACTTTATGCCAAATTCAGCAAGTGTGAGTTCTGGTTGGATGAAGTGGGATTTCTTGGTCATGTTATGACAAAGGATGGTGTAGCAGTTGATCCTGCTAAGGTTTCAGCTGTGACTGAATGGGAATCTCCCAAGTCCGTGAAAGAAGTTCGTAGTTTCCTTGGCTTAGCAGGTTACTACAGGAGGTTCATTGAGAATTTCTCTAAGGTAGCTAAACCCATGACTGAATTGCTAAAGAAAGACAAGAAGTTTGCTTGGTCTGAAGGTTGTGAACTCAGCTTTCAGGAGTTGAAGAAGAGACTTGTGACAGCACCAGTCTTGTGTCTGTCGGATTTGGAAAAAGATTTCCAAGTATATTGTGATGCATCTCATCAAGGTTTGGGTGCAGTACTTATGCAAGATGGTAAAGTTGTGGCTTATGCCTCGAGACAACTCAAAATTCATGAAGTAAACTATCCTACTCATGATTTAGAGTTAGCCTCTGTTGTCCATGCACTCAAAACATGGAGACACTATCTTTTGGGAAAACGTTGTGAAGTGTTCACAGATCACAAAACTTTGAAGTATATCTTCACCCAGAAGGAAATAAATATGAGACAAAGAAGATGGTTAGAACTTATCAAGGACTATGACTTAAGTTTGCAATACCACCCCGGTAAAGCAAATGTTGTAGCAGATGCTCTAAGTCGTAAGGTTTTTGTGAATGGCCTTACCAAAGGAGAATTGCCAGATGATTTGAGTGCCCAATTCAGAAAACTCAGATTGGAGATTGTGCCTGAAGGACATATCATGTCTTTGGATGTTCAACCCACTTTGTTGGACAAGATCAGAGAAGCCCAGAAGACTGATAAGGAAATTGAAGAGATTAAGGAAAAGATTGGCAAAGGAAAAGCCAAATAATTCCATGAAGACGAATAGGGTACCTTATGGCATGGGAAACGTATCTGTGTTCCACAAGAACCGGAGTTGCGGAAACTGATTTTGCAGGAAGCACACAACTCCCCATATTCCATTCATCCAGGTAACACCAAAATGTACATGTACATGAAGGAAAGATTTTGGTGGAATAATCTCAAGAAGGACATCGCCGAACATATTTCTTTGTGTGATGTGTGTAGTAGAGTAAAAGCGGAACATCAGAAACCAGCCGGTTTGCTTCAACCACTACCTATTCCTGATTGGAAGTGGGACAAGATTGGTATGGATTTCATCACTGGATTACCAAGGACCCGGTCAGGATACGATTCTATTTGGGTAGTAGTAGATCGCCTAACTAAAGTGGCTCATTTCATACCCGTAAAGACAACCTATACAAGTGCTAAGTTAGCCAAAATCTACATGAGTAGAATTGTATGTCTACATGGAGTGCCCAAGAGTATTGTGTCTGATAGGGGAACTCAATTCACTTCCCATTTTTGGAGACAACTTCATGAATCATTGGGAACGAGGTTGGAATTCAGTACTGCTTTTCATCCTCAAACCGATGGACAAATAGAAAGGACTAATCAGATTCTGGAAGACATGTTGAGGGCATGTGCCCTAGACTATGGAGCCAGTTGGGATGAAAGTCTGCCTTACGCAGAATTTTCTTATAACAACAGCTATCAAGCCAGCATTGAGATGGCACTATTTGAGTTTCTCTACGGAAGGAAATGTACCACCCCATTGTTATGGAATGGTGTGGGAGAAAGAAGTTTATTTGGGCCAGATCTTATCAAGGAAGCTGAAGAGAAGTCAAGTTGGTAAAGGACAGGTTGAGGATAGCACAGTCCCGGCAGAAAAGCTACGTAGATCCTAAGCGTAGAGAAGTCACCTACGAAGTCGGTGATAGAGCCTATCTTAGAGTGTCACCACTTCGTGGAGTGAAAAGATGCGGAGTCAAAGGAAAATTGGCACCAAGATATGTTGGGCCATTCAAGATTCTGAGTCGCAAAGGAGAAGTTGCCTATGAAATTGAACTGCCAGAATCTCTGTCAGCTGTCCATAATGTGTTTCATGTGAGTCAGCTTAAGAAATGTCATCCGGAAATGGAAGAAACTTCTTTGAAGGATACTATACCTTTGGAGGAGGTTCAACTAGAAAGTGATCTCACTTATGAAGAGAAACCTATCAAGATTCTTGAGACTGCAGAAAGAGTCACAAGGACTAAGACTATCAAGTTTTGCAAAGTGCAGTGGAATCATCATTCCAAAGAGGAAGCAACATGGGAAAGAGAAGATGATCATCGGAAAGACCACCCTCACCTATTTGCTAGCCAATCCGAATCTCGAGGGCGAGATTCACCTTAAGGGGGTTAGATTTGTAACATCCCTAAAATCATGTTTCAAACTCATGCATATCATCCATGCATCCATGATCATATAGGATTCATTTCAAACAAAACAATTCAAAAATAGGAGCTTATGAGCTCATTATTTTATGTGATCATCATTTGAAAACAAATGCTACTCTTTCCATGAGAGGTTGTTTTTCTTGAGACCAAACCTTGTGCTTTGTTGTTTCTGAATGAGTTGCTTGATTGCTATTGTTTAAACCAAAAATTTCAAAGCAAATACAATTTGAAAACCAATTTCAAAACCAATGTAAAACAAAGTGCTATGTCACTGTTATTTTGACTTTCCAAAAATGACCAAGCCATTTCAAAGTGACCACATGGTTTTATGCCAAGATTTGTGACTGTTGCACACTGCAAAAATTCTGAAAAGATTTGAATTCAAATAGAGTTTGAATTCATTTGAAAATCAATCCAGAAAATCAAAACAGAAAAAGAAAAGGAATAAAGAAAAGGAAAAGGGCCGACACTGCTATTTTGGCCCAACAGCGAAACTAGCCCAGCTAGCCCACCCGGGTCCCCTCTCTCTCTCTCTCTCTCGCACGCGCAAACGCACCCACGGAGACACTGACGCTCGGACCCCACTCCCTCCCTGCTCTATTCGCTGACTAGCGGGCCCCGTCCACGACGTCATCGTCTTCCCCAAATTTCCGTGCACGAACACCGCCGCTGGCCGTTGCTGCGTTGATTCCGCGGTGTAATTGGCATTGAATCACTGAGCGTTTCTTGTCGAGCCTTTGCCTACTTAAGCCCCTCCCTCTCGCGGCCATTCCCCCTCACCCAATTTCCTCTCCACGCCACCAGGCTGCTCGCAACTCGCTCGACGCTGCCGCTGTTCCGACGATCTCCGGCAGCAAATTCCGGTGAGTCCCGACCGCCCCTATGCCTCTGATTCAAACGAATGTGCCCAGCATGATCTCGTGCCTCTTCTGACACCCTTTGCTTGCCTGCTCGTGACCCAGGACGCCGTCCCCGTTCGTGCCCGCAACCGAGCGAGCCGCCACTCAACTCCGGCGATCGATTACGGTAAGCAGAGCGCGCCCCTTGATCTCTCTCGCATACTAGGTTGTTCGCCATCGTCTTGCGCATCTTCTAAACCACTTGGTTCGTGCTAGGGCGACGCGGAACCTCAGCAACAACATCGACAGCAACCACCCGACGCCGTGCACAACTCCGACGAGCTCCCCCAGCCTCTACACCGCGCCCCTTGACCAGCCGACACCACCTTGAGCATCAGCAGCCCTCTGCGATTCCGGTAAGCCCCTTCTCCCTCTCCCGCACGACCTAGAATGTCAGATCCGCCACTGACAGACGCGCCGCCGCCTGTCGCCGCTGCTAGCGCCGCCACTAGATGGTCAGGCTGCTCAGGAGCGTTAGATCCAGATCGTGCGGATAGGATAGAACGCGAGCGAAGCGGTAAGATTAGATCTGAGCCGCGCGATTAAGTTAGATCCAGCGGCTCAGAAGTGTGATCCGACGCGAAACGGTACGCGCCAATGAGAGCGTGACGCGTGGCTAGGGTTTAGGTTTAAAACAGATTTTGAATCAGATTTTAGTTCAAATTTGTTTTGTTTGTAACTTTCGATTTCCACGTTAGATTTTGGCAAATTTTATACCGTTGGAATCAGGAGAACAAGCCCTTTCTGTTTATGCAATGTGTTTAATGTTTAGCTCCTGTTAAAATGACTTAATTTGCAGAAACTTGTTTGGAACTATTTTGAACATATGAATTGTTTAGGAAATTGTTTTAGTGTCAAATAAACTTGGTTTAACAAGTTTTTGACTTGGTTATGATTCAGTACTATGCACTTGCTTGGTTGAGTTTTAAAAATCATCACTTAGCATTTTTGCATGCATGCATATGTATTTTTGTTTGTTTGTATATGTTGTGTGTAATTTTGTTGCTACCATTCTTTGTGTAGACTTTGGTGCTAGTGATTGTGATTGTGAAGAGTGCTACTCTCCCAACTACCAAGGCAAGTGGTACTTCATGAATATTTCTATCCCTATATTTTTTTGTATACAAGCATTAGAAATCTTTTGCTAAGTCTTGCATGTTACTATTTTTGCCAAATGCCATGTTGGGAAATCCTAAGTAGTTGTGGAATTTCTAGGAAATTTCTAAGTTAAGTTACTATCTATGCCATGCTTAGCCTAGCTAGTAGCAAACAAGGGTTGGTGAAATATACATGCTATGATGAAAATATTTCTAAGTCTTTGGACTTATGTTTTTCTTAATAAAACAACTAAGTCAATGAATCACCTGGGTGGAATGGGACTTGATTGGTGGTTTTGGTTGAGTGGTTACACAAGGCCCATGGCTATGGTTTACCTTGTGTATCTCACTTGTGGAAAGCCACCCAGGAACAAAGGGATTTTAGAGGCCAAGTGTTGAGAAGCTTCTAGTGCAGCCACTTGGCAATATGGGCTCTGCCTGGATCACATAGGTTGCTAGAACTTAGTCATTTGGACAGTTGGTGGTAGTGGGATGATAGGTTGGAACGTGTCCATTTGGCTAAGGGAAGGCTTCTGAAAGGTCCTGTCTTGGTGAAACCAAGTCTGGTGGGGAAAGTGCACAACCTCTGCAGATGGAAAAATCTAAGTACTTAGCCAAGTCCATGGCAATGGACAACTTGAGCATCAAGACATGGAAGCTATCAAGAATCTCATCACTCCAACTTCTAAGTAAAAACTTGTGGGTGAACAAGGGTGAAGGACCTCAATGTCTATTGGTGGTTCCTTGGGAAAAGTTTTTGACAAAGAAAAACTTAGTGATTTCAACTAATAGGAAAAACCTATTTTGAGCAAAGCAAGCCAAGCTACACTTAGCCAAATTTGCATATAGTATCTAGTCCACTTAAAATATACTAAGGTATCACTTGCCAATACTATTCCAAAGTATTGACCCACTGTGGCTATAACTTGTGATGTTGCAGGTTACTCTGATGAGGATTAGGTGTCATGAGTCTACACTCAACATGTTTGCCTGTGGCACATGAGGATGAAGACTTATATTTATTTACTTATTCAAACTCTTGTATTAGGTCTGTGGGCTTTGAGTTGTAAAGACTATGTTTAACTCTGGAATGGATGTAATAAATGACCTTTGTATCTGTGTACTTCATCTTAAACTGTGGATGCTAGCAATGATCCAGGGACTAGCATTGCAATCACAGGGATCCTTTTCCTTTACAAAGGAGGGATCTTACATCCTAATCCTCCAAAAGGTTTTGGAGAGCAACATTATACTCGCGATTCACCGTTATAAACTAAAGTAGCTTGATCATGAATAATTCCATGAGAAGGGTGAATATTTGATGTAGGTAAAATGTTTACTACACCAAGAGATTACTAAAGAAAGGAATTTGAAAGAACACCAAACATTTGATGATGGTAATCTACTTCAAAGTGCAAGTCCAAAGACATTGGTATTTAACTATACACGCTTTGGACTATGTGTCATGTGTATGGCTCCACTATTGATGTTGATAGATTCTTTCAAACAGAAAAATAAATACTGAAAGAGAATCTCATAAATATATGGCAGAAAAGAAAGACTAGAATTGTTCAGTTTAGGTATATAAAGGATATACGTGTTATGGCTATATTCTTTGCTTATTAAACAATGTGGTTCTTAAGTATTTGATACTGAATTTGTTGATATGAATCGTCATACAAAACAACAGAATTCATGAACTACAATGGCCTAAGTAACTAGCAAAAGAATATGTGATGATGTTCATCGAGAACAAATAAAGGGTTATTGTGTTGCTCGTTAAACATCAAAGCTTGCCTTCAAGATTTGTTTTATCAGGTATTATGAGAACAAAAGGGTTGTTCAATTAATTGCCGTAGTCCATAAAAGATGGATGATTCACAAATCTCGTTGGAGAAATCACATCCATAAAACTAGTGCTAAAAATGTCGAAAGACAAATTGATTGAAAGATCACTTATGAAGTGACATCGCCGTTTAAATTATATTGGAAAGAAAACATGAAGAAACTCCATGTGGATGGAATTTTGGAGTCTTTTGATTTTTGATCAAATGACGCTTGTGAAACTTTCCTAGAGATAATTAAAACTTCGTTCATAGGCCAAAAGGGAACGAATGACTAGCTTATTGGAACTTGTACATATTGTTGTATGAAGTCCATTATGTGTAGTCAAGAGCGATGGATTTCAACTTCATATGGTTTCTCCGAAAATTTGAGTGAATATATGAATATTTACTTAATAAGGATGAAGTATGAAACAATTAAAAAGTTCAAAGATTTTCAAGATGAAGTGCAAAATCATTGTAACAAGAATATAAATAGTTTATGATAAGACCATAAAGGAAGATATTTGAGTTACAAGTTTAGCATAATACCTAAGATTTAAGGAATCGTTCCATAGATTTGCATTTTCCGAAACACCATAAGAGTATGGAGCGTTCGAGATATGTAATTAAACCTTGTTTGACATGGTAAGATCAAAGGTGTAATTTATAAAACTGTCATTATATTTTAAAGATTAAAAGCTCTAGAGACTACCATTTTTCCACTGAAAAGAGCTCCATCATAATCCGTTGAATTGACACCATATAAAGTTATGGTTTGGGATAAAACCCAAGTTGTCCTTTCTTAAAAATTGGTATGCTATGCATAAGAAAGATGTTTGCAACCAAAATCAAATGAACATATCTTTGTATGAATCGTTAAGTATTCCTCCATAACACCGAAGACAAAAGTGTTTGTCGCTTAGAACGTCAAGTATATTTGAGAAGGAATTTTCCATGAAAAGTTAAGAGGGAGGACAATAGAACTTTGATAAGGTTAAAGGAACCTTAGCTATATGTGCAAAGTTGCGCAGCGCCGAAAAGTGTTCCGGAGGCAGCAACAATGCTCATGGCTCACGTGCCTCAAGGGTTGTAGCCATGGAGATCTAAAGTTCCTATTGAAACAAGCAGGTTGGGTAAACAATCAAATACCAAGATTTGAGAGTTAAATCATTATTTGACAATAATGATCCGACTGCATGCAAAGAAGCGATGATGGGCCCTGACTCCGTCAAATGGCTTGAAGCCATAAAATCCGTGATAGTTCCATATATGAGAGATCAAGCTTTGAACTTAAAAGACCCTCTAGAAAGGTACAAGACCTTACAGTCGTATTTGGATCTATAAAGAAATAGACATGGATGTTTCACATCTATGAAATTATCGACATGTCGGGAAAGAGTTCACGACAATGTTCAAAGAGTTGACTATGACAAGATCTGATCTTTCATTAAGCGATATTTTATCTAGACGGATTAATATAGCAACCACGACATATAATTTTGTTATGTGTTGAATAAACAAAACAAGTTCTTCTAATAGAATGGTTACCTAGGACGTGTGCATGACACAGTCCAAAGGGTTTTGTTAATTCAAAGGATGCTAAAAGCATATGCAAACTTTAATGGTTGAAGTAAGCATCGCGGAGTTGGAATCTTCGTTATGATGAAACTGTTAAAATAGTTTAATTTCATCAGAGACAATGAAGATGCTTGCATTTGCAAGAAATTAAGTGGGAGCGCTAAGACATGTTTCTAATACATTATGTGGAAGACATATTGTTGATTGGAAATGATGTATCTTTTATTAACACATATTAAGAATTTCATCCTGATGAAAGACTTAGGCAAAACGCAAGTATTTGGCATCAATAGACGCTAATATGGTTGCGCCGAAAGTACATAGATGATGTATTGAATGAGTTCAATATATAAACTACAAGAAAGGTTCTTGTCGCACAGAAAGGATTGAATGAGTTCAATGTTGATGATATATTCAAGTATATTGACACTTGGTAAGTGAAACAAAGATTCAAGTATAGATTGATACTTGATGTATGAAATCACAAAGAGTATTTATATCAATCATACCATGATATGTACAAATCCAGATATGTCCTATGCTCTAAATGTTATGAGCATATACCAGAATAATTCATAAGATGATTATTGGACGATAGTAAAGATATTCTTATGATCTTGTAAAAGAACTAAGAATATATTATTTTGTAGAAGTGACAAATAGATGGTTAGTTCATTGTAAATGAATTACATTGATACTAGTTTTGTCACAAAGTATAAATTAAGTTTATCTCAATCTAAACTAAGGATTGAATGAGTTAAGCGTAGCATAAAGATCAAGTCATTTAATATAGTTCATTTGCTATAAGCTTTCTGATACATAGTAACCTAATTCCTTCGACCATGAGATCATGCTTATCACCATCACCGGAAGTATGCTTTGATGACATCAAACACCACACCGTAACTGGGTGGCTATAAAGATGGCATTGAGTGTTCGGAAAGTATGGGTTGAGACACATGGATCAAGAGTGGGATTTGTCCATCCATATGACAGATAGATATACTCTGGGCCCTCTCGGTGGAATGTCATCCAATTAGCTTGCAAGCATGTGACTGGCTCACAAGGGATCACATACCACAGGAACGAGAAAAGAGTACTTATCGGTAACGAGGTTGAACTAGGTATGCAGAGATACCGACGATCAAAACCTCGGATAAGTAAACTATCGTGAGACAAAGAGAAATTGGTATCGTATGTAAGTGGTTCATTCGATCGCAAAGTAATCGTAGAAATATGTGGGAGCCATATGAATTTCCAGATTCCTCTATTGGTTATTATTCGGAAAAGTGTCTCGATCATGTCCGCATAATTCACGAACCGTAGGGAGACACACTTAAGGATTCGATGTTGTAGAGTAGTTATGGAATGATGAGTAAGAGACCGAATGTTGTTCAGAATCTCGGATGGGATCCGGGATATCACGAGGAGATCCGGAATGGTCCAGAGAATAAGATTCATATAAGGATAGTCCTGTTTCGGAGTTGGAGAATGATTCCGGTGTTTTCATCGGGAATGTTCTAGAAGGGTCCGGAAGGTCCGGCACTCCGGAGAGGAAGGGTACGTGAATGTGTCATAACAAGTTGGAATGGTTGCATCATGTACTAGGTATCATGGCTGGGCAAAATAAAGGGATAAATCAAATCCTAGTTTGAAAAGTCAAACGCCAATTTGAAAAGTCAAACGATAGTTTTGCTTGGTGGAGGGAGAGTAGGAAACCTACTTGGGGAGGAGTTCCTCTCCCTCCACCCGCCGGCCAAGGAGGCCGACTTGGGGGAGGACTCTCCTTCCCTGGCCGGCGCTCTCCCACCTATAAAAGAAGGGGCAGGGGTGCCCCCTCTAGCACACACCTCTCTCCACCAAAACCCTAGCCCTAGCCGCCGGCCACCACAAGTCGCCGCCGCCCTAGGGTTTGCTCCAAGCCGCCGAGTTGGGGATCTCCCCAAGACCTAGCCGCCGGCCTAGCCACCTCCCTTGGTGCCTCTAAACCCTAGATCGCCAAGGCCTCTCTCATAGTCCACCATACTCGCTCCGACTTAAGGCGAAGCCCTGAGAGATCTCCCCTCTACTTCCGGTACCACGCCGTCGTACTGCCGGAATCGCGAGGAGAGTGCTACAACCTCTGCTGCCTGCTGGAACAAGGGAGAGGAAGGTCTTCATCGAGTACCGAATGTGTGACCGACTGCGGCCTGCCGGAACGCGGCGCCGGAAGGATCGTCTACACGATCTTGAGATCGGAAAGAGTACGACTACATCACCCACGAGAATCCGCTCTCGTTAACCGCTTTGGAATCTTCGAGGGTGAGTTCCTCTATCGACTCGTTGCTACAATCTAGTAGATAGATCTTGGCTTGTTTGTTTGCATGCGGTAGAATTTTTTTGTTTTCCATGCTACGAACCCCTACACTTCCTTCTTCCTTCTTCCTTGAATCTCTCTCCCTTCTCTAAACTTAATCAAACATCCTTATCTGATTGCATATCTCTAAAATTGAAGTCTATGTGCTATTCTACGTCCATACCGCTCCGTCAATTAAGTTCCATGGAGCCCTAATTTTTACCTACGTATATCCCCATTTACTAATAATGGAGGAGAAATTCTCAAAGAAAACACCACACGGGAGAGAGAAGATCATTTTGATGAGAGGAACTGGACGTTGTAATATTTGTATCTTCAATTCGATTGGATCTTGAGGTTCATCAAGTGCGCGCGACTTGAACTCTCATTGCTCTCTCCCAGCCAGCACCCAGTCGCCATGATCGATTCTGGTAGATTCCATCGCGATATGGAGATTAATCATGGGCTAGAATATTTTATTCTATGGGCCCTTCCTTTTGATGTCGGTCTACTATGCAAACAACAAGGCCATGTTGGCACTTCCACATGCTACAGCTAGTTCTTTTCTAGGACGCGTACGTGAATATCTATCTAGATGGGCCCCTTAGTTTTATGAGCCCGGGGCGGCCGCCCCTCCGGCCCTGCCCCAGGGCCGGACCTGACTATGTTTCCTAATCATCATAACCTGAACTCGGTGACATGCTCGCGATACGATGCTATAGATAGGGTATGTTCACCATCTCATTCCCTAAGGAAATGACTTCATTGTCAATTGGGTCCAAGGCACCAACATGATCAGGAAACCTTTGATCACCTGTTGACCAATGAACCAGTGACTAGAGTTTCACTGGAAACTACTGAATGTTTGTATATCACACGTGTATTGACGTTTCCTAATCAATACAGTTACAACATGATATAAAACTTAATCATAAACTTGATGAAATATGCCATTAAATATATGTATCTTGGGAATATTCCCTTCAACTTTGGTCCTGTAGCCCATATGAGATTGAGGATCGAGATTGAGGACGGAGATAAGGGTTTACCCTAGTTCGCCCCCGTGGGGTAAAGACCTACTTACTGCTTAATTGTATTAATGGTGATTGAATTAGAAGGTAGGAGAGCTCAGCGAGTCGCAAGAATGGGGTAGCTAATAGGTCGTGAGTATAATGGGAACCCTAGGGATGTTTATATAGGGGTCATCGCTATGGTTTACAAGATTACAACCGAATCAATAAGGGTTTCGAAGGTTTGACCTAATCTGACTGGGCCTAACTATGCTCTTGGGCCTTCTGCTTCCAGTCGCCTAGGCTTCATAGAAATCTTCTTCCAGTCGCTTGGGAGGGTATATATTTTTATTTTCAAAATAGCATAAAAGTTTCCATCCAACCACATATTATAAGTCTAAGATGTTTACATATAATTGTTAAACACTTATGAAAAAATTGAGACTCTATATTATGATATGTATGTATTTGTTCGATTATCCGCTTACCCGCCATATCCATCAAAACAATATCAGGGCAAGGCACAGATGAAATTGCCCCGATTCAATTGATCAACGCAATACAAAACAACAACTCCTGGGCAGGGAATGAGTGATCATGGGCCCCCTCCTGGCATGGGCCCTAGTCTGACGCACATGGTTTCCATTGGTCAGAATCGACATAGAGCGATACACCGAGCTTCTAGGCCATGCCACAACCGAAAAAAGAACTTCACGGTCGATTCTAGTTGCATGAATACGCAATACAACACACCGCACTCCCATAAGAGCCAAGGTAGGCAAGAGGACAACGGGACCAAATCTGACCGGAGGATCTGTTGACGAAGAAGAGCCGGCAGCAGTGTCCATAGCAGCCTGGAAGCACACACTCTGAGCATCGGCCAACATCAACTCAAACAGGCGCACCAAAGACTCCACGAACCACCTAGGCAACGCACCCAAGGAGGAAATGACACATTTACACCACGGTTGCCTGATCCGAACCGAATCAAGGGTTTTCCTCGGTGCTCGAGGAGGGAAAGCACATGGAGCACCATGATGACGCCCCCGGGCATCGTCATCATTGTTCACTTCACACAGGTATTTTGCCTCGACCCTGCCATCGACCCCAATGCCCATCATACATGCAACAAGGAATCGACATTGGCGCCGGAGATGCCATCGGCAGAGAAGGAGTGTTGACCACTGTCTCACTGCATTGAATTGGGGCTAGACGATGAGAATCCAGCACATCGCTGCCTGGCGACGACCAACACCCCCACGGTGCCCAGCAGCCATCACCATCACGCGCCACCGTGCCAGCCTGCAGCTACAGGTCAAGAACTGTACCGGGACTACACTCCCGCCTACCAGCTCCTAAGGTGGCAACTAGGATCCACCTAAATCCCACTTATAGTTTATTTTTTTATTTATAGTTCATTTTTTTTGAATTTTAAACTATAAATGACAAAATGAACTATAAGTGTGATTTAGGCAAGATCCCACTCGACGCCTTATATATTCGAATCAAACCTTTTACCTACCCTTGGCACAAGTAAATAAGGCTAGGATTTAAATGCGAGTGTATGCATGTGTACGGTGGATGTATATAGAGAGCTAAAAAGCTAAAGTACAACTAAATTTTAACCACTTCCGTATTTTCTAGAATTACTGGATTTTAGTAACTCCAAATGTCGTGGAAATGTCCATGGCAGTCGCTGCCAGGGATAGCGATTGAGTCGAAAAGGGGCAAGAGTGAGTCGCCATCTACGAATCGAGATTGAGGACGGATACAAGGGTTTACCCTGGTTCGCCCCCGTAGGGTAAATACCTACGTACTGCTTGATTGTATTAATGGGGAGTGAATTACAAGGTGGGCGAGCTCGGCAAGTGGGCAGCAAGTTGCAAGGATGGGGTAGTTAATAGGTCGTAAGTACAATGAGAACCCTATAGAGGTTTATATAGGATACCTCACTAGGGTTTACAAGATTACAACCGAATCAGTAAGGTTTTTTTTTATGTTTGGCCTAATCCGACTAGGCCTAACTATGCTCTCGGGTCTTCTGCTTTCAGTCGCCTTGGCTTCATAGAAGTCTTCTTCCAGTCGCCTTAGTGAACACGGAAATAGTCATCCCAATTTTCTATAATAGGCTCAAAAGAGCCCAAATCAATCCATACTTTGACTACCATATTATGAATAGAATGACCACTTGTAGATAAGAAGACACCTAGAAGAGGATCTGAATGCATCCATGTGATTATTCAATTGTTTGGATGTAATTAATACCAAAAGAATTTGATAACAATTGTGGGATGCAACTAAATGGCATATTCTTGGATTTAACTCCTCTTAAAAGCTTGAATGCGTCTAGATAAGGATGTGGATGCAATAACATGGAAGTGTTTAATGTATATGAATAGGGAAATACATATATACAAATAAATAAACACATTAATTGGTAGTTCCAAAAAAATGATCGGAGCATATTCACACATGGTAATTGGCTAATACTTAAATATCTATAAACTAGCATGCTTATAAATTATTTATGTTAATACATGCCAAATATTTATAGGATATGTGTCTACTCTAATTGTAGTGACCGGATATAATTTTCTAATCAAAATTTACATGTGGTATTCTATTCACATCTTCTATATAAGGGGGTGGTGGAGGGGCTAGATCTCCTCGTACCTTACACCGCTATGTCATAAGCCAATGGTGCTCATAAATCTCTATCTTTTTTATAGATCCTTGTTCTACCTACTTGTTGTAATAAGTTTCTTTCAAGTTACCCTGGTGAGTATGCCGATGAGGGAGAGGTGGCCGGGTATAGTTCACATCAATAACGACAAAGAGCGTGAAATCACTTTCTACAAGCGACATGGTGGATTATACAAAGGTGTCGCTGACCTCTCTATCCTCAATGGAGCCAGGGTTGTTGTTGTTGTCCTGCAGGTGGAAAATGGAAAAATATACTCATTCAGTATGCCATCAGCCAAGCCCATCGTTGATGCTCTCTTATCATGAACAACTCCATATGTCAACAAGGCGAAAGTAGCCAAGATTGCAGAACTACAAAGGGAAGTGGCTCAGTTGGACATGGATAAAACAATAAGAGAAGTCAAATCTCCATCGAACATATGAAGAAGATCCAAGATGAGAACCCAGGCATGGTATCAAACCTTGTCTTCTTGAAGGAAGAAGATCTCGGTTTGGAAGATCTCTACAAACTCTTCAATGACCTCTCACGGATCCAAGAGGACATTCGAAGTTGGTTGCCTCCATTGAATCATGGCTAGGAAGACAATATTGGTAGCCAAAGCATGAAAAAAATATGCTACCACTAGTAGGTCTATCATATCGTAGCGTGCAAACTACTCCCTTGTGGCAAAAATCGGCGTGGTCTCACCATCCTCTACAACAACAATTGATTTCGGTTCCACTACCATCGCCACAGGATCAGTATTTGGAACCACTTAATACTATTATGGTACCACAATTATCCGTAATGCACCATCATCTTCGGCGCCACCACTGACTTCCCTTTTCCATCTGATTCCTGATCTGATACATGGGAAGCCTCCACCACAATATCTATACCTTCAAAAATAACCAAGTCCTTGCAACGCGGGGCAACCACCACAGAACTACACGGGTCCTAACATAACGTTCAAGCACAATTTAGAGAACTCTATATTGTTGGACAAGTCTAGTGTTAATTATTTGGCCATAGGTTGCATTTTTGGCTATGATACATGGGGATATCTTCTATCAGATTGGATGCTTTTACTTGGGCTATAATGGTACCAATGTATGACAATCTTCAACAAAAATGGATGGATGGTTTAGTGAAAAGCTAGATGCTAGTTTGATCTTCCATTAAGTGCTATATCGAGTGGAAAGCTAGCTATTTCCATTAAGTGATTCAGCCTTTTTGAGGCAACAATAATTCATGTTTGATGATTTCGGTCTTGTTCCATGAAGAAATTTTCATATGTATGTCCATTACATATGTATTGATGTGTTTCCATTATAAAAAGTAGTCAAAATAAAGTATTGTTGAAACATTGCATTACGTGGATGAAGCTAGATGAGCATAGATTTAATGTTCCCCTTGTGATATTGTGATCCAAGAATTATTAAGTATACATAATACATGAGTTGTGCTTGATAGAATAATGGAAAGACATAGTCCAAACTTTCTCTCTAGAGATGAGCGTTAATTACTTCTTTCGATGACACAAGACTACCAATAATATTCACAATCCATTAAGATATTCATCAAACTAAAATAGTGTTCCCGAGCAGATGCCAACATGTCTTGCCGGTAAACTAGAAATACAATATAAATCTAAAAGCGTGAACTCACCTAAATATTATATTAGCATAATGCATGCTTATCAACATAGAAAAGCACTGACTAATCTTTCTCTTGATGAATATATTGTGAAGTGGTTTATGTTTTAGGGCATGGTGTTATCTCTGATTGTTAATGATAATATACTACAAACATATAATTAATCAATTAAATATCATGATAAATTGGGTCCACTTTGTTGAATTTAATTGTCTTATTGGTCATTTTCAAAACCAATCTTACATAGTGCCTATGTTATCTAAATACAATGTCTTTGCAATTTTCTCAGAACCATCATTCCTAGTAGCCACTGCAGCCGAGGAGGGGACATGGAATATTGCATTCCATAGAACCTTGAGATTTCTATTTTTGTGACATTGGTTACTTAGTTGTACTCACTTTTCTCCAGCCGCTTAGTTTTTCCTTACTTTTCCCCAGCTCCTATTATGGAACTCTCACACAGTCTGAAACTCGTTGTCCATCAGACTTGCCGTTAGATGCTGACAAGTGGGGCCGCATTCAGTCGGGTCCCATAGTGGACCCTCGCCGTTACGTGCTGACAAATAGGGCTACAGTCTGTCACGTCCCGTAGTGGACCCTTGCCGTTACATGCTGATAAGTGGGGCCGCATTTAGTTGGTTCCTATAGTGGACACCTCTCTCCACTTATCCAGATCAGTATGTGACCCACAGCTTATCCACGTGAGCGTCAGACCCACAGCTTATCCACGTGAGCCAGCCTCGTGCTCGCGCCCATGCCGTTGCCTCCCCCTTCTTCTTCTTCTTTTTCTCCGGCGATGGTGGCCTTTCTCCGGCGACGGAGGCCCTTCTCCGGCGATGGCGACCCTTTGTCGAGCTTCACTTCGGCCTCCCGTTCATCCTGGCCGCAGTATGGTGATGTCCCATTGACATGTAGGAATGGTGACAATGGAAACCGTGCACAAAGAAGGTTAGATCTCGCACCAAAATGGCAACCGGGGCGCCTGCTGTGGAGAATACGACCGACGAGCCATTCCGATGATTTAATTGGTTTATCGAGTTAATGTCTCGACTGCAATCAAGTGAAAGAGTGTTTATAATTAAAAATTAGGGACATGGATGTATAATAAATAAGAAAATGACAAAACTCTTGAACACTTTCAAATTAAAAAAATTATACAACTCTTAATGTACAAAAGTGTTTATAAATGACACAACTCTTGAACACTTTTAAATTTTAAAAAGTATACTTGACACAACTCTTGAACACTTTCAAATTAAAAAAATTATACAACTCTTAATGTAAAAGAGTGTTTATAATTTACACAACTCTTGAACACTTTTAAATTTTAAAAATTTATACAACTCTTATGTAAAAGAGTGTTTATAATTGACACAACCCTTGAACACTTTCAAATTGAAAAAATTATACAACTCTTAATATAAAATAGTGTTTATAATTGACACTACTCTTGAACACTTTGAAATTGAAAAAATTATACAACTCTTAATGTAAAAGGGTGTTTTGACACTACTCTTGAACACTTTCAAATTAAAAAAAAAATCATACAACTCTTAATGTAAAAGAGTGTTTATAATTGACACAACTCTTGAACACTTTCAAATTGAAAAAATTATACAACTCTTAATGTAAAAGAGTGTTTATAATTGACACTACTCTTGAACACTTTCAAATTAAAAAAATATAAAACTCTTAATGTAAAAGAGTGTTTATAATTGACACTACTCTTGAACACTTTCAAATTAAAAAAATCGTACAACTCTTAATTTAAAAGAGTGTTTATAATTGACACAACTCTTGAACACTTTCAAATTGAAAAATTATACAACTCTTAATGTAAAAGGGTGTTTACCATTTTTATAGTGTGAAAAGTGATCCCCAAACTTGCGTATACGAAAATTATAAACCTTTGAACACTGTAAAATCACACTTAATACGTGATAATGATGTGCTAAGAAAATCTTGAGAGATTATCATTTTCATAGAATGAATGCATAAACTTGCATATGGCAAAAATTATACACCTTTGAACTCTTTGAAATCGCACTTAGGACATGATAATGTTATGCTAATAAAATCATGATCATTTATCATTTCATGGAGTGAAATATAATGCAAAAAATTATACACCTTTGAACACTTTCCCTTCAAATTATATTTAAAATCATTTGTTTATCGAGTTAGCATCGGTGGCAAACTCATTATTTTGCATGGATAGAGGGTGCCTCCGATAGATACAGGGGTTATCCTGTCCGCTAGATCACAAAGGATCAATCAGAGGATCGAAGGTTGGTGGGTACGATCCGCGTGAAAATTGTCTCGGCCAATCAGAGCGTAGCAGCCAAGATGGGCACAAGTGTGAGGGTTTGTGAGTAAGAGGGAGGGGAAAACTGACTAGAACTTAAAAACCAAGGGCAAAACTGAGTAGAACTTTAAAACCAAGGGCAAAACTAACAAGGGGGTTCAAATAGAAAACAAAAAAGAGATTTAAAAAATGGAAAATGCTTCTTTTATACAATAAAATACATATTGGCATACATCAAACTATTTGCAATTCAAATATATATCAATTTGACAATTATTGCCTCATTCAGACAAATTATGTTTTAGGGAGGGATGTTTTGGGGAAAGGCTTGAGTAGAAATCCATGAACCGATAGTAGGTGATTTGATAAGTGGTGATTTAAGTTAAGACTTGATTTATATACATTTCTTATGGTGGGAAGTCACATAATAAGACTCCCTGGGTAGATGCCACTATGTTTTGATCTTTTTGAATTTATTATGCATAAAATGACTCAATTAGCTAGCTAAAACCCATTAGTTGACTCTCTGTTGACCAGCAACCAGAGGGTAACAATGAGTATATTGCACATGACAGTGTTAGTACTGGAGGGCAAAACTGAGTACAACCAAACTGCCAGTGCTATAGTCGAGGGTATAGCTGAGCACAACTAAGTGACCAAGGTTAGACACGAGGGGGGAAATGTGACGCACGGTATGCGTGTCGCGGTAGCGGACGCGTGTGGCCGTGCATGGTGCAGTAGCGTACGCGGTTATGCGGTGCATGTTGGTGAAACGAAACGACTCCTCCCTTCAGTTTTATAGAGGCCTCATCACTCTCACTCATCGCTCACTCGCTCACTCACTCAGGTAACCATCTCCACCGTCCCATCACCTTCTGCAAACCCCTAATAAAACCCCAACCACACTGGCGATGGAGAAGAACGGCGTGGTGGCCATCGTCGCCTCCAAGGCGTCCGACGAGGAGGCCCCCGTCCCTGTACATGCCCCCATCAAGGCATTAAAGGAAGCCGCCATCCCCGTCTAGACCCCCGTCTCCGCTTCCGTCGTAGCCGCCGGCTAGCAATAGCCTATTAGTCTCATCCATAGAAGAAAGAGATCTAATGATATGCGCCATGACATCACCGTTAATCCCAAGTAAATACCTCACATATAGCCGTACTACCATTTCTGTCACTAGGGTTTCCATCCTACAGATTAGTCATTACTCACACTCCCTATACCTGGATCAATCCTCGGGGTCTTGGGTACCTGACAAGTCCTTAGATTGAGGCAAGAGAGGATACAATAATCATCATATCATACAAACTAATACATGATCCCATCTATGATAAATAACATGCACAAACTACATGGCTAGGCCAAAGACCTTAGCCCAAGGAGAATTACTCACACATAGAGATGAGATCAACAATCATAAACATTATAATGGAAATCATAAGATAGATAGTAATAGTCTTACAATGTCGCCAATTGGAGATGAGATCTACTATTACAAGTGGTGGACTATGGCTATGGAGGTGGAGATGGGTTGTGAGATTGGATCTAGATCTATTCCTCCTGCAGCTCTTCGGTGTTGTCTCTGGTTTCTTTATATAGGGGTCCCTTCATGAAAGTTGTTCTGTTTGACCTAGTGGTGTTGGTGGAAACTATACGGCCAGAATTTTATTCCCGCCGTATAGTTGGTCGTTAAAGTTACCCGATCCTCTCCACGACTCCTAGTCTCTTTGAGTTGTTGGAAATCTCGTATCTTTGACTTTAATGTTGTGATTCCCATCATCAAACATCATTTCCCGCGTAGGAAAAAATAGAAAGACAGGATTGCATACCCCTTTGCATTAGTGGAAGGATTTAGAGAGAAATTTCATAAAAAGTATGAATAATATCTAGTTTAAATGTGGACATGGATGGATATATTTCATAGCCATCACCCCACCTGGTTTATGAGGCATCATGACTCATCTGCTATGGCATCCTTGTTTTCAACAAAGTTTGCCATCACTCCTAGATCACCTCAAATGCAACCAAGCCCAACCCTTGCTGCCATTATCATCTATATAACTTGGTCTAAATATCCATCTATCACTTGTATCAAGGTGAGCTGCGAGCTCACTAATCCAACCTTGTTTAGGTTGTATAAAAATATCAATGCCCTAGATCCTCTAATCCTTGTTCTCTTCTAAAATCCATCTTGTTTTGCAAAACCCAAGGTTGCCAATAATGGAAACTTCATGTTGACATCATCCACCTTGGATATAATCATTTTCCAAATAATTTCCATAATTATTTGGAACCTAAAACTATTTAAATTCCATACTTGGCAAAATCCTAGAAACCTTATCTATAAAGGCAAGTTTGTTTTTCTCCAAACTACTTTGCCAACTCAATGCACATTTGAGTACTATACATCATACCCTACCTTCCCATTTCAAAAATAAATATTTTTGAGATTCTTTATTATTTCTTTTTGCCCTTTTTCTTAAATGGCAGAAACAAGAAATAATAGGTTACAAATACTTTTCCTTCAAAATAAATCCCAAGAAAATTCTCCATTATGTGATATGGTATTTAGGACCATCTCACATCAAAAACCAACCTTGTCCAATGAAAAATTATCAAATGATATTCTAGAAACCATTTCTGCCCTAATTGAATAAATGCTTATTAGTAGTCTTTAAATCCTTCAAAAATCCTGAAAAATTCCTAGGGTTATGTTTTGACCATACCCATCTACCAGTACCACCTTCCCACGTTGCCACATGCAGTTTCTCAAACTTCCTTCATAGCTATCTATTTGATCAAACTTGGAAAACTAATAAAACCATTGAGTTAAGCCAACACAAACCCTTACCAAAACTTCTCTAACACTCCTCTACAGCACCATGAACCCCTCTAGTAGAAATATACTATAGCAGCAACCCTTCCCTTGTCCTTTAGCTCTTGGAGCATGTGAGAGAGGTGCGAATATCTTGCAAAATATTGGAAATAAATTACCACAGCAACAGCCACCCCCTCTCCTCCTCTAGTCGTGTACCAGGTCCCGCCAAACCCCCTCCACCTCCTCACTCGACCAATAACTGAGCAGCACCCCCTCTTTCCCCTCAAATGGACATAGTCCATCAAGCACCGCTTACTTCGGTTTATAAGGCCATGAGCCACCCAGAGCCCCATCTTCGGTTCATTTACCCCCAACCACTCCCACTCACTTCCTCCGAGCTCCCCATCCTCTCCCCTACTCAGCCTCGCCCAAGAAAAGGATGGAGGAAAAGCTTCGGCCACCCCCATGGCCTTGCTTGCATGTCCCCTTCCTCTGCTCCTGCCTATCTGCATGCTACGGTACTGAGACCCCTGGACCTACTCTATATAACCATGTTTCCCTCTCTTACAGGGATGGCCAGAATCCGTGCCGCTGTTGACGTCCTGAACGTGCTCCACCGGTGCTCGTGCGCAAGCAAGCTTCTGTTGCGGAACGCCCTGTTGTCGCCCATTGTTGGGCTCAGCACGGAGCACCACATCTCCCTGGAACGTTCCCGTCGCCTCTCCCGCACCCCAGTGGGCTCCTTGGACTCCCCCAAGCCGCCGCAAGGGTTCCTCCCGGACACAGTAGCCGCGAGGAAGATGACCGGGAGCCGTCCATCTCGATTCAGTCGAGCGGCTCCCACCGCTAAATACCACTTCACTCCCCGCGGAGGCTGACAAGTGGGCCCCATCCTAGACTTTGAATCCTTTGTCCCACACGCCCCGTTTGGCCAGTGGGCCAAATCCCCTCAAGACGGCCCAGATCTCCCCCGGAACCAGCCTAGTAAATCAGTGCCTCCTCCTCTTTTAAATTAGGAAATTCTAGATCTACAAGTTGCAGTTTGGTTTAAATCATTTCGAAATTGTAAAATCTTATGAAATGCCTTGACCTAAATTTTCTAGGATTTTTGGATCTTTCCTCAAACATGCAGTACCCCTAGCTAGTCCAAAGGTTTTCTAGATTAATTATATTAAATCAAACTCTTAGATGCGTCCTTTTAAAAAGATAAATTTTTCTGTAAGTTTTATAACTCCATTTGACGTGAATCCTTTTGATGATGAAAGGTATGATTAGTACCTTGCATTACTCCCTGGCCCAACCCAAAATTGCTTCCTAGTTTGTCCCTGGTAAAAATAACAGAAACATCCCATTTCTGCAATTAGGAATTTCTCTAGGTCAAATAAAAATAAAGAGTGACCTCATTCCAACTCTCATAGCTCTAATATTATAATACCTAACAAAAACCAGGAGCTCAAGATTTATTGAGCTTCTGAGTATTTTTAATGATTTAAACACTTCTTTATGTGGTATTAGTATTAGATAAATCCTAACAGAAGCTATACAACTCAAAAAAATTATTACTCCAATTCCTAATAGAAGGTATCCGTAATACCTATCAAAATCCCTTGAGTTCATACCATTTAGACATGTAGAATAAATCTGGTTAAAAAACAAATTCCACGTAGAACTGAATTTGGGATTTTCCCAAGGGCATTATAGTAAATATTTTAAGGTGATTCCAACTCCTAGTGGACCAGTCCATCAAACTATACTGAATCATCCAAGGAAATAATTTTTGAAGCTCCAGAACTTTTTTGGTGAATTATTTCCTAAAATTAGAGTTTTAATCACTATAAAATACATAATAAATCAATGGAAATTGATAAAATAGTGAAACCACGTTTGTTGGTTTCATTTTATCAATACCTATCTGCTGGTATCATTTTTATATAATGATATAATACAGAATATACCCTTGGTCTAAAACCCCTATGTTAGGTAGTTTCTAGACTATAAATCCTAAAGGATCTTCTTCCATGCTTCCAAGACAATGCCAATCTTCCTAAATCCATTCTTCCTAAAAACTATTGAATTGTAAATAGGAAATATTCATTGTTTGTTATATGGTATTCATGCTTGTATGCTTTGTATTGATTGAAGTATTGCTTGTTTGCATGTATGCTCGATAACGATGATTATTGCGATTGTGTGACATCGAGAAGAAGGAAGCATCAGATTATTATTATTATCGGTATTCTAGTATTCTAAGGAAGTCAAGGGATATATCGCTGGTCACAGGCAAGACACCTTATTGCTCATAAGCCCTTGT
This sequence comes from Avena sativa, assembly GCA_916181665.1. Classification (NCBI taxonomy): domain Eukaryota; kingdom Viridiplantae; phylum Streptophyta; class Magnoliopsida; order Poales; family Poaceae; genus Avena; species Avena sativa. Next base: position 294,512,315 of record OV702296.1, read on the forward strand.
CCTACTTATGTAGTTATGCATGTTTTATCTACTTTTATACAAAGTGCATTGGTTCACTGTTTACTGTTTTATGCCAGGTAGTGGCTTGGCTCCTCCATCTAATACCATTTTTACTAATAAGTACAACCCCTTTTATGACACATATTTACCCCTAGTATGGTAGGTGGTGTCAACACCATACCCCTTTGGAGACCCCGTTTTAGCCGAGGAAAAACTATAGGACGGGAAGAACCCCTCAAAAGTCTTACAAAAATGTTTTATGAGAAAACCTTAGTGATGTTTGGCCTGCCAAGAGAGTTTGATAAAGAAAAAGGTTTTGGTTTTGCAAATGATGTTGAAGTGGAGAAGGAGGAAAAATGTTTGCGAAAGCGCACCCGGTTCTTTGCAGCTTTAGCTATAACAACTTAACCCGTGCAACCACATTACTCCGATATGGGAAGGGGCTAGACTAGAAATTTTTCTATTCTAGTATAGGTGCCTCATAACTACTACAGGAGGATATCAGTCCCTGGAGGATGGGTCTTCTCCATCCAACGGTCCATGCCATGCATCGTTCGGGAGAAGAAACGAACGGCCCCCGGGTTGACATGCGTTACTATGAGCCCCTCATTGAAAGCGCACACTCGGTGTAGTGGAAAAGGCGCTCCGGTTGGCTTTGGAACTATACAGGGCGTCCCGGGTTTGAGGGAAACAACACTCATAGGGTAGGGATTTATACTAGAGTGGGCATTCCGAAGGTCTTGTTTGATTATAGGAGACCCACATACTTTAATATAACGAACCAGGGGTGATCCCGACGGATGTATCAAATCTTGTGGAAAAAGTGTACAACCTCTACAGAGTGAAATTCTATTCGAATAGCCGAGTCTGCAGTTATGGACGGTTGGACAAACTACTGTAGAGCGGTGCTGGTTTTGATTTCAAAAAGGATTTCGGAAAATCAATGGCTATGGAAATGTTTGACCATGGGATGATCGGAAAGGAAGGAAAGGAGTTTGGTCATGGGATGACCGGAAGGAAGAAACAAATGGGTGACCCAATCCTGGTGTTTTCTAAAACTTTTCAAAAAGAATTTCCAAATGTTTTACAAAAGTTCTCAACAAAGATATAGACATGTTATATCTACAAGAGAAACTAGTTTATAAAAGAACCTCTTATGGAGCCCTCCTACTACCACATCCATATTCCATATCCTTTATTATTGTTCTTTTAAGGTGGGTTGCGAGTATATTCCAAGTACTCACCGGTATTATCCCTAGCTATTTACTTGGCCAGACTTTCAGAAGTACGGGAAATGAAGGATATGATGACGTCTCTGCGAACTAGGCCATCTTTCCAGTCAGTTGCCTATAAGTTAAGGCTTGACATGGGCTCTGCGAAAAAAGACTTCCACTATTAATGATTGTAATCACCATAATGGCAATGCTGTAAGTGGTGTACTCGTTACTTTGTGGATGTTGTAATGATACTTGTCGGTTATGCTCACGACTCACTGATCATGGGAACGTGAACTGCAGGCATAACGGAGATTCTCGGATCGTAATTCCGGGGTCTCACAGAAAACATGTCGATGAACCGACTGCCGCTGCTTAGCCTTCTCCATCGCCGATAGGCACAGCATGTGAGGCAGCCGTTCTCTTATCTTTGATGCTTTTTTGGTCCATGCAAAATCGCATATCGCATACGCCAAGAAATAAAATAGTCACATAAGACATATGAAACATAAGAGGAAAGAAATTGGGAAACATAAGAACAGAATTAAATAGTAATACGGTAAAACTAAAATACTATTATGCAGGCTTACTGTTTGTGTTGGAAACCGTCGACCGCGTATCCGTCGAACAGTGTCGTCCACTTGCATGAATCTCGACGATCACTGCGACCTTTCCCAAATCAACCTACAAAACAAACACAGAACAACAATAAAATTGAACATTAGATAAAAAACTAAGAAACATAAGAAACAAGGATAATCATAGAAGAAACTCATCGCACAGTTTGAGACCTCGCGTGGATCCGAAAGAGACGGCGTTTTAGGATGAAATGTTCACGCCGTGAAGTAGACAACAAAGCCTGCAAGACAAGCATGAAATAAATTAGTAGAAAAAGTGAAAACAGTAAGAAAAAACAAAGGGTAAGAAGCATAACGCACTTACAATATCTCCAGGGAGAGACTTCCACCTTCTCGTCATAGGCGTCGACATCTTGTAAGCAGGACGCCGGAGGGAGCAGCGTTGAACCACATCGTTGTGGAAGCTTGGTAAGCAGCCTAACGCCAAAGACGCATAAAATACCGGGTTGGGAGGTGGCATCAGGGCATCTAACACTGAAGAGATAAAGAGCGGCTGCCGAGGTGAGATCCATTGGATGGTCGAACTACAAGACCATGCTCCGCTTAGAGCTCAACCAGAACGACCGGCGAGCTCTACGAAAGTAGCAGGGTGCAAGAAGCCGATCAAGCCTTTAGCAGCACACTATGGAAAAGATATACTCCCTCCGTCCCAAATTAGTTATCGCAAATTTATTAAAATATGGATGTATCTAGACATGTTTTAGTGTATAGATACATCCATATTTTAACAAACTTGCGACAACTAATATGGAACGGAGGGAGTGTATGACAGAGTAACAATGAAGAGACGCAACAACACATTTATATAGAAGAGGGAAGCTTAAGGTTTAAGCCATAGGGCCATCGTAGACCGCAACGGATTTTCGCGGCACAGAGTCTATGCTACCAGCTATGCTATCGGCCATGATAAACTGTTGAAGCATACACTCTACACTGACTACTCGGTCCTCTGTCGCGAGGAACCGCATCCGACTAGGTCCTACGATGCCACACCGGATATCCACGGTCCCCTTCATCGCGTTGGACCGCGGCCGGCTATAGCCTACGACGCCATGTTGTCTTTGGACGGGCCCCACATACGTGAGAAACCGCGTCTAGCATTGGCTTACGGTGCCACGTCGTCTCACGGGCCCTGCTTACGCGAGAAACCGCGGACGGCATGGGTTTACGACGCCAAGTCGGCTCTCGACGACCCCATTATCTTGAGAGTCCGCAAACGGCATGGACTCATGGCGCCACATCGTCTTTGGGAGGGACCCACCACCTGGCGGGTGCGTACACCTGTCGCGGAAAGAACGCCTCTCACAAAGCACGGTACTGCCTGCGTACGCTGACACGGGACCATGTGCGCACACAGGGACTACCGTTCGGGGGAGCGGGGTACGACAGCACGCGCGACACCACTCTATAGTCTGGAATCTTTCGGCCTGGCCAGCCGTAGGGCCCACCTCACGGTATAGCAGGGCTCTGTTGCAAGGATGCCGCTTGTCCTTTCCGGCGTCCATCCCACAATCAGAAAGAATTGGGGCAACATGGATAGCAGTTTCGATCAAAATAATCTAGCGTTATTATTTACTCTCATGTGTAATGTGTCTTCAAATGTTTCTCACGCTCATAAATGTTGTAGTTGATAACAACTTAGTTGAGTTGAAATAAGGATGATATCTTATAATAACTGACTTTGATAACAAATCGTATAAATGTATGATCTCAAGATTTTGCTAGAGTTTTGAATAAAGTAGCTTCATAATAAATTCTATTTTCTTAAAAAAAATAACTTAGGGTTTTAAGAATTGGATGAATTTCCTTTATATAGATACTTTGTTTAAATCATGAAAGATTTGTTTATAATTACTTTATAACAAAATAGGTAGTTGCTTCAAATTCAATTTATATTTTTTTTATTATTTCAATAATAATGTTTATTATTATTTTCCATCTATGTAGGATATAAAGAAAGGTTTTACTTAGATTTTTTAGTTTAAAATTTAAAGATTTGTATTTCATGTAATATTAAATTTAATATTCTTATAAAATACTAGAATATTAATAAGTTCAAAATATGATTTTTATTTAAATTTTTAGACATTTTCTTTGGTTTATAAAATTATAAAGAGTTTTTAGGCATTTTCATAAAATAATTTCAATTTGACTCAAAACTTGTATTTAGTATTTCATTAAAATACTACAATATATTTTGTACACAAAAGTGATTTTTGTTTTTAGGGCTTTTCCTGTTTTTCTAGGGATTATTTGAATTGGATAATTATTGTTTTACTAGATCATGACAGCGGCGCGTCGCCCGTCCATTATGACTATAAAATGTTAGAAATAATCGAAATATTTTTTTGGATGGATTAAGCTGAATATGTAGAGAGGGGGTGGGGGTTGTGGAGAGATAGGGGAGTTTGACTATTTTCATTCTTGAAACATTACCGACCTATGTAGGAAAAGTTCATACAAATGCTTGGAGTGGTAAAAATATATGTTAAAAGTAATTTAAAGTGATCAAATTCCAATGCCTTTATATGACAGATTGGGCGTGTCTGTTTTACAAAATTGAACACTGTCACACGGGAAATCAGAACAAGGAAACACCACAATTAGAACAGAATAAGTAATTACAATTAAGAATATTAATACTGCAGTTTCAAAAAAAATCCCTTCACCAATTTCCGATCCATCTGAATGGTTCCTCCTTAAACATGATACATACAGGCTAAATGAGCATTGTCACTGCCAATTTTAATCAACTCTATTGTAGCTCAAATATGAACCAACGGAACCTAAATCAAAGCAACAGAGGCAAGACCATTAACAAAAAAAAACCTACTCCTACCTCATGTACACAACTACCATGGGCACCGAGTGATGATAATATAGACAACACAAAGTAATACATATTTCTGTTGTGTAACTAATTTTTAGTCTAACACAAAATATAACCTCTGATGTCAATTGTTTATCTTTATACTAAAGAATGTAATACATATATGCATCATGACCACAACGTATAGTGTCACAACCTTGATCAACACAATACATGATTGGGAAATGGAGGCACATACTTCCTTTTATTTCAAGTTTATTAGTATAAGAAAACATCTGCAACTTAGATCATAATTTATTTTGTGAATTCCATTCAACAAAAGAATATAGAAGGCTTATTAGGTATGTTCGATGTGCACCACTCTCGAGTTGATTCCGAAAGGAAGCCAGTGTGCCTTGATTCTTCTTGTGCATTGAATTGAAAAAATGAAACACATTGTCAACAAAGTCAAAGCCAGGATAGTTTAAGGAAAAACAACATGAAAACATAACGGGGAAGAACGTTTGCCATTATGAATGCTCCCTCTTCTGCTGGCCCCCAGTTTTCTTCGGCACATGGAGCACCAACGAAAGCTTCTACATGTAAAGAGTTGTGCTCCAAACTCTTTTCCTGTGAATCCAAACAAATCACAATCAACAATCTGTAGAATTTTTTAAAGAGCTACCATAGAATAAGGAGGGAGATCGAACCTGAAAATACGAATCCATGAAATATTCCTGGTACATAACCTCTTACGGATATCCTTGCTGTGGCTGCACTGCGGCCCCACGGTGGTCATATATACTTCTCTTACTCTCCCTTGCTATCCCCTCTATGCCGCCAGTAAAGATATAAAAAACAGACATCAAGGAACAAAATAATGGAAGCTTAATACCAACATTGAACATTCAAGTTTTCATATAATTACCTCTCCATGAGCAGTCCGTAGTAAAATCCTGTCGTGTTCAAGTACACAAATACACTACAATCTGAATATACCACCTCCATCAAGAGCTAAGAAGATGCTTTTATACATAACAAAACTTCAAAATAAATTCTATATCTCTTTTGGTGAATAATTATGCCAGGACAATGAACCACATAGATAATACATCTACTACCAAAAAATCCAAAATAATTAGGAAACAAAAATGAGCTAGCATGTGCCACGACAATACAAGAGGACATTACTGGACGATGTTGGAAATATAAGCAGTAATCCATATGATTTAATCCGAATAATAAATTGATAAATCATGATCATACAAACGGTACTAAAACCAATCATGCAGATCAACAAAGTAAATGAACAGATTACATCTATACAAGATAAACCTATCACATCTACGCCAAACGCTAGAACAAAGAACTCTAGCATAATCCAAAAGAGAGAGATTGAGATAACATACGATGCAGTTGCGGCAGTAGCCGCGGCGGTAGCAGCAGCAGAGCTGTCGCACATGTTGAGGTTGCCGAAGAGGTCGCTGATGTCCGGGAAGAAGTCGTCGTTCGGGAACTCGTCGTCGGATGACGTCATGGTTGCCAGTAGTCGCGCTTGAGCGCTCCCCAAAAACCTGATCGCCCCTCATCCGTACAGGTTCACGAGAGGCGGGGTTCCGGAGACCTACTGTCCCGATCTGTGGTACACGCCGCAAGCCAGGATGGGGAAGACGAAAGCGGCGGCGCAAGGTTCTGGAGGTAGACGCGTGTGTGTATTGATTAGTCACCGATTAGGTTTAGCGCAGACGCTTATATAGTGCAGGTCAAGGAGATCGTAGGGCTCAGCCCACGTCCGAGTTAATAACATCCATAAAAACTGGAAACGGCTGTAATTAACAGTAATGACTCATAAATAATTTTCCCAAACAGCAAAATAAAGCTCGGCTCGACGAGATTCTCGCGGCGCGCGCGTGGTGACGTGGCGGGCGGCGTCGGAAGAGGAGTGCGCGAGGGCTCCTCTCCTTGTCACACCTTAGTGTGGTGCAACACTCTACTATATAAGGTGGTCCAACTCCCCTTCAACTAGCAACGTGAGACTAAACTTTAGCACCACTAGCACAGCCATATGCTGCCATATCAAATGGGCCATTTTTTTTTCAGAATTTGTCTAATGGGCCACGAGCCCAAAACTTATCAAATTCCAACAGACGAAACAAAAAGAGAATATGTTTACTGACGCAATCAACTTTTGGACCTTGTGGAACTGAAATAATGAAGCCTGTAGTATGGGGTACACCAATCAAAAGCAGGCAGCCAGGTGGGGAGGACAGTCACGCGCTAAAGCAAGAAGGTTGTGGTCGTACTTGATTTTCTGCCTACCCTGGTCCGCAGTGAATTTCGGCCCTCTCCAACGGAGACTAGTGACTACAGGGGAGGCATCATCGTTGGCAGCACGAGCGTGCTTATTGCCTTGCCTATTGGGGATGAAGGGCATGGCCTGGCAAGAACGCTTGAACGCTTTCGCCTGACCAGGCGTCACCACCGCAACCTGGGTTCCGCTACATGCGTCGCAAGAGAAAGGAGATCGGGGGTCATGTTCGGACTTCGGAGGTAGGCATGGCCCTAGGGTCGCCACTCGCCACCGCCGATTAGGTCTGTAGGGATTTCAGGCGAGCAAATAGTCGTGGACACACTGGGGTATGAACCAGCTGGGCCTTTAGTTGGGCTCTCGGGTCCCAGTTACCGATAAAGTGCCGATTTCACGTGTAGGGGAGCTTTCCCTAGGGACACGTGGCCCAATGCGGAAAGGAGTGAATCAAACGGCCATGAACAAGAAAAAGCAATTCGACGATAAAAAATACCGAGGACGTGAGAGGACTCTCTCTATTCCTGATTATAATATTCCTAATTTTTTTTTATTATTTAGAAAATACCCCTGGTCCACCTGTCAGCCCAGCCCACTAGGTTGGGCTAGACCAACTGGCTCGGTCGACTCGGTCGGTCAAACTAACTCGACCCTCTTTCTCATTTGACCCAGGGTCTCACCTTTCTCTCTCACAATGCTGTAACTCCGGTGCTGATTGATCCCGACGAACTCCAGCCACCTCGTTTTCCACCGTCGATCGCAGTCGATGCGCCATGAATTCTCCATCCTCTAGTATAATTGATTCGACCGCACATCTTCTCCTGGTTGTGCCCCCTCTATGAGGCTAGGGTTTTGCCGCCATGCGCCAATGATGCCCCTTTCTCCCCCTGGCGTTGCTGGTGACTCTATGATGTGCCGTCCGAGTTGGTGCGGTGTGGTGCGGGTAGCAGCGATGCGGCTCTCCCATGTTGTCGTGCCTCCGTGACTCGTCGTCGATGCTTCCTCGGTCGCTTGCACTGCTTCCTCTTTGTAAGGTTTAAGCAAGGACAATGGGTGACTGTTCTTCCCTCTCCCCTCTTTCTCTACCCTCTTAGCTTCCTTCTCTAGTTCACAGTAGCTTTCCTAGGCTACCATGTCAAGGATGCATTGCTCAAGTGTCTTAGGTTTCTAGGATTTCTAGCTATTCATGTTGATACTAATGTATTCATGGTACTATTAGTGATGTTAATTTAGGATTCAATAAACCAATTCTTTTGGTAGGCCTCTCTGTTACCTTTTGTTGGTCAAGCTTTAGTCATCTGTACTGGCATGGTTTGTTGCTAGATTTTCATGATACTAGCCAGTATGGAACCGATTCCATTTGTTATATTTCCTTTGTTGATTCACTATCTATGCTTGTGCTTGATATTGTAAACATTCAATTGATTCACCTTCTAACAGTTTGTAACTGCCTAAGTTCACTAAACTGCTTACTATTTTTTGTACTATTTATACTAAACCCTTTGGTTCAGTAGATGCTCTATTGTGAGTTGTTTAAATTCAAACCATTGGTTTGAATATGGTTGCCTTAGTATGTTGTATTGAGTCCTTGGTCTGTTAGCTTAACTGAACCTTGTTCAATGATAGTGGTTGAGCTATCCTAATAGACTATATAAACTATTTGAGAATGATTCCTATATTTTTTCTAGGAAAATGATTTAATTCTAAGAAAGATTTATTGTGGGCTTGCCAAGGATCTATAGACCCTGTACTTTGGTAATTTTACTAAGTAAATAGTGGCTTCTGCAGCCTTTAGGGTTGCTATTGTGGTGCCTCCTTTTTGGGAGGGTGCACAGTAGCATACCCTATGGTGGCATGCTCTGCTAATGTCTTAGTTAGATGAAAATGATTGAAATCATCAGCTAGATGGTATAGTTTTTTACTATGCTAAATATTTCCTTCTGACCATGATGCAAAGTCCGAGGCTCCCATCTTCCTAAGAATAGATACTAAAAATGTGTTTTTTCTCTATGATGAACCTACTATAGCACTTCTACACTAACCCGAGTGTTTTATTTTACTCTTTCATATTCGAGATTACTGCTATTCATGTGAAGCTAGAACTAATAAGAACAAATGCTCTTAACGGTACTAGGAAAATGGTTATAGGTAAATCGCATACCCGTGGCCAAATGGGTAAATAGTCGTGGTGTATCCGCTAGAGGTTCCCCACGGGTAGATCACTTACCCATGGCGCATGCCCTACCTGGTGCACCACGGGTAAGTTTTGCCCTGGCTGAGCGGGGTGGCCCCCCTTACCCATGGCGCACCACTATGACATGCGCCACAGCTAAGGGTGCTGCCCATTTTCAACTCCACACCCCGAGTGGATCGATTTTTTAGTTTTGCAAAAAAAAATACTTCAAAAAATAAAATTCTTTGACTTGTAGGTAGGTAAAGTGGTCTAGTTTGTAGGAAAATTAACAAACATCAATTTCGACTTTTTTTACAAAATATTTTTATGTCCTGGTAAAGTGGCCATAACTTTTGCATACGACCTCAGATGAAAAAGTTTTCCATATGGACCACTTACTCGTGATGCACCGCATGGTGGTGCACCACGGGTAAGTGTGGGCGGGATTCGAATTCGAACCGGCCACCTACCTCTCTTCTCCTTCTACCCCCTTATCCTTCTCCTCTACTCCACTTCTCTACTTCTCCTTCTCCTTTCCTTATGCTCCTCCTCCCCTTCTCCTTCCTTCTCCTTTTCATCCTCTTCTCCTCCTCCTCCCATTATCCTCCCTTCTCCTCCTCCCCCTCCTCTTCTCTTCCTCCTCCCCTTCTCATCCTCCTCATCTACTTCTCCTCCCCTTATAATTCTCATTATCCTTATACTTCTCCTCTTCTCCTTCTCTTCTCATCTCTCCTCCTCCTCTTTCCTGATCCACCCACCTCTGACTGTGACCTCCTCCACCCACCTCCAGCTGTGCCTACCTATGCGGTAGGTTGTGGACATAGCCTCCCACATCTCCTTCCGGAGGTAGGCTATGAACACAGCCTCCCGCACCTCGGATGAGGCAACAACGATGACGACAATGATGGCGGTGTGATCCAGCTCCCGCTTTTTTGTGAAATTTGAAATTCATACCCATGGCGCACCGTGAACCCCTACCCATGGTTCTCCTCCTACTCGTCACCTGGAGGCCTTGTCCTAGCTCCTGACTTTTCTTGTTGGCCTTCTTCTTGTAAGCACGCTCCTCCTCTTGAGCAAGCTTTACTTATTTCCTAATCTCCAATAATTATTCATGGTGGTTGTGGTGGTTTTGGGTGCATGAAATGTAAATGAAATTGTGGTGTTCTTGGTGGTGTGGAGAAGAAGCAATGAACTAGTACCTATGTTATGGTCGTTGCCTTCTTCTTATCCCTTCCCAATGTAGTTGTTGTGTTAACACATAACAATGTGCTTGTTTGTGTGCTCTTTCAAGTGGCCCTCTTTGGTTCAAGTTTTAGTGCATGGAGATATTCCTCCATATGGATGAGTTCAGTAAAAAGAGGATTTCCTGGATCTAGCTATTTGTTTTTTACTGCCAACTATAATTTCTGGCCTATCCTATTATGCCAAGTTTGAGGTAAACTTTATAGGAATAGATTACATACTTGGCCCCTTTTTGAAATACCCAGTGATGAGTTTAGAAATGCAACACATTGCTTAGACTGAGAGTAAAACTAACCCTCTTAACCCCTCTTATGTTTGTCTTCTTTATCATTTGGTTTGTAGGAAACAAGAACAAGAAAGAAGGATTAAGAAGAATAAAGTAATGGTTTAGGATTTATTTTTTTATTTCTATTTTATATTATTTTGTAATTTTATTTTATTTGAACAATGTAAAGTCGTTGTAATATTATTGCATTTAATAATATTCATTTTCTTTTTTACTATTACTTGTATTTTATTTATATTATTGTAATATGTTTTTTGTTTAAAGTCTATAACATAAGGATTTCATCCTTTTATAACAAACAATATTATTTTAATCAATATTATTTACTTAATATTTTAATTTTAAAAATTTATTAGTTTGAATTCAAATATTGTACTTTAAATTTTCAAATTTAAATTGTTTCACCCAAAAAACAAAGAAAACCACAAAGGTCATGTCAAAACTTATATGACTCTAATTTGATCATCTAAACCCTAAATTGTCAAATAGAGAGAAACTCTAATCCCTTTGGGTTTTAAACTTAAGTGCGAAAATTTTCCCCACTTTTCAGATGCATGCATATGCACAAACTCACTTTTACACTTCGATTGGTCCTAAATGATGGGGTGTTACAAATATGTTTTTATAAAAAAATAATTTTTCATATATCTAGTGCCCAAATCATTTTTTGTGAAGCAACTACCACAAATAAGAGGACAAATGGAACAAATAAAATTTTGACACAAGGTAGATCATGTTGTAGGGCTAATTGACGTATATGATGATTTTTCTCGCTTTCTAACTACTTTTTCACATTTAAATAAATTTCAGGTGATTTTCCAAAAGAAATTCAATTTAGCACTACAATTGTGCTCTAGTTTAGTCTCAAAATTTGGGAAAATCATTTTAAGGTACCCAAATAGATTTCTATGCATTATCCACAAAGAAAGTTAAGGTACCCAAAGAGGTTTACTCGACGGAAGCACTATGTGTGGGTATTCATGGGAATGGTATAGAGCGAGAAGTGAAAAAAGTGTGGGATGTTTCAACTGAGTAATATAAGCCTTAGTGAACATAGAAATAGTTATCCCAAATTCCTATTATAGGCTCAAAAGGCCCAAAGCAATCCATAATTTGACTACTGTATTATGAATAGAATGACCACTTGTAGATAAGAAGGCTCCTAGAAGAGGATATGTATGCATTCATTTGATTATTCAATTGTTTTGATGTAATTAATACCAAAAGAATTTGACAACAATTGTGTTATGCAACTAAATGGCAGATTCTTTGATTTAACTCCACTTTAAAGCTTGAATGCATCTAGATAAGGATGTGGATGCAATAACATGGAAGTGTTTAATGTATATAAATAGGGAAATACATATATACAAATAAATACATTAATTGGTATTTCCAAAAAATGATCGGAGCATATTTACACATGATATTTGGCTAATACTTAAATATCTATAAACTAGAATGCTTATAAATATTTATGTTAATACATACCAAATATTTATAGGATATGTGTCTACTCTAATATTAATAACCGGATATAATTTTCTAATCAAAATTTACATGTGGTATTCTGTTCACATCTTCTATATAAGGGGGATGCGGAGGGGGTAGACCTCCTCGTATCTTACACTGCTACGTCATTAGCCAATGGTGCTCATAAATCTCTATCTTTTTTATAGATCCTTGTTCTACCTACTTGTTGTAATAAGTTTCTTTAAAGTTACCCTGGTGAGTATGCCTAGGAGGGAGAGGTGGTCGGGTATAGTTCACATCAATAACGACAAAGAGCGTGAGATCACTTTCTACAAGCGACGTGGTGGCTTATACAAAGGTGTCGCTGACCTCTCTATCCTGACTGGAGCCAGGGTTGTTGTCGTCCCACATGAGGAAAATGGAAATATACACTCATTCGGTACGCCATCAGCAAAGCCCATCATTGATGATCCCTTATCGGGAACAACTCCATCTGTCAACAAGGCACAAGCAGCCAAGATTGCATGGCTACAAAGGGAAGTTACTCAGTTGGACATGGAGAAAACAATAGAGGATAAGAGAAGTCAAATATCCATCCAACATATGAAGAAGATCCAAGATGAGAACCCAGGTATGGCATCAAACCTTGTCTTCTTGAAAGAAGAATATCTTGGTATGGAAGATCTTTACAAACTCTTGAATGACCTTTCACAGGTCCAAGAGGACATTCAAAGTTGGTTGCCTCCATTGCATCATGGCCAGGAAGACAAGATTGGTGGCCAAAGCATGAAAACAAACATGCTACCACTAGCATGCCTATCATATGGTACCATGCAAACTACTCCCTTTTGGCAAAAATCAGTGTGGTCTCACCATCCTCCACTATTATGGTACCACCAATTCTCCATAATGCACCATCATCTTCGGCGCTACCACTAACTTCCTTGTTCCAACCAATTCTAGATCTAATACATGAGCAACCTCCACCACAAGATCTACACCTTCAAAAATACCCAAGTCCTTGCAACGCGGTGCAACCACCGTAGAACTACGCGGGTCCTAACATAACGTTCAAGCACAATTTAGAGGACTCTATTGTTGGACAACTCTACTATCAATTAATTTTGCCATATATGGCATTTTTGGCTATCATACATGGGGATATCTTCTATCAGATAATGTATATCACAGTGGAAGTATGGATGCTTACTTGGGCTACAATGGTACCAATGTATCCCAATCTTCAACTAAAATTGATGGATGGTTTAGTGAAAAGCTAGATGCTAGCTAGTTTGTTGTTCCATTAAGTGTTATATCGAGTGGAAAGCTAGCTATTTCCATTAAGTAATTCAGCCTTTTTGAGGCAACAATAATTCATGTTTCATGATTTAGGTCTTGTTCCAGGAAGATTTTTCCATATGTATGACCATTACATATGTATTGATGTGTTTCCATTATAAAAAAGTCAAAAATAAAGTATTGCTGAAACATTGAATTACGAGGATGAAGCTAGATGAGCATGGATTTAATGCCCCCTTTATGATATTGTGAGCCAAGAATTATTAAGTATACATAATACATGAGTTGTGCTTGATAGAATAATGGAAAAAATAGTCCAAACTTTCTCTCCAGGGATGAGATTTAATTACTTCTTTCGATGAAACAAGACTACCAACAATATTCACTATCCTTTAAGACGTTCATCGAACTAAAACAGTTTTCCCGAGCATATGCCAACACGTATTTCCATTAAACTAGAAAGACAATATAAATCTGAAAGCATGAACTCACCTAAATACATTAACATAATGCATGCTTATCAACATAGAAAAGCACCGACGAATCTTGATCTTGATGAATATATTGTGAAGTGACTTATGTTTTAGCGCATGTCAGTTTCATATGAGCGTGTTCTTGACGTGGTAGACGATTCACCCTGGCGCAAGCTCGTCGTCACAGATGACTCAGCCTTACGTAACCTTCCTTAAGGCCATCTCCTAGTTTGAGTTTAGTTTAGTTTAATGTACTAGTTCAAGCCAAAATTTAATGACACACCAAAACAAACTCTTGGAATGGAGTTTATTTTAAGAGAAAATAGAGTAATCTTGTTTCAATTCACGGTGGACGCATAAAAAGAAAAGAAAATTTTATTATGTTTGAGTTTATTTTAGCATGTAGCAAATGAAGTATGAAATTGAGTTTAATTAAGTTAAAATGGAGTTTAGTTAAGTGTAATGGTGATGGAAACATAAAAAGGGAATACAAGAACAAAAGGTTTCCAGGGCCTACAGGGAGCTGATTATCACATGATTTAATCATCAAATTAGATCTATAAAAAAAATCTAGAGCTTACACACCATCTATCAAGATAGATAGATGGTGTTTCATGTCTTGGTTGAATGTCTTCTTCATTTTCAGGTTTATAAACTGCTAAAATGCTCCGTACATTGCCGAGGTGGGACTAAACATCGATAGAGAACATGTAGGTTTACAGCTAGAGAGAAGATATTTTGTTTTCGGCTGGCCCATCAAGGATATCACTCTCAGGGTCCCACTTGTCAACGGCGTAACATGCAAAGAGGTGTACTCGACGAAAGTGCTATGTGTGGGTATTCACGGGAATGGTATAGAGCGAGAAGTGAAAAAAGTGTGGGATGTTTCAACTGAGTAATATAAGCCTTAGTGAACATAGAAATAGTTATCCCAAATTTCTATTATAGGCTCAAAAGGGCCAAAGCAATCCATAATTTGACTAGTGTATTATGAATAGAATGACCACTTGTAGATATTAAGGCTCCTAGAAGAGGATCTGTATGCATTTATTTGATTATTCAATTGTTTGGATGTAACTAATACCAAAAGAATTTGACAACAATTGTGTTATGCAACTAAATGGCAGATTCTTTGATTTAACTCCTCTTTAAAGCTTGAATGTGTCTAGATAAGGATGTGGATGCAATAACATGGAAGTGTTTAATGTATATGAATAGGGAAATACATATATACAAATAAATAAATACATTAATTGGTATTTCCAAAAAATGATCGGAGCGTATTCACACATGATATTTGGCTAATACTTAAATATCTATAAACTAGAATGCTTATAAATATTTATGTTAATACATACCAAATATTTATAGGATATGTGTCTACTCTAATAGTAATAAACGAATATAATTTTCTAATCAAAATTTACATGTGGTATTCTATTCACATCTTCTATATAAGGGGGGTGCGGAGGGGGTAGATCTCCTCGTATCTTACACTGCTATGTCATTAGCCAATGGTGCTCATAAATCTCTATCTTTTTTATAGATCCTTGTTCTACCTACTTGCTGTAATAAGTTTCTTTCAAGTTACCCTGATGAGTATGCCTATGAGGGAGAGGTGTTCGGGTATAGTTTACATCAATAACGACAAAGAGCATGACATCACTTTCTACAAGCGACGTGGTGGCTTATACAAAGGTGTCGCTGACCTCTCTATCCTCACCGGAGTCAGGGTTGTTGTCATCCCTCGGGAGGAACATGGAAATATACACTCATTTGGTAAGCCATCATCCAAGCCCATCGTTGATGCTCTCTTATCGGGAACAACTCCATCTATCAACAAGGCAAAAGCAGCCAAGATTGCACGGCTACAAAGGTAAGTTGCTTAGTTGCACATGGAGAAAATAATAGAGGATAAGAGAAGTCAAATATCCATCCAACATATGAAGAAGATCCAAGATGAGAACCCAGGTATGGCACCGAACCTTGTCTTCTTGAAAGAAGAAGATCTTGGTATGGAAGATCTTTACAAACTCTTCAATGACCTTTCATAGGTCCAAGAGGACATTCAAAGTTGGTTGCCTCCATTGCATCATGGCCAGGAAGACAAGATTGGTGGCCAAAGCATGAAAACAAACATGCTACCACTAGCAGGCCTATCATATGATACCATGCAAACTACTCCCTCGTGGCAAAAATCGGTGTGGTTTCACCATCCTCCACAAAAACAATTGATTTTGGTTCCACTACCATCACCACCGAATCAATCTTTGGAACCACTTAATACTATTATGGTACCACAGATTCTTCATAATGCACCGTCATATTCAGCTCCACCATTGACTTCCTTGTTCCTACCGATTCCAGATCTAATACATGAGCAACCTCCACCACAAGATCTACACCTTCAAAAATACCCAAGTCCTTGCAACACAGGGCAACCGCCGCAGAACTATGCGGGTCCTAACATACCATTCAAGCACAATTTAGAGGACTCTACATTGTTGGCAAGCTCTAGTGTCAATTATTTTTTCATCGATGGCATTTTTGGCTATGATACATGGGGATATCTTATATCAGATAATTTATATCTACGGTGACCCAGCATACCGCTGCATTATGTAGTACACTATAGTCGTTGACATAACACCAATGAAACACTGTTCACTAGTATTACATCCCTCGGAGAGGTACAACAGAAACACAGCAGGTCCAAGACATGACTATAGGTTACAACTCAACTCTTTACACAAGATCCAGGGAACACTCTAGGTTAAAGAGAGAGAAAGAAACTTCTTACAAAGAAGAATCGGAAATAAACAACTCAAAAACTATCATACTCGTGTTTGAACTATTGGTTTGGCATTGCTGCTGAAAGGGCATTTATTGTCATAATCACTTTTGGTGTTCGTTAACAACAAGTAGATCATTTTACAGTTTGTTATTGTCCACAGGTTGGTATTATCATAGATAAACATCACACACACTCTTGGGAAAAGACCACATACATTTGCCACTATTCTAGAAACTCCAGACCGGAGTCTCCGGTCTGCCAAGAAAGGAGTCTCCGGTGTGGTCCGGAGTTTCCGGTTCTGCCTCCGGTGGTGCCTCCCAGGACCTGGCTGGGACATACTGACTAGGGGTCCGGAGGCTGCACCGGAGCTTACTCCGGAGTCTCCGGACTTTGTCCAGTCCGGAGTCTCCGGTGCTGGAAGACCGGAGTCTCTGGTGTTGCAGGGGCAGGTTTGCCCTGGGTCAGTCAGAAGGGCAGTCTGGAGGCTAGTCTGGAGATTGGCCGGAGTCTCCGGTGTAGACCGGAGTCTCCGGTCTACACACCGGAGTCTCCGGTCTGACTTTTCTACAACGGTCAGAAAACGGTTCGTGGAGGGGGATGCCTGTAAAAAGGGACCCTTATCTTCTTCCTCCAGCTGCTCGAACTGCTCAAGAACACCAACCCCATTAGAGCCACCAAATCCACAAGATCTCTTCATCCAACCATCCAAAGTCATTGATCTTTGGAGAATCGAAGGAGGAGGCCTTGATTTACATCTTCACCAAGAGAGATCTTCAATTCCCCCTCATTCACTTGAGGGCCCCCAAGCTCTAGTGTTTCATTGGAAACCCTAACTTTGATTTGGTTCTTACAAGCTTGTCTTTGATTTGTCTTGACAGCTTGCTTGTATTTGGGAGCCTCCAATTCAGTTGTGGATGCGTGCCCCAAACTTGTTGTAAAGGTGCCGGCTTCCACCTCGAAGGTTGCCGATATAGTGGAAGGTGAATCGAGCCCGTTGGGGTGAGGTTCATCTGAGAACAAGGGAGGCCTCTCGTGGCATTGGTGGTTTGAAACCACCCCCTCTCCAAACGTAGACGTACTTCCCCTCAAAAGGAAGGAACTACGGGAAACAAATCCTTGTGTCTCCGTGTCCACTCCTTTGGTTACTTCTATCCTTTACCGCACTTTACCTACTTGTTCTTGCTTAGTATTTTGCTAATTTGTGCTTGGTTGACATATAGGTAAATTCACCATAGTTGCATATTCTAGAGAATTTACCTTTCTTGTCAAACCCTAACTTGAAAAAGAATAAAATTTGAAGTAGCACCTATTCACCCCCCCTCTAGGTGCCCATACGATCCTTTCAATTGGTATCAGAGCCTCGGCTCTTTATTTGGGCTTTACCGCCTAAGAGAATATGGGTAGCCGCGAAGGGGATGGTGATGTTGAGCCGACCATGGTGACCATGGAAGATCTCAAAAACTTGGAAACAATATTGAGCTCTTCCTTGGTCAACGAAGTCAAGAAGTTGCTAGAGCAACTTCTTAAAGACAAAGAAGGCTCATCACCCCCATCTCCTCAAGAGGATCAACCATCCATTTTACCTAAAGGGAATACATCAGTATCCCTCGAGGGTGCGATGGTAGGGGGTAAACCAGACAACGCTAATTCCTCCACACAACATGATGGGGGGAAGGGTGAGAACTGTGTTCCTTGGTACTCTCCCGATCCTCCCATCCCACACCCTCATGTGTACAATCGGGGTGACCCACCTAAGCTTGAAGAGTCTGCTACTTTTGCTCAATGGCAATCACTAATGAGAACTTATGTGCGCAGCTCTTGCATTGAACTATGGAACATCATCGAGCATGGACTCTTTATTGGGGATCCAACCAACTTGACAAGAAGAGAGATTGTCAATAGTCAACTCAATGCCACTGCTTTGCATATGATTCAACAAGGTTTGGGGACAAAGGATTATCCACACATTGAGCACTTTAGCATTGCCAAGGAAGCTCGGGATGCTCTCACTGTGTTGTTTGTTGGAAATGAGAGTATGAGGAGGAACCGATATGATGCTCTAAGCAATGAAGCTGAAGGCTTCTACATGAAAGAAGGTGAAGATCACGAAGACATGTATCAAAGTCTCAAGACCACTGCCACCGCCTTTAGAAATGTGGGTGCCTCACATGTGGATGATGCATGGATAAAAAGGAAATATGTGAGTGCACTCATGCCTTTTGAGCCCACCGACTTGAAGAGCCTACAAGGAAGACACAACTACCATCTCATGACCTCAAATGAAGTTATGCAAGAGATGGCCGCTTTCAAGGTTGCCGCCAAGAATGCCAAAGATGCCCGTGCTCGTGTCCTCGATATGAGCAACGTGGTCAATGTAGCTTTGAAGGCCAAAGTTGTGGACCTTGGGGATGAAGATGATAGTGATGAAGGACTCTCCATGGACCATCTCGATGAAGTCAAGATTGCTCATGGTCAATATATGGCTTTCTATGCAAAGAACTTTTGGAAGAACCCCGCCAAGGCCAAGATGGAAATGCAACGAAGAAGCAATCCAAATGGGAAAAGAGAGAATACCACTAGGTTGAGAACTTGCTTCAATTGTGGTGACCGCTATCACTTTGTGGCAAGTTGCCCCTATGAGAAGAGAGAAGATCATGGTGGTAAGCTTGTGTTGAAGAAGATGCTCAAGGCACCTTACAAGAAACCATTCATCAAAAAGAATCCCGTCAACAAGAAGTCGGGTGAAATTGTCTTGATCACTCATGAAGAATACTCCTCCGACAATGAAGATGAGGAATAAGAAACTTCACATGGTGTGGCTGCTCTATCCACCACCTCTACTCCGACACTCTCACTCTTCGATTCTCCAAATGAGAACTCTTCCACCAAGAATATCACTTGCCTTATGGCAAGAGGAACGGAGGTATCCTCATCATCCCGCTCTACTCTCTTAGATAATGATGAAATGTCTCTTGATGTTAAAAAGGAATTAATTGCCTTTGATGAGTTCATGACTAACCTAGAAGGTGATGCTAAACTACATTTTGGGAATGTCTTAGATCAACTCTCACATACTCAAGAGCTTCTAGATGTTAGATGTAAACTTGGGCATGAACATATGATTGAGCTAGAGGCTTTAAGCAATGCTCTAGAAGAAGAACAAGAGACTAGGTTGTCCCTTGAGTCAAAACTTGAAGGGCTTGATGAGGCCAATGACATCATTGTTAACAAACTCATCAAAGAGCGTGATCATGCTATTGCTAAATACAAAAGGGCTAAAAAGGACAAGATTGAGTTTGGTGTGGTTCATGAAAAACTTGCCGAGGACTTTAGATTGCTCAACAAGGCTCACAACGCCTTGGAGGGTGAACTCTTGTCTCTCACAAAGTCCCATGAAACACTTCAAACTCAATTGGCCAAAATACCTTCACCTAGTAACTTCATTCCATCTAGTAGCACAACTATTCTTGAAGAGAATGCTAGGTTGAAGGGGGAGCTTGCTAAGGCCACATTTCCACAAGGCAACAAGTCAATTGATGATATTTTGAGCAAGCAAAGGCATAGTGGTGACAAAGGGGGCATTGTTTATGCTTCCAAAACCAAAAAGAAGAACAATAAGAAGAAGAAGGCCAAGCCCGCACAAGAGACCATCAAGACCATCGTGGAGAGTAAGACCACAAGTGGTAAAACTATGTCTCATGATGACTTTGCGGGAAGTGCTAACCCTCACTATGTTCTAATGCGTGATTACTATGGTGATGTGTATGCACAATATGTTGGTCCTTATGATGGTTATATTGCTTGGTCTATTTGGGTTCCCAAGACCCTTGTTGCTAACAAAAGAGGACCCATTGAAAATGGGTACCTAAAAACTAGCTTGATCTTTAGACTTATGCTTCCGGAGGGTCAAAGTGGGTGCTTCATAGTGGTTGCACATGTCATATGACTGGAAGCTCATCTATTGTCAAGGAGTTAAAGCCTAATGATGATCAAATCACCGTGACTTATGCCGACAAATCAAAGTCTAAGGTAATGGGTTTTGGCAAGGTTGTGGTTGCTCACGACATTACACTCGTGAACGTCATGCTTGTTGAGACCCTTGGATACAATCTACTTTCTGTCCTTGCTCTTAGTAAGATGGGATTTGCCGTCTTCATTGATGTAGATATTGTGGTCCTCTTGTGGAGCAAGTCTCTTAAGGTCGCTTTCATTGGGTACGTCGAACATGACTTGTATGTGGTGGACTTTTCGAAGCAAACCACTACCGGTCCGATGTGCTTATTCGGAAAGGCCGATGTGGGTTCGCTATGGCATCGCCGACTAGCCCATGTCAATATGAGAACTTTGCAAAGTCTCCATAAAGAGGGCCATATAGTTGTACTTAAAGAAAATGTTTCCTTTGCCAAAGATCGTGTTTGCAGGGCATGTGTTCTAGGGAAGATGCACGACGCTCCTCACAAGCCCAGGAACCAAATCAAGTCTAACAAGATCTTGCAACTTCTCCATGTGGATCTATTTGGTCCTCCATCTCATGCAAGTCTTGGTGGGAAGAAATATTGTTTGGTGATTGTTGACGACTTTTCAAGATACTCTTGGGTTTATTTCTTCAAGTTGAAGAGTGAGACTCAAAAGACTTTTATCGACTTCATCAACTTGGTTCAACGGCAACACAATGTTCCCGTGTTGATTATAAGAAGTGACAACGGCACCGAGTTCAAGAACTACACCTTGAATGATTTCCTTAGTGATGAGGGGATTAAACATCAATATTCCGCTGCATACACCCCTCAACAAAATGGTGTGGCCGAGAGGAAGAACCGGACTCTTATTGAGATGGCTAGGACCATGTTGGCGGAGTTTAAATCTCCATACAACTTTTGGGCCGAAGCCATCTCCACCGCTTGCCATGCTTCAAACCGACTCTACCTCCGCAAGAAAATCAACAAGACTCCATATGAGATACTTACCGGTAACAAGCCCAACATATCTTATTTCCGGGTGTTCGGTTGTAAGTGTTTCTATCTCATCAAAGGTGTTCGTCTGTCTAAATTCGAGTCTAAAGCATTAGAGGGTATTTTTGTTGGCTATGGTCTCGAATCTCACACTTATAGAATCTATGATAAGCTCTTCGGAGCCGTCATAGAATCTTGTAGTGTGACCTTCGAAGAATATGATGGTCCCCAAGGGGGCGTGTTGATGCTTGTGATGCAGATGATGAAATGCCTTAGGATGCCATAGGAAGAATGTGTGTGGGATATATCCGCCCCGTTGAGGAACCCCTTATGGCGGATCGAGAAGAAATATGCCCCACTCAAGTGGAGCCCTCATCTTCACAACCTCAACATGCTCCATCCACCGAAGAGGACATTGACCCAAGCCAAAGACAAGATGTGGACCCTCAACATGATGCTCAATGTGTGAACTCTAGTCAAAGGGAGATTGGTCCATTCGATGGGTTGTCAAGTGGTGCTAAGTCAATTTGTCAAGGAAGATCCATCCAAACTATTTTGAGACAAGCTCAAATTGATGCTAGAAGAGCACTTGATCAAGACCAAGGTCAATCCTTGCCTCCCAATGAAGAGGATGATTCTAATGATGATCAAGGTCAAGATGATGGTCAAGACGAGGATCAAAATGATGAAGAGGGTCCTCCAAGAAACAATATGGAGATCCACGCTCGTCGCGAAGCTAGAAAGGAGAGAATGTTGGAAATAAGAGACCACACCCTCCAAAATGTTGTTGGAGATCTAAGGAAAGGTATTTCCACAAGAGCACAATTGAAGAGGTTCAGTGAACACCAAGCACACATTTCCATGATTGAACCAAAGAAAGTGTGGGAAGCTCTTGAAGATTCGGATTGGTTAGAGCTATGCACAAAGAACTCAACAACTTTGAGAGAAACAAAGTGTGGAAGTTGGTAGATAAGCCAAAAGATTGCCGCAATGTTATTGGAACAAAGTGGATATTTAAGAACAAGCAAGATGAGCATGGAATCATAGTAAGGAACAAGGATAGATTGGTTGCACAAGGGTTCTCTCAAATTGAATGCATTGACTATGGAGAGACATATGCACCTGTGGCTCGTCTTGAGTCCATTCGTATCCTTCTTGCTTATGCGGCACATCATAACTTTAAGTTGCAACAAATGGATGTAGAAAGTGCATTTCTTTATGGTCCATTAAATGAATTGGTATATGTTAAGCAACCCCCAGGGTTTGAGGACCCCAACTTCCCAAACCATGTCTACAAACTTGATAAGGCGCTCTATGGGCTCAAGCAAGCCCCACGTACGTGGTATGAGCACCTTAGAGAGTTATTGTTTGACCGTGGCTTTGAGGTTGGGAAAATCGATCCCACTCTTTTTACTAAGAGGGTCAATGGGGAGCTTTTTGTATGCCAAATATATGTTGATGATATTATATTTGGCTCATCTAACAAAGCTTTTAATGATGAATTCTCAAAGCTTATGACTAGTAGGTTCCGGATGTCATTGATGGGAGAGTTGAGAGTATTTCTTGGCTTTGAGATCAAGCAAGTTAGAGGAGGAACATTCTTCAATCACGCCAAGTATACTCAAGATATGCTCAAGAGATTCAAAATGCAAGATTTGAATGGAGCGCCTACTCCCATGGCTACAAAGACTCATCTAGAACAAAATCCAAATGGTAAAGATGTGGATCAAAAGGTATACCGGTCTATGATTGGTTCTTTGCTTTACCTTTGTGCATCTAGACCCGATATTGTGTTGAGTGTAGGTGTGTGTGCAAGATATCAAGCGGCTCCTAAGGAAAGCCATTTAATGGCGGTCAACAGAATCTTTCGATATTTAGTTGATACCCCATTTTATGGTCTTTGGTATCCTCGAGGCTCAACATTTGCTCTTTGTGGATACACGGATTCGGATTGGGCGGGGGACAAGGATGATAGAAAATCAACATCCGGGGCTTGCCAATTCCTTGGTAGGTCCTTGGTATGTTGGTCTTCCAAGAAGCAAAATTACATATCTCTCTCCACCGCCGAAGCCAAGTATGTGGCTGCTGCTAGTGCTTGCACCTAATTGCTATGGTTGAGGCAAACTTTAAAGGAATACGGTGTCCATTGTGACAAAGTGCCTCTTCTATGTGACAATGAAAGTGCCATAAAGATTGCCTACAACCCGGTGGATCACACAAGGACAAAGCATATTGAGATTTGCCATCACTTCATCAGAGATCATGTTGCTCGAGGTGATATTGATCTATCATATGTATCAACCAAAGATCAACTTGCCAATATCTTCACGAAGCCACTTGATGAAGCAAGGTTTTGCTACTTAAGGAATGAACTAAATGTCGTAGATTCAAGGAGCTTGACTTGATTTTCTTGCATTCTCACCTATGTTTCATCTCATATTTGGTTTAGGTGCATGCATGGATATAGGGGGAGTGCGGTCCTAATTGATTGGACCATCCCTCCCCCCATTATGCCCAAAGAAATCAAAATCATTCCTCTTAATATCATTCAGTGATATGTGAGCTTAATGATGAGTTTTGGTAATGGACCCAAGATATATATTCGTGGTGCCAAGCCAAGTATACTCAAATATGGTGGCCTAGGCCACCGCCCTCTCTCATTTGAGAGGTTGGCACTTACTCATGTTTGTCATTTGCTTGATTTTAGTCTCTTGGAGTTTTTCTGATTATTTTCGAACTTCTATGGCTCTTGTTGGTTCTTCACAGTTTGATGTCTCAACCCAAGCCCTATCCCTATCATAAAAGACCATCTATCTCTTATATATGTCCCCAAACACCTTTCCTAGAACTTTTGGTCGAGGAGGACCGGAGTCTCCAGTGTACATACACCGGAGTATCCGGTGTAGGCCGGAGTCTCCGGTGTAGACCGGAGTCTTCGGACTGGACGGTTTCTGTCACTTAGAGAAGGGGGCACGGGGTGAACTGGTATAGCAGTTCCTCATTCTTCACCCCGTCCCCTACCTCCAACCCCGTCGCCTCCTCCTCCAAAAATCCTCCCCGGAGGTCAAGAAGCCCCCGGGATCCGCCGTGCCGCCGGCCAACCTTCCCCTCTCCTCCATTGGGTCACTCCCACCGGAGGAACTGATCCCATGGACAGATCTGGTACCTCTCCTCTCCTTTTCTCCTAGGGTTCATCCCTAGATGTGTTTTTGAGGATTGTTGCTGATTTTCCCATTGGAATCACTTGTTTGCGTGCACTCTAGTACTTTAGCCTTGTTGCATTGCCCGATCTACTAGATTCACCCTCACCAGCGTCTCCCCATCTCATACCCGAGCCTCCTGACCGGAGATTCCGGACTTAGGTCCGGAGACTCCGGTCCAGGCCGGAGACTCCGGTCCCCAGGACCGGAGACTCCGGTCCCCAGGACCGGAGACTCCGGTCTGAGCCGGAGACTCCGGTGTAAGGTGCGGAGACTCCGGTGTTGGGTGAATCAAACTAGTCCAGAAATGCATCAAAGCTCCTGTACTGCATCTTTGGGACATATATACTCATCTCCATGCTATCTCCCTCACTGCTGTTCACAGGTGATGGTTCGAGTCGTCCTCGTCGTACCAAGGCCAAGTCCCAAAGGGGCAATCCTCGCTATGATGAAGCTCAGGGTCAGTTCATTGTACCTCCGTCCAACCGGAAACAGCGGGCACGTGATGCAGCTTACATGAAGAGGGATCAAGAGAGGGCTGAACGTGAGTAACGTGCAAAGAGAGCCAAGTATGACAACCTCTAGTCCCTAGCCAAGATGTCTAAAGAGGAGCTTCGTGAGCTGAGAAAGATAGATTTCTATGCGCTACCTCGCACCAGTGAGGACCCTCGTTTCTGGAGGAAAGAACAGGCTGTGTTCATGAAGGATGTGTATGGTGTACTCACCAGATCACCTGTCTGCCCTCAGAAGTTCATGAATATTGAGCAAATGCGCCAGAGCCCTTACTTCAATGATGCCCTGTGGATCTGTGAGAAGCTGGGTCTCTACAACTTGATGGAGCTGCGCGAAGACTACATTGTGCACCTTGTTCAGCAGTTTTATGCCACAGTGGTGTTTGGGTCTGATCTTGACAGGACTATGGTGTGGATGACTGGCACTACTCGCTGCACGGCTACCTTTCATGACTTTGCCAATGTCATCTTTGAGACCTTCCATGGAGTATCCACTCCTATGGGACTGCGCATGCACTCAGCTGCTTTGGGTGAGAACAAGTTCAAGCTGGCACCTCTGTATGATGAAGGTGTTGTGGGGGGTTCCAAGGGACTCAAAACCCTCTACAACCTTATGCTGAGGATATTCCGTCACACTATTGCTCCTAGTGCTGGCAATGATGATGCTATTAGGGGTGGGCTTGTCAACCTCCTGTACCATACACACCGGACCTTCAATGCTGGACCTGAGGCTGAGGCTGCACCTATTGATGTGATGGACTTCATTTTTGAGGAGATGTTCCATGCCATTATGTACAATAAATCTCCTCCATATGCACCCTTGGTGATGCGGCTCATCAACTCTCAGGCGCATGATTCTCCACATGGCATACCACCACACATCACTGTGCACTCTCTGGTTTCTCTGCAGCAGAAGGGGCACATGGGGCCTGCTCCAAGGCGTCGCTATGGGAATGATGATGAGGAGGAGATTGAGATGGAGAGGGATCCCTATCCACCTAGAGTTTGGAGGAAGAATGCCTCCAATGCCCCTATGCCTACTATGACTCGAGACTATGTGCATGAGAGGGTCAAGAAGGCCAACTTTTGGGAGAGGACCCTCTGTTGCATGAACGTTGACATTCGCAAGCAGCAGCATGCATCCTACCAAAGAAACCGCCGCATTGAGAAGCTTCTCAAAGAGATCAAGGACCAGGGTGCTGCGGATACTGAGGAAGGTGAAGATGAATACAATGATGAGCATGGGGCTCAGCAGTCCACAGAGTCTGATCACACTCTCTCATTTGGGGCATGGAATGCCCAACAGGATAGTCTGGTGGACCGGAAGACTTTTGCTGATGTCACCTCAGGTTTTGGATACCAGGGTACTTCCTCTTCTCGCCCTCACGGCAAAGGGCTTGCTGTCCCTGAGGATGATGATGATGATGACTATGACCAGGATGAGGGTGACCAGGATGAGGATGACCAGGATGAGGATGAGGATGAGGATGCCGAGGATGACGAGGATGACGATGACTACTGAGTTATTGGGGCGCTAGTATAGGTCTTTTCCCTTTTTGGTGTTTTGATGCCAAAGGGGGAGAAGACATTCTCATCGCTTTGCATGGGACTTGGATTTGCGACTATCTGCCTTTATTTGCCTCTTATTTGGATATTCGAACTTGAACTCTATGTGTGTTATCTGCTGTTCTTATGTGTGTCTATGACTATGTGCTTGTGTGCAACACCTATTGTAACTCATGTGAGATCTATGTGTGCTATCGTTGATATTATCTTCCTTACATGATTTACTTCATTATCTTGCTGCACATAGTCAGGGGGAGCCACATTTATATGATATTCCATGCAAATCACTTGTTGTCATCGAACACCAAAAAGGGGGAGATTGAAAGGGCATTTATTGTCATAATCACTTTTGGTGTTTGTTAACAACAAGTAGATCATTTTACAGTTTGTTATTGTCCACAGGTTGGTATTATCATAGATAAACATCACACACACTCTTGGGAAAAGACCACATACATTTGCCACTATTCTGGAAACTCCAGACCAGAGTCTCCGGTCTGCCAAGAAAGGAGTCTCCGGTGTGGTCCGGAGTTTCCGGTTCTGGATCTGGTGGTGCCTCCCAGGACCTGGCTGGGACATACTGACTAGGGGTCCGGAGGCTGCACCGGATCTTAATCCGGAGTCTCCGGACTTTGTCCAGTCCGGAGTCTCCGGTGGTGGAGGGGCAGGTTTGCCCTGGCACACCGGAGTCTCCGGTCTAACTTTTCTACATCGGTCAGAAAACGGTTCGTGGAGGGGGCTGCCTATAAAAAGGGACCCTTATCTTCTTCCTCCAGCTGCTCTAACTGCTCAAGAACACCAACCCCATTAGAGCCACCAAATCCACAAGATCTCTTCATCCAACCATCCAAAGTCATTGATCTTTGGATAATCGAAGGAGGAGGCCTTGATTTACATCTTCACCAAGAGAGATCTTCATTTCCCCCTCATTCACTTGAGGGCCCCCAAGCTCTAGTGTTTCATTGGAAACCCTAACTTTGATTTGGTTCTTACAAGCTTGTCTTTGATTTGTCTTGACAGCTTGCTTGTATTTGGGAGCCTCCAATTCAGTTGTGGATGCGTGCCCCAAACTTGTTGTAAAGGTGCCGGCTTCCACCTCGAAGGTTGCCGATATAGTGGAAGGTGAATCGAGCCCGTTAGGGTGAGGTTCATCGGAGAACAAGGGAGGCCTCTCGTGGCGTTGGTGGTTTGAAACCACCCCCTCTCCAAACGTATACGTACTTCCCCTCAAAAGGAAGGAACTACGGGAAACAAATCCTTATGTCTCCGCGTCCACTCCTTTGGTTACTTCTATCCTTTACCGCACTTTACCTACTTGTTCTTGCTTAGTGTTTTGCTAGTTTGTGCATGGTTGACATATAGGTAAATTCACCATAGTTGCATATTCTAGAGAATTTACCTTTCTTGTCAAACCCTAACTTGAAAAAGAATAAAATTTGAAGTAGCACATATTCACCCCCCTCTAGGTGCCCATACGATCCTTTCAGCTGCTATTGCAATACACTACAGAAATAGGTTCTATGGCTAGGGATTATATTCCTATCTAATCAGTAACTTCGTCTTCACTTGAGTTGATGTATAGGTTGACTTTCTTGACTTCATTGAAGAGATTTAGCTTTTGATGATGATTCCTGGAGCATAACTTGATGTAGACGTCATCTTAATGGATTCAGAATCTAGCAAGGGTTAATAAGACACGTTGAGTACGAGCGTACTCAGAAAGTTCACTAGAAAAGGAGTGTTTGATGC
The DNA here is from genome assembly GCA_916181665.1 of Avena sativa. NCBI lineage: Eukaryota > Viridiplantae > Streptophyta > Magnoliopsida > Poales > Poaceae > Avena > Avena sativa. The sequence goes on from OV702296.1 coordinate 294,541,000, forward strand.
ACTATATCTACAGCCTCAGACCATAGGTCGTAGGCAATGCAAGTTTTCGTAAACATTTCTTCAAAGGTTGCTTTTATTCTGAAAAGACTATGTTCGTCAGCCTTCACGGGTTTACCAGAACTTTCATGGAGTTCCTTTCCCGCCGCGTTCGCAGCTCCTTCCCGGAACAGGGAGTAATAAGTTAAAGTTCTTACACTTTGCAGAGGTGCATCACTTTACCCATGAGAGACCTTAGGTTTTGTTGCACGACTGGGAGTATGTCCCCATTCAAACTTCCTTGGTTTGAGTCCCAACCTAAGATCCAAGCCAATCACTGCCTTCTCTGTGACCCCGCATGTCTCCTTGGTGTACGCCAGCCAACATATTGAATTACGGCTATTGGAAGTACAGACCGTTCAGATGCCGAAACTATCATGGAACATTGAGGGCTCCCACCCATATGTTGCATATCCTCTACGAATTACCAATTAATATGCATGCTACGAGTGATAACAGCCATGACCCGCACATCTGGCTCCATGCGAGAGGGAAAAGATACAACTGACTTCTCCGTCCCATTCCAAATCTCATGGTCAACGCGTAATATACGGCGCAAGAATCACTAGCGACATTGGTTGTTAAGTCCTAGATAATATGTTCCTTTACCACCAGAACTCTTATAGTAGGTTATTACCTCATGGTAAATAACCTATAAGCACATTATTATGAAAATAGTGTTTTTTTGTCCTTTTTCAAATGCAGGAGATGACAACACTGGATTTTCAAAATACTTTACTGAAAATAATCAAAGGACATGAGCAAGTGTGAACTTGCCTTTTGTGATTGCAAGATTGTGCACTCACGGTCTTCAAGACAATATAAAAGATCCAATATCTGAAATCGGCATCATTGGTCCGGTAAGGACTAATGTTTAAAGAAGCAAGATGCTATTATGCATAAGTAATGTAATGCAAGTTGATAAACTCGAATCCCGGGGTAACATTGTTCTAGGGTTTGTATACTGGAAAGGGTTTCCTTGGAGTGTGTTGCCCTTTTAGATTAAGTTTCACACATGTGCTTCTTATTAAGGCTTGTGAGTGTGAGTGTGAAACAACATGTAAGTATAATAAAGCACACACAATGATGGAATACTCAAGTGGGAAAGGTATCTGTAGACTATGTATATAAGGTTTGTTCATCATTTAGACCTTTCATAAAAATGCTTATGTCTTGCTTTATAATGTTCCTTAAAAGAATAACTTTTGAAGAAAATCTTACTTAGCTAAGGAAAAGTATTTAAATTTGAAGTTAACCTTATTAGGTGTTCTTTCAAGTTATAGTCTTTAAGTAAGAAAGAATTGCTTTATTTGAATAATGATATTAGTAGTATTTTAGATGCTTTATAACTTAATTATAATAGACCAAAGTTAACTATAAAATACATAATAAAGTTTTTATCTTATACTTAAAGCTTTGTAGACTAAAGTTAACTTTAAAGACATAGATGAACTTAGGGTGTAATGCATATGATATTTGTATTTTGTTCATTTCAGAAGGTTTCCCTAAGGATACTTTAAGAATGGTTATACTTTTATTTGGTGTAGTGGTTTCTTGATTCTTAAATGGAATGGAATCATTTATCTTTTTATAAAGGTGTGGTTATGATTTGTAATCAAGAAAGTAACATTACTTAACTATTTATGGACTCACTATAGTGTTTTAATTCGTTTACAAACTTGTGGTTGAAGTAAAGGAATAAGTTTTATTTCACTACAAATTATTCTTGAAGATGTTATATTTGATAAGGATTCTTTTTAGAAAATATTCTACACTTATGGTGGAATGATAATACAACAAAATTGTTAGCAAATTTTATTTACCCTTATATTAATTATCAATTAAGGAAATAAGTTTAAATTCAAGTTATTAAAGTGTTTAAATTTTTATTTAATTCAAAAGTAGAATATTATATTTTCCACATGTAAGTATTATTTTTGTGATCATTTTGGTATATTACATTTATTTTTGTGATTTAAAAATAATAAGATATGATTTTTGTAAGATTTATTATTTTATAAATACTTAATAAATAACAAATGTTTATTTAAGTGAAATAATAATGTATGATTATAGTTTTAAAGTATTTTTTATTTTTCCAAGATTTTTGGTATTTTATTTATATTTTTAACATTTACCATTATTAAAATATGAACCATTAAAGTTTTATTACCTTTAAAATCTTTATTAAATAATAATTATTTAAATTGTTAACATAATAATGTTTGATAATGGTTTTAAATTATAGATTTTATTATTCTAAAAAAATTAATATATTACATGTATTTTTCTGAATTATAAAACAAAAGTTATTAATTAAACAAGATTTAATCATTTTGTTGTATTTCAGGAAATATTTATATTTGATTCTATAATGTTTTATCTAATTCCTAAACATAAAATACTTTTGGTACCGAAGCTAAACCTACCCTATTCACTGACCAGTGGGCCAGTTGCCACATGGCATACCCCATTTGATTAATATTTTTGTTACTTGAGTTATCCCTACTCATAGAGAATGACAGATGGGCCACAGGCCACGTCACACGCCACCTCAGCATGGACCAGTCAAATAAGTTGAATGGGTCAAAGATGACGTGGGCCTGACGTCACAGTGACATCATCTGAAGATGATCTTCAGATCATGGATTTGCTGGGCGATTGGGAGCATGCGAGATGCTGTGATTAGTTTTGTTAGAATGAGGGGACGAAGGCGAGTCGAGGGGTGGTTGAGCCGCTCGTTTTTATCATTGGAAGGCAGGGCACGATGGCGACTGGCGGCGGTGCACATCAACGCACGGTGGGGGCTCGGTATAAGAAGCAATTGAACCAACGAAAGGCAGTAGCATGCTTAGTGGCTCACCAGGAAGCTCATGGAAGGCTCGGTGAAGGAAATTGTGGGCTGAATCGAGGTGCACGACGGCGGTCGGACTTCAGGAAGACATGGTCGATGCAGAGGATTAAGGGCTTCCCATCTCGATTCCTTCACCTAGGAGATGCAGCACACCTAGGTGAAGCTCGTAGCACACGTGTCTGGTCCTAGGGCGTCCTCTAGCAGCGATGGCTAACGACGCCAGCGAGCTAGGTTTTCAAACAGAGGAAGAAGTAGGGAAAATGGTGAGGATAAGGGTCTCCGACGCGTCGATGGTCTTCTTATAGGCAACGATCAGCGGCAGCTCGGATCTTGGCGACAGCGGGCATCGCGGCGATGGCGGACGACCGACAATGTGCCAGGCAGCAGCTTCGCCGGTGCTGTATTCTCGCCAGAGGAAGAAGAAAGGAAAAGAAACGTTGAACCGGCATGGGATATGGAATTGGGCTAAGTGGGCTGCGGTGTAACGCGCGTGTGCGATAGAAAGTGAAGAGGAAAGATGGGTTATGGGCCAGATTTGGTTCTTCTTCTGTTTTTTCCTAGTTCTTTTCTTTTTCTAAATTCTGTTTTATTTTCAGGTTTGAATATTACATATTTGATTGAAATTTCTTTATAGAATTTATTTTCTGTATAATTGCAGTAATATTGGAATGTGTTTAGTATTTGTAAGGTCTTTTGATATGAATTTAATGTATCTAGTATTCATAAACTTATTAAAGATTGCATTATTATTAATCCATGAGTTTTGATTCTTATTGATTTATAATATTAAATTATCTTTTATATATAGTGCTCCTTCATTATTATTTTATACATAAAGTTTTGAGTAATTAATATGGTTAATTTTATTCTCATAATTTTAGGAAATAGCAATATATATATTTTATTACAACTACATATGAGTTAGATTTGAATTGAAAATGCTTACCATAAGTTCTTAGAATATTTAATATTCTCATATTTCCCTTATGGATGTGAATAAGGGTTAATGGCTAAACATATTGTCTTTATGTTTATGATCTTTATTAATACTACCTTTTAAAATAGAAAGTTATTATTTGAAATGAATTATGAGAGAGAATTGATAACTATAATTTCTAGGCATATTTGATTGAAAAAAAAGTTAGGGTTTTAAATTGTAATTGTTTACCATGGGTTTTAGGAGTTTTAATATTCTTGTTCATCCTTTTATTCATATGAATAAAGATTATTGGTTAAGACAGATTGTCCTTATGTTGGTATTCAAGAATGACTTCACCTTTTATAAATGAAAGTTATTTCCTGAAAGGTCTTATGGAAAAGAATTGATGAAGATAACTCCTAAGCACATATGGTTATGATAATTGGAAATGACAGAGATGTGCTTAAGTGATTTGCTATAGGAAAATATTCCTATAAAGTATTGGGGAAATCAGATGATAGATCAACTATTTGATATGGATATTAGGTTTGGTTATAGAATTAGGGTTTAGTGTTTACCCAAGAATTCCTATCTTCCATAATTCACAATCTTGGACTTCTAATTAAGGAATTCCTTTCCTAGATATACTACTTCTTCATATCCATCATCATGTGCTAACATGATGAGCTTTGCTTCATAAGGATATTCTTATCCACCTTTTATTCTTCTAAGTCCATTTATAATTCTAATGAGCTTGACACAGAAGCTTTCATAATCTTCCTTCATCATCCATTACCAACATTACTCCAGTAGTTGTATATATCAAACTTTACTTCACCTCAAGTGTCAGTATTTCCCAAGAGGAAACTACTACTTCTATAATCCAATGTTACTCTGGCATCATCTTGATCATACTATCTTGTCTCTACTTGACTCCAATATCTCATACTCCAACTTCACATTATATTAATGTGACTTGTCATGGCTAACCTAGGATAATATATCTAGACTAGGGTTTAATCATGTTCTACCCACCAATGTCACTTATACAGGATATAAGCATGTTCAATCTTGGTGACAAAAGCATGATCATTATAATCCTTTGATCATTTATGGCTTAGGTTTCTAGTTGGCTAATCAAGGCTTCATCAATACAACATTACAGTTGTATTGAAATTATCTTCTTAGTATCTTTATTGGATTAAGGGATGCTATTCATGGACTATGCTTACTTAATCCAATAGGATTACTCCTTGGTATCTATCTTCAGGATTCATCCTTATAATCTTCCTTATCACCATACAATTATAGGTTCCATATAACTCTTCTATCATTTCAGGAGTGAGTTAACTCCATCAATTATCATATTGATTTGATTCTCTTCAATCACTTCCATCCTATAGATGATATCTAAATCTAGCATTACTATTTACCCCTTTCTTAGTTGTTTCTTTATAGGAACTTTAGTGAATGCTATGATATGGTCAAGAGTTGATAGATTAAGAATTGGTGAATCAATAGTTGATTACTCAACATTGATGAACAATAGATATTGAGATAGGATTCCATAAGGATTGATATGGAAAGAAAGATATATGGTGAATAATCTGGACTTGGTTTCTTTCCTACTCAATCTCACTAAAGAAGTAGGGTTAGGTATTACCATGATACTCATGGTATAAGCAGATGAGATTAAGATATAGTTGTTACATTCTTATTATTTGTGTTATATCCTTAACTTGGTACTCATGAGTGATTATAATGAATACTATGATATGATCACCTAAGGATCAAATATAAATCAATAAGTAATGTATTAGGGTTTAATTTTATTACATTTGATCTACCCTTAGATCAAATCATGTTTACCCAAAATAAGGTTTTAGCAAAGGTCATATTGAAACTTATCACCGTCAATTTGATGATCTACTTCAATTCCATCAAGTTGAGAGAAGCTTCAATCCCTTTGACAAGTTTTGTTCAAAAGCGCAAAAATTATTCAGATTTTCTATGCAGGAATGCAATGCACACATCTGGGTTCAGCTTATTTCTAAGCTCTAATGCTGGGATGTTACAGACTCCCCCCCTTAAAATAAACTTCGTCCTCGAAGTTCGTACACTCTCACGTTTCGGAATAAGGAATTGTCTTGTATTGATTACGATAGTTCACAACTCCATGGTAACCTCAATGGGAATAATTGTAATATCCCATATTCAGATCCTTCCCTTGAATTCCTACCATACTTGGCAATTTTAATCCCGATGTCTCCAATAATCCAAAGTTCCTTTTACTTTACTTCCTTAGGGATTTTTTCTTATTATGAAATCCTTAAATAGTGTTCTTTTCTTTAGTTTATTTTTCTAATTAGGTATCCTAATCCAATTCCCTTACTTGATCATCGAACTTCCTTACTGTATTATGCAAAGTCTAGGAAGTCTCACTAAAACAGGGTTCTAAATTTTATTAAACAATAACTATGGTCAAAAGACTAACTTTTGTTTTATTATTGCATGGTTCATACTGGTGATCCTTACCAAGATTGGAGTGGAACTCATTTAGTCCATACCCATCGGAATTTCTTATTTCTCTACATATATCCAATTGGATATGTTTTATTCCCTCTTAAGGGTCACTTAAGAGTTGTTTCTTTTAGAATTAGTCTATTAGGACTATTCTATTTTATTACTTCAAGCTTATATTTTTCGCAGGCTTTGAATAATATTTTATTGTTATATTTAGTACTTTTATAATAATGATTTTCTTTTAACCTTATGAAAATAAGGCTTGCTATTGTTGTAGGTTAGTCCTCTTTCTCCAACCTTTATTCAGAAAGTCAGATAGTAATACTTCAATTTCTATTATTTACTCTCCCCTTAGGGTTTACTAATGGTCTTCATACTGTCTACATAGTATTTATTGGCTTTATAATTAGAATATTGGTCTCTATCCAGCTTATACTCTACCTAGTTAGGGTCTTATGAAAGATTGTATGGTGTATCCACACAATTGTGGATCTCCGAAGTGAATCTTTCAGCATTATTTGTCTTACTATTTGGACATTCTCGCTTTGATAGGTCAATTTTCGCGAAGAGTCTCGAAAGACGATCGCATAAAATTTTATACTCCTTTAGATCTTACTTAGCTTAGGCCAAGTTTTATGCTCTTTATGCAACTTTTAAGATGATCTGGCTAACTATGTCAACCAACACCGGCTACGGACAAGATACCAAGTGTGGATAAAATATCAGCTGTGGATCATCCTAGGTTGTAGGTATTACCCTACGGCTTCCAACATCCTTATGGCATTCTCTCTGAATTGTCAGAGCTTGAATACCATTTTTCACCAAAACTTCGTATTTGCATTTTTTTTCATGATGCTTCCATGAACTTGGTACTACTACTCCATTACTTCTTAGCAACATTACCTACTTTGGGTGAATTTAAATTCATCACTTCTTGTTGGTCCATGTATTTTCTACACTAGACTTTCTTCTTATTACTGGCTAAGAATAACCTGAGCTTGATCCATCCTCCAAATTGAGTTGATACTCCTTACACTTGGCTTCATTATTCAAGTAAGTCTTCATCTTGGTCTTCAGAACTCGTCACTCCCTCCCATTTCTATCTAGGTCTATAACATCAAGTAGTAATTAGATGTTGCAACGTGCATTTGCACACCAAGTTAAACTTCATGTATAGATCTAGTCAATCAAGAAGATCCAAGAAAAAACAAATAAATCCAAATGTGGTACATATAACACACAATTTTCTAAGACCAGAATATAGTAGTTGAGTATAATATCTCTAGAATTCAGGCTTAGTTGTGTAGTATATGACACCTCCTCATATAGGTTTACGTTGTGATACTTAGCACTTAGGGTCAAACTATACTTTGTCTCAATATTTACCCTAATTGCTCAATTGCAACAGGATAATCTTAAGCAAAGTGGTCTCAACTTGGTTTTAACTAAACTTTTGTCTCACCTATGGAATGACTAGCTATAACCATCCTTCCTTTATTAATAAACTATCCTCACATGATCTCTCTAAATGACTAATAATATTCTATCTGCTAACTTAAACCAAAGATTATTAGAAATTTTCAGCACCTAAAACTTCTATCATAGCTCTACGATGGTATTTTCATACTTCTACTTCAGGATAATTTACTAACTTCTTGTCATATTTACACTCTTATCATGGTTTCGGAGCTAATCTCACCATGATCTCGTTATGTTTTACCAATACATCATGATTTAGGAGTTAATCCCACCATGATGACTTTGTTTCTCATTATACTACCATTGATTATTAGCATGGTTTCACTTCATCACATAGAATTCTCAAGTGAATACCACATGATTACTACTCATTACATCAACATTAAGACTACTTCCTTATGATGCATTACACTTTCCTGCAGTATCTTGGTGGTTTATGTCTCACTCGGGAGACACTAAAGAGCACTATACTAGAGAAAAAATAAAATAATTACTTCCTAGGAAAGAATGACTTAAACATCTGACTTATGTGTGACAAGGTTATCCTCAAGTGGATACTCATCACAAGTCATCAGAACATTTGGTTTAGATAAGATGGGTCCTATAGTCAATATCCAACCTACAGATCTTCCTAAAAGGGTTTCAATCCTAAGGTCAAAGCATATGCTCTGATACCAACTGCAGTGACCCAGCATACCACTGCATGATGTAGTACACTATAGTCGTTGACATAACACCAATAAAACACCGTTCACTAGTATTACATCCCTCAGAGTGGTACAACAAAAACACATCAGGTCCAAGACATGACTATAGGTTACAACTCAACTCTTTACATAAGATCTAGAGAACACTCTAGGTTAAAGAGAGAGAAAGAAACTTCTTACAAAGAAGAATCAGAAATAAACAACTCAAAAACTATCATACTAATAAGACTAGTGTTTGAACTGTTGGTTTGGCATTGCTGCTATTGCAATACACTACAGAAATAGGTTCTATGGCTAGGGATTATATTCCTATATAATCAGTAACTTCGTATTCACTTGAGTTGATGTATAGATTGACTTTCTTGACTTCATTGAAGAGCTTTAGCTTTTGATGATGATGATGATTCCTGGAGCATAACTTGATGTAGACGTCGTCTTAATGGCTTCAGAATCTAGCAAGGGTTAAGAAATACGTTGAGTACGAGCGTACTCAGCAAGTTCACTAGAAAAGGAGTGTTTGATGCACTATATCTACAGCCTCAGACCATAGGTCGTAGGCAATGTAAGTTTTTATAAACATTTCTTCAAAGGTTGCTTTTATTCTAAAAAGACAATGTCCATCAGCCTTCATGGGTTTACCAGAACTTTCATGGAGTTCCTTTCCCGCTGTGTTCGCAGCTCCTTCCTGGAACAGGGAGTAACAAGTTACAGTTCTTACACTCTACAGAGGTGCGTCACTTTACCCATGAGAGACCTTAGGTTTTGTTGCACGGCCGGGAGTATGTCCCCGTTCAAACTTCCTTGGTTTGAGGCCCAACCTAAGATCCAAGCCAATCACAGCCTTCTCCGTGACCCCGCATGTCTCCTTGGTGTACGCCAGCCCACCTATTGAATTACGGCTATTGGCAGTACATACCGTTCAGATGTCAGAACTATCGTGGGACGCTAAGGGCTCCCACCCATATGCTGCATATCCTCTACGAATCACCAATTAATATGCATGCTATGAGTGATAACAGCCACGACCCGCACATCCGGCTCCATGCGAGAGGGAAAAGATACAGCTAACTTCTCTGTCCCATTCCAAATCTCATGGTCAGCGCGTAATATAAGGTGCAAGAACCGCTGGCGACATTGGTTTTTAAGTCCTAGATAATATGTTCCTTTACCACCGGAACTCTTATAGTAGGTTATTTCCTCATGGTAAATAACCTATAATCACATTATTATGAAAATAGTGTTTTCTGACCTTTTTCAAATGCAGGTGATGACAACACTGGATTTTCAAAATACTTTACTGAAAATAATCAAAGGACATGAGAAAGTGTGAACTTGCCTTTTGTGATTGCAAGATTATGCACTCATGGTCTTCGAGACAATGTAAAAGATCCAATATCTAAAATCAGCATCATTGGTCCGGTAAGGACTAATGTTTAAAGAAGCAAGATGCTATTATGCATAAGAAATGTAATGCAAGTTGATAAACTCGAATCCTGGGGTAACGTTGTTCTAGGGTTTGGATACTGGAAAGGGTTTCCTTGGAATGTGTTTCCCTTTTAGATTAAGTTTCACACATGTGCTTCTTATTAAGGCTTGTGAGTGTGTGTGAAACAACATGTAAGTATAATAAAGCACACACAATGATGGAATACTCAAGTGGGAAAGGTATCTGTAGACTATGTATATAAGGTTTGTTCATCATTTAGAGCTTTCATAAAAATGCTTATGTCTTGCTTTATAATGTTCCTTAATAGAATAACTTTTGAAGAAAATCTTACTTAGCTAAGGAAAAGTATTTAAATTTGAAGTTAACCTTATTAGGTGTTCTTTCAAGTTATAGTCTTTAAGTAAGAAAGAATTGCTTTATTTGAATAATGATATTAGTAGTATTTGAGATGCTTTATAACTTAATTATAACAGACCAAAGTTAACTATAAAATACATAATAAAGTTTTTATCTTATACTTAAAGTTTTGTAGACTAAAGTTAACTTTAAAGACATAGATGAACTTAGGGTGTAATGCATATGATATTTGTATTTTGTTCACTTCAGAAGGTTTCCCTAAGGATACTTTAAGAATGGTTATACTTTTATTTGGTGTAGTGGTTTCTTGATTCTTAAATGGAATGGAATCATTTATCTTTTTATAAAGGTGTAGTTATTATTTGTAATCAAGAAAGTAACATTACTTAACTATTTATGGACTCACTATAGTGTTTTAATTCGTTTACAAACTTGTGGTTGAAGTAGAGGAATAAGTTTTATTTCACTACAAATTATTCTTGAAGATGTTATATTTGATAAGGATTCTTTTTAGAAAATATTCTACACTTATGGTGGAATGATAATACAACAAAATTGTATTCAAAATGTGTTGAAGCATTTTGACTTCATATTATCAATATTTAAGACTAATACTATTTATTGGACTCAATTGGCTAATTTTTTAGAATTATTAGCAAATTTTATTTACCCTTATATTAATTATCAATTAAGGAAATAAGTTTAAATTCAAGTTATTAAAGTGTTTAACTTTTTATTTAATTCAAAAGTAGAATATTATATTTTTCACATGTAAGTATTATTTTTGTGATCATTTTGGTATATTACATTTATTTTTTTGATTTAAAAATAATAAGATATGATTTTTATAAGATTTATTATTTTATAAATACTTAATAAATAACAAATGTTTATTTAAGTGAAATAATAATGTATGATTATAGTTTTAAAGTATTGTTTTTATTTTTCCAAGATTTTTGGTATTTTATTTATATTTTTAACATTTACCATTATTAAAATCTTTATTAAATAATAATTATTAAATAATAATTATTTAAATCTTTTAAATTATTTAAAATCTTTATTAAATAATAATTATTCTAAATTATTTAAATTATTATTTAAATCTTTTAAATAATAATTTATTACTTTTAAAATCTTTATTAAATAATAATTATTTAAATTGTTAACATAATAATGTTTGATAATGGTTTTAAATTATAGATTTTATTTTTCTAAAAAAATTCATTACATGTATTTTTCTGAATTATAAAACAAAAGTTATTAATTAAACAATATTTAATCATTTTGTTGTATTTCAGGAAATATTTATATTTGATTCTATAATGTTTTATCTAATTCCTAAACATAAAATAATTTTGGTACCGAAGCTAAACCTACCCTATTCACTGACCAGTGGGCCAGTTGCCACATGGCATACCCCATTTGATTAATATTTTTGTTACTTGAGTTATCCCTACTCACAGAGAATGAAGATGGGCCATAGGCCACGTCACACGCCACCTCAGCGAGGACCAGTCAAATAAGTTGAATGGGTCAAAGATGACGTGGGCCTGATGTCACAGTGACATCATCTGAAGATGTTCTTCAGATCATGGATTTGCTGGGCGATTGGGAGCATGCGAGATGCTGTGATTAGTTTTGTTAGAATGAGGGGACGAAGGCGAGTCGAGGGGTGGTTGAGCCGCTCGTTTGTTATCATTGGAAGGTAGGGCACGACGGCGACTGGTGGCGGTGCACATCAACGCACGGTGGGGGCTCGGTATAAGAAGCAATTGAACCAATGAAAGGCAGTAGCATGCTCAGTGGCTCACCAGGAAGCTCGTGGAAGGCTCGATGAAGGAAATTGTGGGCTGAATCGAGGTGCACGATGGCAGTCGGACTTCGGGAAGACATGGTCGATGCGGAGGATTAAGGGCTTCCTGGCTCGATTCCTTCACCTGGGAGATGCAGCACACCATGATGAACCTCGTAGCACATGCGTCTGGTCCTGGGGCATCCTCTAGCAGCAACGGCTAACGACACCGGCGAGCTAGGTTTTCAGACAGAGGAAGAAGTGGGGAAAAGGGTGAGGATAAGGGTCTCCGGCACGTCGGTGGTCTTCTTATAGGCAACGATCAGCGGCGGCTCGGATCTTGGCGACAACGGGCGTCATGGCGATGGCGGACGGCCGACGATGTGTCAGGCAGCAGCTTCGCCGGCGCTGCATTATGCGAGAGGAAGAAGAAAGGAAAAGAAACGTTGAACCGGTATGGGTTGTGGAATTGGGCCAAGTGGGCCACGGTGTAACGCGCAGTGCGACAGAAAGTGAAGAGGAAAGATGGGTTATGGGCCAGATTTGATTCTTCTTCTGTTTTTCCTGGTTCTTTCCTTTTTCTAAATTCTGTTTTATTTTCAGGTTTGAATATTGCACATTTGATTGAAATTTCTTTATAGAATTTATTTTCTGTATAATTGCAGTAATATTGGAATGTGTTTAGTATTTGTAAGGTCTTTTGATATGAATTTAATGTATCTAGTATTCATAAACTTATTAAAGATTGCATTATTATTAATCCATGAGTTTTGATTCTTATTGATTTATAATATTAAAGAATATTTTATATATAGTCCTCCTTCATTATTATTTTATACATAAAGTTTTGAGTAATTAATATGGTTAATATTATTCTCATAATTTTAGGAAATAGCAATATATATTTTATTACAACTACATATGAGTTAGATTTGAATTGAAAATGCTTACCATAAGTTCTTAGAAGATTTAATATTCTCATATTTCTCTTATGGATGTGAATAAGGGTTAATGGCTAAACATATTGTCTTTATGTTTATGATCTTTATTAATATTACCTTTTAAAATAGAAAGCTATTATTTGAAATGAATTATGAGAGAGAATTGATAACTATAATTTCTAGGCATATATGATTGAAATAAAAGTTAGGGTTTTTAATTGTAATTGTTTACCATGGGTTTTAGGAGTTTTAATATTCTTGTTCATCCTTTTATTCATATGAATAAAGATTATTGGTTAAGACAGATTGTCCTTATGTTGGTGTTCAAGAATGACTTCACCTTTTATAAAAGAAAGTTATTTCCTGGAAGGTCTTATGGAAAAGAATTGATAAAGATAACTCCTAAGCACATATGGTTATGATAATTGGAAATGATAGAGATGCGCTTAAGTGATTTGCTATAGGAAAATATTCCTATAAAGTATCGGGGAAATCAGATGATAGATTAATTATTTGATATGGATATTAGGTTTGGCTGTAGAATTAGGGTTTAGTGTTTACCCAAGAATTCCTATCTTCCATAATTCACAATCCTGGACTTCTAATTAAAAAATTCCTTTCCTAGATATACTACTTCTTCATATCCATCATCATGTGCTAACATGATGAGCTTTGCTTCATAAGGATATTCTTATCCACCTTTTATTCTTCTAAGTCCATTTATAATTCTAATGAGCTTGACACAGAAGCTTTCATAATCTTCCTTCATCATCCATTACCAACATTACTCCAGTAGTTGTATATATCAAAATTTACTTCACCTCAAGTGTTAGTATTTCCCAAGAGGAAACTACTACTTCTATAATCCAATGTTACTCTGGCATCATCTTGATCATACTATCTTGTCTCTACTTGACTCCGGTATCTCATACTCCAACTTCACATTATATTAATGTGACTTGTACATGATATAAGCATGTTCAATATTGGTTACAAAAGCATGATCATTAGAATCCTTTGATCATTTATGGCTTAGGTTTCAGTTGGCTAATTAAGGCTTCATTAATACAACATTATAGTTGTATTGAAATTATCTTCTTAGTATCTCTATTGGATTAAGGGATGCTATTCATGGACTATGGTTACTTAATCCAATAGGATTACTCCTTGGTATCTATCTTCAGGATTCATCCTTATATCTTCCTTATCACCATACAACTATAGGTTCCATATAACTCTTCTATCATTTCAGGAGTGAGTTAACTCCATCAATTATCATATTGATTTGATTCTCTTCAATCACTCCCATCCTATAGATGATATCTAAATCTAGCATTACTATTTACCCCTTTCTTAGTTGTTTCTTTATAGGAACTTTAGTGAATCCTATGATATGGTCAAGAGTTTATAGATTAAGAATTGGTGAATCAATAGTTGATTACTCAACATTGATGAACAACAGATATTGAGATAGGATTACATAAGGATTGATATAGAAAGAAAGATATATGGTGAATGATCTGGACTTGGTTTCTTTCCTACTCAATCTCACTAAAGAAGTAGGGTTAGGTATTACCATGATACTCATGGTATAAGCAGATGAGATTAAGATATGGTTGTTACATTCTTATTATTTGTGTTATATCCTTAACTTGGTACTCATGAGTGATTATAATGAATACTATGATATGATCACCTAAGGATCAAATATAAATCAATAAGTAATGTATTAGGGTTTAATTTTATTACATTTGATCTACCCTTAGATCAAATCATGTTTACCCAAAATAATGTTTTAGCAAAGGTCATATTGGAACTTATCACAGTCAACTTGATGATCTACTTCAATTCCATCAAGTTGAGAGAAGCTTCAATCCCTTTGACAAGTTTTGTTCAAAAGCGCAAAAATTATTCGGATTTTCTATGCATGAATGCAATGCACACATCTGGGTTCAGCTTATTTCTAAGCTCTAATGTTTGGATGTTACAATATCACAGTGGATTACTAGATATGGATGCTTACTTGGTATATAATGGTACCAATGTATGCCAATCTTCAACCAAACTTGATGGATGGTTTAGTGAAAATCTATTTGCTAGCTTTCTCTTCCATTAAGTGCTATATCGAGTGGAAAGCTAACTATTTCCATTAGGTGATTCAGCCTTTTTGAGGCAACAATAATTCATGCTTGATGATTTAGGTATTTTTCCATGAATATTTTTTCATATGTATGACCATTACATATGTATTGATGTGTTTCCATTATGAAAAATAGTAAAAAAAAAGTATTCTTTAAATATGTCATTGCAAGGATGAAGCTAGATGAGCATCGATTTAATACCCCCTTATGATATTGTGATCCAAGAATCGGCGGGGTCTCACCATCCTCTTCAACAACAATTGATTTTGGTTCCACTACCATCGCTACCAGATCAATCTTTGGAACCACTTAATACTATTATGGTACCACCAATTATCCATAATGCACCATCATCTTCGGCGCCACCACTGACTTCCCTGTTCCAACCAATTTGTCACATCCCAAAATTTTCCTAATTTTGGAATGTGGAATAAATAAAATAAGCTTGATTGATTGTTTGAATTTGTTGAAAATTCTCAAAGAAAATAAACTTTTTAAATTGATAATCCTCTCAACCTTGATTTCAAAATCTTATATTCTTTTATTATGACCTAAGTAGCCATATAGGCAAAAGGGCATGGATTGATTCTAGATTGTACAATTGTTGTGCAAGATTTCAAAAATTTAAAACCATGTTGCCTGCATGAGCATCATTGCATATAAATCCTAAGAAGGAAATAATGATGCCGAAAATAAATTCAAAACCCTAAATGGGATTTCCCCATTCTAAGTACAACCCTTGAGTTATGGCTTTGTCCATAGTAACAATTAAGAAATGGAATTCATGAAGGGTGTATATTTACATATATCACTTTTAGAAAACCATAGAAATTGGTTTGGTGGATTTTGGATCTCAAATCAAAAGATATGAATTATATAATAAAAGGAATAAAAGAAATGAAGTAAAAGCCCTATAAAGCAAACTCAACTTTTAATAGTTGAAGTATTTGAAATATATGAAAAATGGGTAAAAATTATTGTCCTAAAATAAACCTTGTCAAATTGCAAATTTTTAGAAATTTGTTTGACCTAAATTGGATGCCTAAAACAAAACCTAGAAAATAAAACAGAAAAAGAAAATGGAAAAGGGAAAAAAACTAAACCCTACCCAACCGAACCAGGCCCAGCCCACCTAACCCTACTGCCTAGCTACCGTGTCGCATGCGCACAGCCGCTGCTTTCCGGCCCAACAGCAGCCCGCACACTCCATCTCCCCTCTCTCTCTCTGACCACCGGGGCCCACCTGGCCTCCTTTTTCCTCGCGCTAGAGAACGACGCTGCATGAGCCCCTCCGATCTGTCTCTGATTCTGCAAAATCCGTCAGATTCGTTTGGCCCCTTACCCCTCTCTCATGCGAGCGCCCCATATAAAATCCCCCTCCCTCTCCTCCGTTCGATTTTTCGCCAAATTCGAACCCTAGCACTGGCCGCAGATGAGATTCTGATCTCGCCGGAATTCTTGCCACCGCAAAAGCTTCAGGATGTTGAGGACCTCGTCGATGTGGGGCACCCCGCCGCCTCTACTCACCCCTATCCTCCCCCTCTCTCTTCGACGCTTCCTCTCACCTCTTTTCCCCTCTCGCAGGAGCACCCGAGCGCCCGCGATTGCTCAACGGAGTCTCGCCAGAGCCATGCCTCGTCGTGCCGCTCCAGTCATCCTCCACCGCTTCTCCATGAAGCATAGCTAGGAGACAAGGCAACCAGTGAGCTCACCGAAGTCTCCCTCACCTCGTACACCTCACCGACACCGACAAAGATCAACGGAGAACCGCCAAAGGCCGTCGCCTGAGCCACCACCGTCGTGCGTCGCCGACGTCATCCCTAGGTGAGACCACGTCCAGCTCACCACAGCCGTTGGATCTTCATAAGATCCAATGGCTCACATATGTCGCTGTACTGAAAGGGTACCAGAAAATCACGCACCGCCACGTCGCGCGGAATATATCCTGGGAATATTCCCTTATATTGGCAACCGAATAAAATTTGCAGAAAAAGTGTTTAAGTTCAAATATTCATAGAAAAATATACACTCCTCATAAAAATGCAAATAATATACCATTGGAAAGATAATTTTATGTATATTATTAATATGAAATTATATCAGAAGTTTACTGTAAGGTTTTGTCATAATTATTTAAATTATTTAATGGTCTAATTGGAGTAAATAAATCATACTAAATTACTTATAGATCATAAAAATATAAATAAGATGTCCTTGGAATCCTTGTTTCATGTTCAACACTAATCTGGCATTAGATATAATTTATGTCGAAGAAAATAAAATAAATGATTTAAACCCTTTAACTAGTATTTAAATCATAGAAAATTAACCAAAACTCCAAAATTAGTGAAACCAATTGCTAAGGTTTTGTATTTACAATATCTATCTAGAGAAATTGCGTGCCAAATTATTTGGTACTGTTAAAATATAAATACATGCAGAATACTATAAACTCATTGCAATAGTGTTTCAATCATAAAAAATATCTATAACTCCTTTTTAGGTGATTCAAATTGCTACTGGTTATAAATTACATTACCTACCAAGTAGCATTTAGTTCACAATTTAATATAATAGAAACATCAGTAGTTGAATTAAAGTGAGATAAACCATATTAAATCCATATATCTTTAATAATAAATGCTTTAATGCATTAAATGACTTTCCACATGCATCATGTGATATAATAATGTTCAGAACACTAAATACAACAAGAGTGACCTATTAAATCATCATGCATGCATTTGTTCATCATTTTTTATTATATTGTTGCATGGTTGCAATGTTTTGAATGATGTGTTGTTGTGCTTTCTTCAAACGTTAGATTGCGAGGAGTGCAACTACTTTGTTTACAACTACTATGATTGCAAGTATTGTGGTTATTATGAATGGAGCCATTATAATTGTGAGGATTGTGAGGATTATCTAATCGACTACATCTACAACAAAAGGCAAGTGGTGCTATCTTGGTCATAAATATCCTACTCTTTTCCTATGCATTGTAGATGTTTTGTAGAATTGCATCTATAGGAATTGATGTGTATATGCTATGCTATGTCCCATATTATTCCCTAGTATTTCTTGTTTATAAGCCATTGTATTGGTAGATTGCTTAGCTATGCTATTTAGACGAGGAAGGAAATCACATCATGAAAAGTTATATGTTTTGAAAGGCTTATGTTTTGCTAAATGACAATCCAATATGTCTTAATGAACCACCTGGGCGGAATGGCATTGATTGGGTCATCGTGTGTGGATTTATGGTGGGGAATGCCGCCCAGGGTACTGAGAAAGGAGTGGCTTCTTTATTTGGTAGCTTACGTGTACAACCATGTGCCAATAATGAAATGGGCAGTTGGCTGGACTTAGTAGGTTGTGGCGACTCGAACCCTACGTAGCCAGAGATGTAGAATAGTGTAGGTTGGTACGGTGCGTTGATGGGTTTGGGAAGCTCTTCCCGAATGGTCTCGTCTTGGACTTCTCTCTATCATCACACAATATGAGTGTGGTGGTCCGAGCTGGGTTGGCCAGGTCACATGGGTAAAGTGTATAAACCCCTGCAGGGTGTCTAAACTAAGTACTTAGCCATGTCCCCGGTTATGGACAATTTGAGCGACCTGATACTGATGCTATGACATATTTCTCACTCATCCTTATTTCTCAATTACTTAAAACTTGTTGGGTGAACATAATTGGGTAGGAGCACCTGAGAGTGAACCAAGTGTCCTATTTATCGTATTGGAAAACTACTTTGTTACAAATGATAGGATAAAATTATTGCTTTATGCAAATGAGACTGAGCTCCACCTAGCCAAATAAGCATGTAGTTGATAGATCTGTTGTTAACCACTTTAGCCTACTTGCCATACATTCCATGTATTGACCCTTCGGGGCTGCTACATTATATGTTGCAGGTTATATCGTATCTGAGTGATCGTTCATAGGTCACGAGACTCCACTCAACAATTGTTCGCATGTGGCACATTTGAAGGATGGAGATCTACCTTATATTTGTTTTCTGCTATGTACTTGAATAAATAATGTAAATTCTGGATCATATTCGTTGTATTTATGATGCACAGTTATATTTGGTATCATTTTGTACTGTGTGTGCCAATGAACCGGTCCAGGGATTGGCACTACACACATGAACTCAGCCTTATCAGGCGAGGGTGTTACACAATTCCAGATCTAATACATGAGCAACCTCCACCACAAGATCTACACCTTCAAAAATACCCAAGTCCTTGCAACACGGTGCAACCACCACAGAACTACGCGGGTCCTAACATAACGTTCAAGCACAATTTAGAGGACTCTATTGTTGGTAAACTCTACTATCAATAATTTTTGCCATATATGGCATTTTTGGCTATCATACATGGGGATATCTTCTATCAGATAATGTATATCACAGTGGAAGTATGGATGCTTAATTGGGCTATAATGGTACCAATGTATCCCAATCTTCAACCAAAATTGATGGATGGTTTAGGGAAAATCTAGATGCTAGCTAGTTTGTTGTTCCATTAAGTGTTATATCGAGTGGAAAGCTAGCTATTTCCATTAAGTAATTCAGCTTTTTTGAGGCAACAATAATTCATGTTTCGTGATTTAGGTCTTGTTCCATGAAGATTTTTTCATATGTATGACCATTACATAAGTATTAATGTGTTTCCATTATAAAAAAGTCAAAAATAAAGTATTGTTGAAACATTGCATTACGAGGATGAAGCTAGATGAGCATGGATTTAATGCCTCGTTTATGATATTGTGAGCCAAGAATTATTAAGTATACATAATACATGAGTTGTGCTTGACAGAATAATGGAAAAAATAGTCCAAACTTTCTCTCCAGGGATGAGATTTAATTACTTCTTTCGATGACACAAGACTACCAACAATATTCACTATCCATTAAGACGTTCATCAAACTAAAACAGTTTTCCCGAGCAGATGCCAACATGTATTTCCATTAAACTAGAAAGACAATATAAATCTAAAAGCATGAACTCACCTAAATGCATTAACATAATGCATGCTTATCAACACAGAAAAGCACCGACGAATCTTGCTCTTGATGAATATATTGTGAAGTGACTTATGTTTTAGCGCATGGCATTAACTCTGATTGTTAATGACAATTATATAATACAAACATATAATTCATAAATTAAAGATCATGATAAATTGGGTCCACTTTGTTGGTCGTTTCCAAAACCAATCTTACATAGTGGTTGTGTTATCTAAATACAACGTCTTTGCAATTTTATCAAAACCATCATTCCTAGTAGCCACTGTGTCAACACCCGGATTTTTAATCCCAGATGCCTGTTATGCCATACATCGCAATCCCAGGATTACCATTTTTGCAAGACATAACAGATTTGGATATCACAGTACATCATCCATTACAAACCATACATAAGGTCTTACACAAATAAGGATCTCATGATACAGTTCTTAATACAACTCAAGCAGCGGAATAACGTAATAGTAACAATAGCATAGACGAAGCTCCATCTTCAGGGTCATAGGCAATGCTGACGACAAGTTAAGAGTTTCTTCATGTGTTCCATCCTCCTGGCCACGGGAATAGCCAGGGACAAAGCCATGCGTACTCTTTAAGTACTCGCAAACTAATACTAACAAGTTAAGAGTTTCTTTTGTAGTATGATACTAAGCTCTAGAGTTGTTTTGCAAAAAGCCAGATTTATCTCTACTAAGTTCAGAAGCAAAGAGCACTAGTTGAAAGTTTTATAACACCTAAGTGGAAATTTGAATTTCATATCACCACTCTGTTGTGGTCAAGTCAAAGTCACAATTCATTTCATAAGTCATTTTGAAAACATCTGACGGGGGAACAGTATGGCCACTCCAACTGTCCATAACCGTGAACGCGGCTATTTGAATAGTTTGACACTCTGCAGAGATTGTACACTTTCACCACAACATTCGATACATCCGTCAAGAACAAATCCTGAATTCACCATACTCTGTATGCGGATAATCAATCCTAACCTTTCAATTACACGCCCTAGTATAGGCACCTCTCCTGTGAGTTTGGACTCCCAACCATGACCAACTGCCATCTTGGGTACTGCACAGGTGGACAATCTTCACAAGGTAGCCTCAGCTCAGACCTTGGCCGTGAGGGAACCCATACTAAGGTATATAAATTTCCAGTCAATCCTTACCCAATTTTCGGGTATTGTGGTTGTACGGTAAAATTGGGATGGTATCGCATCCAGACAACCATCAGTTTTAATAAAGGGTTAAGGCTCATGCCTCAACATTTTCATCATCAAAATCATCTGGGGTTCAGAAACACATGTAAAAACATTTCAATAGAATGACTCATCATTCTAAGGTTTTCATAACCATTTTCACCAAGTATTCCCATCTAAAGTTGATCAAGTTTTATGCTTAGCACTAGCATCTACAAGTGGTGGTAACTACTAATGAGGGGTGGTAAACAAGTGGAGATTTGCTAGGTTCAATCTCATGCCTTAGGATGACATCAAGATTATCTAACTTAGGACAAATTTTATGCTCTTTATGCTACCTTCCAATATATTTCTATTATCTACAATTCACTATGTAAACTCTAAGAGAAAGCTTTGATAAAGCAATAAAGTATAAAGCTTGTAAGTAAAACTAGGATTGGGTATCATCAAATGTGTCTAACCAAGCATGCTTAATGCATTGCATAGGTGATCTAACTTTCATAGTTGCAAGTGTTAGATTGCCTTGTGTAGAGTAGTGGTTGAAGTTCTCCTCGGCTTCTTCCTCGTAATATCCTCCTTCCTCCTCGTATCCTTGGTCGGTACTAGCGTCTATAAATAAATACGAGGTACACAATCACCAAACAATACTTAACTATATTCAATCATCACACAAAGGTGCACTATAGATGATCTAGCATCATCACTTAACATTACAAGATTAAAGCATTTGTCTTATTTATTTTAATTTGAGAAAATTAATTTCTACTCATTGAAAAACTACTTAAGATTTAATATTCTCCAAGTCAAACATCGGATCATGTTGACACATGTCATCACCACATATTTTAGTACATGGGAATGTGATTTAAAGTGGTGTCACAATTTAATAAGGTTTAACCTTTTATTTTAAATAAATAAAGTGACTAGAAATGCCTATGTGGCATTCTTTTATTACTTGAACATTATTTCTATAAGTAAACCCATATGTTTTTATATATTCTGAAAGGTATGCTCAAATATGATTTTTGAGAGTTGGAATCAACTAAAAATCTTTTATGGTTGAATTTTGAAAAATGTTTGAATGCAGAAAAGCTTATGCCTTGTTATTTTTACCATGGTTGATCTATAACTCAAAAGGGTTTGAATCCAACGGGCTTGGATTAAGCATTTCAGTACCTTTCTATCAAAATTAGTTTCATGAATTTTGGTTCAGTGAGTCGAGCTGGTTTGATTTTTGAATCTATGTACAGAACTGTGTTTGAAATTAAATGAAAAATCTAAATTTAAACTGTTGGGTCGCGCGGGAGACGCTAACGGGCCGGCCCAGTGTCACTCTGCAGCGTGGGGTTCAGCTGACAGGGGGATACACCAGTCGGTGGTTCATAACACGCGAAGCGGTACGGGGCGGTGTGGGACGTTGGATTAGAGTGGGGATCAACGGCTGTGGATCGCCGTTGATGACGGACCTGTCACCGGCGAGCTCTAACCCTAGTGGCTCGGTGGGGGTGCATAGGGGGCGTACCAGGGCTCCAGCGACGACGGCGAGGCGGGCAAACGGACTGGTGGTCGACGGCAAGCTCAGGGACGGTCGAGGCAGCTCCGGGGGTGGTCGCAATCAGCGGCGCCCTTGTCCTCCAGAGGTAGCCTGCTCTGGTACAATTTCGGCGAGCTGCTGCTCCCCGTGCTCCGGCTAGAGGTGTGGGACGATCAGTGAGGTGAGGGGAGTGGAGTGGTGTGCTGCAAATGGATGGGGGTGCACTCCTTTTATAGGCTCGATGGCGAGACCGAGAGGGATGGGCAGGCGATGGAGGTGACATGGCTACGGGCTGCTAGCAGCATGGCTGAGGGTGGCGATCGACACATGGTCTCCTTGCGGTGCTCTAGGATTTTAATGCGGGCTTAGGGGCGGTGGTAAGCGGTCAGGCGGAGCTGGCACTATGAGCGGAAGAGACGGCGGCTTCGACGGTGAGCGGTGGTTGTGAGACGTTGGACGGCGAATGGGGGTGTCTAGCGTGCTCCCTGGGTTGTGGCGACGCGGTGGGCGTGGGAGGCGGTCGAGGGGCGGCTTGTGCACGCGTGCCGGGTGCGGCTCTCTGGCGCGTTCTCGGCAGGGCGCGGTGGCACTAGGCGCGGGGATTTTTCGATGGTCCACGGCTGGGCCTGGCTCGGGGAGGGGACAGTGGGCGGCGGTGAGGTGCTGGCTATCTCCTAGACATGGCGAGAGAGGGGGAGACGGTCTGCTGCGGCGGCGACCAAGTTGGCCAGCGAGGTGGGGCTCGGCTTGGCATGGCCATGCTGCTAGGAGGTAGGGGATGGGGTAGTTATGCCCTGGTTTGATCCAGAGGGAACAATGTGAG
Source organism: Avena sativa (assembly GCA_916181665.1). Taxonomy (NCBI): domain Eukaryota; kingdom Viridiplantae; phylum Streptophyta; class Magnoliopsida; order Poales; family Poaceae; genus Avena; species Avena sativa. Next base: position 294,564,783 of record OV702296.1, read on the forward strand.
CAAATGGGGGTCAAATAGGAGACAAGTTTGGCCAGAACACTATTCAAAATAGTGAATTTGGTTTTGTTTGAATTCTGCCTGCCAAGTGTTTGATGAAATGGCCGCAAGAAAATTCTTTTTGAATTTTGAAAATATTTTTGGTGGGTGTGCTAGGCATAAGCTTGAGACTCTGTGGTTGCTTGGGTTTTGAAAATTGATCTTGTTTGAGTGGTTTTTGAAATAGTGGGATCTTCCCATATGACATAGATTCAATATTAAACTGTCATTTAAACTTAGCATTTGAATGTTTTTGGTAGGTCACAAAGTGGGCCTTGGTACCTCATTATGTGTAGTAGCAAGGGGTGCAAAGATCCACAATTGTTTCTGTTAAGTTTTGAGTACTAGGAATAGCCAAAGTAGGCATGATAGTTAATTTGGCAAAAATGACCATTCACTTCATTTATTTATTTTGAGTTGTTTTTCTTTGGGAAAAGTTTGGGAATGATTTAGATGATGTTTATTTCACCTAAAAATCATTTTACAAGCAATGAATCACAGAACCATGGCAATTCAAATGAACTCCTAATTTAAATGCACATACACATGAATGCTTTCATATTTTGAGGTGGAAATATTTTTGTTAACCCTAACTTTGATGATTTGGATCTTGATCAACTTGGATTAAAGTTTTGGGATATTGCACACTGTAGCTGAGGAGGGGACAAGGAATATTGCATTCCATAGAACCTTTGGTATAGAGGAGACCGTGGCGTGGAGTGATATTAGGGATGGTCTCCTCCTCTCCCTCTTAGACTCGGTGGATAGTGTATCTAGGCACTTGACCTCTTTAGGGGCATTATCGGTTGGTTCTGTACAAGAACCATAGGAAAGTGCCACTGCCCCTGAAGACTAAGATCTTTGTGTGGAAGATGCTACATCATCACCCACCTTTCGTGTTAGAAGTGGCGAAGAGACATGGAATGGGAATGGATTGTGTCCACTATGTGGGATCCGGAGTCACGAACCAACATATTGTTCACATATCCTATGGTCCCAATTTCTTTGGAACTCTCTACGAGAAGCCTTGGGTCCTGATTGGTAGGTCCAAGAACTCAGTGAGGTGTCACTTCTGGTTGGTATTTATATAGTTTGAAGAGTTACCTTAATAGCCTTGTGTCCTGATATAGTTTGAAGACTATAAACTAAAAGGCTTGTTCTTTCTAGTGGATCAAGCTGAGCCACTACCACTGAATAATCACAGAGAGAATAATTGAGTGTTGCAATAGTGAAAGGACCATTGCCAGAAAACTTTAGCATGAAAATATAATAACATGATTTTAAAAACATACTAGTGCTTACTAATATCCAATTAAATTGTTACAAGTATGTGATATGACATTGGTATACACATTATTACATATGAATCGCCTTATGAAAAATTGCATGCAGTCCAATTACTAGTGCCATGACATGTAAACAAATAATAACCTAAAAATTATTCAAACTAGACTTCTCTCTGCGTCCCGCGGTGCGTGGCTATGAGGCAATTCATTTTTAGATGAAATTTACTTCAAAAAAGTGTACCAATTGTATCATGGGTTCCTTATGCGCCCACAATCTATTCACACACCATTACATCGTACGCGTATTTTGGGAAGCACGTCGATTACAATGCAAGTTGGCGTGGATGTCATGTCGATAGCTTTCTGACGGGTAATGCAATTTGCATGTCGATACGAGTCGATATGTTCTTCATCTCTTGGTTGGTTTTCGTACTTACATCGTGCGAATAAATACTGGGATTGACACATAACGCGAGAAATCCCGAGCTTGACACCTAGCACCTCGCTGGACACTCTCATGCCTATAGCCATCAAGATCAGATTTGGACGTCGTAGCATATGGCCATCAAGACCCTTTCATTGCACACGTTTTATCAAGAACAACTGTGTAAAGTGTATTAATTACAATTTACATATTTGACTGTTGCTTTTCCTGAGTGCCATCTCAGATGGTTTTTGATATTTTGGTTGTGTGTATTGTTTTCTGGTATTTTTTTTACTTAATATATCCCACGACTGTATGATTTCATTCAGAATTTCACCCTCACCTATGTAATATTGATAAACGCCAAGTGTCACTTGAAATGCTGACGCTCATAATGGTTGTGTCGTTTAGCCTCTCCTATAAAATATTGATACCTCACAAGTGCATGGGATAATTGGAGAACCTCTCAATGTGAAGTAATGGGTATCGAATTGAAGGAGAAAGAAGGTAAAAACATATATTCCCTCCAACTGAAGTGTCATAATTCCAGTTTTCTATGCACTAAATAAATTAAGAAAATAACAGGAGTTGATTAATGATTGAGAGTAAAATGAAACAAAATAGAAAATGTAAGAAAACTCGCGAATGGAACAATCCTATATATGCAAGTGGACAAGTAATTTATATGGTAACATGTCCTAGAACATGTAGTTGATGTCTACGCACGCTTCTATTCTTATAGACAGTGCTGGGCCTCCAAGTGTAGAGGTTTGCAGAACAACAGCGAGTTTCCCTTAAATGGATTATCCAAGGTTTATCGAATTCAGGGAGGAAGTGGTCAAAGGTATCCCTCTCAAGCAACCCTGCAATCAAGATGCAAGAAGTCTCTTGTGTCCTCAACACACCCAATACACTTGTCAGGTATATAGGTGCACTAGTTTGGTGATGAGATAGTGAAATACAATTAATATAGATGATTATAAGACAACGGTGCCAGAAAAGAGCTTGACAGGGAGGAAGAGACTAAAGGCAATCTGAAATAAAGATGGAAGCAAGCAAACATGTAGCAGGACTAGTTGTAAACGGTGTTTCAATGCTTAGCAACAAGGCCTAGGGATCATGCTTTCACTAGTGGACACTCTCATATAAATATATTCTCTTGATTACTCTACTCTGAACTACTCTCCTGTTGGAAAACTCTAATCCACGGTAGGGCTACAAAAGCACTCCTTAAAGTTCGCATTCCCCATCTAGATAACCCCACAGTGTCACCTTGAGTGCTAGATGGTTCCAACAAACATCACAATTTCATAAAGACAACCAACTCAAAATATAACTCATGATAAGTATTTATGTAATCTTTAGCCTAAGTGTCACACGATGTGCACACTGTCACCTTCACATATGTGGGGATAGCTGGGGATTAATTAAAACACTTGAGTAGCAGAGTAGATCTACTTGATTACAAAGCTCATGATCACAATAAGATCACGCATAGAGAGAGATGAACACATAGATACCGGTAGAGCCCTTAGCCTCGAGGGTGAACTACTCCCTCCTCATCATGGGAGTCAGCAATGACGATGGAGATGGCGGTGGAGATCGATGGAGATGGCTCCGGGGGCAATTCCCCGTCTCGGCAGGGTACCAGAACAGAGACTTATGTCCTCCGAATCTCCTCTTCGGTGACGGTGGCGCTGTGGATCTTTTCATGGATTTCTGCACCCGTTAGGGTTTACGTCTCGTGGAGACGTATACGTAGGCGAAAGGGCAAGGTCGGTGGAGGGCCAAGGCGACCACACCATGTGGCCACCCTAGTGCCCTCCTTCGTCTCTCCATCGGGCTCCCTCTCGTGTCGGGTAAAATATCGACTTTAGCTTTGTCCTGTCCAATTCCGAGAATATTTCTTTCCTGGCTTTTCTGAAACCAAAAACAGCAAAAAACAGGCAATTGGCACTGCGACATCTTGTCAATAGGTTAGTTCCAGAAAATGTATAAAAATACCTCAAAGTGTAGACAAAACATAACAAAGTTAATACAAAACAAGCATGAAGCATCAAAAATTATAGATACGTTTACGAGGTATCAACAGTTGATAAAGAAAGTACCATATGTGTGCTATGTCAAATAACATGCCATTACTGTCACATTTTCCACAATTACTTGTTCTCCTTGTACACCTAGATATGTGTATACAAAAAGATGTTGGTGCTATTTCGGTCACTTAGCGGTAATGTTTCAATCACTCGGCTAAACCCTCCAATACCATACACATCTATATACATCATACTCCTTATCTAAAAAACACACACTCAACACTAAAGCATAGGTTCATTCTTGTGCGTACCCCGCACCCCGCTTATCTATCTACATTCGGCGCTGTCAAACACCTCGTGACATGAGCAAACAACGAATTACCACGATAACCTCATGATTTATAATATTCAAACCATTGCATTACACATAATAAATCTGTTTCTAGAGTATAACAAGCTATAAATTTCAAACACAATGGTAAATGAGTAATATGAACCATCTCATACCACAATATCCACCATGGAATTATATCTATGAAGTTGTATTACAATAATTTGAAATGTGTCTTCAAATGTTTCCCACGCTCATAAGTGTTGTAGTCTATAACAACTTAGTTGAGTTAAAATAATGATGATGTCTTATAATAACCTTGATAACAAATGTTATGAATGTATGATCTCAAGAGTTTGCTGGAGTTTTGAATAAAATAGATTTATAATAAATTCTATTTTCTTAAACAAATTTAACTTAGGGAATGTACTTTATATAGATACTTTTTAAAATCATTAAATATTTATTTGTAATTACTTTATAAGAAAATAGGTAGTTGCTCAAAATTCATTTTTTAGATTTTTTATTATTCCAACTAGCCTTCTCTCTACGCCCCCAGGGCATGACTAGCACGGAATCCGCATGATGAGAAAATTTTCTGATGTCAAAACATTGTAAAAGCATCTCCACCAGACGCGCTATACTAGCATTGTGCTAAAAAACACGCATAAATATCGTGCGCACTCGTGCGCTACCCAGTAGGCGCGGGAAACTTTGCGCACTCTTATAGTTTGCTACACGCGCCCGTCTGCGCTATCCTGCGCACCAATTATGTTGCGCGCGTTGCAACACGCGCTATAAAGACAAGCGCGCGCTCACACTCCACCGACAACCCAATTTCGCCGCCCCGAGCATACTGTCACCGCCCCTTTTCCTTCCTCTCCTCCTCCTTCCGTCCCTACGCTGTAGTCCGTCGTCGGCATGCCGACTCGCTGCCATGGTTCATCGGGGTTCTAGGGCATGCTCGCGCAGGATAATGGCGTGTTCTACTGATGGCGCCTGGAAGCGCTTCATCGGGAAACCCCAAGAGCAAGGTATGATGCAGCACAGCAGCAAGTCTTCCCTCAGTAAGAAACCGAGGTTATCGAACCAGTAGTAGGAAAGAAACATCTCAAAAGTATTGCAAGCAACGTGGAAACTTGCACAACACAAACTCAAGACTTTACCGTAACTAACAGTGAGGTTATCAATCTCACCGGTTGCTGCAACAAAGGATTAATTGTATGGTGTGAAAGGTGATGATGGTTTACATCAAGTAAACAGTAATAGTGGAAGATGTATCAATGGTAAAGATTAGACCGGGGTCCATAGTTCACTAGAGGTGTTCTCCTTAGATAAACAAACATGGCATGTTGGGTAAACAAATTACAGCAGGACAATTGACAGGACTGAGCAAGGCATAACAATGCAATACTAGACATAAAGATCCTATGAGATTCGATTCGGCAATACAACAATATACATAGACCGCCATCCAACTACATCTATGACTAGAAGTCCACCTTTGGGTTATCATCTGAACCCCCTCCAGTATTAAGTTGCAAGCAACAGACAACTGCTTTAAGCAAAGTGTGTAAGGTAAACAATCCACTTGTTCCATGAACAATAGACCGGTGTTTTCTCCTAGTGGCAACATCACATCTACAACCTTAGAGATTTCTGTCACTTCCCTTGATTAAATAGAGGCATGAACCCACTATCGAGCATAAATACCCTCTCTTGGAGTCACTAGCAACTACTTTGCAAAGATAGCTACTAACAACGGAGAGCATGCAAGATCACAAACAACACAGACATTATAGAATCAATAAGACAAAACCATTAATCAATCTGACATAGTAATCTCAATATCCATCGGATCCCCGCAAACACAACATGCATGATTACAAATAGATGATATCTTGATCATGAACGGAGCTCACAATATCTAGACATGAAAGCACAAGGAGGAGATACAACCATCTAGCTACTACATGGACCTGTAGTCCAAGGTGGAACTACTCACGCTTCATACCGGAGGCTGGCATGATGAAGAAGACGGCCTCCAGGATGATCTCCCCTTCGGCAGGGTGTCGGGAAGAGCTTCAGATCCCCCCCGATCTAGGGACGATAGTGGCGGCGGCTACAGATGGTTTCATGGGATATTGATCGGTTCTTAGGGTTTAGACATAGGGGGCTTCTTATAGGCGAAGAGGCGAGGCAGGGGGCGGCCAGGGGGCCCACACCCTGCCCAGGCGCGGTCCCACCCTAGGCCGCGCCTGGGGGTTGCAGCCGCCCTGTGGCGCCCCTCCGTCTCTCCTCTGGACTCCGTGTTCTCCTCGATAAAATATTGACTTTAGCTTTTGTCCCGTCCAATTCCGAGAATATTTTCTTACTAGCTTTTCTGGAACCAAAAACAACAGAAAACAGGCAGCTGGCACTGTGGCAACTTGTTAATAGGTTAGTACCAGAAAACATATGAAAAGCACCTCAAAGTGTAGACAAAACAAAGCAAAGTAGATACTAAACAAGCATGGAACATCAAAAATTATAGATACGTTTCCGACGTAACAAGCATCCCCAAGTTTAACTCCTGCTCGTCCTCGAGTAGGAAAGTGATAAAAGAATAATTTTTGGGGTGACATGCTCTATCAAAACCAAGATCGAACCATTTTCAAGCATTGAAAACTAGGATCAAAGAACTCTAAACAAGTGCATGAAAGATGGAGTTCTAACAATAAGACAAATTAACTATGGACGCAACATGAAAAGCTACAAACAAACATCATGAATAACATGCATTGAAAAATGTTTGTTTGTTTCACATACAGAAAACATGGCATAGTGGCAATCAACTTGTCCATCATGGAGTAGCAAATAGATGCATAGGACACCTTCAAAGTTCATAAGAGTGACTAGATACAGATAGCACAAGAACAAGGAATATCAACAATATGCATCAATCAATAAGTTTTGCGACACTGCACATAGAACTAAAAATGGCAACTATGCTCTCTTAACTGGTGCCTAAAGGTAGAAAGTGGAGACTATAGAGTATATGCTTGACAAAGTATAAGTTGGCAATCTCATGTCCCTTGAATACGAGGGCCGCACCTCATGCTACTCAACATTGGTCACCTGTAAGTTCTTGTCATAGTAAGTACATGTGTTTCATAGAGAACCGCCAACAAGTTACCCCTTGCACATGGTACAGGAGCTTTTCCATAACCAAAATGACAAGGCAAGCATACAATGAGCATCTCAGCGATATTTTTATTTGCAATTTGCATAGGTTTTTATTGAGGATGCTTCACAGATTGCTCATTATGGTGATGCTGCAAGTTTCCAACATGATTAGGCATGGCTTAGGCTAGCGGCCCAGGCGTTTCTCTAACACAAAATACATAACTACATGGACTTACAAGCTCCCTTCTTATATCACACCGACGACATCCATAGACAAAAGAGCATGATATCAACTATGTACAAAGTACAAGTGCAATGTTGAAAATGTTACCTGTGATAACATGGTTCTGCTAATTCCAACGTATAAGTGCAAGCATATACAACATAGATGACACAATGGTTCAAGTTTATTAGGGGCAAGGAATATAAAGTGTGTCATCAAGTTTGTGAGAGCTTTAATCACTAAGTTTTCACATAACAAAATGCTTTTTAATTGGAAGATAGCTGAAAACAAGAATATACTTGGAATGGTGTAACACACCATGCATAAGAGTTTATAGTGGACACTTTGGAATAACTTGGTTTCTTGGGAGTTGGAAGCATGAGTAGAACTTACTCATACAAGTGGAGGCTAGCAAAAGATTGGGAGCGACCAACTAAGAGAGCAATAATGGCCATAATCATGCAGAGCGACAAAACATTACTAATCAAAGCATAGAGTGGTACTACAAGTCAAGGACTAAATGATCATAGAGGCTATGGTGACTTGTTCATAGTCATAACATGGTGTGAGCATGTGCCAAGTCAACCCAAACAAAACATCAAAGGAGAATACCACAATACTATGCTTTTGCATGCTAAAACAACACATGATTCTTTCAAGGCACACTAAGAAATCCCAATTGTTTGTTACAAGTCATGCTATATAAATAATCACTAAGCATAAGGTCAAAACAACACCTAGCATGACATGCTAAAGTCTAAGTCACAGTCAATGCAAGCTCCTCTTGCACTTTCAAGCAAGAACTTTCTACTCCTTTCCAACACCAATCAACTTATTTAAAACAACACAGCGAGAACGGGGGTCCAAACTACTTTATTCAAGCAAACTAAACAAACTAAGCAAAGCAAACGAAAACTAAGACGCTCCAAAAACAACACAACAGTGCATGAAACAATAAAAACAAAGTGTCTAGAAAGACCTGGGATTTTTATTGATAAAGAAGGGGATGCCTAGGCATCCCCAAGCTTTAACGTTTGTACCTCTTGGATATTTCTTGGGGTGACATCAGGGTGTCATCCCCAAGCTTGAGCTTTTGTCCATTCTTCATCTCATTACATAATTCTCTCTCTACACCTAAAACTTTCCTTCATACAAAACTTCACACAATCTTTATTAGCAACATTAGTGTATTTAAAAGATAATAGACCCTTGCATTTAGCTTTAGAGCATCAAAACTTTCACTAAAAACACAATATACTGTAGAAACTCCTTCAAAAAGCTCAATTTCCCAAAAAGAACCCAAAAAGGAATCAATAAGAAGCAAATGCAAATAATGGCAGAAATCTGTCAAAACAGACCAGCAGGTAGAAACCGATTTTTTTGAAGATCTTATCTTGCTCAAATAAAAAAGTGTTGAACTAACGAAAGTTATATAACATACTAGGGGATTTATTCGTACATTTTCAGCTCAATCCTTCTTACAGAGACTCCTCGCGAATTTTTATGGTGGAGGACAGAAATCTGTTTCGGGACAGCAAGTCCCAAATCTTACTTCCCTCTCATTAGAGGTCATTCTTAGCACAAAAAGCAAACAAAAAGGATAAGGAGAGGTCATTACTGAAGTAATAACTTCCAAGACTCAATAAAACTCTTGGGTTATCTCCCAACAAGTACTTTTCTTTAACGCCTTTAAGTTAGGCACAAGAAGCAAGAAATCAAGTATTTTCAAATGAAGAAGCATTAACATCAACTCTCTTGCTCCTACCTTTCTTACTTTTCTTCTTCTCTTTAGGGAAAATATGATTGCTTACTGGAGGATAAAAATGCATAATGCCTTTTCCCACATCTATTATTGCTCCAAGGTGTTTCAGTAGGTATCTTCCAAGTGTAATCTGTCTTTTGCCTACACATTAAATAACAAGATAATCAGTAGGCACCATTTTCCCTGAGATTTTTGTAAACACACCTTCAGCTATTCTAATGGGTAATAAAGTTGCATTATTGATAAGAGATATTTCTTCTCCTCCTTTAGAAAGTCCCCAAAGACTCAAAGACTCATAAATATCTTTAGGCATAAGGCAAAATTCAGACATGATATCACAACAAGCATCAAAAGTGCACTATTTATAGAGACTTTGATTGTGGGAAACCACTTTGAAGGCTCAGAATTTATTGGAACATAATCATGGTACTCCCTAAGTGTGTGATAGCAACTGTTCAAAGCAGCAGTACTAGACTCAAGAGTGTTCAACCTAGCAAAAATGTCTATAAAAGAGGAATCAGACTTGCCAGGCATATTATAAATTATAATTAATTTCTTTATGGCATCAAAAGCTTCATCCTCAGTACATCGAAAAATATCTTTCTCAGCCACAACATCCAAAGCATATCTATAATAGAGAGCAATACCGTGGTAGAAACTATTAATAACCAAGCTAAGACTCATCTTAGGCTCAGTTTCCCTTTGTAAAGCAGAGATTCTAGACCAAGCTTCTTTGAAAGTCTCTTCACTTTTTTGCTTAAAAGTAAAGATCTTTTCCATAGGTGTCACAGAGATTGGACCAAAACTAGACATGGTAGCAACTAGGGCAGGAAATAATTTTTTGTGTTTTTGATAAGAGAAAGCAAACCAAACTAAACTAATTTTTTGGAGTTTTTGATAAAAAAGGCAAACAAAACCAAGCAAAAGAAACTAAGAAAACTAAAAAACAAAGTAAAGAGAAAGGTTGAGGAGGACTCCCCTTGTCAAGACGTCCTTAGCATCCTCGGCAATGGTGCCAGAAAACTTGTTGATGGCGCCTGAAAGCGCTTCGTCGGGACACCCCAAGAGCAAGGTATGATGCAGCATAACAGCAAGTCTTCCCTCAGTAAAAAATCGAGGTTATCGAACCAGTAGGAAGAAGGAAATGTCTCATAGGTGTTGCAAGCAACGTGGAAACCTGCACAACACAAACTCAAGACTTTGTCCCAACTAACAGTGAGGTTGTCAATCTCACCGGTTGATGTAACAAAGGATTAATTGTATGGTGTGGAAGGTGATGATGGTTTGCAGTAAGTAAACAGTAATAGTGGAAGATGTATCAATGGTAAAGATTGGACCGGGGTCCATAGTTCACTAGAGGTGTTCTCCTTAGATAAACAAACATGGCATGCTGGGTAAACAAATTACAGCAGGGCAATTGACAGGACTGAGCAAAGCATAACAATGCAATACTAGACATAAAGATCCAATGAGATTCTATTGGCCAATACAACAAGATACATAGACCGCCATCCAGCTGCATCTATGACTAGAATTCCACCTTTGGGTTATCATCCGAACCCTCTCCAGTATTAAGTTGCAAGCAACCGACAACTGCTTTAAGCAAAGTGTGTAAGATAAACAATCCATTTGTTCCATGAACAAGAGACCGTTGTTTCCCCCTAGTGGCAACAGCACATCTAAAACCTTGGAGATTTCTGTCACTTCCCTTGATTAAATAGACGCATGAACCCACTATCGAGCATAAATACCCCCTCTTGGAGTCACTAGCAACTACTTGGCCAAGATAGCTACTAACAAAAGAGAGCATGCAAGATCATAAACAATACATACATGATAGAATTAATAAGACAAAATCATTAATTCTCTGACATAGTAATCTCAATATCCATCGGATCCCCGCAAACGCAACCTGCATGATTACAAATAGATGAGATCTTGATCATGAACGGAGCTCACAAAATCTAGACATGAAAGCACAAGGAGGAGATACAACCATCTAGCTACTACACGGACCCGTAGTCCAAGGTGGAACTACTCACGCTTCATACCGGAGGCTGGCATGATGAAGAAGAAGAAGGCCTCCAGGAAGAGCTTCAGATCCCCCCCTGATCTAGGGACGATGGTGGCGGCGGCTACAGACGGTTTCGTGGGATATTGATCGGGTGCTTAGGGTTTAGGCATCGGGGCCTTCTTATAGGCGAAGAGGCGAGGCAGGGGGCAGCCAGGGGGGCCACACCCTGCCCAGGCGCGGGCCCACCCTAGGACGCGCCTAGGGGGTGCAGCCGCCCTGTGGTGCCCCTCCGTCTCCTCTGGACTCCGTGTTCTCCTCGATGAAATATTGACTTTGGCTTTTGTCCCATCCAATTCCAAGAATATTTCCTTACTAGATTTTCTGGAACTAAAAACAACAGAAAAGAGGCAACTGGCACTGTGGCAACTTGTTAATAGGTTAGTACCATAAGACATATGAAAAGCACATTAAAGTGTGGACAAAGCAAAGCAAAATAGATACTAAACAAGCATGGAACATCAAAAATTATAGATACGTTTTCGACGTATCATCTACGCCGACTAGCGCGTTGCCGGGTTTCGCCTCACGTGCCTACGACATTGTTGCGTGGCGCCTCGGTCGCCCGTGGGCCTCAATGAACTTCGACGACGTCAACTTGCTTGAGGAGGCGGAGTTTGTCGCGCCCGCGCCACGCCTTGTGACCGAGGAGGACTGTCGTCGTCACCGCTAGGCACAGCGGCGGCACGCCATTGACGAGATTCACGAGCGCACCATATCCGTGTGTAAGTACGAGTTCCCGCAGGACGTCCACGCGGAAGAGGAGTTCTACTCCGCGAAGAGGGCCGAGAGGAGGACGAAGAGGGCAGAACATCGTCAGAAGAAGGCCTTCATCAAAGCCTAGCTGGAGGGCCCGTCGATGATCGACGACAACGATTAGAGGTGGGATGACCTCTGGACTAAGTTCGACGATTATCATAAGTTGATTTCCCCACTGAGTTGATCAATGGTCAATATCTTTTTTGAAAAAAATATTGCATGTTTCTAGTTTGATTTTTTTTCGTGAAAGCATTTCATACATATTAATCTGACTTGTCACCATTTATAGCCAAGTAAGTTTTCATAGATTGTGGTATAGGTCATCGGTTTTAATTATCCATATTAGCTCAAGTAATACCTTTTCTTCCAACCATGTAATCAACCGAACATTGTACCAAATTAAATGTGTATTTTTTCATCATGATATGACAATTAAACATCTTTTTCAATGTAATTTCGCAAGATCTATTTGGTCAGTTACCCAAATAGCTTCAGGCTTGTAGATCTATTTGGTCAGTTACCCAAATAGCTTCAGTCTTGTATTCACCGCGTAGCATTGCCAATATTTTTGAAAATTGGTTACATATGATAGATCACAAGTACAAAACACTTATTAGTGTCATAGTGATTGCCATTATATGGTAACTATGACCATACATAAATGATAAAGTGTTTAACGATAAAAAATTATTCTCTCTTGCAGGTTACCAGTGTATCAGTACCCTACGGTCATGGTCGTCCCTATATCGCGAGGAGTTTTACGAACTATTTACAGAGGTGTGTACACAACTAGAGGATACAGCGCGAGACTTATTTACCAGTCATGAATGACAGCATAATCTTCGGATCGTCCCTTCATCCTAGGCGTTTTTACAATTTCTCAATATGATATGTAATTCGTATGTTTTATTTTTATGATACACTAGACTTTTATTGGTTGTGTTCATCTTGCAATGCAGAGACTGGGTGTAAAACTTAAAAAAATTAGTAATAAAAGCATCCTTTATCGAAAACCCGAAAATCGTACTGTATAGGCATACTGTTACACTGAGAAACAAATACCAGCGTAATTTCATTACGGTTTGTATTGCATAATTTTTTAACAAAACACCTTCATCAAAATTTCACCCTCCAAGTTGAGGGGTTGCCAACTAGTCAACTACTCTCTTGCAAACGTTCACTTGACACTACTAGAAAAAGGGTCTTCGGTTCGATGTGAACAACACCAGCAGTCCTGGCCTGTCACAGCCCGCGACTAGTGCTAGCACTAGTCCCGGGCCGTGAGGCCTCTAACGGCTAGAAACGGCCGTAGTCACTAGTCCCGGGTCGGATCAGATCTCTAGTCCCGGTCTGTAATACGGCCTGGGACGAATAACCTAGAGCAGGCCAGCTAGTCTTTTCGTGGACTATTAGTCCCGGGTCGTATCACGGCCTGGGACTAGTTTTTCACCACTATATATTCTGCTTCCGGTCCTGCTGCCTTAAAGCATATGGTGGCCATTTTTCTCAAAGAAGCAAGCGAGTTCATGCCATTTTTTTCTCAAGATTTAGTTTGCAACCTCTAAATCCAAAGCTTTAAAAGGTTAGAACTTCATTCTTTCATCTCTTATTGCTACTTTATCTCTATAATGCTCTAGAAGTATATATAGAGATATGGATCAATGCATGCATGCTCTAGAAGTAGAAGGATTTTGGTATATATGTGTAACAAATTTTGATTAAGCACATAGTTACTGAAAATTGAAATGTGTAATTTTAGAATTTCAGAGCTTAGAATGAAATGAGGTTTTCACTGATAGAACAATAATAAAAAACTTCACATTTATCATATTGATTGTTTTCTCCCTGTCACAAATTGGTGCATGTAAATTTTTCAAAATTCAAAATTAATGCTCTAGAAGCTCTTAATATAACTTGTAATAATTTTATCATGTTGTATAATGGTTTTTGATATACTTTTACTATAATGCAGATGGTCCAGGAATGGATGTAAGGTACTGACCTACGCTCTGGCGAGTTCATTAATGGCGTGCATGAATTCATCTGTGTTGCTGATGCAAACAAGCGCAATGGTTTTGTATTCCGTCCATGTAGTGGATGTAGGAATCAGAAGGATTACTCTGAGTCAAAAACCCTTCACAGCCACCTGTTCAAGTCCGGCTTCATGCCCAGTTATAATTGTTGGACTAAGTACGGAGAGAGAGGGGTTATAATGGAAGACAATAAAGAAGAGGAGGAGGATGACAACTATCATGGTTTCCCTGAGTACGGAGATACTTCCATGGGGGATGCTGAAGGGGAGGATGAAGAAGAGACACATGATGAACCCGCTAATGATCTTGGTCGGACCATTGCCGATGCACGAAGAGACTGTGAAACTGAAAAGGAGAGGGAGAAGTTCAATCACATGTTAGAGGATCACAAAAAGTTGTTATACCCAAATTGCAAAGATGGTCTGAAAAAGTTGGGCAGCACACTGGAATTGCTGCGATGGAAGGCTGAGTGTGCTATATCTGACTCCTCGTTTGAAAAGTTGCTGGAAATGATGAAGAATATGCTTCCAAAATGGAAGAAGAAGTACATCAAAATGAGTGTGCTATACCTGACTCCTGACATCGCTACGCCTGAAGGCCTTACGAAACTAGGAGATGTCAAGTGCAACATCATTCTATGGAAGAAGTACATCAAGTTTCCAGGCTCGGAGCCAAGGACACCGACTCCGAGGAATCCAAGTCCACCCCACATCGAATATCGTCAACCTCCAAGTCCACCCCAACCCGATTATCGTCAACCTCCAAGTCCATCCCGCCCTGCTGACGATCGCCGCAGCAGGAGTACATCAACTCGATCTCCGCCTCCGCGCAATACTCGATCTCCGCCTTTGTGCAGTACTACTACCTCGTCGAAGAAACGAAAGGTCGACGCTCCCCCGCGCCCCACATCGAAGAAAGGTCAAACGGCGAAGATAGTCGACATCCCGCCGGCCCTTCCAAAGAGACCTTATGACAAGACCGATGAGGAAACTAACGCGGATGTGGCTGCCCAAGTTAAGGAACATTTTTCACCTAAAAAGCCCGAGCCAAAGACAGTATATGATGAAAAAACCAAAAAGTAGGCTAAGTCCTTTCTTGAGCAACCACCCCAGATATCGATGAATCTGGAATCAGACTATGACCGGGAGATTATTAAGCAAGCACAGAAGAAAAAAATCATAAGTGCAAAAAGCGGGAAGCAAGTTGCCCAGCTCGGAGCACAAAAGAATCAATCGGTCGCCCCGCTTAAAGTCATTTCAGACCTCGACAAGGCCTTCAGAGCTGAAATGGATATGGACATGCAAATAATAGACCCCAGAGCCCGTAATAATGTTACACTAATGGGCATCACTGTATCGTAGGCCAAAGCACTTGCTACCGAAGAAAATATGTTTCTTGGTCAATATTTAGGCTATGAACATACGCCAGTGGGTCAGATAGTACGGAAGTATGTCCAAGGGAAGCCTCTAGTCAGTAATGAGGAGCTCACGCGTCTATCCACACATATGCGAAATCTGCACGAATGGTACATGTCGCAAGCAGAAAAAGCATCAGAAAGATTGGTTTCTGATGGACGTTAGAAAGGAGCATCACTTCAAACCATACTCGATACAGGTTCAAATGACCGAACTGTTTCAGTTATACAACCAGCGCGCCCTCGACAAATCTATTATTGGTTGCTACTGTTTGTAAGTGATTTATTTCTATAATTAAGTTTGTAGCTCAGCTCGTCCATTGCATTTAATATATTATCCTAACTATATATCCTTTTGTATGATATTATATTCTGCAGAATGAAGATGCTTGAATGCAAAAGAGCTAGAAGATATGACGTTGGGTTCATTGACCCATATATCGTTAATGAATATACGTTAAAGAATTACCCCAAGGACGTGGAGGCAGACCTGTGCAGGTTCTTAACCGAGAATAATTTTGTTAAGGAAATACTATTTCCTTACAACTTCAAGTGAGTGTTTCTATCTTGTACATATTTTATTTTTGCTTACTCGATGAGCTATGCATGTATGCTTATGTAAACGTCCGCAGATTTCACTAGATCTTGCTAAACATTTAAGTTGACAAGTCCCTAGTTGAAGTCCATGACTCATTAAGTTGGGACCAAGAGCAGTGGAGCGACATGAAAGCAATGCTCCATAAGTAATTTCAATCATTATCACATTATATCGGCCTCTTTCGTTCATTTCCTGATATCAAGTAACTAATAACTTCTTTGTTATTTTCTTTGCCGAGCAGGTGTTGGACACGATTCAGACATAAAATACCAGGTCCATTCGAAGAGAAGCTAACTTATAAAATGGCAAAGAGTTTACAGCAGCCACCGGGAACTCATTTATGTGGATACTACGTCTGTGAGTACATCCGCGAGTTGACCAGTGAGCGAAAAGTTGACTCACATTATATTTATGGTTTACGGGTGAAACTAGAGCCAGACCAGCGCATAAGAGCAATTCAAGAGGAGCTGGTGGGATTTATGATGAAGGAGGTACTTGATGTACATGGAGAGCATTATGTGAATGACGTGGAACTCGATTTGCCTTAGTGATCTCCATGTAGTTGATATGATATATATATATATATATATCATTTAATTTCAAAACATTTCTTTCTTTTGATATATATATCATCAATGTATGCTTGCAAGGGATCGATTAATTATATAGATGCATCAACGTGTACTGTGTATGTACTAGCGTAGAGTATGTGTACTTAAATATATGTTTGAAATTATAGTGAAACATAAAACGAAAAAGGAACGAAATGGCAAAAAAAGGAAATACACAATCTCTGCCGCGACAGAGAAACACACAATTCTCTGCCGCGGCAGAAAACCTTATTGTCCCGGGTGGTGTTACGGTCCGGGACTAGAGGATTTCCGCCCCCCCCCCCCCGCGACGCTGAAACAGCCACGTGGTTGTTATCAGTCGCGGGCCGTAGCGAGCCGGGACTAGAGTGGAAGGGCTTCTAGTCCCGTTTTGGCAGTTCCGGGCCCAAAACCGGGACTAAGCCAGTTGCGGTCGGGAACTGGAGGCCCTTTTTCCACGAGTGTGAAAGTAGTTAGAAGATCAACTAATCATCATAATAAACACCGAAAGCATGTTTGCTAACAAAATTGCATATTACGATGTATGATAACATATTAATAACTAATGGTTTAATCAGCTGGCCATTGTAACCAACTAGTACTATGGAATTTACTAATGATATAACTCAATTAGCAGCTACTGATTGCTCTTGCTACTCTTAACCTGACCTTTGGTATCTGGTTCCTCTATCGGGATATCCACATCGTATTGCATATCTGCCAAGAGCTCTTCTATCGTGCACCTGAAGTTATCCCCGTTCATAAGCATCCGAAGGTCGTCGTCGTCGGGTATGGGGAGCAGGCAGGGGCTCGCCGCCGTCTGCTCCTGCTGCTGCTCGTACCACACCTGGAACTCGTCATCCAGGTAGTCTCCAGCAGCCGGCGCTGACAAGGGTGAAGGCGGGAACATCTTCAGCGGCTGCTCACTCGAGTCTGCAGGCTCTGGATGCTGCTGCGACGTTAGCAGGTCATCATGCGCAACGGCTGCTGGCTCTGACGCCGTTGACGGTGCCAGCGGAAGAGGCAGCGTGAGCGCATTGTCCCAATCTGCAAGATCCATGTGGTTGACGGCCTGCTGCTGTGGCGACATAGGGGTGGCGGTTGCCTGCAGAGAGAGCGCCTGCTGCTTCGGTGATGTCGGTGAGTAATTCACGGTGGTTGCCGGCAGCGAGGGCGACATCAGCAGTGACATCAAAGGCCCAGGCGGCGAACCTGCGTGCACCTGCCCCAGCGGGTTCGCAGCTATCGGCGTCTCCCAGCTGCTTGGCCCCGGTGCCGACGCCGCGGCACCGAATGCGTCCTGGTGGTAGTAGCCATGTGGTTGCCAGACTCTGGCTTGCGCCCATGCCTGCGATGTCGAGGCCGTGGACATCCCTCCGGACGTCGGATCCGGTGATGGCAGTTCCTCCCACTTCGGAGTACCATTGGATAATAATGTATCAACGTCCTCGCCTGCCTCCTTGTTCTTCTTCTTGTAGAGGTGGTACAGGGCCAAGTCCGCAACCTGCAAGACACAAGGCGGAAACACAACCCTACTATCACATATTTTTCAACGGGAAAAGACATGAGGGCATTCACATATTTTATAAAAAAATGCAGTTTCAAGAACTAATAATCTACTGTAACACAATGTAAGGGTCTCTTTTTGGCTCAAACAAATCTAATAATAGGAATGTTTGAGAGATTCTATTCAATATGGATTTTTTATTTATTTTAAGACTAGTTTGTCTCGGTAGGATTGCAAACCAAATGAATTTTCCAGTAGTCTACTTCACATGCAATTCGAAAGTTATACTATATTATGGGTTACATGATGAATGAAATTGAGAGCTCTGCTCCTCCTATAAACATCATAAAGATACTCATGTAATTCTGCATGGACAATCTAATTGGGTTGTCAATTAAAACTCAAAAGGATTTAAGTGTAAACAACATGCATAATCCATCAAGTTTTTTAGACGATCGACATTTGTAGGACCTTCATACTACCACATATACGATTAAGAATCACACACACACACAATCTACAGCTATCATACCAAAAAGATCTAGGCTTAATTTACAGTTGCAGAAATATAGAAAGTGTGCATAGTAACACTACGGGAAACAGTTATTTGTTGTGTGGCAAATCCACACGGCAACATAGGAAATCGGCTACTATTCACAATACTTTTTTTATTTCTTTAAGTGTCAATCGATTTTGAATTTTATCTTTTATCTTGAGCCACATTGTACATAATGTTGTATAAGATTGGAAAGTTCCACTTTTTTGGTAATCTAATATAACAGTGGCAGCGTCGCAGAATAAAATCGATGTTGCAACACCACATACTCTTTCAAATTTGAGTAGAAATATGTAGAAACAGTTAGATTGATAACGCAAAAATAACAATATTAGATTTCTCATGAAAAAATTATATACCTATAGAAGTAATGGTCAATGTACATATGGTAGGAAATTCGTATCACATGCTTGTGATAAGCATGTATCTACACGCGAAAACACGTCAGATACGTGTGTATCTAGAAAAAAATCTGTGACAAGTATTCGGGGTGAAGGGAATACATATTCATGAAAACAGATCAAGTCTGTGTTAATCATGTGAGTTCTTAACGCATACGCCCATGTTGATACATGTCTATCTCTGAACCCAATTGCGTCTTCTATATTTTCTTCTTCTTCTTTTTACCGTGCAGGCAAAAAAAAGAACCAGATTCTGACCCTCGCAACGCCTTTATTTTCACCAACACATGTACAAAATCTCCCTCAGACTATACTTTTCCTGATGAGAAAGTTCTAAATTTCAATTGCCACTTACAGAAGAAACATATATACTAGTAGCTTAACTTGCTTGCCTTTTCTTCCAAAAGTAACCGTGGGAACCATATTAATAGTTAGCCACTTGTGATGACTTAGACTTCTCAACAAAGAAAAAAACTTGTAGTGATGACTTATTTTGATATTGTGATTGTGTGTACTTTTGGTTTCTCAAAAGAAAAAACTGGCTGTTAAAATCAAAAGCGGAATCAGAATAATAGGTAATTTAACTAAGCATATTTTGTGTGATCCAGCGGCTCGTGTATTTCACTCGAAGCTCGATCAGCCACATGAACAAACGGGAACGAAATAACCCGTACGTGGAACCATGGATGGATGTTTACCTTCTTGTGTGGTCCAGTGCTCAAGGTGAACTCGTGCATACCCCAGTCAGTCTTGCCGGTGTCCTCGGGTGACTTCCTCTTCTTCTCGTAGAAGACCATGGTGAGCTCATAGCCGACCTCGACGCCGCCATGCTTCATGCTGGTCACCAGCTTGCCGCCACCCGAGGCCTTCCAGTTGCCGCCGTCCTTGGTGACGCGCACCGGCCGCGCCCTGTCGCCGCTGCGTGGCGTCGGGAACTCCCTGCGGCTGAAGAAGTAGAGGCTCCCGGCCTCCTTGTACGCCTTGTACGTCTCTGCATGCTCCATCGATTCGATCAAATACGTGCATTGAGGGCGATGGCAACAGGTCGATTTGATGATTAAAAGCGCTCGATCGTCACATTATCGGTGTTAGAGAAAGAAAAACGAGTGGAGGAGGTGGGGGGTGGTGGTGGGTGCGTGAGAGTACCGTGGAGCTCGTCGGGGTGGAAGTCGAGGATCCTGACGTCGTGGAAGATGTTGAGAAGCGGGTACGGGAGAGGGCGGCCGGCGATCTTGTCCGCCAGGAGGCTGATGAGCTCGGGGGCCCGGGGAACGAAGCGGTACCCCTGCGGGTACCCATGCCGGTTCCTCCCGCCGTTGTCCGAGACCGCGACGACGTTTTTCTCCATCACGTGAGCCGTAGTCGATCGGGCAGGGTGACGGCGCCGAGTGGAACTCGGCGACGGACGGGCGTGTTCGACGGGGCGAGAGAGGAGGGAGGTATTCGACGGGGCGAGAAGAAAGAGAACGATGTGCCTGTGCGCGAGGGTCCTTGTGGCTCCCGGTGGGCTCTTTAGGCGCGTGCGCGCTTGATTTGATTTTTGAATCTGCTTCGGTCTGCCTTTGAGGTTTTGAGCTGCCGGAGTCGATGAGGACTCAGATCGAGTTGGAAAAAGGATGGGATCAGGACTGAATTTCGTTGAATTTGGAAAATTGTTGACCAAATTTAAATTTAAATATTTTTACCGTCAATCCCAGGTAAAAAGTATTCTCTCCTATCAAAAAAAGATGTACAAATTTAGCCAGATCAACATGTTCTAAGTGTGACCAACTATATAGAGAGAAAAATATAGACATCTATCATCATAAATATTACTTACTATATTTTTTCAATGTTGTAAATATTGCAAACCAATTTGTGGTTGGGTGGCTAGCAGGCTGGTTGTACCCTCACTCCACCAAAGTTCAAATTTTAGGGTTGACACTGTGTGTTGCATAAAAATGGAATATTCTTTCAGTGGGAAACAATGTTTCCGTCGTCAGCGAGGCGTTCGTGGTGACTTCGCCAATCTTAAGACCCGATCCACCGGCTCAGTCTCTCGGAGGTGCTCATAGAGGTAAGGTGTGTGTGTGTCTCCGTTCATAGGGGTGGGTGCATGTACGTGTTGTGAGCATCTAAGATTATACTGTGTTTCTCAAAAAATATAAATATCGATCAAATTTAGCAATCTTTGACTTTTAACTAAATTTATATGTCTTATTGGAGAGGCTATTTGTGTGGCCACCACAAACATTGAATTTATCACCATCATTGGGATTCTAAATCATCGTGAGAAGTAGGAGACGATGATTTGTCTATTTCTGCGTGCGGATGCATACCTAGACGGTGGCGTAGCTTGACAGAGATTGTTAAGGGGCCAAAAAACACCAATCATGTTTCAATTTCGAGTATCTTTACATATTTAATTAGTCAAACAATTATGGGCATGTTTAAGAAATTTTCTGGAGTATGGGGGCATGGCCCCGTTGGCTCTTCTAGCAGGGAGGTTGTGCGCGTGTTTGATTTGATTTTGAATCTACTTCGGTTTGCCTTTGAAGTTTAGATAAATCCAATCGAGTTGGGAAGATGTTGGATCAGGACCAAATTTCACTATTTAGAAAATTATTGAACAAATTAAAACTATAATTTATTGTAGTTTGAATTTGAGGTAAAAACTACTCCCTATGTTTCAAAAAATAGATGTATAAATTTAGCCACAAGTCAAGTTGTTTTAAGTATGGCCAATTTTATAAAGCAAAATATAAACATATAATAAGTATCACTAGATCCAACATAAAACATATTTTTTTGGTGTATTTATAAAATATTGTAGATGGCATATTTTCTTCCATATATTTGGTCAAACTTAGTAAAATTGAATTTTGACTAAATTTATAATGCCTTATTGGAGGTATCATTTAGGTAGCCATCAAAATTACTGAATTCATTAATATCATTGCAATTTTAAACTAGAATCGATGGGAGCAGGAGATAGGAATCGGTTCATGTGAATTTGTTTATTTCTTTATGCACATGCACACCTAGACACATATAGTTGGCTAGTGGTATTTTGTGAAGAAAGGTGTTTGGTGGTGGCGGGGTAAGAGGAGGAGGAGAGGAGTCCGCGGACTAGAGGCATTTCTAGGAGATCATGGTCGGCATGGATGGATCCACTATTGGTCAAGGGTGTACAGATGAACATCTAAAATATTATGCAACAAGTTTTATTTGTAGTGCACAATGGACATATGTAGCATATGTGATATTTCTTAGCATGTATATGTAACATTTTGCCATCTAAATCCAGCTCAAACCTCAAATTAGCAAATAGCAGAGCTGGCACAGAGCCCATTTTATGTTTTTCGCTTGATGTTTTCTGTTGGCTAGAATATGAACACCCAAAGTTATATTTGTGGATACGCCCCTAATGGTCGAGGTATAGTCATCTCCAAGAAGACATGAGTTGACTTTACAACATCTCGAGAGCAAACTGGGGCACGTACCTGCAGAGGCAATTTTTCATGATCCTGTAGAGGCAATTTTTCCATGATTTGTAGAGTGCGTGATGACTGCCGCAAAGTTAGGGAGAGGCGACAGGGTGCACGTGAAGAACAAGAAGTATGAAAGAGTGGCTGCTTTAACCAAATTTCTCTAAATACATGTACAACATAAGGTGTTTAAAGAGATGCTATAATACAACTATTTCTCTAGGCTATGCCTCCTTGGAACTGCCAATTCGGTCGTTCCCACGAAGCTACCCTCATTTTGTGCTCCAGCGATGCAACATGGTACATGAGGTTGCTTCCGCTCAATGTGTTTAATCTACTTCATCTCATCTCTTATAGTCAATTCAGCAATGCTTCGATTTAAAATAAGTGCTACACAAAAAAAGTTGCACATCGACGATATGATTCCATTCACGTGATCGGTTCCAACTTCTGTTAATGCTGAACCTTTAATTTTATGTTTATGTTTTAGAAGAATTTCCTCAAATTAATGGCACAAGGTCAACTGTTTGAAATTTCCTTTAAAGAGTAGCTTCGCCTCACCATTCCGCACAACATGTGTAGTATTTTAGTTTCAATGGTCATAGGCGAATATATTTATATCTCTCTACTATACTATAGGTGTTTACTTGTGCCTGATCATGTGGGTCTACTCTTACGTGTCCATGTGTGTAGCTCAACCTCTCACTTGTCTCTTGATCGATCCACCATCTCATGATGCGGTCTACATGAAAAAGTACGAGTCGATGTGATCTCATTCCGGAAATCGACTTTGAGGCTCGTCAATAGTAACTTACAATTTGGTATTTAAGTTTGGACTTATTTTATACGAATTAATTCATCAAATTCATCTTAACAATTAGCAATTTTGTCCTTTTATACAACTCTTGTGTTGTAAGTTTTTTGTTTCAAGGCATATAAACATAATTGTTAATGGGTGGTGGTGTTACATAAGTGTACCATATAGATAAGAGGTGAGAGTAGCGTCAATTTGGTCTGGCTGATTTGCATGCATGCAACCAAACTTGCTACACGACATGGTCCCAACAGACCGCAAAGATCGGCCCAAGCAACCAATCACGTCTATATAGTTGCCATGTTAGTCCAGTTCATTCAACATGATAACAGGATATTGTTGCCATCTTAGAGACAACAGCCGAAGGTTAAAGTGGAGCTTGTCTTGACCAAGCAGTTGTATAAACATGTATGTATTCATCATCATCGTTAACTTTTTCTCTTCTATAAAAAAATCCATGTAACTATAATAGCATTTTGTTCTGAATTTATACAAATTTGTGTCTTTTCTGTTAGATTTAAAAATAAAAGTAGTTCTGACATGGATATGTCCTACGGATACCTGACATTGGCCTACCCGGTCTAGCCCAGTGAAGGCCCATATGGATACTTGCTGCAAACGTAAAGACCAAGGAGACTCTGGATGGCCCAAGCTCGGGGAAAGTTCGGATCCTTGGAGAACACGGTCAAACTGTAGATAGAATCTTAAAAGGAAAAACCCTAATTTGTAACCGACTCGACCTACCCGAGACCTGACCTCCCCATATAAAGGTCAGGGCACGGCGAGGAGCTCTCTCTACTCTCATACACACACCTCACGCTAGATTGTATCTGCGCACCCTTGTAACCTTCGGTTTCGCCATCAATCAAGAACAAACAAGCAGGAGTAGGGTTTTCCCTCCGGAGGCCTGAACCTAGGTAAATATCGTGTCCCCTTGTTGTGTGTCTGCTAACCATTTCGCGATCTCTAGCATCCCCATCTTCTCCAAACTCAAGTCCATAACAATGGGCATTGACGAGTCGAACCCTCGTCAAGTTTCGGTAACTATTTTTCTGGTTAAGTATATACAAAACCTTGGAACTCCAAAGGAACAATCTAGGGCGTGTTTGGTAGACCGTCTCATTTTTTAGGCTTGTTGCATCTAGCCCCTGGTGGGCATGTCCACGCGAAAATGGTCCTTGGGCCAAGTTGTCTATTTTGTTTGGTTGCCTAGTTTTTTAATGGCTGCATGAGGTGGGAAACAATCTCCAGTTTGTTTAGTAGGTTGTACACAACTCTTTTTGGCTAAGATGATGTAAAGTATTTGTGTTTGGTTTCCCACTTGATGATGCATATGATTATCATGATCCAAAGATGGTGAGCTTACCATGTCATTGCATATTACATCCAATCATAGAGAGAAATCCAAAATAGGATCCTAAAGATCACCACAAGCTATTGGAAATATGTCTTAGAAGCAATAATAAAGTTTTATATTTCCTTGTTTATGATTCATGTTTATTGTCCATGCTATAATTGTATGTATTGGAAACTAAATACACATGTGGATAAGTAAACAACGCAGAGTCCCAAGTAAGCATCTTCTGCTAGTTCGTTAGTCAAGCGATGGATAAGGTTTCCTAACCATGAACATGATTGTCACTTGATAATTAGGAGAATGATATGATGGACAGATCCAAATAATAAGCATAGCTTCTGATCGCATCGTCTAGTTTGATTGTTATCGCTTACTGAATATGTCAAGTATAGTTTCCTTAGACCATATGATCATGTTACTCCCGAGCATCGGAGGAATACCTTGTAGGCATCAAACATCACTTCGTAACTAAATGATTATAAAGTTAGCCTTCAAGCAGGGCCGTACCTGATAATTTAGAGGCCCTGTACAAAATTAAATATTTGGCCCTATGCATATACTAGAATTTAACACTCCAGTAAATGCGTTTTTGTTTTTGTTTGAAGTCGCTAAATTGTGGCGAGTTTGTTTTCCATTCAAAAAAAGAACCATAAATTTTACTTGGATTTGATTGAAATATAAATAAAACATAACCGATGTATTCAAGTTTTCTCGTACTATTGTTATCTAGGAGATAATTTGACCGAAAGGCAGTTATTATAACGTCTATCAAAATGAACAATTTAAATATTTTTTTTATAAAAGTGAGGCCGTAACCTTTTTATCTGAGAATTACAACCTCTCTTTGAAGAAAGATGACATCTTAGGATTATCAAATATAGTACTACATTTTACTATTACTATATACAATTTATTATTGGTCAAGTGATATACTAACAATAAAATGGGTGCACTATGGAGAAAATGTTTATGTGTTTTTACTAACAAAATGGATGCACTATGGAGAAAATGTTAGGATCCGACAACCCGGGCCTTGTTAAATAGAGGAACTACATATTGATGAAAAATCTTGGTCTCATTTAGTAACTGCTACTCAAGTTGAAACTTGAAAGTTGCCAGTTCTAAAAAAGACTTAAAATTGCTGCTATCGCTTTAGCATTCCTAGTTACAAAATCCCTTGAGTGTTGTTGTTTGAATCGTGTATGTGCAGTTTCGAAAGACTCACCACTCTGCATCATGGAGGAGACAAAAAAAAGGGGCCCTGTCTTGGAAATTGATATCTGGTTGGGTTTTCTAGGAGTATAATTATTCATTGTATAATCTCTTGATTAATGATTATACTAAATGGACACTTAGAAAATAGGGCCCCAACCAATCGGAGGCCCTGTGCAGGTGCACACTCTGCACTTGCTTGCGGTACGGGCCTGCCTTCAAGTATATCTGATGGTGTCTGTTGGGTTGCGTGAGTAAAGATTGGGATGCGTTCCTTCGTGTGACGTGGTGTAAGATATCTCTGGGCCCTCTCTGTAGTATAACATCCAAGAGTTCTGTGACTAATGTGATTGGTCATAAGGATCCTATACCACGGTGCGAGTAAAGAGAAATTTCCGGTAACGATATTGAAATAGGTGATGCCCACGATCCAATCTTGGGCAAGTAATATATCGTGATACAAAAGGAATCTTATACTAGATTGATTGAATCTTTGACATTATGGTTCAAACGAAAAGAACTTTGTTAAATGTGTAGGAACCACTATGGACATACTGGTCCCACAAATTGTTATTGATCGAAGAGGTGTCCCGATCATGTCTGCATGTTCTCGAACCTATTGGGTCACACACACTTAGCACTTTGGGGTCACTAGTCTTTGTTTAGAATGTGTATGGTGTAAAAAAATTGTTGTTTTGGAGTCTCTAGTGAGATCCTTGATATCACAAGGAGCTCTGAAATGGTCTGAGGATTAAGATTCATGTATGGAAAGTGTTCTCTAAGGATTTAGAAAAGTTTGGGATTTTTTCCAGTGTTGTACCAGAAGCTTGTAAAAGGGTTTCAGTGGAGCACCAGTGGGTCCCACCTATCCGGAGGGGCCACCTAGGACCAAGAGGGGCACCCTGGCCCTAGATGGCCTAGGGCGCCATTGCCCCTATAGGCCCATGCGGCGAGGGGAAAGGCGAAACCCTAACTCGGGGGAGTTTCCCCCTTCTTGGAGGAGGGATAAGGGGGTGGTCGCTCCACCACCTATATAAGGAGGGAAAGGTGCAGGGTTCGGAGCACTCCTTCCTCCCTGGCATTGCCTCCCCTCTCCTTCTCTCCCATTCATGCTCATGTTCTTCTATTCCGTCTTAGGAGAAGCCCTGTAGATTTCTTCTTCCACCATAGTAGCGATGTCATTGTGATGTCGTATTCTTGCGGATATCTTCTATCTCCCTTGCGGTATCAAGAAGGAGGTTACATCACCACAACGGAATGTGTGGATACCGCGAAGGTGTCGTCCTTTCTGTAAAGGATCTAAAAGGTCAAGATCTACATCGGTTTGAACTAACGCAAGAGAACGACTACATCATCCATGATCTCTAGATTGTTAACCACTCGTATTCTTTGAGGGTAAGTAGATTATATGTATTCTACTTGTTAATTTCATATAGTAGATTAGATCTTGTAGGGTTCCCTCTTGCTATTTCGTAGAAAAAATGGTTTCCATGCAATGAACCCATCACAAGCAGGCATACGATGCTGAGATCTCTCATCCTACTCTCTCGAACCTGATAAGCCATTACCATAGCTAGAACAACCATAGCCTCAGGTGCCAGAGCTTGAGGTTCCATAGCTTGATTATCCATACTCTCTTGATCATCCAAGAAATGGTGGTACTCCTCCTATGCCTTCTCTCTAGCTTGGTATCCTCTATAGTTGTTGTTTGAGAAACCATTGAATTTATCTTGGAAGATCCTCCATGAATCATACGCACATGGGAGTCTCCCTATGTAGACCACATACCACTAAGATGAAATAGGCGAGACAAGTTAGGTACATCATGACAAACATGAATTAAATCATAGGAGACCATGAAAACTTCACAGCGGGTCATAAACTAAGAGGAGCATGCATGGTCATTATCAAAATAGGATTACAAGTTCATCCTATAGCTATGGTGTCAATCTACCACAACATCAAAAGAGGGTGGCATCCTACCACCGCATCAACAAGTTCACCATCGCAAGAGGGGTTAGTATACACCACCTCGTCATTATAGTCCATAAGAAATTTGCAATACCTAGCTACCACGAAAATATACATCAACATCATCTTCATCACTGGCATGCATCCCCCCTAGCCCCCCCCCCCCAAAAAACCCAAGCTCTACAGCTTTTCGTAGTACTTGCCCAGGTAGGTCCTAATCCACGACACCCTTTGTGGCTCAACCATGCTCACGAAGGTTGTACATTGGGCATTGTTATCAACAAGGTGGTTGAGAGCCACCATGAGAGACTCCTCAGTGAATCAACCATGTCCATGATGGCCCTATAGAGATCAGGGTGCATGTCAGTTGGCTTGTTCTCCTAGATGTCCTAGGCGACGTACTTGACGGTGGA
The DNA here is from genome assembly GCA_916181665.1 of Avena sativa. Taxonomy (NCBI): domain Eukaryota; kingdom Viridiplantae; phylum Streptophyta; class Magnoliopsida; order Poales; family Poaceae; genus Avena; species Avena sativa. The sequence continues at coordinate 294,593,209 of OV702296.1, forward strand.
TGTCATGATGGTGAAGGCCATGAGCTTGTCATCAGAAAGCGAACCCTGCTTCCTCTTCCCTACAGAAGCTGGCCTATCAGGAATGCCGACGGCTGTATTCTTAGGGCCATCGAGGATCACTGTGTCCGACTCCTGGGTGCCCTGATCATTAGGTCCAGGTGTTTCTGGAGGTGTCCTGAGTGCCTGCCTTGAGCCCATGGCGTACTTGCCAGTGGCTAGGCCGAACAAGAAGATGATATACATCTCAGATTAGTTGGGGATGGGCACGTTCAGGAATTAAGTGTCCTTGGGATGATCCAACGATTGCAAGGGAGTATTCGTTGTGCATAATCATGAATGTTCATGGTGTGAAAGAAATGTGCAAGTCAGTGTGCTAACCGTGACATGCCCGAGATAGTGGTCACTCTCCAGGATGATAGTTTGGGTGTCTTCACACCATCGCTCAGATCCCTTAGCCTGCTAATGGTGAGCTACCTGACCCTTCACTTCCTCAGGTGATTGTACACCTGAGCGTGGCTATAATCATCTCCACAATGCTCAAACAGAGCCTTTGCAAAGGAAGTAAGATGGACTTCCTTGAAACCCTTGTCAGTTTGAATGCCACTTTTGATCATCTTGCACATTTTCTCAAGGACGAAGGTCGACATGAAGGGCAACCATTTCATGGTACTCTTCATTGCAGCAGCCTTCTCCACCATGTTGCCCTTGTGCGCCTTCTAGGCCTTCTTATCCTTCGCAATCTATGCGCAACCTGCGTAACAAAACCTTTGTCACTAGGGTCTGCACTGGATTGTGGTAGTTTGTTGCAACGCATTGCAAGACCTGCACTTCATTCTCAAGTTGTGGCTGAGAATCATCCAAAAACGATAGGATATGTGATTCTCCAAAGGGGACCAAGGCCTAAGTAAAGTTATCACACATGGGGTCCTACATTCGACACGGACGACAACACAATGTAACATAGCACAACAAGCTCTTGATCTACAATGGCAGTATAGACCGATAATCTTAAACAAGCTCTCAATCTACAATGGCAGTAGCTACATATGATCTAACACAAGTTGTAGATCTAACAAGACAGTAGCTACAGATGATCTAACACAAGCTTTAGATCTAACAAGGCAATAGTTATAGATCATCTAACACAAGCTCTATATTTACTTATAGTCACACATGAACTCTATGGCGTGAACGTGTGATTACTTATAGTCATCGTTGGAGGTGGGGGAGAACTCGACTCAAAAGAGGTAGTAGGCATGTCATCACCGTCACCGCCGCCACCGTCGAAACCGGAAATGAGTGTGTCACCTACCGGTTCTCTGACATGATAGTGGAGCTCGAAGGGAAGGGGAAATAGTGGATTTCGAAATGGAGGTGAGAGTTGGGGTATAAATAGAGAAAGGGTTTTGGCGGGACGTGACAGAATCTTTTTCGCCCCAATTTTCTCTTTTCACTGTATCGCAGGCGTGCTCGCACCATCTCTAGATGTGGCCACTCTCGTGCAAGGAATTCCCCCTTTTGCATCTTGGGAGCGCATACAAGGGTGACTCGCTAGAAACGATTGAATCGATAGTTCCTAACAGACCTGGCATGGGGGTACTTTGAGGTTCGCGCGGGCCACAGCATGGAAACCTGGCAGGCAACCAATCAGTCTGATTTCGTCGTCAACGGTTTTCCCTAACCTCAAACGGCCAACCAAACGCGCCCCTAACTGTTCTATCCTGATGTGGTTCGCCTGCTAGATGTTGCAATCTTTTTTGCTCGGTTCTATAACCTTTTTTAGAAAAAGAACCACCGCACTCTTTAAAGGGTGGCTGCTTCTAGGCAAACCTCTGGTTGTCTTTGCATCCTCTACCTCCTTTATCGCTGAGCGAACATTTAGGGGCCTTAGCTGGTGATCTGAGGTGTTTCCCTCTTGATGATGAAGCTCGTCTCACTGGCCGACCCTGACCCCGTTATTTTGGGGCCATATCTACTATTCAGTGTTTGCCTCGATTTGGTACCGCTCGCGCAGCCCGGACGTTGAGAACAAATAAATTCTTCGATCTATTAATAATAATCAGCAAGCGTAAAACAAATCAAATATAATAAAAATTGTAAATAGGTCTTTACCGTAGGCACTAGAGCGAGTTGGAACTTCAAGTTTTAAAATTATGAATTTATACATTTCCTTCGGAATTTATCCATAATTTCCGTGGGTTCCAACTTTGTTTCTACTCCCTCCGTTTGGAACTAACTTACTCACATTTTTCTAGATTCGCATTTGGAAACCCTAATTGTGTGGCCTGCTTGGTGGTGTGCCCGATCGCCGTTGCGGTTCTTTTTCCAGTGATGTTCGAGAAAGCAAAACGAATGGACACGATTCACCACATTCGCAATGCGCCGCCACGCAAAACCGTGGGAGGCGAATGCCGCCCGAGTCGAGTCCGACCGGAACTCACATCCGTCAGCCGCGTCCGTCCAAGTTAAGAAGGGAGCACGGCCCAATCTGCAGCAGCATAGGCACAGCGTCCAAGCAAGTTGCCCGATCGGCACGATCCTGTCGCTAGCCTATATATCTTCTCACGCACACAAACTAGGGCAGTAGTAGAGGGGATTCAACCGCAAGAAAACCGCCGCCACAGTAGTCCAGACTCCAGACATGACCACCACCATCGGAGATCCGCTCGGGCACCCGGGGTTCGCCCGACGAGAGCAGGAGGAGGAATCGGTCGGCGAGGAGCGCTGCGACTCGGACTCCGACGACGACGACGTCGACCGCTACGTGTTCCTCGCGCGCCAGCCCGTTGCGCCGGCAAAGGCCCGGGACGACGACGATGGTGCGATGCCCCGCGGTGGAGGGGGAGGAGGCGGCGGCAACTGTGGGCGCAAGAGGCGTCCCTCGGGGATCTTGGCCCACGCCCCGTCAGCGGCCAAGAAGGCTCGGCTTGCCCTGGCAGCGCCGCGCGCCGCCTCCGCGGAGGAGGAGTCTAGGAGCGAGGAGGCGACGCGTTCCCCGGAACGGTTCCGGGGAGATCTTGATCAGGGAAAGAAGAACAAGAAGCGTCGCCGCTGCGGAGGAGAGCCGCAGGCGGCGCGTGGCAAGGACAGCAAGGCGAGCCAAGGGTCGCAACATCGGCACGTGATGGTGGGGCAGAAGACGTCTGCGGCGGCGGCCGCCGCAGAGGGAGCTCCGTGCAGGCGCTTCCTGTGCAGCATATGCGGGAGAGGCTTCGGCAGCTACCAGGCGCTCGGCGGGCACGTGCACCGCGGCCACACCAAGAAAGCAAAGGACGCGGCGAGTCGCGGGGACGTTGCCGGCAACGGTTGCCGCAACGAGGAGGTGGCCATGGCCGATGGTAATGAGAAGGCCGCGGTGGCGGCGAGCCCTGGGGAATCGGATGTCTTCTGGAAGACGACCCTCCGCGCTGCCGCAGCTTGTCGTCAGGATGCTGATAGCAGCGGTGGCGACAGCAACAGCAACGAGGAGCAGATGTTCATGGAGGCAGCAAACCACCGCGGCCATGGGAATGTAGATGGCGAGAAGGGCACAGAGGGGAAGGCCGCCGTCAGAAGATGCCACGAGTTGGCCGCCATTGGCAATGGGAACAGCGTCCTACGCAAAACGCAGCACAGGTGCGGGGTGTGCGCAAAGGAGTTCCCATCAGGCAAGGCGCTCGGCGGGCACATGAAGAAGCACCGGAAGCTGTCACCGCACAACGATGGCGCTGCTGGTCATGGCCAGGAGAAGACCGCTGTGGCAGCGATCCCCGGTGAATCCGATTGCGGTGGGAAGACGACCCTCCGCGACGCAGCTTTTCGTCAGGATGTCGATAGCTGCAGTGGCGACAGCAACAGCAATGAGGAGATGTTCATCGATGCAGCAAACCACCGCCGCGATTGGAATGTCTTTGGCGAGAAGGTCACCTCTGCAACCAGCCACGATGATGACGACGGCAACGGCAAGTCAGCCGCCATTGGCAATGGGAACAGCGGTGTAGGCGAAACGCAGTACAGGTGCGGGGTGTGCGGACAGGAGTACCCATCACGCAAGGCTCTCGGCGGGCACATGAAGAAGCACCGGAAGCTGTCACCGCACAATGGCAGCAAAGAAGGGAGATCGCCGGAGGTGGCCCGTGGCGCTGGTCATGGCCAGGAGAAGACCGCTGTGGCAGCGAGCCCCGGGGAATCCGATTGTGATGGGAAGACGACCCTCCGCGCCGCAGCATGTCTTCAGGATGTCGATAGCAGCAGTGGCGACAGCAACGGCAGTGAGATGTCCATTGATGCAGCAAACCACCGCGGCGATGAGAACGTCGATGGGAACAGCGCTGTACGCGAAAAGCAGTACAGGTGCGGGGTGTGCGGAAAGGAGTACCCATCAGGCAAGGCGCTCGGCGGGCACATGAGGAAGCACCGGAAGCTGACACCGCACGACGGCAGCAAAGAACGGAGAACACCGGAGGTGGCCGATGGCGCCGGTCATGGCCAAGAGAAGACCGCTGTGGCAGCGAGCCCTGGGGACGCCATAGCTTGTCAGCAGGATGTGCATAGCAGCAGTGGCAACAGCAACGAGGAGATGTTCATCGGTGCAGCAAAACACGATGATGCCGACGGCAATCTTGGGAACAGCATTGTAAGCAAGTACAGGTGCGAGGTGTGCGGCAAGGAGTACCTATCAGGGCAGGCGCTCGGCGGGCACATGAGGATGCACCGGAAGAACGACGGCGGCAAAGAACAGAGATCACCGGAGGTGGACGTGACACCAGATAAGAGGGCTGCTGTGATCACAGGAAACAGGCAGTACACAAACACCCAATACGCCACCCCTTTTAATGGAAGCTTGATCGGTTGGCTGTAGTCTAGTACTAGGGGAAAAAATCTTCATAACTAAATCATCTCTGCTGCTTGTAAACTGTAATGAAAAATTCTGTTGCAAGATTTGTGTACAATTTGTTGGTCATTTAGCTATCTGAAATCATCTTCTTATGTAAAAAATCATGGGAGAAAGCAAGTATTTTACGGGTCAAATAGACCATTTTCCGAACAGAGTACAGAGCGTAAGAATTAGCCATTGGTCGTGTTTACCATCAAGCTCAAGGATGCAGCAACGCGCCGTACCAAGAAACTCCAAAAACTAAAAAAGAAGGAAGATCCCTATTATCATAGCTGGCTGTTGCAATTTTCATCGGACGATTTGTGCACATGCCGATGTTCAAAGGCTAGAGACAATTCTGACATTTAACAACATGCAGTCAACACATATCATGGAATTAGAGAGCTTGATCATTCACACTGTACAAGTGATGGCAATTTGTATGCTGTCTCCAGATGTCATCTCTAATCCATAGGGAGGTGTACAATCAAACAAGATCTAAGACCAATCATGGTGGAAACGATCCATCAAAAAATAATGCTTAAAACAAGGCAATGCTAAGCTAAATGCCATATTTCTCACTTCAAAAAGGACTACATGCTGATTTCCGTTTAAACTAGTCAAAAACTATTGATATGCCTGAGGGTTTTTTACCGAGGCAATATCTTCTTCAGTTGGATAATAAATAATAATGGGGGGCTATCTTAAAAAAGATGAATAGTCGAAGTTCCATCAAAACTTCCTCCAGCCATGTTATAAATCTATGTAGAAAGAATGTCCTCTCCATCCTTTTAGCTTCAAACAAAGCTTCACAAGAAGTTCGTGCAATGGTCTCAAATGATTCCAAGGGAGAGCCTCCAACCTTCAGAGAAGTTCACTGTTAGTGAGGGCAAAATACCCAAATAATAAACAAACAGAATGGAGGAGTCTCCAAGATGCGACTTTGATCATTATCTTTTATATTAAATGCAAAAAAAAGAATCTAGAAAGTACAGAATTGTGAAATGCTTGCATGACAAATCTGAAGATAATATTTTGAGTCACTAAATTTGACAATCTTTCTAAAATATACAGTCAGAGTGAAAAAAAATTGTCTTCGGGCTTTCTAGGAACAGAGGTGGGTATTTGTTGGTGCTTCGAATGCTAACTAAATGAGTAATTAGACATGACCCATAATTTAATAAAACCATGATATGATGTCACATCGGCCTTTCGTAGAAAAGAAAAACAGATAAAGATGGATTTATGCAAGGGAGGCTATAGTAGAAAGAACACCGAGCAAAGACATTTTAACCAAAAAAAAACGTAAAGACTGGAAATCTTATTACTCCTCAAGTTGTTAGTTCAAGCCCATGTAACAACTATGAAAAAATCCCACAGTTTGATTCCATGCTTCCTACGATATATACCAATTATTTTGCATTATAACTTTTAACTCTGATTCATAAAGCCGATAATAGAATCCAGTGGGGAAAAAGAAAGAAAGAAAACAGGATATAACAACCTATATATTTATGCTAGTAATTCAATTTCACTTACCAGCACATGATTGACTGCACGTAAACAGTCATTTGTCTTGAGCATCAGCAAGATTTTCCTTGGTAGTCTCCGGAGGAGCTCCGAGATTTGTGGTAAATATAAGGAAGCATACATCTGTGACCAAGAAACAAGAAGTTAACAACCACGTAAGAGTGGACCATCATCAAGGATCTCAGGTTCGAGAGGCTCTGAAAATAGGTTAATATGTAAAACTTGACTGACAAGAAGGCGCAATTGCCAATCCAATTGACAAGAATGACAACACAAGCACATCTTCAATAAAAAGAGGGAAGCCATGAATCAGTTCCTCGTTTAGCAATTTCAATTCGCCATTATACTACTGTAGGAAAGATAAAGAAGATTTGAGTCCTGGCACTAGTTGAAACAAATAGGACAATCACATCACAAGTAATAAGTAACTTCTTTCGAGTGAAGTGTGAGGACATGTTAATTCTCCAGTGCGCTCATGGGTTACTGAATGTTGTTAATTTGCACTGGTATATGTGGCACATAGGGTGGCCAGTAAAACAAAATAATGCATAACAAAAATCACCTGAACTTCAGAACGATCGGTATTATTCCCATCCAGGACAAGATGACCAACAGATGGGTCAATGACACTTTTCCATGGCTTCATTGTGAGAACACCAGCAAAAAGTGCGTAAAGATCATCCCCAGCACCTAGTCTGACACTGTACTCCTTAATTGCTTTCTCGTCGGCAAGAACAAGCGCCTACATTAAACAGACGTGGTAGAAAATATTGAAGTACTGAATCATGATCAGAAAAGAAGTTGGAATAGCAGTGTCACCTTCCAAAGAGAAGCATAGTTCATCCTCATAGAGTAATCAAGTTCTTTGTAAAGACCATGGTCAAGAAGGATCAGTTGTGGACGTTTCCATCCTACACTCCATAAAATAATTCAGTTAGTGCTGTTATACGGATGTACAACAACACAGAACAATGCAGTCAACTGACCTATCTGACAAATATTGGCAACGTAATCACTCATAAATTCACACATCTCACATAACAAGATGCATCTTGTTGTACTGATCATCATCAGTTAAAGAAGCTACCTACCACTGTTCTTCTCATCAAATGTAAAGGCCAATACTGGTATATGCGCTAATCATTTAATGTAGCATAATTACTAATGACAGAAGATAACTCTGATGCGTTTTAGAAAAAACTAGAATTGGAGAACTTGTTGGATTTATGATGCTAGTAAGCAAGATACTAACCAAACCATTTTTTGCTGTCTTGTGGCAAGGGTCTGATCATCATATTTGCAGCATGGGGATCACAATGAACGAAACCATGCTTGAAAATCATCTCAGCAAATGCTTTATTGACCTGCACAACTGTTAAGTAAGTATCCATAAAGAACTCATTACCACATTTGTTTTGAAACAACTGTACTGTGACAACTTACTAGGTTTGAAACATCAACCGGGCGAATCCCGGTGTCTTTAATGCCTTTAACATCAGTTACCTCCTTGGCATCCATATACTCCATAGTGAGAATTCTTGATGAGCTGAGGTTCCAATAAACCTTGGGGATGTATATGCTGTTCGCAATGTGAGGAGACAACTTTCTGAAGTTAACCAAACATCTTTCACTGTTTTGAGCTTCACACAGAAAATCTAATTCCTGAAAGCATGAAAGAAGTTAGTGCAGACTCCAGATTATGTAACCTGTTCCTTCGCTTTTCATTACAAAGAATAAAAAGTAAAATAAAAATATCACCTAGGAAAGCATACTGATGAGCATAAAATTCAATACGAACAATAGGGAATCATGGACAAAAATTGACAAAATTAATTATGACATGATAAACCATACAAAAAGGATAATGCATTTTCCAGGGGAATAAAAAGAAATTATAATGGATATACTGAAATCCAGGAACCAATGGAAGGTACCTTAGGCGCACTTTCTCGAATTTCATCAACTAACCACCTGCATGGACCAATTTTAGCGGTATTAATGTAAAATGGCACGGCATGAAAAATCAGCATTATTAAAACCTATTTACAGTCAGATTAAAATTACGAAGAATACATACAAATCTTGGGTTGCTGGTGAATAGATAGAGTTTATTTCAACATGCAAACAGATGACATGCATTAAGGACAAACATATAACTTTTTTCCTCACACAAAATGAGATCTTCATAACACATGTCCATGTGCATTTGAAGTTGCAATGTCATTGGTTGAAGCTTCTTTTGAATCCTTGTATAATTTGTTAATAAATGGTTAAAAAATATATGTCATCTTTAGTAATTGATGTTTCTTACAATCACGGTAGAAAGGTGACTCTAAATGAGTGGAATCTTTAGTACTCCCTCCGACCCATATTAGTTGACTTAGATTCATCAAGATACGAATGTATCTAGTCAAATTTTAGTGCTAGACAAATTTAAGTCAACTAATATGGGTCGGAGGGAGTAACTTTGTTTGCAGTGTCAATCACAAAAAAATGGAAGAATTAAAACATTATTCTCTAACGACAAGCATCAAACATGTACTTATTCATAGTGTCCGAACCATAATAAGGAGCTGGAAGATAAACTTAGGTATTTAAATTGCTCAAATAGAGCTGTTAGGCCAAGTATACACAGGAGACATGTGCAATTAAACAAGATGGAAACATCAATATCGTGTTTGCCTAGCTAATGATTTGAGGGAAGGTGTCTCTATCATAACTAACTCTAAACATCCATATAAGACTATAAGCTTTTGAGGTGGTATGTTAAAAAAGGAGAAAAAGAAGGAAGCAAGGTAATAAACAAAGAAAAGTTGCCCCCATTCACTGGTTATACCTGTAGTCAAATGTAGGGAAGACATAATGAAGAGCATTCACTACTAAATCCACAGTGGCGATATCTATTACAGAAGTATCTGTCAAGTGGTCATGTTGAACCTGCAAGTCAAGACAGTGGTCAAGTAGGTGAAAGGGAGGCAGCAAACAGGTTACATCTGAACTCTGCTATCATAATGTAAAAGCTCAAACTATACATAAGTGAACTCTAGAGAACTTTTGGTTATATACCTTAACAGCAACTTTTTTACCATCATGTGTTGTGGCGGCGTGAACTTGCGCGAGAGAAGCACTTGCAATTGGGACAGGGTCGAATTCTGCAAAAACCTACACCAGCAGGATAAAGTGAAAGAGAAACGTTGTGTCAGAGTTTCTTCTAAATTAACAAACCAGCTGATCATAAATCCATCAAATGATTCAAGTATGAATATTTCATTGGCCAACGACTGCAGCAAGTACGGTCATTCAGAATGTGGGCTTTCGTTAATTATTAATATACAATCACAGATTGTTATGCACTCTGTGCAGCAGCTAAAGTAGTTTTCCTACAGCAAGATGTAGGAAAAGATAGTAGTGCAGGGAAGAGTTATATGGAACTAACTTTTTCCGGCAATTCTCCAATATCCTTCTTAAACACTCCACGGACTTCCTCCAGTGACGAGACTGGGCATCTCTTCAGCATCGACGCCCGCATCGTCTGCACGTACTCCGCTGGCACCACATACTCCTAAAAAAACAAGTAGCTGATCCTCAGTGAAAAATTTAAGCAATCTTACAAACGCCAAGATCAATTCAGAGGATACAGGGTTGGAATTGCGTACCAGCTGCGCGATGTGCTGGCCGAGCTTGATGTAGATACCGCCGTTGCGGAAGCAGAGCTCCTGGAGGCGGTTGGCGGAGCGGAGGTGGGTCTCGTGCTTGGCCTTGTGCCACGCTTCGGAGTCCGGCTCGAGGCCTAGGAGGGAGTACTGGTAGTCGAAGGCGATGGTGGCGGCGGCGACGGAGTCGCGGAAGAGGCGCGGGGGCAGGTGCGTGCAGATCTTCAGGGTCTTGGCGGGGTCGTCGGAGGTGGCGATGGCGGCCCCGCCGGCGCCGGTGCCCAGCGCGAGCGCCGTCACAGCTCGCCGCCACATGGCTGCCTACGCGTCGGTGTTTGCTTGCCGTGCTCGTGCGTGCCCCTCTTCTCCGCTGGTCTTTCTTTCTTCCGCTGCAAGATGTTCGGAGCGACGGGTCGGTCTCAGTCGGTTGGCCCTGGACCGGAGTCGGGCAGGTGGCCTTTGTCACGATGGAATTCGTGTGCTCGCGGGATCCGTTCGTTTACAGAGACGTCAGGGTCGGCTCGGCGTGCGTAATTGGTCCACTTACGTTTACAAATTCTAGGACACGAATTTGAAAATTTTGGTCCACTTACGTTATATACTCCCTCAGTTTTCTTTAAAAACGATGATTTTTTTAGAAGTCATATGGTGTAAATTTTGACCAAGATAAAAAAAATCATCAACTATGTACTACAGTATAAATCTTAAATGAAGATATTCATGATATGTGTAATAATATTGATCTGATCTTGTAGATGTTAATTTTTCTCCAAAGATGGTCAAACTTTAATTTATTTGACTTTTGAAAAAAAACTTAAAGGTATTCCTATCATAAACAGAGGTAGTATTGTCAGTGACCACCCTTACTATATACGAGTTGCAGGCACGAATAATGGACCAATGACTAGTCCTCTTGTTAAGTGTTTTCAGTTTTAGGTCAAATTGTCACTTTATTTGTTTATAGTGACCCTCAAAACGTGAAAATATGTTGTGTATATCTTGTGTTGAAATTTGTATTTTCTTGGGTCAGGTATCATAGTATCAGGAGGGGCACTTTGGCAAAGTAGAGGGAATTAACATGTTAAAAGATCTCAGAGATTTCTCCCGAATTTTCACGAGAACAATCAACAATCTATGTTTTTCTTTGGAACATCCGGACAAACTTGTCCTGGTACCTCCGAACCAGTAAGATTGAGAGGCTAGCGGGAAAACCATTTTACAATGTCTCTATTTCCGTCGGTACTATTGAATTTTATGTACACTCGGAACCACAAAGTCTTTGATTTTCCCTATCTTGGAAGTCTATTTATAAGTCCAGGACTTTCGAGTGAAGTTGGGTTGGAACATCTGTTGGAATTTGAGGCATATTTGATGTTTGGATTTTGGCCTATGAGAAATACAAATTTTAAAATTCTCTTTGGTCCATTATTATGGCAGCTCATGTGTGTGCTAGTGGAGCCAAAGTTTAGTCTCACATTGCTAGTGGAAGGGGAGTTGGACCAGTTTATATAGTAGAGTGTTGCACCACTCACTAAGGCGTGAGAAGAAAAGAAGCCCTCGTGCACTCCTCCGACGCCTCCCGCCTCGCCTTGCCTCGTCACGATGTGACGCGCGGACGCCGAGGGTTGCGGGTTGTTTCCACATCATGGGCTGGTGCCGACTCGGTCATGAGTTGTTGCCCACGTCCTACCCGACCCGCACTATATAAGCAGGCAGACGCGAACCCTAGCCGTCACAAGCAATCAGATTGCATCTGTCTACCTGCGCATCGTTGTTCCACCTCTCTGTGTTGCCCTCTGTTACTCCATCCTGCCGGCTACGTGCACGGCCGTCCGGGAGAGCAGGCCTCTGAAACTCCATCTCTCTGATCCTGCACCGAAAGAGAGGCAATAAGGTTTTTGGAGAGCGTCTAGACGCGACTGCTCAAGTCCCTCTACGTCTAGCTTCCTCGACTCCATCGCCATGTCTAACGAAGCTGCCAAGCTGGCTTCTGCTGTCGTCGGTGGCGGATCCACTTCTATTGCGCCGTTGGTCATACCATCGACGAACTCGTACGTGTTATTTGCCCTCCTGTTATTTCCTATGATGATTACTAGTATTGTAGTATGCGTAGTGAAGGGAATATGCCCTGAGAGGCAATAATAAAGTGGTTATTATATATATTTCAAGTATATGATAGATGTTTATTTTGCATGCTATAATTGTATTAATACGAAAACGTTAATACATGTGTGTTTAATAAACAAACAGAAAGTTCCTAGTTATGCCTCTCTCATAAACTAGCTCGTTGATTAACAAGATGATCAAGGTTTCCTGATCATGGATATTGGATGTTGTTAATAACGAGGTCACAATATTAGTGTAATGGTGTGATGAACATTCATCTGAAGTATAGCATTACGATCAAAGTCATTGAGTTTATATTGCTATAACATCATACGAAGTGATCCTAATCCTTAGACCATGAAATCATGTCAATCACTAACACTGGTAAAGTATCTTGATAACATTAAACTCACACCGTAACAGGGTGATTATAAAGATGAGTTCAGTACTACTAAAGTGTTATGTTGAGGCCCATGGATCGAGAGTGGAATTTGTTTATCCCGATGATGGATAGATATGCTCTGGGCCCTCTCGGTGATATCACATTGATTAGCTCGCAAGCAAGTGATTTGATCACTAGAATGTTATATCACGGGAACGAGAAAAGAGCATATGTCAGTAACGAGATAAAACTAGGTATGGGGATACTGATGATCGAATCTCGGACATGTAATATATCACGAAATAAAAGGATTAAGATACTAGCGTAAAAGGTTCTCGCGATCACAAGAAAGTCATCGTTGAATGTGTGGGAGTCAGTATGGGTCTCTAGATCCCGCTTCTGATTATTGATCCGAGAGGGGTCTCGATCATGTCCGCATTATTCGCGAACCACAGGGTGACAAACTTAAGAGACACCGACACCATTTGGAGCAAAGATTTCATGCCGGAAAGAATAACAAGCGCAGGAATTTATTTCACTAGATACCAAAGAGGATTTTCGGGTGAAATTGCAGAAAGTGTTTTTGCATGTGAAATGAAATACTAGCAAGGGGTTATATGTGAATATTTGTCATTAAAGTAATTGACAAAATTATGAATAAATAAAATAAGTTTTATTTAATGAGAGTTTGCACTAAATTTGGTGGAAATTTAATGGGAATTTGAGTGGGTTTTGAGTGGAGGGAATTGAAAGGCATTTTTGTGAGTGGAGTGTCCACCCACATCAATGGAGGGAGGGCAAGGGGGCAGCCCCCATACGCCGGCCACCCCCTTGGGGTGCCCCCCTCCTCCTATAAAAGGAGCCCCCTCCCTCTCTCTCTCTCACTCACACCTCCTCGTGAAGGATCTCTCTCCCCCTCTAGTATTTATCCCCCATGGTCTCGGACTAGCGAGATACATGTTCCCGGTGGATATTTGGCAAGAAAGAGTTGTGCTTCCGCTGCATCGCTGGAGCGAGGAGGCGGAGGTTGCTCGATGCCTCGGACGTGTGTGCGAGCACGGATGCGCCACTGATTTGCGGCGCTAGGACTTCCTCTTGATCTTGAGATCGGCAAGAAATCGTCTACATCAACCACGAGTTCAACCTCGTTAAGCTTTGTCGGTCTTCAAGGGTATATTCTCTACGGATGTATATCTGTCCGTTGCTTGTATCTAGTAGATAGATCTTGGTACATAGTTGTTCCCATCGTAGGAAATTTTTTGTTTTCTATGCTGCGAACCCTACAGTGGTATCAGAGCGAGATCTATACGTAGATGTTTTGCACGAGTAGTACACATATGAGTATGTGGGTGATGATGATCATGTTATTGCTTCTTAGTTGTATTTTGGATATTGGTGGCATAGTGGAATGAAGCAGCCCAGACAAACTTTACATGTCCTCGCACATGAGACTTGTTCCACGCTTGACATGCAACTAGTTTTGCATAAGTGGCTAGCGGACGTCTGTCTCTCCTACTATAGTCAATATCTAATTTGCAACGAGTTGTCAACAATTTGATTATCCTCGTTGCGGTTCATGTTCGTAGGTAAGAATGGTTCTATCTTCGAAAGCCCTAAGCCACATAAAACTTGCAATGGATAAATTAGAGGCATCTAGTTTAGATTGTTGTTGGGCTAGTGTCATGATATGGTGATGTTGTAAGTAGAAGTATAAGTCAATACTCTTACAATACACATAACATGTAAGTTACATAGACCTTGGCCTTACACATAGAGGTATGATGGTGATCATACCACGATGCACATGATGGAGATCAAGTGCAAGAACCATATCATTTCACTTATAAACATGCGATGTTTGTTGCATCGTATATTGCTTGTTTGACGTTTTATTAGCATAATAAGATGATCCCTCATTTAGATATCAAGATAAAAATGTGTTCTTCCTTAAGTATGCACCGATTATGTTTCGTCGCTCCAAGACATCACGTGATGATCGGGTGTTCTTAGATCCACGATCATACTTCGAGTGTAAGACAGTTACACACACGAATACTAAGGTTCTTACTTGGCGAGCCTAGCATGTACAGACATGGCCTCGGAACACGGACCGAAAGGTTAAGCATGAGTCATATGGAAGATATGATGCCCATTTGATGCTCGCCTTTGAAGCTACACCGACTCACGTGATGATCAGACTTGGTGTAGTGGATTTGGTTCCTGTAATCACCAAAAAGGCACGAGGGATATCGTTTTTGAGTGGGAGTTCATTCTTGATTTGTATTAGTTGAACTCAATCTATCATAAACTTATTCTAAACTTTACAAATTTTGTTGTAGATGACACCACCTGCTTTTAATTTCAATGTGTTCATGGAGAAAGAGAAGCTTGCAACGAACGGTAGCAACTTTACCGAATGGGCCATGAATTTCAGGATTCTCCTCTCTGCTGCACAAAAACAATATGTGCTAGAAGCGTCGCTAGGACCCCCACAGTTCGATGATGCCCCTGACAAGGAGAAGAATTTCTATCAGACTCGTCAGGAGGCCACACCTTAGTTCATTGCGGCATATTGCATGGGCTAGATCCAGAACTTCGAAAGCGTTTCAAAAATGGCAATGCATTTGATACAATGGGTGAGTTGAAAATGATTTACGACACCCATACTACTGTAGAGAGCTACAATGCTTCAGAAAAGTTCTTTAGCTGTATGATGGAAGAGAACAACTCTGTAAGTGAGCATGTACTCAAGATGTTGGGTTACGCCGATAAGCTTGTGTCCTTGGGAATATGATTCCCATTGACTTAAGCATCCATAGTGTTCTACAGTCTCTGCCAGCTAGCTATAAGAGCTTCGTGATGAACTATAATATGCAATTCATGAAGAAGTCTCTCCCCGAGCTTCTATCAATGCTTAAAACTGTAGAAGTGGAGATCAAGAAAGAACATCAAGTGTTGATGATCAATAAGACCACTGGTTTCAAGAAAGACAAGAAGGGTAAACAGAAGGGAAGGAAGGGTGGCAAGCCAGTTGCCGTGCCTAAAAAGAAACCCCGAGTTGGACCTAAGTCTGATACCGAGTGCTATTATTGCAAAGGGGACTGGCCACTTGAAGCGGAACTGCCCCAAGTATTTGGCAGACAAGAAGGCTGGCAAGGCAAATAAAGGTATATATGATATACATGTTGTTGATGTGTACTTGACTAGTACTCGCAGTAGCACCTGGGTATTTAATACCGGTTCAGTTGCTAATATTTGTAACTCGAATCAGGGGCTACGGAACAAGTGACCGCTAGCAAGGGGTGAGGTCAAGATGCGTGTCAACAATGGATCAAGTGTTGATGTGATCGCCGTCGGAATGCTACCTCTCCACTTACCATCGGGATTAGTTATAAAATTGAATAATTGTTATCTGGTGCCAGCACTAAGCATGAACATTGTATCTGGATCGTGTTTGATGCGAAGTGGTTATTCATTTAAATCCGAGAACAATGGTTGTTCTATTTATATGAATGAAATCTTTTATGGTCATGCACCAATGATGAATGGTTTATTTCGGTTGGATCTCGATAATAATTTTACACATATTCATAACGTTGATGCTAAAAGGATTAAACTTAATGATGATATATCCGCATATATGTGGCACTGTCGTCTAGGTCAAATTGGCGTTAAACGCATGAAGAAGCTCCATTCAGATGGACTTTTTGTAGGGTTCGCAGCATAGAAAACAAAAAATTTCCTACGATGGGAACAACTATGTACCAAGATATATCTACTAGATACAAACAACGGGCGGATGTACATCCGTAGAGAACATACCCTTGAAGACCGACAAAGCTTAACGAGTCCAAACTCATGGTTGATGTAGACGATCTCTTGCCGATCTCAAGATCGAGAGGAAGTCCTAGCGCCGCAAAACAGCAACGCATCCATGCTCGCACACACGTTCGAGGCACCGAGCAACCTCCGCCTCCTCGCTCCAGCGATGCAGTGGAAGCACAACTCTTTCTTGCTGAATATCCACCGGGAACATGTATCTCGCTAGTCCGAGACCATGGGGGATAAATTCTAGAGGGGGAGAGAGATCCTTCACGAGGAGGTGTGTGTGAGAGAGAGGGAGGGGGGCTCCTTTTATAGGGAGAGGGGGGCACCCAAGGGGCCATGCGCCCAGCCATGGGGCTGCCCCCACCTCTTCCACATTCATGTGGGTGGACACTCCACTCACTCAAATGCCTTTCAATTCCCTCCACTCAAAAACCTACTCAAAATCCCATTAAATTTCCACCAAATTTAATGCAAACTCTCATTAAATAAAAATCCTTTTATTTATTCAGAATTTTGTCAATTACTTTAATGACAAACATTCACATATAACCCCTTGCTAGTATTTCATTTCACATGCAGAAACACTTTCTGCAATTTCACCCGAAAACCCGTTTCGGTATCTAGTGAAATAAATTCCTGCGCTTGTTATTCTTTTCGGCATGAAACTTTTGCTCCAAATGGATGTCGGTGTCTATTAAGTGTGTTACCCTACGGTTTGTGAATAATGTGGACATGATCGAGACCCCTCTCGGATCAATAATCAGAAGCGGGATCTAGAGACCCATGCTGACTCCCACACATTCAACAATGACTTTCTTGTGATCGTCGGAACCTTTTACGTTAGTATCTTAATCCCTTTGTTTCGCGATATATTACATGTCCGAGATTCGATCATCGGTATCTCCATACCTAGTTTGATCTCGTTACTGACATGCACTCTTTTCTCGTTCCCGTGATATAACATTCTAGTGATCAAATCACTTGCTTGCAAGCTAATCAATGTGATATCACCGAGAGGGCCCAGAGCATATCTATCCGTCATCGGGATGAACAAAATCCACTCTCGATCCATGGGCCTCAACATAACACTTTAGTAGTTCTGAACCCATCTTTATAATCACCCTGTTACGGTATGACGTTTGATGTTATCAAGAAACTCTTCCGGTGTTAGTGATTGACATGATCTCATGGTCTAAGGATTAGGATCACTTCATAAGTTGTTATAGAAATATAAACTCAATGACTTTGATCATAATGCTATACTTAGGATGAATGTTCATCACACCATTACACTAATGTTGTGACCTCGTTATTAACAACATCCAATGTCCATGATCAGGAAACCTATGATCATCTTGTTAATCAACAAGCTAGTTTATAAGAGAGGCATAACTAGGAACTTCCTTTTGTTTATTAAACACACATGTATTAATGTTTCCATATTAATATAATTATAGCATGTAAAATAAACATTTATTAGAAACAAGGAATACGATAATAACCACTTTATTATTGCCTCTCGGACATATTCCCTTCAGTCTCCCACTTGCAGTAGAGACAATAATCTAGTTTGAAAACTTTGCGTATTGAACACCTATGGCTTTCTGGTGTTCCATATACGCAATTGCAAGTTGTTAACATAATCTATGGATCTGACGCTTCAGGTCCGTGTGTATTTGCATGTCTTTGCGTCTTCACGCATTACTCATTCTCCAATGAGATGGCATTGTATAAATTTGGTCTTTCGGTGAGACCTTTAGTTCCTTGGGGTTAAATCATGTCGATACTATTGTCATACAATATATCTTTAGTGTTAGACCGTTACGAACCACACCTTAGTTTGATAACAAACTTCTTGACACAAATTCCCTCCTTTGCTGCAACTATAGCAGTCATATACTTAGCCTTTTTGTTGTAGTATTCGTCACAATGTCTTAACTATGGATTTCATCCAAATCCATCATGGAATCTTCTTTCCATTACCTTGCGCCATCCATAGTTTAAATTGAGATAAACTTAATTTGTATCTTGTGACAAAAACTAATATAAATGTAACGTTTTAGCCTTTTGTTGTAGTATTCGTCATAATGTCTTAACTTTGGAATACATCCAAATCCATCATGAAAACTCATTTCCATTTCATTGTGCCACTCATAGTTTAAATTGAGATAAACTTAATTTGTATCTTGCGACAAAACTAGTATCAATGTAACACTTTACAATGAACTATTTGTAATTGTTTGTCACCTCTACACAAATATATTCTTAGTTCTTCCAAAAGATCATAAGAATATCCTCACTATCGTCCAATGATCATTTTATGATTCATTCTGGTATATGCTCATAACACTTAGAGCATAGGACATATCTGGATGTGTACATATCATGGTATGATTGATCAAAACATTCTCGTGATTTCACTCATCAAATGTCAAAGCACTTGAATCTTGTTTCACTTATCAAGTGTCGATACACTTGAATCTTGATTCAATTCCTTTCCATGTGACAAGAACCGTTTCTTGTTGTTTCTATATTGAACTCCTTAAATATCTCATATATGTACGTTTGGCATAACCATATTAGCGTCACAGTCTATCCACTATAGACTTTCATGATAAATATTCGGGTTTTGCCTAAGTCTTTCATCGAAATGAAATTCTTAACCTTTGTCAATAAAATATACATCATTTCTAATCAACAAGATGTCCTCCACATAATGTATTAGAAATATGTCTTAGCGCTCCCACTTAATTTCTTGCAAATGTAAGCATCTTCATCGTCTCCTGATGAAAAACTCCCTTTTCATCATGGTGAAGATTCCAACTCCGCGATGCTTACTTTAACCATTGAAGTTTGCATGCCCCTTTTAGCATCCTTTGAATTAACAAAACTCTTTGGATCGTGTCATGTACACGTCCTAGGTAACCATTATATTAAAAGATCTTTGTTTTGTTTATTCATCAACCATATACCAAATTATATGTAGTGGTTGCTACTTTAATCCGTCCAGACTAAATATCGCTATGAAAGATCAAATCTTGTCATAGTCAACTCCTTGAACATTGTCGTAAAATACTTTACCGACATGTCGACTATTTCATAGATGTGAAACATCCATGTCTATTTCTTTATAGATACAAATACGACCGATAGGTTTTTACACCTTTCCGAAGGGTCTTCCAAGTTCAAAACTTGATTTCTCGTGTATGGAACTATCACGGATTTTATGGCTTCAAGCCATTTGACGGAGTCAGGGCCCATCATCGCTTCTTTGTATGTAGTCGGTTCATCATTGTCAAACAATAATGATTTACTCTCAAATCTCAGAATTTGATTTGTTTATCCGACCGACTTGGTTCAATAAGAACTTAGATCTCCGTGACCACAACCTTTGAGGCACATAAGCTATGAGCATTATGGCAGCCTCCGGAACCATTTCCGGTGCTGCACAACTCAGCACATTTAGCTAAGGTTCGTTAACCTTATCAAAGTTCTATTGTCCTCCCACTTAACATTTATGAAAATTCCTTCTTCAAGAAACTTCATGTTTCAAGCGACAAACCCTTTTGTCCTTGATGTTATGGAGGAATAACCAATTGTTATTCGAAATAACCTACAAAGACATGCTCATCCGACTTCGGTTGTAAACATCTTACTTATGTTTAGCATACCAAAATTTAAGAAATGACAATTTAGGTTTTACCCCAAACCATAACTTCCATGGTGTCATTTCAACGGATCTAGATGGAGCTCTTTTCAGTGAAAAGCGGTAGTCTCTAAAGCTTTTAATCTTTTAAAACATAATGGCAGTTTTATAAATAACACCTTTGATCCAACCATGTTAAACAAGGTTTAATTACAAATCTCAAACACTCCATACTCCTATGGTGTTTTGGGAGATGTAAATCTAGGTGTTTTGCTAAACTTGCAACTCAAATAAATCCCTTTATGATAAAATCATAATTCATTTATTTTTTCTTGTTACACTTGTAACTCAAATAAATCCCTTATGATAAATCATAAACCATTTATTTTTATTGTCACAATGATTTCAATTTCATCTTGAAAGTCTTTGAACATTTTCAAATATTTCATACTTCTTTCTCATTAAGTGAACATTCACTCAAATTTCTGGAGAAAGCATATGAAGTTGAAATCCATCGCTTACGACTATACATAATGGACTACATACATCGATATGTATAAATTCCAATATTTAGTCGTTCATTCTTCTTTGTCCTTTGAACGAAGTTTCAATTATCCCGAGGAAAGTCTCACAAGCGTCACTTGATCAAATCAAAGACTCCAAAAATCCATGATTATGGAAATTCTTCATGTTTTATTTCCAATATAATTTAAACGGCGATGTCACTTCGTAAGTGATCTTTCAATCATTTGTCTTGCGACATTTTAGCATTAAGTTTTATGGATGTGATTTCTCCAACTAGATTTGTAAATCATCCATCTTATATGGAATACGGTAATTATTTGAACAACCTTTGTTCTCATAATACCTGATTTAAATAACAATTATTATAACATATCTTGAAGTCAAGCTTTGATGTCAACGAGAAATACAAACAACGGTTTGTTTGTTTTCAATGAACATCATCACATATTCTCTTGCTAGTTACTTAGGCCATTATGGTTTATGAATTGCGTCGTTATGTATGAAATTTCATACCAACCAATTCGGTATCCAATACCCAAGAACCACATTGTTTAACAAGCAAAGAATATAACCATAACATGTATATCTTCTATATACCTAAACTGGAAATATCCAGTCTTTTATTTTGTGCCAAATATATTTTATAGATTTTCTCTTTCTGCATTTCCTTTTCATTTTAAAAGAATCTATCAACATCAAAAGTGGCGCCATATACATGACACATAGTCCAAAGCGTGTATATTCAAATAATAATACCTTTGGACTTGCACTTTGAAGTAGATCACCATCATCAAAATGATCGGCATTCTTTCAAAATCCATTCTTTAGTAATCTTTTAGTGTAGTAAACACTTTACATACATATTCTATACATCCTTATCATGACGACTTTCATGATCAAGCTAATGTAGCTAATAAAGACGAATCGTGAGTATAACATTACTTTCCAAAACCCTTTTGGATGATTAGGATGTCTAGAATCTCCAACCTTCGTAAATTCTCATCCAATATGAGAACATATATTATACTCTATCATATTGCAACCAAAACATTGTTTCAGATATCGTTATATCTGCCACACAAGATGGTTTCTGAAACAATTCTTTCAGCTCCTAGATAAATTTGATATTAAAACAATCAAGAATCGTGGAGGCAAACATGATACTTAAGATACTAACACTGGAATTGTGTAACATCCTCAAAATCATGTTTTAAACTTATGCATAGCATCCATGCATCCATGAGCATATGATTTTCATTTCAAACAAATCAATTCAAAACAGAAGCATTTGTGCTTATTATTTTATGTAAAGTTTACTCAAGCCTTGTGCTACTTGTTTTGAGAAAAATACTGTTAACCATTCAGTATTGTTTAGAATCCAAACTCAAATGATTTCAAAAACTTGAGCAAAGTATCAAAGCAAAATATGAAATTAAACCAAATCTATGCCTATTATCACACCTCATAAAGGCATGGTTTTATTTTTATTTTCAAAAGACCCAAGTGAGTTTGAGTGAACACATGTGTTTGACACTTAATTGAGCACAAGTTTGTCTGTACAAAAGTCCTGAAAAGCTTTGGATTCAAACAAATTTGAATTGAGGTTTGAAAACCATTTCAGAAAATCAAACAGAAAAAGAAAAAGCATAAAGAGAGAAAAAAATATCACTCAGCCGAATCTGGCCCAACCAGCCCAGCTAAGCCCAACACCCCACCCCGCGAACTGTTTTCTTTCACTCACCTCCGCACCCGCTGAGTGACTGACAGGCAGGACCCACTCCCTCTCCTTTCCTCTCGCTGACAGCCGCGGCCCACACGACGTCGTTGTCTCCACCCCGCAAACAACTCAATCCCCAAAATCACGCCGGCCGTTCCCTGTATTGATTCGCGGCGTCAATTCACGTTGAATGCTGGAGTAATTCTCGCTCGCGACCATGCTACTTAAACCCCCTCTGCCCCCTCTCCATTTCCCCCCAAACTCCGAGCACAAAGCGCCCCCAGGGTGCCCGCATTCAACCTCGCACCGCCGCAGTCAGAGAGCACTCCGACGACCGATTCCGGTGAGTCCCGTGCGCCCCTCGCCCTCTGGTTCTTGCAGACAGCCTCGCCACTTTCTTGCGCAACTACTGACACCGCTGGTTCCCTTTATACTGTCCCAGGTCGTCGATTCCGTTCAACACCGCAAGCTTCCGACGACAACCTCGACTCCGGCGACCAAATTCCGTAAGACCTTTGCGCCCCTTCACCTCTGACTCACACGAAGTTGTTCGCCACTGTCTTGTGCATCATCTGGTGCCGCTTGTTTGTGCCAGGGAGACCAGGAGCGTCGCCAACATCGCTGTCTACTCGAACCCGACGCCGCCCGCAACTCCGACGAGCTCCAGCAGCCCACCCCGTGCGCCCCTTGCCAAGCCGCCGCCAGGTTGAGCATCAGCACGTCGCCACGGTTCTGGTAAGCCCCTCCGACGACCCTAGGACGACCTGTAGCGCCGCGTCGCCGTAGGCAGAGCTCGCCGCCGCAGTAGCCGCCGCTAGCGCCGCTCAGTTTTGGTCGCTTGATTCGTAGCCGTCAGATCTAGATCCAGCGCGTAGGATTAGATCACTTAACGAATCGTTTTGAGTAGATCTGAGCCGTGCGGGTTAAGTAGATCCAATGGCCTAGAAGCGCGATCCAACGCGAAGCAGTATGCACCAATCAGAACATGACGCGTGGCTGGAGTTTAGATTTAAAACAGGATTTGAATCTGATTGATGTTTGATTTTGATTTGGCTATAACTTTTGATCCTCACGTTAGAATTTGACAAATTTTATATCGTTGGAATCAGGAGAGCAAGCTCATTCTAAATATGCAATGTGTTTAATGTTTTGCTTCTGTTAAAATGGTTTTATTTGCAGAAACCTGTGTAGGGCTAATTTAAGTATATGAAATGTTTAGGAAATAATTTAGGGTTTAAATAAATGTTGTTTGGCAAGTTTTTAACTTGTTTGTGATTCAGTACTGTTTACTTGCTTGGTTGAGTTTTAAAAATCATCACATACCATCTTGCATGCATGCATATATTTTTGGTTGTATATGATTTGTATGTAATTTGTTGCTATAATTCTTTGTGTAGATTTTGGTGCTAGTGATTGTGATTGTGAAGAGTGTAACTAATCTCCAAATTACCAAGGCAAGTGGTACTTCATGAATATTTTTATCCCTATGTTTCTACTAAGCATTAGAAATATTTTGTTAGACTTGCATGTTATATTTTGCTTATATGCCATGTTGGGAAATCCTAGTAGTTGTAGAATTGCTAGAAAATTTATAAGTTAAGATACTATCTATGCCATGCTTAGCCTAGCTAGTAGCAACCAAGGGTTGGTGAAATATACATGCTATGATGAAAATATTTCTAAGTCCTTTGGACTTGTGTTTTGCCTAATAAAACAACTAAGTTAATGAAACACCTGGGTGGAATGGAAGGAATGGTTTATGTTGAGTGGTTACACAAGGCCCATTTATATGGTTTACCATGTGTATATCACTTGTGGTAAGCCACCCAGGAACAAAGAGATTTTAGAGGCCAAGTGTTAAGAAGCTTCTAGTGCAGCCACTTGGCAATATGGGCTCTGCCTGGATCACATAGGTTGCTAGAACTTAGCCATTTGGACAGTTGGTGGTAGTGGGAATGATAGTTTGGAGCGCGTCCATTTGGTCTAAGGGAAGGCTTCTGAAAGGTCCTGTCTTGGTGAAACCAAGTCTGGTGGGGAAAGTGCACAACCTATGCAGATGGAAAAATCTAAGTACTTAGCCAAGTCCATGGTAATGGACAACTTGAGCATCAAGACATGGAAGCTATCAAGAATCTCCTCATCCCAATTTCGAAGTAAAAACTTGTGGGTGAATAAGGGTGAAGGACCTCAATGTCTATTGGTGGTTCCTTGGGAAAAGTTTTGACAAAGAAAAACTTAGTGTTTTCAACTAATAGGCAAAACCTATTTTGAGCAAAGCAAGCCAAGCTACACTTAGCCAAAATTGCATATAGTATCTAGTCCACCTAAATTATACTAAGGTATCACTTGCCAATACTATTCCAAAGTACTAACCCACTGTGGCTGTAACTTGTGATGTTGCAGGTTACTCTGATGAGGATTAGGTGTCATGAGTCTACACTCAACATGTTTGCCTGTGGCACATGAAGATAAAGACTTTTATTTATTTACTTATTCAAACTCTTGTACTAGGCCTGTGGCCTTGGAGTTGTAAAGACTATGTTTATCTCTGGAATGACTGTAATAAAGACCTTTGTATCTGTGTACTTCATCTTAAACTATGGATGCTAGCAATGATCCAGGGACTAGCATTGCAATCACAGGGATCCTTTTCCTTTATAAAGGAGGGATCCTACAGATGGTATCAGAGCACTATGTTTCCTGTAGGATTATGACCCTAGGATTGGAAACCACTAAGGAAAAAAAAATCTTCAACTTCTACACTTGTCTATTCTTCTAGTAAAACTTTTCTAATCTTCTTTCTTATCTCTATTTGTAGATGAACTCCATCAACGAAGCCGTAAGGAAAGGACCACTCATGACAATGACTTTGGAGTGTGAGACAGAATTCCCCAAGGCTCTCAAGGACCTCATGGTTGCATTAGAGATACAAGGTGCCGTTGTGTACAAAGGTTTTCCTGTGATGGATGAAGGAGTGGAATACTGGTGGGTGCAACTTCACTTGTATAAAAACAAGGAAGACAACCACCAGAAAAATGGATTCTGCATGTTCACCAATTCAGTGGTGCACACTACATTCTTTGAATCAGCAAGGGATGCAGCTTGGAAGACCATCAAAGAACTTGGTGAAAGAGTCAAGTGCAGAATGCTCAACCTTTAAAATGATCTAAAGGAAGAGAAGAAACACACCCAAGAGTTGGAAGCTACCAACCAAACCTTAAGAGGAGACATTATAGACTTAGTGATGGAGTCATGTGAGCAGGATAGGCTGATTTCTTCTAGAAACATTGTGTTAGCCAACAGGTCCAGTGAGATAGGATTGTAAACGTACTACGTTAGTTGGACCACCACTTATCACCTTATTTTCCAAAATGTGACTTTAAAATAAGTTGAACCTTGGTTGTTGTAATGGATACATGTATACCATGACTTGTGTGTTTTGATTTCCAAGGATATGTATGTGATGATTTGTCTTTTGTTTTATCTTGAATTGTGTTGTTCTAACTTTTCTATCTTATAAATAGATGCCTACTGTTACCATCAGCACTGTTGAGGAGTTCCAGGTTACTCGCTTTGGTCCTCGTATTGTTGAGATTACTACTTTGCTCAATCTTCCTCTTCCTACCATCATGGTGCTTCCCCTCACCAAGTTTGAGAGGAAAGACCTCTGGGCTTCAAGGTCAACCAGCCCGGACGCCAGACTGAGCCTACCACGGAGGCCATCGTCTTCAAGCTCATGCACGACGACAAGGAGAGAGGCCTTGAGGTAGTCATGCAGGATCTGATAGGACGTCTGCTAGGGAGACACTCCCGACAAGTTAGAGGTACTCACTTCCACGTCTTCGGTAAACGTGATGAGGATGGAGAGTCCATTGACTTCGAGGACGATTCGAGGGACACAGCGGAGCCGATTCGTCTATACCTCCAGGACTTAGAGGCTCTCATTAGGCACGTGGACTCCGATAGGACCAACGTCATGCTCAGCAATGACGAACTCCAGGTGCAGCTTCGCGAGAAGGACAAGCTCTTCGCGGAGCAAGACGAGATAGTCAAGGAGATGGAGGCGAAGTTCGAGAGCCAGGACAGAAAGTTCAAGAGTCAGGAGAAGCGAGTCCAGGATAGGAACAAGAAGATCCGGGACATGACTGAAGAACTGCAGGCCAAGGACTTCGAGCTCGAGCATCAGCAGACGGTGATTGAGAGGCTTCGTTCCCAGAAGAGGGCTCTCAAAGCCAAGATAGAGACCTTGACCACTAGTGTCGAGGAATACAAGACCGCGATGGAGAACGCAGGTCTTACCTTTGTCGAGGAGGAGGTTGATGCCGAGGAGTAGATTTGACTACTCATTTATCATTTATTACCATACTTATCGTTGAGAACTTGTTATTTGACCATCCGACATGTGGATGGCTTGTTATTCATGTGTGTTTTACCTTGCGAACTTGTTATTTTGTTGTTGAACCTTTATCCTTTTTGTTGCATGCTTTGTGTTTGTTATGTGATGTATTGTGCATGATAGCATCTATGGGTATCTCATTCTTATCTCTATTGAACCAACCACAGATGCCTCCCCGTCGTGCAAACCCCAACCCCAACAACAACAACAACAACATCACACTAGAAATGCAGCAAATGATGACCGCTCAAACTCAACTGATGCAGATGATGACGACGTTCATCCAGAACCAAAACAACAACAATAACAACAACAACAATAACAACAACAACCCACCGGGTTTTGATATGCCTACCAGGTTCTTGAGATTGAGGCCAGCAAAGTTCTCAGGAACGACTGATCCCATGGTGGCCAATGATTGGCTACGCTCTGTGAACAAGGACTTGGTAACTATGGGCTGTACGGATGCTGAAAAGGTCAGATTTGCAGCACATTTGCTGGAAGGACCAGCCGCCACTTGGTGGGATAACTTCCAGATCACCACACCCATAGAAGATGTGACATGGGATATCTTTGAGGATGGCTTTCGTACTGCTCATATCTCATCTGGAGTGATGAGTCTTAAAAATAAGGAGTTCCATAACCTGAAGCAGCGCCACCGCAGCGTGGCTGAATATATTGAGGAGTTCAACAATGTGGCGCGATATGCACCGGATGAAGTTGACACTGATGCTAAGAGGAAAGAAAAGTTCCTCGAAGGGTTGAATGATGAGCTGAATCTGCAGTTGGCTGTGGCCTATGTTCCCACTTATCAGTCTCTCTGTGACAAGGCTGCTATTTTGGAGAACAAAATAAAGCAAGTTGAAAGCAGAAAGAGGAAGCACTCTGACAAGCACAACTCGAGATCGTCACACAAACGATCCCATTATGATGACAGTGGAAGCTCAGGATCCCACAAGCATGGGAAATTCAACAAGCACCACAACCACAACCGCCATGACAACAAGCATCACCGTAGTCATGACAATGACAAGTACAAGAACCACAAGGGTGGATACAAGAGTCACCACAGTGGTAATGGAAGTGGAAGTGGAAGTCAGCCTGTCAAGAAGGACATTAGTCAGGTTGAATGCTTCAAGTGCAAGAAGATGGGGCATTATGCAAATGAATGCCCAGAAAAGAAAGTTGAAGGACCCAACAAGCCCAACCCTTTTCAGAAGGGACAGGTGAACCACATCAATGTGGAGGAGGTCTATGAGGAACCTGATGCTGTTGCTGGTAAGTTCAGACTCAATTCTATTCCAGCATTTGTTCTTTTTGATACTGGAGCATCGCATTCATTCATATTAAAAGCATTTATTGATAGAAATGGGTTTCCAACTGAAAACATTGGGTGTCCAATAAAAGTTAGTTCTCCGGGTGGAGATATGATAGTAAGTCTTGGATGCCGGGATCTAGTAATAGAGTTTGGAAAGCATAAATTTCCAGTGAGTCTGATAATCCTAGATTCCCAAGGACTGGACGTAATATTGGGAATGGATTGGATGGCTAAGTATGAAGGAGTACTAGATTGTGCTAATCGTACTGTTGCACTCACAACCCCGGAAAGAAAACGGATTAAATTCAAGTCTAACTTTGAATCAAAAGGGAGTAAGCTAAATTCTCTTAAGGGGGTTAGCATTGACAGTGTGCCAATTGTGAGTGAATATCCGGATGTGTTCCTGGAAGAATTACTGGGAATGCCACCAGATAGAGATGTGGAGTTTCTTATAGATTTGGTACCAGGATCTGGACCAATAGCAAAGAGACCATACAAGATGTCAGTGGATGAGCTGAAAGAACTCAAGAAACAACTTGGAGAACAGTTGCAGAAAGGATTTATTCAACCAAGTTCTTCATCTTGGGGAGCCCCAGTTTTGTTCGTGGAAAAAGAAAGATAGAAGTCAAAGGTTATGCATAGATTACCGTTCACTTAATGAGGTGACTATCAAGAACAAATACCCTTTGCCTAGAATCAATGACTTGTTTGACCAGCTAGAAGGAGCTTGTGTGTTCTCAAAGATTGATCTCCAGTCAGGCTATTTTCAACTCAAAATAAGAGAACAAGACATACCTAAGACAACTTTCACCACAAGGTATGGATTGTATGAGTATACCGTGATGCCATTTGGGTTGACCAATGCTCCAGCATACTTCATGAATATGATGAACAAGGTGTTCATGGAATTCCTTGACAAGTTTGTTGTCGTTTTCATCGATGAAATTTTAGTCTACTCCAAGAGCAAAGAAGAGCATGAAGGACATTTACGTTTAATACTTGAAAAGTTAAGAGAGCATAAACTTTATGCCGAATTCAGCAAGTGTGAATTCTGGTTGAATGAAGTTGGATTTCTTGGACATGTTATGACAAAGGATGGTGTAGTAGTTGATCCTGCTAAAGTTTCAGCTGTAACGGAATGGGAATCTCCCAAGTCAGTAAAGGAAGTTCGTAGTTTCCTTGGCTTAGTAGGTTACTACAGAAGGTTCATTGAAAATTTCTCCAAGGTAGCTAAGCCTATGACGGAATTGCTAAAGAAAGACAAGAAATTTGCTTGGTCTGAAGGTTGTGAACTCAGCTTTCAGGAATTGAAGAAGAGACTTGTGACAGCACCAGTCTTGTGTTTCCCAGACTTGGAAAAAGATTTCCAAGTATATTGTGATGCATCTCATCATGGTTTGGGTGCAGTACTTATGCAAGAAGGAAAAGTTGTGGCGTATGCCTCGAGACAACTCAAAACTCATGAAGTGAACTATCCTACTCATGATTTAGAGTTAGCCTCTGTCGTCCATGCACTCAAAACATGGAGGCACTATCTTTTGGGAAAGCGTTGTGAAGTGTTCACAGATCACAAGAGTTTGAAGTATATCTTCACCCAGAAGGAAATTAATATGAGACAAAGAAGATGACTGGAACTCATTAAGGACTATGACTTAAGTTTGCAATACCACCCCGGTAAAGCAAATGTTGTAGCAGATGCTCTAAGTCGTAAGGTTTTTGTGAATGGCCTTACCAAAGGAGAATTGCCAGATGATTTGTGTGCCCAATTCAGAAAACTCAGATTAGAGATTGTGCCTGAAGGACATCTCATGTATTTGGATGTTCAACCCACTTTGTTGGACAAGATCAAAGAAGCCCAGAAGATTGATTAAGAAATCGAAGAGATTAAATAAAAGATTGGCAAGGGAAAAGCCAAAGGGTTCCATGAAGACGAACATGGTACTTTATGGCATGGGAAACGTATCCGTGTTCCACAATATCCGGATCTTTGGAAACTGATTTTGCAAGAAGCACACAACTCTCCGTATTCCATTCATCTGGGTAACACCAAAATGTACATGGACATGAAGGAAAGATTTTGGTGGAATAATCTCAAGAAGGACATCGCCGAACATATTGCTTTGTGTGATGTGTGTAGTAGAGTGAAAGCGGAACATCAGAAACCCGCAGGTTTGCTTCAACCACTACCTATTCCTGATTGGAAGTGGGACAAGATTGGTATGGATTTCATTACCGTATTACCAAGGACCAGGTCAGGATATGATTCTATATGGGTAGTAGTGGATCGCCTAACTAAAGTGGCTCATTTCATACCCGTGAAGACAACCTACACAAGTGCTAAGTTAGCCAAAATCTATATGAGTAGAATTGTATGTCTACATGGAGTGCCCAAGAGTATTGTGTCTGATAGGGGAACTCAATTCACTTCCCATTTTTGGAGACAACTACATGAGTCATTGGGAACGAGGTTGGTATTCAGTACTGCTTTTCATCCTCAAACTGATGGACAAACCGAAAGAACTAATCAGATTCTCGAAGACATGTTGAGGGCATGTGCCCTAGACTATGGAGCCAGTTGGGATGAAAGTCTGCCTTACGCAGAATTTTCTTATAACAACAGCTATCAAGCCAGCATTGAGATGGCACCATTTGAGTTTCTCTACGGAAGAAAGTGTACCACCCCATTGTTATGGAATGGTGTGGGAGAAAGAAGTTTATTCGGACCAGATCTTATCAAAGAAGCCGAAGAGAAGGTCAAGTTGGTTAAGGACAGGTTGAAGATAGCACAGTCCCGACAGAAAAGCTACGCGGATCCTAAGCGTAGAGAAGTCACCTACGAAGTTGGTGATAGAGCTTATCTTAGAGTGTCACCACTTCGTGGAGTGAAGAGGTTCGGAGTCAAAGGAAAATTGGCACCAAGATATGTTGGACCATTCAAGATTCTGAGTCGTAAAGGAGAAGTTGCCTATGAAATTGACTTGCCGGAGTCTTTGTCAGCTGTTCATAATGTATTTCATGTGAGTCAACTTAAGAAATGTCATCCAGAAATGGAAGAAACTTCTTTGAAGGATACTATACCTTTGGAGGAGGTTCAGTTGGAGAGTGATCTCACCTATGAAGAGAAACCTATCAAGATTCTTGAGACTGCAGAAAGAGTCACACGGACCAAGACTATCAAGTTTTGTAAAGTCCAGTGGAACCATCATTCCGAAGAAGAGGCAACACGGGAAAGAGAAGATGATCTTCGGAAAGACCACCCTCACCTATTTGCTAGCCAATCCGAATCTCGAGGGCGAGATTCACCTTAAGGGGGTTAGATTTGTAACATCCTCAAAATCATGTTTTAAACTTATGCATAGCATCCATGCATCCATGAGCATATGATTTTCATTTCAAACAAATCAATTCAAAACAGAAGCATTTGTGCTTATTATTTTATGTAAAGTTTACTCAAGCCTTGTGCTACTTGTTTTGAGAAAAATACTGTTAACCATTCAGTATTGTTTAGAATCCAAACTCAAATGATTTCAAAAACTTGAGCAAAGTATCAAAGCAAAATATGAAATAAAACCAAATCTATGCCTATTATCCCACCTCATAAAGGCATGGTTTTATTTTTATTTTCAAAAGACCCAAGTGAGTTTGAGTGAACACATGTGTTTGACACTTAATTGAGCACAAGTTTGTCTGTACAAAAGTCCTGAAAAGATTTGGATTCAAGCAGATTTGAATTGAGGTTTGAAAACCATTTCAGAAAATCAAACAGAAAAAGAAAAAGCATAAAGAGAGAAAAAAATATCACTCAGCCGAATCTGGCCCAACCAGCCCAGCTAAGCCCAACACCCCACCCCGCGAACCGTTTTCTTTCACTCACCTCCGCACCCGCTGAGTGACTGACAGGCAGGACCCACTCCCTCTCCTTTCCTCTCGCTGACAGCCGCGGCCCACACGACGTCGTCGTCTCCATCCCGCAAACAGCTCAATCCCCAAAATCACGCCGGTCGTTCCCTGTATTGATTCGCAGCGTCAATTCACGTTGAATGCCGGAGTAATTCTCGCTCGCGACCATGCTACTTAAACCCCCTCTGCCCCCTCTCCATTTCCCCCCAAACTCCGAGCACAAAGCGCCCCCAGGGTGCCCGCATTCAACCTCGCACCGCCGCAGTCAGAGAGCACTCCGACGACCGATTCCGGTGAGTCCCGTGCGCCCCTCGCCCTCTGGTTCTTGCAGACAGCCTCGCCACTTTCTTGCGCAACTACTGACACCGCTGGTTCCCTTTATACTGCCCCAGGTCGTCGATTCCGTTCAACACCGCAAGCTTCCGACGACAACCTCGACTCCGGCGACCAAATTCCGTAAGCCCTTTGCGCCCCTTCACCTCTGACTCACACGAAGTTGTTCGCCACTGTCTTGTGCATCATCTGGTGCCGCTTGTTTGTGCCAGGGAGACCAGGAGCGTCGCCAACATCGCCGTCTACTCGAACCCGACGCCGCCCGCAACTCCGACGAGCTCTAGCAGCCCACCCCGTGCGCCCCTTGCCAAGTCGCCGCCAGGTTGAGCATCAGCATGTCGCCATGGTTCTGGTAAGCCCCTCCGACGACCCTAGGACGACCTGTAGCGCCACGCCGCCGTAGGCAGAGCTCGCCGCCGCCAGTAGCCGCCGCTAGCGCCGCTCAGTTTTGGTCGCTTGATTCATAGCCGTCAGATCTAGATCCAGCGCGTAGGATTAGATCACTTAACAAATCGTTTTGAGTAGATCTGAGCCGTGCGGGTTAAGTAGATCCAATGGCCTAGAAGCGCGATCCAACGCGAAGCGGTATGCACCAATCAGAACATGACGCGTGGCTGGAGTTTAGATTTAAAACAGGATTTGAATCTGATTGATGTTTGATTTTGATTTGGCTATAACTTTTGATCCCCACGTTAGAATTTGACAAATTTTATATAGTTGGAATCAGGAGAGCAAGCTATTTCTAAATATGCAATGTGTTTAATGTTTTGCTTTTGTTAAAATGGTTTTATTTGCAGAAACTTGTGTAGGGCTAATTTAAGTATATGAAATGTTTAGGAAATAATTTAGGGTTTAAATAAATGTTGTTTAGCAAGTTTTTAACTTGTTTGGGACTTAGTACTGTTTACTTGCTTGGTTGAGTTTTAAAAATCATCACATACCATCTTGCATGCATGCATATATTTTTGGTCGTATATGATTTGTATGTAATTTGTTGCTATAATTCTTTGTGTAGATTTTGGTGCTAGTGATTGTGATTGTGAAGAGTGTAACTACTCTCCAAATTACCAAGGCAAGTGGTACTTCATGAATATTTTTATCCCTATGTTTCTACTAAGCATTAGAAATATTTTGTTAGACTTGCATGTTATATTTTGCTTATATGCCATGTTGGGAAATCCTAGTAGTTGTAGAATTGCTAGAAAATTTCTAAGTTAAGATACTATCTATGCCATGCTTATCCTAGCTAGTAGCAACCAAGGGTTGGTGAAATATACATGCTATGATGAAAATATTTCTAAGTCCTTTGGACTTGTGTTTTCCCTAATAAAACAACTAAGTTAATAAAACACCTGGGTGGAATGGAAGGAATGGTTTATGTTGAGTGGTTACACAAGGACCATTTCTATGGTTTACCTTGTGTATCTCACTTGTGGTAAGCCACCCAGGAACAAAGAGATTTTATAGGCCAAGTGTTAAGAAGCTTCTAGTGCAGCCACTTGGCAATATGGGCTCTGCCTGGATCACATAGGTTGCTAGAACTTAGCCATTTGGACAGTTGGTGGTAGTGGGAATGATAGGTTGGAGCGCGTCCATTTGGTCTAAGGGAAGGCTTCTGAAAGGTCCTATCTTGGTGAAACCAAGTCTGGTGGGGAAAGTGCACAACATATGCAGATGGAAAAATCTAAGTACTTAGCCAAGTCCATGGTAATGGACAACTTGAGCATCAAGACATGGAAGCTATCAAGAATCTCCTCATCCCAATTTCTAAGTAAAAACTTGTGGGTGAACAAGGGTGAAGGACCTCAATGTCTATTGGTGGTTCCTTGGGAAAAGTTTTGACAAAGAAAAACTTAGTGTTTTCAACTAATAGGCAAAACCTATTTTGAGCAAAGCAAGCCAAGCTACACTTAGCCAAAATTGCATATAGTATCTAGTCCACCCAAATTATACTAAGGTATCACTTGCCAATACTATTCCAAAGTATTGACCCACTGTGGATGTAACTTGTGATGTTGCAGGTTACTCTGATGAGGATTAGGTGTCATGAGTCTACACTCAACATGTTTGCCTGTGGCACATGAAGATGAAGACTTTTATTTATTTACTTATTCAAACTCTTGTACTAGGCATGTGGCCTTGGAGTTGTAAAGACTATGTTTATCTCTGGAATGACTGTAATAAAGACCTTTGTATCTGTGTACTTCATCTTAAACTGTGGATGCTAGCAATGATCCAGGGACTAGCATTGCAATCACATGGATCCTTTTCCTTTATAAAGGAGGGATCCTACAAATTGTTACTCTCAATTTAATACCAACTATTAAATTTCACGGAGTAAATAGAGTTTGCTGAAAGTTTGCAATAGGACTTTAAACTTTAGATTGACACTCAACACAATACGATACCAGTTCATAAAGTATATATCCAGAATTCTATAGTTCTATTATCTCAATTACAACTATGCATAAGGTAGTGAACGAATGCCAATGACTACAACAAATTATGCAAATTCACTTTGATTTAATTTATGATAAATTAAGTTCTACTAATCCAAATTAGAAATGAACTCCCACTCAAAAAAGACATCCGTCGTGTCTTTTTGGTGATTACATGAACCAAATCCACTACACCAAGTACGATCATCACATGAGTCGGTGTAGCTTCAAAGGCGAGCATCCATATGGTCATCATATCAAAACATATGACTCATGCTTAACCTTTCGGTCCTTGTTCCGAGGCCATATCTGTACATGCTAGGCTCGCCAAGTAAGAACCTTAGTATTCACGTGTGTAACTGTCTTACACCCGAGATACGCTCACAGATTCAATTACACCCGATCATCACGTGATGTCTTGAAGCGACGAAACATTGTCGGTGCATACTTAAGGAAGAACACATTCTTATCTTGATATCTAAATTAGGGATCATCTTATTATGCTAATAAAATACCAAACAAGCAATATAAGATGCAATCAAAACATCACATGTTTATAAGTGAAATGATATGGTTCCCGCATATGATCTCCATCATGTGCACCGTGGTATGATCTCTATCATACCTTTATGTGTAAAGCCAAGGTCTATGGAACCTACACGTTATGTGTATTGTAAGAGTATCATCTTATACTTCTACTTACAACATCACCATATCATAACACTAGCCCAACAACAATCTAAACTAGACGCCTCTAATTTATCCATTGCAAGTTTTACGTGGCTTAGGGCTTTCGAAGATAGAACCATTCTTACCTACGAACATGAACCACAACAAGGATAAACAAATTGTTGACAACTCGTTGCAAATTAGATATTGACTATAGTAGGAGAGACAGACACCCGCTAGCCACTTATGCAAAACTAGTTGCATGTCAAGCATGGAACAGGTCTCATGTGCGAGGACATGTAAAGTTTGTCCGGGCCGCTTCATCCCACTATGCCACCAATATCCAAAGTACAACTAAGAAGCAATAAAATGATCATCATCGCCCACATACTCATATGTGTACTACCCGTGCAAAGCATCTACGCATAGATCCGGCTCTGATACCACTGTAGGGTTCGCAGCATAGAAAACAAAAATTTTCCTACGATGGGAACAACTATGTACCAAGATATATCTACTAGATACAAACAACGGGCGGATGTACATCCGTAGAGAACATACCCTTGAAGATCGACAAAGCTTAACGAGTCCAAACTCGTGGTTGATGTAGACGATCTTTTGCCAGTCCAATCTTTACCATTGATACATCTTCCACTGTTACTTGTTTACTTGCTGCAAACCGTTACCTTCTGATACGTCGTAAACGTATCTATAATTTTTGATGCTCCATGCTTGTTTAGTATCTACTTTGATTTGCTTTGTCTAAACTTTGAGGTGCTTTTTACATGTTTTCTGATACTAACCTATTAACAAGTTGCCACAGCGCCAGTTGCCTGTTTTCTGCTATTTTTGGTTTCAGAAAAGCTAGTAAGGAAATATTCTTGGAATTGGATGGGACAAAAGCCAAAGTCAATAACTTTCTATGAGGAACAAGAAGTCTAGAGGGGAGACGGAGAAGCGTGCTAGGGCGGCCAAACCCCCTAGGCGCGGGTGGGCCCTGCCCCAAGCCTGGGTAGGGTTTGACCCCCCTGGTCACCTCCCGGCATTGCCCCTTAGCCTATAATAAGCCCCCGATGCAGAAACCCTAAGCACCCAATCAAATCTCCACGAAACCATCTGTAGCCTCCGCCACCATCGTCCCTAGATCAGGGGGGATCTGAAGTTCTTCCCGGCACCTTGCCAGAGGGGAGATCATCCTGGAGGCCTTCTCTCCGGCATGATGCGTCAGTAGTTCCACCTTGGAGTATGGGTGTAAGATCCCACCCTTATAAAGGTAAGGATCCCTGTGATTGCAATGCTAGTTCCTGGATCAATTGCTAGCATCCACAGTTCAAGATGAAGTACACAGAAACAAAGGTCATTATTACAACGTCATTCCAGAGATAACATAGTCTTTTACAACTCCATAGCCATAGGCTAGTACAAGAGTTTAACTTAACAAGATAAAATAGAAGTCTTCATCTTCATGTGCCACAGGCAAGCATGTTGAGTGTAGACTCATAACCCCTAATCATCATTAGAGTAACCTGCAACATCACAAGTTACATCCACAGTGGGTCAATATATTGGAATAGTATTGGCAAGTGATACCTTAGTAGAATATTAACAACTAGTTACTACATGAATTTGGCTAAGTGTATCTTAGGCTTGCTTTGCTCAAAATAGGTTTTACCTATCAGTTGAAAACACTAAGTTTTTCTTTGATAAAACTTTTCCAAGGAACCACCAATAGAAATTGGTGAACCTTCACCCTTGTTCAACCACAAGTTTTAACTTAGAAAATTGGGATGAGGAGATTCTTGATAGCTTCCATGTCTTGATGCTCAAATTGTCCAATACCAGGGACATGGCTAAGTACTTAGGTTCTTCCATCTGCAGTGGTTGTGCACTTTCCCCACAAGACTTGATTTTCACTAAGAAAGGACCTTTCATAAGCCTTCCCTTAGACCAAAATGGACGCGCTCCAAACCTATCAATCCCCTACCACCAACTGTCCATATGGCTAAGTTATTGCAACCTATATGATCCAGGCAGAGCCCATAATGTCGTGGTATTGCCGACGAGTACGCCATGGAGGGGTCCTCACAGTGCGTGTTTAGAGACATGAGGTAAGGCGGACGGTTGACGAGTACGAGGTAACACAGCTTACCCAGGTTCAGATCCCACGACGGTGGCGGAATCCTACTTCTGCTATAAATCACTATAATGGCAATACGCCGAGTTATAGAGATAGGTTCGCTGTGCGAGGTTGTCTGAGATTGTCTATGAACGTGCCCTTAAGGCTCCCATAGGCCCGACTTATATAGTCACCAGGTCCTAGAGTTACAGGCAAAAATCCTAGCCGGACAGGTCACAGAGTCCTACACCGTCTATTACTAGTCTTGCGTATCTTGCACTCCAGGGCTTCGGGTATGCTGGTGACTCCACCGTAGCCTTCCTTTATCCGGCATGGGCCTCCCTTCTAGATCCTCCTAACTGGACCGTCCAGCAAGCCATAGGCCATGCTACCGACTATGGGCCACCCGGGTTAGTCGGATAAGAGACATGCTATAAGGATACCCATATAGCATATCCCCAACAGTAGCCCCCGGAGAACTCCGAGATCTTGCGCCGTCTTGCCTCTTCACATAGAATGCTCCGTCTATATGGATTTCGGCAGATCGTCAAGCAACATCTTGTAGTCCTCCCAAAGAATCCTGCAAGGTTTTCTCCGTCTTCAAATGGTAAGCCGGAGAAATGCTGAATCTTCCATCGTACTCTTCCGTAGTCGGATTAAATCCATCCATGCCGAAATCTTTGATGCGACGGCTCATCTACCCGTGTCAGCTAGGAAGACGTAGGCTTAGGTCAGCGACGCCTCGTAACTCACACATGCAAAGAATGCAATCATATCCGATTTTCCCGCGCGAGCGATACGAACCGTTGGCGGCGGCGGTTGGAGACATGGCGAAATTACCGCACACGTTCACGAACACGTCGTCTACGCGGCAACCGTCCGATTAGCTGCACGAATCTTGACGCAGAGCATGATAAATAGTAACTGTGGGACACTTTCCACTTTTTACCTAATTCCTCTAGCGTCATCGTCTTCTTCCTCCAGCCGCACGCCTCCTCGAGCTCTCCACGAGAAACCTCGAAAACCCTAGCCTCCCTCTGCGTCAGTCGCATCCTTCCAACACTCCATGGCCAGTAGCAGCTCCTCCCCATCGATGGCGGCGTCGAGCGAAGCCACGGCGAAGCCGGCGAGCTCCGTCGTCGTGCCCCCAGAGGGCCTGGTCATCCCCGCATCGGCGGTGATCGAAACCACCGGTGGCGACCATAATCTGGCGGCGCTGGAGCCACTGGAAGAAGAGCCAGACTCGCATAAGGGTGAATGACGCGGCTCAGACATCACCGACCGCGACATCCAAGAGATGGTCGCCGAAGGCTACCTCCCCGCGACGGAGGGGCTCGCTTGGCGGGCGGCGCCGGCTGGTGAGGTGACACCTTCTCCCCAAGCCGGAGAAAAGGTGTAACTCAAGGCTCAGCTGGTACGTGGCGTTTCCCTGCCCATCTCCCACTTCTTCCTCTCCGTCTTGAACCACTGCAAGGTCCAGCCCCATAACCTTTCCCCCAATAGCATCTTAGTGCTTAGCAACTTCGCGACACTTTGTGAGGGTTACCTAGGGATTAGTCCTAGGTTAGAATTGTTCGTGTACTTCTTCACCATCAAACGTGAAGCCGGACATAGTAGGGAGGAGCTTAGGAACTGCTGCACCATAAGCTTCAAGATTCGACCTGGCTGACGGTTCCCCGACATCGTCGGCCACGAGTCCTGCAAAAACTGGCAGCGGACGTACTTCTATGGCCCCGACATTCCTTTGGCGGGCCGAGAAGTAACGTACCCGAACTTCGCGGATGGAGCCGCCGCTGAAGTTTCCACATGGAGGTCCCATGCCTCCCTTCCCTCCGACCTCGACGCTTCTCACGCAATAAGGCAGATCGAATGGTTCGTAGAGACGGGTTTGACCGGCTTGGACCTGGCCATGTGCTGGTTCATCAGGCGAATCCAACCTCTGCAGCACCGCGCGAAGTTCATGCACGAGTATACCAGTGATCGAAGGGATACCCTCCGAATCTCCGTGGATAACTTCTCGAGCGACTCCGTCAAGCTCCGCCTGAAGGACATCGTCAAGGTGAAGGATAAGAAGCATGGCTTCACCATCACCTACGACATGTTCGTAGACGGCAAGTGCCCAAAGGTAGATATGTATTTTTTGTGTACGACATATGCTCTAGTTTCTCCGTCTTGCCATCACCATCTCATCTAACACGGTGATTTCTTACTTAATAGCTTAGCGATCTAGATGAGGACAACCTGGCTGCCCAAATCTACGATCCAAAGATGAAGGAAGTCACGGTCGTGTCCGACGACGATGTCCCGTTGGCGTGAAAGAGGAAGAGCTCCACCTCTGACGCTGCCGACGGAGGCAAGAACAAGAAGACGGAGGGTGGAGCCTCCAAGAAGACTACCGCCGCCCTGGAGGCAGAAAAGAGAAAAGACACCGGGATTTTTACCAAAGCACTCCCCCTAGTGTAAGCTTCTCATTCTCCGACATTGTCTATCCGTCTGCTTTGTTTCTGTACTTAAGCACTTTGCACATTTTAGGAAGAAAGCCACAACCAGCCTCAAGAAGACCTCCAAGACTTTGGGGGCTTCTAGAAATATCAAGGATATGCTGCATCGCAACTCCTCCCCCGCCATTGCCCCTGCTACTCCTGCCGTCAAGCCTTCCTGTGCCCCGACAAGTTCTCAAGCCTAGGAGGCACCAGGCCCTTCTTCCATGGAAGTGGATTCTGGCGCCTCTACCGAACTCGCTGTTGTCAGCGAACAGGCGACGCAGGAGAGCACTGCTCTACAAATGGCTGAAGCTCCGGCTAAGGATGCCATCGGTAGAGGCAAGGCGGTAGTGGGAACTAGTACCCCAGTCGAAGGCGGCGCCCCTGCTCCCCAGAAGCCCTTCAAGTTCCCGAAGATAGTTTACCCGACGCTCACGCCGAGTAACACAACTCTGGTTCCTGGAGGAGTGTCGTCGTCTCCGATGTGCGGTATTGAGGAGCTTCTCCGACAAGCGGATATCTTGCGAGGAAATAGCATTTCCTTTGGCAAGCTGCTAGCCGAAAGCGCTACAAACCTCAAGATTATTGCACTTGTAAGTTTTAATTTACCTTTTGCATTTCATATGAGTATCCCACTGTAGACCCCGAGGATGTAGACGGAAAACCATTGGTTTTGCATCTATATGCTCTAAGAGTGACTAAGTTAGAAAGAACTCTCACTGTAGCCCCCCAAGCATTTAGATGGAAGAAACCATTCCGACTAGATGCTTTAAGAGTAGCATACACGGTGTTTATAATTTTCAATACTGTAGCCCCCAAGCCTCTAGTTGTAACTAAATCAGTTCCGACTAGATG
Organism: Avena sativa; assembly: GCA_916181665.1. NCBI lineage: Eukaryota > Viridiplantae > Streptophyta > Magnoliopsida > Poales > Poaceae > Avena > Avena sativa. The sequence continues at coordinate 294,633,959 of OV702296.1, forward strand.
CTTAAAGAAAAGCTAAGCATTTTCCGAGTTAAAACTTTATACTGTAGCCCCCAAGCCTCTAATCGAGAACTGAAGTAACTCCGACTAGATGCTTAAAGAAAAGCTAAGAATATTGCTAAGTTGAAAAACTCTCGCTGTAGCCCCCGAGCGCTTAGATGGAAAGTTTCCGACTAGGTGCTCCAAGCAGACTAAACAACAGTTTAACTTTTTCCTTTTTCCACAGAATGAGAATGCTCGGAGGGGCATGGCCAACGACAAGTACCAAAAGATGCGTGCAGATCTTGAAGTCGAAAAGGGTAAAACTGCCATCTTGAAGGAACAGATCATCAAAAACAAGGGTCTGTTTTCTTTTTTGCGTATTCCGTCTTGGTTTTATGCCTTCATTCTCCGAGTACTCACTGTGTACTTTGTTTTCTCCGACTTTGTAGAACATGTCGCCAAGGCCAAGGATATTGTCGAGCAGTCCAAGCACATCCAGCAGCTGGACAGCGAGAACAAAATCCTTAAGAAGGAGAGGGAAGAGATGCTGAAGATGCACGAGGATTCCATGAAAGCCCTGCAGGATTCCGCCTCCGCAGAAATCAATCGCTTGAAGAAGGAGCTTGCGATCTTAAAAGATCAGAAGCAAGCTGCTGATGAGCAAACCCAACGCCACATCGAGGCGTTTAAGCTCCTCCAATAAGAGAACGAATCCTTGGCGGACACCCTCTGGCAGGCCAAGGCCAGCATCTTCAGTAAGTTTCCTCCGCCTTGTATTTCTGTAGTCTGGATACTTAGAGTTTATTGAACTCATGCGCTCATTGTCAGAATTTTCAGCTCCTATGGGTTTAACCCGCTCGCCTCCTTCGGACAAGGAATGCATGGTTCTTGCCAGCAACTTTATCAACACCGCCATCACCCAAGCCAAGGAGATTGCCAAGCCCCTTCAGATATATATCAAGGCCTCGGACTCCGTGACGAAGTACTCGAAGATTCTGCGCCGAGCCCCCAAGCGTGTTACGAGCTGGAAAGCTTCATGTGCACGGGCTGGCACAAGAATGGCGCTCTCAATGGTGAAGGCACACTACGAAGATTCCGACATCGCCACGGTGACCTCTGGTATCCCCGACGTTGATGATGATGGCAAAGAGATTGATCACGAAGCCATCTTGTCATCACTCGCGAGTTATGACACCAGAGTTGCCGAGTTGATGGACATCGATGTCTTCGTGCCCATGAACACCATCGGCAGCGTCAACCAAGATTCTTCCGAGTCTCATCATAGCGCCGATGTTGAGGGTGATTCTCCAGCTGGGGACGATGCTGTTTCCAAGTCTCCTACGCCCAAAGAGTGAAAAACACTATGTAATATTTGTTTTGCCTTTGGTGTATGCACGGAAAAAACTTGATGATGTAACTTAAGGCGGAAAACAATGGTTGTTATTTCCTGCCACTTAAGAACTTAGTTCCTAGCATGTATATATTTTTAAGCAAGTGCTGGCTTATCCATTACTTTGGTTCGTATGCTTGACCTTTCGTGAGTCGGAAGACTCGTTGTCGGAACCATGCACTTAGGTGATGATGCCCAATGGCACCGTCAATAACCTCAGCACAAAATCGCCGACAATAAGTGCCAAAAGTCACTACTCCATAATCCACATAAAAACGACAAAGAACGTGTAGACCAGAAAACTTAATCTAACGCCCGTAGACGGAATTTTCACAAGTGCAAACGCAAAACTTGTGCATAAAGGTTTTACATGATCCAAAAATGAACACTAAAGGAGGTAAAAGACTCAGAAATATGAGTGAACCAAAGAGCTTTATTTCATTGATCATGTAAGAGATACACAATTAGATAAAAATGCTAAGTGTAAAAAGGACGTAGCTGTGCTATGTTCCATGGCCGATCAAGCTCCGGGTAGTCATCATCCGGGTCACGTCGCTTACGCTTATGATCCTCGTTGGGTCTGTCCTTTAGTTCACGATTGTCAACAAGGTAGTAAGACCCATTGAGCAGCGCCTTGCTTATGATGAACAGTCCTTCCCATGGCGGGGACAATTTGTGTGACTTCTTCTGCTTAAGTCGGAGCACCAAATCCCCCTCTTTAAACGAGCGATACCGAACGCGGCGACTATGGTAGCTGTGTAGCTTCTGCTGGTAGATGGCGGATCTTTGGCATGCCAAAACGCTCTCCTCCTCGAGAAGGTCCACATCTAGGCGTCTGGATTCTTCAGCGTCATCCTCGTCGTAGGCGGCAACTCGTGGTGCATCATGGAGGATGTCGGAGGGCAGGATGGCTTCTGCTCCATATACCATGAAGTAAGGGGTGTAGCCGGTAGATCTGTTGGGTGTAGTTCGTAAACTCCACAGCACAGATGGCAATTCTTCCGCCCAGGCTCCAGCTGCTCTATGTAGCGGTGCCTCGAGACGTGGCTTGATTCCCTGCAGAATTAATCCATTGGCTCGCTCAACCTGACCGTTGGATTGTGGGTGTGCCATAGATGCAAGGTCAAGTCGGATGCCTTTCTCCCAGCAATATGCCTCCACTTCTCCGAGTGATAAATTGCTGCCATTGTCGGTGATAATGCTATGTGGGAGACCAAATCTCACCACTAGATCTCGGACGAACCTGAGGGCAGTTGCCCCATCAAGCTTTCTAATGGGTTTAGCTTCTATCCATTTAGTGAATTTATCAACTGCTACAAGCAGATGCGTAAACCCACAAGGTGCCGTCTGTAACGGTCCCACCATGTCTAGCCCCTAGACTGCAAATGGCCAAGTTATTGGTATTGTTCGCAGTTCTTCAGTAGGAACATGTGGTTGTCAGGCATAATACCGGCATCCCATGCATGTCTCAATCAGCTTGTCGGCGTCCGCCTTCGCGGTCAGCCAGTAGAATCCTTGCCGGAAGGCTTTCGCGACCAACGATCGAGGAGCGGCGTGGTTCCCGCAATCTCTGAGATGGATTTCACATAGGATTTCCATAAATTCTAGCTGGGAAACACATTTTAGGTATACACCAGTAGTGCTCCTTTTGTAGAGTTGTCCATTGATTATGGTATAACCCTTTGCTCGTCGTAATATTTGCCGTCTTTCGACTTCATCGTCGGGCAAAATTCCGTGTTCGAGATATTCCATGAACGGTTTTGTCCAAGCCGGAGGGACCTTAGTCACCATGTTGATGAAAGAGTCAGCTCTATCCGGGTTGTCGATGTCGGCTCCCCTCACGGATGGTGTGCGCAGGTGCTCTAGGAAAACTCCTGGCGGAACTTGCTTGCGCCCTGATCCTAGCTTAGATAACAGATCAGCCACCTCGTTTTGCTCCCTAGGCACATACTTGACTTCGTAGCCCAAGAAGCTCTTGGCTATCTCGTCTAATTCGTCTCGATATGCCGCCATCATAGGGTTCCGCGCATTCCAGGTGCCAGCCACCTGCTAGGTAACCAAGTCGGAATCTCCATAGCAAACTATGCGCTTGATGCCAATATCCTTGGCTACACGCAGTCCGTGAATGAGTGCTTCATACTCCGCTATGTTATTTGTAGCCTCTAAGTGGATCTGCAGAACGTAGTGTAGCTTGTCTCCTGTTGGTGACTGTAGCAATACACCAGCCCCCGAGCCGTTGAGCAGCTTTCATCCGTCAAAGTGCATCACCCAGTACTCTGGTTCTGGCAATGGAGTAGCATCTGGCATCTCCGTCCCATCTGCAACAAAATCCGCCAAAGCTTGTGACTTGATAGCGTCACGTCTTTTGTAGGTGATCTCGAAGGCGGCAAGTTCAATACCCCACTTCGCGACCCTTCCTGTAGCATCGCTATTATTGATTATGTCGGACAGTGGAGTCTTGCTCACCACTGTTATTGGGTGCTCCTGAAAGTAATGCCTCAGCTTCCGAGAAGCAAGGAATACTCCATAATGGTAGTGCGGGTAATGTTGCTTAGACTCCGTCAAGACCTCGCTCACATAGTAAACTGGTCGTTGAACTCCGTGCTCATAGCCTGGTTCCTTCCGCTCTACCACGACAACAATGCTGATAACCCGGTTGGTTGCCGCCATGTAAATTAACAGGGGCTCTCCAGGCTCGGGTGCTGCAAGGATGGGCGCTGAGGAAAGAATCTCCTTGAGCTGCTTCAATGCTGCATCTGCTTCGTCTGTCCACGTGAATTTGTCCGCCTTCTTCAGCAACTTGTATAGCGGCAGAGCCTTCTCTCCAAGTCGGCTGACGAACCGACTAACTGCTGCAACACAGCCTGTTAGTCGTTGAATGTCCTTTAGGCATGTCGGACGGTTTATGTTCAAGATGGCCTTGATTTTCTCCGGTTGACTTTGATTCCACGCTGGGAAACGATGAAGCCCAACAATTTGCCGGCTGGAACCCCAAAGACGTACTTCTTAGGGTTAAGCATCATGTTGTATTTCCGGAGATTATCAAAGGTTTCTTTTAAGTCGGAGATTAAGTCGTTTGACTTTTTAGACATCACCGCGATATCGTCCATGTAGGCGTGAACGTTCCGACCAATTTGGTTGTGAAGGCAACGTTGCATTGTCCGCTGGTAGGTAGCGCCTGCATTTTTTAGCCCAAAGGGCATCGTGACATAGCAAAACATGCCGTATGGGTAGTGAACGAAGTGGCCAATTGGTCCGACTTCCTCATCTTGATCTGGTGGTATCCTAAGTATGCATCAAGAAAACACAAAAGTTTCGAGCCAGCCGTCGAGTCAATGACTTGGTCAATGCGAGGCAAAGCAAACAGATCTTTGGGACATGCTTTGTTCAAGCCGGTGTAATCAACGCATATTCTTAATTCACTGGTTCTCTTTTTGGGGACAAGTACAGGATTGTCCACCCATTGGGTGTGAAGGACTTCTTGGATAAATCTAGCCTTAAGTAACCTAGCTATCTCTTTGCCAATGGCGCGTCTCTTCTCATCTCCAAAGCATCGTAGAGGTTGTTTCACTGGTTTGCATTTTGGATCAATGTTTAATCTGTGCTCGGCAAGGTCCCTAGGTACACCTTTCATGTCGGCAGGTTGCCAGGGAAAGATGTCCCTGTTCTCACGGAGGAACTCGACGAGAGCGCTTTCCTATTTGGGATCCAGGTTCGTCCCAATGGAGGTGACCTTGGAGGCATCGCCTACCACAAGTTCCACTGGCTCGGTCTCGATGGCGGCCTTGAACGCAGGAGCGGAGTCGGAGATCTACTTATTTGACGCGGGCATCTCTGAGTCATCGACCTTGCTCAGGATCTCTTTGAATTCTTCGTTGTAGAGTACAGCTTCTGCAACAGCTGCTTCATTGATCTCGCAGTCCCTTGCCTTGGTAAAGCTTCCGGATACGGTGATGATGCCGTTTGGTCCGGGTATCTTGAGCTTGTTGTAGACGAAGCATGGCTTGGCCATGAACGTGTGGAATATGTCGTGGCCGAATATGACGTGGTACACGCTCTTGAAGGGGACCACCTCGAAGGTCATGCGCTCTTAACGGTAATTATTAACATCGCCAAAGGCAACCTGAAGTGTAATGCACCCAAGGGACCGAGCCTCCCGACCAGGAACTACGCCATGGAAGATGGTGTTGGTCCTCCTTAGGTTTGCCTCCGTCAAGTTCATCTTTTGCAGTGTATCCAGGTACATGATGTTGATGCTGCTTCCACTATCCACCATACACTTAGTGAACTCCACCTCGTCAATCAAGGGGTTGATGACCATGGCATACTGGTTCTCCGTGGGTATAAGGTCTGGGTGGTCCGTCCTGTCCCAAGTTATTGGAACCTCCGACCAGCGCAAGTACTAGGGGACTAGGGGGAGAGTTGCCATCAGGATCCTCAGAGAGGTCTTCTGTTGCCGGACAGTGGGGGTGCCAAGGAAAGTGTGGTAGACTGGGGCCTTCTTCGCGAAGGGGTTCTTGCCTTTGTCGTCGCTCTTGGCGGCGTGCTTGGGTCAATGTCCTCGTCCATGTCACTTGAATCCTTGGACTCCTCCTTCTTCTTCTTCCCCTTGCCCTTGCCGCGCGGTCTGTTCTTCCGACTTTGCTTGTAGCCGGACTCCGGGTCTTCCTTGAGGTCGTTGACGAACTTTCAGTGTCGATTGGTATGGGTGGCTTTGCCGTTGACGTCGAGGTGTACGCGGCATGGCATATCGCGGTACTCCTCGTAGGTTTGGGGAACGCGGAGCGGCGCCGAGGTGGTTTCACTTCCTCGCTGCTGCCCACGACCAGCTCCCCTTCCTCGGCCACGTTGTCCGCCCTCTCCTCATCCTGCAAAAGTCATAGCGACCATGTTGGTAGATTGCTTTTCTTCTGGAGCGGTCTTCCGCTTTGTGCTGCTGTTCCTCTGAGCTTGAGTTGGAACGGCCGTTGCCGGCAAGGAGCCACGAGCGTCGTCGTCGGCAGCTGCGAACTCACTAGCCAACTAAATCATCTGGTTCAAGTCAAGCTGGTGATTGTCCTGCAAGCGCTTTATTTTATGTCGGAACAATGTGCCCCTTTCCAACCCATCGATGAAGGCGGCCATGGCGGTCTGAGCGTGCACTCCTGCGCAGGAATTCTTCATGTCTAGCCAGCGGGAGAGGTAGGCGCGAGATGTCTCATCTTTTTCTTGCACGCACCGCTGTAGATCGCCCACAGTGCAGGGGCGCTTGTATGTACCCTCAAAGTTCTTGGTGAACGCTTCTTGCATGTCCAACCAGTTGTAGATAGATTTCTCCGGCAATTCGTCAATCCATTGACTGGTCGTACCTTCCAACATTAATGGGAGGTACTTGACGGCGATGTTGGGGTTGCCTCCGGCAATCTCCACCGTGTTGCCGTAGTCCTGCAACCATGTGGCTGGCTTGGCAGTGCCGTCATAGGGCTTGATGGTCTTGTCAATCCGGAAACCTTTGGGGTAAGTTGCGGACCGAATTGCAGGTCCAAAGCAACGTGGTCCCAGGTATGGTCCTTCCCGGGCCTCGTGGATCTTATCGTATGGCTCCGGGTTCTTCTTCTTGTCAACAAGGGATGGGCTGCGTGAACAATGCGGGCTCCCTCCGCCGTGGTGACTGCTTGGTGGTGACGGAGGCGGAGGTGGCGGTGGGTTAGCCTTCTTGCTGTTACCCTCCCGCGATGCCTCACGTCTGTCATGGTTGCTTGTCGGACGTGGAGGGTCATGGCGCGACCTGCTCTTATGTCCTTGGTTGCGCTCTCCATCATGACGGGTCTGCTCCGTGTTATCACGGATGACGATGCCACACTGCTTTGGTGGGGGCATATCCGTACGATGGTGAGCTTTGTAATCTTCGCGATGTCGGGGAGATCGGGGTGGTGGCGATGGGCGACGAGGTCGGGCCTTTTCTCCGTGGTCGGAGGATATTGGGATAGCATCCTTCCTGTTGCGTGCACCCCTCCGTCTTCATTCTGATGAGCCCGTCTGGGACCCGACATCAAGAGGAGATCTGTCCCTTGGCAGTTTGTACTGGCTAGACTAGCAGAGCGCTGGGTTAGACTCAAGCCTCTGAGAGGTGGCCTTTTCCTGCTGCTTCACCGCCTTGGCCACTAGGTCGTAGACCTGTTCCACTGCTTAAGGCGATCTATCCTGCTCCAGAAGGGTCTTGGCGACGGCGAGGTTAAGGAGTGGGGTGGGCATCACCTGCTTGCGTTCACTGTCAATGTATGGCTTGGCCTGTGCCGGCTTAGAGGGAGCCCATCCTAGGTTGCGCCGCACACCAAGATCGTTGATGACGCAAGCCGGAGCTTTCTTAGCCTTCTGCTGCTGTAGCAGAGTCTTATACTCGGCCTCCATTGCTCTAGCTTTTTCTATGGACTTCTACACGTTGACCATATCTCGATCTAGCTTAGCGCCTTGGTCCGCGATGGCTTGCGCCTCCTCCAGCAGCTGCTGGCGCTTCTCATCAAGCTGGGTCACGTTCCGGATATGAGCAACGGTCAGTGGCTCGATGAGGAGATTGCCGTACATCACTCTATCAGCTGGAGTAACTTGGGCTGCTGCAGACGTGGATGCTGGAGGCGGCAAGTTTGTAGTGTTGTTGTTGCTCGGGCCGGTGCCGAGTTCCTGCGGCTGCTGCACTGGGTTGGGCGGAGGAGGCATGACTTTTGCGCGATCATCGTCAGCAGCAATAAGTGGCCCCTTCCCCTTTTACAGCGCCGTAGGCGGAGCTCGTCCGGGTTGATCTTCATCCATTGTCGTCCCAATGGTGACGAATACCCCTCGGGACGCGACGGCGTTGTTGGCTTGCTCATCGCGCGAGTACTCTTCCTCCATCTCCTGCATAGCGAAGTCTAGCTCTTCTAGACTGAAGTCTATCTCCTCTGAATCTGCACTGAAATCAGCATAAAGCACGTCAATGACAGAGTCGGAGGGTGCTAGGACTTCCTCGATGACGGGCGGTGGAGGTGCAACGGGATCGACGATGACTAGAGGTGGTGGTGCTGCTACGACGATGGCGGCGGGAGGCGGTGGCGGTGGCTGCTGAGCCGGAGGTTCTCCGTCTTTGAGCGCGAGCTCCATCTGGGCTACCGCGTCAGCTGCCGCGTAGCTTTTGACGATGCTCACCATCTCTTCGAGGGTAAGACATCCTGTTGCCTGCTGCCGTCTTAAAGAATGTCGGAGAAGCGTGCCACGGTCCAGTCCTTCCACGAAGTGATACAGAGCGTTATCATCGGGGTAGTGGGCTAGGTCGGCTCGTATACGGAGCCACCTGGCCAGGTAATCGCGGGGGTTTTCGCCCTCTCTCTGAACGCAGCGCGCCAGATCGAAGATAGTAACCATGCCGACGAATTTGGATCTCTGTTGTCCAGACGCACGGACTAAGCCGACGGATTTGCAGTGATCTTCCACCTTTATATCCTGCACAGGGGCGGTTTGGGTGGGCCTTGAATTTTTCTGATCTTTGTCGGCAAACTCCGAAGAGAGATCCGACATTGATCCTTTCGCGAACGTATCCTGCCCGTAGGCGGTCCGTGCGGGTCTTGATGCTTTCCCATCTTTGCCGGCAAACTCCGAAGAGAGATCCGACATCGATCCTTCCACGAACGTATCCTGCCCGTAGGCGGTCCGTGCGGGTCTTGATGCTCCTCCGACTCCTAGGGAACTAGTGCCCGAGTCGGTTTCGCCGATGAAGAGGTGGATGTCTTCGATAGGAACGATTGAACACCGCGTAGGGTTCGTCTTTGCCGGGATCCAGAATTCGTCGGGAGGGACGATCGGAACATTGTCGGAGAAGAGAACGCTACCGATGGCTACGGTTTCGCCGATTCCCGCGAAGATTTTGGTCCTCGCCTGCTAAAGATCCTGAAGCGCCTCTTGCCCCACGGTGGGCGCCAACTGTCGTGGTATTGCCAACGAGTACGCCATGGAGGGGTCCTCATAGTGCGTGTTTAGAGACGTGGGGTAAGGCGGACGGTTGACGGGTACGAGGTAACACAGTTTACCCAGGTTCAGATCCCACGATGGTGGCGGAATCCTACTCCTGCTATAAATCACTATAATGGCAATACGCCGAGTTACAAAGATAGGTTCGCTGTGCGAGGTTGTCTGAGATTGTCTATAAACGTGCCCTTAAGGCTCCCATAGGCCCGACTTATATAGTCACCAGGTCCTAGGGTTATAGGGAAAAGTCCTAGCCGGACAGGTCACAGAGTCCTACACTGTCTATTACTAGTCTTGTGTATCTTGCACTCCAAGGCTCCGAGTACGCTGGTGACTCCACCGTAGCCTTCCTTTATCCGGCATGGCCTCCCTTCTAGATCCTCCTAACTGGGCCGCCCAGCAGGCCATAGGCCATGCTACCGACTATGGCCACCCGGGTTAGTCGGATAAGAGACATGCTATAAGGATACCCATATAGCATATCCCCAACACATAATGCCATGTGGCTGCAATAGAAGCTTCTTAACATTTGGCATCTCAAATCCCTTTGTTCCTGGGTGGCTTTCCACAAGTGAGATACACAAGGTAAACCATAGAAATGGGCCTTGTGTAACCACTCAACACAAACCATTCTTTCCATTCCACCCAGGTGTTTCATTCACTTAGTTGTTTTATTAAGCAAAAACATAAGTTAAAGACTTAACAATATTTTCCATAGCATGATTATATTTGACCCTTGGTTGATATTAGCTAGGCTAAGCATGGCAATAACAAGTATCCTAACTTAGAGGAAATTCTAACATTTCTACAACTACTAGGATTTCCCAAGCATAGCATATAGATACTTAGCAAAATATTCATGCAAGACCTATACAAAATATTTCTAATGCATAGGCAAAAATATTGGGACATAAATATGAAGCACCACTTGCCTTGGTAGTTGGGGGAGTAGCAACAATCTTCACAACCACAATCACTACTAGCACCAAAATCTACACATAAAATGATAGCACCAAAATCACATATCAAAATATACAAGCAAAAATATATGAATGCATGCAAATGCCATGTGATGATTTTTCTAAATCAAACAAGACAAGTATACAGTACTTAATCACAAACAAGACAAAAATACACTAAATAAACTCTATTTAGTCTTTAAATCATTTTTCAAATAATTTCTATACTCAAAATAAGCCTATAAATGTCTCTGCAAAAATAACCAATTTTACAGAAGCAAATCATTAAAAAAATTGCGTGGTTGGATAGAATTCTTTCTCCTGATTCCAATGATATAAAATTTGCAAAATTTGAACGTGTGGATCAAAAGTTATGAATTTTACAAGTTTGAACATCTAATAGATCTAAATTCTGTTTTTAAATCTAAACACAGGCCACGCGGCAGCGTCTGATTGGCGCATACCGGTTCGGGCGGATCACGCTTGCGAACCGTAGGATCTAAGTGACGATGCACGGCCCAGATTTACTCGTACCGCTTCACCCTCTAATCTAATCCTAGCCTCTAGATCTAGATCTAGCGATCCTCGATGCTCTGAGAATCGAGTGGCAGCGCAAATGGCCACAGTGGCGGCGATGCTTCTGCCGGCGGTGAACTGGCAGCGCTAGGGGTTATGTGGGGGTGGGGTGGGTCGTTACCGAATCGTGGGGACGCGGCGATGATGATGATTGACATGGTGGAGCCGCGGGCGTGCGGGACCGTCGGAGATTCCTCGCTGGAGATGCTCCTGGCGTCGGGTGCTCGAAGTCGTCGACACAGGCGAGCCTACAGAGCGCCAGGGAACAAACCGAATGCATTAGCGTGCGTGCGAGAGGACAGCGAACTTGGCAAAGCAAACCAGAGGCGAGGGGGTGGTCAAACCTCGCTGTAATTGGTCGCCGGAGCTCATCGGGACAGCGGCGGTGCGAGGAGGAAACCAAGAAGCCTGGTGGCGATTACTGGGTGGGGTTTGAGGGGAAATGGTCGCGACGGTGTGGGGTTTAAGTAGCAGGTGAGGGATGGGCGAATTACTGCCGGAATCAAAGGAATTGATTCGATTTTAATCAGCGAGGTAACGGGCGGCGACGATGTGTTCATCGCGTGGGATTTGGGGAGGACGACGACTACGTGGCGTTGGGGCCACTGGTCAGTGTCTGGGGGGTTGGTTCGACGCAGGTGAGAGATAGATGGGGAGGGAAATGGCCTGGGTGGGCTTGCTGGGCTGAGTCTGCTGTTGGGCCGAAAGGCTGGCGCATGCCTTTTCTGTTTTCTTTATTCTTTTTCTATTTCTATTTTGATTTTCAGGAAACATTTTCAAACCAAAATGAATTCAAATTTGTTCTGAATTTTTGTAGGATGGGTCCAGCTCTTAATTGAGCATTTAGCACTGTTGTTCACTCAAACCTACTTTGGTCCTTTGAAATTTTAAAAGAAAACAGTGCCTTTACCATTGTTTAATAAAGATATAAAAATGGTTTTAAATTCATATTTTGTTTTGAAATTTCTGTCCAAGTTTTGGAAAACATCAATCAACCATAGGATGAAATATCTTTGGTTTAAAACAAATAATCTCTTACTAGAGAGTAGCATTGGGCCAATGCCTTGCTTACATAAAATAATAGACAATCAAATGCCTCTGTTTTGAAATGACATTGAAAATGATCCTAAAATGATTATGAATGCATGGATGATATGCAAACTTTGAAATCATGATTTTTGGGATGTTACAAATCTAACCCCCTTAAGGTGAATCTCGCCCTTGAGATTCGGATTGGCTAGCAGATAGGTGAGGCTGATCTTTTTGAAGGTCATCTTCTCTTTCCCATGTTGCTTCTTCTTCGAAATGATGGTTCCACTGTACTTTGCAGAATTTTATAGTCTTTGTCCGAGTAACTCTTTCTGCAGTCTCAAGAATCTTGATAGGTTTTTCCTCATAAGTGAGATCACTTTCCAATTGGACCTCCTCCAAAGGTATAGTATCCTTCAAAGAATTCTCTTCCATCTCTGGATGGCATTTCTTTAGCTGGCTCACATGAAACACATTGTGAACGACAGACAATGATTCTGGCAACTCAATCTCATAAGCTACTTCTCCTTTACGACTCAGAATCTTGAATGGTCCAACATATCTTGGGGCCAATTTTCCTTTGAATCCAAATCTCTTCACTCCACGAAGTGGTGACGCTCTAAGATAATCTCTATCACCCACTTCATAGGTGACTTATCTACGCTTAGGATCTGCGTAGCTCTTCTGTCGGGACTGAGATATCTTCAATCTGTCCTTTACTAGCTTGACTTTCTCTTCAGCCTCTTTGATCAGTTCTGGCCCGAACAAGTTTCTTTCTCCCACACCATTCCATAGTAATGGGGTAGTACACTTTCTCCCATAGAGAAACTCAAATGGTGCCATCTTAATACTGGCTTGATAGCTGTTGTTATAAGAGAATTCTGCGTAAGGCAGGCTTTCATCCCAACTAGCTCCATAGTCTAGGGCACATGCCCTCAACATATCTTCTAAAATCTGGTTGGTCCTTTCTGTCTGTCCATCAGTCTGGGGGTGAAAAGTAGTACTAAATTCCAATCTTGTTCCCAATGATTCATGTAGTTGCCTCCAAAAATGAGAAGTGAATTGGGTTCCCCTATCAGACACAATACTCTTGGGTACTTCATGCAGACACACAATCCTATTCATATAGATCTTGGCCAACTTAGCACTTGTATAGGTTGTCTTCACGGGTATGAAATGAGCCACTTTAGTGAGGCGATCCACTACTACCCAAATAGAATCATATCCTGACCTGGTCCTTGGCAATCCAGTGATGAAGTCCATGCCAATCTTGTCCCACTTCCAATCAGGAATAAGTAGTGGTTGTAGCAATCCCGCTGGTTTCTGATGTTCCGCTTTCACTCTACTACATACATCACACAAAGCAATATGTTCGGCGATGTCTTCCTTGAGATTATTCAACCAAAATCTTTCCTTCATATACATGTACATTTTTGTGTTACCCGGATGAATGGAATATGGTGAGTTGTGTGCTTCCTGTAAAATTAGTTTCTGAAGCTCCGGATCTTGCGGAACGCAGATAGTTTACCATACCATAAAGTACCCTATTCGTCTTCATGGAATCCTTTGGCTTTTCCCTTGCCAATCTTTTCCTTAATCTCTTCGATTTCCTTGTCCGTATTTTGGGCTTCCTTGATCTTGTCCAACAAGGTGGGTTGAACATCCAATGACATGAGATGTCCTTCAGGCACAATCTCTAATCTGAGGTCTCTAAATTGGGCACACAGGTCATCTGGCAACTCTCCCTTAGTAAGGCCATTCACAAATACCTTATGGCTTAGTGCATCCGCTACAACATTTGCTTTACCGGGATGGTATTGCAAACTCAAGTCATAGTCCTTGATGAGTTCTAGCCATCTTCTTTGTCTCATGTTGATTTCTTTCTGAGTGAAGGTATACTTAAAACTTTTGTGATGTGTGAACACTTCACATCGCTTTCCCAAAAGATAATGTCTCCATGTTTTGAGTGCATGGACAACAGAGGCTAACTCTAAATCATGAGTAGGATAATTTACCCCATGACTTTTGAGTTGTCTCGAGGCATAAGCCACAACTTTCCCTTCTTGCATTAGAACTACACCTAATCCATGATGAGATGCATCACAATACACTTGGAAATCTTTCTCCAAATCTGGCAGACATAGGACTAGTGCTATCACTAGTCTCTTTTTCAATTCTTGGAAATTGAGTTCACATCCTTCAGACCAAGCAAACTTCTTGTCTTTCTTTAGTAACTCCGTCATTGGCTTAGCTACCTTGGAGAAATTCTCAATGAATCTTCTGTAGTATCCTGCCAAGCCAAGGAAACTACGAACTTCCTTCACTGACTTAGGAGATTCCCATTCAGTTACAGCTGACACTTTTGCGGGATCAACTGCTACACCATCTCCTTGTAGGGTTCGCGGCATAGAAAACAAAAATTTTCCTACGATGGGAACATCTATGTACCAAGATCTATCTACTAGATACAAGCAACGGGTGGATATACATCCATAGAATACATACCCTCGAAGACTGAATAGCGTTAACGAGGTTGTACTCGTGGATGATGTAGACGAACGCTTGCCGATCTCAAGATCGTGATGAAGTCCATCTGGTCTAGCCGGTCCAGCACGATCAAGTCCAGCACATCAAAGCAGTGGTGCATCTGTGATCGCACACACGTACGGGTACCCCGACAACCTCCGTGCCCTCGCTCCAGCGAAGCAGCGGAAGCAACAAATCCTTCCAGAAAAAGCCACCGGGAACATGTATCTCGCTGATCCGAGACCATGGGGAAATTCTAAAGGGGGGAGAGATATCCTTCGCGAGGAGGTGTGAGAGACAAGTGAGAGGAGGGGGTCCTTTTATAGGGGATGGGGCAGCCCAAGGGGGCATGGCCGCCGGCCATGGAGGGTGCCCCCACCTCTCCCTCATTCATGTGGTGGAAGCTCCACTCACATAAAAACCTCTCCACTCACAATTCCACTCACATGCATTAATTTTCCACCAAAATTAATGCAAGCTCTCATTTAAATAAAACTCTTTTATTTATTTATGCAGAATTTTGTTAATTACTTTAATTAACAAACATTCACATAAACCCCTTACAACATTTCAATTTCACATGCAGAACCAGTTTCAGCAAATTCAACCGAAACAGTTTCGGTGTCTAGTGAAATAAATTCCTGCGCTTTCCTTTTTCTTTCTCTGGCATATCATTTGCTCCGAATGGTGTCGGTATCCCTTAAGTGTGTCACCCAACGGTTCGCGAATAATGCAGACATGATCGAGACCCCTCTCCGACCAATAATCAGCAGCGGGACCTGGAGATCCATACTAACTCCCACACATTCAACGATGACTTCTGTGATCGTGTGAACCTTTTACGCTAGTATCTTAATCCCTTTGTTTCACGATATATTACATGTCCGAGATTCGATCATCGGTATCTCCATACCTAGTTTGATCTCGTTACCGACATGCACTCTTTTCTCGTTCCCGTGATATAACATTCTAGTGATCAAATCACTTGCTTGCAAGCTAATCAATGTTATATCACCGAGAGGGCCCAGAGCATATCTATCCGTCATCGGGATGAACAAATTCCACTCTCGATCCATGGGTCTCAACATAACACTTTAGTAGTTCTAAAGCCATCTTTATAATCACCCAGTTACGGTGTGACGTTTGATGTCATCGAGAAACTCTTCCGGTGTTAGTGATTGACATGATCTCATGGTCTAAGGATTAGGATCACTTCGTAAGTTGTTATAGCAATATAAACTCAATGACTTTGATCGTAATGCTATACTTCGGATGAATGTTCATCACATCATTACACTAATGTTGTGACCTCGTTATTAACAACATCCAATGTCCATGATCAGGAAACTTTGATCATCATGTTAATCAACGAGCTAGTTTATAAGAGAGGCATAACTAGGAACTTCCTTTTTGTTTATTAAACACACATGTATTAACGTTTCCGTATTAATACAATTATAGCATGTAAAATAAACATTTATCATAAATAAGGAATATGATAATAACCACTTTATTATTGCCTCTCGGGCATATTCCCTTCAGTCTCCCACTTGCACTAGAGACAATAATCTAGTTTGAAAACTTTGTGTATTGAACACCTATGGCTTTCTGGTGTTCCATAAACGCAACTGCAAGTGGTTAACATAATCTACGGATTTGATGCTTTCAGGTCCGTGTGTATTTGCATGTCTTTGCGTCTTCACGCGTCACTCATTCTCCAATGAGATGGCATTGTATAAATTTGGTCTTTTGGTGAGACCTTTAGTTCCTTGGGGGTTAAAACACATCGATACTATTGTCACACAATATATCTTTAGTGTTAGCCCGTTTTGAACCACACCTTAGTTTGATAACAAACTACTTGACACAAATGCCCTCCTTTGCTGCTACTATAGCAGTCATATATTTATTCTTTTGTTGTAGTATTCGTCACAATGTCTTAACTTTGGAATACATCCAAATCCATCATGAAAACTCATTTCCATTTCATTGTGCCACTCATAGTTTAAATTGAGATAAACTTAATTTGTATCTTGCGACAAAACTAGTATCAATGTAACGCTTTACAATGAACTATTTGTAATTGTTTGTCACCTCTACACAAATATATTCTTAGTTCTTCCAAAAGATCATAAGAATATCCTCACTATCGTCCAATGATCATTTTATGATTCATTCTGGTATATGCTCATAACACTTAGAGCATAGGACATATCTGGATGTGTACATATCATGGTATGATTGATCAAAACATTCTCGTGATTTCACTCATCAAATGTCAAAGCACTTGAATCTTGTTTCACTTATCAAGTGTCGATACACTTGAATCTTGATTCAATTCCTTTCCATGCGACAAGAACCGTTTCTTGTTGTTTCTATATTGAACTCCTTCAATATCTCATATATGTACGTTTGGCATAACCATATTAGCGTCATAGTCTATCCACTATAGACTTTCATGATAAATATTCGGGTTTTGCCTAAGTCTTTCATCGAAATGAAATTCTTAACCTTTGTCAGTAAAAGATACATCATTTCTAATCAACAAGATGTCCTCCACATAATGTATTAGAAATATGTCTTAGCGCTCCCACTTAATTTCTTGCAAATGTAAGCATCTTCATCGTCTCCTAATGAAAAACTCCTTTTTCATCATGGTGAAGATTCCAACTCCGCGATGCTTACTTCAACCATTGAAGTTTGCATGCCCTTTTTAGCATCCTTTGAATTAACAAAACCCTTTGGATCGTGTCATGTACACATCCTAGGTAACCAGTCTATTAGAAGAACTTTGTTTTGTTTATTCATCTACCATATACCAAATTATATGTAGTGGTTGCTACTTTAATCCGTCCAGACTAAATATCGCTATGAAAGATCAAATCTTGTCATAGTCAACTCCTTGAACATTGTCATAAAATACTTTACGACATGTCGACTATTTCATAGATGTGAAACATCCATGTCCGTTTCTTTATAGATCCAAATACGACCGATAGGTTTTTACACCTTTCCGGAGGGTCTTCCAAGTTCAAAACTTGATTTCTCGTGTATGGAACTATCACGGATTTTATGGCTTCAAGCCATTTTACGGAGTCAGGGCCCATCATCGCTTCTTTGCATATAGTCGGTTCATCATTGTCAAACAATAATGATTTACTCTCAAATCTTAGTATTTGATTGTTTATTCGACCGACTTGGTTTAATAAGAACTAAGATCTCCGTGACCACAACCTTTGAGGCACATAAGCTATGAGCATTATGGAAGCCTCCAGAACGATTTTCGGCGCTGCGCAACTCAGCACATTGAGCTAAGGTTCGTTAACCTTATCAAAGTTCTATTGTCCTCCCACTTAACTTTTGCGAAAAAATCCTTTTTCAAGAAACTTCACATTTCAAGCGACAAACCCTTTTGTCCTTGGTGTTATGATGGAATAACCAATTGTTATTCGAAATAACCTACAAAGACATGCTTATCCGACTTCGGTTGTAAACATCTTACTTATGTTTAGCATACCAAAATTTAAGAAATGACAACTTGGGTTTTACCCCAAACCATAACTCATATGGTGTCATTTCAACGGATCAAGATGGAGCTCTTTTCAGTGTAAAAGCGGCAGTCTATAAAGCTTTAATCTTTTTAAAACATAATGGCAGTTTTATAAATAACACCTTTGATCCAACCATGTCAAACAAGGTTTCATTACAAATCTCAAACACTCCATACTCCTATGGTGTTTCGGGAAATGTAAATCTAGGTGTTTTGCTAAACTTGCAACTCAAATAAATCCCTTTATGATAAATCATAATTCATTTATTTTTCTTGTTACACTTGCAACTCAAATAAATCCCTTATGATAAAATCATAAACCATTTATTTTCTTATCACAATGATTTTCACTTCATCTTGAAAGTCTTTGAACATTTTCAAATATTTCACACTTCTTTCTCATTAAGTGAATATTCACTCAAATTTCCGGAGAAAGTATATGAAGTTGAAACCCATCGCTCACGACTACAGATAATGGACTACATACATCGATATGTATAAATTCCAATATTTTAGTCATTCGTTCTTCTTTGGCCTTTGAACGAAGTTTTAATTATCCCGAGGAAAGTCTCACAAGCGTCACTTGATCAAATCAAAGACTCCAAAAATCCATGAATATGGAGATTCTTCATGTTTTCTTTCCAATATAATTTAAACGGCGATGTCACTTCGTAAGTGATCTTTCAATCATTTGTCTTGCGACATTTTAGCATTAGGTTTTATGGATGTGATCTCTCCAACTAGATTTGTAAATCATCCATCTAATATGGAATATGGTAATTATTTGAACAACCTTTGTTCTCATAATACCTGATTTAAATAACAATTATTAAAACAAATCTTGAAGTCAATCTTTGATGTCAACGAGAAATACAAACAACGGTTTGTTTGTTTTTCGATGAACATCATCACATATTCTCTTGCTAGTTACTTAGGCCATTCTGGTTCATGAATTGCGTCGTTCCGTATGAAATTTCATACCAACCAATTCGGTATCCAATACCCAAGAACCACATTGTTTAACAAGCAAAGAATACAACCATAACCTGTATATCATCTATATACCTAAATTGGATATTTCCAATCTTTTCTTTTTCTGCCAAATATATTTTATAGATTCTCTTTCAGCATTTCCTTTTCCTTTTTAAAATAATCTATCAACATCAAAAGTGGCGCCATATACATGACACATAGTCCAAAGCGTGTATATTCAAATAATAATACCTTTGGACTTGCACTTTGAAGTAGATCACCATCATCAAAATGATCGGTATTCTTTCAAAATCCATTCTTTAGTAATCTTTTAGTGTAGTAAACACTTTACATACATCTTCTATTCATCCTTATCATGACGACTTTCATGATCAAGCTACTGTAGCTTATAAAGGCGAATCGTGAGTATAACATTACTTTCTAAAACCCTTTTTGGATGATTAGGATGTCTAGCATCTCCAACATTTGTAAATTCTCATCTAATATGAGAACATATATTATACTCTATCATATTGCAACCAAAACATTGTTTCAGATATCATTATATCTGCCACACATGATGGTTTCTGAAATAATTCTTTCAGCTCCTAGATAATCTCGATATTTAAATCAAGAATCATGGAGGCAAACCTGATAATTAAGATACTAACACTGGAATTGTTACTCTCGATTTAATACCAACTATTAAATTTCACGGAGTAAATAGAGTTTGCTGAAGTTTGCAATAGGACTTTAAACTTTAGATTGACACTTAACACAATACGATACCAGTTCGTAAAGTATATATCCAGAATCTTATAGTTCTATTATCTCAATTACAACTATGCATAAGGTGGTGAACGAATGCCAATGACTACAACAAATTATGCAAATTCACTTTGATTTAATTTATGATAAATTGAGTTCTACTAATCCAAATTAGAAATGAACTCCCACTCAAAAATGACATCCCTCGTGCCTTTTTGGTGATTACATGAACCAAATCCACTACACCAAGTCCGATCATCACGTGAGTCGGTGTAGCTTCAAAGGCGAGCATCAAATGGTCATCATATCAAAACATATGACTCATGCTTAACCTTTTGGTCCGTGTTCCGAGGCCATGTCTGTACATGCTAGGCTCGCCAAGTAAGAACCTTAGTATTCGCGTGTGTAACTGTCTTACACCCGAGATATGCTCGTGGATTCAAGTACACCCGATCATCACGTGATGCCTTGAAGCGACAAAACATTGTCGGTGCATACTTAAGGAAGAACACATTTTTATCTTGATATCTAAATGAGGGATCATCTTATTATGCTAATAAAATGCCAAACAAGCAATATAAGATGCAATCAAACATCACATGTTTATTAGTGAAATGATATGGTTCCCGCATATGATCTCTATCATGTGCACCGTGGTATGATCACTATCATACCTTTATGTGTAAGCCCAAGGTCTATGGAACTTACACGTTATGTGTGTTGTAAGAGTATCATCTCATACTTCTACTTACAACATCACCATATCATAACACTAGCCCAGCAACAATCTAAACTAGACGCCTCTAATTTATCCATTGCAAGTTTTACGTGGCTTAGGGCTTTCAAAGATAGAACCGTTCTTACCTACGAACATGAACCACAATGAGCCAAATTGTTGACAACTCGTTGCAAATTAGATATTGACTATAGTAGGAGAGACAGACACCCGTTAGCCACTTATGCAAAACTAGTTGCATGTCAAGTGTGGAACAGGTCTCATGTGCGAGGACATGTAAAGTTTGTCCGGGCCGCTTCATCCCACTATGCCACCAATATCCAAAGTACAACTAAGAAACAATAAAATGATCATCATCGCCCACATACTCATATGTGTACTACCCGTGCAAAGTATCTACGCATAGATCCGGCTCTGATACCACTGTAGGGTTCGCAGCATAGAAAACAAAAAATTTCCTACGATGGGAACATCTATGTACCAAGATCTATCTACTAGATACAAGCAACGGGTGGATATACATCCATAGAATACATACCCTCAAAGACCGAATAGTGTTAACGAGGTTGTACTCGTGGATGATGTAGACGAACGCTTGCCGATCTCAAGATCGTGATGAAGTCCATCTGGTCCAGCCGGTCCAGCACGATCAATTCCAGCACCTCAAAGCAGTGGTGCATTTGTGATCGCACACATGTACGGGTACCCCGACAACCTCCGCGCCCTCGCTCCAGCGAAGCAGCGGAAGCAACAAATCCTTCCAGAAAAAGCCACCGGGAACATGTATCTCGCTGATCCGAAACCATGGGGAAATTCTAAAGGGGGGAGAGAGATCCTTCGCGAGGAGGTGTGAGAGACAAGTGAGAGGAGGGGGTCCTTTTATAGGGGAGGGGGGCATCCCAAGGGGGCATGGCCGCCGGCCATGGAGGGTGCCCCCACCTCTCCCTCATTCATGTGGTGGAAGCTCCACTCACATAAAAACCTCTCCACTCACAATTCCACTCACATGCATTAATTTTCCACCAAAATTAATGCAAGCTCTCATTTAAATAAAACTCTTTTATTTATTTATTCAGAATTTTGTTAATTACTTTAATTAACAAACATTCACATAAAACCCCTTACAACATTTCAATTTCACATGCAGAACCAGTTTCAGCAATTTCAACCGAAACAGTTTCGGTGTCTAGTGAAATAAATTCCTGCGCTTTCCTTTTTCTTTCTCTGGCATATCATTTGCTCTGAATGGTGTCGGTATCCCTTAAGTGTGTCACCCTACGGTTCGCGAATAATGTATACATGATCGAGACCCCTCTCCGACCAATAATGAACAACGGGACCTGGAGATCCATACTGACTCCCACACATTCAACGATGACTTCTGTGATCCTGTGAACCTTTTACGCTAGTATCTTAATCCCTTTGTTTCACGATATATTACATGTCCGAGATTCGATCATCGGTATCTCCATACCTAGTTTGATCTCGTTACCGACATGCACTCTTTTTTCGTTCCCGTGATATAACATTCTAGTGATCAAATCACTTGCTTGCAAGCTAATCAATGTGATATCACCGAGAGGGCCCATAGCATATCTATCCGTCATCGAGATGAACAAATTCCACTCTCGATCCATGGGTCTCAACATAACACTTTAGTAGTTCTGAAGCCATCTTTATAATCACCCAGTTACGGTGTGACATTTGATGTCATCGAGAAACTCTTCCGGTGTTAGTGATTGACATGATCTCATGGTCTAAGGATTAGGATCACTTTGTAAGTTGTTATAGCAATATAAACTCAATGACTTTGATCGTAATGCTATACTTCGGATGAATGTTCATCACATCATTACACTAATGTTGTGACCTCGTTATTAACAACATCCAATGTCCATGATCAGGAAACTTTGATCATCATGTTAATCAACGAGCTAGTTTATAAGAGAGGCATAACTAGGAACTTCCTTTTTGTTTATTAAACACACATGTATTAATGTTTCTGTATTAATACAATTATAGCATGTAAAATAAACATTTATCATAAATAAGGAATATGATAATAACCACTTTATTATTGCCTCTCGGGCATATTCCCTTCACTCCTGACACAATGTGTCCAAGAAATCCAACTTCATTCAACCAGAATTCACACCTGCTGAATTTGGCATATATCTTATGCTCTCTAAGCTTCTCAAGTATCAAACGCAAATGTCCTTCATGCTCTTCTTTGCTCTTGGAGTAGATCAAAATGTCATCGATGAATACGACAACAAATTTGTCAAGGAACTCCATGAACACCTTGTTCATCATATTCATGAAGTAAGCTGGTGCATTGGTCAAACCGAATGGCATCACGGTGTACTCATACAATCCATACCTAGTGGTGAAAGTTGTCTTAGGTATGTATTGTTCCCTTATATTAAGCTGAAAATAACCTGACTGGAGATCAATCTTTGAGAACACACAGGCTCCTTCTAGATGATCAAACAAGTCATTGATTCTGGGCAAAGGATATTTTTTCTTGATAGTCACCTCATTGAGTGAACGATAATCTATGCATAACCTTTGACTTCTATATTTGTTTTCCACAAACAAGACTGGTGCTCCCTAAGATGAAGAACTTGGTTGAATAAACCCTTTCTGCAACTGTTCTCCAAGTTGTTTCTTGAGTTCTTTCAACTCATCAACTGTCATCTTGTAAGGTCTCTTTGCTATTGGTCCTGATCCTGGTAGCAAGTCAATCAGAAATTCCACATCTCTATCTGGTGGCATTCCCGGCAATTCTTCCGGAAACACATCCGGATATTCACTCATAATTGGCACACTGTTTATGCTAACCCCCTTAAGTGAATTTAGCTTACTCCCTTTTGATTCAAAGTTAGACTTCAATCTTATCCGTTTCTTTTCCGGGGTTGTGAGTGCGACAGTACGATTGGCACAACCTAGTACTCCTTCATACTTGGTCATCCAGTCCATTCCCAAAATTACATCCAATCCTTGGAAATCTAGGATTATCAGACTCACTGGAAACTTATGCTTCCCAAATTCTATCACTAGATCACGACATCCAAGGCTTACTATCATATCTCCACCGGGAGAACTTAGTTTTATTGGACACCCAATATTTTCAGTTGGAAACCCATTTCTATCAACAAATGCTTTTGATATGAATGAATGTGATGCACCAGTATAAAAAAGAACAAGTACTGGAATAGAATTGAGTTTGAACTTACCAGCCACAACATCAGGTTCCTCATAGATCTCCTCCACATTGATGTGGTTCACCTGTCCCTTCTGGAAAGGGTTGGGCTTGTTGGCACCTTCAACTTTCTTTTCTGGGCACTCATTTGCATAATTCCCCATCTTCTTACACTTGAAGCACTCAACCTGACTGAGATCCTTCTTGACAGGCTGGCTTCCACTACCACTTCCACTTCCATTATGGTGGCTCTTGTATCCACTCTTGTGGTTTTTGTACTTGTCATTATCATGACTACGGTGATGCTTGTTGTCATTATGGCGGTTGTGGTTGTGGTGGCTGTTTTTAGGGATACGGGTAGGCTACACTAGCGCAAATCAAAAAATTCTATCGTGTATACCAGGATTACTGTTGTCATAGATCACGGGATTACCACTAGACGCGCAGTTGCGGAATTGATGAAGCGCGTCGAGGCAGTGTAGACGTTCCACGTCTCCTCCTTGTCCTCATCCCACGAGCAGCTCCCCTTTGCGTGGCTCATCCAAGTGCTACAGATGCAACGCCTCCGAGGTATCCACACGTACAGGGTGGAAGCGTCAGACGCCGGACTGCTAGGTCTGCGCGTGCAACACAGGCGTGAGGAGTGGCGACTGGGAATGATCTGAGGTCTAACCCTGGTCAGCTCGCCCCACCCTCTCTTATATAGGCGTCCCTAGTGGGCTTCTACATTAGCAGCCCATTAGTAGCCTAAGCCTGGTCTAATTCAGATCCAATCCTCATTAGGCTTCCAGCCCCTTAAGTGTGTGACCCTATAGGTTCATATGCGTATAGACATGACACGAATACACTTATTATGTCAATAGTTGGTAGCAGCCTCTAGCAAGACGTTCCAACTCCTAAACGCATACAAAGATCATATCGGATGAACCATCACAAGGTTTAGTACATGTCTTTCCCTTTGTCTCATGATATTTGGTCTAGCTCCAAGCTGACCTCCCTTTCTCGAAACCGTGATTCGGAATCCCTTTACTAGGTTAACCCTTAACCATATGTAGCACGGCCATGCATTTCTGGATCCGATCACTCGAGGGACCCAGAGATATCTCTCTCAAGTAGAGAGGGGCAAATCCCATATTGATTGACCATTCCTTGCAGCATGCTTCAGGACAAACCCGAAAGCTACCTTTATGACTACCCAGTTATGGTGCAGCGTTTGATAGCCCCAAAGTAGGTCGATCCACATCTCAAGTGCATGCGACAATCTCAGGTCTAAGGACAAAACGTACACGATGTGTAGAGAGAGAGCTGCAACTAATTGCCAGTCTCAGGTTGGGTCAGTCCAACCCCATGTTCATAACATGTGTCCACATCATTGGTTTGACATCTCCATGTCTATGACTTGCAAAACATAGTCATCAACCAATCGATGTGCTAGTCTAATATTCACGTGTGTCCTCACATGAACTCCGACTAGGGACGACTCTTAAATAACCATACAAGTAAAGAGTTTCACAAACAATTCACATAATTGCCAATCAATACAAGTTGCCTGATATGGATATTCAAGGAACATTACAATAACTCATGGATACATATGAAATATAATCATCTCTATGATTGCCTCTAGGGCATATTTCCTTCAGTCTCCCACTTGCACTAGAGTCAATCTAAAATGTATCTAATACCAATTGCTCTTGTGTGCGCTTCATGCGCGGGCTGCGGGAGAGGCTTAGTCAAGGGATCAGCAACATTTGAGTCCGTATGTATTTTGCATATCATGACACTAACATCCTCAACAAACTCTCGAATCTGATGGTAACGCATGCGAATATGTTTGTTCTTTAGGTGCTGTATAGGTTCCTTGGATTGTGCAATAGCACCATTGTTGTCACAATAAACGTCCATGGGATTGGACGCGCCCTGAACCACACCGAGAGCGATCAGGAAATTCCTAATCCAAACAGCTTCCTTTACTGCCTCCGAGGCAGCAATATATTCAGCTTCTGTTGAAGAGGAGGTCACCGTATCTTGCTTGGAACTTTTCCAGCTCACAGCACCACCATTCAAGACAAACACATAACCTGATTGCGATTTCGAATCATCTGAGTCGTTAAGGTAACTCGCATCTGTGTAACCCCTTACACTGAGTTCATCCTCACCTCCATAAACTAGGAACACATCCTTAGTCCTTTTCAAGTACTTAAGGATGTTCTTTACCGCTGTCCAGTGACCTTCACCTGGATCAGCCTGGTATCTGCTCGTAACACTTAGAGCATAGGAAACATCTCGGCGAGTATATATCATTGCATACATGATGGATCCAATAGCTGAAGCATATGGAACCCTACTCATGCGCTCACGCTCATCAGTAGTCGAAGGACACTAAGTCTTGCTGAGTTTTATGCCATGAGACATGGGCAAGAACCCCTTCTTAGCCTCTTCCATGCTGAACCGTTTCAACACTTTGTCAATGTATGTACTCTGGCTTAATCCAATTAGCCTCCTTGATCTATCTCTATAGATCTTAATGCCCAGAATATATGCCGCTTCTCCCAAGTCCTTCATCAAAAAACTATTTTCCAATGAGGTCTTAACATACTCGAGCATAGGAATGTCATTTCCAATCAGCAATATGTCATCTAGATATAAGATTAGAAATACCAGCGCTCTCCCACTTTCCTTCTTGTAAACACAAGGTTCTTGTTTGTTTTTGATGAAGCCAAACTCCTTTACAACTTCATCAAATAGAATATTCCAACTCTGAGATGCTTGCTTCAGCCCATAAATGGACTTCAGTAGTTTGCATACCTTTCCAGCATTGTTTGGATCGACAAAACCTTCGGGCTGCATCATATACATGTCCTCAGTTAGGATTCCATTTAGGAAAGCCGTCTTGACATCCATCTGCCATATTTCATAGTCGAAATGTGCAGCAATGGCTAGAATTATCCGTATAGATTTAAGCATCGCTACGGGCGAGAAAGTTTCGTCGTAGTCAACTCCTTGAACTTGTCGAAAACCTTTTGCAACAAGTCGAGCTTTATGGATGTGAACATTTCCATCCATATCAATCGTCTTCTTATAGATCCATTTGCACTCGATGGCTTTAAAACCATCAGGCAGGTCAACCAAGTTCCAAACTTGATTGTCTCCCATGGACTCTATCTCGGATCTCATGGCGATCAGCCATTTCTCAGAGTCTGGGTCCACCATCGCTTCTGCATAGGTTGCAGGCTCATCATTGTCTAACAATAATAATTCCCGCGCTTCGCGGAGCCTCGCCGACCTTCGTGGTTGTGGTGGTTCTATTGCCACGGGTTCTTCAACTTGTTCTGCTACAATAGCATCACTTGTAGAAGCATCCCCAACTGGCTCATCTTGAACTTCTTCAAGTCGCACCGACCTTCCACTTGTTCCCTTTGTGAGAAACTCTTTCTCTAGGAAGACACCGCTACGAGCAACAAACACTTTGCCCTCCTCTCGGTTGTAGAAGTAATACCCTAAGGTTTCCCTCGGATATCCCACGAAAATGCACTTATCCGATTTGGGTGATAGCTTGTCCGACTGAAGTCGCTTGACAAATGCATCACAACCCCAAATCTTTAGAAAAGACAAACTGGGATTCTTTCGAGTCCACATCTCATATGGTGTCTTAACTACGGTTTTAGATGGTACCCTATTAAGTGTGAAAGCTACCGTTTCTAGAGTGTAACCCCAAAATGATAATGGCAAATCTAACTAGCCCATCATAGATTGAACCATGTCCAACAAAGTTCGATTACGCCGTTCGGAGACCCCGTTTCTTTGAGACGTTCCGGGCGGCGTAAGTTGTGGAATAATTCCGCAACTCTTAAGATGATCGCTAAATTCGTGACTCAAATATTCACCTCCACAATCAGATCGCACTCTGAAACTCTTTGAACTTTTCAAAAGTTTCATACTTATGCCTCATCAAGTAGACATAACCATATCTACTGAAATCATCATTGAAAGTAATGAAGTAGTGATATCCTCCTCTGGCTGTCGTGCTCATTGGTCCACATACATCAGTATGTATGAGTTCCAACAAGTTTGTCGCTCTCTCGGGTAAACCCGAAAAAGGCGACTTGGTCATCTTTCCAAGTAAACAAGCTTGACATGTCTCGTATGATTCAAAATCAAACGAAGTTAGAAGACCATCACCATGGAGCTTCTTCATGCGCTTTTCACTTATATGCCCTAAACGACAATGCCATAAATAGGTAGGACTCAAATATTAGGCCAAAGCCTTTTAGTACTAACATTGTAAACAGATGCATCATCAACATTTAAAATTAATAACCCATTCACAATGGGAGCATTAGCCATAAACATATCATTCTTAGAGATTACACAACCATTGTTTGCACTCGCGAATGAATAAACATCCCTCATCAAACATGAAGGTGATAAAATGTTTCGATCCATACTAGGAATGTAATAACAATTATTCAACTCCATAATAAATCCTGACGGAAGGTGAAGTTGCATGACGCCGACGAACAATGCAGCAACCCTTGCTTTATTTCCGACGCGAAAATCCACTTCGCCTTTCTGCACTTCTCTAGTCCTTATTATCCCCTGCATCGAATTGAAAATGTGAGCAACCGATCCGGTATCAAATACCCAAGAGTTAACATAGGAATCAGCGAGAAGAATGTCCATAACATTTACAACAAGCGTACCTGAGTTGGAAGTACTCTTACTTCCACTCTTCTTCAAAGAAGCCTGGCACTTGCTGCAGTTTCTCTTCCAGTGGCCATGTTCATGACAAAAGAAGCACTCAGTGTCTTCTACAGGTCCAGCCTTTTGCTTGGGTGCAGACTTAGGGATCGTATCCTTAGCCTTGCCCTTCTTCTTCCAAGAAGTACCCTTTTTCTTGAAGCTAGGCTTGTTCTGCATAGCCATCACATGGCTATTCCCTGCACACTTATTCATGTCACTTTCTGCTGTTTTAAGCATCCCACATAATTCATTAAGGCCCTTCTCCACCCCATGCATATGGTAGTTCGAAATGAACTTCCCATAGCTGGATGGAAGAGACGCCAAAATGAAGTCAGTGGCCAACTCTTGGCCTAGTGGAAAACCAAGCTTTTCCAAAGTCTGACTGTAACCAACCATTTTGATCACATGGGGGCCTACAGCTGCTCCCTCTGCTAGCTTGCATTCGACAAAGGACTTGGCAACATTGTACCTCTTAGTCCTTGCCTGATCTTGTAGCATGTCCTTAAGCGCTACGATCATATCGTACGCTTCCTGATCCTCAAACTTCTTTTGGAGTTCAGGTTCCATGCATGCAAGCATAAGACAGCTAACCTCAAGAGAATCATCACATGCTCTCTTATAGGCGTTCTTTAGGGCAGCAGATGCATTATCAGCAGGTTCATCGGGGATTGGGGTATCCAGAACCGTTTCCTTTTTATCAGACCTGAGAACAATTCTCAGGTTACGGACCCAGTCTGAATAGTTTGTTCCATTTAGTTTATCTTTGTCAAGAATCAAACGCAAAGAGAAAGGTGATGTAGTGTTCGGTGCCATTGATCTACAAAAGAAAACATGCAAAATACTAAGCCATGTAACCATGAAAGAGTAAAACATATTAAACAATTTAATAGCATATACTACCACTTAAATCAATATCCCTCTATTGATACTAAGTGATTCAAGATCCACAATTAACAAGTCGACTAGTGAGCTTTAGCATCACTGCTAGAAGACAAGGTAAATCGGTAAGCAACACTAGCTAATCATATCACATATGACTCTTGTTGTTGGGTGACATCTCTATGTCAAAACTAGGCGCCCAACCTTTATGCCCCAAGGTCCTTAACTGTTAAGATGACCTTATCAAGTTCACCAACCCTTATGCGTGTAGGTATCCGATACAAACCCATCCAGCCAAGGAAAACCGCGGCACCATAATTTCATACGCCCACCAACGATTGTACAGGGCATAGGATGGTGCAAGGTTTGGTTGGGAGAGCATGGTTTAACTTAAACTTTGTGAGGGATCGTTCTACTTCTATCATCTAAGCATGCATAGTAGTAAAACGCATAAGAATAACATTCACATAGATGTGACACAGTATGGCCCATTTTTCTCATGGTGATCTCCATCGCCATAGAACCTGTCCACCATGATGATCTCCATCTTCATGTTCCATGTGAGCCATCCTCCAAGTGATGAGTCCTCCAAGAACTAATACAAGCTATTACTCCTAACAGCTAGTAATCCAAAGTACATAGTATTGGGAACATCACAAGTTGGCACGCAGGCCATTACAATAAATGACAACACATATGGCTCCAGCCGTGTTGCCCTACTGACGACACACATGTCATGCAAAATTTCATACATGCATCACATACATATATGGGCCATACTGATCACATACATCCTGGAAAAACAAGTTATGCATAGAATCGCATTCTACCGGATCATGTGACATCGCAGCACCTAGTTACCTTAACGAGATACAAAAGGGGCTACGATTAAGGGGTGTCTAGGGGGTCTCCCCGTGTGGGGTTCGAAGGGGCAGCGCCCCTCGCCCGGAAAACCGTGAAAAATGAGAGATCGAATCTTCACAATTTTCTTTAAGGATTTTGATCGGCAAATCAAATTTACCATAAACCGACTATAGTTCCGATCCGATCAAACTCCTTTGATCACGGTACATCGATTTTAGATCTAGGTTCCGATTCGACTAATCATATTGATCTTCGCGTGATTCAACAGGATTTATGTGTCATTGTCTACCCCGATGGCGGAAGCCGACCAATAGGGGTAAGTCGTTCGACAACCTCAGAATCACGATCACGGAAAGCAAGATCATAGATCAATCCTAAACCACCGCAATATAAACGATCACATCATTCATATCAATCTACATATCACCATATGCAACCATCCCGAACCTATAACTAAACAACATCGGCTCTGATACCACTATAGGGATACGGGTAGGCTACACTAGTGCAAATCAGAAATTTCTACCGCGTATACCAGGATTACTGTTGTCATAGATCACGGGATTACCACTAGACGCGCAGTTGCGGAATTGATGAAGCGCGTCGAGGCAGTGTAGACGTTCCACGTCTCCTCCTTGTCCTCGTCCCACGAGCAGCTCCCATTTGCGCGGCTCGTCCAAGCGCTATAGATGCAACGCCTCCGAGGTATCCACACGTACAGGGTGGAAGCGTCAGACGCCGGACTGCTAGGTCCGCGCGTGCAACACAGGCGTGAGGAGTGGCGGCTGGGAATGATCTGAGGTCTAACCCTGGTCAGCTCGCCCCACCCTCTCTTATATAGGCGTCCCTAGTGGGCTTCTACATTAGCAGCCCATTAGTAGCCTAAGCCTGGTCTAATTCGGATCCAATCCTCATTAGGCTTCCAGCCCCTTAAGTGTGTGACCCTATAGGTTCATATGCGTATATACATGACACGAATACACTTATTCTATCAATAGTTGGTAGCGGCCTCTAGCAAGATGTGCCAACTTCTAAACGCATACAAAGATCATATCGGATGAACCATCACAAGGTTTAGTACATGTCTTTCCCTTTGTCTCACGATATTTGGTCTAGCTCCAAGCTGACCTCCCTTTCTCGAAACCGTGATTCGGAATCCCTTTACTAGGTTAACTCTTAACCATATGTAGCACGGCCATGCATTTCTGGATCCGATCACTCGAGCGGCCTAGAGATATATCTCTCAAGTAGAGAGGGGCAAATCCCATCTTGATCGACCATGCCTTGCAGCATGCTTTAGGACAAACCCGAAATCTACCTTTATGACTACCCAATTACGGTGCAGCGTTTGATAGCCCCAAAGTAGGTCGATCCACATCTCAAGTATATGCGACAATCTCAGGTCTAAGGACAAAACGTACACGATGTGTAGAGGGAGAGCTGCAACTAATTGTCAGTCTCAGGTTGGGTCAGTCCAACCCCATGTTCATAACATGTGTCCACATCATTGGTTTGACATCTCCATGTCTATGACTTGTGAAACATATTCATCAACCAATCGATGTGCTAGTCTAATATTCACGTGTGTCCTCACATGAACTCCGACTAGGGACAAATCTTAAATAACCATACAAGTAAAGAGTTTCACAAACAATTCACAAAATTGCCAATCAATACAAGTTGACTGATATGGATATTCAAGGAACATTACAATAACTCATGGATACATATGAAATATAATCATCTCTATGATTGCCTCTAGGGCATATTTCCTTCACTGTTGTACTTTCCATGTTTGTGGGATCTAGAACTCCCACTATCATCATGATGGAATCTCTTGTGAGACGATCTCGAGCTATGCTTGTCAGAGTTGTGCTTCTTCTTTCTGCTTTCAACTTGTTTCATCTTGTTCTCCAGGATGGTATCCTTGTCACAAAGTGATTGGTAGGTGGGGACATAGGCCACGGATAACTGCAGATTCAGTTCATCATTCAGTCCTTCGAGGAATTTCTCTTTCCTCTTGGCATCAGTATCAACTTCATCCGGTGCATATCACGCCAGATTGTTGAACTCCTCAATATATTCAGCCATGCTGCGGTGGCGCTGCTTCAGGTTATGGAATTCCTTCTTCTTCAAACTCATTACCCCGGATGAGATGTGAGCTGTACGGAAACCATCCTCAAAGATAGCCCATGTCACATCCTCAATGGGAGTGGTGATCTGGAAGTTATCCCACCAAGTAGCTGCTGGTCCTTCCAACAGATGTGCTACAAACCTGACCTTCTCCTCGTCGGTGCAGCCGACAGTTACCAAATCCTTGTTCACCGAACGTAGCCAATCATTGGCCACCATGGGATCAGTAGTTCCTGAGAACTTTGCAGGCCTTAGTCTTAGGAATCTGGTGAGCATGTCAAATCCTGGGGGATTGTTCTGATTGTTGTTGTTGTTGTTGTTGTTGTTGTTATTGTTGTTGTTGTTATTCTGATTCTGGATAAAAGTGGTCATCATCTGCATCAGATGTGCCTGTGCTATCATCAGCTGTTGCATCTCGGGGGTGACATTCTTGTTGTTTGGGTTGGGGTTGGCATGTCGAGGAGGCATCTGTGGTTTTCATAAGGATAAGAATGAGATACCCATAGATGCTTATTATGCACAAAACATCACATAGACAATCACCAAATCAACATCAAAATAACATAAGGTTCAACGACATAAACAACAAGTTTGAAAAGGTAAACACACCGTAGCAAGCCACCCACATGTTGGATGGTCACTGCGACTCAATAATCATAAGCATGGTAAATGAAAAGATAAATGAGTAGTCATCACTACTCCTCTGCATCAACCTCCTCATCAACAAGTGTAAGACCTGCATTCTCCATAGCGGTCTTGTATTCCTCGACATTGGTAGTCAAGGCCTCTATGTTAGCCTTAAGAGCCCTCTTCTGTGAACGAAGTCTCTCAATCACACCCTATTGATGCTCGAGCTCGAAGTCCTTGGTCTCTAGCTCTTCCTTCATCTCCTGGATTTTCTTTTCCGGTCTTGGACTCTCTTCTCCTGGCTCTTGAATTTCTTGTCCTGGCTCTCAAACTTGGCCTCCATTTCCTTGACTATCTCATCTTGCTCCGCGAAGAGCTTGTCCTTCTCACGAAGCTGCACCTGGAGCTTGTCATTACTAAGCATGACGTTGGTCCTATCAATATCTAGGTGCCTAATAAGAACCTCTAGGTTCTGAAGGTACAGACGAATCGGCCCCGCCGTCTCTCTAGCAGCATCCTCGAACTCAATAGCCTCACCCTCCTCGTCGCGTCTTCCGAAGGCGTGAAAGTAAAGACCTCTAAGCTCTCTGGAGTGCCTCCCTACCAGACGCCCAAGTAAATCCTGCATGACTACATCTAAGCCTCTCTCCTTGTCGTCATGCATTAGCTTGAAAGTGATAGCCTCCGTGGTTGGCTCGGTCTGGCGTCCTAGCTGAGTAACTTTGAAGCCCCAAAGGTCCTTCCTCTCAAACTTGGTGAGGGGAAGCGTCATGATGCTAGGGAGCGGAAGGTTGAGCACACTAGTGAGCTCAATAAGACGAGTGCCAAAACGAGTTCCCTTGAACTCTTCAGCCGTGCTGATAGTAACATTAGGCATCTATTTTATAAGATAGAGAAAAGTTAGAATCAACATCAATAGAGAAAAATCACAAGACAAAGTATCACTAGCATATCTTTGGCAACAATCACACAAGTCATGGCATACATAAATCCATTACAAGCATCTAAGGTTCAACATAACTTAGATAATTTTTTTGGAAATAAAACGATAAGTGTGGTGGTCCAACTAACGAAGTGCATTACAATCCCATCTCACTTGCCAAGTTGTCTAACAGGGCATCCCTAGAGGCAATCTGTCGATCCTGATCACATGACTCCATTGCTAAGTCTATGATGTCCTCTCTTAAATATTGGTTCGTAGTCTCTAACTCTTGGGTATGTTCCTTTCTTCCCTAAGGTCATTTTAGGTGTTAAGCATTCTGCATTTGAGTCTATCACCAAGCTCCTTGATGGCCTTCCAAGCTGCATTTCTTGCAGAGTCAAAGAATATGGTGTGCATTACTGAGTTGGTGACCATGCAGAATCCTGATTCCTTGTGGTTTTCTTCCTTGTTTTTGTACAAGTTAAGTTGCACCCACCAGTACTCCACTCCTTCATCCATCACGGGGAAACCTTTGTACACTGCTGCACCATGTATCCCCATGGCAACCATGAGGTCCTTGAGGGCTTTGGGGAATTCTGTCTCACACTACAAGGTCATGGTCATGAGTGGTCCCTTCCTCACGGCTTCG
Organism: Avena sativa; assembly: GCA_916181665.1. Taxonomy (NCBI): domain Eukaryota; kingdom Viridiplantae; phylum Streptophyta; class Magnoliopsida; order Poales; family Poaceae; genus Avena; species Avena sativa. Next base: position 294,668,440 of record OV702296.1, read on the forward strand.
TTGATGGAATTCATCTACAAATAGAGATGAGAAAGAAGATTAGAAAAGTTTACGAGAAGAAAAAGACAAGTGTTGAAATGGTTGAATTTTTTTCCTTAGTGGTTTCTAATCCAATCCTTCCTACAAGCAACACAGTGCTCTGATACCATCTATAAGATCCCACCCTTATAAAGGTAAGGATCCCTGTGATTGCAATGCTAGTCCCTGGATCAATTGCTAGCATCCACAGTTCGAGATGAAGTACACAGAAACAAAGGTCATGATTAAAACGTCATTCCAGAGATAACATAGTCTTTTACAACTCCATAGCCATAGGATAGTACAAGAGTTTAACTTAACAAGATAAAATAGAAGTCTTCATCTTCATGTGCCACAGGCAAGCATGTTGAGTGTAGACTCATAACCCCTAATCATCATTAGAGTAACCTGCAACATCACAAGTTACAGCCACAGTGGGTCAATACATTGGAATAGTATTGGCAAGTGATACCTTAGTAGAATATTAACAACTAGTTACTACATGAATTTGGCTAAGTGTATCTTAGGATTGCTTTGCTCAAAATAGGTTTTACCTATCAGTTGAAAACACTAAGTTTTTATTTGATAAAACTTTCCCAAGGAACCACCAATAGAAATTGGTGAACCTTCACCCTTGTTTAACCACAAGTTTCAACTTAGAAAATTGGGATGAGGAGATTCTTGATATCTTCCATGTCTTGATTCTCAAATTGTCCAATACCAGGGACATGACTAAGTACTTAGGTTCTTCCATCTGCAGTGGTTGTGCACTTTCCCCACAAGACTTGATTTTCACCAAGACAGGACCTTTCAGAAGCCTTCCCTTAGACCAAAATGGACGCGCTCCAAACCTATCAATCCCCTACCACCAACTGTCCATATGGCTAAGTTATTGCAACCTATATGATCCAGGCAGAGTCCATAATGCCATGTGGCTGCACTAGAAGCTTCTTAACATTTGGCATCTCAAATCCCTTTGTTCCTAGGTGGCTTTCCACAAGTGAGATACACAAGGTAAACCATAGAAATGGGCCTTGTGTAACCACTCAACACAAACCATTCTTTCCATTCCACCCAGGTGTTTCATTCACTTAGTTGTTTTATTAAGCAAAAACATAAGTTAAAGACTTAACAATATTTTCCATAGCATGATTATATTCCAACATTGGTTGATATTAGCTAGGCTAAGCATGGCAATAACAAGTATCCTAACTTAGAGTAAATTATAACATTTGTACAACTACTAGGATTTCCCAAGCATAGCATATAGATACTTAGCAAAATATTCATGCAAGACCTATACAAAATATTTCTAATGCATAGGCAAAAATATTGGGACATAAATATGAAACACCACTTGCCTTGGTAGTTGGGGGAGTAGCAACAATCTTCACAACCACAATCACTACTAGCACCAAAATCTACACATAAAATGATAGCACCAAAATCACATATCAAAATATACAAGCAAAAATATATGAATGCATGCAAATGCCATGTGATGATTTTTCTAAATCAAACAAGACAAGTATACAGTAATGAATCACAAACAAGACAAAAATACACTAAATAAACTCAATTTAGTCTTTAAATCATTTTTCAAATAATTTCTATACTCAAAATAAGCCTATAAATGTCTCTGTAAAATAACCAATTTTACAGAAGCAAATCATTAAACAAATTGCATGGTTGGATAGAATTCTTTCTCCTGATTCCAATGATATAAAATTTGCAAAATTTGAACGTGTGGATCAAAAGTTATGAATTTTACAAGTTTGAACATCTAATAGATCTAAATTCTGTTTTTAAATCTAAACACAGGCCACGCGGCAGCGTCTGATTGGCGCATACCGGTTCGGGCGGATCACGCTTGCGAACCGTATGATCTAAGTGACGATGCACGGACCAAATTTACTCGTACCGCTTCACCTCTAATCTAATCCTAGCCTCTAGATCTGGATCTAACGATCCTCGATGCTCTGACCATCGAGTGGCGGCGCAAATGGCCAGAGTGGCGGCGATGCTTCTGCCGGCGGTGAACTGGTAGCGCTAGGGGGCATGTGGGGGTGGGGTGGGTCGTTACCGAATCGTGGGGACGCGGCGATGACGATGATTGACATGGTGGAGACGCGGGCATGCGGGACCGTCAGAGATTCCTCACTGGAGATGCTCCTGGCGTCGGGTGCTCGAAGTCGTCGACAGAGGCGAGCCTACAGAGCGCCAGGGAACAAACCGAATGCATTAGCATGCGCGCGAGAGGACAGCGAACTTGGCAAAGCAAACCAGAGGCGAGGGGGTGGTCAAACCTCACAGTAATTGGTCGCCGGAGCTCGTCGGGACAGCGCCGGTGCGAGGAGGAAATTGAGAAGCCTGGTGGCGATTACTGGGTGGGGTTTGAGGGGAAATGGTCGCGAAGGTGTGGGGTTTAAGTAGCAGGTGAGGGCTGGGCGAATTACTGCCGGAATCAAAGGAATTGATTCGATTTTAATCAGCGAGGTAACGGGCGGCGACGACATGTTCATCGCGCGGGATTTGGGGAGGACGACGACTACGTGGCGTTGGGGCCACTGGTCAGTGTCTGGGGGGTTGGTTCGACGCGGGTGAGAGAAAGAGGGGAAGGGAAATGGCCCGGGTGGGCATGCTGGGCCGAGTCTGCTGTTGGGCCGAAAGGCTGGCGCATGCCTTTTCTGTTTTCTTTATTCTTTTTCTATTTGTATTTTGATTTTCAGGAAACATTTTCAAATGATTTTCAAACCAAAATGAATTCAAATTTGTTCTGAATTTTTGTAGGATGGGTCCAGCTCTTAATTGAGCATTTGGCACTGTTGTTCACTCAAACCTACTTTGGTCCTTTGAAATTTTAAAAGAAACAGTGCCTTTACCATTGTTTAATAAAGATACAAAAATGGTTTTAAATTCATATTTTGTTTTGAAATTTTTGTCCAAGTTTTGGAAAATATCAATCAACCATAGGATTAAATATCTTTGGTTTAAAACAAATAATCTCTTACTAGAGAGTAGCATTTGGCCAATGCCTTGCTTACATAAAATAATAGACAATCAAATGCCTCTATTTTGAAGTGACATTGAAAATGATCCTAAAATGATTATGAATGCATGGATGATATGCAAACTTTGAAATCATGATTTTTGGGATGTTACAATGGGTCCATGTAGTAGCTAGATGGTTGTATCTCCTCCTTTGTGCTTTCATGTATAGATCTTGTGAGCTCCGTTCATGATCAAGATCTAATCTATTTGTAATCATGCATGTTGTGTTTGCGGGTATCCGATGGATATTGAGATTATTATGTTGGTTTGATTAATGGTTTTGTCTTTATGATTCTATCATGTCTGTGTTGTTTGTGATGTTGCATGCTCTCTGTTGTTAGTAGCTATCTTGGCCAAGTAGTTGCTAGTGACTCCAAGAGGGGTATTTATGCTCGATAGTGGGTTCATGCCTCTAGTTTTCGAGGGAATTTACAATAATCTATTCTGTTGTAGATGTGATGTTGCTACTAGGGAGAAAATAACGGTCTCTTGTTCATGGAACATGTGGACTGTTTACCTTACACACTTTGCTTAAAGCAGTTGTCTGTTGCTTGCAACTTAATACTGGAGGGGGTCAGATGATAACCTGAAGGTGGACTTCTAGTCATAGATGCAGTTGGATGGCGGTCTATGTATCTTGTTGTATTGCCCAGTCGAATCTCCTAGGATCTTTTTGACTAGTAATTGCATTGTTATGCCTTGCTCAGTTCCTGTCAATTGCCCTGATGTTATTTGTTTACCCTTCATGCCATGTCGTTTATTTAAGGAGAACACCTCTAGTGAACTATGGACCTCGGTCCAATCTTTACCATTGATACATCCTCTACTGTTACTTGTTTACTTGCTGCAAACCATTACCTTCCACACCATATGTTTAATCCTTTGTTACAGCAAACCGGTGAGCTTGAAAACCTCACTGATTCATTGGGACAAAGGCTTGAGTTTGTGTTGTGCAGGTCTCCACGTTGTTTGCAACACCTGTGTGACGTTTCCTTCCTCCTTCTGGTTCGATAACCTCGGTATCAACTGAGAGAAAACTTGCTGTTGTGCTCATCACACCTTGCTCTTGGGGTTTCCAACGAATTCCTCTCTGTGAGGCAACACCTTCCACACCATACATTTAATCCTTTGTTACAGCAAACCGGTGAGCTTGACAACCTCACTATTTCGTTGGGGCAAAGTCTTGAGTTTGTGTTGTGTAGGTCTCCGTGTCAACACATGTGTGGCGTTTCCTTCCTCCTACTGTTCGATAACCTCGGTTTCTTACTGAGGGAAAACTTGATGTTATGCTCATCACACCTTCCTCTTGGGGTTTCCAACGAAGCGTCCCACGACAAGTGATGGGCGCCATCAAGCTCTTTCTAACGCCATTGCCGGGGAGGCTAAGGACGTCTTCACAAGGGGAGTCCTTCACTTCCTTTCTCTTTACTTTGTTTTTAGTTTGCTTAGTTTCTTTTGCTTGGTTTTGTTTTCCTCTTTTCAAAAACCCAAAAAAATAGTCTAGTTTGGTTTGCTTTCTTTATTCAAAAACACAAAAAATTAGTTCCTGCTCTAGTTGTTGGACTGTTATTGCCTTGCTTGGTCATGCTTTCTATCAATGGATGGTTTCTTTGAAACTAGTTCTTATTGGCAAGGTGGGTTCACGGAAGAACAAAAGTATTAATATAAGGAACACCGTTTGTCACAAAAGGGGAAACACTTATGGGAACAAATTGATAAGTTGAATATTATTGCTAGAGACATGTGCTCTACTTATAATGTTACTTATTGCTTTGATAAAGTGCGGTGACCCGGCATACCACTGCATGATGTAGTATACTATAGTCGTTTACATAACACTAATGAAACACCGTTCACTAGTATTACATCCCTCAGAATGGCACAACAGAAACACAGCGGGTCCAATACATGGCTAAAGGTTACAACTCACTCTTTACATAAGATCCAGAGAACACTCTAGGTTTAAGAGAGAGAAAGAACTTCTTTTATAAAGAAGAATCAAAGATAAATAACACAAAGTTATTATACTAAATAAGCTAGTAGTTAATTAAGGATTTGGCATTGCTGCTATTGCAACGTACTACAGAGATAGGTTCTTTGGCTAGAGATTTTATTTCTATTTAATTAGTAACTCCGTCTTCACTTGAGTTGGGGTATATGTTGACTTTCTTGTCTTCATTGTAGGGCTTTAGCTGGTCTTGATAATTCCTGGAGCATATCTTGATGTAGTCATCGTTTTAATGGCTTCAGAATCTAGCAAGGGTTAAGAAGATACTTTGAGTACGAGCGTACTCAGCAAATTCACTAGAAAAGGAGTGTTTGATGCACTATAACTACAACCATAGACCGTAGGTCGTAGGCAATGCAAGTTTTCATAAACATTTCTTCAAAAGTTGCTTTTATTCTGAAAATCTATGTCCGTCAACCTTCACGGGTTTACCAGAACTTTCATGGAGTTCCTTTCCCGCCGCGTTCGCAGCTCCTTCCCGGAACAGGGAGTAACAAGTTACAGTTCTTACACTCTCCAGAGGTGCATTACTTTACCCATGAGAGATCAACTCTTTGTTGCACAACCGGGCAGCTTATTCCCGTCCACAATTCCATGATGTGGGGCCTAGAAGATGATCCAAGCCAATCACTGCCCCCTTCGCGACCCCGCATGCCTCCTTGGTGTACACCATGCCCACAAAAAGAACTACGGCAATGGTTTGTACAAACCGTGAGATGCCAGAACTATCGTGGGATGATGAGGGTTCCCACCCATATGCTGCATATCCTCTACGAATTACCAATTAATATGCACGCTACGAGGATAACAGCCACGACCTGCACATCCGGCTTCATGCGAGAGGAAGAAGATACAGCTGACTTCTCTGTCCCATTCCAAATCTCATGGCTAACACGTAATATACGGCGCTAGAATCACTAGCGACATTGGTTGTTAAGTCCTAGGTGATATAGTTCTAAACAGTGGTATTCCGACTGTCAGGTTTAATAGATTAGCTGATCACCCTGGATCAGTAATCAATACTCTCCATTATTATTGAAAATAGTGTTTTCGAACCTTTTTAAAATGCAGGTGAAGACAACACTTGATTTTGTAAAATACTTTACAGAAAATAAACAAAGGACATGAGCAAGTGTGAACTTGCCTTTTGTGATTGCAAGATTATGCACTCACGGTCTTCGAGTCAATGTATAAGATCCAAAATCTAAAATCAGCATCATTGGTCCGGTAAGGACTAATGTTTAAAGAAGCAGTATGCTTTTGTGCATAAGTAATGTGATGCATGTTCTAAGCGTAGATCCTGGAAATAGCGTTGTTCCAGGGTTTAGATTCCGAAAGTGGTTACTTTGGAATGTGTGGTTCTTTTAAATAAGTTTCATAGTTGTACTTTTATTAGAGTTTAGGAGTGGTTATAGACAACACATTTGTAGGAGTAAAATATACATTCTTATGACATACTAGTTAGGACTACTTATATAAGATTTCTTATTTAAAGTGGCAAAAAGGATAACCTTCGAAGAAAAGGTTTCTCCTTCGAAGTCTAAACAAACTTTTGTGGTTAATTAGTGGTGGTTGATGTTATTTGTTTTGATCAAATGGTTTGGCTTGAGATGCTTTATAGATTAACTACTTCATACCAAAGTTAATTATAAAACATGTAGTAAGGTGTATGGTATTATATTTAGATTCTTGGAGACTAAAGTTAATTTTAAAATATAGATAGTTTTGAAAGTATATTACTTATACATTAGTATTTTGTATATCTGAAAAGTGTTCTTTAAGTTATTTAAGAATGGTTATTCTTTTACTTGGGATAATGGTTTCTTAATTCTATGATAGAGTAGTATCATTTACCCTTTATAGATGAGTGAGTATAGTTTATAAACCCAATATAATATTACTTAACTACTTATGGATTTATATAGTGTTGTAGTAGTTTTTTTAATTTGGTGATTAATATGGTTTAGAGAAGATTTGATTGTTCACAAGTTGTTCTTTAAGGACTTTATTATTAATGGAATTCTTTTTAGAAATAATCTTCATTTAAGGTTGTAGATCTTTCTAAAATAAAAACATTTTAAAACATTATGGCATTAGATTATTAATATTTGAGACTAATACTATTTATTAGACTTATTTAACTCATTTTTGGAATATTAATACGTTTTATTTATCTTTATATGAATTATTAATAAGTTTATATTTGAGTTGTAAAAATATTTGAATTTTTATTTAACTCAAAAGTAGAATATTAGATTTTTAATAGGTAAATGTTATTTTTGTGATCATTTTGGTATATTACATGTATTTTTATAAATAACAAGATATGATTTTTTTTATAATGCTTATTACTCTATAATTATTTAATAATAAATATTTAATTAAGTGAAATAATAATACATGATTATATTTTAAATTAGAATTCTTATTTTCTAAGATTTTTGTATTTTACTTATATTATAAACATTTATCCTTATAGGAATATGAATTATTTTTATTAAATATTTATTTAGTATTTTCAAAAATACTATAATATTAGTAAATAATGAAAGTGTTTTTTATTTATTTTTATCACTTTTTCCATAAGGAATATATAAATTACAAAATTCTTATAAAAGTTTAAGTGTTCAAAACTTTATATTTTATTTTATTTGAACAGAGTGGATTATTGCGAATCCAAAAATATTTTATTTATAATTTTTGGACTTTTATTTTATTTTCTATAATTTTATTGAGGTCAGGGGTATTTTTATCTTTTCTAATTGATCAAAATTTTATTAAATAACTTGGGCTGGCCCCTTGGGCTTATTGGGCCAGAGTGGCCCAATAGGGCAGGGTCAAAAGATTACCCCGAAGGGTTTTGGCCCACCCAGCCCACTCTACCTCTCTCTCTTCCTCGACCTTATCCCCTCCTCCTCTGTCTCGACCCCGTGGCCGGCGATGCCGCCACCGTTGATGCCTGCCATCATCAGCAGTTCTGGCCGTCACCGTGGTGCGAGTTGGGGTTGTCGACGATGCTTGTTCGTTCTATCCACTTAGATTTGACTCCGGGGCTTCCCCGTGGTCCGGTCCACCCCATTCCCGAACCCTAGGTTTCGAAAAAGGTGTTGTCGCCGCCGCCGCAATTCCGCCCGCGGTGATGTGTTGGGCTCATGCGCTGTTGCGGCCGCCGTCGTGGCAGGTGCAGGTTGCAGCGCCCCTCTGGGTGCTCCCTGTGCCGCCGCGATTCATCGGCCCCTCTGCTTCCTCTTCGATTCATCGGCGAGGACCTCGGGTAAGTTGTCTCTGTGGTGCTTGTCCATGCTACTTCCATGATTCTCTCTGTGAAACTAGTGGCCTTCATGCCGAGTGACTATGTGCTTGTTGAGTTCATCTCTGGATTAGGGTTCTTGCTCTGATTAGGGTTCATAACCCCCTGTTGATCATATCTATGATGCTTTAGATCTAGTATTGTTTATATCTGATCATGGGAAATGATTATCTGTTGTGGTTAATGATTGATAGTGGCCTTGGTGATACTAGTTTCCTGTCGGATTAATTCTAGTGGTATTCCACCATGATATATGCTAGTGTTTCAATGAAATCCTTGATTGGATTATGTTGTTGGTCTGAGAAGTTTCTCTACTGTCAGAATACTTGTACTGAAAGTAGATTTCTCTCAGTAGTTGCTTACTCCAATTATAATGTGGCTTGTTTGAGATTATACACTCTGAATCAAATCATTACATGTAATGATTTCCTGTGGATGTATAGATTCATTTTAAGGTTAATTCCTGGCACTTGGCTTCAGGAAAATGATATTCATTGATTTGTCCCCTTTTATCTGTGAAAGTTAAGTAAAGATTGGTTTTAGCTCATTAAGAACTTGTCCTTGTGATACCATTGTATTCTGGCACACAAGTGATTTGGTTTTTATTTCTGGGCTTAGCTTGATTATGCTTGTGATTAAAACTGATAGGATGATATGGAAGCTTTTATTAACTTTCCTGCCTATGATGTTGGTCTAAGGTTCTAGGATGTAATTCCTAGTTATTTGGAAAATAGTTTGTTTGAAACTTATAGATTTAGAGGTGCTACTCTCTCTAAAAGATGTGCCATGTGCTGATAAGATCAAATGAAAATGATCTAAGTTGCAAAAATAACACTGAACCCAATGATGCTGGTCTGAGGATTTAGTTTTTGTGGTTGAGCTTGATTTCTTATCCTTCTACTTGAAATCTCTAGGATAGATGCACTTCTCTTGGGTGTTTATTGAGAGATTATATCATAAAACAACACATGCTTTTATTTAGATAAGATGATGAAATCATGTGATGGTTTTATGAGGCTCACCACATATTTTGATGTGGATGTAGTAGATTGATGATGATCTTGACCTTGATCTGCTTTTGCTGTGCTCTTGAGCTTGCCTGCTCCTCCTAGCTCCTGGGCTTGACCTTGCTGTCCATCAGATCCATTACCCTCCTTATGTCACCATTCTGGTGATGTTTGGGTTGATCTGGGTGGTTAGGTTTGGCTGCTGTTCTTGGTTTAGCTGTTGTTTACCCTGGCTGTGCTGGTGTGTTGTGTAGTGGAGAGATGCACTGAGGTGCTCCTCGACGGCTGTGCTGTGGTTTTGTGATATTGGCTGTGCTTGTGAGGTCGACAACACACCCTTTGCATGCTTGTGTGTGTGCAGCTTGGGTGTCTGCTATGCACATGGGGATAAGTTCAGAAAGTTTGAACTTACCATTACCAAACTACTTTTACCCTAGTTGGTGAATTGGTCCCTTTTTGGCTGTCATTTGAATTCTGGCTTTGAATTTATGAAGGATGAAATCTTTCAGATTGGTGAAACTTGCCCCTTTTACCACATTTCTCAATGATGAGATTGTCAAGTGCACCTCACTAACATATCTGAGAGAAATTTACTAACACTGGTCCTATTTTGTTTTCTATTTAATCTTTATTTTGCAGGTACAAAGATAAAGATGAAGATTTAGTGAAGTTTTAGATATAGGACAGTTAGTGGATATACAAATGTAGTTTTATTATTCTTTTGTTATTTTTCTTTTATAATTCTTGTAATCTTTATTTGGTTCATTTGTAATAAAGTTTATATATTTATTAATAAAGAATTTTCTTATTCTTTACTCTTGTGTAAATTGTGAAGTTCGGAATAACTTCAGTAAGTTCATTCTTTGTATCTTGTTTATGTATATGAAATGAATTTCATATACAATATTGTTTTTAGATAAGATTTAAGTAATAATACTTTTCTCTTAATTAATTTAAGATTCAAATCTTATATCAAAATCTTTTAAATTATAAAATACTTAAGTTTTAAAATCCAAACTCATTTCAAAACACACATAATTCCTTTAAGATCATATCAAAGTTTATAGCAATCCTCCTTTAAGACTAAACCTATTCTCAAAGTAAGAAAGAAACATTGATCACTCAAGGTTTTTATTTGGCGAAAATTTTACCCACATTTTCGCAAATGAATGCATGCAACAATTCATATTCCCAAATCTACCCTTCGATAGATCCTATATACTGGGATGTTACATAAAGCTTATTGCTTTAGGAGGTATAAACACCTCCCTTTTCAATATGAGTATAATGATAATGTTACCATATCCTCTTATGTCTTCTATGATGTGGAACAAATTGAAGAATTTATTGTCTTCAAGGGTGCATTTGAACTTGCCAGTTTGCTTGAAAATACTGATGATGCACCTTATGAATCTGAGGTTTATGAGATACTTAAATTTTGCTTTGATAATTACAGGGAAGAAAATGGCTATATTCTTGAATATTTTAATAGGCATTTCCACAAATAGAAGAGACTAATACCTTGCAGGAGCCTATGGAAGAAGAAATTGTTGAAACTGGAAGCTCATTAGATGAAAAAGAGGGGGAGAGTGATGAAAAAAAGGAGGAAGAATGGATTATCTACCCATGCCTACCTTCTAATGGGAGTAACTCGTTATCCCTTACATTATCTGATTGTCCCCCATGCTTACCAAAGGAGGATGAATGTTATGTTCCTGTGGATCCTTTTGAAATATCTACTTTGGATAAAACCTGTGGAGGTTTTAATCCCACTCTTTTTGAGTTTGATAGAAATTATGAGTTTGTAGATCATGAAAAGCATGATCTATGTGATAGCTATATTGTTGAGTTTATTCATGAGGCTACTGAAAATTATTATGAGAGAGGAAAATATGGTTGTAGAAGTTTTCATGGTACTGAAACACCTCTCTATGTGCTGAAAGTTTTGAAGTTGCTCTTGTTTCATCTTCCTATGCCTGTCACTTTGTTCTTTGTGAATTTATTTGCATACAAGATTACTATGCATAGGAAGTGGGTTAGACTTAAATGTGTTTTGAATTTGCTTCTTGATGCTCTCTTTGACTTTAATTCATAATTCTTATGTGAGCATCTTCTCAAGATATCAAGTCTAACTTAAAGGCGTTAAAGAGAAGTACTTGTTGGGAGATAACCCAAGAGTTTCCTTGAGTCTTGGAAGTTATTGCTTCAGTAATGACCTCTCTTTATCCTTTTTGTTTGCTTTTTGTGCCAAGAATGACCTCTAATGAGAGGGAAGTAAGATTTGGTGAGTTGCTGTCCCAAAACAGATTTCTATCCTCCAAAAAATTCATGAGGAGTATATGTAACTCGCATTGAGCTAAAAAGTTACGATAAATCTCCCACTATGTTAGCTAACTTTCGTTAGTTCAACACTTTTTGATTTGACAAACAGAAGATGTTCAGAAAAATCGGTTTCTACCTGCTAGTCTGTTTTGGCAGATTTCTGCCATTATTTGCATTTGCTTCTTATTGATTCCTTTTTGAGTTATCTTTTGGGGAATTGAGTTTTTAGTGAAAAGACTTGTTGTTCCAAAGCGTTGCCAGAGGTCTAATATCTTTTGAATACACTAATGTTGCTAATGAAGATTGTGTGAAGTTTTGTATGAAGGAAAACTTTCAGGTGTAGAGAGAGAATGATGTAATGAGATGAAGAATGGACAAAAGCTCAAGCTTGGGGATGCCACCATGGTGTCACCCCAAGAAATATGCAATAGGTACAAGTGTCAAAGCTTGGGGATGCCCAAGGCATCCCCTTCTTCATCAATAAAAAGCTCAGGTCTGTTTAAACACTTCGTTTTTATTGTTTCATGCATAGTTGTGTTGTTCTTGGAGCGTCTTAGTTTTCGGTTGCTTTGCTGAGGTTCTTTAGTTTGCTTGAATAAAGTAGTTTGGACCCCCGTTATCGCTGTGTTGTTTTGCAAATAAGTTGCTTGGTGTTGGAAAGGAGTAGGAAGTTCCTGCTTGAAAGTGCAAGAGGAGCTTGCATTGACTGTGACTTAGACTTTAGCATGACACGCTAGGTGTTGTTTTAACCTTATGCTTAGTGATTATTGCTGTAGCATGTCTTGTTCCAAACAATTGGGATTGCTTAGTGTGCCTTGAAGAAATTATGCGTTGTTTTAGCAAGCAAAAGCATAGTATTGTGGTATTCTCCTTTGATGCTTTGTTTGGTTTGACTTGGCACATGATCACACCATGTTATGACTATGACAAGTCACCATAGCCTTTATGATCATTTAGTCCTTGACTTGTAGTGCCACTCTATGATTTGATTAGTAATGCTTTGTTGCTCTGCATGATTATGGCCATTATGCTCTCTTAGTTGGTTGCTCCCAGTCTTTTGCTAGCCTCCACTTGTATGAGTAAGGTCTACTCATGCTTCCACCTCCCAAGAAACCAAGTTATTCCAAAGTGTCCACTATAAACTCCTATGCATGGTGTGTTACACCATTCCAAGTATATTCTAGTTTTCAGCTATCTTCCAATTAAAACTATTTTGTTATGTGAAAACTTAGTGATTAAAGCCCTCACAAACTTGATGGCACACTTTATATTATTTTCCCCTAATAAACTTGAACCATTGTGTCGTCTATGTTATATATGCTTGCACTTATACGTTGGAATTAGCATAACCATGCTATCATGGGGAACGTTTTCAACATTGCACTTGTACTTTGTACTCAGTTGATAGCATGCTCTTTTGTCAATGGATGTCACCGGTGTGAAATAAAGAGGAAGCTCGTAAGTCATGGAGTTTGTATTTTGTGTTAGAGAAACATCTGGGCCGCTAGCCTAAGCCATGCCTAATCATGGTGGAAACTTGCAGCATCACCATAGTGAGCTATCTATGAAGCATCCTCAATAAAAAGCTATGCACATAGTGTTGGGGAGGTGACCCCGGATAGGGTCAAGACGGGGAAAGACGAAAGGAAGTTCCCCGTCTAGTTTCCGAGTTGTTGTCTAAATCGGCCGAATCCTGTAAAGGTCGGCCGAGGTAAGCAAGAGCAGGACTCTTATGAGAAGAGCAAGGCGTTACCCGGCAGACGTACCGTTTAAGTCGGTCGGGTCAGCCCGAATAATCTGAATGCAGGTGAAGGCCAAGACGAGTCAAGCGAGGCAGGGCCGAATGACATAAAGCTTGCAGGAGAAGGAAGTGCCAAAGGTCAAACCCTAGCCACGAGCTAGGAAGAATCTGAGTGGAGCCAAACACAAAGGACAAGGCGCAGAGTGGCAGAAGGGCAGAAGGAGGTCACGGAGGTGACAGTCCTGGAGCCCGAGGCATGCAGGTGGGGTTCTCTGAAACCTTGCCGTCATTAGAAGGGCGACACGGAAAGGAGGCCGCCGAGTTACTATATTGGGACAAGCATATTCTTCGAATATGCTTGCCACGTCAGCCCTAGAGGAGCCCAGACTCCCCTTTATAAGGAGAGGCTTGGAATCAGAGGAGGGCAGAGGCTCATTTTGGTACCGTTAGGCTGGTAAAAGTTCTTCTTCTCCTCTTGTAAACAGCTCAAGGAGCACTTGTAGTCCAAGAGAGGAGTAATAAAGATCTTTAGGTTAGTCATCTGTGTGTAGAATCAACTACATCTTCCCTCCCCAGATCCCTCTAGCATCCATTGGCCCCAAACTTTAGCCTACCCATGGCATCTGCCGTGCTACCACCACGACAGTTGGCGCCCATCGTGGGGCCAGCAGCGGTGCTAGCTGGAGTCATGATCCGGACAGGAAACTTCATCCGCACTGGCGAGCGCATTGTCTCTGGCTTAGTCCGGGGAATTGATCTCTGTGACTATGTCAGCGATAACGCAAGCAGCTTCAGGGGAAAACCCCCTCCGCGCAACAGCGTCTTCATCAACTTGGGCATGCACCAGATCTATGTCGGCGTCGACACCTCCGGCGTTTATCCTCACCAAGTTATTGTTGCAGGAGAGCCTCCCCTTAGCGCCGCAAACGGTCCACGCGGAGAGCGCCCCGTCAGTTGCGTCGAGGTGATGGTCGCAGCCGGGGTGCAGGCGGGAGCAGCGGGCGCTGGATCAAGCAAGGATCCGATGATGGGTGTGCAGGTGGCCGCGAAGCAGGCAACTCCACCGCCCACCGAGGTAAATCCTTCAGCAGCCAACCCAGCCGAGGTGCAGGAGACGACCCCAAAGGCACCAAGGGTAAGAGGGCCACCTCTGGAAAGACCAGAGAATGTTCTCCAGGCAACTATAGATAATCTGACTACACCTGTAGCGCCGATACTTGATCCGGCTAATGCTCAGGCAGAATTAGAAGAAACCAGGCAAAAAGTACTGGTAGAGGCAAAAAAGGTGTCGGCATTGCGGGAATCCTTAAACAGGACCCTGCGAGAATATGCTAGGGAAAATAAGCTTGATGTCGCCCTCGAGCGGGTTGATGAATTAAGATTGAGAGGAAAGAACCTCATGGATGATATCAACAAAGAGCATGAGACTCATAAGGGAGATTCAGTCGATCTAGGCTTGCCGAGGTATAGCACCCCGGCAAAGAACCTAAGAGCGGCAAATGCCGCTGCACTAGAGTTAGAAGGACTGACCGGCGAAGCCCGGAAGAAGCAGCCAGAAAGAGTGAATGAGCTAGTGTGCATCGAGAACCAGCAGAATGAAGAAATGCTCAGGGCAGACCCGGCAAGGCCTGGTGCCTCGCGAATGGTTCATTCGGCTGGTGCAGCACCCGCCCTATCTGTGGCAGCAGCATCCTCGCCCGGAAAGACAGAGCGGTAACTTCTGGAAAAAGAAATAAGCAAATTGTTCCATATGATCCGGCAGTAGCCGAAAAAGCAAATGAAAATAGAGGCAATGGAAACCGAGGTAACAGTGGCGAAAGGAACCCCGGCCATGCCGACAAAACGAATGGAAGCCGAGGTAATGGAGATCTCGGAAGAGGAAATCACGAGAATAATATCCCGGCAGAAGGAAGGAGAGAGCCGTCGCCCAATCCTCAACCGAGATATGAACCTCGGCAGGAAAGAGAAGTGAGACCATCTCGCCATAATCAGGTGAATGAGAGGTATAATGATGGTTATTCCGAGATGGAATATGCGGTTCATGGTGGAAATAACCACTATGGAATGCAGGAAAGAATTATGTATAGAGATTTGTCGTCAAGTGATGCAAGAGTAAAACTAGACCGGCTGTACCGGTCCGAGTTGTTAGAAGAGCAGGGTCCACTGGGTCCGGCATGTTTCGGACCACGGATCATGGGCGAGCCGCCAGTGCCGAACTTTCAGCTAGCAAGAGGCACGAAAACATACAACAGGAGCACCAAACTACAGGATTGGTTGATTGATTATGCCACTGCTGTGAAAATAGCAAGTGGAAACTTGCGGTGGGCAGTAAGATATGTCCCGCAAATGCTGGAAGGACCAGCCAGAGTATGGCTGAATAATTTGCCTCCAGGCAGCATCAACTGTTGGTTGGATTTTGAAGAAATGTTTGTTAGCAACTTCACCAGTACTTACAAAAGGCCAAACAGGCCGCAGCATCTAGCCATGTGCAAGCAAAGGCTGAATGAGACAGACAGAGAATTCTTAACTCGGTGGTGTAATCTCAGGAATTCATGCGAGGGAGTTATAGAATCACAAGCGATAGCTTGGTTCGCTCAAGGATGCCGTTATGGCAGTGTATTATGGTGGTGATTGCAAAGAGATATGCCAACCACTTTGGCAGAAACCATCAGGATAGCGGATTCGTATGCATTGGGAGATCCGACACAACCAGAACTAATGTCGGCAGATCATCGGGAGCATCAAGATTAATATGCAAGAGATGCGGCCGGGTCATCGAGGCGCAATGAGTTCACAGGAAGAATAAGAGAAGAAAGACCGATTATAGATATGCCTCCAATCAGGTGGCAGCGGTAGTGCAAGATCAGCCCAGTCATAGAAAAAATCA
Organism: Avena sativa; assembly: GCA_916181665.1. NCBI lineage: Eukaryota > Viridiplantae > Streptophyta > Magnoliopsida > Poales > Poaceae > Avena > Avena sativa. The sequence goes on from OV702296.1 coordinate 294,684,784, forward strand.
GCGACAGAAGAACGGTCCTCAGCAATGGACACCAAGGAATGAAGGGAAGAGACAGTGGACACCAGAACAGAAGAAGCAATGGCAGGAAAGGCCGAAGTACATGTTTGAGTCTATGTTAGATCAACCGTGTAAGTTTCATACTTCAAACCCGGCCAAGCCGGCCAATCATACAACTCGGCAATGCGCTTGGATGAAAAATGCAATGGATAACCCGGTGGGCATGCAAGCAACTTCCCACCAGGCGCATCAGCAGCATCAGCCGCAGTTGACTGGAGAAAATGCACAGCAACTAATGTTACCACCTCCTCCCCCGAGGTATGATAACTCGGACCGGAGAGATGCAGTGCATCAAGTGATAAATCAGGGTCCGGATGGGAGGACGAACCCAGGAAATAATGGACACAATGATTACAGGGAACATCATCAATCATATTGCGTGTTCACAACAGAACAGCAAGACAGGCAAAGTGTACAGCGCCGGCATATGGAAGTAAATGCAGTTATGCCGGCAGTACCAAGATATGTGCCTTGGTTAGATCAGGAAATAACTTGGAGCATAAAGGATCACCCAAAAATAATGCCGAATCCGGGGTCGTACGCACTCATGCTAGATCCGACATTTGTTGGACCGAGGATTAATGTGAAATTTTTGAAAGTACTCATTAACAATGGGAGCAGTATCAATATCATGTACAAGGATACAATGCATAAACTCGGAATATTGCAGAATATGTTGCAATCCACGAGAACCACGTTCCATGGAATAGTTTCAGGGCTTTCATGCGAACCCATTGGAAAGGTTCGAGTAGATGTGTTATTCGGCACAAGGGATAACTGCAGAGCAGAAAATTTGGAGTTTGAGGTGGTGGATCTAGAGAGTTGTTATCATGCTCTACTCGGACGGCCGGCATTGGCCAAATTCATGAGCAGATGCCACATAACTTACCTGAAAATGAAATTACCCGGACCACAAGGGGTGATAACAGTAGCAGGAGATTACAGGAAGTCAATGGAATGTGCTTCAGCCGGAACAAACCTGGTCGAGTCATTTGTAATAGCAAGAGAAAAAATAAGAATTCAGGAGGTAGCGGCCCTCCCTCAGTCAGCACAACTGAATATGCCGGCATTGGCCAATCCGCATGGGAGTGTCTCTTTCCAGCCAACTAAAGAAATAAAAAAGTTCCAGATAGATGAGCAGTTCCCAGAGCGCACCGTCACCATTGGTGTCGGCCTAGATGCTAAATAGGAAAGCGATCTCACCAACTTCCTCCGTGAGAATCGGGATATCTTTGCATGGTCAACTCAGGATTTGCAAGGTGTGCCGAGGGAGTTGGCTGAGCACTCGCTGAATGTAAGGCCAGGAGCAAGGCCGGTGAAGCAACCTCTCCGCCGCTTCGCCGAAGACAGGAGAAAAATAATAGGGGATGAGATAGCTCGGCTCCTTGCGGCCGGGTTCATCATGGAGGTGCTTTATCCGGATTGGCTATCAAACCCGGTGCTAGTAGAAAAGAAGAAGGATGATCCAAATATAGCCATCGTATGGCGAATGTGTATTGATTACACGAACCTGAACAAGGCGTGTCCAAAGGATCCTTTTCCTTTACCTAGAATAGACCAGGTCATTGATTCGACCGCTGGTTGTGAACTGTTATCATTTGTAGACACGTATTCTGGTTTTCACCAGATACCGTTAAATCCGGCCGATCAAATAAAGATTGTGTTTATTACCCCGTACGGGGCTTATTGCTATCGCACCATGCCATTCGGCCTGCGTAACGCAGGGGCAACGTACCAGAGATGTATGCAAAAATGTCTGCATGACCATATAGGAAAAAATGTACAAGTGTATGTAGATGATGTGGTTATCAAAACCAAAAGAAAGCAAAACGCTACTAGATGATATTCGGCAGACTTTCACGAACTTGAGAAGGTTCCGAATGAAGCTTAACCCGGAAAAATACACCTTCGCCGGTCAGTCCTTCTAACTCTAGTGCAGCAGCATTTGCCGCTCTTAGGTTCTTTGTCGGGGTGCTATACCTCGGCAAGCCTAGATCGACTGAATCTCCCTTATGAGTCTCATGCTCTTTGTTGATATCATCCATGAGGTTCTTTCCTCTCATTCTTAATTCATCAACCCGCTCGGGGGCGACATCAAGCTTATTTGCCCTAGCATATTCTCGCAGGGTCCTGTTTAAGGATTCCCGCAATGCCGACACCTTTGTTGCCTCTACCAGTATTTTTTGCCTGGTTTCTTCTAATTCTGCCTGAGCATTAGTCGGATCAAGTATTGGCGCTACAGGTGTAGTTAGATTATCTATAGTTGCCTGGAGAACATTCTCTGGTCTTTCCAGAGGTGGCCCTCTTACCCTTGGTGCCTTTGGGGTCGTCTCCTGCACCTCGGCTGGGTTGGCTGCTGAAGGATTTACCTCGGTGGGCGGTGGAGCTGCCTGCTTCGCGGCCACCTGCACACCCATCGTCGGATACTTGCTTGATCCGGCGCCCGCTGCTCCCGCCTGCACCCCGGCTGCGACCATCACCTCGACGCTACTGACGGGGAGCTCTCCGCGCGGACCGTTTGCGGCGCTAAGGGGAGGCTCTCCTGCAACAATAACTTGGTGAGGATAAACGTTGAAGGTGTCGACGCCGACGTAGATCTGGTGCATGCCCAAGTTGATGAAGACGCCGTTGCGCGGAGGGGTTTTTCCCCTAAAGCTGCTTGCGTTATCGCTGACATAGTCACATAGATCAATTCTCCGGACTAAGCTAGAGACAACGCGCTCGCCAGTGCGGATGAAGTTTCCCGTCCGGATCATGAATCCAGCTAGCACCGCTGCTAGCCCCACGGTGGGCGCCAACGGCAACCAAGTAGTCTTCCATCGAGTATTCTGGGCTCGCATCTGCGGGGACACCTCGGCGTACACGAGCATTAACCACCGCTCTAGAGCTCACGGGCTTAGCTTCTGGAAAATGGTCTACGCAAACTAAAAAATACATCGGTCAACACTAAGAAAGAGAAAAAGATAACTTGACCACGGTCAGAAGCTTACGATGAATATAGCTCAGCATTCTCTGAAGATCTTGAGCCCAATCACCCTTGGTTTTCTCAAAGCGAGTGATCTCCTCGCTCATCGCCCGTGTTTTCAGTTCGGTAGCCTTGAGGAGTTCTTTATTTTTCTGCAATTGCAGAGCTAGCCGATTCTTCTCCTCGAAGAACTCCTGGTCAACTTTCTCTAACTCAGATTTCTGAGAAAGCTTGAGGGACTCCACCTCGGAGCGCAAGCGAGTTATCTCGTCATCTTTATCTTTCAGCTGCGCCGAGTGAGTAGCGGCTTGTTCTAAAAAATGCAGCATCATATCAGGCATGGGTATGCATTCTTGATGTGACGCTGCAAAAGTTTGTAACTCGGCTATACCGAAGCCAAAAGGGTTAAAACAAACCCGGTGCACATTTCAAATAGAAATCGTAAAGAAAAAGAGTAACTAACGTTCCAGGGCCTTGACTTTCTTCTCAAGACGGATATTAAGATTGATGATATTACCTATTCACCAGCAAAATGAGCTAACGAATCACATCCAAAACAATAAGAACTTTAGGGATAATGCGAAAGTTTGTTAACTTACCAGCTTTCTTCACCACGGGAATGACCTTCTCATACTTATCTTGCAATTTTTTATGTGCGAAGAGCAGCCTTTGGAATTCGGCGGTCCGCCGGTCATGCGCAACCTAAGCAACAAAATAAATAGCAATAAAATATTCGAACCTAAGACAAATCCGAATCAAGCAAAGCTTAACTCGGATCTAGGTGGCTGGATATTCGAAGCTCAGACAGATCCGAATCAAGCAAAGCTTAACTCGGATCTAGGTGGCTGGATATTCGAAGCTCAGACAGATCCGAATCAAGCAAAGCTTAACTCGGATCTAGGTGGCTGGATATTCGAAGCTCAGACAGATCCGAATCAAGCAAAGCTTAACTAGGATCTAGGTGGCTGGATATTCGAAGCTCAGACAGGTCCGAATCAAGCAAAGCTTAACTTGGATCTAGGTGGCTGGATATTCGAAGCTCAGACATATCCGAATCAAGCAAAGCTTAACTCGGATCTAGGTGGCTGGATATTCGAACACTAAGACAAAACTGAACCAGGCAAAGCCTAATAAAACTTCCAAACGAATAACAAATTATTCGGTTGCAAGCTTCGGGGACTAGAGTATATATAATATCATTCGAATGACTAATCAAACGTCGATAAAAACAATTACCTCATTCATCTTGTCGCTGTCAAGAACGATCTTGGCAGCCAGATGTAAGCGACTGCTGATGTCGGAGAGTTGAAATGGCTGACTGCTTGGATTGCCCTTGAGCTGATCAGCAGCGTTCCAATTGTTGGCATACTCAACCAACAAGCCGAGGTTGTTCCCACTCTCCGTACGAGTCAGGACTTTACCTCGGACGTGTTGTGTAGCCACCGCCGCTGCGGGACTCTTGTGAAGAGCGAGCTGTGTATCTGCGGCTGGGGTAACAATAGTCTTGGCAGAAGAAACCCCCTTGTGCAGCGCATCAACAATTGTAGGCTGAGAAGAACTGGCAAGCCCTTTCTGAGATGAGGAAGGTTTGGTGACGACGACCTTTCTTGCCTTAGAAGAGGCGTCGGCAGGAGCCGTTACCTCGGCGCTTGGAGTGCCATCTTTGGGGCCAGAGGGATTACGGTTTCTGAGGGCGCCGAGATAGTGGTATCCTCGGCCTGAGTCGGAGTCATAGTAAAGACTGTGGGGGTCGATGGGATCTCGGGGGAAACCTCGGGATTCACGGAGGAGGCAGCAGGCTCAGTAGAAATATCTACTTCCCGAGTTGTGTCGGCATTAACAGGAGAGACCTCAGGCGCATCCTGGCGAGATGACGTCTGATTCGGAGCGGGAGGAGAGTCTACGCGAGCAGGACTAGGAACTCTAGTATCTTCAGGAGGCGGAGGAGAAGGCGGCCGAGTCGTATGACTCGTCATGCTAGGACCACTGGGCTTAACAGAAAGAGGAGCTCTGCAAAGACACAAAGGGTTAGGTCAAAAGGCAGAAAGAGAGAAACAAGAAATACAAATGAAAAGCTACTCACCCAGTAACCCCGAGCATAGTTTTACGCTTCGGAGGGTGCTGGGCTGACTTCTTCGTTCGTTTCTTGGGAGCGGCTTCCGAGGCACCAGCTGGAGCGGTACGCTTCCTCGAGGTAACAGGAGGTCGGGAGGCGAGAGGCTCGGTGTTGTGAACCTGACCGACCTGATTAGCTGAGAAAGTAGAAGCCGGAAATGCATAAGAAATTGGCATTGCGGCGACTACCTCAAGAACTTGGACCTCGTCCGAATCACCTTCCTCCTCGTGGGTCGGGGTCTTGCCACGGACACGAGCCGGAGCAAGGTGCGACTTGGGAACGAACTCCTCCGAGTCAGGCTCCCCGCTATCCGGGGTGTACTGATCTAAGGTCCACGGGAGGGACAAAACCTCGGCATCCTCGATCTTCTGCTCCTCAACCCTCTGCAGGAAAAGCGACAGAGAAATTAGTAAGAGAAATCACGGACACGATTAAAAAGCAAAACACAACTGCGTGAACCTACCTCGGGAGGAGGATGCTCGCGGGTGAACGGCTTCAATCCCCAGGTCCAATTCTCCGGCATCTCCGTCTTAAAGATAGCTCGGAAACGCTTGAAAATAAGATAGTTATCGAGCTCAACCGTTGAGACTCGATTGGGATCAAGGGGTCCGCTCATATAGCAGAGCTTATGCGTGCGTTGCTGAAAAGGGCAGATCTAGCTGCAGACGAAGGTAGTCATCAGATCCTCGCCACATAACCCGGCGCGGATCAGCTCCTTCAGCCGAATCTCGAAGGCCTCGGCCAGGGCATGGCTCTTCCTGGGATTATAAGTCCAGTTCTTCTTGGAAGGGGGCCGATGGAGAAGGCAGGGAGCCGAATCTTGTCTTCCTTCCCAGAATTCTTGACATAGAAAAATTATCTATGCCATTTCTTGCATGACTCGATACCAGCGACACGAGGAAACTCGGATTTCCTCCGAGGTGTGATGGACGTGGCTCCACACTGGGTAAGCAGTTTCTCGGAAGGTTGAAGAGATTTGTCTGGAACGACATTGGATCTAATCTGGAAGAACTTGTACCATACATGCACGGACGGCCAGAGGCCGAAGTATCCTTCCGAGGCCGAGATAAAAGCGGACAGAGAAGCAATGGCGTTAGCCGGAAGATGATGCGGCTGCAGGCCGAAGTAATCTAGGAATTCCCTAGCAAAATCGCTAAGAGGAAGACCAAACCCGCGAGCGAAATGAGACATCAAGACGACGTACTCGCCCTCTTTTAGAACGGGAGAAGATTCGCTGCCGGGTAAGCGACAAGCTACCTCGGCGGGAATCCGGCGGGTTCTGATCAGCCACTCGATCTCTCGACGGGTGACGGTGAAACCTTGCCAGGAGCCCCGCTCTGGACCAGATGCTGCATCATCATCCTCGATGAGCGCACCACTAACAGAGCTTGACATAGGGTCACCGGAGGAATCTACCGAGGAGGAACTAGCGGCGGAGCAAAGCTTAGAACTACAGGGCCCCGTCGTGGTCCTAGGAGAAAATGGCGGCGGAACGGGAAAGTAACCGCCGCGGGAAATCTAGAGAGCGGTAGACGCGTCTAGAGGGAAAATCTAGGCAATAGGACCAGAAGAACTCACCGGCGATGGCGCCGAAGCAAGTGCACGGCGACGAAGTTGACGGAGCAGAGCGACTGGGGCCTCGCCGTCGAAGATTCTGATGGGCGCGCGGCGGCAAGAGCACGAACAGGCGCAAGAGCGAGAGGAGGAAGAAGGGCAACGGTAAGAGGAGGAGGAAAGTGAATCCCCCAACCCCGTGCCCCTCTTTATAACTGTCACATCCCAAGATTTTTCAAATCTTGTAATGTGAAAAATAAAATAAACAAAATAAAATTTTGTTGAAAATCAGGGTGAAAAGAAACTTTTTGTTTCAAAAAGGAAACTTAAAATCCCATCTTGAACAAACTTTGGTAAAAGTTTGAACTCAACAAAATCCAAATCAAGGGAATTGCATTACTCAATGAATGTATCTGGAAATTTAAACACTTGGAAAAATAAATCCAAATCCTAAAACTCTAATGGAATAAAATAATTTCCAAGTTATCTCCAAGTCTATGGATTTGATCCATATAAAAACTTGTCAACAAACATTCACAAATGATCAAGAAAGACAAATAGAAATAATATAAAGCATATAAATTGGTTTCACTTAAATTGGAACCATAAATAAAATCTTGTGAATATAATAAGATAAGGAAATTAAATTCCCAAAGCTAATCAAGCCCTTATCTAAAATCCATACCAAATGGAGAGAAAATAATCCTAAAGAGATTTAAAAGGATAAACAAATATAAAATAAGATTTCACAAATTGGAATCACCAAGTTTGGGTCTCTAAATAAAAAGATATGGATTTTATAAGAAAAGAAAGAATTATTAAATAAAGAATATTCAAAGATCCAAACTAAATCTTGGCCTAATCCATTAAGCAAATGGAATGAATGTAATCCCAATCCAAATAAAATAAAAGGATAAAGAATATTCCAAATAAAATAAAATGGCAATAACCACTCTATCCCTATCTTAATAAAGACAAATCTCTAAATAAGAATACATGAGAAAATGATATTGGAATTTACCCAAGTGGAATAAAAGTTGTTTAACCAACTTAAATAAAATAAAACCTCCAAAAAAAAATTGGGAATTAAAACTATATTAAATTCCATTGGAATTAAAACAAATACCCAATCTTAAATGATTAATAAATCATATTAAAATACTTTTCAAATAATTGAAGATGAATTATTTGAACCAACTAAACAAATAAAAAAACCTACTGAAAGGAATTGGAAAGTTTGAAGAATTTAAATGGAGGTTTAAAATTATTATTAAATCCTATCTAATTAAAAACTAGAGCCTATTTTGAATAAATAAAAGGCCCCAAAATGAATAAGGTTTTATTCAAAAATTGACATCAGAATACAATACTAATCAGTGTTTAAACCTACCCAAAAGTTGGCAAAAGTTTGAATTCAAATGGGTGTTTGAATCAATTAAACAAAATCAAAACAGATTTGAAGAAATAGAAAAAGAAAAAGAAATAGTATAAAAAAATGATTCGGAAGCAGCCCAACCCAACCTGGCCCACTAAGCCCAACAGCCCACCTCCTCTTTCCCCTCCCGAAGCGTTTTCCTCACCCGTGTCTGAACCCGCGCAACCACTGCTGAGTAGGCCCCACCAAACCCCTCTCTATCTCGCTGACGCTAGGCCCCACCGCCAGCTCACCTTCTTCCTCACCCGCCGCTGACCACGCCCAGCCGTTTCTGCCGTTGAAAGCTCGCGTAAATTCGCCGTAACGCCACAGTGATTCCGCTCTGCAACTGCGCCCTCTTAATCGCCCACGTCCCCTCTCCATTTCCCCTCGCTCGCCATCCTCCCTCTGCCCCCGGGCTGCCCCTGATTTGGTTTACACGACCACTGCTCCGACAACCTTCCCCAGCCAATTCCGGCGAGCCCAGCCACCGCCTTGCCCCCTTGACCACACGAGCGTGATCCCCATCTCCCTACGCATCTCCCAGCACCAACCACTCGTCCGCGCGTGCCCTAGAACACCGGCAACAAACACGACAGAGCGCCACCATCTTCGGCATTAACTCCGACGACCTCCCGTGGTAAATCCCGACCTCTCCTCTCCTCCTCGTTGACACCTGCGTAACCAGCATCATCTTACGCACCTAATGAACTACTTGTCTTTCCTTCCCGAGCCGTGTAGCGTCGCCAATGTCGCCAGCCCGAGCACACCGTCGCTAGGAGCTTCTCCGGCGAGCAATACCCGTCGACTCCGTGCGCCCCTTCGCCAACCAAGTACACGTTGAGCATCAGCAAGCTTCTACGATTCTGGTAAGCCACCCCACTCCTCCTCTAGCTTCATGTATCGCCGGCACCGTCATCGTCTGAGCGCGCCGCCACCAGCCACCGCCGCAGCGCCACCAGTTCATGGTCAGTGCGATGAGGACCGTCGGATCCCGATCCAGCGGTTAGGATAGATGACTTATCGAACCGTTCTTGATTGATCTGTGCCGCACGATCCTCTTAAAATCCAACAGTCCACGTTAGCCGATCCGCCCAAACCGGTACCAGCCTATAGGATTGATCCACGTGGCTCAGACTTTGATTTTAAAAACAGAAACATTTCTATTAGATATGTGATTTTGTAAAATTCATAACTTTAAATCTACACGTCCAAATTTTACAAACTTTATATCAATGGAATCAGCAAAAAGATTACTTTCTAACCATGCACTTTGTTTAGTAAAAAGCTTCTGGTAAAATGTTTGTTTTTGCAAAAACTTATGTATGCTTGTTTAGGTTATAAAAAATATTCCAAAATGATTTTGGGGATAAAATCTTTGGCAAATGGTGTGTTTTGAACCTACTGACCATAGGAATCACTTTGTAGTTTCAAAAATGTATTTGGAGAAGCAAAAGAATGAATCTTGGATTTAAACCATAGTCAAGTAAAAATATGGTTTAATTATTAAAAATGGTTTTGGAAGAAAACCTTTGAGAAATGTTTGGAAATAAACTCTCTGACCCTAAACACAAGGTTTTATGGTTTGAAAACATATTTTGTGAACCCTATAGATTAGTGCCCTATTAAAAACATTTCTACACCACATAAAATAACACCTTGTTTTAGAAAATAGTTTATAAAGTGAAACCTTTTGCAAATGACTTTGCCACTTTATAAAATGACCAATAGGTGTTTCCAAATGTTTATGAACCATTAGAAACCACTTCTCCAAATAAAACAATCTCTTGCATGCTTGCATGCATTATTTTTGTTTTATTATTTTATGTGATGAATTGCTAGAATGGTAGTTTGAACTTGTGCCTTGCTTGATTGAATTGTAGTGACTTGAAGAGTGTGATTGTAGCAAGGACAAGGAGTGAACTTATACTCTACCAAAAGGCAAGTGATGCTACATACTTTTGTCCCATTATTTTCACTATGCATTAGTGATATTTCTAAGTAAGACTTGCATGGAATTTTGCTTAGTATAAACCATGCTATGGGAAAACCTAGTAGATGAAACCTTAGTAAAATTTTCCTAAGTTAAGATTCCTACTACTATCATGCTTAGCTTAGCTAATAGAAAACAAGGGTGGAATATATATTCATGCTATGGAAAATTTCTAAGTCTGAGGACTTGTGTTTTGTTTAATAAAACAACTAAGTGAATGAAACACCTGGGTGGAATGGAAGGAATGGTTTGTGTTGAGTGGTTACACAAGGCCAGGGGACTGGTGAACCTTGTGTATCTCACTTGTGGATGGCCACCCAGGAACAAAGAGATTTGAGATGTCAAATGTTGAGAAGCTTCAAGTGCAGCCACTTGGCATTATGGGCTCTGCCTGGATCATATAGGTTGCAATAACTTAGCAAAATGGACAGTTGGTGGTAGGGGTTTGATAGGTTGGAGCGCGTCCATTTTGGTCTAAGGGAAGGCTTCTGAAAGATCTTGTCTTGGTGAAACCAAGTCTTTTGGGGAAAGTGCACCACCTCTGCAGAGTGTAAAATCTAAGTACTTAGCCATGTCCCTGGCAAAGGACAATTTGAGCATCAAGACATGGAAGCTATCAAGAATCTCATCATCCAAATTTCTAAGTTAAAAACTTGTGGATTGAACAAGGGTTAAAGGATCTTCAATCTTTGATTGGTAGATGCCTTGGGTGATTTTTGCCAAACAAAACCTAGTGTTTTCAACTGATAAGAAAATCTATTTTTGAGCAATGCAAGACTAAGCTCCACTTAGCCAAATGCATATAGATGACAGATACTACTATTCTACCATAGTATCACTTGCCAATACAATTTCAAATGTATTGACCCTTGTGGCTGTAACTTGTTATGTTGCAGGATTGTTTGATTTAGTGAAGTGTGTTGATTAGGATTACAAAGCCTACAACCAACATGTCTTCCTGTGGCACTTTGAAGATGAAGGACCCCATGTTTATAGATATTCTGCTGCAATGTAATGTAATAGCCAAATGAGCTATGTAAGATGTAATAACTTATTTTATTCCTGGTTATAAAGTTGTATTATGACCTTTGTTTCTTGATATTACATCTTAACTGTGGATTCTAGCTATTGATCCAGGGACTAGCATTGTAAACACAGGGATCTCTACCTTATTAAAGGTTGGGAACCTTACAATAACCGTGCGGCCTGAGCGGTAGTGGGATCGTGCATGCGGACGCTAACTGTATAGATCGTGTATGCGACATAATCGCACGCCGCTGAGTGGAACCGCACCAATGAACACACGATGCAAGAGACGATCAGGACCCCTGACAGAAACAGTGCACGAGGCATTGCAGCGCCGACGCGACAGGCGCAGTAATTACTGTAGCCCGTCAGCAGGCACTGCAGAGGAACAGAAAACTAGAGAAATAATGATGAGTGTTACACGTAGGATGAGGCGTACGCAAGAAGATACACAGATACCTCAGACGGCGGAAAGGTAACTCGGAAACAAGGATACACGAGTATTGGGAAACTGATATGGACCGGCCGAGGTTATAGGCAGGACCATACCAGCTTCGGGGACTAATGTTGGGGAGGTGACCCCGGATAGGGTTAGGACGGGGAAAGACAAAAGGAAGTTCCCCGTCCAGTTTCCGAGTTGTTGTCTAAATCGTCCGAATCCTGTAAAGGTCGGCCGAGGTAAACAAGAGCAGGACTCTTATGAGAAGAGCAAGGTGTTACCCGGCCGACGTACCGTTTAAGTCGGCCGGGTCAGCCCGAATAATCTGAATGCAGGTGAAGGCCAAGCCGAGTCAAGCGAGGCAGGGCCGAATGACATAAAGCTTGCAGGAGAAGGAAGTGCCAAAGGTCAAACCCTAGCCACGAGCTAGGAAGAATCTGAGCGGAGCCAAACACAAAGGACAAGGCGCAGAGCGGCAGAAGGGCAGAAGGAGGTCACGGAGGTGACAGTCCTGGAGCCCGAGGCATGCAGGTGGGGTTCTCTGAAACCTTGCCGTCATTAGAAGGGAGACACGGAAAGGAGGCCGCCGAGTTACTATATTGGGACAAGCATATTCTTCGAATATGCTTGTCACGTCAGCCCTAGAGGAGCCCAGACTCCCCTTTATAAGGAGAGGCTTGGACTCAGAGGAGGGCAGAGGCTCATTTGGGACCGTTAGGCTGGTAAAAGTTCTTCTTCTCCTCTTGTAAACATCTCAAGGAGCACTTGTAGTCCAAGAGAGGAGTAATAAAGATCTTTACGTTAGTCATCTGTGTGTAGAATCAACTACATCTTCCCTCCCCAGATCCCTCTAGCATCCATTGGCCCCAAACTTTAGCCTACCCATGGCATCTGCCGTGCCACCACCACGACACATAGTAAATAAAAAGATTGTTGAGATGCTCATTCTCTGCTTGCCTTGTCATTTTGGTTATGGGATAGCTCCTGTACCATGTGCAAGGGGTACCCCGTTGGCGGTTCTCTATGATATGAAAATACTTACAATGAGAAGAACTTACAGGTGACTGAAGTTGAGTAGCATGTGGTGTGGCCCTCGTATTCAAGGGACTTGAGATTGCCAACTTATACTTCGTCAAGCATATACTCCATAGTTTGTTCACTTTAACCTTAATCACTTCAAGATGCTTATGATAGGGGCAATGAGGGCTGAAAGCTAATAAGTACCATAATTTTTGGAAGCTCTTTTTGAAACTTGAAATCCCTGCTTCCTTTATAAAAGGCGTTTCTTCCACCATTATTGAGTCTCCACCTTCTACCTTTAGGCACCATTAAGAGAGCATAGTTGTCATTCTCTGTGTAGTGTTCCAAAGCTTATTGATTGGTGCATATTGTGATACTACTTGTTCTTGTGCTATTTGTTTCTAGTCACCCTTGTGAACTTTGAAGGTGTCCTATGCATCTATTTGCTACTCTATGAGGGACAAGCTGATTACCACTATGCCATGTTTTCTGTATGTGGAAAAAACAAACGTTTTTCAATGCATGTTATTCATGATATTTGTTTGTAGTCTTTCATGTTGCATGCATAGTTACTATGTCCTATTGTTATAACTCCATCTTTCATGCACATGTTTAGAGTTATTTGATCCCAGCTTTCAATGCTTACAAATGGTTTGATCTTTATTGTGAAGGTGCATGTCACCTCAAAAATTATTCTTTTTATCACTTACCTACTCGAGGACGAGTAGGAGTTAAGCTTGGGGATGCTTGATACGTCGGAAATGTATCTATATTTTTTGATGTTCCATGCTTGTTTAGTATCTACTTTGATTTTCTTTGTCCACACTTTGAGGTGTTTTTATATATTTTCTGGAACTAACCTATTAACAAGTTGCCATAGTGCCAGTTGCCTGTTTTCTTCTGTTTTTGGTTCCAGAAAGACAGAAAATCAATATTCTCGGAATTGGACGGGACAAAAGCCAAAGTCAATATCTTTCTGTGGGGAACAAGAAGTCTAGAGGAGATACGAAGGAGGGCCTCGAGGGGGCCACACCCCCTGGCCGCGCGGGTGGGCCCACCCCGTTCCTGGGGGGTGCAGCAGCCTCGGGCACCCCATCGGCCTCCCTCTTTTCCTATAAGAAGCCCCCGAAGCAGAAACCCTAAGTACCCGATCAATATTCCACGAAACCTTCTGTAGCCGCCGCCATCGTCGTCACTAGATTGGGGGGATCTGAAGTTCTTTCCGGCACCATGCTGGAGGGGAGATCATCCCGGAGGCCTTCTCTTCGGTATGGTGCGTGAGTAGTTCCACCTTGGACTATGGGTCCATGTAGTAGCTAGATGGTTGTATCTCCTCCTTTGTGCTTTCATGTATAGATCTTGTGAGCTTCGTTCATGATCAAGATCTAATCTATTTGTAATCTTGCATGTTGTGTTTGCGGGGACCCGATGGATATTGAGATTACTATGTCAGATTGAGTAATGGTTTTGTCTTTATGATTCTATCATGTCTGTGTTGTTTGTGATCTTGCATGCTCTCCGTTGTTAGTAGCTATCTTGGCCGAGTAGTTGCTAGTGACTACAAGAGGGGGTATTTATGCTCGATAGTGGGTTCATGCCTCTAGTTTCCAAGGGAAGTGACAGAAATCTCTTCGGTTGTAGATGTGATATTTCCACTAGGGAGAAAACAACGGTCTCTTGTTCATGGAACAAGTGGATTGTTTACCTTACACACTTTTCTTAAAGCGGTTGTCTGTTGCTTGCAACTTAATACTGGAGGGGCTTCGGATAATAACCTGGAGGTGGACTTCTAGTCATAGATGCAGTTGGATGGCGGCCTATGTAACTTTGTGTATTGCCCAATCGAATCTCATATGATATTTTTGTCTAGTATTGCATTGTTATGCCTTCTCAGTTCCTGTCAATTGCTCTGCTGTAATTTTTTTACCCTTCATGCCATGTTGTTTATCTAAGGAGAGCACCTCTAGTGAACTATGGACCCCGGTCCAATCTTTACCATTGATACATCTTCCACTGTTACTTTTTTACTTGCTGCACACCATTACCTTCCACACCATACGTTTAATCCTTTGTTACAACAAACCGGTGAGTTGACAACCTCACTATTTCATTGGGGCAAAGTCTTGAGTTTGTGTTGTGCAGGTCTCCGCATTGCTTGCAACACCTGTGTGACGTTTCCTTCCTCCTACTGGTTCGATAACGTCGGTTTCTTACTGAGGGAAAACTTGCTGATGTGCTCATCACACCTTCCTCTTGGGGTTTCCAACGAATCATACCGCGACAAGTGTTGGGCGCCATCAGGTTACAGGGAAAGTCCTAGCTGGACAGGTTACAGAGTCCTTGATACATCCAAAACGTATCTACTTTCTTGAACACTTTGCTTTTGTTTCTTCTCTAAACTTGTGTGATTTCAATACAACTAACACGGACTGACATTGTTTTCAGCAGAATTACCTTGGTGTCTTGTTTTTGTGCAGAAAATCAACTATCAGGAAAAATCCCGGAAAATATGCCAAAAACTATTTTTCACCAGAAGATCCACGGAGCCAGAAGGGGAGACAGAGAGGAGGCCTAGGGGGCCCAGACCCACCCTAGGCGTGGGCCCACCTAACCCCGCGCCTAGAGGGGGTTTGGCCACCCCAGGCAGCTCCTCGGCCTCTCTCCGCGCCTATAAGTTGCCTTCTGACCTAAAAACTCAGGGGGATTCGATAGTTTTCCAAAAAGAGTTCCGCTCCGCCGCCGCCACGAGAATCCAAGATTCGGATCCAGAAACTCCATTCTGGCACCTTGTCGGGATAGGGAATTTGGAGAGGATCATCGCCATCGTCATCACCAACGCATCTCCATCAACCACCAATGTTTCCCTCATCCATGAGTGAGTAATCCCCCGCTGTAGGCTTGGGGATGGTTGGGATTGGATGAGTTATATCATGTAATCGAATAAGATCTGTTAGGGCATAGTGCCTAGTATCTCTATTAGTGCTATTTGACTTTGTTGCAACTTGTTGTGCTTCATGCTTGTCACTAGGGCCCGAGTGCCATGATCTCAGATCTGAATTTATTATTGAATCATTATGATAGTATTGTTTATGGTCTTATCTGCAAGTTGTGTATACATATCATTGTCCGGATCCAAAGGCCCCAAAGTGACAATAATTGGGACAACCGGAGGGGATGGCTATGGTGTGAGGATCACATGTGTTCACGGAGTGTTAATGCTTTGCTCCGGTGCTCTATTAAAAGGAGCACCTTAATTGCCAGTAGTTCCCTAGAGGCCTGCTGCCACGGGCTGGCTGGAGAGAAGATGGTGTGCAAGTTCTCATTGCGAGCACGTATGACTATATATGGAGCACATGCCTAGGATTGTTTAGTACTTGGATGCTTGTTATTATTTATCTGCAATGCCCTAGATCTTGAAGTTACATGTTTAGACTCGTCCATGCAACACCCGTCCATCCATCCCTATGCCTACCACACTCGAATCCTACTGTTACTGTTACTACTGTTGTTGTTTCACTATTGCTGTTGATGTTGCTTTGTTGTTGCTACTGATAAACTTCTGTAAGCAAGAACTATTTCCAGGTGCAGTTGAACTGACAACTCGGTTGTTAAGGCTTTCAAGTATTCTTTGTCTCTCCTTGTGTCGAATCAATAAATTGGGTAATACTACCCGCGAAGACTGTTGCGATCCCCTATACTTGTGGGTCATCAAGACTATTTTCTAGCGCCGTTGCCGGGGAGCATAGCTTTATTTTTAAGTTCACTTGGATCTATTATTGTTCACTGCTACTCCTTTCATGATGGGGAAGTCTTGTGATGGAAAGTTCCATATTTTACCATCCACTACAAGAAGAGGTACAGTCCTAAACACCTCTTTTGCTCTTGATTCACCATCTGTTATAAGTAAGCTTGTCACACCACCACCACATACTCATGCTACACACACTTCTACTACTGTTGAATCTGAAACTGCTTTTGATGCTCATGATGTTACTTCTACTATGCTTGATGCGAGTGGTTCATTAGTTCCTTTTCTAGATGCTACTATGGCTTGTATAGGAAATACCAAAACTCCTAGTGAAGACACTGTTACACCTGTTATCTCACCTGAGTCTAGTGAGAGTTATGATATTAATGATGGTTACATTGAGTTCACTAATGAATTTTTTGAAGAGTGCCGAAACACACATGGTACTAGTGCTATGAAGAGTCTCCTTGCTAGACGTACTATTATGCCTAAACTGTCCTCTGATCCTAAGTTTGCCACCTCTCCCATAGATATTAAAGATGAAGACTATGATTTCTCTCTTGATTTGTCCTATTTAGACATTGTTGAGAAAGAACCTTTTTGTGGGATTGAAAATGAGAGTGGTGTGGCTCATATGAATGAGCTTTCTACTATGAGTGCTTTATTCTCTGATGATTTTAAGATGCGCAAGTACTTTGTTGCTAAGATCTTCCCTCTTTCACTAAAAGGAGAAGCTAGGTCTTGGTTTAATAGATTACCTCCTGGTTCCATTGATAGCCCTGATTGCTTGATTGCTTCTTTCTTTCATAAATATTTTCCTCCCAGTGCTAGACATGTTGCTTTCATAAACAGGGAGAAGAAGAGAAATTGCCCGAGTCATGGAAAATATTTTGTTCCTTGATTCATGCACATCCTGGATGTCCATTACCTAAAAATGAACTTCTTGATATTTATTATAATGGACTAACTGATGATTCTAGGACCTACCTAGATAGCTTTGCTGATTGTGTTTTCAGGAAAAGAACTCCTACAGATGCTGAAGAATTAATGACCAAGATAAGCAAGAATTATGATGATTGGACTTCAACTAAGCTGAATACACCTGAGCCTATTACCCCTGAACCAGTTGTTCCTGAACCAGTTCCAACACCAACAACAAAGACGAGGGGAGTTATTGCATTAAATGATGAAGTAATGAAAGAAGCTAAGAAGTGTCTAAAGGAGAAAGGTATTAGAGCTAAAGATGTGAAGAATCTACCTCCTATGGAAGAATTATGTAAGCCAATTCCCCAATCATCTACTATTGAGGTACACTCTCTCCAATTTAATGAAGGTGATATTCCTTATGGTAAGCCTCCTGATCAATGCTTAGAGGAACTTGACACATTTATTGTTAAACAAGGTAATTTTAATAAATAAGTTCAGAACCATTTATTGGAAAACTCTAGGTCTATCCATGAGTTCAAAGATATTGTGGAAAGAACTTCTAATGATATTAAAATTCTTTGTAAACACTTTCAAATGGTTCAAACTCAACTTGATCAACTTGCTAAGGTACAAAAGGATATGCTAGTTAATGCTTCAGGAAATAAACATGCTTATGGAATTAGAACTAGGAGTGGTGCAGCTACTCAAGATCCTTTATATCCTGAAGGACACCCTAAAAGAATAGAGCAGGATTCCCAACAAGGTGAAGATAGTGGTAGTCCTCATAAGAGAAAGAAAAAGAAACATAAAGTAGTTGAGGAACCACTTGAACCTGCTGTAGATCCTAATAGTATATCTGTCTCTGATGCTGAAACTGAGAGTGGTAATAATAATGAGTCTCCTGATAAGGAGGAAGGTGAGGAAGAACCTGAGAAACACACTAAGAACACTAGGTACACAAAGGAAGATTTTATTGCTAATAAACATGGTAAAGAGAGAGAACCTTGGGTGCAGAAACCTATGCCTTTTCCAGGTAAGAAACACAAGTCAAAGGAGGAGGAACACTACAACAAGTTTTGTGAGTGGATGAAACCTTTATTCTTGCAAATTCCTTTGACTGATGCTATCAAGTTGCCTCCTTATTCAAAGTATATGAAGGATATTGTCTCTAATAAAAGGAAGATTCCTAATGAGGAGATTTCTAATCTACTTGCTAATTATTCCTTCAATGGTAAGGTTCCAAAGAAACTTGGTGATCCAGGTATACCAACTATTCCTTGCTCCGTTAAGAATAATTATGTTAGAACTGCTTTATGTGATTTGGGAGCTGGAGTTAGTGTTATGCCTTTTTCTCTCTAGAAGAGACTCCATCTAGAAAAGTTGATACCAACTGATATATCATTGCAAATGGCTGATAAGTCAACTACTATTCCTATTGGTATATGTGAGGATGTTCGAGTTCAAGTTGCTCATAATTGCATGGTCTTAACTGATTTTGTTGTGCTTGAAATGCCTGAAGAAGATAATATGTCTATCATTCTTGGGAGACCTTTTCTTAATACTGCAGGTGCTGTCATCAATTGCAATCAAGGAAAAGTAACATTCAATATTAATGACAAAGAGCACACTGTCTATTTCCCCAAGAAGGTTGTTAAGAGCTATTGCCTGAATTCCATTGAAAATATTGAAGGCATTAAGGTTGGAGAAATATATTGTCCCATTCCACAAGAAAATTTTGAAACTATTATGATTGGGACCATTGCTATCAAGTATGAGGTAACATAATCACCTTGTGGAATGCAAAGTTTTGTTTCATATAAGATTGTTTTGGTAACAAGACTTGATCAACCTTGTTAACAAAAGGATTTTAATGAACAAAATAATGCTTCCATTGTGGTTATACTTGCTTTCTTTTTCCTTTCTCCTTCCTAGTCTTTGCTTTAGCTTTAGTTTTGCTAGTTGTTTGCTTGTTTGAGTTTCTTAGAGATCCTGTAGTTTGGCTTTTGGTTTGCTTTTGCTTCTTCTAAAAAAACTGTTTCTGCGAGAAAATCAATTTTCATACCCTGAAAATTGGCCAAAAATAAAGTTTCCCGAAAAATCCCAGAAAATTCAAAATACATTTTTCCTAGAAAAAAGGGGCAGAGAGGCACCAGAGGTGACCCAGGGGGCCACCCCAGGCCACCACACCTGCGGTAGGCAAGGGCCCACCACAGGTGGCGCCTAGGGGGTTTGGCCCACCTGGGCCCCTCCAGGCTGCCTCCTCAAAGCCACCTTCTTTCTCTCTCCCGAAAACACCGAAAAACTTGCTCAAGCTCGAGTTCTTGCTGTTCTTGCTCGCGATTTTCGATCTCCTTGGTCATCCCATCTCAAGTGCTAATTTTTGGAGGGATTGCTCCTTGGTATGTGCCTCCTCCACTTGTCCAAGATTTGTGATTGGTAGATTGTATCTTGAGTATTTTGATGCTATAGGTGACAGGTTGTTTGAGCTTGCATGCTTGTTCTATGCTTAGAAACTTTGTTTTGATGCATGTGTAGTACTCTAGCAAGATCCTATAGTAGTTCCTCATCATTTATCAACTTAGAAATCACTTGGTTTGATGCTTGTCTAAAAATTTCAGCAAAAGTGAAGTCATGGACCACCACACCTTTGGTGACATATTTGAGAGTGATGCACCTAGAAGGGCAAGGATTCCAAGGTCATCCACCAGTTCTAGACCCTCATACAATGAGGACCTCATTACTCCGTGATTTGGTGACGAGGGAGATGAAGGGGATGCGCACCCTCCACCTTTCCTTGTCAAACATTCTTGCGAGCTGCTGGGATTCTTAATGATTTCATGACTTTGATTGAGAGGGTTGGTCTAACAAGTTTCATGCAGGATGAGAGTGCACAATATGCTTTACTTACTGAAGCATTTGTGGAGAGTTTCTCCTTTACCAATAGTATGTTCAATCCTTCTGTGTCTTTCATACTTTATGGCAGGGCTCATTCAATGACATTGAAGAAATTTTGCAAAGCCCTGGGAC
The DNA here is from genome assembly GCA_916181665.1 of Avena sativa. Classification (NCBI taxonomy): domain Eukaryota; kingdom Viridiplantae; phylum Streptophyta; class Magnoliopsida; order Poales; family Poaceae; genus Avena; species Avena sativa. The sequence goes on from OV702296.1 coordinate 294,705,070, forward strand.
TTGGTACAAATGGGTCATCAAAGAAGATTACAGCTCTACCCACTGATTTGTTGGAACTATACCGGGGAATAACTAATGATGATGACCGCAGAGCTCAACGAGGGAAGATAAAGAATATTCAACTTCCAGCCATCAGGTACTTTGCCTACTATCTTACCACTAGTGTTCTTGATAGGGAGAACACTAGTAATATCTCAAACTATCAATTGGCCTTCTTAGCTGTTGCGCTCTACGGTGAGGATAATTATAACCTTGGTTCCCTAATTGCTCGTCATTTAGCTGCTAAGGGACCCATTTATGGGGGAATTATTGCTACTCGTATCGCTGCTGCCTTGGACATTGTTGTTGATCCACATGATACAATTTTGGCTCCTCTAAGGCTTGATCTTGCTGCCATGAAGGCGCACCACTTTGTCACCACTGGCTCCACTCTTGAGAACTTGGTGTATAGAATGTTGTTTACTGACGGGGAAGAGAGAGAGAGAGAGAGATCCCTATACCCCAAACCACTTTGTACATTATTTCTCAGGGACATTGGTCACGCATGAAGGCGGAGATGGATGACAAGTTGCGCTCTCTCAACTTCCACGGGCACTATCAGGAGGAAGCGCCCTCATATGACCCCACAGTACATTATACAGGGGAGGCCTCGAGCTCGTACCGGGACGAGGGAGCCTCCTCGACATACTATGGAGGTGCATCTACTTGGGCACCATGGGATTGAGCCCCACTTAGGCCAAAATCCTAAGCTTGGGGGAGGTATACCGACGTCATACTCATATATATATCATGTTCGGTCGGTTCTTTGTATATCCATTGTTTCGCTTTCTTTTTGGTTTTTGTTGCTTCTTTATAAAAACCCAAAAATACCAAAAAAATCGTTGTTTCTCTTGGTTTATTTCTTTGTTTCTTTGCTTTGGATTTCCTTAAAAGAAAAATCCAAAAAGATTTTGCTTTGTTTGGTTTGCTTTGTTTTTGTTTGGTTTTTCTTTGTTTGCTTGTTTCTAAAAAATCGAAAACACCAAAAGTATTTGTTGGTTTTCTTTGGTTTTGTGAGTTCTTTGCAGGGTTCAGCCGTCCTCAGTGGATTTTGGTTTCATGTTATCATTCAAGTCACACAAGTGAAGAGCAATAATGAATATTAAGACAACTCAAGGTGTGGTAAGAGGCTGGTAACAAACTCTATTTTTTCATTCTTGTACATATACTCATCATTGTGAGCATGCTTAGCCTGTTTGTGTAAGGTGTATGTCATTATGGATGCTTAGTAGTTCTTGCTTGTCTATGATTAGCTCTAGCTTGCTAATAGTTTGTAGCATGTCATATGAATGTTTGCTTGCATTGTTTTATTCATACTTTGGTATGATATTGTGGTATCCTCCTCTGACTGTTCATGTGAATCGACTTGGCACATGCTCACGCATGCATATCACTAATCAATAGTCAGTAAGACTCGATGATTTATTTTGCCTCAGAGTTCTTGTATCACTTTCATGCCATAGTTAGTCATGTTTTGTTGCAAGCATGATTATGACAGCTATTGCTCTCATGTTTTTCGATCCCTCTCTATTGCTAGCCTTCACTTGCACTGAGTATGTACTCTCTACCTGTGCTTCCAACTCCCCAAAACCAATATTGCCAGTCGTGTCCACCATACCTACCTATTAGCATCATTTACTACTTCAGTGTATATTTTATATATGTCGTGTTTTCTTCCAAAATAAAATGTTTGTCTATTTTGAGGAAGTTAGTTAGTAAAGCTCTCATGAACTTGATGGCACACTTTATTCCTTGCGCTTAATAATCTTGAACCATTGTGACTAGTCCATGAAAGTTATATGCTTGCTTATTATATGCTAGGAGTCAGCAGAACCGTGTTGTCACGGGGAACGCTTTCAACCCCTATTGGATATCTCATCCAGTTGATACTTTGCTCTTTTGTTTACGGATGTCGATGATGTGAAATAAAAGGGGAAGTTGTTAGTTCATGGAGTTTATACATTGTGTTAGAGAAACGTCTGGGCCTCTAGCCTAAGCCATGCTTAATCATGGTGGAAACTTGCAGCATCACTATAATGAGCATCTATGAAGCGTCCTCAATAAAAAGCTATGCATATGGTAAATAAAAAGATTGTTGAGATGCTCATTGTCTGCATGCCTTGTCATTTTGTTTATGGGAAAGCTCATGTACCATGTTCAAGGGGTACCCCGTTGGCGGTTCTCGATGATATGCATGTATTTACAATGACAAGAACTTTCAGGTGACCAAACTTGAGTAGCATGTGGAGCAACCCTTGTACTCAGGGGACTTGGGATTTCCAATCTATGGTCTGTCAAGCATATGATTCAGAGTGGAACTCACTTTTACCTTAACCACATGAAGATGCCTATGATAGGGGCAATGAGAGCTCAAAGCTAACGAGTACCTTCCTTTCAGCATTGGGAAGCCTTTCAAACCTTCACAAAACCGTTTTCACAATTTTGTTGAGTCACCACTTATTCTATGAGCGCCTTATTGAGAGCATAGTTGTCATTCTTGTGTTTGTTCCAAAACTTGGTTAATTATGTCATGACTTTGATGCTTGTATCTCTGATATCTTTACTTGTAGTCTTCATGTGAACTTCAAAGGTGCCTTGGCATTTATATTGTGCTCTTCAAACAAAGGCAAGCGAGATACCACTCTATCATACCTTATTATGAGCATTGCTATGTTGCTTATGTTTATGTTTCATGCTACTTATTATAATTGAGTTGGCTCCTCTTCATAGCTTGCAATGACTATTGAGTAGACTTAGTTGCATACTCCTTATTATGAATTGTCTAAGCATCTACTCCTGTGCTGAGAATATTTACATCATATGAAGCAAAGTGTTCGTGAAAGTTCTTTTATCGCACTCAGTTTTTAACTGAATTTCTCGAGGACAAGCAATAAGCTAAGCTTGGGGGGAGTTGATACGTCCAAAACGTATCTACTTTCTTGAACACTTTGCTATTGTTTCTTCTCTAAACTTGTGTGATTTGAATACAACTAACACGGACTGATGCTATTTTCAGCAGAATTACCTTGGTGTCTTGTTTTTGTGTAGAAAATCAACTATCAGGAAAAATCCCGGAAAATATGCCAAAAACTATTTTTCACCAGAAGATCTACGAAGCCAGAAGGGGAGACAGATAGGAGGCCTGGGAGGGCAGACCCACCCCAGGCGCGGGCCCACCTGACCCCATGCCTGGAGGGGGTTTGGCCACCCCAGGCAGCTCCTCGGCCTCTCTCCGCGCCTATAAGTTGCCTTCTGACCTAAAAACTCAGGGGGATTTGATAGTTTTCCAAAAAGAGTTCCGCTCCGCCGCCGCCATGAAAAACCAAGATTCGGATCCAGAAACTCCGTTCTGGCACCCTATCGGGACGGGGAATTTGGAGAGGGTCATCGCCATCGTCATCACCAACGCATATCCATCAACCACCGATGTTTCCCTCATCCATGAGTGAGTAATCCCCCGCTGTAGGCTTGGGGATGGTAGGGATTGGATGAGTTCTATCATGTAATCGAATAAGATCGGTTAGGGCATAGTGCCTAGTATCTCTAATAGTTCTATTTGACTTTGTTGCAACTTGTTGTGCTTCATGCTTGTCACTAGGGCCCGAGTGCCATGATCTCAGTTCTGAACTTATTATTGAATCATTATGATAGTATTGTTTATGATCTTATTTTCAAGTTGTGTATACATATCATTGTCCGGATCCAAAGGCCCCAAAGTGACAATAATTGGGACAACCGGAGAGGATGGCTGTGGTGTGAGGATCACATGTGTTCAAGGAGTGTTAATGCTTTGCTCCGGTGCTCTATTAAAAGGAGCACCTTAATTGCCAGTAGTTCCCTAGAGGCCCAGCTGCCACAGGCTGGCTGGACAGAAGATGTTGTGCAAGTTATCATTGCGAGCACGTATGACTATATATGGAGCACATGCCTATGATTGTTTAGTACTTGGATGCTTGTTATTATTTATCTGCAATGCCCTAGATCTTGAAGTTACATGTTTAGACTCGTCCATGCAACGCCCGTCCATCCATCCCTATGCCTACCACACTCGAATCCTACTATTACCGTTACTGTTACTACTGCTGCTGTTTCACTATTGCTGTTGTTGTTGCTACTATAAATTGTTGCTACTAATAAACTTCTGTGAGCAAGAACTATTTCCAGGTGCAGCTGAACTGACAACTCAGTTGTTAAGGCTTGCAAGTATTCTTTGTCTCCCCTTGTGCTGAACTGACAACTCAGTTGTTAAGACTGTTGCGATCCCCTATACTTGTGGGTCATCAGTCCTACACAGTATACAATCAGTCTAACGTGTCTTGCACTCCAAGGCTCTGGGTACATCTGAAATGGATCGTATGGGCACCTAGAGGGGGGGTGAATAGGTGCTAAACAATTTTTAATACTTTTTCAATTTTAGGCTTGACACAAAGTAAATTCTCTAGATATGCAACTACGAGAATTTCCCTATATGTAACCCTAACTACTAAGCACGTAAAAGAGGAGCGAGGAAACCGTAGTGGAGCACGTGGAGACACAGGGATTTGTTTTACCGCAGTTCCTTCCTTGTTAAGGGAAGTACATCTGCGTTGGAGGGGTGGGCGGTTCTAAGACCACCACGCCACAATAGGCCTCACCCTATTCTCCGATGGATCTCGCCACGAGAGGCCTGATCCACCTTCTCCACTATTGGATCCCTTCGAGGCGGGAACCGGTGCCTGTTACAACACTATCGGGGCACACACCCACAACCGAATTGGGGGCTCCCGAGATGACAACAAGCTGCCACAAGAACAAGGTTTATCAATATAAACAAAAACGAGGATCTAGATATTTGCAAGAAATACTAGATCGGAGGTTCTCCAAATGAATGGAGAGGAGATGAAGCGCTTGATTGCTGATGATGAAGATCGAGTTCTCCTCCTTCGATTCCCCAAGGGATGGGGCCTTTGGGTGGATCTAGGTGGAGCACTCTTGGATGAAGCTTTCAGATCTGATCTGTTCTTTTTCGAGATGAATCAAGAGTTCTGGCAGGAGGGGGATGGCTGGCTTAAATACCCCCTCCCCAGATCTGGCCGTTGCACAACTTTGGGGGCGGCTTATCCGCCCCCCACTTGGGGCGGATTATCCGCCCCCAGGGAAAACTCTGCCCCAAGGGCGGATTCTCCGGAGGAAACTCCGCCCCCTCTCTGGGGCTTGCGCCTTGGTGAAGCTTGGTGAAGTTCTTGGGGGCGGATAATCCGGCCCCCCTGAGGGGCGGATAATCCGGCCAGACCGGAAAGTCCGGCCAAAACTCCGCCCCCTCTCTGGGGCTTGCGCCTTGGCGATGAGCAGGGGGGCGAATTATCCGGGCCCCCTGAGGGGCGGATTATCCGGCGTGGCCGGAAAGTCCGGCCAAAATTTCGCCCCCCTTCTGGGGCTTGCGCCTGCTTGGGCAAAGGGAGGGGCGGATTATCCGACACTGGTGGGGCCGGATTATCCGCCCCCAAAGGCAGAGTTCTTTTTCCCTTTATTCTCAAATAGAGCTGCAACACTTCAACACACATTAAATGATCCTTGGTATTGTTATCTAACACACAAAACACTAGGGATTAAGAAATGTTCTTTCAATCTCCCCCTTTTTGGTGTTAGATGACAATACTAGGATTTGCAATAAAACCGGCAAATGCCACCTTAAATAATGAAAGACGCTCCCCCTAGATGTGTGCATATTTAAGATTTGCATTTGAATACAAATACACACACTAGGGAGAACACTACTTTAAGGTTTGGGAAAAAAATGTCATACCACCGGAATGAGAATATAGCCAAGGCATACATAGATAATCCCATGAATCCATATGCCATCAAATATGCTCCATAATTCCAGAATTCCATGGGGTCCATGATAGATAAATCCAGAATTCCATGAATACCAAACATAGTACCAAACTGTGGAGTACGACATAGTCTTACACAAACAACCACAAATAGCAACTGGGTTCACCCTAGAAAAAGGCACAAGCAAGCAAATAAAAACGACTAAAATCGAAAGGCTTGTGTCCGACCCTTGCAAATCCACGAGGCCTAATAGAACTACTTCTCCCCCTTTGGCATCGAAACGCCAAAAAGGAAGAAGAGCGATGCTAACGCCCCTGGAGATCACTCCTCCTCATCCTCATCGTAGGGGGAGAAAGGCTTGGGTTGAGAGCATCAAACTGAGATGGTACTACACACCCAAATTTGCAAGAATCAAATCAATCAAAAGCCAAATGTGAGTGTGTTTTCCATAAGAACAAGAGATATGCAAGAAAATCCGACGGGACCCATGAAAAACCAACTCTTCTCAAGGAAGAGGGCGGTGGCCGAAGCCACCATGTTGGAGCACATGGCATGACACCGCGAAGATGTATCTTGAGTTCAAAACCAATGCTCATCGATGACCCACATATCACAAAATGATATTAAGGGAAATGATTTGACTTGCTTTCGGCATTATGGGGGGAGGGTTGGCCCAATCAATTAGGACCACACTCCCCCTATGTCTATGCCCGCATCTAAACCAAATACATGAATAAGAGCAAGTGAGTGTGCAAGGGTAGTCAAGCCAAGCTCCCTGAATCTATGATATTTAGCTCATTCCTCAAATAACAAAATCTTGCTTCATCAAGGGGCTTCGTGAAAATATCAGCAAGTTGGTTCTTCGTGCTCACAAAGGATAGAGCAATATCTCCACGAGCAACATGATCCCGAATAAAGTGGTTGCGAATCTCTATATGTTTTGTTCTTGTATGCTGCACGGGATTGTAAGCAATTTTGATAGCACTTTCATTGTCGCATAAAAGAGGCACTTTGTCACAATTGACACCATATTCCTTTAAAGTTTGCCTCATCCATAAGAATTGAGTACAAGCACTTGCAGCAGCAACATATTCAGCTTTAGCGGTTGAGAGTGAAATACAATTCTGTTTCTTTGATGACCAACACACTAGATACCTGCCCAAGAATTGGCATGCACCAGAGGTTGATTTCCTATGTTCTTTGTCACCAGCCCAATCTGAATCAGTGTAACCACATAGGGAGAAACTTGAACCCTTGGGATACCATAACCCAAAATTTAGGGAATGAACCAAATATCGGAAGATTCGCTTGACTGCCACTAAGTGGCTTTCTTTAGGAGCGGCTTGGTACCGTGCACACACTCCTACACTTAACACGATATCTGGCCTAGATGCGCAAAGGTAAAGGAGAGAGCCGATCATGGATCGGTATACCTTTTGATCCACGTCTTTACCCTTGGGATTGAGCTCAAGATGACACTTTGTTTGCATTGGGGTAGCAACGCCATTGAGATCCGTCATCTTGAACCTTTTAAGCATGTCTTGGATGTACTTAGCTTGATTAATAAAGGTTCCCTCTCTAAGTTGTTTGATCTCAAATCCAAGAAAGAACCTGAGCTCACCCATCATGGACATCTCAAACCTGTCAGTCATAAGCTTCGAAAATTCATCGTTAAAAGCTTGGTTAGTAGAGCCAAAAATAATGTCATCTAACTAAAGTTGGCATACAAAAAGCTCCCCATTAACCTTCTTAGTAAAAAGAGTGAGATCGATTTGCCCAACTTCGAATCCACGGTCTAGCAAAAGCTCTTTAAGGTGCTCATACCACGCACGTGGGGCTTGTTTAAGGCCATAGAGCGCCTTATCGAGTTTGTAGACATGGTTCGGAAATTTGGGGTCCTCAAACCCCGGGGGCTGCTTGACGTATACTAACTCATGTAGAGGACCATTAAGGAAAGCGCTCTTAACATCCATTTGTTGTAATTTAAAATTATGATGGGCTGCATATGCAAGAAGGATACGGATGGACTCAAGGCGAGCCACAGGAGCGTAGGTCTCGCCAAAATCAATTCCTTCTACTTGAGAGAATCCTTGAGCCACGAGTCGTGCTTTATTCCTCACAACAATGCCATTTTCATCCTGTTTGTTCTTGAAGATCCACTTGGTGCCAATAACATTGCGGCAATCCTTTGGATTTTCTACGAGCTTCCAAACTTTGTTGCGTTCGAAGTTGTTTAATTCTTCATGCATTGCAACAACCCAATCGGGGTCTTCAAGAGCATCAAAAACCTTCTTCGGTTCAACCATGGAAATGTGAGCTTGATGATCACAGAAGCTTGCAAGCTCACTTCTAGTGGATACCCTTCGTCGTAGATCACCAACAACCTTGTCAAGAGTGTGACCTCTTAGTTCAAGGTTGCGATCAGCACGAGCCTTGCGACGAGCCTCAATGTCCTTATTGTTTCTAGGAGGAGTGGATTCAATTGTTGTATCCTTGTCTTGATTACTGCCTTGCCCTTGATCTTGATCACCATTACTGCCAGAAGATTGTTGCTGGACATTTTCTTCAGGCCCGGATAATCCACCCCTTGGAGGGGCCGGACTATCCGGCCTGGGAGGTGAAGTACCAGAACCATCTTCCTGAGAAAGCCTGACTGGAGTTGGAGACCCAGGGCCGGATAATCCGCCCCTGGGGCCCGGAGAATCCGGCCTGGGAGCTTCAGAGTTGTTGACTTGTCCTTCGGATCCTCTGGAACGAGTTGGAGTGCCAGGGGCGGATTGTCCGCTCCTTGGAGGGGGCGGATAGTCCGGCCTGGGACTACCAGCTTGTCCAGGGGACAGATGGTCTTCAGCAGATTGTGGTGTTGGTGCAGGATTATCTCCAACAGTAGGAGCTTGTTGATCTTGTTGAGATGAGGGCTCCACATGTGTGGAGCATTGTCCTTCCCGATCCGCCACAAGGTGTTCCTCAATGGGGAGGTAAAATCCCAAGCCCATTCTTCTTATGGCATCTTGGGGTATTTCAACATCTGCATCACAAACATCAACTTGCCCTACAAAGGAGCCGTTATTTTCATCGAACTCCACACTACAAGATTCTACAACAATCCCAGTGAGCTTGTTGTAGACTATATAAGTGTGGGATTCGGCACCGTAACCAACAAAAATACCTACTAAAGCCTTGGATTCAAATTTTGACAAACGGACACCTTTAATAAGAAAGAAACACTTACACCCGAATACCCTGAAGTATGAGATGTTGGGTTTGTTACCGGTAAGTATTTCATATGGGGTCTTGTCCAAGATCTTCCGAAGGTAGAGCCGGTTTGATGAGTGACAAGCAGTGGATATGGCTTCAGCCCAAAAATTATAAGGAGACTTGAATTCAGCTAGCATAGATCTTGCCATATCCATCAAAGTCCGGTTCTTCCTCTCGGCTACACCATTTTGTTGAGGGGTGTACGCAGCGGAATATTGGTGTCTAATCCCCTCTTCGCTAAGAAACTCGTTTAAAGTGTAGTTCTTGAATTCTGAGCCGTTGTCACTTCTAATTGCCAAGATGGGAACATTGTGTTGACGTTGAACTTCATTGGCAAAGTCGATGACAGTTTGTTGAGTCTCACTTTTCAGCTTGAAAAAATATACCCATGTATATCTTGAGTAATCATCGACGATGACCAAGCAATATTTCTTCCCACCAAGACTTGCATGAGAAGGAGGACCAAATAAATCCACATGAAGTAATTCCAAGATCCTCTTTGATGACAAAATAGTCTTCCTCTTGTGGGGAGAATCATGCATTTTCCTTCAACACAAGCCCTGCAAACACGATCTTTGGCAAAAGAGACATTGTCTTTTAGTCCAAGGATGTGGCCACCCTTTTGGAGACTTTGCAAAGTTCTCATGTTGACATGGGCTAAACGGCGATGCCATAGACAGCCCACGTCGGCCTTTCCGAATAGACACATCGGACCCGAAGTGGTTTTCCCCGAGAAGTCCACCACATACAGGTCATTTTCGACGTATCCAACGAAAGCGACCTTTAGAGACTTGCTCCATAAGAGTACCACCAAATCATCATCGATAAAAACAGCAAAACCCATCTTGCCAAGGGCACGAACAGAAAGAAGATTGTAGCCAAGGGTCTCAACAAGCATGACGTCCACGAGAGATATATCGTGGGCAACCACAACCTTGCCAAGACCCAATGCCTGAGATTTAGACTTATCACCATAGGAGACTGTGATATTATCAAGATTTGGACGCATCTCCGTGATGATCTCCTTGCTTCCGGTCATATGACTAGTGCAGCCACTATCCAGCACCCATTTTGACCCACCGGAAGCATAGCCCTGCAAGAAAATTACTTCTTGGTTTTAGGTACCCATTTTTCAATGGGTCCTTTCATGTTAGTAACAAGGGTCTTTGGGACCCAAATAGACCAAGCAATATATTCATCAAAAGGACCAACATAATAGGCATAAACATCGCCATAGTCATCACAAAAGAGTTCATAATTCGGAGTGAGACCCTGCAAAACCAATATTATTAGTCTTGTATTTTGTGACAACCTTCTCAGCAGTGCTTGTCTTTAATTGCACATTCTTGGTCTTGTTCTTCTTGGTTTTCTTCTTCTTGGACTTGGTGACATACCCAAGTCCCTCTTTACCATGATTTGACTTTTGCTTGCCAAGGACTTCATCAAGCACGCCTTTGTCCTTTGTAGTGATGTCCTTGATCACTCCTTTTTCCACACTAGCATTTTTCTTGTTACTATATGTTGAGTTGGACGAGCTAGGAGTATCATATTCGGCCAATCGACTTTGAAGCTGATCATGTGACTCATTGAGAATAGAGAACTCTTTTTCAATGCCTTGTGAGCATTGTCAAGTTTCTCCAATTCCTCGGAGAGTCTATCATGAGCAGCCCCAAAGTCAATCCTTTCCTTCTTTAACTTCTTTGCCTTGGTGACAGCATTGTCACGTTCCTTAACGAGTTTAGTCACAATTTCTTCATGTGACTCTTCCATAGACTCAAGCCTCTCTTCAAGAGAGACCCGAGCTTCTTCTTCTTCTCCAAGAGCATTTTTTAGGGATGCAATTTCCATTGCATCCTCCCTTTCAATTCTGCCCTTTTCTTCGAGGAGTGCTTCGTTTTGGGCCAGCTGATCCATAAGAGCCTCAAAACGAACTTTGTGCTCACCTTGAAGGTTAGTATAGAAATAATCCAAAGCAATAATCTCTTCTTTAACCTTAAGACTAGCAGGATCATCCATGTCTATCATAGCCTTGGGAAAAGAAGAGTTAGAAGAAGTTACCTCGGAGCTTCTTGCCATGAGGCAAGTAGCATTCTTGTTGATGATGTTTTCGTTCGGAGAGTCGAAGAGAGATGTTGATGTAGATGGGGTGGCTATAGCAGCCACCTCTTGAGAGCTATCGTCCTCGTCCTCATCTTCACTCCCCGATGAATATTCTTCTTGAGCCACTAGAACAATCTTTGGTTGCTTCTTGAAAGGAGCATTCTTCTTTACAAACTGTTTCTTACGTGGAGCTTTTGATTTGTCCTTGAAAATGAGTCTTCCTCCATTATCCTCTCTACTTTGATATGGACACTCAGCTACGAAGTGCAGCCGGTCACCATACTTAAAGCATGTTCTCAGCTTGGGACCATTTTCTTTTCTTCCATAGGCTCCACTCTTGCGATCTAGTTCAGCTTTAGCCTTGGCTGGATCTTTCCAAAAGTTTCTTGCATAAAGAGCCAAGTATTGTCCGTGGATCCTTTTTATATCTTCGGGACAGTCCAGACCTTCTACCGCATATTCATCATGATCAATCACACTAGTCTTCAAGGCCATGTTGACCCCCTTTTGCATCCCCATAGCTCGAGCACGAGCATCTTCGGCATTCTTGGCAGCCACTTTGAAGGCGGCCATTTCTTGCATTACCTCATTGGATGACATGAGGTGATAGTTATGCCTACCTTGGAGACTTTTCAAATCTGTGGGCTCAAATGGCATAAGAGCACTGACATACTTGCGCTTGATCCAAGCATCATCAACATGAGTTGCACCGTGGTTTCTGAAGGTTGTGGCTATTGCCTTGAGCCTCCTATACATGTCCTCGTGGTCTTCTCCATCCAGCATATAAAATCCTTCAGCTTCATTGCTCAAGGCATCATATCTATTCCTTCTCATACTTTCATTTCCGATGAAGAGCTCGGTGAGAGCATCCCAAGCTTCTTTAGCTGTGCTAAGATGCTGAATGTGTGGCATGTCTTTGTCACCCACACCAAGCTGTATCATGTGTAGAGCTGTAGCATTGAGTTGGCTATCGACCACTTCTCTCCTTGTGAGATTGTTATGATTTCCAACGTGAAGACCATTTTCGATGATCTTCCACAACTCTATGGAGGAACTGCACACATGAGATTTCATCAAAAATTGCCATTGAGAGAAAGTAGATGCTGAAAGTTTGGGTGGATCACCCCTATTATGTATATGTGGGTGAGGAATAGGCGGATCAGGGGAATATACATGAGAAACCTCATTGTATCCATCCTTACCGCTATCCTTTTTCGAGGAGGAGCTCTTACTAGTATCATCACCTACCACTTCGTTATCTTTGGAAACAGTTTTACCCGTTTCCTTGGATTGTGGAGTGCTATCCTCAGAGTTAGATGGAGGTGATGCTGCGGATGTGGAGAGACGCATTATCAATTGACGCATCTCTTCCATCTTAGCCTCCATTGAACTCACCAAGGTTGTTTCCAACGTCTTGAGATCGTTCATGGTGACTACCTCCAGAGCATCACTCCCATCTCCCTTGGAACCCATACTTCTCTTAGGCGGTTAAGCCCGAAATAAGAGTCGAGGCTCTGATACCAATTGAAATGGATCGTATGGGCACCTAGAGGGGGGGTGAATAGGTGCTAAACAATTTTTAATACTTTTTCAATTTTAGGCTTGACACAAAGTAAATTCTCTAGATATGCAACTACGAGAATTTCCCTATATGTAACCCTAACTACTAAGCACGTAAAAGAGGAGCGAGGAAACCGTAGTGGAGCACGTGGAGACACAGGGATTTGTTTTACCGCAGTTCCTTCCTTGTTAAGGGAAGTACATCTGCGTTGGAGGGGTGGGCGGTTCTAAGACCACCACGCCACAATAGGCCTCACCCTATTCTCCGATGGATCTCGCCACGAGAGGCCTGATCCACCTTCTCCACTATTGGATCCCTTCGAGGCAGGAACCGGTGCCTGTTACAACACTATCGGGGCACACACCCACAACCGAATTGGGGGCTCCCGAGATGACAACAAGCTGCCACAAGAACAAGGTTTATCAATATAAACAAAAACGAGGATCTAGATATTTGCAAGAAATACTAGATCGGAGGTTCTCCAAATGAATGGAGAGGAGATGAAGCGCTTGATTGCTGATGATGAAGATCGAGTTCTCCTCCTTCGATTCCCCAAGGGATGGGGCCTTTGGGTGGATCTAGGTGGAGCACTCTTGGATGAAGCTTTCAGATCTGATCTGTTCTTTTTCGAGATGAATCAAGAGTTCTGGCAGGAGGGGGATGGCTGGCTTAAATACCCCCTCCCCAGATCTGGCCGTTGCACAACTTTGGGGGCGGATTATCCGCCCCCCACTTGGGGCGGATTATCCGCCCCCAGGGAAAACTCTGCCCCAAGGGCGGATTCTCCGGAGGAAACTCCGCCCCCTCTCTGGGGCTTGCGCCTTGGTGAAGCTTGGTGAAGTTCTTGGGGGCGGATAATCCGGCCCCCCTGAGGGGCGGATAATCCGGCCAGACCGGAAAGTCCGGCCAAAACTCCGCCCCCTCTCTGGGGCTTGCGCCTTGGCGATGAGCAGGGGGGCGAATTATCCGGGCCCCCTGAGGGGCGGATTATCCGGCGTGGCCGGAAAGTCCGGCCAAAATTTCGCCCCCCTTCTGGGGCTTGCGCCTGCTTGGGCAAAGGGAGGGGCGGATTATCCGACACTGGTGGGGCCGGATTATCCGCCCCCAAAGGCAGAGTTCTTTTTCCCTTTATTCTCAAATAGAGCTGCAACACTTCAACACACATTAAATGATCCTTGGTATTGTTATCTAACACACAAAACACTAGGGATTAAGAAATGTTCTTTCAATCTCCCCCTTTTTGGTGTTAGATGACAATACTAGGATTTGCAATAAAACCGGCAAATGCCACCTTAAATAATGAAAGACGCTCCCCCTAGATGTGTGCATATTTAAGATTTGCATTTGAATACAAATACACACACTAGGGAGAACACTACTTTAAGGTTTGGGAAAAAAATGTCATACCACCGGAATGAGAATATAGCCAAGGCATACATAGATAATCCCATGAATCCATATGCCATCAAATATGCTCCATAATTCCAGAATTCCATGGGGTCCATGATAGATAAATCCAGAATTCCATGAATACCAAACATAGTACCAAACTGTGGAATACCCCCTCCCCAGATCTGGCCGTTGCACAACTTTGGGGGCGGATTATCCGCGCCCCACTTGGGGCGGATTATCCGCCCCCAGGGAAAACTCTGCCCCAAGGGCGGATTCTCCGGAGGAAACTCCGCCCCCTCTCTGGGGCGTGCGCCTTGGTGAATCTTGGTGAAGTTCTTGGGGGCGGATTATCCGGCCAGACCGGAAAGTCCGGCCAAAACTCCGCCCCCTCTCTAGGGCTTGTGCCTTGGCGATGAGCAGGGGGGCGGATTATCCGGCCCCCCCTGAGGGGCGGATTATCCGGCGTGGCCGGAAAGTCCGGCCAAAATTCCGCCCCCCTTCTGGGGCTTGCGCCTGCTTGGGCAAAGGGAGGGGAGGATTATCCGCCCCTGGTGGGGCCGGATTATCCGCCCCCAAAGGCAGAGTTCTTTTTACCTTTATTCTCAAATAGAGTTGCAACACTTCAACACACATTAAATGATCCTTGGTATTGTTATCTAACACACAAAACACTAGGGATTAAGAAATGTTCTTTCAACATCGGTGACTCCTCTGTAGCCTTCCTTTATCCGGCACGGTCCTCCCTTCTGGATCCATCTAACTAGGCCACCCAGCAGGCCATGGGCCATGCTACCAACTATGGGCCATCCGGGTTATCCGGATAGGAGACATGCTATGAGGATACCCATATAGCATATCCCCAACAGTAGCCCCCGGAGAACTCCGAGATCTTGCGTTGTCTTGCCTCTTCAGGTTGAATGCTCCGTCTAGATGGATGTCGACAAATCTTCAAGCCATATCTTGTAGTCCTCCCAATAACCCTGCAAGGTTTCTCCATCTTCAACTTGTAAGTCGGAGAACTGCTGAATATTCCATCGTACTCTTCTCGTAGCCGGACTAGATCCATCCATGCCGGAATCTTTCGATGGGATGGTTCACCTGCCCATGTCAGCTAGAGTGATGTAGACATAGGCCAGCGGCGCCTCGTAACTCACACATACAGAGAACACAATCATGTCTGTTTTTCCCGCGCGAAGGATACGAACGTTGGCGGCGGCGATTATGAACGTGGCGATATTTCCGCGCACGCGCCAGCACACGTCGTCCACACGCCGACCATTCGATCACCTTGCACAAATCTTGACGCTGGGGTTATAAATTTTAACTGTGGCAGATTTTCATCTCTTCATCTCATTCTCCTCCTGCGTCATCGTCTTCCTCCTGCGAGCACCTCCTCGAGAACTCTGCGCGTACACGAAAAACCCTAATCTCCCAATCTTCCAGTCACCTCCCCTCTCATCCCAATGGCCAGCACCAGCTCTACTTCTTCCATGGCGGCGGCGAGCGATGCCGTGGCTAAGCTGGCGAGCTCTGTCCTGGTGCCTCAAGAAGGTCTAGTGCTACCAAGGTTCGCGGTGGTGGAGTCCACCGGCGATGACCATATCCCAGCGGTGCTGGATTCGCTGGAGGAGGAGGGTGACTCCCATAAAGGGGAGTGGCGCGACTCTGACATCACCAATAACGACATCAACGATCTGCTTGTCAAAGGCTACCTCCCTACGACGGAGGGGCTTGTCTGGCGGGCGGTGCCGGCCGGCGAGGTCACCCTTTCTCCCCAAGCTGGAGAGAAGGTGTACCTGAAGGCGCAACTGGTACCGACATCTGCCTCCCGATCTCCGACTTCTTCCTAGTTGTCCTCAAACATTAGCGAGTTCAACCTCAGAACCTATCCCCCAACAGCATCCTAGCGCTTAGCAATTATGTGGCGCTTTGCGAGGGTTACCTAGGGATTAGGCCTAGGTTAGATCTCTTTATTTATTTCTTCACCGTCAAGAGGGAAGCCGAAGCGAGCAAGGACGAACTCAGGAATTGCGAAACGATTAGTTTTAAGATCTGGCTTGGTCGGCGGTTCCCCGACATCGTCGGCCATGAGTCATGCAAGAACTGGAAGCGGACGTACTTCTACGGCCTAGATATCCCTCTAGCCGGCCGAGAAGAAATGTACCTAGACTTCGTCGATGGAGCCGCCTCCGAAACCCCGACATGGAGATCCCAGGCCACCCTTCCCTCCGACAACGACGCCTCCCACGCCATAAGGCGGATAAAGTGGTTCATGGAGACGGGTCTAACCGGATTGGACCTAGCCATGTGCTGGTTCGTCAGGCGGATCCAGCCTCTGCAGCACCGCTCTAAGTTGATGCATGAGTACACTAAGGAGAGGAAGGATGGCCTCCGCATCTCCGAGGACAATTTCTCGAGTGACTCCGTCAAGATCCGCCTCAAGGACATCGTCAAGGTGAAGGACAGGAAGCGCGACTTCACCATCACCTACGACATGTTCGTCGACGGCACGTGCCCAAAGGTATGTGTTTATTTTTCGTGTATGAAATATACTCCAGTTCTTCCGACTAATCATTACCATCTCGTCTAACACTTTGGGATTTCACTTAACAGCTTAGCAGTCTAGAGGAGGATAGCATGGCTGTCCAAATCTACAACCCCAAGATGAAGGAAGTCACTGTCATGTCCGACGATGATGTCCCGCTGGCGTGTAAGCGGAAGAGCTCCACCTCTGATGCTGCCAACGGAGGCAAGAAAAAGAAGACGGAGGGTGGAGCCTCCAAGAAGTCCACTGCCGCCCTGGAGGCGGAAAAAGAAAGATTACCGGGATCCCTTTTACCAAAGCACCCACTATTGTGTAAGCTTCTTTTTCTCCGACATTGTCCATTGCTCATCTTGTTCATGTACTTATACTTTTGCATGTTTCAGGAAGAAGGATGGTTTAAGTTTGAAGAAGACCTCCAAAACATTGGGGGCTTCTAAAAACATTAAAGATATGTTGCAGCGAGATGTGTCGCACCAAGCATCTCCCACCATCGCCCCTACCACTCCTAGCGTCCAGCCTGCTGTTGTGCCGACAAGCTCTCAAGCTAAATATGTATCTGGCCCTTCCACCATGGAAGTGGACCTAGTTGTCTCCGTGGAGCTCGTCGTTGTCGGCGAGCAGGCGACACAAGAAAGCACCACAACCAAAATGGTTGAAGCTCCGACTAAGGATGCCATCGGTAGCGGCACGGCGATGGTGGTAGGCGGAACGTCTATCGAAGGCGGCACCTCTGCACCCAGGACATCCATAGAGTTTCCAAAGATAGTCTACCAGACGCTCACGCCGAGTAGCTCTACACTGGATCCTGGTGCAGCCCCGACTTCTCTGACTTGCGGCCTTGAGGAGCTGCTCAAGCAGGCGGATATCTTGCGAGGAAATAGCATTTCCTTCAGCAAGATATTTGCCGAGAGTGCCACCAACCTCAAGATCATCGCACTTGTAAGTTTTTGCTTGCCTTTTGCATTTCATAAGTAGTATCCGACTATAGCCCCTGAGATTTTAGATGAAAAACCATTGGTCTTTGCATCTGAATGCTCTAAGAGTGACTAAGGTAGAAAACTTCTCACTGTAGCCCCCAAGTATTTAGTTTGAATAAATTATTCTGACTACATACTTTTATAGTAGCATAAGCAGTGTTCGTAAATTTCAATACTGTAGCCCCCAACCTTCTAGTTGAAAACTGAATTAGTTCTGACTAGATGCTTAAAGAAAGACTAAGCATATTGCTAAGTTAAAAACTCGTACAGTAGCCCCAAGCCTCTAGTTGAAAACTGAATTAGTTTTGACTAGATGCTTAAAGAAAGACTAAGCATATTGCCGAGTTAAAAACTCTCACTATAGCCCCCAAGGCTCTAGGTGGATATTTATCCGGCTAGATGCTCCAAGTAGACTAAACAGCTTTAAATCTTCTTTCCATAGAATGAGAATGCTCAGAGGGGCGTCGCCAACGAGAAGTTCCACAAGATGCGCGCAGAGTTGGAAGCCGGAAAGGGTAAACCTGCCTACTTGAAGGATCAAATCATCAAGAGCAAGAGTCTGTTTTTCTTTTTAGTTTCATACTCAAGCTTGGTATTGTGTCATCATTCTCCGACTACTCACTGTGTTGTTATTTATCCGACTTGCATAAGCTATCGCCAAGGCTAAGGATATTGTCGAGCAATACAAGAACATTGAGTTGCTAGATAGCAAGAACAAAATCCTTAAGCAGGAGAGGACTTACACTCTGAATATGCACGAGGAGTCCATGAAGGCCCTGCAGGAGTCCGCCAACACGGAGATGAACCACTTGAAGGAGGAGATTGCAATGCTCAAAGAGCAGAAGAAAGCTACCGATGAGCAGAATCAACACAATCTTGAAGCATACAAGATCCTCCGACAAGAGCGGGATTCCATGGCGGAGACACTCCAGCAGGCTGGGGCGAGCATCTTTGGTAAGAGATCTCCGTCTTGTACTTCTGTAAGTCAGATACTCTGAACTTTCCCTTTATTAAACTCATGTGCTCCACTCTTGGTGGAAAATGCAGCTCCTATTGGTTTAACCAAGTCGCCTCCTCCGCCAAAGGAATGCATGGTTCTCGCCAGCAACTTCGTCAGCACCGCTGTCAAGCAGGCCAAGTAGATTGCCAAGCCCCTTCAGATCAACATCAAAGCAGTGGACTCCGTGATGAAGTACTCGGAGATCTTGCGCCAAGCCCCCAAGCGTATCGTAAGCTGGAAAGCATCATGTAAACGGGATGGTGCAAGGATGTCGCTGGCGATGGTCAAGGCACACTATGAAGATGCCGACATCAACACGGTATCCTTAGGTCTCCCCAACGTAGACGATGAAGGCCAAAAGATTGACTTCAAGGCTATCTGGGCATCGCTCGCGGGACATGACACAAGAGTTGCTGAGTTGGTCGACCAATATGTCTTTGTGCCACTCGAGATCATTGACGGCGACAACCAAAGCTCCTCTGAGTCCCTCAAGACCACCGACTTCGAAGAGGATGGCTCTCCTACTGCTAATGATGCTGCTTCAAAGTCACATGTGCCAGAGGAATGAAAAAACAATATGTAATATTTGTTTCCTCTGGAATTTGTATATGCAGAAAAACTACTCTGTTAACTTAAGGCGGAAAACAATAGTTGTAATTTCCTTCTACTCAAGTACTAGTTCCAGCATGTAAATATTTTTTAAGCAAGTGTTGGCTTATCCCTTACTTTGGTTTTTATGTTGGACCTTTCGTGAGTCAGAAGACCCGTTATCAGAACCATGCGCTCAGGTGATGATGCCCAATGGCACCATCAAAAACCTAAGCACAAAATCGCCGACTTCAAGTGCCAAAATTCACTACTCCAGAATCCACATAAAAACAACAAAGAACGTGTAGACCAGAAACTTAAGCTAACGCTTGTAGGCGGAATTTTCACAAGTGCAAATGCAAAGCTTGTGCATAAAGGTTTTATGCGATCCAAAAATAAACACTAAAGGAGGTAAAAGACTAAAAAACATGAGTGAACCAGAGAGATTTATTTTATTGATCATATAAGAGGTACACAATAGATAAAAAATATGCTAAGTGTAAAAAGGACATAGTTGTGCTATGTTCCATGGCCAATCAAGCTCCGGGTAGTCATCATCTAGGTCACGTCGCTTACGCTTATGATCCTTGTTAGGTCTATCCTCAAGTTCACGATTGTCAACGAGGTAGTAAGACCCATTGAGTAGCGCCTTGCTTACGACGAATGGTCCTTCCGATGGCAGGGTTAATTTGGGTGACTTCTTCTACTTAAGTCGGAGCACCAGACCCCCCTCTTTAAACGAGCGATGCCGAACGCGGCGACTATGGTAGCTGCGTAGCTTCTGCTGGTAAATGGCGGATCTTTGGCATGCCAATACACGCTCCTCCTCGAGAAGGTCCACATCTAGGCGTCTAGATTCTTCAGCGTCATCTTCGTCGTAGGCGGCAACTCTTGGTGAATCATGAAGGATGTCGGAAGGCTGGATGGCTTATGCTCCATATACCATGAAGTAAGGGGTGTAGCCGGTGGATCTGTTGGGTGTAGTTCTTAAACTCCACAGCACAGATGGTAATTCCTCCGCCCAGGCTCCAGCTGCTCTATGTAGCGGTGCCTCAAGACGTGGCTTGATTCCCTGCAGAATTAATCCATTTGGCTCGCTCAACTTGGCCATTGGACTGTGGGTGTGCCACATATGCTAGGTCAAGTCGGATGCCCTTCTCCCAATAATAAGATTCCACTTCACCGAGTGACAAGTTTCTATCATTGTCGGTGATGATGTTATGTTGGAGACCAAATCTCACCACTAGATCCCGGACAAACCTAAGGGCAGTTGCCCCCATCAAGCTTTCTAATGGTTTTAGCTTCTATCCATTTGGTGAATTTATCAACTACTACTAGCAGATGCATAAACCCAAATGGTGCCGTCTGCAACAGACCAACCATCTCTAACCCCCAGACTGCAAACGGCCAAGTTATTGGTATTGTTCGCAATTCTTCGGCTGGAACATGTGGTTGTCGGGCATAAAATTGGCATCCTAATCAACCAGCTTGTCGGCGTCCGCCTTCGCGGTCGGCCAGTAGAATCCTTGCCGGAAGGCTTTGTAGACCAACGATCAAGGAGCGACGTGATACCCGCAATCTCCGAGATGGATCTCTCGAATGATTTCAATACCTTCTTGCTGGAAAACACATTTGAGGTATACACCAGTGGTGCTTCTTTTGTAGAGCTGTCCATTGATTATGGTATAGCCCTTTGCTCGATGTACTATTTGTCGTCTTTTGACTTTGTCGCCGGGCGAAGTTCCGTGTACGAGATATTCCATGAACGGTTTTGTCCAAGCCGGAGGGACCTTTGTCACTAGGTGAACGAAAGAGTCAACTCTATCCGGGTTCTCGGTATCTGCTCCCTTCACGGATGGTGTCCGTAGATGTTCCAGGAAAACGCCAGGCATAATTTGTTTGTGCCCTGATCCAAGCTTTGACAATAGATCAGCCGCCTCATTTTGCTCCCTTGCGTCGTCCGCCTCCTTGTCCCACTGGAAGGTGGGGTTCTTGCGCATCAGGCGGTATAGGGGCATCGCCTTTTCGCCCAGGCGGGGGATGAAGTGACTGAGAGCCGCTACTCGCCCGGCCAGCTTCTGGACGTCGCGCAGGCACTCGGGTTTGCTGAGTCGAGCGATCGTGTCGATCTTCGTGGGGTTCGCCTCGATCCCGCGCTTGGAGACGATGTACCCCAGTAGTTGTCCTGCTGGTACACCGAAGGTGCACTTGCCTGGGTTGAGCTTTATCTTGTATTTCCGCAGGTTGGCGAATGTTTCCGCCAGGTCGGCGAGTAGATCGCCCTGGCGAGCGGACTTCACTACCACGTCGTCGATGTAGACGTGGATATTGCGGCCAATTTGGCTCGCGAGGCACTCCTGCATGCACCGCTGGTAGGTTGCCCCGGCGTTCTTGAGGCCGAAAGTCATGGCGGTGTAGCAGAAAGCTCCGAATGGCGTGATGAACGCCGTCTTTTCCTTGTCCTCAACAGCCATTTTGATCTGGTTGTACCCAGAGTAGGCACCGAGGAAACATAGCGACTCCGAGCCCGTGGTGGAGTCGATTATTTGGTCGATCCGCGGGAGGACGAACTGCTCCTTTGGGCAGGCGCTGTTTAAGTTTGTGTAGTCGATACACATCCTCCAGGTCCCGTTCTTCTTCTCGACCAAGACTGGATTTGCCAGCCACTTGGAGTATTTGATTGGCCGGATGAAGCCTGCAGCGAGTAGACGCTGCACCTCCTCGGCGATAGCTCGGCGACGCTCTTCATTGAAGGGCCGCAGCGACTGCTTGACGGGTCGCACTTTGGGGTCGGCGTTTAGTTTGTGCTCAGCGAGTTCCCTAGGGACATCAGGCATGTCAGAGGGCTTCCATGCGAAGATGTCCCTGTTCTCACGGAGGAACTCGATGAGCGCGCCTTCCTAGGCTGGGCTCATGCCCATCCCGATCGTCACCGTCTGGCTGGAGTCGCCTGGGACCAGCTCGACGGTGCGGTTGTGCGTCGTTGCCTCAAAGGCTGAGGTGTTTGCGCCCTCCAAGTTGGGCTTCTTGAGTATGGTGGGGTCGTCGTTGTTGACCCCGCTCGCGTACTTGGCAAGATCGTCGGCGTGGTTGGTCTCTGCCGCGATGACGGCGTCGGCGAGTTCGTCTCCTTTGGCTTCGCACTCGGCGGCCATGTCGGGGTCGCCGTTGATGGTGATGACGCTGCACGGCCCGGGTAGCTTCATCGCGTTGTACGCGTAGTGGGGCGCTGCCATGAACTTGGCGAACGCCTGGCGCCCCAGGACGCAGTGGTAGGGGCTGTCGAAGGGTACCAGCTCGAAGACGATCCGCTCGGTGCGGAAGTTTGCTGGTGTGCCGAAGGTGACTGGCAGCGTGACCTTGCCGATCGGGTACGCCTTCCGACCGGGGACGATGCCATGGAACGTGGTGTAGGTCGTCTCAACCATCGACTGCGGGAGCCGTAGTCGCCTGAAGGTGTCCAGGTACAGGATGTTGCTGGAGCTGCCGCCTTCCATCAATGTCTTGGGGAGCCAGTGGTCGCCCACCTTAGGCTTGACCACCAGGGCGACTCGGCCTGGGTAATCGATGCATGGCGAGTGGTCCTGGCGGCTCCAGGTGATGGGCTGCTCCGACTAGTTGAGGAACTGGGGAACGTCCACCTAGGCCACCGCGTTGACGGCGACGATGCGGGCAATGACTTTCGTCTCGCGCTTCATGTTGAAGCCTGTGAAGGTATGGAGCAAGCCGGCAACATTGCCGAATTTTCCGCCGTTTGGCGGGTTGTTGTCGGGGTCCTCCCGCGCTCGCCGTGCCTTCTCAATCTCCCTGAGAGTGTGGTAGTCGGTGGTCGTGTGCGTGGCAGGCTTCCCTTCCCTGCTGTGAAACACACAAGGTTGGTTAAGGAGGGCCGCGGGGTCGAACCTTGGTTTCGCCTTGTAGTTGCCGCCGTCGCGGTGTTGCCATCCGTCGCGGCGGAAGCTCTTGGGCTCGCGCTGCGCGTGCCCGGCATTGGCGACGAAGTCGACTCGCCCGTCACTGCGGCGCTTGCCAGTGAGGCGAGTGTTGCTATAGCGTAGGTCGGACCGTCGTCCGTTGTCGTTGCCGCTCGTGCGGCGTTGGCCTCCCGACTCGTCGTCGGTTTCCTGGTTTGGATCTTCCTCCGCGTACCGTTTGGCGATCTCGAGGAGGTCCGGTATGTTGTCGAGCATGCGAGAATGTCGCTTGAGCTTGGCGACCAAGGGCTCGTAGCGGCACGAGGTCTTGAAGCAATGGATCGCGGTGTCCGGGTGGATGCCGACCGCGTTGTACCATAGTTCTTGCCACCGCTGGACCCAGTTGCGGGTCGACTCGCGGGGTCCCTGGACGCATCGCTCCAGGTCCTCGATGGTGGTGGCGCGGGTGTAGGAGCACTCGAAGTGCCTGACGAAGGCGTCGCGCATCTCCTCCCAGGAGTCGATGTTGTCCTGGGGGAGGGTGTTGATCCACTGCCTGCACGTCCCCTCCATCATCAAGGGGAGGTAACGGGCGGCTAGCAGGTCGGTGTGGCTAGCGATCCCCATCGCCATGAGGTATGTATCCAGCCACACGGAAGGGTCATACGAAGGGTCATACTTCTCTATTTCCTTCGGTGCCTTGAAGTTCGCCGGGTACTTTTCGCCTCGGATCATCGGTCCGAAGCACCTGGGCCCAAGTCGGCTTAGCGACCCCATCGGCTCACCGTCGCAGTGATTGATTAGGGTGTGTCGCGGGTCGTCGGGCTGGCGTGCGCGCCAGCTTTGGTTGTTGATGATGTGGGTGCGGGCGTCGATGGGTTGACCATTGGCGGCGACGAAGTTGGTCGCTGGCCTGGGGTCGTTGGTGGAGAGTGCCGCGTTCGCGGGTCGATGTTGGAGCTGCAGTGGTTCTGGTGGCGGGCAGTTGAGGGTGTTTGCCGCCAATGGGTGGCCGCTTGAGGCCGCTCTGCTGCCGGAAGAACGCGAGTACACCTGACCCTACGAGTCGGCGCCTGCGTTTTGCTGCTCGACCGCCTTTGCGAGCAGAGCCCTGGCGTACTGGATCTGTAGGGCGCCGTCACCAGTGGCCGTGATGTTGTCAGCCGCTGCTCGGCCCGCCACGAGGTTGTCCATCGGGGTGGACAACAGTGGTAGGCCATTCGCGTCTCGCTCCCGCGAGGAGACCACTATTCGCGGTTGATCCCTGGGAGGTGTGCGGTCGGGTGGAGGTGGGGCGCCGTTCGCCGTCGACCCTGGTGGGAGCCGGGCGCTTCCTCCTGGCGGCGCGTTCTCATAGATCGCGCGCTCGGCCACACGGGTCGGGTCGTTCTCGTCGTCAAAGTTCAGGGCGTGCCCTTGGACGGTGGGGTTCAGGCGCGACCTGATTCGCTGCTGGTGGTAGCGTGACAGCTCCTGTGTCGTCACCTGCTCGAGGCGAAATTTTCCGCGCTCGGCTTGCTCTTTGCGGACTACTTCCGCCAGCTTCAGGCGCATTTCCACGACCTCCGTTGTCGTGGCGTTGGGAGGGATCGGGGTGGAGAAGGGATCCTCCGGCGGATCGGTGCCAGTCGCCATGTAGGTCGCGGCGTGGCGACCGGTCCCGTCACGGAGATCGGCGGAGTTTTCCGACCCGGAGTCGAAGTCGAAGATCCCAAGGATGGAGGGATCCTCGAAGTCTCCCATGTTGGAGACCGGGGTGATGGAGCCCGCGGGTGAAGCCGTGGTGATGGATCCGGCGAGTGACGCCGGGGTTGCCGAGTCGGCGTCGGCGTTGAGGGTCGCGTCTTCTGCGGCCGCGGAGTTTTCGGCCACGTTGCTGTGGGCCGAGTTATACTCGGAGGCGAGGCGATGGATCGTGCGGACCTGGCTCTCGGAGAGACGGTCGTGTGGCGGCGACTCGCGGATGCGAGCCGAGTCCTCCGAGACGATGACGTCAGTGAGGCCGACGAAGAGGCTGATCGTGCCTACTGGCAAGATCATGTTGTGCGTGATGGGTCGCGCCGCCGGGACGTAGCTGCTCGGCAAGATCTGGAGCATCTCGCCGATCGCTATCATGCGTCCGGTGGCGACCGACTCGTTGATGGGCAGATTGGATCTCGCCGCAGAACACCGGCCAGACCGGCCAGGCCCCACGGTGGGCGCCACTGTCGTGGGAATGGTCACGGCAGATGTTGCAATCGGCAGCGAGTAGTAGAACGAGGGGCAAGGGCGGCCAGCCATCTGTGGTGCGAGATGAGGGCGGAAACACAGGGTTTTACCCAGGTTCGGCCCCCGGAGGGTAAAGACCTACTCCTGCTAGATTGTATTATGATGGTGTTACAATGGGGCGAGCTCGGAGGCTAGGCGGCGAGTCGCTTGGGTGTATGATGGAACGTGTCTCTACACGCCCTCTAGGTAGGTTTATATAGACTCACCTCCCCCTAGGGTTTACATATCTCAACCGAATCAGTTAAGGCTTCGGTACTCGTTTAACCTAATCCGACTGGGCCTATCTACTCGCCTGGGCCTTCAGCTTCCAGTCGCTTGGATCCACACCGGGCCTTGATCAGTCGCCGTCTTGCAGGCCCACTCGCCAGTTCCTAGGCCAGTCGGAAACGTCCTGCTGGGTATACCCCGGTAGGCATATCCCCATCACTTGCGACATACTTGACTTCGTACCCAAGAAGCTCTTGGCTATCTCGTCCACTTCGTCTCGATATGACGCCATCATAGGGTTCCGCGCGTTCTAGGTGCCAGCCACCTTCTGGGCAACCAAGTCGGAATCTCCACAGCAAACTATGCGCTTGGTGCCAATATCCTTGGCTATGCGTAGCCCATGAATGAGTGCTTCATACTCCG
Source organism: Avena sativa (assembly GCA_916181665.1). Taxonomy (NCBI): domain Eukaryota; kingdom Viridiplantae; phylum Streptophyta; class Magnoliopsida; order Poales; family Poaceae; genus Avena; species Avena sativa. Next base: position 294,731,159 of record OV702296.1, read on the forward strand.
CCATATTGTTCGTAGCCTTGAAGTGGATCTGCAGAATGTAGTGTAGCTTTTCCCCGGCTGGTGACTGTAACAGTACACCAGGCCCCGTGCGGTGACACAGCATACCACTGCATGTGTAGTACACTATAGTCGTTGACATGACATCCACAGAACACCGTTCCGTAAATATCACATCTCTCAGAGTGGTACAACAGAAACATTGTGGGTCCATATTACAAACATACACACGTTATTATTATTATTACAATACCGGAAGTTCAAGGCTTCCAAAAGATTCAACTTACAAACCAAAATATAAGTGTTTCAGCGGAAGTTTCAAATTTAAAACTTAAACTCCAAATTGAGCTCAATAACTTATTGCTATATATTGTTCATGTTGCTCGGCTCAAGTGGCTACTAGAACTATAGTAATTATTCAGACTCTTGGAACTCTCCTCTGTAGACGATGTCATAGTCCTCCACTTCTACGGCTCCATACAGGTTGGGCTCTTCATAGAAGACCTCCTCTTGACTCTCAGATGCATACATTGGAGTATCTTCGGGATTCTCAGAGTCTAAGCAAGGATTCAAAGGAAAGGATGAGTAACAGCGTTACCCAGCAAATTCATTATATGCAAGGTAGGAAGTTTGATGCTCTATCTACCACCTTGGACTATCAGTCTTTGGCACTATGCAATTTTCATAAATCTTTCTTCAAAGGTTGATTTTATTATAAAAATCTATGACCATTAGCCTTCACAGGTTGACCAGAACTTTCATGGAGTTCCTTTCCCGCCGCGTTCATAGCTCCTTCCCGGAACAGGGAGTAACAAGTTACAATTCTTACACTCTGTAGAGGTGCATTACTTTACCCATGAGAGATCAACTCCTTGTTGCACAACCGAGCGTACTTTCCCGTCCACAATTCCATGATGTGGGGCCCAGTAGTTGGTCCAAGCCAATCACTGCCCTCTCCGCGGCCTCATATGTCTGCACGATCCTTCGGGGCTGGCTCACCTCTGTTAAGCCCCCTTTTGGGCAGGCTAAAACCTTGATGAGTTCCCGAAGACTCTATAACCTGGTGATGCCCGGACGAGTACCATTTGACTGGACTATATCCTTAAACACCATTCATAGATAATCTAGACACCAAAAGTGTGGGCTATAAGGGTGCCCACCCATATGTTGGATCCGCACAAGGAATCACAATGTCATGTTAAGGTCGTCTTGCCTCCATACAAGAGGAAAAGGATACAACTGACTTCTTCGCCCCATTCCAAATCTCATGGTTAGCGCGTAATATACAACGCTAGAATCACTGATGTCATGGGTTATTAATCCCTAATTGTTCATCATTATTGCAATTAGAACCCTAAGTTCTATTGCTTCATCATCTCGTCACTTAGGATGATATCTAAGATTTAGTATCTTGAGAAAATAATGTTTTCTTTTTCTATAATATAGATGATAACACACAATTCGCAAATACTTTGATCAAGACTCTTCAAAGGACATGAGCAAGTGATGAACTTGCCTTGTGATGGCAAGGTAGTGAAGTCTGATGCTTACACTGGACCTTAAGCTTCTATGTCTACAAAAACATCATTATTGCCCGGTAAGGACAATATTTAAAGAAGCAAAATGATTATGCAAAGTAATGTAATGCATAATTTAGCTTTATATGTATTCTTCCCCATTTATTTAAATTATAAAAATTCTTTTAATAATAAAGAATTTATAAATATTAATTTTTAATAATTATTGAATATTGTATTCTTTTATTTTATTTCAATTTATTTGCATTTTATTTAGTTAATAATTCCTTTAAGAATTATCATTAAATACCAAAAATTGATATTAAATATTTGTTTAGTATTTTTCTAAAATACTAAAATATTAATATATAATGAAAATGATTTTTATTTATTTTTATCATGTTTCAATAATTTTGTAAAATTCCATAAGTAATGTATATATTACAAAATTCTTAATAAAATTTATATGTCTAAAATTTTATCTCTTAAATTATTTAGATAGTTTGGATTATTGTGAATCCAAAAATATTTTATTTATAATTTTTGGACTTTTATTTTATTTTCTACAATTTATCTAAGTTCAGGGGCATTTTGGTCTTTTCCAATTTATTAAAAATAGCTTTTAGATAAATGGGCTGCCTGTTTGGTTTATTGGGCCCTGGTGGCCCAATAGGAAAAAGTCAAAACAACACCCCGAAGGGTTCTTGGCCCAACACACCCTCTGTCTCTCCCTCTACCTCACCTCTCTTCTTCTCCTCCTCCGACCCCGTGGTCAGCGATGCTACCGCCGGTGATTTGCGCCACCGTGGACCTTCCTGGCCGTTGCCGTGGTGCATAGGTTGGTTGTCAACCCTGCTTCACCCTTCTATCCAATTCGATTTAGACCTAGAGCCCTCTTGTGACCAAATCGATTCTGTTCCGAACCCTAGGGTTTGTGGTGGCGTTGGTGCTGACGCCGCCACTGCTGTCGTGTGCCATGGTGATGCTCCTTGCCTCCAGGCAGGGATATGGTCGCTGCATCGGTGTGGTGTGGGTCACAGCGCCCCCTTGGGGGTGCTCCCCGTGCCGCCGTGTTCGTCGTCGACCCTCTGCTTCCTCTTCTAATCTACAGCGAGGACTTTCGGTAAGTTGTTCCTCTTCCCCTCGTGCTCTCTATGCTAGGCCATTCCATGCTAGATGTTGGTAATGGCCATTCCTAGTTAGTGTCCTGTCCTGATTAAGCTGGTTTGTTCTGCTTAGGGTTCATACCCCTCTATGGATTAGATATCTAATGAGTTGGATCAAGTTTTGATGATCCCTAAGCATGATAAGTGGTTGTTAGCTATGGCTTGCTGCTTATGATTAGCTGTGGTGATGCTAGTGGTTTACCAGATGATTCTATGGATTAATTTTGATATGGTTCAGATGGTAAAGTTGCTCTAGAAGCAATACTTGGGAAATCTAGTGGTTTAATAGCTCACCACTGTCATTACTTGGTTAATGACAGTGAGTGTTGTGTGATGAATTTACTGTATTAATACTGTTGGCTTAAGAATTCATATATAGCTTGAGATCAAATGGTCTATTATAGTGATGATATATATATGAATATTCCTGGTTATGATTCCTATGATTAAGAACAGGAAAATGATTTATAGTTGGTTGGTTGTATCTGTGAAGATTGGATGCTTAACCTGCTTAGTTTAGAACTGTTCTTGTGACACCATCCTTGTATGGCACACAAGATTAGATTCTATTACTTGATTTGGTTTTTTCAAGCTTAAAATTAGCTTGGCATTATAGACAAGTAGAAACTTCTTTCCTTAAATCCCTAAGACCTATGATGTTGGTCTGAGGTTTAGGGATTAGACCCTTCTCTTATTATTTCTCATGGATTGGTTCTGGTAGTGATACCAGCTACTGTTTCTTGAATCAAAGTTCGGGAAAAATGATTGTAGGCCTAATAACTTATATAGATCCATAAGATTAAATTCTAAGGTGCTACTCCCATTTAAGAGATGTGCCTAGAAGTTTAAATCTTGGCTATATTCATTCTTGAATTTAAATATAGCTTGATAACTAGGATCAATGATGTTGCCCTAAGATCCTAGTTGGATCTTTATAGTTTTCTGATTGCTTTTAGTGTTTAAAACTTCAATGATGTAATCGCCCCACTTGGGTGTTTTTCTGAGAAGTGGAGTATGAGGCAACTCATAAATATTTGTCTAGCTTAGACAGATAGATTATGTGATGGTCTGTTACTACTCACCACACTTGGTTGTTGTTGTTGATCTTGTGGCTAGCTTGATCTGGTGCTCCCCTGGTATTTCCATCTCCTAGGCTTGTTCTTGATCTAGTCCTTCACCTCCTGGTCCTGATGGCTTGATCTTGGTCTTGCTATCCACCTGATCTACCCCCTCCTCATGTCACCATTTTGGTGATGTGATCCAGGGTTTTGATTGGTGTGATCTTGCTTGGCTTTGGCTTGGTTTAGATGGGCTACTGTTCTTGGTGTGTATGAACAAGGAGATGGTGTGGGGATGCCTCACATGGCTGTGCTGATGGTTTTGTGTGATTGAGCTGTTGTTGTGGTGCTGACAGCACACACCATGTAGTTTTGTGTGTGTGCTGCATGTGTGCTTGCTGCACAACTTGTGCATATGTTCTGAATTTGAAAGTTACTTTTATCAGATTACCTTTTACTTGGCTGGTGAAACTTGCCCCTCCTTGTTGTTTATTTGACTTATGGCTGAAAATTATGAAAGATATATTCTTTCATATTGGTGAAATTTGCCCATTTAAAATATTACTCAATGATGAAATCTTGAACAGTGCACTTCACTGTCAATTCTGAGAGTAATATAATTTTAACCTTAACTTTCTTTCTTTTTGTTTGTGTTTCTTTTGCAGGTACCAGACTTGGAAATTCAAGACTTTAGTCTAGGTTTTCTTTTTTCTTTGTAGAATAGTCATATGTAATATTTCTTTATTCTTTTGTAATTTTATTTTTATTCTTTTGTAATAAAGATTGTACTATTATTCAATAAAGAAATATTATTCTTCTATTTAATTACTATTGTAAAGATTGTTACTTATTTCCATAAGTTACATTTGTGTAACTTATTTATTGAATAAAATTTTGAAATGAAGATTCTTATTCTTAATTGTTTTCTTTATATAATGTTTGAACTACTAATTATTAAATCTTGACTAAAGCATAATACTCAAACATAACTTTAAATCCTTTTGAACTATAAATTCAACACTCAAGTTTAAATTCAAATTTCATTTCCCAAAACACATTAGTCCACAAATATCATATCAAAGTCTATAACAATCATCCTTCAAGACTATACTAAATCTCAAAGCATGAAAGAAACTTTGATCACTTTAGGTTTTTATTTGGCGAAAAATTTACCCACATTTTCACAGATGAATGCATGAATTTTCACAGATTCCTAAATCTAACCTTCGTTGGTTCCTAAATGTTGGGATGTTACACCCCTAGCCATTGAGTAGCTTTGATCCATTGATACACCCAATTTGCATCACCATTCTATATCATAATTTACCTCTATTCATTGATATTTGTCTTATTATGAGGTATTACTTATGGCTTTTCATCTGTTTATGCATGTTGGATGATTCCTGGAGGATGGACTGCCGGAGTCTGGATTCTGATGGAAAAGACAGCGTTTGGGTGCAATTTCGCGAAGATCAGAAAAATACCAGAAAAATATGGAAACATATTATTTTACCAGAAGACGAAGGAAGCCAGAAGGAGGAGCGAAGGGGGGCCTCAAGGGGCCCACACCCCCTAGGCACGGGCCCACCTGACCCCGCGCCTAGGGTGGGTTTGGCCCACCTGCTCGGCCTCCGACTCTGCCCCTTAGCCTATATCTTCCATACGAAACCCTAACACGGGGAGGGCGACCACAGATAGACTTCCGCCGCCTCTGGGAGGTGAAAAACACTAAGAGAGAAAGATCTCTCTAGTAGACATATTTCTGCCGAGGGAATTCCTTCCCGGAGAGGGGAGATCATCGCCATCAACACTGCCATCAAGCTAGGCTTCATAGGGATCATCATCATCATCCATACCATCATCTCCACCAGCACCATCATCATCACTCCGTCCCACTATAACAATTGTGTTGGATATTGCTTAGTTCATTAGGGGAAACTTTCCCGGTGTTGATTACTATTGTAGTTGATGCTTGTGAGTGGAACCATTGGATTATTGTTTATGTTCAGATTGTTATACATTACCATATCATCTTTGATCTTGATCCATATGATGACTCATGAGTAGTTTGTTTAGTTCTTGAGGACATGTGAGAAGTCATGTTGGTAGTAGTGAATTTGTGATGAGTTATTATTCAATGGTTTATTATTTAAGTTGTGGTGCCATTCTTCTAGTGGTGTCATGTGAACGTTGACTACATGACACTTCACCATTTATGGGCCTAGGGGGATGCATTGTGTATTTGGCTACTAATTGTGGGGTTGCCGGAGTGACAGAAACCTGAACCCCCGTTAGGACACCTTTGCATAAGGGAGTGTAGGATCTCAGAGTTTAAGGCCGTGGTTAGATTTATATCTTAATTACTTTCCTGTAGTTACGGATGTTTGTAGGTGGTTTAATCACAAGTATGTATTAGTCCTAGGAAGGGCAGTATGTTAGCACATGTTCACCCACACAACACTTACAAACACCAGAGAAGAGTACTCAGCTATTTGAAGCGAAAGCACTTCACAGAATTCCATGTGTCCTTGAGAACGTTTGGTCCTTATAAGTATTTCCACCGGCTTGTCCTTTGCTAAGAAAGGATTGGGCCACTTGATCGGTTTGTTTACTGTCTTTGTTACTTGCTCTTTGTTTTGTTGACTTGTCAGAATACCACTAAAAATTTGTTTGCTAAGTATTCACAGGGATTTCCTGCTCCATACCACTGTTCAGCACCTTCTGCTCCTCGTTGGGATCGACACTCCTATTTATCTAAAGTACTACGATACACCCCCTATACTTGTGGGTCATCAAGACTATTTTCTGGCGCCGTTGCCGGGGAGTGAAGCGCTATTGAAGAGTGGAACTGGTAAGAGAAACTTTCACTGTGAGTATTGCTTTTGTTACTGCTTGTTACTTTGTTTCCAATATGAATAACCCACTTGGTTTTCTGTTTGGGAAAACTACTACCACTTCTATGGTAGTAGATGAACCACCTCTTGTTGAGATAGATCCTTTTAAGATACCTACGAGTATTGTTAATCGTGTCATGGATAATTATTATTTTGGGGATGGAACTGTCCATCCTGGTGATCACTTTCTTTATATCCATGAATTATGCGGGTTGTTTAAGTGTGCAGGTATCACAACTGAACAGGTGAAGAAGAAGTTACTCTCCATATCCTTGAAAGGGAGAGCCGAGGCATGGTATAAGCTGCTAAAGAATGGATAATCCATGGAATGGGAGGAGATGGCATCTCTCTTTTACTCTAAATTTTATCCTCCAAGTGAAATCCAAAAGGATAGAAGTCTTATATATAACTTTTGGCCTCTTGATGGAGAGAGTACAACTCAAGCTTGGGGGAGATTGAAGATGCTAATGCTTAAATTGTAGGGTTTCGTAGCATGGAAAACAAAAAATTTCTACCGCATACAAACAAACAAGCCAAGATCTATCTACTAGATTGTAGCAACGAGTCGATGGAATAACTCACCCTCGAAGATTCCAAAGTGTTTAACGAGAGCGGATTCTCGTGGGTGATGTAGTCGTACTCTTCCCGATCTCAAGATCGCGTAGACGATCCATCCGGCGCTGCGTTCCGGCAGCGCTCCCGCAGTCGGTCACACGTTCGGTATTCGACGAAGACCTTCCTCTCCCTTGTTCCAGCAGGCAGCGGAGGTTGTAGCACTCTCCTCGCGATTCCGGCAGCACAACGGTGTGGTACCGGAAGTAGAGGGGAGATCTCGCAGGGCTTCGCCTTAAGCCGGAGCGAGTATGGTGGAGTATGAGAGAGTCCCTCGGTGTTCTAGGGTTTAGACACACCAAGGAGGAGGCAAGCCGGCGGCTAGGGATTAGCTAGACGGCGGCTAGGGTTTGCCCTAGGGCCGGCGGCGGCTATGGAGGCGGCGGCGGCTTGGGGCTAGGGTTTGGAGGAGAGGATCTTGTGTGTCTCTAGGAGGGAGCCCTGCCCCTCCTTATATAGGTGGAGGGGCCGGCCGGCCAAGGGGAGGGAGAGGAGTCCCTCCCCAACTCGGCTTGGGTTGTGCGCTGCCGGTTGGAGGAGGGAACTCCTCCCCAACTCGGTTTCCCACTCTTCCTCCTCTTTCCAAAAACTGTCGTTTGACTTTCAAACTAGCCGTTTGACTTTTCAAACTAGGATTTGAATAAACCCTCTATTTTGATCAGCGATTACACCGAGTACATGATGCAATCATATCAAATTGATATAACACATTCATGCACCCTTCCTCCCCGGAGTGTCGGACATTCCGGAACCTTCTAGAACATTCCCGATGAAAACACCGGAACCATTCTCCAACTCCGAAACGGGACTTTCCTTATATGAATCTTATTCTCCGGACCATTCTGGATCTCCTCGTGATATCCCGAATCCCATTCGAGACTCCGAACAACATTCGGTCTCTTTCTCATCATTCCATAACTACTCAAACAACGTCGAATCCTTAAGTGTGTCTCCCTACGGTTCGTGAATTATGCGGACATGATCGAGACACTTCTCCGAACAATAACCAATAGAGGAATCTGGAAATTCATATGGCTCCCACATATTTCAACTATTACTTTGCGATCGAATGAACCACTTACATACGATATCAATTTCCCTTTGTCTCACGATAGTTTACTTATCCGAGGTTATGATCGTCGGTATCTCTGCATACCTAGTTCAACCTCGTTACCGATAAGTACTCTTTTCTCATTCCCATGATATGTGATCCCTTGTGAGCCAGTCACATGCTTGCAAGCTAATTGGATGACATTTCACCGAGAGGGCCCAGAGTATATCTATCCGTCATATGGATGGACAAATCCCACTCTTGATCCATGTGTTTCAACCAATACTTTCCGAACACTCAATGCCACCTTTATAGCCACCCAGTTACGGTGTGGTGTTTGATGTCATCAAAGCATCCATCCGGTAGGTGATATGCATGATCTCATGGTCAAAGGAATTAGATTACTATGTATCAGAAAGCATATAGCAATTGAACTATTAAAATGACTTGATCTTTATGCTACGCTTATCTATAGGAGTATGTCCATCATATCATTCTCCTAACAATATGTTCTTGTTGTTAATAACATCTCAATGTTCATGATAGGGAAACCACAATCATCTATTAACCAACAAGCTAGTATTATATAGAGGCTTTACTAGGGACTTCAAATTAAGTTTACAAATCACACAAGTATTAATGTTTCCTTGTTAATACTATTATAGCATGAATGTAAACATTTATCATAAACACAAAGATATAATAATAACTACATTTATTATTGCCTCTAGGGCATATCTCCAACAGTCTCCCACTTGCACTAGAGTCATCTAATCTAGATTACATGGTAATATACCAAACACCCATGGCAGTTTGGTGCTGGTCATGTTTTGCCCTCGGGAGAGGTTTAGTCAACGGATCCGCCACATTCAGATATGTGTGTACTTTGCAAATCTTTATATCCCCATCTTGGATATGTTCTCGAATAGCGTGAAAACGTAGCTTGATGTGCTTCAGCTTCTTGTGTGACCTTGGTTCTTGCGCATTGGCTATGGCGCCCATGTTATCACAGTAGATAGACATTGGGTCCAGCGCACTAGGAACCACACCCAGCTCTGTAATGAACTCTTTCATCCATATCGCTTCTTGTGAAGCCTCCGAAGCATCCATGTATTCTGATTCAGTTGAAGATCTCGCCACAACGCTTTGCTTTGCACTCCTCCAGCTAACTGCTGCACCATTCAAAATAAATACGTATCCAGATTGTGATTTAGAATCATCCGGATCGGTGTTCCAACTAGCATCGGTGTAACCATTAACAACGAGCTGTTCATCACCTCCATAAGAAAGAACCATATCCTTAGTTCTTCTCAAGTACTTAAGGATGTTTTTGACCGCTGTCCAATGATCCACTCCTGGATCACTTTGATATCTGCTAGTTAAACTAACAGCATATGCAATGTCGGGTCTAGTACATAGCATGGCATACATTAGAGATCCTATGGCGAAGGCATAGGGAGTCTTACTCATCCTTTCTCTATCTTCTGCCGATGTCGGACTTTGAGTTTTACTCAAGGTCGTATTGGGCAACATGGGCAAGAACCCTTTCTTGCTCTCTTCCATTCCAAACCTCTTTAGAACTTTGTCCAAATATGTACTTTGTGACAATGATATTTGGCGTTTCGATCTATCTCTATAAATCTTTATGCCTAATATGTAAGCTGCTTCGCCAAGATCTTTCATTGAAAAAATATTATTCAAATATTCCTTGACACTATTAAGAAGGTCTACATCATTCCCAATCAACAGTATGTCATCTACATATAGTATTAAGAATGCTACAGAGCTCCCACTCACTTTCTTGTAAATACAAGCTTCTCCATAAGTTTGTATAAAACCAAAACTTTTGATCACCTTATCAAAACGTTGATTCCAACTTCGGGATGCTTGCTTCAATCCATAGATGGACCGTTGAAGTTTGCATACCTTGTTAGCATCTTTCGGATCAACAAAACCTTTGGGTTGCATCATATACAACTCTTCATCAATGTCTCCATTGAGGAATGCTGTTTTGACATCCATCTGCCATATCTCATAATCATAATATGCAGCGATTGCTAACATAATCCTCACAGATTTTAGCTTCGCTACTGGTGAGAAAGTCTCATCGTAGTCAACTCCTTGAATTTTTCGAAACCCTTTTGCGACAAGTCGAGCTTTATAGACAGTAACATTACCATCAGCATATGTTTTCTTCTTGAAGATCCATTTGTTCTCGACAGCCTTCCGGCCATCTGGTAAGTCCACCAAAGTCCACACTTGGTTTTCGTACATGGATCCAATCTCGGATTTCATGGCTTCTTGCCATTTATTGGAATCTAGGCTCATCATCGCTTCCTCATATGTCTCAGGGTCATCGGTGTTGTCCACCAACATGACACTCATAACGAGATCATACCAATCTGGAGTGGTACGAGTTCTCGTTGACCTGCGAGGCTCTGTAGCAACTTCGACCGAAGTTTCATGATCATCATCATTAGCTTCCTCTCTAATTGGTGCAGGCACCACAGGAACTTCTTCCGGCGCTGCGCTACTCGCAATTTCGAGAGAAGGTTCGACAACCTCGTCAAGTTCTACTTTCCTTCCAGTCACTTCTTTCGAGAGAAATTCCTTCTCTAGAAAGGATCCATTCTTGGCAACGAAGATTTTGCCTTCGGATCTATGATAGAAGGTATACCCAATAGTTTCCTTCGGGTATCCTATGAAGACGCATTTTTCCGCTTTGGGTTCAAGCTTGTCCGGCTGTAACTTCTTTACATAGGCTTCGCATCCCCAAACTTTATGGAACGACAATCTAGGTTTCTTCCCAAACCATAATTCATACGGTGTCGTTTCAACGGATTTAGATGGTGCCCTATTTAAAGTGAATGCGGCTGTTTCTAATGCATAACCCCAAAATGATAGCGATAAATCTGTAAGTGACATCATAGAACGAACCATACCTAAGAGAGTTCGATTACGACGTTCGGACACACCATTACGTTTTTGTGTTCCCGGCGGTGTCAATTGTGAAAGTATTCCGCATTTCTTCAAATGCTCGCCAAACTCGTAACTTAGATATTCACCTCCACGATCAGAACGTAGAAATTTAATCTTCTTGTTACGTTGATTCTCTACCTCACTTTGAAATTCCTTAAACTTCTAGAAAGTTTCGGACTTATGTTTCATGAAATAGATATACCCATATCTACTCAAGTCATCCGTGAAGGTAAGAACATAACGATAACCACCGCGCGATGCTACACTCATTGGACCACACACATCGGTATGTATGATTTCCAATAAGTCCGTAGCTCGCTCCATCATACCAGAAAATGGAGTCTTAGTCATTTTACCCATCAGACATGCTTCGCATCTTTCAAGTGATTCGAAATCAAGTGATTCAAGAAGTCCATCGGAATGGAGTTTCTTCATACGCTTCACTCCAATGTGACCAAGACGACAGTGCCACATATAGGTCGAGTTATCGCTCGATTTCAAACGTTTAGCCTCAATGTTATTAATATGTGTATTTCCACTATCGAGATTCAACAAGAATAGACCATCTATCAAAGGTGCATGTGCATAAAACATATTACTCATATAAATAGAACAACCATTATTCTCAGACTTAAACAATTAACCGTCTCGCAATAAACAAGATCCCGATATAATGTTCATGCTTAACGCAGGCACCAAATAACAATTATTTAAGTATAAAACTAATCCCGATGGTAGATGAAGGGGTAGCGTGCCGACCGCGATCACATCAACCTTTGATCCGTTTCCTACGCGCATCGTCACCTCGTTCTTCGCTAGCTTCCGTTTATTCTGCAGCACCTGTTTCGAGTTACAAATATGAGCAACCGAACCAGTATCAAATACCCAGGCACTACTACGAGTACTAGTGAGATACACATCAATAACATGTATATCAGATATACCTTTCTTCTTGATGTTGCCGTTCTTCAAATCCGCCAAGAACTTTGGGCAATTCCGCTTCTAGTGACCTTCTCCCTTGCAGTAAAAGCACTCAGTATCAGGCTTAGGTCCAGCCTTGGTCTTCTTCGTAGGCGTGGCAACTTTCTTACCACCCTTCTTGAAGTGTCCCTTCTGCTTAGACTTGCCTTTCTTGAATTTAGTGGTCTTATTGACCAACAACACTTGGTGCTCTTTCTTGATCTCCACTTCTGCAGACTTCAACATGGCAAAGAGTTCTGGCAACGTCTTGTTCATGTTTTGCATGTTGTAGTTCATCACAAAGTTCTTGTAACTTGGTGGTAGTGATTGGAGGACACGGTAAATCCCCAAAGCATTAGGAATCACAATACCCAAGCTTTGAAGTTTGTTTGCGTGCCCAGACATCTTAAGCACATGCTCACTAACGGAGCTGCCCTCTTCCATCTTGCAGTTAAAGAACTTTTCAGAAGCCTCATAGCTTTCAATTGCCGCATGAGTCTCAAAGATCAATTTGAGATCCTCGACAATATCATATGGGTCTGAATTCTCAAACCTTTTCTGAAGCTCCGATTCTAAACCATACACGATAGCACACTGAACTGTGGAGTACTGAGTCTTCCGAGTGAGGTAAACATTCTTTACTTCATCGGCAGCATCAGCTGCAGGTGGGTCACCCAGCGGTGCATCCAGCACATAGGTCAAATTACCAGCTGTGAGGACAATCCTCAAATTACGGAACCAATCCGCGAAGTTGCTTCCATTGTTTTTCAACTTTTCTTTCTCTAGGAACGCATTAAAATTGATGGTAGGGGCTGCCATTGATCTACAACATATTTGCAATAGTTTAGACTAAGTTTATGACAAATTGAGTTCAAATTAATTATAAAATTAATCTAGGTGAACTCCCACTCAAAACAATATCCCTCACATTGTTTTAGTGATCACACGAACCAAATCCACCACATCAACACCGATCATCAGAGAGTTGATATAGTTTCAATGGCGAACAATCGACATGTTCATCATATCTACTATATGATTCATGCTTTACCTTTTGGTGATCCGTGTTCCGAGACCATGTCTGTACATGCTAGGTTCGTCAAGATCAAACCTTTGTTTCCGCATGAGCAAATCTGGCTTGCTCACGTTGTATACACTTGCGGAATCTAACACACCCGATCATCACGTGGTGCTTCGAAACAACAAGCTTTAGCAACGGTGCTAACTAAGGGTGAACACTTTATGACTTCAAATTCATGTGCATGAGGGATCATCTTATAATGCTACCGTTGTCTACTAAGCAATACAAGATGCATAAAGGATTAACATCACATGCAATTCATAATATGTGATATGATATGGCCTTTCTTCTTTGTGCTTCTGATCTCCATCTTCTAGCACGAACATGATCTCCATCATCACCAGCATTGCATCAAGGTCAATGACGCTTCTCCATGGTTGTCGTCCACCGGCTTCAACTATTACAACTACTTTGAATAGACACGCGGGTCGTAACAGAAATTAAAGACAACCATATGGCTCCTGCCGGTTGCCAACTTACAATAAGGAACATTGCATACATCAAATATAATCACAATCATGGCCATATCACATCACAGCACACCCCTGCAAAACAAAGTTAGACGCCTCTACTTTCTTTGCATATTTTACGTGGTTTGGGGCTTTCAATAAGTGTCGTTCTAACTTACGAACAAGAACCACAACATTGATACTAGTATTGTTAATCACCCGTTGTAAATTGGATCTTAACTATGCTAGGATAAACAGGCACCCGCAAAGCCACTTATGCAATACAAGTTGCATGTCAAGCGTGGAGCAAGTCTCATGAACGATGTCATGTAAGGTTAGCCCGGGCCGCTTCATCCCAACATACCGCAAGATGCAAAGTACACAAGAAGCAATCGACAATAAAAGCATCAACGCCCACAATGACCATTGTGTTCTACTCGTGCAACAGATCTACATATAGACACGGCTCTGATACCACTGTAGGGTTTCGTAGCATGGAAAACAAAAAAATTCTACCGCATACAAACAAACAAGCCAAGATCTATCTACTAGATTGTAGCAACGAGTCGATGGAATAACTCACCCTCGAAGATTCCAAAGTGTTTAACGAGAGCGGATTCTCGTGGGTGATGTAGTCGTACTCTTCCCGATCTCAAGATCGCGTAGACGATCCTTCCGGCGCTGCGTTCCGGCAGCGCTCCCGCAGTCGGTCACACGTTCGGTATTCAACGAAGACCTTCCTCTCCCTTGTTCCAGCAGGCAGCGGAGGTTGTAGCACTCTCCTCGCGATTCCGGCAGCACAACGGTGTGGTACCGGAAGTAGAGGGGAGATCTCGCAGGGCTTCGCCTTAAGCCGGAGCGAGTATGGTGGAGTATGAGAGAGTCCCTCGGTGTTCTAGGGTTTAGACACACCAAGGAGGAGGCAAGCCGGCGGCTAGGGATTAGCTAGACGGCGGCTAGGGTTTGCCCTAGGGCCGGCGGCGGCTATGGAGGCGGCGGTGGCTTGGGGCTAGAGTTTGGAGGAGAGGATCTTGTGTGTCTCTAGGAAGGAGCCCTGCCCCTCCTTATATAGGTGGAGGGGCCGGCCGGCCAAGGGGAGGGAGAGGAGTCCCTCCCCAACTCGGCTTGGGTGGTGCGCCGCCGGTTGGAGGAGGGAACTCCTCCCCAACTCGGTTTTCCACTCCTCCTCCTCTTTCCAAAAACTGCCGTTTGACTTTCAAACTAGCCGTTTGACTTTTCAAACTAGGATTTGAATAAACCCTCTATTTTGATCAGCGATTACACCGAGTACATGATGCAATCATATCAACATGATATAACACATTCATGCACCCTTCCTCCCCGGAGTGCCGGACATTCCGGAACCTTCTAGAACATTCCCGATGAAAACACCGGAACCATTCTCCAACTCCGAAACGGGACTTTCCTTATATGAATCTTATTCTCCGGACCATTCCGGATCTCCTCGTGATATCCCGAATCCCATTCGAGACTCTGAACAACATTCGGTCTCTTTCTCATCATTCCATAACTACTCAAACAACGTCGAATCCTTAAGTGTGTCTCCCTACGATTCGTGAATTATGCGGACATGATCGAGACACTTCTCCGAACAATAACCAATAGAGGAATCTGGAAATTCATATGGCTCCCACATATTTCAACGATTACTTTGCGATCGAATGAACCACTTACATACGATATCAATTTCCCTTTGTCTCACGATAGTTTACTTATCCGAGGTTATGATCGTCGGTATCTCTGCATACCTAGTTCAACCTCGTTACCGATAAGTACTCTTTTCTCGTTCCCGTGATATGTGATCCCTTGTGATCCAGTCACATGCTTGCAAGCTAATTGGATGACATTTCACCGAGAGGGCCCAGAGTATATCTATCCGTCATATGGATGGACAAATCCCACTCTTGATCCATGTGTTTCAACCAATACTTTCTGAACACTCAATGCCACCTTTATAGCCACCCAGTTACGGTGTGGTGTTTGATGTCATCAAAGCATCCATCCGGTAAAGGTGATATGCATGATCTCATGGTCAAAGGAATTAGATTACTATGTATCAGAAAGCATATAGCAATTGAACTATTAAAATGACTTGATCTTTATGCTACGCTTATCTATAGGAGTATGTCCATCATATCATTCTCCTAACAATATGATCTTGTTGATAATAACATCTCAATGTTCATGATAGGGAAACCACAATCATCTATTAACCAACAAGCTAGTATTATATAGAGGCTTTACTAGGGACTTCAAATTAAGTTTACAAATCACACAAGTATTAATGTTTCCTTGTTAATACTATTATAGCATGAATGTAAACATTTATCATAAACACAAAGATATAATAATAACTACATTTATTATTGCCTCTAGGGCATATCTCCAACATAAATGTCCTATTCATGAACTCCCTAACAATATTATTCTTAATAACTTTTATGCTAGGCTTTCTCTTCATGATAAAGGTTTATTAGATGCTTCGTGCGCTGGATCATTCCCAAGTATGAAGGAAGAAGCTAAATGGGATCTTTTAGACCATATTCAAGATAATACCGAGGCTTGGGAGAATGACACGGGAAGAAAGTCTGGTATAAACTATGATTATGAATGTATTAAATCTTTTATGGGAACGGATAGCTTCCGTGATATCAGCAACAAGTTTGGTCTTGACTCCCAAAGTATTGCCAACTATTTTAAGGCCTTTGCCTCTTACATTTAAATTCCTAAGAAGAAGTGGAATAAGTACCATGCTCCTTATAAAGATGTTGTTAGTCATGTTCCTGTTAGAAGTACTCAAATTTGTACTACTAATCATATTGTGCCTGAACCTCATGTTGAGAAAATGCCTTTCCTAGCTAAGCTAAAGGAGTATTCTATGATTATTAGTGCAAATAACATAGGTACAATGAAAACTGTGGAGCCTGATAAGCATTCGAGTGATGAACCTGTGGTAGCTATTGTGAAAGGAACTGTCACTAGAAATAGAGAGGATGAGCATATTGTCTTCTGTGGAGATGCTTCCAATATTATCTCTCATCCTAGTAAAGCTAGAAAAGCTAGTGTTCATGTGCTCTCTGTTAAAATTGGTGATCATTGCTACTATTGTTTATGTGATATTGGTGCTAGTTCTAGTGTTATTCCTTATGAGATTTACAGGGAAATTATGCATGAGATTGGTCCTTGTGAGCTTGAGGACATTGATGTGGTTATCCACCTTGCTAATAAGGAAACCATTTGCCCCATTGGCATTGTAAGAGATGTGGAAGTTCTTTGTGGTAAGATTAAGTATCCTGCTGATTTTCTAGTGCTTAATTCAGCAGCTAGCAAAACTTGTCCTATCATTTTTGGTAGACATTTCTTAAACACTTGTGGAGCTATTATCGATTGTAAGAAGGAAAAGGTTTTAAATAAGTTTGATGGAGATTCTTATGAGTTTAACTTTTCCAAATTTGCTAAAGCTCCTTGTGAAAATAGCTTGCATAATAAAGATTTCAGGATGGAACAACTTGCTTCAATTGATCCAGTCTATGACCTTGGACCTCTTTTTGATGACTGTAAGTATGCTTATTCTAATGATAAATTTGTTTCTAGTGACAGTTATATTTTCAAATTTATTCAAAGTTCTACTGAAGGTTATTTTGAGAGAGGGAAACATGGTTTTATGCATCTCAATGATGTTAAGTTTCCCCGTTTTATGTTGAGAGCTTTAAAGTTGCATCTGTTTTGTCTTCCTATGCTTGTGGATTTTTGTTTCAACAATTCGTTTTCTCATGATACCCCCATGCATAGGAAGTGGGTTAGACTCAAGTGTGTTGGCTATTTGCTTCTTGATGCTCTTTTTCACTCCAGATATATATATCCAATGTGAGCATCTTTGGAAGTTTCAAGCCTAACTTAAAGGCATTAAAGAAAAGTACTTGTTGGGAGATAACCCAAGAGTTTTGTCGAGTCTTGGAAGTTATTACCTCTGTAATAACCGCTCCTTATCCTTTTTGTTTTGGTTTTTGTGTCAAGTTCAACTACTTTTGTGAAGTAGAGGAGTTGTGAAAAGTAGCTGTCCTGGGACAGATTTTTGTGCTGCATTGTAAAAATTCGTGAGCAAGCTCAGTACTTCGGATTGAGCTGAATTTTTATGAGATTGTTCTCCAAGTTGTTACCCAACTTTCATCAGTTCTGCACTTTTCGATTTGAGCAACAGAAGATCTTCGGAAAAATCAATCTTTACCTGCTGGTCTGTTTTGACAGATTTCTGCCATCATTTGCATTTGCCTCTTACAGAAGCTTTTGTTTTGATGGGTTTTCAGTTGAAGTGTGTACCAAAGGTTTGTTGTTTTTGCTTACACTAATGTTATCATTGAGTTTGTGCAAAAGTTTTGTATGAAGGGAATTCGCAGGAGAAAGAGAGAAGGAATCTGCAGAGTTTGTCATTGAATAGGTAAAAGTGGTGAAAACAGAAGGTTCGTGAAACCCCAATCTTTTTATATTTTTTATGTTTTTAATACATAAGGGAAGTTACGAGACGAAACTGAAGAGGATACGGAGCCCGGGGTGGACAAACCCACCCCAGGCGCGGGCCCAGCCTGGCCGCGCCTGGAGGGGGTTTGCCACCCCCGAGCTCTGACTCCACCTCGTTTCCATGTCAAAACCTTCCTTATGAATTGAATCTTCGTAAGATATACCCCCTGGATCCCCCGAAGTCCGTGCATCATGTTCTCATCATGTTTTCGTTTCAATTTGTTTCTGTCAGGAAATCTTCTCAAGTTTAGAGCACCATGGCCTCCGCCGACGATAAAGGGAAGAAGCCCGAAGAAGAAGAACCTCAAGTTCCAAAGGAGGAGGAGATTCCGGTAGGGTATGAAGGAGACATGGAGGAGGACAAGCAACCGGACACCCGCGCTACCGTCGCAAGCATTGGTTTGGTGGCACGACCCACCAAGCTTAGGAGGACAGCACGGATGTCTACAGGAGGGAGAACTCCGCGTCATATTCTCGCTCCATGCACACTTCCTCCTAGTACCCCTCGTTCTAACCGTGTAGGGAAGAAACGCTCTAACTTGGAAGAATGGAGAAAGAATAACAAGGACTGGGATCCTCGGTTCGAGTTGATCGTGGGCTGCATTGAACATAATTCAGAGTTAATTCGTACTCTAGCCTTCGATAAGAGGATTTGAAGAAACTTGTTGAAGACCTTATCAAGAGAACACCACCACCACCGAAGGAGTAATTCATCATCAGGTTTGGCATCCCCTTGGCTTGTTCCAAGCTTGGGGAGTGCCGCGGTATCACCACCATTATCTTTTATCTTTTACCTTTTTAGTGGATTCATATTTGTGGTAGAGAAGTTATCTTATAGTTTGGTTTGCATGTGGAAGTATCTCTCCTTTAGTTGATTATCTATGTATCCCTTGGTGTGAGTGCCTTTATTGGAATATTAATGAGAAGTCTCATCTTTTACTTTTTGCACTTCTTATTTTAGTTTGCAAACTCTATTATATGATGGATCTTGTTGTCCAGTATTGGCACCACTTTGGGATCATCAAGTGGATCTAAATTGGTTTTGGCAAACCGAGTTCTGGTCAGTGGCACTAGTTTGAAAGAAAAAGAAAGAAAGAAAAAGCTTATAGGTATTTGGTATCATTTGTTTTCTTTCTTGTTGGCTCATAAGCTTAGTATTCTTTATTTAAGATTCTTTTGTGTCTTCAAGGATGATTGTATGTTTGGCTTTATTACTTGTATGTTTGCTTGTTTCTTTCAACTCTCTTTCTTGCTACCCAGCCTTGCTAGCCAAAAACATGTTTTGAAGGCATACTTCCCATGTTTCTAAAATCCTTTAAACCCAAACCTTCTGCCACTTGTGTCCACCATATCTACCTAGCAGCTATTGCTATTCCAAGCAAATTCTCAAGCTTCATCTACCTTTCAAATTAAAAAGTATTTTGTTATGTGAAAACTAGTTAGTAAAGCTCTCACGAACTTGATGGCACACTTTATTTACTTGCCCCTAATAAACTTGAACCATTGTGAACATCGAAGTTGTATATGCTTGCATCTATACGTTGGGATTAGCAGAACCGTGCTGTCATGGGGAACGTTTTCAACATTGCACCTGTACCTTGTTGTACATAGTTGATATCATGCTCTTTTGTTTATGGATGTCAACGGTGTGAAATAAAGAGGGGACTTGTAAGTCCATGTAGTTTGTATTTTGTGTTAGAGAAACGCCTGGGCAACTAGCCTAAGCCATGCTAAATCATGGTGAAAACTTTCAGCATCACCATAGTCAATCATCTATGAAGAATCTTCAATAAAAATCTATACACGTAGTAAATAAAAAGATCGCTGATATGCTCATTGTCTGCTTGCCTTGTCATTTTGTTTATGGGAAAAGCTCCTATACCATGTGCAAGGGGTACCCCGTTGGCGGTTCTCAATGATATGCAAATACTTACAATGACAAGAACTTACCTAGACCCAAAGTTGAGTATGCATGAGGAGTGGCCCTCATATTCAAGGGACATGAGATTGCCAACTTATATTTCGTCAAGCATATACTCCATCTTTGTTCACTTTAACCTTAATCATCTCAAGATGCTTATGATAGGGGCAATGAGGGCTCGAAGCTAGTAAGTATCATAATCTTTTGGAAGCTCTTTATGACTTGTAATCCCTGCTACCCTCTAAGAAGGGACCTTTCTCCCAGTTACCAGTTGAGTCAGTAAACCTACTTCCTCTCTATCTCCAGCAAGCTTTTGAGTTGTTGTGTTTCAAGCATCCATATGGTGATTTATTCAATCATGTTCTTTATCTTCCTTGTTTGCACAAAACTCTTATCTACTGAGTATTACTTTGAAAGCCTTCACTTGTGAAAAACCTTTTTACAAAGAGTGCTCCTGTTTTGAAACTTTTACAAAAAGCTTTTGTGAAACTGTTTGCCAGGTGTTCTCTGACCAAGAACAAGTTTGCAAATTCCAATTATGATTTATCTTTATGCATCTCTATTTGTGACTGTTGTACTTGGTTGCAAGCTAAGTTATATAATGGTGAGTTGCTTTCTTCTATGAGTTGTGCATTGGTAAGTGTGATGTTTCTTGTTCGTATTATTTTTATCGACACTTCACTCCATAAACCCGTGGACATGTTTATTGAGCACAGTATTCGCTTGGGGACAAGCGAAGTCTAAGCTTGGGGGAGTTGCTACGCCCAATTTGCATCACCATTCTATATCATAATTTACCTCTATTCATTGATATTTGTCTTATTATGAGGTATTACTTATGGCTTTTCATCTGTTTATGCATGTTGGATGATTCCTGGAGGATGGACTACCAGAGTCTGGATACTGATGGAAAAGACGGTGTTTCGGTGCAATTTCGCGAAGATCAGAAAAATATGGAAACATATTATTTTACCAGAAGACAAAGGAAGCCAGAAGGAGGAGCGAAAGGGGGGCCTCAGGGGGCCTACACCCCCTAGGCGCGGGCTCACCTGACCCCGCGCCTAGGGTGGGTTTGGCCCACCTGCTCGGCCTCCGACTCCGCCCCTTATCCTATATCTTCCCTACGAAACCCTAACACGGGGAGAGCGACCACAGATAGACTTCCGCCGCCTCTAGGAGGCGGAAAACACTAAGAAAGAAATATCTCTCCGATAGACATATTTCTGCCTGGGGAATTCCTTCCCGGAGAGGGGAGACAATCACCATCAACACCGTCATTAAGCTAGGCTTCATCGGGATCATCGTCATCATCCATACCATCATCTCCACTAGCACCATCATCATCACTCCGTCCCGTTGTAACAATTATGTTGTATATTGCTTAGTTCATTAGGGGAAACTTTCCCGGTGTTGATTACTATTGTAGTTGATGCTTGTGAGTGGAACCATTGGATTATTGTTTATGTTCAGATTGTTATCAATTACCATATCATCTTTGATCTTGATCCATATGATGCCTCGTGAGTAGTTTGTTTAGTTCTTGAGGACATGGGAGAAGTCATGTTGTTAGTAGTGAATGTGCGATGAGTTATTATTCAATGGTTTAGTATTTAAGTTGTGGTGCTATTCTTCTAGTGGTGTCATGTGAACGTCGACTACATGACACTTAACCATTTATGGGCCTAGGGGGATGCATTGTGTATTTGGCTACTAATTGTGGGGTTGCCGGAGTGATAGAAACCTGAACCCCCATTAGGACACCTTTGCATAAGGGAGTGTAGGATCTCAGAGTTTAAGTCTGTGGTTAGATTTATATCTTAATTACTTTCCTGTAGTTACGGATGTTTGCAGGGGGTTTAATCACAAGTATGTATTAGTCCTAGGAAGGGAAGTATGTTCGCACATGTTCACCCACACAACACTTACAAACACCAGAGAAGAGTACTCAGCTATTTGAAGCGAAAGCACTTGACAGAATTCCATGTGTCCTCGAGAACGTTTGGTCCTTATAAGTATTTCCAGCGGCTTGTCCTTTGCTAAGAAAGGATTGGGCCACTTGCTCCGTTTGTTTAATGTCTTTTTTACTTGCTCTTTGTTTTGTTGCCTTGTCAGAAAACCACTAAAAATCCGTTTGCTAAGTATTCACAGGGATTTCCTGCTCCATACCACTGTTCAACACCTTCTGCTCCTCGTTGGGATCGACCCTCCTATTTATCTAAAGTACTATGATACACCCCCTATACTTGTGGGTCATCATCCATCAAAGTGCATCACCCAGTATTCTAGCTCTGGTATAGGGGTAGCATCTGGCATCGCCGTAAAATCTGCAATAAAATCCGCCAAGGCCTATGACTTGATAGCGTCGCGTCTCTTGTAGGTGATCTCGAAGGCGGCAAGTTCAATTCCCCACTTCACGACCCTTCCTGTAACATCGTTGTTGTTGATGATGTAGGAAAGTGGAGCTTTGATCACAACTGTGATAGGGTGCTCCTGGAAGTTGTGCCTTAGCTTCCGGGAAGCAAGGAACACTCCATAAGCTAGCTTCTGGTAGTGCGGGTAACTCTGCTTGGACTCCATCAAGACCTCGCTTACGTAGTAAACTGGTCATTGAACTCCGTACGCATGCCCTGGTTCTTTCCGCTCTACCAAGACGATGATGTTGATAACCCGGTTGGTGGCCGGCATGTAAATTAACATAGGCTCCATAGGCTCGGGTGCTGCAAGGATAGGCACTGAGGAAAGTATCTCCTTTATCTGCTTCAGTGCTGCGTCTGCTTCATCCGTCCATGTAAATTTGTCCGCCTTCTTCAGCAACTTGTATAGCGGCAGAGCCTTCTCTCCAAGTCGGCTGACGAACCGACTAACTGCTGCAACACATCTTGTTAGCCGTTGTATGTCCTTCAGGCATGTCGTATGGTTTATGTTTAGGATGTCCTTGATTTTCTCCGGGTTGAACTCTATTCCACGCCAGGAAACGATGAAGCCCAACAATTTGCCGGCTGGAACCTCGAAGACGCACTTCTTAGGGTTGAGCATCATGTTATATTTTCGGAGATTATCAAAGGTTTCTTTTAAGTCAGAGATTAAGTCGTTTGACTTTTTAGACATCACCGCTATGTCGTCCACATAGGCATGAATGTTCTGACCAATTTGATCGTGTAGGCAACATTGCATTGTCCGCTGGTACGTAGCACCTGCGTTTTTCAGCCCAAAGGGCATCGTGACATAGCAAAACATGCCATAGGATGTAGTGAACGAAGTGGCCAATTGGTCTGACTTCCTCATCTTAATCTGGTGGTACCCTGAGTATGTATCGAGAAAACACAAAAGCTCCGAGCTAGCCGTCGATTCAATGACTTGGTCAATGTGATGCAAAGCAAAAGGATCTTTGGGACATGCTTTATTCAAGCTGGTGTAATCAACACTCATTCTTAATTCTTTGGTTCCCTTTTTGGGGACAAGTACAGAATTGGCCACCCATCGGATGTGAAGGACTTCTCGGATAAAACTAGCCTTAATTAACCTAGCTTCTCTTTGCCTATGGAGCGTCTCTTCTCGTCTTCGAAGCGTCGTAGAGGTTGTTTCACTGGTTTGCATTTTGGATCAGTATTCAAGTTGTGCTCGGCAAGTTCCCTAGGTACACCTTTCATGCCGGCAGGTTGTCAGGCAAAGATGTCCCTATTCTCACGGAGGAACTCGACGAGCGCGCTTTCCTATTTAGGGTCCATGTTCATCCCAATGGCGGTGACCTTGGAGGCATCGCCTACCACAAATTCCACCGGCTTGGTTTTGATGGCGGCCTTGAATGCTGGGGCAGAGTCAGAAATCTGCTTCTTCGACGCCAGCATCTCCGAGGCATCGACCTTGCTCTGGATCTCCTTAAATTCTTCGTTGTAGAGGACAACTTCCGCAAAGGCTGCTTCTCCAATCTCGTAGTCCCTTGCCTTGGTAAAGCTTCAGGATATGGTGATGACACCATTTGGTCCAGGTATCTTGAGCTTGTTGTAGACGAAGCATGGCTTGGCCATAAAGGCGTGGAAGATGTCGTGTCTGAATATGACGTGGTACACGCTCTTGAAGGGGACCACCTCGAAGGTCATGCGTTCTTGGCGGTAATTATTGACATCGCCAAAAGCGACCTGAAGTGTGATGCACCCAAGGGACCGAGCCTCCCGACCAGGAACTACGCCATGGAAGATGGTGTTGGTCCATCTTAGGTTTGCCTCCGTCAAGTTCATCTTATGTAGTGTATCCAGGTACATGATGTTGATGCTGCTTCCACTATCCACCATACATTTGGTGAACTCATTGCCGTCAATCAGGGGGTTGATGACCATGGTGTACTGGTTCTCTGTAGGGATGAGGTCTAGGTGATCCTTCCTGTCCCAAGTAATTGGAATCTCCGACCAGCGCAGAAACTGGGGAACTAGGGGTAGAGTAGCCATCAATATCCTCATGGAGGTTTTCTATTGTCGTACAGTGGGGGTGCCAA
Source organism: Avena sativa (assembly GCA_916181665.1). Lineage (NCBI taxonomy): Eukaryota > Viridiplantae > Streptophyta > Magnoliopsida > Poales > Poaceae > Avena > Avena sativa. The sequence continues at coordinate 294,755,875 of OV702296.1, forward strand.
GGAAAGTGTGGAATATGGCCGCCTTCTTCTTGAAGGGGTTCTTGCCCTTGCCATCGCTCTTAGCGGCGTTCTTGGTGTCAACATCCTCATCCATATCACTTGAATCTTTGGACTCCTCTTCCTTCTTCTTCCCCTTGCCCTTGCCTCGCGGTCTGTTCTTCCGACTTTGCTTGTAGCCGGACTCCGGGTCCTTCTTGAGATCACTGACGAACTTGCAATGGTGATTGGTGTGAGTGGCTTTGCCGTTGGCGTCGAGGTATACGAGGGACGACATATCGCGGTACTCTCCGTAGGTTTGGGGAATGCGGAGCGCTGCCGATGTAGTTTCGCTACCTCGTTGCTGCCCACGACCAGCCCCCGCCCTCGGCCACGCTGTCCGCCATCACCTCGTCCTGCAAAAGTCATAGCGACCATGTCGAAGGTTTGCTTTTCTTCTGGTGAACTCTTCCACTTGGTGGTGTTGCTCCTCCGAGCTTGAGTTGGAACGACCATTGCCGGTAGGGAGCCACGAGCATCGTCGTCGGCAGCCACGAATTCACTAGCCAGCTAGATCATCTGGTTGAGATCTAGCTGGTGATTGTCCTGCAGGCGCTTCAACTTATGTCGGAGCAACGTGCCCCTTTCCAACCCATCGATGAAGGCGGCCATGGCGGTCTAGGCATGCACTCCTGCGCGGAATTCTTCATATCCAGCTAGCGGGAGAGGTAGGCGCGAGATGTCTCGTCTTTCTCCTGCACGCACCGCTGTAGATCGCCAACAGTACAGGGACGTTTGTACGTACCCTCGAAGTTCTTGGTGAATGCTTCTTGCATGTCCAACCAGTTGTAGATGGATTTCTCTGGCAAGTCATCGATCAATTGTCGGGCTGTGCCTGCCAGCATCAAAGGGAGGTACTTGACGTCAACGTTGGGGTTACCCCCGACGATTTCTACCGCGTTGCCGTAATCCTGTAACCATGTAGCTGGTTTGGCGGTGTCGTCATAGGGCTTGATGGTCTTGTCAATCCGGAAACCCTTGGGGTAAGTTGCGGTCCGTATCACAGGTCCAAAGAAACATGGTCCCAAGTATGATCCTTCCCGGGCCTCATGGATCTTGTCCAGACGTGAATGTGCATCGTATGGCTCCCGGCTTCTTTTCTTCTTCTTGCCATCAGGGGATGGGCTGCGTGAACGACGCAGGCCTCCTCCACCATGGTGGCTGCTAGGGGGCAATGAAGGAGGAGGTGGCGGTGGGTTAGCTTTCTTGCTGTTACCCTCATGCGACGGCTCAGGCTTGTCACGGTTACTTGTCGGACGCGGAGGGTCATAGTGCGACCTTCTCTTGTGTCCTTGGTTGCGCTCTCCATCATGACGGGTCTGCTCCGTGTTGTCGCGGATGATGATGCCACGTTGCTTTGGTGGAGGCATGTCCGTGCGATGGTGAGCCTTGGGGTCTTCGCGATGTCGGGGGGATCAGGGCGATGGAGATGGGCGACGAGGATGAGCCTTGCCTCCATGGTCGGAGGATATGGGGATAGCATCTTTCCTGTTGCGCGCATCCCTCCGTCTTCACTCTAATGAACCCGTCTAGGACCCGACATCCTAAGGAGATCGATCCCTTGGCGGCTTAGGCTGACTAGACTAGAAAAATGCTGGGTCAGACTCAAGCCTCTGAGAGGTGGCCTTTTCCTGATGTTTCACCGCCTTGGCCACAAGGTCATAGACTTGTTCCACAGCTGCGGGTGATCTATCCTGCTCCAGAAGGGTCTTGGCGACGGCGAGGTTAAGAAGGGGAGTGGGCATCACCTGCCTGCCTTCGCTGTCAATGTATGGCTTTGCTTGTGGCGGCTTCGAGGGAGCCCATCCTAGATTTCTCCGTACACCAGGATCATTGATGATGCAAGCCGGAGCTTTCTTAGCCTTCTGCTGCTGGAGCAGAGTCTTGTAATCGGCCTCCATGGCTCTAGCTTTCTCTATTGACTTCTGCGTGTTGGCCAGATCTTGATCCAGCTTAGCGCCTTGCTCCGCGATGGTATGCGCTTCCTCTAGCAACTGCTGACGCTTCTTGTCAAGCTATACTACGCCCCAAATATGAGCCACAGTCATGGGCTCGATGAGGAGGTTATCGTACATCACTCTATCAGCTAGAGTAATTTGGGCAGCAGCAGACGTAGATGCTGGAGGACACGGGTTTGCGGTGTTGTTGTTACTCGGACCGATGTTGAGTTCCTGCGGGTGCTGCACTGGGTTAGGCGAAGGGGGCATGACCTTTGCGCGATCATTGTCGGCAGCAACAGGTGGTCCCTTCCCCTTGTCCAGCGCTTTAGGCGGAGCTTGTCCGGGTTGGTCTTCTTCCATCACGATCCCAATGGCGACGAACACCTCTCACGACGTGACGGCATTGTCGGCCTGCTCGTCGCGTTAGAAATTCTCCTCCATCTCCTGCATAGAAGAGTATAGCTCCTCCGGGCTGAAGTCTATCTCCTCCGAGTCAGCGCTGATGTTAGCATAGAGCGCGTCAAGCACGAAGTCGGAGAATGTCAGGGCTTCCTCGATGATGGGTGGTGGCGGTGCGACAACGGCGATGACGACTGGAGGTGGGGTGCAGCTACTGCGACGATGATCGGAGGCGGTGGTGCAGCTGCAGCGACGATGACCGGAGGCGGTGGCTAAGGCGGAGGTGCATCGTCTAAGAGCGCAAGCGCTGTCTAGGCTGCCTCCTTAGCCTCCGCGTAGTTGTTGACGGCGTTCACCATGCCTTCGAAGATGAGGCGTCCTGAAGCCTGCTGCCGCCTTAGCGTATGTCGGAGAAGTGTTCCTTGGTCCAGTCCTTCCACAAAGTGATACATGGCATCAACATTGGGGTAATGCGCTAGGTTGGCTTGTATACGGAGCCACCTGGCCAGGTAATCGCGAGGGTTTTCACCCTCTCTATGAACACAACACGCCAGATCGAAGATGGTTACCACGCCGATGAACTTGGATCTCTGTTGTCCAGACGCACGGACGAAGTCGGCGGACTTGCAGTGATCTTCCACCATTATATCCTGCACAGGGGCGGGTTGGGTGGGTCTTGAGTTTTTCTAATCTTTACCGGCAAACTCTGAAGAGAGATCCGACATCGATCCTTCCGCGAACGTATCCTGCCTGTAGGCGGTCCATGTGGGTCTTGATGCTCCTCTGACTTCTAGGGAACTAGTGCCCGAGTCGGTTTCACCGATGAAGAGGTGGATGTCTCCGATGGGGACGATCGAGCATCGCGTAGGGTTTGTCTTTGCCGGGTTCCAGAACTCATCGGGAGGGACGATCGAAATGTTTTCGTAGAAGAGAACACGACCAATGGCTACGGTATCTTGGTCCTCGCCCGTTGTAGAGCCTGAATCGCCTCTTGCCCCACGGTGGGCGCCCCATGGTGGGCGCCAACTGTCGTGGTATTGCCGACGAGTACGCCATGGAGGGGTCCTCACAGTGCGTGTTTAGAGACATGGGGTAAGGCGAAAGGTTGGCGGGTACGAGGTAACACGGCTTACCCAGGTTCATATCCCACGACGATGGCCGAATCCTACTCCTTATATAAATCACTATAATGAAAATACGCCGAGTTACAGAGATTGGTTCGCTGTGCGAGGTGTATGTTGAATCGTTGCCCTAAAGGCTCCCATAGGCTCGACTTATATAGTCGCCAGGTCCTAGGGTTACAGGGAAAGTCCTAGCCGGACAGGTTACAGAGTCCTACACAGTATACAATCAGTCTAAGGTGTCTTGCACTCCAAGGCTCCGTGTACGTCGGTGACTCCTCCGTAGCCTTCCTTTATCCGGCATGGGCCTCCCTTTTGGATCCATCTAACTGGGCCGCCCAGCAGGCCATGGGCCATGCTACCAGCTGTGGGCCACTCGGGTTATCCGTATAGGAGACATGTTATGAGGATACCCATATAGCATATCCCCAATAAGGAGGGTAGTACTTTCCAATAAAAGCATCTTTGCACTTAGTCCAAGAATCAATACTATTTCTAGGCAAGGATAGCAACCATTCTTTAGCTTTTCCTCTCAAGGAGAAAGGAAACAGCTTGAGCTTAATAATATCTCCATCTACATCCTTATACTTCTGCATCTCACAAAGTTCAACAAAGTTATTGAGATGGGCATCATCATCATCAGAACTATCACCAAAAAATTGCTCTCTCATCACAAGATTCAACAAAGCAGGCTTAATTTCATAAAAGGTAGCATCAGGAGTAGGGGAGCAATAGGAGTGCTAAGGAAATCATTGTTGTTTGTGCTAGTGAAGTCACACAACTTGGTGCTCTCAGCGGAGTTCATTTTGGCAAAGGTGGGCAAGCCAAAAACAGCAGCAACAGCTAGAGCAGGAACTAATTTTTTTGTGTTTTTGAATAGAGAAAGCAAACCAAACTAAACTATTTTTTTGGAGATTTTGATAAAAAGAGGCAAACAAAACCAAACAAAAGAAACTAAGCAAACTGAAAACAAAGTAAAGAGAAAGGTTGAGGAGGACTCCCCTTGTGAAGACGTCCTTAGCCTCCCCGGCAACGGCGCCATAAAATAGCTTGATGTCTACGCACTTCTATTCTTGTAGACAGTTGTTGGGCCTCCAAGTGCAGAGGTTTGTAGAACAGCAGCAAGTTTCCCTTAAGTGGATCACCCAAGGTTTATCGAACTCAGGGAGGAAGTGGTCAAAGGTATCCCTCTCAAGCAACCCTGCAATCAAGACACAAGAAGTCTCTTGTGTCCCCAACACACCCAATACACTTGTCAGGTGTATAGGTGCACTAGTTCGGCGAAGAGATAGTGAAATACAAGTGGTAACGGTGCCAAAAATAGCTTCTGGCTTGTTGTCACCGTGGGATAAACTAAAGGTAAGCTGAAACAAAGATGGAAGCAAGCAAACATGCAACAGATCTAGATGCAAACGGTGTTTCAATGTTTAGAAACAAGGCCTAGGGATCATACTTTCACTAGTGAACACTCTCTCATATAAATATCCTCTCTTCATGATACTACTCTTAACTACTCTCTGGTTGGACACTCTAATCCACAGTAGGGCTATAATAGCACTCCTCAAAGTCCGCTTTCCCCAATCTAGATAACCCCACACTGTCACCTTGAGCGCTAAATGGTTCCAACAAACACCACAATTTCATAGAGACAACCAACTCAAAATATAACTTATGAATATATATGTAATCTAGATTAAGTGCCACACACAGTGCGCACGTTGTCACTGTCACACACATGGGGAAAAGCATAGATCTATTAAAGCATAATGAGTATTTATGTAGACTCTAGCCTAGTGCCACCATGGCGTGCATGCTGTCACTTTCACACACATGGGGAGAGCAGAGATCTATTGAAGCACTTGAGTAGCAAGGTAGATCTACTTGATTACAAAGCTCATGACCACAACATGATCATGCATGGAGAGAGATATGAACACATAGCTACCGGTAGAGCCCTTAGCCTTGAGGAAGAACTACTCCCTCCTCATCATGGGAAGCACCAATTGTGATGGAGATGGTGGTGGAGATCGATGGAGATGGCTCCGGGGGCACTTCCCCGTCCCGGCAGGGTGCCGGAACAGAGACTTTCCGTCTCCTGAAAATCTCCCCTTAGGTGGTGGCGGTGCTATGGAACTTTTCGTGGATTTTTGGTCGCGTTAGGGTTTAGGTCCCGAGGAGACGTATATGTAGGCGAAAGGGGAGGCCGAGGGGGTGCCCGGGGTGGCCACACCCCCCAGGCGCGGGCCAGGCCTGGCCGTGCGGCCAGGGGTGTGCCCCCCCCCCCCCGAGGCCCTCCTCCGTCTCTGCTTCGTGGTTCTGTGTTCCCCTCGGTGAAATATTGACTTTGGCTTTTGTCCCGTTCAATTCTGAGAATATTGTTTTTCTGCCTTTTCTGGAACCAAAAATAGAAGAAAACAGGCAACTGGCACTGTGGCATCTTGTTAATAGGTTAGTTCCAGAAAGTGTATGAAAATACCTCAAAGTGTAGACAAAACATAGCAAAGTGGATACTAAACAAGCATGTAATATAAAAAAATTATAGATACGTTTACGACGTATCAGTCTCAATCCGGATACGTATTTCTCATGAATGGTGGAGCGGTTAGTTGGAGGAGTTCCAAACAACCCGTGGTGGCGGGATCAACAACGGAGGACGAATATGTTGCTGCTTTGGAAGCGGCTCAGGAAGCGGTTTGGATGAAGGAGTTCATATCCGAACTAGGTGTGGTTGCGAGCGCGTTGGACCCAATGGTGATCTATTATGATAACAATGATGCCATTACCAATGCCAAAGAACCAAGGTCTCACAATAATTCCAAGCATATTAAGCGCCAGTTTCACTCCATCCGCGAGCATGTCAAGGATGGAGATATAAAGATTTGTAAAGTACACACGGATCTCAATATAGCAGATCCGTTGACTAAAACTCTCCCTAGATCAAAACATGATCAACACCAGAACTCCATGGGTGTTAGATTTATCACTATGTAACTAGATTATTGTCTATACTGCAAGTGGGAGACTGAAGGGAATATGACCTAAGAGGCAATAATAAAGTGGTTATTATGTATATTCCAAGTATATGATAGATGTTTATTTTGCATGCTATAATTTTATTAATACAGAAACGTTAATACATGTGTGTTTGATAAACAAACAGAAAGTTCCTAGTTATGCCTCTCTCATATACTAGCTCGTTGATTAACAAGATGATCAAGGTTTCCTGATCATGGACATTGGATGTTGTTAATAACGAGGTCACAACATTAGTGTAATGGTGTGATGAACATTCATCCGAAGTAAAGCATTACGATCAAAGTCATTGAGTTTATATTGCTATAACATCATACGAAGTGATCCTAATCCTTAGACCATGAGATCATGTCAATCAGTAACATTGGAAGAGTATCTTGATAACATCAAACGTCACACCGTAATAGGGTGATTATAAAGATGGGTTCAGTACTACTAAAGTGTTATGTTGAGGCCCATGGATCGAGAGTGGAATTTGTTTATCCCAATGACAGATAGATATGCTCTGGGCCCTCGGTGATATCACATTGATTAGCTTGCAAGCAAGTGATTTGATCACTAGAATGTTATATCACGGGAACAAGAAAAGAGTACATGTCAGTAACGAGATCAAACTAGGTATGGAGATACCAATGATAGGATCTCGGACATGTAATATATTGCGAAACAAAAGGATTAAGATACTAGCATAAAAGGTTCTCGCGATCACAAGAAAGTCAACGTTGAATGTGTGGGAGTCAGCATGGACCTCCAGGTCCTGCTTCTGATTATTGATCCGAGAGGAGTGTCGATCATGTCCGTATTTTTCGCGAACCATAGGGTGACACACTTAAGAGACACCGACACCATTTGGAGCAAAGGTTTCATGCCAGAAAGAATAATAAGCGTAGGAATTTATTTCATTAGATACCGAAACGGGTTTTCGGGTGAAATTGTAGAAAGTGTTTTTTGCATGTGAAATGAAATACTAGCAAGGGGTTATATGTGAATGTTTGTCATTAAAGTAATTGAAAAAATTCCGAATAAATAAAAAGAGTTTTATTTAATGAGAGTTTGCATTAAATTTGGTGGAAATTTAATGGGAATTTGAGTGGGTTTTTGAGTGGAGGGAATTGAAAGGCATTTTTGTGAGTGGAGTGTCCACCCACATCAATGGAGGGAGGGAAAGGGGCAGCCCCCATGCATCGGCCACCCCTTGGGGTGCCCCCTCCTCCTATAAAAGGAGCCCCGATCCCTCTCTCTCTCACTCACACCTCCTCGTGAAGGATCTCTCTCCCCCTCTAGTATTTATCCCCCATCGTCTCGGACTAGCGAGATACATGTTTCCGGTGGCTATTCGAAAAGAAAGAGTTGTGCTTCCGCTGCATCGCTGGAGCGAGGAGGCGGAGGTTGCTCGGTGCCTCGGACGTGTATGCGAGCACGGATGCGCCGCTGATTTGCGGCACTAGGACTTCCTCTCGATCTTGAGATCGCCAAGAGATCGTCTACATCAACTACGAGTTCAACCTCGTTAAGCTTTGTCGGTCTTCAAGGGTATGTTCTCTATGGATGTATATCCGCCTATTGCTTGTATCCAGTAGATAGATCTTGGTACATAGTTGTTCCCATCGTAGGATTTTTTTTATGCTGTGAAACCTACACGTAGATGTGCTAGGTCTTCACTTGCATGTATGGTGCATGTCTACTATGCGTATGATAGTTAATCTTGAAAATTGTTCTATCATAATTTATACTTAGATTAAATTAATGCGAAAACTGCTAATTATTTCAACAACATCTAGGTAGGGGCTTAGCAATTTTTCTATAACCTCTTTTCAAAGGCTTCTCTGTTAGGTTTGGAACCTCCAAGTTCATACTTTATCGGAACTACCAAGCACATATCTTTCTCGAGAACCCGCGAGTGCCCCTTCCTAATATTGTCGGGGTATGTCCATTTTTAGAGGTTCTTGGATCAAGCGGGTACCATTTCACCCAAATTGATTTCCCACTGGCTACTCAAATTTTAGATCGGTTCAGTACTCTCGAGTTTTACCAGTCGGAAGTTCCAAGCATGGTATTTTGTGTTCGGTAACAAAGGGATTTTCTATTTTGTCTCTATATCCCTCCACACTTCATGGGGAAGTGATGGAAGAAGAGAAGAGAGGCGGCCCTTGATTGAGCCTAAAGCCTCACTCTCCCCCTATTATTGCACCTTCTCATACTTACCCAATCGAATTTTTGAGAACTATGGTGCTTTGAGAGATTATCTTTGTGATTCTATTGCAAGTTCTTCAAGATTTCAAGTGTTATCCAAGTCCGCTTACTTCTTGGAAAGTGTGTGCATCCTAATCGGTGAGAAATCACATGGAAACCTTTTGTGGCATGTTGTCAAGGAGCCAAGAAGCTTGTGGAGGTAGGGGATCACCTGTTAGGTGTGAAGATCTACCTCTTAGTGATTGGGCATGACCTCAGTGTCCTAATTCAAGGGCATACGAATTTCATATGAAATCAGTAGGAACTCTTCATTGGAGTTTCCTTCCTTTTGTATTTGAACAAACTTATAGATGGTAAATGTCTCTTAAACATTGAGAGAGAAATACAAATCAAACTCAAAACCGTGCGAAGCAGACAACTTGCGAGCCTCGCGCTGGCCTGATGCGGCAAAGCCGTAGGCCATCGGCACTGCTCACGTGTCCGGTTTCGGAAGTAGCACGCATGCGATTGGGCATGACCTCAGTGATTGGGCAGGACCTTAGTGTCCTAATTCAAGGACATACGAATTTCACATGAAATCAGTAGGAACTCTTCGTTGGAGTTTCCTTCCTTTTGTATTTGAACAAACTTATAGATGGTAAAAAGTCTCTTAAACATTGAGAGAGAAATACTAAATCAAACTCAAAACCGTGCGAAGCAGACAACTTGCGAGCCTCGCGCTGGCCCGATGCGGAAAAGCCGTAGGCCATCGGCACTGCTCACGTGTCCGGTTTCAGACGTAGCACGCATGCGATTGGGCATGACCTCAGTGATTGGGCATGATCTCAGTGTCCTAATTCAAGGGCACAAGAATTTCACATGAAATCAGTAGGAACTCTTCGTTGGAGTTTCCTTCCTTTTGTATTTGAACAAACTTATAGATGGTAAAAAGTCTCTTAAACATTGAGAGAGAAATACTAAATCAAACTCAAAACCGTGCGAAGCAGACAACTCGCGAGCCTCGCGCTGGCCCGATGCGGAAAAGCCGTAGGCCATCGGCACTGCTCACGTGTCCGGTTCCAGACGTAGCACGCATGCGATTAGGCATGACCTCAGTGATTGGGCATGATCTCAGTGTCCTAATTCAAGGGCACAAGAATTTCACATGAAATCAGTAGGAACTCTTCGTTGGAGTTTCCTTCCTTTTGTATTTGAACAAACTTATAGATGGTAAAAAGTCTCTTAAACATTGAGAGAGAAATACTAAATCAAACTCAAAAACTGTGTGAAGCAGACAACTTGCGAGCCTCGTGCTGGCTCGATACGGCAAAGCCGTAGGTCATCGGTACTGCTCACATGTCTGGTTCCAGACGTAGCACGCATGCGATTGGACATGACCTCAGTGATTGGGCATGACCTCAGTGTCCTAATTCAAGAGCATACAAAATTCACAGAAATCAGTAGGAACTCTTCGTTGGAGTTTTCTTCCTTTTGTATTTGAACAAACTTATAGATGGTAAAATGTCTCTTAAACATTGAGAGAGAAATACTAAATTAAACTTAAAATCGTGTGAAGCAGACAACTTGCGAGCCTCGCGCTGGCCCGATGCGGCAAAGCCGTAGGCCATCGGCACTGCTCACGTGTCCGGTTCCGGACGTAGCACGCATGCAATTGGGCATGACCTCAGTGCCCTAATTCAAGAGCGTACGAATTTTACATGAAATCAGTAGGAACTCTTCGTTAGAGTTTCCTTCCTTTTATATTTGAACAAACTTATAGGTGGTAAAAAGTCTCTTAAACATTGGGAGAGAAATACTAAATCAAACTTAAAACCATGCGAAGCAGACAACTTACGAGCCTCGCGCTGGCCCGATGCGGCAAAGTCGTAGGCCATGGGCACTGCTCACGTGTCCGTTTCCAGACTAGCACGCATGCAATGGGGCATGACCTCGGTGCCCTATTTCAAAGGCATACGAATTTCACGCGAAATCAGTAGGAACTCTTTATTAAAGTTTCCTTCCTTTTATATTTGAACAAACTTATACCAAATGATAAAAAGTCTCTTAAACATAGGGAGAGAAATACTAAATCAAACTTAAAACGTACGCAGACAACTTGCAAACCTCGCGTTGGCAAAACCGTAGGCCATCTGACACTGCTCACATGTCCGGTTCCGGACGTAGCACGCATGCGTGCCGTGTGCGTCGCACGCGTGACGCACCCACCACGCAAACGCTCCTCACTCTCACACTCCTCTCCACCTTCTCATCCCTTCCCGTCCATTCCCGATCCCCATCCCCATCTCGCTACCTGCTTCGCTCTGCCCCAAGCAAACTCCCAAAAGCGGGACAATCCTTCCTTCCTCCCGCTAATCTCGGGCTCGCGGCAGGGCCGCGGTCGGGGCTTGGGCTCGGACGCGCGCGCGCGCACACGATCGCGATTGCAGTTGCAGTGCCCCCCTCGTCTCCGATCCCGCGTGGGCTGGTGATTCGAGAGCGGTTGGAGCCGGAGCGGGGGCGGAGGCGATGGGGCGGCTCTTCCTGATGCACCTCGAGGGGAACGCGTACAGCTGCAAGTTCTGCCGCACCCACCTCGGCCTCGCCGCCGACATCATCTCCAAGGTCCTGCACCTCCTCTATTCCTCGCGAATCCCCTTTTTGTTGCTGTTGTTCGAGCGGCCATGGCGGGTGTGACAGCGACTTACGTACGTGTTTCCGTCTCTTGCAGTCCTTCCATTCCAAGCACGGGAAGGCGTACCTCTTCAACAGGGTGTAAGTGTCGCTTCTCTTCGCCTTGATTTGTTCGTCGGCTTGCCTGAATTTCAGTCCGCGCGCACACGCACGTAGCGGTCTATAAAGTGGAATTTGGGGGAAATGCGGCTCCCGTCCTTTTCTTCTCCAGGGCCTTCAGCAAGGCAAGAAGGAGAACAAATCACTGCGGCATGTCGTTGCTTCTCGCGGCCTGAAAAAACGGATTCGGACGACGGGGCCTCACCCTACTCCGTTCAACAACCGCGAAGAATAATGAGAATTAGGAACGTGTTGCAGTGTAGTAGTAGGTGGGTGGGGTGGGGGGGGGGGGGGGAATCTGAGTACTAGGAAAAAAGGAGCCCTCTAAAATTGAGCTAGATTTTGGCCTAAATAAATAGAACATACAATTGCCAACTATGAAGTCACAGTTCTCTCTTGAACAGGAAGGTTAAAGAATCCAAGAGACAGGGAACGGTGGTCTCAGCCTTTTCTCTCATACCTTTTCTGTTTATATATTTCTATCCAAGGCACGATTCATATGGAGTATGTTGGACCCCAAAACAAGGCTTTGGATATTCCAGGAGTAGAATAGGCTGGTTCTGAGATTGGTTCTAAGATTCTCCATCCTAGATTATGCCTACTTCTGTCGAAATTGACCTCCAACGCAGCCTTTAGCAGTCAGTGTTACCTGCATGAACACTGCTTCATATGTCTGATCTCTTATACAATCCCGGTCAGCTAGAGTTGCTTCATACACCACCATTCAATATGTTTGAAGTTTGTTCTCCGATGCAACCCCCAAAAGCTAAAGTTACTTGCATACAACAATGCAGTGACTAGATTCCACTGGATTTTCTAGACCTTCAATCCCGATTTGTCGATGAGTAAAAGGTATGTCACAACTCCAGTAAAATTCTGCCTCCGTCCTCTAGTTTGCTGGATCAGCAAGCTTTCTTTGTATCAAGTATCAGCTATATTACCTACTAATTACTACTGAACACCAATGCTGAGGCTCACTAGTTGAAGATGGCAAGGTTCTTCCCCATTGATTGACCCTTGTTTGCTATTTACCTCTTGCTGGCTGTTTCGGAAGAATAGGAGTAGGGTGGTGTTCAAACAAGAAGCCATTGGGGTCAAAGAGGTGTCCACCTCAGTCGGAAAGATACTGCCCATGGCAGATCTTCTTTTATAGGTCGAACAAACCCTTAGTTCATCCTAGTAGGTTAGGTGCGTTGCACCAGGTTGAAACTCTCCTTAATCGATTGATCAATTGGAAAACACATCAAAAATAAATAAATAAATAAATGAAACATATGAATGTTGATTAACAGTGTTCTTATACTGTTAAAAACAGAAATTTGATTTGGGTCAACCAAACTGCTAATGAAGATCTTCCATCATATACACCAACTATCTTCTCAAGTTGGATCTGATATAAGCCCATCTCTGACTAGGAGAAGAAAAGGATAGCTTAATCATAGGAAAAAAACATATCTCCATTTGCTTTGCAAAGAAATACACATCTCCATATATTCAGTCTGAATACTCCAGACGTGTATTAGGCTAGTAGACTAGTAGGAAATGAGTGGTTATTTCTCAAACTGGAGGTGCAGCAGGAAGTGTCTATACTGAGAAATAGTTATTTTTCAGTTGACAATCTAGAGCGTCGATTCCCATTCTAAGTGTTAGCTAGGTTGTTACATATTTTAGAAATTGTGTGTGACTTAGCTTTGGAAACGTGCAACTAGGCAGTTGGGCGTTTGTAGGCCTAGAGTTGCAGACAACTTTTTGTGCAATTGTAGACTTCCTGGTCAACTGAGAAATAAGTAGATGTGGAAATAGCAAATTAACATAAATAATCTATTACTGTGCTCTTGCTCTTCAATATATCAGTGACGTAACAGTTTTGTGTTTTACAAATTTTGTTACTGTCCTGAGGAAGAAAGTAAAGCATCTGGTACTCTGGTAGCAAAATTCTTTGGTGTATTCTTAGTTGCCAGTGTCCTCTGGTACATTGTCCTCTTGCAGATTTGTCATTAACTCTTGTCTGTTGTGGCAGTGTCAATGTTACATCTGGAGTAAAAGAGGATCGGTTGATGATGACAGGAATGCACACTGTTTCGGATATCTTCTGTGTTGGTTGTGGATCCATTGTTGGATGGAAATATGTAAGGTTTTTGTGATGGTTATTTTGCAATATCTTGTGCATTGCCTGTCCTCCTCTAAGCTATGTGGTGCTCTAGGAGGCTGCACACGAGAAGAGCCAGAGGTACAAGGAAGGGAAATTTATTTTGGAGAGGTGACCACCTTAACATTTTTTGCGATGGTGTTCAAACAAATTCAAAGAGCTGTGTTGAATTCTCTTGGGGCATTGAGCAGGTTTAAGGTGTCCGGCCCTGATGGGAGTCACTACTGGGGGATCTCACATGATCATCACGTGGGCGGAAGCGACGCCGACGACCTATGAAAGCACACAACTCAGACATGGCCTGAGCTTGCCGTTCATCTCTGTAAATAACCCGGTGTTGGATCTTAGTTACCTGGGGGCTCGCTTCCATTCAAAAGCGTCCCCGGCGTAAATTGTCAATTCTAGATTACCTATCATCGATCCCTGCAAGTTGCCGGGGGTCTACTTTATGTATATGCATGTGTCCTGTAGTCGCCCCTAAAAGCTGTTGTATTCCTGGAATGACAGGCTCTAATGACTGAATAAGATGTGTTTCGGAAGTAATCTCTCAGGCGTTTGAACTGAATTTTTTTTCGTTGAGAAGGGAATTTTGCATTCTTTGCCACTATAAGCCAATTGCCGAAGGAAATAAATTCTGAATTTTGCTGGGCCCTGAAGTATAAGGGCTCTTATTGCGTTGGGCTTTACCAAACATGCCCTGATATTGCTGGATGCATATATACTCTGAAAGGGCGGACACAATACCACTCCCCAAATGAACGTTGTGGAAGGTGAAAAAACCCTCAAAAGATCAGGGTTTTCTTGTGGTGACTAGCAAAGCAATCTCTACCGACGGCAGATATGCTACAGCACCGGAACATGGCAACAACTAGATCACGTTCATTGCGTGGACAAGTCAGATTCTTGGCTGACATTCTTTGATCGAATGCTGGATGGCGAGATTTGTGTGGGCTCTGTCCGATAAGGGAACTGCAAAGATGTGTGCACCACAACCGAACCTAGTGCCGAGAGATGGATCTTTGCTACGATAGCACCATCCATGCAACACGCTGAATTCATCAAAGTTCTAGTGACGGTCTGGATTGCGAGATAATGAAGGACCTAGGCTCACCATAGTGAACTTTGATGAATTCTGAACGACCTCGCTTCATGGGCAGACACGGGTTATTTACAATGGTCTTTTTTTTTGGAAATGAGCGTATTTATTAACATAATCTTTTTAATGATTATGTCCGGCCTCTGCATAACTAAGATGCACATAGCCACACGACCGATCGAACTAGAGAAAACATTAATCGCTACCTCGATCGAGCCTAGGGCCTCACGGTACTAGTAAGGGAGCAAATCTATTGCTGATATTGAGCTAGAAGGTTCAGTGAGGATGCTATGGGCAAGGAGAACAGCTAGATTTACTGGGCTAAGTGGGTTGAATACTAAGTAATTTTTTTTGCAAAAAATAATGAATATTCAGCTGAATACCCATGAATACATGCCCCCCCCCCCCCCCCCCCCCACCACCACCACACCCACCCACACCCACACCCACACACGCCTCGCTTATGCCTCCCCTCATTATTTTCGACACAAAGGAATAGGCTAGACCGTGGATACTCAGTTACTCACTGTAGCAGTTCCTTTCGGGGTCATGTGCATGAGCTGCTTTAGCGGAGTAGAAGTATTGTTTTTTCTTCCCTTAATCAATGAAATGGCAAGTCTTTTGCCCGTCTCAAAAGTAATAATATTGTGGGCTGCATACATTCTGAGTCCATGGGCTGGAACCAGCCCAAAAGGGTCAGTATGTATTGGTACCACTCGAATCAAAATCAAAAAACGTATTATACTAGTAGTATGTAGTGTATGATACATCGCCATCAGAGACACAATAAACGCCCCGATGGGGCGCAGTACCGCCGTGTCCTTGCCGACCTCGCCGCCGGACACGTCAACGCCACCCACCCCTGTGTTGTGTGTCCAAGCCACGCCACGATCGCACCATCTCATCTCATCATCACCATCATCATTCATAAGTACTCCCTCCGTTTTAAAATATAAGATATTTTACGTTTGTAAAGAGAATGTATCTAGACTTATTTTAGTACATAGGTTCACTCATCTTTGGAGTGAATCTAAACACTAAAACAAGTCTAGATATATTTGTTTTACAAAACTAAAACATCTTATATTTTGAAACAGAGGGATGGCTGTTCCATTTTGGAGCCTACCGCGACGTCCACCTCCACGTACGTACGGTTGGCTGCCCGCCCGCCTAGCTGCTGGCCTCGTCTCGCTCGGCTTGGCCCCGGGCGGGAGTAGCTAGCTAGGATTCGTGGGGCTCTTAAAAGTTCACGACCGAAAGCAACGTGGAACAACGCGTCAATACGGGCAACAGCATGGCGGGGTCCTGTGGCTTGTCCGTTTTTAACCTGGAGCTTTGGCACGCGGCCATCCCGCTAAGCGCTAACCTACAAACAAATGGCTCAGATTAGGGATCATGGCGAGCGCCACCGCACACGTGTGCGGCCTGAGAGGAGAACCGAGTCGGCATCGACTTGTCATTATACTATTATCTAAACTAGGATGAGGGGATGGGCGAGAGTGGCAGTGGTGGAACGGGAGTGATATGGTTTTACCCGCGGGTACATTATCTTAGCATATCTGCTCCAGTTTAGAAAAGGCTCACGTTAAATATATGCTGGTCCATGAAGACTTTCGGATGGCCAAGGTCTAGGACGTCTTCGGATTCTTGGAAAGCAAGACTAGAGTAGATAGAAAATTCAAGGGATAAACCCTAAAACCTGTAACCGACTCGGTCTGTGCCTGGGACCTGCCTAACTCTATATAAAGGCTAGTAGGACATGACCTAGATCTCTCACCTCATACTTTCGCATAGACACCTCCACACCAGATTGCATCTGCGCACCCCTGTAATCTTCGGTTCCGCCGTAATCAAGAGCAGACAAGCAGGAGTAGGATTTTCCCTCCGGGGGCCTAAACCTGGGTAAACATCGTGTCCCGTGTTGCTTGTTTGCTAACCGTTTCGCGATCTCCAGCATCCCCATCTTCTCCAAAACCCAAGTCCATAACAATGGGCATTGACGAGATCAAACCTCGTCAATTGGCGCCGTCTGTGGAAACTGGGGACGCTGATTGTGCAATCGTGCGGTCCCAACCCGAGCGATCTACAACTCCGCGGCGACGGAGAGTCATCTCCTCTTCGGCGCCTTCGACTTCACCGCCCACTCACCGGCCACCATGAAGGACTTCGAGCCCGTAGGCGACGGTCTCGAGATCCTATTCGAGAGCTTCTGCTTCCAGATGGGGCAAACCGGCACCCTCCGTCTCCCAGAGCGGGTGCCACTGCCATCAATCAGGCCCGCTTCATGGGCCCCACACCCTGTGCTACGCACATCGCCATCAACAGATGAGTCCTATGACAGCAGCAGCTGCAACTCTGATCTGTGCGATCCGCCATCGGACGAAGGGACCTACGGTTCCGGATCCGAAAGCTGTGGCAGCAGCAGACCAATCTACGAGCGCTACCAATGCGCCGTAGTCATCCAGAACGACGTGGATCAGCGAGCGCCCAACCCGCCACCTAACCCGCAGGACCGAAATGGCGGGAACAGAAGAAGACAGTCCCCCCACCCGAAGGGGATGACGCTGGTCAGGTCATCCGCCTCAGCAAAAAGGATGGGCCCAGGCACGCGATGTCGTGGCGGGTAACACGATCTTGCCCGCAGACGCCTCACGGGACCTGCTGATGGCATACCACTTTCTCCTGATCGAGGAGCACAAGAAGCAGGTCAAGATGCAAGAGGTGCTTGACAAACGCAAGCAAGCAGCCTCGGAGTCCAGTGCGAGACGAGATGCGCTCTCCGCCATGGGCATCGGCTCCAGCTCGAACGGCAACCACGACAACAAGCACCGCTCCTGGACGGAGAACATGGACCCTAAGGAGCGCCGTGAGGTGACCCGAACCCTCAACGCATCCTTCATGGAGATGGATGTCGACGGCAACATCATCCCGAAAAACACTACAAGCTGCGATCATGGCAGCCACCGCGTACCTAGCGTCCCACCCACCTCCGGAGGGGGACCCGAAAAGAGCCATGCACAAGTCCGCACTTACCGGACTCGGACTCATCGGAGCTGCGCTCCATGAAGAAGCTCCTACGGAGCCGAAGAAGAAAGCTACGGTCAGGTTCGACCGTAGTCCCACTCCTTCATCCGAAGAAGAGGACCATGACCTTCCTCGAAGGCACAAGAGCTCGCGCCATCGCAGCCGCGATTACGACGCCAGAAACGCGCTCACACAGCGCAAAATCGACAAAGCACGACCTAAGCGCGCATGCTTGTCTGAATCCGAGATGGACGAAGACAAAGGAGAACTCTGCGGAGCCCGGTGCTTCAGCAAATCTGTTCGACGGACACGGATGCCGTGAAATTTCAAGCTTCCTTCGGATACTCCGAAGTTTGATGGCACACAAGACCCCAAGGCATGGCTCAGCGACCACCTATCGTCTGTCAAGCTGCACGGTGGAAACAAGGAAACCGCCACGCAATGCCTTCAGCTGCAACTGACAGGCGCAGCTCGGATCTGGCTTAGCAGCCTATCTTCAGGATCCATCCGAAGCTGGGAGGAGCTGGCGTATAGTTTCGTCCGAAACTTCAAAGGCACCAGCAAGAGGCCTGCCTCGATCGAGGAGTTGCGAGCCTACACTCAACGAACGGGCGAATCCATTCGCTCGTACATACTGCGCTGGTCCAACACCAAGAACTCCACGGCGCACATCTCTGAAGAAAGGGCCATCGACGCCTTCAAGGACGGTGTCAAGCGCCAGGACTTCAAGGAAGAACTTGGGCGCGTCAAGCCCAAGACAATCGACCACCTCATGGACATCGCCAACAGGTGGACCGGTGGCGAGGACTCCTTCCACCAGGCGCACTCGGAGGAAGAGGACGACTACGGCCGGCGACGAGAACGCCGTAGCAAGAGGAGATCACGCGTCTACGACTATCGCGATGGACCCGACATGGTCGCGGCCGGCTACGCCGACCGCCGCAGCGGCGGATACCGCGGAGGCAATTTTCGCGATGGAGGACGCCCAGCATAGTCGTGGCAGCACCGCAGTCGCGATGACGGACCCTCAGCATACGAAAAACTGTCAGGTCCATGCACCATCCGCTTCTACATCGACAAGCAGGATGGTAAGAAGAAGGCAAGCCACATGCTCAAGGACTGCCGCGAGTTCCAGAAACTCAGCGAAAGCATGGCCCAGATGAGGCAACAAGCCCCAAACCCTGGATTTGGGAACGCACCCGCACCAGGCGAGATAGCGCATGGAGCTCCTCCACCGCCACCTGTAGGAGGCCCGAACCACCCAGTAGCACCAGCACAGAGCAACGATGGGCACGGGTATCCCCCGCCGAAAGGAGCGCTGATGATCCAGAAGGGGCGCCCAACGAATAGGGTGCAGAAGAAAATCACCCATCAGATCAACCTGGCCGTGACAGCTCCACCCGCCATCCCTGAGTACCTCAGCGGATCGGAGTCCTACATCACGTTCAGCCGTTCGGATCACCCTTGCCAGGTCCCTTGCCCAGGTCATGCTGCCCAGATGCTTGAGGCGCAGATCGGAGGTTTTGAGATGAGTCGCGTCTTCATGGACGGCGCCAGCGGCATCAACCTGATGTTCGCAAGCACTCTAGCAGCAATGCGGATCCCGATGTGCAGCCTGGAACAGTCAGACACACGTTCCATGGCATCGTTCCAGGAAAGGGCATATTCCCCCTAGGAAATATATGACTCGATGTCATCTTCGGCAAACCGGACAACTTTCGATGCGAGCGGCTCGAGTTCAAAGTGGTGGACTGGCCATCACAATACCACGCCATCCTCGGACGTGTAGCATTCGCAAGATTCCTGGCAGTACCACACTACGCGTACCTGCTACTCAAGATGCCAGGCCCCAGGGGAGTCATCACGGTCCACGGAAGCTTCACCCGATCGGACCACTGCGATAGGGACTTCAACAGAATCTCTCAGTCATTCGGCATGCAAGAGGAGCTAGTAAGGCTCCGCGAAGTGACG
The DNA here is from genome assembly GCA_916181665.1 of Avena sativa. Taxonomy (NCBI): domain Eukaryota; kingdom Viridiplantae; phylum Streptophyta; class Magnoliopsida; order Poales; family Poaceae; genus Avena; species Avena sativa. Next base: position 294,775,606 of record OV702296.1, read on the forward strand.
GATAATGGGGCACCCCCAGTCGCACGACAAAACGCACCTGATATGTCTTTCGACTCCACCGTCAACACAAAGAAGGTGCAGGTCCACCCGATGGATGCCTCCAAGACGGCGCTGATCGCCAACGATCTCAGCCCCGCATAGGAAAGCGCGCTCGTCGAATTCCTCCGTGAGCGCTGGGAAATCTTCGCCTGGTGTCCTGCGGACATGCCAGGAGTTCCCAGGGAATTCGCCGAGCACGCACTCAACGTCTTTCCAGACACCAAGCCCGTCAAGCAGTCCATCTGGAGACTGTCCGAGCCGCGGGCCGAAGCCATAGGGATGAAATCAACAGACTAATCGCTGCAAACTTCATCAGGGAGATTAAAGAAAGCGAGTGGCTCGCCAATACAGTGATGGTCCCCAAAAAGGACACGGACATCCTGCGGATGTGCGTGGACTTCACGTCGCTGAACAAGCACTGCCCAAAGGACCACTTCCCTCTCCCTCGGATTGATCGGATCATCGATTCGACTGCAGGATGCGAGAAACTCTCCTTCCTCGATGCCTACTCAGGCTACAACCAGATTCGACTCAAGGTCGAAGATCAAGAGAAAACGGCATTCATCACGCCGTTCGGAGTGTTCTGCTACAACACAATGCCCTTCGGGCTAAAGAACACACGTGCCACGTACCAGCGGTGCATGCAGGCATGCCTAAAGGACCAGATCGGTTGCAATGTCCAAGTCTACGTCGACGACATAGTCATCAAACCAGGGAGGCGAGAACGCTCATCGACGATCTCCGTGAGACGTTCGATATGTTGGAATTATGCCCTAGAGGCAATAATAAACATGTTATTATTATAATTCTTGTTCATGATAAAGTTTATATTCCATGCTAGAATTGTATTAAGCGGAAACTTTAATACTTGTGTGGTTTGTGAACAACACCGTGTCCCTAGTACGCCTCTATGGACTAGCTCACTGATTAATGATGGTTGAGGTTTCCTAACCATAGACATGAGTTGTCGATTAATAATGAGATCATATCATTGGGAGAATGATATGATGGACAGACCCAAACTAAGCAGAGCAATTAGATCATGTCATCGTGTTCATCTTTGCGAAGCTTTTCTTATGTCAAATATTGTATTCTTTAGACCATGAGATAATGCAACTCCCTGGTATCGGAAGAAAGCTTTGAGGTCATCAAACGTCATCCTATGAGAGGGTGATCATAAAGGTGTCTCTTAGGTGATCGGAAAGTACCTGTTGGGTTGTATGTATCGAGATGGGATTTGTCCCTCCCAAGTCGGAGAGATATACTTTAGGCCCACTCGGTAATCGACATCAACACCGCTTGCAAGCACGTGGTTAAGGAGTTAATCACAAAGTGATATCGGATTACGGAACGAGTAAAGTACTTGCTGTGAACGAGATTGAACTAGGTATACCGGTACCAACGATCGAATCTCGGGCAAGTAAAATATCGCGAGACGAAGGGAATATATATATGGGATTGATTGAATCCTGGCATCATGGTTCATCCGATATGATCATCGATGAATGTGTGGGAGTCAATATGGGTTTCCAGACCTCGCTGTTGATTATTGATAGAAGATCATGTCTGCATATTCTCGAACCCGAAGGGTCACACACTTAACGTGTCTCGACGCTAGGATAGATTGGATAATTGGTTTATGAGTTTTTGTTTGGAGTCTCGGATGAGATCCAGGACATCACGAGAGGTTCCGGAATGGTCTGGAGAATAAGATTCATATAAGGCAAAGCAGATTTTGGAGTTCGGAATTGTTTCGGGTTAATCGGTATTGTACTGGAAGCTTCTAGAACCTTCCGGAGTGGGACCAACGTGGCCCCACTTGTCGGGAGGGGGCGTGGGCTTATGAGGGAGTGCCCTAGATGCATTGGGCCAAGAGAACAAGGCCCCATAGGGCCCAGCCGGCCAAACCCTAGGGGAGCTTCTAGAAGGGGGGACTTGCCCCCCACTCCTCCCTCCTTTGGCCGCCGACCTAGGGCTTGGGGGAGGGGCAAGGGCTAGCCTGTTGGAGATATGCCCTAGAGGCAATAATAAATATAGTTATTATTATATATCTTTGTGTTTATGATAAATGTTTGCATTCATGCTATAATAGTATTAACAAGGAAACCATTAATACTTGTGTGATTTGTAAACTTAATTTGAAGTCCCTAGTATAGCCTCTATACTTCACTAGCTTGTTGGTTGATTGATGATGTGGTTTCTTTGTCATGAACATTGAGATGTTATCAACAACAAGATCATATCGTTAGGAGAATGATATGGTGGACATACTCCTATAGACAAGCGTAGCATAAAGATCAAGTCATTTCAATAGTTCAATTGCTATATGCTTTCTGATACATAGTAACCTAATTCCTTCGACCATGAGATCATGCATATCACCTTTACTGGATGGATGCTTTGATGTCATCAAACACCACACCGTAACAGGGTGGCTATAAAGGTGGCATTGAGTGTTCGGAAAGTATTGGTTGAAACACATGGATCAAGAGTGGGATTTGTCCATCCACATGACGGATAGATATACTCTGGGCCCTCTCGGTGGAATGTCATCCAATTAGCTTGCAAGCATGTGACTTGGTCACAAGGGATCACATATCACGGGAACGAGAAAAGAGTACTTATCAGTAACGAGGTTGAACTAGGTATGCAGAGATACCGACGATCATAACCTCGGATAAGTAACATATCGTGAGACAAAGGGAAATTGGTATCGTATGTAAGTGGTTCATTCGATCGCAAAGTAATCGTAGAAATATGTGGGAGCCATATGAATTTCCAGATTCCTCTATTGGTTATTGTTCGGAGAAGTGTCTCGATCATGTCTGCATAATTCACGAACCGTAGGGAGACACACTTAAGGATTCGACGTTGTTTGAGTAGTTATGGTATTATGAGAAAGAGACCGAATGTTGTTCGGAGTCTCGGATGGGATCCGGGATATCACGAGGAGATCCGGAATGGTCCGGAGAATAAGATTCATATAAGGAAAGTCCCGTTTCGGAGTTCGGGAATGATTCCGGTGTTTTCATCGGGGATATTCTAGAAGGTTCCGGATTGTCCGGCACTCCGGGGGGGAAGGGGTACATGAATGTGTCATTACATATTGGAATGATTGCATCATGTACTAAGTGTTCTTGCTGTCCCAAATATAGGATTAAATTGAATCCTAAAACAGAAAAGTCAAATGTCCAGTTTGAAAGTCAAACTGCCAAAACAAGAAACTGTGGGAAACAAGCAAGAGGAGTTGGAACCAACCTGGAGGAGGAGTTGGACTCCTCCAGGCCGGCGCCCAGCCCTAGGCCAAGTTGGGGAGGGACTCCCTCCCTCCCCTGGCGCGCCCACACCCTCCCACCTATATAAGGAGGGGCAGGGCTCCCCTCCTAGACACACAAGTTTCCTATCCTCTAAACTAAACCCTAGATCTAGACCCCGGTTTAGAGCTATTCGGTTTAGAGCCTTCTAATTGGTTTAGAGCCCTCTAATTGGTGTGTCTAATTACTAGACCACTAATAGCCTCTCTCATAAGCTCCACCATACTCGCACCGGCTTAAGGCGAAGCCCTGCGGGATTTCCCCTCTACCTCCGGTACCACGCCGTTGTGCTGCCGGAATCGCGAGGAGAGTGCTACAACCTCCGTTGCCTGCTGGAACAAGGGAGAGGAAGGTCTTCGTCGAGTACCGAACGTGTGACCGACTGCGGGAGCGCTGCGGGAACGCGGCGCCGGAAGGATCGTCTACGCGATCTTGAGATCGGAAAGAGTACGACTACATCACCCACGAGAATCTGCTCTCGTTAAACACTTTGGAATCTTCGAGGGTGAGTTATTCCATCGACTCGTTGCTACAATCTAGTAGATAGATCTTGGCTTGGTTGTTTGTATGCGATAGAAAATTTTTGTTTTCCATGCTACGAACCCCTACAGTGGTATCAGAGCCGTGTCTATATGTAGATCTGTTGCACGAGTAGAACACAATGGTCATTGTGGGCGTTGATGCTTTTATTGTAGATTGCTTTTTGTGTACTTTGCATCTTGCGGTATGTTGGGATGAAGCGGCCCGGGCTAACCTTACATGACATCGTTCATGAGACTTGCTCCACGTTTGACATGCAACTTGTATTGCATAAGTGGCTTTGCGGGTGCCTGTTTCTCCTAGCATAGTAAAGATCCAATTTACAACGGGTGATCAACAATGCTAGTATCAATGTTGTGGTTCTTGTTCGTAAGTTAGAACGACACTTATGGAAAGCCCCAAACCACGTAAAATATGCAAAGAAAGTAGAAGCGTCTAACTTTGTTTTGCAGGGGTGTGCAGTGATGTGATATGGCCATGATTGTGATTATATTTGATGTATGCAATGTTCCTTATTGTAAGTTGGCAACCGGCAGGAGCCATATGGTTGTCTTTAATTTCTGTTAAGACCTGCGTGTCTATTCAAAATAGTTGTAATAGTTGAAGCTGGTGGACGACAACCATGGAGAAGCGTCATTGACCTTGATGCTATGCCGGTGATGATGGAGATCATATTCGTGCTTGAAGATGGAGATCGGAAGCACAAAGAAGAAAGGCCATATCATATCACATATTATGAATTGCATGTGATGTTAATCCTTTATGCATCTTGTATTGCTTAGTAGACGACGGTAGCATTATAAGATGATCCCTCATGCACATAAATTTCAAGTTCTAAAGTGTTCACCCTTAGTATGCACCGTTGCCAAAGCTTGCTGCTTCGAAGCACCACGTGATGATCGGGTGTCTTTGATTCCGCGGGTGAATACAACGTAAGCAAGCCAGATTTGCTTATGCGGAAGCTAAGGTTTGATCTTGACGAGCCTAGCATGTACAGACATGGCCTCAGGAACACGGATCGCCGAAAGACAAAGCATGAATCATATAGTAGATATGATGAACATGATGATTGTTCGCCATTAAAACTATATCAGCTCTCGTGATGATCGGTGTTGATGTAGTGGATTTGGTTCATGTGATCACTAAAACAATGTGAGGGATGTTGTTTTGAGTGGGAGTTCACCTAGTTTAATTTCATTAATTAATTTGAACTCAATTTGTCATAAACTTAGTCTAAACTATTGCAAATATGTTGTAGATCAATGGCAGCCCCTACCATCAATTTTAATGCGTTCCTAGAGAAAGAAAAGTTGAAAAACAATGGAAGCAACTTCGCGGATTGGTTCCGCAATTTGAGGATTGTCCTCACAGCTGGTAATTTGACCTATGTGCTGGATGCACCGCTAGGTGACCCACCTGCAGCTGATGCTACCGATGAAGTAAAGAATGTTTACCTTGCTCGGAAGAATCAGTACTCCATAGTTCAGTGTGCTATCTTGTATGGTTTAGAATCGGAGCTTCAGAAAAGGTTTGAAGAGTCAGATCCATATGATATTGTCGAGGATCTCAAATTAATTTTTGAGACTCATGCGGCAATTGAAAGTTATGAAGCTTCTGAAAAGTTCTTTTACTGCAAGATGGAAGAGGGTAGCTCCGTCAGTGAGCATGTGCTTAAGATGTCTGGGCACGCAAATAAACTTCAAAGTTTGGGTATAGTGATTCCTAATACTTTGGGAGTTTACCGCATCCTCCAATCACTACCACCAAGTTACAAGAACTTTGTGATGAACTACAACATGCAGAACATGAACAAAGAGTTGCCAGAACTATTTGCTATGTTAAAATCTGCAGAAGTGGAGATCAAGAAAGAGCACCAAGTGTTGATGGTCAATAAGACCACCAAATTCAAGAAAGGCAAGTCTAAGCAAAAGGGACACTTCAAGAAGGGTGGTAAGAAAGTTACCACGCCGACGAAGAAGACCAAGGCTGGACCTAAACCTGAAACTGAGTGCTTTTACTGCAAGGGAGAAGGTCACTGGAAGCGGAATTGCCCAAGGTACTTGGCGGATTTGAAGAACGGCAACATCAAGAAGAAAGGTATATCTGATATACATGTTATTGATGTGTATCTCACTAGTACTCGTAGTAGTGCCTGGGTATTTGATACTGGTTCGGTTGCTCATATTTGTAACTCGAAACAGGAGCTGCAGAATAAACGGAAGCTAGTGAAGAACGAGGTGACGATGCGCGTAGGAAACGGATCAAAGGTTGATGTGATCGCGGTCGGCACGCTACCTCTTCATCTACCATCGGGATTAGTTTTATACTTAAATAATTGTTATTTGGTGCCTGCATTAAGCATGAACATTATATCAGGATCTTGTTTATTGCGAGACAATTACTTGTTTAAATCCGAGAATAATGGTTGTTCGATTTATATGAGTAATGTGTTTTATGCACATGCACCTTTGATAGATGGTCTATTCATATTGAATCTCGATAGTAGAAATACACATATTAATAACATTGAGGCTAAACGTTTGAAATCAAGCGATAATTTGACCTATATGTGGCACTGTCGTCTTGGTCACATTGGAGTGAAACGTATGAAGAAACTCCATTCCGATGGACTTCTTGAATCACTTGATTTTGAATCACTTGAAAGATGCGAAGCATGTCTGATGGGTAAAATGACTAAGACTCCATTTTCTGGTATAATGGAGCGAGCTACGGACTTATTGGAAATCATACATACCGATGTGTGTGGTCCAATGAGTGTAGCATCGCGCAGTGGTTATCGTTATGTTCTTACCTTCACGGATGACTTGAGTAGATATGGGTATATCTATTTTATGAAACATAAGTCCGAAACTTTCGAGAAGTTTAAAGAGTTTCAAAGTGAGGTAGAGAATCAACGTAACAAGAAGATTAAATTTCTACGTTCTGATCGTGGAGGTGAATATCTAAGTTACGAGTTTGGCGAGCATTTAAAGAAGTGCGGAATACTTTCACAATTGACACCGCCGGGAACACCACAGCGTAATGGTGTGTCTGAACGTCGTAATCGAACTCTCTTAGATATGGTTCGTTCTATGATGTCACTTACAGATTTACCGCTATCATTTTGGGGTTATGCATTAGAAACAGCCGCATTCACTTTAAATAGGGCACCATCTAAATCCGTTGAAACGACACCGTATGAATTATGGTTTGGGCAGAAACCTAAATTGTCGTTCCTTAAAGTTTGGGGATGCGAAGCCTATGTAAAGAAGTTACAGCCGGACAAGCTTGAACCCAAAGCGGAAAAATGCGTCTTCATAGGATACCCGAAGGAAACTATTGGGTATACCTTCTATCATAGATCCGAAGGCAAAATCTTTGTTGCCAAGAATGGATCCTTTCTAGAGAAGGAATTTCTCTCGAAAGAAGTGACTGGAAGGAAAGTAGAACTCGACGAGGTTGTCGAACCTTCTCTCGAAATTGCGAGTAGCGCAGCACCGGAAGAAGTTCCTGTGGTGCCTGCACCAATAAGAGAGGAAGCTAATGATAGTGATCATGAAACTTCGGTTGAAGTTGCTACAGAGCCTCGGAGGTCAACGAGAACTCGTACCACTCCAGATTGGTATGATTCCGTTATGAATGTCATGTTGGTGGACAACACCGATGACCCCGAGACATATGAGGAAGCGATGATGAGCCCAGATTCCAATAAATGGCAAGAAGCCATGAAATCCGAGATTGGATCCATGTACGAAAACCAAGTATGGACTTTGGTGGACTTACCGGATGGCCGGAAGGCTGTCGAGAACAAATGGATTTTCAAGAAGAAAACAGATGCTGATGGTAATATTACTGTCTATAAAGCTCGACTTGTCGCAAAAGGGTTTCGACAAATTCAAGGAGTTGACTACGATGAGACTTTCTCACCGGTAGCGAAGCTAAAGTCTGTGAGGATTATGTTAGCAATCGCTGCATATTATGATTATGAGATATGGCAGATGGATGTCAAAACAGCATTCCTCAATGGAGACATTGATGAAGAGTTGTATATGATACAACCCAAAGGTTTTGTCGATCCTAAAGATGCTAACAAGGTATGCAAGCTTCAACGGTCCATCTATGGATTGAAGCAAGCATCCCGAAGTTGGAATCAACGTTTTGATAAGGTAATCAAAAGTTTTGGTTTTATACAAACTTATGGAGAAGCTTGTATTTACAAGAAAGTGAGTGGGAGCTCTGTAGCATTCTTAATACTGTATGTGGATGACATATTGTTGATTGGGAATGATGTAGACCTTCTTAATAGTGTCAAGGAGTATTTGAATAATAGTTTTTCAATGAAGGATCTTGGCGAAGCAGCTTACATATTAGGCATAAAGATTTATAGAGATAGATCGAAACGCCAAATATCATTGTCACAAAGTACATATTTGGACAAAGTTCTAAAGAAGTTTGGAATGGAAGAAAGCAAGAAAGGGTTCTTGCCCATGTTGCCCAATACGACCTTGAGTAAAACTCAAAGTCCGACATCGGCAGAAGATAGAGAAAGGATGAGTAAGACTCCCTATGCCTCAGCCATAGGATCTCTAATGTATGCCATGCTATGTACTAGACCCGACATCGCATATGCTGTTAGTTTAACTAGCAGATATCAAAGTGATCCAGGAGTGGATCATTGGACAGCGGTCAAAAACATCCTTAAGTACTTGAGAAGAACTAAGGATATGGTTCTTTCTTATGGAGGTGATGAACAGCTCGTTGTTAATGGTTACACCGATGCTAGTTGGAACACCGATCCAGATGATTCTAAATCACAATCTGGATACGTATTTATTTTGAATGGTGCAGCAGTTAGCTGGAGGAGTGCAAAGCAAAGCGTTGTGGCGAGATCTTCAACTGAATCGGAATACATGGCTGCTTCGGAGGCTTCACAAGAAGCGATATGGATGAAAGAGTTCATTACAGAGCTGGGTGTGGTTCCTAGTGCGCTGGACCCAATGTCTATCTACTGTGATAACATGGGCGCCATAGCCAATGCGCAAGAACCAAGGTCACACAAGAAGCTGAAGCATATCAAGCTGCGTTTTCACGCTATTCGAGAACATATCCAGGATGGGGATATAAAGATTTGCAAAGTACACACAGATCTGAATGTGGCGGATCCGTTGACTAAACCTCTCCCGAGGGCAAAACATGACCAACACCAAACTGCCATGGGTGTTCGGTATATTACCATGTAATCTAGATTAGATGACTCTAGTGCAAGTGGGAGACTGTTGGAGATATGCCCTAGAGGCAATAATAAATATAGTTATTATTATATATCTTTGTGTTTATGATAAATGTTTGCATTCATGCTATAATAGTATTAACAAGGAAACCATTAATACTTGTGTGATTTGTAAACTTAATTTGAAGTCCCTAGTATAGCCTCTATACTTCACTAGCTTGTTGGTTGATTGATGATGTGGTTTCTTTGTCATGAACATTGAGATGTTATCAACAACAAGATCATATCGTTAGGAGAATGATATGGTGGACATACTCCTATAGACAAGCGTAGCATAAAGATCAAGTCATTTCAATAGTTCAATTGCTATATGCTTTCTGATACATAGTAACCTAATTCCTTCGACCATGAGATCATGCATATCACCTTTACTGGATGGATGCTTTGATGTCATCAAACACCACACCGTAACAGGGTGGCTATAAAGGTGGCATTGAGTGTTCGGAAAGTATTGGTTGAAACACATGGATCAAGAGTGGGATTTGTCCATCCACATGACGGATAGATATACTCTGGGCCCTCTCGGTGGAATGTCATCCAATTAGCTTGCAAGCATGTGACTTGGTCACAAGGGATCACATATCACGGGAACGAGAAAAGAGTACTTATCAGTAACGAGGTTGAACTAGGTATGCAGAGATACCGACGATCATAACCTCGGATAAGTAACATATCGTGAGACAAAGGGAAATTGGTATCGTATGTAAGTGGTTCATTCGATCGCAAAGTAATCGTAGAAATATGTGGGAGCCATATGAATTTCCAGATTCCTCTATTGGTTATTGTTCGGAGAAGTGTCTCGATCATGTCTGCATAATTCACGAACCGTAGGGAGACACACTTAAGGATTCGACGTTGTTTGAGTAGTTATGGTATTATGAGAAAGAGACCGAATGTTGTTCGGAGTCTCGGATGGGATCCGGGATATCACGAGGAGATCCGGAATGGTCCGGAGAATAAGATTCATATAAGGAAAGTCCCGTTTCGGAGTTCGGGAATGATTCCGGTGTTTTCATCGGGGATATTCTAGAAGGTTCCGGATTGTCCGGCACTCCGGGGGGGAAGGGGTACATGAATGTGTCATTACATATTGGAATGATTGCATCATGTACTAAGTGTTCTTGCTGTCCCAAATATAGGATTAAATTGAATCCTAAAACAGAAAAGTCAAATGTCCAGTTTGAAAGTCAAACTGCCAAAACAAGAAACTGTGGGAAACAAGCAAGAGGAGTTGGAACCAACCTGGAGGAGGAGTTGGACTCCTCCAGGCCGGCGCCCAGCCCTAGGCCGAGTTGGGGAGGGACTCCCTCCCTCCCCTGGCGCGCCCACACCCTCCCACCTATATAAGGAGGGGCAGGGCTCCCCTCCTAGACACACAAGTTTCCTATCCTCTAAACTAAACCCTAGATCTAGACCCCGGTTTAGAGCTATTCGGTTTAGAGCCTTCTAATTGGTTTAGAGCCCTCTAATTGGTGTGTCTAATTACTAGACCACTAATAGCCTCTCTCATAAGCTCCACCATACTCGCACCGGCTTAAGGCGAAGCCCTGCGGGATTTCCCCTCTACCTCCGGTACCACGCCGTTGTGCTGCCGGAATCGCGAGGAGAGTGCTACAACCTCCGCTGCCTGCTGGAACAAGGGAGAGGAAGGTCTTCGTCGAGTACCGAACGTGTGACCGACTGCGGGAGCGCTGCGGGAACGCGGCGCCGGAAGGATCGTCTACGCGATCTTGAGATCGGAAAGAGTACGACTACATCACCCACGAGAATCTGCTCTCGTTAAACACTTTGGAATCTTCGAGGGTGAGTTATTCCATCGACTCGTTGCTACAATCTAGTAGATAGATCTTGGCTTGGTTGTTTGTATGCGATAGAAAATTTTTGTTTTCCATGCTACGAACCCCTACATAGCCGCCCACCCCTCTATATAAAGAGGGCCGAGGGCACACGCCTCCCACACCTCCTCTACAACCCTAGCCGCCCTGCTGCCCCTCCTCTCTCTCTCCATCCCGACTGCGCGTAGGCGAAGCCCTGCCGCATAAACTCTCTACCGCATGCACCGCGCCGTCGCGTTGTAGATCCAATCCATCTCTCCACCCCACTTGCTAGACCGAGGAAGGAGGAGACTCGAGGTGCCGCACATGTGCATCTCTCGGAGGCATCGTCACTTGCGGTGTTAGATTGGATCGGATCGCGAGGAGGAGAAGCGAGTACGACTACATCACCCACGTTCCGTCGAACGTTCCGCTGTGCAAATCTTCAAGGGTATGAAGATCTCATCTATTCCCCCTCGTTTTTTGCATCTTCTAGATTAGATCTTGGCTTTCCCCGTTCGCATCCGTAGAAAATTTTGATTTACTATGCTGCGAAAACCTTCAGTGGTATCAGAGCTAGATCTATGCGTAGATGTGTTTCACGAGTAGAACGCAACATGGTTGTTGCGGGCGTTGATGTTTTCTATTGCAGGCCTATTGTTTGTGTACTTATTATGACGCGGGATACTGAGATCGAAGCGGTCCAGGCCAACCTTACGCGACCTCGTTTGCGAGACCAGCTCCGCACTTGACGTGTGGCTTGTTCCACACATGCGGCTGGTGGATGCCAGTTTCTCTCACTATAGTTGTCATGGGATTTACGGCGGAGTTTGGCAACCATAATATCACCGTTGTGGCTTTCCGTAGGTAAGAATCGTTCTTAGCTTGTTACTCTCATAAGCCACGTAAAACATGCAACAACAAAGTAGAGGCGTCTAACTTGTTTTTGCAGGTAGTGTTTTCTGTGATATGGTATGGCCCAAGATGTGATGTGTATGTTGTATGCAATGATCATGTTTTGTAATGTTTCACGACTTGCATGTCGATGAGTACACAACCGACAGGAGCCATATGGTTGTCTTTATAATTGTGTATGACCTGTGTGTCAACTTCTTATACGCCATGTAATAGCTTTACTTTATCACTAAGTAGTTAGCAATAGTTGTAGTTGCTATTCGTGGTGGAGGCAATCATGGTGGAGTGATGGAGATCATGCCGGCACGCACAAGATGGAGATCATTGCGCGAAGATTGGCTATACCATGTCACATAAAGTTATATGCATGTGATGTTTATCCTTTTATGTATCTTATTATGCTTAGATCGCGACAGTAGCATTATAAGATGATTCCTCACTTAAAGATCAAGATAAAACTGTGTTCTCCCCATGTATGCACCGTTGTGAAAGTTCGCCGTGTTCAAGCATCACGTGATGATCGGGTGCTATAAACTCTACGTTCACATACAACGGGTGCAAGCTAGTTTTTGCACATGCGGAAATACTTGGGTTTGACTTGACGAGCCTAGCATGTATAGACATGGCCTCGGAACACATGAACCGAAAGGTTAAGCATGAGTCATATGAATGATATGATCGACACTTCGTTGTCCACCATTGAAACCACATCTCTTCTCGTGAAGATCGGATTAGGTGTGGTGAATTTGGATCATGTTCCCTAAACAACTTGAGGGATGTTGAATTTAGTGGGAGTTCATCTAGTAATTTGATTAAGTTGAACTAGTTATTATGAACATAGTCTAAATTGTACTTTCAAATTTTGTAGATCAAATGGCTAAGTCCAACTTCAACTTCAACGTTTTTGCTGAGAAAGAAAAGCTTAAGAACAATGGGTCTAACTTCACCAACTGGTTTTGCAATCTGAGAATCATTCTCGCTGGCGGACAAAAGGACTATGTCCTTGAGAATGCGCTAGGTGACGCCCCTGCTGTAGATGCGCCGGCTGATGAGAAAGTTGTTTATCAGTCGTGCAAAGATGATTATGGTGTGATTAAGAGCACCATGTTGTTTGCTATGGAATCGGACCTTCAAAATCGTTTTGAGGATTACCCTGGGCCCTTTGAGATTCTTGAGGAACTAAAAACTATGTTTCAGACTCAGGCCCGTTCTGAGAGATATGAGATCTCTGAGAAATTCTTTAACTGCAAGATGGAGGAAGGGGGTTCCGTTAGTGAGCACGCCATAAAGATGTCGGGCTACACTCAACGCCTTGAGCAACTAGAATGCAAGATTCCAGAGGAGCTTAAGATTGACAAGGTTCTGCAATCACTCCCTCCTAGCTACAAAAGTTTTGTAGTTACTCATAATCAGATTGGTTCCACTGATACGATCACCGAGCTCTTCGCTAAGCTGAAAGCTGCGGAGGTGGACATCAAGAAGGATAATCATGTGTTGATGGTCAACAAGCCCCCCAGCTTTAAGAAAGGTAAGGGTGCAAAGAAGCCCTTCAAGAAAGGCGGCGGCAAGCACGTCGCCCCTGCTGAGAAGAAGCTCAAGTCTGGACCTAAGCCAGACACTGAGTGCTTCTATTGCAAGGACAAGGGTCACTAGAAGCGCAACTGTCCGAAGTACTTAGCGGATAAGAAGGCTGGCACCATCAAAGGTATATTTGATATACATGTTATTGATGTTTTCCTTACTAGCCCTCGTTGTAGTGCCTGGGTATTTGATACTGGTTCAGTTGCTAATATTTGTAACTCGAAACAGGAGCTACGAAATAGACGGCGGCTTGCGAGGGATGAGGTGACGATGCGCGTTGGCAACGGATCAAGAGTTGATGTGATGGTCATCGGCACGCTCTCCTTAGTTTTACCTTAGGGATTAGTTTTAAACCTTAATAAATGTTATTATGTGCCTGCGTTGAGCATGAACATCATATCTGGATCGTGTTTATTGCAAGACGGTTATTCATTTAAATCTGAGAATAATGGTTGTTCTATTTATATGAATAACATCTTTTATGGTCATGCACCTGCTATGAATGGTTTATTTCTTCTGAATCTCGAAAGGGATGAAACACACATCCATAACATTGAGGCTAAGAGATGCAAGGTAGATAGTGATAATACTACTTATTTGTGGCACTGCCATCTAGGTCATATTGGTGTAAAGCGCATGAAGAAACTCCATTCCGATGGACTTTTAGAGTCTCTTGATTTTGAATCATTTGACACATGCGAACCATGCCTCATGGGCAAGATGATCAAAACCCAGTTCTCCGGTATGATGGAGCGAGCAACGGACTTGTTGGAAATCATACATACCGATGTATGCGGACCGATGAGTGTTTCAACGCGCGGTGGATATCGCTATTTTCTCACTTTTACCGATGACTTAAGTAGATATGGGTATATCTATTTGATGAAACATAAATCTGAAACATTTCAAAAGTTTAAGGAATTTCAGAATGAAGTGGAGAAGCATCGTAACAGAAAAATTAAGTTTCTACGATCCGATCATGGAGGTGAATATTTGAGTTATGATTTTCTCACGCATCTTAAAGCAAGCGGAATCGTTTCACAACTCACGCCACCCGGAACACCACAGCGCAATGGTGTGTCTGAACGCCGGAATCGAACTCTATTAGATATGGTCCGATCAATGATGTCTCTTACTGATTTGCCGTTATCATTTTGGGGTTATGCATTAGAAACCGCTGCATTCACTTTAAATAGGGCACCATCTAAATCCGTTGAGACGACACCATAAGAATTGTGGTTTGGTGCTAAACCTAAGTTGTCGTTTCTTAAAGTTTGGGGATGCAAAGCTTACGTCAAGAAGTTGATGCCAGATAAGCTCGAACCAAAAGCGGAGAAATGCGTCTTCCTAGGATACCCTAAGGAAACTATTGGGTATACCTTCTATCACAGAACCGAAGGCAAAGTGTTTGTGGCAAAGAACGGATCCTTTCTTGAGAAGGAGTTTCTCTCGAAGGAAGTGAGTGGGAGGAAAGTAGAGCTAGACGAGGTTGTTGAACCTTCTCTTGAGTTGGAGAGTAGCGCAGCACCTGAAATTGTTCCAGTGTCGTCTGCACCAACAATAGAGGAAGCTAATGACAAGGATCATGAAGCTTCGGACGATGCTACTACTGAATGTCGCAGGTCGACAAGGTCGCGTGCCCCTCCTGAGTGGTACGACAACCCTGTCTTAACTGTCTTGTTAGTAGACGACAGTGAACCTGCGAACTATGAGGAAGCGATGATGAGCCCAGACTCTAAGAAATGGCTAGAGGCCATGAAATCCGAATTGGGATCCATGAGCGAAAACCAAGTATGGACTTTGGTGGACCCTCCTAGCGACCGAAAGGCCGTTGAGTGCAAATGGATTTTCAAGAAGAAAACAGACGCGGATGGTAATGTTACTGTCTATAAAGCACGACTTGTCGCAAAAGGTTTTCGACAAGTTCAAGGTGTGGACTATGATGAGACTTTCTCTCCCGTAGCGATGTTTAAGTCCATTAGGATTTTATTAGCAATTGTTGTGTTTCATGATTATGAAATATGGCAGATGGATGTCAAGACTGCGTTCCTCAATGGCAACATTGATGAAGAGTTGTATATGATGCAACCCGAAGGTTTTGTCGATCCTAAGGATGCTGATAAAGTGTGCAAACTTTAGTGTTCCATTTATGGACTGAAGCAAGCATCTCGGAGTTGGAACCTTCGTTTTGATCAAGTGATCAAGAGCTTTGGATTTGTTCCGAATTGCTACGAAGCTTGTATCTACAAGAAAGTGAGTGGGAGCTCAGTGACATTTCTGGTACTATATGTGGATGACATATTGATTATTGGAAATGACATTAACATGCTTAACGATGTGAAAAGTTATTTGAACAAATGTTTTTCAATGAAAGACTTAGGGGAAGCTGCTTATATATTAGGCATCAAAATCTATAGAGATAGACAAAGACGTCTAATAGCTTTAAGCCAGAGTACATACCTAGACAAAGTTCTGAAAAGGTTCAGAATGGATAAGGCAAAGAAAGGTTCAGTGCCTATATTGTCAGGTAAGATATTGAGCAAGGCTCAGTGTCCAGCTACGGTAAATGATAGAGAAGCTATGAGCAGAGTGCCTTATGCCTCGACCATAGGTTCTATCATGTATGCCATGTTGTGTACTAGACCGGATGTGTCCAATGCTCTTAGTTTGATGAGCAGATACCAAAGTGATCCAGGAGTGGAACACTGGACAACCGTGAAGAACATCCTAAAGTATTTAAATAGGACTAAAGAAATGTTCTTAGTCTATGGAGGTGATGAACAACTCGTCGTAAAAGGTTACGTCGATGCTAGTTTCGACACCAACAAGGATGATTCTAAATCTCAGACAGGATACGTTTATATTTTGAATGGAGGAGCTGTGAGCTGGAGAAGCTGCAAGCAAAGCGTGATCGCGGGATCTATAGTAGAAGTGGAATATATGGCTGCTGCAGAAGCGTCAAGTGAAGGAGTTTGGATCAGGAACTTCATCACTGAGCTTGGTGTGGTTCCAAGTGCCTTGGACCCACTAGAGATATTGTGTGACAACACTGGCGCCATAGCACTGGCTAAGGAACCAAGATATCATCCAAAGACCAAGCATATCAACCGCAAGTTTCATATAATCCGAGATTATATAGCAGATGGAGATCTGAAGATTAGCAAAGTACATACAGATCTGAATGTCGTAGATCCATTGACTAAACCTCTTCCACATGCAAAACATGATCAGCACCTTAGTGCCATGGGTGTTAGATTGTTGCCAGATGTAAACTAGATTATTGACTCTAGTGCAAGTGGGAGACTGTTGGAATTATGCCCTAGAGGCAATAATAAATATGTTATTATTATAATTCTTGTTCATGATAAAGTTTATATTCCATGCTAGAATTGTATTAAGCGAAAACTTTAATGCTTGTGTGGTTTGTGAACAACACTGTGTCCCTAGTACGCCTCTATGGACTAGCTCATTGATTAATGATGGTTAAGGTTTCCTAACCATAGACATGAGTTGTCGATTAATAATGAGATCATATCATTGGGAGAATGATATGATGGACATACCCAAACTAAGCAGAGCAATTAGATCGTGTCATCGTGTTCATCTTTGCGAAGCTTTTCTTATGTCAAATATTGTATTCCTTAGACCATGAGATAATGCAACTCCCTGGTATCGGAAGAAAGCTTTGAGGTCATCAAACGTCATCCTATGAGAGGGTAATCATAAAGGTGTCTCTCAGATGATCGGAAAGTACCTATTGGGTTGTATGTATCGAGATGGGATTTGTCCCTCCCAAGTCGGAGAGATATACTTCGGGCCCACTCGGTAATCGACATCAACACCGCTTGCAAGCACGTGGTTAAGGAGTTAATCACAAAGTGATATCGGATTACGGAACGAGTAAAGTACTTGCTGTGAACGAGATTGAACTAGGTATACCGGTACCAACGATTGAATCTCGGGCAAGTAAAATATCGTGAGACGAAGGGAATATATATATGGGATTGATTGAATCCTGGCATCGTGGTTCATCCGATATGATCATCGATGAATGTGTGGGAGTCAATATGGGTTTCCAGACCCCGCTGTTGATTATTGATAGAAGATCATGTCTGCATATTCTCGAACCCGAAGGGTCACACACTTAATGTGTCTCGACGCTAGGATAGATTGGATAATTGGTTTATGAGTTTTTGTTCGGAGTCTCGGATGAGATCCAGGACATCATCAGAGGTTCCGGAATGGTCCGGAGAATAAGATTCATATAAGGCAAAGCAGATTTTGGAGTTCGGAATTGTTTCGGGTTAATCGGTATTGTACCGGAAGCTTCTAGAACCTTCCGGAGTGGGACCAACGTGGCCCCACTTGTCGGGAGGGGGCGTGGTCCTATGAGGGAGTTCCCTGGCTGCATTGGGCCAAGGGAACAAGGCCCCATAGGGCCCAGCCGGCCAAACCCTAGGGAAACTCTAGGGGAGCTTCTAGAAGGGGGGAACTTGCCCCCCACTCCTCCCTCCTTTGGCCGCCGGCCTAGGGCTTGGAGGAGGGGCAAGGGCCAGCCGCCCACCCCTCTATATAAAGAGTGCTGGGGGCGCACCCCTCTCACACCTCCTCTACAACCCTAGCCGCCCTTCTGCCCCTCCTCTCTCTCTCCCTCTCGACTACGCGTAGGCGAAGCCCTGCCGCAGAAACTCTCCACCGCTTGCACCGCGTCGTCGCGTTGTAGATCCAATCCATCTCTCCACCCCACTTGCTGGACCGAGGAAGGAGGAGACATCGAGGTGCCGCACGTGTGCATCTCTCAGAGGCATCGCCACTTGTGGTGTTAGATCGGATCGGATCGCGAGGAGGAGAAGCGAGTACGACTACATCACCCACGTTCCGTCGAACGTTCCGTTGTACGAATCTTCAAGGGTATGAAGATCTCATCTATTCCCCCTCGTTGTTTGCATCTTCTAGATTAGATCTTGGCTTTCCCCGTTCGCATCCATAGAAAATTTTGATTTACTATGCTGCGAAAACCATCATGATAATCTCGACCGCTACAGGATCAAGCTCAACCCCGAAAAGTGCGCCTTCAGCGTCCCATCGGGTTAGCTGCTTGGTTACTTCATCTCCCAGCGAGGGATCGAGGCGAACCCGAATAAAATCCGGGCCATAATGTCCATGGAGAAGCCGAAGAATCTCAAGGGCGTCCAGCAGCTTGCAGGGCGAATAGCGGCATTGAGCAGGTTCATCAGCCGCATGGGCGAGAAAGCTCTGCCATTCTACCAGCTGCTACGCAAGGCAGACAAATTCGAGTGGACGCCCGAGGCGGACGACGCATTCGAAGATCTAAAGCGGCTACTCTCCACCTCGCCCGTCTTGGTTACGCCAAAGGAGCGAGAGCCCCTACTGCTGTACATAACTGCCACACACCAGGTGGTAAGCACCGTACTGGTGGTCGAGCGACCCGAAGAAGGCAAGACCCATGGGGTCCAACGCCCAATCTACTACCTCATCGAGGTATTGATGCCAACAAAGCAGAGGTACCCTCACTACCAAAACCCCGCCTACGGCGTGTTCATGACGGCTCGTCGGTTGAGCCACTACTTCCAGGAGCACTATGTGATGGTCGTCAATGAAGCACCCCTGAACAGCATCCTGAACAACCCCGAGGCCACAGGACGCGTGGCCCTGTGGGGCATCGAGCTGTCACCTCTCGACATCATCTACGAGAAACGCCACTCGATCAAGTCTCAAGTCCTCCCGGACTTCCTTGTACACTGGATGGAGCTGCAGCTGCTAGACACCCCAGACATGACGCAGTCATGGATGATGCACTTCGACGGCTCCAAGCGTGAAGCCGGAGCAGGAGCCAGGGTCATACTGACCTCCCCGCAGGGTGATAAGATGAAGTACGTCCTTCGGATGAAGTTTCGAGCCTCCAACAACGAGGCAGAATACAAGGCCCTCATCCACGGCATGTGGATGGCAAAAATCTGCGGCGCAACGCGCCTGGTCATCTACGGTGACTCCAACCTCGTCGTCCAGCAGACGATAAACGAGTGCGACGCGCACGCCGCCAACATGATTGTTTACCGCGCACTCTACAACGCACTCGAAGGAGACTTCGATGGCTGCGAGCTTCGGCACGTTGGAAGAGAAAGCAACGAGGAGGCCGACAGACTCGCCAACATCGGCTCCACCTGCGCAAGGGTGCCGCCAGGTGTGTCCCTTGAACAGATCTGCGTGCCATCCATCAAACGGAAATTCCCCAAGGGATCACCCGAAGAAGCAGAACACTCAGGGGCCACACTACCCGAAGGTCATGAAGGACCCGAAAAACTGGACACAGAGGTCGCCGTGGTCAACCTGATGCAGGTCATGGCAGTCGAAGAAACTTGGACCCGACCGTACCTCCAATACTTGATAGACGGAGAACTGCCTGATAGCCCGACGGATGCCCGGCGCATATCTCGCCGGTCAAAAGCCTTCACCATCATCAATGGCGAGCTATACAAGCGCAGCATTTCGGGTGTACTATAAAGGTGCGTCACCATCGGTGACGGGAAAACCATACTCCAAGACATCCACGAGGGCATCTGCGGCCATCACGCAGGCAGCCGCTCCCTTGTCGCCAAAGCTCTACGAGTTGGATTCCACTGGCCAACGGCCATGAACGACGCAAAGGACATCGTCCGAAGATGCAAAGGGTGCCAAAGGTTCGCCAACAAACCACACGCACCCGGGTCAGAGCTCAGGCTCATACCTTTGGCCTGGCCTTTCGCCCAATGGGGCCTCGACATGATCGGCAAACTGCCAAGATCCTCGAAAGGGGGCCACGTCTACCTCCTGGTCACAGTCGACAAATTCACCAAGTGGATTGAAGCCATGCTGGTCACTAACCAGAAGGGCAAGACTGCCGTCAAGTTCTTTGAATCCATTGTCTACAGGTTCGGCGTACCGCATAGCATCTTCACCGACAATGGATCGAACTTCATCTCCAAAGAATTCCAGGACTTCTGTGAAGGCCTCGGAATCAATATCACATACGCCTCTGTGGCGCACCCGCAAATGAACGGGCGGGTGGAAAAGGCCAACGGCCTAATCGACGCTGGCATCAAGAAGCGCCTCATGAGCCCACTCAAGCGACTCGCCGGAGCCTGGACGAAAGAGCTACCCTCCGTCCTATGGATCCTGCGTACCACGCCAAACAGCTCAACCGGATACACGCCGTTCTTCATGGTGCACGGAGCCGAAGCCGTGCTACCAGCCGAAGTACGCCACCAGGCCCCCTGGGTCGTCGCTTATAGCGAAGCCGAATCCACGGCTGCACTCGAAGACGCCGTCGACACACTCGACAAAGCACGAGACATAGCAGCAGCTCGATCATCGGTGTACCAGCAGAGTCTCCGCAACTACCACAGCCGACGGCTGCGCCCAAGGTCCTTCGTCGAAGGAGACCTAGTCTTGCGACTCAAGCAAGAGCGACCGAAGAAATTCGAGTCACCATGGGAAGGACCCGACATCATCACCGAAGTCATCCCAGGTGGCGCCTATCGCCTCAAGCACGTGGAGTCTGGAGTCGCATACTCCAACCCATGGAACGTCGCACAGCTGCGACGGTTCTATCCCTAGCTACCTCCCCCTTTACTTTTAATAAAGCTATTCAGCCAAGGCTACTCAGCCGAACAATGTACCTCCTCCATTACGATATAAATAAAGCTAAGTGTCTCGCCCCAAAATTTTGTTTACTATTCGCACTTTACTCCATGCTATAAATGCACTCGGGGGCTCCCCCTCCTCACGATTTGGTCGACTGAGGATAACACGTGTACACCTGAGTAGCTGACCACGTCAGGCTAACAAAAAGGACACATATACAAACAAAGGACTACGTGCTCAAACAACAACCAAACCTTTATAACAAAGGGCAAAACACGCCCAGTCAAGTATATACAAATTTTACATGTGCCTTTTTTACAGGTACTACCTATTCTGAAGAATAACTTGAGCACGCTGCTCAAACAGATCTACGATCTGTTCGGCATACTGTCTTATAGCCGCATAATGCGGACGCATATGACACTCGCCACCATCTGGCCGAAGAGGCGGCCCAGCCGCCACAACAGATAGATCTAAATCAGGGCGATGTAGCCTCACAAGGGACAGCGCAGCCTTCACCCCTACGACGAGCTGATGCCGCACCAATTCCTTGACATGACGCACGTTCCGAAACTTCGACAACAGACCAGAGAGAGTTGACAGCGCACCATCCAGCGGAAACATCACATGCAGAACCGATGCGAGTGAAGTCTTCACCTGATGAAGCACCCGTGATACTTGATGAACGCGATCTTGCACCGTCGCAAGTACCATGGCACGGTCACGGTCCATCCAGAAGAACCCGCCGGCCTCCATATCCTGCTGAGTCAAGCAGTTGATCCGAACAGCAACACGCTCCTTTTCCTCCTTCGGAGCAATATTAGCACCTGCAGTACTTGCAAAAGAGTAAGATGAAATGCCAACAGGCGCATTCGAAGTAATGGGAAACAGCTCGAAAAACTCACACTGAAGCTGCTCGGACAAGCGAAGCAACTCTGCCATCAAGTACTCCTCTCTGGCAGCGCCTCGATCTGCTTTGGACTTCCACACGTCAGCATGACCACGCACCACTAGCAACTCTTTCTCGAGTCTACGGATACGGTCTCGAAGAAACACAAGCTGCGCCGCATCATCCAAGGATGGTCGCAGCTGCGCCGCAGACGAAGTGTCAACGGGATCATCACCCGAAAGACCCTAGAGTAACAGAAAGACAAAGACATGAACACACAAATAAAGGAGCACAGAACTCAACAAATTCATTTAAGTGCAGCAAAAGCCACTACGTGGCACAAGGATTGTTCATCAAAATAATTACAACAAAAGAAGCTACATCTATCCTACAGCTACAACGCCTACGAAGCGGCACCCTGAGTCGCCTCGGAGCCGGACTGCCTCGCCTTGGCTTCCCCCTGCTGCCTTAGCGCGTACTCGGCCAGCAGATCAATCATCTTTGGCCCGTAATGCTTACAGCGAGCAGCATAGGTGGCGAAGGCTACCTCGGATCCGTCAGCAGTCGTCGGCATCCGGGAAGTGACCTGATGAAGGTCCAGCTCTGCTCCAGCCGCCAAGGCCATTGCCAGCCCGACGGATGCGCCGATGCCCTTCTTCTTGCGCTTGTACGCTGCAGGTGCTTCGGCTGACAGCGCCTCTTCCAGGGCATCAACATCATCAAGGGCCACGCCCTTGGGGATAAGCTCCTTGTAGAAGCGCCCAAGGACCTCCTTGGACTTGGCAAGCGAGTTGACGACGGTGCTGCAGCGATCTTCGACTGCCGCAGTAGCATCATCCAGAGCACTCCCGTGCTCCAGAGCACCGCGATCAAACTCGATGCCCGCGAAGGAAGCAGAATGAACGAAAGCACTGCAAAAGAAAGACAAGGAAATTAAAAAGATGAAGGTGAAGATACTCACACGAAACAGCCTTGGCAGCCGCCATAAGCTTGCCGGCCACCTCTCTCTCGCGCGAAGACGTGACGGTGGCGAGCTGCTCCTCGCGGTCCGTAGCCTCTTGCTGCAGGCGCTCTTTAGCCTCGGCCGCATTGGCCAACTCCAGCTCGAGGCGCTCCCTTGCACCGACGGCGACCTCGACCTTCTTCTTCGCTTGACCGAGGCTCTTTTTGAGAGCATCAATCTCATGAAGGGAGGTGTTGTGATCCTCTGCAATAAACAATACAAATGTCGGATACAAGGACAAGAATGCAAGAAGAAACAAAGACAAAGGCATAAAAAGTACCTTGAAGTTGTTTGAGGCTGGCCTCCAATGCCAGGTGCTGCTGCACCAGTTGGTTGGCATCCCGCACAAAAGGCTGCAAAAAAGACCTACTAGTCAAAAGAAGGGCTCGGGGGCTACGCCCAAAAGAACGAGTAGAAGCAAGTTACACACATGAAAGTGCTCGGGGGCTCCCCCCGAGACTCGAAGGAAGAACGAACAACAAACTACCCTACAGATGCCCGGGGGCTCCCCCCGAGGTAGGAAGAAAGGATATAACCAATAGATCACCCAAAAAGGCTCGTGGCAGGAAGCAGAATTACTTACATGATTCGACGGCGACTCCGAAGGTCCGCTTGCAGCCTTCTGAGGCGCAACCACCCGAACCTCCTGCGGAGAAGGGTCTGGAGCAGCGCCTTCAGAGGTGGCCACCGTCTGAGGAGGAGGAAGCACGACTTTCGACTCCCCCATCATCTCCCGAGCACCATCACTGGAGGAGTCGTTGGAAGAGTGGCTGCACAAAGACAAATTAGCACAGGTACAAAGGAAACAGGCAAGAAAAGGCAATACAGGACTAAGGAAACTTACGAGTCAAGCTCGCTCAAGTCAAAGACGGGAGGGGTCTTCCGGACCTTCTTCTCCTCTTTCTTCTCTTCCTTCTTCTCTTCCTTCTTCTGCTTCACCGGCGGGTGCGGTGCCACAGCCCGCACAGGAATTGCAGGAATAGGAGAGGAAGAGCCTCCATGCCCATCACTATGACGGTCAAGGCACAGTGGGTTCCTAGGAGTCGGCGGATTCGAGGCATCCGGAGACTCGCTAGAGCCCCGTGTCCGCTTGCGAGTGTGGTCCTCACTCGACTCGTTGGCCTCTTCAGCCGGAGATCGCGCCGATGGCAGCTCGGACATGGAATCCACCACTTCATTGTCCGGTGCAGCCGGAAACAATTCGGGAAGCGGTGGCGACATGCCCAGCACCTTGAACTCCTATGCAGAAGAAGAAAAAAATTTAGCAAACAAATGCAAGAACAATGCAGTCTAAAATAGCGCTACGCGCACGTCCCGGATCTACACCTGTGGAACAGGACGCGAAGCAGAGAACGGAGAAGTCAGCGACTTCCCCGGGATATCCTCTCCAGCCTTGAACTTCAGCAGCGGGCGAAGGACACCGTCGAGATCTCCCCTGGAGAATTCTTCAGCCGAAACCCTCGTAGGGTCACGACGACCAGCATAAAGGAACATTGGGTGCGCCCTAGCCTGGAGCGGTTGCACCCGACGTTTGAGGAAAGTGCGGATGATATCCACACCGTTTACCTCCTTATCAGGAATCAGCTGGAGATCCTCCACTCGACGATAGAGAGACTCTATCTCCGCTACCTCGCCATCCAAGATCTGGTTCTTCCAGGACCTCTTCGGCTCGATCTTTTGGGAGGGGTCGAAAGGAACAAGACCAAAATCTTGCCCAGCCACTGTGGAGTCGCGGATGTAAAACCATCGCCTCCGCCAGTACTAGATAGATTCAGACATGGAAAAGAGAAGAAAAGAAGATTGGGTTTGAGAGAGATGATGCAACCCCCAATGGGATAAACACCATCAGAACCAGACAGCCTCTTCACGGAATAGAGTTTCCGGAAAAGGCCAAAGTGCGGCTCGATACCAAGCTAGCACTCGCAGAAAGTGATGAAACAGGCGATGTGCAGAAGAGAATTGGGGTAAAGATGATGCAGGTGGATGCGGTAAAGAAAAAGCAGTCCACGAAGGAAGTCGTGGACTGGGAAGGAAAAGCCCCGAAGAACAAAAGCAAGGAACATAACCCGAAACCCAGCGGGAGGGACGGGGAATTACCTCGTTGCCTGGGAGTTGGACGGCCTCCCTATCTTGCGGGATTAAGCCCCGCTCACGAAGCTTGCGGAGATCACTCTCCCGCGTTTCCGATCGCCGCCAGCCACTGTCAGTGACACGGGTAGCGGCAGCACTCTTCTTGCCTCCAGCAGCGCTGGTACCAACCGCAGAAGAAGACTTCTTAGGCTTCCCCATTGCGGTGCGGCGGCGGCGGTGAGAGCGTAGGATCGAAGAAGGAAATGCCCGAGGAAATTCCAGCGCGCAGCAAGAAATCTCAGAGAGCAATGGAGCAGTGAAACAAGAATGGCTGCGGTGAAAACAGACTAAATTTTTCCCCAAAGATTATAAGGAAGAAGACGATGCACGATAACCGTCCATCAAGAAGACCTAACGCCAACGGCAAGATATGACCGTACACGTGTCAGCATCGCAACGAACCATCGCTCACACGCCGTCCACTATGCGCGAAAATCGAGGAGACGCCGTAATTATCTCCACGCCGCGCGTGACTGGTTAATTCAAGGTCATAAGGTGGGACCCACGTTCGTCCAGTCACGTCATCTCTGGCGCAGCAGACGCTTGAGGTCACCGATCGTCAGCACTGACGTCATCAACAGCTATACTAGCAAAAGTCACAATTCTTCGGCTTCAAAGCTAAGAGTACTCACTCGAATCAGGAGCGCTGGCCGCGCACCCGAAAAATGAACAACATATTACAGCACTGAACTGTTTCTTCGAGTCCTACGTCGAGTCTGCGACTCCACTACGGACTCGGGGGCTACTCCCATAGAGAGGATGGATTCAAGCATCCGAAAAATTTGTGTCCTACGGACCGAAAGTCAAACAAACGGCTGAAATAAAGTCTCCGCTCAAGTCTACGACTCGAACAGACACTCGGGGGCTACTCCCATAGGGAGCGCTGGTCGCGCACCCTATGAATTTTTGGACTGTGATCCTTCAGATCGGCACGCAACATTTTTTCGGCAACTTTGCCCCAATTAACGCTAAGTTAGCAGCATTCTCCTTGGCCACCCGAAACACCTCCGCGGTGATAAACATTCGGATGCTGTGTCTGCGATGCAAAGATAAGACCTACAGATATCATCTGATGGTCTGGCAACGCATATGACTGCGCTCTGCTAGTATGAATCCGTGTCAACAGGCGCAATGAAAAATCGCGACGGACGCGTTGGGTACATCATTTAAATTCACTGGAATTCCACTCCTGTAAGTCCTCCGCGGCCTGAGTCGAATTACACCAGCATATGTTACGGGTTCGAGTCGAGGGACTCGAACCTGAAGAAGATCGTGTTGTTTTGTCCTAAGACAGTTAACTGACCCTGATTCGTCGGGAGAGTCAGGCACACGCATCAACAATCCCTACACATTCTCTTGAAAGACAGAGTTGCACCCGAAGGATTGAATAGTCCTCAGCCGAATCTACGATTCGACTGATCACTCGGGGGCTACTGACATGGTTATACCCTGCGGGTACATTATCTCAGCATACCTGGTCCAGCCCAAGGAAGGCCCACGGCAAATATACGCCGGCCTATGAAGACTTTCGGGTGGCCAAGGCCGAGGACGCCTTCGGATCCTTGGAGAGCAAGACTAGAGTAGATAGAAAATTCAAAGGGGTAAATCCTAAAACCTGTAACCGACTCGGTCTGTGCCTGGGACCTTCCTAACTCTATATAAAGGCTAGGAGGGCACGACCTAGATCTCTCACCTCATACTTTCGCATAGACACCTCCACGCCAGATTGCATCTGCGCACCCCTGTAATCTTCGGTTCCACCGTAATCAAGAGCAGACAAGCAGGAGTAGGGTTTTTCCTCTGGGGGCCTGAACCTGGGTAAACATAGTGTCCCGTGTTGCTTGTTTGCTAACCGTTTCGCGATCTCTAGCATCCCCATCTTCTCCAAAACTCAAGTCCATAACAATGGGCATTGACGAGATCAAACCTCGTCAGGGAGTATGATACATTTTACACGCCGGTCGGCCGGCGGGCGTAGATGGAGAAGGTTAGCGCCGCCGTGTACGAGGGTGGCAGCGCGTGTGTTTGTACTGTATTATTATTGTATCGAGAGGTCGATCTCAACGCGGTATGATTATTACCGGGGCATGAGCATGATGATGAGGTGACTCGAAGCAGCGCGCCCGCCACGCGCACGGCACGACACGGCAGGCCTCTTTCTCCACCGGATACTGGATAGCACATCGTCCCTCGTGGCATGGTGTAGTAGTACTAATAATTCGGAAATAGTACTACTGATTTCGGTAGTACCAGCAAATGGGAGGAAATTAAGTACTATAATGACAGTAGCATACTGCAGGGCATCACCTATGTATAAGGTGAACCTTTACTATAAGATGTGACCCACACAGCTTATGAAAATGGCTACAATGTATAAAGTCAAGTTCACCATAAGCTAGGACCCACATGTCTGTTAAAAGTACACACAAGCAAAAGAGAGGGAAGAGAGTAAAATAATTGTTTATTGCTTGTAAACAACCCATAAGCTTGTAGGTTATCCTTAAAAAAAATCTTCTAAAGTGAATCTCTACTATGTATATGGATAGCCTTATAAACTACATTTTAGTTTGTAGATAGCCTTATGAACTATATAGTAGATGCAGAAATTCCAAAAATAATAATTTAGCGGAGCAGCCAGCGAGCCGGGCAGACGGATCAGGACTGCACGCAGCGTCGCCTCGTTGTCGATTTTTTCACAAGTGGGATGGACGGGAGCACGGGAAATCCACCCCGAAGCCAGCGACCCAGCCTGGTGCCGTGCGTGCGGGGCGCCTGTTCCAGGTTACGGGAGCTGCCCGTGACCCCGCGTCGGCAGCGCGCGGCCAGCTTTGCCCCGCCCGCCACGCACCTGCGCTGCGCACCAGAACCAACCGCTGGCCCGGCGGCGCGACGAAAGAAAGAAGGAAAGGAAAGGTGGTGACGGGGCGGGGCGTGCGGACAAGCGGGAAGTGGACGGGAGCGACGGAAATTTCGAGAAGCTACGACTGGGACGTCGTCGCGCACTCCTCGCTGCCGTACGTGCGGGGCGGGGGGGAGTCGAGATGGTGGTGGTGGTGGGGCGCGCGCGAGCGAGTGGTGGGTGCAAAAGCAACAGCGGCTCGCAGCTCGCAGGTTCCGTTATCGCTGCCCGCGCACGGAACGGGAGGGGACGGCAAGGCCCGGTTATGGAAACCTGGGGGTTGCCTCGCTCGCGCGCTGCGATCGTGGTGATCCTTCCATGCCGCAGCTGCCTGCTTGCTACACTACACGCACGGCACACGGTTGGTCTTCCCACGAGTTTGAACTGGCTGCATACCCGACTCGTGGTAGTAATCCACCAAGGACAAGAGAAAACTGACAGGCACGCGCTGATACGAGGGTGACATATATACTCCCTCCCTTCCAAAATATAAGATGTTTTTTCTGAAATACACGTATCTATAAACATCCTAGGGTGTAGTAGACTATTTTAGTGTGTAGATTCGGAGAAAAATCAGTGTACTAACAAAACCAATTGTGTGTTGTACATGTTTATGTAAGCTTAGGAAAAGCTTCAATAAGTTTGATTTAGAACAAACATAAAACTTTGATCAATTTGGAACCCATGGAGAAAAGGTCCATATATCATTGGCTCGTGATCATGTATTATAGACGACCGGTCCCAAGCGCTTCGCTCTCGAGAAGGCCTTCTTGGTTCTTTATTACCGGTGTATCATGATCATTCATCCCTATCTCGAAATAACATACTCATTGTTTGTCTTGTGGTTTAAACGTAGCCGCCTCTCGTCCACCTCACCTTCATAGTCGGCCGCTAGCGGTGACGTCGTCAAGACTCCTAGTTTGCATGTGTTGACATTGATCCGCTATCTCGTGCCATAACCACTCGACAGTAGAGGCACATGCTTTTTTTAGGGGCGATGTAGATGCATATGTGAACACAAGTCTAGTGATGGGCTGCAACTCACAATGGAGTTGCACTCGGACTTCTCAAAATCAAGTTGCTTATTTACTACTTTTGGTCATCGATTCGGTGAAACTTCCTCTTCTATCCTATCCATTCTCATGTTGGATGTTTTTCTCCTCCCACTTCACATTATTCCTTCATCTTTTTTGCATAACAACTAATCGAACAAACCAGTGGCAGCGCTGCATGTACTTCATGTGGTCGCTTGACATCACAAAAATTTGCTAAGCACCGTACACATTTTTCACCTCACCAGTAATAGCTAATGACCTCACTAGATTTATTTTGGGCTTTTGACATCACTCCGTGGCAATCCTGGCTCCGCCACTGGAACAAACCCAAGTACGCTATGAACACCTTAGGCACAAACATTCTTGTAAAACTATAAAAATTATACTCGTGAGTTCGGCACCAGCATTTATATGATGCAACACAATTAACCATCTTTGTCTTTGGTGCTCGAGTTGTCCTCCAGGTCATCGGTTTCGGAAATGACATATTGAACCGGTATCTTTAGCAAAGCCCAAATCCGGCAATACCCCGACCAATTGTGGCACAACAAAATGTTGTCCCCTATATCGGCATTGTCTTGAGCACCCGTGTTGAAATGAGCAATTGCCTAACTATTGTTCTTTTTTGAAGATGAGCCTAATGACTAGTGATTCACAAATTAGAGTACACGATAAACCTGCCGACTTTTGAGACACTATATGTGCCTAACTTTAAATGTAGCCACCACTTTTAGCCTCTATAGTCTAATCGAGACATGAAGAAATACCAGAACCATAAATCAAATGCCCACCAACACCACTTAAACTTGCACATGCAAGAATGATATTGTTTATTTTGTAGCATACCCAACTTCGTTAGTAATTGTAATAGGAATAACACCTTTAACAAATATGTATATAGCTACTAGTACTACTCCCTCCGACCTAGATACATCTCAATTGAAGTCAACTAATATGGGTCGGAGGGAGTACTTTTTGAAAAGAAATATATAGCAACTTGGTTAAGTCAAGCAAATGATTTTATTCGGGCGGCGCACTAGCAAAAGCAGAGCCATTTTATCCGTTTCCCTTCCGTTTGGTCTGATCACATCACACCGTTTGTTGCATAGAGAGAGGCGAGGGGGAGTGTGTGTGTCGCCCCCGAGAACTCCGATAGTCAGTCACACCCCCACTTCCTTTCTCTCTCCTCACTTTTCCCTTTTTTTACTGCATCCATCCCTCTCTCTCTCTCCCTTCCCCCATGCTTCCGCTTCTTCTTCCCCCCGTCAATCGCGAACCGGATAGAGGATAGATCGGCCCTATCTTTGCCTCCCCATCCCCCGCCGAGCACCGCGGCAGCCGCCGCCCGCACCAGCCGCCGCTCTTGTATGGTAATTTTTTTCCGCTCCATTTCCTGTGTGCTATTCTGGACTCCCTTGACTACTTTCTTGACTCTTGTTTCCTTTTCCCCCTCGCCCGCCTCAGTTCCTCCGATCCGGCAAGCCCAGATGAACGGCATGCCGATCTCCCCGTCCCCGGCAGCTACCGTCGACTGCCTGCCGGCCTCCACGCCCAAGAAGAATGCGGCGGCGGCGGCCGTCGCCGAGATGGCCAGGCACCTCACGGTCGACACGGACGACGCCTTCGCGGGCCTCCTCGAGCTCGCCGCCGACGACGACGCGGAGGGCCTGCTCCGCGCGCTCGACCGCGCGCCCCCCGCCGCCGCCGACGAGGCCGGCCTCTGGTACGGCCGCCGCAAGGCCCTCGAGCACCGCACCCCGCTCATGGTCGCCGCCACCTACGGCAGCCTCGCCGCGCTCCGCCTGCTGCTCTCCCTCCCCTCCGTCGACGTCAACCGCCGCTGCGGCCCCGACGGAACCACCGCCCTCCACTGCGCCGCCTCCGGTGGCTCCTCCTCCGCCGTCGAGGCCGTCAGGCTGCTCCTCGTGGCCGGCGCGGATGCCGACGCCACGGATGCGGTCGGGTGCCGGCCGGCCGACGTGATCTCCGTGCCGCCCAAGATGATTGACGCCAAGATCGCCCTCCAAGATCTGCTTGGCTTCCCCAAGGAACTCGGCGTGCTCCGGGTGGTGACGAGGGCCGCGGGCTTGATCTCCTCGCCCGTGTCGTCGCCCACCGCTGAAGACGCGCGGTCACCGTCAGCAGCTGCCGTGATGCTGATGACGAAGTTCGCCGACCTGCCAAGGGTCGCCACCTCAGAGAAGAAGGAATACCCAGTGGATCCGTCCCTGCCAGATATCAAGAACAGCATCTATGCTTCCGATGAGTTCCGTATGTACTCCTTCAAGATCAGGCCATGCTCCCGGGCGTACTCGCATGACTGGACCGAGTGCCCCTTTGTGCACCCTGGGGAGAACGCCCGGCGCCGGGATCCTCGCAAGTATCACTACAGCTGCGTGCCGTGCCCTGACTTCAGAAAAGGTGTGTGCCGGCGTGGCGACATGTGTGAGTATGCTCATGGGGTGTTTGAGTGCTGGCTCCACCCTGCGCAATACCGCACTCGCCTCTGCAAGGATGGAACCGGCTGCAATCGCCGCGTCTGCTTCTTTGCGCACACAACCGATGAGCTCCGCCCACTTTATGTTTCCACTGGATCGGCGGTACCATCTCCGAGAGCCTCAGCGACGGCTGCAATGGAGATGGCAGCAGCAATGGGCTTGATGCCTGGTTCTCCATCATCGGTCTCGGCAGTCATGTCCCCATTTACGCCACCAAGGTCTCCTTCTGGCAATGGGATGCCACCTTCCTTGGGCTGGCAGCAGCCAAATGTTCCGACGCTGCACCTTCCAGGCAGCAGCCTTCAGTCGAGCAGACTCCGAAGCTCACTTAATGCGAGGGATATGCCTCTGGATGACTACTCCCTGTTGCAGGATATTGATTCTCAGCTTATGAATGATCTGTGCTACTCACGCGGCCTTGGTTCGTCCGCAGGGAATCATGCTTCTCGGACCAAGAGTCTGAATCCTTCCAACCTAGATGATCTCTTCTCCGCTGAGATGATCTCGTCCCCGAGGTACAGTAATGCTGATCAAGGTGCTATGTTTTCACCTTCCCAGAAGGCTGCTATCCTTAATCAGTTCCAGCAACAGCAGCAAGCACTGCTTTCACCAATCAACACTGGGACCTTCTCGCCAAAGTCTGTGGACAACCAGCAGATACCTTCACGCTCGTCTCTACTGCAAGCATCACTTGGGATGTCCTCCCCTGGTAGGATGTCTCCCCGTTGCGTTGAATCTGGGTCCCCAATGAACTCCCACATAGCTGCTGCCCTTGCCCAGCGTGAGAAACAGCTGCAGCAACAGCACCAGCAACAGCAACAGCAACAGCAACACCAGCAGCAGACGATGAGGAGCCTTAGTTCTCGTGACCTTGGGCCTAGTGCGACGAGGAGCCTCAGTTCTCGTGATCTTGGTCCTAGTGCAGCAAGAGCGTCGGCTCTTGTTGGCTCTCCTCTGAGCTCATCATGGTCCAAGTGGGGATCTCCTTCAGGGGCACCTGATTGGGGTGTCGATGGTGAAGAACTGGGCAAGCTTCGCCGATCATCTTCCTTTGAACTGAGGTCAGGTAGCGATGATCCAGATCTCTCGTGGGTGCACACACTGGTTAAGGAGTCTCCACCAGAGAAACAAGTTACCTCAGCTGAATCCATGAACTCTGTTGGACCTTCGCCACTTATGCATCCAAGTGTTAGTAACGGTGAAGGTTCGAGATTGAATACACAGCTGGATGGGCATGACCAAGCTGCAGTTATTGGAGCATTGCTTGAACAGATGCAGCTTGATCAGCAGATTGGTAGTCTAGCAACATAGACGAACAAAACAAGACTGGGAGGTGCAAGAAGTTACTATTCTTAGCTAAAGAATTCGAAGTATTTTTTTTTTGCTTTTGTATTTCAGTTCATTGAGGTGGTCAGCAAGCAAGGATGGATAGCTGAAGGTGGTGATTCAGAGATTGGTTTTCTTTAAATTTTTGGAGGTATACTATTGATGTTCCAGTAGGTTAAAGAGATGAAGGTACCTCGGTTGGGGCTGTTCCAAGGCCGACGCAGGTAGAATCGCACCCCGGCAGCTTCAGTTCATCAGTCAAAGAGTTGTCTATTTTGTTAATTAACCTTGTTAAAAAAGAAGAAACGTATCTGCCCGTATCAGGATTCTTTCCCTTTACCTAGTGGTGTTTATTTTGTTTATTGTTACATGGATACTTGATGTACTAATGGTATAAATGGTTATACCGGGCATGCTATTGTACCAAGTCCCAACATATTTTTTTTCTTCTCTTCATCATTTGTCGAGGACTGTACCATGGCCTTGTTTTTGGTCAGATGTTGAGGCCTCTATAATTCTTGAATTATATTTTGTAATAATGTAAAATTGTTATTGAACTTGCATTGCTATTTTTTTAGACTTGTTGGTCTTGTTCCTCAGAAATATTCCTATTTTTTGTCCATGCCTCTGTCCTGTGAAACCTTGTAAGTTTCTGCAGACTGGTAGATTTCTGAATAAGTGGGCGCACGTGGTCAAGTAAGTTTTGGCACATTTTTATTGGCCAAACGTTAGCGAGGATAATGCGTTGGTTCTGCTGTGAGATTTGTGGAATCTTATCCCAGTTCGACCCTAGATCTTGATTCGAATTCCTGGTGAGTATTCTGAGGACACGTATCCACGATATCATATTCTCGTTGCTTTCTTTGCTAGATTCCCCAATTTCATGATTCGAATTCCTGCACCTATTTAGACAGAAACATGGATTCTAGAACGCCATAATGTCTTCTGGTAAGGGAATGATAATTGTGTTACACCAACATGAAAACTTCAATGACAATATAAGCGATTTCCTTATATTCCACTATATCGTGCTATAGCGAAGATAGACTGGCATTTCATTTCGCAAGACATTGCTCAAAACACCATAGTGTGCTATTTGCAAGCTGCAGTTATTGGAGCATTGCTTGAAAGGTTCACCAGATGAGCATTTCATTTTTCTTTAGTTCACCAGATGAGCCTCTGCCAACTCATCCATGCAACCGTTGGCTTAAGCAAATTCACAAAGTAATTAAGGAAAAAAATCACCTGCGCTACTTAACATTTAAACCTTTCATACATAGCGGCATATGTTATCTTCGTAAGCAGCAGGTGGTTTCCCTGTTCTAAGCACAAGGATCAAAGCAGTACAATACAGCTTCGACATTGATATTCAAAATCAATAACATAAATAACAAAGAATTAATAGTTACCAGGAATATGAATCTATCACCATTTGAAGCAGTAAGTTAACTAATACAATTCAACCCCATTCAAGTCAAATCAAAAGAATAAATAAAAAGTCCTATTAGTTCTGAAAGACAAACTTCAGTGGACCAAGATCAGAAGAGATGAACACTCCAACTAATCTCTGATTGAAAGCATGTATGGTACAAAACAGGCGTCAGTTAACAGTTACCAAAATCCAGCAAGACATCACGACACTTAGTCCGTAATCACTTGGAAGCCCATATACAAAAATGCCACCGCTTGTTTGTTGTCGCGCATGGGGGACATTTGATTTCAGGTCCTGGAGAACACCACTGATCAACCAAAAGCTTACTCCCTCTTCCTGGATTTCTGAATCTTAACATAAGGCAATAACCCCCAGATGTGGATAATGCGTGGCTCCCACCCACGCTGCTGAGCTCGGCAAAACATCAAGAATGTGTTTGCAAAGTAAGAGTTCAAGCCCATCAGCACATGCCACAATGCGTGTCCCTGCGGGTTGATGTACCAGTGCGAAAGCTTCTTACAGAAGATGCGATCAACTAGCCAGCAAACAGTCGCCAGGAATATGGTCAGAACCCACAGCTTCGCGAGCCGCTTGGCAGCCAAGTCTTTCGTCTGTATGTAGTACTTGTACATCCGTGGGATGCACAGAAGGCAGAGGCCAATGTAATGCAGCTTGAATACTACTTGGAATCGCACGAAGAAATGGACTACAGCAAATGCAGCACCATATAGGACAAGGAAAGTAGGCATCGTGCTCCTGTAATGCCAATCTGGTGAATAAAGGACATACAGATATAGGAGGATCTCCCACACCATTGGAGTCTCATCACTCTGCTGTAGGCTGGAAAACAAAAAATGACAACACAAATTAATATGCTGCGTACAGCAAAGCAATACTTAAAATGACCAGAATTATAATGAAGACTTTGGCAGAAGCTAGAGATATGCTGAAACTGACAAGGAGACTAAGAACTGTCTATGATGATCTATAATAAAGCTTTAAACACACAATCCTTGACAGATTATGAAAAAGAGAGGACGAATTTTAGCTTGCACATCCTAGTCTTAGTTACAGCAACTCTACATAGGAAGTATCAGTGACAGAGATAAACCAAGTTACCAATGTGTTTGATTTAATGTAATATGTACATACTAGCAACCAAAGAACATGCAGCACAGTTCAGTGTTGACTAACTAATGGTGGCATCGTATGACAACCAAACCAAGCAAGTTTGCTTTATTCCCACTGACACGGCTAGTTACTACCTCCATTCCAAAACTATAAGACGTTTTGGTAGTCTACCAAAACATCTTATATTTTGGTACAGAGGTAGTAATTTACCAGTCAAATGGCAACCCAGTTACCCTATGCATTTCCCAAGGAGCTTACTTATGATACTATTGAGCAATAGCAAAGCCAAATAGTGAGCGTCGCTGAAATTTTGTCATAAGAAAAACATTCAAAGCAGGCAACATCTCAGCAATGACCATTAGAATAGATGCATCAATTGTGGATGGTCAGCCAGTGCATCGGTACAACTATAATACCCAATCAAGAACTTAGGAATATTCCAAGTAAATCACTGGCTGTTGGGGCATACACGTCAGTATGCAGTCATGAGTTCACGCATCAAATCAGCCAGAGAATTATGAAAGCAAAAAAGAAACAGCACAGCACATGAGAAGCAAAGAAAAATAAAGATGGAAGGATAATAAAAGAATGTACAACTGAAAAAGATCAATGAGAAGTTCATGCCAATAACAAGTTAAAAACCATATTAGCAAGGCATAGTGCATCATATTACTAATATAAACTGGACATAAATTCATGTTACTCCCACCGTCCTGAGAAGGATGTCGATGATCTCTTAAGATACATCCGAATTTCGTCAAAATTGCGACATCCTTTTCAGGACAGAGGGAGTAATAAAATAGTTTAGTGACAATACAAGTAGCAGTTATGTTAACAAAATAGCTTTGGTTCAATCGAGGGATATTTGTTTGCTAGTAAAAGAAACTCTCAATTAAATGAGAATGGCATGACTAAACACATGCAAATTCAATGTAATAATAACTATTCTGAGAATTGCATAACTACAGGTCATACCCTCCCAAGTATTATACTCCCTCCGTTTCAAAATATAATATGTTTTAGTTTTTGTGAAACGAATGTATCTAGACCAAAAGACGTCTAGATACATTCGTTTCACAAAAGCTAAAACATCTTATATCATGAAACGGAGGGAGTAGTTATTAACTGAAAACTTACACAAGTTGCAAGGTTGCATGGAAGATGATACTCCCAATAGAAAGTATCATATTGGATATGTGCAGAACACTGAATCGTTTCTCGAAACGTTGGCGGAGGCAATTCACGAGCCCAATAAGTGCCAAAAGAATGCATGGAGCATTAGAGAGAGTATTGTAGAATTCTGCAATATACGACGAGCGCGCATAATTCTCCTCGCACAACTCCATTGTTGAGGTAACAGGCCCCCAGAAGCTCGCTACCATAGAATCCGTCATTGATTCGTCCATGCTAAGCTCCTGGTTTGTGAAGCTTTCAACAGGCTATGTCACGAGACAGAGTTGGAGGGCACCAAACCAAATACCTGCACCAATGAACATGTCAATTTGTTAGACCCCCTGCGTAGAAGATGTTAAAACAGCAGGTCGCCATTAAGAGACAATCGACTTTTCATCATATATACCTATCCATCCATAAAAGGCAACTATGTTTTTTCCAGTAATGTGCTAACATAAAAAGCTGGCGTGTTCCAAACACCTCTTAGCGCAAAGAAATCTAAGTCAACATCATCAACTGCTCACCACAAGCAGAATTACGCAACGAACTCTTCTACTTGGCATGAGGTGCTAGAAATAAACCTAGGAATTGAACAGAAACCGCAACGACCTTCCTTGCAAGGCGCTCTTACAACAGAATCCACCGGCACCTGCAGATCCCATCAGAGGTAAAAATTCACCATAGAGAAATCCGACCCCGAATCCGTCGACCCACCCCCACCGCCCACGCAACCTCGATCAGGCGTAGACCGAACCCCCCGGCGCACGATTCCGGACAGATCTGCCGCGGAAGCCAAATCGGCAAGCACACGGAGCGCCTGGAGCGCGATCCCCCCTCCCTCGGCTCGGAAGGTAACCGCCAATCCAGAAATTCAGATCGCCGAGAAGCGAATGGGGCCGGATGGAGGCGGAGGAGGGGATCGAGGAGGCCGCCGAAGAGAGATTCCTCGGGGTAGGGTTTTGATTGGAGCAGATCGAGGGAGGAAGGAGGAATCGGAGAGGGCGGTTACCTTGGGGCGGGCGCGCTCGCTCCGCTGGGTAGCCTGTGCCTGCCTTGCGTGCTAGGGCATGGAGGACGGCGAGGTTCGTGGGGGTGCTTCGCTTTTGTTCGCTTGGCCAACCTCTGGCTGGCTGGCTCGCTCGCCCGATCGACCGATCTGTTTTGTCTTCCCGTCGCTTTCCCCCTTTTTTTTTCTTTGCGTATCCTTTATTTTCTTTTCCGTTTTTTAATTCCAGCCTTTTTCTTTGCGCGTTCAAATTCACCGTGGCCCAGTCTGTCGGCCTGGGGTAGGCGTGGGGCCCAACGGAGAGAAGGTGGTGGGGTCGTGCTTCGCGGTGGCCGGTGCTTACTCTGCTCACGTGTGCGTGTGCCGACTGCCGAGTACGACGAGGGGGCCGCTGCTTGTACGCGGTGAGGTCACACGCGTCTGTCTAGCACCTCCGAGAGAGAGATTGCTCTGCCTGCCTGTGCCTGGGCCCTGGTGGCCATCGGTAGTATTTTAACGGTCGCATGCAGATCTTTTGCTTGACACGTGGTCCGTTGCCGGTTTTCTTGCTTTCACATCCGTTTTCCATACGGTGCCTAGAACACGTACTAAGAAAAGCCATGTTAGGGCATGTACTGTCAGTCTTCACTTATAATTGTCATGTTGGATTTTCGCTTAGTTGAAGAAGAGAAAATAAAAAAAGAAAATGTTGTCTTCCTTTAGCTAAGAGATGATTCCTTAAAAATAAGAGAATACTATTTTTCTTCATTGTATCTTATGTCTTTTCTTATCAACTCAATTTCTTACTATAATTAGTCAATTCACATTAATTCTTAGAGATAACAATAAGAGACGATCCATTGTATAACTTATTTTTATTATGTTCTCTAGATTACGTGGAGGGCGAAGAGAAGATCCGCCTTCTCTAGCATTGTACGTGCCCTAGTTTTGTTTAGTTGGGAGAGAGAATTAAGAAAGATAAAGTTGTCTTCTCTTAGTTAAGGGATGATCATTTAAAAATAAGAAAAGACTATTTTCAACATTGTACCTTGTGTCTTCCCTTATCAACACAATTTCTTATTATAATTAGTCAATTCACATTAATTGTTAGTGATAACAATAAAAGATTATCCATTGTATAACTTATTTTTATTGCATTTTCTAGATTATGTCGAGGGTTAAGAGATGACCTGTCTTTTCTAGCATTGTACATGTCCTTACTTATTTTACTCGCTCCCTTGACTTTGTCAACGACCTGGCCCCACATGGTGCCGACAAGGACGCCGACTTGGACGCCCAGCTGGAGGAGGAACCAAGGAACATGCCCAAAATACGAACCAGGCCACCGAGCTGGCTTGCAGCCCACATATAGACCAAGTAAGCCTTTGTAATCGCTGAGTAGTACTTAAGCTTAGGCAGAGGAATAGGTTAATTTTGGCTAGGAAGTAAGAACTGGACGGCAGCGCTGTTGGCTTAGAGATAGGTTGAATCTGCAAAGCAGATCGGCTTGATCTTGTATCGTATCCTGTAATTCAGACAAATCGCCACACAAATTGAGAGTAACCTTACATCTGGCATCAGAGACCTATTGATCTCCACTCTGGATATTCCCCACCACCCTCACGCCACCCGCTTCGCCGCTCGCCGTCGTCAAGCCGCCATGGAGGAGTTGTCGCTGGAGTCACGGGTTGTGTATGATCTTCTGCGGGTGGAGACGCAGGACGAGTACGAATCGCGCTTCCTCACCCACAAGAAGGATATTCTCAATGCAGTTCGCATGTTCGTCGCCGACACGAACAAGTAGCTCCTGGATTTGGGCGCAAATCTCGTCGTTGTCCAATCATCGGTGGGCGCCGAGATTGGAGATGTCCATTCCCATCTTGGTTCGAAGTTGGAATCCCGCGAGGCCTCTCTTAGTGTCGAGATCGCAGGACTCGCCGCTGTTGTTGACTGTGTCGATCGCCCGCTGATGACCCACAAGTATAGGGGGTGTATCGCAGTACTTTCGATAAGTAGGAGTGTCGATCCCAATGAGGAGCAGAAGGTGTTGACTAGTGGTATGGAGCAGAAAATCTCTGTAAATACTTAGCAAACGGATTTTTAGGGGTTTTCTGATAAAGTAACAAAACAAAGTGCAAGTAATAAAGATAACGAACAACTGCAGCAAGTGGCTCAATCCTTTCTTAGCAAAGGACAAGTCGGTGGAAATACTTATAAGGACCAAACATTCTCGAGGACACATGGGAATTCTATCAAGTGCTTTCGCTTCAAATAGCTGAGTACTCTTCTTTGGTGTGTGCTAATGTACTGATGCGTCAGAAACATATCTATAATTTTTGATTATCTATGCTTGTTTAGTATCTACTTTGCTGAACTAGTGCACCTATACACCTAACAAGTGTATTGGGTGTGTTGGAGACACAAGAGACTTCTTGTATCTTGATTGCAGGATTGCTTGAGAGGGAATACCTTTGACCACTTCCTCTCTGAGTTCGATAAACCTTGGGTAATCCACTTAAGGGAAACTTGTTGTTGTTCTACAAACCTCTGTACTTGGAGGCCCAACAACTGTCTACAAGAATAAAAGTGCGTAGACATCAAGCTCTTTTCTGGCGCCGTTGCCGGGGAGGTAAGGTAAAAGGTACTCACATCCTCCGGTGTGAGTGCTCGAAGTTATTTCCTTTAAATTCTGCAATTTTATCTTTTTGTTTCTTGTTTCCACTAGTTAGGCTTAATGGAAAAAAAATAGAGAGCTCTATAGTATCTATCTTGAGTTAGGACATGAAGTGTGTGAAGAGAAAATTAAAAAACCTATGGAGCTTTACTTGCATGCTAATAGCAATGTTATTAGTATGAATTCTTTGGACATCATTGTTGCTAATGCTATGGAAAATTCTAAGCTTGGGGAAGCTAATTTTTATGGAAATGATCTTTTTAGTCCTCCAGCTTTGGAAGATAGCTATTCTATTGCTTATGATGATACCAAACCTCCAATATATGATGATTACAGTGATGAGTGTGATATTTTTAGTCCACCTACTATTGAGGAGAAATTTTTTTGTGATTACAATATGCCTCCTATATCTGATGATTATGGTGATGAGAATAGTAATGATAGCTATTTTGTTGAATTTGCTTCCACTATGATCAATAAGGATGACTATGCTTATGTGGAGAGTAATAATTATTTTATGCATGCGGCTCATGATAAAAATGTTTTATGTGATAGTTATATTGTTAATTTTATTCATGATGCTACTGAAAGCTATTATGAGAGAGGGAAACATGGTTTTATGCATCTCAATAATATTAAGTTTCCCCTCTTTATGTTGAAAATCTTGAAGTTGCACTTGTTTTGCTTTCCTATGCTTGTTGCTTTGTGCTTTCATGACTTGTTTCTTTACAAGATTCCTATGCATAGGAAGTGGGTTAGACTTAAATGTGTTTTTGAATTTGGTTCTTGATGCTCTCTTTTAAATCAATTCATATTTCTTATGTGAGCATCTTCTTAAACTATCATGCCTAACTTAAAGGCATTAAAGAAAAGTACTTGTTGGGAGATAATCCAAGAGTTTTCTTAAGTCTTGGAAGTTATTACTTCAGTAATGACCTCTCCTTATCCTTTTTTTGTTTGTTTTTTGTGCCAAGAATAATCTCTAATGAGAGGGAAGTAAGATTTAGGGAGTTGCTGTCCCGAAACAGTTTTTTGTCCTCCACCATAAAAATTCTTGAGGAGTCTCTATAACTCGGATTGAGCTGAAAATTTACTAATAAATCCACTAGTATGTTAGCTAACTTTAGTTAGTTCAACACTT
Source organism: Avena sativa (assembly GCA_916181665.1). Classification (NCBI taxonomy): domain Eukaryota; kingdom Viridiplantae; phylum Streptophyta; class Magnoliopsida; order Poales; family Poaceae; genus Avena; species Avena sativa. The sequence continues at coordinate 294,817,079 of OV702296.1, forward strand.
TTTTATTTGATCAACAAAAGGTGTTCTAAAAAATGGTTTCTACCAGCTGGTCTATTTTGACAGATTTCTGCCATTATTTGCATTTGCTTCTTATTGATTCCTTTTTGAGTTCTCTTTAGGTGAATTGACCTTTTTGAAGGAGTTACTACAGTAGCTTGTGTTTTTAGTGAAAAGCCTTGTTGTTCCAAAGATTTTCCAGGGGTCTAATATCTTTTGAATAAGCTAATGTTGCTAATAAAGATTGTGTGAAGGAAAAAAATCAGGTGTAGAGAGAGAATGATGCAATGAGATGAAGAATGGACAAAAGCTTAATCTTGGGGATGCCACCATGGTGTCACCCCAAGAAATATCCAAGAGGTACAAGTGTCAAAGCTTGGGGATGCCCAAGGCATCCCCTTCACCAATAAAAAGCTCAGGTCTGTCTAGACACTTCGTTTTTACTGTTTCATGCATAGTTGTGTTGTTCTTGGTGCGTATTAGTTTTTGTTTTTGGTTTTCATTTGCTTAGTTTGCTTGAGTAAGTTGGTTAGTTACACCACACTTCTTTTGGGGAGAGACACACTCTGTTTTCATTGCCTAGAACACTCTAGTTTTCACTCTTATTGTTTTGTGAGTGTTCTCTTTTGCTAGCACTGTGTTTAGCCTTAGTTTTCTTGTGCTTTCAGCTTAGAACTTTTTAGTTCTTCTTTGTGGATTTGTGATACAAGCTCACTGGTCTTTATTGATTATTATCTTTGTGAGTTATTTCAAATAGGTTGATTGGTGTTGGAAAGGTGTAGTAAGTTCTTGCTTGTAAGTGCAAGAGGAGCTTGCATTGACTGTGACTTAGACTTTAGCATGACATGATAGGTCTTGTTTTGACCTTATGCTTAGTGATTATTGCTGTAGAATGAATTGTTCCAAACAATTAGGATTGCTTAATGTGCCTTGTAGGAATCATGCGTTGTTTTAGCATACAAAAGCATAATATTGCGGTATTCTCCTTTGATGCTTTGTTTGGGTTGACTTGGCACATGCTTACACCATGTTATGACTATGACAAGTCACCATAGTCTCTATGATCATTTAGTCCTTGACTTGTAGTACCACTTTATGCTTTGATTAGTAATGTTTTGTCGCTCTGCATGATTATGGTCATTATTGCTCTCTTAGTTGGTTGCTCCCAGTCTTTTGCTAGCCTCCACTTGTATGAGTAAGCTCTACTCATGCTTCCAACTCCCAAGAAACCAAGTTATTACAAAATGTCCACTATAAACTCCTATGCATGGTGTGCTACACCATTCCAAGTATATTCTTGTTTTCAACTATCTTCCAATTAAAAAGTATTTTGTTATGTGAAAACTTAGTGATTAAAGCCCTCACAAACTTGATGGCACATTTTATATTCTTTGCCCCTAATAAACTTGAACCATTGTGTCATATATATTGTATATGCTTGCACTTATAAGTTGCAATTAGCAGAACCGTGCTGTCACGGGGAACGTTTTCAACATTGCACTTGTACTTTGTACTCAGTTGATATCTTGCTCTTTTGTCTATGGATGTCACCGGTGTGAAATAAAGAGGGAACTTGTAAGTTCGTGGAGTTTGTATCCTGTGTTAGAGAAATGTCTGGGCCGCTAGCCTAAGCCATGCCTAATCATGGTGGAAACTTGCAGGATCACCATAGTGACATCTATGAAGCATTCTTCTTATAAAAAAGAGAGACGCATTGAGAAAATAGGAAAGAGAGAAAAAAGCACCATATTCCCATGGTACATAAGAAGATTGCTGAGATGCTCATTGTCTGCTTGCCTTGTCATTTTGGTTATGGGAAAGCTCTTGTACCATATGCAAGGGGTACCCCGTTGGCGGTTCTCAATGAAATGCAAATACTTACAATGACAAAAACTTACATGGGCCCAAAGTTGAGTATGCATGAGGTGTGGCCCTCATATTCAAGGGACTTGAGATTGCCAACTTATATTTCATCAAGCATATACTCCTTCTTTGCCACTTTAACCTTAACCACTTCAAGATGCTTATGATAGGGGCAATGAGGGCTGAAACCTAACAAGTACCATAATTTTTGGAAGCTCTTTTTTTGAAACTTGAAACCCCTGCTTTCTTTATAAAAGGTCTTTCTTCCACCACTATTGACTCTCCACCTTCTACCTTTAGGCACCATTAAGAGAGCATAGTTGTCATTCTTTGTGCAGTGTTCCAAAGCTTATTGATTGATGCATATTGTGATATTACTTATTCTTGTACTACTTGTTTCTAGTCACCCTTGTGAACTTTGAAGGTGTCCTATGCATCTATTTGTTACTCTATGAGGGACAAGCTGATTGCCACTATGCCATGTTTTCTGTATGTGAAACAAACAAACGTTTTTCAATGCATGTTATTCATGATCTTTGTTTGTAGTCTTTCATGTTGCATGCATAGTTACTTTGTCTTACTGTTAGAACTCCATCTTTCATGCTCATGTTTAGAGTTCTTTGATCCCAGCTTTCAATGCTTGCAAATGGTTTGATCTTTATTATAAGGGTGCATGTCACCTTAAAAATTATTCTTTTTATCACTTACCTACTCGAGGACGAGCAGGAGTTAAGCTCGGGGATGCTTGATACGTCGGAAACGTATCTATAATTTTTTATGCTCCATGTTTGTTTAGTATCTACTTTGCTTTGCTTTATCTACACTTTGAGGTGTTTTTATATATTTTCTGGAACTAACCTATTAACAAGTTTCCATAGTGCCAGTTGCCTGTTTTCTTCTGTTTTTGGTTCCATAAAGGCAGAAAATCAATATTCTTGGAATTGGATGGGACAAGAGCCAAAGTCAGTATATTTCCGTGGGGGACACGAATCCAGAAGGAGGGACAGAGAGGCACCAGAGGGTGGCCAGACCCCTGGGCGCGGCCAAGCCTGCCCCACGCCTGGGGAGGGTGTGGGCCCTCTGGACGCCTCCTCGGCCTCCCCTTCGCCTATAAGAAGCCTCTGACCCAAAAACCCTAGGGCATCTAGAAGAAATCCACGAAAACCTCTACTGCGTCGCCGACATCAAAGGGGAGATTCGGGGGACACTATTCCGGCACCCTGCCGGGACGGGGAAGTGCCCCTGGAGCCATCTCCATCGATCTCCACCACCATCTCCATCATCGTTGCTGATTCCCATGATGAGGAGAGAGTAGTTCTTCCTCGAGGCTAAGGGCTCTACCGGTAGCTATGTGTTCATCTCTCTCTCTCTATGCATGATCTTGTGGTCATGAGCTTTGTAATCAAGTAGATCTACCTTGCTACTCAAGTGCTTCATTAGATATCTGCTCTCCCCATGTGTGTGAAAGTGACAGCGTGCACGCCATGGTGGCACTTAGGCTTGAGTCTACATAAATACTCTTTGTGCTTTAATAGATCTATGCTTTTCCCCACGTGTGTGAAAGTGACAGCGTGCATACCGTGTGTGGCACTTTGGCTAGATTGAATATTTGCTATGATTTATATTTGGAGTTGGATGTCTCTATGCAATTGTGGTGTTTGTTGGAACCATCTAGCGCTCAAGGTGATAGTGTGGGGTTATCTAGATTGGGGAAGGCCCTGCCGTGGATTAGAGTGTCCAACAGGAGAGTAGTTAAGAGTAGTATCATGAAGAGAGGATAGTTATATGAGAGAGTGTTCACTAGTGAAAGTATGATCCCTAGGCCTTGTTTTTAAACATTGAAACACCGTTTGCATCTAGATCTGTTGCATGTTTGATTGCTTTAGTCTTTACCTCACCGTCAAGCTATTTTCTGGCACCGTTACCATGTACCGACCTTAATTGGACAAATACATACTTGTGATTAAACCCCCTGCAAGCATCCGTAACTACAGGAAAGTAATTAAGATATAAACCTACCCACAACCTTAAACTCTGAGATCCTACGCTCCCTTATGCAAAGGTGTCCTAACGGGGGTTCGGGTTTCTGTCACTCCGGCAACCCCACAATTAGTAGCCAAATACACAATGCATTCCCCTAGGCCCATAAATGGTGAAGTATCATGTAGTCGATGTTCACATGACACCACTAGAAGAATAGCACCACAACTTAAATACTAAACCATTGAATAATAACTCAACACAGATCCACTAATAACAACACGACTTCTCCCATGTCCTCAAGAACTAGACGAACTACTTACAAGACATCATATGGATCAAGATCAAAGATGATATGGTGATGAATAACAATCTGAACATAAACAATAATCCAATGGTTCCACTCACAAGCATCAACTACAATAGTAATTAACGCCGGTAAAGTTTCCCCTAAGAACTAAAGCAATATCCAACACAATTGTTACAATGGGACGGAGTGGTGATGATGGTGCTGGTGGAGATGATGGTGTGGATGATGATGATGATCCCGATGAAGCCTAGCTTGATGACGGTGTTGATGGCGACGATCTTCCCTCTCCGGGAAGGAATTTCCCCGGCAGAAATCGGTCTGCCGGAGAGATCTTTCTCTCTTGGTGTTTTTCGCCCCGCAGAGGCGACCGAAATCTATGTGTGGTCTCTCCCCTGGTGTTAGGGTTTCGTGAGGAAGATATAGGCGAGAGGGTGGAGTCGGAGGCCAGGCAGGTGGGACACACCTGCCCTAGGCGCGGGGCAAGGTGGGCACGCGCCTAGGGGGTGTGGGCCTCTTGTGGCCCTTCTTTGCCTCCCCTTCTGGATTCCTCAGTCTTTCGGGAAAATATAATTTTCCCATATTTTTCTGATATTTTTCTGATCTTCGCGAAATTGCATCAAAACACCTCTTTTTCCATCAGAATCTAGACTCCGGCAGTCCATCCTCCAAGAATCATCCAACATGCAAAAACAGTAGAAAAGACATAAGTAATACCTCATAATAAGACATACACCAATGAATAGAGGCAAATTATGATATAGAATGGTGATGCAAATTGGACGTATCACCCGCTGTCGAACACTTCGGTGAGCAGGACCCTAGTGTCGCAGCTCTGGAAGCAAGGGGACAACACTGTCGGTCCCGATGGGCATTTCTCTGCAACACCACACCGGGGGCAGGCTAGTGCATCTCACCGGCCTCCTCTGATTGGAGGTATGAACTCCGACCGCAACTCCCTTTCATTGGTTACTTCTGCGTCGGGTGAGACAGTTTCTGATGCATCTGCCTCTGCTCCCCGCGTTGAGCTACCTCAATTCGATGGATCCAACCCAAAGCTCTAGAAATGTCGCCGTGAAGAATACTTTTAGTGTTGGGGAACACCGTAGAGTCATTGGGTTTCTTATAGATCTTCTCAGTTTGCGGGAGCGGCTGCTACATGGCTGGAGGCGTTTTTGACCAAATCTCTACAGGCCGCTTGGGCAGAGTTTGTGCCGCTTGTCCTCGCCAGATTCATGCGTAATGAGCACCAGACCCTTTTGCGTAAGCTTCTACATATCTCTCAGACGAGTACAGTGGAAGATTATGTTTATAGGTTTTTGGATCTTATTGATCAAATTTCTGTGTATGAAACACACTCTGACCCACTGTATTACCTCACCAAGTTTTTGAATGAACTGAAGACTAGAGTGCGTGTTATAGTTGCCATTCAGCAACCATCTGATTTGGATACGTCGTATTTATAATTTTTTATGCTCCATGCTTGTTTTGCACCAATTATCTTATGTTTTTGTCTACACTTTGTGGCATTTTTATAAATTTTCTGGAACTAACATATTAACAAGTGCCACAGAGTCAGTTTCCTGTTTTATGTTGTTTTTGGTTTCAGAGAAACTAGTAAAGAAATATTCTCGGAATTGGACAAAACAAAAGCCAAAGTTCCTATTTTTTCCGACACGACACGAAGTCCGAAGGAGAGACGAAGAGGCGCCGCGAGGCAGCCACACTAGGGGGTCACGCGGGCCCACCCTAGGCCACGCCTGGCTATGGTGTGGCCCCCTCGCGACTCCACCGACCTTTCCTCTCCGCCTATATAATCCCCCCGAGACGAAAACCCTAAGTACCCGATCAGAATTTCACGAAAAAGTTCGTAGCCACCGCCACTGTCGTTCCTAGATCAGGAGGGATCTGGAGATCTTCCCAGCACCCTGCTGAAGAGGGGAGATCATCACGGAGGCCTTATTCATCATCATGCCTACCTCCGGAGTGATGTGTGAGTTGTTTATCCTTGGACTACGGGTCCATAGCAGTAGCTAGATGGTTGTTTCTCCTATTTGTGCCATCATGTTTAGATCTTGTGAGTTGCCTATCATGATCAAGATCATCTTATTGTAATGGTACATGAAATGTGATGGCGCCTTGTTGACGTGGGAGATTCTTTCTTTATTCCCCGACAATGGCGCCAAAAAGACTTGACGATGCTCGACATGGCCCTTTGTTGGTAACCCCAAGTGCAGGGTGTGAAGAGCACAACAACAAGTGTTCCCTCAGTTGAGACCGAGGTTATCGAACCAGAAGAAGGAAGGAAACGTCACACAGGTGTCGCAAACAACATGGATACCTGCACAACACAAACTCAAGACTTTGCCCCAACGAACAGTGAGGTTGTCAAGCTCACCAGTTTGCTATAACAAAGGATTAAACGTATGGTGTGGAAGGTAATGGTTTGCAGCAAGTAAACAAGTAACATTGGAAGATGTATCAATGGTAAAGATTGGACCGGGGTCCATAGTTCACTAGAGGTGCTCTCCTTAGATAAACAACATGGCATGAAGGATAAACAAATTACAGTACGGCAATTGACAGGAACTGAGCAAGGTATAACAATGCAATTACTAGTCAGAAAGATCCTATGAGATTCGATTGGGCAATACTGAAGGGTTTCGCAGCATAGTAAATCAAAAAAATTCTATGGATGCAAAGGGAAAGCCAAGATCTAATCTATGAGATGCAATCAACAAGAGGGATATATGAGATCTTCATACCCTTGAAGAAATCGCACAGCAGAAACGTTCAACAGAACGTGGTTGATGTAGTCGTACTAGCCTTCTCCTTCTCGCGATCCGATCCGATCCAACGCCGCAAGTGGCGACGCCTCCAAGAGATGCACACGTACGGCACCACGACATCTCCTCCTTCCTCGGCCCAGCAAGTGGGGTGGAGAGATATATTGGATCTACAACACGACGGCGTGGTGCAATGGTGGAGAGTTTCTGCGGCAGGGCTTCGCCTACGCGCACTCGGGAGAGAAAGAGATCTGGAGGGCAGCAGGTTGGCGGCTAGGGTTGGAGGAGTGGGGGAAGGAGGGTGCGCCCCTGCCCTCTTTATATAGAGGGTTGGCCGGCCCCCTTGGCCCCTCCTCCAAGCCCTAGGGCGGCGGCCCCAAGGGTTGGAGTGGGGGGCAAGTCTTCCCCCCTTCTAGAAGGTCTCCTAGGGTTTCCTAGGGTTTTTGGCCGGCTGGGCCTATGGGGCCTTGTGCCCCTGGCCCAATGCGGCCAGGGCACTCCCTCATAGGCCCACGTACCCCTTCGACAAGTGGGGCCACGTTGGTCCCACTCCGGAAGCTTCTAGAACCTTCCGGTACAATACCGAACATTCTGAAACAATTCCGAAATCCAAAAAATGCTTTCCTTTATATGAATCTTATTCTCCGGACCATTCCGAAACCTCTCGTGATATCCTGGATCTCATCCGAGACTCCAAACAAAAACTCATAAATCAATTATCCATTCTATCCTAGCGTCGAGACACGTTAAGTGTGTGACCCTACGGGTTCGAGAATATGCAGACATGATCTTCTATCAATAATCAACAACGGGGGTCTGGAAACCCATATTGACTCCCACATATTCATCGATGATCATATCGGATGAACCACGATGCCAAGATTCAATTAATCCCATATATATTCCCTTCGTCACACGATATTTTACTTGCCCGAGATTCGATCGTTGGTATCGGCATACCTAGTTCAATCTCGTTCACAGCAGGTACTTTACTCGTCCGTAATCCGATATCAATTTGTGATTAACTCCTTAACCACGTGCTTGCAAGCGGTGTTGATATCGATTACCAAGTGGGCTCGAAGTATATCTCTTCGACTCGGGAGGGACAAATTCCATCTCGATACATACAACCCAACAAGTACTTTCCGATCACCTGAGAGACACCTTTATGATCACCCTCTCGTAGGATAACGTTTGATGACCTCAAAGCTTTCTTCCAATACGAGGGAGTTGCATTATCTCATGGTCTAAGGAATACAATATTTGACATAAAAAAAACTTCGCAAAGATGAACACGATGACACGATCTAATTGCTTTGCTTGATTTGGGTCTGTCCATCATATCATTCTCCTAATGACATGATCTCATTATTAATTGACAACTCATGTCTATGGTTAGGAAACCTTAACCATCATCAATCAATGAGCTAGTCCATAGAGGCGTACTAGGGACACGGTGTTGTTCATAAACCACACAAGTATCAAAGTTTCCGCTTAATACAATTCTATCATGGAATATAAACTTTATCATGAACAAGAATTATAATAATAACATCTTTATTATTGCCTCTAGGGCATAATTCCAACAGTCTCCCACTTGCACTAGAGTCAATAATCTAGTTTACATCTGGCAACAATCTAACGCCTATGGCACTAAGGTGTTGATCATGTTTTGCTCGTGGAAGAGGTTTAGTCAACGGATTTGCGACATTCAGATTCATATGTACTTTGCTAATCTTCAGATCTCCATCTGATATATAATCTCGAATTATATGAAACTTGCAGTTGATGTGCTTGGTCTTTGGATGATATCTTGGTTCCTTAGCCAGTGCTATGGCGCCAGTGTTGTCACACAATATCTCCAGTGGGTCCAAGGCACTTGGAACCACACAAGCTCAGTGATGAAGTTCCTGATCCAAACTCCTTCACTTGACGCTTCTGCAGCAGCCATGTATTCCGCTTCTACTGTAGATCCCGTGATCACGCTTTGCTTGCAGCTTCTCCAGCTCACAGCTCCTCCATTCAAAATATAAACGTATCCTGTCTGTGTTGGGGATATGCTATATGGGTATCCTAATAACATGTCTCTTATCCGACTAACCCGGGTGGCCCATAGTCGGTAGCATGGCCTATGGCTTGCTGGGCGGCCTAGTTAGGTGGATCCAGAAGGGAGGCCCATGCCGGATAAAGGAAGGCTACGGTGGAGTCTCCAGCATACCCGGAGCCTTGGAGTGCAAGATACACAAGACTAGTGATAGGCGGTGTAGGACTCTGTAACCTGTCCGGCTAGGACTTTTCCCTGTAACCCTAGGACCTGGCGACTATATAAGTCAGGACTATGGGAGCCTTTAAGGCACAATCTCATACGATAACTTAGACTCTCTAGTCACCTCGCACAGCGAACCTATCTCTGTAACTCGGCATATTGCCCTTATAGTGATTTATAGCAGGAGTAGGATTCCGCCACCGTCGTGGAATCTAAACCTGGGTAAGCTGTGTTACCTCGTACCCGTCAACCATCCGCCTTACCCCACGTCTCTAAACACGCACTGTGAGGACCCCTCCATGGCGTACTCGTCGGCAATACAACGACAGTTGGCGCCCACCGTGGGGCAAGAGGCGCTTCAGGCTCTTCAGCGGGCGAGGACCAAGATCTTCGCGGGAATCAGCGAAACCGTAGCCATCGGCCGTGTTCTCTTCTCCGGCAACGTTCCGATCGTCCCTCCTGACAAATTCTAGATCCCGGCGAAGACGAACCCTACGTGGTGTTCGATCGTTCCTATCGGAGACATCCACCTCTTCATCGGCGAAACCGACTCGGGCACTAGTTCCCTGGGATTCGGAGGAGCATCAAGACCCGCACGGACCGCCTACGGGCAGGATACATTCGCGGAAGGATCGATCTCGGATCTCTCTTCAAAGTTCGCCGACAAAGATCAGAAAGCACCAAGGCCCGCACGGACCGCCCACGGGCAGGATACGTTCGCGGAAGGATCAATGTCGGGTCTCTCCTTGGAGTTCGCCGGCAAAGATCGGAAAAATTCAAGACCCACCCAAACCGCCCCTGTGCAGGATATAAAGGTGGAAGATCACTGCAAATCCACCGGCTTCGTCCGTGCGTCTGGACAACAGAGATCCAAGTTCGTCGGCGTGGTTACCATCTTCGATCTAGCACGATGCATTCAGAGAGAGGGTGAAAACCCCCGCGATTACCTGGCCAGGTGGCTCCGCATACGAGCCGATCTAGCCAATTACCCCAATGATGATGCTATCTATCACTTTGTGGAAGGACTGGACCATGGCACGCTTCTCCGACATTCTTTAAGACGGCAGCAGGCGTCAGGACGCCTTACCTTCGAAGGCATGGTGAACACCGTCAAAAACTACGCAGAGGCCGAAGCGGCAGCTCAGACAGCGCTTCCGCTCATTGACGGAGCCCCTCCGATTCAGCCACCGCCACCATCGCCTCCGGCCGCCACCGTCGTAGCAGCACCACCACATCCAGTCATCGTCGAGGCCGCTGCACCTCCACCGCCCGTCATCGAGGAAGTCCTAGCACCCTCCGACTCTATCATTGATGCGCTTTATGCTGATTGCAGTGCAGATTCATAGGAGATAGACTTCAGTCCAGAAGAGCTAGACTCCGCTATGCAGGAGATGGAGGAGGAGTACTCGCGTGACGAGCAAGCTAACAACACCGTCATGTCTCGAGGGGTGTTCGTCACCATTGGGACGACGATGGATGAAGATCAACCAGGGCAAGCTCCGCCTACGGCGCTGGAAAAGGGGAAGGGGCCACTTATTGCTGCTGACGATGATCGCGCAAAGGTCATGCCTCCTCCGCCTAACCCAGTACAGCAGCCGCAGGAACACGGCACCGGCCCGAGCAACAATAACACCGCAAACTTGCCGCCTCCAGCATCCACGTCAGCAGCAGCCCATGTTACTCCAGCTGATAGAGTGATGTACGGCAATCTCCTCGTCGTGCCACTAATCGTTGATCATATCCGAAACATGACTCGGCTTGACGAGAAACGCCAACAGCTGCTGGAGGAGGCACAAGCCATCGCGGAGCAAGGCGCTAAACTAGATCGTGATCTGGTCAACGTGCAGAAGTCCATAGAGAAAGCTAGAGCAATGGAAGCCGAGTACAAGACTCTGCTACAGCAGCAGAAGGCGAAGAAAGCTCTGGCTCGCGTCATCAATGATCCTGGTGTACGGCGCAACCTAGGATGGGCTCCCTCGAAGCCGGCACATGCCAAGCCATACATTGACAGTGAAGGCAAGCAGGTGATGCCCACCCCACTCCTTAACCTCGCTGTCGCCAAGACCCTTCTGGAGCAGGATAGATCGCCTGAGGCAGTAGAACAGGTCTATGACCTAGTGGCCAAGGCGGTAAAGCAGCAGGAAAAGGCCACCTCTCAGAGGCTTGAGTCTAACCCAGCGCTCTGCCGATCTAGCCAGTACAAACCGCCAAGGGATAGATCTCCTCAGGATGTCGGGTCACGGACGGGTTCATCAGAACAAAGACGGAGGGATGCGCGCAACAGGAAGGATGCTATCCCCATATCCTCCAACCACGGAGAAAAAGCCTAACCTCGCCCCCATCACCACCACCCCGACCCCCCCGACGTTAGGAAGACTACAAGGCTCACCATCGTACGGATATGCCCCCAACAAAGTAGTGCGGCATCATCATCCGCGACAACGCGACACAGACCCGTCATGATGAAGAGCGCCACCAAGGACATAAGAGCAGGTCACACCACGACCCTCCATGTCCGACAGGCAACCGCGACAGGCGTGAGGCGTCACAGGAGGGTAACAGCAAGAAGGCTAACCCACCGCCACCTTCGCCTCCGTCGCCGCCAAGCAGTCACCATGGCGGAAGAGGCCCGCATCGTTCACGCAGCCCATCCCCTGTTGACAACAAGAAGAAGAACCCGGAGCCGTACGATGCACGTTCACGGATCGATAAGATCCACGAGGCCCGGGAAGGACCATAACTGGGACCACGTTGCTTTGGACATGCAATACGGTCCGCAACTTACCCCAAAGGTTTCCGGATTGACAAGACCATCAAGCCCTATGACGGCACCGCCAAGCCTGCCACATGGTTGCAGGACTACGGCAGCGTAGTGGAGATTTCTGGAGGCAACCACAACGTCACCGTCAAGTACCTCCCGTTAATGTTGGTGGGCATGGCCCGTCAATGGATCGACGACTTGCCGGAAAGATCTATCTACAACTGGCTAGATATGCAAGAAGCATTCACCAAGAACTTTGAGGGTACATACAAGCGTCCCTGCACTGTGGGCGATCTATAGCGGTGCGTGCAAGAAAAAGACGAGACATCTCGCGCCTATCTCTCCTGCTGGCTGGATATGAACAATTCCTGCGCAGGAGTGCACGCTCAGACCACCATGGACGCCTTCATCGACGGGTTGGAAAGGGGCACGTTGCTCCGACATAAGTTGAAGCGCTTGCAGGACAATCATCAGCTTGACTGAATCAGATGATTCAGTTAGCTAGTGAGTTCGCAGCTGCCGCTGACGATGCTCGTGGCTCTTTGCCGGCAACGGCCGTTCCAACCCAAGCTCGGAGGAACAGCAGTACAAAGCGGAAAACCGCTCTAGAAGAAAAGCAATCTACCGACATGGTCGCTATGACTTTTGCAGGACGAGGAGAAGGCGGACAACGTGGCCGAAGAAGGGGAGCGGGCCGCGGGCAGCAACGAGGAAGTGAAACCACCTCGGCGCCGCTCCGCGTTCCCCAAACCTACAAGGAGTACCGCGATATGTCGTGCCTCGTACACCTCGACGCCAACGGCAAGGCCACCCATACCAATCGACACTGCAAGTTTGTCAACGACCTCAAGGAAGACCCGGAGTCCGGCTACAAGCAAAGTCGGAAGAACAGACCGCGAGGCAAGGGCAAGGGGAAGAAGAAGGAGGAGGAGTCCAAGGATTCAAGTGACATGGACGAGGACATCGACCCCAAACACGCTGCCAAGAGCGACGACAAGGGCAAGAACCCCTTCGCAAAGAAGGCCCCAGTCTACCACACTTTCCTTGGCACCCCCACCGTCCGACAACAGAAGACCTCTCTAAGGATCCTGGTGGCCACTCTTCCCCCAGTTCCCCATTACCTGCGTTGGTCGGAGATTCCAATAACTTGGGACAGGACGGACCACCCAGACCTTGTGCCCACGGAGAACCAGTACGCCATGGTCATCAACCCATTGATTGACGGCGTGGAGTTCACCAAGTGCATGGTGGATAGTGGAAGCAACATCAACATCATGTACCTGGATACACTGCAGAAGATGAACTTGACGGAGGCAAACCTAAGGCAGACCAACACCGTTTTCCACGGCGTAGTTCCTAGTCGGGAGGCTCGGTCCCTTGGGTGCATTACACTTCAGGTAGCCTTTGGCGACGTTAATAATTACCGCCAAGAGCGCATGACCTTTGAGGTGGTCCCCTTCAAGAGCGTGTACCACGTCATATTCGGCCGCGACATATTCCACATGTTCATGGCCAAGCCATGCTTCGTCTACAACAAACTCAAGATACCTGGACCAAACGGAGTCATCACCGTATCCGGAAGCTTTACCAAGGCAAGGGACTGCGAGATCAATGAAGCAGCCATTGCAGAAGCTGTCCTCTACAGCGAAGAATTCAAAGAGGTCCAGAGCAAGGTCAATGACTAAGAGATGCCCGCATCGAAGAAGCAGAACTCCGACTCCGCTCCTTCGTTCAAGGCCGCCATCAAAACCAAGCCGGTGGAACTTGTGGTAGGCGATGCCTCCAAGACCGTCGCAATTGGGACGAACTTGGATCCCAAATAGGAAAGCACGCTCGTCGAGTTCCTCCATGAGAATAGGGACATCTTTGCCTGGCAACCTGCCAACATGAAAGGTGTACCTAGAGAACTCGCCGAGCACAGCCTAAACATAGATCCAAAATGTAAACCAGTGAAACAACCTCTACGACGCTTCGGAGATGAGAAGAGACGCGCCATTGGCAAAGAGATAGCTAGGTTACTTAAGGCTGGGTTTATCCGAGAAGTCCTTCACACCCGATGGGTGGACAATCCTGTACTTGTCCCTAAAAAGGGAACCAATGAATTAAGAATATGCGTTGATTACACCGGCTTGAACAAATCATGTCCCAAAGATCCGTTTGCTTTGCCTCGCATTGACCAAGTCATTGACTCGACGGCTGGCTCAGAACTTTTGTGTTTTCTCGATGCATACTCAGGATACCACCGGATCAAGATGAGGAAGTCGGACCAATTGGCCACTTCGTTCACTACCCCATGCGTGCCCTTTGGGCTGAAAAACGCAGGTGCTACCTACCAGCGGACAATGCAACGTTGCCTCCACGACCAAATTGGTCGGAACATTCACGCCTATGTGGACGATATCGCGGTGATGTCTAAAAAATCAAACGACTTAATCTCCGACTTGAAAGAAACCTTTGATAATCTCCGGAAATACAACATGATGCTCAACCCTAAGAAGTGCGTCTTCGGGGTTCCAGCCGGCAAATTATTGGGCTTCATCGTTTCCCAGCGCGGAATCAAGGTCAACCCAGAGAAAATCAAGGCCATCTTAAACATAAACCGTCCGACATGCCTAAAGGACATTCAACGACTAACAGGTTGTGTTGCAGCAGTTAGTCGGTTCGTCAGCCGACTTGGAGAGAAGGTTTTGTCGCTGTACAAGTTGCTAAAGAAGGCGGACAAATTCACATGGAAGGACGAGGCAGATGCAGCATTGAAGCAACTCAAGGATATTCTTTCCTCAGCGCCCATCCTTGCAGCACCCGAGCCTGGTGAGCCCCTGTTAATTTACATGGCGGCTACCAACCGGGTTATCAGCATCATCGTCGTTGTAGAGCGGAAGGAACTAGGCTATGAGCACGGAATTCAACGACCAGTTTACTATGTAAGCGAGGTCTAGACGGAGTCCAAGCAGCGTTACCCGCACTACCAAAAGATAGCTTATGGGGTATTCCTCGCTTCTCGAAAGCTGAGGCATTACTTTCAGGAGCACCCAATCATAGTGGTGAGCAAGACTCCACTGTCCGACATTATCAATAACAGCGACGCTACATGAAGGGTCGTGAAGTGGGGCATTGAACTTGCCGCCTTCGATATCACCTACAAGAGACGCGACGCTATCAAGTCACAAGCCTTGGCGGATTTTATTGCCGATTGGACGGAGATGCCAGATGCTACTCCGTTGCCAGAACCAGAGTACTGGGTGATGCACTTTGACGGATCAAAGTTGCTCAACGGCTCGGGGGCTAGTGTATTGCTACAGTCACCAACAGGAGATAAGCTACACTACGTTCTGCAGATCCACTTCGAGGCTACAAACAACATGGCGGAGTATGAAGCACTCATTCACGGACTACGTGTAGCCAAAGATATTGGCATCAAGCGCATAGTTTGCTGTGGAGATTCCGACTTGGTTGCCTAGCAGGTGGCTGGCACCTGGAATGCGCGGAACCCTATGATGGCGGCATATCGAGACGAAGTGGACGAGATAGCCAGGAGTTTCTTGGGCTACGAAGTCAAGTATGTGCCTAGGGAGCAAAACGAGGCAGCTGATCTGCTATCTAAACTTGGATCAGGGTGCAAGCGAATTCCGCCAGGAGTTTTCCTAGAGCATCTACGCACACCATCCGCGAAGGGCGCCGACATCGACAACCCGGATAGAGCTGACTCTTTCGTCAACATGGTGACAAAGATCCCTCCGGCTTGGACAAAACCGTTCATGGAGTATCTCGAACACGGAACTTTGACTGACGACGAAGTCGAAAGACGGCAAATAGTATGACGAGTAAAGGGTTATACCATAATCAATAGGAAACTCTATAAAAGGAGCACTACTGGTGTATACTTAAAGTGTGTTTCCCAGCTAGAAGGTATGGAAATCCTGTGCGAGATCCATCTCGGAGATTGCAGGCATCACGCCGCTCCCCGATCATTGGTCGCAAAAGCCTTCCAGCAAGGATTCTACTGGCTGACCGCGAAGGCGGACGCCGACAAGCTGGTTGAGACATGCACGGGATGCCAGTATTATGCCCGACAACCACATGTTCCTGCTGAAGAATTGCGAACAATACCAATAACTTGTCCGTTTGCAGTCTGGGTGCTAGACATGGTGGGGCCATTACAGATGGCACCGTGTGGATTTACGCATGTGCTTGTAGCAATTGACAAATTCACCAAATGGATAGAAGCTAAACCCATTAAAAAGCTTGATGGGGCAACTACCCTCAGGTTTGTCCGGGATCTAGTGGTGAGATTTGGTCTCCCACATAGCATCATCACCGACAACGGAAGCAACTTATCACTCGGAGAAGTGGAGGCCTATTGCTGGGACAAAGGCATCCGACTTGACCTTGCATCTATGGCACACCCATAATCCAATGGTCAGGTTGAGCGAGCCAATGGATTAATTCTGCAGGGAATCAAGCCACGTCTTGAGGCACCGCTACATAGAGCAGCTGGAGCCTGGGCGGAACAATTTCCATCTGTGCTGTGGAGTTTACGAACTACACCCAACAGATCCACCGGCTACACCCCATACTTCATGGTATATGGAGCAGAAGCCATCTTACCTTCCGACATCCTCCACGATGCACCAAGAGTTGCCGCCTACGACGAAGATGACGCTGAAGAATCCAGACGCCTAGGTGTGGACCTTCTCGAGGAGGAACGCGTTTTGGCATGCCAAAGATCCACCATCTACCAGCAGAAGCTACGCAGCTACCATAGTCGCCATGTTCGGCATCGCTCGTTTAAAGAGGGGGATTTGGTGCTCCGACTTAAGCAGAAGAAGTCGCACAAATTATCCCCGCCATGGGAAGGACCGTTCATCGTAAGCAAGGCGCTGCTCAATGGGTCTTACTATCTTGTTGACAATCATGAACTCAAGGATAGACCCAACGAGGATCATAAGCGTAAGCGACGTGACCCGGATGATGACTACCCGGAGCTTGATCGGCCATGGAACATAGCACAGCTACGTCCTTTCTACACTTAGCATTTTTTATCTAATTGTGTACCTCTTATATGATCAATGAAATAAAGCTCTTTGGTTCACTCATATTGCTGAGTCTTTTACCTCCTTTAGTGTTCATTTTTGGATCATGTAAAACCTTTATGCACAAGTCTTGCGTTTTGCACTTGTAAAAATTCCGCCTACGGGCGTTAGCTTAAGTTTTCTGGTCTACACGTTCTTTGTCGTTTTTATGTGGATTCTGGAGTAGTGACTTTTGGCACTTGTTGTCGGCGATTTTGTGTTCGGGTTATTGACGGTGCCATTGTGCATCATCACCTAAGCGCATGGTTCCGACAACGAGTCTTCCGACTCACGAAAAGTCAAGCATAAGAACCAGAGTAATGGATAAGCCAACACTTGCTTAAAAAATATATACATGTTGGGAATTAGTTCTTAAGTAGCAGGACATAACAATCATTGTTTTCCGCCTTACGTTACATCACCAAGTTTTCAGTGCACACACCAAAGGTGAAACTAAGATTACAAAGTGTTTTTCATTCTTTGGGCGCAGGAGACTTGGAGGTAGCATCGTGACCCGCCAGAGAATCACCCTCAACGTCGGCGCTGTGATGAGACTCGGAGGAATCTTGGTTGACGCTGTCGATGGTGTTCCTGGGCACGAAGACGTCAACATCCACCAACTCGGCAACTCTGGTGTCATAACCCGCGAGTGATGACAGGATGGCTTCGTGATCAATTTCCTTGCCGTCATCATCCACGTCGGGGATGCCAGAGGTTGCTGTATCGATGTCGGCATCATCGTAGTGTGCCTTCACCATTGACAGCGCCATCCTTGCGCCAGCCCGTGCACATGAAGCTTTCCAGCTCGTGACACGCTCGGGGGCTCGGCGCAGAATCTCCGAGTACTTCGTCACGGAGTCTGAGGCCTTGATATATATCTGGAGGGGCTTGGCAATCTCTTTGGCTTGGGTGATGGCGGTGTTGATGAAGTTGCCAGCAAGAACCATGCATTCCTTGTTCGAAGGAGGCGAGCGGGTTAAACCCATAGGAGCTGCAAATTCCGACAAGGAGCGCATGAGTTCAATAAACTCTAAGTATCTAGACTATAGAAATACAAGGCGGAGGAAACTTAATGAAGATGCTGGCCTTGGCCTGCCAAAGGGTGTCCGCCAGGGATTCCTTCTCTTGTTGGAGGAGCTTAAACGCCTCGCTATGGCGATGGTTTTGCTCATTAGCAGCTTGCTTCTGATCCTTTAAGATCACAAGCTCCTCCTTCAAGCGATTGATTTCCACGGTGGCGGAATCCTGCAGGGCTTTCATGGAATCCTCGTGCATCTTCAGCACCTCTTCCCTCTCCTTCTTAAGGATTTTGTTCTCGCTGTCCAGCTGCTGGATGTGCTTGGACTGCTCGACAATATCCTTGGCCTTGGCGACATGTTCTGCAAGTCAGAGAAAACAAAGTACACAATAAGTACTCGGAGATTATGGGCACAAAAATAAGACGGAAATGCGCAAAAAAAATAGACTCTTGTTTTTGATGATCTGTTCCTTCAAGATGGCAGTTTTACCCTTTTCGGCTTCAAGATCTGCGCGCATCTTCTGATACTTGTCGTTGGCCATGCCCCTCCGAGCATTCTCGTTTTGTGAAAACAAGTATAAAGTTAAACCGTTGTTTGGTCTACTTAGAGCATCTAGTCGGAGATTTTCCACCTAGACGCTCGGGGGCTACAGCGAGAGTTTTTAACTTAGCAATATGCTTAGCTTTTCTTTAAGCATCTAGTCGGAGCTAATTTAGTTCTCGATTAGAATCTTGGGGGCTACAATATAAAGTTTTTAACTCTGAATCTGCTTAGCTTTTCTTTAAGCATCTAGTCGGAACTAATTCAGTTACAACTAGAGGCTTGGGGGCTACAGCATTGAAAATTATAAACACTGCGTATGCTACTCTTAAAGCATCTAGTTGGAATAGTATGTTCCATCTAAATGCTTGGGGGCTACAGTGAGAGTTTTTTCTAACTTAGTCACTCTTAGAGCATATAGATACAAAACCTATGGTTTTCGTCTACATCCTCGGGGGCTACAGTGGGATACTCATAAGAAATGCAAAAGGCAAAGTAAAAACATACAAGTGCAATAATCTTGAGGTTTGTAGCACTCTCGGCTAGCAGCTTGCCGAAGGAAATGCTATTTCCTTGCAAGATATCCGCTTGTCGGAGTAGCTCCTCAAGACCGCACGTCGGAGATGATGGTACTCCTCCAGGAACCATAGTTGTGTTACTCGGCGTGAGCGCCGGGTAAACTATCTTCGGAAACTCAAAAGGTTTCTGGGGAGTAGAGGCACCGCCTTTGGCAGAGGTACCAGCTCCCATCACCGCCTTGCCGCTACTGATGGCATCCTTAGCCGGAGCTTCAGCCATTTGTAGAGCAGCGCTCTCCTGCGTCGCCTGCTCTCCGACAACAGCGAGTTCGGTAGAGGCGCCAGAATCCACTTCCATGGCGGAAGGGCCTGGTGCCTTCTGGACTTGAGAGCTTGTCGGAGCAGAGGAGGTCTTGACGGCAGGAGTAGTGTAACGCCAAAAAAAATTAAAATTTAGAAATTGATTGTTATTTGATTTTGTGCATCATCATGACATCATCATGCATAATTTATCCGTAAACTTATTTTATCAAATCATATTTTGTTTTACTAAATATCCAATTAAACCCGTCTCTCGTTTTTATTTTAAAACTAAAACAAATAATATTTTTCGCAGCAAAAGCTTTTCTCGTTTTATAAATAAAATTAGGCTAAAAGCCCGTCTAATGTTTTGGCCTAAAACTAGTCTCATCTAGTCTACTTTGGACTAGATAAATAATCTTTTCCCTTTTCTTTCACTCTAAACCCTAACCCACAAATCTTATTTTCTTTCACTCTAAACCCTAACCCACAAATCTGAGATATAGATCGAGGATCCTTTCCGCCGCCGTTCTCTATTTTCTTTTGCTGTGTGAGACATCAGCCAACCTCGATTTTCCCTGGTTGCTTCCTCTTGGTCTAGATGCGAACACACGCACCGGCCCTGTCACATTTCACACCACGCAGCGGCACACACACGAGACCAACACACGCGACGCCACACCACCACACACACACTCACCCCACGCGCACTGCACCCAAGACGACACACGCTGCAACCACCCATCGGTGGACACACGCACGCACTCAGGCCCGCAAATCTACACGCACGCGACGCGGTGACCATCACGACATGGAAACCACCCGGGGCCACCTGCCCCTGACCCAATCTCTTGATCATGTCGCCCTCTCCACCTCCAGACGCGCGTCGCCACCTCTGGCCGCCCTCCTCTCTCGTCTCCCATCGATCGGTCCTAGCGCCACCAGCCTCCTCCCAACCGGCGCCGCGTCCAGGCTCGCCTCATCCCGCACCGTCGGCCAGGTGCTGCCCCGCGCCCTGCTTCCCGCCTTCTCCCCTCACGCCCTTGTCCCTGCTGCGCCGCCGTGGTGCTCTGCCTCCAGCCCTGCTCGACAGAGCCCGCGTCGGCCCTGCCTCCACGCGGGCACGATCTCGCCAGGTCTGTAGCGCCACCGTCCTCTCGTGCTCCCTGCTGCCGACCACCGTCCTTGCCCTTGAGCTTCACCGCCTCACTCTCTCGTTGGCGCCCGTCCGCAGCTTGAGTTTCCTCGCTGCCGGCCGCCTCTCGGGAGCAAGTCGGCGCCTCTGACATTCTCACCATGGCTTCCCTGGCTCTTCATCACGGCAGCCCTGTCCGCCGCCCTTCCGCGAGCCGTCTACGACTCCTCCCTCCAGCAGCCGCGCGTCCTCGTCCTCGGGACCGAGCTCTGCCCCGTATCTGCTAGTTCTGGCCTCCGTGCTCGGGCCCGAGTGTGCCCTCCTGCGGGCCCGCGTGCAACCAAGCCTCTATCTCCGTCGCCATGGGCACTCAGCTCGCTTGCGAGGCCCTCGCATTTGACCACAAGCATGCCCCTTCCCGTTTTCTTCCAAGCTGATGCCCCGCGCGTTCAAGGTGTTCGACAATATGCCCGTGTGTTTGCCTCGGTAGGATATACCGCGAGGATTTGTGATGTGGTGCCAATTCATACGTCAACATGAAGATGATGCTCGCGTAACCGCAAGATGGAAGTCGGTACCCCAAGACCTCCGTCCTGGAACCGGAGCCGGTGCCCCAAGATCTCCGACATGGAACGCCGAGTTATTCTTCATGGAACCTGAAGACACCAACCCCGGAACTCGAAGACCGGTCCGTTCGAACCCAAGACCTTCTAACACTAAACGTGAGACTCCTATCCAACGCCCCTATTTTCTAAAAATGATCTACAACTTGTAGCATAGTAAATTGTACCTGTCTGCATACATGTCATATTGTGGTTTTGGGATAAATAGCAATTCATCTAAATTAAATATGGAGCATATATGCGAGTTATTCTTGTCTTATATAGACTCCATCTAACTCGTGTAGCGAACCGATGCCATGTCTTTCCGTGCTGATCAACATTTAATTTGTGGGATAGATAAATAACTTGAACCTTCTATTTAAATGTCGGGATCCCGATTCCGCTTAATATTGCTAAGTTAGGCCGCATATTGCCATGCCATGCATCATATCATAAACATGTCGGATCTTCCGCCGTATTATTAAATATTGCATCGGTTGCTTTTTCTAGTGTTTGCTTCTTCACCGGATAGGACGATGAGTTGGTGTGAGATACGACAAGCCTCCGGCTACCCGACTTTGTCCCACATGCGTGCATTCTCCCCCTTCTACGTATTTTGCATTTATAGTCTTTACTTCTTCCAATTGATCTATTGCTATCCTTATTGTCGATGCTTTAGTACTGTCCCCTTTAATTACCTGATCCACTATATTGCCTTGGCCATCCTATTGCCTTGTTTGATTAGCTAGCCTTGTCCTTGCGAGTCGTAGGCATGCTTAGTATTGCTTTCATACAGGTGGAACATGATACTCGAATATTGATGGTGATAAGATAATTAAATATGTGATGTGGGTTATGGTTATGGTTTCACCTAATGATAAGGCCCCGACAGGACCACCTTTGGGAACTGCTTGAGCCGACCTAGGACCCGTTCGTTCTACGATACCAGTTCTGAGTTGATCGCGCTAACCAAACGTGGGGGCCTCTGGGATCCTCCCCTCAACTACCGGCGCTATTCGTATATCCAGAGGGTTATAAAATTGGTTTTCCCATTTGGTGCATACGCATAATATGTCCTTGGACATGGGTTGGGTTGTGATATTATTTTGGTGGACTGCCATGGCTTGCATTGCATAAAATTGGGATATCGTGCCGGAGGTGGGATGGAGCTCTACAAGTTATCTTCCGATCATCGCCTGGCCATAGACTCAAACGCTGTGCCACCTGGAGAATCAGCTATATCTCTTGTGTGGGTAAAACACAGTAGGTGATGCCTCTGGATATGCGCGTAGTTATGGGACAGTTCTTGTTGTGAGATTCGGATGGCACGCGTAATATGTTGCCTGATGGGTTGAGCATGCGTTTGGATACAGTAGTGCACCCTTGCAGGGTAAATCTTTTCGAGAAGCCGTGTGTCCACAGTTATGTACGCCTTAGGAGTACAGTGTCATGATCATAGACAACGCCATTAATGTTTTGCCTCTAATAATATGATTAGTAATTAGTCTTATCAACTAAACCCTGCTTAACTAAAATTGCCACTGTGTGTTCCGCTAGAGGACTTCCTCTACTGGTCTTCAAGGGGGAAATCTTCGGATGGGTTATGTTTGGTGTTATAATATTGTTACCGCATAGCGCTCTCTTATCTCGCTCTAATAGCCAAAGTTGTAGCATGTCTCTATAAGTTAGATAGTGCAAGCTTTGCTGCCGCTGAGCCCATCATACCTATGTAGGCGAGGACCGCCGAATTCTAGTCTCGCCATGTACTGGCCTCAATACTGGCCGCTCTCTTTCTGTTTCCTTTGCCCTTTGTCGGCGCACTTTTGGCTTGACAGGTATGTGATTGACGACGTTAGCAAGGTGACCCTTCCGGCTTGGCCTGGGCAGGGTTGGACACCGCTTGGTTATTCTTCAGGACTCTTAGTCCCATTTGGATCTTGTCCGTACTCGGATACTATCTTGCTGTCTTCTTGAGTTGTATCTTCATATTGTACCTTTTGTATTCTTGACTCGTTGAGTCGTTGTTATATATAAGTTCTTGTGGACTCTGTTGTAAACTACTGTGATGTAACTACTTGTATTCAAATCCCACCCACACGAAAGTGTCTGGTGGGCGTCTTTGAATTGCTTCTATGCGGATTTTGGCGAGAAATGCTGAGATCTGCATAGACCCGATTCGAGGGCGTTACAAGTGGTATCAAAGCAAAGGTTTACGATACCCCACTGGTCCAGCCTGTAGGTTATCCTTGCCAACGGCCGTTGCCTAGTGTCAAAACTATTTTTGCTACAAATGCGTTGTATAGATTTGATTAGCTCTGATTTTACTTCTTACCTCCATTCTTTCTCTTCTTACCTTTGCGTGTTTTAATCTTCTCTCTTACCTTTGTTCAAGTCTAGGATTATCGTGGTTGGGTCTTCCGTCGTACCTTTAGGGTTTCGTTTTTCTCCTTTTGTAACGGTGGACCTACATGTGGATTTCATTCTACTTGACATCTCTTCCTATGTTTTCCGGTGTCCTGCAACTTTCTGCGATGACATCATCTATCTGAATTTTTGTTAATACCGATTGTCAAGATCTTCAGTTTGAATTCCGAGAGTCTGGTTGCACGATCCTTCTATTCATGTACAAAGTAATGCTTTGGGTGCGGGATGGAGTAGCTACCATACCACTACTCTTATCATTCGCTCTTGTATATTGATAGGTGGAACCATGCAATTTTACTCCTTTCACAAAAGTTAGAGGTGGCCTTAGCTTTGAGACCTTTACTTCCGCCTTTGCCTCTTCGGCGTGTTCTTCCGAAGAACGTGAGCAACAACCTTGTTAGTGGTGTCGCGACTGTCAACCCGACGCAAAAAGATCCGACCATCAACCTCTCCCTTCCCTGATGTCTTTGCTTGGATCTCGGGACGCGATCCTTGTTAGTGGTGTCGAGTTGTAACGCCAAAAAAAATAAATAGAAATTGATTGTTATTTGATTTTGTGCATCATCATGACATCATCATGCATAATTTATCCGTAAACTTATTTTATCAAATCATATTTTGTTTTACTAAATATCCAATTAAACCCGTCTCTCGTTTTTATTTTAAAACTAAAACAAATAATATTTCTCGCAGCAAAAGCTTTTCTCGTTTTATAAATAAAATTAGGCTAAAAGCCCGTCTAATGTTTTGGCCTAAAACTAGTCTCATCTAGTCTACTTTGGACTAGATAAATAATCTTTTCCCTTTTCTTTCACTCTAAACCCTAACCCACAAATATCCTTTTCTTTCACTCTAAACCCTAACCCACAAATCTGAGATATAGATCGAGGATCCTTTCCGCCGCCGTTCTCTATTTTCTTTTGCCGTGTGAGACATCAGCCAACCTCGATCTGCCCTGGTTGCTTCCTCTTGGTCTAGATGCGAACACACGCACTGGCCCTGTCACATTTCACACCACGCAGCGGCACACACACGAGACCAACACACGCGACGCCACACCACCACACACACACTCACCCCACACACGCTGCACCCAAGACGACACACGCCGCAACCACCCATCGGTGGACACACACACACACACTCAGGCCCGCAAATCTACACGCACGCGACGCGGTGACCATCACGACATGGAAACCACCCGGGGCCACTTGCCCCTGACCCAATCTCTTGATCCTGTTGCCCTCTCCACCTCCAGACGCACGCCGCCACCTCTGGCCACCCTCCTCTCTCGTCTCCCATTGATCAGTCCCAGCGCCGCCAGCCTCCTCCCAACCGGCGCCGCGTCCAGGCTCGCCTCCACCCGCGCCGTCGGCCAGGTGCTGCCCCGCGCCCTGCTTCCCGCCTTCTCCCCTCACGCCCTTGTCCCTGCTGCGCTGCCGCGGTGCTCTGCCTCCAGCCCTGCTCGACAGAGCCCGCGTCGGCCCTGCCTCCACGCGGGCACGATCTTGCCAGGTCTGCAGCACCGCCGTCCTCTCGAGCTCCCTGCTGCCGACCACCGTCCTCGCCCTTGAGCTTCACCGCCTCACTCTCTCGTTGGCGCCCGTCCGCAGCTTGAGTTTCCTTGCTGCTGGCCGCCTCTCGGGAGCAAGTCGGCGCCTCTGACAGTCTCGCCATGGCTTCCCTGGCTCTTCATCGTGGCAGCCCTGTCCGCCGCCCTTCCGCGAGCCGTCTACGACTCCTCCCTCCAGCAGCCACGCGTCCTCGTCCTCGGGACCGAGATCTGCCCCATCTCTGCTAGTTCTGGCCTCCGTGCTCGGGCCCGAGTGTGCCCTCCTGCGGGCCCGTGTGCAACCCAGCCTCTATCTCCATCGCCGTGGGCACTCAGCTCGCTTGCGAGGCCCTCGCATTTGACCACAAGCATGCCCTTCCCGTTTTCTGCCAAGCTGATGCCCCGCGTGTTCAAGGTGTTCGACAATATGCCCGTGTGTTTGGCTCAGTAGGATATACCGCGAGGATTTGTGATGTGGTGCCAATTCATACATCGACATGAAGATGATGCTCGCGTAACCGCAAGATGGAAGTCGGTACCCCAAGACCTCCGTCCTGGAACCGGAGCCGGTGCCCCAAGATCTCCGACATGGAACGCCGAGTTATTCTTCATGGAACCTGAAGACACCAACCCCGGAACTCAAAGACCGATCCGTTCAAACCCAAGACCTTCTAACACTAAACGTGAGACTCCTATCCAACGCCCCTATTTTCTAAAAATGATCTACAACTTGTTGCATAGTAAATTGTACCTGTCTGCATACATGTCTGCATACATGTCATATTGTGGTTTTGGGATAAATGACAATTCATCTAAATTAAATATGGAGCGTATATGCGAGTTATTCTTGTCTTATATAGACTCCATCTAAATCGTGTAGCGAACCGATGCCATGTCTTTCCGTGCTGATCAACATTTAATTTGTGGGATAGATAAATAACTTGAACCTTCTATTTAAATGTCAGGATCCCGATTCCGCTTAATATTGCTAAGTTAGGCCGCATATTGCCATGCCATGCATCATATCATAAACATGTCGGATCTTCCGTCGTATTATTAAATATTGCATTGGTTGCTTTTTCTAGTGTTTGCTTCTTCACCGGATAGGACGATGAGTTGGTGTGAGATACGACAAGCCTCCGGCTACCCGACTTTGTCCCACAGGCGAGCATTCTCCCCCTTCTACCTATTTGCATTTATAGTCTTTACTTCTTCCAATTGATCTATTGCTATCCTTATTGTCGATGCTTTAGTACTGTCCCCTTTAATTACCTGATCCACTATATTGCCTTGGTCATCCTATTGCCTTGTTTGATTAGCTAGCCTTGTCCTTACGAGTCGTAGGCATGCTTAGTATTGCTTTCATACAGGTAGAACATGATACTCGGATATTGATGGTGATAAGATAATTAAATATGTGATGTGGGTTATGGTTATGGTTTCACCTAATGATAAGGCCCCGGCAGGGACCACCTTTGGGAACTGCTTGAGCCGACCTAGGACCCATTCGTTCTACGATACCAGTTCTGAGTTGATCGCGCTAACCAAACGTGGGGGCCTCTGGGATCCTCCCCTCAACTACCGGCGCTATTCGTATATCCAGAGGGTTACAAAATTGGTTTTTCCATTTGGTGCATACGCATAATATGTCCTCGGACATGGGTTGAGTTGTGATATGATTTTGGTGGACTGCCATGGCTTGCATTGCATTAATGTTGAAAAATAGAGCAATTTACCAAGCGAATTATCCATAATAAACGCTAGATAAAACATGATTAGAGTAATAGGCAATATACTAATCATGTGAAATAGCGAATACAAATTAAGGCACATAACCAAACAAACTGCAAGGCATAAAACTTTGGATATGATCAGAACAAGATTGAGAAAGAAGATATACACGGCAGTAGCAGAAGAACAACCGCCGGCGTTGGAACCGTCGTTGGCCATGTCGTCGAGAAAGAGGGTGCTGATGTCGGGGAAGAAGTCCTCGTCGGGGAAGACGTCGCCGCAGTCGCTATCTGGGAGGGATTTCGTGACGAAGCCAGTAGTCGCGCTGATATCGCTCCCCAAAAACCTTATCGCCCTTCTCCCGTACAGGACTCGAAGCAGCGGGGTCTCGGAGGCCTACTGTCCCGGCTAGCGGTGCACGCCGCAAGACGGGATGGGGAAGATCTAGGTAGCGCAGTGCTCTGGAACTGGAGGCGCAAAGGATGTGTGACAGTGTATCTGAGAGGAGGCGCGACCTCTCTCTCTTATAGGCACAGAGGGGAGCAGAAGATGGAACGAATGGACGGGATATGAACCGAACAGGCGGTAGCCCACCATACAGCCTCCACTCAATTCGTATTAAAAGTCCATTCAAAGCAAACGTTTCAGCTCATATTAAAAGTCCATTCAAAGCAAACGTTTCAGCTTCTGTACATCTGTTCATATACCATTCATGCGTGGCAAAATAAAGCTCGGCTCGGCGAGATTCCCGCAACCCGCGGCGCGTGCGCGCATCGTGACGAGGCGAGGCGAGGCGTGGAGAGGCGAGCGAGGAGGAGGAGCGCGCGTGTGGAACTCTCTCCTTCTCCTTCTCATCCTTTTACCAAGTGGTAGGATAGATCACCTTATAAGCTGGTCCAACTTTCACTCAACTAGCAATGTGGGACTAAACATGCTCTTGCCTTGCATGAATGGGCCAAATGGGCCTCTAGGATTTCAGGAATTTATTGGCAGCAAAAATTCCAATAATCCCCCACCAGATCCCAGAGGCACATGAAGTTTGCCTTTGGTTCCAAAACATTGTTTATGTACCGGTACTGTAGTGGAGACTGTTAAGTTGAACTTCCACCTAGAGCTTTATGTTATACTAGGCCGCAACTTGTACAGTGGACTATGCCTTGAACTGCAAGTTTGCTGCAAACCTAGCTTCACAAAAAATCTTGACCGATACTAGGCTACCGTGGGACTTCCCCGCGGGTGGAGCTTATACGTCATACTCCATGACCTTTCATGAGTTTATTAGAGAGCACCCTACTCTCATAGACTGCGACGTTTTAACAGTCAGACTCATATAGGTGTGTTCTTCAAAAGATGTTCTGCAGGACAACATCTTTGCTTAGGATAAGCCACTTAGAACACATTAAGATAATAAATCAACCTGCCGTGCAGAATAGAAAAGTATTGCATCTTTATGGAGTGGTGTTTATTAAAGTAGGGAAACTTTCCTCTCAGCTAACCAACAGCTTGTCTCCCAATTCTAATTCACGGGATCTACGATCACATAGAGTGGTTTACCACTGTGGAAAGCTCAAATTATGGGTCTCATACCCATCTCCTTCGATGCATTTTCTATCACGTTGCGTGATAGACCCTTTGTGAAGGGATCTGCCAGGTTCTTAGATGTTTGGATATAATCCAATGTAATAACTCCGGAGTTTCTCATTTTCCTAACAGATTTTAGTCTCCTCTTCACATGTCTTGAGGACTTCATATTATCCTTAGAACTATTCACCTTAATAATCACAGTTTGATTATCACAGTTCATTGGAATTGCGGGCATAGGTTTTTCAACCACAGGTAAGTCCATCAAGAGTTCACGAAGCCACTCTGCTTCAACAGTGGCCGTGTCTAGTGCTATGAGTTCTGCTTCCATAGTTGACCTCGTTAAGATGGTCTGCTTGCAAGACTTCCAAGAAATAGCGCCACCACCAAGTGTGAAAATATATCCACTCGTGGCCTTTATCTCATCAACATCAGATATCCAATTTGAATCACTATAACCCTCTAGTACCCTCGGATACCTGGTATAGTGTATGCCATAGCTCGCAGTGCCTTTTAGATATCGCATAACTCTCTCAAGAGCATGCCAGTGATCATCTCCTGGATTTGAAACAACTCGACTGAGTTTGCTTACAGCAAAAGCAATGTCAGGTCTCGTGGTACTAGCTAAATACATAAGCGAGCCAATGATTTGAGAGTATCTTAGTTGGTCTCTAGCATTTCCTCGATTCTTTCGAAGCAACACACTAGGATCATACGGTTTGACGTCGCTATACCCGAAACGACTCAAGATCTTTTCCACATAGTGGGACTGAAGCAGTGTAATCCCACCATCATCATCTCTCAATAGCTTGATGTTCAGGATGACATCAGCTACTCCCAGATCCTTCATCTCAAAGGAACAAGATAAGAAATCTTTGACCTCCTTAATTGCATTAAGGTTGGTTCCGAAAATCAGTATGTCATCAACATACAAACAAAGGATGACTCCCTCACCCCCACCATGGCGATAGTATACACACTTGCCAGCTTCGTTTACAACAAAGCCTGCAACGGTTAAGGTTTTATCAAATTTTTCGTGCCACTGCTTAGGTGCTTGTTTAAGACCATATAAAGACTTCAGTAGCTTGCACACTTTTCTTTCTTTACCATTTACTACAAAACCATCTGGTTGATCCATATAAATTTCCTCATCCAACTCTCCATTTAGGAAAGCCGTCTTAACGTCCATTTGATGAACGAGAAGACTGTGTGAGACAGCCAGAGATAGTAGTACTCGAATGGTGGTCAACCTTGCTACAGGTGAGTAAGTGTCAAAGAAGTCTTCACCTTCCTTTTGGGTATAACCCTTGGCCACAAGCCTTGCCTTGTACTTCTCAATATTACCATCAGGCCTTAGTTTCTTCTTAAACACCCATTTACATCCTATAGGTTTGCACCCATAAGGACGATCAGTGATCTCCCATGTTTCATTGGCTAAGATGGAATTCATCTCACTATGAACAGCTTCCTTCCAGTAGTCAGCATCAGGAGATGCATAAGCTTCTGAAATGGAAGTGGGAGTGTCATCGACAAGGTACACAATGAAATCATCACCAAAAGACTTTGCAGTCCTTTGTCTCTTGCCCCTTTTAGGAATTTCATTATCATCCTCCTTAGGACTTTCAGAGTGTTCAATTGGAATGGTAGGTTCAGAGAATATAGCAAATTCCTGATTAGATGAACTAGGTATCTCCGAATTTGATGAGTTAGGTTTATCCTTCATTGGAAAGATATCCTCAAAGAAAGTCGCATCAGCCGACTCCATGATTGTACCAACATGAATGTCAGACACTTCAGATTTTACTATCAAGAATCTATAGCCAATGCTATGAAAAGCATAGCCCAGAAAAACACAATCAATGGTTTTTGGTCCAAGCTTGCACTTCTTGGGGATTGGTACATTAACTTTTGCCAAACAACCCCAAGTACGTAAGTAAGAGAGTTTTAATATTTTCTTCTCCCATTCTTCGAATGGAGTAATTTCTTTGTTCTTTGTGGGAACTCGGTTTAGGACATGACACGCGGTCAATAGTGCCTCCCCCCACCATTCTGTTAGAAAGACCCGATGTATCTAACATGGCGTTAACCAAATCTGTTAGAGTATGGTTCTTTCTTTCGGCTACTCCATTTGACTGGGGTGAGTAGGGAGGCGTCTTCTCATGAATTATGCCATGTTCCGCACAAAAGGAATCAAACTCGTTGGAAAAACACTCTCCACCACGATCAGACCTAAGCCTCTTAATCTTTCGATCAAGTTGATTTTCTGCCTCAGCTTTATAGATTTTGAAGAAACTCAAAGCCTCATCTTTTGATTTCAGAAGATACACATGACAATATCTCGTAGAGTCATCGATCAAAGTCATGAAATATTTCTTCCCACCTTTTGTCAACACACCATTCATCTCACAAAGATCAGAATATATGAGCTCTGGTGGTGTTAAATTTCTCATTTCTGCAGTCGTATGTGACTTGCGAGGTTGTTTAGCTTGCATGTAGACTTGGCACTTAGATCCCTTAACAGTTGAGAAATCAGGGATTAAATACATTTTGGCTAGCCATGTCATACAACCAAAATTAATATGACAAAGACGAGAGTGCCAGACATTTGATTCAAAATTTGTGTAAATATGATTAACAACTTTATTACAAATGTATGATAGAGATAAGCGGAACAAGCCTCCGCACTCATAGCCTTTACCAACAAAGGTTCCATACTTCGAAATTACAAATTTATTGGACTCGAATACAATCTTGTAGCCATCTCGACATAGAAGAGATCCGCTAACAAGATTTTTATTTATTGAGGGAACATGATGCACGTTCTTCAGGCACACGGTCTTTCCCGAAGTGAACTTCAGATCGACCGTACCAACACCATGAACAGAAGCATGCGAGCTGTTCCCCATCAGCACGATTTGAGTCCCTCTGACCTGATATGAAGAAAACATGGAAATATCAGAACAAACATGTACATTAGCGCCCGTGTCAATCCACCAATCAGGAGAATGACATAATGAAAGAACAGTAGGTAATATACCATACCCAACATCTTTCATCTCAACGTCGCCCATGACAACATTAGTAGTCTTGCTGCCCTTCCCATGCTGACGCTTGTCAAAGCGGTTGGGACAAGCAGGAGCCCAATGATTAGGATCACCGCACACATGACAAGCACCTTTCCTCTTATCAGTCTTCTTCTTGAAGCTGGTGGACTGTGAGGCCTTGTTCTTTCCATCGAACTTTCCTTTGTCATCAAACTTGCCTTTGTTCTTGAACTTGTGAGACTGGAAGCTCATTTTCTATACCAGGTTGGCATTAGAACCTCCCTCGGTACCTCGAGCACGTGTGTCTTTTGCTCTCGCCTTCTCTTCCACATCAAGAGTCCCAATGAGATCCATCACGGAGAACTCTTGTCTCTTGTGCTTCAGAGAAGTAGCAAAATTCCTCCATGACTGGGGAAGTTTGGCAATGATGCCTCCGGCAACAAACTTGTCCGGTAACACACAAGTGAAGTGCTCAAGCTCCCTGGCAAGTGACTGTATCTCATGAGCCTGCTCCACAATGGGGCGGTCCTCAACCATCTTATAGTCATAGAATTGTTCCATGACATATAGTTCACTGCCAGCATCGGAGACTCCAAATTTTCTCTCGAGCGCATCCCACATATCCTTGCCATTGCTAAATGATAGATATGAATTGACAATTGTCGCCAAGAATGCTGATCAAGGCAGCCTTGAAAGTGGTATCAAGTTTTTGGAACGCCTCTTCCTGAGCGGGATTAAGTTCTCCCTCAGGTGCGCCATAGATGGCGTTATAGCAGCTCATGGTCTGAAACTAGACCACTGCTCTCGCACGCCATCGTTTGTAATTGACACCTTCGAACACAGGTGGCTTCATAAAAGCAACAAAGCCACTTGGGGCAAATTGCCTGAAATAAGGTTTTTGGATTATTGAAAAATAGAGCAATTTACCAAGCGAATTATCCATAATAAATGCTAGATAAAACATGATTAGAATAATAGGCAATATACTAATCATGTGAAATAGCGAATAAAAATTAAGGCATATAACCAAACAAACTGCAAGGCATAAAACTTTGGATATGATCAGAACAAGATTGAGAAAGAAGATATACACGGCAGTACCAGAAGAAGAACCGCCGGCGTTGGGACCGTCGTTGGCCATGTCGTTGAGAAAGAGGGTGCTGATGTCGGGGAAGAAGTCCTCGTCGGGGAAGACGTCGCCGCAGTCGCTATCTGGGAGGGAGTCCGTGACGAAGCTAGTAGTCGCGCTGATAGCGCTCCCCAAAAACCTTATCGCCCTTCTCCCGTACAGGACTCGAAGCAGCGGGGTATCGGAGGCCTACTGTCCCGGCTAGCGGTGCACGCCGCAAGACGGGATGGGGAAGATCTAGGTAGCGCAGTGCTCTGGAACTGGAGGCGCAAAGTATGTGTGACAATGTATCTGAAAGGAGGCGCGGCCTCTCTCTCTCTTATAGGCACAGAGGGGAGCAGAAGATGGAACGAATGGACGGGATATGAACCGAACAGGCGGCAGCCCACCGGACAGCCTCCACTCAATTCGTATTAAAAGTCCATTCAAAGCAAACGTTTCAGCTCGTATTAAAAGTCCATTCAAAGCAAACGTTTCAGCTTCTGTACATCTGTTCATATACCATTCATGCGTGGCAAAATAAAGCTCGGCTCGGCGAGATTCCCGCAACCCGCAACCCGCGGCGCGCGCGCGCGTCGTGACGTGACGAGGCGAGTCGAGGCGTGGCGAGGCGAGCGAGGAGGAGGAGGAGCATGCGTGTGGAACTCTCTCCTCCTTCTCATCCTTTTACCAAGTGGTAGGAGAGCTCACCTTATAAGCTGGTCCAACTTTCACTCAACTAGCAATGTGGGACTAAACATGCTCCTGCCTTGCATGAATGAGCCAAATGGGCCTCTAGGATTTCAGGAATTTATTGGCATATAATAAATGGGCTGGGCCTATTTAGGCAAAAATTCCAACAATTAAATCGGGATATCGTGCCGGAGGTGGGATGGAGCTCTACAAGTTATCTTCCGATCATCGCCCGGCCGTAGACTCAAATGCTGTGCCACCTGGAGAATCAGCTATATCTCTTGTGTGGGTAAAACAC
Organism: Avena sativa; assembly: GCA_916181665.1. Lineage (NCBI taxonomy): Eukaryota > Viridiplantae > Streptophyta > Magnoliopsida > Poales > Poaceae > Avena > Avena sativa. Next base: position 294,850,656 of record OV702296.1, read on the forward strand.
AGTAGGTGATGCCTCTGGATATGCGCGTAGTTATGGGATAGTTCTTGTTGTGAGATTCGGATGGCACGCGTAATATGTTGCCTGATGGGTTGAGCATGCGTTTGGATACAGTAGTGCACCCTTGCAGGGTAAATCTTTTCGAAAAGCCGTGTGTCCACGGTTATGGACGCCTCAGGAGTACAGTGTCATGATCATAGACAACGCCATTAATGTTTTGCCTCTAATAATATGATTAGTAATTAGTCTTATCAACTAAACCCTGCTTAACTAAAATTGCCACCGTGTGTGTTCCGCTAGAGGACTTCCTCTACTGGTCTTCGAGGGGGAAATCTTCGGATGGGTTATGTCTGGTGTTATAATATTGTTACCACATAGCGCTCTCTTATCTCGCTCTAATAGACAAAGTTGTAGCGTGTCTCTATAAGTTATATAGTGCAAGTTTTGCTGCCGCTGAGCCCACCATACCTATGTAGGCGAGGACCGCCGAATTCTAGTCTCGCCGTGTACTGGCCTCAGTACTGACCGCTCTCTTTCTGTTTTCCTTTGCCCTTTGTCGGCGCACTTTTGGCTTGACAGGTATATTGACGACGTTAGCAAGGTTACCCTTTCGGCTTGGCCTGGGCAGGGTTGGACACCGCTTGGTTATTCTTCAGGACTCTTAGTCCCATTTGGATCTTGTCCGTACTCGGATACTATCTTGCTGTCTTCTTGAGTTGTATCTTCGTATTGTACCTTTTGTATTCTTGACTCGTTGAGTCATTGTTGTATATATAAGTTCTTGTGGACTCTGTTGTAAACTACTGTGATGTAACTACTTGTATTCAAATCCCACCCACACGAAAGTGTCTGGTGGGCGTCTTTGAATCGCTTCTATGCGGATTTTGGCGAGAAATGCTGAGATCTACATAGACCCGATTCGGGGGCGTTACAAGTAGCAGGGGCGATGGCGGGGGAGGAGTCGTGATGCAGCATGTCCTTGATATTTCTAGAAGCCCCCAAAGTTTTGGAGGACTTCTTGAGGCTGGTCATGGCTTTCTTCCTGAAACGTGCAAAGTGCATAAGTACAGGAACAAGACAGATAAATAGACAATGTCGGAGAATGAGAGGCTTACACTAGGGGGCGCTTTGGAAAAAATCCCGGTGCCTTTTCTCTTTTCCGCCTCCAGGGCGGCGGTAGTCTTCTTGGAGGCTCCACCCTCCGTCTTCTTCTTCTTCCTCCGTCGGCAGCGTCAGAGGTGGAGCTCTTCCGCTTTCGCGCCAACGGGACATCATCGTCAGACACGACCGTGACTTCCTTCATCTTTGGATCATAGATTTGGGCAGCCAGGTTGACCTCATCTAGATCGCTAAGCTGTTAAGTGAGAAATCACCATGTTAGATAAGATGGTATTAGCAAGACGGAAAAACTGGAGCAATGTCATACATGGAAAATAAATATCTACCTTTGGGCACTTGCCGTCTACGAACATGTCGTAGGTGATGGTGAAGCCACGCTTCTTATCCTTCACCTTGACGATGTCCTTAAGGTGGAGCTTGACGGAGTCGCTCGAGAAGTTATCCACGGAGATCCGGAGGGTATCCCTTCGATCACTGGTGTACTCGTGCATGAACTTCGCGTGGTGCTGCAGAGGTTGGATTCGCCTGATGAACCAGCACATGGCTAGGTCCAAGCCGGTCAAACCCGTCACTACGAACCATCCGATCCGCCTTATTGCGCGAGAAGCATCGAGGTCAGAGGGAAGGGAGGCATGGGATCTCCATGTGGAAACTTCAGCGGCGGCTCCATCCACGAAGTCCGGGTACGTCACTTCTTGGCCCACCAAAGGAATGTCGAGGTCGTAGAAGTACGTCCTCTGCCAGTTCTTGCAGGATTCGTGGCCGACGATGTCGTGGAACCGCCGGCCAGGACGAATCTTGAAGCTTATGGTGCCGCAGTTTCTAAGCTCCTCCCTACTATGTCCGGCTTCACGTTTGACGGTGAAGAAGTACACGAACAAGTCTAACCTAGGCCTTATCCCTAGGTAACCCTCACAAAGTGCCGCGAAGTTGCTAAGCACTAAGATGCTATTGGGGGAGAGGTTGTGGGGTTGGACCTTGTAGTGGTTCAAGACGGACAGAAAGAAGTGGGAGATGGGCAAGGAAATGTCGCGTACCAGCTGAGCCTTGAGGTACACCTTTTCTCTGACTTGGGGAGAAGGTGTCACCTCGCCGGCCGGCGTCGCCCGCCAGGCGAGCCCCTCCGTCGCTGGGAGGTAGCCTTCGGCGACCATCTCCTGGATGTCGCGGTCGGTGATGTCCGAGCCGCGCCAGTCGCCCTTGTGCGAGTCTGGCTCTTCTTCCAGTGGTTCCAGCGCCGCTAGATTGTGGTCGCCGCCGGTGGTCTCGATCACCGCCGATGTGGGGATGACCAGGCCCTCTGGGGGCACGACGACGGAGCTCGCCGGCTTTGCCGCGACTTCGCCCGACGCCACCATCGATGGGGAAGAACTGCTGCTGGCCATGGAGTGGTGGAAGGAGGCGACTAATGCAGAGGGATGCTAGGGTTTTCGAGGTTTCTCGCGGAGAGCTCGAGGAGGCGTGCGGCTAGAGGAAGAAGACGATGACGCGAGAGAATGAGGTAAAAAGTGGCAAGTGTCCCACAATTACTATTTATCATGCTCTGCGTCAAGATTCGTGCACCTAATCGGACGGTTGCCGCGTAGACGACGTGTTCGTGAACGTGCGCGGTAATTTCGCCACGTCTCCAACCGCCGCCGCCAACGGTTTCTATCGCTCGCGCGGGGAAATCGGATATGATTGCGTTCTCTGCATGTGTGAGTTACGAGGCGTCGCTGACCTAAGCCTACGTCGTCATAACTGACATGGGTAGATGAGTCGTCGCATCGAAGATTCCGGCATGGACGGATTTAATCCGACTACGGAAGAGTACGATGGAAGATTCAGCATTTCTTCGGCTTACGAACCAAAGACGGAGAAAACCTTGCAGGGTTCTTTGGAAGGACTACAAGATATTGCTTGACAATTTGCCGACATCCATCTAGACAGAGTATTCCACGTGAAGAGGCAAGACGGCGCAAGATCTCGGAGTTCTCCGGGGGCTACTGTTGGGGATATGCTATATGGGTATCCTAATAACATGTCTCTTATCCGACTAACCCGGGTGGCCCATAGTCAGTAGCATGGCCTATGGCCTGCTTGGCAGCCCAGTTAGGTGGATCCAGAAGGGAGGCCCATGTCGGATAAAGGAAGGCTATGGTGGAGTCACCAGCGTACCCGGAGCCTTGGAGTGCAAGATACACAAGACTAGTGATAGGCGGTGTAGGACTCTGTAACCTGTCCGGCTAGGACTTTTCCCTGTAACCCTAGGACCTGGCGACTATATTAGTTGGGCCTATGGGAGCCTTTAGGGAACAATCTCATACGATAACTTAGACTCTCTAGTCACCTCGCACAGCGAACCTATCTCTGTAACTCGGCGTATTGCCCTTATAGTGATTTATAGCAGGAGTAGGATTCCGCCACCGTCGTGGAATCTGAACCTCGGTAAGCTGTGTTACCTCGTACCCGTCAACCGTCCGCCTTACCCCACGTCTCTAAACACGCACTGTGAGGACCCCTCCATGGCGTACTCGTCGGCAATACCACGACAGTCTGAGATTTAGAATCATCCTTGTCGGTGTCGAAACTAGCGTCGACGTAACCTTTTACGACGAGTTGCTCATCACCTCCATAGACCAAGAACATTTTTTTAGTCCTATTTAAATACTTTAGGATGTTATTTATGGCTGTCCAGTGTTCCACTCCTGGATCACTTTGGTATCTGCTCGTCAAACTAAGAGCATTGGACACATCCGGTCTAGCACACAGCATGGCATACCTGATAGAACCTATGGCCAAGGCATATGGCACTTTGCTCATAGTTTCTCTATCGTTTACTGTAGCTGAACACTAAGCCTTGCTCAATATCTTACCTGACAACATGGGCAGTGAACCTTTCTTTGCCTTATCCATTCTGAACCTTTTCAGAACTTTGTCTAGGTATGTACTTTGGCTTAAAGCTATTAGGCGTCTTTGTCTATCTCTATAGATTTTGATGCCTAATATTAAGCAGCTTCTCCTAGGTCTTTCATTGAAAAACATTTATTCAAATAACTCTTCACATCGTTAAGCATATCAATGTCATTTCCAATAATCAATATGTCATCCACATATAGTACTAAAAATGTCACTGAGCTCCCACTCACTTTCTTGTAGATACAAGCTTCGTAGAAATTTGGAACAAATCTAAAGCTCTTGATCACTTGATCAAAACAAAGGTTCCAACTCCGAGATGCTTGCTTCAGTCCATAAATGGAACGTTGAAATTTGCACACCTTATCAGCATCCTTAGGATCGACAAAACCTTGGGGCTGCATCATATACAACTCTTCATCAATGTTGCCATTGAGGAACGCAGTCTTGACATCCATCTGCCATAATTCATAATCATGAAACACAGCAATTGCTAATAAAATCTAAATGGACTTAAACATCGCTACGGGAGAGAAAGTCTCATCGTAGTCAACACCTTGAACTTGTCGAAAACCTTTCGTGACAAGTCGAGCTTTATAGACAGTAACATTACCATCCACGTCCGTTTTCTTCTTGAAGATCCATTTGCACTCAACGGCCTTTCGGTCGCTAGGAGGGTCCACCAAAGTCCATACTTGGTTTTCGCTCATGGATCCCAATTCGGATTTCATGGCCTCTAGCCATTTCTCAGAGTCTAGGCTCATCATCACTTTCTCATAGTTCGCAGGTTCACTGTTGTCTACCAACAAAACAGTTAAGACATGGTTGTCGTACCACTCAGGAGGGGCACGTGACCTTGTCGACCTGCGACGTTCAGCAGTAGCATGGTTCGAAGTTTCATGATCCTCATCATTAGCTTCCTCTCTTGTTGGTGTAGGCGGCACTGGAACAATTTCAGGTGCTGCGCTACTCTCCAACTCGAGAGAAGGTTCAATAACCTCGTCTAGCTCTACCTTCCTCCCACTCACTTCTTTCGAGAGAAACTCCTTCTCAAGAAAGGATCCGTTCTTTGCAACAAACACTTTGCCTTTGGATCTGTGGTAGAAGGTATACCCAATCGTTTCCTTAGGGTATCCTATGAAGACACATTTCTCCGCTTTGGGTTCGAGCTTGTCCGGCATCAACTTCTTGACGTAAACTTCACATCCCCAAACTTTAAGAAACGACAACTTAGGTTTAGCACCAAACCATAGTTCATACGGTGTCGTCTCAACGGATTTAGATGGTGCCCTATTTAAAGTGAATGCAGCGGTTTCTAATGCATAACCCCAAAATGATAAAGGCAAATCTGTAAGAGACATCATTGATCGCACCATATTTAATAGAGTTCGATTCCGGCGTTCAGACACACCATTGCGCTGTGGTGTTCCGGGTGGCGTGAGTTGCGAAACGATTCCTCTTGCTTTAAGATGCGTGAGAAAATCATAACTCAAATATTCACCTCCACGATCGGATCGTAGAAATTTAATTTTTCTGTTACGATGGTTTTCCACTTTGTTCTGAAATTCTTTGAACTTTTCAAACGTTTCAGATTTATGTTTCATTAAATAGATATACCCATATCTACTTAAGTCATCAGTAAAAGTGAGAAAATAGCGATATCCACCGCGCGTCGAAACACTCATTGGTCTGCATACATCGTTATGTATGATTTCCAACAAGTCCGTTGCTCGCTCCATTATTCCGGAGAACGGGGTTTTGATCATCTTGCCCATGAGGCACGACTCGCACGTGTCAAATGATTCAAAATCAAGAGACTCCAAAAGTCCATCAGAATGGAGTTTCTTCTTGCGTTTTACACCAATATAACCCAGACGGCAGTGCCACAAATAAGTTGAATTATCACTATCTACTTTGCATCTCTTAGCCTCAATGTTATGGATGTGTGTTTCATTGCTTTCGAGATTCAGAAGAAATAAACCACTCACAGCAGGTGCATGACCATAAAAGATGTTATTCATATAAATAGAACAACCATTATTCTCAGATTTAAATGAATAACCGTCTTGCAATAAACACGATCCAGATATGATGTTCATGCTCAACGCAGGCACATAATAACATTTATTAAGGTTTAAAACTAATCCCGAAGGTAAAACTAAGGAGAGCGTGCCGACGACCATCACATCAACTCTTGATCCATTGCCAACGCGCATCGTCACCTCATCCCTCGCCAGCCGCCATCTATTCTGTAGCTCCTGTTTTGAGTTACAAATATTAGCAACTGAACCAGTATCAAAATACCCAGGCACTACAAGGAGGGCTAGTAAGGAAAACATCAATAACATGTATATCAAATATACCTTTGATGGTGCCAGCCTTCTTGTTCGCTAAGTACTTTGGGCAGTTGCGCTTCTAGTGACCCTTGTCCTTGCATTAGAAGCACTCAGTGTCCGGCTTAGGTCCAGACTTGAGCTTCTTCTCAGCAGGGGCAACGCGCTTGCCGCTGCCTTTCTTGAAGGATTTCTTTGCACCCTTACCTTTCTTAAAGCTAGGGGGCTTGTTGACCATCAACACATGATTATCTTTCTTGATATCCACCTCCGTAGCTTTCAGCTTAGCGAAGAGCTCAGTGATCATATCAGTGGAACCAATCTGATTGTGAGTAACTACAAAACCTTTGTAGCTAGGAGGAAGTGATTGCAGAAATCTGTCAATCTTGAGCTCTTCTGGAATCTTGCAGTCCAGTTGCTCAAGACATTGAGTGTAGCCCGACATCTTAATGGCGTGCTCATAAACAGAACTCCCTTCCTCCATCTTGCAGTTAAAGAATTTCTCAGAGATCTCATATCTCTCAGAACGGGCCTGAGTCTGAAACATGGTTTTCAGTTCCTCAAGAATCTCAAAGGGCCCGACGAACTCCTCATAACGATTTTGAAGGTCCGATTCCATAGCAAACAACATGGTGCTCTTAATCACACCATAACCATCTTTGCGCGACTGATAAACAACTTTTTCATCAGCCGACACATCTATAGCAGGGGCGTCACCTAGCGCTTTCTCAAGGACATAGTCCTTTTGTTCGCCAGCGAGAATGATTCTTAGATTGCGGAACCAGTTGGTGAAGTTAGACCCATTGTTCTTAAGCTTTTCTTTCTCAGCAAAAACGTTGAAGTTGAAGTTGGACTTAGCCATTTGATCTACAAAATTTGCAAGTACAATTTAGACTATGTTCATGATAACTAGTTCAACTTAATCAAATTACTAGATGAACTCCCACTAAATTCAACATCCCTCAAGTTGTTTAGTGAACATGATCCAAATTCACCACACCTAATCCAATCTTCACGAGAAGAGGTGTGGTTTCAATGGTGGACAACAAAGTGTCGATCATATCATTCATATGACTCATGCTTAACCTTTCAGTTCGTGTGTTTCGAGGCCATGTCTGTACATGCTAGGCTCGTTAAGTAAAACCCAAGTATTTCCGCGTGTGCAAAACTGGCTTACACTCGTTGTATGTGAACGTAGAGTTTATAGCACCCGATCATCACGTGGTGCTTGAACACGACGAACTTTCACAATGGTGCATACATAGGGAGAACACAATTTTATCTTGATCTTTAAGTGAGGAATCATCTTATAATGCTACCGTCGTGATCGAAGCATAATAAGATACGTAAAAGGATAAACATCACATGCATATAATTTTATGTGACATGGTATAGCCAATCTCCGCGCAATGATCTCAATCTTGTGCGTTCCAGCATGATCTCCATCACTCCACCATGATTTCCTCCACCACGAATAGCAACTACAACTATTGCTAACTACTTAGCGATAAAGTAAAGCTATTACATGGCGTATAAGAAGTTGACACACAGGTCATACACAATTATAAAGACAACCATATGGCTCCTGCCGGTTGTGTACTCATCGACATGCAAGTCGTTAAATATTACAAAATATGATCATTGCATACAACATACACATCATATCTTGGGCCATACCATATCACAGAAACACTCCCTGCAAAAACAAGTTAGACGCCTCTACTTTTTTGTTGCATGTTTTATGTGGCTTATGGGAGTAACAAGCTAAGAACGATACTTACCTACGAAAAGCCACAACGGTGATATTATGGTTGCCAACATCCGGTGTAAATCCCATGAAAACTATAGTGAGAGAAACTGTCATCCACCAGCTGCATGTGTGGAACAAGCCACACGTCAAGTGCGGAGCCCGTCTCGCGGACGAGGTCGCGTAAAGTTGGCCTGGACCGCTTCGATCTCACTATCCCGCGTCATAAGAAGTACACAACAAGAGGCTTGCAACAGAAAACATCAACGCCCGCAACAAGCATGTTGCGTTCTACTCGTGAAACACATCTATGCATAGATCTAGCTCTGATACCACTGAAGGGTTTTGCAGCATAGTAAATCAAAAAAATTCTACAGATGCGAACGGAAAGCCAAGATCTAATCTAGGAGATGCAATCAACGAGAGGGATAGATGAGATCTTCATACCCTTGAAGAAATCGCACAGCGGAAACGTTCAATAGAACGTGGTTGATGTAGTCGTACTAGCCTTCTCCTCCTCGCGATCCGATCCAATCCAACGCCGCAAGTGGCGACGCCTCCGAGAGATGCACACGTACGGGACCGCGACGTCTCCTCCTTCCTCGGTCCAACAAGTGGGGTGGAGAGATAGATTAGATCTACAGCACGACGGCATGGTGCAATGGTGGAGAGTTTCTGCGGCAGGGCTTCGCCTACGCGCAATCGGGAGAGAGAGAGATCTGGAGGGCAGCAGGTTGGCGGCTAGGGTTGGAGGAGTGGGGGAGGAGGGTGCGCCCCTGCCCTCTTTATATAGAGGGCTGGCCATCCCCCTTGGCCCCTCCTCCAAGCCCTAGGGCGGCGGCCCCAAGGGTTGGAGTGGGGGGCAAGTCTTCCCCCCTTCTAGAAGGTCTCCTAGGGTTTCCTAGGGTTTTTGGCCGGATGGGCCTATGGGGCCTTGTGCCCCTGGCCCAATGCGGCCAGGGCACTCCCTCATAGGCCCACGTACCCCTCTGACAAGTGGGGCCACGTTGGTCCCACTCCGGAAGCTTCTAGAACCTTCCGGTACAAATACCAAACATTCCGAAATCCAAAAACCGCTTTCCTTTATATGAATCTTATTCTCCGGACCATTCCAGAACCTCTCGTGATGTCCTGGATCTCATCCGAGACTCCGAACAATAACTCATAAACCAATTATCCATTCTATCCTAGCGTCGAGACACGTTAAGTGTGTGACCCTACGGGTTCGAGAATATGCAGACATGATCTTCTATCAATAATCAACAACGGGGTCTAGAAACCCATATTGACTCCCACATATTCATCGATGATCATATCGGATGAACCATGATGCCAGGATTCAATTAATCTCATATATATATTCCCTTCGTCACGTGATATTTGACTTGCCCGAGATTCGATCGTTGGTATCGGCATACCTAGTTTAATCTCGTTCACAGCAAGTACTTTACTCGTTCCGTAATCTGATATCAATTTGTGATTAACCCCTTAACCGCATGCTTGCAAGCGGTGTTGATATCGATTACCGAGTGGGCCTGAAGTATATCTCTCCGACTCGGGAGGGACAAATTCCATCTTGATACATACAACCCAACAAGTACTTTCCGATCACCTGAGAGACACCTTTATGATCACCCTCTCATAGGATGACGTTTGATGACCTCAAGGATTTCTTTCGATACTAGGGAGTTGCATTATCTCATGGTCTAAGAAATACAATATTTGACATAAGAAAAAACTTCGCAAAGATGAACACGATGACACGATCTAATTGCTCTCCTTGATTTGGGTCTGTCCATCATATCATTCTCTTAATGACATGATCTCATTATTAATTGACAACTCATGTCTATGGTTAGGAAACCTTAACCATCATCAATCAATGAGCTAGTCCATAGAGGCGTACTAGGGACACGGTGTTGTTCATAAACCACACAAGTATCAAAGTTTCCGCTTAATACAATTCTAGCATGGAATATAAACTTTATCATGAACAAGAATTATAATAATAACATCTTTATTATTGCCTCTAGGGCATAATTCCAACAAATACAACAAGATACATAGACCGCCATCCAACTGCATCTATGACTAGAAATCCACCTTTAGGTTATCATCCGAACCCCCTCCAGCATTAAGTTGCAAGCAACAGACAACTGCTTTAAGCAAAATGTGTAAGGTAAACAGTCCACATGTTACATGAACAAGAGACCATTGTTTTTTCCCTAGTAGCAACAACACATCTACAACCGAAGAGATTTCTGTCACTTCCCTTGGAAACTAGAGGCATGAACCCACAATCGAGCATAAATACCCCCTCTTGAAGTCACTAGCAACTACTCGGCCAAGATAGCTACTAACAACAGAGAGCATGCAAGATCACAAACAACACAGACATGATAGAATCATAAAGACAAAACCATTAATGAAACCAACATAATAATCTCAATATCCATCGGACCCCGCAAATACAACATGCATGATTACAAATAGATTAGATCTTGATCATGAACGGAGCTTAGAAGATCTATACATGAAAGCACAAAGGAGGAGATACAACCATCTAGCTACTCCATGGACCCATAGTCCAACGTGGAACTACTCACGCATCATACCAGAGAGAAGGCCTCCGGGATGATCTCCCCTCCGGCAGGGTGCCGGGAAGAACTTCAGATCCCCCCAATCTAGGGACGATGGTGGCAGCGACTATAGAAGGTTTCGTGGAATATTGATCGGGTCCTTAGGGTTTTTGCATCGGGGGCTTCTTATAGGCGAAGGGGGAGACCGAGGAGGCGGCCAAGGGCGCCACACCCTGCCTAGGCGTAGGGCAGGGCCCACCCGTGCCTAGGGGGTGTGGGCGCCCTGGCCCGCTTCTCCGTCTCCCCTCTGGACTTCTTGTTTCCCACAGAAAGTTATTGATTTTCACGTTTGTCCTGTCCAATTCCGAGAATATTTCCTTACTAGTTTTTCTGGAACCAAAAATAGCAGAAAATAGGCAACTGGCACTGTGGCAACTTGTTAATAGGTTAGTACCAGAAAACATGTAAAAACACCTCAAAGTGTAGACAAAGTAAAACAAAGTAGATACTAAAAAAGCATGGAACATCAAAAATTATAGATATGTTTCCGACATATCACCATGTTTGCTGGGATCCGATGAATATTGAGTATTATGTTAGATTGATTATTGTTCCATCATGTCTATGTTATTTGTGATCTTGCATGCTCTTCGTTGCTAGTAGTTACTTTGGCCAAGTATTTGCTTGTGACTCCAATAGGGAGTATTTATACTCGATGGTAGGTTCACGTCTCTAGTAATCTGGGAGAGTGACAGAAATTTCTAAGATTGTAGATGTGTTGTTGCTACTAGGGATAAAATAACAATCATTTGTCCAAGGGCAATTGTATTGTTTATATTACACACTTTGCTTAATGCGATTATCCATTGCTTGCAACTTAATACCCGAGGGTTGTTCGGATGATATCCCGAAGGTGGATTATTAGTCATAGATGCAGTTGGATTACGGTCTATGTATCATGTTGTAATGCGCAAGTAAATCTCATAGTGATCATCATGTCATGTACATGCATTGTTATGCATTCTCTATTTGTCAATTATCCATCTGTAATTTGTTCACCCAGCATGTTATTTATCTTATGGAGAAACAGCTCTAGTGATCAGTGGATCCTGGTCCATTCCTTCCCACTGATATTCCATCTATTATTTACTATTTACTTTCTGCAATTACTACGAGCAATTACTTTCTTGCACATTATACATTTAATCCTTTGTTTTTAGCAAAACCAATGAGCTTGACAACCTCACTGATAAGTTGAGGCGAAGTATTTTGGTTGTGTTGTGTGCAGGTTCCACGTTGCTAGCAACACCTTCGAAAGTGGTTTCTTTCTCCTACTGATTGGATAACCTTGGTTCCATAACTGAGGGAAAACTTGTGGTTGTGCTCATCATACTTTGCTCTTGGGGTTCCCAACAGGCTCCACATCAACTGAGCCATCACAAGCTTTTCTGATGCCGTTGTCGGGGAGAAAGAAGATTTCTGCAAGGGAGTCTTTCACTACCAATCTCTTTACTTTGTTTTTGTTTTGCTTAGTTTCTTTTGCTTTGTTTGGTTTGCTTCTTTTTATCAAAAACACAAAAAAATTAGTTCCTTCTTTAGTTGTTATTTTGTTACCTTTGTTCTTAGCTCATTATGTTGATCCCTAAGTTCACCCTGAAAGACCTATCAATAGGTAGTGGTTCTATAATTGGGAAAGATAATATTGAAGAATTCTTTAATCATGTTAGTAAGCATAAAGATATTAAGGATAGATCCTTAGAAGAACATGCTCCAAATTATGAAACCACTGCGACTTATTTAGTTCACATGTTGGAGGCTAAGTTTGTTAACCTTAACCCCATGATGTAGCTAATGTTTCTTAAACTTCATGATATTGAGGACACTGAAAAGAGAGATTTTATCCTGCAAACTTTGCTTAAATAATTTAATGATGTTGCCATAGAAGCTAGAAAGGTCTTTGATCGTTTTAATATGCCAGACTCATGTGTATATGTTATTGGTACACTAGAAAAGTTGGACAAAACCAAACCCAAAAATGCGGAGGAAATTAAAATACCAATACCTTTTAAACTTGTAGGAGTGCATGAAGCCTTGGAAAAGAATTTTGATCGGATTATTCATGAAAACCCATTTGATGAAAGTAGTGAACCCAAAAGTATTGAGAGAGGATCCTCTAGAAATTATTTGGATAAGATACCTTTCCTTGTTGAAGATATTTCTAGTATTGATCTTAATGCTTCTTCATTCGAAAATACTTAATTTACCACTATGATGATATTATAGATATGACTTCATATAATTAGCTAGCCACATATTCTTTTCCACGTGCGCTGTAGAAAATCATCTACCGCGGAGGAACTGGTACCAGTTCTCTCACCAATTTTCAACTTACTTTCTGCACATATTGTATGCCCATGTGATTTTTTAAGGAATACATGCAATATTGTGGACCACAACCACTTCTGTTAACTACAAAAAGTAAGCTTCAGACTTTGCTTCTTGCTCGCACTGCAAAAGGACACAACTTACTTTCTGTAGTAAGTACTGTTACAAAAAAATGAGATGTTAAAAGGTTTATATCAAAATCGAGAAATGTCAGTTTTTATGTAAAGCTAGATCTTGCTGTTCAGTGTGGTTCCTAACACATGTTCTCTTCCTGAGATTTGTTTATATGGAAATAAATGGTAGTTCGCCATGGTGTTCGCTAATAATTAGTGGGCCCCGCTGCATTAAATGTCTTCTCTAAACAAATAACTTATTTTTACTGCGACATTACAGGATCAGTGGCTAAAGCTTAATGTGTTAGTTTCGTAGTTGGGTTCCACTAAAAAACTTGTGGTACATAGGCTGCAGGACATTTTGGAACCTATCTACAAAAGTAGAGATAAATATATGCCCCAGGTTTGAAATTATTGAGACTGCTCCAAGGTTAATATCCTACACGACGGTATATATTTGCATTTCAGTTTTCATTTTCCATACAATAAGGAAAACTATTATTGGCAAACAAGATTGAGTCACTTGCAGACAAAGCTATCTTAGTTGAGCTAATAACCAATTCACTAAATACAGATCATTGGTGCTTGAGTCAAGTAAGCCAACAAGCCAAGAGACCGAAGCAATAGAGCAACCAATTGAAACCGCACCTGTGACTGATAGGTCCTTCTCGAAAATATTTATTCTTCTTTGGCATGTAGTTCTTTTTGTTCTTCTTTGCATTGAGGTCTCCTTTTATACTATTCCAAAATTTATAATGTGTATGGAGAACAAACACATAGGACTTCAATTGATTAATTTATGATATTTTGCCAAGTATGAGCCTAGGTGACTCTCTTTTATGAACTGTTCTTTCACGAGTTTCAGTTACCGTAGATGCACATGTCTGTTTTTCCATGTCATGCTTTCAATGTTTTACAGTAATGACATATCCACATCAATGAAGATTGTGATAAATTAATTAATTACCACAGGATTTTTAGAAAAATCAATGGCTGAACAATAAGTTAAATATTAGCAATAAGTCAAATATTAGCATAGTTCGGTTCCATATGAGACTGGATGTTCTTTTTTTCTCTCAGGAAAAACAACGTGGTAACTTTTGGTAATATCTTCACAACAAGGAGGCCAGGACTAGGTGCAATTTTTTTGAGTAGGTGCATCACGTCTTCTGTTACAGTCGACCTTCTGCTTATATTTTCAAGCGCTTAACAGTTAATAACAGCTCCTATATACATGTGGTTGTTTGGAAATTTCCTAATTACCAAATAGGTATATATAACAATTAAATATTTGTTTATGCATGACATGCCTATAAGATCAGGACATTGCTTCAAAGACATTAATCACTATGTAGTGCTTTATGCTCATCTGTCTGATTCTAAAATACCGCTATCTTCTATAATAGCTGCTACTAATAAATACACAATATTTAGAACTACCGCTACCATCGTATCTATGTTTAAGGACGAAAAGGATATTCATTGACATGCCTCCCTAAATAGAGCAAAGGGACTTCAAAGATGATGCCTAGGTATATTTTTACTTGAATAAATTCTTCTCGCCTACAACCATGTTTTAGTGAACTCTCCATAGAACAAGATGTACATGTTATATTGCAAGGTTCCTTGATTTCTAAATTAATTACTACTTTGATTAATACTATGTACCATTTTTATGAATAGGACATACATACGGTGATAGCTGAATTCTTTTTAGATTAAGATTTCTAATAAGTGCATAGTTGCTTTCTCTATGGAAAGAGCACTTTCTCACAGGAAAGGTTTCCATGGACATTTGATTATTACCTAGCTGAGCTGAGAAGAGATTGGTGAACTACGGAGACGAGCAACAATGCAGAAATATGCAGGGCTGGAGCCATGCTGTCCTTGGCGTTTGGCAGTGACAAGCTGGAGCATGTCCAATCCTCTATGGGCAAGACAACACACAATGCTATGGACGCCCCATGCATATAATGGCTTTAGATGTCAGGTGCTGAAGCAGACCCAAGGTATTTCTATATATATATTGTCCTACTATTTAACAAGCAAACTATTTCTGTTATTATTTTTACCTTATTTTGAATTTTACTTGGGCCTGCAAATCATAATATCAGTACATGGCTTCAGCAGCACCGCTTCACTATAATGGCTGCTAAATCCGTAAATCCCTATCTCGGTTCTACAGACAACCTTCATGTGCCTATTAGATACCATGGCTATGGAGATCACAAGACAAACAATCTACTCAAGAATATGTTTCGTTAGAAGAACAAGCACATTACATTGATGCGCCCGCAAAATGTTTTTGCAGTAACATATCTGGGTTGCACTTTTCTGAGGTTGTGATTGTTCCTGCAAATTGATGCTTACAGATATCTCCAGCTCTATTGGACTTCATTTTTTATGAGGAAATTCGGATTTACTATATTGTTTTAAAAGTGTGCAATCAGGATCTATAGAAAGGATCAGAATCCCATCACGGGCTGAGTCAGTATCACCGTGAGAGGAATACGAAACATGCACACATTTGGTTCCGCCTTATGTTGTTTTTCCTCTGTGTATGTATTCATGTACACATAAAAAATAACCCAGATGTACCATTTGCATAAACTACTATGTTATGGTATATATAAGATGTTTGTTTGATCTGACTAAATTTGTTTTGACATATGGACTACGATTGACAAAAGAATTCATCTCACGGGCGGAAGTTCCCTAGTACCTCTAAGTAACGCTCTGTGATTTTTACAGCGTTTTAGCACTTGGAGATGCATAGAGCGATTTCGCACCCAGCAACCTAAACCAAGCTATGTGAGTTGTCCAACATCGTCTCCTCGCAGGGACGGATTCAAGGGGGGACGAGCGGGAACGATCCCTCGGCAAAATTTACTCCACCACCTGAAGACAAAGGGGCCATTAGTGAGATGTTCGGTTTATTTTTATACACGATCGCATACAGCGGATCGGTTTCTTTTGCTGACTGCATTCGCCGCCCGTCGCCATGGTGTGCCTCTAGGACAGTTTCACTCTGCTCCCCTGCAGCTTCCAATCAAAGAAAGAACAAGTCGATCGATGTACAGCTGCACACCCGGCAAGCCGCGCGGCAATCTACGGAGGAAGGTGTTTTGGCTTACTCTCTTGTCATACCTTTTTCTAAAATATACAGTTTGGCTACTTCTTATTTTCTAAGTCGTCTTGTGAATATCTCCCATTATTAGATTGAATTTGTGCATTTAAATCTATGGAAGTAGAATTGCATGAACCACATAGAACTTTTATTTCGAAACAAGAGAACGATTTTTTGACTAATTTTTTGTTAGAAGTGCCCGTCATTTTTTGTGCCCTATGCCTAATTTCTGCCTCCGTCCCTGTCTCCTCGTCCAGTTCGCCAATTCGCACAGGCCCAACCCAGCAACCAGCCCAAAGCCGTGCGAGTCCAACCTAATCTCTTCGTCAGTCGTCGGTTCGCCACCGCACTCAGACACCTCCGGCCTCCACCTCCAGTGGCGCCCATGGCCATCTCCACCCCTCTCGCCGTCCGCACCTCTCCCTCCCGCCTGCTCCCGCACAGGTGAAATGGCGCTCTCCACCTCCCTCTCTCTCCCGCTTTTCTAATCATCGACTGCTCGTTTTCACCTTATTCTTTGCCCGCTCTCCTTTGTTTAGGCGGAGTGGAATCAGTGCCTGCCCGGGCCTCCGAGGTGAGCTTCTTTCTTTACGTTTTTTAGGCATCTGTAGATGTAGAAATTTTGTTTATCTTCTTATACGGACTGGGTGGAGCAACCAAATATTAAGTTGTGTAGGCGAGCACTGTTTGGAATCGAATCATTTGATTTGATCCGGGTTCAGTAAGATGTCGTAGATCGTGTTAATTGAATAAATTGACTGTGCATTGCACAAATTGAGAATGTTTTTCTTTGATTCAGTTGTATACACCAGTGGTGTAATCAGTTAGCTTTGTTGTTTAATAGTTATGCAGATAACTTTTGAGTTGTTTTTTGCTCTGGTTATTAGAAAAATTGGGATTACGTGAGAGCCGGTAGCCCTGGAAATGCTGAATTTATTCCCAACATCAACTGTTTGCAGTCATTTGGTCTATTCAGGCCTAAATTTCGGAAGGCATCAACAAGGGTGCGTAGTGAAAGAATGTGTAGCAAAAAAAGAAGATATCAGCAGTAGTGCGTATTTCTTCAATTAGGTCTGATTTCGAAATTGGTTTATGGCCCCGTTACAGGTTGAACTGAAATGTGTAAGATTGCATCTGCATTAAGTACATATTAGACACAACAGTGAATTTGCACGAATCAACATGGTTTGAAGAGGAAGTTCGTCTTTAGCGTGATGACTAACATTGTAATATGGATGTTGTGGCTCATTCTGGGGCTGGAATTGCAGTCTTTGCATCAAAGCAGTATACACCAATAAGTTAACTGACTTGAATCACCTAAGTTGTGAAAGCTGAGTTTATCTGGTTGATGCTCACCTTCGTTCGGGTAAACAGGATCTATCTTTCTTATTTATAGGAGTCGTGTTAGGAAAGGTTTCCGTTGAAGTTGGGGTACCATATAAGCAAAATGCTTCTTCAAGCAATAATAGTTTCCAAAGCCAAAACTGCTGGACTCAGAGCCTCTCGCACAACAGACAGGCCATTCCTAACTTATCCCTTGTGCTATAACCCTAGCTCTCTATATCATCTCCTGCCACTCCTCTCGCACTTTTGTGACCGAAGCCATAAGAACGAACTTTATTTTGTGTAAATGTACATTCTTTCGCTCTATTTTTCTGTAGGGTCCTTTTTTCTTCTTCACGGTATTATTGTCAATGTATCATGTTGCTGTCTCACACAAATTGTACATATAGGACCGCAAGTTGCAACACCTGGTGTTTCTGCTCAGTTGGATCAGAGAATACGCTGCCTATCGTATCTGAGGTGATATATTCGAAGTTACGACGGTTGATATTTTCTATTTTCAGTTTAGGTTGTGTATAAGAAGCTTGACTATTTCTTTCTCCACTCAGTGTATTGAAGTGCACATAACACTGTAAATTATTATCTATAGGCAAAATACAATCGTGGCATCAGCGAATGAAAATCCACCTTTAATGCCTGCTATCATGACTCCTGGTGGCCCTCTTGATCTGGCAACGGTATTGTTGGGAAATCGTATAATCTTCATTGGTCAATATATTAACTCACAAGTGGCACAGCGTGTAATATCACAGCTTGTCACACTTTCTGCTATTGACGAAGAGGGTGATATTCTGGTTAGTGTACATTTTGTTGTTGTTGGAGGTTCAACATTTTGCTTCATAACTTATCATTTGTCTTAATGTGTGTAGCAGGCCCCTCAATTTGTTGCTTTATATGTTTTTTTTGCCTTACTCAAAATATTTTCTGCTTTATCAGATCTATCTTAACTGTCCTGGTGGAAGTCTTTATTCCATCTTAGCAATTTATGATTGCATGTCCTGGGTATGTCAGCTATAACCATTGTATTCCCCCTCATACAATTCGTGCTACATTCTTCATATTTCTAATTGCATTATATATTTTAGTCTTTGTTCATGCATCACAAAGAATTTTCCATAAGATTAAGATTTGTGTTGTTGGCACTAGAATCATTGCACATACAACACAGAACATTTTTGCGTCATCTGTTTACAGACCTTAGCTAGTGAGTAGGAGCTTACATATAAACTGCAGCTTAGTTTTAGTATTAACATGAAAGCATTATGTAATGCAAAAGCTACTCTTATATCCGTGGTATTGTTTACAAGAGTTGCATTCTTATATTGGTACATAGACCTGAGCATTCCCGTGCTGGGATGGCTCCAAGCAGGTTTGGTACAGTCTGCTGGCCACATGCCTCATTTCCTAAATCCGCTCTAGCGTCAAAAACTGTCTTTTGGGATGGCCAAGGCAAAAAAAATGCTTATGTCTTGCACATACATCACACATGGAGTTTCACCATTATTTAGCCTCTTATTCGGGCATATATTGGCATTTTACTTTGTTGCATCTGAGGCCCTTAGTGCAGTGTCATGGCATATATCATGGGAAAGTAAAAAAGGACAATTTATTGATGTTGAAAACTGATGAACTTTGATCTTATGCCCATAGCAAGAAAAAGTAAGTGTTTTCGAAAGAGGTCCTCACGCTGTGCTTGGTCAATGTGTAGTGTTAGACATTCCTATTTCCTACAACATAGTCAA
Source organism: Avena sativa (assembly GCA_916181665.1). Lineage (NCBI taxonomy): Eukaryota > Viridiplantae > Streptophyta > Magnoliopsida > Poales > Poaceae > Avena > Avena sativa. The sequence continues at coordinate 294,870,037 of OV702296.1, forward strand.
ATGCTACATGTTACAATTGGCTTTCCACTGTAAATGTAAAATTGTAATGATTTGCCAGGATAGCCTCCTATAACTGGGTTTAGATGCTCCATGACACTGCATATAACACTATAATATCGCATAACATTTCGATGCTCTGTGCCAGCGCCTGAAACATATGTTTGTGGGTTAACATAAACAGATCAAACCGAAAGTTGGGACAGTGTGCTTTGGTGTTGTTGCTAGCCAAGCAGCGATCATTCTCGCTGGCGGTGAGAAGGGAATGCGCTATGCAATGCCTAATGCTAGAGTAATGATCCATCAACCTCAAGGTGGATCGGAGGTACGGCTGTAGCAAGTTGGATTTAAATCTTGTGTGACCTAGTTGGACGGTTACCATATCATTGAAGCTTTGTTGCGATGCTAACAATGGGGTCACCTGCAGGGTAATACGGAGGAGGTTCGGCGACAGGTTGGGGAAACTGTCTATGCTCGAGATGTAAGCAACGGCCAACAAAGCCTAAACCTTATTTTGGCATGCAGATTTTCGATAGTGTTAATTTCAGCTTTGATTAAATGAAAGCTTGTGAGAAAACCTTGTGTGCTTGCAGAAAGTTGACAAGATGTTTGCTTCTTTCACGGGGCAACCCTTGGATATGGTGCAACAGTGGACGGAGAGGGATCGCTTCATGTCTTCCTCCGAGGTAACCTCTCCTTCATGTAGCACAAGAAAGCAGACAGGCGGCCGTGTGAAACGATGAACTTACGTTGTGGTTTTACTTACCTAGGCCATGGACTTCGGACTAGTGGACGCGTTGCTGGAAACAAGATGCTAAGCAAACCCCACTGCAAATTGGAGGAGCTCAAGTTAGGCTACGTAGAAGGTCGCTGGTCGCTGGTTTGGCGGGGATGGCAAGAAGATGGTGCCGGATATGCTTGCTCCGGTAATGTCAGCAAGGAAGGAGACTGTTTAGCATAGACGTAGACAATCCTTGAGGAGGCTTTTTCGCCACGTTGTGACACAGACAACATGTGCCTTGCAGTACAATTTTTATATAGGAGGAGTATGTATGTTGGAGTACGATGCTCTACTGATTCCTGAGCTGTTCCTCTGTGCCACATGCCACATATGTTGAACGTTTTATTTGTGCTGTTTTGTACCATGTAATTCTGTCACGCTTGTAACGTCTAGTAGTCCTAGTCCTATGCCACTTCCTGGCATATCGGATCACGCACGCCGTGCGTCCTCTGGACTTCCTCTATTTGTAACCTCTCTCGAGAGATAATCAACATAAGGTCTATTCCTGAAATCCTGCTTGGTATCAGAGGACTCCTTCCCCATGGCCGACGATCTTCCTCCATCCTCCTCCGGCACGACGGCCCCAGCCTTCTCCTCCCCTCTCGACACCGATCCCCACACCCCTCTCCAACAGCGCACACCTCCCATGCCACGCGCACCCCCAAGCCCTCTCACCTATGGTGATGGCGCAGCCATGTTTGGCAACGAAACAACATCAGCAGACCCGACTCTTCCCGTGATCCCCACCTCCATGCCCGTCCCTAGCCTGATTTTCCCCTCCCAACTTGACATGATTATACCCCGCGGGTATGCAACATTGACATACCTGGTCCAGTCTAAGGAAGGCCCACGACAAGATAAGCGGCCTGCGAAGATTTCGGGTGGCCCAAGCCCATGATGCCTTCGGATCCTTGAAGAACAAGACTAGAGTATATAGAATTTCAAAGGGTACAAACCCTAATCTGTAACCGACTCGACCTGCGCCTGGGACCTGCCATCTATATAAAGGCTAGGAGGACACGGCGAGGAGGACAATACTCACCTCATACGTACCTCATGCCAGATTGCATCTACGCACCTCTGTAATCCTCGGTTCCGCCGTAATCAAGAGCAGACGAGCAGGAGTAAGGTTTTCCCTCCGGGGGCCTGAACCTGGGTAAACTTCGTGTACCCGTGTTGCTTGTCTGTTAACCGTTCCGCGGTCTCCAGCATCCCCATCTTTTCTAAAACCCAAGTCCATAACAATGAGCATTGGCGAGATCGAACTTCGTCAATTGGCGCCGTCTGTGGGAACTGGGGACGCTGATTGTGTGATCGTGACAGTCCCATCCGGAGTGTTCTACAACTCATCGGTGACGGAGAATCACCTCCTCTTCGGCACCTTCGACTTCACCGCCCACTCGCCAGCCACCCTGAGGAATTTCGAGTCCGTCGGCGATGGGCTCGAGATGCTGTTCGGGAGCTTCTGCTTCCAGGTGGGGCAAACCGGCACTCTCCGCCTCTCAGAGCGGGTGCCACCACCATCCATCAGGCTCGCCTTGTGGGTCCCACCCATCGGCGCGCTACGCATTTCGACGCTGACAGACGAGTCATATAACAGCAGCAGCTGCAACTCAGATCTATGCGGTCCTCCCTCAGATGAAGGAACCTACGATTCTGGATCTGAAAGTTGCGACAGCAGCGATCCAGTCCGCGGACGCTATCTATGCGCCGTGGTCATCTAGAATGAATCGGAACTGCCACCAGGTTCGAGTGCACCAAATCCACCCCCAACCCACCTCCCAACCCACAAGCTGGGAATGGAGGAAATGGGGAGATCCGCCGCTTAGGCCCAACAAAGGCGACGCCAACGCCTACCTGAAGATCAACCTCAACGAGGACGGATGGCGCCAAGCACGCGAAGCCGTGGCGGGCAACATTATCCTACCTGTGAATGCTTCACAGGATCTGCTGATGGCATACCACCTCCTCCTCATCGGCGAAATAACCGGCATGTGAAGCTGATGGAGGAGCTCGACAAACGCAAGCAGGCAGCTTCGGAGTCGAGCGCGCGGCGATCTGCGCTCTCCGCCGCTGGCGGCTCCATCTCGCACGGCAACAACGCCAACAAGCATCGCTCCCGCACGGAGCACATGGATCCCGCCGCGCGTCGTGAAGTCACCAAGGCCCTCAACACGTCCTTCATGTCAATGAACGTGAACGGCAACGCCATGCCTCAACGCGTCTCCATCATGTCAATGGACGACTGCCTCAACGCGTCTCCATCATTCTACTTGCGCACTATGCGCTGGCGGCTTTATGTGCGGTTACCTCGACCAAGGTGGCAGCAGCCAATGTCATCGGCTACCTCGACATCGACAGAAAGGGCTACCACCTCGCTTGCGCTTGAGCACCTCATCAGCTTCCTCTAGGGTCTAAGCATCCGCGCTTAGACACATAGTCTATGATACTCCCGATGCAACTGCGAGGATGCCATACTTCAGTTTCTCTCTAGTCTGACCGTCCACAATGTTCATGTTGTTCACGACCATACTTCAGTTTCTTTCTAGTCTGATCGTCCACAACGTTCATGTTATTCACGAAGCTACCGCTACGACTACAGGGAGTGTTGGTTGCATTTTTATTCTTGTTGTTTACAATGCTACCGCTATTATGACTGCAGATATACGGGCTACCACGATAACTACCGCTATGACTGCAATTCTGAGGAGAGGTTATTCACGAAGCTACCGCTACGACTACAGGGAGTGTTGGTTGCATTTTTATTCTTGTTGTTTACAATGCTATCGCTATTATGATTGTAGATATACGGGCTACCACGACAACGGTTACCGCTATGACTGCAATTCCAAGGAGAGGTTATTCACGAAGCTACCGCTACGACTACAGGGAGTGTTGGTTGCATTTTTATTCTTGTTGTTTACAATGCTACCGCTATTATGACTGCAGATATACGGGCTACCACGATAACGGTTACCGCTATGACTGCAATTCTGAGGAGAGGTTATTCACGAAGCTACCGCTACGACTACAGGGAGTGTTGGTTGCATTTTTATTCTTGTTGTTTACAATGCTATCGCTATTATGATCGCTATTATGATTATAGATATACGGGCTACCACGACAACGGTTACCGCTATGACTGCAATTCCAAGGAGAGGTTATTCACGAAGCTACCGCTACGACTACAGGGAGTGTTGGTTGCATTTTTATTCTTGTTGTTTACAATGCTACCACTATTATGACTGCAGATATAAGGGCTACCACGACAACGTTTACCGCTATGACTACAATTCCGAGGAGAGGTTATTCACGAAGCTACCGCTACGACTACAGGGAGTGTTGGTTGCATTTTTATTCTTGTTGTTTACAATGTTACCGCTATTATGACTGCAGATATATGGGCTACCACGACAAAGGTTACCGCTATTACTGTAATTCCGAGAAGAGGCATATACACTAGTTGTTATATGATAGTTTAGATAGTTATTCCGAGAAGAGTCATATACACTTAGTTTAGATAGAGTTAAGATAGTTTAGATAGATTTAGAGCATACGTGAAAAAAAGGTGTCAAAAACTTTTAGACATAATGTTGGAGCACGAAAGCCAAAAAAGTCATATTATAACCTCGGGTGTATATTAGACACATAAAAAAAGGAAAAGAACTTTGACGAGAAGAAAATAATAAAAAAAACCTTCACAATTAGTTTTTTAGGTGAGGTTTTTCCAGCAGTGAGGCAATGGGGGTCTACCGACGTGTCTAAATTATTTCAGCAGTGGGGCCTCGCTAGACTGGTGTCTAAAATTTTTCTTTAGGGCTTTATATTAATAATACATCCATCCTATATCCCGCCAGTCTCACTCGCCTACCGATTCTACCCTCCACCGCTTTTGCGGACGTCGAGTAAGGCTTTTTTTTTAAGCTTCTTGGCCAGTTTCTTTCAGAAGCTACCATCGACCATCGACCAGCTTCTCCCAGAATCTTATTTTTAAAATTCGTTCAAAAGATTTAATTTTTAAAATTTGTTTAAAAGATTCTAAAAAAAGCTGGTCGAAGGTAGCTTCTGGGAGAAGCTGACCATAAAATTCGTTCTAAAGATTCTAGAAAAATAGCTAGCTTTTTCTAGAAGATATCCTCGACCAGCTTTGGGAGAAGCTGAAGCCGAGGAGTACCGATCGAGCAGTTCAATTTACATGTCAAACAAGCCCATGACCATGTGCTTTACCCGAGCCACAGTTCAGGTACGCCTATCCATTTTAGGTACAAAGTTCAGGAATATGGTGCAGAGGTTTGAATTCAAATTTTGTGCATTCCACGCCCTGTTTAGGGAAGGAACAATGCATGCAAAGGTGGGTGGATTGATGACAAAGTATGGAAAGCTGCGGCGAGAAAAGGTAAACAGGACCATCAGGCTCCCAGCAAAGCAAGTACAGCACCGAAGCGAATTGAACCAAGAAAATCAGGCCTCATCATTTCACCTTACACAGGCAGAGGGTATTATACTGCTGCCGGCTCACCGCTCACGCAACCCGCCCCGGCAGGCCTGCTTTCTTATTCACAACTCTGAACTCGAAACTGATCGAACATAAGACCAACACAGACGTACACCACACGACGCGCGTGGACACACGGCCACACTCAACTCACTCTCGCCTGCAGGCACACGACACACGACAGAGACGACACCTAGACACGTACTACTAGGGAATTCCACCGCCACCACGCGCAGGTGGCGCGTGACAGACGACGACACGTCGATCTACTAGGAGCTTACGACGACGCCCTGGTGGTGCCTCCTCCGGCGGTGGTGGCGGCGCCCCCGCCGGCGCCGGCCTCCTGCGCGCGGCTCTGGATGGCCTGCCCCGCCTGCTGCGTCTTGTGGCCCGCGGCGGCCGCTGCCTCGGCCATCCTCCGCCTCGCCTGCTCCACGTAGTCGGGGGTCTTCTGGAACGCCTGCCGCGCCGTGTTCGCCAGCACGGTCAGCGACGAGAGGCCGCCCAGCCCGAGCGCGCCCGAGGTGAGGAACCCCGTCACGGCCATCCCGATGGTGAGCGCGGCCGGGACCAGGACCGGGCTGAAGAGCAGGAACACGGGGGTGGCGAGGGCGAGCCCCACCACGGTGCCCGCCAGCAGCAGCCCCGACAGCACCAGCAGGAACCCGCCCAGCGGGAACAGCGTCGCCACCGTCAGCGCCTGCGACGCCGACGGGCCCTTGTCCGGCAGCATCCCCTTCACCTGCTCCGTCATCGGGCGCCCCGCGCCGCCGTACTGCCCGTAGCCGCCGTAGCTCCCGCGGTCCGCCATTGCTCTCCGGCTGCTACGCCTTCCCTCCTCGCTTGCTGCGCGGGTCACACGAAGCTCGATCGGATTTTCCAGTGAGGTGTGAGAATGGGTGGGGACTGTGAAGTGCAGTGAAGTGAGGTGGAGAGGAGAGGCGAGGGCGCCATATATAGGTGGAAGAAGCGGTGACACGTAGGGCGGAGGAGGGGTACGTGGTGGCGCCGAGGCTTGCATGGGTTACACCAGGCGAGTAGGCTGACACGGCGCGGCGCTGGAGGCAGCCGCTGTTGAGGCTGAGCCTAGGATGCGCGCGGCGTATGTGTGCGTGCGTGACAGCTCAGATGGCTCGTCACACTGTGAGACTACAAACAGATTACTCCCGATGCTGAAGATATCAGTCGCGTTTAATTTGCTTCTCGGTCGCTCTGCGGCCGCTTTAATAGCGCGAATATCGTCAGGGAAACAACACAAGATAACTATAACGTCAGGAAATTATATCTCAGTCACAAATAGTTATTTTTCAGTCGAATATCGTCAGGGAAACAACACAAGATAACTATATAACAGAATTCTGATTAATAAAATTTGGAAACTTTCCATCCCGGCCGTCCGATCTGGACAGATCTGATTTTCGTCCTTTCATCCCGCTTTTGTTACAAACTGTCCCGCTTTTGCTATATATAGTTCCGGTTTTGCTATATGTAGTAAAAAAGTTTGACCCAAAAAATACAAAAATAGACTGGACCTCGCCGGAGACCTCGCCGGCGACCGTGTACCAAAAAATTTGTGCTAATGTAGCAAAACCCGACCTCACCGGAGACTCGCTGGAGACTTTCATCGGCGACCTTTTAGCAAAAAAAAGTCCTAATGTACTCAAAACCGACTTCACCGGGGACTTTCGTCGGAGACCTCGTCGGATACCGCGTAGCAAAACAATTACGTGTTTGTAGCAAAATCAGAAAACAGATGTAGCAAGATGATTATGCTAATGTAGAAAAAAGCCTGACTTCGCCAAAGACATCGTCGGAGCAAAAACTTATATCAAAATAAATATTCCGTTGTAGCAGCGTCGCTCGCCACAGGTAGCAACACCAGAAGTCGTATATAGCGGATCCGGTCGCCGTGTGTAGCAGGACCGCTCGCTGCAGGTATAAGCGTCACTCACCGCAGGTAGCAGGAACAAATATGAGTATGTAGTTGTGGGGAGAGGCGGCGAAGCAGGCCAACGCCGTGGGGAGATGGACGTTGTTGAAGAGGAAGAAAGGGGGGGCTAAACCTACCACACGTCGTATGTGGGAGGCCACGGCCAACCCATGGAGGCGGGAGAAGTAGCAGAATCAGCGGCTCGAGCTGGGCTTGAGGCCGACGAGGGGAGTCAATGGCGTGGCCAGAGATGCGGGGCATCGAGGGCGCACGGGCGAGAGGGGCAGCACAGATGCGTCGGCGTGATGGGAGGTGGGCGGCGCCGGCGAGATGGGTAGATGCGCCGGCGTGATGGAAGCTAGGCGGCGGCTTGATTTATCTCTCCATGACGGTTTATTGGGAACGGGACATGCTGGTGGGACCAACGTAGACGCGCCTTGCAAGGTGTGAAAGACGGAAACCAGTGACTCGGGGGATAGAAACGCGCGACCCTTGAGGCATGGTATCATTTTCCATAAAAAAATTATATGGCGGGACGAAAGTCTATTTCAAATAAAAAATCTTGTTTATATTGTACATTGTTGAAAAACACTTTCTAAAATATAAATTATTTATAAAATAATGCTAGTACACGTGAACTAAATTAGTTCTTGATCAAAACAAATCTTAAACGACACATCTTGCTCGTGGGAACAAAGAGTGTACATAGATGTTATCCTTAGATGATTCCAAACTGGAGGAGCTCTCATCGCCCCTTTCCCCATCTTCTCTCTCCTCAACCACTTTTATTGATAGCTTCTTTACATCCCCAGCTCATATCCCCCTCTTCTCCGATGGCCTAGTCGTCCGGAGATAGTGGGGAAGAGGAGGTATGCCTCCTGTATATAGTAGTTGGTGTAGAGTTTGTCTAGGTCTAGGTTTGTTCCACGTAACGTCTAGTGTCATGCCATCGAGGAGTTCACCATCGAAACTCGCGAGCAGTCTCTGGTGTGGAAGGTGGTGCTTTTGTTGGTTGTGGAGCCCCTTCCTCCTCCTTTCAAAATAAGCTCGATCTTGGTGGCGATCCAGATCTAGCCAGAGCAGATATGTTGCATTCTTCTACTACCCATTGAGGTTATGGGAGACGAAGGGGTGACGACCTCTACTTCGTGTTGGTGGTGTGGAGCAAGGAATAAGGTTGTGACTTTAGAGATTTTTGGGAGTTCGTCATCAACAGCGCATCATCGACAGTCGGTGGTTGGCAGGCGTCCAACTGTTGAACATCATGGTTGTAGGGCAGCCACTCCTACCCTTGTCGTCGGTTAGCCGACGAGATATATTTAGACTCTAGGCCTTTGTGCCATATTGGATGCCTTCTCGCGCTGAGGCGGTGTACTCCCACCGCTCCATCCAAGTGGCCATGTCCCCGGTGGTGGTGCGGTCGGTCATGCTCAGTTGTTCCATCAAGAGATCCATGGAGAAGGAGATGGAAGTAGATCTGGCCTTGGTTGCTTTTGCATTTTTTGCTCCATGGTCTATGGTGCAAAAACTAAGGGTCACTTTGTAATTTATATACTCTTTGAGGTCCTATCTGTAAAATATATCCTACCGAGGCACCGACGATGATATAATGCAGTTGTTGGGGTCCTTCGTGACCCCTCTTTCCGTTCCAAAAAATATACGATTCCACTTCTTCCACTATGTATTGAAGGTCAACAAAGAGTTCATTCAATTTGATACATTTTATAGCTAATGAGAAAACTGAAGTTCTATTCTAGGATGAAAATAATGACTTGATGAAAAAGATCCAATTCACCTTGATGTGGCATTATGATAGAGGTCATGAGTATTGGACTCCTCAATATCTCCTCTAAGGGTTTTGTTGGGTCCAAGTCTAGTCATAGTGGAGAGTATTTTATACTAACATATATGAAATACTAGGAGTATATTACTATCTTTGATTTTGGGAGAATATCATGAGGTTTATTATTATTTTATTTATGTTTTCAGGTTGCTTACCAGCGTAGACCAACGTGGTAAGGTTTATTAATTCAAAGACATAGAGTTACAATCAGTTATGTATTCTAAAGTCTGAGGACTATATCCATATATTCCACTATAGGATTAATAACTTATGTTACACACGGATGATTTAATATTTGTTTATAATTAGATGTATATATCTAGAGGTGTTATCTTACAAAGGACAATATAGAAAATTGGAATTTGAATTGTGTGCCTTTTAAAATGGGAGTTCTCTTTTGTTTGTTCTTGTTTGATGTCTTATAATTTGATCTCTCGTCATCTTTTAATTCTGAGCCATATGAGGCTTTATTAATTTATTAAAATCGGGCATTCTCATTTTTTATCTATAAAAAATGGTGTGCCTTTTAACACCGTGAGAAGTTATGAGACGGTTTGACACGAATGTCATTTTGGTTGTATTGCACTGCTTGTACACAATTCAATATTTTTTCGATGTAACGACCCTCGTATTTTCTAGATTGGTAGGACATGAAATTATGCTCACAAATTTCCGTCTGCTTAAGTATCAATAAACAGAACTTCCATAGGTTGACATAATTATGGAATTTTGAGCCAAGAAGATCTCGCGAATAAACAATGAGTAATACTCTCTCCTTCATAAAATAGGATGCATATAGTTTTTGGTCAAAAACAAAGTTTCTACAATTTAATAAACTACATAGAAAAAATATGAACATTTATAATCTCAAATCTATTTTGGTAGAACCATCATGGAATATCTTTTCATAGTGTACATTTAGTATTGTAGATATTCATATTATTTTCTGTATAGTTGATCAAATTTAAAAGGTTTGAGTTTGAACAAAACCTATATACATCCCATTTTGGAAAGGAGTGAGTCATAGACCTAATGTGTGTGATTTATAAGAATGGGATGATTTTTTAATTGCCACTATAAATTAGCCTAGTTCCGTATCCATCACAAATAAACTCACCGTGGATAAATCACACAAAGTATGTATTGGCTCTAGATTTTCCATTTAACTGATCATCTATCAGTTGTGAAGTTAGCATTGTAGAAACAACTTTGATCTTAACATGTTCTGCCACCAAACCTTAGTTTTGAGCTATTTTTTAACCTTTTGTATTCCCTCCGTCTCAGATTAGATGTCGGGGATTTGTCTAGATTCGCATGTACCATATCCATACAATAGAATGCATCTAGATACATGAGAATTTAAACAAATCCGAGACATCAAATTTGAGACGGAGGGAGTACTTAACATGCTCAGACATTATGAGCAAAACAATCTTTACAACCACTATCTAAATGATCATTGTAGTAGTGAGTTAATGTCTGGTAACACGGTCAAGAGTGAACTAAAGGAAGTGACATTATCTAAACAAGACAGGTCTTGAGTGGTATACTTGGAACCAAAAGAAGTCATGATATGTTTGAGGGCTACTACCTCCTTCACGGTTTGCAGGGCGCTCTATAAAAATCTCACGGACCTAGGCGTGAATGTATTGGCTGAAAATTAGGCCTATTAGTGAGCGGTTAAGGCGCATGCAGTGGTGGAAGACTGTTGCATGCATAGGAAGTTGGGAGAAAAGCTGCCACATTAATCAACAATTAATGCTTATGCCCCTAAGAACGTTGTAGTTTTGGAAAAATCTAAATTTAATTAGGCGCCTTGCAAACCGTGAAGGAGGAGTAAATCAAAAGAAAAATGTCATAAATGTACATTTTCCTCGGAATTCAGGAAAGGCAGGGAATTTTGGGGTAGGAAACATTATGTAAAAAAATGAGTTTCCCTTAATAATATACTTTCAGCACACCGATAAAGGAAAATGTCACTGAGCACTGTAGCAGTTTTTCTTACAAAAGCATTGTGGCTGTTACTAGCCACGTTGCCCCTCTAATATAAGATGGGTTTGAGAAAAGGGGATGTTGTTTGTAAGGATTGCAAGTTCTGGAGTTCTAAAAGGCCATGAGGGTGAAGCAAGCTCTATACAACAATTCAACCAACAAGGAAACACATCTATTAATTTGGTTATTCCAAAATACTCTCCATTATTGACGATGGTCTGCAGATCATTTTGTAAGCTAGCCAATCTTGGTCAGCCCAAAAGGCAAAACAGTAGTATGCAATGGTGTAGCATGAAAGATCATGGAAGCAGAAAGCCAAGAACTCACATGATATAAGTGACAACTGTTAACATCATAATTTTTTTATACATAAATCTTTATTTACTAACAATACACTAGAAGAATCTCTGAAGAGCTACTTGATTTTGTTAGACTAATAACTAACGGGGTTTCCTCAAAAATCAAAACCTAAGGTTTTGATTTTTTAGAGTGATGAGGAAAAGATACAAAGAGAAAAGGCATATGTTTTAACAATAATATCATGTACAACCACACTTCATCAGAACAATTTTTAAGCATATAACCACACCAGCTCCAGTGCTCCACAGATGGATTTTCCAAAAGTTACAGATCTCTTGAACAGTTGGCCTACACAGGAGAACAATAAAGCTATGAGTTAGGAGTTCACATCTGTCAAGTATGAGCATAGAAAATTCTTGCAGAAAACAATGTTCTCACCAGAAGTTAAGAAAGCTCCTCAGGGCAGCTAAGAATCACTGATACTTTCTTTTGCCAAGTGTCAGACTCAAGATGTGCTACTGGCAAAGTAGTCCCGGATGGTTTTCCTTTTCAGCGAAGGCGGTGGACTAAGGACTGAAGCGGGACTGTTCGTTTGAGCTCCAGGGCTATTCCTGGTCTCCAAGGCCTCCTCCTGGAACAAAGAAAAGGCTCTCTTTTTGGCAGACTCGGGTGTGCCAAACTCCAGTACTCTAGGCCGGAGGGGGGAGTGTGAACTGGTTGGCAGTTCACTGCCTGCACTGTTGCAGGCTGCTACATCTCTTGAAGTAGTCGCTTGCTCATGGCTAGCCGATCTTGGGCATTCAATTCTTGGGGCGTTTACCCTCTTGCGGATGACTGTCGGGGAGCTTATGTTGGTGCAGTCTATTTTCTTGGTAGTCCATACCCGAACCTGATGCAAAGAACATGTCAGCAGCAGTTAAAAATTTCTAACTGAACTCTTTTGTTGTAGTGTTTGACATGGCAACACTAAGATGAAACTTGTAAAGCTTTGATGACTTACAGTGGTGTCATCAGATGATGATACTATCTTTCCAACCTCTAAAGCACACCTGCAATTGTGGAATTTGCATTGCAACATGAGCATCAGATTGACAGTAAGTTATGCAGAAAGAAGTAGTCATTGTTCATAGATCATACCAGTCAACTGAAGTAGCTTCACCCTCATGGCCTTTTAGAACTATAGGGCCACTTTCAGGTTGATCGACCTGCGTAAGTGAAAAGGTATTAGCACAAAAGCAGTGTATGAAATGCAAAAGGAAAAGGTTAACACGAAGGCAACAAATACCTGCCACAAGTATATGTTGCCATCACTCGAACCACCTAGAATATGAGTCCCATCTGGACTAATGGCAGACTGCATTCAACACCAAAGCAGGTGTTAAATAAAAAATAGATCAAAGAAACTAAGAATATGCAGCTAGAAGAGAAATGGTTAAACCAGTGGGTCACTCACCTTGACAAAGAAAGACTCAATTTTGCTGCCAGTGTAAGACTTTATTGGACCCTTGTCCATATGGAGAGCACTATACAGATAGATCCTGCAAGTGGAAAGCTTATGAAATCAGAAACAGTCTTTGCCAAGGACATCATTTTTTGCAGTTCCACAGTGTGGTCAAATATTATTCTTACCTGTTATCCATGCATGACGCAGCAATGTACGCACCATATGAGTCTTGAGATAAGCAAGAGATTCCATGTTTCACCCCCTCCTTCTGAAACAAAGGTTCAGTCAGCCTTGAAACTGAATTACAAACACATTCTGTTGCAATTGCTAGCTGCTTACCGAAGGTTGTGCTGTTGATTGAGAGGCTTTGTTGGAGACAGGCGCTTTAAGGTTCCGTGTATCCCAGAATTTCACAACACTGGAAGATATGTGTTGTAAGTACAAGATGCATACTTTTGAAGGTACCACTGGTATACATAATTACACGTATACACAACTAGGTAGTAAATGCAACATAAAATGGATGGGTCAATGTCTTACTTGTCTGCAGCACCAGAAGTAGCAATGGAGATATCATCTTTCAGATAAAGAACTGATGTGATGCTCGTCGAAGCTCCCTAAAGATGACCAATATTAGCCAAGTTTGTGTACAATCATCCCCAGGAAGAAAACACTCCTTGGTAGATTCAATACCTTTGCTCTAGACCTTGTCCGACTCTTTCGCACAGGACTGTGTGCTTCTTTGACAACAGCAGAAGACCTAACATGTGACACATGCTGAATTCAGTGGAAGAATTTATATTGCTACAGAAATTTGCTGACTGATTCAAAGAGAAAGCATTTAGATTGCAGTAGTCATAAGTAAACATACGTGAGGCATGCTTCACCATGCCCATTTGGAGTTTTGGGGTCACATCTCAGATCCCAAAGAGCAAAAGAACCATCCCTTGAACCAGAAACAATAAGCTCTGCACAGGAAATTAACTACATGAATTCAGGTTTCAAACAAACTGCTGCAGACATGGTTTACAAATGAGCTGACGAATTCAGGCTATAGAAGACTAACCAGGATTCGAAGAATGACATGACAGCGACTTCACACTTCCGGTGTGCCCTGACAGCACACCAAGGCATTTCTTATTTTCTACACTCCATATCTTTACCTGATAAGATCAAGCAATCCCAGTGAGATCACGCCAAAAGTATGCAAAGATCAGTGTGTATTAAGATGAACCCAAGAAATTGGGTTGCATCACTCACAGTTTGGTCGCCTGATGCAGTCAGCAATTGGGATCCATCCTAAATAAATGACACGGATACACTGTTGTGAGATTGCCGAAGAGACAGATATACAGATGAGAAACAGAGAAAACATGTGTGGCACATTGCAATTAAATGTGGTTACCTTGATCCAGCACACATCAAAGATTGCATTGTTGTGAGCAACCCAATCGGACAGCCTCGTCTCAGCTACAAAAAATTCAAGATTCAGATTGGGAGAAGTGGCAGCTATCTAATTTGATCCCAAAATCTCAATCAGAAGCGAATGTACTACGTCAGGGAGATGGGGTCCAAGCTAACCTGACTTCTCTAGGGACGAGGATCTGGAGGGGAGGCGCCGCCGGGTGTCGTAGAGACTAACATACCCGTCCTCGTCGGCGACGGCCAGAAGGCGAGAGACCTGCGCCGTCTGGGGAAAGGAGGGGAGAGATTAACGCGTGATCGGTCGCCCCAAATTTAACCCTTGGCGCAAAAAACTTGAGAAATGGGGGGGTCGGGGTCCGTGGGACGGCAGGCTCACCTTGCAGAAGGAGACGGCGAAAGGGATGGCGGAGTCGCCGGAGTGCTCGACGGAGATGACCCCGCTGCCGCGGCCGCCGGGGTCGGAGGAGAGGTCGGAGAGGTAGTGGAGCCGCGCCGCGGAGGCGCGGGAGGAGGAGCCCCTGCCGCCGCTAAGCTCCCGGGCCCGGAGGCTGCCGAAGAAGGAATGGGAGGACGGCGGCCGCATCGCCATCGGAGGAGTGGGTGTGGCGAGAGGCGCGAATTGAGCTGGTGGGGAATGGGGGGAAGACCGGGAGATGGGTTGGCGGGTGAGGCGAGGTTTTGTGGTGAGCAGATTTGCTCCGCGCGCGGTGAGGCGCCGGCGGGAAGAGTTTTTTCGTAGTGGCGCCGCGGGAAAAAGGACGAAGCCGCGAAAGCTGATGGCGGCGCGGCGCTGGGCTCTCTGCTGGTTCGGGGGATCCCGCGGCTGGGATTTGGCGCGTGGAGCTCCTCTCTCGCTGGTATGTGGGCCAAGCAGGCGCTTTCGGGCACTGGATCTTCCCGGGCACGACCAAAGTTGGGCCGCATCTGGGATGGGTTGACCTTGACTCGTGGACCCTTAAAATGAGAAAGAGAGGGGACACGATCGACCGATACCCTTCCAGTAAAAAAATCGACCATCACTCAAAAAAAAAAAAACGATGAAAACCCTAAAAAGGATGGATCGAATTGCTTAGAAAGGATCTCATACAATAAGATAAAATTATAATTCAATCTTTCTAAATAAAAACAACCCGAAGACCAATGTCATTAGAAAAGACATGGCTAGGTTTATTAAAACCCTTCCACTAAAAAATCTATCGAAGCCCTAAAAGAGATTGATCGAATTGCTTATAAAAGACTTCATACAAAAAAATTACAATTCAAGCTTTCTAAGCAGAAACTAGCCGAAGCCCAATGTCATCGTAGCCGGGTAGCGGGGTAGCCGAAGCAGGAATATTTGTGGGCGGCCCAGCACAAGGGAAATGATACATTTTTTGCTAAAAATAGTAGATCGAACTATCAGTTTATAGTTAATGCAAGCCATGGCTGGGTTTTACCCCTATGTAGCTCCACCAATGAGCCAAGGACGAACCACCTAGGGTGACTGAAAGTACCGACTTTGAATCGACTAGAGGGAGGTGAATAGACGACTACCAATTTAATTTGTTACTCAATTTTAGGCTTGGCAAGAAGATAAGTTCTCTAGATATGCAACCAGGTGAAGAACTTATATGCTAGAGAACTAACAACAAGCACAAGAACGGTAAAGAGCAAGTAGTAAAGGTAAAGAACGAGATAACCGGAGCGGGGGTACGAAGATGTAATTCTCATAGTTCACTTCTAAGGAAGCTACGTCTATGTTGGAGAGGTGTCGGGGCCACACAAGGTCACCCGAGCGCCACAAAGGCCTCACTTTCTTCTCCGGTGAGCTCCCCCACAAAGGAGGCCTCACAATCCACTAACCGGTGACCTTGAAGGCGCCAACCAAAACCTTTACAACAAGGTTAAGGGGGAAGCTCCACGACTCAATTGGAGGCCCTCAACGACACCACGGACCTTTACAACACATGCCCTTAGCTCCGAGGATGCCTTACACTGTCTTGGGTTTCAAGAAACCCAAGAGCAACAAAATCCACAAAGGATAGGTGGGGGAATCAAATCTTCTTCGGTGAAAGTGTAGATCTAGGTCACCTCTCCCACCTCTCAAAACTAAGTGATTTGAGTGGCTAGGGAGAGATATCTAGTAAGATGAAGCTCTAGTATTAATGCAGGAGAGAGGAAAATTAAAGAGTTAGATAGGAGGAAGAAGGAGGGCGTCTTAAATAGCCTCCCTCCAAACTAAACCGTTGGGCAGTTCGCGACCTCATCGGAAGTTCCAGTGAGGGACCGGAAGTTCCCCCCAGCACTGCTCCAACGGTCCGAAGACCGCTGACGCACGCTCCAAAGCTTGACCGGAAGTTTCAGTGAAACTTTCAGGACAAGTTCCGGCCCAAGTTCCGTCAAATAGAACACTTGCAAATAGAAGTATTATGAACCTGAGCGGAACTTGGAGCAAAACAACTGGGTCGCAAAACATGCCTGACCGGAAGTTCCGATGCCTGGGCGGAAGTTCCGCTCAGGGTCTCAGCGGAAAGCAAAGGAAGTTCCTGACCAGAACTTCCGGTGCTACTTTCGGTGGAAGTTCCGTCAAATAGAACACTACCATACAATAGGTTCTGAAGTCTGGTTGGAACCTACATCGGAAGTTAGACCGAAAATAGTCCTAGATTCTTCCCACAAAGCACCCTGAGCGGAACTTCCGGCCCAGACAAAAAATGCACCAACTGATCAGAAACTCGCTCTCGCTGATGAATAGGATGACTGTGGCGGTGCAAATATGGTTTGTGCAAGAACATATGATTCCCCACAGCCTTCCGAGGTGGACCCCCTCTTGATAGTACGTCGATCTAAAACAATAAAATGAGAGAAAGAGAAAAATGAAAGACCGTCGTCTTCACGAGATCCCAAGAATAGCATCCACACACTCCATAAGCTCCATCAAAAACAATTAATCTGAAACTCAAACACAAGGTTAGATCACAAGGGAGATTGTTATCATCACCAAAATAGTAAGGGAAAACATAGTTCAATATTATAATTTTTTCCAGAACAATTAGATGGCTAAAACTAGAGAAGTTTTAAGAACCAAGCCAAAAACAACTTTATACGGGGCCGAGTTATGTTGTTCCCATACGAAACGTCTTTCCCATCCCGTCGGTGTCGCCAACGACTGTCCTTGCCTTTGTGACATTCGGGCCATGGAGAAGGGGCGGATCTTGGCCTCCTTCGTCTGGAGGGCTCCGCTTCCTACTGATAAGGTTCAGTTTTGTTGGGGCGGCGCTTAGATAGTGGCGGTGGCGCCTATTTGAATAAGGTCTCCTCGACTTCAGCCTAATCTCTCGGGGACGACGTCAAGAAGTTTGTGGGAGTGGTGTGCTTCTCGAAGGATTCTTCTGGCTATGGAGATCTCTAGGTCGTCCAGGAGCTCCAACGGTGGTTCCTTCTTCCTCTTTGGCCCCATGACGGATATGGCCTTATAGACCCATTAAGTGACTTTCTGTCCGCAACCAACAATGTCACGCCCGTCCAGGGAGGAGCAACAGCGATGGCGCACCGTTGACACAGTCTAGGGTTGAAGATAAAGGGCATCTCAAGGTTTGTAATTTTTCTTTTTCTTGATGTGTTCTGTACGGTTCGTTTGGTTCTTTTCATACCAGGGGCCTTTTGGCAAAAAGAAAAAACAACTTTATACGGAGTACTAGTATAGCAAAGAAAATATCTGCAAGCAGATGTCGCGAACCGACCGAAACCCCGAACCCATCCACCGTTCACGCACTCTGCTGTCTGCTCAAGCGGACCAGCCCAGGCCGCCCGCCGCCGTATAAACCCAAACCCTAAAACCCATATCCCTCTCTCTCGTTTCCCCCCACCCCTTCCCCGAAGGACGACCGTGCTGCCGCCGCCGCCGCCATGCCGAAGCACTATCGCCCCGCGGTAATCCTCCCGTCTCCCTCCCTTCCTTCCGAGGGCTCCCCCCCTCTTCGTCCGCAGAGTCTCTTAGCTGTTGCTTCTGCTGTGCTCTAGGGCAAGAAGAAGGAAGGGAACGCCGCCAAGTACATCACCAGGACCAAGGCGGTCAGCTACCTGCAGATTTCTCTCGCGGTCTTCAGGTCCCTTTCCGATCTCCCTGCATCTAATCACCGCTGATGATAAATCTGGCCAAATTTTCTGTAGCGTTGATGTTAACCAGCTGCGTGAAAATTTGTTAACTGATGCATTTGTCAGCTAAAATACACTTCATTCGGCTAATTAGTGCAATTTTCGGTTGAGCCGAGAGAAACCTAGGACGTTTATTTGCAAAGTTACTGAGAAGAGCCGTCCTAACTTATCTATTCACGATTCTGCTGCAGGAAACTATGCATACTCAAGGGTGTATTTCCCCGGGAGCCGAAGAAGAAGGTGGAAGGGAACCACAAGACCTACTACCACATGAAGGACATAGCCTTCCTGCTTCACGACCCTCTGATTGAGAAGTTCAGGTACTCAGCGCTGCATAGAGCTTTCTGGCAAATTTTCCTCTGCATGCTTTTCTATCTGTTTATAATTGCACAATGCTCTGTAGCATGTGGGGATAACTTGGTGTTTCAGGATTTTAGCTGCAATTGTATGTTCTGTTTTAAAGAGATGCCATTTACCCTGTGTTTGCTGATCCCATGTTCCAAGGTCACAGCGATAGTTGATGATGTTATTATTAATGCCACTGGCAGAGTAATCGGATCTGTTTGAATAGATATCTGGTGGCTGGGTGTATATGATCTGTTTCTATTACGCTTTCTAAATGAACTTTTGCTCGTAGCTCATGGTCTGTAAATGAGCTCTTACGTGTAAAGCTGTATTATCACTAGAGGGCTAGAGTTCTTCAGAAAAACAAATTAACATCTGAATGAACTTATGGTCTCAGAGGACACTGTTCATTATCACATGAACTAAGTACAGTATGATTATATTAGATCATGCTATTCCTGAGTTACTATTTTGTGATACAAGGAGTAATGGCCTGTTGACAACTTATGACTTTCTAATGCTATTTCCTTCATGGTTGTTTTCAGGGAAATCAAGGTTCACAGAAAGAAAGTTAAAAAGGCTTTTGCTAAGAAAAACAAGGATCTTGCAGACAGATTATTGAATCGTCCACCATCGTACAAACTCGACAGGCTGATAATTGAAAGGTACAAAGTGTGTTTTAAGATGATTCTTTTGGCATTCAACCAAACTTTGTTATCTCTATATAACATGATCCATTTTTCTTCTTCTTATTGTTGTTGTGCAGATATCCAACTTTTATCGATGCCCTTAGAGACCTGGATGATTGCCTAACGATGGTGCATTTGTTTGCGGCGTTACCTGCTGTTGAAGGTGAACGCGTGCAAGTACAACGAATTCATAACTGCCGCAGGTATGTTCAGTTCTGGAATGACGAATTTCTCTCCCTCAGCCTGAGATGTATAACTCCCAAATGGGATTTAGGTTCCCAGTCCATCATGTCGTCATGTCTTGGCCTTCCCCTCCTTTAGAGCCACTATAGTATTATCATTGGGTTTTGTGAGCAAGAAATTAAGGTTGCGGAGGTATATATTTACCACTTACCAGCAGATAGGAAATACTTCGAAGAAATCCCTGTAAATGTTAAGGAATTTGGCATTTACCTTAGGCCTTTTTGTTCTTCATATATACAGCATTCCTCTTGCATTTTTTTTAATTTGGAGGAATCTTTGTAAATTGTAGATTAAGCCATGAGTGGCAGGCATATATTTCACGAACTAATTCCCTGCGGAAGACGTTTATATCTGTCAAGGGTATATACTACCAGGTAATTTTTGTGAAGTTGTCATCTGCACACCCTCTGCATTCTTATTCAATTCACTGTGGAGTGTCTACAGTCAATATTTATGGTTGGCATACATTTTGTAGGCTGAAGTTCAAGGGCAAAAGATCACCTGGCTAACTCCACATGCTCTTCAGCAAGTTTTGACTGATGATGTTGACTTCAATGTGATGCTCACCTTCTTGGAATTCTATGAGGTAAGCATGTGAATACCCTCTGCATTCTTTACCATTCCTGCTTTACAAGCACATATATAATCAATTGTTCTAAATGGAAAATAGCAGCAAATCCATTTAGAGGTAAATTATACTCAGGTGGTGGCAGACAGATATATGATTATCATGTATGTGCTGAAATGAGGGTACCGCCTGTCTGTCCCTTATACTCTCTCTGCGTGATTGTGGTGGTGGCAAAAGCTTGAAGCACTTCTGTTAGAAAAATCCTAATTACCAAATTCTGTCACGAAATTGCTATGTTTATTATTCTTATTTCCCTATTTTTCCTGAAAACACCACATTTTTCGAATTTATCTTGCTTGTTTTTTTAGTTATACATAATTTGCATTAGTTTTTGCTGTTCGACTGCTGACAGTGCTTTGTCTTTGTTCTCCAAACATTGCTACAGTTACCTGTAAATGTTATTCATAAACCACAAGATTCTACTCCATCTGTCCTAAAAAGAATGTCGCAGATTTATATAAATTCGAGTGTATCTAGACACTATTTAGTATCTAGATTCATCCAAATTTAGACAAATTTGCGACATCCTTTTTAGGACGGAGGGAAGTTCTTTGTAACTAAGTCAAACAGAACGAGTTGCCTTTGGCTACATGTATGCACATTTCTTGAACTATTGCGAATCAAACCACTTCCTACAGTTTCCAAATGTTTGATGGTATCTATCTAGTGGTCCTCCATTTTCCTGATTATGTTATCTTGCCTGCAGACTCTTCTAGCGTTCACAAACTTCAAGCTTTACCATTCAATAAACGTAAACTACCCTCCTATTCTGGATCCTCGTCTTGAAGCTTTATCTGCTGGTAAGTGATGGTGCTTATATCCGCCGCGCCAGCTAACATCCCTTTCTGTATGCTCTTACTCATTTATCTTGTTTTCCTTTGTTTTATGATTCAGTCTGGCATTTTTTTGTTTGACATTTCCTGTTATGTTTATACCAGAGCTCTATGCGCTGTCCCGATATATGTCTACTGGAAGGCTGCCAGGAAATCCAAACTCGGTTGGGTCAATTGAGGACAAAGAGACTGAAAATACCAAAGAGAGCTCAAAAACTGATGAATCTGAACTCAGATTGGCACAGCTTCAACATCAACTCCCAGCTAATGAACCTGGTGCACTAATGCATCTTGTAGAAGAATCAACTGCTGATGATACAGAGGATAGTCCTGCTAAAGACTGTAGGAGTTTATTCAGAAACTTGAAATTTTACTTAAGTCGTGAGGTAGGTAACCAGGATTAGGCATACTGCATACTACCATTTTTCAACTATCAGCCTCAGCATTGATATTTATCTTCCCTTTTCTTATCTTCCTCTCCACAGGTGCCTAGGGAGTCCCTCTTATTTATTATTCCAGCATTCGGAGGAACTGTTTCCTGGGAAGGAGAAGGAGCTCCATTTGATGAAACAGATGAAGACATCACCCATCAGGTAGATTTTGCTCGTCCGTCATCTTTTACCAGCATTATCCAAATTGGCCTAGATTTTCTTTACCCAACATAACCCACTGCTGCCCCCACTTTAGTTTATTTGCTGGTTATGAAGTATCGATCGATATCACATGTGCTATTTTGCAGATTGTTGACAGGCCGACCCAGAGCCATGTTTTCCTCTCTAGGGAGTATGTGCAACCACAATGGATTTTCGATTGTGTAAATGCTCGCCTAATACTGTCATCAACAGATTATACTGTCGGAAGGTATATCTCACTATGCTAATACATACCTCTCAGATATACACATATTCCGGTTCCTGACGTGTGCGCTACTATATATAACGTTGGGAATCAGCTTATTTTGTGTTCAGTAATCTCTTCTCTCCAAACTAAGTTTAAGAAAAAGCCTTCGTAAGTGAACACGATTCTGCCTGAGATGCATATGCAGAGATAATCCCCCCTCCCCTCTGCTGATTCTAAACAGAACTCATGCTACTCCATAGTAACGATGCTAACATCTATTTTTTGTTCATCTTAGGGTCCCTCCACCACATTTATCTCCTTTTGTGGACAATGATGAAGAGGGTTATGTTCCTGAGTATGCAGAGACCATTAAGAGGCTGCAAGATGCTGCTAAAAACAAGGTGTTGCCTCTGCCTGGTCTAGGTGATGAAGCTCAGGAGAATTCGATGGTAGAGGCAAGATCGGAGTATAATGAAGCGGCAGAAAAGAAGAGGAAGGTGAGCTCTTTTCTCATTTCAGCATACAAGTCTCTTGTACAGTTGTACTGCCGTCTTAAGTGTTTTTACGAAGCATGCACTTTTGCTTATGTGTAATGCCTTTCCCTTGTCTCTTTCAAAGTTGGAGATGCTAGAAAAGCAGTACCACGAGGAGTTGAAGTTGGAAATTGAGGGGAAAACTTTCTCTAATGTGTCAAATAAGAAGGCGGATATTCCAGATGATGTGGACGAGGATAAATCTGAGGAAGCTAATGTGAGTGATTCTACTAAACAAGCTGCGGACGATGCTGCTGAAATTTCGAAGTCACTCATGTCCAACAAGAAGAGAGGCCTTCTTGAAGCAATGGAGGTACATGTCATTAAACTATATATATGCATCCATCCATAAAATGCATTAGTCACAGCTAATACTCCCTTTCTGTTTGGTGTATTTCTAATGCTACAAAACCATGATATCATGCTTAGGTGGATTTATTGGATGGCCTTTCTCTGTCCACAAAACCATGATGATCTTTTGAGACGTGACTAATCCGTTACTCTTTGCAATTGCAGATTGGCAAGGAAAGGAAAAAGAGCAAGGTCGCGCTCCTGAAGGATAGGAAAAAGAAGGCTGAATCCAGTGCTTCTGCTAAGAAGCGTAGCTGATGCACGAAATTCATAATTGCGGCATGTTGAATCTCTGTTTTGATACGCTTTTACCAGTCCTGGTGTCCTACTGCATTTGTAGAAGTTGCTGTGAAGATGAGCCGCATCTACATGCGTGATAAGTAGCCACTTTCTGGTCACTATGTTGTTCTGTATCGACTTAATGTACTGAGATGCTTGAATGGAAATTTTTGATCTGTTTTATGCTACCATGACTGCTCGCCTAGTTGATTAGTACTAGTAGATGTGATTTTTTTAAATCTGTGCACGTCTTTCGGCGAGATCAGGGTGGGCGCAGTGTCTCGGCTTAACTTATTCAAATTCTGATTTTGCATATCGACACATACGCTAGCGCGCTCTAGTAGCGGAACAGATTCATCCTCTGGATGTGTCTATTGCTGGTGCGTGTTACTCGAAAATGTATTTGCGTTTTACTTGTAACCCGCAAAATTTGTCCCAAAAATTCGATCACGACGTGATTTGTAGTCTGGTCTTCCGGGTGTGTCACCTAGACCATTGGCCTACAGCCCAGCTCTCAAATCTTGCTTGAACAATAGACCCTGCTCGGATGGAAGTCTCAGACCAAAAAAAGAAAAAAAAAGTTGCAAGATGAAAATATTGCATTGCTACAATGCAGTTTATATGTTAGAGGTCGTTTGGTATCTATCATTTGGGCCTGAAACTCATTTTGCAATTTCATTTCTATACTGTTTGGTTGGCACGAAATTGGACAGTTATTTTATTTGGCAAATTTATTAAAATATCCCATGTGTAAACCTGATTTTTGTTTCAGACATGTCATTTTTAAATTTCGATGGCAGCCAAACATGTGGGTGTTTTTGAAATTGTCAAACGACCTCTTAGACAATTCAACCTTTCAAAAAAAATTGAAGTAACGTTTTAAAAAAATGTTAGACAATTCTGACTTCAACTGCCATAGTGCCATGGACCGTCCTCTGGATTGATTGAGCAGAGGGGGATAACGGCGCTTCCACAGCCATCGCATTCAAGCAGGTCCACCAGTCATCACCCCGCCTGATCGCCTCGCCTTGCCCCGTCTTTTCCCTCCATCAGCGGCCATGCCGTTCTCCTCCGTGTCCCTGGACCCCACCGCCTACCTCTTCCCCGCCACCGGCCGCGCCGTGGGGCAGCGGACGACGCCTTCGCCACGCCCGCGCCGGCTGGTGCTGAGGGCTGCTTCCGTCTCCGCCGTCGCGGAGGAGTCCTCTGCGGCCGCGGCCGCGCGGGGGCGGCTGGAGTCGCTGAGCCAGGTGGCCGGGGTGCTTGGCACGCAGTGGGGCGACGAGGGCAAGGGAAAGCTCGTCGACATCCTCGCGCAGCGATTCGACGTCGTCGCCCGCTGCCAGGTCGCTGCCGCTCTCTCGCGTGCGCTCTTTGTTTCTTAATAATGCCTATGTCAGTCCTGTCCGGATAGTGTTCGATGAATTGGCCACTTCTCCTGGGGAAGATGGTTCCAGTTTCCGAGGCTGCACGGTCTGGTGAACTCTACGAATCACAAGGAGTCAATATCCGCACCTTTCAAGGTTCACAGTCCAGCGAAAGCCTCCCTCTGGACTTTAACGCATTCTAGCATCTTGGTTCATCCTACCCACGCATCGAAATGATTATTGGCATGAGCTGTTGGTTCTTCGTTTGCTTGCAATGGACTCGTTCCATCCCATCAAGCATTCCATTCATCGTTGTCTTGTCCCAGGTCTCTTGAATTGTGCGAAACCTTTCTCAGAAATCACTCAGAGAATTACACGCCCCCGAAAAACACCATCATTGCTCAATGCAGTATCCTGTTTTCTCATCCATTGGTGTATCAATAATTCTTTCCGTTGCCCATGTCAAACAATGCAAGTTCGTTTGGTTATCTCGATGCTTTCAACAAATGCCAGCTGATTTTCCTTGTCCTTCTAGTGCTTGAATAAATTTGGCATGCATCAGTTAGGTTCATATCCCCCTCTCCCAGATAACATAAACGGACCATACGATTTGTGAATAAGTTGTAACCTCTTGCTGTTCTCTATTTAAGCACTATCAATAGCAAAAGTTCCCAATCGAAGTTTCTTTCTCTTACAACGGTCTTGTTTCTGACACTGCAACTTGTTGAGGGTTAAAATATGATCATACGACTTTCAAAAAGTTGGTTTTATACACCATATGGTTCAGTTAACTGAATGTGCCTTCTGCGTGATCGTATGAAGTCAGATTTTATTATGCATGTTTTACCTTTTTAACTTGTAGGATGTTTTGTATCACTTCTCAGGGTGGAGCTAATGCTGGACACACCATATATAATTCTGAGGGGAAGAAGTTTTCGCTGCATCTTGTTCCATCGGGGATCCTTAATGAGAACACTCAGTGTGTTATTGGTAATGGAGCAGTAGTTCACCTTCCTGGGTTCTTTAAAGAAATTGATGGACTGGAGTCCAACGGAGTTTCCTGCAAAGGAAGGATTCTGGTATCAGATCGTGCCCATCTTTTGTTTGATTTTCATCAAGTTGTTGATGGACTTAGGGAGGTGGAGCTTGGAAACTCCTTCATAGGAACAACAAAGAGGGGCATTGGCCCATGCTATTCGAACAAAGTTATCAGGAATGGACTCAGGGTTAGCGATTTGCGACATATGGACACCTTTGGTGCTAAGCTCAATACCCTTCTGAAAGATGCAGCAATGCGCTTCAAAGGATTTGAATACAGCAGCAAGACCCTCAAAGAGGAGGTCGAGAAGTACGAAAAGTTTGCTGAACGTCTGGGACCTTATATTACCGATACTGTGCATTTCCTGAACGAGTCGATCTTGCAAAAGAAGAAAATATTGGTTGAAGGTGGTCAAGCTACCATGCTAGACATTGACTTCGGTACATATCCGTTTGTTACTTCATCAAGTCCCTCAGCCGGTGGAATTTGTACTGGGCTTGGTATTGCTCCAAGAAGCCTTGGCGATCTCATTGGAGTGGTGGGCTCAATTATCTTTGAACTGCTTAACATTCTGTATAATCCTTCCCTCCATAACCCAACACTTGTATGTGCAGGTAAAAGCTTATACAACCAGGGTTGGATCTGGACCATTCCCAACAGAGCTGTTGGGCAAAACTGGTGATCTGCTCCGCGCGTCTGGAATGGAATTTGGGACTACAACAGGTCGGCCCAGGCGTTGTGGCTGGCTTGACATTGTTGCGCTCAAATACTGCTGCCAAATCAATGGTTTCTCATCTCTAAATCTCACGAAGCTCGATGTGCTGACCGGACTGAAGGAAATTAAGCTGGGCACCTCATACTGTACTGAAGATGGTCAAACACTCAAATCGTTCCCCGCAGACCTTGACCTATTGGAGCAAACAAAGGTAAAGAAAAACTGTTTGTAATGTCCCTTCGAGTCGTATTTTACCGGTGCTGTGGTTTCGATGCGGTTCCTTCGTTTGGCTTGACGGCAACTCTTGTGGCCTCTGGTGGTGCAGGTCAAGTACGAGGTCCTGCCTGGGTGGGAAGAAGACATAGCCTCGGTTCGAGACTACAATGATCTCCCAGAAACTGCTCGTCTATATGTGGAGAGGATAGAGGAGCTGGTCGGTATTCCAGTCCATTACATCGGTGTTGGACCTGGACGTGATGCTCTCATATACAAATAGGGGGTTTTATGAAGCATGACCTTTATTTCTATAATGATCCTCATTTAGGCAATGGTTTGGTTTAATTGCACCGTCTACTGCTCATTATAAAGACATTCGCTGACTGGATCGTGTAAAATTTGAAATGGACTAGATGACTGGGGGGTATAGGCAATTTCAACATCCTTTATGGGGCTAACGAAGTGTATCTCCATCGATGTTTTGTTCTATCTGGAGTAGCGTTTGATTTGATTTAGCCTTTTGTTTCGCATTTGCCATGATACCTGACCCATAATCCCTTAGTTTCTATATGTGCACTGGATAGAATTCTAGCACCAAGCAAAAGGATCTTTGGAGGTGAAGTAGTATAATTTTGAACACTAAACATCATTCAGTGCCTGCTTGTAAGATGGGATCATATGAGCTTTGTAGGAAAGAGAACAACATCAAGTAACTCCCAGATTTACAGAGAAGTCTTTATATAGCAGCAACGTCAGGACTTCAGAGTGCGACATGTTTTAAGAGGGCAGCCTGTTCAACATCACCGTGTTCACAGGTCACAGTTCACTCGATTGACTAGCACCAATGGAATTCGCACCAACGCCAGGATCTTAATTCACCATACTTTCAGTTATCCAAGGTCATAATGCCGCCATCGAGTTGATCACACTTTTAGTTCCAGCTGACACGCAGGATTGCTTGGCTCAGAAGCAAAGCTAAGATGTTGGGAAGCAGGTTCAAAAATTCAGATTAGATTTGGTTGGGGTGCGCCAGGCCTGGGCAGTAGTGCAACGCCCAGGCGACACGTGAGAGGCCCAGCAGCAAGCTACTGTGGTGGCCCATCCCCCACAAAAAATAAATTTAATATCGTTGTGGGCACTGGCCCACACATCAGATATTAAACTGATAAGAACAGATACTACACTTGATCTTAGCCAAAAGGCCGAGAAAGGTATGAGTTGCAGTGAAGGCCACCCCCTCCATCTTATAGAGCAGCCACGCCCTGTTTCCTCTCCGCTCGGCGAGGTGGGACTAAAAACGAGTCGCAGGAACGGGAGGCTGGCCAGGTGTGGATCGATCCCCTCGCTTGGGCCGCCAGGTTGGAACGGGCAGCTACAGCAGGCCTCTCTCTCTCCTTCAGACCCAAGCGGGCCTCCGTTCCCTCAGGAGACAAGAATGATACGGCTCGTGCGGTTGTTCTGGGTCCCGGTGGCAGTGGGGTGTATCTCTTTCATTTTACCAGCTGAACTGAAGCGAAAATAATGGGGGAATTTGCCACGAGTGGAGCGTGTAAGAATTGAAATGTGATTGGTACAGAGTATTTGAGAGAAAAAGACGGAATCTGAAGCCTAAACGTCCACAATTCACTAAAAAAAAAAACATAGAGCACCAAATGCCAGGATCTTCGTTCGCTAGTCTTTCTTCTAGACAAGGTCATAATGAAGACATCGTCCATACACGATAGAGTAGACTTCAATAAACTGGCCATATTGCAGCTACAACCTCCGTTCCATATTAAGTATTTCCTCCGTTTGGAAATATAAGATGTTTTAGGTTTGTGAATGAGATGTATCTAGACACCTTTTAGTGTCTAGATTTATTTTAACCTATACACTAAAAGGTGTCTAGATACATCTCCTTCACAAACCTAAAACATCTTATATTTCTAAACGGAGAGAGTATTTGTACCATTATTATGAAACGGAGGGAGTAATATTCAATCAGACAACCACACTTCCCTGGTTACAACTTACTCCCTCCGTTTCAAAATATAAGATGTTTTAGCTTTGTGAAGCAAATGTATCTAGACTTCTTTTAGTATGTAGGTTCACTCATGTTTGGAATGAATCTAAACACTAAAAGAAGTCTAGATACACTTTCTTCACAAACCTAAAACATCTTATATTTTAAAACGGAGGGAGCAAATTTGAGCAAGCCGAGACCACAAATGCAACACCACAACATAAAAAAACAGTACGAAAAGAAAATGCATCCCATTCCGAAATAACAGTGCTCACATTCGAAACTACGTTGAATCTTAACAGGAATGTGCTAAAGAAAACATTACAATTACCCGTTAAACGACAATACATCAACAAGTAAAATAGCCACAGAAGCCATGGAGGTTAAAAGAGAACACGGCAGTGAGGTATTTGGAAATTCAGCATCAGTCATATTCAAGTTCATCGGGTGTAATTGGCCTCTTCAGTGGTATGATGGACTTCTTGTCGACGTCTTGAGATAATGCCTTTCTCATATCTAAGGAACAACAAAAGCAGTAAGCAATAGCATCACAGCAAAAAAAAAATGAGTATAATAGTGACACAAGTATGGCACTCCAACCGCTTACCAAGGCCATCTTCTTCGCCTGAGTAGTAGCGAAGCACCCTCCGATAAACCACATAGCCAAGCTATTGGAACAAAGAGCATAATTAGATAAATTCACCCAGGATAGTTTCCATCTTGTATTAAAACATATATCATATGCTGCAAGCTTCACACAAGGTTTATTGGTTTTGTACACTAATTCTCTTTAGGGGAAATAGAAGAAATGAGTGTTTTCAAAAACATGTTATTCGGCATTGACATATACAGAATACAGCAGCAGTAAGCTAGTGAACATGAAGTTTGCAGAAGGTGTACCTTTTCATACATCCTTATAGCCGGCATGTTAGATGCTCTTACAAAGAGATCCACAAAGTACGCCTTATCCCTGAACAGGAAAAACACCTTTTAGCTATGGAGTAATGGAGTGAGATAATTTCTAATAGAGGAATACGATACAGCATGATAAGACCAGTCATGGAGCCAAAAAAATCATACTATTAAATGTCACATTAGTAGAGTGAAAAAAGAACAGTAGTACGGCATAGCGAGGGTGGATATGTTTAATTCAGTCCTCCAATTCTATGATTTAAGAGAGCTGATGATGGTGCCTAGTAGAGGAAACATACCATGGAGATGGAGATACTCTAGCTAATCCAACTAAGCAGAAGTGTTGCAGAAGAGAATACCCCTACCCCATTAGCACTCTACAAGTTCTACTAAGAGGTGCTTCTGCTTATACTCTCTTGATATTTCTTACTTCTGCTTGGTCAGGCACCTTGCCCGCAGGGCCGCAGGACAGAAAAAGACCTTTCAAACTTATTGTAAGCTTACACAGTGTGTAGGTCTTTGATCTAGCTAGTGAATGCTGTAATCATGAATGGCAAGCTTCAACCAGCATTGTTATTTTGGCAGATAAAAATGTTATGGGTGGATTGAATACTGCTCACGAATTCAGATGAAAAAGTAACATCAGGAGAGGATATTAGATCGTATGAACTATCATAATTGCTACCATCTCAACATACAACAGAAAACATGTGCCATGATCTTGTTATATTTGTTTATTGAGGGATGGATAGTAAGTAAAAGTAGTGTGGTTGCACAAGAACTTTAGTTTCAATCGGTATGCTAAGCAATATGTTCAACACTTCTCGGATCTCACTAGTATCTTTGGTGTCTCTGGTAAAATCCTTTATGCTTGATTTCAGTAATAAAAATGAATGGCTTAAAACATCCTATTTTTATGGTAAAATATGGAAAATTACATGGGAAACAAATAAGGAATAGAAGTAGACTATCATTTTCCTTTAGTCTTGGTACTAGATTGCCTTGTTCTTATTGTAGCCAGCACTTGTTAAAAATTGCAGCAAAAGGAGCTGGAAGGAATAAAGATATGACAGAAACCTAGTATTGTACATTTATTAGGTGCGATGGCCAAAGCGCCCCTTTTTTTACAAGATCAACTACGCTATTTCTAAGTTCATGAGTGTCATCTTGTTCTTTGGAGTCACTCGCATCTAATTCATCTATTGATGCATTAGATAGTTTTATTGGTCCCAAGTGTTCCTAATTTCTGTACCACTAAATTTGGCCACTAGGATAATCGAAAACTTAGAAGAAGGGTCAAGGCAGGGTTTTTGAAATAAAGGATTTCTTCTCATGATGAGTAACGGTATCTGCATCATCCAATGCAGCTAACCAATATCAAAATATACAAACCATATGATAGAGCATAGGTTTCACTTGATTCGAGTTGGGCCGTACCAAAGATACAAGCAAGATCCCAAAATGCTGAACAGAATGCTCAGCCTGCCTATTGAAACTAATGTTTCTTGTTCAACCATACTACTATTACTTTCTATCCATTCCTCAATAAACAAATATAACAAGATTATGGCAGCTGGCTCTCATGTAGAAGGTGACTACCACAAACGCGGAATATTCACTATGGGTACTGCATTCCTGGTAAAGGCTGGCTCACAGAGAACACAATAAAAAACTGCTAGGGGTACTTGCTTATTCGCCAATCCAAAATGCAAGAATAAAAGGTAAAAAATAGGGTAGGGGCTGATACTTATTCTTCAAAGGAATCAATGCCCTTAGTTATCCTACTTGTGTAATTGTGTTCAAATGGAGTATAACTGCTAGAGTGGTCGAGTAATGAATTCTACGATTCCAGCTACTTGATTTGTCTTTCACCCGCAACTACAACCAGATCAACTGGAAGTACATTTGAGCTCTGACCTGGACACATAAGACCCCCTTATTTCTTGGCTAGAGGAATGAAGATATCCTTGCTTTTACGATTGGAAAGGATTAGATTAGACAAGCAGTGGAAGGAGAGAAAGTGTGTGTGAATAAGAATGGAGATTGACGATAATATTTATCTACTTTCAGAGGTTTGAGGCAAAAAAAAAAGATTTGGGTGGCTACAATTAATTGACAATGATTTCACTGTGATGTGCATTGGTAGCTTCAAGACGAAGGCATTTTCCATATGTAAGTCACAATTTTTAAGTATCTTATTCTTCTGAACCAGGAAAAGCATTCTAGTAATGAGGATGAAAGAAGAGTACGAAAAAGGAAGCCAAACGTAGTAGTCTTTAACAAGGCTTTCCTTCATCAGCGTAACTATCTAAAGTAGAAGCTTTGGTATAAACAGGAATGTTCCATCTATAGGTGCGAATATTTCACTCACAAGGAAATTAGGGTACTTACATCTTATCACTGATTTCTTCCAGCAAGTTCATGAGCGTCTTGGCTAACTTCTGTCTCCGAAATTCTGGGGCAACAGAGACTGCTGTAACATGTCCATGCCACGATTCACCTTGTCCTTCAACCTTGCCCATGACTGCACCAGATAACCAACTCCATAAATATGATCCTAAACTACCAGAAGGTGGGCAGGGAAGAAATGAAACAAGTATGTCATTAAAAGATTGCATTCAGCGTCAGAAAAAATGAACAATCTATTTAACACCAAGATGTTCAATCCCTTCCCATTCCATGCAAGTTCCAATGCATCAACTAATTTCAGTTATACTGCCATTTGGCATGCACTTCAAATCTCACACCGACCAACGGTGACACTTTACGCCCTGAGAGGTACAGAACAAGGCCTACTTGGACAACAGATTTCCGAAGCTATTTTACATGATTCTACTCGGACCTCCACAAATTATTCGTGTGTACACATCATACACAAGCAGATACACAATGAAAATATGCCCCTATAAATTCCTACTGTCTCAACTCTAAAGAGCAAAATCCAGGGTTCACAATCTACAATTTCAGCTAATCTTGCAAACAAAGAAGCAGAACCAAAATAAAGTGGCAAGCGACCAAGGGTAGGAGACATACTGTATCCCATGACGCGTTCTCCGGGGTTGACGGCGGTGTGGAAGTAGTCGGGCCAGCGAGCCATGTACGTCATGTAGAAGGACATGTTGAACTGCGGCGAGCAAATCGATAGATCAGACAGGGGAAGAGGACGGCCGGACGGACGGACGCCGCATGCCATTCTCGAATCATGAAGTAATAGCAAGAGAGCGACAAGGATTTGGGGGATGGCTTACGGTCTCGGTGAGGTGGTCGAGGTTGACGGGGGCGAAGCGGAGTAGGTCGTCGCAGCAGAACCGGCGGATGGTCGTCATCGTCTCTAGCTCTCGCCTCCTCGGCTTCTGGCGGCGGCGCTGGAAAAGGAACCTCGTTGCAGGCGGGGCGGGGCGGGGCGAGGCAGCGCTCTATCCGGATTTCCGATTCTTTCTTTTTTTTAGGGTTGGAGGAACAGGAAGCTTCCTGCGGTGTACGGCCAGGATGGTTCGGACCTGGGGCGACGGTGTGTGGAGAAAAGGGGCTACCGCTGATCTGAGCCGTTCCTTTCTAAGATCAGACTAGGCGATATTGACATTTCGTGGTAGCAAAATGCATCAACTCTATTCACTTTCTCTCGATCTATGTCCCGTAGGAGTACAAAGCAAGCGATTTATATTGGTTGAAAAATGAGTTTGAAATTTTGCACGGTCTTGTGCTTCATGATTTTGAATTGTACGGTTCTTATGGCATCTCTAACCAAAGTACAAAACTTTTAGAGGAGTAAACCTCCGGAAAAAACATAGAAGAGTAAACCTTCCTCTCCGTGTTCCGGTCGATGATCTCGGCGACCCACAAGCCCCACGACCGCTATCGCACGCCGCGGTAGACCGACGCGGCCAGCACCGACAAGTCGAGGGTGCCGGCGGACCGGCGGGCTGCCGCCAGCGCTTCGGTGGCGCCAAACAGAGAGGGAATGTTGGCGGGGAGCGGGAGAGACACGGGGCTGTCGAGGGGGTTGCGGTGGTGTCGAGCGCTGGGTATGGGCGGCGAGAAGATCCGGCCATCTGGGGGTGTTGGGGTGGCTGTGGTGGTAGCTAGGGGTGTCGGTGGTTGCAGGCGGTGGAGGAGAGGTCGAGGTGGAGGCAATGTGAACGCGTGGAGGAGAAGAAATCTTTTTCTTGGAAGTGGCCGCCGACTCCTATATTTACTCCTCCGCGACACCGATGAGTAATTTTTTATCTAC
Source organism: Avena sativa (assembly GCA_916181665.1). Classification (NCBI taxonomy): domain Eukaryota; kingdom Viridiplantae; phylum Streptophyta; class Magnoliopsida; order Poales; family Poaceae; genus Avena; species Avena sativa. The sequence goes on from OV702296.1 coordinate 294,903,604, forward strand.
TAAAGCATTTTATAGTGCGATTAGGTCCGGCTAGAGGAGTAAAACGATATCTTTTACTCCTCTAACTGGTTTTTGTACATCGGTTAGAGATTCTCTCAGAGCACCTCTATCCGAACCCTAATCCTTTAGACGATAAAAAGGCTCAAAATCTTTAAATGGGACAAATTTGATCATCTAAACTTTAATCGTTCCTAGTTGAACTCCTAAAGTTAGATGATAAAAGGTTGTTTTCGACATAATTATTGCATTTGAGCATATAAATACATAAGAATGCATAATATAATTCATAATTCATATAGGTCGATACATAGTCATAAGAATAGATAAAATATTATCATGAATACCCGACAAATTGGGTTTTTCTAGTGATAAATAGTCGTCAAAGTCACATACCGACCACCTAGTGTTTATTTATGCATATTAGAGCGCATCAATAGCAAATTTCACCTATTCATAACCGATGATAATGATCTAGGTTCCCACACTTGTTTTTTATTACAGTTTTCATGGATTTTTTCCCCAAAATTGTTATAGTGGTTGGTTGGCTCCATTTTCTTGGAAAATGCGCTATCAACGAGTGTTTAGTGATGCCACGTGAAGTACGAATCGTTGTCTTCGTCCTCCGACCATTTTGATTCTCTATTAGCCTTCTTCACCGAGCTACAAAGATGAATGAACACGTTTATTCACTCGAAACTTATGTGCTTTCACAATAAAAAAGGGTAAAATTCACCTAGTTCCGACATCGGGATGAGAAGTCGAGGACGCCGGCCTGCGCGCGGTGCAAGTGTAGCTACGGGTACCAGAGCTAGTACCGGAGCTAAGAAAACCTTCGTGTGATAGCGTAACACACCACTGCATGTTGTAGTGTGCAAGTCGACGGCATAACACTCACGAAACGTTGTTCCGCGAATATTACACATATCAGAGTAGTACAATAAAAACACCGCAGGTCCAAGGTATAACTATATTATTCATACCACAGATTTTTCATAGAAAATTCTCGGAACTTTCATGATACAATGAGCTCTCGAGGTAAGTTCTTGTTCAAACCAAATCCAAAAGAAGCAAATGATAGACTAGTCTAGCGCTAGATCTACCCCTAGACCTATCTCGATGTCTAAAGATTGTCTATTTGCTCTAGTAGCAACTTCTATTGGTATGGATTCTATTCGTGGGAATTGAATCTTGTCTATGTTCATCTTGATCTCCACTTTTAATAAGTTGAAGTACTGTCTCATTTAATTTTGTTGAACTAACGATCGGCTTTTCGTAGATGTCTCCTAAGTCTTCTAGTACCACCTTTGAAGTCTCGTCATTGACTTTAATACCTAAGCAAGGGATAGGGAGGATAGATTGAGTACGAGCATACTCAGCTAGTCCTGATTATGTGGTTCTTTGATGCACTATCTATAGTTGTGAATTAGACATCCTAGACGGGTTGGGTAGTCAAAAGTAAGGAGAAAAGTAAGACGAAAAAGTAATGTTTTGAAATTGAGGATTTTGTGAATTGTGTGCTTAAATTCAACTGGCCATCACCCCTCACAATCTATATGGCGTGTATTACACGAGTATAATACAGACTCCTTAGTAGGAATTTAACTCTAAACTAGGTAACTACCCCGGCTCCGTACTGGATCCGGTCTCCCTCGGTTGGCTTCGTGTGAAGCCCCTTTCCTTCCGTGTTGGTGTAGTCATCATATTCTTCGAGTTTCCTTGCCGGCGAAGTCATAGTCATGGGCATAAGTCGATCCCACCACCGGCTTCCAGAAGATTCTCCTTAGCAGGCTTCATCGATGCTTTATCTTGGGCTGGTTTTTTTAATAGTCCATATGACTATCTATAATATTTGGCTTTGGGTTGTATCTTGGTAATCGGCAAAATGCGTCCATCTGCAGGGCTACTTTTTCCGGCTTCCAACCTCTACAATTTTTATCTGTCTAAAACGGGTGCTAACAAATGAAAGCAGAAATAATCCCGGTTTAAAAAATCCCCGCCCTGCACAAAGATATGGCGCGCATTGTCTAAATTTCTGGCGCTTAACATTTTAGACTCTTCATATACGAAGTTTCAAGTTCGACTGACTAAGATTCCTACAAGGCAATTGAACTGTTTTCAATGAAATTGTAGACATGTTAAGACCATGTACTGTGTGTGCTAAAAGCGAACCATAGAGCTAGATGGTTTGGTTCAATACATGATGGGACGTAGACTCAAATTACGTGACAAGAAAAGCGAATCAACTTATTGGTTCGACTCAAAGAGCAAAATGTGTCAGCATGGCCCAACTTTCAGAGAGTAAAAGGAGAGACAGACTACAAAAGGTACTGCATGTTGCAGGCTTGGCCCACACAAGAAGCGAAACTACACTGCAAGAAAGCTGAAGCGATTCCTATACTTGACACCGTTTTCTTTGAACCGGCGCTGCATATAGTACATGGTCTAACATACACTTGTGAAAGTATATACTCCATAGAAATCAGAGGCGGACCCAGGAAATTGTCGAAGCCTGAGCGCACCACAAGACAACTAAGAAATTTCTTGGACAAATATAAATATCATATAGAGAAAATGTAGTTTTAACGATAGTCTTAGTGCGGAAACACTAATACAATACATAACATGTTCACAACACATTCCAATGTTTACAACACACTCAAATATTTACATGTTTATTACAAGCTCATATCCGCTAATTAGCCCTAGGCCTAGAGGTAAATGTTTACTTTTCTTTTTCATGGCTTGAAAACCGTCATGTAACTCTAGTCACTCTAGACATACATACTAAAAATTTAGATACACTTCTTTTACAAAGCTAAAACATCTTAGAGCAACTCTAGCGGACCCCTTAAAATGGTAGAACCAGAAAAATAACAGCCACTTTCTGGTTTTGTTCGCAAAAACTAGCCAGACTAGAAACCATATAACCCCCCGAACCAGAAAAAAATTAAGGGGGCAAGAAAAATGCCCCTCGGAACCACATATTCCTAGGTTTCGACCACGACCTGGAGGCGACCCGTATCACTGCGAATCGTTGGCGGGAGGGACATTTCAGCTTGATCCCCTCCCTTCTGTGTCCACCCATTGCCGCCGCCGCCAAGCGCCGCCATCGACTCAGGCCACGGCAGACAAATTTCGTCTGCCGAGACGGCCTCCGCTACTCAACTATCACGTTTCCAACCCGAGTTGTGACAGAAATTGATCCGGGACGAAGATCTACCTCAAGGCGGAAATAGACTAGTTCATTGATTTAAGAACGAGTTCATCCTACAACAAGCTCCGACGTCCTCCTTCCCTGCGCATGGGTTGGAAACTATTTCACTTCCACTGCCGCTTCTCTCGCTGTCCTCCTTCCCTGTGCCGCCGGCATCGTCCTCCTCATCGGACGGAACCACCACGATTCCGGCATTGTTCGCCGCATGGAGGAGCTCTCCGCTGCGGGCGGCGGTGATGACGGTAAGCTAGGGACGGACCAGAACCACTCTCTTCCTTCCCGATTGCAGAGATCCAGGTGCACCAGCCGCCCATTAATGACGCGCAACCCTAGCTTCGCCTTCCGCTCCCTCTTGAACTTCGCTGGCCAGTACGGGGGCGTAGCCGTGTACCGGGGCATCGCCCTCTTCCACGCCGGCATCTGGTGGCACCGCGCCTCGATGTTCCTCCCTATCTCGAATCGGCACTGTCGCTCCCGGCGGCGCGACGATATCGTAGTGCGCGAACATCACCGCCTCGTAGAAGTTGAGAGTCGGCGCCTCCATGGCGGCGCGGTGGAGAGTGGAGAGGGAAGGAATGGATGCGTATGGATCGCGTCGACGCCTCCTATTTATACATGAAGACGAACGAAATTAAAATGGAATATTCGTTTTTCTTGTTCGGGTATATCCGTATATGGGTTATGTTCCGCCCGTCATGCACAACCCAGAAAAACGAGAAAAACTCGACCTGGAAAGGTGTGTAGACATATTTTAGTGTATAAATATATTTGAATTTAGACAAATTTAAGTCACTTATTTTAGAATGAAAAGAGTATTAATTTATATGAGGGCATCAACCGAGTTTTTTTATAGGGAGTGTCTAGATCTCAGGCGCCTGAGAATTAGTTATGTCTAAGTCGCTGATGTCATCCTAATATTTGTGCTAATTCTCAGTTGCAACCTAGTTACAACTCATAAGATTTGTACTAGTTCTCAGTTACAACCTACTTGCAACTCATTAAATTCTCAGTTACATCCGAATTGTAACTTATGTATAGCACGAATCACGAGGTAAATCAAACGGTGAAAGAGACGACTGAGACTTAAAAAGTTCTCGTGCGCCGGAAAACTAGCAAATCCGTTTTTTATACTAGGAGCAGGGTGTGGCAAGAGTTTCAGGAGGTGCGGGTTTGCAATTTTTGAGAATAAAACGACAGGAGGCAGAACGAGTCTCGCTGGATCGTTGTGGTCAGTGGTTATCGTCTAGTTGTGCGTTCGCTGAACAAGTCCACGGGACTGTGGTGCTTTGCCTTGCGGGACCTGGACTTCACGCGGCAGTTTTTGCCCATCACGGTCACGCCCAGCAGTTTTTGCCCACGCTCAGTCCTATTTTGCTAGCTGAAAACAATCTTCCACAGCAGGCGCGCGAGCGTGAAGCCCGGGCCAGCGCCGGGTGACAGGGGCGCTGCATCCGCCCGTGATAGAAATCATTGGATAAGCTTTAGTGGGCGAATCATGGCGTTGTCTTCATGATCCAGGATCTGCGAGTAATCGAACAACAGCAGTAAAATGTTAAGTAAAATATAGTATACTCAGAAGACGGAGTGATGAAAAAGTATACCAGTACTACTACGTACGTGGCAGTGGTAGACGTAGCCGGGCTCGGCCGTGGCGTCGAATGGGTAAGCCTTGCCGGTGTCCACCATCAAGAACTTGACGACGATCGTCGTCACGTACCCCGGCGCCATCTTCACCACGTTCTTCCACGTCCTCTCGTGCTCCGGCACGGCCACCGCTTCCCCCACGGCGTGCCCGCTCACGTTGCACCTGGCCGCGTCGTTGAGCCTGACCATGCAGTCCGTGAACTGGTCCAGCCCCACGAGCGCCCGGACGCGCACCGCCTGGAACGTGGCCAGGTGGAGGTGGAGCGGGTGGTTGTCCGGCGTGAGGTTGATCACCTCCCACACCTCCGTCGTGCCCAGGCGCGGCGTCTCCGTCGCCGGGTCCTCCAGCCGCTTCCCGTTGATGTACAGGTGCGTCGGGTTGCCCGTCGCGTCGTCGTCGTACTCGTACAGCACGATGTACCTCTTCCGCACCGCCTCTTCCTCGGCGACCTTGACGTACTCCAGCAGCCTCGTCGGCACCCTGGAGCCGTCCCTCGACTTCGCCGGCTCGACGACGAACTTCATCACCTTGCCGGTGAGGTCACCAGCAGGCGCGTCGCCGTCGGGGTACGGGTACGGCGCCGTGTTGACCAGCTCCACCTCGGTAGCGACGGACTGGTCGGAGAAGTCGATGACGAAGTCGAACGTCTCGGACACGCCGATGAGGACGTGGGTGGTGGCGACCGGCCGGGGCAGGTAGCTTGTGTCGGAGCCGACGACGTGGAAGGGGAGGCCGTTGGTCAGCGAGAGGTTGAAGTAGCGCGCGTTGCTGGTGTTGATGACGCGGAAGCGGTAGCGGCGGCGCGCGACGCAGAGGAACGGCCACGCCTTGCCGTTGACGGTGATGGCGTCCCCGAAGTACTCAGGCTGCCACTGCGGGTGGACGTCCGGGTTGTCGCCGGTGGAGTTCATGTAGAGGGAGCCGTCGGCGTAGAAGCTGCGGTCGGCGAGCAGGAGCACCCGGTCGAACTCGTCGCCGCAGGGGAGACCGAGTGGCGCCTCCGCCGCCAGGTTGCGGATGACGTAGGCGCCTAGGAGGCCCGCGAGGAGGTTGGCGCGGGTGAGGCCGAGCGCGTGGTCGTGGTACCAGAGCACGCCGGGGGACTGGACGTTCGGGTACGCGTACGTCGGCGTCGTCCACTTGGGGCCCCTCTCGCGGAACCCGGACGTGAACCAGGCGAAGGCGCTGCCGTCGGACTGCGGCGGGTGGACGCCGCCGTGGAGGTGGACGACGGTCGGGACGCCGCCGTGCCTGGGGACGGCGACCGGCACGGTGGGGTCCCACGGGAGGATGTGGCGCTCCGGCAGGTGGTTCTCCCACGTCACCCAGAGCGGGACCCCCTGCAGGGCCTCGATGGTGGGCCCGGGGAAGGTGGCGCTCTCCGGTGAAGTGCCGAACACGAACACGGTGGTGGCCGGAATGTCACGGTGGAATTTCTACACATGGACACAACGACGACGCCGGCCGGCGACGATGAAATTTAGTGATCACGCATCATACGGCGCAGGCACAGAGAATAAGAACTACGGAAGTTATATGTAACAAACGAAACTAACCCATTTTTTCTGGTACATGCCGATGGCGAGGTGCACCGGCGTGGGGCGGCCGTCTTGCACGGAGTAGCCGTGGAGCTTCGGCATCTGGGGGAGAATGTCAACGTACGTTTCCAGCGAGCCAGCCACCTTCTCGAGCGTGTCCTCCGATACCGGCGACGCGGTCCCGGCCGCCAGGCCGAGGCCGGCGAGCAGGAGAAGGACGGCGAGCTCCGCTCCGCCGAGCATTTCGCCCGGCCTGCACAGTAAACGTTGCTTGCTTCCTCTGCAGCAGCAAGCCAACAAGGGAGACGCATACACAAGTGCACACTAGATAATATATCGGTTTTGCTTTGCCAGTTGTAGCAATGCATTCGTAAAAAATACTTGCGCGCGCAAATGTGCAATACACATTAATTCACCTTTGAAGTGCTATCTATCCGTGTCAAGAAACAAATAATGTATGACGATGTGGAGCTTCCACTAGCGACCTAATTGTATCATGCATTCATGAGCATACAACAAAATCGTTGGCACTAGCTATAGCTAACACGATGGTGTCATGATGTTTTATTTTTTTGGCTGATAGTTGACCTTAGAACTACTCCCTCAGTTTTAAAATATAAGATGTTTTAGATTTATAAGATAAATATATCTACATACCTTTTAGTGTGTAAATTTATTTGAACTTATACACTAAAGATTGTCTAGATATATTAGCTTCATTAACCTAAAATATCTTATATTTCCAAACGGAGGGAGTACAATGGGCATCTGTGCTAAAGACATGTATGAAGAAAATTGATTGTGATACGAACCAGTGAGCAGAGTGGTGATCAGATGAAATGAGATGGTTGATAGAGAATTAATGTAGCTAAGTTGAATCCATGTTTATCTGGCATATGAAACAGAATATATAAGCAGCAAGCATAATAACATTTTGCAGCCAGGGTTAGCCATCAAATCAAGCCGGCCAAGATACACTTAGATCGACCGATGGCGTGACAAGGTAATTAAGCAAGCGAGGGCCAGCGGACGTGTGCTGCTTATTTACTTGTTTTACAAGTGCGAACGAGATAATGCTTGCTGCGCAATTGAGTAAAACCAAACAGACGGTTAAGCTAAGCAATACTACAGAACAAATCAGTACTAATATATGGCTGCTCCTCGCCGTCTATGACCAGAATATGGTGACTATGATGATAATGTGCGGGACAAGAATAAGATATACATGCCTCCTCTTTTATCTTGTCGGCGATGATCTTGCCGCTGACGTTGAGGAAGGTAGGAATTCGTCTGGTCGCCGCTTCCATAGAGTAGTGGATCTCGTTCAGTCTACGTGTTTTCTAGAATTGATGTTACAAGATTCAGATCAATTTAAGGGTTTAATGGCGACGGCTTCAGCTCTGGGGCGCTGGTCCTTAGGGGCGTGTGCATGAAGTCTTCCTGACTGTCATCAACGACGTTAGGCCGGCTCCGGTAAGGGAGCGGCGACAGCGCCACGTCGGCGACTCACTCTTGCAACAATAGTGGTCGTTAGGTGGTCCAAGGACCTCGATGTATTATTATGTTTAGGATGACTTATACTTTTTGTAAACTCATAAAATAGATCTGAATCTTTCATGCAAAAAAATCGGTAGAATATATACATGTGAGAAAGAAGGCCCATGCTGATCCTAGCGTGTTGACATTTAGCTGGAGAAAATAGGCTTAGGTGGGGTAGGCAAGGTCAACGATTTGGACTGGGTTTCATGCCGCTTAAGAATAATTCGATGTATTATTATGTTTAGGATGACTTGTACTTCTTGTAAACTCATAAAATAGATATGGATCTTTCCCACACAAAAAATCAGCAGAATATATACATGTGAGAAAGAAGGCCCATGCTGATCCTAGGGGTGTGTTGACATTTAGCTGGAGAAAATAGGTTTGGGCTAGGGTAGGCCAGGTCAACGATTTGGACTGGGTTTCATGCCGTTTAAGAATAATCATTGGTTCGTGCATTGCTTGATGATGAAATGCTGCAGTTCTACACTCAACCAGTTGTTACCGGACCAGATAATATTTTCAATGGCACGATTATGTTGGGAAAGATTCAAACAGGTAAGAATTTATTTTTCCCCGAGGGGTCTCATTACTAAGGCTAGTCATAGTAGGAGTAACTTAGTTACTCCATCCGATCCATAATACTTGTCATTAAAATAGATGTATCTAACATAAAAACATGTCTAGATACATCCATTTCAATGAAAAGTAATATGGATCGGAGGGAGTAGTAACATGCATGTACATGCAATGTCAACTAGGCAAATTGTTGACATGACATGATAATTAATGAAGAAAGAGAGGGAGATAGCAACTTAGCTACGTAGTTACTATAACATCACACATACCAAGACTATATGAGTCTACAATCCAATTAATTAGATCTTGCATCACATCATACACATGTTATCACCCACTATAAAGATAGTAACATCAACTAGTAACATATGCAAGTTACTAGTCTTAGTTACTTAGCACTATGACCAGCCTAAAAAAAGAATTAGGGAATGGAATAGTTTGCTTCCCCCTATACCCAATAGGGAGTAATACTTTCCCCTATAGGGATTGATAGTGTATTTGGGTAGTTTATTTTTCCCTATACCCAATACACACTATCAGTACCTAGTGAATTGGGGAATGGAGTTTTAGGATGATTTAAACGGATTGGTTGATGGTACGGGTTTCACCCAATCCCTTTAAATACTCTCTCTGACCCAAATTAATTGACTTAGATTTGTCTAAATACAAATTTATCTAGACAAGTTTTAGTGCTAGATACATCTATATATGGAAAAATTTGAGTCAACTAATATGGGTTAGAGGGAGTACTATATTCCCTCTAATCCCCACAAAATATCTAGTACCAAACAAGCCTTGAGAGGTTTTTTTCATCAACAAATCTCATGCTAGTTCAAGATCTTCACACAAACACCTTAGATTGAAAAACTTTGACCAATGCTAAAAATAGGCAGCAACAACAAATATGTACTCTACTTCTCAGCCGCTCAATTTTTTTAAGTTACATACTGGTGAAAAGAAACATCGAGTACTATCCATATTTTAGCAAGATCTAGCTTAAGACTAAGACACCTTGCATATAACTAGCACGGTGGCCCTCGCAAATGCGAGGGAAACATCTAAAAATATCTAGAAAATATATCTTTTTTTCATATATTATCCAATTAAGATTAATATGGTTCTATTCTTGAAACAAATTTTATAGTTAATAAATTTATCATGTGGAAATCTCTTTTTTATCGGTATTATCTATGTTCCCATCATTAAGTATTTTTGACAGAATAGTATCTACCATTTTACTGCCCTTATTTCACGTTAAAAATGATATACTTCAATTTACGGGATGAATGACACCATTTTCTCCATTACCCACATAAGATGATATGTGCATATGTGGAAAAATATACCTCATATCTATTACATGGTATGAAAACTATTTTGTTTTCTCTTTATGAGCACCCACAATATTCCAAATTTCAACATATCTCTTTCAGAATACAAGAAACCATTCTTCATGAGTAATAAATTGTATTACTTGCTATGTTTGTTTGATAGAACTATGGATTGTATATCGATTTGGCTCGTTGGTATATGTGATTAAGGCCAGAAAACATAAACAATAGGATCTTTGACCCATCCATCGGGTTGTACATTGGATGGTATTTAGTAGGAAATATTATAGGTCTAGGGAACACAATTAATTAAATTTACAAGATATTAGAAGTTTTTATGCATAATAATAGATTAATATGATCTTGAAGTGTATGGTTTAGATTAGGACATAAGCTGGATTATGAGTTTTTTATGAGTAAACTATGAAGCAACATAAGCTGGATTATGACACTGTATAATTTTTCTCAAGGTATATATGAATCAGAATCCATTTCGAAAAAAAAATACAAATCAAAATCCATCGCAAGTGAAAAATCTTAGAACCAATTGGAGATATAGGGAAGGACTGCAAATATGGCCTACTACTACCACGGAGCTGCAAATATGGCCTACTACTACCACGTAGCTGCATACACAGTGAAGTAGTGGGTTAACTTATTGCATCTTGTTGTCTAATGTTTAGCGTGTCATATCAAGGCAAGAAGATACTATTCTTATGGGCACCAATACAAGTCATGTTAACACTAAGGGCCTGCTTGTTTTAGCGTTTTAGTTACCGGTCAGAACAGATTACGAAGTATACGAAGGATTTTACACGGAGGTCAATGGGTCCGTAATATTTACACCTGTTTTTGCCTAAAATCCAGGGAACCAAGCGGGGCCTAAGCTTAACACATAGCAGGAAGACGCAAGGTAACAATTTTCGGGAAAAAAAGGAAGCTCGAAGCCTAGTCGTGCAGCAAAAGAAATATATCCACCACTTGATGGCCTTTGCTCAATAAGAGGCCGTTGTACCGGTCGATGGCTGGAGGCAGCCAGCGGTCACAGGATCAGACGTCCGTAATTCTTTTCGATCGAAAGCAGCATGGGGTATTCAAGCGTCGGTAGCCGGTCATTGTTGCTGCGTAGGCGCATGACCTGTATCATGTGGAGAACCAATCTGATGCAGGCCGGAGAGCATGCTAGCTGGCTGCTAGATCGAAGCACCAGATCAGAAGATCAGGAAGCAGGCAACGGTTGTTGTAGGCAAAGCAGGGAGGTGGAAGGAAAGAAATCATGCCTCCTGGAATAGGGAGCACTCGTCTCTCCTAAATCCAACGTTGCAGATTGATGTAGGGTTAATCGGATGAACCTAGTCTCTTAATTACCAGGATTAACGTGAAGGCTTACAGGGAACACGTCCTTTTGAAGACATATTTGGTATGCACCGGTGTAGATGTTTAACAGACTTGTCACGTGTCAATAGTTTTGTGTAACTCTTACATCTATTAAATCCTAAGGTGCCTTAAAAAACATTATTATATTGCTTTTAGTATATAATAGATAATAGATATAACTTTATGATCGGGTAACTGACCCCCTCCCCTCCCACATAGGTATAAACGACGCGGAAGTCCAAATAAAGGGCAAAAACAACTATAGGTCTTACTATTCTCATTGAAGCCCCGGCTAAACTTGTCATCCTTTCACCATCACAACTCACGCTGAGTGATGGAAAACTAGACAAATTTGACCACTAAGATATATGCAAAGACCTATAAAGGATCAAACCCTCGTTGAATATTGTTGTGAGAGATTGGTCACACTAGGCCGATGACCTTGCTCATAAAGGATCAAAAACGAGATTGTTGAAGAAGATAAAGCTATCATCGACAATGCTCACAAAAAGCCATATCGAAAAACAACTATAAAACTTGGGAGCTCTACATTAGTACCCTTACTTCGTTAGTTGTACTTATTTTTTCTCCAGGCTCTAAACTTTTTCTCGCTTTTTCCCAATTTCTTGTCTCAAACCCTCGCAAGCGCTTAAACGGGCGTTGCCATCGGGTCAATGGCATTGACCGTTACCTTCATCGTAACGTGTTGGCTGGCGAGTGGGGCCACGTTGGGCCAGGTCCCGTAGTGACACCACTGATCCCTCTCTCTCTCTCCAAGCATTTGACCACACTGACTAGTGGGCCGCTTTATAAAGGACCGGTTGCGCCGCTATAGCCAATGACAGGTGGGGTCGGTGCATGGGGTGGACGAGTGGCCGGCGATGATGCCAAGATGCGAGCGACTTCCACGAAGCACCATAGGAAGCGAGACCAGGTGCATTAAATAGATAGGAAAGGGACACGTTCGACGGTACCGAGAAGAGGAGAAGTGGTGGTGGACAACAACAACAACCTCCACTCTTCTGAGGTGGTGTCAGAGACGAATTGAGCAATGGAGAGAGAACTAGTCTCTCTCCGTTCTAGCATGGACATATGGGTTCTATGGGAGTATGGTGGCACATGGATAGAGCGTGAGGTGGTCTGTGTAGTCAAATAGAGCTCGACGGTGCTCCCCGAGGACGTGTCCATGGTGCTCCATGCGGGCATCGGCCAACTAGATGTTGGCCTCGAGGGAGAGGATTGGTAATGCATCGATAAAACTCATTTTGCATGGATAAACGACGTTTTGCATCGATAAAACTCATTTGCATCGAGAAAACTAAATTTGCATGGATAAAAATTATTTTGCTCAAAACTAATTTTGCACGATAAAACTCATGTGCATCGAGAAAACTAATTTGCATGGATAAAAATCATTTTGCACCATGGATAAAACTAATTTTGCATCGATCATGCACAATAAAACTCGAGGGGGAGGGTATAATGAAGTTTATATTTTGTCCAAGAAAGACAAAGTGAGTTGGCATTTGATCATGTCATCATTTGATCTCATTTTACTCAAACCAAAGAATAGAAATTAAAAGTCTATGACGTATGAGAGTTATTGGATTTACTAGATGTATGTGAGAGATATTGGAGGGGCTCTTGATTATTAAAAATGGTTGATATAATAATTCTTGAGGACATGTTAATGTTGTCCTAAGAAAATCTTAATCTTATATATTCCACACTTAACTATACATTCAAATTATAATTCCACACTCAACTTCAAGGGAAGCTGCAAGAGGAGGTGGCCACGATCGGAAGAGAGAGAAGTGGCGGGCCACTAGCCAAGAACAAAAAAGAGCATCAACAGTAAACCCTTAATCGAAAATACCCTGAAAATACAATCTACAACACAATGCCATTGAGAACCCTACCTGTAAACACCTAGCTGCAGATCTACCATCAAAATGGCTTGGATAAGAAGGGAGAGCTTACCTCCATTGCTGATCCGATGAAGCACGCAAATGCAGTAGATTGTTCAACACGAAGCAGTGTGTATGCCCGACGAGGACACCGACGTTAAAGTCGCTCGGATCTCCTTCTCTGCCTGTGACCATCGACGTCAATGGTGAGCGAGCGATTCGTCGTCGACAGTGAAACCGTCAAGAGGGGAGAGTGACAAAAGAGTGAAAAGGGAGAGGAGTAGGCAGTGAGGAATTTATGGCGTGTGTTCCGGAAGGGACGCGGTGTCTCCCTTCCGTTTCCTAGGCGTACGGCGAAGAGAGATTTTTTCGCCTCCTGAGCCAGACTAAAAAACAAAACTGCTAATTCGAGCGTTGTTCGCTGGGCCTGCCTCTGGGGTGCTTAAGACTCGCGCCGGCCACCACGCGAGATCTTGCATGCATACAATCAAGTCGATTTCGTCCCAGGAAATACAACCACCAAACGGTCGTCCTGTTCGTTCGCTGCAGCAGCCAGCAGGCTGTCGCAAGCAAAACCTCGACATGAATTGTTCGAATTTCGGTGGTCAAGAGCAGGACCTGGAATTATTTTGTCAGAAAAAAAAGTAGGCGTGTAGGAATCGGCACTCTACGGTGCAACGCGGCGGTGGTGCGGGGTGCGGTCCGCGAGTTGTGCACGCACCAGTTTTGGGCACCACATCCCCACTCTTCGGCCACGCCGGCACAACCGCACACGCCGCCTCGCCCTCTCCCCCGATTCCACCCACGCGATCCCCTGCCACCTCCTACTGTCGCACCGCAATCGTCCTTCGCCCCTCCTCCCCGATCCCCATGAACCGCCCCGGCGGAGACGGCCCCGGCCACGGCCTCCCCACGCCCCTGTCCGCCTCCATCAACCCCCTACCACCGCCCGATCCGGAAACCGTATCCCCGATGAACGCGCAGCAGCTCCCTGGCGACCTCCTGCGGGCGGTCCTGCACCGGCTCGCGCCCGCGGACGTCGCGCGGGCGGCCTGCGTCTGCCGCCAATGGCACGCGGTCGCCTCCGACCGCGCCGTGCTGGAGGCCGCCTTCCGCGCGCCATGGGGCGTCCGCCGCGTCGTTGGCGACCCGGCCAGCAGGGCCTTCTGGCGCGCCGCCTCTCTCGGCCGTTACGCGCTCTCGCACACCGTCCGACGCGGGGACACCGTCCCCGGCATCGCGGTCAAGTACTCTGTCCAGGTATCTTATCATCTCTGTCCTCTCCGTCTGAAGCTTGTTCTTCGCTGAATGAATCCTACCTATATTAGTTCGACTACCCTGTCCAATACTGAAATTGACATGTTCCTTAATAGTGTCGAAGTTCGATAATATTGAATTTCGCATGATCTATGATGCGATATTATATCTTCATATTCACAGGTAGAGCTAGTGGAACCTGAAATAGCTACAATTGTCATCATCATAGTGGTCATTGAGCAGGTATTCTAAAATGAAAAGAACAAAAATCCCAAGTCACTACATTCAAAAGAAAATACGACCACTTTCCAGATTAAAAACCATTGTGACCCCGAAAGACAAAGTCCTCAAATCTATGCGGAGGAACTCATCACCGTTGTCGTTTACATTGTTTATCATGTTTCAGTCGTGGCTATCTTATAATGGTCATGATACAACGTTTGACAATAGATATGCTACTTAGATAATGATTGTAACTACCCATTAGTCATTAACATCTGTATCAATTGAACTACTTACTAGCCATTACACAGTTGTATTGATTGAAATTAATGTTCTAATTGATGTGAGGCCATGGTGGCTTACACTGTTAGGTAGCAACATAATCGAGTTATCTCCAAAGGTTTCTTACAATTTTTTCGAGGGGCTCTGCCCCAATTTTATTTCTGAAATTTATAATACAAGGTTCCGCAGTTTCACACCATCTTTTTTATCCAAGCTGGATATCAAACACAGTTTAACCTTCCTTTTAATAGTTGTTTCGACTTTCGACGACACTACTATTCCCTCTGACCCATATTAGTTGACACAACTTTGCCTAGATACGGATGCATCTAGACTAGATACTTAACTAGATACATATGAATCTAGACAAACTTGAGTCAACTAATATGGGTCGGAGGGAGTACAAAAAGAATAAACACGCAACACCAGAACTATATTGCCAGACTGAAGAATCCTAAAGTTCCAGCCTCCTCTTCTTACTTCTTGTTGCCTCGGGGATTCCAACCCTACCATATCTCATCCAGCGATCCTGATCACCATTGGCGCCGACCCACGTGGGCGACTGAAGACTTCAATTGCAACCCGCAGCAGCAAGCTTGCCCCTCTGCGCTGCGTTTCTCTTAACCCCGGTCTCTGAATTCCAGCCCAAAAATTAAGCAAATAAGCCATCTTGGCGACCACATTATTGGATCGTAAAGAAAATGTTACGAAAACAGGCTTCGTTTCGGGATTTCCATATAGACCAGCTCACTGACACCATCCCTACAGCAACTAGATTTCTTGTACCCCCTCTAAAGACTAAAACTAAGAACCCTATCTACACAGGCCAGTCATAGAAAAGGTTTTGTTTCCGTAATCTCGCCATAGTAACTTGTTCTGAATTCGGGACTGATATAGAACACCTTCTAATAATCTTTCCGATGTTCATTGTTACTGATATAGAGTTAATCCTGAACTTCCGCCACGTGCATGTTCAAACTTGTTGGACTAGTATTTTTGGTGAAGCTGGTAATGAGATTTAAATTTTAAAATAATCGGTATCCTCAGCTACTTCATTTGTGAATGCTGCTAATTTGTATTATTCCACACAAATTTTTCCACTGCTTCAGAAAGGTTTACAGTTGTGAGCAAACCTTCTCTATTCTTCATCTAGCTGTCATTTATATTCTGTGAATCGCAAGCAGGTGACTGATATCAAACGGTTCAACAACATGATGAGTGACCATGGTATCTACTCGAGGGAGAGGCTTCTGATCCCAATCAGTGATCCAGAAATTCTGCTGGGTAGCACATGCTACATTGAGATGGATCACAATGCGAAGAGAGAGGTCGCGGTCTTCTATCCTGAGGGTCACCCAACTGGAAACGCCGACTCCTTGGCGAACGCTGCAGCTGCAAAAAAAAGAAGCAAACAGATCCTTGAGTCAGTGAGGCGAAGCTTGCACGTTGATGATGGAACTGCTGAGTACTACCTATCTGTCACAGAAGGTGATCCCAGAGCTGCTATGATGCAGTTCTCTGAGGACCTTAGGTGGGAACAGCAACAAGCAGGCCATTAGATGCAGATCAGAGGGAACTGAGGAGTATATACAAGGGTATTGGTATCTGGGTGAGTATATCATTTTGATGGTTTCTACCTGCTTGGCTGCTTGAACCACTGTTGGTTTGCCCTCGTCTTTGTGTGATATAATGTGAAATTGTGAACCTCTGTAAGGTGAATTTAAAACACCCGAAATAATTGTAGGAAGTCTTACTACTGGGTTACGACTTACGAGCCATGACTGGTCATGTATAGCATTATGTTGTTGCAGGAAAAAGTCCATTTTCTCCCCTAATTTATTTGTTGTGCTCATTTTACATCCTAAACTAAATCTATACTCACTAGCTAGTCACTAAGCGCTTGGTTTTAAGCATGGGGACGCCATGCTTGTGGTTACAGCTGTAGTCTCCTTGCCTGATTGTCTCGACACGCTACCCGAAGCTCAAGGTCTGTTGAAGAGAGCCCCATCGACAGCGGTGGCATCATCACTAGAGACGAGATTGAACAACTCGGTGGAGACGTGGATGTAGATCCATTGGATGATCGCGAGGTCGTCCTTGACCCATCGTGGATAGTCGGCTGAGGCACCGAGGCCGGATCAACGGGGTGACGAGGGCTGCATCGACCAAGGTGAATATGAAAGAGGTGGCACAAGTGGTAGTAATTGTGAAGAGCAAGATCTAAATATATCGGTACGAAAGGAGATACATCGAAAATTGTATCGGCTAGAGAGATTGGAGCTGGTTGGATGGGGTTTTGGTAGGTGACGTATCAGGGGGTAGAGGGAGGCGCGCCGACGGCGCGAGCTTCGTCCGCGATGAAGAGGGGCTGCCGCAATGACAGTGGAGGTTTTGGCTGCGAAGCCATGCCAAGGTGTGGAAAAAGCCATGTCAAGATGTGAAAAACCTAGGCGTGTGATATCATGATATTTGAAGAGAATAATTGCTTGTATTAATTTGATCGATAGTACAGAGTTATGTAGTACATGAGCCATTCGGCCAAGGGTTTAGACAAACCGACTATATGAGTTCTAGTCCAACACAAATACATATATAATAATAGTCTTAATGCATTTGTACTTCTACTAAGTTAGCTTGTGTGCTTCCGATTGTTTTACCGAGTCTATTTTACATGTCGTCTTACTTAGATTTATCATGATAATTTCTCTAACTAAGGAAGGTTTTCAAAAAGGGAGTAGGAATATTAATGTGTCTGGACCAATTTGGTTTGTCGCTTCATATTTTTATATGCTTTAGAGTTTTTTTCATCCTCTGACAGCCTGATCAAGTTAAGATCGTTTGATCTGGCCAGCTCATGTGTCGCACACCAAACTTTTTCGGAGTAGTATCTATCCGATGCATTATATCATCGCGCGTCCGCGGTCCGCCACATGCATGCCTTGGCTAGTGCTGAGATTTACACCTGGGTCAAATTTCATAGGAAGTACAGCTATGTAAAACCGCCTCCACATACATCACATTATCCCCCTCACAAATATGCGATGAAAAGAAGCTCTACCATATAATTAGTACTACCTTCGGTCTATATTAGTGTTCTCAACTTTGTTTAGATGAGAATGCATCTCTAGTCTAAATGTACTTAACTAGATAAATACGAATCTAGACAAAGTTAAAGAACATTGGTATAAACCGGAGAGAGTAGCTTATTTGGCCTTTGGCAAAGAAAGCTGAAGTGATATTTACCTCACTGTGACACCATATGATATCAAACGACACTTGATACACATACCCATGTCCATGCGTCATAAAAAACAAAAAAAAATCCATGGCACGGCACGAATGTTCCACACGTTTAAATCTGTTTAGGGCATGGCATGCACGCGCATGTTTGTGATCTCACCTACCGGGGCTCTTCCGCATTGATTGGGCTGCAAGATTTGCGAGCGCGCGCCGTGGGCATCCAGCAGCCCATGTGAGTACAGGACGGACGGCACGAGGCAGGCCCACGGATGCAAGCGACGGGACTCGCGGAAGGATGCATGGCGTGCTCGCTTATCGCGGTTTAATTACCCAGCGATCCACCGCCTAGCAGAAAGAAGAGACTTCACTCTCGTACCGGCGAGAGTCCGAGACAGCGTGATTTGCTCTGCGTCAGTGTGTGTGGTTCCGTCGATAAGGACGTTCCATCGGTCCTCGAACATAAATTCTGATACTCGCTCTGACTCATATTAATTGACTTGGATTTATCAAAATTTAAATGAATCTAAACACTATTTAATATATAGATTCATTCAAAATTTGACAAATCCAAGTCAATTAATATGGACCGGAAGGAGTACTAACATATATCCGGCCATGGGTTTGGTGGCCATTATAAAGGTTATTATTAAGGTGAATCCAATGAGTGGACACCGAAAGAATTCACGGTGATTATAGATGTTCAGTGCCATATACTCCCTCCGTTTTAAAATATAAGATGTTTTAGGTTTGTGAAGAAAATGTATCTAGACTTGTTTTAGTGTGTAGATTCACTCATGTTTGGAGTGAATCTACATACTAAAAGTAGTCTAGATACATTTACTTCCTAAAGCTAAAACGTCTTATATTTTGAAACGGAAGGAGTATATATTACTCGAGGCAACATGCATCGATCGATGCAAAGCCTGTAGATTATCTTAAAAAAAACTATGTTATCTTCATTTTCTACTCTACAAATTTCGGATTGGGGAGGGTAATACAAAATGATACCATAACATAGAAAACAAATCATATAAATAAAGCATAGCACCGCCAAATCCCTTTCTGTAGCCGATGCTCCGCAAATCATAGGAAAAAAATTATCTGTCCAAATACTATGAAAAAAATATGTTTTATAGGGTGTTTGAACAAATACTCTTTGAAAGGAAAACTATTCTCTATGGTTTAATTACTGTGTTATGATTATTTGTTTGCAAAAATAAACATATCAAATTGATGTTTCATATAAAATCTGTCTATTACATCATAGAGGGCATCGACAGAAAAAAAGATCATTATTTTGGATGAATAGTTTTTTATATGACTTTAAGAAAACAAATTGTGCATAAATCGGAGCATTGAGTCCACCTATCAATTTTGTCGTCAATTGGCTAAACTCTATGAATTTTAGAAAACAGATTGTGCATCAATTGGAGCATCGACACTCAGCGTCCACCTATCAATTTTGAATTTTACTAAACAAACTTTGCATAAATTGGAGCATCGAAATTCGGAGTCCACCTATCAAATTTGCGGTCAATTGGTAAATTGTTGATTACATGACCAACCGGAGGAAGTTGTTGTAGTTTAGACCAATAACACGGTGAACTGTTCAAAAAAAGACGTCCAGCCGGTAGCTTGTAAAAAACGGAGATGAAAACCGGAGGAATGTAATTTTTCCTAAGCTTCCTAAGGTTAGGTTCACAAGAACTGAAGACGTCGTCAGGATGGTCGCTCTCGGGCTTTTCGAGCTCGGTGGAGTCGTGTAGGAGGTGCGAATATGCTCTATAATGCTCCTACATTGGTCGGATTGCAACAACGTTGCTTCCTCCGTGGGCAATTTCTTGTCAGAGTGGCGCCAATGGCGGAGCTCAAAGGTTCGACGCGCATGGGGATGCCGGCACGGGCGGCGAGGCATTTGACGTCTGTGTCACCACCTCAACCTGCCGCCGAGACCCACTAGTTAGAAACGGTGTCAAATCGTATTAAGCAAAAATTCAGTGTTTTTTGAAACGGCCTGCCTCAAGACCTGCGGGTGATTTGATAATAAAACGGTTTTTTAAAATGGTTCTCCGAATTGTCGCTGTTTTTTTTATTTTTTTTATCATAAGTGTATATGCTTTTGAGCGTGTAGTAACCACTTTACTTGACACTTGAATAGAGTAAATCAGAAGTTTAGGTCCCCGCCCCGCGCATCAAATTAAGTATGTACGTACGGTGCCGGTAATCAGAGTACTGTATGTGGGGATGGGGTCTTGGCCCAGTATGTTGAAGCGGAGTTGCATGCGTGTCACGATGGCATGCCCGGACGCGAGATTGGCACATGTTTGGTATGAGTACGGAATTTTGCTCTACAAACTATACTGAAAAAGCTAGTACGGAGTAGTAAAACTTTTCTCCTTAAAATTACTAAAGCTTTTGTTAAGGACTCGCGGTGTTTCATTTTCGTCTACGTACGATGTGGTAAATACTACTGGCGAAGAAAACAAAGTAGAGTTGGCAAAATGACATGCGTGGCCATGCCAAAAGTCAGCAAAACTATCCTTCCTAACAAAACAAACTAAAAGATCAGACTCCATTTGATTTAGTTGATTAAAAATAGTACTTCCTCCGGTCTATATTAATAAACTTAATTTTATCTAGATTCGTATGTATCTAGGTAAGTACTACTTAGATAGATGAGACTATTAATATGGACCTGAGGGAGGATCACTCTAGTTGGTTCTGGCCATGGGTCGAGTAGTACATGATCTCACACTCCTCAACTCAAAGCTTCCATTTAACCCCTAAATTTCACCCCTAAACTTTTCACTTGGCTCATATTTCATCTCCAAACTTTACTTGGCTCACTAAACTATCACTAATAATGGTCCATTTAACCCCTTGTAGTTTTGAACCGGGATTTGACCCAATGTTTTGAACCGGGTCATGGGGATCAAATAGACCAATAATAGTGAAAGTTTAGAAGGGTTTAGATCGAGAGCGAAGTAAAATCTGATGGGAAAATATGCGAGCCATGCATGTGGAAAAACTTTGGAGGGGAAGAAAAGCGGACTTTGTTCAGGCTTTAGAGAAGCGTCGCCCTGCAGGCTGCAGGAAGCCCCAGACAATGACCGGTGAACTAATTAGGCAGAGAAAACAAACGTTCATTCAGCTCCATGCATGAATGCATGCGCCCGGTCAGCCGGCTATTCCCACGGCCGACGGTCGATACGAACAAGGATAGAATAGGACGACGCGTCACCGGGCATTCTCGATCGGCACGGCTGCACGTATATATGGCGACCGCAGGGACGCGGCCACTTGAGAGCCCCCGATTTCTCATCTCGCCTCGATCGCGCGGGCCGGTACGTACGCACGACAAACACGAGCAGGGCACGTCGCCGTCCCTCCTCCGCCAGCGCGCCCGGTTGGTGCTCCGGATAGGCCGAAGAACCAGGCCAAACGATCGCAGTCACCCACGCCACTCACGCGTACGCGGCGTCCAGTAATCAAATCGACCGACTCGTCACGGTGGATCCACTGCCGTAGCTAGTAGACTCCAAAAGAGGGACCTACTACAGTAGTTCCACGCACGACTTCATGTACTGTAGTACGTAGCAAGGCCGAGTAAATCCCTGGCCACGCAGTCGCCACGCTCCCTGGTGGTCACCCTTACGCGCTCGCTCGCCGGCCGGCCTATAAGAAGCCCCGCTCGCCCTACGAAACTCCTCACAAGTCACACCAGACTCCACCACACAGCCAAGCGCAGACACTCACCCAAGGCAGCAGTAGCTAGCTCATAGCGATCGATCGAGCGAGGCAGGATGCTGCTGGGCGGGCTGATCGACAACCTGACGGGGGCGAACAAGCACGCGCGGCTCAAGGGGACGGTGGTGCTGATGCGCAAGAACGTGCTGGACCTCAACGACTTCGGCGCCACCATCATCGACGGCGTCAGCGAGTTCCTCGGCAAGGGGGTCACCTGCCAGCTCATCAGCTCCACCGTCGTAGACAACAGTAAGCTCCTCCTCCTCCTCCTCCTCCTCCTCCTCCTCTGTTTAGCTAGTAGATCTTTTCTCTTGATCGGTGCATTTGTGTTGGTGGGGTTGCCCATGGATCTTTCTCTTGATCGGTGTGTGTGCCCATGGTCATCTTTATCCGAGCATGGAAAGATGAGCTAGCTGGATCACGCTGCTGCGACACGAGATCAGAGAGCACCGGATGCTCGAGACAAAGTGAAAGAAAACAAGAGGACACGTCAAAAGTCTAACGACACAATCTGCTCTACCATTAAACGCGCGCAAAATAAAGCTATGTAATAACCATGAAAAATTAAACCAAATCTCTGAACGAACGTACGTGCTTGTGGGTGCAGACAACGGCAACCGCGGCAAGGTGGGCGCGGAGGCGGGGCTGGAGCAGTGGCTGACGAGCCTGCCGTCGCTCACCACGGGGGAGTCCAAGTTCGGCCTCACCTTCGACTGGGAGGTGGACAAGCTCGGCGTGCCTGGCGCCATCGTCGTCAACAACTACCACAGCGCCCAGTTCTTCCTCAAGACCATCACCTTCGACGACGTGCCAGGGCGCGCCGGGAAGCTCACATTCGTCGCCAACTCATGGATCTACCCTGCCGACAAGTACCGCTACAACAGAGTCTTCTTTGCCAACGACGTACGTAAGCCGCCATTCTTTCGCCCTTCCGTCGTCCTTGCAGTACTACGTAGCTTCTCTCAGTTTTCCACTACTAGATCATTACTATTTGCTGGTAGTCACGACCTCAAGTCCACGATTGATTGGTACATTATTTAATCCTTGCTGGTCTCGCAAAGGAGATAGGGTTGTACTATTAAGATGATTGAATGAGACTCGCGACGTGGCACGCCGCGGTAGCTGAAATTTCACTCGATTCATTCAATCGTGTGACCTGCACCTGCTGCATTCCTCTACTACTCCCCTTGCTTGAATGCAGTTGCCTTGCTTGAATGCAGTAGAGCAGTAGCAATCACCACAGTGATTAACCAGGCTTAACATAATTATCATTAGGTCATTGTTAATTCATCGACTTTCTAATACTGTCAACAACAAATTAAAAAATGGTGCTCGTATGCATGCAGACGTACCTGCCGAGCCAGATGCCGGCGGCGCTGAGGCCGTACCGCGACGACGAGCTGCGCAACCTGAGGGGCGACGACCAGCAGGGCCCGTACGAGGAGCACGACCGCGTGTACCGCTACGACGTCTACAACGACCTCGGCGAGGACCGCCCCGTCCTCGGCGGCACCGCCGACCACCCTTACCCTCGCCGCGGCCGCACCGGACGCAAGCCCAACCCCAACGGTACGTACCTTTACCTTCCTGTTGCCTTGATCGCTGCTGACGTGGCCGGTTGGTTTGTGTGGGAATACTATTTGCAGACCCGAGCCTGGAGAGCAGGCTGTCGCTGCTGGAGCAGATCTACGTGCCGCGCGACGAGAAGTTCGGGCACCTCAAGATGTCGGACTTCCTCGGGTACTCCATCAAGGCCATCACGCAGGGGATCCTGCCGGCGGTGCGCACCTACGTGGACTGCACCCCCGGCGAGTTCGACTCGTTTCAGGACATCATCAACCTCTACGAGGGCGGCATCAAGCTGCCCAAGATCGCCGCCCTCGAGGAGCTGCGCAAGCGCTTCCCGCTCCAGCTCCTCAAGGACCTCCTCCCCGTCGGCGGCGACTTCCTCCTCAAGCTCCCGCTCCCGCACATCATCAAGGGTACGTTACCTGACGAGGAACATTATTGCAGAGCAGGGCAATGTAGAGTATAACCTTTCTGATGAGAATTTTGGTTAATGATCGACGGGTATGCAGAGGACAAGCAGGCGTGGAGGACTGACGAGGAGTTTGCGCGGGAGGTGCTCGCCGGAGTCAACCCTGTCATGATCACGCGTCTCACGGTCAGTGAAGCCCCAACAAATGCTGAATACATGGTCCATATGTATCTGCCACTGGCATGTGACAGAACAATTTGATTGATTGATCGCATGCAGGAGTTTCCACCGAAAAGTACTCTCGACCCTAGCAAGTATGGTGACCACACCAGCACCATCACGGCGGCGCACATCGAGAAGAACCTGGAGGGCCTCACCGTCCAGCAGGTGGTTTTTCTTTCAGCTAAACAAATCGTCATCAGTTTGTGTGATTTGGTACCTGACAAGAAATCAATTTGTGAAGTACTGACAATCGAGTTGGCTGCTTGCGACTTGCACAGGCGCTTGAAGGGAACAAGCTCTACATCCTGGATCACCACGACCGGTTCATGCCGTTCCTGATCGACGTCAACAACCTGGACGGCAACTTCATCTACGCCACCAGGACCCTCTTCTTCCTGCGCGGCGACGGCAGGCTCACGCCGCTCGCCATCGAGCTCAGCGAGCCTTTCATCCAGGACGGTCTGACCACCGCCAAGAGCAAGGTCTACACGCCGGTGCCCAGCGGCAGCGTCGAAGGCTGGGTCTGGGAGCTGGCCAAGGCCTACGTCGCCGTCGGCGACTCCGGCTGGCACCAGCTCGTCAGCCACTGGTAACACTGACGACACTGACTGACACTGACACTGACGAAGTGATCGATTCGATGCACTGATTGACGTTACTGATCGAAACTTGGTGTGTGTGCACTATGCAGGCTGAACACGCACGCGGTGATGGAGCCGTTCGTGATCGCGACGAACCGGCAGCTGAGCGTGACGCACCCGGTGCACAAGCTGCTGAGCCCGCACTACCGCGACACCATGACCATCAACGCGCTGGCAAGGCAGACGCTCATCAACGCCGGCGGCATCTTCGAGATGACCGTCTTCCCGGGCAAGTTCGCGCTGGGGATGTCCTCCGTGGTGTACAAGGACTGGAACTTCGCCGAGCAGGGCCTCCCCGACGACCTCCTCAGGCGGGGCGTGGCGGTGCCGGACCCGTCCAGCCCCTACAAGGTGCGCCTCCTCATCGAGGACTACCCGTACGCCGCCGACGGGCTGGCCATCTGGCACGCCATCGAGCAGTACGTGACCGAGTACCTGGCCATCTACTACCCGGACGACGCCGTGCTTCAGGACGACGTGGAGCTGCAGGCGTGGTGGAAGGAGGCTCGCGAGGTCGGCCACGGCGACCTCAAGGACGCGCCCTGGTGGCCCAGCATGCAGACCGTGGCCGAGCTCGCCAAGTCGTGCGCCACCATCATCTGGATCGCGTCGGCCCTGCACGCCGCCGTCAACTTCGGCCAGTACCCGTACGCGGGGTACCTCCCCAACAGGCCGACGGTGAGCCGCCGCCGCATGCCGGAGCCAGGCACCCAGGAGTACGCGGAGCTGGGGCGCGACCCGGAGAGGGCGTTCATCCACACCATCACCAGCCAGATCCAGACCATCATCGGGATATCGCTGCTCGAGGTGCTCTCCAAGCACTCCTCCGACGAGCTCTACCTCGGCCAGCGCGACACGCCCGAGTGGACCTCCGACCCCAAGGCGCTCGCCGTGTTCCAGCGGTTCAGCGACCGGCTCGTGGACATCGAGAGCAAGGTGGTGGGCATGAACCACGACCCGCAGCTCAAGAACCGCAACGGACCCGCCAAGCTCCCCTACATGCTGCTCTACCCCAACACCTCCGACCGCAAGGGCGACGCCGCCGGCCTCACCGCCAAGGGCATCCCCAACAGCATCTCCATCTGAGCATGCGTCTCGCCGCCGCGCGCTGCAAATAAGCCAGCGGCGCCAACCATGGCACGGCCTCCGGCATTCGCAAGTCGCACGTACTACCTGCAGTATAGTAGTACGAATAAAGATTGTGTACCGATCGACCAGTTGTGCACGTACGGGAGCGTGCCGAGAGACTGATGTTGTGTGACACTGCGTAACAGTGTGAGCTCGTGCCACTAATCTCCACCATTTGGCAATAAATAAAGAAGATCCGTTTCCTCATCATATACTATACAGTATTATCACTGTGAGCACAAAGCAGTACTGACCGCGAGACTTGGGAGTCTTGAATTCTAATAATCATAGTGGTTGGGCATTCTCTAGCACTGTAAACACAGAGCCGTACTGCTGTTCACGGTGACTGGCCATGTCCATCGATCACTAGCACTGTAAACACAAAGCCGTACTGCTGTTCTAATGGCGAGACCTGAAGTCTTGAATTCAAACAAGTCATGGTGGTTGGCCATGTTCATTGGTCAGTACAGTACTACTGTAGATCTGGATGATGTGCTAACGGATTGCACATGTGCTATCGGCAACGCTAACACAGACGACAAGCAGTAAACTGCCGCGGAAGGACAGAGTAGGAAGGGTTCATATATAGGGCCATTTGGAAAAGCAAACTTAGCTGGAACGCTCCTTTTTTTTTGTCAGTATAGATGCCATGCTGGCCAATGACAAGATGATGAGGAGGAATCTGGATGGTAGAAAGGTGGTGTTAACTGTTAATCCATAGGATTCCATTCCCATGAAAACCCTTTGCTATTCCTACAAATCAAACAAGGCCTTAATCTTTACTTCATTCAGCAATACTATTTCATATTCCATCTGAACGATCCAAACAATAAATTCATTGCTCAAGTTATCTAAACATGAATTGGTCATTGCTCAAGTTGCCCCTAATTATTTGCCAATCTAATTGCTAAACTTACAAACCAGATAATAAATATAAAATTTTAATTTTATATAAAATATAATGTCATGAAAAATGTCACACCAACTCAATCTACTATCTTTGGAAATATCGTAATAATCATTGACCAACAAAGATCCCAAATAGGAGTAAGAAAACAGAAATCGAGGAAGATGACTAAAAATGTTTTCTATGTAGGGGTGTATATATGGCTATAATTATATTATTTTCCATCAAATAATGTGAATGCGAGAAAAATCAATAAATCTATTTCCTGGTTATTTTGACACAAAAGGAACAATGCTCATATTTCTAAAAAAAATAAAGATGATGCCCTCGCAACCATGCTAGTTCTAATAATAATCATAGTGATTAGCCATGTTCATCGATCAGTAGCACTGTAAGCCGAAAGCCGTACTGCTATTATCCTAATCGCGAGACTTGAGGTCTTGAATTCTAATGATCACGGTGACGGTGGTTGGCCATGTTCTAGCAGCGTAAGCACAAAGCCGTACTGCTGCTATTCTAGTCGCGAGACTTTGAAGTCTTTGAGTTCTGCTAATAATCGCAGTGGTTGGCTATGTTCATTAACCAGCGCTAGATCAGGAGCAGGGTGTGCTAATTAATCGGATAGCACATGTGCTATTGGCAACTGTAACATTCATTATTGTCATTTGAAAACGGAACTTATCAGCTAAATCAACACAAACGACAAGCAGTAAACTGCCGCGGAAGGACATAGTAGGAAGAGTTCATATATAGGGCCATTTGGAAAAGCAAACTTAGCTGGAATGCTCCTTTTTTTTGTCAGTACAGATGCCATGCTGGCCAATGACAAGATGATGAGAACGAATCTGGATGGTAGAAAGGTGGTGTTAACTGTTAAGCCAACGCGCGATCATGTGATCGATGCAGTTTGTTTAGCTGGATGCAGTGTACTAGTCAAGACTGTTCTTGAGCAAGCGACCCCACAAACCTGGAACTTCTCTTCAGAACAAACGCACGCACTGGATCAAGAATGACACAGCGTCGGGGATGCTTCTAGGAAGAGTGAGAGGGGCGGGCGAGCTTGGTTGATGTATAGGAGATCAATTCCAATAATTAAGAACTGCAATAATTGCAAATTGCAATGATTGTCCCTTATTTTTAGTATTAGTATTGAATAGCAGTACAATTTATGTACCCACGTGCTTAATGAACAAACAGTGATCCACCGCTCCAAAGTAAGTACTCCCTCCGTTCACAATTAGATCGCATTCTGGGTTTAGTCAAAGTCAATCTTTTTAGAGTTTGACCAAATATTCAGCAAAAAATAGAAGTATCTATCATGTAAAACTTATAGTGTTAGAATCTTTGTAAGTAATATTTTTATAATATATGTATTTGGAATAATAAATATTGATATATTTTTCTATATTTTTGGTCAAAGTTGACAAAGTTTGACTCTAAAAAAACCTAGAACGCGAAGTAATAAAAAACAGAGAGGGAGTACTAGACTAGCTTTTTTTTTTCTTTTTTTCTTTTGGAGTGTCACCACAGTAGACTAGCTTTTAGTAGACACTGACAGACAGAGCAATATAAAGAGGGAAGAATGGTGCGGGCCCGGAGCAAATGTGCACATCAAGACGAGCTAGGCGGCCCACTCCCTCCGGGGCCGTTGCACGAAACAAACGCCATGGCCCGCAAAGGAGAAGATAAAGAACCTGTTTTCATCAGGAGGAAAAAAGACGGCTGTTTCTTTTTCTCATCATGCATGTGTCTCTGTTGCTCGGCTGTCAGCCTCAGTACGTGTGAATAGTACTAGTAAGTAATGAACACTAGACTGCAGACAACGAGCCATGCGCGTCACGATCGGAATTTCTTTCTTTCAAAAGAAAATGGATCACGATCCGAATATCATCATTATGCATATATTAGTACTCCCTCTGTTTAGAAATATAAGATGTTTTAGATTTGTGAAGAAGATGTATCTAGACATCTTTTAGTGTCTAGGTTCATTTGAAATCTAAAACATCTTATATTTACAAACGGAGGGAGTAGTTCTTTTAGTATCTAGAGATCTTTTAGTGTCTAGATATATCTTTTTCACAAATCTAAAACATCTTATATTTCCAAACGGAGGGAGTAGTTCTGTGTCCCGTGGCCCGCGCGCTAAGCTAGCTGCCGGCGCCGGAGTCATATAGTTTAGTGTGGATCAGCAAGTGTTTCATGTGGTAACGTGTGTGTGTGTGTGTTGGGGGGGGGGGGGTAACTAATCATGAACCGCTGGACTTGTAAACCAAGTAGCGAGAGCTTCTTTTTTAGGAGATCAGAATTATAAACCTGTATTTCTTAGTACGTAAACAGGAGTACGATGAGCACTCTTGCAGCTGCGGGTGCTTAGCTTTCGCGGCATGGGATCATCATTCTTGTGTCGTCGCATGCACCATTGCACCCTAACCCGACGTCGGTTGTTCTTGTTTTTTACTTTCTGTTTTGGATACTTCGATCTCTGGTCTAGCTGCTGGCGTCTTGCTCCGAAGTACAGTATAAGTCCAAACGCATAGCCTTACCACGATCGAGGTGCTCAATCGGAAGGGGACAAAATTACAAGTACTAGTATAAGCCATTGCTCGTATGCTAGCTGGTCAGATCAGATGCCACATGACAGGGTATTTCCTCGGACCGAGACAGTCCAACTAAATACTACTCGTACTCCAACAGTAGTTTAAGAGCGTCTCTAGGTTGATTCCATGTATCGGGCCAAAACTAGATAACATCGGCCATTATCTAGTCTTATGTCGAGTCCGTGACACCAACAAACCTCAAAAAAATAGTTCTGACCAGAATAATTGTGTCCAGGGGGCAGATTATTATAGTAGCACTGGTTAAAATTGTCCTGGCCGGACCATTTATTGGAGGGCCAAATCCAGGCCACTCCCTCGATTTCCCCTGCCACCTTGTCAAACGGCTAGGAATCACACAAGCGGTATGATATGGTTGCACGGAGGCGAGAGCTAGAAGAAGACGGCCAATGGAGAGAAATCGTGTATATGTTAACTCATTTTTAGAGTGGGATAAAGTTAATTTCAGAACTGCTAAAATATCTTACTACATTAGTGAACGGAGAGAAACGACGGAGATAGTACAATGCAAAAAAAACCGGCCGGCCGACCGAATCAGTCGGTCATGTTGAATGTCGAGGAACAGACACGTCTCCTTGGTTCTATATATCACGTACAGTACGCACGGCGCGCTAAATGAAAACATCAGGCGCGCGCATATTAGTAGTATCTGCCCACGAACCACGATTAGCACGCGGCCAGATTAGTTTTGCCGGTCGCGATCGACCCCCTGTTTTTCCTCGAACCACCGCGGATTACGATCACGATCGCCATCATATGCCTGCCTCGTCTAATTTTCCAAGCCCGCGGAACCGGTCCCTGCTTGTGTACATTTTTGTACGACCCCTGCTTTGCTTGTAGCTAGTAGCTAGCTAGCTAGTCAACGCGCCCATGGATTGCATCCGATCTACGTATACTTGTCGCGGTACCTAGTCCTCGCTCACGGGCTCACGGCTGCTACGTGGGCCCGGAGGCACGATAAACCAATGATTCCGGTCCATGGCACTGATAAACAGAAACGACAGCACTTTCTCAGGTCTTCAGAACCTGCGCTCATCAAGCTATTCGTGTCCAGCTGCCCCTGGGCGTCGCTCAAAAACCACTGCCTGAATCGACCAGACCAAATTATATAGTAGGTGTATGATAGTTTAATGAGCAGGGTATACAGATAGTACTGTACCAAATTATCCTCTCATAACTTGATTGCCGACAACAACGAAAATAGTATGAAAGAATTCTCGCAAAGGAACAGACACTATGAATGAGATGAAGATTCGCTTCTTTTTTTTTTGTCTCAAATGGTACATCACACCGAGCTGAAATTTACAAGATTAGTCAAAGGAAAAAATACGAGCTACTCTATGTTTTGTTTCTCTGCGAGATGGGAGAAGACCTCTCTCAATCTAAGAACAAGGACAATATCCCTAGCATCTCACCAACGCACGGCATCTAAAAACATAAAAGCCTTGACAAATCTCTCAAAGGCGAGCAAGTGGCACTACGGGTCTGGCAGATCCTCGGCGTGTACCATCATACACGCTTCAGAAAGTTCTCGCAGTCGTTGTCTTCCACATACCAATCTTCACGAGAGATCAAAGCAACGACCTTATGAGGTCTGTCGTCAAAGTCACCATGCTGCCAAACATGACCTCCACCATGCGCACGTCCATAACGCACACGGGGTCGACATCGAGACCCCTCGGCACCATGTCACTGAGTGCCACCATCCGACGCCGCTAGAAACCACCGGAAGATCCCACGTGCACCTACCGAACCAGACATGACTGAGCGTAGCACCTTGCGGTTAGGCATGACTTGACATCTCCACCGACATCTCTGTTCTAGAACAAGCTGTTGTGCCTCCTTCCTCTGTCGTTCAGCGCTGCTTCACAAACGATGCTCCCAAGAGAGTGTGACACTACAACGCCACCTTCGCCCGATCCGAAGATCTTAGGATTTCCCCCGATGTAGCACGATTGAGGTCTACACTAGTTGCATGATGATGTCTTCATCAAGGTAACGACGTAGTAACACCAACGGCTCGATTTTCACCGACACCTATGTCCCCCCACCTCGCTGTCGGGACTAGATGACGGATCCCAAGATCCGTCATACACCGCCACCAAACAGAGGGCCTCTGCCCCGGACGTCCTCATGATGCGTGGTAGACCCCAGAGATCCTCCATGCGACGCCCCGACCAACGGCGAAGAGGGCAGAGGAGGAGGGTCGTCGAACCAGGAGGCCTAGATCGTCCAACACCACCTCTAGCCACCCCACCGCCTTTAACTCCGCCGTCGGTGCTCCCTGGCCGCCGCCACCACCACACCATCATTGTCGTCGATCAGGCTACAGGCTTAGGCCGCCGCCCAAGGTCGACACCACCACCACCATCTAGATTAGATCATGGACGCGGGGACGGAGTTCGCCGCTGGGA
The DNA here is from genome assembly GCA_916181665.1 of Avena sativa. Taxonomy (NCBI): domain Eukaryota; kingdom Viridiplantae; phylum Streptophyta; class Magnoliopsida; order Poales; family Poaceae; genus Avena; species Avena sativa. Next base: position 294,935,387 of record OV702296.1, read on the forward strand.
ATTTTCCCAACGATGTTGTCGGCGACGGCGGGGTCGGGGGTGTCGCGGGAAGGGGAGGACTGGCCAGAGGCAGGGTGGCGGCCCGTCGGCAGTCGCACGGGGTCGGGGATGGGATGTTTCGTTCGTTCACTTTTTTTGTCTCAAATAGTATATCCCCCCGAGCTGAAATTTACAAGACTAGTCACGGAAATATTCTGATTTAGTGGTGTGTTTTTATTCTGTGAAGTTTCATTTTCAATATTGAATCCAAAATGTGAACTTTAAATCAAAACAAGTTTATTTCCTAGTAGAGCTTTGCCCGGCTCCGGTGATAGAGGAGCGAAGACGGCGGCGCGCCTTCGGCCCACGCTAATGTCTGCAGTCATCGCTAGGTGGATCAAAGATCTATTTGTAATTTTTACCGATTTTGGGGCTCTTTACAAAAGAAAAAACAAGTTTTTTGTCAATAAGTGTGTAAATTGGCTTAGCTGACAAGTTTGGGATTGTAGTGTAAATCGTAGACCAGATTCAGTGACTATTGGAATTTAGAGTATTTGAGTGTTGGCCTCTGGCCCATAACTAATACAAATTCAGAAACTCTCTTTGGTCCGTTATGTGTGGCAGCACATTATTGTGAAAACGACGACCCGACCGATGAAAGATCAAGGAGAAACCTTATCCGCCACCCTTCGCATAGTCGACGACCTCTAGCCCTTGGCCATCACGAAACCAACACAGAGGAGCAGCACCGCCATACAGGGCTGCCGCCCCGGCTTCCACGTGCCCACGATCTGGCCATTGCCGCCCCAGCTGCTCCGACCGTCATCGGCGTCGCCTGAAAATGAGAAGATACCCTTGCACCTTCGGTAGGAATGCCGTCGATGCCACAAGGGACGGTGGCAGGGACAACGAGTGAGCTTGGGCTAAGAGCATCTCTAGCGGATCTCGTAAACCCACAACATGTAAAACACGTATACATATACAAGCCGCTAAAAACGTGTTTTGCCGTCTCATTTTAGCGAAGGGGCTCAGGCTAATAGAATCTCTAGCAGATATTCTCGGTTTGATGGGTGTAGTTTGTGTTGGAGATATGCCCTAGAGGCAATAATAAAAGTAGTTATTATTGTATCTTTGTGTTTATGATAAATGTTTACATTCATGCTATAACAGTATTAACAAGGAAACATTGATACTTGTGTGATTTGTAAACTAAATTAGAGTCCCTAGTAAAGCCTCTTCATAATACTAGCTTGTTGGTTAATAAATGATTGTGGTTTCCCTATCATGAACATTGAGATGTTATTAACAACAAGATCATATCGTTAGGAGAATGATATGATGGACATACTCCTATAGATAAGCGTAGCATAAAGATCAAGTCATTTTAATAGTTCAATTGCTATATGTTTTCTGATACATAGTAACCTAATTCCTTCGACCATGAGATCATGCTTATCACCATCACCGGAATGATGCTTTGATGACATCAAACACCACACCATAACAGGGTGGCTATAAAGGTGGCATTGAGTGTTCGGAAAGTATGGGTTGAAACACATGGATCAAGAGTGGGATTTGTCCATCCATATGACGAATAGATATACTCTGGGCCCTCTTGGTGGAATGTCATCCAATTGGCTTGCAAGCATGTGACTGGCTCACAAGGGATCACATATCACGGGAACGAGAAAAGAGTACTTATCAGTAACGAGGTTGAACTAGGTATGTAGAGATACCGACGATCAAAACCTCGGATAAGTAAACTATCGTGAGACAAAGGGAAACTGGTAACGTATGTAAGTGGTTCATTCGATCGCAAAGTAATCATAGAAATATGTGGGAGCCATATGAATTTCCAGATTCCTCTATTGGTTATTGTTCGGAGAAGTGTCTCGATCATGTCCGCATAATTCACGAACCGTGGGGAGACACACTTAAGGATTTGATTTTGTTGAGTAGTTATGGAATGATGAGTAAGAGACCGAATGTTGTTCGGAGTCTTGGATGGGATCCGGGATATCACGAGGAGATCCGGAGAATAAGATTCATATAAGGAAAGTCATGTTTCGGAGTTGGAGAATGATTCCCGTGTTTTCATCGGGAATGTTCTAGAAGGTTCCGGAAGGTCCGGCACTCCGGAGGGGAAGGGTACATGAATATGTCATAACAAGTTGGAATGGTTGCATCATGTACTAGGTGTCATCGCTGAGCAAAATAAAGGGATAAATCAAATCCTAGTTTGAAAAGTCAAACGCCAATTTGAAAACGGCAAGTTTGCTTGGTGGAGGGAGAGTAGGAAACCTACTTGGGGAGGAAGTCCTCCTCCCTCCACCGCCGGCCAAGGAGGCCGAGTTGGGGGAGGACTCCCTCCTCCCAACCGGTGCCCTCCCACCTATATAAGGAGGGGCAGGGGTGCCCCTCTAGCACACACCTCTCACCACCCAAACCCTAGCCCTAAGCCGCCGGCGCCACCACCCCCTGCTGCCGCCTAGGGCACCACCAACTCGCCGAGTTGGGGTGAAACCCTAACCCTAGCCGCCGGCTAGGCTCCTCCCTTGGTGCCTCTAAACCCTAGATCGCCAAGGCCTCTCTCATAGTCCACCATACTCACTCCGGCTTAAGGCGAAGCCCTGCGAGATCTCCCCTCTACTTTCGGCACCACGTCGTCGTGCTGCCGAAATCGCGAGGAGAGTGCTACAACCTCCGCTGTCTGCTAGAACAAGGGAGAGGAAGGTCTTCATCGAGTACCGAACGTGTGACCGACTACGGAAGCGCTGCCGGAACGCAGCGCCGGAAGGATCGTCTACACGATCTTGAGATCTGCAAGAGTACGACTACATCACCCATGAGAATCCACTCTCGTTAAACACTTTGGAATCTTCGAGGGTGAGTTATTCTATCGACTCGTTGCTACAGTCTAGTAGATAGATCTTGGCTTGTTTGTTTGTATGCGGTAGAAATTTTTTGTTTTCCATGCTACGAACCCCTACAGTGGTATCAGAGCCGTGTCTATATGTAGATCTGTTGCACGAGTAGAACACAATGGTCATTGTGGGCGGTGGTGTTTTTATTATCAGTTGCTTCTTGTTTACTTTGCATCTTGCGGTATGATGGGATGAAGCGACCCGGGCTAACCTTACATGACATCGTTCATGAGACTTGCTCCACGCTCAACATGCAACTTGTATTGCATAAGTGGCTTTGCGGGTGTCTGTCTCTCCCATTATAGTATAGATCCAATTTACAACGGGCACTTGATAGTTCAAACATCAACGTTGTGGTTCTTGTTCGTAAGTTAGATCGACACTTATTGAAATCCCCAAACCACGTAAAATATGCAAAGAAATTAGAGGCGTCTAACTTTGTTTTGCAGGGGTGTGCTGTGATGTGATATGGCCATGATTGTGATTATATTTGATGTATGCAATGTTCCTTATTGTAAGTTGGCAACCGGCAGGAGCCATATGGTTGTCTTTAAATTCTGTTAAGACCCGCATGTCTATTCAAAGTAGTTGTAATAGTTGAAGCTGGTGGACGACAATCATGGAGCAGCGTCATTGACCTTGATGCAATGCCGGTGATGATGGAGATCATGTTCGTGCTTGAAGATGGAGATCGGAAGCACAAAGAATAAAGGCCATATCATATCACATATTATGAATTGCATGTGATATTAATCCTTTATGCATCTTGTATTTCTTAGTTAACGATGGTAGCATTATAAGATGATCCCTCATGCACATAAATTTCAAGTTCTAAAGTGTTCATCCTTAGTAAGCACCATTGCTAAAGCTTGTTGTTCCGAAGCACCACGTGATGATCGGGTGTGTTAGATTCTGCAAGTGTATACAACGTGAGCAAGCCAGATTTGCTCATGCGGAAGCTAAGGTTTGATCTTGACAAGCCTAGCATGTACAGACATGGTCTCGGAACACGGATCACCGAAAGGTAAAGCATGAATTATATAGTAGATATGATGAACATGTTGATTGTTCGCCATTGAAGCTACATCAACTCTCGTGATGATCGGTTTTGATGTGGTGGATTTGGTTCTTGTGATCACTAAAACAATGTGAGGGATATTGTTTTGAGTGGGAGTTCACCTAGATTAATTTAACTATTAATTAGAACTCAATTTGTCATAAACTTAGTCTAAATTATTGCAAATATGTTGTAGATCAATGGCGGCCCCTACCATCAATTTTAATGCGTTCCTAGAGAAAGAAAATTTGAAAAACAATGGAAGAAACTTCGCGGATTGGTTCCGCAATTTGAGAATTATCCTCAATGCTGGTAATTTGACCTATGTGCTGGATGCACCGCTGAGTGACCCGCCTGCAGCTGATGCTACCGATGAAGTAAAGAATGTTTACCTCGCTCGAAAGAATCAGTACTCCATAGTGAAGGGTTTCGCAGCATAGTAAATCAAAATTTTCTACGGAAGCGAACAGAGGGAAAGCCAAGATCTAATCTAGGAGATGCGAACAACGAGAGAGATTGGATTAGATCTTCATACCCTTGAAGATTCGCACAACGGAACGTTCGTCGGAACGTGGGTGATGTAGTCGTACTCGCTTCTCCTCCTCGCGATCCGATCCGATCTAGCACCACAAGTGGCGGTGCCTCCGTGAGATGCACACGTGCAGCACCTCGACGTCTCCTCCTTCCTCGGACCAGCGAGTATGGTGGAGAGATGGATTGGATCTACAGCACGACGGCGTGGTGTATATGGTGGAGAATTTCTGCCGCAGGGCTTCGCCTACAAACAGTCGGGAGGGAGAGTGGAAGGGCAGCAGGGCAACTAGGGTTGGAGGAAGGTGTGTGTGGAGGGGGGCGCACCAGCCCTCTATTTATAGAGGGGGGCGCCCAGCCCTAGCCTCTCCTCCAAGCCTATCTCTAGTTTAAACAATTTAAACTCTCCCTTATCTAGAAATCCTATCTTATCTTATCTCTAGTTTAAACGATTTAAACTCTCTAGGATCGGATGGGCCCTATGGGGCCTTGTGCCCCTGGCCCAATGCGGCCAGGACACCCCCTCATAGGCCCATGCCCCCTCCCGGAAGGTGGGACCACGTTGGCCCCCTTCTGGAAGGTTCTAGAAGCTTCCGGTACAATACCGATTAATCCGGAACAATTCCGAACTCCAAAAACTGCACTGCCTTATATGAATCTTATTCTCCGGACCATTCCGGAACCTCTCGTGATGTCTCGGATCCCATCCGAGACTCCGAACAAAAATTCATAAACCAAGTATCCAATCTATCCTAGCGTCGAGACACGTTAAGTGTGTGACCCTGCGGATTCGAGAATATGCAGACATGATCTTCTATCAATAATCAACAGCGGGGTCTAGGCACCCATATTGACTCCCACACATTCATCGATGATCATATCGGATGAACCACGATGCCAGGATTCAATCAATCCCATATATATATTCCCTTCGTCTCGCGATATTTTACTTGCCCGAGATTCGATCGTCGGTATCGTCATACCTAGTTCAATATCGTTCACAGCAAGTACTTTACTCGTTCCGTAATCCGATATCACTTTGTGATCAACTCCTTAACCACATGATTGCAAGCGGTGTTGATATCGATTACCGAGTGGGCCCGAAGTATATCTCTCCGACTTGGGAGGGACAAATTCCATCTCGATACATACAACCCAACAGATACTTTCCGATCACCTGAGAGACACCTTTATGATCACCCTCTCTTAGGATGACGTTTGATGACCTCAAAGCTTTCTTCCGATACCAGGGAGTTGCATTATCTCATGGTCTAAGGAATACAATATTTGACATAAGAAAAGCTTCGCAAAGACGAACACGATGACACGATCTAATTGCTTTGCTTAGTTTGGGTCTGTCCATCACATCATTCTCCCAATGATATGATCTCATTATCAATTGACAACTCATGTCTATGGTTAGGAAACCTTAACCATCATTGATCAATGAGCTAGTCCATAGAGGCGTACTAGGGACACGGTGTTGTTCACAAACCACACAAGTATTAATGTTTCCGCTTAATACAATTCTAGCATGGAATATAAACTTTATCATGAACAAGAATTATAATAATAACATCTTTATTATTGCCTCTAGGGCATAATTCCAACAGTCTCCCACTTGCACTAGAGTCAATAATCTAGTTTACATTTGGCAACAATCTCACACCCATGGCACTGAGGTGTTGATCATGTTTTACACGTGAAAGAGGTTTAGTCAATGGATCTGCGACATTCAGATCTGTATGTACTTTGCTGATCTTCAGATCTCCATCTGCTATATAATCTCGGATTATATGAAACTTGCGGTTGATATGCTTGGTCTTTGGATGATCTCTTGGTTCCTTAGCGAGTGCTATGGCGCCAGTGTTGTCACACAATATCTCCAGTGGGTCCAATGCACTTGGAACCACGCCAAGCTCAGTGATGAAGTTTCTGATCCAAACTCCTTCACTTGACGCTTCTACAGCAGCCATGTATTCCGCTTCTACTGTAGATCCCGCGACCATGCTTTGCTTGCAGCTTCTCCAGCTCACAGCTCCTCCATTCAAAATATACACGTATCCTGTCTGAGATTTAGAATCATCCTTGTCGGTGTCGAAACTAGCATCGACGTAACCTTTTACGACGAGCTGTTCATCACCCCCATAGACTAAGAACATTTCTTTAGTCCTATTTAGGTACCTTAGGATGTTCTTCACGACTGTCCAGTGTTCCACTCCTGGATCACTTTGATATCTGCTCGTCAAACTAAGAGCATTGGACACATCCGGTCTAGTACACAGCATGGCATACATGATGGAACCTATGGCCGAGGCATAAGGCACTTTGCTCATAGCTTCCCTATCATTTACCATAGCTGGACACTGAGCCTTGCTCAATATCTTACCTGACAACATAGGCACTGAACCTTTCAATGCTTTATCCATTCTGAACCTTTTCAGAACTTTGTCTAGGTATGTACTCTGGCTTAAAGCTATTAGGCGTCTTTGTCTATCTCTATAGATTTTGATGCCCAATATATAAGCAGCTTCACCTAGGTCTTTCATTGAAAAACACTTGTTCAAATAACTCTTCACATCGTTAAGCATGTTGATGTCATTTCCAATAATCAATATGTCATCCACATATAGTACCAGAAACGTCACCGAGCTCCCACTCACTTTCTTGTAGATGCAAGCTTCGTAGCAATTTGGAACAAATCCAAAACTCTTGATCACTTGATCAAAACGAAGGTTCCAACTCCGAGATGCTTGCTTCAGTCCATAAATGGAACGCTGAAGTTTGCATACTTTATCAGCATCCTTAGGATCGACAAAACCTTCGGGTTGCATCATATACAACTCTTCATCAATGTTGCCATTGAGGAACGCAGTCTTGACATCCATATGCCATATTTCATAATCATGAAACGCAGCAATTGCTAATAAAATCCGAATGGACTTAAACATCGCTACGGGAGAGAAAGTCTCATCGTAGTCAACACCTTGAACTTGTCGAAAACCTTTCGCAACAAGCCGTGCTTTATAGACGGTAACATTACCATCCGCGTCCGTTTTCTTCTTGAAGATCCATTTGCACTCAACGGCCTTTCGGTCGCTAGGAGGGTCCACCAAAGTCCATACTTGGTTTTCGCTCATGGATCCCAATTCGGATTTCATGGCTTCTAGCCATTTCTCAGAGTCTGGGCTCATCATCGCTTCCTCATAGTTCGTAGGTTCACTGTCTTCTACTAACAAGACAGTCAAGACAGGGTTGCCGTACCACTCAGGAGGGGCACGCGACCTTGTCGACCTGCGACGTTCAGTAGCAGCATCGTCTAAAGCTTCATGATCCTTGTCATTTGCTTCCTCTATTGTTGGTGCAGGCGGCACTGGAACAATTTCAGGTGCTGCGCTACTCTCCAATTCAAGAGAAGGTTCAATAACCTCGTCTAGCTCTACTTTCCTCCCACTCACTTCTTTCGAGAGAAACTCCTTCTCAAGAAAGGAACCGTTCTTTGCGACAAACACTTTGCCTTCGGTTCTGTGATAGAAGGTATACCCAATAGTTTCCTTAGGGTATCCTATGAAGACACATTTCTCCGCTTTGGGTTCGAGCTTGTCCGGCATCAACTTCTTGACGTAAGCTTCGCATCCCCAAACTTTAAGAAACGACAACTTAGGTTTAGCACCAAACCACAGTTCATATGGTGTCGTCTCAACGGATTTAGATGGAGCCCTATTTAAAGTGAATGCAGCGGTTTCTAATGCATAACCCCAAAATGATAACGGCAAATCAGTAAGAGACATCATTGATCGGACCATATCTAATAGGGTTCGATTGGCGTTCAGACACACCATTGCGCTGTGGTGTTCCGGGTGGCGTGAGTTGCGAAACGATTCCACTTGCTTTGAGATGCGTGAGAAAATCATAACTCAAATATTCGCCCCCACGATCGGATCGTAGAAACTTAATCTTTCTGTTACGATGGTTCTCCACTTCATTCTGAAATTCTTTGAACTTTTCAAATGTTTCAGATTTATGTTTCATTAAATAGATATACCCATATCTACTCAAGTCATCGGTAAAAGTGAGAAAATAGCGATATCCACCGCGCGTCGAAACACTCATCGGTCCGCATACATCGGTATGTATGATTTCCAACAAGTCCATTGCTCGCTCCATCATACCGGAGAACGGGGTTTTGATCATCTTGCCCATGAGGCATGGTTCGCATGTGTCAAATGATTCAAAATCAAGAGACTCCAAAAGTCCATCAGAATGGAGTTTCTTCATGCGCTTTACACCAATATGACCTAGACGACAGTGCCACAAATAAGTAGTATTATCACTATCTACTTTGCATCTCTTAGCCTCAATGTTATGGATGTGTGTTTCATCCCTTTCGAGATTTAGAAGAAATAAACCACTCACAAGAGGTGCATGACCATAAAAGATGTTACTCATATAAATAGAACAACCATTATTCTCCGATTTAAATGAATAACCGTCTTGCAATAAACACGATCCAGAAATAATGTTCATGCTCAACGCAGGCACATAATAACATTTATTAAGGTTTAAAACTAATCCCGAAGGTAAAACTAAGGAGAGCGTGCCGACGGCCATCACATCAACTCTTGATCTGTTGCCAACGCGCATCGTCACCTCATCCCTCGCAAGCCGCCGTCTATTCCGTAGCTCCTGTTTCGAGTTACAAATATTAGCAACTGAACCAGTATCAAATACCCAGGCACTACAACGAGGGCTAGTGAGGAAAACATCAATAACATGTATATCAAATATACCTTTGATGGTGCCAGCCTTCTTGTCCGCTAAGTACTTCGGACAGTTGCGCTTCCAGTGACCCTTGTCCTTGCAATAGAAGCACTCAGTGTCCGGCTTGGGACCAGACTTGAGCTTCTTCTCAGCAGGGGCAACGCGCTTGCCGCCGCCTTTCTTGAAGGGCTTCTTTGCACCTTTACCTTTCTTGAAGGAGGGCTTGTTGACCATCAACACATGATTATCCTTCTTGATGTCCACCTCCGCAGCCTTCAGCTTTGCGAAGAGCTCGGTGATCGTATCAGTGGAACCAATCTTATTATGAGTCACTATAAAACTTTTGTAGCTGGGAGGGAGTGATTGCAGAACCCTGTCAATCTTGAGCTCCTCTGGAATCTTGCAGTCCAGTTGCTCAAGGCGTTGAGTATAGCCCGACATCTTAATGGCGTGCTCACTAACGGAACTCCCTTCCTCCATCTTGCAGTTAAAGAACTTCTTAGAGATCTCATATCTCTCAGAACGGGCCTGAGTCTGAAACATGGTTTTCAACTCCTCGAGAATCTCAAAGGGCCCGGGATAGTTTTCAAAACGATTTTGAAGTTCCGGTTCCATAGCAAACAACATGGTGCTCTTAATCACACCATAATCATCTTTGCGCGACTGATAGACAGCTTTCTCATCAGCCGGCGCAGTTGCAGCATGGGGGTTACCTAACGCTTTCTCAAGGACATAGTCCTTTTGTCCGCCAGACAGAATGATTCTTAGATTGCGGAACCAGTTGGTGAAGTTAGACCCATTGTTTCTAAGCTTTTCTTTCTCAGCAAAAACGTTGAAGTTGAAGTTGGACTTGGCCATGTGATCTACAGTATTTGCAAGTACAATTTAGACTATGTTCATGATAAATAGTTCAACTTAATCAAATTACTAGATGAACTCCCACTAAATTCAACATCCCTCAAGTTGTTTAGTGAACACGATCCAAATTCACCACACCTAATCCGATCATCACGAGAAGAGATGTGGTTTCAATGGTGGACAACGAAGTGTCGATCATATCATTCATATGAATCATGCTTAACCTTTCGGTTCTTGTGTTCCGAGGCCATGTCTGTACATGCTAGGCTCGTCAAGTTAGACCCAAGTATTTCCGCGTGTGCAAAACTGGCTTGCACCCGTTGTATGTGAGCGTAGAGTCTATAGCACCCGATCATCACGTGATGCTTGGACACGACGAACTTTCACAACGGTGCATACTTGGGGAGAACACAGTTTTTATCTTGATCTTTAAGTGAGGAATCATCTTATAATGCTACCGTCGCGATCTAAGCATAATAAGATACATAAAAGGATAAACATCACATGCATATAACTTTATGTGACATGGTATAGCCAATCTTCGCGCAATGATCTCCATCTTGTGCGTTCCGGCATGATCTCCATCACTCCACCATGATTGCCTCCACCACGAATAGCAACTACAACTATTGCTAACTACTTAGCGATAAAGTAAAGCTATTACATGGCGTATAAGAAGTTGACTCGCAGGTCATACACAGTTATAAAGACAACCATATGGCTCCTGCCGGTTGTGTACTCATCGACATGCAAGTCGTGAAACATTACAAAACATGATCATCGCATACAATATACACATCACATCTTGGGCCATACCATATCACAGAAAACACTCCCTGCAAAAACAAGTTAGACGCCTCTACTTTGTTGTTGCATGTTTTACGTGGCTTATGGGAGTAGATGCTAAGAACGATTCTTACCTACGGAAAGCCACAACGGTGATATTATGGTTGCCAAACTCCGGTGTTAATCCCATGACAACTATAGTGAGAGAAACTGACATCCACCAGCCGCATGTGTGGTACAAGCCACACGTCAAGTGCGGAGCCGGTCTCGCGAACGATGTCGCGTAAGGTTGGCCTGGACCGCTTCAATCTCACTATCCCGCATCATAAGAAGAACACAAACAAGAGGCTTGCAACAGAAAACATCAACGCCCGCAACAACCATGTTGCGTTCTACTCGTGAATCACATCTACGCATAGATCTAGCTCTGATACCACTGAAGGGTTTCGCAGCATAGTAAATCAAAAATTTCTACGGAAGCGAACAGAGGGAAAGCCAAGATCTAATCTAGGAGATGCAAACAACGAGAGAGATTGGATTAGATCTTCATACCCTTGAAGATTCGCACAGCGGAACGTTCGTCGGAACGTGGGTGATGTAGTCGTACTCGCTTCTCCTCCTCGCGATCCGATCCGATCCGATCTAGCACCACAAGTGGCGGTGCCTCCGTGAGATGCACACGTGCAGCACCTCGACGTCTCCTCCTTCCTCGGACCAGCGAGTATGGTGGAGAGATGGATTGGATCTACAGCACGACGGCGTGGTGTATATGGTGGAGAATTTCTGCCGCAGGGCTTCGCCTACAAACAGTCGGGAGGGAGAGTGGAAGGGCAGCAGGGCAACTAGGGTTGGAGGAAGGTGTGTGTGGAGGGGCGCGCACCAGCCCTCTATTTATAGAGGGGGGCGCCCAGCCCTAGCCTCTCCTCCAAGCCTATCTCTAGTTTAAACAATTTAAACTCTCCCTTATCTAGAAATCCTATCTTATCTTATCTCTAGTTTAAACGATTTAAACTCTCTAGGATCGGCTGGGCCCTATGGGGCCTTGTGCCCCTGGCCCAATGCGGCCAGGACACCCCCTCATAGGCCCATGCCCCCTCCCGGAAGGTGGGACCACGTTGGCCCCCTTCTGGAAGGTTCTAGAAGCTTCCGGTACAATACCGATTAATCCGGAACAATTCCTAACTCCAAAAACTGCACTGCCTTATATGAATCTTATTCTCCGGACCATTCCGGAACCTCTCGTGATGTCCCGGATCCCATCCGAGACTCCGAACAAAAATTCATAAACCAAGTATCCAATCTATCCTAGCGTCGAGACACGTTAAGTGTGTGACCCTGCGGGTTCGAGAATATGCAGACATGATCTTCTATCAATAATCAACAGCGGGGTCTGGGCACCCATATTGACTCCCACACATTCATCGATGATCATATCGGATGAACCACGATGCCAGGATTCAATCAATCCCATATATATATTCCCTTCGTCTCGCGATATTTTACTTGCCCGAGATTCGATCGTCGGTATCGTCATACCTAGTTCAATCTCGTTCACAGCAAGTACTTTACTCGTTCCGTAATCCGATATCACTTTGTGATCAACTCCTTAACCACATGATTGCAAGCGGTGTTGATATCGATTACCGAGTGGGCCCGAGGTATATCTCTCCGACTTGGGAGGGACAAATTCCATCTCGATACATACAACCCAACAGATACTTTCCGATCACCTGAGAGACACCTTTATGATCACCCTCTCATAGGATGACGTTTGATGACCTCAAAGCTTTCTTCCGATACCAGGGAGTTGCATTATCTCATGGTCTAAGGAATACAATATTTGACATAAGAAAAGCTTCGCAAAGACGAACACGATGACACGATCTAATTGCTTTGCTTAGTTTGGGTCTGTCCATCACATCATTCTCCCAATGATATGATATCATTATCAATTGACAACTCATGTCTATGGTTAGGAAACCTTAACCATCATTGATCAATGATCTAGTCCATAGAGGCGTACTAGGGACACGGTGTTGTTCACAAACCACACAAGTATTAATGTTTCCGCTTAATACAATTCTAGCATGGAATATAAACTTTATCATGAACAAGAATTATAATAATAACATCTTTATTATTGCCTCTAGGGCATAATTCCAACACATAGTTCAGTGTGCTATCTTGTATGGTTTGGAATCGGAGCTTCAGAAAAGGTTTGAGAATTCAGACCCACATGATATTGTCCGTGAACTCAAATTGATATTTGAGACTCACGCGGCAGTTGAGAGCTATGAGGCTTCTGAAAAGTTCTTTAACTGCAAGATGGAAGAGGGCAGCTCCATCAGTGAGCATGTGCTTAAGATGTCTGGGCACGCAAACAAACTCCAAAGCCTGGGTATAGTGATTCCTAATGCTTTGGGGATTTACGGTGTCCTCCAATCACTACCACCAAGTTTCAAGAACTTTTTGATGAACTACAATATGCAAAGCATGAACAAGTAGTTGCCAGAACTCTTCTCCATGTTAAAATCTGCATAAGTGGAGATTAAGAAAGAGCACCAAGTGTTGATGGTAAATAAGACCACCAAATTCAAGAAAGGCAAGTCTAAGTAAAAGGGACACTTCAAGAAGGGTGGTAAGAAAGTTGCCGCGCCGCCGAAGAAGACCAAGGCTGGACCTAAGCCTGATACTGAGTGCTTTTACTGCAAGGGAGAGGGTCATTGGAAGCGAAATTTCCCAAAGTACTTGGCGGATTTGAAGAACGGCAACATCAAGAAGAAATGTATATCCGATATACATGTTATTGATGTGTATCTCACTAGTACTCGTAGTAGTGCCTGGGTATTTGATACTGGTTCGGTTGCTCATATTTGTAACTTGAAACAGGTGCTGCAGAATAAACGGAAGCTAGCAAAGAATGAGGTGACAATGCGCGTAGGAAATGGATCAAAGGTTGACGTGATCGCGGTCGGCACGCTACCTCTTCATCTACCATCGGGATTAGTTTTATACTTAAATAATTGTTATTTGGTGCCTGCGTTAAGCATGAACATTATATCGGGATCTTGTTTATTGCGAGACGGTTACTTGTTTAAGTCCGAGAATAATGGTTGTTCGATTTATATGAGTAATATGTTTTATGCAGATGCACCTTTGATAGATGGTCTATTCTTATTGAATCTCGATAGTGGAAATACACATATTAATAACATTGAAGCTAAACTTTTGAAATTGAGCGATAACTCGACCTATATGTGGCACTGTCGTCTTGGTCACATTGGAGTGAAGCGTATGAAGAAACTCCATTCCGATGGACTTCTTGAATCACTTGATTTCGAATCACTTGAAAGATGCAAAGCATGTCTGATGGGTAAAATGACTAAGACTCCATTTTCTGGTATGATGGAGCGAGCTACGGACTTATCGGAAATCATACATACCGATGTGTGTGGTCCGATGAGTGTAGCATCGCGAGGTGGTTATCGTTATGTTCTTACCTTCACGGATGACTTGAGTAGATATGGGTATATCTATTTCATGAAACATAAGTCCGAAACTTTCGAGAAGTTTAAGGAATTTCAAAGTGAGGTGGAGAATCAACGTAACAAGAAGATTAAATTTCTACGTTCTGATCGTGGAGGTGAATATCTAAGTTATGAGTTTGGCAAGCATTTGAAGAAATGCGGAATACTTTCACAATTGACACCACCGGGAACACCACAGCGTAATGGTGTGTCCGAACGTCGTAATCGAACTCTCTTAGATATGGTTCGTCCTATGATGTCACTTACATATTTACCGCTATCATTTTGGGGTTATGCATTAGAAACAGCCGCATTCACTTTAAATAGGGCACCATCTAAATCCATTGAAACAACACCGTATGAATTATGGTTTAGGAAGAAACCTAAATTGTCGTTCCTTCAAGTTTGGGGTTGCGAAGCCTATGTAAAGAAGTTACAGCCGGACAAGCTTGAACCCAAAGCGGAAAAATGCGTCTTCATAGGATACCCAAAGGAAACTATTGGGTATACCTTCTATCATAGATCCGAAGGCAAAATCTTCGTTGCCAAGAATGGATCCTTTCTAGAGAAGGAATTTATCTCGAAAGAAGTGACTGGAAGGAAAGTAGAACTCGACGAGGTTGTCGAACCTTCTCTCGAACTTGTGAGTAGCACAGCACCAGAAGAAGTTCCTGTGGTGCCTGCACCAATAAGAGAGGAAGCTAATGATGATAATCATGAAACTTCGGTTGAAGTTGCTACAGAGCCTCGCAGGTCAACGAGAACTCGTACCACTCCTGATTGGTATGATCCCGTTATGAGTGTCATGTTGGTGGACAACACCGATGACCCTGCGACATATGAGGAAGCGATGATGAGCCCAGATTCCAATAAATGGCAAGAAGCCATGAAATCTGAGATTGGATCCATGTACGAAAACCAAGTCTGGACTTTGGTGGACTTACCGGATGGTCGGAAGGCTGTCGAGAACAAATGGATTTTCAAGAAGAAAACAGATGCTCATGGTAATGTTACTGCCTATAAAGCTCGACTTGTCGCAAAAGGGTTTCGACAAATTCAAGGAGTTGACTACGATGAGACTTTCTCACCAGTAGCAATGCTAAAGTCTGTGAGGATTTTGTTAGCAATCGCTGCATATTATGATTATGAAATATGACAGATGGATGTCAAAACAGCGTTCCTCAATGAAGACATTGATGAAGAGTTGTATATGATGCAACCCAAAGGTTTTGTCGATCCTAAAGATGCTAACAAAGTATGCAAACTTCAACGGTCCATATATGGATTGAAGCAAGCATCCCGAAGTTGGAATCAACGTTTTGATAAGGTAATCAAAAGTTTTGGTTTTATACAAACTTATGGAGAAGCTTGTATTTACAAGAAAGTGAGTGGGAGCTCTGTAGCATTCTTAATACTATATGTAGATGACATATTGTTGATTGGGAATGATGTAGACCTTCTTAATAGTGTCAAGGAATATTTGAATAATAGTTTTTCAATGAAAGATCTTGGCGAAGCAGCTTACATATTAGGCATAAAGATTTATAGAGATAGATCGAGACGCCTAATATCATTGTCACAAAGTACATATTTGGACAAAGTTCTAAAGAGGTTTGGAATGGAAGATAGCAAGAAAGGGTTCTTGCCCATGTTGCCCAATACGACCTTGAGTAAAACTCAAAGTCCAGCAATGGTGGAAGATAGAGAAAGGATGAGTAAGACTCCCTATGCCTCAGCCATAGGATCTATAATGTATGCCATCCTATGTACTAGACCCGACATTGCATATGCTGTTAGTTTAACTAGCAGATATCAAAGTGATCCAGGAGTGGATCATTGGACAGCGGTCAAAAACATCCTTAAGTACTTGAGAAGAACTAAGGATATGGTTCTTTCTTATGGAGGTGATGAACAGCTCGTTGTTAATGGTTACACCGATGCTAGTTGGAACATCGATCCAGATGATTCTAAATCACAATCTGGATACGTATTTACTTTGAATGGTGCAGCAGTTAGCTGGAGGAGTGCAAAGCAAAGCGTTGTGGCGAGATCTTCAACTGAATCAGAATACATAGCTGCTTCGGAGGCTTCACAAGAAGCGATATGGATGAAGGAGTTCATTACAGATCTCGGTGTCGTTCCAAGTGCGCTGGACCCAATGTCTATCTACTGTGATAACATGGGCGCCATAGCCAATACGCAAGAACCAAGGTCACACAAGAAGCTGAAGCACATCAAGCTACGTTTTCACGCTATTCGAGAACATGTCCAAGATGGTGACATAAAGATTTGCAAAGTACACACAGATCTGAAAGTGGCGGATCCGTTGACTAAACCTCTCCCGAGGGCAAAACATGACCAACACCAAACTGCCATCAGTGTTCGGTATATTACCATGTAATCTAGATTAGTTGACTCTAGTGCAAGTGGGAGACTGTTGGAGATATGCCCTAGAGGCAATAATAAAATTAGTTATTATTGTATCTTTGTGTTTATGATAAATGTTTACATTCATGGTATAACAGTATTAACAAGGAAACATTAATACTTGTGTGATTTGTAAACTAAATTAGAGTCCCTAGTAAAGCCTCTTCATAATACTAGCTTGTTGGTTAATAAATGATTGTGGTTTCCCTATCATGAACATTGAGATGTTATTAACAACAAGATCATATCGTTAGGAGAATGATATGATGGACATACTCCTATAGATAAGCGTAGCATAAAGATCAAGTCATTTTAATAGTTCAATTGCTATATGCTTTCTGATACATAGTAACCTAATTCCTTCGACCATGAGATCATGCTTATCACCATCACCGGAAGGATGCTTTGATGACATCAAACACCACACCGTAACTGGGTGGCTATAAAGGTGGCATTGAGTGTTCGGAAAGTATGGGTTGAAACACATGGATCAAGAGTGGGATTTGTCCATCCATATGATGGATAGATATACTCTAGGCCCTCTCGGTGGAATGTCATCCAATTGGCTTGCAAGCATGTGACTGGCTCGCAAGGGATCACATATCACGGGAACGAGAAAAGAGTACTTATCAGTAACGAGGTTGAACTAGGTATGTAGAGATACCGACGATCAAAACCTCGGATAAGTAAACTATCGTGTGACAAAGGGAAATTGGTATCGTATGTAAGTGGTTCATTCGATCGCAAAGTAATCCTAGAAATATGTGGGAGCCATATGAATTTCCAGATTCCTCTATTGGTTATTGTTCGGAGAAGTGTCTCGATCATGTCCGCATAATTCACGAACCGTAGGGAGACACACTTAAGGATTCGATTTTGTTGAGTAGTTATGGAATGATGAGTAAGAGACCGAATGTTGTTCGGAGTCTTGGATGGGATCTGGGATATCATGAGGAGATCCGGAATGGTCCGGAGAATAAGATTCATATAAGGAAAGTCCTGTTTCAGAGATGGAGAATGATTCCGGTGTTTTCATCGGGAATGTTCTAGAAGGTTCCGGAAGGTCCGGCACTCCGTAGGGGAAGGGTACATGAATGTGTCATAAC
The DNA here is from genome assembly GCA_916181665.1 of Avena sativa. Lineage (NCBI taxonomy): Eukaryota > Viridiplantae > Streptophyta > Magnoliopsida > Poales > Poaceae > Avena > Avena sativa. The sequence continues at coordinate 294,953,343 of OV702296.1, forward strand.
AAGTTGGAACGGTTGCATCATGTACTAGGAGTCATCGCTGAGCAAAATAAAGGGATAAATCAAATCCTAGTTTGAAAAGTCAAACGCCAATTTGAAAAGTCAAACGACAAGTTTGCTTGGTGGAGGGAGAGTAGGAAACCTATTTGGGGAGGAAGTCCTCCTCCCTCCACCGCCGACCAAGGAGGCCGAGTTGGGGGAGGAATCCCTCCTCCCAACCGGCGCCCTCCCACCTATATAAGGAGGGGCAGGGGTGCCCCTCTAGCACACACCTCTCACCACCCAAACCCTAGCCCTAAGCTGCCGGCGCCACCACCCCCTGCTGCCGCCGCCTAGGGCACCACCAACTCGCCGAGTTGGGGTGAAACCCTAACCCTAGCCGCCGGCTAGGCTCCTCCCTTGGTGCCTCTAAACCCTATATCGCCAAGGCCTCTCTCATAGTCCACCATACTCGCTCCGGATTAAGGCGAAGCCCTGCGAGATCTCCCCTCTACTTCCGGCACCACGCCGTCGTGCTGCCGGAATCGCGAGGAGAGTACTACAACCTCCGCTGCCTGCTGGAACAAGGGAGAGGAAGGTCTTCATCGAGTACCGAACGTGTGACCGACTGCGGAAGCGCTGCCGGAACGCAGCGCCGGAAGGATCGTCTACACGATCTTGAGATCGGCAAGAGTACGACTACATCACCCACGAGAATCCGCTCTCGTTAAACACTTTGGAATCTTCGAGGGTGAGTTATTCTATCGACTCGTTGCTACAGTCTAGTATATAGATCTTGGCTTGTTTGTTTGTATGCGGTAGAATTTTTTTGTTTTCCATGCTACGAACCACTACAGTTTGCGGGATCTGTTGCACGCGAGGCAAAATGAGATAGTAAAACACGTTTTCAGAATTCAGTAATTTATTCAGACACAGTCTATATAACAATAATATAGGTCAAATTAATGAATGTTTAAACATCACATAACACAATAACAAACGAATTTACAATAATTATTCAAATCAAATTACAGCAGTTGTTCAAATGAAATAATTAAACAAATAATCCATGGTCCAAGGAAAAATAAATAGTTCGACGCACGTGAATTAATGGCAAATGAAGTGAACAAAGAGGGGACTAATCATCGCTCATGCCATTGCCAATGGTGCCCGACAAGGTCTTTTTAAAGTGGGAAGTCGTGGAGGAGCTTTTAATCTCCCGATACGTCTCAAGAAAAGCTTGCAACAAGGATTGTGTTGTGTCCTCACTTGGCTATTAAGATTGTCAAAAAAATAACTCTGGGTGTTCAATAAAAGAGCAATTTACCAAGCAAAATATCCATAATAAATGCTAGATAAAACATGATTAGAATAATAGACAATATACTAATCATGTGAAATAGCGAATACATATTAAGACATATAACCAAACAGACTGCAATACAAAGATCCTGAGATGCGATCAGAACAAATTTGAGAAAGAAAACATACACGACAACAGTAGAGGAACCGCTGGTGTTCGTGTTGGCACCGTCGTTAGCCATGTCGTCGAGGAAGAGGGTGCTGATGTCAAGAAAGAAGTCATCGTTGGGGAAGACGTCGGCGCAATCGCTATCCGAGAGGTAGTCCGTGATGAAGCCAGTAGTCGCGCTGGTAGCGCTCCCCAAAAACCTTATCGCCATTCTCCCGTACAGGACTCGAAGCAGCGGGGTCTCGGAGGCCTACTGTCCCGGCTCGCGGTGCACGCTGCAAGACGGGGTGTGGAAGATCTAGGTAGCTCAGTGCTCTGGAACTGGAGGCGCAAAGGATGTGTGGTCGTGTATCTGAGACACGGAGGGGTAGGCAGACAGGCTGCACAGAAGATGAAACAAACGGACAGAAGTTGAAGCGAACAGGCGGCAGCCCACCGGACAGCCTCCACTCAGTTCGTATTTATTTAGCTCGTATTAAAAGTCCACTTGAGCAAAACGTGTTTCAACTTCTGTACGACAGTTCATATACCATTCATTCGGCTCGGCGAGATTCCCGCAACCCGCGGCGCGCGCGCGTCGTGACGAGGCAAGGCGAGGAATTTATTGGCATATAATAAATGGGCTGGGCCTAATTGTTGGAATTTTGGCCCAAATAGTCTAGCCTATTTTCCATTTTAATAATTCCTGAAAATCCTAGAGGCCCATGTGGCCCATTCATGCAAGACAAGAGCTGGGACAAATGTTTAGTCCCACATTGCTAGTTGAGTGGAAGTTGGACCAGCTTATAAGGTGAGCTCTCCTACCACTTGGTAAAAGGATGAGAAGGAGAAGGAGAGAGTTCCACACACGCGCTCCTCCTCCTTGCTCGCCTCGCCACGCCTCGCCTCGCCTCGCCACGCCACGCCTCGTCACGACGCACGCGCGCCGCGGGTTGCGGGTTGCGGGAATCTCGCCGAGCCGAGCTTTATTTTGCCACGCATGAATGGTATATGAAAAGTCGTACAGAAGTTGAAACATTTTGGACTTTTAATACGAGCTAAATAAATATGAACTGAGTGGAGGCTGCCCGGTGGACTGCTGCCTGTTCGTTTCAACTTTTGTCCGTTCGTTTCATCTTCAGCACAGTCTGTCTGCCTACCCCTCTATGTCTATATAAGAGAGAGGTCGCGCCTCCTCTTAGTGACACTGCCACAAACCCTTAGCGCCTCCAGTTCCAGAGCACTTCGCTACTTTGATCTTCCCCATCCCGTCTTGTGGCATGCACCGCGAGCCGGGACAGTAGGCCTCCGAGACCCCGCTGCTTTGAGTCCTGTACGGGAGAAGGACGATAAGGTTTTTGGGGAGCGCTATCGGCGCGACTACTGGCTTCATCACGGACTCCCTCTCGGATACCGATTGCGCCGACGTCTTCCCCAACGAGGACTTCTTCCCTGACATCAGCACCCTCTTCCTCGATGACATGGCTAACAACGGTGCCAACACGAACACCGGCGGTTCCTCTTCTGTTGCCGCTGCCGTGTATGTTTTCTTTATCAATCTTGTTCTCATCGCATCTCAAGACTTATGAATTGCAGTCTGTTTGGTTACCTGTCTTAATATGTTTTCGCTATTTCACATGATTAGTATTTTGTCTTTTATTCTAATCATGTTTTATCTAGCGTTTATTATGGGTAATTCGCTTGGTAAATTGCTCTATTATTCAACAATCCGAAAACCTTATTTCAGGCAATTTGCCCCAAGTGGCTTTGTTGCTTCTATGAAGCCACCTGTGTTCGAAGGTGTGAATTACAAACGATGGCGTGCGAGAGCAGTGCTCTGGTTTTAGACCATGAGCTGCTATAAGGCCATCTATGGCGCACCTGAGGGAGAACTTAATCCCGCTCAGGAAGAGGCGTTCCAAAAACTTGATACCACTTTCAAGGCTGCCTTGATCAGCATTCTTGGCGACAATATTATCGATTCATATCTATCATTTAGCAATGGCAAGGATATGTGGGATGCGCTTGAGAGAAAATTTGGAGTCTCCGATGCTGGCAGTGAACTGTATGTCATGGAACAATTCTATGACTATAAGATGGTTGACGACCGCCCCATTGTGGAGCAGGCTCATGAGATACAATCACTTGCCAGGGAGCTTGAGCACTTCACTTGTGTGTTACTAGACAAGTTTGTTGCCGGAGGCATCATTGCCAAACTTCCCCAGTCATGGAGGAATTTTGCTACTTCTCTGAAGCACAAGAGACAAGAGTTCTCCGTGACGGATCTCATTGGGACTCTTGATGTGGAAGAGAAGGTGAGAGCAAAAGACACACGTGCTCGCTCAGGGAGGTTCTAATGCCAACCTAGTACAGAAAAGGAACTTCCAGCCTCACAAGTTCAAGAACAAAGGCAAGTTTGATCACAAAGGAAAGTTCGATGGAAAGAACAAGGTCTCACAGTCCACCAGCTTCAAGAAGAAGACTGATAAGAGGAAAGGTGCTTGTCATGTGTGCGGTGATCCTAATCATTGGGCTCCTGCTTGTCCTAACTGCTTTGACAAGCGCCAGCATGGGAAGAGCAGCAAGACTGCTAATGTTGTCATGGGCGACGTTGAGATGAAAGATGTTGGGTATGATACATTACCTGTTGTTCTTTCATTATGTCATTCTCCTGATTGGTGGATTGACACAGACGCTAATGTACATGTATGTTCTGATATTTCCATGTTTTCTTCATATCAGGTCAGAGGGACTCAAACCGTGCTGATGGGGAACGGCTCGCATGCTTCTGTTCATGGTGTTGGTACGATCGATCTGGAGTTCACTTCGGGAAATACCATGCGCCTGAAGAACGTGCATCATGTTCTCTCAATAAATAAAAATCTTGTTAGCGGATCTCTTCTGTGTCGAGATGGTTACAAGATTGTATTCGAGTCCAATAAATTTGTAATTTCGAAGTATGGAACCTTTGTTGGTAAAGGCTATGAGTGCGGAGGCTTGTTCCACTTATCTCTGTCAGACATTTGTAATAAAGTTGTTAATCATATTTACACGAATTTTGAATCAAATGTCTGGCACTCTCGTCTTTGTCATATTAATTTTGGTTGTATGACGCGGCTAGCCAAAATGATTTTAATCCCTGATTTCTCAACTGTTAAGGGATCTAAGTGCCAAGTCTGTGTGCAAGCTAAACAATCTCGCAAGTCACATACGACTGCAGAAATGAGAAATTTAACACCACTAGAGCTCATACATTCTTATCTTTGTGAGATGAATGGTGTCTTGACAAAAGGTGGAAAGAAATATTTCATTACTTTGATCGATGACTCTACGAGATATTGGCATGTGTATCTTCTGAAATCAAAATATGAGTCTTTGAGTTTCTTCAAAATCTATAAAGCTGAGGCAGAAAATCAACTTGATCGAAAGATTAAGAGGCTTAGGTCTGATCGTGGTGGAGAGTATTTTTCCAACGAGTTTGATTCCTTTTGTGCGGAACATGGCATAATTCATGAGAGGACGCCTCCCTACTCACCCCAGTCAAATGGAGTAGCCGAAAGAAAGAACCGTACTCTAACAGATTTGGTTAACGCCAACACATCGGGTCTTTCTAAGGAATGGTGGGGGGAGGCACTATTGACCGCGTGTCATGTCCTAAACCGAGTTCCCACAAAGAACAAAGAAATTACCCCATTCGAAGAATGGGAGAAGAAAATATTAAAACTCTCTTACTTACGTACTTGGGGTTGTTTGGAAAAGTTAATGTACCAATCCCCAAGAAGCGCAAGCTTGGACCAAAAACCATTGATTGTGTTTTTCTGGGCTATGCTTTTCATAGCATTGGTTATAGATTCTTGATAGTAAAATCTAAAGTGCCTGACATTCATGTCGGTACAATCATGGAGTCGACTGATGCGATTTTCTTTGAGGATATCTTTCCAATGAAGGATAAACCTAACTCATCAAATCCGGAGATACCTAGTTCATCTAATCAGGAATTTGCTATATTCTCTGAACCTACCATTCCAATTGAACACTCTGAAATTCCTAAGGAGGATGATAATGAAATTCCTAAAAGGAGCAAGAGACAAAGGACTACAAAGTCTTTTGGTGATGATTTCATTGTGTACCTTGTCGATGACACTCCCACTTCCATTTCAGAAGCTTATGCATCTCCTGATGCTGACTACTGGAAGGAAGTTGTTCATAGTGAGATGAATTCCATCTTAGCTAATGAAACATGGGAGATCACTGATCGTCCTTATGGGTGCAAACCTGTAGGATGTAAATGGGTGTTCAAGGAGAAACTAAGGCCTGATGGTACTATTGAGAAGTACAAGGCAAGGCTTGTGGCCAAGGGTTATACCCAAAAGTAAGGTGAAGACTTCTTTGACACTTACTCACCTGTAGCAAGGTTGATCACCATTCGAGTACTACTTTCTCTGGCTGCCTCACACGGTCTTCTCGTTCATCAAATGGACGTTAAGACGGCTTTCCTAAATGGAGAGTTGGATGAGGAAATTTATATGGATCAACCAGATGGTTTTGTAGTAAATGGTCAAGAAAGAAAAGTGTGCAAGCTACTGAAGTCTTTATATGGTCTTAAACAAGCACCTAAGCAGTGGCACGAAAAATTTGATAAAACCTTAACCGCTGCAGGCTTTGTTGTAAACAAAGCTGACAAGTGTGTATACTATCGCCATGGTGGGGGTGAAGGAGTCATCCTTTGTGTGTATGTTGATGACATACTGATTTTCGGAACCATCCTTAATGCAATTAAGGAGGTCAAAGATTTCTTATCTCGTTCCTTTGAGATGAAGGATCTGGGAGTAGCTGATGTCATACTGAACATCAAGCTATTGAGAGATGATGATGGTGGGATTACACTGCTTCAGTCCCACTATGTGGAAAAGATCTTGAGTCGTTTTGGGTATAGCGACGTCAATTTTTCTCCTACACCGTATGATCCTAGTGTGTTGCTTCAAAAGAATCGAGGAAATGTTAGAGACCAACTAAGATACTCTCAAATCATTGGCTCGCTTATGTATTTAGCTCATGCCACGAGGCCTGACATCGCCTTTGCTATAAGCAAACTCGGTCGATTTGTTTCAAATCCAGGAGATGATCACTGGCATGCTCTTGAGAGAGTTATGTGATATCTAAAAGGCACTGCGAGCTATGGCATACACTATACCGGGTATCCGAGGGTACTAGAGGGTTATAGTTATTCAAATTGGATATCTGATGCTGACGAGATAAAGGCCACGAGTGGATATGTTTTCACACTTGGTGGTGGCGCTGTTTCTTGGAAGTCTTGCAAGCAGACCATCTTAACGAGGTCAACTATGGAAGCAGAACTCACAGCACTAGACACGGCCACTGTTGAAGCAGAGTGGCTTCGTGAACTCTTGATGGACTTACCTGTGGTTGAAAAACCTATACCCGCAATTCCAATGAACTGTGATAATCAAACTATGATTATTAAGTTGAACAGTTCTAAGGATAATATGAAGTCCTCAAGACATGTGAAGAGGAGACTAAAATCTGTTAGGAAAATGAGAAACTCCGGAGTTATTGCATTGGATTATATCCAAACATCTAAGAACCTGGCAGATCCCTTCACAAAGGGACTATCACGCAATGTGATAGAAAATGCATCGAAAGAGATGGGTATGAGACCCACACTATGAGTTTTCCACAACGGCAAACCAATCTATGTGATCGGAGATCCCGTGAATTAGAATTGGGAGACAAGCTGTTGGTAGACTGAGAGGAAAGTATTCCCACTTTAATGAACATCACTCCGTGAAGATGCAATACTTTCCTATTCTGCACGGCAGGTTGATTTTATCTTAATGTGTTCTAAATAGCTTAATCTTAAGCAGAGATGTTGTCCTGCAGAACATCTATTGAAGAACACACCTATATGAGTCTGACTGTCAAACGTTGCAGTCTATGAGAGTTGGGTGCTCTCTAATAAACTCATGAAAGGCCATGGAGTATGACGCATAAGCTCCACCCGCGGGGAAGTCCCACGGTAACCCAGTATCGGTCAAGGCTTCGTGTGAAGCTAGGTTGCAGCAAACTTGCAGTTCAAGACATAGTCCACTATACAAGTCGCAACCTAGTGTAGCATAGAATTCTAGGTGGAAGTTTAACTTAACAGTCTCCACTACAGTACCGGTATATAAACAGGGTTTTGGAACCAAAGGCAAATTACATGTGCCTCTGGGATCTGGTGGGGGATTGTTGGAATTTTGGCCCAAATAGTCTAGCCCATTTTCCATTTCAATAATTCTTGAAAATCCTAGAGGCCCATGTGGCCCATTCATGCAAGGCAAGAGCTGGGACAAATGTTTAGTCCCACATTGCTAGTTGAGTGTAAGTTGGACCAGCTTATAAGGTGAGCTCTCCTACCACTTGGTAAAAGAATGAGAAGGAGAAGGAGAGAGTTCCACACGCGTGCTCATCCTCCTCGCTCGCCTCGCCTTGCCACGCCACGCCACGCCTCATCACGACGCGCGCGCGCCGCATGTTGTGGGAATCTCGCCGAGCCGAGCTTTATTTTTCCACGCATGAATGGTATATGAAAAGTCGTACAGAAGTTGAAACATTTTGGACTTTTAATACGAGCTAAATAAATATGAACTGAGTGGAGGCTGCCCGGTGGGCTGCTGCCTGTTCGTTTCAACTTCTGTCCGTTCATTTCATCTTCAGCGCAGCCTGTCTGCCTACCCCTCTATGTCTATATAAGAGAGAGATCGTGCCTCCTCTTAGTGACACTGCCACAAACCCTTAGCGCCTCCAGTTCCAGAGCACTTCGCTACTTTGAACTTCCCCATCCCGTCTTGTGGCGTGCACCGCGAGCCGGGACAGTAGGCCTCCGAGACCCCGCTGCTTTGAGTCCTGTACGGGAGAAGGGCGATAAGGTTTTTGGGGAGCGCTATCGGCGTGACTACTGGCTTCATCACGGACTCCCTCTCGGATACCGATTGCGCCGACGTCTTCCCCAACGAGGACTTCTTCCCCGACATCAGCACCCTCTTCCTCGACGACATGGCTAACGACGGTGCCAACACGAACACCGGCGGTTCCTCTTCTGCTGCCGCTGTCGTGTATGTTTTCTTTATCAATCTTGTTTTGATCGTATCTCAAGACTTATGTCTTGCAGTCTGTTTGGTTACCTGTCTTAATATGTTTTCGCTATTTCACATGATTAGTATTTTGTCTTTTATTCTAATCATGTTTTATCTAGCGTTTATTATGGGTAATTCGCTTGGTAAATTGCTCTATTATTCAACACTAATTAGGCAAAAATTCCAACAATCCCCCACCAGATCCCAGAGGCACATGAAGTTTGCATTTGGTTCCAAAACATTGTTTATATACCGGTACTGTAGTGGAGACTGTTAAGTTGAACTTCCACCTAGAGCTTTAAGTTATACTAGGTTGTAACTTGTACAGTGGACTATTCCTTGAACTGCAAGTTTGCTGCGAACCTAGCTTCACAAAAAGTCTTGACCGATACTAGGCTACCGTGGGACTTCCCCGCGGGTGGAGCTTATACGTCATACTCCATGACCTTTCATGAGTTTATTAGAGAGCACCCTACTCTCATAGACTGCGACGTTTTAACAGTCAGACTCATATAGGTGTGTTCTTCAAAAGATGTTCTACAGGACAACATCTTTGCTTAGGATAAGCCACTTAGAACACATTAAGATAATAAATCAACCTGCCGTGCAGAATAGGAAAGTATTGCATCTTTATGGAGTGGTGTTTATTAAAGTAGGGATACTTTCCTCTCAGCTAACCAACAGCTTGTCTCCCAATTCTAATTCACGGGATCTCCGATCACATAGAATGGTTTACCACTATGGAAAGCTCAATTTGTGGGTCTCATACCCATCTCCTTCGATGCATTTTCTATCACGTTGCGTGATAGACCCTTTGTGAAGGGATATGCCAAGTTTTTAGATGTTTGGATATAATCCAATGTAATAACTCCGGAGTTTCTCATTTTCCTGACATATTTCAGTCTCCTCTTCACATGTCTTGATGACTTCATATTATCGTTAGAACTATTTACCTTGAAAATCACAGTTTGATTATCGCAGTTCATGATTATTGCGGGTATTGGTTTTTCAACCACAGGCAAGTTCATCAAGAGTTCACGAAGCCACTCTGCTTCAACAGTGTCTGTGTCTAATGCTGTGAGTTTTGCTTCCATAGTTGACCTCGTTAATATGGTCTGCTTGCAAGCCTTCCAAGAAACAGCGCCACCAGCAAGTGTGAATACATATCCACTCGTGGCATTTATCTCGTCGGCATCAGATATCCATTTTGAATCACTATAACCCTCTAGTACCCTCGGATACCAGGTATAGTATATGCCATAGCTCGCAGTTCCTTTTAGATATCGCATAACTCTCTCAATAGCATGCCAGTGATCATCTCTTGGATTTGAAACAAATCGACTGAGTTTGCTTATAGGAAAGGCGATGTCAGGCCTCGTGGCACTAGCTAAATACATAAGCGAGCCAATGATTTGAGAGTATCTCAGTTGGTCTCTAGCATCTCCTCGATTCTTTCGAAGCAACACACTAGGATCATACGGTGTAGGAGAAAGCTTGAAGTCGTTATACCCGAAACGACTCAAGATCTTTTCCACATAGTGGGACTAAAGCAGTGTAATCCCACCATCATCATATCTCAATAGCTTGATGTTCAGGATGACATCAGCTACTCCCAGATCCTTCATCTCAAAGGAACGAGATAAGAAATCTTTGACCTCCTTAATTGCATTAAGGTTGGTTCCGAAAATTAGTATGTCATCAACGTACAAACAAAGGATGACTCCCTCACCCCACCATGGCTATGGTACACACATTTATCAGCTTCATTTACAACAAAGCCTGCAGTAGTTAAAGTTCTTTTGAACTTCTCATGCCATTGCTTAGGGGCTTGTTTTAGGCCATATAAAGACTTCAACAACTTGCACACCTTTCCTTCTTGACCATTTACCACAAAGCCATCTGGCTGATCCATGTAAATTTCCTCATCCAACTCTCCATTAAGGAAAGTTGTCTTAACGTCCATTTGATGAATGAGAAGACCATGAGAGGCAGCCAATGAGAGTAATACTCGAATGGTGGTCAATCTAGCAACAGGTGAGTAAGTGTCAAAGAAGTCTTCACCTTATTTTTGAGTATATCCCTTGGCTACAAGCCGTGCCTTGTACTTCTCAATAGTACCATTAGGTCTAAGCTTTTTCTTAAACACCCACTTGCACCCTACAGGTTTGCACCCATAAGGGCGATCAGTGATCTCCCATGTTCCATTAGTTAAGATGGAATTCATCTCACTATGGACGGCTTCCTTCCAGTAGTCAGCATCAGGAGATGCATAATCTTCGGAAATGGAAGTGGCAGTGTCATCCACAAGGTACACAATGAAATCATCATAAAAGGACTTTGCAGTCCTCTGTCTCTTGATCCTTTTAGGAATTTCATTATCATCCTCCTTAGGACTTTCAGAGTATTCAATTGGAATGGTAGGTTCAGAGAATGTAGCAAATTCCTGATTAGATGAACTAGGTATCTCCGGATTTGATGAGTTAGTTTTATCCTTCATTGGAAAGATATCCTCAAAGAAAGTCGCATCAGTCGACTCCATGATTGTACCGACATGAATGTCAAGCACTTCAGATTTTACTATCAAGAATCTATAACCAATGCTATGAAAAGCATAGCCCAGAAAAACACAATCAATGGTTTTTGGTCCAAGCTTGCGCTTCTTGGGGATTGGTACATTAACCTTTGCCAAACAACCCCAAGTACGTAAGTAAGAGAGTTTTAAACTTTTCTTCTCCCATTCTTCGAATGGAGTAATTTCTTATTCTTTGTGGGAACTTGATTTAGGACATGACATGCAGTCAGTAGTGCCTCCCCCACCAGTCCTTGGAGAGACCCTATGTGTCTAACATGGTGTTAACCAAATCTGTTAGAGTACGGTTCTTTCTTTCGGCTACTCCATTTGACTGGGGTGAGTAGGGAGGCGTCCTCTCATGAATTATGCCATGTTCCGCACAAAAAGAATCAAAGTCGTTGGAAAAATACTCTCCACCACGATCAGACCTAAGCCTCTTAATCTTTCGATCAAGTTGATTTTGTGCCTCGGCTTTATAGATTTTGAAGAAACTCAAAGCCTCATCTTTTTATTTCGGAAGATACACATGACAATATCTCGTAGAGTCATCGATCAAGGCCATGAAATATTTCTTTCCACCTTTTGTCAACACACCATTCATCTCACAAAGATCAGAATATATGAACTCTAGTGGTGTTAAATTTCTCACTTCTGCAGTCGTATGTGACTTGCGAGGTTGTTTAGCTTGCACGCAGACTTGGCACTTAGATCCCTTAATAGTTTTGAAATCAGGGATTAAATTCATTTTGGCTAGTCGCGTCATACAACCGAAATTAATATGACAAAGACGAGAGTGCCAGACATTTGATTCAAAATTCGCGTAAATATGATTAACAACTTTATTACAAATGTCTGACAGAGATAAGCGGAACAAGCCTCCACACTCATAGCCTTTACCAACAAAGGTTCCATACTTCAAACTTACAAATTTATTGGACTTGGATACAATCTTGTAGCCATCTCGACACAGAAGAGTGTAGGGGTTCGTAGCATGGAAAACAAAAAATTTCTACCGCATACAAACAAACAAGCCAAGATATATCTACTAGATTGTAGCAACGAGTGGATAGAATAACTCACCCTCGAAGATTCCAAAGTGTTTAACGAGAGAAGATTCTCGTGGGTGATGTAGTCGTACTCTCACCGATCTCAAGATCGTGTAGACGATCCTTCTAGCGTCGCGTTCCGGCAGCGCTCCCGCAGTCGGTCACACGTTCGGTACTCGATGAATACCTTCCTCTCCCTTGTTCCAACAGGCAGCGGAGGTTGTAGCACTCTCCTCGCAATTCCGGCAGCACGACGGCATGGTACCGGAAGTAGAGAGGAGATCTCGCAGGGCTTCGCCTTAAGCCGGAGCGAGTATGGTGGACTATGAGAGAGGCCTTGGTGATCTAGGGTTTAGAGGAACCAAGTACAGAGGGCTAGGCCGGCAGCTAGGGCAAGGGGAGAGCCCCAAGTCGGCAGCTAGGGCAAACCCTAGGGCGGCGGCTGTAGGAGGGCCGGCGGCTAGGGTTAGGGTTTTGGTGGAGCAAGGTGTAGGTTTAGAGGGGCACCCCTGCCCCTCCTTTTATAGGTGGGAGGGCACCGGCCAGGGGAGGAGGGTCCTCCCCCAAGTCGGCCTCCTTGGCCGGCGGGTGGAGGGAGAGGAACTCCTCCCCAAGTAGGTTTCCTACTCTCCCTCCACCAAGCAAAACTGCCGTTTGACTTTTCAAATTGGCGTTTGACTTTTCAAACTAGGATTTGATTTATCCCTTTATTTTGCCCAGCCATGATACCTAGTACATGATGCAACCATTCCAACTTGTTATGACACATTCATGTACCCTTCCCCTTCGGAGTGCCGGACCTTCCGGACCCTTCTAGAATATTCCCGATGAAAACACCGGAATCATTCTCCAACTCCGAAACAGGACTTTCCTTATATGAATCTTATTCTCCGGACCATTCCGGATCTCCTCGTGATATCCCGGATCCCATCCGAGACTCCGAACAATATTCGGTCTCTTTACTCATCATTCCATAACTACTCAACAACATCGAATACTTAAGTGTGTCTCCCTATGGTTCGTGAATTATGCGGACATGATCGAGACACTTCTCCGAACAATAACCAATAGAGGAATCTGGAAATTCATATGTCTCCCACATATTTCTACGATTACTTTGTGATCGAATGAACCACTTACATACGATACCAATTTCCCTTTGTCTCACGATAGTTTACTTATCCGAGGTTTTGATCGTCGGTATCTCTGCATACCTAGTTCAACCTCGTTACCGATAAGTACTCTTTACTCGTTCCCGTGGTATGTGATACCTTGTGATCCAGTCACATGCTTGCAAGCTAATTGGATGACATTCCACCGAGAGGGCGCAGAGTATATCTATCCGTCATATGGATGGACAAATCCCACTCTTGATCCATGTGTCTCAACCCATACTTTCCGAACACTCAATGCCACATTTATAGCCACCCAATTATGGTGTGGTGTTTGATGTCATCAAAGCATCCTTCCGGTGATGGTGATAAGCATGATCTCATGGTCGAAGGAATCAGGTTACTATGTATCAGAAAGCATATAGCAATTGAACTATTAAAATGACTTGATCTTTATGCTACGCTTATCTATAGGAGTATGTCCATCATACCATTCTCCTAACGATATGATCTTGTTGTTAATAATATCTCAATGTTCATGATAGGGAAACCACAATCATTTATTAACCAACAAGCTAGTATTATGAAGAGGCTTTAATAGGGACTCTAATTTAGTTTACAAATCACACAAGTATTAATGTTTTCTGGTTAATACTGTTATAGCATGAATGTAAACATTTATCATAAACACAAAGATATAATAATAACTATATTTATTATTGCATCTAGGGCATATCTCCAACAGTCTCCCACTTGCACTAGAGTCAACTAATCTAGATTACATGGTAATATACCGAACACCCATGGCAGTTTGGTGTTGGTCATGTTTTGCCCTCGGGAGAGGTTTAGTCAACGGATCCGCCACATTCAGATCTGTGTGTACTTTGCAAATCTTTATGTCACCATCTTGGACATGTTCTCGAATAGCGTGAAAACGTAGCTTGATGTGCTTCAGCATCTTGTGTGACCTTGGTTCTTGCGCATTGGCTATGGCGCCCATGTTATCACAGTAGATAGACATTGGGTCCAGCGCACTTGGAACCACACCGAGCTCTGTAATGAACTCCTTCATCCATATCGCTTCTTGTGAAGCCTCCGAAGCAGCTATGTATTCCAATTCAGTTGAAGATCTCGCCACAACGCTTTGCTTTGCACTCCTCCAGCTAACTGCTGCACCATTCAAAGTAAATACGTATCAAGATTGAGATTTAGAATCGTCTGGATCGGTGTTCCAACTAGCATCGGTGTAACCATTAACAACGAGTTGTTCATCACCTCCATAAGAAAGAACCATATCCTTAGTTCTTCTCAAGTACTTAAGGATGTTTTTGACTGCTGTCCAATGATCCACTCCTGGATCACTTTGATATCTGCTAGTCAAACTAACAACATATGCAATGTCGGGTCTAGTACATAGCATGGCATACATTAGAGATCCTACGGCTGAGGCATAGGGAGTCTTACTCATCCTTTCTCTATCTTCCACCATTGCTGGACTTTGAGTTTTACTCAAGGTCGTATTGGGCAACATGGGCAAGAACCCTTTCTTTCTATCTTCCATTCCAAACCTCTTTAGAACTTTGTCCAAATATGTACTTTGTGACAATGATATTAGGCGTCTCGATCTATCTCTATAAATCTTTATGCCTAATATGTAAGCTGCTTCGCCAAGATCTTTCATTGAAAAACTATTATTCAAATATTCCTTGACACTATTAAGAAGGTCTACATCATTCCCAATCAACAATATGTCATCTACATATAGTATTAAGAATGCTACAGAGCTCCCACTCACTTTCTTGTAAATACAAGCTTCTCCATAAGTTTGTATATAACCAAAAGTTTTGATTACCTTATCAAAACGTTGATTCCAAATTCGGGATGCTTGCTTCAACCCATATATGGACCGTTGAAGTTTGCATACCTTGTTAGCATCTTTAGGATCGACAAAACCTTTGGGTTGCATCATATACAACTCTTCATCAATGTCTCCATTGAGGAATGCTGTTTTGACATCCATCTGCCATATTTCATAATCGTATATGCAGTGATTACTAACATAATCCTCACAGACTTTAGCTTCGCTACTGGTGAGAAAGTCTCATCGTAGTCAACTCCTTGAATTTGTCGAAACCCTTTTGCGACAAGTCGAGCTTTATAGACAGTAACATTACCATCAGCATCTTATTTCTTCTTGAAAATCCATTTGTTCTCGACAGCCTTCCGGCCATCCGGTAAGTCCACCAAAGTCCATACTTGGTTTTCGCACATGGATCCAATTTCGGATTTCATGGTGTCTTGCCATTTATTGGAATCTGGGCTCATCATCGCTTCCTCATATGTCGCAGGGTCATCGGTGTTGTCTACCAACATGACACTCATAACAGGATCATACCAATTAGGAGTGGTACGAGTTCTCGTTGACCTGCGAGGCTCTATAGCAACTTCAACCAAAGTTTCATGATCATCATCATTAGCTTCCTCTCTTGTTGGTGCAGGCACCACAGGAACTTCTTCCGGTGCTGCGCTACTCGCAACTTCGAGAGAAGTTTCAACAACCTCGTAGAGTTCTACTTTCCTTCCAGACACTTCTTTCGAGAGAAATTCCTTCTCTAGAAAGGATCCATTTTTGGCAACGAAGATTTTGCCTTCGGATCTATGATAGAAGGTATACCCAATAGTTTCCTTCGGGTATCCTATGAAGACGCATTTTTCCGCTTTGGGTTCAAGCTTGTCCGGCTGTAACTTATTTACATAGGCTTCGCAACCCCAAACTTTAAGGAACGACAATTTAGGTTTCTTCCCAAACCATAATTCAAACGGTGTCGTTTCAATGGATTTAGATGGTGCCCTATTTAAAGTGAATGCGGCTGTTTCTAATGCATAACCCCAAAATGATAGCGGTAAATCTGTAAGTGACATCATAGAACGAACCATATCTAAGAGAGTTCGATTATGATGTTCGGACACACCATTACGCTGTGGTGTTCCCGGCGGTGTAAATTGTGAAAGTATTCCGCATTTCTTCAAATGCTCGCCAAACTCGTAACTTAGATATTCACCTCCACGATCAGAATGTAGAAATTTAATCTTCATGTTACGTTGATTCTCTACCTCACTTTGTTCCTTAAACGTCTCGAAAGTTTCGGACTTATGTTTCATGAAATAGATATACCCATATCTACTCAAGTCATCCGTGAAGGTAAGAACATAACGATAACCACCGCGCGATGCTACACTCATTGGACCACACACATCGGTATGTATGATTTCCAATAAGTCCGTAGCTCGATCCATCATACCAGAAAATGGAGTCTGAGTCATTTTACCCATCAGACATGCTTCGCATCTTTCAAGTGATTCGAAATCAAGTGATTCAAGAAGTCCATCGGAATGGAGCTTCTTCATACGCTTCACTCCAATATGACCAAGACAACAGTGCCACATATAGGTCGAGTTATCGCTCAATTTCAAACGTTTAGCTTCAATGTTATTAATATGTGTATTTCCACTATCGAGATTCAATAAGAATAGACCATCTACCAAAGGTGCATGTGCATAAAACATATTACTCATATAAATCGAACAACCATTATTCTCGGACTTAAACAAGTAACCGTCTCGCAATAAACAAGATCCCGATATAATGTTCATGCTTAACGCAGGCACCAAATAACAATTATTTAAGTATAAAACTAATCCCGATGGTAGATGAAGAGGTAGCGTGCCGACCGCGATCACATCAACCTTTGATCCGTTTCCAACGCGCATCGTCACCTCGTTCTTCGCTAGCTTCCGTTTATTCTGCAGCACCTGTTTCGAGTTACAAATATGAGCAACCGAACCAGTATCAAATACCCAGGCACTACTACGGGTACTAGTGAGATACACATCAATAACATGTATATCGGATATACCTTTCTTCTTGATGTTGCCGTTCTTCAAATCCGCCAAGTACTTTGGGCAATTCCGCTTCCAATGACCTTCTCCCTTGTAGTAAAAGCACTCAATATCAGGCTTAGGTCTAGCCTTGGTCTTCTTCGTCGGTGCGGCAACTTTCTTACCACCCTTCTTGAAGTGTCCCTTTTGCTTAGACTTGCCTTTCTTGAATTTGGTGGTCTTATTGACCATCAACACTTGGTGCTCTTTCTTGATCTCCACTTCTGCAGACATCAACATGGAGAAGAGTTCTGGCAACTGCTTGTTCATGCTTTGCATATTGTAGTTCATCACAAAGTTCTTGTAACTTGGTGACAGTGATTGGAGGACACGGTAAATCCCCAAAGCATTAGGAATCACTATACCCAAGCTTTGGAGTTTGTTTGCGTGCCCATACATCTTAAGCACATGCTCACTGACAGAGCTGCCCTCTTCCATCTTGCAGTTAAAGAACTTTTGAGAAGCCTCATAACTCTCAACTGTCGCGTGAGTCTCAAATATCAATTTGAGTTCACGGACAATATCATGTGGGTCATGGTTCTCAAACCTTTTCTGAAGCTCCGATTCCAAACCGTACAAGATAGCACACTGAACTGTGGAGTACTGATTCTTCCGAGCGAGGTAAACGTACTTTACTTCATCGGTAGCATCAGCTGCAGGCGGGTCACCCAGCGGTGCATCTAGCACATAGGTCAAATTACCAGCATTGAGGACAATCCTCAAATTGCGGAACCAATCCGCAAAGTTTCTTCCATTGTTTTTCAACTTTTCTTTCTCTAGGAACCCATTAAAATTGATGGTAGGGGCCGCCATTGATCTACAACATATTTGCAATAGTTTAGACTAAGTTTATGACAAATTGAGTTCTAATTAATAGTTAAATTAATCTAGGTGAACTTCCACTCAAAACAATATCCCTCACATTGTTTTAGTGATCACACGAACCAAATCCACCACATCAAAACCGATCATCACGAGAGTTGATGTAGCTTCAATGGCGAACAATCGACATGTTCATCATATCTACTATATGATTCATGCTTTACCTTTCGGTGATCCGTGTTCCGAGACCATGTCTGTACATGCTAGGCTCGTCAAGATCAAACCTTAGCTTCCGCATGAGCAAATCTGGCTTGCTCACGTTGTATACACTTGCAGAATCTAACACACCCGATCATCACGTGGTGCTTCGAAACAACAAGCTTTAGCAACGGTGCTTACTAAGGATGAACACTTTAAAACTTGAAATTTGTGTGCCTGAGGGATCATCTTATAATGCTACCGTCATTAACTAAGCAATACAAGATGCATACAGGATTAACATCACATGCAATTTGTAACATCCCAAAAATACTAAACTTGGATCATCAAACTCTAAGCATCAAAGTTAGGGTTAACAATAACTTTTCTAAATAAAATTTTGAAAGCATGCATATGTGTATGCATTTCATTTTGAATTCTTTTGAACCACCTTGATTGTGTGTTTCTTTGCTTGTAATTGGATGCTTAGGTGAAATAAACATCATCTAAACATTTCCCACACTTTTCCTAAAGACAAGTAAATCAAAACAAATAAAATAAGGGAATGGTCATTTTGACCAATTTAACTCCCATGCCTACTTTGGCTGTCTCAAACTTTCAGAACCTAACAGAAACTTTTCTGGATCTTTGCACCCCTTGAATTTACTCATAACAAAGTATCAAGGCCCACTTTGTGATCATCCAGCAACTTTCAAATGCATAGTTTAAATGAAAATTCAAAATTGAATCATGTTTCAAAACCCAAGCATCTGCAGACTCACCAGCACCAATCTAGAACACCGACCAAAAATCTTTTCAAAATTCAAAACTTGAATTCATGCGGCCATTTCATCAAACACTTAGCAGACACAAATCAAACAAAATCTAAACACTATTGTGAGCAGTGATTCTTGCCTAACTGGTTCCCTATCTAGCTCACAACCAGCTCAGTAGATCATCTAGCAAGATTAACCAAGCACTAGCACCACTGTGAGCTTGCCAAAACCATCAATGGTGAACAGCCAAAGCCAACCTTGTCACCCCAATGTCGACAGCAAGCTAGGAGGATAAACAAGCCTAGCCAGCATGTCTGGAAGGCAGCCCACCGTCTACCGCCACTCCCTGTCCAGCGCTCGAACATCGCCAGCCACTGGACCACACGCACGGACCGCACCCAGACCGCCAGCGACCATGCCGAGCGTGCGCCAGAGCGCCACCCTCGACCGAAGCCCACCGACCGTGCGCCGCCCTCGCCGCGTGCATATACGATCACCACCGACCCAGGAAACCGCCAGACATCCCAGTTCGCTGCCCCATGCCGCACAGCCACTGCTCGCCGTCGAAGACGCCGCCTCTGCCGCGCAAAGCACCGCGCGTTCCAGACCAAACCGCACCGCCCCTACACGCGCATTTAAGCCGTAGAGCATCGCCAGGAGACCACCAAGCGATCGCCACCGCCGGCCATGCCTCTAGCAGCCCATAGCCATGTCGCCACCGTCGCCTGCCCATCCCGTCTGGTCTCGCTGTCGAGCCTATAAAAGGAGGACTCCCTCGCTCGAATTCTTCACACCATTCCACTCCTCTCTCACCCAGAACCACCCCGCCTCAGTCCCGGAGCAAGGCGAGCAGCGCACCGCCGGAATTGCACCGGAGCAGGCCGCCTCTTGAGAAGAAGGGCGCCATCGATTTCATCCACCCCAGGAGCCGCCGCGACCACCCCTGAGTTCGCCGTTGTCGACTTCGTCGTTCGCCCGCCTCGCCGACCCTCGCCTGCACCCCGGTGAGCCCCCAGCAACCCCCACTGGCCGCACTAGGTTTCTGTCTCGCCGGCGTTGCCCAACGTCGACGATGACTCTCAGTCGTTGGATTAGAACTAGATCGAACGTCCCACATCGCCCCATACCGCTTCGCACCCCCTGTCTCAATGACGAGTGGGGACAGCCACTTAAGCAGCCCGCAGAAGTGCTACGCTTAGCAGGCCGGCCCGTTAACTTTTCCAGTGCAGCTCAGTTATTTGAATTAAACCTTTTCCAATTTAATTCAAACACACTTCTGTACCTAGTTTCAAAAATCAACCCAGGTCGATTCGGTGCACCAAATTGAATGAAACCAATTTTGTTAGAAAGGTCTGGAAATGCTGAATCCAAGCCCGTTGGATTCAAGTCATTTGGATCTGTAGATCATCCTTGGTAAAAATAACAAGGCAGAAGCTTTTCTGCATTCAAACATGTTTCAAATTAAAACCATGTTAGCTTTTGAGTTGATTCCAACTCTCAAAAATCACATTTAACCATACCTTTTAGAATATATAAAAATATATAGGTTTACTTACAGAAAGAATGTTCAAGTAATAAAAGAATGCCCCATAGGCATTTCTAGTCACTTTATTTAATTAAAATAAAAGGGTAAAACCTTATTAAATTGTGACACCACTTTAAATCATATTCCCTTATTGAATATGTGCAGTACCTTGTGAAGATTGTCCACCTGTGCAGTACCCAAGTTGACAGTTGGTCATGGTTGGGAGGCCAAACTCACAGGAGAGGTGCTTATACTGGGGCGTGTAATTGAAAGGTTAGGATTGATTATCCGCATACTGAGTATGGTGAATTCAGGATTTGTTCCTGACGGATGTATCGAATGTTGTGGTGAAAGTGTACAATCTCTGCAGAGTGTCAAACTATTCGAATAGCCGCGTCCGCGGTTATGGACAGTTGGAGTGGCCATACTGTTCCTCCATCAGACTTTTCAAAATGACTTGTGACATGAATTGAGACTTTGACTTGACCACAACAGGGTTGTGAGATGAAATACAAATTCCCACTTAGATGTGATAAACTTCAACTAGCAATTGTTACTCCTAAACTTAGTAGAGATAAATCTGGCTTTTGCAAAACAACCCTAGAGCCTAGTGTCCTATTACCAAAAACCCCTTTCAGTTGTTAGTATTAGTTTGCGAGTACTTAAAGAGTACTCATGGCTTTGTCCCTGGCTATTCCCATGGCCAGACTATGAAGAGGAGTATTTGGAGGATGGACCCCAGGAAGGTTATGACAACTAGGATCATCTCCCATCATCAGCATTGCCTGTGACCCCGAAGATGGAGCTTCGCCCACGCTACCGTTATTATTACATATTCCGCTGCTTGATGTTGTATTAAGAACTGGATCATGAGATCCCTATTTGTGTAAGAACTTATGTACGGTTTGTAATGGATGATGTACTATGGTATCCAATTCTGTTATGTCTCGCAAAAATGGTAATCCTGGGATTGCGATGTATGTCATAACAAGCATCTGGGATTAAAAATACGGGTGTTGACAAGTTGGTATCAGAGCCATCCTGACCATAGGAGACCCTAGTTAGACTGGAAGTTTGAATCAAAATAAAATTAGTTTCAAAACCAAAGAAAACGAATATTTACAAAAACTTACTCTCATTCTTATCCCTTTGATTCTTTCATGAAAATTCATGTTCCTCAAAAACTCTTGCAAAATACATAAAATTTTGACACACTTAATCACTCTACTAACTTACTCATCCTATATTCTCATAGATGGACGTGAAGTACATCAAGTTTTACCAATTGGGGAATGGAGAAGACCTTATCTTTGAGAGGGATTTGGACCAGCTTTCTGAACTTCTGGAGCATCCGCACCCCGAGTTCTTCGGAGCTCAGCTCAATGATCAAGGAGGAGAAGATCTGCAGTGGCTAATTGTTGCAAGTATCCGAGGAAAGATTGAACCTCCCACTGCGGAAGGAATTCAGTTTACCTTAAGAGAGAACAACTGGCTCGATGGACTTGCCAGGGCCATGCAGGAAGCTCTTTCCCGTCTATGTGGGCAGAGCATCAATCAGATCAAAGGAACTCGCTTTGAGTTTTGCCCAAGGCGTGATGCAAATGGACAACCACTGGAAGACCCGTACCACCCTGAGCTGAAGACTCCATTGGATCACCTTAGCTTCATGATGTACGATCGTCAGCAGGAGTTGGACAACTGCCGTGACTACTCCAACCACAAGTCTGCCATCATCAAGACGAAGGACCAAACCATCGCCATGCTAGCAAAGGATCGCAAGTCTCGCCGCCGTCAGCTCGATAAGAAGGAGCGCATCATTGCCCGTCTTTGCCACCGCATCTCATCTTTGGAGGAGACCATCCACGAGAGAGACATGTAGTTGGAGGAAAGGGAGAATGCCGGAGAGGACCTTCGTGGAGACCCCTACTCCTATCTCAGTGATGACGATGATTTTCTGGAGGATCAGGCTATGGACTTCTTCATCGATGAGGACGATTTCGCCTTCATCGATGATGATGAGGATGATGAGGCCACAAATTCCGAGGAGTAGTAGCACTTGAGCACTAGCGTAGTGAGTAGTATTTGGTCCCACTGTATCGTAGTTCTCAGAATGGTTCTTAAAACCATCTGTTTTTCTTTGTTGTGGTGTGTGTTGTATAGTGTGCTATGAATGAATGAATGAAAAAGCAAGTTGCTAGAAAATCTGAGTCAAACTTCAAAAAAAATTCAAAGACCCAAAACTTTAGAAATTTCCCTATTTTCTCATGATCTATCTCAATCTTCAGATGCCACGCGGAGGAAGTGGTTCATCCCCGGACCCGATGTTGCAGATTCTGCAAATGTTGACTTCTGACCGTGAAGCTGAAAGAGCGGAACGTCAAGCCAACCTAGCCACCCTTCAGCAGATAGCCCAGCTTGCCCACAATAACCAAGGCCACGGAAATCAGGACAACCATGGATCTAAGCTCAAGAACTTCCAGAATACCAACCCACCTATTTTCACTAAGTCCGAAGAACCCCTAGACGCCGATGATTGGCTGCAAACCATGGAAAATAACCTAGAAGTAGCCGGAGTGGAAGCCAACGAGAAAGTTCTGTTTGCCACCCACTATCTAGCCAGAGATGCCAGGGCATGGTGGAACAGTGTTCGTGCAATGACCGGAGGCCAGATGATGACCTGGGAGGAATTCACGGTTAGGTTCAGCAGAACCCATGTGCCACGGCGGCGGCTAGGGTTAGGGTTTTGGTGGAGCAAGGTGTAGGTTTAGAGGGGCACCCTGCCCCTCCTTTTATAGGTGGGAGGGCACCGACCAGGGGAGGAGAGTCCTCCCCCAAGTCGGCCTCCTTGGCCGGCGGGTGGAGGGAGAGGAACTCCTCCCCAAGTAGGTTTCCTACTCTCCCTCCACCAAGCAAAACTGTCGTTTGACTTTTCAAATTGGCGGTTGACTTTTCAAACTAGGATTTGATTTATCCCTTTATTTTTCCCAGCCATGATACCTAGTACATGATGCAACCATTCCAACTTGTTATGACACATTCATGTACCCTCCCCCTTCGGAGTGCCGGACCTTCCAGACCCTTCTAGAACATTCCCGATGAAAACACCGGAATCATTCTCCAACACCGAAACAGGACTTTCCTTATATGAATCTTATTCTCCGGACCATTCCGGATCTCCTCATGATATCCTGGATCCCATCCGAGTCTCCGAATAACATTCGGTCTCTTTACTCATCATTCCATAACTACTCAACAACATCGAATCCTTAAGTGTGTCTCCCTACGGTTCGTGAATTATGCGGACATGATCGAGACACTTCTCCGAACAATAACCAATAGAGGAATCTGGAAATTCATATGGCTCCCACATATTTCTACGATTACTTTGTGATCGAATAAACCACTTACATACGATACCAATTTCCCTTTGTCTCATGATAGTTTACTTATCCGAGGTTTTGATCATCGGTATCTCTGCATACCTAGTTCAACCTCGTTACCGATAAGTACTATTTTCTCGTTCCCGTGGTATGTGATCCCTTGTGATCCTGTCACATGCTTGCAAGCTAATTGGATGAAATTCCACCGAGAGGGCCCAGAGTATATCTATCTGTCATATGGATGGACAAATCCCACTCTTGATCCATGTGTCTCAACCCATACTTTCCGAACACTCAATGCCACCTTTATAGCCACCCAGTTACAGTGTGGTGTTTGATGTCATCAAAGCATCCTTCCGGTGATGGTGATAAGCATGATCTCATGGTCGAAGGAATCATGTTACTATGTATCAGAAAGCATATAGCAATTGAACTATTAAAATGACTTGATCTTTATGCTACGCTTATCTATAGGAGTATGTCCATCATACCATTCTCCTAACGATATGATCTTGTTGTTAATAACATCTCAATGTTCATGATAGGGAAACCACAATCATTTATTAACCAACAAGCTAGTATTATGAAGAGGCTTTACCAGGGACTCTAATTTAGTTTACAAATCACACAAGTATTAATGTTTCCTGGTTAATATTGTTATAGCATGAATGTAAACATTTATCATAAACACAAAGACATAATAATAACTATATTTATTATTGCTTCTAGGGCATATCTCCAACAAAGAGATCCGCTAACAATATTTTTATTTATTGAGGGAACACGATGCACGTTCTTCAGGCGCACGGTCTTTCCCAAAGTGAACTTCAGATTGACCGTACCAACACCATGAACAGAAGCATGCGAGCCGTTCCCCATCAACACGGTTTGAGTCCCTTTGACCTGATATGAAGAAAACATGGAAATATCAGAACAGACATGTGCATTAGCACCCGTGTCAATCCACCAATCAGGAGAATGACATAATGAAAGAACAGTAGGTAATATACCATACCCAACATCTTTCATCTCAATGTCGCTCATGACAACATTAGCAGTCTTGCTGCCCTTTCCATGCTGGCGCTTGTCAAAGCGGTTGGGACAAGCAGGAGCCCAATGATCAGGATCACCGCATACATGACAAGCACCTTCCCTCTTATCAGTATTCTTCTTGAAACTGGTAGACTGTGAGGCCTTGTTCTTTCCATCAAACTTCCCTTTGCCATCAAACTTGCCTTTGTTCTTGAACTTATGAGGCTGGAAGTTCCTTTTCTGTACCAGATTGGCATTAGAACCTCCCTCGGTACCTCGAGCAAGTGTGTCTTTTGCTCTCGCCTTCTCTTCCACATCAAGAGTCCCAATGAGATCTGTCACGGAAAACTCTTGTCTCTTGTGCTTCAGAGAAGTAGCAAAATTCCTCCATGACTGAGGAAGTTTGGCAATAATGCCTCCGGCAACAAACTTGTCTGGTAACACACAAGTGAAGTGCTCAAGCTCCCTGGCAAGTGATTGTATCTCATGAGCCTGCTCCACAATGGGGCGGTCATCAACCATCTTATAGTCATAGAATTGTTCCATGACATATAGTTCACTGCTAGCATCGGAGACTCCAAATTTTCTCTCGAGCGCATTCCACATATCCTTGCCATTGCTAAATGACAGATATGAATCGACAATACTGTCGCCAAGGATGCTGATCAAGGCAGCCTTGAAAGTGGTATCAAGTTTTTGGAACGCCTCTTCCTGAGCGGGATTAAGTTCTCCCTCAGGTGCGCCATAGATGGCATTATAGCAGCTCATGGTCTGAAACCAGAGCACTGCTCTCGCACGCCATCATTTGTAATTGACACCTTCGAACACATGTGGATTCATAGAAGCAACAAAGCCTCTTGGGGAAAATTGCCTGAAATAAGTTTTTTGGATTGTTGAATAAAAGAGCAATTTACCAAGCGAAATATCCATAATAAACGCTAGATAAAATATGATTAGAATAATAGACAATATACTAATCATGTGAAATAGCGAATACATATTAAGACATATAACCAAACAGAATGCAAGACAAAGATCCTGAGATGCGATCATAACAAATTTGAGAAAGAAAACATACACGGCAGCAGTAGAGGAACCGCCGGTGTTCGTGTTGGCACCGTCGTTAGTCATGTCATCGAGGAAGAGGGTGCTGATGTCAGGGAAGAAGTCCTCGTTGGGGGAAGACGTCGGCGCAATCGCTATCCGAGAGGGAGTCCGTGATGAAGTCAGTAGTCGCGCTGGTAGCGCTCCCCAAAAACCTTATCGCCCTTCTCCCGTACAGGACTCGAAGCAGCGGGGTCTCGGAGGCCTACTGTCCCGGCTCGCGGTGCATGCCGCAAGACGGGATGGGGAAGATCTAGGTAGCCCAGTGCTCTGGAACTGGAGGCGATAGACACAGAGGGGGCGGCAGCCCATCGGACAGCCTCCACTTAGTTCGTATTTATTTAGCTCGTATTAAAAGTCCACTTGAGCAAAACGTTTCAATTTCTGTACGACAGTTCATATACCATTCATGTGTGGCAAAATAAAGCTCGGCTCGGCGAGATTCCCGCAACCCACAACCCGCGTCGTGACGAGGGGCGAGCGAGGAGGAGGAGGACGCGTGTGGAACTCTCTACTTCTCCTTCTCATTCTTTTACCAAGTGGTAGGAGAGCTCACCTTATAAGCTGATCCAACTTCCACTCAACTAGCAATGTGGGACTAAACATTTGTCCCAACTCTTGCCTTGCATGAATGGGCCAAATGGGTCTTTAGGATTTCACGAATTTATTGACATATAACAAATGGGCTGGACCTAATTAGGCAAAAATTCCAACACCGGGTTCATGTTCTTATCTTCGATGGTTATGTTGTGAAGAATGACACAATATATTATGGAGTTGTTGAGGGATCTCTTAGTCTTATAAAAAAAACGAGTAGGGCCTTGGACAATAGCAAACCTAACTTGTAACGCGCTCTAAAATCTTTCTCAACGTCCTTGCGCGCGGGGACAAGATGAACCGAACACAGTCGAGGAATCAAAGTCAAATCTCATCCATGGCAGCCGCGCGGTGCGAATTCCGTCCAATTAATATGGCAATAGCCTAAAGCAATCGAACTCTGGAACCGATGCGCGTGCAGTACAGTACAATTACTTGCCTTGTGCGAATAGTCGAAAACGGAAGGATGTCGCCTTCGAGATTTATGGGGATGACGAATTAGTCCCGTTGGACATTTGCCCTCTCGTGTTGACCCCCTCTGCTCTGCTCTGGTTCGTGTCATGAAGTTGCACTTCCACGGGTAGTTTGCATGTTTTTTTAACCGCTGATGAAGAGACGCCGGCCGGTTCGCGTGACATATTTTTTCATCACTGAAGAAACTCGATCGGAACGGACAGTCGTGTCTTTGTCAATGTCAAGGGAAGCGACCTGGACCTTTCCCCCCGCACCCATGTTGTTTCCTTTCGGCAGCGAGCCCAGAACTGGAAGTCAGCTCATCCTTCCATGGCGATTGGCGCGTCATCACGTAACGCCCGCTGTTGTTGGACGGAATAATATTTAGCATGTCGCACATGCGGCACCTCGCGGGCCTCGTGTACCGCTCCCAGATAGTACACTAAACAACATTTTATGAAGGAACGGCCATCTGTTGCGCCTGGCTCGGAGGAGTATAGAACATTCGCCTCGCCTAAAACCACCATCTGACTCCATCACAATCCACCTTTTCTCACCGCGGCAAGTCTGCCTGCCCTGCCGCTGCCGGGTTGGTGGCGGCGGTATTAACTCATCGACGTGGCCCGTAGGAAGCAGATGCGAAGCCCCTATAAATCCCCGCGGAGCACGGGAACGGAGCACCAGTTCCGGCCGCGTCGCGAACCAGTACCCTCCCTCCCTCCCTCCTTTTTTCTTTTCGCCCAGGTGAGGAGAGCTGAGCTGGTGCGTGCCTGCGAGCGAGGCCGTGCGCGAGCGAGGAGGGACAGGGAAGAACAGGAAGGGAGCGGCGAGATGCTGCTGCACGGGTTCATCGACCGGCTGACGGGGAAGAACAAGGAGGCCTGGAAGGAGGGCCGGATCCGGGGCACGGCGGTCATGGTGAAGCCGGAAGTGCTCGACATCCGCGACTTCCACGCCTCCTTCCTCGACGGCGTCCACAACATCCTCGGCAAGAAGGACGGCGTCTCCTTCCACCTCGTCAGCGCAACCGCGCCGGACCCCAGTAAGCCAACCGCTCCGTCCGTCCCCCTCCGCCCCCCCCCCCCCCCCCCCCCCCTCCTGCATCGCGCTGTTGCTCGCTGCGCCTTCCTTCCCCCCATCTTCCTCCTGGGTCCCTCCTCCTGCATCGCTCGCTGCTCGCCGTGGCGTGGCGCGGCGCGGCCGCGGAACGTGCGGCTTGACGCCGCCGTTCCCCGCGTAACGGCCGGTTTTGCTCTCGTCTCGCACCGTCCTACGTGCGTGCGTGCGTTTCGGTTCCCTTCTTCTCGGCGTTTTCCTCTCGCACTAGTATTATTGATTCGTTTCCCTTAATGGCGAAAGCAGAGCTGACGGTGCCGGATTCGAGCTCGCGATCCGCGAGAGCCAGCAGTAGTCAGTAAGATGCAGCGTACGATCAATTTTAATTAAACCAAGCATTTGCTATCGTGCCACGCTGTCGTGGACCCATTGGCTCAACAGAGGGGGCGGCTCCCTGCCGTGGCCGCCTGGGTTTAGCATCAATGCTCTGCTCAGTACTCAGTCAGTCGGTACTCAGTAGGTGCGGCCGGGGACAGCGTTAATTCGGTAGGCGACGCGCGCGGTCAATAGCCGCAGCCCGCGAGTCAAGCGCAAGAAACAAGCCACTGGCCACGTAGTACGCCGCAGCCACCACCAGCCAAACATTTCCTCTCGGCTCATGCGAAAAGGACAGCCAAATTAATTCTCTTTCTGAACACCTCCTCTCTCTCCCGCTGATTCCCGAGTTTTTTTTCTGACTGCCATGGATTGCTGCTCGCTACAGACAACAGGGAGCGGGGCAAGGTGGGGAGCGCGGCGCACCTGGAGGAGATGGTGGTGACCCTCAAGTCCAGGGCGGAGGGGGAGTCCATCTTCAAGGTCACCTTCGACTGGGACGCCTCGCAGGGCATCCCGGGCGCGGTCATCGTCAGGAACACCTACAAGTCCGAGTTCCTCCTCAAGACGCTAACCCTCCACGGCGTACCGGGGAAGGGCACCGTCGTCTTCGTCGCCAACTCATGGATCTACCGCGGCGCCGACCGCGTCTTCTTCGCAAACGATGTGAGTACTACTACACGAACCCATTTCTCATTTTGCACGCGCTCCAGATAAACCAAAAATCATATTCTTCCTGTCTTGCTGGCACACCGAATCGTGCTAAAATATTGGTCAGGGAATTTGGATCAGATCAACCTGGATCTTGGCTAATTTTTTTTATAACTGTAAAATAATGCCACTATACGGATTAGGTACCATGTTAGTTGTACCTAGGAGTAGATTAGGTGCTAATGATAGGGGCTGAGTACCCCGCCGATTTCCAGCCATCCCACCATATGGCAAACTGGAAATGGATACCGCAGTAGCATTCCAGAACAACAGATGCCAAACTGGCAAGTTGAGTCGCTACAGCCAAGCAACTGGAGTACTACATGTTATTTGGTCAGATTTTCAACTTAGCTGTCATGTTGCTGTTGCTTGGGTCTGGTCTTCCGGTCAAGTCAACGGCTGGCCTCTCGTGGTCTCAATTATGCCTTGTCAGGAAAATGCAGTGAAAACAAAATATCTGACGCCACATATAATTCATATCAGACTCTTGTCACATGGCTAAAAATAAGGTCTCATTAGTCCCCATTTTGAGCTTCCGTCCTTTGATTGCCTGCACATAGTAGGAGTATAAAGTTTTGCTTGATTGGTTGATCCATTCAAAACGACCGAATCGAGTCCTGTGTCAGCTACTTGCCCTGGACACTGTTCTTTAAAGTTTATCCTTATTACGATAATGAACTGGTCTTACAAGTTACAAGTAACTAGTAGTAGTAAAATAACAAGTTGCAAGTTTCATCATTCAAAACGACCGGAGCGAGTCCTGTAGTCTTATGCTAGCTATTTTGCCCCTGGATACTTGGATAGTATAACAGCAAGTTGCATTCCCATGCGTGCATGCTCAACAACTCCCTTCTGACTAACTGTTCTTTAAAGTTTTTTCTTATAATAATGAACTGATCTTACAAGTTACCAGTAACGAGTAAAATAAAAGGTTGCAATTGTCATCATTTTGCTATTTAAATTAACTTCTGGAAAAGAGTACCCATCCTCTGGCATATCCGAATATCTTGATCCACAACTAGTTGTTTGATCCTAAAGCAAGATGGCGACCTTTTTTCTGTTAACAAAATGAACAGCTATATTTAACTGTAGCTCTGATGATCAGATGACTGGATTATTTATTTATCACTGGTTAATTAGTAGTATTCCTATTTTAAATCCGTGAGTACCTGCTAGAGTTTTGGGGACTGAGTAAAACCACTATATTGTTTTGTTTACCTGTCACCTCATTTTCTTGCTATTTTGCAGACCTACCTGCCCAGCAAAATGCCTGCACTTTTGGTGCAATACCGGCAAGAGGAACTCAACAATCTCCGAGGCGACAGTACAGTCGGAGAGTATCAGGAGCATGACCGTGTGTACCGCTATGACTACTACAATGACCTTGGTGAGCCAGACAGGGGCGAGAAATATGCACGGCCAATCCTTGGTGGCAGCCAAGAACTCCCCTACCCCCGCCGTGGCAGAACTGGCCGCCCCCCAACAAAAAATGGTGAGTTCAGTGCAGTATATCTTCATCTATTCGGAGCCATTTCACCTTGCAATTGCACTCATATTGGGGATTAATCTTTTCACCAGACCCAAAATCAGAGAGCAGGATTCCTGTGTATTTAGTGACGAAAGCCCTGGGAATATATGTCCCACGTGATGAGCGCTTTGGGCACCTCAAGTTGTCTGACTTCCTTGGGTACTCTCTCAAGGCCATCACTGAGGCTATTCTTCCGATGATAAGGACCTACATCGACACGACACCGACGGAATTCGATTCGTTTCAGGACATCTATAATCTCTATGATGGTCTTTTACAAGTGCCCCATAGCCCCCAGCTAGCGGAGATGAAGAAGAAAATCCCCTTTGAATTTATTAAAAGTATTTTACCAGTTGCTGGTGATGACTTTCTAAACTTGCCCCTTCCACAAGTTATTAAATCAGGTAATAAGCTGAGTGCATCATGCATGACTCAGTACGGTCATACCTTGCTTATTTACATTTGTTATAACTTGTTTTCTTATATGCCAGATAAATTTGCGTGGAGAACAGATGAGGAGTTTACTCGGGAGATGCTTGCAGGCGTGAACCCTGTTTGCATCAGACGTGTGACGGTTAGTGCCTATGCCATTTAAAATTAAAATGATAAACCATTGCCTCATAATTGAGCCAAAATTCCTGATATTTTTTCTCTTTGACCACAGGAGTTCCCTATAAAAAGTACCCTGGATCACAGTGTATATGGGGACCAGAATAGCACAATCACCGAAGGTCAAATTCAGCCTTACCTGGAAGAAGGCCTCACCATGGAACAGGTGTGTAAAGGCTCGATAACTATATGATCTATTTATGCTGCAAAATTCTTGTGTGCAAGAACTGAATATGCTAATGAGATAGATGTCTTAAACAACCCTGTGCTGTGCAGGCACGGGAGAGCAACAGGCTCTTCATTCTAGACCACCACGATAACTTCATGCCATTCCTTGAGCGCATCAACAAGTTGGAGGGCAACTACATCTACGCTTCCAGAACCCTGCTGTTCCTAAAGTCTGATGGCACGCTGAAGCCCTTGGCCATCGAGCTGAGCGTGCCACACCCTGACGGGATTCAGCACGGTGCGAAGAGCACAGTGTACCCTCCAGCATCAATGACTGATGGTGTTGATGGCCAGATATGGCAGCTTGCCAAGGCTTATGCCTGCGTCAATGACTCTGCTTGGCATCAGCTGATCAGCCACTGGTACGCATAGCAACATCAATATACCCCTGCTTTATGTTCCTGGCAGAAAAATGTGCCACCCTTGTTGATACCAAAGCGCTGAGCTTTTTGAATGTTTTTCTAGGCTGAACACACATGCCGTGATCGAGCCGTTCGTGATTGCGACGAACCGGCAACTGAGCGTGGTGCATCCAGTGCACAAACTGCTGAGCCCACACTATCGTGACACGATGAACATCAACGCCCTGGCACGGACGACGCTCATCAACGCTGGGGGTGTCTTTGAGCTGACTGTCTTCCCAGGGAAGTACGCGCTCGAGATGTCTTCAGTCGTGTACAAGGACTGGAAACTCACCGAGCAGGGCCTCCCCGACGATCTCGTTAAGAGGTAGAGAGAAGGTCAAGCATGATCAGACCGTGGAAGAATTACCAAAATATTTGTCTGATTTTGCTTGTTTGTGGATGATGCAGGGGCATGGCTGTGCGAGACCCGTCGAGCCCATACGGCGTCCGTCTGCTGATCAAGGACTACCCGTACGCCGTGGACGGGCTGGTGATCTGGTGGGCGATCGAGCGGTGGGTGAAGGAGTACCTGGAAATCTACTACCCTAACGACGGCGTGCTCCGAGCCGACGAGGAGCTCAGGGAATGGTGGAAAGAGGTGCGTGAGGTCGGGCACGGTGACCTCAAGGACAAGGACTGGTGGCCCAAGATGGACACCGTGGAGGAGCTGGCCAAGACCTGCACCACCATCATCTGGGTGGCGTCGGCGCTGCACGCGGCGGTCAACTTCGGGCAGTACCCATACGCGGGGTACCTCCCGAACCGGCCGACCGTGAGCCGGAAGCCAATGCCGGTGGAGAGCTCGGACGAGTACAAGGCGCTGGTGGAAGGCGGGGAGGCTGCCGACAAGGTGTTCATCCAGACCATCACCAGCCAGTTCCAGACCATCCTGGGCATCACGCTCATCGAGATCCTGTCGAAGCACGCCTCCGACGAGGTGTACCTCGGGCAGCGCGACACGCCGGAGTGGACGTCGGACGCCAAGGCCCTGGATGCGTTCAAGAGGTTCGGCGACCGGCTGATGGACATCGAGAAGCGGATCCTGACGATGAACAAGGACCCGGCGCTCAAGAACCGGAACGGGCCCGTGAACATGCCGTACATGCTGCTCTACCCCAACACCTCGGACGTCAACGGCGAGAAAGGCCTCGGGCTCACCGGCATGGGCATCCCCAACAGCGTCTCCATCTGAGCCTCTAGTGAGCCGTCGCTCGATTTGTGTCCCCGCGCAGTGCATTGTGTTCCTTTCATTGGTTTTTGTGGTAGTCGTGGTAATTGATTGTCAGGGATTAGTGGATGATGGAGTAGATGGTGCTGATAGGGAAACTACTGTGAGGCGTCAATTAGCAATCCGCTGTACATTTTGTATCTCGAGAAATAAAAGAGTTAATTGCAGTCTGCATCCTTAGAGCATCTCTAGCGGAGCCCGTAAAAAGACCAAAACTAAAAAATAACCGCTAGTTTATGGTTTAGGCTGAAAAATGACGCCGATTAGTTACCGTAAACAAGGCGAAACCGATTTTTTTTCCAGCCGAGACCGAGAACCCAAATCGGCCTGTATTTGTAGGGGTCGCTCGAGCGAACCGAACGCTGGATCCATATCTAGGACACGCTGAAATTTCAGCTGACGCAATTGCTCGCTCTCTCCCTCCCCGCGCCGCCACCACACTCTGTCGTCGCCGCATCGCCCGATTCGCCCGAGCCCGGCATCCCGCCCGCGGTTCGTCGCCCAACTCAGGGTGCCGCCCCGGCCGGCCGAATCGAGGATGAGCTCGGGCGATGAGTTCGTCGATGTCGATCTATCGGATTCGTCGAGCTCGGACGATTCCGACCTCGACGAGCTGCTCCAGGACGACGAGATGGAGGCCACCATCCTCCTCCTCTCCGTCAAGGAGCTGGAGGACCGCGCTAAGCTGCTGAATCGGAGGCGCGGGTCGATGATGGGCCGGAACCACATCCAACAGAATCGCCTCCTCGGCCACGAGCAGCTGATGGAGGACTACTTCGCTGAGGTACCTACCTATCCTCCACATCTATTTCGTAGGAGGTATCGCATGCGCCGTAGTTTGTTCGTCAAAATCGTCAAGGCTTGCGATCCTACAATTTCATTCATTTATGTGTGACATGTATCATTGTTGAGACACTTGTTCATTTGTCCAATTTTCCGAGAATCATTGTAATTTGGTTGAGACATTTTTCATTTGTTCAATTTTTCCAAAACTGTTGTAATAATTTGGTTCAGACTATTGTTTATGTGTTGTAATAATTTGGATGATTATTTGATTAATTATGATCGATTGTTGTATGTCTTGCGTATGAATTCTATGAAAATTCCTGCCTTTACGGGTTTGGAAGCCGCTGGTGCAGAACAGAGCCCGTAAACCAAAAATATTCTGCGTCGGCCATTTTTCGATCCGTAAACACGAGTTCGATGAACTGAACTCCGGGTTTTCAAGTCGTGTTTTTACGGGCTCTGCTAGATGTTCTTACGCTGTTGTACTCGAGTGTCAAGTCCAAGGGGCAGTGACTGATCAACACCTTGGCCAATACCATTACCAGGTGACACAAGACAGCTAGGAAACAAGCTTACATCTGTCCCAAAAAAACAAACTCGATGATGTAAGTTTTTATTTTGACGAGAAACGGCAAAACTCTATAACTTAAGCATGAACAAAAGCGAGTACTCTCGGACCATCTGCGCGCGCGTTGAGCCATTGGTTGTCGCTGACTGTGGGCTAGGAATGACACTGGCACCCTCAAACCAAATCTGGCCAAGGGGCCGGGCTTTTGCGGGCCGACCCGCAGCCCGCGGAAAAAGCACGGCACGGGCCCGGCCCGGCTCGGCCCGTGACGTGCCGTGCCACGTGCCAGCCCGCGAAGCGCGGTGCCGTGCCCGGGCTGCGATCTCAAGCACGCGGGCCAGCCCGGCACGACCCGTTTAGCATATGTCTTTTTTTTTAGAAATGTAAGTCAAAAGAAGGAGCCGGTGGGAGTCAAACTCGCACCCTCGCAGCCTCCCAACCTCCACTCAACCACCGGACCACCACCAATTAGTTGATACTAGGAAACATACCCGTGCGTTGCACCGGGAGAAAAAATCTATACTACAAAAACCTACAAAGTAAGTTGTCAAGGTCGGCTTTTTGTATAAATCAGCCATCTTAAGCGTGTCGACCGCTCTATGGTTTGGTGTTCTACTCACCGTTTTATCTGCCCGCTGCTTAAGTGAGGCCACTCATACACATTCTCTAGAGGTGTGCACCGCCATCATTGTCTTATTCCACTTTGTGTACATCGCTTTAGTTGAGGAAGAGGAGTAGAGAAAGATTATAAAGACAGATAAAATAATGAGAGATTAATTTCAGATGCGTATGCATGTCATCAGCTTGATCATCCGGTGCTCCAACATCAGAGACAACAGGGCTTTCACCAAGAGGAAGAATTTTTTTCGTAAAAAGGTGTGGTTCACAACATGTTTATTTTACGCATCAGGATCGGCAACCAAAAGGGTATCCTCCATCTGCAGAAATCGTATGACCAGAATGTAATCCTAGAAAACACATGACTCGACACACAAATTTTAAAAATCAGGGAAACGTTTAGCTACCGGAGGAACTTGTTTAACATAGTACAACCTTCGATTGCACTATGCGATTGCATCGACTCAGCGTACACCTACTGCCAAGTGCCACTAATCATCTGCCGATCACTATACCATGCAATAACCGCAAAGGCACAGGATTCATCAAGGTAAAACTTCAGAAACAAAGGAGCCGAAGGACTAAACCACACATACCTCGTTGACCTCACCGTAGCCGACGAGCGAGTTGAGAAGGAGTGCGACCCACAACTCGATGACCAGGGACGCCGAGAAGTCGTACGGTCGCCTCTTCCTCCGGCGGCCAGACCCACGCTCTACTCATGCTCTTGCG
This sequence comes from Avena sativa, assembly GCA_916181665.1. Classification (NCBI taxonomy): domain Eukaryota; kingdom Viridiplantae; phylum Streptophyta; class Magnoliopsida; order Poales; family Poaceae; genus Avena; species Avena sativa. The sequence goes on from OV702296.1 coordinate 294,989,304, forward strand.
CTCCGTCCTCCTTGGTCGATGAAAAGGCGCACAGTCGCCTCTTCCTCCGGCGGCCACGCCCATGGTCTGATCACGCTTCTGCGCCGCCGACCACCTCCCTTCGCGACTGCTTTTCTCTGGGCCTGACATCTACCCTGGGGCGATATGACGAGATCCCCAAACATATCAAAGGAATAACAAAAAGTACAGCTGAAAGGATCGAGTCTGATATGCTCAAGTAACAATCCAACTTACCGCATAATCAAAGAATCGGATCCAAGAAAAACTGATTTGAGGATTCCTTAAAACTCATGTATTTGTCATTTGATGCAAACTTTTTCAGATCCAGGGATCACACATATCTGATAAATACGATACATCCGTACGGAATTTCAGGAGCTATGTACAGGCACCAAGGTTGTGCTGACGTGAGGCTCCGTTTGACATCCGCCGAGACAACACGTTGAGAACTCATGCCCACAAGAGTCGGATCGTTGCATCTAATCGCACCGCATGACCAATCAAAATCGTATGTCAAAAACAGCTAGCCGCCTCTTCTCTGTAGATGCCAATCGAGCTGAGCTATTCCCGCGTATACTTCAGAGACTCCAACAAATCCAGCTTAGTCCTCCTCACACACGGCCGACGAGCTCCGGCTCAGAGCCTCCTAGGCCGTCTGTCGCTGTCTTTTGTGGTATATGCCAACCAGGTTCTATAGTCTTTCTTCCGGAAGTATATTTTGCTTAGGAGACATCCCCCATAAGTACATTTATCTGCTAGTATTATCGATTTATAACGAATCTGCTTATGATTATCTTATTTTCAGTAAAACAGGGGTGTCGGCTGATCGCCGGAAGTTCTTAAAGAACCGTTTTCGCTGCTTGTGTCATCAGAATTGGTTATAACTGGAGATAACTATCTATATCAATGGTCTAAGTGAAATCTAGAAAGAACTGATAATCCAAAATCTTATCTCTGTAGCTGAGACCGTATTCATGTTTGTTGACTCATCTTGGAGTCGCAAGTACAACTCGAAGCCACCAGGGACAGCTTCTGTTACTCCCTCTCCAACTCCTGACCACATCCATTTTACCAGATAAAACCAGTAGGCATATGCAAATCAGAGGCAGGACAGAGCGGCATGGGCTGCTACTTGTTCATTGAAACGGCTCAGACTTGTGCTGGTCAGGTCATGGCGCAGTTCAAGGAGAGCCTATGGTCTAAGTGAAATCTAGAAAGAACTGATAATCCAAAATCTTATCTCTGTAGTTGAGACCGCATTCATGTTTGTTGACTCATCTTGGAGTCGCAAGTACAACTCGAAGCCACCAGGGACAGCTTCTGTTACTCCCTCTCCAACTCCTGACCACATCCATTTTACCAGATAAAACCAGTAGGCATATGCAAATCAGAGGCAGGACAGAGCGGCATGGGCTGCTACTTGTTCATTGAAACGGCTCAGACTTGTGCTGGTCAGGTCATGGCGCAGTTCAAGGAGAGCCTATGGTCTAAGTGAAATCTAGAAAGAACTGATAATCCAAAATCTTATCTCTGTAGCTGAGACCGCATTCATGTTTGTTGACTCATCTTGGAGTCGCAAGTACAACTCGAAGCCACCAGGGACAGCTTCTGTTACTCCCTCCCCAACTCCTGACCACATCCATTTTACCAGATAAAACCAGTAGGCATATGCAAATCAGAGGCAGGACAGAGCGGCATGGGCTGCTACTTGTTCATTGAAACGGCTCAGACTTGTGCTGGTCAGGTCATGGCGCAGTTCAAGGAGAGCCTACCGGCCGGTGGTGGGCATCCACGCGGTTCAGTTGACGGCGAGCTCGCCCGACAGGTGTTGCGGGCGTGTGGCCTCCACGCGGTTCAGTTGACGTCAAATTTCCTACTTCCACACGTTAGATTTCTTTTTTTTTTACTTACGGGTGGCGTGCGTTGTAACACGTGGTTTAGCGGGAGGGCAAATTCGTCCAAAAAAATGTTAGACCGGGAGAAACACTTCGTGTTTTATTATTAGGTATAGATATAATATAGATATAACAGATTCGGTGCGTATTATAGGTTTATTTGGACGAACCAACAGAAAACAGCAACAGCCCACATAACGGCCCACGTGCTTGACGTGCCGCGGGCCGTCCCGTTTAGCCCAGGTGCCGGGCTCGGGCCTCGAAACTGGGCACGTAGCATGGCCCGGCACGGCACGTGGCTTGGCGGGCCACGATGGGCCGTGCCGACCCGTTTGGCACGTGCCGGGCCTGGGCCGTGCCGGGCCGGTCCGTTGGGCAGGTTTGCCTCAAACCCAGACCCGCAAGGCTCCCTTTTCTCTTCTCCTCTCTACTTTTCTTCTTCTCTTCCCCGAGCACACCTAGGGTTTCCGGCCACCGCCGCCTGCCTTCCCTTCTCTCCCGCGCCGCCTTCTTCCCTATCGGCGCCCTTCTCCCCCGCATCAGGAAAGCCACCCTACAACCTCATTCCGGGGAGTCGGTGGTGAGATAGGGCGAGGAAGGTAGTGTTCCGACCCACCCCCTTCTGGCCACCATCCGACCTCATCGCTGCCACCAGCGCTGCACCAGACCATCGGCGCCCCCATTCCCTTCCTCCACGCCTTGCCCTCCCGTTTCCATACCAACCGCAGTCGCCCGCTATTGCTCCTGCATAGGCCCGTTGCCGCCCTCTTCCCCCCACACCCTGATTGTCGCTGCCCTCCCGGGACCGGCTGCCGCGTGCTTGCAGTTGCCCGCAGCCACACCATTGGAGGAGGTCGCTGCCCCAGACCCATCCCGCATCTGCCCCGTTGAATCTCTCTGTCAAGTTCGCCGCCCAGCTGCCCTTGAAGGTCGCTTCGGAGTTCGAGGTCGCCGCCCAGTGACGAGGTCGACGCCCGACGCTGCTCCAGGTACGCTCTCTGCTCCCTCCTCCACTCCAGTCCCAGCGAGCACGTCTTATAGCCCCAGCGTCTGTGTCCGGCGGCTCTGTCCACATCCTCACGTACTGCCATGGATCTGGCACCGATTCAATGCGTTTGCCCCATAACCACGGATACGACCTGTGGTGGACTGGGACCGTCACCGAAACTGCAGGCACCTCCGTCCCACAACAACATGCTGGTTCGTGCATTATTTCTTCCTTTTTCATGTCCACGTTAGAGAGGGATATCATGTTTTGATTCTGTTATTCTATCTCCTTTCATGGCCATGTCTATATAGTGGACATATATATCTAATCTGATACGAAATTTAGTTAGTAATGAGGTATTCTGGATTAGATTATCTGTTTTTGTACTCCCTCCGGCCCAATTATTTGACTCAAATTTGTCCAGATACGGATGAATCTAATACTAAATCATGTCTAAATACAATTGAATCTAGACAAATCTAACTCAACTAATTTGGGTCGGAGGAATCAGACACAATTTATAGTCTTGACAATTTTATGCACATTTGACCCATAAAAGATAGCAGAAGTTCGCCAATGTGAGTTGATTCCTCTACAAAAAGAACTATATGAGAGCTGCATTTAGAATTTTGACGAAAAATACAGATTAAGAAGTAGCTAGATACTTGATAGGTTTATCCATATGGAATATCTTCTAAATGAAGTAAAATCTTCAAAAGGCATATAACTAATCAGAACCTAAAGGTGAATTAAACATGTTTGGTAGATCAATTTAATTGGTACCGCTGATGAATAAAAAATATATATACTTTTTTAAGTTTAAGTGAATCAGTTAGATGTGTAAACATGGTTAGTTGCATCTCTTCTCGGGCATTTGCCGTGTCATGTGTTGCTATTTGTGGACCTAGGGTCGCTTGTTGCTTTTGCTTGTGGGTCGGTGGTTCGCCTCTGCGCTGCAGCTGGCGTGGTGACGTGGCTTGCTGTGGGGGTGGTCTTACCACACGTCAGTTTGGTGGTTGCTCCGGCACGGTAGTTCTTATCCGCAAAGCTTTTTAGATGGCCCGAGGTTTATTGGGGCCGTTTGTGATTGTCTTCGGAATTGATGCAGATATGTCGGTCGGTTTTCTTCAGCGGCTGGTAAGGGAAAATTTGTAGATCCAAACATGCGTTCTTTCTTATTGATTGATTTAGAAATTTTAGATCCAAAAGGCTGAAATTATGTTCATGGGTTAGTAGATAAATAAGAGGCCAAATATGATTATTTTTAGAATTTTTGTTTGCTCATCAAATGGGCCACATCCATATTGTTTGGCGATGTAGAGGTTTATGGAAGATGAACATATGTGGAACAACTGAACATGATTCCATGGTGCACATGCAGGAATTTTCATGATTGTATTGATGCCCCTCCCCCTTTTTTTTCTTTCTGATACAAATTGTATTTTCGTATAGGCTTTTTTTACAAGCTACAAACATTTGTGACGAGTTTCTTCAGCTTGTTTTGCAGATTATGATCCTAAATTCTTGATATGACCAAACATTGAGATAATCGGGTTGGTCTCTCTTGCAAGTGTACCATGTTCTCATTGCAACGACAGTGCCCTTCACCATAACCTCAGCGGTGCAGCGGCAATTGAAGTTGAAAGCATAAAGTGTACGAGGCAACACGATGTTGTGTTTATGTTTCCGAAGTGGGCTTTTCCTTATCTTTCTTCAATGTAAATTCTGAGGAGGCAGCGAACTTGAAATATTGTGTCCTCTATTTCTGTTTCCGAACTAGAGGAATGCACAAAAATGGTTTCTCAAAGTTTTACGTCGTTCTTTGCAAGCTATAAACTGTGCATTATGCTATGTGCATGTATATGCTATAGCAGAAAACTCCAGGTGTATGTGGAATTGGAGTTCTCTGTCGTTTCCGTACCAGATCGTATATATTACTAATAGTTTTTTGTAAGTTTAGATAAAATAATAACTGCAGATCGACAACCTTTATATGGAATTTGCAAAGGACCTTATTCACGGTCTGGTTTGTATTACTCCCTCCCACCCATATTAGTTGACTCAAATTTGTCTAGATTTGGATGAATCTAGACACTATTTAGTATATAGGTTCATCCAAATTTTGACAAATCCAAGTCAACTAATATGGGTCGGAGGGAGTACATGACTTGCATTGGATTTTTTGTCAGCCAGTTCATATATCCTTATTCTGATGTTATCAACTTAATAAGTTATCAGGAAAACACATGCTTATTTCGATCAAGTTATTAGCAATAGATTCATGAACTTAGACTTTCTTTTGGTGTACCCCAAAGCTGAAATAAGTGCAGGCGCTTCCTCTTTTTGTGGAAGGCGTACATTTAGATTCTGATTTTTTAGGTCACATAGCATTGAATTGCGTTAAATTAGGCACAATGATATCCAGATATTTAGCAAAGCAACGGAACTTTGTTTAGTTTAAAAGAAGTGGTTGTCGGTATCCACTGAAGCAACACTTAATAAGTTAATTGCTACCAGGATTTTCTAGATGCATTCTGTTCAATATTCTAATTTTTAAGCGAGCTGCGATATCCAACCAAAAACACGTCTTATGTTCAAATTTATGTAAAATTTACCCCGAATGTTAGTTTGCAGATACTGGATGGTGAAAATTTTGAACTTGTGCATCCTGAAATGTGAGTCCACTGGACAGTGGAAATGTTGAACCAGCGTATGGCAATGATGAAGAGGTGTTCAAGATGAAAGTTATGGCTCTGGTATTCAAAGTTATAGGGGATGTATAGGTGTATGCTTATATCCAAAAAATTCTATTTATTTATTTGAAGCATGGCCAATGGAACTCTAATTCCAGGTGCAGACCAGTAATGTAATTTTCTCCTACTTGAACAACTAAAAGTTCCCTTACGAGTTATGAGGATTGCGTATGGCTAGGTCATTATAAATATTTTTACATTGGGCCAGTCCATCTGCCCCCGGCGATACATAGAAAATGGTGTCATCTTTGCCTAATCTGTGAGGGTATGTAATTCTCTCTCTTTGGATCTTTGAACAGTGCTTATATTTTTTTATACATTTACACCGTTGGGGATAACCCCAGGTACCATTTGAGTAGCTTTTTGTGTCGATTATTTGTTCTTATTTTGTAAAACCGTGTATGTAACGATGGCCCCCTTGCTCTTGTGATATTCTGTAACCATTTCTTTATTTGGTTGAACCAATGCTTCTTTCTATCGAGGCCGTGCATGATTATAAAAGAGGAAGTCTTTGTGTATGGAGCTATGTCCAGTGTAAGTAATGGGCTTCCTTTTCAGTTTAGCCAAAAACACTGCAATACATTATTCGGTCAAATTATTTATGCATTATTCGCAGTAGCACTCACAATCGCAAGCCGTTAAATACAGATAAACATTGCAAACTCTGCCTAAATAAAAGCCGCAGCTATAATATGCCTTTTTTGTACTTGTTTCCCACTTGAAATTATCTACTTCAGTTTATTTTCCTTTGCGTTGGATATTATAGCATATTGAGCTTATCAGCTCACCATGGTGCCCGCATTTGTGCATCCATATAGATTGCATATATATTGCTACTCTACGTGTTAGGTGCTCCTTGGTGCAGCTTAACTTCTATTACATGTCGTACATCCCGTGCTCGCTTAAATTTACAGTGATGCGTTCTGGAGTCTAGAATTTGTGCTCCTGTTGAGTTTTTGGGCGAGAAATAACTGCGGTTTAAATTGAATGTGACACCACATTGTGCCAAAGCACACAATAGGCAGTGCGGCGAAGCGCGCATTCCCAGCTAGTTGTTATTGATGTTTGAGGGTTTACAAATGTACAAGAGATGTCGGAGTACGGACATAATACAAACTCGATGGTGTCTGTGATACAGTATTTAATTATGTTATATAGAGAAAATGATGAGTGTCTAACAAGTTGCGCAAATAAAAGAATGCAACATGTGCAGAGAATTTCACATATCATCACAAAATGTACATTTAGTGACTACTGAGTAAGTTATCTTTGGAAAAAAACTGGAACAACTGTACACCCAATAAAATTTTCATCTTCATTACATCTAAAACAGCTTTAGTAAACTTGGAGACGGTTAAGTTGAAATCTCCTTCTTAAGCCGTAACCCTAAGTTATTATCGTAGGGGGCGCATGTTTAGTTAAAATATTGTCGCCTAAACAAATCATCAAACACCTTCCAAAATAGCATGTGTAAGACTTTTTATATTATAATAAGATGAACTACTTTACTACTTCAAAATTTAATGTACCGTGTCAGTATAAGGCAGAGACAATGGCATTGAATGGTGTACTAAATTGTAAAAGTAACTTTTGTATCATTCACATCTAAATCTATATTTTTATTTCACAAATAAAATCATCATTGGAATTGAAATTTTACAAGGGTTCAAAACACGGCCGGGCAATGAAGTTTTTTTAAGAGTTCTTTAAAGCTTGCAGTTGCTTTTTAGATGGTATTTTAAAAAAGGCATGGATTTCCACAGAAAAATGTTGTAAAAAATGTCTATCAATTGTAAAATTGTGAATTTATGACAAGCAATCCTCAAATTTTATGCCCCCCCAATGATCGATTGCCAATTTACTATTTTATTGGTGTGTACTCTTTTCTTTTGACCCAACAAATCTCCACTTGATGATTAAAAAATGATGCCGCAACTTTATAAAATTACCAAGCAAGGCTAAAGAAAACTAAAGGTGTTACCTCAAATAAAACTAAAGGTTCCTAGTGTCATGGGCAACCTAAGATAGCCATTACAGCCCCAAAAGACCAGAACAACTGAAACACCACAAATAAACGATAGTTTCATGAAGATGCCGGGACCTAGAACAAAAGCAAATAGTTGCCATAGACTTTGCCTCATCGCCCCATCAATCCAATGGTAGTAGGTGTCGATCCATGATTCCTTAATTAAGCTTATCGGATTACCAACTTGATCTTCTCCATGCCTTCCTCAATATTTCTTTTGCATTATCTTTTTTGCAATATCCCAATGAGTTAATCATGTTATAAAACCTATAAACAACAGATAATAGATCATCAGAAAAACTGTGTTAAAAATGCTTAATTTTTTGTTTTCTAAATTATTCAGTAGACCATCGGTCCCATCAAAAGGCACTAGTCACCGGATTTTCCAAATTAACGTGCACGGTTAATACATGCGGTAGCTTTGTTCATGCTATTGGGTAGCATGAGCCCTGTTTAGGAGTAACAAAAATAATTTAGGAATTTTGTTGTTGCTTTTTATGGTGCCATTAATGAAAGAATTTTGTAGGACTACTACTAGTACCATTTTGGTATGCATTTTTATTAGATAAAATATAATACTATGATGATGTAAGACATGCTAAGATAGATTAAATACAACATCATATTTTTAGCTGAATAGAAGGAGATAGAAGAAAGGAGAGAAACAGGCTATAGAAAGAGTCAGTTAGAGCATAAACTCAAAATAATAATAATAATAATATAGTAGAAGTATAACTTAGATCATATATTCACAAAACATTATATTTGTATAGCTAAGCTACCTTGAAGATGGAATAAATTCCTCCCGTCTAGTTCTCGTCCCTAATGGTGCGTCCAGCATTGCCGAAGAACATGCGGGTGTGTGTCTTTAACGGATCACGCTAGATTTGGTTGGTGTTCTTTCTGATCTACACTTTTCTTCAACAGCATGGTTGCATCTCTTGTGCACATATTATTTGGGGCCTTAACACGACAACTTATCGTCACAAACTCTACTTCGACAAGATTTATCCAGCTTCAGTGAGGAAGCGCGAGAGCAATGGCGTGCCTTCGGCTCGTTTGACCGCTTGTAGTCGTTGTTTGACGGTCCAATGATCTCTTTAATTTTTATTAGGTTTCCTTGTACTTCTATTGATGAGCATGAATAGATCGGCGGCTTTAAAAAATATAGCTAAGCTATTAACTATAGACTTAACTCAGGTGAAAAGGATGCCTTCCGAGGCTATGTGGGAGTATATATCGCGAGCTTGTGGACCCAAGAAGAAAAGGATCAAATGTGGGCCAGCTCAAAGAAAATAAGGAATTGGCCAAGGCTAGCTAAAAACAAAGGTATTTAAGATTGTTTTTTATAAAGAGTACAATAGTTAAGATTGGTAGTTGACGGACCTCGTTGAGTTTTCCTTCAGCAATTGCAATGGCATCGACTTGGGCGGCCACTATGTAGACGATCTGATGACATAGGCAGACGGATGTAGACAGCTGAGTGCTAGGGGTTGTGTGGTCACTGCTGTTGACGACACTGTCAGCCGCTCGGTTGCACTCGGTTGCGCAGGAGGTTGGAGAGGAGGTTCACCACATGGTCAATTTGAAAAAATTGTGTTGAACGGTAAATATGTTCCTATAGTCCTTTAAGTCTTGAAGACAAGGGTAGGTAAATTGATTGTCAATCCAGAAGCACATCTATGAGTTCTACTTGGCTCTGATGGGCTCAGAGGAAGTTAAACCGCTTTGCTTGGGAGACAATGTCTGGACGGGAGATTCCAGAGTGTCCGCAAATGAGAATGTGGAGCTGATGCGCTCCTTCTCCATGGAAGAACCGGAGGCTGTAATCCAGGACACGAAAACAGAGACCACCCCGGGCCCAGATGGTTTCCCTGTTGTGTTTTTCAAGAAGTTCTAGCCAGATATCAAGATGCTGGTTTTGCAGATTCTCAATGGCTTTGCTTTGCGAAGAGTGGACATCTCTAGGTTAAATTCTAGGAATTCTTTCCCTTACCCTAAAAGTCCTAGACGCGGACAACATCAAGCAATTCCGTCATATTGTCCTGATCAAACTTGTTGTTCAAATTTGTGGCTAAGGCGTTCGCCTCGCGTCTTTCTCCGGTTGCGCACCGAGTTATTGCCCATGCCTAGACAACTTTCATTAAAGGGTGGTTGATTACTGATGGATTCTTGGCCCTCCATGAGATCATCCACGAACTTTGTTGTGCCACGCAGAGATAAAACAAAACTTTTCCTCTAACGTGGTGATCCCAAGATCTAGCTGAGGTAGAAGGCCACGAGGTTTACCACTAGACGCGCAGTTGCGGATTACTGATGAAGCGCGTCAGTTGATGCAGTGCAGTCCTTTTGATCCGATCGTCCTGGTGCTGATCGTACAACACCTCTGCTGGTATCCACACGTACAAGGAGGAGCACCGGTGGCGAACTGCTAGGTTCGATACGACGACAGGACTGTTGTGGAGTTAGGGTTTCCAACACATGGAATGACCTAACCGAACAACGATTAACCCTTCTGGGTTACAGTGCTCCACTATATATAGGGAGTGAACGTGGGCTTCACTCTCGGGGCCCATTCACTAAAGCCCATATAACACTAGTCACCGCGAGTCCGACTCACTGACTCAGTCCTAATCCGGCTCGGGTCCAACCCAACCAGATTTCCAGTTCAGATCCAATCCGAACTTGCTCCTGCTCTTAAGTGTGTGACCCGACAGGCTCTTGGTTACTCGGACACGATTGGAGTCCGACTCACAATCGATCAGTCGGCAGCGGCTCCTAGAAGAACGTGCTGACTCCCAAGTACCAATGAGTCATAACGACTTGCCTTTCCAATGTGACTTACGTCCGAGTCCCTTTTGCCTCACGATATGCCTTGTCAGCCTATAGGCGAATATTTGTCATCCCTTAAATAGTTTGACTCTCTTCTCGATCCGAGATAAGTGATTCACCCGACTAACTCTTAGTCGATCGCCTCGGTTAACACTTAACCGAGTCATGCATGGCCATGATTTCCGAGGGCCCAGAGAATATCTCTCCGAGTGGAGGGGCAAAATCCCATCTTGGTTATTCACATCACGCAGCTTGATTCTCAGTCGACCCGAACTTTGCCTTTATAACTGCCCAGTTACGAATCAGCGTTTGACAGAACCTAAGTCGGTGATCCTCAACTCGGACTATGCAACAACCTCAAGTCTAAGGATTACATTGATTGAGATATACAAATGACTACTTGTTCGTTGTACCTCAATATGGGTCAATCCGAATCGCTAAACTCTTTAGCCGAATCTATGTAAGTCGGAATGGCATCTCCATGCCCATGACAAGTGGAACCGAGTCATCAAGCCAGCTTTCACATTGGTCTAAGTTGTGTGTCCATCACAACCTCGATGACCAAGGATATTTAGTACAAACAACATGAATGTATAGTTCCACAACCGAATCACATATTCAATGATACACATCGGATGTTTATACAAGGACAACTTAATATATTTATGAATACAATGGGAAATATCATCATACATGATTGCCTCTAGGGCATATTCCCAACAGTCTCCCACTTGCACTAGAGTCAATCTTCCGACATCACATGTCTAAGTATCTAATGCCCATGGCTCTCAGGTGCGCCTCATGCTTTGGCTATGGTAACGGCTTTGTCAACGAATCCGCAATATTTGCATCCGTGTGTACCTTGCATAATTTGATATCACCCTGATCCACGAACTGGCGAATCAGGTGGTACCGCATGAGTATGTGCTTGTTCTTCTAGTGTTGTCTAGGTTCCTTGGCTTGTGCAATAGCACCATTATTGTCACAATACACGTCTAACGGATTGGACGAGCCCTGAACCACACCAAGATCCATGAGGAAATTCCTCATCCAAACAGCTTCCTTTGCTGCCTCTGAGGCGGCAATATACTCAGCCTCTGTTGTAGATGCAGACACAGTCTCTTGCTTGGAACTCTTCCAGCTCACAACACCCCCGTTTATAATAAACACGTATCCGGATTGTGAACGAGAATCATCAGAGTCGGTAAGATAACTCGCATCCGTGTAACCCTTTACACCGAGTTCATCTTCACCACCATAAACCAAGAACATATCCTTAGTCCTTCTCAAGTACTTTAGGATATTTTTAGCCGTTGTCTAGTGGATTTCTCCAGGATCAGCCTGGTATCTGCTCACAACACTTAGAGCATAGGAAACATCCGGCCTAGTACAAATCATGGCATACATGATGGATCTGACTGCAGAAGCATACGGAATCGCACTCATCTGACTTCGCTCATCAGTTGTCAAAGGACACTGAGTCTTGCTAAGTTTTACACCATGGGACATCGGTAAGAACCCCTTCTTAGACGATTCCATGTTGAACTTCTTCAACACTTTGTCCAAATAAGTACTCTGATTCAATCCAATAAGCCTCCTTGATCTATCTCTATAGATCCGGATTCCAAGGATGTATGTTGCCCCACCCAAGTCTTTCATTGAGAAACTCCTTTCCAATGATTCCTTGGTTTCTTGCAACATCTGGACATCATTTCCAATCAGTAATATGCCATCCACATATAAGATTAGAAAGTTTACTTTGCTCCCACTAAACTTATTGTATAAACAAGAATCATGATCACTCTTGATGAAGCCAAACGATTTGACTACCTCATCAAAGCGAATATTCCAACTCCGAGATGCTTGGTTCAACCCATAAATGGATTTCTGAAGTTTGCACACCTTATTAGCATTAGCCGGATCGACAAAACCCTCGGGCTGTATCATATACACGTCCTCGGTTAAATTTCCGTTAAGGAAAGCCGTTTTGACATCCATCTGCCATATCTCATATTCGAAATACGCCGCTATAGCTAACATGATCCGAACTAATTTAAGCATCGCTACGGGCGAGAAAGTCTCGTCGTAATCAACTCCTTGAACTTGTCGGGGAACCCCTTCGCGACAATACGTGTTTTATAGACGGAAACATTTCCATCCATATCAGTTTTCTTCTTAAAGACCCATTTGCACTCGACGGGTCTTGCACAGTCTGGCAGATAAACCAAGTTCCAAACTTGATTTTCATCCATGGACTTTAACTCGGATCTCATGGCTCCAAGCCATGACTCGGAATCATATCCCATCATCGCTTCCGAATAATTTTCCGGCTCATCAGTGTCTAACAGTAACACATCACGAACACTTCGTAATATCGCCGATCTTCGTAGTACAGGTGCTGCTACCGGCTCAGCTACCACGACCGGCTCAACCTCCAAGGTTTTTGCCGACTCGCTACTAGTCGGTTCCTCTCGAATTTCTTCGATCTGCACCGTGCTCCCACTTACTCCCCGACTGAGAAACTCTTTCTCAAGGAAGACACCGTTCCGAGCGACAAACACTTTGCCCTCTTCTCGGTTGTAGAAGTAGTAACCCAAAGTTTCCCTTGGATACCCCACGAAAATACACTTATCCGACTTGGCCGTGAGCTTGTCCGACTGAAGTCGCTTGACAAATGCTTCACAACCCCAAATCTTAAGAAAATACAAACTCGGCTTACTAGTCCCAACAAGTCGGACGCCCTTTCGCAACTCTTTGCAAAAGGTGTCTTGGTCATTTTGCCGAGTAGGCAATATTCGCATGTCTCGAACGACTCCAAGTCGAACGAAGTTAGGAGTCCATCATCATGGAGCTTCTTCATGTGTTTCCAACTTATATGACCAAGCCGACAGTGCCAAAAGTAAGTCATATTCAGATCATTTGGTTTCAACCTTTTAACATTTATGTTATAAACTGACTCACCATCAAGATTCAAAATAAATAACCCGTCCTGGACGGGTGCAAAGCCGTGAAACATATCATTCAAATATAAAGAACAACCATTATTCTTGATATTCGACTCATAGCCTTGCCTCATGAAACATGAAGCAGAAATAATGTTTCGACTGAGCACTGGAACATAATAACAATTATTTAGTTCCATAATGAATCCGGAAGGTAAATGAAGCTGCATCGTGCCGGCTTCCAACGCAGCAACTCTTGCTTTGTTGCCGACTCGAATATCAACCTCGCCTCTTGCTACGCTCCTAGTTCTTACCAGTCCCCACAACGAGTTGCAGATGTGAATAACTGATCCGGTATCATATACCCAAGAATTATTAGGTGCATCAGCAAGATATATGTCTATAACATTGCAAACAAGTGTACCTGAGTCGGAAGTCATACCTCCACTCTTGGCTTTGTCGGCCAAGTACTTGCTGCAGTTCCTCTTCCAGTGGCCATCCGCCTTGCAGTAGAAGCAAGTCGATCCGGCTGAAGGAGATGGCTTAGTCCCTGAGGAAGCACTTCGGACTGGGTCCCGAGCCTGCTTTCCTCCTGACTTAGCCTTCTTCTTAGTCCAAGAACTCTTCTTGAACTTATCCTTATTCTGCACCATCAACACTTGACTGGTGCCCTTCTTGAGATCCGCCTCTGCCTGCTTGAGCATCCCATGTAATTCAGTGAGCTTCTTATCCATACCATGCATGTGAGAAATGAATCGTATGGGCACCTAGAGGGGAGGGTGAATAGGTGCTAACCAATTTTTAATACTTTTTCAATTTAGGCTTGACACAAAGTAAATTCTCTAGATATGCAACTACGATAATTTCCCTATATGCAACCCTAACTACTAAGCACGTAAAGAGAGGAACGAAGAAACCGTAGTGGAGCACGCGGAGACACAGGAATTTGTTTTACCGCAGTTCCTTCCTTGTTAAGGGAAGTACATCTGCGTTGGAGGGGTGGGAGGTTCTAAGACCACCACGCCACAATAGGCCTCACCCTATTCTCCGATGGATCTTGCCACGAGAGGCCTGATCCACCTTCTCAACTATTGGATCCCTTCGAGGCAGGAACCGATGCCTTTTACAACACTATCAGGGCACACACCCACAACCGAATTGGGGGCTTCCGAGATGACAACAAGCTGCCACAAGAACAAGGTTTATCAATATAAATAAAAACAAGGATCTAGGTATTTGCAAGAAATACTAGATCGGTGGTTCTCCAAATGAATGGAGAGGAGATGAAGCGCTTGATTGCAGATGATGAAGATCGAGTTCTCCTCCTTCGATTCCCCAAGGGACGGGGCCTTTCGGTGGATCTAGGTGGAGCTCTCTTGGATCAAGATTGCAGATCTAATCTTGTCTTTTTCGAAAGAATCAAGAGGTCTGGCAGGAGGGGGAAGGCTGAGGGGCGGATTATCCGCCCCCTTGGGGAAACTCCGCCCCAAGGGCGGATTTTCTGGGAGAAACTCTGCCCACTCTCTAGGGCTGGCGCCTGCGTGACTTGGTGAAGATCTTGGGGGGCGGATTATCCGGCCAGGCCAGAAAGTCCGGCCAACACTCTGCCCCCTCTCTGGGGCTTGCGCCTTGGCGGTGAGCAAGGGGGGCGGACTATCCGGCCCCCTGAGGGGCGGATTATCCGGCGGGGCCGGAAAATCCGGCCAAAACTCCGCCCCCCTTCTGGGGTTTGCGCCTGCTAGGGAAGAGGGAGGGGCGGATTATCCGCCCCCCAAAGGCAGATACTTTTACCTTTTTCTTAGAGAGAGCTGCAACACTTCAACACACATTAAAATACTCCTTGATATTGTTATCTAACAGACAAAACACTAGGGATTAAGAAATGTTCTTTCAATCTCCCCCTTTTTGGTGTTAGATGACAATACTAGGATTTGCAATGAAACCGGCTAACGCCACCTTAAAATGAAAGGCGCTCCCCTAGATGTGTGCATATTTAAAATTTGCATTTGAATACAAATACACACACTAGATAGAACACAACTTCCATAGCAAAGATAATTGAAACAAGGTGGGTTGGGAAACAAGGTCATACCACCGGGATGTGATTATAGCCAAAGAATATAATTAGCTTGATAGCCTCCAAGCACATCCCAACAATACCAACAATATTGATGCATACATTAGATAGGCCCATGATTCCATATGCCATCAAATATGCTCCATATATAAATCCAGAATTCCATGAGATCCACAATAGATAAATCCAGAATTCCATGAATACCACACATAGTACCAAACATAGTGGGGCATGACACGGTCTAACATAATCAAACACAAATAGCAAATAAGTTCACGCTAAAAAGGCATAAGCAAGCAAATAAAACGACTGAAAGATAGATGCTTGCGCCCGACCCTTGCAAATCCACGAGACCTAATAGAACTACTTCTCCCCCTTTGGCATCGAAACGCCAAAAAGGAAGAAGAGCGATGCTAACGCCCCTGAAGATCACTCCTCCTCATCCTCGTCGTAGTCATTCCCGTCCCCTTCCTCTTCATCATACTCATCATCATCGTCATCAACTGGAGGAGTGGGTGCCCTCGATGGTGGAGGAAAGAGGCAACTCTCGAGCTCGCCGTAGTTGATCCCTGAAGTGTTCCACTGAGCATACGGTTCTGGAGCCATGGGAGGAGGTGGATGGCCAGTGGCACCTGAGACATGGTGGAGATTAAGCTGCTGTGTGTGATCCCTCTCATGATCCTTGCGGTACGCCTCATATTCGCCCTTGTGAGTGTTAATGCCCATGCAAAGAATGTGCCGCTGGAACCAAGTGAGCTGCTTAACCTCACGTGCCATTGGGGACACCGTGGAACGACGACCACTAGCCCGTGCATCACGCATGAAGGACTCCGGGGCAGTGGAAGGGTGATGGGTCTTCTGAGCCTTGTTGTAGATTTTCTTGGGCTTGTGAACCCCATCCAGAGCAGTGCCAAAATCCTCATGGGGAAACATATGCTTGATGAGCATCATAATGAAAGGAGCATAAGGAATAGAGAGCATGTTGATCAAAGCATCCGTCACTAATGATAAATGTAGTCCATGACATCCAGTTTGTAACATGTGGCTGATCCAGAGTTAGTGGCACACTCGTGAGCAAAAGCAAGGAGAGGAACCAGGTGGCCACGGATCTTGTCATTGTTGCCACCACTAGGAACGATGCAGTCCCTAAATATGCCAACAAGGGAGGCATACAAGGGAGAGAGTCCAGCTAAAGTACCAGCAATACCATCAGAAGTAAGGCAAGGGGCGAGCACAGTGTCCTTGGATGGCTTCAGTGGAGAAATGATGCGGTGGCCAGAGGGAGTGTCACGACCATGGAATGCATAACCAAGAACCTACCCAAAGGTGCGAAAGTCCGACTGAATCATTGTGGTCCCAGTCATCCACTTCATAGTGCGGAGCTCATCACCGCAAATCACAACTGTCGACAAAAACTGCCGCACCATGGAAGAGTCATAGTTGCATTGAATGGTCATAAGGTGGTGGAGCCCCATCTTGTTGGTCACATCCAATGCCTCAAGGAGCCTTGCCTTGGATTGAGCCTTAGTCAAGTTGATGGGGTGCATGGGCGAATCCCGAGGGTGGCATACACATCATCATGAATAGCCTGAAAGTGGGCATTCCAAAACATAGAGTCCTCGGGGGGACCATCACTATCAGCCTCATCATAGTAATCTATCTGGCGAATGGTGGCATACTGAATACTGTCCATAGTCTTGTAATTGGGCCGTGACTGTTTGCCCTTGCGAGATGCGGTCCTCTTAGGTTTCCTTCCTGCCTCTGCCATCCGTGCAGCCTCTCTTGTTGCCCTGCTGACCTCGGTTTCATCAATGAACTTCCCTTCTACAGTGGGCTTGAGATAACGGGCACGGGAACGATGGGAGAAGGTCTTGGTTGGCTTGGAACCACCTGTGATAAGCATGAGAGGGATAGCATGGAGATGAGCATACACACAAGTCCAGGAGAAAAACAATAGAAAGAGTAGCAAAGCAATCCATTAACCAATGATGTGCATTGCAGGAGTCAGGACCAAACCATACAATAGTTCAATCTCCAGGCCGGATTATCCGGCCCTGGCAGGGGCGGATAATCCGCCCCCCGCAGAAATTTTCTGGATTGGCCCAGATCTACCATGGCAAAACAGATCGGGCACTAGGGTTGCAATTCTACTGATTCTATCATGTAAGGAACAACACCAAGGATCTTCTACAATGAGATTTCCACCAAATAAAATGCATCCCATACAAAAGGAGAGAGATGAGGGAGTTACCCTCACTCATTGGAGGAAAATCGCGGAGGAGAAGATACCCAGAGGCGAGGTGAAGAAGATCTGGGGAGAGCCCGGAGAATCCGGTGGTCAAATCGACTCCGGGAGGGGCGGATGCTCCGGCGGTGGCTGAGGGCTGAGGAAGGGTTGGGGGAGGACTGGATGCTCTGTTTGAGCCTGCCCTCCCCGACCCTGCCTTTAACAGGCATATTTCGCCCGGGGCGGATAATCTGCCCCCCACTTAGGGCGGAAAGTCCGTCCCCCTCTGAAAATTCTATTAATTACAGATTCAGGCCAGAGCAACCTAGCAAAACCCCTCGATGGTGTTTTAGAGGACTTGTGTGCAAGAATAGATGGTTCAAGGAGGGAAAGAAAGTCTTGGGTTGAGAGCATCAAACTGAGATGGTACTACACACCCAAATTTGCAAGAATCAAATCAAACAAAATCCAAAATTGAGTGTGTTTTCCATAAGAACAAGAGATATGCAAGAAAATCCAAAGAGACCCATGAGAAACCAACTCTTCTGTAGGAAGAGGGCGGTGGACGAAGCCACCATGTTGGAGCGCATGTCATGACACCGCGAAGATGTATCTTGAGTTCAAAACCAATGCTCATCGATGACCCACATATCACAAAATGATATTAAGGGAAATGATTTTACTTGCTTTCGGCATTATGGGGGGAGGGTTGGCCCAATCAATTAGGACCACACTCCCCCTATGTCTATGCCCGCATCTAAACCAAATACATGAATAAGAGCCGGTGAGTGTGCAAGAGTAGTCAAGCCAAGCTCCTTGAATCTATGATATTTTGCTCATTCCTCAAATAACAAAATCTTGCTTCATCAAGGGGATTCGTGAAAATATCAGCAAGTTGGTTCTTCGTGCTCACAAAGGATAGGGCAATATCACCACGAGCAACATGATTCTGAATAAAGTGGTTGCGAATCTCTATATGTTTTGTTCTTGTATGCTGCACGGGATTGTAAGCAATTTTGATAGCACTTTCATTGTCACATAATAGAGGCACTTTGTCACAATTGACACCATATTCCTTTAAAGTTTGCCTCATTCATAACAATTGTGTACAAGCACTTGCAGCAGCAACATATTCAGCTTCGGCGGTTGAGAGTGAAATACAATTCTGTTTCTTTGAAGACCAACACACTAGAGACCTGCCCAAGAATTGACATGCACCAGAGGTTGATTTCCTACCACCTTTGTCACCAGCCCAACCTGAATCAGTGTAACCACATAGAGAGAAACTTGAACCCTTGGGATACCATAACCCAAAATTTGGGGAATGAACCAAATATCGGAAGATTCGTTTGACCGCCACTAAGTGGCTTTCTTTAGGAGCGGCTTGGTACCTTGAACACACTCCTACACTTAACACGATATCGGTCCTAGATGCGCAAAGGTAAAGGAGAGAGCCGATCATGGATCGGTATACCTTTTGATCCACGTCTTTACCCTTGGGATTGAGCTCAAGATGACACTTTGTTTGCATTGGAGTAGCAACGCCATTGAGATCCGTCATCTTGAACCTTTTGAGCATGTCTTGGATGTACTTAGATTGATTAATAAAGGTTCCCTCTCTAAGTTGTTTGATCTCAAATCCAAGAAAGAACCTCAGCTCACCCATCATGGACATCTCAAACCTGTCAGTCATAAGCTTTGAAAATTCATCGTTAAAAGCTTGGTTAGTAGAGCCAAAAATAATGTCATCTACATAAAGTTGGCATACAAAAAGCTCCCCATTAACCTTCTTAGTAAAAAGAGTGGGATCGATTTGCCCAACTTCGAATCCATGGTCTAGCAAAAGCTCTTTAAGGTGCTCATACCACGCATGTGGGGCTTGTTTAAGGCCATAGAGCGCCTTATCGAGTTTGTAGACATGGTTCGGAAATTTGGGGTCCTCAAAACCCGGGGGCTGCTTGACGTATACTAACTCATGTAGAGGACCATTAAGGAATGCACTCTTAACATCCATTTGTTGTAATTTAAAATTATGATGGGATGCATATGCAAGAAGGATATGGATGGACTCAAGATGAGCCACAGGAGCATAAGTCTCACCAAAATCAATTCCTTCCACTTGAGAGAATCCTTGAGCCACGAGTCTTGCTTTATTCCTCACAATAATGCCATTTTCATCTTGTTTGTTCTTGAAGATCCACTTGGTGCCGATAACATTGTGGAAATCCTTGGGTTTCTCTACGAGCTTCCAAACTTTGTTGCGTTCGAAGTTATTTAATTCTTCATGCATAGCAACCACCCAATCGGGATCTTCAAGAGCATCAAAGACTTTCTTCGGTTCAACCATGGAAATGTGCGCTTGATGATCACAGAAGCTTGCAAGTTCTCTTCTAGTAGACACCCTTCTTCGTAGATCACCAACAACCTTGTCAAGAGTGTGACCCCTTAGTTCAAGGTTCCGATCAGCACATGCCTTGCGACGAGCCTCAATGTCCTTATTATTTCTAGAAGGAGTTGATTCGTATTTGTATCCTTGTCTTGACCACTGCCTTGCCCTTGATCTTGATCTGAGTTAACACCAGGAGGTTGCTGCAGAGTTTGTTCTTCAGGGCCGGATAATCCGCCCCTTGGAGGGGCCGGACTATCCGGCCTTGGAGATGAATCACCAGTGCCTTCTTCCTGAGAATGCCTGACAGGACTTGGAGAATCAGAGCCGGATAATCCGCCCTCGGGGGCCGGAGAATTTGGCCTGGGAGCTTCTTGGTTGTTGTCTTCTTCTTCGGATCCCCTGGAACAAGTTGGAGTGCCAGGGGCGGATTGTCCGCCCCTTGGATGGGGCGGATAGTTCGGCCTGGGACTACCATCTTGTCCAGGAGACTGATGATCTTCAGCAGGTTGCGGTGTTGGTGCAGATTTTTCTCCAATAGTAGGAGCTTATTGATTTTGTGTAGATGAGGGCTCCACTTGAGTGGAGCATTGTCCTTCCTGATCTGCCACAAGGGGTTCCTCAATGGGGCGGAAAAATCCCACGCCCATTCTTCTTATGGCATCTTGGGGTATTTCAACATCTGCATCACAAACATCAACTTGCCCTACAAAGGAGCCGTTATTTTCATCAAACTCCACACTACAAGATTCTACAACAATCCTAGTGAGCTTGTTGTAGACTCTGTAAGTGTGGGATTCAGCACCATAACCAACAAAAATACCTTCTAAAGCCTTGGACTCAAATTTAGACAAGCGGACACCTTTAATAAGAAAGAAACACTTACACCCGAACACCCTGAAGTATGAGATGTTGGGCTTGTTACCGGTAAGTATTTCATATGGAGTCTTGTCCAAAATCTTTCGGAGGTAGAGCCGGTTTGATGAGTGACAAGCAGTGGATATGGCTTCAGCCCAAAAATTGTAAGGAGGCTTGAATTCAGCCAACATTGATCTTGCCATATCCATCAAAGTCCGGTTCTTCCTCTCGGCTACACCATTTTGTTGAGGGGTGTACGCAACGGAATATTGATGTCTAATCCCCTCTTCGCTAAGAAACTCATTCAAAGTGTAGTTCTTGAATTCGGAGCCGTTGTGACTTCTTATTGCCAAGATAGGAACATTGTGTTGACGTTGAACTTCATTGGCAAAGTCAATGACAGTTTGTTGAGTCTCGCTTTTTAGCTTGAAGAAATAAACCCATGTATATCTTGAGTAATCATCGACAATGACCAAGCAATATTTCTTCCCACCAAGACTTACATGAGAAGGAGGACCAAATAAATCCACATGAAGTAATTCCAAGATCTCTTTGATGACACAATAGTCTTCCTCTTGTGGGGAGAGTCATGCATTTTTCCTTCAACACAAGCCCTGCAAACACGATATTTGGCAAAAGAGACATTGTCTTTTAGTCCAAGGATGTGGCCACCCTTGTGGAGACTTTGCAAAGTTCTCATGTTGATATGGGCTAAACGGCGATGCCATAGCCAGCCCACGTCGGCCTTTCCGAATAGACACATCGGACCCGAAGTGGTTTTCCCCGAGAAGTCCACCACATACAGGTCATTTTCGACGTATCCAACGAAAGCGACCTTTAGAGACTTGCTCCACAAGAGTACCACCAAATCATCATCGATAAAAACAGCAAAACCCATATTGCCAAGGGCACGAACAGAAAGAAGGTTGTAACCGAGGGTCTCAACAAGCATGACGTCCACGAGAGAGATATCATGGGCAACCACAACCTTGCCAAGACCCAATACCTGAGATTTAGACTTATCACCATAGGAGACTGTGATATTATCATGATTTGGACGCATCTCCATGATGATCTCCTTGCTTCCGGTCATATGACTAGTGCATCCACTATCCAGCACCCATTTCGACCCACCGGAAGCATAGCCCTGCAAGAGAATTACTTCTTGGTTTTAGGTACCCATTTTTCAATGGGTCCTTTCATGTTAGTAACAAGGGTCTTTGGGACCCAAATAGACCAAGCAATATATTCATCAAGGGGACCGACATAATAAGCATAAACATCGCCATAATCATCACAAAAGAGTTCATAGTTTGGATTGTGAGACCCTGCAAAACCAATATTGTTAGTCTTGTCTTTTGTGACATTCTTCTCAGCGGTGCTTGTCTTTGATTGCCCATTCTTGGTCTTGTTCTTCTTGTTTTTATTTTTCTTGGACTTGGTGACATACCCAAGTCCTTCTTTACCATGATTTGACTTTTGCTTGCCAAGAACTTCATCAAGCACACTCTTATCCTTGGGAGTGATGTCCTTGACCACTTCTTTTTCCACACTAGCATTAGCATTTTCCTTGTGACTATATGTTGAGTTGGATGATCTAGGAGCATCATATTTGGCCAATCGACTTTGAACCTGATCATGTGACTCATTGAGAATAGAGAACTCGTTTTTCAACGCCTTGTGAGCATTGTCAAGTTTCTCCAATTCCTCGGAGAGTCTATCATGAGCAGCCCCAAAGTCAATATTTTCCTTCTTTAACTTCTTTGCTTTGGTGACTGCATTGTCATGTTTCTTAACAAGTTTAGTCACAATTTCTTCATGTGACTCTTCAATAGACTCAAGCCTCTCTTCAAGAGAGACCCGAGCCTCTTCTTCTTCAAGAGCATTTTTTAAGGATACAATTTCCATTGCATCCTCCCTTTCAATTATGCCCTTTTCTTCGAGGAGAGCTTCGTTTTGGGCCAACTGATCCATAAGAGCTTCAAAACGAACTTTGTGATCACCTTGCAAGTTAGTATAGAAATAATCCAAAGCAATAATCTCTTCTTTAACCTTAAGACTAGTAGGATCATCCATGTCAATCATAGCCTTAGGAAAAGAAGAGTTAGAAGAAGTTACCTCGGAGCTTCTTGCCATGAGACAAGTAGCATTCTTGTTGATGATGTTTTCGTTCGGAGAGTCGAAGAGAGATGTTGAAGGAGACGTGGTGGCTATAGCAGCCACCTCTTGAGAGCTATCGTCTTCGTCCTCATCTTCACTTCCCGATGAATATTCTTCTTGAGCCACTAGAACAATCTTTGGTTGCTTCTTGAAGGGAGCATTCTTCTTTACAAACTGTTTCTTGCATGGAGCCTTTGACTTGTCCTTGAAAATAAGTCTTCCTCCATTATCTTCCCTACTTTGATATGGACACTCAGCTACAAAGTGCAGTCGATCACCATAGTTGAAACATGTTCTCAGCTTGGGACCATTTTCTTTTCTTCCATAGGCTCCACTCTTGCGTTCTAGTTCAGCTTTAGCCTTGGCTGGATCTTTCCAAAAGTTTCTAGCATAAAGAGCCAAGTATTGTCCGTGGATCCTTTTTATATCCTCGGGACAGTCCAGACCTTCTATGGCATATTCATCATGATCAATCACACTAGTCTTCAAGGCCACGTTGACCCCCTTTTGCATCCCCATAGCTCGAGCACGAGCATCTTCGGCATTCTTGGCAGCCACTTTGAAAGCGTCCATTTCTTGCATTACCTCATTGGATGTCATGAGGTGATAGTTATGCCTACCTTGGAGACTTTTCAAATCTGTGGGCTCAAATGGCATAAGAGCACTGACATACTTGCACTTGATCCATGCATCATCAACATGAGCGACACCATGGTTTCTGAAATTTGTGGCTATTGCCTTAAGCCTCCTATACATGTCTTCATGGTCTTCTCCATCCAACATATAGAATCCTTCAGCTTCGTTGCTCAGTGCATCATATCTATTCCTTTTCATACTTTCATTTCCGATGAAGAGTTCGGTGAGAGCATCCCAAGCTTCCTTAGCCGTACTAAGATGCTGAATGTGTGGCATATCTTTGTCACCCACACCAAGCTGTATCATGTGTAGAGCTGTAGCGTTGAGTTGGCTATCGACAACTTATCTTCTTGTAAGATTGTTGGGGTTTCCAACATGAAGACCATTTTCAATGATCTTCCACAACTCTATGGAGGAACTTCACACATGAGATTTCATCAAAAATTTCCATTGAGTAAAAGTAGATGCTGAAAGTTTGGGTGGATCACCCCTATTATGTATATGTGGGTGAGGGATAGGTGGATCAAGGGAATACACATGAGAAACCTCATTGTATCCATCATTACCGCTATCCTTTTTCGAGGAGGAGCTCTTGCTAGTGTCATCACCAACCACTTCGTTATCTTTGGAAACAATTTTATTCGTTTCCTTGGATTGCGGAGTGGTATCCTCCGAGTTAGATGGAGGTGATGCTGCGGATGTGGAGAGACGCATTATCAATTGACACATCTCTTCCATCTTAGCCTCCATTTAACTCACCAAGGTTGTTTCCAACGTCTTGAGATCGTTCATGGTGACTACCTCTAGATCATCACTCCAATCTACCTTGGAACCCATACTTCTCTTAGGCGGTTAAGCCCAAAATAAGAGCCGGGGCTCTGATACCAATTGAAATGGATCGTATGGGCACCTAGAGGGGGGGGGGTGAATAGGTGCTAACCAATTTTTAATACTTTTCAATTTTAGGCTTGACACAAAGTAAATTCTCTAGATATGCAACTATGAGAATTTCCCTATATGCAACCCTAACTACTAAGCACGTAAAGAGAGGAACGAAGAAACCGTAGTGGAGCATGCGAAGACACAGGAATTTGTTTTACCGCAGTTCCTTCCTTGTTAAGGGAAGTACATCTGCGTTGGAGGGGTGGGCGGTTCTAAGACCACCACGCCACAATAGGCCTCACCCTATTCTCCGATGGATCTCGCCACGAGAGGCCTGATCCACCTTCTCCACTATTGGATCCCTTCGAGGCAGGAACCGGTGCCTTTTACAACACTATCGGGGCACACACCCACAACCGAATTGGGGGCTCCCGAGATGACAACAAGCTGCCACAAGAAAAAGGTTTATCAATATAAACAAAAACAAGGATCTAGGTATTTGCAATAAATACTAGATCGGTGGTTCTCCAAATGAATGGAGAGGAGATGAAGCGCTTGATTGCTGATGATGAAGATCGAGTTCTCCTCCTTCGATTCCCCAAGGGACGGGGCCTTTGGGTGGATCTAGGTGGAGCTCTCTTGGATGAAGATTGCAGATCTGATCTTGTCTTTTTCGAATGAATCAAGAGGTCTGGCAGGAGGGGGAAGGCTTGTTAAATACCCCCTCCCCAGATCTGGCTGTTGAGCAACTTTGGGGGCGGATTATCCGCCCCCCACTATGGGCGGATTATCCGCCCCCTTGGGGAAACTCCGCCCCAAGGGCGGATTTTCCGGGAGAAACTTCGCCCCCTCTCTGGGGCTGGCGCCTGCGTGACTTGGTGAAGATCTTGGGGGGCGGATAATCCAGCCCCCTTCTGGGGCGGATTATCCGGCCAGGCCGGAAAGTCCGGCCAACACTCCGTCCCCTCTCTGGGGCTTGCGCCTTGGCGGTGAGCAAGGGGGGCGGACTATTCGGCCCCCCTGAGGGGCGGAAAATCCGGCCAAAACTCCGCCCCCTTATGGGGCTTGTGCCTGCTAGGGAAGAGGGAGGGGCAGATTATCCGCCCCCAAAGGCAGATACTTTTCCCTTTTTCTCAGAGAGAGATGCAACACTTCAACACACATTAAAATACTCCTTGATATTGTTATCTAACACACAAAACACTAGGGATTAGGAAATGTTCTTTCAATGTGGTAGTTCGAAATGAACTGCCCATATGCACTAGGAAGAGGGTTCGGAATTATATCCGTAGCAAACTCTTCGCTAATGGGTATCCAAGCCTCTCCAGAGATTGCACGTAACCAACCATTTTGATCACATGCGGACTCAGTGGATCACCATCCTTAAGCTTGCAACTCAGCAAAGCCTGAGAGACTTGATACCTCTCAGTCTTCGCCTGAGCCTGGAACATACTTTTGAGGCTTTCGATCATATCGTAGGCCTCAACATTCTCGAACTGCTTTTGCAAGTCCGGTTCCATGTGAGCAAGCATAAGACAGCTAATATCCGTGGACTCATCCTTAGCCCGACGGTAGGCATTGGTGGCAGCGACAGTCGCATTCTCATTCGGCTCATCTGGAAGTGGGTTGTCTAGGACATGGTCCTTCTTTTCTTGTTTGAGAACAATTCTCAGATTTCGATACCAGTTGGTAAAATTAGTGTCGTTCAGTTTATCTTTCTCAAGAATGGTTCTCAACGCAAAACCGGATATCTGAGAGTGACTACTACTTGGTGCCATGATCTACAACAGAAAATATGCAAAACACTTAAGACATGTATTCATAAAAGAGCAAGCATATTAAACATTTTAATATTTTATGCTCCCACTAGAACCAACACCCCTCTGATGATTACTAAGTGATTCAGGATCCTAAATAAGAAGTGAGCTTTAGCATCACCGCTAGCCACCAAGTGATCTAGGTAGACAACTCATTGTCAATCGTATCTCATACGACTCCTGTTGGACGGGTGGCATCACATGCCCCGTCTCCCGTCCGACTTTTCCCCGAGCCCCACAACCGTTGTGATAGACCCGTCTAGCTTACCGAGTGTTTTCGCAGTAAGAGTCCGACTCGAACCCACCTAGTCGGAAAGAATTGGCAGCACCTCAATTTTATGAACCCACTACCAAAAATGTCCGACTTGTGATGGTGCAAACACTGGCGGGAAAACTGACTAGACCTTCTTTGAGGGATTAAATTTTACCGACTATCTAATAGAGGTAAAACAGAGACATATCAATAACACAAAATAAATCAATTATAATGTGAAATGGTATGGCCCCCTTCATGGCGATCTCCATCTCCACAAAGCCTGTAATCCGACTCATGCCAACTCTTGTCACTTGTCGTCTTACTCCATGTCGCCGACATGTATATCGCCTTGCATGCCATTCGGGCTCTCCAAACAGCTACACTAGCTTTAGTAAAGTAAATTACATGGAGAATCCGACACGCAGGTCGTTATAGAATAAAATGACAGCACCTAGGCTCCATCCGGCTGACAAAACCGTGATTCGCAGATCACGTATGGATTACACGCATACATCACATGCACATGAACCATACCATTCACAACTTCCTGCAAAAACAAGTTATGCATATATACAATATCTACCGGCGTTGTGAAACTCGCAACGGCATCTAAGGCGCTACGATAGGGCGAAGCCGGCGGTCCCTCTGGACCACGTGTAACAAGTTTTTCCGAAAACGTAGATCTCATCTACGATCCGGACATAGATTCCGACCATTATTCCGATTTGATCAAACTCTTTGATCTTTGATTACCGCTTCTGGATTTACGTGTCACAGTCTACCCCGATGGCGGAAGCCGACCGGTAGGGGTATGCCGTTCCACGACCTTAGCAGTATGAGCACGGAAATCAGATCTACCATTCCCCGAGTACAGTTGATCCAATCAACATCATACAAAACCGATCTATCTCATAGATCGACCACCAAAACAGCACATAGATCTCATCTACAACCAACCGCATATCACATATGCAAGATCTCGAGCCTAAAACCAGAAGCTATTGCTCTGATACCACTGTTGTGCCACGTAGAGATAAATCAAAACTTTTTCCTCTAACATGGTGATCCCAAGATCTAGCCGAGGTAGAAGGCCACGAGGTTTACCACTAGACGCGCAGTTGCGGATTACTGATGAAGCGCGTCAGTTGATGCAGTGCAGTCCTTTGCGATCCGATCGTCCTGGTGCTGATCGTACAACACCTCTGCCGGTATCCACACGTACAAGAAGGAGCACCGGCGGCGAACTGCTAGGTTCGATACGACGGCAGGACTGCTGTGGAGCTAGGGTTTCCAACACATGGAATGACCTAACCGAACAACGATTAACCCTTCTGGGTTACGGTGCTCCACTATATATAGGGAGTGAACGTGGGCTCCACTCTCGTGGCTCATTCACTAAAGCCCATATAACACTAGTCACCGCGAGTCCGACTCACTGACTCAGTCCTAATCCGGCTCGGGTCCAACCCAACCAGATTTCCGGTTTAGATCCAATCCGAACTTGCTCCCGCTCTTAAGTGTGTGACCCAGCAGGCTCTTGGTTACTCGGACATGATTGGAGTCCGACTCATAATCGATCAGTCGGCAGCGGATCCTAGCAGAACGTGCCGACTCCCAAGTACCAATGAGTCATAACGACTTGCCTTTCCAATGCGACTTTCGTCCGAGTCCCTTTTGCCTCACGATATGCCTTGTCAGACTATAGGCGAATATTTGTCATCCCTTAAATAGTCCGACTCTCTTCTCGATCCGAGATAAGTGATTCACCCGACTAACTCTTAGTCGATTGCCTCGGTTAACACTTAGCCGAGTCGTGCATGGCCATGCTTTCCGAATCATATCATCCGAGGGGACCCAGAGAATATCTCTCCGAGTGGAGGGGCAAAATCCCATCTTGGTTATTCATATCACGTAGCTTGATTCTCAGTCGACCCGAACTCTGCCTTTATAGCTGCCCAGTTACGGATCAACGTTTGACAGAACCTAAGTCGATGATCCTCGACTCAGACTATGCAACAACCTCAGGTCTAAGGATTATATTGATTGAGATATACAAATGACTACTTGTTCGTTGTACCTCAATATGGGTCAATCCGAATCGCTAAAATCTTTAGCCGAATCTGTTTAAGTCGGAATGGCATCTCCATGCCCATGACAAGTAGAACCGAGTCATCAAGCCGGCTTTCACATTGGTCTAAGTTGTGTGTCCATCACAACATCGATGACCAAGGATATTTAGTACAAACAACATGAATGTATAGTTCCGCAACCGAATCACATATTCAATGATACACATCAGATGTTTATACAAGGACAACTTAATATCTTTATGAATACAATGGGAAATATCATCATACATGATTGCCTCTAGGGCATATTCCCAACAAACTTAAATCTAAAAACCTACCCGCGGTCCTCCTGAAACTCAACTTTGAAAAAACGTATGACAGAGTTAGCTGGAAGTTTCTGCGTGAAGTGCTGCTGAAAAAGGCTTTGATGGGGGTATGTTAACAGGATAATGCAACTGGTTTCTGGAGGTCAGACTGCCATTGCAATCAAAGGAGAGATAAGGCCTTTCTTCCGCAACAAGAGAGGGGTGCGTCAGGGTGACCCGTTATCACCACTGTTGTTTGATTTTGTTGTGGATGGGCTTGACTTGATCCTTGGAAATGCCAAGAGGGCAGGCCACATCGAGGGAGTGGTGCCCCACTTGATCCATGGTGGGGTCTCTCACTTTCAGTATGAAGATGACACGGTGATCCTGATTAATAACACGGCGGCTAGTATCGCCAATCTCAAGTTCCTTATGATTTGTTTTGGGTTGCTTTCTAGGATTAAGATAAACTACCATAAGAGTGAGGTTATAGTTATGGGTGTCTCGAAAGAGGAACAGGCCAGGGTGGCCAACCTGCTGAACTGCAAGGAGGGCAGTTTCCCTTTCACCTACCTCGGGCTCCCCATGTGCAAGCGCGGAATCACCATGAGTGATCTCCAACCCTTGGTGGCAACGGTGCGTAGAAGAGTGGAGCCGTGGCAAGGACGATTTATGTCTTCTGCGGCCAGGATGACTCTGGTCGACGCCTGTATGTCCAGCCTTCCAATCTTCATGATGGGGTTATTTCTCCTAGATAATGGCACTCGTGAAGGCTTTGACACTCACCAAGGCAGATTCTTCTGGGAGGGTCAGGCGACCAAAAGGAAGTACCATATGGTCAGTTGGCACGAAAGCTGTAAACCTAGAGCTCAAGGGGGCCTTGGGGTGATGGATACCAAGATCATGAATATAGCTCTTATGCTAAAATGGGTGTGGCGTATGCTCACGGAGGATGACTCGAAGCTGCTATGGCTGCAATTGCTAAAGGCTAAGTATCAAGTGTCCAACCTATTCACCTCCAACCCAGTGGGAGGATCCCAATTCTGGCACAACATCCACAAAGTCAAGCACCTATTCAGCCTGGGTGCCAAGTATCGCCCCGAAATCAACTCCAGTGTCCGCTTTTGGACTGACTGCTGGCTGGGGGAGAATCCCCTTAGCGAGAGGTACAGCCTTTTCGCAATCAGTGAAGACCTAGAGCTGACTATTTCCCGGGCTTTCTTTGGTGGAACACGGAACATTTCTTTTAACAGAACTTTCATCCCACAGGATTTGGCCATGTGGTCTCTGCTGTGCTTGGAGATTGACGAGGCGGATCCCGTGGGAAACGGGGATGTGGTCTCCTGGCGTCTAGACCCCTGTGGTGCCTACTCCTCGAGATCTATGTACCAGGAACTCTACAAAGGCCTAGTGTCTCCCATTCTCGTGATGCTTTGGAAAACTCGCCTACCACTTAAATTCAAAAAAAAATCTCTGGCAGATGGTGAGGGATAGGCTCCCATCGAATGATCAGATTAAGAAGCGCAAGTGGCCGTCAAATGGGAAGTGCTCCTTGCACGGCGAGGATGAGGATGTGGACCACATCTTCTTCTCATGTGTGCTGGCTAAATTTGTCTAGAGCGGTGCGAGAGACATATTTTAGACCACTTGGAACCTTAGTAATAGGGCCGAGTGGTTCTCTATTTTGGGAGAGTTTAAGGGTCATAGGTGCGAGAGACATGTTTTAGACCACTTGGAACCTTAGTAATAGGGCCGAGTGGTTCTCTATTTTAGGGGAGTTTAAGGGTCGTAGGCGCAATACGTTGTGAGCTTTCTTTGCGACACAATGCTGGTCCCTCAGGACCACGTGTAACAAATTTACTGTCGAGCTGATTTTCCCCAATCAACCTGCTAATGTTATTTTCAAATCTATTTTAACATTGCATATGTGGCGCCCCCTCCTAAGCCACAAGCTGCTATTGCTTCTGGAGGAGCTGATCCTGATGCATAGAGCGACGTTTGACAAGACGTACTCTCTGCCAGTGGCGCAACTGGTGGCGAACGTCGACTCTCCCTAAAGATCTGCTCGCTAGTTTTTTGCTGGTCTCCTCGCTTTTTGCGTCTGTGTTGTTGAACACATTGCATTCATGGATTTTGTATGCTAGTGTAGGTACGGTGGCTGCCGCTGTTTAGCGTTTGCTGTTAAGACTCTATTGTATGAACCTTATGTCCAGTCGTTGAGGGCTTTATTAATTTAAAGTCAGGTACGTGGTGCCTTCGGTCTAAAAAAATAAGGGCCAACATAATATGCTTCCGTCGGTAAAAAGAAATCTTATCGTTTGTGTTTCACTGAACTCTGGTAGTGTGACATCCTTCAATAAATAACGGATCGTTTCTAAATAACTTGTACTCCCTCTGTCCTAAAATAGATGTCGTAAATTTGTTAAAATTTGAACAAATCTAAACACTATTTATTTCCGACATCTATTTATCTATTTTGAGACGGAGGGATACTTTATTATTTGGACGGCTGACTGACCACCTACATTGAGAAGTATTAGGAGGTCGAGAAGACCCGAATTGTAGAGAAGGGTTAGGGTCTCGCCATGAACAGTGACACCAGAAACAAGTAGTACCGTTTTTTCTGTCAAAAATTAAAGCGTCCACACTCAGGGCATCTTCGCTGGGCCGATCCATCTGGTCGCTCCAAACGGTTTGTTTCTTTCTGTTTAAGTTGGACCGCGGTCGATTTGGGGTCGTGGTCCGGCCTGTATGGCTAGCCGCGCCCAGCAGCGTGACCCATTTGTCCGTCCCGGCGGTCGTTGGCGCCATCGCTGGGCAAGAGATGCAAGTTGAAAATGTCAAATTCACAAGTCAAAAACACAAAAATTGACTAGCAAATAACATGACAGACGTGTACTATCGCCCTTTGGGCATCGCCAACAAGTGGCCACTGGTTCTAAAATGTACAAAAGGAAACAATTTCATACATAAATGTTCCTAAAATGGCAGCTTCCCTGCCTAAAAAGTTGCATCCGCCGTCGCCATTGCCCTTCAGGCATCACGAGCCTTGATGGTCTGCTGTCTCTTCGCATCCCAAACTCTTTGATCGGGGTCGCCGATGCTATACAGGTCGGTGAGAATGATGACGTTCTCCTCGGCCATGACCTTGGCTTTGCCATCCTTGGCCTTGGCCTCTGCCTCCAGCATCCTAGACCTGGCCTCGGCCTCCTTGGCCTTGGCCTCGGCCTCCGTCGCCTTCGCCTTAACCTAGATCTCCATTAGCCTAGCCTTGGCGTTGGCCTCCTCCACCTCGATGGACCTCGTCTGCAGCTCGACAAAGGTCTTGACGGTGGCCTCTTTCTCTTTGCGCGGCCTCTCCTCCCTCTAGGCGATGGCATCTTCCTTCTTCTCCAGGATCTTCTTCTTGGTCTCCTGGAACCCCAAGGAACCAGCCTAGCGGGCGAGGTCGGCTTTCGTGGCCTTGTGGCCACCAGGGCGACGGGCATGGCCGGTAGTCCCATCGCTTGCAGAGTATATGACGCCTTCGTCATTGTTGGCGTCTAGGTCGATGACACCACCCATCGAAGCATTGGTCTCGCCCTTCTTCTTGTTGTTCATTTCTCTCCAAAGGGCATAGCTCGTCTCCCATTTTTTGGTGTTCTTGAGCAACGTCCAACAATGGCCCATCGAGAAGGCCTTGTTATCATTCACCATCTTGAAGTGGTCCATTGCTTTTATGACCTACACACATAGATGCCAACAACGGCTCAACGCAAATACAAGACATCGACAAAAAGAGGAAGAGGTTTTACCATGTCAACCGGTTGCATGCTGCTTATTTTCCTTTTCATCACCATCATGTAGGAGCCTTGGAACTTGCTGCGGTGACCCAGCATACCACTGCATGGTGTAGTACACTATAGTCGTTGATATAATACCAATGGAACACTGTTCCATCCGCATTATATCCCTCAGAGTGGTACAACAGAAACATCGCGGGTCCAAGACAACACTTTATATTACATATAGCATATTACAAAAGATCCAGAGAGCTTCCTCAGGCAGTGACGAATATTATACAGAAAGAACCAGAAAGATCCACTCGGAGTTACTTTAGAAGTACTACTATTAATATATGTATAAGGCTTGAAAGTACTACTATAGTATTATTCTACAGAAGTAGGTTCTAGATTCTAGGAGTTTTATTTCTATTCTATGCTTCAGCTTGTCTTCGATAGATTTCGGTAAGATCTTCGACTCCTTTGATCTCCCTTAGATATTTTCAACTCTTCAAGTGACTTATTTCCTAAAAACGTCATTGGTTTCTCCGAGATCTAGCAAGGGTTAAGAAGATACGTTGAGTACGAGCGTACTCAGCAAGTTCACTAAAGAGGAGTGTTTGATGCACTATCTACAGCCACAGACCATAGGTCATAGGCAATGCAAGTTTTAGTAAACATTTCTTCAAAGGTTGCTTTTATTCTGAAAAGCTATGTCCATCAGCCTTCACGGGTTTACTAGAACTTTCATGGAGTTCCTTTTCCGCAGCGTTCTCAGCTCCTTCCCGGAACAGGGAGTAACAAGTTACAGTTCTTACACTCCGCAGAGGTGCGTTACTTTACCCATGAGAGATCTTAGCTTTGTTGCACATCTGAGTTATAGGCTCGTTCACACTTCGTTGGTATGAGGCCCAGACTAAGATCCAAGCCAATCACTGTCCTTCTCCGCGACCCCGCATACACCACAACCGTTGGATGTCCAAACTCAAGGTAGACTTTTCCCCGTATAAAACGGCTATACCTTAGTTGGATACACACAACAACCATTAACACTAGATATCTGTCTTTTTGGAAGCCCAGATCCACGGTAGATTTCCCCCGTATAAAACGGCTATACCCATGATCTGCAACTTACAAATGCCCAGAACATTGTCCAATGCATGCGAAAGGGAGCCAATCCAGCTGACTTCTCCGTCCCATTCCAAATCTCATGGTTAACGCGTAATATACAGCGCAAGAATCACTGGCGACATTGGTTGTTAAGTCCTAGATAATATGTTCCTTTACCACCGGAACTTTCATAGTAGATTATTACCTCATGGTAAATAACCTATAAGCATATTATTATGAAAATAGTGTTTTCTGACCTTTTTCAAATGCAGCTGATGACAACACTGGATTTGTAAAATACTTTATAGAAAATAATCAAAGGACATGAGCAAGTGTGAACTTGCCTTTTGTGATTGCAAGATTATGCACTCACGGTCTTCGAGATAATAGAAGATCCAATATCTAAAATCAGCATCATTGGTCCGGTAAGGACTAATGTTTAAAGAAGCAAGATGCCATTATGCATAAGTAATGCTATGCAATTTTATAATTCCCAAAGTGAAACCCTTAGTATTTTGAATAAGTTGATCTTAGGTATCTTCTTTAAGATTGGGTTTATCTTTAAGTTTATTTCATAAGCAATGACATTGATAAAAAACTTAAGTGTTAACAATCCAAAATATACAAATATTGATAGAATAATGTGATTATAATTAATTGTTATCTGGTGATTGGGATAAAAAGTCCTTGAGTTGAGTTTTTAAGAGCTGAAGGAACTAATATAGACTTGTTTGTGTGAAGTGGCAAAAATAATAACATTTGAAGAAACTAGTATTTAGTTAAGGTTAATTAGTCTTAAGGTTTATTAGGTTTTACATTAGGGTCGGTGATGGTTATGAATGGAGTTAAGTTATCATATTTTAATTGACGATACAAGTGACTAGAGTTAACTTTAAAACATGAATAAACTTCAAATGAGATGTTTATTATTGTTTAGACCAAAGTTAACTATAAAATAAGAAGTGAATTGTAAGATATGATGAGTTTTAGAATAGCATCTAGTTTTAGGGTTTTGGCAAATATGATTAAGGATGATCCCTTTTAATTTAAGTGAAAGATAAATTTAATAATATGCAATTTATTAATGGGAGTATAATTAGATGATCTTACAAATTTATTTGAGTTTAGAGTCATTTTTAAGAGTGGTTGAGGGATGGATATTATTTACCCCCTTATACATGAGTGATATATAATATTTATTTAAAAGGAGTTTAATTTTCAATTTAAGATTTAAAAACATTTAAAGGCTAATAGTTATATTTAAGTTTTATTTCAATTATGTATTTAGACTTAGTAATCAAACTTTAAAGGTTTTAGTGTTTTATAAGAAAATGGGATTATTTCTTACTTAAGAAATAATTCTAAGAATTAACAAAGTGGTTATTTCATTTGATTAAAATAAGTAATGAGTTTTATTTATCTTAATTTTTTTTGAATAATATACATGGTATTTTCTAGTGGAATATACTTATTAAAGATCTTAAAAATGAATTTTATTTATTTTTAAGTCTTACCTTTATTTTTATAAAATTCTTCAAAGAATTAAGTGTCTTTAAATATTTGATTTATATTTTATTTGTAAAAACTCTAAGTTAGTATTTTTATAAAAAATTAAAGTTATTTTTATACACAAAAATGATTTTTATTTATTTTAAGGATTTTTCCTTATTTAATGAAATTTCACTTAAGATTTAATATTGTTTAATCTTTATCTGCATTTTATTAACTTAAATAAGTAAAGTTATATTTTTCTTAGGTGGGTATTATTTTTGTGTATTAAATATATTTTTATGATTTTTCTATAATTTTATATAGCTGGAACTGTTTAAAGGTTATTTTGGTAACTTATTTATTTTTCTTTTATTTCATTTCTTATTTTATTTTGAAATGGGCCTAGTACCCAACATTGGGCTAAATTGGCCCAGCAGAGGGGGTACTAGATCGGTCAAACCGACCCAGCCCATACTCACCTCATTCCCCTGAAGCTTATCTCCTACTCCGCCCTTTCTCCTCACGCTCCTGGGTGCTGCCATCGCCGGCTTGATTCCGGCGAGGCAGGCCGCTGCGGCCGCCTCTGTTGGCTGTCGGAGCTCCGCCTTCCCCAGACGAACCTTACCCTCCAACTCGATTTGAGAGTCTTGCCTCTAGCAGGTCATATCTGGCTCTCTCTGGTGCTAGGGTTTGTGGTGCCCGCGGCGCCGCCGTTCAACGGTGATGTGTTGGATGCTGCGGTTTGGCTACGACACTCGTAGCGCCGCAGATGTTGCTTGGACGGCTTGGCGCGGTGTAGGTGCTTAGGTGCCCACCATGCCGCAGTGCTGCTGCACTCGTGGACTCTGTTTCCTCTTCGGCGAGCTAGGACTCGCCCCAGGTAGGTGCTCCTTCTACCCCCCCTCTCTTCTCTGTGACCAGCCTTCATGCTTATAACTTTGATCCATGGTTATGTTGTGATGATCTACTGCTAGTGTTGGCAATATCACTAATTGTTCTATGGTCCTCATGTGTTGTGAAATTGGTATGCTAGCTCTGTTTAGAGTTTTGATTCAAAATAATTGTCCTTGATAATTAGCATGTACACATGAGAATGTGCTTTGAAATATAGGAGATGCTTTTCTGGGTTGTTTAACCTGGCATAGTAATTTCTAGAGTTCATGTGCAAAATCTGGTATTGCTATGGTTGTGTGCTGCTGACCTTTTACTAGTGGGGTTTCCTTTATCTGGATAAGTAAGGGTACAGTTTCTCCTGGTATCCTTGGCTCTACTATAATCTTGATACCATGGTGATGTTGAAATTTGAACAGTGCATACATTTTATAGAATTCATATGACAGTATGAATTCAAATGAGTTGGCCATAGTCTCAAATAAATATATATTTGTTAAGTGATTTAACTCTGATTCTTCATTCAGTATGAATTTAAGCTTATGCTGCTAGTATGGTAGAAAGGAAATATGATGGATTGATTCCTAAATCTTTTGGAGGAATAAATGATTGAGTATATTTGCTACCCTGGAATCATTTGCTTGGTGACTGCTTTAATTACTTCCTAACCTACTATCAGCAAGACAGTGTTCACATGGTTACTAGTTGTTGGTTAAGTAAAAGATGATTTTGTGCTGAGGAGGATCCTGAATGGCCCTAAATGATCTCTGCTAACTAGCACCTGAACCAAGTATGCACAATTGTGCCTGGTTATCACTGTTGTGATTAGCTGTGTGGAAAATATGATTAAGTTGATAATCTTCTAGCTTCCATTATGTTGAGCAGTGAATACATATCTATCTGATTCCTAATGTTTATTTTTAGGAAAATGATTTGAATGAGACCCTTAATCTGGACATTGTTGGTGAATGCTAAACTGTAGCCTAAGTTGGCAAACCCAGGATCTAGTGGCACTTGTGGCTAGGTTGCTACTGAGGTGCTTCCCACATTTTGATTATGCCCAGTATTAGCCAGCTAGTAAGTGTGACAGCTCTGCTGCTTGGCTATACCTTCTCCTTGCTTTAGACTAGGTCAAGGATGCAAAGACTGAGACCTAGGCTTGGGATGATTGTATTAATGATATTTTTTTTGGTTGAGATCCTACTATTGTGGTGCCTCACCTGGGAGTGTGCACAGTGGTATGATCATAGTGTATATGAACTGATGCCCTTGCCCCTGCTAATGATGCAAAGGTTGAGGCCCTAATGATGATTGAAACAGATGCTACAGTTTTATCCTTTCTAACTCAATGATGAGACTAGCATAACACTTCTATGTTAGTCTGAGAGTTCTCCATTTTTTCCCACTAACACATATGCTCTAAAAGATGAAATGAGCATGTGTTGTTACTATTATAAGTTGGTAACCTGATATGCAGAGTAGATTAGCTCGACTTGGTGAGATTGTGGATAAGCTACAGTTGCTCTTGATCTACTGCTGTTATTGTCTTGCCCTTGTGATGGATCTTGATTGATTCATGTCCATTCTGCTGGATATTAATCTTTCCTTGGTACATCTGGCCTTGGTTTCCCCTTGTCCTAGCTCTAGGATGGCTCCTGGGAGAAACCAGAGCTATGGTGGTGTGGTTTGACACTCTGGTGGTAATGTTGTGTGAATGTGTTGTGGAGTGTGGGCAGGTACTTGTTGGCTATGGCTGTTTCCTTCTTATCTGGTTTCCTGGTTAGCTGTGGTGTTGACAACTCACAACTGCATGTGGTGATAGT
Source organism: Avena sativa (assembly GCA_916181665.1). Taxonomy (NCBI): domain Eukaryota; kingdom Viridiplantae; phylum Streptophyta; class Magnoliopsida; order Poales; family Poaceae; genus Avena; species Avena sativa. Next base: position 295,027,489 of record OV702296.1, read on the forward strand.
GTTGCCTGTGAGTTTGCCTGGTATGGTCCAGGAACCTTCTCCTTGTCCAGGTTTCATCTGGGAGATCTTTTTGCCCTGAATGTGTTCAGCTAATTTGGTATTATCTAAAGTTGAGCTATATTTTTGGATGCTGCCAAGTGGAAGCTTGATTCTTTTACTATTTTATCAAGGTGAAACTTGCCCCTTTTTGACCTATGATGTTGTGTTGAGGTCATTAGATAGAACAAGAACAGATACTACACTTGTTCCATTTCAAATCACTCAATGATGAGCTTAAGCATATCATTAGTATGCTAATTCTGAGAGTAATCTAATCCCAAAACTAACCCATGTATTTTATTTTTTAGTTGTTTGTTTTTGCAGGAACCATCTAGGGTAAAGGATACAATATAAAGAAGTAGCTTAGGAACAATAGTTTAGGATTTCTCTTTTATATAAATATATGTAATTTCTTTTCTGATTAGATAATGTTGAGATATTGTAATTTATATTCTGTTTGAAAATTTGTAAGAACATTGTACTGTTGTATTTTATTCAATAAAGTTTACTTATTTTCTTCTTATTTTACAATTATTTTGTAAAAACAAAGTCATATATATATTTTGTTGTATTAAGAATTCTTTTAGTTATTTAAATAGTGTAATTCTTTTTTTTCTACTTATTTGTTTCCTAATACTTTACTTTTATTTATTCATTGTAAAAATTCAATGTAATACTATAGGTATATAATCCATAGAATCCTTTTTATATCATTTTCTGTAATCATTTCATTTCAAGTTATTAAATATTTCTAAATCCTATTTGTGAACTTTTATAAATTCTTTTGAATTTCATATTTGAAATTCAAATACATGTTTGAACAAAATTTCCTTGAAACAAAGAATTCTGCAAAGGTCATGTCGAAATCTATCGTACTTGCCCCGAAGTTTCCTTCAGTACAAGAGAGACCCCGATCCCTCTATAGCTCTTTTTAGTTTTGCGTGAAAATTTTCCGGATTTTCTTATGCATAAATGCAATGCACAAACCTGTGTCCTCTCTATTTCTAGGTGCTAAATCCTGGAATGTTACACTTGCTACACTCGGCATGGATGGTGCCCCACCGCTTGGAGAGGGAGAGATTGTTTTTATCACTAAAGAAGGCGTCCTTCCCGAATTTCCTATGCTCATAGAAGAATATGCCCACCTTTGTCTAATAGGCAAAGCCCTTTTGCTCGGCGCCGCATAGTGGATCTGTGAAATCTCTATCCATGTCTTGCATAGGAGCTTGTCCTCGGTGGGGATGTAGCCCGCGGTTCGTTGGCTCACCTTCTTGTCGTCGACAGAGGCCGCAAGTGAAGCGGCCAACGACGTGGCCGTGACCCCCTTGCCCATGGACGTGCCATCGTTTCCAAACAATGCCCCGTCCACAATGTTGGAAGCATCTTTTTGCATCTCCGTCTCAGCCTCGACGTCGTCGGCATAGCCGCTGCCACCACCCTCGTTGATCATGTCGTGGAGAGCGTCCTCGCCGTCGTTGCCCATGAAATCCTACAGCCAATTTGGCCATCACAAAGCGGCGGAAGCAGTATACTGGCAAAGTGGCAATGGCGAAGAAATATGGCAACCATACCACGTTGTCCGTGGCTGGCGGCTTGGCTCGCATTTTGCCAAACAGGTTGACTGGCGTCGGCATGTTCGCGACAGAGATGGACCATCGCTTTATCGACGCCTCCGGGGTCGCGTCCGCAGTGGATGGAGTGCGGTTCAGGTCGATGGCGGGCTCTCCCGCCTCCGACGACACCGTGCGGGAATGGTTGAACCGGGACAACTAGTGGCCTCCAAGCGAGGGTGTGTGCGGCCCTGTCGTCCTGGGATAAGCTGGTGGTCGGCCGCTAGGCGTGGAAGTGACGAAGCTGGTAGAGGACATGTTGGGCGTGGCCAGGCCGGTAAGAGAGACCGCACCGCCGAAAGCGGCGGTCATCGCCTCCTGCTTGATTATGTTGACGACGTGCTTGGCGGCATTCAGTGTCTGCTCGTTGGCGTCGACCCTGTTCTGGGTGGCAAGCAAGCGTTCGTTCTCCTTCCGGCGCTCCTTCTCGAGCCTAGTAGCGACGAGTCGAGCTCTCGCCTCTTCTCGTCGGCCAGCGCGCTTGCCCGACTCGACTTTCCGCTCCTCCGATGTCTGCTCCTTGCGGGCTTTTTCGGCCGACCGCCCTTCTTGGTGGCAGGAACGCCGGAGGGCGCAGCATCAACCATGGCAGCGGGTCCATCGCCTTCCCTCTCGCTCCCGCCAGTGGAAATTTGGGAAAGGTTTTTGAAGGAAGAAGTGATGTGGTTTCTATGATAATAGTGGGAGGGACCGTCAAAGATAAAGGGAGAACACACGAGGACAAGCGCATTGTCCAGGCCGACGCAACTGTTGTCCAGATTTGATGCACTTCGAGCCGGACGCGTTTGTTCGGATGGGTCAAGCCACTTAGGTGTCGCGTGGACAATTTCGGATACACTCGAACGTGATAGGTCCGGTGAAAATGCTCAGCTTAGTCAAATGGCGCGGTGTCCGTCTACTAGTATGTACTCCCTTCGTTTCAAAATATAAATGTTTTAGCTTTGTGAAGCAAATATATCTAGACTACTTAGTATATAGGTTCACTCATGTTTTAAGTGAATCTACATACTAAAATAAGTTTAGATACATTTTTTTCATAAACTTAAAACATCTTATATTTTGAAACAGCGGGGAGTACTGGGAGGCCAATCCTGAATTAGTTTAATGAAAGAGACTAGATGTGTGTCCCCGAAAAAAATGAGACTAGATGTGTCGCCTTGTCGAGGTTTTTGGACTGTGCTATGTTCAGACCGGTCTGAAAAAGTACAAACCTGGCGGACGTTTCAACCGAAGTTCCAGACTCGCTTCGTCGTGGGAGTCCAATAATTCCTGAGTTTCTATCGCTAAACGACAAGATTTTTGATTAGCCAGCTCAATTCACATGCGAAAATTCAAAAAGCTTTATATCTCAAACCTTTATCTGATTTTAGATCCGTTTTCACCGTTGAGCTAGTCGCGACGAGATCTTCGAAACTAGATCCCATGTTGATATGTTTCGATGATGTTTTTTCGGGCCAAAAAGTTATCCACCCCGTAACATATGAGTTATCAAGGTCATAGTATATAAGTTATCCACTCTATAAACATGTTGTGTGGAGACTCTTTTACTTAGATGCAAGAAAAGTATCCGGTAATTCTGAGAATTACATAACTTGGTGGACGTTTCGATAGCCTGCACGAGTGTCCCACATGCATGTTCTGGCTAAATAACACGATATTTTTTGCCATAAAAGTTATCTACTGGTGACAGTATAGTTATGCAGCTCCAGCACGTAAGTTACCTACAAGATATCAACCACTACAAAAAATTACCTGTAGATAGAATATAAAATTTATATACTGGATAACTTATATGTTTCAAGGTTGATAACTTACATACTATGACATGGATAAATCACGTGTTAGGGGTGGGTAACACGACCTTTTTAATCCCAAAAGTTATCCATGAGTAAGACGAGAGTTATCCAAGCTTTAGCATGTAAGTTATCCATCCAAATAACTTACGATATAATAAACGAGATCTTATGCCCGATCCAACCATCACCATAAGTCATAGTGGATAATATAACACACAAAGAATAGTCCAGCGGCACGGTTTTATCGTCCGTCGCTACTATCGTGGCTAAAATACGTGTGGCAGACAAGATTTCATAGGGCAAAAAATATAAAATTTATCCATATGAGAAATGTAAAAACGTCTCTGCCCAACCGTTTATATGATGGATAACTTATATGTTACAAGATGGATAACTTATATATTATGACATGGATAACTCATATGTTAAGGGTGGATAACCTTTTGGTCCAAAAATTTTTCCTCCGAAACATGTCAACATAGGATCTAATTTCGAAGATCTCGTCGCGACTAGTCCAACGGTAAAAACGGATTTTCAATCGGATACACGGTTTAAGCTACAAAGCTTTTTAAATATCCGGTTTTCTATATTAAATGCTGATGTCAACCGTTTTAAATTATAATGCATGCACGCGTCCGTCGGAAATTAACATCCACCAACCGGTCTAATGTTAGAAATCCCGTTTTTTTTTTACCTGTCGTCGAGATTTTAGCTTTGCTCCAACACGAAGGTGTCGCCTTGTCGGACGGACACCTAGGAAATGGTGTTTCCAAGTTTGCTCGAACCTTCTAGCGGCAAAACTGTAGAGACGGCCCCACAGATTCCCTTCCCATTCTCACGCAAAATACCGGAAACACCCCTCGCCGTTTGGTGTGCAGCCCTGCTCTTATCCTCTTCATTCTTCTGTTTTCCCCTGTTTACCCTCCTCTCGAGGGCGGCGGCGAGGCCAGGCCACCGATCACCGCATTGCCTACTTCTTCCCGGCTTCCCCGCTCGTCTCGGACTCCCACCCCACCGCCCTCGAACTCGAACCCTCTCCGCAGGCACAACACGCCTCTTCCCAAACCGAAGCACGCCAGCTCGAAGGAGCTCTTCTCTGCATGCTGGAGTGGAGATCCATGTGAACCTGCTCGACTGCGTCTACTGACGGCTGGTGACGAGCACTAACTTGCTTGCATTGTTCTAGGGTTTTTTTATTTCGCATTTTCCTTGCTGTGAGGATTCTAATTCAAATGTTTCTATCTGGAAATGGACGCTCCGGTTCATCCAGTTTGCTGCGCGGTGGAGTACTCGTAGCAGTTCATTTTACAAAACAGACTGTTGGTTCAACTTCAACTTCAAGGTAATGCCCACCTCTGGTGCCATCTACGTCTTCACCAGCTTTAGATAGATAGTTTGACTGAACTGTCCTGGATCATGAGCTTCCAGGAAAAGGACTGATTGGATCGTAAGAAGAGTTCGAACTTCAAAGGGTGTGAATCCGATAACAGCTTCGGCATTTGGTCCATCCGTGTGGATTCAGAGTGATATTTTTCTGATCACCTTTCGAATAAATTGTTTGTTCAAGTTCAAGGTAGTGCCCACCTCTGGTACTGTTTGTCTTCACCAGCTTTGGATAGAAAGATTGACTGATCTGTTTTGAAAAGGACTATTGGCTCATAAGTAGAGGGTTCCAAGGGCGTAAATCGGATAATCAGCTGGGATTTTTTTGGCGGCACCATGGATGCTGCTCACGGCATAGAGTCTCTGGCTGGGGATGGCCGGCATCATCTTACCCGCAGCCTTGGACCGGCGTTGCTAATCTCAGTGGGGTATATTGATCTCGGGAAGTGGGTGGCGGCGCTTGATGCCGGGGCTCGCTTTGGGTACGACCTCGTGCTACTCGTGCTTCTTTTCAATTTCGCGGCGGTTCTGTATCAGTATATGTGCACTTGTATCGGCATGGTCACCGGGAAGAATCTTGCACAGGTACCAATTCATAATTTTTTTTGAATGGTCAATTCATAATTTCTTTCTTGCTGTTCCTGTATAGCTAGGTCCATATTCTCATACTTCTCAGCAAAACACAGTGGCTCGTTATTTGGGTAGGATCAAATATAGTTATAGAGATTGTAGGAAGATAAGCGTCCCCTATTCTGAAGCTTAAAAAATCTCTCTCAAATATCACAATGTGAAAAGACACTGTTACTGGTAGGAACAGCTTGCCTACCCGGTCTAGGACGTAGGTTATAGGGACAGGAGAGGGCTATGCGGGCGTGGAGGCGAGGACGCCGGCGTGCTGGCGCCGTCGCGAGGGAAGGAGGCGGCGGCTGGGGTTGCAAGACCGACTCCTTGAGGAGTCGGCAACAAATAGATTGTTTATTGCTTAATTCTGAAAATCCAATTACAACTCTTATTTATAATAGAAATAGGATAATTGGGCTAAGCCCCTAACTAGGCCTGGCCGGTGGGCCTCTGCCGGCGATAGACCAGGCCGGTCATAACATCTCTCCCCGCCTGCGCAAACAGCTCGTCCTCGAGCTGGTAGTCTGGATAATGCAGCTGGAAGTCGTCGCGTGGTTCCCAAGTTGCCTCCTCTGCTGAAAGGCCCTCCCACTGCACCAACAAATACCAAACATCCCGGCGCATCTGCGCCCGAAGCACCTTGGCCGGGCTGGGGAGCAGGCGGCCCTCGGCTGTCGGTGGCAGCGGTGGCATGACAGCTGGTGGCGCGCCACGGTAGGGCTTGAGCAGCCCCACATGGAAGACGTCGTGAATACGCGCCCCGGCAGGCAGCTGAAGACGATAGGCCAGGGTCCCAATACGCTCCAGGATGAGGAAGGGCCCCGCGTACCGAGGGCCGAGCTTGCGCTTCGCCCGCGGATCTAGGGACTGGTGTGAGCGGTGCATGAGGCGCAACCACACCCAGTCGCCCACCGCGTACTCCACCTCGCGATGGTGGCCGTCATAGTAGTGCTTGGCGACCTGCTGGGCCTGGATAAGGCGTTGCTGTACCTCGGCAAGCATCTCATCTCGGTGACGGAGGAGCTCGCCGGCAACCTCTGTCCGTGCCGTGGCCGCGTCCACCGGTAGGATCGGCGGAGGTGGCCTACCATAGACCACCTCAAATGGCGTAGCGCGCAGGGCGGAGTGGTAGGAGGTGTTGTAGCAGTACTCCGCCCACGCAAGCCAATCCACCCAAGCACGGGGTCGATCACCTGTAACACAGCACAAATACATCGCAATCACCTTGTTAACCACCTCGGACTGGCCGTCCGTCTGAGGGTGGAACGCCGTGCTGAAACGGAGTTTGACCCCCGCCATGCGGAAGAGATCCCGCCAGACATGCCCCGTGAATACCGGGTCCCGATCACATACGATCGACGAAGGGAACCCGTGTAGACGGACGATGCCATCGAAGAACGCGCGGGCCACCGACGCGGCCGTGTAGGGATGGCCGAGCGCGATGAAGTGGGCGTACTTGGAGAAGCGATCGACCACCGCGAGAATGACGGACTTGCCCCCCACTTTAGGGAGGCCCTCGATGAAGTCCATGGAGATGTCGGCCCAGACCTGCGCGGGCACATCGAGCGGCTGCAACATGCCGGCTGGACGCAGCGTCTCCGTCTTGTTGCGCTGGCACGTCTCACACGAGCGCACCCAATCCTGGACCATGGCACGATCTCTAGGGAGGTAGAAGTCAGCGCGGAGGCGGTGAAGGGTCTTTTGGACACCCTCATGACCCGCAGAGTGAGCCATCAAGAGCACCTGGTGGCGTAGGTCGTCGTGGTCGGGCACGAACACCCGGCGCCCATGGAGAAGCAGTCCGTCGGCGAGGCGCCATGGCTCGTCCAGCTCACCCGCGTCAAGCTGCTGCCGCGGGAGCTGGGCATCTGGCGCTGTCGCGGTAGCCTGACGGATGAGGTCGAAAAGGGCGAAGGAGGGCCCCGAACGGATGCACAGCAACCGCCCCTCCGAGGCGACCTCAGCGTCATCGGGCTCGGCGTCGCGGCGAGACAGGGCGTCGGCCGCGGTGTTGAGACGTCCCGGGCGGTACTCCACCGTGAAGTCGAAGCCGAAGAGCTTGCTGATCCACTGGTGCTGCGGCACCGTCGACAGCCGCTGATCCAGGAGGAACTTGAGGCTGTAGTGGTCGGTGCGCACCCGGAAAGAACGCCCCCATAAGTAGGGTCGCCAGTGGCGCACGGCCTGCACGAGGCCAATGAGCTCCTGCTCGTATGCGGCGAGCTTGAGGTGGCGGGCAGCGAACGGCCTGCTGAAGTAGGCGAGAGGGCCGTCGCCCTGGTGGAGAACAGCACCGAACCCCGCTCCCGACGCGTCGCAGTTGACGACGAATGGCCGGTCGAAGTCCGGCATCTGGAGCACGGGGCCCGTCGTGAGGGCCCCCTTCAGAGCCTCGAACGCCATGGTAGCCTCGTCGTCCCAGGTGAAGGCATCGCGCTGCAGCAGGCGCGTGAGGGGCGAGGCGATGAGGCCGAAGTCCCGGATGAACTTCCTGTAGTAGCCGGCGAGGCCCAGGAACCCGCGGAGGGCGCGCGGCGAGCGCGGCGTCGGCCAGGCAGCCACGGACGCCACCTTGTCCGCATCCATCGCGACCCCGTCAGCGGTGATGACGTGGCCGAGGTAGGCCACTGAACTCGTCGCGAATGAGCACTTCGAGCGCTTGAGGTGAAGGTGATGCGCTCGAAGCTCGTTGAAGACGATGGCGATATGCTGGAGGTGCTCCGCCCACGACATGTTGTAGATCAATATATCATCAAAAAACACCAGCACGAACCGGCGTAAGTACGGGCGGAGGACGTCGTTCATCAGGGCCTGAAAGGTCGCCGGCGCGTTGGTGAGGCCGAAAGGCATCACCACGAACTCAAAGTGGCCATGATGCGTCCGGAATGCCGTCTTGGCAATGTCCTCCGGGTGCATGCGCACCTGGTGATAGCCCGACCGAAGATCGAGCTTGGTGAAGAACCGAGCCCCGTGGAGCTCATCGAATAGCTCGTCGACCACCAGAATCGGGAACTTATCCTTGAGTGTCACGGCGTTGAGGGCGCGGTAGTCAATGCAGAAGCGCCACGTGCCATCCGACTTGCGGACAAGCAGCACCGGTGCCGAGAACGGCGACGTGGAGATCCTGATGATGCCAGCGGCTAGCATGAGCGCGCACTGACGCTCCAACTCGTCCTTCTGCAGCTGTGGGTAGCGGTAGGGTCGTACCGCCACCGGGGCCGTGCCTGGCAGGAGGTGGATACGGTGGTCACATTCCCGTGGGGGCGGTAACCCTTGCGGCTCCTCGAAGATGTCGCCATGCTGCTGCAGTAGATGGGTCAGCAGGGGTGCTCGGCGTCGTCCTCCCCGGAGACGAGCTGTAGCTGGGGGGCGGGAGCGGCTCCCCCGATGCCCTCCCAACGGATGCGGCGACCCTGGCGCCAGAACGTCATCGTCAGGGCGTCGAAGTCCCAAAGGATGGGACCGAGCGTCCGGAGAAAATCGACGCCAAGGATGAAGTCGAAACAGCCCGTCGATGCCGGCGCACGTGATGGAGAAGTGCTCGTCGCCGATGGTGAGGGGCACGTGCTGGACCAGTCCGTGGCACTGAAGGCGGTCACCGTTGGCCACGGTCACGCGGAGGTGATCCCCCCCGGTCGGCTAAAGGGCGAGGCGGCGCATGGTAGCGGCGGGCATGAAATTATGAGTAGAGCCCGTGTCCAGCAACGCCACCAGGGTCTCGCCATGAATAGTGACCGGTAGAAGCATCGTCCGCTCGTGGCGGATGCCGACCAGTGCGTGGAGCGAGACGACGAACGCCTTGGCGGCTGGGGGAGCCGGCTCGGTCGGCTCCTGTGGGGCCAACGCGTCGGCCGCCTCGGGTGGCCCGTCCACGTCGTCCGCGTCGACCGTCTCCAGGTAGAAGAGGCGCGGGCACACGTGGCCGGGTGCGTACGGCTCGTCGCAGTTGAAGCAAAGGCCCAGGCGGCGACGTTCGAGCTGTCCGGCCGGTGTGAGACGGCGGAACATGCGGGTAGCCGCGGGGGCGGGGCTCGCTGGTCCGGTCGGTGCAGGGCGGGTGGCGGGCGCGACCGGAGGCAGCGGACGAGTGGGGCGTCCGCCGCGGGCCGAGGGCGCCGGTTGCACCGCCTGGGCGCGCCGCTCGTAAGCGCGCCAAGTGCATCGCCGTCTGAAGGTCCTGCGGTGCCTGGAGCTCCACGTCCACGCGGATGTAGTCGGGGAGGCCGCCGACGAAGAGCTCCGCGCGCTGCTGTCCCGTCACCCCGGGAGCGTGGCACGCGAGGGCCTGGAAGCGGTCGGCGAAGTCCTGCACCGTGTTGGTGAAAGGCAAGCGCCCCAGCTCCGCCAGGCGGCTGCCACGAATCGGGGGGCCGAAACGGAGGAGGCAGAGGTCGCGGAAACGGTCCATGGGGGCATGCCGCCCTCGTCCTGCTCGAGCGAGTAGTACCACGTCTGGGCGGCGCCACGGAGGTGATACGAGGCGAGCCAGGTACGATCCGACGCGAGTGTGCGCTGACCGCGGAAGAATTGCTCGACTGGTTGAGCCAGTTTAGCGGGTCGTCCACGCCGTCGTACGCGGCAAACTCGATCTTGGCGTAGCGCGGGGGAGTCGGTGCGGCGGCGCCCTGGCCTTGGTGAACCGCATGACCGGTGTAGGTCTCCGCGCCGCGGGAGTAGGCCGGCGCCGGAAAGGAGGGCATCGGAGGGTTCCCCGCGGTCGTATAGACGGGTGGGGAAGGCCCCGACGGGCGCGTGTAGCTCGGAGGAGGATCGGTCGCCGTCACCCAAGCAGGGAGCGGCGAGGGCGATGGCGGAAACGGCACCTGCTGGATGGGGAGGCCCTGGGGGAGGACGCTGGGGGCCGGCTGCCACGGCGCCCATGGGTACGACGCGGCTGGGGTCGGGGCGGACACGCCCTGGGAGGGCTGCCACACCGATGTGGAGGGTAGGGTGGGGGCGGCACGGGCAGCCCTTGCGTCCCTTGCAGGAAGAGGCGGATGCCGTGGACTGCGGTGGCGAGATCGCGGATGGCCGTCGAGACCTCCTGTTGTGAGAGTAGGGGGGCGGCGTCGGCGGCCTCCGCCATGGGCGCCGCGACGCCCGTGGAGGGCGGCGCGGAGGTGGGCGGTTTGGGCGGCGGTGAGGAGGTGGTGGTGGCTGGAGAAGACGACATGACCGAACAAGGACAATCTGATACCAAATTGGTAGGAACAGCTTGCCTACCCGGTCTAGGACGTAGGTTATAGGGACAGGAGAGGGCTATGCGGGCGTGGAGGCGAGGACGCCGGCGTGCTGGCGCCGTCGCAAGGGAAGAAGGAGGCGGCGGCTGGGGTTGCAAGACCGACTCCTTGAGGAGTCGGCAACAAATAGATTGTTTATTGCTTAATTCTGAAAATCCAATTACAACTCTTATTTATAATAGAAATAGGATAATTGGGCTAAGCCCCTAACTAGGCCTGGCCGGTGGGCCTCTGCCGGCGATAGACCAGGCCGGTCATAACAGTTACCTTTTGATGCTTATAGGTTCTTCTTGTAAGATACTGCTTTGTATTTTCTACATTTTCATGTCCACCATCTTATTCTTACTTGTTATGCTTTTACATGAATTTCAAGATTTCCCGCCAGGAGTACAGTCGGTTTATATGTGTTGGCCTTGGTCTCCAGGCAGCATTGTCTTTGTTTACATCAGAATTAACCATGGTACGTGTACGAACTCCAGACAAATCTGTTTTTTTTTTCTTTTTGGAATATCTATTTTGCCTTGTTATGGGTATTGGCTTGTAAGTAGTTCATTCCCTTGTGACTTCCGAATTTCTAACATTTTGTCTGTTCAGATCGCAGGCATAGCAGTCGGATTCAACCTTTTATTTGATATCGATGATCTTATCACAGGCCTTATTTTTTCATGTGTTGTAATCAATCTGCTGCCATATCTTCTCACCCCTAGGGTGAGTTTATTATTCACCCTGGAACTATTACTGATAACTCTTAAAAGGTTAACTTGCTCTAACTCCTCCCAAGACCCTATGTATTGACAGATTATGTCTGCTCATCTTAGGACAAGAGGATGGCTGGAACGTTAAATGCCTGCATAGCAGGCTTTACGATTCTTTGTTTTGTGCTTGGTTTACTAATCAGTCAACCAGAGATTCCTCTCCATGTGAATGTGATGTTCCCAAAGTTGAGTGGTGAAAGTGCTTACTCCCTGATGGCACTCCTGGGTGCAAACGTAATAGTGCACAATTTTTATGTTCACTCATCAGTTGTTCAGGTATTGTTCCAGTGTCTCGTGCTCATGCGTAGTTAAAATTTCCATATATTTGGATTTGCATTGAAGGTCGACTGGCAGTTTCAGATTGTCTCCCATTAGGGGTTATGTGGCTATATGTTGTAACCTGTGTTGATATATGGAGCACTTGGCATGCATGCTTTGTCTGTAACATTCAATAGTTTCAGGTACAGATTATGCCATTGACATTGCTGAATACATAGTAAAAATTGTTCATCACGAAAAGGGGTTAATTATCTTTAAGAAAACTCGTTGGTGGGCTTCTGGCTTTGCGCCTGTGTTTGGTGTCATATCTCAAATAGTTTATGCATATCATTTTATTTGTTAGAAGTATAGGGAACAGTGTTTCAATTACACTTCTATGTGTCATATTTTATGTTCAAGGGTGGGGGTGAGTGGGTCCATTATGGTTCCATCCTCATAAGCATAAACTATATAGAAAATTGGATGGGGTCACCCAAAAGTTCATGAGATGATTAGTTTTGTTTCCGATAAAGGGCCTTTTTATTAAACTCACAGCCTCATATTGAGGCGACACAACCATATAGAGTTCACACCTGGCCTTTGCATATCCAGGATGCACACAGCCACAAAACACACACACTCTGAAAGAAGGCAAATATAGACACCTATGAGATGATCAGTTGATCACATGATAGCATGAAGCAGTGATCCATTGATCCAGCATCAACATTCCCATTCTTACTAATACAGTTTAAATGTTCGAAGATGTTATGTCTCACATAACCAGCTGCCGATGCTGCATTTTGTTAGACAGGATAACAAAGCATCGAGTTTCAGACACCTGTTTTCTGTTTGTGACAAGCGTGGAAGCTCGACTTGTATGGGGCAATCATATGGGTTTAGGAAAACAGAGGACACCTTGTGCTAAGTACTACCCACAATTATCTTTAGTTCTGTAGTTTACCTTTACATTTTATCAAATTCTAACCAATATAGGAAAAGAAAAGTTGTAACAAACACTATCATGTGTTCCTTATTGTCTCCGATACTATTCTTCTAAATACCCAATAAGAAATGTAAAACTGAGATACGTCGACAAATATGGATAAAGCAGTGGTGAATTGTCAGTTGTCACTAACTGGCCTACACGCCCACGTACCAATGCCTGAACTTTTTTAGTTGAGATTTGATTAGAATATGACCTCAGAAGTGTATTTAAATAGAAAGTATCTTTAGGAGGCAAGGTCTTTGACAAAAGACCCACTTAACTTCATAATATTGCCTCTGCCAGAAAATGGTACTGCATGTACTCATGACTCATGAGAAGTCACATGGAGTGGTTCCTAAGTGACCGATGCTAGGAAAACCAGAAATTGGACATTTTGTGCCTTTTTATTATGATCGAAGGGCCTGAGGCCAAACTTCATTAAGGTAGAAAGGAGAATATGCGGTTACAAGGTCGTGACTGGAATCGGCTGAGGTAGCCGAGTAACAGCCACAAACACACAAAAGTTAAAAAACTCTTGGTCTTAGGCACAGCAAAACTACCGCTAGCTCACAGACACTCAAAAGGCGATGACACACCCAGCTGCTCTCCAGGTGCGCAGGTCCTCGATGATCAGCTCAAAGACCCTCTCAACAGTGCTAAATTGCTGGTGAAAGATAAGCGTTCCGTGCCTTGTTACTTCTTCTGGGCTACGACTTCTGCCTCCTGGGCTACACCCTTTGTACATTCCCCTACCCCTCTCTCCAAGTCGAAGACGCAGAATGGTAGTGAATAGAGAGAAAGATTCTTCTGATTTCTTGTTCCTGAAAATATTCTATCTATCTCCTAGACGCCATAGAGAATTGAGAATTTTCATGTCTTTCAATTCTCGTACTCGTAATTGGAAAGTAGTCTGTACACATTTTCCCTTTGATAAAATTTTACTGCCAGGACCTCCTCTACAGTTTTCAGTTCAAAAATAAAAATTTGTACAAGACATCAAGGTAGTTCCAATGTACTTTCTATGCTGTACTCGGTACTCCATGGATGAGATGCTGATTTATGAATTAAACCATTTCAATTTTATTCCTGCTCATTTGTGTTACCATTTGATATTAATTCAGATAACACATATGCAGGTTCAGAGAAGATCTCATGTTCTTAACCTTAGTGCCATGTTTCATGACCACCTATTTTCTATATTGTTCACTTTTACTGGGGTTTTTCTTGTGAACTATGTTCTGTTGAGCTCAGCAGCAGTAGAATCTAGTCACAATACGTTCGTCACCTTTCACGATGCTGTAGAGCTAATGAGCCAGGTCTGTCTATCAAGTTTTTACAGCAGCATCTGACTCTTAGAATTACAAATATATCTTTTGGAGTTCTAAATGTATGTTGAATCTCTTCCTGAGTTCCTCTGGATTCTTGTTTTCTGCAGATATTTACGAGCCCCATGGCACCACTTGTATTGCTAGCGATTCTTCTCTTTTCGAGCCACATCATCTCATTGACATCCGTTCTCGCTAGCCATGCGGTTACGGAGAGTTTCTTTGGTGCGAACCTGTCTCTTACAGTGCATCATGTGTTTCTTAAGGTTCTTGCAATGGTTCCTACCATCTATTGTGCAAAAGTAGCAGGCTCTGAAGGGATATACCAGTTACTCATTCTATGTCCAGTAATCCAAGCTATGCTCCTTCCTTCGTCTGTTATTCCTGTTTTCCGTATTGCGTCATCAAGGTCAATAATGGGCAACTACAGGATATCCTTATATGTTGAAATATTTGCCTTTCTTGCATTTCTTCTCATGTTGTTTACAAATATCATTTTTGTGGCGGAAGTCCTGTTCGGTGACAGCACCTGGACAAATAACCTGAAAGGGAACACTGAATGCCCTGTGATAATTACACACACTGTTATTGTCCTAATGTCTTGTGCAGCTATTGCTTTTGCACTCTTCGTAGCTGTTACTCCACTAAAGTCAGCAAGTAATGAAGCTGAAACTCGGGAGTTCTCCATGCACTCTCATAGAGAAGCATTGGACACTAGTCATCACAGAGAAGATACTTCTCTGGAATATGATGCACATGAAGAGATTCAAAGGTATTCTACTGATGTTGTTCCAAGGGATTCACTGAAAAGTTATGAGAAATCAGCTTTGGAGCATACTGACAATTCTGAAACCATTGCAGAATCTGATAATGGGACTCAAAAGTCAACTGCTTACACGGCGGCCATTCCCAAGGCTGAACCCTTAACATCTAGCAGCCTCAAGGAGTCAAAATCAATTGTTAGGGTTGACTTTACGGAGTCAAAGCCAAATGTCTCTACTCCATTTGTGGTAGAACAAAGCTCAGCAGAGAACATCCAAACGAAGAGCACAACTGAAAAAGATGTTAAGCTCGAAGCAGATGTTTGCACAGACAAAGATAATGAGACTTCCCATAATGTGAAATCCGATAAGTCCGCTGGAGGCGAGGCACACTCTTTATCCTCCAGTGATCCACCATCCCTTACTATGAGCGGGTACAAAGACACTGCTGCTGTGAATGGCAGTGGCAGCCTCTCAAAGCTGCCTGGTTTGGGCCGTGCTGCAAGGAGGAAGGTTTGCAGAAATTCTGGACAGATTCGGGGGGCATCTTTCTGATTTATCACGGTAAGCTGACACAAGAAGCTAATTGTGAAAATGCCTTCCTTTTGCTTCGACTGGAACTGAGAACAGATACCCAAAATATTGAAGCTTCAAAGAGCCCCTTGACAAGAGATGTAGTGTGAGGATCACATACCTCATGGGATTCAGTGTACCATAATAAGGAATTCTCTGGTCTAGACTTGTCTTTTGGCCTTCAGATGGGTGCCAATGGGGTCATCAACCTGGTCTCAGGGCATGCATTTGCCTAACACGGACACTCTTGAGTTCAAGCAGCACCTTACTTGACCCAAATGCAAAGTCCTACACGAACTATGATGATGTGGCGCCTTACTCTGATAACCAGTTCTATCAGCGTGCTACGATTCATGGGTATCAGCTAGCAAAGTATCCAAAAGGTACAAATGGTTCAGGTTCTAGCATTCCACTGGACACACGGAGACATCCTATATCTTCCGTATGTGCTGGTTCTAACTATGCTGCCGCTGCTATTCATGCTAGTAACCAAAATGTTCTTGGTTCATTTGATTCTATCTCTTTGCAGAACCCAACAATTAACAACTTCAGTACAATGACAGTAGGAAGATCCTATTACGATCCTACTACCATTGTTGGGAGAGATAGTGGCGACTCATCTGCTTACTTAAAGAAGTATTACACTTCACCCGATATATCTGCTCTAATTGCTGCAAGCAGAAATTCACTGGTGAATAAAGCAAAATTGGGCGGTGCTGCTGGAAATCAGTCGTCTCTTAGTAGGCAGGCATCTGAAACATCACGTCATGTGGACACAGCGTCCGGGTTCTGGATCTCTATTCGGTCGAGTATGAACACCAACCCAACATCACTTTGCTCCCAGCAACCATTTGAACAACTGTTTGGTCCCAGCAGCTGACAGAATTTCACAGGAAACCGCAGTTGACATGGATGCTACTTGCATGCTCAGAGACAGACGGCTCAATTGTGGCAGTGGTTGTGTTTGGCAGGCTTCCTTGGTTATTAGTTTTGGACTTTTGGTGTCTGGTGTATCCGTCGGGTGCTAGACCTGTCCCTTGTGGAAAGCAGGCCAGAACTCCGGGGCAAGTACACTTACGTTCTCAACCGCCTTCAGGTGATCCTTCTGTCTTGTTATGTTTCAGACTTGCATTAGATACAACATGCATCCAGGTTTTCTGACATTTTGTTTACTTTATTTGATATAGGGGATCCTCGATCCTGCATTTTGCAAGCCTTGGAGACCCATCAAGGGGTGTTCATGCCTCGAGAGACCATGTCTAGTTGCCAAGCCCATGCCCGGCACCTTCACCACCATGACTTCCATCTTAAGATGTGGAGCAGGCCGTTTCTGGCCATAAGGGTCAAGGTGGCACGGCAGCAGGAGACGTTTCTTTCCCTAAAGGAAAGGAGGAACCTTGCTTCTGTGCTTAAGCGATACAATCGCAGGCTCTCTGAGCAACAAGCCGCTTGCATAACTTGTGTAGGGTTCTTGGTACCGCTGCTTCTTGGATCTCAGGTTTTTTCTGCTGCATAAGTTCGCCTGGAAGCTTTTTTGGGGCTTTTGGTTCCCGTGTGTGGTTTTTCGCATGTGATGTTTTGCGATGGCAATTGCATTTGATGTTTTATGAGTGCAAGGGTGAATGGTCACTGGTGGTTTGCCTCGAGCGAGATGTACAAAGAGAATGCTGTGATTTGTGGAAGCAGCAATGTAAATTTGACTAGAACTCAAATTCCTTTGTTTAGGCAGTATGTGCCCCTGTGATTATGATCGGAGGTTTTACAACTTGCTGCAGGCAGCATTAAGCTAGCATCTGTGGCTAAATCTCGTCTTTCTGTGTACCTTTCCGCAGAGCTGCTGAAGATCCTGGGAGCAAGGAAGCTTTATGTCCAGGCGTGTCCCAGTGATTACCTCTGATCTTTTGGTTTATATATCACTTGGGATGTACTAGTCTCGATCTGTGTTCAGTTGTTCCGGTTTTTAGCAACGTTCCTACTACTACTATTTTAGTACTCTACTATATCTGTTTAGGCTAAAAGTTGTGCTACTTCAGAGCCAGGTCCTGTTTTACTTCCCAGCTTGTTTGCTGGGAGCCTGGGACCGTGTCCAATTCGATCGAATCCATGATTTTTTCCGTGTTAAGGTTGGTGGATGCTGTATGTATGGGTTCATTTCGAGGCTGCCATTTTCAGCACTTCACCGAGTTCTGCATTATTATTATTTTTATCATCCTGCTGCTCAAGTGAATCTGCTACTATCTCGGAGCTTCTGTAGGTCCTCGGTTGGGCCTTAAATGAAGCCACAAATTAATGCAGCGGATGATAACGGAGATTTGAGCTTACTGTGAGCAGGCATTTCTTCAAGCAGATGCCGTGCGCGTGGGTAGACGAACCAGTGACTGACCTGGTACTGGTATACATCATCATCAGGAGGCCGGCACGCAGTGGGCGCGTCCCAGATCGAATCGAACCCGGCCACCGTCAGTCTCACTCGGTCGGCCCTGTTCCGAGCTGCGATCCGGAGATAAAAGCCTTAATCATTCCGAGGGAGGGAGGGGACGGGCGCCTTTACAGGTGATGGCATCCAGCGCGGGGTCGTTTTCGCGGTGCCACGCGGTTGCCGGCTCCGGCGAGCGAACAGGCAGCAGATAGGCCCTGCTGGTTCACCGGTGGGCGCCGAGGCGTTGATCCTGTCGGAGCCGGACGCTCGGACTCTGGTCCCCGATCAATAGGTAGCTGATGCAGGCCCCTCCACCTGTTCTCCTGTTACAACCGCTGTGCTGGTGGTCTTTTGGCTTAACTCTTCCGTGGATTCCTGTTCACCAATGTGTTCTTCCCTTTTTTTCGACTCGATCGTGCGATTCGTGTCGAGGCCTGTCTCGTTAATGAACTCCGCCGTATCATCACCGTGACATGACACCGCACGTGTACTGGTCAGTGGTATGGTTATGGATGATAGGGTTGTCGATAGTACATCTGTTAGTACGAAGAAAGGCCTATAATTTTTTTCAAAGGTACATCTTATATACAGTCTTTTTCTTCTTGAAAAGGAAAAGGTCACGAAAGACCTGGAATCTGCGTTAGGCCAACGGTGGGTGTACATTTGCAAAAGCGACGTCTAGAAAAAAATACAACATGGTTCCTAACTTCTACACTAAACACCCTGCAGATCAGAGAAACGTGGTCGAGTCCTAGTCTTCCGCCGAAGAAGAAAAGCCTCCGTCCACGGCCACCCCTACCACCACCGGGGCGGGGACACGACCACTGGGTTAGTACGAGCGCTTGATGTCGCAACAAGGCTAATGAAGATCGTCCACTTGAGGATGATAAGCTCGAACATATTGTGCTCGGGCGCGACGAGGCCAAGCTCATGGCCAAAGATGGTGGTGGCCGAAAGGCATCGTTTAGATTGAGAATCGTCATTAGCACACGCATACTCCCCAAACTCCCTCCGGCACCCGATTCATCTTAAATACATCTATTTTTTTAAGTACTTTGCTCATAAATTTGATCCAAAATCTCACCAAACTTGGATAAAAACTGTCGGACTGGTATTGTTTTTAGCAAAAAACATCTTCTGTCTTTTTTTTGCAGGAAACAAAGGAAATAAATTCTGGACAAAATACACACGAAGTTTTCATGTAAAAGAAGCCTAGCAGGCTAAAGAGGTGGCCAAAGAGGTGGCCCAGGAGGACGACGAGATGGCCAAAAGTCCATGTGGCATGGCCTGATACCTTGGCCGAGCCATGTGGGCCCTCCGGGACCTTGAGCCTTTCCTCAATAAGATCTTTCGCCCATGTCTTTATATACCCCAAAAAACCTATCGTTCGAGGAGTACAAAGTTCTTTGTGAGCCATAGCATCGCCGCCACCATTATCTTTGTTTCAGAGATTACAATTGTCTTCCTCTCCAGTCTAGGGAGGAGATTTTGACACTGTCTTCACCACCATCATCGCCAAGCCCTTCTCGGTCAACCATGTGATCCATCTCCATCACCATGTGTGAGTAATTCCTTGTAGTCATGTGATGTGGATGGGAATTGACCGAGATTGATCATGTAATAATTTCTAGCCACGAGGATTTATGGTGTTAGTCTTGTTGATGTTATAGTATGGATGCTTATTATTAGGGCCCGAGAAACATGATATTGGTACTATAGTATGGATGTTGTGCACTTATGCTTATTATTAGGGCCCGAGAAACATGATATTGGTACTGAACTTTTATTGCTTCATCATGTATAAGAGTTTTGGACTTATCTGCATAGTGTATCACCTGTTATATTATTGAACCTTCCAATCCTACTTTGATACCCTGGAAAAAACAACGAGGAGATGTTATAATTTGAGGAGTTCATGTGTTCCTGGAGTATTAGTGCAGTATTTCGGACTATTTGAAAAGGTAGACCTTAATTACCCTTGGTTCCAAGTTGACCCCGGTGAAATAAGGGTAGGACAATAATGTTGTGCAAAATATCTTAGTTAGTACGTGCAACTAAATAAGGAACACATGACTACGGTAACATCCCAGCATTTAGGAACTAACGAAGGATAGATTTAGGAATATGGAATGTTGCATGCATTTATCTGTGAAAATGTGGGAAAATTTCGTCAAATAAAAACCTAAAGTGATCAATGTTTCTTTCATACTTTGAGATTAGGTTTAGTCTTAAAGGATGATTGTTATAAACTTTGATATGATCTTTAAGGAATTATGTGTTTGGAAAGTGAATTTGAATTTTAAACTTGAGTGTTTGAATTATACTTCAAATGAATTAGGAATAAGATTTGAATCTTGATTAAATTAAGAGTTAATTATTTTGACTCGAACTTTATTTAAAGAAAACAATTAAGAATATGAACACTTATTTCATATTATCAATATATAAACAAGATACAAAAATGAAACTTACTGAAATCATTTCCAAACTTCACAATAACAAATGAATAAAGGATAAGAATATATCTTTATTAAAAATTATATAATCTTAATTATAGAAGAATAAAATGAAGACTACAAAATAATAAAATGAAAATTACAAAAGAATAAGAAAATTACATTGGATTATTCTATAACTATTCTATAAAAGAAAACCTAAACTAAAATCTTCATCTTGATGTCTGTACCTGCAAAACAAACAGAAACTAAATAGAAAAAGGAAAGTTAGAGTTAGAATTATTTTTCTCTCAGACATGTCAGTGAGGTGCACTGAACAAATTAATCATTGAGAAATTTATAAAAGTGGCAAGTTTCACCAATATGAAAGAATCCATCTTTCATAAATTTTAAGCCAGAAGTCAAATGACAGCCAAGAGGGCCAAGTTTCACCAGCCAGGTAAAAGTAACCAGATAACAGTAAGTTCCATAATTCTGAACATATCCACAGGTGCACAGCAAGCACACAAGCAGGACACGCAACTAAATGCATGTGTTGTGCTGTCAGCCTCACAGCATAGCCCCAAACTCACAAAACCACCACACAGTCGTGGAGAGGCACTAGTGCATCTCTCCACTACTTGCACACAAGAACAGCCAGCTTATAAAGCAGCTTACCAAGCACAACAGCCAAACTAAACCACCAAAGATCAACCAAACATCACCAGATGGTGACATAAGGAGGGGGAAGGATCAGGTGGACAGCAAGATCAAGTCCAGGAGCTAGGAGGAGCAGGCTAGCTCAAGGTCAAGCACAGAAGCTCAGCAAAACAAGATCATCATCACCACTTTACTCCACAAACATCAGATTCTGTGGTGAGTATCATAAAACCTTCACATGATCTAATCATATCATCTAGACAGAAGCATGTGTTGTTTTATGAAACAAACTTTCAGAAAACACCCAAGTGGAGTGAATCCATCCTAGAGATTTTAAACTCTAAAAGCAAACAGCAAAGTACAAGGATCCAACCAGAGCTCAGAACAACATCATTGCTCTGGTTGTTAGGCTATATATTACAATTCAAGCATAAATACAGCTATGATCTATTTCTAGGCACATCCCTAAAGAAAGGGTAGCACCTTAGAAACTGATCTTTTGGATCCAGTTAATGATCAAGCTTACTATCAATCTTACCAAGCTTTGATTAAAAAACAATAGCTGGTACCATTACCAGGACTATCTATATGAATCAACTAGATAAGGTCTGAACCCCTAAGCCTCAGACCAACATCATTGGTCTTAGGGAATTCAGGGAAGAGCATTTCTATTTATCTTATAAATCCAAGCTTGTTTTAAGCTTAAACCAACCCAATCAATGAATAAGAATCAATCTTGTGTGCCATACCATGATGGTGTCACGAGAACAATTCTATACGAATCAGGATAAACATCCAATCATCACAGATTCAACAAGTCAATCTACTAATCATTTTCCTATCAGGAATCATAAATAAAACATTCCAATGTTTATTTGTACTGTTTGAGATCATGATGAACTCAAACCACATATTAATTTCTAAGCCAACAACACTAGGACAGTGATTTCATCACACCATAACCATGCTCCTAAACCATGAAATGATAGTGGAAGGTTATCAAGTCACTAACTTTACCAAGCATGGTTCCAAAGCAACTATACCATCTGAATCATAAGCAATTCAAGCATAAAAGCAGCTAATAAGCCACCATAACCATCATAGTTCACCTCAAGCAACAATCCTAAGGCCAATAATCATTTAGCATGTTTACAGACCATCCAGACATGATCTAATTCATCCAGTATATGATCAACCACAGGATAAGAACCCTAAATGGATAAATCATCCTAATCAGAACCATACAATAACCAGAGAGGTCACTGCCAACATCCAGCATGGGATGAGCGAGCAAAAAGAGCACAAGGGGAGAGCAGAAGAACTCACCAAAGGTCCTCGCTGAAGACTAGAAGAGGAAGCAGAGGGGCCGACGTCCATGGCGGCACGGGGAGCACCCAGGAGGGGCGCTGCAACCCATACGGCGCCACGGCGGCGACCATGAACACACATAGAGGCGGGGAGCATCACCACGACGCGCGACGGCGGCGGCAGCACCAGGATCCATGCCAACCCCCAAACCCTAGGGTTCAGGACGACATCGATCCATCGCAGGAGAGCCCCAGGCTCGAATCCAGTGGGATATAAAGGACAAGCGTCATCGACAACCCCCTGTTGCACCACAGCGGTGACCAGAACGGCCTACGGCGGCGGGAATCGCCGGCGGCGGCATCGCCGGCCACGGGGTCGGGGTCAGAGGAGGAGAGGATGAGCTCGAGGGAGAGAGAGGCAGTGAGGAATGGGCTGAGTTGGGCCAGACCCTTCGGGGTGGTTATTTTGTCTATGACTAATGGGCCACTAGGGCCCAATAAGATTAAATCATCCCAGGAACCTTATAGGCCTGTTTGGATAAAAAGGAAAAGACCAAAATACCCCTGGACTTAATTAAATTCTAGAAAATAAAATAAAAGACCAAAAATTATAAATAAAATATTTTTGGATCCACAATAATCCACACTATCCAAATAAAATAAGATATAAAATTTTAGACATTTAAATTGTTATAAGAATTTTGTAATTTATATATTCCTTAGGGAATTTTACAAAATCATTGAAAGATGATAAAAATAAATAAAAATCACTTTCATTATATATTAATATTGTAGTATTTTTGTAAAATACTAAATAAATATTTAATAACAATTTATAATGTATAATTAAATCAATAAAAGTCTAATAAAAGGGAAATAAAATAAAATAATTCAATATATGTTATAAATATTAAAAAGTAATATTTATAAATGCTTTATTATTATTAAAAAGAACCTTGTATAATAATAGGATAAATGCATATCAAATTAAATAATGCATTACATTACTTGCATAATCATTTTGCTTCTTTAAATATTGTCCTTACCGGGCAATAATGATGTTTTTGTAGACATGGAAGCTCAAGGTCCAGTGCAAGCATCAGACTTCACTACCTTGCCATCACAAGGAAAGTTCATCACTTGCTCATGTCCTTTGAAGAGTCTTTATCAAAGTATTTACAAATTGGGTGTTATCATATATGCTATAAAAGAAATAAAATATTATTTTCACAAATAAAGGAATCATAGATATCATCCTAGGTGGTGATATATTGGAGCAATGGAACTTAGGGTTCTAGTTGCAAACAATGATGATCAAATAGGGACTTAATAACCCCTGACATCAGTGATTCTAGCGTCGTATATTACGCGTTAGCCATGAGATTTGGAATGGGACAGAGAAGTCAGCTGTATCTTCTTCCTCTCGCATGAAGCCGGATGTGCAGGTTGTGGCTGTTATCCTCGTAGTGTGCATATTAATTGGTAATTCGTAGAGGATATGCAGCATATGGTGGGAACCCGCATCGTCCCACGATAGTTCTGGCATTTAACGGTTTGTACAAACCATTGTCGTAATTCATTATGTGGGCATGGTGTACACCAAGGAGGCATGCGAGGTCGCGAAGGGGGCGGTGATTGGCTTGGACCAACTACTGGGCCCCACATCATGGAATTGTGGACGGGAAAGTACGCCCGGTTGTGCAACAAAGAGTTGATCTCTCATGGGTAAAGTAACGCACCTCTGCAGAGTGTAAAAACTGTAACTTGTTACTCCCTGTTTTGGGAAGGAGCTACAAATGCGGCAGGAAAAGAACTCCATGAAAGTTCTGGTCAACCTGTGAAGGCTGATTGTCATAGTTTTTCAGAATAAAATCAATCTTTGAAGAAAGAT
Organism: Avena sativa; assembly: GCA_916181665.1. NCBI lineage: Eukaryota > Viridiplantae > Streptophyta > Magnoliopsida > Poales > Poaceae > Avena > Avena sativa. The sequence goes on from OV702296.1 coordinate 295,051,550, forward strand.
TTACAAAAATTGCATAGTGCCAAGGATTTATAATCCGAGGTGGTAGTTAGAGCATCAAACTTCCCACCTTGCATATAATGAACTTGTTGGGTAACGTTGTTACTCATTCTTTCCTTTGATCCCTTGCTTAGACTCTGAAGATCCCGAAGACGTGCCAATGTATGCAGCCGAATGACAAGAAGATGTGTTCTACGAGGAACCTGATCTGTTCGGAGGTGTTGAAGGAGTGGATTACGAAATCCGCTATGGTGTCGATGATAACGAGACCAACTAAGTATCCCTAGTTAGTAGTAACCAACGGAGACGAACAGCATGAACACTATAGAATAAGCTGTTGAGCTCAACTCCTAGTCGGAGTTGTTACTTTTAAATTCCACTGAAACACTTTATATTTTGGTTTGTAAGTTGAAACTTTTGGAAGTCTTGAACTTCCGGTATTGTAATAATAATAATGTGTGTACTTTTGTGATATGGACCCTCAATGTTTCTGTTGTACCACTCTGAGGGATGTGATATTTACGAAACGGTGTTCTGTGGATTTCATGTCAACGACTATAGTGTACTACACATGCAGTGGTATGCTTGGTCACCGCAACTATATATGGTAGAACTAGAGCCAAACACCGTGGTATTTATATTTGTATTACATGATTGCTCTCATCCATGCAAATTCCCATTGATCACCTTATATCTATGCTTTTAGCCATTGAAAGTTACAACTTAAATCTTCTTGGTGAAAACTAGAAATTTGCTATAACCCTTTACTATGCATTTTACTATTTTGATCCAACAGTTGCATTCATCACTTGCTTTTGAGAATATTGATACATGTGTGGTTGAGAGTGGTGTCTTAATTTCTAAAGCATTATTGTCATTCTTGTGTTCTCATTGTGTTGAACTACAATTTTGAGGTAATACATTCCAATGAATATTTCAACAATCCTCTACATTTGTGGGTATCAAGATATTTTTCTGGTGCCGTTGTCGGGAATCTACCTATGTTAGTAAGACCACTTGTGTTCATTACTTGATGTACTTATTTATTTCTCATTGTGGTAAATAATAAGAGCTCTGAAAAAGATATTGTTTTGCCCTGAACTACTAGAAGAGGAACAAAATTACCAACTAGGTCATAGTTTTCACCCAATGATGTCAATGCTGACATGGTTATACCCAACGGGTACGTGACCTCAGCATATCTGGTCTAGCCCAAGGAAGGCCCACAGCAGACATACGCTGGGCCTATGAAGATTTTCGGGTGGCCAAGGCCCATGACGCCTTCGGATCCTTGGAAAGCAAGACTAGCGTAGATAGGAAATTCAAAGGGGTAAAACCCTAGAACTTGTAACCGACTAGGACTATGCCCGGGACCTGCCTAAGTATATATAAAGGCCAGGAGGGCACGTCCTAGATCTCTCGACTCATACTTTCGCACACGCATCCACGCCAGATCGAATCTGCGCACCCTGTAACCTTCGGTTCCGCCGTAATCAAAGAGCAGACAAGCAGGAGTAGGGTTTTCCCTCCGGGGGCATGAACCTGGGTAAATCTCGTGTCCCCTGGTTGCTTGTCTGTTAACCGTGCCACGATCTCCAGCATCCCCATCTTCTCCAAAACCCAAGTCCATAACAATGGGCATTGACGAGATTAAACCTCGTCAATTGGCGCCGTCTGTGGGAATTGGGGCTGCTGATTGTGCGGTCGTGACGGTTCCGACCCGATCGATCTACAACTCCGCAGCGACGGAGAATCACCTCCTCTTTGGCGCTTTTGACTTCACCGCCCACTCGCCGACCACCATGAAGGATTTCGAGACCGTAGGCGACGGACTCGAAATTTTGTTCGGGAGCTTCTGCTTCCAGGTGGGACAAACTGGCACTCTCTGCCTCCCTGAGCGGGTGCCCGTGCCGTCAATCAGGCCCGCTTCATGGGATCCACACCCCGTGCTACGCACGTCACCATCGACAGATGAGATCTACAGCAGCAGCTGCTGCAACTCCGATCTGTGCGATCCACCCTCGGATGAAGGGACCTACGGTTCCGGATCCGAAAGTTGCGGCAGCAGCCGACCAATCTGCAAGCACTATCTATGCGCCGCAGTCATCCAAACCGATGAAGAAACACCTAACCTGCCGCCCAACCGAAATGACGAAAACAGAAGAAGCCAGTCCCCCCCACCCAACAGGGAAAACAACGGCCACGTCATCCAACTTAGCAAAGAAGGATGGGTCCAGGCGCGCCGTGCCGTCGCAGGCGACATCGTCTTACCTGTAGACGCCTCACGTGACCTACTGATGGCGTACCACTACCTCCTCATCGAGGAGCACAAGAAACAAGTCAAGATGCAGGAGACGCTAGATAAACGCAAGCAAGCAGCCTCCGAGTCCAGCGCGCGACGAGCTGCGCTCTCCGCCATGGCACCCGGCTCTAGCACAAACAGAAACCAGGGAAATAAGCACCGCCCTCGGGTGGAAAACATGGACCCCAAGGAGCGGCGTGACGTGACCCGAACTCTCCACACATCGTTCATGGATATGGATGCCGACGGCAACATCATCCCGAAGACGCCACAAGCTGCGATCATGGCAGCCACTGCGTATCTCGCGGCTCATCCACCTCCGGAAGGGGACCCGAAAAGGGCCATGCATAGGTCCGCGCTTACCGGACTAGGACTAATCGGAGCTGCGCTCCACGAAGACGCTCCTGTGGAGCCGAAGAAGAAAGCTCCGGCCAGGCGCGACCGGAGCCCCACCCCCTCATCCGAAGAGGAAGAAGAGCACGATCTTCCTCGAAGGAAGAAGAGCTCAAACCGCCATAAACGCGACTACGACGCCAGAGACAAGCTTACACAGCGCAAGATCAACAAAGCACGCGCTAAACGCGCATGCTCGTCTGAATCTGAGATGGATGAAGACGAAGGAGAACTCTGCGGAGCTCGATGCTTCAGCAGATCCGTTCGGCGAACACAGATGCCACACAACTTCAAGCTTCCTTCGGATACTCTGAAGTTCAACGGCACGCAAGATCCAAAGTCCTGGCTCAGCGACCATCTGTCATCCGTCAAGCTTCACGGAGGCAACAAAGAAACCGCCATGCAATGCCTTCAGCTGCAGCTGACAGGCGCGGCGCGGGTCTGGCTTAGCAGCCTATCATCAGGATCCATCCGAAGCTGGGAGGAGCTCGCTTACAGCTTCATCCAAAATTTCAAAGGCACCAACAAGAGGCCCGCCTCAATCGAAGAATTGCGAGCCTGCACTCATAGAACGGGTGAATCTATTCGCTCATACATACTACGCTGGTCTACAACCAAGAACTCCGCAGCACACATCTCCGAAGAGAGGGCCATCGACGCCTTCAGGGACGGCGTCAAGCGCCAAGACTTTAAGGAGGAACTTGGGCGTGTAAAGCCCAAGACACTCGACCACCTCATGGAAATCGCCAACAGTTGGGCAGACGGCGAAGATTGCATCCAGCGAGCGCAATCAGATGAAGAGGACGACTACGACCGAAGACGTGAACGCCGCAGCAAGAGGAGATCGCGCGTCTACGAGGATCGTGACGGACCAGACATGGTCGCGGCCGGCTACGCCGACCGCCGTAACGACAACAGCCGCAACAGCGGAGGATACCGCGGCGGAAACTTCCGCGACAACGGACGACCAACGCAGTCGTGGAAACGCCGCGACCGCGACAACGGACCCTCAACATTCGACAAACTTTCGGGTCCATGCACCATCCACTTCTACATCGACAAACAGGATGGCAAAAAGAAAGCCAGCCACATGCTCAAGGACTGCCGCGAGTTCCAGAAACTCAGCGAAGGCATGGTGCAGATGAGGCAACAAGCCCCAATCCCTGCATTTGGAAACGCACCTGCGCCAGGTGAAATAGCACACGGAGCTCCTCCACCGCCGCCGATTGGAGGCCTAAATCAACCAGTCGCACCAGCGCAAAACAATGCCGGGGTTGGATACCCCCCACCAAAGGGAGCACTAAATATGATCCAGAAGGGACGCCCCACCAATAGGGTGCAGAAGAAAATCACCCGACAAATCAACTTGGCCGTGGCAACTCCGCCTGCAATCCCTGAGTACCTCAGCGGATCGCAGTCCTGCATCACATTCACTCGCGCGGATCACCCTTGCTAGATCCCTCGCTCAGGTCATGCTGCCCTGGTGCTGGAGGCGCAGATCGGAGGCTTCGAGATGAGTCGCGTCTTCATGGACGGCGGCAGCGGCATCAACCTAATGTTCGCAAGCACTCTAGCAGCTATGCGGATCCCGCAATGCAGCCTGGAACAATCAGACACAACGGTCCACGGCATTGTCCCAGGAAAGGGCATATTCCCCCTGGGTAAAATAGGGCTCGACGTCATCTTCGGGAAGCCGGACAACTTTCGGCAGGAGCGCCTAGAATTCGAAGTGGTGGACTGGCCGTCGCAATACCACGCCATCTTGGGGCGTGTAGCATTCGCAAGGTTCCTGGCCGTCCCACACTACGCATACCTACTACTCAAGATGCCAGGACCAAGGGGCGTCATCACAGTCCACGGGAGCTTCACCCGATCGGACCAATGCGATAGGGACTTCAACAAAATCTCCTAGTCTTTCGGCATGCAAGACGAGCTTGTAAGGCTCCGCGAGGTGACGGACAATGGGCTACCCCCAGTCACAAGGCAGAACGCACCTGACATGTCCTTCGACTCCACCGTCAACACCAAGAAAGTGCAGGTCCATCCGACGGACGCCTCCAAGACGGTGCTGATCGCCAATGACCTCAGCACCGCATAGGAAGGCGCGCTCGTCGAATTCCTCCGTGAGCGCTGGGAAATCTTCGCTTGGTGTCCTGCGGACATGCCAGGAGTTCCCAGGGAATTCGCCGAGCACGCACTCAACGTCTTTCCAGACACCAAGCCAGTCAAGCAGTCCATCCGAAGACTGTCGGAGCCACGAGCCGAAGCTATCGGCAAAGAAATCAACAGATTACTTGCAGCAGACTTCATCCGGGAAATCAAGGAAAGCGAGTGGCTGGCAAACACGGTGATGGTCCCGAAGAAGGACACGGACATCCTGCGGATGTGCGTAGACTTCACGTCACTAAACAAACATTGCCCAAAGGACCACTTCCCTCTTCCTCAGATCGATCAGATCATTGATTCGACGGCAGGTTGTGAGAAACTCTCCTTCCTCGATGCCTACTCAGGCTATAACCAGATTCGACTCAAGGTCGAAGATCAAGAGAAAACGGCGTTCATCACGCCGTTCGGAGTATTCTGCTACAACACAATGCCCTTCGGGCTAAAGAACGTGGGTGCCACGTACCAGCGATGCATGCAGGCTTGCCTCAAAGACCAGATCGGTCACAACGTCCAAGTCTATGTCGACGACATAGTAATAAAAACCAAGGAAGCAAGGACACTTATCGACGATCTCCGCGAGACGTTCGACAACCTTGATCGCTACAGGATCAAACTCAATCCGGAAAAGTGCGCCTTCGGCGTCCCCTCGGGTCAGCTGCTCGGATACTTCATCTCTCAACGAGGGATTGAGGCGAACCTGAAGAAAATCAGAGCCATCATGACAATGGAGAAGCCGAAAAACCTCAAGGGCGTCCAGCACCTCGCAGGACGAGTAGCGGCACTAAGCAGGTTCATCAGCCGTATGGGCGAGAAGGCCCTACCATTATACCAGCTGCTGCGTAAAGCAGACAAGTTCGAATGGACACCGGAAGCCAACGACGCATTCGATCCTCTCCACCTCGCCCGTTTTGATCACGCCAAAGGAGCACGAGCCCCTGCTGCTGTACATAGCAGCCACACACCAGGTGGTCAGCACAGTACTCGTGGTCGAACGACCTGAAAAAGGCAAGACCCACGGGGTCCAGCGCCCAATTTACTACCTCAGCGAGGTACTGACACCAACAAAACAGCGGTACCCGCACTACCAGAAGCTAGCCTACGGCGTGTTCATGACGGCTCGACGGCTGAGCCACTACTTCCAGGAGCATCAGGTGATGGTCGTCAACGAGGCACCCTTGAACAGCATCCTGAATAATCCAGAGGCAACAGGACGGGTTGCCCTATGGGGCATCGAACTATCACCCTTGGACATCGTCTACGAGAAGCGACACGCAGTCAAATCTCAAGTCCTTCCGGACTTCCTGGTGCACTGGATGGAGTTGCAGCTGCCAGACACCCCAGACATGTCGCAGTCCTGGACAATGCATTTCGACGGCTCCAAGCGCGAAGCCGGAGCAGGGGCAGGAGTCATTCTGACCTCCCCGCAAGGTGACAAGATGAAGTACGTTCTTCAGATGAAATTCAGAGCCTCCAACAACAAATCCGAATACGAAGCCCTCATCCATGGCATGAGGATGGCAAAAATATGCGGCGCAACGCGCCTGGTCATCTACGGTGACTCCAACCTCGTCGTCCAGCAGACGATGAATGAGTGTGACGCACACGCCGAAAACATGATCGCGTACCGCGCACTCTACAACGCACTCGAAGGAGAATTCGACGGCTGCGAACTTCGGCACGTTGGAAGAGAAAGCAATGAGGAAGCCGATAGACTCGCCAACATCGGCTCCACTTGTGCAAAGGTACCACCAGGTGTGTTCCTCGAACAGATCTGCGTGCCATCCATCAAGCGGAAATTCCCCAAGGGATCACCCGAAGAAGCAGAACACTCGGGGGCTACGCTACCCGAAGGTCATGAAGGACCCGAAAAGTTGGATACTGAAGTTGCCATGGTCAACCTGATGCAGGTCATGGTAGTCGAAGAAACTTGGACGCGACCATACCTCCAGTTTCTGATAAACGGTGAACTACCTGACAGCCCGACAGATGCCCGGCGCATATCTCGTCGGTCAAAAGCCTTCACCATCATCAACGGCGAACTGTACAAACGCAGCATCACGGGTGTACTACAACGGTGCGTCACCACCGACGACGGCAAAGCCATACTCCAAGACATCCATGAGGGCATCTGCGGCCACCACGCAGGCAGCCGCTCCCTTGTTGCCAAAGCTCTACGAGCAGGATTCTACTGGCCAACGGCCATGAGCGACGCGAAGGACATCGTCCGAAGATGCAACGGGTGCCAACGGTTCGCCGACAAACCGCACGCACCTGGGTCCGAACTTCGACCCATACCCATAGCCTGGCCTTTTGCCTAATGGGGCCTCGACATGATCGGCAAACTGCCAAAGTCCTCGAAAAGAGGACACGTCTTCCTCCTGGTCGCAGTCGACAAATTCACCAAGTGGATCGAGGCCATGCCAGTCACCAACCAGAAGGGCAAAACCGCCGTCAAATTCTTCGAATCCATTGTCTACAGGTTCGGCGTACCACACAGCATCATCACCGACAACGGATCGAACTTCATCTCCGAAGAATTCCAGGACTTCTGCGAAGGCCTCGGGATCAACATCACATATGCCTCAGTGGCACACCCGCAAACAAACGGGCAAGTGGAAAAGGCCAACGGTCTAATCGGCGCCGGCATCAAGAAGCGCCTCGTGAGCTCACTCGAGCACAAAGCTGGAAACTGGACGAAAGAGCTACCGTCTGTCCTGTGGAGCTTACGAACTACGCCAAACAGCTCCACCGGCTACACACCGTTCTTCATGGTGCATGGAGCTGAGGCCGTGCTACCAGCCAAAGTACGCCACCAGGCTCCACGAGTCGTCGCTTACAGCGAAGCCGAATCCACGGCTGCACTCGAAGATGCCGTTGACACACTCGACGAAGCACGGGATATAGCAGCAGCTCGATCAGCGGTGTACCAGCAGAGTCTCCGCAACTACCACAGCCGCCGGCTGCGCCCAAGGTCCTTCGTCGAAGGAGACCTCGTCTTACGACTCAAGCAAAAGCGACCGAACAAATTCGAGTCACCATGGGAAGGACCCTATGTCATCACCGAAGTCATCCCAGGTGGCGCCTATCGCCTCAAGCACGTGGAGTCTGGAGTCGCATACTCCAACCCATGGAACATCTCGCACCTGCGACGATTCTACCCGTAGCAACCTACCCCCTTTTACTTTCAATAAGGCTTTCAGCCAAGGCTACTCAGCCGAACCATGTACCTCCTCCATTACGATATAAATAAAGCTAAGTGTCTCGCCCCCAACCTTCGGTTGACTATTTTTCTGCAACTTTACTACATGCTACATACGCACTCGGGGGCTCCCCCCACCTCACGATTTCATCGACTGAGGACCAAACGTGTACACCTGAGTAGCTGACCACGTCAGGCAAACGAAAAGGACACGTACTCAATCAAAGCACTGCGTGCTCACAAGCAAGCAAACCTTTACAACAAAGGGCACAAAAACGCCCAGCCGAAATATACAAATTTTACATCTATCTGTTTATTTTCAGGTCCTACCTATTCTGAAGAATAACCTGAGCACGCTGCTCAAACAAATCTACAATCTGTTCGGCATACTGCCTTACAGCCGCGTAATGCGGACGCATGTTCCACTCGCCACCATCCGGTCGAAGAGGTGGCCCAGCCGCCACAGCAGCCAAATCTACGTCAGGGCGGTGCACCCTCACAAGAGACAAGGCAGCCTTCACTCCTGCGACGAGCTGCTGCCGCACCAGCTCCTTGACATTGCTGGCACTCCGAAACCTCGACAGAAGACCTGCAAGGGTCGTTGGCACGGCATCCAAAGGAAACATGACGTGCAGCACCGAGGAAAGTGATGTCTGCACCTGGCGGAGCACCCGCGAAACTTGATAAACACGATCCTGCATCGTCGCCAGAACCATGGCGCGATCGCGATCCATCCAGAAGAAGCCGCCGGCCTCCATGTCCTGTTGAGTCAAGCAGTTGACCCGAACAGCGACACGCTCTTTTTCTTCCCTCGGAGCAAGATTCGCACCTGCGACAACAGCACAAGACAAGAATAAGGCCAGCAGGCTCATCCGAAGAACTGAGCTACAGCCCGAAAGAAGGATCAACTTACACTGCAGTTGCTCGGACAACCGACCTAGCTCCGCCATCAAGTACTCCTCTCTGGCTGCACCACGATCCGCCTTGGACTTCCAAACGTCGGCACGACCGCGTAGCCCGAGCAACTCCCTCTCCAGACTACGCACACGATCCCGAAGGAAAGTAAGCTGCGAGGAGTCATCCAAGGATGGACGCAACGGCGTTGCGGATGGGCGTCAACAGGGTCAGCACCCGAAGGAACCTAGAACGACAGCAAAAGAAAGGAACACAGACATTCAGCCAAGGATGGAGCACAACTCAGAGAAAATTCATTGAATATATAAAGCCACTACGTGGCACAAAGAAGATACTCCTCAAGATATTTACAACAAAAGTAGACTACACACTACCCTACGTCTACTATGCCTAAGGAGCAGGACACTGAGTCGCCTCAGAGCCAGACTGCCTAGCTTTGGCCTCGCCTTGCTGCCGCAGTGCGTACTCAGACAGCAAGTCAATGAGCTTGGGCCCATATCGTCTGCAGCAAGCGGAGTAGGCAGCGAAGGCTACCTCGGATCCATCCACAGCCGTCGGCATCTGAGAGGTGATCTGGGGCAAGTCCAGCTCCGCTCCAGCCGCCATGCCCATCGCCAGCCCGACGGACGCGTCGATGCCCTTCTGCTTGCGCTTGTACGCCGCAGGCGCTTCGGCTGACAGAGCCTCTGCCAGGGCATCCACATCTTCAAGGGTTGCGCCCTTCGGGAAGAGCTCCTGGTAGAAGCGACCAAGGACCTCTTTCGCCTTGGCAAGGGAGTTGACGACGGTGCCGCAGCGGTCTTCGACCGCCACAGTGGCATCATCTAGAGCACTCCCGTGCTCCAGAGCACTGCGATCGAACTCGATTCCTGCGGCATCTGAGACAAAAATGAAGAAAAGCATGAAGAAAGGCAGCATAGAAGAAGACCCGTAGAAAAAGAAACAAGTACAAAAATCCAGCACTCACCCGAAATAGCCTTGGCAGCAGCCATGAGCTTTGCCGCCACCCCTCTTTCACGAGCAGCCGCAACGGTGGCCAGCTGCTCCTCACGATCTGCGGCCTCCTGCTGCAGACGCTCCTTCGCTTCGGCTGCCTTCGACAGCTCTATCTCAAGGCGCTCTTTTGCACCGATGGCGGCTTCGGCTTTCTGCTCCGATTGGCCAAGGCTCTTTTTAAGAGCGTCGACCTCACGGAGAGAGTCGTTATGCTCCTCTGCATTTAAGACAAGCAAGTGTCAAAGAACAGGACCAGGATAAACAAGAGAGGTACTAAAAGGCAGACGGATACCTTGAAGCTGCCGAAGTTTCGCCTCCAGCGTCCGGCGTTCCTCCACCAGCCGCTTGGCCTCTTGTACAAAAGGCTGCAGAAAAAGGCAATAGCAGTAAGAACAGGACTTGGGGGCTACGCCCAACACAAAGAAGCAAAAACAACATCAGCACACAAAGAAACTCGGGGGCTCCCCCCGTGACATGAAGCAGAAAAACTTACATGCTTCGATGGCGACCCCGAAGCTCCGCCTGCGAAATTCTGAGGCGCAAGCACCAGCCCCTCCCACACAGGAGGATCTGGAGCGGCGCCACCCGAAGTCGCCACCGTTTGAGGAGGAGGCGACGCAATGTTCGACTCCCCCATCATCTCCCGCGCACCATCACTAGAGTCGTCGGAGGATTGCCTGCATACAAACCAATCAGCACAAGTGCAAAAAATCATGAAGGGAAAAGGAGAACAGTACAACAAGAAAACTTACAAGCCCAATGCGCTCAGGTCGAAGATAGGAGAAGCCCTTCGGGCCCTCTTCTCCTCTTTCTTCTCTTCCTTCTTCTCCTCCTTCTTTTCTTCCTTCTTCCGCTTTGCTGGCGGGTGCGGCGCAACAGCCCGCACAGGAATGGCAGGAAGGGGAGACGAAGAACCTCCATGACCATCACTATGACGCTCAAGGCCCAGAGGATTTCTGGGAGTCGGAGGAGTTGAGGCATCCGAAGACTCGCTGGAGATCCGTGATCGCTTGCGCGTATGGTCCTCACTCGACTCATCGGCATCCCCCGCCGGAGATCGCGCCGACGGCAGCTCGGACACGGAATCAACCACTTCATTATCCGGGGCATTCGGATACCTTTCGGGCAATGGTGGTACCATGCCCGGCACTTTGAAGCTCTACAAGATGAGAAGGAACTTTGTTAGCAAACAAAGGAAACAAACACACACCCAACAAAAAAAAGGGAGCACTACGTGCACAAATCTACACCTTCGGCACAACCAACGTCGAAGAAAAGGGAGGAGTCAGCGACTTCCCCGGGATTTCTTCTCCGGCCTTGAACTTCAGCAGCACGCGAAGATCCTTGTCAAGATCCACCTCGGAGATTTTCTCACTCGAAACCCTCGTCAGATCACGACGCCCAGAATAAAGAAACATCGGGTGCGCCCTCGCTTGGAGAGGCTGCACCCGACGCTCAAGAAACGTCCGGATGATGTCCACGCCGTTCACCTCCTTCTCAGGAATCAGTTGGAGATCCTCCACCCGACGGTAAAGAGCCTCTATCTCCGCCACCTCACCTTCTAAGATTTGGTTCTTCCAAGACCTTTTCTTCTCAATCTTTTGAGAGGGGTCAAAGGGAACAAGACCAAAATCTTGCCCGGGCAAAACGGAGTCGCGGATATAAAACCATCGCCTCCGCCAGTACTGGACAGATTCGAACATGGAAAAGGAAAAGAATTGCACATTGGGACTGAGGGAGATGATGAAACCCCCAATGGGATACACACCATCCGAACCAGATTGCCTCTTCACAGAATAAAGCTTCCGGAAGAGGCCAAAGTGCGGCTCAATGCCAAGCCAACACTCGCAAAGAGTGATAAAACACGCAATGTGGAGAAGAGAGTTGGGAGACAGATGATGGAGTTGAACCCCATAGAAGAAGAGCAGTCCACGGAGGAAGTCGTGGACCGGAAAAGAAAACCCACGCACCACGAAGGCAAGAAACATAACCCGGTACCCAGATGGGGGACGGGGGATTACCTCATTGCCGGGGAGTTTGACGGCCGTCGTATCTTGCGGGATCAGGCCCCGCTCGCGCAGTTTGCGGAGATCGCTCTCCCGCATCTCTGATCGCCGCCAGCCACCATCGGTGACACGAGCAGCGGTGGTGCCCTTCTTGCCTCCGGCGGCGCTGGTCCCAACCGCAGATGAAGACTTTTTCGCTTTCCCCATGGCGCTACGGCGGTGGTGGCGTTGCCAACGAAGAAAGAACGAAGGAAATGTGGAAGGAAATCTCAGCGCGTAGCAAGAATAGCTCAAGAACAAGGAGGCAGTGAACAGATGAACTGGTGCGGTGAAAAACAAACCACGATTTCACCAAGGATTATAACAGCGAAGACGACGCACGCTGGCCGTCCATTGAGAAGACCTAACGCCAACGGTAGATCTGGCCGTACACGTGTCAGCATCACAACGAACCGTCGTTACCACGCCGTCCACTACGCGCGGAAATCGAGGAGACGACGTAATCATCTCCACGCCGCGCGTGACCGGTCAATTCAAAGTCAGAAAGTGGGACCCACGCTTCGTCCAGTCAAGTCATCTCTGGCGTAGCAGACGCTTGAGGTCATCGATCATCAGCACTGACGTCATCAAAAGCTATACTAGCACCAACTTTGGCTGCACAGCTAAGAGTACTCACTCGAATCTACGATTTGACTAAATACTCGGGGGCTACTCCTATCAGGAGCGCTGGCCGCACACCCGACAGACAAATGAGGACAAAATTACTTCTCTGAGTCCTACGTCGAGTCTACGACTCCACTACGGACTCGGGGGCTACTCCCATAGGGAGGATGGATTTAAGCATCCGAAAATTTTCGAGTCCTGTGGACTTAACAACTGAAACAATGCTTGAACTAAAGTTTCTGTTCGAGTCTACGACTCGAACAGACACTTGGGGGCTACTCCCATAGGGAGCATTGGTCGCGCACCCTATGAAATCTTCGACTGCGATCTTTCGGATCAGCACGCAAAAACTTTTTGGCAACTTTGCCCCAACAAAACGGCCGAGTGAGCGACAATCTCCTAGGCCACCCGAAGCACCTCCGAGGTGATAAATGTTCGGATGCTGCGTCTGCGACGCAAAGATAAGACCTGCAGATATCATCTAATGGCCTGGCAACGCACCTGACTGTGCTCTGCTAGTATGAATCCGTACCAGCAGGTACGATGAAAAATCCCGACGGACGCGTTGGGTACATCGATTAAAACCACTGGAATTCCACTCCTGTAAGTCCTCCGCGGCCTGAGTCGAATTCTGCCAGCATATGTTCCAGGTCCGGGTTAAGGGACCCGAACCTGAAGAAGATCGTGTCGTTTCGTCCTAAGACAGCTAACTGACCCTGATCCGTCGGGTGAGTCAGGCACACGCATCAACAATCCCTATACACGTACACTATTAAAATATAGTTGCACCCGAAGGATGGAAGAGTCCTCAGCCGAATCTACGATTCGACTGATCACTCGAGGGCTACTGACATGGTTATATCCAACGGGTACGTGACCTCAGCATACCTGGTCTAGTTCAAGGAAGGCCCACAGCAGACATACGCTGGCCTATGAAGATTTTCGGGTGGCCAAGGCCCATGACGCCTTCGGATCCTTGGAAAGCAAGACTAGCGTAGATAGGAAATTCAAAGGGGTAAAACCCTATAACTTGTAACCGACTAGGACTATGCCCGGGACCTGCCTAAGTCTATATAAAGGCCAGGAGGGCACGTCCTAGATCTCTCGACTCATACTTTCGCACACGCATCCACGCCAGATCGAATCTGCGCACCCTGTAACCTTCGGTTCCGCCGTAATCAAAGAGCAGACAAGCAGGAGTAGGGTTTTCCCTCCGGGGGCCTGAACCTAGGTAAATCTCGTGTCCCCTGGTTGCTTGTCTGTTAACCGTGCCACGATCTCCAGCATCCCCATCTTCTCCAAAACCCAAGTCCATAACAATGGGCATTGACGAGATTAAACCTCGTCAAATGCTACTGCTTCTAAAAATGCAACTACTGTTTTCCCTAGCTCACCATTGTCTAGGATGTTTACTTCTACTGAAAATAAATTACTGGATAGTGGTTTGATCATTGACGGAAGGCTCGAGTTACCTAAATTCCTGCCAGCACTTTGGAAAAACTTAGTGGAACACCAAGTGAATCTGGTACAACTAATCCTAGTTCTAGGTAGGGCTGGAATTCGAGCTGAGCCAAGCTAACTCGGCTCAACTCACTGAAACCCGTTCAACTAGCGAGTTAGCTTCACTCGGCTTGTTTACAAAACGAGCTCATATTTAAAACTTGGCTCGACTTGGTAAACTCACTAGTAGCTCGCGAGTAGCTCGTTTAGCTTGTTATAAGTTACGATTAGGAGCACGTATAAAAAAAACTAGTAATTATCCTACTAATTTGGAACTATAACAACGATAGTACTTCCATAATAACACGAGGAATATCAACAGAAAATATAGTAGCTCTACGCCATTAAAGGTTCAAGAAACATTCATACCATGGCACTTATCTATGAATATTTTCAAACTCTGTATTTGAACGAGTTTAACAAGCTAAATGAGTAGCTTGCGAGTAGCTCATTTAGCCGGGGTGAACAAACAAGCTCAAATTGAAAACTTGACTCGACTCGTTAGACACCGAGTTCAAGCCAAATCGAGCCAAGTCACGAGTTACTCATTTAGCTCGCGAGTTTCGAGTTATAATTTCATACCTAGTTCTAGGACATCATCATAACCCGAGGATACTGCTACTAAAGTCTTTATTGAATTTGATCCAAATAATCTTGATAGTTTTCATGCTTGCTTCAATGCAACTCTAGAAGTACTGCTTCCTATAGGGCCGGTCTTAGGGGGACCAGTGGGGTAGCCGCCCCGGGCCAAAAAAATTAGGGGCCCAAACAAATGTAGTTTTAATATATATATATATAAATTATATTGGGCTCACCCTGGACCCAGGCCGGACTAGACGCAGACGCTGCCACTCGTGTACTCGACAACTCCCAGACTCCCAGTCCGAGGCGGCACGGTAGGCGCATATCACGGCACATAACACATTCATTGACACCGACACTGCTTGGCCCCGCTCGTGACCCGTCGCTTCGCTTCCTTCTCTCGAATTGATGATCGGAAGACTCGAAGAGACAAGGGCGAGCCGGCGATGCCCACAATCCCACGCGCGATTTCTGAGGCAGCACATTGCCCACATCCCAGGACTGCGCCGTTGCGCGCGTCGACGGTCGACCACTCGACCTGGTCACCTAGCCGTGACGTGGCCGCATGCGCCCCTGTGCCTGACGACCGTGACGCTGACCGCTGCCTGGCTGCATCAGTGCCTCCCGAGTCTCTCTCTGGCTCTCCTGGGGTGTCTAGACTAATGTTGACCTTGTGGGGGAACAAACTAATGTTGATCCAGAAGACGATGTTTATATCAACGCAGATGATGACAATGTGACTAATCATGATGATAAATCTAGTAATGTTGATGATGAACCAGAACCAGTTAGTGTGGATATGCATCAGCTGAAAGAAGCTTTTCAAAGTTAAAATTATTGAAGAACTATTTGAGATCTTCAATGTCTCAGAAGATGTTAAATGGTTTGGCAAGTCTATGCATCAAGGAAAAAATTAGTGGACGTGATTGATATTGATTTCATCATCACGGACTTTTGATTCTAGGAATTTTCGGAGGAAATTACTTAAAATATTTACTTTATCATTTTATATATGCATAAAAAAATTATACTAAGGGGTCCAAAATTTTAGTTTTGCCCCGGGCCTCCGAAATCTCAGGACCGGCTCTGGCTTCCTACTACTAGTAATGAGCATACAACCGCCACATTTATTAAAGAAGAAGCTTATGAATTTATGTTGATCCTGATACTATTAAAATGGTTGAAGATAGTATTTTTATATGGTAGAAAAAACTCCTACATATCATTTGGATAAGTCGTAAGATTTAACTAGTGCATTTGCAAAAGATGAAATTCAACAACACTACAACTTCCTGAGATTGATTCCTTTCTCCTTGGGAGGAGATGCTAAGAAGTGGTATGATTCTTTGAAGCTAAAATCAATCACTAGTAAATATGAATGTTTTCGTATGTTCTGGCCTTATTCTTCTTTAAGAAAGTCCACAAAGTGTTTGCTTGCTTCACTATAAGAGGACCTTCAAGCGGTCTCCAACCCTTACAGACTCTTCTAGAGAAAATCACAACTTGGAAGCTTCTTGGTTTCCTGGTCGCCAAGGAAATCACAACTTGGAAGCTTCTTGGTTTCCTGGTCGCCAAGGATTTGAAGAGTAACAAGCAATGCAATTAACTCAAGGGGAAATAAAATATGTCTTGGTGACAATAGTACATCTAGGTATCCACTTTATGTTTACTCAAAGTTTTGCAAGATTGATTAGGAAAAATGGGAATGAATTGGTATTTGGAAGGTCAATGAATGGGTGAGAGAGTATAAATCTTAGCTCATATGGAGAAAAGGGTGAGTTTTATAGTACCCCTCAAAACTACCCATTACCCTCTTTGTGACAAGTCCTGATTGTCCGAGGCCATTGCCCGAACATCCTACGACTATACTTACCAGACAGTTGAGAGATATGCTGGACATGCTTGAACATTAGTACAAACCACACGAAATTATGACGGACCTATCTAGAAAGAAAACACGTACATGTTGGAAAACAATGCTTTTGGGCCTTTTGGAGAGTTTCTCTCCAAGGGGGGATAACAGTGGTAAAGTATTATTTTTTTTGGATATTTCAGATTTTGAAGATGTGTTGTTTGAATAATGTGGATTTCCCTATGTATCTAAATGAATATGAATGGTTGTATAAAAATAAATCCTTAGCCTTCTTTTCCCTTTATATGCATTGATGTTTGATCCCTAATAGCTCATAACCGGTTTGTCCCATAATTCATGTGTGTTAACACTAATACTCCCTAGGGCATAAATGTCCTTTTCACCTACCTATTATGTGATATACTTTTTTTGTTTGGCAAATTTAGAGTTGAAAGAGGCAGTGCTTGGTTGTTCAATTTTTTTTACCAATCATGTACTTAACTAGTTGACATCGACATAGGATCATCGCCATGTGGGGTTGTTGGTTTCTTCGTCCACTTCCATAAAATTTATTGTTTTGATAATTTTCATGATGTTAAAACAAAAATCAATAACTAACTTTTATCACAATATGTGCATGTAAAACACAATATAAAAATGATGATAATAATTAAAAAATGAAACGGTGCTAAGAGGAACTAGACACTTTTTTGATATAGTAGAAACGGGTCGGCGTCATAATTCCAGAAATTCGTCTCTGACAGGGATCGAACTCCGGTTGCTGAGATGCATCAACTGCGACCCAATCACTAGGCTACTGACCCGTCCTCTCATGATAATAATAATTATTATTATACATCACAACAACGATTCATTATCAAGATATCCCTATACGACTTAACAAGTCATACACGTGAAATTATTGTTTTCGAACAAAAGATTATTGATATGATTTTCAAGTATCTAAACTATTTTCTATATATGTTATAGTCAAAGTATGAATATATATGTGATCAAAGGGACATCTAGGGTGAGTACATGAGAAGCATGCCAATACTGCGCACATAGATAACACTCTTGCAATATCCCATGCTCCATATTTTTTTGCATGGAGTGCATTTGGAATGGACAATTGAAAGTGCATAGAGCTCCATGTGTAGTTTTGGCTCCATGTGCCATAGGTGTTCAATACGCAAAGTTTCTAAACTAGATTATTGTCTCTAGTGCAAGTGGGAGACTGAAGGGAATATGCCCGAGAGGCAATAATAAAGTGGTTATTATCGTATTTCTTATTTATGATAAATGTTTATTTTGCATGCTATAATTGTATTAATATGGAAACGTTAATACATGTGTGTTTAATAAACAAAAAGAAAGTTCCTAGTTATGCCTCTCTTATAAACTAGCTCGTTGATTAACAAGATGATCTAAGTTTCCTGATCATGGATATTGGATGTTGCTAACAACGAGGTCACAACATTAGTGTAATGATGTGATGAACATTCATCCAAAGTATAGCATTACGATCAAAGTCATTGAGTTTATATTGCTATAACAACTTACGAAGTGATCCTAATCCTTAGACCATGAGATCATGTCAATCACTAACACCAGAAGAGTTTCTCGATGACATCAAACGTCACACCGTAACTGGGTGATTATAAAGATGGCTTCAGAACTACTAAAGTGTTATGTTGAGGTTCATGGATCGAGAGTGGAATTTGTTCATCCCGATGACAAATAGATATGCTCTAGGCCCTCTCGGTGATATCACATTGATTAGCTTGCAAGCAAGTGATTTGATCACTAGAATGTTATATCACGGGAACGAGAAAAGAGTGCATGTCGGTAACGAGATCAGACTAGGTATGGAGATACCGATGATCGAATCTCGGACATGTAATATATCGTGAAACAAAGGTATTAAGATACTAGCATACAAGGTTCACACGATCACACAAGTCATCGTTGAATGTGTGGGAGTCAGTACGGATCTCCAGGTCCCGCTGCTGATTATTGATCGGAGAGGGGTATCGATCATGTCTGCATTATTCGCGAACCGTAGGGTGACACACTTAAGGGATACCGGCACCATTCAGAGCAAATGATATGTCAAAAAAAGAAAAGGAAAGCGCAGGAATTTATTTCACTAGACACCGGAACTGTTTCGGTTGAAATTGTTGAAACTGGTTCTGCATGTGAAATTGAATACTAGCAAGGGGTTTTATGTGAATGTTTGTTAATTAAAGTAATTAACAAAATTCTGAATAAATAAATAAAAGAGTTTTATTTAAATGAGAGCTTGCATTAAATTTGGTGGAAATTTAACGCATGTGAGTGGATTTTTGAGTGGAGGGTTTTTAATGGGAGTGGAGGCTTTTCATTCTGACTAGGAGCTCCACCCACATGAATGTGGAAGAGTTGGAGGCAGCCCCATGGCTGGGCGCCATGCCCCTTGGGTGTAGGGGTTCGTAGCATGGAAAACAAAATTTTCTACCGCATACAAACAAACAAGTCAAGATCTATCTACTAGATTGTAGCAACGAGTCGATAGAATAACTCACCCTCGAAGATTCCAAAGTGTTTAACGAGAGCGGATTCTCGTGGGTGATGTAGTCGTACTCTTCCCGATCTCAAGATCGTGTAGACGATCCTTCCGCCGCTGCGTTTTGGTAGCGCTTACACAGTCGGTCACACGTTCGGTACTCGATGAAGACCTTCCTCTCCCTTGTTCCAGCAGGCAGCGGAGGTTGTAGCACTCTCCTCGCGATTTTGGCAGCACGACGGCGTGGTACCGGAAGTAGAGGGGAGATCTCGCAGGGCTTCGCCTTAGGCCGGAGCGAGTATGGTGGACTATGAGAGAGGCCTCGGTGATCTAGGGTTTAGACGCACCAAGGAGGAGGCAAGGCCGACGGCTAGGGTTTGCCCTAGGCGGCGGCGACTTGCCCTAGGCAGCGGCTATGGTGGGCGGCGGCTAGGATTAGGGTTTAGAGGGGCGTGGTGTTGTGTCTTGGAGGGGCAGCCCTGCCCCTCCTTATATAGGTGGAGGGGGTGCGCCAAGGGGAGGGGATTCCCTCCCCAACTCGGTCTCCAAGTGGGCCGGCGGTGGAGGGAGGGAACTCCTCCCCAAGTAGGTTTCCTACTCTCCCTCCACCAAACAAAATAGCCGTTTGACTTTTCAAATTAGCGTTTGACTTTTCAAACTAGGATTTGATTTATCCCTTTATTTTGTTCAGCGATGACACCTAGTACATGATGCAACCATTCCAACTTGTTATGACACATTCATGTACCCTTCCCCTCCGGAGTGCCGGACATTCCGGAACCTTCTAGAACATTCCCGATGAAAACACCGGAACCATTCTCCAACCCCGAAACAGGACTTTCCTTATATGAATCTTATTCTCCGGACCATTCCGGATCTCCTCGTGATATCCCGGATCCCATCCGACACTCCGAACAACATTCGGTCTCTTACTCATCATTCCATAACTACTCAAACAACGTCGAATCCTTAAGTGTGTCTCCCTACGGTTCGTGAATTATGCGGACATGATCGAGACACTTCTCCGAACAATAACCAATAGAGGAATCTGGAAATTCATATGGCTCCCACATATTTCTACGATTACTTTGCGATCGAATGAACCACTTACATACGATACCAATTTCCCTTTGTCTCACGATAGTTTACTTATCCGAGGTTTTGATCGTCGGTATCTCTGCATACCTAGTTCAACCTCGTTACTGATAAGTACTCTTTTCTCGTTCCCGTGATATGTGATCCCTTGTGAGCCAGTCACATGCTTGCAAGCTAATTGGATGAAATTCCACCGAGAGGGCCTAGAGTATATCTATCCGTCATATGGATGGACAAATCCCACTCTTGATCCATGTGTCTCAACCAATACTTTCTGAACACTCAATGCCACCTTCATAGACACCCAGTTACGGTGTGGTGTTTGATGTCATCAAAGCATCCTTCCGGTGATGGTGATAAGCATGATCTCATGGTCGAAGGAATTAGGTTACTATGTATCAGAAAGCATATATCAATTGAACTATTAAAATGACTTGATCTTTATGCTACGCTTATCTATAGGAGTATGTCCATCATATCATTCTCCTAACGATATGATCTTGTTGTTAATAACATCTCAATGTTCATGATAGGGAAACCACAATCATTTATTAACCAACAAGCTAGTATTATGAAAAGGCTTTACTAGGGACTCTAATTTAAGTTTACAAATCACACAAGTATTAATGTTTCCTTGTTAATACTCTTATAGCATGAATGTAAACATTTATCATAAACACAAAGATATAATAATAACTACATTTATTATTGCCTCTAGGGCATATCTCCAACAGTCTCCCACTTGCACTAGAGTCATCTAATCTAGATTACATGGTAATATACCGAACACCCATGGCAGTTTGGTGGTCATGTTTTGCCCTCGGGAGAGGTTTAGTCAACGGATCCGCCACATTCAGATCTGTGTGTACTTTGCAAATCTTTATGTCACCATCTTGGACATGTTCTCGAATAGCGTGAAAACGTAGCTTGATATGCTTCAGCTTCTTGTGTGACCTTGGTTCTTGCGCATTGGCTATGGCGCCCATGTTATCACAGTAGATAGACATTGGGTCCAGCGCACTTGGACCCACACCGAGCTCTATAATGAACTCTTTCATCCAGATCGCTTCTTGTGAAGCCTCTGAAGCAGCCATGTATTCCGATTCAGTTGAAGATCTCGCCACAACGCTTTGCTTTGCACTCCTCCAGCTAACTGCTGCACCATTCAAAGTAAATACGTATCCAGATTGTGATTTAGAATCATCCGGATCGGTGTTCCAACTAGCATCGGTGTAACCATTAACAACGAGTTGTTCATCACCTCCATAAGAAAGAACCATATCCTTAGTTCTTCTCAAGTACTTAAGGATGTTTTTGACCGCTGTCCAATGATCCACTCCTGGATCACTTTGATATCTGCTAGTCAAACTAACAGCATATGCAATGTCGGGTCTAGTACATAGCATGGCATACATTAGATATCCTATGGCTGAGGCATAGGGAGTCTTACTCATCCTTTCTCTATATTCTGCCGTTGTTGGACTTTGAGTTTTACTCACGGTCATATTGGCCAACATGGGCAAGAACCCTTTCTTGCTATCTTCCATTCCAAACCTCTTTAGAACTTTGTCCAAATATGTACTTTGTGACAATGATATTAGGCGTCTCGATCTATCTCTATAAATCTTTATGCCTAATATGTAAGCTGCTTCGCCAAGATCTTTCATTGAAAAACTATTATTCAAATATTCCTTGACACTATTAAGAAGGTCTACATCATTCCCAATCAACAATATGTCATCTACATATAGTATTAAGAATGCTACAGAGCTCCCACTCACTTTCTTGTAAATACAAGCTTCTCCATAAGTTTGTATAAAACCAAAACTTTTGATCACCTTATCAACTTCGGGATGCTTGCTTCAATCCATAAATGGACCGTTGAAGTTTGGATACCTTGTTAGCATCTTTAGGATCGACAAAACCTTTGGGTTGCATTATATACAACTCTTCATCAATGTCTCCATTGAGGAACGTTGTTTTGACATCCATCTGCCATGTCTCATAATCATAATATGCAGCGATTGCTAACATAATCCTCACAGACTTTAGCTTCGCTACTGGTGATAAAGTCTCATCGTAGTCAACTCCTTGAATTTGTCGAAACCCTTTTGCGACAAGTCGAGCTTTATAGACATTAACATTACCATCAGCATCTGTTTTCTTCTTGAAAATCTATTTATTCTCGACAGCTTTCCGGCCATCCGGTAAGTCCACCAAAGTCCATACTTGGTTTTCGTACATGGATCCAATCTCGGATTTCATGGCTTCTTGCCATTTATTGGAATCTGGGCTCATCATCGCTTCCTCATATGTCACAGGGTCATCGGTGTTGTCCACCAACATGACACTCATAACGGGATCATACCTATCAGGAGTGGTACGAGTTCTCGTTGACCTGCGAGGCTCTGTAGCAACTACAACCAACGTTTCATGATCATCATCATTAGCTTCCTCTCTTATTGGTGCAGGCACCACAGGAACTTCTTCCGGTGCTGCTCTACTCGCAAGTTCGAGAGAAGGTTCGACAACCTCGTCGAGTTCTACTTTCCTTCCAGTTACTTTTTTCGAGAGAAATTCCTTCTCTAGAAAGGATCCATTCTTGGCAACGAAGATTTTGCCTTCGGAGCTATGATAGAAGGTATACCCAATAGTTTCCTTTGGGTATCCTATGAAGACGCATTTTTCCGCTTTGGGTTCAAGCTTGTCCGGCTGTAACTTCTTTACATAGGCTTCGCAACCCCAAACTTTAAGGAACAACAATTTAGGTTTCTTCCCAAACCATAATTCATACGGTGTTGTTTCAACGGATTTAGATGGTGCCCTATTTAAAGTGAATGCGGCTGTTTCTAATGCATAACCCCAAAATGATAGCGGTAAATCTGTAAGTGACATCATAGAACGAACCATATCTAAGAGAGTTCGATTACGATGTTCGGACACACCATTACGCTGTGGTGTTTCTGGCGGTGTCAATTGTGAAAGTATTCCACATTTCTTCAAATGCTCGCCAAACTCGTAACTTAGATATTCACCTCCACGATTAGAACGCAGAAATTTAATCTTCTTGTTACGTTGATTCTCAACCTCACTTTGAAATTCCTTAAACTTCTCGAAAGTTTCGGACTTATGTTTCATGAAATAGATATACCCATATCTACTCAAGTCATCCGTGAAGGTAAGAACATAACGATAACCATCGCGCGATGCTACACTCATTGGACCACACACATCGGTATGTATGATTTCCAATAAGTCCGTAGCTCGCTCCATCATACCAGAAAATGGAGTCTTAGTCATTTTACCCATCAGACATGCTTCGCATCTTTCAAGTGATTCAAGAAGTCCATCGGAATGGAGTTTGTTCATACGCTTCACTCCAATGTGACCAAGACGACAGTGCCACATATAGGTCGAGTTATCGCTCGATTTCAAACGTTTAGCCTCAATGTTATTAATATGTGTATTTCCACTATCGAGATTCAATAAGAATAGACCATCTATCAAAGGTGCATGTGCATAAAACATATTACTCATATAAATCGAAGAACCATTATTCTCGGACTTAAACAAGTAACCATCTCGCAATAAACAAGATCCTGATATAATGTTCATGCTTAACGCAGGCACCAAATAACAATTATTTAAGTATAAAACTAATCCCGATGGTAGATGAAGAGGTAGCGTGCCGACCGCGATCACATCAACCTTTGATCTGTTTCCCACGCGCATCGTCACCTCGTTCTTCGCTAGCTTCTGTTTATTCTGCAGCACCTGTTTCGAGTTACAGATATGAGCAACCGAACCAGTATCAAATACCTAGGCACTACTACGAGTACTAGTGAGATACACATCAATAACATGTATATCGGATATACCTTTCTTCTTGATGTTGCCGTTCTTCAAATCCGCCAAGTACTTTGGGCAATTCCGCTTCCAGTGACCTTCTCCCTTGCAGTAAAAGAACTCAGTATCAGGCTTGGGTCCAGCCTTGGTCTTCTTCGTCGGCGCGGTAACTTTCTTACCACCCTTCTCGAAGTGTCCCTTTTGCTTAGACTTGCCTTTCTTGAATTTGGTGGTCTTATTTACCATCAACACTTGGTGCTCTTTCTTGATCTCCACTTCTGCAGATTTTAACATGGAGAAGAGTTCTGGGAACTGCTTGTTCATGCTTTGCATATTGTAGTTCATAACAAAGTTCTTGTAACTTGGTGGTAGTGATTGGAAGACACGATAAATCCCCAAAGCATTAGGAATCACTATACCCATGCTTTGAAGTTTGTTTGCGTGCCCAGACATCTTAAGCACATGCTCACTGACGGATCTGCCCTCTTCCATCTTGCAGTTAAAGAACTTTTCAGAAGCCTCATAGCTCTCAACTGCCCTGTGAGTCTCAAAAATCAGTTTGAGTTCACGGACAATATCATGTGGGTCTGAATTCTCAAACCTTTTCTGAAGCTCCGACTCTAAACCATACAAGATAGCACACTGAACTGTGGAGTACTGATTCTTCCGAGCGAGGTAAACATTCTTTACTTCATCGGTAGTAGTAGCTGTAGGTGGGTCACCCAGCGGTGCATCCAGCACATAGGTCAAATTACCAGCATTGATGACAATCCTCAAATTGCGGAACCAATCCGCGAAGTTGCTTCCATTGTTTTCAACTTTTCTTTCTCTAGGAACACATTAAAATTGATGGTAGGGGCCGCCATTGATCTACAACATATTTGCAATAGTTTAGACTAAGTTTATGACAAATTGAGTTCTAATTAATAGTTAAATTAATCTAGGTGAACTCCCACTCAAAACAATATCCCTCACATTGTTTTAGTGATCACACGAACCAAATCCACCACATCAACACCGATCATCACGAGAGTTGATGTAGCTTCAATGGCGAACAATCGACATGTTCATCATATCTACTATATGATTCATGCTTTACCTTTCGGTGATCCATGTTCCGAGACCATGTCTGTACATGCTAGGCTCGTCAAGATCAAACCTTAGCTTCCGCATGAGCAAATCTGGCTTGCTCATGTTGTATACACTTGCAGAATCTAACACACCTGATCATCACGTGGTGCTTCGAAACAACAAGCTTTAGCAACGGTGCTCACTAAGGATGAACACTATAGAACTTGAAATTCATGTGCATGAGGGATCATATTATAATGCTACCGTCGTTAACTAAGCAATACAAGATGCATAAAGGATTAACATCACATGCAATTCATAATATGTGATATGATATGGCCTTTCTTCTTTGTGCTTCCGATCTCCATCTTCAAGCACGAACATGATCTCCATCATCACCGGCATTGCATCAAGGTCAATGACGCTGCTCCATGGTTGTCGTCCACCGGCTTCAACTATTACAACTACTTTGAATAGACACGCGAGTCTTAACATAAATTAAAGACAATCATATGGCTCCTGCCGGTTGCCAACTTACAATAAGGAACATTGCATACATCAAATATAATCACAATCATGGCCATATCACATCACAGCACACCCCTGCAAAACAAAGTTAGACGCCTCTAATTTCTTTGCATGTTTTACGTGGTTTGGGGCTTTCAATAAGTGTCGATCTAACTTACGAACAAGAACCACAACGTTGATGTTTGAACTATCAAGTGCCCGTTGTAAATTGGATCTATACTATAATGGGAGAGACAGACACCCGCAAAGCCACTTATGCAATACAAGTTGCATGTTGAGCGTGGAGCAAGTCTCATGAACGATGTCATGTAAGGTTAGCCCGGGCCGCTTCATCCCATCATACCGCAAGATGCAAAGTACACAAGAAGCAATTGATAATAAAATCACCACCGCCCACAATGAGCATTGTGTTCTACTCGTGCAACAGATCTACAAATAGACACGGCTCTAATACCACTGTAGGGGTTCGTAGCATGGAAAACAAAATTTTCTACCGCATACAAACAAACAAGCCAATATCTATCTACTAGATTGTAGCAACGAGTCGATAGAATAACTCACCCTCGAAGATTCCAAAGTGTTTAATGAGAGCGGATTCTCGTGGGTGATGTAGTCGTACTCTTCCCGATCTCAAGATCGTGTAGACGATCCTTCCGGCGCTGCGTTCCAGCAGCGCTTCCGCAGTCGGTCACATGTTCGATACTCGACGAAGACCTTCCTCTCCCTTGTTCCAGCAGGCAGCGGAGGTTGTAGCACTCTCCTCGCGATTTCGGCAGCACGACGGCGTGGTACCGGAAGTAGAGGGGAGATCTCGCAGGGCTTCGCCTTAAGCCGGAGCGAGTATGGTGGACTATGAGAGAGGCCTCGGTGATCTAGGGTTTAGACGCACCAAGGAGGAGGCAAGGCCGGCGGCTAGGGTTTGCCCTAGGCGGCGGCTATGGTGGGCGGTGGCGGCTAGGGTTAGGGTTTAGAGGGGCGTGGTGTTGTGTCTTGGAGGGGCAGCCCTGCCCCTCCTTATATAGGTGGAAGGGACGCGCCAAGGGGAGGGGAGTCCCTCCCCAACTCGGTCTCCAAGTGGGCCGGCGGTGGAGGGAGGGAACTCCTCCCCAAGTAGGTTTCCCACTCTCCCTCCACCAAACAAAATAGCCGTTTGACTTTTCAAATTGACGTTTGACTTTTCAAACTAGGATTTGATTTATCCCTTTATTTTGTTCAGCGATGACACCTAGTACACGATGCAACCATTCCAACTTGTTATGACACATTCATGTACCCTTCCCCTCTGGAGTGCCGGACATTCCGGAACCTTCTAGAACATTCCAGATGAAAACACCGGAACCATTCTCCAACCCCGAAACAGGACTTTCCTTATATGAATCTTATTCTCCGGACCATTCCGGATCTCCTCGTGATATCCCGGATCCCATCCGAGACTCCGAACAACATTCGGTCTCTTACTCATCATTCCATAACTACTCAAACAACGTCGAATCCTTAAGTGTGTCTCCCTACGGTTCGTGAATTATGCGGACATGATCGAGACACTTCTCCGAACAATAACCAATAGAGGAATCTGGAAATTCATATGGCTCCCACATATTTCTACGATTACTTTGCGATTGAATGAACCACTTACATACGATACCAATTTCCCTTTGTCTCACGATAGTTTACTTATCCGAGGTTTTGATCGTCGGTATCTCTGCATACCTAGTTCAACCTCGTTACTGATAAGTACTCTTTTCTCGTACCCGTGATATGTGATCCCTTGTGAGCCAGTCATATGCTTGCAAGCTAATTGGATGACATTCCACCGAGAGGGCCCAGAGTATATCTATCCGTCATATGGATGGACAAATCCCACTCTTGATCCATGTGTCTCAACCAATACTTTCTGAACACTCAATGCCACTTTTATAGCCACCTAGTTACGGTGTGGTGTTTGATGTCATCAAAGCATCCTTCCGGTGATGGTGATAAGCATGATCTCATGGTCGAAGGAATTAGGTTACTATGTATCAGAAAACATATAGCAATTGAACTATTAAAATGACTTGATCTTTATGCTACGCTTATCTATAGGAGTATGTCCATCATATCATTCTCCTAACGATATGATCTTGTTGTTAATAACATCTCAATGTTCATGATAGGGAAACCACAATCATTTATTAACCAACAAGCTAGTATTATGAAGAGGCTTTACTAGGGACTCTAATTTAAGTTTACAAATCACACAAGTATTAATGTTTCCTTGTTAATACTCTTATAGCATGAATGTAAACATTTATCATAAACACAAAGATATAATAATAACTACATTTATTATTGCCTCTAGGGCATATCTCCAACATTGGGTGCCCCCCTCTCCCCTATAAAAGGCCCCCTCTCATCCTCTCAAAGTACACCTCCTCGTGAAGGATCTCTCTCCCCCCTTTATAATTTCCCCATGGTCTCGGATCAACGAGATACATGTTTCCAGTGGCTTTTTTGGAAGGATTTGTTGCTTCCGCTGCTTCGCTGGAGCGAGGGCGTGGAGGTTGTCGGGGTACCCGTACGTGCGTGCGATCACGGATGCACCAATGCTTTGAGGTGCTGGACTTGATGGTGCTGGATCAGCTGGACCAGATGGACTTCATCACGATCTTGAGATCGGCAAGCGTTCGTCTACATCATCCACGAGTACAACCTCGTTAACTCTATTCGGTCTTTAAGGATATGTATTCTATGGATGTATATCCACCTGTTGCTTGTATCTAGTAGATAGATCTTGGTACTTAGATGTTCCTATCGTAGGAATTTTTTTGTCTTCTATGCTGCGAACCCAACAGTGGTATCAGAGCCGGATCTATGCGTAGATGCTTTGCACGGGTAGTACACATATGAGTATGTGGGCGATGATGATTATTTTATTGCTTCTTAGTTGTACTTTGGATATTGGTGGCATAGTGGTATGAAGCGGACCAGACAAACTTTACATGTCCTCGCACATGAGACCTATTCCACGCTTGACATGCAACTAGTTTTGCATAAGTGGCTAGCGGGTGTCTGTCTCTCCTACTATAATCAATATCTAATTTGCAACGAGTTGTCAACAATTTGGTTATCCTCTTTGTGGTTCATGTTCGTAGGTAAGAACGGTTCTATCTTCGAAAGCCCTAAGCCACGTAAAACTTGCAATGGATAAATTAGAGGCGTCTAGTTTAGATTGTTGCTGGACTAGTGTCATGATATGGTGATGTTGTAAGTAGAAGTATGAGATGATACTCTTACAACACACATAACGTGTAAGTTCCATAAACCTTGGCCTTAGACATAGAGGTATGATAGTGATCATACCACGGTGCACGTAATGGAGATCATATGCGGGAACCATATCATTTCACTTACAAACATGAGATGTTTGATTGCATCTTATATTGCTTATTTGGCGTTTTATTAGCATAATAAGATGATCCCTCAGTTAGATATCAAGATAAAAATGTGTTCTTCCTTAAGTATGCACCGACAATGTTTCGTCGCTTCAAGACATCACGTGATGATCAGGTGTACTTGAATCCACGAGCATATCTCGGGTGTAAGACAGTTACACACACGAATACTGAGGTTCTTACTTGGTGAGCCTAGCATGTACAGACATGGCCTTGGAACACGGACCGAAAGGTTAAGCATGAGTCATATGTTTTGATATGATGACCATATGGATGCCCGCCTTTGAACCTACACCGACTCACGTGATGATCAGACTTGGTGTAGTGGATTTGGTTCATGTAATCACCAAAAAGACACGAGGGATGTCGTTTTTGAGTGGGAGTTCATTTCTAATTTGGATTAGTAGAACTCAATTTATCATAAATTAAATCAAAGTGAATTTGCATAATTTGTTGTAGTCATTGGCATTCGTTTACCACTTTATGCTTAGTTGTAATTGAGATAATATAACTATAGAATTCTGGATATTTACTTTACGAACTAGTATCGTATTGTGTTGAGTGTCAATCTAAAGTTTAAAGTCCTATTGCAAACTTTCAGCAAACTCTGTTTACTCCGTGAAATTTAATAATTGGTATTAAATCGAGAGTAACAATTCTAGTGTTAGTATCTTAAGTATCATGTTTGCCTCCATGATTCTTGATTGTTTTAATATCAAGTTTATCTAGGAGCTGAAAGAATTGTTTCAGAAACCATCATGTGTAGCAGATATAACGATATCTGAAACAATGTTTTGGTTGCAATATGATAGAGTATAATATATGTTCTCATATTGGATGAGAATTTTCAAAGGTTGGAGATGCTAGACATCCTAATCATTCAAAAGGGTTTTGGAAAGTAACGTTATACTCACGATTCGTCTTTATAAGCTACATTAGCTTGATCATGTAAGTCGTCATGATAAGGATGAATAGAAGATGTATGTAAAGTGTTTACTACACTAAAAGATTACTAAAGAATGGATTTTGAAAGAATACCAATCATTTTGATGACGATGATCTACTTCAAAGTGCAGGTCCAAAGGTATTATTATTTGAATATACATGCTTTGGACTATATGTCATGTATATGGCGCCACTGTTGCTGTTGATAGATTCTTTTAAAAAGTAAAAGAAAATGCTGAAAATGAATCTATAAAATATATTTGGCAGAAGAGAAAAGATTGGAAATATCCAATTTAGGTATATAGATGATATACATGTTATGGTTGTATTCTTTGCTTGTTAAACAATGTGGTACTTGGGTATTGGATACCGAATTGGTTGGTATGAAATTTCATACGAAACGACGCAATTCATGAACCACAATGGCATAAGTAACTAGCAAGAAAATATGTGATGGTGTTCATCAAAAACAAACAAACCGTTGTTTGTATTTCTCGTTGACATCAAAGCTTGACTTCAAGATTTGTTTTAATAATAGTTATTCAAATTAGGTATTATGAGAACAAAGTTTGTTCAAATAATTACCGTATTTCATATAAGATGGATGATTTACAAATCTAGTTGGAGAAATCACATCCATAAAACCTAATGCTAAAATGTCGCTAGACAAATGATTCAAAGATCACTTACAAAGTGACATCGCCGTTTAAATTATATTGGAAAGAAAACATGAAGAAACTCCATTTTCATGGATTTTTGGAGTCTTTGATTTGATCAAGTGACGCTTGTGAGACTTTCGTCGGGATAATTAAAACTTCGTTCAAAGGTCAAAGAAGAACGAACGACTAAAATATTGGAATTTATACATATCGATGTATGTAGTACATTATGTGTAGTCGTAAGCGATGGATTTCAACTTCATATACTTTCTCCGAAAATTTGAGTGAATATTCACTTAATGAGAAAGAAGTATGAAATATTTGAAAATGTTTCAAAGACTTTCAAGATGAAGTGAAAAATCATTGTAACAAGAAAATAAAATGGTTTATGATTTTATCATAAGGGATTTATTTGAGTTACAAGTGTAACAAGAAAAATAAATGAATTATGATTTATCATAAAGGGATTTATTTGAGTTACAAGTTTAGCAAAACACCTAGATTTACATCTCCCAAAACACTATAGGAGTACGGAGTGTTTGAGATTTGTAATGAAACCTTGTGTGACATGGTTGGATCAAAAGTGTTATTTATAAAACTGCGATTATGTTTTAAAATATTAAAGCTTTAGAGACTACTGCTTTTACACTGAAAAGAGCTCCATCTTGATCCGTTGAAATGACACCATATGAGTTATGGTTTGGGGTAAAACCCAAGTTGTCATTTCTTAAATTTTGGTATGCTAAGCATAAGTAAGATGTTTACAACCAAAGTCGGATGAGCATGTCTTTGTAGGTCATTTTGAATAACAATTGGGTATTCCTCCATAACACCAAGGACAAAAGGGTTTGTCACTGAAATGTGAAGTTTCTTGAAAAAGGAATTTTTCGCAAAAGTTAAGTGGAAGGACAATAGAACTTTGATAAGTTTAACGAACCTTAGCTAAATGTGCTGAGTTGTGCAGTGCCGGAAATCGCTCCGGAGGCTGACATAATGCTCATAGCTTATGTGCCTCGAAGGTTGTGGTCACGGAGATCTAAGTTCTTATTGAACCAAGTCGGTCGGATAAACAATCAAATGCTAAGATTTGAGAGTAAATCATTATTGTTTGACAATGATGAACCGACTACATGCAAAGAAGCGATGATCGGCCCTGACTCCATCAAATGGCTTGAAGCCATAAAATCCGTGATAGTTTCATACACGAGAAATCAAGTTTTGAACTTGGAAGACCCTCCAGAAAGGTGTAAAAACCTGTCGGCCATATTTGGATCTATAAAGAAACAGACATGGATGTTTCACATCTATGAAATAGTCGACATGTCTGTTGGAGATATGCCCTAGAGGCAATAATAAAAGTAGTTATTATTATATCTTTGTGTTTATGATAAATGTTTACATTCATGCTATAATAGTATTAACAAGGAAACATTAATACTTGTGTGATTTGTAAACTTAATTTAAAGTCCCTAGTAAATCCTCTATATAATACTAGCTTGTTGGTTAATAGATGATTGTGGTTTCCCTATCATGAACATTGAGATGTTATTAACAATAAGATCATATAGTTAGGAGAATGATATGATGGACATACTCCTATAGATAAGCGTAGCATAAAGATCAAGTCATTTTAATAGTTCAGTTGCTATATGCTTTCTGATACATAGTAATCTAATTCCTTCGACCATGAGATCATGCATATCACCTTTACCGGATGGATGCTTTGATGACATCAAACACCACACCGTAACTGGGTGGCTATAAAGGTGGCATTGAGTGTTCGGAAAGTATTGGTTGAAACACATGGATCAAGAGTGGGATTTGTCCATCCATATGACGGATAGATATACTCTGGGCCCTCTCGGTGAAATGTCATCCAATTAGCTTGCAAGCATGTGACTGGCTCACAAGGGATCACATATCACGGGAACGAGAAAAGAGTACTTATCGGTAACGAGGTTGAACTAGGTATGCAGAGATACCGACGATCATAACCTCGGATAAGTAAACTATCGTGAGACAAAGGGAAATTGATATCGTATGTAAGTGGTTCATTCGATCGCAAAGTAATCGTAGAAATATGTGGGAACCATATGAATTTCCAGATTCCTCTATTGGTTATTGATCGGAGAAGTGTCTCGATCATGTCCGCATAATTCACGAACCGTAGGGAGACACACTTAAGGATTCGACGTTGTTTGAGTAGTTATGGAATGATGAGAAAGAGACCGAATGTTGTTCCGAGTCTCGGATGGGATCCGGGATATCACGAGGAGATCCGGAATGGTCCGGAGAATAAGATTCATATAAGGAAAGTCCCGTTTCGGAGTTGGAGAATGGTTCCGGTGTTTTCATCGGAAATGTTTTAGAAGGTTCCGGAATGTCCGGCACTCCGGAGGGGAAGGGTACATGAATGTGTTGTATCAAGTTGGTATGATTGCATCATGTACTAAGTGTCATCGCTGAACCAATTAAAGGATTAATTCAAATCCTAGTTTGAAAAGTCAAACAGCTAGTTTGAAAAGTCAAACGGCTAAATTTGGAAAGAGGAAAAGAGGAGGAAGGGGAAACCGAGTTGGGGAGGAGTTCCCTCCTCCAACCGGCGGCGCCCCTCCAAGCCGAGTTGGGGAGGGACTCCTCTCCCTCCCCTTGGCCGGCCGGCCCCTCCACCTATATAAGGAGGGGCAGGGCTCGCTCCTAGAGACACACAAGATCCTCTCCTCCAAACCCTAGTACCAAGCCGCCGCCGGCCCTAGGGCACTCGCCGCCGCCACCTAGGTGAAACCCTAGCCGCCGACACTAGCCCCTCCTCGGCGTGTCTAAACCCTAGATCGTCGAGGGACTCTCTCATACTCCACCATACTCGCTCCGTCTTAAGGCGAAGCCCTGCGAGATCTCCCCTCTACTTCCGGTACCACGCCGTTGTGCTGCCGGAATCGCGAGGAGAGTGCTACAACCTCCACTGCCTGCTGGAACAAGGGAGAGGAAGGTCTTCGTCGAGTACCAAACGTGTGACCGACTGCGGGAGCGCTGCCGGAACATAGTGCCGGAAGGATCGTCTACGCGATCTTGAGATCGGAAAGAGTACGACTACATCACCCACGAGAATCCGCTCTCGTTAAACACTTTGGAATCTTCGAGGGTGAGTTATTCTATCGACTCGTTGCTACAATCTAGTAGATAGATCTTGGCTTGTTTGTTTGTATGCGGTAGAAATTTTTTGTTTTCCATGCTACGAATCCCTACAGTGGTATCAGAGCCGTGTCTATATGTAGATCTGTTGCACGAGTAGAACACAATGGTCATTGTGGGCGTTGATGCTTTTATTGTCGATTGCTTCTTGTGTACTTTGCATCTTGCGGGATGTTGGGATGAAGCGGCCCGGGCTAACCTTACATGACATCGTTCATGAGACTTGCTCCACGCTTGACATGCAACTTGGTATTGCATAAGTGGCTTTGCGGGTGCCTGTTTCTCCTAGCATAGTTAAGATCCAATTTACAACGGGTGATTAACAATACTAGTATCAATGTTGTGGTTCTTGTTCGTAAGTTAGAACGACACTTATTGAAAGCCCCAAACCACGTAAAACATGCAAAGAAAGTAGAGGCGTCTAACTTTGTTTTGCAGGGGTGTGCTGTGATGTGATATGGCCATGATTGTGATTATATTTGATGTATGCAATGTTCCTTATTGTAAGTTGGCAACCGGCAGGAGCCATATGGTTGTCTTTAATTTATGTTAAGACCCGCGTGTCTATTCAAAGTAGTTGTAATAGTTGAAGTCGGTGGACGACAACCATGGAGAAGCGTCATTGACCTTGATGCAATGCCGGTGATGATGGAGATCATGTTCGTGCTAGAAGATGGAGATAGGAAGCACAAAGAAGAAAGGCCATATCATATCACATATTATGAATTGCATGTGATGTTAATCCTTTATGCATCTTGTATTGCTTAGTAGACAACGGTAGCATTATAAGATGATCCCTCATGCACATGAATTTCAAGTCATAAAGTGTTCACCCTTAGTTAGCACCGTTGCTAAAGCTTGTTGTTTCGAAGCACCACGTGATGATCGGGTGTGTTAGATTCTGCAAGTGCATACAACGTGAGCAAGCCAGATTTGCTCATGCGGAAACTAAGGTTTGATCTTGACGAGCCTAGCATGTACAAACATGGTCTTGGAACACGGATCACCGAAAGGTAAAGCATGAATCATATAGTAGATATGATGAACATGTCGATTGTTCGCCATTGAAGCTACATCAACTCTCGTGATGATCGGTGTTGATGTGGTGAATTTG
This sequence comes from Avena sativa, assembly GCA_916181665.1. NCBI lineage: Eukaryota > Viridiplantae > Streptophyta > Magnoliopsida > Poales > Poaceae > Avena > Avena sativa. The sequence continues at coordinate 295,086,547 of OV702296.1, forward strand.
GTTCGTGTGATCACTAAAACAATATGAGGGATATTGTTTTGAGTGGGAGTTCACCTAGATTAATTTTATTATTAATTTGAACTCAATTTGTCATAAACTTAGTCTAAAACTATTGCAAATATGTTGTAGATCAATGGCAGCCCCTACCATCAATTTTAATGCGTTCCTAGAGAAAGAAAAGTTGAAAAACAATAGAAGCAACTTCGCGGATTGGTTCCGCAATTTGAGGATTGTCCTCACAGCTGGTAATTTGACCTACGTGCTGGATGCACCGCTGGGTGACCCACCTGCAGCAGATGCTGCCGATGAAGTAAAGAATGTTTACCTCACTCGGAAGACTCAGTACTCCACAGTTCAATGTGCTATCTTGTATGGTTTAGAATCGGAGCTTCAAAAAAGGTTTGAGAATTCAGACCCATATGATATTGTCGAGGGTCTCAAATTGATCTTTGAGACTCATGCGGCAATTGAAAGCTATGAGGCTTCTGAAAAGTTCTTTAACTGCAAGATGGAAGAGGGCAGCTCCGTCAGCGAGCATGTGCTTAAGATGTCTGGGCACGCAAACAAACTTCAAAGCTTGGGTATTGTGATTCCTAATGCTTTGGGGATTTACCGTGTTCTCCAATCACTGCCACCAAGTTACAAGAACTTTGTGATGAACTACAACATGCAAAACATGAACAAGACGTTGCCAGAACTCTTTGCCATGTTGAAATCTGCAGAAGTGGAGATCAAGAAAGAGCACCAAGTGTTGTTGGTCAATAAGACCACCAAATTCAAGAAAGGCAAGTCTAAGCAGAAGGGACACTTCAAGAAGGGTGGTAAGAAAGTTACCACGCCGACGAAGAAGACCAAGGCTGGACCTAAGCCTGATACTGAGTGCTTTTACTGCAAGGGAGAAGGTCACTGGAAGCGGAATTGCCCAAAGTACTTGGCGGATTTGAAGAACGGCAACATCAAGAAGAAAGGTATATCTGATATACATGTTATTGATGTGTATCTCACTAGTACTCGTAGTAGTGCCTGGGTATTTGATACTGGTTCGGTTGCTCATATTTGTAACTCGAAACAGGTGCTGCAGAATAAACGGAAGCTAGCGAAGAACGAGGTGACGATGCGCGTTGGAAACGGATCAAAGGTTGATGTGATCGCGGTCGGCACGCTACCCCTTCATCTACCATCGGGATTAGTTTTATACTTAAATAATTGTTATTTGGTGCCTGCGTTAAGCATGAACATTATATCGGGATCTTGTTTATTGCGAGACGGTTACTTGTTTAAGTCCGAGAATAATGGTTGTTCGATTTATATGAGTAATATGTTTTATGCACATGCACCTTTGATAGATGGTCTATTCTTATTGAATATCGATAGTGGAAATACACATATTAATAACATTGAGGCTAAACGTTTGAAATCGAGCGATAACTCGACCTATATGTGGCACTGTCGTCTTGGTCACATTGGAGTGAAGCGTATGAAGAAACTCCATTCCGATGGACTTCTTGAATCACTTGATTTCGAATCACTTGATAGATGCGAAGCATGTCTGATGGGTAAAATGACTAAGACTCCATTTTCTGGTATGATGGAGCGAGCTACGGACTTGTTGGAAATCATACATACCGATGTGTGTGGTCCAATGAGTGTAGCATCACGCGGTGGTTATCGTTATGTTCTTACGTTCACGGATGACTTGAGTAGATATGGGTATATCTATTTCATGAAACATAAGTCCGAAACTTTCGAGAAGTTTAAGGAATTTCAAAGTGAGGTAGAGAATCAACGTAACAAGAAGATTAAATTTCTACGTTCTGATCGTGGAGGTGAATATCTAAGTTACGAGTTTGGCAAGCATTTGAAGAAATGCGGAATACTTTCGCAGTTGACACCGCCGGGAACACCACAGCGTAATGGTGTGTCCGAACGTCGTAATCGAACTCTCTTAGATATGGTTCGTTCTATGATGTCACTTACAGATTTACCGCTATCATTTTGGGGTTATGCATTAGAAACAGCCGCATTCGCTTTAAATAGGGCACCGTCTAAATCCGTTGAAACGACACCGTATGAATTATGGTTTGGGAAGAAACCTAGATTGTCGTTCCTTAAAGTTTGGGGGTGCGAAGCCTATGTAAAAAGTTACAGCCGGACAAGCTTGAACCCAAAGCGGAAAAATGCGTCTTCATAGGATACCCGAAGGAAACTATTGGGTATACCTTCTATCATAGATCCGAAGGCAAAATCTTCGTTGCCAAGAATGGATTCTTTCTAGAGAAGGAATTTCTCTCGAAAGAAGTGACTGGAAGAAAAGTAGAACTCGACGAGGTTATCGAACCTTCTCTCGAAATTGCGAGTAGCGTAGCACCGGAAGAAGTTTCTGTGGTGCCTGCACCAATAAGAGAGGAAGCTAATGATGATGATCATGAAACTTCGGTTGAAGTTGCTACAGAGCCTCGCAGGTCAACGAGAACTCGTACCACTCCAGATTGGTATGATCCCGTTATGAGTGTCATGTTGGTGGACAACACCGATGACCCTGAGACATATGAGGAAGCGATGATGAGCCCAGATTCCAATAAATGGCAAGAAGCCATGAAATCCGAGATTGGATCCATGTACGAAAACCAAGTATGGACTTTGGTGAACTTACCGGATGGCCGGAAGGCTGTCGAGAACAAATGGATCTTCAAGAAGAAAACAGATGCTTATGGTAATGTTACTGTCTATAAAGCTCGACTTGTCGCAAAAGGGTTTCGACAAATTCAAGGAGTTGTCTACGATGATACTTTCTCACCAGTAGCGAAGCTAAAGTCTGTGAGGATTATGTTAGCAATCGCTGCATATTACGATTATGAGATATGGCAGATGGATGTCAAAACAGCATTCCTCAATGTAGACATTGATGAAGAGTTGTATATGATGCAACCCAAAGGTTTTGTTGATCCTAAAGATGCTAACAAGGTATGCAAACTTCAACGGTCCATCTATGGATTGAAGCAAGCATCCCGAAGTTGGAATCAACGTTTTGATAAGGTGATCAAAAGTTTTGGTTTTATACAAACTTATGGAGAAGCTTGTATTTACAAGAAAGTGAGTGGGAGCTCTGTAGCATTCCTAATACTATATGTGGATGACATATTATTGATTGGGAATGATGTAGACCTTCTTAATAGTGTCAAGGAATATTTGAATAATAGTTTTTCAATGAAGGATCTTGGCAAAGCAGCTTACATATTAGGCATAAAGATTTATAGAGATAGATCGAAACGCCAAATATCATTGTCACAAAGTACATATTTGGACAAAGTTCTAAAGAGGTTTGGAATGGAAGATAGCAAGAAAGGGTTCTTGCCCATGTTGCCCAATACGACCTTGAGTAAAACTCAAAGTCCGACATCAGCAGAAGATAGAGAAAGGATGAGTAAGACTCCCTATGCCTCGGCCATAGGATCTCTAATGTATGCCATGCTATGTACTAGACACGACATTGCATATGCTGTTAGTTTAACTAGCAGATATCAAAGTGATCCAGGAGTGGATCATTGGACAGCGGTCAAAAACATCCTTAAGTACTTGAGAAGAACTAAGGATATGGTTATTTCTTATGGAGGTGATGAACAACTCGTTGTTAATGGTTACACCGATGCTAGTTGGAACACCGATCCGGATGATTCTAAATCACAATCTGGATACGTATTTATTTTGAATGCTGCAGCAGTTAGCTGGAGGAGTGCAAAGCAAAGCTTTGTGGCGAGATCTTCAACTGAATCGGAATACATGGCTGCTTTGGAGGCTTCACAAGAAGCGATATGGATGAAAGAGTTCATTACAGAGCTGGGTGTGGTTCCTAGTGCGCTGGACCCAATGTCTATCTAATGTGTTAACATGGGCGCCATAGCCAATGCGCAAGAACCAAGGTCACACAAGAAGCTGAAGCATATCAAGCTACGTTTTCACGCTATTCGAGAACATATCCAAGATGGGGATATAAAGATTTGCAAAGTACACATAGATCTGAATGTGGCGGATCCGTTGACTAAACCTCTCCCGAGGGCAAAACATGACCAGCACCAAACTGCCATGGGTGTTCGGTATATTACCATGTAATCTAGATTAGATGACTCTAGTGCAAGTGGGAGACTGTTGGAGATATGCCCTAGAGGCAATAATAAAAGTAGTTATTATTATATCTTTGTGTTTATGATAAATGTTTACATTCATGCTATAATAGTATTAACAAGGAAACATTAATACTTGTGTGATTTGTAAACTTAATTTAAAGTCCCTAGTAAAGCCTCTATATAATACTAGCTTGTTGGTTAATAGATGATTGTGGTTTCCCTATCATGAACATTGAGATGTTATTAACAACAAGATCATATTGTTAGGAGAATGATATGATGGACATACTCCTATAGATAAGCGTAGCATAAAGATCAAGTCATTTTAATAGTTCAATTGCTATATGCTTTCTGATACATAGTAATCTAATTCCTTCGACCATGAGATCATGCATATCACCTTTACCGGATGGATGCTTTGATGACATCAAACACCACACCGTAACTGGGTGGCTATAAAGGTGGCATTGAGTGTTCGGAAAGTATTGGTTGAAACACATGGATCAAGAGTGGGATTTGTCCATCCATATGACGGATAGATATACTCTGGGCCCTCTCGGTGAAATGTCATCCAACTAGCTTGCAAGCATGTGACTGGCTCACAAGGGATCACATATCACGGGAACGAGAAAAGAGTACTTATCGGTAACGAGGTTGAACTAGGTATGCAGAGATACCGACGATCATAACCTCGGATAAGTAAACTATCGTGAGACAAAGGGAAATTGATATCGTATGTAAGTGGTTCATTCGATCGCAAAGTAATCATAGAAATATGTGTGAACCATATGAATTTCCAGATTCCTCTATTGGTTATTGATCGGAGAAGTGTCTCGATCATGTCCGCATAATTCACGAACCGTAGGGAGACACACTTAAGGATTTGACTTGTTTGAGTAGTTATGGAATGATGAGAAAGAGACCGAATGTTGTTCGGAGTCTCGGATGGGATCCGGGATATCACGAGGAGATCCGAAATGGTCCGGAGAATAAGATTCATAAGGAAAGTCCCGTTTCGGAGTTGGAGAATGGTTCCAGTGTTTTCATCGGGAATGTTTTAGAAGGTTCCGGAATGTCCGGCACTCCAGAGGGGAAGGGTACATGAATGTGTTGTATCAAGTTGGTATGATTGCATCATGTACTAAGTGTCATCGCTGAACCAAATAAAGGATTAATTCAAATCCTAGTTTGAGAAGTCAAACAGCTAGTTTGAAAAGTCAAACGGCTAAATTTGGAAAGAGGAAAAGAGGAGGAAGGGGAAATCGAGTTGGGGAGGAGTTCCGTCCTCCAACCGGCGGCGCCCCCTCCAAGCCGAGTTGGGGAGGGACTCCTCTCCCTCCCCTTGGCCGGCCGGCCCCTCCACCTATATAAGGAGGGGCAGGTCTCGCTCCTAGAGACACACAAGATCCTCTCCTCCAAACCCTAGTACCAAGCTGCCGCCGCCTCCAAGCCGCCGTCGGCCCTAGGGCACTCGCCGCTGCCGCCTAGGTGAAACCCTAGCCGCCGGCACTAGCCCCTCCTCGGCATGTCTAAACCCTAGATCGTCGAGCGACTCTCTCATACTCCACCATACTCGCTCCGGCTTAAGGCGAAGCCCTGCGAGATCTCCCCTCTACTTCTGGTACCACGCCGTTGTGCTGCCGGAATCGCGAGGAGAGTGCTACAACCTCCGCTGCCTGCTGGAACAAGGGAGAGGAAGGTCTTCGTCGACTACCGAACGTGTGACCGACTGCGGGAGCGCTGCCGGAACGCAGTGCCGGAAGGATCGTCTACGCAAACTTGAGATCGGAAAGAGTACGACTACATCACCCACGAGAATCCGCTCTCATTAAACACTTTGGAATCTTCGAGGGTGAGTTATTCTATCGACTCGTTGCTACAATCTAGTAGATAGATCTTGGCTTGTTTGTTTGTATGCGGTAGAAATTTTTTGTCTTCCATGCTACGAATCCCTACAATGTCGGTAAAGTATTTTATGACAATGTTCAAGGAGTTGACTATGATAAGATTTGATCTTTCATAGCGATATTTAGTCTGGACGGATTAAAGTAGCAACCACTACATATAATTTGATATATGGTAGATGAATAAACAAAACAAAGTTCTTCTAATAGAATAGTTACCTAGGACGTGTACATGACATGGTCCAAAGAGTTTTGTTAAATTCAAAGGATGCTAAAAGGGCATGCAAACTTCAATGGTTGAAGTAAGCATCGCGAAGTTGGAATCTTCACCGTGATGAAAAGGAGTTTTCATCAGGAGACGATGAAGATGCTTGCATTTGCAAGAAATTAAGTGGGAGCGTTGAGACATATTTATAATACATTATGTGTAGGACATCTTGTTGATTAGAAATGATGTAATTTTTATTGACAAATGTTAAGAATTTCATTTCGATGAAAGACTTAGGCAAAACCCGAATATTTAGCATGGATAGACAGTGACGCTAATATGGTTGTGCCAAACATACATATATGAGATATTGAAGGAGTTCAATATAGAAATGACAAGAAAAGGTTCTTGTCGCATGGAAAGGAATTGAATCAAGATTCAAGTGTATCGACACTTGATAAGTGAAACAAGATTCAAGTGTTTTGACACTTGATGAGTGAAATCACAAGAATATTTTGATCAATCATACCATGATATGTACACATCCAGATATGTCCTATGCTCTAAGTGTTATGAGCATATACCAGAATGAATCATAAAATGATTATTGGATGATAGTAAGGATATTCTTATGATCTTCTGGAAGAACTAAGAATATATTTGTGTAGAGGTGACAAATAATTACAAATAGTTCATTGTAAAGCGTCACATTGATACTAGTTTTGTCATAAGATACAAATTAAGTTTATCTCAATTTAAACTATGGGTGACTCAATGAAATGGAAAGAAAGTTTCCATGATGGATTTGGATGAATTCCAAAGTGAAGACATTGTGACGGATACTACAACAAAAGGCTAAGTATATGACTGCTATAGTAGCAGCAAAAGAGGGAATTTGTGTCAAGTAGTTTGTTATCAAACTGAGGTGTGGTTCGCAACGGGCTAACACTAAAGATATATTGTACGACAATAGTATCGACATGATTTAACCCCAAGGAACTAAAGGTCTCACCAAAAGAGCAAATTTATATAATGTCATCTCATTAGAGAATGAGTGATGCGTGGAGACGCAAAGACATGCAAATACACAAGGACCTGAAGCATCAGATCCATAGATTATGTTAACCACTTGCAATTGCGTATATGGAACACCAGAAAGCCATAGGTGTTCAATATGCAAAGTTTCTAAACTAGATTATTGTCTCTAGTGCAAGTGGGAGACTGAAGGGAATATGCCCGAGAGGCAATAATAAAGTGGTTATTATCGTATTCCTTATTTATGATAAATGTTTATTTTGCATGCTATAATTGTATTAATACGAAAACATTAATACATGTGTGTTTAATAAACAAAAAGGAAGTTCCTAGTTATGCCTCTCTTATAAACTAGCTCGTTGATTAACAAGATGATCAAAGTTTCCTAATCATGGACATTGGATGTTGTTAATAACGAGGTCACAACATTAGTGTAATGATGTGATGAACATTCACCCAAAGTATAGCATTACGATCAAAGTTATTGAGTTTATATTGCTATAACAACTTACGAAGTGATCCTAATCCTTAGACCATGAGATCATGTCAATCACTAACACCGAAAGAGTTTCTCGATGACATCAAACGTCACACCGTAACTGGGTGATTATAAAGATGGCTTTAGAACTACTAAAGTGTTATGTTAAGGTTCATGGATCGAGAGTGGAATTTGTTCATCCCGATGACGGATAGATATGCTCTAGGCCCTCTCGGTGATATCACATTGATTAGCTTGCAAGCAAGTGATTTGATCACTAGAATGTTATATCACGGGAACAAGAAAAGGGTGCATGTCGGTAACGAGATCAAACTAGGTATGGATACACCGATGATCGAATCTCGGACATGTATTATATCATGAAACAAAGGGATTCAGATACTAGCGTAAAAGGTTCACACGATCACAGAAGTCATCGTTGAATGTGTGGGAGTCAGTACGGATCTCCAGGTCCCGCTGCTGATTATTAATCAGAGAGGGGTCTCGATCATGTTTGCATTATTCACGAACTGTAGGGTGACACACTTAAGGGATACCGACACCATTTGGAGCAAATGATATGTCAGAAAAAGAAGAGAAAAGCGCAGGAATTTATTTCACTAGACACCAGAACTGTTTCGGTTGAAATTGCTGAAACTGGTTTTGCATGTGAAATTGAATACTAGCAAGGGGTTTTATATGAATGTTTGTTAATTAAAGTAATTAACAATATTCTAAATAAATAAATAAAAGAGTTTTATTTAAATGAGAGCTTGCATTAAATTTGGTGGAAATTTAATGCATGTGAGTGGATTTTTGAGTGGAGGCTTTTCATTTTGAGTGGGAGCTCCACCCACATGAATGTGGAAGAGGTGGGGGCAGCGCCATGGCTGGGCGCCATGCCCCTTGGGTGCCCCCTCTCCCCTATAAAAGGCCCCCTCTCATCCTCTCAAAGTACACCTCCTCGAGAAGGATCTCTCTCCCCCCTTTAGAATTACCCCATGGTCTCGGATCAGCGAGATACATGTTCCTGGTGGCTTTTTCTGGAAGGATTTGTTGCTTCCGCTGCTTCGCTGGAGCGAGGGCACGGAGGTTTTCAGGGTACCCGTACGTGTGTGCGATCACGGATGCACCACTGCTTTGAGGTGTTGTACTTGATGGTGTTGGACCGACTGGACCAGATGGACTTCATCACGATCTTGAGATCGGCAAGCGTTCGTCTACATCATCCACAAGTACAACCTCGTTAACGCTATTTGTCAACACCCGGATTTTTAATCCCAGATGCCTGTTATGCCATACCTCGCAATCCCAGGATTACCATTTTTGCGAGACATAACAGAATTGGATACCATAGTACATCATCCATTACAAACGATACATAAGTTCTTACACGAATAAGGATCTCATGATCCAGTTCTTAATACAACATCAAGCAGCGGAATACGTAATAATAACGGTAGCATATGCGAAGCTCCATCTTCGGGGTCACAGGCAATGCTGACGATGGGAGATGATCCTAGTTGTCGTAACCTTCCTGGGGTCCATCTTCCAGGTACTCCTCTTCATAGTCTGGCCATGGGAATAACCAGGGACAAAGCCATGAGTACTCTTTAAGTACTCGCAAACTAATACTAACAGGTAAAAGGGTTTTTGGATAATAGGACACTAGGCTCTAGGGTTGTTTTGCAAAAGCCAGATTTATCTCTACTAAGTGTTGGAATTATGCCCTAGAGGCAATAATAAAGATGTTATTATTATAATTCTTGTTCATGATAAAGTTTATATTCCATGCTAGAATTGTATTAAGCGGAAACTTTAATACTTGTGTGGTTTGTGAACAACACCGTGTCCCTAGTACGCCTCTATGGACTAGCTCATTGATCAATGATGGTTAAGGTTTCCTAACCATAGACATGAGTTGTCGATTGATAATGAGATCATATCATTGGAAGAATGATATGGTGGACAGACCCAAACTAAGCGAAGCAATTAGATCGTGTCATCGTGTTCGTCTTTGCGAAGCTTTTCTCATGTCAAATATTGTATTCCTTAGACCATGAGATAATACAACTCCCTGGTATCGGAAGAAAGCTTTGAGGTCATCAAACGTCATCCTATGAGAGGGTGATCATAAAGGCGTCTCTCAGGTGATCGGAAAGTATCTGTTGGGTTGTATGTATCGAGATGGAATTTGTCCCTCCCAAGTCGGAGAGATATACTTCGGGCCCACTCGGTAATCGATATCAACACCGCTTGCAAGCATGTGGTTAAGGAGTTAATCACAAAGTGATATCGGATTACGGAACGAGTAAAGTACTTGTTGTGAACGAGATTGAACTAGGTATGACGATACCGACGATCGAATCTCGGGCAAGTAAAATATCGCGAGACGAAGGGAATATATATATGGGATTGATTGAATCCTGGCATCGTGGTTCATCCGATATGATCATCGATGAATGTGTGGGAGTCAATATGGGTGCCCAGACCCTGCTATTGATTATTGATAGAAGATCATGTCTGCATATTCTCGAACCCGCAGGGTCACACACTTAACGTGTCTCGACGCTAGGATAGATTGGATACTTGGTTTATGAATTTTTGTTCGGAGTCTCGGATGGGATCCGGGACATCACGAGAGGTTCCGGAGTGGTCCGGAGAATAAGATTCATATAAGGCAGTGCAGTTTTTGGAGTTCGGAATTGTTCCGGGTTAATCGGTATTGTACCGAAAGCTTCTAGAACCTTCCGGAAGGGGACCAACGTGGCCCCACCTTCCGGGAGGGGGCATGGGCCTATGAGGGGGTGTCCTGGCCGCATTGGGCCAGGGGCACAAGGCCCCATAGGGCCCAGCCGATCCTAGATAAGTTTAAACTCGTTTAAACTAGAGATAGGATTTCTAGATAAGGGATAAGTTTAAATCGTTTAAACTAGAGATAGGCTTGGAGGATGGGAAAGGGCTGGCCGCACCCCCCTCTATATAGAGAGGGCTGGTGCGCCCCCTCCCTCCACACACACACCTTCCTCCAAACCCTAGTTGCCCTGCTGCCCTCCTCTCTCCCTCCCGACTGTTTGTAGGTGAAGCCCTGCTGCAGAAATTCTCCACCATATACACCACGCCGTCGTGTTGTAGATCCAATCTATCTCTCCACCCTACTTGCTGGTCCGAGGAAGGAGGAGACGTCGAGGTGCTGCACGTGTGCATCTCACGGAGGCACCGCCACTTGTGGTGCTAGATCGGATCGGATCGCGAGGAGGAGAAGCGAGTACGACTACATCACCCACGTTCCGACGAACGTTCCGCTGTGCGAATCTTCAAGGGTATGAAGATCTAATCCAATCTCTCTCGTTGTTTGCATCTCCTAGATTAGATCTTGGCTTTCCCTCTGTTCGCTTCCGTAGAAAATTTTGATTTACTATGCTGCGAAACCCTTCAGTGGTATCAGAGCTAGATCTATGCGTAGATGTGTTTCACGAGTAGAACGCAACATGGTTGTTGCGGGCGTTGATGTTTTCTGTTGCAAGCCTCTTGTTTGTGTTCTTCTTATGGCGCGGGATAGTGAGATTGAAGCGGTCCAGGCCAACCTTACGCGACGTCGTTCGCGAGACCGGCTCCGCACTTGACGTGTGGCTTGTACCATACATGCGGCTGGTGGATGTCAGTTTCTCTCACTATAGTTGTCATGGGATTAACACCGGAGTTTGGCAACCATAATATCACCGTTGTGGCTTTCCGTAGGTAAGAATCGTTCTTAGCATCTACTCCCATAAGCCACGTAAAACATGCAACAACAAAGTAGAGGCGTCTAACTTGTTTTTGCAGGGAGTGTTTTCTGTGATATGGTATGGCCCAAGATGTGATGTGTATATTGTATGCGATGATCATGTTTTGTAATGTTTCACGACTTGCATGTCGATGAGTACACAACCGGCAGGAGCCATATGGTTGTCTTTATAATTATGTATGACCTGCGAGTCAACTTCTTATACGCCATGTAATAGCTTTACTTTATCGCTAAGTAGTTAGCAATAGTTGTAGTTTGTATTCGTGGTGGAGGCAATCATGGTGGAGTGATGGAGATCATGCCGGAACGCACAAGATGGAGATCATTGCGCGAAGATTGGCTATACCATGTCACATAAAGTTATATGCATGTGATGTTTATCCTTTTATGTATCTTATTATGCTTAGATTGCGACGGTAGCATTATAAGATGATTCCTCACTTAAAGATCAAGATAAAACTGTGTTCTCCCCAAGTATGCACCGTTGCGAAAGTTCGTCGTGTCCAAGCATCACGTGATGATCGGGTGCTATAGACTCTACGCTCACATACAACGGGTGCAAGCCAGTTTTGCACACGCGAAAATACTTGGGTTTTACTTGACGAGCCTAGCATGTACAGACATGGCCTCGGAACACATGAACCGAAAGGTTAAGCATGAGTCATATGAATGATATGATCGACACTTCGTTGTCCACCAATGAAACCACATCTCTTCTCGTGAAGATCGGATTAGGTGTGGTGAATTTGGATCGTGTTCACTAAACAACTTGAGGGATGTTGAATTTAGTGGGAGTTCATCTAGTAATTTGATTAAGTTGAACTATTTATCATGAACATAGTCTAAGTTGTACTTGCAAATACTGTAGATCACATGGCCAAGTCCAACTTCAACTTCAACGTTTTTGCTGAGATAGAAAAGCTTAGAAACAATGGGTCTAACTTCACCAAATGGTTCCGCATTCTGAGAATCATTCTCGCTGGCGGACAAAAGGACTATGTCCTTGAGAAAGCGCTAGGTGACGCCCCTGCTGTAGATGCGCCGGCTGATGAGAAAGCTGTTTATCAGTCGCGCAAGGATGATTATGATTTGATTAAGATTGCCATGTTGTATGCTATGGAATCGGATCTTCAAAATCGTTTTGAGGAGTTCGCCGGGCCCTTTGAGATTCTCGAGGAGCTGAAAAACATGTTTCAGACTCAAGCCCGTTCTGAGAGATATGAGATCTCTAAGAAATTCTTTAACTACAAGATGGAGGAAGGGAGTTCCGTTAGTGAGCACGCCATTAAGATGACGGGCTACACTCAACGCCTTGAGCAACTGGACTACAAGATTCCAGAGGAGCTCAAGATTGACACTCCTAGCTACAAAAGTTTTGTAGTTGATCACAATCAGATTGGTTCCACTGATATGATCACTGAGCTCTTTGCTAAGATGAAAGTAGCGGAGGTGAACATCAAAAAGAATAATCATGTGTTGATGGTCAACAAGCCCCCCACCTTCAAGAAAGGTAAGGGTGCAAAGAAGCCCTTCAAGAAAAGCGGCGGCAAGCGCGTTGCCCCTGCTGAGAAGAAGATCAAGTCTGGACCTAAGCCGGACACTGAGTGCTTCTATTGCAAGGACAAGGGTCACTGGAAGCGCAACTGTCCGAAGTACTTAGCGGACAAGAAGGCTGGCACCATCAAAGGTATATTTGATATACATGTTATTGATGTTTTCCTTACTAGCCCTCATTGTAGTGCCTGGGTATTTGATACTGGTTCAGCTGCTAATATTTGTAACTCGAAACAGGAGCTACGGAATAGACGACGGCTTACGAGGGATGAGGTGACGATGCGCGTTGGCAACGGATCAAGAGTTGATGTGATGGCCGTCGGCACGCTCTCCTTAGTTTTACCTTCGAGATTAGTTTTAAACCTTAATAAATGTTATTATGTGCCTGCGTTGAGCATGAACATTATTTCTGGATCGTGTTTATTGCAAGACGGTTATTCATTTAAATCGGAGAATAATGGTTGTTCTATTTATATGAGTAACATCTTTTATGGTCATGCACCCCTTGTGAATGGTTTATTTCTTCTAAATCTCGAAAGGGATGAAACACACATCCATAACATTGAGGCTAAGAGATGCAAAGTAGAAAGTGATAATACTACTTATTTGTGGCACTGTCGTCTAGGTCATATTGGTGTAAAGCGCATGAAGAAACTCCATTCTGATGGACTTTTGGAGTCTCTTGATTTTGAATCATTTGACACATGCGAACCATGCCTCATGGGCAAGATGATCAAAACCCCGTTCTCCGGTATGATGGAGCGAGCAACGGACTTGTTGGAAATCATACACACTGATGTATGCGGACCGATGAGTGTTTTGACGCGCGGTGGATATCGCTATTTTCTCACTTTTACCGATGACTTAAGTAGATATGGGTATATCTATTTAATGAAACATAAATCTGAAACGTTTGAAAAGTTCAAAGAATTTCAGAATGAAGTGGAGAACCATCGTAACAGAAAGATTAAGTTTCTACGATCCGATCGTGGGGGCGAATATTTGAGTTATGATTTTCTCACGCATCTCAAAGCAAGTGGAATCGTTTCACAACTCACGCCACCCGGAACACCACAGCGCAATGGTGTGTCTGAACGCCGGAATCGAACCTTATTAGATATGGTCCGATCAATGATGTCTCTTACTAATTTGCCGTTATCATTTTGGGGTTATGCATTAGAAACCGCTGCATTCACTTTAAATAGGGCTCCATCTAAATCCGTTGAGACGACACCGTATGAACTGTGGTTTGGTGCTAAACCTAAGTTGTCGTTTCTTAAAGTTTGGGGATGCGAAGCTTACGTCAAGAAGTTGATGCCGGACAAGCTCGAACCCAAAGCGGAGAAGTGCGTCTTCATAGGATACCCTAAGGAAACTATTGGGTATACCTTCTATCACAGAACCGAAGGCAAAGTATTTGTCGCAAAGAACGGTTCCTTTCTTGAGAAGGAGTTTCTCTCGAAAGAAGTGAGTGGGAGGAAAGTAGAGCTAGACGAGGTTATTAAACCTTCTCTTGAATTGGAGAGTAGCGCAACACCTGAAATTGTTCCAGTGCCGCCTGCGCCAACAATAGAGGAAGCAAATGACAAGGATCATGAAGCTTCGGACGATGCTGCTACTGAACGTCGCAGGTCGACAAGGTCGCGTGCCCCTCCTGAGTGGTACGGCAACCCTGTCTTGACTGTCTTGTTAGTAGAAGACAGTGAACCTACGAACTATAAGGAAGCGATGATGAGCCCAGACTCTGAGAAATGGCTAGAAGCCATGAAATCCGAATTGGGATCCATGAGCGAAAACCAAGTATGGACTTTGGTGGACCCTCCTAGCGACCGAAAGGCCGTTGAGTGCAAATGGATCTTCAAGAAGAAAACGTACGCGGATGGTAATGTTACCGTCTATAAAGCACGGCTTGTGGCGAAAGGTTTTCGACAAGTTCAAGGTGTTGACTACGATGAGACTTTCTCTCCCGTAGCGATGTTTAAGTCCATTCGGATTTTATTAGCAATTGTTGCGTTTCATGATTATGAAATATGGCAAATGGATGTCAAGACTGCTTTCCTCAATGGCAACATTGATGAAGAGTTGTATATGATGCAACCCGAAGGTTTTGTCGATCCTAAGGATGCTGATAAAGTATGCAAACTTCAACGTTCCATTTATGGACTGAAGCAAGCGTCTCGGAGTTGGAACCTTCATTTTGATCAAGTGATCAAGAGCTTTGGATTTGTTCCAAATTGCTACGAAGCTTGCATCTACAAGAAAGTGAGTGGGAGCTCGGTGACATTTCTGGTACTATATGTGGATGACATATTGATTATTGGAAATGACATCAACATGCTTAACGATGTGAAGAGTTATTTGAACAAGTGTTTTTCAATGAAAGACCTAGGTGAAGCTGCTTATATATTGGGCATCAAAATCTATAGAGATAGACAAAGACGCCTCATAGCTTTAAGCCAGAGTACATACCTAGACAAAGTTCTGAAAAGGTTCAGAATGGATAAGGCATTGAAAGGTTCAGTGCCTATGTTGTCAGGTAAGATATTGAGCAAGGCTCAGTGTCCAGCTACGGTAAATGATAGGGAAGCTATGAGCAAAGTGCCTTATGCCTCGACCATAGGTTCCATCATGTATGCCATGCTGTGTACTAGACCGTATGTGTCCAATGCTCTTAGTTTGACGAGCAGATATCAAAGTGATCCAGGAGTGGAACACTGGACAGCCGTGAAGAACATCCTAAGGTACCTAAATAGGACTAAAGAAATGTTCTTAGTCTATGGGGGTGATGAACAGCTCGTCGTAAAAGGTTACGTCGATGCTAGTTTTGACACCGACAAGGATGATTCTAAATCTCAGACAGGATACGTGTATATTTTGAATGGAGGAGCTGTGAGCTGGAGAAGCTGCAAGCAAAGCGTGATCGCGGGATCTACAGTAGAAGCGGAATACATGGCTGCTGCAGAAGCGTCAAGTGAAGGAGTTTGGATCAGAAACTTCATCACTGAGCTTGGCGTGGTTCCAAGTGCATTGGACCCACTGGAGATATTATGTGACAACACTGGCGCCATAGCACTCGCTAAGGAACCAAGATATCATCCAAAGACCAAGCATATCAACCGCAAGTTTCATATAATCCGAGATTATATAGCAGATGGAGATCTGAAGATCAGCAAAGTACATACAGATCTGAATGTCGCATATCCATTGACTAAACCTCTTCCACGTGTAAAACATGATCAGCACCTCAGTGCCATGGGTGTGAGATTGTTGCCAAATGTAAACTAGATTATTGACTCTAGTGCAAGTGGGAGACTGTTGGAATTATGCCCTAGAGGCAATAATAAAGATGTTATTATTATAATTCTTGTTCATGATAAAGTTTATATTCCATGCTAGAATTGTATTAAGCGGAAACTTCAATACTTGTGTGGTTTGTGAACAACACCGTGTCCCTAGTACGCCTCTATGGACTAGCTCATTGATCAATGATGGTTAAGGTTTCCTAACCATAGACATGAGTTGTCGATTGATAATGAGATCATATCATTGGGAGAATGATATGGTGGACAGACCCAAACTAAGCGAAGCAATTAGATCGTGTCATCGTGTTCGTCTTTGCGAAGCTTTTCTCATGTCAAATATTGTATTCCTTAGACCATGAGATAATACAACTCCCTGGTATCGGAAGAAAGCTTTGAGGTCATCAAACGTCATCCTATGAGAGGGTGATCATAAAGGTGTCTCTCAGGTGATCGGAAAGTATCTGTTGGGTTGTATGTATCAAGATGGAATTTGTCCCTCCCAAGTCGGAGAGATATACTTCGGGCCCACTCGGTAATCGATATCAACACCACTTGCAAGCATGTGGTTAAGGAGTTAATCACAAAGTGATATCGGATTACGGAACGAGTAAAGTACTTGCTGTGAACGAGATTGAACTAGGTATGACGATACCGACGATCGAATCTCGGGCAAGTAAAATATCGCGAGACGAAGGGAATATATATATGGGATTGATTGAATCCTGGCATCGTGGTTCATCCGATATGATCATCGATGAATGTGTGGGAGTCAATATGGGTGCCCAGACCCCGCTGTTGATTATTGATAGAAGATCATGTCTGCATATTCTCGAACCCGCAGGGTCACACACTTAACGTGTCTCGACGCTAGGATAGATTGGATACTTGGTTTATGAATTTTTGTTCGGAGTCTCGGATGGGATCCGGGACATCACGAGAGGTTCCGGAGTGGTCCGGAGAATAAGATTCATATAAGGCAGTGCAGTTTTTGGAGTTCGGAATTGTTTCGGGTTAATCGGTATTGTACCGGAAGCTTCTAGAACCTTCCGGAAGGGGACCAACGTGGCCCCACCTTCCGGGAGGGGGCATGGGCCTATGAGGGGGTGTCCTGGCCGCATTGGGCCAGGGGCACAAGGCCCCATAGGGCCCAGCCGATCCTAGATAAGTTTAAACTCGTTTAAACTAGAGATAGGGTTTCTAGATAAGGGATAAGTTTAAATCGTTTAAACTAGAGATAGGCTTGGAGGATGGGCAAGGGCTGGCCGCACCCCCCCTCTATATATAGAGGGCTGGTGCGCCCCCTCCCTCCACACACACACACCTTCCTCCAAACCCTAGTTGCCCTGCTGCCCTCCTCTCTCCCTCCCGACTGTTTGTAGGCAAAGCCCTGCTGCAGAAATTCTCCACCATATACACCACGCCGTCGTGTTGTAGATCCAATCTATCTCTCCACCCTACTTGCTGGTCCGAGGAAGGAGGAGACGTCGAGGTGCTGCACGTGCGCATCTCACGGAGGCACCGCCACTTGTGGTGCTAGATCGGATCGGATCGGATCGCGAGGAGGAGAAGCGAGTACGACTACATCACCCACGTTCCGACGAACGTTCCGCTGTGCGAATCTTCAAGGGTATGAAGATCTAATCCAATCTCTCTCGTTGTTTGCATCTCCTAGATTAGATCTTGGCTTTCCCTCTGTTCGCTTCCGTAGAAAATTTTGATTTACTATGCTGCGAAACCCTTCACTAAGTTCCAAAGCTAGTCACAATTTTATAACTCCTAAGTGGGATCTTGTAACTCATGTCACAACTCTGTTGTGGTCAAGTCAAAGTCTCAATTAATTTCACAAATCAATTTTGAACAGTCTGACGGGGGAACAGTATGGCCACTCCAACTGTCCATAACCGCGGACGCGGTTATTCGAATAGTTTGACACTCTGCAGAGATTGTACACTTTCACCACAACATTCGATACATCCGTCAGGAACAAATCCTGAATTCACCATACTCAGTATGCGGATAATCAATCCTAACCTTTCAATTACACGCCCTAGTATAAGCACCTCTCCTGTGAGTTTGGCCTCCCAACCATGACCAACTGTCATCTTGGGTACTGCACAGGTGGACAATCTTCACAAGGTAGCCTCAGCTCAGACCTTGGCCGTGAGGGAGCTAATACTAAGGTACATAAGTTTCCAGTCAAGCCCTACCCAATCTTCGGGTATTGTGGTTGTACGATAAAATTGGAATGGTATCGCATCGAGACAACCATCAGTTTTATAAAAGGGGCCAAGGCTCATGCCTCAACATTTTCATCACCAAAAATCATCAGGTGTTTGGAAACACATGTCCAAAACATTTCAATAGAATGATCCATCATTCCAAGGTTTTCATAACCATTTTTCCACCAAGTATTCCCATCTAAAGTTGATCAAGTTTTATGCTTAGCACTAGCATCTACAAGTGGGGGTGAGTACTAATGAGGGGGGGGGGGGTAAACTAGTGGAGTGCTAACTAAGTTCAATCTCATGCCTTAAGATGACATCAATATTATCTAGCTTAGGCCAAATTTTATGCTCTTTATGCAACCTTCAAATATCTTTCTAGTATCTATAATTCACTTAATTAACTCTAAGTAATAGCTTTGATAAAGAAATAAAGTAAGAAGCTTGCAAATAAAACTAGGATTGGTTTATCAAGTGGGTATGATCATATATGCTTAAAGCATATAGTAGGCATGGTAACAAGCAAGTATTGGCTTGTATAGGTAAAGTATCTTGCAAGTGTTAGCTTGCATCAATGTCAATATAAGCTTGCATAGGTATAGCATCAGCTTGCCTTGTGCAGAGCAGTGGTTGAAGTTCTCCTCGGCTTCTTCTTCGTAGTATCCTCCTTCCTCCTCGTATCCTTGGTCGATACTAGCGTCTATGAATAAATACGAGGTACACAATCACCAAACAATACTTAACTACTTGCAATCATCACACACGAGGGTCCTATAGATGATCTAGCATCATCTCTAACATTACAAGATTAAAGCTTGGTTTAATCCCTTTTATTTTTAGAAAAGTAATTTCTACTCATTGAAAAACTACTTAAGATTTAATATTCTCCAAACCAAACATGGGATCATGTTGACACATGTCATCACCACATATTGTAGTCCAAGGGAATGTGATTTAAAGTGGTGTCACAATTTAATAAGGTTTTACCCTTTTATTTTATTTAAATATAATGACTAGAAATGCCTATGTAGCATTCTTTTATTACTTGAACATTATTTCTGTAAGTAGACCTATATATTTTTATATATTCTGAAAGGTATGGTTAAATGTGATTTTTAAGAGTTGGAATCAACTCAAAAGCTATTATGGTTTAAATTTGAAAAATATTTGAATGCAGAAATGCTTCTGCCTTGTTATTTTTACTAAGGATGATCTATAGATCCAAATGACTTAAATCCAACGGGCTTGGATTCAATATTCACAGACCTTTCCAACAAAATTGGTTTCATTCAAATTGGTGCACTGAATCGATCTGGATTGAGTTTTGAAAATGGGTACAGAAGTGTGTTTGAATTAAAAAGAAAAAGATGTAATTCAAATCACTGGGCTGCGCGGGAAAAGTTAACGGGCCAGCCTGCTAAGCGCAGTGCTCCCGCGGGCTGCTTAAGTGGGTGTCCCCACTTGCCAGTGAGACAGGGAGGGGCGAAGCGGTACGGGGCAACGTGGGTCGTTCGATCTGATTCTAATCCAACGGCTGGGAGTCATCGTCGACGCGAGACAACGCCGACGAGAAAGAAACCTAGCGCAGCCAGTGAGGGATGCTGGGGGCTTACTGGGGTGCAGGCGAGGGTCGGAGAGGCGGGCGAACGACAAAGTCGACGGCGACGAACTCAGGGGTGGTCGCGGCAGCTCCTGGGGTGGACAAAATCGATGGCTCCCTTCTTCTCCAGAGGCGGAGGGCTCCGGTGAAATTCCAGCGAGGTGGTGCTCGCCTTGCTCTGGGAACGGTGTGGCACGATCAGTGACGAGAGGGGAGTGAGATGGTGTGAAGAAATCCAGCGGGGGTGGCCTCTATTTATAGTCGAGCGAGGGGACCGACGGGGCGCACGGTGAGCTCGTCGGGGGCGATGTTACAGGCGGCTATTGGCATGGGCGATGGTAGGGGACGGTGCAGTGTTCCCTGGCGATGCTCAACGACATGGTTTCGAGGCGTGGGGCGGTGCAGTTTGGTCTGGAACATGCGACGCTCTGCGCGGCAGAGGCGGCGTCTTCGACGGCGAGCGCTGACTGTACGTCACGAGGCGGCGAACGGGGATGTCTGGCGGTCTCCTGGGTCGGTGGGGATTGTGTATGCACGCGGCGAGGGCGGCGCGCGGTCTGTGGGCTTCAGTCGAGGGTGGTGCTCTGGCGCACGCTCGGCATGGTCGCTGGCGGTCTAGGCGCGGTTTGTGCGTGTGGTCCAGTGGTTGGCAAGGTTCGAGCGGTGGACAGGGAGTGGCGGTGGACGGTGGGCTGCCTCCCAGACATGCTGGCTAGGCTTGTGTCTCCTCCTAGCTTGCTGTCGACATGGGGGTGACATGGGTGTGCTCGGCTGTTCACCATTGATGGCAATGGCAAGCTCACAGTGGTGCTAGTGCTTGGTTAATCTTTCTAGATGATCTACTGAGCTGGTTGTGAGCTAAATAGGGAACAAGTTAGGCCAATTTTACTGCACACTATAGTGTTTGATGTTTGTTTGATTTGTATGTGCAACCTGTTTGATGAAATGGCCGCATGAATTCAAGTTTTGAATTTTGAAAAGATTTTTGGTGGGTTTGCTAGGTTGGTGCTGGTGAGTCTGCAGATGTTTGGGTTTTAAAAGTTGAGCTTGTTTGAGTGGTTTTTGAAAAAAGTGGGATCTTCCCATATGATGAAGATTCAATTTTGAATTGTCATTTAAACTATGCATTTGAAAGTTTCTGGATGATCACAAAGTGGGCCTTGATACTTTGTTAGGAGTACATTCAAGGGGTGCAAAGATCCAGAACAGTTTCTGTTAGGTTTTGAAAGTTTGAGACAACCAAAGTAGGCATGGGAGTTAAATTGGTCAAAGTGACCATTCCTTTAATATATTTGTTTTGATTTACTTGTCTTTATAAAAAGTGTGGGAAATGTTTTAGATGATGTTTATTTCACCTAAGGAACATTTTACAAGCAATGAAACAATCAAACAAGGTGGTTCAAAAGAATTTCAAATTAAATGCATACACATATGCATGCCTTCATAATTTTAATTAGAAAAGTTTTTGTTAACCCTAATTGTTGGTGACTAATGCTTGATGATTTAAGTTTAATATTTTTGGGATGTTACACTATTCGGTCTTCGAGGGTATGTATTATATGGATGTATATCCACCTGTTGCTTGTATCTAGTAGATAGATCTTGGTACTTAGATGTTCCTATCGTTGGAATTTTTTTGTTTTCTATGCTGCGAACCCTACACAAACTCCATGGACTTACAAGTTCCCTTTTTATTTCACACCAGTGACATCCATAGACAAAAGATCATGATATCAACTGAGTACAGAGTACAAGTGCAATGTTGAAAACGTTTCCCGTGACATCATGGTTCTGCTAATTCCAACGTATAAGTGCAAGCATATGCAACAAAGATGACACAATGGTTCAAGTTTATTAGGGGCAAAGAATATAAAGTGTGCCATGAAGTTTGTGAGGGCTTTAATCACTAAGTTTTCACATAACAAAATAGTTTTTAATGAGAAGATAGCTGAAAACAAGAATATACTTGGAATGGTGTAACACACCATGCATAGGAGTTTATAGTGGACACTTTAAAAAAACTTGGTTTCTTGGGAGTTGAAAGCATGAGTAAAGCTTACTCATACAAGTGGAGGCTAGCAAAAGACTGAGAGCAACGAACTAAGAGAGCAATAATGGCCATAATTATGCAGTGCAACAAAGCATTACTAATCAAAGCAAAGAGTGGTACTACAAGTCAAGGACTAAATGATCATAGAGGCTAATGGTGACTTGTGAGAGTCATAACATGGTGTGAGCATGTGCCAAGTCAACCCAAGCAAAGCATCAAAGGAGAATACCACAATACTATGCTTTTTGCATGCTAAAACAACGCATAATTTCTTCAAGGCACACTAAGCAATCCCAATTGTTTGGAACAAAACATGCTATAGCAATAATCACTAAGCATAAGATTAAAACAACACCTAGCATGTCATGCTAAAGTTTAAGTCACAGTCAATGCAAGCTCCTCTTGCACTTACAAGCAAGAACTTACTACTCCTTTTCAACACCAAGCAATTTATTTGCAAACAACACAGCGAGAACGATGGTCCAAACTACTTTAGCAAACTAAACAAACTAAGCAAAGCAAACGAAAACTAAGACGCTCCAAGAATAACACAACTGTGCATGAAATAATAAAACGAAGTGTCTAGACAAACTTGAGCTTTTTATTGATGAAGAAGGGGATGCCTTGGGCATCCCCAAGGTTTGACGCTTGTACCTCTTGGATATTTCTTGGGGTGACACCATGGTGGCATCCCCAATCTTGAGTTTTTGTCCATTCTTCATCTCATTGCATCATTCTCTCTCTACACCTGAAATTTTTTCTTCATACAAAACTTCACACAATCTTCATTAAAAACATTAGCTTATTCAAAAGATATTAGACCTCTAGCAAAGCTTTGGAACAACGAGTCTTTTCACTAAAAACACAAGCTACTGTAGTAACTCCTTCAAAAAGCTCATGAATAAACTCAACAATATATCTTTCACATAAAGCATGCTTTTCATGATCTACAAACACATAATTTCTATCAAGCTCAAAAATAGTGGGATTAAAACCTTCACAGGTTTTACCCAAATTAGATATTTCAAAAGGATCCACAGGAACATAACATTCATCCTCCTTTGGCAAGCATGGGGGACAATCAAATAATGTAAGAGGTAAAGAGTTACTCTCATTATAAGGTAAACATGGGTAGGTCCATTCTTCATCCCTTTGTTCATCACTCTCCTCCTCTTTTTCATCTAATGAGCTTCCAGTTTCGGCAATTTCTTCTTCCATAGGCTCCTACAAAGTATTAGTCTCTTATATGTGTGGAAAGCATCTATTAAAAAAAATCAAGAATATATACATTTGCTTCCTTGTAATTATCAAAGCAAAATTTAAGTATCTCATAAACCTCATATTCATAAGGTGCATCATCAGTATTTTCAAGCAAACTGGCAAGTTTAAAAGCACCCTTGAAGGCAATAAATTCTTCAATTTGTTCCACATCATAAAAGTCATAATTCCCTTTAACATAAGAGGATATGGTAACATTATCATTATACTCACACTAAAAAGGGAGGTGTTTATACTTCCTACAGCAACAAGCTTTATCAAAGCAATAAGTAACATTATAAGTAGAGCACACATCTCTAGCAATAGTATTCAACTTATCAATTTGTTTCCGTGAGTGTTTCCCTTTTTGTGACAAATGGTGTTCCTTATAATAATACTTTTGTTTTTTCGTGAACCCACCTTGCCAATAAGAACTAGTTTCAAAGAATCCATCCATTGATGGAAAGCATGACCAAGCAAGGCAATGACAGACCTTTAACTAGAGCAACAACTAATTTTTGTGTGTTTTGAATAAAGAAAGCAAACCAAACTAGACTAATTTTTTTTATTTTTTTTTTAAAAGAGGCAAACAAAACCAAGCAAAATAAACAAAGCAAACTAAAAACAAAATAAAGAGAAATGAAGTGAAGGACTCCCCTAGTGAAGACGTCCTTAGCCTCCCTGGCAACAACGCCAGAAAACTTGTTGATGAATCCTTGATGGAACCAGAGAACTTGGTGCTTGACGTGGAGTCTGTTGGGAACCCCAAGAGCAAGGTGTGAGGCAGTACAACAACAAGTCTTCCGTCCGTAGAGACCGAGGTTATCGAACTAGAAAAAGGAAGGAAACGTCACACATGTGTTGCAAGCAACGCGAAGACCTGCATAACACAAACTCAAGACTTTGCCCCAACGAACAATGAGGTTGTTAAGCTCACCGATTTGCTGTAACAAAGGATTAAACGTATGGTGTGGAAGGTAATGGTTTGCAGCAAATAAACAAGTAACAGTGGAAGATGTATCAATGGTAAAGATTGGACCGGGGTCCATAGTGCACTAGAGGTGCTCTTCTTAGATAAACAACATGGCATGAAGGGTAAACAAATTACAGCAGGGCAATTGACAGGAACTAAGCAAGGCATAACAATGCAATTACTAGTCAAAAAGATCCTATGTGATTCGATTGGGCAATACAACAATATACATAGACCGTCATCCAACTGCATCTATGACTAGAAGTCCACCTTCAGGTTATCATCCGAACCCCCTCTAGTATTAAGTTGCAAGCAACAAACAACTGCTTTAAGCAAAGTGTGTAAGGTAAACAGTCCACATGTTCCATGAACAAAAGACCGTTGTTTTCTCCCTAGTAGCAACATCACATCTACAACCGAAGAGATTTCTGTCACTTCCCTTGGAAACCAGAGGCATGAACCCAGTATCGAGCATAAATACCTCCTTTTGGAGTCACTAGCAACTACTTGGCCAAGATAGCTACTAACAACGGAGAGCATGCAAGATCACAAATAACACAGATATGATAGAATCATAAAGACAAAACCATTAATCAAACCAACATAATAATCTCAATATCCATCGGATCCCTGTAAACACAACATGCATGATTACAAATAGATTAGATATTGATCATGAACGGAGCTCACAAGATCTATACATGAAAACACAAGGAGGAGATACAACCATCTAGCTACTACATGGACCCATAGTCCAAGGTGGAACTACTCACGCATCATACCAGAGAGAAGGCCTCCGGGATGATCTCCCCTCCGTCAGGGTGCCGGGAAGAACTTCAGATCCCCCCGATCTAGGGACGATGGTGACGGCGGCTACAAAAGGTTTCATAAATATTGATCGGGAATTTAGGGTTTCTGCATCAGGGGCTTCTTATAGGCGAAGGGGAAGGCCGAGGCGGTGGCCAGGGGCCCCAGACCCTGCCTAGGCGCAGGGCAGGGCCCACCAGCGCCTAGGGGTGTGTGGCTGCCCTGGAACGCCTCTTTGTCTCCCCTCTGGATTTCTTGTTCCCCACGGAAAGTAATTGACTTTGATGTTTGTCCCGTCTAATTCCGAGAATATTTCTTTACTAGCTTTTTTGGAACCAAAAACAACAAAAAATAGATAACTGGCACTGTGGCAACTTGTTAATAGGTTAGTACTAGAAAACATGTAAAAAATACCTCAAAGTGTAGACAAAGCAAAGCAAAGTAGATACTAAACAAGCATGGAGCATCAAAAATTATAGATACCTTTCCGACGTATCAAACTCAACGATTGTCTTTCTCTAGCCCATGAGTAAGCCATGGAGGATCAATAACTTGATTAGATTATTAGAAGAGAAGAATTCAAGACGTGACTCTTAGACATTCAAGGTCATGATAGACTCCTATGTTGAGCCATGGTTGGCCAAGGCTTGGAGTATACAATCAAGTGAAGGATTAATTGTATATCTCAGGTGCTTGTGATAGAAAAGGAAATACCAATGTGAGGTTCAAGGTGTGATATGAAGAATTGTCACGAGAGAGAGCCTATGACAAACATGTCACGAAAAAGAAGGCCGAGTGAGTATTTTTTCGTTTAAGACATCATCATAATGAAGATATGAGAAAAGGTACAAGGTTGATCAAGATAAAGTGCAAAGATTAGGTGATCTCGTGATATGATAAACATTTGCCAATTGCGCTTTGTGGATTAACCCATGATTCATGTGTTATTTGTTTCTATGGGCTTGGGTCAAGAGCAAGATTTTATATAACCCCTTCAGAGGATGACCAATGGCATCTCAAGTGGTTATTGTCATGAAGGTTAATACGTGCAACATCAACATGAACATCTCAAAGGGATTAAATGCTTAGATCTTATCATCCATTTTGTGTTAATGGACATTTTACTAGATCTTACCGTACATTTTGTGTTAATGGACATTTTACTTTGTGTTAGTGGACACGTAAAGATGCGCCTATATCAAATCTTACGAATTAGGAAGGAAACATGCACAAGAACGAGGATCTGAAAGCAATCAGAAAAGTGGGTTTATATTGTAGTAGTAGACCCAAAAAAAGAAAAAATAGATGAAGCACGACTAGCAATGATGAGCTGTGACGTGAGCTGCTCTGATTTTGATAACCATCCTCGTGGGCCAGCCGTCATAACTCCAGCCCCTGCCCATCGGGCCCCGCCTCCCAGCACAGCACGGCACCACCCCCAAGTGTCCGCCGTCCACGGCCCGCACGACTCCACTCCCATCGATTCCCCATAGCCATACCGAATACCGTACGCTCTGCAGTCTGCTCTGCCCCCCGTTCCTCTCCGCCCGCCCTCGCCTCCCCCCTTCACCGCGCCGCTATCGTTCCTTCCCCCCAAAAACCAAAAATATCCCGCGCTGCCGCTCGAATTCCATCGCCAGTGGCAGCTCCCTCTTTCCCCTCTCCCCACACAGCGCCGCGCCGTGCAGCGGGGAGCAGAGGCCATGGATCCGCAAGGGCAGGCGCAGGCGCAGGCGCAGGCGGAGGCCGATGCGGCGGCGGTGCTGGGCGCGGACCCGGCGCCGCTCACGGCGCTGCTCGGGGACCTGGTCTCCCCGGCCAACGAGGCGCGCTCGCGGGCGGAGCGGATGTTCCACTCGCTCCGCGCCTCCCACCCGGACGCGCTCGCGCTCCGCCTCGCCCACCTGCTGCTCTCCCCGTCGCACCCCTCCGCGCCCATGGCCGCCGTGCTCCTGCGCCGCCTCATCTCGCCGGGCTCCCAGGCCTTCGTCTACCCCGCCATGGCCCCCGCCACGCAGTCCTCGCTCCGCGCGCTCCTTCTCTCCGCGGCCTCCGCCCCCGCGCTCTCCAAGTCAATCTCGAAGAAGCTCTCCGACGCCGTCGCCGAGCTCGCCACCTTCCTGCTGCCCTCCAACTCATGGCCCGATCTCCTCACCTTCCTCTACAAATCCATCGCCTCCCCGTCCTCGCCTCCCGCGCTGCAGGAGTCGGCGCTCAACACCCTGGCCCGCCTCGCCTCCCACCTCGCCGCCGGCTTCCCCAACCTCCACGCGCTCCTCCTCGCCGCGCTCTCGCACCCCTCGTCCGCCGATGTCCGCGTCGCGGGACTCAACGCCGCCATCAGCGTCATCCAGTCCCTCTCCTCCGCCGCTGACCGCGACCAGTTCCAGGACCTCCTCCCCGCCATGATGCGTGCCCTGGCAGAGTCGCTCAACTGTGGCAACGAGGGCTCGGCGCAGGAGGCGCTAGAGATGATGATTGAGCTCGCCGGTGCGGAGCCGCGCTTCCTCCGCCGCCAGCTGCCTGACGTGGTCGCCTCCATGCTGCAGATCGCCGAGGCCCCCGGACTGGAGGACGGCACACGCCACCTGGCCGTCGAGTTTGTTGTTACCCTTGCCGAGGCAAGGGAGCGTGCACCTGGGATGATGAGGAGGCTGCCGCGGTACGTGGGTAGGCTCTTTGCGGTGGTCATGACGATGCTGCTTGATGTCCAGGATGAACCCGCATGGTATGCTGCCGTGACAGAGGAGGAGGATGCTGGGGAGACCGGAAGCTTTGTTTTCGCACAGGAGTGTCTTGACCGACTTGCCATCGCTGTCGGTGGGAATACGATTTTGCCTGTGGCTGCTGAGCTGCTCCCATCGTTTATTGGCGCTGAAGAGTGGAAGAGACGGCATGCCGCGCTGGTGACGATTGCGCAGATTGCAGAGGGCTGTGCTAAGGTGATGACTAAGAATCTGGATCAGGTAGTTGGGATGGTGCTGAATTCCTTCAAGGATCCTCATCCCCGTGTGAGGTGGGCAGCGATCAATGCAGTAGGGCAGCTTTCGACGGACCTGGGGCCTGAGTTGCAGAACCAGTTGCACCATGTGGTACTACCTGCATTGGCTTCAGCCATGGATGATTCCGAGAACCCACGCGTACAGGCAAGTGATTGCTGAACATTTGCATTCTAACTCATTTGTATGGCTCTCCTTTCATTATTATTTCTTCTACTATCCAAATTTCTTAAAGAAGTGATAATCATCATACTGTGTAACCCACATGCTTGCTACATTACCCTACAGATCGGTCAAATGATACTTAGACAAGTGAGTTGCTATAATCCAGATGTTGCTAACAACTTTCTACATATTGGTTGTTGGATGTTTGTGTTTGTCATCATGCGTTTAGAGACAATTTACACTGACCAAGTCTATCCGGTTTTGAGCCGTGTTCTTAATTCCTGAGATGTTAGCATGCATTCAGATCCTTTTTTTGGTTTTTCCTTTTCAACCATATGTAGAAGTCATGAATTACGTAGACAATATATGAGGGTAAAATTTGTTCTGTGCAAATAATGATGATGACCAAGAGTATCTACTGGTTGTAATGTGTAAATTCTATTCGAAACAGTAACTGCTTCTGAAGACAACCTATATGAGAGTTAAGAAGCATCTCCAATTTCTAATGTTCATATGTGCAATTTGTTCTAGAAATGAATTTGAAAGTGGAGACCAGAGAGATTAACAATCATTTTTTCCCTCTGAGAACTTCACTTAAATCAAAATGTATAGTGCAAAGTAGGGTCTAGGCCTCTAAGCTGGCTCTTGTACATATAATAGCATTTAATTAGGGAACGTGTACGTTGGAAGTTATCATCCAACTTGTATCGTATCTATTATTTATATTGCTTTCAATAATGGCAACATCATAAACGACAAATACCACATCGTTGTGCATCATTATAGATCACCTGCAGAAATTCCCAGGGTGTTATTTGCACCTGTCTTAGAAGGTTGGTGTCTGGATTGTTCGTTTGTTGCTCTTAGGTGTTTATGTAGCCGCTAGGTATACGTTTTGGTAGTGACCATAAAATGCAACTTGTGCTTTCTTGGATATGTACATGTGATAGAATGTTCATGAGTGTTTCATCCATCAAGTAATCAACAAGGCATGCTCTAACATTCGGATTGCATTTTATATTTCCAACGAGTTCAGGCACACGCAGCTTCTGCAATTTTAAACTTCAGCGAAAATTGCAGACCTGACATTTTAACACCATACTTGGATGTGATAGTCAGCAAACTTCTCGTGTTGCTTCAGGTAAATTTTGCTTCCAACCTTGAATCTTCAGTGGCTACGTTATATACATGTGCATAATTTGATACATATTTTGCAAAATTTGTTTGTTTTCCGTACAGTCTGGAAGCCAAATGGTGCAAGAAGGTGCTTTAACTGCTTTAGCATCAGCTGCAGATTCTTCTCAGGTACATTAGGAAATACAGTTGACGGTTTTCTGGTAAATATTATTGCTAATTCGTTCCAAACATATTGCTTCAGGAACACTTCCAAAAATATTATGATGGAGTCATGCCCTATCTCAAGGCTATACTCATGAATGCAACTGATAAATCAAGCAGAATGTTGCGTGCCAAATCCATGGAATGCATTAGTTTAGTTGGTATGGCTGTTGGGAAACAAAAATTTAGGGATGATGCTAAGCAGGTAATTATTTTCTAGTTGCTCTGGTTCATATATATTTCATGTTGTGAGAACTTTTCAAGTTATTTAATACCATATCTTAAATATCCAATTAGATTGTAGAGATGTTATGTGCAGTTTGTTGTTCTGATTTTATTGCTGACGTGTTCACTTGAATGTTGTCTGCAAAATTCATTTGTTGGACCTTTGAGTATAATACATTTTGCTTGTTAGGTGATGGAAGTTTTGATGTCACTGCAAGGATCTCAGATGGAGGCTGATGACCCGATAACAAGTTACATGCTGCAAGTACGTTGGAAATCAAAACCCAAATGGCAGTTATACGATCACTTGTGTGCTTACTTTGACTTAATCAAATTGCGATCGCTAGTGTGCCTCACTTTTGCTTAATCTAATTGCATTTGTAGGCATGGGCGAGACTGTGTAAATGCCTTGGTCAGGAGTTCCTTCCGTACATGAGCGTCGTTATGCCCCCTCTACTTCAGTCTGCTCAGCTGAAACCAGATGTGAGCATCACTTCTGCAGGCGACGATGGTGAATCTGACGACGAGGGGTATGTTTTCGGATTTCCATCCATGTCTAAATTGGTATTTGTCATATTTTGTTTTCTTGTAGGGTGTAGGTGGGGTGAGGTGGGTTGCCTCTTTTGCTTTCCAGCATGACTGCTGCGAAGTATTTAGGATTAAGGTTTGGCGTGATCCTCTTAAACAGGGTAACACGCTTAACTGGGTTAGGGTCCTAGGGTCAGCCATATATGGCTGCAAACACAGATGATACCCATCAACCTGCTAGTTTGCAGCACTTGCAAACAAAACTCAAACATGTTGCCTGCACATGCCGGTGGATGGTGCTTGCTTTTGGACACCAGCTATCTGCACTTTGGAGTACGTGGTGAGAGGAGGTCCTGTCCGTTGCACCACAGCAGTGGCGATGGTCGAGGGCATTAGGTTTGCTGGCGAGTATGTGGAAGGCGCCACTTGTGGGTGGTGTAGAGGAAGGGATGGGATGATTGCTTCAGGCATTCGGGTTGTTTATGCCTTTGCGTTTCTCCTGAGAAGAAGACACTCCCGAAGTTAGGTCCTGGCTCGGTTGACCCCAGGTTTGGCCAGATCATGCCTGCCGTTCACCCTCATTTTGTATAGGTCGGTCCAGTATTCAGTGGTGCCACAATTTTAGTGTCGGTTCAGTGGGCCAAGGGGATGATGCCCCCCATTTCTATTTTCCTGTATTGATTTTTCATCCGCTGGTCAGTCACATCATGGAAATAGTGAATCTGGTTATGCAGGCATGTTTTCAGTAGTTTCCTGTGTGCTTTGGCATGATGGTGGTTGTGGTACTTTGGTTTGCTATTTCGAATTCACATGTGTAAGTCAGATCCATACAGGATTGAAAGCCCGCATTGACTTGTATCCATTTAGTTCAGCCACTTTTTACTGAACCAGCTGAGACTATTACACCGAGAGATTTCTGCTAGCCACCTGTATGAGCTAAAAAATAATCCTTACTGCCTGTACGAAATATGAATGCAGTGTTGAGACTATTACCCTGGGAGATAAGAGAATTGGCATCAGGACCAGTCTTCTGGAAGAGAAAGCAACAGCATGCAGTATGCTGTGTTGCTATGCTGATGAGCTCAAGGAAGGGTTTTCCCCATGGATTGATCAGGTCATGTTGCCCTTCTATACTAAAATTCATCCCCCCTGTCTCCATTTTCTCATTGTATGTGTGTGCGAAGAGTTGCAGCTGAATCTTTATTTGTACAGGTTGCAACTACTCTGGTACCTCTCCTCAAATTCTATTTTCACGACGAAGTTAGGAAGGCAGCTGTTTCAGGTTAGGGATCATTAATTTTGTTTTGTGTTTTCTTATTATTTTACATACTCTCAAGCTGTATGCATAATGCAATGTCCACAGCGATGCCTGAGCTTCTACGTTCAGCAAAGTTGGCAGTAGAAAAAGGCCAAGCTCAAGGCCGTGATAATTCTTATCTTAAGCAACTATCTGATTACATAGTTCCAGCTCTTGTAGAGGTTATAAATAAAGTAAGTACAGCATGCTAAGAATTTCTTCATTCTGTTAGTTGGATTGTCCTTCGGTTTAAGCATTTTGTTCAAACTCTGTAGGAACCTGAGACACAAATTTGCGCAAGCATGCTGGAGTCATTGAACGAGTCAATACAGGTATTGTATTTTGTGTTACTGTACTTCGATTACAGTTATTTGTGACACTGCATTGGAAAAGTTATGTTTTCTTCAGAAGCCTTGATATCTTGGCTTTGTGCACAGGTAGCTTTTGCTCATTTTGACATATTTTTTTCATGATTATTCAACCTTACTCGACTTGCTAAAATTTACACCTGTGATGTGCGTTGATATGGGAATATTGTACTACTCTGTGGACCTACTATGTAGTCTTTGCTGCAAAATTTTGGCTGTAAAGTTAACATGATTATGTCCATAGTGCTGTGCTGATTGGTTCTTCTGCTAAAGGGTTTGGCGAACGTACTCTATGCCATCCTACTCATGCTTTTTATAACATCGAACAATCTTTATCTGCTAGTACATGTGTCAACTCAGAAACATCTGTGCGATATCAGTTCTGTGGCGTATTCCAGTGCACTCTGTGAGATCACTGATAAGTAGTAATAATCTGTAATCTTTTTTTTTGTTCAGGTGTCAGGAACACTACTTGACGAAGGCCAAGTTAGATATATAGTGGAATGTATCAAAGAAGTACTAACAGCAAGCTCTAATAGGAGGACAGACCGAATAGAGAGGTCAAAGGCTGAAGACTTTGATTCAGAGGAAGATGAGCTACTAAGGGAAGAAAATGAACAGGAGGATGAAATCTTTGATCAAGTAAGCTAACGAAATTCTAGACTGTAACTTTTGGACAACACAGCATAGCAGTACTTCTTTTTCTGATCCATATAGTGATATAGACAAGTATGTGTACTGAAATCAAGGATTTAATTGGATGCCTCATTGCTTACCTTATAAACGTAATTAAAGCATTGAAAGTTGCATGCATGATTGTTTTGTACTTTTATCTGCTAATGCTAATTGCGAAGCATCATTACCAGTAGCTTACACAAGTTCACCGTTTGTGATTTCACAGGTTGGTGATTGTTTGGGCACTCTGGTCAAAACTTTCAAGACTTACTTCCTCCCATTTTTTGATGAGCTCTCCGTCTATTTGACACCTATGTTGGTAAGTGAAATGATTAACCATGGGATTTGGAGGCTATGTTTCATTAGCCTAAGAGTAGTTCTGAAAACTGAACTTTACACCCAATTTTTTTTACCTGCTAATGCCAAGTCTTAAACCATTCTCTGTCACCCTTTTGGTCATTTTCAGATAATATGTCCTTAGACCCAATTGCTTTCTTAGTTATTCAAGGTTTCTCATTTGTAATCCTTTCTTAGGATGTTTCTTGTTTCAAAGGATTTTTTTTTTGACGATCAACGGGAGGGGGGGTCACCCCCTACCTAAAATTTTATACAATTAAAGTTTCAAAGGAAACTTCAATGTGTATACATACCCCTGTTCTGTTTTTTATGCGGATCTAATGACCCATGACCGTGATAACAACTACACATCTAATTGCACAAGTTGCACTCTTGTTACACAATGCATTATTTGGATGGACCTCATAAATTCTAAGTTATTTTCTATTACTTTTGATCATTTACTAGGGCAAGGATAAGTCATCAGAAGAAAGAAGAGTTACCATATGCATTTTCGATGATGTTGCAGAACACTGTCAAGAAGCAGCAGTTAGGTAACAGCTTTATGATCCTCCTACTCTTTTCTATGAGAAATTATTCTTAAAACCTTTTCCCATGAAGCAAAGTTTTTATGTTATCTGTTCCTCAGGTATTATGACACATATCTTCCTTCTCTATTAGAAGCCTGCACTAGTGAAAATCCAGATGTTAGACAGGTCTGATTCTTTCAATGCACAGAGGTTCATGTGTTAATATTGCATAATTTCTCAATAAGTTTTATTTAGAAATGTGTGGATTCATATTTAACCTGCTGTTTTCAGGCTGCAGTTTATGGTATTGGCATCTGTGCGGAGTTTGGTGGTTCAGCATTCAGGCCTCATACTGGGGGTATGTGTTTTGCTTACTGTCACTCGGACTATTTTATTGTTACATTTCTTGTTGACATCGATTATTTGTTTCTGCAGAGGCACTGTCTAGATTATACAATGTAATCAAACATCCTAATGCATTGGATTTGGATAACGCAATGGCATATGACAATTCTGTTTCTGCTCTTGGAAAGATATGTCAATTTCATCGTGATAGCATTGATGCATCTCAGGTACCGATGAGACATATGCCTTTATTTTCTTATTCTGAGGTGCATTGCACTTTGCACCCCAACTGCATGCCTGCTTCGGAACACGTGGTGAACTGGTGATTAAAATTTAATGTAGGAAGTATTTAACTTCAACTCCTGCACTTGTTTCCTTGAGAATCCAAAAAGGCTTGGGAATGGGTATTGATGTCTGACGTTAATGTGATAATACTGTCTCAAGGGTATCATGTTCATTTTTTCCTTAAGAAATAGCTGTGCTTGCTGAAAGCAGATAACAGCACCTCAAAGCTCAAAGCGGGCACCTAGTGTCCAAACTTTGTATCGACTAGTCGAAAACCTTAAACGGGTGTGCAAACATTAAATGGTTTTGAACTAACAAAACTCGATGGATTTTAAGTTGAATCAGACTGTGTAATCATATCTAAAGTTAAACTTGTCTTCCTATTCAAACAGTTAATGTACACCAGTAGTAGGTTAACCAAGCAGGTTATATACATATACTTTTCCTTTTATTTGAATTATTATTAGTTAGAATCTGATAATTCTCAAAAGTGAACTCATTGTCTACAACTCTACTATTTCTACTGTAAGCTAAAGATGTACTTAATTGCAGTATTGCTCTCTTGCTGTCACTAGAGGTTTTTTAAAGATATACATCTAAATCCAACAAATACTAAGATATTGTTATGTACTTCAAAAAGGAAAAGTGTAGTTCTTTTATCAATTGTTTGTTGGATCTTATAGGGATTGAATGTCACTTATCCGTGTCCTACTCCATTTGCCCCAGTCAGATAATGGATTTTACCTCTTAATATTTACTTTGTTATTTTATTAATAACCAGTGCTTCTGACATGCAACACTTTTCAATTTTAACAGGTTATTCCTGCTTGGTTAAGTTGTCTTCCATTGAAAAATGACTTAGTTGAGGCTAGGATTGTCCATGAACAGATGTGCGCAATGCTTGAGAAGTAAGCAATAGCCAAAAAATATTTATTTCCATGGGATTGTGCAGTTTTACCAAGTCTCGTGTATAGAAACACCAACCTACATTTACTTAGTAGCATGATTATGTTTCTCTCTTACTGACCTTGTTGGCATGACTAACAGGTCCGATAGGGAGCTTTTGGGCCATGACAATCAGTATCTTCCAAAGATCGTATCTATTTTTGCAGAGGTATTCTTTTATGTTTATTTCCCATTTTGTTTCGATTTGCTACTAAACATGTTACTTCCTGGATTTTTGGCACCAGAGAGGATTGCTGCCTATATTTGTATACTATTCTGTTTGATGCCTTAACCTTTAGAAATTGATTTGAAATTAACTTTAAATGATATATAAGCTATTATTGAAATGTAGCATCCACAAATACGGGTACGCACCAGAGAGGATTGCTGCCTATATTTGTATGCTATTCTGTTTGATGCCTTAACCTTCAGAAATTGATTTGAAATTAACTTTAAATGATATATAAGCTATTATTGAAATGTAGCATCCACAAATACGGGTACCAAAAGCTGTCTGTCGTGTTAACAACTCAACCTCTAGATTGAACCTGAAACAGGGTTGCTGCGACCTTACCATACGTGGATAATTAGGGTCACAGTGCTGTCATCAGTAGCATGTGCTTTGGCAACCATTTGCCACACATTTCAATTGCTGAATCATGTGTTGCTCTTTATGTAATGCTTTCACTCATCTTTTCTTTTCTTTTCCATGATCCTATTTTAGCATTCACCACTTCATATTATTCTCCTTCACAAATCATGGGTTCTTCCATAGTGACACAAGTTAACTCTTCATTCCCCTGTCCATTGAAATTCTACATGAACCATGAATATAATATGCAAGTTTGTCATGGAATCTTGTCTATTTTTTTCACGAAACACAGCAGGAGCGCTGTCTATACATTGAGTAGAGAAAAAATCTTATCTGTTTTTTCATGCAACAGTCACAGGGCTATATGGCCCACAGTGGCTTCAGAACGTTAACACAGTAGTTTTTTTAACAACATATCTATTTTTGCTGAGTGCAGATACTATGTGCGGGTAAGGATCTGGCAACAGAGCAGACTTCTAGCAAGATAGTTAATCTGCTAAGACAGCTTCAGAGCACTCTGCCTCCTGCAGTACTTGCCTCGACATGGTCTTCTCTTCAGCCACAGCAACAGCTCGCGCTACAATCTGTATTGACATCATCATAGCTGGCCAGAATAACCTCAATGGTTTTACACACATGTCTCTTCACAGCTTACCTTTTTTTTTTCTTGTGTTTTATTCACATATTTTTTTGTGCTTGGGTTCCTGGGGTTTGTGCAGCATACAAATGCCCTGAGCTTTTGTACGAAGGGCAAGGTTTGCGCCCGGTGTGTATATTATTGCGGAGTGATGTGTATGAGGCTGGGTTGTCTCCATGTCACCGCGGTGCAGTTGTAACTTGTAAAGTTACATACCAGATTTAGTAGTGATGTTAGTTGGATCGAGAGAGTTGTAAATTGACAGCAATTTTGATCGATGATGGGTGATAAGCAATCATCTGTCAACACTTGTTTCATCTTCTCCGTCTTAAATTTGGGTTGCCTATTCTTCATGCTTTTAGATTGCTGCATCTAGTGGTGAGAGTTCCAGTAGTTATCTTTGATGCTTCTTGGTGCATGCTTTGCAGTCGACACAAATAATAAACATATAAGATGGGAGCTATACAATTCTCACCATTATTTTATAAGCCTGTCATCTCATCCAAACAACATACAAAAAAGTTTGTACGGTTGAGCTAGCTCCCACACTGATGTGGTTGGTTTTAATCAGCGACCGCCCGCGTGACGGCGGTCTAGTAGTGTGCTCCACGGGTTAACCCGGCTCCTGAACAGTCTGCCAAGGCCCACAATTTTTTTAAGCAGCCGGCAGAAGCACTGATTTTTCATTAAGATAGAGGGAAAACCCTGAAGCGCTGACTTTTTATTAAGATAGAGGGAAAATCCCAACAAGTTGTACAGGGTGGTGGTGTATGCCAAAGTTCATGCAAGAAACATAATCAAAAAGAGAGAAAACTATCTGGCTCAGCAGGAATTGCCTTTCCAACCACAGCGAAAGCCCTGACCCGTTGCCTGATGTCTTTCCTGGCAATCTCTGCTACCTCGATGTAAAGAAGATCGTGTCTCCTATGATCTCCCAGAGGCGAAGATACTGAGTTAGATGTACCGGAGTGCTCAATCGTGCAATGGACTTGATTCAGTTGTTCGCAGTTATCTCCTTGGCCATAGAACGGTTTTTTCTGGTCACGATTTTGTAGAGGCCTGGCACAATGAAGCAGATGGAGCCGTGATCAGACCAGTTGTCATGCCAAAAAGAGGCGGTCTCTCCGTCACCAACTGTGACCTTCATTGCTGCTCTAAACAACGCCATGTTCTTCTTGTCGCAGGGGAGCTTGGAGCAAGCCCAGGTGCGCCGAGGGTCCGTCCATTGAAGCCATGGCCATTGTAGCCTGAGAGCGCGGACTTGTCTCTTGAGATCAGGCATGCCGAGGCCGCCAAGCGCCTTTGGCCTACAGATAGTCGTCCAACTGGCCAGGGTCTTTCCTTTTGCGGCGTGCTCCCCTTCGTCTCCCGTCCAGACAAAGTTCCTTGCAATGCGGGTGACCTTATCCCTAGCCCACTTTGATAGCGGGATGGCCGTGGCGTGGTAAACCGCAGTGGCCATGATGACGGATTTGGCCAGAGCGATTCTTTCAGGGCGTGCTATGTTTTCCCCCATCCATCCAGGGAGCTTCCCGGCGATTTTATCGGCGTGCTATGTTTTTCCCCATCCATCCTGGGAGCTTCCCCGCGATTTTATCTACGAGGGGCTATAGGTCGATCTTAGGCCAAGGTATTGCAAGGCCCACAATGTGGTGCTTGGTCTGACTA
The DNA here is from genome assembly GCA_916181665.1 of Avena sativa. NCBI lineage: Eukaryota > Viridiplantae > Streptophyta > Magnoliopsida > Poales > Poaceae > Avena > Avena sativa. The sequence continues at coordinate 295,124,781 of OV702296.1, forward strand.
AATCCCATTCCACAGCAGCTCAACTGTTGCTCTCGCCATTTGAGCTCGGCGAGAGATGGTTGAAGGCTCACGTATTTATGCCGGCCAGGATAGTCTTGCTCCAACGATGTGGGACAATTCAGCGTATTTAGTTTGTTTCGACCGCAGCGCGGCAGACCATGACGATTGACGCGCCGCTCCTTCCCCGGCGCGCCGGTCGCCGGTAGCCTGCAGCAGAACGCGTCTGCAGTTTGCTAGGTCCACGACGCCATCGCCAGGGTTTGTTGCGAGAGTGATGCTGCCTTGGGATCCTCTCCTTCGCCTGTCTTTGTTGATCGACTTTGCGACCAATCACCAGTGTCCCTGTTGCCTCCAAAGCTAACACTAACTAATCATCACACTCAACTTTTTTACACTTACACAACCGAAAAATGGATATACGACGCCTTTAATCATCATCAACGCCAGATCTTTATTGCAGTTCGCGATGATCCATCAGCCTACAAGGAAGAGAACAATTCTTTCAGTAATCAGCTGGTTTTTCCCCAATTGCCTAGACACTTGCACTTGCAAAATGTGCTGTCAATAACCAATCCAAAAGCTCAAGACCTCCCAGCATACATCAGCGATCTTTCTCCGTCACGACGCGGCCACGAGCCGAAGCGCTCCATCCGAACCGTTCCCGTTCTTCTCCGCCACCAGGAGAGCCTGCAGGTCGCTGCCGTTGGCGAGGCTGTTGAACTCCACCGACCTGGACGGGTCCGTGGGGTACTTCCGCTGGCAGAAGGTCATGAGCCGCTTCACGGACTGCAGGTACTTCCTGGTCGTCTCGTCGTTCATCACGTGCGCGACGCTGTTGGCGTGGATCTTCTCGCGGGCGGACCGCTCGTGGATGCCCACCATGGTCACCCCGATCGGCCACGGCGAGTTGCCGATCGCCAGCTTGATGTAGTTGTCCGTCGCCGCCAGGTACTCCCGCCGCATGCAGCACCTCACCACGTCGAGCAGCGCTCGCTGCACGTCGGCCGGGAGAGCCTGCAAATTGAAACCGTCAAAATGTTAGGATCATCGATTCCTAAGAACAAGATGCAAAATGGAAGTGTGTCGCGATCGCATTATCGCAATACCTTCTTCGTGCAGAGCTTGAAGAGCGGGTCGAGGTAGCGCGCGCACTGCTTGCAGGTGGCCACCGCGGCCTTGCCCTTGGCCGTCCGCCGCTCCGCCTCGGGCATCTCGTCGATCTCCTGGCTCCACTCCCTCAGCAGCCTCTTGAAGAAGGCCACGATCTTGTCCTCGTCGCAGAGCTCTTCGAATGGAACCTCCTCCTTCTCCTCTTTCGCGCCGTCGCTCCTCTCGGCCGCCTTGGGCTTCGACGCCACCGCGGCCGCCTTGGCACGCAGGGCCTGGATGTCGCGGAGGAAGTCGTTGGTCTGGCCCTCCCCGATCTCGCCCGCGTCGACGTCCGCGAGCGCGGCGGGGTCCTCGAGCACGTCGTGGAGGCGGCGCAGGCGCGCGGCGTCGTCCTCGCCGAAGAGCGTGGCCGGCTGGCGCAGCAGCCGCAAGCGCCTGATTACCTCCTCCCTCGGGAGCGGATCCTTTGAACTTCCGCCGGCGTGGTCTGCCTTCGCTGACCCTTCGGCGACGGCGGATGGGGGCGATAAGGAGGAGGAAGGAGACACGGAGGGCGAGGCGGCGGGGTGGGATTGGGACCGGAACTGCTGCTGCTCCTGTTCCCGCTGCTTCAGGAGGAGGCGTTCCCGCTCGGCGATCCGGAGGCGCTGGATCTCGCGCGCCTCGATCTCGGCGCGGCGGAGGACCTTGCGGCCGCCGAAGTCGGCGTCGATCTGCTGGCGCTTGCGCTGGAGCTCGCGCTTCAGGATGTCCATGGCGTGGCGGCGGAGGCTGTGTTCAGTGTGGAGTTGAGGTTTCGTTTCCGCGGAGAAGATTGCGGAGGCGATGGCACTTTACCGCAGCGTGACGTGAGATTGGGTTTTGAGATTTCCGGGAGCGGGAGCCGGCGGGGGCTCTGGAACGTTCCTGGGCGTTCGAACCAGTGGTGGTGGCCGAGAGCGAGGAGAACTCGCGGGAACCTTCTCGACCTCGGGCCTTTGAACTTGGATGTGGAGGGCTGGCAGCTTTCGGCCTCCTGGGTTTTCTTTGGTAGCTGGATACAGGCGAGCCAGGCTGCCCAACTAGCACAAGGCACTGGGCCCATTTAGCAGCGGCCCGGCCAGACGCAAATGCCGATCACGATCATCAAACCCTAAAAACAGAGCTAGTAGATCACGATCGATCAATTGGATCCCAAAGTTCCCAACTCGTTCTGTACACGCTGGGTACATGTATGCCGAATGCGATCTCATGGCTTCTGAAATTGCTCCTCGGTTTCTTGACTTACCTGGTCTGCCAGCCATGCGATCAAGAACTAGGGTGCTGCTGGCACTTGTCATCTCAGCAGAGGCCTGAACAGCAGCGCCATCGTCCAACGATCTCGGTGCCATTGGATTCTTAAGGCCCCACTTGGTTCCCCGTAATTTAGTCAAAAACGGCCATAAATACTACAGACCAATTGAGATCCCGCTAAAACCTGCCATATGCTCTGTAATTTTTGGATGTGACCAGTAATTAAAACGATAAAACAAACGCGGCCTAAGTGGTCGCTTCATCGAAGAGACGTTGCTGGAAGGCGGAGAGTATGTAGTAGAGGCACATACACCAGGCCTCTGCCATGTCCGTGATGAAACATTGGCGTAGGCGAGACGGGGCTAAGAGCATCTCCACTCGGCTATCCAGGACGCCGATCCGAACGCTAAATTTAAGTCCGGACGCCGAAAATCGATCCAGTCACGTTTTCAGGAACATCTTTTTGTCTGGATTTGGGCCAACTTTGGTTCGGACTTCCCAGGCCATTTCCAGGATCCGGGAACGCCCTGGGAACGCCGGACGAAGCGAAGCGGCGTGTGGACCCGCCGAGTCAGCGCCGGGAGCCGAGCCGTCGTCCTCCTCGGAACCACGCGGCGACCGTTGGGCAATAACTGCCCGTCGCTTCGGCCACGCGTCGCCGAAGTACCGCGCCACCGTCGCCGCCTCGACTCCCACGACGAATCGGCGGGCACTAACTTTACGCCGTTTCCCCTTTTCCTGCCCTCACCGCTACACCCCTCCCGCCCTCGCTGCCACTCTCGACCTATAAAATAAGGCGGCATCACCGGCTCATTTCACTCACCTCCAACGCTCCTCCACTTCCCCTCCACGGCTCCCCAACTCCGGTGAACTCTGAGTTCTCCTTCCCCGCACACCATGGGCGAAAGGTACCCCGACGACCCGGCGGCGGCGAATGGCTTCGGCCGCCGCACCCTCCAGCCTTGGGAGGCACGCATGTTGTACGAGGGGGGCTACATGGCGCCGCCGGACATCCGCCTCCCAACCGGCTGGAAGCTCAGCGTCGTGGGATCCCTATCCCGCCGGAACCGAAGCCCGAGGAGCTCGACGACGAGATAGCGGCGGCCTTCGCTGGACGACCCGTACCTCGCCGAGGATCCGGGCAACCGCGTCTTCTGGGAGCAGCATCTCGCCGAGCGATGGCAGCAGGCGCTCGCCCGCCACATGGGGCCGCCGGGCTAGCCGTCGACGAGGAACAACGTGGTTGGGCGCCGCTGCTTCTGGAGCGCTCCCGGGCACACACTCGCCGTTGTGCTGCAGTCAATCTAGGCTGGCAACGAGCCTCGCCTCGCCTTTCCGCAACCCCATGCCGGCGTCCAGGCTAGGGCGGCGCCCTCCGGCCAACTAGCTGCCGAGGAGGATGGCCATCCTAAGCTCTTCCTCCTCCACTTCAGCCTCCCACTCGTCAGGCTTCCCGTCGGTGGCTTTGCCGCCGCTCCGGCCCGCTAAGCGGGAGCCCGAGACGCCAGTCCGTTCGCCGTCGAGGACCATGTCGCGCGGCCTCGTCATCAACGAGGCGCGCGCTCCGACACCGCCCACCGGCCGTCTCCGTCTTCGCATGCCCAAGCTGGAGCCGCAGGACTGACCGGTGCCGGTTGACGAGGAGGCGTTCGCCGTCAAGATGGTAATGGAGGAGTCCCTCCGGGAGACGGCGCCGCAGCCACCGTTGAAGCCGTCCTCGTCGGACATCGTGGAATGGTCCAGGATGGATTGGGAGGAGACGGAGCGGCTGCGTGCCCACCGCCTGCAGTAGGAGGTCGAACGCCAGTCCTGGTCTGGCCGCGTTCTCGCCTACCAGGGCGCGCCGCTCGTCGTCCTCGACGACGACGAAGCCGGACCCTCCTACCAGCCGTGGAGGTGCGGCGACGCTGGCCAGGGGAGCTCCCGCCCGCCACAGCCGCCGAGCGATGACTACGATGACAAGGACGAGGACGATGGCAGGGCCGATCCCGGCTACACGTCCTTCTACAACAACTTCGGCATGTAGAAGCGGCGATGGCATCGACGAAGGTGACAACGGCGGCCTTTTTAATGTTTTTAGTTTATTATCTAGTACTTTAGTTTAAATTCAATGTAATCCGCCTATATTCGCCCATCTTTGATGAAATCCGCCTGAATCTGCTATACTCATCTGAAATTTAGCCGAACGCGGAAACTCGTTGATACGTCGGAAACGTATCTATAATTTTTGATGCTCCATGCTTGTTTAGTATCTACTTTGCTTTGTTTTATCTTTACTTTGAGGTATTTTTATATGTTTTTCTAGACTAATCTATTAACAAGATGCCATAGTGCAAGTTGCCTATTTTCTTCTGTTTTTTGTTCTAGAAAAGGCAGAAAATCAATATTTTCGAAATTGAACGGGACAAAAGCCAATCTTCCTATTTTTTCCGGAGCAACACGAAACCACGAAGTAGAGGTGGAGGAGGACACCAGGGTGGCTGCACCCCCTAGGCGCGGGCCAATCCTAGTGGCGCGCATAGGGGGTGTGGGCCCCCTGGCCCTCCACTGACCTTGCTTCCTTCGCCTATAAGAAGCCTCCGACCCAAAAACCCTAAATCATCTAGAAGAAATCCACGAAAACCTCCGTAGCGCCGCCGCCGCCACCGAAGGGGAGATTAGGAGGATAGAAAGTCTCTGTTCCGGCACCCTGCCGGGACGGGGAAGTGCCTCCGGAGCCATCTCCTTCGATCTCCATCACCATCTTCATCACCGTTGCTGATTCCCATGATGAGAAGGGAGTAGTTCTTCCTCGAGGCTAAGGGCTCTACCGGTAGCTATGTGTTCATCTCTCTCTATGCATGATCTTGTTGTGGTCATGAGCTTTGTAATCAAGTAGATCTACTCTGTTACTCACATGCTTCAATAGATCTCTTCTCTCCCCATGTGTGTGAAAGTGACAGCGTGCACGCCATGGTGGTACTTAGGCTAGAGTCTACATAAATACTCATGGTGCTTTAATAGATCTATGCTTTTCCCCACGTGTGTGAAAGTGATAGCGTACACGCCGTGTGTGGTACTTAATCTAGATTACATATATATTTGTTATGAGTTATATTTGGAGTTGGATGTATTTATAAAATTGTGGTGTTTGTTGGAACCATGTAACGCTCAAGATGACAGTGTGGGGTTATCTATATTAGGAAAGACGGACTTTGAGGAATGTTGTTATAGCCCTACCATGGATTAGAGTGTCCAACCGGAGAGTAGTTAAGAGTAGTATCATGAAGAGAATATATTTATTGAGAGTGTTCACTAGTAAAAGTATGATCCATAGGCCTTGTTTCTAAATACTGAAACACCGTTTGCATCTAGATCTGTTACATGTTTGCTTGCTTTCATCGTTTTTCCTTTAGTCTTTTCCCCCGGTCAGAAGCTCTTTTCTGGCACCGTTATCACTTATAATCATCCATACCACTTGTATTTCACTATCTTTTCGCCGAACTAGTGCACCTATACACCTGACAAGTGTATTGGGTGTGTTGGTGACACAAGAGACTTCTTGTATCTTGATTGCAGGGTTGCTTGAGAGGGATACCTTTGACCACTTCCTCCCTGAGTTCGATAAACCTTGGTTAATCCACTTAAGGGAAACTTGCTGCTGTTCTACAAACCTCTGCACTTGGAGGCCCAACAACTGTTTACAAGAATAGAAGTGCGTAGACATCACTCGTCCTGGAAACGCGAGTGGGAAACTCGGCATTCCTAGACCAAAATTAAGTTTCGTTCGGCCAAAAATTTGATCCGAATTTCGGCCTGGGTTCGCCCAACGAGTGGGGATGCTCTAAGTTAAGGTGAAACGGGAGGATATCACCGTAGGGAAACACGAGGTAGCTTAGCTGGGCTTGTAAATTCAAGCAGCTAGTAACACATTTTACGAACAGTAATTGTTGTATTGCTTAATAAATCGATGGGTGTTTTGATTACACTGGAATATATGAGTAGATGCAGTTAAGGTGAATAAAAAAACAGAGCCGCAAGAAGTAAGAGCAACTCCAATGACCCCGACGATTCTGTATGAATATTTCCATTTTCGTTGGCTCGTAGACAACTACGAGGAGTGGATGTGTACCCAACGGTTGCCTCTAAAAAATTTCACAGTAAATAAATAAATAAATGATAACACATGCAAAAAATTTACATTATATACAACACATAAGGGACATTGTTCAACCAAAAAAATATAGAAAATGATGACCTAATTCTCTTGCGGTGGCGGCCGACGGCCTAGTCCTTGTCAATGACAATGAAGACCTACGGCGCCGGCCAGGCTCCTTCGTCCGCTAGTGGAGGCGGTAGTGGCGCAATAGGAGGGGCCATCGGCGGTGTAGCCGTTTGCATCGAGGACTCGATCGCTTCGTGGAGTCCAGCCCACTTGCCTCCTCCTCCTGTCGGGAGAGCTCGATGGCAGCGAGGATCTCCTCCTCCTCCATCATGTCATGTTTCTCCGGTGGGTCCTCCTCCTTGTTGTAGCGGACGTTGGGCAGCAACAGTGGTGGTGGGTCCACATACTATGTGGTCGTGTCACGATACTGCGGGTGCCCACACTCTGGTGTGGGAAATGCCCGCCCGTCCCACTCCGCCGACTGCTGCTCAAATGCTGACTATTCCTCCTCCGCCACCGGCAGTGGCGATAGGTCCTTGATACATTGGAAACGTATCTATAATTTTTTATGCTCCATGCTTGTTTAGTATCTACTTTGCTTTGCTTGTCTACACTTTGAGGCGCTTTTTACATATTTTTTGGTACTAACCTATTAACAAGTTGCCACAGTGTCAGTTGCCTGTTTTCTACTGTTTTTGGTTTCAGAAAAGTTAGTAAAGAAATATTCTCGAAATTGGACGAGACAAACGACAAAGTCAGTTACTTTCCGTGGGGAATAAGAAGTCCAGAGGGGAGGCCGAGGGGCCAGCCAGGGGGCCAGACCCACCCCAGGCGTGGGTGGGCCCAGCCCTGCGCCTGGCTAGGGTTTGGGCACCCTGGCCGCCGCCTCGGCCTCCCCCTTCGCCTATAATAAGCCCCCCGATGCAGAAACCCTGGGTACCCGATAAAATCTCCACGAAACTGTCTGTAGCCGCCGCCACCATTGTCCTAGATCGGGGGGATCTGAAGTTCTTCCCGGCACCCTGCCGGAGGGGAGATCATCCCGAAGGCCTTATCTCCGGTATGATGCGTGAGTAGTTCCACCTTGGACTATGGGTCCATGTAGTAGCTAGATGATTGTATCTCCTCCTTTGTGCTTTCATGTATAGATCTTGTGAGCTCCGTTCATGATCAAGATATAATCTATTTATAATCATGCATGTTGTGTTTGCGGGGATCCGATGGATATTGAGATTATTATGTTGGTTTGATTAATGATTTTGTCTTTATGATTCTATCATGTCTGTGTTGTTTGTGATCTTGCATGCTCTCCGTTGTTAGTAGCTATCTTGGCCAAGTAGTTGCTAGTGACTCCAAGAGGGAGTATTTATGCTCGATAGTGAGTTCATGCCTCTAGTTTCCAAGGAAAGTGACAATAATCTCTTCGGTTGTAGATGTGTTGTTTCTACTATGGAGAAAACAACAGTCTCTTGTTCATTGAACATGTGGACTATTTATCTTACAAACTTTGTTTAAAGCAATTGTCTGTTGCTTGCAACACAATACTGGAGGGGGTTCGGATGATAAACTGAAGGTGGACTTCTAGTCATAGATGCAGTTGGATGGCGGTCTATGTATCTTGTTGTAGTGCCCAATCGAATCTCATAGGATCTTTCTGACTAGTAATTGCATTGTTATGCCTTGCTTAGTTGCCTGCTGTAATTTGTTTACCCTTCATGCCATGTTGTTTATCCAAGGAGAGCACCTCCAGTGAACTATGGCCCTGGTCCAATCTTTACCATTGATACATCTTCCACTGTTACCTGTTTACTTGCTGCAAACCATTACCTTCCACACCATGTGTTTAATCCTTTGTTATAGCAAACCGGTGAGTTTGACAACCTCACTGATTCGTTGGGGCAAAGTCTTGAGTTTATGTTGTGCAGGTCTCCGCGTTGCTTGCAACACCTGTGTGACGTTTCCTTCCTCCTACTGGTTCGATAACCTCGATTTCTTACTGAGAGAAACTTGCTGCTGTGCTGCTTCATACCTTGCTCTTGGGGTTTCCAACGAAGCATCCCACGAGAAGTGTTGGGCGCCATCAAGCTATTTGGTGGCGCAGTTGCCGGGGAGGCTAAGGACGTCTTCACTTGGGGATTCCTTCACTTCCTTTCTCTTTACTTTGTTTTTAGTTTGCTTTGTTTCTTTTGCTTTGTTTTGTTTGCCTCTTTCCAAAAAAACCTCAAAAAAAATAGTCTAGCTTGGTTTGCTTTCCTTTTTCAAAAACACAAAAAATAGTTCCTACTCTAGTTATTGGTCTGTTGCCTTGCTTAATCATGCTTTCTATCAATGGATGGCTTCTTTGAAACTAGTTCTTATTGGCAAGGTGGGTTCACAGAAGAACAAAAGTATTACTATAAGGAACACCGTTTGTCACAAAAAGGGAAACACTTATGGGAACAAATTGATAATTTGAATACTATTGCTAGAGACGTGTGCTCTACTTATAATGTTACTTATTGCTTTGATAAGTCTTGTTGCTGTAGGAGGTATAAACACCTGCCTTTTCAATGTGAGTATAATGATAATGTTACCATATCTTCTTATGTTAAGGGAAATTATGACTTTTATGATGTGAAACAAATTGAAGAATTTATTGCTTTCAAGGGTGCATTTGAACTTGCTAGTTTGCTTGAAAATACTGATGATGCACCTTATGAACATGAGGTTTATGAGATACTAAAATTCTGCTTTGATAATTACAAGGAAGCAAATGGCTATATTCTTGAATATTTTAATAGATGCTTTCCAAAAATAGAAGAGACTAATGCCTTGCAGGAGCCTATGGAAGAAGAAATTATTGAAACTGGAAGCTCATTAGATGAAAAAGAGGAGGAGAGTGATGAACAAAAGGAGGAAGAATGGATCTACCCCATGCCTACCTTCTAATGAGAGTAACTCTTTACCTCTTATATTATTTGATTGTCCCCCATGCTTACCAAATGAGGATGAATGTTATGTTCCTATGAGTCCTTTTGAAATATCTATTTTGGATAAAACCTGTGAAGGTTTTAATCCCACTATTTTTGAGCTTGATAGAAATTATGTGTTTGTAGATCATGAAAAGCATGCTTTATGTGATACCTATATTTTTTAGTTTATTCATGATGCTACTGAAAATTATTATAAGAGAGGAAAGTATTATTGTAGAAGTTTTCATGGTACTGAAACACCTCTCTATGTGCTGAAAGTTTTGAAGTTACTCTTGTTTTATCTTCCTATGATTGTCACTTTGTTTTTTATGAATTTATTTGTGTACAAGATTCCAATGCATAAGAAGTGGGTTATACTTAGATGTATTTTGAATTTGCTTCTTGATGCTCTCTTTCACTTCATCATATTTGTTATGTGAGCATCTTCTCAAGCTATCAAGCCTAACTTAAAGGAATTAAATAAAAGTACTTGTTGGGAGATAACCCAAGAGTTTACTTGAGTATTGGAAGTTATTACTTCAGTAATGACCTCACCTTATCCTTTTTGTTTGCTTTTTGTGCCAAGAATGACCTCTAATGAGAGGGAAGTAAGATTTGAGGAGTTGCTGTCCCGAAACAGATTTCTATCTTCCACCAAAGAAATTCGTGAGGAGTATTTGTAACTCGGATTGAGCTCAAAAATTATGAATAAATCCCCCAGTATGTTAGCTAACTTTCGTTAGTTTAACACTTTTTGATTTGAGCAACATAAGATGTTCGAAAAAATTGTTTTCTACCTGCTAGTCTGTTTTGACAGATTTCTGCCATTATTTGCATTTGCTTCTTATTGATTCCTTTTTGAGTTCTCTTTAGGTGAATTGAGATTTTTGAAGGAGTTACTACAGTAGCTTGTGTTTTTAGTGAAAATCCTTGCTGTTACAAAGCTTTGCCAGTGGTCTAATATCTTTTGAATAAACTAATGTTGCTAATGAAGATTGTGTGAAGTTTTGTATGAAGGAAAAATTTTAGGTGTAGAGAGAGAATGATGCAATAAGATGAAGAATGGACAAAAGCTCAATCTTGGGGATGCCACCATGGTGTCACACCAAGAAATATCCAAGAGTTACAAGCGTCAAAGCTTGGGGATGTCCAAGGCATCCCCTTCTTCATCAATAAAAAGCTCAGGTCTGTCTAGACACTTCGTTTTTATTGTTTCATGCATAGTTGTGTTGTTCTTGGAGCGTCTTAGTTTTTGTTTGCTTTGCTTAGGTTGTTTAGTTTGCTTAAATAAAGTAGTTTGGACCCCCGTTCACGCTGTGTTGTTTTGCAAATAAGTTGCTTGGTATTGGAAAGGAGTAGTAAGTTCTTGCTTGAAGTGCAAGAGGAGCTTGCATTAACTGTGACTTAGACTTTAGCATGATATTCTAGATGTTATTTTAGCATTATGCTTAGTGATTATTGCTGTAGCATGTCTTGTTCCAAACAATTGGGATTGCTTAGGTGTGTCTTGAAGAAATTATGCGTTGTTTTAGCATGCAAAAGCATAGTATTGTGGTATTCTCCTTTGATGCTTTGCTTGGGTTGACTTGGCACATGCTAACACCATGTTATGACTATGACAAGTCACCATTAGCCTCTATGATCATTTAGTCCTTAACTTGTAGTACCACTCTTTGCTTTGATTAGTATGCTTTGTTGCATTGCATGATTATGGCCATTATTGCTCTCTTAGTTGGTTCCTCCCAGTCTTTTGCTAGCCTCCACTTGTATGAGTAATTTCTACTCATGCCTCCAGCTCCCAAGAAACCAAGTTATTCCAAAGTGTCCACTATAAACTCCTATGAATGGTGTGTTATACCATTCTAAGTATATTCTTGTTTTTAACTATCTTCCAATTAAAAACTATTTTGTTATGTGAAAACTTAGTGATTAAAGCCCTCACGAACTTGATGGCACACTTTATTCTTTGCCCCTAATAAACTTAAACCATTGTGACAACTTTGTTATATATGCTTGCACTTATAAGTTGGAATTAGCAGAACCGTGCTGTCACGGGGAACGTTTTCAACATTGCACTTGTACCTTGTTGTACTCAGTTGATATCATGTTCTTTTATCTATTGATGTCACCGATGTGAAATAAATAGGGAACTTGTAAGTCCATGGAGTTTGTATTCTGTGTTATAGAAATGCTTGGGCCGCTAGCCTAAGCCATGCCTAATCATGGTGGAAACTTTCAGCATCACCATAGTGAGCTATCTATGAAGCATCCTCAATAAAAAGCTATGCATATGGTAAATAAAAAGATTGCTGAGATGTTCATTGTTTGCTTGCCTTGTCATTTTGGTTATGGGAAAGCTCCTGTACCATGTGCAAGGGGTACCCCGTTGGCGGTTCTCAATGATATGCAAATACTTATAGTGACAAGAACTTACCTGAACCCAAAGTTGAGTATGCATGAGGTGTGGCCCTCGTATTCAAGGGGCATGAGATTGCCAACTTATACTTCGTCAAGCATATACTCCAGCTTTGCCACTTTAACCTTAACCACTTCAAGATGCTTATGATAGGGGCAATGAGGGTTGAAAGCTAACAAGTACCATAATTTTTGGAAGCTCTTTTAGAAACTTGTAATTCCTGTTTCCTTTACAAAAAGGCCTTTCTTCCACCACTATTGAGTCTCCACCTTCTACCTTTAGGCACCATTAAGAGAGCATAGTTGTCATTATGTGTGCAGTGTTCCAAAGCTTATTAATTGATGCATATTGTGTTATTAATTGCTCTTGTGCTATTTGTTTCTAGTCACCCTTGTGAACTTTGCAGGTGTCCTATGCATTTTATTGCTACTCTATGAGGGACAAGATGATTGCCATTATGCTATGTTTTTTGCATGTGAAGCAAACAAACATTTTTCAATGCATGTTATTCATGATCTTTGTTTGTAGCTTGTCATGTTGCATGTATAGTTACTATGTCCTATTGTTAGAAGTCCATCTTTCATGTACATGATTAGAGTTCTTTGATCCCAGCTTTCAATGCTTGCAAATGGTTGGATCTTTATTGTGAGGGTGCATGTCACCTAAAAAATTCTTCTTCTTATCACTTACCTACTCGAGGACGAGCAAGAGTTAAGCTTGGGGATGTTGATACATTGGAAACATATCTATAATTTTTGATGCTCCATGCTTGTTTAGTATCTAATTTGCTTTGCTTGTCTACACTTTGAGGTGCTTTTTACATGTTTTCTGGTACTAACCTATTAACAAGTTGCCACAATGTCAGTTGCCTGTTTTCTGCTGTTTTTGGTTTCAGAAAAGTTAGTAAAGAAATATTCTCGAAATTGGACGGGACAAACGACAAAGTCAATTACTTTCCATGGGAAACAAGAAGTCCAGAGGGGAGCCGGAGGGGCCAGCCAGGGGGTCCAGACCCACCCAGGTGCGGGTGGGCCCAGCCCTGCGCCTGGCTAGGGTTTGGGCACCCTGACCGCCGCCTCGGCCTTCCCCTTCGCCTATAAGAAGCCCCCGATGCAGAAACCCTGGGTACCCGATAAAATCTCCACGAAATCGTCTGTAGCCGCCGCCACCATCGTCCTAGATCGGGGTGGGTGGAGTGATATGAAGTTCTTCCCGGCACCCTGCCGGAGGGGAGATCATCCCGGAGGCCTTCTCTCCGGTATGATGCGTGAGTAGTTCCACCTTGGACTATGGGTCCATGTAGTAGCTAGATGGTTGTATCTCCTTTGTGCTTTCATGTATAGATCTTCTGAGCTCCGTTCATGATCAAGGTCTAATCTATTTGTAATCATGCATGTTGTGTTTGCGGGGATCCGATGGATATTGAGATTATTATGTTGGTTTGATTAATGGTTTTGTATTTATGATTCAATCATGTCTATGTTGTTTGTGATCTTGCATGCTCTCCGTTGTTAGTAGCTATCTTGGCCAAGTAGTTGCTAGTGACTCCAAGAGGAAGTATTTATGCTCGATAGTGGGTTCATGCCTCTAGTTTCTAAGGAAAGTGACAATAATCTCTTCGGTTGTAGATGTGTTGTTGCTACTAGGGAGAAAACAACAGTCTCTTGTTCATGGAACATGTGGACTGTTTACCTTACACACTTTGCTTAAAGCAATTGTCTGTTGCTTGCAACGTAATACTGGAGGGGGTTCGGATGATAAACTGAAGGTGGACTTCTAGTCATAGATGCAGTTGGATGGCGATCTATGTATCTTGTTGTATTGTCCAATCAAATCTCATAGGATATTTTTGACTAGTAATTTTATTGTTATGCCTTGCTTAGTTCCTGTCAATTGCCCTGCTGTAATTTGTTTACCCTTCATGCCATGTTGTTTATTAAGAGAGCACCTCTACTGAACTATGGACCCCGGTCCAATCTTTACCATTGATACATCTTCCACTGTTACCTGTTTACTTGTTGCAAACCATTACCTTCCACACCATACGTTTAATCCTTTGTTATAGCAAACCGGTGAGCTTAACCTTACTGATTCATTGGGGCAAAGTCTTGAGTTTGTGTTGTGCAGGTCTCCGTGTTGCTTGCAACACTTGTGTGCCGTTTCCTTCCACCTACTGGTTCGATAACCTCGGTTTCTTACTGAGGGAAACTTGCTGCTGTGCTGCTTCATACCTTGCTCCTGGGGTTTTCAACGAAGCGTCCCACGACAAGTGCTGGGAGCCATCAGTCCTCCAGCGACTCATAGGCCTCCTTGTCAAGGCCTTCCAGGTGGGACTCGATAGACTGCTGCCAAGTGTCGTGCTTAGCCTTGAACCACCACTTCCACAACTATATGAGTCGACGACGTATGCAGGGTCCCGTCACAGATCCGGCGGAAGGAAAGCCCGACGATTGAGGATCTCGCGGCTATGGACATGCCGGTCGCCAAAATAGCATGCACCGATACACGCACCTGGTTCAGATGCCACCTGTGGGGCAGGTGGACATCGGGCTAAGGCAGCAGCTGGCCTAGATCGGCGAACTACCATGCCACCTCCACCTCAACGTACACCCGACACTAGAATGGGGCTACAGAGGCGGGCATGGCGGGCGCTGAACATAGAGGTGAAGACACAAAGAAATGATGGCCGCTATCGCCGCGAGAGGACCCCGCCTCGTGGCCGTTATGGCTAGGAAGGTCGAACCAGCCCTTCGCCATGGGTTAGGTTTTAGCTAGGGTTAAGTGGAAGCTTCCAGTGAACCATGCACGTGGGGATAACGATGGGGATGACGCAACCCCATTTAAGGACCGGTCGTCATCGCTCCCTCTCCCTCTCTCGCTGACACGGAGGCCCCATGAAGATCAGGGGAGGATACATGCAGCATGGGCGGTCCGCGTCCACGCAAATCCAACCCAAATTTTGTATGGAAATGATGGTCAAACAGATAGAAACGCGGCCTCCATCCTACGAGTGCTATGTTGGGCCGTGCCCTCTCTTGGTCGAACAGAATCAGATGGGCCCGGTCCATATGTTGGGCCCGTTGAAGATGCCCTAAGATCCTACTTTGTTCCTCATATAGTTGTTACCACGGTGAAGACCACCTAATATTGTAAGTGGAATCTTTTATTTTTGTATAAGCATTTTCACCGTTACACTCAATCTATTTGCTATTTAAATCATCATGCCGAATTTATTAATCATATAAATTGTCAAGCAAACATTGAAGCTGCGGATGAGCGTGTGCTCTTGAGTAATCCAGTCTTCACATCTATCAATGACTCAACGTATATAAAAAATATTTCCAAACCGTACCTGACTTAAGAATTGGAGGCGATTAATGCGGCGACTCCAAAACTCATAATGTCACCGATCCGCTCCATCTTCAGTGATATATTTAGTGTTAGTTCTATTTTTGTGTTTTTTCGGGATGATGAGGCGACGACTACATCTCGAAATTAGAATAAGACCCTCCCGCTCTATCCTCAGTCCAGTGGTGTATCTAGCGCCGACGAAGGGCGCGTAAAGTCATTTGTCCGGCGGATCTTTTGGGATTCGTTCTTTTTGTGTGTTTGTTGGTTTGTTTTTAAGTCAGTATTTTTTGATCTATAGTTATCATCATTAGTGATGTTTGCTGCTTTGGTTCGCTGGTTCTTCGTGGGCGTAGCATAACGTCTTTTCGTCTGTTTATTAGAACAAGCTTTGTCCGGCCCAGTGATGGAGGGGCAAGAACGATGACTCTTCTTCAACTCGTGCTAGTATTTATAGTCGTCGTTAGGTGCTCAAATGACATATTTGTAATTTTTATTACTTTTGATTTTTTTTACTGACGTTGATTATTATTAATAGATTGGTGAAATTAAAAAAATCCTACTGTTTCCCTGTGACCGACTTGGCGGATCTGTGGCGTGGCCAGGGTGGGCCGTGGACCTCCCAGAATTTTGTCTCGGCCCATATACCATAGCTGCATAAATAGGCCCAGGCGCCCAGCTATTGTTTTTGTTCGACATGCATACGCCGGCGACTCTCTGCCACACCGCCGCCGCCCACCACGCCGCTCTCCGTCCCACCAAGTCCACTCCTCTTGCTACCTTCCCCCCCACCCCTGTTTCCCCTAACCCTAGCCGGGAGCAGGGAGGGCGCCTCGGCATCCCGCCGCCGGCGGTACTATATTCCTTCCCTTTGCCGGCGTCGTGCGACAGGGCAGGCTGCAAGTGCTCCAATCCTGCAACGCGGTAATGCTCTATTCCTGTAATCCGTCCATTATCCCCACATAATGATCAGTTCATTGAGATTTTATATGGTTATTATGTTCTCAGTAAATAATCATAAATATTACTCATTGAGTACTAATTTTATCTTGCACACTGGGATTGCTGACAGTGCCAACAAAACAAACATGACAGAGAAAAATTGAGCGAAAAGGACATCTGAACAGCTGATGCATGAATAATTTGTTTCTTTATTCGGCAATGTTCTTTTCATACAACTAGCTAAGACTAAACTAAAATTAGTTCATCGACCCTCTATTTCTGTAAGAGTTACACTGTTCGCGGAGTTCTGAATATCATCTCTAAATAATTCCTCCGTCTCTGTGTTCCGCCGCGTAAAGTAGGCGGGACAACTGGGTGCTGGAAGTGAAGTGCTCCCGTTCTCCAGGATGGACACAACGGAGGACATGAGTGGTCTGTCTTCTGGGTTATCCTGGACACACAAGAGTGCTACGTGGATGCAAAGCAAAACTTCATCAGGTGAACAAGTTTCCATGACAGATGAGTCCGCCAATTGCTCTGTTTTCCCTTCCCTCCACATATTCCATGACTGAAATAATAAAGATATA
This sequence comes from Avena sativa, assembly GCA_916181665.1. NCBI lineage: Eukaryota > Viridiplantae > Streptophyta > Magnoliopsida > Poales > Poaceae > Avena > Avena sativa. The sequence continues at coordinate 295,141,551 of OV702296.1, forward strand.
TTTAAGAATAAGTCTTCAAACGCTTAGTAGATTATTAAATTTTAACTCCAGAGAAGTCTTGTCTGTACTCACATAGACTATAAGGCTAGGGAAGCCCATGGTGCTTCTCCTTGTACCAGTTGCAACCTCAAGTAGTAACACGCCAAAGCTGTAGACGTCAGACTTAGTAGAGAAGATGCCTTCCATTGCGTACTCAGGAGCCATGTAGCCACTACTTGACCATTGAACTCTAGTTAGTATGTAAGAGCTGAATTCAATCACAAGTTTAACTATATATGAGGTCAAAAGGATACTCACTATGTTCCAACAACGCGTTGGGTATTTGCATTTTGTTGGTCATCACCAAAGATCCTTGCCATACCAAAATCCGCTATCTTGGGCCTCATCTCGGCATCTAGCAGAACATTCCCGGCTTTGATATCCCTGTGAATTATGGTCAGTCTTGAATCTTGGTGGAGGTACATAAGTCCTCTTGCAACCCCTTTGATTATCTTAAACCTTGTGGTCCAATCCAACAATGATTTTCTTGCATTATCTGTACAATAGTCAAATGTAAGCAAAACTGCTCAAGTTCGTTTAGGAAATTAGGGAGTGTTATTACTAGAATGTGTACCAAATAGTGTAGCATCTAAGCTTTTGTTTGGTAGATACTCATAAATCAACAGCTTTTCATCTCCCTCGTCACAACATCCAAGAAGCCGAACCAAATTTCTATGTTGTAATTTGGCAATTAGAATTACTTCGTTCCTAAATTCCTTTGTTCCTTGGTGAGAATCACTACTTAGCCTCTTGATAGCTACTTCTTGGCTACCTAACACTCCCTAGGAAATTATAAGAGAAAACATAGATTCAGTTTTGTCATAAGAACGTATGAATTCTACTAATTTTGGAAGTAAAAAATAGGAGATGGATGAATGGTCGAGCTACCTTGTAAACTTTGCCAAAGCCTCCCTGTCCAATCATACATTCTTCAGAGAAATTATGTGTTGCTACCACAATTTCCTCAAAACTTACAAATGGAAATTCATGATCATGGGGAGAGTTTCCTTCCCCAAGTTCGTAAGTGGTACTCATACCAATCTTCTTGTGTCTTCTCAAATTTCTGTTCTTAACTGCTGCCAAAGTGTTGTAATGATTTATTCTCTAATGACTATATCATAGACAAAAAACAAATGAGTCTGTTTGACCGCTAGAACTATTGGTGTCCATTTACTATTTTCTCCATGAACTGAGAATAGTAAATGACAGGCTTGATAATAATCGAAGAATATAGCACTACGTCACCACTGAAAACGACAGGCTTGATAAGAACCCCACATATAAAATGGCCTCCCTTTTCCTCCGTGTTTATATAGCAGGATAACCATTGCTCTGGTCAAAACTCTGCCCCAACACGGTACCATCGACTGCAGTGCGGTTATAAGAAGTCCACGTGCTAGCTAAACAGTTGTTAAACTCATCTAAGGGTATATTTACACCAGTTTTGCTTGTTCAGAGGGTTTTCAGGACTTGTTAGCCCAAACGAACATTACACAATAGTAGAGGAAATGCAAGCGCAGGGGATAAAACGTACCTTTGATTATGAACCATGCGAGGGAAATGCATATCAGTACCACAAAACTACTTCCTAAAACTGGCAGCACAATCCTCACCACGCTGCTCTTTGCCCTTTTACCTGCGTAATATATTTAAAGCATTAAGATAACTAATCTTTGTCAACTTAGTCTAAGAGAAACTTTACTATACAGAGGGAGAGATTTGGTACCAGATGATGCACCCAAGCCTCCAAGCCGGAGATATAGCGTGTCGCTGCCTGCATCTGTGCCTATCTTCCCTGTGTCAACCAATTCTCCAGACCACAACAAGCACCTCGGCACGTCTCCCCCGAACCTGCTGCTACCCAAGATGGCATACGCGTACGCCACACAAGAACAGTTGCGGCTGCATTCTGCTGCACACTCCTCTGCCGTCCCGCTGGCCACAAACTTAAACCTGTCCGGCGACTTCATCCCGGGAAAGGCCAAGAAGCCATCACTGCACCCTCGCAGCGCCACCTTCCGCCGACACCCTGCCGAGAAGCGACCATCGTCCCACTCCTCCATATCCGCCGGCTCAAAACCATCGAGGCACTTGCACGTTGGGATGGGCACCACAGACTCGTCGCAGTACCCATAAGGACCACAGTAGCCATATTGGTTGCATTTGATGGATGGCCACTGATTGAGGACTTCCCATGCCCTTGTCCTGTTGTTCCAGCTCTGGATTTGGACCTCGCCGGAGTAGGTCAGCACCTCCCTGGTTGTTCGGGTGCCATCCGGGAGGCTGTACGTCACATATACCTCATTTTCATTGCCAACAACGTCCAGGTAGATAATGACGTTGCTACCGTTTGCCCCAAGGTACTCACGCTCGCTCCTGAACATTGGTCCTGTCCATGGGCCAAGGCGGGCCACTGGGTGTGCCCTGTCCCAAAGGAATATCTGGAGGAACGTGTTGGGGTCGATGCCGTAGGAGAAGGGCCCAGGTGAGGGATCACCAGGGCCCTTCCATGACACCAGGCGGTTTCCGCCGGTGGCGCTCTCGCCATATTTGATCCCGAGCTTCATGCCAGCGAGGAGCGTGTCAGATAGGTTGTCGGAGCTCTGCCACAACATGGTGCCATTGGGTGAGCGGAGGATGAGGCTACCAGTGTTCAGAAGTAGCGCCTCGGACGAAGAGGTAGTCGTGGCAGCTGCCACGTCAGTGGTCCAAATGACACGCCCGCCGCCATCTCCGTCAGAGAGAACAAGATTGGAGGTGTTGGTGAAGGAGAGCATCAGTGCAGTGCCATTGGTGGCCGGGGTTTCTCGGTTGGCAACCCAGACGATGGTGAGCTCAGGGAGGCCGTTGTACCAGATGCCGAGGTACAGGCTGGCTGGGGTGCTGGTGTTGGAAGGAGAGAAGAAACCGAAGGCGAACTGACCGTCGTCGGAGACGATGGTTGTCCCAGGAGACAGCGGCTTGCCAGGAACAAGCCGGTCATCTGATGCATCCAACGGTAGGAAGACGAGGATGAGCGCTGCGGTGCAGCAGGTGAGAGACAGCCAGCCCATGGCCAACCAGACCAGGTGGTTCGTGATGTTGCTCAATTAGGAGGATCGATGTACTTGCACCCATCCTTGATTCCTTGGTCTACATGCTAAAAAGGGTTTTGACTATGACTCGTTCCAGCATCCGGAAACAGATGATTGACTAATGCAGAGTTCTTGAATTTCGGCAGATTGGTTTCAGACTTGAGAGTTCATTAGAGTTACATCTCAGATGTCCACGTCGGAGTTGGGATCCACCCTCTCCATGACAACTCAGACCAACGACTGGAATCTGGAAATTCAGCGAGGAGCACGTTTCCGGAATGCAAAATTAAAATTTCAAGTGTGCACAAATTCTTCAAAAATTTAGGCATGTAACTATCCAAGTTCTTCGAGTGTTTGCATTTCCAGCTGTGAAAATAAGTTGCTTGTCTTATATAAAAACAAATAATTTAGTGATCTAAATCTTAGCCATTTTAATATCCAAATGTATTTTCTCTTCAAGAGGGTAAAATGTTATTTTGTTTAGTATAACTTGCAAGCCCATATAAGATATGGAGTATTTTTTTTGCATGGAATAAGATATGGAGTATGCACATTGTTCAAGTGTAAGCTCCCTTGCAGGTTTATATTTACTACTCCCGTCGTTAGAAAACAATTGAAGTTATATAGGTTTGTCATAAGTCAGACTTCTCTAAGTTTGACTGAATTTATAGTATAATGAGTCAATATCTACAACAACAAATCTATATACGAAAACAGTGTATCATGAATCTAATAAAACTAAGTTGATGTTGTAGATGTTCACCTATTTTTCTACAAATTCGGTCAAAATCAAAGTTTGTTTGACTGAACAAACCTAAAACATCAATTATTTTGAAACAGATGGAGTATTTACTAGTCTGCGCACTGGATTTTGAAGAGGAAAAATCTTAGCAATAAATTAATGATTAAAATCTTGCTTTGTTAAATATTTGAAATTTGTTTTCTCTTTTGGAGGAAAAAATATTATTTTGTTTACAATAACTTGCAAGCCCATAGAAGATCTGAAGTATGTCCATTATTCTAGAATATTTGAGCATTTTAATGAATTTTCATCATCCCGTAGAAGAGCATCTCGGCCTCTCATCAAGTTATACTATCCAGCAAAATAAAGAGAGAATGGCCATGGAGCATGTCTGAACATGGTAGACGTATGTGTTGGTGTGATACAAGGTCGGTTTTGACGGCAACACACGGTCATCCACCTAGAAGTCATCTGGGATTGAATAATCCAAAGTCTGGAGTTCCGTTAGCTCTTCTTTTGAAAGAAATGCAGTAGAGGAAGCCCCTACAACCATTTTGTTTTCATATAATAAGAACCCAAATCTGCATCCGTGAGGACTCAAACTTAGAGTTTTGGTAGATTAGCTTGGGACCAGTTGAGAGCTTAGGTTTTTGTAACTTTGTTGAGCTGTATAATGTTTGAAATGCTCCGATACAACAATTTGGTCCTCAATTTTGTAATAATGGTCCTGAATCTCGCATTGTCTAGGGATCGGAGCTCAGCGGGCAGCCGAATCTAGCAGAGGAGGGAGGAGGAGCCGGAGGGGTGTCACTGTTTAATTGGCGGTGGTGCAACTTGTCGTAGTGGGCACTACGACATAGTGCGGGATGGGTCAGCCGGTCAGGCTTCAGGCCAGGTCTTGAAAAGGCCGACACAGAACTTTCAGGCTTGGCCTGACTGAACTTTCTATTTTTTGGTCCAAGCCCGGCCTGAAGATACAAAAATTTGTAGTTTCGGGCTGACCTAAGTCAGGTGTCCACACAAACCTTCAAGAACTTAAAACCAGAGCCTGGTCCAATGGCATGTCCCATCTAGTCCTAGGATTTTCGAGCCAGGCGTGGGCCAGGCTGCCCATGGCCAGGGTTAGAGTAGAGTGATAGAGATAAGGCCAATATAGCAAGAGAGATAATGGATTTGTGAATATGGTGGACCCGTGCTTACGTGCAACACATGGTTAGTATCGACAGTGACACTCGGTCCACCACTAGGAAGTCATCTCAGATTGAATAATGCAAGATTGTGGAGTTCTGTTAGATTAGCTAGGGAGTAGTTGATGGTGTGATGGGAGTTGACATCTCAGCTGTCCACATTGGGGTGGGAATGCCACTGTCACTGCTGACTAGTCAGAATAGTGACTGAAACATTTAAGTTGTAGATAGGGCAGTGAATGAAAATCGTTGAACTAGTCATACCAAGATACAAAAGGCAGGAGTAGAGGGCAATGTGCTCCCCTTCTATATGTCATTATGCATATAGTTTAAACTATATCTTCCTCATATTGTCACAGCTTACCAAGTTAACAGCATAAATAATTCTTTTGTAAGCTTAGCTGCATGGATGAGGGAGCTAAAATGCAATGTACCTTCATGGAGGCCGCCACAATGCTGGGATTTCTCGACGTCCAGGCCTAAAAGATCTTTATCAGAACAGGTGGCATACATAGTCTTCAGGGATGCTTTTTCTCTACTCCTGAATCAAGAATCATATTTAGTGATGTTTGAAAATACAGGTAAAAACATACAATAGAATAGTTTGGACTGTATCCTCATATTCTGCTAGTAGATTGTTTGATGCTTACATGTGAACTCTATAACTCATTAATGATTCACATGTATGCATTCTGAATGAAGATAGTCGAATGTGGAAGTAATGAAACACTTCCTCTGGCATGAATATGCGCATGATCTTTTTTATTTGATTATTTCTTCAGATAGAGGTGTGCTTTCGTTTTGAGTGGCTTCAGCTACTACATCGTGCAGCACCGCAAATATACAATGCAAGGGGTATTTTTTCTGGCAACATCTATAGTTGGTGGTTCACAAACTTATAATGGTACCGTCTATCCTTGTTTCAATGGTTTGTTTTCATTAATCTGGTGACCTCTATCCTTCATTCATTCTTTGTAGCTTGGAAGAAAGACAAAGACCACAATAGAAACAGTTGTCCCAGGCCCTGACTATAGATTACTGATTGCTATACTTGGTGAGCTCTGAAGGTAGTAAGTAGAACATCTCCGTTCTCTCTACGTGGACATTTACATCAACTAAAGAGCACAATAATATCTCTATCCGGTAACCATTATTGTCAAAATGCAGGGATAGCTGGTGAATTTGCATATGCAGACAATCTTACTGCTGCACCTGTAGGCCTACCAGGGCTGCTTCTTTTGTTTCAGGTCAGTCTGACTGCTCTGTTTTTAGACCATCTGTTTGAGTTATAGCTGAACATAAATTGTCGGAGTATTCTATCTTTCTAGCTCACAGAGCAGGTAACTACTATACTATTTTATCTAGATTTACTCGAGGATTTCACCAGTAATATTATTTTAGTGGTAGGTGAGGTACCCGTCAATAGTTGTGACTTCGTCAACATCAAGATCTACCGGCTCAGTCTTTCGGAATTGCTCATTGGGATAAGATATGTGTGCGTTCTTATGGGTGAGTACATATTGTTAAGCCTCTACGACAATACTATGTTTCTAAAAAAGTATTACTAACGTGGAAATTAGAATAAATTGCTTATTGTTCACATGACATTATTAATGAGGATAAAGTTTTGATTATTCCACATTATTATGCAAATTTATCGTCCTGTCCTTAGAAATAACACCTAATTCATGTTACACTGCTTAGGTGGACCGTAGTTATTTTTTGACCATAACAAATAGAATTTGATGTTAATGACAGATAGTCTAAACATTATCATTGCATAATTATCCAGCATCACATCATAGAGGAACATTAATTCAACGTTTTGAGCAAATGTCATGTACAAACGACACAACTGGTCATTAATATTATTGTCGGAAATTGCAAAATAATCATTCACACATGAATTAAAAATGATCTTGCCCCACACATGCGATATTTTGTTTTAACATGATATTTCTGTTGATTTTAAATATTTATCGTTTCCTTATAATAGAATAGATGTAAATTAACAGATTTTATTTTTCGTTCATTTTCGATACAATAAAGAAGATGCCCTCGCATTTGTGAGGGCCACCCCCTAGTTATATTTTTTTTGGGTATTTTCAGAAATATTTTGCATAGTAAATCCCCATTTGGAAAATCATAAAAACATTTGCGGTAGCCACGCTGCGTCATCCCCTTGCTGTCGTTCAAGCAGGAGCAGGGTGAGCCGGAGGGTTCGGTGGTGTACATTTCCTTGGGGAGCATGTCCGTGATGAGCGAGCGGCAGATAGCGGAGGTGTCGCGCGGCATGGCGGACAGAGGCCGACCATTCCCAGTAGCTGGGGGCTGCAAAAGGACAACCCTGCGAAGCTGGAGATGGAGCGTGGCGTGCGGCATACCCGTCCTTGGTACTACTCGTATTATTTTTTGGTTGGTACCCATACTTAATAGTTGGTCAAATCCTAGATCCTGCCGCTAGACACGACCTTGGGTAGCAGCGAAAATTAGCATATGATGGCCTTGTCTGGTAATAGAGTTTTTATACCCCAGATCCCATTGATTTGTTGGTAAAAGCACATTTAGTTCTAGAGTATTAAGCTAGTTTAATCTTCACCTTTTCTCACTTTCTCTAAATTTTAGTGTATTTTTCCTAATACGCAGTTCACTAGTCTCACTACCCCATGGGGGTTGAGGTTTTAGGCTAATCAGTGTGAGAAGTCAGACACTAGTACTATCGTGCATACTCTATGATACTTTATGTGTTCGTGAATCTCGATGCATATTTATATAGGAGAGTACAAGACTTATTTCCACTTGCCTTGTCTACTTGCTCGCACTATTGGTATCCTTAGATTAGAGGGGTTTGGGTAACGGTAGGTGTTTCACCAATCTCCTTGAGGTTCTCTCCTCTAATCGCTGAAAAACTCTAGTGTATTGCATGCAAGTGCGCAGAGTTTAATTAGCCTAATGACTACTACTAAGCACTGTGCGTCCTCAATCTCCAGACGATATGCATGCCCCCGTGGTTTAGGACTCGGCATAATCTAATCTGCCTCGAATGCAGACATGGCCATCTCGGCCACATTTGACGTCTCTAGCTTTTCGAAGGAAAAACAAATTGCAATTTAGACCGGAATGTTTCCAGTTCAAAGGGCAGGAGTAGGCTGTAAATTAAAGAGCGACACTGGACCGTGAGCATCCACTCGTCCTAGCTAATAATTTGTGTGGAGATGGACATGGTGGGCAAGCTGCTGCTAGTGACAGCCATTGTCACCATAGGCTGTGGCTGTGCGGCGGAGAGGAATAGCATCACACACCTCAAGGGATTCGATGGCCCTCTCCCCTTCTCCTTGGAGACAGGGTACGTGGAGGTGGAAGAGACGCATGGCGTGGAGCTCTTCTACTACTTCATCGAGTCGGAGCGCAACCCGGCGGAGGACCCTGTCATCCTGTGGATCTCCGGCGGGCCAGGCTGCTCCGGTCTCAACGCCCTCTTCTTTGAGATGGGCCCTCTAAAGCTGGACGTTGCCGCGGCGGTGGGAGGAGGATTCCCGGGCCTCCTCTACTTTGAGGACTCATGGACAAAGGTGAGCAACGTGATATTCCTGGACGCGCCGGCGGGCTCAGGCTTCTCGTACGCCCGGGAAGCGGAGGGGCTCAACGTCACCCTCACCGGACTTGGCAGGCAGCTGCGTGTGTTCCTCCACAAGTGGATGGCTCAACACCCGGATCTGGCATCCAACCCGCTCTACATCGCCGGCGACTCCTACTCCGGCTACACCGTCACGGTAACCGCGCTGGAGCTGGCCAACCATGGAGACCAGTCGTTGAACCTTAAAGGGTACATGGTGGGCAATGCTCGTGGAGAGGTTAACATCGACAACAGCGGCAAGCTTCCATTCATGCACGGAATGGGGCTCATCTCCGACGAGCTCTACCAGGCGGCGCTGAGCAGCTGCGCGAGGAGGAACGGCAAGCAAGGCGCGCGGTGCTCAGAGGCGTGGCAGGCCATCAACGAGGCTACCTCGGATGTGAACACATTTCACATACTGGAGCCAAGGTGTGGAGTGGACTTAACACCCAGGGCGCCCGATCTGAGTCTCCATACACCCACGCGGCTTCTCCTGCAGCAGGAGGAGCTGGGCGACATTGTACTGCCCGTGGAGCTGTGCCGTATCAACGGGTACCGTCTATCCAACGTCTGGGCGAACGACGCGGAGGTGAGGGCGATGCTTGGCGTCCGGGAGGGCTCCATTGGCCGCTGGAGCCTCTGCCCCGCGCACCGGCTGCCGCACTTCCACAACGACGTGCGCAGCACCATACCCTTCCACCGCAGCCTGACGCGGCGCGGCTACCGGGCGCTGGTGTACAGCGGCGACCATGACCTGGTGGTGCCCTTTCTGGGCACGCAGGCGTGGATCAGGTCCCTGGGATACCCCGTGGTGGCTCCATGGAGGCCCTGGTACGACTCTAACGACGAAGTCGCCGGCTTCACCACCGAGTACGCCTACAACTTAACCTTCGCCACCGTCAAGGGCGCCGGCCACATGGCGCCAGAGAGCCGCCCTAAGGAATGCCTTCACATGCTCCGGAAATGGATGTCACCCGCGGGAAGGCTTTGAGACTTTGTTATTGAACACACGCAATGGCGGAATCCATGCATTATTGGTCTTCTGTTGAGATCGATCATGGTTGAGCTTAATTTGTACTTATCCAGTTTCTTTTATATGCACTCTAGAGATGGAATTGATAATAAATATACGTTGCGTGCAATTAATGGTTGATCGATATTGTGTGACCCATAAAAGTAATTTTAATTTACTGATTTTGTTTTAGTATTTTAGATTGATTTGATGATAAGGCTTTCACCACCAAATTCACCAGGACCCAAGCCCCCTTGGAGCTCTAAATAGGGCCAGGAGCTCCCCTTCCTTGGAAGATGCACAAAAGCTCGTGGTGGCGCCTTTCTTGGAGAAGACGATGGTACCGAGGCTGGACTCTGGAGTCCCCCAGTTTCCTTAGGCACCCGGTGCATGAGGACGCTCGACTTGGAGATTGAACGAGCGCATGCTGAGGGGGTCGGCATGATCCTCAGCAAGTGTACAGCTTCGCCTCCCTTAGGCCTTGTTTGGTACTAGTATCTTAGTAGAGATTAGAGGGGATAATCCCCAAGGGGATTGGGTGAAACCTCCATCTACATCCAAACCTCTCTTATCCCCACAAAATTCCAATCCCCACCACTCCACTAGGTAGGAGTAGTGTATTGGATTTGGAGAAAAATACACTAGAACTTGAGGATTAGTGGGGATTGAATCAGTCAAATACTCTAGAACCAAACATACTATTTGAAGTAAGTGGGGATTTGGAGTTTAATGGGGATTATTTCCTCTAATCCCCACAAATACTCTAGTACCAAACAAGGCCTTATTAGATGCAAATATTGTGTACAGGGGTGCACGAGGACGCTCGATTCGAAGATCGGCATGATCCAAAGCAAGTGCACAGCTTCTCGCCTCCGTTAGGGGCAAAAATTGTGAACAGTCGGCACGGTCTCCCTCCACCACCAGAGGGCATGCCGCCGCCGCCCATTCCATCAACTGCCTGATGCACTTGCTAGATGGCAAGGAACATGGCTGTGTTGTCTACATCATTTTTGGGATCATTGCTCCCAAGATCGGAGCCCGAGATGGTGCTGGAGCTTGCGGTGGGGCTCAAGACCTCAGGCCATCAATTCAGTTGGGGCTTGTGCAAGGCATCGTCTCGTAGGCTCCGACCACTTCGTCAGTGAGAAGCTCACCGTGGAGGTGCTAGGGATCAGTCTAAGCATCATGCCCACGCCGAGCAATGAGGTGATCCAAGCAGCGATCAGCAGTTCTTGCGCGGAGGAGACGAGGGCAATTAGAGGCGGAGCCGTGCCCGCTTGCTCTCTCACAAGGCAATGGAGGCGAGTTAATAGCATAGAACTACCAGTTTCTGGGCAAAATTCCAGAAATCTACCAGTTTACGATTTCGCAGCAAAAATCTGCCACATTTTGCGTCCGTTTTCGCAAATAGCACTAAACGTCCGCTGAACGCGAATTGACACCAGAACTGACAGGGTTGGCCCACCGTAATGGATGACGTGGCTGGACTGGACGGCGAGCGGCACGGGCGTTGCCGTTACTTGGCGTTGTCCTAAGGCGGTAGGTTTCAGTTACTAGCTCGTGTCCGAAGCGTGCGTCTGACCTTGGGCGATGGCGATGACTCCCAGCGGCGCCGTCGGCGGCGGCAATGGTGGCAGCGGCGGCAGAACAAGCTACGGCGGTGGAAGTGCTGGTTCGTTCGCGGGCGGTGCCGAATCTATCCGCGGTGGCGTGGGGTCTGTCCGTGGTGGTGTGGGCTCAATTGATTCGCCGCCGCCGCCGGTGCTGAACCAGGAGGCAAGGTCAGCGGCTGCACTGGCGCGGGTGGTGATCTCGTCTCCATCGAAAAGCAGCCATCGATGGGCTTCCCCACTCGGTGGAGTCGAGTAAGTCATTTTTTCTCTTCCCATTCTTCCCCTCTGTCTAGTTATGATATGTTAATTCGCCACTCAATGGGCTTCCATGGTATTAAATTTGTTGAATGTGGCTGCCACCCTCTCCAATTGTGTTCAATGTGGCTGTCATCATCTAGTACTGATCTGTTAATTGTGGCTGTCACCATCTAGTACTGATCTGTTAATTGTGGCTATCATCATCTATTACTGAATATGACATCTGGTTTTGTTTGTAATTTTTGTACCCTAGATGATGACATTTGGGAGACCAGGTTTCATTTTCATGGGGAAGACAATCTGGAGAGGACACTTAGTAGATCTGGCATAACAATGTCGAATCTGGCAGCTTTAGTAGAGTGTCATGGGTATGGACATAGGGACAGCATGTATTTTGTGAGGGAAAAGAGGAAAGGACAGGATGGGATGATGGCAATTGAAAGCATGGCCAATGTAAGGGAGATGCTGGCCATTTATGAAGCTGACAGTGTTTTGAATATCACTGTTCTCAGGAAAAATGTAAAATGGCCAGCTGACCTTAACATTGGAGAAGAAGAACCAGAGATGATACAAGAACCAGTGAAACTATCAGTTGATTCAGATGGTGTGAGCTACAACTTAATATCAGATGATGATGAGCAAGAAATTGTGCCAGTGGCAATTGATTTTTCTGATGTGTTGTTCATGGAAACTCAAGAAAGCTGTAATTTTTCTGAACCAGAGATGATACATAATCAAAAACAGAGTGTTGCTGTACAAGTTATCCATGAAGATTCAGAGAATGGTGATTCAGAGAATGCTGATTCAGAGAATGCTGATTCAGAGAATGAGGAGTGGATGTATCCTGGCCAGGTTAACTTTGAAGAGCACAAGAGAGAGCACAACAGATAGGTTGCTGCTGAGTTAGAACTAATTAAGAAATTAAGGAGTGAGAAAAGGGAGAAAGCCATGGACCATGAAGCTGTTGCAATAATGGAGAAGATGGAACAAATGAAGAAGCAGGGAGAGGACCCTTGTCTGCATTTTGAAGGGGACACAGATGTGGAGGAGTTCTTTGATTATGTAGAAACTGAAAATGACATAGAAACAAATGAGGAGGCTGTTGAGGATGACTATTTTGCCAAGAAAAAGGTAGCTAGGCCAGGCCCAACTAGCAACTGTCACCATGAGGCAGAGGAATCACCATTCCCTTCTTTCATTCCTTCCAGTGATGAGGACCTCAGTCCAGAAGATATAGGGGATAGTGATGATGATGGGGCAGTTCAGAAGTACACACTAGCAAGTGGCAAGAAGAGAAAGTTGAAGAAGATGAAGAAGAGGATGTGGTATGATCCCAACAGAGTAGACCCACACTTACAATTCTGCATCAAGCTTTGCTTCCAAGATGTTTACCAGTTCAGAGTAGCTCTCAGAAACTACCACATAGCCTAGCTCAGGAACTTCCACTATCACAGGAACACTCCTTCCAGGATCATTGTGTGGTGCACTGATGAAGGCAAGAAATAGGGGTGTGAGTTCTACTTGACAGCCTCCAAGATTGCAAATGAGCAAACTTTTTGCATTAGGAAATTCAAGTCTGAGCACACTTGCATAGCTCATGGTGAGAACACAAGAGTCACCATTGATTGGCTAGCATCTCAATCTGTGCAGGCAATAAGGACAGACCCAAATACTTTTGTTGACACTTTGATAGACAATGCTAAGTTGAAGTATGGAGTTGAAGTGCCAAAGAACAAAGCCTACAGAGCAAGAATGAAGGCATTTGCTTCTGTCATTGGAGATCAGAAGAAACAATATACTAGGCTGAGGGATTATTTGAATGCTATACTAGAGACCAACCCAGGAAGCAGGTGTGTAGTGACAACTAAGGAGCTTGTGGAACATCCTAGCCCTAACCCAAGATTCCATGGGTTATTCATATGCTTCAATGCTTCACTCCAAGGTTTTCTCAATGGATGCAGACCATTCATAGGAGTAGATGGGTGTTTCATCAAATTGAACACTGGGCAGCAAATTTTAGCTGCAACTGGGAGAGATGGAAACAACAACATCTTTCCAATTGCTTTTGGTGTAGTTGACAAGGAAGATCAAGCTAGCTGGCTTTGGTTCCTAACTCAACTTAGGTACTGTATTGGAGAATCTGGCAAATTTGGTAACTACACCATTATCTCTGATAGGCAGAAGGGACTGTTAAAAGCAATTTCACAAGTTTTTCCAAATTCTCCACAGAGATTTTGTCTCAGGCACATTTATGCCAACTTCCAGACAGCAGGTTTTAGGGGCCCAGAACTAAAAAAATATATGGATGCAGCTAGCTACTCTTACACAAAGAATGGGTTTGATTTGGCAATGGAATCAATGAAGAGGGACTGTGTAGAGGCATATGAGTGGCTAGTGAAAATTCCAGCTGAGACATGGGCAAGACACCTGTTTGACACTAATTGTAAGACAGACCTAGTTGTGAACAATATCAGTGAAGTATTCAATAGGATGATCCTGAATGTGAGAAACAAACCAATTAGGACAATGCTTGAAGGAATAAGAAACAAACTCATGGTGAAGTACAGTGGCACTAGGGTGAAAGCAGCAGCATCAAGGTGGGATATAACTCCATTCTACACAGAGAAACTTGCAGAGGCCAAGAGGTGGTCCAGGGATTGCAATGCTCAAAACTGTGAGATTGGTCTATGGCAAGTTACAAGTTCAAGTGGTAGAGTTGTTGCTGTAAATTTGATTAACAAGACATGTGGCTGTAGGAAATGGGATCTTACAGGGATTCCTTGCAATCATGCAGTTGCAGCTATCATGAAAGTACAACAACATCCAGAGGATTATGTAAATGATTTCTTCAAAAAGCCCATGTACATTGAGACATTTAGGCATACAATCTATCCTGTTCCTGGCCCTGAAGATTGGACAAGGACCAACACACCAGACATAGATCCACCTGTATTCAGGGAGAAACCTGGTAGGAAATAGTACAAGAGAAGGAAAGGAAAATTTGAGGTGCCTGCCCCTAGGGATACATCTAGAATGGGATCTATCACTTGCAGTAACTGCAAGCTAGTAGGTCATAGGTATACTAGCTGTCAGGTAGCTTTGAGGCCAAGCCTGCAAGTAAGAAAAAATGATCACCAGGTTAGTAGCTAGTACTTGTTCTTGTTCTTGTTTATATGGTAACTAGTAATTATATATTAACTGTTAGTGCAATTGTATCAGGCTAGCAGGCAGGACTATACTGAATCATCTGGTTCAGCAAGAAGGCCTCCAAGAGCAGGTCCTAGTGCTCCTAGTGCTTCATCTACTCCAGGTCCTAGTGCTCCTACTGCTTCATCTACTCCAGTTCCTAGTGCTCCAGCAAGAAGTGCACCAATGCCAGTTTCTGCTAATAGTGCACCAAGTACCAGGGCTTTCACAGCACCAAGACCAGTTTCTGCAACAACAAATGCTACCAACACCAGGGTATCTTCCAGGGCATTCAAGCCTACACATAAGATGCAAGGTTACCTTACTGCTGGTAAATATGGCAGCTACAGGAAGAAGGGTCAGAAGCCTGTTACTGACAGTTCAAATGCTGGAAAATAATTCATGTTTCTTAGTTAATTTGATGGACCTATGTATTTGTGCTGCTAAATGTGTGTTGGACCTATCTATTTGTGCTGGACCTATCTATTTGTGCTGAACCTATCTACCTATGTTGCAAAACTATGTAAGACATATCCAGTTGATATGTAAGACCTATCTATTTGTGTTAGACCTATCATTGTGTACTTTATTTCATATGTAGTTTGCATCATGCACTGGTATTTTTCATCTTAGCTTGAACCCTTTGAAAATGGTGCATTTTATTTGAAATCCAAGGCACATGCAGCTGAACAAAAAGAAAAAAAGGGACTTTATTTCAAATCCAAGACACACACAGCTGAACCAAGAGATTCAAGGTGCCATTACATAGCTAAGATTACATATATAGTTCCATAACATATAATAAAAGGATCACATAGATAGTTCCATACTCATTACATAGCTAAGATTACATAGATAGTTCCATAATAAAAGTAGTTCCACAACAAACATTACAGTAATAGAAGGATCACTCATCACAGATAGCTTTGATTTTCTTCAGCTTTACTTTGTTCTCATGACTTGCCTGGAACATTTCATAGATGGTATACTCCAGCTTCTTCTTCTCTTCCTTCAGGACAGCTTTTTCTGCCTCCTACTTTTTCTCTTCCAGCAGAACAACTCTTTCTGCCTCCCACTTCTTCTTCTCTTCCAGCAGGGCATCTCTTCCAGCCTCTACCTTGTTTTGTTTGACCCTAAACACATTAGCCTGGGATTTTAACACATTCTTCAGTTCTTCTTTTGCATTTTCAGCACCTCAACCTCATTCTTCAAAGCTTCTATGTGCTTCTGCTCCTGAAGCTCCCTGCTCCTTCTCTCAACTCTCTCAAACATCATAGTGCTACTGCAGTCATCATACATTGACCACAACTTGCTTAGTGCATTATTGAGAGTGTCAGGCCACTCTTTATCTATCCAAGACTGGAAACCACAGTTGATTGCTTGCTGCAAATTAAACATAGCATGGGTATAAGCATTTCATTCAAATTATGGCAGTGGCAGCAATCAAAAACTAAGCTTGACAGTGGTTTAAGTAGGATGGGCATGCTTAAGCTTGAGTAAACTAAACTATGTCAGTGGCAATAACTAAACTATGTCAGTGGTTTAAGTTTGATTAAACTATGTCAGTAACTAAACTATGGCAGTGGTTTAAGCTTGAGTAAACTATGTCAGTGGCAACAATCAAAAACTAAGCTTGACAGTAACAAGGATGAAGTAAATAACTTACATTTTCAATCTGGCACATGTAGAATCTCCTCCCTGTGTCTGTCCCATCAAAGGCTACGCATCTACGCGGCTCCAGCTTGTGCACGTCACATCGCTCGGCGCCCATGGCTATCCCGCAAAATAGCGGGTCATCAATCACATTAGGAGCATAGTCCAGGCATGAGAGGTCCTAATCAAAGAAGAAATCAACTTTAATCGATCTAATTTGGCGACAAATCAACAAATCCCAATTTCGGAAGAACCCTAATTTGACAATGGGGGGAAGGGAGATGGACTGGAGCTTACCCCTACGTAGGAATTGCTCAACTCAGAACCGTCGTGCCAGCTAGGCATGGCGAGGGCTGCGCTCGACTGGGACGACGGCGGCAATGGCTGGGCGGTCGGCGGTGGCGCTCTGTCGCAGGAGCGTGGGCGGCGGGGAAGAAAACGGTCGGGAGGAAGACCCAGCGCGTTAGGACAGCGCCAAGTAGTGGGCCCCACTCCTGCCGTGAACGGGCGTTAACGGCCGTGCCGCTCGCCGTCCAGTCCAACCATGTCATCCATTACGGTGGGCCAACCATGTCAGTTCTGGTGTCAATTGGCGTTCAGCGGACGTTTAGTGCTATTTGCGAAAACGGACGCAAAATATGGCAGATTTTTGCTGCGAAATCGTAAACTGGTAGATTTCCGGAATTTTGCCCAGAAACTGGTAGTTCTATGCTATTAACTCCAATGGAGGCCTCTGCGAGCTGGTTGACCGCTTTGTCATTTAGTTCTTGAATCATGTACTGTACCACCCAATTTTGCGAAAAAACAACTCTACATATATGTGGACGTTCCGGGCTTATCCTGGACGTTCAGTCGGCTGTATGATTCGTGCAAGGCCCTTTCACAATTTGCAGAAACCGCCCTATTCTATACCCATTTTTTATGGCTAAGCCCCTCCCTGTTCTGTACTACTGCCGCACGGAGCTGACAGGATCTGGAATCAAGAGTAGCAGGAAACAAACGACGATTAGAAAATCTCCAAAATTTTTGGAAACGATGTCCAACCATCTAAGAATTAGGATCTGTTTTGGCAGAACAATTAAGGATCTGCAACAATAGCACGAACGGAAATCCATCTCCAATTCTCCATGAACAAAAGAAAATCCACATCAACAAAGAGACAGAACCCATCTGCATCAGTGAAGAGAACTCCATCTTCAAAATGGTCACACACAATCATGGGAGCTGGTGTTGCCATCTTGACGGAGCAACGCCGCGGGCGTGGAGGTCGGGGCTGGTTCGTGGAGGCCGGGGCTGCCTCTCCGGCAGAAAGCACAGAGTCGTCCTCTCCGGCAGAAAGCACAGAGTCGCAGCCTCACAATCACAGTTCGGATTATGAGATTCAAAGATACGGTGGAGAGAGAAAAGTGAAAGAAGAGAGATGCGGCGTGTGCATCTTATAAGATGGACTTGTATACCTTAGCCACCATAAGAAGAAGAAGCTGTACTTGTACAGGATGAAAGTGTAAAATAAACTAGCACATATCTTAGAGCACTACAGGCCGTTAGATAAGCCAGAAACACCCACGACCTTGTAGAAAAACTGTGTTCCCAATTTTGCTTCTTAATTATATTTCAATTTTTTTAGTACCCCGGATATTGAAAAACCGTTGCCATAAGAGTTGTTAATTCCTTAATTGATGTGTCATACTACTTGTGAGTACATCAAAGACCACATTGCCTCTCCTTCTACCGCTCCCAAGATGCAAAGAAAATGAGTAGGCAAAACTGACAATATTGAATTAACAAGAATTAAAATATACCATATGAAAAAAAATGAAGTAGTAGCAGGCAACCTTCTTCCAATCCCATCTATAGATGGTGGTTCTCATTGGAAGCCCCATGTACGTAGAAGGCATTGCTGCAACCTGACAACCCATCTCATGCCAAATAGTGTTCCTTGGGACCGTGTATTAGCTCCACGTTTACTCTTCTTGATACATACGACCATCACTGTTCTGGGGCAACACACTTGAGCGCTTCCTAATAGCACACAATTGGCAGTATGCCTGTCATGCACATGCATGCTCTGTTTGTGTGCTTGCCTAAATAATAAAGTTTAAAGATTTCAACTAAACTGAATTAGAACATTTTTTCTTTCATCAAAAGAAGGCATGCAGCTGACTATTTCCAATACACAGCTCTCCTCTTATAGCATATTTTTAGGTTTCAGCAAATAGAATTAATTTATCTTTAGGTTCCAGTAACTAATTCAGATAGACTTAACCAATTGTGCGACAGAGAACACCTAGCAAAGTAGAATCCGTTATCCTTCCTTTTGCATGATTATGCTATTTTTGCTCGCTTCAGAAATCTTTTTAGACTCTGTATATGATTAAAAAAATCAGAAAAGCTTACCCTATAGGTTAGGAAGGAGTGACAAGTCAAATAAGAAAGCTATGTTTGACAGAAAACACTAAAAACACTTATTTATAATGGTGTGGTTCCATAAAAATAGAACAACAATAAAGTTAATCTGTAGCTATTAAAACCCAAGAAGGCCTATGGCAAACAGGCCTAACGGCTAATGACATGCTTTATTATATTACCAAGTGGGGCAATTATAGCTACACATTCTGTGAGCTGTAAAAAAACAATGTCTCCTTTATATCCAGCATCGACATCATTGCCTGTTTTAGTTTGATCCGATAAAAACCTGCAAATGAATAAGAAATATGTTACCATCAAAAGTACTTATCTTGATACACCAACATAGATGCAAATAAACCTTAGAATAACGGACTTGCCTCACCCCTCTAAAACATCTCTATAGACGATGCTTTTGGTGCTTTTCCTAGATTTATCAACCTCTGTGTTCAGCTTGGCTAAGATCCGTGTCGTCTTTCTTGACACTCCCATTGAGAGCGCAACATATAACTGGCCATGTGAGAATACTGGCTTGGGAAGGTAAATACTGACATTTGGTATGGTCTGACCCCTGCCTGGTTAATGATCATCACAAAACTAAGGCGGATGGGGAACATTTTTCTCTTCAAGTTTAAAGGGAAGTGAGATGTCCTCCAAGGACGACATAGGAATCCTAGGTATGAACACCTTTTTTCCAGCATGCTGACCACCAACAATCTCAACGTCGATTGCATTATCCTAGAAGGCTCTGATCATGAGCTATGTTCCATTGCATAGGCCGTTATGAGGGTCGAGGTTCTGGAGCAGAATGACTAGACAGTTGACCTTTAATCACAAGGCATGTGGCGGCAAGCCATTTGGTGTGATCGAGTTTAAAAAGTCAATCGTGTAATTATTCTGTAAGTCATTCTCGATTGATTCAAAGCTATGGTATAACCTTTCTTCGCCTGGAAGCCTAGATACCATCTTGTCAATCAGGTCATCCACATCGTTGTTCTTGGTCAAAAGAATTGCACATGAGCTTATGTACTCTCTCGATCTAATTGGTAGCTTTTGCATAAGAAATCTGTTTTAAAGAAATTTGGATTTTTTTTTGGAAAAGAGCATATATTAACATCGCAGAATACCAATTACACCCAGCCTCTGCAACAACGCATTACCCTAATGCACACAACCAAAAAATAAAAGAAGAATTACAGGAAAAAAAGTCCCGCTTTAGTGATTTATGCCCTACAACAACGACCAAACACCACCAAGGCGGCACCAGAAATCCATCCCATCCAAAAGCGACGCCTCCAAGAAGGGAACAGTGCACCAGCGCCGTCATCGCCCTGATCATCGATCATAGGTTTTCACCCTGGAGAAAGTCCGTGATGACAAAACAATGCCTTCAACAAGATCATTGCCAGGCACAACCAATTAAGGCCAGACCTTGGATTTTCACCCTGCAGCTTGAACCCTGGAAATCTCTTGTATTGTCGCCCCCACTTTCCAATGTCGCTGCTCCAAGACCTAGAACACCAAGCCAAAACCTCATCGCAAACAGGATTCACACCACCATTACTATTCTTCAGACCTTGGCTTTCATGTCATTCTCCACGACTAACTTCACCATGGGACTAATGGCATGTCCTTGATGGCAACAGTCTGTAAAGCTTCACAGCACTCCCTCTAAAACCAAACGGTCAGATAAAATATGGTTGCGCGTGACCGGGATCCATCCAATCTGGCGAACTCCGGCATGTCGTCCATTGGAGTTCACCAGCGGAATCTTCCGGAACACAACACTCCGACCAGATCGATGAAGTCATGAAGCAGGTAGATCTTCGTCCTGGTGCGAGAGGGATCCTAGGACCAACCCCCCTTTATTCAAAGCCAGACCGGAAGCCCCCACACCGCCGGTCTTCACCGGTCACTAAGACCCACCGGAAAATGGCAGATCCATGGTGACCCAGGCCGCCATAACCGCTAGTTCGACGAAGAGACAACACCGCAGATGGAGACTAGATGAACGAGCACCGACCCGCAGCCCACCGTCCCAGATCGGATCAGATGGTCCGCTAATCCGCCGCGCCACCAACCGGATCTGAGGCCGCCGCATCGCCGCTCCACCCCAACCGCCGCCCCTCCACCTCGCCAAGAGCGGCCATGGCACCAGCTCCATATGCAGGCCCCGTCCAACGCCGGGGAATCCCTCCCTTCCACCATGCTAGGGCCGGGAGGCCAGATCCCCGCCGCCCCCATCACCGGCGCCACGCTCTTAGGCCGGCGGGCCTCCGGGGGCGACGAGGAGAAAGGGGCAAGGAGGAGGGAGGTGGCGGTGGCGCAAGGGAAAGTCCCCCTCGGTCGCCGGGAGGAGGGTGACGCGAGGGGGTACGTACGACGCCAGCGAGTGCAAGATATTTTACCGAGCTCCTTACATAATATTGCTAGTTCTTTGTACTGCACGAACCGCCTTGAGCCGGACCGAGTTACTCCTTCTCCAAGAACCTTTTCAATCACCGCTAGGGATGCAGAGGTGGGACAATTGGGACAAGTGTGATATCACTTTTAGACTACTAGGAAACATACCCGTACGATGCACCGGGAGAAAAAAAAGCTATGTCGAGAAATTATATTTATTGAATTCTTTCTAGGCTTAGTACTTGAATCTAATAATGGGACGAAGCGAATTTCTGGTCTAAATTCACCTAAAATTAATGATACAATAGAAGATAAAAATTATGAGTACCTAGAGAAAACATAAGAAAACTTTGGGCATGAGAGCGGTGCACAACCTATATGTCATAAGAGAAACCACATGATGTAAAGACTTTTTTTTACCTATATAAGTACGAGAGGCAGGACTGAGCAATCAGATTCATATCAGGAGATGAAACAACATGAATGATGTATTGGCCTCGCTCAGCTTGAATTCAGCCGAGAACAATCGGCGATCTATTCCCTGGGATGTACTGATGGATTGATGGATCATCGATCATTCACCTACATGCCACTCACATTTAGTCACAACATGCACAAAAGCGTCACTTATATATCTATAACTTTAAAATTAACATAGATGGGAAATAGATAAGTAGGGGTGTATTTTCCATTTACACAACCGAAGGATTAATCATGAATAAAAAAGACATGTCACTGTGAACCAGAAGCTTCCCGTAAACCCGGGAGCGTCATATAAACCTAACACATTGAATCAGATAAACAATATGATAGGGAGAAGAGACAAAAAATAATATTGTGCCTCTAGTGAAGTAGAGAACTTGCAGAAGGGAGAAAAATTAAAATAAAAGCAGAGACACCTGATCCATGTACGGTTGAATACTCAACCAGATTCAATAGAAGCAAAGCAAAGCACAATCACTCTACATTTAGAACACGGAGATTTTGAATAGCTTTATTCCAGCCCTGGACTTCCATGCAAAGATAGGTACCACGTCAATCTGAATAACACAAAGCAATACGCTAAAATTAGTTCACTCCAACCACTTGCATGCGACAAGGAGGACCTGCTTGAGCAGATTTTTGCCGTGGGGTGAGGGTATTGACGGTGAGTCCTAGCAAACACATTTTGAAATTTGCACCTCATCATCAAACAAGTTACTTGAATATTATTGCCACAATAGCATTTTCAACTGTTGAACAACTTAGCTCAATGAACCTCAAGCATCTTCAGATTAAGGAGTTAGCCACTAAAATCTAAGCCGTAATCTGCTAGCTACAACGAAGCAATCTGAGACAAAGGTCCTACACAAATACATCACACGAATAGACCAGATGACGTTGCTCTAAACCTCACAAACATATCGTCCTATCTACAAGAGATGAGGAGACGGGGGCGCTCACTGATTCGTTGATGGGGCCGAAGATCTTGTTGATATTGTCGAGGCCTCGCACGCGTGCACGATCATCGACACCTCTGCATAAACAAAAACCCAGCAAAACACCGCAGAACAATTTATGTAGACATCACACATATCCAAGAGCTGAAGATGCCTTTTGATGGACCTCACCGTACGTCTTCTTCTTTGTCTTTCCCATCACATCCACATGTTCTTTTGTCTCCCTGATGTCCACCATATGGGGACGTTTCCTTTGCCATGGTACTTCCGGAGGAGCTCGCCCTTATCACTATGCAATGGCTAGCTATGGAGGTCGACTACCAGGAAATCGATCTGGTTGGCTTGTTAACGGAGTGCTAGATCTAGCCGACGTGCTTGCTCTGGTCACGGGAAAGCTCGATCCGGCCATTGCTTGAAGTCTAGATCCGATCGCGGTAGCCGGAGCGGCCAAATCCATGGGGGCAAAGATCTGGGATCCCTGGCGGTGAGGAGCTCGTTCGGGATCAATTTCGGCGGGGAGTAGTACTACCTTCATCGGGGCTCGCATGACTTTTTTTTGGGTCGGCGGCGGAGCAGAGTTGTGGTCGCAGGAGGTATCTTTTTCCTCCTCCCTTCCAGCTATTTGACGAGTTTTTGACCTATGAAACTCGGAGATGCGTGTATCCGAATCGACTTATTTATTGCATGGTGGGTAATACATCTAAACCTATTAGGGGCAACGTTGTCTAAAAAGTGTTGGACCGGGAGAGTAGATGATACAGGAACAAAGGGAACTTTTACTATTAACTTTCTCTCGATAAACTCCCGTACAGTGATTGTTGCTCTGTTTATAGACTAAGGGGATACGATATCCATATGAGCCAACCCTGGCCTGGTGAAGGCCACACCCGGCCCAGTTTCCCAACAGTTTTCTCTATAGGGCCACACGCGTACTCAGACCAGCTGACCTGCTGAGTGACGGCCCCAAAAGGCCAACAAGTTTGACGATTGACGGCGACGGGACGGGAAAAGCCTCCTCTTTTATTCTCAGAGCCTGCATGTGTATTCCGGTGGTTGCCCATGCACGTCAACCACGCAAACACCATCCTCCTCGTCCTCGATGGTGTGTACTCCATCCCCTCCGTCCGTAAATAAGTGTATACTAACTGAATACCCGTGCGTTGTCACGGTTCTTCAAGTTCTTTTCTTCTTTCACACTATCGTTCAACTCTAATATTAAAGAGAAGAACAATTATTATATGGTTATGAAACTTTCGTGGGGAGAGTACATGAAAGAACTATTGTATGGTTACAAAACTTCCCGCCGGAAATCGCTGAGGCGATCAAGGCTGATTGTATTAATCCTGATTAGCCAACAAAATCTCTTTTTCCCAGCAAAAAAAGGAAAGAACAATTATTTACTATAGAAGTTGTCCACATTGTGGTTCAACTTTAATCTTCGAAGAATTCGAGAAATTAAGAACATAATAAAAAGGGTAGTAGAGTGAGATATATGAATAAATGAAGTGTTGGACAAATCGAAAACTCACCTGAAAATTCAACCTAGGAGTGAAGCCTATTAAGGAAGAAGCTAGTGTTAGAAATTACAGAAGAAACAAACAGAAACCTAAGACATGTCATGACGGCCAAGAAATCTAGAACGGCTTCATGTTTGAAATCTGTATTCATACCGCTCCATATTGTACATAGCACACGAACTGTAGTTCCGCTTGCATGAGATCGGTAATCATCACCCAATCCAAATTCTATGGACACGACCTTGTTGCCGGTTTTTGTCTATTTAGTACTGATTCCGTCCTTCAGTGTGTCGACGGTGCCGCAGTCGTCGTGCCCACCTCCACCGGTGATGTCTGATAATATGGTCGCGGGCACAGACACATGTGATAAGTACTGTCGACTAAAGAGTAGCCAGGGAGGCATAGTCCCAAGCTACAGAGGAGGCAACGTACGACTCGCCAAGGAGAGGCATCTAAGCTTAGCATGGTAGAAGCTTCAGTGGCAGAGGAAGTGGCGGTGTGCAGCTGACGGGAGAAGATGCAGCCTCACCTCGCGTCAAGTGCCCTTTGTTCCCTGCATCCTACCGCAGGTAGAGCTTCACATCATCACCAGCAGAGTACCATCTCCACGCCTTTGTAATTTGAGAGATTAGAGAGAGATGGAACCTCAGGCTCCTAGGGAAATAGCAAGCGGAGAATCCACATGGTCAACGCTGCACAACACCACCGAGGCACTGGCTCTTAGTCCGGAGACACCGGTCCTATAATCCGACGCGAATCCGCGCTTGCTGCACCTGCGTAGCTTGCCGTCCACCTCCGCTCACCGAAGATCGATGGTGGCCTCCGCTCACCGGAGATTGATAGTGGTGGGATGTGGAAGACCCGTTTGAGCTCTATTAATATTAAGAATGAACCGGTACAATGGCACGTATTTAATATGGTATTTGGTGGGAGGGCAAACCCGTCTAAAAAAGTGTTGGACCGGGAGAAACACTTCGTGCTTTATTATTAGGTATAGATATAGACTAGACTAACTCTAATTTAGGTGCGATAAGCGGGATATTTCAAATCTAGCTTATCCCATTTGTCTTACTTAGTTTTTAGTTAGTCTAATAGTCTAAAAGTGGTATCCCACTTGTCTCAATTGTCCCACTTCTACATCCCTAATCACCGCCTTGTTACCATCTGCCTGAGGTTTAAGATCTCGTAGATCAGGGCGGGGTGTGCCCTCTTCTTTCCCCACTCTTCCGGTTTACCGGTATTTATGTTAATGTCAGCACTGGTTTTAGACTGGAAATATGAGAGGGCGTGAACAATGTCGTTAGTACTGGTGTAACGTGCGTGCGTGTCAGGCATCGACAACGTGCATGAAGGTCTATATGTCAAATGAGCCACCTTAGACGGGTACACAAAGAAAGTCAATTTGCACGAGTAGAGATTTCGTGCACGTAGGCACACTAGTGCACACGTACCCCTCTAACACCGGTTTGGAGGGCCCTCTCAACCGCTGTTGAGGGTTCGGTGTTAGAGGGCCCCCCTTTAACACCGATTCTTATACGAACCGGTGTTAAAGGGTTGCGCACGTGGGGCTGCCGCAGCGTTCAGGCCCCCCCTTTAACACCGGTTCGTAAAAAGAGATAAATCTCTGCCACAGCAGGAAAACAGCCTAAATCTCTGCTGCGGCAGAGTTCTGCCCCTGCCCCGTTCTGGACGTATCTCTGCGGCGCGACAGGGACGGGGAGGGGGGAGGGGGAATCGATCGGGAGCGGTATACACATACATCGTCATCAGTACATACGAGTACATGAATAATTAAGCAACTATTATTATACACAACATCGTCATTGTATGGTATTCTCCATAAACGTTGAAGCATCAAATACAAGACAAACACGTTCAAGCATATATACAACGTTCATTTTGGTGGATATCTAAAGAGTTCTCCGCCAGGCGTGACGACCTCATCAAGTATGAACCCCGCCAATTCCTCTTGAATGGCTCGTATGCGGTCAAATGGTAGGAGTTGGTCCCGCATCCGTTCGATCTGAATATATATGAAGAATAGGGTCAATATATATAAGAATAAAACTCAACACAATTGATGGTAATAAAATAATGTTGTGTACTTTGTTTACTTACTCTAAGTTGTTCTAGTGCGGCTTCGCCCATCGCACATATCGTGTTGCGAATAAACTCGCAAACATAGTACCCACATAAGTTATTGCCATGTCCCTGATGCGCGCACTTTACGAGAATAGAGAGTTCAATCAAAATAATAATCAATAAAGCATGATATAATGGAATTGGAAGCAGAATCAAAGAGATACGCATACCTAGCTAGCTAGTATTACTTATATTTTGGTCTACAAATTTTAGTTATTTTGACCATTCACCCACGGCCCTGCCCTTGAACCTTTTCCAAACCCTTTCCGGCAAAGAAAATGGATAAAGGAGTAATTAATTACTTGTTGTCACGAAAATTGCCGATCTAGTGCGATAATATGATTGAAATTACCTCTGGAGCATCTCTCTAAAGTCTGCCCATAGCTCTTTTTCTTTTCGTAACGAGTCCATGACAAGGACTTTTTCTGAGTCAGGTTGAATGACTAACAGAATAAAGTGGAACCTACGCATGCATAACTCATCATCAGTTAAACTTAACATCGAGTAAGCCGAAACAGAATATGTACAAGAGAGGGTAACAGTACTCACGAGAAGTTGTAAGGCAATAGTATTTCCCTTTTGGTTTGTCGTCTCAGTAAAGACCTTAGCAAGTAATCTTCTGTTTGCCTGAGTTTGGTTCTTACCACTTCTTCATGAACTCTATTTGGGTCAACGAACCCAATGTCAAAAGGTCCTCCTTTCATGCATTCCATAACCTTTTTCCTACATAATAGTATATACATATATGGTGAGCATATATATACATGCAATTAATGAAGTGAATGAGATGAGATAGAAATTACAGAAATAGTACTTACACACAATAAAGGTTGATTGCAGCTTTGTCGAGTTCCTTCTGATTGAATAGAAAATGCAAGTCTTGAATGTTGAAGTCGATCTCGTCGTCTCCGCACAAGAAAATCTGATCTCTTATATGCGTCGTGATCCATTCTTCCTTTCTCGTCTTGCAGAAATCAAGGTACCACTTGTGCAATCTTTACATCTTTGTTGGTAGATTCTTGAGCTCCTCTTTCTTGACGAGATTCTTCTCATACTTCCATGGCTGTATGGGGTTGGCATCGCCTTTGGGCAAGTTGTCTCCCATGATGTTCAAGTATGCAATGTAAGTCATCCCCATCTCATTGACCTTTCTTTGCAGCTCTGCCTCGTAATCATTTACGGGAGGAGCGTCCCGTGTGTCGAACACTTGGAGCGGGGCGCATGATTGGTTTTCCTGCTCTCCGAGCATGGAAACTGTTTTCTGGGATGCCGCACGATTGCTACTTTCAGTCTCCCTACGGCGCCTTGCATCCCCCTTCAAAATCTGGCGCTCGTAGTCCAGCACAAGTGGGGTTTCAGGTTTCAAAAGATTTTTGTAAAACTTCTCCACCACCGCCGGATCTATTTTCACATTTGGCTCGGCCCGTCTAGGTGCAAAGAATTTCTTGACCTCTTCTTCCGAGATCCTATTGGTCTCCTCGTCGCTGCGATTCCACGGTAAAACCGGCAATGGCTTGGCGGAAGGCTGCGGGACGTAGTTTTTTGAACTCTTTGGCTTACGGTTTCCTGCGGATTTCTTTGTGGCAGTGCTAGTGATGCTCTTCGTGGCAGTGCTCTTCCGCTTACGCTGAGGAGATGGCTGAAGCGCCGGAGATGGCTGACAGGCAGGAGATGGCTGGCACGCCGGAGATGGCTGGCGCGCCGGAGATGGCTGCCGCACAGGAGATGGCTGAAGCGCCGGAGATGGCTGCCGCGCAGGAGATGGCTGAAGCGTCGAAGATGGCTGCCGCGCAGGAGATGGCTGAAGCGGCTCAGACTGCTGACGTTGCGAAGACGGCGGGGGTGCCAGTGGCCTCCAATTTGGAAGCACGATGTGTTCCTTCTTCTAAAGAATGGTTGTTTTCACTGCAAATTTGAGTTGAGTTTCCCCTTCACCTGTAGCATGGTCAAGCTATGCTTCCTCATATTCCTTCACAACCTCATCCACCCCGACAATAGCATAGCCATCTAGAATCGGTCGGCAGTGATAAGTTCCACCAGCTACAGAAGGTAAGGCATAGCCGACAGTCATCTTAATGGATAAGCCCATTAATCTCACATGCAGCTCAGCATATTCGCTCTCCGTGATCTCATCCACGGGGTATCGAGGACCCGCCATTTCAAAAAATAATCAAAAATCATATATATGAGTTTCAGAAAATTCTAAAAATAAATCAGGGTGTGGTCAAAGATGTATACCATGGACGTACAAAATCTCAATTCGAAATAATATATATTTTAAGCTTGAAAAAATGATAAAATTGTAGATCTAAGCATAAAATGATTTCAAATAAAAAAACAATAATACTTTGTTATTTTTGTGTAGCTCAGAATATAAAACATTCGAATTAAGATTTCACATGTTTGTTGGATACGTCATTATCTACTTTTAGGATTTTATTTCAAGATTTTTTGAAACTTACAAATACGCTTAATTAAAGATGGAACACTTTTACGGTGAGAATGTCCGAGTTTTACATGTTTTAGACCGCCCTGAACGTAGTCCCGTCCTATTTTTAATTTTAATACGAAGGGACAATGAAGCTTGGGAGCCAAAAGAGAAAAGAAAAAAGACGCATAAGCTCATGCGTTGTCCCCGAGGGCGAGGGGCGATTCCCCACCGCCCCGCCCTCTCACCTTCCCTCCTCCCTCTCCCCCTCCGCCACCGGCGGATGCTGCCGCGACAAAGGCCGGGTGGTGCCGGCGGCAGCAGGATACTTTCTTCCCACGCGTGGGGAGGTCTCGCGGGCGGCCTCTTCAGGCGGCGGTCCCTCCTGTGGCGACGCGCGTGCGGGGTCAGGTGGCGGAGCACGACGACGACGTCCTGGTGGTTTGGCAGCGGTGATTTTCGGCAGGGCGACGACGGCTGCAGGGGAAGGTGGCGGTGCTACTACGGCCGCTGCGGGCGGCGCGGCCCCAGATCTGGGCCAGGTTGGGCCTGATCTAGGTCAATTGGCCCTACTGTGCTAGGCACTCTGCCCCGCTGAGAGGTGGCTGGGGCACCATATTTGGCCCGCTGGCCCAATTTTGACGGCCGATCTGTAAGGTCGCGACTTGGAGGGCACGGAGGTGTCATGTCCCCATTGAAAGAACATTTCCTATCCTTGATTTTGATGTTTGATGATAACACATCTATCGATTTAATTGTGCGCTAAACCATGGAGTCTTCTTTGTTTGTTCTTGGTTCTTGTGCCCTTACCCTCCCTGTTGCTCTCCCTCTTGCTATCACAGGTGCAGGTGGTTCTAGGGGCGCTCGTAAACGCTCCAAGGCTAGTCGTGAAATTGAAGAGGAAGATACGGAGTCCGAGGAAGAAGAAGAAGTCATGCCACAACCCAGCCGCCGTATGAAGATTCCTGCCACTCGAGGTGGTTGTGGGGGTCATGAGGGTGTCACCAAGAGGTCTGCTGGTCATGGCAGTGCTCCCCCTCCTCGTCCCCCTTCCGCGGGGCGCTCCAAGAGTTTCAGCTCAGGGCCATAGTTACTGTCTGATATATCTGATTCTAAGTTCCACTCTCTGAAGGTTGAAAACCCCTATGGCCGCACCCGTGATGAGGGTAGGGAATACATCTTGTTCTACAATGACTTCAAAGAGCGAGTGTACAATGAAGTCCTTCTGAAGAATGTTCAAATGGTTGTGCCGCAGCTATGGATTGATATTGATCACATCAACAAGCATCTTGAGTACTTTGCTGATGAGGCCAAAGAAATCTGTTCTCACCTTGGCATGCTCCCCATTATGGAATTTAAGCACGATTATGAGCCACTTCTCATTGCTCAGTTCTATGCCACTGCTCACTTCTCAATAGGCCGCGCTCAGAAAATCACTTGGATGACTCAAGGTGCAATAAAGGAGGCTACTCTTGCTGAATTTGCTGAAATTCTAGGGTATGAAGATCGCGGCCGTGACGTTCCTTGTGGCTTTCGCTGCCACATGCGTGAGCACCCCTCCAAGAAGGATGTTCTTGCACCTCTTTATATCCGGGGTCGCGGTGTTGTTGGCAAGATCAAGGATCTTCTCCCCACGTATGACATTCTCCACCGCATTTTCCGTAAGACGGTTGCTCCTCGTGCTGGCAACAAAGATGAGATTCATGGATATTCTGTTGATCTGTTTCTCAACACCTTTCTCAACCGCGACTCCCACACCACTCTTGATGTGATGGACTTTATATGAAATGAGATGGTCGCTGCGGCTCACTCCCGAAGGGTTCCTCCATTTGCTTCCTACATCATGGCACTCATTGTTGCCAAGTGCCCTCCCATTGCCAGGACCCTTTCCACTCGTCCTCTAGTTATGCACAGGACCAAGGAACTCAAGATCAAGAAGCATGCTAAGCCTCGAAATGTGGAGGGTGATGAGGTGGATGAAAATGGCAATGTGATTGAGGCTGATTTTGAGGATGCTGACAGTGGCCGTGATGCTGATTATGTTGTCTCCCGTCGCAAGAATGCCAAGCCATCATGGGCCAAGCGGATTGAGTCCAAGCTCAAGAAGGTGTTTTGCTTCCAAGTGGAAAACCAAAAGCGCATGTATGAGGCTCATGTATATGCCAAGAAAGCTTGTGCTCGTCAGAAAGAAATGATGGAAGCTCAAGGATTGACCACCGACACGGGTTCCGAGAAAACATCACTCCAGAAAACCAATGGATCTCCAAGCACAGCCACTGGGATGATGATGTCTATTCCTCGTTCCGCGCTCCACCAACCCATGAGGAGGACTATGATGATGAGGAGGATTGACTTTCGGGGCGTTAGTCTTGCTCTTGTCCCTTTTGTTGGAGATATGCCCAAGAGGAAATAATAAAGTGGTTATTATCATATCTTCATGCTTATGATAAATGTTTACATACCATGCTATAATTGTATTAACCGGAAACATTAATACTTGTGTGATTTGTAAACATAAAAGAGTCCCTAGTAAAGCCTCTTGTTAAACTAGCTTGTTGGTTAATATATGATCATGGTTTCCTGTCATGAACATAGAGATGTTATTAACAACAGGGTCATATCATTAGGAGAATGATGTGATGAACATACTCCTATAGTTAAGCGTAGCATAAAGATCAAGTCATTTTATATAGTTCACTTGCTATAAGCTTTCTGATACATAGTAACCTAATTCCTTCGACCATGAGATCATGCTAATCACCATCACCGGAAGGATGCTTTGATGACATCAAACACCACACCGTAACTGGGTGGCTATAAAGGTGCCATTGAGTGTTCGAAAAGTATGTGTTGAGGCACATGGATCAAGATTGGGATTTGTCCATCCATTTGATGGATAGATATACTCTAGGCCCTCTCGGTGGAATGTCATACAATTAGCATGCAAGCATGTGACTGGATCACAAGGGATCACATATCACGGGAACGAGAAAAGAGTACTTATTGGTAACGAGGTTGAACTAGGTATGCAGAGATACCGACGATCAAACCTCGGATAAGTAAAGTATCATGAGACAAAGGGAAATTGGTATCGTATGTAAATGGTTCATTCGATCACGAATTAATCGTAGAAATATGTGGGAGCCATATGAATTTCCAAATTTTTCTATTGGTTATTGATCGGAGAAGAGTCTCGATCATGTCTGCATAATTCACGAACCGTAGGGAGACACACTTAAGGATTCGATGTTGTTTATTAGATATGGAATGTGAGTAAAGAGACCGAATGTTGTTCGGAGTCTTCGATGGGATCTGGGATATCACGAGGAGATCCGGAATGGTCCAGAGAATAAGATTCATATAAAGAAAGTCCAATTTCGGAGTTCGGGAATGATTCCGGTGTTTTCACCGGAATGTTCTAGAAGGGTCTAGAAGGTTCACCGATCCGGAAGGGGAAGGGTACATGGATGTGTCATGACAAAGTGTAATGGTTGCATCATGTCCTAGGTCACTTGGCTGGACACTTGGAAGAGAGAAATCAAACTCTAATTTGAAAGTCAAAAAGGCAGTTTGAAAAAGTCAAATCCCAACATGGTTTCCGAGTTAGGGAGGGTTTCTGAGTTAGGGAGGGTTTCCACCTGGGTTGGGAACACCCTTGGATGCCCCCCACCTATATAAGGAGGGGTAGGGGTGCACCCCAAGGAATCCCCCTTGCCCTAGGCGCCCAAGAAACCCTAGGTTGGCCGCCGCCCCCTCTCTTGTTGCGACCAATCTAAATCTCCTCTAAACCGCTATCGACTAGCTAAACTCTAGTTGCTAGCTACCTCTAAACCTCGGCCCTCTAAACCCTAGATCGCCGGGGCTCCCTCTACTCCACCATACTCGCTCCGGCTTAGGCAAAGCCCTGCGGGATCTCCCCTCTACTTATGACACCACGCCGTCATGCTGCCGGAATCGCGAGGAGGGAGCTACAACCTAAGCTGCCTGCTAGAACAAGGGAGAGGAAGGTCTTCATGGAGTACTGTACGTGTGACCGAATGCGGGAGCGCTGCCAGAACGCGGCGCCAGAAGGATCGTCTACGCGATCTTGAGATCGACAAGTAAACGACTACATCACCCACGAGAATTTGCTCTCGTTAACCGCTTTGGATCTTCGAGGGTTAGTACTCTATCAACTTGTTGCACCGATCTAGTAGATAGATCTTGGCTTCATCATAGATTAGATCTTGATTGTGTGCTCATGCGGTAGATTTTTTTTGTTTTCCATGCTACGAACCCCTACAGTGGTATCAGAGCCGTGTCTATATGTAGATCTGTTGCACGAATAGAACACAATGGTCAATTGCTTCTTGTGTACTTTGCATCTTGCGATATGGTGGGATGAAGCGGCCCGGGCTAACCTTACATGATATCGTTCATGAGACTTGCTCCACGCTCGACATGCAACTTGTATTGCATAAGTGGCTTTGCGGGTGTCTGTCTCTCCCATCATAGTAAAGATTCAATTTACAACGGGCACTTGATAGTTCAAGCATCAACGTTGTGGTTCTTGTTCATAAGTTAGAATGACACTTATTGAAAGCCCCAAACCACGTAAAACATGCAAAGAAAATTAGAGGCGTCTAACTTTGTTTTGCAGGGGTGTGCCGTGATGTGATATGGCCATGATTGTGATTATATATGATGTATGCAATGTTCCTTATTGTAAGTCGGCAACCGGCATGAGCCATATGGTTGTTTTTTAATTTCGTATAGACCTGCGTGTCTATTATTCAAAGTAGTTGTAATAGTTGATGCTGGTGGACGACAACCATGGAGCGACGCCATTGACCTTGACGCCACGCCGGTGATGATGGATATCATATTCGTGCTTGAAGATGGAGATCGGAAGCACAAGAAGAAAGGCCATATCATATCACATATTTTGAATTGCATGTGATGTTAATCCTTTTATGCATCTTGTATTGCTTAGTTCGCGACGGTAGCATTATAAGATGATCCCTCTCAAAAAATATCAAGTTATAGAGTGTTCGTCCTTAGTAGGCACCGTTGCCAAAGCTCGTTGTTTCGAAGCACCACGTGATGATCGGGTGTGTTAGATTCTGCGAGTGTATACAATGGGAGCAAGCCAGATTTGCTCATGCGGAAGCTAAGGTTTGATCTTGACGAGCCTAGCATATACAGACATGGTCTCGGAACACGGAATACCGAAAGGTAAAGCATGAGTCATATAGATGATATGATGAACATGATGATTGTTCGCCTTTCAAACTATATCATGTCACGTGATGATCGGACTTGGTGTAGTGAATTTGATTCGTGTGATCACTAAAACAATATGAGGGATATTGTTTTGAGTGGGAGTTCAATAGAAATATGATTAAAAGTTGAACACTATTTATCATAAATTAAATCAAAGTAAATTTGCATAGTTGTTGTAGTCATTGGCATCCGTTTGCCACCTTGCGCTTAGTTATAATTGAGATAATAGAACTATAGAATTCTGGTTAGTTACTTTACGAACTGGTATCGTATTGTTTTTAAGTGTTAATCTAAAGTTTAAAAGTCCTATTGCAAACTTTTAGTAAGTTTCGGTTACTCCGTGAAGTTTAATAATTGGTATTAAATCAAGAGTGACAATTCCAGTATTAGTATATAAGTATCATGTTTGTCTCCATGATTCTTGATATTCAAAAGATTGTTTTAATATCAAGGTTATCTAGGATCTGAAAGAGTTATTTCAGAAACCATGATGTCTGGAAGATATTGCGATATCTGAAATGATGTTTTGGTTGCAACATGAGAGAGTATAATATGGCAAAGTTTATGTTCTCATATTTGATGAGAATTTGAAAAAGGTTGGAGACGCTTGTCGTCCTAATCCTCCAAAAGGTTTCGGAGAGCAACATTATACTCGCGATTCACTGTTATAAGATAAAAGTAGCTTGATCATGAATAGTTTCATGATAAGAGTGAATATTTGATAAAATGTTTACTACACTAAAAGATTACTAAAGAATGGAATTTGAAAGAACACCAAGTATTTGATGATGGTGATCTACTTCAAAGTGCAAGTCCAAAGACATTGTATTTAACTATACATGCTTTGGACTATGTGTCATGTGTATGGCTCCACTATTGATGTTGATAGATTCTTTCGAACAGAAAAGGAAATACTGAAAGAGAATCTCAGAAATATATGGCAGAAAAGAAAAGACTAGAATTGCTCATCTTAGGTATATAGAGGATATACATGTTATGGCTATATTCTTTTCTTATTAAACAATGTGGTTCTTAAGTATTGGATACTGAATTTATTGGTGTGAACCATCATACGAAACAACACAATTCATGAACTACAATGGCCTAAGTAACTAGCAAAAGAATATGTGATGATGTTCATCGAGAACAAACAAAGGGTTGTTGTGTTGCTCGTTAACATCAAAGCTTGCCTTCAAGATTTGTTTTATCAGGTATTGTGAGAACAAAAGGGTTGTTCAAATAATTGCCGTAATCCATAAAAGATGGATGATTTATAAATATCGTTGGATAAATCACATCCATAAAAATATTGCTAAAAATGTCGAAAGACAATTGATAAGAAAGATCACTTAGGAAGTGACATCGCCGTTTAAATTATATTGGAAAGAAAACATGAAGAAACTCCATGTGGATGGAAGTTTGGAGTCCTTTGATTTTTGATCAAATGACGCTTGTGAAATTTTCCTAGAGATAATTAAAACTCCGCTCATAGGCCAAAGGGAACGGATGACTAGCTTATTGGAACTTGTACATATTGTTGTATGAAGTCCATTATGTGTAGTCAAGAGCGATATATTTCAACTTCATATGCTTTCTCCGAAAATTTGAGTGAATATATGAATATTTACTTAATAAGGATGAAGTGTGAAACATTTGAAAAGTTTAAAGACTTTCAAGATGAAGTGCAAAATCAATGTAACAAGAAAATAAAGAATTTATGATAGGATCATAAAGTAAGATATTTGAGTTATAAAGTTTACCATAACACCTAAGATTTGAGGAATCATTCCATGGATTTGCGTTTCCCGAAACACCATATGAGTATGGAATAATTGAGATATGCAATGAAATCTTGTTTGACATGGTAAGATCAAAGGTGTAATTGATAAAACCGCCATTATATTTTAAAGATTAAAGCTTTAGAGACTACCGTTTTTCCACTGAAAAGAGCTCCATCATAATCCGTTGAAATGACACCATATAAAGTTATGGTTTGGGATAAAACCCAAGTTGTCATTTCTTAAACATTGGTATGCTATGCATAAGAAAGATGTTTACAACCAAAATCAGATGAACATATCTTTGTATGTTATTTTGAATAATCGTTGAGTATTCCTCCATAACACCAAAGCCAAAAAATGTTTGTCACTTAGAACGTCAAGTTTCTTTGAGAAAGGAATTTTCCGTGAAAAGTTAAGTGGGAGGACAATAGAACTTTGATAAGGTTAAAAGAACCTTAGCTATATGTGCAAAGTTGCGCAGCGCTGAATGTGCTCCGGAGGCAGCAACAATGCTCATGGCTCACGTTCCTCAAAGGTTGTGGTCACGAAGGTCTAAGTTACTATTGAAACAAGTAGGTTAGGTAACCAATCAAATACCAAGATTTGAGAGTTAAATCATTATTTGATAATAATGATCCGACTACATGGAAAGAAGCGATGATGGGCCCTAACTCTGTCAAATGGTTTGAAGCCATAAAATCTGTGATAGTTCCATGTACGAGAGATCAAGCTTTGAACTTGAAAGACCCTCTGAAAAGGTGCAATACCATACAGTCGTATTTGGATCTATAAAGCAATAGACATGGATGTTTCACATCTATGAAATTATCGACATGTCGGAAAAGAGTTCACGACAATGTTCAAAGAGTTGACTATGACAAGATCTGATCTTTCATTAAGCGATATTTAGTCTAGACGGATTAATGTAGCAACCACTACATATAATTTTGTTATGTGGTAGTTGAATAAACAAAACAAGTTCTTCTAATAGAATGGTTACCTAGGACGTGTGCATGACACGGTCCAAAGGATTTTGTTAATTCAAAGGATGCTAAAAGAATATGCAAACTTCAATGGTTGAAGTAAGCATCACGGAGTTGGAATCTTCACTATGATGAAACTGTTAAAAGAGTTTAATTTCATCGAAGACGATGAAGATACTTGCATTTGCAAGAAATTAAGTGGGAGTGCTAAGACATGTTTCTAATGCATTATGTGGAAGACATATTGTTGATTGGAAATGATGTATCTTTTTATTGACACAGGTTAAGAATTTCATCTCGATGAAAGGCTTAGGCAGAACCCGAATATTTGGCATCAATGTCTATATGAATAAATTGAGACGCTAATATGGTTGTGCCAGAAGTACATAGATGATATATTGAATGAGTTCAATATAGAAACTACAAGAAAGGTTCTTGTTGCACAGGAAGGATTGAATAAAGATTCAAGTATTTTTGATACTTGATATATAAAATCACAAAGAGTACTTTATCAATCATGTTGTGATGTGTACAAATCCAGATATGTCCTATACTCTAAATGTTATGAGCGTATACCAGAATGATTCATAAGATGATTATTGGACGATAGTAAAGATATTCTTATGATCTTTTAGAAGAACTAAGAATATATTATTTTATAGAAGGGACAAGTAAATGGTTAGTTCATTGTAAAAGTATTACATTGATACTAGTTTTGTCACAAAGTATAAATTAAGTTTATCTCTATCTAAACTAAGGGTGGCAAAATATGATGGAAAGTAAGTTCCATAATTGATTTGGATGAGTTCCAAAGTTAAGACATTGTGACAGATACTACAATAAAAGGCTAAGTATATGACTGTTATAATAGCAACAAAAGAGGGCATTTGTGTCAAGTAGTTTGTTATCAAACTAGGTGTGGTTCACAGCGGTATAGTACTATGAAGATATATTGTACGATAATATTATCAACATGTTTTAACCCCAAGGAACCAAAGGTCTCACCAAAGGACCAAATTTATACAAAGCCATCTTATTAGAGAATGAGTGATGCTTAGAGACACAAAGACAGGCAATTACACACGGACCTGAAAGTGTCGAATCCGGAGATCAGTTGACCACTAGCAATCGTGTAAATTCAACACCGGAAAGCCATAGGTGTTGAATGCACAAAGGTTTGAAACTAGATTATTGACTCTATTGCAAGTGGGAGACTGTTGGAGATATGCCCAAGAGGAAATAATAAAGTGGTTATTATCATATCTTCATGCTTATGATAAATGTTTACATACCATGCTATAATTGTATTAACCGGAAACATTAATACTTGTGTGATTTGTAAACATAAAAGAGTCCCTAGTAAAGACTCTTGTTAAACTAGCTTGTTGGTTAATATATGATCATGGTTTCCTGATCATGAACATAGAGATGTTATTAACAACAGGGTCATATCATTAGGAGAATGATGTGATGGACATACTCCTATAGTTAAGCATAGCATAAAGATCAAGTCATTTTATATAGTTCACTTGCTATAAGCTTTCTGATACATAGTAACCTAATTCCTTCGACCATGAGATCATGCTAATCACCATCATCGGAAGGATGCTTTGATGACATCAAACACCACACCGTAACTGGGTGGCTATAAAGGTGCCATTGAGTGTTCGGAAAGTATGTGTTGAGGCACATGGATCAAGATTGGGATTTGTCCATCCATATGATGGATAGATATACTCTGGGCCCTCTCGGTGGAATGTCATGCAATTAGATTGCAAGCATGTGACTGGATCACAAGGGATCACATATCACGGGAACGAGAAAAGAGTACTTATTGGTAACGAGGTTGAACTAGGTATGCAGAGATACCGACGATCGAACCTCGGATAAGTAAAGTATCATGAGACAGAGGGAAATTGGTATCGTATGTAAATGGTTCACTCGATCACGAAGTAATCGTAGAAATATGTGGGAGCCATATGAATTTCCAGATTCTTCTATTGGTTATTGATCGGAGAAGAGTCTCGATCATGTCTGCATAATTCACGAACCGTAGGGAGATACACTTAAGGATTCAATGTTGTTTATTAGATATGGAATGTGAGTAAAGAGACCGAATGTTGTTCGGAGTCTCGGATGGGATCTGGGATATCACGAGGAGGTCCGGAATGGTCCGGAGAATAAGATTCATATAAAGAAAGTCCAATTTCGGAGTTCGGGAATGATTCCGGTGTTTTCACCGGAATATTCTAGAAGGGTCTAGAAGGTTCACCGATCCGGAAGGGGAAGGGTACATGGATGTGTCATGACAAAGTGTAATAGTTGCATCATGTCCTAGGTCACTTGGCTGGACACTTGGAAGAGAGAAATCAAACTCTAATTTGAAAGTCAAAACGGCAGTTTGAAAAAGTCAAATCCCAACATGGTTTCCGGGTTAGGGAGGGTTTCTGAGTTAGGGAGGGTTTCCACCTGGGTTGGGAACACCCTTGGACGCTCCCACCTATATAAGGAGGGGTAGGGGCGCACCCCAAGGAATCCCCCTTGCCCTAGGCGCCCAAGAAACCCTAGGTTGGCTGTCGCCCCCCTCTCTAGTTGCGACCAATCTAGATCTCCTCTAAACCGCTACCGACTAGCTAAACTCTAGTTGCTAGCTACCTCTAAACCCTAGATCGTCGGGGCTCCCCATACTCACTCTGGCTTAGGCAAAGCCCTGCGGGATCTCCCCTCTACTTCCGACACCACGCCGTCGTTCTGCCGGAATAGCGAGGAGAGAGCTACAACCTCCGCTGCCTGCTGGAACAAGGGAGAGGAAGGTCTTCATCGAGTACCGTACGTGTGACCGACTGCAGGAGCGCTGCCAGAACGCGGCGCCAGAAGGATCGTCTACGCGATCTTGAGATCG
This sequence comes from Avena sativa, assembly GCA_916181665.1. Taxonomy (NCBI): domain Eukaryota; kingdom Viridiplantae; phylum Streptophyta; class Magnoliopsida; order Poales; family Poaceae; genus Avena; species Avena sativa. The sequence continues at coordinate 295,181,194 of OV702296.1, forward strand.
GCAAGTGAACGACTACATCACCCACGAGAATCTGCTCTCGTTAACCGCTTTGGATCTTCGAGGGTTAGTACTCTATCAACTTGTTGCACCGATCTAGTAGATAGATCTTGGCTTCATCATAGATTAGATCTTGATTGTGTGTTCATGCGGTAGATTTTTTTTGTTTTCCATGCTACGCACCCCTACACCTTTTTGGCGTCTTGATGCCAAAGGGGGAGAAGGTGCACCTTAGGCATGCGGGTGTTGCATGGGAAAGTCACAAGCTCGTTCTTGATTTGATCTTTTAATTGCTTGTGAACTTTATTTGCCTTATATTATTTGTGAACTCTGTGTACTAAATGTTTGGGATCTACTCGTGCTATGTATGGTGAAACTATGTGGGTATTTCACGGATTCATATTGTGATGATATGCGTTATCCATTGCCAATATTTTTCTCATCACAAGTATTGTGCAAAGGTATGACTTCAAATGCTATTATCCTTATTTGTGCACTCTTGTTGGGTTTGTAAGATAGAGGGGGAGAATTGATCCTATTCACACAGGGGGAGCCCTGTCTCTATTTCCCAAAAGCCTTGAGTATCTTCATAATATTATCTTGCAAAGGTGTGTTGTCATCAAACACCAAAAAAGGGGAGATTGAAAGAACATTTCCTATCCTTGATTTTTATGTTTGATGATAACACACCTATCGATTTAATGGTGCGCTATGTGTATCTCAGGTTTTCTAGGTTGTGGCACAAATATTGAATTGCCCACAGTTGCACTTGCCAAAGTCACCAGTGCTGACCGGTAATACCGGAAGTTACAACCGGTACTACCGCTTGGCACCGATACTACCGCTCCCAAGTACCGGTTGCATCTGATTGAGATGGGGAGGCCTCGAGTTTCCTCAGTACCACCCGGTACCGCGGAGCGGCACTACCGCTCCAACCGGTAGTACCTCTTGTGGCAAGCAGTACTACCGCTTGGACACGGTAGTGCCGCTCGGCAGTACCAGGCGACACTGAGAGAGGACTATACCCTCCTCTCTCGCTCAGTACCAACCGGTACCCAGGACCGGTACTACCGCCCTGACCGGTAGTACCGCTTCTCACGACCGGTAGTAGTACCACAAGGTGGGTCCGGGCGTGACTGAGGCTGGATCGACCATGTGGCGCACCTCCTGTACTTGGTCTGGTACCTGACCGGTAGTACCGCTTGAGTACCGGTAGTACCGGTGCATTTAATGCCCAACGGGCAGATCTGCTCAGGGAGCTATAAATACCCCTCCACCTACCTTGGGACAAGGTGCTCGTTGCATTAAAGAACACCACCTCCATTTGAGCCACCAAATCGCCAAGATCTCTTCACTCAACCATCCAAAGTCTTTGATCTTTGGAGAATCGAAGGAGGAGCCCTTGATCTACTACTTCACCAAAAGAGATCTTCATTTCCCCCTCATTCATTTGAGGGCCCCTTGCTCTAGTGTTTTCTTTGGAAACCCTAGTTCTAGATTTGGTTCTTACAAGCTTGTCCTTGATTGTTTTGACAGCTTGCTTGTATTTGGGATCCTCCAATTAAGTTGTGGATGTGTGCCCCAAACTTGTTGTAAAGGTGCCGGCTTCCACCTCGAAGGTTGCCGATATAGTGGAAGGTGGATCGATCCCGTTGGGGTGAGATTCATCGAAGAACAAGGAAGGCCTCTCGTGGCGTTGGTGGTTTGAAACCACCCACTCTCCAAACGTAAACGTACTTCCCCTCAGAAGGAAGGAACTACGGGAAACAAATCCTTTTGTCTCCGCGTCCACCACTTTGGTTACTTCTATCCTTTACCACACTTTACTTACTTGTTCTTGCTTAGTGTTGTGTTAGGTAGTGCTTGTTTGTCATATAGGTAAATTCACCTTAGTTGCATAATTTAGAGAATTTACCTTTCTTGTCAAACCTTAATTTGAAAAAGAAGAAAATTTGAAGTAGCACCTATTCACTCCCCCTCTAGGTGCCCATACGATCCTTTCACCCATGTCAGTTGCACTTTCACATCCTAGGTGGTGCTCTGACACCGACCTAGATCTGGTTGCCTAGCGCATCTGCTCGGGATGACCCGCGGGTGCCACATAGGCGTCGTGTCTGCCATGCTCACCACACCTTGAGCTTGCGGGATCAGGTGGTGTCCCTCAGATCGATGGTGGTCCGACAGGTCTGGGTGAGCACGGTGGCGATGGTGCTGCTGCTTGGCGACAGGGATCAACGGTGACAGCGGATCCTCCTGTGGACGGAGGAGTAGGGCCTAGTGCTGGGTTGGTGTGTACAGGGGCACCCTTGCTGTAGTGCGCCAGTAGGGATTCATGAGCCCTTTCGGGCTTGGCTAAGCCAGAGAGGGCCTGGTTTGCCCTGCTATTGTATCCGGTCGGCTACCGCCTTTAGGTGGTGGAGGTAGTTCCCTCCCGCATGCTGATGTCATGTCGACCCCCACCGAAGATTCCTCCTTTTCGGTCCTACGGGCCTCACACCGGGGTCACGGTGATATGACGATGGTGACTTCAAGAACGTGGTGGCGCGTGCTCGTGGGCGACGAGTTTGGTGGAGCAATCTGAAGTGTCCGGGTGTGTGTGGTTTTTTAGGGGTCGGGAGAAATCCTTGTCGTCGCGACATCGACGTGGTGATGCCTACGGGTGTCGCCGTCCTTCCTGAAGGACGTCGGGAGTACCTCTTCCCCACCTCTCGTTGGGTATCAGAGAAACCCTAGGACATGTCCGGGAAGCAGCGTCATTGTCGTCGCTTTCCTTCTTGAAGATGTTGCTTGGTACGCGACGCTTCAGAGCGCTAGGAGTGTGGTGGTACTTCTCTGGAGGGCGCAACGGTGGCGGGTCGTCCTCGTTTTCATCGAGCAACGGTCATTGGCTTTGTTTTCTCTTTTTTTTTCTTTTTTTAGACATTGTGTTGTCTGGTGTAATGACCCAAAAATATTACAAAATAAAATTGCTTGTTATTTTATTTTTAGCATCATCATGACATCAAGCATATTATTTTCGCCTAAAACTATTTTACAAAGTCTATTTTGTTTTCTAAACACCCCCTCCTCTTTTATTTCAAATCAAAACCTCGGGCTTGTTCAGAATACTTTGTTCGTCTAAAACCTATTTGAAAATGTTTTATTTTAAAAGAAAATAAATATTTAAAATAAAAATGTTTTACCGGGGGGAGGCCGCCAGCCTGCTGGGCCAAAAACCCAGCAAACCAGCAGCCTACCACCCCGGTTAAATCCTAGCCCTTGATCCCTAGAACCCAAACCCTAGAACCCCTCCACCCTGCGGCCAAACCACCCTGCCTAACCCTAGACCCCAATCCCACCTTGCCGCCGCAAGGCAGTCCAGACACGCTCCCTGCCCGATCCCGCGAGCCCCCACCTCGTCCCACCAATTCCTTGGCCCCACCGCGTCCGCTCCTCTCATCACCACCCGCGCGCGTACGAGCCCTGGCCCCACCTCCCTGCCTCGACGCGACCGAGCCCACCCAACCTCGCCATCGCGTTCCCTGCCGAGCCCCTCCTCGCGTTCCCTGAGCCCCGCCGCCGCGATCGCTTCCTCCTGCATCGATACCCCCACCTCTGTCGCTCATCTCCCCTCCTCGACCTTGCCGCGACCCTCTCCCGAGCTTCTCCTTGGCCTCACCAGCCGCCTCCTGCAGGGCCCCCCATCTTCCCCATGTCGTGCCCCTGCTGGCAGGAGCTTCACCGCCCCGGCCATGGCGCGCGGCGCCCTCCTCTTGAACCGCCTGACGCCCCTCTCCTCTGCAGGTGTCGCCCGCTGCCGCCGCAGCGCCTGCCGGTCCCCGCCTTCCTCGGCTGCTGTCGCCCCATGGCACGTATCCAAGGCTGCCAAGCTCCATCAGGGCTGCTACTCCCGACCTGCGGGTTTCCTCTCGCCAGCCCTCCGTTCGCCCTGCGCGCCTTCCTCGCCACGAGCTCGTCGTATCTGCTCCGTTCCTCGAGCCTGCACCACCGCTGCCTCCTGATGTCCCTGACCCCGATCCCCTGCACGTCAAGGCTCGCCGTTGGGTACTAATCAATCCAACCCATTGTTTTCTTCGGTTGATTTTGACCCCGACATAGAGGCTTGGTGTTGAAGAGCTTATGTGTCCTCTGATGTATGTGCATTTGTTCATCTACGAGTCCCTGGGTGTTCTGTTGAGAAGGCACAGTGGCAACCGGGAGGATATGGTATAGGGCCACACGAAGAACAACAACGCACCGGAAGACGACGATGCTGAACCCGAAGGACCACCAACGAGAACCGTTCCCCGTGTCAAGATCTTCGGTTGACCCAGCTTCAAGTTCACCATCGACTGCGAGGCCAGCGAGGATTACCATTGCAGAGTGCCAAGTTCTTCTTCATGGATTCCGAAGCCCCGATCTCAAAGACCGATCTTGTCGGGACCGAACCCAAACCCCTCGGAACCATGATCGTCGAACCCCAATTGATTTGCTTCTTCACCGATTAGGAAGATGAGTGGATGCGAGTTGCGATAAGCCTCCGGTTTCCCGACTTTGTCTCACAGGCGAGCATTTCCCCCCCTTCTACCTATTTTGCATTTATAGTCTTTACTTCCTCCAATTGATCTATTGCTATCCTTATTGTCGATGCTATAGTACCGTTCCTTTATTTACCTGACCCACTATATTGCCTTGGTTATCCTATTGCCTTGTTTGATTAGCTAGCTTTGTCCTTGCGAGTCGTAGGCATGCTTAGTATCGCTCTCATACAGGTGGAACATGATACTTGGATGTTGATGGTGATAAGATAATTAAATTGGTGATGTTGATTATGGTTATGGTTTTACCTAATGATAAGGCCCCGGCAGGGACCAACTTTGGGAACTGCTTGAGCCGACCTAGGACCCGTTCGTTCTACGATACCAGTTCTGAGTTGATCGCGCTAACCAAACGTGGGGCCTCTAGGATCCCCTCTCAACTACCGGCGCTATTCGTATATCCAGAGGGTTACAAAATTGGTTTTCCATTTGATGCATACGCATAATATGTCCTCGGACATGGGTGAGTTGATATGTCTTCGGACTTGATGTTTTGGTGGATTGCCATGGATTGCATACATAAATCGCGGTACACGGTGGCGGCACCCACGGTGTGTACAAGTTACCCCGCAGGGCCCGATCCACCAGTAGGGCAAACGCTGTGCCTTCCTTGAGAGTCGTCGTACCTCTTGGTTGGTTCCCCACAGTAGGTGATGCCTCTGGATATGCGCATAGTTATGGGATAGTTCTTGTTGTGAGATTCGGATGGCACGCGTAATATGTTGCCTGAAGGGTTGAGCATGCGTTTGGGTACAGTAGTGCACCCCTGCAGGGTAAATCTTTTTGAGAAGCCGTGTGTCCACGGTTATAGACGCCTCAGGAGTACAGTGTCATGATCATAGACAATGCCACTAATGTTTTGCTTCTAATAATATGATTAGTAATTAGCCTTATCAACTAAACACCTGCTTAACTAAAATTTTCATCGTGTGTGTTCTGTAAGAGGACTTACTCGACTGGTCTTCGAGGGGGAAATCTTTGGATGGGTTATGTTTGGTGTTATATTATATATACCGTATAGTGCTCTCTTATCTCGCTCTAATAGACGAAGTTGTAGCGTGTCTCTATAAGTTAGATAGTGCAAGCTTTGCTGCCGCTGAGCCCATCATACCTATGTAGGCGAGGACCGCCGAATTCTAGTCTCGCCGTGCACTGGCCTCAGTACTGGCCGCTCTCTTTCTGTGTTTCCTTTGCCCTTTGTCGGCACCCTTTTGGCTTGACAGGTATGTGATTGACGACGTTAGCAAGGTTACCCTTCAGGCTTGGCCTGGGCAGGGTTGGACACCGCTTTGTTATTCTTCAGGACTCTTAGTCCCATTTGGATCTTGTCCGTACTCGGATACTATTTTGCTTTCTTCTTGAGTTGTATCTTCGTATTGTATCTTTTGTATTCTTGACTCGTTGGTTCGTTGTTGTATATGTAAGTTCTTGTGGACTCTGTTGTAAACTACTGTGATGTAACTACTTGTATTCAAATCCCACCCACACGAAAGTGTCTGGTGGGCGTCTTCGAATCGCTTCTATGCGGATTTTGGCGGGAAATGCTGAGATCTGCATAGACCTGATTCAGGGGCGTTACAAGTGGTATCAGAGCAAAGGTTTACGATACCCCACTGGTCCAGCCTGTAGGATAACCTTGCCAACGGCCGATGTCTAGTGTCAAAACTATTTTGCTACAAATGCGTTGGATAGATCTGATTAGCTCTGCTTTTACTCCTTATCTTTAATCTTTCCCCTCTTATCTTTGCGTGTTTTGATCTGATCTCTTACCTTCTTCAAGTCCAGGATTTTCTCATGGTTGGGTTTCCGTCGTACCTTTAGGGTTTCGTTTTCCTCCTTTTGTAACGGTGGACCTACTTCTGGATTTCATTCTACTTGATCTCTCTTCAAATGTTTCTCGGTGTCCTGCAACTTCTACGACGATATCATCTACTTGAATCTTTCGTTAATACCGATTGTTAAGATCTTTAGTCTGAATTCTGAGAGTTGGTTGCATGATCCTTCCTTTCATGTACAAAGTAATGCTTTGAGTGCGGAATGGAGTCATGACCATACCACTACTCTTATCATTCGCTCTTATACATTGATTGGTGGATCCATGCAATTCTACTCCTTCCTTGAAAGTTAAAGGTGGCCTTGTCTTTGATACATCTGCTTTTGCCTTTGCCTCTCCGGAGTGTTCTCTCGAAGAACATGAACAACAACCCCCTGTTGGTGGTGTCGACAATTCTAAGATGGAGCAAGAATTCTTGTTAATGGTGTCGCGGCCATTAACCCGACGCAAGAAGATCCAATCATCAAACCTCTCCCCCCGGTGCCTTTGTTTGGATCTCGGGACGAGATCCCTTGTTAGTGGTGTCGAGTTGTAATGCCCCAAAAATATTGCAAAATAAAATTGCTTGTTATTTTCTTTTTAGCATCATCATGACATCAAGCATATTATTTTCGCCTAAAACTATTTTACAAAGTCTATTTTGTTTTCTAAACACCCCCTCGTCTTTTATTTCAAATCAAAACCTCGGGCTTGTTCAGAATACTTTGTTCTTCTAAAACCTATTTGAAAATGTTTTATTTTAAAAGAAAATAAATATTAAAATAAAAATGTTTTACCAGGGGGAGGCCGCCAGCCTGCTGGGCCAAAAACCCAGCAAACCAGCAGCCTACCACCCCGGTTAAATCCTAGCCCTTGATCCCTAGAACCCAAACCCTAGAACCCCTCCACCCTGTGGCCAAACCACCCTGCCTAACCCTAGACCCCAATCCTACCTTGCCGCCGCAAGGCAGTCCAGACACGCTCCCTGCCCGATCCCGGGAGCCCCCACCTCGTCCCACCAACTCCTTGGCCCCACCGCGTCCGCTCCTCTCATCACCACCCGCGCGCGTACGAGCCCTGGCCCCACCTCCCTGCCTCGACGCGACCGAGTCCACCCCACCTCGCCATCGCGTTCCCTGCCGAGCCCCTCCTCGCATTCCCTGAGCCCCGCCGCCACGATCGCTTCCTCCTGCATCGATACCCCCACCTCCGTCGCTCACCTCCCCTCCTCGACCTTGCCGCGACCCTCTCCCGAGATTCTCCTTGGCCTCACCCGCCGCCTCCTGCAAGGCCTCCCGTCTTCCCCATGTCGTGCCCCTGCTGGCAGGAGCTCCGCCGCCCCGGCCATGGCGCGCGGCGCCCTCCTCTTGAACCGCCTGACGCCCCTCTCCTCTGTAGGTGTCGCCCGCTGCCGCCTCAGCGCCTGCCGGTCCCCACCTTCCTCGGCTGCCGTCGCCCCATGGCGCGTATCCAAGGCTACCAAGCTCCATCAGGGCTGCTGCTCCCGACCTGCGGGTTTCCTCTCGCCAGCCCTCCGTTCGCCCTGCGCGCCTTCCTCGCCATGAGCTCGTCGTATCTGCTCCATTCCTCGAGCCTGCACCACCGCTGCCTCCTGATGTCCCTGACCCCGATCCCCTGCACGTCAAGGCTCGCCGTTGGGTACTAATCAATCCAACTCATTGTTTTCTTCGGTTGATTTTGACCCCGACATAGAGGCTTGGTGCTGAAGAGCTTATGTGTCCTCTGATGTATGTGCATTTGTTCATCTACGAGTCCCTGGGTGTTCTGTTGAGAAGGCACAGTGGCAACCGGGAGGATATGGTATAGGGCCACACAAAGAACAACAACGCACCGGAAGACGACGATGCTGAACCCGAAGGACCACCAACGAGAACCGTTCCCCGTGTCAAGATCTTCGGTTGACCCAGCTTCAAGTTCACCATCGACTGCGAGGCCAGCGAGGATTACCACTGCAGAGTGCCAAGTTCTTCTTCATGGATTCTGAAGCCCCGATCTCGAAGACCGATCTTGTCGGGACCGAACCCAAACCCCTCGGAACCATGATCGTCGAACCCCAATTGATTTGCTTCTTCACCGATTAGGAAGATGAGTGGATGCGAGTTGCGATAAGCCTCCGGTTTCCCGACTTTGTCTCACAGACGAGCATTTCTCCCCTTCTACCTATTTTGCATTTATAGTATTTACTTCCTCCAATTGATCTATTGCTATCCTTATTGTCGATGCTATAGTACCGTTCTTTTATTTACCTGACCCACTATATTGCCTTGGTTATCCTATTGCCTTGTTTGATTAGCTATCTTTGTCCTTGCGAGTCGTAGGCATGCTTAGTATCGCTCTCATACAGGTGGAACATGATACTTGGATGTTGATGGTGATAAGATAATTAAATTGGTGATGTTGATTATGGTTATGGTTTCACCTAATGATAAGGCCCCGGCAGGGACCAACTTTGGGAACTGCTTGAGCCGACCTAGGACCCGTTCGTTCTACGATACCAGTTCTGAGTTGATCGCGCTAACCAAACGTGGGGCCTCTAGGATCCCCTCTCAACTACCGGCGCTATTCGTATATCCAGAGGGTTACAAAATTGGTTTTCCATTTGATGCATACGCATAATATGTCCTCGGACATGGGTGAGTTGATATGTCTTCGGACTTGATGTTTTGGTGGATTGCCATGGATTGCATACATAAATCGCGGTACACGGTGGCGGCACCCACGGTGTGTACAAGTTACCCCGCAGGGCCCGATCCACCAGTAGGGCAAACGCTGTGCCTTCCTTGAGAGTCGTCGTACCTCTTGGTTGGTTCCCCACAGTAGGTGATGCCTCTGGATATGCGCATAGTTATGGGATAGTTCTTGTTGTGAGATTCGGATGGCACGCGTAATATGTTGCCTGAAGGGTTGAGCATGCGTTTGGGTACAGTAGTGCACCCCTGCAGGGTAAATCTTTTTGAGAAGCCGTGTGTCCACGGTTATAGACGCCTCAGGAGTACAGTGTCATGATCATAGACAACGCCACTAATGTTTTGCTTCTAATAATATGATTAGTAATTAGCCTTATCAACTAAACACCTGCTTAACTAAATTTTTTACCGTGTGTGTTCTGTAAGAGGACTTCCTCGACTGGTCTTCGAGGGGGAAATCTTCGGATGGGTTATGTTTGGTGTTATATTATATATACCGTATAGTGCTCTCTTATCTCGCTCTACTAGCCGAAGTTGTAGCGTGTCTCTATAAGTTAGATAGTGCAAGCTTTGCTGCCGCTGAGCCCATCATACCTATGTAGGCGAGGACCGCCGAATTCTAGTCTCGCCGTGCACTGGCCTCAGTACTGGCCGCTCTCTTTCTGTGTTTCCTTTGCCCTTTGTCGGCACCCTTTTGGCTTGACAGGTATGTGATTGACGATGTTAGCAAGGTTACCCTTCAGACTTGGCCTGGGCAGGGTTGGACACCGCTTTGTTATTCTTCAGGACTCTTAGTCCCATTTAGATCTTGTCCGTACTCGGATACTATTTTGCTTCCTTCTTGAGTTGTATCTTCGTATTGTATCTTTTGTATTCTTGACTCGTTGGTTCGTTGTTGTATATGTAAGTTCTTGTGGACTCTGTTGTAAATTACTGTGATGTAACTACTTGTATTTAAATCCCACCCACACGAAAGTGTCTGGTGGACGTCTTCGAATCGCTTCTATGCGGATTTTGGCGGGAAATGCTGAGATCTGCATAGACCCGATTCGGAGGCGTTACATCTGGTCCAGCAACAGGATCTATCGTAGTTGCTATATTAATATAGCTAGGTGTATATCTGTTTCAAGAAGGGAGCCAAAAGTGACTTTCCAAATTTGCATTTCATAAAGATGTCGCGAACTTATGGAAGAGCAACCTGGCCTGCCCAGCGAGCCCAAGGCGAGGGCCAGGGGCCCATCTAGCAGCACCCCCGGCCTGGCGATGCAGGTCAGGAAGCCGAGCGCTCCCTCTACTTGATCAGGATCGACGATCAAACCCAATCGTTTGCGTACGTGCTGTTCGTCTTTTCGGCGGCGCTCCCTATTTCTCGTCGAGACTGTCTCAGGTCGCCGCCGCCCGTATCGCTGACAAGTCGCCGGAGAATCGCTGACAAGTTGGTCATAAGCATCAGGACTATGCCAGCACCAAGCAAACTGTGCGATGATCTATGCTAGTAGCAAATTCTGCTAGTTTATGACTAACCCTATTTTCACCGAGAAGGGTTTTACTGACAATTCCAAGTGTTCTTTTTTTTTACTTCCCAGACTGTAGATTTAGCTTTTTGATTGACTCTATTGCTATTGGAAATTGGAGTACTTGCTCACTTCGAGACCATGAAAGACCGTGGCCATGGTAAAGTACTGTAATATTACTTTTATTACATTGAAAAAAGTGTAATGCTTTTAACTTCTATATGGATTATCACATGATTTTACTTACGGCTATACTAATCAGTGATTTCTTCTCTTTGGCAATTCAGATCTGATCGCCACCGTAGGACGTCTTTTTTCATGGTTTGGACCCTTTTTGATGCTTTATTGCTCAGTTTTCTAGATCAACCAGTATATATTATAAGTGGAACATTTTATTTCGATATAAGCGTTTTCACCGCTAAACTGCACCTCTACCTAATTATGTTGATTTGTTTTTGTGCTGCATCTCCCACCTGCAGCTGCATACCATTACCATCGTCTCTTGGAGATGGAGGTCGCGCAGACCACCAAGATGAACCAGCTAGTATGGGCCATACCACCAAGATGAAGATGAAGCTCGCTGTTGACAGGTCGCGGAACCGCGTGCTCTTCGCCGACGCAGGTTCCGACCTCGTGGACATCCTCCTCAGTCTACTGACGGTTCCCCTCTCCGCACTTCATATCATGGCTGGCCTGTCGTCCTCGCCGGTTTGCCTCACGAACCTCTTCAACAGCCTCAACCACCTCAGCAACAACGACCTGCTCAAGGCCGACGCCTGCCTAGGCATGTTCCCCATGCCTATGCTTAGCGATGGATTTAGGTCTGTAATGCTAACTTCGCTAGCTAGTGATACACAGTTTGTAGCTCACTACACACTTACCAATTTTATGGTGTTCGCAGGCTATGTAAACCACCTTGCAAATGCAGCGAATGCAAGTGCTGCGACGCCCTGTTTAGATTTATGAGTGAGCACGGGGAATTGTGGGAGGCGCCTGTAAGGGGTAAAGAGCGGTTTGTGATCAGCGATGACTGGCGGATCAAGCCGGCGTCAACGACCAGCTTGATGCAGATGCTGGGTGCTGACAGGATCAGCCATGACTTTGAGGAGGTCGAAGTGTGTGTTGGCTGGCGGGAGGTAATGAGGAACGCCAAGATGATTTTTCTACACATACTACGGATTTTTGTATATGTTATTGTCTACTAATTTGGATGGGATTTCTTAGGTTGTGTCTATGCTGAAGGCATCACTTTCATCAGATACCATATTCACCGATGTCTTCCTATCCAAGGGAGACCATTCTGCTCGTCGTGTCACTGTGAAACCAAGCATCAATCATAAGATTGTGCATCCGGCCAGTAGGGAAAATTCAGATTCTTCACCAGAATGCAAGATAAAGATTTTCTACGGCATGCACGAGAAGAAGGTCATGTATGCTGAATGCGATCATGGGCTCATCGACTTGCTCCTAGGGTTCTTGACATACCCGCTGTGCCGAGTGATCAAGAACGGTGGTGCTGCTGCTGGCACCTTTCATATCAGCAGAAGCCTGAACAATCTGTACAACAGCGCCATCGATCTCGGCACCGCCGGGTTCTTAAGGGGTTGCTTCCCCGAAGAGACGCCGTCACCGGATCCAGGCCTGGAGCCGTTTCCTGAGCTCGTAGAAGACCGAAAGTATATAGTAGAGGATGATCTAGTGATACATCAGGCCTCTGCGACGTCGGTGATGAAACACTGGTCTGGGAAACGCAGCACTCACGTGACTGAATTGAGCATGACCATAAGAAAACATGAGGTAGCTTAGCTCTTGTATAAATTCAAGCAGCAACAAAATTATTCTGAACAAATACTTGCTGAATCTCGGTTTGCTGGTTTCCTTCTCCCTGCAGGCTGTTGCTGTGCTTATGCAGGCTGTGTTTACTTCCAAGACAGCGCTTACTGATGCATTCATGAGAAGGAAGGAGACGATGCAGATCTTTGTCAGAATCGGGACAGCAAAGACCATAACCCTGAACAAAGTTGCGAGCTCCGACACCATTGCCTCCGTCAGGAGAAAAATCGAGGATAAGCTTGGAGGAGCTCCGTCAAAAGGTCGTTACATGTTAACATTTTGCTGCAGAATACTGAAGGACTCATGCACCGTTGCAGAAAGCGACATCTGCGATGGACATACCATCGACCTACGTTATGCATTTGCATGATGCGATCATTTATTAAGTTCAGAGCTATTTGGTAGCTTGTGCATAAGATATCTGTTTCGAAGACATTTGGATATATCGGTGGACACATTTAAAATAAATCTACACAGAGCTTGCAAGATTTTACCGAGTTTCTTACATAACATTGCTATTTCTTGGTACTGACCACCTTAAGCCGGACTGAGTTACACTAGTAGAGAACGGGCCATCTAAGGGCATTTCCACTCGTCCGACCCATCCGGCCGACCCAAACGGTCATTTTCTGTCCGTTTGGGTCGGGCCACGAACGCATTGGGGTCGCGGTCTGGTGGCCAGCCACGCCCAGCGGTCCGTCCCATTTGTCCATCTTCGTACGCTGTCACCGCTTGACAGCCTCGCGATGGGACGTCAATGGCGACGCGATGTCGACTATCAGCACCGACGGCTTCTCGCGTGGCTGGTGTTTTCTGCGCGCGCCTCGCTTTCTGCAGCCAGAAAACTTTCTGCGCCTTCCCGACTATTTCCCGCCTTCGCCGCAGTCTATAAAAGACGGCCGCTGGCGCGGCGGAGACAAAAGGCCTAAGCAAGAGCAAAACAACAGCCGAAAAAGCGCCAGCCAGCATCGGCCATGCCTCGCGCAAGATAGCCAACTGGACCATAATCTGGAAGGTGTGCCGCACCCAGTTCCCAGAGGTGGAGGTCAACGAGGTCCACCTAGAGGCCACGTTGCTGGCCAGGCGTGGGTGTTGGCCTTCGAGGGGGAAGGCCGTGTGGCCGAGGCGACGCCCGAGCGGGTGGTGGAGGCGGCCTCCACGGTGGCCGCCCAATGGGCAGTGCGCGACATACACCACGTCGCCGCCAAGGAGGCGGTCCCAATGGTGCTCCGGTGGAGTTGATCGCGGCTGAGACAGAAGCCCAGCGTCGGGCGTTTTCCTTGGCTGCGGCGAAGGAGCTCGCCGACCAGAAGGCGAGGGACCACTAGGTCGCCGAGATGGAAAAGGCCTTAGCGAACCGGGCGGCAGAGAACCGCAGGAAGCTGGTGGTTCGTGGTCCAGCAGAGGGCCATCTAGTCTGCTAGGGCGGCAATCGACGGGACCGGTGGCAGCGGTAATGATGGCTGCGACAACGGGAGAGTAACCATAGCGACGTCCTCCTCCAGCTGCAGTAACACTAGCCATAGCAGTTCCCCCTTTATTTTGTTTAAACCTTTTTTCCAATTGGCAGGGCTAATCTAATAAAAAACTACCATTTAGGTACTAATATTTCACTTACATATGTGCCTCGACTGGCCCGACTGGCAGGACACCCGAGCGCGTCCACACGCTTCTAGACCGACGCAAGCATTATCCATATTTGACTTACGAATGGATCACTCGATTTGTTTGTCCAGATAAAGTGTGCTACTGGAACAACATGCACATTCCACGCGTCCGTGCGAACGAGGTCGGCCGTGCTCTTACGTGTTGGGTCGACTCGGTGAAAATGTGCTAATGACCGCTAGAGACGCTCTTATAGAGCACGGCGTAGTGGTAGCACGTCACTCACGACCAGAAGATCCGACCGACCGTACATGACCGTAGTAGGCAGCGTAAAGCGGTAGACACGCGCGGCAGGCAGCTTGAGCCAAACCCGACCGCAAGAAGTTGGTCCATGCGCCGCCGCCCGCCGGACACGGAGACGCGTGGGAGCTCCGCGACGCGTCCACCGCGCGCGCGGCCGCGAGGAAAACGAGCCGCTTAAAAGCCAGGCGGAGAGCCGATGGAGTCGCCACGTCACCCACATGTGGAGTGGAGTACGCGCCAGAAATTCCTCCTCGTCATCCACTCCCACCTCCGGCTCTATTTAAACGCCCCGCCTCTTGCCCCCTTCCCCTCGCTCGTTCCCTCCCTCGCTCTGCACATCATCCCGACTCGGAAGAGACTCTGTTCGTGCTCGATCCTCGATCGTCCCCTGTTCCTTCGCTGCTTTCTTCCCGGCCATGGCTTTCCAGTGCCCCGTGAACTCACCCTTCGACTGCCTCCTCCTAGGTAAGCTAATCAAGGCCACACGCCTCTCTCTCTCTTCGTGAGCCAATGATCAAATTACCATGTACTCCTAACTAATTCTGCTGAATTGTCCTGCTCCCTGAACTTCAGACCTGGACGACACTCTGTACCCGGGCGGCACCGGCATTGGCCCGGCGCTGAAGCGCAACATCGACGAGTTCCTCATGGCCAGGTTCGGCCTCGCCGCCGACAGGGCCGCCGCCCTCCGCGTCGAGCTCTTCCGCGCCCACGGCAGCACCCTCGCCGGCCTCATCGTACGCCTTCCACGCACACCCTAAACTCCAACTTCGCCTTTTTGCTTGCGTTCCTAGCTAACGTGCCGACTTTCTCTTCGTGAATGAATTTCTGCAGGCGCTGGGCCACGACGTGCACCCGGACGAGTACCACAGGTGAGCACGCAACCCATGGCACCACCCACACGCGATCGCTCCCGCCTTAATAATTCCTGATGAAACTAATCGACGATCAATGCCTTATTTGCTTTGGATTTGTGTGTGAATGCAGCTACGTGCACGGGCGGCTCCCCTACGACATGATCGCCGCCGACCCGCGCCTGGCGGCGCTGCTGCAGAGCATCCCGCAGCGCAAGATCGTAAGCATCCTTCATTTCTTAATTTCTTGATCGACCGTAACCATTACCGGACGAACCTCTCTGCTGACCGATCAACCGTGCATACATACACATGGCAGCTGTTCACGAACTCCGACCGCGCGCACATGAAGAAGGCGCTGGAGCGGCTGGGCGTCGACGAGGCCTGCTTCGACGACGTCGTCTGCTTCGAGACCATGAACCCGCACCTCTTCGGGGATGCCTCCAACGCCACCGACCGCACGGTCGTCGTCTTGAAGCCGTCCGTCGACGCCATCGTCGCCGGCCTGCGCGCCGCCGGCACGAACCCACGCCGAACGGTAACGCCACTTCTCATCCTTACCTTCCGACTTCCGTGTGTGATCATTCTGGAATCTTCCAGTAGTGTACTGGTGCATGCGAAGTACAGTACCATATGTTCGTCAGGAATTGAGTGTGTGTGGTGCGCACGAAGCTTTTCTGACCACATACATGTGTTCCACGGGCCAATGCCCCGCCACAGGATATTTTTCTTGACGGAGCTCTGTCGTCCCTGCTATAGAAAAATTGACGTAGAGAGCATCGACGTCTTAATGTAATAAACCCAATCCGACGGTGACCGGAAAGTGACAACAGGCGTACCAAGAGCCACGAACTAGAAAGTAAATAACTAATCAAGCCCTTATCGACACTAGCTTGCTTTCGATGAAAGCAAAGCCGATTAGTATAATATCGATTGTCATTTTTACGTGCCTCATTTGTGCTCTTGCTCGATCATCATAAAACTAATATACGGTAATCTTTGTCATGCTCTCTGTCAGCTCTTCCTGGACGACAACGAGAGGAACATCGCGGCGGGGAAAGCCCTCGGCCTCCGCACAGCCCTGGTGAGTAATTAATCATCCAACCCGTCTCGATCAATCTTCCCGCCTTAATTTATCTTGAGGCTCAAGTATAATGCTACTGTATTCAAATTTGCGTGTGAACGGGGTTGCGCTCGACGATTCACAAGTCGTAATCTAGAACCACAGAAAAGACGTGACGCATTTCGCGCAACAAGACGCCGAAAGTACCGTGGCGCCATGTCAGTTTTTCAGTGACGTTGCTGTCGATCCGTCGTTGGACGGGTAGGTAGGTCGACCGACCCATCAGGTGGGCGGTGCACGCTGATTAGGGAGCCATTATTTCGACAATGAGAAGCTGCTTGCTTCCCATTGGGCCATTTGCTTGCGTTTACACTAATTATTAGTGGGTACTACCACCTGATTCTGCACATGCAAGCTTTGTGGCTGGCATTGGAAACAAAATATGTGATCCTGCTTTTTTTTTTTTTTTTGAACTGTAATATGTGATCCTGCTTGGCTGAATGGGAGGAATCGGAACAAGTATCTCCCCAGCCGAATGTACCAATTCGGTTCTCTCGATCAATAATCGTTGGCCCGTCACATCAATCGAATAGTTCCCGTTGTCTCTCGATAGCTTTTTTATTTTTTTTTATTTTTTTGCGGGTAGACTCTCCATAGCTAACGTGTCCAATCCAACTTTCAGTACAGATCGCCGTCACCACCAAATAAAGGGACTCACGTATGCTCTAATTTAGACACGTCAAAAGAAACGTTGAAGCTATAATTATAGAGCAACTTGATGTTTCTACACGGAACAGTTGATCAATTTGGTGGTCAATCTGCTGCAGGTTGGCAAGAGGGTGAGGAGCAAGGATGCGGACTACGCCCTGGAGAGCATCGGCACCCTGCGGCGAGCCATCCCGGAGATCTGGGGCGGCGTCTCCGTCGTCGCCGACGGCGAGCTGCAGCCCGACCACAACGTGGAGAAGAACAAGAGCATGAGGGCCGAGCTGGACGCCGTCATCCAGCCCACGTCGATCCAGGCCTAATCATCAGTCGCGTCCTAATCTCCAACAGTGGAGTCATCACCAACCTGTCCATATATAATGCATCACTAATAATGGTCCATCTCCCATCATGTAATGTGCAATCATGTAAATTATGTTCTGATTCCTGATGCTCCGTGTGTCGTCTGAGTGTGCATATGCCTGTACCTAGCTGACAGAACAGACAGGCAGTTAGGGACGATTCTGATCAGCACTGTGTTGTAAAGCAGGAATAATTAATCAAGTGCAGGACGAGTCATGTGATCTTCCTATCTGATTGATTGCAGTTGCTTGTCACTTTCTTTCAAAGCATATATATATACGCGTATCGCACAAATAACGGTTTGGGACAAAATGATCCGATTCCTAATGATACCTCCATCTTCGATCACAAATTAGAAGCAACCGTGTGTGAACGAGCGAGGTGGACAACAGGGACAAGCTTTGTGAAATGAAGCTTATTCTATGTCACCGCTAATTTCCAGCCAGAAACGGATCGATGACTCTCTGAAAAGAAAAGGAAGGGGGCAAAAGACGGCCTTGTGCTCTCCCACGGAACAAAAACTCGCGTGTTTTATATCTCTCTCTTTTTTTTGGATGGTGGGGTGATGACGCTGACCCGGATTGGTACGTTCTTTTTTTTGAGGGAACCGGATTGGTACGTTCTGGTACAATCATGTCGCCCGCCTCAGCTCATTTTGCCATCGGACCGGATGACAATGTTCTTCCACTCCCTAACTGGACTGACTTTCAATGTTAGAAAAAAGAAATCACATCATCCAAGTTTTCAAAACTTATGAGGGAAAATCACGCATGTTGTATAGCACGGGTACACAATGTGTGCCTGCAAGTTTCGAAACTTAAACATGATCATATGCAACCTGTGCAAAAATCACAAAAGGACCAATTTCGTGGTGGTCATGCACAGTCGTATTATTCTAGAAAAAATATACATAAATAAGCTTTGACTCGTGATATAAATGTGTGTGTGTGTGTGTGTGTTTCTGTAATTTTTTAAGACTTAGTAGATTCGAATTTTGATAATTTTTCACATGTGGATTACATGTACCTTGGTGTATACTTGTATTTTCCATCTCTAGCCTTGCTATCAAGTCCAGAAAATACAGTGAGTGGACATGGGTACTCATGAACATGATTTTCACATAGTTAACTTTTTTTTCTTAAGTTTCATAAAATATTGAAATAAATCACACATGTACATGCTACTTACTCGTGCATTTTTGTAGAAAAAACATGTTTGCATATGGACTACAAAGAAAGAGATAAAACGGAACTCATACCATGAAAATTTGGGTGCCTATACTGTTCATTGGTCACTTTGTCTTCACTCGTGCATAATTTTAAGAAGAAAATATGATTATATGTGTACCCTACACAAAAAGGAAAAATGCAACTTGGACAGTGAAAATCTTGTCTTTATGGTATCTTTCATTCGAATGATTTCAAAAACATCGAAGTAGGAAAAACATATAGGAATATGATGGTATTACATGTACAAACACAAAGGATTGTGAAACACAAGAATTCGAACGTAAGAGGCATAATCAAATCATGGTTAAATAAATACAAAGTTAAACTTCTAAAAAAAATATAAAGGTAAGATTAAGTCATCATCATAAGGCCAGCTTTTACTAGCAAACGCGGGTCGTGTGACTGCGCGCATTGTAACCTGGATTGGGTCGAGACCTGTTGATGTCTCGGTTGTTTGTCTACAGGAAGCTTCTCCTGTAGATTAATAAATTTTATGAGTTTACAAAAAAAAGTCATCATCATGCAACGACTTATCACATTTCCCTTTTCCTTTTGTGCATAGAAATGTGAAAAAGTGGTACCCTTTTGAACCCAAATCGAAGGAAAAAAATCCTCCACTTTTCTATGTTCCATTTCCTTGAATCAAGTGGATGAATAGTGACACCAAAGAAAAAATCCCAATTTCCATGTTTTTCTTCCAGCATTGCTATGAATCAAAGATCCCATTACACTGTTCCTTCCACTTTGTCTTTTTTTTGTTGCAAAAGGTGCATACTTGTGTATTCAAGTTTCAAACTTGGCGTGTACATACATGCATGCGTTCCTACATGCATGGTTTATGTCATATTCTTTATTTAGTATTTTCTTTTGAATTTATATACACGGGTTCAATAGTCACCATGTTCTGAAAAATCGCTTTAGTCGTAGACGCTTGGATCTTCATCTTCTCTCATTGCGGCTCTGCTAGAGAGATTTTTTTGTAGCAATCACGCTAGATGGCATGCATTATCTCGCCAAGTTCCATTGCGGCCAATTAGTGCAGTTTTCAAAAACATGTCATAACTTGATTGAAAAACCTGGCATGAATGATGAATCTTGGAGCACCAAATCGACAGGTGAGACATGCACTCTATAGCGTGCACCCTACAAAATCGTGGCATCGCCGCGCTCATGCCTTGTCGGGCATGGCCAACCTCGAAGTGTGTCTGACGAGTTACCGCTCGACAACTCTGAACATAAGAGGATCAGGGTCCGAGGCGCACAACCTAACTGTATATTTTTGTCAAATATACATAATTCCACAACTAGAGAGTGTACTGTATTTTTTTTTTCATGTTTTTGATTGAAATGACTAATGGGTAATAAAACGTAAAGAAGTCGAATCTTTGAGTTAGCCAAGGATCGATGGTCCCAGTCGTGACGAACAAACGTAAGTACTAAAAAATTGAGATCCTCATGACAGTCGACAGACGACCAGCTTTTTTTTTTTTTTTGAAACAAGAGACGACCAGCGCTCGCTTTACTACGTCCTGCAGACTGCAGTATACTGCTAGCTAGAACAAACTTAATTTGACGACGGTGGATTGCAATTGGCCATGCGATGCGTGGGCGATGACGCGGACGGATACGGATTGGCACGTTCCAGGCTCGTGTGTGTCCCTCGATGATCACGCACGCACTCTTCGTCTTTTCCTCTGTCTGTCTTCTGTCAGAGTCGCGCTGTCGCCGCTATCCAAAATGGCTTCCTGTCTGTCGATCTTTCTCTCTGCAAACTACTGTACCTTGCTTCCTTTCTATTTTATTTTCTGTATGTATATATTGAATCGCAGCCATCCGCGATGTCCACGTTGCCATCGCGTGCTGGCGGCCTGATGAGCAGGAGGAGATCAGATAGGGCGCTGCGTACGTTCTTATCGGCAAGCTGATAAAGTGTGTCTTCTGGTCGCAGCATGTGGCGCCTCGTGGTCCGATCCCCGAATGCTGATCCGAGACGCCGCGTCCGGATAGACTCTCGGCTGGCCGCCTAGTGGGGCCAGCTGTATGCAACCTCCCGATCAGTAGCGCACTGGACAGCGCGTTCGCGTTGGGCGACGGGCGCCATACCGCCGAACTGTTCCAGAGACGAAAGGGACATGCATGCGTGGTGCTTTGCTTGTCTGTCAGACATGCAGGGGCTATATATATGACGGGGAAGAGATAATGCAGTGCTCGATTCATCGTGTTGATGTTCATTTCCGAGCTGGATTATTGGCGATCATTGCTTGCTTTACGGCTCGGACATATCTTATCAACCACGTCGATGTCGATATCCGATCCTCGCTAGACATCACTGGATCATCCACGCTGGTGTGTAACTTCAATCATTTTGGATTAAGAAACATCTGCTAGAAGACACCGAGGTCAAACTAGGCAAAATTCAAAGTGTCACAACTAGGAGTAGTATTACTCCCTATGTTTTAAATTAACCGACTCAATTTTAATCTAACACGTCTACATATATTAGTATTTAGACAAAACTAAGTGGTCAAAAACTCCGTCGTTATATCGATCGATCGATGTAGACACCCAACATTGCTGTCAAGCATCATATATGTTCAAAGATCAAACACACTCAGATGCTACCACAATTAATATTATACGGAGTGCACTAACGCGTAAGTAATTAACTGGCTCAACTTTATCTAACGCAGAAGTAACCATGCATTCTGGTTCAACACAGTCCGTGTAGCCGAGCCGATCGTATCCTGCGCAATGAGGATCACATACCGATTTTTTTATCAAGAGAAAAAAGCCTTGCCACGGTGATCAACTAACTCCTCGCGGCAACATCTCACAAACCACCGCCAAACACAGCACTCGGAATACAGAAAGGTTCTCCTGAGGCGACGACTTTAACAAGGAAAACAGTGCACAACCACTGTCATCACATGATCAAAGATCTAGGGTTTTCACCCCGACAAAAGTGTGAGCTCTACCTCTAGAAGGTCATTGCCAAAAACAACCAATAAAGGTCAGTCCTTATATTTTCATCCTAAAAGTCAATACTTTCCACTCGAGGAGCGCCATGAAACGTGAATTCCTCCTATGTTGCCGCCCCAACTAGTCAAGACTGCTCCCTGCAAGTCACCAACCACCAGACTCATAGGTACCGTATCCGAATTGGATCCAAACATCGGCGCATGTGAAAGCAAAGTCTTCATCTAGAGATAGAGTGGGTGGCCATGTGGACAACTTCCAAGAGATTGGAAACTCTTTTTTTGTTAAACATAGTATCATTTTAACACTTCTTGTTTGCTTGTAATCATTCTAATAAGACCCATCAAAATAAATTGTTATAAGGAGTTGCAAGAATTTTGTATCTCCAAATGCATCAAATACTGTAAAACTATATTTCCTACCACACACTCTAAGGCACATGTATACCCCTAGCTGGATCCGTGGTTCGAACTTTTTTCTACTAATTGCTACCAATGAATTCCCAATCATATTCGTGGTACTAACTGAAGGTGGAAAATTATAACTGAAGTCATAGTAACGACACAAGATGGCAGGAAAGAACAAATGTTTAATTATTTCATTTTTAGTGGTACTTTTAGCTTTAAAAACGAATTTCTTGCAAACCCAATGAGAACTATTAATCATATCCAAATACACGTAACGGATCTTAACACCCTAGAAACCTGGACCTTCCATCTAAATGCATCCGGCTCCTAAGTACAATGGACAAACATCAATCTTCCACTTGTTATGGCTTGCCGGGTGTAATGGTTAAATAGTTTAAGTACTCCTATATAAAGCGTTCTTTATAAAAATATATACTCCCTCCTGCCCATATTAATTGACTTTGATTTGTCAAAATTTGAATGAACCTATATACTAAATAGTGTCTAGATTCATGTAAATCTAGACAAATTTGAGTCAATTAATATGGACCGGAGGGAGTATCATTCTTCCACTCGTTATTCAGAAGATTGTGACAGTAAATTATCGTGCAAACAAAAACGCAAGGATAAAAAAATAGAGCTAAGGCTTAACCATGGACCGTCCCATGCAGGATGTTTCTTCCTTACGTCTTTCTTGTAATAATGCAAAAACATTTGAAGTTGAAGATATTTTTGAAAGCTTCTTGGATCGGACTGGGCTTGACATGGGATGTATTAACGGTAAGGGGATAGTTTCTCCGGCAGGCTGACTTATATGGGCCAAAATGCAAAGGTCTCGCCGGATGGGCCGGATGATGCCTTAAGCTAATGGTCTGGAGTAAATTATTTGTGAAGGAAAAAAAAGAAGCAAAACACTGTCTGGCCGTAGCTAACCGATAGCCGGAGTAGCAGGAGGCGGAAGCACGTCAGTGAGCGGAACCCGAAGAAATGGGCGCGCTCTGCCTGCTCCCGTCCACCCCGCCGTCCTGCTCGGGCCGCGGGCTCTCCCACTCCTCGCGCCCGCCCGGACTCGCGGCCACGCCTCTGCTGACCCCCTCTTGCCGTTCCTCCTGGGCGCCGCAGCTCCAGCCCGCGGGCGGGCGGCATCGGCGGCTCGCCGGCGTGGCGCGGGTCGGCGGGGAGAAGGGGCGCAAGAACGGCGGGGCTGAGTTCTTGCGGGAGGATGGCGTGGTGGACGACATGGACGGGTACCTCAATTACCTGTCCCTCGAGTACGACTCCGTCTGGGACACCAAGCCTGCCTGGTATGGCTTCTCCCTTGGTTCTTTCCTCATTCATTGACGATTAGAATGAGTGACTGGAGCTGAGAAAATAAAGGATTAGAGACTGATATTTAAGAACACCGTGGGGCGAAAATTTGGAACCAAGTTATTATTGCTTATTTTGACCAAGTTATGATTTCAGCATCACTTAATTTGGAACGAGCTACACTCTAACCCTTGTCAATTTTTGTTTTGCTTGTTCTCTGTAAACCAGAAAATGAAATAACTGATAAGTACCGATTTAGGCTGTATCTGCAGTTTCTAAACTGTAATGCTCTGATATTATTTAGTATGATGGTGCACATATAGTAGTGCATTTCTGCAAGGTTTCGTTTCTGGTGCACTTTGTAGAGTGATTTCTTTTAGTGGAAATTGAGGGCCTACCCCTTTCGTCAAAAATAAAATAAAAACAATAGTAGTGCAAAAGTTGGCATCATGTTGGGAGATCAGATTGTAATCTAGCTAACTCCTCTAAACTACCAAATGAACAAGATCACTCCCTCATTGGATCGATATATCTCTTTTATTTTCATTAGCCAAGCACAATTCTAGACTCTCTTCTTACATATTGTACAAAAAGCAGATGACTGAATGACAAAACATGTAAAAGGGATTCAATCAAAAAGGATTATCAAAACCTATTGCAATGCTTACGTAGCCTTCATATATACAGCTTTGACGCTTGCCTATCAGCCCTTGGTTATCCTATCTGGTAAACAAGTAACTTCTGATCAAGTTTCAACAACTAAAAAGTTGCATTATATGACAATGGAAGTTGGCAATTTATGAGGTAGTATCCTTTTGCAATAGTTATGTACGATAGTTCATAAGAAGGCAGTTGTTATTTTATATTTCACCCAATTCTTGTTTTATTATCCTTTGTTGAACATTTATGGTTTCAACCTCCGTGACTAATAGCAATATCTTCTTTAGTTTGCACATATGATTTAGTTTCTCGTTTTGACATGTACTGACTACTAAAATTTGTCATTTTCAGGTGTCAGCCTTGGACAATCTTACTATCAGGAGCTATTGCAGTTGCCGGTAGTTGGGTGCTTATCCACTCTGCTGTGATTACTGGAGGTGTTTCTTTTGTAATATGTGCATGGTGGTACATATTTCTTTACTCCTATCCTAAGGTTTGTGCACTGCCCCTCTAACCCTTTCTGCATGTTTTTTTTGTTGTTGAAACGATGGTTGAGAGGATTGGTTTTCTAATATGTGTGATTTATGTCACAGGCTTCATTTTACTTTGTTCCTTGATTATAAAAATTTTCAAGACTCTTAATCATGGAATACGGAAAGAACAGATTCGCATTGATATTAAAATGGCTCTTATAATTCTGAACTTTTGTAGTACTTAACTCTTACTCTCCTCATTACGAATTACAATATGTGCTTTGCCATATTTTTAGTTCTAAGATATCCTAGGAGTATCAGCCTAGCATATGGTAAACTGCAAACGCTACATTTGAATTTGTACCTGATTGTACATCCCCGAACTTACTGACTTATACCAGATACAACTTGCTTGCACTATATTCAGCATAAGGAATGTCAGCCTTGTTAGTCTAATAGCTTCTAGGTAGTACTACTGCAGTGTAAGACTTTCTAGTTCTTCCCTGGTCAAGGGCAATTTCTAATATCTTAGAATTAACCTGACATTGAACTGAGACTGGTATCAGGTTACGGTGCACCAGACTCAACTGATTGATTTATTACTGCCTCTACCTGTGAAGTGTAGGAGCCATTTACGCTAACTGTCTGGCTCCTAAAACCTTCTTCAGTAGTTCATGTGTCAAAACAGACATGATTATGAACTACAGATTATAAGTTATATAACGTATAAGCATCAGGAAACAGTGGGAAGAAGATCCGGTTATATTACAAGTTGTTAAACCACAAAAAGAAAGTTACAAGCTATGCCATATGAGAAACACATCATGCTAACATCATGCATTTCTTCTTTCCAGATGGATTCTGTGATCTGGATATATACTACTCCTTCCGATCCATATTAGTTGACTCAAATTTGTCTAGATACGGCACTAAAACTTGACTAGATACATTCGTATCTAGATGAATCTAAGTCAACTAATATGGGTCGGAGGGAGTATTATATCCCACAATATTTTGTACTACAGGATTGCAAATTTAGTTTGATGAACAAACTAACACTGTGATTTGTCAGGCATACACTGAAATGATATCGGAGAGGAGAAAAAAGGTGTCCAGTGGCGCTGAAGATACCTACGGGATGGAGAAAATGTAGCTTTGTTCAAACAGTACTTCATAGTATTGTTCCTAGAGATAGTTAGAAAGTTGCTGTGCAGATTGCGCCCATGATCTGTATAATTTATTTCCCAGAAATATACATGAAAATATCAAATACGGAATTCTGATGCTTCGGTTACTCAGATATTTATATTTTTGGATGGTTTATCTTCACACAAAATGTTTATTTTTTGAGTGAATATGTATCCTTAGTTTTTTTTAACTCAAGGGGCGCATTTTATTAAGCATCCAACAATATTACATCGTTTAGAACATCAACTAAAACAGATTATGGAGGAACACCCTTCCACTTAATAAAGCTATTTGAATCAAAACTAGATCTAGCAAGGTTATGCGCCGCCTTGTTTGCTTCTCGGAAGCAATGCTGAAAAGAGATACCACCAATGTGTTGAGCTAATTGAAAACAGTCAGCTATCTCTAATGTATTGAGCTAATTGAAAACAGTCAGCTAAGATAGCTGTGTAAGGGCTCCATATATCACTAACTTCATTGCAAACGTTGACAAGCTCTAGGCTGTCTGATTCAACAGTGGTAGGAGAACATCCGATTTCCTCAAGCAGATTTAGGCCATACCAAAGAGCCAAAGCTTGATGCTGCATCAAGAATATTTTCCAATTTCCAAGCACATCCAGCAACCGCTTCTCCCATACTATTACGGATTATTGCTGCAGCTGCACCCTCTCCATTTGGGAAGAAAGCAGCGACAACATTTATTTTGTACTGTCCAGCCTGAGGTTTTTTCCATAGCCCTATCCGAGGAGTAGCTTTAGTCTTTCAAACACCAAAATTTGCTGTCAAAGCCTGACGTGTTCCCCCTTTACT
The DNA here is from genome assembly GCA_916181665.1 of Avena sativa. Taxonomy (NCBI): domain Eukaryota; kingdom Viridiplantae; phylum Streptophyta; class Magnoliopsida; order Poales; family Poaceae; genus Avena; species Avena sativa. The sequence goes on from OV702296.1 coordinate 295,207,580, forward strand.
ATTTCTCGCCTCTGCCACCATATATACCGAGCTGCAACAAGCACTGTTTTCTGGAGCCCCAACTGTCCCAAAACCGGTGTTTTCTCCATAGGATCTCTCAAGATTTCCTCTAAAATCACATATCCCGATCTGTCTATGGATAGGGCTCGGTTGATCACTTCCTCGAGTCCAAGAGCACTCCATACTTCCTTTGCTCTCTTAAAAGTAAAAACCAAGTGCTTAATATCCTCGGGACCTTGTTGACAAATGGGACATTGTGCCGAGACCTTAATATGCCAATTCGTAAGAACCCCCATACCAGGGATCAAACCATGTAAGGCTCGTCAAGAACTTTTTTAAACTTTTCCTAGAATGTTCAGGCTCCAAAGTTTGTCCCATACAGGGTTTATGAAGGATGTTCCTTGTCCATCTCGACGTCCAAATATGTTTCCAAACTAGTGTTCCCATTCTGTATAGTATGCCGACCGAACCGAGAAGGTATATGCTTTAGATTTATGCCATGCCACAAAATCATCCTCAAGGTTAACACTAGTGGGAATTTGCATAATTCTTCGCACCTCAATGGGGTTGAAAATATTCGTGAGGAGGATCTCATCCCATTGTCCAGTACCCGGATCTATAAGCTCATCTACAGTTGTATACACAACTTATCCTCTTGGTGTATCAATCTTCCTTGAAGGACTACTCGGAACCCAATGATCCTTCCATATATTTATACTCCTGACATTTCCTACTCTCCAAATGTGCCCTCGTTTAAAAGTTTTGATCCCCTCCACAATACTTTGCCAAGTAAATGAAGACCTTTTCTTTGGTCCCGCATTTAGTAAATCATCATCCGGGTAATATTTTGCACGTAGAACTCTTGCACAAAGGGTGTTTGGATTAATGAGCAACCTCCAAATTTTCTTAGCTAACATAGCTAAAGCATGTAAAACTTTAAAGTCCATGCCTCCAGTTTTCTTAGGGATACACATTAGCCACCATGCACATCAGTGCATCCTCTTTTTCTCCTCTATATCACCCCACCAGAAGGCAGCCATTGCATATGTAATCTCTTTACAAATGCCCTTTGAAATCTTGAAAACCGCCATCGTAAAAACAGGAATGGATTGAATAATTGTCTTAAAGAGTATTTCTTTTTCTCCCATTGACATCATTTTCTCCTTCCACCCTGTCAAACGTGCAATAATTCTTTCTAGAAGATAGATAAAGCTATCACTCCTACCCACACCCACCATTGAAGGGAGTCCCAAATATTTATCCAGTATTGTCTCAGTCATAATATTAAGCTCAATACATATATTTGCTTTTTCATGAAAATCCACATTGGGGCTAAAGTAAATACTACACTTCGCCTCACTAACCATCTGTCTCGAATTTGCACAATATTGATCAAGAACTTGTCTCAACAAGGTTGCATTAACCATATTTGCTTTCATAAGAATCAAAAAATCATCAGCAAATAATAATTATGATACTGCGATGTATTCCTGCACACCTTAATTCCTTCAATGCTACGAACCACCTCTTGATGAGCCAACCACCTCTTGATGAGCCAAGAGACTTAACAAATCTTCTACACAAATAAAAAACAGGTAGGAAGAGAGAGGGTCCCCTGTCTCAAACCTCTAGCTCTTGATCATTGTATCTGACCCTGTATTTTAATGACTTAACACAGGCTATAAGCAATTCAACAAAAGTATGATGAAATCCCAATCGGTCAACTTTGACGCTTTGTGTTCCTGCAAAAAAAAACTTTGACGCTTTGTGTAGTTCACAAAAAAAAAAACTTTGACGCTTTGTGTAGTTCACAAAAAAAAACTTTGACGCTTTGGTTGTATTTGGTATGCTTGTACGGCCCAGATAGCTCCGGAGGCAGCCCAATTTTATCTCTCAGTGTCCTCGCCGTTGACAACAGAAATTTTTTTCTAAAAAAAATAGAAAATCTCTTCAAAGTTCAAGCCATGGGAGCATGAGAGCGGCTGCTCGTACGGGGCGGCGGCCACCGCCACCGCCATCGCCGGCGGTGGCGCAGACAGTTTCCAGGCAGAATCCAGAGAACGCACATGTCTCTCTCGCCCCACTGCTCAAATCTTTCAAGGTCCGGTTGGCCAACGGACCGCCGCTCGCGCCCAACTTGAAGACCTTCAAGTCGTACGCCGAGACCTGCGCCTCCCTCCTCCGCCTGTGCCGCGCCGCCGCCATCGGAAACGCCACCCCTGCATCCTCCTCGTCCTTGTCCAGCAACCTGCCGCTCGCCCTCTCGCTGCACGCACATGCTGTACGCGCGGGCGTTGCTGCCGACCGCTCCGTGGCTTCGCACCTCCTCACCACCTACGCCGCTTTTGCTCGCTCCGAGGAGCGCGACCGGGCCTTCCGTGACTGCGTCGCGGCCTATGCTGCTTCCTCCTTCACATACGACTTCATGGTGTCAGAGTATGTCAAGGCAGGGGACATTGCTTCAGCTCGCAGGCTGTTCGACGGAATGCCGGAGAGGACCGTTGTGTCGTACACAACCATGGTAGATGCCTTGATGAAGCGTGGCTGTGTGGCAGATGCAGTTGAGCTGTATGAGCAGTGCCCGCTCGGCTCCGTGGCCTTCTTTACGGCAATGATTGCAGGTTTTGTCCGCAATGAGCTCCACCATAATGCTCTTGGCATCTTCCACAAAATGCTCAGCTGCAGCGTGAGGCCAAACGATATAACTTTTGTGTGTGTGATCAAGGCATGCGTTGGTGCAGGAGAATTTGGTCTAGCTATGTCCATCGTTGGATTGGCGATAAAATCAAACTTCTTCGAGAAAAACATTGAGGTACAGAGTTATTTGATCACACTGTATCGGAGAATGGGAGATGCAGCAGCTGCCTTTAAGTTGTTTGATGAGATGGAGGTGAAGGATGTGGTCTCGTGGACTGCATTGCTTGATGTGTTTGCTGATTCAGGTGACCTTGACGGAGCTCGGCGGGTTCTTCATGCAATGCCTGAGAGGAATGTGGTCTCCTGGGCTACTTTGATTGCTAGGTATGAGCAGAAAGGCGATGCAGAAGAAGCAGTGAGGCTGTACGCTGAAATGCTGGCTGATGGTTGTAGGCCAAACATTTCATGCTTCTCTAGTGTTCTCAGTGCCAGTGCTAGTCTTCAGGACTTGAGAGGAGGAGCGAGGATTCATGCCCATACCCTAAAGATGGGCTGTAGCACCAATGTGTTTGTATCCAGCTCTCTGATTGACATGTACTGCAAATCGAAGAAGTGCAGCGATGCGCAAAGGATTTTTGACAGCATCCCAGAAAAGAACATAGTGTGCTGGAACTCACTCATTTCAGGCTATAGCTACAATGGAAAAATGGTGGAAGCTGAGGATCTCTTCAAGAAGATGCCTGCAAAGAATTCAGCTTCATGGAATACGATAGTCTCCGGTTACGTGCAAAATCGACAATTTATTGATGCACTAAAATCTTTCAATGCAATGTTGGCTTCAGGGCAGATCCCAGGGAAAATTACATTCTCGAGTGTTCTTCTTGCTTGTGCAAACTTGTGCTCAGTAGAGATGGGCAAGATGGCTCATGCTAAAACCATCAAACTTGGAGTAGAGGAAAGTGTTTTTGTAGGTACTGCACTTAGTGACATGTATGCCAAGTCAGGGGATTTAGAGAGCTCCAAGAGGATATTTTATCAAATGCCTGAAAGAAATAATGTGACTTGGACTGCCATGATTCAAGGGCTTGCTGAAAATGGTTTTGCAGAGGAATCTATTCTCTTATTTGAGGATATGCTGGCAACTAAAATACCACCAAATGAGCATACATTTTTAGCTATTCTGTTTGCTTGTTCCCATGGTGGTTTGGTGGAGAAAGCTATACACTATTTTGAAACAATGCAGGTATGGGATATTTCACCTAAAGAGAAGCACTATACATGTATGGTTGATGTCCTGGCTCGAGCTGGTCGTTTGACAGAGGCAGAAGATCTTCTGATGAAAACCCCAAGTAAATCAGAAGCAAATTCATGGGCTGCCCTTCTGAGTGCTTGCAGTACTTACAAGAATGAGGAGATTGGCGAGAGGGCTGCAAAGAAGCTTCATGAGTTGGAGAAGGATAATACAGCAGGCTATGTTCTACTCTCAAATATGTATGCATCATGTGGAAGATGGAAAGATGCTGCAGAGATGAGGTTACTGTTGAAAGGGATTACACTTAAGAAAGAGGGAGGGTGTAGCTGGGTTCAAGTAAGAGGTGAATATCACGCCTTCTTTTCTTGGGAGGCGAGGCATCCACTGTCACTGGAAATTGATGAGATCTTGGATTTACTAACGTGGGAATTGTCTATTTGAATTTGTTGTGCTAGTAGTTTGTCAGTCAGGACAGTCTTTGACAAATGAACTTCTACTGCTATTAATTCTCTAGTTCACGCAGATACTGATAACAAGATGGAGTTATTTCTGGATAATGATCTGAAGGAACTGTCTGTGGCTCGCCCAATATTGGTTGTCGTGATGTGCTAAACTGTAAAATAGGATTTCCTCGTCCAAAAATCGAGCTGTAAATTCTGTATCAGGTTCATAATTGCATTCACCAAGGAGAATGGCCGCTGAAATTATTGCAAAATCGGTGGAATACACTTGGAAAATTTGCTGATTTAGGGAAGTATTATCATTATGATATGCTCCAGCCTGCTCCTGGAACATTGTCGCTTTGCATGGTATATATAACCTGGAATGTCTGGCGTTCATATGATTTGACGTAAATTGGCATCAGATTAACAGCAGAGAACGAAACTCGGCATTCTCACTGTCCTATTTTGTTACTCACCTTTTCTTGTCTGATCTGCTTTGCGATTCAAATGACGAATACAAAGAACAGTGTTACATGTTCTGGAGAGTGTAAATATAATACAAAATATGTATCATGTGTTACAAATTTGCCCAAGCATACGACGAGCGAAGCTAGGTAGCATGTCGTCTTTGTGTTGGAACTTTGGGCCTACTGTTGAAATGGGTAAAATCTGTCAAAGCTTCCAACATTTCAGTCTAAGAAGGAGAGAAGTCTACATCAGTTTCAGGAAGGTCTTTGCAACTTGAAAAACCAGTCCTTGCAAAGTTGCAATTCAGGTAAATACTTTATTATTATGGATATTAACCTTATGGGTACTTATCATCTGATGTCATAAACTACATATTGGTTCTCAGCGTGGTTTATTACTCCTTGTGCATTGTTATGATGAAGTTAGCAGCCTCCCTTGGTCCTTAGTCACATATCAGTATATACAAGTGTGCAAGCATCTGTGCGGAGCTGGTTTACAAATGGTACATATTAATCTGTTGAAGCTCTTCTGTAATATCTAGCAGATTTTCTCACCATGTTTCACTGTTTCTTGAGGTGCTTTTGGACATTAGCAGTTAAGACTATCATATTTATATACTATATGGTTGGGCATCAATATATATGGTTACTTCTTTATTCTCTGTTTGTGATGAGGTTCAGAATAAGTAGAACTAAAATCTTGAATGATGATTAGGCTCTAATGTCGATTAGTTGTATAAATTAGGCTCTACTAGGTCTAAATTCTCTTAATCAACTGGTAACTACTTTATGAGCATTATTGTTCGTCTTCTTTTGAGAAGAAGTTTGAGCTGGTGTCCTCCTATGTATGTGTGGCGTATATTAGACCCGTTGCATATGTGTAAGATTGATCAAAAAGATGGTGCGCATGCATGTTCCCATGAAAACAATTGATACTATAAAGAACAATCGATACTATGTGAACTAGTCCAAAGTTGCCTTTCTCGAGGTAAAGAACTTTTTGAGCTGAAGACTATTGATCCTTTACTTTGTCTTTGTAGCGAGACTGGGTCCTTTTCTTCTCGATCTGACTTTCTGCCCCTTATCTATTTACCGGCAGCTGGAGACCAAGTTCGACCGCGAAGCTAGCTCAACAGCAGTTTCCCCAGGGTCTAGATGGCGGTTTGCGAGTCACCCTTCTTACAGAGCGATAAACTTCGTGCCATATTCCATGGCATGCAGCATACGAAAGAAAATTCGTGAGCACCCATCCCTGATACCAAAGTCCATTGACTTCAAGGTTCCTGGTGCCTCTCATCCCCAACAAGCAGGTACTCCAGCGATACAGCTCCCGCTTTAACATTCCGTTTGTCTAAACACCAACCCGATCATCAATTGCAACGTGCTTGAGCAGGGATTGATCAGCAGTTTGGTTCTTGAAGGAAAGTTCGATTGCAAGATATCAAGTTGGGCACAGTTTACTTGATTGTCAGTATGAGAACACATAGATGTAGTGTGCATGCTCTTTTATAGCCAGTGTTCAAGAGACGCAGTTTGCTTGAGATGGGGAAAATATATGTGTATTCAGCTCAGCGACCATCCATTCATACACTAAATAGATGCACTTTAAAGCGGAATGTGCTTTCCCACAAAAAAGTTATAATAAGGGAAAACCATAATAACACATATATGCTGGTTAATGTCACTGTGTTGTGGTGAACTATGCATGTAGGATCTGCCACCACATGTCGATATCATCATATTAATTGTTACATACGAATTTGAGTATGATTTATCTTACAGGCGGTTAATCCGGTTAGTGATCTGTTTTCAGCATTGAGTTGGTCTTGACAAGGGTTTTTAAGAATATATAAACTTATTATGTCTTGATTAAAAACATTATGGCCATGAGTTGTCAGGTGTGGTTATCATGTTAGCATGGAACAATTACCACATTAACAGTGCACGCAATAAATCTTTTTTGTCAGTGCAATAATTTTGCAGAGTTAAAAAGTGAATATTCAGTGTTAACAACAAGAGAAGAAATCAACCCATAAACTATATTTTCCACTCACCTTCTCTTGTCTCTGCTTTTCTATTCAAATGATGAATACGGAGAATAGTGTTACATGTTTTAAAGAGTAAATATAATACAAAAGATATCATGTGTGACAAACTTACCCAGGCATATGACAAGCTAAGCTAGGTGTGTCATCTTTGTGTTGGAACTTTGGAATTACTGTTTAAATGGGTAAAATCAGTTAAAGCTTCCAACATTTCAGTCTAAGAAGGAGAGAAGTCTACATCAGTTTTAGGAAGATCTTTGCAACTTGAAAAAGCAGACCTTGCAAAGTTGTAATTCAGGTAAATACTTTATTATTATGGATAGTAACCTTATTGGTACTTATCATCTGATGTCATAAACTACATATTGGTTCTCGGCGTGGTATATTACTCCTCGTTCATTGTTACGATGAAGTTAGCAGCCTCCCTTGGTCCTTAGTCACATATCAGTATATACAAGTGTGCAAGCATATGTGCGGAGCTGGTTCACAAATGGTACATAGTATTAATCTGTTGAAGGTCTTCTGTAATATCTAGCAGATTTTCTCACCACGTCTCACTGTTCCTTGAGGTGCTTTTGGACACTAGCAGTTAAGACTATTGTATTTATACTATATGGTTGGACATCAATATATATGGTTACTTCATTCTCTGTTCGTGATGAGATTCAGAATAAGTAGAACTAAAACCTTGAATGATTAGGCTCTAATGATTCGTGTAATATTTGTGTCTCTGATCCCATTACTAAAGGTCCAATATCTTAGTTTGACAAGAAAAGTAGTAAATTATGCAGATGGGAGGTGATTTTGGCTTATGTTACATGCGAATTTAGTTTAACCTTTGCTTTGTTACCTATTGTTCTGTGCAGACTAGGAAACTATCTACTCTTTGCCTAACAAAAAGAGATGAAAGAAACTGCCATTCAAGGATGCTTCACCGTGGAATGCCTACCTTGCAATGTACAAAGTTCATGTCTTTTTATTCCATTACACTGCATATTAATTAGTACAATTTGGTAGTTTAGTTTGAACTCCCAAAGAGTCTTATACGGAGGGAGTATCAATCACTAGCTACTAAATGAAAATTATTATTCATCTTCTTTTGAGAAAAGTTTGAGCTGGTGTCCTCCTGTGTATGTCTGGTGGATATTAAACCCGTTGCATATGTGTAAAATCGATCAAAAGGATCGCCTGCATGCATGTTCTCATGAAAACAATTGATAGCATGAAGAACAGTTGATACTATGTGAACTAATCCAGAGTCGCCTTTCTCGAGGTAAAGAACTTTTGGAGCTGAAGACTATAGATCATTTACTTTGTCTTTATACCGAGACCGGGTCCTTTTCTTGTCGACCCGACTTTCTGCCCCTTTTTAGCTGGAGACCAAGTTCGATTGCTAAGCTCAAAGGTAACTGCTCAAACGTGTTCAGCAGATTGTCAAGGTGATGAAGTGAAAGAGTTAGCGAGGCATCAAATAAGAGATGTGAATCCAGTGGATCATTCCGTGGAGGTGCACAGATGCTGATGAACCAAGCTAAGGAACTTCTTCAGGGCACGATAAACAGACTTGCATAATCATCTATCTAAACAATGGGCCTGAAAAGAACTTCCCGAGTGTTCCATTTTGAAGAGGAATAATCCGTGACAAGACTGATCTGCTCGAGAAAACTGTAGACATCGGAACTGCTAGAGGAGCATCGTTGGCATCGAGCACTTACCTTGAATAGGTGCGAGTCGGTGGTAACAGTTACAACCCACTGATCCATGTGGTGGATAAGCTAAAAGCCAAGAGTGGTAAGTCGATGATGTGGAAGGATAGTTGGTTGTGCAGTGCCGTGACGGTGAGTTGCGAATCAACCTTCTTACCGAGCGAAAATCTTTGTGCCATACTCTATGGTATGCTACATACGAAAGAAAATTCGTGAACACCTATCCCTGATACCGAGGTCCAGTGACTTCAAGGATCCTGGTGCCTCTCATCCCCAATGAGCAGGTACTCCAGCGACGCAGCTCCCGCTTTAACATTCCCCCTGTCTAAACACCAATCCGATCACAACATGCTTGAGCAGGGATTGATCAACAGTTTGGGTTCTTGAAGGAAAGTTTGATTGCAAGCTATCAAGTTGGGCACAGTTTACTTGATTGTCGGTATGAGAACACATAGATGTAGTGTGCATGCTCTTTTATAGCCCGTGTTCAAGAGACGTAATTTGCTTGAGGTGGGGGAAATATATGTGTATTCAGCTCATCGACCGTCCATTCATACACTAAATAGATGCACTTTAAAGCGGAAGGTGCTTCCGCACAAAAAAAGGTTATAATCTACCGCATATATGCTGGTTAATGTCTCGGTGTTGTGGTATTTTCCGTTGGATTTTTCCCACAGAGAGAACTATGCGTAGAATCTACCACCACATGTCGATGTCATCATATTAATTGTTACATAACAATTTGAGTATGTTTTATCTCACAGGCGGTTAATCCGGTTAGCGATCTGTTTTCACCATTGAGTTGGTCTTGAAAAGGGTTTTGAAAAATATTTCTAATTATTATGTTTTGATTAAAAAATATTATGGCCATGAGCTGTCGTTTACCAAGTTGAACGCACGAAAAACTTTCTTTGTAGCCGTGCGGTTATGCCACAAAAATCGTGGAACTTATGCGTCCTTTGTTCAAATCATACATGAGTACACCGAGTGTCATTGTGGCCTCACAACCCTCATCTTCTCTACTCGCGAAGGATATGTATTCAAGGCGTTCATTATCATACTTGCATTTGCAGAATTTGATCTAAAAACATATCACTATTCTTGTTCCAAAAAAATAAAGAAGATAATTTAAAATATTATAGAGTACATCTAACCTCATAATACATAAAGAAGGACGTATTTGGTGTTGTGTGCATTTACAGTAGCTAAGACATACTACGATCTGGAACATATGGATAATCAGAAACGTCTTCATTTTTAGGAATGAAAAGCCCACTTTTAGAAAGTGGAAATGTAATTTTGTACATGATTCTCATATTCTTAAGCATAGAATTAAGGCTAAGCACCTAGATAGATACAAGGGTTGGCTGTCCTCCCTGCCATGAAGGTGCTTTTGTATAGTAAGTAGGTAGGTTTTTTCCTTACTCCTTTGTACATACTTTCTTCTTTATAGTATAAAATAAATTGCTGTGGGGCTGTTGCCTCACGGTCCGTAGGTTTTTCAAAAAAAAAAAACAGTAGCTAAGACATGTGTTGCACGTTCACCTCGCTGATGGTTCCTAACGTGACACTCATGCTTCAAAATAAGCACCAATATCATCATTCATGGAAAGTAAAATAGTTTCATTTGATAATCATTGCTCTAAGCACTTTCATTCTGCATGCTTTGAATCTATGTTGGCAGAGTAACATTATCTAGGGTTTCACCATTCTCTTATAACCATTTCTATTAAGACTTAACAGGCCGACATGTTTTTGAGATGCTATGGACGAGCACACTGCCTCAACCAGAAATTGTGGAGGCCATATCTAAGTGCCAAATATCCGCAGCACTAGAAAAACATTCGACTGCCTCAGATGGAAGATTGATCAACAACCTATTTTAGGTGGCTCAAATTCTAGAAGGTTTTCAAAACCCATATCTGGTTGGTCGATTCCGTGGTAGTTTTTAGAAACCTCCTTGGATCTACTGTTGTAGATTGTGTGTTCCATAGTAGTGGACAATATTCACAATTTGATGTGTTATTTTGTTTCTTGATCCGTGAGTCAAATTTGGATGTGAATTTTGTAGTGATAGGTGAGTACTGTACAATACTTCAAAGAAATTCAGATGTTTTCAGCATCGTTTTTAGTGCCTAATCCATCACTGTGTACAATAATACACCTCATGTGCCTAGTGCATCCAACAATCCAACATGTCGGTTTCGACGCTGCAGGCGACATGGGCTATAAGCAAACTGGGGATGCTGATGTTTTGTTGGAGCTACGGGCTTTATGCAATATTGTATGAATTACAGATCATGGAAGCAGTTTTATGACCACCCAACCTTGCTATGAAATATACGTAATTTCAAAGATACTGACACCTCTCACCTCGACGAGCAAGTTCTCCAGCAACACATCTCCCATTTTAGCATTCCCCCATCTAGGATACCAACTAGATCATCAATAGGACTCTGTTTGAGCAACGATTAACATTTTTTTGGTTTTGATGGTAAGTTTGACGGCAGGCAATCGAGTCAGGCATAGTTTGCATGCTTGTCAATATGAAAACACATAGATTGAATATGTATGCCCTTGAGAATTCCGGAAATTCGTCCCTGACAAGGATTGAACTCTGGTCGCTGGGAAGCACCAACTATGACTCAACCACTAGGCTACTGCCCTGTTCTCAACATTGGGTACAACTCTAACATGGAATGTTGCTTTTATAAAAAAATGAACACACATATTCTAGTTAGTCCCACGATGGTACACATGAACTTCTTCATAGAGAGAACATATATTACTCAATCTTCCACCACATGCTGACATTATTGCATTGATTGCTAAATCCAAAATTTTAAAAGGCTCATACATCGATTAGACTATTGACTCCTTTTCAGTGATAGGTTTAAACCAATATGACATGTTGTTATGTTTTGTCTTTTTTTATTGTCACAGTTGCCTAATAATAGTATCGTGGCCGTCTGTTAGTAGTGAATAATTCCCACAATAAATAGTATATAGTTACCAAGTAGCATGTTTTGCCTTTTTTGACATCGTGATATTTTTTAGAGTTTATATCATGCAAGTCTTAGATATGCGCATTGTGTTATTTGGTAACTGTTGGAGATATGCCCAAGAGGCAATAATAAAGTAGGTTATTATCATATCTTCATACTTATGATAAATGTTTACATACCATGCTATAATTGTATTAACCGGAAACATTAATACTTGTGTGATTTGTAAACATAAAAGAGTCCCTAGTAAAGCCTCTTGTTAAACTAGCTTGTTGGTTAATATATGATCATGGTTTCCTGATCATGAACATAGAGATGTTATTAACAACAGGGTCATATCATTAGGAGAATGATGTGATGGACATACTCCTATAGTTAAGCGTAGCATAAAGATCAAGTCATTTAATATAGTTCATTTGCTATAAGCTTTCTGATACATAGTAACCTAATTCCTTCGACCATGAGATCATGCTTATCACCATCACCGGAAGGATGCTTTGATGACATCAAACACCACACAGTAACTGGGTGGCTATAAAGGTGACATTGAGTGTTCGGAAAGTATGGATTGAGACACATGGATCAAGAGTGAGATTTGTCCATCCATATGACGGATAGATATACTCTGGGCCCTCTCGGTGGAATGTCATCCAATTAGCTTGCAAGCATGTGACTGGCTCACAAGGGATCATATACCACGGGAACGAGAAAAGAGTACTTATCAGTAACGAGGTTGAACTAGGTATGCAGAGATACCGACGATCATAACCTCGGATAAGTAAACTATCGTGAGACAAAGGGAAATTGGTATCGTATGTAAGTGGTTCATTTGATCGCAAAGTAATCGTAGAAATATGTGGGAGCCATATGAATTTCCAGATTCCTCTATTGGTTATTGATCGGAGAAGTGTCTCGATCATGTCCGCATAATTCACGAACCGTAGGGAGACACACTTAAGGATTCGATGTTGTTTGAGTAGTTATGGAATGATGAGTAAGAGACCGAATGTTGTTCGGAGTCTCGGATAGGATCCGGGATATCACGAGGAGATCCGGAATGGTCCGGAGAATAAGATTCATATAAGGAAAGTCCTGTTTCGGGGTTGGAGAATGGTTCCGGTGTTTTCATCGGGAATGTTCTAGAAGGTTCCGGAAGGTCCGGCACTCCAGAGGGGAAGGGTACATGAATGTGTCATGACAATATGGAATGGTTGCATCATGTACTAGGTCACTTGGCTGGACACTTGGAAGAAAGAAATCAAACTCTAGTTTGAAAGTAAAAATGCCAGTTTGAAAAAGTCAAACTGGGACAATGATTTCCAAGTGGGAGAAGAGAAGGAAACCTGGGAAGAGAAGGTTTCCCTTCTCTCCTCCAATCCGGCGGCCAGCAAGGGAGTTGGGGGAGGACTCGGCTAGCCCTAGCCGCCCCTCCCACCTATAAAAGAAAGGGAGGGGGCGCCCCCTCTCCCCCTTAGCCGGCGCCCTCTAAACCCTAGGCCAGCCGCCGCCCCCCTTCTAGATGCGGCTACCCTAGATCTCTTCTAAACCGCTGACTAGCTAAACCCTAGCTGCTGGTTGCTCTAAATCCCTTGGTGCCCTCTATTCCGTAGATCGCCAAGGCCCTCTCTTACTCCACCATACTCGCTTCGGCTTAAGGCGAAGCCCTACGAGATCTCCCCTCTACTTCCGGTACCACGCCGTCGTGCTGCCAGAATCGCGAGGAGAGTGCTACAACCTCCGCTGCCTGCTGGAACAAGGGAGAGGAAGGTCTTCATCGAGTACCGAACGTGTGACCGACTGCGGAAGCGCTGCCGGAACGTAGCGCCGGAAGGATCGTCTACGCGATCTTGAGATCGGCAAGTGTACGACTACATCACCCACGAGAATCTGCTCTCGTTAACCGCTTTGGAATCTTCGAGGGTGAGTTCCTCTATTGACTCGTTGCTACAATCTAGTAGATAGATCTTGGCTTGTTTGTGTGCATGCGATAGAAATTTTTTTGTTTTCCATGCTACGAACCCCTATAGTAACATGGTAACTAAATTAATATAACCTTCTATCAAGTGGTCATAATATGCCTATAACCAGTTAAGTATACCAATATATGCCGTCAATTACTGTTTTTTGTCAAAACATAACCAAAGATCTTGTTGCGATGAAGTCAATGAGAAATCACATCATCAATATGGTTGGTGATTCTTGAGATAACATAATTTTATTTTAATAAGAACTGAGAAAATCTTAGTGATGTCATGATTTTGTATGCATTGTGTGTGTGTGTGAGAGAGATGTGTGTCACAACAACTAGAACCTTGCAAACAATATCATACTACACTCATGATTCTTCTGAGGTTCTTCATCACCATTCTCACCGCCTCAAAAATTCTGTCCAACAACAATTTTTCTTGTAGTTAACTAGAATTTGGAGATATGACTTTTGAAGAGAGGGTCCTGTATTTTGATTAGGATTCACGGCCGCCACAACAAGTATCTTACACATTAAAGAGCGGGTCTGTTGGGGATATGCTATATGGGTATTCTCATAGCATGTCTCTTATCCGACTAACCCGGGTGGCCCATAGTCGGTAGCATGGCCTATGGCCTGCTGGGCGGCCCAGTTAGGTGGATCCAGAAGGGAGGCCCATGCCGGATAAAGGAAGGCTACGGTGGAGTCACCAACGTACCCGGAGCCCTGGCGTGCAAGATACACAAGCCTAGTAATAGACGGTGTAGAACTCTGTAACCTGTTCGGCTAGGACTTTTCCATGTAACCCTAGGACCTGACGACTATATAAGACTGGCCTATGGGAGCCTTTAGGGCATCGTTTTACACACACCTTGCACAGCGAACCGATCTCTGTAACTCGGCGTATTGCCATTATAGTGATTTATAGCAGGAGTAGGATTCCGCCACCGTTGTGGGATCTGAACCTGGGTAAGCTGTGTTACCTCGTACCCGTCAACCGTCCGCCTTACCCCACGTCTCTAAACACGCACTGTGAGTGCCCCTCCATGGCGTACTCGTCGGCAATACCACGCCAGTTGGCGCCCACTGTGGGGCAAGAGGCGCTTCAGGCTCTCCAGCGGGCGAGGACCAAGATCTTCGCGGGAATCGGCGAAACCGTAACCATCGGTCGCGTTCTCTTCTCCGGCAACGTTCCGATCGTCCCCCCCCCTGACGAGTTCTGGATCTCGGCGAAGACGAACCCTACGCGATGTTCGATCGTTCCTATCGGAGACATCCACCTCTTCATCGGCGAAACCGACTCGGGCACTAGTTCCCTGGGAGTCGGAGGAGCATCAAGACCCGCACGGACCGCCTACGGGCAGGATACGTTCACGGAAGGATCGATGTCGGATCTCTCTTCGGAGTTTGCCAGCAAAGATCGAAAAGCATCAAGACCCGCACGGACCGCCTACGGGCAGGATACGTTCGCGGAAGGATCAATGTCGGACCTCTCCTCGGAGTTTGCCGGCAAAGATCGGAAAAATTCAAGGCCCACCCAAACCGCCCCTATGCAGGATATAAAGGTGGACGATCACTGCAAATCCGCCGGTTTCGCCCGTGGGTCTAGACAGCAGAGATCCAAGTTCGTCGGTGTGGTTACCATCTTCGACCTGAGGCGCTGCGTTCAGAGAGAGGGCGAAAACCCCCGCGACTACCTCGCCAGGTGGCTCCGTATACGGGCCGACCTGGCCAACTACCCCAATGATGATGCCATCTATCACTTTGTGGAAGGACTGGACCACGACATGCTTCTCCGACATTCTCTAAGACGGCAACAGGCGTCAGGACGCCTCACCTTCGAAGGCATGGTGAACACCGTAAACAACTACACGGAGGCTGAAGCGGCAACTCAAACAGCGCTTGCGCTCATTGACGGAGCACCTCCGATTCAGCCACCACCACCGCCTCCGGCCGCCATCGTCGCAGCAGCGCCACCACCTCCAGTGCGTCGAGGCCGTTGCACCTCCACCGCCCATCATCGAGGAAGTCCTAGCACCCTACGAATCTGTCATTGACGCGCTTTACGCTGATTTCAGTGCAGATTCCGAGGAGATAGACTTCAGTCCAGAAGAGCTAGACTCTGCTATGCAGGAGATGGAGGAGGAGTACTCGCGCGACGAACAAGCCAATAACATCGTCATGTCCCGAGGGGTGTTTGTCACTATTGGGACAGTGATGGATGAAGACCAGCCCGGGCAAGCTCCGCCTACGTCGCTGGATAAAGTGAAGGGCCACTTATTGCTGCTGACAATGATCGCGCAAGAGTCATGCCTCCTCCGCCTAATCCAGTGCAGCAGCCGCAGGAACTCGGCACCGGTCCGAGCAACAACAACACCGCAAACTTGCCGCCTCCAGCACCTACATCGACAGTAGCCCATGTGACTCCCGCAGATAGAGTGATGTATGGCAATCTCCTCGTCGATCCACTAACTGTTGATCATATCCGGAACGTGACTCAGCTTGACGAGAAGAGCCAGCAACTACTGGAGGAAGCGCAAGCCATCGCGGAGCAAGGCGCTAAACTAGATCGAGATCTGGTCAACACGCAGAAATCCATAGAGAAAGCAAGAGCAATGGAGGCCGAGTACAAGACTCTGCTCCAGCAGCAGAAGGCTAAGAAGGCTCCAGCTCGCGTCATCAACGATCCTGGTGTATGGCGCAACCTAGGATGGGCTCCCTCGAAGCCGGCACAGGACAAGCCATACATTGACAGTGAAGGCAAGAAGGTGATGCCCACCCCACTCCTTAACCTCGCCGTCGCCAAGACCCTTCTGGAGCAGGATAGATCGCCTGAGGCAGTGGAACAGGTCTATGACCTAGTGGCCAAGGCGGTAAAGCAGCAGGAAAAGGCCACCTCTCAGAGGCTTGAGTCCGACCCAGCACTCTGCCGATCTAGCCAGTACAAACCGCCAAGGGAAAGATCTCCTCAGGATGTCGGATCGCGGACGGGTTCATCAGAACAAAGACGGAGGGATGCGCGCAACAGGAAGGATGCTATCCCCATATCCTCCGACCACGGAGAAAGAGCCCAACCTCGCCGCCCATCGCCACCGCCCCGATCCCCCCGACGTCACGAAGACTATAAGGCTCACCATCGTACGGATATGCCCCCACAAAAGCAGTGTGGCATCATCATCCGCGACAACGCGGATCAGACCCGTATGACGGAAAGCACAACGAAGGACATACGAGCAGGTCGCGCCATGACCCTCCGCGTCCGACAAGCAACCGCGACAGGCGCGAAGTGTCGTAGGAGGGTAACAGCAAGAAGGCTAACCCACCGCCACCTCTGCCTCCGTCGCCGCCAAGCAGTCACCATGGAGGAGGGGGTCCGCGTCGTTCACGCAGCCCATCCCCTGTTGACAAAAAGAAGAAGAACCCGGAGCCATATGATGCACGTTCACGGATCGATAAGATCCACGAGGCCCGGGAAGGACCATACCTAGGACCACGTTGCTTTGGACCTGGGATACGGTCCGCAACTTACCCCAAAGGATTCCGGATTGACAAGACCATCAAGCCCTATGACGGCACCGCCAAGCCTGCCACATGGTTGCAGGACTACGGCAACGCGGTGGAGATTGCCAGAGGTAACCCCAACGTCGCCATCAAGTACCTCCCGTTAATGTTGGCGGGCACGGCCCGTCAATGGATCGACGACTTGCCGGAGAAATCTATCTACAACTGGCTGGACATGCAGGAAGCCTTCACCAAAAACTTTGAGGGTACATACAAGCGTCCCTGCACTGTGGGCGATCTACAGCGGTGTGTGCAAGAGAAAGACGAGACATCTCGCGCCTACCTCTCCCGCTGGCTGGATATGAAGAATTCTTGCGCAGGAGTGCACGCCCAGACCGCCATGGCCGACTTCATCAATGGGTTGGAAAGGGGCACGTTACTCCGACATAAGCTGAAGCGCTTGCAGGACAATCATCAGCTTGACTTGAATCAGATGATTCAGTTAGCTAGTGAGTTCATAGCTGCCGCCGACGACGCTCGTGGCTCTTTGCCGGCAACGTCCGTTCCAACTCAAGCTCGGAGAAACAGCAGTGCAAAGCGGAAAACCGCTCTAGAAGAAAAGCAATCTACCGACATGGCCGCCATGACTTTTGCAGGACGAGGAGAAGGCGGACAACGTGGCCGAGGAAGGGGAGCAGGCCGTGGGCAGCAGCGAGGAAGTGAAAGCAACTCGGCGCCGCTCCGCGTTCCCCAAACCTACGAAGAGTACCGCGATATGTCGTGCCTCGTACACCTCGATGCCAACGGTAAGGCCACCCATACCAATCGACACTGCAAGTTCGTCAACGACCTCAAGGAAGACCCGGAGTCCGGCTATAAGAGAAGTCGGAAGAACAGACCGCGAGGCAAGGGCAAGGGGAAGAAAAAGGAGGAGGAGTCCAAGGATTCAAGTGACATGGACGAGGACGTTGACCCCAAGAACGCCGCCAAGAGCGACGACAAAGGCAAGAACCGCTTCGCTAAGAAGGCCCCAGTCTACCACACTTTCCTTGGCACCCCCACCGTCCGACAACAGAAGACCTCGTTAAGGATCCTGATGGCTACTCTCCCCCCAGTCCCCCAGTACCTGCGCTGGTCGGAAGTTCCAATCACTTGGGACAGGACGGACCACCCAGACCTTGTGCCCACAGAGAACCAGTACGCCATGGTCATCAACCCATTGATTGATGGCGTGGAGTTCACCAAGTGCATGGTGGATAGTGGAAGCAGCATCAACATTATGTACCTGGATACACTGCAGAAGATGAACTTGATGGAGGCAAACCTAAGGCGGACTAACACCGTGTTCCATGGCGTAGTTCCTGGACGGGAGGCTCGGTCCCTTGGGTGCATCACACTTCAGGTAACCTTTGGCGACGTTAATAATTACCGCCAAGAGCGCATGACCTTTAAGGTGGTCCCCTTCAAGAGCGTGTACCACGTCATATTTGGCCGCGACATATTTCACACGTTCATGGCCAAGCCATGCTTAGTCTACAACAAGCTCAAGATACCCGGACCGAACGATGTCATCACCGTATCCGGAAGCTTTACCAAGGCAAGGGACTGCGAGATCAATGAAGCAGCCGTTGCAGAAGCTGTCCTCTACAGCGAAGAATTCAAGGAGATCCAGAGCAAGGTCAATGACTCAGAGATGCCCGCGTCGAAGAAGCAAATATCGGACTCAAAGATCCAGAGCAAGGTCACTGAAAATGAAGGATAAAAATGTTCCTCACTATCTAGGTCAATTCTGTGATGGTTTTCATCAACCACGTTGAATGTATAATTGCATATTGGGTTCTCCATAGTAGTGGACAATATCCAAAGTTTGCTTTGTTATGTTGTTTCTTGAGCGATGTGTCATGTTTGTATGTGAACTTTTGATAGGTGATAGATGTGTGTTCTGCCGATATTATCAAACAAATTCAGAAGTTTTCAATGCCGTTTACATTGGCCCGATCATTGATTAGAATAATCCAGATAATGTGCCTAGTGCATCCAATAATCCAATATGTCGGTTTCACCGATGATGCAGGTGACAGGTGATGACAAGGAAAATAGGTGTATTGATGTCCTGCTGGAGCCACAACCTCTATGCCACACTGTTCATGATCACCCATCCTTTCGGCGGAATGTACGCAACTTCAATGGTCCTTACACCTCTCACTCCCAACGGTCAAGTATTTCAACAACACAACTCCCATTTTACCATCCCCTCATCTAAGACAACCACTAGATTGTTAGTAGTAGCGCGTTTGAGCGATGATTTGTGATACAATTTTGGTTCTTGATGGAAAGTTTGATGGTAGGCTATCGAGTCACACACAGTTTTATTGCTTATCAATATGAAAACACATAGATGCAATGCGCATGCTCTTTAATATCAAGTGATTCAAGATTATAGCTACATTTTTCTGGAGATGGGAAAAATGCATGTGTTATTCAGTTCACCCACCATCTGTTTATACACATGGCTTAACTTTAACATGGAAGTACTTCTCGAAAAAAATATGGATGAAAAATGTAAGTACACACATATATTAGTTAGTCCCAAGATGGTACAATAGTTTGGTGAACTTTTTCATCGAGAGGGCACATTTATGTGCCTGAATTTTCCACCACATGTTACATTATTGCATTAATTTCTAAATAGAGGATTTCAAAAGGATTTATCTCATAAACCGAGTAGTGACCATTTCGATGGTTGAGTTTGTTTCGATGAGGCTTTCAAAACAAGATGACATATTATTATGTTTTGATGTTTTCTTTAATCCTGTTGCTAGACAATAGTACCGCGGTTGTCATGTTAGTAGTGAAAAATTCCCACACCAAATAGTATATAGTTACCAAGTAATATGTTTTGCGTTTTTTGACATCGCAATAATTTTTGTAGAGATAGGAAGTGACAACAACCAATAAAACTACCTAACATCAATATCATGCAAGTCTTAGGTCGGTGCAGTGTGATGTATGGTAACATGGTAACTAAATTAATATAGTATTCTAATCAAGTGGTTATAATATGCTTATAACCTGTTTAAGTATATGATTATGAGCTCTTTTATATGCTGTCAATTATTGACAAAAGAAGTTGCAAAACATAACCAAAGATCTTATTGCGACGAAGTCAACAAGAAACCATACCAATATGGTTGGCAATTCCTGAGATAATTGAATTTTATTTTAAGAATTGATAGAATCTTAGTGATGTCATGATTTTGTATGCATTTTGTTAAAGGGAGAGAGGAGTGCTGCAACAACATAGAACATGCAGCCACTATCATACTACACCCATGATTTTTTTGAGGTTCGTCGTCACCGTTCTAATTGGCTAAAAATTTGAGCTACAACAACTTTTCTTGTAGTTAATTGGAATTTGGAAGTATGGATTTTGACAGGAGGGCCATGTATTTTTATAGCATTCATGGCCGCCGTAAGTTGATTACCGTTTCATTGAAAATGAAGAAAACCATTGTTCCTCAAAACCCCTTATGGAATCGAGTACATATTGGAGTTTTTACAAGTGATTAAGTGGTTTAGAACATTTACAAACGTCAACTCATGTTTTAGAAAACAACCAGTACAAGACTACATGTCCGTATATGTTTGAGCTTATTTTTCTGAACCACTAATAAGACTTGGGTTAGGTGTAATAAACATGGATGATCCTTATTGCCCATGGACGGCACCACTGCTGCAGTTATATGATTCTCAACAGCCTTGAAGGCACAATCATTTTTTCTTTATCAATCTTTGTTCCTTTGTGAGGATTCTCTTGAGGATGAACTTGCTACGAACAAAGATCTCATCCAGTCGGCTCTCCACTTGGAAGATAATTTTTCTTCTTGCTGGGGTGGATTGATAGATCGCGATATGTTTATAGAGTTAAACAATGAGGGTTTGATTGGTAGGCTGCACATATTCAAAACATGTCCTAGGGAGCCAAATATAGGATGATTGGATAATTAGTTTCCCTCCGTGTTGTGGCACGTGCACGCCTCAAAGCACTCCATGTCTAGGCCCAAAGGGAATGGTTGAATCGGAAGTTTCCCTAGAGCCAGACCCTGTGGAACGTAGAGAGGGCCTTACCCTACACGCGTGGGAAAGGAGCGCCAGATGCCGCGTCGCTTCGGGAACACCCTCCATAAAATCCAGTCACCACCCACTCCTTCGTCTCACTCTACCCCAAATATTGTCGGTAGTTCATCCGCCAACGGCAACATGCAAAGGCGATGGCAGAAAGATCCATCCATCTCTGCGTCTTCCCATCTCTGTTGCATCGACGTCGACTAGGCACGTGCGTCCGTGACAAGAACTATGTCGTGCCTGCGGTTCGACCTTCTATGACTTGTCAATGGCTTTAAGGCCTACAAACACCTTAACCAATGTTTTTTTTACTATAGATCTGATCGTATATACACTACAAAAATACTCCCATACCCGGCGGATTTTTGGGATGACATAACCGAAAATAACCGGCAAAAGTTGGTTACGCGGCGGATGGGCTGTCACGGCACCATTTTGTCATGGCGGCCAATTATACGCTTGGACACACATGGTATCGGCAGATTGCGGTGTCGTGGTCGGTGTCCGGGTAGGCCAGCGCATTGTAACACCGCAATAGATCAATGGAGGCATATATTAGTGTGTCGTTTATTGTAGTGCCGCAACAGAGTGTGTTCCACGTTATCGACTAGTCAACTAGCACACGTTGACTGGTTATGTGCTGGTCTCACTGACTGGTGTGACCTACCACGTCCAAACTATTTTGTTTTCTATTATATACTCTACATCCACATCCACACACCCCTTTCTACATGTTTCACTAACGCACGGAGGGGACTGTAGAGGCGGCTGCCGGCGGCGACATCGAGATGCAGAATCCTCCAGGTGCTGAGCGCGAAGGCGGGGGCGAGATGCAGAATCCTCCAGGTGCTGAGCGTGAAGGCGGGGGCGAGATGCAGCATCGTGGACGTGTTTAGGATGGCGGCGAAGTCCGTTCTTATGTAATTTAATTTCATATTTTTTATCTTCTATATCTGAAATACTAATTTGGGGTTTTCTCGATCAGGGCATGGTGCTGAGGCGGATCGATTTGAAAGTAGATGGGTGGAACCGACATCTTCAAATCGAACTCCGATCTACTTTACAATTGCGGCCTACGGCCGCATTGCCTAATCGCATACGAGGGCGTGAAAACCGGCCGCAAGTTCTTCGGGTGTCACCACGAGCAAACGAAGTGCGATTTCGTCGTTTATGTTGATAAAGAACACTCGTCCGAGCTGGAACGTGTGTTGGTGGTCTTGTGGAAGGACACCGTCCACAACTTGTCTGAATTGTTCGACTCCAACTATGAGAAAATGGTGATGCAAGTGAAGAAAGAATCATAGGACGAGGTGGCTCCTGCGATAAACACGATTAAGTCAATGTGCGCGTTTGTGGCCGACACGCTAGAGCCGCTTGCGGAAACTCTAAATTAACTTACTTATAAGTAATATAACTTTTCAATTTTTAGAAAGCAATATGTAAAACACTTGTGTGTATTTTCAGCCTTGTCCCGCCAACTAAATAAGCAGCGACTCACCGTACTTCTCGAACGACAAACTTTGTGCCATATCGGATGGCATCTACCATACAAAAGAAATCTCGTGAGCACCATCTTGAATGCAGAGGATGAGAGACTTGAAGGGTTCCGGTGCCTCTCATCCCCAATAAGCAACTATATATTGCAGCAACATAACTGCCGTTTCAACAACCATTCTGTTTGAATACCAACCGGATCAACGGACACAACTTGGTTTTTGAAGGAAAGTTTGATTGTAAGCTATGGAGTTAGGCCCAGTTTACCTAGCTACTTGTTAATATGAAAACATCGTAGATGCACGCAGTGTGGATGCTCTTTTATATATATCCACTGATCCAAGAATAGAGACGCAGCTTGCTTGAGACCGAGAAAAGTGCATGTGTATTATATTCAGTTCGCCCATCATTCATTTGTTATGCACTTTAAAATGGAAGACGTGCTTACATGCAAATAGAATTACTCCTTCCGTCTCAAAATAGATATCTCAGATTTATCAAACTTTGAATGAATCTAGACACTATTTAGTATGTAGATTTATCTAAATTTTAGAAAACTTGAGACATCTATTTTAAAACGGAGGAAGTAATATCAGAAGAAGTCTAAGTCGCACGCATACACTGTTTAATCCTACGGCATAGAGGGTATAGTACAACCATTTGGGCGCAGTACCCTATCACAACACCATTGCAATGTTGAGATACTGCTGTACCAGATTTTTAGTTTGTAACATCACTACCTAACAACCGAGACATATAAATAAAATGGGAAGTAAGATAATGTTCGGCGACGAGTTTGACATACGCTCGGTGCAACTCGATTTTGGTGCCAGTTCCATTTCATTAGGAAAACCCGTATAACAAAGATCAAAGCAATAAATATATGTTCCATTTCATACATTAGGAGAACCCACACAGCAAAGATCAGAGTAATAATGTAAAAATCTTCTGTTCTTTCGATCATGGATCAATGCTAACTTTTTTTTTGAGAACACAGTACAATACATACGTTCACAAACACGCACGTACACTCACCCTCTATGTAACAGCTAAAGCATCCTAATCGTTGTGTGTCTTTTGATTTCTTTCGTAGTCTCTTGCTTCCTCCCCACTTCTGAAATTAGGAGAGCACAACTAGTCAGGACCAGATGGGCAGAGTACGAAGCTCGCTGGACTCCTTGCACCATGCACTTGCCTTGTGCATCTCTTCCTATACCACTCCATGGCTCCAAGACCACTCCCTTGCATCTTCCGGGTGCCGGAGCACTCAAGCATGGGAGGAACCCCATGGCATGTTGCAGAGGCTGACCGTGTCGGGTCTGCCAAGAACAAGCCTAGAAATCAGGGGGTCGGGAGAAAGGAGTAGCAAGGAGAGAATAGATTCAACCATTTCAGCATCGGCTACTAATCCAACATGGCAATCAAAATCGGTGAACCATGCCAATTTCAGTAGATCCGGCTAAAAACCAGGATGAGGGGAGATATAATCAGTTAGTATTGGAGTTAATTGTTCCAAAAATAGGTTGGGGAAATTTGTCCAAAAGTAATAGTTTAGTGTGTTAAGCATACTGCACTAAGGGGGTGGTGCCATGGTGCACGCTAAAGGCCATGCACTACAGGAAACAGGCCAGGTGACGACGGCCAGATCCCGTCGGCGTAGGCTGCGCCGACGGTTGCCGTCGGCGTACGACCCCGTAGGTGTAGCATGTTTGCCCGTCGGCGTAGAGGATACCGTCGACGTAAAGGATGTGGGACCCACATCATACGGTTGACGGCCGTTTGTCCTAGCGGCAGCTACGCCGACGGCATTGCCGTCGCCTATCTTTTTTCAATTTTTTTAAATTTTTTTTCCATTTTTTTGTTTTTGTTTTTGTTTTGAATTATTAATCTCACAAGCATTTTTTAATTATTTGACTCATTAATCTCACAAACATTTTTTTAACTCTAAGTATAATTAATTTCTAGTTAAATTATACTAATGTTTAAACTTCTCCATCGGTCACCCATCCTAGCACTACTTCAGCCCCAGCACGTTTAACTTATCTGTTCCTTCTAGATAAGTTTCCAATCAGGAAACTAGACCTTACTGATAATATTACTATATCAATCCTATTAACCCTTGGAGGATGGTATCACGCATCTTTATTTTTAAATTTTCAAACATTTATTTAAGAAAACAACAATGAATAAGTAATAATAATCTTGAATTCAAATTAAAATAAAACAAATTTTATTTATTTTGCCTTTTTCTATTTAATATTGAATAATTCACAACTACAAATCCGTAAATCGTAATTCGACAAATAATATATCCAAATCAATCAGAAAAATAAGAGGAATCCAAATATGGCGTTCCTATCATATATTTAATTATGTATCATACCTTTTTAACACTAGAACAACCGAAACTATGTTAGGATTCATGAAACACCCTTTTTTGCACTCGAAAAAAAGGAAAATGGCTTATTGGTGCGACGAAAAACAAAATTTGAAGTGGATCTCTAATGAAATATAATATTGTGAGTCTAAAAATGATTTTTGAAAAATGTGATATTATCATTTTGAAACTTTCATTTGGTGGTTGCTTCACAAAAACACCTCGTTTTTTGCACTCGAAAAATGAAAAATGACTTTTCGATGCGACAAAAAGGAAAACTTGCTCCTGCAATATTGTTCACCATCTCATGATACACATGCGTGCACAATATAGACATATTATCGCAAACTATACCGCGATTCTAGCAATAACATTCGTCATTTGACCTGAAATCCAGAAAACCTCGATTGAGATAGGTCATTTGTGAAGGTTTTTTTGAGACTCAATGAATATACCAAGTATGGTATTTTCCATACAACTATGTCATATAATATGACACCACGCGAAGGTTTTTTATTGTTTCGATCGTTTTTGAATTTTTATACCCATTTCGAACTATCGTCAAACTTTCTAAATCGAGGGGCATGAAGATTCTTAGCTCGGGGCTGAGCCTCACTAAACTTGCATTAGATCTCTGATGAAATAGCATATTGTGAACCTAAAAATGATTTTTTCAAAAAAAACATGAGCATCATGTCATGTACCTATAGTTCAAATCTAACTCATTTCCTACCGATTCGGCAGGAATTTATCTTTTTCACGAGGGATGGATGGAAAGGTTTGAGATATCTGTTGGAGATATGCCCTAGAGGCAATAATAAATATAGTTATTATTATATCTTTGTGTTTATGATAAATATTTACATTCATGCTATAATAGTATTAACAAGGAAACATTAATACTTGTGTGATTTGTAAACTGAAATAGAGTCCCTAGTAAAGCCTCTTTATAATACTAGCTTGTTGGTTAGTAAATGATTATGGTTTCCCTATCATTAACATTGAGATGTTATTAAAAACAAGATCATATCTTTAGGAGAATGATATGGTGGACATACTCCTATAGATAAGCGTAGCATAAAGATCAAGTCATTTTAATAGTTCAATTGCTATATGCTTTCTGATACATAGTAACCTAATTCCTTCGACCATGAGATCATGCATATCACCTTCACCGGAAGGATGCTTTGATGACATCAAACACCACATCGTAACAGGGTGGCTATAAAGGTGGCATTGAGTGTTCGGGAAGTATTGGTTGAGACACATGGATCAAGAGTGGGATTTGTTCATCCATATGACAGATAGATATATTCTGGGCTCTCTCGGTGGAATGTCATCCAATTAGCTTGCAAGCATGTGACTGGCTCACAAGGGATCACATATCATGGGAACGAGAAAAGAGTACTTATCGGTAACAAGGTTGAACTAGGTATGCAGAGATACCGACGATCATAACCTCGGATAAGTAAACTATCGTGAGACAAAGGGAAATTGGTATCGTGTGTAAGTGGTTCATTCGATCGCAAAGTAATCGTAGAAATATGTGGGAGCCATATGAATTTCCAGATTCCTCTATTGGTTATTGTTCGGAGAAGTGTCTCGATCATGTCCGCATAATTCACGAACCGTAGGGAGACACACTTAAGGATTCGACGTTGTTTGAGTAGTTATGGAATGATGAGTAAGAGACCGAATGTTTTTCGTAGTCTCGGATGGGATCCGGGATATCACGAGGAGATCCGGAATGGTCGGGAGAATAAGATTCATATAAGGAAAGTCCTGTTTTGTGGTTGGAGAATGGATCCGGTGTTTTCATCGGGAATGTTCTAGAAGGTTCCGGAATGTCCGGCACTCCGGAGGGGAAGGGTACATGAATGTGTCATAACAAGTTGGAATGATTGCATCATGTACTAGGTGTCATCGCTGAACAAAATAAAGAGTTAAATCAAATCCTAGTTTGAAAAGTCAAAACGCCAATTTGAAAAGTCAAACGGCTATTTTGTGAGGTGGAGGGAGAGTAGGAAACCTACTTGGGGAGGAGTTCCCTCCCTCCACCGCCGGCCCACTTGGAGACCGAGTTGGGGAGGGACTCCCCTCCCCTTGGCGCGCCCCCTCCACCTATATAAGGAGGGGCAGGGCTGCCCCTCCAAGCACACAACACCACGCCCCGCAAACCCTAATCCTAGTTGCCGGCGCCGCCACCTCCTGCTGCTGCCACCGCCTAGGGCAAGCCGCCGCCGCCTTGGCAAACCCTAGCCGCCGGCCTTGCTCCTCCTTGGTGCGTCTAAACCCTAGATCGTCGAGGCTCTCTCTCATAGTCCACCATACTCGCTCCGGCTTAAGGCGAAGCCCTGCGAGATCTCCCCTTTACTTCCGGTACCACGCCGTTGTGCTGCCGGAATCGCGAGGAGAGTGCTACAACCTCCGCTGCCTGCTGGAACAAGGGAGAGGAAGGTCTTCGTCGAGTACCGAACGTGTGACCGACTGCGGAAGCGCTGCCGAAACGCAGCGCCGGAAGGATCGTCTACGCGATCTCGAGATCGGCAAGAGTACGACTACATCATCCACGATAATCCGCTCTCGTTAAACACTTTGGAATCTTCGAGGGTGAGTTATTCCATCGACTCGTTGCTACAATCTAGTAGATAGATCTTGGCTTGTTTGTTTGTATGCGGTAGAAAATTTTTGTTTTCCATGCTACGAACCCCTACAATATCCAGGTTGGAAATTGTCCATTCAATATGGTCTAGTATTTTTAAAAAATGTGGTATAATCATTTTGAAACTTTCATTTGGTGGTTGCTTCAGAAAAACACCTTGTTTTTTGCACTCAAAAAATGAAAAATGGCTTTTCGGTGCGACAAAAAGAAAAACTTCCTCCTGCAACATTGTTCACCATCCCATGATACACATGTGTGCACAATATGAACACATTATCGCAAACTATACCACGATTCTAGCAATAACATTGGTCATTTAACCTGAAATCCAGAAAACCTCGATTGAGATAGGTCATTTTGTTAAGGTTTTTTTGAGACTCAATGAATATACCAAGTCTGATATTTTTTCATGCAACTATGTCATATAATATGACACCACGCGAAGGTTTTTCATTGTTTCAATCGTTTTTGATTTTTTTATGCCTATTTCAAACTATCGTCAAACTTTCCAAATCGAGGGGCATGAAGATTCTTAGCTCGGAGCTGAGCCTCACTAAACTTGCATTAGATCTCTGATGAAATAGCATATTGTGAACCTAAAAATGATTTTTTCAAAAAATCATGAGCATCATATCATGTACCTGTAGTTCAAATCTAACTTGTTTCCTATCGATTCGGCAGGAATTTATCTTTTTCACGAGTGATGGACGGAAAGGTTTGAGATACCCAGGTTGGAAAATTGTCCATTCAATATGGTCTAGTATTTTCAAAAAATATGGTATTATCATTTTGAAACTTTCATTTGGTGGTTGCTTCACAAAAACGCCCTGTTTTTTGCACTTGAAAAATAAAAAATGGCTTTTCGGTACGACGAAAAGGAAAACTTCCTCCTGCAACATTTTTCACCATCCCATGATACACATGCGTGCATAATATAGACACATTATCGCAAACTATACCGCGATTCTAGCAATAACATTGGTCATTTGACCTGAAATCCAGAAAACCTCGATTGAGATAGGTCATTTTGTGAAGTTTTTTTGAGACTCAATGAATATACCAAGTATGGTATTTTTCCATGCAGCTATATCATATAATATGACACCACGTGAAGGTTTTGCATTGTTTCGATCGTTTTTGAATTTTTATGCCCATTTCAAACTATCGTCAAACTTTTTAAATCGAGGGGCATGAAGATTCTTAACTCGGGTCTGAGCCTCACTAAACTTGCATTAGATCTCTGATGAAATAGCATATTGTGAACCTAAAACTGATTTTTGCAAAAAATCATGAGCAACATATCATGTACCTGTTGTTCAAATCTAACTCATTTCCTACCGATTCGGCAGGAATTTGTCTTTTTCACGAGAGGTGAACGAAAAGGTTTGAGATTCATAGGTTAGAAAATTGTCCATTAAATATGGTCTAGTATTTTTGAAAAATGTGGTATTATCATTTTGAAACTTTTTTTAGATGGTTGCTTCACAAAACACCCCGTTTTTTGCACTTGGAAAATGAAAAATATGTTATACGAAAGTATTTGTATTTTTTATGTATTTTCTTGAATAAAAATATATAATATTTTAGTTTATATAGATAGATCTTATTTTTCTGCAAATTTTGATATATTATATGTATTTTTCTAAATTTAAATGATTTAGTTATGATTTTTCTAAGATTAATGTGGCAAAAAAAAAAATAGCTACGCCGACGGCTTTGCCGTCGGCATAGGTCTGAAACCGTCGGCGTAGACTTGACGCCGTTAGCCCAATAGGCTACACCGACGGTCCTATTTACGCCGACGGCGGCCGTCGGCCTATTTATTCTATGCCAACGGCAAAACTAGGCCGACGGTCCCGACATTTTACCGTCGGCGTATAAAAAGGCCGTCAGCCTATTTGGTTATTCCCGTAGTGATGTACAGTCAGAAATTGTGGAGGGACACCTCCAACTACCAAATATCTGTTGCGGTATTAATTAAATCGGATGGATGATTCGTCAAAAAAACAGTTTCAAATCCGAGACACCTTTCAGTAACCTCGTCTCAGTGAGTCGAAACGGAGTCAATTTTCCAAAACCGCCTTGGATGGACGGTTGCGGATATGATTTCCCATAGTAGCGGATAATATTGACGGTTCTATTTGTTATTTTTGTTGCTCGAGTTAAGAGTTGAATTTGGATGTGAATCTCCTAGACATAACTACATGGGAGATGAATTCAGAAGTTTTCTATATTGTAGAAGAAATTGCTAAGTATTCACCATCGTTTATATGGCGCCTAATCCATCATTGAGTACAACAATACACCTAAAATCGCTAGTGCATCCAAAACGTCGGTCGGT
This sequence comes from Avena sativa, assembly GCA_916181665.1. NCBI lineage: Eukaryota > Viridiplantae > Streptophyta > Magnoliopsida > Poales > Poaceae > Avena > Avena sativa. Next base: position 295,237,601 of record OV702296.1, read on the forward strand.
TCCATTGATGATGCATGTGACTGAAGGACTGGTTATGCTGAGAAGACTAGACGTAATGACAGTCTGCAGGAGCGACAAACTTTCTTCCATCATATGGCATATAACTTTAACTTACGGAGGAAAAAAAAATTAGCACCAATATTTGTCGCTTAAGGGCAGAGACTTCAAGGGTTCCGACACCTCTCATCCAAAATGTGCAATTACTCTAGCAACACAACTCCCCCTTTAACATTCCTTCTCTTTAAACACCAACAAAATCATCAGATGCAGCGTGCTTTTTTTTGAGAGAGACAGATGCAGCGTGCTTGAGCAATGGTTGATGAATAGTTTTGGCTCTTGAAGGAAATAAAGTTCGATAGTAAGCTATCGATTTAGACAAAGTTTACATGCTTGTCAATATGAACTATGAAGACACATAGATACGTGCTCTTTTATAGCCAGTGTTCCAAGAATAGGAACGCAATTTAATAGAGATGGAGAAACGTGCATGTGTATTCAGTTCATGTCCATCCATTGGACTGTCCATTTAAAAGGATATAAGTAATCATTCAGATTTATGGAACATAACATGATAAAAGATAATCCATCAAAGTCTCAATGCTTTGAGAAAGAAATCCAAGAAGTTGAATAAAAATGTTTGGTACATATATTATGAAAACGAATTAGCTATGAGATATGTCAAAAGGACATTAAAATAATTTTCAGGATTATGTGTTAGACACAAACCTAAAAAAATTCGATAAAGTATGGACATTTCAAAGAGTTGAAAATAAAACATAACTTGACTCATTTTCAGAAAGATCTAAAAGTGGGAGTACAGTTTTTTAATTATGTGATAAATCATTTGAACTATCAGAAATTCTAAAGATATTTATAAGACTTAGGCCATGTCATTGGTGATTTGCACAAACATTTATAGTGAAAAGATAATTTGCAAATATCTTTGAATGGAAAGTCATGCTTGAAAGGATTTTTTGCAAGAATCAATTATGAAATTTATGAGCAAATAGAGACATGCATAATGTCAATCAATGGTTGCAGTTTTGCTAAAGTGTTAACGGAAACAATAGATAACTCCAAGTTTGGATTATAAATAGGCAGTGGATTAAAGTCCAGATTCATGTTGTGCTAAGCGAATACTTTCTAAAGTTCAAATATAATAAAGAGTACAATCACACACAAAAGGGCTACATTTAGGGAATTATGGTATGCCATATTGTTTTTGGTATTTCAAATATCTGCTTGCTCGCATCAATGGTGGCTAGGAATTAATTTGGGGATGAAAATCTACTATGTTCCTACTCTTACATGGCATTTATAACCGGGGATTTTTTATAAGAGGTATTTTATGTTGGAGATATGCCCTAGAGGCAATAATAAATGTAGTTATTATTATATCTTTGTGTTTATGATAAATGTTTATATTCATGCTATAACAATATTAGCCAGGAAACATTAATACTTGTGTGATTTGTAAACTTAAATTAGAGTCCCTAGTGAAGCCTCTTCATAATACTAGCTTGTTGGTTAATAGATGATTGTGATTTCCCTATCATGAACATTGAGATGTTATTAACAACAAGATCATATCATTAGGAGAATGGTATGACGGACATATTCCTATAGATAAGCGTAGCATAAAGATCAAGTCATTTTAATAGTTCAATTGTTATAAGCTTTCTGATACATAGTAACCTAATTCCTTCGACCATGAGATCATGTTTATCACCATCACCGGAAGGATGCTTTGATGACATCAAACACCACACCGTAACTGGGTGGCTATAAAAGTGGCATTGAGTGTTCGGAAAGTATGGGTTGAGACACATGGATCAAGAGTGGGATTTATCCATCCATATGACAGATAGATATACTTTGGACCCTCTCGGTGGAATGTCATCCAATTAGCTTGCAAGCATGTGACTGGCTCACAAGGGATCACATACCACGGGAACGAGAAAAGAGTACTTATCAGTAACGAGGTTGAACTAGGTATGCAGAGATACCGACGATCAAAACCTCGGATAAGTAAACTATCGTGAGACAAAGGGAAATTGGTATCGTATGTAAGTGGTTTATTCGATCGCAAAGTAATCGTAGAAATATGTGGGAGCCATATGAATTTCAAGATTCCTCTATTGGTTATTGATCGGAGAAGTGTCTCGATCTTGTCCGCATAATTCACGAACCGTAGGGAGACACACTTAAGGATTCGATGTTGTTGAGTAGTTATGGAATGATGAGTAATAGACCGAATGTTGTTCGGAGTCTCAGATGGGATCCGGGATATCACGAGGAGATCCGGAATGGTCCAGAGAATAAGATTCATATAAGGAAAGTCCTGTTTCGGAGTTGGGGAATGATTCTGGTGTTTTCACCGGAAATGTTCTAGAAGGGTCCGGAAGGTCCGGCACTCCGGAGGGGAAGGGTACATGAATGTGTCATGACAATATGGAATGGTTGCATCATGTACTAGGTAACATGGCTGGGCAAAATAAAGGGAGAAATCAAATCCTAGTTTGAAAGTCAAACGCCAATTTGAAAAAGTCAAACGACAAGTTTGCTTGGTGGAGGGAGAGTAGGAAACCTACTTGGGGAGGAGTTCCTCTCCCTCCACCCGTCGGCCAAGGAGGCCGACTTGGGGGAGGACTCCCTCCTCCCAAGCCGCGCCCTCCCACCTATAAAAGGAGGGGCAGGGCTGCCCCTCTCCCTTACACCCAACACACCCCAAACCCTAACCCTAAGCCGCCGGCGCCACCACCCCCTGCTATCGCCACCGCCTAGGGCACCACCAACTCGCCGAGTTGGGGTGATCCCAAACCCTAGCCTCCGGCTACACTCTCCCCTTGGTGACTTCTAAACCCTAGATCGCCAAGGCCTCTCTCATAGTCCACCATACTCGCTCCGGCTTAAGGCGAAGCCCTGCGAGATCTCCCCTCTACTTCCGGTACCACGTCGTCGTGCTGCCGGAATCGCGAGGAGAGTGCTACAACCTCCGCTGCCTGCTGGAACAAGGGAGAGGAAGGTCTTCATCGAGTACCGAACGTGTGACCGACTACGGAAGCGCTGCCGGAACGCAGCGCCGGAAGGATCGTCTACACGATCTTGAGATCGGCAAGAGTACGACTACATCACCCACGAGAATCTGCTCTCGTTAACCGCTTTGGAATCTTCGAGGGTGAGTTCCTCTATCGACTCATTGCTACAATCTAGTAGATATATCTTGGCTTGTTTGTTTGCATGCGGTAGAAATTTTTTGTTTTCCATGCTACGAACCCCTACAGTGGTATCAGAGCCGTATCTATATGTAAATCTGTTGCACGAGTAGAACACAATGGTCATTGTGGGCGGTGGTGCTTTTATTATCAATTGCTTCTTGTGTACTTTGCATATTGCGGTATAATGGGATGAAGCGGCCCGAGCTAACCTTACACGACATCGTTCATGAGACTTGCTCCATGCTCAACATGCAACTTGTATTGCATAAGTGGCTTTGCGGGTGTCTGTCTCTCCCATCATAGTATAGATCCAATTTACAACGGGCACTTGATAGTTCAAGCATCAACGTTGTGGTTCTTGTTCGTAAGTTAGAGCGACACTTATTGAAAGCCCCAAACCACGTAAAATATGCAAAGAAAATTAGAGGCGTCTAACTTTGTTTTGAAGGGGTGTGCTGTGATGTGATATGGCCATGATTGTGATTATATTTGATGTATGCAATGTTCCTTATTATAAGTTGGCAACCGGCAGGAGCCATATGGTTGTCTTTAAATTCTGTTAAGACCCGCGTGTCTATTCAAAGTAGTTGTAATAGTTGAAGCTGGTGGACGACAACCATGGAACGACGTCATTGACCTTGATGCAATTCCGGTGATGATGGAGATCATGTTCGTGCTTGAAGATGGAGATTGGAAGCACAAAGAAGAAAGGCCATATCATATCACATATTATGAATTGCATGTGATGTTAATCCTTTATGCATCTTGTATTGCTTAGTTAACGACGGTAGCATTATAAGATGATCCCTCAAGCCCACAAATTTCAAGTTTTAAAGTGTTCATCCTTAGTAAGCACCGTTGCTAAAGCTCGTTGTTTCGAAGCACCACGTGATGATCGGGTGTGTTAGATTCTGCGAGTGTATACAACGTGAGCAAGCCAGATTTGCTCATGCAGAATCTAAGGTTTGATCATGATGAGCCTAGCATGTACAGACATGGTCTCGGAACACGGATCACCGAAAGGTAAAGCATGAGTCATATAGTAGATATGATGAACATGTTGATTGTTCACCATTGAAGCTACATCAACTCTCGTGATGATCGGTTTTGATGTGGTGGATTTGGTTCATGTGATCACTAAAACAATGTGAGGGATATTGTTTTGAGTGGGAGTTCACCTAGATTAATTTAACTATTAATTAGAACTCAATTTGTCATAAACTTAGTCTAAACTATTGCAAATATGTTGTAGATCAATGGCAGCCCCTACCATCAATTTTAATGCGTTCCTAGAGAAAGAAAAGTTGAAAAACAATGGAAGCAACTTCGCGGATTGGTTCCGCAATTTGAGGATTGTCCTCAATGTTGGTAATTTGACCTATGTGCCAGATGCACCGCTGGGTGACCCGCCTGCAGCGGATGCTACTGATGAGGTAAAGAATGTTTTCCTCGCTCGGAAGAATCAGTACTCCACAGTTTAGTGTGCTATCTTGTATGGTTTGGAATCGGAGCTTCAGAAAAGGTTTGAGAACCATGACCCACATGATATTGTCCGTGAACTCAAAATGATATTTGAGGCTCACGCGGCAGTTGAGAGTTATGAGGCTTCTGAAAAGTTCTTTAACTACAAGGTGGAAGAGGGCAGCTCCGTTAGTGAGCATGTGCTTAAGATGTCTGGGCACGCAAACAAACTCCAAAGTTTGGGTATAGTGATTCCTAATTCTTTGGGGATTCACCGTGTCCTCGAATCACTACCACCAAGTTACAAGAACTTTGTGATGAACTACAATATGCAAAACATGGACAAGACATTGCCAGAACTCTTCTCCATGTTGAAATCTGCAGAAGTGGAGATCAAGAAAGAGCACCAAGTGTTGTTGGTCAATAAGACCACCAAATTCAAGAAAGGCAAGTCTAAGCAAAAGGGAAACTTCAAGAAGGCGGTAAGAAAGTTGCTGCACCGGCGAAGAAGACCAGGGCTGGACCTAAGCCTGATACTGAGTGATTTTACTACAAGGGAGAAGGTCACTGAAAGCGGAATTGCCAAAAGTACTTGGCGTATTTGAAGAACGGCAACATCAAGAAGAATGGTATATCCGATATACATGTTATTGATGTGTATCTCACTAGTACTCGTAGTAGTGCCTGGGTATTTGATACTGGTTCAGTTGCTCATATTTGTAACTCAAAACAGGTGCTGCAGAATAAACGGAAGCTAGCGAAGAACGAGGTGATGATGCGCGTTGGAAATGGATCAAAGGTTGATGTGATCGTGGTCGGCACGCTACCTCTTCATCTACCATCGGGATTAGTTTTATACTTAAGTAATTGTTATTTGGTGCCTGCGTTGAGCATGAACATTATATCGGGATCTTATTTATTGCGAGACGGTTACTTGTTTAAGTCCGAGAATAATGGTTGTTCGATTTATATGAGTAATATGTTTTATGCACATGCACCTTTGATAGATGGTCTATTCTTATTGAATCTCGATTGTAGAAATACACACATAAATAACATTGAGGCTAAACGTTTGAAATTGAGTGATAACTCGACCTATATGTGGCACTGTCGTCTTGGTCATATCGGAGTGAAGCGTATGAAGAAACTCCATTCCGATGGGCTTCTTGAATCACTTGAAAGATGCGAAGCATGTCTGATGGGTAAAATGACTAAGACTCCATTTTCTGGTATGATGGAGCAAGCTACAGACTTATTGGAAATCATATATACCGATGTGTGTGGCCCAATGAGTGTAGCATCGCGCGATGGTTATCGTTATGTTCTTACCTTCACGGATGACTTGAGTAGATATGGGTATATCTATTTCATGAAACATAAGTCCGAAACTTTCGAGAAGTTTAAGGAATTTCAAAGTGAGGTAGAGAATCAATGTAACAAGAAGATTAAATTTCTACGTTCTGATCGTGGAGGTGAATATCTAAGTTACGAGTTTGGCGAGCATTTGAAGAAATGCGGAATACTTACACAATTGACACCGCCGGGAACACCACAGCGTAATGATGTGTCCGAATGTTGTAATCGAACTCTCTTAGATATGGTTCGTTCTATGATGTCACTTACAGATTTACCGCTATCATTTTGGGGTTATGCATTAGAAACAACCGCATTCACTTTAAATAGGGCACCATCTAAATCTGTTGAAACGACACCATATGAATTATGGTTTGGGAAGAAACCTAAATTGTCGTTCCTTAAAGTTTGGGGTTGCGAAGCCTATGTAAAGAAGTTACAGCCGGACAAGCTTGAACCCAAAGCGGAAAAATGCGTCTTCATAGGATATCCGAAGGAAACTATTGGGTATACCTTCTATCATAGATCCGAGGGCAAAATCTTCGTTGCCAAGAATGGATCCTTTCTAGAGAAGGAATTTCTCTCGAAAGAAGTGACTGGAAGAAAAGTAGAACTCGACGAGGTTGTTGAACCTTCTCTCGAACTTGTGAGTAGCGCAGCACCGGAAGTAGTTCCTGTGGCGCCTACACCAATAAGAGAGGAAGCTAATGATGATGATCATGAAACTTCGGTTGAAGTTGCTACAGAGCCTCGTAGGTCAACAAGAACTCGTACCACTCCTGATTGGTATGATCCCGTTATGAGTGTCATGTTGGTGGTCAACACCGATGACTCTGCGACATATGAGGAAGCGATGATGAGCCCAGATTCCAATAAATGGCAAGAAGCCATGAAATCTGAGATTGGATCCATGTACGAAAACCAAGTATGGACTTTGGTGGACTTACCGGATGGCCAGAAGGCTATCGAGAACAACTGGATTTTCAAGAAGAAAACAAATGCTGATGGTAATGTTACTGTCTATAAAGCTCGACTTGTTGCAAAAGGGTTTCGACAAATTCAAAGAGTTGACTACGATGAGACTTTCTCACCAGTAGCGAAGCTAAAGTCTGTGAGGATTATGTTAGCAATCGCTGCATATTACGATTATGAAATATGACAGATGGATGTCAAAACAGCATTCCTCAATGGAGACATTGATGAAGAGTTGTATATGATGCAACCCAAAGGTTTTGTCGATCCTAAAGATGCTAACAAGGTGTGCAAACTTCAACGGTCCATATATGGATTGAAACAAGCATCCCGAAGTTGGAATCAACGTTTTGATAAGGTAATCAAAAGCTTTGGTTTTGTACAAACTTATGGAGAAGCTTGTATTTACAAGAAAGTGAGTGGGAGCTCTGTAGCATTCTTAATACTATATGTAGATGACATATTGTTGATTGGGAATGATGTATACCTTCTTAATAGTGTCAAAGAATATTTGAATAATAGTTTTTCAATGAAAGATCTTGGCGAAGCAGCTTACATATTAGGCATAAAGATTTATAGAGATAGATCGAGACGCCTAATATCATTGTCACAAAGTACATATTTGTACAAAGTTCTAAAGAGGTTTGGAATAGAAGATAGCAAGAAAGGGTTCTTGCCCATGTTGCCCAATACGAGCTTGAGTAAATTCATAGTCCAGTGACGGCAGAAGATAGAGAAAGGATGAGTAAGACTCTCTATGCCTCAGCCATATGATCTCTAATGTATGCCATGCTATGTATTAGACCCGACATTGCATATGCTGTTAGTTTGACTAGCAGATATCAAAGTGATCCAGGAGTGGATCATTGGACAGCGGTCAAAAACATCCTTAAGTACTTGAGAAGAACTAAGGATATGGTTCTTTCTTATGGAGGTGATGAACAGCTCGTTGTTAATGGTTACACCGATGCTAGTTCAAACACCGATCCAGACGATTCTAAATCTCAATCTGGATACGTATTTACTTTGAATGGTGCAACAGTTAGCTGGAGGAGTGCAAAGCAAAGCGTTGTGGCAAGATCTTCAACTGAATCGGAATACATAGCTGCTTCGGAGGCTTCACAAGAAGCGATATGGATGAAGGAGTTCATTACAGAGCTTGGTGTGGTTCCAAGTGCGCTGGACCTAATGTCTATCTACTGTGATAACATAGGCGCCATAGCCAATGCACAAGAACCAAGGTCACACAAGAAGCTGAAGCACATCAAGCTACGTTTTCACGCTATTCGACAACATGTCCAAGATGGTGACATAAAGATTTTCAAAGTACACACAAATCTGAATGTGGCGGATCCATTGACTAAACCTCTCCTGAGGGCAAAACATGACCAACACCAAACTGCCATGGGTGTTCGGTATATTACCATGTAATCTAGATTAGTTGACTCTAGTGCAAGTGGGAGACTGTTGGAGATATGCCCTAGAGGCAATAATAAATGTAGTTATTATTATATCTTTGTGTTTATGATAAATGTTTACATTCATGCTATAACAGTATTAGCCAGGAAACATTAATACTTGTGTGATTTGTAAACTTAAATTAGAGTCCCTAGTGAAGCCTCTACATAATACTAGCTTGTTGGTTAATAGATGATTGTGGTTTCCCTATCATCAACATTGAGATGTTATTAACAACAAGATCATATCATTAGGAGAATGGTATGATGGACATACTCCTATAGATAAGCGTAGCATAAAGATCAAGTCATTTTAATAGTTCAATTGCTATAAGCTTTCTCATACATAGTAACCTAATTCCTTCGACCATGAGATCATGCTTATCACCATCACCAGAAGAATGCTTTGATGACATCAAACACCACACCGTAACTGGGTGGCTATAAAAGTGGCATTGAGTGTTCGGAAAGTATGGGTTGAGACACATGGATCAAGAGTGGGATTTGTCCATCCATATGACGGATAGATATACTCTGGGCCCTCTCAGTGGAATGTTATCCAATTAGCTTGCAAGCATGTGAATGGATCACAAGGGATCACATACCACGGGAACAAGAAAAGAGTACTTATCAGTAACGAGGTTGAACTAGGTATGCAGAGATACCGACGATCAAAACCTCGGATAAGTAAACTATCGTGAGACAAAGGGAAATTGGTATCGTATATAAGTGGTTTATTCGATCGCAAAGTAATCGTAGAAATATGTGGGAGCCATATGAATTTCAAGATTCCTCTATTGGTTATTGATCGGAGAAGTGTCTCGATCATGTCCGCATAATTCACGAACCGTAGGGAGACACACTTAAGGATTCGATGTTGTTGAGTAGTTATGGAATGATGAGTAAGAGACCGAATGTTGTTCGGAGTCTCAGATGGGATCCGTGATATCACGAGGAGATCTGGAATGGTCCGGAGAATAAGATTCATATAAGGAAAGTCCTGTTTCGGAGTTGGGGAATGATTCCGGTGTTTTCACCAGGAATGTTCTAGAAGGGTCCGGAAGGTCCGGCGCTCCGGAGAGGAAGGGTACATGAATGTGTCATGACAATATGGAATGGTTGCATCATGTACTAGGTAACATGGCTGGGCAAAATAAAGGGAGAAATCAAATCCTAGTTTAAAAGTCAAACGCCAATTTGAAAAAGTCAAACGACAAGTTTGCTTGGTGGAGGGAGAGTAGGAAACCTACTTGGGGAGGAGTTCCTCTCCCTCCACCCGCCGGCCAAGGAGGCCGACTTGGGGGAGGAATCCCTTCTCCCAAGCCGCGCCCTCCCACCTATAAAAGGAGGGGCAGGGCTGCCCCTCTCCCTTACACCCAACACACCCCAAACCCTAACCCTAAGCCGCCGGCACCACCACCCCCTGCTGTTGCCGCCTAGGGCACCACCAACTCGCCGAGTTGGGGTGATCCCAAACCCTAGCCGCCGGCTACACTCTCCCCTTGGTGCCTTCTAAACCCTAGATCGCCAAGGCCTCTCTCATAGTCCACCATACTCGCTCCGGCTTAAGGCGAAGCCCTGCGATATCTCCCCTCTACTTTCGGTACCATGCCGTCGTGCTGCCGGAATCGCGAGAAGAGTGCTACAACCTCCGCTGCCTGCTGGAACAAGGGAGAGGAAGGTCTTCATCGAGTACCGAACGTGTGACCGACTGCGGAAGCGCTGCCGGAACGCAGCGCCGGAAGGATCATCTACGCGATCTTGAGATCGGCAAGAGTACGACTACATCACCCATGAGAATCTGCTCTCGTTAACCGCTTTGGAATCTTCGAGGGTGAGTTCCTCTATCGACTCGTTGCTACAATCTAGTAGATAAATCTTGGCTTGTTTGTTTGCATGCGGTAGAATTTTTTTGTTTTCCATGCTACGAACCCCTATATTTTATTACTTAAAAGGTTTAAGAATTACACCTGGTTTCTACGTAACTAAAATGTAGATATGCAATGAAAAGTCAATATACCAACTACATCGATCAACATAAATTTTTTTTTTGAAAAGGGGATGTAACCTCGGGCTCTATATCGGTTGATGCATATAGCCTTTTATTAAATAAAGTCAACCATCATCTATCATCCAACATGAATAAAAATCATAGGTCGCTTAGCATTGATATATGAATCAGTCAGCGGAAAATAGAAATGAAAAATCTAGTCATCCCATAGTCGACTAAGCGGCTGCCAGCACGACTGGCTGAATAAGTGGTGGACAACCATCAACAAGTGGCTGCATCTAGTAGCCATAGTATCCCGCTGGTCGGGTGTAGATAGGAGTGCCCAAAGTTGTACCCAGTGTGCCATATTGTAGATAACCTAAAAAAATTGAAAGAATTTGTTTTGTTAAAGATAATGTCATTTCTGCATCTCCAAACAGACGAACATAAGGCAGAAACACCAATACGAATTCTATCCTTAGATGATTTTTCTATTCTATTCAACCAATTTCCAAACATGTTTATTATATTAGTTGGAGGGGGTATATCGAAAGCAAAATTGACAATACGCCACAAAAGACGAGCAAAAAGGCATGAGATAAATAAATGTTCTATGGTTTCCGGCGACCCCATAGAAACAGCATTTGGTACATCCTACCCAATTCTTTTTAACTAGGTTATCCTTAGTAAGAAGCACTTGATTTTGAAGAAACCACATAAAATAATTTATCTTAAAAGGAATCTTTAATTTCTAAAGATATTTTCGAAGGAAGACCGTATGATCATTCATCAGATCTTCGTACATGGATTTTACTGAGAACACTCCAGATAAGGTTAAGTTCCATACAAACTTATCCTAGATCTCCGGAAGAAAGTGACGACGTCTTCGTACATCGATCAACATACATAAAAGTAAAACAGAAAGAAAGTGACGACGAAATCACTCCATAAGAGGAAACTGAATCTGGACCCTCAGAGGAGTCTTTAGTTAATTGTAGATCTCCAGATACTGAACATTTTAACGAATGTGTTGGCTAGGGCCTCACAATGCCGCTGCTTAAAAGAATCCTTATATCTTTTTTTAGGAACTAGAGAATACTTATATCCTTATAAGAGAATAAAGGCTCCATCCGCCCATCCGCCCATGTAGCAACTTTGTAGGAAGATCGGCCCATTTAACCAGCCATTGAACAGCACCAACATACTGCCTCTGTTCCACAATATAAGATGTTGAGAAAATTCCTTATTTGACACTATTTCTCAAAATGTTTCTTATTTGACATTGAAAACTTTTCACTTCCTTATAAGACTATTTGTAAAATTTCTTTGACTTATATGACACTACCGTCAGTTCTGTTAGAAGATTCCGTTAATTTTTTTCTAGTTGGACCTAAATGCCCCTGGTTCAATTGTTTGAATCGTTTCTATGTGTTACACACGACAAAATTCTTCCCTCCTATTCGACCGCGCAGCGCGGTCACGCGGGAGCGTGCGGAGCAGCATATTGCATTTTTTTCAGGTGCGGAGTAGCACGTGTAGATCCAAAAACCAACTGTCTATCGTTCATTTTGTCAGGTGTGCCTGTCGTTACCAAATGGGCTTCAGGTGCGGAGCAGCGTGCTTTTTTTTTCAGGTGCCTGTCATTTGATTAGCAAATCCCATATTCTAAATTCCATTTTATCTTTTGATTATCTTTGCATGTCGTTCCACGTGATGCCCTTCTTGGCCTCGAGGACCTCAGCGTCCCAATAGTCTAAAGCCCATTTAAAATAGATGGCAGGATGTTTCTAATTATTATTGTGAGATTTTTTAGTTAATTATCTAATTTCTGATAATCCCGTAATACACTTTTAATATATAATTGATTATAAATATATGCACTATTTGCAGGGATATGGCATCAAATTATGGCATAGGTTCCATCACGTGTGTTGAATTTTTGGTTCCATCAGCGTACAACAATATTTCTTATAATTTTATCATATTACGTATCAGGGGCAAAAACGTCTTTTTAGGTCTCTAGTTAACTCCGTTAGGTCTCAAAATACACTGAAGTGTCATATAAGGCAAAGAAATTACAGAAGTGGTCAAATAGGAAAGTAAAAAGTTTTAGATGTCAAATAAAAAATCATATTGAAAAGTAGTGTCAAATAAGGAATTTTCTCTAAGATGTTTTAGTAGATATTACCAGCAGATTTTATTTGACAAGTAAATATAGTAACTTTCCTATAGAATAGTCTCTGCAAGGTAACTTTATTGCTCTGCTGAGTCCTCGTCTGGGACGAGATCCACAAAACAAAGCATAGTTCCTGCTTCACTAGTCACTACTCCCTCCGTTCAGAACTATAAGACATTTTAGCTTTGTGAAATGAATGTATCTAGACACTTTTTAGTGTATAGGTTCACTTCAAATCTCTACGAACTTATACACTAAAAGACGTCTAGATATATTCGATTTACAAAGCTAAAACGTTTTATATTTCTAAACGGAGGGAGTACACAACAGTAGTTTGCATTATGATCAGTCGTACTCTCTGTTTTAGCACACCCCAAGCGAAGTGTGGATAATCAGATAGTAGTGGCAATCTTTCATCGCGCGTACGGTAAGGCTGCTCTCATAGCCGCTGCTTGGGCCGTGCCTTGTCATTGTGCCTCGTGCCAGCCCTTGAATCTGCATGCCAACTACCAGCACTAATCCTGGCGTCTCTCATCCCAAACGAACAAGTACACCAGAAACACAGCCCCGTTTTACCATTACCCCATCGTAGACACCAACCAGATCATCAGTTGCAGCTTGTTTGGGCAACTATTGACGGACTGCTTTCGTTATCGATCGTCAAGAAGGTCGACCGTAAGCTAGTATGCGTGCCCTTTTATAGCTAGTGGTCTGGTATTCAAGAGTAGAGCTGCAGTTTTCAGTTCACCTACCATCCATTCTTACGCGGAGCATGGTATTCAAGAGTAGAGCTGCAGTTTTCAGTTCACCTACCATCCATTCTTACGCCGAGCACAACTTAAAAATGGAAGGTGCTTTTCTGAAAAGAAAAAATATGAAGGGGAAATCTAAGTGGCACAAGCTTGGTTTTAGTTAGTTCTTTGGCGTCACAGCAATTCAGCGGAACTTACCATATAGAGCAAGCATATAAACTCAGTCTCTGCAACAACATATTGGTATTAACGCATTAGTCGCTAAATTTGAAATTTCAAAAGAGTTTAGCTCATAAACCGTATGTTAATCAATTGAGTACCATGTACTTGAGGCGAAGTCTATTTCGATTTATTTCGTTCATCTGAAGAAATCATTTCAGCTTGGGATTTTTAAAACAAAACCCATTTCGAGTACTACTGGTACGTATGAGCAATGACATCATGATTTTCCAAGCTAAACATGGGAAGAATTTTCACATATTCAATAAACTGTTCGTCGCTTAAAAAATTGTTCATGTTTTTTTTTGCACAATATGTTCATGTTGCAAGGAAATGTTCACTGTTCAATGTTGTTTGTGTCGACGTTCAAATGGTTTTACAATAATTGTTCTGGAATTTAAAATATAAGTGAATGAATTTTAAAATTTTCATTAGATTCACAAATGTACGTTCATGAATCAAAAATACATATTTCATATTTAAAATTTCTTCACGCCATTATAAAAAAATGTTCACGAGGATCAAAACATTTTCATGGATTTACAAATATATGTTCATGGATTCACAAAAGTACGATGTGTTTCAAAAAATGATCATGGTTCAAAAGAAATATTTTCATGTAATATAAAAATATTCAGGGCAATGATCATGGTAGAAAACTTGTTCCTATTTTCTGTTTAAAGAATAAAATAAGAAATATATACATTGTTGTTCAAAAACTATTCCTTGGTTTGAAAAGGTGTATGCTTACTGATTCAAATAAATATTAACAGGCCCTAAAGATAACAATGCATGATTTTTTGTAATCTACTGATTTATTAAGATTAAATAGAAATTTATATATTTGTTCAAAATTTGAATTAAAAATTAAAAAAACAAGTTAAATTATTTTTTCCAAGGCATGTAAAGACACGGCATAGGCCAAATGAAAGCATAAAAATTGAAAAGAAATGAACACCGATCATGCCTGTTAATATATTTTCGGTATTCTTGTCATCGATTCATCCTAAAACCATATAGAACAGAAGTAAGCACCGCAACCAATTTTACTAGGCCACATTTGAGCGGCCCGTGAAGCAATTAGCTGCGGAGCTGAACACATGCATAATTTTCTTCTTAGGGCTTTTGTTAATCGCATAGCCAAGTGGATTAGAGAGAATTGGAGTCGACTTTGGGGAATTTTGCTTGCAAGGGATTTAATCCACCTCATGACCTGTCTGATTTGAGTGGTTCTGGATCGATAGGTATTGACATGGGATTGAATTGTATTATCCGCCACTACATTTCAATCTATCCGTGTAACTCAACAAGGCCTCAACTCATGTCAAATCCCCTTCAAAGACCCCTAAACTTCCACAAAAATCTGGGACTACACGTCCTGTCTTCAAATCATGCAAGGCGATGTATCACCATCGCCTCATGGCCCTCACTGTTCAACTGAATATGTAGCCGTGGTAATCATAATTTTATTGTACTATGTTCCATACTAGGCGGGTATATTTTAAGGAATTCATTAGTATACGTGCAATTGCAAGACTATTTATGTCAGTGTATTAAATACCACTTCTTCACAATTTTAAATATTATTAATGAATTTTTACCAATCATCATAGGAGCGCATGTTCTTGGGATAAAAAACAACTCTCCTATAATTTTTGTTATTGATGCTAAGAGCAAGTACAATAAGAGCTGGCTATAAGGCATTAAATAATATATTTGTGCTGAGTTGGAAGAGAGGGAAGAGGAGAGAGAAGGTGAGTAGGCTCTCATGCAAGAGTCAGCTCTAGTACGTGCTCTTAGACACTTTGTGAGAGTGAATGGTGGGCCAAGTATTGATAAAATAGTACATTTCTATAGCTTGTTATTCTACATATTGGCTATTTAGTTGATTATAGATGACATGATACTACCTTATAGACAGCAGTTCGCTATACTATTATTCTTGCTCTAAGTATGTTGTTTGATGAAGGTTTGATAGCTATGTAATCCTCTAGAGGTTCTCGAAAAGCATCTTGCACCTGTCCCTTTAATCCCTAAAGAGCAAGAAACAAGGGTGCATGTCTTTTTGGCGTCCTTTTTTACATGGTAGGGCTATGCTAAGTAATTTTTTTTACAATTAATACCATGTTATATTTATAGTAGTGAATAGTAAATACTTGAATTACATAAACAGTCTACAATGATTATAAAATAAAGTCTAAAATAAACAAGGACATCTTTGAGATCTTCAGAATCTCCTTCTTTTCTAAATGCTGTTGGAAAAAATTAACATAGAAACCAAACCATAGGCCTCTATACGAACAAGTGTTTTCATATAATTTTAATTTGAGCCGCAATATCAAGGCTACGTGCAGCGTGAATCTATTAAAGTTATCAAACAACATCAACAAGAGTATCAACACCAGAAATACAGGGAAAAGAAAACGAACAACCAGGTCGATGTTGCTAGGAAGTCGAGAATACAAATCACCATTGATGAATACGTATTAGCCGGGAAAAAACTTACGAGGACAAACCCCCTCACGGCAACCACGAGAAAAGTCCAAAATGGAACCAACATGAACTACAGAAATGAATCAAATAACCATGTAAAGTTAGTAGACCAATATACCAAACAAATCCTTCTAATAAATTTGTTTTAGAATTTACAGGGACAGACTTCACTTGCAGAACTCTTTACTCCTCCTATGTCGCCCCAGGGAGACACGGGGGAGAAATCATAGTGTCGCCAGATACTCTCCCTCTTCGGATCCCCACACGGCTGATGCAGCCAGCCCTCTCCGCGACAGCGGTGGGTCTAGAGGCCTAAGGTGGTTGGGGTTTGTGGTTCGACACAGGCGATCACAAGAGCTGCTGGGGTGGTGGTAGCGGTTGTCGGTGCACGGCAACCATGGTGGCATCCTTGCATCAGGGTGGCGGTGGTGATCCCCCGTGGTGCCGATATGGAAGTGGAGGCGCGTGGTTTGGGGGAATTGATGTCTGTAAAAATACAGTCATTTCTCTTAGCGTTTAAACTTCATATTTTTCAAATACTAGATAAATATATTTATAGCATTGTACCTTACAACTAATTATTGCATAGATGTGAAAATCCTTTGCTTGATCTTTCTCCTTGCAGAATTGAGCACTTTTATGGCGAAATCTAGAGAAATTAATAAAGAATTACAAGTTGCCAATAGACCCAAATCAAAGATGCCACGAAAGAGTCATTAAGACGCTTTAACAAACATCGGTACAGGTACGTACTGCCTGTACCACGTGCCCTTCCCTTCTATCTTCATTCGACGCAGGTGGTGGTCTGTCGGCTGCTTGTTGCTGCCTCGCCGCAACGGAGTCTCGAGGTTTAAGATATGGCCATGGCGGGCTTGGCCAGATTTGGCCTATCAGCTCCTGCGGGCAGTGAGGTTTGTGGTCCTGCGTGGTGATGGTGCTGTCACCGTGCATGAGGTGCTTGGGCCAGTGGGTTCGCAGGCCGGCAACGCTGGGTTCGCCTATCTTCGTTTGGCAGTGTGACGGGTGGAGGTTGGTTGCTCTGGGATAAAGCCGACGACACGGAATTTTTAGATGTCGCTATCCTGTTGGGAGCCATCATGGAGCTCTCTGAGCTCCTCCGCTCTTGGGTCACTATTTCGGGTGAAAGTCTAGATCCTCCGGTGCAGGGTCGGACGATGGCATCAATCCACGTCACTTCCCGTCCCGAGGGTGTTGTCTTGAAGACCGTGATTCCCTCAGTGCTTTCTCGAGACTGGACTTGCACGACATCGCATCAGGTGGCTGGCGATGCGAGAGGTTCGTGTGGTGGCTTGTTTGGCAATGATGACATTTCCGAGCAATGGTTTGGTAGTGACAAGATCTTGTTAGTCGGCTTTGCTCCAGAGTGCGCGAGTATCTTTTTCTTAGTCTTTGCTTGTTGTGAAGTCAGAGTTGTAATGTTTTTTTGAGTGTCTTTGTATGAGAAGCGTACGATGACCTGCAAGGGCGGTCCTATGGTGAAGATCTTGTTCGGCGTGGGTCTTCCGCATGTCCTCTCTGGAGCTCGGCACCAGAGTCGGAGCTTCCTGTCTCTATGCAAGGACCCATCTGCGCAATCTGTTTACCCACAACACTGCTCGAGCCTTCTTGTTGCCCTGCTCGTGCCTGATCCGGTTAGACACGTCGTGTCCTTGGGCCGAGCCTTGCCATCATCCCTTTTGCAAGCCCGTGAATGCTGATCCCAAGTCCTAGTGCTAGTCTCGGCGCCTCTCATCCCAAACGAGCAAGTACACTATGAACACATCCCAGTTTTACCATTACCCCATCCTAGACACCAACCATCATCAGTTGCAGCTTGTTTGGGAAACTACTGACAGACTGCTTTGGTTATCGATCTGCAAGAATGTTGACACCGATCTAACAAGTTAGTAATCCTGAGAATGGTTTCAGCATAACTGGGTCGGATGGTTCAGTTCCTCGTTTTGGGGTTGATTAGTTCAGTTGGGAATGGCTGAGGAGTGAGGACGTGGGACACTTTGGTTTAGTTTGGGTTATCAAAGCCAACAGTTGGGTATGGTTGGTTATGGTCCTAAACAGTTACAGGTGAAACTGATCAAAACTTCAGGTTGAGAACCGGTTTTTCAGATGGATCTGAACGGTTTTTCAGCACCTAGGCACAAAAGCAACTTTTGGATTTGGTCTGTGTTACGAGACCCCTTCGTGTCAGTTCTGTCAGTTGTGCTGCCATAAAAGAGTAACTATGCTTGAAGAAATGAGCGCTTGGGCATTTTTTTTACCGTGAGCTTTGTGCTGTTTGTTGTAGGCCGCCAGGACGTCACTAGTTTTCTACTACTAGTACAGGAAGCTAGCTTTGTTACTACATACGCGTCAACCTGCCGTCAGAGATTAAATAACTTGTTGCAGGAAATCTCTATCGACTAGAATTGATCATTAAGAAGGGCGGAGCAGATCTGCGAGAACCGTTTCAACCCAAAACACCAAAACGGGTTTAGCCCATAGTTTGTTAAGTGGTTTAGTTCCGGTTTGGGTGGATGTATGTACAGTTTGGTTTAGTTTCAGTTTTGCGGGGTGGGCCGGGTTGTGGTTTGGTTGTGGTTCTCAACTCCACGTGATTGAGTATGGTCTAGGTATGGTTTAGTTATAGGACCATTGCCAGGGGAGTTAGTCATATTTCACATGCTAGTATGTCCGCCCTTTTATAGCAAGTGATATAGTATTTAAGAGTAGAGCTGCAGTTTGCTCAACATGAAAAAAGTGCATGTGTTTTCACCTACCATCCATTCAAAGGCTGAGCACAACTTAAAAATGGAAAAATGGAAGGTGATTTTCTGGAAAAAAATATGAAGGGAAAATCTAAGTAGCACACGGTTTTAGTTAGTTCTTTGGCATTACATCATTTCAGCGGAACTTTTTATATAGAGCAAGCACATGACCCATGTATGCATGAGAATCTGACACAACAATACAACATATAAACTTATTAATCACTAAATTTGATATTTTCAAAAGAGTTTAGCTCATAAACCGTTAATCAATTCGGTATCTTGTACTTGAGGTGAAGTATATTACGATTTATTCGTTCATCTAAAGAAATCATTACCACTTGGGATTTTGTATCAGCACTTAGCATTTGATGTATCAACACTTAGCGCATATTTTGTCTATCTTTAAGTGGCTGATACATGTGGCCACCCTTAGTGATCCATGCATTGTAAGACTTCATAAATTATAATAAGGCAATAAAAGGGATGCATGCATCACTTGATGCAGAGCCCGGGATCTCCCCATTTCGAAAAAAACTTGGGATTTTGTAAAGTATTTTGGAGGTGTGCTTCGGTGTCCCCCCCTTAAACTTAAGTTTGCATGGAGAAATTTTCTTTTGACCCATCGAAATCCATAGCCAAGCCTTGTATACCTCCGTATAGGTGTACTCGGTCGAGCTAGGTATACTCCATGTTCCCACCGGTTGATCCCACCTCTCCTTATATCAAGATCTACGTCTTTGCATGCCACGTTTTGAAATTTTATTGCTACTATATACCTTCCGATTTCCACCTCCCGCAGGCATGTGAGTATACATGTATGGTGAGTATACGTCTAAGAGGACCATACAGGTTTGGGTGGGTTCATACGGTTTTCAAAACGAATCGATGATGAATTTTTGTTTGTCAAGGTTTGAAGAGGAGGGGGTGGGGGTGATGACCCACAAGTATAGGGGGTGTATCGCAGTACTTTCGATAAATAGGAGTGTCGATCCCAATGAGGAGCAGAAGGTGTGGACTAGTGGTATGGAGCAGGAAATCTCTGTAAATACTTAGCAAACGGATTTTTAGTGGTTTTCTGATAAAGCAACAAAACAAAGAGCAAACGCAGCAAGTGGCCCAATCCTTTCTTAGAAAAGGACAAGCCGGTGGAAATACTTATAAATACCAAACGTTCTCGAGGACACATGAGAATTCTATCAAGTGCTTTCGCTTCAAATAGCTGAGTACTCTTCTTTGGTGTTGTAAGTGTTGTGTGGGTGAACCTGTGCTAATGTATCGACCTTACTTGGACTAATACATACTTGTGATTAAACCCCCTGCAAACATCCGTAACTACAAGAAAGTAATTAAGATATAAACCTAAGCACATCCTTAAACTCTGAGATCCTGCGCTCCCTTATGCAATGGTGTCCTAACGGGGGTTCAGGTTTCTGTCACTCCGGCAACCCCACAATTAGTAGCCAAATACACAATGCATTCTCCTAAGCCCATAAATGGTGAAGTGTCATGTAGTCGACGTTCACATGACACCACTAGAAGAACAGCACCACAACTTAAATACTAAACCATTGAATAATAACTCAACACAGATCCACTAATAACAACATGAATTCTCCCATGTCCTCAAGAACTAGACGAACTACTCAAAAGACATCATATGGATCAAGATCAAAGATGATATGATAATGGATAACAATCTGAACATAAACAATAATCCAATGGTTCCACTCACAAGCATTAACTGCAATAGTAATTACCATCGGGAAAGTTTCCCCTAAAAACTAAAGCAATATCCAACACAATTGTTAAAGCGGGACGGAGTGGTGATGATGGTGCTGGTGGAGATGATGGTCTGGATGATGATGATGATGATGATGATCCCGATGAAGCCTAGCTTGATGACGGTGTTGATGCGACGATCTTCCCTCTCCGGGAAGGAATTCCCCCGGCAGAAATCTTTCTGCCGGAGAGATCTTTCTCTCTCGGTGTTTTCCGCCCCGTAGAGGCGGCGGAAATCTATCTGTGGTCGTCCCCCTCATATTAGGGTTCCATAGGGAAGATATAGGCAAAGGGGCGGAGTCGGAAGCCGGGCAGGTGGGCCACACCTTCCCTAGGCGCGGGGTCAGGTGGGCCCGCGCCTAGGGGGTGTGGGCCCCCTGTGGCCCTTCTTCTCTCCTCCTTCTGGCTTCCTCAATCTTTGGAAAAATAATATTTTCCCATATTTTTCTAGTATTTTTCTGATCTTCGCGAAATTGCATCAAAACACCTTCTTTTCCATCAGAATCCACACTCCGGCAGTTCATCCTCCAAGAATCATCCAACATGCATAAACAGTGGAAAAGACATAAGTAATACCTCATAATATGACATATATCAATGAATAGAGGTAAATTATGATATAGGAAGGTGATGCAAATTGGACGTATCAACTCCCCCCAAGCTTAGACCTTGTCCCCAAGCGAAAACTGAGCTCAGTAAACATGTCCACAGTTTTATGGAGTGAAGTGTCGATAAAAGAATACGGACAAGAAGCATCACACTTACCATTACACAACTTATAGAAGCAAGCAACTCACCTTTATATAACTTAGATTGCAACAAGTACAGGAGTCACAATAGAGATGCATAAAGATAAATCATAATTAGAATTGGCAAACTCTTTTTCCTGGTCAGAGAACAGCTGGCAAATGGTTTCACAAAGAGCTTTTTGTAGAAGTTTTATAACATGAGCACTCTTTGCTCAAAAAGGTTTTTCAATGGAGGCTTTCAAAGTAATACTCAATAGATAAGAGTTTTGTGCAAACAAGGAAGATAAAGAACATGATTGAATAAATCACCATATGAATGCTTGAAACACAACAACTCAAATGCTTGCTGGAGAAAGAGAGGAAGTAGGTTTACTGACTAAACTTGGTAACTAGGAGAAAGGTCCCTTTATATAGGGTAGCAGGGATTAGAAGTCATAAAGAGCTTCCAAAAATTATGGTACTAACTAGCTTTGAGCCCTCATTGACCCTATCATAGGCATCTTGAGATGATTAAGGTTAAAGTGCACAAAGATGAAGTATATGCTTGACGAAATATAAGTTGACAATCTCATGTCCCTTGAATATGAGGGCCACTCCTCATGCTACTCAACTTTGGTTACCGGTAAGTTCTTATCATTGTAAATACATGCGTATCATAGAGAACCGCCAATGTGGTACCCCTTGCACATGGTACAGGAGCTTTCCCATAACCAAAATGAAAAGGCAAGCAGACAATGAGCATATCAGCGATCTTTTTATTTACCATGTGCATAGCTTTTTATTGAGGATGCTTCATAGATAGCTCACTATGGTGATGCTGCAAGTTTCCACCATGATTAGGCATGGCTTAGGATAGCGGCCCAGGAGTTTCTCTAACACAAAATACAGACTCCATGGACTTACAAGTTCCCTCTTTATTTCACACCGTTGACATCCATAGACAAAAGAGCACAATATCAATTGTGTACAGAGTACAAGTGCAATGTCGAAAACGTTCCCCGTGACAGCACGTTTATTCTAATTCCAACGTATAGATGCAAGCATATACAACTTCGATGGCACAATGGTTTAAGTCTATTAGGGGCAAGAAAATAAGGTGTGTCATCAAGTTCGTGAGAGCTTTACTAACTAGTTTTCACATAACAAAATACTTTTTAATTCGAAAGGTAGATGAAGCTTGAGAATTTTCTTGGAATAGCAAAAGCTACTAGGTAGATATGGTGGACACAAGTGGCAAAGATTTTGGTTCAAAGGGATTGGAAACATGGGAAGTATGCCTTCTCAAAACAGGTTTTTGGCTAGCAAGGCTGGGTAGCAAGCAAGAGAGTTGAAAGAAACAAGGAAACATACAAGTAATAAATCCAAACATGCAATCTTCCTTGAAGACACAAAATATCTTAAATAAAGAATACTAAGCTTATGAGCCAACAAGAAAGAAAACAAATGATACAAAATACCTGTAAGATTTTCTCTTTTTCTTTCAAACCTCAAAAAGTATTGCTACTAACCAGAACTCGGTTTGTCAAAACCAATTTAGATCTACTTGATGCTCCCAAAGTGATGCCAATACTTATCAACAAGATCCATCATATAATAGAGATTGCAAACTAAAATAAGAAGTGCAAAAAGTAAAAGATGAAACTTATCATTAATATTCTAATAAAGGCACTCACACCAAGGGATACATAGATAACCAACTAAAGGAGAGATACTTCCACATGCAAACCAACCTATAAGATAACTTCTCTACCAAAGATATGAATCCACTAAAAAGGTAAAAGATAAAAGATAATGGTGGTGATACCGCGGCACTCCCCCAAGCTTGGAACAAGCCAAGGGGATGCCAAACCTGATGACGAATTACTCCTTCGGTGGTGGTGGTGTTCTCTTGTTTAGGTTAAGGAGATCCTCCATCATCTTACGAAGCCTGTCATTCTCTTCTTGAAGTATATCCATCTTCATCCTCAAAGCACGATACTTATCACAAAACTCTTTAGTGGTTCGAAGGGCTTCCACTGCCTTAGGGCAGTATCTGAAGTCTGGACCGAAGGCTATGATTCCCTGCATGTTACGAGAAAAAGCATCCCAGTGTTAATTGCTCCTACCAAAGTTGGTTTCCTTGCCCTTGCTCCTGCGGCGGTTTATTCCTCCAACTTTACTTCCTCCACGAGCTTCTTGCCTTTGTCGTTGGCGGAGACCATGGTGCTCTAAACTTGAGAAGATTTTCTGACAGAAACAGATCGAAACAAAAACATGACGAGAACACGATGCACGAACCTCGGGGGATCCGGGGGTTATATATTATGAAGTTTCAAAGCATAAGGAAGGTTTTGACATGGAAATGAGGCAGAGTCGGAGCTCGGGGTGACACACCCCCTCCAGGCGCGGCCATGCAGGGGCCCATGCCTGGGGTGGGTTTGTCCATCCCGGACTCCGTATCCTCCTCTGTTTTGTCTCATAACTTCCCTTATGTATTAAAAACATCAAAAATATAAAAATATTGGGGTTTCATGAACCTTCTGTTTTCACCACTTTTACCCTTTTAAAGACGAACTCTGCAGACTCCTTTTCTCCTTCCCCTCAAAATTCATTTTCTCTCAAGGAAATACACAAAATTCAATGGCAACATTAGTGTAAGCAAAAACAATTAACCTTTAGGTACACACTTCAACTGAAATCCATCAAAACAAAGGCTTCTATAAGAGGCAAATGCAAATGATAACAGAAATCTGTCAAAACAGACCAGCAGGTAAAGATTGTTTTTTTCGAAAACCTTCTGTTGCTCAAATCAAAAAGTGCAGAACTAATGAAAGTAGGGTAACAACTTGGAGAACATTCTCAGAAAAATACAGCTCCATCCGACGTACTGAGATCCCTCATGAATTTTTACAATGCAGCACAAAAATCTGTCCCAGGACAGCCACTTTTCACAACTCCTCTACTTCACAAAAGTAGTTGAACTTGACACAAAAACCAAAACAAAAAAGATAAGGAGCGGTTACTACTGAAGTAATAACTTCCAAGACTCAACTAAACTCTTGGGTTATCTCCCAACAAGTAATTTTCTTTATTGCCTTTAAGTTAGGCTTGAAAGTCTCAAAGATGCTCACAAAGGAGATATAACTCTCGAGTGAAAAAGAGCATAGAGAAGCAAATAACCAACACACTTGAGTCTAACCCACTTCCTATGCATAGGAATGTCATTAGAAAACAAATTGTTGAAAAAAAATCCACTAGCATAGGGAGACAAAACAGATGCAACTTCAAAGTTTTCAACATAAAACGGGGAAACTTAACATTATTGAGATGCAAAAAACCATGTTTCCCTCTCTCATAATAATTTTCAGTAGCACTTCGAATAAATTTGACAATATAACCATCAAAGGAATAAATTTTATCACAAGGATGAGCATACTTACAGTCACCAAAAAGAGGTCCAAGGTCATAAACTGGATCAATAGAAGCAAGTTGTTCCATCCTGAAATCTTTATTAGGCAAGCTATTTTCACAAGGAGCTTTAGCAAATTTGGAAAAGTTAAACTTATAAGAATCTCCATAAAACTAATTTAAAGCTTTATCCTTCTTACAATCTATAATAGCTCCACAAGTGTTCAAGAAAGGTCTACCAAAAATAATAGGATAGGTTTTACTAGCTTCTTTACCAAGTACTATAAAATCAGCAAGATATTTAATCTTACCACAAAGGACCTCCACATCTCTTACAATGCCAATGGGGCAAACTTGATCTCTATTGGCAAGGTGAATAACCACATCAATGTCTTCAATCTCACAAGGACCAATTTCATGCATAATTTCCCTGTAAAGCTCATAAGGAATAGCACTAGAACTAGCACCAATATCACATAAACCATAATAGTTATGATTACCAATTCTAACATAAAGCACAGGGACACTAGATTTTCTAGATTTTTTAGGATGAGAAACAATATTAGTAGCGTCTTCATAGAAGATAATATGCTCATCCTCTATATTTCTAGTGACAAGATCTTTCACAATAGCTACCACAGGCGCAATATCAATGAGCTCATCAGGCTCCACAGTTTTTTTTGCACTTTTGCTAACCACATTAGCTATAATGGAATGTTCCCTTACCTTAGCAGGAAAAGGGATTTTCTCTACATAAGGTTCAGGCAAAATAGGATCAACAGTACAAACCTATGTGCTAGCAGGAACATGGGTGACAATGTCTTTATAAGGAGCATGGTACTTGTCCCACTCTTTCTTGGGAATTTCAATATAAGAGGCAAAGGCATTAAAACATTTGCAAGAACTTGAAGATCAAGACCAAACTCATTGCTAGTATCGCGGAAGTCATCAGTTCCCATAAAAGATTTAATGCATTCATAATCATAATTTATACCTGACTTTCTTCCTTTGTCATTCTCCCAAGCTTCAGTGTTTTCTTGAATACGGTCCAGTAGATCCCATTTAGCTTCTTCCTTCATACGTGTGAATGATCCAGCACAAGAAGCATCTAATAAATCTTTATCATGAAGAGAAATCCTAGCATAAAAGTTATTGATAATAATATTGTTAGGGAGTTCATTAATAGGACATTTAAGCATTAGTAACTTCATTCTCCCCCAAGCTTGAGCTGTACTCACTCCAACACGATGCCAAAAGTTATATATCAGATTTCTATCCTTATGAATCTCATTGGGAGGATAGAATTTAGAATAAAAGAGAGATGTCATCTCTTCCCATTCCATGGATTGTCGATTCTTCAGCAACTTATACCATTCTTCAGCTCTCCCTTTCAAGGATATGGAGAGTAACTTCTTCTTCACCTGTTCAGCTGTGATACCTCCATACTTAAACAACCCGCATAATTCATGGATAAAAAGCAAGTGATCACCAAGATGGACAGTTCCATCCACAAAATAATAATTATCCATAACACGATCAACAATACTTGCAGGTATCTTAAAAGTATCTATCTCAACAGGTGGTGGTTCATCTATTACCCTAGCAGTGGTAGTAGTTTTCCCAAACAGAAAACCAAGTGGGTTATCCATATTGGAAACAAAGTAACAAGCAATAACAAAAAACAATACTCACAGTAGAAGTTTCCTTTACCAGTTCTGCTCTTCAATAGCGCTTCACTCCCCAGCAACAGCGCCAGAAAATAGTCTTGATGACCCACAAGTATAGGGGGTGTATCGCAGTACTTTCGATAAATAGGAGTGTCGATCCCAACGAGGAGCAGAAGGTGTTGACTAGTGGTTGGAGCAGGAAATCTCTGTAAATACTTAACAAACGGATTTTTAGTGGTTTTCTGATAAAGCAACAAAACAAAGAGCAAGTAACAAAGAACAAACGCATCAAGTGGCCTAATCCTTTCTTAGCAAAGGACAAGCCGGTGGAAATACTTATAAATACCAAACGTTATCGAGGACACATGGGAATTCTGTCAAGTGCTTTCGCTTAAAATAGCCGAGTACTCTTCTTTGGTGTTGTTAGTGTTGTGTGGGTGAACCTGTGCTAATGTACCGACCTTACTTGGAATAATACATACTTGTGATTAAACCCCCTACAAACATCCGTAACTACAGGAAAGTAATTAAGATATAAACCTGACCACAGTCTTAAACTCTGAGATCCTGCGCTCCCTTATGCAATGGTGTCCTAACGGGGGTTCAGGTTTCTGTCACTCCGGCAACCCCACAATTAGTAGCCAAATACACAATGCATTCCCCTAAGCCCATAAATGGTGAAGTGTCATGTAGTCGACGTTCAGATGACACCACTAGAAGAATAACACCACAACTTAAATACTAAACCATTGAATAATAACTCAACACAGATCCACTAATAACAACATGACTTCTCCCATGTCCTCAAGAACTAGACGAACTACTCAAAAGACATCATATGGATCAAGATCAAAGATGATATGATAATGGATAACAATATGAACATAAACAATAATCCAATGGTTCCACTCACAAGCATCAACTACAATATTAATTAACACCGAGAAAGTTTCCCCTAAGAACTAAAGCAATATCCAACACAATTGTTACAGCGGGATGAAGTGGTGATGATGGTGCTGGTGGAGATGATGGTGTGGATGATGATGATGATCCCGATGAATCCTAGCTTGATGACGGTGTTGATGGCGACGATCTTTCCTCTCCGGGAAGGAATTCCCCTGGCAGAAATCTGTCTGCCGGAGAGATCTTTCTCTCTCGGTATTTTCCACCCCGCAGAGGCAGCGGAAATCTATCTGTGGTCACCCCCCTCATATTAGTGTTCCATAGGGAATATATAGGCGAAGGGGCGGAGCCGAAAGCTGGGCAGGTGGGCCACACCTGCCCTAGGCGCGGGTCAGGTGGGCCCGCGCCTAGGGGTGTGGGCCCCCTGCGGCCCTTCTTCGCTCCTCCTTCTTGCTTCCTCAATCTTCTGGAAAAATAATATTTTCCCATATTTTTCTGGTATTTTTCTGATCTTCGCGAAATTGCATCAAAACGTCTTCTTTCCATGAGAATCCGGACTCCGGCAGTTCATCCTCCAAGAATCATCCAACATGCATAAACAGTGGAAAATACATAAGTAATACCTCATAATAAGACATATATCAATGAATGAAGGTAAATTATGATATAGAAAGATGATGCAAATTGGACGTATCAGGGGGGACATCGAAGCAAAAGTGTTTTGCAAAACAAAACCCTTTCCAGGAACTACTGGTATGTATAAGCAAAGACATTGTGATTTGCACAGCTAGACTCGGGAAGAATTTTCTTCTTACCTATGTGGTTGTGCCTCAAAACATGGGATTACACATCCCTTATTCAAATCATGCATGAAAATGTATTACTATCGTCTCACAACTCTCACTGTCCAAGTGAACACTCTGCTCCCGTATTTGTTCTGCAGTGACGGCGAGAGATAGGCATTTTTTGCCTCGATTGCAATGGAAGGTTGAGGGTCGAGGCCTCGAGGGAAATTGGTGCTCCGACGGGAGGGAGTGCTAGCTTCAGCGCTAGTGCTCCATCACAAAATCTTCGAAAACATATCTACGAGGTGCTGCATCATCATTGTGGTGGAGCATTGGATTACAGTGGTAGTCGGGGTGATAACTATAATGATGACTCTTTCGTCGGCCAAACTTTTGATTTCAGCGGTGGCTGGGAGATAACTTCGGTAGTAGAGCTTTTGGCATCCCCAAACAATCTCGCCGGTTATAGTAATGCTAGGGTCTTTTTCTTGTGCCTGTGCCCATGCCAAGCCGATTGGTTGTGTCTGGCTGTGCCGCCCAACATGCTCGATTTGCTAGCCCGACTCAACACGAGACTTTGGGTCGTCATAGCTCGTCATATGTTAGATTCCAACCAAACTTTTTCATGGTTGGATTTTTCCTCATGCTAGCCTGTGAAAGCCTAGCCCAAGTCCCATCATTATTCCTGGCGCCTCTCATCCCAAACGAGCAAGTAGTTCTTGAGCAACAATTAAAGAACTGTTTTGGTTCTTGGCAAGAAGTTTGATAGTAAGCTATCAAGTAAGGCACGGCTCACTTGCTTGCTAATACGAAGACACATAGGTGTAGTATATGGATATTCTTTTATGGGCTATGCTATACAAAAGTACAGCACTTTGCTCAACACGGAGAAAAGTACACGTGTATTCAATTCACCTACCATCCATTCATACAATGAGCAAACCTCACGAATGGAGGGTGTTTTTCTGAAAAAATATGAATACAATCTAAGTGGCACACTATACTAAATAGTTCTATGGTGCTCCAACATTTCAGCTCAACTTTCTTCACCTAGTGAACACATGTATCATGTAAGCATGCACGACCTGCCACAACATACTAATATCATCATATTAGTCGCTAAATTCAAAATTCTAGAAGTGTTTAGCTCATAAGATGTTAACCAATTTTTGTATCATATAGTGCGAACATGTTCTAAAAGATAGCCTTTTTTACTACTACGGGTATGTATGAGAAATTAGAATGTGATTTGCGGATCTGAACACATGCATAATTTTCTTCTTAGGGCTTCTGTTAATCGCATAGTCATGTGGATTAGAGAGATTGGAGTTGACTTGGGGGAATTTTGCTTGCAAGGGATTTAATCCACCTCATGACCTGTTCGATTTGAGTTGGATTATTCTGGATCAAGAGGTATTAATATGGGATTGAATTATATTATCTGCCACTACATTTGAATCTCTCCATGTAACTGAATAAGGCCTCAACTCATGTCAAATCCCCTCCAAAGACCCCCAAACTTCCACAAAAATCTGGGACTACACGTCCCATCTTCAAATCATGAAAGGCGATGTATCACCGTCGCCTCATGGCCCTCACTGTTCAACTAAATATGTAACTGTGGCAATCATAATTCTATTATACTTTGTTCCATAATATGTATTGTAGGCGAATATATTTTAAGGGGTTCATTGTTATACATGCATTATTGGCAAAAATATTTATGTCAATTTATTAAATACCACTTCTTTACAATTTTAAGTATGATTAATGAAATTTTACCATTCATCCTAGGGGCGCATGTTCTAGGGATAAAAAACAACTCTCCTATAATTGTTGCTAAGTATGTTGTTTGCTGAAGGGTTGATATCTCCGTAATCCTCTAGAGGTTCCCGAAAAGCGCCTTGGTCCTGTCCCTTTAATCCCTGAAGAGCAAGAAACTAGGATGCATGTCTTTTTGGCTTCCTTTTTTACATGGTAGCACCGCGTTAAGTAATGATTTTTTACGATCAATACCATGTTGTATTTGTAGTAGCGAATAGTAAATGGTTGAGATACATAAACAGTCTACAATGATTACAAAATAAAGTCTAAAAGAAAGAAAGAAATCTTTGAGATCTTCAGAATCTCCTTCTTTCATAACATAATCTTTCACTTCTCTAAATGTTGTCCGACAAAATTAACATACAAACCAAACCATAGGCATGTATACCAACAAGTGTGCTCGCATAATTTTAATTTGATCCGCAATATCTAGGCTATGTGCACGCGTGCATCCATTAAAATTATTAAACAACATCAACAAGAGTATCAACACCAAAAATACAGGGAAAAGCAAACGAACAACTAGGTCGATGCCGCTGGAAGCCGAGAAGACGAATCACCATTGTCGAAGACGTAGTAGCCGGGATAAAACCTACGAGGACAAACCTCCTTATGGAAACCATGAGAAAAGTCCAAAATAGAACCTACATGAACTACAGATGTGAATCAAACAACCATGTAAATTTGAGAAAAACGCCTGTTTGATCTATGAAGTTGTCGTGGATGTGCGTTTTAGTCACAAACTTGCAAATCGTGAATTACATATCATAAAGTTGCCACGTGCGTGTGTTCTGGTCAGACCGTGACGACACCATCGAAATGGTCGTTAAGACAGCACATGAGTAACACTTATGGAACATCTCTGGCTATAGTGGTGCGGGAAGTGGAGGCGCCTGGTTTTGGGGGATTGATGACTGTAAAAATACGACCATTTCTCTCTGCGTTTAAACCTCATATTTGTCAAATACTTGATAAATAACTTTCTAGCATTGCCACTAACGACTAATTATTGTAGAGATATGCAAATCCTTTGCTTAATTTTCTCCTTGCAGAATTGGTAACCTTTTTGGCGAAATCTTGAGAAATTAATGAAGAATTACGAGTTGCCAACAATCTCAAGTCAAAGATGCCACGAAAGAGTCGTTCAGACGCTTTCGCGACGTTGTCTCGAGGTTTAAGATCTAGCCATGGTGGGCTAGCCCGGATTTTGCTAGTCGTCTCCTGCTAGCGGTGAGGTTGGTGGTCCTTCGTGGTGATGGTGCCCTCACCATGCAGAAGGTGCTTGGGCTAGTGGGTTCGCAAGCCGGGCGGAAGTTGGTTTCTCTAGGCAAAAGCCGATGGCGTGGCGTCTGTGGATGTCACTCTTCTCTTGGGGGGCATCATGGAGCTCTTCGACCTCCTCCACTCTCGGGTCACTATTTCGGGTGAAAGTCTAGACCCTGCGGTGCAGGGCCGGACGATGGCGTCGATCTACTTCGCTTCCCCTCCCGAGGGCGTCGTCTTAAAGACTGTGATTCCCTTCGTGCTTTCCCGAGGGTGCACTTGCACGACATCGCGATAGGTGGCTGGTGATGCGAGAGGTCCGTGTGGTGGCTTGTGTGGCAATGATGGTGTTGTTGAGCGATGGTTTGGTAGTGACAAGACCTTGTTAGTCGACTTTGCTTCGGCGTGTCCGAGTATCTTTATCTTTGTCTTCGCTTGTTCGAAAGTCAAAGCTGCTATGTTTTTTGCGAGTGTCTTCATATGAGAAGCGTATGATGACCTGCAAGGGGCAGTCCGGTGGTGAAGATCTTCTTCGGCGCCGGTCTTGCGCATCTCCATAGTGGTTGTGTGTGCCGCCGCGGCGGTCATGTTCCATGACGGCCGCGAGCGTGCTTGTTCCGATTTTTTTGGCCAGTTTCCCGCTAATAAACTGACCAAACTCTGTACTTCTTCTCTAGTAATGAAATTGGCAAGTCTTCCGCCTTGCTTAACTGAACATTTAACTAAATGCATCGCTCTTTTCGGAAGACTGGAGATGTTCAGACAAGCTAGGGCCTCATTGTGCCCCTGCTCAAGAAAATCCGTATCTTCAAGGATTGAACCGTGGAAACATCTTTTGAATAAAGGCATTATCCTCCCATGCAGCGACTTTTTCATGAAGATTTACCCATTTAACCAGCCATTGAACCGCTCCAACATAGAGATTACCAGGAGCTATTTTTGGACAGGTAGTAACTTTTCTAGAGAATAGTCTGCCAAGGTAATTAAGTTTATTGCTCTGCTAAGTCCTTAGTTGTGGTGGGATCGACAAGAAGGAGCTAGTGCCTGCCCACAACACCAAAAGTTCATAATTTAATCTGCATATTCACTATTTTATGGGTAAATATAAATGCAATGGCACACCCCAAGCAAAGTGTGGATGATCAGATAGCAGGGACAGGCTTCTTCATAGTACAGTGAGGCCGCTCTCATGGCGCTCATGATCTGTTTGGGCAAGAGGAGAGCAGAAAATAGGATAATCGTAGCACTCACAACATCGCTCGAGCCTTCTTGGTGTTGTGCTCGTGCCAGTTCCAGACAGACATGACGTGCCAGCACGTGACGCCCGTCGTTCTCCATTCCCTGGCTCGATTGAACATGAGACCTTGGTCTGTTAGTTATTGGTATGCGGCGTGCTTGGGCCGAGGCTTTCTATCATGCTTCGTGCAAGCCCGTGAATGCTCAGCCCAACTCCCAGCGCTAGTCCCGGCGCCTCTCATCCCAAACGAGCAAGTACACCAGAAACACAACCCCGTTTTATCCCAAACGAGCAAAGTACCCCACCCTAGACACCTACCAGTTGCAGCTTGTTTGGGCAACTACTGACGGACTGCTTTGGTTATCCATCTGCAAGAAGGTCGATACTGAGCTAACGATTTATATTTCACTTGCTAGTATGTATGCTCTTTTATAAAAAGTGATAAGTATTCAAGAGTAGAGCTGCAGTTTGCTCCGCATGAAAAAAGTGCATGTGTTTTCGGTTCACCTACCATCCATTCATACGCAGAGGACAACGTACAAATAGAAGGTGCTTTTCTAGAAAAAAATATAAAGGAAAAATCTAATAAGTAAAACACGGTTTTAGTTAGTTCTATGGCATTGCAACATTTCAGCGAACTTTCATACTAATATAGAGCGAGTACATGAGACCTGACCCACGTATGCATGCAGAATGTGCCACAACATACTGATATTAATATTAAAGCATTAATCCCTAAATTCGAAAGTTTCAAAACAGCTTAGATCATAAATAAACCGTTAATCAATTCAGTACCATGTACTTTAGGTTGAAGTATTATATGTTCATCCAAAGAAATCATTACCACTTGGGATTTTGTAAAACAAAACCCCTTTCGGTTGCTGCTGGTACACGTATTTGCAATGACATTGTGATTTGCGAAGCTAAACGCAGGAATAATTTTCTTCTTAGCTGTGTCATTATGCCACAAAACTTGGCTGTCGCCTCACAACCCTCATTGCCCAAGTTAACATCCCTCATAATTTCTTTTGCAACCGCGGCGAGAGATAGCCTTTTTTTTTTTTGCCTCGATTGCAATGGAGGGTTGAGGATCTTGAGGGAACTTGGTGCTCCGTCTCAGGAGGGGGTGTTGGGTTCAGCGCTAGTGCTTCATCACAAAAACTTTAAAATATCTCTACGAGGTTACACCACAATATCACTACGGTGGAGAATTGGGGTTACATTGGCAGCCGGACAGATAAGCCCAATGGTCCTGTGGTTTCAGCGGTGTGTCCGGGGAGACAACTCAGATAGTGGAGCTTTTGGTGTCGAGGCGTTCTTAGGTACGGTGTCTCCTCTTAAACTTAAGTTTGTATGGACCAGTTTTTTCTTTAACCGTCGAAACACATAACCAGACTTTCTATACCTTCGTATAGGTGTACTCGATCGAGCTAGGTATACTCCACGTTCTCACTGGCTGATCTCACCCCCCGTTATCGTGATCTACGTCTTTGCACGCCATTTTAAAATTTTGTTGTTGCTGTTATATACCTCTGATTTGCGCCTCCTACAGGAACGTGAGTATACGTGTATGATAAATATATGTCTAAGAGAACCATACGGGATTTGGGTGGGTTCGTATGATCTTTGAAACGAATCGGTATCGAGTTTTTGTTATCAAAATTTAAAAAGAAGGGGGAACACCGAAGCAAAAGTGTTTGGTGGCCCCAAACAATCTCACTAGTTATAGAGGTGCTCGGGCCGTTTTCTTGCTATTATCGTGCCCGTTCCTATGCCATCCCGAACGGTCGCGCCGCCCATCATGCTATATTCCTTGGCCGAACTAAGCACGAGACTTTCGGTCATTGTAGCCAGCTTCTTATGTTAGCTTCGGATCCGTGTCATGGTTGGATTATGCCTCCTGCTAGCCTATGTAAGCCTAGCCCAAGTCCCAACACTAGTCCTGACGCCTCTCATCCCAAACGAGCAAGTTGCCCTTGAGAAACAAATTGAGGAACTATTTTTGGTTCTTGGCAAGAAGAATCATAGTAAGCTATCGAGTTAGGCATGACTCGCTTATTAATACGAAAACATATAGGTGTAGTATGGTTGCTCTTTTATAGGCTACGATTTGGTATCCAAGAGTAGAGTATACGTGTATTCAGTTCACCTATCATCCAATCATATAACGAGCACAACTTAAAAATGGAAGATACTTTTCTAAAAACAATTATGAATGGAAAATCTAAGCAGTACATTATGCAAAGAGTTCTATGGTGCTACAACAATTCAGCTAAACTTTGCTCACCTAATGAGCACATGTGTCATGTAAACCACAACACACCAACAATATCATATTAATCGCTAAATTCAAAAATTTGAAAGGGTTTAGCTTATAAACGGTCAATCAATTCAAATATCATGTACTTGAGGTGAAATATATTATGATTTCTCCCTTCATTCTAAGAAATCATTAATGCATGACATTTTCCATAAAAGATGTCCCTTTTCTACACGTATGGGCAATTAGAATGTGAGCTACCAAGCTAAGCACATAAATAATTTTTATTAGGGTTTTTTTGAGGTAAAACATCATATATTAACCTCCCAGTCCACGTAGATACCCTGGTAAAGAAAAAGAGTGCGTCTGAAACTTGCAGCCCATCAAACAATCGTTACATCGTTTATCAAATGGTTCAAATGAAACTAGGAGGCTCGACGACCCAATTACACGAGAGATATTATGAAAGGAAAATTTAGCAAGCTCGTGAGCCACCATATTAGCTTTCCTTAGACAGTGCTTGAACGAAATACTATCAATATTCGCCATCATGTCCACATAATCCGCATAGATTGCCATTGCTTCACTCCACCAAATGTCACCTCCATCGCAAGCTTCGATCACCTCCATTGAGAGATTTGGCAATAACACAATTTAGACCCACCATGATAACTAGGCTTATCCCTTCTCTCATGGCAATGGCCTCTCCGGAGCAGCAGTAGCTACATGGGGTATGGTAGTTGTAAATGCAGCCGGAAATTTGCCCTGATAGTCTCTGATCACCGCACCTGCCAAACCTGCTCGGGTATCTCGCCTGACCAGGAACATAATCATGCTTGAATTTTGAAGCATTGGCGGTAATTGAAAGAACTTACATTTTGCAATGATGGGTGGACGGAACTGACTCGTCGTGGGTACGCCGACATCCGATCCACCATAAATACCAACAGCAGGCAGAAACTGTTTCTTTGAGACCAATCTCGCTGAAGCCCGGTAGGGTGTTGTCTTGGCCGCACAGAATCTCTTCCAAGACCGCTGACCCCGACCGATCCACCACCGCAGCTTCAGAGACAATATCATATAGACCAAGATAAGCACATAACTCAGTCGCTGTTTGAGACTATAATAAGAGATGCAAAACATCCTCTGGCCCGTGATTACAAATATGACACCCTCCTGTACTTTCAATATGGCGATTAAATAAGATAGATTTTAAAGGAATAATGCCATGCATAGCCCGCCACATGAATATTTTAACTTTTCTAGGAATTTGTAATTTCCAGAGAACACTCTAGACTGGATTGACAACCATAGTACCTGGCAGAGCCAATTGACTCGTAGAAGGGCCAAACTAGTGACGCCACTATAGATAATATCCCGATCGAACTGTGTACCTCCCATGCTACAGAATTCTCAAACCCATTACTATGTAGATGAATCTGTATAATACGATGAGTGTCAATAGAGCTGAATAAATAATGAACTAGTTGTTCATCCCAAAAACCCGTGATAGGGTCAATCAATTCGCTAACTTTGGTCAAAACATCCCCACTCCTTGAGGAAATAACCCTGTAGTTTGGACTGCTCAGAATCCAAGGATCGTTCTAAATATCAATCTTCTCTCCATATCCTACTCTCCACAAATAACCTCACTTGAAAGTAGACATGCCCGCACGGATACTCTGTCATGTGAAAGAAGATCGTTTTTGGACCATCCTTAAGAATATCACCATGAGGATAATATTTTGCACTTAGTACACTTACACAAAGAATCAGGTTCATTAACAAGCCTCCAAACTTGTTTAGCCAACATGGCAAGATTGAATGAGTGAAGATATCTAAATCCCATACCTCCCTCTTTTTTTGGATAGCACAATTTCCACCGTGCGAGCCAATGCATTTTATTACTATTGTCGTCGTCTCCCCACCAGAACATCGGAAATCGCATCCATCATCTTTTTGCAAACACCTTTAGGGATTAAGAAAACAAACATGGCATATCCAAAAAATAGCTTGAGCAACAGCCTTTAACAAAATCTCCTTGCCTCCAATGGACAAGAGCTTATCCTTCTAACCATTAGTCCTTGGGATTTCTATTTTCATGCCCTTGGTTCCTTAGTTATACTCCGCTTAACTTTTCCTCACTTTTGACCATCTCTTCTACGAAACTCTCACGCGGTATGA
Organism: Avena sativa; assembly: GCA_916181665.1. Classification (NCBI taxonomy): domain Eukaryota; kingdom Viridiplantae; phylum Streptophyta; class Magnoliopsida; order Poales; family Poaceae; genus Avena; species Avena sativa. Next base: position 295,274,495 of record OV702296.1, read on the forward strand.
AACTTGCTGTCCGTCAGCCTTGCCGTTACGTGCTGACAAATGGGGGCCGCGTTCAGTCGGGTCCCGTAGTGGACCCTCGTTGTTACGTGATGACAGGTGGGGCCACGTTCTGTCCGGTCCCATAGTGGACCCTTACCGTTACATGCTGACAAGTGGGGCCACGTTCATATGGTTCCCATAGTGGACACCTCTCTTTACTTATCCAGATCAGCATGGGACCCAGAACTTATCCACGTGAGTGCCGGACCCACAGCTTATCCACGTGAGCATCAGACCCACAGCTTACCTAGGTTAGCATTGCAAGATGGGACCCCAAGCCAGCCCCGTGCCCGCGCCCGTGTCGTTGCCTCCCTTTTCTTCTTCTTCTCCGGTGATGGCGGCCCTTTGTCTAGCTTTACTTCGGCCTCCTGTTCGTCCTAGCCACAGTATGGTGCCGTCCTGTTGACATGTATATGAAGGATGACAATGGAAACCGTGCATAGAAAAGGTTAGATCTCGCACCAAAATGTTCTGATTAGACGGGGGCGCTTGCTGTGGAAATCAATTGGCGCAACTCGGGAGCTCAATTGGGCGCGCGCTTGCTATGGAGAATGCGGCCGGTGAGCCATTCAGATGATTTAATTAGTTTATTGAGTTAATGTCTCGGCTACAATCAAGTGAATCTATGAGGTGAAAGTCAAACTTTGAGATTTAGGGAGATGGATGTATAAGAAATAAGAAAATGAAACAACTCTTGAACACTTTCAAATGAAAAAAATATACATCTCTTAATGTAAAAGAGTGTTTATAATTGACACAAATCTTGAACACTTTCAAATTACAATATGGACATGATAATGTTGTCCTAAGAAAATCTTGAGAGTTTACCATTTTCAAAGCGTGAAAAGTGATCCCTAAACTAAAATCTTTATGCCTCGTGCGCATACGAAAATTATACACCTTCGAACACTTTGAAATCACACTTAGGACATGATAATGTCGTTTTAAGAAAATCTTGAGAGTTTATCATTTTTATAGAGTGAAATATTATGCATAAACTTGGATATACGAAAATTATACACCTTTGAACACTGTGAAATCACACTTAATACGATATAATGATGTTCTAACAAAATCTTGAGGGATTATCATTTTCATATAGTGAAATGTAATGCATAAACTTGCATATACGAAAATTATACACTTTTAAACTCTTTGAAATTGCACTTAGGACATTATAATATTGTGCTAATAAAATCTTGATCATTTATCATTTTCATGGAGTGAAATATAATGCATAAAATTGTGTATACAAAAATTATAAATCTTTGAACACTGTGAAATCGTACTTAATACGTGATAATGATGTGCTAACAAAATTTTGAGAGATTATCATTTTCTTTCTATTTTAATAGAGTGGAATGTAATGCATAAACTTGCATATACGAAAATTATACACCTTTGAACTCTTTGAAATCGCACTTAATACGTGATAATGTTATGCTAAGAAAATCTTGAGAGATTATCATTTTTATAGAGTAGAATGTAATGCATAAACTTGCATATACGAAAATTATACACCTTTGAACTATTTGAAATTGCACTTAATACATGATAATGTTGTGCTAATAAAATCTTGAGAGATTATCATTTCATAGAGTGGAATGTAATGCATAAACTTGCATATACGAAAATTATACACATTTGAACACTTTCCTTTCAAGTTATATTCAAAATCATTTGTTTATGGAGTTAAAGTACCGGTGACAAACTCGTTATTTTGCATGGATAGAGGGTTGCCTCCCGACAGATATAGGGGTTATCCGGTCCGCTAGATCATAAAGAGGATCAACGGTTGGTGGGCACGATCCGCGTGACAACTGTCTCGACCAATCAGGGCGTAGCAGCCAAGATGAGCACATGTGTGAGATTTTGTGATTAAGAGAGAGGGAAAAACTGAATAGAACTTAAAAACCATGGGCAAAACTAACAAAGGGATTTAAATACAAAATAGAAAGAGAATTAACAAATGAAAAATGTGTCTCTTAGACAATAAAATACATCTTAGAATACATCGAACTATTTGCAATTAAAATATACATTAGTTTGATAATTATTGCCTCATTCAGGCAAACTATGTTTTGGAGAGGGATATTTTGGGAAGAGGCTTGAGTAGAAAGCCATGAACCTTCATAGATAGTAGGTGATTTGAGAAGTGGTGATTTAGGTTAAAACTTGATGTCTATACATTTCTTATGGTGGCAGGTCACATAATAAAACTCCCCGGGTAGATGCCACTATGTTTTGATCTTCTTAAATTTGTTGTGCATAAAATGACTCAATTAGCTAGCTAAAACTTATTCATTGACTCTCTGTTAACCAGCCACCGGAGGATAAAACTGAGTATACCCTTTTTTACTACTACTGGTACTTATGGGCAATTAGATTGTGAGTTACCAAGCTAAGCACTGGAGTCATTTTCTTCTTAGGATTTGTTTAGTTCATCCCTACCCAGGTATAGGAGAGGGGATTGGAGTGGATTTGGGGGCTTTTAACTTGCAATGGATTTAATCCACCTCAATCCATGTCAATCCACTTCAAATTACCCAAACAAGCAGAAAACCTGGGATTACATGTCCCTTATTCAAGTCATGCGGGTGATGTATCACCGTCGCCTCACGGCCCTCATTATCCATACGAACATGTAAAAGTGCTAATCATAATTTTAGTATACTATTTTTCATACTCTATGGTGATGAAGGATATATTTTCAAGTTGATTATTATACATGCATTTTTCAAAACTATTCATGGCATGCACTTTTTTATGTGCAGGTTCACATAATAATGTATAAACATACCATTTTAAAAATTTAATTATTTTTTTTAAATAGCAGTCCTTCTATGAGCATATATTCTTGTAAGCAAAAAACAGAGCTCCCAGTAATTATATTTATTGATACTAAGTACTTCCTCCGTTTCAAAATATAAGATGTTTTAGGTTAGTGAAAAAAAATATCTAAACTTGTTTTAGTGTATAGATGCACTTTAAATATGAGTGAACCTATATTACTAAAAATAGTCTAGATACATTTGCTTCACAAAGCCAAAACATTTTATATTGTGAAACGGAGGAAGTACTATGTTGTTCGGTGTTGTTATTTCCATAATTCTCTAGAGGGTTTTCGGAAGGGTTTTGCACCTACGGAAAATCGTTTTGGAGTATGGGCTCCATGGAGCCTGTTTTAAAATTTTGGAAATTGATATTTTAAAGTTTAAAAAAATAGAAGAAAATCCTAGACGTTGACAATGGTGTATTCTATGGCCCTGCAAAATCTCTACGCAAATTAGTTTGTGTTCCATCCTAACAAAAATGACAAATCTGAATGTTTTCAATATTTGATTGTTCACTACCTTAGATTTAGAAATTTATCATTTTTCCACAGCCCAGAATGAATATTTGTCTTTTGTTTTTGCACATGGGTGAAATTAATCATTATCTACATTTAGAGAATAGAGTGTCGCTCTAGTGGCTAGTTGTGCGAGTGTGCTCACAGGCGGACCTAGAAAAAAATCTTGACCGGAGGCTTGAGCCGTGGCGGTTCTTCTATAAATTTGCATAATTTAAATAACTTTTCGTGAAAATATGTACAAATATAAAGGAAATTCAAAAATTTGAGTGGGGCCGTCCCTCCACTCAGCTGGATGCTCAGGGAGTCTCTTGTATAAAACAATGTCAGCTGAGGGCTAGTCCTGGCTTTTTTTCATTATTTTATTGTTAATAATATACATTTAAGTTTTTTTTTCAGAATTTTCAAAAACTTCAAAATTTCGATTTCAATTGTTTTAACCACGCATCTATCCAACCATAAAAAAACAAGAAGCCAGGGTGCATGCTGCTCCCCCCGTGTCGCCTCCTCGAGTGAGGCAACCGGGGGCTCCCTTCCCCCGCACCCCGAACCTCTACCTCCCCCTCCTCTCACCCCCCCTCCCCCGCCGCCATCGCCGGGCCTTGCCCGTGTGGATCCCCGGTGCTGGCGACGGCGGGATCGATATTCCCCACGCACTGGAGGCCCTGACCTGGGCAGGTGCTGATGGTGGCGGTGCGCCTTGACCTATCTTGGTCCAGCGGTGGAACGGCTGACACCGGGTGGTCAGGAGGCGGCGGTGCTCCCCGGTGATGGTGCTGACGTGGAGCACTTCGTTGGAAATCCCAAGAGCAAGGTGTGATGAGCACAGCAGCAAGTCTTCTCTCAGTAGAGACTGAGGTTATCGAACCAGAAGGAGGAAGGAAATGTCACACAGGCGTTGCAAGCAACGCGGAGACCTGCACAATACAAACTCAAGACTTTGCTCCAACTAATCAGTGAGGTTGTCAAGCTCACCGGTTTGCTGTAACAAAGGATTAAACGTATCGTGTAGAAGGTAATGGTTTGCAACAAGTAAACAAATAACAATGAAAGATGTATCAATGGTAAACATTGGACCGGGGTCCATAGTTTACTAGAGGTGCTCTCCTTAGATAAACAACATGGTATGAAGGGTAAAAACTTACAGCAGAGCAATTGACAGGAACTGAGCAAGGCATAACAATGCAATTACCAGTCAGAAAGATCCTATGAGATTCGTTTGGGCAATACAACAAGATACATAGATCGCCATCCAACTGCATCTATGACTAGAAGTTCACCTTCAGGTTATCATCCGAACCCCCTTCAGTATTAAGTTGCAAGCAACAGACAACTACTTTAAGCAAAGTGTGTAAGATAAACAGTCCACATGTTCCATGAACAAGAGACCGTTGTTTTCTCCCTAGTAGCAACATCACATCTATAACCGAAGAGATTATTGTCACTTCCCTTGGAAACTAGAGGCATGAACCCACTATCGAGCATAAATACCCCCTCTTGCAGTCACTAGCAACTACTTAGCCAAGATAGCTACTAACAATGAAGAGCATGCAAGATCATAAACAACACAGACATGATAGAATCATAAAGACAAAACCATTAATCAAACCAACATAATAATCTCAATATCCATCGAATCCCCACAAACACAACATGCATGATTACAAATAAATTAGATCTTGATCATGAATGGAGTTCACAAGATCGATACATGAAAGCACAAAAGAGGAGATACAACCATCTAGCTACTACATGGACCCATAGTCCAAGGTGGAACTACTCACGCATCATACCGGAGAGAAGGCCTCCGGGATGATCTCCCTTCCGGCAGGGTGCCGGGAAGAACTTCAGATCCCCCCGATCTAGGGACGATGGTGGCGGCGGCTACAAAAGGTTTCATGGAGATTTGATCGGGTGCTTAGGGTTTCTGCATCGGGGGATTCTTATAGCCAAAGGGGGAGGCCGAGGAGGCGACCAGGGGGGCCAAACCCTAGCCAGGCGCGGGGCAGGGCCCACCCGCTCCTGGGGGGGTTTGGCTGCCCTATCCAACCCCTCCGGCTCCCTTTTGTACTTCTTGTTCCCCACGGAAAGTAATTAACTTTGACGTTTTTCCCGTCCAATTCCGAGAGTATTTCTTTACTAACTTTTCTGAAACCAAAAACAGCAGAAAACATGCATCTGGCACTGTTGCAACTTGTTAATAGGTTAGTACCAGAAAACATGTAAAAAGCACCTCAAAGTGTAGACAAGCAAAGCAAAGTAGATACTAAACAAGCATGGAGCATCAAAAATTATAGAAACGTTTCCAACGTATCAACATCCCCAAGCTTAACTCCTGCTCGTCCTCGAGTAGGTAAGTGATAAAAGAATAATTTTTTAGGCGACATGCACCCTCACAATAAAGATCCAACCATTTGCAAGCATTAAAAGATGGGATCAAAGAACTCTAAACATTGATACGCCCAATTTGCATCACCTTTCTATATCATAATTTACCTCTATTCATTGATATTTGTCTTATGATGAGGTATTACTTATGGCTTTTCATCTGTTTATGCATGTTGGATGATTCCTAGAGGATGGACTGCCGGAGTCTGGATTCTGATGGAAAAGAAGGCGTTTCGGTGCAATTTTGCGAAGATCAGAAAAATACCAGAAAAATATAGAAACATATTATTTTACCAGAAGACGAAGGAAGCTAGAAGGAGGGACGGAGAAGGGCCTCAGGGGGCCCACACCCTCCTAGGCGCGGGCCCACCTGACCCTGCGCCTAGGGCAGGTGTGGCCCACCTGCCCGGCCTCCGACTCCGCCCCTTCGCCTATGTCTTCCCTACGGAACCCTAATACCAAGAGAGCGACCACAGATAGATTTCCGCCGCCTCTGGGGGGCGGAAAACACCAAGAGAGAAAGATCTCTCCGGCAGACAAATTTCTACCAGGGGAATTCCTTCCCAGATAGGGGAGACCATTGCCATCAACACCGTCATCAAGCTAGCCTTCATCGGGATCATCATCATCATCCACACCATCATCTCCACCAGCACCATCATCACCACTCCATCCGGCTGTAACAATTGTGTTGGGTATTGCTTTAGTTCTTAGGGGAAACTTTCCCGGTGTTAATTACTATTGTAGTTAATGCTTGTGAGTGGAACCATTGGATTATTGTTTATGTTCAGATTGTTATCCATTATCATATCATCTTTGATCTTGATCCCTATGATGTCTTGTGAGTAGTTCGTTTAGTTCTTGCGGACATGGGAGAAGTCATGTTGTTATTAGTGGATCTGTGATGAGTTATTATTCAATGGTTTAGTATTTAAGTTATGGTGTTATTCTTCTAGTGGTGTCATGTGAACATCGACTACATGACACTTCACCATTTATGGGCCTAGGGGGATGCATTATGTATTTGTCTACTAATCGTGGGGTTGCCGGAGTGACAGAAACCTGAACCCCCGTTAGGACACCTTTGCACAAGGGAGTGTAGGATCTCGGAGTTTAAGGCAGTGGTTAGATTTATATCTTAATTACTTTCCTGTAGTTACGGATGTTTGCAGGGGGTTTAATCACAAGTATGTATTAGTCCTAGGAAGGGCAGTATGTTAGCACAGGTTCACCCACACAACACTTACAAACACCAAAGAAGAGTACTCAGCTATTTGAAGCGAAAGCACTTGACAGAATTCCCATGTGTCCTCAAGAACGTTTGGTCCTTATAAGTATTTCCACCGGCTTGTCCTTTGCTAAGAAAGGATTGGGCCACTTGCTCCGTTTGTTCGTTACTCTTGTTACTTGCTCCTTGTTTTGTTGCCTTGTCAGAAAACCACTAAAATCCGTTTGCTAAGTATTCACAGGGATTTCCTTATCCATACCACTGTTCAGCACCTTGTGCTCCTCGTTGGGATCGACACTCCTATTTATCGAAAGTACTACGATACACCCCCTATACTTGTGGGTCATCAATACTATTTTCTGCCGCCGTTGCTGGGGAGTGAAGCGCTATTGAAGAGTGGAACTGGTAAGGGAAACTTTTACTATGAGTATTGCTTTTGTTAATGCTTGTTACTTTGTTTACAATATGGATAACCCACTTGGTTTTCTGTTTGGAAAAACTACTACCGCTACTAGGGTAGTAGATGAACCACCTCCTGTTGAGATAGATCCTTTTAAGATACCTACAAGTATGGTTAATCATGTTATGGATAATTATTATTGTGGGGATGGAACTGTCCATCCTAGTGATCATTTGCTTTTTATCCATGAATTATACGGGTTGTTTAAGTGTGCAGGTATCACAACTGAATAAGTGAAGAAGAAGTTACTCTCCATATCCTTGAAAGGGAGAGCTGAAGAATGGTATAAGCTGCTGAAGAATGGACAATACATGGAATGAGAGGAGATGGCATCTCTCTTTTACTCTAAATTTTATCCTCCTAGTGAAATCCATAAGGATAGAAATCTTATATATAACTTTTGGCCTCTTGATGGAGAGAGTACAGCTCAAGATTGGGGGAGACTAAAGTTACTAATGCTTAAGTGTCCTATTCATGAACTCCCTAACAATATTATTCTCAATAACTTTTATGCTAGGCTTTCTCTTCATGATAAAGATTTACTAGATGCTTCTTATGCTAGATCATTCACACGTATGAAGGAAGAAGCTAAATGGGATCTCTTAGACCATATTCAAGATAACACTAAGGCTTGTGAGAATAACAAAGGAAGGAAGTCAGGTATAAACTATGATTATGAATGCATTAAATCTTTTATGGGAACTGATAAGTTTCGTGACATTAGCAATGAGTTTGGCATTTATACCCAAGTTCTTGCAAAATGTTTTAATGACTTTGCCTCTTATATTGAACTTCCCAAGAAAGAGTGGGACAAGTACCACGCTCCTTATAAAGGCAATGTCACCCATGTTCCTGCTAGTACAGAGGTTTACACTGTTGATCCTATTTTGCCTGAACCTTATATTGAGAAAACTCCTTTTCCTTCTAAGGTGAGGGAGCATTCTATTATGGCTACTATGGTTAGCAAAAGCACAAATAAAACTGTAGGGTCCGATGAGCTTATTGATATTGAGACTGTGGTAGCTATTGTGAAAGATCTTGTCACTAGAAATATAGAGGATGAGCATATTGTCTTCTGTGAAGACGCTAGTAATATTGTTTCTCATCCTAAGAAAGTTAGAAAATCTAGTGTTCCTATGCTTTCTGTTAAAATTGGTAGTCATAGCTACTATGGTTTATGTGATATTGGTGCTAGTTCTAGTGTTATTCCTTATAAGCTTTATAGGGAAATTATGCATGAGATTGGTCCGTGTGAGCTTGAGGACATTGATGTGGTTATTCACCTTGCTAATAGAGAGCAAGTTTGCCCCATTGGTATTGTAAGAGATGTGGAGGTCCTTTGTGGTAAGATTAAATATCCTGCTGATTTTCTAGTACTTGGTAAAGAAGCTAGTAAAACTTATCCTATTATCTTTGGTAGACTCTTCCTTAATACTTGTGGGGCTATCATAGATTGTAGGAAGGAAAAAGTTTTGACTAAGTTTGCTGGAGAATCTTATGAGTTTAATTTTTACAAATTTGCCAAAACTCCTTATGAAAATGAATTACCTGATGAGGGTTTCAGGGTTGAAAAACTGTCTGCTATTTCTCCTGCCCCTAACAATGCTTTCCAGCAGTTCATGGAAGACCATGAAAGTGATGTCTTCATGAAGGAAAGAAATGATATTGATGAAGTTTTCCTTCGTTAGCCGGAACAGCTTAAGCATAATCTACATGTGGAAGATTTGGGTACCACACTACCACCTAAAGGGGATCCTGTTTTCGAATTAAAACCTTTACCTGATGATCTTAAATATGATTATCTTGATGATAACAAAATATATCCTGTTATTATTAGTTCTAAACTTTCAGGGAAGGAAGAAGAAAGGTTATTGGAAGTATTGAAGAAGCACCGAGGAGCAATGGGTTATACTCTTGATGATTTAAAAGGAATTTCTCCTACTATATGTCAGCATGCTATTAATATTGATCCTGATGCAAAAACAGTTGTTGAGCACCAACGCCGTCTAAATCCTAAGATGAAAGATGTGGTAATAAATGAGGTATTAAAACTCCTTGATGCTGGTATTATTTATCCTATTGCTGATAGTCAATGGGTTAGCCCTGTTCATTGTGTTCCCAAGAAAGGGGGAATAACTATTGTGCCTAATGAGGATAATGAGCTTATACCCCAAAGAGTAGTGGTTGGGTATAGAATGTGCATCGATTTTAGAAAGATTAATAAAGTTACTAAGAAAGATCATTATATTTTGACCTTTATTGATCAAATGCTTGAGAGGTTGTCCAAAAAGACTCATTTTTGTTTTCTTGATGGTTATTCTGGGTTTTCTCAAATTGCTGTGAAAGCACAGGACCAGGAGAAAACCAATTTCACTTGTCCTTATGGTACTTATGCTTATAGGCGTATGCCTTTTGGTTTATATAATGCTCCTGCTACCTTTCAGAGATGTATGTCTGCTATCTTTCATGGTTTTTGTGAAGAAATTGTGGAGGTTTTTATGGATGATTTTTCCGTCTATGGAACTTCTTTTGATAACTGTTTGCACAACCTTGATAAAGTTTTGTAGAGATGTGAAGAAACCAACCTTGTTCTTAACTGGGAGAAATGCCATTTCATGGTTAATGAAGGGATTGTTCTTGGACACAAGATCTCTGAGAAAGGCATTGAAGTTGATAGAGCCAAAATTGAAGCAATTGAGAATATGCCTTGTCCTAGAGATATCAAAGGTATTCGTAGCATTCTTGTCCATGCTGGTTTCTATAGGAGGTACAAAGTACAAGTGCAATGTTGAAAACGTTCCCTGTGACAGCACATTTCTGCTAATTCCAACTTATAAGTGCAAGCATATACAACAAAGTTGTCACAATGGTTCAAGTTTATTAGGGGCAAAGAAAATAAAGTGTGCCATCAAGTTCGTGAGGGCTTTAATCACTAAGTTTTCACATAACAAAATAGTTTTTAATTGGAAGATAGTTGAAAAAAAGAATATACTTGGAATGGTGTAACAGACCATGCATAGGAGTTTATAGTGGACACTTTGGAAAAACTTGGTTTCTTGGGAGTTGGAAGCATGAGTAGGACTTACTCATACAAGTGGAGGCTAGCAAAAGACTGGGAGCAACCAACTAAGAGATTATAATGGCCATAATCATGCAGTGCAACAAAGCATACTAATAAAAGCAAAGAGTGGTACTAAAAGTCAAGGACTAAATGATCATAGAGGCTAATGGTGGCTTGTCATAGTCATAACATGGTGTGAGCATGTGCCAAGTCAACCCAAGCAAAGCATTAAAAGAGAATACCACAATACTATGCTTTTGCATGCTAAAACAACGCATAATTTCTTCAAGGCACTCTAAGCAATTCCAATTGTTTGTAAAAAGACATGCTACAGCAATAATCACTAAGCATAAGGTAAAAAACACCTAGCATGTCATGCTAAAGTCTAAGTCACAGTCAATGCAATCTCCTCTTGCACTTCAAGCAAGACTTACTACTCCTTTCCAAACACCAAGCAAACTTATTTGCAAAACAACACAGCGAGAACGGGGGTCCAAACTACTTTAGCAAACTAAACAACTAAGAAAAGCAAATGAAAACTAATACGCTTCAAGAACAACACAACTGTGCATGAAACAATAAAAACGAAGTGTCTAAAGACCTGAGCTTTTTATTGATGAAGAAGGGGATGCCTTGGGCATCCCCAAGCTTTGATGTTTGTACCTCTTGTATATTTCTTGGGGTGACACCATGATGTCATACCCAATCTTGATTTTTTGGCCATTCTTCATCTCATTACATCATTCTCTCTCTACACCTGAATTATTTCCTTCATACGGAACTTCACACAATCTTCATTAGCAACATTAGCTTATTCAAAAGATAATAGACCACTGGCAAAGCTATGAAACAGAAAGGCTTTTCACTAAAAACACAAGCTACTATATCAACTCCTTCAAAAGTCTCAATTCACCTAAAAAGAACTCTAAAAGGAATCAATAAGAAGCAAATGCAAATAATGGCAGAAATCTGTCAAAACAGACCAGCAGGTAAAAACTGATTTTTTCGAACATCTTCTGTTGCTCAAATCAAAAAATGTTGAACTAACGAAAGTTATCTAACATACTGGGGGATTTATTCGTAAATTTTTAGCTCAATCCAATTTACAGAGACGCCTCACGAATTTTTTTTATGGAGGAAAAAAATCTGTTTTGAGACAGCAACTCCCCAAATCTTACTTCCCTCTCATTAGAGGTCATTCTTGGCACAAAAATCAAACAAAAAGGATAAGGAGAGGTCATTACAAAAGTAATAACTTCCAAGACTCAAGGAAACTCTTGGGTTATCTCCTAACAAGTACTTTTCTTTAACGCCTTTAAGTTAGGCACAAGAAGCAAGAAGAATCAAGTATTTTTAAATGAAAAATTGCCCCTCTTGTTCTTTCCTTTCTTACCTTTCTTCTTCTCTTTAGGGAAGATATGATTGCTTACCAGAGGAGAAAAGGCATAATGCCTTTTCCCACATCTATTACTGCTCCAAGGTGTTTCAGTGGGGATCTTCCAAGTGTAACATGTCCCTTGCCTACACATTTAATAACAAGATAATCAGTAGACACCATTTTTCCTGAAATTTTTGTAAACACACCTTCAGCTATTCCAATGGAAAAAATAGTGGCATTGTTGGTAAGAGATATTTCCTCTCCTCCTTCAGTAAGGCCCCAAAGACTCAAGGAATCATAAATATCTTTAGGCATGAGGCAAAATTCAGACATGATATCATAGCGAGCATCAAAAAGTGTAGTGTTCATTGAGACTTTGATTGTGGGAAACCACTTTGAAGGCTTAGAATTTATGGCAACATAATCATGGTAAGCCCTAAGCGTGTGATAGCAACTATTCATAGCAGAAATACTAGTCTCAAGAGTGTTCAACCTGGCAAAAATATTTGTAAAAGAGGAATCAGACTTGCCAGGTGTACCATAAATCATGATTAATTTCTTTATGGCATCAAAAGCTTCATCCTCAGTACAAAGGAAGAAATCTTTCTCAGCCATAACATCCAAAGCATATCTATAACGAAGAGCAATACCCCGGTAGAAACTATCAATAACCAAGCTAAGGCTCACCTCAGGCTCAGTTTCCCTCTAGAAAGCAGAGATTCTAGAGCAAGCTTCTTTAAAACTTTCTTCACGTTTTTGCTTAAAAGTGGAGATTTCTACCATAGGATAAACAAAGTTTGGTTCAAAACCAGACATGGTAGCAACTAGAGCAGGAACTATTTTTTGTGTTTTTAAATAAAGCAAGCAAAACAAACTAGACTAATTTTTTTGGTTTTTTTGGACAGAGGCAAACAAAACCAAGCAGAAGAAGCAAAGAAAACTAAAAACAAAGTAAAGATAAAGGAAGTGAAGGACTCCCCTTGTGAAGATGTCCTTAGCCTCTCCGGCAACGGTGCCAGAAAACTTGTTGATGGTGCTGACGTGGAGCACTTCGTTGGAAACCCCAAGAGCAAGGTGTGATGAGCACAGCGGCAAGTCTTCCCTCAGTAGAGACCGAGGTTATCGAACTATAAGGAGGAAGGAAACATCACACAGGGGTTGCAAGCAACGCGGAGACCTACACAACACAAACTCAAGACTTTGCCCCAACGAATCAGTGAGGTTGTCAAGCTCACCGGTTTGTTGTAACAAAGGATTAAACATACCGTGTGGAAGGTAATGGTTTGCAGCAAATAAACAAGTAATAGTGAAATATGTATCGATGGTAAAGATTGGACTGGAGTCCATAGTTCACTAGAGGTTCTCTCCTTAGATAAACAACATGGCATGAAGGGTAAACAAATTACAACAGGGCAATTGACAGGAACTGAGCAAGGCATAACAATGCAATTACCAGTCAGAAAGATCCTATGAGATTCGTTTGGGCAATACAACAAGATACATAGACCGCCATCCAACTGCATCTATGACTAGAAGTCCACCTTCAGGTTATCATCTGAACCCCCTCTAGTATTAAGTTGCAAGCAATAGACAACTGCTTTAAGCAAAGTGTGTAAGGTAAACAGTCCACATGTTCCATGAACAAGAGACCCTTGTTTTGTCCCTAGTAGCAACAGCACATCTACAACCAAAGAGATTATTGTCACTTCCCTTGGAAACTAGAGACATGAACCCACTATCGAGCATAAATACCCCCTCTTGGAGTCACTGGCAACTACTTGGCCAAGATAGCTACTAACAACGGAGAGCATGCAAGATCACAAACAACACAGACATGATAGAATCATAAAGACAAAACCATTAATCAAACCAACATAATAATCTCAATATCCATCGGATCCCCGTAAACACAATATGCATGATTACAAATAAATTAGATCTTGATCATGAACGGAGCTCACAAGATCTATACATGAAAGCACAAAGGAGGAGATACAACCATCTAGCTACTATATGGACCCATAGTCCAAGGTGGAACTACTCACGCATCATACCGGAGAGAAGGCCTCCGGGATGATCTCCCCTCCGGCAGGGTACCGCGAAGAACTTCAGATCCCCCCCGATCTAGGGATGATGGTGGCTGCGGCTACAGAAGGTTTCGTGGAGATTTGATCGGGTGCTTAGGGTTTATGCATCGGGGGCTTCTTATAGGCGAAGGGGGAGGACGAGGAGACAGCCAGGGGGCCAAACCCTAGCCAGGCGTGGGACATGGCCCACCCGCGCCTGGGGGGGGTCTGGCTGCCCTGGCTGGCCCCTCCGGCTCCCTTCTGGACTTCTTGTTCCCCATGGAAAGTGACTTTGACGTTTGTCCCGTACAATTCCGAGAATATATCTTTACTAACTTTTCTGAAACCAAAAACAGCAGAAAACAGGCATCTGACACTATTGCAACTTGTTAATACGTTAGTACCAGAAAACATGTAAAAGGCACCTCAAAGTGTAGACAAGCAAAGCAAAGTAGATACTAAACAAGCATGGAGCATCAAAAATTATAGATACGTTTCCAACGTATCACCCGGCCCTTGGCAGCAGCGCGCGGCTACAGCGCGAGGGGTGGCTGGTGGCCACTCGGCCTAGATTCATGCCCGTTTGGGCTCCATCTGGGTCGGGTTGGGTAGGTGGCGGCGCGGTCGGCTACGCGTCCTAGAGAGCATCCATGGGCGGTGTAACATCCCAAAAATACTAAACTTGGATCATCAAACTCTAATCATCAAAATTAGGGTTAACAAAAACTTTTCTAAAATAAAAATATGAAAGCATGCATGGTGTATGCATTTCATTTGGAATTCTTTTGAACCAACTTGTTTGTGTGTTTCTTTGCTTGTAAATAGATTCTTAGGTGAAATAAACATCATCTAAACAATTCCCAAACTTTTCTCAAAGACAAGTAAATCAAAACAAATAAAATAAGGGAATGGTCATTTTGACCAATTTAACTCCCATGCCTACTTTGGCTGTCCCAAACTTTCAGAACTTAACAGAAACTTTTCTAGATCTTTGCACCCCTTGATTGTACTCATAACAAGGTATCAAGGCCCACTTTGTGATCATCCAGAAACATTCAAATGCATAGTTTAAATGACAGTTCAAAATTGAATCTTTATCATATGGAAAGATCCCACTTTTTCAAAAACCACTCAAACAAGCTCAACTTTCAAAACCCAAGCATCTGTAGACTCACCAGCACCAACCTAGCAAACCCACCAAAAATCTTTTCAAAATTCAAAACTTGAATTCTTGCGGCCATTTCATCAAACACTTTGCAGACACAAATCCTCAAAATCTTAAACACTATTGTGAGCAGTGATTGAAGCCTAAATTGTCCCCTCTCTAGCTCACAACCATCTCAGTAGATCATCTAGCAAGTTAAACCAAGCACTAGCCTCACTGTAAGCTGGGCAATGACATCAATGGTGAACAGCCGAAGCTCACCATGCCACCCCAGTGGAGACAACAAGCTAGGAGAAGAAACAAGCCTAGCAAACATGTCTGGGAGGCATCCCACCGTCCACCGCCACTCCCTGTCCCAGCCACGAGCATTGCCAAACCCTGGACCACACGCACGGACCGCGCCCATCTCGCCAGCAACCATGTTGAGCATGCGCCAGAGCGCCACGCTCGACCGACGCCCACAGACCGCGCGCCGCCCTTGCCGCGTGCATACATGATCGCCACCAACCCAGGAGACCGCCAGACATCCCCGTTTTCCGCCCCATGCCGCACAGCCACCACTCGCCATCGAAGACGCCGCCTCGGCCGTGCAGAGCATCGCACGTTCCAGACCAAACCGCACCGCCCCTACGCGCGCATTAAAGCCGTAGAGCATGCCAGGAGACCACCAAGCGATCGCCACCGCCGGCCATGCCTCTAGCCTCCCGTAGCCGTGTCGCCACCGTCGTCTGCCCATCCCGTTCGGTCTCGTCGTCGCGACTATAAATAGAGGCCACCCCCAGCCGAATTGAGCACACCATCTCACTCCCCTCTCCTCACTGATTGTGCCACCCCGTTCCCGGAGCAAGGCGAGCAGCACCTCGCCAGAATTTCACCGGAGCCTGTCGCTGCTAGAGAAGAAGGGAGCCAGCGATTGGAGCCGCCCCAGGAGAAGCTACTGGTACCAGGAGGTTCGCCGTGATCAACTTCGTCGTTCGCCCGCCTCACCGACCCTCGCCTGAACCCCGGTGAGCCCCCAACGACCCTCACCTGCCGCGCTAGGTTTCTGTCTCGCCGACGTTGCCCAACGTCGACGATGACCCTCAGCCGTTGGATTAGAACCAGATCGAACGCACCACATCGCCCCATACCGCTTCGCACCCCCTGTCTCACTAACGCGTGGGGACATCAACTTAACCAGCCCGCGTAAGCGCTGTGCTTAGCAGGCCGGCCCAGTATCGCTTCTCGCGCAACCCAGTCATTTGAATTAAACCTTTTCCATTTTATTTTAAACACACTTCTGTACCCAGTTCAAAAATCAACCCAGGTCAACTCAGTGAACCAAATTGAATGAAACCAATTTTGTTAGAAAGGTCTGGGAATGTTGAATCCAAGCCCGTTGGATTCAAGTCATTGGGATCTATAGATCATCCATGGTAAAAATAACAAGGCAGAAGCTTTTCTGCATTCAAACATTTTTCAAATTTAAACCATAATAGCTTTTGAGTTGATTCCAACTCTCAAAAATCACATTTAACCATACCTTTCAGAATATATAAAAATATATAGGTTTAATTAACCTTGCAAGCTAACACTTGCAATTTAGCAAGCTTAGACTGATACTAATGCAAGCCCATACTTGTCTGTCACCATGCCAACTATATGCCATAAGCATAGATGATCCTACCCCCTTGATAAACCAATCCTAGTTTTACTTACAAGCTTTATACTTTATTTATTTATCAAAGCTAGTACTTAGAGCTTACTTAAGTGAATTGTAGATACTAAAAATATAATTGAAGGTTGCATAAAGAGCATAAAACTTGGCCTAAGCTAGATAATCTTTATGTCACCCTAAGGCATGAGATTGCACTTAGTTCAAACTCCACTTAGTTACCACCCCTCATTAGTGCTTACCCCCACTTGTAGATGCTAGTGCTAAGCATAAGACTTGATCATCATTAGATGGGAATACTTGGTGGAAAAATGGTTATGAAAACCTTGGAATGATGGATCATTCTATTGAAATGTTTTGGACATGTGTTTCCGAACACCTGATGATTTTGGTGATAAAAATGTTGAGGCATGAGCCTTAGCCCTTTTAAAAACTGATGGTTGTGTGGATGCGATACCATTCCAATTTTATCGTACAACCACAATACCCGAAGATTGGGTAGGGCTTGACTGGAAACTTATATACCTTAGTATTAGTTCCCTCATGGCCAAGGTCTGAGCTGAGGCTACCTTGTGAAGATTGTCCACCTGTGCAGTACCCAAGATGACAGTTGGTCATGGTTGGGAGGCCAAACTCACAGGAGAGGTGCTTATACTAGGGCGTGTAATGGAAAGGTTAGGATTGATTATTCACATACTGGGTATGGTGAATTCAGGATTTGTTCCTGACGGATGTATCGAATGTTGTGGTGAAAGTGTACAATCTCTGCAGAGTGTCAAACTATTCGAATAGCCGCGTCTGCGGTTATGGACAGTTGGAGTGGCCATACTGTTCCCCCGTCAGATGTTTTCAAAAGACTTGTGAAATGAACTGAGACTTTGACTTGACCACAACAGGGTTGTGATATGAAATACAAGTTCCCACTTAGGTGTTATAAAACTTCAACTAGCATTCGTCGCTTCTAAACTTAGTAGAGATAAATCTGGCTTTTGCAAAACAACCCTAGATCCTAGTGTCCTATTATCAAAAACCCCTTTCACTTGTTAGTATTAGTTTGCGAGTACTTAAAGAGTACTCATGGCTTTGTCCCTGGCTATTCCCATGGCCAGACTATGAAGAGGAGTACCTGGAGGATGGACCCCAGGAAGGTTACGACAACTAGGATCATCTCCCATCGTCAGCATTGTCTGTGACCCCGAAGATGGAGCTTCGCCTACGCTACTGTTATTATTACGTATTTCGCTACTTGAAGTTGTATTAAGAACTAGATCATGAGATCCTTATTTGTGTAAGACCTTATGTATGGTTTGTAATGTATGATGTACTGTGGTATCCAATTCTGTTATGTCTCGCAAAAATGGTAATCCTGGGATTGCGATGTATGGCATAACAGGCATCTAGGATTAAAAATACGGGTGTTGACAAGTTGGTATCAGAGCCATCCTGACCATAGGAGACCCTAGTTGGATTGGACGTTTGAATCAAAAAATTAGTTTCCAAACCAAAGGAAGCAAATATTTACAAAAACTTATTCTCATTCTTATCCCTTTGATACTTTCATGAAAATTCATGTTCCTCAAAAACTCTTGCAAAATACATAAAATTTTGACACACTTGATCACTCTACTAACTTACTCATCCTATATTATTATAGATGGACGTGAAGTACATCAAGTTTTATCAGTTGGGGAATGGAGGAGACCTTATCTTTGAGAGGGATTTGGACCAGCTTTTGGAACTTCTGGAGCGTCCGCACCCTGAGTTCTTCGGAGCTCAGCTCAATGATCAAGGAGGAGAAGATCTGCAGTGGCTAATTGTTGCAAGTCTCCGAGGAAAGATTGAACCTCCCACTGCGGAAGGAATTCAATTCACCCTAAGAGAGAACAACTGGCTCGATGGACTTGTCAGGGCCATGCAGGAAGCTCTTTCCCGTCTGTGTGGGCAAAGTATCAACCAGATCAAGGGTACTCGCTTTGAGTTTTGCCCAAGGCGTGATGCTAATGGACAACCCCTAGAAGCCCCATACCACCCCGAGCTGAAGACTCAATTGGACCACCTTAGCTTTATGATGTACGATCGTCAGCAGGATTTGGATAACTGCCGTGACTACTCCAACCACAAGTCTGCCATCATCAAGACGAAGGATCAGACGATCGCCATGCTAGCAAAGGATCGCAAGTCTTGCCGCCGTTAGCTCGACAAGAAGGAGCGCATCATTGCCCGTCTTCGCCACCGTATCTCAGCTTTGGTGGAGACCATCCACGAGAGAGACATGCAGTTGGAGGAAAGGGAGAATGCCGGAGATGATCTTCGTGGAGACCCCTACTCTTATCTCAGCGATGATGATGATTTTCTGGAGGATCAGGCTATGGAATTCTTCACCGATGAGGATGATTTCGCCTTCATCGATGATGATGAAGATGACGAAGCCACCGATTCCGAGGAGTAGTAGCACTTGAACACTAGCGTAGTGAGTAGTATTCGGTCCCACTGTATCGTAGTTTCCAGAATGGTTCTTAAAACCATCTGTTTTTCTTGTTTTGTGGTGTGTGTTTGTATCGTGTGCTATGAATGAATGGATGAATGAAAAGCAAGTTGCTAGAAAATCTGAGTCAAACTTTAAAAACTTTTCAAAGACCCTGAACCTTAGAAATTTCCCTCTTTTCTCATAATCTATCTCAATCTTCAGATGCCACGCGGAGGAAGTGGTTCATCCCTGGACCCAATGTTGCAGATCCTGCAAATGTTGACCTCTGACCGCGAAGCTGAAAGAGCGGAACGTCAAGCCAACCTAGCCACTCTGCAACAGATAGCTTAGCTAGCCCACAACAACCAAGGCCACAGAAACCAGGACAACCATGGATCTAAGCTCAAGAATTTCCAGAATACCAACCCACCTGTTTTCACTAAGTCTGAAGAGCCCCTAGATGCCGACGATTGGCTGCAAGCCATGGAAAATAACGTAGAAGTCGCCGGATTGGAAGCCAACGAGAAAGTTCTGTTCGCCACCCACTATCTAGCCGGAGATGCCAGGGCATGGTGGAACAGTGTTCGCGCAATGACCGGAGGCCAGATGATGACCTGGGAGGAATTCAAGGTCAAGTTTAGCAGAACCCATGTGCCACCGAGTTTGATCAAGAGAATGAGAGACGAGTTCAGAGAACTGAAGTAAGGAAGGATGACCGTAGTGGAATACCGTGACAAATTCTTGTCATTAGCTAGGTATGCCCCGGATGAGATCGACACCGAAGCTAAGAAGAAAGAAAGATTCCTGAATGGTCTGCATGATGAGATGCAGACAATGTTAGTCAATATCCCCTTTGCTGATATTGAAGCCCTTGTCGACTCTGCTATCCAGATGGAAGGAAAGATCAACCAAGCCAACGAGAACCGCAAGCGTCGCATGATGCACCAGCCAGGAACCCATCAGACCCCAAAGTATCGCCCTAACCCATCTCCAGGATTTGCCCCGAGAACCAACAGACCCCCGATGAACCATTCGACCTATCCCAACCGTGGAAACCCTAGGCCCGGAGGAAATCACAACAACCCCGGCAACTCTAGCAATTTCAATCGTTCCCCACCCAAGTTCAACACCAACAATGCTGCCACCAACACCAACACTGCCTCGAGGACTGGAAGCAATGTTGTGACTATAGCAGCAAAGGACAAGTCGCAAGTGACTTGTTATGACTGTGGAAATAAGGGTCACTACTCCAACGAGTGCCCCAACAAGAAGAATGCCGCAGCATCCAATGCCAATGCCCCAGCTCAGCAGCAGCGTCGTGTTCAGCCCGGAAGAAGGTTTGCCCCAGGGAATTCGCTCAACCACAATGGCCGTCTTTTTCTCATGCATGCTGAAGAAGCTCAGGAAGCGCCAAACGTCGTGCTGGGTATGTTTTCTGTTAATTCAGTACTTGCAAGAGTGTTGTTTGATTATGGTGCATCGCACTCATTTATCACCGAAGAATTTGCATGCACTAGTAAAATTCAACCAACCAAACTGAAGCATTTCATGATTGTTCAAATTCCCGGATCAACCACCAAGGCTAGGCAAATTTGCAAAGCCGTCCCTATCCGAATCCATGGCATAGATTTTTATGCTAATCTGATAGTACTCGGAACTAGAGGTTTGGAAGTAGTACTAGGAATGGATTGGATGTCCAAACATAAAGGATTGATTGACTGTGCCAAGAAAGCCATAACCATGACCAGTACAGCCGGAAAATCAGTCGAGCATATATTTGAAACCTTACCTCGTCAATTCAAGTGCAACAAGAGTATAGACCAACCTACCATTGACCAAGTCTGGATAGTCTGTGACTACCCCGATGTATTTTCAGATGTTTTGCCTGGTATGCCCCTAGATCGGGATATCGAGTTTATCATTGAACTAATCCCCGGAACTGGACCCATAGCCCAGCGACCATATAGTATGAACCCGTCGGAACTAGAGGAACTTAAGAAGCAACTAGATTCCATGTTGGAAATTGGATTGATTCAACCAAGTGCGTCACCTTGGAGGTCACCTGTCTTGTTTGTGGACAAGAAATATGGAGGTAACCGTTTGTGTACAGATTATTGGAAGTTGAATGATGTCACCATCAAGAACAAGTACCCTTTGCCCAAGATAGAAGATTTGTTTGATCAGTTGACCGGTGCCAAAGTGTTTTCTAAGATTTATCTTAGGACTGGCTATCATCAACTCAAGATTCGTGCAAAGGTTATTCCCAAGACTGCCTTTACCACTAGATATGGATTATACGAGTATACCGTTCTGTCTTTTGGATTAACCAATGCCCCCGCTTATTTCATGAATCTCATGAATAAGATTTTTATGGACTTCCTAGATAAGTTTTTCGTTGTTTTCATCGATGACATTCTTATTTATTCCAAATCAAAAGAAGAACATGAGCTACACCTAAGGACCATTCTTGGAACCCTTAGAGAGCATCAGTTGTATGCCAAGTTTAGCAAATGTGAATTCTGGTTACAGGAGGTAGGATTCCTCAGTCACATTGTATCAGTCGGAGGAATTGCCGTTGACCTGCAAAGGTGAAAGATGTCGAAGATTGGCAAGCCCCAACCACTCAAACCCAAGTTCGTGCATTTCTCGGATTGGCGGGGTATTACCGCAAGTTCGTAGAAGGATTCTCGAGTATCGCCAGACCCATGACCCAATTGCTGAAGAAGGACAAGAAGTTTGAATGGACCAACAAATGTGAAGCGAGTTTTCAAGAACTCAAGAGGAGATTAATTTCAGCCCCAATCTTAATCATGCCGGATATCACGAAGCCCTTCCGTGTGTATTGTGACGCATCCAAGATCGGTCTCGGATGTGTGCTAATGCAAGAAGGCAAAGTTATATCTTATCTATCTCGACAACTGAAGCAACATGAGCAAAAATACCCAACCCATGACCTCGAACTCGCAGCCGTAGTTCTAGCCCTGAAGACATGGAGACATTACCTGATGGGAAATCGTTGTGAGATCTATACGGATCACAAGAGTCTGAAGTATATATTCACTCAGAAGGAGCTTAATATGAGACAGAGAAGATGGATTGAGCTAATCAAGGATTACAATCTGGACATTCACTATCACCCTAGTAAAGCCAATGTGGTAGCAGATGCCCTTATCAGATTGCCGTGCCGCTTGAACTCCATGATCTTGAAGGAGCAACCAAGCTTGCACAAAGAGATGGAAGATTTTCGAATGGAATTAGTAAGTGAAGGATTTTTGGCTAGCATAGAACTCCAGCCCACTTTGATCAGTCAGATTAAAGAGGCGCAGAAGGGAAATGCTAGTATTGACGGAATCAAGCATCGTATCGGTATAGGCAAAGTACCCGGATTCACCAAAGACGAAGAAGGAGTTCTGTGATACAAAGGACGCCTTTGTGTACCATCAGATTCTGAGTTGAAAGAAGTTATTCTGAAGGAGGCTCATGATACTCTTTATTCTATCCATCCTGGAGGAACTAAGAAGTATCAAGATTTAAAAGAGCAATTTTGGTGGCATAAGATGAAGAGAAAATCGGAAGCTATATCGCCAAGTGTGATATATGTCAGCGAGTCAAGGAAGGACATCAAAGACCCGCTGGATTGTTGCAACCATTGCAGATTCCGGAATGGAAATGGGATTCCGTCAGAATGGACTTTATCACTGGACTGCCTACTTCTAGTAGGGGAAATGACTCTATCTGGTTCATAGTAGACCGATTGTCCAAATTCTCCCATTTCTTACCTGTCAAGACCACATATCAGAGTTCGAAGCTAGCGGAGTTATACATCGCTAGAATCGTCAGTTTGCATGGAGTCCCCAAGAACATTGTATCGGATCGAGGAACTCAGTTTACCTCGAGATTCTAGAAGAAAGTTCAAGAAGGTTTAGGAACCCGCCTAGATTTCAGTACCGCATATCACCCTCAGACCGATGGACAAACGGAGCGAGTAAATCAAATACTCGAAGATATGCTGAGAGCATGTGTGTTAGAATATGGATCTAAGTGGGAAGATTGTCTGCCATTTGCAGAATTTTCATACAACAACAGTTAGCAAGCTAGTTTGCAAATGGCCCCATTTGAATTTATGTACGGACACTAGTGCACCCCCCCTCTAACACCGGTTTGCAGGGCCCTCTAACAGCGGTTGTAGAATCGCTGTTGAGGGTTCGGTGTTAGAGGGGCCCCCCCTTTAACACCGGTTCTTATACGAACCGGTGTTAAAGGGTGGCGCACGTGGGGCTGGCGCAGCGCTCAGGGACCCCCCCTTTAACACTGGTTCATAACACGAACCGGTGTTAAAGGTTTTCTGCCGCGGCAGGAAAACGGCCTAAATCTCTGCCGCGGCAGAGTTCTGCCCCTGCCCCGTTCTGGGCGTATTTCTGCAGCGCGGCGGGGACGGGGAGGGGGAATCGATAGGGAGCGGTATATACATACATCGTCATCGGTACATACGAGTACATGAATAATTAAGCAACTACTATTATACACAACATCGTCATTGTGTGGTATTCTCCGTAAACGTTGAAGCATCAAGTACAAGACAAACACGTTCAAGCATATATACAACGTTTATTTTGGTGGATATCTAAAGAGTTCTCCACCAGGCGTGACAACCTCATCAAGTATGAACCCCGCCAATTCCTCTCGAATGGCTCGTATGCGTTCAAATGGTAGGAGTTGGTCCCGCATCCGTTCGATCTGAATATATATGAAGAATGGGGTCAATATATATAAGAATAAAACTCAACACAATAGATGGTAATAAAATAATGTTGTGTACTTTGTTTACTTACTCTAAGTTGTTCTAGTGCAGCTTGGCCCGTCGCACATATCGTGTTGCGAATGAACTCGCAAACATAGTACCCACATAAGTTATTGTCGTGTCCCTGATGCGCGCACTTTACGAGAATAGAGAGTTCAATCAAAATAGTAATCAATAAAGCATGATATAATGGAATTGGAAGCAGAATCAAAGAGATACGCAGACCTAGCTAGCTAGTATTACTTACATTTTGGTCTACAAATTTTAGTTCTTATGACCATTCACCCACGGCCCTGCCCGTGAACCTTTTCCAAACCCTGTCCGGCAAAGAAAATGGATAAAGGAGTAATTAATTACTTGCTGTCACGAAAGTTGCCGATCTAGTGCGATAATATGATTGAAATTACCTCTGGAGCATCTCTCTAAAGTCTGCCCATATATCTTTTTCTTTTCGTAATGAGTCCATGAAAAGGACTTTTCCTGAGTCGGGTTGAATGACTAGCATAATAAAGTGGAACCTACGCACGCATAACTCATCATCAGTTACACTTAACATCGAGTAAGCCGAAACAGAATGTGTACAAGAGAGGGTAACAGTACTCACGAGAAGTTGTAAGGCAATAGTATTTCCCTTTTGGTTTGTTGTCTCAGTAAAGACCTTAGCAAGTAATCTTCTGTTTGCCCGGGTTTGGTTCTTACCACTTCTTCATGAACTCTATTTGGATCAACGAACCCAATGTCAAAAGGGCCTCCTTTCTTGCATTCCATAACCTTTTTCCTGCATAATAGTATATACATATATGGTGAGCATATATATATATACATGCAATTAATGAAGTGAATGAGATGAGATATAAATTACAGAAATATTACTTACACACAATAAAGGCTGATGGCGGCTTTGTCGAGTTCCTTCTGATTGAAAAGAAAATACAAGTCTTGAATGTTGAAGTCGATCTCGTCGTCTCCGCACAAGAAAATCTCAACTCTTATATGCGCCGTGATCCATTCTTCCTTTCTCGTCTTGCAGAAATCAAGGTACCACTTGTGCAATCTTCGCATCTTTGTTGGTAGATTCTTGAGCTCCTCCTTCTTGACGAGATTCTTCCCATACTTCCATGGCTGTATGGGGTTGGCATCGCATTTGGTCAAGTTGTCTCCCATGATGTTCAAGTATGCAATGTAAGTCATACCCATCTCATTGGCCTTTCTTTGTAGCTCTGCCTCGTAATCATTTATGGGAGGAGCGTCCCGTGTGTCGAACACTTGGAGCGGGGCGCATGATTGGTTTTCCTGCTCTCCGAGCATGGGAACTATTTTCTGGGGTGCCGCATGACTGCTACTTTCAGTCTCCCTACGACGCCTTGCATCCCCCTTCAAAATCTGGCGCTCGTAGTCCGGCACAAGTGGGGTTTCAGGTTTCAAAAGATTATTGTAAAACTTCTCCACCACCGTCGGATCTATTTTCTCCTTTGGCTCGGCCCATCTAGGTGCAAATAATTTCTTGACCTCTTCTTCCGAGATCCTATTGGTCTCCTCGTCGCTGCGATTCCATGGTAAAACCGGCAATGGCTTGGCGGAAGGCTGCGGGACGTAGTTTTTTGAACTCTTTGGCGTACGGTGTCCTCATCAATAATGTTCTCCATTATTTCTTCTTCTTCAAGGTTTTTACTAAGTGGATCCATAGTTTCTAAAACAATAATATTATCTAGAATAAGAGAGTACACATTCAAATGGACTTGGATTCATACACAAATATACATATTATTCATACAAAAATACACAAATAAATACACAAATGAAATTAAAACCCTAAGGATGCTTGATCATTTTAAACGAGTTTCGAGGGGTCCAAACCCTAATTCGGAGAAATCTCGGATGCATATGAGAGGGGCTAGCTATAGTGGCTGACCAGAGGCTGGCGGCGTTGGAGAGCGACCTAGGGCGCACGAGGTAGCGTGATGCGGCCTACCTAAAACGGGCGTTGTTCGAAAGAGGAGGCCGAGGCAAGCATTATAGTGGCGGCACTGCCTCAGTATGGTCACCGGAGCAACGGCAGTGACGGCAAACAACTTGGCAGAACAGATACAATGTGGAGGGGATATACCTTTTATAAAGCAGATCAAAATAAGCAAGAAAAACCGCGGAGAACCTAAACTTTCCACCGAAGTCAATGAGCCAAGATCAGGATGAGTCAGAGATCCACAACGACGCCCCCAAGAGGGTAACGACCAACGAGACCTATGGTAAAGGGTTTTCACCCGGAGCCCTGTGACGAAGAAGGTAGCAGCATCGGCGGCCCCAGAGCGGTAACGGTACCCGCAGGCATCGCCGCCTTCGCCTGAAAAAACCTCCGTACCGCTCCCCGTCTTCTGCCCCGCCCGCCCGTCTTCCACGACGCTCGGCAAAGAGCTGCCCACGCAGTCCACCTTCTAAGGCCGCCACCGACATCCGCGAACTCTAGCCACCACTCCGACGACCAACGACACATCGCATCGCCGAAGAGAGGGACGCCGTGCCGTCGTTGCCAGCGGACACACCTGCAACCCGAGAAGGACCATGCATACCCCGAAATCGCTGGCATACTATACCGCCATGGCCACCATCGGAGCTCGCACCACCTAGGCCGCCCCCGCAGCCGAGAGGGGAGGCCGTCCCCGTACCGCCTAGGCCTGGGCCATCCCCCAATGCTCTGGCGTCGCCCGCGCCCCGACACCAAGGACCGTGTCACCGCCACTGAAAACTGCCGGGAAACAGGCCGGCGCCACCGCGAGCTCCACCACCGCCTCCATGTGCAAGGTGCTCATCGATCGTGATAGCAACGCAGCGCAAAAGGGAGGAAACATAGGGGACCAGGAGGTCCGCTAGCTCACCACGAGCACGACGGTGGGGTTCTTGTAGGCGCCGGCGTCGTTGGCAGCTTCGGTGGCGCGCACGCGGTGGCGGTGGCGGTGTTGGCGCGTGCGGGGGCGACGGCGGCTCCGATCGAGTTGGCGGTGGTGGCCGACGCGAAGGCGGCGACAGCGAGGGCTGGATGGCGCCGGCGGCTCTCCCTCTCTGTTTTTCTCTGCGCGGCTTTTGATCTGGTTCTAGGGGGAAGAAGGAAGGGGAAGGCGCGCATTTAATACCCCCCTTTAACACCGGTTTGGGGCTAGAATCGGTGTTAAAGGGGGGAATTCGTTTCGCGCGCGCACCCCCCCTTTAACACTGGTTCCAGCCACGAACCGATGTTAAAGGGGGGGTGTGCGCGCACGAAACGAAATAAATGCCCCCCCTTAACACCGGTTCGTGGCTGGAACCGGTGTTAAAGGGGGGCATTTATTTCATGCATTAAAGGGGTTGGGGTATTTATAATTCAAAAAATAGGATATGAATTTAGAAAATTCATATCTTATTCATTTCAACTCAGAAAAATATGAATAATATATCATAATTTTCAGAAAAATAATATCTATCCATTCATGTAAAAACATTTTATATTTACTTTAGATGAAAATTTTCAAAATGATTAAAACACTTACATATAAATTTTGATTATTCAATTCAAACAAAAATAAATTGTCAAATCCTAAAACATTGAACATAAGAAATATTAAGCAACTAAAAAGGAATCTAACCCTATTTTATTAGAGCAAATCAAATTTTATTTTGTATTAACATTTTTGAATTGATTGGATATTTAAATGCCGCATCTTATGCTCGGAAAATGGAAAATGCCTTTTTGGTGCGATAAAAAGGAAAACTTCCTCTTGCAACATTGTTTGCTATGCCATAATGCACATGTATGCACAATATGGCCATATTATCACAAACTATGCCTTGATTCTAGCCATAATATTGGTCATTTGACGCGAAAGCCAAGAAATCTCGAATGAGATAGGTCATTTTGTGAAGGAGATAAAACTGGAATTAAAATACAGAATGCAACTAATAGTAAGTTACATAAAGCATGACTGAAAATTAAGATACATGAAAGAACTGAAAATTAAGATACATGGCCAGATTAAGTAACAATCGGCCGAACTTGTTTCGGAATGTTGGAGTGATTCAGTCATGCTCCTGCCTACACCTGTAATACTCGCCACTGTAGTCGTCGTACTCGCCGCCGCCGTCATCGTTGTCGTCGTCGGGGTCGCCGTAATTGAACCTTGAAGGGGGAGTACGCGTGGGCTGGACTTGAGGGTAGCGTAGACGGGGGTTAGAGTCGTCGGCAGTGTCATAGGCCATGACGCTCTGGAGAGTCCGACCGCGCCACCATAGCCGACGGCCGGCCTCGTTGAAGTTCGGAGGAGGTGGGCCGTCCTCCTCGTGCCTGGCGAGCGCCCTCTCACGCCGATCCACGAAGAAGGCTTCCCAAGTAGGGAAATAGTCGGGATGCCATCTGGGATTCCTCCGCTGCTCCGGCGTAAGCTCGAAGTAGTAGTGGTTCGTGATGGCCATCCGGCGCGCCACACCTAGAGGGACAGGAGGAACCGGCACGCCTCCGGCGCTCAGCATCCAGCCGACGGGGACATAGTAGCCCGGCGGGCAGGGGTAGTTCAAGGCGCAAAGCGCCTCCGCCTCCCTGGGGGTTAGTGCTATGGTGGAAGCCATGGGAAAGAGTGATGAGGTTGCAGATATGAGTCTAGAGATGTGCAATGAAAATGGAGGCCAACCCTACATATATATATAGTGAAGAACTGGCGGGAAGAACTGGAGGGAAGAACTGGCAGGAAGAATTGGCGGGAAGAAAAATGGCGGGAAAAAATGGCGGGAAGAAAAATGGCGGGACGAAAAATGGAGGGAAGAAAAATGGAAGGGAGAAAAATGGATTTCAGGCTGGGCCAGGCAGCACTAATGATAGGGGTGAGTGTCGACATTATGTCGTGCGGCGTGTACCTTGTCCCGGATGGTGTCACCAACCGGGACTAAAGATGAACCTTTAGTCCCGGTTGGAGACACCAACCGGGACAAAACACGAGTCAACACTAATAATAGGGGTGAGTGTCGACATTATTTCGTAAGTGTCGACACTATGCCGAGCTGCTTGTACTATAAATAGGCATCCTTGTGAGTCCAGTCCTCCAGCCAGTTTGAGGCATCTCCAAGATGGTTTTCGAGAGCAGGGACACCACTATGGCCAGTTTCAGGGAGATGCCGACGAAGCCCAGTCCTCCGGCATCTCCGAGAAACTGGTCATAGAGGCACTCCCTAATATGTGAAATTAGTTAGCTCCCAGGTGTATTGATCTAGTTAGAGAAGTTACAAGCTGCAAGATGGTTTTCGAGAGCAGGGACACCACTACGGCCAGTTTCAGGGAGATGCCGATGGAGCTCAGTCCTCCGGCATCTCCGAGAAACTGGTCATAGAGGCACTCCCTAATATGTGAAATTAGTTAGCTCCCAGGTGTATTGATCTAGTTAGAGAAGTTACAAGCTACAAGATGGTTTTCGAGAGCAGGGACACCACTACGGCCAGTTTCAGGGAGATGCCGACGGAGCCCAGTCCTCCGGCATCTCCAAGAAACTGGTCATAGAGGCACTCCCTAATATGTGACCGCGCGTGTTTGGAGATCAGATCTTAATGGTAAGTACGAATCGGGACAGCTTCTTCTCATAGTCCTGGTCCAGCCACAAAACAAGACTAACACTCGAGACATTTACTAATATTAAAAACTGAGACTACAAAACCGGTCCCCCTATATATAGTCCCGGTCAATCAACAAACCGCGAAAGATATCCTTCGGTCAAGCCACAAACCGCGAAAGACATGAACTAGAGTTACATAATATGATCATGAACTTATTGGCATATGTCCTTCCTTATGATCGCTTCAGACGTAACCATGGAGCATCTTCTTTACTTAACGGAATGCTTGGGTCAGTTTTCACTGTGAAGGGCGGAATTTCATCAAACTTATTATAATCTTCTGACATGTCTGTCTTGTCCTCGATTCCCACGATGTTTCTTTTCCCTGAAAGAACTATGTGACGCTTTGGCTCATCATATGATGTATTCGTTTGCATATTTTTTCTTTTTTTGGTCTGGAGGACATGTCCTTCACATAGAAAACCTGAGCCACATCATTGGCTAGGACGAATGGTTCGTCTAAGTTCTTGTCTACCTTCATAAGATTGTTGAGATCCACCGTTGTCATTCCATACTTCTTGTCTACCTCAACCCCTTCTCCTGTTAGCTTGACCCATTTGCATCGAAACAAGGGGACCTTAAAATTAGGTCCATAGTCAAGTTCCCATATCTCCTCTATGAACCCATAATACGTGGTCTTTTGCCCATTGTCTTCTGCTGCATCGAAGCGGACACCACTATTTTGGTTGGTGCTCTTTTTATCTTGGCCTATCGTGTAAAATGTATTCCCATTTATCTCGTACCCTTGGAAAGTACATACAGTCGAAGATGGTGTCCTGGCCAACAAGTACAACTGATCCCCAACAGTGGTGTTATTCGTGAGAAGTCTTTGCAGCCAGCCGCCAAAACTCGCCATGTGTTCACTTATAATCCATGCATTAGACTGCCCCGGGTGTTTGAGGCGTATTAAATTCTTGTGTTCATTGATATACGGGGCAACCAAGATAGATCTTTGTAAACCGTGTAGTGTACTTGATTGAGAGAATGGTCGTCCCTGCATATCATTGCTTTACATCCTAGGGTGCCTTTTCCACGCAGTCTCCCCTCATGTCGTGCTTCTGGAACACCAATCGCCTTAAGGTCAGGAATAAAATCAACACAGAACTCAATGACCTCCTCTGTTACATAGCCCTTGGAGATGCTTCCTTCTGGCCTAGCACGGTTATGAACATATTTCTTTAAGACTCCCATGTACCTCTCAAAGGGGAACATATTGTGTAGAAATACAGGACCGAGAATGGCAATCTCTTCTACTAGGTGAACCAGGATATGCGTCATAATATTGAAGAAGGATGGTGGGAACACCAACTCAAAGCTGACAAGACATTGGGCCACATCTGTCTGTAACCCTAGTAGGCTTTCTGGATCGATTACCTTCTGAGATATTGCATTGAGGAATGCACATAGCTTCACAATGGGTACTCGAACATTTCAGGTAGAAGCCCCCTCAATGCAATCGGAAGCAATTGTGTCATAATCACGTGGCAGTCATGAGACTTCAGGTTTTGGAATTTTTTCTCTGCCATATTTATTATTCCCTTTATATTCGACGAGAAGCCAGACGGGACCTTGATACTGCTCAAACATTCAAAAAAGATTTCCTTCTCTGCTTTGGTAAGAGCGTAGCTGGCAGGAGTTAAGTGCCATCGTTTAGATTTCCTTCTCTGCTTTGGTAAGAGCGTAGCTGGCAGGAGTTATGAGCACTGGCATAATAATGAACTTCCTCTTCATACACAACCAAGGAGGAAGGTTATAGATACATAGTCACAGGCCAGGTGCTGTGACTGCAGCTCTGCTCACCAAAAGGATTCATGCCGTCTGTACTTAGACCAAACCTTAAGTTCCTTGCGTCACGTGCGAAGTCCGGGTACTCTCTCTCGACTTTTCTCCACTGTGACCCATCAGCGGGGTGTCTAAACATCGCGTCTTTCTTATGGTCTTCCACGTGCCATCGCAACAACTTGGCATGCTCTTTATTTCTAAAGAGACATTTTAACAATGGTATTATAGGAGCATACCACATAACCTTGGCAGGAACCTTCTTCCTAGGGGCCTCGCCCTCAACATCCCCAGGATCATCTCGTCGGATCTTATACCGCAGTGCAGTGCATACCGGGCATGCATCCAAATTCTCGTACTTCTCACCGCGGTAGAGGATGCAGTCATTAATGCAGGCATGTATCTTCTGCACGTCTAATCCTAGAGGGCAGACAACCTTCTTTGCTTGGTATGTACTGTCGGGCAACTCATTATTTCTTGGAAGAAGATTCTTCATTTTTACCAACAACTTTGAAAATGCGCTGTCAGTCACACCGTTCTTTGCCTTCCATTGCAGAAAATCCAGTGTGGTACCTAGCTTTTTGTGGCCATCTTCGCAAGTTGGATACAACAATGTTTTGTGATCCTTTAACATCTGCTCCAGCTTCTCCTTCTCCTTTTTAGTTTCACATTCTTCCTTTGCATCAGTAATGGCCCGACCAAGATCGTCATCAGCGGGCCCATCTGCTGCCTCTTGATCTTCATTATCTACCCCCGTTGCGGTATCATCATATTCAGGATATATATTATGATAGTTGTCATCATCCTCTTCTTCTTCGTTGTCTTCCATCACAACCCCTTTTTCTCCGTGCTTGGTCCAACAATTATAGCTGGGCATGAAACCGGATCGAAGCAGGTGGGCGTGAATGGTTCTGGTATTTGAGTAGTCTTTCTTGTTCTGACAGTGAACACACGGACAACACATAAAACCATTGTGACCACGGTTTGCATTAGCCACAACGATGAAATTTTGGAGGCCCGTAATGTACTCGGAAGTGTGGCGGTCACCGTACATCCATTGCCGGTTCATCTGCATTAATATGTAGTATATATCAAAAATTAATAGGGAGATGACCATTTATATATATAGTACATCAATGACACATGAAAGGATAGTTGCCGACCTCGACTGAGAAGGAAAGAGCAACGAGAAAACTTATTTTGAGCTCTCGGGCATTTCACCGAACACCTCTTGTGCATATGAAAAAAACACAAACTAGCACTCTTCACACCCTCTTGCTAGGCTCCAAAATGAGATAGTGAAAAAATAGAAGAGTGGGGTGTGGGCTGCGGTGTCTTATATAGCCCCCCTTTAACACCGGTTCAAGCCATGAACCGATGTTAAAGGGGGGGCTGTGCGGTGTTGGAGATATGCCCTAGAGGCAATAATAAATGTAGTTATTATTATATCTTTGTGTTTATGATAAATTTTTATATTCATGCTATAATGGTATTAACAAGGAAACACTAATACTTGTGTGATTTGTAAACTTAAATTGAAGTCCCTAGTAAAGCCTCTATACATCACTAGCTTGTTGGTTAATAAATGATTGTGGTTTCCCTATCATGAACATTGAGATGTTATTAACAACAAGATCATATCATTAGGAGAATGATATGGTGGACATACTCCTATAGATAAGCATAGCATAAAGATCAAGTCATTTTAATAGTTCAATTGCTATATGCTTTCTGATACATAGTAACCTAATTCCTTCGACCATGAGATCATGCATATCACCTTTACCGGATGGATGCTTTGATGACATCAAACACCACACCATAACTGGGTGGCTATAAAGGTGGCATTGAGTGTTCGAAAAGTATTGGTTGAGACACATGGATCAAGAGTGGGATTTGTCCATCCATATGACGGATAGATATACTCTGGGCCCTCTGGGTGAAATGTCATCCAATTAGCTTGCAAGCATGTGACTAGCTCACAAGGGATCACATATCACGGGAACGAGAAAAGAGTACTTATCGGTAACGAGGTTGAACTAGGTATGCAGAGATACCGACGATCATAACCTCGGATAAGTAAACTATCGTGAGACAAAGGGAAATTGGTATCGTATGTAAGTGGTTCATTCGATCGCAAAGTAATCGTAGAAATATGTGGGAGCCATATGAATTTCCAGATTCCTCTATTGGTTATTGTTCGGAGAAGTGTCTCAATCATGTCCGCATAATTCACGAACCATAGGGAGACACACTTAAGGATTTGATGTTGTTTGAGTAGTTATGGAATGATGAGAAAGAGTCCGAATGTTGTTCAGAGTCTCGAATGGGATTCGGGATATCACGAGGAGATCCGGAATGGTCCGGAGAATAAGATTCATATAAGGAAAGTCCCGTTTCGGAGTTGGGGAATGGTTCCGGTGTTTTCATCGGAAATGTTCTAGAAGGTTCTGGAATGTCCGGCACTCCGGAGGGGAAGGGTACATGAATGTGTTATATCAAGTTGGTATGATTGCATCATGTACTCGGTGTCATCGCTGAACAAAATAGAGGGTTTATTGAAATCCTAGTTTGAAAAGTCAAACGCCAAGTTTGAAAGTCAAACGGCTATTTTTGGGAAGTGGAGAGGGAGGTGGAAACCGACTTGGGGGAGGAGTTCCTCCTCCCACCGCCGGCGCACCACCAAGCCGAGTTGGGGAGGGAATCCCCTCCCCTTGGCCGGCCCCCTCCACCTATAAAAGGAGGGGCAGGGCTCCCCTCCTAGACACACAAGTTCCTACCTCTAAACCCTAGCCCCAAGCCGCCGCCGCCTCCATAGCCGCCGCCGGCCCTAGGGCAACTCGCCGCCGCCTAGCTAAACCCTAGCCGCCGGCCTTGCCTCTTCCTCGGCGTGTCTAAACCCTAGATCGTCGAGGGACTCTCTCATACTCCACCATACTCGCTCCGGCTTAAGGCAAAGCCCTGCGAGATCTCCCCTCTACTTCCGGTACCACGCCATTGTGCTGCCGGAATCGCGAGGAGAATGCTACAACCTCCGCTGCCTGCTGGAACAAGGGAGAGGAAGGTCTTCGTCGAGTACCGAACGTGTGACCGACTGCGGGAGCGCTGCCGGAACGCAGCGCCGGAAGGATCGTCTACGCGATCTTGAGATCGGGAAGAGTACGACTACATCACCCACGAGAATCCGCTCTCGTTAAACACTTTGGAATCGTCGAGGGTGAGTTATTCCATCGACTCGTTGCTACAATCTAGTAGATAGATCTTGGCTTGTTTGTTTGTATGCGATAGAAATTTTTTGTTTTCCATGCTACGAATCCCTACAGTGATATCAGAGCCGTGTCTATATGTAGATCTGTTGCACGAGTAGAACACAATGGTCATTGTGGGCGTTGATGCTTTTATTGTCGATTGCTTCTTGTGTACTTTGCATCTTGCAGGATGTTGGGATGAAGCGGCCCGGGCTAACCTTACATGACATCGTTCATGAGACTTGCTCCACGCTTGACATGCAACTTGTATTGCATAAGTGGCTTTACGGGTGCCTGTTTCTCCTAGAATAGTTAAGATCCAATTTACAACGGGTGATTAACAATACTAGTATCAATGTTGTGGTTCATGTTCGTAAGTTAGAACGACACTTATTGAAAGCCCCAAACCACGTAAAACATGCAAAGAAAGTAGAGGCGTCTAACTTTGTTTTGCAGGGGTGTGCTGTGATGTGATATGGCCGTGATTGTGATTATATTTGATGTATGCAATGTTCCTTATTGTAAGTTGGCAACCGGCAGGAGCCATATGGTTGTCTTTAATTTATGTTAAGACCCGCGTGTCTACTCAAAGTAGTTGTAATAGTTGAAGCCGGTAGACGACAACCATGGAGAAGCGTCATTGACCTTGATGCAATGCCGGTGATGATGGAGATCATGTTCGTGCTTGAAGATGGAGATCGGAAGCACAAAGAAGAAAGGCCATATCATATCACATATTATGATTTGCATGTGATGTTAATCCTTTATGCATCTTGTATTGCTTATTAGACGACGGTAGCATTATAAGATGATCCCTCATGCACATGAATTTCAAGTCATAAAGTGTTCACCCTTAGTTAGCACCGATGCTAAAGCTTGTTGTTTCGAAGCACCACGTGATGATCGGGTGTGTTAGATTCTGCAAGTGCATACAACGTGAGCAAGCCAGATTTGCTCATGCGGAAACTAAGGTTTGATCTTGACGAGCCTAGCATGTACAGACATGGTCTCGGAACACGGATCACCGAAAGGTAAAGCATGAATCATATAGTAGATATGATGAACATATCGATTGTTCGCCATTGAAACTATATCAACTCTCGTGATGATCGGTGTTGATGTGGTGGATTTGGTTCGTGTGATCACTAAAACAATGTGAGGGATATTTTTTTGAGTGGGAGTTCACCTAGATTAATTTTATTATTAATTTGAACTCAATTTGTCATAAACTTAGTCTAAACTATTGCAAATATGTTGTAGATCAATGGCAGCCCCTACCATCAATTTTAATGTGTTCCTAGAGAAAGAAAAGTTGAAAAACAATGGAAGCAACTTCGCGGATTGGTTCTGCAATTTGAGGATTGTCCTCACAGCTGGTAATTTGACCTATGTGCTGGACGCACCGCTGGGTGACCCACCTGCAGCTGATGCTGCCGATGAAGTAAAGAATGTTTACCTCACTCGGAAGACTCAGTACTCCACAGTTCAGTGTGCTATCTTGTATGGTTTAGAATCGGAGCTTCAGAAAAGGTTTGAGAATTCAGACCCATATGATATTGTCGAGGATCTCAAATTGATCTTTGAGACTCATACGGCAATTGAAAGCTATGAGGCTTCTGAAAAGTTCTTTAACTGCAAGATGGAAGAGGGCAGCTCCGTCAGTGAGCATGTGCTTAAGATGTCTGGGCACGCGAACAAACTTCAAAGCTTGGGCATAGTGATTCCTAATGCTTTGGGGATTTACCGCGTCCTCCAATCACTACCACCAAGTTACAAGAACTTTGTGATGAACTACAACATGCAAAACATGAACAAGACGTTGCCAGAACTCTTTGCCATGTTGAAATCTGCAGAAGTGGAGATCAAGAAAGAGCACCAAGTGTTGATGGTCAATAAGACCACCAAATTCAAGAAAGGCAAGTCTAAGCAAAAGGGACACTTCAAGAAGGGTGGTAAGAAAGTTACCGCGCCGACGAAGAAGACCAAGGCTGGACCCAAGCCTGATACTGAGTGCTTTTACTGCAAGGGAGAAGGTCACTGGAAGCGGAATTGCCCAAAGTACTTGGCGGATTTGAAGAACGGCAACATCAAGAAGAAAGGTATATCCGATATACATGTTATTGATGTGTATCTCACTAGTACTCGTAGTAGTGCCTGGGTATTTGATACTGGTTCGGTTGCTCATATTTGTAACTCGAAACAGGTGCTGCAGAATAAACGGAAGCTAGCGAAGAACGAGGTGACGATGCGCGTGGGAAACGGATCAAAGTTTGATGTGATCGCGGTCGGCACGCTACCCCTTCATCTACCATCGGGATTAGTTTTATACTTAAATAATTGTTATTTGGTGCCTGCGTTAAGCATGAACATTATATCGGGAACTTGTTTATTGCGAGACGGTTACTTGTTTAAGTCCGAGAATAATGGTTGTTTGATTTATATGAGTAATATGTTTTATGCACATGCACCTTTGATAGATGGTCTATTCTTCTTGAATCTCGATAGTGGAAATACACATATTAATAACATTGAGGCTAAACGTTTGAAATCGAGCGATAACTCGACCTATATGTGGCACTGTCGTCTTGGTCACATTGGAGTGAAGCGCATGAAGAAACTCCATTCCGATGGACTTCTTGAATCACTTTATTTCGAATCACTTGAAAGATGCGAAGCATGTCTGATGGGTAAAATGACTAAGACTCCATTTTCTGGTATGATGGAGCGAGCTACGGACTTATTGGAAATCATACATACCGATGTGTGTGGTCCAATGAGTGTAGCATCGCGCGGTGGTTATCGTTATGTTCTTACCTTCACGGATGATTTGAGTAGATATGGGTATATCTATTTCATGAAACATAAGTCCGAAACTTTCGAGAAGTTTAAGGAATTTCAAAGTGAGGTAGAGAATCAACATAACAAGAAGATAAAATTTCTACGTTCTGATCGTGGAGGTGAATATCTAAGTTACGAGTTTGGCGAGCATTTGAAGAAATGCGGAATACTTTCACAATTGACACCGCCGGGAACACCACAACGTAATGGTGTGTCCGAACGTCGTAATCGAACTCTCTTAGATATGGTTCGTTCTATGATGTCACTTACAGATTTACCGCTATCATTTTGGGGTTATGCATTAGAAACAACCGCATTCACTTTAAATAGGGCACCATCTAAATCCGTTGAAACGACACAGTATGAATTATGGTTTGGGAAGAAACCTAGATTGTCGTTCCTTAAAGTTTGGGGTTGCGAATCCTATGTAAAGAAGTTACAACCGGACAAGCTTGAACCCAAAGCGGAAAAATGCGTCTTCATTGGATACCCGAAAGAAACTATTGGGTATACCTTCTATCATAGATCTGAAGGCAAAATCTTTGTTGCCAAGAATGGATCCTTTCTAGAGAAGGAATTTCTCTCGAAAGAAGTGACTGGAAGGAAAGTAGAACTCGACGAGGTTGTCGAACCTTCTCTCGAAATTGCGAGTAGCGCAACACCGGAAGAAGTTCCTGTGGTGCCTGCACCAGTTAGAGAGGAAGCTAATGATGATGATCATGAAACTTCGGTTGAAGTTGCTACAGAGCCTCGCAGGTCAACGAGAACTCGTACCACTCCAGATTGGTATGATCCCGTTATGAGTGTCATGTTGGTGGACAACACCGATGACCCTGAGACATATGAGGAAGCGATGATGAGCCCAGATTCCAATAAATGGCAAGAAGCCATGAAATTCGAGATTGGATCCATGTACGAAAACCAACTATGGACTTTGGTGGACTTACCAGATGGCCGGAAGGCTGTCGAGAACAAATGGATTTTCAAGAAGAAAACAGATGCTGATGGTAATGTTACTGTCTATAAAGCTCGACTTGTCGCAAAGGGGTTTCGACAAATTCAAGGAGTTGACTACGATGAGACTTTCTCACCAGTAGCGAAGCTAAAGTCTGTGAGGATTATGTTAGAAATCGCTGCATATTATGATTATGAGATATCGCAGATGGATGTCAAAACAGCATTCCTCAATGGAGACATTGATGAAGAGTTGTATATGATGCAACCCAAAGGTTTTGTCAATCCTAAAGATGCTAACAAGGTATGCAGACTTCAACGGTCCATCTATGGATTGAAGCAAGCACCCGAAGTTGGAATCAACATTTTGATAAGGTGATCAAAAGTTTTGGTTTTGTACAAACTTATGGAGAAGCTTGTATTTACAAGAAAGTGAGTGGGAGCTCTGTAGCATTCTTAATACTATATGTAGATGACATATTGTTGATTGGGAATGATGTAGACCTTCTAAATAGTGTCAAGGAATATTTGAATAATAGTTTTTCAATGAAGGATCTTGGCGAAGCAGCTTACATATTAGGCATAAAGATTTATAGAGATAGATTGAGACGCCAAATATCATTGTCACAAAGTACATATTTAGACAAAGTTCTAAAGAGGTTTGGAATGGAAGATAGCAAGAAAGGGTTCTTGCCCATGTTGCCCAATACGACCTTGAGTAAAACTCAAAGTCCGACATCGGCAGAAGATAGAGAAAGGATGAGTAAGACTCCCTATGCCTCAGCCATAGGATCTCTAATGTATGCCATGCTATGTACTAGACCCGACATTGCATATGCTGTTAGTTTAACTAGCAGATATCAAAGTGATCCAGGAGTGGATCATTGGACAACGGTCAAAAACATCCTTAAGTACTTAAGAAGAACTAAGGATATGGTTCTTTCTTATGGAAGTGATGAACAACTCGTTGTAAATGGTTACACCGATGCTAGTTGGAACACCGATCCGGATGATTCTAAATCACAATCTGGATACGTATTTATTTTGAATGATGCAGCAGTTAGCTGGAGGAGTGCAAAGCAAAGCGTTGTGGCAAGATCTTCAACTGAATCGGAATACATGGCTGCTTCGGAGGCTTCACAAGAAGTGATATGGATGAAAGAGTTCATTACAGAGCTGGGTGTGGTTCCTAGTGCGCAGGACCCAATGTCTATCTACTGTGATAACATGAGCGCCATAGCCAATGCGCAAGAACCAAGGTCACACAAGAAGCTGAAGCACATCAAGCTACATTTTCACGCTATTCGAGAACATGTCCAAGATGGGGACATAAAGATTTGCAAAGTACACACAGATCTGAATGTGGCGGATCCGTTGACTAAACCTCTCCCGAGGGCAAAACATGACCAGCACCAAACTGCCATGGGTGTTCGGTATATTACCATGTAATCTAGATTAGATGACTCTAGTGCAAGTGGGAGACTGTTGGAGATATGCCCTAGAGGCAATAATAAATGTAGTTATTATTATATCTTTGTGTTTATGATAAATGTTTATATTCATGCTATAATGGTATTAACAAGGAAACATTAATACTTGTGTGATTTGTAAACTTAAATTGAAGTCCCTAGTAAAGCCTCTATACATCACTAGCTTGTTGGTTAATAAATGATTGTGGTTTCCCTATCATGAACATTGAGATGTTATTAACAACAAGATCATATCATTAGGAGAATGATATGGTCCTATAGATAAGCATAGCATAAAGATCAAGTCATTTTAATAGTTCAATTGCTATATGATTTCTGATACATAGTAACCTAATTCCTTCGACCATGAGATCATGCATATCACCTTTACCGGATGGATTCTTTGATGGCATCAAACACCACACCGTAACTGGGTGGCTATAAAGGTGGCATTGAGTGTTCGGAAAGTATTGGTTGAGACACATGGATCAAGAGTGGGATTTGTCCATCCATATGACGGATAGATATACTCTGGGCCCTCTGGGTGAAATGTCATCCAATTACCTTGCAAGCATGTGACTAGCTCACAAGGGATCACATATCACGGGAACGATAAAAGAGTACTTATCGGTAACGAGGTTGAACTAGGTATGCAGAGATACCGACGATCATAACCTCGGATAAGTAAACTATCGTGAGACAAAGGGAAATTGGTATCGTATGTAAGTGGTTCATTCGATCACAAAGTAATCGTAGAAATATGTGGGAGCCATATGAATTTCCAGATTCCTCTATTGGTTATTGTTCGGAGAAGTGTCTTGATCATGTCCGCATAATTCACGAACCATAGGGAGACACACTTAAGGATTCGACGTTGTTTGAGTAGTTATGGAATGATGAGAAAGAGTCTGAATGTTGTTCGGAGTCTCGAATGGGATTCGGGATATCACGAGGAGATCCGGAATGGTCCGGAGAATAAGATTCATAAAAGGAAAGTCCCGTTTCGGAGTTGGGGAATGGTTTCGGTGTTTTCATCGGAAATGTTCTAGAAAGTTCCGGAATGTCCGGCACTCCGGAGGGGAAGGGTACATGAATGTTTTATATCAAGTTGGTATGATTGCATCATGTACTCGGTGTCATCGCTGAACAAAATAGAGGGTTTATTCAAATCCTAGTTTGAAAAGTCAAACGCCAAGTTTGAAAGTCAAACGGCTATTTTTGGGAAGTGGAGAGGGAGGTGGAAACCGACTTGGGGGAGGAGTTACTCCTCCCACCGCCGGTGCACCACCAAGCCGAGTTGGGGAGGGACTCCCCTCCCCTTGGCCGGCCCCCTCCACCTATAAAAGGAGGGGCAGGGCTCCCCTCCTAGACACACAAGTTCCTACCTCTAAACCCTAGCCCCAAGCCGCCGCCGCCTCCATAGCCGCCGCCGGCCCTAGGGCAACTCGCCGCCGCCTAGCTAAACCCTAGCCGCCGGCCTTGCCTCTTCCTCGGCGTGTCTAAACCCTAGATCGTCGAGAGACTCTCTCATACTCCACCATACTCGCTCCGGCTTAAGGCGAAGCCCTGCGAGATCTCCCCTCTACTTCCGGTACCACGCCGTTGTGCTGCCGGAATCGCGAGGAGAGTGCTACAACCTCTGCTGCCTGCTGGAACAAGGGAGAGGAAGGTCTTCGCCGAGTACCGAACATGTGACCGACTGCGGGAGCGCTGCCGGAACGAAGCGCCGGAAGGATCGTCTACGCGATCTTGAGATCGGGAAGAGTACGACTACATCACCCACGAGAATCCGCTCTTGTTAAACAATTTGGAATCTCCGAGGGTGAGTTATTCCATCGAATCGTTGCTACAATCTAGTAGATAGATCTTGGCTTGTTTGTTTGTATGCGATAGAAATTTTTTGTTTTCCATGCTACGAATCCCTACATGCGGGCCACTGGTCCAGGGTCCTTTAACACCGGTTCGTGCCACAAACCGGTGTTAAAGAGGGGGCTCCTTTTTGCCGCACGGGCCATGCTGGTACTGCCCCCCCTTTAACACCGGTTCGTAGAAGAACCGGTGTTAAAGCCCTTTTCTAGGATCAACAAAAAGCCTCGTTTCCACTAGTGGGAAGAAAGTGTTGCACCCCTTTGAACTGGTCGGAAGTAGGAGAGAGTCAGATTTTTGGACCCGACATCCTACGAGCAGCAGAAGAGAAGGTTCACAAGATTCGTGAGCACCTCAAGACTGCCCAGTCCATACAGAAGAGTTACGCCGACAAGAGATGTAGAGACCTCGCCTTCAACATAGGAGCTTTTGTTTATCTGAAAGTGTCACCATTGAAGGGAATGCAACGTTTCCAACTCAAAGGAAAGTTAGCCCCCAGATATATCGGACCTTTCAAGATTCTGAACCGTCGAGGAGAAGTGTCGTATCAATTGGAACTACCCGAAGAGATGTCAGTCCTGCACAATGTGTTCCATATCTCGTTACTCCGCAAGTGTCTCGAAGTCCCAAAGAAGACCAAAGTGTTCAAAAACATCGATCACCGGACCATAGAGATCAACGATGACCTGACCTATCCCGAAGTACCCATCCGTATTTTGGAAGAAGCTTTCAGAACTACCAGAACCCGAAGCATCAAGTTTCTCAAGATTCAGTGGAGCAACCACACAGAAGAGGAAGCTACCTGGGAGCGCGAAGATCACATCAGGACAGAGTTTCCCGATCTCTTCAAATCTTAGGTAATCTTTTCGTCCTTTTTCAAATCTCGGGACGAGATTTTGTTTAAGGGGAGAAGGTTTGTAACATCCCAAAAATACTAAACTTGGATCATCAAACTCTAATCATCAAAATTAGGGTTAACAAAAACTTTTCTAAAATAAAAATATGAAAGCATGCATGGTGTATGCATTCCATTTGGAATTCTTTTGAACCACCTTGTTTGTGTGTTCCTTTGATTGTAAATATATTCTTAGGTGAAATAAACATCATCTAAACAATTCCCAAACTTTTCTCAAAGACAAGTAAATCCAAAAAAATAAAATAAGGGAATGGTCATTTTGACCAATTTAACTCCCATGCCTACTTTGGCTGTCCCAAACTTTCAGAACTTAACAGAAACTTTTCTGGATCTTTGCACCCCTTGATTGTACTCATAACAAGGTATCAAGGCCCACTTTGTGATCATCCAGAAACATTCAAATGCATAGTTTAAATGACAGTTCAAAATTGAATCTTTATCATATGGGAAGATCCCACTTTTTCAAAAACCACTCAAACAAGCTCAACTTTCAAAACCCAAGCATCTGCAGACTCACCAGCACCAACCTAGCACATCCACCAAAAATCTTTTCAAAATTCAAAACTTGAATTCTTGCGACCATTTCATCAAACACTTTGAAGACACAAATCCTCAAAATCTTAAACACTATTGTGAGCAGTGATTGAAGCCTAACTTGTCCCCTCTCTAGCTCACAACCATCTCAGTAGATCATCTAGCAAGTTAAACCAAGCACTAGCCTCACTATAAGATGGGCAATGACATCAATGCTGAACAGCCGAAGCTCACCATGCCACCCCAGTGGAGACAGCAAGCTAGGAGAAGAAACAAGCCTAGCAAACATGTCTGGGAGGCAGCCCACCGTCCACCGCCACTCCTTGTCCTAGCCGCGAGCATTGCCAAACCCTGGACCACACGCACGAACCGCGCCCAGCTCGTGAGCAACCATGTCGAGCATGCGCCAGAGCGCCACGCTCGACCGACGCCCACAGACCATGCGCCGCACTTGCCGCGTGCATACATGATCGCCACCAATCCAGGAGACCGCCAGACATCCCCGTTTGCCGCCCCATGCCGCACAGCCACCGCTCGCTGTCAAAGACGCCGCGTCGGCCGCGCAGAGCATCGCACGTTCCAGACCAAAACGCACCGCCCTACGCGCACATTAAAGCCGTAGAGCATCGCCAGGAGACCACCAAGCGATCGCCACCGCCGGCCATGCCTCTAGCCGCCCGTAGCCGTGTCGCCACCGTCGTCTGCCCATCCCGTTCGGTCTCGTCGTCGCGACTATAAATAGAGGCCACCCGCAGCCGAATTGAGCGCACCATCTCACTCCCCTCTCCTCACTGATCGTGCCACCCCGTTCCCGGAGCAAGGCGAGCAGCACTTCGCCGGATTTTCACCGGAGCCTGCCGCTGCTGGAGAAGAAGGGAGCCAGCGATTGGAGCCGCCCCAGGAGAAGCTGCTGGTATCAGGAGGTTCGCCGTTGTCGACTTCGTCGTTCGCCTGCCTCACCGACCCTCGCTTGAACCCCGGTGAGCCCCCAACGACCCTCACCTGCCGCGCTAGGTTTCTGTCTCGCCGGCGTTGCCTAACGTCGACGATGACCCTTAGCCGTTGGATTAGAACCAGATCGAACGCACCACATCGCCCATACCGCTTCGCACCCCCTGTCTCACTAACGCGTGGGGACAGCAACTTAACCAGCCCGCGTAAGCGCTATGCTTAGCAGGCCGGCCCAGTATCACTTCCCGCGCAGCCCAGTCATTTGACTTAAACCTTTTCCATTTTATTTTAAACACACTTGTGTACCAAGTTTCAAAAATCAACCCAGGTCGACTCAGTGAACCAAATTGAATGAAACCAATTTTGTTAGAAAGGTCTGGGAATGCTGAATCCAAGCCCGTTGGATTCAAGTCATTGGGATCTATATATCATCCATGGTAAAAATAACAAGGCAGAAGCTTTTCTGCATTCAAACATTTTTCAAATTTAAACCATAATAGATTTTGAGTTGATTCCAACTCTCAAAAATCACATTTAACCATACCTTTCAGAATATATAAAAATATAT
The DNA here is from genome assembly GCA_916181665.1 of Avena sativa. Lineage (NCBI taxonomy): Eukaryota > Viridiplantae > Streptophyta > Magnoliopsida > Poales > Poaceae > Avena > Avena sativa. Next base: position 295,319,301 of record OV702296.1, read on the forward strand.
AGGTTTACTTATAGAAATATTGTTCAAGTAATAAAAGAATGCCACATAGGCATTTCTAGCCACTTTAATTAATTAAAATAAAAGAGAAAAACCTTATTAAATTGTGACACCACTTTAAATCACATTCCCATGTACTGAAATATGTGGTGATGACATGTGTCAACATGATCCCATGTTTGGTTTGGAGAATATTAAATCTTAAGTTGTTTTTCAATGAGTAGAAATTACTTTTCTAAAAATAAAAGGAATTAAACCAAGCTTTAATCTTGTAATGTTAGTGATGATGCTAGATCATCTATAGGACCCTTGTGTGTGATGAATGCAAGTAGTTAAGTATTGTTTGGTGATTGTGTACCTCGTATTTATTCATAGACGCTAGTACCGACCAAGGATACAAGGAGGAAGGAGGATACTATGAAGAATAAGCCGAGGAGAACTTCAACCACTGCTCTGCACAAGGCACGCTATTAACCTTGCAAGCTAACACTTGCAATTTAGCAAGCTTAGACTGATACTAATGCAAACCCATACTTGTTTATCACCATGCCAACTATATGCCATAAGCATAGATGATCCTACCCCCTTGATAAACCAATCCTAGTTTTACTTACAAGCTTTATACTTTATTTCTTTATCAAAGCTAGTACTTAGAGCTTACTTAAGTGAATTATAGATACTAAAAAGATAATTGAAGGTTGCATAAAGAGCATAAAACTTGGCCTAAGCTAGATAATCTTTATGTCACCCTAAGGCATGAGATTGCACTTAGTTCAAACTCCACTTAGTTACCACCCCTCATTAGTGCTTACCCCCACTTGTAGATGCTAGTGCTAAGCATAAGACTTGATCAACATTAGATGGGAATACTTGGTGGAAAAATGGTTATGAAAACCTTGGAATGATGGATCATTCTATTGAAATGTTTTGGACATGTGTTTCTGAACACCTGATGATTTTGGTGATAAAAATGTTGAGGCATGAGCCTTAGCCCTTTTAAAATTGATGGTTGTCTGGATGCGATACTATTCCAATTTTATCGTACAACCACAATACCCGAAGATTGGGTAGGGCTTGACTGGAAACTTATATACCTTAGTATTAGTTCCCTCACGGCTAAGGTCTAAGCTGAGGCTACCTTGTGAAGATTGTCCACCTGTGCAGTACCCAAGATAACAGTTGGTCATGGTTGGGAGGCCAAACTCACAGGAGAGGTGCTTATACTAGGGCGTGTAATGGAAAGGTTAGGATTGATTATCCGCATACTGGGTATGGTGAATTCAGGATTTGTTTCTGGCGGATGTATCGAATGTTGTGGTGAAAGTGTACAATCTCTGCAGAGTGTCAAACTATTCGAATAGCCACGTCCGCGGTTATGGACAGTTCGAGTGGCCATACTGTTCCCCCGTCAGATGTTTTCAAAAGACTTGTGAAATAAACTGAGACTTTGACTTGACCACAACAGGGTTGTGATATAAAATACAAGTTCCCACTTAGGTGTTATAAAACTTCAACTAGCATTCGTTGCTTCTAAATTAGTAGAGATAAATCTGGCTTTTGCAAAACAACCCTAGAGCCTAGTGTCCTATTATCAAAAACCCCTTTCACTTGTTAGTATTAGTTTGCGAGTACTTAAAGAGTACTCATGGCTTTGTCCCTGGCTATTCCCATGTCCAGACTATGAAGAGGAGTACCTGGAGGATGGACCCCAGGAAGGTTACGACAACTAGGATCATCTCCCATCGTCAGCATTGCCTGTGACCCCGAAGATGGAGCTTCGCCTACGCTACCGTTATTATTACGTATTCCGCTACTTGAAGTTGTATTAAGAACTGGATCATGAGATCCTTATTTGTGTAAGACCTTATGTATGGTTTGTAATGGATGATGTACTGTGGTATCCAATTCTGTTATGTCTCGCAAAAATGGTAATCCTGGGATTGCGATGTATGGCATAACATGCATCTGCGATTAAAAATCCGGGTGTTGACAGGCGGTTGCGAGACATGGACGGTGGTGGTGCTGCTACGCGCCTACTGCAGCGTGGTGGCGGGGGCTTTGTATGTCCAATCTGGGCCCGGTTGGGCCTACAGCCCTGGTATGCCCTTGTTGCCGCGTCTATTCGATTACCGTGAAAATGGTGGGGGTTGTTCCCTCCCGCGCCGCGGCGGTGGTGCCGCACCCGATTCCTGATATGCTACCCGGTCTTTGTCTCTTAGGCCTCGTGTTGGTGTTCACAATGAGACGATGTTGGTGGTGTCAAGATAGTGCTGTCGCGAGTTGGTTGGCGGCAGGGATGGGTGGAAGCCTACCGGGCGTTCGGGGTAGAGGTCGTTTGGGGGTCAGGAGAAATCCCTATCGATCTTCGAACATCGACGGGGTGACGCCTACGGATATCACCTCTCCCTACTGAGGGCATCGGGTGTACCCCCTTTCCCTCTCACCTCCTCGTATGGGGGAAACCGTAGGACAAGTTCAAGCAACAACGTTGTCATCGCCGTAGACCTTTTTGAAGGTGTTGCTTGGTACGCGGCGTTCCATAGGTTAGGTTTGCGATGGGAATTCGTCGGAGGGCGCAGCGATGGCGAGCTATCTCTTTTAGTTGACCTGCCTTGGCTAGCTTTGTTTTTCTTTTTTTTTGCTTCTCTTTTTTTTGGTTGGCCAGTTTGTGCTAAGACCCAAACAAATATATCGTTGTATTGGGTGATGACTATATTAATATAGCGGACGAGGCACGCTGCTTTTGGGCTTCCTTTTGAGGGATCTCTGGGGATTTTTTTTTTTTGAGAGCCTCAATTCCAGGTGATTGAGGCGCAGGAATTGGCCGGTGACGACCTGACATCTGACAGGCGAACTTTCTGACTCGTCTACGGGTAGGCGCGGCTTACTTTAACCCACCGTGTCGGCCCGACCCAACTCATCATCCGAAGATTCTGCGGGGGACACCTCAGCAGTTTCACACTCAGCACTTTTCCCCACGCGCGATCACCGTCGTCGGCCAGAGCGATTCCCCGCACCAAGAAACGCGTCGCCCTCAGCCGCAGGTCAGGTCCATCTTCTCTAGCTCCTTCCCCCACCTTCTTCCCCTCCCGTCTCCACTCACTGACAGACACTAGCGCACCGCCAAATCATTCACCTATCAGGCACCGACCGACCGACCGACCGACCTTGACCGGCGGCCTGGTCTCGCCGGTGCAGATCGAGACAGGCCGGCGACCGATGGAGCCCCTGGAGGCGGCCATAGCGGTCATCTTCAACGCGCTGCTGCTGGTGTTCATGGTGAAGCTCTTCTTCGCCATGTTCAACATGAAGCTCGTCGTCATCCTCTTCTACCTCGTCGTCGTCCTCTTCGCCATGGCCTTCTCCGGCAGAGGGCCCAGCGGCTTCTAGCGATTACCAGCAATAGGAAGGTTAGGTGCCTGCCGATCTTTTTTTGTGTTGGTTCGGTTCTTGATTGATGGCCGGATCGATCGTGGAACCTGCTGTATAGCGCTCCATCTTTCAGGCTCAGGGGATATTAGTTCTTATATCTCGGTGCGTGTTTGGTTTAGAGAACAGGGGAAATTAATTTAGCTATGATATGACTCCGAGTTGCAGATTGTGTGAACTTAGTGGATCAACTAAAACTATGAGCCCGAGGTGCAGATTATGCCATGTTATTTGCTCTCTTCAATTGTTCGGTACTATTTCAAATTTTCAATGTTGATTCGTGATGTAGCATTTGCGAGTGGTGCTTTCTTGTTGAAAATTCAGAGTGCTGTTTCTCCCGAGAAATTCCATTTTTCCCATTATACCCCCAGCCTCTGCTCTACCAAGTACATTACATTCCAACAGGAAAGCGATTATGAAAGAAGTTATAAATTTTCTTTCCTATTGAAAAAAAATGCTACTCTACTACGAGTTAAGATTTTGTCAAACCTGCAAAATACGAGTATTGACACCAAATAGTGCTCCATCTTTGAGGGGAACATATCATATCTCGGTGCTTCTTTGGTTTAACAGGGGAAATTAATTAAGCTATGACTCCGAGTTGCAGATTGTGTAAACTTGGTGAACTATGAGCCCCTAGGTGCAGGTTATGTGAGCTTTCTTGACATTTTGTTCAATTGTTCTATGCAATTTCCATGTGGATTTGTGGTGTAGCTTCGTCAGGGGGTCACTTCTAGCAATTTCCATGCGGATACGGGGCGGCGTTCTGTATCCTTGTACATTCTAGCGGAACAGAGAATTATGAACAGGGTTACAAATTTTTTTCGACACGGTTACAAGTTTTCTTTCTGTATTCAAGAAAAATGTTATTCTACGAGCTAAGATTTTGTCTCGAAGCTGTACAAAAATCGTTCTTGCCTCCGATCTACGTCATATTATTATTTATATTGGGAGGTGTTCGTTTTTACAAACCATATTCACCACGTACCCCTATTTTTGACAGCAACTTCTGAGAATGCCTTGCTGTTAAACAATAGGATGTCAAAATATGGAAGCAAACTATCTTCAAAACCAAGCTAACCTCTTCAGCGATGCACATAGGAGTAAATTGCACCCGGAGTCACACAACTTGTTCGGCATGTGCACTTAAGTCACAAAACTTGCAAACTGAACTAACAAGTCACATAACTTGCAAACTCGTGCACCCGTGCTCACAAAACCGGTCAACTGAGTGGTTTTTGACCAAAACGGATCATATTTAGACTAAAACTTTACAATAACCATATTTTATTATCAAATACTATGTATGCATTCGTGAGCATGAGAGAGAATTTGTGGCTCCCAAGCTCGGTATTTGAAAAATTCAAAATCTATACCTTTTCATTACAAAAATTCAAAATTTATTTCGTGAAATATGTGTGGACTGAATGACTAAGGCAAGTTTTGGTGAAAAAATCGTTTTATTTTGGGCTATAGAAGAAAAAAGAAATTCCCAGCTATATATCGTATAAAAAATTACGTATTTCTGTTAGAGATTTGTCTTTTTTTATATTTCATTCACAAAATAAAACATATTTTTGTCTGAAATTATTTGCGTACCTTAGGAATGTATAAATATTTGTGCGTAATTGTTTTCAGATTTTTTGGAGTCTTATAAACTTTTTTTTTTTGAAAATCGAGCTCCAGTGAGTGGTTTTGGTCAAAAACCACTTAGTTGACTGGTTTTGTGACCACGGGTGTACGGGTTTACAAGTTGTATGACTTGTTAGTTTAGTTTGCAAGTTATGTGACTTAAATGTATATGCAAGTTGTATGACTTTCAATGCAATTTACTCATGCAATAGACATAGATATATAAGAGTTCAGGCAATGAGAGTTCTCCGGGAACTGTTCACTTTGTCACGTGATTTCAGTACTTGGCGAAGCTACCGGGAATGGCGAAATGATATTATATCGCACGGCCACTGAGGATTTTTTTTTCGCGGGAGACACGGCCACTGAGTTGTTGAAGACTTCAATATGAAAAGAAAAGAACACTTCCTTAGTTGGCTATCACCCGTAACCTGTACGGGGTTGACTGGTGTCCAACTGATACGGAAAGCCCTATGATTAGAGGTAATTTTGTGTATGATCCCGCTATTTAGTTCTAATTTTGAACAAAATAACCGAATCGCACACACACTAGGGGCTTGTTTACTTTTTCGGTATTTTATCCTTATAAGATGTAGGGATATGCGATGATTTGGTGTTCGTCCAATACTCTTCAATCCTCTTAAATACACTTTCCCAAAAATACTCTACCTGGAGAGTTTTTAATCTAGCTAAAAATACATTAGTGTGGAGGGAATATGTAGGGATATTTCGGATTATCTCCTCCAAACTCTGCTAGTAAACGACCTATCGTGAAAATTTCGAGATACGAAATAATCCCCTCTCATCCCCTCAAATAGCCTAGAAGTAAACAAGGGCTAAAATTACATCCATTCAAACAGGACCTTAAGAGTATATTTAGCTACCCCGCAAAAAAAGAGAGTATATTTAGCTACTCTACTTATTTAAAGCTGTTTGAATTTTCATTTGCATTTTTCTTACTAGGTTTGTCATGAAAAACTATCATCGATATTGCACATTATGTATGCATACGCTTTTTTTTAACTCGTACGCGAATGAGACAGAGAAAGTGATGGCCAGAGGTGTACATTGTGGATCAACCAATGTACGCGACTAACACAATGGCAAGTAAAATGCATATATAATTGATTTAGCATCAATGGTATCTAATGGCTTGTCTGACGGTAGGATGGCGCATGCCCGCGTTGAGTGAGGTCGTCGGTCGAGCCTTCAATATTTCTCCACCATGTGTAGCAGATGCCCAGTAGAGGTGTATACATGTATATTGCACTGATCTGAAAAGAAATACAAGCATGTTTCAAAGACATGCGGAGCGAGACCCGTCGCCGGAGGCATGAGCGGAGTGGAGCAAATGAGTTGCATCTGTAAAGACCTAGGTTTTCACCGATATATAAACCTCTTATAAGCCGCCGACTGGGATAAGTTGCATCGGCGCTGTGTAAACACTTCTCGATATAGTGAAGTTTCGCTGGCTAGCGCACGTGGTTTTCTCCTCTCTTTGTTGGAGAGGTTTTTCCACGTTAAATCTGTTTTCCCTTTGCTGTGATTTTGTTTTCGTTTTTCGTTATTTACTTGTCGCGATTATAATAGATCGAAGTGCCCAGTGAGAATCGGTGTCTTTGGTGCTACTGACTCAAGAATAGCAGGATGACCTATAGTATTCCTTCTGAACATGGAACTCTTGTGCTTAATTTCATTGCCTTTTGGATGAGCTTTAGAGTAAGCTAAAACACTACGAATCCAGCCATATGTCCCACATAAACGTATATGACAAGAAAGCACATGTATGAGTTTGGTAGTCATCTGGAAAATAAATAGAAAAAGAACAGGGACTATCAAGGAAGCGAAAGCTATCATGCACAAAGGTGAGAACATAACTACCTGCAAAAAAAGTAGAGAACATAACTACCTAATCACAGAGCAAGGGTTCATTGGATGTATCGGAGCATATGTTGGACCACAAAACTTTCGTCCACCATGGATTATTGATAATGTGCTCCTACTACCTAGATTGCGGAGAATATTTAAATTTTGAAAACCAAAGTCCAAAAGTAAAGTGATAAATCATTAAGGACAAAATGTTATAAAACCTGCTCTTACAAGAATAGTACTTCTAAAACGAGTTCTCTCAATTACTTGGTAAGCTTATTTTTGTGCTACATTGCTTAAGTTTTATCTTCACTCGCCCAAACCCTTACATGGTAAAGCATGCAAAACCAAACATTGGAGATATCTTGTGCTAGTATTGAACTACTGTCTGAATTGTGTTCACGTGTGATGTATCTCTGACCAATACATTTTTTGCGGGATATTGAGATTATAAGAACCTTAGATGAAGTGAAAGTATGAGGTTATGCAAATAAAAGTCCAAGACTAGGAATGGCAAATTGTCAAGGACAAAATTCTTTTCTTGCAGTCTCCAAAATACTTGCACTTCGGAAATGAGTCCTCAAAATATTTACTATGCTGGTACTCTTGCTAAAATTTCTTGAATTCAAGCTCCACTCGCCCAAACTGCCTCAAATTTGTTCATCCACAAGGATATATCTAGGTAATCTTTCACTGGGGAAAGAAAACTAAGATACTTTTATAATAAAAAAAGGCGAAAATAAATGGTCCTGGAAGTATCAATTGTTGTCGCTGGACCTAAGTCATGTTCATACTGAAGCAGAAGCTACGGAACGCAGAATAACCATGTTAGAAAGCTGAGGAAACGAAGAGGCTATTGGCATTTGCCCGCTGCTACACTCATGTAGACTGCAGCATGAATATCTTGGTGATTTGGAAAAACTGTACTAGAACTGTTAACAAGCAAGGCCATTGTATTTTGCAAAATAAACAACCTTAATATTGTTAGAAGTAAATAAGCTCATTTTCCCCTATCTCTGCGCACATCGTCACTCTGCTCGTTTCTTTCCATTGTTGATGCCCCACTTCTTGTCCTTGGCAACGTCGTAGGAGGCTCCATGGAAATCGAGGTAGAGAGCGAGCAACCACACATTGAACATAGTGTTGAACGTCCACCCGGCCATTCGCACCATCTGTCCATCAAATGAAACCACTACATGGCCACAAACGCCGCGAAGCTGAAGAGGAACATGATGTTTTAGTCATGGGCACAAGACATCTAAGGCAAAGATTTTTTACCATTATTTTGAAACAGGCATTTAAGTAAGAATCACTTAATAGTAAACATGTTTTATGACTAATTTATTCATATTATTTTGAATTGAAAAATCTCAAAAATTCTTTGCACACCACCAATGCTAGAGAAGTTTAACCGCATACTTTCGGGCCTTCAACTATTCTAAAATGGTGGTTGTATCATTCTGTGAACAATGTGGAGTATGTTTACAACGACTCTTTGTATTAACTCCCTATAGCACATACCTAGTACTATGCACTAATACATTGTCTACAACGACGGGTGCAATGATTGCAGTATTTAAGGTAGACTTGGCCTCAAATACAAACAACAAATGAGCTATTAATAAAATTTAATGTGCACATACCCTATATATAGGATAGTTTTTAGGCTCCTCGGTCGATTGGATATTTTTTCCACGTATTCTTCCTTTTATCCTACTAATTATAGTTTTTTAGCATATCTACTTTACTTACGAGTCTGTGATATATCACCTTACATAGTAGCATAGTTACTAACACAGAGATGGATGATAGCTAGGACTGGGATGCGTAGGGAAAGATGATCTAAGGTTGAAATTCCACTCAAGGTATGTCGTCACAGCCCCAATTCTCGGAGCTATGATGAAATGCTCGGAATTCACATGAGTTCCTCAATTGTGAACACAAAGTGATTACATTGTCAATGAGTGCATAATGTACTCAGCAAATCACGTTGGGAAAACCCTATTAACTACATGCTTGGAATTGAAATGATGGTAAGTTATAATATATGGTGGATGCAAAGTCCTAATCTCCAACATATTAGTAAAATCATTTGATCAAATATTTTCTTTGGTAAAAGAGTTGTATTATTAATAACCCTTTCAGGTCATCGCCAATTTAACAAACTTCACCAAAACTCTGCGCATGCCTTGTATTAGGAATCGCCCTTTAAACATATCTCCATTAACCAGAAGCATGACGTATTCGAATACCATTTTTCATGGCTCTGCAAAGTTTCTCAGCTTTACCCACAAGACACCCGCAACTCTTAACGTCACTGCAATAAAATACACACCAATTGGTGTATTGAGAGAGGTGGGACAACAAGGCTTTTTATATGCTCTATACCTTCTGAAGTCCCCACCCAGGAACTCATGATCACTCGCTGCCCAGGAGCCGACTGGCCAAGTGTCAACTTCACAATCCGGGGTTTGAGTGTATTCCTGTTGTGACTCCTCATGATGAGGCATTTCCATTAATTGCTTCTACGGCCACACATTGAACATAGTGTTGAACGGCCACCCGGCCATTCCTTGCACCATCTGCCGGTGAAATGAAACCACTACGTTCCCACAAACGCCGCGAAGCCGAAGAGGAACATGATGTTTTAGTCATGGGCACAAAACCTCTAAGGCGGAGATTTTTTACCATTATTTTGAAACAGACATTTAAGTAAGAATCACTTAATTGTAAACATGTTTTATGACTAATTTATTCATATTATTTTGAATTGACAAATCTCAAAAATTCTTTGCACACCACCAATGCTAGAGAAGTTTAACCGCATACTTTCGGGCCTTCAACTATTCTAAAATGGTGGTTGTATGATTCTATGAACAATGGGGAGTATGTTTACAACGACTCTTTGTATTAACTTCCTATAGCACATATCTAGTACTATGCACTAATACATTGTCTACAACGACGGGTGCAATGACTGCAGTATTATAAGGTAGACTTGGCCTCAAATACAAACAACAAATGAGCTATTAATAACATTTAATGTGCACATACCCTATATATAGGGTAGTTTTTAGGCTCCTCGGTCGATTGGATATTTTTTCCACATGTTCTTCCTTTTATCCTATTATTATAGTTTTTTAGCATATCTACTACTTACGAGTCGTGATCTATCACCTTACGTAGTAGCATAGTTACTAACAGATAAATGGATGATAGCTAGGACTGAGATGCGTAGGGAAAGATGATCTAAGGTTGAAATTCCACTAAAGGTATGTGTCACAGCTCCAATTCTCGGAGCTGTGATGAAATGCTCGGAATTCACATGAGTTCCTCAATTGTGAACACAAAGTGATTACATTGTCAACACAACATACAAGATCCAAATTTGATTCTAGAACATAAGGAATATGTTTTAAAATAGTAGGGCGTCGAAGCCAAAGTTCACATTACGACCAAAAGAACTACGCGCCACTGGCATACTCGAGCGCAGATGGGACCCGAAACTTGGAGTCATCACCATCAAGGCACTCCCCTTCATAGACTTATGCTTCTCATTCAGGCAAATCTAAGAGGTTTGGTGTATCAAAACTCTAGGCATGTCTTGTATTAGGAGTCACCCTTAAAACATAGCTCCATTAACCGGAAGCATGACGTATTCGTATATCATTTGTCATGACTCTACAAAGTTTGTCAGCTTTACCCACAAGACACCCGCAGCTCTTAACGTCACGCAGTAAATACGCACCAATTATTGTATCGACAGAGGTGGGACAACAAGGCTTTTTATCTGCTCTATACCTTCTGAAGTCCCCACCCAGGAACTCATGATCACTCGCTGCCCAGGAGCCGACTGGCCAAGTGTCAACTTCACAATCCGGGGTTTGAGTGTATTCCTGTTGTGACTCCTCATGATGAGGCATTTCCCTTAATTGCTTCTACGGCCACACATTGAACATAGTGTTGAACGGCCACCCGGCCATTCCTTGCACCATCTGCCGGTGAAATGAAACCACCATGTTCCCACAAACGCCGCGAAGCCGAAGAGGAACATGATGTTTTAGTCATGGGCACAAAACCTCTAAGGCGGAGATTTTTTACCATTATTTTGAAACAAACATTTAAGTAAGAATCACTTAATTGTAAATATGTTTTATGACTAATTTATTCATATTATTTTGAATTGGCAAATCTCAAAAATTCTTTGCACACCACCAATGCTAGAGAAGTTTAACCGCATACTTTTGGGCCTTCAACTATTCTAAAATGGTGGATGTATCATTCTGTGAACAATGGGGAGTATGTTTACAACGACTCTTTGTATTAACTTCCTATAGCACATACCTAGTATGCACTAATACATTGTCTACAACGACGGGTGCAATTATTGCAGTATTATAAGGTAGACTTTGCCTCAAATACAAACAACAAATGAGAAATTAATAACATTTTTAATGTGCATATACCCTATATATAGGGTAGTTTTTAGGCTCCTCGGTCGATTGGATATTTTTTCCACGTGTTCTTCCTTTTATCCTATTATTTTTTTTTTTAGCATATCTACTTTACTTACGAGTCGTGATCTATCACCTTACGTAGTAGCATAGTTACTAACAGAGAATGGATGATAGCTAGGACTGGGATGCGTAGGGAAAGATGATCTAAGGTTGAAATTCCACTGAAGTTATGTGTCACAGCCCCAATTCTCGGAGCTATGATGAAATGCTCGGAATTCACATGAGTTCCTCAATTGTGAACACAAAGTGATTACATTGTCAACACAACATACAAGATCCAAATTTGATTCTAGAACATAAGGAATATGTTTTACAATAGTAGGGCGTCGAAGCAAAAGTTCACATTACGACCAAAAGAACTACGCGCCACTGGCATCCTCGAGCGTGGATGAGACCCGAAACTTGGAGTCATCACCGTCAAGGCACTCCCCTTCATAGACTTATGCTTCTCCTTCAGGAAAATCTAAGAGGTTTGGTGTATTAAAACTCTAGGCGTGCCTTGTATTAGGAATCACCCTTAAAACATAGCTCCATTAACCGGAAGCACGACGTATTCATATATCATTTGTCATGACTCTGCAAAGTTTCTCAGCTTTACCCACAAGACACCTGCAGCTCTTAATGTCCCTGCAGTAAAATACACACCAATTATTGTATCGACAGAGGTGGGACAACAAAGTTTTTTATCTGCTCTATACCTTCTGAAGTCCCCACCCAGGAACTCATGATCACTCGCTGCCCAGGAGCCGACTGGCCAAGTGTCAACTTCACAATCCGGGGTTTGAGTGTATTCCTGTTGTGACTCGTCAAGATGAGACCTTTCACTTAATTGCTTCTGCGGGCCTCCCAGAGAAAAGGAACGACAAGCCATTCTGTTATTCTGTAGATGTCCATTAGATAGAGCAGACTAGTAGGCCAAGTTTGACAAATCAAACACATGGTTGAGCGGGCTATATGTTTCTCACTTGCACGACGGTCTTAGACCAGCCACACCGTTGGCCAAAAGCGATTCATAGCCTCAATTGAATCGGTTCAATACAGTGTGGAGTATGTATGGAGCATCTACGCATGTTGTCAGAGAAGAGAAGCGACACATATAGTTGAACCGGTTCAAAGTAGCTCAAAACATTTAAATATGATTATGTGCCTGACACAAACAATAAAGACCCCAGCCACAACGTCTAAATGGAAAGGATTAAGACAAAAAAAATAGTTTCTTTTCTAGCTGGTGGGTCCCATGTATAGTGTTCAGCCGGTTTCATACACTGCAGCCATATCAGATTGATTCGTTCTTTTTCTTGAATCGAACCAACGGTGTGGCTGGTCTTAGCCCTATGTTGCCACGAGTAAGATAATCCTTTACATTACCCTTACACAACGAATTGGGGTATGGTTGCACGATCAATAAATGAAAGGCCCCAAAGTAAACAGAATTGAGGCTCAATAACACAGAGCTTTTTCTGTCGTTTAGGTTCAAAACGAACAGAAAGTTCAGTTCAGGTTCAGTGAGAAGAAACAGGAGTTCAGGTTCAGTATCTCGGTGCGTGTTTGGTTTAGAGAACAGGGGAAATTAATTTAGCTATGACTCGGAGTTGCAGATTGTGTGAACTTGGTGGATTAAGTAAAACTATGAGCCCGAGGTGCAGATTATGTCATGTTACTTGCTCTCTTCAATTGTTCGGTACTATTTCAAATTTTCAATGTTGATTCGTGATGTAGCCTTTGCGAGTGGTGCTTTCTTGTTGAAAATTCAGAGTGCTGTTTCTCCCGAGAAATTCCATTTTTTCCATTATGCCCCCAGCCTCTGCTCTACCAATAGTACATTCCAATGGGACAGCGATTATGAAAGAAGTTACTATAAATTTTCTTTCGTATTGAAAAAAAATGCCACTCTACTACGAGTTAAGATTTTGTCAAACCTGCAAAATACGAGTATTGACACCAAATAGTGCTCCATCTTTGAGGGGAATATATCATATCTTGGTGCATCTTTGGTTTAACAGGGGAAATTAAGCTATGATGACCCCGAGTTGCAGATTGTGTAAACTTGGTGAACTATGAGCCCCTAGGTGCAGATTATGTGAACTTTCTTGACACTTTGTTCAATTGTTCTATTTTCTCTGGTCTATATTAATGGCCTCAATTTTGTCTAGGTATAAATACATCTAGTCTAAATATTTAACTAGATATATATAAATCTAGATAAGGTTAAAACCATTAATATGGATTAGAGGGAGTATGCAATTTCCATGTAGATTCGTGGTGTGTAGCCTTCGTCAGGGGGCCACTTCTAGCAATTTGCATGTGGATACGGGGCGGCGTTCTGTATCCTTGTATATTCCAGCGGGACAGAGAATTATGAACAGGGTTGCAAATTCTTTTTTTTAACAGGGTTACAAGTTTTCTTTCAATGTTGAAAATAAAGGTTACTCTATGAGCTAAGTTTTTTTTTTTGAAGTATACGAGCTAAGATTTTGTCACAATGCTGTACACAAATCGTTCCTCCGCTCTACTCCTTTCGTTACAAAATATAAGATATTTTAGTTTTGTAAACAAATGTATCTAGACTTCTTTTACTATATAGGTTCACTTAGGTTTGGATTAAATCTACATACTAAAAGAAGTCTAGACATTTTCTTTACAAACTTAAAACATCTTATATTTCGAAACGGATAGACACCCCGTTGATGAGGGATCATGGTCCGCCACACCAAGAGCCTAAGGCCACCGGAGACAGGACTGACCTTAAGGGTATATTTAGCTAGTCTTCTTATTTAAACATGTTCATTTGCATTTTTTACTCTCTTCATCTTAAAATTTAGTATATAGATTCATTCAAATTTTGATAAACATGCGACATCTATTTTAAGACGGAAGAGTAGTAGGTTTGTCATGAAAAACTATCATCGATATTGCAATTATGTATGTATATGTAATTTTAACTCGTATGCGAATGAGACAGAAAGTGATGGCCATTGGCCAGAGGTGTACATTGTGGACCATCCAATGTACACAACTAACACAATGGCAAGTAAAATGCATATAATTGATTTAGCACCAATGGTATCTAATGGCTTGTCTGACGGTAGGATGGCACATGCCCGCGTTGAGTGAGGTCAGTCGAGCCTTCAATATTTCTCCACCATGTGTAGCAGATGCCCAGTAGAGGTGTATACATGTATATTGCACTGATCTGGAAAGAAATGTACAAGCAAGTTTCAAAGACATCTTATTCATTGACAAGAGCCAGAGTATTTTCTCGCGCCACTGTCTATCTTGTAACCCTCTCCTCTGCCAAGTCAAGAAAAAAGCATCTCCTCTGCAAATCAGCCCATGAATGGAGCAAACGAGCAATAATCAGCAAAATAACGCAGTCCATAGAGCAAAGAGTAGATATTCATGTTGGAAAACAGAGTAACGAATCAAGAGGTTATTATCATTCGTTTGCTGCAATTGTTACATTAATAAAGAAAATTGAACAATTTGGAAAAACAGAACGGCAGTTGAATTTAACAAATAAGACTAGCCTAGAACTAAAGCTACCCTCTCCCTGATGATGAACGTACAGTTTGACTGTTTGATCACGTTAAATGTTGATCCAAAGTGTATAAAGTAAATGCCAACTTCTGACGAGTGGAGCGAGACCCGTCGCCGGAGGCTTGGGTCGAGTGGAGCAAATGAGCTGCATCTATGAAGACCTAAAGGAGTCAGCCTAGCTCATTTGGTTAGGGAAGTGGATGTACAGCCCAACCGCTCAGGTTCAAGTCCTCACGGACATAGATTTGGGTTCTTATTATTCAAAAAAAAAACTCGCTGTAGGAGCTTTCTCTACCGCGTTCCTTTCAAAAAAAAATCTGTGAAGACCTAGGTTTCTACCGATATATAAACCTTTTATAAACCGCCGGATGGGATAAGTTGCATCTGTGAAAATCGTCAGCATTGTATAAACACTTCTCGATATAGTAAAGTTTTGCTGACTGGAGCCCGTGATTTTTTCCTCTCTTTGTTGGAGAGGTTTTTTCACGTTAAATATGTGTCCCCTTTGCTATGATTTTATTTCTGTTCTTCGTTATTTACTTGTTGCGATTATAACAGATCGAAGTGCCCACTGAGAACAGATGTCGTTGGCGCTACTGACTCAAGAATAGCAGGATGACCTACAGCTCCAGCTACTTTTATTCCTTCTGAACATGAAACTCGTGTGCTTAATTTCATTGCTTTTTGGATGAGCTTTAGAGTAAGCTAAAACACTATGAATCTAGCCATATGTCCCACATAAACGTATATGACAAGAAAGCACATGTATGAGTTTGGTAGTCATCTGGAAAAGAAATGGAAAAAGAACAAGGACTATCAAAGGAAGCGAAAGCTATCATGCACAAAGGTGAGAACATAACTACCCGCAAAAAAAGTAGAGAACATAACTACCTAATCGCAGAGCAAGGGTTCATTGGATGTATCGGAGCATATGTTGGACCACGCAACTTTCGTCCAATATGGATTATTGATAATGTGCTCCTACTACCTAGATTGCGGAGAATATTTAAATTTTGAAAACCAAAGTCCAAAAGTAAAGTGATAAATCAGAGGGTCCCTAGATTGCGGCGCGGGACCCTACCTCCGGTGGCGGAGCACGCCGAGGTTGTCGGGGGGCAGAGGGTCGAGGCCCTGGCGAGCCTAGCTCCTCCTCTGCAGCGGCGGATGCCCTCAAGGCAGAAAACAGGAGGAACAGGGATTCCAGGCGGCGACGCCTGCAGGGCTGGATTTGGGCCAGGCGGGCACTGGCCAGGGCCCTTTCTCACCACAGGTGGGCACCTCCCCCTGCCTGCGCTGCGGCCGGGGTACTGGATCTAGGCCGGGAGGTCCTAGATCTGGATCTCGCCTGAATCTTGCCCGGGGGGCCCGCGGGCAACACAGACTGTTGTGCTCTCCATGATCGCCCCTTTGCGCCCTTGTGAGCCTAGGTGGAGTTTCTTAGACCGGCGATGATCATGTTCTCCCAGGTGAGCGCGGTGGAGGCGGTGCGACTACTTGGTGGCAGGGATAGACGGTGGCGGTTGATCCCCTGGTGGACGGAGAAGTAGGGGCTAGCGTGGGGGCTGCTTGGGATGACGGTTCCCCTGCTGCAGTGCGGTGTCGGGGCTTCACGGACCCTTGGGGGTTCGGCCGGGCCAGAAGGGCCTGGTTTGCCTTTGTAGCTATATCTGGTCGGCTGTCGCGCTTCCAGTGGTGGAGGTTGTTCCCTCCCAGTCGCCATTAGTCCCGCAACCCCGACCGAATTTCCTTTTCTCTATCTTACTAGCCATGCCTCGTGTGTCATGGTGAGACGGCGGTGGCGGCTGCAAGACCGTGGTGGTGTGCGTTGGTGGGCGTCGAGCATGGTGGAGCACTGTGAAGCGTCCAAGAGTGTGTTTTTTAGGGGTCGGGAGAAATCCTTGTCTTCTTGACACCGACGCGTTGATACCTGCGGGTGACATCATCCTTCCTGAAGGGCGTCGGGTGTACCTCTTCCCTACCTCCCGAAGCGCACCAGGGGAAACCCTAGGACTAGTCTGGACAGCAACGTCATCATCGTCGCCTTCCTTCTTGGAGGTGTTGCTTGGTGCACGGCGCTTCGGAGTGCTAGGCATGTAGTGCTACTTAGCTGGAGGGCGCAACGGTCACGAGTCATCATCGTTTTCGTCGAGCCACTGTTGTTGGCTTTGTTTTCTCTTCTTTTTCTTTTTCTTCTTCTTTTCTTTGTTGTTTTTCTTTGAGCATTGTGTTGTCTGGCCCAGCCTTAATCGTGGTTTTTATATTAATATAACTGGACGTATGCCTGTTTCGAGGAGGGTCCATTACCAATATTTCCTCCTATGCTCTATTATCAGCATCACTACGATTACCTTTTTGTTTATATCAATGACAACCAATGGTGTTCACTATTGTCTGTAGCAAATATTATTGCAACACACCAACCGATTGGTCGAGCTATTACCCAGTATTATACCTTTCCTCACTATATGTATCTTGTGAATGTGTAGAGAAGGGAATAGGAGTGATAGTCAAGCCATATACCATGCTGGGCAAAAAAGTGATGTTGATATGTACTCCTTGTTGTCAAGTCATTCCTTGCCGTTTGGATGAGCTTTAGAGTAAGCTGAACACTGATAAATCCTACCATATATATGTGCCGGCGTGCCGCTCAAATGTACACGATGAGAACCACACGTATAGGGCTGGGAGGCATCTGGAAAAGAAAACTAGAAACAGGAGATGCACTAACAAGGAATTCTTAGCTGATGCGTATACAGACAAATGAGATTACACAGCTCTCCAATAACAGAGCAACAACTTGTCCTTAGACCACACAAGTGACATCAAGGGAGAGCAGGGGATGGATCGTCACTCTTATCTCTTACTACCTCCATTGGACAATGTAAGCCTTCCCAGCTTGCTACAAAGTCTTATATTATGCAACAGAGGGCGGGGTAATATCGTAGCATTCGGCTCTTTGTCGATGTTACGTATGGGAGGGATTTGAGACGTGGCCTCAATCTCGTTAATGCAGCTGCAGTTAGCAATAGTGATTGCTTCGTTTTTTTACTGTATATATCTATAATTCACTTGGCGGCCTGCCCAATGTAATGCTCCTTGTCATCCTCTTCTGCCTCGCCATTGTCTTCTTCGCCATGGCTTCTCCGGCCGAGGCCCTAGTGGATTCTAGGAAATACCAATAGGAGGGTTAGGTGCCTACCGTTCTTTCTTTTTTTTTCGTTCGGTTCTTGAGGGATGGATCGATCGTGGAACCTGTTGTATACTGCTTCATCTTTGAAGGGAATATATCATACTACCTTCATGAATGTTTGGTTTAACAAAGGAAATTAAACTTGGTGAACTTTCTTCATACTTTGTTCAATTGTTCTACTATGAAATTTCCATGTGAATTCGTGGTGGTGTTGTTGTTACTTGTTACTATGAAATTTCCATGTGAATTGGTGGAGCCCAAAACCGGTGCTTTTCTCCGTCCCCACCATTTTGCCTGGAAAAGCTGCATGACTGGCCGTTTTGTTTTCCTCCCAACCCTGTTTCAGCGTTGAAGGAAAATGTTACGAGTCGAGTTTTCTTTCGGTGTTCAGGCCTCGCTTTGAGACTTGGTAAAAATTACCAGCCGGATTATATCACGAATGTGAATCACCGTGTGCAACGATTCTCGGTTGGTATGGCTAGGGAATAGAAGTACGGACCTACCACTTGACAGAGTTTTTCGAGAGGAAATGGAAAATCAATCGGTTTGGGCTAGACTGTAACAACGAGCCAAACACGTTTCTTTTTTCTTTGAGGGTAAACAACACTTTATTGACTTAAATCAAATCCTTACATAGGGCTTCACGGATGCAATCCGGACCCGTCACGGAAAACTGAAAAGATAAACGACTCAGCCCGACGAGCTAAAATGTGTGTTACATTAAGTAACCTACCAACATGACGAAAATTCAGAGAAGTGAAATCTGGCATCATTGTCTTGATGTCAATGACCACACCAATGCCTGTCCGATCCAGTCCAGGAGAGTTGATGCGCCGGATGACACATAAACAATCAGATGCTAAGATTATCTTGCCATAGCCTTCCTCCCAAACAAGGGCAAATGCACGCCTGATGGCAAGCGCGTTTCTTGGCGGTGCGTGGACAATTAACGGGGACTGTTTCTGTCAAAAAAAAAGGGACCGTTTCTGTCAAAGAAAAAAAGGGACCGTAACTCACCCCTGTTTTTGGGGATAAAAAGAGGAACGCTAGCCGTCAGTCGACCGACGGAAGTCAGAAAACTGGTCGTACTTCCACCATCCGATCATCATCCAACGTCCGAAATCAGGCCAGGGTGGAAGTTATCGCATTTCAGCCCCCTAGTTTTTGCAGAATCAAACCGCGATTCTAAGGCTCTCCACCAGAGTATATCCCTTTGGCCTAGGGATGGCGAGAATGTATCTAGTGCATGGCTTGTGGTGCACCCAACTTTGGTACACAAATTTCTAAGCTTCAAAAAAATATTTGAAAAATTCTATGCATACATAATACTCATGTCGCAAAGTTTCAAATCAAAATTCATAACACAACTCAAGAAACAAAAAAGACAAATCGGGCAATAAACAGTGTCAAAATGCACGTTGGGTGAAAAGTTTGCCTTATTATGCCTCTAGATTGGAAATTTGTCTTTTTTTTATTTCTTGAGCCGTGTTATGAATTTTGATTTGAAAATTTGTGACATGTTAGATCTGAGTAGAACCCGAGCTTTTGCGAGTTGCTCAATGGTCCCTCTACACAATTCTTCCGAATTTCGAATAGTACTCAAGATCCTCTGTTTTCGATTATCTAATAAATCTTTTAATGAAAGTAGATTATCTTGCTATTAAGTTTACAACTTTTATGATCTCTTCCCGAACCAAACATGAACCTTTCGATTCATTTGGCTCTCACGCTCTTTTTTTCTCCATAGTCAACCCTACTTTCGATAGGACCGGTTGACAATTGAATCCATTTTTTCCCATTATTTGACTATCCATAATAGTGCGAAAAGAAAGCCCGGAGGAAGAGTGGCCTTGAGTTTCTCGCCCCTTTGTCTTAGGATTCGTTAATTCTCTTTCTCGATGGGACGGGGAAGAGGTATAACTCAGCAGTAGAGTGTCACCTTGACGTGGTGGAAGTCATCAGTTCGAGCCTGATTATCCCTAAACCCAATGTGAGTTTTTTCTATTTTGACTTACTCCCCCGCCACGAGCGAGCGGGAATGGATAAGAGGCTTGTGGGATTGACGTGATAGGGTAGGGTTGGCTATACTGCTGGTGGCGAACTCCAGGCTAATAATCTGAAGCGCATGGATACAAGTTATCCTTGGAAGGAAAGACAATTCCGAACCCGCTTTGTCTACAAATAAGGAAGCTATAAGTAATGCAACTATGAATCTCATGGAGAGTTTGATCCTGGCTCAGGATGAACGCTGGCGGCATGCTTAACACATGCAAGTCGAACGGGAAGTGGTGTTTCCAGTGGCGAACGGGTGAGTAACGCGTAAGAACCTGCCCTTGGGATATGGAAAATACAGGATTTCCGATCCTAGCGGGAAAAGGAGGAAAACGGATACTCAATTTAAAGTGAGTAAACAGAATTCCATACTCGATCTCATAGATCCCTATAGAATTCTGTGGAAAGCCGTATTCGATGAAAGTCGTATGTACGGCTTGGAGGGAGATCTTTCCTATCTTTCGAGATCCACCCTACAATATGGGGTCAAAAAGCCAAAAAAATAAGTGATTTTAGCCCTTATAAAAAGAAAACGGATTCTTGAACCTCTTTCACGCTCATGTCACGTCGAGGTACTGCAGAAAAAAGAACTGCAAAATCCGATCCAATTTTTCGTAATCGATTAGTTAACATGGTGGTTAACCGTATTATGAAAGACGGAAAAAAATCATTGGCTTATCAAATTCGACAAAGAACTCGCAAACTTCTTTTAAAAGGAAGGGAGAAGTAGACTGTGCCTTTCTTTCATTTCATTTTTCTTTTACTCGGAGTCGGGAGGAGGCTTGCGCGTTCTGGGGGCAAGTACCTTCGCAAACTGCTCAATTTTTCCCTCTAGGACCGGGAACTAATGAATAAAAAAAGTTGGATACCACCCAACCCTGTACCATACATATCTAGAGAAATAGAAGAGTCCTTTTATACAGACTGCTAAGTGCGGAGACGGAAATCGAACCCGTGACCTCAAGGTTATGAGCCTCGTGAGCTATCAAACTGCTCTACTCCGCTCTAGAGTACCAAAAACTGTATACATAGAATTTTTCAAATATTTTTTTGAAGTTTAAAAATTTGTATATCGAAATTGGGTGCATCGGGTGCATAGATTGCCCGGATGCACCGGATACCCTAGGGATGGCACCCGCCGGGTTGTCCACGAGTAACAAAATGAATCAAAGGAAGAAAGACATGCTCTGATAGTTGTTCTTATAACCTACAGGATAAAAGCATAGTTTGCTGTAGGTTGTAGGATCAGCTATCTACAATGCTCATCATGTCCTGTAACTTTCTCTCTGCAAACTCGCTCATGAATGAAGCAAACGGGCAATCAGGAAAGTGATACAGTCCAAATAGCAGAAAAAATCACGTTAGAAAGCAAATCAATGGATCACTCAAAAATGGTACTAGAATGACATATCGCTCCAGCGAGCTTCATTCGTTCTAAACATGCAAGTGGAGCTTCTAATCAGCCTCTAGTACAAGATCTAGACAAGCACTGCAGTGAGCATCCGACCTCATAATTCGTAATCACGCCCTGGATAAATTACGTTGTTCCAGTTTACCACTAGGACGTCGAGTCCATTTCGAAATAATAGATTCTGCAGAATTATATGTTTTAGCCAATGCAACCAAAATATCGACCTGGTAAAAGAGACTAGACACTTTATATGTAAACACTCCTGCTTAATTGTGGCTCACTTAGGCCTAAACATGGACCGAAAGTGGGCTCCGATATTTTCACTTTATATTGTGTTAGTCGGGTCATCTTAAACTGGCCTCTTGGTTCTGATAATATGTAAAACTGCATGCTCTAGCTAACCAAGAGACCGATATATTAAAATAGACTAGACACAATATAAAGTAACCATGCTATATATGTAATATTTTAGTGAAGTAAATTAACAATTTAAGAAGACTGGCTAGTATATATAGTACTTATTTTGATCATGGGTACTTCAATCATGTTAATCATGAGAAATTTAATTTTTTCCCCTATAAACTCCGTTACCAATATTTCCTCGTATGCTCTATAATATTAACGGCATCAGTACAATTACTTTTGTTAAGGGACCGATTAACTTTTTGTTTATATCAATGGGTGGTGTTCACTATTTGTCTATAGCAAATATTATTGCAACACACCTACCGACTGGTCGAGCTATTACCTATTATTCTACTTTTTCTCACTATATGTATCCTGTGAATGTGTAGAGAAGGGAGTAGGAGTGATAGGCAAGCCATACCATGCTGGGCAAAAAAGTGATGTTGATATGTACTTCTTGTCAAGTCATTCCTTGCCGTTTGGATGAGCTTTGGATTAAGCTGAACTGTGAATCCGACCATATGTGCCGCTTAAATGTATAGGGCTGGGAGGCATCTGGAAAAGAAAACTAGAAACAGGAGATGCACCAACAAGGAATTCTTTGCTCAAACATACTCCTTCCGACTCCTCCCGGGTCGCCTCGCGCGGGGCGGCTCCGGAGGCCCCCCAAACCCTAGAAAAAGCGGCACCGCCACCTCCTCTCCCCCGGCCGCTGCCGCCGCCGGCGTCGACGGTGGCGGCTGCGCCTGGCCGTCGAAGGCGGCGGGCGAGGGAGGCGCTCTCCCGGCGGGGCCCCTTCGCGCGGAGGCGGGTCATCACAGGGGGGTGAGGGTGGTGATTGGGAGGCGGCGAGCCCTGGAAGGGATGGCAGCGGCGATGTGGGGAAGGGCTCGGCAGCGCGAGGAAGCATGGAGGGCGGCGAGGTCCGTCCGGAGTGCTGGCGCGCTGCGGCCGCCCGTCCCCCTTATGGCTTGTTCTTTCCTCCAGGGCGGCGGAGTAGGGCGATCTGGTGGAAGAGATGTCGACGATTGGATTCCATTGGAAGACCTAGATCGGATCTCTAACCCTAATTGCTTGCTCGATCCGTTCTCCGGAAACCGACAGACGGTGTGGGGATCGCTCTGTCGGATCTAATAATGGTGGTGGTCCTTTGGTTTCTGTTGCACGAGGACGAAGATCTGCTTGATGTCTGCCCTCGTTGATCCGAGCTAGAGAGACGGGTTCCGGAAGGCTCCGCCGGCGAACTCCCATGGGCGTATCATGCCTGGAGATTGCTGGAGCGGAAGGTATTCGGTCGTGCGCACCTTGTTTTTCTGGCCGTTTGGTTTCAGCGGGAGCGTTGCGAAGCTCTGTTGTTTGTTCCCACCAAGTGCCATTCTTAGAGCCATGGTGAAGTCAGATACGGAGAATGTCAGTAAAGCGAAAATTTAAGGGTAGCGATGGTGATTTTTGTTCCTGTGGCGACAGAGATACGGCTGCGTGATCTGGGACTCGTTGCAGCGGTTGTTGGTGCGGGAAGACAACACATGGGAGTTTCCAGTCTTATCTTGCAGGGTGAAAATCCAAGGTCTGGCCTTAGCTGGTTGTGCCTGGCAATGGTCTTGTTGAAGGCATTGTTTTGTGAGAAAGGACTTTCTCCAGGGTGAAAACCTATGACCTTTGGTCGGGCAATGACGGCGCTTGGGCACTGTTTCCTTCTTGAAGGCGTTGTTATTGGAGTAGAGGACTACTGGTGTTGTTCTGATGGTGTCACTGTCGTTTCTTTGAGGATTAGTTCTCTGTAGCGGGACTTTTCTTTTTCGTAATTTCTCTTTCTTTTTTCTGAGCTGTGTGCATCCGTAGAGCCACTAGGGCATGCGTTGTTGCAGAGGCTGGGTGTAATTGGTGTCCTTGTGATATTAATATATACTATTTTCCAAAAAAAATGAGATTACGTAGCTCTGCAATAATGGAGCAACAAGTTGTCCTTAGACCACAGGAATGATCGTCCGGACATCAAGGGAGAGCAGGCGATGGATCGTCACTATTTGTAACAAAAGCAGAACCTGTTTATAGCAAAAACATGATTGAAGACTTTTTAGGGGACAAGTGTTAGTAGGGAGAGACGGGGATCCGGGGGAAATATCCCCGAAATAACACTACAGCCACTACAGGACGCGCGAGCTACGCCGAGGGCAAAAAGCCGTGGGTGTAGGCCAAAATGCCCTCGGACGGTTATAAGCTACAATGATCATTATTTACTTTGTGAGACGAAATAGTTTTATTATTCCTACAATATACACTAGGGGATAAGACTGTCCCTATAAATTCCTTTTTTCCTTTTCTTTTTTACGTATGGTACGCCTTCGGCTGCCGTCGGCGTAGCCTCCTCGGCAAAAGTCTCCCTCAGCGGAGCACACACAAGTTGTCGGCGTATCGAAATGCTCTCATTTTGAACATTTTTAACACTAATTACACTTAATATTTGATTAAATTGCAGTCTTGGTTAAACTTTCCATCCGGTCACCCATCCTAATACTACTCTAGCTCCAGCACGCTTAATTTTCTCGTTCCTTCAGAATCTGTTTCCACAAAGTAATTCATAAATTGTTGTCGATACTATGATATCAATTCTATTAACTCTTATATCATCATGTCACATGTTTGTATTTATTGAAATTACAAACAATTATTTAAGTAAACATTAATGAATAAGTAAAAATATTATTGAATTCAAATAAAAATATAATAATTTTACTTTTTTGTATTTTTATTTTTAATATGGAATAATTAATATCTTTAAATCCGTAAATCGGATTGAAGGGAATATGCCCGAGAGACAATAATAAAGTGGTTATTATCGTATTCCTTGTTTATGATAAATGTTTATTTTACATGCTATAATTGTATTAATACGAAAACGTTAATACATATGTGTTTAATAAACAAAAAGGAAGTTCCTAGTTATGCCTCTCTTATAAACTAGCTCGTTGATTAACAATATGATCATAGGTTTCCTGATCATGGACATTGGATGTTGTTAATAACGAGGTCATAACATTAGTGTAATGGTGTGATGAACATTCATCCGAAGTATAGCATTACGATCAAAGTCATTGAGTTTATATTACTAGAACAACTTACGAAGTGATCCTAATCCTTAGACCATGAGATCATGTCAATCACTAACACCGAAAGAGTTCCTTGATAACATCAAACGTCACACCGTAACAGGGTGATTATAAAGATGGGTTCAGAACTACTAAAGTGTTATGTTGAGGCCCATGGATCCAGAGTGGAATTTGTTCATCCCGATGACAGATAGATATGCTCTGGGCCCTCTCGGTGATATCACATTGATTAGCTTGCAAGCAAGTGATTTGATCACTAGAATGTTATATCACGGGAACGAGAAAAGAGTGCATGTCAGTAACGAGATCAAACTAGGTATGGAGATACCGATGATCGGGTCTCGGACATGTAATATATCGCGAAACAAAGGGATTAAGATACTAGCGTAAAAGGTTCCGACGATTACAAGAAAATCATCGTTGAATGTGTGGGAGTCAGTATGGGTCTCCAGATCCCGCTTCTGATTATTGATCCGAGAGGGGTCTCGATCATGTCCGTATTATTCGCGAACCGTAGGGTGACACACTTAATAGACACCGACATCCATTTGGAGCAAAAGTTTCATGCCGAAAAGAATAACAAGCGCAGGAATTTATTTCACTAGATACCGAAAAGGGTTTTCGGGTGAAATTGCAGAAAGTGTTTCTGCATGTGAAATGAAATACTAGCAAGGGGTTATATGTGAATGTTTATCATTAAAGTAATTGACAAAATTCTGAATAAATAAAAGGAGTTTTATTTAATGAGAGTTTGTATTAAATTTGGTGGAAATTTAATGGGAATTTGAGTGGGTTTTTGAGTGGAGGGAATTGAAAGGCATTTGAGTGAGTGGAGTGTCCACCCACATGAATGTGGAAGAGGTGGGGGCAGCCCCATGGCTGGGCGCATGGCCCCTTGGGTGCCCCCCCTCTCCCTATAAAAGGAGCCCCCTCCCTCTCTCTCACTCACACCTCCTCGTGAAGGATCTCTCTCCCCCTCTAGAATTTATCCCCCATGGTCTCGGACTAGCGAGATACATGTTCCCGGTGGCTATTCGGCAAGAAAGAGTTGTGCTTCCGCTGCATCGCTGGAGCGAGGAGGCGGAGGTTGCTCGGTGCCTCGAACGTGTGTGCGAGCACGGATGCGCTGCTGTTTTGCGGCGCTAGGACTTCCTCTCGATCTTGAGATCGGCAAGAGATCGTCTACATCAACCACGAGTTTGGACTCGTTAAACTTTGTCGATCTTCAAGGGTATGTTCTCTACGGATATACATCCGCCCGTTGTTTATATCTAGTAGATAGATCTTGGTACATAGTTGTTCCCATCGTAGGAAATTTTTTGTTTTCTATGCTGCGAACCCTACAGTGGTATCAGAGCCGGATCTATGCGTAGATACTTTGCACGGGTAGTACACATATGAGTATGTGGGCGATGATGATCATTTTATTGCTTCTTAGTTGTACTTTGGATATTGGTGGTATAGTGGAAAGCGGCCCGGACAAACTTTACATGTCCTCGCACATGAGACCTGTTCCACGCTTGACATGCAACTAGTTTTGCATAAGTGGCTAGTGGGTGTCTGTCTCTTCTACTATAGTCAATATCTAATTTGAAACGAGTTGTCAACAATTTGGTTATCCTCGTTGTGGTTCATGTTCGTAGGTAAGAACGGTTCTATCTTCGAAAGCCCTAAGCCACGTAAAACTTGCAATGGATAAATTAGAGGCGTCTAGTTTAGATTGTTGCTGGGCTAGTGTTATGATATGGTGATGTTGTAAGTAGAAGTATGAGATGATACTCTTACAACACACATAGCGTGTAAGTTCCATAGACCTTGGCCTTACACATAAAAGTATGATAGAGATCATACAACGGTGCACATAATGGAGATCATATGCGGGAACCATATCATTTCACTTATAAACATGTGATATTTTGATTGCATCTTATATTGCTTGTTTGGCATTTTATTAGCATAATAAGATGATCCCTCATTTAGATATCAAGATAAGAATGTGTTCTTCCTTAAGTATGCACGGCAATGTTTCGACGCTTCAAGACATCACGTGATGATCGGGTGTACTTGAATCCATGAGCATATCTCGGGTGTAAGACAGTTACACACACGAATACTAAGGTTCATACTTGGAGAGCCTAGCATGTACAGACATGGCCTCAGAACACGGACCGAAAGGTTAAGCATGAGTCATATGTTTTGATATGATGACCATATGGATGCTCGCCTTTGAAGCTACACCGACTCACGTGATGATCGGACTTGGTGTAGTGGATTTGGTTCATGTAATCACCAAAAAGACACTAGGGATGTCGTTTTTGAGTGGGAGTTCATTTCTAATTTGGATTAGTAGAACTCAATTTATCATAAATTAAATCAAAGTGAATTTTCATAATTTGTTGTAGTCATTGGCATTCGTTCACCACCTTATGCATAGTTGTAATTGAGATAATAGAACTACAGAATTCTGGATATATACTTTACGAACTGGTATCGTATTATGTTGAGTGTCAATCTAAAGTTTAAAAGTCATATTGCAAACTTTCAGCAAACTCTATTTACTCCGTAAAATTTAATAATTGGTATTAAATCGAGAGTAACAATTCCAGTGTTAGTATCTTAAGTATCATGTTTGCCTCCATGATTCTTGATTGTTTTAATATCATGTTTATCTAGGAGCTGAAAGAATTGTTTCAGAAACCATCATGTGTGGCAGATATAACGATATCTGAAACAATGTTTTGGTTGCAATATGATAGAGTATAATATATGTTTTCATACTGGATGAGAATTTATGAAGGTTGGAGATGCTAGACATCCTAATCATTCAAATGGGTTTTGGAAAGTAATGTTATACTCACGATTCGCCTTTATAAGCTACAATAGCTTGATCATGAAAGTCGTCATGATAAGGATAAATAGAAGATGTATGTAAAGTGTTTACTACACTAAAAGATTACTAAAGAATGGATTTTGAAAGAATACCGATCATTTTGATGATGGTGATCTACTTCAAAGTGCAAGTCCAAAGGTATTATTATTTGAATATACACGCTTTGGACTATGTGTCATGTATATGGCGCCACTTTTGATGTTGATAGATTCTTTTAAAAAAGGAAAAAAAATGCTGAAAGAGAATCTATAAAATATATTTGGCAGAAAAGAAAAGATTGGAAATGTCCAATTTAGGTATATATATGATATACATGTTATGGTTCTATTCTTTGCTTGTTAAACAATGTGATTCTTGGGTATTGGATACCAAATTGGTTGGTATGAAATTTCATACAAAACGACGCAATTCATGAACCACAATGGCCTAAGTAACTAGCAAGAGAATATGTGATGATGTTCATCGAAAACAAACAAACCGTTGTTTGTATTTCTCGTTGACATCAAAGCTTGACTTTAAGATTTGTTTTAATAATTGTTATTTGAATCAGGTATTATGAGAACAAAGGTTGTTCAAATAATTACCGTATTCCATATAAGATGGATGATTTACAAATCTAGTTGGAGAAATCACATCCATAAAACCTATTGCTAAAATGTTGCAAGACAAATGATTGAAAGATCACTTACGAAGTGACATCGCAGTTTAAATTATATTGGAAAGAAAACATGAAGAATCTTCATATTCATGGATTTTTGGAGTCCTTGATTTGATCAAGTGACGCTTATGAGACTTTCCTCGGGATAATTAAAACTTCATTCAAAGGCCAAAGAAGAACGAATGACTAAAATATTGGAATTTATACATATCGATGTATGTAGTCCATTATGTATAGTCGTAAGCGATGGATTTTATCTTCATATGCTTTCTCCGGAAATTTGAGTGAATGTTCACTTAATGAGAAAGAAGTATGAAATATTTGAAAACGTTCAAAGACTTTCAAGATGAAGTGGAAAATCATTGTAACAAGAAAATAAATGGTTTATGATTTTATCATATGGGATTTATTTGAGTTACAAGTGTAACAAGAAAAATAAACGAATTATGATTTTATCATAAAAGGTATTTATTTGAGTTACAAGTTTAGCAAAACACCTAGATTTACATCTCCCGAAACACCATAGGAATATGGAATGTTTGAGATTTATAATGAAACCTTGTTTGACATGGTTGGATCAAAGGTGTTATTTATAAAACTGCCATTATTTTTAAAAGATTAAAGCTTTAGAGACTTCCGCTTTACACTAAAAAGAGCTCCATCTTGATCCGTTGAAATGACACCATGGAAGTTATGGTTTGGGGTAAAACCCAAGTTGTCATTTCTTAAATTTTGTATGCTAAACATAAGTAAGATGTTTACAACCGAAGTCGGATGAGCATGTCTTTGTAGGTAATTTCGAATAACAATTGGTTATTCCTTCATAACACCAAGGACAAAAGGGTTTGTCGCTTGAAACATGAAGTTTCTTGAAGAAGGAATTTTTCATAAATGTTAAGTGGGAGGACAATAGAACTTTGATAAGATTAACGAACCTTAGCTATATGTGTTGAATTGCGTAGCGCCGGAAAATGTTCCGGAGGCAGCCAGAATGCTCATGGATCACGTGCCTCAAAGGTTGCGGTCACGGAGGTCTAAAGTTCCTATTGAACTAAGGAGGTCGGATAAACAATCAAATGATTGAGATTTGAGAGTAAATCATTATTGTTTGACAATGATGAACCGACTACAAAGAAGCGATGATGGGTCCTGACTCCGCCAAATGGCTTGAAGCCATAAAATCCGTGATAGTTCCATACACGAGAAATCAAGTTTTGAACTTGTTGGAAGACCCTCCAGAAAGATGTAAAAACCTATCGATCGTATTTGGATCAATAAAGAAACAGACATGGATGTCTCACATCTATGAAATATTCAACATATCATAAAGTATTTTATGACAATGTTCAAAGGAGTTGACTATGCCAATATTCATAGCGATATTTAGTCTGGATGGATTAAAGTAGCAACCACTACATATAATTTGGTATATGGTAGATGAATAAACAAAACAAAATTCTTCTAATAGAATGGTTACCTAGGATATGTACAAGACACAGTCCAAAGGGTTTTGTTAAATTCAAAGGATGCTAAAAGGGCATGCAAACTTCAATGGTTGAAGTAAGCATCGCGGAGTTGGAATCTTCACCGTGATGAAAAAGGAGTTTTCATCTGGAGACGATGAAGATGCTTGCATTTGCAAGAAATTAAGTGGGAGCGCTGAGACATATTTCTAATACATTATGTGGAGGACATCTTGTTGATTAGAAATGATGTATATTTTATTGACAAAGGTTAGGAATTTCATTTCAATGAAATACTTAGGCAAAACCTGAATATTTAGCATGAATGTCTATAGTGGATAGACTGTGACGCTAATATGGTTGTGCCAAACGTACATATATGAGATATTGAAGGAGTTCAATATAGAAACGACAAGAAACAGTTCTTGTTGCATGGAAAGGAATTGAATCAAGATTCAAGTGTATCGACACTTGATAAGTGAAACAAGATTCAAGTGCTTTGACACTTGATGAGTGAAATCACGAGAATGTTTTTGATCAATCATACCATGATATGTACACATCCAGATATGTCCTATGCTCTAAGTGTTATGAGCATATACCAGAATGAATCATAAAATGATCATTGGACGATAGTGAGGATATTCTTATGATCTTTTTGAAAGAACTAAGAATATATTTGTGTAGAGGTGACAAACAATTACAAATAGTTCATTGTAAAGCGTTACATTGATACTAGGTTTGTCACAAGATACAAATTAAGTTTATCTCAATTTAAATTATGGGTGGCACAATGTAATGGAAAGGAGATTCCATGATGGATTTGGATAAAATCCATAGTTAAGACATTATGACGAATACTACAACAAAAAGGCTAAGTATATGACTGCTATAGTAGCAGCAAAGGAGGGAATTTGTGTCAAGAAGTTTGTTATCAAACTAAGGTGTGGTTCCCAACGGGCTAACACTAAAGATATATTGTATGACAATAGTATCGACATGATTTAACCCCAAAGAACTAAAGGTCTCACCAAAAGACCAAATTTATACAATGCCATCTCATTGGAGAATGAGTGATGCGTGGAGACGCAAAGACATGCAAATACACACGGACCTGAAAGCATCAGATCTGTAGATTATGTTAACCACTTGCAATTGTGTATATGGAACACCAGAAAGCCAGAGGTGTTCAATACGCAAAGTTTTTAAACTAGATTATTGTCTCTAGTGCAAGTGGGAGACTGAAGGGAATATGCCCGAGAGGCAGTAATAAAGTGGTTATTATCGTATTCCTTGTTTATGATAAATATTTATTTTACATGCTATAATTGTATTAATACGGAAATGTTAATACATGTGTGTTTAATAAACAAAAAGAAAGTTCCTAGTTATGCCTCTCTTATAAACTAGCTCGTTGATTAACAATATGATCATAGGTTTCCTGATCATGGACATTGGATGTTGTTAATAACGAGGTCATAACATTAGTATAATGGTGTGATGAACATTCATCCGAAGTATAGCATTACGATCAAAGTCATTGAGTTTATATTGCTATAACAACTTACGAAGTGATCCTAATCCTTAGACCATGAGATCATGTCAATCGCTAACACCGGAAGAGTTCCTTGATAACATCAAACGTCACACCGTTACAGGGTGATTATAAAGATGGGTTTAGAACTACTAAAGTGTTATGTTGAGGCCCATGGATCGAGAGTGGAATTTGTTCATCCCGATGACGGATAGATATGCTCTGGGCTCTCTCGGTGATATCACATTGATTAGCTTGCAAGCAAGTGATTTGTTCATCTCTCTCCACCTCTAGAATTTATCCCCCATGGTCTTGGATCTTTGATAAAATAGCATATTGTGAACCTAAAAATGATTTTTGTAAAAAAACATGAGCATCGGATCATGTACTTGTAGTTCATATCTGACCCACTTCTTGCCGATTCGGCAGGAATTTGTCTTTTTCACCTGAGATGGACGAAAAGGTTTTAGATCCCCCTATTGGGACATTGTACATATAAGGTGGTCTAGTATTTTTGTAAAATGTGGTGGTAGCATTTTGAATTATCCATTTTATGGTTGCTTCACAAAACTGTCCATTTTTTGTGCTCGGAAAATGGGAAATGGATTTTGGTGCGACGAAAAGGAAAACTTCCTCCTGCAACATTGTTCGCTATCCCATGATGCACGTGTATGCATAATATAGGCCCATTATCATAAACTATGCCTTGATTCTAGCCATAGCATTGGTCATTTGACCCGAAAGCCAAGAAACCTCAAATGAGATAGGTCATTTTGTGAAGGTTTTTTTCTGAGACATAATCAATATACCAAGTTTGATATTTTTTCTTATTACTATGTCACATAATATGACACCACGCGAAGGTTTTTCATTGTTTTGATCGTTTTTGAATTTTTTATGCCCGTTTTAAACTATCGTCAAACTTTGTCGAATGGCGTATATGAAGATTCTTAGCTCGGGGCCGAGCCTCGCTAAACTTGCATTGGATCTTTGATAAAATAGCATATTGTGAACCTAAAAATTATTTTAAAAAAAACATGAGCATGGGATCATGTACTTGTAGTTCATATCTGACCCACTTCCTACCGATTCGACATGAATTTGTCTTTTTCACCAGAGGTGGACAAAAAGGTTTCGGATCTCCCTGTTGGGATATTGTCCATATAAGGTGGTCTATTATTTTTGTAAAATTTGGTGGTAGAATTTTGAATTAGCCATTTGGTGGTTGCTTCATAAAACCATCCGTTTTTGTGCTCAGAAAATGGGAAATAGATTTTTGGTGTGTCGAAAAGGAAAACTTCCTCCTGCAACATTATTTGTCATCCCATGATGTATGTGTATGCATAATATGGGCATATTATCATAAACTATACCTTGATTCTAGCCATAACATTGGTCATTTGACCCGAAAGCCAATAAACCTCGAATAAGATACGTCATTTTGTGAAGGTTTTTTTGAGACATAATCAATATACCAAGTTTGATATTTTTTCTTTATAACTATGTCACATAATATTACACCACGCGAAGATTTCACATTGTTTCAATCGTTTTTTAATTTTTTATGCTCGTTTAAACTATCGTCAAGCTTTGTCAAATGGCGGGCATGAAGATTCTTAGCTCGGGGCCGAGTCTCGCTAAACTTGCATTGGATCTTTGATAAAATAGCATATTGTGAACCTAAAAATGAACTTAAAAAAACATGAGCATCGGATCATGTACCTGTAGATCATATCTGACCTACTTCCTGCCGATTCGGCAGAAATTTGTCTTTTTTATCAGAGGTGGACGGAAAGGTTTCAGATCCCCCTATTGGGACATTGTCCATATAAGGTGGTCTAGTATTTTTGTAAAATGTGGTGGTAGTATTTTGAATTAGCCATTTGGTGGTTGCTTCACAAAACCGTCCGTTTTTTATGCTCGGAAAATGGAAAATGGCTTTTTGGTGCGACAAAAGGAAAACTTCCTCCTGCAACATTGTTTGCCATCTCATGATACACATGTATGCATAATATGGACACATTATCACAAACTATGCCTTGATTCTAGTCATAACATTGGTCATTTGACCCAAAAGCCAAGAAACCTCGAATGAGATAGGTCATTTTGTGAAGGGTTTTTGAGACATAATCAATATACCAAGTTTGAGATTTTTCCTTCTAACTATGTCACATAATATAACACCACGCGAAGGTTTCGCATTGTTTCGATCATTTTTGAATTTTTTATGTCCGTTTTAAGCTTTATATAATGTTCTATGTTTCACTTAATTTTTATTTACAAATGTGTAATATTTGAGTATAGATAGATAGATCTTATTTTTCTACAAATTTTGATATATTACTTATATTTTTTAAAATTAGAATAATTTAGTTATGATTTTTCAAAGTTTAATGAGGTAAAATAAAAAATAGCTACGCCGAGGACAGCCGTCGGCGTATGCTACACCGAGGACAGCCGTCGGCGTATCATAGGATATGCCGAGGGCAATTCTACACCGACGCTGCTTGACGGGGCTGGCCTGGACGATGACTACGCCGACGGTCCCGACGTTTGGCCGTCGGCGTATCTTTCTATTCCTGTAGTGAGCTACGGATAGAATTCTACAAAATCAACGGAATGACGTGGAGGAAGGGTAGAGACAGTGCAGAACTAAAATCATGGATGGTGTGTTGGACACAACCAATCACGAAAGGCCTAGAAAGTCTGTAAATTTGCTCCATAGAGATTCATTTGTAAGTCTAGAGTTTCCGTATCCTTCGGGACGCGTAGCAATCGCCTTCACTTAATTGCTTCTGCGGCCCTGCAGAGAAAAGGAACGATAAGCCATTTTGTATTGTAGATGTACATTGGATAGAGCAGACTACTAGGCCAAGTTTCACGAATCAAATTAACATGTGGTTGTGCGGTGTCCGTTACCAATATTTCCTCCTATGCTCTATTACCGGCATCACTACGATTACCTTTTTGTTTATATTAATGACAACCGATGGTGTTCACTATTGTCTGTAGCAAATATTATTGCAACACACCAACGGATTGGTCGAGCTATTACCCATCATTCTACTTTTTCTCACTATATGTATCTTGTGAATGTGTAGAGAAGGGAATAGGAGTGATAGTCAAGCCATATACCATGCTGGGCAAAAAAGTGATGTTGATATGTACTCCTTGTTGTCAAGTCATTCCTTGCCGTTTGGATGAGCTTTAGAGTAAGCTGAACACTGTGAATCCGACCATATGTACCGCTTAAGGCCTTGTTTACTTCTAAGGTATTTGAGAGGATGGAAAGAGATTATTTCGTATCCCAGCATTTTTCCGATAGATCGTTTACTATGTCAGGTTTGGTGAGGATAATCCCGGAATATCCCCACAAATCTCCTCGACACTAGTGTATTTTTGGCTAGATTAAAAACTCTATATCATGGTAGAGTATTTTTGGGAAAGGGTATTTGAGGGGTTTTAAAAGTATTGGATGAACACCAAATTACCATATATCCCCGCATCTTTTAGAGATAAAATACCGGCTAAGTAAACAAGGCCTAAATATATAGGGCTGGGAGGCATCTGGAAAAGAAAACTAGAATCTTTTTCCGAAGATGCACCAACAAGGAATTCTTAGCTGATGTGTATGCACACAAATGAGATTACGTAGCTCTGCAATAACGGAGCAACAAATTGTCCTTAGATCACAGAAATGATCGTCCAGACATCAAAGGGAGAGCAGGCGATGGATCGTCAACCTTATCTCTGAATATCGTAGCATTACGTTATGTTCTTTGTCGATGTACATATGGGAGAGATTTGAGACGTGGCCTCAATCTCGTAAATGCAGCTGCAGTTAGCAATAGTCGTTGCTTCATTTTCACTGTATCTAAAATTCGCTACCATCCTTATTTTTTTCTTTGGTAACCTGCTGTATAGTGCTTCATTTTTTAAGGGAATATATCATACTACCTCCGTGCTTGTTTGCTTTAACAGAGGAAATTAAGTGAGTCGCTATGAGCCCTAGGTGGACTTTCTTCACACTTTGTTCAGTTGTTCTACTATGAAATTTCCATGTTGTCTTGCAAGATTTTTTGTTTTTGGTGGAGATAGAGGAATTCATTTGTAGCTCTCTTAAATGTACGCGAGCTTAAAGATGAACTCACTTTTTATCTCCTCTCTCAGATTCTTTTCTAACCTATTGTAATCAACACAACCATGCTTCGTTTCACAAGAAGCTCTACATGCGAAATATGCACATCGATGACGGGTTCCATTCTGATCATCGGTACCAAGTTTCATGAATTGTTTCTTTTTATAATCATGGTGAAAGTTGAAGCTTTTTTAAATGATTTTCATCAGTTTCATCACGTAGAGGAGTCTACGCACGCCACACTCCAGGAACCGGATCACCGCCACTGCGTGCCATGACATCTTCCATGGCCCTAACCGTGGTGGTGTGAGGTAATTCTGTTTAGTTTTCAGGTTAGTGTGGTTGTTGATGGGCCACTGAAATAGATGCAGCTAACCGATCAATAATGCTTCTTAGGCAACCAAATAAAACGGATAACACCAATCTATTCTCATCTCTTTCTGGTCATGCCCCTCGTTTCCGTCTGCTCCTAGCAAGACGAGAAAAGCCTGTAGGTTACCAAACACCCCCTAAACTGCATTTGCCAGCAAGCCAGACCAATCTTTTAGCCAGGGCTACGTCCATCACATACACACACGTGTATGCCCTCGACGTTCGCACACCGAGCAACCAACACACGATCTACCATTTAGTTCTATGTGTGCCAATTAGGATAAAATATTGAAAAACATAAAAGTGTTATCAAAAGTGCGTAGATAAAACACTTGCAATTCTACCATGCCGAACACGCTTGCCAAAACAAAATGCAGACCGTGAGGCTAAGCTCGCATGTCGGTCTAGTAAACTACTAAGTCCACTGACTTAATCAAACTGTTGCGAGTGAAAGTAAAGAGAACAGGAGACAAATGATAAGAATCAACCAATGTATTCATTGATAAAGAATGTACATATATATAGGGGGTGAACCGACGTGAGTATGTCGGTTCCCTGGAGCGTTGCTGACGGTTCCCACATCATGGAAAATGGTTACAAGAATGCATTATCCTTTTAATTACAAGGTTAATTAAATCCTAACACTCCCCATAACTTGTGCTTGTCCTTATGAGTCTTCATCATCTTGAAATAGTCTCCTCCAAAAATCCCGTGGAAAAAATATGAGGAGTAGAGTTGGATCTCCTATTAAACTCCTTCAAACCCAGTGAGGAAATAAGGACAAATGATACAACATATTATGTTTATTGCCTCTATTAACTCAATATGACATAAATCAATAGAATATGGAGGTCAATAAATATGTCGTGTATATTTTCCTAAAAATCCCGGTAGAGAAAATGGATAATATGACATATGATCTTATGTTGATATTATCTTATTAATTTTTTAATGAGAACCTGAAAAGTAAATTTACTTAAGGGAAAAAGAGTGTAATATGATGCTTTAAACAGAAAGAGTTTCAGGAAGATACTCCTCCTGATTCTTGCAAATCTCGAAGCCGCCGCATACCAATTTCTTGAATGTATTACTAGAATGTTGAAGTTAGAGAGACTTCGTGAATAGATCAGCAAGATTATCACATGATTTGACTTGCAAGATGTTTATTTCCTCACTCTTCTGAAACACATGGGGATAAAACAACTTAGGGCAATATGTGTAGTTATATTGCTCTTGATGTATCCTATTTGCATCTGTGCAATGGAAGGACAATATTTTCATAGATAGTGATAGGTGATTCGATAAAACAAATTCCACATAATTGTTGTATGTAGTTTATCATTATGCGAAGCCACACACGTTCGCATGATGTCTCTTATAATGCAATTATATCAGAATGATTGGTAGAAGTGGCAACCAGAGTCTCTTTCCAAAACTTTCTTAGGAGATTCACCATGTAGGAACACAGAGCCGGTCTATAAAGACATGTGCTCACAACATCCATCAACTACATAGATAGACAATTTTGCATTGCCTAATGTATTAAGTATTTGAAAGTGATACCATTCGTTACTGGAAATATGTCTTATTGGTGGGGAATATCTCTCATCGAAATCAATGCCTGGTGGCAGCCCTAAGACGTACGGCTTATCTCGTGGAAGATCCAAATGCAGCGTCCGTCACCAGCGACGAAGATTAATTAGTTAACCAAGCTTAGGTCCATCCACTACAAGCTTAATTAACTAGTAATTATAATCAGTAGTGGAGTTGGATGAGCAGACGAGCATGGATGAGATGATCACTTGCAATTGGCAACGAGGACCCTCCGGGTGGGCGCCCCTAAAAGGCCGGCGGCCGTGGAGCGTTGCGAGGTTGTCAAGGATGAGCACGGCGCCCTTGTCCCATCGAAATCCGTATGGTCCTCTTAGACGTATACTCAACGTATACATATACTCATGTGCCTGCGAAAGACGAAAATCAGAAGTTATATAACAGCAGCAAAAGTTTTTTTAAATATGACATGCAAAGACGTAGATCGTGATAATGGGAGGTGGGATCAGCCGACCGAAACGTGGATTATACCCAGTTTGACCGAGTACACATATACACGGAGAGATACGTGGCATCGATATGGGTTTCGACGGGTCAAAAAAAATAAAACGGCCCATTCAGCTTAAGTTAGGGGGGGGGGGGGGGTGAGGGGGGATCGAAGCACACCTCATCTATGTATAGGTGTACCTGGTCGAGCTGGATATACTTCGCGTTTTCATCGGCTGATCCTACCTCTCTCTATCGCGATATACTTCTTTGTATGTCATGTTTTAAAATTTTGTTGATGCTGCTATATACCTCCCGATTTCCGCCCCCCGCAGGCACGTGAGTATACGTGTACGGTAAGTATATGTCTAAGAGGACAATACGCGCTTTGGATGGGTTCGTACGAGCTTCGGATGTTCGTACGATCTTCGAATCGAATCGGTATCAAGTTTTTGTTATCAAAATTTGAAAAGAAGGGAGAGGGGGGACACTGAAGCAAAAGTGTTGCAAAACAGTACTTTTTAGAAGTTTAAGCTCACATTTATATCTGTATGGTGTAAACATATTTAAATATTTTATTCTCTAGTTTCAAAAGAAAAAGGACTTTTATTATGACACTCTCTTAACTGATTATAACAAACGCTTATAAGCTCGCATGT
Source organism: Avena sativa (assembly GCA_916181665.1). Classification (NCBI taxonomy): domain Eukaryota; kingdom Viridiplantae; phylum Streptophyta; class Magnoliopsida; order Poales; family Poaceae; genus Avena; species Avena sativa. The sequence continues at coordinate 295,358,201 of OV702296.1, forward strand.
CCAACCTTGCAGGCAGCTCTTATTTTTTCCAGAGTAACTAAGTCGTACTCCGTACGGCGTATCTCATGGAAGATCCAAATGCAGCATCCATCCATCCCCAGCGGAAGATTATAATTAGTTAACCAAGCTTTGGTCCATCAACCACAAGCTTAATTAACTAGTAATTATAATCAGTACTGGAGTTGGATGAGCAGACGAGCATGGATGAGATGATCACTTGCAAGTGGCGACGAGGACCCTCCTGGGCGCCCCTGACGGCCGGCGCCCGTGGAGCGTTGAGAGGTTGTCGAGGATGAGCACATCACCCTTCTCCCACCGGAACTGGATGCTCTCCTCCTCGATGATCTCGCCGCACCGCTTGACGAAGTCCGCCGGGATCTCAGAACCGTCGGCGAAGGTGGCGGAGCTGAGCTCCTGGCCGTGCATCCCCACCACCGTGTTGAACCACATCCGCCGGCCGTTCCTGCCTGGGAAGACGCGCGTGAGCTGCCTCGGGCCTAGGATGGTCCTGATACCGCGTTCCTCCGGCAGCCACTCCACGTCCATCCCCAGCGCGCGGGCCCTCTGCTCGGCGACGGTCTTGTCGGTCGTGCCGAAGGCGTCCTCCCACCCTCGGCCGCGCATGGACTTGGTGTTGTCCTTGCTCAGCGCCGTGAAGGTGTAGCGTAGCCCCTTGGCGTCCAGCTCCTCCACCATCTCCGGGAACTCCTTGAGCGCGCGCTCCGTCACGCGGAAGCTCGGCACGAACGGCGTCTCCCCGCCCTCCGGCGGCGGCACCTCGCAGAACAGGATCACCTTCCCGGGGAACTCCTTGATCTGGTAACCATGTCCAGGTGTGCATGGTGAGGTGAATCAAATAAGCAAGCAAGATAATGGAGACTGGAACCGTGTAGGAGGAGTACTTACTAGGACCATCTCGTGGTGGTAGTAGATAAATTCCTCGAGGGGGCCCTCGTTGGCGGTCCAGACGCGGCCATGGATGTGGGTGCGCGGGGCGGGGCCGACGTACCGGATGTCCGGCCACCCGAGCGTGTCCACGATGGCGTCGAACTCCACGGCGTCGCGCACGCCGAAGCCGCGCAGCAGCACGGCGCTGTTGGTCACCACCTTCTCCTCCACCCACTCCCGGTTGGCCAGCAGCGCCGCCACAAGCGCCTCGTGGTTGCCGCTCACATCCTGGCTCGCCGGTGTCAGGACCAGCGGCACCTGCTCGCCGTCGATCTCCACCTGGCCCTTGCACTCGCCCACGCCGAAGAAGCCGTCGTACGACGCCGCGACATCAGCTGCGGCTTCTCCCATGACAAACTTGCTTGCTTTGTGTGTGATCTCTAGCTCTCGATCGAGCAAATATATTTTGCGTGGAACTGGCTGGCAGGTGTTGGTGCTTGTGAATGGAGTGGGAGCAGTAATTTATATAGTGATGGTGTGGTATTGGGGTGACAGTTATTTTGAACAGTAGGTGATTTCTAGGACAAAGATTCTGATGAAAACCATGGAGTTGTTTTGACCTTTGCGATGGACGAGTGAGGGAGATAGAAACAAGCTGATCAAATCAACAATGCAACATGTAAACAATCACGTAAGTTCCGTATTTTTGTCTGGATGCAGAGGTGAAATTAACTGACCAGTCGAAGGAGTCTTTGTTTTACTCACCCGCTCCTTAGTTTTCACCGATCTATGTTTTGTACTTCTGTATATGTGTAACTCATACATATGGTCACTGCTTGCTCACTTCTGCAGATGAGTAGTAATGCAGCCAAAACGCAGGGAAGCTCTAATTAATTAAACTTTGTCCCTACAAACAAATTTCGACCTTGTCCGTGACACCAAGGAATTCCAAACAACCACCTGAGATGCTTAAGCGAACGGGTTTGGCCCTGTGCATAATGTGAGATTCTTCCTAGCTTCACCTAGATTCCCCTCTACTAAGAGAATCTTTAATGGATGCCCTAAAATAGGGCAGACCAAAAAGATTATAGGGCAGTCAAAAGTAGAATATAGGACACTAAAACGAAAACAAATTTTCTGGATGATGTATTTTGAGGCACGCCCACCTCAGCGGATGCCCTAAAATAGGGCATGGCTGCCGCGTGCCAACCTCATCATATCCTCCTATTTTGCATAAAACTAAGAACAAACGTTGCAAAATCATATATAAATCATAGAACAATAAAATATAATGTAAACTTTGCAAAGTCATCATACATAGAACAAATAGTTCTTCAGATCCACATAAACATAGCATTGCTCGAATCATAAATGGAGTTCAAACACAAGCAAACGGCATCACATAGTTCAAATCGTAAAACTTATTCAAACAAGACCATATCAATTATGCATCAGTTGTCTCTCCTTTTGACAATCGACAGAGATTGCTCTCCAACGGTGGCGAGAGAAGCATCGGATCTCTTGTTGCCACTTTCATTGTAAAGATCAAAGAACTCTTTCACTCTTGCCCAGTAGGTATCTTTGGGCTGCTCTGTGCCGATGACTAGGTCATGCCCACTCTTCTTCCATGTTGTGATAAGAAAAAGATATTCTTGCGTGGTGTAGTTAACAGACCTCCCCTTCGGCATTGACTCCACCCATCCCTCTTCTTCATTGTCGATTTGCTCTTCTACCCTTTCGTACTCGTTAGATGGGGTGTCGTGAGAAGCCACATATTCATGCTCTCCAAGAACTCGTCACTATCCACACCATATGCCTCAAGAACATGTAATGAACGATCTCAAACACCTAGCATAGCTCCATCACCAACTCAAAATTGAAAATAAAATGCGTACCTTTGAGACATTCTGTCGAACGCGTTGAACATGGTCGATGGGACGAATGGCATATGAAGGTCGTAGGCCTCGGGCAGTGGCAGTAGGGAGTCATGTTCGATGCACATCCAGTCGTGGCCTTTTTCTTTTTCTTGGCGCCGTCAGCCGCCCGATAGACTTCCTCTTCGTGTCGGCCGCTAGGGGTCCCTTCTTCTCCTTGGCTGCTGGTTTAGGCGTTATGGCGGCTGCATGGCTTTTCTTTCCAGTGCCGGCGACCGGCCAAGACGCTGTGAAGATCAGGCCACGTAGGGGCGGCCCCATAGGGTTTGGCTGAGCAGTGATAGCGCCGGGACTAGAGGAGGGGTGGAATCGGTGGTGCGAGGGCCGGAAGTGGCGTATGAGGGAGGGAATTGGTCGTCCATGTCTCTCGGTGTCTAGCGGTGGGCGATGCGCGTGCAGGAGGTGTGCCGACAAGAGTCAACTGGGAGGTTTCTGCGTGGCGGTTGGTGTGTGAGCAGGACATATGGCTTTTACGATAGCGGCTCGTGTGCTACAAATATACAACAGGGGCATTTTTTAGGGCTTTCCCAAAGAAAATTTAGAAGAGAGAAGGTATAGGGCAGCCACTGAAGATTACTTTTTCCCTGTTTTGCCATAATAATTAGTTTTTTGGGCACAACATGTGTTTTACATCATCCATTAGAGTTTCTCTAAGAGCATCTCCACTTGACGGATGGGAGCTATCAGGGCCCCTAGACAAAGTTGTCGAACAAACGAAGCTCTATCGCCCAGTCATGGACCCCAAACCAACCCAATAGCCATGTTGGATAGACGAAGCTCAAAGTCAACACAAATTTCACGAGTCTGCAAAAGATCGATCCAAAATCAGACGCGGAATGATGCTTGAGCTGCGGGGTGTACACGACGTGCACATTGTCAGAGTCGAGGTGAACATGGTCGATGCAGAAGAGACGGTGGGGTCCTACCCAAAGGAGCGAGGATAGGGAGATGTAGGCGAGTGCGGTGGCTAGGGTGAGTGGGACTTTCACCTGCCTCGAAGGGCCGCTCCGGCGTGGAGTCCAGGAGCATGAGGGTGACTTCCGAGGCTATCGCGGCGGCGAGGTAGAATAACAACACCCATGATCACGTATAGGAAGCCGGTCGGTGTGGTCGACGCACATTGAGCAGAGGCAGGCCAAAAACCTACGGAGCTCGTCCCCCGCATGCAACACACACCACGTGTACTACGCCGCTGACTTGTTCCTTGGTGGCGTTGGTGCAACGAGGGGAAGAAGCGGGAGAGGTGGCCATGGTGACACGTGATACCTTCGATCCGGATTACGGATGTAGTATAGCTTCTTTTTCCCTAGTAGACCTAGGTTTATCAAATCCTTAGGAAGCAGAAAGCAAGGTGAAGTTACTTTAACGGACCCTTCGAGAGTTTTGGAATTCTTTTTTTCTTTTCACCGGACCAAGAGTTTGCGATCTTTTTGTTGTTGTTGTCGATGGAGAGAGAGGGACTGGGGCTTTCGGTTTCACCAGTAGCTCTGCAAAACATCTGATGGGAATAAAAGATAATAATAAAGTATGCATGTAAATGTTAGAGCAAGATAATTATATGTGGACAGTGCATCCATAACTGTTATCGCTTCCGCAACCGCTTATAGCAATAACCTACTAGTTTCATCCATAGAAGAAAGAGAACTAATGATATGCATAGTGATGTCACCGTTAATCTCAAGTAAATCCCTCGCATACAGCCGTACTACCCTTTCTATCACTGGGATTCCCAACCTATAGATCAGTCAATACTCACACTCCCTATACCTGGATCAATACTCGGGGTCTTGGGTACCTAACAAGTCCTTAGATTGAGGCAAGAGAGGGTACAATAATCATCATGTCATACAAACTAATACATGATCGCATCTATGATAAATAATATACACAAAAGCTACATGGCTAGGCCGAAGCCCTTAGCCCAAGGAGAATTACTCACACATAGAGATAAAATCAACAATCATAAACATTGTAACAGAGATCATAAGATTGATATCAAATAGTCTTACAATGTCTCCAATTGGATAAGAGATCTACTATTACAAGTGGTGGAATATGGCTATGGTGGTGAAGAAGGATTTGGAGATTAGATCTAATGGAAGGGCGTCGGCGGCGGCGAAACAGATGTAGATGGGGGTGAATGGCAGAACGAGGGGCGGCCCTCTTCTCGTCGCCCGAGGTCTCTTTATATATGGGTCCCTTCATGAAAGTTGTTCTATTTGACCTAATGGAGTTTATGGCAACTATACAGCCGAAACTATACGGCCGGAATTTTACTCCCGTCGTATAGTTGGTCGTTAAGGCTTCTGCATCCACTTCACGGCTCCTAGTTTCTTTGACGTGTTGGAAATCTCGTATCTTCGACTTTAATTTGTGATTCCCATCATTATACGTCATTATTCGCGTAGGAAAAAATAGCAAGAAAGTATTACATACCCTTTTGATTATTAAGCATTAGTGGCAGGGTTTAGAGAGATATTTCATCAAAAGTATGAACAATATTCAGTTCAACCTCCCAAAGCTTAAACTTGATCATCCTCGAGCAAGAAAACCAAAATCAAAAAGGAACTCAACATTTAAACTAAAATAACGAGATAATGATCTTACTCATGATTGGTAGTCTCATGTTATCTCCACTTTATTTATCTGAAAAACTTCAGCATAGATAGAGTAATGGCAAGCATATCATACGGGTTTCGTGAATCCTTATAACGCAGCAAAATTATTGTAAGCATGGATGATTCAAATGAGTAAACTCTATTCCATGTCATGTCGTAAACTCATAAGCTTGCCTTTGAACAATAAAATGTAATCATGTAAAATTGAGAGTGTGAGAGTTTGTCATGAAAAGCATATATACTAAAGTAGCTCAATTCTCCCACATCAATAAATCAAGACTTTGCAAGCACTACTTTTCTATTCATTGTCCTTCAAGAATTTTCAGTGTAGGGTTCGCAGCATAAAAAACAAAAAATTTCCTACGATGTGAACTATGTACCAAGATCTATCTATTAGATACAAACAACGGGCGGATATATATCCGTAGAGAACATACCCTTGAAGACCGACAAAGCTTAACGAGTTCAACTCGTGGTTGATGTAGACGATCTCTTGCCGATCTCAAGATCGAGAGGAAGTCCTAGCGCCGCAAATCAGCAGCGTATCCGTGCTCGCACACACGTTCGAGGCAGCGAGCAACCTCCGCCTCCTCGCTCCAGCGATGCAGCGGAAGCACAACTCTTTCTTGCCGAATAGCCACCGGGAACATGTATCTCGCTAGTCCGAGACCATGGGGGATAAATTCTAGAGGGGGAAAGAGATCCTTCACGAGGAGGTGTGAGTGAGAAGTGAGGAGAGGGGTGCCTTTTATAGGAGGAGGGGGAAACCCCAAGGGGGTGGCCGGCGCATGGGGGCTGCCCCTTGCCCTCCCCTCTTCATGTGGGTGGACACTCCACTCACAAAATTCCTTTAAATTCCCTCCACTCAAAATCCCACTCAAACATGCCATTAAATTTCCACCAAATTTAATGCAAACTCTCATTAAATAAAACTCTTTTATTTTATTCAGAATTTTGTCAATTACTTTAATGACAAACATTCACAAATAACCCCTTGCTAGAATTCTATTTCACATGCATAACCACTTTATGCAATTTCACCCGAAAACCTGTTTCGGTATCTAGTGAAGTAAATTCCTGCGCTTGTTCATTCTTTCGGCATGAAACTTTTGCTCCAATTGGATGTCGGTGTCTCTTAAGTGTGTCACCCTATGGTTCATGAATAATGCGGACATGATCGAGACCCCTCTCGGATCAATAATCAGAAGCGGGATCTGGAGACCCATACTGACTCCCACACATTCAACGATGACTTTCTTGTGATCGTCGGAACCTTTTACGCTAGTATCTTAATCCCTTTGTTTCACGATATATTACATGTCCGAGATTCTATCATCGGTATCTCCATACCTAGTTTGATCTCGTTACTGACATGCACTCTTTTCTCGTTCCCGTGATATAACATTCTAGTGATCAAATCACTTGCTTGCAAGCTAATCAATGTGATATCACCGAGAGGGCCTAGAGTATATCTATCCGTCATCGGATGAACAAATTCCACTCTCGATCCATGAGCCTCAACATAACACTTTATTAGTTCTGAATCCATCTTTATAATCACCCTGTTACGGTGTGACGTTTGATGTTATCAAGAAACTCTTCTGGTGTTAGTGATTGACATGATCTCATGGTCTAAGGATTAGGATCACTTCGTAAGTTGTTATAGCAATATAAACTCAATGACTTTGATCGTAATACTATACTTCGGATGGATGTTCATCACACCATTACACTAATGTTGTGATCCCGTTATTAACAACATCCAATGTCCATGATCAGGAAACCTTGATCATCTTGTTAATCAACGAGCTAGTTTATGAGAGAGGCATAACTAGGAACTTTTTGTTTGTTTATTAAACACACATGTATTAATGTTTCCGTATTAATACAATTATAGCATGCAAAATAAACATCTATCATATACTTGGAATACACATAATAAACACTTTATTATTGCCTCTCAGGGCATATTCCCTTCAGTCTCCCACTTGCACTAGAGACAATAATCTAGTTACATAGTGATAAATCTAACACCCATCGAGTTCTGGTGTTGATCATGTTTTGCTCTAGGGAGAGTTTTAGTCAATGGATCTGCTACATTGTGATCCGTATGTACTTTATAAATCTTTATATCTCCATCCTTGACATGCTCGCGGATGGAGTGAAACCGGTGCTTAATATGCTTGGAATGCTTGTGAGACCTTAGATCTTTGGCATTGGCAATGGCACCATTGTTGTCACAATAGATCACCATTGGGTCCAACACGTTTGCAACCACTCCTAGTTCGGATATGAACTCCTTCATCCAAACTGCTTTCTGAGCCGCTTCTGAAGCAGCAACATATTCGGCCTCCGTTGTTGATCCCGCCACCATAGGTTGTTTGGAGCTCCTCCAAGTAACCGCTCCGCCATTCATGAGAAATACGTATCCGGATTGAGACTTAGAGTCATCCGGATCGGTGTCAAAGCTAGCGTCAACATAACACTTAGCAACGAGCTCTTCTTCACCTCCGTATACAAGAAACATATCCTTAGTTCTTCATAAGTACTTAAGGATATTCTTGACCGCTATCCAGTGTTCCGAACCTGGATCCGATTGGTACCTACTAGTCAAACTAATAGCATGTGCCACATCCGGTCTTGTACATAGCATGGCGTACATTATAGAGCCTATGGCTGAAGCATAGGGGACTTTGTCCATTATCTCTCTTTCTTCCGCCGAAGCCGGACTTTGAGTCTTACTCAATGTCTTGCCTTGCAACATTGGTAAGAACCCCTTCTTACTTCCGTCCATTTTAAACTTCTTTAAAATCTTATCAAGCTATGTACTTTGCGATAGCCCTATTAGGCATCTAGATCTATCTCTATAGATCTTTATGCCTAATATGTATGACGCTTCACCTAGGTCCTTCATTGAAAATTTGTTGTTTAGATAACTTTTAACACTGTTTAAAAGATCTATATCATTTCCGATCAATAATATGTCATCCACATATAATATCAGAAATGCCACATTGCTCCCACTCACTTTATTGTAAATACAAGCTTCTCCATAAGTTTGGACAAATACAAACTCTTTGATCATCTCATCAAAGCGGAGATTCCAACTTCGTGATGCTTGCTTCAATCCATAGATGGATCGCTGAAGCTTGCACACCTTGTTAGCATCCTTAGGATCGACAAAACCCTTTGGTTGTATCATATACAACTCTTCTTCAATATTACCATTGAGAAACACGGTTTTGATATCCATCTGCCATATCTCATAATCGAAATATGCAGCAATTGCTAACATAATCCTAACTGACTTTAGCATCGCTATGGGAGAGAATGTCTCATTGTAGTCAACTCCTTGAATTTGTCAAAACCCCTTTGCGACAAGTCGAGCTTTATAGACTGTCACATTACCATCAGCATTGGTTTTTCTTTTGAAATCCATTTGTTCTCCACGGCCTTTCGGTCGTGAGGTAATTCCACCAAGTTCCGAACTTGATTTTCATACATGGATTCCATCTCGGATTTCATGGCTTCTAACCATTTGTTGGAATCCGGACTCATCATCGCTTCTTCATACGTCGCAGGGTCATCATTTGCATCAACCATGAAATTCATGACAGGATTTCCGTATAGCTCGGGAGCTGCACGCGTCCTGCTAGACCTGCGAGGTTCGGTAGTACTCTCTTTCAGAGTTTCATGATCATTATCATTAGTTCCCTCTTCAACAGGTGAAGCCAACTCCGGAACAACTTCCGGTGCTGCGCTACTCGCCATACTTTGAAAAGAAGGTTCAATAACCTCTTCGAGTTCTACCTTCCGACTACTCACACCTTTCGCGAGAAACTCTTTCTCTAGAACGGATCCATTCTTAGCAACAAAAACCTTGCCCTCGGATTTGTGATAGAAGGAATACCCAATAGTTTCCTTAGGGTATCCTATGAAGACGCATTTTTCCGCTTTGGGTTCGAGTTTATCCGGTTGAAGTTTCTTCACATAAACATCGCATCCCCAAACTTTAAGAAATGACAGCTTAGGTTTGTTTCCAAACCACAATTCATATGGTGTATTTTCAACGGATTTAGATGGTGCCCGATTTAAAGTGAATGCAGCAGTTTCTAGTGCATAACCCCAAAATGACAACGACAAGTCCGTCAGAGACATCATAGATCGAACCATATCTAATAAAGTACGATTACGACGTTCCGACACACCATTTCGCTGTGGTGTTCCGGCATGCGTAAGTTGTGAAACAATTCCACACTCTTTCATGTGAGTGCTAAACTCGTAACTTAGATACTCACCTCCACGATCGGACCGTAGAAATTTGATCTTTCTATTACGATGATTTTCCACTTCATTCTGAAATTCTTTGAACTTTTCAAAGGTTTCAGACTTGTGTTTCATCAAGTAGATATAACCGTATCTACTCAAATCATCCGTGAAAGTAACAAAATAACGATATCCACCTCGCGCCGACACACTCATTGGACCACATACATCAGAATGTATGATTTCCAATAAATCTGTTGTCCGTTCCATTGAACCGGAAAAACGGCGTTCTAGTCATCTTGCCCATAAGGCATGGCTCACATGTATCAAATGATTCAAAATCAAGTGATTCCAAAAGTCCATCTGAATGGAGCTTCTTCATGCATTTAACGCCAATATGACCTAGACGGCAGTGCCACATATATGCGGATATATCATCATTAAGTTTAATACTTTTAGCATCAACATTATGAATATGTGTAACATTATCATCGAGATCTAATAGAAATAAACCATTCATCATCGGTGCATGACCATAAAAGATTTCATTCATATAAATAGAACAACCATTATTCTCGGATTTAAATGAATAACCACTTTGCATCAAACACGATCCAGATACAATGTTCCTGCTCAGTGCAGGCACCAGATAACAATTATTCAAGTTTATAACGAATCCCGACGGCAAATGGAGAGTCAACGTTCCGACGGTGATCACATCAATGCTTGATCCATTGCCGACACGCATCTTGACCTCACCCCTTGCTAGTGGTCGCTTGTTCCGCAGCCCCTGATTCGAGTTACAAATATTAGCAACTGAACCGGTATCAAATACCCAGGTGCTACTGCGAGCACTAGTCAAGTACACATCAATAACATGTATATCATATATACCTTTGTTTGCCTTGCCGGCCTTCTTGTCTACCAAATACTTGGGGCAGTTGCGCTTCCAGTGGCCAGTCCCCTTACAATAGTAGCACTCGGTATCAGACTTAGGTCCAACTCGGGGTTTCTTTTCAGGCACGGCAACAGGCTTGCCGCCCTTACTTCCCTTCCATTTTCCCTTCTTGTCTTTCTTGAAACCAGTGTTCCCATTGATCATCAACACTTGATGTTCCTTTTTGATCTCCACTTCTGCAGTTTTAAGCATTGACAGAAGCTCGAGGAGAGACTTCTTCATGCCTTGCATATTATAGTTCATCACAAAGCTCTTATAGCTAGGTGGCAGAGACTGCAGAACACGATGGATGCCTAAGTCAATGGGAATCGTTATTCCCAAGGACACAAGCTTATCGGCGTAACCCGACATCTTGAGTACATGCTCACTATCGGAGCTGTGCTCTTCCATCATGTAGCTAAAGAACTTTTCTGAAGCGTTGTAGCTCTCTATAGCAGCATGTGTGTCGAAAATCATTTTCAACTCTCCCATTGTATCAAAAGCATTGCCGTTTTCGAAACGCTTTCGAAGTTCCGGCTCTAGCCCATACAATATGCCGCAATGAACTATGTTGTGGTCCTGCTGACGAGTCTGATAGACATTCTTCTCCTCGTCAGGGGCATCCTCAAAAGGTGGGGGGCCTAGTAGCGCTTCTAGCACGTATTGCTTTTGTGCAGCAGAGAGGAGAATCCTCAAATTCATGGCCCATTCGGTAAAGTTGCTACCGTTCGTTGCAAGTTTCTCTTTCTCCATGAACACATTGAAATTAAAAGCAGGTGGTGCCATCTACAACATAATTTGTAAAGTTTAGACTAAGTGTATGATAGATTGAGTTCAACTAATCCATATTACGAATGAACTCCCACTCAAAAACGACATCCCTCGTGCCTTTTTGGTGATTACATGAACCAAATCCACTATACCAAGTCCGATCATCACGTGAGTCGGTATAGCTTCAAAGGCGAGCATCAAATGGGCATCATATCTACTATATGACTCATGCTTAACCTTTCGGTCCGTGTTCCGAGGCCATGTCTGTACATGCTAGGCTCGCCAAGTTAGAACCTTAGTATTCGCGTGTGTAACTGTTTTACACCCAAAATATGGCCGTGGATCCAAGAACACCCGATCATCACGTGATGTCTTGGAGCGACGAAAACATAATCGGTGCATACTAAAGGAAGAACACATTCTTATCTTGATATTTAAATGAGGGATCATCTTATTATGCTAACAAAGCGCTAAACAAGCAATATAAGATGCTATCAAACATCACATGTTTATTAGTGAAATGATATGGTTCCCGCATATGATCTCTATCATGTGCATCGTGGTATGATCACTATCATACCTATATGTGTAAGTCCAAGGTCTATGGAGATTACACGTTATGTATGTTGTAAGAGTATCATCTCATACTTATACTTACAACATCACCATATCATAACACTAGCCCAGCAACAATCTAAACTAGACGCCTCTAATTTATCCATTGCAAGTTTTACGTGGCTTAGGGCTTTCGAGATAGGACCGTTCTTACCTACGAACATGAACCACAACGAGGATAACCAAATTGTTGAAAACTCGTTACAAAATAGATATTGACTATAGTAGGAGAGACAAACACCCGCTAGCCACTTATGCAAACTAGTTGCATGTCAAGCGTGGAACAGGTCTCATGTGCGAGGACATGTAAAGTTTGTTCGGGCCGCTTCATCCCACTATGCCACCAATATCCAAAATTACAACTAAGGAGCAACAACATGATCATCATCGCCCACATACTCATATGTGTACTACCCATGTAAAGCATCTACGCATAGATCCGGCTCTGATACCACTGTAGGGTTCGCAACATAGAAAACAAAAAATTTCCTACGATGTGAACTATGTACCAAGATCTATCTATTAGATACAAACAACGGGCGGATGTATATCCGTAGAGAATATACCCTTGAAGACCGACAAAGCTTAACGAGTTCAACTCGTGGTTGATGTAGACGATCCCTTGCCGATCTCAAGATCGAGAGGAAGTCCTAGCGCCGCAAATCAGCAGCGCATCCTTGCTCACACACACGTTCGAGGCACCGAGCAACCTCCGCCTCCTCGCTCCAGCGATGCAGCGGAAGCACAACTCTTTCTTGCCGAATAGCCACCGGGAACATGTATCTCGCTAGTCCGAGACCATGGGGGATAAATTCTAGAGGGGGAGAGAGATCCTTCACGAGGAGGTGTGAGTGAGAAGTGAGGAGAGGGGTGCCTTTTATAGGAGGAGGGGGGGAACCCCAAGGGGGTGGCCGGCGCATGGGGGATGCCCCCTTGCCCTCCCCTCTTCATGTGGGTGGACACTCCACTCACAAAATTCCTTTAAATTCCCTCCACTCAAAATCCCACTCAAACATGCCATTAAATTTCCACCAAATTTAATGCAAACTCTCATTAAATAAAACTCTTTTATTTTATTTAGAATTTTGTCAATTACTTTAATGACAAACATTCACAAATAACCCCTTTCTAGAATTCTATTTCACATGCATAACCACTATATGCAATTTCACCCGAAAACCTGTTTCGGTATCTAGTGAAATAAATTCCTGCGCTTGTTCATTCTTTCGGCATGAAACTTTTGCTCCAATTGGATGTCGGTGTCTCTTAAGTGTGTCACCCTATGGTTCGTGAATAATGCGGACATGATCGAGACCCCTCTCGGATCAATAATCAGAAGCGGGATCTGGAGACCCATACTGACTCCCACACATTCAACGATGACTTTCTTGTGATCGTCGGAACCTTTTACGCTAGTATCTTAATCCCTTTGTTTCATGATATATTACATGTCCCAGATTTGATCATCAGTATCTCCATACCTAGTTTGATCTCGTTACTGACATGCACTCTTTTCTCGTTCCCGTGATATAACATTCTAGTGATCAAATCACTTGCTTGCAAGCTAATCAATGTGATATCACCGAGAGGGCCTAGAGTATATCTATCCGTCATCGGGATGAACAAATTCCACTCTCGATCCATGAGCCTCAACATAACACTTTATTAGTTCTGAATCCATCTTTATAATCACCCTGTTACGGTGTGACGTTTGATGTTATCAAGAAACTCTTCTGGTGTTAGTGATTGACATGATCTCATGGTCTAAGGATTAGGATCACTTCGTAAGTAGTTATAGCAATATAAACTCAATGACTTTGATCGTAATGCTATACTTCAGATGGATGTTCATCACACCATTACACTAATATTGTGATCCCGTTATTAACATCATCCAATGTCCATGATCAGGAAACCTTAATTATCTTGTTAATCAACGAGCTAGTTTATGAGAGAGGCATAACTAGGAACTTTCTGTTTGTTTATTAAACACACATGCATTAATGTTTTCATATTAATACAATTATAGCATGCAAAATAAACATCTATCATATACTTGGAATACACATAATAAACACTTTATTATTGCCTCTCAGGGCATATTTCCCTTCATTCAGTTCTTAAGTAATTGAGAGCATGCCGAAAAATTGAGAGCATGCCATATGTCATTTTTTGGTTGTGAGGGTAGTCCTTCTTTGATATTGAGAGAACCTTGCTTAGATAACACACTATTCTTTGCACCGTTTTTCATTCCTCTTCATGCTCAACCACCACTACGACACTAACTACTCGGTTAGTTGCTGCGACATAGAGCAACATCGTATCTTTGGACTGGTGTTGTGGCCAACACATTATCGGCTTGTTGTGTCTAGACAAATCTATCAAATATTTTCATCAACTGGTATAGTAGCAATGCCTTTTTCCCCAGCCGACTAAGAAAGCGACTTAATGATGCCAGGCAACCAGTAAATTTCTAGACATCATTAAGACTCTTTGGTAGTTCCATTCTTTGTATTTCTCTTATCTTAGTTGGGTTTGCCTCTATACCTCAGCTGGACACAAGAAAACCGATTAATTTCCTAGCCGGGACACCAAATGTACATTTTTCCGGATTAAGATTCATTTAGAATCTTCTTAGATTCGCAAATGTTTGCCGAAGATCATATATGAGAGTATGGCTATCTTTGGTTTTTATCACCACACCATTGACATATACTTGTACATTCTTGCCAATCGGATCATGTAAGCATTTTTGCATGCACCTTTGATATGTGGCACCTGCATTTCTTAAACCAAACATCATAGTGCGATAGCAATAAGCCCTATACGGGGTAATAAAGGACGATTTTATTTGATCATTCATATTTAGCGGTATCTGGTGGAAACCAGAATACGTGTCTACAAATGCCAGTAGTTCACACTCGGCAGTTGAGTCAATCACTTGGTCTATTTTAGGCAGTGGAAACGGATCCTTGGGACAAGCTTTGTTCAGGTTCGTGTAGTTAATACACAGTCTCCACACCACAACCACATTGGGATCATCCTTATTTTTCTCTACCAGAACTGGGTTAGATAACCAGTCTGGATGCAGCACTTCCATTATAAACCCGGCAGCTAAAAGCCGAGCTATCTCTTCACCAATTATCTTTCTCCTGTCTTCGGGGAAGCGGCGAAGAGGTTGCTTCACCGGTTTTGCATCTGGTCTTACATGAAGAGAGTGCTCAGCCAACTCCCTCGGCACACCTTGCAGGTCCTATATTGACCAGGCAAAGATATCCTGATTCTCGCGGAGGAAGTTGGCAAGCTCGCTTTCCTATTTCTCATTTAACCCAGCACCAATGTTGTTAGTGCACTCTGGGAATGCATCATCGATCTGAACTTTCCTTGTTTCTTTTGTCGCCTGAAATACGCCACTCCCATGTGGGTTTGAAAATGGTTGGCATTGCCAATTAAGCTGACTGAGCCAAAGCCACAGCCTCATGGATTCTCTTTTTCTCCTGTGCGATCACCAACGAGGAGCTAGCCAAGGCACACTCCATGGAGCACTTATAATTGTCTGCGATTGTGATAACACCATTGGGACCTAACAACTTCATTTTGGGATATGCAATATGAGTACAAGCCATGAACTTTGCTAGTGCTGGCCTTCCTAGTAACGCATGATAACAAATTCTGAGGTCCACTAGCTCGAACTGAATGGCTTAGGTCCGATAATTATCTCTGCTACAAAATAGAACATCATCCCAAATCTTGCCAATTGGCTCGCATGACAATCCCGACACAATGCCGTGGAAATTGGTCTTTGTTGGTTCCAACATATTTGCACTGATTCCCAACTTATGCATTGTATCCTTATACATGATGTTGATGTTGCTGCCCCATCGATAAGTAGCTTGGAAAATTTGACATTTATTTCTGGCCTAATGAATGTTGGGTCCAGCACTAGGGCATATCCTCCCAGGTTTGGCATGATCTTGGGGTAATCCTTCATGCTCCAAGTAATCTCTTGGTCTTACCAATACATGAACTTTGGCACAGCCGGCATAGTGGCATTCACTTCCATCTATTGTCGTTGTTGACTTTGCTTGTCAGTCGCCTCAGTCACAAACACCACATAACTTTGGTGATGCTCTCTATACTCGTTATGGCCTCCCTAGCCGACATTTCCACCATTGTCTTCTTGGTTATATACCCGATGCACAACTTTCCTCCTATCTGACTTATTATACCTCGGCTGCTGGTTCTCATATCTTGGCTGATGGTTCTCATACCTCGGCTGCTGGTTCTCATATCTTGGCTGATGGTTCTCATACCTCGGCTGCTGGTTCTCATACCTCGGTTGTGCCACTACCATATGAGCATTTGCTCCCGTGAGCGGAGGTGGGGGAGGTGGATGTAGGTGATTCGTTGTCTCCCCTTTCTCAGCCCGCTGGAACCAGTTTATTGCCTAGTTGTATGGTTAGCTGACTTACTAGGATTACGGGACTCCCACACGACGACATGTCATGGAGAACAACACTTGTGGTATTTGCAAAGCGGAGTCAGAGACACTAATGCATGCACTGATTGAGTGTATTCATGCAATGTTGTTTTGGAGTGCATCAAAGGAAGTTCTTTTGTTAAAATTTCCGGGGCTGCACCCATCTACATGGGCTAGGGACATTGTTTGTGACCCTGCTATTACTATGAAGGAAAGGAGCCAAATCACTTCAGTGATATATTCTATCTAGACTTCGAGAAATAATATTACTCATGGTGAGTTTGGTTTTAATCCAACAAAAGCCAAGGAGTCCATTAATGAAACCCTACAAAAGACCGACGTGTAAGTGGAGAAAAGCTCCGGAGAATGTTATCAAGCTCAACTGTGATGGTGCTATTCAGACCAAGGGAGGGATTGCTATGTCGGGAGTGATAGCAAGGGATAGCCCGAATTTTCTGGGTGCTTCCTGTCATATTTATGAGGAGATATCTGGCCCTCTCACAATCGAGGCTTTGGCGTTGAGAGATGCAGTGCTGTTTGCATCTGGGAAGGGCTATGAGTCAGTGATGTTCGAGACAGATTGTGAAGTGCTACTCAAGCTCTGGAATAATCGTAGTGAGGATCGTTCTTTGATCAAACCTATTCTAGATGATATTAGTGAACTAGGAAGTCTGTTTTCCTCTTTTAGTGTTGTGTTTGCTCGTCATGAGGGTAACCAAGCGGCCCATTGCTGTGCAAAGTATGTGTCCTTGCAATCGGTGTCGTTTACTTGGGATGCTGAGCCACCAGCCTTTTTAATTCACAGCTTAGAAGCTGATTGTAATCATGTGTTTGATTGATCAATAAAGCTCAAGGTTTCCCAAAAAAAAAATCTGCATAGGAGCAACGACAAAAAGACGACCATGAGGATATGTGACCGCCCTTCCGATGGAAGTGGAAGCAAAAGAGATGGAGATATAAAAGAGGCGTGTCGTGTGCTCAGGCCTCTAGAGTTAATTCCTTAGATCAGCAGATAACATAAATTTGAAGGCCCTCAAAATTTAGAGGCCATGTGCACTTGAACACTCTCCACATGCTATGCACTATGAGGGTGATAACATGAAGTACTCCACATTATGTTACTCTTGAGTAGTAGCAAATATTATTAAAACTCACCTACCTAATTTGGTCAAGTTATTATTCACTGTTCTAATTCCCATCCTACTATGTAAACCTTATATATATGTATATATGAGAATGTGTAGAGAAGGTAATAGAAGGAGTGATAGGCAAGACATACTGAGCATGATGGGCTATGAACTGGCGTACCTCTTGTTGAGTCTTGCGCTCAATTTCTTGTCGTTTGGATGAGCTTTAGAGTAAACTAAAGCACTATGAATCCTATCATATGTATGGTGGAGTACATGACAAGAAACAGTGCGCCTGAGATTGGGAGGCATCTGAGAAAGAAAATTAGAAAAAGAAGATAGACTATCAGGGAAGTCCGGCTCATCAGGCATACAGACAAATGAGAAAACATGACTACCCAATTCCTGAGCGACGATTTATTGGACGCGAGGAAACATCTATTGGACCACAGAAAGTCTGTCAGTACAGCCAGGTAGAAATCCTCAATCTCATCTATGAATATCTTACCATTACACTTACAAGAGAGAGATTTGAGGCGCAGCGCGCGTGGCTGCATCCTACAACTAGCAACATTAATTGTTATGGCAAGAAGGAACCGCATCCCAGTTCCCACGAATTGCATTGCCACCTGATTTTTTTTTTTGGGATGTGCATCTATTGAAGCAGAGGCCGTATTCCTCTTTTTAAAAAAGAACAATTTTTTTCACTTGTGTTATAGACACCGTTCTTTTGTAATTTAGATTGAAGGAGAGCAAGCAATTACGAAAACCAAATTCCGAGTGTGGAAGACTAGCCTTTCTGACCCAAGTTCTCTTCACACTCAGCCCAAAACCTGATGATGCAAGACAAGCGAAACATCGAAAATTATTTGTACTACTGTCTGAAATTTTCAACACGTATTTTATTTTATAGGATGTTTGGAACATTAGACGAAGTGACATGAGAATATGCACATATAGGTTCACCCATTTTGCTCCGAACCTTACACACTAAAAAACGTCTAGGTGCGTGTATTTTAGAAAAAACTTAAAACGTCTTAATATTTGCACATATTTTAATGAAAACTATTTAAATGCTACAAATTCATAGAAGAAATGCCTACGCTCAAATGATATGCCTCTAATCAGGATTTTTCTAGGTCCAGCTGTGACCCACTTGACAAATCCGAGATTTGCACCTAGGTAGGCTGCGTGTGCACTCGCACATCTAGCCACGAGAGCGGCACTCTATTCTCTAAATGTAGATAATGATGAATTTTACCCGTGTGAAAAAAAAAGAGACAAATATTATGTATTCTTGGTTGTATGAAAATGAAAAGTTTCTAGATCTGAGGTAGTGAACAATCAAAATTTGAAAACATTTAGATTTGTCATTTTTGTTAGGACGGGACACAAATTATTTTGTGTAGAGATTTTGCAAGGTCATAGAATACCCCATTTTCAACGTCTAGGATTTTCTTCTATTTTTTTTTGAAACTTCAAAATATCGATTTCCAAAAAAATCTAAAAAGGGCTCCATGGAATCAATACCCCAAAGCGATTTTCTATAGGTGTAAGACGCTTCTGGTGACCCTCTAGAGAATTATGGAAATAACAACACCATTACAAACAGTATCAATGAAAATAATTATTGTGGAGCTGTGTTTTTGCTTCGAAGAACATATTCTCATGGAAGGAATGCTACTTTAAAAATACTTAAATTTTATAAATGGTATGTTTATACATTATGATGTGAACATGCACATAAAAAGTGCATTCCATGAATAGTTTTGGAAAATGCATGTATAATAATGAACTCATTGAAAATATAGCCTTTAGCACCATAGAGTATATAAAATAATATACTAAAATTATGATTATCATTGTTACATACAAGGACGGTAATACATCGCCTGCATGACTTGAATAAGGCTTTGTTTGGTCCTCTGGGTCTAATTCCCGGTAGGGAACTGATCACCATCGGTTTGGAGTGGAACCCGACCTGTCACTATAATCCCTGATGGGTTCAAACACACTCTATGTTTAATCGTCTCCACCGAGGCTGACTGTTCGGTTGAACTGGGGTCTGTTTTTGGGGTTTGAAAATAACGACACAACAACAGTCATCTGGAATATGGATGATAAAATTACATAGAATTGCATTTATGTTGTGAGTATAAAACTTTGGCCATAGGATACCTCAAATCTCGTAACAACCTAATGTTGCCTGAATAAATAAAAGGCCTGCTTAGCCTAACACAAAATCTCCTGAAAAAAAAAGCTACAAAGTGGCAGCCAACAACTCATTACACCGAGTAAAACAAAGCTTATCTAACAATGTTTCTGTTAAGGCTATCCTACACGAAATATTATTACGATAAAACCATGAGAATTGTTCCATCTACAACATCCTTCCCCCTCCAACCAATTAATCTTCTTGAAGTGTTGTCACAGGCAATATGGACCACATCCTCTGTGAAGAATCAGAGATAAAATTAACAGATCAGGCATAAGATAGTCCATTATCAGGTACAAGATGCAGCACCAAGCGGCTAATTAATTAGACATAAACAACAGAAACTTTATGTTCATTTCCTAAGTTGAGATAACATGTTTGAATGGATCAGAATAAAATAGCAATTTCAGGGGATGCGAGAAATTAGCACATATTTGTTGGAATATGATGACTGCATAATAACAATACGACTATACAAGTGTGAGCTACAAGTGAAAGGAGCAGAGAAACTAAAAGAAACAAAGCAATGTTTCTACAAATTAAACATACGCTTCAGAGTCCATAACATAACAATCAAGAACTTGCAGAATTCATATATGCAGCCAACATAGCATAACAACATTCATTTACCTTCACTAGGTTGAGGTAGAAGATTCCAGGGACTTGGACATGCCACTGGTCTAAATAAATACTATGGTCTTGTCTTGTATCAACTACCGAGCATGCCGTAGCTGCACCTAGTCCAGCCCTGCAGCCACCATCTTGCCGCTGCTCACGCAGGTAACCAAGCAAAGTCTTAGCCTGCAAATCACACAAACTGAAGATTAGTGACTATGTAAAATTAATGCAAGGTTAATTAGGGATCAGGACAGAAGGATTAATTGATACAGGTATATGATACATCTGCGTATGAGTACTAGTACTCTGCTACAGTATATAAGTAGATTAACTAGTGTTTGGTTCAGCACTCCTCAGTCTTTACATTAGCTACTGCAGTAGTTTTAAACAAAGAAGTAGGATGTGGTTAGTCATAAACAGAATTATGGCAATACTTATGGCAACTAGAACTGCGGTCATCAACTAGAGCAACATTTTTTTTGTGCTCAGCCATGCATTTCATGTAAAGTGGCTGTGTAACTTACATAGGAGGTTGTGGATGCATGAATATCATTATGCATATTTTTCGAACAGTGGAAACACAGTTGCTTGCACACACATAAGTTTGAGGCTCGCTGACTCTAAATCTGACTCGTATAATATATATTCCTGGACAAGGTTACAACTTACAATGTAGAATATAATGACTACAAGAAACTTTATCCACTATACTGAATAGATGTAACACATAGTTGTTCATATAAATGAACAACCTGTGGGGTAATCAATTTTCTAACAGCCAACACGTCAAAGATTTCGGAACTTGAATTTCCATTAAAATTGCACATGGCATCAGAGTAACCAACAGAGGCAAGGTGTACAGAAAATCCATGAGGCTCATAAGGATTTGCAGGACATAAATATCCAGTGTGTGCATTCACATATCAACAAAACACTATGGCACTAGAACTGCAGAAATGAATCATGGGATGATTGCTAGAAACAAAATTGAAGCAAATTTTACCATGCTGGTACAGAACTGTCTTCTTTACATCGTACTGTAGATTTTGTGGTTCTCTGTTGTAAACTGACATGAATTTGTGTCTAAGTACTAAGGTATACTACACATAAGAAATTGATGAGCACACGGAGAACACTGCTCCATGTAAACAAGGCCTGATCTTTTAACGTTGAATGTTCAGGGTAGTAGCCAAAACATAGACCGACTTCGCAATCAAACCCAAAAACTACATGCACAACATCAATCAATTTGTTGAGTTGCGACACTGAGCACACCGGTGCTCCATCCTAAATCAAGAACTTGCAGAAACCCAAATAAGAGGGGGAAAGGAGAAGAAAGAGGGCGAGAAGGCCACCGTCGAAGTGGTGTATACAGTTGCCCTTATCGCCGAGCCGCCGAGGATACCTCCAGCTCGGGCCGCCGCCTGCGCCTTTGGGTCGTTGGGCTGCCGCCATGCGCCTCTAGGTCGCGAGAAAGCCTCTGGGCCGCGCGACGAAGGAGGAGTGGGAGGAGTGCGCCGGTGTCGTTTTCCTCCACGTCCTTGTGCCGCCGGCGTTTTCCTCCAGGTAGTTGCGCTTGCGCCGCTGCAGTCTCCGCCGCCCAGGGTCACCTCCATGCCATGAGAGAGGGACGGAGCTTCGGTGACTTGGTTCCAAGTCTCGCTGTGACTTGATGCTAATATCCACCGTCCATCTCAGATCCAACGTACCAGATTGTCTTAGATTTCGAACTAAAAACCTAAAACTATTTAGAAAAATTTAAAACAAATCCAGTAAAGTGTAAATGCCTCGTTTTGTAATATGTGAATGTTTCATCCCATTTGCATAACTAGTTTGTGATTAAATAGCTTTTTACGATTTTGTGCACTAGTTTAAATAAGTACCTATTTAATCACAACCCTGTGATCCAAATGAAATGAAACTTCACCGGAGTACAAATCAAAACATTCATAATTTACTAGAATTTTTTCAAAATTTTCCAAGTAGTTTTTACTATTTTGTTCAAAATCTGTTTATTTTCGAAATGGGGTTCAAAATCTGGTTTACTTGTAAGTTGGATCAAAGATGAATGGTGGATGTTCTTACAAAGTTACGGTGAGACTTGGAAGCGTAAGTCACTGAAGCTCGGTCCCTCCCTCACGGCATGGAGGTCGAGCTTTTTTTCTTTTTTTGGACGAACCATTCGGGAATCGTTCCACGGGTCATGCGACGATTTTTATTTCCCCGGGGAATGGACGGGGTCGGTAGGGTTTGGGCTGGGCTGCAATACTCACAGGGTGTAACCGAACACGCAGATTTGACTAAGCGGTGATCGATCCCCGACCAGCCCAACCTACGGGGGTTGACGGGAATTAGGCCACGATCCCGGCCGGGAAGGGACTAACCAAACAAGGCCTAAGGGATGTGTAATCCCAGGTTTTGTGGTTGTTTGGGTAAATTGAAGTGGATTGACATGGATTGTGATGTGGACATCCCTTCTATTGATACAACCGTTGTACCTACAGCTACACATATACAAGGACCCATCACAAGATCTCGTGCCAAACAACTTAACTATCAGGTACTTTCGTTTCTTGGAACTATCCCTCACATACATGAGAATATGATGCTGCCTAAGTCAGATGTATTTCTTACTCTTAGGAATGATGGACCAAGCATGGATGAGAGGGACAAGCATTGAAGCATGGCCATGCATGGAGATGGCAGCAAGCATGTGATGATCCAAGAGAAGGCCACGGATGAAGATTTCAGAACTTTGAGGCCACCATAATGAAGAAAGAAGGCTTGGACGAAATATTCAAGATTAATACTTCACGAATTCGTCCATAGCTTAATATGGTGCTGCGACACCTTTATTTTGGGCCAGACCCATATAATTTTCGCAGGATTTTAAATAGCTACTTTTTAGAGTCCGTATTTGAGGGGAAAAGGACTTCTAGGGTTGGATTCGGCCACCACTTCCATGGCTGGCCGAAACCCCACCTTTTCGCCCTTAAATACTCCCCATAGCCGTCACCCTAGACTCGGATTTTGTTTAGACATTAAGTTAGCCATCATAGCAACTTCGCCAAGGCTCGAGTGTCGCAGAGGCCTCTTGTACTTCGCACCTATTCAGGATCCCACCTCTTCAATAAAGCTTTCCTCTTAATCCGCAATATCTTGATTGCAATATTGGTTCTTACTTGTTCTCGATTTCAGGTAGGAATTAAGACCCTCGCTGGTCAGGCAGATCGTGTTCCCGCAGGATCGGTAACCTCCAGGAGATTGGCCTAGCGATTGCATTGGAGCTCGTACTCGCACGTGTAGTCGGATCGTCAAGCCCGAACTCCACCAAATCGATTATCTTCATCTCATCGAAAGATCGGACACCTTTGCCCTATCTAGTGGTATCAGATTTCAGGTTGCTCGGTGAGATTTTACTGTTTTTGTAGATTAGATCTGTTTTTACCTATAACCCACGAAAAAGCCAAAAACACAGTTAGAGTTTAGATCCATCCCATAACCAATCTACGCCTCGCATTATCTTTTCAGTTTTTGCATTGTTGAATTTGTGTCTACTTCGTCGCGTCGAGTTGCTGGTCTTAGTGTCTCGTCCCTTAGAGTTTTGAGTTCTGATCATAGTAGTCACCGCCACACTCGCCGATCACCGCCACCATATTCCGCCACCATATTCCGCCGCCATACACCCAGCCACCATAAACCCTAATACTCCGCCACCGTCTTCCTACCGCGACACAGATCCTATCAGTTTTCCTGCCGTGGTACGAGTCCGAGTAGAGTTATTGTTTCCTAGTTATTTCTTTTTACTTTCCTTCTTTGTTGTTTCCGTGTTCAGCTAAAGTCCGTGTCGAGCTAAGAGTCCGGGTTGTAAGTCCAGAAGGAGAGCAAAAAAAAAAGTCTGGAACCGCCTCCGAAAAAAATTTCTGGCTATACTAGTTTTTGACCCCGGGGATCACTTTTCTCCATCAGCCGTTATAGCGATATTTTTTTGGCGCCTGCGCGCTTTCCGGAGCAAAAAAAAAAAATTCGAAATTTTTTTTGGGGCTAACCTATTTTTAGACCCCGTAGATCAGTTTTAGACACTCGCCATCATAGTGATTTTCTACCTCTCGGTTCGCTTTTTAGGGTGCCATATCATCATACAGTGCTTGTTGTACCGCATCGTGACATCGTTGGTGATCTAGGCTCGCGTCTCTAGTAGGGTCTAGCCTAGGACCAGCACAGTACCGTCGTTGAGCATTCTTTCAACTTTTGCATTGCTGTTTTGATAATTGCTAACCCCCTTTGCTAAGCCTTTCCAGAGCTCCATAGATATTCTCCACGTGCGGTGTCTCGACTCCCGGTAATCGCTCGATTCAATCTCTAGACCCACTGATCCTCGCGGTTGCACATCGCCTTTTCCTGCTGTTTGGTAAGAACTTGTAAGAGCTTCGTATATTGCTTGACGGATTACACGTGCCTTCCACTCTATTTCCGTAGTATATACCTGTGCTTTTTCAGGACTAACCATGACAGATACTTTGCGGAACCCTGCCACAATGACGAACGAAGAACTACATGCCCACTTCTCCGCGCTCTTGGTCAGTCGCGCTGAAGACGTGGATACACGCCTAGGGAGTTTGACACCAAGCTCTCCAACGCCGTGGACAAGATCGATGGGCTCGAGAAATCCTTCAACGCCAAGCTTGACGCTCGGTTCAAGGAGATTTTGAACAGATTGCCGGCATCCGCACCCACACATGGAGCACGGCGCATCCCGATCACGGGGCGGACTACGGGATCGGTTGCCGCCGCACCCCAGGCGGCTATCGCTGCAGCTGACGCACCTCAGACTTCCGCCGCGGCTGCTGCTGCGATGTTGGGGACAGACGACGGGTACTACT
This sequence comes from Avena sativa, assembly GCA_916181665.1. Classification (NCBI taxonomy): domain Eukaryota; kingdom Viridiplantae; phylum Streptophyta; class Magnoliopsida; order Poales; family Poaceae; genus Avena; species Avena sativa. The sequence goes on from OV702296.1 coordinate 295,383,553, forward strand.
ACGACCACGACGACGACGATTTTGATGAGGAAGTTGAACAACCTCCACATGTACCTGCTGGACGTCCCCGACATTACCACCGCAACGCCCGACCACCGGTACGTGATGATGACCATGTTGCTAAGCTTAAATTACATATTCCATCTTTTGAGGGTAAATATAATCCTGATACATATCTTACATGGGAGATGGAAGTAGAACAATGTTCTGCATGTTTAAAATATCCTGAGAATATGCGTGTTAGTGCTGCTACATGTGAATTCACTAAATTTGTCCCTTTGGTGGTCTGAGTATTGTCGTTTAAATCCTACTACTATTCCTAGTACTTGGACTGCTTTAAAAACTGCTATGCGTGTTCGTTTTGTACCTCCCACTTATCAACGTGATTTACTAAAAAATCTAACACGTTTAGAGCAAGGGAAAAATTCTGTAGAAGAGTATTATCAGGAATTGCAAACGGGGATGGTTCGGTGTGGCCTTGTTGAATCTACTGAACAAATGCTTGCATGTTTCTTTGGTGGATTAAACAAGGACATTCAGCACATATTAGATTATAAGGATTATAATTCTATCACTCGTTTGTTTCATCTTGCTTGCAAAGCTGAACGTGAAGTGCAGGATCGTCAAACACCATGGAGGAGGACTAATAATTCTGCAGGTCGCACATCCACTTGGACATCCCGACAGTCAGCGCCTCCTTCTCGTGATTCGCCACCAGCTCCTACCACATCCAAGGCCACCACAAGATTTCCAGCTGCTCCTCCACCGTCGTCCAATGCTCCTGCTCGTAGTGCATCTTCTATGGCTTCCACGGGTAAGACAAAGGATATACAATGCCGCAAGTGCTGGGGTTTTGGTCATATTGAGAGGCAGTGCACAACATAACGTGTGATGATGGTGCGGGATGATGGTCAATACGATTCAGCAAGTGACTTTGATGAAGATACATTAGCCCTTATTTCTGCTAGAGATGGAGACAATTCTGATACTGATGAAGAGACAGAGGTAATGGGAGCTGAAACTGCTGATCAATACAAGAGCTTAATTACACAGCGTGTGTTGAGTGTGCAATTGAGCAAATCTGAGCTAGATCAACGCCACAACCTGTTCCAAACACGTGGTGTTGTCAAGGAAAGAGCTATACGGATCATCATTGATGGAGGGAGTTGTAATAATCTGACTAGTGTTGACATGGTAGAGAAGCTTGCACCTCCAACAAGACAACGCCCACATTCATATTACATCCAATGGTTTGAGAGTTCTCGCAAGATCAAGGTAACAAGAACGGTATGCGTGCATTTTACTATTGGTACATATTCTGATTTTGTTGATTGTGATGTTGTACCTATGCAAGCTTGTTCTTTGTTACTTGGTAGACCATGGCAATTTGATAGAGAATCTGTTCATAATGGCAAAACTAATCACTATTCTCTTATGCATGATGGAAAGAAAATTGGTCTAAAACCTATGACTCCCGAACAGATTTTAAAAGATGATCTTGCTAGAGCTAGTAGAGCTAAAACTGAGGAGTAAAATAAAAGTGAGAATCAGATTGTTGCTGCAGATTTTGTACAACCAAAGAACACTAAATCTGATTCTACCCATGCTACTGAAATTCGTTTGAAGAGTCCATGTATGCTTGCAAATAAAATTGATATTTCTGAACTAGATGTAAACAATACTCAATGTTATGCAATTATCTGCAAAGAGGTTTTGTTTTCATTTGAGGATATGCCTCCTTCTTTGCCACCTGCTATTGCTAACCTTTTGCAGGAATATGAGGACGTCTTTCCCGCTGAGCTGCCACCAGGATTACCTCCTATTAGAGGAATTGAACACCAAATTGATCTAATTCCTGGTGCTACGTTGCCCAACCGCGCGCCATATAGAACCAATCCAGAGGAGACAAAGGAGATACAACGCCAAATTCAGGAACTACTCGACAGAGATCATATTCGTGAGTCCCTTAGCCCCTGTGTTGTTCCTATTATTTTGGTACCTAAGAAAGATGGTTCTTCGCGCATGTGTACTGATTGTAGAGCTATCAATAATATTACTATTCGCTATCGTCATCCTATTCCACGTTTAGATGACATGCTTGATGAATTGAGTGGCTCTACCATGTTTTCTAAGGTTGATTTGCGTAGTGGTTACCACCAAATTCGTATGAAATTAGGAGATGAATGGAAAACAGCATTTAAAACTAAGTTCGGTTTATATGAGTGGTTAGTGATGCCGTTTGGTTTAACTAATGCGCCTAGCACTTTCATGAGATTAATGAACGAAGTTTTACGTGCTTTCATTGGACGTTTTGTGGTAGTCTACTTTGATGATATTCTGATTTATAGCAAATCTTTAGAGGATCATTTAGACCATTTATGTGCTGTTTTCAATGCTCTACGTGATGCACGTTTGTTTGGTAACCTTGAGAAGTGCATCTTTTGCACCAATCGAGTTGCGTTTCTTGGCTATGTTGTTACATCACAGGGTATAGAAGTGGATCCACCCAAGATTGAAGCTATTGAGAATTGGCCGCAGCCCAAGACGGTCACACAAGTGAGGAGTTTTCTTGGCCTCGCTGATTTTTATAGGCGCTTTGTCAAAGACTTTGGATCAATTGCCGCGCCGCTGAATGAGCTTACCAAGAAGGATGTGCCCTTTGTTTGGGGCGATGCACAACAACAGGCCTTCGTCATATTGAAAGATAAGCTAACACATGCTCCCTTACTCCAACTTCCTGATTTTACTAAGACTTTTGAGCTTGAATGTGATGCTAGTGAAATTGGTTTGGGAGGGGTGTTATTACAAGAGGGAAAACCTGTTGCATATTTTAGTGAGAAATTGAGTGGGGCTAGTCTGAACTATTCTACTTATGATAAAGAATTATATGCGTTAGTTCGGACATTAGAAACTTGGCAACATTATCTATGGCCTAAAGAATTTGTTATACATTCTGATCATGAATCTTTGAAGCATATTCGTAGTCAAGCTAAGTTGAATCGTCGTCACGCAAAGTGGGTTGAATTTATTGAGTCTTTTCCTTATGTTATCAAACACAAAAAGGGTAAAGATAATATTATTACTGATGCTTTGTCGCGCCGTTATGCTTTGTTATCTCAACTTGACTTCAAAATATTTGGATTGGAAACTATTAAGGAATAATATGTGCATGATGCTGAATTTAAAGATGTGTTGCAGAATTGTAGAGATGGTAGAACATGGAACAAGTTTGTCTTCAATGATGGATTTGTGTTCCGCACTAACAAACTATACATTCCAGATTGTTCTATTCGTCTTTTGTTGTTACAGGAGGCGCATGGAGGAGGATTGATGGGATAATTTGGTATCAAGAAGACGGAGGATGTTCTTGCTGCACACTTCTTTTGGCCACGTATGCGTCGAGATGTTGAGAGATTTGTGGCATGCTGCACTACTTGTCAAAAAGCTAAGTCTCGCCTTAATCCACATGGTTTATATATGCCTCTTCCTGTTCCTAGTGTTCCTTGGGAGGATATTTCTATGGACTTTGTTTTGGGATTGCCACGAACACAGAAGGGGAGGGATAGTATTTTTGTTGTCGTGGATCGGTTTTCTAAGATGGCACACTTTATTCCTTGTCATAAAACGGATGATGTTGCGCATATTGCTGATTTGTTCTTTCGTAAAATTGTTCGTTTGCATGGTGTGCCAAATACTATCGTTTCTGATCGTGATACTAAATTTTTTAGCCACTTTTGGAGATGTTTATGGGCTAAGTTGGGGACTAAATTGCTGTTTAGTACTACATGTCATCCCCAAACTGATGGACAAACTGAAGTAGTAAATAGAACTTTGTCTACTATGTTGCGGGCTGTTTTAAAGAAGAACTTAAAATTGTGGAAAGAGTGTTTACCTAATATAGAATTTGCTTATAATCGTTCGTTGCATTCTACCACAAAGATGTGCCCGTTTGAGATTGTGTATGGTTTTGTTCCTCGTGCACCTATTGATTTATTGCCTTTACCTTCTTCGGTGCAAAATAATTTGGATGCTACACAACGCGCTGCAATGATATTAAACTTGCATAAGACTATTAAAGATAACATTGAACACATGAATGCTAAGTATAAACTTGCTGGGGATAAAGGGAGAAAGCATGTTGTGTTTGATGTTGGAGATCTTGTTTGGTTACATTTGCGTAAAGATCGTTTTCCTGATTTACGAGCTTACCAAGAAGGATGTGCCCGCTGAATGAGCTTACCAAGAAGGATGTGCCCTTTGTTTGGGGCGATGCACAACTAGCCCCACTCATATTGAAAGATAAGCTAACACATGCTCCCTTACTCCAACTTCCTGATTTTACTAAGACTTTTGAGCTTGAATGTGATGCTAGTGGAATTGGTTTGGGAGGGGTGTTATTACAAGAGGGAAAACCTGTTGCATATTTTAGTGAGAAATTGAGTGGGGCTAGTCTGAACTATTCTACTTATGATAAAGAATTATATGCGTTAGTTCGGACATTAGAAACTTGGCAACATTATCTATGGCCTAAAGAATTTGTTATACATTCTGATCATGAATCTTTGAAGCATATTCGTAGTCAAGCTAAGTTGAATCGTCGTCACGCAAAGTGGGTTGAATTTATCGAGTCTTTTCCTTATGTTATCAAACACAAAAAGGGTAAAGATAATATTATTGCTGATGCTTTGTCGCGCCGTTATGCTTTGTTATCTCAACTTGACTTCAAAATATTTGGATTGGAAACTATTAAGGAACAATATGTGCATGATGCTGAATTTAAAGATGTGTTGCAGAATTGTAGAGATGGTAGAACATGGAACAAGTTTGTCTTCAATGATGGATTTGTGTTCCGCACTAATAAACTATACATTCCAGATTGTTCTGTTCGTCTTTTGTTGTTACAGGAGGCGCATGGAGGAGGATTGATGAGATACTTTGGTGTCAAGAAGACGGAGGATGTTCTTGCTGCACACTTCTTTTGGCCACGTATGCGTCGAGATGTTGAGAGATTTGTGGCACGCTGCACTACTTGTCAAAAAGCTAAGTCTCACCTTAATCCACATGGTTTATATATGCCTCTTCCTGTTCCTAGTGTTCCTTGGGAGGATATTTCTATGGACTTTGTTTTGGGATTGCCACGAACACAGAAGGGGAGGGATAGTATTTTTGTTGTTGTGGATCGGTTTTCTAAGATGGCACACTTTATTCCTTGTCATAAAACGGATGATGTTGCGCATATTGCTGATTTGTTCTTTCGTGAAATTGTTCGTTTGCATGGTGTGCCAAATACTATTGTTTCTGATCGTGATACTAAATTTCTTAGCCACTTTTGGAGATGTTTATGGGCTAAGTTGGGGACTAAATTGCTGTTTAGTACTACATGTCATCCCCAAACTGATGGACAAACTGAAGTAGTAAATAGAACTTTGTCTACTATGTTGCGGGCTGTTTTAAAGAAGAACTTAAAATTGTGGAAAGAGTGTTTACCTAATATAGAATTTGCTTATAATCGTTCGTTGCATTCTACCACAAAGATGTGCCCGTTTGAGATTGTGTATGGTTTTGTTCCTCGTGCACCTATTGATTTATTGCCTTTACCTTCTTCAGTGCAAAATAATTTGGATGCTACACAACGCGCTGCAATGATATTAAACTTGCATAAGACTATTAAAGATAACATTGAACACATGAATGCTAAGTATAAACTTGCTGGGGATAAAGGGAGAAAGCATGTTGTGTTTGATGTTGGAGATCTTGTTTGGTTACATTTGCGTAAAGATCGTTTTCCTGATTTACGCAAGTCTAAGTTAATGCCGCGTGCTGCTGGTCCATTTAAGGTGTTAGAGAAAATAAATGATAATGCATATAAACTTGAGTTGCCTGCAGACTTTGGTACGGTTAGTCCTACATTTAACATTGCAGATTTGAAGCCTTACTTTGGTGAGGAAGATGAGATTGCGTTGAGGACGACTTCAATTCAAGAAGGGGAGCATGATGTGGACATCCCTTCTATTGATACAACCGTTGTACCTACAGCTACACACATACAAGGACCCATCACAAGATCTCGTGCCAAATAACTTAACTATCAGGTACTTTCGTTTCTTGGAACTATCCCTCACATACATGAGAATATGATGCTGCCTAAGTCAGATGTATTTCTTACTCTTAGGAATGATGGACCAAGCATGGATGAGAGGGACAAGCATTGGAGCTTGGCCATGCATGGAGATGGCAGCAAGCATGTGATGATCCAAGAGAAGGCCACGGATGAAGATTTTAGAACTTTGAGGCCACCATAATGAAGAAAGAAGGCTTGGACGAATCAAGATTAATACTTTACGAATTCGTCCATAGCTTAATATGTTGCTGCGACACCTTTATTTTGGGCCAGGCCCATGTAATTTTCGCAGGATTTTAAATAGCTACTTTTTAGAGTCCGTATTTGAGGAGGAAAGGACTTCTAGGGTTGGATTCGGCCACCACTTCCATGGCTGGCCGAAACCCCACCTTTTCGCCCTTAAATACTCCCCATAGCCGTCACCCTAGATTCGGATTTTGTTTAGACATTAAGTTAGCCATCATAGCAACTTCGCCAAGGCTCGAGCGTCGCAGAGGCCTCTTGTACTTCGCACCTATTCAGGATCCCACCTCTTCAATAAAGCTTTCCTCTTAATCCGCAATATCTTGATTGCAATATTGGTTCTTACTTGTTCTCGATTTCAGGTAGGAATTAAGACCCTCGCTGGTCAGGCAGATCGTGTTCCCGCAGGATCGGTAACCTCCAGGAGATTGGCCTAGTGATTGCATTGGCGCTCATGCTCGCACGTGTAGTCGGATCGTCAAGCCCGAACTCCACCAAATCGATTATCTTCATCTCATCGAAAGATCGGACACCTTTGCCCTATCAGATTGGGGTGGATTAAATCCATTGAAAGTCAAAACCCCCCCAAATCCACTCCAGTCCCCTCTAATCCACATGAGTAGGGGTTTAACTGAAAAATCCCCAAGAAGAAAATTATTCCCGTGCCTAGCTTGGGAGCTCACAATCTAATTACCCATGTGTACCAATAGTAGTAAAAAGGGTCATATTTTATGGTAAATGTCACACATTAATGATTTCTTTGAATGAATGGACAAATCATAAAATATTTCATCTCAAGTACGCGATACGGCAATTGATTCGCCGTTATGAGCTAAACCCTTTGGAAATTTTGAACTTGAAGATTGATATGATAATGTTAGTATGTTGTGGCAGATTCAACATGCTTACATGATGCATGTGCTCACTAGGTGAGCATAGTTCATTTGAAGAACTATTTAGCATAGTGTACCACCTAGATTTTTCATTCATAACTCTTTAGAATAGCACCTTCCATTTTTAAGTTGTGCTTGTTGTATGAGTGGATGGTAGGTGTACTAAATACACATGTACTTTTCCACATGTCAAGCAAAGTTCTTTGCACTTCGATACCAGATCATATCCTATAAAATAGCATCCATACAACACTTATATTTTCGTATTAACAAGCACGTGAGTTGTGCCTAACTTGATAGTAACACTCATGTGTTTTCCAACATTGATAGCTTGTTGCCAAGAACCAAAATAGTTCTTCAATTGTTGCTCAAGCATTACTTGCTCATTTGGGATGAGAGGTGCCGGGACTAATGTTGGGACTTGGGATAGGCTGTCATAACCTGGCACGAGGCACAACCCAACCATAACATAGATCAGAAGCTAACATCACGAGCTACGACGGACCAAAGTCTCATGCTTCGGGCCAGGGAAATAAGCATGATGGGCGGCACAACCAGGCACGACCAGTAAGGATAGCCGGGCACGTGCACAGACGCGAGCATAGCAAGAAAAGACCCGAGCACCGCGCACAACCGCTGAGATTATTCGGGGCAACAAAAAGCTATGAGTTGTCTCCCCCGGAAACCAGACTAGCACCAGACTTATCAGTCCGGCTGCCAATGTAAACCAATTCTCCATCACAGTGATATTGTGGTGCAACCTCGTAGAGATATTTTTAAAGATTTTGTTATGAAGCACTAGCGCTGAAGCCAGCACCCCGTCCCAAGACGGAGCACCAAGTTCCCTCGACCCTCAGCTCTCCATTGCAATCGAGGCAAAAAACTTCCTATCTCTAGCCGCCATCGCAAAAAAAATTACAGTAGAGATATATCGCCGCGACGACGGTGATACATAGAGACATGCATGATTTGAATAAGGGATGTGTATTCTCACGTTTTGTGGCACAACCACACAGATTACAGAAGACTATTATTCCCGTGTTTAGCTGTGCAAATCACAATGTCATTGCTCATATGTACCGGTAGTATCCGAAAACGGGTTTGTTTTACAAAATCCCAAGCAGTAATGATTTTTTAGATGAACGAATAAATCGTAATATACTTCACCTCAAGTACATGATACTACTGCGAACCGATTAACGGTTTATGAGCTAAAATCTTTTGAAAATATCAAATTTAGAGATTAATGCGTTAATATCAGTATGTTGCATGTGGCATATTCCGCAAGCATCGTGCGTCATGTGCTTGCTCTATATGAAAAGTTCCGTTGAAATGTTGTAATGACACAGAACTAACTAAAATAGTGTGCTACTTACCACATGGCACATGTGGTGAGCAACCTAAAGAAAAGAAAACATAAAAACTTGTGTGCTACTTAGATTTGCCCTTCATATGTTTTCCAGAAAAGCACCTTCCATTTTTAGGTTGTGCTCAGTGTATGAATGGATGGTAGGTGAACTGAAAACACATGCATGGAGCAAACTGCAGCTCTATGTTGAATACCAGACCACTAGCTATAAAAGAGCATGCATACTAGCAAGTGAAATACGCCTAACTCAGTTAGCTTACTGTCGACCTTCTTGCCGATCGAGAACAAAAGTGGTCTGCCAGTTGAACACGCTGCAAGTCTGCAACTGATGATCTAGTTGGTGCGTAGATGGGATAGTGATAAAACGGGGTTATGTTCCTGGACAACTTGCTCGTTTGGGATGAGAGGCGTCGGGAGTAGTGCTGGAAGTTGGGATGGACGTTCAAGGGCTGGCACGAGGCACGGTGACAACATACAGACTAAGCGCGACACAAACTGGTACCTAACGTGACGACTTCCGGTGGTCCAAAGTATCACGTTGAATCGAGCCGGGGAATTGAGAACAACGGGCATCACATCTTAGCACAGAAAGTCTGGCTGGCACGGGCACGAGCACGGCACCAAGAAGCCTCGAGCAGAGTTGTGAGTGTTACCATTGTCCTATTTTCTGCTGGCCACTTGCCCAAAGAGACCATGAGCGCCATGAGAGCGGCATCAGTGTACTATGATGTCATCTTGTCCTTGCCGTCTGATCATCCACAGTTTGGACTTTATCTATAAAGCAGTGAATATGCAGATTAAAATATGGATTTCCAGTGTCGCGGACAGGCACAAGCTGCTTCTTATAGTTGTCGATCTCATCCAAACTGAGGACTTGGCCGAGCAATAAAGTTACCTTGGGAGACTAATCTTTTATCTTTTTTCTGAAACGCATGTATGCTTTTTAGTGTGGATTTGTATGAAGGTTCACTCAATTTGCTTTGATCATACATATTAAAAGGCGTCTATACATACATGTGTTTTAGAAAAAACTAAAACATCTTATAACTCCCCACCTCATCGACATTGATGCCGCGCGCCCACATGGCCAGGATGCATCTTCTCCCATTACATTTTGTCGATGTTGTTGTTCGCCATATCAGGCAACCGCCTAGAACCCCGTCTTCATCGACATCATGGAATTGTGTTCATCCTGTATGATGATGGTAGGAGGGTGTGGTGGCACACCCACCACTAGATTGGATGTCAAGCTGAAATCGCATTGAATCGGTGGTGTCAACCTCGATCCGCCACCACAGGCGAAGAGACGATCCGCGTGGCAGATCATGCCCCGGCCGCATAGGTGTCTGTTGTGGCGTGCAACTGCCCTACACGGCGATGTCTCCACAAAAATGTCTGCCAGTCTGTAGGCAAGCAGAAGAGGACCACTAGGCGTAGCCACGGTGCACAAGGACATGTTCTTGATCTAGTCCCGTAAGACACACCAAGGAGTAGGCAAGCCAAAATTTCGGCCATCCTGAGCTTCATGTGCCAGCCTGCTAAGGTTCCCTAGACTGCAATATCATGAAGAGCTAGATGAGATGAGGAAGACCTCCATATCAGCCATGGCGATGGACGAGAGCTTGGGCAATGAAAAATAAGGTCATGCAGGGATGCTTAGGCGCCTCCATCCGCCATCGGACGGCCTCCCCTCCTCCTGCGGCAGGTGGTTTCCTGGTGGCGGCTGGGGGAGGAGGGCTCCGGAGTCGCCGTTGGAGGCGACCCAGGAGGCTAGGTTACAACCTTATATGTATGTATGTATGTATGTATGTATGTATGTATGTATTTATGTATGTATGTATGTATGTATGTATGTATGTATGTATGTATGTGTAGAGAAAGGAATAGTAGTAATAGGCAACAATAACCAGTGATGTTCACTACTCTCTAGCAAATATTATTGCAACACACCTACCCATTTGGTCCGAGTTATTACTCATTGTTCTACTTCTTCTCATCCTACTAACCTTATATATATGTATGTGTGAATGTGTAGAGAAATGAATACAAGGATTCATAGGCAAGCCATATTGAGCATGATGGCCTGAACAATGTTGTACTTCTTGTTAAGTCTTGTGCTTAATTTTCTTGCCGTTTGGATGAGCATTAGAGTAAGATAAAACAGTATGAAATCTACCTAATATCCCGCGTAAACATACATGAAAGGTAACCACGTGCATGAGGTTGGGAGACATCTGGAAATAATATTTAGAAAATGAAGATGGGATATTGAGCTGGTTCAAGATCGCGCGCATACGGGCAAATGTGAGAATATGACTCCCATTTCAAGGTGCAACGGTTTACTGAACGACTTGAAGAATCTGTTAGACCAAACAAAAAACTTCCACATATCGATGAACAGGAGATCAGGGATTTTCAATCTCATCTTTAAATATCTTAGCTTGCTAGAGAGGAGGATCAAGAATATGGAACCAGACTTGTACAAATATCAATTGAAGAAGCAACCGCACTTGTGAAAAAACATCAATGTGAGAAATACATACAGGTTACACGCTGTTTTGTACGGACTGTGAAATCCATAACTATCCCTATATTATCTAGCCACTACACACAAGGGCGGTAGTTATTAGAGGGAAACGATCCATGGAGAGTTATATATGTCCCTGTAAGCAAAACGGTAGGACTAGATATCTAGAGTAGCACTACATTGAGCATCTCCCATGACAATTCCTAATAATGCTTTCCCATGCATGGGATCATTTACGCTTGTCTAATCTACCCCTAGAATGTTGAGTCGTTGATGTTCGTTTCAAAATATTAAAATGCATTGTAGGTTCTATTGTGTAAGCTTTTGTAATTGTAGCCTGGCCAACACTAACATACTTTTCTTTTATAAAAAAATTCTGAAACATATTAACATTACAAGAGCATCTTCAATAGATGATGTAAAATAGGACACCTGGAAAAAGTATTAGGGCACAAAAAATCAGGCTATGGGGCATTAAACCACTTTTCCATAACATATGGTGTGTTTTAGGCCACACTGCCATAGCAGATGATGTAAAATAGGGCTTTCAAACATCTATTTCTTCTCCATAATCACATACATATATGAAACAAATATTATGAAACTCATCTCAAATGAATCTCAAATAGTACTTAATAATTACATCAAATACAAATAGTTCATCAATTCTTAGCATACAAATCAACACACAGTTGATCACACATACAGACAAGAGTTCATCGCGTACAAAATGAGACAGAGATAAGACTAGTGGCTCGTGTCCACCAGTCCTCAACAAGATCTTTCTTAAGACCTTCGTGCACATACGAATCTCAAATGTCATGGTGGTACATTGCTAGAAAGCGTCGGATACAGTCTGCAATGCTACACAACCAACCGGTTGTGCCATCAAGTCATGCAAGCCATAGTACAAATGTTTTCCACACTCATTCTCAATGGTCATGTTATGCATCATCAGGCGACTTTTCATGATATACGAAAGGATCTCTTGATCCCAAATCTAGTCGGTCCTCTCACATATTTCCTAGCCTATGCCTGGGAATAATTATGAAATTGAAGTTCTTTTTAACCTTGAGGGTTTTGATTTGGATTGAAAAATGTAACCTACTTCAGATATATTCCATCTACAAGGTAGTATCCATGTTATAGGTGCGGCCGTTTTCTTAAAACTCCACTTGTGTTTACTCACTATTGGTTAACTTTGAAACCTCTCACGACTAAGAGCGAACCACCGTCCATGCAGTTCTCAAGGTGGCGATGCAATTGGCGGATTCGTCGTATTTAGGGATGTCCTCTAATTTTTGGCGCTAGAGATCATACCACCAAGAAGGTCACTATGGTCGACTGACATGATGCGGCTTGGCATCCTCAACAATGTCTCCAAGGTCAAGCCCACGCAGTTGTGACCTATCTCGCTGTCGTGGACCTCTTGACCCCAGCACATCTCTGCCACCTTTGCAATAGTTTCTCTAGGATCGTCACAAGTAGCTAGCATCTTCAGTACAATGTTCATAGGTAAACAACTTACGGTTACAATATATTAGAGAGGTACATATGTATTCTTCTATGCGCAATGAATAGAAGAACTTACAACACAAGAGTTGTGTGAAATGACGAGTTCAAGCTATAATTGAAAGGAAATTTCAAACGATTCACTTTATGCAATAAATCTCAAGAAATACATCCAAAAAATCTCAAAACAAGAACACATGTCTGAAAATATACAGTTGATAAAACTCGGTGTCGATTGCTAGAATGGAAACCCATCATCAATGTACATATTTTTCGTATAGAGATTATTTCAATCAAGCATCATGTGCTAACTAAAAGAGGTGGAAAGAAACGGTTTAATGAAGGAGAGGGAAAGGTCATCATGTGTGTGCTTGCATCCTGCGAGCACATAAGGGTCTCGCCATGGCCTGACCCAAAAAACCCAGTTGATTCGAGCATTCATTTGGGGCCTGGCCCGAGGTGCTTTAAAAACTATGCCGTGTGGGCCATAATATGGAGTCTCGAAAAATATCCAATCAGCCCAACTTTTTCTCCGTGGGGCCTGGCTGGACCTCAACCAGACTACCAACCATGCCCTAGATGAACTGTAGCGCTGCTATAAACAATGAGGTGTGCTTCACTGTCCCCCATCTCCCCCAAATTTATGAAATTCAAAACACAAGGATGTCCAGGATTGGTTGATACCCCACCATGCATTCCAAACCGAAGGGGTATTGGCCAATCCTGGCCGTCTTTGTGTCTTCAGTTTCGTTATTTTTGGGAAGAGAGAGGGACATTAAAGGAAAAGTCATATAAACAATACCTTGATATGTGCTTCGTGATTCTGTATGCGGCAGGGGCGAATTTACCGTGTAGGCTTCGATAGGCTTGAGCCTACCCTCTTATTTGAGCAAAAGTTCATCAAATATATGTGCCCAAGCCATAGATAGTAGTAAGGGAACAAAAAAAACTGGTCGACGGGAGAGCAAATCGATGTTAAAATGAAGCTAAACACATTACACAGCGAGTGACTTGCCAACCTGGGTCTTATAGCAGTGGCGGGCCTAGAGTTTTGCCAATGGGTATTCAAAATAAAAAATTACCAAGAAAAGGTGCAAAAATAGTGATAGGTACAGTATTTGATCCCACAATCACTTGATGACTGTTATGTTATCATAGCCATCTAAGCCACAGTGTGCTTACGTCAACACTGAGTGGGTTTCTATAGAAAAAAAAAAGAACTGATGGTCCTATATATCATATGATCTACAAAGTTTCTCAAAAAAATTGGTATTCAGATGCAATGAATACAAGTGTGTCGCCCCCTGTCTTATAGTCGTGACTTTCTAGCCCATCAGCCTCGCTAAATGGTGAAACACATTGTATGCAGGGGACGGATCCAACATTTTATCTTTGGATGTACAAATTTTAACTCACAAGAAACACAAAGGTCCAGTGGTAACATAGGTAAAAGTATAATTTACATATTGTAGGCCAATATGTTAGGATTTTTGTGAGAAAGATATCTTAAAAGGAGACAGAGATTACATAAAAGAAAAAGAAAAATAGAGTTCCATCGATTCCACCACTTTGATGCCACCCATCCCGTGTGGTTTTGTCGGTCCAATGTTTAGATTATCTTTTCCTCGAATGGAAAAATGTGATGAGCCTATAAGCGTTTTTCTTTTGGACGGATAAGGAATAAAGATCATAAGATTACCGCACAAATTTGTTAATGGTAGAAATGTTTCTTGAAAAAGATATATAAGGGATACTTCCTAATGGGCCGCTTACAACATAGGATGCACCTTTTCATTCAGAAATAAGCGTCGCAGATTTATTTAGATACACATGTAATTGCACACTAAAATATGACAAAATACATACGTATATAGACAAATCTGCGACACTTATCTCTGAACGGCAGGAGTAGTAAACTATAAAATTTTCACTTAGTTTGCGGTTCGGAGAAATACTATATATATATTAGAGAAAACACGCTACTAGTGTTGTATATATCCATCGTACAACTATATAAGAGTTTTCGGAAAAAAACTATATAAAAGTTTTTTGCTGAAAATTTTGGGTGTACATTTGTACACCCTTGCCCCCATGTAGGATCCGTCCATGTTGTATGTTGAGCTTTCTATCAGTGAGCTAACACATTTTTTAATTCATTTCTATCACAAATTTAGGTTGACGAGTTAAATTCTTGTATATTGGTTCTTTGAGCCCACCCTCCGTTCTCATTCTAGATTCGCCATGGTATGCGGCAACCGGGAAAGCTGAAAAACACGATCTAGATAAATGCCACACACGAGAGGACGAACAACGATAGACAGTCAAACAAACTTGAACTTCATATCCGTTGCCCAGGGCGCCACGAGTGTGGGATGCTCGTCTACTTTCTCTCCCTCTCTCTCACTCAGTCTCTTTGGTTGTTCGGTTGCGTTATAAAGTTGATGCACTCTGGGGCTTTTTTTTGTCGCGAGGCTGAACGCGGATGGTATTGGGAATGAACGTGATGTTTTTAGCCTAAATCAAGACAAAATGGGTAGGGAGGGACGTGTTTGGTTGGCTGCATTCCCACTGGGCAGGTCGATTGGCGACAAAATAGGCCTATTTGGATGCATGCATGACCCCACATGTTGTTGTTAGATATATATATTTGTATATTGTATTTTTCTATATGTTAGGGGCTTCCTGCATATTTGCCCTGTACCTGTACTATATATTGTGGCCTTTAGCCCCCAGAGGAATACAAGTTGCATATTCCTGACATGGTATCAGAGCTAGGTTAGACTCCTCTTTCTTGCAACTTCGTCGCTGCAGCCGCCACCGTCCCTGTCGTCCACGGTCTTGCTGTCGTCGCCGCCGCCGGTTGCCGCCTTGTTCCTGGCCGTCGTTGTCCGTTTTGTTCTCAGATCGGTCTGCACCCGCCGTCATCCGTTTCGTCTACAGATCTGTTCGATCTCGCTTCAGATCGGATCGATCTTACTGCCTAGGTCCCGTCGGTCTGCCTCGATTTGCTCGCGAGACTCGCTCCGCCAGATCCCGCCAGAGACGCAACCTGCGGTCCAATCCCGCGTCCCGCTGCTCCCGACGCCACCTGCCACGCGCGGTCGACGCCACCTCCCGCTCCCGACGCCACCTGCCACTCGTCACGCCACCTGCAGGAACGCCCACGCGCGACCGCAGATTCCCATCACCTGCGTGCGGGTCACGACTGCTGCCTGACAACTGCTGCCTGCTGCTCCCTCTGATCTCCTGCGCGCGGGTCACGACTGCTGCCTGACGACTGCTGCCTGCTGCTCCCTCTGATCCACCCCTCCTGCATCGACTCCAGCGCACCCCACTGCCCACGCGCGGGTCCGTGCACGGGTCTCCTGCCGTGCTGCACCCCGCCTGCCCACGCGCGGTTCGCCCACGACGCCTGCTGGCTCACGTCATCTGATCAGATCTGCTGCAAGCGGTAAAAAAAATTGAACAATGTCTTCTGCATCGGGCTATGTTGCGATTCCTCGCTGCCCGGTGATCTTCGATGGCGCGAATTATCCTGATTTCGCTGCCTTTATGCGCGTTCACATGCGCGGTCTCCGTCTTTGGGGTGTGCTCTCCGGCGAGGTCTCCTGTCCGCCGTGCCCCCCCTGCTCCTGTGGCTCCTCTTCCGCCGACGCCGATTGTTCTTGGTGCTGATGCTTCTCAGGAGGCCAAGAATGCTGCTCAGAGTGCCGATGATAGTGATGTTGTTGCTTATGACCTGAAGTTCAAACAGTATTCTGCTGATCTTGAGACCTATCGTCATGCTCTAACTGCCTACACTCAGTGGGTCGATGAGGACGCTCGTGCTGCTGCTGTTCTCACCTCCAGTGTTCTGCCCCAGTATGCTGCTGAATTCATGAGTCTCCCCATTGTTGCCGCTCAGTGGGCACATCTTCGTCAGCGCTATCAGCCATCTGGGGATGCTCTTTATCTGTCCGTGGTTCGCCAGGAGCATGCTCTTCAGCAGGGTGATTCCACTATTGATGAGTTCTATACTCAGAGTGCTGCTATCTGGCATCAGCTCGATTCTCTCTGTACTGTTGTATGTGGCACATGCTCGTGCTGCCAGATTGTGCGCTCGGATTTGGAGTTTCACCGCATCTATGAGTTTCTGTCTCGGCTTCGCCAGGAGTTTGAGCCCCGGCGTGCTCAGCTGAATGCTCGTGGTCGTGTTCCGTTCCCGGAGGTGTTGTCTGAGCTTCGGGCTGAGGAGACCCGTCTCCGTGGTGCTGGTCTTCTTGCGGTTCCGTCTGTGCTTGCTACTCATGGTGCTCCTTTGTCGTCTGCTCCCTCGACCCAGCCGCGGTCCCCTGTGCCGCCGCCGCCGATACTACGCACTCCTCCAGGTCAGGGTCAGGTCCAGCTTTAGCACCAGCAGCCTCAGGGTCAGAGTCAGCACCAGCAGGCTCGTGGTCAGGGTCGCCGTGGTTCTCTTCGTCACTGCTCTTACTGCAACAGGGATGGCCACACTTGGGCCACCTGTTATACACGGGACCCCAGTTTACGTCAGCAGCACCAGGCTCGTGGGCCATCGGCTCCTTCCGGGTCTTCAGCAGTTGCTCTCTCTGATCAGGACATTATCAGGATTCTTCGCGGTCTGCTTGCTGCTACAGGCTCTTCTTCGACGGGCACTACTGAAGGGTTTCACGGCATAGTAAATCAAAATTTTCTACGGATGCGAACAGAGGGAAAGCCAAGATCTAATCTAGAAGATGCAAACAACGAGAGAGATTGGATTAGATCTTCATACCCTTGAAGATTCGCACAGCGGAACGTTCGTCGGAACGTGGGTGATGTAGTCGTACTCACTTCTCCTCCTCGCGGAACGTAGTCGGAACATTTCTTCATGCGCTTTACACCAATATGACCTAGACGACAGTGCCACAAATAAGTAGTATTATCACTATCTACTTTGCATCTCTTAGCCTCAATGTTATGGATGTGTGTTTCATCCCTTTCGAGATTTAGAAGAAATAAACCATTCACAATAGGTGCATGACCATAAAAGATGTTACTCATATAAATAGAACAACCTTTATTCTCCGATTTAAATGAATAACCGTCTTGAAATAAACAAGATCCATAAATAATGTTCATGCTCAACGCAGGCACATAATAACACTGATTAAGGTTTAAAACTAATCCCGAAGGTAAAACTAAGGAGAGCGTGCTGACGGCCATCACATCAACTCTTGATCCGTTGCCAACGCGCATCGTCACCTCATCCCTCGCAAGCCGCCGTCTATTCCGTAGCTCCTGTTTCGAGTTACAAATATTAGCAACTGAACCGGTATCAAATACCCAGGCACTACAATGAGGGCTAGTAAGGAAAACATCAATAACATGTATATCAAATATACCTTTGATGGTGCCAGCCTTCTTGTCCGCTAAGTACTTCGGATAGTTGCGCTTCCAGTGACCCTTGTCCTTGTAATAGAAGCACTCAGTGTCCGGTTTAGGACCAGACTTGAGCTTCTTCTCAGCAGGGGCAACGCGCTTTCCGCTGCCTTTCTTGAACGGCTTCCTTGCACCCTTACCTTTCTTGAAGGTGGGGGGCTTGTTGACCATCAACACATGATTATTCTTTTTGATGTTCACCTCCGCTACTTTCATCTTAGCAAAGAGCTTAGTGATCATATCAGTGGAACCAATCTGATTGTGATCAACTACAAAACTTTTGTAGCTAGGAGTGTCAATCTTGAGCTCCTCTGGAATCTTGCAGTCCAATTGCTCAAGGCGTTGAGTGTAGCCCGTCATCTCAATGGCGTGCTCACTAACGGAACTCCCTTCCTCCATCTTGTAGTTAAAGAATTTCTTAGAGATCTCATATTTCTCAGAACGGGCTTGAGTCTGAAACATGTTTTTCAGCTCCTCGAGAATCTCAAAGGGCCTGGCGAACTCCTCAAAACGATTTTGAAGATCCGATTCCATAGCATACAACATGGCGATCTTAATCAAATCATAATCATCCTTGCGTGACTGATAAACAGCTTTTTCATCAGCCGGCGCATCTATAGCAGGGGCGTCACCTAGCGCTTTCTCAAGGACATAGTCCTTTTGTCCGCCAGCGAGAATGATTCTCAGAATGCGGAACCATTTGGTGAAGTTAGACCCATTGTTTCTCAGCTTTTCTATCTCAGCAAAAACGTTGAAGTTGAAGTTGGACTTGGCCATGTGATCTACAGTATTTGCAAGTACAATTTAGACTATGTTCATGATAAATAGTTCGACTTAATCAAATTACTAGATGAACTCCCACTAAATTCAACATCCCTCAAGTTGTTTAGTGAACATGATCCAAATTCACCACACCTAATCGGATCATCACGAGAAGAGATGTGGCTTCAATGGTGGACAACGAAGTGTCGATCATATCATTCATATGACTCATGCTTAACCTTTCGGTTCATGTGTTCCGAGGCCATGTCTGTACATGCTAGGCTCGTCAAGTTAGACCCAAGTATTTCCGCGTGTGCAAAACTGGCTTGCACCCATTGTATGTGAGCGTAGAGTCTATAGCACCTGATCATCACGTGATGCTTGGACACGACGAACTTTCGCAACGGTGCATACTCGGGGAGAACACAGTTTTATCTTGATCTTTAAGTGAGGAATCATCTTATAATGCTATTGTCGCGATCTAAGCATAATAAGATACATAAAAGGATAAACATCACATGCATATAACTTTATGTGACATGGTATAGCCAATCTTCGCGCAATGATCTCCATCTTGTGCGTTCCGGCATGATCTCCATCACTCCACCATGATTGCCTCCACCACGAATAGCAACTACAACTATTGCTAACTACTTAGCGATAAAGTGAAACTATTACATGGCGCATAAGAAGTTGACACACAGGTCATACACAATTATAAAGACAACCATATGGCTCTTGCCGGTTGTGTACTCATCGACATGCAAGTCGTGAAACATTACAAAACATGATCATCGCATACATTATACACATCACATCTTTGGCCATACCATATCACAGAAAACACTCCCTGCAAAAACAAGTTAGAGCCTCTACTTTGTTGTTGCATGTTTTACGTGGCTTATGGGAGTAGATGCTAAGAACGATTCTTACCTACGGAAAGCCACAACGGTGATATTATGGTTGCCAAACTCCGGTGTTAATCCCATGACAACTATAGTGAGAGAAACTGACATCCACCAGCCGCATGTGTGGAACAAGCCACACGTCAAGTGCGGAGCCGGTCTCGCGAACGACGTCGCGTAAGGTTGGCCTGGACCGCTTCAATCTCACTATCCCGCGTCATAATAAGAACACAGAAAAGAGGCTTTCAACAGAAAACATCAACGCCCGCAACAACCATGTTGCGTTCTACTCGTGAAACACATCTACACATAGATCTAGCTCTGATACCACTGAAGGGTTTTGCGGCATAGTAAATCAAAATTTTCTACGGATGCGAACAGAGGGAAAGCCAAGATCTAATCTAGGAGATGCAAACAACGAGAGAGATTGGATGAGATCTTCATACCCTTGAAGATTCGCACAGCGGAACGTTCGTCGGAACATGGGTGATGTAGTCGTACTCACTTCTCCTCCTCGCGATCCGATCCGATCTAGCACCACAAGTGGCGGTGCCTCCGTGAGATGCACACGTGCAGCACCTCGATGTCTCCTCCTTCCTTGGTCCAGCAAGTATGGTGGAGAGATGGGTTGGATCTACAACGCGATGGCGCGGTGCAATTGGTGGAGAATTTCTACAGCAGGGCTTCGCCTACAAGCAGTCGGGAGGGAGAGAGGAGGGCAGCAGGGCGTCTAGGGTTGGAGGGGAAGGTGTAAGGGGTTGGTGCGCCCCCACCCCTCTTTATATAGAGGGGGGCGCAGCCCTAGCCCCTCCCCCAAGCCCAAACCGGCGGCCCCAAAGGATAAGGAGTGGGGGGCAAGGAAACCCCCCCTTCTAGAAGGTCTATCTCGAGTTTAAAACCCCCTTGGCCGGCTGGGCCCTATGGGGCCTTGTGCCCCTGGCCCAATGCGGCCAGGGCACTCCATCATAGGCCCATGCCCCCTCCCAGAAGGTGGGGCCACGTTGGTCCCCTTCCGGAAGGTTCTAGAAGCTTCCGGTACAATACCGATTAACCCGGAACAATTCCGAACTCCAAAAACTGCACTGCCTTATATGAATCTTATTCTCCGGACCACTCCGGAACCTCTCGTGATGTCCCGGATCCCATCCGAGACTCCGAACAAAAACTCATAAACCAATTATCTAATCTATCCTAGCGTCGAGACACGTTAAGTGTGTGACCCTGCGGGTTCGAGAATATGCAGACATGATCTTCTATCAATAATCAACAGCGGGGTCTGGAAACCCATATTGACTCCCACACATTCATCGATGATCATATCGGATGAGCACGATGCCGTGATTCAATCAATCCCATATATATATTCCCTTCGTCTCGCGATATTTTACTTGCCCGAGATTCGATCGTCGGTACCGTCATACCTAGTTCAATCTCGTTCACAGCAAGTACTTTAATCCGATATCACTTTGTGATTAACTCCTTAACCACATGCTTGCAAGCGGTGTTGATATCGATTACCGAGTGGGCCCGAAGTATATCTCTCCGACTTGGGAGGGACAAATCCCATCTCGATACATACAACCCAACAGATACTTTCCGATCACCTGAGGGACACCTTTATGATCACCCTCTCATAGGATGACGTTTGATGACCTCAAAGCTTTCTTCCGATACCAGGGAGTTGTATTATCTCATGGTCTAAGGAATACAATATTTGACATAAGAAAAGCTTCGCAAAGACGAACACGATGACACGATCTAATTGCTTCGCTTAGTCTGGGTCTGTCCACCATATCATTCTCCCAATGATATGATCTCATTATTAATCGACAACTCATGTCCATGGCTAGGAAACCTTAACCATCATTAATCAATGAGCTAGTCCATAGAGGCGTACTAGGGACACGGTGTTGTTCACAAACCACACAAGTATTAAAGTTTCCGCTTAATACAATTCTAGCATGGAATATAAACATTATCATGAACAAGAATTATAATAATAACATCTTTATTATTGCCTCTAGGGCATAATTCCAACAGTCTCCCACTTGCACTAGAGTCAATAATCTAGTTTACATTAGGCAACAATCTCACACCCATGGCACTGAGGTGCTGATCATGTTTTACACGTGGAAGAGGTTTAGTCAATGGATCTGTGACATTCAGATCTGTATGTACTTTGCTAATCTTCAGATCTCCATCTGCTATATAATCTCGGATTATATGAAACTTGCGGTTGATATGCTTGGTCTTTGGATGATATCTTGGTTCCTTAGCAAGTGCTATGGCGCCAGTGTTGTCACACAATATCTCCAGTGGGTCCAATGCACTTGGAACCACACCAAGCTCAGTGATGAAGTTCCTGATCCAAACTCCTTCACTTGACGCTTCTGCAGCAGCCATGTATTCCGCTTCTACTGTAGATCCCGCGATCACGCTTTGCTTGCAGCTTCTCCAGATCACAGCTCCTCCATTCAAAATATACATGTATCCTGACTGAGATTTAGAATCATCCTTGTCGGTGTCGAAACTAGCATCGACGTAACCTTTTACGACGAGCTGTTCATCACCCCCATAGACTAAGAACATTTCTTTAGTCCTATTCAGGTACTTTAGGATGTTCTTCACGGCTGTCCAGTGTTCCACTCCTGGATCACTTTGATATCTGCTCGTCAAACTAAGAGCATTGGACACATCCGGTCTAGTACACAGCATGGCATACATGATAGAACCTATGGCCGAGGCATAAGTCACTTTGCTCATAGCTTCCCTATCATTTACCGTAGCTGGACACTGATTACCTGACAACATAGGCACTGAACCTTTCTTTGCCTTATCCATTCTGAACCTTTTCAGAACTTTGTCTAGGTATGTACTCTGGCTTAAAGCTATCAGACGTCTTTGTCTATCTCTATAGATTTTGATGCCCAATATATAAGCAGCTTCACCTAGGTCTTTCATTGAAAAACACTTGTTCAAATAACTCTTCACATCGTTAAGCATGTTGATGTCATTTCCGATAATCAATATGTCATCAGAAACGTCACCGAGCTCCCACTCACTTTCTTGTAGATACAAGCTTCGTAGCAATTTGGAACAAATCCAAAGCTCTTGATCACTTGATCAAAACGAAGGTTCCAACTCCGAGATGCTTGCTTCAGTCCATAAATGGAACGCTGAAGTTTGCATACTTTATCAGCATCCTTAGGATCAACAAAACCTTCGGGTTGCATCATATACAACTCTTCATCAATGTTGCCATTGAGGAAAGCAGTCTTGACATCCATCTGCCATATTTCATAATCATGAAACGCAGCAATTGCTAATAAAATCCGAATGGACTTAAACATCGCTACGGGAGAGAAAGTCTCATCGTAGTCAACACCTTGAAATTTTCAAAAACCTTTCGCAACAAGCCGTGCTTTATAGACGGTAACATTACCATCCGCGTCCATTTTCTTCTTGAAAATCCATTTGCACTAAACGGCCTTTCGGTCGCTAGGAGGGTCCACCAAAGTCCATACTTGGTTTTCGCTCATGGATCCCAATTCGGATTTCATGGCTTCTAGCCATTTCTCAGAGTCTGGGCTCATCATCGCTTCCTCATAGTTCGTAGGTTCACTGTCTTCTACTAACAAGACAGTCAAGACAGGGTTGCCGTACCACTCAGGAGGGGCACGCGACCTTATCGACCTGTGACGTTCAGTAGCAGCATTGTCCGAAGCTTCATGATCCTTGTCATTAGCTTCCTCTATTGTTGGTGCAGGCGGCACTGGAACAATTTCAGGTGCTGCGCTACTCTCCAATTCAAGAGAAGGTTCAATAACCTCGTCTAGCTCTACTTTCCTCCCACTCACTTCTTTCGAGAGAAACTCCTTCTCAAGAAAGGAACTGTTCTTTGCGACAAACACTTTGCCTTCGGTTCTATGATAGAAGGTATACCCAATAGTTTCCTTAGGGTATCCTATGAAGACGCATTTCTCCGCTTTGGGTTCGAGCTTGTCCGGCATCAACTTCTTGACGTAAGCTTCGCATCCCCAAACTTTAAGAAACGACAACTTAGGTTTAGCACCAAACCATAGTTCATACGGTGTCGTCTCAACGGATTTAGATGGAGCCCTATTTAAAGTGAATGCAGCGGTTTCTAATGCATAACCCCAAAATGATAACGGCAAATCAGTAAGAGACATCATCGATCGGACCATATCTAATAGGGTTCGATTCCGGCGTTCAGACACACCATTGCGCTGTGGTGTTCCGGGTGGCGTGAGTTGTGAAATGATTCCACTTGCTTTAAGATGCGTGAGAAAATCATAACTCAAATATTCACCTCCACGATCGGATCGTAGAAACTTAATCTTTCTGTTACGATGGTTCTCCACTTCATTCTGAAATTCTTTGAACTTTTCAAACGTTTCAGATTTATGTTTCATTAAATAGATATACCCATATCTACTCAAGTCATCGGTAAAGGTGAGAAAATAGCGATATCCACCGCGCGTCGAAACACTCGTCGGTCCGCATACATCGGTATGTATGATTTCCAACAAGTCTGTTGCTCTCTCCATCATACTGGAGAACGGGGTTTTGATCATCTTGCCCATGAGGCATGGTTCGCATGTGTCAAATGATTCAAAATCAAGAGACTCCAAAAGTCCATCAGAATGGAGTTTCTTCATGCGCTTTACACCAATATGACCTAGACGACAGTGCCACAAATAAGTAGTATTATCACTATCTACTTTGCATCTCTTAGCCTCAATGTTATGGATGTGTGTTTCATCCCTTTCGAGATTTAGAAGAAATAAACCATTCACAATAGGTGCATGACCATAAAAGATGTTACTCATATAAATAGAACAACCTTTATTCTCCGATTTAAATGAATAATCGTCTTGCAATAAACAAGATCCATAAATAATGTTCATGCTCAACGCAGGCACATAATAACACTGATTAAGGTTTAAAACTAATCCCGAAGGTAAAACTAAGGAGAGCGTGCTGACGGCCATCACATCAACTCTTGATCCGTTGCCAACGCGCATCGTCACCTCATCCCTCGCAAGCCGCCGTCTATTCCGTAGCTCCTGTTTCGAGTTACAAATATTAGCAACTGAACCGGTATCAAATACCCAGGCACTACAATGAGGGCTAGTAAGGAAAACATCAATAACATGTATATCAAATATACCTTTGATGGTGCCAGCCTTCTTGTCCGCTAAGTACTTCGGATAGTTGCGCTTCCAGTGACCCTTGTCCTTGTAATAGAAGCACTCAGTGTCCGGTTTAGGACCAGACTTGAGCTTCTTCTCAGCAGGGGCAACGCGCTTTCCGCTGCCTTTCTTGAACGCCTTCCTTGCACCCTTACCTTTCTTGAAGGTGGGGGGCTTGTTGACCATCAACACATGATTATTCTTTTTGATGTTCACCTCCGCTACTTTCATCTTAGCAAAGAGCTTAGTGATCATATCAGTGGAACCAATCTGATTGTGATCAACTACAAAACTTTTGTAGCTAGGAGTGTCAATCTTGAGCTCCTCTGGAATCTTGCAGTCCAATTGCTCAAGGCGTTGAGTGTAGCCCGTCATCTCAATGGCGTGCTCACTAACGGAACTCCCTTCCTCCATCTTGTAGTTAAAGAATTTCTTAGAGATCTCATATTTCTCAGAACGGGCTTGAGTCTGAAACATATTTTTCAGCTCCTCGAGAATCTCAAAGGGCCTGGCGAACTCCTCAAAATGATTTTGAAGATCCGATTCCATAGCATACAACATGGCGATCTTAATCAAATCATAATCATCCTTGCGCGACTGATAAACAGCTTTTTCATCAGCCGGCGCATCTCTAGCAGGGGCGTCACCTAGCGCTTTCTCAAAGACATAGTCCTTTTGTCCGCCAGCGAGAATGATTCTCAGAATGCGGAACCATTTAGTGAAGTTAGACCCATTGTTTCTAAGCTTTTCTATCTCAGCAAAAACGTTGAAGTTGAAGTTGGACTTGGCCATGTGATCTACAGTATTTGCAAGTACAATTTAGACTATGTTCATGATAAATAGTTCGACTTAATCAAATTACTAGATGAACTCCCACTAAATTCAACATCCCTCAAGTTGTTTAGTGAACATGATCCAAATTCACCACACCTAATCGGATCATCACGAGAAGAGATGTGGCTTCAATGGTGGACAACGAAGTGTTGATCATATCATTCATATGACTCATGCTTAACCTTTCGGTTCATGTGTTCCGAGGCCATGTCTGTACATGCTAGGCTCGTCAAGTTAGACCCAAGTATTTCCGCGTGTGCAAAACTGGCTTGCACCCGTTGTATGTGAGCGTAGAGTCTATAGCACCTGATCATCACGTGATGCTTGGACACGACGAACTTTCGCAACGGTGCATACTCGGGGAGAACACAGTTTTATCTTGATCTTTAAGTGAGGAATCATCTTATAATGCTATCGTCGCGATCTAAGCATAATAAGATACATAAAAGGATAAACATCACATGCATATAACTTTATATGACATGGTATAGCCAATCTTCGCGCAATGATCTCCATCTTGTGCGTTCCGGCATGATCTCCATCACTCCACCATGATTGCCTCCACCACGAATAGCAACTACAACTATTGCTAACTACTTAGCGATAAAGTGAAACTATTACATGGCGCATAAGAAGTTGACACACAGGTCATACACAATTATAAAGACAACCATATGGCTCCTGCCGGTTGTGTACTCATCAACATGCAAGTCGTGAAACATTACAAAACATGATCATCGCATACATTATACACATCACATCTTTGGCCATACCATATCACAGAAAACACTCCCTGCAAAAACAAGTTAGACGCCTCTACTTTGTTGTTGCATGTTTTACGTGGCTTATGGGAGTAGATGCTAAGAACGATTCTTACCTACGGAAAGCCACAACGGTGATATTATGGTTGCCAAACTCCGGTGTTAATCCCATGACAACTATAGTGAGAGAAACTGACATCCACCAGCCGCATGTGTGGAACAAGCCACACGTCAAGTGCGGAGCCGGTCTCGCGAACGACGTCGCGTAAGGTTGGCCTGGACCGCTTCAATCTCACTATCCCGCATCATAAGAAGAACACAAACAAGAGGCTTTCAACAGAAAACATCAACGCCCGCAACAACCATGTTGCGTTCTACTCGTGAAACACATCTACACATAGATCTAGCTCTGATACCACTGAAGGGTTTTGCGGCATAGTAAATCAAAATTTTCTATGGATGCGAACAGAGGGAAAGCCAAGATCTAATCTAGGAGATGCAAACAACGAGAGAGATTGGATTAGATCTTCATACCCTTGAAGATTCGCACAGCGGAACGTTCGTCAGAACATGGGTGATGTAGTCGTACTCGCTTCTCCTCCTCGCGATCCGATCCGATCTAGCACCACAAGTGGCGGTGCCTCCGTGAGATGCACACGTGCAGCACCTCGACGTCTCCTCCTTCCTTGGTCCAGCAAGTATGGTGGAGAGATGGGTTGGATCTACAACGCGATGGCGCGGTGCAATTGGTGGAGAATTTCTACAGCAGGGCTTCGCCTACAAGCAGTCGGGAGGGAGAGAGGAGGGCAGCAGGGCGTCTAGGGTTGGAGGGGAAGGTGTAAGGGGTTGGTGCACCCCCACCCCTCTTTATATAGAGGGGGGCGCAGCCCTAGCCCCTCCCCCAAGCCCAAACCGGCGGCCCCAAAGGATAAACAGTGGGGGGCAAGGAAACCCCCCCTTCTAGAAGGTCTATCTCGAGTTTAAAACCCCCTTGGCCGGCTGGGCCCTATGGGGCCTTGTGCCCCTGGACCAATGCGGCCAGGGCACTCCCTCATAGGCCCATGCCCCCTCCCGGAAGGTGGGGCCACGTTGGTCCCCTTCCGGAAGGTTCTAGAAGCTTCCGGTACAATACCGATTAACCCGGAACAATTCCGAACTCCAAAAACTGCACTGCCTTATATGAATCTTATTCTCCGGACCACTCCGGAACCTCTCGTGATGTTCCGGATCCCATCCGAGACTCCAAACAAAAACTCATAAACCAATTATCCAATCTATCCTAGCGTCGAGACACGTTAAGTGTGTGACCCTGCGGGTTCGAGAATATGCAGACATGATCTTCTATCAATAATCAACAGCGGGGTCTAGAAACCCATATTGACTCCCACACATTCATCGATGATCATATCGGATGAACCACGATGCCAGGATTCAATCAATTCCATATATATATTCCCTTCGTCTCGCGATATTTTACTTGCCCGAGATTCGATCGTCGGTACCGTCATACCTAGTTCAATCTCGTTCACAGCAAGTACTTTAATCCGATATCACTTTGTGATTAACTCCTTAACCACATGCTTGCAAGCGGTGTTGATATCGATTACCGAGTGGGCCTGAAGTATATCTCTCCGACTTGGGAGGGACAAATTCCATCTCGATACATACAACCCAACAGATACTTTCCGATCACCTGAGGGACACCTTTATGATCACCCTCTCATAGGACGACGTTTGATGACCTCAAAGCTTTCTTCCGATACCAGGGAGTTGTATTATCTCATGGTCTAAGGAATACAATATTTGACATAAGAAAAGCTTCACAAAGACGAACACGATGACACGATCTAATTGCTTCGCTTAGTTTGGGTCTGTCCACCATATCATTCTCCCAATGATATGATCTCATTATTAATCGACAACTCATGTCCATGGCTAGGAAACCTTAACCATCATTAATCAATGAGCTAGTCCATAGAGGCGTACTAGGGACACGGTGTTGTTCACAAACCACACAAGTATTAAAGTTTCCGCTTAATACAATTCTAGCATGGAATATAAACATTATCATGAACAAGAATTATAATAATAACATCTTTATTATTGCCTCTAGGGCATAATTCCAACAACTACTGGTTATGTGATTGATTCTTCAGGCACTGCGCGACCACCACCTTCTACACAGTCAGGTACGTCTCCATGGTATCTGGATTTTGGAGCTTCTTTTCATATGACCTCTGAGTCTTCTTTTGTGTCCGCTCTTCGTTCTCTCCCTTCTCATGTCCGTGTTTTTACGGCTGATGGTACCTCTCTTCCTGTTTCTAGTCGGGGTACCCTTTCTACTTCTTCTTTTTCTGTTCCTGATATTTCTCATGTCCCTCTTCTTAAGATGAATCTGTTCTCTGCTAGCCAGCTTACTGACTTTCTTGATGCTGATTCTTGTGTTGTCCAGGACCGTCGCACACAGGCCCTGGTTGGAGCTGGCCCTCGCAGCCGTGACTCTTCAGGACTTTGGGAGTTAGACTGGCTTCGTGTTCCTTCCGCCGCCATTTCATCCGCCAGTTCTTCTCCGGTCGTCGCCTCTGCTACCAGCTCCTTTCAGCAGTGGCATCATCATCTTGGTCACCTTTGTGACTCTCATCTGTCGTCATTAGTTCATCGTGGTCTTCTGGGATCTGTCTCAGGAGATGGGTCTTTACATTGTCAGGGTTGTAGGTTGCGTAAACAGATTCAGCTTTCCTATCCTACTAGCGTGTCTGTATCTCAGCGACCTTTTGATTTAGTTCATTCCGATGTTTGGGGTCCGACTCCTTTCGCTTCGAAAGGGGGCCATCGCTACTATATTTTATTCATCGATGATTTTTCTCGGTACACTTGGTTGTATTTTATGCGCTCTCGCAGTGAAGTGCTTTCCATATATCAGCGTTTTGCGGCCATGGTCCGTACTCAGTATTCTACCCCCATCCGTGTTTTTCGTGCTGACTCTGCTGGTGAGTATATCTTCCAGATGTTGCGAGGTGTTCTTGCTGAGCAGGGCACCCTTGCTCAGTTCTCCTGTCCTGGCACACATGCTCAGAATGGTGTTGCTGAGCGTAAGCATCGCCATCTTCTTGAGACCACTCGTGCTATGATGATTGCTTTTTCTCTCCCGCCGCATTTCTAGGCTGAGGCTGTCGCTACGTCGGCTTACCTCATCAATATTCAGCCTTCTGCCGCCTTGCAGGGTGGTATCCCTTTTGAGCGCCTATCTGGACAGTCTCTGGACTACTCCATGCTTCGCTTGTTTGGTTGTGTTTGCTATGTTCTCCTTGCTCCTCGTGAACGCACCAAACTGACCGCTCAGTCTGTTGAGTGTGTCTTTCTTGGATACAGTGATGAGCATAAGGGCTATCGTTGTTGGGACCCTGTTGGTCGTCGGATGCGTATCTCTCGTGATGTTACTTTTGATGAGACGCGTCCTTTCTATCCTTGTCCCACCTCTGGTACTTACCCGGTGGAAGATATCTCTTTTCTTCTCTTTCCTGACACACCTCCTTCTACCCCTATTGTGTCTTCTCCAGGATCTCATCCCCCTACTGTCTCTTCTTCGACATCGTCCTCCTTTGCTCCGTCTAGTTCTCCTAGTTCTCCTCGTTCTCCGGAGTCTTCCTCTACTATTCCCTCTTCTTCATCATCGTCTCCTGCGTCGTCTTCCTCTGATGATCTTTCCTCTACTCATCCTGTTCGTCAGCGTCGTGCCCCCAACCGTTACTCTCCTAGTCAATATGGTCTTTCTGTTGCCTCTGAGCCGACTTCTTATCGGGATGCTGAGCATCATCCTGAGTGGCAGCTGGCCATGGCTGAGGAGATTGTTGCGCTTGAGCGCACTGGCACCTGGGATCTTGTTTCCCCCCCTCCCGGTGTTCGTCCTATCATGTGTAAGTGGGTCTATAAGATTAAGACTCGCTCTGATGGATCTCTTGAGCGCTATAAAGCGAGTCTTGTGGCTCGTGGTTTTCAGCAGGAGCATGGTCGTGACTATGATGAGACATTTGCTCCTGTTCGTCACTGGTCTGTGTCCCAGCTTGATGTTCATAACGCCTTTCTCAATGGTGAGTTGAGTGAGGAGGTTTATATGCAGCCTCCTCCTGGGTATTCTGTTCTCGAGGGGATGGTTTGTCGTCTTCGACGTTCTATTTATGGCCTCAAACAGGCCCCTAGTGCCTGGTTTGAGCGCTTTGCTTCTGTAGTGACTGCTGCTGGTTTCTCCCCTAGTGCTCATGATCCAGCGTTGTTTGTTCACACTTCTTCTCATGGACGCACTCTTCTTCTTCTCTTTGTTGATGATATGATCATTACTGGTGATGATCCTGAGTATATTGCCTTTGTTAAGGCTCGTCTTCGTGATCAGTTTCTTATGACTGATCTTGGTCCTCTTCGATACTTTCTTGGGATTGAGGTTTCCTCCACTTCTGATGGCTTTTACATCTCTTAGGAAAAGTATATTCAGGATCTTCTTACTCGTGCTGCTCTTGGGGATGAGCGCACTGTTGAGACCCCTATGGAGCTTAATGTTAAGCTTCAACTTACTGATGGTGGTCCTCTTTCTGATCCGACGCGTTATCGTCATCTTGTTGGGAGTCTTGTTTATCTTGCTGTCACTCATCCTGACATCTCTTATCCTGTTCATATTCTGAGTCAGTTTGTTTCTGCTCCTACCACTGTTCACTATAGTCATCTTCTCCGTGTTCTTCGTTATCTTCGTGGTACGATCACTCGTCGCCTTTTCTTTCCTCGTTCCAGCTCCCTCCAGCTCCAGTGCTATTCGGACGCTACGTGGGTGAGTGATCCTTCAGATCGCCGTTCACTTTCTGCTTACTGTGTCTTTCTTGGTGGTATGCTCATTGCTTGGAAGACGAAGGAACAGACAGCGGTTTACCGTTCGAGTGTTGAGGCTGAGTTGCGTGCTATGGCCTTGTTGACTGCTGAGGTGACCTGGTTACGGTGGTTACTTGCGGATTTTGGGGTCTCTATTACCACACCCAGTCTCGTTTTGTTATTAGTGTTGCACGTGATCCGGTCAAGCGTGAGATTACCAAGCATATTGGTGTTGATGTTTTCTATACATGTGCTCAGGTGCAGGCTCAGGTTATTGCACTTCAGTATGTGCCTTCCGATTTACAGTTGGCGGATTTCTTCACGAAGGCACAGACCAGAGCGCAGCATGATTTCTTACTCTCCAAACTCAGTGTTGTGGATCCACCATGAGTTTGAGGGGGGGTGTTAGATGTATATATTTGTATATTGTATTTCCCCATATGTTAGGGGGCTTCCTGCATATTTGCCCTGTATCTGTACTATATATTGTGGCCTTTGGCCCCCAGAGGAATACAAGTTGCATATTCCTGACAGTTGTAGCCGACACGATTCTCAAAGCAGCCTAGAGGCAAGCCTGATGACAACGGTCGAATCTGCCGTTTTCCTTGAACCTGGCTTAGGAAAACAAAAAAAATGGCTCCTCGCTGCACGCGTGGGGAACAAGAGAGAGACACCGCGTCACATCGAGAACACACGCTAGAAATCCCCACACCGCCCACTCCTCTCCCTCTCCACTCTGCTTGTGCATTCGAATTTGTTCGCTCACTCCATCTTTGAAAATTTTGTGTGTCCACTGGCACATGTAGTAGATTTTTGGTACTACAAAACATGCACTATATGAAGCAAAGTTTGTACTTTCATCCAACTACCGGTGATTACCACTGTGCCAGTTGCAGTAATTTACTTGATAACCATGCATTTCTATCACTTTACATGCTTTGAAGATTGATGGCCTAGGGCAGGATGCTAACAAGGGCTCCAACAAGAGGGTGACAATAGGAATGCCGACCAATATAGGCCGTTGGGATGAGGGAGTGAACTCAACCTAGTTCTCCAAAGTGATGTTATCACCTGCTTTGGGATTGCTTCCTATCCCATATGCATTCAGG
The DNA here is from genome assembly GCA_916181665.1 of Avena sativa. Classification (NCBI taxonomy): domain Eukaryota; kingdom Viridiplantae; phylum Streptophyta; class Magnoliopsida; order Poales; family Poaceae; genus Avena; species Avena sativa. Next base: position 295,416,077 of record OV702296.1, read on the forward strand.
CCTTACTTGGACAATGTTACGAACAAGATCACCCTCAAGAAGACGACTATTTGTACATGGGACATTAGGATCAAAGATGTCAATGGGAAATCTTGCTTCGATCAAGGGTGGTCGACATTTGCTATGGCTCACAACCTCAAGATTGGGTACTTGCTGACCTTCGAGAAGATCCACCCAAAGGTGTTCAAGGTGGTCATCTATGACTATAGTCAAGCTGAGACGGTCAAGAGATGCCCTGACCACCTAGAAGCATTCCGGAGGATAGTCGATGAACAATGAGTTTTATCTACTACATCTTATTCTTAGGCAATGTCCTAAACTTTAGTTGTGCGTCCTATAGCGAACTATGTAGTGTTGTCACCGTCGGCGATGTATGATCTACTGTTATTGTTCTTGGTTCATCTGGTTGATAACCTCACCTCTCTCTACAAGATGTTACCATAGCACCAATGATGCAGACAACCAAACACGCTGCAAGCTGCATTAGCAGCCATGGTGTAGGCTACCAAACATCAGCAATCCTTCCTTAGATACATGCAAAAAAAACATATGCAGCCTAGGCCGAAGAATATATCCTAGAGGCTATTTTCGGCTGACCTGCTGGCCTTGGCATTGCTAGGACGTGCCGAAAAAGTGGTGTAGCCTACCAAATGGGATCATGCTCCATGCAATAACACTTGCATCAAACATCTCTCCTACTTGGAACTCAATATCATCTTTCTATAACGGTGAATGGTTGGGGTAATTAGATGTGTGGAATCGCATTGGCATCACATTGGCATGCATTGTGTGTCTTTCATTGCTCGTCTCTGAAACTCTGAACTTTTTTGCCAGCGTGTTTGGTTGGGGTAATTAGATGTGTGGAATGGGAGTTCAGTTGAGGGTATACGGGACTAAAAATTTGTTGTTTGAAGCTAGCTTTGCACATGGAGGATCGCTCCGCCCGCTGCCTGCTCTTCGTGTCAAACTCCCACATCTAAACACCTATTCTCTTTCCCTAAAACTGCTAAACACGCTGTGGAGATTGACACAACGAAAGGAGAGAAAAACAGAGAGCTAGCGAGAGATTTGGTGCCGCGTAAAACTTGGAATTTTCTGTTCTTTTTGTTCTTGCTATAAAGGACATTATTACATGCTGAATGAACTGAGCCAAGATCGGCATCTGCCACGCCATCCCACGGCCACTTCCATCTCGCGACTAACTGAACTTTAGCTGAAAGCTTGCTAACTAACTGAATGAACTGAGCCAAGAACCGGTCACAGCCTAGTGCAACCCGTTATAGCTGAGTTGATAGCATAAAACTACTACTTTGTATGTCAAATTTCTCATTTCATACCAGTCGCTCTCGAAATCGCAAAACAATACCATATTTGACTCTGATTGTAGCAATGTGCACTGATTGCACTCTGATAACGAATTGACACTGCCTAAGACGCGTGGGCCCACCTGTCAGGCTGACGTGGCAGCGTGAGACGGCGTGCCGTCTGCCGTTTTGCATGCAGGTCCTCAAGTTTTGATAGAAAATTGCGCAGAAGTCCCTGACACTATAAAACCTTCATAACTTTTAAATACGAATTCAAATGGACAAAGTTTAAATACGAAAAGTGCTCAGAATTGTTTAAATCTTTTTTTACAAATTTTATTTATTATTTTATATAATTAAAATATACAAAAATATAAAAATTATTTTATTAATTATAAGAAATTATTTTATTAATTATACAAAAACTTTGGAAATTCATAACTTTAACTATATAACTCCAAATAATATAAATAATATGTCTCAATTTATTAGAAAAATTCAAGGAATCCATTTCTTATATTTATATTATTTTGCCACGTGTCACATTCATCATCATCCCTTGTAGCCCGTAATCACCTTCCCGGTCGCAAGGTCTGTTGGCAATCGCAGCAAAGCTTCTCGATCCTCTGCTTCCCCGCAAATTCAATTAGCAGCACAACAGCTGCAGACTTACATCTCCTTCGTAGTCCCCGTCTGTCTCGCGCAAACAACCAAGGCGATCCCTCCAAAACCTTGGACCCCCATTGCAGGCGAACCAAATACTAATCCCTTCTTGTTCCCCTCCTCACTAAATCCATTCTTGTTTGCGCGCGCCTACCATCTGTCTTGCTTTAGCTAGTACGACAAGTACGTACAGGCAGCCGTACAGAAACTATGCGACCAGAGAGGCCATTGCTGCCGCCACTTCCACCGCTGCCCCCTCCGGCGCAATCGTCGCAGGACGCAGACATGGACTTGCCCGCCGGCAGGCTGCCGGACCCGGTGTTATCGCCCATACTGAAGCACTCGCTGTCGATACAGTCGCGGTCGCTGCGATCGGCGGCAGACGGAACGTCCTCTGTACACTTCGTGGCGGACTTCCGTTCGCGCTCCAGGCCCGAATCCACCTCGCCGTCCTTCGACAGCTTCCGCACCGCCCGGTCGAGGCCGCCCAGCGTCTCCCGGTCGTCCACGAGGCGATCAGCTTCCCAGCGTCTCGGTTCCCAGCGAGACCTCCGCGACGAGGACGCGCGGTTCGTTTACATCAACGACGCGCCGCGCACCAACGCGCCGCCCGCCGTGTTCCCCGACAACTCCGTGCACACCGCCAAGTACTCCATCCTCGCCTTCATCCCGCGCAACCTCTACGAGCAGTTTCGCAGGGTGGCCAACGTCTACTTCCTCATCCTGGCGATGCTGAATTTCAAAATATCCGAGAGGACGGATATGATTCATGCATTATAAATATAAGAAATGGATTCCTTGAATTTTTCTAATAAATTTAGACATATTATTTGGAGTTATATAGTTAAAGTTATGAATTTCCAAAGTTTTTGTATAATTAATAAAATAATTTCTTATAATTAATAAAATAATTTTTAAATTTTTGTATATTTTAATTATATAAAATATATAAATAAAGTTTGTAAAAAAAGATTCAAACAATTCTGCCCATTTTTTGTATTTAAACTTTTTCCATTTGAATTCGTATTCAAAAGTTACGAAGGTTTTAATAGTGTCAAGGACTTCTGCGCAATTTTCTATCAAAACTTGAGGACCTGCATGCAAAACGGCAGACGGTACGCCGTCTCACACTGCCACGTCAGCCTGACAGGTGGGCCCGCGCGTCTTAAGCAGTGTCAATTCGTTATCAGAGTGCAATCAGTGCACATTGCTACAATCAGAATCAAATGTGGTATCGTTTTGCGATTTCAAGAGCGACTCGTATGAAATGGGAAATTTGACATACAAAGTGGTAATTTTATGCTATCAACTCGTTATAGCTTGATCTACTATAACCGAAGAACTTGTGAATAAGCTAAACAGTCCAGGAAACTTCTGAAGATACAACTCGTTGTACATTATTTCCATGATCAAATGAACATATATTTTCAATCCGTGGACTTCTATTGGATGTTGTTTTAATAGCATTGTGTTTCAATAACTATATGAAAAAATTCCACATATAAATAATCAAACAGATCAGGAAGAATCTAATATATTTCCATACATTCGCATGCCTAGCGCAAAAATGTATTAAATGTTTTCAATCCTCGTATTTTTGTTCAGTAAAAAAATTAAAGATTTAATTCACCCTAAAATGAGATTTATTATACCCCTCCCCCTCCCCACACCAGATAAGCGGACAGTGCAGATAGGTATCCCGTGTCAATCCCAGGACCCACTTCCTCATCGGAGGCACGCCCCCTCCTGGCGGAGAACGTCACGGTCTCGTGTACTCTTTGGCCGAGGCACAATTAGCTCCTACGTTCTTTAAAAACAGGATAATATTTAGACATGCACATAATCTCTAAGTTTATATTTGACACTTATTCATACATGATTTTTTTAAAAAAATATGATTAATAATAGAAAAATATGAGTAATATGTTGATGTTATTTCCATCAAAGTAATATTAGTTATGTTTTTCATATATAGAGTCAAAATAAGAGAAGTTTGAGTGCATGATTTCTAAAAAAAATATGAGTAATATGTTGATGTTATTTCCATCAAAGTAAATTAGTTATGTTTTTCATATATATAGTCAAAATAACAGAAGTTTGAGTGCATGCTTTCTAGGACCTCAACTAGTTTGCAATGGAGGTTGTGTCATTTAATCGGAACGTGAAGTGTGTGTTTTCTCTGAGTATCTTACTTGTTCCTTTAGCACACATATAGTATGCATTATTTCACTTTATAAACATGAGCAATTGATTCAAGCAAACTATTATGTACATGCATCGGACGTAGGTGGAGGATACAAGCAACACATGAGCAATCAATAAGAGCAACTCTCTTTTGTCCTCTTAACAACATTTAATATGCATACCCATATAGGTTTGTTTGTGAGTGTAGTGTTAGTGTTCTTATTCAGGTCTTCTCTTCATGCCTTCTCCCTTTTATCATCATAACTTTTAGTGGTGAGTCATGGTCTATCGCCCCCCATCTAGTAGCATGCTCAGGAATGTAGAATTTGAAAATGGGGTTGGGATGCCAAGGGAAAGATGGTCAAACGTGCAAGTTCCACTATAGATCTTCTTCATGATGTTGCTCCAGTCGAGGGTGAATGAATTGAGCTCACTATAGGTTAAGTGGTGGTTAACAAGTTTTGCAGGGAAGGAGCCTTGCTAAACTATCATTAAGAACAAAGGTGAGAGATCATGGCATGATTTGAACCCTAGTCTACCAGTACATGCCCAACCACTCGGCTACAACCCGTCCATGGAGGAGTTGGTTCATAATTACCTGCATTGTGCAAGTATGCCTATGAACTATGAGTAACAAGCCTGACCAGCCCAATTAAGCATCCTTAGGATTGCCTAGGCTATGTAGAAGCAAAAAAGTTTAATGTATGATTAGGCTTGTGAACCAATGATAGTTAACCTGTCCGACATCAAGTTAACATGAGTCACATGATTCCATAGTCTAAACATATGAAATGGAAGAGATGCCTTCTCACTATGACCAATGAAACAAGAAACAACACAACAAAGAAAAAATAATACCAATCAAACATAAAGTCCTCTAAGACCACACACCCCAATCACAGCGGTGAAGCCATTGCGAACTAAATCACAAACTCAACATGGGAAACATGTCAATAAACAAATATCACACAATTATCAACCACCCCTAGCATATTTAGCATCATGGAGAGGAGAGAACACAATAACAAAAACATCATAGATATGAACATATATTAAGCCTTTTTACTAAGTTATTTAACTAACATATTCTAGCGTCGAACATCTATCAAGTGACCCCTTAGAATAGGTAGAGAAGAGGGGTAAAGTATAACAAACACACATCTGATTGCTTATGGATCTATATGGAATTGATCAATCACCATATGGTAGTTAAGAAATTTCACAAAATACATGGATAGGAGGAACAATGTGGCATAATAGGAAACACCATGTTAACGTGTTGTAGGAAAATTGCTACATGTACAAACCATTTTATTATGACATGGTATCCCACACACCATTAGATACCCTCATTCCCCTATGGTTTGAAATGCTCCTCCGTGGTGATGATAATCCAATGGAAGGAAATGATTTTGTGGAACTATGTAGCCTTTGCTAGGTGTGCTCTTGTTAAAACTACGGACACGGTTGTAAGTTTCCCTTGAGCAATTTTGTGAGATATGATTTGGGATGAAGATGCATAAGATAGTTGTTCTAAAATTGATGTTGTTTTCTCCTAAAATTCATATTTTTATAATTATTTAACCATCATCATTAAAAGTTTAGGAATAAGTGAATGATATATATGTATAATCGATTTTGGAAGCTTGCTCTTCAAAATAACAAATCTAATGCTAGAGGGTTTAGAGTCGGGACATGTAAATCAAAGATATTACTCCCTGACGTTATGACAACATGCTAACTTTTATATTGGTTGTGATGACGTTTTATATTACATGGCGAAGGGAGTCTGTTTGAATGCACAGAAGTGGGAGCACAAAGTGAGACAAAAAATCACATACACCTATAAGCAAAAGGGTAGAAATTAGAGAGTGTGCATATTTTATAATTTTTTGACATAAAATGCTCGCTTGGGGCCAACTGATTAGATAATGTGCTCACAACATTTGGACCACGAGGGGATTATTAAAGCCAAAATTGAATATGAGATCATTAAAGCCAAAATTGAATTAAACCTGACAAGGAAGATGCATCGTTATCTATTTTTTATGCATACTCCTCCCTGCCGGAGATGCATCGTCTAACTAATCCTGCTGTGACGAAAAACAAAAAAAAATATCCCTCCTAACAATAATGACCACTGACCTACTGTTGCATGATCTGTGTCACTTACAGAACCAAAAGCTGGAGGAATCAATCAAGAGGCTATTGCTTTTTTAGAAAAAAGTCCAAAGGCCTGATGTTACGCCTAGAACTGTGAAACACATACATAGTGCTAAACCAGCTGAAGTACAAAACTGCACACTCACAAGAATAAGGCCTATCGGAGGAGCTACAAACTGAAATGCGAAACTGGCGGCGACCATTATGTTGAAATTTGTGAGTTTTGGACTGCTGGTCCATTAGACAAATTCTGAAATTCTCTTTGGCTCACTTGTGTATGACAGCATATGGTTGTGCTAGTGGTGCTAAATTTTAGTGCCACATTGCTAGTGGAAGGGGAGTTGGACCACCTTATATAGTAGAGTGTTGCACCACTCACTGAGGTGTGACAAGGAGAGAAGCCTTCACGCACTACTCCTCCGACGCTTAACTACCTCGTTTCTTTAGAATCTATTTCCGCAAAGCAATTTTTATATCGTTGTCAATACTATGATATCAATCATGTTATCTCTTATATCATCATATCACATGTTTGTATTTTTTGAAATTATAAATAATTATTTAAGTAAACAACAATGAATAAGTAAAAATATTATTGAATTCAAATAAAAATATAATATTTTTTTGTATTTTTCTATTTAATATAGAATAATTAATATCTTTAATCTGTAAATCGGAATTCGATAAATAATATGTCTAAATTGATTAGAAAAATGAGAGGAATCCAAATATTATATCAATATCAACTTATCACAAACTATGCCAAAATTCTTACCATAATTTCATTTGCCCGTTTAAAATAGCACGCATAAAGATTCTTAGCTCGGGGCTGAGACTCGCTAAACTTGAAGTGGATATATGATGAAGCAGCATATTATGAACCTAAAAATGATTTTTGTTAAAATTCATGAGCATCGGATCATGTACCTGTAGTTCATATCTGACCCACTTCCTATCGATTCGACAAAAAATTGTCTTTTTACCAGGGATAGAAAGAAAGGTTTGAAATCCCCCTGTTATGACATCATCCATGTAAGGTGGTCTAATATTTTTGAAAAATGTGGTGGTAGCATTTTGAATTGGCCATTTGGTGGTTGCTTCACAAAACCACCTGTTTTTTGCACTCGGAAAATGAAAAATAGCTTTTTGGTGTGACGAAAAGGAAAACTTCATCCTAAAACATGTTTGTCAACCCATGATGCACATGTATGCACAATGTGAACATATTATCACAAACTATGCCTTGATTGTAGCCATAACATTGGTTATTTGACCCGAAAGCCAAGAAACCTCGAACGAGATAGGTCATTTTGTGAAGGTTTTTTGAGACATAATCAATATACCACTAACTATGTAATATAATATGACACCACGCGAAGGTTTCGTATTGTTTGGATCGTTTTTGAATTTCTTATGTCTGTTTTAAACTATCATTAAACTTTGTCGAAGGGCGGGCAAGAAGATTCTTAGCTCGGGGCTGAGACTCGCTAAACTTGAATGGATCTATGATGAAGCAGAATATTGTGAACCTAAAAATGATTTTTTTAAAAAATCATGAGCATCGAATCATATACCTATAGTTCATATCTGACCCACTTCCTACCGATTCAGCAGAAATTTGTCCTTTTCATCAGGGATAGACAGAAAGGTTTGAGATCCCCTGTTAGGATATTATCCATGTAAGGTGGTCTAGTATTTTTTAAAAATATAGTGGTAGCATTTTGAATTAGCCATTTGGTGGTTGCTTCACAAAACCGCCTGTTTTTTACACTCGGAAAATAGAAAATGCCTTTTTGGTACGACGAAAAGGAAAACTTCCTCCTAAAACATTGTTCACCATCCTATGATGCACATGTATGCACTATATGGACATATTATCACAAAATATGCCTTCATTCTAGCCATAACATTGTTCATTTAATCCGAAAGCCAAAAAACTTAGAACGAGATAGGTCATTTTGTGAAGGTTTTTTTGAGACATAATCAATACACAAAGTTTAATATTTTTCCTTCTAATTATGTCACATAATATGACACCATGCGAAGGTTTTACATTGTTTGGATAGTTTTTGAATTTCTTATGTCCGTTTTAAACTATTGTTAAATTTTGTCAAAGGGCGCACGGGCATGAAGATTCTTAGCTCGGGGCTGAGACTCGCTAAACTTGAAGTGGATCTCTGATGAAACAGCATATTGTGAACCTAAAAATGATTTTTATAAAAAATAATGAGCATCCGATGATGTAACTGTAGTTCATACCTGACCCACTTCATACCGATTCAGCAGGAATTTGTCTTTTTCATATGGGATAGATGGAAAGGTTTGAGATCCCCCTGTTAGGAAATTTTCCATGTAAGGTAGTATAGTATTTTTAAAAAATGTGGTGGTAGCATTTTGAACTATCCATTTGGTGGTTGCTTCACAAAACCGCCCGTTTTTGCACTCAGAAAATGGAAAATGTCTTTTTGATACGACGAAAAAGAAAACTTCCTCCTAAAACATTGTTCGCCATCCCATGATACATATGTATGCATAATATGGACACATTATCACAAATTATGCCTTTATTCTAGCCATAACATTGGTCATTTGACCCGAAAGTCAAGAAACCTCGAACGAGATAGGTCATTTTATGGAGGTTTTTTGAGACATAATTAATATACCAAGTTTGATATTTTTCATTCTAACTATGTCACATAATAAGACACCACGCGAAGGTTTCGCATTGTTTGGATCATTCTTGAATTTCTTATGTCCGTTTTAAACTATCGTTAAACTTTGTCGAAGAGCGGGCATGAAGATTCATAGCTCGGGGCTGAGACTCGTTAAACTTGAAGTGGATCTCTGATGAAACAACATATTGTGAATCTAAAAATGATTTTTGTAAAAAATCATGAGCATCCGATCATGTACCTATTGTTCATATATGTCCACTTTCTACCAATTCGGCAGAAATTTGTCTTTTTCATCAGGGATAGACGGAAAGGTTTGAGATACCCCTTTTAAGATATTGTCCATTTAAGGTGGTCTAGTATTTTTGAAAAATATGGTGGTATCATTTTGAACTAGCCATTTGGTGGTTGCTTCACAAAACCGCATGTTTTTTGCACTTGGAAAATGGAAAATGTCTTTTTGGTACGATAAAAAGGAAAACTTTCTCCTGAAACATTGTTCGTCATCCCATGATGCGCATGTATGTATAATATAGACATATTATTATAAACTATACCTTCATTCTAGTCATAACATTGGTCATTTGATCCGAAAGCCGGAAAACCTCAAATGAGATAGGTCATTTTGTGAATGTTTTTTTGAGACATAATCAATATACTAAGTTTGATATTTTTCATTCTAACTATGTCACATAATATGACACCACGCAAAGGTTTCACATTTTTTGGATCATTTTTAAATTTTAGTGCTCGTTTTAAACTATATATAACGTTTTATGTTTCACTTAATTTTTATGTACAAATGTAAAATATTTAAGTGTAGATAGATAGATCTTATTTTTATGCAAATTTTGATATATTATTTGTATTTTTCTGAATTAGAATAATTTAGTTATGATTTTTCAAAAATTAATGTGATAAAAGAAAAAATAGCTATGGCTAAAATTAAATGGAAGAAAATCTGGAGGCTTACGCCGACGCCGTTGGCACATACCAACCAATTTTTTCCAAAGAGCTATGCCGACGGCCAGGCCGTCGGTACAGCCTGGCTATCTAATGCCATTTCCATCGCCGTGTCTGAATGGGGGCTACGCCAAGGGTTATACGTACGCCGAAGGCCACCATCGGCAAAAACCTCTCTACTACGTCGACGGCAGCGCACGCGAGGGCTACCCTCGGCACCGTCATCTACGCCGACGGCCGTCCCTACGCCGACGGCCAGGCTGAGCGGCTGGCCGAGGGAGGACGCTACGTCAACGGCCTCGACATTTGGCTGTCGGCATAGCCAGATTCTCCTGTAGTGACTGGACTACCTCCTAGGCGCACGTGTGAACATCTTATTCTTCTTATTAGGATTTAATTAGTAGGTTAATTAAATAATAATTATCCATATGTCGGTTGGTTTGTGAACCGACTCTCCTCATCCCTCCTCGTACGCATCCGTTTCCCTTGTATAAATAGGTTGATCACAATGGAATAAAACATCAGTTGAACTATTTGCTATTTGTCTCTCCCTCTCTCGATTTCTTCTAACACGTTATCAGCACGAATAGCCTTACCCAGGAGCACTCTAACGATAGCACACGCGAGAGCAATTCTCAGGAAAAGATCGATGGGAAGAAAGCCAAAAGGTAAGAACAGATGTAGTGGTTTTGGAAAATGATTCCAATCCCCTTGGGATCCTGGGTTCCCATCGTCCGGGTAGTGCGTCGCGTGGATAGGCAGCAGGCGCACGGGCACACCACGTCTTGGGGTGGCCCCACACACCTTATCTCCTCGATCTCTCTTCCTTCTTTTCCTCTCCCATCTAATTCTGCAGCCAGGCGTCCCCGGCCGCCGCACCATGGCGACCCACCTCGCGCCGCTGCGCCATGGTGCCCTCACCTCGCGCGGCTGCTCTGGCTCTCCTCCCTCATGACCTTTCAAGACGACCTGCGAACCTCTCTCAACCTCACGGACTCCTTCTCGAGATGGACGCCATGGCCGCCGTCCGAGGCCTCCACGTCCACCTCGACTCCATGCGCGCCTTCCTGCAAGAGCTTCGACCCCGACCTCCTCGAGATCTAGCCCTACTTCGCCATCCGCTTCAGCCCAACTCTGACCTGATTTGCGCCCTACGCTGTGGTTCCCGACGCCTGCTGCACGAGCGAGGTGCTGCAAGGGGCAGGTTGTGCTGCTGTCGAGGGCTACACCTCCGTGCCCTTGAGCACAATCTCCGGCGTTGCTACTAGCGTCTCCGGCGATGCTACCTTTAGGCGTCGATGCTACAAAGGCTAGCCTCCCGATTTTGCTACATTGATACATTTTTTTTGCTATCTCTTTTTTTTGTTTTGCTACAATATCGTAAAATTATTGCTACAAGTTCTTCGGCGAGGTCTTTCGGCTAAAGTCTTCAACCATGTATCTAGCAAAGTCAATTTTTTGCTACATTAGAAGAATTTTGTTGCTACAACTGTTTTGTGGTTTTGCTACAACAGTGTCAACTATTTGCTACAAGGTCTCCGACGAGAATCACCGGCGAGTTTTTCCGATGATGTCTCCGACGAAGTCGGTTTTGCTACATTAGCACAATTTTTTTGCTGCATGGTCTCCGACGAGGTCTCCGGCGAGGTCTCCGGCGAGACGTTCTATTTATGAAACGGACCGTTTTTTGCTTCGGAAGCAAAAGCGAGGACATATGTAGCAAAAGCGGCATGTTTTGCAGCAAAACGCGGGATTTTGAGCTATTTACGGGACACGTGGCGCAGGGGACCAGGACGATGGGAAGCCCCCATCGTCCGGGGGACGCCTAGCGCGGTCCAGTGGTTTTTGTCCCTGTTCTTCTGCCGGATCCTTCGTGACGATGGCCGGCGTGTCCGTTCGTTGCTCGCTGCCGCATGAGCGGTCTCGGAGGAGGACACCGCTTCGACGATCGGCGCTACGGTGTGGGTGGCTACATCGGCCACCACAACAGCGCCGGTGGATACCGTGCGCCGTTCCCGCGGCGTGGGCGTCCGCTCCACCAGCGTTGCGACCGGCGACGCCGCAGCCCAGCACCGTGGTCGTCGAAGCCAGCGTCGTGGTGCCGCGCCTGCCATCTCCGACCCTAGCGGTCGTCGAGATAGAGGGCGATGCCCTCGCCTTCGTGTCCGCGCCGACCGGAGCCTCCATCTCCTCCTCCGGCGTGAGGACCTTGACGAGCGCCCTCGCGGCGCCTCTGTCCTCGCCGCGCGCGGATATCTACGAGCCTCGCCTGTCGTCCCCAACTCCATCCACACCACCCCCTTCACCGCGAGCAAGTCCCCGCTGCCGCCTCTTGGCTCTCGGCCTCCCGCTGGCTAGACCATCGGCGGAGTTGCCAACGAGCAGCCGCGGCCGTCGCGCTACCATCCGGAGCCCGGCCGCACACGGACTCGCAAACGGCGTCGCCCCGGGGACCCGGCTCCCTGGGGAATTCTTCGACGAGGAAGGGGGGCAGCGGGGGCGCTGCTCTCCGCTGGTGAAGTCCGCTGCGGCGGCACGGAAGGAGGGACGTGCGGCCAGCCGCCATGGCTGCTGTGGAGGTGGAGGTCGTGCATGAGGTGTGTGTGTGTGGGGGGGGGGGGGGGGGGTCAACGACCACCGACCGCCCCACGACGCCTTATCCTCTGGTCCTGGATGGGCCGGCACAATTTGCCACGTTTCCGCTTGCAAAGGCCCACACGTCCACTAATTTGTTCAGGACGTATTTTTTTCTCTCACAAGCTCTAGTCTAATTTAATTTCAGTATTAGACTAAGTTTAATTGCAGTATTTTTTTAGTACTGGTAAATTTGTAGAATACTAATGTATTCCAAAACTATTTTGTGGTGTAATATATATTTCCATGTGCCCACATGTTGAGATTAATTACACCCATTGTTTGCAATTGAGATTTTAATTTCTTGCAAATAACAATTGATTCGTCTTAATTGAGCCATTTTTTGTTCAATACGAGCAAGAATCGAATGTGTAAAAATCTAAGTGACTTCTTCAAGTTGATGTTTTGGGATCAAGGATAGTGCACATATCTACTGTATGCATGGAAGATTATCTCCACTACCGTAATTACTTCAACAAGTGATCCCCCATACATTTTATTAAGTTATGACATAAGGTACTAAAAACATGAGTATCTACTTATTTCATCAGATTATACTCTCTAGTGCTGAGAGATGGACCCCGAAATTTCTTTTTGGGGAGTATCTACAATGTGTCAAAATTAAAAATTTGAAGTTCGCACTAATGATTTCGAGCCCACTTCTCGAAGTCATCATTAATTTTGCAATGTTTCATTACAACATAACCATGATGGTTTTTGGTTTACCATGCGTAAATTAATAATCTTTGGTTTAACCATGATGGTAATCGATGGCCGAAAAAGAGAGTTCGATTCATTCGACCTCGATAGCCACAACTACCTTATCTGGGCCATGGACATCAAGATTGCCATTGCGTCTCGTGGAATAGTGCATGCCATCTAGAACCCGGAGGACCCCCTTCCGGCTAGATTCGCACCGCTAAGAGAAGAGCAGAAATATGTTGTCTTGTACATTATAAGGCACCATATCCACCTGAAACTTAAGTCCAAGTATTTGGTGGAGGAATTCCCATTTACTTTGTTTCAGGCCCTCAAAACGAGGTATGAAAAACAGAAGGCAGTTGTCCTGCCTAAATCACTTCATGATTGGACTCATCTTCGATTCCAGGACTTCAAGTCTGTCGGGGATTACAATCATGAAGTTCATAAGATAAGTTCAAAATTGCGCTTTTGCGAGAAGGAACCTACATATGCAGAAAAGATAGAAAAAACTCTATCCACTATGCTCCCATCTGAAAGGCTCCACCAGCAGCAATACCGTGCTCATGACTACTAGGTCTAAGAATGTCTCTTAGCGCTCGGTTGGTTCCCAACCTTTGCCGGAAGTTCATATGAATGTCACGAACGGAAAAAAGTTTGATGGTGCCTTCAACGGCAATCAATCGAACTTCAAGGGTAAGCGTATGCGCAACCAGAACTAAAAGCCTCGAAACTCAGACCATGGAAAAGGCACCGCAAAGCCCGGTTGCTTCCCAACGTTTGCCGGAAGTTCATATGAATGACAAAACTAGGCTTTATGACAAGTATGGATGCTACGCGCACCCTAATAACAAGTGCAATACCCCAAAGCATCTGGAAATTCTCTACCAGCAATCCCAAGTACAGTAAGTACCTCAAGGGAAAAGGTTTGAAACTAACTTCAACCTTCATCTGAATGGCACGAATGGAGCTGGTTGTTCGCGAGATGTTTCTCTCGGACCTAGCAACACCATGACTCTCCAGCCGTCAGAGGACTCTATGAGCACGGAAGACATGATCGTTGAGTATACCTCAAACGACATGTTTGGAGACTTCAACTAGTCCCACTATCTATTTTAGTCATGTCCATTTGTAATGTTGTAATAGAACATAACTATTGTTGTCACAGTATATTGTATCAGCACTCTGATATAAATAAGATTGTATATAATCTATATATTTAAGAAAAGATTTCCATAGCGAAAATCCTTCAACTCGATATATAGATTTCTACGTGGGTAGTCCGATGGATGAGGAACAAGTATTTGAAAAATACCCTCTCTATTGTTTGGAACGTACTACATGTGCATCCCACCCGTAGCACATGTTGCATACAAAGCAATTCTATTGGTCACAAGTTGCATGAGTCAAATTCCCTCGGTCATCAGACTTTGTGTGCACATTGTGCAACACAGGGAAGCTAATTTTGACGCATTCACACCTCAAAATACAAGTTGGACCGCTTCAGTTCCTTGAACACATCCAGGGAGACATTTGTTATTCCCCAACCATTGTGTGGATCTTTTAAGGTATTCTTCATGGTTCTTAATTATGCATCTATAAGATGCTCATACATGTGTTTTATGTCCACGTGGAACCATGCATTTACCATGATAATAAGGGAAGTAATCTAGTTACAGACCCATTATCGAGAAAGTAGAATTTGACAAATTCGCAAGGAAAATGTTGCAGAATTATCCTCATGTGCCTTCAATGAATATTGCATGTCCATGCGGATTAAAGTTCATCACTCTATCTGATACATCCACACTCATAATGGTTTGGTTGAATCCCTGATTAAGAGGATCAAACTCATTGCATGACTTTTGTCGATGAAATGCACTACCAACTTTACGTTGGAGTCATGCAGTTTTACACGCTGCTGACTGACTAACTGTATATAGCAGTACTTCCCCTCTGCAATTGATGCAATTGATACGTGGAAATCCTCCGAGCATTTCCCATCTGCGTAAATTCGGAAGCGCTTCACACTTACCGATCTCACCACCACAACATACATTAAAAGGGCCCATGAACTAGGAATCAATGTGGGGTACACATCTTCGTTGATCACAAAGTACCTGGAACCCTTCTTGCGGGATCCATTCATTGCCTAGTATGTTGATTGCTATATCCAAGAATGTATTATTTTCAGGGCATTAGGGGGAGAATTTAAGTACTACATAGAATGCCAGGAAATCAATTGGGACTACACGTTCCACCATAAATTCACGTATACAAGATTTTGAACTATACGTTCAACAATCACACATTTGCAACATATTGCAAATAACATGCCAAAACCAATTATTGATCTAAAGGTGTTATAAAATCCTATAACCCGGCTAGAAATGCACCTGAAAGAGTGGAGGTACCAATAAAAACCACTCAACTCCCCATTTCTGAAGAGGGGGAGTAGTACAGCCTCTAACCAGGATCGAGCTTCTTGCATGCAACGAAGGAAATTGAGGAGAAATCCTCTAAGTCAGTAAATGCACGTTAACCTAGCGTTACCAAACACCATATGGGTAGTATACACCCAGTAGAAGGGAAACCTCCACAACCCTAGCTTCATCTTGCGCACACTGACTAGGACATCGGAACACCCGGACTGACGCGTATTGGGAAAAAACGAAGATTCATCATGGGTGCATGAGATTTTCTTCAACAATATTAATTCTGGAGAATCATATAACCAAGACTACAATTGTCGACAAACATTCTCTTGTATGATTGTAAACATCCTTCAAATGATTCAGATCCAAAGACCATGGCCATGGAAGAGTGTAAACCACTCGCTCGGACTGAAACAAACAAAGGATGCAATCCAAGAAGAGTTAGCCTTGCTCTTCAAAATGAATTCCCTATACATGGGATTCTATATGTTCTCTTCCAAAAACGGAATGAGAACAACAAGGTGGTGAGAACACAAGGCTTGTAGCATAAGGTCGGGTTTTCGCGGATATCCGAGACCTACTCTCCAGACATGATTCGAATCCTCAAAATTTTCCGATAATTATATCATTGGTAGTAAAAAATCATCTATCTATGCAGTTGATAGATGTAGTGACTACATTTCATGTGGATCACTAGATTTGGACATGTATGGTTTCCGATGGAATCTCTATCCAAATCGAAATGTAAATGCAACATGCATTGTGTAAAATCAATGAGTCATTACATGGCTTATTGTTGTCGGTATATTTTGGTACAACCGACATAGTGATTTCCTTATACACAAGAAATACTCCTACAATGATGATTACACATGTGTGTTTGTCATGCTCAAGGATTACTCCTACAATGACGAAGCACATGATCATCTAAAAGGTGGAATTTGAGATGAAGGATTTGGATAAAACCAATTAGTGCTTGTGAGTAATACTTGAGCACCTTCACTCGAGTATTATGGTACACCAAGTTGGCCATATCAGAAAATATTGGATAAAACTTAATATGGACAAGTCATATCCATCTCCCATGCCGGTTGATTGATCTGTTGACGTAGAGAAAGATTCACTCAAACCACAGGATGATGTAGAAGGGCTGTTGGGACTTGAAGTTCCATATCCCAATGCCATTGGACCCACCAATACAATTGGTTGGAAATCAAGAATATCTTTCGATATCTCCAAGGCACCACACATTATTTGACATGTTCATGTAATTTCAGAGAAATCTAAACTTCAATATCATCAGAATACACTGATGTTGGCTACTTAAATGATCCCCATAATGTGTACCTACATGATAGAAGTGTCACTCCATGGATGTCTTCGAAATAGATTTTGGTGACTATACCTACCAATCATTCTGAAATACAAAGCCACATTGCCATGTGTAGCTTTACAGAATGATAAACCACATACATGAGTCATGTGGTATTGGTTCTCTTGAATCATCGACCATTATCTATACAGATAATGTTTCTTGTGTTACATAGATGCAAATAGGATACATCGAGAGCAATATCACTAAGCATATTGCCTATAAATTGTTTTATCTCCATGAACTCCAGAAGAGTCAGGAAATAAACGTCTTGTGAGTCAAATCATGTGATAACCTCGCTGATCTATTCATGAAGTCTCTACCAATTTTCATATTCCATAAATATTTTTATGGAATTGGTATTTGACGGCTTCAAGATTTACTAGAATCAGGGAGAGTATCTCCCTGGACTACTCCTGTTCAAAGCATCATATTACACTCTTTTTCCCTTTATGAGTTTACTATACAGGTTCTCATTAAGGTTTTTAATGAGTTAATATCAACACAAGAGCATATGTCATACTTTCTTTTTCCCCCACCGGGGTTTTTTGGAAAGTATACACGACATATATATTGTCCTCTAAACTCTATAGGTTTTTCCCTTTTACAAGGTTTTTCTCATATGGAGTAACACAGAGGCAATAATTATTATATGCTGTATCATTTTCTTCTTATTTCTCACTGGGTTTGAATGAGTTTTAACAACATATCTAACCATTATATGTTGCACCATTTTCTCCTTATTTTTCCTGGGTTTAAAGGAGTTTTAGCAATATATTATACACACTACTCGCATTTTTCCCACAGGGTTTTTGGAGAAGATGATTCCAAAGATGATCGATCGCAAGGACAAGGAAGGATTAGGGGAAGTGTTAGGATTTAATTAATAGGTTAATTAAATAATAATCCTCCCTATGTCGGTTGGTTTGTCAACCGACTCTCCTCATGCCTCCTCGTACGGATGCGTCCCATATACGCGTCCGTTCCCCTTGTATAAATAGGTTGATCATAATAAAATAAAACATCAGTTGAATCATTTGCTATTTGTCTCTCCCTCTCCCTCGATTTCTTCTAACACTTCTCATTCAAGTATTATGTTCAGTTTCATTTTACAAGTCAAGAAGGCTAAAATTAAAGCTATCGTCTCCCACTCCCAGACGGCAAACGATTGGATAAGCTATAGCTCGGACAATCTTTATTCCTTCTTAACTTCTAAGCATGGAAGTGCTTCTGCATAGCTACCTGTATGTGAGGAGCTTCTAAACGAACCGCCAGGACTAAACTCTCGGGATCTCGCGAGACAATTGCTAATCATGTTTTCCCGACGTCTATCAAATTGTTAGCTACTACCTCCGTTCTAGTTTATAAGGCAAATACATATTTTAAAAAATAGTTTAATAATAAATTTGGTCAAAAATATACAAACTATATTTAACAAAAAATATACCATTAGATTTATATTTAAAATACGCTTTCGATGGTATAATTTTTGTGACATATGATTCATATATTATTGACCAAATTTACGGTTAAACTATTTTCTCAAAATACACATTAGCCCTATAATTCGGAATGGATGGATTACGTCGATTGAGTCATTTACCCTTGTCAACACTAGTCCTGTATAGTTATCTATTTCAAAATATTAGATTTCTGTGTCGGTTTAAAATTTTATACTTTGTTAGACTAATCACCATTTTTTCACGGACTTGCAACCATTAACCATGTTATTTTGGTCAATCATACCAACATTTCAAGATACCGGCAATTATACTTACTTTTATCATGGTTACTTCCACTATGTTTAGAAGCCGAACAAATGTCTTAGGAATGGATATTTCTTTCGCCCTAAGCTCGGCTAGCAATATTTCCTCTTATGCTCTATTGTCGACAGCATCATACTTGATTTTTTTTCCTTATGCAACTATAACCGGTGAAGTTCACTACTGTGTAGCAGACATTATTGAAATAAACCAACCCATTTGGTCGAGTTATTACCTATTTTCCTACTTCTTCTTATCCTACTATGTGAACCTTATATATATATGCATGTGTCATGTGTGAACGTGTAGACAAAGGAACACAAGGAGTAAGGCAAAGCCTCACTGAGTAGCCTTAGCAGTGTTGTATTGTTGAGTCTTCTGCATAATTTCCTTGCCGTTTGAATTAGCTTTAGAGTAAGGTGTAAAACACTACTAATCCAATCATATGTCCCATGTAAATGTAAATGACAGAAAACCAGGGGTATGAGGCTAGGAGGCATCTGGAAAGGAAAATTAGGAAATGAAGATTTAGTGTCAAGTCTGTGCAAAATTTATGGTGCATGGGGCAAATGAGAGAACATGGCTCACTAATCACGTAGAAACAACTCACTACAGAAATGGACGGCTACACCGACAGCCAAACATCGGGACCGTGATCAGGCCAGCCCCCCCCCCCCCCCCCCCAAGCAGCCGTCGGCGTAGAATATGCTACGCCCACGGCTTCCCTCGGCGTAGCTATTTTCCTTTTACCTCATTAATCTTTGAAAAATCATAACTAAATCATTCTAATTTGAAAAAAATACAAATAATATATCAAAATTTGCAGAAAAATAAGATCTATCTATCTACACTCAAATATTACACATTTGTAAATAAAAATTAAGTGAAACATAAAACATTATATATAGTTTCAAACGGGCATAAGAAATTCAAAAACGATCCAAACAATGCGAAACCTTCGCATGGTGTCATATTATGTGACATAGTTAGAAGCAAAAATATCAAACTTGGTATATTGATTATATTTCAAAAAAACCTTCACAAAATGACCTATCTCATTCGAGGTTTCCTGGCTTTTGAGTCAAATGACCAATGTTATGGCTAGAATCAAGGCATAGTTTGTGATATGTTGATATGAATATCATATTTGGATTTCTCTTATTTTTTTCATCAATTTAGACATATTATTTGTCGAATTCCGATTTACGAATTTAATATTAATTATTCCATATTAAATAGAAAAATACAACAAAATAATTATATTTTTATTTGAATTCAATAATATTTTTACTTATTTATTGTTGTTTACTTAAATAATTGTTTGTAATTTCAAAAAAATACAAACATGTGACATGATGATATAAGAGTTAATAGGATTGATATCATATTATTGACAATAAGGTATAAATTGTTTTGCGGAAACAGATTCTGAAGGAACGGAGAAGTTAAGCATGCTGGGGGTGGAGTAGCGAGGATGGGTGACCGATCAGGAAGTTTGACCAAGACCGCAATTTGATTAAAGATTAAGTGTAATTAGCGTTACAAATGTTCCAAGTAAGAGATTATCAAGTCAAACAATTCAAAGATTAAAAAAAAGTTGAGAAAAAATGAAAAAACAATTAACTTCTTTTGAAATTATTTTTGCAACCGGATGCTCTGTCGAGGGAGATCTTCACCGAGGGGATACACCAAGGGCAGCCGTCGGCGTAGCATACGCTGATGAATTTTTAGCCTACACCAATGGCCGAACATCTGTCGGAGTACATGACGTATGTCTAGACTACAGAAAATTTTTAACAGATGATTGATCTCTGAATATCTTAAGCACTATACCTTTTTGAGATCTCCCACGTGAGAGAGATTTGGGACATAAGGCCATACACTATGTGCTTCTAAAGCGAACCATAGATGGGTTTGAACCGGTTCCTCACATAGTGTGGCATCGAACCATCTAGTTTGACACAAAAAAGCGCACCACAAAGTTGGTTTGATGCAAAGGGATTCATCTGTCAGGAGCAAAACATCAAGTCCACATGACAGAGAAAAATGCATGCACTAAAGAGAGAGAAAGCGACACAGAATAAGATTGCATGGCTGACACACTCATCAGGCTCCAAATAAAAAGCGACTTCACACATAGCAACAAAATACCATCGGTTCCTAACTCTTACACATTTTGCTTTGAACCGAAGCCACATAGTGCATGGTATAATGTAGCTTCAGCCTGCAGCTAGCGACATTAATTGTCATGATTAGAAGACAGTGCATCCCAGTACTCAAGGATTGCAATGGACAACCTATTGTTTTTCGCCGTTGGTTATCAATAATGTGCTTCCGCTACTTGGATTGTGGGGAATATTAGATGGGGAAAATATGAGAATATGAAACCGAATTCCAAGAGTAAAATGATAACAATTCAATAAGAAAATAAATACTCTAATAGTTTTTTTCTAAAAAATACTAGTACTACCGAAAAGAATCTCTAATATACTTGCCATGCAGATTCTTGTGCTAAAACTGCTTCAGTTCTCTCTTCACTCGCCCAAAACCTATCGTCACAAAACGAAACCAAACATAGAAGACACCTCGTGCTACTGAATGTTTCATGCACGATGCATCTCGAACCATTTTTTTTTTTGGAGATCTAGATTAGAGCAACATTAGATGAAGTGATATTATTAGATGATGCAAGCTGAACTCCTTGAGAAGAAATGACAAATCGTCAAGGAAACAAATACTCTAATAGTAGTTCCCATAAGACTAGTTCTTTGGAAACGAGTTCTCCAAATTATTTACCGTTCCTGTGGTTGTGCTAAAGTTTCTTCACTTATCTCTTCACACACCCAAATTGTCCAAACTTTGTTCGTGTATTATCTAGCTAATCATTCACCAAAGAAATAAAACTAATACATGGAAATCAAATTTGGCTCATGTGTGTTGATGAACCATTGTTTGAAAACATATTTCGAATTGTCAAAAAAATAGAAAAAATATTCACATGTAGATCCAGAATTTTGGTGTTTGCACACAAGTTTTTGAGAAGAAAAAAGAACATTTTCTGTCCCGTGTAAAAAAACAAATTTAATGCTCCAAGATGATTATTTTTGGACACTTTTCGTATTTTTTACACAAGTCACAAAATATTTTTTATGTATTTTTCATAATATGTTCATTTGCACCCGCAAGGCAAAACACCACCTCCAACTAATACATCACTTTTAACAAAAGATAAAATGGTCCTAAAAGTATTGACCATTGTCGTTGAATTTTGAAGCTAACTCGGTCGGCTCATCAAGTTTGACCGACATGACTAGATCTCTAGAGTAACAACACACTCTGCATCCCGCGTAAAAATTGCTAATCATGTTCTCCCGATGTCAGTTAAACTGTTAGCAATATTGAATGACATCATTTAGGCTTGTCAACACGAGTCATCGTTATATGTTTCTAGTACATTAGTAGATTCAAGTGTTGGTTTAAATTTATATGCTTCGTTAGACTAATAACCATTTTTCATAGAATCGCCAAAATTAACCATGTTATTTTGATAATATTTGGTCAAGCATATTAACATTTCAAGATACCGGCAATTATACTTACTTTGATCATAGGTATTTCGATCATGTTTAGAAGCTAAACAATTTTCTAAGTAATGCAAATTTCTTTCGCCGTAAACTCTGCTAGCAACATTTCCTCCTATGCTCTATTTGTTGACATCATTGCATCATACTTGCCCTATTTTTTTCCTTATGTCAACAATAATTGGTGATGTTCACTACTGTCTAGCAAACATTATTTCAACAAACCTATCCACTCGGTCGAGTTATTACGCATTGCTCAACTTCTTCTTATCCTAGCTACCATGTGAACCTTATATATACGTATGTGCAAACATGTAGACAGAGGATGAGGGGTACACAAGGAGTGAGGCAGGCCATACTGATCATCACAGCCTTAGCAGTGTAGTATTGTTGAGTCTTGTGCTTAATTTGTTTGCCGTTTGGATGAGCTTTAGAGTAAGTTAAACAACATGACAGGAAACACGCGTCTGAGATTGAGAGGCATCTGGAAAAGAAAATTAGAAAAGGAAGATGGGATATCAAGGCTATTCAAGCACTATTGAGTACGGACAAATGAGAGAACATGACTCGCTAATCATTTAGCAACGGTTTATTGAACGCTTGGGAACATCTGTCGGACCACACGAAGTTCTTCCAAACTAATGGAATATCTGAGCACTATACCTTTTTCAGATGTCCCACGAGCCACGGGAGACAGATTTGTGGAGTGCATTAATTTTCATGATTAGGACTTACTCCTTGGGTTATCGGAGTAAGAGGCTGTGCATCCCCGTTCTCACCGCCCTGCAATGACAAGTGAGTGTTTCTCAATTCACCAAGGAAAAAAAATGATCTAATAGCTTTTCTAAAAGTACCAGCACTGCCGAAAAGACTTCTCTAAAATACTTGTCATGCTGATTCTGATTCTTCTGCTAAAACTGCTTTATTCTCTCCGCGCTCGCCCAAAAACTGACGTCGAAAGGCAAAACCAAACATCAAAGACACCTTTAACTATTATCTGGATTTTTTTTTCATGCATGATGAATCTCTCCCCAATTTTTTTTTTGTGGACAATGAGATTAGAGCAACAATAGATGAAGTCAGAATATGAGATTATGCAATCCAAAGTCAATGCGTAGGAATAATAAATCGTCAAGGAAACAAATGCCCCGATAGTAGTTCCAAAAACATATTTACTATGCTTGTCCTTGTGCTAAAGTTTCTTCTCACACCCAAATTGTCTTTTGTCCATGTAAGAGCTATTGCCTAGCTAATCTTACCAGAGAAAGAGAACTAATACATACATACCTTTTCAAAAAAAAAGTAAGAAGTTAAAATGGTCTTAAAAGCTACACAACACCCAGAAGATTCATGTTAGAAGCCATGAATTAATCAAGAGATTATCGTCTTCTGGCTGCTGCAATTCTCCCGTAGACTGCAACATGAGATGATAGGTATAAATTGACCCACAATTGTCAAAAGGGAAGGCTGTTGCATTTCATAAGTAAAACAAGCCTAATATTAGTCAGACATAAATAGGCTGAAGTTTCCCCTCTCTTTGCGCACGAGGTCACGACTCTGCTTTTTATTGTCCGTCCAGTTAGCTCCTACCACATTTTAACAAGTGGGTTCAACTTGTCAACTGAAATATAACAAAAAGCAGAGGGGTAAAATATGGCAACAATGGGGTAAAAAGCCACAAGGTCCCAACTGTCTTAAAATGCTTCACAGCGAATTGTCAAAATGGAAGGCCATTGCAAATCTTAAAATGCTTCAGCTGTTCTTATTAGACAATCACTTGCTTAGCAGGTTCTCCAAAATACTTCAGATGCTGATTCTTCGGATAAAAATTTCCTCAGAGATAACTTCACTCGCCCAGAAAAAGTAGTCCTAACAATAGCAATTACTCCCAGGAATACTATGGTTAGGAGGACAATTAATGGCGACGAAAAAGGTAGAGGAATCAATCAAGATGCAAAGGTAGAGGTATCACTTCGCTGCAATTTTCACATTAAGGTTGCAGCATAAAACATCTTGATGACTTGGAAGCATTTAAACAGAAATGTAAAGAATGGAAGGCCCTCAAAGAAGAGCTGGAAATCAATCAAAAGTCTAGCTACTTAACAGAAATGAAAAACTGTAAGGCAAGCATTCACGAAGTATACAAGCCTAAAATGAATCAGAAATAACTAAGCTTCAATTTGGCTCCCACGTTGTCACTCTGCTTTCTTCTGAATGTCACTGCTCCTCTTCTTGCCCTTGGCGGCGGCGTAGGCGGCGCCGTGGAAATCGAGGAAGAGCGCGAGCAGCGAGGCGTTGAATACGGCGTTGAACGCCCACCCGGCCATCCCCTCGCACCCTCCGCCGACGAAGTGGTACCAGAGCATGACCACGGAGGCCGCGAAGCTGAAGACGAACTGCACGATCTGCAGCTCCGTGACGGCGCGCTTCCAGCGCGGCGGCCAGCGGAGGCCCAGGGTGCAGCATAGGTAGTAGGTGTACATGACGACGTGGACGGTGGCGTTGGTGACGAGCGCGACGGGCATGAGAGACTGGCTGGTGGCGAGCCAGAGGTAGCACATGACGATGACGACGGCGTGGTGGTAGACGTGGAGCAGGGTGAGGGGGCGGCGGCCGAGGAGGATGAGCAGCGTGTCGCCGAGCTCGTAGATCTTGGAGAGGTAGAACACGTGCGCCCAGTAGAAGACCGGGCCCGACGGCGGCGTGGCGCCCGGGGGGAAGCAGAAGACCCAACGCCGCGAGGGCGCCGTGGCCGCGGCGGAGAGCACGCAGCCCGCGGCCATGGCGGCGGAGATGGAGAGGAGGACCACGTTGTGGACCGCGGATACGGCGCGGAGCGCGCGCGGCGGGAGGGACGGGAGGGGCAGGACGCGGCGGTGGAGGAGGAGCACCGCGGCGAGGTACGCGCAGACCGCCGCCGCGGCGAAGGACGGGGACGCCGCGAGAGTGGTGCCCGGGCGCCAGTGGAAGGAGGCGACGGCGGGGCGCTCGACGAGGAGCCACCGGGCGTGGCGCAGCAGAGCGGCCGCCATCGGTCGAGTCAACTGGCTGTTCGTCCAACGCGACGGCGCTGGCGAATTGTGGCTTACTCCTCCTGTGGTGGACTGGGTGACACGTCGAGCGATCGGAATATACGGATGGAGAAGTCCCGTGCAGTGACTAGAATGGGCTTTTGTCACGTCCTCAAACCCAAGATGCGCTGTGCTTATATTCCCTAAAAAAAAACAAGATGGGCTGTACTTACTACAGTACTACGGATATTTATATACGCAATGTGTAAGCCCAGATCACTACAGAACAAAGCCCATTCTATACGAGTTATGCTGTAGACTCTTTGTTCTAATTTTTTTTAGGAGAAAGCAACGGGGCGCATTTTCTATACTACTAATAAAAGAGCAAACATTATTTTTTCTAAACGCACCCCATAAAAAGTACACGGACCAATACCGCCGTATGATTAGGCCCACTGAACTCAATCTAACGGCAAGCATTCAACAAATCGATGTTTGGTGTGCACTTAGCAATTTCTATTGACTGACCACACTCCACGGCAGAGGAAATTCTGGAACTCCCGTCCCGCAGCCCCTAATCCCCGAATTCACGCATCCTAAAAGAAACAACCAAGGCATGCCTGATTTCACGGATCAATTCCTCTCCTCCTTCCGGATTTCATGGCCCAAACCGCCGCTGCCGTTGCAACTCGCCTTCCTCCTGCCGCTGCCATAGTGTTGGCTTGACCTCCTGTGCCACAAACCGATCTCCGTGTCTGCCACTCTTCTCCGAGTGCCATCGAGGACGAAGACGGCGGTGCCACCAGGCCCCGGCCCTGGACTTGGGGATGACACCAGGCCGTGGTCATGGGTTCAGCCTTCAGCGACGCGAGCTCGCGATTGGAGTGCACCTCACTAGCATCGCTCGGGGGTTGGAAATTCAAGAGAGGCTGGAGGCAAGGTGTAGGCGGAGGCGGCGTGATTAGATGACGCACGCCGGCGCAAGGAGATGAAGCCGCATCCGCCTACCTGTGGCATATCCACATGCGAGCTCCCAGGTCTTGACCCCCTTCCCGCTCTAATTTTAGGAGAAACTTGCAGGGCCTTCAAAAAATCATGGATTGAAACATGCTTCTGAGTTCCGGGTCCTAGGTAATCTAAATTGAATCGCGGTATTTTCGCCTTCCTCGGTTGAATCTGTATTCAGCATCATTTTCTTGAATTAGTGTTTTTGTTCTGTTGGGATCCCATAGAAAAACAATGAGCAAGTAGTTCCTATTTCATTTTGGGGGTAGAATATATATCCATGGTCCATGGTATCTCTTCCCTGAACGATTGTATCTATATCTTCTATTCTGTCTTTGTACACGGAGCTTCTAAAAGTGCAAACTCATCGGTTTTTGAGAGGTTCTTACAAGAAGGCATCAAGTGGAGGCAATTGGATGTACCGCTGTCGCAGTGTTCATATTTTTGAGAGGTAATATTGATCTGATCTGGTTTTTCAAAAACATGCTGCCGTTTGTTTCTTGTGTTTCTATGGGCCATGCTTAGGACAAGTAATTATGTATGTATATCAATACTGTATGTGTATGGAAAACGAATTTCAAATATATTTATCTGCTCAAACCGTCCTTTTAAAATGTTAAATAAAGACCCAAGTAGCCTAAATCTTGGATTTGAATATACACATAGATAAGAACATGGAAGCTCATTGACTGGAATTAGGGAGTGAGAGAGAACTATTAGGGCTACAATTCCTGAACCCAAAACCATGCTGCTAGATTTTTTGTATGCCTACTTGATTACAAATGTTTAGACTGTTTAACCTAAGAAAGCAAAAAAAAAAAAAAAAAAAAGGTAGATGCCCCATAAACACACTGAAGTCTTCAACACTGAGTGTTGACGCATACGGATTCGGCTTCATCCTTTATGAGTTTATTAGTATAGAGATATGTGATCACCTAAAATAAGAGAAACATAGACATATTAGAAGCTCTGAAGTCATGTTATTCTTTTTGTTTTCCAAACTGTGTCTATGCACACCCACTCTGAAGCTCTGAAGTTATGTTATTTTTTTGTTTTCCATAGTTACGACGGACGATGTTCCGTCAGGCGTTCAAATCTTCCCAAGTCTACCGCATTGTCATCGAGCAGCGCTGGCGTTGTATCCCCATCATCGCATCCTTCCTCTATCCTAGGTGTGTTAGAATGGTGGGTACTTGCATGGTAAGTATTAGCTGAATTTTTTTCATGATTGAGCAGATAGATTAGGTCATAAGGGTAATGGTTGATAAACGATGTGATTTGTTAACTGTTTGATCGATCCTAATTACTTCAAGTTCTGTACATGTATAACATGTGGGGCACCTGAAATTGGCAGGGAAAAATATATCAATCCAGTATGATCAGACAATGGCGATGATCTTGTGAAGTTGACTGTTTCCAGCGTAGAATCCTCTCCCAGCAATACATGCATGGATAAGAACACCAGAACATATCTTTGCATTGCTGCCTGATGATATTATTGACAGACACATAATATATATTGAACCTGGTTATCTGGAAATTGTCAAGGTAAGCTGCATTTTACTATCAGCACTTATGGTTACACATACCAAATTTCAAGCATTGTGACTTCTCAGTTTTATAGAATTGGTTCAATGTGCAATCTGCTATCTCCAGGAAGTAGTGTCATAGAAACTTTCGTTTAAAAAAATTATAGTTTTTTTTCCGTCCCGTGTTACAAAAAATAAAATGAAAAACCTAGAGCAGTCCGACATAAATTACTATGTCAGAAACTACTTGCAACATTTATTTATTGACAAAAGATACTACTTGTGATTATTAAGATCATTGTCACTGTAATAGTAGTATTTGCCAGTTGGCATATATTTGGCTAGAATTAATCTCTGACGAGGTTAGTAGTCGTACCTTTGTCATTTACTTGTCTCAAAACACACGACAAAGCCATTTTGCAGTAGCTATGTGTGCCGTTGTGGTTCGCCGTGTGTCGAGACACGGCAAAGTCTGTCATGTTCTGCGCATTGTTCTACTTTCATGTTCATGGTTTTCTTCTCATAAATGGGTCTGTTTCTAACAGTTCTCTATCATCAGGCTGTTCAACTGATTACTGACTACCTGGGAGTAGCTTTGCATGCAGCAAATCAAGAGGAATTTTGGAAGGATTGGTGTTGATTAATATTTTTTTGTGTGTAATAGCTCTTCCGTTAGTCTACCCCCTTCTAAAACTCTAATCATGTTCTGTATAGACTGTGGAAGAAAATCGTTGTAGTGTTTTAACGATACCAAAACTGCTAGCATCAGTCAGATTAAGTTTATTTTGATTATGCTATAGCCATGCCAGTAAGCAGTGTTCTGATAAATTGCACCATGTATCTTTCAAAAACTTCTTCAGAGCGATGCATATAAGTTCTCTTTTCCAAGTTGCAGCTATATTGAAAGACAAGTCTTTTCTTCACGGAAAAAAAGTAAGAAAATTAAGCTAGGTACCAATTATTTCACTTATTTTAGAAGTTCAGACAACAGATCTCACACATGTCTTGGAAGTGGAGCTTTGGAAACAGCTTGTTCCATTCTTTTTCCGCTCATCTTATTGGATCCTTGGTGGTGACAAGTTACATCACTAATTATTTGTAGCACTACGTTATTATGAACAAAATCCACACTACATTTTTTACTGAGATTGTTTATACCGGCGTCTCACTATGATATTGTTGTAAAGACAAGCTAGGGTTGACCGTGGCTAGATGGTGCTTTGGACACCAGTCTGATAGGTCTTCGATGAGGGCAATTGGAGCACCACTAGGAAGAGTTTCAAATTTCAAACATTGGATGAGGCTGAACATGTTCTATCTTCTTGTATGAAAATTAAACTTCTACCGCAGACGCAATTATAATTAGATTAATTGTAGAGACGTGTGTTGCACGTGCATGATTACTAGTATTGATAAGCCAACAAAATTGCATCGTTCAGTACAAACGGCAAAATAAATCTAGACGGATCACTATCCCAACTAATAATAGACTTTGAATGATAAGAGTACTTCGCTAAATGGTGCGCCACTTTGTTGGCTTTCCTAGGACAGTGCACAAAGGAAATAGAGATGTACTTATGCGCTCGCATAAAACAATCAGCTATAATTGCAGAATAGTGGCTCTGGACTTCTCTGTTCTATTTTGTTTTGACATTCGGATTTGATAACGGACGGCTTCATGTGCGCCTTTGTTACGAAATTCTTCCACAGTAGGACTCGGTGTTTGGCCGGCTACTAGCCTAAAATTGGTGCTAATAACACTTAATTTTCCCGTTTACTAATATAAGACATTCTAGTCTTTCTCTAAAACACATGTACATGGACGGGTGTATAGGTTCACTCATTTTAGAGTGAATCTAGTTCACTTTAAAATATCTTATATTACTGAAAAGAGGGAGTATTACCGTAAAACCTATGTACTAACGTCATTTATTGTATACAAAATTGTCTTTAGCATAGAATGCATGAATAATTGTTCATTTTTCGCAGCTTTGTTTTTGCTTGGTAAATATTTTCATTTTGTTCTAGGCTATATCCCTTTTCTATTCAGCATTAATGTCTTATCACATACCTACCATCTGATTTTGATTTATTACCCACTACTGCAGAAAGCCTTATAGACTCCAGGTGGTTAGTGACGGGTAAAATTGTGCCTGTCACTAGTAACTATTTCTAGTGGCAGTCAATGATATGCCTGTCACTAGTACAAAACACTAGTGACGGGCGAATAAAATTGACTGTCACTAGTATTTTTTGAAGAGGCCAGGCCGATGGAAAAATTACTTAGTGACAGTCATCTATAAATGCCTGTCACTACTGAGAACACTATAAGTAGTGACGGATTTAAAATATGCCAGTCACTAGTATTCTTCGTGAAACCAGATAGATGGAGACAACAGATATTTATTTATAATGTAACTGATAATAGATAAAAAAATTCTACGAGTAGACCCGACCAGACGGGCCGGTGCCACGCCTCGCTTTTGCTCTATGCCATGAAGCAAATGTAGACGACACAAGCGATATCAATCCTAATCAATGTGTGTGTGTATTCTGTCCGGTCGTGTAACTTACTCTGATTAGACATATACTATAGCTAAATTATTGTATGCAACATATTTGTGATGACACGGCCGCTCGGGTGATGCACGCAGCGTCAACGGTAGCGCACAAAAAATATGTTGGACGATCAAATCAACGACAGTCGACACCTATTAAGGTCAGGACTAGGCCATATGGTCAAGCAGCGTACCGGACACCGATCAGTTGTATATATGTTATATAAAAGTAAAAAAATAGACTTCTTTTCTCCCAGAAAAGAAGGATCTCACTAAACGAGACCCTCCCATCCCTAATCGCTGTCGCCTTGCTCCTCCCAAGTCCCAAGTCAACGTCGTCGCCCCCTCCACCGCCGCTAGCCCTGCATCCCGTCCCCCGCCCCGACTCCCGAGTACCCAACAGCCGCCGCCGCCATGCTCCCCGTCCCCGTCCCCGACTCACAAGTTCCCAACCGGCTCCGCCCCTCCAACTGCCATCAACACAAACGCTGCCGCGAGTGACGCCTTCGCACGACGCGAGGACGTCGCTACGATCCTTTCTCTCTTACACCGCCAGGCCTCCTGCCTCCGACCCATCTCAGGCCTCCCATTAGGCCTTCTGCCATCGACATCGCATGGCCTGCCTCCATCGATGCGTCCCAGGTTCGTTAGCTCTCTATTGCCCAGGTGAAGTTGTTCCCCCTGTGTCCGCCGTCTTTCTTTCCTGTTTTTCTCTTCTTCTATTCTTTCTTATTCTTCTTTTTAGCGGCACGGATTGGCGATGGTGGAGGATCAGACAATCATGTGCAAGACGTGGGTAGGCGCCGCTGTTCGGCAGCCAGGCCGTAGCAGCACGGAGCTCGCGGACACCCTATCTCTCTCTATTTTTTTCTACCGCCAAATTATGTGTAGAGGTAACACAGCTGCCTTGTTGTTGTTTCCATTTATGCCTAAATGGAGGAAAGGAATTTGTGTACAAAATAGAGAGAGTTATGACGATTGCTCATTACATGTTTAATTAGAATGTGGTAATCTCGTTCGTGTTCTCTCAGCATTTGGTGCATGCTTACTCCAGCGAGCATTATGTCGCCTGCTCCAGGTAGAGTGTTGATTACATCCTTCGCTCCAGGTAGAGTGTTGATTGCATCCTTTCCATGGAGCCATTTTTTTATAGATGATTCTAACGCATGTATATTCCTATGGTGAGGAGCGATGTCGCTTAGCGAGTACAACGCCCACCTGTTTGGTCTTCGTCCAGTGTTGTTGGTCCCTCAAGAGCCGATTGTTCTATGATCGATTTAATCGTGGAGCATGTATTTGGATTACAGGTTGTATGGTAACGATTCTTCTATTTTTTAGGTGTCTCACCGGTTCAATCTTGCAAAGAGAATGCATTGCTGAGCTTTTTTCCTTCTCCATCGTGATTCACTTTTTTGTTTGAGGTTTTTGAATTTTCTGAAACTAGCCATTTCTCTTGCTATTATAACTCGTGTTGTTTTAATGTTGTTCAGTAAGTTTCAGCTGAATAGATCTAAAACAGGAGCTGCTCGCGGGATTCAGAGGGACTAAAACTTAAGAATAGATAACTTCTGTTATGGTTCATCTACACTACAAGAGTAGGTTATTAATGGATGGTTGAATGCAGATCAGATTTGTTATTTGTTTTCTAGTGTGTAGTGAAGTATTATAATGATATCAGTAGGCTTAACAATATAGATTTTCAGCTGCATCCTTTTGTAATAGCAAGTCTTCTACTGTGATATTGTTACGTTGGATTTTTATGAGGGAAAAATAAATGATCATCCCGTTTCTTATGCTTGGCACCAAATACTAACGAACATTGTTGTTTATTTTATGTTGGGCATATGTTCTATGAAGGAAGGACAAACAAGTCTAGGGGCATGATACATTGGTACCCAATAACAGTCAGAATACATTGTGCGGGGATGATGAGTAACTCATCCATATGACTTCATTGCAACGGGGTAAGTCATATATAGTTCTTTCAGATTGTTAATTCTCTCTAATTTCTTTTGGCTTTGATAAATAATGATAAAAATATTTCCTATTTTCTCTCTCTATTGTAGAAGACGCTTTAAACAAAATTTGCTACTTACTTACGTGGTCACAAATTTGCTCAAATTAGCAGTTTTCACTGCCTTTCCTTTCCAGCAATTAACTTTGGCCAAACTTTTTTTCAATAAAAACAAATGAAATTTTCTATTTACTTGAGTAGTCACAAAAACTCTGAAGACCAGCTGCCCTATGCACTGAAGTATTACCATTCGGTGCTATAGATTTGCCTCAAGTCTCCACAAAAGACACCTGCCACCTACATCGGTTCAGTATTTTATGTATCCATACATGCTGATACAGTACCAGAGGAAGCGTAGGTGGGATTGTAATCAGTTTTTTTGTGCCCAGCTGTCAGGATAAAATGGTAACGTGATCTTGTTTATGTTCTTCACTCGGCGTTTCTCATTGTAGTTGTCATTAGTTTGGTCTGTACCATGTCATTTTCATCAATTTAGACGGCGTGAATACGTTGTTCTTAATATTGCACACATAGGAAATTCTGCATGTTGAACAAGCTTGGACCGTCGCACCTGTCCTTTTTTGCTTTTATTTATTTGGAATATTTCCATGTACAACATTTTTCTCCTCTCTAGAGCCATACATTATTACATATTTTCTTGCATGGATTGGTATCACCACACGGGCACGGCGTTGCCTAGTATAGTATAATAATGGCAGTTGTTCATCTGTTGTACCAACCAGAAGTTCTTATAATTATATGCTAATTTTCTTGTTTGTATCAGGTTAAGCACGTCATCGACGTCCTACGCGATTCATGTCTATACAAGGAAGGCATACGAGAAATACATAATGAAAGAATTAGCAACTCAATAAGATGATGGAAATTTAGAATAGTGAAATAATATATGTATTGTGGTGGTGCTGTTCTTTGGAGTTCAAACTAGCTAGATAACTCATCAAGAAACTATTCTTTTCTAGTCTATGATAGATTGTAAGTTCTTATGTCAGTGTGTTAACTATGTCAATATTACGTCATATTTGTTTATGTGAGTACAATTGGTACAAGATTTTATTATGCTATCCAAAATATTCGGGAAAATGCATTATATTTTTATAACATATTATTGTGATGTATGCAATATTTATGGAAACACATTTAATTTTTTTATTACTGAAATTCAAACTAGTGACGGGCAAGATAATGGCATGTCACTAGAAAACCCATAGTGCTGAGGCTTCTGATCGCAACCAGTGACATGCATTTGTTTTTCCTGTCATTAGTATACACATACTAGTGACAGGCACGCATAAATGCCAGCCACTAGTACACATACTAGTGACAGGCACTTGTCTGTCACTAGTACCCACATACCAGTGACTAGTCATCAGTGACAAGCACTTTGCCTGTCACTAATAGGTGTTTTGAGCCTGTCACTAATAGCCTATTTTGCAGTAGTGACCCATTGTTCAATATATATAAGTTTGTGACTGTGTAGAGAAAGTAAACAAGGACAAGGAGTGTGCCAATTCAGTTGGGTAAGCCACACTGAGCAATTCCTGTGTGCCTTCCTTGCCATTTGATTAGTTTTATAGAGTGACCAAACACACCATGTCGCATAAATGTACATGAAATTGACAAGAACAAGTATAGGGTTGAGAGGCATCTGGACAAAAAATTAGAAAGAGAAAAAGAACAGACGAGGAAATGCACACTAATAAATTGCATGCCCTTATTGTTAAACCTAGACCAAACTTGAGGCACCTGCCCTAGCACAAGGCGAATGGGTGCTTGAGAAGAAGCCATCGGGCTGGGATCAGCAGTGTGACAGCCGTCAGTTTACCTTGTCCAGCCTACGGCACTGTCGAATATGTCTTCCTCTAGCGGTGTCTGGCTGATATGACATCAAGTACTTGTATTCCCTGCTTATCATGTGGAATTGCGGCTCACACGCGGGATGCTTGCAGGCGATTAGCAGACTTAGATTTGTTTGTATAAGTGGAAATCAATCTGTTAGAGTACACCATGGTTGTGTATTAGAGTAGATTACGGATTGCTAGATTTGATAGAACACGTGTGTCCAGTAGAAGACCGGGCCCGACGGCGGCGTGGCGCCCGGGGGGAAGCAAAAGACCCGGTGCGGCGAAGGTGTCGTGGTCGTGGCGGAGAGTACGCAGCCCACGGCCATCATGCCAGAGATGTAGAGGAGGACCACGTTGTGGACCACAGAGACGTCGCGGAGCATGTCTGGTGGGAGTGACGGAGGGGCGAGGCGAGGTGGCGGAGCACCACGGCGAGTTACGCGCAGACCGCCGCGGAGGCGAAGGACGGGGACGCCACGAGCATGGTGTCGGGACGCCAGTGGAAGTGTTATAATAATGACAAGTAACGAAGAATAAAAAGAAATCATAGTAAAGAGACACATACTTAACGTGGAAAAAACTTTTCAACAAAGAGAAAAAACCATGAATGTCAGCCAGCAAAACTTCACTATATACCAGGCAATGTTTATACAATACGGGGATTTTCACAGATACAACTTATCCCAGCCGACGGCTTATAAGAGATTTATATAGCGGTGAAAATCTAGGTCTTCCACGTTTCACTCGGCCAAACCTCCGGCGACAAGACTCGCTCTGTTTGTCAAAAGTTAATTTTTACTTTATAAAATTTGGATAACATATTACAGTATAACAGGAAGGAGTCGACGTGCGGGGCGCTCGACGAGGAGCCACCGGGCGTGGCGCAGAAGGGCGGCCGCCATCATCGGTCGAGTCAGAGTGTCTTCGTCCAACGCGGCGGCGCTGGCGAATTGTGCCTTACTCCAGTGGTGGTCTGGGTGACACGTCGAGAGATCGGAATATACGGATGGAGAAGTCCCGTGTAGAATGGGCTTTTGTCATGTCTGGAAACCAAGATGGGCTGTGCTTATTCGCTAAAAAATAAGATGGGCTGTACTTACTACTACGGATATTTATATATGCAATGTGTAAGCCCAGATCACTACAGAACAAAGCCTATTCTATATAGCTGTGCTGTAGACTCTTTGTTCTATTTTGTTTTGACATTCGGATTTGATTTGTTCAAAAAAAGACATTCGGATTTGATAACGGACAGCTTCATGTGCGCCTTTGTCATGAATGTCTTCCATGGTAGGACTCGGTGTTCGGCCGACTACTAGCCTAAAATAGGCGCTAACACCTAGTATTACCATATAACCTATGTACTAACGTCATTTATTTTGTGTACAAAATTTTCTTTATATAGCATATAGTGCATGAATTGTTCTTTTTTTTGGCAGCTTGTTTTCTCTTGGTAAATATTTTCATTGTGGTCTAGGTTGTCCCTTTTCTGTTCATCATTAATGTTTTATCACATACCTACCATCCGGTTTTGATTTATTACCCATTGTTCTATATATACTACAAGGAAGGAGTATAAGTGTGTGAATATGTAGAGAAAGTAAACAAGTACAAGGAGTGTGCCAATTCTGCAAGGTAAGCCATACCGACTAATTCGGGTGCCTTCCTTGCCGTTTGATTAGCTTTGGAGTGACCAAGAAATAACATGAAGCACATCATGCATATATATGCGGGGTTGGGAGGCATCTGGACAAAAAGTCAAAAAGAGAAGAAGTAATAAATTTCATGCTCTTATTGTCAAACCTAGAACAAACTTGAGGAACGCGCCCTAACACAAGAGGAAGGGGTGCTTGAGAAGAAGCCATTGGGCTGGGATCAGCGATGTGGCAGCCATCGGTTTACCTTGTCCATCCTACGGCACTGCCGGATCTGTCTTTCTCTAATAGTCTCTGGCTGATATAGCAACATGTACTGCTTGTACTCCATGCTTATCACTTGGAATTGCAGCTCACGCGCGGGATGCTTGCAGCCTGTTAGTAGACCTAGATTTGTTTATGTAAGTGAGGATAGATCTGTTAGGGTACATTACGGTTAGGTATTAGAATAGAACATGAATTGCTCTATTTGGTAGAACACGTCCATCCAGCAGAAGACCCGTGCAGAATAGGCTTTTGTCACGTCTGCAAACCAAGATGTGTTGTGCTTATTTCCTAAAAAAATATAAGATGGGCTCTACTTACTACTACGAGATATTATATACGAAATGTGGAAGTCCAGATCAAGCCCACTCTATACGAGTTATGTTGTAGACTCTTTGTTCTAGTATTTTGTTTTGACATTCAGATTTGATAACGGGCAGCTTCATGTGCGCCTATGTCACGAATTTCTT
Organism: Avena sativa; assembly: GCA_916181665.1. Taxonomy (NCBI): domain Eukaryota; kingdom Viridiplantae; phylum Streptophyta; class Magnoliopsida; order Poales; family Poaceae; genus Avena; species Avena sativa. The sequence goes on from OV702296.1 coordinate 295,452,878, forward strand.
CCATGGTAGGACTCAGTATTTGGGCGTCTATTAGCCTAAAACGGGTGCTAAGAGCATATCCCATCCAACCACTAAAATTTAGAAGACTAGCTCAATGCCCGTGCGTTGCCACGGCAGACAGAAAAATATAGTTATTAAAAGATTTTCCATTCAAATAAAAACAAATACATATTTTCGCTCCTTCCTCTCCCCACCCCCTCCCCCTCCCTTGGCATCCGTTATGTTGAATTATATTGTTGCAAAAGTTCTCGAAATGAAAAATATAATGATTACTCACAACATATGATAGTATTTTGGCAACTGCATCAGTTATTATTTGGTGCCCAAGTTTATGTAGAATAAGCTTCATCTCCTCAAAACTAAGTACAATATTTTTCTGAAGGTCTATCTTTTCCATTCAAATCCTTTATACGAGCCACCTCTTTTACCAAAACACTCAGCTATGTCTATAAAAAATGCGCTCTACCTTGTAATAATAAATATGTTAGCATACTCTAACTAATTAGGTGCATTCATGTGTGAAAAAAAGTACATACCGAATTTACTTAACTATAGCTTCTTTGCGGTATTACCATCATCCAATCAAACATTCCAGGTTTAATCATGAATACTTTTGGTAGATCACACAAAAAACAAAAAACTGGTACATTGACATTTATATGCCTCGTCTCATGAATAACTTGCTGTAAACAACATAGCGAGACATAGCATGCATGAAGTCATAGGTACCTAAAGTGAGCACAGCTACCGTGTATCTACCGATCAGACCATGGGAGTTGCGCCAGCCTACTATTTCAGCAGAAGAAGTCGAGCTACCCAATGGTGGTGAGCAGCTCCCCTATGTACGCCCACCAGTGTGTACACTGCTGCGCCGCGCAAAGGTGCTCCGTCTCGAGAAGAGCCATAACAACCATGGTGAGCACGGGCATTGCGAGGACGGCGCCGATCAGCTGCAGCTCTGACCGGCTCTGAGACACCCTTCTCCTACCAGGTGACCTCGGAGTACGATGGTGACCATGTCCAAGGGGACATGCATGGAGGCGGGACGGATGTGCATAGATCTGATATCAACAACAGTTGTGCCGACACCACATAGAAGAACACGACGAATGCCCAAAGCGGTAGCATCCTCAAAGAATCTTGAGCACCTCCACTTGCGCAGAGCCTCTCCATGGTTGCACAGCAACGACGCGACTGCCTCCTTGCCCGAAGCGGGCCTGTCAAAGAATCTGATGAACCAAGATAAAGATATATCATCTCAAGTCCAACTAATCAGAATTGCAAAAACATATGTGTCTCGTCTCATGTACGAATTTGTTCAAGCAATTCAAGTACAAGAAGATACTTCAAAATTCATTGAACTAACTCTCGAAATAGACTTTTGTCCCGCTTTATAGAATAAAGCCACATCGGCCGAACAGATACAAGGTGAAAGGGGAGATCGGTCGTGTGCTCGATTCTCTAGAGAATTATAGGGCTAGGCCTGCGATTCGACACCATTGTGAAGACTTCATAGTGGGTTGTTCGCTGAAACCTGCACACACACCTCCAGGCAGGAGAGCCCGATGGCCAGGACCACCGCCGGGATGGTCAAGTCCAGCGCCCAGCTGTAATAGTCCTACACCCACAAGCAGTTCATAGTTAACACGTACCAGTTCAAGAAGGCATGCGCTCTGACAGGTCACCCGTCGACGAACTGGTCGACACCGAAGAACCTCGGGCATGGCCAAAGCCTGCCCCAGTTCGGCCTGCTAGCTTGCCAGTTTGACGAAGAAGAAGAATTGGAAGTATAGTTAAAACTTTGAACACGTGGCTTGCTTGGAAAAAAGTTGTTAAGATTATGGAGTTGGTTTCTGGTGGTGTGATGTTGTACGTGAGGATAAGCACGCACGTTTTGAGGAAGTAGTATTCAGATCAGTTAATCCGTTTGTTGGTTTGTTGAGATAAGGGCATGGAGTTTTTTTAGACATGGAATCTGTTAAAAAAACATGAAGTGGCATTTTGGTTGTAATTTCTTTAAGCGTGACACCAGGCATTCACCACGCTTTTGAAATTAATAGTAAAGACTATAAACGGATGACTATCCTAGATAAGAAAAAAAATCTCCTCTAAACGGTGGCTGCCGGAGTCGATCCCCAAAATCCAAGCCCCAATAATTCGATTCCTATGTGCCAATTCGAACAAACACATTGTATGCATACGAAATTTATACATGATTTGATAATATTTTACAAGATTTGAAAGTACTTCATACATCTGAAAGATAAACCTAACAGCGGCTGTTGTCGGTGGCCATCAGAACATTGATCTAACCCTAGAAACTAGGTTGGCCGTCGGATGGTTGTCGGTGCCATTGCCGCGTCGAGGTCGCCGCCATCTAGGCGTCGTGGCTGTCCAGCCACCTCTCGAAGGTGGAGTTAGACGAGCTGTCGTCGTTGGAGTCGCCATAGAGGTCGATGACCAGAGCAGAGGACGAAGATGGCGCCAACAAGAAGGAAGACGATGCCCCCGGCGGGAAGGAAGAAGATGGCGCGGTGGTGAACAAAAACGAGGCCTTGCGGCGTGCGGCGTACTCCGTGTATTTCCACGCCTCCGCCGCCAGACGCCCTGGATTGAGCCGGCGTAGCTCTGCCATGTATTCCTCGCCGGCAGCCTTGGCCTCGAGGCGCTCCCGAGCCTCATGGTCCTCCCGCTCAATGTGTGCCGTGCGACTATGGCTGGGCAGGGATAAGGCACCTCGCCGGCTCCGAGCGGGAAGTTGAGGTCGCCACAGTTGCTGCCATGGAGCCGGACATTCTCGACGTCGTGCGCCCAGGCCACCTGCCGCGCCGATTGGAACGTACCGAGCCAGATACGGTGGCCGGTGTTCCGGTCGGTTATCTCCAACACACACATCCCCAATTTCGCTGCCGCACACCATGGTACTGGCCTCGGTGGTGGTGGGAGGTCTGCAGGCGCCCTAGATCGTCCTCGAGGTGTGCTGCCGCCCCTGAATGGTGCTGCGCATCGGCGGAGGAGACCGGTGGCGTGAAGATTTGGCCATCTCCGGCAATGGCGGTGGAAGGAGTGGGTGGTGGGGATTTTAGTCCTCGGCCTCACAGCCGACAAATAGAGGAGAGGGGTGTGGATTTTCGGGGGTTGGTTTCCTAAATTTAGTCCTCTAAACGTTGGCTGCTTCGGCCATTAGAGGACTAAAAAAGAGTCCTCTAAGATTTCTTAGGGGTTGAGTTAGAGATGCTCTATCACATATTAGTTACCGTATAAACTATGCACTAAAATCATTTATTTTGTGTACAAAATTTTCTTTTTAGCATCTAATGAATGAATTGTTCTTTTTTCTGGCAGCTTGTTTTTTCTTGGTAAACATTTTCATTTTGGTCTCCGTTACTATCCCTTTTCTATTGACCATTAATGTTTTATCACATACCTACCATCCAGTTTTGATTTATTTATTACCTATCGATCTATATATATAAGTGTGTGAATGTGTAGAGAAAGTAAACAAGGACAAGAAGTGTGCCAATTCAGTAGGGTAAGCCATACCGACCAATTCGTGTGCATTCCTTGCCGTTTGATTAGTTTTAGAGTGACAAAGAAAGAACATGAAGCACACCATGTCGCATAAATGTACATGAAATTGACAAGAGCTAGTATAGGGTTGGGAGGCATCTGGACAAAAAATTGGAAGGAGAAGAACTACAAATGAGGGAATGCACGCTAATAAATCTCATGTAATTGATGTTGGAATTTTTGCCTAAATAGGCCCAGTCCATTTATTATATGCCAATAAATTCCTGAAATTCTAGAGGCCCATTTGGCCCATTCATGCAAGACAAGAGCTGGGACAAATGTTTAGTCTCACATTGCTAGTTGAGTGAAAGTTGGACCAGCTTATAAGGTGAGCTCTCCTACCACTTGGTAAAAGATGAGAAGGAGAAGGAGAGAGTTCCACACGTGCGCTCCTCCTCCTCGCTCGCCTCGTCGTGCGTGCGCCGCGGGAATCTCGCCGAGCCGAATTTTATTTTTTCACACATGAATGGTATATGAACAGATGTGCAGAAGATGAAACGTTCGCTTCATCTACCGTCCATTCGTTTCATCTTCTGCGCAGTCTGTCTACCTTCCCCTCTGTGCCTATAAGAGAGAGAGGTCGCGCCTCCTCTCAGTTACACTGCCACACATCCTTTGCGCCTCCAGTTCCAGAGCACTGCGCTACCTAGATCTTCCCCATCCCGTCTTGCGGCGTGCATCGCGAGCCGGGACAGTAGGCCTCCGAGACCCCGCTGCTTCGAGTCCTGTACGGGAGAAGGGCGATAAGGTTTTTGGGGAGCGCTATCAGCGCGACTACTGGCTTCGTCACGGACTCCCTCACAGATAGCAACGTCTTCCCCGACGAGGACTTCTTTCCGACATCAGCACCCTCTTCCTCGACGACATGGCCAACGACGGTTCCAACGCCGACGGTTCCTCTTCTGCTACTGCCGTGTATATCTTCTGTCTCAATCTTGTTCCGATCATATCCAAAGTTTTATGCCTTATAGTTTGTTTGGTTATATGTCTTAATATGTTTTCGCTATTTCACATGATTAGTATATTGCCTATTATTCTAATCATGTTTTATCTAGCGTTTATTATAAATAATTCGCTTGGCAAATTGCTTTATTATTCAACAATTGCAATCAAACCTAGACCAACTCGTTCAGGAACGCGCCCTGGCACCAGGGGAAGGGTGCTTAACAAGAAGCCATCAGGCTGGGATCAGCGGTGCTATTGGTCAGTCGACCTAGTTTTACCTTGTCCAACCAATGGCATTGCCGAATTTGGCTGCTTCTAGCACGACATCTGGCTGCATGACATGAAGTGCTTGCATTCTGCTTGTTACGGGGAATTGCGGTGCACACACAGGAGGCAGGTGGGAGGGCCGGATGCTTGCAGTCGGTTAGCAGACTAATCTTTGTTTATGTATGTGGAGATTGATTAGTAGCGTCTAGAAATGATATTGACTGACTAATTTGTATCGTTGTGATGTCAATGCGAGAATTTTAAAAAATCTTATATTAGCTTACATATGCAACTTTGAAAATATTATGTAATCGTCTGAGTCCTTTTACTCTCGTCTGCGAGACTTCTGGAACATATCTCTCTTGTACATAAAAAACAAGAACACACATAGTCTTCATATGAAATATACTCCAAATAAAATTAGTCCTTTTTTATAGAAAATAATAGTTCCTACATACCATACACTACTCCAAGGCCGACTTACCTAAACCAAAACTTAGAAGCCGATCACAAGCAAGAGTTAATCGGCCTTATCTGAGAATACGCTGATTGTTTTGCCTAAAAGTATCATGAGATGCCTGATCTAAGCAGGGAATTGGTGGAACACTGACTACCGATTAAAGCTGGTTTTCGTCCTTATAAGAAGGCTCTCAGGAAGTTCAATCCAATCATGTATGATCGGATAAAGGAAGAGATAGGCCGATTATTGAAAGCCAATTTTATTCAAATATGTAGATATGCTGATTGGATTTCAAACATCGTGTCGGTTAACAAGAAATGGTCTGACAAGCTACGGGTTTGCATGGATTTCATAGATCTTAACGGAGCTACACCCAAATATGAGTACCCTATGCTCATAGTCGACATGCTTATGAATAAAGTGTCTTGTTGTGAGATCATTAGTTTCTTGGATGGGAACGCCGGGTATAACCCAATATTCATGGCTGAAGAAGATTCGGTTAAAACGGCGTTTTGTTATCCAGGTTTCATTGGTTTGTTTTGAGTGGAACCTAATGACCTTCGCCTTAAAGAATGCTAGTGCGACTTATCAATGGGGTATGAATCTTAAGTGTATGTACATATTGTGAGCGTCTGCGTTTGTACTGTGTTTCTCAAAAAAAAATTGATTTGTTGGGAGTCATACTGGAGGTATACATCGACGATGTTGTTGTTAAGTCGGACTCACGTACTATTCATTTGGCCAACTTAGGATTATCATTTGAAAGGACGAGAAAGTATGGACTCGAGATGAATCTATTGGAATGCGTGTTTGGTGTATTTGTCGGCAAGTTTTTAGGGTCCATCATACACCAGCATGGCATAGAAATTGACCCAAAGAAGATTACTGAGGTATAGAAGGTAGATGCTCCGACTTGCAAAAGGGAGTTGCGGCAGTTTCTCGGTAAAGTAAATTACCTCCGGCGGTTCATCGTAAATTTATCGGGAAAGGTAGATGTTTTTACCCACATTCTTCGGATCAAGAAGGAGGAAGACTTCATCTGGGTGGCAAAGCAGCAAGAAGCATTTGAGAAGATCAAGACCTGTTTGTCCACACCCCAGTTCTGAGAGCGTCACATAAAGGATAACCTATGCACCGACATCATTTATTTTGTGTACAAATTTTTCCTTAGCATATAATGCATGGATTTTTTTTGGCAGCTTGTTTTCTCTTGGTAAATATTTTCATTTTGGTCTAGGTTATCCCTTTTCTATTCACCATTAATGTTTTATCACATACCTACCATCCGGTTTTGATTTATTACCCATTGGTCTATATATATATATATATAGAGAGAGAGAGAGAGAGAGAGAGAGGAAAAATACTTCTTACTCCCGGGTATAACTACACCCACCTCTCATATACTACCTTACAGAAGTATTTGTAATACTTTATCTATTTGAGTATGTTCATATACTATATCTAAGATACTTACAAGCAAGTTAGGTGAAAAAATTGTAAGTGCACCCATAGTTTGAACTATATATGTAAAATACCGTCATATTTGTACGTACAAAAGGAGTATGTGAATAAAAATTACATACTGCCAAATATATAGTATATATACTGCCCAAATATTTTTTATATACTTCATACTACGCGTACATACCTTCCGGTATGGTAGATACTGCCTATATAGTGTGAAACACGTGTGGGTGTAGTTACACCCGGGTGTAGTATGAATATGTCCTATATATATATATATATATATATATATATATATATATATATATATATATATATATATATAAGTGTGTGAAAGCGTAGAGAAAGTAAACAAGGACAAGGAGTGTGCCAATTCAGTAGGGTAAGCCAGACCGACCAATTCGTGTGCCTTCCTTGCCATTTGATTAGTTTTGGAGTGACAAAGAAAGAACATGAAGTACACCTTGTCGCACAAATGTACATGAAATTGAGAAGAACACGTATAAGGGTTGGGGGGCATCTAGACAAAAAAAATGGAAAGAGAGGAAGTACAAACAAGAAAATGCACGGTATTAAATTGCATGACATTGCGGTGAAACCTAGAGCAACGTTTAGGAACGCGCCCTGGCACTAGGGGAAGGGCACTTGACAAGAAGCCATCGGGCTGGATTCGGCAGTGTCAGTCGACATAGGTTTACATTGTCCTACTAATGGCACTGCCGAATTTAGCGTGGTGCCTGACTACACAACATCAAGTGCTTGTATTTTGTGCCTATTTACAGGGAAATGATGCACATGCACGGGAAGCAGGTGGGCGGGCTGGATGCTCGCAGCCGGTTGTCATGTATGTTTAGATTGATCTGTACGTGTTTAAGTCGCCTCTAAAAATGATAGTAGTTAGATGGGTGACTAATTTATAGTGTTCGGTTTTCAATGCGAGAATTTACAATAATTTTGTATTAGCTTACATATGCAACTTTGAAAATATTATGTAATCCTCTGTGTCCTCTTACTCTCGGATGCGAGATTTCCGGAACATAGCTCTCTTGTACATAAAAAACAAGAAAACACATACCCTGCATATGAAATATACTCCAAATAAAATTAGCCCTTTTTTTGCTGGAAAATAATAGTTCCTACACACCACAACACACTCATTTGTTTGCGCAAGCTGTTCCATTACCTTGTGAAAATGAGGAATATCCATCAAAATATTCATGTAAATAAAAACAAATCTTCATGTGACTTGACAAAATTGTGTCAAAGATCATACATGTAAAATGTTCATGGATTTGAAAAAAAAAATCACGTGTCTCCTTCAACACATCGGTGCCGGCCAAATTGTGCCTTTCTTCGTGTGGTAGTCTAGGAGACGCGTCAGGAGTTCAAAATATACGGATGGAGAAGTGCTGTGCAATGCCTAGAATGGGTTTTTGTCACTTCTGCAAACTAAAGATGGATCATCCTTAGTAGTAGCATGTATCGAAGAGTTTCTTGTCAAATAGCAAGATGGGCTAGGGATATTATTCCATCTACGCTTTCTATAGTCGGGTAGCTATAGTAAAAGGCCCTTCTACTAGAGGTTATAGGATGTGCTAGTTTGCGATCACCCACAGGGTAAGAACTTGGCCTTGTTCAACAATATACTGCAAGATAGCAATATAGTGCAGGAGATAAAGGTGGCATCACCGAATCATGGAGGTATTTCCTTATGTCACGAGAGGTGCTCTTCGAACGAGGAAGCACACAAGCTGGCTCCCTTAGGCACGACGCTAGGTATTGGACGTCATGTTTGGTTAGTTTCCCTCCATAGGGGCTGTTTTTTTTTTTGCTATCACCATAGGGGCTGAATCTTCCTGTAAACCTTATTATAATTAATGAATGATGGGTCTGAGTGTTCTAAAAAAAGCTATGCAATAGAAATTCCTTATTCTTTCTTCCATTTTTTGTGGCTTTCCCTATTACATAGGTTAGTACCGAAACCATGTACTAGCGGATTTGATCACTAGCAACTTCTTGTGCCTTGCTTCTGAATGCCTTCCACCTATTCCTGTCGGCTTATCCACGTTCTAAAGTTTTTTCTAGCTGTGTCTAATCCAAGTCGCCTGTAATGGCAGGATTCAGTGTTTGACCAACTACTATTTCAAAATAGTTACTAACACCTATTACCACGTAACCTAACCTATACTAACGACATCCATTTCAAAAAAAAATAGCATAGAATGCATGGCTTGTCCTTTATTTTATAATTTTTGAACCTTATTTAATCTTGGTAAATATGTATTTTTATTTTGGTCGGTTATCCCTTTTGTATTCACCATTAATGTTTTATCACATGCACTTCCTACCATCCAGGTTTGCTTTATTATCCATTGTTCTATATAGCCAATTCAGTTGGTAAGCCATACAGATCAATTGTGTGTGCCTTCCTTGCCATTTGATTAGGTTTAGAGTGATCAAGAAAGAATATGAACAAAACACCATAGCACATAGGTGTACATGAAATTAACAAGAATAAATATAGGGTTGGTAGGCATCTGGACAAAAAATTAGAAAGAGAAGAAGTGCAGGCGAGGGAATGCATGCTAAAAATTCGCGTGTCATTATGGACATACCTAGATCAAAGTTGAGGAACGCCCCATAGCACAGGGGAAGAGTGTTTGAGAAAATGCCAGTGGGCTGGGATTTGTCGTGTGACAACCATCGGTTTACCATGTCCAACCAATGGCGCTGCCAAATTTGTCCATTCCTCTAGCAGGGTCTGGCTGACAAGAAGTGCAATTCGAAGAATCTAATAGAGCAGCACCGTTAGTGCTTGTTTCCTAGAATGCGGATTTTCCAGCGGAGCTGCTAGGTACCGGCATAGTATCCATCGTAGAAGTGTTTTCATATTTGTGTTATGGTAGTCATATTCTTATTATTTCACATAGATATGGCATAACATCGATATTATCTGATACTGCAATGAAATATTGTTGAAAAAATAATGAATCTATATTATCCATAATTAGATAAAAAAATGTCTGAAGTAATCCAAATGTATCTTGAATATATGCATATCTATCTATTATATACTAAAAGCAATATAAGGGTGTGTTTCGAGGCACCAGGTTGATCCACATCACCTAAATTATTTTCAATCGTCAGATCTAAAATTTGTGGCTAAGATTTAAACAAAGACTAATAGTTACGCAACCGTTTAATCTAGAACGACACGCTTAACTACTGTATGAAAAAATATGTACATAGTCCAAAATCGTATCTTTTTCAAGTGACCATGACGTATGGTCAAAGGACTTTGGAGTGGCCTGTTAAAAAAAAGACTCGATAGACGTATCTACATAAGACTATTTCCGTTCGTTAAAAAAAAGGCCACGGTAGCTAGGCAGGACGTGTTGACAACCGGAAAGGTGGGACGTGATTTGGGATATAAAGTATGAATACAATATTTAATATATAGAACGATACTCAATTCTAAGTTCTGACTAGCAGCTCCAATGCATTGCATGCAAATTATGGGCATGACTCATGAGCAGGAGAGACTAGAGCTAGACACTCGTACGGTACATTAGTACTTTTGGTCTTTCATTTCGCTAGCATGTATTATGCACCATCAAGAAGTTTATGAATTCAATATTCAACACGTATGTATTTTATGGCTACTGTACATACGGTGTGACAAGAAAAAATGCGTATAACTACGATTGTGTAGCTTAACAAGGATTTGAACACCCCGCAAAAAAAATGAACACCCCACAAAAAAGAAGAATTTGAACACCCCTCGAATTTTTTTTTGGGCGGACCCTGTTTTAAATAACGAATCAAAATCACTAGATCATCATACTATATAAAATACAGATAGATAATTCAATGTAGACCTGCGGTATAATGGTTTAGATCTACCATGAAAGTATACACCCACGGTGTCTTTGTCTAAAATGTGACATATTTTAGAATAGACGCATCATATCAATATTTCATAATTGAGGGAGTAAAGAAGAAATAAATTGATTACGTGACGAGATAATTGAAAATTCTCAGTATGTAGTCGACCTACCAGAAAACAATATTTCATCTATTCATTTTATTAGCATCATATCTTCATTATTCGAGTACAAAGCTATATAAATATTCAAATGATTACGGAAAGACCTGATAAATAATATCCGCAGTACACTCCTTAAGAAAATGTGTGTTATCAAACAACATTTGGGACGATACTAGAATGATCAGATTAAATGCAGATACCAACATGGATACTTGAAATATAAATATGGAGTGAACAGATAAATTTTTCAAATGGACAAGTATACCATGTACAGTTATGATCAAACAATATACACGAAGTATACCATGTATAGTTATGATCAAACAATATACACGATCTCTTAAAGTTAAGTTTAAAGCATATACACTGGCTTTGTCAAATATGAAGATTTTTTTAACTTATTGAAACTTTATACTTAGCAGAGGATTAAGATAAAATTTACTGACATTGGAACTAATAGAAGATTGGTAAATAAGATGTAGGTGGGCAGTCAAACTGAATTCATGAGAATAACAAGTTCAGATTAGTAAAAAAACAATACATGAAAAAAGAAATATTTGGTACTGGAGTTGGTATAAGTCAATATTATCCTTCCTTAGATCCGCTGGACATTATATTATTTCTTTTTTTGAAACGATACCCTAATAATATTTCACCCGCAAAGTTAAAACTATTAAAGATGTCTTCTATGCATGACATATATAGATGGTGGCTATATAATTTATTATTTTCAATAGTATTTTGTGAATGTACTAATATTTCCAATCAACTTGGGCATAGTAAAGATGATGATAGGTGATGCCCTCGCATTTGCGAGGGCCACCATGCTAGTTGTTTCTAAAATGTTAAGATTTCATTAAGGTTTTATTGATATCAAAACGTTTGAAGAATATACCATATCGGCATGAAACAAGCCACAACAAATGACTGTGAGACATGGCCGAATCTAAAATCACTTACACATTGGATTTTAGGCCAATAGCTACCCCCCCCCCCCCAAGGAAAGCATTTCTAGTATTCTCTGCTTATTATGGGAAATTGTGGCATGTTGAAGTATGATCCAAATTCATTAAGAAGACTAACTTTTGATGAGCGTAATGAGACTTGTCACTGAAGGCTTGGGCCGAGTACGTGTAGATGGGAGCGATTCTCGTCCAAACTACTAATTTGGATGAAGCGTTGGATGTATTTGGCAAAAAGGATGCAAATAAGTGGTCCGACGAAGAAAAATGGAAAGACAGTAAGGCTTTATCGCTGAATCAACTTCATCTATCCAATAACATTTTGCTGGAAGTGTTGGTGGAGAAATGTATAATAGCCCTGTGGTTAAAACTAGAATCGATTTGCATGTTAAATGATCTAACGATTAAGATACATGTAAAGATGAAGTTTAAAGAATATACCATATTAGTATGAAACAAGCCAAAAAAAATGACCGTGAGACATAGCCTAAATCTCAAATCACTTATACCGACTCCCCAAGAAAAGGGGTGTGTGTGTGGGGGGGGGGGGGGGGAGGAGGAGGATTGCGGCGCACACCTACGGGTGGCAGGTTAGCAGGATACTCATAGCCAGCTAGCTGATTTGTATTTGTTGTTTATTGTGGAACTCCTACCTTATTTTATTGAGCAATGTAAGAACTATATGTCGCTGATGTTGGCATTGATAAAGGTGATAATACCAGGCCGGGCTGCCCATACCCAGATATAATACCACTACATGTTTTGTCGTTTTATTTGGCCGTTTCCTTTTCTTCATATAGTATTTTTTTTCTTCTCTAGGCGATACTTTTCCTATTCATCACTATTATTTTCATAACACACCTACCCATCGGTTCGAGTTATTACCCACATTTCTTCTATATATAGGGGTGAATGATGTGTACATAAACTAACACAAGAAGTCCATAGATAAGCCATAGTCATGTTGGAGCTAAAATAGTAATTACTCATTCGGGATCCCCTCTCGCTAAGTCTTACACGGTTTTCTTGCCGTTTCAATTAGATTTAGAGTGACCAAGAAAAGCCATGAACCATACCATATTTCCTGCATAGATGAACAAGTCAGGGTATTGTATAAGGCTGGGAGGCATCTGGACAAACAATTAGAAAGAAAAGATCCGCTAGAGAAAAACTGCACGTCAACGAACTACACGTCACCTTAGCGCTGGTGGAAGTAAGCGATGAGCTGACTATGCGGTGCTCCCCGAAGACTCGTTGGGTTTGGCGCAACGACGATTTGGGTATCAAGATACTCTAGGCCAGCCAAGGACACCAACGAATTGCGGCTAACACCTATTGTGGTATGGCTGCAATGGCGAGCACTAGGAATATTGGATGCATGGAGTAGCCACGAGAGTCGGATGCTGCTCGCCAGCTTCGTGCGTCTGCCCCCAATCGGTGCTCCCAGGGTATGTGGCAGCCCATCCACAGCCTCCTCTTTTTTTTCTTCGCCTTGGCCGTGTTCTTTCGGCTCAGGGGAGAAAAAGGGAAGCAACTAACAGCCTCCCAGGGTATGCTCGGTGCTTTTCCAAATTCAAGAAATAAATCGTAAATAACAAAAATAGTTGGTTGGTCCTAGCAAGTTACTTAACGGTCCAGAGAACTGTCAGGCTTCCACCATTTCAAAATATGGTGCATATAAATTTTTGTCAAGCTCAAATGTTGAAATTTACCAACTCTATAGAAAAAATAGTCAATATTTATAATCCAAATCAATATTGTTAGAACCATCATGAAATATGTTTACATACTGTGTGCATTTGGTCTTGTAGAGATCGGTAATTTTTCTATTTATAGTTGGTCAATGTTTAAAAGGTTTAATTTGACTGACAACTATATGCATCCTATTTTGCCAAAGGGGGAGTACGATAAACCCAACATCAGCTTCTAAACTTGAGATCAAACCCCGAAGCCGAAGGCACTGCTCCGATCAAGCTGTTCATGGATGGATCGATGGCCCCCAATTTGCTCCAGCCCAAAATGGTCTCGGGAATTGCGCCGCCGAAATCTCGCACTTGCACTACCGCCGAGCTCCTAGGGGCACTAATAATGAGAGAAAACTGAGGGAGAAGGGAAGTCACATACTCCCTTTGTGTGCCTGTTTATAGGTCATTTGTGTATCCTTAAATCATTAATTTAACCTATAGTATAATACAAACTTATATAAAACAGCCTTTGGAATACGAAAAGGACTTATAAACCTGGACAGTAAGAGTACCCCGGATTGCGCTTGTTCCGATTCAACACGACCCAGCAGTAATTTTTTGTTTTGTTTTTGTATGTGTGATTGGTTTGTATGAGTTTAGCCACGCGTAGAAAGGTTACTAGCTGGCTGGCTGATTTGTACATGTGTTCCCTTGTCAATGCTATGTTTTTTTTCTAAAAACCATAGTAACTTACAATCATAAGCACTAGCCAAAAAAAGCTATGAACCATACTATATATCCTGCATAGATGTACTAGCTAGGGTCGATACTGTATAAGGTTGGTAGGCATCTGGACAAACAATTAGAAAGCGGAGACCTGCTGATGAGGAAGTGCACGTTAACAAATCACAAAGGCTCAAAGTCAGCACCAGAATAAACATGAACATCCCACAAAGGGGCGAGCTGACGATTGGGAGCTTCACGAACACTCGCTGGGCTTGACGCAACAGCGCCATGGCTGTCATGATGACACTCTGGGCAAAAGTAGCCAACCGATAAATTGCCATTTCGTCCAATGTTGGTGTGTTACTGCACCAAAGTGGGCTTGATTGTACGCATCTCGTTAGTAGAGTATTACCTTTTTTGCATGTGTGAATGGTTTGCACGAGTTTAGCCGCGCCTAGAAAGGATCCTAGCTAGAGAAAGTTGTGCGCGATAACATTCATGGATGTGCATGATAAGATTTTGCAGAGACATTAGGTAATTGATTTCTTAATTAGGGTTTTAGTTTGTAGACTTAGTCTAGACCGCCGCTAATCTCACTTGTGCGATAGCACAAGGACAAGTGACAGTGGCGGTTTTTTTTTTGAACGAGGACCGTGGCTGAGTTTGTAGGCACAAACGGTACTGGCCGGGATGGCAGGGCACTGCCTGTAAGTTCGGTCCCTGATCCTAGTTTCTAGAGGTTCAGTTGTAAGTTGTAACCACCGATTAAATAAGAGAGGAAGAAGAATAGAAAAGAAATGCTGCAACGGCACGAAACTCTGGTGTGTTTCCTAGGCTATTTCTTAAAATAATATTTTTTATTAATTTCACAAATAATACATAAAATTGATAATTTTGAAATCTAGCGTGGCCTCGGGGGATTAACTCCTGACTTCGGAGGTTGAACTACCGACCAGTTGTTAACTAGGCCTAGCTTTCCACTGCAAGATTCCAGTCGGGGCACAACTGGTCTCTCGACTGGACTTGGTCGGGAGTTAATCCCCAGAGGCCACGCTAGATTTGACATTTCTCAAATTTATATATTATTCGTGAAATATGTAAAAAAAATTAGTGTGTTTTCGGTGTCTACCCGCGTGAGATCAAAGTTTCCGTGTCTTTCGTTCTTGAGGTTCAGAAGATTGACTACTACTTCCTCCTTAAAAATATAAGATGCTTTAGATTTGTTAAGTAAATGTATCTAAACACCTTTTAGTTGAACCTAGACACTAAAAGGTGTCTAGATATATTAGTTTTACTAAACTAAAACATCTTATATTTCTAAACAAAGAGAGTACAATTGGTATCGGAGAGCACAAGGATGCCAGGGGATTGATCAAAGTCTTCATTAATACGGTCGTTAATTTCAAAACCCCATGTGGCGGAGAATACCTGGGCGGACGGTGGCTGGCATCGTTGCTTCTTCCGCGCGCTCTCGCATCCTCCTAAAGGCAATTGAAAACAAAAGGAATCCCTAGGTTTAGCTTCTTCCTCGTGCGCGAGACGCCGGCCGGCCTGCTTTCTTCCCTCCCCGACCCTCCCCTATTTAGCTTCCTCCGTCGATCATCAGCAGGTCTGTTCGCCTCAGCCACGGCCTCAGCCCGCGCCGGTCACCAGGTCAGGTTCGTTCCGTCAATCATCATCATGCCGCAAATTCTCCGATCGATCTGCGCTATTGCTTATTACGATTAAGAGTCCAATTCACGATTTAGAGACTCCACCACGTTCACGATCCGTGGGGTATTGCTTATACTCTGTCTAGAATACTTTGTTACCTAGCGAGTTCACGATGAATTATCACCGATGTTCCGTACACTTATAACAAAACTATGCATGCGGACCTCAGATAATTAAGCTTCTTCTCCTTGAAGAAAATGTAGATAATCCCATTGACCACACATCTCTTTCAAAGTCCCAGTTTTTTTACTACAGTTTGACTGACTAATAACTAAAACTAGGGGTCGGGGCAACTGAAATTTACTAGCTATTTCCTTAGTCCCAGTACGACTACATCACCGCCTTCATCAACTACGATAAACACCAAATCATTCATTCATCACTAATTGTGATACTACATACTTTCTTCAGCGGAGTAGTAGACCACTCTTCTGCCGCAGCGATTAATTAATTGAGGGGTATAACGTCGTCTGTTGGTGCTACCAGTCTCATGAGCCAAGAGATCTAGCTACACCAATGGTGGGTGGAGTGGTGGCCGTAGCCACTGGGGTGATGAACCCCCTCATCGGAAAGCTCACCGTGCTCATGGGCGATGAGTACAAGAAGCTTAAAGGGGTGAGAAGGCAGGCGTCGTTCCTCGTGAAGGAGTTGAGTGCTATGAACGCTGCCCTTCACAAGCTGGAGCTCGTGGATGAGCTCGATCTAGCTGTGAAGGATTGGAGAGACCATGTCAGGGAGATGTCCTACGACATGGAGAACTGCATCGACGACTTCATGCGTCAGTTCGGACGAGAAGATGCCAAGGCGGGCTTCGTCAAGAAGACCACTCGGAGTCTCAAGAAGCTATGGCAGCGCCATCAGATCGCCGCCCGGATTGAAGAGCTAAAGAATCTTGCGGTAGATGCAAATGCTCGAAGGGAGAGGTACAAGATTGATGATTGGATGCCTAGCTCCGGCTCCGTCGCTGTTGACCCACGGCTACAAGCAGTTTACCAGGAGGGAGCCAGACTACTAGGTATTGATGGCCCAGTTAAGGAGCTGGCTATTTTGTTGATGGATACTCAGAAGAAACTCAAGGTGTTGTCCATTGTGGGATTCGGAGGTCTCGGAAAAACTACACTTGTTAAACAATTGCATGACAAGTTCAGAGGGGAATTCTATTGTGAGGCATTCTTTTCCGTTTCACAGAAACCTAATATAAAAGTTCTTCTCAACCGCCTAGAAGCGAAACTTGGCATGAATCGGTCTTCCCATGCTCGCGAGATTGAAGACATCATTGAAGACATCAGGGAACATTTGAAGAACAAGAGGTAACTATTTAATTTCAGTAGTCACTTGCATGTGGGCGATTAGTCGTGTTAAATATTGAGTAGTATCTATGCCTACTTCTTTCAACTTCAGAATGCTATGTCCTATCCTTTCCAAAAAAAAAGAATGCTATGTGCTAAACTGGTCCAAAGTTTGATTTTTTTCATTCAATATGATAACACCTAGGAGAATAAAATCATTATATCCCTCCAATCAAAAGACTGCTAGTTATTTTAAATGTACACAAATGCGATGCAGCACACTACAAGTGGAAAGAGGATAGACACTGAGAGAAAGTGAGTAGTGAAAGTACTGTTAGCAATCTTAATCCCTAACGACACTGGTTTGGTGTCACGTGCATGTGCGTGTGTGTTCCCTAGCTGAGTAGGACTAGTAGTCCAACACCTATTCGTATTGACGATGCGTCTTGCCGGGTATATATACATCCATATAGTAGCCTTGTAAGACAACCGTGAGATTCAATACAAACAACAGGACCGAGAGGACCCTGTAGCCATCAACATTGTTTTTCCCCGTACGTACTCGTGTGAGTTGAGAGAGCTAGTTCCTTTGATCAGGCTAGATAGCTAGATTGCTGATCGTTGTTAGCTGGTTCTTATACGTGCGCGCAACTCGCCGGAATACTTTGTCGTCGCCACGCCGGACTGCACTCGGCGTTTGGGGCTGGGCCAACAATTGGTATCAGAGCCTCGAGGAGGATCTCCTAGTAACGGGAGGTCATGACGGGCAAGGAGCAAGGCGAGTACTCCGGTGCAGCTGCGGGTGCATCGGCGTCGTCGCAGTACCCGCGGTATGATCGCGGCAACTACACGACGTGGGCGAAACGGATGGAGTGGGCCATGGAGGGCAACGACATCTGGGAGGCTGTCGATCCCGGCGGCGACGAGTTCAAGAAGGGCGCGTCGAAGTACCGCAAGGACCGACAGGCACTCACGGCCATCGGCTCCGTGGTGCCGGCGGACGTGATGCAGCACCTGATCTCGAAGGATTCTGCAAAGGCGGCGTGGGAGACACTCAAGACGTTGAATCTTGGGCACGAGCGTGTCCGCAGGGCGACCCTACAAACCATGCAGAAGAAGTACGAGAACCTGGAGATGGAAGGAGATGAGACGCTGGACGCTTTTGCCTCGAGGGTAGCCACAATTGTCAACGGGATTCGCGCGCAAGGTGAGAAGCTGGAAGATATCTCAGTCGTAATGCGTTTCCTTTCCGCGACGCCACCGCGGTATATATCTGTGGTGTCGGCAATCGAGCAATGCGTTGATCTCACCACCCTCACGATGGATGACCTGGTTGGACGGTTCAAGGCGCATGACGAGCGGATGAAGATCACCTACGGCGACGCGAATCAAGATGAGCACCTCATGCTTACACGTGCCCAGTGGCAAGCAATGGTCGCCAAGGAGAGGAGCGATAAAGCATATGGCAGTGGCGATGGTTCGGTCCTGGCAAAGAAGTCGGACAACAAGCCGAAGAAGCCAAAGAAGAAATTCGACAAGAAAAATCTTCGCTGCCATAAGTGCAATCAGCTCGGGCACTTCAAATCGGAGTGTCCCAACCGTTCAAAGGAGAAGGCTCTCATGGCGAAGGAAGGAGATGATGGACCGATGATGCTCATGCTCGAAGCTTGCGAGTTAATGACCACCAAGGAATCAACTCCTCAGGAGTCCGCTGCGGAGATCGTCACGCTCGTGGAAGAGAAGGTCTTCCCACGGAGGATGCAGACGGCTCACGACGTTTGGTACCTCGACACAAGCGCTAGCAACCACATGACCGGCGACAAGGCTCAGTTTTCTGAGTTGAACCTCACGGTTGGAGGCTCCGTTCGATTCGGCGATGGGTCGAAGGTGGAGATTGTAGGACGAGGCACTGTCCTGTTTGAGTTGAAGGATGGAGGTCACAAGGTACTCACTGACGTGTACTATATTTCCAAGCTTAAGACCAACATTATCAGTCTTGGTCAGCTCGCGGAGCGTGGATGCAAGATCGTGTTGGAGGACGAGTTCCTGTGGGGATATGACCGCCAAATGCAGCTCATCATGAAGGTAGAGAGGTCAAAGAATAGACTCTATATCCTCAATCTCAATCGGGCGAATCTAGTATGTTTGATGACAAGCATGGAAGACTCGGCGTGGAAGTGGCATGCACGCTACGGACATCTAAATTTCCAAGCTCTACGACAACTTGGACAGAAGGAGATGGTACGTGGCTTACCGTGTGTTGATCATGTTGAGCAGGTGTGCGACGGTTGTCTCATTGGGAAGCAAAGGCGAGCCCCGTTTCCAAGGGAGGGACAATATCGAGCAAGTAAGGTTCTTGAGTTGGTGCATGGAGACTTATTCGGACCAATCACGCCGGCGACCCCCGCCGGGAACAAGTACTTTTTGCTCATCGTCGACGACTTCAGTAGATACATGTGGGTTGTGCTGCTGAAGAGTAAGGATCAAGCTTTGCAAGCGTTCAGGATTGTGAAGATGGCAGCCGAGGTAGAGTCCGAGGCAAGTTGAAGACCCTCCGTACCGATCGGGGTGGGGAGTTCAAATCCAATGAATTCAAGGCGTTTTGTGAAGCTCATGGGATCCGGCGGTATCTCACCGCAGCAAAACGGTGTTGTGGAAAGAAGGAACCAAACCGTGGTGGCCATGGCACGCAGCATGATGAAGAGCAAAGGCATGCCAGGCAGGTTTTGGGGTGAGGCAGTTAGTACAGCTGTCTATTTGCTGAACAGGGCGCCAACTAAGAGTGTAGTTGGTATGACGCCGTACGAAGCATGGTACGGGAGCAAGCCCTCGGTTGATCATCTTCGCACTTTCGGGTGCGTGGCGCATGTGAAGACGGTGACCGGGCATACTAGCAAGTTGGCAGATCGAAATACTCCAATGGTCATGATCGGCTATGAATACGGTTCGAAGGCGTATCGCGCGTACAATCCAGTGAAAAAACAGGTGGTGGTGACACGCGACGTCGTCTTCGAGGAGGAGAAATCATGGAATTGGGGCTCTGCGGAACCGGTACAATCAATTTCTGATGAAATATTTACTGTAGTCTACAGTGATTCACATGCAGATGATCAAGAAACAGCGTCCCGTGGCGTTACGGATTTAGGCGCTGGTTCAGAAGATGGAAGTCCGGAAGTGAGCAGTAGCAGCGCTACGCCTGGAGAGGTATCTCCGCGTGGGAGTCCCGGCACGAGCAGCAGCTCACGCGCTGCACCTAGAGGCTCGACGTCGCCATCCAGTCCACGCGCGGACGAGAGCCCTGGCGCAAGTGGCCCATCAGCTGCACACTCCCGTCCAGGAGGGACTAGCGGCAGTCCAGAAGTGGACGCGGGCGACGATGTCACGTCGCCAACATGCAGTACACCGACAGAAACTACAGGAAATTCAGTAGACGCTGAAACAAGTACTACGTCAGCTTCCACGTCTCCTCCAAGTGCACGGGAAGAAAGGAGACGGCCACCTACTCCAGAAAAATTCCGAAGTGTACTGGAGTTGTATCCGCCGGAGACCCTTCGTACAGCGCGTGCGCGAGGGAGAGGACAAGGTCGGTGTTTACTCACCGAGGAGCCGACGAAATTCGAGGATGCTAATACGGAGTGTTGGCGTCAGGCTATGGATGAGGAGTTTGGGTCGATCCGCGACAACGATACATGGGAGCTTGTCGATCTACCCAACAATCACAAGGCCATAGGGCTCAAGTGGGTGTACAAGATCAAGAAGGATGCCGAAGGGAAGTTGGTGAAACACAAAGCTCGGCTAGTTGCCAAGGGGTATGTGCAAGAGCAAGGTGTGGATTTCGAAGAAGTGTTCGCTCCCGTTGCAAGGATGGAATTGGTGAGATTACTTATCGCTCTCGCAGCTCAAGAATCTTGGAAATTGCATCACATGGATGTGAAATCCGCGTTTTTGAATGGGGAGTTAGAATAAGAAGTTTATGTGAAGCAACCACCGGGATACATCAAAGAGGGAGAAGAACACAAGGTTTTGAAGCTACACAAGGCATTGTACGGGCTACGGCAAGCCCCTCGGGCGTGGAACATCAAGCTTGATCGTACATTGATCTCTCTCGGATTCGAGAAGAGCCCACTGGAGCATGCGATGTATAAGCGAGGTAAAGGAAGGGATCATCTACTAGTTGGCATCTATGTTGATGATCTATTGATACCAGGAGCGGATGAGAAGGAGATTGCAAAGTTCAAGCTACAGATGAAGGAGTTATTCAAGATGAGTGATCTAGGCTTGTTGAGCTACTACCTTGGGATCGAGGTACATCAAAAGCTGGGTGAGATCACGCTATGCCAAGAGGCATATGCAAAGAAGATACTCGAGAAATGTGGCATGGAAGAGTGCAATCCAACTCATGTTCCGATGGAACCTCGTCTTAAACTGAGCAAAAGGAGTGAAGCACCTGCGGTTGATGCAACGGAGTATAGGAGTGTGGTCGGAAGTTTGAGGTATCTCATTAATACAAGACCCGACTTGGCCTATTCCGTTGGCTATGTGAGTCGCTGCATGGAAGCACCCACAATGGAGCATTGGATAGCCGTGAAGCATATACTCAGGTATATCAAAGGTACTACAAATTTTGGTATTGTCTACTCGAAAGAGAAGGAGGAGGTGAAGCTACATGGCTACAGTGATAGTGACATGGCAGGAGATATTGACGACCGTAAGAGTACCTCGGGCGTGGCATATTTCTTGGGAAGAAGCATAATAAGTTGGCTATCACAAAAGCAAAAAGTGGTGGCACAGTCATCCTGTGAAGCTGAGTATATTGCGGCTGCAACTGCGGCGTGTCAAGGTGTGTGGCTAAGGAGTCTACTTGATGATCTCACCAATCGGGAGGCGGAACAAGTGGTGCTCAATATTGACAACAAGTCTGCAATTTCATTGTGCAAAAATCCGGTGCATCATGATAGGAGTAAGCACATTGATACGAAGTATCACTACATACGGCAGTGTGTAGAGGAGAGCAAGATTGAAGTCAACTATGTTTGCACCGACGATCAGCTTGCAGATATCCTAACTAAATTTTTGGGACGAGTGAAGTTCGCGGAGATGCGAGGAAGGATAGGCGTTCAAGCTGTGAAGACAAGCACGCCGGGCTTAGGGGGGTGATTGTTAGCAATCTTAATCCCTAACGACACCGGTTTGGTGTCACGTGCATGTGCGTGTGTGTTCCCTAGCTGAGTAGGACTAGTAGTCCAACACCTATTCGTATTGACGATGCGTCTTGCCGAGTATATATACACCTATATAGTAGCCTTGTAAGACAACCGTGAGATTCAATACAAACAACAGGACCGAGAGGGCCCTGTAGCCATCAACATTGTTTTTCCCTGTACGTACTCGTGTGAGTTGAGAGAGCTAGTTCCTTTGATCAGGCTAGATAGCTAGCTTGCTGATCGTTGTTAGCTGGTTCTTATACGTGCGCGCAACTCGCCGGAATACTTTGTCGTCGCCACGTCGGACTGCACTCGGCGTTTGGGGCTGGGCCAACAAGTACAAGTCTCATAGGGAAGGAAGGTAACTGAATACAAAGAGAGAAATACATGCATAAGCATCTCAAATGATGATGAACGTTCCCTTGTTAGAGAGTATTATTTAGGCTAAGATATAATCTGATCCTCCTAATTTAGTTCTATGGATAATAGATTCCTTTTATCTACTTTTCCTTCTTGAATTTTGTGTCAAATTTTAGTGTATAATTTGTAATTATAACCCATACAAACCTTCTACAGGTACCTTATTGTGGTTGATGACTTGTGGGATCAATTAGTATGGAATGTTATCTGCCGTGCCTTTCCAAATGAAGACAACATGAGTAGAGTGGTAGTGACAACAAGAGTGGAAGGTGTGGCCGACACAGCTTGTCATAGTGACCACGAGTGCATCTACAGAATGAAGCCGCTCAATGAACATAACTCCAGAATGCTATTCTTGGATAGAATATTTGGGTCCGCTGAAGGTTGCCCATCTTATCTGAAGATATATCAGCTAACATTTTGAAGAAGTGTGGTGGATTGCCACTTGCAATCAACACTATAGCTAGCCTGTTAGCTAGTCAAGAAGGATCAAGGAGAGGTTGGGAGAATATTAGGAATTCTCTCTGTGCCCAGTCTACCATAAATCCCCCCATGGAAGATATGAAAAATATATTGAATCTTAGCTACATGCATCTTCCTGTTTGTCTGCGAGCTTGTTTTCTGTATCTTGGTATGTATCCTGAGGACGAGGAAATTTTCATGGATATTGTGATTGGGGAATGGGTAGCTGAAGGCCTTGTCAGCAATATGCACGGACCCAATTTGATGGATGTTGGCAGGAGTTACATTAATGAACTAATCAATAGAAGCATGATTACACCAATAAGAAGGGAGGATGGACAGATATATTCTTGTAGAGTACACGATATAATGCTTGATTTGATCCTGAGCAAGTGTGCAGAAGATAATTTCTTAACCATGCCATCCAGTTCCGAAGACATCGCAAGACTACAAGCCTGCAAACACAAGGTTCGCCGGTTATCCCTGAGGTCCATGGCTAGTGGTACAATTGATGGACTGGCTATTGGTGCTCACTTGCTATCACATGTTCGATCATGTGCATGGGCCAGGAACTCCATGCCCCCTTTGTTGTTATTCAAGTATCTTAGGGTACTCACTATTGAAGGCAACTATGCTGATTTGACAATTGACCTCACTTCTATCAACCAATTGTTTCAGCTAAGGTATTTGAGGGTTGGAACACACCGTTGTGGCATAGAACTCCCTTGTGCATTTAAAGGGCTTGTTTACTTGGAGACGCTGCACCTACAGGGCTATATGGAAAAAAGCTTACCACCAGATATTGTTCACTTGCCACGCTTGTCCTATATTTTTCTTCCAAGTGGTGCATCTGCTATCCAAGGGGCCGAGAATATGAAAGAACTGCGTACTCTTCTTCGGTTTGACCTAGACAAGAACTCCATTAAGGATATAAGGGGTCTCAGCGAGCTGACCAACCTGAGGGAGTTGAGTATTTGTGGCCGTGTGGAGACGTCAAAAATTGATGCTTTGGTCTACTCTGTTGGAAAGCTCCGTAACCTTAGATATCTATGCATCGGTACTTACTTATATACAGATCGGAGTAATCAGTTGGGTTTATTATCAAGTAGTCCTTCTGAACATATCGAGAAACTTAACCTGAGTGGGTGGGAGTTCCCCAGAGTCCCCAAATGGATGGGTGATCTCCATTGCCTCTGTGTCCTGAATCTATGTGCTACGGATACGTCGGCTGAGGATGTCCATATTCTTGGAAAGCTGCCTTCCCTGGTAGACCTCTATTTCAGCACGACACATATCGCAACAGAACAGGCTTGTATCGGAAAGGGAGTATTCCCTGTTCTGGAGCAATTCCTATTTTGGCCTTCCAACGGAGACGTTACGGCATTCTTGGTGTTTGAGGAAGGGGCTATGCCCAAGATACGAACACTCGTGCTCGAGGTGAACGAGTGGGGCGACAGTACACTAGTCGGCATGGAGCACCTGAAACTGCTTGAGAGAATTGATTTTATTATGGGCCCTGATGCCTTTTCCTTATTATCCCCATGGAGAGATCATTTGCTCTCTGCTTTCAGGAAGGCCTCAGAACTGCATCCAAACCATCCTTCCGTTTCACGATGAATGTTGTAATTTCTTTTGCTGGAAGCAAGTTTTAGTTTCACAGGTTCTAGTTCTACTAGTGTTCTCCAGCCACTCTATTTTGTGAATTACTGCCAGCTAGTGTCTTACCAGGAAGTTTTTTTTAATGGTCGCACAATTTGTAATCACCTGCCCGTATATATACTTGTATGCAATTTCTATCATTATTTGGCGGGCCACAATCTCATCCTATCGCATAGTCATTCTGCGTGCCCTGAGATCTCCATCGTGGGGCTGCCTCGTGGTCTTGCATCCCACACGTTAGGAGAGAGAGGGCTATCCCCATTTCGCATCTCCCCCAAATGAGAAAACCGCACCCGTGATTCCTATTTTTTTGTCTGCGCGTCATTTAAGTCCTAGATCTATAGAACTGCCCAAACAAGTCATAATTGTTTCGTAAATGAGTCAAGGGAGGTCCTAAACTGGTTTTACGACAGTTAACTACTGCCACGTAGGCCGTGGGGCTTAGCAGCAGCAACTCCGGTGCTATATTTTTGCAAAAACCCCCGTGCCTTTCATTTCTCATCATAACCTCACCTCCCGATCGTTTCCACTTCTCGGTGTTGTCTCCCGCGACACCGACGATGATTTGGAGGCGGTGGTGCTGGGAAGTTGACGACATCGGCAACGATCTCGCAGTGGCTGCCGCCGTGGTGAAGGAGGAGTCGAAGATGGAGCCCGCGAGCAAGGGCCCAAAGCTGCGGCGGCCAGGTGATGCTCCGCCGCGCTATTGTGAGTTCTCTGAACCCTAAATCCCCAATTCAAGCAGTAGCTAGTTCTTGGTATTCTAGCCCCCAAAAGTGATGATTTTTCTGCTACGTAGGAGTATTTGAAAACCAGTTCACGGTAGAAATAATTCATGGTGAATTTTTTTTGCGGATTAGGGACAGCTAAGAGCTATGTAGATGGTACAGTATCTCTGTTTGACGGATGCGAGGCGGACACATGGTCGCCTTTGTGGCTTATTGATTTTATGGAGCAGCTAGGGTATACAAATCGAGTGGAATATAGTTTGTATTGGTTGCTCCTGGGTAAAGATATAGGATCAGGACTGCACATAGTGGACAGTGATATAGATACATTACATATGATTGTTGTTGTGCCAAAAATCTTATCGCCCTTCTTCCGTACAGGACTCGAAAAGACATGGTTTTGGAGGCCTACTATTCCAACTCACGGTGCACACAGCAAGACGGGATGGGCAGAACAGAGGCAGCACAATGCTCTGGAACTGGACACGATGTGTTGTTGATACGTCCAAAACGTATGTACTTTCCTGAACACTTTTTTTCTATTGTTTCTCCTATAAACTTGTATGATTTGGATACAACTAACATGGACTGACGTTGTTTTCAGCAGAATTACCTTGGTGTCTAGTTTTGGTGCAGAAAATCAACTATCAGAAAAAATCCCGGAAAATATGCCAAAAATCATATTTCACCAGAAGATCCACGGAGCCAGAGTATGAGACAGGGTGGAGGCCTGGGGGGCCCACACCCTTGCCAGGCGCGGGCCAGGCCTGGTCACGCCTGGGGGGGTGCGGCCACCTCAGGCACCCCCTCGGCCTCTCTCTTCACCTATAAGAAGCCTCTTGACCTAAAAACCGAGGGGGGTCGATGGTTTTCCAAAAAGAGTTCCGCTGCGTCGCCACCACCAGAAACCAAGATTCGGAACCAGAAACTCCGTTCTGGCACCCTGCCGGGACGGGGAATTTGGATAGGATCATCGCCATCGTCATCACCAACGCCTCTCTATCAACCATCCATGTTTCCCTCATCTATGAGTGAGTAATCCCCCGCAGTAGGCTATGAGGATGGTAGGGATTGGATGATTTCTATCATGTAATCGAATAAGATTGTTAGGGCATAGTGCCTAGTATCTCTATTAGTGCTATTTGACTTTGTTGCAACTTGTTGTGCTTAATGCTTGTCACTAGGGCCTGAGTGTCATGATCTCATATCTAAACTTATTATTGAATCATTATGATATTATTGTTTGTGATCTTATCTGCAAGTTATGTATACATATCATCGTCCGGATCCAAAGTCCCCGAAGTGATAAAATTGGGACAACCGGAGGGGATGGCTGTGATGTGAGGATCACATGTGTTCACAGAGTGTTAATGCTTTGCTCCGGTGCTTTATTAAAAGGAGCACCTTAATTGTCAGTAGTTCCTTTAAGGCCCCGCTGCAACGGGCTGGCTGGAAAAAAGATGTTGTGCAAGTTCTCATTGCGAGCACGCATGACTATATATGGAGCACATGCCTAGGATTATTTAGTACTTGGATGCTTATTCTTATTTATCTGCAATTGCCTTAGATCTTGAAGTTACATGTTTAGACTCATCCATGCAACGCCCGTCCATCCATCCCTATGCCTACCTCACTCGAATCCTACTGTTACCGTTACTGTTACTATTGCTCCTATTTCACTGTTGTTGTTGCTTTGCTGTTGCTACTACCAAACTGTTGCTACTGATAAACTTTTGTGAGCAAGAACTATTTCCAGGTGCAGCTGAATTGATAACTAAGTTTTTAAGGCTTGCAAGTATTCTTCGGCTCCCCTTGTGTTGAATCAATAAATTGGGTTATACTACCCTCGAAGACTGTTGCGATCCCCTATACTTGTGGGTTATCAAGACTATTTTCTGGCACCGTTGCCGGGGAGCATAGCTTTATTTGTAAGTTCATTTGGATCTATTATTGTTCAATGCTACTACTTTCATCATGGGGAAGTCTCGTGATGGAAAGTTTCCTATTTTACCATCCACTACAAGAAGAGGTACAATCCTAAACACCTCTGCTGCTCTTGATTCACCGTCTGTTATAAGTAAGCTTGTTACACCACCACCACATACTCATGCTACACACACTGCTACTACTGCTGAATCTGAAACTGCTTTTGATACTCATGATGTTACTTCTACTGTCCTTGATGCGAGTGGTTCATTAGATCCTTTTATAGATGCTACTATGACTAGTCTAGGAAATACTGAAACTCCTAGTGAAGACACTGTTACACCTGTTAGCTCACCTGAGTCTAGAGAGAGATGTGATATTAATGATGGTTACATTGAGTTCACTGATGAATTTGTTGAAGAGTGCCGAAATACACATGGTACTAGTGCTATTAAGAGTCTCCTTGCGAGACGTACCGTTATTCCTAAACTGTCCTCTGATCCTAAGTTTGTCACCTCTCCCATAGATATTAAAGATAAAGATTATGACTTCTCTCTTGATTTATCCTATTTGGACATTGTTGAGAAAGAACATTTTTGTGGGACTAAAAATGAGAGTGTTGTGGCTCATATGAATGAGCTTTCTACTATGAGTATTTTATTCTCTGATGATTTTAAGATGCGCAAATACTTTGTTACTAAGATCTTCCCTTTTTCACTAAAAGGAGAAGCTAGGGCTTGGTTTAATAGATTACCTCCTGGTTCCATTGATATCCCTGATTGTTTGGTTGCTTCTTTCTTCCAGAAATACTTTCCTCCCAGTGCTAGACATGCTGCTTTGTAGAGACCTTTTGATTTTAAACAGGGAGAAGAAGAGAAATTTCCTGAGTCATGGACAATGTTCTATGCCTTGATTCATGCACATCATGGATGTCCATTGCCTACAAATGAGCTTCTTGATATTTATTATAATGGACTAACTGATGATTCTAGGACATACCTAGATAGTTTTGTTGATTGTGTTTTTAGGAAAAGAACTCCTACAGATGCTGAAGAATTAATGGCTAAAATAAGCAAGAATTATGATGATTGGACTTCAACTGAGCTAAATACACCTGAGCCTATTACTCCTGAACCATTTGTGTTTGAACCAGTTCCAGTACCAACACCAAAGAAGAGAGGAGTTATTGCATTAAATGATGAAGTGATGAGGGAAGCTAAGAAATGTCTTAAGGAGAAAAGTATTAGAGCTGTCCTATAGAAGAATTATGTAAGCCAATTCCCCACTCATCTACTATTGAGGTACACTCTTTCCAACACTTTGATGAAGGTGATATTCCTTATGGTAAGCCTCCTGATCAATGTTTAGAGGAACTTGATATTTTTATTGTTAAACAAGGTAATTTTAATAAACAAGTGTAGAATCATTTATTGGAAAACTCTAGAGCTATTAAAGAGTTGAAAGATATTATGGAAAGAACTTTTAATGATTTTAAAATGCTTTGTAAACACTTTCAAATGGTTCAAACTCAAATTGATCAACTTGCTAAGGTACAAAATGATATGCTAGTTAATGCCTCAGGAGATAAACATGCGTATGGAATTAGAACTAGGAGTGGTATAGCTACTCAAAATCCTTTATATCCTGAAGGACACTCTAAAAGAATTGAGCAGGATTCTCAACAAGGTAAAAGTAGTGGTAATCCTCGTAAGAGAAAGAAAAAGAAACATAAGGTAGTTGAGGAGCCCTCTGAACCTGATGTAGATCCTAATAGTATATCTGTCTCTGATGCTGAAATTGAGAGTGGTGATGATAAAAATGATGCTCCTGATAAGGAGGAAGTTGAGGAGAACCTGAGAAGCACACTAAGAACACTAGGTACACTAAGGAAGATTTTATTGCTAATAAACATGGTAAAGAGAGAGAACCTTGGGTGCAGAAACCTATGCCTTTTCTAGGTAAGAAACACAAGTCAAAGGAGGAAGAACACTACAACAAGTTTTGTGAGTGGATGAAGTCTTTATTTTTGCAAATTCCTTTGACTGATGCTATTAAGTTGCCTCCTTATTCAAAGTATATAAAGGATATTGTCTCTAATAAAAGGTCCTAATGAGGAGATTTCTACTTTGCTTGCTAATTATTCCTTCAATGGTAAGGTTCCAAAGAAACTTGATGATCCAGGTATACCAACTATTCCTTGCTCTATTAAGAATAATTATGTTAGAACTGCTTTATGTGATTTGGGAGCTGGAGTTAGTGTTATGCCTTTTTCTCTCTACAAGAGACTCCAGCTAGAAAAGTTGATACCAACCGATATATCTTTGCAAATGGCTGATAAGTCAACTACTATTCTTGTTGGTATATGTGAGGATGTTCCTGTTTAGGTGGCTCATAATTGCTTGGTTTTAACTGATTTTGTTGTGTTTGAAATACCTGAAGTTGATAATATATCTATTATTTTTGGAAGGCCTTTTCTTAATACCGCAGGTGTTGTCATCAATTGTAATCAAGGAAAACTAACTTTTAATATTAATGACAAAGAGCATACTGTCTATTTCCCCAAGAAGGTTGCTAAGAGCTTTACCTGAATTTTATTAAAAATGTTGAGAGCATCAAGGTTGGAGAAATATATTGTCCCATTTCATAGGAAAGTTTTAAAACTATTACCATTGCTATCAAGATTGAGGTAACATAATCACTTTGTGGAATACAAAGTTTTGTTTCATATAAGATTGTTTTGGTAACAAGACTTGATCAACCTTGTTAACAAAAGGATTTTAATAAACAAAACGATGTTTTCACTGTGGTTATACTTGCTCCCTTTTACTTTTCTCCTTCCTAGTCTCTGTTTTTCCTCTAGTTAGTTTTGTTTTTGCTAGTTGTTTGCTTGTTAGAGTGTCTTAGAACTTCTGTAGTTTTGGTTTTTGTTTGCTTTTGCTTCTTCTAAAAAGTCTGTTTCTGCGAGAAAATCAATTTTCATACCTTGAAAATTGGCCAAAAATAAAGGTTCCCGAAAAATCCCAGAAAATTCAAAATAATTTTTTCCTCGAGAAAAGGGGCAAAGAGACACCTGGAGTGACCCAGGGGGCCACCCCAGGCCAGCACACCCCAAGTGGGCGTGGCCAGCCCCCAGGGTGCGCCTGGCTGGGGTGTGGCCCACCTGGGTACCTCCAAGGTGCCTCCTCCCAGCCATCTTCTTTCTCTCTCCCAAAAAACACCGGAAAACTTTCTCAAGCTTGAGTTCTTGCTGTTCTTGCTTCCGATTTTCGATCTCCTTGCTCATCCCATCTTTGCTGCTAATTTTTTAGGGATTGCTCATTGGTATGTGCCTCCTCCACTTGTCCAATTAGATTTGTGATTGGTAAATTGTACCTTGAGTATTTTGCTGCTATAGGTGTTAGGTTCTGTGAGCTTGCGTGCTTGTTCTATGCTTAGAAATTTCATTTTGATGCATGTTGTAGCACCCCGGGTAAAACCACTACTAGAAAATCGTCTGCATTTATATCTGTGCATCATCATCATATCTGCATGCATGTTTTAAATAAAACTATTTTGAAAAGCCCCTCTTTGTTTCTAGATATTCCCCATCTTCATTTCAAATATAAAACCCCGGTGTTTCCGGATGTCTCTATTTGTCAAAACCCTATTTGTAAATATTTTTATTTTAAAATAAATAAAATAAATAAATAAATATAAAATATTTTTTCGGGGAGGCAGCCGCAGGCCAGGCCCGAAAGCCCAGCCCGCAGCCACCTACTACCCGACCAAACCCTAGCTATCCTACCTAACCCTAATCTATACCTGCCCTATCCAATTCCCCACCCCACACTTCCCAGCAGCCGCCACCACTCCCCAGGTCCACCTCGTCAACGTGCCCCCCACGCGACCACCCCGCTGACCCCTCTCACCACACTCCCCGACACCCTGGCCCCACCCCGGCCCCACTGCCCCCGCTCCACTCCCGCAATCCCTGTCCCGCACCCCCGCGGTAGATCTCCTCCCCTCGCCTCGCGATCCCCTTCTCCTGACCCCGCCGCCATGGACCGCACCCTCCCTCTGGCGTCGCCGCCCTCCTGCTGCCGCCAGGGCTCTCCCTCTGCTCGACCCCCACCTGTCCCGCTAGATCCCGCCGCCCTCGGTTCCCAGGCTCTGCTGGGTTGCCTCCTCAATCTCCATGCGACTTGTCCCCGCGAAGCCCGCAGACGCCACCGTTTGCGCCCCTCCTCGCGCCACCAGGGCTCCCTCCTGCGAACCCTGCAGTGCCGACGGGCCCCCGCCTTCCCCTTGACCAACTTCCTCCCGTCGCCACCGCCAACTTCTCCACCCACCTCGCCGCGTGAACACCACCGCTCGGCTCCGTGCCTGCAGCACCGCTCCAGCACGAGGCTCCCTCAGCGGGCCAAGCTCGCATGCCACCAAAATCGCCATCCCGACACCTGCGTCGTCCTTCACCTCTTTTCCGGGGCCAGCCTTCGTGTTGTGTTGTTGTTTCTCGTATGTACCGTGGTGTGGCTGTTTGCTTGCTCTGTCCAATTGAAGATGGAGAGGCGCTGAGTCTGTGATACCCTAGCTCGTCGCCGTTCAGCAAATATGTCTAAATGTGGTCCTCCCGGATCACCGACAAATCAAGGAGCCACCCACCACCGATGGTAGCGGTACCCCGAATGCTACTGCCAAGATCGACCACTCATAGAGACCGACACGAGACGAGATCCGAAGGGCTATGCAAGACCACCGGCGCCGAACCCGGCACCGGCAAATGAAGTTGAAATCGCCAAGGTCTTCATCACGGAATGACAAGCTCTCCATCCTGGAAAATCAAGACCCTGGACCTAAAGGCGCCGAGACCCCGAGTGTGCCGACACGGATCCGAAGACCGATCCCGTCAAATCCCAAGACCTTCGCCCCACCAATGTGTGACCCCTTTCCAAGCCCTTATTTTATTAAATGATATATACCTTGTTGCATATTAAATTGTTCATGTCGCATACATATTGTCTGGTTTGGGGTCCTTAGGCCGATTCACCTAAATTAAATATGGAGACCATATGCGGACGATTCTAGTCTAATATTGGCCCCATTTAAATTTGTGTAGCGAACGGGTGACATATTTTGCCTTGTTAAGTCAACATTTAAATTACGGGGTATCTTAAACAACATGAACCGTCTAATTAATTGTCGGGACCCCGGTTCCGCTTAATATGGCCTAATCGCATTGCATCCTTGGCATGTCATACATCATACATGCATCATGCCCGATCTTTTGCCGTAGTATTAAATAGTGCATCCGGTGTTTCTTCTAGTGCTTTGCTTCTTCACAGATTAGGCCGATGAGTTGATGCGAGTGTTGGCCCGATCTTCGGATGAAACTTCAGCAATGTTTTCTAGGCGAGCATTCTCCCCCTTTCTACCTATTTTACATTTCTAGTCTTTACTTCCTCCTGTTGATCTATTGCTAGCTGTGTTGCGATGCTATAGGTTCCGTACCCCGTTATACTTCCTTGCAGCCCTTATATTGCCATGGACACCTCCTATTACCTGTTGTTTGGTAGATAGTCGGCTTTGCGAGTCGCAGTCGCTTGCGTAGTGTTGTGTCGCGCCGTCGATCTTCCACAGTTGTTGGAGTAACGCCGCATGTTTAATGTTGAAGATGATCATGGCTTTAATTATCGCTTAATAACTAAAATTGAAGTAGGTAAATAATGCAGAGGCACAGGTGGGCAATAGATGTTATTTGGTTTTTAACTGTCCACTCGTGTCCCGTAGGACCCCGAGTACTTGATACCTGTTCTTTGAATATTTGCACTACCCGCATTGTAGGGGTTCGTAGCATGGAAAACAAAAATTTTCTATCGCATACAAACAAACAAGCCAAGATCTATCTACTAGATTGTAGCAACGAGTCGATGGAATAACTCACCCTCGAAGATTCCAAAGTGTTTAACGAGAGCAGATTCTCGTGGGTGATGTAGTCGTACTCTTTCCGATCTCAAGATCGCGTAGACGATCCTTCCGGCGCCACGTTCCGGCAGCGCTCCCGTAGTCGGTCACACGTTCGGTACTCGACGAAGACCTTCCTCTCCCTTGTTCCAGCAGGCAGCGGAGGTTGTAGTACTCTCCTCGTGATTCCGGCAGCACAACGGCGTGGTACCGGAGGTAGAGGGGAGATCCCGCAGGGCTTCGCCTTAAGCCGGTGCGAGTATGGTGGAGCTTATGAGAGAGGCTATTAGTGGTCTAGTAATTAGACACACCAATTAGAGGGCTCTAAACCAATTAGAAGGCTCTAAACCAAAATAGCTCTAAACCGGGGTTTAGATCTAGGGTTTAGTTTAGAGGGGTAGGAACTAGTGTGTCTAGAGAGGGGAGCCCTGCCCCTCCCTTTATAGGTGGGAGGGCCGGCGGCCAAGGGGAGGAGTTCCTCCCCAACTCGGCCTTGGGAGGTGCGCCGGCCAAGGGGAGGAACCCTCCTCCAACTCGGCCTCCACCTCTCCTCCTCTTTCTCCTCTTTCCGAAAACTGGCAGTTTGACCGAAAACTGGCAGTTTGACTTTTCCAATTAGGATTTGAATTAACCCTTTATTTCGGACAGCGAGAACACTTAGTACATGATGCAATCATTCCAACATGCAATGACACATTCATGTACCCTTCCCCCTCCGGAGTGCCGGACATTCCGGGACCTTCTAGAATGTTCCCGATGAAAACACCGGAACCATTCCCGAACTCCGAAACGGGACTTTCCTTATATGAATCTTATTCTCCGGACCATTCCGGATCACCTCGTGATATCCCGGATCCCATCCGAGACTCCGAACAACATTCGGTCTCTTTCTCATAATACCATAACTACTCAAACAACGTCGAATCCTTAAGTGTGTCTCCCTACGGTTCGTGAATTATGCGGACATGATCGAGACACTTCTCCGAACAATAACCAATAGAGGAATCTGGAAATTCATATGGCTCCCACATATTTCTACGATTACTTTGCGATCGAATGAACCACTTACATACGATACCAATTTCCCTTTGTCTCACGATATGTTACTTATCCGAGGTTATGATCGTCGGTATCTCTGCATACCTAGTTCAACCTCGTTACTGATAAGTACTCTTTTCTCGTTCCCGTGATATGTGATCCCTTGTGACCAAGTCACATGCTTGCAAGCTAATTGGATGACATTTCACCGAGAGGGCCCAGAGAATATCTATCCGTCATGTGGATGGACAAATCCCACTCTTGATCCATGTGTTTCAACCAATACTTTCCGAACACTCAATGCCACCTTTATAGCCACCCTGTTACGGTGTGGTGTTTGATGATATCAAAGCATCCATCTGGTAAAGGTGATATGCATGATCTCATGGTCGAAGGAATTAGGTTACTATGTATCAGAAAGCATATAGCAATTGAACTATTGAAATGACTTGATCTTTATGCTACGCTTGTCTATAGGAGTATGTCCACCATATCATTCTCCTAACGATATGATCTTGTTGTTGATAACATCTCAATGTTCATGACAAAGAAACCACATCATCAATCAACCAACAAGCTAGTGAAGTATAGAGGCTATACTAGGGACTTCAAATTAAGTTTACAAATCACACAAGTATTAATGGTTTCCTTGTTAATACTATTATAGCATGAATGCAAACATTTATCATAAACACAAAGATATATAATAATAACTATATTTATTATTGCCTCTAGGGCATATCTCCAACAGTCTCCCACTTGCACTAGAGTCATCTAATCTAGATTACATGGTAATATACCGAACACCCATGGCAGTTTGGTGTTGGTCATGTTTTGCCCTCGGGAGAGGTTTAGTCAACGGATCCGCCACATTCAGATCTGTGTGTACTTTGCAAATCTTTATATCCCCATCCTGGATATGTTCTCGAATAGCGTGAAAACGCAGCTTGATATGCTTCAGCTTCTTGTGTGACCTTGGTTCTTGCGCATTGGCTATGGCGCCCATGTTATCACAGTAGATAGACATTGGGTCCAGCGCACTAGGAACCACACCCAGCTCTGTAATGAACTCTTTCATCCATATCGCTTCTTGTGAAGCCTCCGAAGCAGCCATGTATTCCGATTCAGTTGAAGATCTCGCCACAACGCTTTGCTTTGCACTCCTCCAGCTAACTGCTGCACCATTCAAAATAAATACGTATCCAGATTGTGATTTAGAATCATCCGGATCGGTGTTCCAACTAGCATCGGTGTAACCATTAACAACGAGCTGTTCATCACCTCCATAAGAAAGAACCATATCCTTAGTTCTTCTCAAGTACTTAAGGATGTTTTTGACCGCTGTCCAATGATCCACTCCTGGATCACTTTGATATCTGCTAGTTAGACTAACAGCATATGCGATGTCGGGTCTAGTACATAGCATGGCATACATTAGAGATCCTATGGCTGAGGCATAGGGAGTCTTACTCATCCTTTCTCTATCTTCTGCCGATGTCGGACTTTGAGTTTTACTCAAGGTCGTATTGGGCAACATGGGCAAGAACCCTTTCTTGCTTTCTTCCATTCCAAACTTCTTTAGAACTTTGTCCAAATATGTACTTTGTGACAATGATATTTGGCGTTTCGATCTATCTCTATAAATCGTTATGCCTAATATGTAAGCTGCTTCGCCAAGATCCTTCATTGAAAAACTATTATTCAAATATTCTTTGACACTATTAAGAAGGTCTACATCATTCCCAATCAATAATATGTCATCCACATATAGTATTAAGAACGCTACAGAGCTCCCACTCACTTTCTTGTAAATACAAGCTTCTCCATAAGTTTGTATAAAACCAAAACTTTTGATTACCTTATCAAAACGTTGATTCCAACTTCGGGATGCTTGCTTCAATCCATAGATGGACCGTTGAAGTTTGCATACCTTGTTAGCATCTTTAGGATCGACAAAACCTTTGGGTTGCATCATATACAATTCTTCATCAATGTCTCCATTGAGGAATGCTGTTTTGACATCCATCTGCCATATCTCATAATCATAATATGCAGCGATTGCTAACATAATCCTCACAGACTTTAGCTTCGCTACTGGTGAGAAAGTCTCATCGTAGTCAACTCCTTGAATTTGTCGAAACCCTTTTGCGACAAGTCGAGCTTTATAGACAGTAACATTACCATCAGCATCTGTTTTCTTCTTGAAAATCCATTTGTTCTCGACAGCCTTCCGGCCATCCGGTAAGTCCACCAAAGTCCATACTTGGTTTTCGTACATGGATCCAATCTCGGATTTCATGGCTTCTTGCCATTTATTGGAATCTGGGCTCATCATCGCTTCCTCATATGTCTCGGGATCATCGGTGTTGTCCACCAACATGACATTCATAACGGAATCATACCAATCTGGAGTGGTACGAGTTCTCGTTGACCTCCGAGGCTCTGTAGCAACCTCAACCGAAGTTTCATGATCACTATCATTAGCTTCCTCCCTCATTGGTGCAGGCACCACAGGAACTTCTTCCGGTGCTGCGCTACTCGCAATTTCGAGAGAAGGTTCGACAACCTCGTCGAGTTCTACTTTCCTTCCAGTCACTTCTTTCGAGAGAAATTCCTTCTCTAGAAAGGATCCATTCTTGGCAACAAAGATTTTGCCTTCGGATCTATGATAGAAGGTATACCCAATAGTTTCCTTCGGGTATCCTATGAAGACGCATTTTTCCGCTTTGGGTTCAAGCTTGTCCGGCTGTAACTTCTTTACATAGGCTTCGCACCCCCAAATTTTAAGGAACGACAATTTAGGTTTCTTCCCAAACCATAATTCATACGGTGTCGTTTCAACGGATTTAGATGGTGCCCTATTTAAAGTGAATGCGGCTGTTTCTAATGCATAACCCCAAAATGATAGCGGTAAATTTGTAAGTGACATCATAGAACGAACCATATCTAAGAGAGTTCGATTACGACGTTCAGACACACCATTACGCTGTGGTGTTCCCGGCGGTGTCAACTGCGAAAGTATTCCACATTTCTTCAAATGCTCGCCAAACTCGTAACTTAGATATTCACCTCCACGATCAGAACGTAGAAATTTAATCTTCTTGTTACGTTGATTCTCTACCTCACTTTGAAACTCCTTAAACTTCTCGAAAGTTTCGGACTTATGTTTCATGAAATAGATATACCCATATCTACTCAAGTCATCCGTGAAGGTAAGAACATAACGATAACCACCGCGCGATGCTACACTCATTGGACCACACACATCGGTATGTATGATTTCCAATAAGTCCGTAGCTCGCTCCATCATACCAGAAAATGGAGTCTTAGTCATTTTACCCATCAGACATGCTTCGCATCTTTCAAGTGATTCAAAATCAAGTGATTCAAGAAGTCCATCGGAATGGAGTTTCTTCATACGCTTCACTCCAATGTGACCAAGACGACAGTGCCACATATAGGTTAAGTTATCGCTTGATTTCAAACGTTTAGCTTCAATGTTATTAATATGTGTATTTCCACTATCGAGATTCAATATGAATAGACCATCTATCAAAGGTGCATGTGCATAAAACATATTACTCATATAAATCGAACAACCATTATTCTCGGATTTAAACAAGTAACCGTCTCGCAATAAACAAGATCCCGATATAATGTTCATGCTCAACGCAGGCACCAAATAACAATTATTTAAGTATAAAACTAATCCCGATGGTAGATGAAGAGGTAGCGTGCCGACCGCGATCACATCAACCTTTGATCCGTTTCCTACGCGCATCGTCACCTCGTTCTTCGCTAGCTTTCGTTTATTCTGCAGCTCCTGTTTCGAGTTACAAATATGAGCAACCGAACCAGTATCAAATACCCAGGCACTACTACGAATACTAGTGAAATACACATCAATAACATGTATATCAGATATACCTTTCTTCTTGATGTTGCCGTTCTTCAAATCCGCCAAGTACTTTGGGCAATTCCGCTTCCAGTGACCTTCTCCCTTGCAGTAAAAGCACTCAGTATCAGGCTTGGGTCCAGCCTTGGTCCTCTTCGTCAGCATGGTAGCTTTCTTACCACCCTTCTTGAAGTGTCCCTTCTGCTTAGACTTGCCTTTCTTGAATTTGGTGGTCTTATTGACCATCAACACTTGGTGCTCTTTCTTGATCTCCACTTCTGCAGATTTTAACATAGCAAATAGTTCTGGCAACTCTTTGTTCATGTTCTGCATGTTGTAGTTCATCACAAAGTTCTTGTAACTTGGTGGTAGTGATTGGAGGATGCGGTAAACTCCCAAAGTATTAGGAATCACTATACCCAAGCTTTGAAGTTTATTCGCGTGCCCAGACATTTTAAGCACATGCTCACTGACGGAGCTACCCTCTTCCATCTTGCAGTTAAAGAACTTTTCAGAAGCTTCATAACTTTCAATTGCCGCATGAGTCTCAAAAATTAATTTGAGATCCTCGACAATATCATATGGGTCTGACTCTTCAAACCTTTTCTGAAGCTCCGATTCTAAACCATACAAGATAGCACACTGAACTATGGAGTACTGATTCTTCCGAGCGAGGTAAACATTCTTTACTTCATCGGAAGCATCAGCTGCAGGTGGGTCACCTAGCGGTGCATCCAGCACATAGGTCAAATTACCAGCTGTGAGGACAATCCTCAAATTGCGGAACCAATCCGCGAAGTTGCTTCCATTGTTTTTCAACTTTTCTTTCTCTAGGAACGCATTAAAATTGATGGTAGGGGCTGCCATTGATCTACAACATATTTGCAATAGTTTAGACTAAGTTTATGACAAATTGAGTTCAAATTAATTAATGAAATTAAACTAGGTGAACTCCCACTCAAAACAACATCCCTCACATTGTTTTAGTGATCACACGAACCAAATCCACTACATCAACACCGATCATCACGAGAGCTGATATAGTTTTAATGGCGAACAATCATCATGTTCATCATATCTACTATATGATTCATGCTTTGCCTTTCGGCGATCCGTGTTCCTGAGGCCATGTCTGTACATGCTAGGCTCGTCAAGATCAAACCTTAGCTACCGCATAAGCAAATCTGGCTTGCTTACGTTGTATTCACCCGTGGAATCAAAGACACCCGATCATCACGTGGTGCTTCGAAGCAACAAGCTTTAGCAACGGTGCTAACTAAGGGCGAACACTTTAGAACTTGAAATTTATGTGCATGAGGGATCATCTTATAATGCTACCGTCGTCTACTAAGCAATACAAGATGCATAAAGGATTAACATCACATGCAATTCATAATATGTGATATGATATGGCCTTTCTTCTTTGTGCTTCCGATCTCCATCTTCAAGCACGAACATGATCTCCATCATCACCGGCATAGCATCAAGATCAATGACGCTTCTTCATGGTTGTCGTCCACCAGCTTCAACTATTACAACTATTTTGAATAGACACGCAGGTCTTAACAGAAATTAAAGACAACCATATGGCTCCTGCCGGTTGCCAACTTACAATAAGGAACATTGCATACATCAAATATAATCACAATCATGGCCATATCACATCACTGCACACCCCTGCAAAACAAAGTTAGACGCTTCTACTTTCTTTGCATATTTTACGTGGTTTGGGGCTTTCCATAAGTGTCGTTCTAACTTACGAACAATAACCACAACATTGATACTAGCATTGTTGATCACCCGTTGTAAATTGGATCTTTACTATGCTAGGAGAAACAGGCACCCGCAAAGCCACTTATGCAAAACGAGTTGCATGTCAAGCGTGGAGCAAGTCTCATGAACGATGTCATGTAAGGTTAGCCCGGGCCGCTTCATCCCAACATACCGCAAGATGCAAAGTACACAAAAAGCAATCTACAATAAAAGCATCAACGCCCACAATGACCATTGTGTTCTACTCGTGCAACAGATCTACATATAGACACGGCTCTGATACCACTGTAGGGGTTCGTAGCATGGAAAACAAAAATTTTCTATCGCATACAAACAAACAAGCCAAGATCTATCTACTAGATTGTAGCAACGAGTCGATGGAATAACTCACCCTCGAAGATTCCAAAGTGTTTAACGAGAGCAGATTCTCGTGGGTGATGTAGTCGTACTCTTTCCGATCTCAAGATCGCGTAGACGATCCTTCCGGCGCCACGTTCCGGCAGCGCTCCCGTAGTCGGTCACACGTTCGGTACTCGACGAAGACCTTCCTCTCCCTTGTTCCAGCAGGCAGCGGAGGTTGTAGTACTCTCCTCGTGATTCCGGCAGCACAACGGCGTGGTACCGGAGGTAGAGGGGAGATCCCGCAGGGCTTCGCCTTAAGCCGGTGCGAGTATGGTGGAGCTTATGAGAGAGGCTATTAGTGGTCTAGTAATTAGACACACCAATTAGAGGGCTCTAAACCAATTAGAAGGCTCTAAACCAAAATAGCTCTAAACCGGGGTTTAGATCTAGGGTTTAGTTTAGAGGGGTAGGAACTAGTGTGTCTAGAGAGGGGAGCCCTGCCCCTCCCTTTATAGGTGGGAGGGCCGGCGGCCAAGGGGAGGAGTTCCTCCCCAACTCGGCCTTGGGAGGTGCGCCGGCCAAGGGGAGGAACCCTCCTCCAACTCGGCCTCCACCTCTCCTCCTCTTTCTCCTCTTTCCGAAAACTGGCAGTTTGACCGAAAACTGGCAGTTTGACTTTTCCAATTAGGATTTGAATTAACCCTTTATTTCGGACAGCGAGAACACTTAGTACATGATGCAATCATTCCAACATGCAATGACACATTCATGTACCCTTCCCCCTCCGGAGTGCCGGACATTCCGGGACCTTCTAGAATGTTCCCGATGAAAACACCGGAACCATTCCCGAACTCCGAAACGGGACTTTCCTTATATGAATCTTATTCTCCGGACCATTCCGGATCACCTCGTGATATCCCGGATCCCATCCGAGACTCCGAACAACATTCGGTCTCTTTCTCATAATACCATAACTACTCAAACAACGTCGAATCCTTAAGTGTGTCTCCCTACGGTTCGTGAATTATGCGGACATGATCGAGACACTTCTCCGAACAATAACCAATAGAGGAATCTGGAAATTCATATGGCTCCCACATATTTCTACGATTACTTTGCGATCGAATGAACCACTTACATACGATACCAATTTCCCTTTGTCTCACGATATGTTACTTATCCGAGGTTATGATCGTCGGTATCTCTGCATACCTAGTTCAACCTCGTTACTGATAAGTACTCTTTTCTCGTTCCCGTGATATGTGATCCCTTGTGACCAAGTCACATGCTTGCAAGCTAATTGGATGACATTTCACCGAGAGGGCCCAGAGAATATCTATCCGTCATGTGGATGGACAAATCCCACTCTTGATCCATGTGTTTCAACCAATACTTTCCGAACACTCAATGCCACCTTTATAGCCACCCTGTTACGGTGTGGTGTTTGATGATATCAAAGCATCCATCTGGTAAAGGTGATATGCATGATCTCATGGTCGAAGGAATTAGGTTACTATGTATCAGAAAGCATATAGCAATTGAACTATTGAAATGACTTGATCTTTATGCTACGCTTGTCTATAGGAGTATGTCCACCATATCATTCTCCTAACGATATGATCTTGTTGTTGATAACATCTCAATGTTCATGACAAAGAAACCACATCATCAATCAACCAACAAGCTAGTGAAGTATAGAGGCTATACTAGGGACTTCAAATTAAGTTTACAAATCACACAAGTATTAATGGTTTCCTTGTTAATACTATTATAGCATGAATGCAAACATTTATCATAAACACAAAGATATATAATAATAACTATATTTATTATTGCCTCTAGGGCATATCTCCAACACGCATGTGGGACCATGAATCCCTCTAGCCAGAGCTTGAGTCATATTTATTTCTTGGGGCCACAAAGTAGTTTGGGGCTTTATTACTATCATGTACTTATGTCATGCCTTACTGCTTTATTTACGATTGCGCGTGGAGAGCCGGTACTGTTTAGGTAAGTGGAGTGTTTTCGCGGTATCGACAAGCCAGTCACACTTTCGGGTTCCCAGTCGTTTACAACCATTGACGCAAACCTCTGGGTCTGTTCCGGAGCCGGCCAACTTCGTCACGGGTAGCTTGGTGGGGTGCCCCCCTGAAATTTATATGAATCTTGCAATTGCTCTGTCGTGATGCCTCGTTGGGTTTTGATTTGGTTTTTCTCGAGGTTGATCGTGCGTGTGTTGCTATTTGTGCCCCCTGCAGGGTAAAACTTTCTGAAAGCCGTGTCCGCGGTTATGGATGACTTGGAGCACAGTATCTCGATCATAGACAACTATAACTAAAGTAGTGCTATAAATTTGACTTTATAATGACTAGTAATCAGCTTCACTATAATGGAATGGCTAAATAAAAGTGCCAACAATTGCTGGTTTGAGTTGTCACCTGTTACCATTGTATCTGAATAGTAAGTATTGCAACTACAACGGAATGGCTAAATAAAGTGCTAACAACTGCTGGGTTTTGGGACACCTCATGCTATATGTATCTCACTAGTAAGTACTACAATTACAACGGAATGGTTAATTAAAACTGCCCACTGCTTATTATATCAGGATGACTCATGCTATCTATATCTGACTAGTAATTGCCGCAACTATAACGAATGAATAAAACTGCCAACTGTGTGAGTTCCTCGGTTGACTTCCTCGATTTGTTTTGAGGGGGGAACACCAGGATGGGTATGTTTGGTGTTAGCATCAGGTTGGATCCGAATAGGTCTTCTTATCCCTCTCTGATAGCTGCCAGTTGTATTGAGTCTCTATAGATTGTTCAGTGCATGCCGCGCTGTCGCTTCAGCCCATCATACCTATGTAGGCGAGGACTGCCGAATTCTAGTCTCGCCGTGTACTGGCCTCAGTACTGACCGCTCTCTTTTTCCTTTGCCCTTTGTCGGCACCCCTTTTGTTTAAGCAGGTTTTGAGATCGACGCCGTTAGCAGGGTTACCCTTCCGGCTTGGCCTGGGCAGGGTTATGGACGCCATTGGTTATTCTTCAGGGCTCTTAGCTCAATTTGCATCTTGTCCGTACTCGGACGCTGTATCGTTTTAAAGGTGATTTGGATCTTTGTATTGTATATTTGTATTCTTGACTCTTTGAGTCATTGTTGTATATATCTGTTCTGTGGGTTCCATCGTGGAGTATCGTTTAATGGTATTACTTCGTTTTCCACCCGCACGAAAGTGCCTGGTGGGCACCTTTGAATCGTTTCTATGCGGGTTTGGCGGGAATCGCTGAAATTTGCATAGGGCCGATTCTGAGGGTGTTACACATGTGTAGCCCTCTAGCAAGTTCCTATAGTAATTGCTCATCATTTATCAACTTGGAAATCACTTGGTTTGATGTTTGCCTAAAAATTTAAGAAAAAAGAGGTCATAGACAACCACACATTTGGTGAAATATTTGAGAGTGATGCACCTAGGAGGGCAGGGCCTTCAAGATCATCCTCCCGAGCTAGGCCCTCATACAATGAG
Organism: Avena sativa; assembly: GCA_916181665.1. Lineage (NCBI taxonomy): Eukaryota > Viridiplantae > Streptophyta > Magnoliopsida > Poales > Poaceae > Avena > Avena sativa. The sequence goes on from OV702296.1 coordinate 295,496,920, forward strand.
GATCTCATTACTCCGCGATTTGGTGATGAGGGAGATGAGGGGGATGCGCACCCTTCCACCTTTCCTTGCCCAACCTTCTTGCGGGCTGCTGGGATTCTTGAGGATTTTCTAACCTTGGTTTTGAGGGTTGGACTAACAAGTTATATGCAGGATGAGAGCGTGCGATATGCGACGCTCACTAAATCATTTGTGGAGAGCTTGTCTTTTGCTAACAGCAAGTTCAAACCAGACGTGTCTTTCAAAATTTATGGCAGGCCTTACACCATAACATTGAAGAAATTTTGTGAGATCCTGGGCCTTGGTACAGCTAGGTCGGTGGAGAAGATTCCAGCTTAACTCGCTGATTTGTTGGAGATCTACCGTGGAATAACTAATGATGATGACCGTAGAGCCCAATAGGGAAAGATAAGAAATATTCAACTCCCAGCTATCAGGTATTTTTCTTATTATCTTGCCACTAGTGTTCTTGGTAGGGAGAACACTAGTAATATTTCTAACTATCATTTGGCCTTCATAGCTGCTGCACTCAACAATGAAACTAAGTACAATCTTGGTTCTCTCATTGCTCGTCGCTTAGCTGCTAAGGGACCCATTTATAGGGGAATTATTGATGCACGTGTTGTTGATGCCTTGTACCTTGTTGTTGATCCAAATGATACAATTTTGGATCCTCAGAGGCTTGATCTTGCTACTATGAAAACATATCACTTTGCCACTGATGGTTCTAAGCTTGAGAGCATGGTTTATAGAATGCAGTTTACTAACGGGGAGGAGAGAGATCCCTCTACCCCAAACCACTTTGTTCAGTATTTCTTAGGGACCTTTGTCATGCTCCAAGGAGGAGATGGATGATAAGCTGCACATTCTTGGCTTCCATGGGCACTATTAGGGGGACGCGCCCTCATACGATCCCTCTGTGCACTACACAGGGGAGTCCTCGAGCTCGTACCAGGACGAAGGGGCCTCCTCGACATACTACGGAGGTGCACCTACTTGGTCACCATGGAGTTGAGCCCCACTTTGGCCAAAAGCCTAAGCTTGGGGGGAGGTATACCGACATCACACTCATCTATATATCATGCTTCCTCGGTTCTTTTTATATCTATTGTTTCGCTTTCTTTTTGGTTTTCGTTTCTGCTTTCTCAAAACACAAAAATACCAAAAAAATATTTTCATTGTTTCTCTTGGTTTGTTTCTTTGCTTTTTAGCTTTGGTTTGCCTTAAAGAAAAATGCAAAAATATTTTGCTTTGTTTGTTTGCTTTAAAAAAATCGAAAACACCAAAAATATTTGTTGTTCTTCTTTGGTTTTGTGAGTTCTTTGCAGGGTTCAGCCGTCCTCAGTGGATTTTGGTTTCACATTATTATTCAAGTCACACAAGTGAAGGACAATATTGAAGATTAAGACAACTTAAGGTGTGGTAACAGGCTGGTAACAAATCTATTTGTTTTCATTTTTGTATATATACTCATCATTGTGAGCATGCTTACTCTGTTCATGTAAGGTGTATGTTATTATGAATGCTTAGTAGTTCTTGCTTTTTTGTGATTATCTCCAGCTTGCTAATAGTTTGTAACATGTCATATGAATGTTTGCTTGCATTGTTCTATTTATAATTTGGTATGATATTGTGGTATCCTCCTCTGAATGTTTCATGTGAATCGACTTGGCACATGCTCACGCATGCATATAACTAAACAATAGTCAGAAAGCCTCAATGATTTATTTTGCCTCAGAGTTCTTGTATCAATTTCATGCATAATTAGTCCTGTTTTGTTGCAAGCATGGTTATGACAGTTATTACTCTCTCGTTTGTCTCTCCCTCTCTATTGCTAGCCTTCACTTTCACTAAGTATGAGCTCTACTTGTGCATCCAACTCCCAAAAACCAATATTGCCAATAGTGTCCACCATACCTACCTATTAGCATCATTTACTATTCAGTGCATATTCTATATGCCTTGTTTTCTTTCAAATAAAATGTTTGACTGCTTTGAGAAAATTAGTTAGTAAAGCTCTTACGAACTTGATGGCACACTTTATTTCTTACACTTAATAATCCTAGACCATTGTGACCTGTCCATGAAAGTTATATGCTTGCAAATTATAGGCTGCGAGTTAGCAGAACCGTGCTGTCACGGGGAACGCTTTCAACACTTATGGATACATATCCAGTTGATACCTTGCTCTTTTGTTTGCGGATGTCGTCGGTGTGAAATAAAAGGGGAGCTTGTAAGTCCATGGAGTTATATACATTATGTTAGAGAAACATCTGGGCTGCTAGCCTAATCCATGCCTAATCATGGTGGAAACTTGCAACATTACCATAATGAGCATTATGTGAAGCATACTCAATAAAAATCTATGCAAATAGTAAATAAAAAGATCTTTGATATGCTCATTGTCTGCTTGCCTTGTCATTTTGATCATGGGATAGCTCCTATATCATGTGCAAGGGGTACCCCGTTGGCGGTTCTCTATGATATGCATGTATTTACAATGACAAGAACTTACAGGTAACCAAAGTTGAGTAGCATGTGAAGCGGCCCTCGTACTCAAGGGACATGGGATTTCCAGTTTATGGTCTGTCAAGCATATAACTCAGATTGGACCTCACTTTCACCTTAACCATATAACTATGCCTATGATAGGGGCAATGAGAGCTCAAAGTTAATGAGTACCTTAATTTCAGCATTCGGAAGCCTTTCAAACTTTTCAAAACCTTTTCACTTCCTTGTTGACTCACCACTTATTCTATGAGCACCTTCTTGAGAGCATAGTTGTCATTCTTGTGTTTGTCTCAAAACTTGGTTTATTATGTCATGACTTTGATGCTTGTATCTCTGATATCTTTACTTCTAGTCTTCACTTGAACTTCAGAGGTGTCTTGGAATTTATATTGTGCTTTACAAACAAAGGCAAGCGAGATACCACTCTATCATACCTTTTTATGAGCATTGCAATGTTGCTTATGTTTGTGTTTCATGCTACTTATTATTCTTGAGGTGGTTTCTCTTCATAGCTTGCAATGACTATTGAGTAGACTTAGTTGCATACTCTTTATTATGAATGGTTTAAGTATCTACTCCTGTGCTGAGAATGTTTACATCATATGAAGCAAATGTGTTCGTGAAAGTTCTTTTATCGTACTCATTTTTCAACTGAATTGCTTGAGGACAAGCAATAAGCTAAGCTTGGGGGGAGTTGATACGTCCAAAATGTATCTACTTTTCCGAACACTTTTGCTATTGTTTCTACTCTAAACTTGTGTGATTTGGATACAACTAACATGGACTGACGGTGTTTTTAGCAGAATTACCTTGGTGTCTAGTTTTTGTGCAGAAAATCAACTATCAGGAAAAATTCCGGAAAATATGCCAAAAATCCTATTTCACCAGAAGATCCATGGAGCCATAGTATGAGACGGAGTGGAGGCCTGGGGGCCCACACACCTGCCACGCCTAGGGGGGGTGCGGCCACCTCAGGCACCCCCTCGGCCTCTCTCTTCGCCTATAAGAAGCCTCTTGACCTAAAAACTGAGGGGGGTTCGACGTTTTTCTAAAAGAGTTCTGTTGCGCCACCACCACTAGAAACCAAGATTCAAAACTAGAAACTCCGTTCTGGCACCCTGCCGGGACGGGGAATTTGGAGAGGATCATCACCATCGTCATCACCAACGCCTCTCCATCAACCATCCATGTTTCCCTCATCTATGAGTGAGTAATCCCCCGCAGTAGGCTATGGGGATGGTAGGGATTGGATGAGTTCTATCATGTAATCGAATAATATTGTTAGGGCATAGTGCCTAGTATCTCTATTAGTGCTATTTGACTTTGTTGCAACTTCTTATGCTTAATGGTTGTCACTAGGGCCTGAGTACCATGATCTCAGATCTGAACTTATTATTGAATCATTATGATAGTATTATTTATGATCTTATCTGCAAGTTGTGTACACATATCATCGTCCGGATCCAAAGACCCCGAAGTGACAGAAATTGGGACAACCGGAGGGGATGCCTGTGATATGAGGATCACATGTGTTCATGGAGTGTTAATGCTTTGCTCCGGTGCTTTATTAAAATGAGCACCTTAATTGCCAGTAGTTCCCTTGAGGCCCCGCTGCAACGGGCTGGCTGGACAAAAGATGTTGTGCAAGTTCTTATTGCGAGCACGCATGACTATATATGGAGCACATGCCTAGGATTGTTTAGTACTTGGATGCTTATTCTTATTTATCTGCAATTGACCTAGATCTTGAAGTTACATGTTTAGACTCATTCATACAACGCCCGTCCATCCATCCCTATGTCTACCGCACTCGAATCCTACTGTTTACTGTTATTGTTACTATTGCTCTTGTGCAACTTTTGCTACTATCAAACTGTTGCTACTGATAAACTTCTGTGAGCAAGAACTATTTCTAGGTGTAGCTAAATTGACAACTCAGTTGTTAAGGCTTGCAAGTATTCTTTGGCTCCCCTTGTATCGAATCAATAAATTGAGTTATACTACACTCGAAGACTATTGCGATCCCCTATACTTGTGGGTCATCGGTTGTTCATATTTTGTTCACGCGTGACAAAAAAAAAGTCGGCTCAACGAGATTCCCGCAACCCCCGACGCGCGTGACATAGCGAGGCGGGAGGCGAAGGAGGAGGAGCGCGCGTGTATGTCTTTCTCCTTCTCATCCTTTTATCAAGTGGTGGAAGCTCCTCCCTTATAAGGTGGTGAAACTTTCTTTCAACTAGCAATGTAGAACTGAACATTTATCCCACATATTGCCATGCATAAATAGGCTAAATGGGTCTTTAGGATTTTTTAGAAATTTATTGGACTATAAAATAATTAGTAGGCTGGCCCACTTATATAAATTCCAACGCTACTGGCATTTTTATGTTCCAAAGTACTATTAAGGTGCGCCTCACCTAGCTCATCTGCCACGGTAGGGTTCACTGTTTGACCGGCTACTAGCCTAAAACAGGTGCTAACACCTATTACCGCGTAACCTATGCACTAACATCATTTATTTTGTGTACAAAATTTTCTTTAGCATATAATGCATGAATTGTTCTTTTTTTTGGCAGCTTGTTTTCTCTTGGTAAATATTTTTATTGCGTTCTAGGTTTTCCCTTTTCTATTCACCATTAATTTTTTATCACATACCTACCATCCGGTTTTTATTTATTTATTACCTATTGATCTATATAAGTGTGTGAATGTGTAGAGAAAGTAAACAAGAACAAGAACAAGGAGTGTGACAATTCAGTAGGGGTAAGACAGACCGACCAATTCGTGTGCCTTCCTTGCCGTTTGATTAGCTTTTTGAGTGACTGGTGAAGAACATGAAGCACACCATGTCGCATAATGTATATGAAATTGACAAGAACTAGTACAGGGTTTGGGAGGCATCTGGACAAAAATTGGAAGGACAAGAAGTACAAATGAGAAAATGCATGCTAATAAATCGTATGTCATTGCAATCAAACCTAGAGAAACCTTCAGGAAAGCGCCCTAGCACCACTGCGCCAGGGGAATTGTGCTTGACAAGAAGCACCAGGTATGGGTCGACATAGGTTTACCTTGTCCAACTAATGGGACTGTCGAATTTGGCTGCCTCTAGCGCAGCATCTGGTTGCACGACATGAAGTGATTGTATTCTCTGCTTGTTACGGGGAATTGCGGCGCACACACGGGAGGCAGGTGGGAGGGCCGGATGCTCGCAGCCAGTTAGCAGATTAACCTTTGTTTATGTACGTGTAGATTGATTATTAGCGTCTAGAAATGATATTGGCTGACTAATTTATAGTGTTTTGTTGTCAATGCGAGAATTTTCAAAAATCTTATATTAGCTTACATATGCAACTTTGAATATATTATGTAATTGTTTGAGTTCTTTTACTCTGACTTCTGGAACATATCTCTTATACATAAAAAACAAGAACACGCATAGTCTTCATATGAAATATACCCCAAATAAAACTAGTCGTTTTTTACTAGAAAATAATAGTTCCTACATACCATACACTCCAAGGCCGTTAAACTAAAACTTAGAAGCCGATCTCAAGCAAAAGTTAATCGGCCTTATCTGAGAATACACTGATTGTTTTGCCTAGAAGTATCATGAGATGCCTGGTCTAAGCAGGGAATTGGTGGAACACCAACTACCGATTAAAGTTGGCTTTAGTCCTTATAAGAAGGCTCCCAGAAAGTTCAATCCAATCATGTATGATCAGATAAAGGAAGAGATATGCCGATTATTGAAAGCCAATTTTATTCAAACATGTAGATATGCTGATTGGATTTCAAACTTCCTGTCGGTTAACAAGAAAGGGTCTGACAAGCTCCGGGTTTGCATTGATTTCAGATATCTTAACTGAACTACACCCAAATATGAGTACCCTATGCCCATAGCCGATATGCTTATCAATAACGCGTCTGGTTGTCAGATCATTAGCTTCTTGGATGGGAACGCCGGGTATAACCCAATATTCATGGCTGAAGAAGATTCGGTTAAAATGGTGTTTCATTGTCCAGGTTTCATTGGTTTGTTTGAGTGGAACCTAATGACCTTCGGCTTAAAGAATGCTAGTGCGACTTATCAAAGGGCTATGAATCTGATCTTCCATGATTAGCTGGGATTCATACTGGAGGTTTACATCAACGATGTTGCTATTAAGTCGGACTCACGTACTATTCATTTGGCCTACTTACGATTATCATTTGAAAGGATGAGAAAGTATGGACTCGAGATGAATCCGTTGAAATGCGTGTTTAGTGTATCAGCCGGCAAGTTTTTAGGGTTCATCATACACCAGCATGGCATAGAAATTGACCCGAAGAAGATTACTGAGGTACAGAAGGTAGATGCCCCGACTTGTAAAAGGGAGTTGCGGCAGTTTCTTGGTAGAAGTAAATTACCTCCGGCGGTTCATCGTAAATTTGTTGGGAAAGACAGATGCTTTTACCGACATTCTTCGGATCAAGGAGGAGTAAGACTTCGTCTGGGTGGCAAAGCAACAAGAGGCATTTGAGAAGATCAAGACCTACTTGTCCACACCCCAGTTCTGTGAGCGCCAGAGAAATGATAACCTATGCACTGACATCATTTATTTTATGTACAATTTTTTTTTAGCATATAATGCACGATTTTTTTTGGCAGCTTGTTTTCTCTTGGTAAATATTTTCATTTTGGTCTAGGTTATCCCTTTTCTATTCACCATTAATGTTTTATCACATACCTACCATCCGGTTTTGATTTATTACCCATTCTTCTATATATACATATATAAGTGTGTGGAAGTGTAGAGAAAGTAAATAAAGGACAAGGAGTGTGCCAATTCAGTAGGGTAAGCCCGACCGACCAATTCGTGTGCCTTCCTTGCCATTTGATTAGTTTTGGAGTGACAAAGAAAGAACATGAAGCACAACACCTTGTCGCACAAATGTACATGAAATTGACAAGAACAAGTATAGGGTTGGGAGGCATCTAGACAAAAAGTTGGAAAGAGAGGAAGTACAAACGAGGGAAGGCATGGTATTAAATTGCATGACATTTCGGTGAAACCTAGAGAAACTTTCAAGAGCGCGCTCTGGCACGAGGGGAAGGGCACTTGACAAGAAGCCATTGGGCTGGGTTTCGCAGTGCCATTGGTCAGTCGACATAGGTTTAAGTTGTCCTACTAATGGCACTGCCGAATTTGGTGTGGTTCCTGACTACACAACGTCAAGTGCTTGTATTTTGTGCCTACTTACAGGGAATTGATGCACATGCACGGAAAGCAGGTGGGCGGGCTGGATGCTCGCAGCCGGTTGTCATGTACGTCTAGATTGGTTATTAGTCGCCTCTAGAAAGAGTTGTTAGCATAAAACTACCGATTTGATAGTTAAATTTTAAAAATCTACCAGTTTACGTTTTCGTAGCAAAAATCTATCACATTTTCAGTCAGTTTTCTCAAATCGCAGTAAACTCGGCCTGATCGTGAATTGACACAGAAACTGACAAGGTTGGTTCACCTACAGTGCTGACGTGGTGACGGGAGACGACAGCCGTTAACGGCAGTTAACTGTAGCTGCGGATAAAATTTAAAAAACTACCACTTTTCTGCTCAATATTCAGAAAACTACTACTTTTTAAAAAATATTCTGTTTATTTGCGAACGCCCATAACTTTTGAATACAAATTCAAATGAAAAAACTTTTAATATAAAAAGTTCTTATAAATGCTTGAATATTTCGAATACAAACTTAGTTCACTATTTTGCATAATTAAAATATGCAAAAAATTAAAATTGCTTCTATTACTAATGGAAATTCATAACTTTAATTATATAACTCCAAATAATATGAATAATATGTCTAAATTTAATCGAAAAATCCAAGTAATCCATTTCTAGCATATATTATACTTGAATGATATATGTTCCTCTCTTCTATGTTTCCCGTCGATGACAGTCCACATACGTTGTCGTATGTGTCACGTTTCTCAACACGTTTGCGGTGAAGAACGTCGGTGCCCTCAAATGAGAATCACTCATGCAGCTCGACTACAAGGAGGTGAGTGTGATTGATCGACTATCTCTATTTGTTCCTGTCGCAAGCAATGCAAGCATATATTAATTGCTTGTCGACTCGTAGCACTTGACCCGACACACGTCTTCTAGCTGCTATCATTTTTTCCTTCCTCTTTTTATATCTTTTTAACACATTTTTTATCTTAAAAGAAAGAAAGAAAGAACCGCACGTACGTCTATATGCACATATGTATGACAACGAGACAAAATCCAACAATGGACCTAGCAAGACTCCGTTCCTTCATTTTGATCATTGCACATACATGGGCCAAAAACATATACATCCAATTTACATGGCTTCAATGAATCTACAATACATTAACATGCAAGAATAAAATATAATAGCACACATTTATTATTAGGTTTGCATCCATAATAAAAATATATAAGAGGAACATAAGTTATTTATACATGATGGATGCCAAAAAGGAACTCTTTGGATTTTTCTAATAAATTTAGACATATTATTTATATTATTTGGAGTTATATAATTAAAGTTATGAATTTCCAAAGTTTCCATTAGTAATAGAAGCAATTTTAATTGTTTGCATATTTTAATTATCCAAAATAGTGAACTAAGTTTGTATTCAAAATATTCAAGCATTTCTAAGAACTTTTTATATTAAAAGTTTTTTCATTTGAATTTGTATTCAAAAGTTATGAACGTTCGAAAATAATATTTTTAAAAAAGTGGTAGTTTTCTGAATATTGAGCAGAAAAGTGGTAGTTTTTCGAAATTTACCCGTGGATGGTGTTAACGATTAACGGTTGTCGTCTTCCGTCGCCACGTCAGCACTGCAGGTAGGCCAGCCTTGTCAGTTTCCATGTCAATTCGCGATCAGGACGAGTTTAGTGCGATTTGAGAAAACTAACTCAAAATATGGTAGATTTTTGCTACGAAAACGTAAACAATAGTTTTGTATTAGCTTACATATGCAACTTTGAAAATATTATGTAATCGTGTCCGGGTCCTCTTACTCTCGGCTGCGAGACTTCTAGAACATAGCTCGCTTGTACATAAAAAACAAGAAAATACATACTCTTCATATGAAATATACTCCAAATAAAATTAGTCCTTTTTTGCTAGAAAATAATAGTTCCTACATACCACAACACTCATTTGTTTGCGCAAGCTGTTCCATTAGCTTGTGAAAATGATGAGTATCCATCAAAATATTCATGTAAATAAAAAAAAACTTCAAGTGACTTGACAAAATTGTGTCAAAGGTCATACATGTAAAATGTTCATGTATTTTAAAAAAAATCATGTGTCTCCTTCAACACAACGGTGCGGGCCAAATTATTGTCCCTTTCTCGTGTGGTGGTCTACGAGACACGTCGAGCGTTCAAAATACACGGATGGAGAAGTGCCGTGCAATGCCTAGAATGAGTTTTTGCCACTTCTGCAAACTAAAGATGGACCATCCTTAGTAGTAGCATGTATCGAAGAGTTTATCGTCAGATGGACCATCTACGCTTTGTATAGTCGGTTGCTACAGTAAAAAGCCCTTCTACTACAGGTTACACGATATACTAGTTTGCGGTTGTCAAGCTTCATGCACTAGCCAACACAACTAAAAGTCCGAACTGATAGAAATGGCCAGTGCAATTCACTTATATACTTCAACACCCCCTCTCACGTGTGATGGGGAGAAGTCAGCACGTGCAATCGGAAGAAAGCGACGGCGCGCGAAACTCACCTATGACTCAAGAGGCCTATACGTGGACACAAAGGGGTCAACAACAATTTTAGAATAAATTCCAAAAGCCAGGACTCGAACTCGAGAACTTAGGCTCTGATACCATGTCAAGCTTCATGCACTAGCCAACGCAACCAAAAGTCCGAACTGATGGAAAGAGCTAGTGCAATCCACTTATATATACTTCAACAGCGGTCACCCACAGGGGTTGTCGTTCAGGGGTTGCAGGGTAAGAACCTGGGCTTGTTCAGCAATATACTACAGGATAGCAATATAGTGCAGCAGGTAAAGGTGACAGCACAGAATCATGGAGGGATTTCCTTCTGCCATGATAGGCGCTCTTGGAATGAGGAGGTGCACAAGCTGGCTCGTTTAAGGTATTGGACGTCATGTTTGGTTAGTTTCCCTCCAGAGGGGCTGAATCTTCCTGGGCTCAATCTTCATGTAAACCTTATAATTAATGAATAAAGGGTCTGAGTGTTCTATAAAAAAGCTACTCGATAGGAATAGACATTCATTATTCTTTCTTCTATTTTTGGGCTCCCCCTATTACATAGGTTAGTAACCTATGTACTAATGGATTTTATCACTGACAACTTGTTGTGCCTCCCTCCTGAATGACTTCCACCTGTTTTGTCGGCTTTTACATGTTCTAAAGTTTTTCCTAGGTGCGTCTAATCCAGGTCGTCTGTCATGGCAGGATTCAGTGTTTGGCCAACTACTATTTCAAAATAGTTACTATAGCACATATTACCATGTAACCTAACCTATGTACTAACGACATCTATCTATTATATATCTATACTTATATTTTATATTATGCATTTTACCCTCCCACCAAATCTATATATCTATACTTATATAGTAATTGTGCACGTGCCACGCACGTGTTATCTTAGGAATAAAATTGCTCGTCCTGGTTAGAAGGCCACCAATGCACATAGGTACGATCACATAATTAGTTGTTGCTAAGTCTTGCTTGATACATAAAATAGGACAATAAGTTTCCCTAACTTGCAATACAAGAAGATGATGTTTTGGCACCTGTATTATGTCATACGTGAGTGTTTTGGTGAGTTACCGTGCAATTAGAACATTTATTTTGTATAATTAGAACAAATAATTGCTAAAACAGACACCAATCTATCCAGGAAAGTCCATGTGATGTGATCTGTTAACATAATAAACAACCAATACGCTGCACCGGAAGCCCAAAGTGAAGATATAAAATTAAAACCAATTGTACCTGCTCCACTTATTTGATAACAGATCATAGCAGTGAACATTCTTGGTGGCACCAGCAAGACCTGCAATCAAGGAGATCGATAAGCAAATCAATTTTATGTACAACCAGTCTGGCATTCTCAACTTGCGCAATGCACTGTCCTGAATTCCTGCATAAAGGGGTTATCTGTTGCACTAATCATAACTTTGGTATTTTCGCAAAAAGAACCATTTGGCATGTACATAAAGAAAGGTGCTCCGAAGGAAAAATCAACATCAATCAAAAGAGCAACACAAGTTATATCAATATAGACTCATATGGGCACAAAGTAAAACTTTGAGGTAAAAAATGGGCCTATAACATAAATCTCATGTTTCCTCTTTGCTTCCGTATCTACAGGAAATGATCTGAATAGTACCAACATACATTTGTAAAGGAGATAATGAAGCTGACAAATAACCAGTATAATTTACCATGATTACATACAGAGAAATTTTTGTACTACCTAATTTGAATCAATAGGAAAGCAAAGCATAAGAAAAATGATGTCATCAATTTTAAACATAAATGGTCAACACCATCAAAGTAAGATAGGGTTGGGTAAACTTCTACAGCAGGTTATGGTGTATACTATCATAAGGATCCCTCTCCCAATAAATAATATATATACTGATTCAGTTCAGTTCGTCAAATACTTGTACAAAGTTCAGCGGTGATACCACGTACAGAAGTACACAAACTGCAATTTTCGTTACCTTGCCTTATGAATATCCTCAATTCCGTTATCAACGACCCCATTGTTCACACTATAGATGCAACAGGGGAAATTAACAAGGCATCTACATGAAGTAAAAAAAGAATCATGTTATAGAAAGGTCAGTATACTTCAAATAATCCCTCAAAAAAAAGTATACTTCAAATAAAGCATATTTATCTCAATTTCACTGAAATCTGCTTCTCGAAGATCCATGAGGGGTGAGGCCGTGGGAGAAGCAGAGCATTTTCTGAACAAAAATTCCCTCTCAAATTACTTCATTTAATCCCTCTCGGTGTAGATCGTAGAAAGAATATCAAATTTGTTGTGTTTTCAAAATGAACCTACTGTGTCACGAAATAGAGGTATGCCTTCCCTCCAAGCTAGAGAGACAATAGGAGTTGTTGCAGGTCCAGCTGATCTCACCGGACTTATGTAACCATGCTCTTGTGGAATCAATTCTTGTACCGATTATTCTAGTGTCTAGAGATCACAAACTAATTAACAAAGTACCAGTTTTTGTGCATGTTTGAACAACGAACATATCAAATTCAGAGTAAAAGATCATTTGGTATGTTGCAGAGCTAAACTGAATGCAGCCACCTAGACATTTTGTCAAGCACTTAAGAGAACAAAAAAATATGTGAGTTAATTATTGATTACCAATAGAGATGATGAGGTACACACGCTGTCGTGCGGCCATGGAATCCACGCGATGTGAGTCACTGTCAAGCTTGAGACAACACCAGCTACAGAGCCTCTGTCATGATTTTCCAATGCAGCACGCAACTCCGCGGAGCAAGGCCAGTTCATGGAGGTACAACTAATAGCGGTGGAAAAGATAGTGCAATGGTGTGGCAGTGGCTGCTGATACCTCAGAGGCTCAGAGGGGAGCATAGGTACGTGTGTGCGCTATCCAGTTCAGTGGTCGACGACGCGGAGATCAGGGATCTGGCTCTTGACGTGGAGGCACCATGACGACGCGGAGGCAGTGCGTTGACGGCCGAGTTGGTGACGGGCGGCGGCGACGGGCGTGCAGGTGACGGGCGGCGGCGACGGGCGTGCAGGTGACGGCCAGCGGCGTCGGACGCGCTGGTGACGGACGGCGGCGGTGACGGCGGCGGGGACGTGCGGTTTGGGGGAAAATGGCATGTTTGATTAGTGGAGGCGGGCGAGGGCGTGGTTGAGGCACTCGGCGAGGGCATCGTACACGTTCGCCCTTGTTTCCGGTGATGGCGAGATTATTTGTTTCCTTGTTTCCCGTTCGTGTGATTTGTTTCCTCGTTGGTCAGCGATCGTTTTTTTTTAATCTGGAAATCAGCTTTGCGGGCGCGGTTGCATGCGGGAAGAGTATTCCGTCCGTCGCTCTAAATTGCAAAGTGCACACAGGGATCTGATTAGTGGGTCCGCTGTGTGGGTTTGTGTGGTATTTGCTTCTTCTGTGTATTGTTTACGGGTGTCTCTAGGTAGAGATCTAAAAGCAGCAATCAGCCTTTTTTGACCATTTTACCCTTCCACCAAATCCTATATTATGCATCAGTGCCACCGAAATGTTATTTTTCTTTTTTCCCACCTGGCAGCGACCGACCGCCCTCAATTCTCTTCTCCGCCTCCAGCTACCCAATCCGATTCCACCGGGGGGAGCTTCTTCCACAACGACAGCTGCCCAATCCGAGCCCTCCGCTGCGTCGCCGGCCCCCGAGCTCTCCTCCGTTCCAGTCTCCCGTCCGCCGCAGCCGCGTCGCCTTGTCGCCTTCCTGCGCCGGAAACCGCCTCCTCCCGTGCCTCTCCGACCGCTAGACACGCACGGCCGCGCCCCGACCCTCGACCCCAGCCTCTTCCTCGCCCGGTGTTGCGCCGTGCGCATTTACCGACTCATCCTCTGCAGAGTGCCACCGCTGCCTCTTACACGTTCCTACAGGACCGGGTGCTCCTCTCCTCGTACCAAGGCGCCATCTCAAGCTCGCCCGCGTCAAAGTCCGGCCACGGCCGAGCGCGTCCGGCTCAAGGACGCCCTCTCGTCGGTGTGCCCGTGACCTTCCTCCGCGTCCTCCTCGCCTAGCACCGCCGTTGCTCCTAGCGCGTCATGCGCTTGCCGGCATGACGCGCCTCCCAGGCTCGAGGGGATAGATGCGAATGCCCTTGCCCTCTGTGGTCCCGTGTCAGGCATGGCGTGGCTGTCGGCAGATTCTTGGTGTTATTGGAGCTCTCCACCTTCTGGGTCGTGGTGGGGATTGCAGCACGTGTCGAGGACGCACACACCGCCGCCACCGAACTGAACAACCGCGGCATATGGTGACGCCCAGGGGAATCACGGTGGAGGAGGATGCGTTGTGCAGCGCAGTGAACCCCAGGTTAATCGATGCCCACATATTCAACGGATTTCCCCTTTCCTCTGAGTCATCGATGCTATGAATGAAGTCAGCGCAAGGCAAGCTGATTTGTAATGTGTAGTAACATTTTTCGTTCTTCAAACAAATCCTATCTTTTAAACCCGTTGGTTATCATCAGTAATCTATGGTCGAGAGCATAAGATGTTATTCACGGTTCTTTGGATTTATTTCATGTGATTTCACTATCGTCAGAAAGCTCATTTGTGCAAGCTCATTTGTACATATGAGTTGGATATATGCTTCTGTCGTGGTGGACTCTAAATTCTGCATCTCAGGTGATAGAATTGTTAATGAATTTAGATACAGACTTCTGATGAAGTCCTGTATGGAATTAGTGACATACAAGAGTTTTGAAAAATATCCAGTGTATTGGCATTTAATGTGGGAGGTATATCAACATATGAACTGAAAATATCCTCTCTGATGCACTAACTGACTGAGTGCAATGGGAGTCTTGGAAATCATCCAGCAAAAAATATGGGAGTTATGGGAGACAGCGTATGCATCTTTCTGACTTCAAAATATGTGGGAGTAGTACGCGAGGTAATCGAATAGTAAAAATCAACCCGTAGCAATGCACGGGTATTTTTACTAGTTACTATATACTAAAAATAATATAAATTTTTTTTGAGACACCACATTAATCCACATAGTCTATAAATAAATATACCATTGATTTTTCTGCTAACGGTTAGGAGTTAATAGATGTAAGCGTTAGGAAAACTATTGAGACGTGACAAGTCCGGTACACATCTACACCGGTGCATATATACCAAATATATCTTCCAAAGGACGCGTTCCCTTTAAGCCTTCACGTTACTAGGTCCATACGATTAACCCTCCATCAATCTGCAAAGTTGGATTACATGAGACGAGCGCTCCCTATCCCAGGACCAGAAGGCATGATTTCTCTCCTTCAATCTCCCTGCTTTGCCTACAACAAGTCAACAACCGCCACCGCCTGCTTCCCGATCTTCCGATCTGGTGCTCCAGCAAGCATGCTCTCCGGCCTGCTTCAGATTGGTTCTCCACATGATACAGGTCATGCGCCTGCGTGGCAGCAACGACTGGCTACCGACGCTTCAATACCTCATGCTGCTTTTGATCGAAAAGAATTACCGACGTCTGATCATGTGACCGCTGGCTGCTAGCAAAGGTTTTGGACCTGTATAAGGGGGAATCTCCCCGTTTCAGTGAAACCGGGTATGATAGTGCTCCAACTTATGAACCAACATGGTTTTACATCATCTTATGACCTAATCAAACACAAAACAAGAGAGAGCTACGCCAGGCTATCTCCATCAGAAGAATGTCTAGGGGGTAGACGATCTGAGGCCCGCGGATCAGGGTTTCGCCGGAGGAAGACCACGAGAACGTCGAAATCAGATGAAAACTTGCATGTGTCCCTAGCATATGTGTGTGAGTGTGGTGCAAGGTTGGTATAGGTGCTTGCATTTGTCCCCCCTCGCATGCATGCGCTCTAACCTAGAAGTGAAGGTCCTGGACCTGTATAAGGGGGAATCTCCCCGTTTCGGTAAAACCGGATCGTATAAGGGGGGTGCATGTAGTGATCAAGACCACAATAACCTATTCATATGTGTGTGCTCATGATCCTATGAAATAATATCACCTAACATATATGTAATAAAAGCCTTGCTAACTAAATAAAAGAAAAAGGTGAAAAAAATGCTTTGTCGTGTATACAGAAGAATACACATGGCAAAGCTTATCGTTGCCGTGTACCTGACGGCGAGGGCACACGGCAAAGATTCTGCCGTCAGCCCCTGCCGGCGGGTGACACTACGAGGCCGCGGGCCCACTTCTTTGTCGTAAGCATATCTTTGCCGTGTGTCTTCATTGAATTTGTCGTGATGATTTTCTTTGCCGTGTTCCTTCGTCTGTCCATTGCCGTGTTTGTTTCTTTGCCGTGTTCTTTTTCTGCAGTTTGCCGTGCACCTTTTCTTTGTCGTGTTCTTCTTGTTGTACACACGGCAAATCTTTGCCGTGTTCCGGGCCTTTTGTCACGAACACGGCAAAGGGCTGGGGCGACGACAGCGACAATTTTTTCCGTAGTGGCTGCTTGCTGCCTCCAGCCATCCACCGGTACAACGACCTCTTATTTAACAAAGACCATCAAGTGGTGGATATATTTATTTTGCTGCACGACTAGGCTTCTAGGCTTTTAATTTTGATTTAAAAATAGTTACCTTGCGTCTTTCTGCTATGTGTCATTGACTCAATGGTAGCATTAATTGTTTAATCTTGAAGCTTAGTGTTAACATGATTTGTGTTGGTGCCCATAAGAATAGTATCTTCCTACCTTGATATGACACGCTAAACATTAGACAACAAGATGCAATAAGCGTTAACCCACTACTTCACTTTGTATTGAGCTACGTGGTAGTAGTAGGCCATATTTGCGGTCCTTCCCTACAGCTCCAATTGGTTCTAAGATCTTTCACTTGCGATGGATTTTGATTTGTATTTGGTTTCCTGAAATGGATTTTGATCATATATACCTTGAGATTTTAGATGCCATTGCTGACATTATTTTCTGTTGGAGGACTTGGCGCAGATTCAAGATCAAAACCATTTAAGTTCAGAATTGGCCTATGCTGGGAACTTTGTGCAGCTTTGATGATGTTCAATTGTTCCAGCTTTTTATGAAGCCACCTTGGACAGCTAGATGCAACATGTGTTTTCCGGTGGTTAGTTTAGTTGCAACTACATACTACATCAACCTTTTTATGGGTGATTTCAGCCTTCAGTTTAACCTGACATGTATTCCACTTTGTATTCTTATACGTTCAGCAGCAAGGACATATTTGCAGTCTGATTAGCCGCTTCTATCTAAGTAAAGGATATAATTTCCTAATCTATGTAAGTTATTAGGTTGATTTTATAATACAATATCAAGCAAATATTTCTCCTTTAAAAATTGCACTTTTTCAGTGTGTGTGCAACTGGTACTTTGATTGCACTTACAAAGGGCAGCTTAGTGGTTGATACTGCATGGCAACTGAAGATTCCGATGAGATGGAGTTACACTAAAAAATAATCTTATGCATATATGTTTTTACCTATTGTAGCAGTAAAACAACAAGAACGTTCCAATTGTTCGTCTTTGCCATACACATTGGAGGAGGATATGTGTCAAGACTAAGAATTTTAGGTTGAGCTATGTGGTGATAAAAATGGTGCCTTCTCCCCATAGTTAAGCACATATCCTCCATAAATCCGTGGCCTACCTAATATAGTATTCTTGATTTTTCAACCGTTTTTCTTGGTTAGATAATCAAAGTCAATCCAGTGTTAAATTATATCCGTCAGTACTGTTCAGAGACAATGTTTATAATACTATCATAGAACTCCCCATTCCCTGTACTTAAAGGATACACAATTCCAGAATTATTAGAACTTATTCAGTTTCATGCAGATTTTTTTATTTGTGCATGCATTTAGTATAGAGCTTACTGTTCATTTTGCATCAGTTTTCTTAACAAGATAAAACTGTTAATCTTGCAAAAAATATGCTGGAAAGTATGGGCAAGGCAGGCGTGCTTATTTATTAGTGATGTGTGGGTTTCATATTCTATCTATGTTCTCCATGAGTGCACTATTTCTTTTGGAACTTCCAGGTTGTTATAAAATTCAGTCCACTTTCCGTGTTGATACACGCACACATTTGCTTTCTCATTGTTCATACTGAACATGGTCTCTAATGAAAAGATGTCAAGACATAAAAGTAGATCTTTTAGAGCCTGTTTGGTTGCCAGCCACACTTTGCCAAGCCAAACTTTGGCTAGCCACACTTTAATTGGCATGTGTTTGGTTTGTACCACACTATGGCTTGCTATATTTTATTATCCCTATGGCCCATTTGTCATAGAGTGATCGTTTTTGCCAAGGATTGGCTTCAAAATTTGCTACCACACTTTTTTGTGGCTGCCACACATTTATGGATTGCCACACTTTGGCTTGGAAAAATGTGGCTGAGAACCAAACAAGCCCTTATATGTTAAAGTTTTATAACTGGGTAGAGCAACAACAGACTTCATTTTGAATTTCTGAACTATCCACATATGGTGTACTTTCATTGTCGTAATTTACTTTTGTTTGAGTCTCCTACTACAAAGCTGAGATCAAATGTCGGAAAAGGTGTGAATAATACAACGCTTGCGATAGACAACAATATAACTTAGAATAATAAGAAAAAATCATTCGGAGTTACCATTGTCAGTACAATGCTTTGCATATGTACTCTGGAGATGGTAAATGTGTACATTTTAAATTTTAGAATTGGAATATTTATGACACATAAGTATAATGGAAATTGAACAAAGAAAATATAATAAAATAAATATATTTGAAGCCAGCCTGTGTGGATACACGGGTTAATGACTACTGACCCATGCAAGAGCTACCTTGCTGCTTTGGGCCTGGCCATATGGATGGATACATGGATAATCACCGTCCCCTTAGCACTACCGCGTGTCGATCTATCTTGCTGTGGCCAGCCTGGATAAAAGCATTCACCAGTTTGTTATGTTTAGGGCATTGCTAGGTTGTGTTTTCATGTACATATGTGGCTGATCTGACGACTATGACAATTCCGCGCCCTCCATGAAAGAAGCGAGATGCCCATGTAGGTCAGGTGTTGTATCATGAAGAAGGACTGAGGCACAATGCACAAATTTCCTACCATTGCACATATACGATCGATATAACAGGATGCCACGAGAAAAACAAGTTTAGGAGGATAGAGACGAAGAAATGCAAGAGTTGGAGGATTGAGCAGTAGAAGGACGGACATGTCGAGTACCCAAGGGGTGAGACGCGGGCCTCACACCAGCACGAGAGTAAAAGGTTGCAGCGAGTGTGCCTGCCTGCAAGAGTACTTCTAGATTAAAATATATGCGCCATAGTTGAGCTGATGAAAGAGGTGTTGTTTATGGACTTTAGCAAAAAATAACAAGAAAAATTATACAGTGGTATAATCCAGCTTATGTTGCTTCATAGTTAACTCATAAAATTGTAACCAATGAATAAATATGTACTCTGTGATTGAGCTCCTAATCTAAATCATACACTTCAAGATCATATTAATCTATTTTTATGCATTAAAAGTTCTAATATCCTGGAACTTTAATTAGTTGTGTTTCGTGGACCTATAATATTTTCTACTCGATAACATCCAATGTACAACCCGATGGATGGGTCAACGATCCTATTGTTTATGTTTTCTAGCCTTAATCATATATACTAACAAGCCAAATCAATATAAGTCCATAGTTCTATAAAACAAACATAGCAAGCAATACAATCTATTATTCATGAAGAATGGTTTCATTTATTCTGAAAGAGATATACTGAAATTTACAATATTGTGGGTGTTCATAAAGAGAAAACAAATTAGTTTTCAAACCATGTAATAGAGATGAGGTATATTTTTCCACATATGTATGCATCATCCTATGTGGGTAATGGAGAAAATGGTGTCGTTCATCCCATAAATTAAAGTATATCATTTTTAAAGTGAAATAAGGGCAGTAAAATGGTATATACTATTCTGTCATAAATACTTAATGATGGGAACATAGATAATATTTGATATAAAAAGAAATTTCCACATGATAATTTTATTATCTATAGAATTTGTTTCAAGAATAGAACAATATTAATCTTAAATGGATAATATATGAAAAAAAGATATATTTTCTAAACATTTTTAGATGTTGCCCTCGCATTTGCGAGGGCTACCGTGCTAGTTTCAAAAAAATAGCATAGAATGCATGACTTGTCCATTATTTTATAATTTTTGAACCTTATTTAATCTTCGTAAATATGTATTTTTATTTTGGTCGATTATCCATTTTGTATTCACCATTAATGTTTTATCACATGCACTTCCTACCATCCGGGTTTGCTTTATTACCCATTGTTCTATATATATGTGAGGACAAGGGAGTTGCCAATTCAGTTGGTAAGCCATACAGATCAATTGTGTGTGCCTTCCTTGCCATTTGATTAGGTTTAGAGTGATCAAGAAAGAATATGAACAACACCATATCACATAGATGTACATGAAATTAACAAAAATAAGTATAGGGTTGGGAGGCATCTGGAAAAAAATTAGAAAGATAAGAAGTGCAAGCGAGGTAATGCACGCTAAAAATTCGCGTGTCATTATGGACATACCTAGATACAAGTTGAGGAACGCACCATGGCACGGGGAAGAGTGTTTGAGAAAATGCCAGTGGGCTGGGATTTGCCGTGTGACAGCCATCGGTTTACAATGTCCAACCAATGGCGCTGCCAAATTTGTCCATTCCTCTAGCAGGGTATGGCTGACAAGAAGTGCAATTCGGAGAATCCAATAGAGCAGCACCATTAGTGCTTGTTTCCTAGAATGCGGATTTTCCATCGAAGCTGCTAGGTACCGGCATAGTATCCACCATAGAAGTGTTTTCATATTTGTGTTATGGTAGTCATATTCTTATTATTTCATATATATATATATATATATATATATATATATGGCATAACATCGATATTATCTGACACTGCAATTAAATATTGTTGAAAAAAATAATGAATCTATATTATTCATAATTAGATAAAAATGTCTGAAGTAATCCAAATGTATCTTGAATATATGATACTTTTTCTAAAATGTTAAGATTTCATTAAGGTTTTATTGATATCAAAACGTTTGAAGAATATACCATATCGGCATGAAACAAGCAACAACAAATGACTGTGAGACATGGCCGAATCTAAAATCACTTACACATTGGATTTTAGGCCAATAGCTACCGGACCCCTAGAAAAGCATTTCTGGTATTCTCTGCTTATTACGGGGAATTGCGCCGTGTTGAAGTATGACCCAAATTCATTAAGAAGACTAACTTTTGACGAGCATAGTGAGACTTGTCGCTGAAGGCTTGTGCCGAGTGTAGATGCGAGCGATTCTTGTTCAAACTACTAATTTGGATGAAGTCTTGGATGTATTCGGCAAAAAAGATGCAAATGAGTGGTCCGACGAAGAAAAATGGAAAGAAAGTAAGGGTTTGTCTCTGAATCAACTTTATCTATCCAATAATATTTTGCTGGAAGTGTTGGTGGAGAAATGTATAATAGCCCTGTGGTTAAAACTAGAATCGATCTGCATGTTAAATGATCTAACCAATAAGATATATATAAAGATGAAGTTTAAAGAATATACCATATATGTATGAAACAAGGCAAAAAAAATGACTGCGAGACATAGCCTAAATCTCAAATCACTTATACCGACTCCCCAAGAAAAGGGGTGGGGGTGGGTTGGGGGTGGAGGGGGTGGAGGCGCACACCTACAGGTGGCAGGTTAGCTGGATACTCATAATCAGCTAGCTGATTTGTATTTGTTGTTCATTGTGGAACTCCTACCTTATTTTATTGAGCAATGTAAGAACTATATGTAGCTGATGTTGGCATTAATAAAGGTGATAATCTAGCGGATTACCACCCGTGTCTATGTTGCCTTCTCATAGTCTTTTATAGATATGTAAAATCAGGAGAGGGTGTGACGTCACCATTATATTGGTGATATCCCTGGTTCTCTCTCTCTATCCTTATTTTCCCCAATTCTTGTGCAATAAATAAGGAGATATGAAAAAAGGAAGTGACAACAATGTTCGAGTAAATAAGAGGACATGAAGAGAGAGAGGGAAGGTGGACCCCACTATGCTGCGCAGAACCAATATACCAGACAGCGGGGTCGTGCGTAGCTGCATGCGGTTGCGGTCTGGGAGACTGGGGAAGTGGGGGAACTGGGGATTAGTGCTCCCTCCAGTCTCCACGACGGGAGGCTCTTGGGCTCTTGCCTGTGTGCGGCGGGGCTGCCTGCTAGACTAGTGCTTTTGTACTCGCGGAGAAAAGGTAGTCAGGCCAGGCCGGGCCACATGTTGGGCCATAATCGAAGCCCAGGCCCGACCGGGGGTGCTCTTTGGGCCATTTTCAAGGCCTAGGCCCGGTCCGCGGGCTTTTTTGGGCCGGGCCAGGCCGGGCCGTGTGGGCCAGGCTGCCCATGCCCAGATATAATACCAGTACATGTTTTGTCCTTTTATTTGGCCGTTTCCTTTTCTTCATATAGTATTTTTTCTTCTCTAGGCGATCCTTTTCCTATTCATCACTACTCTTTTCATAACATACCTACCCTTCGGTTCGAGTTATTACTTATTAACCACATTTCTTCTATATATAGGGATGAATGATGTGTACATAAACTAACACAAGAAGTCCATAGTTAAGCCATAGTCATGTTGGAGCTAAAATAGTAATTGATCATTCGGGGTCACCTCTCGCTGTGTCTTACACGTTTTCCTTGCCGTTTCAATTAGATTTAGAGTGCCCAAGAAAATCCATGAACCATACCATATTTCCTGCATAGATGAACAAGCCAGGGTATTGTATAAGGCTGGGAGGCATTTGGACAAACAATTAGAAAGAAAAGATCCACCAGAGAGAAACTGCATGTCAACGAACTGCATAGCGTCGAGCTGAAGGCGAGGATACAGAGGAATGTCTCACCTTAGCGCTGGTGGAAGTAAGCGACGAGCTGACTATGGTGTGCTCCACGAAGACTCACTTGGTCTGGCGCAATGGCGATTTGGCTATCACCTATTGGAAATTTTGGGCCAGTCAAGGACACCAACGAACTGCTGCTAACTCCAGTGGTGGTATGGCTAAAATGGCGAGCACCAAGAATATTGGATGCATGGAGGAGCCATGAGAGTTGGACGCTGCTCGCCAGCTTCGTGCGTCTGCCCCCATTGGTGCTCCAAGGGTATGTGGCAGCCATCCACAGCTTCCCCATTTTTGCCTACGTCTTGGTCGTGTTCTTTCGGCTCGGCGGAGAAAAAGGGGAAGCAACTAACAGTGTATGCTCGGTGCTTTTCCAAATTCAAGAAAAAAAATCGTAAATAACAAAAATAGTTGGTTGGTCCTAGCAAGTTACGCAACGGTCCGGGGAACTGTCAGGCTTCCACTATTTCAAAATATGGTGCATATAATTTTTTGTCAAACTCAAACGATTTTAAAAACTTACCAACTATATAGAAAACATTGTCAATATTTATAATCCAGTTAGAACCATCATGAAATATGTTTACATACTGTGTGCATTTGGTATTGTTGAGATTGGTAATTTTTTCATTTATAGTTGGTCAATGTTTAAAAGGTTTAATTTTGACTGAAAACTATATGCATCCTATTCTAAACTTGAGATCAAACCCCGAAGGCATTGCTCCGATCAAGTTGTTCATGGACGGATCGATGGCCCCCAATTTGCTCCAGTCCAAAATGGTCTCGGGGATTGGGCCGCCAAAATCCGACACTTGCACTACCGCTGAGCTCCTAGGAATACTAATAATGAGAGAAAACTGAGGGAGCAGGCAAGTCACATCCTCCATCTGTCCCTGTTTATAGGTCATTTGTGTATCCCTATTCATCAATTTAATTTAACCTATATAATACAAACGTATACTCTAAGTCCTTTTTCAATGGGTTGTATCTTAGCACATTTGCATAGGAGTTATTAAAACTTAAGAAACAACTATCACAATAGGGTGTATATTAGATGGTGTTTCTTAGAGATGTTATATTTAATGATTTTGTGCTCATGCATGTGCGTGATTGGACTAGCCAATTTTTTGCCTATGATAGCGTGCAAGTGGTGTATCTTAGCTAAGATACAACACTCTTCTCTTTTATCATTAACAGGGTGCCACATAAGCATTTTACCTAGGATAAAACGCTAAGAGACTCCTAGTGTGAAGGCCTAACATAGCCTTTGGAATACGCGAAGGACTTATAAACCTAGAAAGTAGGAGTACCCTAGATTGCATATTCCTATTACTGCGGTTGGTGGTCCGATTCCTACTCATCCCATCGGTAACTTTTTGTTTTGTTTTTGTATGTGTGATTGGTTTCTATGAGTTTATCCGCGCGTAGAAAGATTACTAGCTGGGTGGCTGATTTGTACATGTGTTCCCTTGTCAATGCTATGTTTTTTCTAAAATTCACAACTTACAATTATAAATTCACCACCATTGTTTTATCGCAGACCAACCCTTTGGTTCAAGTTATTACCCACTCTTCTATAAATAGGTGTAAATGCAGTGAGGATATAGGGGACGAGCGATGGCCAAGCCCCCCCCCCCCCCCCCTATTCCAACGGTAGCAAGCCTATTTTCCTTGTTTTAGAGATGATTAGAGAATTTAATTAGTGAACTTTAGCTTGACCGCCCCCCTTATAAGAAACTTAGCTTGGTTGGCCCCCTTTAAAGTTGAATCCTGCCTCCGCCCCTGTGTAAATGTGTAGAGGAAGTACCACAAGAAGTTCGTAGATAAAGCAACAGTGACCAAGTTAGAGCTAAAATAGTGATGCTCATTCAGAATTACTTCTTGTCGAGTCTGGTGTTTTCCTTGTCGTCTTGATTAGCGTCCGAGTGACCAAGAAAAGCTATGAACCATACTATATATCCTGCATAGATGTACTAACCAGGATACCATATAAGGTTGGGAGGCATTTGGACAGACAATTAGAAAGCGAAGACCTACTGATGAGAAAGTGCACGTTAACAAACCACAGAGTCTCGAGGTCAACGCCAGAATAAACATGAACGTCCCACAAGAGCACCCCTGAAAGTAAGCGACGAGCTGACAATGGGGAGCTCCACAAGGAACCGCGGTGGGCGTGGCACACCAGTGATGGCTATAATGACACTCTGGGCCAAGTATCCAACCAACGACACCGAACAAATTTCCATTTCGTCCGGTGTTGGTGTGTGGCACATCCAACCGAAGGCACCAAAACTGATAGAATTTTTACACAAAAGACATACAGAAGTCAATATGTTGCCTATTTATCATTTTACACACGCTTCTTCAGGCATTTTATCCTGGCCTACACGCATGAATGGATTAGAACATGGATCACAAAAAATGAGATGCTATTTTAAATTGGGATTGTCTATGCAACAGTCGATTGAGATTTCATGTCTCAGCCAATGTGCTCTGCACGTGCTGTTTCCAGCGCATGTCCTGGTTATTTCAGTCACGGATCTTGATGCATAGACGATATTAGTTCAGGTTGACCGAGACTTAACATAATCTCAGTCGCCTTGAATATATAGACTTATGTAGGGTTCACGGCATAGAAAACAAAAAATTTCTTACGATGGGAACAACTATGTACCAAGATCTATCTACTAGATACAAACAACGGGCGGATGTATATCCGTAGAGAACATACCCTTGAAGACTAATAAAGCTTAACGAGTTAAACTCGTGATTGATGTAGACGATCTCTTGCCGATCTCAAGATCAAGAGGAAGTCCTAGCGCCGCAAATCAGCAGCGCATCCGTGCTCGCACACACGTCCGAGGCATCGAGCAACCTCCGCCTCCTCACTCCAGCGATGCAGCGGAAGCACAACTTTTTCTTGTCGAATAGCCACCGGGAACATGTATCTCGCTAGTCCGAGACCATGGGGGATAAATTCTAGAGGGGGAGACAGATCCTTCACGAGAAGGTGTGAGTGAGAAGTGAGGAGGGGTGCCTTTTATAGGAGAGGGGGACCCCAAGGGGGTGGACGGCGCATGGGGGCTGCCCCCTTGCCCTCCCCTCTTCATGTGGGTGGACACTCCACTCACAAAATTCCTTTAAATTCCCTCCATTTAAAATCCCCCTCAAACTTGCTATTAAATTTCCACCAAATTTAATGCAAACTCTCATTAAATAAAACTCTTTTTATTTATTCAGAATTTTGTCAATTACTTTAATGACAAACATTCACATATAACCTCTTGCTAGAATTCTATTTCACATGCAAAAACACTTTCTACAATTTCACCCAAAAACCTGTTTCGATATCTAGTGAAATAAATTCCTGCGCTTGTTATTCTTTCCGGCATGAAAATTTTGCTCCAATTGGATGTCGTTGTCTCTTAAGTGTGTCACCCTACGGTTCGTGAATAATGCGGACATGATCGAGACCTCTCTCGGATCAATAATCAGAAGCGGGATCTGGAGACCCATACTGACTCCCACACATTCAACGATAACTTTCTTGTGATCGTCGGAACCTTTTACGCTAGTATCTTAATCCCTTTGTTTCACGATATATTACATGTCCGAGATTCGATCATCGGTATCTCCATACCTAGTTTGATCTCGTTACTGACATGCACTCTTTTCTTGTTCCCGTGATATAACATTCTAGTGATCAAATCACTTGCTTGCAAGCTAACCAATGTGATATCACCGAGAGGGCCCAGAGTATATCTATCCGTCATCGGGATGAACAAATTCCCCTCTCGATCCATGGGCCTCAACATAACACTTTATTAGTTCTGAACCCATCTTTAAAATCACCCTGTTACGGTGTGACGTTTGATGTTATCAAGAAACTCTTCTGGTGTTAGTGATTGACATGATCTCATGGTCTAAGGATTAGGATCACTTCGTAAGTTGTTATAGCAATATAAACTCAATGACTTTTATCATAATACTATACTTCGGATGAATGTTCATCACACCATTACACTAATGTTGTGATCCCGTTATTAACAACATCCAATGTCCATGATCAGGAAACCTTGATCATCTTGTTAATCAACGAGCTAGTTTATGAGAGAGGCAAAACTAGGAACTTTATTTTTGTATATTAAACACACATGTATTAACGTTTCCGTATTAATACAATTATAGAATGCAAAATAAACATCTATCATATACTTGGAATACACATAATAAACATTTTATTATTGCCTCTCAGGGCATATTCCCTTCAGTCTCCCACTTGCACTAGAGACAATAATCTAGTTACATAGTGATGAATCTAACACCCATGGAGTTCTGGTGTTGATCATGTTTTGCTCTAGGGAGAGTTTTAGTCAACGGATCAGCTACATTGAGATCCATGTGTACTTTACAAATCTTTATATCTCCATCCTTGACATGCTTGTGGATGGAATGAAACGGTGTTTAATATGCTTGGAATTCTTGTGAGATCTTGGTTCTTTGGCATTGGCAATGGCACCATTGTTGTCATAATAGATCACCATTGGGTCCAACGCGCTTGCAACCACACCTAGTTTGGATATGAACTCCTTCATCCAAACCGCTTCTTGAGCCGCTTCTGAAGCAGCAACATATCGGCCTCTGTTGTTGATCCCGCCACCACAGGTTGTTTGGAAATCCTCCAACTAACCCCTCCGCCATTCAAGAGAAATATGTATCCGGATTGAGACTTAGAGTCATCCAGGTCGGTGTCAAAGCTTGCGTCGACATAACCCTTAGCGACGAGCTCTTCTTCACCTCCGTACACAAGAAACATATCCTTAGTTCTTCGTAAGTACTTAAGGATATTCTTGACCGATATCTAGTGTTCCGAACCTGGATCCGATTGGTACCTACTAGTCAAACTAATAGCATATGCCACATCCGGTCTTGTACATAGCATGGCGTACATTATAGAGCCTATGGCTGAAGCATAGGGGACATTGTCCATTATCTCTCTTTCTTCCCTTGTAGTCGGACTTTGAGTCTAACTCAATGTCTTGCCTTGGAACATAGGTAAGAACTCCTTCTTACTTCCGTCCATTTTAAACTTCTTTAAAATCTTATCAAGGTATGTACTTTGCGATAGCCCTATTAGGCACCTAGATCTATCTCTATAGATCTTTATGTCTAATATGTATGACGCTTCACCTAGGTCCTTCATTGAAAATTTGCTGTTTAGATAACTTTTAACATTGTTTAAAAGATCTATATCATTTCCGATCAATAATATGTCATCCACATATAATATCAGAAATGCCTCATTGCTCCCACTCACTTTCTTGTAAATACAAGCTTCTCCATAAGTTTGGACAAATCCAAACTCTTTGATCACCTCATCAAAGCGGAGATTCCAACTTCGTGATGCTTGCTTCAATCTATAGATGGATCGTTGAAGCTTGCACACCTTGTTAGCATCCTTAGGATCAACAAAACCTTTTGGTTGTATCATATACAACTCTTCTTCAATATTACCATTGAGAAACGCGGTTTTGATATCCATCTGCCATATCTCATAATCGAAATATGCAGCAATTGCTAACATAATCCTAACTGACTTTAGCATCGCTACGGGAGAGAATGTCTCATCGTAGTCAACTCCTTGAATTTGTCAAAACCCCTTTGCGACAAGTCGAGCTTTATAGACGGTCACATTACCATCAACATCAGTCTTCCTTTTGAAAATCCATTTGTTCTCCACGGCCTTTCGGTCGTGAGGTAATTCCACCAAGTTCCAAACTTGATTTTCATACACGGATTCCATCTCGGATTTCCTGGCTTCTAACCATTTTTTGGAATCCGGGTTCATCATCGCTTCTTCATACGTCGCAGGGTCATCAATTTCATCAACCATGAAATTCATAACAGGGTTTCCGTACAGCTCGGGAGCTGCACGCGCCCTGCTAGACCTGCGAGGTTCGGTAGTACTCTCTTTTGGAGTTTCATGATCATTATCATTAGTTCCCTCTTCAACTGGTGAAGCCAACTCCAAAACAACTTCCGGTGTTGCGCTAATCGCCATACTTTGAAGAGAAGGTTCAATAACCTCTTCGAGTTCTACCTTCCGACTACTCACACCTTTCGCGAGAAACTCTTTCTCTAGAAAGGATCCATTCATGGCAACAAAAAATTGCCCTCAGATCTGTGATAGAAGGAATACCCACCTTAGGGTATCCTATGAAGACGCATTTTTCCGCTTTGGGTTCGAGTTTATCCAGTTGAAGTTTCTTCACATAAACATCGCATCCCCAAACTTTAAGAAATGTCAGCTTAGGTTTGTTTCCAAACCACAATTCATACGATGTCTTTTCAACGGATTTTAGATGGTGCCCGATTTAAAGTGAATGCAGCAGTTTCTAGTGCATAACCCCAAAATGACAACGGCAAGTCTGTCAGAGACATCATAGATCGAACCATATCAAATAAAGTACGATTACGACGTTCCGACACACCATTTCTGTGTGGTGTTCCGGCAGGTGTGAGTTGTGAAACAATTCCACACTCTTTCATGTGAGTGATAAACTCGTAACTTAGATACTCACCTCCATGGTCGGACCATAGAAATTTGATCTTTTTATTACGATGATTTTCCACTTCATTCTGAAATTCCTTGAACTTTTCAAAGGTTTCAGACTTGTGTTTCATCAAGTAGATATAACCGTATCTACTCAAATCATCCGTGAAAGTAACAAAATAACGATATCCACCTCGCGCCGACACACTCATTGGACCACATACATCAGAATGTATGATTTCCAATAAATCTGTCGTCCGTTCCATTGAACCGGAAAACGGCGTTCTAGTCATCTTGCCCATAAGGCATGGCTCACATGTATCAAATGATTCAAAATCAAGTGATTCCAAAAGTCCATCCGAATATAGCTTGTTCATGCGTTTAACGCCAATATGACCTAGACGGCAGTGTCATATATATGCGGATATATCATCATTATGTTTAATCCTTTTAGCATCAACATTATGAATATGTGTAACATTATTATTGAGATCCAATAGAAATAAACCATTCATCATCGGTGCATGACCATAAAATATTTCATTCATATAAATAGAACAACCATTGTTCTCAGATTTAAATGAATAACCACTTCGCATCAAACACGATCCAGATACAATGTTCATCCTTAGTGTTGGCACCAGATAACAATTATTCAAGTTTATTACTAATCCCGACGACAAGTGGAGAGGTAGCGTTCCGACAGCGATCACATCAACGCTTGATCGATTGCCGACACGCGTCTTGACCTCACCCCTTGCTAGCGGTCGCTTGTTCCGTAGCCCCTGATTCGAGTTACAAATATTAGCAATTGAACCGGTATCAAATACCCAGGTGCTACTGCGAGCACTAGTCAAGTACACATCAATAACATGTATATCATATATACCTTTGTTTGCCTTGCCGGCCTTCTTGTCTGCCAAATACTTGGGGCAGTTGCGCTTCCAGTGGCCAGTCCCCTTACAATAGTAGCACTCGGTGTCAGACTTAGGTCCAACTCGGGGTTTCTTTTAAGGAACGGCAACCGGCTTGCCGCCCTTACTCCCCTTCCGTTTTCCCTTCTTATCTTTCTTGAAACCAGTGTTCTTATTGATCATCAACACTTGATGTTCCTTTTTGATCTCCACTTCTGCAGTTTTAAGCATTGACAGAAGATTGGGGAGAGACTTCTTCATGCCTTGCATATTATAGTTCATCACAAAGCTCTTATAGCTAGGTGGCAGAGACTGCAGAACACGATGGATGCCTAAGTCAATGGGAATCGATATTCCCAAGGACACAAGCTTATCGGCGTAAACCGACATCTTGAGTACATGCTCACTTACGGAGCTGTGCTCTTCCATCATGCACCTAAAGAACTTTTTGTTAGAGATATGCCCTAGAGGCAATAATAAATGTAGTTATTATTATATATTTGTGTTTATGATAAATGTTTACATTCATGCTATAACAGTATTAACAAGGAAACATTAATACTTGTGTGATTTGTAAACTAAATAAGAGTCCCTAGTAAAGCCTCTTTATAATACTAGCTTGTTGGTTAATAAATGATTGTGGTTTCCCTATCATGAAAATTGAGATGTTATTAACAACAAGATCATATCGTTAGGAGAATGGTATGATGGACATACTCATATAGATAAGCGTAGCATAAAGATCAAGTCATTTTAATAGTTCAATTGCTATATGCTTTCTGATACATAGTAACCTAATTCCTTCGACCATGAGATCATGCTTATCACCATCACCGGAAGGATGCTTTGATGACATCAAACACCACACCGTAACTGGGTGGCTATAAAGGTGGCATTGAGTGTTCAGAAAGTATTGGTTGAGACACATGGATCAAGAGTGGAATTTGTCCATCCATATGACGGATAGATATACTCTGGGCCCTCTCGGTGGAATGTCATCCAATTGGCTTGCATGTAGGGTTTCGTATCATGGAAAACAAAAAATTTCTATCGCATACAAACAAACAAGCCAAGATCTATCTACTAGATTGTAGCAACGAGTCGATGGAATAATTCACCCTCGAAGATTCCAAAGTGTTTAACGAGAGCGGATTCTCGTGGGTGATGTAGTCGTACTCTTCCCGATCTCAAGATCACGTAGACGATCCTTCCGGCGCTGCGTTCCGGCAGCGCTCCCGCAGTCAGTCACACCTTCGGTACTCGACGAAGACCTTCCTCTCCCTTGTTCCAGCAGGCAATGGAGGTTGTAGCACTCTCCTCGCGATTCCGGCAGCACAACGGCGTGGTACGGGAAGTAGAGGGGAGATCTCGCAGGGCTTCGCCTTAAGCCGGAGCGAGTATGGTGGACTATGAGAGATCTCGACGATCTAGGGTTTAGACACGCCGAGGAGGAGGCTTGGCCGGCGGCGGCGGTTTGCCCTAGGGCGGCGGCGGCAGCAGGAGGTGGCGGCGCCGGCGGCTAGGGTTTAGAGGTGGAGGTGTTGGGTGTCTAGGAGGGGAGCCCTGCCCCTCCTTTTATAGGTGGAGCGGCCGGCCAAGGGGAGGGGAGTCCCTCCCCAACTCGGCTTCAAGGTGGCCCGGTGGTGGAGGGGAGGAACTCCTCCCCCAACTCGGTTTCCACCTCCCTCTCCACTTCCCAAAAATAGCCGTTTGACTTTCAAATTGGCGTTTGACTTTTTCAAACTAGGATTTGATTAAACCCTTTAATTTGTTCAGCGATGACACCTAGTAGATGATGCAATCATACCAACTTGATATAACACATTCATGTACCCTTCCCCTCCAGAATGCCGGACATTCCGGGACCTTCTAGAACATTCCCGATGAAAACACCGGAACCATTCCCCAACTTCGAAACAGGACTTTCCTTATATGAATCTTATTCTCCGGACCATTCTGGATCTCCTCGTGATATCCCGGATCCCATCCGAGACTCCGAACAACATTCCGTCTCTTTCTCATCATTCCATAACTACTCAAACAACGTCGAATCCTTAAGTGTGTCTCCCTACGGTTCGTGAATTATGCGGACATGATCGAGACACTTCTCCGAACAATAACCAATAGAGGAATCTGGAAATTCATATGGCTCCCACATATTTCTACGATTACTTTGCGATCGAATGAACCACTTACATACGATACCAATTTCCCTTTGTCTCATGATAGTTTACTTATCCGAGGTTATGATCGTCGGTATCTCTGCATACCTAGTTCAACCTCGTTACCGATAAGTACTCTTTTCTCGTTCCCGTGATATGTGATCCCTTGTGAGCCAGTCACATGCTTGCAAGCTAATTGGATGACATTTCACCGAGAGGGCCCAGAGTATATCTATCCGTCATATGGATGGACAAATCCCACTCTTGATCCATGTGTCTCAACCAATACTTTCCGAACACTCAATGCCACCTTTATAGCCACCCAGTTACGGTGTGGTGTTTGATGTCATCAAAGCATCCATCCGATAAAGCTGATATGCATGATCTCATGGTCGAAGGAATTAGGTTACTATGTATCAGAAAGCATATAGCAATTGAACTATTAAATGACTTGATCTTTATGCTACACTTATCTATAGGAGTATGTCCACCATATCATTCTCCTAACGATATGATCTTGTTGTTAATAACATATCAATGTTCATGATAGGGAAACCACAATCATTTATTAACCAACAAGCTAGTGATCTATAGAGGCTTTACTAGGGACTTCAATTTAAGTTTACAAATCACACAAGTATTAATGTTTCCTTGTTAATACCATTATAGCATGAATGTAAACATTTATCATAAACACAAAGATATAATAATAACAACATTTATTATTGCCTCTAGGGCATATCTCCAACAGTCTCCCACTTGCACTAGAGTCATCTAATCTAGATTACATGGTAATATACCGAACACCCATGGCAGTTTGGTGCTGGTCATGTTTTGTCCTCGGGAGAGGTTTAGTCAACGGATCCGCCACATTCAGATCTGTGTGTACTTTGCAAATCTTTATGTCCCCATCTTGGACATGTTCTCGAATAGCGTGAAAATGTAGCTTGATGTGCTTCAGCTTCTTGTGTGACCTTGGTTCTTGCGCATTGGCTATGGCACCCATGTTATCACAGTAGATAGACATTGGGTCCAGCGCACTAGGAACCACACCCAGCTCTGTAATGAACTCTTTCATCCATATCGCTTCTTGTGAAGCCTCCAAAGCAGCCATGTATTCCGATTCAGTTGAAGATCTCGCCACAACGCTTTGCTTTGCACTCCTCCAGCTAACTGCTGCACCATTCAAAGTAAATGCGTATCCAGATTGTGATTTAGAATCATCCGGATCGGTGTTCCAACTAGCATCGGTGTAACCATTAACAACGAGCTGTTCATCACCTCCATAAGAAAGAACCATATCCTTAGTTCTTCTCAAGTACTTAAGGATGTTTTTGACCGCTATCCAATGATCCACTCCTGGATCACTTTGATATCCGCTAGTTAAACTAACAGCATATGCAATGTCGGGTCTAGTACATAGCATGCAATACATTAGAGATCCTATGGCTGAGGCATAGGGAGTCTTACTCATCCTTTCTCTATGTTCTGCCGATGTCGGACTTTGAGTTTTACTCAAGGTCGTATTGGGCAACATGGGCAAGAACCCTTTCTTGCTATCTTCCATTCCAAACCTCTTTAGAACTTTGTCCAAATATGTACTCTGTGACAATGATATTTGGCGTCTTGATCTATCTCTATAAATCTTTATACCTAATATGTAAGCTGCTTCACCAAGATCCTTCATTGAAAAACTATTATTCAAATATTCCTTGACACTATTAAGAAGGTCTACATCATTCCCAATCAACAATATGTCATCTACATATAGTATTAAGAATGCTACAGAGCTCCCACTCACTTTCTTGTAAATACAAGATTCTCCATAAGTTTGTATAAAACCAAAACTTTTGATCACCTTATCAAAACGTTGATTCCAACTTCGGGATGCTTGCTTCAATCCATAGATGGACCGTTGAAGTTTGCATACCTTGTTAGCATTTTTAGGATCGACAAAACCTTTGGGTTGCATCATATACAACTCTTCATCAATGTCTCCATTGAGGAATGCTGTTTTGATATCCATCTGTCATATCTCATAATCATAATATGCAGCGATTGCTAACATAATCCTCACAGACTTTAGCTTCGCTACTGGTGAGAAAGTCTCATCGTAGTCAACTCCTTGAATTTGTCGAAACCCCTTTGCGACAAGTCGAGCTTTATAGACAGTAACATTACCATCAGCATCTGTTTTCTTCTTGAAAATCCATTTGTTCTCGACAGCCTTCCGGCCATCCGGTAAGTCCACCAAAGTCCATACTTGGTTCTCGTACATGGATCCAATCTCGGATTTCATGGCTTCTTGCCATTTATTGGAATCTGGGCTCATCATCGCTTCCTCATATGTCGCAGGGTCATCGGTGTTGTCCACCAACATGACACTCATAACGGGATCATACCAATCTGGAGTGGTACGAGTTCTCGTTGACCTGCGAGGCTCTGTAGCAACTACAACCGAAGTTTCACGATCATCATCGTTAGCTTCCTCTCTTATTGGTGCAGGCACCACAGGAACTTCTTCCGGTGCTGCGCTACTCGCAATTTCGAGAGAAGGTTCGACAACCTCGTCGAGTTCTACTTTCCTTCCAGTCACTTCTTTCGAGAGAAATTCCTTCTCTAGAAAGGATCCATTCTTCAACGAAGATTTTGCCTTCGGATCTATGA
This sequence comes from Avena sativa, assembly GCA_916181665.1. Lineage (NCBI taxonomy): Eukaryota > Viridiplantae > Streptophyta > Magnoliopsida > Poales > Poaceae > Avena > Avena sativa. Next base: position 295,532,423 of record OV702296.1, read on the forward strand.
TAGAAGGTATACCCAATAGTTTCCTTCGGGTATCCTATGAAGACGCATTTTTCCGCTTTGGGTTCAAGCTTGTCCGGCTGTAACTTCTTTACATAGGCTTCGCAACCCCAAACTTTAAGGAACAACAATCTAGGTTTCTTCCCAAACCATAATTCATATGGTGTCGTTTCAACGGATTTAGATGGTGCCCTATTTAAAGTGAATGCGGCTGTTTCTAATGCATAACCCCAAAATGATAGCGGTAAATCTGTAAGTGACATCATAGAACGAACCATATCTAAGAGAGTTCGATTACGACGTTCGGACACACCATTGCGCTGTGGTGTTCCCGACGGTGTCAATTGTGAAAGTATTCCGCATTTCTTCAAATGCTCGCCAAACTCGTAACTTAGATATTCACCTTCATGATCAGAACGTAGAAATTTAATCTTCTTGTTACGTTGATTCTCAACCTCACTTTGAAATTCCTTAAACTTCTCGAAAGTTTCGGACTTATGTTTCATGAAATAGATATACCCATGACGAGGTTTAATCTCGTCAATGCCCATTGTTATGGACTTGGGTTTTGGAGAAGATGGGGATGCTGGAGATCGTGGCACGGTTAACACACAAGCAACTAGGGGACACGAGATTTACCCAGGTTCAGGCCCCCGGAGGCAAAACCCTACTCCTGCTTGTCTGCTCTTGATTACGGCGGAACCGAAGGTTACAGGACACGCAGATTCGATCTGGCGTGGAGGTGTGTGCGAAAGTATGAGTCGAGATAGATCTGTAGATCTATTGTGGTCTAGTCTATCGGGGGGTGCCCTCCTCGTTGGCCCCTCCTAGCCTTTATATATGGGGAGGCTAGGTCTCAGGTACCAATACGAGTAGGTTACAAGTTAGATTCGAACTCTAGTCTCGAGGTTTCCTTGTCTTGTGCGCTTGGGACTCCGTGTCCATATGGGCTTCGTTCCAGCCGAACCGTCATAGGCGTCATGGACCCGGGCAGGTCGTCGAGTGGGCCTTCCGTCAGGCTGGACCAGGTAGGCTAACATCGGGTACCCGTAGGGTATAACCATGTCAGTAGCCCCCGAGTGTTCAGTCGAATCGTAGATTCGGCTGAGGACTCTTCAATCTTTCGGGTGCAGCTCTGTATTTCAAGAGAATGTGTAGGGATTGTTGATGCATGTGCCTGACTCTCCCGACGGATCAGGGTCAGTTAACTGTCTTAGGACAAAACAACACGATCTTCTTCAGATGCGAGTCCCTCGACTCGAACCCGGAACATATGCTGGCGTAATTCGACTCAGGCCGCGGAGGACTTACAGGAGTGGAATTCCAGTGAATTTAAATGGTGTACCCAACGCGTCCGTCGGGATTTTTGCATGCTGATCCGAAGGATCGCACTCGAAAAATTCATAGGGTGCGCGACCAGCGCTCCCTATGGGAGTAGCCCCCGAGTGTCTGTTCAAGTCGTAGACTCGAGCAGAGACTTTAATTCAGTCGTTGTTTGGCTTCAGGTCCGTAGGACACAAGTTTTTTCGGATGCTTGAATCCATACTCCCTATGGGAGTAGCCCCCGCGTCCGTAGTGGAGTCGTAGACTCGACGTAGGACTCGAAGAATAGATCAGGTAATTCATGTCTCGGGTGCGCGGCCAGCGCTCCTGATAAAAGTAGCCCCCAAGTGTCTGGCGGAGTCGTAGACTCGGGCAGAGACTCGAGCCTTGTATCGTGAAGTTGTAGTCGACAATCTCGTGGGTGTATCGCTGACCCGGAAGTACATCAGGTGCGCGACCAGCGCTCCTGATAGGAGTATCCCCTGAGTGTCTAGTCGAGTCGCAGACTCGAGTGGAGACTCGCGCGAGGAGAAACCACTAACCCGGAAGTGCATCGAGTCAGCGTCTCACACATAAGGAGCCAGGAGTCAACGTAGCGGAGTCGCGCGATGTTTAGCCGGAAGCACTCGACGCTCCGGATGAAGTCGACGCCGTTTCTTTTGTCGGGTGAGCGGCCAGCATCGCGTCTGTGTAGCGTCGGGTGATACAACCATCCGAAGAGGAACTCGATTCAAGTCTTGGGTGTATGGAGTAGCCAACTGTTTTGTCGCCTCCTGTTGGAGGACCCAATAGAATAGCTCGACGCAGTCGACATCCTTGTAAGCTGCATAAAACATAAAAAGTTGTGAAGTACATGTATCTTGTAAAGAATATTTGCCTGTCGGCTTGTATAGTAAGATTCTGGTGCCGATCAAGTCGACACTTTTGCACTGTATGCTAGGCCTTTTCGTTAGCCTGATTACCCTTAGTCTCAGTACCTTGCCGAGGCACTCGGAGTTCAAGGATTCGACGGTCAGGCAGAATCAGCTACTCGGGGTGTCGCGTTCGAGGTGCTCGAGTGCGTGGAGCCGATGGCACATTAGGTTACTCGAAGAGGGCGCAGCCCCCGAGTGTTTCGAGTGCGAGTTAAAAAGAAAATCAGCTCTAAGTAGAGGGAAACTTAGCTTTGTTGGTAGTTGTCGTGGACGGAGTCGACGCGGTAGCGGGGCGCGCATGGACGTGGTCGACGTGGCGGACCACGGTCATAGCTGCGACGGGTTTCCGGAGGTGATGGTGGTAACGAGCTCCGCATCCGAAGATTTCCGCTATCGAAGACCGCACCGGGTCGTCGCATTCGAAGAAATGCAGCTAGTTGCTAGAGCCGAAGGCCGCGGCTAGTCGTCGAAATGGAGGGATCCCCCGAGTCGTTGGAGCCAAAGATCGTAGAGGATCGCCGGAGTCGAAAACTGCAGCAGGTCATAGTAGTTGAAGGACATGAAGGGTCACCGAATCCGAAGACCGTGGAGGGTCGTCAGAGCTAGTGGCGGCAGCGAGTTGACGCATCTGCGGGTTAGCACAACCCCCGGGTACAGAGTCACACGGTGAACGGATTCGAAGTAACGGTGGATCGACGCAACTGAAGACCATAGAGGGTCACACGACGGAGTCGGCGCAACGCACGTGTCGATGCAGCTCCCTTGTGTAGTTGATGGGTCACAGGATCATCAGAGCGGCACCTACCGATGGACAAGAGTCGACGCAGCGGCGGGTTGGAACAGCCAACGAGCGTAGAGCTGACGGTGAAGGAATCAAAAATACGTCGGACAGAGCCACGGAACGGAATCGCCAGATTTTTTATCATCCAGAGTCTTTTTCTTTCGACTGATCTGATGCGAAAGCATCCATAAAGGACTAGGCTAGCTATCTTTGATTGATCTTCTTTTTGTCTGGCCTTTTTCTTGGCACCCGTCGGATTTAATTAGCTGAGTCCGGGTGAGTTGGATCTCACATGTAGCGATAAGAACCGCCACCGTCGTAAACAAAATTTCTATGCTGCTTGTTCTGGCGTGCAGTGCGCAAGAGGCACTGTTGGTGTCGGGACGTCGAGTGTTGCAATTACCATCATTGCAGATGGCAAAATCGTATGCGCCGATGCAGATGAATCTGTTAGATCCGATCTGCCCCTTTGTTGATGATGAAAGATTCTACCCGGATGATGATGTGTGGGAGTTGAATTAGATATGTTCCCCGGAAACTGGCGAATCGTAGATTGCTGATGATGGGACCGTCACGATCGCACAATCAGCGTCCCCAGTTCCCACAAACGGCGCCAATTGACGAGGTTTAATCTCGTCAATGCCCATTGTTATGGACTTGGGTTTTGGAGAAGATGGGAATGCTGGAGATCGTGGCACGGTTAACAGACAAGCAACCAGGAGACACGAGATTTACCCAGGTTCAGGCCCCCGGAGGGAAAACCCTACTCCTGCTTGTCTGCTCTTGATTACGGCGGAACCGAAGGTTACAGGATGCGCAGATTCGATCTGGCGTGGAGGTGTGTACGAAAGTATGAGTCGAGCTAGATCTGTAGATCTATTGTGGTCTAGTCTATCGGGGGGTGCCCTCCTCGTTGGCCCCTCCTAGCCTTTATATATGGGGAGGCTAGGTCTCAGGTACCGATACGAGTAGGTTACAAGTTAGATTCGAACTCTAGTCTCGAGGTTTCCTTGTCTTGTGCGCTTGGGACTCCGTGTCCATATGGGCTTCGTTCCAGCCGAACCGTCATAGGCGTCATGGACCCGGGCAGGTCGTCGAGTGGGCCTTCCGTCAGGCTGGACCAGGTAGGCTAACATCGGGTACCCGTAGGGTATAACCATGTCAACCCATATCTACTCAAGTCATCCGTGAAGGTAAGAACATAACGATAACCACCGCGCGATGCTACACTCATTGGACCACACACATCGGTATGTATGATTTCCAATAAGTCCGTAGCTCGCTCCATCATACCAGAAAATGGAGTCTTAGTCATTTTACCCATCAGACATGCTTCGCATCTTTCAAGTGATTCGAAATCAAGTGATTCAAGAAGTCCATCGGAATGGAGTTTCTTCATGCGCTTCACTCCAATGTGACCAAGACGACAGTGCCACATATAGGTCGAGTTATCGCTCGATTTCAAACGTTTAGCCTCAATGTTATTAATATGTGTATTACCACTATCGAGATTCAATAAGAATAGACCATCTATCAAAGGTGCATGTGCATAAAACATATTACTCATATAAATCGAACAACCATTATTCTCGGACTTCAAGTAACCGTCTCGCAATAAACAAGATTCCGATATAATGTTCATGCTTAACGCAGGCACCAAATAACAATTATTTAAGTATAAAACTAATCCCGATGGTAGATGAAGGGGTAGCGTGCCGACCGCGATCACATCAACCTTTGATCTGTTTCCCACGCGCATCGTCACCTCGTTCTTCGCTAGCTTCTGTTTATTCTGCAGCACCTGTTTCGAGTTACAAATATGAGCAACCGAACCAGTATCAAATACCCAGGCACTACTACGAGTACTAGTGAGATACACATCAATAACATGTATATCGGATATACCTTTCTTCTTGATGTTGTCGTTCTTCAAATCCGCCAAGTACTTTGGGCAATTCCGCTTCCAGTGACCTTCTCCCTTGCAGTAAAAGCACTCAGTATCAGGCTTAGGTCCAGCCCTGGTCTTCTTCGTCGGCGCGGTAACTTTTTTACCACCCTTCTTGAAGTGTCCCTTTTGCTTAGACTTGCCTTTCTTGAATTTGGTGGTCTTATTGACCATCAACACTTGGTGCTCTTTCTTGATCTCCACTTCTGCAGATTTCAACATAGCAAACAGTTCTGGCAACTGCTTGTTCATGTTTTGCATATTGTAGTTCATCACAAAGTTCTTGTAACTTGGTGGTAGTGATTGGAGGACACGGTAAATCCCCAAAGCATTAGGAATCACTATACCCAAGCTTTGAAGTTTGTTTGCGTGCCCAGACATCTTAAGCACATGCTCACTGACGGAGCTGCCCTCTTCCATCTTGCAGTTAAAGAACTTTTCAGAAGCCTCATAGCTCTCAATTGCCGCGTGAGTCTCAAAGATCAATTTGAGATCACGGACAATATCATGTGGGTCTAAATTCTCAAACCTTTTCTGAAGCTCTGATTCCAAACCATACAAGATAGCACACTGAACTGTGGAGTACTGAGTCTTTCGAGCGAGGTAAACATTCTTTACTTCGTCAGCAGCATCAGCTGCAGGCGGGTCACCCGGCGGTGCATCCAGCACATAGGTCAAATTACCAGCTGTGAGGACAATCCTCAAATTGCGGAACCAATCCGCGAAGTTGCTTCCATTGTTTTTCAACTTTTCTTTCTCTAGGAATGCATTAAAATTGATGGTAGGGGCTGCCATTGATCTACAACATATTTGCAATAGTTTAGACTAAGTTTATGACAAATTGAGTTCTAATTAATAGTTAAATTAATCTAGGTGAACTCCCACTCAAAACAATATCCCTCACATTGTTTTAGTGATCACACGAACCAAATCCACCACATCAACACCGATCATCACGAGATTTGATATAGTTTCAATGGCGAACAATCGACATGTTCATCATATCTACTATATGATTCATGCTTTACCTTTCGGTGATCCGTGTTCCGAGACCATGTCTGTACATGCTAGGCTCATCAAGATCAAACCTTAGTTTCCGCATGAGCAAATCTGGTTTGCTCACGTTGTATACACTTGCGGAATCTAACACACCCGATCATCACGTGGTGCTTCGAAACAACAAGCTTTAGCAACGGTGCTAACTAAGGGTGAACACTTTATGACTTGAAATTCATGTGCATGAGGGATCATCTTATAATGCTACCGTCGTTAACTAAGCAATACAAGATGCATAAAGGATTAACATCACATGCAATTCATAATATGTGATATGATATGGCCTTTCTTCTTTGTGCTTCCGATCTCCATCTTCAAGCACGAACATGATCTCCATCATCACCGGCATTGCATCAAGGTCAATGACGCTTCTCCATGGTTGTCGTCTACCGGCTTCAACTATTACAACTACTTTGAATAGACACGCGGGTCTTAACATAAATTAAAGACAACCATATGGCTCCTGCCGGTTGCCAACTTACAATAAGGAACATTGCATACATCAAATATAATCACAATCATGGCCATATCACATCACTGCACACCCCTGCAAAACAAAGTTAGACGCCTCTACTTTCTTTGCATGTTTTACGTGGTTTGGGGCTTTCAATAAGTGTCGTTCTAACTTATGAACATGAACCACAACATTGATACTAGTATTTAATCACCCGTTGTAAATTGGATCTTAACTATGCTAGGAGAAACAGGCACCCGCAAAGCCACTTATGCAATACAAGTTGCATGTCAAGCGTGGAGCAAGTCTCATGAACGATGTCATGTAAGGTTAGACCGGGCCGCTTCATCCCAACGTCCCGCAAGATGCAAAGTACACAAGAAGCAATCGACAATAAAAGCATCAACGCCCACAATGACCATTGTGTTCTACTCGTGCAACAGATCTACATATAGACACGGCTCTGATACCACTATAGGGTTTCGTAGCATGGAAAACAAAAAAAATTCTATCGCATACAAACAAACAAGCCAAGATCTATCTACTAGATTGTAGCAACGAGTCGATGGAATAACTCACCCTCGAAGATTCCAAAGTGTTTAACGAGAGCGGATTCTCGTGGGTGATGTAGTCGTACTCTTCCTGATCTCAAGATCGCGTAGACGATCCTTCCGGCGCTGCGTTCCGGCAGCGCTCCCGCAGTCGGTCACACGTTCGGTACTCGACGAAGACCTTCCTCTCCCTTGTTCCAGCAGGCAGCAGAGGTTGTAGCACTCTCCTCGCGATTCCGGCAGCACAACGGCGTGGTACTGGAACTAGAGGGGAGATCTCGCAGGGCTTCGCCTTAAGCCGGAGCGAGTATGGTGGACTATGAGAGAGCCCTCGACGATCTAGGGTTTAGACACGCCGAGGAGGAGGCTTGGCCGGCGGCTAGGGTTGTAGGCGGCGGCAGTTTGCCCTAGGACGGCGGCGGCGGCAGCAGGAGGTGGTGGCGCCGGCGGCTAGGGTTTAGAGGTGGAGGTGTTGGGTGTCTAGGAGGGGAGCCCTGCCCCTCCTTTTATAGGTGGAGGAGCCGGCCAAGGCGAGGGGAGTCCCTCCCCAACTCGGCTTCAAGGTGGGCCGGCGGTGGAGGGGATGAACTCCTCCCCCAACTCGGTTTCCACCTCCCTCTCCACTTCCCAAAAATAGCCGTTTGACTTTCAAATTGGCGTTTGACTTTTTCAAAGTAGGATTTGATTAAACCATTTATTTTGTTCAGCGATGACACCTAGTACATGATGCAATCATACCAACTTGATATAACACATTCATGTACCCTTCCCCTCTGGAGTGCCGGACATTCGGGAACCTTCTAGAACATTCCTGATGAAAACACCGGAACCATTCCCCAACTCCGAAACATGACTTTCCTTATATGAATCTTATTCTCCGGACCATTCTGGATCTCCTTGTGATATCCCGGATCCCATCCGAGACTCCGAACAACATTCGGTCTCTTTCTCATCATTCCATAACTACTCAAACAACGTCGAACCCTTAAGTGTGTCTCCCTACGGTTCGTGAATTATGCGGACATGATCGAGACACTTCTCTGAACAATAACCAATAGAGGAATCTGGAAATTCATATGGCTCCCACATATTTCTACGATTACTTTGCGATCGAATGAACCACTTACATACGATACCAATTTCCCTTTGTCTCAAGATAGTTTACTTATCCGAGGTTATGATCGTCGGTATCTCTTCATACCTAGTTCAACCTCGTTACCGATAAGTACTCTTTTCTCGTTCATGTGATCCCTTGTGAGCCAGTCACATGCTTGCAAGCTAATTGGATGACATTTCACCGAGAGGGCCCAGAGTATATCTATCCGTCATATGGATGGACAAATCCCACTCTTGATCCATGTGTCTCAACCAATACTTTCCGAACACTCAATGCCACCTTTATAGCCACCCAGTTACGGTGTGGTGTTTGATGTCATCAAAGCATCCATCCGGTAAAGGTGATATGCATGATATCATGGTCGAAGGAATTAGGTTACTATGTATAAGAAAGCATATAGCAATTGAACTATTAAATGACTTGATCTTTATGCTACGCTTATCTATAGGAGTATGTCCACCATATCATTCTCCTAACGATATGATCTTGTTGTTAATAACATCTAAATATTCATGATAGGGAAACCACAATCATTTATTAACCAACAAGCTAGTGATGTATAGAGGCTTTACTAGGGACTTCAATTTAAGTTTACAAATCACACAAGTATTAATGTTTCCTTGTTAATACCATTATAGCATGAATGTAAACATTTATCATAAACACAAAGATATAATAATAACAACATTTATTATTGCCTCTAGGGCATATCTCCAACAGTGCAAGCATGTGACTGGCTCACAAGGGATCACATATCACGGGAACGAGAAAAGAGTACTTATCACTAACGAGGTTGAACTAGGTATGCAGAGATACCGACGATCAAAACCTCGGATAAGTAAACTATCGTGAGACAAAGGGAAATTGGTATCGTATGTAAGTGGTTCATTCGATCGCAAAGTAATCGTAGAAATATGTGGGAGCCATATGAATTTCCAGATTCCTCTATTGGTTATTGTTCGGAGAAGTGTCTCGATCATGTCCGCATAATTCACGAACCGTAGGGAGACACACTTAAGGATTCGACGTTGTTGAGTAGTTATGGAATGATGAGTAAGAGACCGAATGTTGTTCAGAATCTCGGATGGGATCCGGGATATCACGAGGAGATTCGGAATGGTCCGGAGAATAAGATTCATATAAGGAAAGTCCTGTTTCGGGGTTGGAGAATGGTTTCGGTGTTTTCATCGGGAATGTTCTAGAAGGTTCCGGAATGTCCGGCACTCCGGAGGGGAAGTGTACATGAATGTGTCATAACAAGTTGGAATGGTTTCATCATGTACTAGGTGTCATCGCTGACCAAAATAAAGGGATAAATCAAATTCTAGTTTGAAAAGTCAAACGCCAATTTGAAAAGTCAAACGGCTATTTTGCTTGGTGGAGGGAGAGTAGGAAACCTACTTGGGGAGGAGTTCCTCTCCCTCCACCGCCGGCCAAGGAGGCCGAGTTGGGGAGGTACTCCCCTCCCCTTGGCCGCGCCCTCCCACCTATATAAGGAGGGGCAAGGTTGCCCCTCCAAGACACACCTTGCCCCTCTAAACCCTAACCCTAGCCGCCGGCCACCAAACCACCGCTGCCTCCCTAGGGTTTCTCCCAAGCCGCCGAGTTAGGGCTTCTACTTTCCCTAGCCGCCGGCCTAGCCCCCTCTCCTTGGTGTGTCTAAACCCTAGATCACCGAGGATCTCTCATAGTCCACCATACTCGCTCCGGCTTAAGGCGAAGCCCTGCAAGATCTACCCTCTACTTCCGGTACCACGCCGTCGTGCTGCCGGAATCACGAGGAGAGTGCTACAACCTCCGCTGCCTGCTGTAACAAGGGAGAGGAAGGTCTTCGTCGAGTACCGAACGTGTGACCGACTGCGGGAGCGCTGCCGGAACGCAGCGCCGAAAGGATCGTCTACGCGATCTTGAGATCGGGAAGAGTACGACTACATCACCCACGAGAATCCGCTCTCGTTAAACACTTTGGAATCTTCGAGGGTGAGTTATTCCATCGACTCGTTGCTACAATCTAGTAGATAGATCTTGGCTTGTTTGTTTGTATACGGTAGAAATTTTTTGTTTTCCATGCTACGAACCCCTACATTTTTCTGAAGCATTGTAGCTCTCTATAGCAACATGTGTGTCGAAAATCATTTTCAACTCACCCATTGTATCAAATGCATTGCTGTTTTCGAAACATTTTCGAAGTTCTGGCTCTAGCCCATATAATATGCCGTAATGAACTAAGTTGTGGTCCTCCTGACGAGTCTGATAGACATTCTTCTCCTCGTCAGGGGCATCCTCAAAAGGTGGGGGGCCTAGTGGCGCTTCTAGCACATATTGCTTTTGTGCAGCAGAGAGGAGAATCCTCAAATTCATGGCCCATTCGGTAAAATTGCTACCGTTTGTTGCAAGTTTCTCTTTCTCCATGAACACATTGAAATTAAAAGCAGGTGGTGCCATCTACAACAGAATTTGTAAAGTTTAGACTAAGTTTATGATAGATTGAGTTCAACTAATCCACATTACGAATGAACTCCCACTCAAAAACGACATCCCTCGTGTCTTTTTGGTGATTACATGAACCAAATCCACTACACCAAGTCTGGTGATCACGTTAGTCGTTGTAGCTTCAAAGGAGAGCATCAAATGGGCATCATATCTACTATACGACGCATACTTAACCTTTCGGTCCGTGTTCCGAGGCCACGTCTGTACATGCTAGGCTCGCCAAGTAAGAACCTTAGTATTCGCGTGTGTAACTGTCTTACACCCGAAATATGGTCGTGGATCCAAGAACACCCGATCATCACGTGATGTCTTGGAGCGACGAAAACATAATCGGTGCATAATAAAGGAAGAACACATTCTTATCTTGATATTTAAATGAGGGATCATCTTATTATGCTAATAAAATGCCAAACAAGCAATATAATATTCTATCAAACATCACATGTTTATTAGTGGAATGATATGGTTCCCGCATATGATCTCTATCATGTGCATAGTGGTATGATCATTATCATACCTTTATGTGTAAGGCCAAGGTCTATGGAACTTACACGTTATGTGTGTTGTAAAAGTATCATCTCATACTTCTACTTACAACATCACCATATCATAACACTAGCCTAGTAACAATCTAAACTAGACGCCTCTAATTTATCCATTGCAAGTTTTACGTGGCTTAGGGCTTTTGAGATAGAACCGTTCTTACCTACGAACATGAACCACAACGAGGATAACCAAATTGTTGACAACTCGTTGCAAAATAGATATTGACTATAGTAGGAGAGACAGACACCCGCTAGCCACTTATGCAAACTAGTTGCATGTCAAGCGTGGAACATGTCTCATGTGCGAGGACATGTAAAGTTTGTCTGGGCCGCTTCATCCCACTATGCCACCAATATCCAAAACTAAAACTAAGGAGCAACAACATGATCATCATTGCTCTGATACCACTGTAGGGTTCGAAGCATAGAAAACAAAAAATTTCCTACGATGGGAACAACTATGTACCAAGATCTATCTACTAGATACAAACAACGGGCGGATGTATATCCATAGAGAACATACCCTTGAAGACCGACAAAGCTTAACGAGTTAAACTCATGGTTGATGTAGACGATCTCTTGCTGATCTCAAGATCGAGAGGAAGTCCTAGCGCCGCAAATCAGCAGCGCATCCGTGCTCGCACACACGTCCGAGGAACCAAGCAACCTCCTCCTCCTCGCTCTAGCGATGCAGCGGAAGCACAACTCTTTCTTGCTAAATAGCCACCGGGAACATGTATCTCGCTAGTCCGGGACCATGGGTGATAAATTCTAGAGGGGGAGAGAGATCCTTCACGAGGAGGTGTGAGTGAGAAGTGAGGAGGGGGTGCCTTTTATAGGAGAGGGGGACCCCAAGGGGGTGGACGGCGCATGGGGGCTGCCCCCTTGCCCTCCCCTCTTCATGTGGGTGGACACTCCACTCACAAAATTCCTTTAAATTCCCTCCATTTAAAATCCCCCTCAAACTTGCTATTAAATTTCCACCAAATTTAATGCAAACTCTTATTAAATAAAACTCTTTTTATTTATTCAGAATTTTGTCAATTACTTTAATGACAAACATTCACATATAACCTCTTGCTAGAATTCTATTTCACATGCAAAAACACTTTCTACAATTTCACCCAAAAACCTGTTTCGGTATCTAGTGAAATAAATTTCTGCGCTTGTTATTCTTTCCGGCATGAAACTTTTGCTCCAATTGGATGTCGGTGTCTTTTAAGTGTGTCACCCTACGGTTCGTGAATAATACAGACATGATCGAGACCTCTCTCAGATCAATAATCAGAAGCGGGATCTGGCGACCCATACTGACTCCCACACATTCAACGATGACTTTCTTGTGATCGTCAGAACCTTTTACGCTAGTATCTTAATCCCTTTGTTTCACGATATATTACATGTCCGAGATTCAATCATCGGTATCTCCATACCTAGTTTGATCTCATTACTGACATGCACTCTTTTCTCGTTCCCATGATATAACATTCTAGTGATCTAATCACTTGCTTGCAAGATAACCAATGTGATATCACCGAGAGGGCCCAGAGTATATCTATCCGTCATCGGGATGAACAAATTCCACTCTCGATCCATGGGCCTCAACATAACACTTTATTAGTTTTGAACCCATCTTTATAATCACCCTGTTACGGTGTGACATTTGATGTTATCAAGAAACTCTTCCGGTGTTAGTGATTGACATGATCTCATGGTCTAAGGATTAGGATCACTTTGTAAGTTGTTATAGAAATATAAACTCAATGGCTTTGATCGTAATGCTATACTTCGGATGAATGTTCATCACACCATTACACTAATGTTGTGATCCTGTTATTAATAACATCCAATGTCCATAATCAGAAAACCTTGATCATCTTGTTAATCAACGAGCTAGTTTATGAGAGAGGCATAACTAGAAACTTTCTGTTTGTTTATTAAACACACATGTATTAACGTTTCTGTATTGATACAATTATAGCATGCAAAATAAACATCTATCATATACTTGGAATACACATAATAAACACTTTATTATTGCCTCTCAGGGCATATTCCCTTCAACTTAATCTATATATTCATTCTTTTGGATTCTCTCCTCTCTGTTTTTCCTAGACCCTAGCATCTAATATTCTACCACATATTTCCGACATCCAATTCATCCGCTGGTGCAAGCTTTCTCTGGTCAAGATTTGGCTACTGGCATTCCTGGATAGCGGCATGCTATAGCTCTTGCCGAGGTCATCCAAGATCTGTGCTCATGCAGATCCTATGACCATGGCAGGCAATTCGGGTGTCCGCCCGCTTTGCCCTGGGATTTGGCTGTGGCTTTAGACAGATTTTCACTACCGATGCGATGAATCCAAGGGGCTCAGGTGAGACGTCGTTACTACTAATGGAAGAGGGACAATGGAGGCTCCAAGATTATGAACCGAGGTAGTAGGCAAGTTACATACCCTAGGGGCCAGGATTTTGCCTATTCCTAGTACTGCGCCTAGTGGTTTGATACTACGCACCCCATTAGTAAATTTTTGTTTTCTTTTCGAACGTGTGATTGGTTTGCATGAGTTTAACTACGATCGCGGCAAAGATACTAGCCGAGTGGCTGATTTGTACATGTGCTATTTGCCAATGCTATATTTTTTCTAAAAATTGTAGTAACTTACAATCATAAATTCACCACCGTTGTTTTATGGTAGACCTACCCTTTGGTTCGAGTTATTACCCACTGTTCTATAAATAGGTGTGGATGTGTAGAGGAAGTAACACAAGAAGCCCGTAGATAAGCCATACTGACCATGTTGGAGCTAAACTAGAGATAGAATTACTTGTTGCCGAGTCTGGTGTTTTCCTCGCCGTCTTGATTAGCTTCCGAGTGACCAAGAAAAGCTATGAAATCATACTATATGCCCTGCATAGATGCACTAGCCATGATACCGTATAAGGTTAGGAGGCATCTGGACAAACAATTAGAAAGCGGAGACCCACTGATGAGGAAGTGCACGTTAACAAACCACACATGCTCGAGGTCAGGGCCAGAATAAACATGAACGTCCCACAACAGCACCCGTGGAAGTAAGCAATGAGCTGACGATTGGGAGCGTCACGAACACTCGTTGGGAGTGGCGCAACAGTCCGATGGCTATCATGACACACGCTGGGCAAAGTAGCCAACCAAAGACACCGAGAAATTGCAAATGGGCTGAATTGTACGCAGCTCCTTAGTACTAGAGTTTTACCTTTTCTCTTTTTGCATGTGTGATTGGTTTGCATGATTTTAGCCGCGCCTAAAAAGGATATCTTCACCATAGCGCCAAACGAAAACTCCAACGCCGCATCAAATCGTAACAACAAAAGAAGCATGATGAACTAACACAAACTCAACAGATATAGAATGGTTCTGCGAGGACATACACCAAAAGCAGCAAGAGCGGACACACTAAAAACATGGATATAAAAACTCTCTAGCTCTATGGCAGCACCCTGTAAGGTACCACCATAGCAAGAGAACAATCAAAGTACATTTATTCATGATGGCATTGCACCCACCGCCAGAATTTTGCTGACGAAGACCACAAAAATCATCCTAATGCAATATTTTGGACACAACTAAAAGAGCATAAGGCCCTCCTCACCTTACAGCGCAAGACATCGACTATAGCTAGGGGAACTAGCTGAGTGGCAGCGGTGGCTCCTCTTTTGTGCACTTAACACAAAAATAGGTTGTTGTTCTGTTGTCAATGCTACTATGTCAAAAAATATATTAGCTTGCATATGCAACTTCTAAACATTGTATAATGGGTTAATTGGATAAACGCCACTATAATTTTTGGCTATTTGAAAAACACCACCGCAACTTTTAACTTTTGAAAAATACCATTATAATTATGTGTACATCTCATATATGCCATTACACCCACTTAAACACATATACCAGTCCATATACACTTGTATTTAATTCGTGCATATGTATAAATTGTGAGCCTCACCTAAGTCAGGCAGAAAAAAGAGCGTGAATTTATTTTGGATAAAGTTGGGAACTTCTTTTATATAGCTCCAGGTCCAACAACATTCAGTAAATCGTAACATGCATACAGAAACATTTTACATGCATATAAAAGCCATTCGATATTGATCCACGGTCCAAATGGATATCATATATGTATATATACCTATCGGGAACATTCAAATAGAGATTCAGGTCCAAATGGCCAGCACATGCACTTGAGCTCCATGTACGCACTGGAGCTCGGCTCTTAGGCAAACAGCAGGTAGACACCGGTGCTGACCCGTAAACTTGGCCTGCACCTGCGGCAGGATGTTGACTAACCCCGCAGTCACCGCTTGCACTTGGAGTCCACCGTGTATATATGCATGTACCACAGGAATACATGCATATATTGTCTGGTATATGTATTTAAATGAGGTAATGACATATGTGAGAGGTACTTAGAATTGTTGTGGTATTTTTCAAAAATTGAAAGTTATAGTGGCGGCGTTTCTCAAATAGCCCGAAATTGCAGTGGCGTTTATCTAATTAACCCTTGTATAATTGTTTGAATCATCTTATTCTCAGCTGGGATACTTCCGAAACATAGAACTTCTATGCATAAAAAACAAGGAGACACATAATCTTCGTGTGATATATATTCCAAATAAAATTAGCCCATTTCAGCTGGAAAATAATTGTTCTTGTATACCACCACACTCATTTATTTGTGCAAAGATGTTTACTTAGCTTGTGAAAACTGATGAACATATCTTCTATAAATAAACAAAATATTCACGTGAGTTGATAAAATAATTCCAAAGGTCAACAAATGGTTCCGTGAAAGACACAATTTTGAAATTATATCCCATCATCGATTTAAAATGCTCATGTATTGAACAAACAAATAGTGTGTGTCTCCGCCAACAGAACGGTGCTGGTCAGTTGTTCCTTCCTCATGTGGTTGTCTATGAGACATGTCAGAGCGATCGGAATATACGGATGGAAAGAACCGTGCAGTCCCAAGAATGTGCTTTTGTGACGTCTGCAAATGAGGATGGTTCGTGCTTACTAGCGGTAATTATAAAGACTGGTTCGTGCTTACTAGCGGTAATTATAAAGACTTGGGGGCTTACTGGCTAGCACATGAGGTGGTGTGCTAGGCATCCCGAGTTCGAGTCTAACTTGTCCTATATAGTAACTAGAAACTTTTTTTGTAATTATGAAAGAATTTCGTATCAAATGGGAGGATAGGTTATAGGGATATAACCGATGCACGATTTGTATAGGCACGTTCTAAAAAAAAGGCTCGTCCAATACGAGTTGCACAACGTTCTAGTTTGCATTTACCCGCAAGAGAACTCCTCTGAGGTTGAGTTCCAATATCATCCTCTCCACAATGTTCATTGTGGAACTTGTAGATTATTTATTGATCTAACTATGTCGCTTATGTTGGCATGAACGAAATTAAGGTAATGAACTAGCGGGCCAGTCGCTAGTTTCTTAGTCATGTCTCCATGCTCCAACCGCCTCCTCACCTCCTAGTCATGTCTTAGTCACCTACACTACTTCCTATGCTATCCCTCTAAACCTATCTCGGTTTGGCGAGTTACGTTATCCTTGTCTCTGATGATGTCATGTTGTTATCTCTAACCTTATTTTGTTCAGTCTTTGTGCGGTGAATTGGGAAAATATGAATGGAGAAAGTGATAAGGATGTGTGAGTAAACAAGAGGGTATGAAAAGAAGGTGGACCCTCCTATACCGTCAGAACCAATAGACCAACATTATCTATTTTATCATCAACCTTTTCTTTAATAATGGAAGTACAATTTGTGTCCTTTATTTTATATTTTTTGCCAGTTCTTTTTACTCATAATGTTCACTGCTATCACCTACCCTTTGGTTTGAGTTATCACGCACCGTTGTATAAATAGTTGTTGAAATGGATTGTATGGGCACCTAGAGGGGAGGGTGAATAGGTTGTACTCAATTTTTAGTTCTTTTTCAATTTTAGGCTTGACACAAAGTAATTTTTCTGGATATGCAACTACGAGAATTTCCCTATATGCAAACCTATCTACTAAACACGTAAAGAGAGGAGCGAGGAAACCGAAGTAGAGCACGCGGAGACACGGGGATTTGTTTTACCGCAGTTCCTTCCTTGTTAAGAGAAGTACATCTGCGTTGGAGGGGTGGGCGGTTCTAAGACCACCACGCCACAATAGGCCTCACCCTATTCTTCAATGGATCTCGTCACGAAAGGTTCGATCCACCTTCTCCACTATTGGTACCATTCGAGGCGGAAACCGGTGCCTTTACAGCTCTAGCGGGGCACATATCCACAACCAAATTGGAGGCTCCCGTAATAACAACAAGCTGTCACAAGAACAAAGATTATCAAAATAATCAAAACAAGGATCAAGATATCTATTATTATATACTAAAAGCAATATAAAGATGTTGTTCGAGGCACCAGGATGATCTACATCACCTAAATTATATTAACTATTAGATCTGATACTGACGGTTATGATCTTCTGAGATGTAGTTGTACGCTATTTTTTTATTTTTAGTCTGACACGTAAAGGTCTAATCATGTACATAAAAATCCAATGCCCCGTCCCTAAAAAAAGAGCCAATGCCACGTACCTGTATACTATAATAAAACAACCGACCTGAGTTTAATCACGTAGAAGTTGTTTTGACCGGACCGCTTATCGATAGATTCCATGTAAACTCCGATCTCCATTGGCAGATTCTAACTAAACTTTTATCCAAACGATCATCCAATTTTTTTAATACTATATCATAGTTGGTGTAGCGCACACGTATGTATATACGAGAGTACTATCGGCCTCCATGCAGTGTGTTGTGGCCATATGCCACACCGCTAGGACTAGCAATGAAAGTACTTGATTAATTATACGCAGTTTCATGCATTAGAGAGCATGCAGCTGTTTAGCACGAAATAGCTCTACGTTGCGGTTTTCAAAATCAAGATTTTCAAGTTTGATAAAATATATAGAAGAAATATCAATGCACTATACTACAAAATCAATTAATATCATTGCTATTCTCATGAAATATATATACTGTATGATAGACATCGATTTTTTGTACATACTTGGTTAACCTATACAAAGTTATATTTTTATTAACCCATAAGACAGGGCAATTAAAAACGGAGGCCATGTGTAGGATACCGTTGTATAGATTTCTCTATATTTGCAAAAAAAAAATAGATGCCCTCGGATATGAAATTGGAGGAATTATTACCTACATTAGTCCCTCAAGTTATTCTTAGTTTTTATATTGATTATGTATTAAAAAGTATGATAGATTAAAACAAATTGGATAAAATATGAAGCTCCATAATGGCATTTAAAATGAAGGTCTGTCGATAAACCATCTGTATCTTCATGGTCATTCAAGGTTCCGACCACAATATAGCAGAAAATAAAAGCTGACTTACCTAATAGATAGATTATAAAAAAGAGTATACGGGCCACCCATCGGGGAAAAAATGAAGACCCTAGGATTGTGAACACCCCGCTAGATACACACAACTACCAAAAAATGGTCCATTGCTCGATAATGGACGAAGAAAAGTAAGCATGAAAAGATGAGCCATGCAAACCACTAACTTCATAGTGTTGCAATGGCCATGACGTCGTCGGCACAATCGGGATACCATCACTAAGAACACGTAAACCTAACAAAGGGGTATTGTAGATACAAAAATACAAGAACACATGTTGCAAGAAGTATTTTGGTGGTCATACAGAGGAGAGATAAAGTCACGAGACCTTATTACTTATGATGTCGCCTTAAACGTTAGGTCGCATAACATAGAGCTACAACCTAATCACACCAGAGGTTGATCTGGGGCTCCCATGCCCTCATATGTGTGATCATCTATTGAAGGTCAAGAGAGTTAGCGAAGATTGGAAAGACATGTCCACATGTGTCCTATTTTATCAGGGAAATGGAATTAAACCTACATACCTATGTACCTATTATATACTAAAAGAAACACATCATGCACAAAAATATGGAGATAACTAAAAACTCCAAAAAATCAAAACACCAGTTGTCGATGTGGTGGTCAACTTTTTATTAGTATATCACAAGTGTTCCATCAAAGTAACTGCACCTAACGAGATCATTACCGTGAGATCTACATAGCCGTGCTCGAACATATAACATTCGTTAGATCAAAAAAAATTATGCATAAATAAATGGCATCCAACAGAACTTCATAATTCGACCTAACCATGTCATGGCCATTGTATATATTTACATAATTATAAATAAGCATATCTCATTTGGAAGATCTTTGGAACTTTATCTCGAACTTTCGTATTCCGTTAGATCTATCCAAACATACCACTTTTGTTTCTAAAAAAATCACATATGTTTGATTTTTATAACTTTACCGAAACAACTCATAAATGATGGATCTTTAACTAGAGCTATCTATTCGCAAAAAAAACTTGAGCAATCTAATCATATAATAGCCATTAAGATCTATATAACCATTCGTCAACAACAACATATGTTGAATATAAATAATCCTTTTTCCAAAAAAAATGTAATTGTTATTTTTATTTCCGATTAGAAATATAATCATGTTTTAAAATGTTATAAAGTTACACATTTATGAATATGTCCATGGCGAAGACATTGTGTATTTCTCAACGAAGGAGCTAAACAAGATGAAAATATTTATAACATAAAAATAATTCAAATGATGCCCTCGCAAATAAGATGGAAATAATTGAGGTAATGTCCTCGCATTTGCGAGGGCCACCATGCTAGTTTGTAAGAAATACTAGATCGAGGGTTCTCCAAATGAATCGGGAGGAGGTGAAGATATGGTATCAGAGTAGGAGGTCCTAGGATCAAATCATGACCAACGCAAGAATTAAAAATAAATATTGTGACTCCCCAAAACATACATCATAATAGGTCAAAGGGCGAAAGACGTAGGGTGAGTGTTGAAATATATTGTCTAGACCTTTCCATCAGTTCGGGTTGTTGGTTGTGTTGGCTAGTGCATGCAAGTCAATATGCTATCAGAGCAGGCGGTCCTAGGATCAAATCCTGGCCAACGCAAAATTAAAAACAAGTATTACGGCTTCCTAAACATGCATCACAATAGGCCAAAGGGCAAAGACGTAGGGTGGGTGTTGAAATATATTGCCTAGCTCTTTTCATCAGTTCGGACTGTTGGTTGCGTTGGCTAGTGCATACAATTCAATAGATATGATTATGTTCATTTATGAAGAATAGTCAAATGTATTGCAATTAGCTACAATGAATTGTATTGGCTATGATATATGATAATCTAACGTTACGATTTGGTTGGGTGGGGCATGAAGATGCTCCGGTATTTGATAATAAATATGATGACTTAATTGTTGTTATTTTGTAGGGATTTTAGAAATAATAATTTGGCATTCTATTAAAAGGTTGGTCCACAAGATTGAAATTCAGATGGCTACCATCCCGCGACAACTTCTAGCATGTTCGCGACCTTTCTAGGGAAAATTGTGATGACATAATTGTTGTGATACTTATGTACATATAGTTAGGATAAAATGGGATCCATCGGATTGGCAACTAGATGCTTTGATATTTTATAGGAAACTATTTGATGCTTTATAGAAATTTTCAACATATCTCACATTATTCCTTTATTATTGAGATTCTATATGTAGTACACTATAGGTACAGTCCAGATTTCGTAGGTTTTGATACATTTATGTGGTATAGTAGGCGATGTCCTCGTATTTGCGAGGGCCGCCCTGCCAGTGTGTACATAAAGTAACACAAGAAGTCCGTAGATAGGCCATAGTCATGTTGGAACTAAAATAGTAATGCTCATTCAGAGTTACCTCTCGCTGAGTCTTACAAGGTTTTCTTGCCGTTTCAATTAGATTTAGAGTGACTAAGAAAAGCAATGAACCGCACTATATTTCCTGCATAGATGTACAAGCCAGGCTACTGTATAAGGCTGGGAGGCATCTGGACAAACAATTAGAAAGAATAGACCCAGCGGTCAACGGAGAGGAAGTGCGCATCAACGAAGACTCGCTGAAGGCCATGATACAGAGGAACGTCTCACCTTAGCGCTGGTGGAAGTAAGCGACGAGCTGACTATGAGATGCTCCCCCGAAGGCTCGCTGGGTTTGGTGCAACGACGAGTTGGGTATCAGGATACTCTGGGTTTGGTGCAACGACAAATTGCTGCTAACTCCTGTTGTGATCTGGCTGAAATTTTAGGAATCTTAGATGCATGGAGTAGCCACAAGAGTTGGACGCTGCTCGCCAGCTTCGTGCGTCTGCCCCCATCGGTGCTCCCAGGATGCGTCTGCCTCCCCGTTTTTTCCTTCGCCTTGGCCGTGTTCTTTCCGGCTCGGGGGAGAAGAAAGGGAGGCAACTAATAAGAGTCTTAAGTTCCGTGCTTTTCCAAATTCGAGAAAAAAATCACAACTAACAAAAACAGTTGGTTGGTCCTGGCAAGTTATCGCAACGGTCTGGAGAACTGTCAGGCTTTCACCATTTCAAAATATGGTGCATATAATTTTTCGTCAAACTCAAATGGTTTAGAAATTTACCAACTCTATAGAAAAATTGCAATATTTATAATCCAAATCAATAAAGGTAAAACCATCATGAAATATGTTTACATACTGTGTGCATTTGGTATTGTAGAGATCGGTAATTTTTTTTTTATAGTTGGTCAATGTTTAAAAGGTTTAATTTTGACCGGCAACTATATGCGTCCTATTTTGCCAAAAGGGGGAGTGCGATAAACCCAACATCAGCTTCTGAACTTGAGATCGAACCCTGAAGGCACTGCTCCGATCAAGCTGTTCATGGACGGATCGATGGCCCCCAATTTGCTCCAGCCCAAAATGGTCTTAGGGATTGCGCCGCCGAAATCTGACACTTGCCCTACCACCGAGCTCCTACGAGAACTAATAATGAGAGAAAACAGAGGGAGCATGCAAGTCACATACTCTCTCCATGTGCCTGTTTATATAGGTCATTCGTGTATCCCTAGTCTATAAATAGGTGTGAATGTGTAGAGGAAGAAACACAAGAAGCCCCTAGATAAAGCAATAGTGAGCATGTTAGAGCTAAAATAGTGATGCTCATTCAGAATTACTTGTTGTCGAGTCTGGTGCTTTCCTCGCCGTCTTGATTAGCTTCCGAGTGACCAAGAAAAGCTATGAAACCATACTATATTTTCTGCATAGATGTAATATCCAGGATACTGTATAAGGTTGGGAGGCATCTGGACAAACAATTAGAAACCAGAGAACCACTGATGTGGAAGTGCACGTTAACAAACCACATAGGCTCGAGGTCAGGGCCAGAATAAACATGATTGTCCCACAACAGCGCCCGTGGAAGTAAGCGACGAGCTGGCGATTGGGAGCTTCACGAACACTCGTTGGGCGTGGCGCAACAGCCCGATGGCTATCATGACACACTCTGGGCAAAGTAGCCAAGCAAAGACACCGAGAAATTGCAAATGGGCTGGATTGGTTTGCACGAGTTCAGTCGCGCCTAAAAAGGATACTAGCCAGAGACAGCTGTGCGCGATGTCAAACGACTAGGTTAGAGATTGTGGGAACCGTGCTTGAGTCCACACGAGTTACGTGTTTATATATGAGGGCACAAAGGCCAGAGTTTTACATAGGGAGATAGCAGGCCGACACGGCCAGGACTCACATATGACCAATATGGTCGGTGTCAACAAGGATACGAAACTAGTCCTATTACAACTAACACTCCCCCTTAATCTAAACCTTTTGAAAGGTTTAGATTACGCTTAAACTCATCTAGCTATTTCACTGGAAGTGCCTTTGTAAATCCATCTGCCACTTGATCCTTGCTTGAAATAAACTTGATGTCAAGAAGATTATTAGCAACTCTCTCTCGAACAAAATGAAAATCTATCTCAATATGTTTGGTGCGAGCGTGAAACACTGGATTTGCAGACAAATAGGTAGCACCTAAATTGTCACACCAAAGACATGCTTCTCCTTCATCTTAACACCAAGTTCACCAAGAAGAGCTTCTACCCAAATCAACTCTGCTATAGCATTTGCCAAGGCTTTGTATTCAGCTTCAGTACTAGACCTGGATACTGTGGCTTGTTTTCTGGCACTCCAAGAAACTAGGTTTGATCCAACAAATATAGCAAAACCACCAGTGGACCATCTGTCATCAATAGAGCCATCCCAATCTGCATCAGAAAAGGCACTGAGAAGCATATACAAAGATCTAACAAATATAGTTCCAATTTTTGATGTATCTTGATTATATCTGAGAATACGTTTCACGGCTGACCAATGTTCTGTAGTGGGAGCATGGAGAAACTGAAAAACTTTATTCACATAATAGGACAAATCTGGGCGTGTCAGTGTCAAGTACTGTAGCCCTCCAACAATGATGCGATACTTAGTACAATCATCAGGACCCAGTGGTGTACCATCAGTAATAGACAACTGTTCCGTAGAAGACAAAGGTGTAGGTGTGGATTTGCATCCGAGCATGCCAACTTTGCAATCAAATCTGTGGCATACTTTTCTTGTGTCAAAATTAACTCATTTGCCACCTTCTTGACTTCAATACCAAGAAAATAATGTAGATCACCTATATCTTTAATAGCAAAGTTTGCATTAAGATCTTGAAGCAGGATATTAATAGCATCATCAGAAGAACTTGTTACTATAATATCATCAACATAAATTAACAAATAAATGATGATACCTTCTCTGTCATAGAGAAATAGTGTTGTATCAGCTTTGGAGGGAATAAATCCAAGCTCGCCCAATTTTGAGCTAAGCCTGGAGTACCATGCTCTCGGTGCTTGTTTCAATCCATAAAGAGCCTTGTCAAGTTTGCAAATATAATGCGGAGCGTGAGGATTTTCAAAACCTGGAGGTTGTCTCATGTATACATCCTCTTCCAGAACACCATGTAAAAACACGTTCTTGACATCTAGCTGCCGTAAGCTCCATCTACGAGAGACAGAGATAGACAAAACAACTCTAATAGTAGCAATTTTAACTACAGAACTAAATGTATCCTCATAATCAATACCATATCTTTGTTTGAACCCTTTTGCAACCAGTCTTGCTTTATATCTGTCAATAGAACCATCTGCTTTCTTCTTAACATGATATACCTATTTGCAGTCAATTAAATTTTGATTACTGTTTGAAGGAACAAGGTGCCATGTTTTGTTTTCGATCAATGCATCATACTCTTCCTGCATTGCCTGATGCCAGTGTGAATCACTTTTAGCTTCCTCAAGTGTGCTTGGCTCACCTGTAGAAGAAAACATGCCATATCTAACAGTACCATCAGTATATTTCTCATATACCTTTCTGAAGGCGTGTACAAACTCCAACAGTGTGATCAGGCTGCTCAGCAACAGGTGACGGAGGCGCTGAAAATTTCTGCATTTTCTGAATCTGAATCTGTAGCATCATATTTTCCCCCAGCGTCGACTGTCGCAGAAGATCCCAGGGGGAATCAACCTCGGACAGTACGCCAGGAGACGCAGCACCAGGTGATGAAAGGGACGCGCGGTCGGCCGCGTCGTTGCTAGTGCCAGGTTCACCACGTGTCGGCCGTCCAGGGGCCATGGGCGTGTGTGCGTCACTCTCCTCCTCGAGAGCGGGTGACGGGGACCTCGAGGCCCGCTTGGGCGTGTGGCCGCCACGTCTCACCTCGGGAGCACGCGACGGAGACCGCACGCGTCCACGGCGCGAGTAAACGCGCAACGGCGGGGCGCCATCATACACCTCGGGAGGAGCGACCTCGGCCTTGGGATCCAGGCGACAGAGGGAATGTCGGCGGGGAGAATCCTCCTCGCGGTGCGTGTCCTGGTCGTTGTTTTGTGCAGATTCAAAATGTGTGCCAGAACACATTGAAGCACCAATGGAGCCCGGATTTTCTTCTTCGACGTCATCAACCTGTTGAGCATCAGTAATGGGAACAATAATAGGCACATGATGATCAATATTTTTTACACCCTCATTAAAATTTGGAAGAAGTAAGATTTTCTATTTCAGAAGGGCGACGACATTGGGATGTAGGGAAGCAAAAGGAAAGATATTACCATCAAAGACAACATCACGTGATATATAGATTCTGCTAGTGGAAACATCAAGACATTTTGATCTAAAAGCAAGCTTGCGCTTGTTATAAGGACGAAGATTGGGCCAGCAGGCACAACCAAAAGTTCTAAGAGCATCATAATTTGGTGTGACATGAAGGAGACGTTCAGTAGGGGTGTCAAAATCAAGAACTTTGCTGGGAAGCAAATTAATAAGGAAAGTGGCAGTAATAAAAGCTCCATCCCAATATTTTAAAGGCATGGAAGCATTGGCAAGTAATGCAAGACCCACTTCAACTATGTGACGGTGTTTTCTCTCAGCAGAACCATTTTGTTGATGAGCATGAGAACATGAAACATGATGAGTGATGCCAACTTTTTGAAAGAAATCATTTAATTTCTCATACTCGCCTCCCCAATCAGTTTGCATAGTAATAATTTTCCTATCAAACTTGCGCTCAACATATTGCTGATAATTAAGGAAGGCTTGATAAACATCAGAATGCTTCTTGAGCAACTAAATCCAAGTAAATTTACTGAAATCATCGATAAAGCTTACATAATACGCATGTTTGCCCATAGACAAAGGAGCAGGACCCCATACATCAGAGAAAACTTGCTCCAAGGGAGCATTGGAGACACTAGATGACACAGGATATGGCAACTGATGACTCTTTGCTAACTGGCAAGAATCACACACATATGGGGTACTACCTAGGGTGTAAGATATTTTATTTCCCCTAAGAACTTGTTGAACCACAAACGAAGAAGGATGTCCTAGACGTCGATGCCATGTAGATGATGATGGCTTTATTGAGAAGAAAGCATGCTTGGAGGTCTCATGAAACATAGGCACCAAGGGATAGAGACCACCATGGCAAGGGCCTCTAAACAGGATTCTTCGAGTTGCTTGGTCCTTGATTAAAAAGAAGAAAGGATGAAACTCAATAAAGACATGATTATCAAGGGTAAATCGATGAATAGATAAAAGATTCTTAGTTGCATCTGGAACAATAAGAATATTCTTAAGATCAAAAGAACCATGAGGGGTACGCAATATTGAATCACCAATATGACTAATGTTCATACCTGCCTTCAGTAGTGTGGACCTTGTCTTGCTCATGGTACTTGTTGGTGATAAGAAGCTTGCTCGGCTCACTGGCAACATGATTAGTAGCACCAGAATCAGCATACCAATTTGTGTCAACACCATAGGGGGTGGCTGCAAGATAAGCCCCCTTCTCTGCATCATATATCCTTTTCTTGTCATCGGAATAGCGCCACCAGCACTCACTAGCAGGATGTCCATGTTTCTTGCAGATCTGGCAGTCAGTATCAACATATTTAGTGGGTGTATGGTCTGGGCGCCGTCCACCACCATCATTGCGCCTATCACAGCGATCATCACGCCGGTCTCCACGGCGATCATCATCACGGCACTCATCACGGCGCCAGTTACGATCATCATCACGACGCTCATCACGACGCCAACTGCAGTCATCATCTCTGTAGCGGTCACCACCGCTGCCACTACCTCCACGGTAGGATCCACCAACGGGGATGTGACCACGGGGAGGTAGAGAGTAGCCACGACGAGGTGGAGAGTAGGGGCGACGAGGTGGAGTACGGCCACGTGGTGTATATCCTCGGCGAGCTAGATGAGCCGAGGAGACAAAGACACTGTTTTCCTCCACTCCATTGCGCATATCATATCCAGAAAGTTGCTCATAAAATTCATCAACAGTGGTATCGGAGTTACTATGAACTGAGGTGATCAAAGAGTTATATTCACCCTTGTCCAATCCATGAAGGAGATAGCCTAGGAGTTCATCAACTCCAATGGGTTTTCCAAGGGCAGAGAGATCAGAAGCGAAGCCCTTCATCTTGGTGAAGTATTGATCAGCAGTCATGGTAAGTTTCTTGGTGTCATTGAGCTTTTTATGCAGGTGTTGTGCCTTGGTGCAGGACGCCGTTTTGAACATGTCTGTGACGCCGGCCCAGGCTGCAGCAGTGGTGTCCATGCCCAGAACATGCGAGAGAATTTCCGGGGGCATCGAATTTAGAAGGAAACGCAGTACCTGATGATCCATAGCAATCCAGGCAATATATGCAGGGTTCTCAACTTGAATCTTCTTCTTCTCAGAATCTTCTCCATCAATAGTCTTGGGAGGAGCACGATCAGTACCATCAAGGAGACCCATGATGTTGGCACCATGAAACGCCGGAACGATGAGAGCTTGCCATACAAGATAGTTACTCCGCGTCAAGAGCTGGGTAGGAGGACTACCCAAGGCAGTAGCCAGCCCAGAACTCGAAGTGGAAGAGCTCATCTTTGTTGATCAGGTGTTGCCGCGGCAGAGATTAAGCTGGTTTTCCTGCCGCGGTAGGCTGTCGCAGCAGAGATCAAGCGGTTTTGGCTGTCGCGGTAGAGATCGGTTAGGGTTTGGGTGTTTGGTGGTGGAGATTGGCTGGGTGTCTAGGGTTTTTGGCTGGGTGTCTAGGGTTTTGAGATGCAGCAGCGGCAGCTGAGTCAGCAGCGGCGGCGGCTTTGAGCGGCAGCGGCGACGATTGTTTTCTTTGTTTGTAGAGGTTGTTGGTTGTATTGGTGTTTGGTTGTATGTCGACGGCGAGAGGAAGATCTCAGCGATGACGGTGGTGCTATACGGCGGCGGCAGGGAGAGACACGGCGGCGGCAGCAGCTAGACCTCGGGGAAGAGGCGCTTTGATACCATGTCAAACGACTAGGTTAGGGATTGTGGGAACCGTGCTTGAGTCCACACGGGTTACGTGTTTATATATGAGGGCACAAAGGCCAGATTTTTACATAGGGAGATAGCAGGCCGACACGGCCAGGACTCACATATGACCAATATGGTCGGTGTCAACAAGGACACGATATCATTCATGGATATGCACGATAAGATTTTGTCAGAGTATTTTTTTTCTCGCCTGGCCAGTCATGTGTAAACAAAGTAGCAGATGTATATGTCATGTACACCTCCAACCAAAGGCACCAAAACTGATGGAATTTTTACACACAAGACATATACACAAGTCAATGTGTTGCTTATTCATCATTTAACACGCGTTTTTTTTCTGGCATTTTATCCTGGCTTACACGCATGAATTGATCTGCACATGGATCACAAAATTGAGATGCTAATTTGAATTACGATTGATGTGCTCTGCCCACATTGATCCACGGCAGGCTCATGTTTAGTAAACAATTTTAAATTCATATATTCATCCTTTGGATCATCAACCTAAGAAAGTGTAAGCTAACTCCTATAATCCAGAGTTTCAATAAAAAAATCTCGAATCGATCTCCCTGATATCAGTTTCTATAATGAAAAAATATTCTAAAGCATCCCTAGTAACACTAGAATCAGATGGGAGCAACGACATCGCCTCTTCTGCATTTGTACGAATTTGATTGCCTTCAAAGGTTTCAGAAAGCTCCTTGAGTTGCATGTCAAGAAAAATGAGAGGCCCTTAGATTTCAGAGTGCTTGGGCCGGGGATAATCCCCTAGAAGTATAGGTTGTTGGACCATAATATCTTCACCATAGAGCCAAACGAAAACTCCAACTCCACATCAAATTGTAACAACAAAAGAAGCATGATGAACTAACACAAACTTAACAAATCTAGAATGGTTCTGCGAGGACATACACCAAAAGCAGCAAGAACAGACACACTAAAAATGTGGATATAAAAACTCTCTAGCTCTGTGGCAGCACCCTGTAAGGTACCGCCATAGCAAGAGAAGAATCAAAGTACATTTATTCATGATGGCATTGCACCCACCGCCAGAATTTTGCTGCAAAGACCACAAAAATCATCCTAATATAATCTTTTGGACACACAACTAAAAGAACATAAGGCCCTCCTCACCTTACAGCGCAAGACATCGACTATAGCTAGGGGAACTAGCTGGGTGGCAGCGGCGGCTCCTCTCCTGTGCACTTATCAGAAAAATAGGTTGTTGTTCTGTTGTCAATGCTAGTATGTCAAAAAATAAACTATTAGCTTGCATATGCAACTTCTAAACATTGTATAATTGTTTGAATCATCTTATTCTCAGCTGGGATACTTCCGAAACATAGCACTTCTATGCATAAAAAACAAGGACACACATAATCTTCGTGTGATATATATTCGAAATAAAATTAGCCCATTTCAACTGGAAAATAATTGTTCTTGTATACCACCACACTCATTTATTTGTACAAAAATGTTCACTTAGCTTGTGAAAACTGATGAACATATCATCTATAAATAAACAAAATATTCACGTGAGTTGATAAAATTATTCCAAAGGTCAACAAATGGTTCCGTGAAAGACACAATTTTGAAATTATATCCCATCATTGATTTAAAATGCTCATGTATTGAACAAACAAATAGTGTGTGTGTCTCCGCCAACAGAACGGTGCTGGTCAGTTGTTCCTTCCTCATGTGGTTGTCTATGAGACATGTCAGAGCGATCGGAATATACGGATGGAAAGAACCGTGCAGTCCCAAGAATGTGCTTTTGTGACGTCTGCAAATGAGGATGGTTCGTGCTTACTAGCGGTAATTATGAAGACTTGGGGGCTTACTGGCTAGCACATGAGGTGGTGTGTTAGGCATCCCGAGTTCGAGTCTCACTTGTCCTATATAGTAACTAGACACTTTTTTTTGTAATTATGAAAGAATTTCGTATCAAATGGGAGGATAGGTTATAGGGATATAACCCATCCACGATTTGTATAGGCACGTTCTAAAAAAAGGCTTGTCCAATACGAGTTGCACAATGTTCGAGTTTGCATTTACCCGCAAGAGAACTCCTCTGAGGTTGAGTTCCAATATCATCCTCTCCACAGTGTTTATTGTGGAACTTGTAGCTTATTTATTGATCTAACTATGTCGCTTATGTTGGCATGAATGAAAGGTGATGAACTAGCGGGCCAGTCGCTAGTTTCTTAGTCATGTCTCCATGCACCAACCGCCTCCTCACCTCCAAGCCATGTCTTAGTCACCTACACTACTTCCTATGCTATCCCTCTAAACCTATCTCGGTTTGGCGAGCTACGTTATCCTTGTCTCTGGTGATGTCATGTTGTTATCTCTAACCTTATTTTGTTCAGTTTTTGTGCGGTGAATTGGGAAAATATGAATAGAGAAAGTGATAAGAATGTGTGAGTAAACAAGAGGATATGAAAAGAAGGTGGACCCTGCTATACCGTCATAACCAATAGACCAACATTATATATTTTCTCATCAACCTTTTATTTAATAATATAAGTACAATTTATGTCCTTTATTTTATCTTGTTTGTCATTTCTTTATACTCATAATGTTTTTTCTGTTCTAGACGGCCCTTTTTCTGTTCACTGCTATTATTTCATAACACACCTACCCTTTGGTTCGAGTTATTATGCACCGTTCTATAAATAGGTGTGAATGTGTACAGAAAGTAACACAAGAAGTATGTAGGTAATCCATATTGACCATGTTGGAGCTCAAATAATATAGATGTTCATTCTGAATTACATCTTTTCGTGTATTGTGTTCTCCTTGCCATTTTGATTAGCTTTCGAGAAAAATTATGATCCACACTATATTGCATGCATAAATATATAAGTCGAGACACTTTATAAGGTTGAGAGGCATCAGCACAAATTAGAAAGAGAAGATGCACTAATGAGGAAGTGCTCGTTAATGAAACACAGGGTGTTCGTCAGCGAGAAGCTGAAGATCAGAAGATGGGGTGCTCCACGAAGACTCGCCGGGTTGCAACAACACCGTATCATGACTATCTGGGTTGTTTTGGGTGACACCTAGCTGACATGGGAATACTGGACGGATGGAATAGCGCCCCAAGTGCTCATGTTTCCCCGTTACTGCAGTAGGTCGGCCTGATTCAACGCAGCCAGTTTGTAGATTTTTTCTTTATATATGTGTGATTGGTTTGCATGAGTTTAGCCGCGCCTAGAAAGGATACTACTAGTACCTTTTTTTAAAAAGGGGTATAAAATCCCGTTCTCTACATCAACTAGTTGAATGCCCGTGCGTTGCCACGGGTATTTAAATTTTCATGTCATGCTCTATTTAGTTGTCATGGTGCATTTTCATATTTCAATTTGTCAAATATCTTCGATATGGTTCACTTGTTTTTTTTTCAAATTCACCCTTTGGTTAAGCCGACAACACAAGATGTCATTATTCTCTGTCTCTTCCCCTTTGCTATAGTGAAAGAGAGTCAAAGGGAGGAACTCTACTTCCCTCGCTTCGTAGCTAGCCAGACCGCGGGTCCCTCCCTCTCCATCATTCACTTCATTGGTGGGAGAGTAGAGGGACCACAGATCGTGTCTCCTGCGTCTAGGTAGTGGTAGGGTTAGGGTTCTGACTGTCATTTTTCTGGTGGTGGTGACAATGACGATGAGAAATAATCTACTGCAGCTCCAGCCCTACTTTAACGGCTACGTTAAGTACCTAGCAGTAGCGTCTTCATGATTTCTCTTGGATGGAGCGAGATTTGGTGCGCTAGGTGTGGCCGTGTGGGTGTCGCGGTTACGATGTCACCCACACAACAACTTTTTTCTCCAACTCTGTCGTGGTGACAACGCATCCTCCGGTGTCATGGAGTGTGTGAGACCTTGTACATGAGGTAGTCACAAGGCGCCAATTTTGCCTCCTTTCGATGATGTAGGAGTGGGAGGGGAGGACCTTGGCGCTGGTGGTTCTTCAACTTGATGTTGTTTTCTAGTGTTGGTATAGAGATACAAAAGTCGAAAACTTTGTGACAACGGAGATCCCATCTGCAGATACAAAGTTCACGGCGACTCAGAGTGGGAGTGGCAGCGACAACGGTACAGTGGACCTCTATAGATACAAAGTTCATGGCGATTCCAGGTGGGAGTGTCAGTGACAGGGCAGCACGGTGGACCTCGTGTTGAGTTATATCCCACGGACTTGGGAATAGTATTTTATTTTATTAGTGCGGTGTTGTATACCACTTTTCCTCCTTAATAGACCTAGGGTCTAAATTTCCAAAAAAAAAATACGATCTTCAATAAATTACACTGCTTGTAGATGCATAAATTTACTTATAAAACACCTTATTTCAATCACAAATCAACCTTACAACAAATTGCCTTCACAGTACGATACATATATTAGAACTCTATGTTGACTTGTTGAGATAACAAATCAAGTTAGCACGGACAAAAGCCTATGTGGTTGAGTGTCAGGGTCTCAGGGAGTTCAAGGATTCATTTCATTTCCAAGGAAAAATAGAAAATAAGTATAACTATGAGAAAATCAAGTGCCATTCACAATATTGAGAGATCTTCTCCTTCAGGAATCCAGCTGAGAATATGTTTTTTTAAAAATAAGGTCATCGGACCCAGCTTTATTACTCCCTCAGATCCATATTAATGTTCTCAGATTTGTCTAGATTCTGATGTATCTCTACATACATCCGAATTTAGACAAATATAAGAACACTAATTTGGATCGGAGGGAGTAAGGGTTCGGTGTCAATCACCCTCATCGGCATTCAGTAGAGGCGACGGTCGCTGTATCGATCTCGTCGTCGCAAACCTTGGTTGCACACCTGTGGCGTCCGTCCACAAAGATGATCGCCTCCGATACGACAACCACCACAATGATGATCTTGATCTCATCGTTGCAGGACGTTCTTGTGCACCACCCACTCGCACTTCATTGGCGCTCTGATCCTGGGGTGGCGCGCCTCCTGGAGCTCGACGGAGACAGCGGGAGGACTGCGAGGGCGTGGAGAAGTCGCCCGAAATCGCGCACCTCCCACCGGCACTCAAGATGGCAGTTTTACCCGTGGGGACGGGTACCCGCGGGGAAATACCCGATAAGAAGCGGGGATGGGGGGCAAATCACCTCCACGGGGATGACGGGGCGGGTACCCGATAAGCTGGCGGGGCGGGGATGGGGAGCAAATTCCCTCCACGGGGACTCCATGGATACTCGAGACCCACCTGTCAGTCTAATAAAACAACGCATGTAGATAAAAATCCCTAAGCCCAGTAGCCTAGTTCGTTCATTCGCTCCCCTCGTCCGTTTGTTCCCCTCGTCGCTAGTCCGCCCCAGCCGCCAGTGCCCCAACCGCCAGGAGGAGCTCGTCGCTGGCTGCAAGTGCAGGGAGGAGCTCACGACCGACGTACCCCTTCATCTGCTCACCTGCATTAGATTCAGTTCGATGGTGGCGTTCTCTACATTCGCCCACCTCCATCAGCTCGTCGCCACCTCATTCCTAGCATCCTACCGTGTCATCTCGTCGGCTTCCTCCTGCATCTGTCCGCCTCGACGTGGGTGGCAAGGTCCCCATGGAGACCCCGACGGGGATCGGGTACCCGTCCTTCGCGGGGATGGGGGTCATTTGCCCCCCGATAGCTTCATGGGGATTCACGGGTATGGGGATTCGCGGGGATCGGGGCGGGTATGGTGGAGCCATACCCGGCCATACCCGGCCCCGTTGCCATCTTGAACCGGCACTCCATTGGCGCTCTGATTCTGGGGTAGCCGCGCGTCCTGGAGCTCGACGGAGACCGCGCCTCGTGACAGCGAGGGCATGGAGAAGTCGCCTGAAATCGTGCACCTCCCGCCGACACTCCATTGGTGTTTTGATCCTGGAGCGGCCGCATGTCTTGGAGCTCGATAGAGAACGCAGCCGGGACAACAAGGGCGTGGATCGCGCCTGCTACGCGGGTGAAGTCGAACTCCATTGTTGTGGAGCCGGTCGACATCCCGACGATGAAGGGAAATTGGCGCCGACGAAAGGAGAGATCCCCTCTATGGTGGCAGAGGTGGGGAGGACTGGGCAGGGTAGAAGATCAGGTTGACCGGGCAGGGTGCCTGATGTTGGGCTTAGCCATTAGGTGCGTGCGGGGCGAGCGGAGCGACACGCGATAAAATAATCGACGTAGTGCGAAACGGCAGAAAACAGAACACCTTCTTTTTAAATAATAGATATAGATAAGATAAAGTTTGTTAGTCTTGTTAGATAAGGTTTGTTAGTCTTTTTTATAGAGGTTAGGCAATTTATTAGCGGTGGCATTTTCTGTAATTTTTGCATGTGTGACACCAGGCATTCACCACGCTTTTAAAATTAATAGGAAAGATAGATGCACACGCCCTTTTATTAAAAAAATCTAGAACTAAGTATTAGTACTCCCTCCGATCCAAATTAGTTGACTTAGATTTGTTTAGATTAGATTGTATCTAGACATGATTTAGTATTAGATTCGTCTGTATCAGGACGAATTTGAGTCAACTAATTTGGGTCGGAGGGAGTATAACTTATGGACGCTGAAAGTTGAAACAAAAATAACCAGCAAAAAAAAGGATACTATAGCTAGAGAAAGCTGTGCGCGATACAATTCGTGGATACACACGATTGCAGGGCCGAGAGTAATGTGCTAATTAGATTTTGCCAAGACAGTTTTTCACACGTGACCAATCATGTGTAAACAAAGTAGGACCTCCATGTGCCACTATACACATCCAACCAAAGGCACCAGAAAATAATGGTATTTTTACACAAATTCATTATTCTACGTTTATTTGTAGGTCTTTTTTCCATCCAGGCTTCTACACCCATGAATATTGATTAGTAGAGGGATCACAAAATTGAGATGCTGATTTTAAATTCATATATTCATCCTTTTGTGTGTCTTAAAAATGAGCGCGTGTTTCTTCATGCCACAAATAGGTTACAATATTGATATGAAAATAGGAACCTAGCACTATTAAATGAAACATCCATAGGAAACAACCTGAAGAGACAATGCATTGTAATAGTTGTCTCTTAAGTTTTAGTAGTTACTGGAATAACAAGCTAAGATAAAATGCACTAGAGAAGGCCTAAAGAAGCACTAAAAACTGCCACCTCTAATTTGTGATCACTCAACTAGCAGTTTCTCTAATGATAAGAAAATTCCCTTCTAGAATAGAAATGCAAAAAATAAAAGTAAATCATAAAGAAAAAGGGCACCATGTGGCCCTAAGACAATTAGTTGCAGTAAGCAAGCACGCTGAACGAGTTCGACAAGCCACAAGTGTATTTTGCCAAAAATTGCTAGATCCCATCAACACTTCAGTAAAACCTAACTACTTACACTATTTTTATTGTCCTGATCTAAGTGATCTTGCCTTCCATTTCCTTACCTAGATCTATATCTTACCAGCCACTTACCATGCTGAAAAAACTAAAGATGAACAGGAATAGTCAAGGAATAGACCTAGAGAACATTTTTCCAATAACTGACTTGACGATCCATATATAGTTCTGTCACAGCACAGTATAACAACTCCATATGCAGTTCCACTCTCCATATGGCAAATTAATTAGATAATTCTGAGCATGTTCTGCATACAAGAGAAAGATACAGATTCAATAATAGGTAGACATTAAGACAGCAAACCTAGTAAATGCATAAGCTACAACAATAATTTAGGTATTGCAAAGAATGGAGAAAATACACAATCTTCTTGCTCAAAAGAGAAATAACGAGATTCACACAGGGTTTCATAGCTTAAGTAAGTAATCACTTTCTTCTCCAGAAATCCACTTACGTTATAGTACTACTAAAGGAGCTTGTCTCTTATGTACTTGGGCTAAATCAATTCAATCAGATGTGCCGACTAAGTCGATGTTCACTGTGAAATCAACACTTGCGCATTCAGTACGTAGGATAGCCTAACTGATAGCATGTACAGTATGATCTAGGGAATTTATGCAAGCATACCTTGCATACCATGTAAGCAGCATCAGGAGATGACGAGCAGAGAGAAGAGCATGTAGACGAGGCAGCAGGCGAAGGCAATGAGTCCCCTATGCTCGTCGGCGCCGGATGCTAGCAGTCCGGCGCAGAACCTGGTTGACCAGAGCACGAAGCCCATGGCAACCCCGAAGATGACCCCACCGCCCCGCGGCAGGAAGAGAGCGACCGCGGAGAAGACGACCATGGGGAGCATGCCGTACCCGACGAGGCTGGCGCACCTGTAGAGGTCGAGCTGGTCGCCACCGCGTCCGCCGGAGAGCTTGGAGAAGACGTAGTGGAGGAAGAGGGACGCGACGGTGACCGAGCCGAGCACGAAGTGGAACTTCCCTGCGAGGAGCTGGAAGAGTCCGAATGCGAGTATGAACAGGAAGGGGCCGGAGAGGTCGGCGTCGGCGTGGAGGGACGGGTCGGCGGGGCGGAGCGGGTGGAGGAGGATCGAGAGCGTCTTCCGCCAGACCAGACGCGTGTCGATGCCGAGCTCCTCGAGGAGCGGCGGCTCGTCGTCGAAAGACATGGAGGCGGGTCGTTGTTGGGACTGGGAGGCGGCGCTGGTCCCGGTGTTAGGATGGAGGCGCGCGCGGTAGGCGGGGGTGGGCATGCTGAAGTCCACCGGCGGCAGGGGGAAGTCCCACGCCATAGCTACGGCGACGGCGAGGGTTTTGGTATTTGCGGTCCTTCCGGCGTAATTCCTTCTGGCCGGGTGACCAATGCAACGCTGTTTCGATTTTCGGCTTGACTCTGTTTCTTTTGTAGGAAGGAGAGTGGATCGGTAGTCCGATCCAGAGTTTGCGTCGGACTGGTCAAATGACCGTTACGTTTGATGTGTTCCCAATCGAACTGCTGCTACGTACCTTCTCTCCTTCGTTTCCAGCACGGAAACAACTAATCACGCCACAATCGGACACGGCCTCCGCCACATCGCTCACCAGTCACCGTACCCACAAAATCGTTTAGAAGCCGCCTTTACATACAGGATCCACACATCTGCGCCTATTTTCGTTCTGAGATTGGTGCGCCAGTTTGGCCTATTGCTGGCCGGTACATGGATGGCGTTATGCTAATA
Organism: Avena sativa; assembly: GCA_916181665.1. NCBI lineage: Eukaryota > Viridiplantae > Streptophyta > Magnoliopsida > Poales > Poaceae > Avena > Avena sativa. Next base: position 295,569,594 of record OV702296.1, read on the forward strand.
TCACTAACTGAAACAAAATTAAAACCGAATTGAAACATAGTTAAAATGGTGAAACATTTGTAAAACAGTCCGTGAACAGTACAAGATGTTTCACAAGATCTAGACATGTTTCACAATTTTCAAGTTTACTTCACAAATTTTTCAAAACCCACCACATGGCAGACGTCGTCGTGGCCCTCTGGCATTGTACCGGCGCCTTTAGAATCTCCGGATTCTCACCGTACCTTCCCGCCTCCCCTCGTTTCCGCTTCACCGACAGATATGCATATGTATACTACTCCTTCTGTTTTAGAATATAAGGTGTTTTAGATTTTTTTTTCCTGAAACGTGCGTATCGAAACATCTTTCAATGTGTAGGTTCACTCATTTTGCTCTGAACCTACACTCTAAAAGCGTCTCTATGCATATGTTTTAAAAAAAGTTAAAACATCTTATAATTTAATTGAATTTGAACCAATACTTATAATTTAAAACATCTTTATGCATATGTTTCAAAAAAAAGTTAAAAGAGCCGACACTCGCTGATCAAACAAACACTTAGACTACTTTCCATGCAAAAACGTCAACTTAGAACAATCCCAATGCAAAAAAAATTGAATTTTCAACAATTTTTTATGCTAAACTTCCACTTATATCAATTTTCCATGCTAAACTTCGAATTTGAACAATTATGCATGCTAACTTTCATTAGAACAATTCTCCATGCAAAAGTTGGAATAAGAACAATTCACCATGCAAAAGTTTGGACTACGTGTAATGAACTTGGTGTGCTTGTGTTCGATATCATCGTGTGAGCTTATTGTGCCGTGTGAGATGTATCTATGACTACATGTGAGCTTCTCGTGCTTTGTAACATGTTTGTCGATGTTATTTATGGAGATTTGATGTAAGTCATGTTGATATGTTTGTGGATATCATTATTGATGATGGTTTTTGTATGATTACGATGAATTCATAATTATATATGCATCTGCTAGCCTGTGGTTATTTTTAAACTGCAAAGACTACACCAAAACAAACAAAAAAAAATCTGATGGTCATTGGTGCTGCGACAGCAATGTAGTCGGTGTAGAGGCTGCCCAGGAGCCTAACAGGGTCCCAAATAACAACATGTGGCAGATATGCCGAAGGTGGTCATCGGCATAGTGGGAGATAAGCCGACGGCATTTCTGTTGGCGTAGTCCCTCCCAGCTGCCTCCCAGGCGATGTCGCGTGACAAGCTAAGCCGATGGCCTTGCCGCCGGCATAGTGCTAGCCCCACCCCCACGACGAGCTCCTAGATGTTGTCAGGGGAAGCTAAGTCGTCGGCATAGATCCCCTCCCCCAGTGATCCCCCTAGATATTGTCGCATTGCCGTCGGCATAGGTGTAGCACGGTCAGAAGGACGTCCGTTAGAGGTCACGCGGACGGCCAGGATATGACGACGGTGAGCCAAACCTTCAGCACATGTCAGCTATGCCGACGGACGGAGCTATGCCAACTACTGACCGGCTATGTTGATGCTGACTTTGCCAAAGGTGGCCGTCGTCGTATGCCTAAGCCGAAGGCTATTTGTCCTGTGTCTACGACTTGCCGTTGGCCTCTCACCTGATTCCTGTAGTGACTAGGAGGAGGGTGCAAACTTCAATAGCGCTATCAATAATATTGAATATTTAAAGTTGTGATTGCTAGCGAGAGTGTAGTGTATAGATCCTTCTTATATGTATGTATCCATGCATTCTACCTATTCTCTCTTTCACGAACTAATTATTTGCCCTAAGAGCACTGTGACAAGAGAAATAACACAAATGAGCTAATAGGGCTGGGATGCATATGGAAATTATCCACCTCCTGCTCCCTTGGGACTTAGGGCGAGCCAATGGTATTGCACAACACCAGTATGTAGTTCCTTACGAGTATATTCCTAGCTCCAAGCAGTACTTGAAATTGATCAATTAGGCACTCGTTTCCATAGGAAAGGAGACCTTGCTTACTGCAATATCCTCATATGAGAGCTTGTCACCACTACAAGCCATCGACTGTAGTGATATTGGACGGACGTTGTTCCTATGGCCATAGGAATCCCTGTTGTAACTATGACCATAGTAAACCCTGTTCCGATGCCAATTCTAGCTACTCACTACCAGCTAGTACATTATTTGTGTATTGTATTTGTGATTTAAATGTACAAGTATGGACCAAGGAGAATGCATCCACAATTGTGGTCCTCCACGACTGTATTTTCTAATAAGAAATGCAGAATCCTCCAATTTCATATATTCCCACATTAAAGCAACAATACACAAGATGGCATGCTCAATATCAGCATCCAAACTTGGCATGTCATAACAAGGTTTCGGCTCACAAGTCACAACACAACATTGTCTAGTTTTGTGAGTGCAGGCTAGCATAGCAGAGTCCTTACGGTCTGTAACTTTCCATCTTTGTTTTATAACTCTAATGTCTATCTCGTGTATGAGCATATTATTGACTCAATAGTTACCATCGCTCCTTATTCCAGCATCTATCCCGAGTCCCACTTACCTACTTGAGAAACAAACCGCTTTCTGAACCCTCATCCCACTCATATACATACAAACCTGACAGTGCATTGCTGCCCATCTCCAAATTACCTTGACAATTTTAGTGATTAAACTTCCTTGTCCAAAAAACTAGTGATTATTCAACAGGCCATGGTAATATGGACGTTAGTAAGTTAAATTAAATTTCAAATAGTAACAGTGTTTGGTCAATTACCTTCAATTAGTTACCGTGTCCAAACCTGAAAAATAGCATATCACATTATACCCATTACAACTGCCCACTCTATAAATATGATCAAGCTTTGTTCAATGATGAAAAATGCTAACTGGAGGTGACCCTACCTAGCATCAATAATAATGGGTAGTACATTTTGTTGAATGATGAAAACACCAGCATTGAAAATGATGAAAAATGCTACCATTGGAGATGACCCTACCTAGCATCAATACAATACGTACATGGGTATATTTTATTGAAGAGAGGGAGTAGTGACATTAAAGTACCCGATTGTCTAGTACTAGGAGGAGGATGTAAGCAACAAATGATACTTCAATTGAACATTTGAACATGTGGTCGTTAGCGAGTGTAGTATCTACATCATGCTTCCTATTTAGGAACCATGTATTCTCTCTCTTCCCATATGCTCTTTTTTCACAAACTAGTCCTTCACTGACCTACAAGCACTGTGACAAGCAGAAATTAGCTAGTAGGGATGGGATGCATAGGGATATCTTCTACATCTACCTCCCTTGTGAGCACATCGTGAGGAACTTGGGCAAGCATGTCTTGTGCGCCATTAGGTTTCTGATGACCCGTGAGCACAACTTTAGACGCTATGCTCACATGGCAAAGTTGGAATGATGGATCATGACATGATTGCAGTACTGTAGTAGTCCTTTGTTGTTGATGTGTTCCCTCGTACATGCCCCTCGGTGTCTTGGTTGCAGGTTGTCTCGGAGGCATGCATTATTGTAGTTCAAAATCACACCGTAGGGGATGCCCCTACGGTATTTACGTTAAAAAATGCATGTTTTAAGGTAGGCCTTTTAAGGTTCTTGGAATTTATGCATGTCACGCTTAGAATGGTGCCGGTTCGTGCGGTTATTATAGGGCGGGTTTACCTTCAGATGCTAAATGGATGGGTTGAAACGGATTCTGGGAACATTTGGTGTAGATTGGAACGGGTCCATGCAAGAGGTGCGGTGCGGGTGCGGTTCCTCCTGAAACGGCCTGAGCCTGCCCGCGGTGAGCATGCGTGTTCAAATTTCTATGATTTTCCGTCGACCTCGCCGCGCTGCACTAGCGTCCGCCGCTGCCAGAGGAGACCCAGGCCACCAGAACACGTGAAGTCCGCCGCGCCCACGGATGTTTTTCCTGGACTGCGTCTCCATCGAAGTGTGCGACACTGGCCATTGCCCCGCAGGGAGGAGCAGGAAGTGGCCTAGGTATAGCTCAAGGAACGCATGCCCGAGGCCCATACACGTCGGAGAAATACAGGTCATCGGCGCCATAGGTGCTGACGAGCAGGCCTTCGACGCGCTGGCGGTCGCAGGAAGGTGGAGTAGCATAGGAAATAGTGCCACAATGCCACCATTGGAGACCGAGACGCCACACACGCTCGGCCTCGTTGCACGCATCATGTGAATTAATGGCCTAGACCTTGGTCAAGGCCAAAAGGGGCCATTGCCCCCCAGTCGAGGCAAAATTTGACAACAGTTCATAGGTATTTGGTTCATTTATCAATATAAAATCAGCCTAAAGCCTATATTTCGCCCATTACAACAACCCACACTATAAATATGATCAAGCTTTATTCAATGATGAAAAAGGCTACCATTGGAGGTGACCCTACCTAGCATCAATAATAATTGGTAGTACATTTTCTTGAATGGTGAAAACACCAGCATTGAAAATGATGAAAAAGGCTACCATTGGAGATGACCCTACCTAGCATCAATACAATACATGGGTATATTTTGTTGAAGAGAGGGAGTAGTGACATTAAAGCACCCGATTGTCTAGGACTAGGAGGAGGATGTAAGCATGATACTTCAATTGAACATTTGAACATGTGGTCGTTAGCGAGTGTAGTATCTACATCATGCTTCCTATTTAGGAACCATGTATTCTCTCTCTTCCTATATGCTCTTTGTTCACAAACTAGTCCTTCACTGACCTACAAGCACCGTGACAAGCAGAAATTAGCTAGTAGGGATGAGATGCGTAGGGATATCTTCTACATCTACCTCCCTTGTGAGCATATCACGAGTAACTTGGACAAGCCAATGGTCTTGTGCTCCATTAGGTTTCTTATGACCTGTCAGCACAACTTCAGACGCTATGCTCACCTGGCAGCGTTGGACAGATGGAGGATGACATGTTTGCAGTACTAGTAGTCTTTTGTTGTTGATGTGTTCCCTCACACATTCCCCTTGGTGTCTTGGTTGCAGGTTGTCTCGGAGGCATGCATTATTGTAGTTCAAAATCACATCATAGGGGATGCCCCTATGATATTTACGTTAAAATTGCATGTTTAAGGTAGTCCTTTTAAGGTGCTTGGAAATTATGCATGTCACGCTTAGAATGGTGCAGTTATTGTAGGGCCGGTTTACCTTCAGATGCTGAATGGATGGGTTGAAACGGGTTCTGGGAACATTTGGTGTAGATTGGAACGGGTCCACGCAAGAGGTGCGGTGCGTGTGCGGCTCCTCCGGAAACGGCCTGAGCCTGTGTTTGAACCCGCGGTGAGCATGCGTGTTCAGCTTTCTATGATTTTCCGCCGACCTCGCCGCGCTGCCGAAGGAGACCCCAGCAGAACACGTGAAGTCTGACGCGCCCACGGATGTTGTTCCTAGACTGCGTCTCCGTCCAAGTGTGCGACACCGGCCGCTGCCCCGCAGGGAGGAGCAGGAAGTGGCCCAGGTATAGCTCAAGGAACGCATGCCCGAGGCCCCTAACACGTCGGCGACATACAGGTCATCGGCGTCGTAGGCGCTGACGAGCAGGCCTTCGACTCACTGGCGGTCGCGGGGGGGGGGGGGGGGGGGGGGAGGTTGATTAAACTTCAACTAACCTCTTGCTTACTGCAACATGCACTAGTATATATGCTAGGCCACCACACTCCCTTCATGCTTCTTTGGCTTTTTGGTTATCACAGCATCTTGCCCTTCCACCGCTCTGCCGGTCTCTAAGCTTGAGTTGAATAAAGAGACCTGTTCACTTCTCTAAAAATTCTTTGGGGTTTGAAAGTGTATACTGCTCACAATGCTTAATCACTTTTGACATTTTTGTACAGTCTAGATATTTTGTATTGTAATTTTACACGCCTATAGGATATACATCCTCATGTACATCTAGATTTGGGTCCTGAAAATTACACAAAAAGAAGAATTGTCAGGATGGGATATGCATGTGTATAATATATTTTACTAGACAATCATGTATGCAAGCATGTGTACGAAAGCTATATTTTGCTAAATTTTGTCACCTCTGATCTTCTTACATTTTAGTGGTTTTCTAAATTACTCGGTGCTAAGTCTAAAATTACAATTCCCGCTAGTATTTAACCGTAACCTAGCTAAAAATGCAGTTTTTAGAACTGCTTGTTTATGTATTCGGACCTTGGTGAAGGGAAATTGTTCCACGTCCAAAAAAAGTTGTTCATTCAGTTTCATGTGATCATATTTTCTAAATTTATTTTAATCGCCACCGAGTATCTCGATCATGTTAGCATTATTTTCTACGAGAGAAAGATAAGATTACTATCTACTCCTATAACATATTAATATTATCATTGATGATCTGGTGACCCAGCCCCTAGCAGGTCAGCAAAAGAAGCGATCCTGTATCTTCCTTCGGCGAACTAAGTTTTTGCCAACCTAAAAGCACGCTGACAAGCGAAAATCACAAATGAGCTAATAGGACTTGGATGCATAGGGAAGTCATCTACCTCCTGCTCCCTTGGGAGCATATCACAAGAGACTTAGGGCGACCCAATGGTATCGCACAACACCAGTCTGAAGCTCCTCTTATGTACACATTCCTAGCTTCACGCGGTGCTTGAAATTGTTCAATTACGCACTCGTCGACATATGAAAGGATACCTTTCTCACTGCAATACCATCATACGAGAGCTCTTCACCACCATAAGCCATCGACCATAGTGATATTGGACGGACATCGTAACTAAGACCAGAGGAAACCCCTATTCCGAAGCAAATTCTAGCTAGTCACTACCAGCTAGTAGTACTGAGCTAGTACAGTACTGTGTATCACGGTGATGATTTCGATGTAGAAGTGTGGAACATGGAGAATGCATACACAATTTTGGTCCTATGGGACTGCATTTTCCAATAGAAACGCAAAATTCTCAATTTCATATATTCCCACACAAATCGAGTCTGGTGCGGATGCCCAATTCAGTTGTACATAGGAAATAAATCTCAGGAGCGGAAAAAAGGGATCGCTCCCGTGCGGTCGCGCCGGCCCTTCTCGGCCTCGCCCGTGTGGCGCGGCGGCAGCGGACTTTCCTCGGGCACTGATTTGGCCTTTGGGGAGCGGTTGCGACGCACGCTCCAACAACTCCAACGACGGTGCTGCGGTGCGGCGGCTGCTGCAGGCGGCGCAGCGGGGTGGGCGGTAGTGGCGGAGTTTCTCCTCATCACTCCTGCTGCTAACCTCCGGCGGAGTTTTGCGGACGCACTCCTCGACGTGCCGCTACTCTTGCAGTACAACGACTCCAGCATAGTGGTGGACATGGCGGTGGTGATTTCCTTCTCGCTGGAGTTTGTTAGTCGGTTGGTGGATAGCTGTGGCAGATCTAGGGATCCCATATCTGGTCACAGATGCAATCGAGCTTGGGAGGCTGGTTGCCGGTGAAAATCGAGCTCTGACTCCCGTCATGGAGGGCAATGGCGACGTATATGTATCGTTACCTTGCTACAGGCATCAATAGAGCCTGCCCTTGCCCTTGAGGGGACTAGCGGGGCAGCCGCCCCGGGCTCAAAAATATTAGGGGTCTAAAAAATATATAAGACTAGTACACGTAGTAAAAAAAATTATGGGTTGGTGGCCAACGTCCGCCTGCATCGATCGCTCGCCTGCCTCGACGCGATGATCGACTCCCACGCCATGGATCGCTCGACTTGACCACGATTCCACGACTAGGCCTTGCACTCTACTCCCAGACGGCCATACCCAGGCATCGCTATCGCTTATTCACTTCGGCGGCTCGGCTTCCCATGTACCAGCCATGCTTCCTGAGTCCTGCCCATTGCCTGATCGCCTCCCCTGGATTGAATCGCCGATCGGGACTCGGGAGCCTCGAGGCTTGAGCCCTCCACGGCTCTACGATCGACCGTCAGGCACACCACACACAGGAAGCCAGGAAGTCCATCGACGATCTTCAAATCTGTCTGCTAGTCTGCCCCCTCCCAGCCCTAATTCTTAGTTCTTAATTAGTTAGTAATTGTTGTTCTTGATTTCTTGTTTGTAGCGAGCGAGGTTAACTAATTATGGCGCTAAAATCCGGTGCTAAGAAAAAAAGGAAGAGAAGAGATTAATAGAAACGCAAAGAGGATCTTTGCATAAATTTTTGAAGAGTAACACGAGCGCTTCTAAGAATCCAGATAAGTTGGTGCTAGTTCTTGTGGGGAACATACTAATATTGATCCAAAAGATAATGTCGATACAGAGGACGATGTTTATATCAAAGCAGATGATGACAATATGAGTAATCATAATGATGAATTTGCTAATGTTGATGATGAACCGGAACTAATTAATGTGGACGAGATTGGCATCTGGGTATACTTAAAATGTTAATGATGAACAGACTAATGTTGATCCAAAAAATTTAAGGTATCATGTAGACATTGTTATTTTATATGAATATTAGTTGAGAGTATACTTAAAATATTTATTTTTCATCATCTCATATATGTATAATTTTTTTTATAATAGGGCCCAAAATTTAAGTTTTGCCCCGGGCACCTAAAATCTCAGGACCGGTCCTAGGAATCGTCTATGCAATCATAGCCTTCTTGCTTGGACTGCTCTGGGGAAACCCAGGTTTGGATATCCCAGGTCGAATAATGACGGTGCTTCCGGTGTCATGACCCCTCTTGAGAGATTTTTTTTGCAGCAAGCGCTAGATGGAGGTGGAAAGAGGTGGAGTGACTTTGTCTTGCACGGACCCTCAAGTGGAGATGTCAAGTCATTACTAACCGATAGGTGCTACGCTTAGTCATACCTGGTTCGGTAGGTGCTACGCATGAAGGATCTCCCGTTGGTTTCAAGCGACGTCGGATGGCAGGACTCAGCGGCATGGTGTCGAGGGGTCTCAATGTCTACTGCGCGTGCATGTTGGATGCACGCAGGATGGTGGAGCAGTTTGGCGTCATGGTGGCGTTGACGGCAGATCTTGCAAGGTCATTGCATTGATTTTTCATGAAGATGGGTATACGGAATACGGCAGCAGCGAGGACTTCTGTAGTGCGTATGCTGGTACGCACTAAGGGTCTATCGGACCGGTTGTGCCATTTTCTCGACTTGACGAGGCCTTCGATTTTTAGATGATGCACGTTGGTGTGATGCCAGGGTGTTGGTCCTGTTTATGGACACCCCTTTATCATGGTTGTGAGGGTAGCGAGTTGTCGCTAGTTTAGTGGTTTCAGTCAGATCTTTGTAATTCCTCTAAGGTGTTGTGAATAATCTAATAAGGTTATGTGCATCTCTCGGATGCAGAGGCCGGGATGATCGTCCCCCATTCCGGAAAAAATATCCCCACATTAAAGCAACAATACACAATACACAAGATGGCATGTTCAATATTGGCATCCACATTCATCTCTACTCTCGCGCCATGCATGAAACAATGAACTATCCTATTGATTAGCACCAAATGGAACCGGCGCACCTACTCCATCCGTTCAAAAATATAAGACGTTTTAATTTTATGAATTGAATATATCTAGACGTCTTTTAGTGTATAGGTTTATAAAGGTTTGAAGTGAACTTATATACTAAAAGACGTCTATATATATTTATTTTATAAAGCTAAAGTGTCTTATATTTCGGAACAGAGGGAGTACTTGCTATGATGCCTTTTTTTTTGCGTTGGCATCGCTAGAAATTCCTGCACAGCATAGGGATACGATTCCAAAAAACAAAAATTCTATTTGGCATACACTGTGGTTGGCCTAACAAGGTTAGGTCTCACAACACAACATTGTGTAGTTCCGTAGTATAGCAGAGTTCTTTTTGTTTGTAACTGTACAACTTTGTTTTATAAGTCTGATGTCACCGTTCGTCGTGTATAAGCATAGTATTGACTCAATAGTAAACATCGCTCCATCCTCCGGCATATATCCTGAGTCCTGCTTACCTGCTTGAGAAACAAACGGTTTTCTAAACCCTCATCTCACTGATATACAAGTGTATATAGTGCACAGCTGACCATCTCCAAATTACAAACTGCATACCACATGAAAATGGGCTATGGCAAGAACCATATCATGATATGATCATATACCCTGCTACAAAGAAACCATCGAAACGAATCAAGAGTTCAAAGATATATGTTGAAATAACCAGAGAAATTGAGTTTCCTTGCTAAAAGAATGAGTGGTTATTCAACTAGTAATGTGGATGTTAGCAACTTAAATAAACGTTCAAATAATAAGAACTTGGGTCAATAACCATTAGTTACCTCGTTTAAAACTGAAAACTAGCGTATCACATTACCACTCTCTAGGCTCTAATATCTTAAAGTGTTAATGCCAACTTAACCGTTTAACCTAAAGCATGACCCATTACTACATCACGTGCTGTAAATATGATCAGCCTTTGTTTGATGACGAAAAACACTACCATTGGAGATGACCCTACCTATAGCATCAATAATACATGGGTACATTTTGTTGAAGAGAGGGAGCAGTGACTACCATTAGAGATGAGCCTACCTAGCATCAATAATACATGGGTACATTTTGTTGAAGAGAGGGAGCGGTGACATTAAAGCACTCGATTGTGTAGTACTAGGTGAGGATGTAAGCAACAACTCGTACTTCAATTGAACATTTGAACCTTTGGTTGTTAGCGAGTGTAGTGTTTACCTGCTTACTATTTAGGAACCATGTATTCTACCTCTTCTCCTATGCTCTTTGTTCACAAGAAAGTCCTTTGCTGACCTACAAGCACTGTGACAAGCAGAAATTAGATAGTAGGACTGGGATGCGTAGGGATATCTTCTACCTCTTCATCTCCTGTGAGCACATCACGAGGCACTTGGGCGAGCCAATTGTCATGTGCACCATTAAGTAACCGGTGAGTTGTATGCACACAACGGCGAAGCGTCCTGGAGGCAATACTGGGCTGCAGCCCCTCCTTCACAAATTGCAAAAAGAAAATACTAGGTATTAGTCTAAGCCAGGCCCAGCCCACCTAGAGAGCGTCTGGAGTCTCGCGAACGCCTCGGCGACATCGATACGCGGTTAGGTCTTCCTCCATTTCGAGATTGACTGCAGTTCCAGTTCAATCAATCGATTGGCCTTCATCCTCGCCCCCCGATCCTCCTCCTCCTCAATTTCGTTCTTCTCCAATCCTCTTATCCGCGTCGTTTGCCTGTTGCTGCTCCGTCCCGGTGCGGCGGCGCCCCACTCCATCACTTTGGCACTCCCACCGGTGATTGGCCATTGTATTCTTCACCGGATAGGCACAGACGGCTAGCACCCAGACGCTCAGGTTAACGTAATATTACCGGTAGTTAACGTATTGTTTAACTCTAAGTTCTAGTGCTGAGAATTCTGAATATTTTTCAGATTCTGAATCTTTTACAAACTGTGATCACGTGTCACATTAATTAGACTAGCAATTTCTCAAGTAATCCTTTACACCCGCTAGTATTTCTCAAGTAATTTTTGGTTAACGTACTTGAATTCTGAAACAAACGCATATGTTGATTGTACTGTGTATACGTCCTTTAGCTTTTTCAGTACTATTACTGGTAGTTTTCGTGTCCATTATGCTGCACTTGTTTGATTACTTGACGAAAAATGATTCATTGTAAATTTCTTATTTGTGTAGCAATGGAGAAACAACAAAAGATGCAGTCTTTTTTTAAAGGAAACGAGATGAAGAAGTTGATGAACATACGTCTGCTCCTGATTCTATGGCATTAGTGGAATTTGTAGATCAAATACAAGATGAAGATGGGCAGGAATACCATATGCAAGATGAAGAAGAGCAAGAAAATCATGGTGGCCAAGATGAAGAAGAAGAGCAGCAAGCAAGTGGACTTCTGATATTTTCTGGAACTGAATTTTGGAGCGAGATTGTAACATCCCAGCATTTAGGAACCTAACGAAGGGTAGATTTAGGATTATGTATTGTTGCATGCATCTATTTGTGAAAAGTTGGGTAAAATTTTCGCTAAATAAAATCTTAAGTGATCAATGTTTCTTTCTTACTTTAAGATTAGGTTTAGACTTAAAGGAGGATTGTTATAAACTTTGATGTGATCTTAAAAGAATTATGTGTGTTTTGAAATGGGTTTGAATTTTAAAAAAACTTAAGTGTTTGAATGATAATTTAAATGATTTAGATATAAGATTTGAATCTTAAATTAATTAAGATATAGGTAGTATAACTTAAATCTCAAAAAAATAGAAATTATGAAATTCATTTTCATATTACAAAGATATAAACAAGTTACAACAGAATAAAGAATAAGAATGTTCTTTATTAATAATAATATAATCTTTATTACAATTGAATAAAATAAAGATTACAAGAACTATAAAAGAAAAATTACAAAGGATTAAAAAAATTACATCTACTAACTATCCCATATCTAAAACCTAAACTAAATCTTCATCTTTATCTTTAAACCTACAAAACAAAGATTAACAGAAATAAAACAAGATTAGTGTTAGTATATATTTCTCTCAGATATGTCAGTGAGGTGCACTTGACAATCTCATCATTGAGAAATGTTAAGGAGGGGCAAGTTTCACCAATATGAAAGATTTCATCTTTCATAAATTCCTAGCCAGAATGCAAATGACAACCAAAAAGGGACCAATTCACCAGCCAAGGTAAAAGTAGATTGGTAATAATAAGTTCAAATTTTCTGAACCTATCCATTTGTGCATAGCAGGCACACAGGCTGCACACACACAAGCATGCAAAGGGTGTGATGTCGACTTCACAAGCACAGCCAGATCAAACAAAACCAGAACACGGTCGTGGGGAAGCACCTTAGTGCATCACTACACCACACCATAGCACAGCCAGGGTGAACAGCAAGTAAACCAAGAACAACAGCCAAACCAACCACCTAGATTAACCCAAACATCACCAGGATGGTGACATAAGGAGGGGGATGAATCAGGTGGATAGCAAGGCCAAGCCCAGGAGCTAGGAGGAGCAGGCTAGCTCCAGATCAAGCACAGGAGTCCAGCAAAAACCAAATCAAGATCATCACCAACTTACTCCACAAATATCAGTTTTTGTGGTGAGTTTCATAAAACCTTCACATAATCTAATCATCTTATTCAGAGAAAGCATGTGTTGTTTTATAAAACAAACCCTCAGAAAGCACCCAAGTGGGGTGAATCCATCATAGGATTTCTTTTAAGCTCTAAAGGCAAACCACAAAATACCAAGATCCAATCAGAGCTCAGAGCAACATCCTTGCTCTGGTTGCCAAACTTTATTCTTCAATTCAATCATACATATACCTATGATCTAATTCTTGGCACATCCCTAAAAATAAGGGTAGCACCTTAGAAACAAATCTTTGGGATCCATAGATTGAACAAGCTCATTATCATTTTTTCCAAGCTATGATTCAATAAAGAATAGCTGGTACCACTACCAGGACTATCTAGATGAACCAATTAGATAAGATTTGAATCATAAAGCCTCAGACCAACATCATTGGTCATAGGGAATTCAGATAAGAGCATCTCTATTCATTTTTCAAAGCCAAGATTGTTTTAAACATAAACTAACCAAATCCATGGTTTAGAATCAAACTTGTGTGCCATACATGATGGTGTCACAAGAATAATCCTTTATGAATCAGGAAAGACAGTAAATCATCATAGATTCAGACAATCAACTAACTAATCATTTTCCTGTTAACACAGGAATCATAACTAGGATATTTCTATGTTACACTTCACTGTTTAAGATCATGATGATCTTAGACCACATGTTAATTCCCAAGCTAACAGCACTAAGACAGTAGTTGTATCCTATCATAATCATGACCATGAATCAAATAAATAGTGGAAAGCTATCAAATCATTGGCTTTACCAAGCATGTTTCCCATACAACCACATCATCTGAATCAGATGTAATCCAAGCATCAAATCATCTAGTAAGCCAACAGAAACATCATATATCATTTTAAGCAACAAGCCTCAGGCCAATAAGCATTTAGCATGTGTACAGACCATCCAAACATGAATCAATTCATCCAGTACATGAACAAGCACATAGCAGGAACCCTAAATGGATGATCATCTTAATATGAAACAGACAGTAGCCAGAAAAACACTGCCAGCGTCTAGCATTGAGCCAGCAAACACAAAGAGCACCAGGAGAGAAGAATCAAACTCACCATAGGTCCTCGCTGAAGGATAGAAGAGGAAGCAGAGGGGACGACGGCCATGGCGGCACGGGGAGCACCCCAGAGGGGGAGCTGCAACCCGTACCGCGCCACGACAATGACCCTGATCATGCCTGGAGGTGCAGAGCATCACCTCAACGCACGACGACCATAGCCGCACTTGAATCCATGCCAACCCCCAAACCCTAGGGTTCGGGACGGCATCGATCCATCATAGGAGAGCCCTAGGCTCGAATCCAATTGGATATAACAAATGGGTGTCGTCGACAACCCCCAATTGCACCACGGCAGTGGCCAGAATGGCCGACGGCGGCGGGAATTGACGGTGGAGGCATCGCCGGCCGCGGGGTCAGGTAAGAGGAGGAGATGATAGGATCGAGGGAGAGTGAGAGGCAGAGAGAATGGGCTGGGTGGGCCAAAACCCTTCAGGGTGATATTTTGACCCTTCCCTATTGGGCCACCCTGGCCCAATAAACCCAAAGGGACAGCCCTAGTTTAATAAACGATTTTGATCAATTGGCAAAGACCAAAATACCCCTGATCTCAATAAAATTATAGAAAATAAAATAATAGTCCAAAAATTATAAATAAAATATTTTTGGATTCACAATAATCCATTCTGTCCAAATAAAATAATATATCAAATTTTGGACATTCAAATTTTTATAAGAATTTTGTAATTTTAATATTCCTTAGGGAATTTTACAAAATCATTGAAAGGTGATAAAATTAATTAAAATTCACTCTCATTATGTATTAATATGGTAGTATTTTAGAAAAATACTAAATAAATATTTAATCACCATTTTAAATGTATAATTGATAATTCCTAAAAGGATTATTAAATCAATAAAAATCAAATAAAAGGGAAATAAAATAAAATAATTCTATATATGTTATAAAATATTAAAAAAAATTATAAATCCTTTATTACTAAAAAGGGACTTTTGGGGGTAAATGCATATAAAATTAAATAATGCA
Source organism: Avena sativa (assembly GCA_916181665.1). Classification (NCBI taxonomy): domain Eukaryota; kingdom Viridiplantae; phylum Streptophyta; class Magnoliopsida; order Poales; family Poaceae; genus Avena; species Avena sativa. Next base: position 295,584,734 of record OV702296.1, read on the forward strand.
TTACATTACTTGCATAATCATTTTGCTTCTTTAAATATTGTCCTTACCGGGCAATAATGATGTTTTTGTAGAACTAGAAGCTCAAGGTCTAGTGCAAGCATCAGACTTCACTACCTTGCCATCACAAGGCAAGTTCATCACTTGCTCATGTCCTTTGAAGAGTCTTTATCAAAGTATTTGCAAATTGTGTGTTATCATATATGCTATAAAAGAAAGAAAATATTATTTTCACAAATAAAGAAATTATAGATATCATCCTAAGTGGTGATATGATGGAGCAATAGAACTTAGAGTTCTAATTGCAACAATGATGATCAAGTAGGGACTTAATAACCCCTGACATCAGTGATTCTAGCGCCGTATATTACACGTTAGCCATAAGATTTGGAATGGGACAGAGAAGTCATCTGTATCTTCTTCCTCTCGCATGAAGCCGGATGTGCAGGTCGTGGCCGTTATCCTCGTAGCGTGCATATTAATTGGTAATTCGTAGAGGATATGCAGCATATGAATGGGAACCCTCAACGTCCCACGATAGTTCTAGCATCTAACGGTTTGTACAAACCATTGACGTAATTCATTATGTGGGCATGGTGTACACCAAGGAGGCATGCGGGGTCGCGAAGGGGGCAGTGATTGGCTTGGACCAACTACTGGGCCCCACATCATGGAATTGTGGACGGGAAAGTACGTCTGGTTGTGCAACAAGAAGTTGATCTCTCATGGGTAAAGTAACGCACCTCTGCAGAGTGTAAGAACTGTAACTTGTTACTCCCTGTTCCGGGAAGGAGCTACGAACGCAGCAGGAAAGGAACTTCATGAAAGTTCTAGTCAACCTGTGAAGGCTGATTGTCATAGTTTTTCAGAATAAAATCAATCTTTGAAGAAAGATTTACAAAAACTGCATAGTTCCAAGGATTTATAATCCGAGGTGGTAGTTAGAGCATCAAACTTCCCACCTTGCATATAATGAACTTGTTGGGTAACGCTGTTACTCATTCTTTCCTTTGATCCCTTGCTTAGACTCTGAGGATTCCGAAGACGTGCCAATGTATGCAGCCGAATGCCAAGAAGACGTGTTCTACGAGGAACCTGATCTATCCGGAAGAGTTGAAGGCATGGACTACGAGATCCACTACGGTGTCGATGAGAATGAGTCCACTTAAGGATCTAGTTCGTAGTAACTAACGGAGCCGAGCAGCATGAACTCTATAAAATAAGCTGTTGAGCCCCACTCCTAGTCGGAGTTGTTACTTTTAAATTTCCACTGAACATCTATATTTTGGTTTGTAAGTTGGATCTTTTGGAAGTCTTGAACTTCCTTAATAATAATAATGTGTGTACCTTTGTAATATGGACCCGCAATGTTTCTGTTGTACCACTCTGAGGGATGTGATATTTACGAAACGGTGTTCTGTGGATGTCATATCAACGACTATAGTGTACTACACATGCAGTGGTATGCTGGGTCACCGCAGAGATCCGGCTTTACATCCGCAGGTCTGGAAATACCCTCTGAACCAGCAAGATGATGTAAGAAGAGCATACCTGAGGTTAGGCCCTATGCAGCCTAAGCTAAATAAATATAAAGCTACTAGAATACAAGGGCAAAAAAGACGTTTTCAGTACAGCTATTTTAGCCATTTCCCATCATGTCTGGAGTATTCAGTGAGTAGTGGCCGTGCATACTGTCTGCTTTGCTTCCTTTTTAGCAAAAATATAAAAAAAATGAGGTGACTTTGATGTGTTCACAACACAAGGTTTTGATAGGTAGAAAAAAGTACATGATGGAAAGAAGTGTACGTTTCTAACTCACATGGGATCAAATCCTTGCTCGCAACGCAACAATGCAGTGAGAGATACCCAAGCCTTATTGAACCAGCCAAACCACTTAACAAATATTTTAGAGGTGAAGAGCAAAGAGGAGAAAGAAAAGAATCGTTTAAGACTAAACACGACGATTGCATGTGTTAAGTGGCTCACATTTTAGACTAAAAAATTTCCCGCATTAAAGCAACAATGCACAAGATGGCATGCTCAATATTGGAATCCACATTCATCTCTACTCTATCCTATTTATTAGCACCAAATGGAACCGGAGCACCTACTTGCTCTGATGCCTTCTTTTTTTGGCTCCGGCATCGCTAGAAAGCCAAAAATGCTATTTAGCATACACTTTGGCTGGCCTAATAAGGTTAGGTATCACAACACAACATTGTGTAGTTCTGTGGATGCAGGCTAGTATAGCAAAGTTCTTTTTTGTTCGTAATTGTCTAGCTTTGTTTTATAAGTCTGATGTCACCGTTTGTCGTGTATGAGCATAGTGTTGACTCAATAGTATACATCGCTCCATCCTCTAGCATCAATCTCGAGTCTCGCTTACCTGCTTGAGAAACAGACGGTTTTCTAAACCCTCATCCCACTAATATACAAGTGTATACATAGCTGATAGTGCACCGCTGACCATCTCCAAATTACACATTGCATACCACATGAAAATGGGCAATGGCAAGAATCATATAATGAGATAATCATATACCCTGCTACAAAGAAACCATCAAAACGAATCAAGAGTTCAAAGATATATGCTGAAGTAACCAGACAAATTGAGTTTCCTTGCTAAAAGAATGAGTGGTTATTCAGCTGGTAATGTGGATGTTAGCAAGTTAAACAAACCTTCAAATAATAAGAATTTTGGGTCAATGTCCATTAGTTACCTCGTCTAAACCTGAAAACTAGCATATCAGATTACCACTCTCTAGGCTCTAATATCTTAAAGTGTTAATGCCAACTTAACCGTTTAACCCAAAGCATGACCCATTCGGCCATTACTACATAGCATGCTATAAATATGATCAGCCTTTGGTCGATGATGAAAAACACTACCATTGGAGATGGCCCTACCTATAGCATCAATAACACACGGGTATATTTTGTTGAAGAGAGGGAGCAGTGACTACCAATCTACCATTAGAGATGAGCCTACATAGCATAAATAATACATGGGTACATTTTGTTGAAGAGAGGGAGCAGTGACATTAAAGCACTCAATTGTGTAGTACTAGGAGGAGGATATGTAAGCCACAACCGATACTTCAATTGAACATCTGGACATGTGGTTGTTAGTGAGTGTAGTGTCTACTTGCTTCCTATTTAGGAACCATGTATTCTACCTCTTCTCCTATGCTCTTTGTTCACAAACTAGTCCTTCATTGACCTACAAGCACTATGACAAACAGAAATTAGCTAGTAGGGTTGGGATGTGTAGGGATATCTTCTACCTCTTCCTCCCTGTGAGCACATCACGAGGCACTTGGACGAGCCAATGGTCTTGTGCGCCTTTAAGTAACTGCTGAGCTGTATGCATAGCTCCACATTCAGTCGCCATGCTCGCCTGGCTACGATGGACTGGAACACGATATGTTTGTAGTAGTCTGTTGTTCGCGTGTTCCCGCATACATTCCCTCGGTGTCTTGATGGCAGGTTGTCTCAGGGCATTATTGTAGTTCAAAATCACACCGTAGGGATGCACCTACGGTATTTCGGTAGAAACAATACGCATGTTTTAAGGATAGTCCTTTTTAACTTGATTGGGAAGTATGCATGTGACAGGGGCCATCCTTGTTACAAGTGACACTAGGTAGTTGAGAATCCTCCGGATGTAGGCCACCTCTAGGCAGCAAAGAACTATGACAACTATAATACTTCTAGAGGAACATTATAACCAAGTGATTAACATCATAGGAAACCCCGTATTGCAGTAAAATCACTAGCTACTCGCTCCCACCTAGTATTGTAGTGGATATTTCACTATTAAAACGTAAAAAAGCATGGAGAATGCATACATCATTGTGATCCTCTGGAAACTAAATTTCCAGTTAAAAATTGCAGAATCCTCTCATTTTTCATATAAATTTGTATTAAAGAATCAGTAAACAAGATGGTGTGCTCAACATTGGCAATTTGGCATCCATATTTGACGTCATGTAACAATATTAGGGTTCACAAAACAACCATTGCTTGATTTTGTGGATGCAAACCAAGCAAATCAGGTTGTTTTTTCCATCTGTAACTTATGAGCTCTGTTTTACAAAAATCTTTTGAAGCTCAATGTCACGGATGAGAAAAATATTGACTTACAAAGAGGGTATATTCTATATAATCACCATCTTCCAGCGTCATCTATTGTCAGTCCCGATAGCTGCTTGATTAACAAAACGTGCTTTAGAACCCTCATCACGTGTATAGCAGAGCTGAAATGCAGTGTGACTGTTTGACTATCTCCAAATTCCAAACTTCATAGCACAAAAAAATGAGCAACAGCGAGCGAGTTAAATACCTTGCAAAACGATCGCAGTACTTGATCGATGATTTCCCGTTGGCTCATCAGAACCAGCACACTAGCCTACCTTACGCCTGGGCTCTGATACCTTAGATTTCGTAAGCCAAGTTAATCAGTAAACCTAAAGCATCAGTGATTACTACAAGAAAGCACCAACCCAGCCTATAAATGCTGATCCGCCTTTGCTCCACACACACCGAGTTACAAAACAAAAACCATGCCTTCTAGCTTGAGATGTAACTAACTTGCAAGGTAAAAGATCTACTGAAAACAAGGCCATGGGCACATCTAGTATGCACCTCATGAGGACACGAGCTCTTCAGGTAATGCAGGAGAAAGGCCCATTATCTTCTCTTGAGAGAAAAACTTGGGTTTTCTACAAACATGCAGTAAAGGGCATTCTTGTTTCATTCAGGGATTCAGCTAATGTATCGCTATGAAACACTTTTGATGGCATGATATTGACATGCTACAACATATATAATTTAGCTGCCCCCCTAAACCTGAAAACTAGCATCTCACATTAGCCATTCCCCCTACAGCATGACCCATAACTACAGCCAACCTATAAATATTGATCAACCTTTGTTCCATAATGAATACCGCTAGCATTGGAGATGAACCTACCTAGCATCAAAATACATTGGTGCATTTTGTTGAAGAGAGGGAGCAGTGACATTAAAAAGCACTCGATTGTGTAGTACTCCTAGTAGGAAGAGGATGTAAACAACAAATGATCCTAACATTGAATATTCAAGCCATGGTTGTTAGCAAGTGCATTGTTTGCATGCTTCCTATTTAAGCACACCATGCATTATGCATCTTCTCCTATGTGCTTGGCTAACGAACCAATCCTTCGCTGACCTAGAAAAACCGTCACAAGCAGATTTTAGCTAGTCGGGTTGGGATGCATAGGGACATCTTCTACCTCCTTCCCCCTAGCGAGCATATCATGATACCCTTGGATGAGCCGTTGATCTTGTGCAACACCAGGCACAAATTGACCTTCAAGCACATCCTGGTTTCAGACTTCAGGCTCACCATGGAGAGGTTGGATGAGTTGGTTCTACGATGGACCATTGGTTCTCAGTTTACCTCATTCGTTGTTGACTTGTTCCCTCACATGCCTCACACGTGCCCCCGCATGTTTTGGTGGCACGCGTTCTAACAAACCTCGTTGTAAAATTCCTAAACAAACGTGGTAGTAATGCGGATACTAGCGAGTTAAATACCTTGCAAATGGTCACACAATTTTATCAATGAACTCTAGTTGCCTTGTCTAAACCAGCACACTAGCCTATTACCTTACCTCTGGGAGCTGATATCTTGAACTCTTAATGTTAAGTTAATCAGTCAACCTAAAGCATCACTGATTACTATAGGAAAGCATTAGCCCAGGCCATAAATGCGGATCCGCTTTTGCTCAACGGAGAGTTAGAAAACGAAACCATATGCTTCCAGCTAGAGATGTAACTTGCAAGGTAAAATATCTATTGAGAATTTGGCCAGGGGAACCTTGCTACACACCCCATGAGGACACAAGTTCTTCAGGTAATGCAGGAGAAAGCTCTATTTGAGGCTCTCAAGGAAAGACTTGGGTTTATCCACAAACATGCAGTATGCATTTTAGCCAGGGTTCAGTAAGCATATTAGAAAGTAATCAACTAAGCTTCAATATATAATGTTGAACAAGTTCTTGATGCTCCAACCAGTGAGCAATGTGTTACCAATTCACAACAGTTACCAGAACAACTAGGCAGCATCATGAAACTAGCCCTAAGTAACTGCTTGCACTAGAAAGATATATCATGTAGAGGTCTTGGTAAACTGTGAACAGCAGAGAGGAATTTTTTTTCGTTTCATCTTATCACAAATCTAAGTACATAGTTACTGAATCAACTTTAGACAACATACCATAACGATTTAAACTGATCACATCACCTCGGGCCTTCCGCGGCCCCATAAAAAGCTCAAAAGCAGCAGTTGTAGCCGAAGGGGCAGAGCAAGGTGCCGCCGGCGTCGGCCTTGCCGAACCCGAGCTCAGCGGTGGAGTATATGGTGAGTCTGTCATTCGTGCGCCATCGCGGCCACTTCTGTTCAACCTCCTCCTCGCCGGATCCCTCTCATGAGATTGCGAGAATCATATCATGAGATAATCATATACCCTACTACTAGAAAGTATCCATAGAAAAAAATCTGGAGTTCAAAGATACATGCTGAATTAACCAGAAAAAAAATGAGTTATTAAACTTCCCTTGCTCAAAAAAATGAGTGGTTTATGTGGATGTCAGCAAACCTTCAAACGATAACAATGTTTGGTCAATGACCTTTAGTAACCTTGTCTAAACCTGAAAACTAGCTTATCACATTACCACTCTCTAGAATGTGGTTTCTTAAACACTTAATGCCAAGTTAGTCATTCCCCCTGCAGCATGACTCATCGCTATAGCCCAAGCTATAATTATTGATCAAATTTTGCTCCATAATGGATACCACTACCATCTGAGATGAACCTACCTAGCGTCAATAATACATGAGTACATTTTGTTGAAGAGAGGGAGCAGTGACATTAAAGCACTTGATTGTGTAGTAGTAGATGAGGCTCTAAACAACAAATTCTACAAACATTGAATATTTGAACCCATAGTTGTTAGCGAGTGCAGTGTTTACATGCTTCTTATTTAAGCACCATGCATTCTACCTCTTCTCCTATGCGCTTAGTTCACAAACTAGTCCTTCGCCGACCTAGAAAAAACGTGATAAGCAGATTTTAGCTAGTAGGGTTGGGATGCATAGGGACATCTTCTAGCTCTTGCTCACCGGCGAGCATATCACGATACGCTTGGATAAGCCATTGGTCTTGAGCAACACTAGGCACCATTTGACCATTAAGTACAATCCCGGCTTCAGACCAAATGCTCACCATGAAGGATGGACGAGGTGGTTCTACGATGGAGCATGAGTTGTCGGCGGGTCTCACTCGCTGACTCGTTCCCTCACACATGCCCCTACGTGTTTTGGTGGCATGTGTTCTCAGGGTCATTATTGTAAAATGTCTAGACAAATGTAGTAACCTGGATAATAGCGAGTTAAAAATACCTTGCAAATAATCACAAAAAATTATCAATTACCTCTAGTTGCTTCGTCTAAACCAGCACACTAGCCTATTACCTTGCCTTTGGGTTCTGATTCTTCAAATTCTTAACGCCAAGTTAAAAATCAGTCAACTAAAGCAAAACACATCATTATAGGAAAAGATCAACCTGAGCTATAAATGTTGATCTTCCTTTGTTCAACACAATGAGGTACAAACAAAAACATGCTTCCAGATTGAAGTATAACTTTCCTTGCTCAACCGATTTTGAGGCCATGGTTAACTTGCAACTCGTAAGGACAGATGTTCTTGTGGTAATGAAGAAGAAAGCCAAATTTGCTGCTCTGGAGCAAAGACTTGGGTTTATCCACAAACATGTAAAAAGGCATTCTTGTTTCAGGCAGGCATTTAGCTAATGTATCACTACGAGGTACCTCTTGATGGTTATATTGATATTACAGAAACATAAGTATTTTAGCTACGGATGAATAGGCATATCACATAACTAACAGTGATCAACCGAACTCCAATATACAATGATAAACAAGTTCTTGACGCTCCAGTCAGTGAGCAATGAGTTACCAATTAACAACAGTTACCAGACCAAGTAAGACAGCATCATGAAACCAGCACTGAGTAACCGGTTGCACTAGAAAGATTGTGAATATCAGAGAACCAAAATTCAACTTCATCTGATCACAAATCTAACCACATAGTTATTCCAACCAGGCATTCTTGTTTCATGCTGGCACTTAGAGCATTATACATTTATACTGATACCAGAACATGAGTACTTTTAGCTAAGGATCAATAGGCGTATCAAATAAGTATAACTGATCAACTGAACTCCAGTATACAATGTTAAACGAGTTATTGGTGCTCCAGTCAGTGAGCAACGAGTTAGCAATTCACAACAGTTACAAGAACAACTAGGCAGTATCATGAAACCAGCCCCGAGTAACCGATTGCACTAGAAAGATCTACTACCATCTGAAGCCAATTGTGAATAGAAGAGAATCAAAATTCCATTACATCTGATCATCACCGATCTAAGCACATAGTTACCGAATCAACCTTATAGCATTACAACATATCACAACGATTTGAAGTGATCACATCACCTCGGGCCTTCTCGTGGCCCCATGAAAAGCTCAGAAGCAGCAGTCGCAATCGAAGGGGCAGAGCGCGGTGCCGCCGGCGTCGGCCTTGCCGAACCCGAGCTCATCGGCGGAGTATATGGTGAGCCCGTCATTCGTGCGCCGCCGCGGCCGCCTCTGCACAGCCTCCTCGGAGCCAGGCTCCCGATACTTGCCCCTGCTCTCCTTCTTACTCTTCTTGCTAACCCCCTCGGCACTGCTCTTCTTGGGCTTCTTGCTCCCCTCGGCTTCCTCCTCCTGCTGCGGCTTGCGCTTATTTGTGGCCTCGAAGATGTCGTCAATCTCGTTGCTCTCCTTCTGCTTCTTCGGCTTCTTGGCCGCCGCCGGCGTATCTCGCTCCGGCGCCGGTTTCGGAGGGTTAGGCTTTTGTTTGGGGGTGGGGGGCTTGGCCTCGATAGAGGGGCTGGGGGCGGAAAGCTTCTTCTTTTGTGATTTGGTAGCCATTGGAGAACGTGGTGTGGGGGATCGGATGGCTCCGCCGCCGCAGGACGGACCGGAGTCGATGAGATTATTGGTGGTGGCGGCGCGGGGAGGAGGGTTTGCGGAAACAGGGGCGAGCGCGGATACTGAAGACCGGGGAGGAAGATGGTGGGCCTGGCAAGGCCTCGTTGGGTTAGCTCAGTCCACAGAACGTCTGAACAAGGAACAAAAGCCCATTTGGAGGCGAGAGGTTTTACCCTTTCGATGAAAACTATGAAATTCTACGTCAAAATTCATACTGTATGAAGCTACGAACGACCGAAACAAAAGTTTGCAAGTTTACAACGTACATCTCAGGTATTTGGCGTGAAGTGGCACTACAAGGAACAGCAAGTTTACAAGATAATATGAAGTACAGACGGTTCAAACGAAAAGGAAATCAGTTCTGGGAAAGACCCTGGTGCACAGCAAACACACGGAGCAGTTTGAGGCATCATGTCAAGCCCATGTCCCATTATTCATTCACGATGAGAGAAATCGTCATCATTTCGGAAGTTACAGGCATACAGGCACAGCACATCTGAAGGATGAATAGTTCACAGATGAACCATATCACATAGTATCACACATCACAATATGTACAGTAGACACGACGAGTTTGTATTTACAGCTTGCTGATCATTGCGAGTAATCACTGACACCACTATCCATTGGCACCTCACAATGCCTTCATGATAAATTTGGTGGACACCACAGCTCCTTTCGCTGCCATTTTCAGGACAGCACGACTCCTGTACAGCCTGCATCCAATCACAAAAGAACGGTTAAAATAACTGCGTTTTTCACTTATAAGTTGTAACGCAGAGATAAGATTTTCGCATGGAGAGAACTTTACCCTGCTATTGTGATCCCCCAAGTTGCCAATATGTAAATCACCTTTGCAGCCTCCCAAAAACTTATCCATTTCTTCCGATCTGTCATGGAGCTCAGTGCCGTTGCAACAGCTGCTTACAAATTACAAGTTAGAATCTACTCAAATAACACCAAAATGTCAGCCAGGTGTCTACTAAATAATACATAATTAAGCTAATGTCAGAGGAACATTTGTTTCTACTCCAGAATAAAGAATGGCGGAGAAGAAGGGGAGAACAAACTAGCATACCACTTCAACCAAGTAAATGACATACTTCAAATCATCGCTAATTACTTGTCCAGGTCTCTAAGATAGGACCATATGTGCTAGTTGGTCAACACTGTGATGCCCTGACCCAAGAGATCTTCCGGTAATCAAGTAGATAAATACATGCAACAATCATAGTATAATAGCACGCGCCCATCGTGAGTTCGTGATATAGCAGAGAGCTGTTAATGCCCATAATGTCACAAGTTACATGTGAAATCAGAAACAAGAAGCATTGTTACAAGTTATAAATGCACTAGGTCTTCATTGGGTTGAACTTTCTCAATAGCAACCGGCCTATATTTTATAAATTCTAATATTTTTTGTCAGAGTGCTTGTCTCCATTATGGTGAACTTTCTCATACACTTACTACATAGATCTGATTAATCAACCCATGTGTATCATTGATTTAAAGCAATGATTCGAAAAACAAATACATTTGTAGAAAATTCTAAAATTTAACATTGAGAGCAAAAGCATGGAGGATAAGCATACCCTTTTGCAGCTCCTTCGATGATAATGACTGGAGAAAAAACAGCAAACAGTTAGATGATGAAGTAGTGTTGAAGAGGATGGTTCAACTCTTGAAAATAAAATACCTTGGACTTTGGATCTTCAAGAATGCACCTAGCAACAAAGGTAGCAAGAGCATCGACGATGTCATTGTCATTAACCATTACATAATTTTCGTTATCGATTCCACTAATTTCCTCCATATTGCTCCCAGCGGTATCACAGGAAACCAAGACCCATGACCCATTCTTCCCTTCACCTTTTGTGTTTGGAATATCTCCAATATCCACCTCTGGTTTGATTCGGTCAGAAAGAAAGATGTTAAATTCATAAGAATTGCAGAATATCAAAGGAGAACAAACAGTTGTTATGAAAGCATAGTTCAGCACTTCACAAGATTTAGCAAGGATGAACCTGTCATACCGCCGGATAGTGCTGTATGTTCATGCATTGGCTCATCTCGTGCTTTCTCAAGATAAGCAAGGAAACTGGCGTTGTTGACTGACGCTACAAGACGAGTATGCAACTGCATCGCAAAATCACATCGCCAAAAGATAAAAGTGAGCGTACAAAAATGGATCAAATAATTATAAACTAAACAGTGTGTAATTACAGCATAATGAATGTATAAGTTTATACAGTTGATCTTGAGTTCATATCATGGAGATATTAGACGATCAGTTCTTGCCACACAGTGAACTTAATCTATCCTAACACCCTCTTTAATAACATAGAGGGGAATACTCGGAAGTAACATAGCGGTACAGCTATGGTTCAAAGCCCCCCACAACTACGATGATATATCTCAATTGCAATACCAAATTAGGGGTAAGCATGTGTTTCTAGCAACACAACTACGGTGATATATCAAATTGTAATGCTGAATTGCAGATAAACAAGAGGGTAAAAACAATCTGCGAGTAAGTCAATTTGGAGGTGATTAAGGGCTCACGTCGGGAGGGCATTCCTGGGAGACAAAGGGCGCGCCCTGCAGCTCGCGAAGGAGCACGAGGTCGTCGGCGAGACGGGCCCGGAGGATGGCGTTCTCCGCCCGCAACCGCTCGGCCTCCGCCCCATCAGCGGACACCGCAGGCGGGGTCGTGGCGCCGTCGTGGGCCGGGGTGTGGCCGGCGCGGTGCTCGTAGGCGTAGCGCGCGACCTCGGCGATCTCGACGAGGGTGTGGGCGACCTCCAGGGGGAGCTTGTGCGCCGCCGCGGCCACCCTGAGAGCCATCGGCGCTTCGATCGATAGATCGGTCGCTCGGCTGTTCGTCAGCTCTCGCCGGCGTGGCGCGAAGAGGAGGCAGGCGTAATCCGGGGACGACGGCGAAGCAAACCCTAGTCACGCACGCGACCTCACAGCAGTCGTGGACGGTGTGTTCGATTGGGGATTTGGTGTGCCGTGCTCCAAACAAAAGAACGTAGTTGAGGCCTGAGGGATTAAGTCACGTTCAAGTGGGCCACTATTAATACTACGGGTACCTTTCCAAAATTTATGGCGTGTAGAATTTGTTAATACTGCCGGTACCTTTCCAAAAACATCTACTACTCTAATACTACAAAAACAATATCATTAGATTTGTCATGAAAAATGTCCTCATGTTATATTATTTTTATGTTGTACTAGATGTTAACTTTTCTATAAAGCTGGTCAAATGTTACAAAATTCATATGCCATGTATTTTAGAATGCAATGAGTTGTCTTAATAATCATGTTATCAGCTAGTGATACTTCCAGTTTTTTTGGCTTAAATTGACCATTTCTTGTTTTAGTTTCATTCAAAATGACAATAAAATTTATTGGATGCATTCACACAAAAACTGATTATGGGAAAATCTCATGTAGCGAACTCTAAGGTAAACCGCATTTAAGGCACTTTTTATTCAAAAGATTTTCATATAAATTTTTACGATTTTATTCATTTGGAGTTTTTTCTATTGGTTTTGCTTGATTGAGTAAGCTTAATTTTCTACGGTAATTTAAAATCTGCATACCAGTATTTAGTTGAATGCATTGAGGCTATTTAGAATGCTTTTTTTTTTTCCAAATTGGCCACTCTTTTGCCTTGGAAAACTAGACCTACTGTATGGGAAGTTGACAGCAACCCACGCATGGTATAAATTTAGCATATAGTCATGTGGGTTTTAGCCAAACAAAATGGTAATGTTTGGTGAACATTTTTATACAAATGAAAAACTTTTTACCAATCAATTAACATCTACAGGTTTTTTTTTAAAAAGGTGTATATTGACAACTGAATAGGTCACAACTGTTCTATGTCTTCAGTCCCCACATTAGTCTGTTCTATACATGCCAAATCAATTAACATCTTACATTTTACATTTTTTTCTATATATGACCAACCAATTAACATCTTACATATTTTTTCAAAAGAAATTAAGTGTATACTGACAACTGAATAGGTCACAGCTGTTTTTCTGTCTTTAATCCCCAGATTAGTCTGTTCTATACATGCCATCAATTCAGAAGAAAAACCAAATGTGACTGCTATGAATTCTGCATACATTTGAAGGTCAGACATTAATACAGTAAGAATGAATTCTGCATACATTTGAAGGTCAGACATTAATACAGTAAGAATGAATTAGTAGAACCGTTATTCACTCTATATTGTTCTTTATCTCTTCCAAATAAGATGATTAATTTTGAGAATCAGTTGGATTCTTTTAGATAGGGTAGTTTGGATCTGATATCATACGGGACATGAAGAGCCATGGCCTATGAGGGTGTCACGCACACAAGGAATACGCAAATCCGCTGATAGCATATTCTACCGAACACAGCAAGTTAGCGCTGCATCCAGTAACACAAACTGCAGTCCGCAGTCCCATTTGCTAATTACATTATTTGTACAATATATATACTAGCTACCGCACAAAATTAGAGAGGGGGGAACTAGCTACTACTCCCTACTTTCTGTCGCCCCGTCGATCATTTACACTAGCTCATACGCTTCTCTGGTAACGGGGTTTCAGAGAAGACAGCCTCCTCTCTTCGCGAAGAGCCTCTGGACCAGCGGAATCGGCATCTCCGCTGCCTGGCCACGCTTGAGGGATCAGCTGCTGCTGGTACGCGTTGGTGTTGTCGGATATCCCGAGCCTGATGATGAATGTAGCTGTGCAGCCTCTTCCTGCTCCTTCACTCTCCAGCCAGATGTGCCCTCCCATCAGAGTAACAAACCTGCATATGATTTTCAGAGGAGTTTTAGAACGAGTGATTCACTAGGTTATGAACCCCTGCATGACGAAGTAAATGCATATCCTTGTGCTGCTTCAAGAGATGCTGAGTTACCAACGTGCGGGAGGTACATGGGAAAAAACACAGTAACGTCTAGAAAGTTATTAGTGAGGAGATCAGGGTGTTACAACAAACTACCTCCTGCAAATGGCAAGGCCAAGTCCACTACCACTGTATCCTCGGTTACCACCAGGCTGAGTTTGAGCGAATTTTGTGAATACATGAGGTAGATCCTGAGGGCTAATGCCACAGCCTGTATCCTTTAGCTGCAACAGAAAAATAACAGAGGATGTAAATAGGCAAGAATCTGGCTAAAACTACCTGATTATACATAAATTTACAGATAGGGATGATATTGATCAAGTCATCTCAAAAACCATCATATTTCTGTGACATGTTCAAAATCTGTAGGCATAAAACCTCGTATTCGAGTTCTACTCTCAGGAAAACTAGTAGTATCAGTGACTCAAAGAATTTTTACTCTTGTCAGCATGTGTGCTATTCCGATGAAATGTTTTATTGTTACTATATCTTAATGCCTTTCTTGCATAGTTGAGAAGATAATGGGTTGGTTTGGGTTTCTCATCTCATGCGCCAATGCTTTATGTTTCAATTTAATGCTGTGTGGCTTTTAGCTAATTCATTTCAACCTCTATGTGCTCTCCAGTGTTCAAGCAACATGCAGTAAACTATAGCCCCAATGTTATATCCTAATAGGGTGAACTTGAAAAACATTGATTCGACCTAGACTGAAGTGAACCTAGCTTTAAACAGCCCTCCAACCAAGATTTCTGATGCACCGCATGCCAATAGCCCAATGGTTATTAGCATGGTCAGAAGTGCGTAATTTCATGCATGCACATGTTGAGCCAAGGTTGCTCCGATGATTATGAAGATGCACGGTGTATTTAAGTTGTCTTGTATTTAATCTTGATTTCTGAATCCTATTGTGAGAACATGAGCTAATAGCTTTAACAAGACAAAACCTTCAAATTAGTCTCTCTATAACAATTACCTGAACTTTCAAATAAAAGTGGCCATCACTTGCAGCTGGATGAAAGTCAGAGGTTCTGAACTCTCTTAAAGAATCAGGCTTGAGAACGGAGGCTACAAGTGTGATGTGGCCCTCCTTGGTGAACTTAACAGCATTGCCAGAGATATTCAGAATAGTTTGCATTAGCCTCTTTTCATCGCCAATAGCACACAATGGCAAATCTGGCGCTAACATAACCGACATAGATAGACTCTTGATAGCTGCAATTGGTCTGATGAAACTCATCACCTGTAAAACCAACAAAAATTTCAGGCAAATGAAATATGCATATAGACATAGAAAACCAGAAAGGATAGTATTGTGACCTCTTTGAAAACAGCATGAAGATTGAATGCTCTTATCTCCAATTCAAGGCTTCCATCCTCAAGTTTGGAAAGATCTAACACATCATTGATAAGTGTTGCTAAAAGATTGCTGCTTTTCAATACTGTTTCAACCATTAGACGCTGCTCAGGAGTGAGTTCAGTCTCCAAAAGTAAGGAGGATAGAGCTATAATAGCATTCATTGGTGTTCGCATTTCATGGTTCATTACAGCTAGAAAATCGTTCCGAGCACGGATGGCCATTTCAGCCTCTCGTCGAGCCAAATCCAGAGCAACATTTTGCTCCATTAGTAAATCACGTGCACGCATGGACTCTTCAAGAATCGCTGCATGCGAGAGTGCAACTGCGACCTGAAGAAAGTGAAGAAAAAAATAAGCTTACACTATCATTTCATAATGTATTAATGTTAAACAAACATGTATTAATATTTGTATTGTTTGGTTTCAAGGAAATAAAGAATTTTTAGGATAATCTGATGATATTTGCATAAGTTCTTGAACAATTGCTCACTACATTACCCGCAAAAAAAATGCTCACTACATTGTACTTGTGGATTACATAAACATTTCCCAGTAAAAGAGTCTCTGTCGACCATAACATCACGAGCATACAAGTGTACTTGTGGACTACATAAACATTCCCCAGTTAAAGATTCTATCGACTGAAACATAACGAGCATACTAGTTCCAAAACATATTAGAAACCATTCGCTCATGTGGAATCTCTTGGAGTATTAAAAAAGCATTGGAAAAGGAGGAGGCATTAACCTGATCGGCGACGACCTCAACAAGCTCCAACTCATGCACATGCCAGTTCCTTGCACTATCAGATGGAAGCATCAGAACCATAATAGCATAGCTTTTTGCTGAAAGCTCTGGCCAATCATTTATCTGGAAGTTTGAGAGATTCAGAAGAGGTACTCGCACTGCAGCCACTTCTGGTGGAACATATCGCCCCGCGAGAGGCCGGATCCGTGCCAAAGGACATGTGTGGGGTATTATAATTGCTCGGTTGCTGCTGAAAACCTGGTTGATGACAGGAAGATTAATCGGTATAGATGACCCAACGGTAATCTGGTGGCGCAGGGTATGTGAAAGCTGGAGGCTCGAACCGCTTCGCGACGGCATCCACAGGGCACATTCTTCCAGACCCAAGGTCCTCCCCAGCTCAACGATCGTAGTCTTCAGAATCGTATGTCTATCCAGCGTGCTTCTGATCTCATGGGTTAGCATCCTGACATGCCTCCCGGTCTCTTCCTGCGTCCTTATCAGGCCCATCTCCCAGTCAAGCTCTTCGGCTTTATTTTTCAGAAACAGCTCCCTCGTCTTGACACTGAGCAAGTCAGGGATTATGTGGACGAGCATCAGCGCCGTCGCGCAGGAGACGACGGCCGTCGAGACCTTGGCGACGGTCATGACCATCGCTACTGTCTTGGTGTGTGTGGTGAAAGTCCAGAGGTTTATGAGGTGTGTCGCCCCGCAGAGCACTATGAAGGCGCCGAACTGGATGAGGACCCATCGGTAGGGGAAGAAAGACGACTTCTTGACGAAGTAGATGAGCTCCAACGGGATGGAGAAGTAGGCGAGGGCTATGAAGAAGTCGGAGATGTACTGGTACTTGATGAGCAGCTCGTCGGTCGGCCACAGCGGCTCGATGCAGTCGCATCTCTCCATCCCAGAAGCTTTATTAGTGCTGTGTCGGCTGTCACAACATTCCCTGCGGAAGAAGGAATACATATATATATGAGTTAATTTCTACCGTGAAACCAAAACAAGTTTGTATTGTTTCACATTTCACATCACGGGAAGGAACTGCGTAAGGATAACAGAAAATAGCAGCGAAAGAAGCTCATGAACATGCATTGGATGTGAACGGAGGCTACACCCTAAGGGACGGAGAACAAGAGGCGAGCACCACGGCAAGTGGTTCTTAGCTCACCATCACGGTTGCCTTGGATGGACTGCCACCTCTGAATTTAGCGAGAAACGTTTCGGAATTTCAGTTACTCCTCCCTCGACATTTCAGTACGGCATGTTGATTGGAACCACTTCCCCTTTCAACAGCGACACGCAGCAGAACTCAGCACTGCCCGCGGAAGCCGGGAAGCAACCGGAGCCAAGGAAGGCGCCGCTCGTAGCAGGTATGCCTCCCCGTCCGTCTACGCCTAAGAATCGATCCCTCCCTTGACCACCAAGCCCCGACCGCTCCTCCCTCCGGACCAACACACAAGAGACGAAACCCCAGATCTGCCCGGCTTAGCAGGGCGAGGAAGAGAGCGCGGGCGGTACCTCAGTTGCAGTCGGCGTCGACGACGGGGTGGGGAGAGCCGGGGAACAGGACGGCTGCCGGGGGGTTCCGGAGAATGGAAGGGAGGAAGCGGCGCTGAAAAGGAAAGGAAAGGGAGGCAGCAGCCAGATGCGCAGACAGACGGACGGACAGTGAAGCCGTCAAGGCAAGGCGTCCACCACCCCACCCCACACGGCACGGGGAGGGGGAGTGAAAGAAAAGAAAAGAAAGCCAAGAGAAACGCAAGTCCAACCCCAACCGTGGCCGATGCAGTGCACTCACCCACGACCCACCCGTGGTCTTTCTTTTCGCCCTCTCCTCTCTCCTCTTGTCCCCACGCTAAGCTGCCAGGCGTCGGCGGCCGCGGCCACGGGTGCGAGGGCTAGCCGACGACCGGCAGGCCGGCGGTGAGCTGGCAGCGCGTGCGGGGTGTGTGTTCACGTGGGGCGACGGCGGCAGGGCTGGAAGGCGGTGGCGTGGGGGCTATCGTCTGCGCGGTGGCCGTTGCCGGCGGCAAGGGACCTCTGGCCGTGGCCGGATCAGAGCAGATTTTTTGGATTTTAAAAAAAAAAAATGTGTTAGGAGTAGCTTGTTTTTGTCACAGGAAGTGAAAAAAATATGTTCACGTGGGAGAGCCACGGACGGTATTGAAAAAAATGTGTTAGCGTATCAGCCCACCATTGCCACTGGGCTATGCCTCAGTCCACGTCACAGGAAGTGAAGGGAGGGAGGGTTTGCAACGCGGCAGATGGCGCCGGGAGAGCAGGTGATTAGCTTGGCTTTTCATCAGGTTAGTAGGATAAGCACATCACGTTTGACCTGGAAAGTTAGGCTTTCATGCGTGCGTGATCACTGTCGATCACTACGGAAGGCACATGATGACTCAGAGTCACAGATGATAGCTACTGTCCACTGTTATCTTTTTGTTCCTTTTCCCCCGTGATCATCATGCTGCTTTCTCTCTTTCAAGACACGCCACACCGCCTCTAACTAACTATCCACTCTTTTCCTTGGGTGACGGCATGCCGGGTCGTCAACGTGTTAAACACGTTTTTTTTCTTTTAGAACTCTATATATCTAGTCTGCCAGTGTGCTCCATTCGATGGTCGTCGCTGGCCAGCACTTAAAAGAGTCTCTTTGGTGCAAATTAGTTTTACATAAACTTTAAAAGATTATACTCCTTCTATCTAGCCTACACGAATTTTGACAAATCTAGGACATCTAATTCAGGCTCGATGAAGTATTTATTTTTTAGCGATTTCTTCTTTAAAAATTGTTTGGTTTGTACGTATAGCAACCACAATACAACCACGAGTTCCAAAATAAAAGAAAATGCTAGGACAACGTCAAACACACGTCCAAAAGAAAAGAGAAATGAAGAAATACAAAAAGGAGACAGAGACGGGTCAACTAAACAAGGTGATCGCAACAGTTGCGTCCTCCGAAGAAGTACCGCCACGCTTCTAACAATGACTCGTCAAGCACCAAGCAACACTTTCAAGAAGAAAAACCAACTCTGCTGCCTGGACCAGAGATCGGTCCTAGTGTTTTCCCCGGCACACAGAGGAAAGTGGTAGGATAGCCACCCCTGTCATATAGAGGGATGTTGTAATCGTTTGGTTATATTTGGTTTCACTCAGTCTTCTCTCCTTGGGCTCATTGTAACGAGAAGGATTGGGAAGACAAGTTCAACATGATAATTCACAATGTTTTTTTAGTAAGTAAACCAAAAAATATTTATCCAGAACAAGTACCAAATCTATGTATTAGTTTTTTTTGGCCAATGACAACTATGTATTAGTTAGCGACTATTCGCGCAACAATTAGCATATAAGTGATAATAATTGTTAGCAGTTGATTTTGTTGCATAGTTAAATAATATTAATATAATTTAATGTGTATCAAGATAAATGATAGTAATACAAATAAATTACTATAATTAAGAATTAGCTTGATTTTATCAATCTAACATTGTCTTATCCTTATTAAAAATTTAAAACACAAATGTTGACAACCAACATTTTTACTAATACAACAATTATACACGTATCATATATATAATGGTAACAAATTGTTACACAAAATAGTTGACAGTGATTTGGTGAGTCTACTCTTAATAGCTCAAGCAATCTCCATAACCACACATAACAAGTCAAATAATCTAAAACAGAAACATCATTATTCGGCTAATCAGGATATAAACCAACAATAGGTCCATGTCTAGCTAAAGTGTATTTCCCATTTTCATACTCCCCGATATGTGAACGCATAATTTTCATATACCTCAACCGCTCTCTGAAATGTCAGCTATTTTCTTGAAATTGAGTTTGGACCGTTTAGATGTACAAGGATCCTGAAGTGCACTCTTATATGGACTAAATATCATCATTATCTCTAATATAGAGTTTAGACTAGTAACAACATAGAAAACAAGAAGGAAATATATCTTCAAAGGGGTTTTGGTTGGCACATATCATGTAGAAACTAGGTTCTCTTTCCATTCCTCATACGTAAACAAAGATGCAAGTAGGTCACCATTAGGGTACCATTTACCCTATTTAGGTAAAAAATGAAGTAACCTTTTCAAAATGATGATGTCATCACAAAAGTTGGTTCATTTTGTTGAACTAAAGAGGGTAGAGAGTACCCCTGACATTGACCCACTTACATCACTACTCATAAAGAAACTTGTAATGGCTACTACCCCACATTAGTGAGAAGGCCAACAAAAAATTACTACACCAACAAAATTACACAAAGACCACACTCGCACACTATAACACATGTGAAATTCTTTATGGGTGCCTATTAGTACACTATGGAATCCTCTTTCCATCCTTAAGAGAATCTCTAGCATACCTCTTATCCTATCACCCCTTATAACGTGAATAAAGCCTGGAGAAGACGTGATTAAGGTTTGCAAAATCACAATGCAGAATAGACAACGAGCCACGAACTATAATTTTTAAAAATCTGACGAAGATGTGTTCACGTGATATTTCGAACACGGTTTCATACATACATACATACATACACATATCAATGATACATATAAAACCAACCAGATCAGAAGAACATATGTTGCCCTAACCCTAAATTGCCAAAATCGGGCTACCGGAGACCTCACTAAAGCATGATGGTGCATCGGCGATGGAGGAGGCAGGCGGAGTCGAAGCCAAAACAAGCGACAATGCATGGGGGCCAACTCCTCTTCTCCATACTCATCGTCGAAAGTAGCGTCGGAGCCTATGACCCAAGCAACCCTGGGAACAGGGACTGGTGTCGGAGGCAGCTGTGTCCCTAGAACAGACTCCCTCGCGGCGGCAGACGCGTGGCAGTAGGGCGAGACCTCCTGGATGGAAGGGTTCACAGCTAGAGGCAATGTCAACGCCGCGGGCTTTTACATCTCTAGGATAGGCTCGGTCACATAGAGTGAAGGAACATCAGTAGCTGTAGCAGCACGAGGCGACATCGACATAGGCTGCAGCGCAGACTGTAGCTGGTCCATGGTACCCCGTCCATGGCAGACGGGTTGGGGGTAGAGCGGTCGCTGCCACAGGCCTATGGCAGTGGCGAGGTCGAGCCAAACAACCACTAGTGTTCGGGTCGGACTTGCGAGAAGCCAGGACATCCGTAGCCAACACGATGACGGGGGCGCCGAAGGGGCCATAGTAGCTGGGACGGGTAGCACCACAGACACTGACGAAACCGCGCCCTGGGGTACCTTTGGGACCTTCATGGACCTGGCAAGGGACGGCGGGGTGGAGGAAATCTGTACCAGATTGGATTAAGAGAGGTCATCATAGAGATCCCCAATATGGACACGACGATGGTGGGTGATACATTGGAAACGTATCTAGAATTTTTGATGGTCCATGCTTGTTTAGTATCTACTTTGCTTTACTTGTCTACACTTTGAGGTGCTTTTTACATGTTTTCTAGTACTAACCTATTAACAAGTTGCAACAGCGCCTGATGCCTGTTTTCTGCTGTTTTTGGTTTCAAAAAAGTTAGTAAAGAAATATTCTCGGAATTGGACGGGACGAAGGACAAAGTCAATAACTTTCTGTGGGGAACAAGAAGTCCAGAGGAGAGCCCGAGGGGCCGTCCAGAGGGGCCAGACCCCCCCCCCAGGCGCGGGTGGGCCCTAGCCCGCGCCTGGCTAGGGTTTGGCCGCCCTGGCGGCCGCCTCGGTCTCTCCCTTCGCCTATAAGAAGCCCCTAATGCAGAAACTCTCAGTACCCGATCATTATTTCACGAAACCGTCTGTAGCCGTTGCCACCATCGTCCCTAGATTGGGGGGATCTGAAGCTCTTCCCGGCACCCTACCAAAGGGGAGATCATCCCGGAGGCCTTCTCTCCGGTATGATTTGTGAGTAGTTCCACCTTGGACTATGGGTCCATGTAGTAGCTAGATGGTTGTATCTCCTCCTTTGTGCTTTCATGTATAGATCTTGTGAGCTCCGTTCATGATCAAGATCTAATCTATTTGTAATCATGCATGTTGTGTTTGGGGGATCCGATGGATATTGAGATTATTATGTTAGTTTGATTAATGGTTCTATCTTTATGATTCTATCATGTCTGTGTTGTTTGTGATCTTGTATGCTCTCTGTTGCTAGTGGTTATCTTGGCCAAGTAGTTGCTAGTGACTCCAAGAGGGAGTATTTATGCTCGATAGTGGGTTCATGCCTCTAGTTTCCAAGGAAAGTGACAATAATCTCTTCGGCTGTAGATGTGATGTTTCTACTAGGGAGAAAACAACGGTCTTTTGTTCATGGAACATGTGGACTGTTTACCTTACACACTTTGCTGAAAGCAGTTGTCTGTTGCTTGCGACTTAATACTGGAGGGGGTTCGGATGATAACCTGAAGGTGGACTTCTAGTCATAGATGCAGTTAGATTACGGTCTATGTATATTGTTGTATTGCCCAATCAACCTCATAGGATCTTTCTGGTTAGTAATTGCATTGTTATGCCTTGCTCAGTTTCTGTCAATTGCCTCGCTATAATTTGTTTGCCCTTCATGCCATGTTGTTTATCTAAGGAGAGCACCTCTAGTGAACTATGGACCCCGGTCCAATCTTTACCATTGATACATCTTCCACTGTTACTTGTTTACTTGCTGCAAACCATTACTTTCCACACCATACGTTTAATCCTTTGTTACAGCAAACCAGCGAGCTTGACAACCTCACTTATTCGTTGGGACAGAGTCTTGAGTTTGTGTTGTGTAGGTCTCCATGTTGCTTCCAACACCTGAGTGACGTTTCCTTTCTTCTTATGGATCGATAACCTCGGTTTCTACTGAGGGAAATCTTGTTGTTGTACTCTTCATACCTTGCTCTTGGGGTTTCCAACGAAGCACTCTTCCTCCCTGTTGAGTGTAGCATCAAGTAATTTCTGGCGCTGTTGCCGGGAAGGCTAAGGACGTCTTCACTAGGGGAGTCCTTCACTTCCTTTCTCTTTACTTTGTTTTTAGTTTGCTTTGTTTTTTTTTGCTTGGTTTTGTTTTCCTCTTTCCAAAAAAACCAAAAAAAATAGTCTAGCTTGGTTTGCTTTATTTATTCAAAACACACACAAAAATAGTTCCTGCTCTAGTTGCCACCTTGATCTAGCTCACCATGTTGCTCCCCCAGTTCACTCTGAAAGATCTTGCAATAGGTAGTGGCTCCATAATTGGGAAAGATAAAATTAAAGAATTCTTTAATTATGTTAGCAAACATGAGGATACTGAGGATAAATCTATAGCAGAGCTTGCTCCTAATTATAAAATTGCTTCAGATTCTTTAGTCCATATGTTGGAGGCTATGTTTATTAGCCTTAACCCCTTCATGCAATTCTTATTCCTAAAACTAAAAGAAGAGAAGAATGTTGAAAAAAGGGAATTCATCCTTGAAACTTTATCAAAAGAATTCCATGATGTTGCTAGGGAGGCCAAAAAGGTTTTTGAACGTTTCAGTATGCTATGTTCAAGTGTAGATGTTGTGGGTATTTCTAATAAAACTAAGCCTAAAGAGGAATTCAATATACCCATACCCTATAAGCTTGTTGGAATGCATGAAACCTTTAAAAATAACTTCGATTGGATCGCCACTGAAAATCTTTTTGATAAAGGTAGTAGACCTAAGAGAAATGAGAAGGGATCCTCCAAAACCTATTTAGATGAGATACCTTTCATAGTTAAAGACTTTGCAAGTATGAATGTTAATGCTTCCTCATTTGAAAATACTTGATTCTTCTTGCTTCTTGTGCCTAACTTAAAGGCGTTAAAGAAAAGTACTTGTTGGAAGATAACCCAAGAGTTTCCTTGAGTCTTGGAAGTTATTACTTCAGTAATAACCTCTTCTTATCCTTTTTGTTTGCTTTTGTGCCAAGAATAACCTCTAATGAGAGGGAAGTAAGATTTGGGGAGTTGTTGTCCCAAAACAGATTTCTGTCCTCCACAAAAAACAATCTTGAGGAGTCTCTGTAACTCGGATTGAGATCAAAATTTATGAATAAATCCCCCAGTTTGTTGGCTAACTTTCGTTAGTTCAACACTTTTTTATTTGAGCAACAGAAAATGTTCGAAAAAATTCGTTTCTACCTACTGGTCTGTTTTGACAGATTTTTGTCATTATTTGCATATGCTTCTTATTGATTCCTTTTTGAGCTCTCTTCAGATAAATTGAGTTTCTTTGAAGGAGTTACTTCAGTAGCTTGTGTTTTTAGTGAAAAGCCTTGTCGTTCCAAAGCTTTGCCAGCGGTCTAATATCTTTTAAATAAGCTAATGTTGCTAATGAAGATTGTGTGAAGTTCTGTATGAAGGAAAAATTTCAGGTGTAGAGAGAGAATGATGCAATGAGATGAAGAATGGACAAAAGCTCAAGCTTGGGGATGCCACCATGGTATCACCCCAAGAAATATCCAAGAGGTACAAGCGTTAAAGCTTAGGGCATCCCCTTCTTCATCAATAAAAAGCTCAGGTCTGTCTAGACACTTCACTTTTATTGTTTCATGCACAGTTGTGTTGTTCTTGGAGCGTCTTAGTTTCGTTTGCTTTGCTTAGGTTGTTTAGTTTTATTGAATGAAGAAGTTTGGACCCCTGTTCTCGCTGTGTTGTTTTGCAAATAAGTTTGCTTCGTGTTTGGAAAGGAGTAGTAAGTTCTTGGTTGAAGTGCAAGAGGAGCTTGCATTGACTATGACTTAGACTTTAGCATGACATGCTAGGTGTTGTTTTAGCACTATGCTTAGTGATTATTGCTGTAGCATGTCTTGTTCCAAACAATTGAGATTGCTTAGTGTGCCTTGAAGAAATTATGTGTTGTTTTAGCATGCAAACGCATAGTATTGTGGTATTCTCCTTTGATGTTTTGCTTGGGTTGACTTGGCACATGCTTACACAATGTTATGACTATGACAAGTCACCATTGAAAGAACATGCAGGCCCTCATGTGTGGTTTTGGTAATTAATGACAATCTCTATGGACTAATGCTTGTATCAAGTTGTACGTGTAGGAATTGTCCATAGGCAATGCTTGAACCATTTGTTGGCTTCAAGGTTTGGAGAAGAAGTGAAGAGGATCATGTAGTGACCAAGGTGTTCAAATAATGATCCACATATTGGTCATGTGAGAGTTAAACCTATGGCAAGTATGTCTGGAAGAATAAGATGGAGGAATATCTCTGGTGTATCTTCAAGGCATCAACATAATGAAGAAAAGAAGAAATGATTGTAGGGTTTCGTAGCATGGAAAACAAAAAAATTCTATCGCATACAAACAAACAAGCCAAGATCTATCTACTAGATTGTAGCAACGAGTCGATGGAATAACTCACCCTCGAAGATTTCAAAGTGTTTAACGAGAGCGGATTCTCGTGGGTGATGTAGTCCTACTCTTTCCGATCTCAAGATCGCGTAGACGATCCTTCCGGCGCTGCGTTCCGGCAGTGCTCCCGCAGTCGGTCACACGTTCGGTACTCGACGAAGACCTTCCTCTCCCTTGTTCCAGCAGGCAGCGGAGGTTGTAGCACTCTCCTCGTGATTCCGGCAGCACAACGGCGTGGTACCGGAAGTAGAGGGGAGATCTCGCAGGGCTTCGCCTTAAGTCGGAGCGAGTATGGTGGAGTATGAGAGAGCTTTGGTGATCTAGGGTTTAGACACACCAATTAGAAGGCTCTAAACCGGAGGCTAGGGCAATTAGAAGCTCTAACTTGACGGCTTGGGAGAAATCCCTAGGCTGTGGCTAGGGTTTAGGTTTAGAGGAGAGGGACTTGTGTGTGCTAGGAGGGAGCCCTGCCCCTCCTTATATAGGTGGAGGGGCCGGCGGCCAAGGGGAGGGAGTGGAGTCCCTCCCCAACTCGGCTTGGGTGGTGCGCCAGCTTGGGGAGGAGGACTCCCTCCCCAACTCGGTTTCCACCTCTTCTCCTCTTTTCCACTTTCCAAAACTTGCCGTTTGACTTTCAAACTAGACGTTTGACTTTTCAATTTAGGATTTGAATAAACCCTTTATTTTGGACAGCGAATACACTTAGTACATGATGCAATCATTCCAACTTATAATGACACACTCATGTACCCCTTCCCCTCCGGAGTGCGGACATTCCGGAACCCTCTAGAACATTCCCGATAAAAACACCGGAATCATTCCCGAACTCTGAAACGGGACTTTCCTTATATGAATCTTATTCTCCGGACCATTCCGGATCTCCTCGTGATATCCCGGATCCCATCCGAGACTCCGAACAACATTCGGTCTCTTTCTCATCATTCCATAACTACTCAAACAACGTCGAATCCTTAAGTGTGTCTCCCTACGGTTCGTGAATTATGCAGACATGATCGGGACACTTCTCCGAACAATAACCAATAGAGGAATCTGGAAATTCATATGGCTCCCACATATTTCTACGATTACTTTGCGATCGAATGAACCACTTACATACGATACCAATTTCCCTTTGTCTCACGATAGTTTACTTATCCGAGGTTATGATCGTCGGTATCTCTGCATACCTAGTTCAACCTCGTTACTGATAAGTACTCTTTTCTCGTTCCCATGATATGTGATCCCTTGTGAGCCAGTCACATGCTTGCAAGCCAATTGGATGACATTTCACCGAGAGGGCCCAGAGTATATCTATCCGTCATATGGATGGACAAATCCCACTCTTGATCCATGTGTCTCAACCAATACTTTCCGAACACTCAATGCCACATTTATAGCCACCCTGTTACGGTGTGGTGTTTGATGACATCAAAGCATCCATCCGGTAAAGGTGATATGCATGATCTCATGGTCGAAGGAATTAGGTTACTATGTATCAGAAAGCATATAGCAATTGAACTATTGAAATGACTTGATCTTTATGCTACGCTTATCTATAGGAGTATGTCCATCATATCATTCTCCTAACAATATGATCTTGTTGTTAATAACATCTCAATGTTAATGATAGGGAAACCACAATCATCTATTAACCAACAAGCTAGTATTATATAGAGGCTTTACTAGGGACTTCAAATTAAGTTTACAAATCACACAAGTATTAATGTTTCCTTGTTAATACTATTATAGCATGAATGTAAACATTTATCATAAACACAAAGATATAATAATAACTACATTTATTATTGCCTCTAGGGCATATCTCCAACAGTCTCCCACTTGCACTAGAGTCATCTAATCTAGATTACATGGTAATATACCGAACACCCATGGCAGTTTGGTGCTGGTCATGTTTTGCCCTCGGGAGAGGTTTAGTCAATGGATCCGCCACATTCAGATCTGTGTGTACTTTGCAAATCTTTATATCCCCATCTTGGACATGTTCTCGAATAGCGTGAAAACGTAGCTTGATATGCTTCAGCTTCTTGTGTGACCTTGGTTCTTGCGCATTGGCTATGGCGCCCATGTTATCACAGTAGATAGACACTGGGTCCAGCGCACTAGGAACCACACCCAGCTCTGTAATGAACTCTTTCATCCATATCGCTTCTTGTGAAGCCTCCGAAGCAGCCATGTATTCCGATTCAGTTGAAGATCTCGCCACAACACTTTGCTTTGCACTCCTCCAGCTAACTGCTGCACCATTCAAAATAAATACATATCCAGATTGTGATTTAGAATCATCCGGATCGGTGTTCCAACTAGCGTCGGTGTAACCATTAACAACGAGTTGTTCATCACCTCCATAAGAAAGAACCATATCCTTAGTTCTTCTCAAGTACTTAAGGATGTTTTTGACCGCTGTCCAATGATCCACTCCTGGATCACTTTGATATCTGCTAGTTAGACTAACAGCATATGCGATGTCGGGTCTAGTACATAGCATGGCATACATTAGAGATCCTATGGCTGAGGCATAGGGAGTCTTACTCATCCTTTCTCTATCTTCTGCCAATGTCGGACTCTGAGTTTTACTCAAGGTTGTATTGGGCAACATGGGCAAGAACCCTTTCTTGCTATCTTCCATTCCAAACCTCTTTAGAACTTTGTCCAAATATGTACTTTGTGACAATGATATTAGGCGTCTTGATCTATCTCTATAAATCTTTATGCCTAATATGTAAGCTGCTTCGCCAAGATCCTTCATTGAAAAACTATTATTCAAATACTCCTTGACACTATTAAGAAGGTCTACATCATTCCCAATCAATAATATGTCATCCACATATAGTATTAATAATGCTACAGAGCTCCCACTCACTTTCTTGTAAATACAAGCTTCTCCATAAGTTTGTATAAAACCAAAACTTTTGATCACCTTATCAAAACGTTGATTCCAACTTCGGGATGCTTGCTTCAATCCATAGATGGACCGTTGAAGTTTGCATACCTTGTTAGCATCTTTAGGATCGACAAAACCTTTGGGTTGCATCATATACAACTCTTCATCAATGTCTCCATTGAGGAATGTTGTTTTGACATCCATCTGCCATATCTCATAATCATAATATGCAGCGATTGCTAACATAATCCTCATAGACTTTAGCTTCGCTACTGGTGAGAAAGTCTCATTGTTGTCAACTCCTTGAATTTGTCGAAACCCTTTTGCGACAAGTCGAGCTTTATAGACAGTAACATTACCATCAGCATCTGTTTTCTTCTTGAAAATCCATTTGTTCTCGACAGCCTTCCGGCCATCCGGTAAGTCCACCAAAGTCCATACTTGGTTTTCGTACATGGATCCAATCTCGGATTTCATGGCTTCTTGCCATTTATTGGAATCTGGGCTCATCATTGCTTCCTCATATGTCTCGGGGTCATCGGTGTTGTCCACCAACATGACACTCATAACGGGATCATACCAATCTAGAGTGGTGCGAGTTCTCGTTGACCTGCGAGGCTCTGTAGCAACTTCAACCGAAGTTTTATGATCATCATCATTAGCTTCCTATCTAACTGGTGTAGGCGCCACAAGAACTTCTTCCGGTGCTGCGCTACTCGCAATTTCGAGAGAAGGTTCGACAGCCTCGTCGAGTTCTACTTTCCTTCCAGACACTTCTTTCGAGAGAAATTCCTTCTCTAGAAAGGATCCATTCTTGGCAACGATTATTTTGCCCTCGGATCTATGATAGAAGGTATACCCAATAGTTTCCTTCGGGTATCCTATGAAGACGCATTTTTCCGCTTTGGGTTCAAGCTTGTCCGGCTGTAACTTCTTTACATAGGCTTCGCATCCCCAAACTTTAAGGACCGACAATGTAGGTTTCTTCCCAAACCATAATTCATACGGTGTCGTTTCAACGGATTTAGACGGTGCCCTATTTAAAGTGAATGCGCCTGTTTCTAATGCATAACCCCAAAATGATAGCGGTAAATCTGTAAGTGACATCATAGAACGAACCATATCTAAGAGAGTTCGATTACGATGTTCAGACACACCATTACGCTGTGGTGTTCCCGGCGGTGTCAATTGTGAAAGTATTCCGCATTTCTTCAAATGCTCGCCAAACTCATAACTTAGATATTCACCTCCACGATCAGAACGTAGAAATTTAATCTTCTTGTTACGTTGATTCTCTACCTCACTTTGAAATTCCTTAAACTTCTCGAAAGTTTCGGAATTATGTTTCATGAAATAGATATACCCATATCTACTCAAGTCATCCGTGAAGGTAAGAACATAACGATAACCACCGCGCGATGCTACACTCATTGGACCACACACATCGGTATGTATGATTTCTAATAAGTCCGTAGCTCGCTCCATCATACCAGAAAATGGAGTCTTAGTCATTTTACCCATCAGACATGCTTCACATCTTTCAAGTGATTCAAAATCAAGTGATTCAAGAAGTCCATCGGAATGGAGTTTCTTCATACGCTTCACTCCAATGTGACCAAGACGACAGTGCCACATATAGGTCGAGTTATCGCTCAATTTCAAACGTTTAGCCTCAATGTTATTAATATGTGTATTTCCACTATCGAGATTCAATAAGAATAGACCATCTATCAAAGGTGCATGTGCATAAAACATATTACTCATATAAATCGAACAACCATTATTCTCGGATTTAAACAAGTAACCGTCTCGCAATAAACAAGATCCCGATATAATGTTCATGCTCAACGCAGGCACCAAATAACAATTATTTAAGTATAAAACTAATCCCGATGGTAGATGAAGAGGTAGCGTGCCGACCGCGATCACATCAACCTTTGATCCGTTTCCCACGCGCATCGTCACCTCGTTCTTCGCTAGCTTCTGTTTATTCTGCAGCTCCTGTTTCGAGTTACAAATATGAGCAACCGAACCAGTATCAAATACCCAGGCACTACTACGAATACTAGTGAGATACACATCAATAACATGTATATCAGATATACCTTTCTTCTTGATGTTGCCGTTCTTCAAATCCGCCAAGTACTTTGGGAAATTCCGCTTCCAGTGACCTTCTCCCTTGCAGTAAAAGCACTCAGTATCAGGCTTGGGTCCAGCCTTGGTCTTCTTCGTCGGCATGGTAACTTTCTTACCACCCTTCTTGAAGTGTCCCTTCTGCTTAGACTTGCCTTTCTTGAATTTGGTGGTCTTATTGACCAACAACACTTGGTGCTCTTTCTTGATCTCCACTTCTGCAGATTTTAACATAGCAAACAGTTCTGGCAACTGCTTGTTCATGTTCTGCATGTTGTAGTTCAACACAAAGTTCTTGTAACTTGGTGGTAGTGATTGGAGGACACGGTAAATCCTCAAAGCATTAGGAATCACTATACCCAAGCTTTGAAGTTTGTTTGCATGCCCAGACATCTTAAGCACATGCTCACTGATGGAGCTGCCCTCTTCCATCTTGCAGTTAAAGAACTTTTCAGAAGCCTCATAGCTTTCAATTGCCGCATGAGTCTCAAAAATCAATTTGAGATCCTTGACAATATCATATGGGTCTGAATTCTCAAACCTTTTCTGAAGCTCCGATTCTAAACCATACAAGATAGCACACTGAACTATGGAGTACTGATTCTTCCGAGCGAGGTAAACATTCTTTACTTCATCGGTAGCATCAGCTGCAGGTGGGTCACCCAGCGGTGCATCCAGCACATAGGTCAAATTACCAGCTGTGAGGACAATCCTCAAATTGCGGAACCAATCCGCGAAGTTGCTTCCATTATTTTTCAACTTTTCTTTCTCTAGGAACGCATTAAAATTGATGGTAGGGGCTGCCATTGATCTACAACATATTTGCAATAGTTTAGACTAAGTTTATGACAAATTGAGTTCAAATTAACATTAAAATTAATCTAGGTGAACTCCCACTCAAAACAATATCCCTCACATTGTTTTAGTGATCACACGAACCAAATCCACCACATCAACACCGATCATCACGAGAGTTGATATAGTTTCAATGGCGAACAATCGTCATGTTCATCATATCTACTATATGATTCATGCTTTACCTTTCAGTGATTCGTGTTCCTGAGACCATGTCTGTACATGCTAGTCTCGTCAAGATCAAACCTTAGCTTCCGCATAAGCAAATCTGGCTTGCTTACGTTGTATACACTTGCGGAATCTAACACACCCGATCATCACGTGGTGCTTCGAAACAACAAGCTTTAGCAACGGTGCATACTAAGGGTGAACACTTTAGAACTTGAAATTTATGTGCATGAGGGATCATCTTATAATGCTACCGTCGTCTACTAAGCAATACAAGATGCATAAAGGATTAACATCACATGCAATTCATAATATGTGATATGATATGGCCTTTCTTCTTTGTGCTTCCGATCTCCATCTTCAAGCACGAACATGATCTCCATCATCACCGGCATTGCATCAAGGTCAATGACGCTTCTGCATGGTTGTCGTCCACCAGCTTCAACTATTACAACTACTTTGAATAGACATGCGGGTCTTAACAGAAATTAAAGACAACCATATGGCTCCTGCCGGTTGCCTACTTACAATAAGGAACATTGCATACATCATATATAATCACAATCATGGCCATATCACATCACTGCACACCCCTGCAAAACAAAGTTAGACGCCTCTACTTTCTTTGCATATTTTACGTGGTTTGGGGCTGTTAATAGGTGTCGTACTAACTTACGAACAAGAACCACAACATTGATACTAGTATTGTTAATCACCCGTTGTAAATTGGATCTTAACTATGCTAGGAGAAACAGGCACCCGCAAAGCCAGTTATGCAATACAAGTTGCATGTCAAGCGTGGAGCAAGTCTCATGAACGATGTCATGTAAGGTTAGCCCGGGCCGCTTCATCCCAACATACCGCAAGATGCAAAGTACACAAGAAGCAATCGACAATAAAAGCATCAACGCCCACAATGACCATTGTGTTCTACTCGTGCAACAGATCTACATATAGACACGGCTCTGATACCACTGTAGGGTTTCGTAGCATGGAAAACAAAAATTTTCTATCACATACAAACAAACAAGCCAAGATCTATCTACTAGATTGTAGCAACGAGTCGATGGAATAACTCACCCTCGAAGATTCCAAAGTGTTTAACGAGAGCGGATTCTCGTGGGTGATGTAGTCGTACTCTTTCCGATCTCAAGATCGCGTAGACGATCCTTCCGGCGCTGCGTTCCGACAGCGCTCCCGCAGTCGGTCACACGTTCGGTACTCGACGAAGACCTTCCTCTCCCTTGTTCCAGCAGGCAACGGAGGTACCGGAAGTACAACGGCGATTCCGGCAGCACAACGGCGTGGTACCGGAAGTAGAGGGGAGATCTCGCAGGGCTTCGCCTTAAGCCGGAGCGAGTATGGTGGAGTATGAGAGAGCTTTGGTGATCTAGGGTTTAGACACACCAATTAGAAGGCTCTAAACCGGAGGCTAGGGCAATTAGAAGCTCTAACTTGACGGCTTGGGAGAAATCCCTAGGCTGTGGCTAGGGTTTAGGTTTAGAGGAGAGGGACTTGTGTGTGCTAGGAGGGAGCCCTGCCCCTCCTTATATAGGTGGAGGGGCCGGCGGACAAGGGGAGGGAGTGGATTTACTCCCCAACTCGGCTTGGGTGGTGCGCCGGCTTGGGGAGGAGGACTCCCTCCCCAACTCGGTTTCCACCTCTTCTCCTCTTTTCCACTTTCCAAAACTTGCCGTTTGACTTTCAAACTAGCCGTTTGACTTTTCAATTTAGGATTTGAATAAACCCTTTATTTTGGACAGCGAATACACTTAGTACATGATGCAATCATTCCAACTTATAATGACACACTCATGTACCCCTTCCCCTCCGGAGTGCCGGACATTCCGGAACCCTCTAGAACATTCCCGATAAAAACACCGGAATCATTCCCGAACTCTGAAACGGGACTTTCCTTATATGAATCTTATTCTCCGGACCATTCCGGATCTCCTCGTGATATCCCGGATCCCATCCGAGACTCCGAACAACATTCGGTCTCTTTCTCATCATTCCATAACTACTCAAACAACGTCGAATCCTTAAGTGTGTCTCCCTACGGTTCGTGAATTATGCAGACATGATCGAGACACTTCTCCGAACAATAACCAATAGAGGAATCTAGAAATTCATATGGCTCCCACATATTTCTATGATTACTTTGCGATCGAATGAACCACTTACATACGATACCAATTTCCCTTTGTCTCACGATAGTTTACTTATCCGAGGTTATGATCGTCGGTATCTCTGCATACCTAGTTCAACCTCGTTACTGATAAGTACTCTTTTCTCGTTCCCGTGATATGTGATCCCTTGTGAGCCAGTCACATGCTTGCAAGCCAATTGGATGACATTTCACCGAGAGGGCCTAGAGTATATCTATCCGTCATATGGATGGACAAATCCCACTCTTGATCCATGTGTCTCAACCAATACTTTCCGAACACTCAATGCCACCTTTATAGCCACCCTGTTACGGTGTGGTGTTTGATGACATCAAAGCGTCCATCCGGTAAAGGTGATATGCATGATCTCATGGTCGAAGGAATTAGGTTACTATGTATCAGAAAGCATATAGCAATTGAACTATTGAAATGACTTGATCTTTATGCTACGCTTATCTATAGGAGTATGTCCATCATATCATTCTCCTAACAATATGATCTTGTTGTTAATAACATCTCAATGTTAAT
Source organism: Avena sativa (assembly GCA_916181665.1). Lineage (NCBI taxonomy): Eukaryota > Viridiplantae > Streptophyta > Magnoliopsida > Poales > Poaceae > Avena > Avena sativa. The sequence continues at coordinate 295,618,930 of OV702296.1, forward strand.
GATAGGGAAACCACAATCATCTATTAACCAACAAGCTAGTATTATATAGAGGCTTTACTAGGGACTTCAAATTAAGTTTACAAATCACACAAGTATTAATGTTTCCTTGTTAATACTATTATAGCATGAATGTAAACATTTATCATAAACACAAAGATATAATAATAACTACATTTATTATTGCCTCTAGGGCATATCTCCAACAATGATGTGCAAGCTAAAGGTGTGCAATATCTAGAAGATCTCGTGCTTAAAGCTTGCCATCCTCGGTGATCATGGATCGATGAAGACAAGGTCAATGTAAAGGTTTCCCCATGTTGTATGGGGGAGTAACTTGCAAGTCTTCATCAAGCAAGTGCGTACAAGAGCAATCAAGAAAGGTGTTCCATCTTGAGAAGGACAAGATCGTATACATCAAGATCAAGTGGAATATGCGCAAGGCAAAGGTATGATATTGATAGGGTTTCTTTCTTACCGGTCTCATGGTGTTAGTTGGGGAGACCGGTTTATAGGATAGACAACCGTACTATCAAGAGGGGCTCTCAAGTGAGTAACTCAATCATATCTTTCAAAGAGAGCTCAAACCTTTGCATACTTAGCATCATCCTTTCTTGGTTGATTATTTGGATCTTATCCATGTGAGGTTCTAGAGCTTGTGGTAATATTCATAACAAGCTCTAGTTCATCAAAAACGGATTTCCCTTTTATATCATATTGCGTTTTTTATCTTTGAGGTTTTACGGTTTCTCACCAAGAGAGGTATCTCACATTATAATACATGAAATGTTCTCTCTTGGTGGTATCCAATATTTCCACTTTTTGGTGGGTAGCCCTTGTTGTCCTCTTTCCAACAAAATTGGTTTCGGGTCAATCGGAGTTTCCAAACTCTAGATATCGCCATTTGAAGTTTGCCTCTTATTTGGTCCTGACCGGAGTCTCCGGTGTAGTCCAGAGTTTACGGATGTGTCTCTCGTGGTGATTCCAGAATCAGGGCTGGGACATACTGTATGGGGGTCCGGAGCCAGGTCCGGAGGCTACCCCGGAGTCTCCGGTGTTTCCTCAGTCCAGAATCTCCGGTGTTGGAAGACCGAAGTCTCTGGTCTTGTTGGGTCTTGTATGGCCCAGGTCATTCAGATGGGCGGTCCGGAGGCTGGTCCGGAGGTTGGGCCGGAATCTCCGGTGTAGACCGGAGTCTCCGGTCTGACTTTTCCCCAACGGGCAGAAAACGGTCAGAAATCTGTGGGCCTATAAAAAGGGGCCCTTCTTCCCTAATGCAATAGCTCGAGTTTTACAGGCTTTCTCCTCCATTCTTGACCCTCTTGAGCTTTCCCCCCCTTCAATCCCTCCCTTGATTCTTGCATATACTTTAGGGATTTGAAAGAGGAGATCTAGATCTACAATCCCACCAATCCATCTCTCCTCTAAGTGAGGGGAACATCTTGGGATCTAGATCTTGGAGTCTTTTGTGAATTTACTCCATTGTTCTTCCTCTCTTATTCCCCCACAAGCTTTTGTAGCTTTGGTGGAATTTGGGAGAGAAGGATTTGAGCACTACTTGTGTTCTTGCCATTTGCATTTGGTGCATCGGTTTGAGTTCTCGCCGGAGGATTTGGTGAGTGAAAGTTGAGAAGCTTTTTACTCTTGGGTTCTTGGAACCCTAGACGGTTTGTTGGTGTTGCAGGTTGTGTCCTTGGTGGCGTTTGTTGGGAGCCTCCAATTAAGTTGTGGAGAAATGCCCCAACCTTGTGAGAGGTTCCGGTTGCCACCGGCAAGTGCACCGATAGTGGAAGCGTGGATCGATCCCATTGGGGTGAGATTCACCGGAGAATAAGGGAGGCCTTTTGTGGCGTTGGTGGTTTGATACCACCCCCTCTCCAAAAGAGACGTACTCCATGCTGGGAGGAACTCGGTAAAATATCGGTGTCCCCGCGTGCCTCGGTTATCTCTATACCCGAGCTCTTTACTTATGCACTTTGCATTGTGATAGCCTTCCTGCTTGAAGTAATATATATCTTGCTATCACTTTGTTGCTTGTATTGATTAGCATAAGTTGTTGGTGCACATAGATGAACCTTAGTTGTTCTAGGTTGTGCTTAACAAAGTAAACATTAGTTTTATTCCGCCTTTGTTGAGCCACTCTAGGAAAAGTTTTAATCGCCTATTCACCCCCCCCTCTAGGCGACATCCGTATCCTTTCAATTGGTATCAGAGCCCGGTCTCTCATTTTAGACTTCACCGCCTTAAGAGTAAAGATGTCGGCTAGAGGATTAGTGCACAATGACATGTTCACATTCAATGGCACAAATTATGATATATGGAAAAATCGCATGCTCATTCATGTTCGGGACATGGACCCAAATTTGGAGCGTATTGTAGATATAGGTTTTTCTCCTCCAATGGATTTCAAAAATCTATCTAGTGAGGATGAGAAAAACTTATATCTCGACGCTCAAGCTTCTAATGTGCTTGTTAATGCTTTGAGCTATGTAGTTACATCTTCAATCATTCCTTTTTGGAGCACTCATGAGTTATGGACAAAACTTCAAGATAAATATGTTGTGTCCAACATTATTGAGGATGATTGTGTTGCTTCCACTTCCGGTCGAGATGAGTTCTCATCCTCTACCACTTCACCAACATGTGTCTTTTCACAAGGTAATGATATGGTGAGTGGTGATAGAAATTGCAATTTGGATAGTGTGCTTACTATTTGTAACCCTTCATCTCTATCTAGTTGCAATGATATATCTTTGGACCTTAACACTTCTAGCACTCAAAATTCCTCACATGCTTGTGTTAATAGTCCTTGCATATCATGTAGAAATGACTTGAATAAATCTCATGATGATATGCTCATGTTGTCTTGTTGCCATGATAAAAATGCTTCTATTTCCTCTAGTGCTTGTGTTGCTAACCATGTGGAGGAAAATGAAGATTCTATGGGCCAAGACAAGGTCTTGAAGAGAGCTACAAGTGCAATCTCATCATCACCTTCCTCCGGTTCTCACATGTGCCTTATGGCTAAGGGAACAAAGGTAACCTCTTTGAATCCCATTGTATCTCGTGATGATGATGAGGTTGAGAATGATAATGATGATTATAGAGGTAAGTATGATATTACCTCTATTAAGAAAAAGGGAGAGTTTGTCTATAGCGCTCTCTTCAAAAATAAAATTGCTTCCTCCAACTTTCTTGAAATCTTGAATTGTGCCATAGAAGGCAATGATCTTATTGAGGAGCAAGAGAACTTAATTGATGAAAAGTTTGCACTTGAGCGTGAGTATGCTAATGAAGTTGCACAACTAAAGGACTCCCTTGAAGAAGAACAAACCACCAAAGAATCTCTTGAGGAGACTTTTACTCTAGAATTATCTAGAGTAAAGGAATACCATGATAGAGAACTTGCGGTGGCTAACTCCTTCAAGATTAAAAATGATGAACTTAAATTTGCTTATACTAAACTTGTTGAGGATTTTAAGCACCTCGAAAATGGCTCTCGGGTCGTTAATAGGGAGCTCATCAAACTCACCGAGTCACATGAGCAACTTAAAGCTTCATATTTAAAAGAGCTTGACAAGTTGCCCTCACCTCTTGCTAATAATAATAATGCTTGTGCTACTAACTCTATTTCTTGTGAAGCATCTATTTTGAAGGAGAATGTTGAGCTAAAGGCTCAACTTGCTTTGCTAACTAGCAACTACGGGAAATTAGAAGAAAGTCATGTTAAGCTCTTAAGCTCACATGAGGATCTTCTAGTCTCCCATGGTAGACTAAAGTTAGCTCATGAGGCCATCATGTCAAAGGTAACATCTAGTGGGCCTCATATGGACATTAGCACTACATCTACTCCAAATGTTATATTGCCATGTGCTAGTCCTTGTAATTCATCCTCTCACAACCATGTTATATCTCGTGATGAATTACATTCCGTGCCTTGTTGCTCTAAGAATGTAGCATCTACTTCCTCTAGTACTTTTGTTGAACCTAACCATGTAGAGGAAATCAAAGAGCTCAAGGCTCAAGTCACTTCTTTGAAGAATGACTTGAAAAAGGGTCATCAAGGGAAGTCCGCACTCAACAAAATCTTGAGTGTGCAAAAATCCCCCAATGACAAGTGCGAGCTTGGATTCAATTCCAATGTCAAGAACAAGTCCACTATCAAGTTGAAGCACAAGGATAACAAGAAAAATGGCCAAGATCAAGTCAAGAATCCGGCAAACATTGTTTGCTTCAAGTGCAAGGAAGAAGGGCATCATGTCAAACATTGCCCATTAAAGAAGAAGTCCCTTGGCAAGAAGCAACAAGGGAAGCGGCCTCAAGCTCTACATCTTGTTAGAGATGGGCCTCCTCCCAAGAAGACTCAAGCTCTTCCTCAAGTTGTTTCTTCATCCAAAAAGAAATATGGCAAGAGTAGAACTTGCTACATATGCCGCGAGAAGGGGCACATTTCTTCCTCATGCACTATTGGTATCTCCTCATCCCATCCTATCTTGATTGATGATGCTTATTCACTTCGTAAGGATGAGGTTGGCAATGTGTTTGCCAAATTTGTTGGTGCTCGATGTGGGTTCAAGAAAAGAACCATTTGGGTTGCCAAGCCTATTGTGACTAACCTCTTAGGACCCAACTTGGTTGGGGACCAACAAGCCAAAACTTGATCAATAGGTATTTATGGAGGGCATTGAAGACTTGGTTACATTTTGAAGAATTGAGGGATCTTCATCAATTATTTGTGTCAAGCCAAGCCATTTGGATTATCATGATTATGTTATATATCCAATGATTCTCCTTGCGGTAACATATGCTTAACTCATTATATTGAAAGTTACTCACCCCCTTGTGCATGTGTTGGTTTTGTATCTTCCATGCTTTTGTACATGTTGCGATTTCCACTTAATTATCTTGAGGAATTAAGCATATATTTATGTATGATTAGGTGGCACTCCATGTATGTGTGTTTCTTGTGGTTGATCCTTTCTTGATTATATTTGATATCTTAATTGGCTCTTGTGAGAAATTAATGGATTATCCCATTTTGGGGGAGTGTTATGCTTGGGCATTCCACAATCCTAAAATTGTGTGTACATGAGGAATACCACCTAGTATTTATATTGGATTATTGTCTAGTCTCTATGTGGTATAATTCTCATGAGAAATTTAAGTTTTATAATGTCCATTAATTATATCTATTTGTATCCTTTTGCCTCGTGTTGGTTTTATGGTAGTATCACATTATGTGGGAGTCATATGCTTAGTGCATTATACAATCCTAGAAAATGTGAATATTCGAGGTTGTGTCACTTAAGAATTGATATTGATAATTATCTAGCACCTATGTGACACATTTGCTCATACAAGTTCCAATTTGCTTGAATGCCCTTATTGATCTTATTTTGGATCTTGTATATGAGAATGATTCTTGGTATGTGTTTCCTCATATTTAGATATATATATTTGCATGGAAATCATTTGCTTCAAGTTACTCTAATCACTAGTGATTGTGTGACTATTGGAAGCTACCAAGAATCTTGCTTGAAGTATCATGCTCAATTCTTATATTTAGTTATATGCTTCTTGTTGTGACTATGATCTTGGATATCCATGCAAGCTACCTTGGGAAAATTATTCCCAATATTTCTTGTCCTTGGACAATGAGTACTCAAGTTATGGTAGAATTTATTGATCATAGTCACTTTGGCCTTTGCTTAATCGTGTCCTATCTTTGGCCAAGTAAATGTTTTGTGTGCTCCCATTCCTTCCTTGCCTCTTATGAATCTTCTTATTTTATTGGTATTCTCGTGTGTTTTATTTAATGTAGGTAGTGGTGATGATCTCATTTGTGTGCATTTTGCATTCAAAAGCAAAATTCTATATAATGTACTACTTATGGGTGAGCTTTCCTATATTATCTAGAACAATCTTTTTATGCTTCCTTGTTTGATCCATATCGGGTTTTATGTGCTTGGAAGTTTGATCTTTTCGTTTTGGTATTTTTTGCCATCATGAAAAGTTTGGAGAGTTTGGTTTACTTGTTGGAACCTTACTCTTTTTGAGAGTTGGTTTTGTCTCATTCCTTGTTTCACACTTTGACCATTTTAGAATGAGATAAATCCTTGAGCATTTGTTTTTTATCTATCTTTTGCTCTTTGGCTTTTGCCTGGTTCATTTTTGAACTTATGCTCTTTCATGTGTTGAATTGGTTATTTGATACAGTTTGGACACCGCTTGTCTTGTCACACTCTTGTGTGTGCCAACTTGGTTTACTTGGTGTTTTTGTTCAAATTGTATCTCATTTTTGGTTCTTGAAAGCTTTATGCATGCATATTTACTATATGTTTATATTAAGGCATGTTTGCTTTCTTTGATCCAATATATAAGGGAAACTCCACCAATTCCCATCGGCTAAGTTGTGCATGAAATTCAATTTCATATCAATATGCACATAATTATGTGGAGTCTCTCCTATGTATTGTAGTTGCACTAACTACTTTGGACCCAATAAGTTTGGGGACCATTTTGTACTTAAATGTGTTTTAGGTACATTGGAGATAGATTGGATGTTTGTCTCCCAATTTTGAAGAATTGATGCATACATGAAAATTGGAGGCAAGCTATAGGATGATCAACGAATTCATATCCTCTACATCCTATCTATTATATCCCGGTAACAAGTATCTCTTCCTCATGCATATTTATATTGCTTCCAACCTTTTGTAGGTTGCATCTTGGCATGCTTTTTTGTTATTATATTTATTGATTGTATCTCTAGCCATGGTATTAATAGGACTCTCTATTGTATATGTGCATAAATTGAGATGAGTGCATATAATTGGGACTATACAAAATCATGCATATGATCCACCAATCCCAAATATGTCAATCTAGCGATTTTATTGCCTATCTTTTCCTCAACTTCTCTCATGTGCAATAGTGAAATTTTGCTAGTTGATTTCTCCTTGTGATACTTGTTGCCTTTCTCCATATATTCCAACTTTCTCCTCTTCCCCTGGTGATAGTTGTAATGTATAGGGTGTGTTGGTTGTTGAAGCTCATCGATGTACAATAAGATATTTGAGCCTTTTTGGCCATGCTTTCAAGAAAAATCTTATTGGTATTGTCATGACTTCATTTTGGATATCTTTCTCTATTGATTTTAAGTATCTACTTTGTGTGTACATGTTTCTTTGTGGATCAATATCTTTGCAAGATTGTCTACTTAGAAACTTATACACATGAAAGAGGTTACTCAATTTTTTCTTGATATCTTTATTGTTTCGTGTGTGTTGTATGGTCATACTAAGCAATATCATTCATTGAAGACTATGTGGATACACAATGATTATCCTTGTACTAGTCTTATAATATGCTTTGTCATGCATCTCACACATCCTTGTGGTTGAGCCCGCTAATATGTTGTCTCTTACTTATTGCTCAACCATTTGTATCTTGCAAATTTTATGCCTTGGTATTTGCTCATTTGCACTAAGCTGTTTTATAAGTAAAATAGAGGAAGTGAGGATTCCATGTTGTGCACATTGTATTCACATACAAAAACCTAATGTTGCACATACCTTGGGGAGCTTCCTAAATTTATTTATAGCATCACTTTGTGCTTATCATATTTGTTCTCTCATGCCTTGTATTGTTAGAATGGAGTTGGGGGAGTGAGGATTCCATATTTGTGCATTTATTTTTGTATTGAAATACGCCGGTTTTAAAGTATGCGCAAATCTTGGGGAGCTTCTCTATTTTATTTAAGCATTTATTTGATCTTTCATTTGTTGTGGTTTAAATACTTATGGGGGAGCAAGGATTCCATATTTGTGCATTATGTATTCCAATGCATTTATTTTAAATTGTGCACAAATCTTGGGGAGCTTCTCTATTTGTTATTTAAAACACTCATCTACTCGTATCATAATATCTTGTTGTTTTCATTTGGACTCATTTATTGGTTTCAATTGGTTTGTCGGATCTTGTGATTGCTTACATCATCTGTTGATGCTTCTTTTATTTTATTTCTTTTGGCAATTTTCGGATCCTCGATATAGTTCTACTCCCTCCCAAGTATTCATCATTGGATATGTGCGTAGGCACACCTTTGGAGGAATTATTACTATATTTGCCTTCTAGAACTTGTCACCCATTTCGGCAATCGATGCCAACGGGGGAGAAGTTTTAGAGGGTTTAAGGGAAGTTGGTTTATGCAATGAGTTTGTTCTTGTGCATTTGCCTCTCATGCTCTTGCATCTTTGTTGTTGCTTAGCATGTGGTATATATAGAGGAAAATCCACCAATGATAATGATTGGCAATATATGCACATAGATTGTTGGGGAGTTTGCTCTATATATGGTGGTGGTACCAATATCACATACTTTTGTAGTATTTGATATTGGTATTACCATTTTATTCATTAAAATTCCTTATATAAACCCTCTCAAAGGGATTGTCATCAATTACCAAAATGGGGGAGATTGAAAGAACATGTGGGCCCCATGTGTGGTTTTGGTAATTAATGACAATCTCTATGGACTAATGCTTGTATCAAGTTGTACGTGTAGGAATTGTCCATAGGCAATGCTTGAACCATTTGTTGGCTTCAAGGTTTGGAGAAGAAGTGAAGAGGATCATGTAGTGACCAAGGTGTTCAAAGAATGATCCACATATTGGTCATGTGAGAGTTAAACCTATGGCAAGTATGTCTTGAAGAATAAGATGGAGGAATATCTCTGGTGTATCTTCAAGGCATCAACATAATGAAGAAAAAAAGAAATGATGTGCAAGCTAAAGATGTGCAATATCTAGAAGATCTTATGCTTAAAGCTTGCCATCCTCGGTGATCATGGATCGATGAAGACAAGGTCAATGTAAAGGTTTCCCCATGTTGTATGGGGGAGTAACTTGCAAGTCTTCATCAAGCAAGTGCGTACAAGAGCAATCAAGAAAGGTGTTCCATCTTGAGAAGGACAAGATCGTATACATCAAGATCAAGTGGAATATGTGCAAGGCAAAGGTATGATATTGATAGGGTTTCTTTCTTACCGGTCTCGTGGTGTTAGTTGGGAAGAACGGTTTATAGGATAGACAACCGTACTATCAAGAGGGGCTCTCAAGTGAGTAACTCGATCATATCTTTTAAAGAGAGCTCAAACCTTTGCATACTTAGAATCATCCTTTCTTGGTTGATTATTTGGATCTTATCCATGTGAGGTTCTAGAGCTTGTGGTAATATTCATAACAAGCTCTAGTTCATCAAAAACGGATTTCCCTTTTATATCATATTGCGTTTTTTATCTTTGAGGTTTTACGGTTTCTCACCAAGAGAGGTATCTCACATTATAATACATGAAATGTTCTCTCTTGGTGGTATCCAATATTTCCACTTTTTGTTGGGTAGCCCTTGTTGTCCTCTTTCCAACAAAAATGGTTTCGGTTCAATCGGAGTTTCCAAACTCTAGATATCGCCATTTGAAGTTTGCCTCTTATTTGGTCCTGACCGGAGTCTCCGGTCTGTGTAGACCGGAGTCTCCGGTGTAGTCCGGAGTTTCCGGATGTGTCTCCGGTGGTGACTCCAGAATCAGGGCTGGGACATACTGTATGGGGGTCCGGAGCCAGGTTCGGAGGCTACCCCGGAGTCTCCGGTGTTTCCTCAGTCCGGAGTCTCCGGCGTTGGAAGACCGGAGTCTCCGGTCTTGTTGGGTCTTGTATGGCCTAGGTCATTCAGATGGGCGGTCTGGAGGCTGGTCCGGAGGTTGGGCCGGAATCTCCGGGTGTAGACCGGAGTCTCCGGTCTGACTTTTCCCCAACGGGCAGAAAACGGTCAGAAATTCGTGGGCCTATAAAAAGGGGCCCTTCTTCCCCAATGCAATAGCTCGAGTTTTACAGGCTTTCTCCTCCATTCTTGACCCTCTTGAGCTTGCCCCCCTTCAATCCCTCCCTTGATTCTTGCATATACTTTAGGGATTTGAAAGAGGAGATCTAGATCTACAATCCCACCAATCCATCTCTCCTCTAAGTGAGGGGAACATCTTGGGATCTAGATCTTGGAGTCTTTTGTGGATTTCCTCCATTATTCTTCCTCTCTTATTCCCCCACAAGCTTTTGTAGCTTTGATGGAATTTGGGAGAGAAGTATTTGAGCATTACTTGTGTTCTTGCCATTTGCATTTGGTGCATCGGTTTGAGTTCTCCCCGGAAGATTTGGTGAGTGAAAGTTGAGAAGCTTTTTACTCTTGGGTTCTTGGAACCCTATACGGTTTGTTGGTGTTGCAGGTTGTGTCCTTCGTGGCGTTTGTTGGGAGCCTCCAATTAAGTTGTGGAGAAGTGCCCCAACCTTGTGAGAGGTTCCGGTTGCCACCGACAAGTGCACCGATAGTGGAAGCGGATCGATCCCGTTGGGGTGAGATTCACCGGAGAATAAGGGAGGCCTTTTGTGGCGTTGGTGGTTTGATACCACCCCCTCTCCAAACGAGACGTACTCCATGTTGGGAGGAACTCGGTAAAATATCGGTGTCCCCGCGTGCCTCGGTTATCTCTATACCCGAGCTCTTTACTTATGCACTTTACATTGTGATAGCCTTCGTGCTTGAAGTAATATATATCTTGCTATCACTTTGTTGCTTGTATTTCTTAGCATAAGTTGTTGGTGCACATAGGTGAACCTTAGTTGTTCTAGGTTGTGCTTAACAAAGTAAACATTAGTTTTATTCTGCCTTTGCTGAGCCACTCTAGGAAAAGTTTTAATCGCCTATTCACCCCCCCTCTAGGCGACATCCGTATCCTTTCAACCATTAGCCTCTATGGTCATTTAGTCCTTGACTTGTAGTACCACTCTTTGCTTTGATTAGTTTGCTTTGTTGCATTGCATAATTATGACCATTATTGCTCTCTTAGTTGGTTGCTCCCAGTCTTTTGCTAGCCTCCACTTGTATGAGTAAGTTCTACTCATGCTTCCAACTCCAAGAAACCAAGTTATTCCAAGGTGTCCACTATAAACTCCTATGCATATCCAAGTATATTCTTGTTTTCAACTATCTTCCAATTAAAAACTATTTTGTTATGTGAAAACTTAGTAATTAAAGCCCTCATGAACTTGACGACACATTTTATTCTTTGCCCCTAATAAACTTGAACCATTGAGTCCACTTTGATGTATATGTTTGCACTTATAAGTTGGGATTAGCAGAACCGTGCTATCACGGGGAACGTTTTCAACATTGCACTTGTACTTTATGTACTCCGTTGATATCATGCTCTTTTGCTATGGATGTTACCGATGTGAAATGAAGTGGGAACTTGTAAGTCCATGGAGTTTGTATTCTGTGTTAGAGAAACGCCTGGGCTTTAGCCTAAGCCATGCCTAATCATGGTGGAAACTTGCAGCATCACCACCGTGACATCTATGAAGCATTCTTCTTATAAAAAAAGAGAGACACATTGAGAAAATAGGAAAGAGAAAAAAAAGCACCATATTCCCATGGTACATAAGAAGATTGCTAAGATGCTCATTGTCTGCTTGCCTTGTCATTTTGGTTATGGGAAAGCTCATATACCATGTCCAAGGGGTACCCCGTTGGCGGTTCTCAATGATATGCAAATACTTACAGTGGCAAGAACTTGCCTGGGCCCTAAGTTGAGTATCCATGAGGTGTAGCCCTCATAGTAAGGGACTTGAGATTGCCAACTTATACTTTGTCAAGCATATACTCCAGCTTTGCCACTTTAACCTTAACCACTTCAAGATGCTTATGATAGGGGCAATGAGGGCTGAAAGCTAACTAGTACCATAATTTTTGGAAGCTCTTTTTGAAATTTGTAATCCCTACTTCCTTTACAAAAAGGCCTTTCTTCCACCATTATTTGAGTCTCCACCTTCTACTTTTAGGCACCATTAATAGAGCATAGTTGTCATTCTGTATGCAGTGTTCCAAAGCTTATTAATTGATGCATATTGTGTTATTACTTGATCTTGTGCTACTTGTTTCTAGTCACCCTTGTGAACTTTGCAGGTGTCCTATGCATTATATTGATACTCTATGAGGGACAAGATGATTGCCACTATACTATGTTTTCTGCATGTGAAACAAATAAACGTTTTTCAATGCATACTATTCATGATCTTTGTTTGTAGCTTGCCATGTTGCATGCATAGTTACTATGTCCTATTGTTAGAACTCCATCTTTCATGCACATGTTTAGAGTTCTTTGATCCCAGCTTTCAATGCTTGCAAATGGTTGGATCTTTATTGTGAGGGTGCATGTCACCTAAAAAAATATTCTTTTTATCACTTACCTACTCGAGGACGAGCAGGAGTTAAGATTGGGGATGTTGATACGTTGGAAACGTATCTATCATTTTTGATGCTCCATGCTTGTTTAGTATCTACTTTGCTTTACTTGTCTACACTTTGAGGTGCTTTTTACATGTTTTCTGGTACTAACCTATTAACAAGTTGCAACAGTGCCAGATGCCTGTTTTCTGCTGTTTTTGGTTTCAGAAAAGTTAGTAAAGAAATATTCTCGGAATTGGACGGGACGAAGGACAAAGTCAATAACTTTCCGTGGGGAACAAGAAGTCTAGAGGAGAGCCTGAGGGGCCGGCCAGAGGGGCCAGACCCCCCAGGCGCGGGTGGGCTCTAGCCCGCGTCTGGCTAGGGTTTGGCCGCCTTGGCGACCGCCTCGGTCTCCCCCTTTGCATATAAGAAGCCCCCGATGCAGAAACTCTCAGTACCTGATCAATATTCCACGAAACCGTCTGTAGCCGCCGCCACCATCGTCCCTAGATGGGGGGATCTGAAGCTCTTCCCGGCACCCTGCCGGAGGGGAGATCATCCCGGAGGCCTTCTCTCCGGTATGATTTGTGAGTAGCTCCACCTTGGAATATGGGTCCATGTAGTAGCTAGATGGTTGTATCTCCTCCTTTGTGCTTTCATGTATAGATCTTGTGAGCTCTGTTCATGATCAAGATCTAATCTATTTGTAATCATGCATGTTGTGTTTGCGGGGATCCGATGGATATTGAGATTATTATGTTAGTTTGATTAATGGTTATATCTTTATGATTCTATCATGTCTGTGTTGTTTGTGATCTTGTATGATCTCCGTTGCTAGTGGTTATCTTGGCCAAGTAGTTGCTAGTGACTCCAAGAGGGAGTATTTATGCTCGATGATGGGTTCATACCTCTAGTTTCTAAGGGAAGTGACAATAATCTCTTCGGTTGTAGATGTGATGTTGCTACTAGGGAGAAAACAACGGTCTCTTGTTCATGGAACATGTGGACTATTTACCTTACACATTTTGCTTAAAGCAGTTGTCTGTTGCTTGCAACTTAATACTGAAGGGGGTTCGGATGATAACCTGAAGGTGGACTTCTAGTCATAGATGCAGTTGGATTACGGTCTATGTATATTATTGTATTGCCCAATCAACCTCATAGGATCTTTCTGGCTAGTAATTGCATTGCTATGCCTTGCTCAGTTCCTGTCAATTGCTTCATTATAATTTGTTTATCCTTCATGCCATGTTGTTTATCTAAGGAGAGCACCTCTAGTGAACTATGGACCCCGGTCCAATCTTTCCCATTGATACATCTTCCACTGTTACTTGTTTACTTGCTGCAAACCATTACCTTCCACACCATACGTTTAATCCTTTGTCACAGGAAATCGGTGAGCTTGACAACCTCACTGATTCGTTGGGACAGAGTCTTGAGTTTGTGTTGTGCAGGTCTCCACGTTGCTTCCAACACCTGTGTGACGTTTCCTTCCTTCTTCTGGTTCGATAACCTCGGTTTCTACTGAGGAAAATCTTGTTGTTGTACTCTTCATATCTTGCTCTTGGGGTTTCCAACGAAGCACTCTTCCTCCTTGTTGAGTGTAGCATCAGTGGGCGGTGGGTGGAGATCCTAGTAGCGATGGACCGCGCTCACCCTGCGCCGACGAGGTCGCGAGAGCACCATGGCTAGACTCACCTTTTCCTTTGCAAGACAATCAATGTAGGAAACCTTCTCCTTGCGGAGGCAAGCAAGCGGCAACCGAATCCTTGAAGCGAAACCAACGGGAGTAGGCGACATGGACTCACAGATGGATCCTGGAGGCTAGGCGCAACTGTCGGCGAGTGTGGCGGTGACAGTGGTTGCGTCGATCGTAGCTCGTCACATGTCGTGACCTTAGCGACTGCAGCACCGAACTTTGAGAGGGGCCGCGAGAGGACGCTGAGGGGGATCCGGATCTGGTCAGGGTGGAGACAAAGGAGGCTTGTGCCAATAGATCAGCGAGGTGGCAACACATGGTCCCTGTACGCGGCCATGGTCGCGGGACGTTGGTGGTTAGATTGTGGTCGTGTGGGTCATTTTAGTTCATTGCAAATCTCTCAAAAAATCTTCGACGCACGATTTCGTTGGCGGTTTCCTTAGAGAACGGCCATAGTCGTCGTTGCCGAGGACGCAAACGACTCCTGCAGCGAGGAGGAGCACTCCGACAAGGAGAACCAGCTCTATCGCGAGGTCGTGCGCCACTCTCGAAAAAGCGTGCATCTAGCACAAGGTGAAACGCCACTGCCTCGCACGCCTGCATGAGCAAGATGATCTGGCCGAGGCGATGCGCTTTTCGGTCCAGAAGCCCTCGTGGCGGCAACTCTGGATTTTTGGTATCTGCTAGAGTTGCTCTAGAGTTGGTGAACCCCAGCAAGCTGGTCTAAACTAAAAACTTTGTTTTTCTATTTTTTTCCTTGCATAAAAAACGGCATGTGTGCCTTATATGTCTAAAAGAAAAGGAAAAAACTCCACGTTTGCAACTCGTTGATGTCACGTAAAGAGTTCAAGAGCTGCATATGCGAGTTTGAAATGCTTATTGAATTGAGTGGTGGCGAAGTGCAAACCAGTTGCGTCACACACACACACACACACACACACACACACACACACACACACACACACACACACACACACACACACACACACACACACACACACACACGAGAATTTAATAGGCTAGCTGCTGCATGTGCTCATTGTCCAGATCCTGTAGAACTGCATTCCTCTGCAATTCTTTACCACATATCCCTATCCTTGCGGTGGGAAAGATGATCCGAAACGAACACCCGCTCGCAGCATGGCCCAGACTGCCGACCAGTAAACCGGTACCGAAAAATCCGAGCGCAGAAGAACAAGGGCCCCGTCCCATCCGTCGGCCCGGGATATGAGATGAGAATTGGATTCCCCGTCGCGATCGGCACCCACGCGCCGCCGTCCCCCCTGGTAAACAAGCTCTGTCTGTCGCCCACGCCACGCCGTCCACGAGATAAAAACCCCCACGTCCCCCGGTGCCCCCCGACGCGGGCAGCGCGCCGAAGTCCACAGCGACGAGACGGGCGCGCGCCGGTGCCGCGGCGACGCGCACACCTGGCACTGCCAGAGAAAATATCAGCCGCTTCTTCCCCTCCCAGCTCTCGCTTTCCATGATTGGATTGACGCCGCCGAAAGACCCCGATCGGAATAAATACCCAGTTCCAGGCCTACCGCAGGGGGAGGGAAGTCAGTCGGTCGGTCAGTAGTCGGGCGACGAGAGAAAAATATAAAAATTCTGGGGCGAGGTGGGCGGGGGCTGGGGCTGGGATTGGTCGGCGCCAGCGCGCCCGCGCACCCGCCCCAACGTGGTGTGCTGATTCCGTCCCACCATTTCCCGGGCCCCTCATGTCCCCTTCTCCTCCCTTCCTCCCTCCTTCTCCCACCTCGACCACCTCCCTCCTTTCCCCTCTCCCTCTCTGCTCTGCTCTCGCTTGGGATCGTGATCCCGTTAGCTAGCTGGCTACGCAGGCTCGCGAGCAGGCGTTGGCGGATCGGATGGGCGTGGCCTCTCCCGCGCGTTCCCACCCGGCGGCGCGCTGCCGATGAGCTAAGCTTCTCCGCATCCCGGCCTCCCGCGAGCTCAGGTACGTCTCCTGCCACCTGCTTCCCTCCGTTCGCTCGGTTTACTTGCTCAGCAGAGCTTCGTGTTACAGAATTGCTGTGACTGCTTGTGCGTGCCCAGCTGAGCTAGAATTCGACTGCTTTTCGGGTCCTCATGCTTTGATCCGTCTTAGACTGGACGGTGTCTCCGGTGGAAATTCGACGATGATTCTCAACAGTAGCCTTTCTGTCCGCCTTTTTTGCGAGTTGTGGTGGGCTACTGCCTACCTACCCGGGGCTCTTTTCGGTAGATACATAACTGTAACTTTTTCCTAGGTAACTTTTCAGGAACATGTTCAAAAAAGATGCTGCTGTTTATTTTACTGATGCACATAATAGATGCTTAAGCGATGTGACGGAAAGGGTCATCTTTCTATAGGAGTAGAAATGCTAATTCTGTCACGCGGACAAGGCAAAGGCATCCATGCACTAGAAACTCTGCTGTTGTCTCCCTGCCACACGCTAGAATTTTCACACACCGCGCACTCAGGAAGTAAAAGTTATCCTTCTAAAAAAGAAAGTTATGGCTTGCATTATTTATGATGGTATCAAAATGGCCATATGGCTTGTACCAAGATTGCATCTGGCTGGAATTTATTTGCATGGCGTATGACAGCTTTCTCCGTTTGGTTTCAGGTCATCTGGAGCGCAGTTTTGGGTCTTCTGAGCTATTCTGGTAAAGCCTTGAGATGGCCAGTGCAGAGACAAGCAATGGGGACACCCAGAGGTGTGCACATTTCCAATATGGCTCTACCTTAATTTTGTTCAAATAGGAAGTGCTTCAATGCTTTCCCCAGACACTGAAAAGCACATTAAAATGAGAGCTTGATTTGCCACCGCACAATGCACCATTTATTCCATTATTATTGCAAGATCTGTGCAATTCATTTTCAGGAAATTTGAATACAGGTACTTGATATGTGATGGTGGCCTAACTATTATTTTTTCTGTGATCAGGGGGGATACCCTTCCAAATGGAGACGTCTATGTGGGCAACTTCGACGGCTTAGTTCCTCATGGAATGGGCAAGTATATGTGGACAGATGGAGCCCTTTATGATGGCGAGTGGGATAAAAGCAAGATGACTGGGAGAGGAATAATCCAGTGGCCTTCAGGCGCGTCCTATGAAGGTGACTTCCGTGGAGGCTTCATCGACGGAACAGGCACTTTCAAGGGAGTTGACGGCTCCGTTTATAAAGGTTCTTGGAGGATGAACAAAAAGCAGGGAATGGGGACAATGGTCTATTCTAACTCTGACATGTATGAAGGCTTGTGGAACGAGGGTTTACCAGATGGATTTGGTAAGTATACATGGGCTGCTGGTAACATCTACATTGGAATCTGGAGATCAGGTAACATGAACGGCAGAGGCATAATGCAATGGATAAATGGCGATACTCTTGACTGTAATTGGCTCAATGGGTTGGCTCATGGGAAAGGTTATTGCAAATACGCATCAGGAGCATGTTACATCGGTACATGGGATAGGGGAGTCAAGGATGGTCATGGCATATATTATCAGCCAGGAAGTAAAATCCCTTGTAACCTTTCTGAGTGTGCAACAAATAATGATGGTACAGGTGCTTCAAGTTCCAGTAACGTGAAGACCAAAATTGGACTATTATTTTTATTGCAAAATATGTGCAACACACGGGGACTACGTAGGTTCTTTCATCGTCCCAAGCGCATTTCAAATGGTACAACACCAATTTTCTATGATGATTCCCGAAACCACTTATCACAAGATTTATGCAATAAATCCTTGTCAAGTAATGAGCGTTTACAAGACAGTGATGTTCACAAGGATCTGGTCTATGAACGGGAATATGTACAAGGAGTGCTTATCTTGGAACATCCAAAAGGCAAAGATTCAGGAATGTTGGACAGTGGTGAAACCCAGGAGAATACCTGGCAAAAACAAGCTAGAGGGCCAATGGAGACTATTTACAAGGGCCACAGGAGCTATTTTCTAATGCTCAATTTGCAACTCGGTATCAGGTGAGCACTGAATAACATCAATGTATTGCTACTTTCTGTGTCATCTGAATTCAGACGCATGAATTTTGTATCTTCCTTATCTATTCTATATAGTGCATATATCTGTTTAGGACTTGTGCACCAGCATTCATTGAGATCAGTGGTGAACCTTGGATCAACAATTAGGAGTACTAACACTGAAAGATGCACGAATATAGCAATTTAGGAAGGTCATTTTTGAAGGTTAATTACTAATCTTAGATATCATTACCAATCCGACGCAATTGCCAAAATGTTAGAGGCTACGACTGTCCAAGGCCCACCTTGGCCCCTCCGTCACAGATTAAGCTGTGCTGTTAATACATACAAATGAAGCAAAGCTATGTAAGTAGGACTGAGTACTTGTATATTGCAGACACCAAATACTTATTTAATACCTCAAGTATTGAATTACTACCTGAAATATTGGAATTCAGTTCAGTAGTGAAGGAAATTAGCAAGCAGTTATAGTATTTTGTTATTAGAGTCTTAAAAACAATGAGGCCAATGTTAGCACCATAATCGATATGATTCATGTTGTATAAATGAAAATTTATCTTTGAGGAAGAAAATGTAATAAGCCATCACATGCTACATTTCCTTGGCACATTTTTCCAGCAGTGCTCTATTTTTATGCCAATATCCATTAAACATCCTTTTACTTCCACCGATTTGCTGTCTATCCTGATTATTTTAGCTATTAGATAGTTCATTACTCATATTTATCAGAACCAGCGCCATTAGTTTGGTGGTGTTTTTTCTATTGGGGTGTGTTCATAGTGACAGTCATTTCTACTAGCTGACCACAGAAAATGCTGCTTCTCAGGTATACTGTGGGTAAAATCACCCCTGTACCTTTACGTGAAGTTCGTTCAAATGATTTTGGACCTAGAGCACGGATAAGAATGTACTTCCCTTGTGAGGGCTCGCAGTATACACCTCCACACTGCTCCGTCAATTTCTTTTGGAAAGACTACTGTCCTATGGTCTTCCGGTATGTCTCTTTCTAATTTGCTTATTGTACAAGAATTTAAAATTTCATAATGTAGTCCTATTATTCATTCTGATTGGATATTAAAACTATGGCTCACCCATCCATAGTAACCTAAATACTAGGATGTGCAACTGACCGTAGAAAATGGTGGAGTTAATTTGAACAAATAGTTCATCATCTGTACAAAAAGAAGCAGAATTTGATGGTCGGACACACTGTTTCTTTAAGTGCATAATGCTAAATCGCGAACAGATGAGTTTTTATCGTTCCATAAACTAGCAAGAAACTCCTTTTAAAACATTCATGAAGTATCCTTAGAAAAACATTCACCAAGTATTGTGACTGATCTGAAGTAGGAGTCACAGCATAAGAGCGGCGCTCAAGCTGTAGTGTATGCCAAGAGTAATACTTGGAAATATGTAGCATGTTTCCTAATTCAATTATTATTTATTTATTTAGTGGTACTGGTACAAAATTTGTACAAGCAGTGCCAGATGATACAGGCTGCACAGAAAATTGCATCAACCCTGATCCTTGATAGTCTCTTCTGCTTAGTTTTTTTATTTTCTCCATAGCTAGTTATTTTCTAAGTATAACAATTTTTTTGCAGGAACCTTCGGGAAATGTTTCATATTGATGCTGCAGATTACATGATGTCTATATGTGGGGGTGATAGTCTAAAGGAGCTTTCTTCGCCTGGGAAAAGTGGCAGTATTTTCTATCTTTCCCAGGACGAACGATTTGTCATAAAAACACTGAGAAAAAGTGAACTGAAGGTATGGCTCTCAAGATAGCTTATGAGAGTGTAGTTTTTCTGTTTATCACGTGGATGAATCATCATTACATTTACAACCAGGACAATGAATAAAATGAGCTTTACCAAAAATAAAACTGACTTAATATCTTTGTCGAGTGATAAGATATGCCTACTGCAGATTGGTTTGACGTAATACGTCCTGCAGATACTGTTGAAGATGCTCCCAAAATATTACAATCATGTCAAAGCTTACGATAATACTCTCATTACGAAATTTTTTGGCGTGCACAGGATTACTCTAAAGGCTGGAAAAAAGGTACATGGTCAAATCTTTGGTGCACTATTGTTGTTTAGCTCATGTGCATTTCCGTAGTTATTGTCATCTATGGTGCTTTTGTAGGTCCGTTTTGTTGTGATGGGTAACATGTTCTGCACTGAGCTGCGAATTCATCGTAAGTACGACTTAAAGGGCTCTACACAAGGCCGGTCAACAAGAAAGCAAAAAATTAACGAGAACACAACATTAAAGGATCTTGACCTATCACATACTTTTCATGTTGACAAACCATGGAGGGAGGCGCTTTTCAGGTTGGATGTTCTTTTATTCATTGATCTGTATCTATTCAATTCTAGTGCCAAGTTGATGATAAATGCAGACTGCTAACTACTACTTGCGCAACGATTTTCAGGCAGATAGCTCTTGATTCTATGTTCCTGGAATCTCAATCTATTATCGACTATAGCATGCTATTGGGAATCCATTTCAGAGCTCCCCAGCACTTGAAAGCTGCCATGTCCCACCAGAACACCCTTGAAAGCAGTGGAATTTCATCTGCTATGGATGGTATGGAAGTTGAAACAAATATCTAAGATTGCAAACTTGTGTGCTCTATTCTGTTTCATAGCTTCGTGGTATTGGCAGGATTGCCTAAGAGCAACATCTTGTCTTTTTCACCTTAACTAGGTGCCGTTCCACCGCCTTATGAGGATACAAGTTCTTCAAAAGGATTTCTACTAGTGGCTCATGAACCAGGTACGACAGTAGGTGGTTCCCACATTAGAGGAAGCATGGTCAGAGCATCGGAAGGTGGTTACGAAGAAGTTGACCTTGTTTTGCCAGGCACCGGAAGGTAGGTTTTCTTGTCTTTGCACTGAACACCGTGACATTTGTCCATTATAACTAATATTTGAGTAGCATTTGCATAACAATGATGGATTGGTTTTATTTCACGTTCGGAAAACAAATTCAACACATCCATAGAACTAGAAACAAAACATTGTAGAACATGCATGTGAGTTCTATGAAGTTATATTCTCTGATTCCTTTTCTGATAGCAAAGTCATCATTGTTATTAACCTTAACCAAGATAAAATATGTTTCCTTTTTCTGATTCTTGCATAATCTATATTCAGGTTCCGCGTGCAGTTAGGGGTGAATATGCCAGCTCAAGCTCGGAAATTGCTAGAGATCACGGACCCAGTTGAGGAGTACGATGTTGTACTCTACCTGGGTATCATAGACATCCTCCAGGAGTACAATGTGTCCAAAAGAGTAGAACATGCAGTCAAATCACTCAAGTTCGATCCTCTTTCGATATCATCTGTTGATCCAAATTTGTACTCGAAACGATTTGTCAGTTTCTTGGAGAGGGTCTTCCCTGAGCAAGACTAGATAGAGAGGCCACAAACAGTAAATAGAGTAATACTACATATTTTTGTTTTTTCCTGTAAATTATTCCCAACTGGAATTACTCAACAGTCAACATGGTTCCTGTGCAGCTCCAAATTCTTGCTTTATCATGCACCACCAAGTGCCTATGATCTTAGGATGACAAATGGCCACAGGATTGATGATTGCACTTATCGATGAAAGCTAGTAGACACACAATTTTCAGAGCTAAAAGCAGAGTACTTAGAGATAACAAATACAATATTGAAAACTGGAAAATATGTATATGGCCTCAACAGCAATCCGCTCACAGCATTCTGAATGACAAAAACCCAACAACAATACACATACAAGCAGTCACAACAGAAGGGCAGCTACAATGATACAGAATCGCAATTCCTAAGTGACTACCTTGCAAAAAACTGGCCTATTGTGCATCGTCAGGCACTGGAGCAACATCAGTAGCCTCTTCAGACGGCTTGATTGGGTCCTCGTTGATGCCAAGGACTTCATCCATCAGGTAATCCTCAGCAGCCATGTCGTCCACATCTTCATCATCATCGTTGCCACCGTCAGGGATAGGCCGAGCCTTTGGACCATGCTCCGCCCTGTGCGTGTCCAGCTCCTTATCCATTTCCTGCATGTTAGCGGGGGCGTTCCCCCTACGAGCGTTCCGGGCATTCTGGATTCTTTCCAGCTGCCTCTCAACATTAGACAGATATTGCTCCTCAACTTGTTTCTGAAATTGGTTCAGCTCAGCCCTGCGTTCAGACTTCCATTCCTCGAATACCTGCAATAGATCAACAGGAATATAAATTCATCAAAAAATGATAGATCTGCAAGACAATTAGTGACTAAATAAATAAACCGTTTGTCTTGTAATGATAAGGTGCCCCCAGGAAACTTGCAAACTTGACACTAATAAGTTTATGTGATACTCTTAATCAATAGTATGTTATATTTGGGAAGAACAGAAAAAGTTATGGCCTGCTTGGTAAGGTTGCTATGAGCTATGTTCCATCATGCTTGTGAAGTGTGCCAAAAGTCCAAGTGAAGACTTAAGGAGCAGTGCTCTACCTTCACCTCCAATGAGCTTACAATAAAGCTACTATAGCTCAGAAAATCACAAAGCCATTAAAAGAATAAAGTGAAGTTTCCAGGACTAGCCAGGTTATCAGCTAGAAGCTCATTATTGTAGTTCCCCGGACTAGCCCAAGTTTTTAGTGAACAGGAACTCTTACCAATCCAGGCTCGCGTTCTTACTTTCCTCCCATAAATGTTTCATGGGGAATTTCAGAACTCATTGATCCGTTTAGCATTCATCAGAAAGGCTACAGTGAGGTACCCTAGTGGCTGACCTTGTAGATAATCTAATATGGAAAAGAGCACACAGGCAGCACAGTAGCAAACACAATTCAAACTATAGCTGACATTTTCATTGCGTTCATACCAGAAGTGCCTCAACTTCCAAGTATGTTCAATCACCCTTCAAAAATGTACAAATTATTAAGCTTTTGGAGTTAATTGACAAAGGGAAGAACCTACCTTTTCCTTGGCCTGCTCAACAATAGCTGGATCATCACTTAGTGGTTTGACTGGCATGTAATAAATAGCTGGTTCAGCTTTTGTCCTGCCAAACACAAATGGAGTCATAAAAGGATCAAGCATACTCTAATGAATAGGTGTAGAAAACCCTATAGGCATCAAACATCAAGATTTGCGTACAATCAGAAACGCATCTTCCCTCAATTTAATTGTCAATATGGATACTTTTGGACCAGGAATAAAAATAACCTGCAGCATGCACAAATAAGAACAGACTAATCAGGACAGAAACTGGAATTTGCAACTACACAGATAAGCAGCACAACAGAAGGAAAAAGGACCTTGATCAGATCAATTTCAAAGTGAAGCTTGAAGAACAAAGCAAAGCGATGGAGTTACCTTAAGAAATTGGACAGCTTTTTGTGATGCTCAGTCCACTGTAGGTACAACAGCTCCAACCTCTTCTCTTCTGCCTTAGCAGCTACTCGAGCACGAAGTGTCTAAGAAAGAGCATGTAAGGATTAAATCATTGCAATACAATCACGTCAAGTTTAAATGTGTAAAGTTATTAAACACAGATGGATATGCCACATAAAACTGCACAGGAGATTACCATATCACGCCTACGCTTCTCTGCTGCTTGCTCCCGCTCTTGCTGTCGCAATCTTTCGCTGTCCTCACGAGCCTTTTGATCAGCCTACATTCAACCAATCATTTCATTATTACCTGATAATATTGAGGAGCTAATATTGAGAATATAATCAAAGCTATATGACCTTCTATGAGACACAGAAACTTTCAAGAGAAAACACTAAACCATGTTCAGTGGCGGTGCCAGAGTACTAACCCTGTGGGGTCAGAGACATGATTATGGACAGTTTTTACTCAGTCCTTTTGTACCTTTTACAGGAATGCACATGCGTAAGAGGTTTTGCTAAAAAAATTGTGGGTCAGCTGAACCCATGGCTTGTATGTTGATTCATCACTACTATGTTTCCTCGAAAGAACACTAAGTTCCTAGAAATTGGAAAAAATCATCAACCTCCATCAGCTCTTAAGTTGAGTTAAGAGTATTTACAGAATTGCTTAGAATGGAAACTCAAACCCATGATAAATTTTCTATTAATTAGAGTCTCCTACCCCATAGCCCCCTTATGGGAAGAGTTCCATGTATATGATAAGTACATGGTGCAGCAGTGCAGTACATGCAATGCACACACATCACATGTAAAGCAAAGATAACCAAATAAGTAAACCATAGATAGAGAAAAAAAACTATGTGGACATAAGAACGCAACAATAACGTCCAAAATAAAAACAAAGTAAATTAAAATAAAATCATGAAATAGAAATTGAACGAAGGTCAAGACCGAAACAAACAACTGCAGGCCACCTGAGTTAATTTCTGTAATACCAGCCTAGAGGCTTCCAGATGGGACCTGGCCCATAGGCACAACTAGGCAATTTCCAAAAGTACATCCATATATGAAAATAGCTCATGCATAATATAGATAGGTACCTTCTGCTGAGCTTCTGATCTACGCATAAAAGCCTCTGAATTGGACAATTTTTTGTTCTCTTGCTGAAATTTCTGCATTGGCAAGCATCAGGAGGAATCAAGAAGGGGATAAACTGGAATATTCACAAAGTTGAACACAACAAAATATCTACACAGATGGATTATGGTATCAGTAGTGAATATAAAATGTGCAGACAAGTACAGCCATGCCTAATCTAGTATGGAAAACTAGGAATGAACCCATTTGCCAAACCAGTAGATAAATTATCGAGGGTTATGGGATAAAAGAAGTCGGGATTTGATGCTGAAAGATTACAAACTAATTTGGAGAACTGCTATATCTATGAAAGAAGCACAAAACTACCCGTCCATAGCCAAATGGGCAAAAGCATTTTCTGCGTGCTGCCAAAGTTGTAGGACAAAAATAGAACCTCGAGGATGAAACTTCGCTTACTTCAATTAAATTGTTACCCAACGCCATGTTAATTTAAGATGCTAAGTAATACAATACAGTGCTAAATGCTAACCAATCAAGAAATACTGAAATAAAAGGAATTATCACGAGTAGACGAATTTGTTACCTCTAGCGTGCCAACAAGAAGCTTCCCTAGCATTCTCTTGTTCCTCCTCACCAAGCTCTGGTCCTCTTCCTTGGGAAACTGCCTTGGGAGAGGTTCCGGCAGCGCATTATCAAGCTCCTGCAACCAAACACGAGACCATATAAGCAACCTCCCCTCCAAAAGCACAGGCGACCACAAGCAGAAACACTATCTCCTCAAGACTCGTGATCCCCTTACTCACCCTCCTTGACACCCACTGGGTCCCATCCCTCCTGAGCCCACCATTACTGGCTCCCCTCCTCTCAGCGCCTTCAGCAGCAACTGAACCATCCTCACGCCCCTCTGCCGCCGCATTATTCGCACCATCCTCCTTAGCTTGAGCGGCATCCACCTCCGTGCATCAGGCAAAACAGAGAGAAAACGTTAGGGTAATTGACAAACTAATTAGCCAGAAAACAGATTGACGAAATAAAAAACGAGGGCTCGTACTTTAACGACGGCAGAAAGAAGCCGGCGCTTCGGCTCAGGCTGGTCCACCGGTTCCGGAGCCTACATCAGAAACACGCGGAATAATAAGAATTGCGTAGAAACGGGGAGGGGGAACTCGGAGGAGATGCAAGCGAGAACGCACGGGTCTCTGGAAGCCGCGGAGCGGGCGGGGACCGCCGGGGCCGGTGGGGGGAGCCCCGCGTCGAAGGCCGCGGGGGTCGCGCAGGCGCTCGCTGATCTGCGAGAGGGGAGGAGAGCACGGGAACAAACAGGTCAGGGGAGATGCCGAGAGAGAGAAAAGGCTACGGAAGGTTTGCGACAGGGTAGGAGGGAGACGGAGGGACCTCGCGGTGCTGGCGCTGGAGCTCTTGGAGCTCGCGGCGGATGTCCTCGGCCGTCTTCTCCGTCGCGGTGGCCATCGTCGGCGGGGAAGGAGGGTTTGGCTGCGCGGGGATGGGGGGCGGACGCGTTCGGCGGTTCGGGGTTTGGGTGCCCTCGACTTCTAGGATGCAGAGCCTGGCTGGGAGTTGATCTCCGCCGTTGGATCCTTGCGTGGTCGATGGGCAGGTCGGATGTTGCGGTCGGGTCAGGTCAGTACGCTAGGTGCGATTGTTCCAGATGTATGTACTCGAGATTTTTCTTTCTTTGTGGTTGTATTTGGCGCTGCAATTTTTAGTGTTGTTTGTGTCCAACATTATTAAAAGTGACCATGTGATTTAACTTGGTTGTCGTGTGCAGATAAGTACAAACACAAGCCAGCTTTGGACCAATCATGTCCATACATGCATTTGAAATGCTTATCGACTCCATTTCGAAAAAGAATGTCTATTGACATACAGACATGAAAGTGCATCTTAGTAAGATACAATATTAAGACCATGGGACCCCTTACTAGGGTTCCTACCTCTCGTTGCCGCTGCCCCTGATCTGCCTCTCCTCCTGTGTTCTTCAGGCCGTGGAGACGCGGTGGATCCCGATCCTTATTGACGGGAGGGCTCTATTTCTTGATGTTCTTTTCAGTTTGATTAGGTTTATGTCCTATTCAAGGAGGTGTGGCAAATGCGGCTCCTTGAAGATGGAATAAAGTCCTCCTCTTTGACCCATGTCCTAGCGATGTGCCTAGCGTTGTTGGAAGTGTGTGGAGGTGTGTCTATGGCGGTTCTCACTAGTTTTGATTGGTGTTCTTTCAGATCTACTTTTCTCTTTTTTGGTGACGGTTACTACTCTTATGCGATAGTCCTTTCGGGACTTAGCATGAAGACTTCCCGTCTATCCACTACAACAACCCCACTACGACAAACTTTGCACGACTAGTGAGGGATTGGCGAGGACGGCAGCGTGCCTTCGGCTTGCTCGAGTGCTTGTAGTCGTCGCTAGGTGATCCAAGGACCTACTTGTAATCTTTATTTTGTATTGGATTTTCTTGTACTAATGTTGAATTTTATGAATAAATGGTGGACTTTTGTAAAAAAAAGTAAGATACAATTGTACAAGTATATGCATGATCATTGTGCAACCATAAAATATGTTATATATGAGGCTTATATCTGCATTAACTTGCATAAGGCTACTCGATACGCCTACGCTACTATTGAATCATATACATAATATTTATTTCATTTTGATAATAAAATTACACTACGAGAAATCCCAAATAATTCATTTTACCCACCACACCTTAAACACCAACACTAACATTTAGAGCAACATGTCATCTTTATCCATGCTACAATATATATACAAGTCATGTATATATATTGTCAGTTGAAAAATCAATACAACTGACATAGATGGAGCAAGTATCGAAGAGTTCATATAGTAATAGAACCATGTATGTGATGCATCAATTAATTGTGTTGGAATTGTAGGCATCGGGAAGAAAGCAACTAGTGCCTAAATGCACAAGTGAAATTGCTTGTTGCATTTGCGTAGTTTTACGAGCAGTAGTGTAAACAAGCCTAGATGAATTGTAGTCTAGACCTTCTTTATAGAACATGGATCTTCAAATTTGGTGAGAATAAGAGACTAATTGGCAACATCCAATGAAGAAGACACTATTTGAATCCCTGACACAGAACACAACAAAGGGATTCTCAGTGATGCTTGGAATCATCGGTTGTATGCATCGAGCATAAAAGAATTGTCAATTTGCTTGACAAGAAATATACAAAGGCCTAAAGAGCATGCACTATGGTACTTGAGGCGGTGGCAGATAAAAATATGTGCATTTGACATTGCTTTTTTTGGGTATGGCGAGATCTCGTAATAACATCAATATGCTGCTGTGCTCGAATATGTTCGCTAGACTTGTTGAAGGCTATGCTCTGTTGCTAAACTTTGAGATCAATGGCCACCAGTACACCAAGGGATACTACCTAGCGGATGGCATCTAACCAAAATGTTCAACATTTGTGAACACGATCTCTAACCCTATTGTGGGGGGAAATCTTGGTTTCCTTAGTGCTAGAAGGCTTGTAAGAAAGATATCGAGCGAATATTTGGTGTGCTCTAAACTCGATTTGCTATTGTTTCCTTAGTACCCTCGCTCTTACATGGTCAAAGGACCAGAAATGGGAGGTCATGAATGCATGTGTGATCATGGATAACATGATCATTGAGAGCGAGTGAGGAAACCTAGTGATTAACAATCAAGTGTATCACTAGCAGGGTTCTCTTGCGGATGTTGATTACTAGTTGTCGGTCGCATTTGCTGCTTTCCCTGCCACGTGTCAAGAAATTCGAGATGCAAATACTCCTCGCCAACTCCAAGACGTTCTGGTACAACATTTGTAGATGCTCAAAGAAAAACCTAGTTTTAGGTGTTTTAAATTGTGGTTCAAAACTTATAAAATTACTATTATCTCGTTGAGATTGCTTTGTTGAATTTGTTAAAATTTTATTTATTGATATTGAATGCTCGATCGAAACTATGCTTTTATTATTTGTGAATAAAAAAATGCTATGGGGCCGTATGGAAGCATGGCTTGGGCGACGCGCCCCGACACCCCGTACCGACGCAAAAACAACAGCCGCCAGAGTCGCTACGGAGTATGCTTGGAGATGCTCTTACGCATCAAGCATGTGCACGAAATACATCAATGCACCATTTTGCATGTTACTTCGTATTTCCTGCTCGAAACTGCTTGCGATTTTTGTTGTTGTTTGTGCCAAACATTATTAAAGTGACCATGTGCTTTAAATGTGATGTCATGTGCGGACAAATACAAACATGAACCAGCTTTGGACCAATCATGTCCAGACACACATTTGAAATGCTTATTGACTCCATTTTGAAAAAGAATGTTTATTAACATAGAAACATGAAGTGCATCCATGAAATACTTAGCAAGATACATTTTTAATATCACACGGCCCTTTGCCACCATTCCTACCTCCTTTGGTGCTGCCGCTGATCTGCCTTGCCTCTTGTGGCCTTCGGGCCATGGAGGCGCCTAGATCCCGGTCTTTGTCGACGGGAGGGCTCCAATTTTTATGTTCTTTTTAGTTTGGTTATGTTCTATCCTACCTAGGATGGCGTGGTAGAGGCGGCTCCGTGAATATGGAATAAAGTCCTCATCTAACCCATGTCTCGGCGGTGCATCTAGCGTTGTCGGAGAGCATGTGGATGTGTGTCTCCAGCGGTTCTTGCTGGTTTTGATTGGTGTTCCTTCCGATTTACGCTTCTCTTCATCAGCGACAGTTGATGCCCCTGTGCGCTAGTTATTTGGGGTCTTAGCACGATAACTTCATGTACGTCTACTACGATAAACTTTGCACGACTCTAGTGAGGGAGGGCAAGGATGGTGACGCGCATTTGGCTCACTCAAGTGCTTGTAGTCATCATTAGGTGGTCCAATGACCTATTTATAATCTTTATTATTTTTGGATTTTCTTGTACTGATGTTGACTTTTTTGAATAAATCGGTGGGCTTTTCGCAAAAAAGTAAGATAAATTGTACAAGTATATGTAGGATTGCCATGCAACCATGAAATATGTGATATATGAGCGTATATCTGCATTAACTTGCATATGGCTACTTGATACGCCCATGCTACTATTGAACCATATCCATAATATTTATTTCATTTTGATACTGAAATTATAATACAAGAAATCCCAAGAGTATTCATTTTACCCACCACACCTTATACACCAACACTAACATTTAGAGCAACATGTCCTCTTTATCGATCCTTCAGTATATATACAAGTCATTTCCAAGCTGTCTATTAGTATATACACGCCCACTCTATGATGTGTGTAGTGGAAAAATCACTACAAGTGATATAGATGGAGCAAGTATTGAATACAGTAATAAAACCATGTATGTGGAATGTGGTGTATCGAGTCATTTTGTTGGAATTTTTGTTGGAATTGTAGACACTGGGAAAGAAGTAGCTAGTGTGCCTAGATACACAAGAGAAATTGCTTGTCTGCATGTGTCTAATTTCATCAGCAGCAGTGTAAACAAGCCCCGATAAAT
Source organism: Avena sativa (assembly GCA_916181665.1). Classification (NCBI taxonomy): domain Eukaryota; kingdom Viridiplantae; phylum Streptophyta; class Magnoliopsida; order Poales; family Poaceae; genus Avena; species Avena sativa. The sequence continues at coordinate 295,648,910 of OV702296.1, forward strand.
TGCAGTCTGGACCTTCTTCGGAGAACTTAATTAGATCTTTAAATCTGCTCGGATGAACAGACGAATTGGCACTTCGTGAGCTGCTTGTTGCGGCTCGCCATCCTAGGACTGGTTCCTGCACACCTTGTTGTACCGATGTCCTCGTGGGTCTTGTACGACCCTTCATTACCTTTTCTTGACCCTGTCGGCCACCTAGGAAGGGTTCCTGCACATCTTGAATAAACATCTTTTATTCACACTACTTTGTATTCTAATTGCAGCATTTGATAGTTTCTTTTTGCTAATTTGCATAAATTGGAAATAATACATAACATCTACTTTATATTTTAACTACTTATTAGAAGCACACCTTGTTTTGTCCGTTGCTTAAATATGTGAATGTTTATAAAATATGTATTCTGTATATACGAGTTGTAGAACAGATCCTTCGAGGCCTCTCAATAATTATCGTGCATATTTTATTTTGATTGTCGTTAGGAAACATTAAATATATTACATATTTAGCTGGGTTTTTCAGTGAACAATAAGTCAATAACTATACTCGAAAAGTTCCTGTTTAAACCTTTTACATGCTAAAAAAAGTAGGGGAGTTCCACCTATTTTATTTGGAGAACAATCAAAATTAGACTGAAGTATAAAAGCACATCGATTTTTTCTTGTTATACCATTTTGTATTCAAAAAAGAAGAAATGCCTATATAGCACGACTCGCCCGTGCTTCAGAAGCATCACGCGATGCCAGTTCCTCATGATCCAGCACTTGGCGCACGGGCTCACACCACATGAAGCCATGATCATGAAATGAACAAAGTTATTTACCGAAGGAGCTGTTTATATGCCATCTTGTTTTACAAATTAACTTTGGAAAATTAAGTATAATCACTTGTTATTTCTTGGTATTTTTATTTAGATAACAACGTGTTGGCAACCCCACAACATCATCTTCCACGCCACATGTTGCCATGACATATTCGGCAATGGAGGCCAATGGTTGTTGAGCTCCAAAGTGCTAAAGTTGGACATGCACAAGCCAGAAGCATAGGTGTTGACTATGTCGTGTGCTCTATGTCGGCGAGCATTAGGCAAGCGGTGGCACGCCGTCGAATTTTCTTAAGGGCAGAGTGGCCACATGCAGCTTGACGATGCCCTTGCCTTCAAGGTGCAATGCACCCAAGATGCGCGCATGAGAAAAGTGCACGTATAATATGCTCTGTTCATCCCTTCTTTATTTATTGACTCGTTTTTAAGAAAAATCTTTATTGACTTAGCGACACTAGGTGGACCCATGAAATATTAAGTTAGTAAGATAGAACCATATAATTATATGTAGGATTGTCATGCATCCATGGAATATGTGATATATGAGACTTATATCCGCATTAATTTGCACCCCATCTATACTAAAATGTAGTGTATGTTAATTTTTTCAAAAGTCAAATGATGTGAAATTTGACAAGGTATGTTAAAAGTATAACAACACCTACAACATCAAATAAATATAATGCAAAAGTATATTTCATTATATAAATATTGATTTGATGTTGTAAGTGTTCATATATTTTTCAACGTATTCGGTCAAACATTTTACATTGTTTATCTTTAAAAAACTAAGATGCGCTACATTTTCCATAGAGAGAGAATGCAAGTACTTTTATATGACAATGCTACTATTGAACTGTATCCCTAATATTTATTTCATTTTGATAAGAAGTTGTACTATGAGGAAACCCAAAGAATTTAGTCTACCACACCTTATACACCAACATTAGCATTTATAGCAACATGTTCTCTCTAACAATCATTCAATATATATATACAAGTATCACTTAAAAAACTATACAATTCATATCCAAGTTGTATATTAGTATATACACATCCACTCTACGATATGTATTGTTTAAAGATCAAAACAACAAACATAGATGGATCAATCATTGGGTCCTACATGCAACAATAATATAACCCCCCGTATATGGTGCATGTAGGATTTCTATTCATTTTGTTGAAATTGTAGGCAATGGGAAAGAACTTGTATCCAATTGAAGTGAAGTTGCCTGGCTGCATGCATGTATTGTGTCAAACTGAAGTGAGGTTACCTGCCTGCATGCATGTTGTTTGACAAGCAGTAGGGTATATAATATGCAAGGTGATGGACCTTCTTTAGAGAACATACATTCTAGAATCTTCTAAGAGGAATCCCAAGTCCGGCACTGTGGATGCTTGTCGAAGAGTCGCCATTCTACTAATATTGTATGTTTTGTTCCAGACTTTGCGTCAGCCTTGTACCCTTTGCTACCTTTGTTGACTGGCCTATAGATATCTTATATATACATGATAACACTAATTATGTTCTAATTGTAGTATTTGATAGTTTTATTTTGCTAGATTGACAAAGAACGGAAATAATCCATAAAATTTGCAGCTTTGTTTTTTGCTTTAAAACACCACTTTAGATTTTAACTACTTTTTTTTGACATAAAAGATTCTAACTAATTAGGGCATGCCCAATGCAATGTGCTTATGTAGCGCTTAAAAAACAAAATAAACATTAGAAAATAAGAAAACCCACTTAAGTGCCAACTGGTCCAGCGCACCACACTAAGCATATACTTCTCACACCGCAGGCAAAAGCAGTCAACAAGCATTGGCGCAAGTTCTTGCATTGACGCCACGAGCGACATCGGGATTCCAGCTCTCAACTTACATGAATAATATTGTGGTGCCTATAGGGGTTGTACATGCTCTACATGTTATTTTGTCTATACTAGTTTTTTTGTTTTGCGGAAAGTCTATACCAATTAGTAGAACATATCCTCTCAATAATTATCATGCATACTTATTTTGATTGTTGTTACTTGTATTAAATATATTTTAATATCATGTTGGTCATTTTGAGTGAACAATGATCATACTCAAAAAGTTCTTATAACTACTAAAAAAAGTAGTGGAATTCCATATACTTTGTTTGGAGAACAATCATCTATCATGCAACAACCAAAACTCATCTTGGGTTCCATTCCTCTCGTCAGCGACATTGCTAGTCCACTTCGCCTCCGATGGACTTGAGGTATTGGAGGTATGGCAAACCACGACCTCCCGTTGGTGGGAGGTTTTCTGTTCTTTGTTTCGCATCTTTTCAGTGCCTTCTTCAGGATGTTGAGATGATGGCTATGTCCTGAAGTTAGAATAAGACCCTCCCCGTTCTATCCCAGCTTCGCTGGTGCATCTAGATCTAACGGAGGGCGCATCGAGTCGTGTGTCATGAGATCAACCAGGACCTGGTCGTTTTTTTGTGTTCATTGGTGTGATATCAGGTCGGTATCTTATGATCTACGGTTGTCATCATTGGAGATGGTTGTTGCTTTTGTGTTCTGGTCCTTTCCGGCCTTAGCTCGATGTCTTTTCGTCTTCCTGCTACAACAAACTCTATTACGACAAGCTTTGCACGACTCTGGTGATGGGGGGGTTGAGGATGGCAGCGCCACTTTGCCTCACTCTATTGATTGTAGATGTTGCTAGGTGGTCCAATGACCTGTTTTTTAATTAATTTTGAGTCTCCCTGTATTGATGTTGATAACTTTTAATAGATCGGTGAAATTTCACAAAACAATCGTATTAAACTACAAAAACATATTATGTTTCTTCTTATTGTACCATTTTGTGTTAAACATATAATAATTAACCTGTATTTGTTCCCCCCTTTGAGCTAGTAGGTTTCTAAATTATAGAATTGATATATAAATTTATTATCTATCCTTATTGCAGTGACGGATCCACATTGTAGCTACAGGAGCCAACAGGATTTCTAGCAAAGCTTTCATATACGATTGTATTTTCTTATAAAACATCCAGAAAACTAGTAAAATATATATGTAATAATTGTTGCTCTGACCCCAAGATTTACCCGGCTCGGCTACAACTTTATTGGAGGATAAACAAAGTATTGTATATGATTATTTGTCTCTTGTTTTGGGGTTTAAAACATTTATTTACCACTGTAACTATTTACATACTATTCCCAGCTTTACAAAAAATGAGTTCTAATTAATTATTATTCCAATAACGACACCCCCTATATACATGGCCTCTTCAGGGAATGAGCTGTATGTCACTAACCCCACAACATCATATTCATGCCACATGTTGCCACGATAGCTTTCACGATGGTGATCGGTGGTTGCTAAAGCTGCGACATGCTGACATGCACATGCAAGAAGGAATAGGTGTCGAGGGGTCAGCCGCAACACATCCGCGTCTTGAATACAAATGACGACAAGATTTCTATGTTGACTACGTTATGGGATCCGAGCTGGCGAGCTCTGAAGGGAATATGCCCGAGAGGCAATAATAAAGTGGTTATTATCGTATTCCTTGTTTATGATAAATGTTTATTTTCCATGTTATAATTGTATTAATACGGAAACGTTAATACATGTGTGTTTAATAAACAAACAGAAAGTTCCTAGTTATGCCTCTCTCATAAACTAGCTCGTTGATTAATAAGATGATCAAGGTTTCCTGATCATGAACATTGGATGTTGTTAATAACGGGATCACAACATTAGTATAATGGTGTGATGAACATTCATCCGAAGTATAGCATTACGATCAAAGTCATTGAGTTTATATTGCTATAACAACTTACGAAGTGATCCTAATCCTTAGACCATGAGATCATGTCAATCACTAACACCGGAAGAGTTTCTTGATAACATCAAACGTCACACCGTAACATGGTGATTATAAAGATGGATTCAGAACTAATAAAGTGTTATGTTGAGGCTCATGGATCGAGAGTGGAATTTTTTCATCCCGATGACGGATAGATATACTCTGGGCCCTCTCGGTGATATCACATTGATTAGCTTGCAAGCAAGTGATTTGATCACTAGAATGTTATATCACGGAAACGAGAAAAGAGTACATGTCAGTAACGAGATCAAACTAGGTATGGAGATACCGATGATCGAATCTCGGACATGTAATATATCGCGAAACAAAAGGATTAAGATACTAGCGTAAAAGGTTCCGACGATCACAACAAAGTCATCGTTGAATGTGTGGGAGTCAGTATGGGTCTCCAGATCCCGCTTCTGATTATTGATCTGAGAGGGGGTCTCGATCATGTCCGTATTATTCGCGAACCGTAGGGTGACACACTTAAGAGACACCGACATCCAATTGGAGCAAATGTTTCATGCCGAAAGAATGAACAAGCGCAGGAATTTATTTCACTAGATACCGAAACAGGTTTTTGGGTGAAATTGCATAAAGTGGTTATGCATGTGAAATAGAATTCTAGCAAGGGGTTATTTGTGAATGTTTGTCATTAAAGTAATTGACAAAATTCTGAATAAAATAAAAGAGTTTTATTTAATGAGAGTTTGCATTAAATTTGGTGGAAATTTAATGGAAATTTGAGTGGGTTTTTGAGTGGAGAAAATTGAAGGGCCATTTTGTGAGTGGAGTGTCCACCCACATGAATGAGGGAGAGGTGGGGGCACCCTCCATGGCCGGTGGCCATGCCCCCTTGGGCTGCCCCCTCCCCTATATAAGGAGCCCCTCCTCTCACTTCTCACACACACCTCCTCGTGAAGGATCTCTCTCCCCCTCTAGAATTTATCCCTCATGGTCTCGGACTAGCGAGATACATGTTCCCAGTGGCTATTCGGCAAGAAAGAGTTGTGCTTCCGCTGCATCGCTGGAGCGAGGAGGCGGAGGTTGCTCGGTGCCTCGAACGTGTGTGCGAGCACGGATGCGCTGCTGTTTTACGGCGCTAGGACTTCCTCTCGATCTTGAGATTGGCAAGAGATCGTCTACATCAACCACGAGTTTGGACTCGTTAAGCTTTGTCGGTCTTCAAGGGTATGTTCTCTACGGATGTACATCCGCCTGTTGTTTGTATCTAGTAGATAGATCTTGGTACATAGTTGTTCCCATCGCAGGAAGTTTTTTGTTTTCTATGCTGCGAACCCTACAGTGGTATCAGAGCCGGATCTATGCGTAGATACTTTGCACGGATAGTGCACATATGAATATGTGGGCGATGATGATCATTTTATTGCTTCTTAGTTGTACTTTGGATATTGGTGGCATAGTGGGATGAAGCGGCCCGGACAAACTTTACATGTCCTCGCACATGAGACCTGTTCCACGCTTGATATGCAACTAGTTTTGCATAAGTGACTAGCGGGTGTCTGTCTCTCCTACTATAGTCAATATCTAATTTGCAACGAGTTGTCAACAATTTGGTTATCCTCGTTGTGGTTCATGTTCGTAGGTAAGAACGGTTCTATCTCGAAAGCCCTAAGCCACGTAAAACTTGCAATGGATAAATTAGAGGCGTCTAGTTTAGAAGTATGAGATGATACTCTTACAACACACATAGCGTGTAAACTCCATAGACCTTGGATTTACACATAAAGGTATGATAGTGATCATACCACGGTGCACATGATGGAGATCATATGCGGGAACCATATCATTTCACTTATAAACATGTGATGTTTGATTGCATCTTATATTGCTTGTTTGGCGTTTTATTAGCATAATAAGATGATCCCTCATTTAGATATCAAGATAAGAATGTGTTCTTCCTTAAGTATGCACCGACAATGTTTCGTCGCTTCAAGACATCATGTGATGATCGGGTGTACTTGAAACCACGAGCATATCTCGGGTGTAAGATAGTTACACACGCGAATACTAAGGTTCTTACTTGGCGAACCTAGCATGTACAGACATGGCCTCGGAACACGAACCAAAAGGTTAAGCATGAGTCATATGTTTTGATATGATGACCATATGGATGCTCGCCTTTGAAGCTATACCGACTCATGTGATGATCGGACTTGGTGTAGTGGATTTGGTTCATGTAATCACCAAAAAGACACGAGGGATGTCATTTTTGAGTGGGAGTTTATTTCTAATTTGGATTAGTAGAACTCAATTTATCATAAATTAAATCAAAGTGAATTTGCATAATTTGTTGTAGTCATTGGCATTCGTTCACCACCTTATGCATAGTTGTAATTGAGATAATAGAACTATAGAATTCTGGATATATACTTTACGAACTGGTATCGTATTGTGTTGAGTGTCAATCTAAAGTTTAAAGTCCTATTGCAAACTTTCAGCAAACTCTGTTTACTCCTTAAAATTTAATAATTGGTATTAAATCGAGAGTAACAATTCCAGTGTTAGTATCTTAAGTATCATGTTTGCCTCCATGATTCTTGATTGTTTTAATATCAAGTTTATCTAGGAGCTGAAAGAATTGTTTCAGAAACCATCATGTGTGGCAGATATAACGATACCTGAAACAATTTTTTGGTTGCAATATGATAGAGTATAATATATGTTCTCATATTGGATGAGAATTTACAAAGGTTGGAGATGCTAGACATCCTAATCATCCAAAAGGGTTTTGGAAAGTAATGTTATACTCACTTTTCGCCTTTATAAGCTATAGTAGCTTGATCATGAAAGTCGTCATGATAAGGATGAATAGAAGATGTATGTAAAGTATTTACTACACTAAAAGATTACTAAAGAATGGATTTTGAAAGAATACCGATCATTTTGATGATGGTGATCTACTTCAAATTGCAAGTCCAAAGGTATTATTATTTGAATATACACGCTTTGGACTATGTGTCATGTATATGGTGCCACTTTTGATGTTGATAGATTCTTTTAAAAAGAAAAAGGAAATGCTGAAAGAGAATCTATAAAATATATTTGGCAGAAAAGAAAAGACTGGAAATATCCAACTTTGGTATATGGATGATATACATGTTATGGTTGTATTCTTTGCTTGTTAAGCAATGTGGTTCTTGATTATTGGATACCGAATTGGTTGGTATGAAATTTCATACGGAACAACGCAATTCATAAACCACAATGGCCTAAGTAACTAGCAAGAGAATATGTGATGATGTTCATCGAAAACAAAAAACCGTTGTTTGTATTTCTTGTTGACATCAAAGCTTGACTTCAAGATTTGTTTTAATAATTGTTATTTGAATCAGGTATTATGAGAACAAAGGTTGTTAAAATAATTACCGTATTCCATATAATATGGATGATTTACAAATCTAGTTGGAGAAATCACATCCATAAAACCTAATGCTAAAATGTCGCAAGACAAATGATTGAAAGATCACTTACGAAGTGATATCGCCGTTTAAATTATATTGGAAAGAAAACATGAAGAATCTCCATATTCATGGATTTTTGGAGTCTTTGATTTGATCAAGTGACGCTTGTGAGACTTTCCTCGGGATAATTAAAACTTCGTTCAAAGGCCAAAGAAGAACGAATGACTAAAATATTGGAATTTATACATATCGATGTATGTAGTCCATTATGTATAGTCGTAAGCGATGGATTTAATCTTCATATGATTTCTCCGGAAATTTGAGTGAATGTTCACTTAATGAGAAAGAAGTATGAAATATTTGAAAATGTTCAAATACTTTCAAGATGAAGTGGAAAATCATTGTAACAAGAAAATAAATGGTTTCTGATTTTATCATATGGGATTTATTTGAGTTACAAGTGTAACAAAAAAAATGAATTATGATTTTATCATAAAAGGGATTTATTTGAGTTACAAGTTTAGTAAAACACCTAGATTTACATCTCACGAAACACCATAGGAATATGGAGTGTTTGAGATTTGTAATGAAACCTTGTTTAACATGGTTGGATCAAAGGTGTTATTGATAAAACTGCCATTATGTTTTAAAAGATTAAAGCTTTAGAGACTTACGCTTTTACACTGAAAAGAGCCCCATCTTGATCCGTTGAAATGACACCATGGAAGTTATGGTTTGGGGTAAAACCCAAGTTGTCATTTCTTAAATTTTGGTATGCTAAACATAAGTAAGATGTTTACAACCTAAGTCGGATAAGCATGTCTTTGTAGGTTATTTCGAATAACAATTGGTTATTCCTCCATAACACCAAGGACAAAAGGGTTTGTCGCTTGAAACATGAAGTTTCTTGAAGAAGGAATTTTTCATAAATGTTAAGTGGGAGGACAATAGAACTTTGATAAGGTTAACGAACCTTAGCTAAATGTGCTGAGTTGCGCAGCGCCGGAAATGGTTCTGGAGGCTGCCATAATGCTCATAGCTTATGTGCCTCAAAGGTTGCGGTCACGGAGGTCTAAAGTTCCTATTGAACCAAGAAGGTTGGATAAACAATCAAATGATTGAGATTTGAGAGTAAATCATTATTGTTTGACAATGATGAACCGACTACAAAGAAGCGATGCTGGGCCCTGACTCCGTCAAATGGCTTGAAGCCATAAAATCCGTGATAGTTCCATACACGAGAAATCAAGTTTTGAACTTGGAAGACCCTCCGGAAAGGTGTAAGAACCGATCGGTCGTATTTGGATCTGTAAAGAAACAGACATGGATGTTTCACATCTATGAAATAGTCGACATGTCGTAAAGTATTTTACGACAATGTTCAAGGAGTTGACTATGACAAGATTTGATCTTTCATAGGGATATTTAGTCTGGACGGATTAAAGTAGCAACCACTACATATAATTTGTTATATGGTAGATGAATAAACAAAACAAAGTTCTTCTAATAGAATGGTTACCTAGGACGTGTACATGACACGATCCAAAGGGTTTTGTTAATTCAAAGGATGCTAAAAAGGGCATGCAAACTTCAATGGTCAAAGTAAGCATCGCGGAGTTGGAATTTTCATCGTGATGAAAAGACTTTTCATCAGGAGACGATGAAGATGCTTGCATTTGCAAGAAATTAAGTGGGAGCGCTAAGACATATTTCTAATACATTATGTGAAGGACATCTTGTTGATTAGAAATGATGTATCTTTTATTGACAAAGGTTAAGAATTTCATTTCTATGAAAAACTTAGGCAAAACCCGAATATTTAGCATGAATATATATAGTGGATAGACTGTGACGCTAATATGGTTGTGCCAAACATACATATATGAGATATTGAAGGAGTTCAATATAGAAACAACAAGAATCGGTTCTTGTCGCATGGAAAGGAATTGAATCAAGATTCAAGTGTATTGACACTTGATAAGTGAAACAAGATTCAAGTGCTTTGACACTTGATGAGTGAAATCACAAGGATGTTTTGATCAATCATACCATGATATGTACACATCCAGATATGTCCTATGCTCTAAGTGTTATGAGCATATACCAGAATGAATCATAAAATGATCATTGGACGATAGTGAGGATATTCTTATGATCTTTTGGAAGAACTAAGAATATATTTGTGTAGAGGTGATAAACAATTACAAATAGTTCATTATAAAGCGTTACATTGATACTAGGTTTGTCACAAGATACAAATTAAGTTTATCTCAATTTAAACTATGGGTGGCACAATATAATGGAAAGGAGATTCCATGATGGATTTAGATGAAATCCATAGTTAAGACATTATGATGAATACTACAACAAAAAGGCTAAGTATATGACTGCTATAGTAGCAGCAAAGGAGGGAATTTGTATCAAGTAGTTTGAAATCAAACTAAGGTGTGGTTCACAACGGGCTAACACTAAAGATATATTGTATGACAATAATATCGACATGTTTTAACCCCAAGGAACTAAAGGTCTCACCGAAAGACCAAATTTATACAATGCCATCTCATTGGAGAATGAGTGATGTGTGGAGACGCAAAGATATGCAAATACACACGGACCTGAAGCGTCAGATCCGTAGATTATGTTAACCACTTGCAATTGCGTATATGGAACACCAGAAAGCCATAGGTGTTCAATACGCAAAGTTTTCAAACTAGATTATTGTCTCTAGTGCAAGTGGGAGACTGAAGGGAATATACCCGAGAGGCAATAATAAAGTGGTTATTATCGTATTCCTTGTTTATGATAAATGTTTATTTTGCATGCTATAATTGTATTAATACGGAAACGTTAATACATGTGTGTTTAATAAACAAACAGAAAGTTCCTAGTTATGCCTCTCTCATAAACTAGCTCGTTGATTAATAAGATGATCAAGGTTTCCTGATCATGGACATTGGATGTTGTTAATAACGGGATCACAACATTAGTGTAATGGTGTGATGAACATTCATCCGAAGTATAGCATTACAATCAAAGTCATTGAGTTTATATTGCTATAACAACTTACGAAGTGATCCTAATCCTTAGACCATGAGATCATGTCAATCACTAACACCGGAAGAGTTTCTTGATAACATCAAACGTCACAGCGTAACAGGGTGATTATAAAGATGGATTCAGAACTAATAAAGTGTTATGTTGAGGCTCATGGATCGAGAGTGAAATTTGTTCATCCCGATGACGGATAGATATACTCTGGGCCCTCTCGGTGATATCACATTGATTAGCTTGCAAGCAAGTGATTTGATCACTAGAATGTTATATCACGGGAACAAGAAAAGAGTGCATGTCAGTAACGAGATTAAACTAGGTATGGAGATACCGATGATCGAATCTCGGACATGTAATATATATCGCGAAACAAAAGGATTAAGATACTAGCGTAAAAGGTTCCGACGATCACAAGAAAGTCATTGTTGAATGTGTGGGAGTCAGTATGGGTCTCCAGATCCCGCTTCTGATTATTGATCTGAGAGGGGTCTCGATCATGTCCGCATTATTCGCGAACCGTAGGGTGACACACTTAAGAGATACCGACATCCAATTGGAGCAAATGTTTCATGCCGAAAGAATGAACAAGCGCAGGAATTTATTTCACTAGATACCGAAACAGGTTTTCGGGTGAAATTGCATAAAGTGGTTATGCATGTGAAATAGAATTCTAGCAAGGGGTTATTTGTGAATGTTTGTCATTAAAGTAATTGAAAAAATTCTGAATAAAATAAAAGAGTTTTATTTAATGAGAGTTTGCATTAAATTTGGTGGAAATTTAATGGGAATTTGAGTGGGTTTTTGAGTGGAGAAAATTGAAGGGCCATTTTGTGAGTGGAGTGTCCACCCACATGAATGAGGGAGAGGTGGGGGCTCCCTCCATGGCCGGCGGCCATGCCCCCTCCCCTATATAAGGAGCCCCTCCTCTCACTTCTCACACACACCTCCTCGTGAAGGATCTCTCTCCCCCTCTAGAATTTATCCCCCATGGTCTCGGACTAGCGAGATACATGTTCCCAGTGGCTATTCGGCAAGAAAGAGTTGTGCTTCCGCTGCATCGCTGGAGCGAGGAGGCGGAGGTTGCTCGGTGCCTCGAACGTGTGTGCGAGCACGGATGCGCTGCTGTTTTGCGGCGCTAGGACTTCCTCTTGATCTTGAGATCGGCAAGAGATCGTCTACATCAACCACAAGTTTGGACTCGTTAAGATTTGTCGGTCTTCAAGGGTATGTTCTCTATGGATGTACATCCGCGCGTTGTTTGTATCTAATAGATAGATCTTGGTACATAGTTGTTCCCATCGTCGGAAATTTTTTGTTTTCTATGCTGCGAACTCTACAAGCTCCGACATGGAGACTTTAGTCATTTCGGTCATGTTGCCTGTCAAGGAACATAATTCACTGACATGCGTCGCTTCTAGCACAATACCGCCATAGCATTTGGGTGGCAGCGCGACGGGGATGTGATATGCCCGATCTAACACCCACGTGAGGATGAGAATCGTGTTCATTGGCACCCCGTGGATCACAAATATAGTGGGTGTTTGTAATGTGGCTCACATGTTTAAAATTAGAATTTTTTTGAGGAGGTGGAATGAAGAGGGGTGGATGAACCACCCAAGTGCATTTGTTGGTTTAGGTGCGGGATCACTTATGTGTCCCCAAAGTGCAGTCCATACAGAAGCAGAACCCTGCATCCAAGGCCTGACAACAACACTGAACTGACGCATGACACACGTTGAGATCGAGTCAGACTATCAGATGCCGGTGAGTGCTTTGCATAATGAGGAGTATCACCGATCACTGATCGGGGTGCTTATCAAGGATGTCAGGATGTTGGCTAGACTGAATTTTAGCTCTGTGACTTTCTTTCTTTGTCACCGTGAATGTAATAATGTTAGCCCATGCCACGCCATGGCGGCGATTGTCAATTTATGGCAAGAGATGTCCCGAGTGATGTAAGCTCTTGGTGTAGGGCGATGTTGCACGACCTATGATTAATGGAATTCCAGATTCCATGTAAAACAAAGAAACCTCTTTAATGGTAAATATAACGCCCATGTAATTCATTCTACGCAATCACACACACCTTGTACACCATCACTAACATTACGAACAATACCTTCGGTACATATATCAGTCATATACATGTCTATTAGTATATCCATATCCACTACCCATGATATGTGTATTTGAAAAGTCTTTAAAATAGATACAAATGGAACACATATTGGACAATCCATGTTTCAATTCATTTTTTTTTGAAATTGTAGGCACTAGGAGAACCAGATAATGTCTAAATCGACAAGCGAAATTGCTTGCCTACATTTTTCGATAAAACGTCCTATATTATTTAAAATATTTAAGCATTACACCTTGTCTCTACACTAATAGGATACACACAGCCGAAACAAGTCCAAGAATGAAAAAAGAAGTTTTCAAGGCAATACACATATCATCAGAACAATTCTAATACACCTAAGTTGATGGAGGTCATGCTGCCATTCATGTTGGGGATAAAATTATTTCTCGCCATGTCCTTCAACTGTGTAGACACCTCCGTAGACAAGTCTCAATTTTCTACACATTGTAGAGATGATCATAAACAGAGCGTACTATTGCACCGATAGATAATATATTTTTATCATTTTTATATAGCCAAAGCGATCGAATAACGATAACCACTCCCGCCCTAATAAGGATTCTGAACCTACGATCCACACCATGTAGCCAGTTTCCAAAGATATTGGCAACATTTCAAGATAGATACATGCTAGAAACTATTTTAATGACTGATCATATAGTGATAAGGTTTAATCTCGTCAATGCCCATTGTTATGATCTTGGGTTTTGGAGAAGATGGGGATGCTAGAGATCGCGGAACGGTTAGCAAACAAGCAACACGGGGACACGAGGTTTACCCAGGTTCAGGCCCCCGGAGGGAAAACCCTACTCCTGCTTGTCTGCTCTTGATTACGGCGGAACCGAAAGTTACAGGGGTGCACAGATACAATCTGGCGTGGAGGTGTATATGCGGTGGTATGAAGTGCCCTCCTCGTAGTGCCCTCCTAGCCCTTATATAGAAGTAGGCAGGTCCCGGGCACAGACCGAGTCGGTTACAGGTTTTAGGGTTTTTCCCTTTGAATATTCTATCTAATCTAGTCTTGCTTTCCAAGGACTCGAAGATGTCATGGGATTGGACCACCCAAAAGTCTTCATGGGTCGTGTATATGCTTGTGGGCCTTCCTTGGGCTGGACCAGGTATGCTAAGGTCGTGTAACCATTGGGTATAACCATGTCAGTAGCCCCCGAGTGTTCTGTCGAATCGTAGATTCGGCTGAGGACTTTTCAATCTTTCGGGTGCAGTTGTTTTTGGTCATCAAAGAATGGTTTTAGTGTGTAGGGATTGTTGATGCGTGTGCCTGACTCTCCCGACGGATCGGGGCCAGTTAACTATCTTAGGACAAAACAACACGATCTTCTTCAGATTCGAGTCCCTCGACTCGAAACTGGAACATATGCTGGCGTAATTCGACTCAGGCCGTTGAGGACTTACAGGAGTGAAATTCCAGTGATTTTCAAATAGTGTACCCAACGCGTCCGTCGGGATTTTCATCGCGCCTGTTGGCATGGATTATTACTAGCAGAACGCAGTCGTGTGCGTTGTCAGGCCATCAGATGGTATCTGTAGGTCTTATCTTTGCGCCACAGACGCAGCATCCGAATGTTTATCACTGTGGAGGTGTTTCGGGTGGCCAAAGAGGATGTTACTCATTTAGCGTTAACTGGGGCAAAGTTGCCGAAAAGTTTTCGCATGCCCATCCGAAGGATTGCAGTCGAAGAATTCATAGGGTGCGCGACCAGCGCTCCCTATGGGAGTAGCCCCCGAGTGTCTGTTCGAGTCGTAGACTCGAGCAGAGACTTTAATTCAGTCTTTCTTGACTTTTAGGTCCGTAGGACACAAATTTTTCGGATGCTTGAATCCATTCTCCCTATGGGAGTAGCCCCCGAGTCCGTAGTGGAGTCGTAGACTCGACGTAGGATTCGAAGAATAGTTCAATGGTGTAGTACTTTGATCGTTTTTTGGGTGCGCGGCCAGCGCTCCTGATAGGAGTAGCCCCCGAGTAGTTAGTCGAACCGTAGATTCGAGTGAGTACTTTTAGCTGTGTATCCGAAGAATTGTAACCGTTGCTAGTATATCCTTGATGACGTCATTGCTGACGATCGGTGACCTCAAGTGTCTGCGGCGCTAGAGATGACGTGACTGGACGAACATGGGTCCCACCTTCTGACTTTGAATTGACTGGTCACACGCAACGTGGAGATAATTAGGGCGTCGTCTCAATTTCCGTGCGTAGTGGACGGCGTGTGAGCGATGGTTCGCTGCTGTGCTGACACGTGGACGGTCGGATCTTGATGTTGGCTCTAGGGCTTCCCGATGGATGGTCACCGTGCGTCTTCTTCGTCCTTATAATAATTGGGGAAAAGTTTTGTTTATTTTTCACCACAGGCATTCTTGTTTCACTGCTTCCATCTTCGTGAGTTTTTCTCACCGCGCGCTGGACTCCGAGGCCGCTTGCTTGCACTTGTCAAGCACTTCTTGCATCTTCACCTGCTTCTTGTGCTCTTCGACTAGGAGCAGGTGGTACGCCATCAGTAGGTCCCATGAGGCACCTACAAGCATGATCTTGTTGCCTGTCACGGATTTGCGTGCTTGAGCCCATCCTTCCTCGCCGAGGTGGATGATCCGATTGGGATCGGTGTCCTCCTTGTTGGGCGGGGGGACTGGTTTCTCCTGTTCTCGCCGTTTCTACCCTGCGGGTTGGGTGGCGGGTTGTGCTCCTGATCCACGTTGCTCTGGATGACTGCGGCGCATTGGTAGTGCTCGTAGATTGGATCGCTGCTGCCGCAGCTTTCGGATCCGGAACCATAGGTCCCTTCCTCCGATGGTGGATCGCACAGATCTGAGTTGCAGCTGCTGCTATCATAGGACTCATCTGTCGATGGCGATGTGTGTAGCATGGGGTGTGGAGCCCATGAAGCGGGCCTGATCGATGGCAGGGGCACCCGCTCTAGGAGACGGAGAGTGCTGGTCTGCCCCACCTGGAAGCAGAAACTCCCGAACAGGATCTCGAGCCCGTCGCCAATGGGCTCGAAGTCCTTCAGGGTGGCTGGCGAGTGGGCGGTGAAGTCGAAAGCGCCGAAGAGGAGATGACTATCCGTCACCACGGAGTTGTAGATCGCTTTGGTTGGGACCGTCACGCACAATCAGCGTCCCAGTTCCCACAGACGGCGCCAATTGACGAGGTTTAATCTCGTCAATGCCCATTGTTATGAGCTTGGGTTTTGGAGAAGATGGGGATGCTGATATCGTGGAACGGTTAGCAAACAAGCAACACGGGGACACGAGGTTTACCTAGGTTCAGGCCCCCGGAGGTAAACCCTACTCCTGCTTGTCTGCTCTTGATTACGGCGGAACCGAAAGTTACAGGGATGCGCAGATGCAATCTGGCGTGGAGGTGTGTATGCGGTGGTATGAAGTGCCCTCCTAGCCCTTATATAGAAGTAGGCAGGTCCCGGACACAGACCGAGTCAGCTACAGGTTTTAGGGTTTGCCCCTTTGAATATTCTATCTAATCTAGTCTTGCTTTCCAAGGATCCGAAGACGTCATGGGCTTGGGCCATCCGAAAGTCTTTATGGGCTGTGTATATGCTTGTGGGCCTTTCTTGGGCTGGACCAGGTATGCTAAGGTCGTGTACCCGTTGGGTATAACCATGTCATATAGAACGAGAAAAATTATATTGGAAGAACAAATATTCAATTGACTTGTTATGATGACAAAATACACACTTTGAACTCCCATGTCAATTCCTCTTTACAAAGGTTATCTTTGGTGGTGATGACTACTTGAAGGATATACCAAGGGATTTTTCATGTTATTTTCAACCGACACTTCTGGCTGGGTCATTGCTCTATACATAGAATCTATAGAGTTGGAAATTATCATGTAGATTCCTATGAAATCCGTCGCCCGTGGCAGTAATTGCAATAATGCTAAATGTTGCAGCAATGTATTTCAAGAGACAAACATGTGACCAACTAAATTTCTTCTGAACGTCACATTCAGTGGATACGACTCCATTACCATGGCGATAGTATCGCCCTTATGACAAACAATATTGTATAGAGCTGGATATTGTTCCTAGAGAGTAGCATTTTGCAGCCACTTGTATTTCCAGAATCTTACTTCCAACCCATCCTTGATTAGAAACGATTCAAAGCAGAAACTTGCATGTACTTTGATGAGCAGTATTGTGCTATTTTGCTTTTTTAACAGGAGAGCCCCGAAAGGGGCTGGAAGCCTTCCATTAAAACAAGACGGCGGAGCTACACATATTCACGCAACCCTAAGAAAAAAGAAAAGATGACCATGTCCAAACGCTTTACAAAGAGAACCCTACAAGAATACAGAAAAAAGCAACCAGGTCCTCCTTCCAGCTCGTCTTTGCAACTGATTGGCTTCGCGATGGAGGTTGAAGGTGCGCCGGACTTCGCCGACAATCTTGATGGCCTCGATTTGGCCAGGATAATCAGCTAGCTGCCTGCCTCTGACTTGGAACTGCAGAAAAATATTGCTTCACTTCTCCAAGAAAGCCCATCGCCGCTGCTACTCATAGAACCCTCCCTTACAGTCGCAACCGCTACGACCAGGAAGAGAGAATATGTCGAAGAACAGCAATGACGAGCTCCCAGGATTCGCCGACACTGCACCAAGAAACCGAGCTCCCTCCTCAGAGCTCCTGCCCGAGATGAGGAGAAGACGCCATAGAAGATGCAGCAGCAACAAACCCAACAAACACCTACCCCGGGCCTGGGGCATCTCTGAGAAGGTGGGACCAGCTGCAGCTTTGCCTGTCCCCCTCGCCTCCACGGCCGGCTGGGACAAGCTCCACCACAGTGCAAGCCATGCCGCTTCGCTTCTTCCCCTCGTCGCCACAACCGTCCATAAGAAGATCCGCCTCATGGCCCCGGTGCATCTTAAAGAGGCCACCCACGACACCTTTTATTGATGGAGATGCTCAAGGCGATAGACTTCCTCCCTCCCGACTCCATCCACAAGAGCTCTCCAATGAGAAGAGGCCGCCTCATCTGCTGCCAGGTCCTGCTCCAACAACCCAACAGACTTCTCCAGAGCAGTAGCAGAGCTCTGCTCCACTGTCTGCTCGAGGCATGAGAATACAACTCCGCCCTCTTCCACCCCACCGCCATGGCCGGCTAGAGAAAGAGGGACCGAACAACAAATCCAGCAGAGGAGACAACATGTAGATTTATTGAAGGAGATGGTGGTCTATGTTTCCGTCTCCGGCTCCACCCAGAGGAGCTCAAAAACAGCGCCGACGAACCCTAGGCCCAAGATCTCACCGCCATGGTTTGGGACTCCACTCCAATCTACAGGCACGAGGCCCAACTCCGGAAAGACGCCCCTAAAACTAAACCTATCTACTCTGACGCCTCTCCCTGTCCGCCTCTGGCTGGCTACTCCGGCGGAGAGGACCCGGGAGGGGCCCTTTCTCCGGCAAAACGCACACAGGAACTGTTCACCCACGAGAGAGAGGGAGGGGGAGGTTGAGGAAAGTACATGAGCAAGTATTGTGCTATCTTGCTATGATGGACTATAGTCTATACCTTCTTTACATCTTGGAATCTGCTCGGTGCAGAGTAAATTCCAAAAAACAACCACATTTGGGTCTAGGATAAGAAGGTAGTGCCTCTTTTGGATATTTTCAAAAAGTTACCACTTCGCGGACAAGACCGTTATAAACAGGGGACCCATTTGTCATGACTGACATGGCTACACAAGTGGATACTTTGTTGAGATATACATGGGACCCACACTATTTCATTTGTAACATCTCGTCCAAGAATTGGTATTTTTCATTTTTTTTCCAAAATAGTCACTCGTGTGTTAATGTAGCCCTAAATGTGGTACTCCCTTGGTCTCAAAATAGATGTCACACGTTTATCAAAATTTAAATAAATCTATATACTAAATAGTGTCTACTATTGAGTAGTTTTTTTTAATTTACTCACCACCCAACCACGACAGTCGCTTTGATCGCTGCTCGACACGAGTTAATCTTTCGGCCTAGTACCTTCTCTTGCCCCATCGGTCCGACCGGTCCCGCACACATGTAGGTATTTTCTTTAGCAATATCAGGGAAGGTGGCGGAGCAGACGAGAGCGCCCAAGCCGGCAGCGTAGGCTGCGAGGTAGCCTCTTGCTGAACAGGTGGCATGGACATCGAATGCACGCTAATTGGAGTAAGGCGAGCAGTATGGTTGCGCACGAGAGTGCCACGGGCTTAGTTGATAGAAACCCTCACGCAATGTTGGTTGATATAATATAAAAATATATGTTTATTTAAGGAGGTATTATGAAATTGAGTTCAATTAAGTGGGAATGGTGCATGGAAACATTGAAATCAAGAAGAAAAAAACAATCTTCTAGAGGTACAACATCAAAATTGAAGAAACATGCGCGCAAAAGAAGATGTTCTTTTTGCTACAGAAGTTAGCGCCATTCGGTTTATAAACTGGTCTGAAACATTGTAAACTACGTGAGGTGAGACTAAAAGGATGATATTGTGCTAGCGAGAAGGAGGTCTCAAGTGGCATGGGTGCAATAATGGTCCCACCTATAAGCACGGTGACAGTCAAAGGTTTGACTCAATAGTAACGTTTTGTATGGGCGTTTCGTGAGGCTGGGTGGAGTGAAGATGGCAAAAGGTGAGAAATGCTAGCACCCATGGGCAAAACTGAGTAGAGCAAACGATAGTGGAGCACGAAACTAGTTTAGTTACTTGGAACATGTGATACATGAGACTCTTATATCTGCATTCACTTGTAAAAGGCTACTTGATACTACCATACATGCACCATTCAAGCCTATCCATAATATTTATATCATTTTGATGTGAAATTGTACTATGATAAAGCCTAGTGAAATACATCACCCACCACAACTTATACACCATCATCACTAACATTTAGGGTTGGGTAACATGCCCTCTTTATCGATTCTGACAAAGCCACGTTATCTATTAGTATATACATACACATCGAACTTACGATCTGTGTTGCTCATTCGATATTAATGGAACAAATGTTCGACGGTGCATACAACAATAGAACCGCATACCTATGTAGTGCATGTGGAGTTTCGATTCATTTTGTTGGAATTGTAGGCATTGGGAAAAAACCAACTAGTGCTCAAAGGCACAAGTGAAATTGTTTGTCTATATGCATGTAGTTTCACCAGCAATAGTGTAGGCAATTTCTGATCTACTGCAGTTTGGACCTTCTTCAGAGAACTCGAATCCTGGGATTTGCTCGGAGGAAGGGACAGTCCGACACTTGAAGGTGTTGCTCATCTAGATTCGCCATTCTACTATTGTACCGTCGCTTCCTGTCAACCTGCTTGTAGCTATTATGTTCTAGTTGGAGGCCGAGCACATGTTCATTCATTTGTTTACGTGGAAACATTGCTTTGTATTATAATTTGAAACATTGATAGTTTCTTAGATCTAGGGGATCAGAAATAAATCCACAAAATTTACAACTTTTTTGGGGGGTGAAAACACCACTTCCTAATTTAACTACTCAGTTTCTAATAGGTGTGAATGAGTACAAAAGTACATACTCTATACACCTGTTGTAGAAAAGATCATCTCAATAAATATTATGTATATTAGCTCAACTGTCGGAAAGAAATATATTCCATATTCAGATGGTATTTTGGAGTGTTCAGTAATTATACTAGAAAATTTCATGTTTAAACTTCTTATAACTAAAAAAATGTAGTGGAGTTCCACCTATTTTTCTTGGAGAACAATAAAATTTGGATTAAACTATAAAATCTCATTGACTTCTTTCTAATTGTACCATTTTATATTGAAAATATTATAATATACAAATATGTTTGGTCCACCATGTGAAATCATAGATTTATAAATTTATGAAATTACTATATAAAATTATCATTTGGCATTTTCATGGGAGATAACTTAGGTACCGTATATGATGATTTGTATCCTTTTCTTGCGATGGATCATTCATCTCTTCGAGCAAAGTTATTTTTACCAAATGATATATTTATATGTTATTTCTAGCTTTACAAATTACCTTTGGAAAATGGAGTTTCCAGTTCATTGTATTTCTTGTTGTTGTTTACTTTCAAGCTCTCGGTCATAAGTTGGAGATGACAGGAGGCACTGCCTAGAGTGAGGATGGGAGAGGAGGTTGGGTATCTCCTCCTATATATAGTAGATGTAGTTTTAGTTGCATGTTGTTTCTTGCCTCGATGGCGATTGGTTTCATGCCATTTTCCCTTTGCTCTCCCTTGCCTCTTGTGAGGCTATTCTCCATGATACATGATGAAGGAGAGAGGCAAATCTACAAGAACCCTTTATAATGAGCTCGAGGAAGCTCCTAGCTTGGGAAATTTTAAGGATTTCGTTTTTCTTCCTAGACGTCTTGGTGATGGTGGTGGGGGGATGGCTACTCGTTTCCCAGTCTCCTTCGATTTGGAGCTTCTTGGGGGATGCTAAAAGTTGTTACTACATGTTGGAGTTCATCACCAACAAAGTTATGACAGACATCGTCATCAAGTCATTGGCCCTTCTGGCCGATAGGATAGCTACTCCAAGTTCCGGCGTCATCTGTAGTCTAGAATATTCTTCCATGGCGTCCTGGTATGTTCAACCTCCAAGCCAGTTGGACAAGTCGGATGCCCTTTTGCTTTCTACATGGTGTGTTTAGGCTGTCTCATCTAAGTGGTGATGTCCCCAACGACGATGCAGGTGTACATATTCTAAAAAAACAATGAGAGATCAAGGGAGAAGGATCCAGTCATGATTATCATTTTCAATTCATGGTCCTTCTTTGTTAAACCAAAGGATTCCTTTGCATTTAATATTTTATCCAATGTCCTCAATTTAACTTGTAACACCATCGATTAGATTCGGGCCTTTCGGGGCCCTTCCCTTATGCATAAAAAAGAGAGATGACTATAATGGCAATAAAATAGAAGTACAAATATCAGCATATTCTCACGGTATCTTTGTTTATGGGAATGCAGAGATCCTTATGATCAACTTTGAAGGCTAGTAGTATTTCCATGAAACTGACTTACATATGTTCATCACCAAACTTCAAAAGTACACAAAAGCATTGTAAACAAAAGCGGCTGGAGTGATCAACCGTGGCTTGATACATCGTAAATGTATCTATATTTTTTGATGTTCCATGCTTGTTTAGTATCCACTTTGCTTTGCTTTGTCTATACTTTGAGGTATTTTTATACGTTTTCTGGGACTAACCTATTAACAAGATGCCAAAGTGTCAGTTGCGTGTTTTCTGTTGTTTCTGGTTCCAGAAAAGCCAGAAAATAAATATTTTCGGAATTGAACGGGACAAAAGCCAAAGTCAATATTTCACCGAGGAGAACACGGATCCATAAGATGAGACGGAGGAGGGCCACGAGGGTCCCACACCCCCTGGCCGCGCGGCCAGGCCTGGCCTGTGCCTAGGGGGTGCGGCCGCCTCGGGCACCCCCTTGGTCTCCCCTTTCGTCTATAAGAATCTCCCGATACCTAAACCCTAAGTACCCGATCAGATCTCCACGAAAAATTCCATAGCCGCCGCCACCATCGTCCCTAGATCGAGGGGGAGGGGGATCTGAAGCTCTTCCCGGCACCCCGCCGGCGAGGCCTTCTTCATCACCATGGCAGCCTTCGGTATGATGCGTGAGTAGTTCCACCTTGGACTATGGGTCCATACAGTAGCTAGATGGTTGTTTATCCTCCTTTGTGCTACCATGTTTAGATCTTGTGACCTCCGTTCATGATCAAGATCATCTATTTGTAATCATGCATGTTGCGTTTGCGGGGATCCGATGGATATTGAGATTATTATGTCAGATTGGTTATTGGTTTTATCTTATTGATTCTATCATGTTTGTGTTGTTTGAGATCTTGCATGCTCTCCGGTTCTAGTAGCTATCTTGGCCAAGTAGATGCTAGTGACTCCAAGAGGGAGTATTTATGCTCGATAGTGGGTTCATGCCTCTATTGAATCTGGGGAAGTGACAGAAATCTCTAAGGTTGTAGATGTGTTGTTGATATTAGGGAGAAAACAATGATCTTTTGTTCATGGAACAATTGTATTGTTTACTTTACACACTTTGCTTAAAGCAGTTATCCATTGCTTGCAACTTAATGCTGGAAGGGGTTCAGATGATAACCTGAAGGTGGATTACTAGTCATAGATGCAGTTGGATGGCGGTCTATGTATATTGTTGTAATTCCCATTCGAATCTCATAGGATCATGAATGTCTAGTATTGCATTGTTATGCCTTGCTCAGTCCTGTCAATTGCCCCGCTGTACTTTGTTTACCCAGCATGTTATGTTGTTTATCTTAAGGAGAACATCTCTAGTGAACTGTGGACCCCGGTCCAATCTTTACCATTGATACATCTTCCACTGTTACTGTTTACTTTTTGCAAGCCACCATTACCTTCCACACCATACATTTAATCCTTTGTTTTTAGCAAACCGGTGAGATTGACAACCTCACTGTTCGTTGGGGCAAAGTCTTGAGTTTGTGTTGTGTAGGTTTCCAAGTTGCTAGCAACACCTTTGATTTGTTTCCTTCCTCCCACTGCTTCGATAACCTTGGTTTCATACTAAGGGAAGACTTAATGTTGTGCTCATCATACCTTCCTCTTGGGGTTTACCAACGGAGATCTACAGTGATCTGAGCCGCCATCAACGAGTTTTCTGGCGCCGTTGCCGAGGAGGCGAAGGACGGCTTCACATGGGGAGTCCTTCACAACCTTTCTCTTTACTTTGTTTTTGTTTTGCTTAGTTTCTTTTGCCTTGCTTTGTCATGCTTTCTATCAATGGATGGTTTCTTTGAAACTAGTTCTTATTGGCAAGGTGGGTTGATACGTTTGAAACGTTTCTATAATTTTTGATGCTCCATGCTTGTTTAGTATCTACTTTGCTTTGCTTTATCTACACTTTGAGGTGCTTTTTACATGTTTTCTGGTACTAACCTATTAACAAGTTGCCATAGTGCTAGTTGCCTATTTTCTGCTGTTTTTGGTTTTAGAAAAGTTAGTAAAGAAATATTCTCGGAATTGGACGGGACAAACGTCAAAGTCAATTACTTTCCGTGGGGAACAAGAAGTCTAGAGGGGAGATGGAGAGGCGAGCTAGGGAGCCTAGACCCCCCTAGGCGCGGATGGGCCCTTCCCCACGCCTAGACAGGGTGTGGGGCCCCTGGCCACCGCCTCGGCCTCCCCCTTCGCCTATAAGAAGCCCCCAATGAAGAAACCCTAAGCACCCAATCAAATTTCCACGAAGCTGTCTGTAGCCACCGCCACCATCGTCCCTAGATCAGGGGGATCTGAAGTTCTTCCCGGCAACCTGCCGGAGGGGAGATCATCCCGGAGGCCTTCTCTCCGGTATGACGCGTGAGTAGTTCCACCTTGGACTATGGGTCCATGTAGAAGCTAGATGGTTGTATCTCCTCCTTTGCGCTTTCATGTATATATCTGAGCTCTGTTCATGATCAAGATCTAATCTATTTGTAATCATGCATGTTGTGTTTGCGAGGATCTGATGGATATTGAGATTATTATGTTGGTTTGATTAATGGTTTTGTCCTTATGATTCTATCATGTATGTGTTGTTTGTGATCTTGCATGCTCTCCGTTATTAGTAGCTATCTTGGCCAAGTAGTTGCTAGTGACTCCAAGAGGGAGTATTTATGCTCGATAGTGGGTTCATGCCTCTAGTTTCCAAGGGAAGTGACAGAAGTCTCTTCGGTTGTAGATGTACTATTGCCACTAGGGAGAAAACAACAGTCTCTTGTTCGTGGAACATGTGGACTGTTTACCTTACACACTTTTCTTAAAGCAGTTGTCTGTTGCTTGCAACTTAATACTGGAGGGGGTTTGGATGATAACCTGAAGGTGGACTTCTAGTCATAGATGCAGTTGGATGGCGGTCTATGTATCTTGTTGTATTGCCCAATCGAATATCATATGATCTTTCTGACTAGTAATTGCATTGTTATGCCTTTCTCAGTTCCTGTCAATTGCCCTGCTGTAATTTCTTTACCATTCATGCCATGTTGTTTTTCTAAGGAGAGCACCTCTAGTGAACTATGGACCCCGGTACAATCTTTACCATTGATACATCCTCCACCGTTACTTGTTTACTTGTTGCAAACCATTACCTTCCACACCAGACATTTAATCCTTTGTTACAGCAAACCGGTGAGCTTGACAACCTCACTGATTCGTTGGGAAAAGTCTTGAGTTTGTGTTGTGCAGGTCTCCGCGTTGCTTGCAACACCTGTGTGACGTTTCCTTCCTCCTACTGGTTCGATAACCTCAGTTTATTAACTGAGGGAAAACTTGCTGCTGTGCTGCTTCACACCTTGCTCTTGGGGTTTCTCGACGAAGCGCTCCCACTTATACTGGCGTTGCATCAAGCTTTTTCTGGCACCGTTGCCAGGGAGGCTAAGGACGTCTTCATAAGGGGAGTCCTCCACTTCCTTTCTATTTACTTTGTTTTTAGTTTGCTTTGTTTCTTTTGCTTGGTTTTGTTTGCCTCTTTTCAAAAAACCCAAAAAAATTAGTCTAGTTTGCTTTGCTTTCTTTATTCGAAAACACAAAAAAATTAGTTCCTGCTCTAGCTGCTGCTGTTTTTGGCTTGCCCACCTTTGACAAAATGAACTCTGCTAAGAACACCAAGTTGTGTGACTTCACTAGCACCAACAACAATGATTTCCTTAGCACACCTATTGCTCCACCTGCTCCTGATGCTACCATTTATGAAATTAAGCCTGCTTTGTTGAATCTTGTGATGGGAGAGCAATTTTCTGGTGCTGGTTCTGATGATCCTGCTGCCCATCTCAATAACTTTGTTGAACTTTGTGATATGCAAAAGTATAAGGATGTAGATGGAGACATTATTAAGCTCAAGCTTTTTTCCTTTCTCCTTGAGAGGAAAAGCTAAAGAATGGTTGCTATCTTTGCCTAAAAATAGTATTGATTCTTGGACTAAGTGCAAAGATGCTTTTATTGGAAAGTACTATCCTCTTGCTAAGATTATATTTATGAGAAGTGAAATTATAAAATTTAAACAACTTGATAGTGAACATGTTGCTCCGGCTTGGGAAAGAATGAAGTCTTTGGTTAAGAATTGTCCCACTCATGGACTCACTGCTTGGATGATTATCCAAACTTTTTATGCAGGTTTGAACTTCTCCTCAAGAAATATGTTGGATTCAGCTGCTGGAGGTACCTTCATGGGCCTCACTTTGGGTGCGGCAACAAGTCTCCTTGATAATATGATGGTTAACTACTCTGAATGGCATGTTGAGAGAGCTCCACATGGTAAGAAGGTAAATTCTGTTGAGGAAACTTCCTCCTTGAGTGATAAGATTGATGTTATTATGGCTATGCTTGTTAATGGGAAAGCTCCTCTAGATCCTAATAGTGTTCCCTTAGCCTCTTTGCTTGCTCAAGAAGAGCAAGTTGATGTGACCTTCATTAGAAACAATAATTTCAACAATAATGCCTATAGGAATAATTTTGGTAGCAACAACAATTATAGGCCTTATCCTCCTAATAATGGCAATTCCTATGGAAGCTCTTACAATAATGCTAGAAGTGCCCCCTCTGAACTTGAAGTCATGCTCAAAGACTTTATTAGTAAACAAACCACTTTCAATAAGACTATAGAGGAAAAGTTTTTAACTGTTGAGAAAAATATATCCTCTTTGTCTGAAGCTCAGTCTTCCTTGATTAATAAAATGGCTGCTAATCCTGAAACTATGGAAAATACCTTTGCTACTGCTCATGCCATACAAGTTACTATTGATGAAAATGTTAGGCTGTTAGCTCAACTTCATGCTAGGTGGGAAAGGGAAGCTGAAATTGATAGAAACAATAGTGTGTGCATGTAAGGTTCCCAACCTTTAATAAGGTAGAGATCCCTGTGTTTACAATGCTAGTCCCTGGATCAATAGCTAGCATCCACTGTTAAGATGTAATATCAAGAAACAAAGGTCATAATACAACTTTATAACCAGGAATAAAGTAATTTATTACATCTTACATAGCTCATTTGGCTATCTCATTACAATGCAGCAGAATATCTATAAGCATGGGGTCCTTCATCTTCAAAGTGCCATAGGCAGACATGTTGGTTATAGACTTGTAATCCTAATCATTTAACTTCACTAATATCAAACAAACCTGCAACATAACAAGTTACAGCCACAAGGGTCAATACATTTGAATTGTATTGGCAAGTGATACTATGGTAATATTGTGGAGTCTATCATCTATATGCTTTTGGCTAAGTGGAGCTTAGGCTTGCTTTGCTCAAAATAGATTTTCCTTATCATTTGGAACACTAAGTTTTTGTTTTGACAAAATCACCCAAGGAACCACCAATAGAAATTGGTGAAGCTTAAACCCTTGTTCAACCACAAGTTTTTAACTTAGAAAATTGGGATGATGAGATTCTTGATAGCTTCCATGTCTTGATGCTCAAATTGTCCTTTGCCAGGGACATGGCTAAGTACTTAGATTTTTACACTCTGCAGAGGTGGTGCACTTTCCCCACAAGACTTGGTTTCACCAAGAGAAGATCTTTCAGAAGCCTTCCCTTAGACCAGAATGGACGCGTTCCAACCTATCAAACCCCTACCACCAACTTTCCATTTGGCTAAGTTCTTGCAACCTATATGATCCAGGCAGAGCCCATAATGCCAAGTGGCTGCACTTGAAGCTTATCAACATTTGACATCTCAAATCTCTTTGTTCCTGGGTGGCCATCCACAAGTGAGATACACAAGGTTCACCAGTCCCCTGGCCTTGTGTAACCACTCAACATAAACCATTCCTTCCATTCCACCCAGGTTATTCATTCACTTAGTTGTTTTATTAAACAAAACACAAGTCCTCAGACTTAGAAATTTTCCATAGCATGAATATATATTCCACCCTTGTTTTCTATTATCTAAGCTAAGCATGATAGTAGTAGGAATCTTAACTTAGGAAAATTTACTAAGGTTTCATCTACTAGGATTTCCCATAGCATGGTTTATACTTAGCAAAAATTCCATGCAAGTCTTACTTAGAAATATCACAAATGCATAGTGAAAATAATGGGACAAAGGTATGAAGCATCACTTGCCTTTTTGGTAGAGAGTATAGGTTCACTCCTTGATCTTTGCAATGTTCACTCACTTCAAGTCACTACAATTCAATCAAGCAAACAATATTTCAATCTACCATTCAAGCAATTCATCACATAAAATGATAAAAACAAAGCAATGCATGCAAGCATGCAAAAGGTTGTTTTATTTACAAAAGTGTTTATAATAGGTTATAAACATTCTAAAACACTTATTGGTTATTTTATAAAGTGGCAAAACCATTTGCAAAAGATTTCACTTCATAAACCATTTTTAAAACAAGGTATCATTTTATGTGGTGTAGAAATGTTTTTAATATGGCAATAATCTATAGGTTCATAAAATAAGTTTTCAAATCATCAAACTTGGTGTTTGGGTCAGAGAGTTTATTTCCAAAACATTTCTCAAAGGTTTTCTTTCAAAACCATTTTTAATAATTAAACTATATTTTTATTTGACTAGAAATGGTTTAAATCAAAGATTCATTCTTTTGTTTCACCAAATACATTTTTGAAACCACAATTTGTTTCCTATGGTCAGTAGGTTCAAAACACACCATTTGCCAAAGATTTTATCCTCAAAATCATTTTGGAATAAATTTTATATCCTAAACATGCATACACAAGTTTTTGTAAAAACAAACAATTTAACAGAAGCTTTTTACTAAACAAAGTACATGGTTGGCTAGGGCTTGTTTTTCTGAATCCATTGACATAAAGTTTGCAAAATTTGGACGTAGATTAAAAGTTATGAATTATTCAAATTGGAACATCAATTAGATAAGTTTCTGGTTTTTAAATCAAACAGAGGCCACATGGCTGCTTCTCATTCGCTCATACCGCTTTGCTCGGATCACGCTCTCTGGTGCGTTGGATCAAGTTAGATCGAGCGGCACAGGTAGCATACCCCTTCGGCGTTAAGTGAATCTATCTATGACCTACAATCTAAATCCGACGATGCACAGCAGCTGGTCAAGAACGGGCGGCGCAAGCGACGGTGGCTGGCGGCGGCGCGGTCAGATGGCGGCGGAGCGGGCGAAATAGGAAGCAAGGGGTCAAGGAGAGTGGCTCACTAGAATCGCCTTGACGCACTGATGCTCAACGTGGCTTCCTTCAGTCAAGGGGCGCACGGGGGTTGTCATAATTGCTCGTCGGAGATGCTCCTGGAGTCAGCACGGTCGGAAGTCGTCGGAGGCGAGGTTGCAGGCCACGCGCGAGTGATTGGCGAGTACCTGGAGATGCAAAAGACACAGACGAACCAAACGACATGATTCACTGGTCAAGGAGCGCACGGAGTCGAGTTCTAGAGCTCACCGGAGTTGCGGGGTCGTTGGTGGCGCACTAGTGAAGACGTTGCCGACGCTCTGGCACACGCGCGAGCGAGCTGTTGCTACGGGAAGGTTCGTCAGGAGGTGGGGATCATGTGAGCATGGTCGAGGAGGCAAGGGGCGGAGGAGACTGGCCAGAATTTGCTTGCGAGCTCATCGGAGACAGCGGCAGTACAGAGAGAAATTGGGCGGCCTGGGGGCGCGCTTGGGTGAGGCGACGGAGGGGAAATGGAGGGGAAACGCAGGCGAGTAATAGGGCGTGGTCGGGGGGTCGTTTAATGGTGCGGTTAACGCGAATTAAGCCCGGCTTTAATCGCCTACAACGGCCGGCGAGGTGAGGGGCGTGGTCACCGCGGGGAGGAAGAAGATGACGTGGCTGTGGGGCCTGGCTGTCTGCGAGTGAGAGAGAGTGGGGGTGGGGTCGTTCTGTCAGCGGCTTTGCGGGTTTATAAGTGGGTGTGAATCGTTTTTCTTCGGGAGAGAGAGGGAATGGTTGTTGGGCCTTGTTGGGCTGCCGAGCTGGGCTGCTTCCTTTTCACATTTTTTTTGTTCTGTTTGTTTTTCTTTTTCTTTTTCCTTTATTCTATTTGGATTTTGAACAACCACTTCAAACACTTATTTGAATTCAATCTTTTGTCAAAAATTGTGTAGGTTTAAATATTGATTACTAAAACATTCTGAAGTCAAATTTTGAATAAATATTTTATTCTTTTTGGGGTCTTTTAATTATTCAAAGTAGGCTCTAGTTTTAAATCAAATAAGATTTAATAATATTTTCAAACACCATTTAAATTCTTTAAACTTACCAAATCCTTTCAGTAGGTTTTCATTTGTTTAATAGGGTTCAAATAATTCATCTTGAATTATTTGGAAAGTATTTAATATGATTCATTAATCATTTAAGATTGGGTATTTTTTTTAATTCCAATGGGATTAAATATAGTTTTAATTCCCTAAAGTTTATTTGGAAGATTTATTTTATTTAAGTTGATTAAACAACTTTTGTTTCACTTGGGTAAATTCCAAATATCATTTTCTCATGATTTAAATGATCATTCTTATTAGAGATTTGCCTTTCTCAAAGTAGGGATAGAATGGTTTAATGCCATTTTATTTTATTTTGAAAAGTCTTTATCCTTTTATTTTATTTGGATTTGGATTATATTCATTCCATTTGCTTATGGATTTGGCCAAGATTTGATTTGGTCTTTAAATATTCTTTAATTAATATTTCTTTCTTTATCTTATAAAACCCATATCTTTTTATTTAGAGATCCAAACTTGGTGATTCCAATTTTTAAAATCTTGTTTATTATTTGTTTATCCTTTTAAATCCTTTTTAAATTATTTTCTCACCATTTGGTATGGATTTCTAGGTGGTTGCTTTATTAGTTTTGGGAATACAATTCCTTATCTTATTATATTCATAAGCTTTTATTTATGGTTCCAAATTAAGTGAAACCAATTTCTATGGCTTTATAATATTTCTATTTGTCTTTCTTGATCATTTGTAAATGTTTGTTGACAAGATTTCATATGGATCAAATGCATAGGCTTGGAGATAACCTGGAAATGATTTTATTCCATTAGGGTTTTAGGGTTTGGATTTATTTCCATGTTAAATTTCCAGATGCATTTTATGAGGAATGCTTTTCTCTTGATTTAGATTTTGTTGGATTCAAACTTTAATTAAAGTTTGTTCAAGATGGGATTTTTAAGTTTCCATTTAGAAACAAAAGTTTCTTTTCACCCTGAAATTCAACAATAATTTATTTTATTTTATTTATTTTTCACATTACAAGATTTGGAAAATCTTGGGATGTGACAGGCTACCACCCTTAAAATAAATCTCGTCCCGAGATTTGTGGAGGCTAGGGGTTACAAGTTGGCTCAAAACAACTAGGGTACTACCACCCTTAAATTTTTTCCAACTAGATTACTTCTTGACTTGCTTGGGATCTTGTTGAAATCTCTCTGGGCAAACATCTGCATAGTGTCCTTTGTTTACACATTTGAAACATGTGACAAGGCTGAGATCCTTCATAGGCTTGTTTATCTTGTGCTTCATCTTTTCTGGAAAATTGCTTGCATAATGTCCTTGGTTACCACAATTGTAACATGTGATAAGATTGAGTTCATCACGTATCTCCTGTGGACAAGTTGCTACATAATGGCCTAGCTCTTTGCAGTTGTTGCACCACACTTGGCTAATCTCCTTATACTTCTGCTTCTCTGGACATTCACTGGCATAGTGTCCCATTTCTTTGCAATGACCACATTGCACATGGCTTTTGTCCTTCTTTTTATTGGGTTTCTCCAAAGCTAGGAGTGCTTCTAGTTCATGTTCTTCATATGTTATCTCATAGGTAGGAATGTCTACTGGTCTCCTTGACTTTCTATTACTCCTTGGATAATACATATGTCTCCTCCTTGGTCCTTTGAATTGAGTCATATTGCATGGAGGTACAAGCTGAGATTTTCCTTTGTCTTCATACTTCTTGGTAGACTTGGCTCTCTCATGGTAGTCTGCAATCAGTTGTTGCACTCCACCTTGTTTCCTTTGTTCAACTATGGAATAGATGGGGCATTGGATAGGGACATGATTGTTTCCTTCACATAGGTAACAAGTAGCTTGGGATGTGGGGCATTGGTCAATTGGATGTTTCTCTTCACAATTGGGGCATTGATCTTCATGCTCCTTGGAAGTATGATCCTTGTATCCACAAATATTGCAAGCTTGGGTTCCTTCTAGAATAACATCTTTGTCATCCTTGTTGACATAAACTCCTTGGGAAGAGTTGTCTCCCATGTTGATCATTTGAGTAGCCATCCCTTGCAACAATTGGGATTGAGTTTTCAAAACTTCTTGCATGGTTGGGTCTAACTCATTGTTGTTGGCTAAGAACTGAGTTATCACTTGGTTCAACTGGGTTTGTCTTGCAAGCAGTTGGTCTCTCATGTTGATCTCTTGGTTGTTGTTGTTGTTATCATCCTTGATGTTGGAGTCTCTTGGAGAAGTCATCTGTTTGGGTTGGATTGGGATTAGAATAGGCAAAATATTTCTAAGGGAATAATTCTAATCACACACATCACAATTCACACAAGCAATGTGCAGGCAATCACAAACAAACATTCCACTCAAACAACAAGTTTCAAGCATATTTTTAGGCAACCAAAAATAATTTTTTGTTACACCACATAAGTTGGTGTGTTTAATTTAAACTAAACATGGTGGTCCAACTATATGGTTCACTTGAGATCTTTCCATCCTTCTTGATTGATTCTTCTTGAACAAGATGTTTGTATCCTTAGAGAACTTCTTGAATCTTGGTCACAAAATTTCAAAGTGATGATGGTTCCTTCTAAGTTGTGTTTCCTTATTCTTCAAGTCTTGAGTAACATTTCTTGTCTCAATTGTAGTCCTTAGTAATATCTAAGGTTGAAGTCCTTGGTGAAAAGGTTGAATATGTTGAAGTCATTAGAGTTGAAGAAGTCCTTTGCACATGGTGAAGTTCTTTGGCCATGGGGTAGGCTTTGTCCATCAAGTTTGAAATAGAAGAGATGTAGAATCAAAACCAAAATGGTTGAGGAAAGAGTTTACAAGATTGTTTGTAAATAAGTTTTGGAACAAATACAACTCCTATTTTTCTAAGGGGTTTTGTCCAATCCTAGGGTTACAATCCTACAGGCAACACAATGCTCTAATACCATCTGTAAGGTTCCCAACCTTTAATAAGGTAGAGATCCCTGTGTTTACAATGCTAGTCCCTGGATCAATAGCTAGCATCCACAGTTAAGATGTAATATCAAGAAACAAAGGTCATAATACAACTTTATAACCCGGAATAAAGTAATTTATTACATCTTACATAGCTCATTTGGCTATCTCATTACAATGCAGCAGAATATCTATAAGCATGGGGTCCTTCATCTTCAAAGTGCCACAGGCAGACATGTTGGTTGTAGACTTGTAATCCTAATCATTTAACTTCACTAATATCAAACAAACCTGCAACATAACAAGTTACAGCCACAAGGGTCAATACATTTGAATTGTATTGGCAAGTGATACTATGGTAATATTGTGGAGTCTATCATCTATATGCTTTTGGCTAAGTGGAGCTTAGGCTTGCTTTGCTCAAAATAGATTTTCCTTATCATTTGGAAACACTAAGTTTTTGTTTTGACAAAATCACCCAAGGAACCACCAATAGAAATTGGTGAACCTTAAACCCTTGTTCAACCACAAGTTTTTAACTTAGAAAATTGGGATGATGAGATTCTTGATAGCTTCCATGTCTTGATGCTCAAATTGTCCTTTGCCAGGGACATGGCTAAGTACTTAGATTTTTACACTCTGCAGAGGTGGTGCACTTTCCCCACAAGACTTGGTTTCACCAAGACAAGATCTTTCAGAAGCCTTCCCTTAGACCAGAATGGACGCGTTCCAACCTATCAAACCCCTACCACCAACTGTCCATTTGGCTAAGTTCTTGCAACCTATATGATCCAGGCAGATCCCATAATGCCAAGTGGCTGCACTTGAAGCTTCTCAACATTTGACATCTCAAATCTCTTTGTTCCTGGGTGACCATCCACAAGTGAGATACACAAGGTTCACCAGTCCCCTAGCCTTGTGTAACCACTCAACATAAACCATTCCTTCCATTCCACCCAGGTGATTCATTCACTTAGTTGTTTTATTAAACAAAACACAAGTCCTCATACTTAGAAATTTTCCATAGCATGAATATATATTCCACCCTTGTTTTCTATTAGCTAAGCTAAGCATGATAGTAGTAGGAATCTTAACTTAGGAAAATTCTACTAAGGTTTCATCTACTAGGATTTCCCATAGCATGGTTTATACTTAGCAAAAATTCCATGCAAGTCTTACTTAGAAATATCACAAATGCATAGTGAAAATAATGGGACAAAGGTATGAAGCATCACTTGCCTTTTTGGTAGAGAGTATAGGTTCACTCCTTGATCTTTGCAATGCTCACTCACTTCAAGTCACTACAATTCAATCAAGCAAACAATATTTGAATCTACCATTCAAGCAATTCATCACATAAAATGATAAAAACAAAGCAATGCATGCAAGCATGCAAAAGGTTGTTTTATTTACAAAAGTGTTTATAATAGGTTATAAACATTCTAAAACACTTATTGGTTATTTTATAAAGTGGCAAAACCATTTGCAAAAGATTTCACTTCATAAACCATTTTTAAAACAAGGTATCATTTTATGTGGTGTAGAAATGTTTTTAATATGGAAATAATCTATAGGTTCATAAAATAAGTTTTCAAATCATCAAACTTGGTGTTTGGGTCAGAGAGTTTATTTCCAAAACATTTCTCAAAGGTTTTCTTCCAAAACCATTTTTAATAATTAAACTATATTTTTATTTGACTAGAAATGGTTTAAATCAAAGATTCATTCTTTTGTTTCACCAAATACATTTTTGAAACCACAATTTGTTTCCTATGGTCAGTAGGTTCAAAACACACCATTTTCCAAAGATTTTATCCTCAAAATCATTTTGGAATAAATTTTATATCCTAAACATGCATACACAAGTTTCTGTAAAAACAAACAATTTAACAGAAGCTTTTTACTAAACAAAGTACATGGTTGGCTAGGGCTTGTTTTTCTGAATCCATTGATATAAAGTTTGCAAAATTTGGACGTGTAGATTAAAAGTTATGAATTATTCAAATTGGAACATCAATTAGATAAGTTTCTGGTTTTTAAATCAAACAGAGGCCACGTGGCTGCTTCTCATTCGCTCATACCGCTTCACTCGGATCACGCTCTCTGGTGCGTTGGATCAAGTTAGATCGAGCGGAACAGGTAGCGTACCCCTTCGGCGTTAAGTGAATCTATCTATTCCCTACGATCTAAATCCGATGATGCACAGCAGCTGGTCAAGAACGGGCGACGCAAGCGACGGTGGCTGGCGGCGGCGCGGTCAGACGGCGGCGGAGCGGGCGAAATAGGAAGCAAGGGGTCAAGGAGAGTGGCTCACCAGAATCGCCTTGACGCACTGATGCTCAACGTGGCTTCCTTCTGTCAAGGGGCGCACGGGCGTTGTCAGAATTGCTCGTCGGAGATGCTCCTGGAGTCAGCACGGTCGGAAGTCATCGAAGGCGAGGTTGCAGGCCACGCGCGAGTGATTGGCGAGTACCTGGAGATGCAAAAGACACAGACGAACCAAACGACATGATTCACTGGTCAAGGCGCGCACGGAGTCGAGTTCTAGAGCTCACCGGAGTTGCGGGGTCATTGGTGGCGCACTGGTGAAGACGTTGCCGACGCTCTGGCACGCGCGTGAGCGAGCTGTTGCTACGGGAAGGTTCGTCAGGAGGTGGGGATCATGTGAGCATGGTCGAGGAGGCAAGGGGCGGAGGAGACTGGCCAGAATTTGCTTGCGAGCTCGTCGGAGACAGCGGCAGTACAGAGAGAAATTGGGCGGCCTGGGGGCGCGCTTGGGTGAGGCGACGGAGGGAAATTGGAGGGGAAACGCAGGAGAGTAATAGGGCGTGGTCAGGGGGTCATTTAATGGTGCGGTTAACACGAAGTAAGCCCGACTTTAATCGCCTGCAACGGCCGGCGAGGTGAGGGGCGTGGTCACCGCGGGGAGGAAGAAGATGACGTGGCTGTGGGGCCTGGCTGTCTGCGAGTGAGAGAGAGTGGGGGTAGGGTCGTTCTGTCAGGGCTTTGCGAGTTTATAAGTGGGTGCTAATATTTTATTCTTTTTTGGGTCTTTTAATTATTCAAAGTAGGCTCTAGTTTTAAATCAAATAATATTTAATAATATTTTCAAACACCATTTAAATTCTTTAAACTTACCAAATCCTTTCAGTAGGTTTTCATTTGTTTAATAGGGTTCAAATAATTCATCTTGAATTATTTGGAAAGTATTTAATATGATTCATTAATCATTTAAGATTGGGTATTTGTTTTAATTCCAATTGGATTAAATATAGTTTTAATTCCATAAAGTTTATTTGGAAGATTTATTTTATTTAAGCTGATTAAACAACTTTTGTTTCACTTGGGTAAATTCCAAATATCATTTTCTCATGATTTAAATGATCATTCTTATTAGAGATTTGCCTTTCTCAAAGTAGGGATAGAATGGTTTAATGCCATTTTATTTTATTTTGGAAATTCTTTATCCTTTTATTTTATTTGGATTTGGATTATATTCATTCCATTTGCTTATGGATTTGGCCAAGATTTGATTTGGTCGTTAAATATTCTTTAATTAATATTTCTTTCTTTATCTTATAAACCCATATCTTTTTATTTAGAGATCCAAACTTGGTGATTCCAATTTTTAAAATCTTGTTTATTTTTTGTTTATCCTTTTAATTCCTTTTTAAAATTATTTGCTCACCATTTGGTATGGATTTCTAGGTGGTTGCTTTATTAGTTTTGGGAATACAATTCCTTATCTTATTATATTCATAAGCTTTTATTTATGGTTCCAAATTAAGTGAAACCAATTTCTATGGCTTTATAATATTTCTATTTGTCTTTCTTGATCATTTGTAAATGTTTGTTGACAAGATTTCATATGGATCAAATCCATAGGCTTGGAGATAACCTGGAAATGATTTTATTCCATTAGGGTTTTAGGGTTTGGATTTATTTCCATGTTTAAATTTCCAGATGCATTTTATGAGGAATTCTTTTCTCTTGATTTAGATTTTGTTGGATTCAAACTTTAATTAAAGTTTGTTCAAGATGGGATTTTTAAGTTTCCATTTAGAAACAAAAGTTTCTTTTCACCCTGAAATTCAACAATAATTTATTTTATTTTATTTATTTTTCACATTACAAGATTTGGAAAATCTTGGGATGTGACAGTGCACCATCACCACTAAACCACAAGTAGTCCCTATTCCTCCTCCTACTATGCCTAGGCCTATTGAGCCTACTACTAGTGATGCTAAGTTTGATTTTTATGTTGATAGTTGCAATATTTCCGAAGTGATTATGTTCCTACAAAAGCTTGCTAGAAGTCCTGATGCTAGTGATATGCATGTTGCTTTCACTAAATACATTACAGATGCTTTTGTTAAGATTAAGGAAGAGAAGCTAAAACACAAAGCTTCTATTCCTAGGAAAGTAGAAGATATTTGGGAACCCATTATTAATATGCAAGTGAATGACTTTGATCTCAAAGCTTCATGTGATCTTGGTTCTAGTGTCTCTATTATGCCTAGAAAGATTTATAAAATGCTTGATTTGCCACCTTTGGAAGATTGTTATTTAGATGTCCCACTCAATGATAATGCCAAGAAGAAACTCATGGTGAGTATTAGTGATGTTCTCATTATGGTTAACAATGCTTATGTCCCTGTTGATTTCTATGTTTTGGATGTTGAATACAATGCTTCTTGTCCTATTACTTTGGGAAGACCTTTTCTTAGAACAGTTGGTGCCATCATTGATATTAAAGAAGGCACCATTAAATATCATTTTCCATTCAAGAAAGGTATTGAACACTTCCCTATGAGGAGAGAGAGGTTGCTTTTTTCTCCTTCTTTGAAAGCAAGATTTGATGTTAATGTTTCTTCATTTCAAAATACTTGATTCTTCTTGCTTCTTGTGCCTAACTTAAAGGCGTTAAAGAAAAGTACTTGTTGGGAGATAACCCAAGAGTTTCCTTGAGTCTTGGAAGTTACTACTTCAGTAATGACCTCTCCTTATCCTTTTTGTTTGCTTTTTGTGCCAAGAATGACCTCTAATGTGAGGGAAGTAAGATTTGGGGAGTTGCTGTCCCAAAACAGATTTTTGTTCTCCACCATAAAAATTTGTGAGGAGTCTTTATAACTCGGATTAATCTCAAAATTTACAAATAAATCCCCCAGTATGTTAGCTAACTTTCGTTAGTTCATTACTTTTTGATTTGAGCAACATAAGATGTTCGAAAAAATCGGTTTCTACCTGCTGGTCTGTTTTGACAGATTTCTGCCATTATTTGCATTTGCTTCTTATTGATTCCTTTTTGAGTTCTCTTTTGGGGAATTGAGCGTTTTGAAGGAGTTGCTACAGTATCTTGTGTTTTTAATGAAAAGCCTTGCTGCTCCAAAGCTTTGCAAGAGGTCTAATTGTAGGGTTCGCAGCATAGAAAACAAAATTTTCCTACAATGGGAACAACTATGTACCAAGATCTATCTACTAGATACAAACAACGGGCGGATGTATATCCGTAGAGAACATACCCTTGAAGACCGACAAAGCTTAACAAGTTCAAACTCGTGTTTGATGTAGACGATCTCTTGCAGATCTCAAGATCGAGAGGAAGTCCTAGCGCCGCAAACCAGCGGCGCATCCGTGCTCGCACACACGTCCGAGGCACCGAGCAACCTCCGCCTCCTCGCTCCAGCGATGCAGCGAAAGCACAACTCTTTTTTTTGCCGAAAATACATCGGGAACATGTATCTCTCTAGTCCGAGACCATTGGGGATAAATACTAGAGGGGGAGAGAGATCCTTCACGGGGAGGTATGAGTGAGAGAGAGGGAGGGGGGATCCTTTTATAGGGAGAGGGGGGCACCCAAGGGGCCATGCGCCCAGCCATGGGGCTTCCCCCTCCCCTCCTTTCATTCGTGTGGGTGGACACTCCACTCACACAAAAGCCTTTCAATTTCCTCCACTCAAAAACCCACTCACATTCCCATTAAATTTTCACCAAATTTAATACAAACTCTCATTAAATAAAACTCCTTTTATTTATTCAGAATTTTGTCAATTACTTTAATGAAAAACATTCTCATATAACCCCTTGCTAGTATTTCATTTCACATGCAAAAACACTTTCTGCAATTTCACCCGAAAACCCGTTTCGGTATCTAGTGAAATAAATTCCTGCGCTTGTCATTCTTTTCGGCATGGAACTTTTGCTCCAAATGGATGTCGGTGTCTCTTAAGTGTGTCACCCTATGGTTCGTGAATAATGCGGACATGATCGAGACTCCTCTCGGATCAATAATCAGAAGCGGGATCTAGAGGACCATACTGACTCCCACATATTCAACAATGACTTTCTTGTGATCGTCAGAACCTTTTACGCTAGTATCTTAATCCTTTTGTTTCGCGATATATTAGATGTCCGAGATTTGATCATCGGTATCTCCATACCTAGCTTGATCTCTTTACTGACATGCACTCTTTTCTCGTTCCCGTGATATAACATTCTAGTGATCAAATCACTTGCTTGGAAGCTAATCAATGTGATATCACCGAGAGGGCCCAGATCATATCTATCCGTCATTGGGATGAAAAAATTCCACTCTCGATCCATGGGCCTCAACATAACACTTTAGTAGTTCTGAACCCATCTTTATAATCACCCTGTTATGGTGTGACGTTTGATGTTATCAAGAAACTCTTCCGGTGTTAGTGATTGACATGATCTCATGGTCTAAGGATTAGGATCACTTCGTAAGTGGTTATAGCAATATAAACTCAATGAATTTGATCGTAATGCTATACTTCGGATGAATGTTCATCACATCATTACACTAATGTTGTGACCTCATTATTAACAACATCCAATGTCCATGATCAGGAAACCTTGATCATCTTGTTAATCAACGAGCTAGTTTTATGAGAGAGGCATAACTAGGAACTTTCTGTTTGTTTATTAAACACACATGTATTAACATTTCCGTATTAATACAATTATAGCATGTAAAATAAAAATTTATCATAAACAAGGAATACGATAATAACCACTTTATTATTGCCTCTCGGGCATATTCCCTTCAGTCTCCCACTTGCACTAGAGACAATAATCTAGTTTGAAAACTTTCCGTATTGAACACCTATGGCTTTCTGGTGTTCCATATACGCAACTGCAAGTGGTTAACATAATCTACGGATCTGACACTTTCAGGTCCGTGTGTATTTGCATGTCTTTGCGTTTTCACGCATCACTTATTCTCTAATGAGATAACATTTTATAAATTTAGTCTTTTGGTGAGACTTTTAGTTCCTTTGGGTTAAATCACGTCGATACTATTGTCGTACAATATATCTGTAGTGTTAGCCTGTTCTGAACCACACCTTAGTTTGATAACAAACTACCTGACACAAATGCCCTCCTTTACTACTATTGTAGCAGTCATATACTTAGCCTTTTGTTGTAGTACCCGTCACAATGTCTTAACTTTGGAATTCATCCAAATCCATCATGGAAAATCCTTTCCATTACATTGTGCCACCCATAGTTTAAATTAAGATAAACTTAATTTGTATCTTGTGACAAAACTAGTATCAATGTAACGCTTTACAATGAACTATTTGTAATTGTTTGTCACCTATACACAAATATATTCTTAGTTCTTCCGAAAGATCATAATAATATCCTCACTATCGTCCAATGATCATTTTATGATTCATTCTGGTATATGCTCATAACACTTAGAGCATAGGACATATCTGGATATGTACATATCATGGTATGATTGATCAAAACATTCTTGTGATTTCACTCATCAAGTGTCAAAGCACTTGAATCTTGTTTCACTTATCAAATGTCAATACACTTGAGTATTGATTCAATTCCTTTCCATGCGACAAGAACTGTTTCTTGTCGTTCTATATTGAACTCCTTCAATATCTCATGTATGTATGTTTGGCACAACCATATTAGCGTCACAGTCTATCCACTATAGACATTCATGCTAAATATTCGAGTTTTTCCTAAGTCTTTCATCGAAATGAAATTATTAACCTTTGTCAATAAAAGATACATCATTTATAATCAACAATATGTCCTCCACATAATGTATTAGAAATATGTCTCAGCGCTCCCACTTAATTTCTTGCAAATACAAGCATCTTCATCGTCTCCAGATGAAAACTCATTTTCCATCACGGTGAAGATTCCAACTCTGCGATTCTTACTTCAACCATTGAAGTTTGCATGCCCTTTTAGCATCCTTTGAATTTAACAAAACCCTTTGGACCGTGTCTTGTACACGTCCTAGGTAACCATTCTATTAGAAGAATTTTGTTTTGTTTATTCATCTACCATATACCAAATTATATGTAGTGGTTGCTACTTTAATCCGTCTAGACTAAATATCGCTATGAAAGATCAAATCTTGTCATAGTCAACTCCTTGAACATTGTCGTAAAATACTTTACGACATGTCAACTATTTCATAGATGTGAAACATCCATGTCTGTTTCTCTATAAATCCAAATACGACCGATAGGTTTTTACACCTTTCTGGAGGGTCTTCCAAGTTCAAAACTTGATTTCTCGTGTATGGAACTATCACGGATTTTATGGCTTCAAGCCATTTGACGGAGCCAGGGCCCATCATCGCTTCTTTGCATGTAGTCGGTTCATCATTGTCAACCAATAATGATTTACTCTCAAATCTTAGTATGTGATTGTTTATCCGACCGACTTGGTTCAATAAGAACTTAGATCTCCGTGACCACAAACTTTGAGGCACATAAGCTATGAGCATAATGGCAGCCTCCGGAATGATTTTCGGTGCTGCGCAACTCAGCACATTTAGCTAAGGTTCGTTAACCTTATCAAATTTCTATTGTCCTCCCACTTAACTTTTGCGAAAAATTCTTTTTTCAAGAAACTTCACATTTCAAGCAACAAACCCTTTTGTCCTTGGTGTTATGGAGGAATATCCAATGGTTATTCGAAATAACCTACAAAGACATGCTCATCCGACTTTAGTTGTAAACATCTTACTTATGCTTAGCATACCAAAATTTAAGAAATAACAATTTGGGTTTTACCCCAAACCATAACTTCCATGGTGTCATTTCAATGGATCAAGATGGAGCTCTTTTCAGTGTAAAAGCGATAGTCTCTAAAGCTTTTAATCTTTTAAAACATAATGGCAGTTTTATAAATAACACCTTTGATCCAACCATGTCAAACAAGGTTTTATTACAAATCTCAAACACTCGATACTCCTATGGTGTTTTCGGAGATGTAAATCTAGGTGTTTTGCTAAACTTCCAACTCAAATAAATCCCTTTATGATAAAATCATAATTCATTTATTTTCTTGTTACACTTGTAACTCAAATAAATCCCTTTACGATAAAATCATAAATCATTTATTTTCTTGTTACAATGATTTTCCACTTCATCTTGAAAGTCTTTGTAACGTTTTCAAATATTTCATACTTCTTTCTCATTAATTGAATATTCAGTCAAATTTTCGGAGAAAGCATATGAAGTTGAAGTCCATCGCTTATGACTACACATAATGGACTACATACATCGATATGTATAAATTCCAATAATTTAGTCGTTCGTTCTTCTTTGGCCTTTGAACGAAGTTTTAATTATCCCGAGGAAAGTCTCACAAGTGTCACTTGATCAAATCAAAAACTCCAAAAATCCATGCATATGGAGTTTCTTCATGTTTTCTTTCCAATATAATTTAAACGGCGATGTCACTTCGTAAGTGATCTTCCAATCATTTGTCTTGCGACATTTTAGCATTAGCTTAATGGATGTGATTTCTCCAACTAGATTTGTAAATCATCCATCTTATATGGAATACGGTAATTATTTGAATAACCTTTGTTCTCATAATACCTGATTTAAATAACAATTATTAAAACAAATCTTGAAGTCAAGCTTTGATGTCAACAAGAAATACAAACAACG
Organism: Avena sativa; assembly: GCA_916181665.1. Taxonomy (NCBI): domain Eukaryota; kingdom Viridiplantae; phylum Streptophyta; class Magnoliopsida; order Poales; family Poaceae; genus Avena; species Avena sativa. The sequence goes on from OV702296.1 coordinate 295,692,339, forward strand.
GTTTGTTTGTTTTCGATGAACATCATCACATATTCTCTTGGTAGTTAGTTAGGCCATTGTGGTTCATGAATTGCGTCATTCCGTATGAAATTTTATACCAACCAATTCGGTATCCAATACCCAAGAACCACATTGTTTAACAAGCAAAGAATACAACCATAACATGTATATCATCCATATACCTAAATTGGATATTTCCAATTTTTTCTTTTCTGCCAAATATATTTTATAGATTCTTTTTCAGCATTTCCTTTTCCTTTTAAAAGAATCTATCAACATCAAAAGTGGCGCCATATACATGACACATAGTCCAAAGCGTGTATATTTAAATAATAATACCTTTGGACTTGCACTTTGAAGTAGATCACCATCATCAAATGATCGACGTTCTTTCAAAATCCATTCTTTAGTAATCTTTTAGTGTAGTAAACACTTTACATACATCTTCTATTCATCCTTATCATGATGACTTTCATGATCAAGCTACTGTAGCTTATAAAGGCGAATCATGAGTATAACATTACTTTCCAAAACCCTTTTGGATGATTAGGATGTCTAGCATCTCCAACCTTTGCAAATTCTCATGCAATATGAGAACATATATTATAATCTATCATATTGCAACCAAAACATTGTTTCAGATATTGTTATATCTGCCACACATGATGGTTTCTGAAACAGTTCTTTCAGCTCCTAGATAAACTTGATATTAAAACAATCAAGAATCATGGAGGCAAACATGATACTTAGGATACTAACACTAGAATTGTTACTCTTGATTTAATACCAATTATTCAATTTCATGGAGTAAACAGAGTTTGCTGAAAGTTTGCAATAGGACTTTAAACTTTAGATTGACACTCAACACATTGCGATACCAGTTCGTAAAGTAAATATCCAAAATTCTATAGTTCTATTATCTCAATTATAACTAAGCATAAGGTGGTGAACGAATGCCAATGACTACAACAAATAATGCAAAATCACTTTGATTTAATTTATGATAAATTGAGTTCTACTAATCCAAATTAGAAATGAACTCCCACTCAAAAACGACATCCCTCGTGTCTTTTTGGTGATTACATGAACCAAATCCACTACACCAAGTCCGATCATCACGTGAGTCGGTGTAGCTTCAAAGGCGAGCATCAAATGGTCATCATATCAAAACATATGACTCATACTTAACCTTTCGGTTTGTGTTTCGAGGCCATGTATGTACATGCTAGGCTCGCCAAGTAAGAACCTTAGTATTCGCGTGTGTAACTGTCTTACACCGGAGATCATCACGTGATGTCTTGAAGCGACAAAACATTGTCGGTGCATACTTAAGGAATAACACATTTTTATCTTGATATCTAAATGAGGGATCATCTTATTATACTAATAAAATGCCAAACAAGCAATATAAGACGCAATCAAACATCACATGTTAATAAGTGAAATGATATGGTTCTTGCACTTGATCTCCATCATGTGCATCATGGTATGATCTCTATCATACCTCTATGTGTAAGTCCAAGGTCTATGGAACTTACACATTATGTGTGTTGTAAGAGTATCGACTTATACTTCTACTTACAACATCATCATATCATGACACTAGCCCAGCAACAATCTAAACTAGACGCCTCTAATTTATCCATTGCAAGTTTTACGTGGCTTAGGGCTTTCGAAGATAGAACCGTTCTTACCTACGAACGTGAACCACAACGAGGATAACCAAATTGTTGACAACTCGTTGCAAATTAGATATTGACTATAGTAGGAGAGACAGACACCCGCTAGCCACTTATGCAAAACTAGTTGCATGTCAAGCGTGGAACAGGTCTCATGTGCGAGGACATGTAAAGTTTGTCCGGGCCGCTTCATCCCACTATGCCACCAATATCCAAAGTACAACTAAAAAGCAATAAAATGATCATCATCACCCACATATACATATATGTACTACCCGTGCAAAGCATCTACGCATAGATCCGGCTCTTATACCACTATAAGGTTCACAGCATAGAAAACCAAAAAATTCCTACGATGGGAACAAATATGTACCAAGATCTATCTACTAGATACAAACAACGGGCGGATGTATATCTGTAGAGAACATACCCTTGAAGACCGACAAAGATTAACGAGTCCAAACTCGTGGTTGATGTAGACGATCTCTTGTCGATCTCAAGATCGAGAGGAAGTCCTAGCGCCGCAAACGTGCAGCGCATCCGTGCTCGCACACACATCCGAGGCACCGAGCAACCTCCGCCTCCTCACTCCAGCGATGCAGCGGAAGCACAACTCTTTCTTGTCGAAAAGCCACCGGGAACATGTATTTCGCTAGTCCGAGGCCATGAGGGATAAATACTAGAGGGGGAGAGATATCCTTCATGAGAAGGTGTGAGTGAGAGAGAGGGAGGGGGCTCCTTTTATAGGGAGAGGGGGCTCCCAAAGGGGACATGCGCCCAGCCATGGGGCTGCCCCTCCCCTCCTTCATTCATGTGGGTGGACACTCCACTCACACAAAAGCTTTTCAATTTCCTCCACTCAAAAACTGTGATGACCCAGCATACCACTGCATGTGTAGTACACTATAGTCGTTGATATGACATCCACAGAACATCGTTCCATAAATATCACATCCCTCAGAGTGGTACAACAGAAACATTGTGGGTCCATATTACAAACATACACACGTTATTATTATTATTATTACAATACCAGAAGTTCAAGACGTCTAAAAGATTCAACTTACAAACCAAAATATAAGTGTTTCAACGGAAGTTTCAAAGTGAAAACGTAAACTCCAAATTGAGATCAACAACTTATTGTTATATATTGTTCATGTTGCTCGGCTCAAGTGGCTCCTAGAACTATAGTAATTATTCTAACTCTTGGTACTCTCCTCTGTAGACGATATCGTAGTCCTCTCCTTCTACGACTCCATACAAATTGGGCTCTTCATAGAAGACCTCCTCTTGGCTCTTAGTTGCATACATTGGAGTCTCTTCAGGATCCTTAGAGTCTAAGCAAGGATTCAAAGGAAAGGATGAGTAGCAACGTTACCCATCAAGTTCATTATATGGAAGGTAGGAAGTTTGATGCTCTATCTACCACCTCGGACTATAAGTCCTTGGCACTATACGGTTTTTTGTAAATCTTTCTTCAAAGATTGATTTTATTATGAAAATCTATAACCATCAGCCTTCACAGGTTGACCAGAACTTTCATGGATTTCCTTTCCTGCCGTGTTCGCAGCTCCTTCCCGAAACAGGGAGTAACAAGTTACAGTTTTTACACTCTACAGAGGTGCGTTACTTTACCCATGAGAGATCAACTTCCTTGTTGCACAACCGGCCGTACTTTCCTGTCCACAATTCCATGATGTGGGGCCCAGTAGTTGGTCCAAGCCAATCACTGCCCTCTCCACGACCTCATATGTTTGCACAATCCTTCGGGGCCGGCTCACCTCCGTTAAGCCCCCTTTCGGGCAGGCTAAAACCCTGATGAGTTCCCGAAGACTCTATGACCTGGTGATGCCTGGGCAATACCCTTTAAATGGACTATACCCCTAAACACCATTCATGGATAATCTAGACACCAAAAGTGTGGGGCATAAGGGTGCCCACCCATATGTTGGATCCGCACAAGGAATCGCAACGTCACGTTAAGGTCGTCTTGCCTCCATATGAGAGGAAAAGGATACAGCTGACTCCTCCGTCCCATTCCATATCTCATGGTTAACGCGTGATATACGATGCTAGAATCACTGATGTGATGGGTTATTAATCCCTAACTGATCATCATTGTTGCAAGTAGAAACCTAAGTTCTATTGCTCCATTATATCACCACCTAGGACGATACCTAAGATTTATTTATTTTGAGAAAATAATATTTTCTTTCTCTGGAATATAGATGATAACACGCAATTTGCAAATACTTTGATAAAGACTCTTCAAAGGACATGAGCAAGTGATGAACCTGCCTTGTGATTGTAAGGTAGTGAAGTCGGATGCTTGCACTGGACCTTGAGCTTCTATGTCTACAAAACATCATTATTGTCCGGTAAGGACAATATTTAAAGAAGCAAAATGATTATGCAAAGTAATGTAATGCATTATTTATTTTTGTATGTTCTTCCCCATTATTTAAATTACGAAAATTCTTGTTAGTAATAAAGAATTTATAAATATTAATTTTTAATATTTATTGAATATTGTATTATTTTATTTTATTTCATTTTATCTCAATTTTAGTTATTTAATAATTCCTTTAAGAATTATTATTTAAATACAAAAATTATATTAAATATTTATTTAGTATTTTTCTAAAATACTACAATATTAATATATACTGAAAGTGATTTTTATTTATTTTTATCATCTTTCATTAATTTTATAAAATTCCATAAGGAATATATATATTATAAAATTCTTGATAAAAGTTATATGCCTAAAATTTTATTTCTTAATTTACTTAGATAAATTGAATTATTGTGAATCCAAAAATATTTTATCTATAATTTTTAGTTTTTTATTTGATTTTCTAGAATTTATTGAAATTCAGGGGCATTTTGGTCTTTTCTTAATTATTAAAGTTTTCCTCGGGTGATTAGGCTGGCCTTGTTGGGCTTATTAGGGTTATTGGGCTGTTTTGGCCCAAGTGGTTATGACAAAAAGGGCTCCCCGAAGGGGTCCTGGCCCTCTCAGCCCACTCCCTCTGTCTCTCTCTTGTTCTCATCTCCCTTCTCCCTTGACCCCGTGGGGTGCTGGCGATGCCCACCGCCGTGGCCCTCCCTAGCCATTGTCGTGGTGCAGGGCGAGGTTGGTGACTGCGCTGGTTCATCTCCTCCACTTCGATTTGATTTCAGAGCCCTCCTGTGGCCAGACTCGCCACATTCCCGAACCCTAGGGTTTGGGGTTGGGTGCTGCCACCGCCGCTACGGACCCTCCTGTGGTGGTGTGCAGTGTTCGTGTGCTGCTATGGCCGCCGCTATGGCTGGTGCGGGTTGCAGCGCCCTCTGGGTGCTCCCCGTGCCGCCGCGAGCACGTCGGCCATTCTGCTTCCTCTTCAATTCGTCAGCGAGGACCCCTGGTGACTTGTGCTTCTTTGGATCCTAGTTCATCTTATCACCATGAATCCCTCCGTGTGTATCTAGTGGTCAGTCTTAGTTTGTGCTTGTATTTCTACTAGGGTTCATCTCTGGTGCTTGTAAGATGCTCCTATGGTTTGGTTAGGATGTTTAGTGGGGATTTGGGTGCTCTGCACCTCAGTGCTTGTGGTCACCCCTTTGATTGTGTGGTGTTGTTGTTGGTTTGAGGCTAATGCTGGATTAAATGCTAGGGTTGCATAGTATTGCCTCTGGTTGGTACTCTGGTGACTTGATGTGTTTATCTGTTGTCAGTATCTTGATACTGACAGTGATATAGTCAGTGATCATTCACTACCCTAGTTATTGTTGGGTTGCCAGATTATGCTTGGTCTGAATTTTATTCAATAGAACCAAATGATTCTTTGAACATGAATAGATAAATAGGATATGATCCCTGTATCTAGTCTTAGGGAAATGATTTGATAGTTGATTTGTGTAGATTGGACTATTTGATTGTCTTAGTGATAAGATCAGTGCTTATGAAACCTTCTTAGAATGGTACATAAGTATATCTTGTTGTTGACTATACTTATGGTCATTTCTGGAATTTGATGGATGTTGATAGATAAGTTGGGAAACTTATTGTTTGATCAAGCCAATGATGCTGGTTTGAGGCTCTAGGAACTAAGTTCCTATGTTGCTGTAATTTTCAAAATTGATTAAGGCATCAGTTGCTTACTAGATCTTGGATCCTAGTTGGTTAAGTGTATGGTTTTGTTTGTGGCTTATAAAATCTGAGGTGCTACTCCTTCTTGGAGATGTGCCTAGATTTTGTAAGAACAAATGATAAAATATAGAAGTTGCCTTTGGTATCACCAATTCTGTGAGGCTGGTCTGAGAATTTGGTGTTTTTAATAGAGTTTGGTTCTGATCTTTATATTTAAAATCTCTAGGATAGATTCACCCCACTTGGGTGATTATCGAGAGGTTGTCTTATGCATCAGCACATATATTCTGCTTGGATAAGATAAACAGATCATGTGGTTGTTTATGATACTCACCACAAAATTTATGATTGTGATGGCTTGATGTGCTGGTGGTGTTGCTGGTCTAATCTAGTCCTTCACCTCCTGATGTTGTTCTTGTTTTCCTCTGATGCTTGTGCTTGGACTTGATCAACTCTGGTCCTCCTAGCTCCAGTGATCTTGGCCTTGCTGTCCACCTGATCCTCCCCCTCCTTATGTCACCATCAGGTGATGTGTGGCTTGATCTGGTGTGAGATTGTGTTGGCTGGTTTGTTTGGCTCTAGCTAAACTAGTTGTTCTTGTGTGGTGTGAGCAGTGGAGAGATGCACTAGTGCTTCCCCACGACTGTGCTTGGTCCTTTTTACTTGCTTGGACTACTGGGCTATGTCGATAGCACACCCATGCAGTTAGATGACTGAGCTTCTTGTATGCCTGCTGCACAGTTATGGATATGCTTAGTGGATGATCTACCTTTTTATCTGATTACATTTATCTGCCTGGTGAAACTTTGCCCCTCTTACTGATTGAAATCATTTGACTTGTGGCTTATGGATTATGAAAGATTTAATTCTTTCATATTGGTGAAACTTGCCCCTAAAGATTTACTCAATGATGTAAAGTGGAACAGTGCATCTCACTGTCACTAGTGAGAGTAAAAGAACTATCTTAACCTTCATTTTCTTTCTTTTTTGTTTGTTCTTTGTTTTGCAGGTACAAGACTTGAAGATTCAAGATTTAGATTAGGTTTTCTTTTTCTCTATAGAATAGTCCCCTTGTAATATTCACTTTATTCTTTTGTAAATAAAATGTACTAGATAAATAAGGATGTAATTCTACTCTTGTAAAGATTCTTTATTAGTTTTGTAATTTTCATTTTGTAACTTATTGATGAATTGATTAAATAAAATGTATATTCATTTATTTAATTGTCAATCTTATATAAAGTTTCTGGTTACTTATGTATTGTTTCTTTATTATCTTCATAAGTTACATTTTGTAACTTATTCATTGAATAAATATATGAAATGAATATTCATTTACTCAATTATGTTATATTATTTAGAGTTTGAGTTACTAAATATTATTTCTTGATTAAATAATATTCTCACACATAATCCTAATCCTTTTTTAAAAATATAAACCCAAATCTCAAGTTTGAATTCAAATTCCTTTCCCCAAAACACATTAATCCATAAAGATCATGTCAAAGTTTATAACAATCATCCTTCAAGACTATTCCTAAACATAAAGAGTGAAAGAAACTTTGATCACTTTAAGTTTTTATTTGGCGAAAAATTTACCACAATTTCTTTATAGTTGAATGCATGCAATTGCACATATTCCTAAATCTACCCTTCGTTGGTTCCTAAATGCTGGGTTGTTATAGACTTTCCCCCCTTAAATTAAACTTCGTCCTGAAGTTTGGTGAAATGTACCTGAACAGTTATGGATAGGCCTTTCTTAAATCATCTTCTTTCTCCCAAGTGGCTTCTCTCTCAGGGTTATGTTCCCACTATACCTTGCAGTACTTGATTGCCCTATTCCTCAACCTTTTCCAGTTTTCTTCCAAAATTTTACAGGGTTTCTCAACATAGGTCAAGTCTGCTTGTAATTCTATCTCTTGATGTGTGATTGCATCATCAGGAACTTTTAGAAATTTCCGGAGTTGTGACACATGGAGAACATTATGAACTTGAGCCAATCTTGCGGGTAACTCTAAAGCATAAGCTATAGTCCTGTTCTGACTCAGTATTTTGAATGGCCCGATATATCTTGGACTCAATTTTCCTTTAACTCCGAACCTCTTAACTCCTTTCATTGGACTTACTTTCAAATATACCATGTCTCCCACTTCAGGATGCCACGATCTTCGACTTTGATTAGCATAACTTTTCTGCCTACTTTGAGCTATTTTCAGTCTATCCTTGATCTTATCAATGATATGTTATTTTTCCTTGATATAGTCTGGCGCAAATTCCTTGCTTCTTCCAGGCTCATACCAACATATTGGTGATCTACACTTTCTTCCATACAGAACCTAATATGGAGCTGCCTTCAGACTACTCTGATAACTATTATTGTAGGAAAATTCTGCCAACAGTAGATGATCTTCTCACGAACCTCCAAAGTCTAATGCACAAGCCCTTAACATGTCTTCCAGTATTTGATTGGTTCTTTCCATTTGACCCCTGTCTTTGGATGATAAGCTGCGCTAAAATCTAACTTTGATCCAAGTGCTTCATGTAACTGTTTCCAAAATGCGGAAGTAAACACTGATCCCCTATCAGTTACGATCTTCCTGGGCACTCCGTGCTTACTTACTATCTCTTTGATATAAACTTCCTAATTTCTCGGCATTATCCTTCTGATTCACCGGAATAAAATGTGAACTTTTAGTGAGTCTATCAACAATTACACATGTCATATCCTTCCATTTAGGTGTCATGGGCAATCCTGTGATGAAGTCCATACCTATTTCCTCCCATTTCCAAATGTTGCAATGGTCCTGCTGGACTTTGATGTTCAGCCTTCACCCTTTGGAAAATATGGCATTCTGATACATATTTTGCAATGTCTCTTTTCATGTTATTGCACCAGAATAATTCTTTCAGATCCATGTACATCTTAGTACTTCCTGGATGTATAGAATATGGTGTTTCATGTGCTTCTCTGAGTATGACATCACGAATCTCAGTCACATCTGGAACACAAAGACGATCTTGGAACCACAAAGACTCATAATCTCCTAGGCGAAAAACTGATGTTTGCCCTTGAGATATCCTCCGAATTTCTTCAGCAATGAAAGGATCTTCTGCTTGATGTCTAAAAATTTCGTGCTTAAGATCACTGTCCTGCTCTGCAACTACCTGCATAGTAGCTAATCCTCCAAGAATCTTTGTTCTAATGAATTGAAACTCTAATCTTTCCAAGTCCATCTGACTCTTTTGGTAGCTCCCGATTGCTAGGCTAAATATCTGCACTTTTACGACTTAAAGCATCTGCTACAACATTTGCTTTTCCTGGAGTATAGTTGATTGTTAAATCATAATCTTTGATTAGTTCCAACCAACGCTTCTGTATCATATTCAATTCCTTTTGGGTGAAGAAATATTTAAGACTTTTATGGTTAGTGTATAACTCACATCTGGCTCCATAAATAAAATGCCTCCATCCTTTTAGCGCAAACACTACTGCTGCTAACTCTAAATCATGAGTTGGATAGTTGACTTCATGTGGTTTCAGTTGTCTTGAACCATAAGCAAGCACTTTCCAATTTTGCATTAACACATAACCCAAACCCTCTTTAGATGCATCACAATATACTGTAAAGTCTTTTCCTATTTTTGGAACTGCCAGAATTGGAGCGGTAGTTAACCTGGTCTTCAACTCGTGAAAACTTGCTTCACATTTCTCATCCTAATTGAATGGTGTATTCTTTCTTAACAATTTGGTCATTGGTCCAGCTATTTTGGAGAAACCTTCAATGAATCTCCAATAATAACCAGCCATACCTAAGAAACCTCGAATTTGTTTCACATTGGTTGGTGCAGTCCATTCTAGTAATGATTGAACTTTAGATGGATTTACAGCAATTCCATCTTTACTGATCACATTACCGAGGAATTCTACCTCATCTAACCAGAATTCACACTTACTGAACTTAGCATAAAGTTTATGTTCTCTTAGAGTCTGCAATGCTATTCTCAAATGATCTGCATGCTCTTCCTTGTCCTTGGAATATATCAAAATATCATCAATGAAGACTATGACGAACTTATCCAAATATGGCATAAAGATTTTGTTCATCAGGTCCATGAATATTGCTGGTGCATTGGTCAATCCAAATGGTACTACCAGATACTCGTGGTGTCCATATCTTGAGACAAATGCTGTCTTTGGAACATCCTTTGGTTTAATTTTTATCTAATCGTATCCAGATCTTAGATAAATCTTAGAAAATACTCCAGCTCCTTTCACTTGATCAAATAGATCTTGAATTCTTGGTAAGGGATACTTATTCTTTATGGTAACATTGTTCAGATTTCTGTAATCCCCACACATTCTTCTTCCACCATCCCTTTTATCCAGAAAAATCACCGGTGTTCCCCATGGGGATACACTTTCCTGAATAAATCCTTTTCTAGCTAACTCATCAATTTGCTCTTTGAGTTCCTTTAATTCTTTTGGTCCCATCTTATATGGTGCTTGAGCTATCGGTGTAGTACCTGGAATTAGATCAATAGTGAATTCTATTTCCCGATCTGGTGGCATTCCACGTAGCTCTGCGGGAAAAACATCTTGAAACTCATTTACTACAGGAATATCTTCCAACTTGACCTCCTTCACTGAGTTCAACTGAAGATCCACCATGATATGACTGTGCCTATCTGCTTGATACACTATTCTTGCTCCATTTGGAGTTTTTTTTGAGACAGTTTTCTCCTCACAATTTATCTGAGCCCCATGTTCAGTCATCCAGTCCATCCCCAGCACTACTGCAATTCCCTTCAAAGGAATCACATAAAGATCCGCAAAGTATGTACAACCACAGATCGAAATAACCTGATCTTGTTTAATGTGGCGTACAGTCACATTTCCCCCTGCCGTAACTACGGTCATAGGGTTTTCTAACGTTGCCCTTCTAATCCCGAATTTATCACAGAATTCTTTAGAAATGAATGAAGTAGTTGCACCAGTATCAAATAGAACTTTGCCGGAATTGGTAAGGATATTGAGCGTACCTATCACTGCATGCTCCGAGTTATCCACCTCCTCTAGGGTTGCACAATTCATCTTCCCGGTAGGTCTGTTCCTCTTGCCATTGTTGTTCTTGACATTATTCCCTCCTTTATTTGGCTGCCCATATCCTCCACTAGCTTGCCTTCCATTTATAGCCGGACAACCTCCTTGTGGTTTGCTTGGACAATTTGGCTTTATGTGACCTCTCTGTCCACAAGCATGGCACACAATTACTGGTTTCGGGCAATCCCTGCTCATATGCCCTGGGAGTTTGCAATTGTGGCATATAATATTCTTTACGTTTGGATTTGCACTCCGATTGGAATTGTTGCTGTTGTATGGTCTACTCCTTGGTTTGAATTCCAGATTGGGTTTGGGTTTACTTGCATGTATCCTCTTAGTTTCCTTCTTAGCTCTCTTCCTTCTATCCTCTTGGAAATTCTTGTAGTCATCTTCGAAAGTGATAGCTACATCCAGCAATTGCTGATAAGTTTGCTTATTATCCAACCTTAACTGCATCCTCACAAATGGATTTAACCCTCACAGGAAACGCTTCTTCCTCTTTTCTTCCATATTAACTTCTTCCTCGGCATAACGATACAGTTGACTAAACTCCCGAATATACTTCATAACACTAGTATATCCCTACTAAAGCTCCTCAAATTCTCTCCGCTTCAACTCCATAACACTCTCCGGAACATGATATTCACGGAATCTCTGTTTAAACTCTTCCCAAGTGTACTCCCTTCCTGGCTGTTGCATGGCTAACTGATTTTCCCACCATGATGCTGCAGGTCCTGTCAGAAGATGAGTTGCATACCTCAATTTCTCCTCATCATTATAACCTACAGTCTTTAGCTTTCTTTCTGTATCTGCTAGCCAATCTTCTGCATCCATTGGTTCAGGGGCTAATGCAAACGGTAACGGCCTTGCATTCTGGAAGTCAGAAAGACCCACTCCTCCACCTTCAGGTGCTCTCTGATTCCCAGCTCGTCCCAGCAACTCTTCCATGAACTTGTTCTGGGTATCTTGCATCATTTGCATACACTGCATAAAGTTCTGCTCCATTAACGACCTCATTGGTGGTGGTGGTGGTAACGTTCCCTGATTTCCCGCATCTACATCGGCCTTCTCCTTGGCCTCACATTCCATTCGCTACTGCTTAGATTCGGTTTCTACACCCGTGTCCATGACCCCCTAGTCCTGCAACATAGAGCGAATGCTAATAATTACATCATGCACATGTGTTCTAAGCTCGATTTTATGCACAGAACTAGTCACACAATGAAAATCCAAATAAAATCCAAATATGCATTTCACATATTATACATTACAACATCTTAATAATACAAAGTCATTACAACATATACCATATAGGTATAATCACAACACCATCTTATTTATCTAACTACCTTATTCTCTCGGATTACAATACACAGTACCCGATACTTTCTAAATAGCCAGCTGCTTCTAGTAACTACTACGCTCATCATACATGCCTGATGTCCAACCGTGATGATGTGACGTTCGTCGCACAGTTTGTGGAACAAATGGCCTTCCAGAAGGAACATACTCAATATCTGAAGTGTCAGGGCTTGAGTCATTACTCAACCTGAGCGCATTGACTCCCTCTAGCTCAGCTGAAAAGTCTTCAAAAACATATTCAACATTATCTCCCACTTGCATCTCCTGAGCTTCATTCCTTGAGTCATCAACAGGATACGCAGATCCAGCTACTCCCCAGGTGCTCTGTTGGGCAAGATAGTTAAACACATGAGAATGTATATTCCCTGGGTTTTGAGAAGGTGTTGATGACTCAAACACTCTCTCCTCAGGATCTTCTTCTTCATCCTGATTATTTATGAATATTGTATTTCTACTCCTGTTACTAAGGTTAATTCTTGCACCCATCCCACTAGATTGTCCAACATTTCTGTCAGAACTATCTGTGGACATCTGGTGTTCCTGGGACCCTTCGGATGATCCCATTCTCCAACCATCAGAATTCTCAATAGGAAGTTCTCAATCAGAACCATCCTCTGAACCCCGTGGTACTGCATACCTCATATCCAAAGTAGGATCATATATAGGTTTAGGCCTTGGTGAATAAGGATATGGTGTAAAAGATTCAGGATCTATAGGTATATCCTTAAAGTTGGGTTTTGTACTACTACTTGCTTCCTTCTCCAACTGGAATGCTAACTGCTTCCTCCTTTCAGGATCCGTCAGATCCTCTAGCATGTCATTTTTATCTTCGACAATAACTTGATGTGTCTTATAAAAAGACTCAACAAGTGTTCGGTATATGTCCATAAACTTGGAAGCTAACTTAGGATGCTTCTTAACCAAAGTAAGATGATCCGGTATAGGCTCCGAGTCTATAGAATCATGAGGAATCACAGAAAATGTGCTACCTTCTAACTCCTAAGCTTTATGCTCCCGAATATTAGCTATCGCCTCCACAATAGCAACATGATATGCTGCTAAGTGACTCCTACCTTCACCTATAGGTAGATCGTGATATAATCCAAGATCCTCTGGGAGTTGGATACTCACACGATACTTGGATAACATCCAACCATCATAATAGGTTATGGTGTTCACTTGAATTCTAGTTGGACAACTAAAAATCTTTAAGAGTTGACCAAGTTGGTCTATGAATGATCCTTGATAATCATCAAGAGTCTCCTCTTTCCTTACCAAAGTTTGTTTTGGAAACTTTGGTGCCATAGCTCTATATATGAGAAAAATATTTTTATTAGTAACCAATAATATATTGCATCATAACAAAGAATTATCGCACTAAAACATATAACGGAATATTCTCATTCGAATACCCATTATATTTCTTTTAGAGAATTCTTTATCGTTGCCACACACTCCTACAGGTAATACCCTTTACTAGGTTTCCAACCTAAGGTCAAAGCAATTTGCTCTGATACCAACTGCGGTGACCCAGCATACCACTGCATGTGTAGTACACTATAGTCGTTGATATGACATCCACAAAACACCGTTCCGTAAATGTCACATCCCTCAGAGTGGTACAACAGAAACATTGTGGGTCCATATTACAAACATACACACGTTATTATTTTTACAATACCAGAAGTTCAAGACTTCCAAAAGATTCAACTTACAAACAAAAATATAAGTGTTTCAGCGGAAGTTTCAAAGTGAAAACATAAACTCCAAATTCAGCTCAACAACTTATTGCTATATATTGTTCATGTTGCTCGGCTCAAGTGGCTCCTAGAACTATAGTAATTATTCAGACTCTTGGTACTCTCCTCCGTAGATGATATCGTAGTCCTCTCCTTCTATGACTCCATACAAATTGGGCTCTTCATAGAAGACATCCTCTTGGCTCTCAGTTCCATACATTGGAGTCTCTTCGGGATCCTCAGAGTCTAAGCAAGGATTCAAAGGAAAGGGTGAGTAATAGCGTTACCCAGCAAGTTCATTATATGCAAGGTGGCAAGTTTGATGCTCTATCTACCACCTTGGACTATAAGTCCTTGGCACTATGCAGTTTTTTGTAAATCTTTCTTCAAAGATTGATTTTATTATGAAAATCTATGACCATCAGCCTTCACAGGTTGACCAAAACTTTCATGGAGTTCCTTTCCTACCGCGTTCGTAGCTCCTTCCCAGAACAGGGAGTAACAAGTTACAGTTTTTACACTATGCAGAGGTGCGTTACTTTACCCATGATAGATCAACTTCCTTGTTGCACAACCAGGCGTACTTTCCCGTCCACAATTCCATGATGTGGGGCCCAGTAGTTGGTCCAAGCCAATCACCGCCCTCTCCGCGACCTCATATGTCTGCACGATCCTTTGGGGCCGACTCACCTCCATTAATCCCCCTTTCGGGCAGGCTAAAACCCTGATGAGTTCCCAAAGACTCTATGACCTGGTGATGCCCGGGCAAGTACCCTTTAAATGGACTATAGCCCTAAACACCATTCATAGATAATCTAGACACCAAAAGTGTGGGGCGTAAGGGTGCCCACCCATATGTTGGATCCGCACAAGGAATCACAACGTCACGTTAAGGTCGTCTTGCCTCCATACGAGAGGAAAAGGATACAGCTGACTCCTCCGTCCCATTCCAAATCTCATGGTTAACGTGTGATATACGACGCTAGAATCACTAATGTCATGGGTTATTAATCCCTAACTGATCATCATTGTTGCAAGTAGAAACCTAAGCTCTATTGCTCCATTATATCACCACTTAGGATGATACCTAAGATTTATTTATTTTGAGAAAATAATATTTTCTTTCTCTAGAATATAGATGATAACACACAATTTGCAAATACTTTGATAAAGACTCTTCAAAGGACATGAGCAAGTGATGAACTTGCCTTGTGATTGTAAGGTAGTGAAGTCGGATGCTTGCACTAGACCTTGAGCTTCTATGTCTACAAAACATCATTATTGCCCGGTAAGGACAATATTTAAAGAAGCAAAATGATTATGCAAAGTAATGTAATGCATTATTTATTTTTGTATGTTATTCCCCATTATTTAAATTACAAAAATTCTTTTTAGTAATAAAGAATTTATAAATATTAATTTTTAATATTTATTGAATATTGTATTCTTTTATTTTATTTCATTTTATTTGAATTTTAGTTATATAATAATTCCTTTAAGAATTATCATTTAAATACAAAAATTGATATTAAATATTTATTTAGTATTTTTCTAAAATACTACAATATTAATATATAATGAAAGTGATTTTTATTTATTTTTATCATCTTTCATTAATTTTATAAAACTCCATAAGGAATATATATTATAAAATTCCATAAGGAATATATACATTATAAAATTCCATAAGGAATATATATATTATAAAATTCTTGATAAAAGTTATATGCCTAAAATTTTATTTCTTAATTTATTTAGATAAATTGAATTATTGTGAATCCAAAAATATTTTATTTATAATTTTTGGATTTTTATTTGATTTTCTACAATTTATAGAAATTCAGGGGCATTTTGGTCTTTTCTTAATTATTAAAATTTTCCTTGGGTGATTGGGCTGGCCTTGTTGGACTTATTGGGCTGTTTTGGCCCAAGTGGTTATGACCAAAAGGGCTCCTCGAAGGGGTCCTGGCCCTCTCAGCCCACTCCCTCTGTCTCTCTCTCGTTCTTATCTCCCCTCTCCCTTGACCCCGTGGGGTGCTGGCGCCGCCGCTGGCGATGCCCGCCGCCGTGGCCCTCCCTAGCCACTATCATGGTGCAGGGCGAGGTTGGCGACTATGCTGGTTCATCTCCTCCGCTTCGATTTGATTTCAGAGCCCTCCTGTGGCCAGGCTCGCCCCGTTCCCGAACCCTAGGGTTTGGGGTTGGGTGCTGCCACCGCCGCTATGGACCCTCCTGTGGTGGTGTGCGGTATTTGTGTGTTGCTATGGACGCCGCCGTGGCTAGTGCAGGCTGCAGCGCCCTCTGGGTGCTCCCCGTGCCGCCGCGAGCACGTCGGCCATTCTGCTTCCTCTTCAATTCGTCAGCGAGGACCCCTGGTGACTTGTGCTTCTTTGGATCCTAGTTCATCTTATCACCATGAATCCCTCCGTGTGTATCTAGTGGCCAGTCTTAGTTTGTGCTTGTATTGCTACTAGGGTTCATCTCTGGTGCTTGTAAGATGCTCCTATGGTCTGGTTAGGATGTTTAGTGGGGATTTGGGTGCTTTGCACCTCACTTCTTATGGTCACCCCTTTGATTGTATGGTGCTGTTGTTAATTTGAGGCTAATGCTAGATTAAATTCTAGGGTTGCATAGTATTGCCTCTGGTTGGTACTCTGGTGACTTGATGTGTTTATCTATTGTCAGTATCTTGATACTGACAGTGATCCAGTCAGTGATGATTCACTGCCCTAGTTATTGTTGGCTTGCCAGATTATGCTTGGTCTGAACTTTATTCAATAGAATCAAATTATTCTTTGAACATGAATAGATAAATAGGATATTATCCCTGTATCTGGTCTCAGGGAAATGATTTGATAGTTGATTTGTGTTGATTGGACTATTTGATTGTCTTAGTGATAAGATCAGTGCTTATGAAACCTTCTTAGAATGGTACATAAGAATATCTTGTTGTTGACTATACTTATGGTCATTTCTGGAATTTGATGGATGTTGATAGATAAGTTGGGAAACTTATTGTTTGATCAAGCCAATGATCCTGGTCTGAGGCTCTAGGAACTAAGTTCCTATGTTGCTATAATTTTCAAAATTGATTAAGGCATCAGTTGCTTACTAGATCTTGGATCCTAGTTGGTTAAGTGTATGGTTTTGTTTGTGGCTTATAAAATCCGAGGTGCTACTCCTTCTTGGAGATGTGCATAGATTTTGTAAGAATAAATGATAAAATATAGAAGTTGCCTTTGGTATCACCAATTCTGTGAGGCTGGTCTGAGAATTTGGTGTTTTTAATAGAGTTTGGTTCTAATCTTTATATTTAAAATATCTAGGATAGATTCATGCCACTTGGGTGATTATCGAGAGGTTGTCTTATGCATCAACACATATATTCTGCTTGGATAAGATAAACAGATCATGTGGTTGTTTATGATACTCACCACAAAATTTATGATTGTGATGGCTTGATGTGCTGGTGGTGTTGCTGGTCTGATCCAGTCCTTCACCTCCTGATGTTGTTCTTGTTTTCCCCTGATGCTTGTGCTTGGCCTTGATCAACTCTGTTCCTCCTAGCTCCAGTGAGCTTGGCCTTGCTGTCCACCTGATCCTCCCCCTCCTTATGTCACCATCAGGTGATGTGTGGCTTGATCTGGTGTGAGATTGTGTTGGCTGGTTTGTTTGGCTCTGGCTAAACTAGCTGTTCTTGTGTCGTGTGAGCAGTGGAGAGATGCACTAGTGCTTCCCCATGGATGTGCTTGGTCCTTTTTACTTGCTTGGACTGCTGGGCTGTGTCGACATCACACCCATGTAGTTAGATGACTGAGCTGCTTGTATGCCTGCTGCATAGTTGTGGATATGCTCAGTGGATGATCTACCTTTTTATCTGATTACATTTATCTGCCTGGTGAAACTTTGCCCCTCTTACTGATTGAAATCATTTGACTTGTGGCTTATGGATTATGAAAGATTTAGTTCTTTCATATTGGTGAAACTTGGCCCTAAATATTTACTCAATGATGTAAAGTGGAACAGTGCATCTCACTATCACTACTGAGAGTAAAAGAAATATCACAACCTTCATTTTCTTTCTTTTTTGTTTGTTCTTTGTTTTGCAGGTACAAGACTTGAAGATTCAAGATTTAGATTAGGTTTTCTTTTTCTTTATAGAATAGTCCCCTTGTAATATTTATTTTATTGTTTTGTAAATAAAATGTACTAGATAAATAAGGATGTAATTCTACTCTTGTAAAGATTCTTTATTAGTTTTGTAATTTTCATTTTGTAACTTATTGATGAATTGATTAAATAAAATGTATATTCATTTATTTAATTGTCAATCTTATATAAAGTTTCTGGTTACTTATGTATTGTTTCTTTATTATCTTCATAAGTTACATTTTGTAACTTATTCATTGAATAAATATATGAAATGAATATTCATTTACTCAATTATGTTATATTATTTAGAGTTTGAGTTACTAAATATTATTTCTTGATTAAATAATATTCTCACACATAATCCTAATCCTTTTTTAAAAATATAAACCCAAATCTCAAGTTTGAATTCAAATCCTTTCCCCAAAACACATTAATCCATAAAGATCATGTCAAAGTTTATAACAATCATCCTTCAAGACTATTCCTAAACTTAAAGAGTGAAAGAAACTTTGATCACTTTAAGTTTTTATTTGGCGAAAAATTTACCCACATTTCTTTATAGTTGAATGCATGCAATTGCACATATTCCTAAATCTACCCTTCGTTGGTTCCTAAATGCTGGGATGTTACGAAAACCCACTCAAATTCCCATTAAATTTCCACCAAATTTAATGCAAACTCTCATTAAATAAAACTCCTATTATTTATTCAGAATTTTGTCAATTACTTTAATGACAAACATTCTCATATAACCCCTTGCTAGTATTTCATTTCACATGCAAAAACACTTTTTGCTATTTCACCCGAAAACCCGTTTCGGTATCTAGTGAAATAAATTTATGCGCTTGTTATTCTTTTCGGCATTAAACTTTTGCTCCAAATGGATGTCGGTGTCTCTTAAGTGTGTCACCCTACGGTTCATGAATAATGTGGACATGATCAAGACTACTCTCGGATCAATAATCAGAAGCGGGATCTGGAGACCCATACTGACTCCCACATATTCAACGATGACTTTCTTGTGATCGTCCGAACGTTTTACGCTAGTATCTTAATCCTTTTGTTTAGCGATATATTACATGTCCGAGATTCGATCATCGGTACCTCCATACCTAGTTTGATCTCCTTACTGACATGCACTCTTTTCTCGTTCCCGTGATATAACATTCTAGTGATCAAATCACTTGCTTGCAAGCTATTCAATGTGATATCACCGAGAGGGCCCAGAGCATATCTATCTGTCATCAGGATGAACAAATTCCACTATCGATCCATGGGCCTCAACATAACACTTTAGTAGTTCTGAACCCATCTTTATAATCACCCTGTTATGGTGTGACGTTTGATGTTATCAAGAAACTCTTCCGGTGTTAGTGATTGACATGATCTCATGGTCTAAGGATTAGGATCACTTCGTAAGTTGTTATAGCAATATAATTCAATGACTTTGATCGTAATGCTATAATTCGGATGAATGTTCATCACATCATTACACTAATGTTGTGACCTCGTTATTAACAACATCCAATGTACATGATTAGGAAACCTTGATCATCTTGTTAATCAACGAGCTAGTTTTATGAGAGAGGCATAACTAGGAACTTTCTGTTTGTTTATTAAACACACATGTATTAACGTTTCCGTATTAATACAATTATAGCATGTAAAATAAACATTTATCATAAACAAGGAATACGATAATAACCACTTTATTATTGCCTCTCGGGCATATTCCGTTCAATAATATCTTTTGAATAAACTAATGTTGCTAATGAAGATTGTGTGAAGTTTTGTATGAAGGAAAAATTTCAGGTGTAGAGAGAGAATGATGTAATGAGATGAAGAATGGACAAAAGCTCAAGCTTGGGGATGCCACCATGGTGTCACCCCAAGAAATATCCAAGAGGTACAAGCGTCAAAGCTTGGGGATGCCCAAGGCATCCCCTTCTTCATTAATAAAAATCTCAGGTCTGTCTAGACACTTCGTTTTTATTGTTTCATGCACAGTTGTGTTGTTCTTGGAGCGTCTTAGTTTTCGTTTGCTTTGCTTAGGTTGCTTAGTTTGCTTGAATAAAGTAGTTTGGACCCCCGTTCTCGCCGTGTTGTTTTGCAAATAAGTTGCTTGGTGTTGGAAAGGAGTAGTAAGGTCTTGCTTGAAGTGCAAGAGGAGCTTGCATTGACTGTGACTTAGACTTTAGCATGACATGATAAGTGTTGTTTTGACCTTATGCTTAGTGACTATTGATGTAGCTTGTCGTGTTCCAAATAATTGGGATTGCTTAGTGTGCCTTGAAGAAACTACGCGTTGTTTTAGCATGCAAAAGCATAGTATTGTGATATTCTCCTTTGATGCTTTGCTTGGGTTGACTTGGCACATGCTCACACCATGTTATGAATATGACAAGTCACCATTAGCCTCTATGATCATTTAGTCCTTGACTTGTAGTACCACTCTATGCTTTGATTAGTAATGTTTTGTTGCTATGCATGATTATGACCATTATGCTCTCTTAGTTGGTTGCTCCTAGTCTTTTGCTAGCCTCCACTTATATGAGTAATCTCTACTCATGATTCCAACTCCCAAGAAACCAAGTTATTCCAAAGTGTCCACTATAAACTCCTATGCATGGTGTGTTACACCATTCCAAGTATATTCTTGTTTTCATCTATCTTCCAATTAAAAACTATTTTGTTATGTGAAAACTTAGTGATTAAAGCCCTCACGAACTTGATGGCACACTTTATATTCTTTGCCCCTAATAAACTTGAAACATTGTGTCATCTATGTTGTATATGCTTGCACTTATATGTTGGAATTAGCAGAACCGTGTTGTCACGGGGAACATTTTCAACATTGCACTTGTACTTTGTACTCAGTTGATATCATGCTCTTTTGTCTATGGATGTCACCGGTGTGAAATAAAGAGGGAACTTGTAAGTCCATGGAGTTTGTATTATGTGTTAGAGAAACGCCTGGGCCGCTAGCCTAAGCCATGCCTAATCATGGTGGAAACTTGCAGCATCACCATAGTGAGCTATCTATGAAGCATACTCAATTAAAAGCTATGCATATAGTAAATAAAAAGATCACTGAGATGCTCATTGTCTGCTTAACTTGTCATTTTGGTTATGGGAAAGCTCCTGTACCATGTGCAAGGGGTACCCCGTTGGCGGTTCTCTGTGATATGCAAATACTTACAATGACAAGAACATACCTGTGACTGAAGTTGAGTATGCATGAGGTGTGGCCCTCGTATTCAAGGGACTTGAGATTGCCAACTTATACTTCCTCAAGCATATACTCCATCTTTGTCACTTTAACCTTAATCACTTCAAGATGCTTATGATAGGGGAAATGAGGGATGAAAGCTAACAAGTACCATAACTTTTGGAAGCTCTTTTTGAAACTTGTAATCCCCGCTTCCTTTACAAAAAGGCCTTTCTTCCACCACTATCGAGTCTCCACCTTCTACCTTTAGGCACCATTAAGAGAGCATAGTTGTCATTCTGTGTGCAGTGTTCCAAAGCTTATTGATTGATGCATATTGTGATATTACTTGTTCTTGTGCTATTTGTTTCTAGTCACCCTTGTGAACTTTGAAGGTATCCTATGCATCTATTTGCTACTCTATAAGGGACAAGATGATTGCCACTATGCTATGTTTTGTGTATGTGAAACAAACAAACGTTTTTCAATGCATGTTATTAATGATCTTTGTTTGTAGATTGTCATGTTGCATGCATAGTTACTTTGTCCTATTGTTAGAACTCCATCTTTCATGCACATGTTTAGAGTTCTTTGATCCCAGCTTTCAATGCTTGCAAATGGTTGGATATTTATTGTGAGGGTGCATGTCACCTCAAAAATTATTCTTTTATCACTTACCTACTCGAGGACGAGCAGGAGTTAAGCTTGGGGATGTTGATACGTCGGAAACGTATCTATAATTTTTGATGCTCCATGCTTGTTTAGTATCTACTTTGCTTTGCTTTGTCTACACTTTGAGGTGATTTTTACATGTTTTCTGGTACTAACCTATTAACAAGTTGCCACAGTGCCAGTTGCCTGTTTCTGCTGTTTTTGGTTTCAGAAAAGTTAGTAAATAAATATTCTCGGAATTGGACGGGACAAACGTCAAAGTCGATTACTTTCCATGGGGAACAAGAAGTCCACAGGGGAGCCAGAGAGGTGAGCTAGGGCGCCCAGACCCCCCTAGGCGCGGGTGGGCCCTGTCCCGCGCCTAGGCAGGGTGTAGGGCCCCTGGCCACCGCCTCGTCCTTCCCCTTCGCCTATAAGAAGCCCCCAATGCAGAAACCCTAAGCACCCGATCAAATCTCCATGAAACCGTCTGTAGCCGCCGCCACCATAGTCCCTAGATTGGGAGGGATCTGAAGTTCTTCCCGGCACCCTGTCGGAGGGGAGATCATCCCAGAGGCCTTCTCTCCGGTATGATGCGTGAGTAGTTCCACCTTGGACTATGGGTCCATGTAGTAGCTATATGGTTGTATCTCCTCCTTTGTGCTTTCATGTATAGATCTTGTGAGCTCCGTTCATGATCAAGATCTAATCTATTTGTAATCATGCATGTTGTGTTTGCGGGGATCCGATGGATATTGAGACTATTATGTTGGTTTGATTAATGGTTTTGTCCTTATGATTCTATCATGTCTGTGTTCTTTGTGATCTTGCATGCTCTCCGTTGTTAGTATCTATCTTGGCCAAGTAGTTGCTAGGGACTCCAAGAGGGGGTATTTATGCTCGATAGTGGGTTCATGCCTCTAGTTTCCAAGGGAAGTGACAGAAATCTCTTCGGTTGTAGATGTGTTGTTGCCACTAGGGAGAAAACAATGGTCTCTTGTTCATGGAACATGTGGACTGTTTACCTTACACACTTTGCTTAAAGTAGTTGTCTGTTGCTTGCAACTTAATACTGGAGGGGGTTCAGATGATAACCTGAAGGTGCACTTCTAGTCATAGATGCAGTTGGATGGCGGTCTATGTATCTTGTTGTATTGCCCAATCGAATCTCATAGGATCTTTATGACTAGTAATTGCATTGTTATGCCTTGCTCATTTCCTGTCAATTGCCCTGATGTAATTTGTTTACCCTTCATGCCATGTTGTTTATCTAAGGAGACCACCTCTAGTGAATTATGGACCCCGGTCCAATATTTACCATTGATACATCCTCCGCTGTTACTTTTTTACTTGTTGCAAACCATTACCTTCCACACCATACGTTTAATCCTTTGTTATAGCAAACCGGTGAGCTTGACAACCTCACTGATTCGTTGGGGGTAAAGTCTCGATTTTGTGTTGTGCAGGTCTTCGCGTTGCTTGCAACACATGTGTGACGTTTCCTTCCTCCTACTGGTTCGATAACCTCGGTTTATTAACTGAGGGAAAACTTGCTGTTGTGCTGCTTCACACCTTGCTCTTGGGGTTTCCCGACGAAGCGCTCCCACTTGGACTGGCGCTGCATTATGGGTTCACGGAAGAACAAAAGTATTATTATAAGGGACACCGTTTGTCACAAAAATGGAAACACTTATGGGAACAAATTGATAAATTGAATACTATTGCTAGAGAGGTGTACTCTACTTATAATGTTACTTATTGCTTTGATAAATCTTATTGCTGTAGGAGGTATAAACATCTACCTTTTCAATGTGAGTATAATGATAATGTTACCATATCTTATTATGTTAAAGTAAATTATGACTTTTATGATGTGGAATAAATTGAAGAATTTGTTGCTTGGAAGGGTGCATTTGAACTTGCTAGTTTGCTTGAAAATACTGATGATTCACCTTATGAATATGAGGTTTATGATATACTTAAATTTTTCTTTGATAATTACAAGGAAGAAAATGGCTATATTCTTGAACATTTTAATAGATGCTTTCCACAAACTGAAGAGACTAATGCCTTGAAGGAGCCTATGGAAGACGAAATTTTTGACCCTGAAAGCTCATTAGATGAAAATGAGGAGGAGAGTGATGGTCAAGAAGAGGAATAATGGATCTACCCATGCCTACCTTCTAATGAGAGTAACTCTTTACCTCTTACATTATTTTATTGTCCCCCATGCTTACCAAAGGAGGATGAATGTTATGTTCCTGTGGATTCTTTTGAAATATATGCTATGGTAAGACTTGTGATAATAGTTATGCTCCTGTTATCTATGATAATCCTATATTCGTGCCTAACTTCTAAATGCATGGTACTAAAGAGTTTTGCTTAGAAAATGTTTATGATAAAGCTCTAGATGATGGTCCTATATTGAATGATCAGTCATCTTGTTATAAAATTGTTAAAAGTGGGTTTGAAGGTTTTAATTCCACTATTTTTGAGATTGATAAAAAATATGTGTTTGTAGATCATGAAAATCATGCTTTATGTGATAGTTATATTGTTGAGTTTATTCATGAGGCTACTGAAAATTATTATGAGAGAGGAAAATATGGTTGTAGAAGTTTTCATGGTACTGAAACACCTCTCTATGTGCTAAAAGTTTTAAAGTTACTCTTGTTTTATCTTCCTATGCTTGGCACTTTGTTCTTCGTGAATTTATTTGCGTACAATATTCCCATGCATAGAAAGTGGGTTAGACTTAAATGTGTTTTGAATTTTCTTCTTGATTCTCTCTTTTACTTCAATTCATATTTCTTATGTGAGCATCTTCTCAAATTCATGCCTAACTTAAAGGCGTTAAAGAAAAGTACTTCTTGGGATATAACCCAATAGTTTTCTTGAGTCTTGGAAGTTATTAATTCTGTAATAACCTCTCCTTATCCTTTTTTTTATTTTTGTGCCAAGAATAACCTCTAATGAGAGGGAAGTAAGATTTGGGGAAGTGCTGTCCCGAAACAGATTTTTGTGCTCCACTGTAAAAATTCTTGAAAAATCTCTGTAAGTCAGATTGAGCTGTAATTTTTTGAATAAATCCCCCAGGTTGTTAGATAACTTTCGTTCGTTCAACACTTTTTGATTTAAGCAACAGAAGGTCTTCTAAAAAATTGGTTTATACCTGCTGGTCTGTTTTGATAGATTTCTGCCATTATTTGCATTTGCTTCTTATTTATTCCTTTTTTGGGTTCTCTTTGGGAAATTGAACTTTTTGAAGAAATTGCTACAGTATCTTGTGTCTTTAGTGAAAGTTTTGCTGTTTTGAAGCTAAACCCAAAGGTCTATTATCTTTTGAATGGACTAATGTTGCTAATGAAGATTGTGTGAAGTTTTGTATGAAGGAAATTTTTTAGGTGTAATGGAAGAATGATGTAATAAGATGAAGAATGGACAAAAGCTCAAGCTTGGGGATGCCACCCCGTGTCAACCCAAGAAATATTCAAAATGTACAAGCGTCAAATCCTGGGGATGCCCAAGGCATCCCATTCTTCATCAATAAAAATCTCAGGTCTTTCTAGACACTTCGTTTTTATTGTTTGATGCACTGTTGTGTTGTTCTTAGAGCGTCTTAGTTTTCATTTTTGGTTTTTGCTTGCTTAGTTTGCTTGAATAAAGTAGTTGGACCCCTGTTTTCGCTGTATTGTTTCAAATAAGTTGATTGGTGTTGGAAAGGAGTAGAAAGTTCTTGCTTTAGTAGTACAAGAGGAGCTTGCTTTGATCGTGACTTAGAATTTATCATGTCATGCTATATGTTGTTTTGACCTTATGCTTAGTGATTATTGCTGTAGCATGACTTGTTCCAAACAATTAGGATTGCTTAATGTGCCTTTAAAGAATCATGCATTGTTTTAGCATACATAAGCATAGTATTATGGTATTCTCCTTTGATGCTTTGTTTGGGTTGACTTGGCACATGCTCACACCATGTTATGACTATGAACAAGTCACCTTATCCTCTATTATCATTTAGTTTTTTACTTGTGGTACCACTTTATGCTTTGATTAGTAATGTTTTGTCACTCTGCATGATTATGACCATTATTGCTCTCTTAGTTGGTCGCTCCCAGTCTTTTGCTAGCCTTCACTTGTATTGAGTAATCTCTACTCATGCATCCAACTCCCAAGAAACCAAGTTATTCCAAAGTGTCCACTATAAATTCCTATGCATAGTGTGTTACACCATTCCAAGTATATTCTTGTTTTATCTATCTTCCAAATTAAACTTTTTTATGTTAAAGCTCTCACAAACTTGATGGCACACTTTATTTTTCTTGCCCCTAATAAACTTGAACCATTGTGTCATCTATGTTCTATATGCTTGTACTTATAAGTTGGGATTAGTAGAACCGTGCTGTCACGGGGAACGCTTTCAACACTTATAAATATCTACCCAGTTGATATCATGCTCTTTTGTTTATGGATGTCGTCGGTGTGAAATGAAAGGGGGGATTGTAAGTCCATGGAGTTATGTATGTGTGTTAGAGAAACGCCTAGGCCCCTAGCCTAAGCCATGCCTAATCATGGTGGAAACTTGCAGCATCACCATAGTGAGCAATCTATGAAGCATTCTTCTTATAAAAAAGAGATCAAGAAAAAAGAAAAAAAAATATGAGAAAGAGGAAAGAGAGAAAAAAGCACCATTTTCCCATGGTAAATAAGAAGATTGCTGAGATGCTCATTGTCTGCTTGCCTTGTCATTTTGTTATGGGATAGCTCCTGTATCATTAGGCAAGGGGTACCCCCATTGGCGGTTCTTTATGATACACATGTACTTACTATGACAAAAACTTACCGGTGACTAAAGTTGAGTAGCATGAGGAGCGGCCCTCGTATTCAAGGGACATGAGATTGCCAACTTATACTTTGTCAAGCATATACTCCATTTTTGTTCACTTTAACCTTAATCATTTCAAGATGCTTATGATATGGGCAATGAGAGTTGAAAGATAATAAATACCATACTTTTTGGAAGCTCTTCATGAGACTTGAAATCACTGCTTCCCTTTTAAGGGCATTTCTTCCACTATTATATTGAGTCTCCACCTTCTATCCTTAGGCACCAATTAAGAGAGCATAGTTGCCATTCATATTGTTGATATTGCTTGCTCTTGAACTATTTGTATCTAGTCACCCTTATGAACTTTGAAGGTGTCCTATGCATTTATGTTTTGCTACTCCATGAGGGACAAGCTAAATGCCACTATGCTATGTTTTCTATATGTGAAACAAACAACGTCTTTTAATGCATTGTTATTCATGAATCTTTGTTTGTACCCTTTCGTGTTGCATGCATAGTTACTTTATCTTATTGTTAGAACTTCATCTTTCAGCTCATGTTTAGAGTTCTTTGATCCCAGCTTTCAATGCTTGCAAATGGTTTGAGCTTGATTGTGGTGGTGCATGTCACCTCAAAAATTATTCTTTTAATCACTTACCTACTTGAGGACGAGCAGGAGTTAATCTTGGGGATGCTTGATATGTCATAAACGTATCTATAATTTTTGATGTTCCATGCTTGTTTAGTATCCACTTTGCTTTGATTTGTCTACACTTTGGGGTATTTTTATACATTTTATAGGACTTATCTATTAACATGATGCCACAGTGTGAGTTGCCTGTTTTCTGCTATTTTTGGTTCCAGAAAAGCCAGAAAATAAATATTCTCGGAATTGGACGGGACAAAAGCCAAAGTCAATATTTCACCGAGGAAAACAATGAGCCATACGATACGGAGGAGGGCCACGAGGGGCCCACACCCCCTGGCTGTGCAGCCAGGCCTGGCTCGCGCCTGGGGTGTGTGGCCACCTCGGGCACCCCCTCGGTCTCCCCCTTCGCCTATAAGAAGCCCCCGATACCTAAACCCTAAGTACCCGATCAGATCTCCACGAAAAAGTCCGTAGCCGCCGTCACCCGATCAGATCCCGGCACCCTGCCGGAGGGGAGAGATGAGGCCTTCTTCATCACCATGCCAGCCTCCGGTATGATGCGTGAGTAGTTCCACCTTGGACTATGGGTCCATACAGTAGCTAGATGGTTGTTTCTCCTCCTTTGTGCTATCATGTTTAGATCTTCTCAGCTCTGTTCATGATCAAGATCATCTATTTGTAATCATGCATGTTGCATTTGCGAGGATCCGATGGATATTGAGATTACTATGTCATATTGGTTAATGGTTTTATCTTATTGATTCTATCATGTCTGTGTTGTTTTAGATCTTGCATGCTCTCCGTTTCTAGTAGCTATCTTGGCCAAGTAGATGCTAGTGACTACAAGAGGGAGTATTTATGCTCGATAGTGGGTTCATGCCTCTATTGAATCTGGGGAAGTGACCGAAATATCTAAGGTTGTAGATGTGTTGTTGCTACTAGAGAGAAAAAAACAATCTTTTGTTCATGAAACAATTGTATTGTTTACTTTACACACTTTACTTAAACCAGTTATCCGTTGATTGCAACTTAATACTGGAAGGGGTTTGTATGATAACCTGAAGGTGGATTACTAGTCATAGATGCAGTTGGATGGTGGTCTATGTATATTATTGTAATGCCCAATCGAATCTCATAGGATCATGAATGTCTAGTATTGCATTGTTATGTCTTGCTTAGTCCTGTCAATTGCCCTGCTATAATTTGTTTACCCAACATGTTATGTTGTTTATCTTAAGGAGAACACATCTAGTGAACTGTGGACCCCGGTCTAATCTTTACCATTGATACATCTTCCACTGTTACTGTTTACTTTCTGCAAGACACCATTACCTTCCACACCATACGTTTAATCCTTTGTTTTTAGCAAACCAGTGAGATTGACAACCTCACTGTTCGTTGGGCAAAGTCTTGAGTTTGTGTTGTGCAGGTTTCCAAGTTGCTAGCAACACCTTTGAGTCGTTTCCTTCCTTCTACTGGTTCGATAACCTTGGTTTCATACTGAGGGAAGACTTACTGCTGTGCTCATCATACCTTCCTCTTGGGGTTTCCTAACAAAGCTCTACAGTGATCTGAGCCGCCATCATGGCTGCAAACCTGAAAGTTTCAGCCCTTGTGCATTGCTGAAAAGAGATACAAATACAATTTTTCTACTTCATTAGTTTATGTATGTTTAATTATGTTGGGACTACTTATTCTTAATTAGTGAAACATTTGAAGTCTTTGTCTGGTTAAAAAAGATAATACTGTCGGTGTGAAATACACCCTTTGCATTTTCCTTTTTTATAAGGTGATATGTTTCCACGGTAACAAAGCTATGTTGTTTCGATACCAATCACACCAATCAACAACTTATTTAAAAAATTAATATGGATAGTTTCCAAGTACATTGGTTTTGTGTTGGCCAACTCCCTACTAAGTAACGTAGGTATTGTGGCATGCTAGTTAGTCTTTCTAATGGCCTGCTCGTATCCATGTGCATCAAATTTGTGCATGCAGTACATCAGCCGCTACATCATTTTGCATGTTATAATCCTACTCGATACATATCAAATGCTTGCAACTTTTATTGTACAAGTTGAATTGTTTTTGTGTGAAAAACTATCAGTAGTGTCCAATGTGCTTTAACTTGGACGTCATGCATGGAGAAATACAGACACACACCAGCTTTGGAATGGACCAATCATGCCTAGACATATATATGAAATGTTTGTTGTCATTGTGACATGAAGTGCATGTGCATCCATGAGATATTTAGTAACATACAACTGTATAGTTATATATAGGAATATGTGATATATGAGAATTATATTAGCCGAACTTGTAAAAGGCTATGTGATATCCATGGCAGACCTTAATGGAGGCCAAAAGGGCCATGCCCCCCCCCCAACTCAATTGCAATTTACACAATACTTTTGTTTTTATCAATTTTTATCATAGAAAACACACAAAAAAT
This sequence comes from Avena sativa, assembly GCA_916181665.1. NCBI lineage: Eukaryota > Viridiplantae > Streptophyta > Magnoliopsida > Poales > Poaceae > Avena > Avena sativa. Next base: position 295,722,295 of record OV702296.1, read on the forward strand.
ATAAGTTGGCCCCTCAATTGCCATCTAATCTCTTTTGGCTCCTCCAACAATTGTGATCAAGGTCCGCCCACTGGTGATAGCACCATGCACTATTGAAACATATACATACTATTTATTTTATTTTGAGAGGAAATTGTACTACGAGAAAGCCTAGTGAATTCATTCTACCCAACACATCTTATACAACACCAATAACATTTAGAGCAACGGATATCCACTTTATCGATCCTTCAATATATATACCAAGTCATATTCGGGTTGTCTATTAGTATATACACATCCACTCTACCAGATGTGTCGCTGAAAAACCACTACAATAGATATAGATGGAACAAGTGTTGGACGCTGCCTCACAGCAATAGTACTACACAGGTAGGTGGTGCACATAGAGTTTCAGTTCGTTTTGTTGGAATTGTAGGCATTGGGGAAATACTAGCTACTGGCCAAATGCACAGGTGAAATTGTTAGTCCGCACGCGTGTAGTTTCACGAGGAATAGTCTAATAAATTGGAGTCTGGACCTTCTATAGAGACCTGCTGGTATCCTGATATGTGCTTGGAGGAAGCGCTAGTACCCTGACACTTAGGGTTCCTCGTGCAGAGAGTCGCCCTTCTACTCTTGTACGATTTTTTTTTTGAACGAGAAGGGACCGGAAGGTTCCAGAGCTGGCATTAATAAATCAAAATTGATACAATACTGCGGAAAGGATCTGAAAGAAAACAAATAACAACCATGTCCTTCCAATTTACACAAGGGACCCTAGAAAGATTCTTCAAAAGCCATCGAGTCCTTGTACAAACTCCGACCTCGCCGGCGATGCTATTGCCACCATCGCCAGCCGCGACCTCGCCATTGACAGGCAAGGAAGAAGGGCCTCCCGCCGGAGGTTGAAGATGGGGGCGACGGAAACTGGCCAGCGAAACCATAGAAGCTGGCAAAACACCCGAGCCACCCAAGCTGCAAACTGGAGGGGGGTCGATGGATTCTTCAGAGCTCCAGCAGCAGCGGAGGTCGTCGCAGCAGTAGAAGAAAACGAGGTCGCCAATGCCAACTCGCGCGAGGCGGAGCCACCATCCAAGACTATCAGCCGCAGTATGAAACCACCCCTCTTCCTCGCCTCCTTGGCCGGCCAAGAGGGAGAAGGACATACCAGAGCCAACAGATGGATGACGGCGACGCGGGGATTTATTTGGAAGGAGGCAGACATCCAGAGGAAAGTTCGCCGCCCTCCACCTCGGACGCCCAGCGAAGTCCTCCACCAGTCTCTGCTCGACGCCGCGCCGCCACGCCGAAGCAGAAGACCTCCAATCCCCTCTGCAACCCACATCACTCCCTCCTCCCTCACCCCTCCCCTCGCCACCACGGCCGGCCGGAACGGGGGAGAAGAGAAGAAGAAGGATGCATAGCAGAGAGGAAAGACACACCATGGCACTTATTGCGGAGATCCCGGTCATGGCCAAGCTCGCCGTCTCCTCCGACCATCGGAGCAAGACAACGCCGCAGGCAACCTCCCGGATGCGCCGGTCCCGGCCAAGAAGCACCGACGCCCTACTCCATACTACCGGCATATAGCCACTACACCTACCTAAACTACTGCCGCCGACGCCGCCCCTCCGCCATCTCTCACCGGCGTTGCCGGCAAGAGAGGCTTCGGTTTGGCTCAGGGCCCTTCTAGTGCTTTCTAGGAACTGTAGCAGGGAGAGGTGGGGGATGGCTGTACTCGTGCCTTTGTTGTGTACTTGTCCGCGTCAGCTGAGAATGACGTCGTACTCTTGTACGGTTTGGTTCCGTCCAACCTGTACCTTTGTTACTCCCGTTCGATCACCCGGGCCGGTCTTGCAAATCTTGAAGATATAGACAAATTTTATTTAGTACCTGGTAACACTGTTCACTGTAATTGAAATATGATAGTTTCATTTTAATCCACGAAATTCACAACATTTTTCTTTGCGTGAAAACATTTCTATTTTAACTAGGTAGGCGTATGCCGTGTTTTGTGTTGTCGGTTGCTAGCTCATAGGAGTGAAAGTGTATACAATATGTATTCTATATACACGGATGTAGAATAGACCCTCTCAATAATTTTTATGCTTGTACATATTTCAGTTGTCGTTATGAAATATATTTCCGTATTCAGCTGGCACTAGTGCACCCCCCCCTCTAACACCGGTTCAGAGGGCCCTCTAACAGCGGTTGTAGAACCGCTGTTAAGGGTTCGGTGTTAGAGGGGCCCCCCTTTAACATCGGTTCTTATACGAACCAGTGTTAAAGGGTGGCGCACGTGGGGCTGGCGCAGCGCTCAGGGACCCCCCCTTTAACACCGGTTCGTAACACGAACCGGTGTTAAAGGTTTTCTGCCGCGGCAGAAAAATGGCCTAAATATCTGCCGCGGCAGAGTTCTGCCCCTGCCCCGTTCTGGGCGTATTTCTGCGGCGCGGCGGGGACGGGGAGGGGGGAAGGGGAATCGATCGGGAGCGGTATACACATACATCGTCATCGGTACATATGAGTACATGAATAATTAAGCAACTATTATTATACACAACATCGTCATTGTGTGGGTATTCTCCGTAAACGTTGAAGCATCAAGTACAAGACAAACACGTTCAAGCATATATACAACGTTTATTTTGGTGGATATCTAAAGAGTTCTCCGCCAGGCGTGACGACCTCATCAAGTATGAACCCCGCCAATTCCTCTTGAATGGCTCGTATGCGTTCAAATGGTAGGAGTTGGTCCCGCATCCGTTCGATCTGAATATATATATGAAGAATGGGGTCAATATATATATAAGAATAAAACTCAACACAATTGATGGTAATAAAATAATGTTGTGTACTTTGTTTACTTACTCTAAGTTGTTCTAGTGCGGCTTGGCCCGTCGCACATATCGTGTTGCGAATGAACTCGCAAACATAGTACCCACATAAGTTATTGCCGTGTCCCTGATGCGCGCACTTTACGAGAATAGAGAGTTCAATCAAAATAGTAATCAATAAAGCATGATATAATGGAATTGGAAGCAGAATCAAAGAGATACGCAGACCTAGCTAGCTAGTATTACTTATATTTTGGTCTACAAATTTTAGTTCTTCTGACCATTCACCTACGGTCCTGCCCGTGAACCTTTTCCAAACCCTGTCCGGCAAAGAAAATGGATAAATGAGTAATTAATTACTTGTTGTCACGAAAGTTGCCGATCTAGTGCGATAATATGATTGAAATTACCTCTGGAGCATCTCTCTAAAGTCTGCCCATATCTCTTTTTCTTTTCGTAACGAGTCCATGACAAGGACTTTTCCTGAGTCGGGTTGAATGACTAGCAGAATAAAGTGAAACCTACGCACGCATAACTCATCATCAGTTACACTTAATATCGAGTAAGCCGAAACAGAATGTGTACAAGAGAGGATAACAGTACTCACGAGAAGTTGTAAGGCAATAGTATTTCCCTTTTGGTTTGTTGTCTCAGTAAAGACCTTAGCAAGTAATCTTCTGTTTGCCCGGGTTTGGTTCTTACCACTTCTTCATGAACTCTATTTGGGTCAACGAACCCAATGTCAAAAGGGCCTCCTTTCATGCATTCCATAACCTTTTTCCTGCATAATAGTATATACATATATGGTGAGCATATATATACATGCAATTAATGAAGTGAATGAGATGAGATATAAATTATAGAAATAGTACTTACACACAATAAAGGCTGATGGCAGCTCTGTCGAGTTCCTTCTGATTGAATAGAAAATGCAAGTCTTGAATGTTGAAGTCTATCTCGTCATCTCCGCACAAGAAAATCTCATCTCTTATATGCGCCGTGATCCATTCTTCCTTTCTCGTCTTGCAGAAATCAAGGTACCACTTGTGCAATCTTCGCATCTTTGTTGGTAGATTTTTGAGCTCCTCTTTCTTGACGAGATTCTTCTCATACTTCCATGGCTGTATGGGGTTGGCATCGCATTTGGGCAAGTTGTCTCCCATGATGTTCAAGTATGCAATGTAAGTCATCCCCATCTCATTGGCCTTTCTTTGTAGCTCTGCCTCGTAATCATTTACGGTAGGAGCGTCCCGTGTGTCGAACACTTGGAGCAGGGCGCATGATTGGTTTTCCTACTCTCCGAGCATGGGAATTGTTTTCTGGGGTGCCGCACGACTGCTACTTTCAGTCTCCCTATGACGCCTTGCAACTCCCTTCAAAATCTGGCGCTCGTAGTCCGGCACAAGTGGGGTTTCAGGTTTCAAAAGATTATTGTAAAACTTCTCCACCACCGTCGGATCTATTTTCTCCTTTGGCTCGGCCCGTCTAGGTGCAAAGAATTTCTTGACCTCTTCTTCCGAGATCCTATTGGTCTCCTCGTCGCTGCGATTCCATGGTAAACTCTTTGGCGTACGGTTTCATGTGGATTTCTTTGCGACAGTGCTAGTGATGCTCTTCATGGCAGTGCTCTTCCGCTTACGCTGAGGAGATGGCTGAAGCGCCGGAGATGGCTGACGGGCAGGAGATGGCTGGCGCGCCGGAGATGGCTGAAGCGCCGGAGATGGCTGCCGCGCAGGAGATGGCTGAAGCGGCTCAGACTGTTGATGCTGCGGAGATGGCGGGGGTGCCAGTGGCCTCCAATTTGGAAGCACGATGTGTTCCTTCTTCCAAAGAATGGTTGTTTTCGCTGCAAATTTGAGTTGAGTTTCCCCTTCACCTGTAGCATGGTCAAACTGTGCTTCCTCATATTCCTTCACAACCTCATCCACCCCGACAATAGCATAGCCATCTGGAATCGGTCGGCAGTGGTAAGTTCCACCAGCTACAGGAGGTAAGGCATAGCCGACAGCCACCTTAATGGATAAGCCCATTAATCTCACATGCAGTGCAGCATGTTCGCTCTCCGTGATCTCATCCACGGGGTATCTAGGACCCGCCATTTCAAGCGTGGGCTGCACGTTTTCCGTGGAAGCCACGCTGCTTTTCCGCGCAGAGTTTGGGCCGCCGGCAGCTTCCAATGCAGGCTCTTCGTGCCGCTGAGATGGGCCGGTAGCTTGATGGCTCTGTTGTGCATTCACTTGCGCCGGCAGCGCCACAAGTGCATGTTCTATCTGTGTCATCCGCTCTGTACGCTCTTTTTCTTTTCTGCCGCGCCATCTATAAGAGTCGCTCCACTCGGCAAACCCATCTTTCCACGTCATACCCCCTGTGCCTCGTGCATGTCCAGGGTGTTCTTTTTTACCGATGGCGCGGTGAGCTGGTCATTCTCTCTGTTGGGATGGAAGGTCCTGGCGGTTGTTTCCTCGTATGCCGTGATGAGTTCAGTGACGGGTTTGGCAAGGAGTGTTGGGAAGATACACAATCCTGTTTCTGGGTCCAACCTTGCCCCGATTCCGTAGAACCAAGTCTTTGCACGTAGGTCCCACCCATCTGTCTGGGGTGTGATCCCTCTAGCGCGCAGGGCCTTCTCAACTTCCTCCCACTTAGGCCTCTGAGATATGTAGCCACCTGACCCCGTCCTCTGGTGATATTCCTTCTTCTGGGCATTTAACGTATTGGTTTCTGACCTCTTTTTAGCTATAGCACCTTCCTTATATGCCACAAATTCGGGCCAGTGAGGTCTTATCTTCGCATAATATGCGTCTTCGAAATTTGGAGTCTCGCGAGCTTTGACAAATTTGTTCAATTTTGTCTTCCAGTTGCGGAAAGCGTCAGCCATCTTCTTTAGAGTCCACTCTTTGACCTTTTCCTTTATAACCGGTTTGTTTTCATCCTCCTCTGGCGGAAGGGTGAAATTTACCAACAACGAATTCCAAAGCGTTTCTTTGGATCTTTCATCGACAAAGGTACCGTCGCCCTTCTTTGGCTTATTCCAATATTCAATTATGATTGGGATTTGGTCCCTAACAAGAACTCTAGCCTGACGTACAAATTTGTCTGCGGCCTTCTTGGGCTCCATCGGCCTGCCATCAACACGGACTGCTTTGATCGTGAACTTTGCACGATCTTTCAACCGATGGCTCGCGCCTCGCTTGCTCTTTTTCGTAGAAGAAGATGGTTGCTGGCTGGTCGATCCAGAGGGCTAAAAGAAGAAAGAAGCGTTAATTAATACATGTAGAAGAAGATTGTTGGTGGAAGTCAGCAGAGGCTTAATCAATGCATATACCTCGCTGGACTTTGTAATCACTAAATTGCGTTCACCGGAGTCTTCATCTTCTCCATGACTACTTGAGCTGTCATCATGTCCCTCCAAGTTCAGATATTGTGAGGTGTCCTCATCAATAATGTTCTCCATTATTTATTCTTCTTCAAGGTTTCTACGAAGTGGATCCATAGTTTCTAAAACAATAATATTATCTAGAGTAAGAGAGTAAACATTCAAGTGGACTTGGATTCATACACAAATATACATATTATTCATCCAAAAATACACAAATAAATACACAAATGAAATTAAAACCCTAAGGATGCTTGATCATTTTAAACGAGTTCCGAGGGGTCCAAACCCTAATTCGGAGAAATCCCGGATGCATATGAGAGGGGCTAGCTACAGTGGCTGACCGGAGGCTGGCGGCGTTGGAGAGCGACTTAGGGCGCGCGAGGTAGCATGATGCGGCCTACCTAAAACGGGCGTTGTTCGAAATAGGAGGCCGAGGCAAGCATTATAGTGGCGGCGCCGCCTCACTATGGTCACCGAAGCGACGGCAGTGACGGCAAACAACTTGGCAGAACAAATAAAATGTGGAGGGGATATCCCTTTTATAAAGCAGATCAAGATAAGCAAGAAAAACCGCGGAGAACCTAAACTTGCCACCGAAGTCAATGAGCCAAGATCAGGATGAGTCAGAGCTCCACAACGACGCCCCCAAGAGGGTAACGACCAACGAGACCTATGGTAAAGGGTTTTCACCCGGAGCCCTGTGACGAAGAAGGTAGCAGCATCGGTGGCCCCAGAGCGGTAACGGTACCCGCAGGCATCACCACCTTCGCCTGAAAAAACCTCTGTACCGCTTCCCATCTTCTGCTCCGCCCGCTCGTCTTCGACGACGCTCGCCAAAGAGCTACCCGTGCAGTCCACCTTCTAAGGCCGCCACCGACATCCGCGAACTCTAGCCACCACTCCGATGACCAACAACACATCGCATCACCGAAGAGAGGGACGCCGTGCCGTCGTTGCCAGCGGACACACCTGCAACCCGAGAAGGACCATGCATACCCCGACATCGCTGGCATACCGCCATGGCCGCCACCGCGAGCTCCGCCACCGCCTCCACGTGCAAGGTGCTCATTGGGACAGCGCGCAAAAGGGAGGAAACATAGGGGACCAGGAGGTCCGCTAGCTCACCACGAGCACGACGATGGGGGTCTTGTAGGCGCCGGCGTCGTCGTCGGCTTCGGTGGCGCGCGCGATGGCGATGGCGGTGGCGGTGTTAGCGCGCGCGGGGGCGACGGCGGCTCCGATCGAGTTGGCGGTGGCTGCCGACGCGAGGGCGGCGACGGCGAGGGCTGGACGGCGCCGATGGCTCTCCCTCTGTTTTTCTCTGCGCCGCTTTCGATCTGGCTCTAGGGGGAAGAAGGAAGGGGAAGGCCTGCATTTAATACCCCCCTTTAACACCGGTTCGGCGCTGGAACCGGTGTTAAGGGGGGGATTCGTTTCGCGCGCACACCCCCCCTTTAACACCGGTTCCAGCCACGAACCGGTGTTAAAGGGGGGGTGCGCGCGCGAAACGAAATAAATGCGCCCCCCCTTTAACACCGGTTCGTGGCTGGAACCGGTGTTAAAGGGGGGCATTTATTTCATGCATTAAAGGGGTGGGGGCATTTATAATTCAAAAAATAGGATATGAATTTATAAAATTTATATCTTATTCATTTCAACTAAGAAAAATATGAATAATATATCATAATTTTCAGAAAAATAATATCTATCCATTCATGTAAAAACATTTTATATTTACTTTAGATGAAAATTTTCAAAATGATTAAAACACTTACATATAAATTTTGATTATTCAATTCAAACAAAAATAAATTGTCAAATCCTAAAACTTTGAACATAAGAAATATTAAGCATCTAAAAGGAATCTAACCCTATTTTATTAGAGCAAATTATATTTTATTTTGTATTAACATTTTTGAATTGATTGGATATTTCAATGCCGCATCTTTTGTATACACTTGAATCTGACAAAGCGCCGCTCAACTTGCATTGGATTTTTGATAAAATAGCATATTGTGAACCTAAAAATGATTTTTGTAAAAAATCATGAGCATCGTATCATGTACCTGTAGTTCATATCTGACCCACTTCCTGCCAATTCAGCAGGAATTTGTCTTTTTCACAGAGGTGGACGGAAAGGTTTCAGATCCCCCTGTTGGTACATTGTCCATATAAGGTGGTCTAGTATTTTTGTAAAATGTGGTGGTGGTTTTTTGAATTAGCCATTTGGTGGTTGCTTCACAAAACCGTCTGTTTTTTATGCTCGGAAAATAGAAAATGCCTTTTTGGTGCGATAAAAAGGAAAACTTCCTCTTGCAACATTGTTTGACATGCCATGATGCACATGTATGCACAATATGGCCATATTATCACAAACTATGCCTTGATTCTAGCCATAACATTGGTCATTTGACGCGAAAGCCAAGAAACCTCGAATGAGATAGGTTATTTTGTGAAGGAGATAGAACTGGAATTAAAATACAGAATGTAACTAATAGTAAGTTACATAAAGCACGATTGAAAATTAAGATACATAAAAGAACTGAAAATTAAGATACATGGCCAGATTAAGTAACAATCGGCCGAACTTATTTCAGAATGTTGGAGTGATTCAGTCATGCTCCTGCCTACACCTGTAATACTCGACACTGTAGTCGTCGTACTCGCCGCCGCCGTCATCGCTGTCGTCGTCGGGGTCGCCGTAATTGAACCTTGAAGGCTGAGTACGCGTGGGCTGGACTTGAGGGTAGCGCAGACGGGGGTTAGAGTCGGCGGCAGTGTCATAGGCCATGACGCTCTGGAGAGTCCGACCGCGCCACCATAGCCGACGACCGGCCTCGTTGAAGTTCGGAGGAGGTGGGCCGTCCTCCTCGTGCCTGGCGAGTGCCCTCTCACATCGATCCACGAAGAAGGCTTCCCAAGTAGGGAAATAGTCGGAATGCCATCTGGGATTCCTCCGCTGCTCTGGCGTGAGATCGAAGTAGTAGTGGTTCGTGATGGCCATCCAGCGCGCCACACCTAGAGGGACAGGAGGAACCGGCATGCCTCCGGCGCTCAGCATCCAGCCGACGGGGACACAGTAGCCCGGCGGGCAGGGGTAGTTCAAGGCGCAAAGCGCCTCCGCCTCCCTGGGGGTTAGTGCTACGGTGGAATCCATGGGAAAGAGTGATGAGGTTGCAGATATGAGTCTAGAGATGTGCAATGACAATGGAGGCCAATCCTACATATATATATAGTGAAGAACTGGCGGGAAGAACTGGAGGGAAGAACTGGCGGGAAGAACTGGCGGGAAGAAAAATGGCGGGAAGAAAAATGGCGGGGAAAAATGGTGGGAAAAAATGGCGGGAAGAAAAATGGAGGGAAGAAATAGAAGGAAGAAAAATGGCTCATTTAATACATATACTGTTAACAGAAGAAATATGACATTGTTCTAAAAATGAACCTTTAGTCTCGGTTGGAGACACCAACCGGGACAAAACACGAGTCAACACTAATAATAGGGGTGAGTGTCGACATTATTTCGTAAGTGTCGACACTATGCCAAGATGCTTGTACTATAAATAGGCATCCTTGTGAGTCCAGTCCTCCAGCCAGTTTGAGGCATCTCCAAGATGGTTTTCGAGAGCAGGGACACCACTATGGCCAGTTTCATGGAGATGCCGATGGAGCCCAGTCCTCCGGCATCTCCGAGAAACTGGTCATAGAGGCACTCCCTAATATGTCAAATTAGTTAGCTCCCAGGTGTATTGATCTAGTTAGAGAAGTTACAAGCTGCAAGATGGTTTTCGAGAGAAGGGACACCACTACGGCCAGTTTCAGGGAGATGCCAACGGAGCCTAGTCCTCCGGCATCTCCAAGAAACTGGTCATAGAGTCACTCCCTAATATGTGAACACGCGCGTTTGGAGATCAGATCTTAATGGTAAGTACGAATCGGGACAACTTCTTCTCATAGTCCCGGTCCAGCCACAAAACAAGACTAACACTCAAGACATTTATTAATATTAAAAACTGAGACTACAAAACCGGTCCCCCCTATATATAGTCCCGGTCAATCCACAAACCGCGAAAGATATCCTTCGGTCAAGCCACAAACCGCGAAAGACATGAACTAGAGTTACATAATATGAGCATGAACTTCTTGGCATATGTCCTTCCTTATGATCGCTTCAGACGTAACCATGGAGCATCTTCTTTACTTAACGGAATGCTTGGGTCAGTTTTCACTGTGAAGGGCGGAATTTCATCAAACTTATTATAATCTTCTGACATGTCTGTCTTGTCCTCGATTCCCATGATGTTTCTTTTCCCTGAAAGAACTATGTGACGCTTTGGCTCATCATATGATGTATTCGTTTGCATATTTTTTCTTTTTTTTGGTCTGGAGGACATGTCCTTCACATAGAAAACCTGAGCCACATCATTGGCTAGGACGAATGGTTCGTCTAAGTTCTTCTCTACCTTCATAAGATTGTTGTGATCCACCGTTGTCATTCCGTACTTCTTGTCTACCTCAACCCCTCCTCCTGTTAGCTTGACCCATTTGCATCGAAACAAGGGGACCTTAAAATAGGTCCATAGTCAAGTTCCCATATCTCCTCTATGAATCCATAATACGTGGTCTTTTGCCCATTGTCTTCTGCTGCATCGAAGCGGACACCACTATTTTGGTTGGTGCTCTTTTTATCTTGGCCTATCGTGTAAAATGTATTCCCATTTATCTCGTACCCTTGGAAAGTACATACAGTCGGAGATGGTATCCTGGCCAACAAGTACAACTGATCCCCAACAGTGGTGTTATTCGTGAGAAGTCTTTGCAGCCAGCCGCCAAAACTCGCCATGTGTTCACTTATAATCCATTCATCAGACTGCCCCGGGTGTTTGAGGCGTATTAAATTCTTGTGTTCATTGATATACGGGGCAACCAAGATAGATCTTTGTAAAACCGTGTAGTGTGCTTGATTGAGAGAATGCCCGTCCCTACATATCATTGCTTTACATCCTAGGGTGCCTTTTCCACGCAGTCTCCCCTCATGTCGTGATTCTGGAACACCAATCGCCTTAAGGTCAGGAATAAAATCAACACAGAACTCAATGACCTCCTCTGTTACATAGCCCTTGGATATGCTTCCTTCTGGCCTAGCACGGTTATGAACATATTTCTTTAAGACTCCCATGTACCTCTCAAAGGGGAACATATTGTGTAGAAATACAGGACCGAGAATGGCAATCTCTTCTACTAGGTGAACCAGGAGATGCGTCATAATATTGAAGAAGGATGGTGGGAACACCAACTCAAAGCTGACAAGACATTGGGTCACATCTGTCTGTAACCCTGGTAGGCTTTCTGGATCGATTACCTTCTGAGATATTGCATTGAGGAATGCACATAGCTTCACAATGGGTATTCGAACATTTTCAGGTAGAAGCCCCCTCAATGCAATCGGAAGCAATTGTGTCATAATCACGTGGCAGTCATGAGACTTCAGGTTTTGGAATTTTTTCTCTGCCATATTTATTATTCCCTTTATATTCGACGAGAAGCCAGACGGGACCTTGATACTGCTCAAACATTCAAAAAAGATTTCCTTCTCTGCTTTGGTAAGAGCATAGCTGGCAGGAGTTAAGTGGCATCGTTTACCCTTCGCGTTCTCAGGATGCATAGGCTCTTCAGGGTCTTTCAGACGTTGCTGGTCCTGTCGTGCTTCTGGTGTATCTTTTATCTTCCCATACACTCCTAGGAAGCCTAGCAGGTTCACGCAAACATTCTTTGTCACGTGCATCACGTCGATTGAAGAGCGGACCTCTAAGACTTTCCAATAGGGTAGGTCCCAAAATATAGATTGCTTCTTCCACATGGGCGCGTGTCCGGCATCGTCATTCGGAACAGATAGACTGCCAGGACCTTTTCCAAAGATTACTTCTAGGTCCTTGACCATACCAAATACCTCCTCACCGGTACGGAGGACAGGCTTCCTCCGGGGTTCTGCCAGACGTTTGAAATGCTTGCCTTTCTTTCTTACTGGATGCAGGTTCGGAACAAATCGGCGATATCCTAGGTACACAACCTTCCTACATTTATCCAAATATACACTTTCAGTCTCATCTAAACAGTGTGTGCATGCATTGTATCCCTTGTTTGTCTGCCCTGAAATGTTACTAAGAGCAGGCCAATCATTGATGGTTACGAAAAGCAATGCTCGTAGGTCAAATGGCTCCCCTTTGTGCTCATCCCACATACGTACACCTGGTTTGGCCCACAGCTGTAAAAGTTCTTCAACTAATGGCCTTAGGTACACATCAATGTCGTTGCCGGGTTGCCTCGGGCCTTGGATGAGCACTTGCATCATAATGAACTTCCTCTTCATACACAACCAAGAATGAAGGTTATAGATACATAGAGTCACATGCCAGGTACTGTGACTGCAGCTCTGCTCACCAAAAGGATTCATGCCGTCTGTACTTAGACCAAACCTTAAGTTCCTTGCGTCACGTGCGAAGTCCGGGTACTCTCGCTCGACTTTTCTCCACTGTGACCCATCAGCGGGGTGTCTCAACATCGCGTCTTTCTTACGGTCTTCCATGTGCCATCGCAACAACTTGGCATGCTCTTTATTTCTGAAGAGACGTTTTAACCGTGGTATTATAGGAGCATACCACATAACTTTGGCAGGAACCTTCTTCCTAGGGGCCTCGCCCTCAACATCGCCAGGATCGTCTCGTCTGATCTTATACCGCAGTGCAGTGCATACCAGGCATGCATCCAAATTCTCGTACTTCTCACCGCGGTAGAGGATGCAGTCATTAATGCAGGCATGTATCTTCTGCACGTCTAATCCTAGAGGGCAGACAACCTTCTTTGCTTGGTATGTACTGTCGGGCAACTCATTATTTTTTGGAAGAAGATTCTTCATTTTTACCAACAACTTTGAAAATGCGATGTCAGTCACACCGTTCTCTGCCTTCCATTGCAGCAAATCCAGTGTGGTACCTAGCTTTTTGTGGCCATCTTCGCAAGTTGGATACAACAATGTTTTGTGATACTTTAACATCTGCTCCAGCTTCTCCTTCTCCTTTTCAGTTTCACATTCTTCCTTTGCATCAGTAATGGCCCGACCAAGATCGTCATCAGCGGGCCCATCTGCTGCCTCTTGATCTTTATTATCTACCCCCGTTGCAGTATCATCATATTCAGGATACATATTATGATAGTTGTCATCATCCTCTTCTTCTTCGTTGTCTTCCATCACAACCCCTTTTTCTCCGTGCTTGGTCCAACAATTATAGCTGGGCATGAAACCGGATCGAAGCAGGTGGGCGTGAATGGTTCTGGTATTTGAGTAGTCTTTCTTGTTCTGATAGTGAACACACGGACAACACATAAAACCATTGTGACCATGGTTTGCATTAGCCACAACGATGAAATTTTGGAGGCCCGTAATGTACTCGGAAGTGCGGCGGTCACCGTACATCCATTGCCGGTTCATCTGCATTAATATGTAGTATATATCACAAATTAATAGGGATATGACCATTTATATATATAGTACATCAATTACACATGAAAGGATAGTTGCCGACCTCGACCGAGAAGGAAAGAGCAACGATAAAAGTTATTTTGAGCTCTCGGGCATTTCGCCGAACACCTCTTGTGCATATGAAAAAAAACACAAACTAGCACTCTTCACACCCTCTTGCTAGGCTCCAAAATGAGATAGTGAAAAAATGGAAGAGTGGGGTGTGGGCTGCGGTGTCTTATATAGCCCCCCCCTTTAACACCGGTTCAAGTCACGAACCGGTGTTAAAGGGGGGGGCTGCGCGGGCCACTGGTGTAGGGTCCTTTAACACCGGTTCGTGCCACGAACCGGTGTTAAAGGGGGGATCCTTTTTGCCGCACGGGCACGCTGGTACGGCCCCCCTTTAACACCGGTTCGTAGAAGAACTGGTGTTAAAGCCCTTTTCCAGGATCAACAAAAAGCCTCGTTTCCACTAGTGTGGTATTTTTGAGTGAACACTAATCATACTCGAAGAATTCATATTTGAACTTTATGACTGAAACAATAGAGAAGTTCCACATATTTTTCTTGGAGAATGGTTATAACTGGATTGAACTATAAAAGCACATTGCCTTCTAGTTATACCAATTTGTATTAAAAAATATTGTAATAATCTACAACTATATTTGTTCCCATGTGAGGTGATAAATGGATTTCCTTGCCTTGGCGCATGCATCTCCTGTGCACGAGCAAGCAGCATCGGCACTAAGTAGCCTAACCTGACCCCTCCTCTCCCCGACTCCCTCCTCTCCCAACCCCCTAGACCACCCCCACGACCCCCTCCTCCTCCCGCCGCTGCCGGGAACATCGCCAGGAAAATCTCTGGTGGCGTGACCTCGGCCAAGATCTGGAGCGCGACAGCGCTGAACGCCCATTCTTTTTCGATGGCAATGTTGCGGGCTGGCGGTGGCCAACGCATCTCGGCGAGCGGCGGCGAAAGTGGCGAGCAAGCGGCGACGGTGTAGGCGGGTTCGATCTAGGCCTAGGTGAGTTCCAGCAGGTCCGCCTTTCACCACCTCGTCCCTGCAACACCTCGTCTTCTCCGACAATGGCAAGTGGAGGTGAATTGGGTTCATCCCCGCAGCACGAGGAATCCTTGGGCGTCATCCTAGGGAATGGCGGTGGCAGCCTACTCCTCCGGAGAGGCTGTCCTGGCTGGTTTGGCGTTTCAACCCACATCTAGCACTAGCGGATCATAGCTCCAAATATTGACACTTTTTATCAAGTATTTTCTATTGGTTTTCACTTGGTTTGGTTGATTTTGATCTTTTAACTGACGCTAATATCGCAAGTTAGCGAAACATTGTTCTTTTGTGCTGACTTTTAGGTACATGACACTTTTGGAAACATCTGAGAGCATTTATGGGCTAATCACACGTAAATGAGCACATCTCCAATTGAAGACAATTCCATTCGAGGCTTATAGAGACTTTAACGACCTCCAGTATGACCGGCCTCCGCTCGTACCATCTGCCCGTACCACACGCCATCGTCTCCATTATATCGATACAAGCATCTTTCATGAAGACACATAGGGCAAAAAAGGAATGCAGCCACCACAACCATTCCAAAAGAGAGGATATCAGATCTGAAGAAGGAGAAGAACCTTACCTCATCATTCGAAGATCTCTAGCCTCTTGATCATCAACTCCACCATAATTCCCCACTTGTATAGAGAGAGAGAGAAAGAGAAAGAGAGAGAGAGAGAGAGAGAGAGAGAGAGAGAGAGAGAGATTCATACTTGTAAGATTAGGGATTGGAACAACTATTCCTACTTTGGTTTGTATTTTATTTGATCTTCAATGTTATTGTGGTTTGTTGCGGTAAAGTTAATATGGTTTGCATTTGCAATATGATTATGTCTTTGATCTATTCTCCTCTCATGTGTGAGTAAATCCCCATAGGCATGTGAGATGTAGGGAATTGGTGAGATGTGATGTCCCTCTCTTATTTTCAGCAATTTGTGATTATTGTCGTGATTATTGTATTGTAAGAATAATTATCTATGTATGTCTAATGCTTGTTATCCAATTTAAGAGCCCGGGTAGCATAATACTGAGATCTCATAAATATGAACTTGTTTATTAGTGAATCGCTGACCCCGAGTGACATGACCGATATCAAAGATGAGCTAGTATAAATCAAAGACAACAAGAAACCATCAAGTTTAAAGCCTTGATCTGGTCGAAAGACCTTTATTTATGTGTTGACCATGACTTTGGTAACAAGCAGAAGGATCATTGAAATTGAAAAGAATCTACCAAAAGGACTTTTGATTGGTATATGGGTTGACTAATCATATATGAATAATAAGTATTATAATCACTTATCCCATTTTATTCCATTTGGCACAGTCACAATCTGCATGAACCATTTCTCTCCGCACCTAACCTACAAACCTCAAACAACCTCCGTGCTATTTAAATTTTTATGTTATTTACTTTAAGTACCATTCAATACTTAAAACCACTTCATTTCCACTCATTCATTTCCATCTCAACTCTTGCAATCAATTCACTAAAGACAAGTGACACCTTGAGTACGACAGAAGCGCTGCAGATAATTTTTTCCTAAGCTCCTTATTGGGATCAATATAAAAACTAAAACTAATACTTTCATGAACATGTGCTCTTGCAGGCCATCAGGGGCGAGTTGCAGAGGCGCGGCTGCCGGTGAAAATGGTGATATGACCTGGTCATGGCGGGCGATGGCGGCATCTTTGCACAATTACCTTGTTGAAGACATTGCCGCTGCAAATTCCATCTACTTTATCATGCCGCTCTAGGGGAAACCTCAGACCCAGGTATTCTGGATCGGACGATGGCGACACTTTGGGTGTCGCTCTCCCTCTTGGGGGCATCATTTTTTTTTTGGATCAGCGGCTGGATGTCGGGCGAGAAGGTGGACTGGTGTACATCTACCTCGTCAACAATGGCGAGTCTCGGTGGCATGGTGCAGTGGAGTCTCGGTGTCATACGTGCTGTGATGGAATCGCACATGGCGGTTGCGCTGTCTGGCGTCGTGGTGGCAGGATCGGCAAAGTTCATGCATATCTTAACCATGAAGACTATTCAGAGGTTCGATGGCGGTGACAACTTCTATGGCATGCACACAAGGTGCTCGCTAAGAGTCTGCTAATCCGGATATACGCTCTCATCTCCGCCTAGAGGGCGTCTGGGGGTACGCGATTGTTCCCGGTTTCTAGCTGGTGGAGTGTCTTTGTTGTCTTTCAGGCCATAGAGCGGTCCCGTTGACACGATTTTCCTTCATTATCGAGTTTATAGGTGTTGTATGGTGGCATCGGGTTTGGTGGTGTATGTTCTTTGTCGTTTCTTTGTTGATCATTCAATAATAGAGCAATAAAGGCCGTATGCATCTTTTCGATGCAGAGGTCGGGGGTCACACCCTCCATTATTTTGAAAAAAAGTGAGGTTATAGATTTCTAAATCAAGGAATTCACATACTCCCTCCGTCTTAAAATAGATGTCTCAATTTTTTTCTAAATTTGGATGTATCGAATACTAAACAGTGTCTAGATACATTCAAATTTAAACAATTTTGACATCTATTTTAAGACAGAGAGAGTATAATTTAATGATTTGGCCTTGACTGGGTGATAACCCAAGTACTGCACATGATTCTTTGTCTTTTTTTTCTTGATGGATCATTTATCTCATTAAACAAAGTTATTTACAAAAGGTGTCATTTACATGTTATTGCTTGAGTTCTAATTAATTGTTGTTTTTACCCTGCAAGCTCTCAGTCATAAGTTTGAGATGACAGTAATGGGAGCATGTTCTCATGGTACTTTGAAGGTTAGGAATCATTCCATGAAACTGACTCACATACGTTGCCAAGATATATAATGTTCAAATCTCTAAACCAACCACCAAAAGTACTTCAAAAGGCAGAGTAAACAGGAAGTGCTGGAGTGATTATTGTTCGTGAGTATTTCGAAGTTTTAGCCTTTGGAGCATTGGTGGAAATTTGGTTAACATTCACGCCAGTTCACATAATAAGAAAATTAATTAACCTATCACACACGATCTCAATTCTCACATGCATCAGTTAAGTAATACAGTAGCTGGCAGACCGCAACTGCCATGTATAAAAAGATCGTGGTGCGGGATTTTTATACGTAAGAAAAATAAAATCACGATTCGTGCTGAACAAAATCACAGCACGCGGGACTACGAACTGCCATTGTGGCACTGCTACAGAAACTTCGATCGGCAAATTAAGCAACAATCCCCAAAATGCTTCACTCCTTGAAAGATCTCAGACGCTGAATAAGATCGTCGATGCACCTCTCATGGCACTCGCTGTCCGCCACGATCTCCTGCATCTTCTTCGCGTTGGCCACGAAGACCTTCCTGCTTTCTTCTTCCACAGCAACGGCGCGAACCGCCGTCGCGACCCCATCTCGATCGAACGATCCGTCGTTTTCGTTCCTCGCCACCTGCACTCCGACCTTCCTCCCCTCCATGAGCCGTGCGTTGGGCCCTTGGTCGCCGAAGATGGGCAGCATGATCAGCGGATGCCCGAACAGGAGCCCCTCGATGGTGGAGTTCCACCCGCAGTGCGTCAGGAACGCTCCCACGGCGCCGTGCGCTAGCACGCTGATCTGGGGAACCCACCCCGTCACCACGAGACCACGGCCGCGAGTGCGCTCCTCGAACCCCGGAGGAAGGACGTCGGCGTCCTGCACGCCGCTCGGTTTCCGCAGTGCCCACAGGAAGCGCGTCCCGGCGAGCTCCAGACCGAGGGCCAGCTCGTGCACCTGGTCCGCGCGCAGCGGGACCTCGCTTCCTAGCGCGACGTACACGACCGACTTGGCTGGTTGCGCGCCGAGCCAGCGCACGGTGGCGTCCTCCCCTTCCTTGCTGATGCCGCGGCCTCCCTCCGGTGACGGCGGCAGGAGGCCGAGCGGGACAATCGGCTTGCCCCCGAGCTTCGCCAGGAGAGGGAAGCTCTCGGGCTCCCACTCGAGGCAGCTCCGGATGAGCATAAGGTCGGACCTCTGGCGTGTCAGGGAGGCACGCTCGACGATGGACATCCCCGACTCACGCGGTGTTGTCGCCAGTTTTTTCCACTCCGTCTCGAACCTCGGCGTTCCTGCTGCCGGTTGCACTTCCGAGGACGCGGCTTGCTTGGCAGCGCTGGCGGACCACATGGCGGTCATACTTGCGGAGGCCAGGACAAGCATGGCACATCGAACCTAGGGGACATGCTGGTTTGTTAGTACAACGGCGGAATGGATGCAGTTATGGATAGCAACTGAGCTTTACTTTGTGGTCAATGGCGGCCGCGGCAGCCCAGTGGTGGAAGGTGTCGACGATGATCCAGTCCGGTTTCTTGCCACCCTCAGTGGCGGCGCACGCGGCGCCCAAGAACTCGGAGAACGGCGTGGCGAGGCCGTCGAAGGCCTTCCGGTGGAGCTCGAACTTCTCGTAGGGGACGTCGTTGGTGGACTCGGCGTCTTCAGGGAGCCCCTCGACGCGCGGGAGCGGCAGCGCCACGAATTCGACGAGCTGCGCCACGGAGGGACGCACCGGCGGGAGGCGCGCGATGTTGCGCGGCGTGGAGACGAAGGACACGCGGTGGCCACGCGACGCCAGGCGCTCGGCGAGGTCGAGGCAGGGGAGCAGGTGGCCGAAGGCGAGCCAGGGGCAGATCACGACGTGCAGCGGCGAGGAGGTGGAGCTGTCGGTCATGGCGACAACAAGGACACGCGTGGCCGCTGAACGCAGCGAGCAATTGGAGATCTGGTAGGCGCAGGAGTTGACGTACGTCTCGTGTGGAGCTGCCCCCGGTGCCTGCTTTGATTTGACAGTACTACTACAAGAGACAGCGTCATGATCAGGCAGTTTGCTCCTTGCGCTAGAGTAGCAGCGTTCAAGGTGCAGGGAGTATTCAAATGGCACCGGCGTTATTTTAACACATCGAGATGCGCATGATATCTATTTTTGTGTTCAACGGTCGGCACGCTCTTACTATTTACGGTGCTTCGGTCTACGGTCCCGACGACTATCTCTCGTCTGTGAGGCCTTTCACAACGAGAGTCTCTTAGGTCTTTATTCTACGTAAAATGTTTACATAGCAGCCTATTTAATGATAAAAGAGAATAATGTTATATCTTAGTTATTCTCTCAGTTTCGATTTAAATGCTCTATCCCCTAGTTGTCTTCTAATTGGCTGATTTAGCTCTACACCAGCGTTATAGTTAAGTGTAAATGATGACGTTAATAAAGGCAGTTGTAGAAAAGTGCCTAACTCATGCGTGATAACAGCCCAAGTTAATTGGGGGATTAAAAGTTGTGCTATATTTTCGTTGCATGCACTCGGAAGAACATGTGTGAGGATAATTACATAAACTAAATGTTTTTATATCCAAATATGTTGGAATTGTATGATTTTCAAAATGTGTCCTTTAAACCGGGATGGAGGGAGTAAGACACAACACTTGCACGTTATATAATTAAAAAAATTGGCTAGTCCAATCACACACATGCATGGGCATAAAATTATTAAATACAATATCTCTAAGAAACACCATCTAAGATACACCTCATTATGATAGTTGTTCCTTAAGTTTTAATAGCTCTTATGAAAACATGCTAGAAAATCAGCCCTCCCGCCTGGGACCAGAGCATGCCTTGTCACATGACTCACGGCTGCTGGTGAGCGCGAGATGGCCGCCCTCCCGCCTGCTCTCGATGCGGTGCACCTGTCGCGGTAGACGGATTCTCGCTCTCTGAACCGCTGCATCAAGACGTGTGGGGCTTTGGATGTGGCAGAGTTGTACCGCCTGTCGTAGTTCGGCGTCGGTGTTCGGGCCCCTTTTACCGACTTTGTCTGGGGTCGGTACGCTCCCTCGAAGGCAAAGTTCTTCGCGTGGTTGCTGGTGCAGTCGCACGCATCGCTATTCAAGAAGGAGGTGCTCCTTGCTGCCGAAGCCTGCTGCCCCATCCGTGGCTGTGAAAATGAGACGGCCACCCACATAATCCTTGCGTGTCCCTTCACGTATCGTTTCTGGTCCTCCATCGGAGGGCGGTTCCCCATGATACCGACGTCCGCGCCCTGTATAGCTACGCCACCGCTGTGATGATCGGAGACGCCGCGGCATCGACTTTTGTCATTCTCTGCTGCTGGAACATCCCCGAAACGGTGTGGCTTTCCGTGGTGAGCGTGATAGCCAAGCGCGTCTCCTCGCTGCCTGCAGAGAAGACGCTCTGATGTGGCGCCTACACCTTCTTGCCAGGATCCAAGATGAAGCGAAACCTGGTTCCTGCCTAGGTAGATGACTTAGGCGCTGCTCTTTATTTCTGCCCCACCCCCCAAAAAACCTCCCTGTTTCTGCTCTTCTCTCTCCCCCCTGATCCCCTTTGCTGTTAAACATCTGGCTTTTGAGCCACCTTCGAATGAAAAATTCAGGTGGGGAACCTCTCCCCTTGGTGACCATTCAAAAAAAAAAATCTAATCTCCTTGCCATTTCCAACTACCCAACGGTACCCCAAACTTTTAATTGCTTTAGTAGCTCACGTCACACTTTCAAACTTGGATGTGTTTGTAGGATTGCTAGCTAAAATGTCTGGAGAGTTTCTTAAGTATTTCTATTATACTATGTTTTTTTCCCAAATTTACTTGAATCATTGTTATATCGTTTAATATAGTAACTTAGGATGCACAACTTAACATCTCTAAGATTAGGAACGCCAAGCCCCACAAAAAGTTCCGTTTTCATGCAAACTAGGTGATAATTAGCTAGGTGTAGCTTCCTATGTTCTTCAAGTCATTCCCAGTACAGTTAGACATTTGAGAGTTAATCATATATACAAGGTCCATTTCCGATTTTTTTGAGAACGAAAATAGAAAGGTATGTCGGCTACACATGCTTTGATAAAGCACAAGTCTGCATAGTAGAGTAGCTGGCCCCTCCATCCTGCTTCTTTTGAGTATTTTATCTCTCTTCTAAGTTTACGTAGTGTAGAGGAGTCTATACATTTAATAGAAAACTACCTACACTACACCGCACCCCAAAATGTTTTTGGAAATATCTACCCTATCAGAATCTAAAGCTAGTGGGATTAACTCATTTTTGGATTAGCTAATTTTCTTTCCTGAAACTTTTCTAAAACAGAACAACGTTCGTTTCAGATTAGTCTATGTTATCTTCTACAAACATGAGTGTCATCTGCACGCTGAGGGCTGATTACAACCCGATTCACACTTTTTAGTACTAAGATATCAAAATATGCGAACTTGTATAGCCATTCCTGTATTTATACACTAGACCTACGAGACAAACAAGGATATAACTCCACAAAGCCTTTCTTTTTTTGTGAGAAAGATTTGGATCTATTTCATGAGTCACAAGAAGTACAAAGCATACCAAATATAATAAAAATTACATCAAGGTCCTTTGCCACCTAACAGCTACTACTGTCGCCGGAGCGAGTCGCCGACACGCCGTTGTCGCTGCTCGCTTACTGGAGCCGGCCTAACATTATTGATGACAGTCAGTAAGTCTTTGTGCATGTGCCCGAAACAAAACCCTAGAACCGAAGTTATCGTCGTTGAACCCTTAAATTGATCAGAAGCTTCAAACACCAAACATATAACACAGATAGTCCAGACGAGATTGATCACTCCATGAAAATAATGACCAGACAAATCCCCGCGCTCCTTAGCGCCGCTGGCGAATTCACAACCAACGAGGCGTACGAGGAGACAAGTATAATTTATTCTTGTTGCGTACAACACCGTCATAGCCACCATAGTATCGATGGCGGTTGACCAAAATTTAACTTTAGAGACCCTTCTACAACATTGAGCGCATGTCCGACATCCTCACTCCCTCCCGCTGTTGGAGCGGCAAGCAGAAGAGGCGGGGACCTATCATTTTTCAATCGTAGATGACGAAGAAGAGGTACAGATACATGTCTTTCCCCCACAAAGCCTTCCTTGGCAGTTGGCAGAAGAGTAAGTAAGACACGCTAGAGGATGACGAATTTAGACGGCACACATTCTTAGACTGCTATTCATAGTTTGTTAAAGCCATAGTAATTTTCGAAGATGAACCTGCCATGAAAAAAAATAAGAAAACGATGATTGTACGCTATGCCTATGTTGCACGAAATGTTTTGCCACAAACACTGTGTCAAGAAAATTCGGTAAACTCTAAAAAAAACGGTAAAACTCATAACAGAAATTTACAATTCTTCTTTAGATATGTCTCGTGTATCTTCTCGATCTATAGGTGCACCGAAAATTAAATGTTTCACTCTTGGTAAGATCTAAGCTGCTGAATAAAACCGTCGATGCACCTCTCATGGCATTTGCTATCAGCCACGATCTCTTGCATCTTCCTGACGTTGCCCACGAAGATCCTCCTCGTTTCTTCCTCCACCGCGACTGCCTGTACCGCCGCCGCGACGTCTTCACGGCTGAAGGATCCGTCGTTTTCGTTCCTCGCCACCTGTACTCCGACCTTCCTCCCCTCCATCAACCGTGCGTTGGGGCCTTGGTCGCCGAAGATGGGCAGCATGATCAGCGGATGCCCGAACAGGAGCCCCTCGATGGTGGAGTTCCACCCGCAGTGCGTCAGGAACGCGGCCACGGCGCCGTGCACCAGCACGCTGATCTGAGGAACCCAGCCGGTCACCACGAGGCCACGGCCGCGCGTGCGCTCCTCGAACCCTGGTGGCAGGACGTCGGCGTCCGCGACGCCGCTGGGCTTGCGCAGAGCCCAGAGGAAGCGCGTCCCGGCGAGCTCCAGCCCGAGCGCCAGCTCGTGCACCTGCTCCGCGGCCAGCGGCACCTCGCTTCCCAGCGCGACGTACACCACCGATTCGGCCGGCTGCTCGTCGAGCCAACGCACGGTGGCGTCCTCCCCGTCCTTGCTGCCGCCGCGGCCTCCCTCGGGCGACGGCGGCAGGAGGCCGAGGGGCACAACCAGCTTGCCCCAGAGCGTTGTCAGGCGTGGGATGCTCTCGGGCTCCCACTCGAGGCAGCTCCGGATGGCCACGAAATGGCACCTCATGAGTGTCAAGAAGAACCGCTCGGCGACCGTCATCCCCGACGCGCGCTGGGTACTCATCAGTTTCATCCTCTCCGTCTCGAACCGTGGCGGTTGTGCTGCCGCCGACGGCTCCTGTCCAGCCGCGGCGTGCTCGGACGACCGGCTGACCCAGTTCGCGATCACTGTTGCGGCTCCCAGGAGAAGCATCGCACATGGAACCTAGTATAGCAAACAGTACACGCTGGTATTAGCGGCATGGTGGATCGAGTTACAGAACTGAAGTAACCTTGTTCTTGCTCTCGTGTCCTACCTTGTGTTCGTTGGCGGCTGCGGCGGCCCAGTGGTGGTAGACATCGACGAGGATCCAGTCCGGCTTCTTGCCTCCCTCGGCGCACGCGGCGCCCAAGAACTCCGAGAAGGACGCGCCGAGGCCGTCGAACGCCTTCCGGTGGAGCTCGAACTTCTCGTACGGCACGTCGTTGGTGGACTCCGCGCCGTCGGGGAGCCCCTCCACGTGCGGGAGCGGCAGCGCCACGAAGTCGACGAGCGGCGCCACGGCCGGCCGGACCGGCGGGAGACGCGCGATGTTGCGCGGCGTGGAGACGAACGACACGCGGTGGCCCCGCGACGCCAGGCGCTCGGATATGTCGAGGCAGGGCAGTAGGTGGCCGAAGGCGAGCCACGGGCAGATCACGACGTGCAGCGGCGAGGAGCAGGTGGAGGGGGTGGCGTCCATGGCGACAGCGCGGCCGCGCTGAGCAGAGCGAGGCGCTGGAGTTGACGTTTCGTGCACTACGCAGCTGCCTGCTGGTGCATGCGTTGATTTGATAGTACTCACAAGATTTGATAATGCTTACAATTACAAGGCAACGTCATGCATGATGGAAACTTAAACATCAACAATCAGACAGTTTGCTCCTTGCTAGAATTAGAATAGTACTACTAGTAGAGTGTTCCAGATGACATCCATCTTTGCCGGCTTCTGATACGGACGCCGATGCATTCCCTCCGTTTTTATTTATTTCTGATTCAGAGTTTATCTAAAAAAATAGATTCAGAGTTTGATTTAAGTCAAACTTTGTGAAATTTGCTTGAAGTATGTTTTCATCTCGTTTTATAAATAAAACCACCATGTCCATACAACATCTATAATAATGAATATGTAATTTAGGCCCCGTTTGGTAGCTCTGTAAATACTTCAATTTCTAAAAATAATGAAGTATTGAATACTTTAAAGAGTTTGGCTCCAAGGAATGCAGTGGTTTTGAAAACTAAGGGTCTGTTTGGCAACACGGTTTTTTCTCAGTATCTCGAAGATACCACAGTATTTTAAAATACTACAGTTTGCAATACTTTGAGCTGTTTGGCTACCACAAAATACCAAAGTTTTGAAACCATAGTATTCCAAAAACTGAGTTATTTTCACACTAAAATAGAAAGAGGTCTAGACCTCTTTTTCTAAAAACTGTGGTATCGTGAAAACCGAAGTATCCAAGAGCCAGGCGCTGCAATACCGTGTTTTCTGAATACTTTGGTTTTAGAAAAACTAAGCTGCCAAACAGAGCCTAAAGTATAGCAAAAAAAAACTGCAGTTTTTTTAATGTTTTAAAAACTTCAGTCCTGACCACTTTTTTCTGCAAAACAGAGAAAAGCGCTCTCTCTTGCCCCTTGCAAAACAGAACTACCCAAACGTGTTGTAAATTTTGCCAAAACTGAGAAATACCAGAGTATGAAAAACTTGCAGCATTCCTCCCCATGCACCGAAATACTTCAGTTTTGTAATACTTCAATTTAAGAAAATTTTGTTCCCAAACTAGGCCTTAGAATTTTACTTTATAATGATTTTAAGACAACATATTTAGAGTGCCTAGA
This sequence comes from Avena sativa, assembly GCA_916181665.1. Taxonomy (NCBI): domain Eukaryota; kingdom Viridiplantae; phylum Streptophyta; class Magnoliopsida; order Poales; family Poaceae; genus Avena; species Avena sativa. Next base: position 295,747,941 of record OV702296.1, read on the forward strand.
ACTTAGGCCTAGTTTGGCAGCAAAGTTTTTCTAAAACTGAAGTATATCAATACCATAGTATTTTAGTGCCTAGCAAACTAATACTTCAGTTTTTTCTTTTCTCAATTTTAGAAAAAATAAGGTCTGGTCTATTTCTCAAACACTTCAAAAAAAACATAGTTTTAGAGAATACTTTAGTTTTAAAACCATATTATTTGTTTGATCCAAACACCTCAAAATATTCAATACTTCAATATTTCCAGAAACCAAAGTATCCCCTCGACATTTTAAAAATACTTTGATGCCGAACGGAGGCTTAGTCACTGAGATTTATCTGCTTAAAACTCAGTCGGCTAACATCATCTTACCTTTTGCGATACATATGAATATAATTTTTGACAACATGAAAAAAAGACTTTGTACATGAACAGTGCTTGAAGATTTTTTTTTGGGTTCTGTACGAACAAAATATTGTACTGTGTGAACATTTTTCTCAGTTACAATCCACGTGCAGCTTGCAGATCTCACGAATCACGAGATTGATTTAATGACAAGAGAGGTATCTAAGATTTAGCAATTTGTCACACGCATACATAAAAACTAGCAAATCCGATAAACAAATCAAAGCACAACGATCCGATTAGTAGACCACCATCATAGCGGGAGGACTAGCTACGGTACCTTCTCCACTTATTAGAACTCCTTAGCTTCCACCCCATCTCTGGTACGAAGCTGAGAGGAGGCCCCATCGCATACGACCTGATGAACTCGTCTCTCAGGACCAGTATGCCGTAGAGCGGTGCTATAAACAGAGGCGATATCGTAGCCATGACCAGCACGGCCGTCCAGCAAACAGCGTTAACCCTGAAACAGCTGACTGTGGTGGCGATGAAGAAGAGGAGCTCCAAGACGAAGGCAATGTTCTGTCGCAGAAAAAAGAAAGAAAGAAAACCCGGTTAGTCCAGCTGAAGTGTGGCGTTGGACAACATATATATATATATATATATATATATATATATATATATATATATATATATATATTGAAGATGACAAAGTGGATCGATCGAGACGAGGGCCGGTGCTTACGCAGGAGTAGTAGATGAGATTTTGGCCAGCTTAGGGTCGTTGATGACCCGCGCCTCCCACTTGTTCCCGTGGATGGCCTCGTCGTCGCTGACCGGCTCCTCCCACTTGTCGGCGTGGACGCCATTGTTGTAGCTCACCGGCAAGCCTATCTCGATGTCCATAGGATCGTTGGAGCCCGCCATATATATGTCTCCTCGTTCCCTTCAAACTCCACACGATTGTGGATTGCTATACTAGCTCGTTCGATGGATCCTAGCAATAGCAAGCATAGTGCCACACCCTACTATATAATGAGGTGGAAACCATAGGCTGGATGGACGGATGTGGCTCCGATACCGATTCCAATATGAGGTCCATGACGGATCGAGTTAGCGTTGTTGCTGCTAATAACGATAAACACAACGGGAATACGGGAACGGAAAAGGAACAAGAGACCCCATTTGGGTCTAGTTATGCGGACCGACTCAGATCTCCCAAAGCAACATCCGACCCCGCAACGCTTTCCTTTCCAACCAAAGTTTTAAATAGCGCTTTCGAGAAGTCACCTGCTAGATCTTTTTATAGGCTAAACGGAGAATAGCCAGCTATAGGACGGTTTGGCCCTAAATTAGTCTTAAATTAAGCCGCTAAACTTCTACTTTCTGAATTCTCTTTTTTTTTTTGAATTTATGTTCAATCTGATCCAATAAAACTTGCGAGTTAATTGGTTGAATACTTTCTTGCGTTGAATGGTTGAATGAGTTGTAGCTCGAATCTTGTTTGAGTCATAGTTTTTTTTTTCCTTCTTTTGATAAGATTTGACTAAAATTTACTCTATTTTTGAAAATTCGTTAAAACAGAATAAACCGCTATAGCTACAATATAGCCTTTCATAGCGTATGAAAAAGTCACCGCTAAATGGAATAGCCAGCTATTTTAAAGTATGTTCCCACCCAAATTAAAGGCCTCAGGTCTCTACTTCTTTACCAGAGCCGGCTAGAAGTTGTCGATGACAGCCAAAAAACCTTGTTGTGTGAGTTTCCCTAAGGACCGGCGTCCTAAATTAAGATGAAGTCGTCGCATCGAACCCTTAAGTTGATCTGAACCTAGTAGATACAACATGTACTCTATGGGTGTAACGACTCCTCGACGCGCCGGCGAGATCGCCACTTAACAGTTTGCGCGACAGGAGATGGGTTCTTTATTTTCGAGATGAAAAATGGTTGTTTTGGGCATACCCATTAGGCCAGAACTGAAATTAAACTATATTGCATGAGTTTTCACCTTGGATATATCTCTGAACTATGCTGCCAAGTCTGTTGCACTTTTACCTGACTATCTAAGATATTCGAGCTGAGCTTTCAACTAGGAGTGCTAGGATCATGGTGGGACTACTCCAGAGGGCGCTGTGGTGACGTGTCATCTTCGTTTTCGTTGATCCGCCGATGTTGGCATTCTTTTTTTTTTGGGGGGCTTATTGTGCTGTCTGTCCCAGCCGTGGTATCACATATTATCGGGTATTGCTATATTAATATAGCGGGGCGAAAGCCTATTTCGAGAGAGAGCTTTCGATTGTATTTTGCACTCAAATTAATTCAGTCAAGCTTGCTATCTCGTTCTGCACTCAAACTCAATCCTGTCGCAGGGAAGAGCAGCGGCGCAAACTCAAGGAGCATGCATGCTGCAGGAGATTGAAGCTGAGAGGTGGAAACCGTAGTTTCAGAAAGCAGGGTTGCCATGTCTTAATGGAGTATATATTCTTGTTCCTGAGCGATGGCTTTATTTTCATTTTGAAATAACAAGTCTGACTGGAGCCATTACTAATCTTCAGCTAGAGCTGTGCTTGATTCTTGAGGCATATGTATCATGATCTTGAAGATTTTGTGGTTTTAATCTTCCTGTTAATTCACATATTGTTCTTCCCGAACTCGTACTACTGAAATTGGAACGTTTGACCTGGAATTCATGTGCGTTAGGAAGGTGAGAGATCTCGTTCTGAGCGGTCATTTCTTCATGAGCGCACGGACGAGACAAAGTTGGAACCGGCCGGCTGCAATATATACGGGATTGCGTTTTTTACATTCTCAAAACAAATATTCCAGCGGTAAATTTTCTACGTACTACTTACTCGATCATATGACAACTAGCAGTTCGTCATCATAATCTAAGAACCCGTTAATAATCACGCCCTGCTGCCGTCCGAACAATCATAGACAAATGCACAGGCCGGCCGCCTCATCGTCCAAACCATGTCTCTCTCCGGATCCTACTATTTTCTGCCTGAAACAGCACCTTGCTTCCCGGCCGTGTGAGTTACTACGTCAGTTCCTTGTTCCTGCCGGACTTGGCCATGGATGCCGCCGAGTCCTCACCGGCACCGCTGCACGTTGTCATCTTCCCGTGGCTCGCCATGGGCCACCTGCTACCCTGCCTCGAGCTCGCCGAGCAACTGGCCGCGCGGGGCCACCACGTGTCCTTCATCTCCACCCCGCGCAACCTCGCCCGCCTCCCGCCGGTCCGTCCCGCGCTGACGCCGCTCGTCGACCTCATCGCCCTTCCGCTCCCGCGCGTCGCTGGCCTCCCGGAAGGGGCCGAGTCTACCGGCGACGTCCCGTCCGACAAGTTCGACCTCCACAGGGAGGCGTTCGACGGCCTCGCCACGCCGTTCGCCGCGTTCCTGGACGCCGACGTCAAGAAGCCCGACTGGGTAGTGGTCGACTTCGTGCACCACTGGGTCGCTGCCGCCGCCCAGGACCGCAAGGTGCCGTGCATCATGTTTCTCCCGTGCGCCGCGGGGATCGCGGCTATGTCCGGCGCGCCGTCGGAGTCCCGCGAGGGAGAACGGCAGGCGATCGCCAAGTGCATGGACGCGGCGCCGAAGTTCGAGGCGGAACTGGCCGTCCAGGAGTTCGCCCCGGAAGACGACGCCTCGGGGCCGTCCGTCATGAGCCGCTACTTCATGACGCTGAAGATGTCCAGGCTCTTCGCCGTGCGGAGCTGCCCCGAGCTGGAGCCCGACGCGTTCCCGCTCCTGGCAGGGCTCTACGGCAAGCCGATCATCCCGCTCGGCCTGCTTCCGCCGCCGCCCGACAGAGCCTGCGCCCGTGGAGCCGGCAAGAACGCGGAGGACGACGCGATAATGCGGTGGCTCGACGCGCAGCCGGCCAAGTCGGTCGTCTACGTCGCGTTGGGGAGCGAGGCGCCGCTGCGCGCCGAACTGCTCCACGAGCTGGCTCACGGGCTGGAGCTCGCCCGGACGCGCTTCTTCTGGGCCCTGAGGAAGCCCGTCGGCGTCCAAGACAGCATCCTGCCAGACGGGTTCACGGAGCGCACCGGCGATCGCGGGCTCGTGGCGGCGCGGTGGGTTCCCCAGATGAGCATACTGGCGCACGGTGCCGTGGGCGCGTTCTTGACGCACTGCGGGTGGGGTTCCGTCGTCGAGGGGCTCCAGTTCGGGCACCCACTGATCATGCTGCCGATCGCCGGCGACCAAGGCCCCAACGCGCGGCTCATGGAGGGGAGGAAGGTCGGGGTGCTAGTGCCGAGAAACGACAAGGATGGGTCTTTTACTCGAGACGATGTCGCCGGAGCTGTTCAGTCCGTCGTTGTCGAGGAGGACGGGAGGGTGTTCGCCGCCAGTGCCAAGAAGCTGCAAGGGATCGTGGCGAGCAGGGAGTGTCACGATAGGTACATCGATGGGTTTATTCAGCACTTAAGAACTTCCAAGTAACTCCACTTTCAGAATGAAAAGGAAAGTTTGCTAAAAAAGAAAAGAGAAGACCAAATTTGTTGAAATCCGTCATACTCCCTCCCATAGTCTATCTAGATTTATATGTATCTTATTAAGTATTTAAGCTGGATGTATTTGTATCACCACTACTATTAAACAAGCAAACATTAGTTTTCTTAGAGACACCCCACTCATTCTACACAGACCAATCAACACCGCATGCTTAGACCATCTAATCTGATCTAACTGCTAATATTAATCTAATTATTATATGGTGTGCACTTACTAGTTTAAGTTGACTGACCGTGCTCCACGGACAGAGGAATATGTTGTTCCTGCTTCCCCATTTGCACCAAATAAGTGGCGTAAATTGTGCTCCTGGGTTTAACGACTGCATGTGAGGAAAGAATTTAAATGTCCATGCACTACATGCAAGGAAATAAATTAAAGTTGAATTGATGGCGCACATTTTATTGAAGTAACTGGGACACCGCTATATATAAGGAAACAAATTAAAGCTGTAGCCCTTATAGAGATACGCATGCAGCGGCCATACCATCTAAAAGTCGCCTAGCTTTACAATATCGGGGAGGAGGAGATTGCCAGCGGTGTGTCTCCCCAAGCTTCCACCATAGCACCCTCGCTGCCACGTGTTGTGCCCGATGAGCAATGAACTTGGGGCCACGACGGCCGTCGGACCGGCCTGAAGATGCAGGACGCGGACGTCATCGCCCTCGACTCCCTGCCGCTCTGGGGCTTGAGTCCGTCCAAGGCCGCCTCCTGGAGATAGAAGACACGGCTATAGTCATCCCGCGCTTCCACGGTGACAACCTCTTGCCGAAACTGGCGATTCGGAGCAGCCGGAGGAGCAGCGGCGCAGCTTGGCCTGAGGAGCAGCAGCGAGGGGGCGGCAGCGCGTGCTAGGAAGCGACAGTGTTGGAGCCGAACTGCGCTGCCTCCTTGTCGCGTGCGTGCTGCAGCGCATAGAACGATGGCTGGTGGTTCTATGGGCGAGGCCGAGGCGGCGGTCGACGGTGAGGGGAAGGAGCCGAGGCCAGGGAGCGGCAGAGCGCGGCGCCTCCGGTCTTGGGGACCTTGCGTCGCCCGGCTGTGCCATGGGCATCGACACAGTGTCGAGCACAGTGGCAAGCACGACGGAGGCGAGCACTTCGTGCTGGCGAGCGGCGACGACTCCTTATACCACAACGGCCTTCATATTTCGTTCTTAGCAACTGACTGGTATCTCAAGCCAAAGACCAATACTTTCACCTGGATTGTATTTCTAGATGACTATTTATTTATGTTAATATGATTTTTAAACAATAGCTGAATTTTGTTTGTGGATCAACTGTTATGAGAGTTCATCAGAACTTATTGGTAATTCACCCAACCCTAACCTATATTCTGTCGAGTCTTTGAACTTGGGATCATTGAATCAGAATCATATTTCCTTCATGGACAATTGTGTCAAGTGCCTCTTAAATTAGTTATTCCTTGTCTCACTTGTGGACATGAAGATATTGATGTTTGTGGAAGACCAGCTTATTGCTACACATTCAAGTTTCCTTTATTCAGCGCACTATATTACAAGTGTGGAACAATTTGAACCTTGGTGCGATTTTCACTATAATTGCCATAATATCTGCAATTGGTGTAGATATTTGTCTATTTGTTTTATAACATATTTAAGTGAGAAATCATTTCTATAATTTTATGTGGTACACATTGGGTAGTTTGGTGAAACTTTAGAAATTTTGGTGAAACTATGCTTTAGCAAATTTAGAAGTTTCTATTGTTGATTTAGAATTTTCAAAAAGCTTATGCTTAGGTAGACGCGTTGCACGTGCAATACTAACTAGTCTAGAAAAGTTAAGACCATTAATATGAACGAAAGAGAGTAATAAAAAAGTGTCAGAATTTTCTTAAAAAAACGTTTGTTAGAATTAAATTGCTTGGTACATGTGTATTTTTGGATTTTCCAAATAAAACTCAGAGACCCATCGGTAGCGAGAGATGAAGTTGCATTTAGACTCACACTAGATGGACCCAGCACGCTCCGCCGCGCCGTCTTCTGCTAATTGCTTTTAAATTGTATACATGATATATATATATATATATATATATGGTTTTATATTTAACCCGTTGTAGCTTGTTTTGGTTTATATATCATGGGCTTATTCATTATACGCTGGAAGCTGGCAAGAGCTAATTGTGTCTCACGCACCCCTAAATCTACAAATCGATCGCACACCCGCGCACCGTTCTCGACCAATGGCTAGCTAACATAATGATGATCACCATAGATTCACATCACACACGTTCATACAACAAATCACGCCTCATTATGATGACACGTTCAGTCCAGTGGTGAAACCAACTACGGTGCATATCATCTTGTCTCCTGTAGTGTCGTGAAATTGGCACCTACGTCAGGTTGATGTTAGCAACACTTTTTTGCATGATTACTTGCCAAGGATGTTTACACGCATCAACCACCTGGTTTTGAAGATCGGCCAAGCCGTCTCACATATGCAAACTTCAACATTCTCTCTACGGTCTCAAGTAGTCTCCATGTGCATGTACGCTCGATCGAGCTCGATATGTTCCTCTTCATTTTCTCTCATGAGGGATTCACATATTCATGCTCGTCTACGTGGATGATATAGTCATTGCTGGGTCTTTCTCACAAGTTGTTGATAGGCTGGTCCAGTCCCTGTCCGAGACATTTCCCATTAAAGATCTTGGGTGTCTGGAGTATTTCCTTGATCCCGACTTATTGCATCGTGCCAATACAACACAAGGATGATCTTGTCTTACTGCATCATTCTAATATGGATAACTGCACCTCAACCTCGACGCCCTTATGTGCTGCACAAAACCAAGGACTCTAGCACTTCCCTCTCAATTGATGATGCATTCGGATATCGAATCATGGTTGGTGGATTGCAGTACCTGACGCTAACCTGGCCAGACATTGCCTTTGTTGTCAATAAAGTGTACCACTATCTTGCTCATCCTCTTGATGCACATTGGCAAGCTGTCAAGCGTATCCTAGGATATGTCAAGGGAACCATGGGATTGGATTGCGTTTCACAAAATTGTTTTTGTCGTCCATCAGTATATTTTTATAGATGCAGATTGGGCAGGGTGTGGCGATGATAGACGATCCACGGGAGGTTTTTGCGATTTTCTTAGAATCCAACCTCATCTCATGGAGTTCTAAGAAACAGTCGACCGTGTCTCGGTCCGGTACTGCTGAATACAAAGGCCTGACGAATGGTACAACTGAAGCTATATGGATACACTCACTGTTGAAAGAACTCAGGGTTAAACAAGGGAGACCACCTATTTTATGGTGTGATAACCTTGGTCCAACTTTCCTGCAGGCAATTGTCTTCGATCAGCACACCGTGTGGTATTCTAGCAGTGCACTGCCCTTTATGTATTCTGTTGCATTGCCTTTGATCATAGTATACGACATGTTGTCCTGACAGTGCATCGTCCTTCCATTGCTTTTTGCACTGGGTTGCACCGTCTCGGTCTTATTTTTGCTAGCAGTGTGTAGGTTGGTACAGTGACAATACACTTCCTTTATGTTCTGTATTACACTGCTGGTACACGGCGTGATGAACTGGCATGCAGGTAGTAGGCCGATGGATTTACTAGCTTCAGATCAATTTTGCTACTAGCTCGCAGAAACTTCTACGCGTGCTGCCCGCACATATCCCATGTGCCACTGTCAAGTGGAACCTTTGGAGCGGCATTGTGCATGTACCCGTGCTCCCGTGCGCGCTGTAGAGGGCGTGCTCACCCTAGTCGTGCTCAATGTATGTCACAAAATCGTTGTCATCATCCATCAGTATATTTTTACAAATACAGATTGGGTAGGGACACAGGGTGTGGCGATGATAGACGATCCATAGGAGGTTTTTGCGATTTTCTTAGAATCTAACCTAGTGTCATGGAGTTCTAAAAAACAGTTGATTATGTCTCGGTACAGTACTGAAACTAAATACAAAGCTCTGACGAATGGTACAACCGAAGCTATATGGATACACTCATTGTTGAAAGAACTCGGGGTTAAACATGGGAGACCACCTATTCTATGGTGTGATAACCTTGGCCCAACTTACCTGCAGCCAACCATGATTTCCTCAAAAAACATATTGGCATTGAATTTTATTTTGTGCGCGCATTCATGTTCGGAGCTCTCGATGTCCGGTTCATCTCCTTTAAAAATCAACTTGCCGATGTGTTCGCTAAGCTGACAAACCGGCAAACCGTCTGATGTTAGACGGATTCCAACACAATCTGAAACTTGTTCATACCGCTTCAGATTGAGGGGACATGTTAAATAGGATAGAATCAGTGATTATTAGGATTAGCCTTGATACGCAAGATTAGGACCGTATCGTATCTAGCCTAACCCATGTAATCTGTACATGTTGATGATTATATATAAAGAGGAGCAAAACATTCCTTGAAACAGAGGTTTCTCCGGCATAGAGCTCAAAATAATGAATTGAGCTATTTGCCTAGCGAGCAGCCGATCAGCAGTGAAGTAGCGGTTTTGCACGAACAACCAGCCAAGGCAGCGGCAGTGGGAGATCCCTGGTCGGTGTATAGGGGGCACCGCACACCCTGGGATTACATTATGGGGTTGGGCCCATGTTAGTCCATTAAACGTGCTGGACGTTCGTTCCTTCTCTTCCTTTGGTTTATTCGTTTTGGTATAGTTTTTCTTCTACTGCACTGCTTCTTCCTACAAAAGGTGTACGTTTGCTGTCTCCTTTCAGAAAACTATATAAATCCGAAATCTGAAACAAATTCAAAATCTATTTTTTTTGAAATATGAATAAATTCGAAATCAGAACAAATTCGAAAACTAAACAAAATTGAATTTGATCAAATTTGAAATCTGAACATATTTCAAATTAGAAGAAATCTAAATCTAAACTGAAAATATTTTGGCATCACATACCCAACATGGCACGCGCCCGTGTGACACATCATCGTCGTCGTCGTTATCATCATCATCATCGTCGTCGTCGTCATCATCATCATCCCCTAGCTAGTTATTTCGACGTCGCAAAATCAGGGAGGCTGGGCTGAGTGAAGAAGGGGATTAGGAAGCCAGCACGCGCGCGCACCGTCAAATCGCACGTCAAAAGAAAAAGTAGGAGTAGATGTGTCGACCCTTTTGTGGTAGTATAGGGGGCGGCGGCTATTTGGTGCGTAGACGCTCCGGGATATCATCAGAAATGGCTTGTTTCTTGACCCACCAGTGCGCGCGGTGTTCCTTGTCATCTCCCTTTTGCAGCTAGCTGTGGTCGGTGTTGTTCTCGCTGGGACGGGAAGTGCGTGTCTTGTCGATCTTCTTCTTCTTTTCTACTCTAGTTCTGATCATTCCTGGTCATGGGGGAGTTGCGTGTTGCTTGCCAATGCCAGTACGCCTTTGATGATCGAGGGAAAAAAACCACGTCCAAAGATAGATCTTGTAAGCTGGCAGCGCCATTACGATTAGACTTTTGTTCTCGCTAGCTATAGGATGGGAAGGAAGTGCTTGTTCTGTCGCTCTTCTTCTTTTATACTCTAGCTCTGATCAGTCCTGGTCATGGAACTTGCGTGTTGTTGCTTGCCAATGCCAGTACGATAAGCCTTTGATGATCGAGAAAAAAAAACTACGTCCAAATTAAGATAGATCATATCCACTCCATTGCACCGGCAGTTATTTCGACGCTGCAAATGTTAGGGACGACGCGCGCCGCCCCGCCCGTAAATATATACTCCAACAGAGACTGCTAGCTAGTTGTACCTTTGCACTACACCACTTACCAGTTAGTCGGTGTGAGTGAGCTCAGGCTGCCACTGCCCGCTAGCTGCTGCTGCTCTGCGAGATGGCCGCGAGGTGCGTGCTGCTACTGCTTGCCCTGCTGGCGACCGCGTACCACGGCGGCAGAGCCTGCGTCCGTGCCGCCGCAGCCGCAGAGGCTCCGCGCTGCTCGAGCTGCCTTGGTGGGCTGAGCCGTGCGTCGTTCCCCAAGGGCTTCGTCTTCGGGACGGCGGCGTACCAGGTCGAGGGCATGGCCAACGGAAGCGGCCGCGGGCAATCCGTCTGGGACGCCCTGGCTCACACACCAGGTACTCATCCATATGTGCATACTAGCTTGTGCTTGCATGGAGATGAAGAATCAAATCCGTGCTATATTTTAAACTCCCACTCACTCTCACCTTGATCCCTCAAACTCCCTTCTGTGTTGCGATGGACAGGAAAAATCAAGGGAAATCAAAATGCAGACGTTACAACAGATCAGTATCATCGCTACAAGGTACTGTACTATATCTTGGGAGTAAACAGGGACACAGTTATACTAGTCTTTAAGCCCGCTGGATATATGAGTAATAATCATATACACTTACATTGGTACTACTAGTTTTTCTAGAACACAACTTGATTGCATTCCTACTCATTGCAACCTCTTCAGAATAACAAATGGAACTCAAAAATCACACTGAACTTATTATTAATATACCCATCTTTCCCGAACACGTTACATGTCTGCACTGAACTCTGTAGAGAAAGAACTCCAGGGCCTCACGTTTAATGACCCCATTATTTATGCTGGGACAGGAAGATGTTGATCTCATGAAAGGACTGAATTTCGATGCCTACCGCTTTTCTATCTCATGGTCCAGAATCTTCCCAGGTACATATACCGGATTTGTTGACTGGAGTGTGTAACTCCCATATTTCTTTCACTGAACACGAGCTGCTCCCACCACTGACTCCTCTTTGGTTTCTGCAGATGGTGAAGGAAAAGTGAACCAAGAAGGTGTCAAGTACTACAACAATCTGATAGACTACCTGCTTCACAAAGGTATACAGCATATCTCGCCATCTATCTGAACCCCTGAATCTTCAACCAGAACCTGAATAAATCAATACCTGAATGTTTCCATGAAATCTAAGCAGGCATTACTCCTTATGTCAATCTTCACCACTATGATCTCCCTCTTGCACTTGAGAACAAGTATCGAGGCTGGTTAAATGCAAAGACAGGGTAAGTCGTACTATTTGATCTTCCTTATCTTCTAAGGTGTTAGATATACATCCCCATTCAGAGTTATTCTAGACTTACTGTTTTCGAATTACAAGATAAATGGTTTAGACAAAATACTAGTTACTCTTTAAACAATTATAATTATCTTTTAGAAGAGATAAATGAATACTATGCATGTGGAAGTTTCTTTATCTTTACCCAAAAGCATACTCTACAACAATACAAACGTTATATGTTCATATAGGTATATCTCTGTTGTGAATGGTTGCGAAATGAGCACTGTGTAATTATCTTCATAATATCTTTTTTAGGGAACTGTTTGCAGACTACGCTGACTTCTGTTTCAAGACCTTTGGCAATCGTGTAAAGAACTGGTTTACATTCAATGAACCAAGCAGAGTTGCACTTACTGGTTATGATAACGGGCGTCAACCTCCTCAAAGGTGCACCAAATGTGCTGCTGGTGGGAACTCAGCAACAGAACCTTACATTGTTTCGCATAATCTTCTCTTAGCACATGGTTATGCAGTTGCAAGATACCGGAATAAGTATCAGGTATTTTTCAACTTGAATTGCAAGAATATACTGTAATAGATCAGCCTTCAGGGCTGTATTTTGTATTACTTTTTCTCTTACAAAATCAAGTACATTAGTTGTGGATCCATGATTTTATTTTTACTATTATGTCTCAATCCATGAACGTATTAGCATTCTTTCCCTAACCCATGCATTGGGAATGCAAGTGATAAGTAATCTTGAGATATCAGATACGTACGATTTTCCATGATCGTCAATCTGTCTAGACTGCTGATGGAATTGGAATAAGTAAAAATTGTAGGCAGCTCAGCAGGGGAAGATTGGAATAGTTCTGGACTTCAGTTGGTACGAGGCGCTTACCAACTCAACTGAGGACCAAGCAGCAGCTCAAAGAGCCAGGGACTTCCAAGTTGGTTGGTAAGGCCAGGCCATCCATACTAGTTTCCTTTGACAGAGTGTTTTATATTAAAAAATATCAATGGTTGCATTATATATTTCCCATTTATTTATTTTTATAAATCAATGGTTTCATTGGATGCAGGTATATGGATCCACTGATAAATGGACAGTACCCACAGACAATGCAAGATATTGTGAAAGAGAGGTTGCCCAGGTTCACTACTGATCAAGTTAAATTGGTCAAGGGCTCAGCAGACTATATTGGGATCAACCACTACACTGCTATCTACATGGATCATAAATTTCTGAACCAGACACCGATAAGTTATTCTGACGATTGGCATGTATTTTATAGATGTGAGTTCTTTTATTTTCGAACCATGCTGTAGCTCTGACATCAATATACCCTGATAGATATTGTTTCATCCTTTGCCGAATTTTTGCAGATGATAGAGATGGAAAACCAATTGGACAAAGGGTTTGTAGCTCTTAGCTGCAACCTTTTAGTATTTTCTTTGGTAACTCCATAAAAATATGATAAATAATCATTTTCGATACGTTTTTCATTACAGGCGAATTCGGATTGGCTGTACATCACCCCGTTTGGGATGTACGGGTGTATGGACTACATCAGGGAGAAGTACGGAAATCCAGCAGTCCTCATAATGGAAAACGGTACTGGGATACAGCTCTGTATATGTTCATGTTCATCTCAGTCATCTTGTCAGGCTTATCTAATCTTGTCTCGCCAGGGATGGATCAACCTGGCAACCTCACCCATGATGAGTACTTACATGATTGCACAAGGGTTGGGTACTATCGGAGCTACCTCAGCGAGCTGAAGAGAGCCATCGACGGTGGCGCCAACGTGCTTGGCTTCTTTGCCTGGTCTCTCCTCGACAACTTCGAGTGGCTCTCTGGTTACACATCCAAGTTCGGCATCGTGTACGTCGACTTCAAGACTCTCAAGCGATACCCCAAGGACTCGGCATACTGGTTCAGAGATATGCTGCAGATCAAACACTGAGTTGACTATATGGTTCAGTAAATGGAGTTTAAAGATTGATGAAGTCATTATAGACGTCGTGCTGCCACTGTCCATGTAGCTTTGCATATGTAAAGTGTTTAACATCGATGGTCTCAAGTGTCAAGGTGCCTACCTCAGTAGGTCACAACACTATGCTTTATCTTCAAGATGCTATGCAAAACATAAGCGCAACTATAACATTTGCTGCAACCACTTTGCCTCCACGGGTATAAACAATATCTAGCCACTGGAATAAAGAACAAGTGCTAAAGAGTAAAAGTTGAGCGAGGGGATCATGCAAAGTATTATCTCATCATGGAATTGTCTTAACCGTGATGATTAGTTGACAGATTAGCCTCGAGAGGGGACCTCATCAACCTGTTGAACAAACTCTTCAGATTATATACTACGACAAGCACTCACAAATACTATTCGTCTCTAAGCCTCAGAGAGAACTCGTAGAAAACATAAACTTTGCTTCTCAACATTTCCTATGCATAACCTATGATCTCTCATAGATACTAGGGAAGATGGCGCGGCGACACGCCGCGCCCGTGGCAAATATTTTTATCTGTGTATAATTAGATAGGATGTTGATCACAACACGAAAAACATAGTCACTGGTAGATGTATTCAGAGCATATTATATGTTAGATTATAGCTGATTAGATTACACTGCTAAATATAGCAGGAGAATGATGAGCTTTTGGTTAGCGCGGGAAGGCCAGTGACTGGAGCGAGCAAAGCTTCGTCCTCGGAAGGGATTGACGGCTTAGCATCGATTGGCCTGCAAGAAACACAACGCGGCATGGAGAGTTGGAAATCACAAAAAAAAAGAACAAAAGACATGACCTACTCTTATAAATTAAGTGATAAACAATTCAACACTTTGTGAAACAGATTATCACAAAACTAACACAGTAAGATGCACATAATGTATCATCCAGACGTTTTATGTCCCATAGGAGGGAAATTAAACTTCCTTTAGACTAAGACATATTACTCTTGTAGGAACTCAAACAAACTATGCACTATGACATGAGGAAATTATAGTTCATACTTAGATTAATAGATGCCGCTCTCTCAGAAATTCAAATTGATTATGCACACTGAGAAAATCAAATGTGTGGATTTGTAGAGTACCACGCAGTAAAAAGAATGAAGTCAAACTCGTATAAGCTTGATTTGTTTCTTGATCCATTAATTCCCCAATGCGTGCAAACCGAATGAGGGCTTATTGGCCGGCAAAATCCGTATATTTTCTCCTTTGACCTATCTGCAAGTATAATTTTTTTGTGAAGGAAGGCATACACTACGATGAAATTAGAGAAGTGAACAGTGCAACACGGAGGGATATTTGGTTTCCTATGAATATAAGAGTATATGATTTTTAGTGCTCAAAGAAGATAGATCATTGAAGAAAACAGAATAAAAGAAACAACTGTTGTCAGATACGTGGAAGAATGCCATTACATCAATTGAACCTGGAGCTACTTGATCTAAATGGATCAAATTAAATAGCATTGGTATTAGGAATTAGTGTACAGTGTATACTTTCTTAGAAGTGTTGTATACATTTTGCTACCAAAAGAAAAAAGAAACCATTCTGAATGGTCGTGTAGCCTGTAATTCAGTAACTGTTCCAGATATTAAACTCATGGTGCCGTCTAGAAACAACTCTTCTATTTTTTATGTTGCCAAAATGGAAACACAGGTCATACTTAAGAATATATTCACATGTTCCTTGCTAACAGTTTGGTGGAGTGCTAACCTGGATGGCAACAACGGCAACACAAACATGTTGTACAGAAAGTGTCCAGGTTGGTCTCTCAACAGGCATTACAATTTACATTAGAAAATCTGCAAGTGATTTAGGACATGAACCAACGACATTGAAAAAATTATTGGTTACTCTTAATCGGCAACTTTCACCATGTAATTAGTCTAGACAAAGATGAACCATCCACACTTACCTTTCTATAAAAGAGTGCACATTTAAAGCAGATCTGCACCATTGTAATTGATCTTATATGAACATTCCAAGCATAGGGCAGTTTGCTGGCTATATAATTCAATAAACTAACAATTTATTAATTACCAACTCCAAACGGTAAAAGCATATTACTCCTTTTACGTTTTTTTCTCTCGAGCATGGGCACGAACGATACAGAACTGATATTAACATAATCATTACCCTTCTTAATTTGTAGACAAAAGATGTTGATTGATTAACATCCCCAGTTGTTTAACGGTTTGGTTGGTTCCGGGTTACACTATGCTCCTGTGTGAAAAAGTTGTCTTGATCATTTGCATAAGATGATTCTAAAGACTTTTAGTTTGATATGAAATAAAGCTCTTTAACTTCAAGAAAATGGTCAGAATATCTTATGTGATATTGTTCGGTTCTTGTTGTGTGAAATAAAGCTCTCTCCTCGTAAAAATCAGCATCAGTGGACTAAGACAAAAGAAGCAGATTCCTGACCAAAGATCACCTTTGCTTGAGGATTATGAAGATGGTTCTTAAATGAACCTTTCGACTCACCAACCAGGAACAGCTCGACCTCACCTGTCACATAGCCAACCAATTGCACCTTTAACAAAATATGGGTCATCAACTAAATAAGAAACAACATATGATTTAAGATATAATCTAGACTAATAATTTGTGAGAACTATAAAAGGACATAACAAACTGGCATGATTAACTTTACAAAGAACTTTCATTTTATGCGAAACCTCATAGATGTGGGGCGAAAAAATCAGAGAGAGGTTGGAGCCGCAGCCAAACAGAGGAACACGTATCCGCCATGGCATCAATCAGCAGAAGGGGCAGCCTACAAAACAGAAAAACAAATGAAGAACACAAATGGATCAACCCCACACACAAGAAAAAAATAATGCCCACGAACACTAATCTCCACCTCAACCCCAAGTACCAACACATTCAGAACATGCAAATGCCTCGCCCTGCTTGCACTACCCAACATCATTCACTGGACATGCATTATACCTGCGGGTGAGGGCGAACTAATTTAGGAAACACAATGCATTAGCATCATTTTCTGCATATTCACTAACTAAATTCAAAATGGTATATTTTCCATGTGTGGCGCATATAAAGTTATAAATAAGGATTTATAATTTGTAGGTATATAATAGGGCAGAGAATTTGTAGTTTTAGTGGAATGTTAGCCAAAACATCAACATCAAAGCTTAGAAATACCTCTGTTCAAAAAGCTTAGGACTACTTGCGTATGCCGGCACTTTTCGGTGGATATTGACCAAATAAATTCAGTCCCGTACAATTATCTATGTACCTAATAAAAAAAACGTCGCTAAGAGATGCCTGGTTAGAACTACTTACAACCATGGTCCCAATTTCCAAAGCCTTCTATTTGGTTGTTCTGCAACAGTTTCACCATCTCCATTTTGTCATTCGCTAATTTGATTCTGTAACCGTATGAGAAAAAGATTGAGCGGCATATAAGAAACCAGCTAACTTAATTATCTCTTGTAAGCAAGAACACAGAAAAGAAGTGATGTGAAACTAATAGTTGTCAGACCTCAAAAAAATCCAATTCCTTTGTCATCTAACCATAACGAACTGCACCAAGTTGTTGTCAGATTGGTTAAAAACAAACAAATGGAGCGATGCTTCACGCATCAAAAGAACTCAATTTCTTTTGCTATTTAATAAAGGTATAAAAGAAAGTAACCCGATGGAAGGTTCATACCTGGCGCTGCAGCAAAAAGGGCCCAGGAACTCGAGTATGCTTTCCTCGTTGAGCATGGATGGAACCTAGATTTGTACAAAGACAACATGAGCGAGGAGTTGTCCGACGCTACGGCGAGAAGAAGCCCAGGGCGATGCGCTGCTCAGCAGCCAGAGATCAGACCGTCTGCATACGTACATGCCCAAAACCAGCAGCAACCTTTGTCGCCGCATCTACCGATCAAGGGGGTTGTGGCCAGAATCTGAGCGACCTCGGCGGCGGCGGTATCCATGAAGGATGTCAAGCACGACACCGAGGATCTCGGCTGGCCAGCATGCCCTGTCGGCTCGATCATCTCCATCTGTGCCGGATCCACCCCCTTGATCTCGTCACCATCCCCCCGGGCTTTGCGTCCGTTCAAAACACCAGCGCTAGGCCGATGCCAACCTCCGCAGTGCCTTCACCTTCATCCTGGTGAGTGGTGACCATGGGCGGCAGCACGGGGCGTGACAAACATACAGGTGATGGAGGTGATTTAGGGGCAACGGGAGCGTCGGCGGCGACGGCGACTGGAGAAGAGGAGGCAGCTGGCGGAGAAATGGTCGGAGAGGCGCACGAAAAGCTCGTAGCCGCTGGTCGCTGCCGGACCGTCGGTCGACGCGGCCGGACCTGTACTTGACCGTCCCTGTTCGCCTTCCCGCCTCCATGACGACCGCGTTGCCGGCACCCAACTCCCTCCCGAGGTCGTGCGGTGGGCAAATCGGGCGCGCGCCGCCGCAAGGGCGTCTGAGGGCTGGCCGCCGCTCAGGGCCGGAGTCCTTCGGTCAGCCGCCGGGACGTGGTAGTAGTGGGGCGTGGGGCACGCGTGTTTCCGGAGTGTTCGGTCAAAGCGGCGGAAGATATCCCATTCGCAAGCCCACCTCTAAAAAACCTACGTTTTTTTCCGGGTTAAACAGCCCACGTTTACTGTTGATGTGCAAAACTTGCGCATCTACAGTACGATGCTGAGATGGCACAACCCATTGATCGCTGAAACTGTTCTCTTTCATATATGTAGTAATTTGCATATCTTCAGTTCTGCTTATGTGAACCTAGCAAACGAGAGCACATCTGATATCTACAGAAAATTATCTACAATTCTCATCTTATCACTGTAGATCAATTCTGAGAGTATAGTGTCCAAAAACAGGTAAACTTAATACTGCCTCAATCAATTATACCAGATATGAGATAAAAGTTTTTTTTTACATCGATATGAGATAAAGTCTTTCCTGGGCACTAGTCTATCTATCTATCTATTATATACTAAAAGCAATATAAGGGTGTGTTTCGAGGCACCAGGTTGATCCACATCATCTAAATTATTTTTGATTGTTGGATCTAAAATTTGGGGCTAGGATTTAACTAAATATTAAAAGTTACATAATTCGTAACAGTGTATTTTGCTGACATGGTACAACCCCGGATGTCACGTCTTTATTGTGGGCCTATATCATAATGGTCAATATTCGCTAATTAAACATGCACGTTACTAGAAGTACCCCGTGCAGTTCAAAGAAAAAACAGCCGTCCGTGTCAAAACAGGAAACAACTCCTAATTCACGGTGAATCATACCGGTCCTGATGCCCTTCTCGGCCGGCCGGCCCTCTTCGTCTCCTGATTCATGGAGCTGGCCTTCGATGCCCTTGGCCGTCCGGTCGTCTTCCTGTTCCACCAGTGCATGCAGGTATGCTGGGCAAGTTTTAATCTTATAATCTTGCCACATGCGTTAGCCATGCAAGCCCAACGCCAGGCGCTTTCTTAGGTATTTTTTTCCTTGATCTTTTTATTTCGTATAACACACATCCAATCTGTATTAGGCAAGATGGGATAGTTGATTTTTTTCGGTTGCTTTCAATATTTACCAACATGGGAACAAAGAAACAAGTCAAAATATTCCTATAAGTGATCCGTTATCTATAAAAGGATCTATATATAATATATTCAACATGTTGAATTCATTGGTTTCCATCATGCTAAACTCTAGATGTGGCAACACCAAATGTGGCATAGACTTTTTAGCCTATGGTAGTACAAGATGACTGATGATTAGGGTCATGGATCTGATTTGTTTTGCTGCAGGGGTGGATGAGATTCATCTGTGATATATTGCAGTCATCCGGTCGAACTGCAAATTGATTAAGTATTTCATCTTCCCATAAAAGGAACTTTCTTATCCCTCTTTATTAAACTTCAAATCTAATTTCATTATTTTCTTCAAGAAGCTGTGGAGTAGTATAGGTACATCTAAATCTTAATTAAAAAATTATATAATTCATTTGGATTTAAACCTGAATAATGTTGCTCGATACACTTGCAAAATATCCCGAGGAAGTATATAATCTTTGGATTTTAATATTCTTGGCAGGATTACGTATACAAAATGTTAGCTGACATGTACAAGGTCCCGCATTTTGAGTGTTATTTAGCAATCAAATTTAGAGACATCAAAATTAATACTCCCTCGGTTCCGAATGAGATGTCACAGATTTGTTTAGATTCACATGTATCTCTACCCTAAAACGTGTCTACATACATACAAATCTAGCCAAATTTGTGACGAGTAATTCGGGGCGGATGGAGTACATGAGTTCCAGCAATATGCATGACAAAATTTACTAAAATAGTTTTGTCCGTTGGAGTACAATGATGCATTTAGTTTTGTATTGAAAAATAATTCTTCAGTGTGTAATGCTTTTGTGATAGTTAATTTATTCAAACCATTATCATTAATTGTGTATCCACGCTTGCTCTCCTTACTAATACATATGTTTGGCGGTTTCAGAAAGAAAATGTGCATTAGGAAGGAGAGCAAGAGAGCATTGTTGGGTGAGGGGCATTCTCGAGCTCTTAATTGGCATGGGCATTGAGATGATGTTAAGGAAAGCCCTTCCCAATTTTCCTTTTTTCAATGATGATGCCACCCACGAGCATCGAGTTCTCCTCTACGGGGCTCTATTAAATTAAAACATCCATGTGGCCTTAGTAGTCCATTTTGTGTAATATTCTAAATATCGTAAACTTAGGGGAGATTAAAACTATATAGTATCAATCTATATGTGATTCTGGTAAACTTTGTTGCACATTCGTAAGGGAAAAGAATGGTTTTTTTTAACCCGTGATAAAATACTAAAACATAAACATATATTTTTTCTTTGTATACCCACTCAAATGACATTGTGTTGTGTAATTGCAAATCCCAATTAATGTACAATATGACGGGGCAGTTGACCCATTATATGTATTTTTTGCTTATAAAAGAGTGTATGATTATAAACACAAGAGCGAATCTTAGCTCAATATTATGCTATAATTTTGTGGGATATATGAATTTATATACAAGATTGTTCTCTATAATGATGCACATAACAATATGGAGAACGACTTTTCAAATCTACACTAGCGATCACACAATTTATCTAATCATGCATGCGCATAGGTGCTTAATTTCGTTGGGTGCCTGATAATGACATACCTAACTATACATATAGACATTGGGAAATAAGGATCAATATGATTATATGTTTCTAATTTACTTCTAAAATATTTCTTATCAATATAGTTATATATGAAAGTAAATATCAAAGTTAAACCTCTAAAAATGTCTCCACGTCAAAACACTGTGTATTTTTTCAACACAAAGTGTGTTGAATTGAGGATATAAGCCCTCACAATATAAAATATATATCAGACACCAAAATATGATACCCTCGCAATTGTGAGGGCCACTTTGCTAGTTCAGTCAACAAGGCAACCCAACAGCAGCGTTTGTTATATTTCCCTGCAGATTTGGCTATCTGCACAATCTCTGTCCCAACCCTACATTCCCCTCTTCCGGGGATTGACCAGCAGCACAAGCCTCCAAAGCAGCAACAGAAGCGTACCAGGCATGTGCGGCTAGCGGTGTCCCATTCCCATGCCACGGCGAGTGCCGTCGACACGGAGGCGTCGGCGGCTACAAATCAATCTGTTGTTGGAACGAATGGTAATTGGCTTAGGGCAAAAGAGATGACGGCGTCCACAGGCCACAGCCCGATGCACTTATGGGGCAGCGAAACGGAAAAGACTCGCTAACGTGCGAGCGATTCTTACCACTATTTCGCTTAGGCCTCGTTTTGTTGCAGTGGATCAACCGGGTTTTACGTGTCTAATCCCGGCCTACTTTTAATCCACCAAAACCACTTTGAACCGTTTTGTACAGGTGGGTCGACCGGTTCAGGGCGGGCTCAACCCAGCGAACCCCAGGAAACACGAGGGGATCAGGGTGGAACCGAAAAGCTCGCCTCCACTCGCGTTTCTTCCTCCTCGCATGTTGTCGGCGACCCACAGATTCGCCTCGCAGCTGCCGCTCTGTCGCTCTGCCATCCCTCCGCTGCTCGATCCCTTCTTCTTTCCGCCCCACAGTCGACGTCGAGATCCGCCGCCGCTCCGACGCCACCGACGGCGCCTACTCCGAGATCCCTCCGGCGTCCGTCTTCTCCGACGTCCTAGACTTCTCTCCTGTAAGCCCTTCTACTTCATCCCCTCCTCTCCCATCTATTGCTAGATGAACCATAGGTTGATCCATGTGTAGATACTATTCTTAACCTAGGGTTCTTGATTCAAACCGATGGCTGAAGGGTGAGTTCTTGGTTAGGATTGGAAATACTGTTATTGCCGCGGTCTGAGTTAACTCCAGGTTACATGTGTAGAGTATAATATTCAGAGAGTCCACATCAGATTTTTTTCACCTTCAGTTCTGCATCGATTTGACCGGCTGAGTTGAATCGCAGTAGTCTGTCGGTACCAGTAACACTGACTGATGTGGTTAACTGAACCTTTTCGAGTTCCCTGGTTATTTTACACCGACGGTAGCAGTTGGTGCAGTACAACAGTGACTTGTTTTGCGGCAGATGGTCATATAGGCTGGAATATTCGTTTTCCGAGCAGCAGGTGAAGAAGCTTGGAAGAGCAAACTGGGAGTGGGAGGAGAGCAAAACGAAAAAAGGAAGACATGGAATTACTAGTCTCCCTTCCTCTATACATAGACGATTGGGTATTTTTAGTTGTCTTTGGCTTTCTATGCTGAAGGTGCGTAGATGATCCGACATAGGGATGAGTATTTTTAATTGTGAGCTGGTCGTTGCTTTTTCATTCTTCTGGGTCTGTGCGTGTGAGTATGTGTGTCATCAGTGTGTTTTAGGTGACTGAATTTTTCTAGCATGCTTATTTTAGGAGCAAATGAGATGATGCAGAGTTAGAGGAACTGCACAGTGTAAACATTTTGACTGGATCACCTTCAGATGGTAGATAGTTGGTCTTGTCAGCTTGTGTTACTTTTATTTTACCTGATTGCATCCGGTTTCTTTTTTGCTAAATGTAAAATAGCCGTTAGATATTTTTTGGCTTTGAACCAAGGCAACATTTTACTAGTCAATGTTGTTGCTCAAGTAGTAATATTTCTATACAATGAGTTTCCCATAATCTTGTGCTAAAGCAATCGAGTGTTTTTATCAGTACTTGACTCTGAATACTTCATGTTTGAGTGCTACTGAAGAGGGCTTGGTCTTTTATGTTTCTTGTTTTAACTCTTCTACGCTGCGTTTTTTTCCCATCATTTATTTTTGCTCGTTATCATACTCTTATATGCCTTATAATTTTTGAAATATTATGAATTCTACCTGGGCTAGACTTCATCGTGCGTTTTTGTTGGATATTGGATAATAGCTGTGCTCTACGTGGTTGTCAACTCGATAACATTTCAATTATGTTTTTTATTGTCTTTGAGTAAATTAATTTTCCTAGAAACTGTGAATGTATTTGCTGCAGAGTCCTGTGTTCTCCTGATTGCCCAATAATTATTCAGTCGTGCCACTACGTTATTGAGCTGCAAGATTCTGTTGGTGCGTGTGATGCCCTATCTGTCATGTCTCTTGTAGCTGGTGCATGTGAACATAACGAGATACCATCTATAGCAAGATTTGTTTTCCAGTGTTCTTCTGTGTGCAGGGGAAACATTTCATGGTCATATGCGGTTGCTGATCATGATTGCAACATGCTGTGATTCTGTTTCCATTAACCACACAAATCGAATGCAGGACTGTCATGTAGTAGTAGCTCTCTATGAGGACCTTTGTTTATATAGGGCTGAAACATAGTAGGTTAGTACAGTGGTAAATGCTAAATAATAATGGCTGGTTGTATATACCAAATTGAGACTTTCATATTTGTTTAAATAGGACTGGCACAAAAGATAATTGAGATTTTCATATTCTAATACTGTGTGTTGCTGTTATGTGGTGGTTATTCATTTACAGGTTTCTTTTCCTTTGGTTCTAGTGGGGTTGGACGAGTCACCGCCGTCGTGGGACCCTGTCAGCACACCTGACTTCGGTATGTGCATGACCTTCACTTTAGGCATTTTTTAAAGTGTGTAACATGCATGTTTCTATCCTACTTATTTAGTACTGCTTGTTTTCTTGTCCATTTCGTGTCGCATGTAGTTTTCTAGTCTGCTGCTACTAGGATGGATTGTTGTTTCCTCTCTCAACATAGTTGATTGCTGCTAGGATGGACCGCGGTATATGAGCTATTCCTTCTTGTATACGTGTTAGATTCTTAGTTGATTGTTGCATACTTTTATCTATCCATGATGGTGGTCGGCTTGATGGTGCCGCAGATGTCTTTCTTGTTGATTAACTTCTTTTTTTACTTTTGTAAACAAGGCAATGCAATGCTTTTTTGTATATGATGTGAGAATGATGCATATCTGTATCTACTTTTTAATGCTATCAATGTTGTTTTGTTTGATTTGGCTCTTGAAATTATAAAAAGTGGCAGTGAATTGTTCATTGGTCTAGCATATACTATCTTGATATATAATTCTAAAAGTATGATTCTTATTTGCAAACAAGTATCTTAATTTTATGTTTCCTATCTTTGATTTTGTTTTAACAATCTACTCAATCTCTTGTTTTCGGGTGAGGTTTGCTTCAAGCCTACTGGCAGGCAATGGTACAAGAGCGGTATCTCAGAAATTTACTACATTGAGTTTAGATGTCTTCTCAAAGTAGCTCGATGTGTCGCAGTAGTTAGCTGAATTATGTTTGCATTTCATGTTCGACGTGATGGCTCAGTCGCTCAAATATCCTCAGTTCGCTGTGCACTGTTCATTGTTTATCCTCCATTGATAGTTACAGGACTCAGGACTCAGTGTTGAATCTGTGTTTTATTGATTGAGCTGGAATAGCCGTTTAATTGCTGGTTATAGCTAGTATGTGTGATTATCTTGAGTCTTTTGGAAGTTGGGAACTGTTGCATGTTGTTTCTGAAAAGTTTTTGTTCATGTGCTGCTATAAAAATTGAGTCTTTTATAAGCTATGTTGAATTGACTTGATGCTTCTGCTGCAAAAAAATTGTGAGGTATTGTTGGTAAAGTTTCTGCATTTTATATGTGATAACAGCACTGTCAGTGGGTGTAGCATTCCCGGTTTACAAAATAACATTTTTTAGAAGAGGGTTTATAGGGGATTAGTATGGAAGAGGATTGGAGTGGATTGGGTGATGGAAGTGTTTTCACCCAAAACACTAGGGATAAAACTCTGGAACACACCCAGAAACTCTCATGCAAAACAAGGCCTTAAGGAGCTTTGATCGTGGGCTTGGCCCAACTATGCGATCAGGACTTGTGGTTAAGGGCATGTACAGTGCTAGAGAAAGCATGTCTTCTCTTAAACTTCCACATCATCTAGAGAAATCATTAGAGATAAGTCGTACAATGTATTATCCCTTAATGACATCTCTACCAATTAATGAGAATTGTCTATTTTTAGTAAGAAATTAATTTGCTAAGGGAAGACATATGATACAACCAAGAAATTAGCCTTCTCTTATTTCTAAGAGATCATCCCTTAGCTAAGGAAAGACAACCACATCTTTTTTATTTCTCTCTCCTCCAACTAAGCAAATATCCAACGTAGCATTCATAAGGGAAGGCTGACGTCATTACATTGTACGTGCCCTAAGGAGTTCTACCAAAATCTTTACATGTCAGAAGGTGTTTCGGACATGGCTGAGGTGCTAAACTGCGTGCCTAGAAGGATGGATGCAGATATGAACGGTAAGCTCGATGCTCCGTTTACAGCAAGGGAGGTCAAGAAGGTTCTCTTCTCCAACCAAGATGCCAGGCCCGGATGGGTTCCCGACACATTTCTTCCGGCGCAATTGGGAAGTGTGCGGGGATGAGGTCACAGCGGCTGTTCTTCGGGGTTCTCGCAGGACAAGACAGCCCTGAGAGCATCAACAGAACTTTCATTATGATGATACCGAAGGTTGCTGACCCAAAGGAGTTAGGACAGTTCCGTCCTATTATCCTTCAATGTGATCTATAAGATCTCCTCGAAAGTGGTGGCAAACATATTGAAAATAATTTTATCAGAGATTATATCCCATGAGCAATCAACTTTTGTCCCAGGGAGACTGATAACAGACAATATAATAACAGCCTATGAGTGCCTCTATTTTATGAAGCGTACCAAGGCGAGAAACACCATTTTTGCGCATTCAAATTGGATATGCGCAAGGCCTATGATCGGGTGGAGTGGCAGTACTTGGAGACAATTATGCTGAAACCTGGTTTCAGCAGCAGATGGGTTTCACTAGTAATGAGGCTAGTGTCATCAGTATCCTTCTCTGTGCTTTTAAATGGAGTATCACTGGAGGATTAAGACCACCTAGAGGGATTCGTCAGGAGATCCTATATCACCATACTTGTTTTTGTTAGCAGTAGAGGGTCTCTCGTGCCTTTTAAAAACCCAAGATCAATCACCGACGCTCAATGGAGTCAAAGTGGCTACCACAACCCCAGTTGTAAACCACTTGCTCTTTGCTGATGATAGCCTGCTGTTCTTCAGGGCAAGTAGTGAGGGAGCAAATGAAGTGAAACGTGTGCTAGAGAAGTACTATAATGCTTCAGGTCTATGGAAAATCCTCTATTTTTTCAGCAAGGGGTGTCCAGCTATGGTTAGAGAGGGGATCAAAGCAGAACTTGAGGTTGAGCGTGAAACCCTAAACGAGAAGTATCTTCGGCTGTCGTCTGATGTTGGTAGATCCAAGAGTGGACCATTTAAATATCTAAGAGATAGAGTACGGAAGAAGGTGTTGGGCTGGATGGAGCAATTGCTATCAGTGGGCAGGAAGGAGATCTTGATAAAATCAGTCGCCAAGCAGTCCCTACTTTCTCCATGTCATGTTTTATACTACCCGAGGCTTATGTGATCATATCAATGCCATGCTACGAAAGTTTTGATGGGGAAGCAAGGAGGGGAAGAGGCGCACTTGTTGGGTCTCTTGGGAGAAAATGACACAACCAAAATATGCAGGGGGACTGGGTTTTCGCGATATAGAGTTGTTCAACCTCGGATTTTTGGCCAAGCAAGCATGAAGGATCCTGCAGGAGCCAAGCTCTTTAAGAGCGAGGATCCTCAAATCAGTTTATTTCCCGGATAAAAATGTTTTGTCAGCCGAGCTGGGTACACAACCGTCCCAAGTCCGGCGGGCAATTGACGAAGGGCGAGATATTCTGAAGCTGGGCTTGATTAGAAGGGTCAGAGATGGCAGGAGTACGGATGCATAGGGAGATAATTGGTTGTCAGGGGATGATCGCCTCACCCCGGTTGCCCCGTTGAAGCCAAATGCACCTCGCATGGTCAGCGACTACATTGACCACATGAGTGCTTCATGGAACACTGCCAAACTTGAGGAGTTTTTTCTCCCCATGGATGTAGAGATAATAAGGGGTATACCTATTTGTACAAGAGCCCAAGACAATTTCTAGACGTGGCATTTCGAGAAGTCTGGGTGCTCTTCAGTTTGGTCAGCGTACAGAGCCATTATTACCATCAAGAAGCAGAGAGAAGATTGGCTTGATGAGAGGTCAGCCCCATCAAATTTAGTGGACGAAGGGAAGCTATGGTCCAAGCTCTAGAAGTGTAGTGTCCCATCGGAGATCCGTATTTTTTTGTGGAGATTAGCACAATGCTTATTGTCTACTAGAGGAGGAACCTGGATCCCTCGTCGGCATGCTCGGTGTGTGGCCAGAGCGATTCTTGGTGGCATTCACTGATTAAGTGCACCTCATCCAGGTGTGTCTGGGCACTAATGGATGCGGAAATAGTGGAGCATGTCAGCTTGACTACGGAGCCATCGGCGAAACAATGGCTGTTTTGAATTAGGGCACTGCCGGGCATGAGGCTGCATCCCTAGAAAAAAACTCCCCGTCTCGCGCGGGCGAGCCGGTCGCGCCGCCACCTCTCCCCGTCTCAAGCCACCCCCCCGGCCTCCTCCCTCCCGCCGTCGTCAGCGGCCAAAACCGGGCTAGCCCCGGGAGGCGCTGGCGGCGGCGGCTCCCGGCCCTTCCCCCTCCTGGCTTCTCCTTCGCGGGATGGCGAGGCGAGGAGGGTGTCCCCAGGCGGCAGCGGCCCGGCGCGGCGGCGGAGGCTCCGGCGCTGGCGAGGATGGAGCAGGAGGCGCAGGCGCTGCTGTTAGCGGCGGGGAACGGTGCCGTGCTGGTGGAGCTCGCCCTCCCGACCGAGATCTGGGCCCGCCGGGCTCGATCTGGGCCTGGGTGGGCTGCCCTGTGCGGCGTTGACTCTCCCGGTGGACTGTGAAGCTAGAGCTGGTGCGGGGTTTGGCGGTGTCGATGGCGCCCTTGCTGCAGTGCGGCGGCGGAGGCTTTACGGGTCCATTTGGGCTCGGCCGGGCCGAAAGGCCTAGTTTGCCCCTGCTACTGCATCCGGTCGGCGGCCGTCCTCCGACGGCGGAGGTAGTTCCCTCCCGCGTGCGATTGCCTTGCGGACCTTGCCAAAGCTTATTCTTTTCGGTCAACCGGCCTCACATCCCGAGTCATGGTGCGACGGTGGTGATGACTGCAAGATCGTGGTGGCGTGCGCTAGTGGGCGGCAAGCTTGGTGGAGCGAGGCAGAGCGTCCGGGGGTATGGGTCTTTGGGGGTCGGGAGAAATCCTTGCCGTCTCGGCACCGGCGTGGTGACGCCTGCGGGTGTCGCCGTCCTTCCTGAAGGGCGTCAGGTGTGCCTCCGTCCCACCCCCCCCCCCCCCGTTGCATACCGGGGAAACCCTAGAACGCGTTCCAGGGAGAACCCTTGGATGGGTTCGGGCAGCAGCGTCGTCGTCGTCGCTTTCTTTCTTGGAGGTGTTGCTTGGTATGCGGCGCTCTGGAGTGCTAGGTGCGAGGTGGTTATTCTCCGGAGGGCGCAGCGGTGGCGAGTCATCTCCTTTTGCGTTGTACCGCCGGTGTCGGTATTGTTTTCTTTTCCCCTTCTTTCTTGTTTCTTTTGGGCTGGTTTTGTGCTGTCTGCCCCAGCAGGTGATCCCAAATGTATCGGTTATTTGCTATATTAATATAGCGGGGCGAAAGCCTGATTCGAGGAAACAATGGCTGTTTTCGATGATCAACTCAATGAGAAACCTTGAGTTCACGAAGATGGTGGTTACCTTGTGGGCGATGTGGCATGCAAGCCGGAAAATGATCCACGAGGAGATATACCAGAGTCCTATGGCAACATATAAGTTTGTTAAATCTTTTCTCCAGGATCTGGGTAGATGTCAAGAAGAGAAGGGCAAGATAAAGGCCGCAGCACAGGGGCTAGCAGCGCCGAGGTGGATCCAGCCACCAACTGGTGTGTGCAAGTTCAATGTTGATGGAGTTGTGGTAAAAACTTCAAACAAGGGTGCAGTAGGCATTGTCTGTCGGGATTACAATGGAGATTATCTGGGAGCCTCTTCTGTGGTCTTCGAAGGTGTTACTGGTCCGGGATGCTTGGAGGACATGGCATGTAGGGAAGCACTAGCGCTAGCTGCTGATCTGCATGTCGGTGGCATCCTGGTTGCGTCTGGTTGTATGGACGTTGTGAAGGGCCTGCATGAGAAGAACAAGGATCTTTTCAGTCATATTATGCAATAAGTGAAGGAGACATCGCGAGCTTGTGGTGGAGTTGTTTTTCGCCATGAGGGTCGCCGATCGAATGCAGAAGCTCATAGTACGTCTGGCTCGCTTAGCAACTACTTTAGATGCAGGCCGCCATGTTTGGTTAGCTACTTTACCAGAAGGATTGATTTATCATGTAAACATCATGAACCATATGTTATAAAAGAGTGTGGTGATTCCCCCCAAAAATGTTAACGAGAATACAACGACAGATGATGTTTCCGAATGGGAGCGTGCTGAGCGTCCCCGGGGATCAAATCCCCGTATCCCCGGGTCACTAGCCGTCCGATCAGGTATTTTTGACCGTCTGATCAGGTCGTCGGTCTTCTCTCCCGCCTTTTCTTTTATAACCCAAATGTAGCAAAACTAAACAGAGATGGCAGAAAAAGTGGTTTGCGAGACAAGAGAAAAAAAATCTCAACGGATACCTCACCGGAGATCTCGCCGGATACGTTGTAGCAAAAAATGAATGCTATTGTAGCAAAACGGACCTCCAAAAACATCGTCGGAGACCTCGTCGAAAAAACCTATGCTACCGTAGCAAAACCTTGTAGTAATAATTTTGTACTAAAATAGCAAAAACATAAAACAATTGTAGCAAAAAAAATCTTCAGATGTAGCAAAAAGAATTATATAATGCAAGTTTACAAGAAGCTACGTAGCAAAAAAAATCTTCTATGTTGCAAATACATATAACCAATGTAGCAAATTGACATAAACGTTTGTAGCAGAGTCGCTGACGCGTGGATTGTAGCAGCAGTTTGTAGCAGAGTCAACGAACGTTTGTAGCAGAGTTGATGGCAATTTGTAGCAGCGTGGTCAGCTGATTATAGCAGAGTCTCCGACATACGTGCGGGTTGCAACACTGGTCTATAGCATAGTAGACAGTCGTTTGTAGCAAAGTCGACAACCATTTGTAGCAGCGTCGGCGACCGTTTGTAGCAGCGGACGAGTGGAGGACGACTTGGAAGCAATAGGCGACAATGGTGGACGTCTATGAGCTCCGTGCCCCATGGAAGTAGCATCAAGGACAGGGAGTGCTCAAATTTTCCACCATGGGGTGTTTGACGCCATGGAGGGCGGCCGCGCTGTAACACTCTCGAATCGGGCATATGCAGATTTCAGTGATTTCCGTCAAACCTGCATAGAAATGATTCGATGATGCCTACCAAGCACTTGCGTGCAGGTGAAACAAATTAATATCATTACACAATAGTTCATGATGGAACCTATAGAACATATATACAACAACGACTCAATGAGTCAAGAATACATATATACAGTACAAAGATCCAAATCACCTTGAAAACAATACAATATTCGAGTATGGACAAGATGCAAATTGGACTAAGAGCCCTGCAAAATAACCAATGGAGTCCATAACCCTTCCCAGACCAAGCCGGAAGGGTAACATTACTAACGTCGTCGAACTTATACATGTCAAAACAAAAGGGGTGCCGACAAAAGTTCAAGGGAAAAGTGAGCAGTCAGTATTGAGGCCAGTACACGACGAGTCTTAGAATTAGATGGTGCTTGCCTACATACCTATGTTGAATGATTTATTTGTTTTGAACCTTGATATTACTAGTACACATATTCATAATGTGAATGCCAAAAGAATCAAGTTGAATGATGATATTGTTGCATATATGTGGAATTTGGGTCATATTTGTGTTAAACGCATGAAGAAGCTCCATTCTAATGGACTGCTGGAATAACTTGATCATGAATCAGTTGAAACATGTGAACCATGCCTTATGGACAATATGACTAGAACTCCGTTCTCTGGAACAATGGAGCATGTGACCGACTTGTTGAAAATAATACATACCGATGTATGCGGTCTGATGAGTGTGTCGACACACGGCGAATATCGTTATTATGTGACCTTCATGGATGATTTAAGTAGATATGGGTATATTTACTTAATGAAACACAAATCTGAAACATTTGAAAAGTTCAAGGAATTTTAGAGTGAAGTTGAAAATCATCGTAACACAAAGATCAAGTTTTGTACGATCCAATCATGGAGGAGAATATCTTAGTTATGAGTTTGGCACACATATAAGACAATGTGGAATTGTTTCACAACTCACTTCTATCAGAACACCACAACAAAATGGTGTATCCGAACGTTAATTGAACTTCATTAGATATGGTACGATCTATGATGTCCCTTACCGATTTTCCACTATCATTTTGGGGTCATGCATTAGAGACAGCTGCATTCACTTTAAATAGGGCACCATCAAAATCCGTTGAAATGATATCGAATGAATTATGGTTTGGTAACAAACCTAAGATGTCATTTCTAAAGGTTTGGGGCTGCGATGCTTATGTGAAGACACTTCAGCCTGATAATCTCGAACCCAAAGCGGGAAAAATGCGTCTTCATAGGATACCCAAAAGAAACAATGACCCTGTGACATAAGATGAAGCGATGATGAGCCCATATTCCAACAAATGGCTTGAAGCCATGCAATCCGAGATGGAATCCATGTACGAAAACCAAGTTTGGACTTTGGTGGACTTACCTCGCGATCGAAAGGCCTTTGAGAATAAATGGATTTTCAAAAAGAAAAACGAATTCTGATGGAAATGTGACCATCTATAAAGCACGACTTGTCGCGAAGGCGTTCCGACAAATTCAAGGAGTATACTACGATGAGACTTTCTCACCAGTAGCGATGCTAAAGTATGTTAGGATTATGTTAGCAATTTATGCGTTTTTCGATTATGGAATCTAGCAGATGGATGTCAAGACAGCGTTCCTTAATGGAAACATTGAGGAAGAGTTATATATGATGCAACCTAAAGGTTTTGTCGATCCTAAGGATGCTAACAATATATGCAAACTTCAGTAATCCATTTATGGACTGAAGCAAGCATCCCGAAGTTGGAATCTCCGCTTAGAGGAAGTGACCAAAGGGTTTGGATTTGTCCAAACCATCGGAGAAGCTTGTATTTACAAGAAAGTGAGTGGCAGATCTGTAGCATTTATAATATTATATATGGATGGCATATTGTTGATTGAAAATGATATAGAACTTTTAAAAAGCGTAAACAATTACTTAAATAGTAAGTTTTCGATGAAAGATCTTGGTGAAGCTGCATATATATTAGGCATTAAAATCTATAGAGATAGATAAAGACGCTTAATAGGATTGTCGCAAAGTACATATCTTGACAAGATTTTGAAGAAGTTCAAAATGGAAGAAAGTAAGAAGGGGTTCTTACCTATGTTGCAAGGTACAATTTTTAGTAAGACTCGGAGTCCAGCTACAACAACAGATAGAGAAATAATGGACCATATCCCTATGCATCAGCCATAGTTTCTCTTATGTATGCTATGCTTTGTACAAGACCAGATGTGGCACATGATGTTAGTTTGACTAGCAGGTACCAATCTAATCCAGGTTTGGAACACTAGAGGGCAGTTAATAATGTCTTTAAGTACTTGAGAAGAACTAAAGACATGTTTCTCATATATGGCGGTGAAGAAGAGCTCGTCACAAGGTGTTACGTCGATGCTAGCTTCGACACCGATCCAGATGACTCTAAGTCACAATGCGGGTATGTATATTTGATGAATGGTGCAGCGGTGAGTTGGAGGAGCTCCAATCAAGGAGTGATAGCAAGATCTATAATGGAGGCAGAATATATCTCTGCTTCAGAAGCAGTGGCAGAAGCAATTTGGATGAAGGAGTTCATTTCTGAATTGGGTGTGGTTCCAAGTGCTTTGTATCCAATGGTAATCTATTGTGATAACAATGGTGCCATAGCCAATGCTGAGGAACCAAGGTCTCCCAAGAATTCCAAGCATATAAAGCGTCGGTTTAACTCCATCTGGGAACATGTTCAGGATGGCGATGTAGAGATTTGCAAAGTAGACACGGATCTGAATGTTGCAGACCCATTGACTAAAGCTCTCCCAAGGTAAAAACATGATCAACACTATAACTCTATTGGTGTTAGATTTATGACTATGTAAACTAGATTGTTAACTCTAGTGCAAGTGGGAGACTGAAAGAAATATGCCCGAGAGGCAATAATAAAATGGTTATTATGCTATTCCAGGATTATAATAGATGATTATTTTTCATGTTATAATTGTGTTAATAAGAAACATTAATACACGTGTGATTTATAAATAGAAAAGGTTCCTAGTAATGCCTCTCTTAGTACTAGCTTGTTGATTAACAGATGGTCAAGGTTTCCTGATCATGAACATTGGATGTTGTTAATAACAGGGTCATATCATTGGAGAATGATATGACGAACAATTACTTGCAGAAGATTTAGCAATACGATAAAGTCATCAAGTTTATATTGCTATTGCATTCATAGTAACTCAATATCCTTAGACCATGATATCACATCAATCACCTCCACCAGAAAAGTACTTTGATTCCATCAAACATCACACCGTAACTAGGTGATTATAAAGGTGTTGTAAGGTACTTGAAAAGTGTTAGTTGATGCTCGTGGATCAAGAGTGGGATTTTTCCATACAAATTACGGGGAGATATACTTAGGGCCCTCTCGGTGATATCACATTGACATAGCTTGCAAGCAAGTGATTTAATCACTGAATGTTATATCATAGGAACGAGAAAAAGAGTACTTGTCGGTAACAAGATTGAACAAGGTGTGGAAGATATCAAATGATTGGATTTCGGACAAGTAAAATATCACGAGACAAAAGGAATTTGATTTCAGCGAATGAGGTTCAGAAAATCATTGGATTTTCATGGAACTAGTGGGAGTCATTATGGATCTTTAGGTCCCGCTAATGATTATTGGTCAGAGTCATGTCCACATAGTTCTCGAACCCGTAGGGAGACACACTTAAGGGTAGTAGATGCAATTGAGTGGATAGGAAACACATGAGAAGATACTTGACATCGCAGGAATTTGTTCTGTAAAATCTACCGAAATGGTTTCGGGGTATCAAAACAAACCAAGAGAATAAAATGTTAATGCATGCATTAAATGAAGTGTTCATTAAATTAAGTACTCATTAAATGAAGTGTTCATTAAATTGAGTTGCATTAAACCAAGAGAATTAAAGTGATTTAATTGAAAGACCTTTAGTTTTTTAGTGGAGATTCAATGGGAGAAAGTGGAGCTTAATTATTTGTGAGTGAAGTGTTCACCCACATGAATGAGAGGAGGGGAGGGGGAACCCTCTTGGCCGCTGAACAAGGGAGGGGCTTGCCCCCCTCTCCCCTATAAAAGGAGGTCAGACCTCCTCCTCTCCACACACACTCTCCCTCTCCTCCCATATGCCCTTTGGATGGCATCTTCACCCCTTTCTAGACTTGTCCAATTCCAAAAGAAAAGGTGCTTAGGTGAATACCTACTCGAGATCTTCCCCTCTACCACCTCTACCATATAGTAGTGCTGCTGGAGTTTCCTGGGATCCACTACTTCCGCTGTCTGGCTGGAGAGAGATACAGAAGTCGTCGAAGGCCTTCCATCTTGTGGCGCTGATCGTCTGCACATCCTTGAGGACAGTCGTGTACATTTACATCAACCACATTTGTTTGCAGGAACGTTATTCCGCTAACGGTCTTCAAGGGTGACTTCATCTGAAACCGTTGCAAAGTATCGCCTTGATTCGATCTTGACAGTTGCAACCATATGAATTTTTTTGTTTTCTATGCAACAAACCCCATCACAATTTGGTTGAAACTTTGTTTAATTTTCGTTCTGGTTGTCATTTTTATTTTTCTAGCTATATTTTTTGTTTCCTTGTGTTTTCATGAGGTCACTGCCAGTCTTACGAGACTGGTACGAGCAGACGGTATGGCTGGACCCGCCCATACCAGTGCACGTTAAGCTGCCAGTACTCTCGGCGCATATTCCAGCGATTCGGTATGATCGTACCGTGTGGGCGCACCTGCCCGTATGGCAGGTCATTATGTTCCCTGTGTTCTTTCATTCGTTTGATTTGCTATAAAAAAGAGAGAGGCGGTAACTGCTTGTACGACCGGGCCGTACGGGCATGTCCCGCCCGTACTAACTTGGTTGGTTGACTTTTTACCGACTTCGAGGAGAAGGGTTTCGGAAAATAACCCTTGTACGGGCGCGCCATACGGGCGTACGCCCGTACCAGTGATCGTTACGGTTTATTTTTCTTTCATTTTTTTTCCTATTTCCTTCCTTATTTATTGGGATTCTTCTCTTGGCCGATCCTTTTTCTTCTAGTACGAGTTTTTACCTGTTTCTAATCTTTCTTAAGCCTCCCCAAAATATCTTCGTCCCTCTTATATCAACAGATCCAATCTCCTTGATGCGCTACCTAGTTTCAGGCAAACACAAACCTCTTGGCCTCATGGCTTCTTCGTGGGATAGCTTCCAGACTTCCTTCATTGAAGCCGATGATCGCAAAGATCAAGGCCTAAGCCCGAAGTACAAGAGGTATTCTTATGACTTCGATGATGAGGAATTTGAGATCATGAAGCAAACAAATAGAGGATGGAAGCAACTAGAATATCTGGCTATGGTGAGGATTGAATATGAATAAGAAGCAAAGAAACCCCATGGGAAGGGGTGCACCGAGTCGCCCAAGTTCATATCCACCAACTACTCTTCACCCCAAGCGTAAGAAAGATAATCGGCCTAATGCAGGAACTAATGAGGAGACCACAACACACACTTCCACAACAAAGAAGATCACCATGAACACGCGCATGAGCGTGAAGCCCCAAGAAGATTTGGAGTTCAAACTTATGGACGTGCCTATCATGCCGCACGTCCCAGAAACTGAACATCGTCTTCGTAAGATCGAGAATGATCAGAAGGAAGAACTCATGCATCAGGAGTGCGCAAGCGTCTCTTAGATCTTGAAAGCAAGAAGGAACTCAATGACGTGCTAAACATGGTCGCTGAAGATATGTTCCGCTTGCGTTCAGATCTACAGAAGAGCCTTCATCGCATATCTACCTGGAGGAAACAAACAAGAAACTTCATGCACTGTCTCCAACAACGCCCCTTCGTCTTGAAGAACGCCACAGTATCGAATAATCGCAAGGGATTATTTGATCCCACTGGCTTGATCCCAAGCTTGGGGGAGATCTATAACACCTTGTAATCCTGATTAATTTACTGCACGCATGTTAATCCATTGAGTTTCGAGACTTTATGATATTTGAAGATATCTTTTGTTTCATGATTATTATATTAGATGATTGAACTAGATTGAGTGTAATGATACTTGTACAACTATTATGATTTTAGGGTCTTCCACGCCGATAAAAGTATTGATTAAATTATGAGAAGTAAAATCTTGGTAGCATATTATAGTTACAGGTTTGGGTTATAAAAGCCATAGTAGTGAGAATGATCACATAGCTATGCTAAAAAGAGAGGATAAGGAAGAGAAGAAAGAGAAAGAGACAAAAGATTCGCTATCAAAAAAAATTCAAGGCAAAAGAAAGAGCACAAGCTTGTAAAAAAGGGAAGAAGAAAGAAAGAGAAAAAGAGATGATCATGAATCTTCATTACTAAATAAAGTGCTCAACCATTTTTATCTTTATGATTTTATAATATGTTCAATCACTAAAAGATTCTTATAATAGCATTAATATAAAAAGGTGTGGAAGCCTCTAAGTCATGTGATGTGTAAAGGTGTGATAAAGCTCCTGATGTAACTCTACATCCGATATTGTACTCCTGTTTCAATTTTTCCTCATTTATTGTAACGACTCATGCCTCATAAACTTGATGATCTTGTTTATAAGACACCATCTTACTCGGGGGCGATCAAGAGTCTATCTTGGGGGAGTTGATGAGTCCAAAATTGGAGCATTTTTACTTATTATTTTTGCACAAGAAGAGTGGGGTTTTTAGTATTTTACCATGTTTGTCGCACCTTTTGTCCTTGTTTCAATAGAATCCCAATTTACTAAGTCTATTATGAACATATCAATTGATACTATCATATTATACTATAATATGATATTTTTAAGTGATAAAAGTCATTTTATTGATTTATCTTCGCACCCGAAGGAATTGCTTGTGTTGAGGAGATTACATCGCATGAACGACCAGTGGTACGAAAGAAGCTCGCCCATACCATCCACCCCTACGACCCTGCATTGTGACCCCCTTGTCAAATACTTTCTCCCCGCGAAGACGGATCACAGATCCGACATTCACAGAAACCTCTAGCGACGAAGAACCACACCAGAAAGGGATCTGAAGGAGGAACTTGGAGAAGGGAAAATCCTTGCTGCTGCACAGATCATGGATGACAACACATCATACCCTACACCATCATCCGCTTCATCACCATCACCATCTCTACCCCCATCTTCCATTCATTAGATCTTGTTATAATTCTAGATTCAATTGTGGTTTGCACTATATTCATTCCATTACCTTTATCCATCCATTTGATTATGATGATGTTGTTGATTGCTTCCATGTGTGAGTAGTTTCCTTCGTTCTTGGGGAGATGGGGAAACCCTAGCATTATTATGAAATTAAATAAAGATGATCTATTACTTGTGTTTATGATCCATTGATCTATGATGTGTGTTTGATCTCTCCCTTTAGATGGTATGTGTAGTCGGCCACATATCATTTGCCTTTGGGTCACACGAAGAGGGTGAAACCCTTTGGTCATGTTTGGAAGCGTGTCGGAAGCTATTGTGACTAGAAGAGCGGCTAACAACCTGCACGGTCAAAGAGGGAACAAAGAGCGAGATATTCACTAAGCTAATTACGATATCCATGTGGAGACCCTTAATTGCGGTGGTTAGTATGGGTGACTGCTCTCAGACATCGCGGTGGTTATTTAGAGATTACCTCATTCTTGGCTCAACAAAGTGGCTTCCTACGAGTCTTGTAGTAAAGATCTTATTACATAACTCTCTCCATACATATCATGACATAATAAATAGATTATCCTAATTATGATTAATTACAACATGCTAGTGGTGTATCCTACATCCTCGAGAACATATTACCCCTATTCAGTTCAACCACCATTCCATACGCTCTTCTTACTTGATTTCCTTTTACTTATTTTATTTACTTTCTTGTATTCAAACAAAAAAGTTTCAAACATACTTTACTTGAAATCAAAGGAAGCTTACGAGTATCCTTTGGTAGACAGTGACGAGGGGAATAAAGACCCTAACCAACTAGCTCTCTATGGGTTTAATACTCTTATTTCAAAACTAGCTGCAATCGATCTGTGCACTTGCAGTCATCAGCGGCCAAACGGTCGATACGGGTAGGCGGACGATCGCAGTAATCGTGGCCTGCCCATACCACGCGAGGTTGCCTTAGGATCGAGGTTTGATCCTGACGATAAACTTGGTACGGGCGCGCGGTTCGGCCGCACCCCACCGTACTGACGGTCGTTATGGACTCAGTATTTTCTGAAAATTTCTCAAAATTTGCGTCGAAGCGGTACAGGAGAGCGTATGACCGTGTCCCCCCATACGGTGGTCATTAAGGACTCAGTACCTTTGAACAAAATTTGAGGACTTCATTTTCTTCGGCCAGGATGCGGTATGGGTGTGTGGTATGGTGGGATCCCACCGTACTGATGGCCTGGCCTTAGAAACCTGCAAAACTTGATATTTTTGTTGCATCTTTCTCACACGCCTTTGTACATCAATTAATCCTCGAAAATGATAGTATAAATACAACACTAAACCTTTGATTAAATAACCACGTGTTAGTGAATAAAATCTATAGGAAAGATTACCTTAGTTCTTCTCCTCTCTTCAATGGATCTCTTGAACACTCTTTATTAGTAAACAAAAACAAAACTAACACTAACACAAATAAAAACTTTTATTTCACATGGGTTTCCCTCCATGAAACGCTTCTAGTTAAGTTTAATTAGCTTGACCCAAATGGTGATCATTTTAATTTTGTAAGTGGAACACACACTCCAAAGTAGATAACTTTTAAAGTGATGATCCCATCTTCATTAGTTTTGGCCTTTTTCTTTCTAGGAAAAAGTGGACTACAAAAGGTTCTCTAGATGGTATCCCTACTCTAATATTCCCTTCATGTAAGTTGATTAAAGATTTTACAGTTCTTAAGAGTGGCCTTCCTAAAATTATTGGTGCTATAGGATCTTCAAGCATGTCCACTATAACAAAATCAATTGGTGAAGGACATCCTTTGATTTCTACAACAATATTCTCTTTGACTCCCACATCTTGTTTATAAGTTGCATCTTCTAAGTGCAGTCTTAATTCAGTAGTTTGAAATGTCATAATATTTTGTCTTTTAAATAGACTTTTAGAAATTATTGAGACACTAGAACCAAGGTCACAAAGTGCAGCAATCTCATTAACTCCTATATGGACTTTAATAGTGGGCTTGGAGATATCATCTAGTTTAACTGGAAGTTTCTTAGATAACTTATTATATTGCATTTATAGTTCACTACCTTAGCTGCTACTTCTTGAATAAAATGTTGGTACACGACATCATTGCCTCCTTCAATACCAGGATTCTTTATGGTGATCGTCTTCACAAGATCATCCACTGTATAATTCGAAGACGACGTGTTGCTATAGTCCATATCTTCAGGCTTCTCATCTTTGTTTTCCACCCTCATCATCTTGAGGTCTTCGACTGGATTTGGCTCGGGTTTTCCTACAAACCTTGCCAAGATGAGAGTTTGACTCTTGGCTATCTTGCCCAATTGTTCTTCCATGATATTTGTTCTTTTATGTAAAGCTTGAACACCATTTCTAAGTTTATTAATAATAGTTCCATGGTTCTCTGCAATTTTAATAAGATTATTCTGTTCAGTTTGTGCTTGCATAAAAGCTTTGAAAGAATTTTCAAGCAGGAGATTTCCGTTACTTGCTCCATTACTATTGGTATAGTTATTTTTATTTGGAGCACCTGCAGGATTAGCATATTTCTTTTGAAAGTTCTACCCATAGTGTTTTGACTCCTCCATGCAGGGTTATAAGGATTACGAGTTATAAAATATACTCCCTAAATATTTGAGTCGGTGATGGCATTTACCTAGGTTTCCTTACCCTTTAGAATTCTTAGAAGCTCATCTACCTTTGAAGTAAGATCTTCATTAGTCTCTTCGGTGATTGCATTCACCTTTATTGAGGGAGATCTATCCACATGCCATTGGGCATGGTTGCATTGCATGTCATTTAGAATCTTCTTGGCAACATTTACTTCCTTGCCCATGAATGTGTGCCTCCGGCTGTAGTGTCAAGCATAGGTTTAGACATTGGGTTAAGGGAGTTATAAAATAAGTGAAGAATTAACCACTCTTCCATCCCATGTCTAGGATAGCTCATTAGTGTTGCCTTCATTCTTTCCCAAGCAAGCGCTAGTGGCTCGCGATCTTCTTATCTAAAACCTGTAATATTTGATCAACGTTGCATAGTCTTAGCTAGAGGGAAAAACTTGATCATGAAAATATTAATACATTCCTATCATGAAGTAATAATGCCTTTAGGAAAAGCTAGCAAACAATCTTTTGATTTTCCTCTACGTGGAAAAGGAAACAAGCATAATTAACAGCATCGGATTCGACATCTTTTATACGCATCATGTCGCATATTTTAGTAAATGTATTTAGGTGCAAACCTGGATCTTCAGCAGTTGAGCCTCCAAATTGGTTCTATTGAACCAAACTCAAAAGGTTAGGATTAACCTCATAATTCTCAGTTGTAACAACGGATTGAGTAATAGGTGCACGAATAAAATCATCATACTCCCTAAGCTTCTTTTGTGCCATAGTAATTATCTTTTTTGTATTTTTAGTTTTAGAGAAAAATTTGAAACATAACTAATTTTTTGGGGGTTTTAAATAGATAACAAAAAGTAAACTAATAACAATAATTAAAACTAAAATAAAATGAATAAACAAGGTCTCTAATAACCTCACCAGGATAGCGAAATTGCTTCCCCAACAACGACACCAAAAAAGGGGTTAATATCTTCCATCCGGATTATGGCTGCAGTATAGTAGCTTTTCCCTAGAAAATACCTAGGTTTATCGAACCTTGGGAAACACTTGCTAAAAGGAATTGAGGAACTTTTACAAGACTTGATGATTTTATTTGTTTACTGGATCATTCCAGATTACATTTTATATGTTGAAGATTCACATGCAGCTATGTAGTACATCCCAAATGTATCTACTTTCCAAATATTTTGCTCGATGATTTGATCCAGAATCTTCCCATATTTGGATAAACTGTTGAATCTAACAGTGTTTTTAGCAAAAGTCTTATTTCTGTCTATTTTTGTAGCAAACAAATCGAGTAAAAATACCATATTAGTTTTTCACCAAATAATGAATCCCGGGGCCTTGGAATCAAGCAAATGGAGCCACGAGGCCAAAAAGAGACCAGGTGGCCTGCCCAGTAAGGGTGGGCGTGCTACCCAGGCCCTTTTGGCCATGGAGCATCGTCTCGGCCTCTCCTTTCGCGTACCTACTCATATACCTAGAAAACCTAGTTCCCTAGAGGCACAAAGCGTTTGGCAAAACAAAGCTCCGCCAGAGCCACGATCTTCATTTCGGCGGTCAGATTGGTCCTACTCTCTAACCCGAGGAGTCGGATTTCTAGGTCTTCTTTGCTGCCATCATCATCAACATCATCACCAACGACCATGAGTTCACCCTCCATCATCATGTGTGAGTAATTCCCTATGGGCATGTGAGGTGGATGGGGATTGGATAAGATTCATCATATAATCATCCATATGTATCGAGATTTGAGGTGTTTATATTGTAGACATTCTTGTATGAGTGTTGGTACAATTTTGCTATGTTTAATGCTTGTTGCTAGTGTCATGGTATTGCCGACACGTACGCCATAGGGGTATCCCAACGGCGAGTTTAGAGACGTAGGATAAGACATAAAGCGTTCGGGATGGCCTGACACAGTTTACATATGTTCAGATCTCACGACGGTGGAGAGATCATACTCCTACTATAAATCACTATAATGGCAATACGCCGAGTTACAGGATTGTGGGGTTCGCTGTGTGCGAGTAGTGCTATGCACTTGTCTATTGTTGATGTTATGTCTATTGTTGCCCTAAAGGTTCCCATTGGCCGGCTTATAAGGGCGCCAAGACCTAGGGTTACAAGGAGAGTCCTAGCTAGATACGGTTA
Source organism: Avena sativa (assembly GCA_916181665.1). Lineage (NCBI taxonomy): Eukaryota > Viridiplantae > Streptophyta > Magnoliopsida > Poales > Poaceae > Avena > Avena sativa. Next base: position 295,790,608 of record OV702296.1, read on the forward strand.
CAGAGTCCTAGACTAATACATAAACTATGTCTTGTCCTCCAAGGCACCGGCTTCCATCTAAGACGGTGGAACGTCGCCTTCCTTTATCCCTGCTAGACGTCCGTCTTGTCTATCAGCAACTGGGATGCCCGGTTATGCCATAGGCCTAACCACCAACTGTGGGCCACCCAGGCTTTCCGGTACGAGACTATGCCGTAGGTATACCTATTCGGTATATCCACAACAGTAGTCCCCAGAGTTCTTCAAGATCCTCGCGTTTCTCCGTCTAGCTTTGAGCGTAAGTACCACGTCATCTTCAATTTGTTGGTGTGCTTCACGAAGAATCTTGGAGTGCTCCCATATCATATTCTCATCCGACTAAGCCTAGCCAGATAGTTGCTTCCATGCTTCTGCGAACGAATCCAAGGCGAAGAACTCTCTAACGAATCGTTAGTGATTCTTCCAATCTCTACGAACGTCTTTAGTATCATCATCCATGCAGGACGATATGTAAGCCGGAAAAAATCACGACTACCGGACCACGATCGTAAAGGCTACCAAATTGCCGACTTAGGGACTTAGAGTCACAGACATAAGAGCTTGCCGAGTTAAGGTTTTAGAGCATCTCATATCACAAATGTTTAGGCAATCGAGCCGTGTAACCCAGGAAACTTCTGTGAGGGCAAAGTTGATGTTAAGCCTCCGGGTTTCGCTAGCCGGATTATTCACCATGTTAAAAGTTTTCTTGACATAACTATATGTAGCCCCCGAGCATTGAGTCGGCTTCAATGAAGGCGGCTTGATGCTCCAAAGAACATGCATAATTATATGTCAAACAATTGTAGCCCCCGAGCACCAAGTCGGAGTTTTAAAAGAAAAATCGTCTTGGTGATCTAAGAGTAGCTTTAGCACAAATGAAAATAGTGTATCCCCGAGCATCAAGTCAGAATTACTTAAGCTTGGTGCTCTAGAGAGAACTTCACAAAAATTCAGCATTGGTGTAGCCCCCGAGCGTCAAGGTGGAATTCATTTGGATTTCCCGGCTTGATGCTCAAAGAGAACTTTACCATACCTTGGAGATCAACGTACTGTAGCCCCCGAGGTTTGTTTCGACTTGGACGCAAGGCGGGACAAAACTCTTAAGTTAGAGAAGTCAAGCCCCCGAGCATCGATCTGACTTCCTCAAAGGTGGCCCAAGTGACATGATTTCAGTACTGAGCTTTTATTTCACAATCATATATTTGAGTTTGGTATGTATTTGCAAAGTGCATTACCTACTATTATGTTGAACCTGCAAACCCTAAGGTGACAGTTAGGGAAAACAATGGGAATATATGATAGTTTGAGAATATTGTGTGTTCATGAAGTGTTAATGCTTTGTTTTGGTCTATTTGAAAAGGTAGATCTTAATTTTCCTGTAGTACCAAGTTGGCCCCGGTGAAATGTGCAGGCAGGACAAAAGATATTATGCAAACTTACATGCATGATTATGTTTGGTGCACACACCTACACACAACTAAATTAGAGATAAATGCCATGTTAAATATGATACATTATATGATGGATATCATTCATGCAACACCCCGCTATCACCTCATGCTTGTGTTTTAGCCATTGAAAGTTTCACAACATTACTTCCGGTGAAAACTGGAAATCTGATGCTTTATTTACTGCTTCGTTTTACTACTCTAAATCAAGTGCCATAAATCACCACTTTCTTTGCAAGTTTATTGATATACATGTGTGATTGAGAGTGACTTCTCAATTGCTAAAGTATTATTGGTATTCTTGTGTTCCCCTTGAGTCGAACTATAAATTTGGGTAATACTTCCCATTGAAGATTTCAGCGATCCCCTATACTTGTGGGCATCAAGACATTTTATGGCGCCGTTGCTAGGTAACCTAGCTTTATTGGTAAGACCACTTTTTATAATTTACTTGCTGTACTTAATTGTCTCTCATCATGAGAAAGAGTAAGCATGCTGCTAAGAAGGATATTATGCCTTCTACTACAAGAAGAGGTACGGATTTGACCTCTAGGCCAAAATTTTCACCTAATGTTGTTACTACTCATGCTATTAATAAGAAAACTACTATCCTAGAAAGTTCACCATTGTCTAGGATGTCTACTAGTATTAAAAAAGATTTGTTGGATGAGGAACAAGATAAAGAGGGGACGCCTGATTTATCTAAGTCCTTATCCAATGATGATATGGAATCTGAATATGATAAAGATGAACATGTTAATGAAAAAGATAATGCCATTAGTTGTAAAAAGACACCATGTGAAGAGGATATTGCTTTCATTAAAGATTTTATGAGTCTTGATATAGATGACTTGGATAAATTTGAAGAAACACTGAGTACCTTTTCTTTAGGAAAACTATTTCCTACTACCAGTAAATGCAATGAACCTGCAATATTCAATAAAGATAAGTATTATGATTTTTAAGTTAACCCTGAAGTAATAGAAAGAGTTGAAGCATCTAAGTTCTATGGTAAAGAAGAAGAATTTCCCTATGAGCACTTAATGAATTTAGAAGATAATGCTTGCCTATTTGGAAAAATTGAGATACAACAATGCTATTATTTCTTAAAATTGTTCTCCTTCTCTTTGGGGGAGATGTAAAAACTTGGTACAAATCATTAGCTCCTAAGTCCATTACTAGTAAGGAAGGATGCTTGTATTTGTTTTTCCATAAGTATATTTCTGATAGTAAAATACATGCTATGAGAGTTGAAATTAGTAACTTTACACAAAATGAAGAAGAAAGTATTCCCCAAGCTTGGGGGAGATTTTGTGCCACTAGAAGAAGATGTCTTGCACATGGTTTTAAGGATAATGAATTAGTTGATGCATTTTATAATGGACTAACTGAAAGTTCTAGAACCTATCTAAACAGTGTTACAGGAAATATTTTAAGGGACAGGACTATTGAGGAAGCTAAGGAATTATTGAATACTATTACTCAGAATTATCATGTTGGCATATTGAATAAGAAGAGAAAAGTAAGGAGATTCATAACAAGAGAGGTGTTCTCATATTATCTAATGAAGATGTGGAAGAAGCTCATAAATCTATGGAGGAAAGGGGTATTAAATCTCTCATTTAAAGGAACTTTATGATAAGGGTTTTAAATTCTCTATTGATAAACCATGCTTCCCTATTCAAGTTCATGCTATATGTTCTTCTGAAAGCAATGAAAAGGTATCACCCCCTACTAAAATATCTTATGTTTATCATTCTAGCAACTTTGTTCCTCATTAAGAAATATATGATCACAATATTGAAAGGGAAATAATGGAGAACTCTCATAAGATAAATGTTCTTCATAAAAGAGTAGGATCTTGTGTTGACTCTCTTAAGATGACTATAAAGCATTGCAAAATGATGAATAATCAAGTTGAACAAATGATTTCTCTTCAAACTAAGAAGAAAATTTGTGGAGTTAACACAAGGGGAGGCTCTAGCACTTAGATCCTGATTATCCTGATGGACATCCAAAAAGGAAAGAGCAAGAGGCTCTTAAGAAGAAATCAATTGCAGGAAAATCTCCCAATGAAAATGAAGATAATGGAATTCTAAATATCAAGAAAATGATATATCTATCTTTGATGCTGAAACTAAGGATAATAATAATGAAGAAGATGATGTGGAAATGTCCCAAGCAAATGAAGAATCACAAGAAGAGGAGAATAATGAAGAATCTAGACCTATTATAAGTGAGGACCCTCAATCATCAATGGATAAAAACAACAACAAGAAGAAGAATTCACCACAACCAAAAGGTAAAGAAAGGGATCCATGGGTACAAAGACCTATACCCTATCCCCAAGAGGTAATGAAAACTTTGGATGATGCAAGGTTTGAGAAGTTTATTGAATTGATAAAAAGTTTATACTTGCAAATTCCCTTATTTGGTGCTATTAAAGTACCTCCATATTCCAAATATATGAAATATATTGTCACTAATAAAATAAAGATACCAAATGAAGCTATTACTGCCATGCTTGCTGACTATTCTTTTAAGGGAAAACTACCTGAAAAGAGAGGGGATCAAGGTATTCCAACTATTCCCTGCACCATTAAAAATACCCGTGTGAAATATGCCTTATGTGATCTTGGAGCTAGAGTGAGTGTCATGCCTTTCTCTCTTTATAAGAAACTTAACTTAAATAAATTAGTACCTACTAAAGTTTCACTTCAAATGGCTGATAAATCTACTGCTATTCCTATTGGTATATGTGAGGATGTTCCTATTATGATTGCTAATGTGCAGATTCCCACAGACTTTGTCATATTAGAAATGCCTGAAGATGGTAATTTATCTATTATTCTTAGAAGACCTTTTCTAAATACTACAGCGGCTTTGATTAATTATACTGAAAGCAAGGTAACATTTAATGTGAAAGGGAAGGAGCACACTATATATTTTCCAAAGAAGAATTCTGTTGAGTTGCCTAAGAGAAGTGTTATGCCATTGAACCAAAAGTTCTTAGAATTGGAGTTTTTGAAATTCCTATTCCTCCTCCCAAGCCTAAGTATGAAGTAAAAATGGTTGGAACTATTCCAATAAAGTGAACCATTGTTTCTATCCTTATCATAGTATTAATGAGACTCGATCAACCTCATTTTTAACATGATAATGATGACATGATGATTGCCATTTAATTATTTCTGTAGTAGTATTAGTTTACTTGAATTCCTTCATTTAAAAATCAGTTACTTTAATTATTTTATGTTTATTTTTGACAATTTTTTAGTTCAAGAAAGTTTTACATAGAAAACTTTTTTCAAAAATTATGAAAAAATTCCCAAGCCTTTTTTCTGCATAGAGGATCCACCCTGCCAAAGGACACTGCCAGAAAGTGAACATGGGCCAAGAAAGGCCAGGTGGCACGCCAAGTAAGGGTTGGCACGCCCCCGCCCTTGTGGCCCCCCAGGTGGAGTTAGGTGGCCTCCAACCTCCCAGGTTCTTCATTTCCTCTCAGAATCCAACCAAGTACCACTCGAAAAAATTCCCTCTGCTCCCTTGCTGCCCATTTCTCGATCTCCAAGTTTTGGAAGCCATTTTAAAATTCCTTTGGAGGGATTGCTTATTGGTATGTGAATCCTCCACTCATCCAATTTATTTTTGATATGATGCTTTATATTTTGAGAAAAATGCTGCTCTTGGTGCGACATCTCATGCATGAAAATCCATGGATTTAAAGCTTTCTAGTGGAAATGATTTATAGTAATGCTTAGTAGAAACTTTCTAGAGCATATCTAAATGATTATAACTTGATACATCTATTTTTTTAGTATTTTTTGTTCTTAGTGATGCAAGGTCTCATCCACCATGAACAAGGGCAAAAGCCTCATGAGGAGTTTAGGACCAAGGAGAGGCTCAAGGGCCTTAAACAATTATGATGAAGAGAAAGAATGGGAAGATGAGATGATCTTTAAGGCGGAGGCCTTGAAGGTGAAGGCCACCAAATGTTCTGATCCCGATGCACTAAAAGCACTATCCATAGAATAAGATTTTACTTATTTCTTGTAGAAAACCAAGCTAGAGGAATTTGCAAGACATCCTCAGCCGACCTACTATGAGCTGAGTAGTGAGTTCTTATCCACCTTCAGGTTTGTACAAACCAAAGGGAAGGTAAGCATGCAAGGTAAAGAAAATCCCAGCACTTTTGATGTGAGGTTTGTCATGAAGGGTCAAAGGTTGATCATGACCTTAGAGGAATTTTGTAAGGCCATACATGTACCAAATGAGAGAAAATGGGAAGCCATTCCTACAGATTCTGATGAGACCCTCCGTTCATTTTGGAGGAGTATAAGTGTAGATGTGCCAGAGGATATCCATAGAGGAAAGTTCACTCATATTCAGCACCCTGCATTAAGATATTTTGCATTGTTTCTTGTTAGAGGATTTCTTGCTAGGAAGGACTCAACATGATGCACTAGCCCCATAATTTATTTATTGAAATGTGCTAAGGAAGGTGTAGCTCCTGAATATAACTTGGGTGTGATTATTGCTAGAACCATGTCATATGTTGTAAAACATAATGGCACCAAACCTCTTCATGCTGGAGCAATAGCCACATTACTTTTTGAATACCTTAAGAATGAAAGAAAATTTGAATACATGGGAACTCCGATTCCGGGGCCTATTCTTTTGGACATTAATATGTTGGTTCGCATGGGGATATTAAGAGAATATGGCACGAGTCATATGATGTATCAATATATGGTTAGCTGTGGTAGGTTTGGATCCACTTTGCTTCCTCATATTGACTATTTTGACAGGTTGAGAGGAAAGTGGACAACCCCTTCCAACGAGTATGCATGGGGGAGGTTGTTGAACCGCCTTCACCAGCAATATGGGATGATTATCCTCAACCTCCAGCACATACCACATGGGTGGCATGCCTGCAGCACCTAATTATCACGTCGGAGAAGGTTCCTCTTCTCAAAAACAGAACAAGGACGTGCCGCCACAGTGGTCGTCATGGGAGCAGTAGCCACCATATTATGGAGATGGACAATACAGTTGGGGGAACGATCCCAACTATCCGGGCTACTAGCTTTCACCAAATCTTGGGGGAGTATGATTTCCTTTGTTCCTTTTCATTGTATATGCCATGCTAGAATTGTTTAAGTTATGTGAGTTATAGTTTCAGCAAAACTCAAAAAGATTTGACTTTTTAGGCTTATGCATGTTGTTTACTTTCAGTAAATCCTAAAACCCAAAAATATTTTGATTTTTTATGTAGTTGGCTTGCCATTAAGTTGATTTCTTTTGTTATTTAAAACTAAAAATCACAAAATATTTTTGTTTTTGAAATCGCATCGTAGAAGGAGTTGTAGAAATTTATATGATGTTATTCACTGTTTTATTTTTCATTTTTATATGTAACACTGGTTAGGCTGAAATTTATAAAGAAAATGTAACTTTTCACCCCCCCCCACACAAAAAAGTGGCAAAAATTCCTGGGATGTTTAAGTAGGGAAATATTGCGCTACATCACTTCAGTAATTTGTTGACAGATTTCGATTTTGAACACTAAAGGTGGCTAGTTGACTTGTAAATGATCCCTAATTCAATGCTATGATAAAATATGGATCACATCCACTATAAACCACCAGGTTTATGAGAAGTGATCGATGGAAAAGCTTGTAGTAATGTTTTTGAAATTGATGAAAATGAAGTCCGAAATGAACCAAGCTATATTTATTTGTTTTATTTCAACATATATGACCATATTGTGCAGTTCAAGATTGGAGAGGAAGAACATCAATGATGAAGCAATGTGTATGAATTGATTAAATAGGTATGACTCCTTTGTTGTACTTATGCATGCAAGTTAACATTAGCAAATGCTTGGGCAAAGTTTCATCGATACTTAGGGAAGTGGTAATGAATGGTCACTTTGGTTGTGTCCCTTTGGCTATCTAATGAGGCAAATAAGATGCTATTAGGGAACATTATTTTAAGTTTATTGGATGATAGTAGCTCTGAACAAAAGTCTATGCATCCCATTATGCTTGTTGATGTGGACGTGGCACATATTCAATGCTGAATATTTATATTCCTATGTGACTTTGAAATATGCAGGTTGAGGCTTGTATGATAGTCTAGTATTTTAGATTGTGAATCTCATCGTTGAATCTTATGTTAGTGATCTGATAGTATCTTTAGCTGACAACTAAGCCTTTCTGCTAGCCTTTAAACCAATTCCACCAACATGGCCATCATTGAGTTTGTGGGCACCCCATCCTTTAAACCCCTATCCTGAAAAAAAATAAAAAAAATATCCCAATGAGTTAACTCTTCTACGGAAGAGAACAGGCTGAAACTAAGAAATGCCCACCAAGAAATGCAAAAATCAAGAGATGCTTATTCGTTCAAAGATTATAATCAAAATGTTGATGCATTATGGATACAAAAATCCACTCAAAGCTGAATGAACAAAAACTTGCAAGCCCAAAAAGTGGCAACCAAAAACTCCTGCCACTCATGCAAAGGTGCGAGAAACATACAAAAAAGCACATATCCTATTCGACTCCACCTATTGTCAACTAAAGATACTAGTTACTTACTCATGTATGGGTCTTCTATGAGTGTTTAAATGTTGAAAGACTGGAAGGATATAGCGTCCCCAAAGTATTTAGTTCATGATGCAAGCATGATGAACTATTTGTCAACAATTGAAAGAATAAAAGGCCTCAAGAACCTTACATATGATTCAATCAAATGCGATGTGAGAACGTCGTTCATTGCCACTATTAGGTAATCATGCTCAAATATTGTTGCCATATTTTATCTCCTTTGTACCATGTATAATCATTTGTACACCAGCATAGTAGGCTCTCATTGTTACTTTTCTATTCATTCATAAAGCAATGTTTCAAATATTTTCCATGTTAAAGTGTTATGCATGAATAGAGCAAAGTTCTTATCAAAGTCTTTTATCGCTTCTACACTATGTTTGAGTTGTTTAAGGACAAACAATGAGCTAAGCTTGGGGGAGATGATACATCCCAAATGTATCTACTTTTCCAAGTACTTTGCTCGATGATTTGATCCAGAATATTCCCAAACTTGGATAAAACTCTCGAATATAATGTTGTTTTTAGCAAAAGTCTTCTTTCTATCAGTTTTCGCAGGAAATAAAATCGAGGAAAAATACCACATCAGTTTTTCACCAAATAATGAAGCTTGGGGCCTTGGAATCAAGCAAATGGAGCCATGAGGCCCAAAATAGACCAGGTGGCTCGCCTAGTAAGGGTGGCCCAAAATAGAATCGTCTCAGCCTCTCCTTTGGCGTACCTCCATATATACCTAGCAAACCTAGTTCCCTAGAGGAACGAAGCGTTTGGCCAAAAAGAGCGCTGCCAGATCCACGATCTTTGTTTTAGGGGTCAGATTGGTCCTGCTCTCCACCCCGGGGAGTGGGATTTCGAGGTCTTCTCCACCACCATCATCATCAACATCATCACCAACGACCATGAGTTCATCCCCCATCATCATGTGTGAGTAATTCCCTATGGGCATGTGAGGTGGATGGGGATTGGATTTGATCCATCATGTAATCATCCATATGTATCGAGATTTGAGGTGTTTATCTTGTAGACGTTCTTGTATGAGTGTTGGTACACTTTTGCTATATTTAATGCTTGTTGCTAGGGACCGAGTGACATGTGACATGGTTATACCCTATGGGTACACGATATTAGTATACCTGGTCCATCTCAAGGAAGGCCCACAAGAACATATGCGGCCTATGGAGACTTTCGGGTGGCCCAAGCCCATGATGCCTTCGGATCCTTGGAGAGCAAGACTAGAGTAGATAGAATTTCAAAGGGGAAAACCCTAATCTTCAACTGACTCAACCTATGCCCAGTACCTGCCTATCTATATAAAGGCTAGGAGGGCACGACAAGGAGGGCAGCTCAACTCACCGCATACACACCTCACGCCAGATTGCATCTGCGCACCCCTGTATTTTTCGGTTTCACCGTAATCAAGAGCAGACAAGCAGGAGTAGGGTTTTCCCTCCGGGGGCCTGAACCTGGGTAAATCTCGTGTCCCCGTGTTAATTGTTTGCTAACCGTTCCACGATCTCCAGCATCCCCATCTTCTCCAAAACCCAAGTCCATACCAATGGGCATTGATCAGATCGAACCTCGTCAATTGGCGCCGTCTGTGGGAACTGGGGGGGCAGATCGTGCGATCATGACGGTCCCATCCAAAGCGATCTACAACTCCTCGGCGATGGAGAGACACCTCCTTTTCGACGCTTTCGACTTCACCGCCCACTCGCCAGCCACCATGAGGGATTTAGAGCCCGTAGGCGACGAACTCGAAATTCTGTTCGGAAGCTTCTGCTTCTAGGTGGGGCAAACTGGCACCCTCCGTCTCCCAGAGCGGGTGCCGCTACCATCCATCAGGCCCGCTTCATGGGCCCCACATCCCAGCATGATATGCATGTCAACGCTAACAGACGAGTCATACGACAGCAGCAGCTGCAACTCAGATATGTGTGATCCCCCATCAGACGAAGGAACCTATGGTTCGGATCCGAAAGCTATGGCAGCAGCGATCCAATCCGCAAGCGCTATCAGTGCGCCGTGGTCATCCAAGGCGAGGTGGAACAACCACCAGGTTTGGGTGCCCACGTACCGCCACCTTATTCACCGCCCAACCCGCGGGCTAGGAACGGAGGAAACGAAGGAAACGGGGTCATCCGCCCCTCTGGCCGAACAAAGGCGATGCTAACGCCTACCAGAAGATCAACCTCAACGAGGACGGATGGCGCCAGGCACGCGAAGCCGTGGCGGGCAATAGGATCCTACATGTGAACGCTTCATGGGATCTGCTGATGGCATACCACCTGCTCCTCATCGGCGAGCATAACCGGCAGGTGAAGATGCAGGAATACCTCGACAAATGCAAGCAGGTGGCCTCGGAGTCTAGCGCGTGGCAAGCTGCACTTTCCTCCGCTGGTGGCTCTAGCTCGCACAACAACCATGCCAAAACAAGCATCGCTCTCGCACAGAGCACATGGACCCTATCGCACGTCGTGAGGTCACTAGAACCCTTAACGCGTCCTTCATGGCGATGGACGCCAACGGCGTCGTCACGCCGAAAACGCCATAGGCTGCGATCATGGAATCCACCACTTATCTTGCGTCCCATCCGCCTCCGGTGAATGACCCGAAGCTGGCCATGCACAAATCTGCATTAGCCGGACTTGGGCTCATCGGAGCTGCGCTCCACGATGAGGCTCCTGTGGAGCCAAAAAAGAAGGCTATGGTTAGATTCAATCGCAGCCCCACACCGACGAGGACGAGCACGATCTGCCTGGACGTTGAAAAATCCCAAGGCGTCGCTACAGCGACTACGACGCTCGAAGCGGTCTCGCCCAGTGCAAGGTCGACAAGGTGTCGTGGTATTGCTGATGAGTACGCCATGGAGGGGTCCTCACAGTGCGTGTTTAGAGATGTGGGGGAAGGCGGACGGTTGACGGGTATGAGGTAACACATCTTACCTAGGTTTAGATCCCACAACGATGGCGGAATCCTACTCCTGCTATAAATCACTATAATGGCAATACGCCGAGTTACAGAGATAGGTTCGCTGTGCGAGGTTGTTTGAGTTATCGTCTGAAGTTGTGCCCTAAAGGCTCCCATAGGCCCGACTTATATAGTCGCTACGTCCTAGGGTTACAGGGAAAAGTCCTAGCCGGACAGGTTACAGAGTCCTACATCGTCTATTACTAGTCTTGCGTGTCTTGCACTCCAAGGCTCCGGGTACGTCGGTAACTCCACCGTAGCCTTTCTTTATCCGGCATGGTCCTCCCTTCTAGATCCATCTAAATGGGCCGCCCGGCAGGCCATGGGCCATGCTACCAATTGTGGGCCACCCGGGTTATCCGGATAGGAGTCATGCTATGAGGATACCCATATAGCATATCCCCAACAGTAGCCCCCGGAGAACTCTGATATCTTGCGCCGTCTTGCCTCTTTACATGGAATGCTCCATCTAGATGGATGTCGGCAAATCGTCAAGCAATATCTTCTGGTCCTCCCAAAGAACCCTGCAAGGTTTTCTCCGTCTTCAACTTGTAAGTCAGAGAATTTGCTGAATCTTCCATCGTACTCCTCCGTAGCCGGACTAGATCCGTCCATGCCGAAATCTTCTGATGTGATGGTTCATTTTCCTATGTCAGCTAGGGCGACGTAGACGTAGGTCAGCAACGCCTCGTAACTCTCACATGCAGAGAACACAATCATGTCCACTTTTCCCGCGCGAGCGATACGAACCGTTGGCGGCGATGGTTGGGACGTGGTGAAATTTCCACGCACGTCCGCACACACGTCGTCTACACAGCAACCGTCCAATCAAGCTGCACAAATCTCGATGCTGGAGATCCTAAATAGTAACTGCGGTGGAAAATTTACTTTTCACCTCATTCTCTCCTCACATCATCTTCTTCCTCCAGCGAGCGCCCCCTCGAGCTCTCCGTGCAACTTGCGAAAAACCCTAACTCCCAATCTCGCCAGTCACATCCAAACATTCGCAATGGCCAGCAGCATCTCTTCTCCCTCGATGGTGGCGTCGGGCGAAGCCGCAGCAAAGCTGGCGAGCTCCATTGTCATGCCCCCAGAGGGCCTGGTCATCCCTGTCTCTGCGGTGGTCGAGACCACCGGCGACGACCACAATCCAGCAGCGCTGGAGCTGCTGGAGAAGGAAAACAACTCCCACAAAGGCGACTGGCGCGGTTAGGACATCACGGACTGCGATATCAAAGAGTTGATCGTCGAGGGCTATCTCCCCGCGACGGAGGGGCTCGCCTGGTGGGCGGCGCCGGCCGGCGAGGTCACACCTTCTCCCCAAGCCAGAGAAAAGGTGTACCTCAAAGCACAATTGGTACGCGGCGTCTCCCTGCCCATCTCTAACTTCTTCCTTGTTGTCCTCAATCATTACCGAGTACATCCCCAAAACCTCTCTCCCAACAGTATCCTAGTGCTTAGCAATTATGTGGCGCTTTGCGAGGGTTACCTAGGGATTAGGCCTAGGCTAGATCTCTTTGTCTATTTCTTCACCGTCAAACGCGAAGCCGGAGCCAGCAAGGATGAACTTAGAAATTGTGGCACCATTAGCTTCAAGATCCGTCCTGGACGGCGGTTCCCCGACATCGTCGGCCACGAGTCCTGCAAGAACTGGCAGTGTACTTACTTCTACGGCCCAGATATCCCTCTGGCCGGCCGAGAAGTAACGTACCCGGACTTCGTCGATGGATCCGCTGCCGAAACTTCGACATGGAGATCCTAGGCCTCCCTTCCCTCCGACATCGACGCTTCCCATGCTATAAGGTGGATAGAGTGGTTCGTAGAGACGGGTTAGACCGGCTTGGACCAGTCCATGTGCTGGTTCATCGGGGGAATCCAGCCTCTACAGCACCGCTCGAAGATGATGCACGAGTATACCAGCGATAGATGGGATAGCCTCCGCATCTCCGTGGATAATTTCTCGAACGACTCCGTCAAGCTCTGCCTCAAGGACATCGTCAAGGTGAAGGACAAGAAGCATGGCTTCACCATCACCTACGACATGTTCGTAGAGAGCAAGTGCCCAAAGGTAACTGTTTATTTTCCGTGTATGACATATACTCTAGTTCTTCCGTCTAGCCATTACCATCTAATCTAACACGGAGGTTCTTCACCTTAATAGCTTAGCGACATAGACGAGGACAACATGGCTCCTCCAATCTATGATCCAAAGATGAAGGAAGTCACTGTCGTGTCCGACGACGATGCTCCGTTGGCGCGAAAGCAGAAGAGCTCCACCTCTGACGCTGCCGACAGAGGCAAGAAGAAGAAGACGGAGGGTGGAGCCTCCAAAAAGACTACCGCCGCCCTGGAGGTGGAGAAAATAAAAACTACTGGGATCCCCTTTGCCAAAGCACCCCCTCTTGTGTAAGCTTCTTTCTCTCCGACATTGTCCATTTATCTGTCTTGTTCCTGTACTTATGCATTTTGCACGTTTCAGGAAGAAAGCCACGACCAGCTTGAAGAAGACCTCCAAAACATCGGGGGCTTCTAGAACCATCAAGGACATGCTGCATCGCGACGCATCTCCCGCCATCGCCCCTGTCACTCCCATCGTCAAGCCTTCCTCCGCTCCGACAAGCTCACAAGCTAAGGAAGCATCTGGCCCTTCCGCCATGGAAGTGGACTCAGGTGCCTCTACCGAGATTGCTGTTGTCGACGAGCAGGCGTTGCAGGAAAGTACCGCACACCAAATGGCTGAAGCTCTGGCTAAGGATGCCATCAGTTGCGGTAAGGCGGTGGTGGAAGCTGGTACTTCTGCCGAAGGCGGCGCCCCCGCACCTAAGAAAACCATAGAGTATCCAAAGATAGTCTATCCGGTACTTACACCGGGCAGCACTGCTCTGGTTCCTGGTGCGGTGCCGACATCTCCTACATGCAGTCTAGAGGAGCTTCTCCGGCAAGCAGAGATCTTGCAAGGAAACAGTGTATCCTTCGGCAAGCTGCTAGTGGAGAGTGCTACCAATCTCAAGATCATTGCACTTGTAAGTTTTATTTGCCTTTTGCTTTTCATATGAATATCCCACTGTAGCCCCCGAGGATGTAGACGGAAAACCATAAGTCTTTGCGTCTAGATGCTCTAAGAATGACTAAGCTAGAAAACTTCTCACTGTAGACCCCAAGCATATAGGTGGAATTAATTATTCCGACTAGATGCTTTAAGAGTAGCATACACAGTGTATAAATTTCAATACTGTAGCCCCCAAGCTTCTAGTTGTAACTAAATTAGTTCCGACTAGATGCTTAAAGAGAAACTAACCATATATGCAAGTTAAAAACTTTATACTGTAGCCCCCAAGCTTCTAATCGAAAACTGAATTAGTTCTGACTAGATGCTTAAAGAAAGACTAAGCATATTGCTAAGTTAAAAACTCTCGCTGTAGCCCCCGAGTGTCTAGGTGGAAAATTTCCGGCTAGATGCTCCAAGTGGAGCAAACAACGATTAAATTTTCTTTTTTCCACAGAACGAGAATGTTCGGAGGGGCATGGCCAACGAAAATTACCAGAAGATGCGCGCGGACTTGGAAGCCGAAAAGGGTAAAACTGCCTTCTTGAAGGAACAAATCATCAAGAGCAAGCGTCTGTTTTTTCCTTTCTTTTTCGTATTCCGACTTGAACTTGTGTATTCTCCGAGTACTCACTGTGTACTTTGCTTTATCCGACTTGCAGAAACCATTGCCAAGGCTAAGGACATTGTCGAGCAATCCAAGCACATTCAAGAGCTGGATAGCGAGAACAAGATCCTTAAGAAGGAGAGGAAGGACATGCTGAAGATGCATGAAGAATCAATGAAAGCCCTGCAGGACTTCGACACCGAGAAGATGAACTGCTTGAAGGAGGAGATCTCGATCTTAAGAGATCAGAAGAAAGCTGCCGACGAGCAGAATCAACGCCATCATGAGGCATACAAGCTCCTCCAACAAGAATGGGACTCCTTGGCAGATACCCTCTGGCAAGTTGAGGCTAGCATCATCAGTAAGTGATTCTCCGTCTTGGATTTCTGTAGTCTAGATACTCTGAATTTTTGAACTCATGTGCTCCTTGTCGGAATTTGCAGCTCCTATGGGTTTAACCCGGTCGCCTCCTCCGGCCAAGGAATGCATGGTTCTTGCCAACAACTTCATCAACACCACCATCGCGCAAGCCAAAGAGATTGCCAAGCCGCTCCAGATCAATATTAAGGCATCGGACTCTGTGGCGAAGTTCTCGGAGATCCTGCGCCGAGCCCCCGAGCGTATCACAAGCTGGAAAGCTTCATGTGCACGGGTCGGTGCAAGGATGGCGTTGTACATGGTTAAGGAACATTACGAGGATGCCGACACCGACACGGTAACCTCTGCATTCCCGACGTAGATGACTATGGCAAGGAGATAAACCATGAGTCCATCTTGTAGTCACTCGCGGGTTATGACACCAGAGTTGCCGAGTTGGTCGACGTCAATGTCTTCATGCCAAGGAATACCATCGATGGTGGAGACCAAAGCTCCTCCGAGTCCCTCAACACTGCCGACTTCGAGGGTGACTCTCCTGCTGCCGATGATGCTGCTTCCAAGTCGCCTATGCCAAAGGAATGAAAAACAACTTGTAATATTTGTTTCATCTTTGATGCATATGCGTAAAAAACTATGTATTAACTTAAGACAGAAAACAATGATGTATGTCCTGCTACTTAAGAACTAGTTCCAGCATGTATATATTTTTTAAGCAAGTGCTGGCTTATCCATTACTTTGGTTCTTATGCTTGACTTTTCATGAGTCGGAAGACTCGTTGTCGGAACCATGCGCTCAGGTGATGATGCCCAATGGCACCGTCAATAACCTAAGCACAAAATAGCCGACAATAAGTGCCGAAAGTCACTACTCCAGAATCCACATAAAAACGACAAAGAACGTGTAGACTAGAAAACTTAAGCTAACGCCCGTAGGTGGAATTTTCACAAGTGCAATCACAAAACTTGTGCATAAAGGTTTTATATGATCCAAAAATGAACACTAAAGGAGGTAAAAGACTCAGAAATATGAGTGAACCAGAGAGCTTTATTTCATTGATCATATAAGAGGTGCACAATTAGATAAAAAATGCTAAGTGTAAAAAGGACGTAGTTATGCTATGTTCCATGGCCGATCAAGCTCCGGGTAGTCATCATCCGGGTCACGTCGCTTACGTTTATGATCCTTGTTGGGTCTATCCTTCAGTTCACGATTGTCAACGAGGTAGTAAGATCCATTGAGTAGCGCCTTGCTTATGATGAACGGTCCTTCCCATGGAGGGGATAATTTGTGAGACTTCTTCTGCTTAAGTCGGAGCACCAAATCCCCTTATTTAAACGAGCGATGCCGAACGCGGCAACTATGATAGATGCATAGCTTCTGCTAGTAGATGGCAGATCTTTGGCATGCCAAAACGCGCTCCTCCTCGAGAAGGTCCACATATAGGCGTCTGGATTCTTCAGCGTCATCTTCGTCGTAGGCGGCGACTCTTGGTGCATCGTGAAGTATGTCGGAAGGTAGGATGACTTCTGCTCCATATACCATGAAATAAGGGGTGTAGCCGGTGGATCTGTTGGGTGTAGTTCATAAACTCCACAGTACAGATGGCAATTCTTCCGCCCAGGCTACATCTGCTCTATGTAGCGGTGCCTCAAGACGTGGCTTTATTCCCTGTAGAATTAATCCATTAGCGCCCTCAACCTGACCATTGGATTGTGGATGTGCCACCGATGCAAGGTCAAGTCGGATGCCCTTCTCCCAACAATAAGCCTCCACTTATCTTAGTGACAAGTTGCTGCCGTTGTCGGTGATAATGCTATGTGGGAGACCAAATCTCACCACTAGACCCCGGACAAACCTGAGGGCAGTTGCCCCATCAAGCTTTCTAATGGGTTTAGCTTCTATCCATTTAGTGAATTTATCAACTGCTACTAGCAGATGTGTAAACCCACATGGTGTCGTTTGTAACGGTCCCACCATGTCTAGCCCCCAGACTGCAAACGGCCAAGTTATTGGTATTGTTCGCAATTCTTCAGCAGGAACATGTGGTTGTCGGGCATAATACTGGCATCCCATGCATGTCTCAACCAGCTTGTCGGCGTATGCCTTCGCGGTCAGCCAGTAGAATCCTTGCCGGAAGGCTTTCGCGACCAACGATCGAGGAGCGGCGTGATGCCCGCAATCTCCGAGATGGATTTCACATAGGATTTCAATACCTTCTAGCTGGGAAACACACTTTAGGTATACACCAGTAGTGCTCCTTTTGTAGAGTTGTCCATTGATTATGGTATAACCCTTTGCTCGTCGTACTATTTTCCGTCTTTCGACCTCGTCGTCGGGCAAAGTTCCGTGTTCGAGGTATTCCATGAACGGTTTTGTCCAAGCTGGAGGGACTTTTGCCACCATGTGGACGAAAGAGTCAGCTCTATCCGGGTTGTCGATGTCGGCTCCCTTCACGGATGGTGTTCGTAGATGCTCAAGGAAAACTCCTGGCGGAATTCGTTTGCGCCCTGATCCAAGCTTAGATAGCAGATCAGCCGCCTCGTTTTGCTCCCTAGGTACATACTTGACTTCGTAGCCCAAGAAGATCTTGGCTATCTCGTCCACTTTGTCTCGATATGCCGCCATCATAGGGTTCCGCGCATTCCAGGTGCCAGCCACCTACTGGGCAACCAAGTCAGAATCTCCATAGCAAACTATGCGCTTGATGCCAATATCCTTGGCTACGCATAGTCCGTGAATGAGTGCTTCATACTCTGCCATGTTGTTCGTAGCCTCGAAGTGGATTTGCAGAACGTAGTGTAGCTTGTCGCCGGTTGGTGACTATAGCAATACACCAGCCCCCGAGCCGTTGAGCAGCTTTGATCCGTCAAAGTGCATCACCCAGTACTCTGGTTCCGGCAACGGAGTAGCATTTGGCATCTCCGTCCAATCTGCGATAAAGTCCGCCAAGGCTTGTGACTTGATAGTGTCGCGTCTCTTGTAGGTGATCTCGAAGGCGACAAATTCAATGCCCCACTTCGCGACCCTTTCCGTAGCGTCACTATTGTTGATAATGTCGGACAATGGAGTCTTGCTCACTACTGTGATTGGGTTCTCCTGAAAGTAATGCCTCAGCTTCCGAGAAGCAAGGAATATTCCATAAGCTATCTTCTGGTAGTGCGGGTAACGCTGCTTGGACTCCGTCAAGACCTCGCTCAAACAGTAAACTGGTCGTTGAACTCCGTTCTCATAGCTTGGTTCCTTCCGCTCTACCACGATGACGATGCTGATTACCCGGTTGGTTCCCGCCATGTAGATTAACATGGGGTCTCCAGGCTCGGGTGCTGCAAGGATGGGCGCTGAGAAAAGAATCTCCTTGAGCTGCTTCAATGTTGCATCTGCTTCGTCCGTCCACGTGAATTTGTCCGCCTTCTTCAGCAAATTGTACAGCGGCAAGGCCTTCTCTCCAAGTCGGCTGATGAACCGACTAACTGCTGCAACACAACCTGTTAGTCGTTGAATGTCCTTTATGCATGTCGGACGGTTTATGTTTAAGATGGCCTTGATTTTCTCCAGGTTGACCTCGATTCCACGCTGGGAAACGATGAAACGCAACAATTTGCCCGCTGGAACCCTGAAGACGCACTTCTTAGGGTTAAGCATCATGTTGTATTTCCGGAGATTATGAAAGGTTTCTTTTAAGTCGGAGATTAAGTCATTTGACTTTTTAGACATCACCGCGATATCATACACATAGGCGTGAATGTTCTGACCAATTGGTCATGAAGGAAATGTTGCATTGTCCACTGGTACGTAGCACCTGCGTTTTTCAGCCCAAAGGGCATCGTAACATAGCAAAACATGGCGTATGGGGTAGTGAACGAAGTGGCCAATTGGTCCGACTTCCTCATCTTGATCTGGTGGTATCCTGAGTATGCATCAAGAAAACACAAAAGTTTTGCGCCAGCGGTCGAGTCAATGACTAGGTCAATGCGAGGCAAAGCAAACAGATCTTTGGGGCAAGCCTTGTTCAAGCCGGTGTAATCAATGCACATTCTTAATTATTTGGTTCCCTTTTGGGGGACAAGTAAAGGGTTGGCCACCCATTGGGTGTGAAGGACTTCTCGGATAAAATTATCCTTGAGTAACCTAGCTATCTCTTTGCCTATGGCGCGTCTCTTCTCATCTCCAAAGCGTCGTAGAGGTTGCTTCACTGGTTTGCATTTTGGATCAATGTTTAAGCTGTGCTCGGCAAGTTCCCTAGGTACACATTTCATGTCGGAAGGTTGCCAGGCAAAGATGTCCCTATTCTCACGGAGGAACTCGACGAGCGCGCTTTCCTATTTGGGATCCAGGTTCGTCCCAATGGTGGTGGTCTTGGAGGCATCGCCTACCACAAGTTCCACTGGCTTGGTCTCGAAGGCGGGCTTGAATGCAGGAGCGGAGTCGGAAATATGTTTCTTCGACGCGGGCATCTCTGAGTCATCGACCTTACTCTGGATATCTTTGAATTCTTCGCTATAGAGGACAGCTTCCGCGAAGGCTGCTTCATTAATCTTGCAGTCCCTTGCCTTGGTAAAGCTTCCGGATACGGTGATGACGCCGTTTGGTCCGGGTATCTTGAGTTTGTTGTAGACGAAGCATGGCTTGGCCATGAAGGTGTGGAATATGTCGCGTCTGAATATGACGTGGTACACGCTCTTGAAGGGGACCACCTCAAAGGTCATGCGCTCTTGGCGATAATTATTAACATCGCCAAAGGCAACCTGAAGTGTGATGCACCCAAGGGACCGAGCCTCCCGACTAGGAACTACGCCGTGGAAGATGGTGTTGGTCCGCCTTAGGTTTTCCTCCGTCAAGTACATCTTTTACAGTGTATCCAGGTACATGATGTTGATGCTGCTTCCACTATCCATGATACACTTGGTGAACTCCACGCCGTCAATCAAGGGGTTGATGTATTGGTTCTCCGTAGGGATGAGGTCTGGGTGATCCTTCTTTTCCCAAGTAATTGTAACCTCTGACCAGCGCAGGTACTGGGGAACTAGGGGTAGAGTGGCCATCAGTGTCCTCATAGAGGTCTTCTGTTGTCGGACGGTGGGGGTGCCAAGGAAATTGTGGTAGACTGGTGCCTTCTTCACGAAGGGGTTCTTGCCTTTGTCGTCGCTCTTGGCGGCGTGCTTGGGGTCAACATCCTCGTCCATGTCACTTGAATCCTTGGACACCTCCTCCTTCTTCTTCCCCTTGCCCTTGCCTCGCGGTTTGTTCTTCCGACTTTGCTTGTAGCCGGACTCCGGGTCTTCCTTGAGGTCGTTGACGAACTTGCAGTGTCGATTGGTATGGGTGGCCTTGTTGTTGACATCGAGGTGTACGAGGCACGGCATATCGCGGTACTCTTTGTAGGTTTAGGGAACGCGGAGCGGTGCCGAGGTAGTTTCACTTCCTCGTTGCTGCCCACGACCAGCTCCCCGTCCTCGGCCACGTTGTCCGCCATCACCTCGTCCTGCAAAGGTCATGGCGACCATGTCAGGAAATTGCTTTTCTTCTGGAGCGGTTTTCCGCTTTGTACTGCTGTTCCTCCGAGCTTGAGTTGGAACGGCCGTTGCCGGCAGAGAGCCGTGAGCATCATCGTCGGTAGCTGCGAACTCACTAGCCAACTGAATCATCTGGTTCAAGTCAAGCTGGTGACTGTCCTGCAAGCGCTTCAACTTATGTCGAAGCAACGTGCCCCTTTCCAACCCATCGATGAAGGCGGCCATGGCAGTCTGAGCGTGCACTCCTGCGCAGGAATTCTTCATATCCAGCCAGCGGGAGAGGTAGGCACGAGATGTCTCGTCTTTCTCTTGCATGCATCGCTGTAGATCGCCAACAGTGCAGGGATGTTTGTACGTACCCTCGAAGTTCTTGGTGAACGCCTCTTGCATGTCCAACCAATTGCAGATGGATTTTTCCGGCAAGTCGTCAATCCATTGACGGGATGTGCCCACCAACATCAGTGGGAGGTACTTGACGACAACGTTGGGGTTACCCCCGGCAATCTCTACCGCGTTGCCGTAGTCCTGCAACCATGTAGCTGGCTTAGCGGTGCCGTCATAGGGCTTGATGGTCTTATCAATCCGGAAACCTTTGGGGTAAGTTGTGGACCGTATCGCAGGTCTAAAGCAACGTGGTCCTAGGTATGGTCCTTCCCCGGCCTCGTGGATCTTATCGATCCGCGAACATGCATCATACGGCTCCGGGTGTTTCTTCTTCTTGTCAACAAGGGATGGGCTGCGTGAACGACGCGGGCCCCCTCCGCCATGATGACTTCTAGGTGGCGATGGAGGTGGAGGTGGCGGTGGGTTAGCCTTCTTGCTATTACCCTCCTGCGATGCCTCACGCTTGTCGCGATTGCTTGCTGGACGCGGAGGGTCATGGCGCGACCTGCTCTTGTGTCCTTGGTTGTGCTCTCCGTCATGATGGGTCTGCTCCGCGTTGTCGCGGATGACAATGCCGCTCTGCCTTGGTGGGGGCATATCCGTACGATGGTGAGCCTTGGGATCTTCACGATGTCAGGGGGATCGGGGTGGTGGCGATGGGCGACGAGGTCGGGCCTTTTCTCCATTGTCGGAGGATATGGGGATAGCATCCTTCCTATTGCGCGCATCCCTCTGTCTTTGTTCTGATGAACCCGTCTAGGACCCGACATCAAGAGGAGATCTGTCCCTTGGCGGCTTATGTTGGGTCAGACTCAAGCCTCTGAGAGGTGGATTTTTCCTGCTGCTTCACCGCCTTGGCCACTAGGTCATAGACCTGGTACACTGCCTCGGGCGATCTATCCTGCTCCAGAAGGGTCTTGGCGACGGCGAGGTTGAGGTTGAGGAGTGGAGTGGGCATCACCTGTCTGCCTTCACTGTCAATGTATGGCTTGGCATGTGCCGGCTTCGGGGGAGCCCATCCTAGGTTTCGCCGTTCACCAGGATCATTGATGACGCGAGCCAGAGCTTTCTTGGCCTTCTGCTGCTGCAGCAGAGTCTTGTACTCGGCCTCCATTGCTCTGGCTTTCTCTATGGATTTCTGCGTGTTGACCAGATCTCGATCTAGCTTAGCGCCTTGCTCCGCGATGGCATGCGCTTCCTCCAGCAGCTGCTGGCACTTCTCGTCAAGCTGGGTCACGTTCTGGATATGAGCTACGGTCAGTGGCTTGACGAGGAGGTTGCCGTACATCACTCTATCAGCTGGAGTAACTTGGGCATCAGCAGACGTAGATGCCGGAGGTGGCAGGTTTGCGGTGTTGTTGTTTCTCGGGCCGGTGCTGAGTTCCTGCGACTGCTGCACTGGATTAGGCAGAGGGGGCATGACCTTTGCGCGATCATCATTGGCAGCAACAGGTGGTCCCTTCCACTTGGCCAGCGCTGTAGGCGGAGCTCGTCCGGGTTGATCTTCATCCATCGTCGTCCCAACGGTGACGAACACCTCTCGGGACGTGACGGTGTTGTTGGCTTGCTCGTCGCATGTGTACTCCTCCTCCATCTCCTGCATGGTGTAGTCTAGTTCCTCTGGACTGAAATCTATCTCCTATGAATCTGCACTGAAGTCAGCAGATAGCGCGTCAATCACAGAGTCGGAGGGTGCCAGGACTTCTTCGATGACGAGCGGTGGAGGTGCAACAGCAGTGACGATGACTGGAGGTGGTGGCGCGTCTGCGGTGATGGCGGTCGGAGGCGGTGATGGTGGTGGCTGAATCAGAGGGGCTCCGTCAATGAGCGCAAGTGCTGTCTGAGCTACCGCTTCGGCCTCCGCGTAGTTTTTGATGCTGTTCACCATGCCTTCGAAGGTAAGGCGTCTCGACGCCAGCTGCCATCTTAGAGAATGCCGGAGGAGCGTGCCATGGTCCAGTCCTTCCACAAAGTGATACATAGCGTCCTCATTGGGGTAGTGGGCCAGATCAGCTCGTATACGGAGCCACCTGGTCAGGTAGTCGCGGGGTTTTTCGCCCTCTCTCTGAACGCAACGCGCTAGATCGAAGAAGGTAACCACGCCGACGAACTTGATCTCTGCTGTCCAGACGCAGGGGCGAAGCCGGCGGACTTGCAGCGATCTTCCACCGTTATATCCTGCACATGTGCGGTTTGGGTGGGCCTTGAATTTTTCCGATCTTTGCCGGCAAACTCCGAAGAGGGATCCGACATTGATCCTTCCGCGAACATATCCTGCACGTAGGCGGTCCGTGCGGGCCTTGATGCTCCTCCGACTCCCAGGGAACTAGTGCCCGAGTCGGTTTCGCCAATGAAGAGGTGGATGTATCCGATAGGAACAATCGAACACCGCGTAGGGTTCGTCTTTGCCGGGATCCAGAACTCGTCAGGAGGGACGATCGAAACGTTGCTAGAGAAGAGAACATGACCGATGGCTACGGTTTCGCCGATTCCCGTGAAGATCTTGGTCCTCGCCCGCTGAAGAGCCTGAAGCGCCTCTTGCCCCACGGTGGGTGCCAACTGTCGTGGTATTGCCGACGAGTACGCCATGGAGGGGTCCTCACAATGCGTGTTTAGAGACGTGGGGGAAGGCGGGCGGTTGATGGATACGATGTAACACAGCTTACCCAGGTTCAGATCCCACAACGGTGGCGGAATCCTACACCTGTTATAAATCACTATAATGGCAATAAGCCGAGTTACAGAGATAGGTTCGCTGTGCGAGGTTGTCTGAGTTATCGTCTGAAGTTGTGCCCTAAAGGCTCCCATAGGCCCGACTTATATAGTCGCCAGGTCCTAGGGTTACAGGGAAAAGTCCTAGCCGGACAGGTTACAGAGTCCTACACCATCTATTACTAGTATTGCATGTCTTGCACTCCAAGGCTCCGGGTACGTAGGTAACTCCACGATAGCCTTTCTTTATTTGGCATGGGCCTCCCTTGTGGATCCATTTAACTGGGCCGCCCGGCAGGCCATGGGCCATGCTACCAACTGTGGGCCACCCGGGTTATCCGGATAGGAGTCATGCTATGAGGATACCCATATATCATATCCCAACACAAGGCACGCGCCAAGCGCGCATGCTCAATCGAATCTGAGGAAGAAGACGATGGAGAACTATGCAAAGCCAGATGCTTCAGCAGATCCGTTCGGTGCACACGGATGCCAAAAAATTTCAAGCTCCCTTCGGAGACTCCGAAGTTCGACGGGACACAGGACCCGAAGGCCTGGCTCAGTGACCACCTGTCATCCGTCAAGATGCACGGTAGTAACAGGAACACCGCCCTACAATGCCTTCAGCTACAGCTGACAGGCGCAACTTGAATCTAGCTCAGAAGCATGTCCTCAGGCTCCATCCGATGCTGGGAGGAGCTGGCATACAGTTTCATCTGAAACTTCAAGGGCACCAGCAAAAGGCTAGCCTCGATCGAGGAGCTATGGGCCTGCACCCAATGAATGGGCGAATCTATTCGTTCGTACATACTACGATGGTCCAACATCAAGAACTCCACTGCGCACATCTCCGAGGAGAGGACGATTGACGCCTTCAAGGACGGTGTCAAATGCCCGGACTTCAAGTAGGAACTCGAACGCATCAAGCCCAAGACGCTCGACCACCTCATGGACATCACCAACAGGTGGGCAGATGGCGAGGACTCCCTCCACCGAACACATTCGGATGACGAGGATGACTACGGCCGTAGGCGTGAAAGCCGTAGCAAGCAAAGGTCGCACGTCTACAACGACTGTGATGGACCCGACATGGTCGCGGCTGGCTACGCCAACCGTCGCAACAACAACAACCACAGCAGCGGAGGATACCGCGGAGGCAACTTTCGTGACGGAGGATTCCCCGCACAGACGTGGCAACGTCGCAACCGTGATGACGAACCCTCGGCATACGACAAATTGTCTGGCCCTTGCACCATCCACTTCTACATCGACAAGCAGGATGGCAAAAAGAAGGCCAGCCACATGCTGAAGGATTGCCGCGAGTTCCAGAAACTCAGCGAAGGCTTCACCCAGATGCGACGCCAGATCGTAAACCCTGGGTTCGGACCCGCACCTGCACCAGGTGATATCGCCCATGGAGCTCCTCCACCACCTGTGGGATCGTCGAATCCAGCAATTGCACCCACGCAAAACAATGGCATAAATGGGTACCCAACGCCAAAAGGGTCCCTGATGATCCAAAAGGGGCGCCCAACAAATAGGGTGCAAAGGAAGATCACCCGCCAAGTCAGCCTGGATGTGACCGCTCCGCCTGCCATCCCTGAGTACCTTATTGGCTTAGAGTCCTGCATCACATTCTGTCATTTGGATCACCCCCGCCAGATCCCTCGCCCAGGTCATGCTGCCCTGGTGCTCGAGGCCTAAATCAGAGGGTTCGAAATGTGTCGCGTCTTCATGGACGGCGACAACGGTATCAACCTGATGTTCGCCAACACCCTAGCAGCGATGCGGATCCCGCTGTGCAGCCTGGAACAATCATATACAACGTTCCACGGGCATAGTCCCAGGTAAGGGCATATACCCCCTGGGAAAGATATGGCTCGACATCATCTTCGGCAAGCCCGAAAACTTTAGGTGCGAGCGGCTAGAGTTCGAAATAGTGGACTGGCCATCACAGTACCATGCCATCCTTGGGTGCGTAGCGTTCGCAAGATTCCTGGCAGTACCGCACTACGCATACCTTCTGCTCAAGATGCCAGGGACAAGGGGCATCATCACGGTCTAGGGAAGCTTCACCCGATCCAACCACTGTGACAGAGACTTGAACAGAATCTCCCAGTCGTTCGGTATGCAAGAGGAGCTCACAAGGCTCCGAGAGGTTACAGATAACAGGGCACCCCCAGTCTCTAGGCAAAACACACCTGACATGTTGTTCGACTCCACAGTCAACACGAAAAAGGTGAAGGTCCACCCAACGGACGCCTCCAAGACAACGCTGATCACCAACGACCTCAGCCCCGCATAGGAAAGCGTGTTCATCGAATTCCTCCATGAGCGCTGGGAAATCTTTGTCTGGTGTCTTGTGGACATGCCAGGAGTTCCTAGGGAATTCGCCGAGCACGCACTCAATGTGTTTCCGGACACCAAGCCCGTCAAACAGTCCATCTAACGATTGTCCAAGCCACGAGCCGAAGACGTTAGAGTCGAAGTCAACAGAATGCTCGATGCCGACTTCATCCGAGATATCAAGGAGAGCGAGTGGCTAGCCAACACTGTGCTGATCCCTAAAAAGGATACGGACATCTTGCGGATGTGCATGGACTTCACGTCGCTCAACAAACATTGTCCCAAGGACCACTTCCCTCCACCACGGATCGATCAGATCATCGATTCAACTGCAGGTTGCGAGAAACTCTCCTTCCTCGATGCCTACTCAGGCTACAAACAGATCCGACTAAAGGTCGAAGACCAGGAAAAAACGATGTTCATCACATCGTTCGGAGTATTCTGCTACAACACCATGCCCTTCGGGCTAAAGAACACAGGTGCCACGTACCAGAGGTGCATGCAGGCATGCTTGAAAAGCCAGATTGGTCGCAACATCCAGGTCTATGTCGACGACATAGTCATCAAGACCAGAGAGGCCAAGACACTGATTGACGATCTCTACGAGAGTTCGACAACCTTGATCACTATAAGATCAAGCTGAACCCAGAAAAGTGCGCCTTCGGCATCCCATATGGCCAATTACTTGGGTACTTCATCTCCCAGCGAGGGATCGAGGCGAACCCGAAGAAAATACGGGCCATACTGACCATGGAGAAGCCAAAGAACCTCAAAGGTGTCCAGCTGCTAGCTGGGCGCATCGCAACACTGAGCAGATTCATCAGCTGCATGGGTGAGAAGGCCCTGCCTTTCTACCAGCTACTACGCAAAGCAAACAAATTCGAGTGGCACCCGAAGCAGACGACGCATTTGAAGACCTGAAGCGGCTGCTCTCCACCCCACCAGTTCTGGTCACGCCAAAGGAACGCGAGCCTCTACTGCCATACATCGCAGTCATGCACCAGGTGGTAAGCACCATACTTGTGGTCAAACAACCCGAAGAAGGCAAGACCCATGGGGTCCAACACCCAATCTACTACCTCAGCGAGGTACTGACCCCAACAAAGCAGAGGTACCCTCACTAGCAAAAGCTCGCCTACGGCGTATTCATGACGGCTCATCGGCTGAGCCACTCCTTCCAGGAGAACCAGATAATGGTTGTCAACGAGGCACCACTCTCCAACATCCTGAACAACCCCAAAGCCACGGGACGCGTAGCCCTGTGGGGCATCAAGCTATCGCCTCTAGACATAGTCTACGAACGACATAAGGCCATCAAATCTCAGGTCCTCCCTGACTTCCTAGTTCACTGGATGGAGCTCCATCTTCCAGACACCCTGGACATGACGCAGTCATGGACGGTGCACTTCGACGGCTCCAAGCGAGAGGCTGGGGCAGGAGCTTGCATCATACTGACGTCCCCTCAAGGCGATAAGATGAAATACGTCCTTCGGATGAAATTTCGCACCTCCAACAACGAGGCCGAATACGAGGCCCTCATCCACGACATGAGGATGGCCAAGATCTGCAGCACATCGCGCGTAGTCATCTACGGTGACTCGAACCTCATCGTCCACCAAACGATGAACGAGTGTGATGCCCATGCCGCCAACATGATCGCGTACCGCGCACTCTACAACTCACTCGAAGGAGACTTTGTCGGCTGCGAGCTTTGGCATGTTGGAAGGGAAAGCAACGAGGAGGCCGATAGACTCGCCAACATCGGATCCACCTGCGCACGGGTGCCACCAGGTGTGTTCCTCGAACAAATCTGTGTACCCTCTATCAAAAGGAAATTCCCCAAGGGATCACCCGAAGAAGCAGAGCACTCGGGGGCTACGCTACCCGAAGGACAGAAAGGGCCCGAAAAGCCCGACACGGAGGTCGAGTTGGTCAGCCTGATGCAGGTCATGGAAATCGAATAAACATGGACATAGTCGTACCTTCGGTACCTGATAAACATGGAACTGCCTGATGACCCGACAGATGCCCAACGCATATCTCATCGATCCAAGGCCTTCACCATAATCAATGGCGAGTTGTACAAGCGCAGTATCTCAGTTGTACTCCAAAGGTGCGTCACCATCGGTGACGGCAAAACCATCCTCCAAGACATCCACGAGGGCATCTGCGGTCATCATGCAGGCAGTCGCGCCCTCGTCGCCAAAGCTTTACGAGCTGGATTCTACTGGCCAACGGCCATGAACGATGCCAAGGACATCATCCAAAGGTGCAACGGCTGCTAAAGCTTTGTGGACAAGCCACATGCATTAGGATCAGAGCTCAGGCCCATACCACTGGCATGGCCCTTCGCCCAATGGGGCCTGGACATGATTGACAAACTGCCCAAATCTTCAAAACGAGGCCACGTCTACCTCCTAGTCATAGTCGACAAGTTCATCAAGTGGATCGAGGCCATGCCCGTCACCAACCAAAAGGGAAAACGGCCATCAATTTCTTTGAGTCCATAGTCTACAGGTTCGGCGTGCCTCACAGCATCATCACGGACAACGGCTCAAACTTCATCTCCAAAGAATTCCAGGACTTCTGCGAAGGCCTTGGCATCAACATATCATATGCCTCCATGGCGCACCCGCAGACCAACGGGCGGGTCGAAAAGGCCAATGGTCTCGTAGGCGGTGGCATCAAGAAACGCCTACTCAGCCCACTCGAACGACTTGCGGGAGCCTAGGCAGAAGAGCTACCCTCCGTCCTTTGGAGCTTGCGTACAACGCCAAACAGCTCAACTGGTTACATGCCATTCTTCATGGTGCACGGAGCCGAAGCCGTGCTACCTGCAGAAGTACGCCACAAAGCCCCATGGGTCATTTCTTATAGCGAAGCCGAATCATCGGCCGCACTCGAAGACGCCGTCGACACACTCGACGAAGCACGAGGCATCTCCGCGGCTCGCTCAGCGATCTACCAGCAGAGCCTTCGCAACTACCATAGCCGACGGCTACGCCTAAGGTCCTTCGTCGAAGGAGACCTCGTCCTACAACTCAAGCAAGAGCGGCCGAAGAAGCTAGAGTCACCATGTGAGGGACCCTACATCGTGACCGAAGTCATCCTAGGTGGCGCCTACCGCCTCAAGGACGTCAAGTCAGGAGTCGCATACTCCAACCCATGGAATGTCGCACAACTGCGACGCTTCTACCCCTAGCTATCTCTTTACTTTCAATAAGGCTACTCAGCCAAGGCTACTCAGCCGAACAATGTACCTCCTTGATACGATATGAATAAAAGCTAAGTCCCTAGTCCGAAAATTTTCTTTTACCTTGCATTACTTTTCGCTATAACATGCTCGAGGGCTATGCCTCACCTCACGACTTCGTCAACTGAGAATAACGCATGCAACCTGAGTAGCTGACCACGTCAGGCTAACGAAAAGGACATGCACACAACAAGAGCACTACGTGCTAACACAAATAAACTTTACAAGTAAAAGGCATAACAAGCCCACTCGAATATATACAAGTTTTACATCTATATTTTTACAGGATCTACCTATTCTGAAGAATCATGTGCGCCCGATGCTCAAAGAGATCCACGATCTCTTCAGCATACTGCCTAACAGCAGCATAATGCGGGCGCATGTCCCAGAGGATACCGTCTGGTCGAAGGGGCGTCCCATTAGCCACAGCCGCGAGGTCGACATCAGGGAAATGCAGCCGAACAAGTGAAAGGACAGCCTTCACCCCCGCAACCAGCTAGTGCCGCACCAACTCCCTCACGTGACCCACGTCTCGAAACTTCGATAGCAAACCCCAAAGAGTGGAAGGTGCCTCGTCCAGGGGGAACATGACGTACAGAATCGACGCCAGGGATGTTTTCGCCTGCTTCAGCACCCGCGAAACCTGATGCACACGATCCTGCACTGTTGCAAGGACTATGGCCCAGTCATGGTCCATCCAGAAGAAGCCGCCAGCTTCCAAGTACTGTTGGGTCAAACAATTGATCCGAACTGCAACATGCTCCTTCTCCTCCCCTGGGACAAGGTTGGCACCTGCAGAAAACTCAGAGTAAGGAGACATGCAAACAAGGCGCATCCGAAGACGAGCAGCAGCTCAAGAAAACTCACATTGCAGTTGCTCGCTCAACTGTCGTAGCTCCCCCATCAGATACTCCTCCCTAGCGGTAGCTCGCTCATCCTTCAACTTCCACACATCCACGTGGCCTCGAACGCCAAGGACCTCCTTCTCCAGGCTACAGACACGGTCACGAAGAAAAACAAGTTGCGATGCATCATCCAAAGATGGTCGCGGCTGAGGGACAGTCGAAGTATCCATGGGAACCTCACCCTAAGGCCCCTAAAGAACAACAAACAAGGGTATGAAAATCACACACATCTTTGGTGACAGCTCGAAAATAACTTATATACATCAAAACCCACTGCGTGGCACAAGGAGAAATTGTTCATCAGCAAAAGATTACAACAACAGAAGAAGAGAAGTTATCCTAGCTATAACAGATTTAGGCGCCCGCATCTGGGGTTGCCTCGGAGCCAGATTGCCTGATCCTGGCTTCTCCCTGCTGCTTCGCCACATAGTCCGCCAGCAGGTCGATAAGCTTCGGACCATAACGCTTACAGCGAGAGTCGAAGAGAGCAAAGGCTACCTCAGAGCCGTCTGGAGCTATTCGCATCTAGGAGGTGATGTGCGGAAGATCCAGCTCCGCTCCAGATGCCATAGCCATGGCCAGACCCATGGAGGCGTCGATGCCCTTCTGCTTGCGCTTGTAGGCCACAGGGGCATCCTCTGACAGCGCATCCGCCAGAGCATCGACATCCTCAAGGGCATCGCCCTTGGGAACGATCTCCTTATAGAAACACCGGAGCACCAAGGGAGCCAGCAGTAGTGCTGCAGCGATCTTCGACCATTGTGGTGGCATCATCCAGAGCGCTCCCATGCTCCAAGACACTACGATCAAACGCGATGCCTGAGGCATCTAGTGAAAATAAGAACATGCAGGAGTCGAATTAGGACATGAAGAAAATTAGTCGAAAATCCAAAATACCAAATTGCATGCAAGACACTTACCGAAGAAAGCCTTGGCAGTAGCCATTAGCTTCTCAGCCACCTCCTTCTCGCGCGCAGCCGCAATAGTTGCGAGCTGCTCCTCGCGATCCGAAGCCTCCCGCTGCAGGCGCTCCTTGGCCTCAGCAGCATCAGCCAACTCCTTTTGCAGGCGCTCCTTAGCCTCCACAACATCAGCAGCCTACTTCTCTGCTCGACCG
The DNA here is from genome assembly GCA_916181665.1 of Avena sativa. NCBI lineage: Eukaryota > Viridiplantae > Streptophyta > Magnoliopsida > Poales > Poaceae > Avena > Avena sativa. Next base: position 295,821,914 of record OV702296.1, read on the forward strand.
AGGATCTTTTTGAGAGCGTCCAGCCAGCGAAGGGCCGCATTATTTTCATCTGCAAAGCATCAAGAACACATATGGGCAACACAAGCTACATTCATGCAACAGACGAAACAGACAAGAACAAGCAAGACAAATACCTCGAAGCTGCTGCATGCTAGCCTCCAGTGCCAGATGCTACTGGATGAGAAGGTTTGTGCTATGCACAAAGGGATGCAAGAAGAAACAGAGGAAAACAATCAAAAAAGCATCATAACAAGGGCTCGGGGGCTGCGCCCCGAAAAGAGCAAAACATTCAACAAAGCGACCCGAAAAGGGCTCGGGGCTCCCCCTAGGACAATAAAGGAAAGTAACTTATGTGCTCAGACGGAGACTTCGAAGGTCCAGGTGCGGTCTTCTGGGTAACGACTACTCGATCCTCCTGCAAAGAGGGGTTCGGAGCATCGCCCCCAGAGTTTGCCACCGTCTGAGAGGGAGGGGCCATCGGCTTCGACTCCCCTACGGCCTCCTAAGCGCCCTCACTAAGAGAGCCCTCCAAGGAGTGGCTGCAAGGAAAATATTGATAAAGGCAAGAAGAAAAGGTGCACACGCAAAGTACAGAACAAAATAATCCAAAAACTACTTACGAGTCAATGACACTCAAATTGAAGACGGGCGGCGCCTTCTCCTTCTTCTTCTTCTTCTTCTTCTTAGCCGGTGGCTGCGGCAACACTGCCCGCAGAGGCACAGCCGGGAACGGTGCGAAAGAAGCGCCGCATCCTCGCCGTGGCGCACAAGGAAGGATGGGTCCCTAGGCGTTGGCGGAGACAAAGCATCCGAAGATTAACTCTGACTCTGTGAGCGCTTTCGGGTCCGCCCCTCGCTCGGCTCGCCAGCGGAAGTTCGGACTTGGAGTCCACAACCTCGTTGTCGGGCGCAACCGGAAACTTTTCAGGCAGCGGGGGCACCATGCCAGCCACCTTGAGCTCCTACACAAAGATGAAATCAAATATCAGTACAAGCAATCATAAGGAAAAGCACTCAAAAAAGGTGCAACGCGCATGTCAAATCTACACCTGGGGAACTGGTTTCGTGGCACTGGAGGGGGCGTCAACGACTTCCCCGGAAGGTCCTCGGACTTGTACTTCAACAGTGGCTGAAGAACTCTATCGAGGTCGCCTCAGGACAACTCCTCGGCTGAGACCCTCGTCGGGTCATTGCGGCCAGTGTCAAGGAACATCGGAGCTCCCTCGCCTGGAGCGGCTGCACCCGATGTTTGAGGAAGGTGCGGATGATATCCACACCATTGACCTCCTTGCCCGCATCCATCTTGAGCGCCTCCACCCGACGGTAGAGCTCCTCCACCTCCGCCACCTCGCCCTCCAGGATGTGGTTCTTCCAAGACCGCTTCGGGACAATCTCCTAGGAGGAGTCGAAGGGATCAAGGCCAAAGTATTGCCCGTCCACTGTGGAGTCACGGATATACAATCACTTCTTTCACCAGTATTGGACGGACTCAGACATAGAAAAGGAAAAGAAAAGAACAGTAGATCGGATGGAAATGACGCAGCCGCCAAGCGGGTAGACCCCGCCGGTGCCGGACTGCCTCTTCACGGAATAGAGCTTCCGGAAGAGACCAAAGTGTGGCTCGATACAGAGCCAGCACTCGCAAAAGGTAATGAAGCAGGCGATGTGGAGAAGAGAATTGGGCGAAAGATGGTGGAGTTGGATGCCATAGAAAAACAAGAGTCCACGAAGAAAATCATGGACTAGGAGTGAGAGGCCGCGAAGAACGAAAGCGACAAACATCACCCGAAACCCTATGGGTGTGGGGGGGAATTACCTCGTCGTCTGGAAGCATCGTCGCCTCCTTGTCCTACGGGATCAATCCAGCATGATGCAGCTTGCGCAGGTCAACCGTGCGCGCCTCTGTGCGCCTCCAGTTATCGTCGGTGATGCGCGAAGCACCGGCAACCTTCTTGCCGGCGGTGGAACTTAAACCCGCTCCGACGGACGTCTTCTTCGACTTCACCATCGCGGAGCATCGACGACGGCGGTGCGCGCGCAGAAATGAAGAGGGGAAAGATCGGAGAACGTCCAATGCGCGCAAGGAAGAGCTCATGAAAATGGAGGCAGTGGAGAAAGAAAATGGCAAAGGGTGAAAACAAATCACTGTTTTCCCCACTGTTATAAGGATGAGGACGATGAGCAGGAAACGCTAGGGACAGATCTAACCACCCACGTGTCAACACAGCAGCGAACCGTCGCTCGCACGCCGTCCACTTTGCACAGAAATCGAGGAGACGCCATAATTCTCGCCATGTCGCGCATGACTAGTCAACTTCAAGTCAAAAAGTGGGACCCACGTTCGTCCTGTTGCGTCACCTTTGGCGCCGCAGACGGTTGAGGTCACCGATCGTCAGCAATGACGTCATCAAAAAGCACGCTAGCAATGGCTGGATATCTTCGGATAGAAATCAAGTACTTATTTGAATATACGATTCGAACAACTACTTGGGGGCTACTCCTATCAGAAGCGCTGGCCGCGCACCCGAAAGAAGATTGAAGAACAACAGCTCTCGAACTTTGAATCCTACGTCAAGCCTACGACTCCACTAAGGACTCGGGGGCTACTCCCATAGGGAAGACTGATCAAGCATCCGAAAAAATTGTGTCCTACAGACCTGAAGCTCAACCAACTAAACTAAAGTCTCTGCTCGAGCCTACAACTCGAACAGACACTCGGGGGCTTCTCCCATAGGGAGTGTTGGTCGCGCACCCTATGAAACCTTCGACTGCGATCCTTCAAATCAAAAATGCAAAAATATTTCCAGCAACTTTGCCCAAATCAACGCTAAGAGAGAAGCATTCTCCTTGGTCACCCGAAACACCTCTGCGGTGATAATATTTCGGATGTTATGTCTGCGATGCAAAGATAAGACCTGGAAATATAGTCTGATGGCCTGGTAACACACCTAACTATGCTCTGCCAGTAAAATACCGTGTTAATAGACACGAGGAAAATCTCGACGGACGCGTTGGGTACATCACTCGAAAACTACTGGGATTCGACTCCTGTAAGACCTCAACAACCTGAGTCGAATTGCTCCAGCACCCGTTCAAGATTCGAGTCCGGGGACTCGAGTTTGAAGAAGATCGTGTTGTTTTGTCCTAAGACAGTTAACTGACCCTGATCCGCCAGGAGAGTCAGGCACATGCATCAATAATCCCTATGAACTAAAATCATTCTTTCTCTTATACATAGGACCAACAGCACCCGAGAGATTGAAGAGTCCTCGGCCGAATCTGCGATTCGACTGAGCACTCAGGGGCTACTGACATGGTTATACCCTACGGGTATACGATATTAGTATACCTGGTCCAGCTCAAGTAAGGACCACAAGAACATATGCGGCCTGTGGAGACTGTCTGGTGGCCCAAGCCAATGACTCCTTCAGATCCTTGGAGAGCAAGACTAGAGTAGATAGAATTTCAAAGGGGCAACCCCTAATCTATAACCGACTTGACCTATGCCCGGTACATGCATATCTATATAAAGGCAAGGAGGGCATGGCGAGGAGGGCATCTCAACTCACCGCATACACACCTCACGCCAGATTGCATCTGCGCACCCCTGTACTTTTCGGTTCCGCCGTAATCAAGAGAAGACAAGCAGGAGTAGGGTTTTCCCTCCGGGGCCTGAACCTGGGTAAATCTCGTGTCCCCGTGTTGCTTGTTTGCTAACCGTTCTGTGATCTCCAGCATCCCCATCTTCTCCAAAACCCAAGTCCATAACAATGGGCATTGACGAGATCGAACCTCGTCAACATGATTGCAGTACTGAACTTTTATTGCCCAATCATATATTTGAGTTTGGTATGTATTTTCAAAGTGTATTACCTATTATTATGTTGAACGTGCAAACCCTAAGGTGATAGTTAGGGAAAACAATGAGAATATATGATAGTTTGAGGATATTGGGTGTTCATGAAGTGTTAATGCTTTGTTCCGGTCTATTCTAAAAGGTAGATATTAATTGCCTATATTACCAAGTTGTCCCCAGTGAAATGGGCAGGCCTAACAAAAGATATTATGCAAACTTACATGCATGATTATGTTTGGAGCACACACATACACACAAACTGAATTAGAGAAAATTGCCATGTTAAATATGATACATTATATGATGGATATCATTCATATAACACCCCGATATCACCTCATGCCTGCGTTTTAGCCACTAAAAGTTTCACAACATTACTTTTGGTGAAAACTAGAAAACTGCTGCTTTATTTACTGCTTTGTTTTACCAATCTAAATCAACTACCATAAATCACCACTTTCTTTGCAAGTTTATTGATATAGAGGTGTAATTGAGAGTGACGTCTCAATTGATAAAGTCTTATTGGTATTCTTGTGTTCCCCTTAAGTCAAACTATAAATTTGGGTAATACTTTCCATCAAAGATTTCAGCGATCCCCTATACTTGTGTGTATCACTATGCACACAAATGGGATAAAAATAAGATTAAAAACATTCATGTGTAAAATGGCCTGATAGTGATAGTAATTGTGGGTAGTACATCCTCAGCTACTAGATCCCCTAAAACCATAGGTGACAATAGTCTCTTGGTCCAACCGTCATACCACGAAACTACGGGTTACAACGATTATTAAGTAGAATAGAACAAAGCCATAAGATCCGTGATGTTACTGTTTATCCCAAGTGGATAACTAAGCAAATTTGATACTCTCCATTTGTAGCACTAGGGTTTTGCGTGTCATACGTCGTTCCCCACTCATCTCACATCACAACTTGATCAGTCTGTGGGGTCTTCGGTACCTACATACGAGTCCTGTAATCGAGGTAGATAGAAGATAACAAAGCTCCTATTCAACCAGCACACAATAATCCCATAGAATTAGATGCACATAGACGCTGCAAGGGTTCACCCCAATCCACAGCCCGTGAGGACTATTCACTCATAATAATAAGATCAACAATATGAATCATTGGCAAAATAATTAGATTGAAATCAAATATTCTTACAATGGTCGCCAATTCGCAAGAAGATCTCTACTACAACATAATGGCTATGGCTATGGAGGTAGGAGATGGAGGTGATGAACTATGGTGGTGTGGATCTCCTGCGGTGTGTGGTGGATGAGATTTGAATGATGAATGGGTTATGTGGAGGTTGTAGGGTGTGTCTCTCCTCGAATGATCTTGCCTCCTTCACATAAGTAACTTAGTTTGACCTAAGGACGGCACCGGTGTGCAATACGGGCGGACGGTACATGCGGGAATCACCCTTACCGATGCTCATTACACCTCCTTGAAACGGATTTTCGCCCTTGGTTGACTTTGTTGTGTTTGTAATGACATATTCTTCAGTAATTGCTCCTGATCTCATCATAAAATCATGATTTTCTGCACATCACGAATCAAGAGAAGAATTTGCACATCTTTACAATAATTAGTCATTAGTAGCAAGGCTAAAGAGTTATTTAGTCAATTTCTTGACTTAAAATAAGATTTAAATGTGGATAAAGATGGCTAATTTTGACAGCCATGAACGAGCCATTATCAGGTTTATTGATAAGCAAAAAACTGGCCAAAATTGTAGGAAAACTATATGTGGGCTACCAAATAAAGTGTCAAACTTGACCCAAGCCAAATCTGGTTGCATGCACCATTCAGACGGCCAAGTAGGAAAAATAGGAAATTTTGCTGCGAGCAAACACGCCCCATCTGTATCTTTGGGACACTTGACATACCACACGGCCTTTGTCGCGTTGTCACTCAAATGCAATGATATATCTAGATATTGTTACCAAGTACTTTTGAGTTGCCCAACTCGAATCATGAAACCATCCCATTGCTATCAATGGAATGGATGCAACTGAATCCCATCTATGTGTCTCACCTTTGTATCTCTACTTGTTTAGTATTTGTTGTTATCAAAACAGTGAAGACAATTGCGGGTAAATGGTCTAGCATGGGTGTTGGAACAAAGAATTGTACCGTTGAATTTTGTATGGAACCCATGCCATAATGTTTCACGTACAAATGTATCACTATTCTTGATTGGATCTCGGACTAACAAGGCTGGGTACACTAAAAACGAAGTAGGACATGCACCCATGTCGGCATGCTAGGATACATAAGATTTCGTATATCCCGTCATCACTGCCACTGTCAATCTCACTGACGTAGTCCTCATATCTAAGGGGAACCTTCGGCAAGATGGTTGGGTCAATATGATGCTAAGTGACTAAGCCTCGAGCATTGTCAATGCTCTGGTAGAAAATCCTAGCAAAGGAGTTCCACCGGTTTTTGATAAGGTTAGCTGTCTGAAACCGTTGATTCTGATTTGTCCCCTCCAATTAGAACATGCGGCTGATGCTGTCACTAAGTTGCGAGGATGTGGATGACTTCTGAAAAGAAGCTAAGCGACTACATCGATTGGTGGTTTGCTTGTTGTTATTTCGCTTTGAGTGAAGCTCGTAGGATTTGCCAATGTCATTTCTAAAAACACAAGATTGTAAATCTAGAGAAGGGAACAAATTAAAGGAGATTTGGACCATTGATGTTCTTAAGCTAGGGGATTACTAGGGAGTGGGACTGCGCGGTCAATGTAGGGTTGCACGGGGAGAGGAAGAAGCGAGGTCGATAGGGGGTGGCGCCATCACGAAGAGGGGAGTGGTCTGGTCAAGAGCAACACGACGACGAAGAGGGGAACAATCCGATCAAGAGCAGCGGTGCTGAGAAGAGAGGAATGGTCCGGTCGAGAGTGGCGATGCTAAAAAGAGAGGAACAGACCGGTGGAGAGCAGTGGAGAAGAGGAGTAACTCCACGAGGCTGGATCTGATGCTGGAGGTGGGTGGTGCGGATTCAACTTAGGGTTCGATGCCAGCAAGCTTTAGGTGACTGGGAATTTTGTTCGGATAAGGTTGACTAGTTGACCCTTATACACTTTCGCGAACCAATTTTATGGACCCACAAGGATAACACGCAGATAGGTACTTAACTTGTGAATAAGAAAATAACAAGCATAATACAAAGAGATTAATTAAACATACTTGTTAAATAATTCAAAAAATTACTAAAACATTAATTCAAGCCGTCAGTGGCAACATGCCAACTTCGATGCCACTAGTAGGAAAAGGCTTCTAGTAGTCATTTTACTAGTGACACGCAAAAATAGAAGGCACCACCACTGCTAGGAAAAATGCTAGTGGCCTTCGGAAAGGACCGAATACTACTACTAAAACGAAGTCATGGCGTTTGGGTAAAGACCAACTCCACCGCTAGAAGGTGGGCCCTGCATATGCAGCCGGGACAAACCTAGTCATGGTGTTTAAGAAAATTAAACGCTCCTAATAGCGTCCCTATTGATAGCGTTCTGGTATTTGCAAATGTGCAAAATTTGAGAACATGCCCTTGACAAAAAAGATGCAGAATATGTTTCAAACGTATATCATTTGCTTCATTCAGATAAGCCGTTTAGGAATAATTGACAGAAAAACAGTGTGCATTATTGAAAAGTTTGGGAGGATTTTATATATATATATATATATATATATATAACAGCGTAAAAATATGTTGGGTGCAAAATAGCTATTCTGCACCCTGGGTGTCGAATAGGGTTTCTATGGGTGGCGCTATTTGACACCAGGGTGTAGAATAGTTATTCTACACCCACACTCTATCTTTAGAACCGTATATTATTTTTACGTCACGTAAATTTTGTATTACTTCGTAAGTCGAGAAGAACATAATAAAATTTAGAAATAACATAATTTTTCTTGTTTACATGCCGTAAAAAAATTCAACGTAAAAGACATATTTTTAGTGTTTTTTACACTATAATGACTCATAAACTTTATTTTTGTGTCAATTTTTTTGGTTATGGTGAATATATGAACATAATTATTCGTATACAAAACATAATTTTTTAAATCTAACAGCGTAAAAATATGTTGGGTGCAAAATAACTATTCTGCACCCTGGGTGTCGAATAGAGTTTCTATATATATATGAACTCAAGAAAGATCTAGGGGTCTCGTGAGCCGACAGCAGGCGAGTCAAGGGGCGATACTCCTCTCCCCAACACTAGGAGGCGCCTCCCTGCTTCCCTCCCCGCGCCGCTGCCACCGCTGGCCACCGGCCAGGTAGTGGTGTGGCTTCCTAGCGCTCTTTCGCACGTTTATATGGCTCATCGCGTTGCCTTTGCTCCCTGTGGTGGCTATCGCAGGCGAGATAGCTAGGTGGGCGTGGTGTTGGAGGAAAGGCTCTTGTTTCTTGAACAATAATTAAAGTTGTTGTCACACTCACATAAGAAGGCTCCTCCCAAAATGAAAAAAAAAACATAAAAGGAAATTTTCTCCACGCAGCCGAGGAAACAAGTAAACTAAGAACCTATTAACAAAGAGTAATAGAAAAACCAAGTAAGAAACCGTCGGCATGGGGCGACATGGCAGGATAGGAAATGATTGTGCAACCCGTTCTTCTAGTTCCTGAGGAAACTAAATCTTATTAAGAAGTCCATTATTTAAATCTTACTTAGGATAATCCTTATGCCATATCCAATAATGAGTAAGAAGATGCGGCATTATTATGATTCGAACACACCCTACGGCTTAATCGAGCACTACCAATTAGGTAGAGAGAAACCGATCACGGACAAAACACGCACACACATGAACCTCCCTTATCCTTGAAATCACAATACCCACCATCAACGCCAATATAACGGCAATACACAACGCAAGCTTCAGATTCACGACAATAGACACCGAGGGGACGTGAATATTCGCACGGACGCCCTGCTCCAACCATGTCTATGCAAAAGAAATGTTTTATTAAATGATGTAAAGAAACAAAAACACTAAGCAAAAAATAGGAGTATCCTACATATATTAAAAAGCTAGTGCCATATACATTTGCTCCTTACCTCCAGCTATGATTAGTGCGATCATCAAGATGGATGTGACAAAAACAGTGGTGCTTCTTGCCATGGTGAACGCTTGGGTTGAATGCCGTTTATCTTGACATGTATTTATAGGACAAGAAAGGTGAACTATCTATTGTGCTTGTGAGTATGAAAGGTTTAGCACATTGTGCCGTATCAATCAAAGTTATTAATTGTTGAAGATGGGAATTGATTTGGACCAGATCAAACTAGTGCATTGTATCCGTTTGAAGTACTCATACCTTATAATTAAATGAGACAAATTGGTACTCCATTAGCGTATATATATTCCTGGCAGTATTTTAATTCCTTAGAGAATCCATACATTAGATGTGACTACATTGATTGTAGAAGATAGGAAATGATGATTTGGATCCGACCAAGCTAATGCCCCGGTAATCTTTATGGAGCATATAAGGCATGTACAATTAAGGGATGTCATGCCTTCTCTTAGCTCTCCACATCATCTAGAGAAGACAATATCTGCAAATTATACAGTGCATTATCTCTTATTTCCACCTCTAACAATTAATAAAAAAATAACTATTTTTAGTAAAAAATTGATTTGTTAAGTGAAGACATATGGTACACCAAGAAAATAGACTTTTCTTATTTTTAAAAGATCATCCCTAAACTAAGAGAAGACAACCTTCTCTTTCTTGCTTCCCTTTCTTCCAACTAAACGAAAATCCAACGTGGTGACCATAAGAAAGACTAACATCACCCCATTGTACATGCCTCTTATAATTTAGTGAGACAAATAGTAACTCCATTAATGTAGACCTAGCGATATATTCCTTAGAGAGCCCATGCCATTAGTTGTTCAAGATTGCATTTAGTATCGGTTTATATTGTATGCATTTTCTATTTTAACTAGGTAGAAGTATGTTGTGTGCTTTTTTTGAACCAGAGAGATTTATTCAGCTATAACAGAACCTGGTTGATCAGCTAACAAGCTAACCACCAGAAAGTCAGGAGTAAAATTTATACATTCGATCCGGATTTACGGATGTAGTATACTAGCTTTTTCCCTAAAGACCTAGGTTTAATCGAACCTTGAAAAGCAATGATAAAAGGAAATAAAAAGCACACGTCTACAAGACTTTGTTTCTTTGTTTTAACTTAGTTTACCGGACTAATCTAGTTTACTTCATGACTGGTTGAATCAATGGATGACGATAGGCCGGGGTTGAAGATCCATGTACAACTGCACATCATATGAGATAAAAGATAATAATAAGCATAGTCATGTGTAATATTTGAATGGAGATAATATCTTATGGGCAACACATCCTAATATATTAGAGCCCCTGTGATGCAGCGGGCATAAAAATAGTCTTTTAATCCAACCGAGTGCATATCGAAGCAACAGGCTACAAACGATTATTAAGTATAAAACACAGATCAAAGTATTAAGTGGTGATGTTGTTGTGATCCCGAATGAGTCGCTAAGTGAAAACCGTACTATCCTTCTGTCACTGAGGTTCCTATAAGATCGCCTCTAGCCAAGTATCTCACCTCAAGCCTTTATCAATCTATAGGATCTTGGGTACTTATAAATCCACAGATCGAGACAAGAGACAAAGAAACAAAAGATACAAATCTCAATTACAAACAAAATACAATACTTCCATGATTAGCTGCACATAATTGATGCGAGGTTTCTCCCTAACCCGTAGCCCGTGAGGACTACTCACTCATAACGAATAGATCTAGGATATAAAACATTGTGCAAAATACTTATATTGAAATCGAACATTCTTACAATGATCGCCAAATCACAAGGAGATCTAAAGTACAAAGTAGTGGCTATGGCTAAAGGAGGGGATGGATGATGGAATGGATAAACAATGGATGAACGATGGCATGAATATCCTTTGGTGGTGTTGTGATGTAATCTAAGAATGGTGGCCCCCTGGCTGGCGGCTGGATCCTCAAAATATATAGGTGTCTTCACGAAAGTCATAGGATTTGACGAGACAAAGCCGCCGCCACCTAGTACGAACGGACGGTACGGGCAGACCCCGATCGCACCTGTGGTCGTTACACGTACTGACGCCTGGAAATTGCTTCCCAATTACTTGACCGTGTGGACTTACTCAAAATCCTTTATTATGACTCCTGATTTCGCATTAAAAGCTGTGATTTCCTGCACAACATAATTAAAAGCAAGGTTTTGCATATCTTTGCATTTATTAGTCATTAGTGGCAAGGATTGAGGGTTTCTTGTCAATTTCTTGACTAAAACAATGTTTAAATGCGGTGGAAGATGGCAAATTTTGGAGCCATTAACTTCCCCAAAGCTCAAACCTTGATTGCTCTCGAGCAATAAGAAACAAAAGAACTATAAGGAATTCAGTGTTTAAACTTGAAACAACGAGAATGAGAATCACTTACGGTTGGTAGTCATATGTGCTTAGCACTTCATTCATTTGCGAGGCTTATCGAAGTTAGAGAGATGACAAGTGTACTATACAAGCTTCGGTAAGTCAAGACAATCAAAGTAAAGTTTAATATTAGTATAAATAACTAGAAGTGTAGCAATCAATCCAATTCTTCTAGTTAACTCTCAGCTTGCCAAGGAACACTGGGATGTTTAAATAGCATAATTAAGTAAGAGAGTTTCATGTCCTGAGTAGTATAACAATGAAGCACATCAATAAATCAAGTCTATCAAAAACACTTCTAATCCAATCATTGTCTTTCAAGAAAAATTCGTAGGGTAGTAATGAGACCATGCCAAGGACTTGTTATGTGGATCTTCATAGATATTTTTTTTATTTTATTCTTTGAAGGATTGCTAGTTTTTTCTTTTCCAAGTGCTCGCACAAACTTTGAGAGTACCAATACTTTTACAAATACATTGACACGTATGCCAATCATGTCATCAACTCATAGCCTAAATCCGGTTTTATACCATAGATCATTTAGAAAGCAGCGGAGTTGTTGGCATCGCAAAGGTGTGCACTAAAAACATAAAACAAAATTTTCTTTTTTTCATGATCTAGTACTGATATTTGTGAGATTCGACACATTTTTGATGGTTTCTATCGATGGTTTTCGCTTGGATTTGATGGTTTTCTAGCTTTACCTAATGCTAATACTTCGATAGCAAAGCAAACTTGGTTTTTAATGTGTGTTTCAGGTTCTGAACATCAATAGAGGGATTTAATAGAAAAAAACACAATATTCAGATGAAAACAAGCAAGTCTCTTTTTGAAAGCAATCGAGGGGAGTTTACTGAATATTTAACGAGGAACTATACATCGGGAATATTTCTCCGGTCGTATAGTTCCCGCCGTATAGCTGACATCTTCTTTGTCTTATTAAAAGGGACAACTTTCGTGAAGAGGCCGAGGATGAAAACAGAACACACGAGCCGCCATCCCATCCAGAAGAGATAAAGAAGAGATCTGAAGAAGAAGGGGAAGACGTTCCTCATATCGCTCCACGATCTTCGATCTCCCAGCCACCACACCTCCATAGCCATGACTTGTACTTGAGAGAGAGAGAGAGATTCACCTTGCAAGATTAGGGTTTGAGATTCTTCTTCCTATCTTGAATTATATTGGATTTATTTCTATTTCTTATTGTGGATCTCCACAGTAATATCAAGAAGAACTTCCTTTATTTAATTATATCGATGACGCTTTCTTCTCTCATGTGTGAGTAAGTTCCCTTGGGCGTGGGAGATGTAGGGGATTGGTGAGATGTGATGTGCCTATATAATTTCCATTACGTTTGTGATTGATTTTAATTACCATATTATGTGTGCTTGACTATCTATGGGATGCTTAATGCATGTTGTCCAATCAAGGGCCCAGACAACATGATGCTTTGTTCGACATAGATAGAATCTTGTTCGCTAGCAGACCGGCGACCCTCGAGTGACATGGGGATATCAATGGGAAACTAGTTTGACTCGCGGATCACGAGGAGCCACTGATGACCCACAAGTATAGGGGTGTATCATAGTACTTTCGATAAATATAAGTGTCCATCCCAACAAGGACCAGAAGGTGTTGACAAGTGGTTTGGATCAGGAATTCTCTGTAAATAGTTAGCAAACGGATTTTTAGGTTTTTTGATAATGCAAAGAAATAAAGTGCAAGTAAATAAAGACACTAACAATAATTGCAGCAAGTGGCCCAATCCTTTCTTCAGCAAAGGACAAGTCCATTGTATTACTTATGATGACCAAACATTCTCGAGGACACATGGGAATATTGTCAAGTGCTTTCACTTCATATAGTTGATTAATCTTCTTTGGTTGGATAAGTATTGTGTGGGTGAACCTACGCTAATTTACTGACCTTACTTGGACTAATACATACTTGTGATTATACCCCTTGCAAGACGACGCAACTACAAGAAAATAATTAAGATAAAAACCTAACCACGGCATTAAACTCTGAGATCCTACACTCCCTTGTGCAAAGGTTTCCTAACGGGGGTTCAGATTTCTGTCACTCCGGCAACCCACAATTAGTATCCAAATACACAATGCATTCCCCTGGCCCATAAATGGTGAAATATCATGTAGTCTATGTTCACATGACACCACTAGAAGAATAACACCACAACTTAAATATCAAACCATTGAACATTACTTCAACACAATTCCACTACTAACAACATGACTTCTCCATGTCCTCAAGAACTAAACGAACTACTCACGAGACATTATATGGATCAAGATCAGAGATGAAATAATGATAAGTAACAAACTAAACATGAACAATAATTCAATGGTTCCACTCAATAGCATCAACTACAAAAGTAATCAACACCGGGAAAGTTTCCCCTAAAAACTATGCAAGATTCAACTCAATTGTTACAGCGGGATGGAGTAGTCGTGATGGTGCTGGTGGAGATGATGGTGTTGATGATGATGATGATCCCGATGAAGTCTAGCTTGATGACGGTGTTGATGCCGATGATCTCCCCTCTCTGGGAAGGAATTTCCTCGGTAGAAATCTGGCTGCCGGAGAGCTCTTTCTCTCTCTATAGTTTATGCCCCGTAGAGGCGACGGAATATTTCTGTGATCGTTCCCCGAGTATTAGGGTTTTGGGGGATGATATAGGCGAAAGGGTGACGCCAGAGGTAGGCCGGGGTGGCCACACCACCTGGTGGCACGGCCTAGGGGGGCACGCCAGGGGGTGGTGTGGGCCCCCTGTGGCCCATCTTCACTTCCCGTTCTGGCTTCCTTCGTCTTCTGAAAAAATAGGGACTTCCATATATTTTCTGGAATTTTCTAATCTTTGCGAATATTGCATCTAGACACCGCTTTTTTCATCAGAATCCTGACTCCGGCAGTTCATCCTCCAAAAGTCATCCAACATGCAAAGATAGATGAAATAACATAAGTATCACCTCTTAATATGAAATATATCAATGAATAGCAGTAAATTATGATATAGAATAGTGATGCCAAATGGACGTATCAACTCCCCCCAAGCTTAGACCTCGCTTGTCCCCAGGAGAAAACTGAGCTCAGTAAACATGACCATAGGTTTATGGAGTGAAGTGTTGATAAAAAGAATACGGGCAAGAAGCATCACATTCATTAGTACACAAATCATAATAGAAAGCAACTCACCATTATATAACTTAACTTGCAACGAGTATGGAAGTCACAATAAATATGCATAAAGACAATCATAATTGGTAATGGCAAACTTTGTTCTTAGTCAAAGAACAGTTGACAAATCGTACTTGGTTTTCAAGCAAAGTTTTTGTAATGAAGTTTATAACAGGAATACTTTTGCTCAAACATAAAGGGCTTTTCACAGCGATAGCTTTCAAAGTAATATTCATTTAGATAAGAGCAATGTGCAAAACAAGGAAGATAAGAAACATGATTGAATAAATCATCATATGAATGATTGAATCACAACAACTCAAATGCTTTCTGGAGAAAGAAAGGAATAGGTTTACCGACTCAACTAAGAAGTAAAAGATAGGCCCTTCGCAGAGGGAAGCAGGGATTTCAAGTTCCATAAAGATCTTCCAAAAGATTATGGTACTTACTAGCTTTGAGCTCTCATTGCCCCTATCATAAGCATCTTGAGGTGATTAAGGTTAAAGTGAACAAATATGGAGTATATTTTTGAGTTCAAGAAAGTTTTACATAGAACGTTTTTTTCAAAAATTACGAAAAAATTCCCAAGCCATTTTTCTGCATAGAGGATCCAGCCTACCAAAGGACACTGCCAAAAAGTGAACATGGGCCAAGAAAGACCAGGTGGCATGCCTAGTAAGGGTTGACACGCCCCCTCCCTTGTGGGCCCCCCAGGTGGAGTTAGGTGGCCTCCAACCTCCCAGGTTCTTCATTTCCTCTCAGAATCAGACAAGGTACCACTCGAAAAAATTCCCTCTGCTCCCTTGCTTCCCATTTCTCGATCTCCAAGTTTTGGCAGCCATTTTAAAATTCCTTTGGAGGGATTGCTTATTAGTATGTGACTCCTCCACTCATCCAAGTTATTTTTGATATGATGCTTTATATTGTGAGAAAAATGCTGCTCTTGGTGCTACATCTCATGCATTAAAATCCATGGATTTGAAGCTTTCTAGTGGAAATGATTTATAGTAATGCTTAGTAGAAACTTTCTAGAGCATCTCTAAGTGATTATAACTTGATACATCTAATTTCTTAGTAATTTTTTTCTTAGTGCTACAAGGTCTCATCCACCATGAACAAGGGCAAAAGCCTCATGAGGAGTTTAAGACCAAGGAGAGGCTCAAGGGCCTTACCGAATTATGATGAAGAGCAAGAATGGGAAGATGAGATGATATTTAAGGCAGAGGCCTTGAAGGTGAAGGCCACCAAATGGCCTGACCCCGATGCACTGAAAGCACTATCCATAGAATAAGATTTTACTTATTTCTTGCAGAAAACCAAGCTAGAGGAATTTAGAAGACATCCTCAGCCGGCCTACTATGAGCTGATCAGTGAGTTCTTAGCCACCTTTAGGTTTGTACAAACCAAAGGGAAGGTAAGCATGCAAGGTAAAGAAACTCCCAACACTTTTGATGTGAGGTTTGTCATGAAGGGTCAAAGGTTGATCATACCCTTAGAGGAATTTTGTAAGGCCATACATGTAACAAATGAGGGAAAATGGGAAGCTGTTCTTACAGATTCTGATGAGATCCTCCATTAATTTTGGAGGAGTATAAGTGTAGATGTGCCAGAGGATATCCATAGAGGAAAGTTCACTCATATTCAGCACCCTGCATTAAGATGTTTTGCATTGTTTCTTGTTAGAGGATTTCTTGCTAGGAAGGGCTCAACATGATGCACTAGCCCCATAATTTATTTATTAAAATGTGCTAAGGAAGGTGTAGCTCCTGAATATAACTTAGGTGTGATTATTGCTAGAACCTTGTCATATGATGTAAAACATAATGGCACCAAACCTCTTCATGCTGGAGCAATAGCCATATTAGTTTTTGAATACCTTAAGAATGAAAGAAAATTTGAATACATGGGAACTCTGATTCCGGGGCCTATTATTTTGGACATTAATATGTTGGTTCGCATGGGGATATTAAGAGAATATGGCATGGGTCACATGATGTATCAATATATGGTTAACTGTGGTAGGTTGGATCCACTTTGCTTCCTCATATTGACTATTTTGACAGGTTGAGAGGAAAGTGGACAGCCCCTTCTAACGAGTATGCATGGGGGAGGCTGTTGAACCGCCTTCACCAGCAATATGGGAGGATTATCCTCAACCTCCAGCACATGCCACATGGGGTGGCATGCCTGCAGCACCTAATTATCACGTCAGAGAAGGTTCCTCTTCTCAACAGAAGAACAAGGACGCGCCGCCGCAGTGGCCATCATGGGAGCAGTAGCCACCATATTACGGAGATGGAAAATACGGTTGGGGGAACGATCCCAACTATCCGGGTTACTAGCTTTCACCAAATCTTGGGGGAGTATGATTTCCTCTCTTCCTTTACATTGTATGATTTCCTCTCTTCCTTTTCATTATATATGCCATGCTAGAATTGTTTAAGTTATGTGAGTTATAGTTTTAGCAAAACTCAAAAAACTCAAAAAGATTTGACTTTTCAGGCTTATGCATGTTGTTTACTTTCAGTAAATCCTAAAACCCAAAAATATTTTGCTTGTTTATGTAGTTTGCTTGACATTAAGTTGATTTCTTTTGTTATCTAAAACTAAAAAACACAAAAAATATTTTCGTTTTTGAAATCGAATCGTAGAAGGAGTTGTAGAAATTTGTATGATGTTATTCACTGTTTTATTTTTCATTTTATATATGTAACTCCGGTTAGGCTGAAATTTATACAGAAAATGTAACTTTTCATCCCCCCACACACAAAAAGTGGCAAAAATTCCTGGGATGTTTAAGTAGGGAAATATTGTGCTGCATCACTATAGTAATTTGTTGATAGATTTCGATTTTGAACACTAAAGGTGGCTAGTTGACTTGTAAATGATCCCTAATTCAATGATATGATAAAATATGGATCACATCCACTATAAACCACCAGGTTTATGAGAAGTGATTGATGGAAAAGCTTGTAGTAATGTTTTTGAAATTGATAAAAATGAAGTCCGGAATGAACCAAGCTATATTTATTTGTTTTATTTCAACATATATGACCATATTGTCCAGTTCAAGATTGGAGAGGAAGAACAGCAATGATGAAGCAATGTGTATGAATTGATTAAAGAGGTATGACTATGTTGCTGTACTTATGCATGCAAGTTAACATTAGCAAATGCTTGAGCAAAGTTTCATCAATATTTAGGCAAGTGGTAATGAATTGTCAATTTTGTTGTGTCCCTTTGGCTATCTAATGAGGCAAATGAGATGCTATTAGGGAACATTATTTTAACTTTATTGCATGATAGTAACTCTAAACAAAAGTATATGCATCCCATTATGCTTGTTGATGTGGACGTGGCACATATTCAATGATGAATATTTATATTCTTATGTGACTTTGAAATATGGAGGTTGAGGCTTGTATGATAGTCTAGTATTTTAGATTGTGAATCTCATCATCGAATCATATGTTAGTGAGTTGATAGTATCTTTAGTTGACAACTAAGCCTTTTTGCTAGCCTTTAAACCAATTCCACCAACATGGCCATTGTTGTGTTGGTGGGCACCCCATCCTTTAAATCCCTATCCTGAAAAAAATGAAAAAATATCCCAATGAGTTGGCTCTTCTACGGAAGAAAACAGGCTGAAACTAAGAAGTGCCCACCAAGCAACGCAAAAATCAAGAGATGCTTATTCGTTCAAAGCTTATAATCAAAATGTTGATGCATTATGGATACAAAAATCCACTCAAAGCTGAATGAAGAAAAACTTGCAAGCCCAAAAAAGTGGCAACCAAAAACTCTTGCCACTCATGCAAAGGTGCGAGAAACATACAAAAAAGCACATATCATATTCGACTCCACCTGTTGTCAACTAAAGATACTAGTTACTTACTCATGTATGGGTCTTCTATGAGTGTTTAAATGTTGAAAGACTGGAAGGATATAGCGTCCCCAAAGTATTTAGTTCAGGATACAAGCATGATGAACTATTTGTCAACAATTGAAAGAATCAAATGCCTCAAGAACCTTACATATGATTCAATCAAATGCGATGTGAGAACGTTGTTCATTGCCACTATTAGGTAATCATGCTCAAATAGTGTTGCTATATATTATCTCCTTTGTACCATGTATAATGGATGCTTCGAAGTAGTAGAGATTATGCCACTACTTTTTCTAATAATAGTAGAATATTGCTTTACGCGTGTCACTACAATACTTTCGTACTCTCTGGGGAACTACTAACTCCGCTGTCCAACGAACAATCTAAATGTGGGAAACCACTTGATTTCGGCTATTGAGTTATGTAAACGTCTGTAGCTGTAATGCTATGACAGGTAAATTTTTAGTCTCCTCATGGTTTTACGTTCCAAGTGAAGTTGTAGTACTCCTCAGATCCACTATTTCTCAACAACTATCTATTGGCATGATCACAAGTGCACACCATAGTCCCAATTAACATGTTAAAAACAGTGGCATGATTTCTCTATGAAAGAGCTGAAGTTTTTGAAAAACAAGGAAAGGAAAAAGGTGCTTTGAGAGTCTTGAAATTTTGATGTGGGAGTAGATGAGTTATTATTAAATTAAATGTTCTTGGTGCCAACTTGAGTACTCTTAATCCATTAAATGAACAAGAAAATTTTCATCTCTCAACAAGAGAGAAACCAAAAACATTTGTTTCACTTTCCTAGCTAAACTTTTGACACTAGCTTGGGCATATGATTTATTTGCTAGCAAGATATACGTGGTTAGGAAGTGAACTCAGTGCAATCTTATGAATACTTGTATGATCATGTTTAAGGTTGCAGGAATTATGAAGAAAAGAATTTGACACCAAATTAAGCTTGTAAGTTATTTTATTTAAAGTCTTGAATCTCCACTATCCTTTCTTATTTCATTGTCACTTGATGACGAGCAACATCTAAGCTTGGGGGAGTTGATAGATGTGAGATTCGACACATTTTTGATGGTTTTTATCAATGGTTTACGTTTGGATTTGATGGTTTTCTAGCTTTACCTAACGCTAATACTTCGGTAGCAAAGAAAACTTGGTTTTTAATGTGTGTTTCAGGTTCTGAACATCAATAGAGGGATTAATAGCAAAAACATAATATTGAGACGAAAATAAGCAAGTCTCGTTTTGAAAGCAATCGAGGGGAGTTTACTGAAGCTTTAACGAGCAACTATACGGCGGGAATATTTCTCCGGCCATATAGTTCCTGCCATATAGTTGCCATCTCCTTCGTCTTATTAAAAGGTACAACTTTCGTGAGGAGGCCGAGGATGAAAACAGAACACACGAGTCGCCATCCCATCCAGAAGAGAGAAAGAAGATATCCCAAGAAGAAGGGGAAGACGTTCTTCATCTCGCTCCACGATCTTCGATCTCCCAGCCACCACACCTCCATAGCCATTACTTGTACTTGAGAGAGAGAGACAGATCTTCACCTTGCAAGATTAGGGTTTTAGATTATTCTTCCTGTCTTGAATTGTGTTGGATTTATTTCTATTTCTTATTGTGGATCTCCACAGTAATATCAAGAAGAACTTCCTTTATTTAATTATATCGATGATGCTTTCTTCTCTCATGTGTGAGTAAGTTCCCTTGGGCGTGGGAGATGTAGGGGATTGGTGAGATGTGATGTGCCTATATAATTTCTATTACGTTTGTGATTGATTTTAGTTACTATATTATGTGTGCTTGACTATCTGTGGGATGGTTAATGTCTGTTGTCCAATTAAGGACCTAGACAATATGATGCTTTGTTCTATATAGATAGAATCTTGTTTGCTGGCAGACCGGCGATCCTCGAGTGACGCGGGGATATCAATGGGAAACTAGTTTGACTCGAGGATCACGAGAAGCCACCGAGCTTATTGCATTAGTTCGATCCAAGGAGCTTAATTTTTAAGCAACCTGAAGGATCTTAATCGTCTAGTGACTGACCATGGTTGTGGTAAACAGGCTAGTAGGATTATTGAAGTTGGGATAAAATCTATCAAGAGGAGTTTCGGCTAATTATGGGTTGCTCGCCTACACACATACTTATAAGATTATAATTGTTACACTTATCACTCATCCACCTGGCACATTCACTATCACAATGAACTGAACCTCCCTACGTCTACTTTGTCATCTGCAGAAAACAACAAACAAATCATTCTTTACTTTTATGCTTTTTATTTCTGAAGTTTACATTTTATTTTTATTTAAATACTTTCGTTTAATCCAAAATATATTCTTATTTAAACACTTGCAGTAAATTCACTCGACGACCTATACAACTTCGGGTGTGACAGAGACTTCACCTATAAACACTTACCTTTGGGCTCTCTATGGGATCGACATCTTTACTTCGAAACTAGCTACAAACGATATGTGCACTTGCAGCCATCAAGTACCACGATTTGATCCATAAGGTTAGATTTGGCATGCATCACAATTACCACTAGACTTTATTTCAAACAAACAACTCTTTTCATAAGTGCCGTCAAGACTATCAGAATATCTATGGGGTTAAGTATCTTTAAGGATATACTCTCAAGACAATCATTCATCAAACAAGTCGTAAACTTTAGACTTTTTCTTATTGTACCATTTTGGCAATATTATTTCCAAGGCAAAACTCGATTAGCTAAAGGAACTAGAATAAGAGCTTCAACAACTAATCATCGTACTAATAAAAAGCTTAACTCTAACCATATTAAATTACTCCAACAAGCATGGCATCTTAGCAAATCAACCAACTAAAATAAACAATTCAAACTTTAAAAGTGGGAGACATAGGACATACCTCTCATAAGTGACTTCATGATTCTCTTCTTTATAGGGATGTGTTCCTTCAAAAACTCAAACACGATTACTCTCATAATAGTATTAAGCAAAGAGGCAAAGTGCAAATCCATATTTGTGAAAAAAAGAAAAATGGAAAATCTTCTTGTATTTTTGAGGATATGGATTAAAGAATAGAAAAAATCTTGCAACCAATAAAGTGTTTTAATAAAAGAAAAACAAAATCGAGCTAAAAATAAAAGGAAAAACGAAGTGTTGGAACCAACATGAATGTTTCAATGCTCCCAAGGAGCTGGAGTACAACCTCATTATTACACAAATAAATTTGTCGGAGAACACATCCCCAAGCTCAGGCTTTTGCAAGCCCCTTTGTTGCTCATTTCTATATAATTGCCATTAATTACCAAAACCACATATATGGGCACATATGCTCTTTCGATGGTGCAAAAAGAAATGCAAAACATAAATTGGATGAGACCATTGGTGCATATTTACATGCCAACACAGCCAAGTTAGTTCTTGAAGCTTTGGACGTTCCTCCAGCCAATCATGCTTCCACCGCAACCAGACTCAGTCACACGGAGATGGACTGCCTCTAGAGTATACTCCATGGCATCAACATACGGATGTCAGGTTGTGGTGCAAGTGTCCCTCCCCTTTCGCTCATCCAAGATATGGAGAGCACATGCAAAACAAAAGTGTTGCTTCTTTGCCTCACTGGTACTGCATGGGAGGATTTTCACGGTGGATAACCTTCCGATTTGATGTTAGGCGCATGATCCTATATGGTGCAACACATAATGTTGGATTGTAGCTTTATAACGATGGTTAGAGAAATGATCTTCGGATGTATTGTGGACATTGGCATGTCACCCCCTCCTGCTGGCCAAAATATCAACATTTGGTGGGAAAATACAATCACAGCCTTGCCAAAGGAGAAAAGGTGGGAAACCAGTTGTGCAATCATAAACTCCGTGTGGGGAGCATGGAAGGAAACAAATAGGAGGATCTTTAGAAATACAACCATGTTGCCAGAGGGGTGGCGACATTGGTAAGAGAGGAGATTGCCCAAGCGGCATATGCGTATACCCAAGACCTAGGAGATGTTGTGGGATGATCTGCTTGTTCTTGCTGATCTCTTTTTCTCTCCTTTTTTGGATTTCATGCTATGTACATGGAAACCTGGAATTTACTCTCTAATCTAATCGGATTGCACTTCGAATGCCTTAAACCCAAAAAAACGTGATAAAACACACATGTTATATATGGGAAATAGCTCGCATGCATGTGTGAGCCGTTGCTAGTTTGCATGCATGTGCTAGCTTGCATGTGTACTTGCATGTACTAGCTAGATTTCCCATATATATATATATATATGAAAAATAGTGAGCTATCTAGGATGCTACCTGTGCATACTAATCCAACCATTGGATATTCTATAGAAAGCATGAAGTTGAGCAGCAGGAGCACAAAATATCTAATGGAAAACATCACCCCCGTTACATCAAAAGCATTTTTTGCATGCATTGCTAGTACATGAAAGTACCACACACAAGCTAGCATATGCATGCAAACTAGCAACAGCTCATGTATGCATGCAAGCTAGCAATACTAATAGACCATTGAACCAGCTAAAATTTAAGCATGCAAGCTAGCAATACATTCAGACTATTGAACCGGCCAAAATTTCAGCATGCATTCTAGCACTACACGTAGACCATTGAAAAGACAAATTTTCAAGTATTTAAGTTAGCACTACACGTAGTCCATTAAACAGACCAATATTTGAGCAAATCAATCAAACAATTTCGCTAGCACACGGCGGTTCATATAGACATAGTACTAGTTATCATCTAGACGTAGAGAATCGAATAGAAAAAACACACATCCTTTGTTTATATGGAGTAGAGCATAGTACTAGTTATCATCTAGACACATAGAATCGAATAGTACTAGTTTCGGCTAACCCAAGTTATTTTTGCTTACCGATTCAACCGCTCAACTAGAGCAACCTCTATCTTGCTGTTGATTTTAACTTGGTTACATCATAGGAGTGATTGAAAAAAAAGTTTCCGCATGACTGCTTGTTTCCTATAGTCTGAGTGTGTGTGGTAGTTAAAATTCTACTACGCTCGTTCTTACAAATCTTCTATCTAGCTGATATGCAATCTTTTTCTTCACTGCCATCAGATTTTTTGTTGATTTGTTTTGTGCGATGTCGTCACCGTGCCGCTGGTCCGCAGCCCGCGCACCAACGCCTTATACTACGTGGCGCTCACCGGCATCTCGCCTGTCCATCCTGCTGACTTCCTTCGCCATGGACAACGCGGGGTCGGGTGGCGTCATCGTGGACTCCGGCACGGCGGTGACGCGGCTCCAGTCCGCAGCCTACTCCGCCCTCCGCGACGCCTTCGTGCAGGGCACCCAGTCCCTGCCGCGCACCTCCAGCGTCTACCTCTTCGACACCTGCTACGACCTGTCGGGCCAGGTGAGGGCGAGCATGAAGGTGCCGGCCGTGTTGCCGCGGTTCGAGGCCGGCGGGGAGCTGAGGCTGCTGGCAAAGAACTACATGATCTCGGTGGACGGGTCCAGCATCTACTGCCTGGCCTTAGCGCGCACCAGTGGCGTCGTGTCCATCATCGGGAACGTGTAGCAGCAGGGGGTGATTAGTGTGTGGTAATTAAGTGGAAATGTGGTGCTGTGTAGGGGAGACATAGCAGCGAGGCTTTGGGGAAAGGCAAAGGCACAATGATAGACATAGACAAGGAGTGCCAGCCTGTGCGTGTTTGATGGGTCTAGTGTAACTGTGTGGTGCACCTCTTATATTAAATTGATGCACTAGTCATCTAAACCATAAGTCCGAACTGATGGAAAGGGATATGCATGTATTATATTCTTAACACTCTCCCTCATGTCTAGGCTATTTTAGTCCTTAGCGTGGTTTTGGTGCATGCCGCAGAATCTTTTTTTCTATAAACTGCAGTCTTGAACTTAAGACCTTTTGGCTCTGATTCCATATTAAATTAATACACTAGCCATCTAAACCATAAGTCTGAACTGATGAAAAAAGCTAGACGTGTATTATATTCTTAACACCTCTCGTGGCTAGCAACGTACGGTTATTGGGTGCCATGGATCTCTCATCTGTGTGTATATGTGCTACTGCATCCTTTCCTTCGTGAACGAATTTGTTCATGTGTCGGTTAATCACCGTGTATTTTTTATACTATCTGAATTGAAGACTTCCGGTTCCTAGCTTGAAGCACATAAACCATATTAATCGAAGAGTTCTTTGGTTCTAGTGATCCCATGTCGTTGACGGCAACCAGAACCAGGGCGTCGTCGCGGCAGAAGCTTTTGCGGGCGCCCAGAAACATTGATCGACCTCAAGTTTGTCCTATTTATTCAGTCTGCCGGAATAAATTATACTCCCAATGTGGCCTTGTTTAATCGAGAAATATAACTTATTTTATAGGTATTTTATCTAATTTTTACACTTTACGTTTTGAGTTATACAAGCGAAACCACTGCTAGAGTTTAAGATGCTTTCGACCTGGCCTAAAAGAAATGTAAAGGATATATATACATGAAGCTGTTTTTGCGTTTAGTAGCAAACAATCTAGCGAAAACGGATGTGGAAAAAACTTCCGTGCTAACGAGAGGTACACACCGACGCGGTATAACATGCTTGTCATCATGGTCTACTCCCATGGCCGGTTTGATTGACAAAATTCATGTAGATTTTCTTGTTCGGTTGGATGCTTGATTCTTTTGTCCACCTAGCGTGTGCAGATGTCGTGGCCAAGTACAGCTAAGTACACCTACTCCATTGGCAAGTACAAACAACCTAGCACACATGCATGTCGCTCGGAAGTTGGTAGAAATTTTTGCAAACCGAAACCAAAATAGGAGAGCTGCTAGGGATTGGTGAAGACGAGGCACGCCAAAGGAGCAGTTTAGCGAATGATCTGGAATGTATATATAAAGGAACAAGTTTTGCGTTTTGTACTAAAAAAATATCTAGCGAAAACGGACGCGGAAAGCACCCTCGCGCTAAACGAGCCACACATGAAGATTTTGGCCAAAATTCGTGCAGCCCGGGACACATGATAGCCTGCTTGCTATCTTAGTCTACTCCCATGGTTGATTTTATTGTAAAAATTCATGTATGTTTCTATGTTCGGTTTGATGCTTAGCATGCACACATCTCATCAAAGTACAGCTAGTCAGGGTATAGTTTAGCAAATACAATTATCATACGCATGCATCCGAGTTTGTAGAAATTTTTGCAACAATAGGGATTGCTTGATATGCTAAAAAAAGACTGGTCATGCTATTCTACAAACGGCAATGACACCGTTAACTGCATGCAAGATTTTGGCTCTCTCTCTCATCTTGACAGCTAGTTCACGCACTTACTATATCCAACGTCAACGATTGTGTGCATTGGTAGCGTCCATGTAACCAAATCCACGTTGATGTATGTATATATGTATATGCAAGGTCCCCGTTTGGACGTGTTCATGCTCATTCGCCGCATTTACCCCTCCTAGGTTGGACTCCCGGCACCATCGCAGCCGTTGATTGTTTCAAGATTCGTGCAAAAAGTCCACCAGTCAAAGGGTTCCATATTTTTGCTTTTTAACACCACAACCCTAACCAGCGCCTGCCCCCTGCCAGTGACTCTCCCGAGATACCCCATCTCCTCCTCCCCTCGTCGGCCACCCACCTCCGTCGCCCCCCACCTCTCCTGCACCGTGCCTCCTCCATCGCCCCCATCTCGTCGCCCCCATCTCCGTCTCCCCACCTTGCCAACGACCAGCACGCCATCAGGTCGGCCGTCATCGGCCGTCGTCGACGGCAGCTCACCTCGAATCTGGGCCTGGATCTTTTTTTCTTGATATTTTGTTCAGAATTTCTGTGAGTTTTGGTTTAGAATTTTTTGTTTCAGATCCGGTTTCCTGTTGAATCTAGATGGTTGTTTTCAATTTTTGTTGAATCAGGAGAAGTTTCTAATATTCCCGTCAAGAGATGGTTGTTTTTAGGTTTATTTCATTATTCCTTGCAAATTTTTGTCAACTTTATTTCATTATTCTTGCAAAATTCTGTCCCCTAAGCTTGAATGCTTGTAATATATTCTAGGATTGAGGTTTTAATTATGTATGAACACTAGGTTGTATCTTATATGTATCTTGGTGCACGGAAAATCTACTATGAATCTGGAAGGAAATAGAGAAGGTTTTAATTTTAGTCTTCTAAAAAATGTGCATTGTGTTTGTTTCTTGGCAGAAACAAGTATGAAAGGTGTATACATCTTATGAATCTTGTATGAATCTTCCAAATCTGGGATGAGACATGAATATCATATGATAAAGGGGGTGTCTTGAAAAATATAATGTTAATTTTTTTTTATGAAATCAGATTACATAGTGTGTGAATCTTGTATGAAACATTCTTGGTATTAAACTTGGTTGATGCAGATTACAGAAAATCAATTTCTATATTGTTTAAAATATCTTGTATGGAACCATGTTGAATCATATAGATTTTGATGGATCTTGCATGAATTGTTCATGTTTCTCATGAATTTGGAAATATGTGATAAGAGTGCCTTGAAAAGTCCATGAATTTTATAGTTGCAAAATCCTTAATAAAATTTACCTTGAAAAAAATAATATAAAATTTACCTTGACAAAAATAATATGAATGTTCGTATGGCTATTTGAAAAAAATCTGTGAAAATATTTTGTAAAGATTCCTACATGTTAACAGATAAAGTTTGAAGAAAAATCTGTGAATTTCTTTTTATGAAACTATATTGTAACTAAAAATGAATAATTAATAAATTAAAAAATATATTTTTTGTATGTAACAAGTGGAGAGACAAACAACGACGAAATATGTGTAAAACTTGAAAACACTAGGGCCTGAGAAGCAAATCTGTAATAGGCTCAAGAAGTGAGGTGAGAGGGTTGTTCTCTAAAAAAAACTAGCACAAATCTCCAACAAATAGACGGCAGAGATGGTGCCAGGGGCCCAACCTAGGGGGATTGCATTGTCCATTCGCCGCATTGCATTTTTGGTGGATCGCATGTGTAATCAAACGGAGAAGAAGAAGTAGCACACCTGAGAAGGGATTTTGTGCACATTGTCTCCCTTTATTTTTAAATTTTTTAAAATTTTAAAATCTCACGCTTCTATGTCTTAAAAAGTTATGGCGTTAAAAACAGGAGGAGCGTACTCAAAAAGGTCCGGTTAGAATAACTTTATATTCTGAGAGATATGAAAAAGGAAAATATTGACAGTAAATAGTAATAAAAATAGTATATCTTTTTGTTATTTTTTATCTTTTTTCATTTTTCTAAAATATAACTATTTTTTAACAGAACTTTTTGCGTACACTACTCCTATATATAACTTGTTGAAAATATAAGCAATAATTCATATGTTTTAATCCGAATAATAAATTGATAAAGAATAATCATACAAATGGTACTAAAACCAATTATGCAGATCAACAAAGTAGATGAACAGATTACATCTATAGGAGATAAATCTATCACATCTACACCAAACGCTAGAATAAATAACTCTAGCATAATTCGAAAAGGACAGTTGAGAATCACATACAGTGTAGGCTGAATAGCAGCCGCAGTGGTCACAGCAATGCCGCCCATGTTGAGGTTGTCGAAGAGGTCGCTGACGTCCGGGAAGAAGTCGTCGTTCGGAAACTCGCCATCGGACGACGTCGTGGTTGCCAGTAGTCGCGCTTGAGCGCTCCCCAAAAACCTGATCGCCCCTCACCCCTACAGGTTCACGAGAGGCGGGGTTCCGGAGGCCTACTGTTCTGATCTGTGGTGCACGCCGCAAGCCGGGATGGGAAAGACGAAAGCGGCGGCGCAAGGTTCTGCAAGAAGGTGCGTATGTGGATTGATTCGACGATTAGGTTTACCGCAGATGCTTATATAGTGCAGGTTAGGAAAATCGTGGGGCTCAGCTCACGTTCGAGTCGATAACAGTCCACGTCCATAAAAACTGGAAACGGCTGTAATTAACGCGTCCGTTAATGACTTATAATCAGTTTTCCCCACCAGCAAAATAAAGTTCGGCTCGACGAGATTCCCGTAACCCGCGGCGCGCGCGTCGTGACGAGGCGAGGCGGGCGGCGTCGGAGGAGGAATGCGCGAGGGCTTCTCTCCTTGTCACACCTTAGTGAGTGATGCAACACTCTACTATATAAGGTGGTCCAACTCTCTTTCAACTAGCAATGTAGGACTAAACTTTAGCACCACTAGCACAGTCATATGTTGCAATATACAAGTGGGACAAAGAGAATTTCAGAATTTGTCTAATGGGCTAGCATCCCAAAACTCATCAAATTCCAACATCCTCCACAAAGTCTCATTGGCACATCACATCACTTTTATTTCAGAACATTGTTTTATATACCGGTGTATAGTGGAGACTGTTAAGTTGAACTTCCACGTTAAACTTCATGCTACACGAGCTAGCAACTTGAATAGTGGACTATGCCTTGAACTATAAGTTTTCTGTGCGCTAGTTTCACACAAAATCTAGACCGATACAGGGCTTCCCTCGGCTTCCCCGCGGTTTGGAGCTTATGCGTCATACTCCAGGGCCTTTCATGAGTTTATTAGAGAGCACTCAACTCTCATGGACTGCGACGTTTGACAGTCAGACTCATATATGTGTGTTCCTCAAGAGATGTTCTGCAGGACAACATCTCCGCTTATAAAAATCCACTTGGAACACAGTAAGATAAATATCAACCTGCCATGCAGATTAAGAGAGTATTGCATCTTTATGGAGATGTAAATATAATATGGGTATACTGTCCTCTCAGCTGACCAACATCTTGTCTCCCAGCTCTAATTCACGGGATCTCCGATCACATAGAGTGGGTTGTCACTGGGATCAACTCATAGCGTGGGTCTCAAACCCATCTCCCTCGATGCATTATCTATCGCATTGCGTGATAAACCCTTTGTGAAGGGATCTGTCAGGTTTTTAGATGTTTGGATATAATCCAACGCAATAACTCTGGAGTTTCTCAGTTTCCTGACAGATTTCAATCTCCTCTTCACATGCCTTGATGACTTCATATTATCCTTAGAACCGTTTACTTTGATGATTACAGTTTGATTATCACAGTTCATCGGGATGGCGGGTATTGGTTTTTAAACCACAGGTAAGTCCATCAAGAGCTCATGAAGCCACTCTGCTTCAACAGTGGTTGTGTCTAATGTTGTGAGTTCTGCTTCCATTGTTGACCTCGTTAATATGGTCTTCCTGCAAGACTTCTAGGAAACAGCGCCACCACCAAGTGTAAACAAATAACCACTTGTGGTCTTAATCTCATCAGCATCAGATATCTAGTTTGAATCACTATAACCTTCAAGTACCCGTGGATACCCAGTATAGTGAATACCATAACTTGCAGTGTCTTTCAAATAGCGCAAAACTCTTTCAAGAGCATGCCAATGATCATCTCCAGGATTTGACACAAATCGACTTAGTTTGCTTACAACAAAGGAGATGTCAGGCCTAGTAGCGCTGGCTAAATCCATGAGCGAGCCAATAATTTGAGAATATCTCAATTGATCTTTAGCAAACCTTTGATTCTTTTGAAGTAGCACACTCGGATCATAAGTCATTAGAGAAGAATTGCAGTCGCTATACCCGAAGCGACTCAATATCTTTTCCACATAGTGAGACAGAAGCAGTGTAATCCCACCATTGTCATCCTTGAGTAGCTTGATGTTTAATATTACATCAGCCACTCCCAAGTCCTTCATCTCAAAGCAGCGAGATAGGAACTCTTTGACCTCCTCTATAACAGCGAGGTTGGTCCCAAATATCAATATGTCATCAACGTAGAGACACATAATAACTCCCTCGCCCCCACCATGGCGATAGTACACACATTTGGCAGCTTCATTTACAACAAAGCCTTCAGCAGTTAAAGTTCTTTCAAACTTCTCGTGGCGCTGCTTAGGAGCTTGCTTAAGACCATACAAAGACTTCACTAACTTACACACCTTTCCTTCTTGACCATCTACTACAAATCCGTCAGGCTGCTCCATATAAATTTCCTCATCTAGCTCTCCATTTAGAAAAGTTGTCTTAACGTCCATTTGATGAACGAGAAGACCATGTGAGGCAGCCAAGGAAAGTAGTACTCGAATAGTGGTTAATCTGGCTATAGGTGAGTAGGTATCGAAGAAGTATTCACCTTCCTTTTGGGTATAACCCTTAGCCACAAGACGTGCCTTGTACTTTTCAATAGTACCATCAGGTCTAAGCATTTTCTTGAACACCCACTTACATCCTACAGTTTTGCACTCATAAGGACGATCAGTGACTTCCCAAGTACCATTAGCTAAGATGGAGTCCATCTTGCTTCGGACAGCTTCCTTCCAGTAGTCAGCATCTTGAGATGCATAAGCTTCTGAAATGGAAGTGGGAGTATCATCCACAAGGTACATAATGAAATCATCACCAAATGACTTTGCAGTCCTTTGTCTCTTGCTCCTTTTGGGAGCTCCATTGTCATCCTCCACAAGATCATCAGAGTGTTCTATCGGCTTAGTGGGTTTAGGAATTATAGAAAATTCCTGACTAGATGAACTAGTCATCTCCTGATTTGATGAGCTAGACATACCTTTCATAGGAAAGATGTCCTCAAAAAAAATCGCATCATTCGACTCCATAATTGTACCAACATGCATGTCGGATGCCTCGGATTTTATTATCAAAAATCTATAGCCAATGCTATGAAAAGCATATCCTAGAAAAACACAATCCACGGTTTTTGGTCCAAGCTTTCGCTTCTTGGGTATTGGAATATTGACTTTCGCCAAACAACCCCAAGTTCATAAGTAAGAGAGTTTAAGACTTTTCTTTTCCCATTCCTCAAATGGAGTCATGGTTTTATTCTTTACAGGAACACGGTTTAGGACATGACACGCGGTTATTAGCGCCTCCCCCCACCATTCCTTGGAAAGACCCGATGTATCTAACATGGCGTTAACCAAATCAGTTAGAGTGCGGTTCTTCCTTTCGGCCACCCCATTTGACTGAGGTGAGTAGGGAGGCGTCCTCTCATGTATAATACCATGTTCCATACAGAATAAATCAAATTCGTTTGAAAAGTACTCTCCACCATGATCCGACCTTAGCCGTTTGATTTTAAGATCAAGTTGGTTTTCTGCCTCAGCTTTATAGATTTTGAAGTAGTTCAAAGCTTCATCTTTATATTTCAGAAGATAAACATAGCAGTATCTAGTGGATTCATCAATCAACGTCATAAAGTATCTTTTTCCACCTTTTGTCAATACACCATTCATCTCACAAAGATCTGAATGTATAAGTTCTAGCGGTGCTAAGTTTCTTGGTTCCGCAGTCGTATGAGACTTGCGGGGGTTGCTTTGCTTGTACACAAACTTGGCACTTAGAACCTTTGACAGTGGTAAATTTCGGAATTAAACTCATATTGTCTAGACGCGTCATGCAACCAAAGTTAATATGACAGAGTCGTGAATGCCAAACATTAGACTCATTATCATTGCAAACATGATTAATAACTTTAGTACATGAGTCTGACAAAGACAAGCGGAACAGACCTCCGCACTCATAACCCTTTCCAACAAATTGTACATACTTAGAAATTATAACTTTATTGGACTCAAAAACCAACTTAAAGCCATCTCTACATAAAAGCGATCCACTGACGAGATTCTTATTGATGGAGGGAACGTGCTGCACATTCTTCAGTTGTACGGTCTTCCCCAAAGTAAACTTCAGATTTACCGTACCAACACCATGAACAGAAGCACATGAGCCATTTTCCATCAGCACGGAAGAGGTCCTTGAGACCTGATAAGAGGAAAATATGGAAATATCAGAACATACATGTGTATTAGCACTCGTGTCTATCCACCAATCAGGAGAATGACATACTGAAAGGATAGTAGGTAAAATACCGTACCTAGCATCCTTCATCTCAGTATCGCTAATAACAACATTAACGGCCTTGCCGCTGTTTCCATGTTGATGCTTATCAAAGCGATTAGGGCAGCTAGGAGCCCAATGATCAGGATCACCACAGACGTGGCAAGAGTCTTTCCTCTTATCATTTTTCTTCTTGAAGTTGGTTGAGTGCGTGGCCTTGTTCTTGCCATCAAACTTCCCCTTTCCTTCAGTTTTGTTCTTATTCTTGAACTTGTGGGATCGAAAGTTTTTCCTCTGCACCAAATTGGCAGCAGAACCTCCCTCAAATCCTCGAGCAGTTTTGTCTTTTTCTCTCGCCTTCTCTTCCACATGAAGATACCCAATGAGATTCATAACGGAAAACTCTTGTCTCTTAAGTTTCAGAGAAGTAGCAAAGTTCCTCCACGAGGGAGGAAGCTTGGCAATGATGCCATCGGCCACAAATTTGTCTGGTAAGAAACACTTGAACTGCTCAAATTCTTTGGCAAGTGATTGTATCTCATGAGCTTGCTCAACGACGGAGCGCTCATCAACCATCTTGTAGTCATAGAATTGCTCCATGACATACAACTCAGTGCCAGCGTTCGAGACCCCAAACTTGGTCTCGAGCGCTTCCCACACGTCCTTGCCTTTATCAAATGACATATACGGGTCAACAATGTTGTCTCCAAGAACACTGAACAAAGTCGCCATAAACATGGTATCGGCTTTCTTAAAGGTTGCTTCCTGCTCAGCAGAAAGATCTCCTTCAGGCTTGCCAAGAGTGACGCTATAGCAGTTTAGGTTTTCAAACCAGAGAACTGCTCTCTTGCGCCATCTCTTATAGTGCATGCCATCAAAAGGAGGCGGCCTAGTAGCCGCGGCTACACCGGTGGAATTCAGTTGCCTATAATCAGGTTTTTGGATTGTTAAAAATATAATCAATAAATCATATGTTTTAATCCGAATAATAAATTGATAAAGCATGATCATTCAAACGGTACTAAAACAAATTATGCAGATCAACAAAGTAGATGAACAGATTACATCTATAAGAGATAAACC
Source organism: Avena sativa (assembly GCA_916181665.1). Lineage (NCBI taxonomy): Eukaryota > Viridiplantae > Streptophyta > Magnoliopsida > Poales > Poaceae > Avena > Avena sativa. Next base: position 295,855,293 of record OV702296.1, read on the forward strand.
TATCACATCTACACCAAACGCTAGAACAAAGAATTCTAGCATAATCCTAAAAAGACAGTTGTAGCAGCGGTCGTAGCAGCCGCATCGGTCGTAGCAGCGTCGCCCATGTTGAGGTTGTCGAAGAGGTCATTGACGTCCGGAGTCGTCGTTCGGGAACTCGTCGTCGGACAACGTCGTGGTTGCCAGTAGTCGCGCTTGAGCGCTCCCAAAAACCTGATCGCCCTCACCCGTACAGGTTTACGAGAGGCGGGGTTCCGAAGGCCTAGTGTCCCGATCTGCGGTGCATGCCGCAAGCCGGAATGGGGAAAATGAAAGCAGCGGCGCAAGATTCTGGAAGCAGGTGCGTGTGTGGATTGATTCGACGATTAGGTTTAGCGCAAGCGCTTATATAGTGCAGGTTAGGAAGATCGTGGGGCTCAGCCCACGTCCGAGTCGGTAACAGTGCACGTCCATAAAAACTGGAAACGGCTGTAATTAACGCATCCGTTAATGACTCATAATCAGTTTTTCCAACCAGCAAAATAAAGCCCGCAACTCGCGGCATGCGTGCGCGTCGCGACGTGGCGTGGAGAGACGGGCGGCGTCGGAGGAGGAGTGCGTAAGGGCTTCTCTCCTTGTCACACCTTAGTGAGTGGTGCAACACTCTACTATATAAGGTGGTTCAACTCCCCTTCAACTAGCAATGTAGGACTAAACTTTAGCATCACTAACACAGCCATATGCTGTCATATACAAGTGGGCCAAAGAGAATTTCAGAATTTATCTAATGGGCCAGCAGCCCAAAACTTATCAAATTCCAACATAACTATCTATATATTTAATGCCATAACTTTCGAAGACATACACGTTGAGGTTCTAAAATTTTCAAAAATCTAAAATTGAAGAGAGGTGTCCATGTGCCATAGACACTTTCCCCAGCACACCTTAAATTCTTCATGTCACACTCGAGCTAGTTGTGCTTTCTCTTAGGTAGGTAGGAGCGAGCTAATTGTGGTTTCTCCGTGCATTTAAGCAAGAATCATCGATTTCCCTTCCGACTATAAATGTCGATCCACCGGCCGTGAGAGTTACATATGTTCGAGTATAGAGATCTAAAAAAAATACATGTTCGGGTAGTTGCCACGCCCGACGCACGTCGCTCCACGATAGCCAAGATCTGCTCGATCCGTGCCCCTTTATATAACTCCGCCAGTTGATCCGTGTAAGGGACTACTAGCTTCACTCTCCTCCCGTGATCACCCGTCGTCGTGCTACCGACCTCTCCCACCCTCGCGTGCACGCAAGCGCGCAGATGGACGCAGACGCCGACTCCGAGGACACCTCACCGCTGCACATCGTCGTCTTCCCGTGGCTCGCCTTCGGCCACCTGCTCCCCTTCCTCGACCTCGCGGAGCGCCTGGCGGACCGCGGCCACCGCGTCTCCTTCGTCTCCACGCCGCGCAACATCAGCAGGCTCCCGCCGGTCAGCCCCGCCGTCGCGCCGCTCGTCGACTTGGTGTCGCTGCCGCTTCCTCGCGTGGACGGTCTCCCCGAGGGAGCCGAGGCCACCACCGACCTACCGCCCGGCAAGTACGAGCTCCTCCAGAAGGCCGCCGACGGCCTCGCCGCGCCGTTCTCCGCCTTCCTCGACGCCTTCGGCAAGAAGCCGGACTGGGTCATCCTCGACACGTTCCACCACCTGCCGGCCGCCGCCGCCCTCGACCGTAAGGTGCCGTCCGTGATGCTCATAGTGTTCTCCGCCGCCACGTCTGTCCTCTACGGCGTGCCGCGCGTGTCCAGGGTGGTGCACGACCTCGAGCTCGGGGCGTCGCTGGTCCAGCGCTTCATGTTTACCTACGAGACGTGCAAGATCATCGCCCAACGGTGTTGCGTGGAGCTGGAGCCAGATTCCGTACCGCTCCTACCCAAGATCTTCGGCAAGCCGGTCTCCCCTGTCGGCCTACTGCCGCCACCTTTTGCAGGGAGTCGCAGCCTCAGGACGAACGGGGCGGCGGCCAAACAGGGCGACGCACTCGTGTCATGGCTCGACCGGCAGCCGGCAAAGTCCGTCGTCTACGTCGCGCTGGGGAGCGAAGCCCCGCTAAGCACGGAGCAAGTGCACGAGATGGCTCACGGCCTGGAGCTCGCCGGGGTGCACTTCCTCTGGGCTCTCAGGAAACCCAGCGGCGTCCCTGACGACGCAGACATCCTTCCTCCCGGCTTCGAGGAGCGCACCCATGGCCGCGGGCTCGTCACAATGGGCCTGGTTCCCCAGACCAGGATACTGGCGCACGCAGCCGTGTGCGCGTTCCTCACGCACTGTGGGTGGAGCTCCACCATAGAGGGGATGCAGTACGGGCATCCACTCATCATGCTGCCGTTCTTCGGAGATCAAGGGCCAAATGCTCTGCTCATGGAATCAAAAGGGTCAGGAGTGTTGGTGACACGGGATGCAAAAGATGGGTCGTTTGACAGGACAGGCGTCGCCGCGGCGGTTCGCGGCGTGGCGGTGGAGGAAGAGGGTAGAATGGTATTTGCAACCAACGCCAAGAAGTTACAAGAGCTTGTTGCCGACACTAGATGCCATGAAAGGTGCATCGATGAGTTCATCCACCAATTGAGATGTTATAAGGAGTGACGACTTCTAAAAATAATTATGCATTGGAGGTATATAGTGTGCCATATTTCCAAACCGTCCACTAGCTTTCATGTGCAACCGTTTTCGGAAATCGCCACTCATTATAAGACCTCGTTTGTTTGATGAGTCCATGAATGCACCTCTCGTACCATGTAGTGTCCACAGCAAGCTCTTGTAACTTCTCGGCGTTGGCTGCAAATACCATTCTACCCTCTTTCTCCACCGCCACGGTTCGAACCTAAAATATATTTCCCTGCTCATGGCAAATAAATATATTTATTTTCCTATATATGTATTTTTTATACAGTTGTGTCATTTGTTCTTGATGAGTTTGTGGCAGGCCAAGGGCTCAGAAACCCCTTGTGTGTCCATGTTAGAAGAGTGTATATATAATCTTGAGAGTGCGAACATGGAGGCTCGCGCGTGAGAGAGAGAGAAGGATGTATCGCTCCGCACTTACTATCCGGGCTATGACGTTTCACAGAGCCTGGATTTTACTTCCAAGAATAAATATCTTTCAACGCTATTCTCCCCCACAATTATTTCCTAGTGTTAACTCCCCTCTAAGGGCAGCCACAGCGTTGTCATCGCCATATTTGACACAACTAGCAATTTGGCATCAAGGTGATATTTGGCATGAGCTCCACAACGTTGTCATAGCTAAATACATGTACTATGGGTCCCAACAGTGAATAAAACCATTGGCATTGATAGAGAAATAATATTCTATAGGAAGGAAGGAATTTGGCGTCGGAGCAAGTTCTTGCTCAGGTTCCCACTTTTTCTGGATTTGGAACTACCTTCACAATATAGGAAACTAATTCTAAAAGCTAAAATGCCAATATAAAACTACTTTTGGCTACACATTGTGGCTGCCCTAGCACCCTACGAACCGTAGATGTTAGATCACAATACTCTCACCTTCCCAAAATTTAAGGCATGTATGAGTGTGCACGATCTTTAGTGATAAATTAGACCACTAAGTGTGTGGAGAGGGCTTATATAAATGGTACTATTGTATTTGTCTTACAAAATACTCTAGTTTCACATATATTTGTACAAATTATGTAGTTATATTTAAGTGAAAAACATAGTCAAAGTTATGTAATGTTGACCAAAAAAGTCAACAACGGCTTACATTTTTGGACAAAAGGAATAGTTTTTCGTTTATAGTGAAAGTGTGAACTCTTAAGCATATGACCATAATATTACATGGTTAGTTCGGAAAGTAAAAAATGAAAGTGGACAAGACACTTAGAAACGAAAATAACTTACATAGAGTTAACCGAAAAGAAATACTCAAATGTTACATAGATGTGTACCAAAAAACTTCTCAATTGTTACATCGGCGTTGGATCCTCCGGACCAAATCCTAGTACCCAAAACCAACAAGATGTCAAAATTGAGACTTTATAGTTCTGTAAGAATAACAATCTACAATGCATTAGGCGTGCAGGCTGTATATATTTGACTTCCTCATAACAAACTTGACTAAACAAGTAAAAAAAATTATATATCCCAATATATTCTTTTACTAGAAAAATCTGAATTCATAAGTTCTGTTGTGTTTGTGAAAAAATACTTCAACACTTTGCACACATAAATTTGTTGTGTTTTCTTTGGTTACTCAAAAGTTATTCAATGTTTACAAAAAGTTCTAACAAGTTGGCCAAAAAGCTATTCCGTATTTTCAGCCATGTAATCCTAGTTGTAGAGCTCCTCCTATTTGTCGGGTAGGAAAATATAGGAATAGAAAAACTATAGAATTGGGATGTCGTGTCCACTTGAATCCTATATGAAGAGGAAGTTCTTATGATTGTAGCAAAGATTTTTTTTTGTGAGGCATGATCTAATATTTTTTCCTTCTGAAATTTGCACTACAAGATTCTTGTAGCATTAGTTTTTATGGGATATGATCCTAAGAATTAAATGGTTTGTGAAGAAATGTTTTCATATGATCCAAATCCTACACATTTTTTTTTTGAAAATTTTATCAAATGAGGTCGTAGATCTAGTTTTGTCTGAACTAACAAAGGAGGACTCTGAGTTATGCGCCTTACCCTTTGTACAAAAATTATGTCCATAGTTATGATAGAAATATGTTTTCTTGGAGCTGACTAAACCTTTGTCGACTAAGAATTTGCTAATTATCATTCGATCTAACATTAGTGATCATTTTAAATACGGAGTACGGACTAAATACCAGCCAACGATAGTTCCATGTCTTCTCCGGTGGTCAAATATATTTGGTATTTTATTGGACAAAACCCTTTTTCCTTCGCACAAAAGCCCAAGAGGTGAACCTCGGATCTAGCCAATCGACGGTGAGAGAGTTAGCTTGATGTGAGCTAGGCCACATTCTCATGATGTTGGACATTTTCAAGATGTCGGCCATTTTCATCTACTTTTCACGTTTTGGCCATTCGAAAGACACTTTGTCTAATTTCGGCCGATGTTGAGCGTATCTTTCACAAGGGCAATGCCAGGGGCCATTTTCCACGATGTCGACCATTTTCGTCTAGATTTCACATTTTGGCCGTTTGAACAAAGTTTGGTCACCACATTTGACTTGAAATATCTCGGTTACAATCCACATGCAATTGAAAGAATCTTAGTTGCAATATTTCTTACAACTAGACAATATTTTAAGTCACAACCTCATTTGCAACTGGTAGAAATCACAGCTGCAACCTCACTTGCAATTAAAAATAAATTCAGTTGTGACACCACATTTAACTTAAAAAATCTTGGTTTCAATACATGTGCACTGATAAATCTTGGTTGCAATCTTCCTTGCTAGTGGAAATAATTTCAGTTATAACTCCATTTGCAATTGATAAAATCACGCTTCCAACCCATTTTGCTACTGGTGACAATCTTAGTTGCAATCGCACTTGCAATTAGTAAAGAATTAGCTGCAAACTCACGTGTAACTAGAAAACTCTCACTTGCAACCAACATTCAAGTTGAAAAAAAATGTTAGTTACAACCCCGCTTGTAAGTCAAAAAATCTCAGTTGCAATCCTACTTGGAGATCGTAGCATCCTAGTTGCAATCCACCTACAAATGAAAAATCTCAGTTGTAACTCTCCTGAAACTCTCATTTTAGCATGAATCAATACACAAATTGAACGGTTATAAACTCTTTTTTTGCTTAATCGCAACCCACTTGGAACAAAAAATAAACGCAGTTACAACCTAGTGGCAAGTGGAAAATCTTAATTAGAAAGTACATACCACTCGCAACTTTCATGCTAGCATAAATAAGGAATCCAACAAGCTCTAACTTAAATCTTGACAGATCAAGAATTAGCAAATGAATCACTTAATACCTTTTTCTTGACAATCAGTATCACGTTATATTCATAGTACCAAATAGTACATGATAAAGATACATAAGCTGACTCCATCGTTTACAAAATAAAGTGTAACTAGCAAATCTTTGAGGTCTTCAATCCCTTTCTTATTCCAAAACATAATCTTGCATTTTTCTGAAGGCAGCCGAGCACTGATAGATATCAAACCATAACATGTAAATACTAATGAAGGTTCTCCCATAATTTTTCCATTAGAGTAATCAATCAACATTGGCAAGAGATGTAACATAAGTACTCCGGAGAAAATTAACCGAATAACCTGATCAACATCACTGGCGAACCGAGAGTACGAATCACCATTGTCGAGGATGCAGCAGCCGAGACAAATATTGCGAGGATAATCCTCCTCGCGACAACCATGAGAAAAAGACCAAAATCAATCTGGTGAAGAAAGATCTGAAAAACTGTACCTATAGAATCTTAATCTTTCAACACCACCAATAACGCCGGGAAAGAGATCTCGTCGTTAAACGGAAGACCGAATATTACTTATTGTAGACAGTGACATCTTCGTTAACACATAGATCAAGAAGATGACAACCAAAACCCTAATCTAATCTTTGAAAATACTAAATTTATTAAAAACCCTACCCATAGATCGGGTTTCCCACCCCTCCCGACGCTGGCGAGACCGACCGGAGGAGGGGGAACCGATCTATGAAGGAGGCGGAGATGTTATGGCTAGGCCAGGAGAGTAGGCGGTGGTTGAGAGGTAAGCGACTTATTTCGGAGGAGTCAGCATCCGTATCACCTTCGAATTCCTTAATACCTTAGCAGTGCTACCACGCGGTAACTCTACCACCAAGACAAATACTAAAGTTAAACATGATACTTTTTTTTTAATTATGTCAGCACGACACTTGCACGGAACGGGAAGCAAAAGGCCACGCAGGCACGAGACACGGAAAAAAAGCCCATGCAAAAAACAAGAGTAATGCTACACATACGGACAAATTGTTTACGGAACTGTTTACGAGATGACATGGTGGGTTATGGCAAATCATGATTTGCTGAAAAAACAACCTTCCTAATATTTCACCAATCATAGCAGGCCACGTCTATCTCATAAGCCCATTTTGTAAGCCTAGTCTATAGGTGTAGGATTTCCGCAGAAAGAATACCTATGCATAAACAATAATCCTACACTTACGAGCTGGTTGCTTACGGAAAAGACTACGGAGAACGTGGCTCCGGTTGGTCCTTTGCATAAAAAACGGGAACAATTATTTATTATTTATTCCCTTGCTGCTACGCCACATCCTCTGTATTTCTGTAGAATCAGTCCATACGTGTAGCATAGCCCATGCAGAAATGCCCCATCGTCCATGCCCAAAAACAAACAGAGACTGACAGCTGGACTTGCGCGAACCTTGATACTGCAGATCTAATGGCTAGTTGGCTGTAATTCTTTTTTGACCGGAAACAGTGAGCTTTATTAATTAGGCACAATTATTTTACAATCGTTTGCAACTATTGTCGACGCACAGGTTGAAGTTGCATTACATAGATAACCAAAAACACCCGATTTTGTCTAACTGCGCTAGTACATGCGCCACTCCATTACTCACTCGCTCCATTACCTTCTTAATCTTGATAAGTTGATAAACCCCCAAGGGCTCCCTGGCTTGGCAGTACAGGCTCCAGCAGTCAGATCTATCCTGGTCCTGGGCAGAAACACTACAGAGAAGGATTCCAGATAATTGGTAAATAAATTAAATGATGCTGACCCAACAGTTTAATTAGCCTTGCCATCATCCTGTACGACGGTTGTTCCGGTGGTGCCAACTGAGAATTAGCAAATCTTTTATTGTAAAATGCTGCATATATATGATGAAGGTTCGGAACATCTTTATATTGTAGCGAAATCAAGGCGCACATATATATACACACGGTTAGGTGAGTGGAACACTATATATATACTGACACATATGCGAGATACTGACACTATACTAATCGTACAGATTAATTCGATTCGGCAGCAAGCTGACGTACGGCGGCACTGAACTCTGCCGCGATCGATCCTACGTCTACGTTAGCTGCAGCCCCTCCAGGGCCTTGCCACCGCCGCGCCGCCGCTCCCAAAGGCTGGCGCCGTTCTCTTCCTCCACCGGGGGCCGTCTCACCACAGGCACCGGCAACGGCGGGTCAAAGTCAAACGGGCGCGCCGACGCGGCCGCACGGGCACCCCGAGCGCTCCCCGACGACGACGAGTCGTCACTCCGCACGTCCCAGACCTTGTTGTGCGAAGCACGCGACTTCCTCCCCTTCCGCCGCCCGAACAGCCTCGTCAGGAGCCCGCCCAGGCCGCCGCACGCGTAGGCGTAGCCAGAGTCCGATCCCCTGCCGCTGCCGGCCGGGCCGCGCGCGCGGGGACATATCCGTGCCCCCTTGACCTGCCCCATGCAGCCGATCCTCGGCGACCCCGGAACGCGGCTTCCGACGTCTTCACGGCCACCCCCGGCCCTGCCCTTCTTGCCGTCCTGCGCCCTCTGCCACACGGACGGCGACAGGAGGAGCGGCGGCGAGTGCGCGGGCGCCGCGAGCTTCCTCGTGGTGTTGTCCCTCGCCGGCGCCGGGGGAGCAGCCTTGATCGTGACGAGCCATGTTGTTGGCTTCGGCCCGTCCATGTGGGGGCGCCGGTGACGTGCCGCCATGGAAACAAGTGAGTGCCTCGCTCTTGCTCAGTGGCTCTATGGTCGGTCACGCCGGTGCACGCGCGGGCAGGTCTCGTTTGTTGATGGGTTAGACTGAAGAGCTCGTTTATATGGGACAAGGTAAAGGGCAGGGATGGAAGACCCGGTCATCACTGTAATCCCTTAATTATCTCAGGATAATATTATTTGGCGAATTTTTTTTACAAGTCAAGTCGTTGTAAGCTTGCGGAGGAGCGACCGATCGCGACATGAACATGAGCAAGCAACGAGCACCGTACAGGTACAGACCCACCTGGTCTGGTCGTTAGCTTCTGTGGAACGGTAGAGCCGTAGAGGCAAGTCTTCCCGCACGTACTGGCTCGGGGATAAAAAATTGGGAGCCACCTTTTGCTTTTGTTTCCGGTTGATTTTTCTTTTTCTTTTTGCTGCTTCGCTAGCTATTTCAGAGCCAGTTCGTTGGATCGGATCAAGAAGAATTCGAACAGGTGATAGCTACTACATACCCACTATCAACTTATATACTCACTCCGGCCCATATTAATTAACTCAAATTTGTCTAGATTTAAATTAATCTAGACACTATTTATTATATAGGTTTATTCAAATTTTGACAAATCAAAGTCAATTAATATGGGTCGGAGGAAGTATGTTCTTTGGCGTCTTTGCGAAAAACAGAGAAAATTACAAAAAACCACCACAATTGGGGATAGGGTTTTAAAAGACCACCAAAAATTTAAAAAATTTCAGATAGCACCGTTTTTGGGGCGAGAGGTTTCAGAAAGCACTGATCCGCCTCTGACTCGGGACTAATGACGAAACTGACATGGACATAGGTTTTTTTTAACAGATGAGGCCCGAAGGCCCTGGAAGCATTAATAAAAGCGGCAGTACAAGATTACATTGAGGCCCCTATCAAACTGGGGAATAAAAGAGAAAGCCTCAACTTTTGCTAACAGAACCCTGGAACAAAAAATCAAAAAGCAATCAGGTCCCGGGTCGCCTCCGCCGATGCCGCAAGACCGACGAGACTGGGCACCTGCGCCGCCACCGGGGAACTTGCCACTTGGGGCGCCGCCGACGATGATTACCATCTCTCGGTCGGAGAAGATCCTCCACATCTGGAGGAAGAAGATGCACCAGGCTTCACACCCGTGCCAGGAGTGGCTCCATGCGCCAAGGATAGCGCCGACAAAAAGCCGCCAACGCTTGGGAGCTCCAAGATCTGCTTCCTGCGTGCATCGCCGATGCACGCCAGTGTCCCGCCAGAGAGGGATCCGACCGGCCACCATCCTCTTCTTCCCTACCTGTCTACCACCACGGCCACAAGGAAGGACATCAGAGGGGTCACCCGCCATCTTCCTCCGCAGCGAGCCCATCCTCCATCTGAGCCGCATGGGGCAACCCGCGCGCCACTTCTTCTCCTCCTCGCCTCCACGGTCGGCCAGGAGAAGCAAGCCCGCATCAGTAGCTCCGCCGCATCGGTCCTCCCCCTCGCCACCACGGCCGGACAGGAGTACCAACGCCTCAGAGCCACCCCACACCACCCGACGGTCTACGACCACTACCTTATTAACGGAGACAGTGTTTTTCTTCCTCGCCGCGAGCTCCAGCCAGAGAAGCAGCAGCAAAAGATAGAGAAACCCTAGCGCTTGGGTGAGGCCGCATCGACCACCAAGCTCTGCTCCAAACCGCCCAAACAGGGCAAAACTCTAATCTACTCCTACAAACTACGCCGGCACCTCCCCTCCGCCATCTCCGACCGGCAGAGCCGCCGGAGAGGGCTCGGGTTTGGTCCGGAAGGGAGGGGAAGGCTCTCGAGCTTCTCAGGAACTGTAGCAGAGAGGAAAGGGAGAGGAGTTTCCTGTCCAGATGCAAATAGGTTGTGGCTTGGCCTTGCAGCCCTTGCTCATCGTGTGTCAAGCGCGAGGGCACACCTAGCTAGCCAAGGATGCAAGGTCAATATCGGTGCAGTACACAATATAGGGTAAAATGTCGTTTTCAGATGAATGGCCAGCCCCTATATTACTTCCTTTTCTTCACTGAAAACCCCCAGGTACGTTTCATAATTAAAGTGGACAATTTGACTGCAGTGCCCTTCGTTAAATTTTTACTTTGCAAAGCATGCATTGACCTCAGTGCTGAAGAGCCAGTCACAGTCCAGATAGACTCAGCAAACTGGAAAGATTATATAGTCGAATGGCACGACTAAGTATAGACCTGTATTGAGTATTAGTACCGATAGATTCAGCAAACTGGAAAAATTTAGTCGAAAGGCACGACTATTACAGACCTGTAGAATATTACTAGTAGTACCAAGTGATGGAGTGAGTGAGTGACGCTCCATGTTCAGTTGACGACAGTGCAGAAGATTTGAAAACTCGTAAATTCTGATGTTGACGATGACGGTGCAGTGCGCGGTCTTTCTGCCCGATCTTCACGCCAGGGCATGATTTCCCTTGTGTGTGATCGTGACACCGAATTGTGCACAGTACTGTGGTTTACGAACACACGTCATGGCCGTTTTTGCCACTTTGCAATTACAAGGAAGCCACACACACACACACGCATCTGTGTATCCACGATGCGTAAGCGTGTTTTCTAAATGATCACATATTAATTAAAACTATGACTGTCAGGGATAAATACGTGGATTACACTAAGTTTTTACCGAGAGCACCTGAGACGTTGCTTTTTTTTTCTTCAAAAAGATATATCTCCAACATCTACATCAGCTGATGCACACAAGATATTTATTACAGAGTTATTAGTGCTTACATAGAGAAAAAAACCATAAATAAAGCTTAACCATAACAATTGAAAAAAAATTGCCACCTCATGGGAACTACACTAGAAACCACATTATGGTCTACTTAATGATACACTAGAAACCACTATTAAGATATTTATGAGATGGTATGATTTTGATATATTTACCATAATTCCGTATACATTATGTAGACCGTGCTTTGTAAAATAGTTCAAAAAAAGACCTTCGTTACAAAATACTATTTAAATTACTAGCACAAAGTGACCGAATTTCCAATGATACGCATTAGAAACAAAAAAAAATCTATTCAATTAACATTTCGCAGCATTGCTAGTTATGTGGTTAACGGGTTCAATAGAAAAATGAAGAAATATGCCAGTTAAGACCGTCACGTGATAAAACTAAGATCTAGAGAAGTATAAAATTTTAGTGTAAACTATATTAATTTTAATTTTTCCGAGTCTAAATTTTCCTTAAATATAAAATTTTAATAAATGTATTTATTTTAACTTTTGTATATAACTAATAACAACAAAAGCACATGCCAAGATTCATGAACAACAGACAACTTTCCGGACAGATATACTGTAGCTACCATCATCCATATTGAACAATTGCTCTTATTGATATCTATTCGGTGCTCACCAACCCGGCAACAACTGATGCATTGGTGAGCAGAGCCCTCCTATATGCAGGCATACTTCTAATACAACCAGAAATAGGTTGGTCTTATAAGACATGGAGAGTATGATAACGTGATCTGTGTATGAAAAAGCATTAGGGGACTTGTGGTTCTGCATTAGGAAATTGAAGAAATTGAGTATCTACTACTTTTATCGGAGAAATAAAGTTCTTGTTCAAAGAGAAGATGGTGTGTAAGAGTTTGTGCCAGATATACAATCTTAACTAGACTATCTGGTCATAGGGCCAGCTCAAAACTATTTCTGCTAAACAATGAAGAATACTACAAGCACTATGATCATCCTTTGCAGTTTTCGGATAAATATCAGGATATCTTCCGTGCAAGGCTTGTTTAGAGTGTGAACTCTCCACGATATAGGAGGTCAAGTAGTGCAAACTTGAAACAATGCTCTCTTTTTTGTGTCAAGCGCAAGGTAAATAGTGGTGTTGTACACACTATATATGTATATGTATATATATGTGTGTGTGTGTTAAAATGTCGATGCATGGTCAGCCCAGTAACACCTAATTACTTTTTCTTTACTGAAACCCACCCGGTACATCTCATAATTAAAGTGGACAATTTGACTGCAGCGTCCCTTGTAAATTTTTATGTTTGGACCTCAGTGCTTAAGAGTCGGTTAGTCCAGATAAAACTGGAAAAAAAAGTGTAATGGCACGATTTTAAGTACAGGCTTGTAGAATATAAGTACCGAGTGAGTGAGTGACCCTATATGGGGATGGTGAGGCGGCGATGGTGAAGGCAAGACCGTGGTGGCGTGTGATGGTGGGTGGTAAGCTTGGTGGAGCAATTCGAACGTTTGAGGGCGTGGTTTTTTGAGGGGTCGGGAGAAATCCTTGTCGTCTTGACACCGACATGACGACGCCTGCGGGTGTCGTCTTCCTTCCTGAAGGGCGTCGGGTGTATCTCTTCCCCACCTCCTGAAGCGTATCAGGGGAAACCCTAGGACCAGTCCGGACAGCAGCGTCGTTGTCGTCGCTTCCTTTTTGGAGGTGTTGCTTGGTACGCGACGCTTCGGAGCGCTAGGAGCATGGTGAGATTTCTTCGGAGGACGCAGCGGTTACGGGCCATCGTCGTTTTCATCGAGCCGTTGTTGTCGGCTTTATTTTCTCTTTTTTTTCTTTATTGTTTCCTTTGAGCGTTGTGTTGTATGGCCCAGCAGCTGTCTCAATCGTGGTTGTTATATTTATATAGCTGGCCATATGGCTGTTTCGAGGAGGAGTGACCCTGTACGGGGACTAACCAAATCCAAGTCGGGAGGAGGCAAGTTGAGTCGACGACAGTGCAGACTTGAAAACTCGTAAATTCTAAAGTTGACGCTGCAGTGCGCGGGGTCTTTCTCCCCGGTCTCCACGCCAGGGCATGATTTTCCTTTCTTGTGATCGCGAGACTGAACTGTGCACGGTACCGTGGTTTTACGAACACACGTCATGGGCCTTTTGCTACTTGTGCAGTTATTACAAGGAAGCCACACACACACGTACACACGTCATGGTTTTACTATGTTTGCGCACTCTATATGTAAGCGCGTATTCAAAATTATCGAACGTCACTGTGCATGCGCGGATGAACATTACACACATGAATAGAGTCCAAGCCTGCTTTTTTCCTTTGATTTTTTGTTATATTTTTCTGAATGAATTTTAGATAATTTTATCCGGTAATCATTCGACAGTAATCTATCAGTAGTGACCATCAACTTGGGCAAAACTTTTTACATTTTTTCCCATAGTAATCTATCACTAGTAACCTTCAACTTGGGAAAAACGTTTGACATTAATTCGTCTCGTTAGCTATCTACTACCCCCTCCGATCCATATTACTTGTCGTTAAAATGGATGTATCTAGCACTAAAACATGTCTAAATACATCCATTTTAGTGACAAGTAATATGGATCGGAGGAAGTAATTCTTATGAAAGTACTTTGTCGAGTTATCTAAGTTATCTACCGATGTTAACTATCTACCACTATTTTTTCAAGTGGTTTTAGCTAGTATCTAATAGAAATCTTTGAGGATGCATAATTTTTCTACGGTAATTTTGCAACAACACTTTCCTGACAGCATCTGTCTAACATTAATTTTTCAAGGTCGCGTGATTTGTTTTCAATAGTTTCTCGACGGTGGTTCGTGACGGTAATCAGACAATAATTTATCGGTGGTGCATAATTCTTCCGCGGTAATTCTCCAATAGTATTTTTTTCAACGACACATCATATATCCTATATAACTAAGAAGATCAACCCGACTAACCTATTTCTCTCAACATGCAGTTATGCCACATCATCATGTCCACTAACTTGCCATGTCATCGTGTGTCCACCCCACTAACAGATTTTTTTTAGGATTCTCAGCCTTCTACGATCACCTGTGCTCCCTACGTCATTATTTTTCCTGATCATAACAAATATTTCAATGTAACGTCTCCCACCAGGCGGCCAGGAAGTTGTGCTTATTAATGACACACATTTCTTCATGTGTGCAACCACGATTTGATTCTGGAAACTGCTATAGGCATCAATCTCCGTCTATTTTCCACAGCTCGCATGTACGTCTGCTTTATACTTTACTTCGAACTGACAGAATACGATCAGCTGACCGATCACCTTCACATGAATTTCCCCGGTTCGTTAAATTTAGGTTGCTCGGAGTCTCTGATTTCATGATTTGTGGACTGACTGTTCTTCCATCTTGATACGCACAATAGTCATGGGCTCCGGTCCTTACCATGGCTGCATTTCTATCAAGCGCAAGATCCAGGCCACTCTTTAAACTACTTCTCTCACATCTGGAGGCTCCTACATGTCCAATTCCCTTTGCCGGCTGAGTGTTCTCTATACTGGATCTTTTTTCAAGTATATTTAGCAAAAGACTGGTAGATCCGACTAATCCGCCAGACCGCCACCAATTAGCTGCTCGATGGTAGTTTCAGTATTCAATTTTTATTATCACAAATTTTGTTTCCTTACTTTTACTGACTGGTGCATAATCTTGCGCCTCTTGCATATTTTCCTCTATCCTTAACGCTTGCTGCACTTTTGTTGAGATGCTAAGGTGCAGATTTTATTTCATTTTATTGCCATTGTTTTTTGATTCCATCTATCGATGATACATAAAACCAGGGATCTGCATGTAGCTGATGTCACGGACTCATAGTTGGTGAGTACATCAGCCTATTGTGGAGGGTCAACTTCTGGTAAGCACATTTAGGCGCATGTAAAATATTGTGGTTCTAGGTCTACATAAGACAACTGTACCTAATTCAGATTGACAATGACTACATTTTTGTCGAAAAGAAAAGAAGATAATGGATACATTTGCTTCTACTACCTAATTCCGTTTATTGACATTCAACTGTTTCAATTGTTTTATTTAGGTCCATCCGGGACCCAAAACTAACGGTCAGTATTTCTAAATTTTAGCATGCACTGGAATTTGCACATTGCATAACATTTATCAACATGTATGGCTAGTATATTTCAGATTTGAACAAATTTGTTGATGCAATATGATTTCCATTTGTTCAGTTTTTTATGTCGTCTGATTTAGAGTTACATGATGTTTTGTTTTGTGAACTAACTCTACTTACAAATTTTTGATACTTGAACTCAATTATCATATTTTTTAGTCCCATATGTTCTAAAAAATTCCGCAACAACGTGCGGGCCATCATCTAGTAAACATTAATTCACGGACATTTGTTCTTCCCGCACCTCTACTTTAGAAATGATTGTTGTATAAATCAAAAAAAAAAAGAAATGATTGTTGTACCATTCGTCGCTTCTTTTATCCCAAAAAATAAAGAAATGATTGGTTTTTAGCTATCTAATACTACTTCTTTGAAGACGCATAATTTTTTTATGGTAATCTTGCAACGGCACTTTCCTGACAGCATCTGTGTAACATTAATTTTTCGAGGTCGCGTGATTTGTTCACAATAGTTTTTCGGCGGTGGTTCATTACGGTAATTACCAGACAATAATTTCTCGATGGTGCATAATTCTTGTGCGGTAATTCTCCAATAGTATTTTTCACGGCACATAAACGGTAATTCACGGACATTAGTTCTTCTGTGCCTCTAATTTAGAAATGATTGTTGTATAAATAAAAATAAATGATTGTTGTACCATTTGATCGTTTCTTTTATCCGGAAAAAAAATACTAATGCCTACTTTAAAAAATGATCCATCATTTGTCGTCTCTTTTATTCAGAAAACATAGTAAGCGTTCTTCTATAGTTACTTCACGAAAGAAAAACTCCAATATTCATAACTCTTCAACCTCAATGGTGGTTCTCGAGGGTAATTACCGAATAGTAATTCCTCGACAGTGCATACTTCTATGGTATTTCTCCAACAACATGTTCTTCCGCCAGTGGCGGAGCCAGAATTTCATATTGGGTATGTGAATTCATATACACAAACAACAACACATCAATATAATAATTTTAGTTCACAATAAAAAGAACCGAACGATACAATGCTCATAGTTGCGACAACATCTTAAATACTCATAGTTGCGGCAACAACTGAAAATGATGTCACAAATTTGTCAAAATTTGATTTATCTATATACTAAATAGTGTTTAGACATATCCGAAGTTAGACAAACTAGTTAAGAATTTTCCTTCCTACAATCTCAATTGGGAAAACCAGAAATAAAAACTAAAATTGAAGCAGTCATGGTGCACAGGTAATTCAATGTTGCATCCACAACGCTTTATGCCAGACTTTCGAACTCGAAGATCGGACGTGAGCTCTGGCATGGCCCTTGCTCGATTGCGGGAATGTGGGAGTTGAACACTACGGCATTCGGGTGCAAGGTGGGGACACGAAGGCCAGTATGCCGGCGGGGGCATGATAATCAATTGATCATGCAACTAGATTCGATAGGATCATCTTTTCCATTATGTTGTGTTGCAGATTAATCATCAGCAGTGATCCACGAACATTGCAGAAATCCCCATTTTTTGCATCGACAAAACCTTAAACAGTACATCTGGCTAATAGAAACCCTAAACTAAAACATTGTATTGGTAGGTCTTCTAACTATCAATGCACCACACACAGCACACCAACAATGAGAACCTATTAAATCGACTGAAAGTAAACCTAGAAGGATTTGGATGTCGCCTAGAGGGGGTTAGGCATTTTAAAATAATTATGATTTGGTCTCTAATAAATAATAAATTAATCTAGCATTTATTTTATCAAGCACAAAATCTAAATTCACTACGTTCAACTAAGCGTATCAACAACTTATGCTAAACAAGACAAACAACAAGGTGCTAGCAAGATAAAGTACTTCAAGCACGAAGGATATCATAATGTAAAGTGCAAAAACAAAGAGATTGCATATATAAATAATCAAAGCATGCGGAGACGATGATTTTATCCCATAGTTCACTTTCAAAGAAATTACGTCTCTGTTAGAGAGGTGTGACGGTGTAATGCTCCCCGAACACCATGTATGGATCACGTCGAGGTGTGGTGGCTCAATGCACACTCAACACCAGACAAGGTATCACCTCAAGATGCAGGGCACACTATGCACCAATGCCACAAAAGACTCAGCTTATTACCCCGTATGTGCACCACAAAAGACAGGCACACGATCCACTATGGGACATTAATGGGCGGTCACCGAATCCGTGTAAACTTGGAAAAATCTCCACACTCAATTGGAGGCTCCCAAGAATATGTCACAAATGCCACACTCTTGAGGCAATATCCACAACTAAATTGGAGGCCACAAGAAATATCACCAAGGCCACAACCTTCTAGGATTCCAAGAACCCAGCATTAACAAGATCACAATCTTTCATTAACCAAATCCTCCATAGAGAACTCAAACCGATGCACCTAATGCAATGCAAAGTCCTTCACTCGCAAATTCCACCAAAGTTATAAAAACTATTGGGGGAATAAGAGAGGACGAACAAAAGAAAAGAACACCAAAATATTCAAGATCTAGATCTAAAGATTCCCTTCATCACAAAGAAGAGATATGGTTAGGTAGGATTAGTTCTCCTCTTCCAAATCACTCAAAAAGATGCAAGAATCATAGAAGGAATAGAGAGGAAAGGCAAGCTCTTGAAGTCAACAATGGAATAGGAGAGATAGTAGAAGAGCTAGGTGGGGAGGAAAAAGGAGGGGACCCTTAAATATGAGGCCCCCGAAATCCAATCGTTAGGTTCTGCCTCGCGCCAAGAGGCACTACCGGACATAGTTTTGGCACTGCCATAGCACTGTCGGTCTACTACCACACAAGGTACATACCCGAAAACAATTAATCAACATTGTAAGTAGCACTACCTCTCATGATCGGCATTGGAAGAGCTAGGACCGCACTGCCGGTGCAGAAGATAGTAGAAACCAAAACTGCAAGAACTCGATGATACGAACTCTGATTGAATTTAAACCATTTTTTTTTGGAAATATTGGATACCACCGAGGGAGAAAAAACAAAGTATAAATATGTGAGATACCTCCCAAGGTGTGGAGCCAAAAAAACAACAAGAAAAAAGGCAATAAGATATACAAGGGAAATCCTTTTTTGATGAAATAGAGCTTGTTATGTAGATAACTCTAAGCTCTATAACCTTACATGGATAAGATTGAAATAACAACCGAGAAACATGATGCTAAGTATGCAATTGATCTCTCTCCAAAAGATACAATGAGTTACTCACTCGAGAGGCCCTCTTGATAGTATGACTATCTATCCTAAATCCGGTCTCCCAACTAACAACATGAGACTGACAAAATTAAAAACCTATCAAGATTATATATTTGCCTTTCGCATTCCACTTGAGCTTAATGAAGACGATCTTGTCATTCTCAAGATGGAACACTTGGTTGTTCTTTCTCGTGCTAGCTTGATCAAGACTTGAGAATGGCTCCCCTAGACTCCCATGGGAGAGCCTCTTATTTCGGCATGTCTTATCCTATCCATGATCAATAAGGAGGGCAAGCTTCAAGCATATGATCTTCTTGAGATGGATCATCTAGAACTTTCACTTTATTTCTTATTTGAATGTTGATCCAATTTTAATCAACTCTTTGAACTTTGTCTTGATCAACCTTGAATATCTAATTGGTCATTGCTTATTCTTCTTCCTTTCTTAATCCTTCAACCTTGAAGCTAATAAATGGTTTAAGCAATGCCAATGGACAATTCCTGCAAGTGTAACTCAATACAAACATTAATCCATCGAGATTTTTATTAATTACCAAACCACACATAGGGGAACACGTACACTTTCAAAGCCTAAGTGCTAAAAATATACCATTCGTGTCAGCGGTTTGTGCAGAACTACACTCTTACATACAGATCCGTGGTGGTACAATGGAAATAGAGATTGGATTGAGGCCTTATTGTTATTGATGTAGGACGGGAGCAGAGGTTGTGGCATGGAATAAGGCATTGGCGTCAGTGTCGGAGTCAAAGAATCCCTAGCAAGAGAGCGTGCGAAGCGGTTCTCATTAATCTTCCATTGTCTCCCGTCCAAGCGGTGATCTTCGATATGCCAACGGTAGAGAAACCGCTGAAGGTGGGAGGAGAGAGAAGAGAGGACGCCTATGAAAGGGACTAGTACGAGTGGAGCGTGAGCCATGGGGGAATTTATGGCGTGAGTTCTTGATGCGTCTCGTTGTCTCCCGCTCTTCCCCATGCATGGACCCACATGCCTACTTTTGGCCCTTCAAGGATTGTCCTCACAAAAGTACCGATTCTAGCGTTCGTAGTAGGACAACTTTGGATTGCTATAAGACTTGTGCTGACGAGGGTTCGACTCGTCAATGCCTATTGTTATGGACTTGTTTTTTTGGAGAAGGAGTGGACGCTGGAGATCACGGAATGGCTAATAGACAAACAACACGGGACATAGTGTTTACCCAGGTTCAGGCCCCCGGAGGGAAAACCCTACTCCTGCCTGTCTCCTCTCGATTAATAGCGAAACCAAAGGTTACAAGGGTGCGCAGATTGGATCTAGCGATGTGTATGCTAGGGTTATGATGTGTTCTCCTCGCCGTGCCCTCTTGGCCCTTATATAGATAGGCCAGGTCTCGAGGATAGGCCGAGTCGGTTACATGTTTAGGGTTTTCCCTTTTAAGTTTCTATCTAAAAAAAATGTGTCCTCTAAGGAGTCTAATCCTTCCTGAACTTGGGACACCCAAAATCCTTCTGGTCTTCACCGTTGGGGGTATGTTATCTTCATGGGCTTTCGCCTGGCCAGACCTGGTAGGCCAACATTGTCATGTTCCTTGCGCGACCAACCCGACGAGAGAGCAACCAAATGAGCAAAATTCTTCTGACCCGTGAGAGAAATGACTTCTTGGACAACCAAGCACTCCCTCGATCTCGAAGTTCGCGGTTTGAAATGGAATTTAGAGAAACTCTATCAGATGCCCCAAAATAGGGCATCAAAAATCGGATAGACAACAACAGTTTTGCCGAAATGTGGCACCAACACGGCCGCCACTTTACCGACATTTTGCAGCATTGCATGCTCTAGCAGCTGCCGCAAATTCGTGTTTCGCGTTCAAATTTCCAGCTCGTGGCACATTTGCATAGTTCCATTGCAACCAAAATTAAACTATAAACGAAATTAAACATAGTTCCATTGCAAATGAAATTAAGCTACAACAACTACAACGCGGGGCGACGAAGCTACTAGTCCCAAATACTGAGGTCGGAGTTGTCGCTGTCCAAGAAATCGGAAGAGGAATCCGACGGGACGACGAGGGTAGAGGGCGGCACGGCGTTGGACGGCCTGACGCCGTCGGTGCGCTGCTTCTTCATCTTCTTGTCGTGGTCCAGTTGTGCCTGCAGCAACTCCAGGTCGTCGCGGATCAGCTGCCGCATCCGCAGTTTGTCAAGCGCCCCTGCTGCTGCCTTGCGCCGTGGCGCTGCTCCCTCTGAGCGTCGCGATCGACGAAGTTGATCTACGACACGAGGAACTCCGCATACGGCGCCGTCTCAATCTCTAGGAAATTCATGTCGCTACGGGGCCGACCGAACTTCCACGTCTCCTCGTCGTAGGCGCCGGCCGCCGGATCGAAGGTACCCAGCCACTAGTGCACGTCGTCGTGGCTAATGTCGGCCGAAAAACGGCCGGATGGCTGTATCCTGACGCTGACGAAGCCCGCGGCGCTCTTCGGCTGGCGGCGGCGCGACGACATATTTGAGGTCGTGTGAGGTCGATTCGGCAATGGGGAAGAAGCGCGGGGTTGATTCGGCGGTGGGGAAGAAGTGTGGCGGCCTGATCTACCGGATAGGAGGCAAGGCGATGGCGGATTCGATGGCGACGGCCACCAAGGTGCTGCAACAAGCGCAGGAGAATGGGTGGGGAACTTTCGCGTGTTAGTTGGGATGCACAGACGTGTGGGAGAAGAAATACGGCACCCACACAGCTGCCGCATATATACATCGTTTGCGTCGAGGCCGCAAAAATTTTAGGGCAACAAAAAAGGATGGAGCACCTTTTAGAGACGATTTTCTTTTTTGGCGCAAAGTGCCCTATTTGATAGGTTATATGATGTCCCATTTTGGAGCATATGTTAGAGTTACTCTTACTCAAACTTGACAGATTTGTCACGTGCAGTGGCCGGTTTGTGCTGATATCTTAATCTAACACGCTCGGGCGACGTTAAGCAGAGATCTGCACAGTTATCAGCGCGACAATCCTTCCGCACAGCGTGTCGTGTCTACGCTTTACATTCCCTTGTGTGTTTTAAAAACAGAGACGCCCGTAAAAGCAGCCACTGACATCTGGGGCCCGAAATCCCACTTCACTAGCGTTCACTCACCTTTTACAGAAAAACCACCAAGTTCTCCAAAGTATCTCACCTATACCCCTCTCGCTGATCTCCTTCCCAATCTCCACACCACAAGAGGCCGCACAGATCGCGCGACCCCCACCGCCGCAGCGACCTCGCCGGCTCACCGGCGCTCCGCCGAGTCCTCGGTTGCCGCCATTGCAGACGCCTGGACCCGCGAGCGAGCGACCCCCACCCCCCACAGCACGCGACGCGCATCCGGCCCGGGGGGGGCGTGGCGCGATACGGCGATGATGATCAGTAGGCAGCTCCTGCTGACCTACCTCTACCTGCTAATCTACATCTGCCTCTCGTCGGGGGTCATCCTGTTTAACAAAGTACGGGTTCGCTCCCTTCGAGTGCTGGTTTTTTATTTTTTGCCACTGGGGAAATCCTTTTGTGCCTGCTGAGTGGTGGAGCAGAGCAAGTGATGTCATGATGAACTAAGATCCGTCCTGTTCCCAGTTCCATTTCCAGAGTATCTGCTCCCTTCAACGCTTTTAGGTGTAGTGTGTATCGAGTTAACAGCTCTACCATGAATGCTTGCCGCATTGCTACTTCGATTGGCCGTACTTGTTAGTTTGGTGCACGGTTTGTTCCAACGCCACTAGTGTTCTGCAGGGTTATTCTGGTTGTTGGCTGATTCAAGGTTTTGCTACATCACATTGTCAGTAGTCTGAAGTATAATGTGGCTTTAAGGTGTAACCAGTTTGACGAATCATGTACTATTTTGCATGCTAATAGTGCAGATCCATAGCTTTGTTTTTTTTTGGCTTATATGGTTGCTTATGTGTGTAATTTTGATTATGAGAGGTGTACTTATTGCATTCTTTATCTGTTTTTTTATCTTCACAGTGGGTACTATCTCCAAAGTACTTCAAATTTCCATTTCCTATTACCCTCACAATGATTCACATGGCATTTTCCGGAGTCGTGACGTTCTTCCTAGTCCGTGTTTTTAAGGTATGCTTCTCCATGCCACTTCCTTGTTCGATCCTTTGATGCTCCCCGTTAAATACTACTATGTCGTCTCTTACTTAGCAAATAATAGCGGGCCTGGTTCAACCAAATGACATGTAAATTGATACTATTATCAAATAGCAGTTGGTCTTGCAAGAACCCAAAAGCAAATCTTGGGCTATGATCTCTAATTGAATTGTTGGTTTGTCCAGTGATGTCATTTGTTTTTTCCTAAAGGAGCTAATAGAGCCCCTGCTATTTTGGTTATGCAGGTTGTTGCACCTGTCAAGATGACTTTCCAAATGTAAGAGCATTCATTTTCGTTTCGTCATTGTGTGAAGTTCACTCTTAATCATTTGTGTTCCCCCCGAATGCAGATATGCCACATGTGTAATTCCGATTAGTGCCTTCTTTGCGTCAAGTCTTTGGTAAGCTAATTGCAGACAATATGGAGTTGTATTCCATCTTTTTTTTGCAAACACTTTAAATATTGCTTCATATGGAAGCAAGCCCATGCAGGCATGTAAGTAATATGCTTATGTGTGCCTAAAATGGTGAGACATCTAAAATTAATTTTGATTATTAATATTGCACAGGTCACATACTTGCAATCTTGGTTTTGTGACCACCTAATTGCTTGCTCTGAAATGATTATGTGTTGTTATTGAAGTTTTTTGCAAACCTATCAGGCACTGTGAAGTTCTTTCTGTCAGCCTGTCTTATTGGAGTATTTGCCTGATATACCTGTTGCTTGGATAATGTTTAAACTAGTGACATGCAATAGTAATTGTAGCTGACATTGGTTGCTGTATGGTCTCCATGTGCTTTAAGTTAATTGGTTTATGTTTACAAGTGGACCATTCTGTACCAATTATAACTTTGCTAATGCCTGACAAAAATGTGAATAGTGGAGTATAATTTACTACTCCTTCCGTCCTGAAAAGGATGTCACACATTTTCCTAAATTTGCATGTAT
Organism: Avena sativa; assembly: GCA_916181665.1. NCBI lineage: Eukaryota > Viridiplantae > Streptophyta > Magnoliopsida > Poales > Poaceae > Avena > Avena sativa. The sequence continues at coordinate 295,879,165 of OV702296.1, forward strand.
CTATATACTAAAACGTGTCTAGGTACATGCAAGTTTAGACAAATCTGCGACATCCTTTTCAGGACGGAGGGAGTATTTCCATTCTTAAGCTCTACACAGTATTTATTATACATGACTGAATGACAGTTAGCTACTTTACTAATTTTATTGTCTGCTTTCACAGGTTTGGAAATACAGCATACTTGTATATTTCAGTTGCCTTCATTCAAATGCTCAAGGCTTTGAGTAAGTTACTGCATACCTCCTATTGCCATTATGAGATGGTACTGATTTGAGTTAATTTGAAATGCAGTGCCCGTGGCAACATTTATAATGGCTGTTCTATGTGGTACTGACAAATTAAGACGGGACCTTTTCTTGAACATGTTGCTGGTCAGTGTTGGTGTTGTAGTTTCATCATATGGCGAGATTCATTTCAATGTGATAGGAACACTGTACCAAGTAACTGGTATTGTTGCGGAAGCCCTCCGTCTGGTCTTGACACAGGTCCTCCTCCAAAAAAAGGGTTTAACCCTGAACCCTATTACAAGCCTGTATTACATAGCGCCTTGCAGGTACTCGATACTATATCTTCAATTCTGAATGCTTGCTTGATATAGTGTCTGGCAAATATCATTGCGATTGCATTTTTCACTCTTGCAGAATCTTTGTTCAAAAATAAGAGTTATTGTTTCTATCGTAGAGAATACTTGTACAGAAAAATGAACTGTCATTTTCTTAAATTCCCTGAGTGATAGCAACGAGCCAATGACTTAGAAAGACATGTAACTATGTTGAATTGGAGGTGCTATTTACTTAATTATACTGTCATTTTAGTATCTATATATTAACTTTGTGGATTACTGTAGAAAACATCTGAATCACATTGTGTTCATTCTGTCGGGCTATTGGCACATGGAATTATCTGAATAATATCAGTAAAATATATGGAAAATATGATGCAAACAGGAATTCTCGAATGAATTAGTTGACAAGCTTGTTTAGTAACAAGAGAAAAAAATGTCCATGTTGCATTTGTTGAAGAGGAATGTCTCTTAATACTTGATTGATGATTGGCTGGATGCTAACCAAAGACTGAGGCGACAAGATAATGAGCCCATGCAGCTACCATTGTAATATAGATATGGGAAAAAAACTAGAATATCTTATTGTTATTGGTTTTAGCATGGTATCAATAGTCGAATACGCCACATTCTACACTGGATCAGTAGTTTTGTACTAATTGCTGAAAGTTTCAAAGGGCTAGCCCTTTTAGGCATATTATTGAACTCTGCAATCATGTAATCTTTCTAGTAGATTATACATATGCATTATGCAACAAGCCCATTCGGTATGCTCATGACAACTTTTGCTAGGACTCTCTTGTATGTGTAATTATTTCTTGAGAAGCAGAAAAAAAGTTGTTACAAGCCCATTCAGGAGGTTCAGATGAATTGTCAAAATTAATTAACTTGCTATATTTGAGTGATCCACAATGCATATGTTTCTAATAAACAAGGCAGTATGTTAGATTGGGCTTATGTTAACAAGTCCTAATTTAACGCATATGATAAACAAGTCCTAATTTAACGCATATGATAAACATGCCTTTAACGTATGAAGTTATGAACTCTCTCAGCTTGTTCCACAAGAGACTCGTTGTATATTATTTTAAACCCAACCATATGCTCTATTGTTTCGTGAAAATACAAGTCATTTTGTATGCAACTTGTTCTGCAACGTAACTAAATATTGCATGTTCTGTATGTCTCTAAAATCCCTGTAATCTGTGCATTTTTTCCTCAATGCAGTTTCTTATTTTTTTTTGTTCTTTTATGCAGTTTCATCTTCCTATTTGTTCCATGGTATTTACTGGAAAAGCCAGAAATGGACGTCTCTCCGATTCAGTTCAACTATTGGATATTTTTCTCGAATGCACTTTCTGCATTTGCATTAAACATATCCATATTTTTAGTTATTGGAAGAACAGGAGCAGTCACTATCCGAGTTGCAGGAGTTCTGAAGGACTGGATACTTATTGCCCTCTCGACCATTATCTTTCCTGAATCTACCATTACAAGCCTCAACATAATTGGATACGCCGTTGGTAATTATGCATTCAGTTTCTTTAGAGATATCCTCTGCAATGGATACTGTTACAATAAGTTGATATGCCTGCTTAAGTATGTATTTTGCGTTTAAAATCTTAACTCGTACTAATTTGATGTGTAGCACTCTCTGGCGTTGTCATGTACAATTATTTGAAGATGAAAGATGTGAGAGCAAGTCAACTTCCAGCAGACAGCACTCCTGATAGAGCTACAAAGGTCAGAGTGCAGATCTTACTCCAGTTTCTGTATTTATTTTTCTTGAACTTTCTTAGGTTTTCCTACTGTAAAATACATTTATCAACACAACTAATAAAAGGTTCATCAACAGACGTCTTTGATGTATCACTACTTCAGAGTGCATTGTAGTTCCAGTTTTCATGTTCTTCATATGTTTTCCCCTGTCCATGCTTTTGTTCTTTGTTGCATGTAACACTGCGAGTACAAAATTTCAATTGTCTTTCCCTGCCCTGCCCATGTGCATTGTGTCGTCACACAAGACATATGGGGTTGTAGAACTAGAGATATATATTTTTTTCACTCCTTTGTTGTTTTACCATTTTGTACATGCCTTGCCTTTTTATCTCCCTATTTCTTCAGCTTATTCTTGCTCTTCTATAATCTGACTGACTTCTGCTATCATCTGACCCCCTGACAGCAATCATCTTAGTATCAGATACACCTGATATGCATTTTCTTCCACTTCGGTTCCACTACAGTTAATAGATCTTTCAGTTCCAATTTGTACATGGGTGCTCTGTTGCCAATCTGGTCACAGATACCTTATTAATCTACTGTGATCAGTTTCAGTCGGCTGTCTCGGGTTGTATCAGACAGGCGCTCTGCAATCAATGCAGTCACAAAATGGCTGCCTTTCGTTTCTGATACAATCCTTTTCATCTTTCAGGATAAGAAAATTCTGAACGTATACAAACCTGATGGTTCCATGGACAGTAATGATGACACTGTTGTTGGCCTGGCATCAGAAGCTGCAGTAGTTGATGAGGAAGCCCCTTTGATTCCTTCATCGCGCCTCTCGTATGTTACCAGGACACAAACAGGCGGTGGTTTGAACAGCAGATGACCATGATGTTCAAAAGTTTTGAGTTGGTTGACGTAGCAAACTTTGTCTCTCAGATTGACAATCCTATATTATCCCCCTGAAGAGTTTGAAAGAGGTGCATAAGCTGATGAACTACGAAAAGGGCCTTCTTTGAAAGCGCTATTGATTGCTTTTGTATGTGCCATTTCTCCATGACTTCGCTAGTTGGCACGGAAAGCTTTATTTCAGGAGATATCTGGATGTGAAATAGAGAAAGTAGCGGTGATAGAATGATTACTTTTATCTGTAATTTGGAGATTTCGACAGTCCGTGTTAGATATACGCTCTAGTACATGGAAATGCTCTCAGATCATACATGGTGTAAAGCATCCATATAGATGCTAATTCAAATAGAGTAGCAGTTTTGAATCACTTTCCCAGTCATCAATCTGAGCTGTTCTTACCTGTCTTCAGCTTCGGTACTACTACCAAGTGTGCATTTCACTTGATAATCTGATAAGATATGCTACAAGTTTGGATAGAACTTTTGCAATGAAGTCAGACCTAATGCACTGTCCTTTCTGTCAGATAGACTAGATGCAAGTCCAGTTTGGAATATATCTGTCTAGTTTTGACACATGTTTACTGAGAAAGTATAAAGTGAAAACTAAGTTATAGCAAATCTTTTGTGAAAGCCACGCTCACATGTTTTAAAAATTCTCAAAATACAATAATATGTTAAAAGTAATGTTTTATAAACATTTAAAATTTCAAGTTCAAATTAATATTTATTTGGGAGGCAAGAAAAAAATCATGTGTGAATAGTGATGGTACTCCCTCCGTCCAAGAATAGATGTCTTAGGTTTTTAAAATTTTGGATGAATCTATATACTAAATAGTGTCTAGATTTATCCAAATTTTGATAAATTTAAGACATCTATTTTGGGACGGAGGAAGTATAAAATTTGTTGCTATTCATTGTTGATTTTGGTTTTTTCACACCTCCTATATGAATTTTCTTTTGAACGTGAAGTTTTACATGTTAGTAGAACACCACATGACCACAGTATATTTTTTCATAATTTTCAGAAGGTTTGAAACATAGTTTTTACTTAGTTTTCACCGGTTTTCATTGTAACATGATTTTCACCTGACATTTTCTCTTGTTTACCTGTCTCTGATTTTCACCGGTTTACATGTTAGTAGAAAGTTGACATGGACATACCAAAAATTTGACAGCCATGTAAACAAGCGCCAAAGTTTCTGACTGGCCAAACTCTTGGTAAAATTCGTCTTGGACAGCAACCCAACGTACATCCAGTCAGCCCCCAGATCTCTCCCGTTAGTCGTTACCGTCAACGCCAAAACCTCACCCAGTCAGCCCCCTCCCCTCTTCCCTTCCCTACACACATCCCCGCCGCCGCCTTCACGCGCGTCGCCGCCATCGCCGTCCCCGTCCTACCTCGTCGCGTCCCATCTCTCCACCCCGTCAATTTTTGAGGTATATGGGTTTTACTCATCCAGTGGTTCCTTAATCTCAGACTAACCTCGACGAATTTGCAACGCCGCCATCTAGATCCGCCCTTCCTTATCCGGTTTTGGGCCTAGATTAGCTTGTTTTTGGTTTCTCTACGGTGGTGCTCTTAGCTCAGGGCTCACAGATCTGATTAGGCTACCTCCTTAGGGTTTTTCGTACTAAGCTTTTTGCTGCTGCGGATTGGTGATACCTGCCATGTTGAGCTGACAATTTCCGTGATATGCGCATAGTTATTCATGGTTTTGTGCCTCACCTGTCCTATTTTACATGGTTTTGTACTGTACTATTTTTCACCTATGTTGGTGAGATTCGAGGCTATGTTCGTCGAGAAGCACCGGTTTTAGGATTAAAATGGACTCACGGTATAACTCTATGCTGGAGGATGGTCTATTGTATTTCCTATTTTGTAGCACACGCTACCTGTTAGTATTGTGTAAGAAGTAGCCTACAATTGTAGATCTTCTAGATCTCGATATTTTCTAAGCAGAACAGTGCACAGTGCAACATGTAGCACACACCATCCAGGAGCATATCAATTTTATGATATCAAGCTCACCAGAATCGTGGGTGTACCATGTAATTAACTACTAGTATGCTTATAATTGATTTGAAGGCCATACTTCATGTGTTTTGGAATTATTGTAATATCTCTATCATCTTAATAGAATAGGCAGAACTTGCCTTGCTTATTTGCCTGAGACGGATAGCATGTGAATGCGGTTTCTTGCTAATCTGTAAGTGTCTGACTCGGACAACTCATATGTGGTATATGTACTGTTGCTGGCATATTGCCAGGCCTTGCAAATCTATCCACTTAGCTACAATTGTATTCTGTCCACAAGTTGACGCAGATTGCATGTTGGATTTTGTTCTCCTAGTATTCAAGTAGAATGACCGTGCAGCTACTGGAACAAGCTAATGTACATGCTTGTATAGGATTGGATGCACTCCCTCTCTTTTTTCAGGCAAAAGCTAAAGTTAATTTCTTGGTAGCAATATTTTAGACTCCATTGTTGCATCACTTATGTGCGGTATGCTCCCATTTAATCTCTGTCTTACAGTTGATAGCTTATGTATTATGCAGGTGAATTGAGCACCCTAGTTTGTCAAGATGTCTGATAGTCATGAAACCGACAAGAATATTGAGATGTGGAAGATTAAGAGGCTGATCAAGGGACTTGAATCTGCTAGAGGCAATGGCACAAGCATGATCTCTCTGATTATGCCTCCACGTGATCAAGTCTCACGTGTGACCAAGATGTTGGGTGATGAATATGGTACTGCTTCAAACATCAAGAGCAGAGTCAACCGTCAATCTGTTCTGGCAGCCATCACCTCAGCTCAGCAGAGGCTGAAGCTGTATAACAGGGTTCCCCCAAATGGACTAGTTCTCTACACTGGAACAATTCTAACTGATGATGGCAAGGAGAAGAAGGTTACAATCGATTTTGAGCCATTCAAGCCTATCAATGCATCCTTGTACCTTTGCGACAACAAATTTCACACTGAAGCCTTGAGTGAGCTCTTGGAATCTGATGACAAGTTTGGCTTCATTATTATGGATGGTAATGGAACCCTATTTGGCACACTTAGTGGCAATACTCGTGAAGTGCTTCACAAATTTACTGTAGATCTCCCAAAGAAGCATGGAAGAGGAGGGCAATCTGCTCTGCGTTTTGCTCGTCTTCGGATGGAAAAGCGTCATAATTATGTCCGAAAGACAGCTGAACTTGCTACTCAGTTCTTCATCAACCCAGCTACCAGCCAGCCTAATGTTGCGGGGCTAATATTGGCTGGTTCTGCTGATTTCAAAACAGAACTGAGCCAATCTGACATGTTTGATCAGCGCCTTCAGGCCAAAATCCTTAATGTGGTTGATGTTTCATATGGTGGTGAGAACGGTTTCAACCAAGCCATTGAGTTATCAGCTGAGATTCTAGCAAATGTGAAGTTCATACAGGAGAAGAAGCTGATTGGGAAGTACTTTGAAGAGATCAGTCAAGATACCGGGAAGTATGTTTTTGGTGTTGATGACACCCTGAAGGCTCTTGAGATGGGTGCTGTTGAGACTCTGATGGTGTGGGAAAACCTTGATGTGAACCGCTACGTGCTTAAGCACAGTGCAACTGGAGAAATCATCATAAAGCATCTGAACAAAGAGGGTGAAGCTGACCAGAGCAATTTCCGCGATGCAGAGACCAATGCTGAGTTGGAGGTTCAGGAGAAAACAACTCTTTTGGAGTGGTTTGCTAATGAATACAAAAAGTTTGGGTGCACTCTTGAGTTTGTCACCAACAAATCTCAGGAGGGCTCACAGTTCTGCAGAGGCTTTGGTGGCATTGGTGGTATCCTGCGCTATCAGCTGGACATTCGTTCATTTGATGATCTTGACGATGATGAGGGCGTCTACGAAGACTCTGATTAGCAACTACTGAATCATCACATGCATGATGCCATCGCGGTTAATTCTGAATTTTGCTCGGCTATTTGTTCTGGAGCACTTCAAAGAAGCTGTGAGTTTCGTTTCCTATGCATTAGCTTATTCATTTCATTGCCACTCAGGATTACATGCTTTCTGAGACTCTCCTATCTGATTTTTGCAGATCCATTGACTGATGGGCGAGGGTCAGCTTCTTATTCTGCTTTAGAAGTCTGAAATGATACAATCACAATTCCTCTGTTAAATGGTGTCGAGATGTTATATCCTAAAGAATCGCAATGAGAACTATGTGATACCAAACTTGGTTGTTATTACCTCCTATTTTGCTGTTTGTGTGATGAACTGAGATGAGACAGTGTCTTAAGTTTCGGCTTTTAGCAAGTTGGTCCAATGGTGGTAGAGCATGGCGAATGCCCGCCCTAAATTTGAGTTGTTGTATAAGCTAGACCTTTTTGTAAGTTCTGCTTTACCTGTCTGTTGTCATGCTGAAAGGTTGAATTGGATTGGGATTGGGATTCATTCAAGTTTCAAGTGTGCGTCTGTTGTTTTTTCCTATTGAATCAGCATCTCATTTCATACCCTACGTCATACATACAGAAAACCAGGTACTCTACACATGATACAGAAACCAGGACGGTATTCTACAATGCAGGCGTGTGTGTGTGGGAGCTGGGAGTGGGAGGGGGATCAGGATGATTTCTGTGGCTCCGCCTTCTCCCATCCCCCGCAGGAATCGTCGCAGCAGCTCTCCTCGCCGATCACCCTGTTGATGGTCCTCCCCATGCAGCTTGACGATGCGCATCCGCCGCCCCTGGCGTTGTCGAAGTCCGGCACGAAGCCCAGGAAGAAGGGCGGCTGCGTGTCGGGCAGCGGCTTGGATGCCGTCGTCCCGTACTGCTTCTCGACGCCGCCGTCCTTGCGGAACCTGACCTCGCAGCCGCCGCCTATCTCCCTGCAGAAGAGCACGTCGTGGCCCGGGTTCCAGAAGAGCCGCACCCCGTGCGCCCAGCAGCGGTTGGATCCCCGGTACGAGCACAGCACCTCGAACAAGTCGTCGCCGCGCAGCGGCGGCAGCGTCATGCGCGCCGACGCGCCGCTGGGGATCTCGGCCCGCTCCGACCACACGGATCTGCTGCGGTTGTGCTCGCTGTAGCCCTGGCACAGCAGCTGCACGTTGCCGTCGGCGAGGTCCAGCTCCTCGCCGACCTGCTGCTCGTTGGTCACCACGACCAGCAGCCGGTCCCCCGTGGGCAGGAACGGCGTCGGCAGGTGGCGGCACCGGTACCGGAAGAAGAAGCTGAGCGCCACCGCCGCGGCCATGGCGGCGACGAGGGCGACGATCTTGACGAGCGCCGCGGCCATGATGTCGACGGTGTGGCGCGCGCGCGGGGCTTAGGACCGTGGGGAACCAGCTGCGCGTACGTGTGTGGTGGAGGAGCCTGGCATGCAAACCGCTCGTGCATGCATGTTTCGCGCTGATCGATCCTCCTCTCGGCTGAGACAAACTTAGACAGCGGACAGAGACGAATGAGCTCGTTTTCCTCCAAGTCTGGGCACGAGCTGCACTGCCTAATTTTGGGGCGTTCCTTCAGCTGGCTAAATCTGCTAACTGGCTAACTGGTTTGGCTTAACCGTTTATCAACTCATCTTTTTTAACAACTAGCTAGAGGGCATTGAAAGAAACAAGAGATGCTCTAGAACAGAGCTGGCTCTGGTTCGTGCTGACATCCGAGTAACAGTAGGCAGGAACACTCAACATGACGGCACTCCATCGGTGTGTTTGATCTGCAGCATGCCTCTGAACCAGTATGACGAGTCCTTGGGGTACCGCTCGAGGGTGTTGAAGTCGACGTACACGAGGCCGAACTTAGATGTGTAACCTAAGCAATTAAACTGTACAGCAGTATCGCGGAAGACGCAGTTAAAATTATGTCATCCATATAGAGGAGAAGATAAGTCATATCGGAGCCACGGTGATAGATGAGTAATGAGTTGTAGGTCTTGGCACCTAGAAACCCAAGAGATACAATATAGGAGACAAACCACATGAAACCATGTCCGTGAAGCCTGCTTCAAGCCATATAAGGATTTGTTCAGGCGGCACGCCTTCTCAGGAGAATGGGTCAATGAAACCTGAGGAGGCTGTCAAGCATAAACCGTCTCATCAAATTTGCCGTTGAGAAAAACATTCTTAACATCCGAGTCCTTAGGGCACCGCTCGAGGGTGTTGAAGTCGACGTACACGAGGCCGAACTTGGACGTGTAACCTAAGCGCCACTCGAAGTTGTCAAGGAGAGACCATGCGAAGTAGCCAAGCACATTGGCGCCATCGTCCATAGCTCTCTTCAGCTCGCTGAGATAACTCTGGTAGTACCCAACCCTGGTGTCATCTTGCACGTACTCCTTGCGAGTGAGGTTGCCAGCTTGATCCTTTCTTGGCGACATGGTGCATCATAAGATTTAGCGCTGTAGTATCATTTTGATTCATAAACCTACTCTCTCCATTCCAAGGTTAAGACCTTTTTTTTTTTGAAAAATCAAGTCATGAAAAGATTGACCAAACTTTTAGAAAAAACTATCAAAAATTATTATATTATATATATACAGTGTGAAAATTTGTTTCATGATGTATGGAAGGGTATGGATTATATATTGTAAATATTAATATTTTTCTCTAAAAACTTGGTTAAACTATAAGTAGTCTGACTTTTGAAAAAATATAGGCCTTAAGCCTTAGGACAGAGATAGTAAAAAAGAGACATGGAAACTACATATGAGGCCAGAACGAATTTACCGTGGAAGGCTGAATAAAATAACTCAACATAGTAACTACTTCATCAGTGTTTTAGCAGACATTTGAACTAGTTGGCCTGCCAATATTAGAGGGGCAAATAGATTTTCGCCAAACTTCTCATGGGCTGGGAGGGCCACGTCCCCCCCCCCCCCTATACACACACCACCACCAATGAACAACACATAGCTCCGCCATAGATATCATCAAATACAACTCTACAACTATAAAGGAATTATATATGTAAACAACATCTTCGACCATCTTAAAGCAAAATTAAGTCATCTGTTAAAACACCCATATGACGTTTGTAAATGATATTAAATTAGTAAATGTAACTCTTGTTTGGATATTCTGTTAGATTTGTATATATGTGGGTTATTAACTTTGATTAAAAGTTGAGAACTTGAACGGAAAGTGATATATCCTTGTCAACGGATATAACTTATAGAGGAAAATTAAGCTATATGTTAAAACACCCATACGACACTTTGTAAATGATATTATCTCAGTAAATGTAACTCTTGTTTGTAAATGATGTTAGATTTGTATATATGTAGGTTATTAACTTTGATAAAGAATTTTGAGAACTTGAATAGAAAGTGATATATCCTTGTTAATATATATGCCACATATTAAAGTGAGAATTACCTTACAATTATACTTCACGGAACCGGTACACGTGCATGAGGGGGAGAGAAAGAGGAGGTGGTGATAGTAAAATCCATCTAGGGTTTCATCACTCTCGCTGGCAACGCCGCTAGTCCGCTCTGCTTCCGGTGTTTTGGGGCCTTGTAGGTGTGGAGGACCACGCCTGTCGTGGTATTGCCGACGAGTACGCCATGGAGGGGTTGATACGTCAATTTTGCATCACTATTTTATATTATAATTTACTGTTATTCATTGATATATTTCATATTAAGAGGTGATACTTATGTTATTTCATCTATTTTGCATGTTGGATGACTTTTGGATGATGAACTGCCGGAGTCGGGATTCTGATGGAAAAAGCGGTGTCCAAATGCAATATTCGCGAAGATCAGAAAATTCCAGAAAATATATGGAAATCCCTATTTTTCCAGAAGACTAAGGAGTCCAGAAGGAGGAAGAGAGATGGGCCACAGGGGCCCACACCACCCCCTGGCGCACGCCCCTAGGCCGCGCCACCAGGTGGTGTGGTCACCCTGGCCCACCTCTGGCATTGCCCTTTCGCCTATAACATCCCCTCAAAACCCTAAGACTTAGGGAGCGACCATAGAAAGATTCCGTCGTCTCTGCGGGGCGGAAACTACAGAGAGAGAAAGAGCTCTCCGGCAGGCAGAATTCTTCCAGGGAAATTCCTTCCCGGAGAGGGGAGATCGTCGCCATCAACACCGTCATCAAGCTAAACTTCATCAGGATCATCATCATCATCATCCTCACCATCATCTCCACCAGCACCATCTCCACCACTCCATCCCGCTGTAACAATTGAGTTGAATCTTGCATAGTTCTTAGGGGAAACTTTCCCGGTGTTGATTACTTTTGTAGTTGATGTTATTGAGTGGAACCATTGAATTATTGTTTATGTTAAGATTGTTACTTATCATTATATCATCTCTGATCTTGATTCATATGATGTCTCGTGAGTAGTTCGTTTAGTTCTTGAGGACATGGGAGAAGTCATGTTGTTAGTAGTGGAATTGTGTTGAGAAATATTCAATGGTTTGATATTTAAGTTATGGTGTTATTCTTCTAATGGTGTCATATGAACGTCGACTACATGATACTTCACCATTTATGGGCCTAGGGGAATGCATTGTGTATTTAGCTACTAGTTGTGGGGTTGCTGGAGTGATAGAACCCTGAACCCCCGTTAGGAAACCTTTGCACAAGGGAGTGTAGGATCTCAGAGTTTAATATTGTGGTTAGGTTTTTATCTTAATTACTTTCTTATAGTTGCGGATGCTTGCAAGGGGTTTAATCACAAGTATGTATTAGTCCAAGTAAGGTAGGTACATTAGCATAGGTTTACCCATACAACACTTATCCAACCAAAAAAGATTAATCAACTATATGAAGCGAAAGCACTTGACATAATTCCCATGTGTCCTCGAGAACATTTGGTCCTCATAAGTAATACAACCGGCTTGTCCTTTGCTGAAGAAAGGATTGGGCCACTTGCTGCAATTATTATTATTGTTTTTTATTGTCTCGCACATTATTTCTTTGCATTATCAAAAAACTCTAAAAATCCGTTTATTAAGTATTTACAGAGAATTCATGATCCAAACCACTAGTCAACACCTTCTGCTCCTTGTTGGGATTGACACTCATATTTATCGAAAGTACTATGGTACACCCCCTATACTTGTGGGTCATCAGGGGTCCTCAAAGAGCGTGTTTAGAGACGTGGGGGAAGGCTGCGATGTGGCGGTACGAGGTGGCACGGTTTACCCAGATTCAGATTCCACGATGATGGCGAAATCCTACTCCTGTTATAAATCACTATAATGGCAATACACCGAGTTACATGGATTGGTTCGCTGTGTGCGAGTTGTGTATCGATGTGCCCTAAAGGCTCCTCTTGGTCCGTCTTATAAAGACGACGGGTCCTAGGATTATAGGGAAGAGTCCTATCCGAACAAGTCACAGAGTCCTACACGGGTACTAAGGTTGTGTTTGGTAGCCCATGCCACGCTAGAATGACTATCTCCACTCAGACATGCTGACCTTATACATGCTGAACTCAGATTTTTGTTACTTGTTTGGTAGCCCAAGTCTGTTGAGACATGCCCAGGTGAGAGTTTGTTTGGCAGGCTGTGTCTAGTTCCATTTGGTTACCTCCTCCCATACGATGGTGAGCGTAAGCAGAGCAAAACATTGGTTCCTCTATAGTGTGAGGTATAAATATATGTACTAACGTTATGATCCTGCAGATGGTAACTAACTTAGCTAACTAATTTGAGATAATTATTTTACTAAGTAATCTAAGCCAATCAAGAAATGTGGGACTATACATTGTCAAACAATGGCAAGACCCGGATATGCTTGGTCGCCGGTGGTCCAAATTTGCAAGTAATCGAGCAATGGCGAGACCCTTTCTTGCAGTCTTGTTAATGATACATGCATACAAACCAATGTTTAATCATTCACATCTAGTTACATAAATCGAGCAATTTGCATTGAAGTCCAGATTATTAAAAAAGAACCTTGAACAGAAAAAGGGAAAAGCAATCAGGTCCCCAACTCATTCCATGGAGGCCTGGGGCGTCCAGGGCGGCGGCGCGAGCAGGCTCTGGCGGTGCTCGTCCATGTCGGCGGCGCGAGCAGGCTCTGGCAGTGCTCCTCCATGGCGGCGCGGACGTCGACCCTAGTGGCGCTGGGTCGTCGGCCGTGGCGACGCAAGGAGGCGGCGCTGGGGCGGTGGCCATGGGGACGTGAGAGGCGCTAGGCGGCAGCATTGGCTGTCATCCGTGGCGGCGCAAGGATGCGCTAGGGGGCAGCGCTGGGTTGTTGGCCGTGCATGGAGACGAGGGGCGGCGCTGTACGGCTCAGGAGACATGAGAGACATGGAGAGAGCGCTCGAGAGATGGCGTTGCTGGGGGGAATGGTTGGCTCGAGACATGCGGGGTGGTGACCCTAGCGGGTTGGGTGGGACGCGCTTAGATTTTTTCGGGATGAGTTCAACCGAGCTGGGTAGCGAAGCTCGATTCAGGCTTCGCAACCGGGCATGGCTAAGAGGCCTTTTCTGTATGAGGTGGGCATAGCCCAGATGCATAACCCGGGCTACCAAACATCCAAATCTCGGTTGAGCTGAGATTTTCTGAGTTCAACCGGGCTACCAAACACACCCTAACTAGTCTTACATGTATTGCACTCTAAGGCTCCGGGTATGTCGGTGACTCCATCATGGCCTTCCTTTATCCGGCATGGGCCTCCCTTCTAGATCTATCTAACTAGGCCGCCCAGCAGGCCATAGGCCTTGCTACCAACTGTGGGCCACCCAGGTTAGCCGGATTAGAGACATACGATGGTGATACCCATTTGGCATATCCCCAACAGTAGCCCCCGTAGAACTCCGAGATCTTGCACCATCTTGCCTCTTTAGATTGAATGCTCCGTCTAGGTGATGTTGGAAAATCGACAAGCAATATCTTGTAGTCCTTCCAAGAACCCTGCAATATTCTCCGTCTTCAACATGAAAGTCAGGGAATTACCGAATCTTCCATCGTACTTTTCTCGTAGCCGGAATGGATCCGTCCATGCCAGAATCTTCAGATGGGACTGTTCGTTTGTACATGTCAGCGAGATGACATAGACCGCAGGTCAGTGACGCCTCGTAACTCACACATGCAGAGAACACAATCATGGCCGTTTTTCCCGCACGAAGGATCCGAAACGTTGGCGGCAGCGGTAGGAATGTGGCAAAAATTTCCGCACACGCTCTCGCACGCGTTGTCCACGCATCAATTGTTAGATCAACTTGCACGAATCTTGACGTCAGACACTATTTATTTTAAGTGGTGGCATTTTATCTTTTCACCTCATTCGCCCCTTACGTCATCATCTTCCTCCAGTCCAGTCCTCTCCTCTGGCTCATCGCGAACATGCAGAGAAAACCCTAGCCCTCCCCAATCTCCATTTCCACCTCATCTACTCCAATGGCGAGCAGTAGCAGCGCTTCATCGATGGCGGCATCTGGCGAGGCTTCGTCCCAACCATCCAGCACAGTCAATGTTCTGTCGGAGGGTGTGGTGGTGTCGCGCTCTGCGGTGGTTGAATCCACCGACGGCGACCAAATATCAGCGGCGCTGGAGCCGTTGGAGGAGGCTGACTCCTACAAGACAATTGGATGACACTCCACCGAGGGGCCCAGAGTATATATATCCATCATATGGATGGACACATATCACTCTTGATCCATGCGCTTCAATCCATACTTTCAGAATACTCAATGCCACCTTTATAACCACCCAGTTACAAAGTGGTTTTTGATGTCATCAAAGCATCCATCCGGTATTGGTGATTAACATGATCTCATGGTCGAAGGATTAGGTTACCATGTATTTGAAAGCTTCTAGCAAACAAACTCTAAATGACTTGATCTTATGATATGCTAACTATAGGAGTGTGTCCATCACATCATTCTCCTAATGATATGATCTTGTTATTAATAACATCTAATGTATATGATCAGGAAACCATGATCATCTATTAATCAACAAGCTAGTTTAACAAGAGGCATACTAGGGGCTCTTTTATATTTACAAAACACACAAGTATTAATGTTTCTGGTTAATACAATTATAGCATGCGATGTAAGCATTTATCATAGACATAAATATATTATAATAACCACTTTATTATTGCCTCTTGGGCATATATCCAACACCCGATGTGCTTGTTGTTTGAAGTGCTACATGGTTGCTTGTTGACTGTTCCCTGTTTGGTGGGGCAGTTGTCTGAGGTGGCACGCTTGCGTCGTTAGGAGCACTAGATGATGTTATAGTAATTGCTTCATTTTCGGCCTCTCTTTCCTTATTCTCTTCTCTTCTTGCTATCACATCTAGCTCTTGTTTCATTTCCTTCAAGTGTTTCCTAATAATTTTTCTTCCATCATGTTTCTTTAGTCCTATGTTTTCATCTCTGGCAAACTCTTGTCTGTATGATGCAAACATGATCATATTTCTTGAGTCTTCAGGCATCTCTTTCCTTTCTTGATTATGTTTGTCATTTGATTCAGCTAGGATAGTTTCCGTGTCCAATGTCCACCTTTTTAAGATGTACCTGAAGGGTTTCGCGGCATAGTAAATCAAAATTTTCTACAGATGCGAACAAAGGGAAGCCAAGATCTAATCTAGGAGATGCAAAAAACGAGAGAGATTGGATTAGATCTTCATACCCTTGAAGATTCGCATAGCGGAACGTTTGTCGGAACGTGGGTGATGTAGTCGTACTCGCTTCTCCTCCTCGCGATCCGATCCGATCTAGCACCACAAGTGGCGATGCCTCCGTGAGATGCACACGTGCAGCACCTCGACGTCTCCTCCTTCCTTGGTCCAACAAGTATGGTGGAGAGATGGGTTGGATCTATAACGCGACGACGCGGTGCAATTGGCGGAGAATTTCTGCAGCAGGGCTTCGCCTACAAGCAGTCGGGAGGGAGAGAGGAGGGCAGCAGGGCGGCTAGGGTTGGAGGGGAAGGTGTAGGGGGGTGGTACGCCCCCAGCCCTCTATATATAGAGGGGTGGGCGCAGCCCTAGCCCCTCCCCCAAGCCCAAATCGGCGGCCACAAGGAGGAGGAGTGGGGGGCAAGGAAACCCCCCTTCTAGAAGCTCTATCTAGGGTTTAAACCCTCTTTGGCCGGCTGGGCCCTATGGAGCCTTGTGCCCCTGGCCCAATGCGGCCAGGGCACTCCCTCATAGGCCCAAGCCCCCTCCCGGAAGGTGGGGCCACGTTGGTCCCCTTCCGGAAGGTTCTAGAAGCTTCCGGTACAATACCGATTAACCCGGAACAATTCCGAACTCCAAAAACTGCACTGCCTTATATGAATCTTATTCTCCGGACCACTCTGGAACCTATCGTGATGTCCCGGATCCCATCCGAGACTACGAACAAAAAACTCGTAAACCAATTATCCAATCTATCCTAGCGTCGAGACATGTTAAGTGTGTGACCCTGCGGGTTCGAGAATATGCAGACATGATCTTCTATCAATAATCAACAGCGGGGTCTGGAAACCCATATTGACTCCCACACATTCATCGATGATCATATCGGATGAACCACGATGCCAGGATTCAATCAATCCCATATATATATTCCCTTCGTCTCGCGATATTTTACTTGTCCGAGATTCGATCGTCGGTACCGTCATAACTAGTTCAATCTCGTTCACAACAAGTACTTTACTCGTTCCGTAATCCGATATCACTTTGTGATTAACTCCTTAACCACATGCTTGCAAGCGGTGTTGATATCGATTACCGAGTGTACCCGAAGTATATCTCTCCGACTTGGGAGGGACAAATCTCATCTCGATACATACAACCCAACAGATACTTTCCGATCACCTGAGAGACACCTTTATGATCACCCTCTCATAGGATGACGTTTGATGACCTCAAAGCTTTCTTCCGATACCAGGGAGTTATATTATCTCATGGTCTAAGGAATACAATATTTGACATAAGAAAAGCTTCGCAAAGATGAACACGATGACACGATCTAATTGCTTCGCTTAGTTTGGGTCTGTCCATCATATCATTCTCCCAATGATATGATCTCATTATCAATTGACAACTCATGTCTATGGTTAGGAAACCTTAACCATCATTGATCAATGAGCTAGTCCATAGAGGCGTACTAGGGACACAGTGTTGTTCACAAACCACACAAGTATTAAAGTTTCCGCTTAATACAATTCTAGCATGGAATATAAACATTATCATGAACAAGAATTATAATAATAACATCTTTATTATTGCCTCTAGGGCATAATTCCAACAGTCTCCCACTTGCACTAGAGTCAATAATCTAGTTTACATTTGGCAACAATCTCACACCCATGGCACTGAGGTGCTGATCATGTTTTACACATGGAAGAGGTTTAGTCAACGGATCTGCAACATTCAGATCTGTATGTACTTTGCTAATCTTCAAATCTCCATCTGCTATATAATCTCGGATTATATGAAACTTGCGGTTGATATGCTTGGTCTTTGGATGATATCTTGGTTCCTTAGCGAGTGCTATGGCGCCAGTGTTGTCACACAATATCTCCAGTGGGTCCAATGCACTTGGAACCACACCAAGCTCAGTGATGAAGTTTCTGATCCAAACTCCTTCACTTGACGCTTCTGCAGCAGCCATGTATTCCGCTTCTACTGTAGATCCCGCGATCACGCTTTGCTTGCAGCTTCTCCAGCTCACATCTCCTCCATTCAAAATATAAACGTATCCTGTCTGAGATTTAGAATCATCCTTGTCGGTGTCGAAACTAGCGTCGACGTAACCCTTTACGACAAGCTGTTCATCAACTCCATAGACTAAGAACATTTCTTTAGTCCTATTTAGGTACTTTAGGATGTTCTTCACGGCTGTCCAGTGTTCCACTCCTGGATCACTTTGATATCTGCTCGTCAAACTAAGACCATTGGACACATCCGGTCTAGTACACAGCATGGCATACATGATAGAACCTATGGCCGAGGCATACGGCACTTTGCTCATAGCTTCCCTATCATTTACCGTAGCTGGACACTGAGCCTTGCTCAATATCTTACCTGACAACATAGGCACTGAACCTTTATTTGCCTTATCCATTCTGAACCTTTTCAGAACTTTGTCTAGGTATGTACTCTGGCTTAAAGCTATCAGGCGTCTTTGTCTATCTCTATAGATTTTGATGCCCAACATATAAGCAGCTTCACCTAGGTCTTTCATTGAAAAACACTTGTTCAAATAACTCTTCACATCGTTAAGCATGTTAATGTTATTTCCAATAATCAATATGTCATCCACATATAGTACCAGAAATGTCACCGAGCTCCCACTCACTTTCTTGTAGATACAAGCTTCGTAGCAATTTGGAACAAATCCAAAGCTCTTGATCACTTGATCAAAACGAAGGTTCCAACTCTGAGATGCTTGCTTCAGTCCATAAATGGAACGCTGAAGTTTGCACAATTTATCAGCATCCTTAGGATCGACAAAACCTTCGGGTTGCATCATATACAACTCTTCATCAATGTTGCCATTGAGGAACGCAGTCTTGACATCCATCTGCCATATTTCATAATCATGAAACACAACAATTGCTAATAAAATCCGAATGGACTTAAACATCGCTATGGGAGAGAAAGTCTCATCGTAGTCAACACCTTGAACTTGTCGAAAACCTTTCGCGACAAGCCGTGCTTTATAGACGGTAACATTACCATCCGCGTACGTTTTCTTCTTGAAAATCCATTTGCACTCAACGGCCTTTCGGTCGCTGGAGGGTCCACCAAAGTCCATACTTGGTTTTCGCTCATGGATCCCAATTCGGATTTCATGGCTTCTAGCCATTTCTCAGAGTCTGGGCTCATCATCGCTTCCTCATAGTTCGTAGGTTCACTGTCTTCTACTAACAAGACAGTTAAGACAGGGTTGCCGTACCACTCAGGAGGGGCACGTGACCTTGTCGACCTGCGACGTTCAGTAGCAGCATCGTCCGAAGCTTCATGATCCTTATCATTAGCTTCCTCTATTATTGGTGCAGGCGGCACTGGAACAATTTTAGGTGCTGCGCTACTCTCCAATTCAAGAGAAGGTTCAATAACCTCATCTAGCTCTACTTTCCTCCCACTCACTTCTTTCGAGAAAAACTCCTTCTCAAGAAAGGAACCGTTCTTTGCGACAAACACTTTGCCTTCGGTTCTGTGATAGAAGGTATACCCAATAGTTTCCTTAGGGTATCCTATGAAGACGCATTTCTCCGCTTTGGGTTCGAGCTTGTCCGGCATCAACTTCTTGACGTAAGCTTCGCATCCCCAAACTTTAAGAAACGACAACTTAGGTTTCGCACCAAACCACAGTTCATACGGTGTCGTCCCAAAGGATTTAGATGGTGCCCTATTTAAAGTGAATGCAGCGGTTTCTAATGCATAACCCCAAAATGATAACGGCAAATCAGTAAGAGACATCATTGATCGGACCATATCTAATAGAGTTCGATTCTAGCGTTCAGACACACCATTGCGCTGTGGTGTTCCGGGTGGCGTGAGTTGCGAAACAATTCCGCTTTCTTTAAGATGCGTGAGAAAATCATAACTCAAATATTCGCCCCCACGATCGGATCGTAGAAACTTAATCTTTCTGTTACGATGGTTCTCCACTTCATTCTGAAATTCCTTGAACTTTTCAAATGTTTCAGATTTATGTTTCATTAAATAGATATACCCATATCTACTTAAGTCATCGGTAAAAGTGAGAAAATAGCGATATCCACCGCGCGTCGAAACACTCATCGGTCCGCATACATCGGTATGTATGATTTCCAACAAGTCCGTTGCTCGCTCCATCATACCGGAGAACGGTGTTTTGATCATCTTGCCCATGAGGCATGGTTCGCATGTGTCAAGTGATTCAAAATCAAGAGACTCCAAAAGTCCATCAGAATGGAGTTTCTTCATGCGCTTTACACCAATATGACCTAGACGACAGTGCCACAAATAAGTAGTATTATCACTATCTACTTTGCATCTCTTACCCTCAATGTTATGGATGTGTGTTTCATCCCTTTCGAGATTTAGAAGAAATAAACCATTCACAAGAGGTGCATGACCATAAAAGATGTTACTCATATAAATAGAACAACCATTATTCTCCGATTTAAATGAATAACCGTCTTGCAATAAAAACGATCCAGAAATAATGTTCATGCTCAACGCAGGCACATAATAACATTTATTAAGGTTTAAAACTAATCCCGAAGGTAAAACTAAGGAGAGCGTGTCGACGGCCATCACATCTACTCTTGATCCGTTGCCAACGCGCATCGTCACCTCATCCCTCGCAAGCCGCCGTCTATTCCGTAGCTCCTGTTTCGAGTTACAAATATTAGCAACTGAACCAGTATCAAATACCCAGGCACTACAACGAGGGCTAGTAAGGAAAACATCAATAACATGTATATCAAATATACCTTTGATGGTGCCAGCCTTCTTGTCTGCTAAGTACTTCAGACAGTTGCGCTTCCAGTGACCCTTGTCCTTGCAATAGAAGCACTCAGTGTCCGGCTTAGGACCAGACCCGAGCTTCTTCTCAGCAGGGGCAACGCGCTTGCCGCCGCCTTTCTTGAAGGGCTTCTTTGCACCCTTACCTTTCTTAAAGGAGGGCTTGTTGACCATCAACACATGATTATCCTTCTTGATGTCCACCTCCGCAGCCTTCAGCTTTGCGAAGAGCTCGGTGATCGTATCAGTGGAACCAATCTGATTATGAGTCACTACAAAACTTTTGTAGCTGGGAGGGAGTGATTGCAGAACCCTGTCAATCTTGAGCTCCTCTGGAATCTTGCAGTCCAGTTGCTCAAGGCGTTGAGTGTAGCCCGACATCTTAATGGCGTGCTCACTAACGGAACTTCCTTCCTCCATCTTGCAGTTAAAGAATTTCTCAGAGATCTCATATCTCTCAGAACGGGCCTGAGTCTGAAACATGGTTTTCAGCTCCTCGAGAATCTCAAAGGGCCCGGGATAGTCTTCAAAATGATTTTGAAGGTCCGATTCCATAGCAAACAATATGGTACTCTTAATCACACCATAATCATCTTTGCGCGACTGATAGACAGCTTTCTCATCAGCCGGCGCAGTTGCAGCAGGGGCGTCACCTAACGCTTTCTCAAGGACATAGTCCTTTTGACCGCCAGAGAGAATGATTCTCAGATTGCGGAACCAGTTGGTGAAGTTAGACCCATTGTTGTTAAGCTTTTCTTTCTCAGCAAAAACGTTGAAGTTGAAGTTGGACTTAGCCATTTGATCTACAGTATTTGCAAGTACAATTTAGACTATGTTCATGGTAAATAGTTCAACTTAATCAAATTACTAGATGAACTCCCACTAAATTCAACATCCCTCAAGTTGTTTAGTGAACATGATCCAAATTCACCACACCTAATCCGATCATCACGAGAAGAGATGTGGTTTCAATGGTGGACAACGAAGTGTCGATCATATTATTCATATGACTCATGCTTAACCTTTCGGTTCATGTGTTCCGAGGCCATGTCTGTACATGCTAGGCTCGTCAAGTCAAACCCAAGTATTTCCGCGTGTGCAAAACTGGCTTGCACCCGTTGTATGTGAGCGTAGAGTCTATAGCACCCGATCATCACGTGATGCTTGGACACGACGAACTTTCGCAACGGTGCATACATGGGGAGAACACAGTTTTATCTTGATCTTTAAGTGAGGAATTATCTTATAATGCTACCGTCGTGATCTAAGTATAATAAGATACATAAAAGGATAAACATCACATGCATATAACTTTATGTGACATGGTATAGCCAATCTTCGCGCAATGATCTCCATCTTGTGTGTTCCGGTATGATCTCCATCACTCCACCATGATTGCCTCCACCACGATTAGCAACTACAACTATTGCTAACTACTTAGCGATAAAGTAAAGCTATTACATGGCGTATAAGAAGTTGACTCGCAGGTCATACACAATTATAAAGACAACCATACGGCTCCTGCCAGTTGTGTACTCATCGACATGCAAGTCGTGAAACATTACAAAACATGATCATCGCATACAATATACACATCACATCTTGGGCCATACCATATCACAGAAAACACTCCCTGCAAAAACAAGTTAGACGCCTCTACTTTGTTGTTGCATGTTTTTACGTGGCTTATGGGAGTAGATGCTAAGAACGATTCTTACCTACGGAAAGCCACAACGGTGATATTATGGTTGCCAAACTCCGGTGTTAATCCCATGACAACTATAGTGAGAGAAACTGACATCCACCAGCCGCATGTGTGGAACAAGCCACACGTCAAGTGCGGAGCCGGTCTCGCGAACGATGTAGCGTAAGGTTGGCCTGGACCGCTTCAATCTCACTATCCCGCGTCATAAGAAGAACATAAACAAGAGGCTTGCAACAGAAAACATCAACGCCCGCAACAACCATGTTGCGTTCTACTCGTGAATTACATCTACGCATAGATCTAGCTCTGATACCACTGAAGGGTTTTGCGGCATAGTAAATCAAAATTTTCTACAGATGCGAATAGAGGGAAGCCAAGATCTAATCTAGGAGATGCAAACAACGAGAGAGATTGGATTAGATCTTCATACCCTTGAAGATTCGCACAGCGGAACGTTCGTCGGAACGTGGGTGATGTAGTCGTACTCGCTTCTCCTCCTCGCGATCCGATCCGATCTAGCACCACAAGTGGCGATGCCTCCGTGAGATGCACACGTGAAGCACCTCGACGTCTACTCCTTCCTTGGTCCAGCAAGTATGGTGGAGATATGGGTTGGATCTACAACGCGACGGCGCGGTGCAATTGGCGGAGAATTTCTGCAGCAGGGCTTCGCCTACAAGCAGTCGGGAGGGAGAGAGGAGGGCAGCAGGGCGGCTAGGGTTGGAGGGGAAGGTGTAGGGGGGTGGTGCGCCCCCAGCCCTATATATATAGAGGGGTGGGCGCAGCCCTAGCCCCTCCCCCAAGCCCAAACCGGCGGCCACAAGGAGGAGGAGTGGGAGGCAAGGAAACCCCCCTTCTAGAAGCTCTATCTAGGGTTTAAACCCTCTTTGGCCGGCTGGGCCCTATGGGGCCTTGTGCCCCTGGCCCAATGCGGCCAGGGCACTCCCTCATAGGCCCAAGCCCCCTCCCGGAATGTGGGGCCACGTTGGTCCCCTTCCGAAAGGTTCTAGAAGCTTCCGGTACAATACCGATTAACCCGGAACAATTCCGAACTCCAAAAACTGCACTGCCTTATATGAATCTTATTCTCCGGACCACTCCGGAACCTCTCGTGATGTCCCGGATCCCATCCGAGACTCCGAACAAAAAACTCATAAACCAATTATCCAATCTATCCTAGCGTCGAGACACGTTAAGTGTGTGACCCTGCGGGTTCGAGAATATGCAGACATGATCTTCTATCAATAATTAACAGCGGGGTCTGGAAACCCGTATTGACTCCCACACATTCATCGATGATCATATCGGATGAACCATGATGCCAGGATTCAATCAATCCCATATATATATATTCCCTTCGTCTCGCGATATTTTACTTGCCCGAGATTCGATCGTCGGTACCGTCATACCTAGTTCAATCTCGTTCACAGCAAGTACTTTACTCGTTCCGTAATCCGATATCACTTTGTGATTAACTCCTTAACCACATGCTTGCAAGCGGTGTTGATATCGATTACCGAGTGGGCCCGAAGTATATCTCTCCGACTTGGGAGGGACAAATCCCATCTCGATACATACAACCCAACAGATACTTTCCGATCACCTGAGAGACACCTTTATGATCACCCTCTCATAGGATGACGTTTGATGACCTCAAAGCTTTCTTCCGATACCAGGGAGTCGTATTATCTCATGGTCTAAGGAATACAATATTTGACATAAGAAAAGCTTCACAAAGATGAACACGATGACACGATCTAATTACTTCGCTTAGTTTGGGTCTGTCCATCATATCATTCTCCCAATGATATGATCTCATTATCAATTGACGACTCATGTCTATGGTTAGGAAACCTTAACCATCATTGATCAATGAGCTAGTCCATAGAGGCGTACTAGGGACACGGTGTTGTTCACAAACCACACAAGTATTAAAGTTTCCGCTTAATACAATTCTAGCATGGAATATAAACATTATCATGGACAAGAATTATAATAATAACATCTTTATTATTGCCTCTAGGGCATAATTCCAACAATACCTATCTGGGATCTGATAGACTTTTATATGCGTCATCACTTTTATAATGTGGCATCACAACATACCGTCACGATCGAATTTACAGCAGTTGCATTCATATGTTCCTTCTTCCCAGTTTGCGAATACCCTATAGCTTATGTAGCCATAGTGCGGAACTAGAATCTCTGTTATGCTCATCTCAAACTGGTAGCCGTTGAGGTGGTCGCATTGGTATGACATGCTCTTTCGCATCTCACTCTGAAACCCGAAGAAAATTTTCCTCGTGTATGCTTTTGCCATTTGTCGCTCCATTATGCTTCCACACCACCATTCCAGGTCTGTCAAAGCTGTTTCAGTCTCTGCCTTCAACACATCATTGTAAATCTTCTCTTGCACCGACATGTACTATTGTACAAACTCATAAATGGAGTTGCTTGGTTTGACGTAACGCTTGAGGACTGCGTTGAAGCCTTTGCTTCTCGCTGTGGTCTGGATGAATGGGAAAAAGGCGTGCATAAATTACGCTGGTACCCAAACCTCTCTTTGTTCCCATAGTGAAAACATATCCATATTATCACGAACATTATGAGTATTTATCATATGCATTCAAGCCTCCTCAAATTTATCTGGTGACAAGATGTTGTTCACACATGCATTGAAAGCGTCGAGCAGCTCTGGGTGGTTGGCCATTAATGTTCATATTTTCTTAATTGCATTCTGGATGACGTGTCATCTGCAATTCCTATGAGTTGCATCTTAAAAAACAACACTTAGCACCACCCATGGCAGCGTCTTGATATGTTATTATGTTTTTTGGTGCTAAGTCGTCCATGTCCAGTTTGAACATTTGAAACAGCCACACAAAGTTGTCATTGAGCTCTCGACGCACGAACCCGCATCCAAACTGAACCGATAGTCCATGATTATTTATCCTAGTAAATGGAGAGCATGGTAGTTTATATCGGTTCGTTAGGTAGGTAGTGTCGAATGATATGCAATCATTGTATCTAGATTTGTATGCTCTTCATGATGCCCCGTCACCCAAAACGGGTTTTTAATCCTGTCCTCTTGATTAAGTGTAAATTTGTAAAAGAAATCTGGATATCCTGCCTTCATCTTTTTAAAGTATGCCAAGGTATCTTGCATGTCGTGGTGATTGTTTTCACTGCAGGAATGGATAACCATAATGAAATATCATGGATAACAGAAGATAAAATTGATGAGTAACTTGTCCCTATCTAGTGGGTAACTTTTTAAGTTAGCATGTATTCATTCATACATATGTTTTATTGTCTTTCAATGGCAAGTCAAACACAACACCTTTGTATAAAATGTAGTGTTGATATTTTGTGTTAAATTCTACATAAAAGTTTGGGTAACTATGGTGCTAGCTATGTGGATAACTTGCATCTATCTATTTGAATAACTTCTGAATAAAATAGATGATAACTTGTATTCATATGCATGAATAACTGATGTATAAACTGGTGGATTAATTATTCTATCTTTTTATTTTTACAAAAATGGGTAAATATAATAAAAAATCATGGATAACAACAGTTATAATAGGTGGATAACTTTTTAAATTAGCAAGTATTCATAAACATGTTGATTGTCTTTCTAATGGTTAGTCACACACAACACTTATAGATAATTTGTAGTGTTGATATTTGAGTTAAATCCTACATGTAGGCATGGGTAACTATAGTGCTAGCTATGTGGTAACTTACACCTATGTGCCCGGATAACTGTTGAATAAAATGGTTGATAACTTGAGTAATATCACATAGATAACTATTTTTCTAACTTGTGAATAACTATGTACATATGTGCCTGAATAACCGCTGAATAAACATGTGGATAACTTGATTTTTTGTACCCACATGTGTGATTTCCTATCTATTTGAGTGTGCTTTTATGCTTTCTTTCTACTTTCAAGTTTTTTTAGTGTAGTTGGTTAGGCACACTCAATTTCTGCTGGATATTTTGTCTAGTGTTGATTTTTGTGATAACTTCTACATATAAGCATGAATAATTGTAGTTTTAGCTAGTAGATAATTTATACTCATATGCATGGATAACTGCTGTGTTTTCTGGTGGATAACTTGTACTCATATGCCTGAATAACTGGTGTTTAAATACTGCTGGATATTTTGTCTAGTGCTATTTTGTGTGGTAACTTCTACATATAAACATGGATAACTATAGTTTTAGGTAGTAGATAACTTGTGCTCATATGCATGGATAACCTTTGTTTTAGCTAGTAGATAACTTGTACTCATATGCCTGCATAACTGCTGTTTAAATACCGCTAAATAAGTTGATTCTGTATAATCATCATACCTTCATTCATAACTTGCACAATAGCATCTGTGTGTGAAACATCAGCATGCTCCTCTTCTTCTATTTCTTGATCTGGTTCGGCATTAAGGTCGATATCCATGTCCTCACTATTCAACCAAAATATTCATCATGTCAGAATTTAGGATGTAGCAATAATAGGATGTCATGTCTATTTAGTTGTTAGTTGCCCTAAATTAGTTGTTTGTAATACAGGGATCAACAAATACTGTTACTAAAGCTTAGGATGATTGATTTATTGTAGTTTGAACAAGATTGGACATATTCAGATGCAAAATTGAGGAGTAAATTAGTTGTAGATGCCAAGTTTTCGTTTAGATTCATGTTGTGCAGCATTATAATGTCATCTTCAAAACCATATAGAGCTTTTGCTACCAAAATCATGGTGAATTGAAGGTTTGATTTGAGAAGTACCTGCTATTTTTTCCCGTGTGTTCCTTTTTTTTACTTTTCAGGAGAAGGGGGGCTGGGCATCAAGGTGTTTAGGTGGAGCTCCAATGGCGATTTTGGCTAGAGGATGAAAGTGACATGGACATGTGCGAAATCGGGGGAGGGGGATAATGCTAGATCTGAGGGATTTCATTTTTGGGTTGGGGTTTTTGCTTGGAGAGGAAGATGATCCCTCTTTTTTGGGGGGAAAGCCACCTTTCCCCTTTTGGACCTGGTCACGCGCTCGGGACAGGAGGGGGCGGGGCGCGACGACCCCCCGGGATCGTAGGATTGCGGGAACATGGTCAGAACGCCCGCTAGAATCGTACTTTTTCAGGGCATCCGTCGGGTAGTCGCGTCCTTTTTTAATACCATTTTTTGAGGGCAGGCTATAGTGGCTCACGTGAAATGAAAGGAATAGAACATAAGATGAAAACGGGAAATGACGAGGTTTTGACTTGTCAATGCCCATTGTTATGGACTTAGGTTTTGAAAAAAGAGGGGACGCTGGAAGTCACGAAACGGCTAACAGATTCGCAACACAAGGACACGAGGTTTACCCGGGTTCAGGCTCTCGGAGGGAAAATCCTACTCCTGCTTGCCTGTTCTTTGTTGATGGCGATGCTGAAGGTTACAGGGGTGTGTTTGACACGAAAAAATCAACAAAAAATATATATGTATGCGGGCGTGCCAGTATACAAAGTATACAAAAAAAAGACAAGTAACATAGGAAAACACATCTTTATTAATTCTTTGGAGAATTACAAAGTACAATTTCCCACAATTACAAATATTGCGCCTTGATAAACATCTGACTTGGATCAACGATTGTATAGTTCCAAATTCCCGGGGCCTCGCGAGACACCCGGTTAATTACATCCACGGGATCAAGCCGCGGAATACCTCCGATTAAGCTGCGCTGATGATCGTCGTTGTTTAGATAATCTTGAGAATAGGAAGATTAGCTTTGTTCCGCTGCAGCACAATCAAATATGCTATCTCAACATGCGTAATAATGAGAGATTTATTTGACAAGGAGGGTGGCTTTTGCCTCGTCGGTGCCCAGCCATATGGCCCTTGCCTCATCAAAGTAGTGTTGCTTTTGCCTCGTCGGTGCCCAGCAACGGTATGACTATCTCATCAAAATTACGACGTGTTGATGGCATAATGACCGAGCTTCGTCGTCACTTGGCCATAGTGTAGTCTAGCCTCGTCGGCACTAGACATAAGATGATGTATAGGAATCGATCTTCATCTCATAGAGATTAGATCGTGAATTCGAGATGGGCAATTGATGAAGCGTTGCCTTACTCGTTTTATCAACCGAACTCCTTCATAAGGCTCGAGGTTGAGCACCACCGATATAGATGA
Organism: Avena sativa; assembly: GCA_916181665.1. Taxonomy (NCBI): domain Eukaryota; kingdom Viridiplantae; phylum Streptophyta; class Magnoliopsida; order Poales; family Poaceae; genus Avena; species Avena sativa. Next base: position 295,907,648 of record OV702296.1, read on the forward strand.
AACAATCGGACGATGACTTTGACATAACCCATATGAACGACCTCGATGAGACGGTCACTGCTATGGTTGTGGCATAATTATTGTATGCTCTTTGCATGAACGACTTCGATGAGACAGTCGTTACCATGGTTGTGATAATCTTTATGTCCGACCCTGACAAAGCAGTCGTATCATGATTGTGGCCACACGGCCGCCGACCTTGATGAAACGATCGGGCCATGGTTGTAAAGATTAACGGCTGCATCTAGCATCCCACACGGATGATCTAGAGCAGCCATGTTGAGACAAAATCAATGATACAAGCAGATCTTATATTATCTCACCTTGCAAATAAGACTTCATGGACGACGAGAGTAGTAGAGGCATCTTGGCGCCGCTGATCGCCTTCGACGTAGTGTGGGAATTAAGAAATTTTGTGGTCTAAGTGGTGTTCTCACGTGGCCGGAGCAGGGCTTCGCAACTGCGTCGCCCGTGCTACGCGTGTGAATGTTACTAGAACAGAGCTTCCCTATTGCGTTACCCGTGCGGTGGTGTGCGGAGTAGCGCGTCGGCTAGCTCTCTCTACGTGCGTCCCCTCCCCCGGGAGTAATTCCTGCCTTTATATAGGCGGCTCCCCCTCCGAGGCTTGCTAATCACGTCCGGTCAAAACGCGTATGTTGTTTAAACAGATCTTATCTGGTGCAATTAACGTGATCACGTCCGGCTAATCACGTCCGGTCCAGCCGTCAAACGATCCAAGGTCGTGTTCTCAATATCGCATGCCCGTCGCTAACTAATCATCATTTACTTGATATACAGTCGAGAGTTACACCTAGTCATGACATAGCCCTATGTAATGTGGGCCATAGGCTTATCAAATTACGTTCATGTGCAAGCAACAATGTGTAATTACCAGTACATCTGATCTTCTACGATCAAATATTCAACGATTGCATGCATGCAGCTGATCGATGAGTGCATAACAATTAAGCTAGCTAGCTCATTTGCACATGAACAATTTCAGACCCTTTGGAAAATTGGAACTCTTAGATAGAGTGTTAAAATTGTAATCTGTTTGCACTATTGTGATTATATGATGAACTCCATACAACGAGTCCAGTCTTGAATGTGTAATCTTTCACAAATATTTTGCACCTGATGGGACCCACATGTCATACACAAGGAATGTTTAATATATATATTCATGTTATGAATCTTTGTTACAAAAATTCATCAAACAGGGTGCACAGATAAGATCTGGCGAGGTGTGTGCTAGGGTTCTAGATGTCCTCCTCGTCGTGTCCTCCTGGCCTTTATATGGGAGGCTAGGTCTCGGGGTGAGGTCGAGTCGATTACAGATTAGGGTTTTCCCCTTTAAGTTTCTATCTAAAGCTAGCCATGTTGTTCAAGGAGTCGAGTCTTCACCAAGCTTGGGCCACCCAAAATCTCCCTGGGCTTCATGATTATGATACATCTTCCTCATGGGCTTCCGCTGGGCCATATCGGGTAGGCTGATATCGGGTACCCGTAGGGCATATCCATGTCAGGAAACAAACTGTATCGACGACGGTGTTCAACTCCCATTTCACTCTCTCCCATCCTTCTCTCAGGAAAAGGTCGAATAGAAAGGCGACCGAGTTGCCGGCGACGGCTCTGGTGACTCCTCTCCTCTGCGGGTCTTGCGCTCGTTGGGGATGCAGGGGTCGCCGGATCCGTCGTGTGGCTGTGTATAGGAGTAGACTAGGGCTGGTCTTCTTTCTTAGGTCTTGGGCTGCCGTCTCTCTCTCTCTCTCTCACTCTCTCTCTCTCTATATATATATATCGACGACGGTGATGGCATTTAATAAGTTGGCTCCAAGTTTGTCGCCTACGGACCTGGACGCCCGGTGGTGCGGTGCTCAGATTCCCCAGTGGATTTGAGTGCTCGCTATCGTTCCTTTAGCGGCGATACCGTGGAGGCGGCAGTGGCACAGCTCTAGGATTTTGTGCTCCTTGCTCCGCTTCTTCCCCGAAGAGGCCTTCTTCGGCTCCTTTGAGGTAGGCGGGGAGCTTTGTACAGAGGTGGCCGGTGTTCTGCGTCGGCGTTGACCAGAAAACAGCGAATCCGGAGCCCAGTAAGCGGCTGGCGGGCGGCGGCTTGGTCCTCCTTCCTCGACTTGATCGACGAGGGCTGGCTAGGCGGAGATCTGGTGATGGGCACGAGTTTCTTGCATTGCCGATGTTCCACCGAGGAGAAGTTCTCGTCGTTCGCGACGAGTTCCTTTTGAGGTCCACAAAGGAGCTGGTCTCCGATGGCGCTCATATCAGGTTCCTTCCTCCATATCTCCAGCGACAGCGGAGGTGGGAGACAGATGGTGTGGGTTGTGCACAGAAGATCTTCGAAGGGTTTAATTGCATTTTTTCCTTTTGGGGTCTTTTGTGTAAATGTTCTGGGTGAGCTGTCCCTCTGGTATGTTCAAGAGAGAGGCTACGTGTGTTGTACTTCAACGCTTTGAGATAAATGGAACACATGTTGCCCTGCTTAAAAAGAAGAAGATGAAAACAGGCTGGGCTGGCCTACTCGGCTACTCGTACCCATGGGAGCCTCGTTCTGATCTGTCCCGTTTCGCTGCCCCCATGACATACGTCGTCATCTCTTTTGCCCTAGCCAATTGCCACTCCGTTCCAACAACAGATTGGTTTGCAGCCGCCGACGCCTCTCAGTGTGGACGGCACTCGCCGTGGCATGGGACGCTGCTAGCCGCGCATGCCTAGTACGCTGCTGTTGCTGCTTTGGAAGCTTGTGCTGCAGGGTTGAGACAGAGATTGTGCAGATAGCCAGATCTGCAGGGAAATGTAACAAACGCTGCTGTTCGGTTGCCTTGTTGACTGAACTAGTGCCCAGGAAAGAAGGAAGATGAAGGGAGGAGGTGGAAGAAGAGAGATGAGGAGCTCGGAGAAAAGAGATGGGTTTCTATCAAATTCGTGGTGTTTTTCATACACCACCGATTAGAGGGTAACATTCTCATCCCAAGCTGTTAGTTCTGCAGGTTGTAGATCAGTTTTGATAGTCAGACTTTATTTTAGAAAACTATAGTTATGACCCTAGTAAGACTTTATCTCATATCTGTATTTATCCAACAACAATTTCGAGTTGGAACCAAAATAAAAGTTGTAGGTCATGTTCATAGCTTTGCAAAAGTATATCGTTTGCACACGATTCCGATCTACAGTGCTGACGTTCTAGTCGAAACAGTCCTGCAGCTAATTGGGCAGTATTAAGTTTACCTGTTTTTTGGACACTACTATCGGAATTGATCTACAGTGATAAGATGAGAGTTGTAGATAATTTTCTGTAGATATCAGATGTGCTGTCGTTTGCTATGTTCACATAAGCAGAACTAAAGATATGAAAATATCTATGAGAGATCAGAGGTTATGCATAGAAATGTTGAGAAGCAAAGTTATGTTTTCTATGAGTTTTATGTAAGGCTTAGAGATGAATAGTAATTGTGAGTGCTTGTCGTAGTATAGAATCTGAAGAAAAGTTTGTTCAGCAGGTTGATAAGGTCCCGTCTCGAGGCTAATATGTCAACTAATCGTCACAGTTAAGGCAAGTCCACGACGGGATAATACTTTGCATGATCTCCTTACTCAACTTTTATTTTCTAGCACTTGTTCTTTATTCCAGTGGCTAGATATTGTTTATACCCATGGAGGCAAAGTGGTTACAGCAAATGTTATAGTTGCGCTTATGTTTTGCATAGCATCTTGAAGATAAAGCATAGTGTTGTGACCTACTGAGGTAGGCACCTTGAGAGTTGAGACCGTCGATGTTAAACACTTTACATATGCAAAGCTACATGGACAGTGGCAGCGCGGCGTCTATAGTGGCTTCATCAATCTTTAAACTCCATTTACTGAACCATATAGTCAACTCTGCAGCATGTCTCTGAACCAGTATGCCGAGTCCTTGGGGTATCGTTTGAGAGTCGTGAAGTCGACATACACGATGCCGAACTTGGATGTGTAACCAGAGAGCCACTCGAAGTTGTCGAGGAGAGACCAGGCAAAGAAGCCAAGCACGTTGGCGCCACCGTCGATGGCTCTCTTTAGCTCGCTGAGGTAGCTCCGATAGTACCCGACCCTTGTGCAATCATGTAAGTACTCATCACGGGTGAGGTTGCCAGGTTGATCCATCCCTGGCGAGACAAGATTAGTATAAGCCTGACAAGATGACTGAGATGAACGTGAACATATACAGAGCTGTATCCCGGTACCGTTTTCCATTATGAGGACTGCTGGATTTCCATACTTCTCCATGATGTAGTTCATACACCCGTACATCCCAAACGGGGTGATGTACAGCCAATCAGAATTCGCCTGTAATGAAAAACGCATCGAAAATGATTATTTATCATATTATTATGGAGTTGCTGAAAAAAAAAGGTTTCAGCTAAGAGCTACATACCCTTTGTCCAATTGCTTTGCCATTCCGCTCATCTGTGAAAATTCAGCAACAAAGGATGAATGACAATATATATCGCCGTATATTGATGTAAAACGTACAGTGTAAGACAATAAACTCACATTTGTATGTGACGTGCCAATCAGCCGAATAATTTGTCGGCATCTGTGGCCTCTGCCCCGTCATGTAAATAGCTGTGTAATGATTGATCCCGATATAGTCTGCTGAGCCCTTGACCAATTTGGCTTGATCAGGAGTGAACCTGGGCAACCTCTCTTTCACAATGTCTTGCATTGTCTGTGGGTACTGTCCATTTATTATTGGATCCATATACCTGCATAATGATGCAACCGTTGATGATATTACCATTCATATTTTCATTGTTAAAAATTTTGGTCAATGGATACTAGTGTGGCTGGCCTTACCAGCCAACTTGGAAGTCCCTGGCTCTTTGAGCTGCTGCTTGGTCTTCGGTTGAGTTGGTAAGCCCCTCGTACCAACTGAAGTCCAGAACTATTCCGATCTTCCCTTGCTGAGCTGCCTAAATTTTTAATTTTCTATTCAGTTACTATTCTTTCAGCAAAGATCCATGGAATTAGACAGAATAATAAAAATAAAATCATGTTAGGGGGGCATTGCTCCGCAACTAAGGCACTTGATTTTGTAAGAGAAAACTAATTCAAACTACACTCTTGAAGACCGATCATTTTACTGGTACAATTTACTACTCCATATATTTAAGTAAAACAAGAATACCTGATATTTATTCCGGTATCTTGCAACTGCATAGCCATGTGCTAAGAGAAGATTGTGAGAAACAATGTAAGGTTCTGTTGCTGAGTTCCCACCAGCAGCGCATTTTGTGCACCTTTGAGGAGGTTGACGCCCGGTATCATAACCAGTAAGCGCAACTCTGCTTGGTTCATTGAATGTAAACCAGTTCTTTACACGATCGCCAAAGGTCTTGAAACAGAAGTCAGCATAGTCTGCGAATAGTTCCCTACACAAGAAATATTATGAAGATAGTCAGGCATTGCTCATTGTGCAACCTTACACACCAGATGAATAGCGCGCTGCATCTACCTACATATAGAGTATGTTTGTTGTGCAGTCTTCTTTTTGAAACATACGGAAACTTTCACATTCTTTCAATATGTGAAGCCAATTATAAATATAAATAGAAAATAATTGTTTAAAGAGTAACTAGTATTTTGTCTAAACCATTTATCTTGTAATCCGAAAACAGTAAGTCTAGATTAACTCTGAATGAGGATGTATATCTAACATGTTTGTACATAAGGAAGATCAAGTACTATTTTGACTTACCCTGTCTTTGCATTTAACCAGCCTCGATACTTGTTCTCAAGTGCAAGAGGGAGATCATAGTGGTGAAGATTGACATAAGGAGTAATGCCTGCTTATAGTTTTCATGGAAACATTCAGATATCAATGTATTCAGGTTCCCTAGGAAGTTTCAGAGGTTGAAATAGATGCTTTGCTGTGCTGTATACCTTTGTGAAGCAGGTAGTCTATCAGATTGTTGTAGTACTTGACACCTTCTTGGTTAACTTTTCCTTCACCATCTGCAGAAATCAAAGAGGAGTCAGTGGTGGCAACAGCTTGTGTTCCGTGAAACAAGTATGGGAGTTATGCACTCCAGTTAATAAATCCAGTATATGTACCTGGGAAGATTCTGGACCATGAGATAGAAAACCGGTAGGCATCGAAATTCAGTCCTTTCATGAGATCAACATCTTCCTGTCCCAACATAAATAATAGGGTCATTAAAACGTGAGGCCCTGGAGTTCTTTCTCTACAGAGTTCAATGCAGGTATGTAGTGGGTTCTGGAAAGATGGGTATATATTAATAATAAGTTCAGTGTGATTTTTGAGTTCCATTTGTTATTCTGAAGAGGTTGCAATGAGTAGGAATGCAATCAAGTTGTGTTCTAGAAAAACTAGTAGTACCAATGTAAGTGTATAACTGTGTCCCTGTTTACTCCCAAGATATAGTACAGTACCTTGTAGCGATGATACTGATCTGTTGTAACGTCTGCATTTTGATTTCCCTTGATTTTTCCTGTCCATCGCAACACAGAAGGGAGTTTGAGGGATCAAGGTGAGAGTGAGTGGGAGTTTAAAATATAGCACGGATTTGATTCTTCATCTCCATGCAAGCACAAGCTAGTATGCACATATGGATGAGTACCTGGTGTGTGAGCCAGGGCGTCCCAGACGGATTGCCCGCGGCCGCTTCCGTTGGCCATGCCCTCGACCTGGTACGCCGACGTCGCCGTCCCGAAGACGAAGCCCTTGGGGAACGACGCACGGCTCAGCCCACCAAGGCAGCTCGAGCAGCGCGGAGCCTCTGCGGCTGCGGCGGCACGGACGCAGGCTCTGCCGCCGTGGTACGCGGTCGCCAGCAGGGCAAGCAGTAGCAGCACGCACCTCGCGGCCATCTCGCAGAGCAGCAGCAGCTAGCGGGCAGTGGCAGCCTGAGCTCACTCACACCGACTAACTGGTAAGTGGTGTAGTGCAAAGGTACAACTAGCTAGCAGTCTCTGTTGGAGTATATATTTGCGGGTGGCGCGCGTCGTCCTAACATTGCGGTGTCGAAATAATTGCCGGTGCAGTAAAGCGGACATGATCTATCTTAATTTGGACGTGGTTTTTTTTTTCTCGATCATCAAAGACTTATCGTACTGGCATTGGCAAGCAACAACACGCAAGTCCCATGACTAGGACTGATCGGAGTTAGAGTAGTAGAAAAGAAGAACAGCGACAGAACAAGCACTTCCTTCCCATCCTATAGCTAGCGAGAACAAAAGTCTAATCGTAATGGCGCTGCCAGCTTACAAGATCTATCTTTGGACGTGGGATTTTTTCCTCGATCATCAAAGGCTTATCGTACTGGCAGACTCCGGCCATGACTAGGACTGATCAGAGCTATAGAGTAGAAAAGAAGAAGAAAAAGAGCGACATCGCACGCACTTCCTTCCCATCCCTAGCTGTCCCACAACACCGACCATTGCTGCAAAAGGGAGATGACAAGGAACACCGCACTGGTGGGTTCAAGAAACAAGCCATTTCTGATGATATCCCGGAGCGTCTACGCACCAAATAGCCGCCGCCCCCTACCACAAAAGGATCGACACATCTACTCCTGCTTTTTCTTTTGACGTGCGATTTGACGGTGCGCTCGTGTTGGCTTCCTAATCTCGTTCTTCACTCAGCCCAGCCTCCCTGATTTTGCGACGACGAAATAACTAGCTAGGGGATGATGATGATGACGACGACGACGATGATGATGATGATAACGACGACGACGATGATGTGTCACACGGGCGCGTGCCATGTTGGGTAGGTGATGCCAAAATCAGACGACGTAACAGGGAGTGGTGGTACCCGTTGCAAGCTCGCGTAGGCCGTTCGTCAACCTAGCTAGCTAGTCTGGAGCTCGGCGGCCGCACTCAACCGCCTCTGCCTTGGCTGGTTGTTCGTGCAAAACCGCCACTTCACTGCCGATCGGCTGCCCGCTAGGCAATGGCCCAATTCATACTTTTGCGCTCTATGCCGGAGAAACCTCAGTTTGAATGAATGTTTTGCTCCTCTTTATATAGATTCATCAACATGTACAGATTACATGGGTTAGGCTAGATACGATACGGTCCTAATCTTTCGTGTATCAAGGCTAATCCTAATAATCACCGATTCTATCCTATTTAACATGTCCCCTCAATCTGAAGCGGTATGAACAAGATTCAGATTGTGTTGGAATCCGTCTAACATCAGACAGTTTGCCGGTTTGCCAGCTTAGTGAACACATCGACAAGTTGATCTTTAAAGGAGATGAACCGGACATCGAGAGCTCCGGACACGAATGCGCGCACAAAATAAAATTTAATGCCAATATTTTTTGCGTGGAAATCATGGTTGGTTGCAGGTAAGTTGGGCCAAGGTTGTCACACCATAGAATATGTGGTCTCCCATGTTTAACCCTGAGTTCTTTCAACAATGAGTGTATCCATATAGCTTTCGTTGTACCATTCGTCAGCTTTGTATTTAGTTTCAGTACTGTACCGAGACATAATCAACTGTTTTTTATAACTCCATGACACGAGGTTGGATTCTAAGAAAATCACAAAAACCTCCTATGGATCGTCTATCATCGCCACACCCTGTGTCCCTACCCAATCTGTATTTGTAAAAATATACGATTTTGTGACACACAATGAGCACGACTAGGGTGAGCACGCCCTCTACAGCACGGGTACGTGCACAATGCCGCTCCAAAGGTTCCACGTGACAGTGGCACATGGGATATGTGCGGGCAGCACGCGTAGAAGTTTCTGCGAGCTAGTAGTAAAATTGATATGAAACTAGTAAATCCGTCGGTCTACTACCTGCATGCCAGTTCATCACGCCTTACACCGGCAGTGTAATACAGAACATAAAGGAAGTGTATTGTCACTGTACCAACCTACGCACTGCTAGCAAAAATAAGACTGAGACGGTGCAACACAGTGCAAAAAGCAATGGAAGGGCGATGCACTATCAGGACAACATGTGGTGTACTGTGATCAAAGGCAATACAACAAAATACAGAAAGACAGTGCAAAAAAAATACCACACAGTGTGCTGATCGAAGACAATGGAATACAATACAACAAGCTGTGCACTGTTAGGATACCTCGCCATGCACTTCAACCGAAGACAATGCAACACAATAAAAAATATAGTACATTGGCAGTGCACTACCAGGATACCGCGTCGTGCACTGTGACCAAAGACAGGGCAATGCAATATAGCAACAATGCACGGAAAATGAATTAGATACCTCATCGTGCACTGCAACCGAAAGCAGTGCAAGGAAATACAAAAAGTCAATGCACTGTTAGGATACCACGCCTTGCACTGCGACCGAAGGCAGTGCAATACAACACAACAAGATAGTACATGATCGATACACTATCAAGACACCGTGCCTTGCACTGCAGAACATAAAGACGGTGCAAATATATAGGGCCGAAAGACGGTGAAAAAAAGTTTGTCAAAACTTAGTAATATGGGATCTAATTTTATAGATCTCAGCGCGACTAGCACAATCATAAAAACATATCTCGATTTGGAAAATTCATTTGAAAAGATATTGCATTTTTTATTCACATTAAAAAATAAAAGTGAAAAAGGACTGCGATCTGCTCCGTATGCACCAAGTGTCGCGCTAGAAGGCCATGACTGTCAGGTAGCACATTTTTTAATCAAAGAGACAAAGGAAAAGTCCAAAAAACATTCGGCGCGAGAGTCCTCACTTGGATGCTCTTGCTAGGTCACTAGCAGCATGGGACCACACGTCAAAACAATTCAAAGTTGTGTCCTTTGCTTGCACGCGGGACTCAGCAGGCCCTCAGTATCTCACCACGTGTCACACGGGAGGCAGAGGAAAACCACGCCATACACTCCGCACATGCCACGTGCTGGGCAGCAGGAGAGACACCACGTGTTGTGCAGCAGGAGAGACACGGATCGACCTCCATAGGAGCACGCTCTTTTTTAGCGTTTCTAAAACACAATCCAGTCTCCATTGCTTTCTTGACATATCGTAGGATACGCTTGACAGCTTTCCAATGTGTATCAATAGGATGAGCAAAATACTGGCACACTTTATTGATAGCAAAGACAATGTTTTGCCGGGTTAGCGTGAGGTACTGCAATCCACCGATCATGCTTTGATATCTAAATGCATCATCAGTTGAGAGGGAAGTGCCAGGGTCCTTGGTAAGTTTGTGTGAAGCACATAAGGGCATCGAGGTCGAGCTGTAATTATCCATATTGGCAGGATGCAGTAAGTCGAGAGCATACTTGTATTGTGTCAATGACATGCCCAAATTGTAAGCGACCTCAAGATCAAGGAAATACTCTAGAAGACTAAGATCTTTAATGAAAAACATCTCGGATATGTACTGTACCAACCTATCAACAACATGTGAGGATGACCCAACAATGACAATATCATCCACGTAGACGAGCATGAATATGTGAACCCTCTCACAAAAGAAAAAGAAAAAGAAGAGGAACATGTCGGCTTTGGAAGGGGCAAAACCAATCTGCACTCAATCAAGGGTAGAGATTGCTTGAGGCCGTAGAGAGAACGTTGAAGTTTGCATACGTGAGACGACTTGGCTGATATTCAAACCAGGCGGTTGATGCATATAAACATTCTTGGCCAAGTAACCATGCAAAAAAAACATTGCTAACATTCACCTGATGCAGGTGCCAGTTGCAGGACACTGCAAGAGACAAGACGATGCATATCATAGCTGGTTTTACCACTTGGCTAAAGGTGTCATCGTAATCAATCCTCGCCTGCTGTGTAAATCCTAGAGCAACAAGGCGAGCCTTGTGTTTGTTAAGGGAGATGATGCTTCATTTGAAGATCCACTTGAAGGCAACAATGTTGACCCCAGATGGTGGTGGCACCACTATCCGTTGAATTATTAGGAAGAATTTTCACAATTAATTTCAAAATATAAATTATGACTATAACATACTAGATATATTAATCAATATGAACAGTATAGAGCATATGCAAAGCCATAGTATAACAACAAATCAGACGACAACGTACATACTGATCGGTTGCTGATAAAGTAGCCATTGTGGCAATGATAAAGTTTTTTATGACAACGTTCATGAAGACCGACCGAAGGATATGATGACAAAGATGGTGGTATGTAGCATCACCCGACTTGGACAGTAGAAGAACCGTGATGAAGAAGCTAGCACTCGTGTTAAGCGTTTTCTAAAAACCTTATTTTTCCTCTCCCGTACAGGATCACAAATACGAGTGGTTCCAGAGACCTTCTCTCCTGTTCACCGATGCACATCGACGCTCGAAATGGAGTAGATTACGATTTCTGGGTTATGGAAGAGTTCATTGTCGGTCACACTAGTTGAGTCCTTGTTGAGAGGTAAACTAAGTATAATTGAAAGGAACTATTAAACAACCCAACTTCACTATGTGAACAATAAGATGGTGTAGGAAATGTTACTTTGTCATATGAGATGATGGTACACAGTGGTGGAGCTTAGCGCAAGCCAGCAGGGGCCACCGTCCCCCAGGATTGATCACATGCTTGAAGAAAAAAATCTGAGGTAACTTAGTTTGGGAATTTTTGTGTATCCCTCCAAGATATCAAATATTGTATTTCCCCCCAGCTAGCCTTGGCAAGCTCCGCCATTGATGGTGCGATAGTTGGACCGAGGACAAACGATTATTGACTGTGCATGCCCATATGATTGAGATGAGAAAATGATATTTGACTGTCCCAGCTACTAGTTTCTTGTTATTTGACACGGTTATAGACTAGAAAAGTTACGACGACACATAAATTTATCTTTCATATTGATAAACACGAAAACACTAAGAAAAAATGACACAACAAGGCACACCTTTACGTCTAATTTTATCTATGAGTGACTAAATATTTCCATATCTATAACAACGAATGACAAGACTACTATAAATTCAAGCCGCTCTCTCTTTCCCTTGCTCTACCCCCACTGCTCTGGTCATCTCCTCTCAAAGTTTGGGCCGATCGGCCCCTTCCCCCTCTCTGGCATTCACCGGCGACATGGTGCAGTGAGGGACCCCTGTAAAATAGTAGCATAAGACTAGATTTGGGATTTAGATGCTGCTGTACCTTAATGATAGGTTGGGGGGTCCCTATGACCAAATCCTCCGTGCCATGGGCCTCCTCTTCCTATCATGTCCTGCTGGTGGCAGAGCCACACATCCCTCCAAATAAGGTGCGTGTCGGGAGATTGGAGTTGGGCTTCCTAGGCAAGGCCCTGCTTGGCATGTCTGCTCTTCTCGGCACGGCGACGCTCCCATGGAGGGAACCGATGGCGACAATGGTGAAGGCTCTATGCGTATCCTTCAAGAATAAAGCCCTCTTTATAGACACCTCGACTCTGCTGGCAGATGTGGTCATGCGCGTCTTCTCTTCTCGCAGCGGCAACGCTGGTAGAGGATGGAGACTATCTGCTTCGGCCCCGGCATTGATCTGTCTTGGAGATGTGATACACTCTCGTCAGCCTCTACTTGATGTCGCCTTTGATGGTCAACTGGTGGCCACCCTCGTCGGAGACTATCCCCGGTGCCCTTTCAACCTCCATGTGGAGGCCCTTTTTGTAGCTCGTCGTGGCGTTCCTTGTCGTCTTAGAGTGAAGTGGTGTAGTCCCCAGTGCCGGTGAAGACGTCCATGGCTGGAGCTTCTTCCTGATCTGCGTTGGACGACCTGATTGCGGTTTTGCAAATTGTTTTGGGTCTACTATGTAAAAGCCAGTGACTTTGTTGCTTTTTCTATATTTTCTAGACTCCATTTTTTAACTTGCACCCACCGCTTTGACTATTAATGGTATCCAGGCCCTTCAGGGCCTCTCCATGTTCAGAAAAACATGACTTCTATAAGCAAAATACTTCTAGTCTATCAGGGCTATGTCAAACGGTTGATTGCTGACACTGCAATCCCTGCGGCAGCGCGCGCGGGGGGGGGGGGGGGGCTATCTGCCAGAGTCACGTGGCATGACCATCTATGTATTATGGCCTGTTGTGGGTCCTATTTTCCAAGCTCCACTAGTTTACACTTAAAACCTTTCCGGAGTGCCTGACAACGAACTCATTGTCGGCAGGTTTTCTGCTGAGCCTCTTTTCACTACAAAAATACCCCTGTGTATGACCATCTTTTTAGGCATCACATGAGAGAATTACCTATAAAAGTTTTTTACCCAACAGATGAGCATTCACGACACCAATTTCACATGAAGGACAGACATGGTACCAGCACATAACTAAACCATGCTAGATGGTCATATGAACCAACACTTAATAATGATGTGGTAGGTGGGTGGTGGATTTTTTCCCCACCGTGGATTGACTTGACACACCACATTTCGTTGACTAGTGTGGCCCACCACGCCCCATCCTATCCTTGTAAATAGAGCGCACCCTCCACCACGTGCTCCACGTATTGCGCAATCACACTTCATAGTACCCATCTTCCAAACCTTCGGTGGCGACACAAAGACGATGGCTGCTTGGATCGCTGAAGGATTTGTAAATTATTCGTTCTCGTATTGATCAAGGTTTTTGCCTCACATTTTGGTTCTTGAATCTCACAAACTTTAGTTTGGGGTTTTCTTAGGGTGACATATTGCTGAAGTGGATCAAGGATAATAGATTCCATGATTTCTTGGTCCAAAATGGTGCTACACCCAAACATGTTGGTGCTCCAGACTTCCTCGCAAGAATGCTGCATTCGAGAGAAAACACACCAGCCATAGGTTTCTTGTCAGCAACCAAGAAAAAACGAAGTGCTACTACTGTATTTTTCTTGATTCAGAGAACTCGAACAAAATGTAGCGCGTATTGGATAAAATAACCGATGAAGGAACACCGATCGAATTGTGGAATTTGGCACTTTGTACGACATGGAGAAATAAGAGTTCATGGATGATATGAAGACGACAACAATGGAAGAGATTAGTGAATCACTGGCAATGATTTGGACTATGTCCGAGATAATTTGTATTGTTCTGGAACCAGTTAGGGCATCACTAGAGATGGCATGGTGCTGCTGCCGGCTTGAATTAATGTTTTAATATTTTTCTGAACTATTTAGCAAGTATGTTTAATTAAGCTTGTTATAGTATGCTTGTTCTTTTCTTATCCAAAAATTAAGTATGCTTGTTGTTATAGTATGTTTAATATGTGCGTGTTATCCTTGTGGGTCCACAAAATTGGTTCGCGAAAGTGTAGAAGGGTTAATTAATCAACCTTATCCGAACAAAATGCTCACTCACCTAGAGCTTGATGACATCGAACCCTAAGTTGAATCCGTGCCATCCACCTCCAGCATCAGATCCAACCTCGTACAGTTACTTGATGACTGCAAGTGCACATATCAATCATAGCTAGTTTCAAAAGTGAGAAGATAGAACAACGGAGAGCTATTTGGTTAGGGTCTTTATGCCCCTCATCAGTATCTATCAAAGGATACTTATTAGCTTCCCTTGATATCAAGTAAGGGTGTTTTGAAAGAGTTGTGTTTGGTTGCAAAAGAGTAAAGAATGCAGTAAAGTAAACAAGTGCAATGAGAACTGCAATAGAACTTTAGTAACGCAAAGTGTTTTAGGGGAGTTAGGGTCCACCACTAGCATTGATATTATTTATGAATAGGATAAATCTATGTATTTTTATGAAGTGTGTGGAAAGAGCTCCATAATAAGATGTTCCCTGAAAACCATCGGTCATCACATCTCTAAATAACCACTACAATGATCTTCGGTAACCACCTATTGATCCATTACAATTAAGGGCTACCCCGTGGATATCGATATGAGTCTAGTGAATCTATCCTTATCCCCCTTGTCCATATGGTAGAGCTCCGATCACAATATTTCACTTCACGTCGTACGAAATACCATACGTCCAAGGGTAGTTCCCTCTCTAATCCCGAAGGTAAATATTATGTGGTCGAATTCACATAATATCTAGAGAGAAAACTAACACATAATCATAGAACAAAGTTATAGATCATCTTCATTTCATATTATAATATTGCTAGGGTTTCTCCAAATCCCCAAGAACAAGGTAAACTACTCACAGTGGAGATAATCAACAACATCATCATAATCATATGGATGAAATGAAAGTGTATGGAGGAATTCGAGTACAAATCCACAATAGTAATCAAAATTATAAGTAATGGAGGTGAGTGATATGGGGAATGATGTTGGTGATGGAGATGAAGCGGTTGATGATGAAGGGGGTGATGACTTGTCTTCCAATGATCCGTGTAGCAGTGGAGATGATGCCTTTTGCAAGTTCTTCCTACAGATCCCTTCCAGAGGTGAAGTTTCAGTGTCTGGTGTTTGTGAATGTCGGACCTTAGATCCTTCTACGCGAGGTAAACGTATTTGACGGGGTGAAGAAACTAGAGATCAGTACGGGTGCGTAGTACATGTGGGCTTCTCCCGTACTGACGCCCATTATGTCCCCTGGTGTCTCTCCTCGCGTCCTCCTTTAACCCAGTTGTTTGGAAAATCATTTAGATGGCTTTTATCACGTCAAAATATCATATTAACACATAGTATGACAGTTCTGATTGATATGTTCATCATTGTCTTAATATTCTAGGATCATGCTGAAACAAGCATAGAAGGTGCACGCGATCATGGTAAAATACCCAAATCCTACTGCTACAAATGCAAATACATTAAGTAAAAATGTAAACAAACAATAGTACGCACATGTTAAGGTAGATATATTTGGTTATACGGATGAAGAAAGGAGTATGCCAATTAGATATGAACAACTATGAGTGGAAAAAGACATATGATTATCTCAAATCATCTACTATATACCTTTTTATTATGATAACGGGTTAGCATACACTATCGTATGCATGTATGATCATGCATTGTTACATCTATCTTTTTGTGTTGATCATTTTGTTTATTGTTTGACACCAATAAACATGTTCCGAAGTGTATGTTCAAGAAGAAGGTGTCAACATAGGATGGAGAATGTACACTACATTTATATTCATTCTATCAGGTGCATATGCCATTAAACCATGTATCATGTGATATAAAATATTTGGTCATTCTTTCTTTTGTTATTAATATTCTAAATCATATTATAAATGTATATATATTAGAGATTTCTATTCTCGTGGCCATGTTTCATTAGTTGTACTCACTTTTTCCCGTCGCTTAAATTTTCCTCTTTTGCCCAGCTCCTTCTCCGAAACTCTCATAATGTCCGAAACTCGTCCGTCAGCCTTGTTGTTACGTGCTGGCAAGTGGGGCCGCGTTCAGTCGGGTCCCGTAGTGGACACATCTGTCCATTTATCCAGATCAGCGTAGGACCCACAGCCTACCACGTGAGCACTGGACCCAGAACTTATCAAGGTTGGCATTGCAAGATGGGACCCTAAGCCAGCCCCGCACTAGTGCACGTGTCGTTGCCTCTCCTTTCTTCTTCTCCGGCGAGGGCGGCCTTCTCCAAACGACGAGTTATGTCTAGCTTCACTTTGGCCTCCCGTTCGTCCTGGCCGCAGTATGGTGTCGTCCCGTTAACCTATATGAAGGATGACAATGGCAACCGTGCGTAGGGAAGGTTAGATCTCACACCAAATTGTTCCAATTAGAGGGGGCGGTTGCTATGGACAATCAATTGGCACAACTTGGGAGCTCAATCGGGCGCGTGCTTGCTATGGAGATTGCGGCCGACAGAGGAACCGTTCCAATGATTTAATTTGTTTATCGAGTTAGTGTCTCGGTTGCAATCAAGTGAATCTATGAGGTGAAAGACAAACTTTAATATTTAGGGAGATGGAAGTATAAAAATAAAATAAAATGACACAACTCTTGAAAACTTTCAAATTAAAAAAATTATACAAATCTTAATATAAAATAGAGTTTATAATTGACACAACTCTTGAACACTTTCAAATTAAAATTTGTACATGGTAATTTTGTCCTAAGAAAATCTTGAGAGTTTACCAATTTTAGAGCGTGAAAAGTAATGCATAAACTAAAGAGATCCCTAAACTAAAATCTTTAGGCCTCGTGCATATACAAAAATTATACACGTTTGAACATTGTGAAATCGCACTTAGGACAAGATAATATTTTGCTAAGAAAATCTTGAGAGTTTATCATTTTCATAGAGTGAAATATAATGCATAAACTTGGATATATGAAAATTATACACCTTTAAGCACTGTGAAATCGCACTTAGGACATGATAATTATGTGCTAAGAAAATCTTGAGAGATATCATTTTTATAGAGTGGAATGTAATGCATAAACTTGCATATACAAAAATTATACACCTTTGAACACTTTGAAATCACACTTAGGACATGATAATGTTAAGAGATTATCATTTTCATAGAGTGAAATGTAATGCATAAACTTGCATATATGAAAATTATACACCTTTAAACTCTTTGAAATCGCACTTAATACGTGATAATGATGTGCTCAAAAAATCTTGAGAGGTTATCATTTTCATAGTGTGGAATGTAATGCATAAACTTTCATATACAAAAATTATACACCTTTGAACACTTTGAAATCACACTTAGGGCATGATAATGTTGAGAGATTATCATTTTTATAGAGTGAAATGTAATATGTAAACTTGCATATACAAAAATTATACACCTTTGAACTCTTTGAAATCGCACTTAATATGTGATAATGTTGTGCTGACAAAATCTTGAGAGATTATCATTTTCATAGAGTGAAATGTAATGCATAAACTTGCATAAATGAAAATTATACACCTTTGAACTTTTTGAAATCGCACTTAATATGTGATAATGTTGTGCTAACAAAATCTTGAGAGATTATCATGTTCATAGAGTGGAATGTAATGCATAAACTCGTCATTATATTCAAAATCATTTGAACACCTTTGAACACTTTCCCTTCAAATTATATTCAAATTCATTTGTTTATGGAGTTAATGTATTAGTGGCAAACTCATTATTTTGCATGGATAGAGGGGTGGCCCCTGACAGATATAGTTGTTATCCTGTCCGCTAGATCACAGAGGATTAATGGTTGGTGAACACGATCCGTGTGACAACTGTCTTGGCCAATCAGAGCATAGCAGCCAAGATGAGCACAAGTGTGAGAGTTTGTGACTAAGAGTGAGGGAAAAACTGAGTAGTACTAAAAAACTAAGAGCAAAACTAACAAAGGGATTCAAATAGAAAATAGAAACAAATTAAAAAAAATGGAAAACACGTCTTTTATACAATAAAATACATCTTGGCATATATCAAACTATTTTCAATTAAAATATACATGAGTGTGATAATTATTGCCTCATTCAAATAAACTATGTTTTGGGGAGGGTTGTTTTGGGAAGAGGATTGAGTAGAAAGCCATGAACTGTCATAGATAGTAGGTGATTTGAAAATTGGTGATTCAGGTTAAAACTTGATTTCTATACATTTCTTATGGTGGCAAGTCACATAAGAAGACTCCCTGGATAGGTGCCACTATGTTTTGATCTTTTTGAATTTGTTGTGCATAAATTGATTCAATTCGCTAGCTAAAACCCATTCATTGACTCTCTGTTGATCAGCCACCAGAGGGTAAAACTGAGTATATTGCACGTGGCAGTGTTAGTACTGGAGGGCAAAATTGAGTACAACCAAATTGCCAGTGCTACTCTCGAGGGTATAACTGAGTACACCTAAGTCATCAGGGTTAGACACGAAGGGAAAACGTGATGCACGGTATGCGTGCCGCAGTGCACGGGGCGGTAGCAGACGCGTGTGGCCGTGCACGGTGCAGTAGCTTATGCGGTGCAAGGTGGTGTAACGAAACGTCCCTTCTCTTCACCTTTCTAGAGGCCTTCTCAGTATCACTTATCACTCACTCGTTTGCTCACTCGCTCACTCACGCAACCGTCTCCAGTGTCCCATCACCTTCTGCAAACCCCCAAGAAAACCCCAATCGCGCCGGCGAAGGAGAAAAATGGCGCGGTGGCCATCATTGCCTCCAAGGCCGCCAGAGAGAACGCCCCATTCCCGTCGAGGCCCCCGTCTAGGCATCGAAGGCAGCCGCCCTCCCTGTCCAGGCCCTCGTCCCTGCTTCCGCCGTAGCCACCGGCGAGGAGGCCCCCACCAGTCTCGGGAAGATCCTGCTCGACTAGGACCCCTACGAGAAGGAGGAGTACATCTGCTAGGGAACCCTTATGGCACCAACATCGTCGACCCATGGTTGGAGGTAACTAGGGTTTTATCCCCTTCCCTTGTTCTTCCCCCATTCCCAATGTTGGATGCCATATCGTGTGTTATTAGGGTTCGATTGTTCATATTTTCAATCGTTGGATTCTAGGTCTTTTTATAGAAGCTATTCCTCTTGGGTTAGATCTCGTCTTTCGATGAATCCCCATGTTCATATTTCAATCCTATTTCATTTGTCCTCCGATTTGTAGTTAAGGGATTCGCTACTTAGTACTAGTGCCGATCTATAGTTGGATCAGTATTTGATTTTGTTTGAGTTTTGGGGACTGGAGAATTTTACCCACTAAGTTAATTTATGCAAATAATCAAGGGATCTCAATCAGTTAATTTATGCGAATAATAAATGTCGATAATTAAGGTATCTCAATCATGTCCTTATTGCATGCTACTGTTGTTTCCAACAGGTGGATAACAACAACGTCTGCAATGACGACGAGTCCAAACACACCAAGACTCATCAGGTGCTGAGGAGGATGAAGTCCAGATAGTATGACGACTACTTCGCCAGCGATGTCTATAGGTGCCCCTTCTGAAACAGGAGACTCCTCGCCACCGACTTCAACTACCTCGTGAAGCATGCCGAGGAATTGGTCTCCTGCAACCCCAAAGTCGGCCAGAACATGAACGTCCATGCCTTCATAGCCAAGAACAAGGCGCTCGGCTTTCACCTCCGCAACCTCCATGGAGGTGGCCATCAAAGACGGTCGCATTCCCCGATCAATCCCAAGGAGACCAAGGTCAAGGGAATGGGCAACAAGAAGTGGAGGACGCACCAGAGGGAGGAGGCGGAGGCCAGGAAGTGCCACTAATCTTGTGTCCTGCTGCTGTAAATCAGCTTCTTTTATATTGTCTGTGTTGATCTTGTCCGCTGCTGCTGCTGAGCAGCCTAATTGTCGAACCTCGTTAAGTATTGTACTATATATATCCTATGTTAGCTGTTTTGCCTATATCTGCTTTGTTTACTAAATGTGCTTGTTAGATTTGCTTCTCTAGATTTGCTACCAGATTGGGCAAAAACGAGGGTTAAAAGGAACAATGAATGATGAAGAGAAGTTGTTCCAGAAGAAGGATACAAGATAAGAGAGGGAGGAGAGAAAGATGAGAGGGATAATAGGTGGGCCCTAGGTCCATGTCATTGCATAATTGTGGGCCTATTGATGAGTCCAAAATTTAAGCATTTTACCTATTATTTTTGCATAAATAGAGTAGGGATCTTTGTATTTCACGGCGCTCACGTGCACCTTTTCTCTTTATTTCAACAGGTTCCAAATTCACTAAGTCTATTGTGAACATATGAATTAGAGCTGTCATATTATATTATAATATGATATTTTTTAAGTGACAAAAGTCATTTTATGGATTTACCTTCGCTCCTGAGAAAATACCAATCGAGTACTATATGTCCTATATTAGCAGCTTTGTCTACATCTTCTTTATTTACTGAATGTATTTATGCTGCTGGTTAGATTTTCTACTATAGATTTGCTACCATACTGGGAAAAAACAAGGGCCAAAAGGAACAATGAATGAAGAGAGAAGCTACTCTAGATTCCCTACCTTTTTTGAGAAAAAACACAACTGTTAGCGAGTGAGAGGGAATGCATGCTATTAAAAAGGCCAATCATAAAAATAATAAAAAAGAAAACTTCCAATTTAGGCAAGAGGTGTGCACGTAACTATCAAACGCGCGCCACATGGTCCCACGCTATGCCTCCCATGTCAGCAAATCATGGTCCCAACCAATCGGACCCATGCAATCTGATACCTTAGATTCGGATTCACGGATGTAGGATAATAGTTTTTTCCCTAGAAGACTTTGGTTTAATAGAACCTTGAAAGGAAATGCTGAAAGGAAATAAAAAGGACATGTCTACAATACTTTGTTTTACCTTAGTTTAGCGAACCAATCTAGTTTACTTTTATAGTGGGTTGAATTAATGAATGGAGATAGGCGAGGATTGAAGATCCACCTACAGCTGCACATCATATGAGATAAAAGATAATAGAGATTTTTATTTTCGTGCCCCTGGTTCGTTAGTTGTACTCAGTTTTCCCAAGCCGCTTAACTTTTCCTCACTTTTGCCTATCTCCTTGTCCGAAACTCTCACACCGTCTGAAACTCGCTGTCCGTCAGACTTGCCGTTATGTGCTAACAAGTGGGACCACGTTCAGTCGGGTCCCATAGTGGACCCCCCGTTACATGCTGACAAGTAGGACTGGTTGGTCAGGAACGTGTTATGATAACGTGTGAGGCCGTGCCATGTTGGGCTGAGTGGGGTCGGCTTATTGGGAACGTGTTTTGGGGGATGTGGTGTGGGACCATCTGGGGCACGTTTGATAGTTACTGCGCCCTGACGCATAAATTGGAAGATTTATTTTTTGTTATTTTTATAATTGGCCTTTTTAAGAGCGCCTTTTCTCCTTTATGTCGCTAACAGTTGTGTTTTTTTGCTCAAAAAAGTCGCGAATTTAGAGCAGCTTCTCTCTTCATTCATGGTTCCTTTTGGCCCTTGTTTTTCCCAATCCGGTAGCAAATCTAGAGCAGCAAATCTAACCATCACCATAAATATATTCAGTAAACAGAGCAGATGTAGATAAAGTAGCTAATATAGGATATATAAACAGAGAAGATGTAGATAAAGCAACTAATATAGGATATATAAATAGAGCAGATGTTGATAAAGCAGCTAATATAGGATATATATAGTACAATACTTAAAGGAGGTTTGACAATTAGGCCGCTCAGCAGCAGCGGACAGGTTCAACATAGACAACAATACAAACGAAGCTGCTTTAGAACAGCAGCAACATAAGATCAGTGGACCATCATGGACTCCGCTAGGAGGGCCTCTGCCTCCTCCCTCTGGCGCTTCATGCACTTCTTGTTATCCAGTCCCTTGACCTTGGGCGCCTTGGGCTTGATCGGGGGCATGCGACCCTCCTCGATGGCCACCTTATGGAGGTTGTGGAGGTGAAAACCGAGCGCCTGGTGCTTGGCTCTAAAGCCGTTGATGTTCATGGACGGGCTGTAGTTCTTCACATCCTCGGCATGCTTCACGAGGGAGTTGAATTCGGTGGCGTGTAGCCTACTAGTGCAGAAGGGGCACCTATAGACGTCGCCAGCGAAGAAGTTCTCGTACTGGCAGAACTTCAGCTTGCTCAGCACCTGGCGAGTCTTGGTGTCCTTGGACCCGTCGTCGCTGTAGACGTCGCTGCTATCCACCTGTTGGAAAAACAGTAGAGTGCAATAAGGACATGATTAAGATACCTTGATTATCGAGATTGATTACTTGCATAAATTAACCAATTGAGATCCCCTGATTATTTCCCAATCCCCAAATCTCTAACCAAATCGAATATTGATCCCAACTACTGATCGATGCTAGTACTAATTAGGGAATCCCTTAACTGAAACTCGGAGGAATAATAAATAGCTTTGAAATACGAACAGGGGCATTCACTAAAATACGAGATCTAACACAAGAGGATTAGCTACTGTAAAAATACCTAGCATCCAACAATTGATAATACGAACAGCCGAACCCTAATAACACATGATATAGCATCCAACGATGGGAATGGGGGAAGAACAAAGGAAGGGGAGAAAACCCTAGTTATCTCCTACCATGGGTTGGTGATGCTGGTGTCATAGGGGTTCTCTGGCCTGATGTAATCCTCCTCCTCGAAGGGGTCCCAGCTGTGCGGGATCTGCCCGAGACCGGCGAGGGCCTCCTCGCCGGTGGCTACGATGGAAGCGGGGACAGGGGTTTAGACGGGGACATGGGTCTAGACGGGGATGGCAGCTGCCTTTGATGCCTTGACTGGGGACTGTACAGGGACGAGGGCCTCCTTGTCGGCGTCCTTGGAGGCGACGATGGCCACCGTGCTGTTCTTCTCCATCGCCGGCGTGGTTGGGGTTTTCTTGGGGGTTTGCACAAGGTGATGGGACAGTGGAGATGGTTGCATGAGTGAGTGAGCGAGTGATGAGTGAGAGTGAGGAGGCCTCTATAAAGGTGAGAGGAGGAGATGTTTCACTTCACCACCATGCACCGCGTAACCGCGTATGCAACTGCACCGTGCATGGCCACACGCGTCCGCTACCGCCCCGTGCACCGCAAAACGCGTACCATGCATCACGTTTTCCCCTCGTGACTAACCTTGGCCACTTAGTTGTGCTCAGTTATACCCTTGAGTGTAACACTGGCAGTTTGGTTGTACTCAGTTTTGCCCTCCAGTACTAACACTGTCGTGTGCAATATACTCACTTTTACCCTCTAGTGGCTGGTCAACAAAGAGTCAACGAATGGGTTTTAGCTAGCGAATTGAGTCATTTTATGCACAACAAATTCAAAAAGATCAAAACATAGTGGCATCTACCCAGTGAGTCTTATTATGTTACCTCCACCATAAGAAATGTATATAAATCAAGTTTTAACCTAAATTACCACTTCTCAAATCAACTTATATCTATGAAGGTTCATGGCTTTCTACTCAAGCCTCTTCCCAAAACATCCCTCCCCAAAACATAGTTTTTCTGAATGAGGCAATAATTGTCAAACTGATATATATTTGAATTGCAAATAGTTTGATGTATTGATGAAGGCTAGGTTGATATAGAGCCTGTTGGGAACCCCAAGAGCAAGGTATGATGAGCACATCAACAAGTTTTCCCTCAGTTATGGAACCAAGGTTATCGAACCAGTAGGATAAAGAAACCACTTCTGAAGGTGTTGCTAGCAACGTGGAACCTGCACACAACACAACCAAAATACTTTGCCCCAACTTATCAGTGAGGTTATCAAGCTCACTTGTTTTGCTGAAAACAAAGGATTAAGCGTATAGTGTGGAAGAAAGTAATTGCTTGTAATAATTGCAGAAATTAAATAGTAAACTGTAGATGGAATATCAATGGGAAGGAATGGACCAGGGTCCACAGTTCACTCAAGGTGTTTTCTCCATAACATAAATAACATGCTGGGTGCACAAATTACAGCAGGGCAATTGACAAATAGAGAATGCATAACAATGCATGTACATGACATGATGATCACTATGAGATTCACTTGGGAATTACAACATGATACATAGACCGTAATCCAACTGCATCTATGACTAATAATCCACCTCCGGGATATCATCCGAATAACCCTCAGGTATTATGTTGAAAGCAACAGATAATTGGATTAAGCAAAGTGTGTAATGTAAGCAATACAATTGCCCTTGGAGAAAGTATTGTTGTTTTCTCCCTAGTAGTAACAACACATCTACAATCTTAAAAGTTTTTGTCACTCTCCCAGATTACTAGAGGCATGAACCTACTATCGAGCATA
The DNA here is from genome assembly GCA_916181665.1 of Avena sativa. Classification (NCBI taxonomy): domain Eukaryota; kingdom Viridiplantae; phylum Streptophyta; class Magnoliopsida; order Poales; family Poaceae; genus Avena; species Avena sativa. The sequence goes on from OV702296.1 coordinate 295,932,238, forward strand.
AATACTCCCTCTTGGAGTCACAAGCAAATACTTGGTCAGAGTAACTACTAGCAACTGAGAGCATGCAAGATCACAAATAACATAGACATGATAGAACAATAATCAATCTAACATAATACTCAATATCCATCGGATCCCTGCAAACACAACATGTTAGCATTACAATAAGATGATCTTGATCATGATAGGCAACTCACAAGATCTAAACATGGTGGCACAAATAGGAGAAAAAACCATCTAGCTACTGCTATGGACCCATAGTCCAAGGATGAACTACTCACACATCACTCCGGAGGCAGGCATGGTGATAAAGAAGGCCTCCTAGATGATCTCCCCTCTCTGGTAGGGTGCCGGAAAGAGCTTCAGATCCCTCCCGATCTAGGGATGACGGTGGCGGCGACTATGGAATTTTTCGTGGAATTCTGATCTGGTACTTAGGGTTTTCGTCTCGGGGGTTTATATAGGCGAGGAGGCAAGGTCGATGGAGCGCCAGGGGCCCACACCCTAGGGCGGTGCACCCTCCTGGCCGTGCCTGGACCAGGTGTGGCCGCCCTGGGTACGTCTCCCCCTCTCCTCCAGACTCCGTGTCGTGTCGGAAAAATAGGAAATTTGGCTTTTGTTTTGTCCAATTCCGAGAATATTTATTTACTAGTTTTTCTGAAACCAAAAACAACAAAAAACAGGAAAGTGGCTCTATGGCACTTGTTAATATGTTAGTTCTAGAAAATTCATAAAAATGCCACAAAGTATAGACTAAAACATAAGATAATCGGTGCAAAACAAGCATGGAGCATAAAAAATTATAGATATGTTTGCAACGTATCAGTATCCCCAAGCTTAACTCCTGCTCGTCCTCGAGTAGGTGATACATCTATTTTGCATCACTATTTTATATCATAATTTACTGTTATTTATTGATATATTTCATATTAAGAGGTGATACTTATGTTGTTTGATATATTTTGCATGTTGGATGAATTTTGGAGGAGGAACTGCCATAGTCAGGATTCTGATGGAAAAAGCGGTATCTAGATGCAATATTCGCGAAGATCAAAAAATTCCAGAAAATATATGGAAAATCCTATTTTTCCAGAAGACGGAGGAAGCCAGAAGGGGAGGCAGAGATGGGCCACAGGGAGCCCACACCACCCCCTGGCGTGGGCCCACCCTAGGATGCGCCACTAGGTGGTGTGGCCACCCTGGCCCACCTCTTGTGTCGCCCCTTCGCCTATATCTTTGATACGTCGGAAACGTATCTATAATTTTTGATGTTCCATGCTTGTTTAGTATCTACTTTAATTTGCTTTGTCTATGCTTTGAGGTGCTTTTTACATGTTTTCTGGTACTAACCTATTAACAAGTTGCCACGGTGCCAGTTGCCTGTTTTCTGTTGTTTTTGGTTCGATAAAAGCTAGTAAGGAAATATTCTCAGAATTGGACGGGACAAAAGCCAAAGTCAATTAATTTCCATGGGGAACAAGAAGTCCAGAGGGGAGACGGAGAAGCGGGCTAGGGCGCCCAGACCCCCTATGCACGGGTGGGCCCTACCCACGCCTAGGCAGGGTGTGGGCCCCTGGCCGCCTCCTCGGCCTCCCCCTTCGCCTATAAGAAGCCCCCGATGCAGAAACCCTAAGACCCGATCAAACCTCCACGAAACCTTCTATAGCCGCCGCCACCGTCATCCCTAGATCGGGGGGGTCTGAAGTTCTTCTCGGCACCCTGCCGGAGGGGAGATCATCCTAGAGGCCTTCTCTCCGGTATGATGCATGAGTAGTTACACCTTGGACTATGGGTCCATGTAGTAGCTAGATGGTTGTATCTCCTCCTTTGTGCTTTCATGTATAGATCTTGTGAGCTCCGTTCATGATCAAGATCTAATCTATTTGTAATCATGCATGTTGTGTTTGCGGGGATCTGATGGATATTGATATTATTATGTTGGTTTGATTAATGGTTTTGTCTTTATGATTCTATCATGTCTATGTTGTTTGTGATCTTGCATGCTCTCCGTTGTTAGTAGCTATCTTGGTCGAGTAGTTGCTAGTGACTCCAAGAGGGGGTATTTATGCTCGATAGTGGGTTCATGCCTCTAGTTTCCAAAGGAAGTGACATAAATCTCTTCGGTTGTAGATGTTCTATTGCTACTAGGGAGAAAACAACGGTCTCTTGTTCATGGAACATGTGGACTGTTTACCTTACACACTTTTCTTAAAGCAGTTGTCTGTTGCTTGCAACTTAATACTGGAGGGGGTTCGGATGATAACGTGAAGGTGGACTTCTAGTCATAGATGCAGTTGGATGGCGGTCTATGTATCTTGTTGTATTGCCCAATCGAATCTCATAGGATCTTTATGACTAGTAATTGCATTGTTATGCCTTGCTCAGTTCTTGTCAATTGCCCTGTTGTAATTTGTTTACCCTTCATGCAATGTTGTTTATCTAAGGAGAGCACCTCTAGTGAACTATGGACCCCGGTCCAATCTTTACCATTGATACATCTTCCACTGTTACTTGTTTACTTGCAGCAAACCATTACCTTCCACACCATACATTTAATCCTTTGTTACAGCAAACCGGTGAGCTTGACAACCTCATTGATTCGTTGGGGCAAAGTCTTGAGTTTGTGTTGTGCAGGTCTCCACGTTGCTTGCAACACCCGTGTGACGTTTCCTTCCTCCTTCTGGTTCGATAACCTCGGTCTCTACTAAGGGAAGACTTGGTGTTGTGCTCATCACACCTTGCTCTTGGGGTTTCCAACGAAGTGCTCCACGTCAAGCACCATCAACAAGTTTTCTGGCGCCGTTGCTGGGGAGGCTAAGGACGTCTTCACAAGGGGAGTCCTTCACTTCCTTTATCTTTACTTTTTTTAGTTTGCTTTATTTCTTTTGTTTGGTTTTGTTCGCCTCTTTTCAAAAAAAACCCAAAAAATAGTTCCGGCTCTAGCTGCTGCTGTTTTTGGCTTGCCCACCTTTGCCAAAATGAACTCTGCTGAGAACACCAAGTTGTGTGACTTCACTAGCATCAACAACAATGCTTATAGGAGTAATTTTGGTGGTAACAACTATAATCCTTATCCTCCTAATAATGGCAATTCCTATGGAAACTCTTATAACAATGCTAGAAGTGCCCCCTCTGAACTTGAAGCCATGCTCAAAGACTTTATTAGTAAACAAACCACTTTCAATAAGGCTATATAGTAAAAGCTTCTAAATGTTGAGAAAAATATATCCTCTTTGTCCGAAGCACAATCCTCCTTAATTAATAAAAAGGCTGCTAAACCTGAAACTATGGAAAATACCTTTGCTACTGCTCATGCCATACAAGTTACTATTGATGAAAATGTTAGGCTATTAGCTCAACTTTATGCTAAGTGGGAAAGGGAAGCTGAAATTGATAGAAACAATAGTGTGTGCAGCATCACCACTAAACCACAAGTAGTCCCTATTCCTCCTCCTACTATGCCTAAGCCCATTGAGCCTACTACTAGTGATGCTAAGTTCGACTTTGATATTGATGGTTGCAATATTTCTGAAGTGATTATGTTCCTACAAAATCTTGCTAGAAGTCCTGATGCTAGTGATATGCATGTTGCTTTGACCAAACACATTACATATGCTCTGGTGAAAATTAAGAAAGAGAAGCTAAAACACAAAGCTTCTATTCCTAGGAAAGTAGAAGATAGTTGGGAACCCATTATTAATATTCAAGTGAATGACTTTGATCTCAAAGCTTCATGTGATATTGGTTCTAGTGTCTCTATTATGCCTAGGAAGATTTATGAAATGCTTGATTTGCCACCTTTGGAAGATTTTTATTTGGATGTTCCACTCAATGATAATGTTAAGAAGAAACTCATGGGGAGTGTTAATGATGTTCTCATTATGGTTAACAATGCTTATTTCCCTGTGGATTTCTATGTTTTGGATGTTGAATATAATGCTTCTTGTCCTATTACTTTGGGAAGACCTTTTCTTAGAACAGTTGGTGCCATCATTGATATGAAATAAGGCGCCATCAAATATCATTTTCCATTCAAAAAAGGTATTGAACACTTCCCTATGAGGAGAGATAAGTTGCTTTTTGCTCCTCCTTTGAAAGCAAGATTTGATATTAATGCTTCATCATTTGAAAATACTTGATTCTTCTTGCTTCTTGTGCCTAACTTAAAAGCGTTAAAGAAAAGTACTTGTTGGGAGATAACCCAAGAGTTTCCTTGAGTCTTGGAAGTTATTACTTCAGTAATGACCTCTCCTTATCCTTTTTGTTTGCTTTTTGTGCCAAGAATGACCTCTAATGAGTGGGAAGTAAGATTTGGGGAGTTGCTGTCCCGAAATAAATTTTTGTCCTCCACCATAAAAATTCGTGAGGAGTCTCTATAACTCGTATTAAGCTCAAAATTTACTAATAAATCCCCCAGTATGTTAGCTAACTTTCGTTAGTTCAACACTTTTTGATTTGAGCAATAGAAGATGTTCGAAAAGATCGGTTTCTACCTGCTGGTATGTTTTGACAGATTTCTACCATTATTTGCATTTGCTTCTTATTTTATTCCTTTTTGAGTTTTCTTTTGGGGAATTGAGCTTTTTGAAGGAGTTGCTACAGTATCTTGTGTTTTTAGTGAAAATACTTGCTGTTCCAAAGCTTTGTCAGATGTCTAATATCTTTTGAATAAACTAATGTTGGTAATGAAGATTGTGTGAAGTTTTGTATGAAGGAAAAATTTCAGGTGTAGAGAGAGAATGATGCAATGAGATGAAGAATATACAAAAGCTCAAGCTTGGGGATGCCACCATGGTGTCACCCCAAGAAATATCCAAGAGGTACAAGCGACAAAGCTTGGGGATGCCCAAGGCATCCCCTTCTTCATCAATAAAAAGCTCAGGTCTGTCTAGACACTTCGTTTTTATTGTTTCATGCATAGTTGTGTTGTTCTTGGAGTGTCTTAGTTTTTGTTTGCTTTGCTTAGGTTGTTTAGTTTGCTTGAATAAAGTAGTTTGGACCCCCGTTCTCGCTGTGTTGTTTTGCAAATAAGTTTGCTTGGTGTTGGAAAGGAGTAGAAAGTTCTTGCTTGTAAGTGCAAGAGGATCTTGCATTGACTGTGACTTAGACTTTAGCATGACATGATAGGTGTTGTTTTGACCTTATGCTTAGTGATTATTGCTATAGCATGTCCTGTTCCAAACAATTGGGATTGTTGAGTGTGCCTTGAAGAAATTATGTGTTGTTTTAGCATGCAAAAGCATAGTATTGTGGTAGAGTAGTGCAAAACCAATCTTTAAGGATATACCTTTAGATCGCAACTCATTTACACCATATCCTTGTTCATCCAGATCAGAACCTATCTATGATCCTAATTCAGATATGAGGTATTATGTGTCACAGGCTTCCAAGGAAGGATCTGATTCAGAACTTCCTATCGAGAATTCTGATGGATGGAGAATAGGGTCACTTGAGGGATCCCAAGGGAATCAGATGTCAGTAGATGAGTCTGATAGAGATGTTGGACAATCTAGCTGGATGGGTGTGAGAACCAATCCTAATAACAGTAGTAGAAATACCATATTTGTAGAAAGTCAGGATGAGGAAGAAGATCCTGAGGAGAGAGTGTTTGAATCGTCAACACCTTCTCAAAACCCAGGGAATGCACATTATCCAGTGTTTAACTATCTTGCCCAACAGAGCACCTGGGGGACAGCGGAATCTACGTATTCTGTTGACAACTCTAGGAATGAAGCTCAGGATATGCAAGTGGGTGATAATGTTGAGCAGGTTTCTAAAGACTTTTAAGCTGAGCTGGATCGAGTCAATACACTCAGGCTGAGTAATGACTCAAGTCCTGATACTTCAGATACTGAGTATGTTCCATCTGGAAGGCCATTTGTTCCACAAACTATGCGACGGACGTCACGTCATCCCGGTTGGACTTCAGGCATGTATGATGAGTGTCGCGGATACTAAAAGCATAGGTTACTTATTATGAAGTAGCTGGTATTGCATATTGTAATACGAGAAAAATATGTAGTTAAATAAGTGAGGTAGTGTTCGTAATGTGTTATGATACCTATATGGTACATGTTTGTAATGACGTAGTGTTTACTAAATGGTCTGTAATGTAGAATATGTGAAATGCATATTTGGATTTTATTTGGGTTTTGATTTCCATTGTGTGACTAGTTCTGTGCGTAAAGTTGAGCTCAGAACACATGTGCATGATGTAATTATGAGTATTCGCTTTATGTTGGAGGACTAGTGGGTCATGGAATCGGGTGTAGAAACCGAATCTGAACAGCAGCGCGTGGAGCGCGAGGCTATGGAGAAAGCAGATGCAGATGCTGGAAATCAAGGAGCATTACCACCATCACCAATGAGGCCGCTAATGGAGCAGAATTTTATGCAATATATGCAAATGATGCAAGATTCTTAGAACAAATTCATGGAGGGGTTGTTGGGGTGGGCTAGAAACCAGAGAGCACCTAAAGGCGGAGGAGTGAGTCTTTCTGACTTTCAGAATGCAAGGCCGTTACCTTTTGCATCAGCTCCAGAACCAATGGATGGAGAGGATTGTCTAGCACATACTGAGAGGAAGTTGAAAACTGTAGGTTGCAATGATGAAGAAAAGCTAAGGTATGCAACTCATCTTTTGACTGGACCTGCAACATCATGGTGGGACAATCAGTTAGCAATGCAACCGCCAGGGAGAGAGTATACCTGGGAAGAGTTCAAGCAGAGGTTCCGTGAGTATCATGTTCCTGAAAGTGTGATGGAGTTGAAGCGTAGGGAGTTTGAGGAGCTTCAACAAGGTTATACCAGTGTCATGAAGTACATCCGGGAGTTTAGCCAACTGTCTCGTTATGCTGAGGATGAAGTGAGCACTGAAGAGAAGAGGAAGAAGCGTTTTCTGTGAGGGTTAAACCCATTCGTGAAGATGCAGTTGAGATTGGCCAATAAACAAACCTTTCAGCAGTTATTGGATGCAACCATCACTTTTGAAGATGACTACAAAAATGTTCAAGAGGATCAAAGGAAGAGAGCCAAGAAAGAAACAAAGAGGATTCAAGTGAGTAAACCTAAACCAAACCTGGAGTTCAAACCCAGGAAAAACTTACAACAAGAACAACAGTGGAAATCAGTTCAATCCCCGGAGGAATGCCATTTGCAACAATTGAGAGTTCCAGGGAATTTCCAGAGAGAATGCAAGAAGCCAGTAGTTATCTGCTATGGGTGTGGGCAAAAAGGTCATATCAAGCCTGATCATTCGAATAAACCACCGGGTGGTTGGCCTACTAAGGGTGGAGGATGATGACCCACAAGTATAAGGGGTGTATCATAGTACTTTTGATAAATAGGAGTTTCGATCCCAACATGGAGCAGAAGGTGTTGACTAGTGGTATGGAACAGGAAATCTCTGTAAATACTTAGCTAACGGATTTTTAGGGGTTTTATGATAAAGCAACAAAACAAAGTGCAAGTAATAAAGACAACGAACAAACGCAGCAAGTGGCCCAATCCTTTCTTAGCAAAGGACAAGCCGGTGGAAATACTTATAAGGACCAAACGTTCTCGAGGACACATGGGAATTCTGTCAAGTGCTTTCGCTTCAAATAGCTGAGTACCTTTCTTTGGTGTTGTAAGTGTTGTGTGGGTGAACCTGTGCTAATGTACCGACCTTACTTGGACTAATGAATACTTGTGATTAAACCCCATGCAAGCATCCGCAACTACAGGAAAGCAATTAAGATATAAACGTGACCATAGCCTTAAACTCTGAGATCCTACACTCCCTTGTGCAAAGGTGTACTAACGGGGGTTCAGATTTCTATCACTCCGGCAACCCCACAATTAGTAGCCAAATACACAATGCATTCCCCTAGGCCCATAAATGGTGAAGGATCATGTAGTCGACGTTCACATGACACCACTAGAGGAATAGCACCACAACTTAAATACTAAACCATTGAATAATATCTCAACACAAATCCACTACTAACAACATGACTTCTCCCATGTCCTCAAGAACTAAATGAACTACTCACAAGACATCATATGGATCAAGATAAAAGATGATATGGTGATGGATAACAATCTCAACATAAACAATAATCCAATGGTTCCACTCATAAGCATCAACTACAATAGTAATCAACACCGGGAAAGTTTCCCCTAAGAACTATGCAAGTATTCAACACGATTGTTATAGCGGGATGGAGTGGTGATGAAGTTCTGGTGGAGATGATGGTGTGGATGATGATGATGATCCCGATGAAGCCTAGCTTGATGATGGTGTTGATGGCGACGATCTCCCCTCTCCGGGAAGGAATTTCCCCGGCAGAAATCTGTCTGCCGGAGAGCTCTTTCTCTCTCGGTGTTTTCCGCCCCGCAGAGGCGGCGGAATCTATCTGTGGTTGCCCCATGTGTTTTAGGGTTCCGAGAGGAAGATATAGGCGAGAGGGCAGAGTCGGAGGCCGGCCAGGTGGGCCATAACCACCCTAGGCGTGGCCCAGGGGGGCCGCGCCTGGGGGTGTGGCCCCCCTGTGGCCCAACTCCGCCTCCCCTTCTGGCTTCCTTCGTCTTCTGGGAAAATATGATTTTCCAATATTTTCTGGTATTTTTCTGATCTTCGCGAAATTGCATAAAAACACCTCTTTTTCTATCAGAATCCTGACTCCGGTAGTTCATCCTCCAAGAATCATCCAACATGCAAAAACAGATGAAAAGGCATAAGTAACACCTCATAGTAAGACATACATCAATGAATAGAGGCAAATTATGATATAGAATGGTGATGCAAATTGGACATGTCAACTCCCCACAAGCTTAGACCTTCGCTTGTCCCCAAGCGAAAACTGAGCTCAGTAAACATGTCCACAGGTTTATGGAGTGAAATGTCGATAAAAGAATACGGACAAGAAGCATGACACTTACCATTGCACATCTCATAGAAGAAAGCAACTCACCATTATATAACTTACCTTGCAACAAGTACATGAGTCACAATAGAGATGCATAAAGATAAATCATAATTGGAATTGGCAAACTTTGTTCTTGGTTAGAGAACAGCTGGCAAACACTTTCACAAAAAGATTTTGTAGAAGTTTTCACATCTAGAGTACTCTTTGCTCAAAAAGGTTTTTCACAATGATGGCCTTCAAAGTAATACTCAATAGATAAGAGTCTTGTGCAAACAAGAAAGATAAAGAACATGATTGAATAAATCACCATATGAATGCTTGAAACACAACAGCTCAAATGTTTGTAGGAGATAGAGAGGAAGTAGGTTTACTGACTCAACTTGGAAATAGGAGAAAGGTCCCTTCATAGAGGGAAGCAGGGATTTCAAGTCATAAAGGGCTTCCAAAAGATTATGGTACTTACTAGCTTTGAGACCTCACTGCCCCTATCATAAGCATCTTGAGATGGTTAAGGTTAAAGTGAACAAGGATGGAGTATATGCTTGACTAAATATAAGTTGGCAATCTCAAGTCCCCTCGTGCTACTCAACTTTAGTCACCGATAAGTTCTTGTCATTATAGGTATATGTGTATCATAAAGCAAACGGGGTACCCCTTGCACATGATACAGGAGCTATCCCATAATCAAAACGACAAGGCAAGAAGACAGTGAGCATCTCAACGATCTTTTTATTTACTATTTACATAGATTTTTATTGAGGATGCTTCACAAATTGCTCACTACGGTGATTCTGAAAGTTTCCACCATGATTAGGAATGGCTTAGGCTAGCGGCCCAGGTGTTTCTCTAACACACATACATCACTCCATGGACTTACAAGCTCCCTTTTTATGTCACACCGGCGACATCCGCAAACAAAATAGCATGATATCAACTGTGTACAATGTACATGTGCAATGTTGAGAGCGTTCCTCGTGACAACACGGTTCTGCTAATCCCAACGTATAGATGCAAGCATATACAACTTCGATGACACAATGGTTCAAGTCTATTAGGGACAAGAAAATAAGGTGTGCCATCAAGTTCGTGAGCGCTTTACTAACTAGTTTTGTCATAAAAAAATACTTTTAAATTCGAAAGATAGATGAAGATTGAGAATTTGCTTGGAATAGCAATAATTCTAATAGGTAGATATGGTGGACACAAATGGCACAGGTTTTGGTTCAAAGGGATTGGATGCATGAGAAGTATGCCTTCTCAAAACAGGTTTTTGGCTAGCAAGCCTGGGTAGCAAGCAAAAGAGTTGAAGGAAACAAGCAAACATACAAGTAATAAAGCCAAACATGCAATCTTCCTTGAAGACACAAAAGATCTTAAATAAAGAATACTAAGCTTATGAGCCAATCAAGAAATAAAATAAATGATACAAAATACCTATAAGCTTTTTCTCTTTTCCTTTCAAACCTCAAAAAGTGTTGCTACTGACCAGAGCTCGGTTTGCCAAAACCAATTTAGATTTACTTGATGCTCCCAAGGTGTAACATCCCTAAAATCATGTTCAAACTTATGCATATCATTCATGGATCCATGATCATATGTTTTTCATTTCAAACAAAACACTTCAAAAACAGGAGCATATGAGCTCATTATTTCATGTGAACAACTATTAGTCTAATGCCACTCTCAATTGAAGAGTTATTGGTTTTAAACCAAGCCTTGCTTGCTCTCTCGTTATTGTGTTTGCTTGTTGAAGTTTGGTGAATTTTTTACAAAACAAATATGATTCAGAAACTATTTCCAAAATTTATTCAAATCATGTGCTATAGCACTACTTATTTGTTTGAACAAGGGACCAAGCTAATTCAAAGTGGCCACTTGATTTTGTGCACAAAAGTGTGAATGTTGCACCCTACAAAATCCTGGAAAAAGTTTGAATTCAAAAGCCTTTGAAAACATTTGAAAATCATTCCAGAAAATCAAATCAGAAATAGAAAAGGAATAAAGACAAGGAAAAGGGCCGGCGCCAGACTTTGGGCCCAACAGCGAAACCAGCCCAGCTAGCCCACCCGAGTTTCCTCTCTCTCTCTCACGCGCAGACATACCCACGGAGTCGCTGACGCTCGGGCCCCACTCCCTCTCTGTTTATTTCGCTGACAAGTGGACCCGACCACGTCGACTCCTTCCCCAAATCTCGCGCGCCTGCGACGCTCACGCCGCCGTTACTCGCCGCAGTCACTGCCGTGTTGATTCCCATTGATGCCGCGAGTAACTCCTCGCCCAGCTCCGGCTATAAGAACCTCTCCCTCTCGCGACCATTTCCCCTCACCTAATTTTCTCTCCACGCCACCAGGCTGCTCGCAACTCGCCAGACACCACCGCAGCTCCGACGACTCCGGCGTGCGATTCTGGTAAACCCCGTGCACCCCTTCCTCTCTGATGCTTGCGAACAGCTTTGCGACCTCCTTGCGCATCTCCTGATCCCCTTCGACTGTCTATTTGTGATCCAGAGCTTCGACTTCGACGAGCACCGTGAGCAACTGACGCAGTCTCCAACTCCGGCGAGGGATTAAGGTAAAATCCGACCGTCCCGTGCCTTCCCTTTGACGCTGACTTGTTCGCCTGACCTATGCGCACACACTGATGCCCTCCGTTTGCGTTAGGGCGGAGCAGAACATCGCCAACGTCGCCGTCCACCCGAGCCTGACCCTGTCATCCACTCCGACAATATCCGACGGCCACTACAGCGCGCCCCTTGCCAAGCTACCACCACGTTGAGCTTCAGTGCGTCGCTGCGAGTCTGGTAAGTATCCTCTCCCCTCCCCGGGCGACCTAGAACGCCGGCACCGCCACTGACTGAGCGCTCCGCCGCTCGCCGTCACCGCGCGCCGCCAGATCTTGGTCGTTTGATCAAGAGCCGTTAGATCTAGATCCAACGCGTGCAATAGAATCACTTAACGAAATGGTACGATAGATCTGAGCCGTGCGCGATCACTTAAATCCAACGATCTGCATCGACCGATCCATGCGAACCGGTACGCGCCAATATGATAGCGCCGCGTGGCTAGGGTTTGGTTTAAAAACAGAATTTGAAATCTGATTTATATCCAAATTTGATTTAGCTATAACTTTTGATTCCCACGTTAGATTTTGGCAAATTTTATACCGTTGGAATCAGGAGAACAATCCCTTTCAGAATAGCAATGTGTTTAATGTTTTGCCTCAGTTAAAATGGTTTTATTTGCAGCAACATGTGTAGGGCTTATTTGAGTATAGGAAATGTTTAGGATTTGTTTTTAGTGTTAAATAAATTTGTTTTGGCAAGCTTTTGACTTGTTTATGATTCAGTACTATGCACTTGCTTAGTTGAGTTTTAAAATCATCACTTAGCATCTTGCATACATGCATATATTTTTTGTTTGTTTGTATATGTTGTGTGTAATTTGTTGCTACCATACTTTGTGTAGAATTTGGTGCTAGTGATTGTGATTGTGAAGAGTGCTACTCTCCCAACTACCAAGGCAAGTGGTACTTCATGAATAATTCTATCCCTATGTTTTGCACTAAGCATTAGAAATATTTTTTCTAAGTCTTGCATGTTACTATTTTGCCTATATACCATGTTGGGAAATCCTAAGTAGTTGTAGAATTGCTAGGAAATTTCTAAGTTAAGTTACTATCTATGCCATGCTTAGCCTAGCTAGTAGCAAACAAGGGTTGGTGAAATACACATGCTATGATGTAAATATTCCTAAGTCTTTGGACATTGTTTTACTTAATAAAACAACTAAGTCAATGAATCACCTGGGTGGAATGGGACTTGATTGGTGGTTTTTGTTGAGTGGTTACACAAGGCCCATGGCTATGGTTTACCTTGTGTATCTCACTTGTGGAAAGCCACCCAGGAACAAAGGGATTTTAGAGGGCAAGTGTTGAGAAGCTTCTAGTGCAGCCACTTGGCAATATGGGCTCTGCCTGGACCACATCGGTTGCTAGAACTTAGCCATTTGGACAGTTGGTGGTAGTGGGGATGATAGGTTGGAGCGCGTCCATTTGGTCTAAGGGAAGGCTTCTGAAAGGTCCTGTCTTGGTGAAACCAAGTCTAGTGGGGAAAGTGCACAACCTCTGCAGATGGAAAAATCTAAGTACTTAGCCAAGTCCATGGCAATGGACAACTTGAGCATCAAGACATGGAAGCTATCAAGAATCTCATCATTCCAACTTCTAAGTAAAAACTTGTGAGTGAACAAGGGTGAAGGAGCTCAATGTCTATTGGTGGTTCCTTGGGAAAAGTTTTGACAAAGAAAAACTTAGTGATTTCAACTAATAGGCAAAACCTATTTTGAGCAAAGCAAGCCAAGCTACACTTAGCCAAATTTCCATATAGTAACTAGTACACTTAAAATATACTAAGGTATCACTTGCCAATACTATTCCAAAGTATTGACCCACTGTGGCTGTAACTTGTGATGTTGCAGGTTACTCTGATGAGGATTAGGTGTCATGAGTCTACACTCAACATGTTTGCCTGTGGCACATGAAGATGAAGACTTATATTTATTTACTTATTCAAACTCTTGTAATAGGCCCGTGGCCTTGAGTTGTAAATACTATGTTTATCTCTGGAATGGATGTAATAATGACCTTTGTATCTGTGTACTTCATCTTAAACCGTGGATGCTAGCAATGATCCAGGGACTAGCATTGCAATCACAGGGATCCTTTCTCCTTTACAAAGGAGGGATCTTACACAAGGTGATGCCAATACTGATCAACAAGATCAATCATATAATAGAGATTGCAAACTAAATAAGAAGTGCAAAAAGTAAAAGATGAGACTTCTCATTAATATTCCATAAAGGCACTCACACCAAGGGATACATAGATAATCAACTAAAGGAGGGATACTTCCACATGCAAACCCACCTATAAGATAACTTCTCTACCAAAAGATAATGATGTGATACCGCGGCACTCCCCCAAGCTTGGAACAAGACAAGGGGATTCCAATCCTGATGACGAATTAATCCTTCGGTGGTGGTGGCGTTCTCTTTATAAGCTCTTCAATAAGTTCCTTCAAATCCTCAATCTCGAAGGTTAGAGTGTTCCTCCCCTGCATGGTTAGAATGAGGCATATCCCAGGCTGAGGGCAAGTTCCCTTTGGGCACATTTTGGTATTGTTGCTCATGTATAAGAGTATGGAAGGTATTATTGGTACGTGGAGGGCGTGACCATGGAGCGAGGATATGACGCGGAGTTCTCCCTCATGTAGACATCCGTGCTGTCCTTCTAAGATTGGTAGGGTTTGCCACCACTCCAATGCTACGGTAGCACGGGTGTCCGGATGCTCGTCTTCCTACATGTCTTCTTCATCCCCAACCAAAATCTCCTCCTCCTCAGGGTTTTGAGGATCATCTTCCTTGGGATTCTTGCCTTTGTTGTTGGCGGAGACCATGGTGCTCTAAACTTGAGAAGATTTCCTGACAGAAACAGATCGAAACGAAAACACGACGAGAACACGATGCACGAACCTCAGGGGATCCGGGGGGGTTATATATTATGAAGTTTCAATGCATAAGGAAGGTACTGGTACGAAAATGAGGCGGAGACGGAGCTCAGGGGGCTCACACCCCTACCAGGCGCAGCCAACTAAGGCCCGCGCCTGGGTGTGTGTGGCCACCCCGGCCTCCGTTTCCTCCTTTGTTTCATTTCGTAACCTTCCTTATGTATTAAAAACATCAAAAGTATAAAAGATTGGGTTTTCATGAAGCTTCTGTTTTCACCACTTTTACCTATTCAAAGACGGACTCTACAGACTCCTTTTCTCCTTCTCCTGAAAATTCCTTTCCTCACAAGGCAATACACAAACTTCAATGGCAACATTAGTGTAAGCAAAAACAATAAACCTTTAGGTACAAACTTTAACTGAAAACCAACAAAGAAAAATCTACTGTAGCAACTCCTTTCCAAAAACCAAAAAGAATCTGGAAGGAAATCAATATAAGAGGCAAATGCAAATGATGGCAGAAATCTGTCAAAACAGACCAGCAGGTAAAGATTGATTTTTTCGAAAACCTTATGTTGCTCAAATAAAAAAGTTCAAAACTAATGAAAGTTGGGTAATAACTTGGAGAACAAGCACAGAAAAATACAGCTCCATCCGAAGTACTGAGCTCCTTCACGAATTTCTACAATGCAGCACAAAAATCTGTCCTGGGACAGCCATTTTTCACAGCTCCTCCACTTCACAAAAGTAGTTGAACTTGACACAAAAACCAAAAAAAAAGGATAATGAGTGGTTATTACTGAAGTAATAACTTCCAAGACTTGAAAAAACTATTGTGTTATCTCCTAGGAAGTACTTTTCTTTAATTCCTTTAAGTTAGGCTTGATAATTTCAAAAATGCTCACATAGGAGATAAATATCTGAAGTGAAAGAGAGCATTAAGAAGCAAATAACCAACACATTTGAGTCTAACCCACTTCCTATGCATGGGGGTATCATGAGAAAACAAATTTTTGAAAAAAGGCACTAGCATAGGAAGGCAAAACAAATGCAACTTCAAAGCTTTCAACATAAAACGGGGAAACTTAATATTATTGAGATGCATAAAACCATGTTTCCCGCTCTCATAATAACTTTAGTCGCACTTTGAATAAAGTTGACAATATAACTATCACTCGTAACAACTTTATCATCAGAATGAGCATACTTACAGTCATCAAAAAGAGGTCCAAGGTCATAAACTGGATAAATAGAAGCAAGTTGTTCCATCCTGAAATCTTTATTAGGCAAACTATTTTCACAAGGAGCTTTAGCAAATTTGGAAAAGTTAAACTCATAAGAATCTCTATCAAACTTAGTTAAAACTTTTTACTTTTTACAATCTATAATAGCTCCACAAGTGTTCAAGAAGGTCCTACCAAAAATGATAGAACAAGTTTTGCTAGCTGCTGAATTAAGCACTAGAAAATCAGCAGGATACTTAATCTTACCGCAGAGAACCTCCACATCTCTTACAATACCAATAGGGCAATCAGTTTCCTTATTAGCAAGGTGAATAACCACATCAATGTACTCAAGCTCACAAGGACCAATTTCATGCATAATTTCCCTGTAAAGCTCATAAGGTATAACACTAGAACTAGCACCAATATCACATGAACCATAATAGCAGTGATCACCAATTTTAACAGAAAGCACATGGACACTAGCTTTTCTAGCTTTACTAGGATGAGAAATAATAATAATAGAAGTGTCTTCACAGAAGACAATGTGCTCATCCTCTATATTTTTGGTGATAAGATCTTTCACAATAGCTACCATAGGTTCATTATTCATTTGCTCATCAGGCTCCACAGTTTTCTTAGTACCTTTGTTATTCGCACTAATCATCATAGAATACTCCTTTACCTTAGCTGGGAAAGGTATTTTCTCAATATAAGGTTTAGGAAAATATGATCAATAGTACAAACTTCAGTGCTTCTAATTGCAACATGACTAACAACATCTTTATAAGGTGCATGGTACTTATTCCACTTCTTTTTAGGAATTTCTATGTAAGAGGAAAATGCCTTAAAACAGATGGCAATACTTTGGGAATCAAGACCATACTCATTACTAATATCACGGAAGTCATCAGTTCCCATAAAAGATTTAATGCATTCATAATCATAATTTATACTTGACTTTCTTCCTTTGTCATTCTCCCAAGATTTAGTGTTCTCTTCAATACGGTCTAGGAGATCCCATTTAGCTTCTTGCTTCATACGTGTGAATGATCCATCACAAGAAGCATCTAGTAAATCTTTATCATGAAGAGAAAGCCTAGCATAAAAATTATTGATAATAATATTGTTAGGGAGTTCATGAATAGGGCATTTAAGCATTAGTAACTTCAATCTCCCCCAAGCTTGAGCTGTACTCTCTCCATCACGAGGCCAAAAGTTATATATCAGATTTCTATCGTTATGAATTTCACTGGGAGGATAGAATTTAGAATTAAAGAGAGGAACTATTTCCTCCCATTCCATCGATTGCCCATTCTTTAGCAGCTTATACCATTCTTCAGCTCTCCCTTTCAAGGATATAGAGAGTAACTTCTTATTCACCTGTTCAGTTGTGATACCTACACACTTAAACAACCCTCATAATTCATGGAAAAAAAGCAAATAATCACCAGGATGGACAGTTCCATCCCCTAAATAATAATTATCCATGACACGATCAACAATACTTGTAGGTATCTTAAAAGGATCTATCTCAACAGGTGGTGGTTCATCTACTACCCTAATAGTAGTAGTTTTACCAAACAGAAAACCAAGTGGGTTATCCATATTGGAAACGAAGTAACAAACAGAAATAAAAAGCAATACTCATAGTCAAAGTTTTCCTTTACCAGTTCCACTCTTCAATAGCGCTTCACTCCCCGGCAACGGCTCTAGAAAATAGTCTCGATGACCTACAAGTATAGGGGGTGTATTGTAGTACTTTTGATAAATAGGAGTGTCGATCCCAACGAGGAGCAGTAGGTGTTGACTAGTGGTATGGAACAGGAAATCTCTGTAAATACTTAGCAAACAGATTTTAGGGGTTTTCTGATAAAGCAACAAAACAAAGTGCAAGTAATAAAGACAACGAACAAACACAACAAGTGGCCCAATACTTTCTTAGGAAAGGACAAGCCGATAGAAATACTTATAAGGACCAAACATTCTCGAGGACACATGGGAATTCTGTCTAGTGCTTTTGCTTCAAATAGCTGAGTACCTTTCTTTGGTGTTGTAAGTGTTATGTGGGTGAACCTGTGCTAATGTACCGACCTTACTTGGACTAATACATCCTTGTGATTAAACCCCCTGCAAGCATCCGCAACTACAGTAAAGCAATTAAGATATAAACCTAACCATAGCCTTAAAGTCTGAGATCCTACACTCCCTTGTGCAAAGGTGTCCTAATGGGGGTTCAGGTTTCTGTCACTCCAGCAACCCCACAATTAGTAGCCAAATACACAATGCATTCCCCTAGGACCATAAATGGTGAAGTATCATGTAGTCGACATTCACATGACACCACTAGAAATAGAACCACAACTTAAATACTAAACCATTGAATAATATGTCAACACAAATCTACTACTAACAACATGAATTCTCCCATGTCTTCAAGAACTAAACGAACTACTCACAAGACATCATATGGATCAAGATCAAAGATGATATGGTGATGGATAAAAATCTGAACATAAACAATAATCCAATGGTTCCACTCACAAGCATCAACTACAATAGTAATCAACACCCAGGAAGTTTCCCCTAAGAAATATGGAAGTATTCAACACGATTCTTACATCGGGATGGAGTGGTGATGAGTGCTAGTGGAGATGATGGTGTGGATGATGATGATCCCGATGAAGCCTATCTTGACGGTGGTGTTGATGGCGACGATCTCTCCTCTCCGGGAAGGAATTTCCTCGGTAGAAATCTTTCTGCTGGAGAGCTCTTTCTCTCTCGGTGTTTTCAGCCCCGTAGAGGCGGCGGAATCTTTCTGTGCCCCCCCCGTGTTTTAGGGTTCCGAGAGGAAGATATAGGCGAGAGGGAGGAGTCGTAAGCCGGCCAGGTGGGCCACACCCACCCTAGGTGCGGCCTAGGGGGCCCGTGCCTGGGGGGTGTGGGCCCCCTATGGCCCAACTCCGCCTCCCCTTCTGGCTTCCTTCGTCTTTTGGGAAAATATGATTTTCCAATATTTTTCTGGTATTTTTTTAATCTTCACGAAATTGCATCAAAACACCTCTTTTTCCATCAGAATCCTGACTCCGGCAGTTCATCCTCCAAGAATCATCGAACATGCAAAAACAGATGAAAATACATAAGTAACACCTCATAGTAAGACATATATCAATGAATAGAGGCAAATTATGATATAGAATGGTGATGCAAATTGGATGTATCAGAGGACAAGCTAGTGGAGGTAATGGACAACCCAATCGAGGAGGAAATTTTGTCAAGAACAACAATGGCAAAAGAAGCAGACCTGCTGGGAAGATGAATTGTGCAACCTTAGAGGAGGTGGATAACTCCGAGCATCCAGTAATAGGTACGCTCAATATCCTTACCAATCCTGAAAAAGTTCTATTTGATACCGGTGTAACTACTTCATTCATTTCTGAAGAATTCTGTGATAAATTCGGGATTAGAAGGGCAGCGTTAGAAAACCCTATGACCATGGTGATGGCAGGGGGAAATGTAGTTGTACGCCACATTAAACAAGATCGGGTTATCTTGATCTGTGGTTGTACATACTTTGCGGATCTTTATGTGATTCCTTTGAAGGGAATAGTTGTAGTGCTGGGTATGGACTGGATGACTAAACATGGGGCTCAAATTAATTGTGAGGATAAAACTGTCTCAATCAAGACTCCAAGTGGAGCAAGGATAGTATATCAGGCAGATAAGCACAATCATATCATGGTAGATCTTTAGTTGAACTCAATGAAGGAGGTCAAGTTGGAGGTTATTCCTGTAGTAAATGAGTACCAAGATGTTTTTCCAGCAGAATTACCAGGAATGCCACTAGACTAGGAGATAGAGTTCACTATTGATCTAATTCCGGGTACAACACCAATAGCTCAAGCACCATACAAGATGGGTCCAAAGGAATTAAAAGAGCTTAAAGAGAAAATTGATGAGTTAGCCAGGAAGGGATTCATTCAAGAAAGTGTATCACCATGGGGAACTCCGGTGATTTTTGTAGATAAAAGAGATGGAGGACGAAGGATGTGTGGGGACTATAGAAATCTCAACAATGTTACCATCAAGAATAAGTATCCATTTCTAGAATTAAAGATCTGTTTGATCAAGTTAAGGGAGCTAGAGTATTTTCCAAGATTGATCTAAGATCAGGATACCACCAGATAAAAATCAAACCGGAAGATGTTCCAAAGACAACATTTTTCTCAAGGTATGGACACCATGAGTATCTTGTCGTACCGTTTGGTTTTACCAATGCACCAGCAATATTCATGAATCTGATGAACAAAATTTTTATGCTGTATTTGGACAAGTTTTTCATAGTGTTTATTGATGATATTTTGATATATTCAAAGGATAAAGAAGAGCATGCTGATCATTTGAGAATAGCATTGCAGATTTTAAGAGAACATAAGCTTTATGCTAAGTTCAGCAAGTGTGAATTTTGGCTAGATGAGGTAGAATTCCTTGGTCATGTGATCAGTAAGGATGGGATTTCTGTAAATCTATCCAAAGTTTAATCAGTATTAGAGTGGACTGCACCAACCAATGTGAAGCAAATCCGAGGTTCCTTGGGTATGGATGGTTATTATCGGAGGTTCATTGAAGGTTTCTCTAAGATAGCTGAACCAATAACCAAATTGCTAAGAAAGAACACACCATTCATCTGGGATGATAAGTGTGAAGCAAGCTTTCAGGAGTTGAAGACTAGATTAACTACCGCCCCAATTTTAGCAGTTCCTGAAACAGGAAAGGATTACACAGTATATTGTGATGCATCTAAAGAAGGTTTGGGTTGTGTGTTGATGCAAGATCGTAAAGTAATTGCTTACGGATCAACACAACTGAAACCACATGAAGTCAATTATCCAACACATGATTTGGAACTAGCAGCAGTAGTCTTTGCCTTGAAAGTATGGAGGCATTTTATTTATCGAGCAAGGTGTGAGTTATACACTGACCACAAAAGTCTCAAATATTTCTTCACTCAAAAGGAATTGATTATGAGACAGAAGCGTTGGTTAGAGCTAATCAAAGATTATGATCTGACAATCAATTATACCCCTGGAAAGGCCAATGTTGTAGCAGATGCTTTAAGCCGAAAGAGCACAGATACTCAGCCTATTAATCGAGAACTACCAAAAGAGCTATAGATGGATTTGAAGAGGTTGGAACTTAAATTCATAAGAACAGAGATTCTTGGAGGACTAGCTACCATGCAGGTAGTTGTAGAACATAATAGTGATCTTAGGCATGAAATTTTTAGACATCAAGTTGAAGATCCGTTTATTGCTGAAGAAATTCAGAGAATATCTCAAGGTCAAGCACCAGTTTTCCGCTTAGGAGATTATGGATCTTTATGGTTCCAAGATCGTCTTTGTGTTCCAGATGTGTCAGAAATTCATGAAGTGATACTTCCATAGGCACATGAGACACCATATTCCATTCATCCAGGAAGTACCAAGATGTACATGGGTTTGAAAGAATTATTCGGGTGGAATAACATGAAAAGAGACATTGCAAAATATGTGTCGGAATGCCATACTTCCCAAAGGGTAAAAGCTGAACATCAAAGTCCAGCAGGACCGTTACAACCTTTAGAAATTCCTGAGTGGAAATGGGAGGAAATTGGTATGGATTTAATCACAGGATTACCCATGACACCAAAATGGAAGGATATGATATGGGTGATTGTTGATAGACTCACTAAGAGTGCACATTTTATTCCGGTAAATAAGAATGATAATGCCAAGAAGTTAGTAGAAGTTTATGTCAAGGAGATAGTAAGTAAGCACGGAGTGCCCAAGAAGATCGTAACTGATAGAGGATCTGTGTTTACTTCAGCATTTTGGAAACAATTACATGAAGCACTTGGTTCAAAGTTACATTTCAGCACAGCCTATCATCCAGAGACTGGGGGTCAGACCGAAAGAACCAATCAAATACCGGAAGACATTCTTAGGGCTTGTGCATTAGATTTTGGAGGTTCGTGGGAAGATAATCTACCATTGGCAGAATTTTCCTACAACAACAACTATCAAGGTAGTCTAAAGGCAGCTCCATATCAAGTACTCTATGGAAGGAAGTATAGATCACCAATATGTTGGTATGAGACTGGTAGTAGCAAGGAATTTGCACCATACTACATCAAGGAAAGGCAAGATATCATCGATATAATCAACGATAGATTGAAAATAGCTCAAAGTAAACAGAAAAGTTATGCTGATCAAAGTCGAAGATCATGGCATCCTGAAGTAGGAGATATGGTATATATTAAAGTAAGCCCAATGAAAGGAGTTAAGAGGTTCCGAGTTAAAGGAAAATTCAGTCCCAGATATATAGGACCATTCAAAATACTGAGTGAGAACAGGACTATAGCTTATGCTTTAGAGTTACCACCAAGATTGGCTCAAGTTCATAATGTTTTCCATGTTTCACAACTCCGAAAATGTCTTAAGGTTCCAGATGATGCAATCACACATCAAGAGGTGGAATTACAAGAAGATTTAACTTATGTTGAGAAACCCTGTAAAATTCTGGAAGAGAACTGGAAAAGGTTGAGAAACAGGGCAATCAAGTACTGCAAAGTACAGTGGGAGCATCACCCCGAGAGGGAAGCCACCTGGGAGAAAGAGGATGACTTAAGAGAAGCCTATCCAGAACTATTCAGGTACACTTCAGCAAACTTCGGGACGAAGTTTAATTTAAGGGGGAAAGTCTGTAACATCCTAGCATTTAGGAACCAATGAAGGGTAGATTTAGGAATTTGTGAATATGCATGCATTCATCTGTAAAATGCGGGTAAATTTTTTGCCAAAATAAAAACCTAAAGTGATCAGAGTTTCTTTCACTCTTTGTGTTTAGGAATAGATATCGAGAGTGGTCGTTATAAATTCTGACATGATATTTTTGGATAAGTGTGTTTTGAAGGTGAGAATTTGAATCCAAATTTGAAATTTGAACTTATGTTTAAAGATTAAGAATTCTGATTTTAAAATGAATTTTAAAATGATTTAGTAATAACATTTGTTATAATAATGAGATAATAATAAATAACATAATTTAGAAAAAATAAAGTAATTTAAATAAGAAGTGAATTCTTATTCTTTATCTTTATTCCATAAACAATTTACAAAGAGGAATTCATTCCAATAATGAAAAAATTCATTACAGTAAAGGAATATCAACAATTGATATTTAAATAATAAACTGTTACAATATTCTTACAAACAAAATAAAATAAGATATTACAAAATCTTTACAAATGAAGCAATAAAGCTTACAATCTACTTATCTATCTAAACCTAGACTAAACCTTGAAATCCCAGATCTTGTACTTGCAACAAGAAAAATAAAACAAACAAAAAGGAAAATAATGGGTAAATTGTGAGAGTACTCTCAGTAGAGAGTAGTGAGATGCACTGCTCATATTACATCACTAAGTATCAATAAAGGGGCAAGTTTTACCAATATGAAAGAATTAGTTCTTTCATAAACCAATAAGCCACAACACAGCTCTCAACAGCAAGTAAAAGGGGCTAGTTTCACCAGGAGAGTAAAATGTTAAAAGATCAAAAGGTTAAGACACCTCATTGATCTGATACAAATGGTGTACCAAGCACACAGGCAGTACACTCACCTAAATGCATGGTGAGAGCTATCAACACAGCAACAGCAGCCACACAAGCAAAATGAGTAGCTCAGCCGTGGCAAGAGCTTCCAGCAGCTCATTCTTTCCTTCTCAAACAACACATCAGGAACACACCAAGCTTATCAAAGCCAAGTAAATCTCCATCCAAACCACACACAATATCATCCTAATATCACCATATGGTAGCATAAGGAGGGGGTGGATCAGGTGGACAGCAAGGCCAAGTTGCAGGAGCTAGGAGATGAAGGACAAGATCAAGGCCAAGCTTCCAGGAGCCAGAAGTAACAGGAGCAGCACCAGGAGGAGAAGAACAAGATCAGGCCAGCAAAAAAAGATAGCAACATCAAGTCACCAGATCAACCAGCAACCACAACAATAACTCAACTGCTGTGGTGAGTATTATAAAACCCTCACATGATCTGTCTATCTTATCTAAACATAGATTCATGTGTTGTTTTATATCTAGAGCTCTCAGAAAACACCCAAGTGGGGTGAATCCATCATAGTGGATCTTTTAAATAAAAAGTACATTTAAATTCTACCAAATCAACCAGGATCTCAGACCAGCATCATAGATCCTAGAGTTAACAAACAATTTATATCTTCCAACATGTACATAGCATAGCTTATAAATTCTGGGCACATCTCCTAGTAGAGTAGCACCTCAGAATTTACAAATCCTATGAACCAAGATAAATCTGTGAGCACCCAAACATCTTAGCCAAGAGGATACAAGATCCAATGACCAATTATAATCCTAGAACATTTCTATAAGGGACAAAAATATAGGAAACTAGTTCCTATGCCTCAGACCAACATCACAGGCAGATTAGTTTAAGAAGAAGATTTTCATTTAACCTTGATCTAATCCAATCCTGAGCTCAATAGAATTAAGCCAATTGTAGAAACCAATAACTTGTGTGCCATAGTTAAATGGTGTCACAAGAACAGGTTCTATAAGCCAAGTAAAACCATTATTTAGATCCCACAAAGAATGTGGCAAGCCTTTGGATATCATTTTCCTGAGATTACACCTCAGAAATCATCATCAAGCTTATCTATGCATTTACAGTGTATCATTAAAGCAAAATGATTAATCTCAGTCTGTTGATAACCATACAAGCCAACATGTATAAATACAGTGAGTAATCATTGACAGTGCTACTGTCAACACTAATGTACTGACAGTAGCTGAAACCACAAATCACCATCAGTTAGATTCCATAATAACAAATCAATTTAGCCAAGCTCAGCTATCAACTAGAATCAACACTATAGAGACACTAGCATCACATAATCAAATCAGGACAGTAAGCACTGAAGTGCAATTGATCCCAATCCCCATTAGGCACCACTACTAGTCCAGTTCATCATTTACAATTAAACAGAGGGAGGAACCATAGAACCAGGCATGAACCCTAATCAGTGATACACGACAGAGTCACACAGCCTAGCTCAGGAGGGGCAGAGGACAAACAACCACAAGGGGAAACCAAATCAACTCACTGTAGGTCCTCACTGAAGATTAGAAGAGGAAGCAGAGAGGCCGACGAGCACACGATGGCACGGGAAGCACCCAAGGGGCGCTACAACCTGCACCGAGCCGAGGCGGCGACCACAGTAACATTTGAAGATGAGGAGACCCACCACCACAACCACAGCACCACCAAAGCACCACTAGGGGAAGCGGCGAGGGCGTCACCGACACCACACCAAACCCTAGGGTTCGGGACCGGGCTAGTCTGGCCGCAGGAAAGCTCCAAATCCAAATTGAATTGGACCAAACGATGGAGCAAGGTTGACAACTACACCATACACCACGGCAGCGGCCAGAAAGGACCATGGCGGCGGGAATCGCTCGGCGGCGGTGTCAGTGACCACAGGGTCAAGGAGGAGAAGAGGTGAGGTCGAGAGAGAGTGGAGGCAGTGACTGGGCCGATAAGGCTAGTACCCCTTCGGGGAGGTCCTTTGACCAGGCCAAATTGGGCAAAGATGGGCCCAAAGAGCCCAATGGGTTGGCCCAAAACTCTAACATGAATTTTAATAATTAAGTAAAAGACCAAAATACCCCCAGAACTCAATAAATTCTAGAAAATAAAATAAAAATCTGAAAAATACAAACAATATATTTTTAGACTCATAAGAAAACAACCTAATTAAATTAAGAAACCATTTTTAATAAATGAATTTTTGGTTAAGGATTTTATAATATATATATTCCTTATGGAATTTTATAAAATTCAAGAAAATACATAAAAATCAATAAAAATAACTTTTATTATATTTGGTTATTATAGTATTTTAGAAAAATACTAAATAAATATTTAAAGTTACTGAAATAAAATCTCTTTTATTTAAATGCTAATTCTTAAAAAGAATTATTAAGAAAATAAATATAAGAGTTAATATTAAATAAAAATCAGATTTTAACTCTACTAATAATATATTACATTATAAGGTAATGAAAATAATATTTATAAAATATTAAAGGTATTCCTTAATGATGAAATTATTAAGTTCCTAAAGATATTCCAGAAAACCAAAATATTGGGTAAAACACATAAAGAAAATAAATAATAGATAATGCATCACATTACTATGCATATTCATATTTGATTCTTTAAATATTGTCCTTACCGGGCAATAATGATGTTTTGTAGACATAGAAGCTCAAGGTCCAGTGCAAGCATCCAACTTCACTACCTTGCAATCACAAGGCAAGTTCATCGCTTGATCATGTCTTTTGAAGAGTCTTTATCAAAGTATTTGTAAATTGTGTGTTATCATCTATGTTTCAAGGAAAGAAAATATTATTTTCTCAAATAAATAAATTGTTGATATCATCCTAAGTGATGATATAGTGGAGCAATAGAACTTAGGTTTCTATTTGCAGCAATGATAATCACCTAGGAATTAACAACCCATGACATCAGTGATTCTAGCGTCGTATATTACGCGTTAACCATGAGATTTGGAATGGGACGGAGAAGTCAGCTATATCTTATTCCTCTCGCATGTAGCCGGATGTGTAGGTCGTGGCTGTTATCCTCGTAGCATGCATTAATTGGTAATTCGTAGAGGATATGCAGCATATGGGTGGGAACCCTCAACGTCCCACGATAGTTCATCTAACGGTCTGTACTAACCATTGTCGTAATTCAATGGGTGGGCATGGTATACACCAAGGAGACATGCGGGGTCGCGAAGGGGGTAGTGATTGGCTTGGATCACCTACTGGGCCTCACATCATGGAATTGTGGACGGGAAAGTACGCCCGATTGTGCAACAAGGAGTTGATCTCTCATGGGTAAAGAAACACACCTCTGTAGAGTGTAAGAATTGTAACTTGTTACTCCCTGTTACGGGAAGGAGCTACGAATGCGGCAGGAAAGTAACTCCATGAAAGTTCTGGTAAACCTGTGAAGGCTGATGGGCATAGTTTTTAATAATAAAATCAATCTTTGAAGAAAGATTTATGAAAACTACATAGTTCCAAGGACTTATAGTCCGAGGTGGTAGATAGAGCATCAAACTTCCCACCTTGCATATAATGAACTTGCTGGGTAACGCTGTTACTCATCCTTTCCTTTGATCCCCTGCTTAGACTCTGAGGATCCAGAAGATACCCCAACGTATGCAGCAGAATGTCAAGAAGATGTCTTCATGAGGAGCCTGACCTGTCGGGCTGTGTGGAAGGGGTGGACTACGAGATCAGATATGGTGTGGGCGGCAACGGGTCAGATTAGTTGCCTTAGTAGTAGTAACCAATTGAGCCGAGCAACATGACCAATATATAATAATAATTTTCTGACCTCAATTCGGAGTTGAAGGTGTCACTTTAAAACTTCCGCTGAAACACTTTATATTTGTTTTGTATGTTGAATCTTTTAAAGTCTTGAACATATGGTATTGTAATAATAATAATCTGTGTATGTTTGTAATATGGACCCGCAATGTTTTTGTTGTACCACTCTAAAGGATGTGATATTTACGGAACGGTGTTCTGTGAATGTCATGTCAACGACTATAGTGTAATACACATGCAGTGGTATGCTGGGTCACCGCACACATCTATAAGACTTTGTTTCTTTGTTTTACCTTAGTTTACCTGACCAATCTAGTTTAATTTTATAGTGGGTTCAATCAATGGATGGAGATATGCCAGGGTTGAAGATCCACTTGCAGCTACACATCATATGGGATAAAAGATAATAATACGCATATTCATGTGTAATATTTGAACGAAGATAATCTCTTATGGGCAACACACGCTAATATACTAGAGCCCCCTGATGCAGCAGGCATAGCAATACTCTTTTAATCCAACCGAGTGCACACCAAAGCCACGGGTTACAAACGATTATTAAGTGTAAAAAACAGATTAAAACATTAAGTGGTGATATTGTTGTGATCCCGAATGGGTCGCTAAGCAAAGACTGTACTACCCTTTCTGTCACTAGGGTTCCTATGAGATTTCCGCTAGACAAGTATCTCATCTCAAGTCTTTATCACTCTATGGGATCTTGGGTACCTACAAGTCCACAGATCGAGACAAAAGACAAAGAACAAAAGATACAAATATCAATTGGAAACAAAATACAATACTCCCATGATTAGATGCACATATTTGCTGCAAGGTTTCTCCCCAACCCGTAGCCCGTGAGGACTACTCACTCATAACAAATAGATCAAGAATAGAAAACATTGTGCAAAATACTTAGATTGAAATCAAATATTCTTATAATGATTGCCAAATCACAAGGATATCTAAAGTACAAAGCAATGGATATGGCTAATGGTGGGATGGATGAATAATGGTGTGGATCTCCTTTGTTGGTGTTGTGATAAAATCTGAGAATGAAGGCCTCCTGGACGGCGGCTGGTGCCTCAAAATATATAGGCGTCTTCATGAAGGTTGTAGGGTTTGACGAGACTGAGCTGTCGCCACCCAGTACGGGCGGACCATACGGCCGGGCTCTGCCCGTACCACAGGTTGTTACGCGTACTGTCGTCTAGAATTGGCTTTCTAATTACTTGGCTGTATAGACTTTCTCAAAATCATTCATTATGACTCCTGACTTCGCATTAAAACCCGCGATTTCCTACACAACATAATTCAAAGCAAATTATTGCATATATTTGCAATTATTAGTAATTACTGGCAGAGATTGAGAGTTTCTTGTCAAATGTTTGACAAAAACAATGTTTAAACGCAGAGAAATATGGCAAATATTGGAGGCATCATAGTCCCACATGGCACGGCCCCACACGTCAGCATAATGCGTTCCCTACCAACCGGCCCCATATGGTCCCACACCGCGCGACCCCACACGTCAGCCAACGGTCAACCTGACGTCAGCTGTCGTTCGAGCTCTTTGATGAGTTTTAGAGAAGGAGATGGACAAAATTGAGGAAAAGTTAAGCGGCTGGGGAAACGTGAGTACAACTAAGAAACCAAGGGCACGAAAATAGAAATGCCTATATATTATGGTGTGGTGAATCTGAAATTGCTATCCGAAAAGGTATGCGGCGATAGATAACATTCTATGCAGTCTGTTTGGGCAAACTACTAAAATCTGGTAGTGTTTAACCGTGTAAATTTTTGTCATGATTAGCAAGATATTTCCACTTAATTTTTTAACAAGGAAATAGTTTGATCTTGTCAAAATTTATCAAATTTGTTTCCAATACTCAGCAACTAATGTGAGTGTACTTAGGAAGAGATAATCCTTGCAAGAAAAAGTAGGAAGATATATATATATATATATATATATATATATATATATATATATAATTCGATAAGGAAGGCATATGCAAAATCTCTCATGTTGACAACACAAAAGATACAAATCAACTTTCTTGTCCTCAGAAGGCATACAATATAAACTAAAACTGAATGCAATCCTGAACAACTAATGGCATGTCTTCTCTAAGGAATATATTGCTAGGGCTACATTTAATGGGTAACTATTTGTCTCGATTAATTATAAGGTATTATATGCTCCACAATGATTACTAGGCACTAGTTTGGTCTGATCCAAATTATTTCCTATCTTCTACAATTAACGTAGTCACATCTAATGCATGGATACTCTACATAATTAAAATACTTCCACGGATATACACTAATGGCGTATCGATTTGTCTCAATTAATTATAAGGTATTATGTACTTCAAAAGATTACAATGAACTAGTTTTGTATGATCCAAATCAATTCCTATCTTCCACAATTAATGACTTTGATACGGTACAATGCACTAAACCTTTCATGCTCACAACCACACTAAATAGTTCACCTTTCTTGTCCTATAAATACATGTCAAGATAAATGACATTCAACCCAAGCGTTCGCGCCATGGCAAGAAACGCCACAATTTTTGTCACATCCATCTTGATGATCGCACTAATCATAGCTGGAGGTATGGAGCAAACACATATGTCACTAACTTTATGATACTCCTAGTTTTTCCTTAGTGTTTTTGTTTCTTTACATCATTTAATAAAGCCTCTTTTTTTGCATAGACATGGTTGAAGCAGGGTATACATGCGAATATTCACGCCCCGGTATCAGTTGTGGTGACTCTGAAGCTTGGGTCGTGTATTGTCGTTATATTGGCGTTGATGGTGGGTATTGCGATTTAAAGGGTAGCGAAGGTTCCTGTGTGTGCGTGTTTTGTCCGTGATCCGTTTGTATCTAACTAATTGGTAGTGATGATTGGGAAGTAAGGTGTGTCTAATTAATAATAATTCCACATCTTCTTACTCATTATCGGATATGGCATAAGGATTGTCCTGAACTAAGATATAAATAGTGAACTTTATAAATAAGATTTAATTTCCGCAAGAACTAGAAGAACAGGTTGCACAATCATTTTCTATCATGCCCGATGATTTCTTACTTGGTTTTTCTATTATTCTTTGTTAATAGGTTCTTAATTTACTTGTTTGCTCAGCTGCATGGAGATGTTCTGCTCTTATGTTTTTTTTCTTTTTGGGAGGAAAATTCTTATGTGAGTGTGACAACTAATCATTTCTCTCAACTCAATGAGCGAGTAAAGCACATATACTTTTAAGTGTTCTTCAAGAAACAAGAACCTTGCCTCCAAGCCACGCCCAGCTACCTCACCTACGACAGCAGCCACAGGGAGCAAAGGCGATGTGATGTGCGATATAAACGTGCGAAAGAGCACTAGGAAGCCTAGCGGCCAGCAGTTGCAGCAACGCGGGAAGGGAAGCAGGGAGGCATTGCATAGTGTTTGGGAGGGGAGTATCGCCCCCTGAGTCGCCTACAGGCGGCTCACGAGACCCCTATATCTTCCTTGAGTTAATCATTAAGCAAGAACCAACCGGTTATAGTGCTATGGGGCGCGGCACACACTACCTCATGAGTCTCGTATTAGATTCTATTTTGTATAAAACTAATAAGAAAAATGTGGAAAATAATATTTTGGGCCACGGCTTGCCACACAATTTCATCATTCACATAGGTATAACGTTGTGCTAAGCATTAACACAATTAAATCTAAGCAGTTAGAGCGAATAAGCACACAGACAATATGTGCAACAGATAGAAAATGAATGAAATAAGCCAATAGTACAACAAAAAGTATATAGTAAACGCCAAACAAAAGTTGCTCCATTGGTTCGTAAACATAATGTTATGCACCATTAATATGACATGTCATAACATCTTGTACAAATCGATGATATGTAATCAGAAAACATACATCTTTGGACTTTCTAGAATGCAGTGAAATACATTACATATATGGTAGTCTAAGTTAGAGCTCCCCTACTCCCATCCGGGCACACCAGCCCGCGTCAGAGCGCCCTCCGCCGCTCTTCTAGCGAGGCCACCACAAGCCCTCCTCCTCTCACCACCGTCGGAGGTGTTGTCTGGGAAAAGCCCGGGAATCATGGCGACAACGCATTCTTCGTCTTCTACACCGGCGGGGCAATGACACAGCAGCCACCAGGCGTGGGGCATGGTCGGCTTAGGAAGTTGGCGGCGGCGGGTCCTCGAGCGTAACCGATCTAGGCTCTCTGTTCTTGTACGGATGCTCCTGTAGGCGACTCGCCGGCTCTAGCGGGTGTGTGGATGGCCTACTTCTCAAGGACGCTAGGGAAGTGTGAAGGAGATATGCCCTAGAGACAAATAATAAAAGGATTTATTATCATATCTCATTAGTTCATAATAGTTTTATTCATGCTATAACTATATGAAGAGGAAACATTAATACTTGTGTCGTATATAAATAAACTATAAGTCCCTACTAGGCTCTATTTAACTAGTTCATTGGACATATGATGATCAAGGTTTCATGATCATGGTGCATTTATGACGACTGGCAATAAAGTCATATCATCTAGAATGATATGATGCACATTACCCACCGATGATTGTTGCAACGCGATCATGTCACATAATTCATAGTTGCAATTGTCTAAAACAGAGTGTATTATTCCTTAGACCGTGAGATCATATTAATCACTGTCACCCAAAACTTCTTTGATTGCATCAACCGTCATGTCCGTAACTGAGTGACCATAAAGGTGTACATTAGGTATTCCAGAGGAGCATGTTGAGGCCTATGTATCAAGATCAGGATTTTTTGCCTGTGTGACGGGATAGAATATCACGTGAACAAGTAAAACAATACTTATTGGAAACGAGATTGAACAAGGTATCATGATACCGATAATCAGATCTCGGACAAGTAAGTATTGAAGTAACAAGAGAAAGAGATACGGAGTTTATGGTTCAACATGATGTAGTCTCATGGAATGCATGGGGGTCATTATAGTCATCCCGGTCCCGCTATTGATCATTGATATGAGATCGTCCCAATCATGATCGTGTCATTCCTGAACCATAGGGGTAACACACTTAAGGGCATTACGACGCCTGGAGATCTTCCTATAAAGATAGAATCACAAATGAGAGAACCAGAATCATTCCGGAGAGAAAGAAAAAGTTTCGAAGTTGTTTAGATAAAGGAAAGGAAGAAAAAAACAGAAAGGTGTTTCAGATAAATAGCAATGTCGTGGTGGTATCATGGCATATGCCTGGGGTAGGCTAAAGTTGGGGCCGATGGACGTGGTGAAATCCAGGGAGGAATGATGCAGTGAAGATTGCACTCAGAAGAACATGATGTACCCAGGTTCGAGGCTCTCCTAGTGAGACAACAACTCTACTCCTGCATCTAATCTCATATAATCTTGTCATACATGGTGGATACAATGGTGCTCCTTGAGCTGTATTTCCTATGCCTCTAGTAGCTTTCTCTGTGAGAGTAGAGGAGGAAGAAGATGAGCTCCTAATGAGCAGAGAGGAGAGGATCCCTTCGGAGCCTCCCCTGTATCGATCCCCCTGGTGATCCTTATAAAGGGGAACCCAGGGGACATGTCTTGGTTCACAAGCTTGATCCTAGTCAGACTAGTTTGTCCTGTAGTTCTTGTCATCGGTATCTCTTCAGCATATTCCTAGCATCTTTCTAAGATTCTTAGCATATGCATTAGCATCTCTAGAGATGCTTGGCGTATTCCCTAGCATCTCAGGATATGCCAAGGGCATATCCTATATGGCATGTGATAGTCTGAGCCAGGGACATCCCAAGACTGGCACATGACTTCACGAGCTTGATCTGGCTTGACGGTGTGTCGATCTAGAGGTCGGAGGAACATCAGGGACTAAGTACTAGGCCAACCATGGCAGTTTAACTCAGCCTAGGTGTCTTTAGACGATGGGGGAACTTGGCCCTGACAGCAGCAGATTTGATCTAGGGACTAAACAGCGCAACCGGGTCAGCTAGCAGGCCAGCCGAGGTGGCAAAGGGCCTAGCCAGGTCACCCAGCCCTTGTCCCAGGCGGGGCAGCGACTGGGGGAGGAGTGTCCCACGGTGGGTCGGGTAAAGCCCGTGTCGGCCTACCCGAGTGACACTGGGAGACGAGGTAGCATAGGTGGTGCGACCCGTGGTGGGCCAAATTAGGCTAAGGTCGACCCACTCGGGGGGAAATGATGAGGTTGGAGTGAGGAGAGTCGGCAGGAGTGGGGCGCTAGTGATGCGGTCCGTGGTGGGCCAGCAGGGTCGGCGGTGATGCCGTCCCACCAGGGTTAGCAAGGTGAGAGGGGGCTGGCGGGAGCAAAGCGGGAGCTAGGGAGTTCGGCGGGAAGAACCTGAGTCACCAGGGTGGAGGTGTGCCGGCCCGGGGTGGGCCGCTGGATGAGTCAGCCCATCCGGGGTACAATGTTGATTCGGCCCAGGTAGGAAAAATTCGGTGCTGGGAGTGTGTCTTGAGGCCAAATTAGGCATAATTTGGCCTTGAGCACCTTTTTTTCTTTATCCTTTCCTATTTTACTTATAATTTCATCAAGTGACCTCATCTTATACACAAGCTTTATTGAGTTGATTTATTCCTTTTGTATCTCCTGATGACCCAACTCCGGGGTATTCGGGGTTATACCCTGACATTAGTTCCCGAGCAGCCTGTGAGGGACTCGTAGAGTCGCTCATAGGCTTTATACTAAAATATTCCTAGAGTTTTACATCGATTTTCAATCCGATTTATGCGAATCAACTATCATCTTATAGCCTTCATTTGGAAAGTTGACAAATAACCCCTTTGGGTAAGTTTTGACATCCTGCCTTCATAGGCTCTAGTCATATACTCCTTTTAGGTAAGTCTTGACATCTAGCCTTTTGGGCTCTGTTCATATAACCCTTTTGGATAACTCTTGATATCTGTCCTTTTTGGGCTCTGGTCATAACCCTTTTAGGTAAGTTTGTGACTTCTAGGCTTCTTGGGCACTAGTCATAACCCTTTTAGGTAAGTTTGTAACTTTTAGCTTTCATGGGCACTTGCCATATAACCCTTTTGAGAAAGTCTTGACATCTAGTCTTCTTGATCTCTGGTCATAACCCTTTTAGGTAAGTTTGTGATTTCTGGCCTTCTTGAGCACTGGTCATAATCTTTTTAGGTAAGTTTGTGACTTCTGGCCTTCATGGGCACTGGTCTATGCATCCAAGAGATGTACACAACCTGTTTTATCAGATTATTCTCAAAAACCTTATAAAAGCGATTACAAAGATCAAATTGAAGCCCACCAAAACAAGCGACAACTCGCTCATCCTACAACCCTGATGAAGGGGGTGTCTATGAACAGGTTCAATACCCCTAACATTCCACCAACGCGCATCATCTAAAACTGAAGGTCTCGACAAGTCGCCCAATGGCAAGAAAGTGGCACAATTGATCCGGCAGACCCTCGGCGCGTACCACCATACACACTTCGGAAAGTCCTAGTTGCCACCTTCTTCCGCATACCCAACTTCTGAAGAGATCAATGCACTGACCTTGTGAGGCCTGCCATCGACGCCACATGACGCCAGACGCCACCACCACCCTGCGCGCATCCATTCAAGCACGTGTGATCGCCACCGAGACCTCTCAGCACCATGTCGTTGGGTCCCATCAATAGATGCAACTAGAGATCTCCGGAAAATCTATTGTGTGTAGCACCTACTGACTGGCATAGCACCAAGAGGCTAGGTATGACATGACATCTCCACTGAAGACTCAGTGCAAGATGAATCCGCTCCACCTCCTGCCTCTGCCCTCCAGTGTTGCTCCACAAACGATGCTCCCACGAGAGAACGCGACACCATAGCACCACCATCGCCCGACCCAAACATCTTAGAGTTTCCCCAAGAGCAGCACGATTGAGGTCGACACTAGTTGCACGACGATGCCTTCATCAAGGTAACAACGTAGTAACACCGCCATCGCCCGTCAACGACTCGTTTTTCACCGACACCTAGGTCTCCCCGCCTCGCTGCCGGGACTAGATGACAGATTCCGAGATCCGCCAAACCAGCCTCAGGCCGACCACCTCCGGCGAACTATATGATCATGCCCGCGTCATGCTTAACGATATGATCATGCACATAGAGTCTAATCTTTTGTGACTATTTTTCATGGCTTGGTATAAAATATTCCTAGTTGGTTATTTGTTTCAGGTATTTGGCCGTCACACAAAACGATCACACACAATATGATTGCAAATCGAAGAACAACTATTTATTTAGATGGTACAATCAGATGGTATAATTCAGATGGTACAGTTCAGATGGACTGTGGTAAGATCGCATAGATAAGATCATGTTTCCTCCTAAAGATAAACCAGTTTGGTTTATGGTGTGAATAGCTGAGGTTGATGTGCTCAAGAAATCTTTGTTGAGAAGGTTATTTTCGTTCTAACTGCTTCCATTTGGGGTTGTTGCTACGTTGTGGTATCCTCACATGCACGGACTGAGCAGTGTGGTGGGTGTGCGTATGCTATCTTAAATATTCCATTAAGATAAAATATTAAATAAGGTTTTAGAAAATATAAAACATTAAGCAATCTAAACCCACTACATCCAGTGGCATCATAGGAAGCTCGCCTGTTCACATATTAATAAAGCCAAACAGCGGCAGGTAGTCTGATAAAACACACACCACACAGAGGTTCAGGACCAAGTCCCAGACGACCGAAAATAAGTGCGGCTACAGAACAGGCCAGATTGGCTCCCACACACACATAAACTAGTGCTCAGCCTTAACA
Source organism: Avena sativa (assembly GCA_916181665.1). NCBI lineage: Eukaryota > Viridiplantae > Streptophyta > Magnoliopsida > Poales > Poaceae > Avena > Avena sativa. The sequence goes on from OV702296.1 coordinate 295,968,150, forward strand.
GCTAGGTGAAGAGGGCTTGAGCTCAGCGATCGCAAGTCCCAACGCATCAGTGTTTCAGCATGTCTCTGAACCAGTATGCCGAGTCTTTGGGGTACCGCTGGAGGGTGTTGAAGTCGACGTACACGATGCCGAACTTGGATGTGTAACCAGAGCGCCACTCAAAATTGTCGAGGAGAGACCACGCAAAGAAGCCAAGCACGTTGGCGCCACCGTCGATGGCTCTCTTCAGCTCGCTGAGGTAGCTCCGGTAGTACCCAACCCTTGTGCAATCACGCAAGTACTCATCATGGGTGAGGTTCCCAGGTTGATCCATCCCTGTTGGCGAGACATGGGGACAAGATTAAGTATATGCTTGACAATATGACTGAGATGAACATGAACATAGAAAGAGATATAGAGCTGTATCCCAGTACCGTTTTCCATTATGAGGACTGCTGGATTTCCGTACTTCTCCCTGATGTAATTCATACATCCGTACATCCCAAACGGGGTGATGTACAGCCAATCAGAATTAGCCTGTAACGGTTCACACAGCGAAAGGATTATTTGTCATATTATTATGGAGTTGCCGAAGATAATAAAATATTACAGCTAAGATCTAATACCCTTGCTCCAATTGGTTTTCCATTCCGCTCATCTGTGAAAATTCAGCAATAAAGGATGAATGACAACATTATATATCGCGGTATATATTGATGTAAAACCTGCAGTGTAAGACAATAAACTCACATTTGTATGTGACGTGCCAATCAGCCGAATAATTTGTCGGCATCTGCGGTCTCTGCCCCGTCATGTAAATAGCTGTGTAGTGATTGATCCCGATATAGTCTGCTGAGCCCTTGACCAATTTGGCTTGATCAGGAGTGAACCTGGGCAGCCTCTCTTTCACAATGTCTTGCATTGTTTGTGGGTACTGTCCATTTATTATTGGATCCATATACCTGCATCACGAGTGCAACCGTTAATGATATTACCATTCATATTTTGTCAAAGGATAGTAGGTAGTATGGGCTGGCCTTACCAGCCAACTTGGAAGTCCCTGGCTCTTTGAGCTGCTGCTTGGTCTTCAGTTGAGTTGGTAAGCCCCTCGTACCAACTGAAGTCCAGAACTATCCCGATCTTCCCTTGCTGAGATGCCTACATATTTCAGATTTTTATTCAGTTAATATTCTATCAGCACACATCTATGGATTTAGACAGAATAGTAAAAGTAAAATCATGTTAGGGGCACTTGATTTTGTAAGAGAAAACTAATTCGAACTACACTCTTGAAGGCCTATCATCTTACTACAATTTACTAATATAGTTCAAGTAAAAAAAAACAATACCTGATACTTATTCCGGTATCTTGCAACTGCATAACCATGTGCTAAGAGAAGATTGTGAGACACAATGTAAGGTTCTGTTTCTGAGTTCCCACCAGAAGCGCACTTGGTGCACCTTTCAGGAGGTTGCCACCCTTTATCATAACCAGTAAGGGCAACTCTGCTTGGTTCATTGAATGTAAACCAGTTCTGTACACGATCGCCAAAGGTCTTGAAACAGAAGTCAGCGTAGTCTGCAAATAGTTCCCTACACAGCAAATATCATGAAGATAAATCAGACATTGCTCATTGCGCAACCTTACACACCAGAGGTATAGCATGCTGCATAATACAGAGTATGTTTGTTGTGCAGTCTACTTTTGCAAACATAAGGAAACTTCCACATTCTTTCAGTATGCGAGGTCACTTACAGAATATAATGAAAAGAGTAACCAGTAGTTTTTCTAAACCATGTATACTGTATGCTTCTAATTCCAAACAGTAAGTCCACAGTAACTCTGAAAGAGAGTGTAAATCTAACACATGAGTAGATAGGAAGATCGAATACTAGCTAGTTTGACTTACCCTGTCTTTGCATTTAACCAGCCTCCGTACTTGTTCTCAAGTGCAAGAGGGAGATCATAGTGGTGAAGATTGACATAAGGAGTAATCCCTGCTTAGTTTTCATGGAAACATTCAGAGATAAGCGTATTCAGGTTCCCAGCATGGAAGTTTCAGAGGTTACAAACAGATGTTTCGCTATACTGTATACCTTTGTGAAGCAGGTAGTCTATCAGATTGTTGTAGTACGCTACACCTTCTTCGTTAACTTTTCCTTCACCATCTGCAGAAATGAAAGACGAGTCAGTGGTAGCAACAGCTTGAGTCATAAAAATTGCTAATCAACTCCAGTAAAATTCGGTGGTATACCCGGAAAGATTCTGGACCATGAGATGGAAAACCGGTAGGCGTCGAAATTTAATCCTTTCATGAGATTAACATCTTCCTGTCCCAGCATAAAAGGAGACGTGTGGAGTTAACATTCTCTTTGTTTATAATTGCAGATATTTATTTTTTTCGCAAAATAAAGCTATTCATACACTATAGTACCTTGTAGCGATGATATTGATCTATTGTAACGTCTGCGTTTTGATTTCCCGCGATTTTTCCTGTTCGACGCAAACACAGAACAGACAGAGAGAGAGAGGGAGCTTAATTAAAGGTCAAGGTCATCAGACGGTAGCCAGATGTAAGCCGATTGTTCAAGGTGCAGAAACGGATCACCTGGGGTGTGGGCGAAGGCGTCCCAGACGGATTGCCCGCGGCCGCCTCCGTTGGCCATGCCCTCGACCTGGTACGCCGACGTCGCCGTCCCGAACACGAACCCCCTGGGAAACGACGCCCGGCTCAGACCACCCAGGCAGCTCGGGCAGCGCGGAGCCTCGGCCTCGGCCTCGGCGGCACGCACGCCATGGTATCCGGACACCAGCGCAAGACGGCAAGCAGTAGCAGCACGCACCTCGCGCTCGCGGCCATCTAGCACTAGCAGCAGCCTGTTTAGTGTTTACACCCACTAGTGTGCCAGAGAGAGCGCCACTCTCTTCAGGTAGTACTCCCTCCGTTTATCTAGATACATCTTCTTCACAAACCTAAAACATCTTATATTTCTAAACGAAGGGAGTATATATTTGCGGGCGCGTCCTAACAATGCGGCGTCGAAATAAATGCCGGCGCGGTGGAGGTGGAGCGGACATCATCATCTAGTTTAATTTTAGACATGCGCTAGAGTTTCCCACGCAAAAAGCTCTCGAAATGAAGAACAACGCTCTCCCACTTATTGCTGCGAAAAGAAGAAGATGACGAGGAACACCGCACTAATTAATGGGATGAGAAACAATCTTCTTGCAGAAAATCACCGCGTACAAGTGCTTACAAGTTACAAGACACAAGACAGTGTTCTTCTTACAAAAAGGGAAACGCCACACTCGGCAAGCAAATACTCCCATGACTAGGACTGATCAGAATAAAAGCTAAGAACTACTACTAGTAGAAAAGCAATTAAACACGCACTACCCCAAGAGAACAACACCGACTACTGCTGCAAAAAGAAGATGCCATTGAACAACGGCATTCGTGCGATGACAAACAATCTTCTTACAAAAATATCGAGCAACAGAAAAGGCGCTTATACCAAAGAGGAAAACGCCACACTGGCAAGCAACAAAAAAGCAACTCTGATGACTAGGACTGATCAGAGCAAGATCAGTTAAGAACAGAAGAGAACAAAAGCGACAACACGCACTATCCAGCGAGAACAAAACTCTCCAACCACACCGACCACTGCTGCAAAAATGAGATGACAAGGAACACCGTACCAATATTAATAGGAGGCGTCCCCCCCCCCCCCCCCCCCCCCGGATTTGTGTTTTTTTATCCCCGGGTCCCCAGCCAACCACGTGTCCTCTTTTTTGGGTCAAAATCCCGCTTTTCCTACAAAAAGTCTCACTTTTGCTACATATTGTCCCGCTTTTGTTGCATGTAGCAAAAAACGGTTCAGTCCAGAAAATAGAAAAACAGACTGGACCTCGCCAGAGATTTCGCCGGAGACCTCGTCGGCGACCGTGTAGCAAAAAAAATGTCCTAATGTAGCAAAACCGACTTCGCCGGAGACATCGCCGGAGACTCTCGCCAGAGATCTCGCCGAAAACCTCGTAGCAAGAAGTTTGCGCTATTGTAGCAAATTTAGAAAACTGATATAGCAAAAAAGTTATGCTAATGTAGCAAAAGTTGACTTTGCCGGAGACATCGTCGGAGCAAAAACTTGTAGCAAAAAAAAATATGCTATTGTAGTAGCGCCGCTGGTCGCATGTAGCAAACCCCATGTAGCAAACCTCGACTACCCTTGTAGCACAGCGTCAACTCGTATGTAGCAGACCCGACGCTCCTTGTAGCATCGTCGCCGATAGCCCACTGTCGTAGCAAATCTCCATATCGTAGGTAGCAGCGCCACTGGCCCTATGTAGCAAACATCGACGCCTAATGTAGCAGCGCCGCCGTCGAGCATCACTAGACGCAGCATCGTCGCTGACGAGCATGCCACATACGCACTGCCTTCATCAGTGAGCTCAAGAGAGGAGAGAGCGGCGAGCGCCTCAGTCGTGGCCACTATCTCTGGCGACGGCAACGTGCGGCGATGGGGGCGACATCGTGGCCATGGCTGCACGGGGCGACAGGGGAGGGGGGGCGATGTCGTGGCCATGGCGGCGCTCGACCTCTACGTACAGCTCGTCGGCGGCCAGAACCGTCGCCCATGGCGGAGCACGTGCGGATATGGGGAGACCCAAGATGGAGGGGCTGCAGGCGGCGGGCGGCCGGCGGCGAGGTTGCAGCGGCATGCGGCTGGTTGTGTTCTGCTAATTTGGAAAAAGGTAAAAGAAGAGAAGAAGGGCCGGGTTCCATCCACGTTGTCACGCGGGAGGCAGCGACCCAGGGGTCGCGAGGCGTTATCCCCGAGAGATTTGTATCATTTTTCATATTAACTAGCAAAGTGGCCCTCACAATTGCGAGGGTATCATATTTTGGTGTCTGATATATATTTTATATTGTGAGGGCTTATATCCTCAATTCAACACACTTTGTGTTGAAAAAATACACAGTGTTTTGACGTGGAGACATTTTTAGAGGTTTAACTTTGATATTTACTTTCATATATAACTATATTGATAAGAAATATTTTAGAAGTAAATTAGAAACATATAATCATATTGATCCTTATTTCCCAATGTCTATATGTATAGTTAGGTATGTCATTATCAGGCACCCAACGAAATTAAGCACCTATGCGCATGCATGATTAGATAAATTGTGTGATCGCTAGTATAGATTTGAAAAGTCGTTCTCCATATTGTTATGTGCATCATTATAGAGAACAATCTTGTATATAAATTCATATATCCCACAAAATTATAGCATAATATTGAGCTAAGATTCGCTCTTGTGTTTATAATCATACACTCTTTTATAAGCAAAAAATACATATAATGGGTCAACTGCCCCGTCATATTGTACATTAATTGGGATTTGCAATTACACAACACAATGTCATTTGAGTGGGTATACAAAGAAAAAATATATGTTTATGTTTTAGTATTTTATCACGGGTTAAAAAAAACCATTCTTTTCCCTTACGAATGTGCAACAAAGTTTACCAGAATCACATATAGATTGATACTATATAGTTTTAATCTCCCCTAAGTTTACGATATTTAGAATATTACACAAAATGGACTACTAAGGCCACATGGATGTTTTAATTTAATAGAGCCCCGTAGAGGAGAACTCGATGCTCGTGGGTGGCATCATCATTGAAAAAAGGAAAATTGGGAAGGGCTTTCCTTAACATCATCTCAATGCCCATGCCAATTAAGAGCTCGAGAATGCCCCTCACCCAACAATGCTCTCTTGCTCTCCTTCCTAATGCACATTTTCTTTCTGAAACCGCCAAACATATGTATTAGTAAGGAGAGCAAGCGTGGATACACAATTAATGATAATGGTTTGAATAAATTAACCATCACAAAAGCATTACACACTGAAGAATTATTTTTCAATACAAAACTAAATGCATCATTGTACTCCAACGGACAAAACTATTTTAGTAAATTTTGTCATGCATATTGCTGGAACTCATGTACTCCATCCGCCCCGAATTACTCGTCACAAATTTGGCTAGATTTGTATGTATGTAGACACGTTTTAGGGTAGAGATACATGTGAATCTAAACAAATCTGTGACATCTCATTCGGAACCGAGGGAGTATTAATTTTGATGTCTCTAAATTTGATTGCTAAATAACACTCAAAATGCGGGACCTTGTACATGTCAGCTAACATTTTGTATACGTAATCCTGCCAAGAATATTAAAATCCAAAGATTATATACTTCCTCGGGATATTTTGCAAGTGTATCGAGCAACATTATTCAGGTTTAAATCCAAATGAATTATATAATTTTTTAATTAAGATTTAGATGTACCTATACTACTCCACAGCTTCTTGAAGAAAATAATGAAATTAGATTTGAAGTTTAATAAAGAGGGATAAGAAAGTTCCTTTTATGGGAAGATGAAATACTTAATCAATTTGCAGTTCGACCGGATGACTGCAATATATCACAGATGAATCTCATCCACCCCTGCAGCAAAACAAATCAGATCCATGACCCTAATCATCAGTCATCTTGTACTACCATAGGCTAAAAAGTCTATGCCACATTTGGTGTTGCCACATCTAGAGTTTAGCATGATGGAAACCAATGAATTCAACATGTTGAATATATTATATATAGATCCTTTTATAGATAACGGATCACTTATAGGAATATTTTGACTTGTTTCTTTGTTCCCATGTTGGTAAATATTGAAAGCAACCGAAAAAAATCAACTATCCCATCTTGCCTAATACAGATTGGATGTGTGTTATACGAAATAAAAAGATCAAGGAAAAAAATACCTAAGAAAGCGCCTGGCGTTGGGCTTGCATGGCTAACGCATGTGGCAAGATTATAAGATTAAAACTTGCCCAGCATACCTGCATGCACTGGTGGAACAGGAAGACGACCGGACGGCCAAGGGCATCGAAGGCCAGCTCCATGAATCAGGAGACGAAGAGGGCCGGCCGGCCGAGAAGGGCATCAGGACCGGTATGATTCACCGTGAATTAGGAGTTGTTTCCTGTTTTGACACGGACGGCTGTTTTTTCTTTGAACTGCACGGGGTACTTCTAGTAACGTGCATGTTTAATTAGCGAATATTGACCATTATGATATAGGCCCACAATAAAGACGTGACATCCGGGGTTGTACCATGTCAGCAAAATACACTGTTACGAATTATGTAACTTTTAATATTTAGTTAAATCCTAGCCCCAAATTTTAGATCCAACAATCAAAAATAATTTAGATGATGTGGATCAACCTGGTGCCTCGAAACACACCCTTATATTGCTTTTAGTATATAATAGATAGCCACCGCCCTCAACAAAACTTCACTAAGCTAAGCAAACTAATTCCAAGACTTCGCTAAGCAAAACACTGCACGGCCTACATTAATAGAATAAAACGTACTGCGTATCTCAGTTAATTATAAGGTAGTACTAGCTAAGTTCCCGCGTGTTGCCGCGAATCTTGATCGTATCTTCCAATGAATTGTTAACAAACTAAACTTGATATTGATCAACGTTGATCTCACTGGAATAATGGCATTGTTGTCTTCTTCTAGATAAGTATATGCACGCTCGCTCACAATAAAGAGACCAGGGCAGGGGAGAGAGTTCTAGCATTCAGGAGCATATCACCAAGTCAAAAAAATTGGAATGTCAAAAAGATCGACAAAACATTTCATCAGTACATCCCACGAAGTCGTCTCACAAAAAAACAATGTTTTAAGAATCGGACGAATCAGCAATTAGTAGGCCGATTAATCGATACTTGGGAGCTGATCGTATCAATTACCACTAATTGATTGTGTTAATAGTTTAGCCTGACTAATAGCTGTCATAGCCTGATTACTAGGTTTGTTTCCGATTACCTACTACACTTAGTCAAAAAAGTTGTAACATTTTCAACGCATATCGTCCATCCATCCGCTAGCCCACCCCCAAGTAAATTTTGTGAAGTTTTCGCTCGATTTCCTCTTCTAGGAGCTCGATTTCTGCCATCACTAACTAGTTTCTTGTCATTGTTGACCAGTTAATTTTATTAGCACGATGCTAACTTATCAGTTTAATGAAGCGCTCTTCTATTGTATATTAAAAACAATATAAGGGTGTCTTTCGAGACACCACGTTGACCCACATCATCAAAATTATTTTAATTATTAGATCTAAAATTTATGGCTAGAATTTAATAAAAGATTATTGGTTACGCGTGGCCATGTAATTTCGGTTTGACACTTGAGAGATGTGTCACATACACACCCATAATTTCGGTTGACCCAAAACCTCACGTGCCACAAGACCACAACTCCCCTTAATTCTCGCTGCAGGGGCCATGTCATGGACATATCTCTGGCGTTATGAGGTGTGCTTTGGTCCCCTCCTCTAAACTTAAGTTGCATAGGCTGTTTTATTCTTTTACCAATCGAAAACCATATCGAGACCATGTATATCTTCATATATGTGTACTCGGTCGAACTAGGTACAATCCATGTTCTGGTCGACAGATCCCACCTCCTATTATCGTGATCCTCCCATTATCGTGATCTATGTCTTTGCATGTCATATTTTAAATTTTTTGTGTGTTGTTATATAACTTTTGATTTTCGCCTTCCATGGACACATGAGTATACTATACGGTAAGTATACGTCTAAGAGAACAATACGGATTTTGGATGAGTTCGCACGATCCTCTAAACAATGGATATCAAATTTTTGCTTGTTAAAGTTTAAAAGAAGGGGAGGAGAACCATCTATAAACTGTACGTTGTTGCTGGATTGAGTAACGCCAAGGCTCGTGAAATATTTAGGTGGATGACCTTGTTGATGTGCTCACTTTCTGCGTACCCTTGGGAAGCTTTTCCCTTGACAAGTTTTAAAAATCACACCCGCCTTGTTTAAGATTGCAATAACTCTCTGCAGGGGGAAAAGTAAATGAGTCATGTCACCTGCAAACATAATAACATGTATAATTTTTTTAAAAATATATATATACATATTAATATCAAAAGATACCAATTACCCACCAGCTAGGATGGCACAGGAGTAGACAGCCCAGACCGCCACCTGGCGCCAAGAGACCTGCGGAGATCCTCCAAAATCCGAAGATCGGATGCGGGGGCAGGCGCATCTGGGCCAAGGGCCAGGCGACCACACCCACTAGAGCTCTACCGGTCATCCCATCGCCACCGTCCGCCATGGCACCCACCACCAGCCTCCACCAATGCCTGCCACGCCGGCGGCATCCCGCACTCCCAGTGACAACTTGTGCCGCACCCCAGCCAGGGGAGAGGGATCCCCGTCGCCACCCTCCTTGGGGCGCCCGGGCTTTGCCCACCGGTCCCTCCGGCAGCGGAGAGAAAGAGGAAGAGGCGGCGGCGGCTCCTAGGGTTAGGTCGGGGTGGGGGGTTTGTTAGTTCAACTTTTTCATGTATAATTTTCTATAAGGAGCATATATTAATATCACGAAAATATCAATTTTACATGGTCTCTGCAACAACGCATTGCCCTAACGACCTCACAGATGCACATACCCAAAAACGAAGAAACAGAATTACCAAAAAGAAAAGTCCTGCTACAGTGATCTATCCTTGTGCAGCAGACCTAACACCACTAAGACATCACCAAACGACATCTCCAAGAAAGAAACAGTGCACAAGCGCTATCGTCGCCCGATCATACATCACAGGTTTACACCATGGAGAAAGTCGTAACTTATAAAACAATGTATTCAACAAGGTCATTGCGAGGCACAACCAATTAAGGTTAGCCCTTGGATTTTCACCCTTCAAGATAAGATTCCGACCTTCTCCCGCACCATCGCCCCCACTTACAATGTCGCTACTCCAAGCCACGAATGACCAAGCCAGTTCATCATCGCCACAAAGACTCAAACCATCATTGCTAGTCCACATATACCGACTTTCATGATATTCTTCACATCTGACTTCACCATGGATCGTCAAAGACATGTCTCATGATGGTAATAGACAGAGAGCTTCGCTATACACCTGAAACCAAACGGCCAGAAAAAACATGTGTACGCACGACTGAATTCCACCTGATCTAACAATCTCCAGGCATGAGGCGCCCATGAAAATTCTCCCATGGAGCCTTCTCGAACAAGCCGCTCCAGGCCAGATCATGGAGGACAGATAGCAAGAAGATCTTTATCTTGACGTAGGAGCAACCCTAGGACTGCCTCCTTTATTCATGTCGATCCAGTAGTCCCCACACCGCCATCCGACTCCCGTGATTGGAAAGAGAGTGCCGAACTTCGGCCCAAATGAGCCTGAGGTTTCCCCCAGGTCAGGTCCGCGAACCCAGACCATAAGATGCAGCGCCGCCGCCATGTGGCTAGGCCGTTCCTGTGCCTCCGGCCAGCTCTGCGCTTTTCTCTGCCCTCCTCCGCGCCTCCCAACCGCGCGTCGGTGCCAGCTCTACCGCCCCGTCAGAACAAGCGATGTCGCCTCATCGGAACAAGCGATGCCGCCCCACCATTGCGATTGATGTCGCCCCGCTGCACGAAAACCACCCACGCCGCCACTGAGTCGGTCTCCTGTGTGTAGGGCTCCCGACGAGGCGCGCTGAACCCACCCTCCGCCTTCGACAGTAGGGTGTGGACGCCACCGCCGGCTTCGCGGTGGTAGCTACCAGAGGAATCAGCCGAAGATGAGGCTTCTGGGGGTTTCTTTGGGGGCCCTCTGGAGCCACCATGCACGAGCGGCCTAGGAGGGAGGTTCCAGTTTTCTTCTTTGACATGTATAAAATATAGCTCACCATGTGTGTTACTTGTGGGCATAAGTCTGGAATAAGACTCATCATCTTACAAATGAGACTATTCTCCTTAGTAAGGCGATTAACGCATCCCATAAGATTCTTCACATAAGGGGGTGGGGGTTTGCTAGAGCTTTTGATTTTGTTGACTTTGGTGTTTTTTTTAGACAAAGAGGGGCAACTGATTCCATTAAATGCAACCAAGAGACTCACAAGAAAAACGAGCTATGAACTCGTCCATAAACGCTTACAAGGACCAAAAAGAAAAACCAGCTAACACACATCCTGAGAAAGTCTAGAACTTGAATTTGGTGTTTGACTCCCGGGAGCCTTTGTTTGTTCTCCTTCGAAGCCTCACCCGGCCGTAATATTGTTTTTTATATGCATGTTATAAGACCAAACAATTTATTACTTTTGAACATGATTCGATTAAAAAATTACAAACGAGCATAATTTTTTTATGTCACCCTGCCCACGTCCAGGTCTCTCTCTCTCTGGGTCCAGTTTCCCATCATTGGGATCATAGACAACGTTGGTTCAAACGCCAGAGCAGAAAGCGGATGCACATCTTCCCAATACATGTACTACACAAAAAACGTTAAACACTTAATTGCGAAATAGTTACAATGGAAAATATATAGTTAAATGTTACGATGTACCTGGAAAAGCGCCAAGTTTCACTTTGGGCATTACCTGCCCCTTATTCTATCTACATCGATCTCTACAATGCCTAGGCTCTACATACTGTAGCGTAATGTGTATGCGTTACAATTTAATCTCGGTAGTCTTTGAAGGTCTTCTACCAATGCATACCTAGACTTTGGAATAATCATGGTAGAGTACGGAGCAATGACTGCCGATAAGCACCAAAATCGCTTTCTCTAAGGAATATATTGCCATGTATACATAGTGGAGGGTACTTTGGAAGAGACTAGTAAAATGTCGGGACGTTGCGGTGAAAGAACAAGGTTGTTGATCTTTTAGGTTCCTTTTCACCAATACAGAGCATAATGTTTAATCAGTCAATTTGCATAGGAAATATGCACGTGCATAGCGAAGAAATATAAATATGACTTACGGCTAGATGAGGGCATCATGTTGTATTTCTGCTACAGATATTTATTATGTTACCATCCAAATAGGATCGAAATAAATTAAAAAAGGTAAAATTAGTATCACGTGATATTGTGTGCTAGTTTTTTCAGTGGGGAAAAATCATTCATTTCTGGAGACACGGTCTTGTACACAAAGTGTCGACACTCCTAGAGAAATAGAACGCAACCGAACACAGCTGGAACTACTTGAGTTTAGACAGGCTTGCAAGATTTGTACGCTGCTACATTATAATTTCTACCTATTTTTACCAGAAGGCAACCAAGGACAGCCTTTCGCATCTTGGAGATGTCCTTGTAGACGACCATCTCGGATTGCATTGATTTCTTCTTCCACAACTGCTTTGCGTGATGAGGAGCAGAAGGCTGCATCTATATTGATCTTCATGCCTACTTCGTCAAGGTGATGCAACCAAATTCTGGGAGGGTTCTCTTTCTTGCTAGGCACAGGCACTACACAACCAACATCATCAAGAAAAAACAGAGTGCATGGGAAGTACCTTTCCAGGTTGTGCTCGTTTCAGCTCTTGCAGGTAGTTCTGATAGCATAGCCGGAAGGTGGCAGATTAGGTAATCATTTTATCGCCCTTGCCATGAGTAAAATCACATCGGAGATGCCAGGACCTCCTCAGAGATATCCTACTGCAGCCGTCGCAGACCAACAAAAACTCAATGTTGTCGAGTCACATGAACCTTGATGCCAAAGCGCATCAATCAGCGACTAAATCCCTCCAACATGCTGCACATAGCAGTGGAGCTTCGTGTTCACCCAGCGCGAGGCCTCGTCCACGTACTCTGCCCCGCCCTCTCCCGTGTCCTCCCTGTCGTGGCCGCTGAGACCGACGTCGCCTCGGCCGCCGCATTCGAGTACATGCTCGACATGCCCCCCTTCCGGTATCTTCTTCTGCGACCACGACGTTGGCTCTAGCTCCCTATTCCAGGGGATCGAGTGGAGTACAGCGAGGGAAATTCAAATAAAAATAACCAAAAGTTAAACAAGTTCAAATAATAAACCTCTTTGCAAACAATTTTATAGTCGGTAACCCTTTTCTGCTACTCCCGCCCACGCGGCGCTACAATCACGTCTGCCACTCCACCTGTCACGGCACCGCAGCCCTGCCACACTGGCTAGCTGGGTCCCGCGCGCAGCAGCTGTGCCACGCTGGCGCTGCACGCACACCTACTGCGCCGTTGGGGCGGCGCCACACGCCCTGCCACGCTGGCGTCGTGGGCCCAGACAGCGCAAGTGTGGCGCCACTCGGGAGGGCGTCACACCCGCTCCTGCTGCGCCATGGTGCTGGCGCCGCACACCGCGCGACGCCTCCCCCAGCTCGACCCTAACTCTAGCATTCTTCCTCTTCTCTTCCCCAACCGGCGGCAGCGGCGGCGCCTCCACTCTCTTCCCTCCTCCAATCTTCACCAAGAGGTCCCAAATCTCAAGGAAAAGAAGGGGATTTCTTCCCCAAACTCTTCCCCAAGGTACTCTCCTCCACTTCTCTCTATTTCATCCGAAAATTTCAAGTTATTTGTCCCTAGTTTGCAAAATTCGTCCAAATATAAAATCCCATTGGATATGTAAATTTGTATGGGGCAATGGGGTGTTTGGTTGATATATAGAGTTATGATTGGTATAGTAATCCATCATGTATATAGCTAAGCTTATTAGGGTTAGTGTTAGGGTTAGGGTTATGATAAGGGTAAGTTTATGGTTGTGTGAGCATGTTGTTAGTGTAAATTTTGGCATAAATACTTATTGAATCCATCTATCATTGTATTCTTATACTTATTTTAAGGATGGCTAGAATTGTCTATGTTCATCATATGGACAAGGAAGCTTTTTTGAGAGGCAATATTGTGCCGGACCCGGATGAGATTGACTTGGTGTTCGATCGTAGTCCAAACTATGACAAGGTATTGTAACAAGTTCGGGTAGATTTGAATTGGATGGATCCTATTGATGTTGTTGAGTTGAAGGGTAGGCACAATGTGGGATTTGGGTGGCACAACCGTTGGAAGACAATGTGTATTAGCTCCGAGCAACGTTGGTTTGCGATACGTCATAAACGTATCTATAATTTTTTATGTTCCATGCTTGTTTAGTATCCACTTTGCTATGCTTTGTCTATACTTTGAGATATTTTTATATTTTTTATGAAACTAACCTATTAACAAGATGTCGCAGTTGCAGTTGCCTATTTTCTGCTATTTTTGGTTTCAGAAAAAGTAGTAAGGAAATATTATCGGAATTGGACGGGAAAAAAGCCAAAGTCAATATTTCACCGAGACGAACACAGACACCGAAGGGCAGCCAAAGGAGCGCCACAGGGCGGCCACACCCTAGGGCCGCGCGGGCCCACCCTAGGGCGCGCCTCTCTATGGTGTGCGTCTCTGGCCGTCCTCCTGCCTCGCCTCTTCGCCTATATAAGCCCCTCGATGCCAAAACCCTAAACACCCGATCAGATCTCCACGAAATAGTCCGTAGACGCCGCTACCATCATCCCTATATCGGGGGGTATTTGAAGCTCTTCTCGGTACCCTGCCGGAGGGGAGAGATCATCCCGGAGGCCTTCTTCATCACCATGCCAGCCTCCGGTATGATGTGTGAGTAGTTTACTCTTGGACTATGGGTCCATACAGTAGCTAGATGGTTGTTTCTCCTAATTTTTAATATCATGTTTAGATCTTGTGAGCTTCGTTCATAATCAAGATCATCTATTTGTAATCATACATGTTGTGTTTGCGGGAATCCGATGGATATTGAGATACTATGTCAGATTAATTATTGATTCTATCATGTCTTATTGATAATTGATTCTATCATGTTTGTGTTTTTTGTGATCTTGCGTGCTCTCGTTTCTAGTAGCTATCTTGGCCAAGTAGATGCTAGTGACTTCAAGAGGGAGTATTAGTGGGTTCATGACTCTATTTAATTTGGGGAAGTAACAGAAATATCCAAGGTTGTAGATGTGCTATTGCTACTAGGGAGAAAACAATGATCTCTTGTTCATGGAACAAGTGGATTGTTTATCTTACACACTTTGCTTAAAGCAGTTATCTGTTGCTTGCAAATTAATACTGGAGGAGGTTCGGATGATAACCTAAAGGTGGATTACTAGTCATAGATGCAGTTGGATGGCGGTCTATGTATATTGTTGTAATGCCCAATCAAATCTCATAGGAATCATGAATGTCTAGTATTGCATTTTTATTCCTTGCTCAGTCCTATCAATTTCCCCGCTGTAATTTGTTTACCCAGCATGTTATGTTATTTATCTTAAGGAGAACACCTCTAGTGAACTGCAGACCCTGGTCCAATCTTTACCATTGATACATCATCTACTGTTACTGTTTACTTTCTGCAAGCAACCATTACCTTCCACACTATACGTTTAATCCTTTGTTTTTAGCAAACCAGTAAGATTGACAACCTCACTGTAAGTTGGGGCAAAGTCTTGAGTTTGTGTTATGCAGGATTCCAAGTTGCTAGCAACACCTGGAGTTATTTCCTTTCTCCTACTGGTTCGATAACCTTGGTTTCATAACTGAGGGAAAAATTGTCTATGTGCTCATCATACCTTCCTCTTGGGGTCTCCTAACGAAGCTCTACAACTGAGCCGCGTCAGTTTGCATACAAGGAAGTGGTGTCCAAATCACAAGACAAAGCTCTATTATTTGCCACGAAAAAGTTTAATGCTAACTTGCAAAGGAGTATCATACGGGGTGCCTCCCAATATGAATCTCGGAGTCCTCCACCCATGAACCAAGAGGAATTGACTGAGCCTCCTTTGACCTAACAACATGAATTGAGGACATCTCTGAGCCATATTTCAAAGAACCAAGATGAAGCATCGGAAGAGGAGAATGATGAGTATGGGGATAGCGAGAGTGAGGTTGAGCTCTATGACAACACTATTGGAGATTTGGACCTATATCATACACAAGAGAACATGGATCATGACATCCCGTATTCTTGAATGTATGCATCGGACTCGGACGAGGATGGTCCCGATGAAGAAGTTGATGAGGAGCGATTCACTAAGGATGAGGCCTAAGTGCACGATAAGGTATTGGGCAGTGATACGTTGTAAACGTATCCATAATTTTTGATGCTCCATGCTTGTTTTGTATCAACTATCTTATATTTTGTCAACACTTTGAGGCATTTTTATACATTTTCTGGAACTAACCTATTAACAAGATGCCACAGTGCCAGTTGCCTGTTTTCTTCTGTTTTTGGTTTCAGAAAATCTAATAAAGAAATATTCTCGAAATTGGACGGAACAAAAGCAGAAGTTCATTTTTTCCCGACACAAGACGGAGTCCAAGGTAGAGAAGGAGGAGAGCCACAAGGCGGCCACACCTAGGGCTGGCATGGGTCCACCCTAGGCCACACCGCCCTATGGTGTGGGCCCTCAGGCGTCCACCGACCTTGCACTTTCACCTATATAAACACCCCGAGGAAAAACCCTAAGTACCTGATCAGAAATCCACGAAAAAGTCCGTAGCCGCCATCTCCATCCCTAGATCGGGGGGCATCCGAAGCTCTTCCCGGCACCCTGCCGGAGAGGGGAGATCACCCTGGAGGCCTTCTTCATCACCATGTCAGCCTCCGGTGTGATGCGTGAGTAGTTCATCCTTGGACTATGGGTCCATACAGTAGATAGATGGTTGTTTCTCCTCTTTTGTGCTATCATGTTTAGATCTTATGAGCTCCGTTCATGATCAAGATCATCTATTTGTAATCCTACATGTTGTGTTTGTTGGGATCCGATGGATATTGAGTACTACATCAAGATTGATTATTGATTCTATCATGCCTATGTTATTTGTGATCTTGCATGCTCTCCATTGCTAGTAGATGCTTTGGCCAAGTAGATGCTTGTAACTCCCAAAGGGAGTATTATGCTCGATAGTAGGTTCATGCCTCTAGTAATCTGGGGAAGTGATAGAAATATCTAAGAATGTAGATGTGATGTTGCTACTAGGGAGAAAACAACAATCCTTTGTCCAAGGGCAATTGTATTGTTTATTTTATACACTTTGCTTAATGCAATTATCTGTTGCTTGCAACTTAATACTGGAATGGGTTTGGATGATAACCTCAAGGTGGATTATTAGTCATAGATGCAGTTGGATTACGGTCTATGCATTATGTTGTAATGCCCAAACAAATCTCATAGAAATGATCATGACATGTACATGCATTGTTATGCATTCTCAATCTATCAATTGTTCAACTGTAATTTGTTCACCCAAGATGCTATTTATCTTATGGAGAAAACACCTCTAGTGAAATGTGGACCCTGGTCCATTCCTTCCCATTGATATTCCATCTACTATTTACTATTTACTTTCTGCAATTACCACAAGCAATTACTATCTTCCACACTATATGTTTAATCCTTTGTTTTCAGCAAAACCGGTGAGACTGACAACCTCACTATAAGTTGGGGCAAAGTATTGTGGTTGTGTTGTACAGGTTCCAAGTTGCTAGCAACACCTTGGGAGCTGTTTCCTTTCTCCTACTGGTTCGATAACCTTGGTTTCATAACTAAGAGAAACTTGTTATTGTGCTCTGATACGTTGAAAACGTATCTATAATTTTTGATATCCCATGCTTGTTTAGTATCTACTTTGCTTTGCTTTGTCCATACTTTGAGGTGTTTTTATATGTTTTTCTGGACTAACCTATTAACAAGATGCCACAGTGCCAGTTGCCTGTTTTCTTCTGTTTTTGGTTCTAGAAAAGGCAGAAAATCAATATTCTCGGAATTGGACGGGACAAAAGCCAAAGTCAATATTTTACCGTGGGGAACACGGAGCCAGAATACAAGACGGAGGGGAGCCACCAATGGGCCACACCCCCTTCCCGCGCCTGGGGGTGCGGCCGCCCTGGCTGCCCCCTGCCTCGCCTCTTCGCCTATAAAGACCCCTCGATACCAAAACCCTAAGTACCCGATCAATATTCCATGAAACAGTCCGTAGTTGCCGCCACCATCGTCCCTAGATCGGGGGGATCTAAAGCTCTTCTCGGCATCCTGCCGGAGGGGAGATCATCCTGGAGGCCTTCTTCTTCATCATGCCAGCCTCCGGTATGAAGCGTGAGTAGTTACACCTTGGACTACAGGTCCATGTAGTAGCTAGATGGTTGTATCTCCTCCTTTGTGCTACCATGTTTAGATCTTGTGAGCTCCGTTCATGATCAAGATGATCTATTTGTAATCATGCATGTTGTGTTTGCGGGGATCCGATGGATATTGAGATTACTATGTCAGATTGATTAATGGTTTTGTCTTATTGATTCTATCATGTCTGTGTTGTTTGTGATATTGCATGTTCTCCATTTCTAGTAGCTATCTTGGCCAAGTAGATGCTAGTGACTCCAAGAGGGGGTATTTGAAAGTACAAAGGAAGTCGCCTAGAGGGGGGTGAATAGGCTTTTTTTTAAATTATTACGGTTAAGGCTCAAGTAAATGCGGAATAAAACTAACGTTTAATTTATTGAGCACAAAACCTAGCCACTAAGTTTACCTAGGTGCACCAACAACCTATGCTAAGTAATACAAGCAACAAGGAGATAGCAAGGTATAAATACTTCAAGCATGATGGCTATCACAATGTAAAGTGCATAAGTAAAGGGTTCGGTTGAGAGATAACCGATGGACGCGGAGACGAAGATTTGTTTCCCGAAGTTCACTTCCAAAGAAGCTACGTCTCCGTTGGAGAGGTGCGATGGCGCAATGCTCTCCGAATGCCACAAATGGCTCACCTCGAGGTGTGGTGGCTCGATCCTCACCCAACGCCACACAAGGCCTCACCCCGGATGCGGAAGCACGCAACTCACCGACGCCACAAAAGGCTCACCCTATTCTCCCAAGTGCGCACCACAAAAGGCGGGCACTTGCTCCACTATGGGACGCTTGAGGGCGGTCACCGAACCCGTACAAGATTGGGGCTAACTCCACAACTCAATTGGAGGCTCCCAACAACAAAGCCACAAAAGGCCAACAATGCCACAAAAGGCCAACAACGCCACAAAAGGCCAACAATGCCACAAAAGGCCAACAAGACCACAAAAGGTCAACAATCCAACCACACAACCATCTAGGGTTCCAAGGAACCCAAGAGAAACAAGCTCACAATCTTGAACTCGCCGAATCTCCGAGGAGAACTCAAACCTATGCACCAAATGCAAGGGCAAGTCCTTCTCTCCCAATTTCCAACAAAGCTCCAAAAGCCATTGGGGGAATAAGGGAGGAAGAACACAAGAGGAGAATACACAACTCTCCAAGATCTATATCCCAATGATTCCTTCACAAAGATGGGATTTGGCTTGGGGGATTGTAGATCTAGATCTCCTCTCTCAAATCCCTCAAAAAGATGCAAGAATCATAGGAAGGGAAAGGGAGAGGGAAAGCTTCTTCAAGGTTGACAATGGAGGAGAGAGAGAAAGCCAAGAACCAAGAAGAAAAGCTAGTGCCCACGAAAGGGAAGAGGAGCCCCTTTTAAAGGGCTCCCAGATCTGCCCGTTATGGGCATTCACGACTCCTGGCCGGAACTTCCGGTGGGAGGCCGGAAGTTCCGGTGGCACACAGCCAACGGTTGAAAATTGCGGAGCGAGAAACTGAAAAAGCGAATCCTGGTCGGAACTTCCGCCGGTTCAACGGAACTTCCGGTGGGAGCAAAACTTCCGATGAAAGTTCCGACAGAAGTTCCGTCAAATAGACACAACGAAACAGAAGGTTACTGAACGTGAGCGGAACAAGAGCCGGAAATTCAACCGGAACTTTTGGCCTGAGCGGAACTTCCGGTGAGAGCAAAACTTCCGGTGGAAATTCTGACTAAAGTTCCGTCAAATAGCACATCCAAAACATAAGGTGTAGGGTTCACAGCATAGAAAACAAAAAAAAATTCCTACGATGGGAACATCTAAGTACCAAGATCTATCTACTAGATACAAGCAACGGGTGGATATACATCCATAGAATACATGCCCTCGAAGACCGAATAGCGTTAACAAGGTTGTACTCGTGGATGATGTAGACGAACGCTTGCCGATCTCAAGGTCGTAATGAAGTCCGTCTGGTCCAGCCGGTCCAGCACGATCAAGTCCAGCACCTCAAAGCAGTGGTGCATCCGTGATCGCACACACGTACGGGTACCCCGACAACCTCCGCGCCCTCGCTCCAGCGAAGCAGCGGAAGCAACAAATCCTTCCAGAAAAAAGCCACCGGGAACATGTATCTCGCTGATCCGAGACCATGGGGAAATTCTAAAAGGGGGAGAGAGATCCTTCGCGAGGAGGTGTGAGAGACAAGTGAGAGGAGGGGGTCCATTTATAGGGGAGGGGGGCAGCCCAAGGGGGCATGGCCGCCGGCCATGGAGGGTGCCCCCACCTCTCCCTCATTCATGTGGTGAAGCTCCACTCACATAAAAACCTCTCCACTCACAATTCCACTCACATGCATTAATTTTCCACCAAAATTAATGCAAGCTCTCATTTAAATAAAACTATTTTATTTATTTATTCAGAATTTTGTTAATTACTTTAATTAACAAACATTCACATAAAACACCTTACAACTTTTCAATTTCACATGCAGAACCAGTTTCAGCAATTTCAACCGAAACAATTTCGGTGTCTAGTGAAATAAATTCCTGCGCTTTCCTTTTTCTTTCTCTGGCATATCATTTGCTCCGAATGGTGTCGGTATCCCTTAAGTGTGTCACCCTACGGTTCGCGAATAATGCGGACATGATCGAGACCCTTCTCCGATCAATAATCAGTAGCGGGACCTGGAGATCCATACTGACTCCCACACATTCAACGATGACTTCTGTGATCGTGTGAACCTTTTATGCTAGTATCTTAATCCCTTTGTTTCACAATATATTACATGTCCGAGATTCGATCATCGGTATCTCCATACCTAGTTTGATCTCGTTATTGACATGTACTCTTTTCTCGTTCCTGTGATATAACATTCTAGTGATCAAATAACTTGTGTCACATCCCAAGATTTTCCAAATCTTGTAATGTGAAAAAGAAATGAATAAAATAAAACTTTGTTTGATTTTTAGGGCCAGAAGAAACTTTTTGAATCCAATTGGAAATCTTCAAACCAAGTTGGATTAAATAAATCCAAAAAGGATTTAAAAAGATAAATAATTAATAAAGGAAAAATAAAAGTATTTTGTTACTACTTTGAAATCTTTTATTAAAAGGTATTGGTTTTCAAAGGAAAAGGAGTTGTTTTAAATAAAGATTATTTTCTAAAGCCAATTAAACTTGGCCAAGCCTTTAAAACAAAATATTTCTATTTAGGAATTGGTAAAAGTATTTAAACAAAAACAATAAGGATTTAATATCCAAGTTTTTATTAAAATAAAGGTTATGCTATTTCTAACCCATCAAAGCTTGTTTAAAATAAGTTTTTCAAGTATTTTATATTATCAAATAAAACCTACTCATTTGGTTTTGAAAATAAATAAGTTTCAAATGGAGTTTGAATTAAATAAAACAAATTCTATTTTGTCTTATTAAAACAAGGTCTATTTATTTAATTAGTAATGGACCCTAAAAATAAAATTATTATTTTGTTTTTGGGTTGGATTATGTTACTAAACAGAACCAAATCCAAAGTTACAAAATTTGGTGATTGTTTGAATTGATTTGAATGTTGTTTGGTGGTTTGAAATTTCAAAACAGAAACTAGATTTAGAAAAAGAAAAAGGCTTCATAATAGAAAAAAACGGAATTGGACTCAACTCAACCCAGCAGCCCAACTAGGCCCAGAACCAGCCCAGCTCCCCTCCCCGAAGAAAAACGATTCGCACTTAGTTTCTAACCCAAACAGACCCTGACCGGTGGCCCTCTTCTCCCTCTCGTTCCTCGCTGACAGCTGGGACCCACACAGCCAGCTCATTCCTCTTCTTCCTCGCGACGACCACGCCGGCCATTTCTGCCAGTGATTCCGCGCGTAAATTCATGAGTAATGGCCGCGTTAATCTCGCCCCTGATCATGCGTACATAAGCACCTCTCCTCCCTCTGTCATTCCCCTCAAACGCCAACCCCTCCTCGCCACCAGGCTGCTCGGAATCATCTTCAAACCGCCGCTGCTCCGACGAGCTTCCTTCTCCATTTTCGGCCGAGCCTAGCCACCTCCTGCCTCCTCTAGCACACGAGCACACTCACCACTCCTTGGCGCATCTTCCTGTACCCTCAGTTCAACCGCGGGCGCCCCAGAGCATCACCTTCGACAAGCTCTGACTTCGCCACCGTCTGTCCTGTCTCCGTCGAGCTCCTCCGGTAAGTCCAGACCGCCCCAAGCCTTCTCCTTCACACTCACGTCTTCCCCGTGCTCTCCTGCATCTGACCACACCCTCTGGTTGCCTCCTCATGATCGACAGCGTCGCCTTCGACCGCGAACAGAACCAACCATCGCCAGACCTAACTCCGGCGAGGAATTACTCCTGTCCTCGTGCGCCCCTTGCCCAGACGACTTCACGTTGAGCTTCCCCAGGCCTTTGCGATCACGGTGAGCATTTTCCCTTCCCTTCTAGCTTCCTGTATCGCCGGTGCCGCCATCGACTGACCGTCGCCACCGTCTGCCGCCGCGCAGCGCCGCCGATCTTTGGCAAGCACGCTAGCACCGTAGGATCTTGATCCAACGCTCGCGATAGATCACTTAAGCACCGAAGGGGTACGCTTTCAGGACCGTGCGATCTATTTAGATCCAACGCGCCGCAGAGCCGATCCGGCCGAACCGGTACCAGCCAGTAGCGTTGCGACGCGTGGCCAGGTTTCGTTTTAAAACAGATTTGAATCTGTTATAGATTCAATTTTCAAACCTCTGTAACTTTTGATCCACACGTACAAAAATTGCAAACTTTATATCGTTGGAATCAGTGGAGCAAGCCCTAGCCAACCATGCCTTTGGTTTAGTAAATAGTATCTGCTAGATTGTTTGTTTTTGCAGAAACATTTGTGTGCTTGTTTAGATTAGAAAAATTGTTTAAAAATGTTTTTAGGGGTAAAACCTTTGCAAAATGGTTTGTTGTGAACCTACTGACCCTAGGAACCAACCCATGGTTTTGAAAATGGATTTGGTAAAGTTTAGGATGGATTAATTGATTTAGCCCATTTCTAGCCAAATAAAAAAATATTGGTTTTGTTATGAAAATGATTTTGGAGTAAAAACTTTGGGAAAATGCTTTGGACCAAATCTACTAACCCTAAACACCAAATTTTGAGAAACAACAACTTATTTGGTGAACCACTTAAAGTTGTTGCTTGATAAAAATATTTCCTCACCACATAAAATGATGAATAGAATTAAAAATGGTTTATGGACAAAACCCTTTTGCAAATGACTTTGCCACTTTGGAAAATGACCACTTTGGACCTTACAAAGTTTAGAAGCCTTGTGGAGACCATCTTTGCAAATAAACCTATCTCTTGCATGCTTACATGCATAGCTTAGAATCCATTGTTTTATGTGTGTGTTTTGTTTGATTGGTTTTGGTTGGAATGCTAGTTGATATTGTGTTTGCTTGATTGATTTGTAGTGAAGTTAGAAAGTGTGAGACTAGCAAGATCAAGAAGTGAACCTCCATTCCCCACCAAAAGAAAGGCAAGTTACACTATCATCTAAAGTCCTACTATTTTCATTATACTTAGTGGACTTTGAAACATGCATAAAAATATTTTATACTTATGCTATGCTAAATCCTAATAGGAAACCCTTTACATTCCTTAGAGAAAACAATGTAGTGGTTACAAGCTTAGCCATGCTATATTTTGAAAAGAGATACATGTTGAGATTTTACAAAGGTTGAGAAAAGGACTTGTGTTTTATATAATAAAACAAGGACTCAATGAACCACCTAGGTGGAGGATACTTTAAGTTTTGGAGAAGGTGGCAACAAAAGGAATCATGTCTATGGAAATCTCTTTGTGTTGTGCTCCAAAAGAAAACCACCTAGGAAACTTAGAGATTGAACATGTTTCTCCAATTGTGGCTTTCGTGTGCAACCACATGCTATTATGGCTCTGGCTTAGTCAACTACATTGGGAAGACCCATGCATTGTCTTCAGTTTACTGGACATGGGGACCTGGAATCCTACATGGGTGCTGAAGACAATCTAGAAATGGTGTATGGGAGGACCTTTTGGAAAGACTTCGTCACATTCTCAATCTGCCAGTGCTCCATCTTGGTGAGCACTAATCCAGTGGCCACTGGTGGCAACAAGATGGGATTGTGACATGTGGGTAAAGTGTACTACTTCTACAGAAGATAATAAAATCTAAGTACTTAGCCGTGTCCCCGGTTATGGACAATACCGAGCAACTAAAGTTTGAACTATGGGAAATCTCGACATTCCAACTTCTAAAATAAAAACTTGATGCACTTGGGGTTACCAAGGTGCTCAAGAGATTTTGTTAAACACTTGATGCACTTGGGGTTACCAAGGTGCTCAAGAGATTTTGTTAAACACTTGATGCACTTGGGGTTACCAAGGTGCTCAAGAGATTTTGTTAAACACTTGATGTACTTGGGGTTACCAAGGAACTCAAGGGATTTTGTTGAAAACTTGAACACTTGGGGTTACCAAGGGGTTCAAGGAGTTTGAGAATAACCTAAACACTTGGTCTTCACCAAGGAATTTTCAAAGATTTGATCAAAGATGAAAACCATTTTGAGAAGATAGGATAAAACATTGCTTTCTGCAAAAGAGCCTAAACCCTACTTAGCCAAATTTGCATGTAATGATAGGATCCACTCCTATTCTACATAGTAGTGAAACTTGCCAATACAATTCAAATGTATTGACCCTTGTGGCTGTAACTTGTAATGTTGCAGGTTTGATTGCTTTTAGTGAAGATTGATTGATTAGGATTACAAAGTCTACAACCAACATGTCTGCCTGTGGCACTTTGAGGATGAAGGACCCATACTTTTAGTTATTCCGCTGCAATGTAATGTAATAGCCAAATGAGCTATGTATGATGTAATAAGATTATGTTATTCCTGGTTATAAAGTTATGTTATGACCTTTGTTTCTTGATATTACATCTTAACTGTGGATGCTAGCTATTGATCCAGGGACTAGCATTGTAAACACAGGGGACTCTACCTTATTTGAAGGTCACTCCCTCTACAGATGGTATCAGAGCATTGTGTTGCCTGTAGGAATTGTAAACCTAGGATTGGACAAAAACCCTTAGAAAAATAGGAGTTGCATTTGTTCCAAAACTTATTTACAAACAATCTTGTAAACTCGTTGCAAATTAGATATTGACTATAGTAGGAGAGACAGACACCCGCTAGCCACTTATGCAAAACTAGTTGCATGTCAAGCGTGGAACAGGTCTCATGTGCGAGGACATGTAAAGTTTGTCCGGGCCGCTTCATCCCACTATGCCACCAATATCCAAAGTACAACTAAGAAGCAATAAAATGATCATCATTGCCCACATACTCATATGTGTACTACCCGTGCAAAGCATCTACGCATAGATCCGGCTCTGATACCACTGTAGGGTTCGTAGCATAGAAAACAAAAAATTTCCTACGATGGGAACATCTAAGTACCAAGATCTATCTACTAGATACAAGCAACGGGTGGATATACATCCATAGAATACATACCCTCAAAGACCGAATAACGTTAACGAGGTTGTACTCGTGGATGATGTAGACGAATGCTTGCCGATCTCAAGATCATGATGAAGTCCGTCTGGTCCAGCCGGTCCAGCACGATCAAGTCCAGCACCTCAAAGCAGTGGTGCATCCGTGATCGCACACACGTACGGGTACCCAGAAAACCTCCGGGCCCTCGCTCCAGAGAAGCAGCGGAAGCAACAAATGCTTCCAGAAAAAGCCACCGGGAACATGTATCTCGCTGATCCGAGACCATGGGGAAATTCTAAAAGGGGTAGAGAGATCCTTCGCGAGGAGGTGTGAGAGACAAGTGAGAGGAGGGGGTCCTTTTATAGGGGAGGGGGGCAGCCCAAGGGGGCATGGCCGCCGGCCATGGAGGGTGCCCCCACCTCTCCCTCATTCATGTGGTGAAGCTCCACTCACATAAAAACCTCTCCACTCACAATTCCACTCACATGCATTAATTTTCCACCAAAATTAATGCAAGCTCTCATTTAAATAAAACTCTTTTATTTATTTATTCAGAATTTTGTTAATTACTTTAATTAACAAATATTCACATAAAACCCCTTACAACATTTCAATTTCACATGCAGAACCAGTTTCAGCAATTTCAACCGAAACAATTTCGGTGTCTAGTGAAATAAATTCCTGCGCTTTCCTTTTTCTTTCTCTGGCATATCATTTGCTCCGAATGGTTTCGGTATCCCTTAAGTGTGTCACCCTACGGTTCGCGAATAATGCGGACATGATCGAGACCCTTTTCCGATCAATAATCAGTAGCGGGACCTGGAGATCCATACTGACTCCCACACATTCAACGATGACTTCTGTGATCGTGTGAACATTTTACGCTAGTATCTTAATCCCTTTGTTTCATGATATATTACATGTCCGAGATTCGATCATCGGTATCTCCATACCTAGTTTGATCTCGTTACCGACATGTACTCTTTTCTCGTTCCCGTGATATAACATTCTAGTGATCAAATCACTTGCTTGCAAGCTAATTAATGTGATATCACCGAGAGGGCCCAGTGCATATCTATCCGTCATCGGGATGAACAAATTCCACTCTTGATCCATGGGTCTCAACATAACACTTTAGTAGTTCTGAAGCCATCTTTATAATCACCCAGTTACGGTGTGACGTTTGATGTCATCGAGAAACTCTTCCGGTGTTAGTGATTGACATGATCTCATGGTCTAAGGATTAGGATCACTTCGTAAGTTGTTATAGCAATATAAACTCAATGACTTTGATCGTAATGCTATACTTCGGATGAATGTTCATCACATCATTACACTAATGTTGTGACCTCGTTATTAACAACATCTAATGTCCATGATCAGGAAACTTTGATCATCATGTTAATCAACGAGCTAGTTTATAAGAGAGGCATAACTAGGAACTTCCTTTTTGTTTATTAAAAACACATGTATTAACGTTTCTGTATTAATACAATTATAGCATGTAAAATAAACATTTATCATAAATAAGGAATACGATAATAACCACTTTATTATTGCCTCTCGGGTATATTCCCTTCATAAGGTTACTGAGCGTGAGCGGAAGAAGACCCGGAACTTCCACCGGAACTTTCGGCGGCAAAAATGCCCTAGCGGAACTTTCGATGGCAAGCCGGAGCTTCCGGTCAGGGAAATTCTAGTAGCCAGAGAACCAGAAACGCAATAACTTTTGCATCCGAACTCCAAACGGAATGAAACCAATTTTGTTGGAAAGATAACGACGAATAGAATCCAACAAAAACCGGAAAACTCGCAAGATCATAAATATCATGAATATATATGTGAAGATATTGGGTATCACCTTGGGAGAAAACCAGAAGCCAGAAATGTTGGGTATAACCTTGGGAGAAAATATCATGAATATATATGTGAAGTATCCCCCAAGGTGTGGAGCCGGAAAACTCGCAAGATCAAAAACCGCAATAAGATATGTAAGTGAAATCCTTAGATGATGAACTAGAGCTTGTTATGATGATTACCACAAGCTCTAGATCCTCTCATGTACAAGAACCAAATAACAACCAAGAAAGATGATGCTATGAATGCAAAGGTTTGAGCTCTCTCCGAACGATGCAAACGAGACACCCGCTTGAGAGCTCCTCTTGATAGTACGGCTATATATCCTAAACCCGGTTCCCAACTAACAATACGAGACCGGCAAAAGAAAAGCCCTATCAATAACATACCTTTGCCTTGAGGATCCCACTTGAACTTGATGTAGACCGTCTTGTTCTTCTATAGTGGGAACACCTTTCTTGGATGCTCTTGCTTGATGAAGACTTGCAAATTGCTCCCCCATACTCCATGGTAAAACCTCTTCTTTGAACTTGTCTTCATCACCCCATGATCATGAGGATGGCAAGCTTCAAGCATGAGATCTTCTAGAGATGGCGCATCTTGAGCTCGCCCTTCTTCATCCCTACTTGAGGTTGATCCATCTTGATGCAACTCTTTGCACATGTCTTGATCAACCTTCAAGCTCCTTCTTTCTTCATGATTCCAATGGGCACAAAGCCCTTGGACATTTCTTCATCTTCCAACCTTGATACCAACACATGGCCCAAGCGATGCCAATGGACAAACCTACAAGTGAAACTCAATTTACACATTAGTCCATAGAGATTGTCATTAATTACCAAAACCACACATGGGGGCATACATGCCCTTTCAGTATTTATGCTCAATATTGGGTTCATGCATCTATTTAATCTAAGGGAAGTGATAGAAATCTCTAAGGTTGTACATGTGCTATTTCTATTAGGGAGAAAACAACGGTCTCTTGTTCATGGAACAAGTGGATTGTTTACCTTACACACTTTGCTTAAAGCAGTTATCCATTGCTTGAAACTTAATACTAGAGGGGGTTCGGATGATAACCTAAAGGTGGATTACTAGTCATAGATGCAGTTGGATGGCGGTCTATGTATCTTGTTGTATTGCCCAATCGAATCTCATAGGATCATGAATGTCTAGTATTGCACTGTTATGCCTTGCTCAGTCCTGTCAATTGCCCTGCTGTAATTTGTTTACAGCATGCCATGTTTGTTTATCTTAAGGAGAACACCTCTAGTGAACTATGGACCCCGGTCCATCTTTACCATTGATACATCTTCAACTGTTACTGTTTACTTTCTGCAAACCACTATTACCTTCCACACCATACAGTTAATCCTTTGTTTTCAGCAAACCGGTGAGATTGACAAGCTCACTGTTTGTTGGGGCAAAGTATTGAGTTTGTGTTGTGCAGGTTTCCAAGTTGCTAGCAACACCTTTGAGTCGTTTCCTTCCTCCTACTGGTTCGATAACCTTGATTTCTTACTGAGGGAATAACTTGCTGTTGTACTCATCATACCTTCCTCTTGGGGCCTCCCAACGAAGCTCTACAGTGATCTGAGTCGCATCATGCTCATCATACCTTCCTCTTGGGGTTCCCAACAAGCTCTACATCACCTGAGCCATCAAGCACTTTTCTGGCGCTGTTGCTGGGGAGATAAGGACCGCTTCAATCTCTTCCTCCCCGTCAAAGCACTTTTCTGACGCCATTGCCGGGGAGAAAGGAGAGCTTCTGCAAGGGGAGTATCTCACAACCAATCTATTTACTTTGTTTTTGTTTTGCTTTGTTTATTTAGTTTTGTTTGGTTTGTTTTTTTATAAAAAATACATAAAAAATTAGTTCCTACTATAGTTGTTATTTTTGTTGGTATGTTATTGTCTTGCTTTATCATGCTTTCTACCAATGGTTGGTTTCTTTGAAACTAGATCTTGTTGGCAAGGTGGTTTCACGGAAGAACAAAAACAAATAAGGAACACTGCTTGTCACGAAAAGGGAAACACTTATGGGAACAAACTAATAAATTGCATACCATTGCTAGAAACGTGTGCTCTACTTATAATATTACTTATTGCTTTGATAAATCTTGTTGCTGTAGGAGGTATAAACACCTCCCTTTTCAATGTGAGTATAATGATAATGTTACCATATCTTCTTATGTTAAGGGAAATTATGACTTTTATGATGTGGAACAAATTGAAGAATTAATTGCTTGGAAGGGTGCATTCGAACTTGCTTATTTGCTTGAAATACTTATGATGCACCTTATAAATATGAGGTTTATGATATACTTAAATTTTGCGTTGATAATTATAAGGAAGAAAATGGCTAAATTCTTAAATATCTTAATAGATGCTCTCCACCAACAGAAGAGACTAATGCCTTGCAGGAGCCTATGTAAGAATAAATTGCTGAAACTGAAAGCTCATTGGATGAAAAAGAGGAGGAGAGTGATGATCAAGAGGAGGAAGAATGGAGCAGCTACCCATGTCTACCTCCCAATAAGAGTAACTCTTTAACTAATACATTATTTGAGTGTCCCCCATACTTAACAAAGGAGGATGAATGTTATGTTCCTATGGATTCTTTTGAAATATCTACTATGGGTAAAACTTGTGATAATAATTATGCTCCTATTATCTATGATAATCCTTTATTTGTGCCTAACTTAGAAATGCATGGTACTAAAGAGTTTTGCTTAGAAAATGTTTATGATAAAGCTCTAGGTGATGGTCATATATTGGTAGATAATATTAATTGTACTACTATTGAAAATGAGATTGGAGGGGTCTTGACTTTATCTTGGAACCCCATACCCCTTGAAAATGATCAGCCATCTTGTTATAAAATTGTTAAAAGTGGGTTTGGAGGTTTTAATCCCACTATTTTTGAGCTTGATAAAAATTATGTGTTTGTAGATCATGAAAAGCATGCTTTATGTGATATTTATATTGTTAAGTTTATTCATGAGACTACTGAAAATTATTATGAGAGAGGAAAATATGGTTGTATAAGTTTTCATGGTACTGAAACACCTCCCTATGTGCTGATAGTTTTGAAGTTACTCTTGTTTTATCTTCCTATGCCTGTCATTTTGTTCTTTGTGAATTTATTTGCATACAAGATTCCTATGCATAGGAAGTTGGGTTAGAATTAAATGTGTTTTGAATTTGCTTCTTGATTCTCTCTTTTACTTCAATTCATATTTTTTATGTGAGCATCATCAAAATTATCATGCCTATCTTAATGGCTATAAAAAAGAACTTTTGGGAGACAACCCATTATATTTTTGCTTTGAATAAGTTTTTTGTTGAGTCTTGGAAGTTATTGCCTCTTTAATAACCTCTCCTTATCCTTTTTATTTGGTTTTATGCCAAGAATAGCCTCTAAATGAGAGGGAAGTAAGATTTGGGGAAGTTGCTGTCCCGAAACAGATTTTTGTGCTTCACTGTAAAAAAATCGTGAAAAATCCAAGTATGATGGATTGAGCCATAATTTTTTTGTGCATGCCCCTTTTATTTACCCAACTTTCGTTAGTTTTTCAATTTTCGATTTGAGTAACCAAATATTTTCAAAAAATCAGTCTTTATCTACTGGTCTATTTTGATAGATTTCTGCCATTATGTGCATTTGCCTCTTAATCGGTTTCTTTTGAGTTATTCTTGATCAATTGACCTTTTAAAACAAGTTGCTACAGTATCTTATGTTTTAATGGAAGTTTTACTTGAGTTGAAACTGAAACCCAAAGGTTTATTATCTTAAATACACTAATGTTGCTAATAAGGATTGTGTTATGTTTTGTATGAAGGACATTTTCAAATGTAGGGAGAGAATGATATGATGAGATGAAGAATGGACAAAATCTCAAGCTTGGGGACGCCACCCGTGTCACCCCAAGAAATATTCAATAAGTACAAGCATCAAAGCTTCGGGATTCCCAAGGCATCCCCTTCTTCATCAACAAAAATTTCAGGTCTTCTTTCAAGACACTTTATTTTTATTGCTTCATGCACTATTGTGTTATTCTTGGAGCGTCTTTGTTTTCGTTTTTAGTTTTATTTTGTTTTATTTGCTGTAATAAGTTGGTCGGACCCCAACATTCCTATTTTGGAGGAGTTACACCTAGTTCTTCATTGTCTAGAACACTCTAGTTTTCACTCTTATTATTCTGTGAGTGTTCTCTTTTGCTAGTACTGCCACTACAAGGAATCTGTTGATACATGACCCTCCATTTTCGCCACGAAATCATCATTGTCTATAATATATGACGATCTTATGACAAAAAACTGATCGTCAAAAACTGAGCGCCAGTAATTACACACAACGACGTTTTTTACAAAATTGTCATAAACGTCTATGACGATAGTGGATCGTCATAAACGTTATGATGATCCAATATCGTCATGGATCATCTAGCCAGGCCAGATCAGATCCTATGTGGCCGATCCGATGTGGCAAAACTATGACAAAATGAGACCGCCATAATGCAAATTCAGCCCAATCCGGTTTGGTTGCTCATATGGGCCAAGCACATTAATTGAGCATTTATTGTGCTAGGCCTTGGGATTTTTAGAATAAATTATTGGGCTTTTCACGTCCATTAATTTTCTACTTTCAACCTTTTTATCCAGAATTATATGGGCCATGGTCTTGTTACAAAACTATTATTTGGTCCAACATAATACAGATGTGGCCTTTTGATAGTGCAATACTATTTGGGCCTTGGCCTCTTCAGGTTCAGTTGCCCAATTATATAGATCAAACACATATATTAAATAAGGTAATTTTTTCCAATAAATATACAATGAAACAGTTGATAGAATCTAAATAACTAAATAGATCTGGCTGTAATTTGAATTACAAAACACCCTAACATAAATCCAGGTTCACAGGTTCACACACAACAATATTATTACATAAAAGTATCTCTCAGTAAGAATTCTACATCGAGTAAAAGTATCTCCAGCGAGTCGACACCATGTAACTTCCTCTAAAGGACATTCTTCCTTGCAATGTTGTTGCATTTGTCTCGAACATCCTACAAATAAACAAACAAACATCAGACAATACTTTAGTAATTGACATTGATAATGCACAAAGGAGGGACCAAAGATATCAAGGTCATGTCAATGTAAAAGAATGTATAATAGGATAAAAACAGTGCAACCTACAATAGCTATCTCTATACACAACCATAAAGAAGCAAAATACAGTGATACAATATAGTTCTTGTTGGAGATATGCCCAAGAGGCAATAATAAAGTGGTTATTATCATATCTTCATGCTTATGATAAATGTTTACATACCATGTTATAATTGTATTAACCGGAAACATTAATACTTGTGTGATTTGTAAACATAAAAGAGTCCCTAGTAAAGCCTCTTGTTAAACTAGCTTGTTGGTTAATATATGATCATTGTTTCCTGATCATGAACATAGAGATTTTATTAACAACAGGGTCATATCAATAGATGAATGATATGATGGACATACTCCTATAGTTAAGCATAGCATAAAGATCAAGTCATTTAATATAGTTCATTTGCTATAAGCTTACTGATACATAGTAACCTAATTCCTTCGACCATGAGATCATGCTAATCACCATCACCGGAAGTATGCTTTGATGACATCAAACACCACACCGTAACTGGGTGGCTATAAAGGTGGCATTGAGTGTTCGGAAAGTATGTGTTGAGGCACATGGATCAAGAGTGGGATTTGTCCATCCATATGACATATAGATATACTCTGGGCCCTCTCGGTGGAATGTCATCCAATTAGCTTGCAAGCATGTGAATGGCTCACAAGGGATCACATACCATGGGAACGATAAAAGAGTACTTATCAGTAACGAGGTTGAACTAGGTATGCAGAGATACCGACGATCAAAACCTCGGATAAGTAAACTATCGTGAGACAAAGGGAAATTGGTATCGTATGTAAGTGGTTCATTCGATCGCAAAGTAATCGTAGAAATATGTGGGAGCCATATGAATTTCCAGATTCCTCTATTGGTTATTGATCGGAGAAGTGTCTCGATCATGTCCGCATAATTAACGAACCATAGGGAGACGCACTTAAGGATTCGATGTTGTTGAGTAGTTATGGAATGATGAGTAAGAGACCGAATGTTGTTCAGAGTCTCAGATGGGATCCGGGATATCACGAGGAGATCCGGAATGGTCCGGAGAATAAGGTTCATATAAGGAAAGTCCTGTTTCGGGGTTGGAGAATGGTTCTGGTGTTTTCATCGGGAATGTTCTAGAAGGTTCCGGAAGGTCCGGCACTCCGGAGGGGAAGGGTGCATGAATGTGTCATAACAAGTTGGAATGGTTGCATCATGTACTAGGTGTCATCGCTGAGCAAAATAAAGGGATAATTCAAATCCTAGTTTGAAAAGTCAAACGCCAATTTGAAAAGTCAAACGGTAAGTTTGCTTGGTGGAGGGAGAGTAGGAAACCTACTTGGGGAGGAAGTCCCACTCCCTCCACCCGCCGGCCAAGGAGGAGGAGTTGGAGGAGGACTCCATCCTCCTAGGCACCTCCCTCCCACCTATAAAATAAGGGGCAGGGGTGCCCCCTCTACCTACACCTCTCACACCCCAAACCCTAGCCCCAAGTCGCCGGCCACCTCTAGTGCAGCCGCCGCCTAGGGCATCCTCTAAGTCGCCGAGTTAGGGTTTACCCAAAACCTATCCGCCGGCCAAGCTCTCCCCTTGGTGCCTCTAAACCCTAGATCGCCAAGGCCCTCTCTCATACTCCACTATACTCGCTCCGGCTTAAGGCGAAGCCCTGCGAGATCTCCCCTCTACTTCCGGTACCACGCCGTCGTGCTGCCGGAATCGCGAGGAGAGTGCTACAACCTCCGCTGCCTGCTGGAACAAGGGAGAGGAAGGTCTTCATCAAGTACCGAACGTGTGACCGACTGCGGAAGCGCTGCCGGAACGCAGCGCCGGAAGGATCGTCTACGCGATCTTGAGATCGGAAGTGTACGACTACATCATCCACGAGAATCTGCTCTCGTTAACCGCTTTGGATCTTCAAGGGTTAGTACTCTATTGACTCGTTGCTACAATCTAGTAGATAGATCTTGGCTTGATCATAGATTAGATCTTGATTGTGTGTTCATGCGGTAGAATTTTTTTGTTTTCCATGCTATGAACCCCTACAGTGGTATCAGAGCCGTCTCTATATGTAGATCTGTTGCACGAGTAGAACACAATGGTCATTGTGGGCATTGATGCTTTTGTTGTCATTTGCTTTTTGTGTACTTTGCATCTTGCGGGATGGTGGGATCAAGCGGCCCGGACTAACCTTACATGACATCGTTCATGAGACTTGCTCCACGCTTGACATGCAACTTGTATTGCATAAGTGGCTTTGCGGGTACCTGTTTCTCCCAACATAGTTAAGATTCAATTTACAACGGGTGATTGACAATACTAGTATCAATGTTGTGGTTCTTGTTCGTAAGTTAGAACGACACTTATTGAAAGCCCCAAACCACGTAAAACATGCAAAGAAAATTAGAGGCGTCTAACTTTGTTTTGCAGGGGTGTGCTGTGATGTGATATGGCCATGATTGTGATTATATATGATGTATGCAATGTTCCTTATTGTAAGTTGGCAACCGGCAGGAGCCATATGGTTGTTTCCATTAAGTCATGTGTGTCTATTATTCAAAGTAGTTGTAATAGTTGATGCTGGTGGAAGACAACCATGAAGCGGCGCCATTGATCTTGACGCCACACCGGTGATGATGGAGATCATGTTCGTGCTTGAAGATGGAGATCGGAAGCACAAGAAGAAAGGCCATATCATATCACATATTATGAATTGCATGTGATGTTAATCCTTTTATGCATCTTGTATTGCTTAGTTCACGACGGTATCATTATAAGATGATCCCTCAAGCACACAAATTTCAAGTTTTAAAGTGTTCATCCTTAGTAAGCACCACTGCTAAAGCTCGTTGTTTTGAAGCACCACGTGATGATCGGGTGTGTTAGATTCTTTGAGTGTATACAACGTGAGCAAGCCAGATTTTCTCATGCAGAAGCTAAGGTTTGATCTTGACGAGCCTAGCATGTACAGACTGAAGGGTTTTGCAGCATAGTAAATCAAAATTTTCTACGGAAGCGAACAGAGGGAAAGCCAAGATCTAATCTAGGAGATGCAAACAACGAGAGAGATTGGATTAGATCTTCATACCCTTGAAGATTCGCACAGCGGAACGTTCGTCGGAACGTGGGTGATGTAGTCGTACTCGCTTCTCCTCCTCGCGATCCGATCCGATCTAGCACCACAAGTGGCGGTGCCTCCGTGAGATGCACACGTGCGGCACCTCGACGTCTCCTCCTTCCTCGGACCAGCAAGTATGGTGGAGAGATAGATTGGATCTACAGCACGACGGCATGGTGTATATGGTGGAGAATTTCTGCCGCAGGGCTTCGCCTACAAACAGTCGGGAGGGAGAGAGGAAGGGCAGCAGGGCAACTAGGGTTTGGAGGAAGGTGTGTGTAGGGGTAGGGAGGGGGCGCACCAGCCCTCTCTATATAGAGGGGGGTGCGGCCAGCCCTTGCCCATCCTCCAAGCCTATCTCTAGTTTAAACGATTTAAACTCTCCCTTATCCAGAAACCCTATCTCTAGTTTAAACGATTTAAACTTATCCCTTATCTAGAAACCCTATCTCTAGTTTAAACGAGTTTAAACTTATCTAGGATCGGCTGGGCCCTATGGGGCCTTGTGCCCCTGGCCCAATGCAGCCAGGACACTCCCTCATAGGCCCATGCCCCCTCCCGGAAGGTGGGGCCACGTTGGTCCCCTTCCGGAAGGTTCTAGAAGCTTCTGGTACAATACCGATTAACCCGGAACAATTCCGAACTCCAAAAACTGCACTGCCTTATATGAATCTTATTCTCCGGACCACTCCGGAACCTCTCGTGATGTCCCGGATCCCATCCGAGACTCCGAACAAAAATTCATAAACCAAGTATCCAATCTATCCTAGCGTCGAGACACGTTAAGTGTGTGACCCTGCGGGTTCGAGAATATGCAGACATGATCTTCTATCAATAATCAACAGCGGGGTCTGGGCACCCATATTGACTCCCACACATTCATCGATGATCATATCGGATGAACCACGATGCCAGGATTCAATCAATCCCATATATATATTCCCTTCGTCTCGCGATATTTTACTTGCCCGAGATTCGATCGTCGGTATCGTCATACCTAGTTCAATCTCGTTCATAGCAAGTACTTTACTCGTTCCGTAATCCGATATCACTTTGTGATTAACTCCTTAACCACATGCTTGCAAGCGGTGTTGATATCGATTACCGAGTGGGCCCGAAGTATATCTCTCCGACTTGGGAGGGACAAATTCCATCTCGATACATACAACCCAACAGATACTTTTCGATCACCTGAGAGACACCTTTATGATCACCCTCTCATAGGATGACGTTTGATGACCTCAAAGATTTCTTCCGATACCAAGGAGTTGTATTATCTCATGGTCTAAGGAATACAATATTTGACATGAGAAAAGCTTCGCAAAGACGAACACGATGAAACGATCTAATAGCTTTGCTTAGTTTGGGTCTATCCACCATATCATTCTCCCAATGATATGATCTCATTATCAATTGACAACTCATGTCTATGGTTAGGAAACCTTAACCATCATTGATCAATGAGCTAGTCCATAGAGGCGTACTAGGGACACGGTGTTGTTCACAAACCACACAAGTATTAAAGTTTCCGCTTAATACAATTCTAGCATGGAATATAAACTTTATCATGAACAAGAATTATAATAATAACATTTTTATTATTGCCTCTAGGGCATAATTCCAACAGTCTCCCACTTGCACTAGAGTCAATAATCTATTTTACATTTGGCAACAATCTCACACCCATGGCACTGAGGTGCTGATCATGTTTTACATGTGGAAGAGGTTTAGTCAATGGATCTGCGACATTCAGATCTGTATGTACTTTGCTGATCTTCAGATCTCCATCTGCTATATAATCTCGGATTATATGAAACTTGCGGTTGATATGCTTGGTCTTTGGATGATATCTTGGTTCCTTAGCGAGTGCTATGGCCCCAGTGTTGTCACACAATATCTCCAGTGGGTCCAATGCACTGGGAACCACGCCAAGCTCAGTGATGAAGTTTCTGATCCAAACTCCTTCACTTGACGCTTCTGCAGCAGCCATGTATTCCGCTTCTACTGTAGATCCCGCGATCACGCTTTGCTTGCAGCTTCTCCAGCTCACAGCTTCTCCAGCTCACAGCTCCTCCATTCAAAATATACACGTATCCTGTCTGAGATTTAGAATCATCCTTGTCGGTGTCGAAACTAGCATCGACGTAACCTTTTACGACGAGCTGTTCATCACCCCCATAGACTAAGAACATTTCTTTAGTCCTATTCAGGTACCTTAGGATGTTCTTCACGGCTGTCCAGTGTTCCACTCCTGGATCACTTTGATATCTGCTCGTCAAACTAAGAGCATTGGACACATCCGGTCTAGTACACAGCATGGCATACATGATGGAACCTATGGCCGAGGCATAAGGCACTTTGCTCATAGCTTCCCTATCATATACCGTAGCTGGACACTGAGCCTTGCTCAATATCTTACCTGACAACATAGGCACTAAACCTTTCAATGCCTTATCCATTCTGAACCTTTTCAGAACTTTGTCTAGGTATGTACTCTGGCTTAAAGCTATCAGGCGTCTTTGTCTATCTCTATAGATTTTGATGCCCAATATATAAGCAGCTTCACCTAGGTCTTTCATTGAAAAACACTTGTTCAAATAACTCTTCACATCGTTAAGCATGTTGATGTCATTTCCAATAATCAATATGTAATCCACATATAGTACCAGAAACGTCACCGAGCTCCCACTCACTTTCTTGTAGATGCAAGCTTCATAGCAATTTGGAACAAATCCAAAGCTCTTGATCACTTGATCAAAACGAAGGTTCCAACTCCGAGATGCTTGCTCCAGTCCATAAATGGAACGCTGAAGTTTGCATACTTTATCAGCATCCTTAGGATCGACAAAACCTTCGGGTTGCATCATATACAACTCTTCATCAATGTTGCCATTGAGGAAAGCAGTCTTGACATCCATTTGCCATATTTCATAATCATGAAACGCAGCAATTGCTAATAAAATCCGAATGGACTTAAACATCGCTACGGGAGAGAAAGTCTCATCGTAGTCAACACCTTGAACTTGTCGAAAACCTTTTGCGACAAGCCGTGCTTTATAGACGGTAACATTACCATCCGCGTCCTTTTTCTTCTTGAAGATCCATTTGCACTCAACGGCCTTTCGGTCGCTAGGAGGGTCCACCAAAGTCCATACTTGGTTTTCGCTCATGGATCCCAATTCGGATTTCATGGCTTCTAGCCATTTCTCAGAGTCTGGGCTCACCATCGCTTCCTCATAGTTCGTAGGTTCACTGTCTTCTACTAACAAGACAGTCAAGACAGGGTTGCCGTACCACTCAGGAGGGGCACGCGACCTTGTCGACCTGCGGCGTTCAGTAGCAGCATCGTCCAAAGCTTCATGATCCTTATCATTAGCTTCCTCTATTGTTGGTGCAGGCGGCACTGGAACAATTTCAGGTGTTGCGCTACTCTCCAATTCAAGAGAAGGTTTAATAACCTCGTCTAGCTCTACTTTCCTCCCACTCACTTCTTTCGATAGAAACTCCTTCTCAAGAAAGGAACCGTTCTTTGCGACAAACACTTTGCCTTCGGTTCTGTGATAGAAGGTATACCCAATAGTTTCCTTAGGGTATCCTATGAAGACGCATTTCTCCGCTTTGGGTTCGAGCTTGTCCGGCATCAATTTCTTGACGTAAGCTTCGCATCCCCAAACTTTAAGAAACGACAAATTAGGTTTAGCACCAAACCACAGTTCATACGGTGTCGTCTCAACGGATTTAGATGGAGCCCTATTTAAAGTGAATGCAGCGGTTTCTAATGCATAACCCCAAAATGATAACGGAAAATCAGTAAGAGACATCATCGATCGGACCATATCTAATAGGGTTCAATTCCGGCGTTCAGACACACCATTGCGCTGTGGTGTTCCGGGTGGCGTGAGTTGTGAAACGATTCCACTTGCTTTGAGATGCGTGAGAAAATCATAACTCAAATATTCGCCCCCACGATCGGATCGTAGAAACTTAATCTTTCTGTTACGATGGTTCTCCACTTCATTCTGAAATTCTTTGAACTTTTCAAACGTTTCAGATTTATGTTTCATTAAATAGATATACCCATATCTACTTAAGTCATCGGTAAAAGTGAGAAAATAGCGATATCCACCGCGCGTCGAAACACTCATCGGTCCGCATACATCGGTATGTATGATTTCCAACAAGTTCGTTGCTCGCTCCATCATACCGGAGAACGGGGTTTTGATCATCTTGCCCATGAGGCATGGTTCGCATGTGTCAAATGATTCAAAATCAAGAGACTCCAAAAGTCCATCAGAATGGAGTTTCTTCATGCGCTTTACTCCAATATGACCTAGATGACAGTGCCACAAATAAGTAGTATTATCACTATCTACTTTGCATCTCTTAGCCTCAATGTTATGGATGTGTGTTTCATCCCTTTCGAGATTTAGAAGAAATAAACCATTCACAAGAGGTGCATGACCATAAAAGATGTTACTCATATAAATAGAACAACCATTATTCTCCGATTTAAATGAATAACCGTCTTGCAATAAACACGATCCAGAAATAATGTCCATGCTCAACGCAGGCACATAATAACATTTATTAAGGTTTAAAACCAATCCCGAAGGTAAAACTAAGGAGAGCGTGCCAACGGCCATCACATCAACTCTTGATCCGTTGCCAACGCGCATCGTCACCTCATCCCTCGCAAGCCGCCGTCTATTCCGTAGCTCCTGTTTCGAGTTACAAATATTAGCAACTGAACCGGTATCAAATACCCAGGCACTACAACGAGGGCTAGTAAGGAAAACATCAATAACATGTATATCAAATATACCTTTGACGGTGCCAGCCTTCTTGTCCGCTAAGTACTTCGGACAGTTGCGCTTCCAGTGACCCTTGTCCTTGCAATAGAAGCACTCAGTTTCCGGCTTGGGTCCAGACTTGAGCTTCTTCTCAGCAGGGGCAACGCGTTTGCCGCCTCCTTTCTTGAAGGGCTTCCTTGCACCCTTACCTTTCTTAAAGGAGGGCTTGTTGACCATCAACACATGATTATCCTTTTTGATGTCCACCTCCGCAGCCTTCAGCTTTGCGAAGAGCTCGGTGATCGTATCAGTGGAACCAATCTGATTATGAGTCACTACAAAACTTTTGTAGCTGGGAGGGAGTGATTGCAGAACCCTGTCAATCTTGAGCTCCTCTGGAATCTTGCAGTCCAGTTGCTCAAGGCGTTGAGTGTAGCCCGACATCTTAATGGCGTGCTCACTAACGGAACTCCCTTCCTCCATCTTGTAGTTAAGGAATTTCTTAGAGATCTCATATCTCTCAGAACGGGCTTGAGTCTGAAACATGTTTTTCAGATCCTCGAGAATCTCAAAGGGCCCGGCTAACTCCTCAAAACGATTTTGAAGATCCGATTCCATAGCATACAACATGACGATCTTAATCAAATCATAATCATCCTTGCGCGACTGATAAACAGCTTTTTCATCAGCCGGTGCATCTATAGCAGGGGCGTCACCTAGCGCTTTCTTAAGGACATAGTCCTTTTGTCCGCCAGACAGAATGATTCTTAGATTGCAGAACCAGTTGGTGAAGTTAGACCCATTGTTTCTAAGCTTTTCTTTCTCAGCAAAAACGTTGAAGTTGAAGTTGGACTTGGCCATTGGATCTACAGTATTTGCAAGTACAATTTAGACTATGTTCATGATAAATAGTTCAACTTAATCAAATTACTAGATGAACTCCCACTAAATTCAACATCCCTCAAGTTGTTTAGTGAACACGATCCAAATTCACCACACCTAATCCGATCATCACGAGAAGAGATGTGGTTTCAATGGTGGACAACAAAGTGTCGATCATATCATTCATATGACTCATGCTTAACCTTTCGGTTCTTGTGTTCCGAGGCCATGTCTGTACATGCTAGGCTCGTCAAGTTAGACCCAAGTATTTCCGCGTGTGCAAAACTGGCTTGCACCCGTTGTATGTGAGCGTAGAGTCTATAGCACCCGATCATCACGTGATGCTTGGACACGACGAACTTTCGCAACGGTGCATACTTGGGGAGAACATAGTTTTTATCTTGATCTTTAAGTGAGGAATCATCTTATAATGCTACCGTCGCGATCTAAGCATAATAAGATACATAAAAGGATAAACATCACATGCATATAACTTTATGTGACATGGTATAGCCAATCTTCGCGCAATGATCTCCATCTTGTGCGTTCCGGCATGATCTCCATCACTCCACCATGATTGCCTCCACCACGAATAGCAACTACAACTATTGCTAACTACTTAGCGATAAAGTAAAGCTATTACATGGCGTATAAGAAGTTGACTCGCAGGTCATACACAATTATAAAGACAACCATATGGCTCCTGCCGGTTGTGTACTCATCAACATGCAAGTCGTGAAACATTACAAAACATGATCATCGCATACAATATACACATCACATCTTGGGCCATACCATATCACAGAAAACACTCCCTGCAAAAACAAGTTAGACGCCTCTACTTTTTTGTTGCATGTTTTACGTGGCTTATGGGAGTAGATGCTAAGAACGATTCTTACCTACGGAAAGCCACAACGGTGATATTATGGTTGCCAAACTCCGGTGTTAATCCCATGACAACTATAGTGAGAGAAACTGACATCCACCAGCCGCATGTGTGGTACAAGCCACACGTCAAGTGCGGAGCCGGTCTCGCGAACGACGTCGCGTAAGGTTGGCCTGGACCGCTTCAATCTCACTATCCCGTGTCATAAGAAGAACACAAACAAGAGGCTTGCAACAGAAAACATCAACGCCCGCAACAACCATGTTGCGTTCTACTCGTGAATCACATCTACGCATAGATCTAGCTCTAATACCACTGATGGGTTTTGCAGCATAGTAAATCAAAATTTTCTACGGAAGCGAACAGAGGGAAAGCCAAGATCTAATCTAGGAGATGCAAACAACGAGAGAGATTGGATTAGATCTTCATACCCTTGAAGATTCGCACAGCGGAACGTTCGTCGGAACGTGGGTGATGTAGTCGTACTCGCTTCTCCTCCTCGCGATCCGATCCGATCTAGCACCACAAGTGGCGGTGCCTCCATGAGATGCACACGTGCGGCACCTCGACGTCTCCTCCTTCCTCGGACCAGCAAGTATGGTGGAGAGATAGATTGGATCTACAGCACGACGGCGTGGTGTATATGGTGGAGAATTTCTGCCGCAGGGCTTCGCCTACAAACAGTCGGGAGGGAGAGAGGAAGGGCAGCAGGGCAACTAGGGTTTGGAGGAAGGTGTGTGTAGGGGTAGGGAGGGGGCGCACCAGCCCTCTATATATATAGGGGGGTGCGGCCAGCCCTTGCCCATCCTCCAAGCCTATCTCTAGTTTAAACGATTTAAACTCTCCCTTATACAGAAACCCTATCTC
Source organism: Avena sativa (assembly GCA_916181665.1). Classification (NCBI taxonomy): domain Eukaryota; kingdom Viridiplantae; phylum Streptophyta; class Magnoliopsida; order Poales; family Poaceae; genus Avena; species Avena sativa. The sequence continues at coordinate 296,011,252 of OV702296.1, forward strand.
TAGTTTAAACGATTTAAACTTATCCCTTATCTAGAAACCCTATCTCTAGTTTAAACGAGTTTAAACTTATCTTGGATCGGCTGGGCCCTATGGGGCCTTGTGCCCCTGGCCCAATGCGGCCCGGACACTCCCTCATAGGCCCATGCCCCCTCCCGGAAGGTGGGGCCACGTTGGTCCCCTTCCGGAAGGTTCTAGAAGCTTCCGGTACAATACCGATTAACCCGGAACAATTCCGAACTCCAAAAACTGCACTGCCTTATATGAATCTTATTCTCCGGACCACTCCGGAACCTCTCGTGATGTCCCGGATCCCATCCGAGACTCCGAACAAAAATTCATAAACCAAGTATCCAATCTATCCTAGCGTCGAGACACGTTAAGTGTGTGACCCTGCGGGTTCGAGAATATGCAGACATGATCTTCTATCAATAATCAACAGCGGGGTCTGGGCACCCATATTGACTCCCACACATTCATCGATGATCATATCGGATGAACCATGATGCCAGGATTCAATCAATCCCATATATATATTCCCTTTGTCTCGCGATATTTTACTTGCCCGAGATTCGATCGTCGGTATCGTCATACCTAGTTCAATCTCGTTCACAGCAAGTACTTTACTCGTTCCGTAATCCAATATCACTTTGTGATTAACTCCTTAACCACATGCTTGCAAGCGGTGTTGATATCGATTACCGAGTGGGCCCGAAGTATATCTCTCCGACTTGGGAGGGACAAATTCCATCTCGATACATACAACCCAACAGATACTTTCCGATCACCTGAGAGACACCTTTATGATCACCCTCTCATAGGATGACGTTTGATGACCTCAAAGCTTTCTTCCGATACCAAGGAGTTGTATTATCTCATGGTCTAAGGAATACAATATTTGACATGAGAAAAGCTTCGCAAAGACGAACACGATGAAACGATCTAATAGCTTTGCTTAGTTTGGGTCTATCCACCATATCATTCTCCCAATGATATGATCTCATTATCAATTGACAACTCATGTCTATGGTTAGGAAACCTTAACCATCATTGATCAATGAGCTAGTCCATAGAGGCGTACTAGGGACACGGTGTTGTTCACAAACCACACAAGTATTAAAGTTTCCGCTTAATACAATTCTAGCATGGAATATAAAACATGAGTCATATAGTAGATATGATGAACATGATGATTGTTCGCCATTGAAGCTACATCAACTCTCGTGATGATCGGTTTTGATGTGGTGGATTTGGTTCGTGTGATCACTAAAACAATGTGAGGGATATTGTTTTGAGTGGGAGTTTAATGGCAATATAATTAAAAGTTGAACACTATTTATCATAAATTAAATCAAGTGAATTTGCATAATTGTTGTAGTCATTGGCATCCGTTTACCACCTTGCGCTTAGTTATAATTGAGATGATAGAACTATAGAATTCTGGTTAGTTACTTTACGATCTGGTATCGTATTGTTTTGAAGTGTTAATCTAAAGATTAAAAGTCCTATTACAAACTTTCCGTAAGTTTTGGTTACTCCATGAAGTTTAATAATTGGTATTATATCAAGAGTGAAAATTCCAAGTGTTAGTGTATGAGTATCATGTTTGTCTCCATGATTCTTGATATTCAAAGATTGTCTTAATATCAAGGTTATCTAGGATCTGAAAGAGTTGTTTCAGAAACCATGATGTGTGGAAGATATTGTGATATCTGAAACAAAGTTTTGGTTGCAACATGATAGAGTATAATATGGCAAAGGTCATGTTCTCATATTTGATGAGAATTTGCAAAAGGTTGGAGACACTAGTTGTCCTAATCCACCAAAAGGTTTTGGAGAGCAACATTATACTCGCGATTCACCGTTATAAGCTAAAAGTAGCTTGATCATGGATAATTCCATGATAAGGGTGAATATTTGATGTAGGTAAAATATTTACTACATCAAGAGATTACTAAAGAAAGGAATTTGAAAGAACACCAAACATTTGATGATGGTGATCTACTTCAAAGTGCAAGTCCAAAGACATTGGTATTTAACTATACATGCTTTGGTCTATGTGTCATGTCTATGGCTCCACTATTGATGTTGATAGATTCTTTCAAACAGAAAAAGAAACACTGAAAGAGAATCTCATAAATATATGGCAGAAAAGAAAAGACTAGAATTGTTCAGCTTAGGTATATAGAGGATATGCATGTTATGGTTGTATTCTTTGCTTGTTAAACAATGTAGTTCTTAAGTATTTGATACTGAATTTGTTGGTGTGAATCGTCATACGAAACAACACAATTCATGAACTACAATGGCCTAAGTAACTAGCAAAAGAATATGTGATGATGTTCATCGAGAACAAATAAAGGGTTATTGTGCTGCTTGTTAAACATCAAAGCTTGCCTTCAAGATTTGTTTTATCAGGTATTATGAGAACAAAAGGGTTGTTCAAATGATTTCCGTAATCCATAAAAGATGGATGATTCACAAATCTCGTTGGAGAAATCACATCCATAAAACTAGTGCTAAAAATGTCGAAAGACAAATTGATTGAAAGATCACTTAGGAAGTAACATCGCTGTTTAAATTATATTGGAAAGAAAACATGAAGAAACTCCATGTGGATGGAATTTTGGAGTCTTTTGATTTTTGATCAAATGACGCTTGTGAAACTTTCCTAGAGATAATTAAAACTTCGTTCATAGGCCAAAAGGGAACGAATGACTAGCTTATTGGAACTTATACATATTGTTGTATGAAGTCCATTATGTGTAGTTAAGAGCGATGGATTTCAACTTCATATGCTTTCTCCGAAAATTTGAGTGAATATATGAATATTTACTTAATAAGGATGAAGTATGAAACATTTGAAAAGTTCAAAGACTTTCAAGATGAAGTGCAAAATCATTGTAACAAGAATATAAATAGTTTATGATAAGATCATAAAGGAAGATATTTGAGTTACAAGTTTAGCATAATACCTAAGATTTAAGGAATCGTTCCGTGGATTTGCATTTCCCGAAACACCATAAGAGTATGGAGCATTCGAGATATGTAATTAAACCTTGTTTGACATGGTAAGATCAAAGGTGTAATTCATAAAACTGTCATTATATTTTAAAGATTAAAAGATTTAGAGACTACCGTTTTTTCCACTAAAAAGAGCTCCATCATAATCCGTTGAATTGACACCATATAAAGTTATGGTTTGGGATAAAACCCAAGTTGTCCTTTCTTAAACATTGGTATGATATGCATAAGAAAGATGTTTGCAACCAAAGTCGGATGAACCTGTCTTTGTATGTTATTTCGAATAACTATTCCTCCATAACATCGGAGACAAAAGTGTTTGTCACTTAGAACGTCAAGTTTCTTTGAGAAGGAATTTTTTGTGAAAAGATAAGTGGGAGGACAATAAAACTTTGATAAGGTTAAAAGAACCTTAGCTATGTGTGCAAAGTTGCGCAGCGCCGAAAAGTGTTCCGGAGGCAGCAACAATGCTCATGGCTCACGTGCCTCAAAGGTTGTGGTCACGGAGATCTAAGTTTCTATTGAAACAAGTAGGTCGGGTAAACCATCAAATACCAAGATTTGAGAGTTAAATCATTATTTGACAATAATGATCTGACTACATGCGAAGAAGCGATGATGGGCCCTGACTCCGTCAAATGGCTTGAAGCCATAAAATCGGTGATAGTTCCATACACGAGAAATAAAGTTTTGAACTTGAAGGACCCTCGAGAAAGGTGTAAGACCTTACAGTTGTGTTTGGATCTATAAAATAGACATGGATGTTTCACATCTATGAAATAGTCGACATGTTGGGAAAGAGTTCACAACAATGTTCAAAGGTTGACTATGACAAGATTTGATCTTTCATAGCGATATTTAGTCTAGACGGATTAATGTAGCAACCACTACATATAAATTTGTTATGTGGTAGTTGAATAAACAAAACAAGTTCTTCTAATAGAATTGTTACCTAGGACATGTGCATAACACGGTCCATAGGGTTTTGTTAATTCAAAGGATGCTAAAAGAATATGCAAACTTCAATGGTTGAAGTTAGCATCGCGGAGTTGGAATCTTCACTATGATGAAACTGTTAAAAGAGTTTAATTTCATCAGAGACAATGAAGATGCTTGCATTTGCAAGAAATTAAATGGGAGCGCTAAGACATGTTTCTAATACATTATGTGGAAGACATATTGTTGATTAGAAATGATGTATCTTTTATTAACACATATTAAGAATTTCATCCCGATGAAAGGCTTAGGCAAAACCCAAATATTTGGCATCAATAGACGCTAATATGGTTATGCCGAAAGTGCATAGATGATGTATTGAATGAGTTCAATATAGAAACTACAAGAAAGATTCTTGTCGCACAGAAAGGATTGAATGAGTTCAATATTGATGATATATTCAAGGGTATTGACACTTAATAAGTGAAACAAAGATTCAAGTATAGATTGATACTTGATGTATGAAATCACAAAGAGTATTTATATCAATCATACTGTGATATGTACAAATCCAGATATGTCCTATGCTCTAAATATTATGAGCATATACCAGAATGATTCATAATATGATCATTGGACGATAGTAAGGATATTCTTATGATCTTTTGGAAGAACTAAGAATATATTGTTTTGTAAGAGTGACAAATAGATGGTTAGTTCATTGTAAAAGTACTACATTGATACTAGTTTTTGTCACAAAGTACAAATTAAGTTTATCTTAATCTAAACTAAGGGTGGCACAATATAATGGAAAGTAAGTTCCATAATAGATTTGGATGAGTTCCAAAGTTAAGACATTGTGACAGATACTACAACAAAAGGGCTAAGTATATAGCTGCTATTATAGCAGCTAAAGAGGGCATTTGTGTCAAGTAGTTTGTTCTCAAACTAGGTGTAGTTCACAGCAGGATAATACTATGAAGATATATTGTACGACAATATTATCAACATGTTTTAACCCCAAAGAACTAAAGGTCTCACCAAAGGACCAAATTTATACAAAGCCATCTCATTAGAGAATGAGTGATGCGTAGAGACGCAAAGACATGCAATTAGACATGGACCTGGAAGTGTCAGATCCGGAGATCAGTTGACCACTAGCAATCGTGTACATACAACACCGGAAAGCCATAGGTGTTGAATACACAAAGGTTTGAAACTAGATTATTGACTCTAGTGCAAGTGGGAGACTGTTGGAGATATGCCCAAGAGGCAATAATAAAGTGGTTATTATCATATCTTCATGCTTATGATAAATGTTTACATACCATGCTATAATTGTATTAACCGGAAACATTAATACTTGTGTGATTTGTAAACATAAAAGAGTCCCTAGTAAAGCCTCTTGTTAAACTAGCTTGTTGGTTAATATATGATCATTGTTTCCTGATCATGAACATAGAGATGTTATTAACAACAGGGCCATATCAATAGATGAATGATATGATGGACATACTCCTATAGTTAAGCATAGCATAAAGATCAAGTCATTTAATATAGTTCATTTGCTATAAGCTTTCTGATACATAGTAACCTAATTCCTTCGACCATGAGATCATGCTAATCACCATCACCGGAAGGATGCTTTGATGACATCAAACACCACACCGTAACTGGGTGGCTATAAAGGTGGCATTGAGTGTTCAGAAAGTATGTGTTGAGGCACATGGATCAAGAGTGGGATTTGTCCATCCATATGACGGATAGATATACTCTAGGCCCTCTCGGTGGAATGTCATCCAATTAGCTTGCAAGCATGTGAATGGCTCACAAGGGATCACATACCACGGGAACGAGAAAAGAGTACTTATCAGTAACGAGGTTGAACTAGGTATGCAGAGATACCGACGATCAAAACCTCAGATAAGTAAACTATCGTGAGACAAAAGGAAATTGGTATCGTATGTAAGTGGTTCATTCGATCGCAAAGTAATCGTAGAAATATGTGGGAGCCATATGAATTTCCAGATTCCTCTATTGGTTATTGATCGGAGAAGTGTCTCGATCATGTCCGCATAATTCACGAACCATAGGGAGACACACTTAAGGATTCGATGTTGTTGAGTAGTTATGGAATGATGAGTAAGAGACCGAATGTTGTTCGGAGTCTCGGATGGGATCCGGTATATCAGGAGGAGATCCGGAATGGTCCGGAGAATAAGATTCATATAAGGAAAGTCTTGTTTCGGGGTTGGAGAATGGTTCTGGTGTTTTCATCGGGAATGTTCTAGAAGGTTCCGGAAGGTCCGGCACTCCGGAGGGGAAGGGTGCATGAATGTGTCATAACAAGTTGGAATGGTTGCATCATGTACTAGGTGTCATCGCTGAGCAAAATTGTAGAGGGAGAGTCCCCTGTGTTTACAATGCTAGTCCCTGGATCAATAGCTAGGATCCATAGTTAAGATGTAATATCAAGAAACAAGGGTCATAATACAACTTTATAACCAGGAATAAAATAATATATTACATCTTACATAGCTCATTTGGCTATTACATTACATTGCAGCGGAATAACTATAAGCATGGGGTCCTTCATCTTCAAAGTGCCACAGGCAAACATGCTGGTTGTAGACTGTAATCCTATTCAATCAACTTCACTAATATCAAACAAACCTGCAACATAACAAGTTACAGCCACAAGGGTCAATACATTTGAATTGTATTGGCAAGCTTCACTACTATATAGAATATAAGTGGATCCTATCTTTACATGCATATTTGGCTAAGTAGGGTTTAAGGCTCATTTGCAGAAAGCAATAATTTATCCTATCTTTTCAAAATAGTTTTGATCTTTTGTCAAATCTTTCTGAACTCCTTGGTAAATCCCCAAGTGTTCAAGTCTTCATCAAAAATCTTCTTGAGTTCCTTGGTACACCCCAAGTACTTCAAGTTTTTATCAAAATCTCTTGAGATCCTTGGTACACCCCAAGTACTTCAAGTTTTTATCCAAATCTCTTGAGCTCCTTGGTAAATCCCCAAGTGCTTCAAGTCTTTTGTTGTCACTTAAAGGTTTTTCTTTTAGAAATTGGAATGTCGAGATTTCCCATAGCTTCAAGCTTTAGTTGCTCAGTATTGTCCATAACCGGGGACACGGCTAAGTACTTAGAATTTTTATCTTCTGCAGAAGTTGTACACTTTACCCACATGACACAATCTCATCTTGTTGCCACCAGTGGCCGCTAGATAGGTACTCACCAAGATGGAGTACTGGCAGATTGAGAATGTGACGAAGTCTTTCCAGAGGGTCCTCCCATACACCATTGCTAGCTTGTCTTCAGGCACCCATGTAGGGTTTCGAGTTCCCTCATTTTCAGTGAACTGAATACAATGCATGGGTCTTCCCAACGTAGTTGACTAAGCCAGAGCCATAATAGCATGTGGCTGTACACGAAAGCCACAGTTGGAGAAACATGTTCAATCTCTAAGTTCCTGGGTGGTTTTCTTTTGGTGCACAACACAAAGAGATTGCCATAGACATGGTTCCTTTTGTTGCCACCTTATCCAAAACTCAAAGTATCCTTGTCCACCCAGGTGGTTCATTGAGTACTTGTTTTATTATACAAAACATAAGTCTTTTATCAACTTCATAAAATCTCAACATGTATCTCTTCTCAAAATATATAGCATGGCTAAGCATGTTACAACTACATTGTTTTCACTAAGGAATATATAAGATATCCTATTAGGATTTAGCATAGCATAAGTATAGAAATCCTTTTCATGCATGTTTCAAAATCCACTAAGTATAATGAAAATAGTAGGACTTTAGATGATAGTGTAACTTGCCTTTTTGGTAGGGAATGTTGGTTCACTTCTTGATCTTGCTAGTTTCACACTTTTCTAACTTCACTACAATCAATCAAGCAAACACAATATCAACTAGCATTCCAACCAATATTCAAACAATCAAACACACATAAAATAATAGAAACTAAGTCATGCATGCAAGCATGCAAAAGATAGTTTTATTTGCAAAGGTGGTTTCTACTAGGCTCTAGACTTTGTAAGGTTCTAAGTTGTCATTTTCCAAAGTGGTAAAGTCATTTGCAAAAGGTTTTACCTATAAACCATTTTTAAATCCAACCATTATTTTATGTGTTTGAAAAATGTTTTTAGCAAAGCAACCATTTTATATTGTTCATCAAATAAGTTGTTAGTTCACAAAACTTGGTGTTTAGGGTCAGTAGCTTTGAATCAAAACATTTTCCAAAGTTTTTTGTTCAAAAAAACATTTCCATAACAAAATCAATATTTTTATTTGACTAGAAATGGGCTAATTCAATTATTCAACCCTAATCTTTTCCAAATACATTTTTGAATCCATAAGTTGGTTCCTAGGGTCAGTAGGTTCACTACAAACTAATTTGCAAAGATTTCAACCCCAAAAACATTTTGGAATAATTTTTATAACCTAAACAAGCAAACAAATGTTTCTGCAAAAACAAACATTTTACCAGAGGCTTTTTACTAAACAAATTGCATGGTTGGCTAGGGATTGTTCCACTGATTCCATTGATATAAAGTTTGTAATTTTTGGACGTGTGGATCAAAAGTTACAAGGGTTTCAAATTTGCAAACAAATCAGATTCTCAAATCTGTTTTAAATCCAACTGGTGCCACGCGGCGGGTTGTTACTGGACGGTACCGGTTCGCACGGATCGGCCTCTATGAGGCGTTGGATCTAAACTGATCACACGACGCGCAGGTGCTACTTACCGCTTTGCTTATTTCTAATCTTATCCGTCAGATCGAGATCCAATGGGTCCTATTGCTTTGACCATTTGGCAGCGGCGCTGACACGGCGGCGACTGGCGGCGCGGTCAGACGATGATGCTACGACGGCTACAGGAATCAAAGGAGGAAACGAGGATGCTCACCGTGCTCGCGAGGTCGCGGTGAAGCTCGAGGTGGTGTTGGTCTGGCGAGGGGCGTACTGGAGCGGAAGTAATCGCTCGCCGGAGATGTCATCGGCGTCATATGGTTCTGGAGCTCGTCGAGGGTGGTGCTGCGGTTCGCCCTGAGGAAAAGCAAGGGCAGGGTTAGATGCAGCCGAGTGTGGCGAGTGCAGGAGCATCATTGGAAAGGAGCGGGGCAGTCAGATGCTTACCAGAAGGGTCGCCGGAGAAGATAGCAGACGCGGCGGCGCTCAGAGGTCGTCAAAGCCGAGGTTCTAGGGCGCCCGCGGGTGAACGGATGGCACTAGGAGAAGCGCCAGAGGCTGGGGAGTGTGTGTGCTTGGTCGAGGAGGTGAGAGGCGGTGTCTACTGGCCGGAATCGCTCGGTGAGACTCGTCGGAGCAGTGGCGGTGCAAACCAAATCAGGAGCAGCCTGGAGGAAGAGAGGGGAAGCTATATGGGGGGAAAGAGAGGTAAGACGCGGGAGTTTAAATGGGCGTGGTCGCGGGATGAAGTAACGGCCGCTGTTAACGTGAATTGATCGCCGGAGTAATGGCAGCAACGGTCAGGGTGACGTGATCAGGGGAAGACGACGCTGAGGTGGCTCTGTGGGGTCCGGGCGTCAGCGAGGAAGAAAGAGAGGAGGAGGGGCCACTTGTCTGGGTCTGCGCGGGTTAGTTAACAGGTGCAAAACATTTTCCTCGGGAGAGAGGGAGTGGGCTGGTTTGTTGGGCTTATTGGGCTGGCCGGCTGGGCTGTGTCCATTTCTATTTTTTTCCTGATTGCTTTTTCTTTTTCTATTTCTATTTTCTGTTTTGAAATTCATTCAACAAATCAAACATTCAATTCACATCAAATTTTCACCAAACTTTGTATTGAGTTTCTGGTTCTGTTTAACAACATAAACCAAAGTCCCAAAAACAAAAATAATATTTTTATTTTAGGGTCCATTATTAATTAAATAAATAGACCTTGTTTATTAAATCAAAATAGGATTTGATTTATTTAAAATCTCCTTTTGAAATCTAAATATTTTCCAAAACAAATCAGTAGGTTTTATTTGGAAATAAAGGATACTTGGAAAACTTATTTAAAATAAGTAAATAAGTTATGATGGTTAATTAAAATAGTAAAACCTTTATTTTTAATAAAACTTGGATATTAAATCCTTATTATTTTATTTTTTAAATAAACCTCTACTATTTTTATCAAAATAGAAATATTTTATTTCAAAGGCTTGGCCAAGTTTTAATTTGGCTTATAAAATAATCCTTTTTTATTTTTCTTCCTTTTCATTTGAAACCAAATCTTTTTATTAAAAAGATTCAAAGTAGTAATTCCAAATATTTTTATTTTCCTTTATTAAATGTTTATCTTTTTAAATCCCTTTAGGATTTATTTGATCCAAATAGGTTTTGAAAGTTTCCAAATGGATTAAAAAAAGTTTCTTCTCACCCTGAAAATCAACAAAGTTTTATTTTATTCATTTATTTTTCACATTACAAGATTTGGAAAATCTTGGGATGTGACAAAAATAAAGGGATAATGCAAATCCTAGTTTGAAAAGTCAAACGCCAATTTGAAAAGTCAAACAGTAAGTTTGCTTGGTGGAGGGAGAGTAGGAAACCTACTTGGGGAGGAAGTCCCACTCCCTCCACCCGCCGGACAAGGAGGAGGAGTTGGAGGAGGACTCCCTCCTCCTAGGCACCTCCCTCCCACCTATAAAAGAAGGGGCAGGGGTGCCCCCTCTACCTACACCTCTCACACCCCAAACCCTAGCCCCAAGTCACCGGCCACCTCCAGTGCAGCCGCCGCCTAGGGCATCCTCTAAGTCGCCGAGTTAGGGTTTCCCCAAAACCTAGCCGCCGGCCAAGCTCTCCCCTTGGTGCCTCTAAACCCTAGATCGCTAAGGACCTCTCTCATACTCCACTATACTCGCTCCGGCTTAAGGCGAAGCCCTGCGAGATCTCCCCTCTACTTCCGGTACCACGCCGTCGTGCTGCTGGAATCGCGAGGAGAGTGCTACAACCTCCGCTGCCTGCTAGAACAAGGGAGAGGAAGGTCTTCATCGAGTACCGAACGTGTGACCGACTGCGGAAGTGCTGCCGGAACGCAGCGCCGGAAGGATCGTCTACGCGATCTTGAGATCGGAAGTGTACGACTACATCATCCACGAGAATCTGTTCTCATTAACCGCTTTGGATCTTCGAGGGTTAGTACTCTATTGACTCGTTGCTACAATCTAGTATATAGATCTTGGCTTGATCATAGATTAGATCTTGATTGTGTGTTCATGCGGTAGAAATTTTTTGTTTTCCATGCTACGAACCCCTACAGTTCTATCCTCTACTGTCTAGAATAAAGACTCAACTAATATGCATGATCTCGACCTCTACTGCCCCAGCTCCATGCAACTTTGGGCACATCAGCAATAACCTCTCAAACATGTACAGAAAGGAACAGGACAACGGATAATCTGAAATAAGGTCTTACAAGAAGGGGCACCACATGATGTTGTGGAAACCAACATTTCCAGTTCCAGTCATCCCAGAGTATTAGCTTCCTTTTGGTTATGGAAGCAGAACATTAAAAAGCTATGTCATCCAGCAGAATCAACTTTACCTGTGACTACATCCAAATATGGTGGAATCATTAAGCCTAAATCACTAAAAACATAATACTTTACCAACCTAGATAGCTCAACCTAAATCTTCCTATTCTAGAATGACCAATCAACAACAGTTTAGCAGAAGCTACAAAATATTACTGCCCTGATGTAGAGACGGAGAACACTAACTTGCATCCGAAGCGTGCCTAGATTCGTCTCCAGCCCTAGAATTCCCTGCATAACATAAACTGTAGACCTCTATATCAACAAAGTGAGATTTACATCGTAACAACAAAAGTAACTTGGCGTAAACAAAGAAAATTGTGTGGTTCTTCGTTGTTCTGAAGCATTTCTGCCGCATATAGAAGCAAAGAATATTCTAGCACTCACTTCTATCTTCAGATTAGCTAACAGACCAATTGCGAAAAAGCATGTGCTTGGAAGATCACATGCTAACAGATTAATTAGCTAACATACCATTTACTTAAGGTCTCAATCATATATGATATATCTAACAATATAGAGCTAATCAAAGACTAATTTAGATGCACAACACAATTGTGTACATGATCAAAGTGTGTCCTAGATAAATCTGGAACTGGATCACAATCCAAATCCAAACACAACAAGTCCATCTAGTATCCATTCAAATGGTGATCCATTCCATGTCCAAGTCCAAGATGTGAATTTGTGATATACAAATACATAATCGGTGGTCTACATATTTTAAGAAATTAACTGGTACATCATGCACCCTGTGCACTAAATACAAGGTGCTTAAATACTACAAGAAAACAGTAAGCATAGAAATCAGTAAAACAATCAGCCAAACTTTGCATATCTTAAAAGAGAGGGAAGAAATTCAAACCAATCATGCCTAGATACTAATCAAGCAGCTAGTAGCAATAAACTCCAATTTAGTATCCTAAACACGATCGAGAAGGTCCTATAACTAAAGATAGCAATCATGCAGGAGATATCAAAACATAGATGTTTGCAGGATACAACTGAGATCTAGCATCCAACCTGATCGAACATGATGAGCCCAGACAGAGATCGCAAGATTTCTTCCTTGTCAGAGTCTGAACAAGCAAGCAAGCCTGGAAGCTAGAGGAGAAAGTGAATTTTCAATGTCAATGAAATTAGTATCTAACGTCTACACAAATGTTAATGGCAATGAAAGCATATACAGGGGTGTCCATGGCACCATTGACAAAGTGAAATCATATACAGGGCCAGGTTAGTACAATGGTGTCCTTCACAGAGTGTAATCATATACAGGGGAAGTACAGGTCATATGGTAACTAACAATCAGATGTTAATGGTCCATGATTATTCTGATAGTAACCGGAAGTACCCTCCCTCCCAATCAGGAGCAGGAAGCGCTCTCCCTCCCACCTTACCCACTCCGCAATTTTCATCAGAATTTAGACCAGCCATTTACAAACAGCGGCTAACAATTCTGATAAGCCTACATGTAGATCGAGCCGTCGAGCGATCCCCCATAACCCAGCAGACAAATAGGACCTAGACAGAGATTGCAAGATTTCTTCCTCGTCGAGTCTGAATCAAGAAAGACGGGAAGCTCGAGGAGGAACACTCACATTTGAAGCGCCTCGAGGAACTTGTCATGCTCCGGGTCCGTCCAGCTCTCGCGCAGCTTCGTGATGGTGTACGGCTTCCTGACCTGCGTCCCCTCCGCCTCCAGCACAGCATATCTCGCGCAGCTTCGTGATGGTGTACGGCTTCCTGACCCGCATCCCCTCTGCCTCCGCGACACCTTGACTAAGCACAAAACTTTAGAAGGTCCTAGAACTAATACCATCGACAACAATGAACAGATGTTGAAGCGAATGAACTGGTACATTTTTACAAAGATGATCTGGAACAGAGTGCACATATTTTTTAGTAAAGGAAAGTTTCATAAGAATGAAGCTCAAAACTTCCAAGCAGCTGAACTCAAGTTTGGAGGCAACTAAAGAAGGCTATACTTGTAGGTTTAACAGCAGTAATACTACCTTTGTTCCACATTATAGAGTCGGACTCATCTAGTAGGTAGTAGCACAGCATAGCTAAAGACATTGACTGAGCACAACACCATGAGATACAACTACCTAATCAACCAACACAACTACTTGTATAAGCTTCTAGGAAGTAAACAACAGGAGCTACCAAACTTCGATGACTCATCTCGGATGCAATTGAAACGAACAGCTTTGAGATTGGAGGACTGAATACAACTATTGGCCTAAACATCTGCCAAGATCATATAGGACCTGCAAATTCTCTGGTTTGCATGAACAGATGGAGCTAGCACCCTTCCACGAGTTATCTGGAATGCACTTAACAGTAATAGCTTCTACGATTAAATAAGATTACTAGCCCAAACACCTGCCATAAAATCCTAACAAGCCGAGATTATAACCCTAAGCACTAAACTATAAATCCCAATTCATATCTGATTCCTCCATAATAAAAACATAAGGGCAATGGAAGATCGAGGCATAGCAAGCAGAAATATGAAAAAAAGGGGATCCGGTAGACGAGACAGACCTGCGCCTTGTTTGAGAAGCGGAGCACGATCCTGGAGATGGGAGCGTTGTAGACGAAGGTGTGGTGTCCGATAACTTACATGGTGTGCAGGACGGCGAGCTCCGGAGAGAGGGAGAGCTCCACCCCATCTAAAATAGCTGCAAAGGCAGAGCAACAAATCAGCTGGAAGGCGAGCAGATCATGGTGGCAGAGGCCAGCAGCAGGTCGGCCTCTGTGTCACCGGACCATGCCTTCGACGAGGCACCGCATAGGAGGTCTAGGAGGAGGAGTAGAAGCCGCGCGAGGGCGGCCGGCAGTGGGGCGCTAGGGTAGTCCAAGACGTCGGATCCGTGCGGGGCTCCACCTCTCGTCCATCCCGTTCAAGCTCACGTCCAGGAACAATTAGAGGTGCTGAAGCAGCGACGAGGTCAGTAGAAGGAGCATGGCGGCCGGGCGATCTTGACAGCGCGGTAGAGTTTGGGAGAGAGGAGAGGGCCGCACACGAGGTTGGACTAGGAGGAGTGGCTCTGTGGCTCAGCGGTGGCAGGAGGTGGCGGCGCCATAGGGGTGGGCGATGGGATTAGGGTTCGATGGGGAAGGAAGGGGAGGAGGGACAGAGCCGCGCGAGGGAGGGGGAGGGAGGTGGCAGCGGCGGGTCTGAGCGAGAGGCATGAGGGGATTAGGGTTTGTTGTCCGCCTGTACCACGATCCATATGGATGTACTGTTTTGACAAAACTACCCCAGAACACTTGCGCTACCTGCCGATGTAAGCCGTAGGGTGTTTCAGTCATTTTAGGTACAAATTTGGTGGAAGGATGGAGAGGCGGGAGAAACTGGCATGAAAGTCTGAGCGTTGGATGGAGGCTAGGTGGACGGCTGAGATTTGCTTTGTGGGGTGATCCGTGGCTACTTTGATTCTCTTTTCTGATTGGATGGCACTATTCTAAATACCAAAAGGGGTCTTTTTTGAAGCATCTATCAAGAATATGTTGCAAAATTGTACCATATATTGTGCACACATGTGCATATTGGAATGGCGAACAATGTTGCAGGAGGAAGTTTTCCTTTTCGTTGTACAAAAATGTATTTTCTATTTTTCGAATGCCAAAAAACGGGGTGTTTTGTGAAGCAACCACCAAATTAGAGTTTCAAAATGGTTCCACCATATTTTTCAAAAATACTAGACCACCTTACATGGACAATGTCCCAAGTAGGATATCTCAAACCATTTTGTTCATTCCTGACGAAAAAGACAAATGTCTGCCGAATCGGTAGGAGGTGGGTCCGCTATGAACTATAGGTACATGATCTAATGCTAGTGAGTTTTTGGAAAATTCATTTTTACACTCACAATATCATGTTTCTTCAGAGATCCAGCACAAGTTTAGCGAGGATCAGCCCCGAGCTAAGAATCTTAATGCCCGCCGCTTTGATCATAGTTTGAAATAGGCATAAAAAATTCAAAAATAGTCTGATCAATGCAAATACTTCGCGTGACGTCATGTTATGTGACATAGTTCCAAGGAAAAATATCAAACTTGGTAAATTAATTGCGTCTCGAAAAAACCTTCTCATAAATGACCTATCATGTCCAAGGTTTCATGGCTTTAGGTCGAAAGACCAATGTTATGGCTAGAATCATGGCATAGTTTTTGATAATGTGCCCGTATTATGCACACATATGTATCATGGGATGGAGAACAATGTTGTAGGAGGAAGTTTCCCTTTTTGACACACGAAAAATCCATTTTCCATTTTCCAAGCGCAAAAAACGAGGCGTTTTGTGAAGCAACCACCAAATGACAGTTTTAAAATGGTACCAACATATTTTGTAAAAATATCAGACCACCTTACATGGACAATATCTCAACCGGGGTATCTCAAACCTTTCTGTTTACTCCTGGCGAAAATAACAAATTCCTGCCGAATCGGCATGAAGTGGGTCCAGTTTGAACTACAGGTACATGATCCGATGCTCATGATTTTTGGAAAAAATCATTTTTAGACTCACAATATGATGTTTCATCATAGATCCGATGCAATTTTAGCGAGGCTCGGCCCCTATCTAAGAACCTTCGTGTCTGCCGTTTTGACCATAGTTTGAAACGGGCATAAAAAAATTCAAAAATAGTTCGATCAATGCAAATCCTTCGCGTTGCGTCATGTTATGTGACATAGTTCCAAGGAAAACTATCAAACTTGATAAATTGATTGCGTCTCGAAAAAACCTTCTCATAAATGACCTATCATGTCTAAGGTTTCACGGCTTTTAGGCCGAAAGACCAATGTTATGGCTAGAATCACGGCATAGTTTTTGATAATGTGCCCGTATTATGCATACATATGTATCATCGGACGGAGAACCATGTTGCAGGAGGAAGTTTCCCTTTTTGACACACAGAAAATCTATTTTCCATTTTCCGAGCGCAAAAACAGGGCGTTTTGTGAAGCAACCACCAAATGACAGTTTTAGAATGATACCACCATATTTTGTAAAAATATTAGACCACCTTACATGGACAATGTCCCAACCGGGTATCTCAAACCTTTCCGTTCACTCCTGACGAAAATGAAAAATTCCTGCCAGATCGGTAGGAAGTGGGTCCGGTTTAAACTACAGGTACATGATCCGATGCTCATGATTTTTGGTAAAAAATATTTTTATACTCACAATATGATGTTTCATCATATATCCGATGCAATTTTAGCGAGGCTTAGCCCCTAGCTAAGAACCTTCGTGTCCGCCGTTTTGACCATAGTTTGAAACGGGCATAAAAAATTCAAAAATAGTCCGATCAATGCAAATCCTTCATGTTGCGTCATGTTATGTGACATAGTTTCAAGGAAAAATATCAAACATGGTAAATTGATTGCGTCTCGACAAAACTTTCTCATAAATTACCTATCATGTCCGAGGTTTCATGGCTTTTAGGCCGAAAGACCAATGTTATGGCTAGAATCATGGCATAGTTTTTGATAATGTGCCTGTATTATACACACATATGTATCATGGGATGACGAATAATGTTGCAGGAGGAAGTTTCCCTTTTCGACACATGGAAAATCCATTTTATATTTTTCGAGCGCAAAAAACAGGGCGTTTTGTGAAGCAACCACCAAATAACAGTTTTAGAATGGTACCACCACATTTTGTAAAAATATTAGACCACCTTACATGGACAATGTCCTAACAGGGATATCTCAAACCTTTCCGTCCAACCCCTCGTAAAAAAGACAAATTTCTGCCGAATCGGTAGAGAGTGGGTCATATTTGAACTAGATGTACATTATTATTTGCTCACGATTTATTGAAAACATCATTTTTAGATTAACAATATGCTAGTTCATCATAGATCCGTTAAACTTTTAGTAATACTCGACTCTCCTAAAAGAGAACCGTTAATTATGCCCACCAAATTAAATATATTTTTTCGATTTTAGAAAAAATAGGTCACACACTAAGATGGCGTGAAATGATAAATCCGCCAACATAAAAGTTATACTACCTCTGATCCTAAATAAGTGTCGCCATTTTGAACTAGAGTTAGTTCAAAACCGTGACACTTATTTAGAATCGGAGGGAGTACATATTTTCGAGATAAACCAAATTTATTTTACAATCATATCAATCCAAGATCATATGAATATTTGACAATTAAATTACCTTTTTAGACTCTTTTAAATAAAAATAAACTCCGCTCAAATATTTATTTGGCGCACATATTCTCTCAATACCAGCTCTATAGGCTGTTGGCCCATCCGGTCCATTAAAGTTTAAAGAAAGAAAAAAGGGAGGAAAAAAGCAGACCGCGGGGTAGTCAGGCCCAAGCCCAACATACGAGGTTATTCTATATAAAGGGGTAGCACATGCTTCTTACATCAGTGAGCGGTTGGCGTAGTGATTCGACCACACGGTGAATTATGAGTCATGGCCGAGGGTTCGATCCCCGGACTAGGCTATTTTTTTTGGAATATGCACCATGTCATCTTGGTGGTCAGGTCCCGCTAGGGAGAGAGTTTGTGGAAAATATTGGTTTCGTATTACTAATATGTTTAAAACAACAGCGTAGCTTTATAGCAACAATCAAGTTGTTGCCTTGTGGTCAGCCCGCGCGTGAGATTGTGTGAGGTCGCGGGTTTGAACCACGCGCCACGACCTCTTTCGTCTTTATTTTTCTGTGTGCCCACCTAGTAACTAGTATATTTTTAAAAGGAAACAACGTAGAATTCTATCAACAAATGTTGTGGCCTGATGGTTAGTGCAGATGTTTGATTGAGCGAGGTCATTGGTTCAAATCCTGTGGTAAATTATTTTTGTTATTTGTTCGCATCCGACTTGAAAGTCTGGCCGGTACTTTTTGACACGTCGCATGCTAGCTAGATATAATTTGATATATAGACATAACACGTAGGCGAAAGTCTTGATGTGTACGTCCGGTTAACATGCTATTTTAAAATAAAAATATTATAGTCATCATCGTAATCGAGTAAAGATAACATATTTGGATAGATCTGCCATATTATGACGATTTCAAATAACAAAATTATGATGATTATGAGTCTATCGTCATAATTTTGAAGGGGTTTGGCCCTGCTGGAGTGGCTAGCGACGATCTGGTGCAAATCTTCAGAAAATTTATGACGATTTTTGCCAACGTCAAAATGAAAACGTCACAAGTTGACACATTTCTTGTAGTGTGCGTTTAGCTTTAGTTTTCTTATGCGTTTTGCTTAGAACTTTTTAGTTCTTCCTTGTAGATTTGTGAGACAATCCTTGTGAGTTGTTTATGTAGGGGTTCATAGCATGGAAAACAAAAAAATTCTATCGCATGAACACACATAAGCCAAGATCTATCTACTAGATTGCAGCAACGAGTCGATAGGTACTAAGCCTCGAAGATCCAAAGCGGTTAACGAGAGCAGATTCTCGTGAATGATGTAGTCGTACACTTCCGATCTCAAGATCGCGTAGACGATCCTTCCGGCGCTGCGTTCCGGCAGCGCTTCCGCAGTCGGTCACACGTTTGGTACTCGATGAAGACCTTCCTCTCCCTTGTTCCAGCAGACAGCGGAGGTTGTAGCACTCTCCTCGCGATTCCGGCAGCACGACGGCGTGGTGTCGGAAGTAGAGTGGAGATCTCGCAGGGCTTCGCCTTAAGCCGGAGCGAGTATGGTGGAGTATGAGAGAGGCCTTGGCGATCTACGGTTTAGAGGGCACCAAGGGGAGGGCTTTGTCACATCCCAAGATTTTCTAAATCTTGATATGTGAAAATAAATGAATAAAATAAAACTTTGTTGATTTTCAGGGTGAGAAGAAGCTTTTTGAATCCAATTGGAAACCTTTAAACCTATTTTGATCAAGTAAATCCTAAAAGGATTTAAAAAGATAAACAATTAATAAAGAAAGATTTAGATATTTAGAATTACTATTTTGGAATCTTTTAATAAAAAGATTTGGATTTCAAATGAAAAGGTATAAATATAAATAAGGATTATTTTATAGAGCCAAATTAAACCTTGGTCAAGCTTCTGAATTATAATATTTTGTTTTGATTAAAAGAGTAAAGGTTTATTTAAATAAAATAATGAGGATTTGTAAATATCCAATTTTATTAGAGTAAAGATTTTTCCCATTTTAATTAAACACTAAAAACTTGTTATGTTATTTTAAATGAGTTTGCCCAAGTGTTTTATAATATCAAATAAAACCTACTGAAATAGTTTGGTACTATTTTTAGATTCAAATGGAGATTTTCAATAAAACAAATCCTATTTGAATTAATAACTAAGGTCTATTTTATTTAATTATTAAATAGATCCTAAAGAGAATGAAATTATTATTTTGTTTTGAGACTTGGAATATTGCTGTTAAACAGAACCAAAACTCAAGGCAAAGTTTGGAGAAGTTTTGAATTGATTTGAATGTTGGAATTGTTGTTTGAATAGCAAAACAGAAAATTGAAATAGAAAAAGATAAAGCAATTAGAAAGAAAAAAATAGAACCAGACCTGACCCAACCCACCTGGCCCAGGAAGCCCAGTCGCAGCCCAGTTTCCCTCCCCCTTTCGGCGAAACGTTTTCCACCGAAAAACCGACCCGTGGAGTCACTGAACACACGGCCCCACTCCCTCTTCCTCTCTCTCGGAGACAGCGCGGCCCCACGCCAGCTCTGCGTCGTCTTCCTCGCGTTGAACTCGCCGACCGTTTCCTGCCGTTGATGCCGCGAATGAATTCGCTTCAATGCCGCGTTTAATCCTCGCCGTGACCCTGCAGTATTAATCGCCACGCTCTCCTCTTCTTTTCCCCTCAGATCCCACTCGACCAGAGCCACCAGGCTGCCCTGAATTTCCTTTGCCTTGCCACTGCTCCGACGAGCCTTTCCAGTGAATTCCGGCCGAACCCTACCGCCCCTCGCCTCCCTGAGCACACAGCCGTGATCCCCAATCCCAGGCGCATCTGTCAGTACCTCCCATTCGCCCGCGCTCTCCCCAGGGCCTCGACTTCGACAACATCTGAACGCCGCCACGTCTGCTTCTTACTCCGGCAAACTCCCCAGGTAACCTCCGTTCGCCCCAACACTCCGTGATGACACTCCCACACTCGCCACACTCTTCCGCATCTAACCATGCCCCTATCTTGTCTTAGGGTGAACTGCAACGTCGCCCCCGACAACGAACAGAACCACCTGGCGCCGCCATCGTCTCCGGTGAGCAATCCCCGTCGCGTCTGAGCGCCCCTCACCAAGCTGACCACACGTTGAGCATCACCTCGACTCCGCGAATCTGGTACGCATCTCCCCCACACCTCTCGCTTTCCGTAGCCACCGCACCACCGCTAGCAGAGCGTCGCCGCCGCCAGCCGCCGCGCAGCACCGCCAGTTCTTGGCAAAGCGATAGGAGCCGTTCGATCCAGATCGTAGTGACGCGATAGAATCACTTAAGGACGAAGGGGTACGCAAACTGTGCCGCTCGATCCAACTTGATCCAACGCACCAGAGAGGTTGATCCAACCGAACCGGTACCGCCCAATAGGAACACGCCGCGTGGCCCAGCTTTTGATTTAAAACAGAATTTGGAATCTGATTAGAATGCAAACTTGTAAATTGAATAACTTTTGATCCACACGTCCAAAATTTTGCAAAATTTATATCGATGGAATCAGCAAGACAAACCCTAGCCAACCATGCAATTTGTTTAGTGTTTTGCTTCTGGGAAATTGTTTGTTTTTGCAGAAACTTTTGTATGCTTGTTTAGGTTATAAAAATTATTCCAAAATGATTTTGGGGATGAAATCTTTGCAAAATGGATTATTGAGAACCTACTGACCCTAGGAACCAACTTATGAATTTAAAAATGTATTTAGTGAAGATTATGATTGAATAAATGAATTAGCTCATTTCTAGTCAAATAAAAACATTGATTTTATTATAGAAGTGATTTTTGAGTAAAACCTTTTGGGAAAGGATTTGATTCAAACCTACTGACCCTAAACACCAAGTTTTGAGAATTAACAACTTATTTGGTGAACAATATAAAATTGTTGTCTTGCTAAAAGCATTTTCCACCACATGAAATAATGTTTTGATTTAAGAAATGGGTTATAGATAAAACCCTTTTGCAAATGACTTTGCCACTTTAGAAAATGACCACTTGGAACCTTACAATGTTTAGAGCCTAGTAGAAACCACCTTTGCAAATAAAACTAACTTTTGCATGCTTGCATGCATGACTTTGTTTCCATTATTTTATGTGTGTTAAATTGTTTTGAATATTGGTTGGAATGCTAGTTGAATCTATTTTTGCTTGCTTGATTTGTAGTGAAGATTAGAAGAGTGTGATATTAGCAAGATCAAGGAGTGAACCAACATTCTCTACCAAAAGGCAAGTGACACTATCATCTAAAGTCCTACTATTTTCATTATACATAGTGGATTTGAAACATGCATGAAAAGGATTTCTATACTTGTATGCTATGCAAAATCCTAATAGGATACCTTATATATTCCTTAGTGAAAACAATGTAGTTGTATTATGCTTAGCCCTGCTAATTTTTTTTTGAGAAGAGATACATGTTGAGTTTGTGAAGTATTGAAAAGACTTGTGTTTTATATAATAAAACAAGTACTCAACGAACCACCTGGGTGGACAAGGATACTCAAGTTTTGGACAAGGTGGCAACAAAAGGAACCATGTTTATATGGCAATCTCTTTGTGTTGTGCACCAGAAGAAAACCACCCAGGGACTTAGAGATTAAACATGTTTCTCGTACAGTGGCTTCCGTGTACAGCCACATGCTAAATGTGCACTGGCTTAGTCAACTACATAGTGGAAGACCCATGCATTGGTCTTCAGGTTAACTGGAAATGAGGGAACTAGGAACCCTACATTGGTGCCTGAAGACAAGTTAGCATTGTGCATTGGGAGGACCCTGTGGAAAGACTTCGTCACATTCTCAATCTGCCAGTACTCCATCTTGGTGAGTACTTATCCAGCGGCCACTGGTGGCAACAAGATGAGATTGTGTCATGTGGGTAAAGTGTACAACTTATGTAGAAGATCAAATTCTAAGTACTTAGCCGTGTCCCCGGTTATGGACAATACTGAGCAACTAAGGCCTGAAGCTATGGGAAAATCTCGACATTCCAATTTCTAAAAGTAAAACTTGAAAGTGACAACAAAAGACTTGAAGCACTTGGGGTGTACCAAGGAGCTCAAGAAGATTTTGATAAAGACTTGAAGCACTTGGGGTGTACCAAGGAGCTCAGGAAGATTTTGACAAAAGATCAGAACTATTTTGAAAAGATAGGGAAAACACTATTGCTTTCTGCAAATAAGCCTACACCCTACCTAGCCAAATATGCATGTAATGATAGGATCCACATATTTCCATTTAGTAGTGAAACTTGCCAATACAATTCAATTGTATTGACCCTTGTGGCTGTAACTTGTTATGTTGCAGGTATGTTTGATTTTAGTGAAGTGTGTGAAATAGGATTACAAGTCTACAACCAACATGTTTGCCTGTGGCACTTTGAAGATGAAGGACCCCATGCTATTGTTATATTCTACTGCTTTGTAATGAAATAGTCAAATGAGCTATGTAAGATGTAATAAATTATTTTATTCCTGGTTATAAAGTTGTATTATGACCTTTGTTTCTTGATATTACATCTTAACTGTGGATGCTAGCTATTGATCCAGGGACTAGCATTATAAACACAGGGATCTCTACCTTATTAAAGGTTGGGACCTTTATAGGCTTGGCCGGCGGCTAGGGTTTGGGGAAACCCTAACTCGCCGAGTTAGAGGAGGCCCTAGGCGGCGGCGGCTTGGAGGTGGCCGGCGACTTGGAGGCTAGGGTTTGGGTGTGTGCGGCTAGGGGGGCGCCCTACCCCTTCTTTTATAGGTGGGAGGGAGACGGCTAGGAGGAGGGAGTCCTCCTCCAACTCCTCCTCCTTGGCCGGCGGGTGGAGGGAGTGGGACTTCCTCCCCAAGTAGGTTTCCTACTCTCCCTCCACCAAGCAAACTTGCCGTTTGACTTTTCAAATTGGCGTTTGACTTTCAAACTAGGATTTGATTTCTCCCTTTATTTTGCCCACCCAAGTGACCTATTACATGATGCAACCATTCCACATTGTCATGACACATTCATGTACCCTTCCCCTCCGGAGTGCCGGACCTTCCGAACCCTTCTAGAACATTCCTGGTGAAAACACCGGAATCATTCCCGAACTCCGAAACAGGACTTTCCTTATATGAATCTTATTCTCCGGACCATTCTGGATCTCCTCGTGATATCCCAGATCCCATCCGAGACTCCAAATAACATTCGGTCTCTTACTCATCATTCCATAACTACTCAACAACATCGAATCCTTAAGTGTGTCTCCCTACGGTTCGTGAATTATGCGGACATGACCGAGACACTTCTCCGATCAATAACCAATAGAGGAATCTGGAAATTCATATGGCTCCCACATATTTCTACGATTACTTTGCGATCGAATGAACCACTTACATATGATACCAATTTCCCTTTGTCTCACGATAGTTTACTTATCCGAGGTTTTGATCGTCGGTATCTCTGCATACCTAGTTCAACCTCGTTACCGATAAGTACTCTTTTCTCGTTCCCGTGATATGTGATCCCTTGTGAGCCAGTCACATGCTTGCAAGCTAATTGGATGACATTCCACCGAGAGGGCCCAGAGTATATATATCCGTCATATGGATGGACAAATCCCACTCTTGATCCATGTGCCTCAACACATACTTTCCGAACACTCAATGCCACCTTTATAGCCACCCAGTTACGGTGTGGTGTTTGATGTCATCAAAGAATCCTTCCGGTGATGGTGATTAACATGATCTCATGGTCGAAGGAATTAGGTTACTATGTATCAGAAAGCTTATAGCAAATGAACTATATTAAATGACTTGATCTTTATGCTACACTTATCTATAGGAGTATGTCCATCACATCATTCTCCTAATGATATGACCCTGTTGTTAATAACATCTCTATGTTCATGATCAGGAAACCATGATCATATATTACCCAACAAGCTAGTTTAACAAGAGGCTTTACTAGGGACTCTTTTATGTTTACAAATCACACAAGTATTAATGTTTCCGTTTAATACAATTATAGCATGGTATGTAAACATTTATCATAAGTATGAAGATATGATAATAACCACTTTATTATTGCCTCTTGGGCATATCTCCAACAGTCTCCCACTTGCACTAGAGTCAATAATCTAGTTTCAAACCTTTGTGTATTCAACACCTATGGCTTACCGGTGTTGTATGTACACGATTACTAGTGGTCAACTGATCTCCGGATCTGACACTTCTAGGTCCGTGTGTAATTGCATGTCTTTTCGTCTCTACACATCACTCATTTTATAATGAGATGGCTTTGTATAAATTTGGTCCTTTGGTGAAACCTTTAGTTCTTTGGGGTTAAAACATGTTGATAATATTGTCGTATAATATATCTTCATAGTATTATCCCGCTGTGAACTACACCTAGTTTGAGAACAAACTACTTGACACAAATGCCCTCTTTAGCTTCTATAATAGCAGTCATATACTTAGCCTTTTGTTGTAGTATCTGTCACAATGTATTAACTTTGGAACTCATCCAAATCCATTATGGAACTTACTTTCCATTATATTGTGCCACCCTTATTTTAGATTGAGATAAACTTAATTTGTACTTTGTGACAAAACTAGTATCAATGTAGTACTTTTACAATGAACTAACCATCAATTTGTCACTTCTACAAAACAATATATTCTTAGTTCTTCCAAAAGATCATAAGAATATCCTTACTATTGTCCAATGATCATCTTATGAATCATTCTGGTATATGCTCACATCATTTAGAGCATAGGACATATCTGGATTTGTACATATCACAGCATGATTGATATAAATACTCTTTGTGATTTCATTCATCAAGTATCAATTTAGACTTGAATCTTTGTTTCACTTACCAAGTGTCAATACACTTGAATATATCATCAATATTGAACTCATTCAATCCTTTCTGTGCGACAAGAACCTTTCTTGTAGTTTCTATATTGAACTCATTCAATATATCATCTATGTACTTTCGGCACAACCATATTAGCGTCTATTGATGCCAAATATTTGGGTTTTGCCTAAGTCTTTCATCGGGATGAAATTCTTAATATGTGTTAATAAAAGATACATCATTTCCAATCCACAATATGTCTTCCACATAATGTATTAGAAATATGTCTTAGCGCTCTCACTTAATTTCTTGCAAATACAAGCATCTTTATCATCTCTGATGAATTTAAACTCTTTTAACAATTTCATCATGGTGAAGATTCCAACTCCGCAATGCTTACTTCAACAATTGAAGTTTGCATATGCTTTTAGCATCCTTTGAATTAACAAAACCCTATGGACCGTATTATGCACATGTCCTGGGTAACAATTCTATTAGAAGAACTTGTTTTGTTTATTCAGCTACCACATAACAAAATTATATGTAGTGGTTGCTACATTAATCCGTCTAGACTAAATATCGCTACGAAAGATCAAATCTTGTCATAGTCAACCTTTGAACATTGTTGTGAACTCTTTCCCAACATATCGACTATTTCATAGATGTGAAACATTCATGTCTATTTCTTTATAGATCCAAACACAACTGTAAGGTCTTACACCTTTCTCGTGGGTCCTTCAAGTTCAAAACTTGATTTCTCGTGTATGGAACTATCACGGATTTAATGGCTTCAAGCCATTTTATGGAGTTAGGGCCCATCATCGCTTCTTTGCATGTAGTCGGATCATTATTGTCAAATAATGATTTAACTCTCAAATCTTGGTATTTGATTGTTTACCCGACCTACTTGTTTCAATAGGAACTTAGATCTCTATGACCACAACCTTTGAGGCACGTGAGCCATGAGCATTGTTGCTGCCTCCGGAACACTTTTCGGTGCTGCGCAACTTTGATCATATAGCTAAGGTTCTTTTAACCTTATCAAAGTTCTATTGTCCTCCCACTTATCTTTTCACGAAAAATTCCTTCTCAAAGAAACTTGACGTTCTAAGCGACAAACACTTTTGTCTCCGATGTTATGGAGGAATAGTTATTCGAAATAACATACAAAGACAGGTTCATCCGACTTTGGTTGCAAACATCTTTCTTATGCATAGCATACCAATGTTTAAGAAAGGACAACTTGGGTTTTATCCCAAACCATAACTTTATATGGTGTCAATTCAACGGATTATGATGGAGCTCTTTTTAGTGGAAAAAACGGTAGTCTCTAAAGCTTTTAATCTTTAAAATATAATGACAGTTTTATGAATTACACCTTTGATCTTACCATGTCAAACAAGGTTTAATTACATATCTCGAATGCTCCATACTCTTATGGTGTTTCGGGAAATGCAAATCCACGGAACGATTCCTTAAATCTTAGGTATTATGCTAAACTTGTAACTCAAATATCTTCCTTTATGATCTTATCATAAACTATTTATATTCTTGTTACAATGATTTTGCACTTCATCTTGAAAGTCTTTGAACTTTTCAAATGTTTCATACTTCATCCTTATTAAGTAAATATTCATATATTCACTCAAATTTTCGGAGAAAGCATATGAAGTTGAAATCCATCGCTCTTGACTACACATAATGGACTTCGTACAACAATATGTACAAGTTCCAATAAGCTAGTCATTCGTTCCCTTTTTTGGCCTATGAACGAAGTTTTAATTATCTCTAGGAAAGTTTCACAAGCGTCATTTGATCAAAAATCAAAAGACTCCAAAGTTCCATCCACATGGAGTTTCTTCATGTTTTCTTTCCAATATAATTCAAACGGCGATGTCACTTCCTAAGTGATCTTTCAATCAATTTGTCTTTCGACATTTTTAGCACTAGTTTTATGGATGTGATTTCTCCAACGAGATTTGTGAATCATCCATCTTTTATGGATTACGGCAATTATTTGAACAACCCTTTTGTTCTCATAATACCTGATAAAACAAATCTTGAAGGCAAGCTTTGATGTTTAACAAGCAGCACAATAATCCTTTATTTGTTCTTGATGAACATCATCACATATTCTTTTGCTAGTTACTTAGGCCATTGTAGTTCATGAATTGTGTTGTTTCGTATGACGATTCACACCAACAAATTCAGTATCAAATACTTAAGAACCACATTGTTTAATAAGCAAAGAATATAGCCATAACATGTATATCATCTATATACTTAAGCTGAACAATTCTAGTCTTTTCTTTTCTGCCATATATTTATGAGAATCTCTTTTCGGTATTTCCTTTTCTGTTTGAAAGAATCTATCAACATCAATAGTGGAGCCACATACATGACACATAGTCCAAAGCATTTATAGTTAAATACCAATGTCTTTGGACTTGAACTTTGAAGTAGATCACCATCATCAAATGTTTGGTGTTCTTTCAAATTCCTTTCTTTAGTAATATCTTGGTGTAGTAAACATTTTACCTACATCAAATATTCACCCTTATCATGGATTTATCCATGATCAAGCTACTCTTAGCTTATAACGGTGAATTGCGAGTATAATGTTGCTCTCCAAAACCTTTTTGGAGGATTAGGACAACTGGTGTCCAACATTTTGTAAATTCTCATCAAATATGAGAACATAAACTTTGCCATATTATACTCTATCATGTTGTAACCAAAACATCATTTCAGATATCGCAATATCTTCCATACATGATGGTTTCTGAAACAACTCTTTCAACTCCTAGATTACCTTGATATTGAAACTATCTTTCGAATATCAAGAATCATGGAGATAAACATGATGCTTACATACTAACACTAGAATTGTTACTCTTGATTTAATACCAACTATTAAACTTCATGGAGTAATCCAAACTTACTGAAAGTTTGCAATGGGACTTTTAAAATTTAGATTAACACTTCAAAACAATACGATACCAGTTTGTAAAGTAACTAACCAGAATTCTATAGTTCTATCATCTCAATTATAACTAAGCGCAAGGTGATAAACGGATGCCAATGACTACAACAATTATGCAAATTCACTTTGATTTAATTTATGATAAATAGTGTTCAACTTTTAATCATATTGTTGTGGAACTCCCACTCAAAACAATATCCCTCACATTGTTTTAGTGATCACACGAACCAAATCCACCACATCAAAACCGATTATCACGAGAGTTGATGTAGCTTCTATGGCGAACAATCAACATGTTCATCATATCTACTATATGACTCATGCTTTACCTTTCGGTGATCCGTGTTCCGAGACCATGTCTGTACATGCTAGGCTCGTCAAGATCAAACCTTAGCTTCCGCATGAGAAAATCTGGCTTGCTCACGTTGTATACACTCGCAGAATCTAACACACCCGATCATCACGTGGTGCTTTGAAACAACGAGCTTTAGCAACGGTGCTTACTAAGGATGAACACTTTAAAACTTGAAATTGTGTGCTTGAGGGATCATCTTATAATGCTACCGTCGTGAACTAAGCAATACAAGATGCATAAAAGGATTAACATCACATGCAATTCATAATATGTGATATGATATGGCCTTTCTACTTGTGCTTCCGATCTCCATCTTCAAGCACGAACATGATCTCCATCATCACCGGTGTGGCGTCAAGGTCAATGGTGCCCCTTCATGGTTGTCTTCCACCAGCATCAACTATTACAACTATCTTGAATAATAGTCACGCAGGACTTAACGGATTTAAAAGACAATCATATGGCTCCTGCCGGTTGCCGACTTACTATAAGGAAGATTGCATACATCATATATAATCACAATCATGGCCATATCACATCACAACACACCCCTGCAAAACAAAGTTAGACGCCTCTAATTTTCTTTGCATGTTTTACGTGGTTTGGGGCTTTCTATAAGTGTCGTTCTAACTTATGAACAAGAACCACAACATTGATACTAGTATTGTCAATCACCCGTTGTAAATTGAATCTTAACTATGTTGGGAGAAACAGGCACCCGCAAAGCCACTTATGCAATACAAGTAGCATGTCAAGCGTGGAGCAAGTCTCATGAACGATGTCATGTAAGGTTATCCCGGGCCGCTTCATCCCACCATCCCGCAAGATGCAACGTACACAAGAAGCAATCGACAACAAAAGCATCAACGCCCATAATGACCATTGTGTTCTACTCGTGCAACATATCTACATATAGACACGGCTCTGATACCACTGTAGGGGTTCGTAGCATGGAAAACAAAAAAATTCTATCGCATGAACACACATAAGCCAAGATCTATCTACTAGATTGCAGCAACGAGTCGATAGGTACTAACCCTCGAAGATCCAAAGCGGTTAACGAGAGCAGATTCTCGTGGATGATATAGTCGTACACTTCCGATCTCAAGATCGCGTAGACGATCCTTCCGGCGCTGCGTTCCGGCAGCACTTCCGCAGTCGGTCACACGTTCGGTACTCGATGAAGACCTTCCTCTCCCTTGTTCCAGCAGGCAGCGGAGGTTGTAGCACTCTCCTCGCGATTCCGGCAGCACGACGGCGTGGTGTCGGAAGTAGAGGGGAGATCTCGCAGGGCTTCGCCTTAAGCCGGAGCGAGTATGGTGGAGTATGAGAGAGGCCTTGGCAATCTACGGTTTATAGGGCACCAAGGGGAGGGCTTGGCCGGCGGCTAGGGTTTGGGGAAACCCTAACTCGCCGAGTTAGAGAAGGCCCTAGGTGGCGGCGGCTTGGAGGTGGCCGGCGACTTGGAGGCTAGGGTTTGGGTGTGTGAGGGTAGGGGGGCGCCCTACCCCTTCTTTTATAGGTGGGAGGGAGGCGGCTAGGAGGAGGGAGTCCTCCTCCAACTCCTCCTCCTTGGTCGGTGGGTGGAGGGAGTGGGACTTCCTCCCCAAGTAGGTTTCCTACTCTCCCTCCACCAAGCAAACTTGCCGTTTGACTTTTCAAATTGGCGTTTGACTTTCAAACTAGGATTTGATTTCTCCCTTTATTTTGCCCAGCCAAGTGACCTAGTACATGATGCAACCATTCCACATTGTCATGACACATTCATGTACCCTTCCCCTCCGGAGTGCCGGACCTTCCGAACCCTTCTAGAACATTCCTGGTGAAAACACCGGAATCATTCCTGAACTCCGAAACAGGACTTTCCTTATATGAATCTTATTCTCCGGACCATTCCGGATCTCCTCGTGATATCCCGGATCCCATCCGAGAATCCGAACAACATTCGTTCTCTTACTCATCATTCCATAACTACTCAACAACATCGAATCCTTAAGTGTGTCTCCCTACGGTTCGTGAATTATGCGGACATGACCGAGACACTTCTCCGATCAATAACCAATAGAGGAATCTGGAAATTCATATGGTTCCCACATATTTCTACGATTACTTTGCGATCGAATGAACCACTTACATATGATACCAATTTCCCTTTGTCTCACGATAGTTTACTTATCCGAGGTTTTGATCGTCGGTATCTCTGCATACCTAGTTCAACCTCGTTACCGATAAGTACTCTTTTCTCGTTCCCGTGATATGTGATCCCTTGTGAGCCAGTCACATGCTTGCAAGCTAATTGGATGACATTCCACCGAGAGGGCCCAGAGTATATCTATCTGTCATATGGATGGACAAATCCCACTCTTGATCCATGTGCCTCAACACATACTTTCCGAACACTCAATGCCACCTTTATAGCCACCCGGTTACGGTGTGGTGTTTGATGTCATCAAAGCATCCTTCCGGTGATGGTGATTAACATGATCATGGTCGAAGGAATTAGGTTACTATGTATCAGAAAGCTTATAGCAAATGAACTATATTAAATGACTTGATCTTTATGCTACGCTTGTCTATAGGAGTATGTCCATCACATCATTCTCCTAATGATATGACCATGTTGTTAATAACATCTCTCTGTTCATGATCAGTAAACCATGATCATATATTAACCAACAAGCTAGTTTAACAAGAGGCTTTACTAGGGACTCTTTTATGTTTACAAATCACACAAGTATTAATGTTTCCGGTTAATACAATTATAGCATGGTATGTAAACATTTATCATAAGTATGAAGATATGATAATAACCACTTTATTATTGCCTCTTGGGCATATCTCCAATAGTTTCAAATAAGTCGATTGGTGTTGGAAAAGAGTAGAATGTTTCATGCTTATATTGGTACAAAAGGAAGCTTGTTTTGACTGTGGCTTAGACTTTATCATGTCATGTTAGATGTTCCTTTGACCATATGCTTAGTAATTATTGTTTTATCATGACTTATTTCAAACAACTGAGATTGCTTAATATGCCTTGAAAAAATCATGCGTTTTTTAGCATACAAAAGCATAATATTGTGATATTCTCCTTTGATGCTTTATTTGGGTTGACTTGGTGCATGCTTACACC
This sequence comes from Avena sativa, assembly GCA_916181665.1. NCBI lineage: Eukaryota > Viridiplantae > Streptophyta > Magnoliopsida > Poales > Poaceae > Avena > Avena sativa. Next base: position 296,043,256 of record OV702296.1, read on the forward strand.
ATGTTATGACTATGAACCAGTCAACCTAGCCACTATGATCATTTAGTTTTTGACTTCTGATATCACTTTATGCTTTAATTAATAATGTTTTGTCGCTTTGCATAATTATGGCCATTAATGCCTCTTAGTTGGTCGCTCCTAGTCTTTTGCTAGCCTCCACCTGTACTGAGTATGAGCTCTACTCGTGCATCCAACTCCCAAGAAACCAAGTTATTCCAAATATTCCACTATAAATTCATATGCATGGTGTGTTACACCATTCCAAGTATATTCATCTGTTTATCTATCTTCCAAATTAAACTTTTGTTATGTGAAAATTAGTGATTAAAGCTCTCACAAACTTGACGGCACACTTTATTTTCTTGCACTTAATAAACTTAAACCATTGTGCCCATCTATGTTGCTTATATGCTTACAAATTATAAGTTGTGAATTAGCAAAACCATGTTGTCATGGGGAATGCTTTCAACATTTCACTTATTCTATTTATTTGATATCATGTTCTTTTGTTTATGGATCCCAGCGGTGTGAAATAAAAGGGGAGATTGTAAGCTCATGGAGTTTGTATATGTGTTAGAGAAACGCCTAGGCGGCTAGCCTAATCCATGCCTAATCATGGTGGAAACTTGCAGCATAACCATAATGAGCATTCTGTGAAGCATCCTCAATAAAAACCTATGCAAATAGCAAATAAGAAGATTGCTGAGATGCTCATTGTCTATTGCCTTGTCATTTTGATATGGGATAGCTCCTGTGTCATGGGTCAAGGGGTACCCTGTTGGCGGTTCTCTATGATACACATACACTTACAATGACAAGAACTTGCTTGTGACCAAAGTTGAGTAGCATGAGGTTCGGTACTCGTACGCAAGGGGCATGAGATTTTCAACTTATAACTTGTCAAGCATATACTCATATTTGTGTCACTTTAACCTTAATCACTTCAAGATGCCAATGATAGGGGCAATGAGAGCTCAAAGCTAGTAAGTACCATAATTATTGAAAGCTCCTTATGAAACTTGAAATCCCTACTTCCCTTTGTGAAGGGCCTTTATTTTTATTTTTATTATGTCGAGTCTTTGTCTTATATCTTTATGCACCAATTAAGAGAGCATAATTGGCATTCTTAGTTCAATGTGAATTTTCCCAAAACTTGTTGATTGATTCATAATTTTGGTATTGCTTGTTCTTAAATTATTTGTATCTAGTCACCCTTATGAACTTTGACGGTGTCCTATGCATTTATGTTTTGCTATTCCATGTGGGACAAGCTGATTACCACATGTGAAACAAACAAATGTCTTTCAATGCATTGTTATTCATGATCTTTTATTTATGTTACCTTTCATATTGCAAAATATTTGCTTTGTCTTATTGTTAGAACTATATCTTTCATGCTTATGTTAGAGTACTTTGATCCCAACTACCAATGCTTTACAATACCTTGATCAAGATTGTGATGGTGCATGTCACCTCAAAAATTATTATTTCAATCACTTACCTACTCGAGGATGAGCAGGAGTTAAGCTTGGAGATGCTTGAGACGTCGTAAACGTATCCATAATTTTTGATGCTCCATGCTTGTTTTGTATCAACTATCTTATGTTTTGTCTACACTTTGAGGTATTTTTATACATTTTCTGGAACTAACCTATTAACAAGATGCCACAGTGCCTGTTGCCTGTTTTTTTGTTGTTTTTGGTTTCAGAAAAGCTAGTAAAGAAATATTCTCGGAATTGGACGGAACAAAAGCACAAGTTCCTATTTTTTTCTAACACAAGACGGAGTCCAAGGCGGAGCGGAGGAGAGCGACGAGGCGGCCACACCTAGGGCTGGCACCGGTCCACCCTAGGCCGCGCCGCCCTATGGTGTGGGCCCCTAGGGTGTCCACCGACCTTGCCCCTTTGCCTATATAAACACCCCGATGCAGAAACCCTAAGTACTCGATCAGAAATCCATGAAGAAGTCCGTAGCCGCCACCATCTCCATCCCTAGACCAGGGGGATCCGAAGCTCTTCCCGGCACCCTACGAGAGAGGGGATATCACCCTGGAGGCCTTCTTCATCACCATGCCAGCCTCCGGTGTGATGCGTGAGTAGTTCATCCTTGGACTATGGGTCCATAGAGTAGCTAGATGGTTGTTTCTCCTCTTTTGTGCTATCATGTTTAGATCTTGTGAGCTCCGTTCATGATCAAGATCATCTATTTGTAATCCTACATGTTGTGTTTGTTGGGATCTGATGGATATTGAGTACTACATTAAGATTGATTATTGATTCTATCATTTCTATTTTATTTGTGATCTTGCATGATCTCCGTTGCTAGTAGATGCTTTGGCCAAGTAGATGCTTGTAACTCCAAGAGGCAGTATTTATGCTCGATAGTAGGTTCATGCCTCTAGTAATCTGGGGAAGTGATAGAAATCTCTAAGGTTGTAGATATGCTGTTGCTACTAGGGAGAAAACAACAATCCTTTGTCTAAAGGCAATTGTATTGTTTACTTTACACACTTTGCTTAATGCAATTATCTATTGCTTGAAACTTAATACTGGAAGGAGTTTGGATGATATCCTGAAGGTGGATTATTAGTCATAGATGCAGTTGGATTACGGTCTATGTATTATGTTGTAATGCCCAAACGAATCTCACAGAAATCATCATGACATGTACATGCATTGTTATGCATTCTCAATCTGTCAATTGCCCAACTGTAATTTGTTCACCCAAGATGCTATTTATCTTATGGAGAAAACACCTCTAGTGAACTGTGGACCTTGGTCCATTCCTTCCCATTGATATTCCATCTACGGTTTACTGTGTACTTTCTGCAATTACCAAAAGCAATTACTATCTTCCACATTATACATTTAATCCTTTGTTTTTAGCAAAAACGGTGTGATTGACAACCTCAATCTAAGTTGGGGAAAAGTATTGTGGTTGTGTTGTGTAGGTTCCAAGTTTCTAGCAACACCTTGGGAGCTATTTCCTTTCTCCTACTAGTTCGATAACCTTGGTTTCATAACTGAGGGAAACTTGCTGATGTGCTCATCATACCTTCCTCTTGGGGTTCCCAACAAGCTCTACATCATCTGATCCATCAGGCAGGGATCCTCGGGTACCCTTCTTTCATGATCTTAGTCTAGAGGATGAAGCCACGATTGATGGTGGCAAGGGTGTAGTGATTGGAACAAGACCAACTTCCTACCAGGATGTTAGTCACAGGAAGAATGGGATTTCAAAAGGACAGAGGTTTGCCACATTGTTGGAACTTAAGCAATGGATCAAGGACTTCTCTATTAGGTATCATCATCCTTTCACAGTGGTTCACTCGGACATGAAGAAGCGTTATACGGTTAATTGCGAGGATGATGGTTGCCCTTGGATTGTGTGGGCAAGGCCATACAAGGGGGGGTCCCGATTGGCGCATTTCAAGCTGTGTGTCAACACACATGTGCCATGGTGATACGTCGGAAACGTATCTATAATTTTTGATGTTCCATGCTTGTTTAGTATCTACTTTGCTTTTCTTTGTCCACACTTTGAGGTGCTTTTCATATGTTTTCTGGTACTAACCTATTAACAAGTTGCCATAGTGCTAGTTGCCTGTTTTCTGCTGTTTTTGGTTCCAGAAAAGCTAGTGAGGAAATATTCTCGGAATTGGACGGGACAAAAGCCAAAGTCAATATTTCACCGAGGAGAACATGGAGTCCAGAGGAGAGACGGATGGGCGCCATAGGGTGGCCACACACCCCCAGGCGCAGCCTAGGATGGGCCCATGCCTAGGCAGGGTGTGGGCCCCCTGGCCGCCTCCCAGCCTCGCCTCTTCGTCTATAAGAAGCCCGCGATGCCTAAACCCTAAGGACCCGATCAATATTCCAGGAAACCGTCTATAGCCGCCACAACCATCGTCTCTAGATCAGGGGGGTCTGAAGCTCTTCCCGACGCCCTGCCAGAGGGGAGATCATCCTGGAGGCCTTGTTCTTCATCATGCCAGCCTTTCGGTATGAAGCGTGAGTAGTTCCACCTTGGACTACAGGTCCATGTAGTAGCTATATGGTTGTATCTCCTCCTTTTGCTTTCATGTCTAGATCTTGTGAGGTCCGTTCATGATCAAGATCTCATCATCTCATCTATGTAATCATGCATGTTGTGTTTGCGGGATATGATGGATATTGAGATTACTATGTCAGATTGATTAATGGTTTTGTCTTATTGATTTTATCATGTCTGTGTTGTTTGTGATCTTGCATGCCCTCCGTTGTTAGTAGATATATTGGCCAAGTAGTTGCTAGTGACTCCAAGAGGGGGTATTTATGCTCGATAGTGGGTTCATGCCTCTACTTAATCAAGGGAAGTGGCATAAATCTCTACGGTTGTAGATGTGTTGTTGCCACTAGGGAGAAAACAACGGTCTCTTGTTCATGGAACAAGTGGATTGTTTAGCTTACACACTTTGCTTAAAGCAGTTGTCTGTTGCTTGCAACTTAATACTGGAGGGGGTTCAGATGATAACCCAAAGGTGGACTTCTAGTCATAGATGCAGTTGGATGGAGGTCTATGTATATTGTTGTATTGCCCAATCAAATCTCATAGGATCTTTATGTCTAGTATTGTATTGTTATGCCTTGCTCAGTCCTGTCAATTGCCCTGCTGTAATTTGTTTACCCAGCATTCCATGATAACCCAAAGCTTGGTTTTGTTTGCCTCTTTTTATCAAAAACTCCAAAAAAATAGTTTGGTTTGGTTTGCTTTCTCTTATTAAAAACACAAAAAAATAGTTCCTACTCTAGTTTCCACCTTGCTCTATCTCACCATGTTGTTCCCCATGTTCGCCCTGAAATACCTTTCAATAGGTAGTGGCTCTATAATTATTGAGGATATTGAGGATAAATCTATAGCAGAACTTGATCCTAATTATGAAATTGCTGTAGCTTCTTTAGTTCATATGTTGGAGGCTAGGTTTGTTAGACTTAATCCCATGATGCAAAATTTGTTCCTAAAACTAAAATAAGAAAAGAATGCTGAAAAGAGAGAATTTATTCTTAAAACTTTACTCAAAGAGTTCCATGATGTTGCTAAGGAAGACAAAAAGGTCTTTGAGCGTTTTAATATGCTAGGCTCATGTGTAGATGTTGTGGGTACTTCAGGTAACACCAAACCTAGAGAGGAATTTAAGATACCCATACCCTTTAAGCTTGTTGGGATGCATGAAGCCTTTGAAAAGAATTTTAATTAGATTGTTCCTGAAAATCTTTTTGATGAAAGTAGTGAACCAAAGAGAGATGAGAAGGGATCCTCCAAAAATCATTTGGATGAGATACCTTACATAGTTGAAGACTTTGCAAGTATTGATGTTAATGCTTCTTCATTTGAAAATACTTGATTTCTTGCTTCTTGTGCCTAACTTAAAGGCGTTAAAGAAAAGTACTTGTTGGGAGATAACCCAAGAGTTTTCTTGAGTCTTGAAAGTTATTACTTAAGTAATGACCTCTCCTTATCATTTTTGTTTGTTTTTGTGCCAAGAATGGCCTCTAATGAGAGGGAAGTAAGATTTGAGGAGTTGTTGTCCTGAAACAGATTTATGTTCTCCACCATCAAAATTCGTGAGGAGTCTCTGTATGTCGGATTCAGTTGAAAATTTACGAATAAATACCTCACTATGTTAGATAACTTTCGTTAGTTCAACACTTTTTTATTTGAGCAACATAAGGTCTTCGAGAAAATCAGTTTCTACCTGCTGGTCTATTTTGACAGATTTCTGCCATTATTTGCATTTGCTTCTTATTGATTCCTTTTTTGGGTTCTTTTTTGGAAAATTGAGCTTTTTGAAGGAGTTGCTACAGTAGCTTGTGTTTTTAGTGAAAAGTTTTGTTGTTCTAAAGCTAAACCCAAGGGTCTATTATCTTTTGAATACACTAATGTTGCTAATGAAGATTGTGTGAAGTTTTATATGAAGGAAAATTTTCAGGTGTGGAGAGAGAATGATGTAATGAGATGAAGAATGGACAAAAGCTCAAGCTTGGGGATGCCACCCCGGTGTCACCCCAAGAAATATCCAAGAGGTACAAGCGTCAAAGCTTGGGGATGCCCAAGGCAACTCCTTCTTCATCAATAAAAAGCTAAGGTCTTTCTAGACACTTCATTTTTATTGTTTCATGCAATGTTGTGTTATTATTGGAGCGTCTTAGTTTTTGTTTGCTTTTCTTAGTTTTTTTAGTTTTCTTGAATAAATTAGTTTGGACCCCTGTTCTCGCCGTGTTGTTTCAAATAAGTCGATTGGTGTTGGAAAGGAGTAGAAAGTTCTTGCTTGAGAAGTGCAAGAGGAGCTTGCATTGACTGTGACTTAGACTTTAGCATGTCATGCTAGGTGTTGTTTTGACCTTATGCTTAGTGATTATTGCTGTATCATGACTTGTTCCAAACAATTGGGATTTCTTAGTGTGCCTTGAAGGAATCATGCATTGTTTTAACATGCAAAAGCATATTATTGTGGTATTCTCCTTTGATTCTTTGTTTGGGTTGACTTGGAACATTCTCACACCATGTTATGACTATGAACAAGTCACCATAGCCTCTATGATCATTTAGTCCTTGACTTTTAGTACCACTCTATGCTTTGATTAGTAATGTTTTGTCGCTCTACATGATTATGGCCATTATTGCTCTCTTAGTTTGTTGCTCCCAGTCTTTTGCTAGCCTCCACTTGTATGAGTAAGCTCTACTCATGCTTCCAACTCCCAAGAAACCAAGTTATTCCAAAGTGTCCACTATAAATTCCTATGCATGGTGTGTTACACCATTCCAAGTATATTCTTGTTTTCATCTATCTTCCAATTAAAAAGTATTTTGTTATGTGAAAACTTAGTGATTAAAGCCCTCACGAACTTGACGACACACTTTATATTCCTTGCCCCTAATAAACTTGAACCATTGTGTCATCTATGTTGTATATTCTTGCACTTATACGTTGGAATTAGCAGAACCATGCTGTCATGTGGAACATTTTCAATATTGCACTTGTACTTTGTACATAGTTGATATCATGCTCTTTTGTCTATGGATGTCGCCGGTGTGAAATAAAAAGGGAGATTGTAAGTCCATGGAGTTATGTATTTTGTGTTAGAGAAACGCCTGGGCCGCTAGCCTAAGCCATGCCTAATCATGGTGGAAACTTGTAGCATCACCATAATGAGCATTATGTGAAGCATCCTCAATAAAAACCTATGAAAATAGCAAATAAAAAGATCGCTGAGATGCTCATTGTCTGCTCGCCTTGTCATTTTGATTATGGGATAGCTCCTGTACCATGTGCAAGGGGTACCCCGTTGGCGGTTCTCTATGATACACATGCACTTACTATGACAAGAACTTACAGGTGACTAAAGTTGAGTAGCATGAGGTGCGACCCTCGTATTCAAGGGACATGAGATTGCCAACTTATACTTTGTCAAGCATATACATCATAGTTTGTTCACTTTAACATTAATCACTTCAAGATGCTTATGATATGCCAACATTGTTGATATTACTTGTTCTTGTGCTATTTGTATCTAGTCACTCTTATGAACTTTGAAGGTGTCCTATGCATCTATTTGCTACTCCATGAGGGACAAGCTGAATGCCACTATGCCATGTTTTCCGTATGTGAAACAAACAAACATTTTTCAATGCATGTTATTCATGATCTTTGTTTGTAGCCTTTCATGTTGCATGCATAGTTACTTTGTCTTATTGTTAGAACTCCATCTTTCATGCACATGTTTAGAGTTCTTTGATCCCAGCTTTCAATGCTTTCAAATGGTTTGATCTTGGTTTTGATGGTGCATGTCACCTCAAAAATTCTTATTTTATCACTTACCTACTCGAGGACGAGCAGGAGTTAAGCTTGGGGATGCTTGATACGTCGGAAACGTATCTATAATTTTTGATGTTCCATGCTTGTTTAGTATCTACTTTGCTTTGCTTTGTCCACACTTTGAGGTGCTTTTCATATGTTTTCTGGTACTAACCTATTAACAAGTTGCCACAGTGCCAGTTGCCTGTTTTCTGCTGTTTTTGGTCCAAGAAAGGCAGAAAATCAATATTCTTGGAATTGGACGGGACAAAATCCAAAGTCAATATTCACCGAGGATACTCGGAGTCCAGAGGAGAGACGGAGGGGCACCACAGGGTGGCCACCCCCCAGGCGTGGCCTAGGGTGGGCCCGCGCCTAGGCAGGGTGTGGGCCCCCTAGCCGCCTCCCAGCCTCGCCTCTTCGCCTATAAGAAGCCCACGATGCCTAAACCCTCATGACCCGATCAATATTCCACGAAACCGTCTATAGCCACCGCCACCATCATCCCTAGATCGGGGGGGGGGGGTCTGAAGCTCTTCCTGGCACCCTACCGGAGGGGAGATCATCCCGGAAGCCTTCTTATTCATCATGCCAGCCTCCGGTATGAAGCGTGAGTAGTTTCACCTTGGACTACGGGTCCATGTAGTAGCTAGATGGTTGTATATCCTCCTTGTTCTTTCATGTCTAGATCTTGTAAGCTTTGTTCATGGTCAAGACTCATCTATTTGTAATCTTGCATGTTGTGTTTGCGGGGATCCGATGGATATTGAGATTACTATGTCATATTGATTAATGGTTTTGTCTTATTGATTCTATCATGTCTGTGTTGTTTGTGATCTTGCATGCTCTCCGTTGTTAGTAGCTATCTTGGACAAGTAGTTGCTAGTGACTCCAACAGGGGGTATTTATGCTCGATAGTGGGTTCATGCCTCTACTTAATCAAGGGAAGTGTCAGAAATTTCTACGGTTGTAGATGTGCTGTTGCCACTAGGAGAAAACAATGGTCTCTTGTTCATGGAACAAGTGGATTGTTTACCTTACACACTTTGATTAAAGAAGTTGTCGGTTGCTTGCAACTTAATACTAGAGGGGGTTCAGATGATAACCCAAAGGTGGACTTCTAGTCATAGATGCAGTTGGATGGCGGTCTATGTATATTGTTGTATTGCCCAATGGAATCTCCTAGGATCTTTATGTCTAGTATTGCATTATTATGCCTTGCTCAGTCCTGTCAATTGCCCTGCTGTAGTTTGTTTACCCAGCATGCCATGTTTGTTTATCTTAAGGAGAACTCCTCTAGTGAACTAAGGACCCCGGTCCAATCTTTACCATTGATACAACTTCCACTGTTACTGTTTACTTGCTGCAAACCATCATCACCTTCCACACCATACAGTTAATCCTTTGTTACAGCAAATGGTGAGATTGATAACCTCATTGTTAGTTGGGGCAAAGTCTTGAGTTTGTGTTGTGTAGGTTTCCATGTTGCTTGCAACACCTTTGAGACATTTCCTTCCTCCTACTGGTTCGATAACCTTTGTTTCTTACTGAGGGAAAACTTGCTGCTGTGCTGCATCATACCTTGCACTTGGGGTTTCCCAACGAGGCGTTCAACACGCATCACATGGCAAAAGGGTGGATGTCAAAGATGTGAAGCACGAACACTGATAGCTGATCTCCGAGTTCCTCGCCTTTAGGATTTCAAACCAAATTTCTTCACTTCCAACAATGACCATCAAGATGGTCATGGAGATCGTGGAAGCTCTCTTTAACTATGAGGTGAAGTATGGGAAGGCATGGAAGGTGAAGGAAGCCGCATTCAGGATGTTGTACTATGGTTCGGAAGAATCGTACAGCCAAATCCCTAGGCTATTTTTAGCAAATGGCCAATGCTAACCCAGACATGGTTCATGTGGTTGAGCCATATGGCCCCAAAACAATGGTTCATAACAGAAGAAATGTTCGGCGTTCTTTTTGGGCATTCGAGAAATGTGTGAGGGGCTTTGAACATTGTAGGCCAGTCATCTCCGTGGATGGTACCGTCTTGACTGGGCAGTTCCGTGGCACTCTCTTGATTGCAATAGCAAATGATGCAAATAACTGGTTGCTTCCCTGGATTTTGCTTTGGTTGAGGCGGAGAACAATGTTAATTGGGAGTGGTTTTTCCGTCTTTTAAGAACCAAGGTATTACATCTTGATAGGGAAATATGTGTCATCTTGGATCGACATCAAGGAATTCTCAACACGGTGATGATTGGCATTACCGAGCATCCTCCTTTACACCACCGATGGTGCATGAGACATTTTTGTTCCAACTTCTATAGGGCATGTAAGAGCAAGGAGTTGGTTGATGATATTCAAGATTGTTGTCTTGCTTTCACAGACCCACGTTTCACAAACTTATATCTCAGATTGCTGAACCACAAAAAACTCGATTCGAAGGGTCAAGAGTTTATCAATAGGCACATTCAACTCCGGGACAAGTGGGCACAAGCTTATGATGAGGATGGCCGGAGGTATGGTCAAATGACAAGCAACATGGTAGAGGCCTTCAACAAGGTGCTTAAGGGTGTCCGTGCATTCCCCTTCACTTCAATAGTTCGATACACATTCGACAAGTTGAATAGGTGTTTTTTTGAACTACTCACTTGAAACGGATAAGCAATTTGCAGGACATGACAAAAAGGAGTACAAGTACGAGTACCCACCCAGGGTTGACGATTGGAGGACATTTCAGTCACAGAAAGCGGACCCAAGTTGCATGGCATAGTAGTCCTGGGACCTTACGACACTAGGTCCAGAGGCGCTTCAGTTTGTTAAGCATGCGGCGCCATGCTGCATGGTGCTACAAGGCAACCTGCGGCGCCAACATTGCCCTTGGTGCGACAAAGAAACCTTCTGCCTCGCCAAATTCCGTTTTTTCTTAGTGTGGCGCCATGTTACACGACGTGGCACATCACGACACAGCGCCAAGTGATATGGCGCTTCATGTTGCAGTGCCACCCCCCACAACGCAGCAGGCCTGGGAGGTTTTCCCTTCACGATTTTCCCTAGGAGGCTACGGCGCCATCGCCCATGGCGCGGCGGACCTGGGAGGTTTTCCCTTCACGATTTTCCCTAGGAGGCTGCGACGCCATCTCCCATGGTGCTGCATGCCTGGGAGGCTGCTGCACCACCTCCGATGGAGCGGAAGGCCTAGAGGGTGCAGCCCTACGCCGCAGGCCTGGAGGTTGCGGCGCCACCTTCCACGGCGCCGCGGGCCTGGAGGTTGCGGTGTTGCATGCTTGGAAAGGTGGAAAACACACACATGAATTTTATAAATCGACACCATACAGAAACCATATATGAGAAATAGAAAATGAGCAAGCACATATATTTATATATAGGAAACCTCATGAACCACATCATAACAACGAGGCCCAGAACAAGATTCTCATGAACCACATCATCACAAACATTTTCATAACAATATTTGGTACATTACATAAATATGTTCACTAACAACGATAAACACGAACATAGTATCCAACGAGCCAAGTTTACTACATGCCAACAAGCCAAGTTCACTTTCTCGCACGCTTGCTCTTGCCTCCTCTCCTCGGTGCAATCTTCCGGCACGGCTCCTCATCATCATCGGACTCGACAACCGGAGGGTTCCTTGGCCTTAGCTTGATCGCGGACCGTACCTTTACTAGGTACCTCTCTAATGGCATGTCGTCCAACACAGCCTCATCTTCATATTTAGGCTTTACAATAAGAACAGTGATCTCATTAGATTGATACATGGTAATTCATAGAAGGATGTCATCAACCAAGTTTTTGTCATACTGTAGTAGATTGCTCGTCTGGGCTGTCTTCCTCTCCTGATGTCGACTTGGCTGGTTTCTAGGACGACGTTGCAACACCCTCGGGATCCCGGCAACCAAGCAAGTTCGTGAAGCGACGTAGCTTTTGTGCCTGCAGCTTAACAAAATCCCTTAACTTATTATGGCCCTCCTCATCCCTTGGGAACTCCAAAGCACCCTCCAACTCATCCTCCTGCTTCTGGACCTCCGTGCACTGATATGCAAGCAAATAAATGACACATATTACACAATTTGGCACATCACATCCCACGAAGGTAGTAATGGGAACAAAAAAATACCTGACTTGCCACAAATTTGATCATGGGAGAAAAGGAAGTTTGGCGCCCTTCTCTAACATACTGGTTGTACTCAAGGTTGCTCAGCTCGTCGAACCCAGGCAGCGGCTCTTCCAATATACCTTCCGAATTGGCATCCGGTAGGAGCTTCACACGAGTGTTCTCTAGAAACCAATGGAGGTACTCACTGAAAGCGTCCTCACAATGGGATTTTGCGAGTATTCTTTTTGATTTCTGTAAGACCTCACCCTTTAAGGTAAAGGTCCCTGTGATTGAAGTGCTAGTCCCTGGATCGAAATGGTAGCACCCACAGTTTGAGATGAAGTACACAGATATAAAGGTCATTATTACATCGTAATTCTAGGAGTACAATAGTTCTTACAACTCATTAGCCCAAGGCTAACACGTAGAGTTCTCATTACAAAGTATATAAATAAAGTCTTCATCTTCATGTGCCACATGCAAACATGTTGAGTGTAGACTCATAACCCTACTCACCATTAGAGTAACCTGAATCATAATAAGTTACAGCCACAAGGGGTCAATACATTTGGAATTGTATTGGCAAGTGATATCATAGTTATATAGTAGAGACTATCAACTACATGAATTTGGCTAAGTGTGGTTTCAGGCTGGCTTTGCACAAAGTAGTTTTGTCCTACTAGTTGAAAACATTAAGTTTTTCTTTACAAAAACTCTAAGGTACCACCAATAGACATTGGTGAACCACTACCCTTGTTCAACCACAAGTTTTAACTTAGAGAAATTGGGATGAGGATATTCTTGATCATTTCAATGTCTTTGATGCTCAAAATGTCCGTAACCAGGGACTCGGCTAAGTACTTAGGTTTTACCCTCTCGAGAGGTGGTGTACTTTCCCCACAATACTCGACATGCATCGAGACGATACTTTTCAGAAGCAATCCCTCAGACCACCATGGACGCGTTCCATCCTATCAACCCTACCACCATCTGTCCATCCGGCTGAGTTCTTGCTACCTAGTTGGTCAAGGCAGAGCCCATGTGCCATGTGGTTGCACTGGAAGCTTCTCAACACTAAACATCTCAAATCCCTTTGTTCCTGGGTGGCCATCCACAAGTGTGATACACAGGGTAAACCATATACATGGGCCCTGTGTAACCACTCAACACAAACCATACTGTCCCATTCCACCCAGGTGTTTCATTAACAAGTTGTTTTCTTAGTCAAAAACATATAGAATAATCTTACCATAGCATCATAACATGAATTTTTCACCCTTGAATTCTAATATCTAGGCTAAGCATACTAGCACGTCATGTCTCTTAACAACCAATATATCATATATAGGATCTACCATAGCATAGCATATACTTTGAAAATTATCATGCCAATCCTACTCAAAATAATACTAGTGCAATAGGAAAAATAATAGGACAAAATATGGAGTATCACTTGCCTTGGTATCTAGGGGAATAGGTACAATCCTCACAATCACACTCTCCACAATCCACAAAATCTACACAACAATTTATACAACAAAATAATCACAAATCAATATACACACAAAAAATTATATGAATGCATGCAAAATGCAATATGATATTTTTCCACACTTTTAAAATCAAACTCTATAGTACTGAAGACAAAGCATACATTCTAAAGTCTAAATAAAACAAAAACCACCTAAAAATAATATTCTAAATAATTTTTATAGTCGAAATAAGACTACAAATGTCTCTGCATAAAATCCTAATTTTTTATAAGAAAATGGCCAAAGCAAGGACATGGATGCAAATATCTCAATTTTCTAAATCCATAGACATCTTATTTGTAATTTTTGGATTTACAGAACAAAAGTTATGCAATTTACAAGTTTAAACAGCTTATAGATAAAAACCCGGATTTTAATTCTAATTCATAGCCACGCGGCACTATCTGATTGGACGGTACCGGTTCGGGCGGATCACGTACGTGAGCCGCTGGATCTAAGCTAAATCCTATGGCTCAGATCTAAGCATACCCCTTCGCGTCTAGTTCCAATCTCGACCGCTGGATCTAGATCCAGCGGATCCTACTACTCTGACCAAACGCGAGCAGCGCAAATGGACACGGCGCCGGCGACGCTACTGACAGCGACGCGCCGGCGAGTCTAGGGGGCTGGAGAGGGGGTGCTAGGGCTTACCAAGGTCGCGGCATCGAGGTGAAGCTCAACGTGGTTGTGGACGGGGCGGGGGCACAAGAACACGAACAAAATCGCTCGTCGAAGTTTGTCTCGTCGTCGAGTGCTCACAGTTGTAGACGGGTACGACGACCTAGGGCACAAGGGGACAAGTGGCAAGCTGTAAGACCCCACCATTTAAGGTAAAGGCCCCTATGATTGCAATGCTAGTCCCTGGATCGAAATGCTAGCATCCATAGTTTAAGATGTAGTACATAAATACAAAGGTCATTATTACATCGTCATTCCAAAGATAACATAGTCTTTACAACTCATTATACCAAGGCTAATACATATAGTTCATACATAAGTAGATAAATAAAAGTCTTCATCTTCATGTGCCACAGACAAACATGTTGAGTGTATACTCACAATCCTAGTCACCATCAGAGTAACCTACAACATCATAAGTTACAGCCACAGAGGGTCAATACATTTGGAATTGTATTGGCAAGTGATACCATTGTAGTATAGAAACATCTAATAACTATATGAATTTGGCTAAGTGTAGTTCAGGCTGGCTTTGCTCAAAATAAGGTTTTTCTTATTAGTTGAAAACACTAAGTTTTTGTTTGACAAAAACACCCAAGGAACCACCAATAGACATTGGTGAACCTTTACCCTTGTTCAACCACAAGTTTTAACTTAGAGAAATTGGGATGAGGAGATTCTTGATCACTTCAATATCTTTGATGCTCAAATTGTCCGTTGCCGGGTACATGACTAAGTACTTAGGTTTTACCCTCTCGAGAGGTGGTGCACTTTCCCCACAAGACTCGACATGCATCAAGACAAGACTTTTCAGAAGCATTCCCTTAGACCACCACGGACGCGTTCCATCCTATCAACCCTACCACCAACTGTCCATCTGGCTAAGTTCTTGCAACCTAGTTGCTCAAGGCAGAGCCCATATGTCATGTGGTTGCACTGGAAGCTTCTCAACACTAAATATCTCAAATCCCTTTGTTCCTGGGTGGCCATCCACAAGTGTGATACAAAAGGTAAACCATAGACATGGGCCTTGTGTAACCACTCAACATAAACCAATCTTTCCATTCCATCCAGGTGATTCATTTACATGTTGTTTTATTATTCAAAAATAAAGTCATAGATTTTGCTTAACAACATAGCCCTTGTTTTCTACTAGCTAGGCTAAGCATACTAGTATAGCAAGTTCTCTTAGGGAAAAATCTACTACGACAACATATAAAAGATTTCCCATAGCATAGCATATACTTAGAAAAATCTTCATGCAACTCCTACTCAAAAAATCACTAATGCATAGATAAAATAGTAGGACAAAAATATGAAGCATCACTTGCCTTGATAGTTGGGGGAATAGAAACAGTCCTCACAATCACAATCACCACAATCACCAAAATCTACACACAAAATCATAACACCACATTTACATTAAATATTCAAACAAAAAATACATATGAATGCATGCAAATGAAATGGAATGATTTTCCACACTAAACTATTCAAACCCAACAGTACTCAACACAAAGTAAATTTTCTGAAGTCTAAACAGACTCAAATTTACTTTAACACAATTTTCTAATTAATTTTTATATGCAAAATAGGCCTACAATGGTTCTGCATAAAATCCCAATTTTATAGAAGCAAATAGCCAAACCAAGGCCATAGATGTGTAGGGCTTAATTTTCTAAATCCAATGATATATTATTTATAATTTTTGGACAAGCAAATCAAAAGTTATGAATTTTACAAGTTTGAATATCTAATAGATTCAAAATCTAATTTTAAAAGGAAAACTCAGACACGCGGCTCTATCTGATTGGCCCGTACCGCTTCGCGCAGATCATGCTCGTGGGACATAGATCTAAGTTAGATCGCGCGGTCCTAGTCGCTGGATCTAGATCCAGCGGATCTGGTCGCTCTGGCCATAGACGGGCAGCGCGAATGGCCACTGTGGCGGCGACGGCTCTGCCGGCGACGCACTGGCGGTGCTAGGGGTAAGAGGGGTGGTGCCGATTCTTACCAGAGTCGTGTGGATGCGAGGAAGCTCAAGGTGGTCGTGGCTTGGACAGGGGCGTACTATCGCGGGCGCGGGAGCTCGTCGGAGTTAGTTCTGGCATCGAGCGTTTGCGAACAGAGATGGGGCGACAACCTAGTGCGCAAGGTAACAAACGGCATGCATAAGTAGATGCGCAAGATAGTGGCAAACTCACTCGCGTGAACTAGAGATCAAGGGGGACACAGACCTCACCGGAATGGCTCGTCAGAGACGAGTGGCGCGTCTGGGGCTTGCAGTGCTTGACGGGGCGACCTCCTGGGTCACTAGCAGGCAAACGGCAAGCATCAGTAGGTGCGCACGAAGATGACGAGTAAGATGGGGTGAACCAGAGGGCAAGGGGTGGATGGAGCTCACCGGGATTGGTCGCCGGAGTCGTGCGGTGCTGCGGCGGTGTGAGCTCAATTACTGGCAGCCTGGGGGCGCTTAGTGTGGGATAGGTGAGGGGAAATGGCCGCAGAGGGGTGGTGCTTAAGTATCCGGAGCAGGGGCGGCAATCACGCGGTGAATCAACGCAATTTAATCGAATTGAATCGTGACAGAAATGGCAGGCGATGGCGTGGTCAGCGGCGCGGGATTGAAGACGACGATGACGATGTGGCGCAGGGCCTAGTGGCAGTGAGCGATGGGGTGCGTGCACGGGTGAGAGAGAGGGGGAGGGGGAACCCGGGTGGGCTTGTTGGGCCGCAGGTGGGGCTGGGCTAAATAGGCAGCGCTCGTTTTTATTTTTTATTTCTCCTTTTTCTTTTCTGATTTGATTTTCTGAATGGTTTTTGAAAGCTCAATTCAAATCTGTTTGAATTCAAACTTTCACCAAGTTTTGTACAGTGATCCAAGAATCAAAAGTATTTCAAACACATACATTCACTCAAAATCACTTTGGTCTTTGAAATAAAAATAAAATCATGCCCCATATATAATATAATAGGAGGGGTTTAAATATGGTTTTATTTAGGGTTTTGATTTGAAAAAAATTGTGCAAGATAAATATGCTATGATGATATGAATGCAATAACATGACTTTGCATTTGGTGAAATATGTGATGTTACACAAGAATTAGGAGATGCGCAAGGACAAGGCGAGCATAACCGCATGAATCTGAGGCCAAGGGGAGCACGGGGCTTACCGCGATAGCTCGTCGGAGTTCTTCGACACTGCGGCCGTGCGAGGAGGAATTAGCGTAGCCTGGCAGCGCTCTGGTGGTGCTAGGTAGGGGGAAATGGAGAGGAGAGGGAGGGGGTTAAGTAGCTAGAGCGGGGGAGAGAATTAATCGGTGAATCAACAGCAATTACACGCGAATTGATTCGGGCTTGAATGGGGAAACAGCAGCGGCGAGCTGGTCTCCTGCACGTGATTGAAGATGACGGAGATGATGTGGCGACAGGGCCCAGCTGTCAGCAAGAGGGTGCACATGCGGGCGGTGAGAAACAGAGGGGTGAGGGGGTTTTCCCGGGTGAGATCGTTGGGCCTGGCCAGATTAGCTGGTTGGGTTCATTTTTTTCTCCTTTGTCTTTTTCTTTTTCCGATTTGAATTTCTAAATGAGATTTGAATAAGCAAAACAATTCCAAATCAATTCAAACCTTCACCATATTTTTGTGAGTTGACCCTAGTGTTTAAAAGTGTGTCAAACACAAATATTCACTCCAAAACATTTTGGGTCAAAAAATAAAAATAAAATCATGCCACATACATGTAATATAAAAGGGGTATAAAATAGGGTTTTAACTTTGAAATTTTTTATGCAAAGTAAACATGCCATGATGATATGAATGCAATAATGTGGTTTTAAATTTGATGAAATTTGGGATGTTACAATTTCTTAGCTTCTTTCACACAAATGAGAAACCTAGACACGTACTTGCTGTGAATCTTCTCCCAGTCCGTCTTCTTGCTCTTGAACATGTCAAACCTGTATATTAACAAAGTGCAACTTTTTTAGCACACACAACTATCATGGATCATCTTGTGAAACATGTATAGAACCAATTCTTACTGGTGAAGAGTGGTGTCATTGTCCTGCCAATCTGGAGGCATAGACTGATAGAGATCAAACTGTCTCATAACCCGCTACGGCATATAATGCTCAACAACCCACATGCATATCATGGGACACTGCATATACCATGGATCGCATTCTGCGTCGCACTACGGGTTAAGACGAAACTCCTCACAACCAAAATTGTCTCTAGGACCATATACCTCCCATAGAACCTTAATCACACACAAAATAGTTCAATGAGAAAAGTACTTGAAAGGAATGCTAAATGGTATATGGGTTGGAAATTCTTACTTTCTCTGGGAGAAGGTTGTCAAACTCATTGGTGTACCTCAGGTATGCCGTTTGTTGGTCGGTTGGAGGAGACCACGTCCCAATTGTAAGCCCATGTGGGACACCTCGATCGTTCCCCGCCATCGCTATAGGGCTGGTGAGGCATATGTTTTGGCCTACCAACTGGAAAGCGTTCCCACATCCACACTGAGAGGAGTATCAATGGAGCACCGATGTAAGCCTCAGCCCCAGTCCTTCGACAAGCCTTTTCCAGCTATGCACAAAAGCAAACAAAGTTTAGTCATAGGGAAGTTCGAAGACCACATGTAAAGATGGAAAAATAGAAACACTCAATTACCTGCTGGAATAAGAAGGCCAATGCCGCTGAACCCCAGCTCCATTTTGTATCCATCACAGCCAAGGCCTTTATCCAGTGCTAGTGAGCCATGTTGCCCTTACCATCAGGAAATATAGTCTTTGTGATGACATACCACACATACACACGGGCATATATAATGATCCCCTCCTTACTAGAATTCTCAGGACAAGAACTGAAGTTCTATGTTATCCACTAGAAAGTAGCCTCGGCTGTGACTCTCAATTTCCCCCCTTTGAGTTTATAGTGTCACCAGGACACTTACCACCGGTAAGGTCAGACATCCAGTCACGCCAATTGTCAAAGGTTATGTTAATGCAGAGAGGAGCCCCCTGGATAGGGAGTGCAAGGATCATGGATATATCCTGAAGAGTCACGGTCATTTCACCGGTATGAAGGTGAAAACTATGCGTCTTCGGCCTCCACCGGTTGAAAAGCATGGTGATGGCAGCAGGGTTCATGTGCGGTGTACCACGATTGTGAAGGGTTTCACGACATAGTAAATCAAAATTTTCTACGGATGTGAACAGAGGGAAGCCAAGATCTAATCTAGGAGATGCAAACAACGAGAGAGATTGGATTAGATCTTCATACCCTTGAAGATTCGCACAGCGGAACGTTCGTCGGAACGTGGGTGATGTAGTCGTACTCGCTTCTCCTCCTCGCGATCCGATCCGATCTAGCACCACAAGTGGCGATGCCTCCGTGAGATGCACACGTGCATCACCTCGACGTCTCCTCCTTCCTTGGTCCAACAAGTATGGTGGAGAGATGGGTTGGATCTACAATGCGACGGCGCGGTGCAATTGGTGGAGAGTTTCTGCAGCAGGGCTTCGCCTACACGCAGTCGGGAGGGAGAGAGAGAGGAGGGCAGCAGGGCGACTAGGCTTGAGGGGAAGGTGTGTGGGGGGTGGTGCACCCCCATCCCTCTTTATATAGAGGGGTGGGGCGGCAACCCTAGCCCCTACCCCAAGCCAAGGCCGGCGGCTAAGGAGGAAGAGTGGGGGGCAAGGAACCCCCCCCTTCTAGAAGGTCCAATCTAGGGTTTATCCCCTCTTGGACGGCTGGGCCCTATGGGGCCTTGTGCCCCTGGCCCAAAGCGGCCAGGGAACTCCCTCATAGGCCCATGACCCCTCCCGGAAGGTGGGGCCACGTTGGTCCCCTTCTGGAAGGTTCTAGAAGCTTCCGGTACAATACCGATTAACCCGGAACAATTCCAAACTCCAAAAACTGCACTGCCTTATATGAATCTTATTCTCCGGACCATTCCGGAACCTCTCGTGATGTCCCGGATCCCATCCGAGACTCCGAACAAAAACTCATAAACCAATTATCCAATCTATCCTAGCGTCGAGACACGTTAAGTGTATGACCCTTCGGGTTCGAGAATATGCGGACATGATCTTCTATCAATAATCAACAGCGGGGTCTGGAAACCCATATTGACTCCCACACATTCATCGATGATCATATCGGATGAACCACGATGCCAGGATTCAATCAATCCCATATACATATTCCCTTCGTCTCGCGATATTTTACTTGCCCGAGATTCGATCGTCGGTACCGTCATACCTAGTTCAATCTCATTCACAGCAAGTACTTTACTCGTTCCGTAATCCGATATCACTTTGTGATTAACTCCTTAACCACATGCTTGCAAGCGGTGTTGATATTGATTACCGAGTGGGCCCGAAGTATATCTCTCCGACTTGGGAGGGACAAATCCCATCTCGATACATACAACCCAACAGGCACTTTCCAATCACCTGAGAGACACATTTATGATCACCCTCTCATAGGATGACGTTTGATGACCTCAAAGTTTTCTTCCAATACTAGGGAGTTGTATTATCTCATGGTCTAAGGAATACAATATTTGACATAAGAAAAGCTTCGCAAAGACAAACACGATGACACGATCTAGTCGCTTCGCTTAGTTTGGGTATGTCCATCATATCATTCTCCCAATGATATGATCTCATTATTAATCAACAACTCATGTCCATGGTTAGGAAACCTTAACCATCATTAATCAATGAGCTAGTCCATAGAGGCGTACTAGGGACACGGTGTTGTTCACAAACCACACAAGTATTAAAGTTTCTGCTTAATACAATTCTTGCATGGAATATAAACTTTATCATGAACAAGAATTATAATAATAACATCTTTATTATTGCCTCTAGGGCATAATTCCAACAGATTGCCCATATTGATGAATGGAAGCAGTCCTAGTGCTTGGATGTGCACTGTGTACCGATCATCATATGGCATCATCTCCTGGAAATGCCCATGATACCTCAGTCGTAGGGGAACAAGAGGATGCACACATAAAATCTTGATTATAACATGTCCATTCAACTTGAGCAACATATAATGAATTGGAGGGGCTTATTTTTTCTTACCTTGATCCCCTCAGCTATCATGTAGCCACGGTAGCGCTTATCATACACCGGCTCAAGAAGCGACATGCCTTCGACAAACCCAGTTTGTACATGGGGTGGTGTACAGGTTTCTTCCTCTTCTGATTCCGACATCCTAGATAATTCAAAATAGAAAGTACAACTAAATATGTGATCATATTATAAACCATCTACTAATATGAATAAAGTGCTTTCTATATGGCCATCTACTTGTGAGCTAATTTTAAAAACCATTCTTCCAATGTGGGCATCTCTATGTGAGAAAATTTTATAAACCATTCTTTCTATATGGGCATATCTTTCTGAGCTAATTTTATAAACCCTAGTTCCTATGTAGGCATATCTATGTGACCAAGGTTCCAATAGTTATGAACAAAAAATTTAAATCTAACAAGTACATGGGCAATTCCTACCAAGTATATGAAGGATTACTATATCAACAAACTCTAGTATGAAGGTTTACTACACCAAAAAATTAGAACTAACATGCATATGAAGGATTACTATACAAACATGCCATTGCTCCATAGAATCTTAATGGGATTTAGGGTTTCACCATGCCATTGCCATTGCTAACTCTAGACATCAACCAAACATGCCATTTCTCCATAGAAATTTACTAATCTAATGGGATTTAGGGTTTGAACGAATTTTTCAATTAGAGACAAATAAGTGGACATTTCCGGATGAACTAGAGGAATGTGGAGGAGAGTACCTTTGAGAAGGGATTGGGGATGAAATCCCCTAAGATTTCCTTGAGATCTTGGCGTTTTGGTGAAGATTGAAGAGGGGGAGTGAGTGTTGGAGATATTCCCTAGAGGCAATAATAAAAGTGGTTATTATTATATCTTTGTGTTTATGATAAATATTTACATTCATGCTATAATAGTATTAACCGGAAACATTAATACTTGTGTGATTTGTAAACTAAATTAGAGTCCCTGGTAAAGCCTCTTTATAATACTAGCTTGTTGATTAATAGATGATCGTGGTTTCTCGATCATGAACATTGAGATGTTATTAATAACAAGATCATATCATTAGGAGCATTAAGATCAAGTCATTTCAATAGTTTGTTTGCTATAAGCTTTCTGATACATAGTAACCTAATTCCTTCTACCATGAGATCATGTCAATCACTATCACCGGAAGGATGCTTTGATGACGTCAAACACCGCACCGTAACTGGGTGGCTATAAAGGTGGCATTGAGTGTTCAGAAAGTATGGTTGAGGCACATGGATCAAGAGTGGGATTTGTCCATCCATATGATGGATAGATATACTCTGGGCCCTCTCGGTGGAATGTCATCCAATTATCTTGCAAGCATGTGACTGGCTCACAAGGGATCACATATCACGGGAACGAGAAAAGGGTACTTATCAGTAACGAGGTTGAACTAGGTATGCAGAGATACCGACGATCAAAACCTCGGATAAGTAAACTATCGTGATACAAAGGGAAATTGGTATCATATGTAAGTGGTTCATTCGATCGCAAAGTAATCATAGAAATATGTGGGAGCCATATGAATTTCCAGATTCCTCTATTGGTTATTGATCGGAGAAGTGTCTCGATCATGTCCGCATAATTCACGAACCGTAGGGAGACACACTTAAGGATTCGATGTTGTTTAGTAGATATGGGATGTTAGTAGGGATACCGAATGTTGTTCGGAGTCTCGGATGGGATCAGGGACATCACAAGGAGATCCGGAATGGTCCGAAGAATAAGATTCATATAAGGGAAGTTCTATTTCGGAGTTCGAGAAAGTTTCCGATGATTTCATCGAAGAGGTTCTAGAAGGGTCTAGAAGGTTCACCGGTCCGGGAGGGGAATGGTACATGAATGTGTCATGGATATGTGGAATGATTGGATCATATCCTAGGTCACTTGGTGTTGGCATTTGCAAGAGAGAAATAAAGCTCTAAATTGAAAGTCAAACGGGAAGTTTGAAAAGTCAAATTGGAACAATGGTTTCCTAGTGGGAGAAGAAACAAGTCCTTCTCTCAATCCAACTTGGGTTTGGGTTTGGATTCAAACCCACCCCTCCCAAGGCTGCCCCCTCTCATAAATAGAGGGGGAGGGCTGCCCCAACACCACAAGAGCCAAGCCCTCCCCACACACACGCGCCGCTGCCGCCGTGCCCTAGCCGCCGCCCTAGCCGCCGCAGACACCTCCTCCTCCTCCCGGTCATCTAAACCCTAGATCTCCGGGAAACCCTAATCCACCATAAACTCGCACCGGCTTAGGCGAAGCCCTACCTGATCCTCCCTCTACTTCCGACACCACGCCGTCGTGCTGCCGGAATCGCGAGGGGAGAACTACAACCTCTGCTGCCGGCTAGAACAAGGGAGAATAAGGTCTTCATCGGGTACCGAACGTGTGACCGACTGCGGAAGTGCTGCCGGAACGCAGCGCCGGAAGGATCGTCTACGCGATCTTGAGATCGGCAAGTGTACGACTACATCACCCACGAGAATATGCTCTCATTAACCGCTTTGAAATCTTCGAGGGTGAGTGCTTCTATCGACTCGTTGCTACAATCTAGTAGATAGATCTTGGCTTGTTTGTGTGCATGCGATAGAATTTTTTTTGTTTTCCATGCTACGAACCCCTATAGTGGTATCAAAGTCATGTCTATATGTAGATCTGTTGCACGAGTAGAACACAATGGTCATTGTGGGCGGTGGTGCTTTTATTATCAATTGCTTTTGTGTACTTTGCATCTTGTGGTATGATGGGATGAAGCGGCCCGAGCTAACCTTACATGACATCGTTCATGAGACTTGCTCCACGCTCAACATGCAACTTGTATTGCATAAGTGGCTTTGCGGGTGTCTGTCTCTCCCATCATAGTATAGATTCAATTTACAACGGGCACTTGATAGTTCAAGCATCAACGTTGTGGTTCTTGTTTGTAAGTTAGAACGACACTTATTGAAAGCCCCAAACCACGTAAAATATGCAAAGAAAATTAGAGGCGTCTAACTTTGTTTTGCAGGGGTGTGTTGTGATGTGATATGGCCATGATTGTGATTATATATGATGTATGCAATGTTCCTTATTGTAAGATGGAAACCGGCAGGAGCCATATGGTTGTATTTTAAATTCAGTAAAGACCTGCGTGTCTATTCAAAGTAGTTGTAATAGTTGAAGCTGGTGGATGACAACCATGAAACGGCGCCATTGACCTTGACGCCATACCGGTGATGATGGAGATCATGTTCATGCTTGAAGATGGAGATCGGAAGCATAAGAAGAAAGGCCATATCATATCACATATTATGAATTGCATGTGATGTTAATCCATGTATGCATCTTGTATTGCTTAGTTCACGACCGTAGAATTATAAGATGATCCCTCAAGCACACAATTTCAAGTTTTAAAGTGTTCATCCTTAGTAAGCACCGTTGCTAAAGATCGTTGTTTCGAAGCACCACGTGATGATCGGGTGTGTTAGATTCTGCGAGTGTATACAACATGAGCAAGCCAGATTTGCTCATGCGGAAGCTAAGGTTTGATCTCGACGAGCCTAGCATGTACAGACATGGTCTCGGAACACGGATCACCGAAACGTAAAGCATGAGTCATATAGTATATATGATGAACATATTGATTGTTTGCCATTGAAGCTACATCAACTCTCGTGATGATCGGTTTTGATGTGGTGAATTTGGTTCGTGTGATCACTAAAACAATTTGAGGGATATTGTTTTGAGTGGGAGTTCACCTAGATTAATTTAACTATTAATTAGAACTCAATTTTTCATAAACTTAGTCTAAATTATTGCAAATGTGTTGTAGATCAATGGCGGCCCCTACCATCAATTTTAATGCGTTCCTAGAGAAAGAAAAGTTGAAAAACAATGGAAGCAACTTCGCGGATTGGTTCTGCAATTTGAGGATTGTCCTCAATGCTGGTAATTTGACCTATGTGTTGGATGCACTGCTGGGTGACCCGCTTGCAGCTAATTCCACCGATGAGGTAAAGAATGTTTTCCTCGCTCGGAAGAATCAGTACTCCACTGTAGAGGTCCCAACCTTTAATAAGGTAGAGATCCCTGTGTTTACAATGCTAGTCCCTGGATCAATAGCTAGCATCCACAGTTAAGATGTAATATCAAGAAACAAAGGTCATAATACAACTTTATAACCAGGAATAAACATAATTTATTACATCTTACATAGCTCATTTGGCTATCTCATTACAATGCAGCAGAATATAACAATAACATGGGGTCCTTCATCTTCAAAGTGCCACAGGCAGACATGTTGGTTGTAGACTTGTAATCCTAATCATTAAACTTCACTAATATCAAACAAACCTGCAACAATACAAGTTACAGCCACAAGGGTCAATACATTTGAATTGTATTGGCAAGTTTCACTACTATATAGAAATAAGTGGATCCTATCATTTCATGCATATTTGGCTAAGTAGGGTTTTAGGCTCATTTGCAGAAAGCAGTATAATTTATCCTATCTTTTCAAAATAGTTTTGATCTTTTGTCAAATCTTTCTGAACTCCTTGGAAACCTCCAAGTGCTTCAAGTCTCTTGTTGTCACTTTCAAGTTTTACTTTTAGAAATTGGAATGTCGAGATTTCCCATAGCTTCAGGCCTTAGTTGCTCAGTATTGTCCATAACCGGGGACACGGCTAAGTACTTAGATTTTTATCTTCTGTAGAAGTGTCACATCCCAAGATTTTCCAAATCTTGTAATGTGAAAAACAAATGAATAAAATAAAACTTTGTTGATTTTCAGGGTGAGAAGAAACTTTTTGAATCCAATTGGAAACCTTCAAACCTATTTGGATTAAATAAATCCTAAAAGGATTTTAAAAGATAAACATTTAATAAAGGAAAATAAAATATTTTGGAATTACTATTTTGGATCTTTTAAATAAAAGGATTTGGTTTTCAAATGAAATAGAAGTTTTATAAATAAGGATTATTTTATAAGCCAAATTAAACCTTGGCCAAGCTTTTGAAATAAAACATTTTGTTTTTGATAAAATTATTAAAGGTTTATTTGAATAAAAATAATAAGGATTTAATATCCAAGTTTTATTAAATAAAAGATTTGCTATTTCCAAATCATCAAAACTTGTTTATTTGTTTCAAATAAGTTTTCCAAATATTTTATATTCTTAAATAAAACCTACTGTTTTAGTTTTTGAAAATATTTAGTTTTCAAAATGGAGTTTGGAATAAAAACAAAATCTATTTGATTTATTAAACAAGGTCTATTTATTTAATTAATAATGGACCCTAAAATAAAATTATTATTTTGGTTTTGGAATTTTGGTTTATGTTACTGAACAGAACCAATTTCAAAATTACAAAGTATGGTGATTGTTTGAATTGATTTGAGTGTTGTTTGTTTGTTTGAATTTCAAAACAGAAATTGGAATTAGAAAAAGAAAAAGGTTCAGGAAAGGAAAAAATTAGAACTAGACCCAGCCCAACCGGCCAAGCCCACAAGCCCAGCAAACAGCCCAGCTCCCCCTTCCCGAAGAAAACGCTTCACACCTGGCAACTGAGCCACTAAGCCAATGACTGGTGGACCTCTTCTCCCTCTCACTCTCTCACTGCCAGGTAGACCCCACCCCCTCCTGCTCATCGTCCCCATCCGCGACGACCTCTTCTCCCTCCCCTCGTCGCCGTTTTGTAACATCCCTAAAATCATGATTTTAAAGCTTGCATATCGTTCATTCATGCATATAGGTTTGAGATCAAATTTCAAACTCATTTCAGTAAACAGAAGCACATGGTGCTATGATTTTATGTGGACAGATTTAATTCAAATGGCCATCACCATTTGAAAGTTTGAAAGTTTAGGAACTTGTTTGCTTGCTTTCATTGTTGAAAAGATTGTGTGTGGAATTTAGACCAAAATTTTCAACTTAGAAATAGATTCAAAAACCCCCTTTTTAAACTTTTGCAAACCAGATGCAAAGTCCCTGATTATTTCTATACTCCAAGCTTGTCCAAGCCTAGGCAGAGTAACCACATGCTTAATACCTATTTTAGAGACTACTGCACCCTGCAAAAACCCCCAGAAAATTTTGAATTCAAAAAGAGTTTGAATTCATATCAAAACTATTCCTGAAAATCGATTTAGAAAAGGAAAAGGAATAAACAAAAGAAAAGGGCCGCGCGCCAGGAATCCAGCCCAGCATCGGAGAAGGCCCAGTTAGCCCACCCGGGAGTTTTCTTTTCTTTCCACACGCGCGAGCGCACTCCTTCAGTCACTGACAGCTAGTCCCCACGCCCCCTCTGTTTATTTCACTGACCAGCGGGCCCCGTCCACGTCAGCTTCGTCTTCCCCCTGATTCCGCGCACGACCTCCGCCGCTGGCCGTTGCAGCACTGATTCCGCGAGCTTAATTAGCATTGATGCGACGAGCGTTTCCTGTCGAGCCTCTGGCTATAAGATCCCCACATCCTCACGACCATTTTCCCCCAATCAATTTTGCCTTCACGCCACCAGGCTACCCACGACTCGCACGACTCCGCCGCTGTTCCGACGACTGCGTCGGCGAATTCCGGTGAGCCTCGTGTTCCCCTCGATCTCTAGCTCATGCTATCTTGTTCAGTGAGTTTCTGTGCACCTACTAACACACCCCATTTGCCTCCGCATGAACCATAGCTCCAGCAACGTCGACGACTGGTCGCCACCGTCTTCGGTTTCAACTCCGACGACCTCCAGTGGTAAGTCCAGACCGCCCCAAGCTTTCTCCTTCACACACACATCTCCTCCATGATCTCCTGCATCTGACCACGCCCTTTGTTTGCCTCCTAGTGATCGACAACCTCGCCAACGATGACGACTGACCGTGCCGACGTCTGTCTCTACTCTGACGAGCAATCATCGCCGTATCTGCGCGCCCCTTGACAAACCAGAGCCACCTCGAGCTTCAGCACGCCACCGCGGTCCTGGTAAGCGCCTTCTTGCTTCCCCGGACGACCTAGAGCGCCGGCGCCACCGTAGTCAGACGCGCCGCCGCCGGTCAACGCCGCTAGCGCCGCCCGTTTCTGGTTAATAGATTGTAGCCGTTAGATCTGGATCCTACGCGTAGAAACAGTTCACTTAATGAAGGGGTATGAACAGATCTGAGCCGCGCAACGTTAGTTAGATCCAACGGCGCAGGAGGGTGATCCGGTGCGAACCGGTACGCACCAGTTATAACGCGACGCGTGTCTAGGGTTAGTTCAAAAACAGAATTCAAAATCATATTTGGATCAAATTTTCAATTGGCTATAACTTTTGATTCCCACGTTGGTTTTTTGCAAACTTTATACCGTTGGATTCAGTGAGTCAAGACCTTTCTGAATATGCAATGTGTTTAACAAATAGTAACAGTTAAAATGACTTTGTAGGCAGAAACATGTTTAAGGCTATTTTGAGTATAGATTTAGTTTTATAATTTGTATTAGTGCCAAATAAGTTGGATTGGCAAACTTTGTGTCTTGTTATGTTTCTGTATCATGCAATTGCTTGGTAGGGTTTTCAAAAATCATCACTTAGTAAATCTTGCATGCATGCATTCATAATTATGTTTGTATTTAAATTGTGTGTAATTGTGTGCTACAAATTTTGTGTAGATTTTGCTAGTGATTGTGACTGTGAAGAGTGCTATTCTCCCCATTACCAGGGCAAGTGATATTTCATGAATATTTCATTCCTATATTTGTACTAGCATTAGATATTTTGCTAAGTCTTGCATGCTACTCTTGCCAAATAAAAGATTGGGAAATCCTATGTAGTTTAGAATGGTAGAATTGCTAGGAAATTTTCCTAAGTTAAGTTACCATGCCATGCTTAGCCTAGCTATTAGCAAACAAGGGTTGGTATAATCTATTCATGCTTTATTGACTATATTTCTAAGTCATGAGACTTATGTTTTCCTAATAAAACCACTAAGTCAATAAACCTCCTGGGTGGAATGGAAAGATTGGTTTATGTTGAGTGGTTACACAAGGCCATGGACTTGGCTTGTGTATCTCACTTGTGGTATGCCACCCAGGCACAAAGGGATTTGGAGGCCAAGTGTTGAGAAAGCTTACAGTGCAGCCACTTGGCAATATGGGCTCTGCCTTGATCATATAGGTTGCTAGAACTTAGTCACTTGGACAGAAGGTGGTAGTGGGAATGATAGGTTGGAGCGCGTCCATTTGACTAAGGAAAGGCTTCTGAAAGGTCCTGTCTTGGGAAACCAAGTCTGGTGGGGAAAGTGCACAACCTCTGCAGATGGAAAACCTAAGTACTTAGCCAAGTCCATGGAAATGGACAAATTGAGCATCAAGACATGGAAGCTACAAGAATATCATCACTCCAACTTCTAAGTAAAACTTGTGGGTGAACAAGGGTAAGGACCCCAATGTCTATTGGTGGTATCTTGGGAAAAGTTTTGTCAAAGAAAACTTAGTGATTTCAACTAATAGGAAAAACCTATTTTGAGCAAAGCAAGCCAAGCTACACCTAGCCAAAATGCATATAGTAGTATAGTCCACTTAAAATAAATTAAGGTATCACTCGCCAATACTATTCCAAAGTATTGACCCTCTGTGGCTGTAACTTGTGATGTTGCAGGTTACTCCGATGATGAGTAGGAGTCATGAGTATACACTCAACATGCTTGCCTGTGGCACATGAAGATGAAGACTTATGTTTATTTACTTATTCCTTAAACTCTTGTATTAGGCCTATGGCCCTGAGTTGTAAAAGACTATGTTTTATCTCTGGAATGAATGTAATAAACGACCTTTGTATCTGTGTACTTCATCTTAAACTGTGGATGCTAGCATTGATCCAGGGACTAGCATTGCAATCACAGGGATCCTTTTCCTTTACAAAGGAGGGGTCTAACACGTTTCCTGCAGTGATTCCGCGGCTTCAATTCGCCATAATGCCACGCCTTAACCTCGCTACGACCATGTCCTATTAAACGCCTGAGTCTTCTCCTCCCTTCCCCTCTGTCGCCCCACCTCGACACGCCCCCAGGCTACCGAATTTTGCTCAATACCACCCTCTGCTCCGACGAGGTCTGGTGCCGATTCCGACGACTCAGTGCCGCCCCTTGTCGCATTGACCACGCACACATACTCCCCACCTCCTGACGCATCTGTCCGTGCCCCTCGTTCAACTGCGGGCTCCCCAGAACGTCGACTCCGACAAGCTCCGAGCGCCGCCGCACCTGTTTTCTTCTCCGGCGAAGTCCCCTGGTAAGAACAGACCGCCCCTTCACCTCTCGTTCACACACACAGCCTTGCCTTGATCCTGCGCATCTAACCGTGTCTCCCTTTTCCCTCGGGGTGAACCATAGCACCATCCTCGACAACGACTGAGCGTGGCCGAGGCGCAGCTACACTCCGGCGAGAGATTAAGCCCACTCCAGTGCGCCCCTCCGTCTGCAACCAGCACGTTGAGCTTCACCACATCCTTGCGACCTCGGTGAGCACTTCCCCTCCCCTCCTTGCTTCCTGTAACCGCCGTAGCGCCACCGCCTGGCCGTGCGCCGCCGCTAGCCACCGTCGGCGCCACTCGTGTTTGGTCAAGCAAACCAGCGCCGTAGGATCGTGATCTGACGCACACGATAGATCCACTTAACAGCGAATGGGTATGCAGCCAGTGCCGTGCGATGCACTTGATCTAACGGCCTACAACACGCGATCCACCCGAATCGGTACCAGCCAGTGACGTTGCGACGCGTGGCCAGTTCTTATTTAAAACAGAAGTTTGAATCTGTTTAGAATGTGATTTTGAAACTCTTGTAACTTTTGATCCACACGTCCAAAAATTGCAAACTTTATATCGTTGGAATCAGTGGAACAAACCCTAGCCAACCATGCCTTTTGTTTAGTAAATAGTATCTGTTAGATTGTTTGTTTTTGCAGAAACATTTGTATGCTTGTTTAGATTAGAAAAATTGTTCAAAAATGTTTTTAGGGTTAAAACCTTTGCAAAATGGTTTGTTTGGTACTTATTGACCCTAGGAACCAACCCATGGTTTTGAAAATGGATTTGGTAAAGTTTAGGATGGATTAATTGATTTAGTCCATTTCTAGCTAAATAAAATTATTGGTTTTGTTATGAAAATGGTTTTGGAGTAAAAACTTTGGGAAAATGTTTTGGACCAAACCTACTGACCCTAAAACACCAAGTTTTGAGAAACAACAACTTATTTGGTGAAAGACATGAAGTTTTGTTTTGATAAAAACATTTTTCACCACATAAAATGATGAATGGATTTAAAAATGGTTTATGGATAAAACCCTTTTGCAAATGACTTGGCCACCTTGGAAAATGTCCACCTTGAGCCTTACAAAGTTTAGAAACCTAGTGGAGACCATCTTTGCAAATAAAACTAACTCTTGCATGCTCCCATGCATGACTTAGTTTCTCTTGTTTTATGTGTGTGAAATTGTTTGATTGATTATTGGTTTGGGATGCTAGTTGATTTTGTGTTTGCTTGATTGATTGTAGTGAAGTTAGAAAGTGTGAGACTAGCAAGATCAAGAAGTGAACCTCCATTCCCTACCAAAAAAAAGGCAAGTTACACTATCATCTTAAGTCCTATTATTTTCATTATACTTAGTCGATTTTGAAACATGCATGAAAAGAATTTCTATACTTATGCTATGCTAAATCCTAATAGGATACCCTACATTCCTTAGTGAAAACAATGTAGTTGTTACATGCTTAGCCATGCTATATTTTGAAAAGAGTTACAGGTTGAGATTTTACAAAGTTGAGAAAAGACTTGTGATTTTATATAATAAAACAAGGACTCAATGAACCACCTAGGTGGACAAGGATACTTTAAGTTTTGGAGAAGGTGGCAACAAAAGGAACCATGTCTATGGCAATCTCTTTGTGTTGTGCTCCAAAAAGAAATCCACCTAGGAAACTTATAGATTGAACATGTTTCTCCAATTGTGGCTTTCGTGTACAACCACATGCTATTATGGCTCTGGCTTAGTCCACTACATTGGGAAGACCCATGCATTGTCTTCAGTTTACTGGACATGGGGACCTGGAATCCTACATGGGTACTGAAGACAAGCTAGCAATGGTGTATGGGAGGACCTTTTGGAAAGACTTCGTCACATTCTCAATCTGCCAGTACTCCATCTTGGTGAGCACTAATCCAGTGGCCACTGGTGGCAACAAGATGGGATTGTGACATGTGGGTAAAGTGTACTACTTTTGCAGAAGATAATAAAATCTAAGTACTTAGCCGGGTCCCCTGTTATGGACAATACTGAGCAACTAAAGTTTGAAGCTATGGGAAATCTCGACATTCCAACTTATAAAATAAAAACTTGAACACTTGGGGGTACCAAGGTGCTCAAGAGATTTTGTTTAAGGCTTAATGCACTTGGGGTTACCAAGGAGCTCAAGAGATTTTGTTTAAGGCTTGATGCACTTGGGGTTACCAAGGTGCTCAAGAGATTTTGTTTAAGGCTTGATGCACTTGGGGTTACCAAGGTGCTCAAGAGATTTTGTTTAAGGCTTGATGCACTTGGGGTTACCAAGGAGCTCAAGAGATTTTGATAATAACTTAAACACTTGGGCTTTACTAAGAAGTTTTTCAAAGATTTGACAAGAGATCAAAACCATTTCTGAAAAGATAGGATAAATTATTGTTTGCTACAAATAAGCCTAAAACCCTACTTAGCCAAAGATGCATGTAATGATAGGATCCACTCATATCTACATAGTAGTGAACTTGCCAATACAATTCAAATGTATTGACCCTTGTGGTTGTAACTTGTAATGTTGCAGGTTTGGTTGCTTTTAGTGAAGATTGATTGATTAGGATTACAAAGTCTACAACCAACATGTCTGCCTGTGGCACTTTGAAGATGAAGGACCCATACTTATAGTTATTCCGCTGCAATGTAATGTAATAGCCAAATGAGCTATGTAAAGATGTAATAAAGTTATGTTATTCCTGGTTATAAAGTTATATTATGACCTTTGTTTCTTGATATTACATCTTAACTGTGGATGCTAGCTATTCATCCAGGGACTAGCATTGTAAACACAGGGGACACACCCTCTAGAGATGGTATCAGAGCATTGTGTTGCCTGTAGGATTTGTAAACTTAGGGTTGGGCAAAAACCCTTAGAAAAATAGGAGTTGTATTTGTGCCAAAACTTATTACAAACAATCTTGTAAACTCTTTCCTCAACCATTTTGGTTTCAACTCTACATCTCTTCTACTTCAACTTGATGGAAAAACCTACCCCATGACCAAAGACTTCACCATGAGCAAAGGACTTCATCGACATCTTCAACTCTAATGACTTCAACATCACTCTAATGACTTCAACATCTTCAGCATATTCACCAAGGACCTCCAACTTGGATACCACTAAGGACTACAAGATGGACAAGTAGATCTTACTCAAGATATGGAGACTAAGGGAATGCAAAAATTTAAAGGAACCATCAACACCTTTGAAGTTTGTGACCAAGAATTTTCCTCAAGGAAACCATGATTTCATGCAAGAAGAACCCACCAAGAAGGATGGGAAGATCACAAGTGACCCATATAGATGGACCACCATATTTTAGCTAAGTCAAAACCCACCAACTTATGTGGTGTAACAAAAATATTTTGTTGACAAAATATGTGCTTGAACTTTGTGGTTGAGTGAAAAGTTGATTGTGAATGCTTGCACATTGCGTGTGTGAATAGTGTGTGTGTGATTAGGATTATTTCCTTAGAAATATTTTGCCTATTCTAATCTTCCTCCAACCCCAAACAGATGACTACTCCAAGAGATTCCAACATCAAAGTTGATGACACCAATACCAACCAAGAGGATAGCATAAAAGAGCTCATAGCAACCCAACACCAGTTGAACCAAATGACAGCTCAGTTCATAGCCAACACTAGTGATAAAGATCCAGCCCTGCAAAAGTTTTTGGAAGACCAATCCCAACTGATGCTTAAGGTGACTGATCAAATGATCAACATGGAAGAAAACTATTCCAAAAGAGTTTGCGACAACAAGGATGACAGAAATATTATTCTAGATGGAGCCCCAGCTTGCATTATTTGTGGAGACAAGGATCATACTTCCAAGGAGCATGGAGATCAATGCCCCAACTGTGAAGAGAAACATCCTGTTGGACAATGTCCCACCTCCCAAGCTACTTGCTACTTGTGTGAAGGAAACAACCATGTCCCTATCCAATGTCCCATCTATTCCATTGTTGAACAAAGGAAACAAGGTGGAGTGCAACAAATGATTGCAAACCATCAAGAAGGATCCAAGTCTACCAAGAAGGTTGATGACAAAGGAAAAGGACCACTTATACCTCCAAGCAAAACAACCCAATTCAAAGGATCAAATAAGAGGAATGTGAGTTTTCTGAAGAGCAATAAAAGGTCCAAGAAACATGTAGACATTCCTACCTATCAGATAACATATGAGCAACATGAACTAGATGCACTCCTAGCTTTGGAGAAACCCAAAAAGCAAAAGAAGGACAAAAGCCATGTGCAATGTCATAAGTGTAAAGAAATGGAACACTATTCCAGTGAATGCCCAGAGAACCAGAAGAATAAGGAGATTGGCCAAGTATGGTGCAACAACTGCAAAGAGCTAGGCCATTATGTAGCAACTTGTCCACATGAACCACGTAAAGAACTCAAGGACATCAATTGTTTCAATTGCAAGAACCCAGGACATTATGCAAGCAACTGTCCAGAAAAGATGAAGAACAAGTTGAACAAGCCTATGGAGAAACTCAACCTTGGCCCATGAGTCAAGTATGGAAACCAAGGACACAATGCAAATGTTTGCCCAGAGAAGTTTTTCCCAAGATTCCAAGCAAGCCAACATGTAATTTAGATGGAAAATATTTTAAGGGTGGTAGTACCCTAGTTGTTTTGAGCCTACTTGTAACCCTAGCTTTCCCAAATCTCGGGACGAGATTTATTTTAAGGGTGGTAGCCTATCACATCCCAAGATTTTCCAAATCTTGTAATGTGAAAAACAAATGAATAAAATAAAACTTTGTTGATTTTCAGGGTGAGAAGAAACTTTTTTAATCCAATTGGAAACCTTCAAACCTATTTGGATTAAATAAATCCTAAAAGGATTTAAAAAGATCAAAATTTAATAAAGGAAAATAAAATATTTTGGAATTACTATTTTGGATCTTTTAAATAAAAGGATTTGGTTTTCAAATGAAATAGAAGTTTTATAAATAAGGATTGTTTTATAAGCCAAATTAAACCTTGGCCAAGCTTTTGAAATAAAACATTTTGTTTTGATAAAATCAGTAAAGGTTTATTTGAATAAAAATAATAAGGATTTAATATCCAAGTTTTATTAAATAAAAGATTTGCTATTTCCAAATCATCAAAACTTGTTTATTTGTTTCAAATAAGTTTTCCAAATATTTTATATTCTTAAATAAAACCTACTGTTTTGGTTTTTGAAAATATTTAGTTTTCAAAATGGAGTTTGGAATAAAAACAAAATCTATTTGATTTATTAAATAAGGTCTATTTATTTAATTAATAATGGACCCTAAAATAAAATTATTATTTTGGTTTTGGAATTTTGGTTTATGTTACTGAACAGAACCAATTTCAAAATTACAAAGTATGGTGATTATTTGAATTGATTTGAGTGTTGTTTGTTTGTTTGAATTTCAAAACAGAAATTGGAATTAGAAAAAGAAAAAGGTTCAGGAAAGGAAAAAAATAGAACCAGACCCAGCCCAGCCGGCCAAGCCCACAAGCCCAGCAAACAGCCCAGCTCCCCCTTCCCGAAGAAAACGCTTCGCACCTGGCAACTGACCCACTAAGCCAATGACTGGTGGACCTCTTCTCCCTCTCACTCTCTCACTGCCAGGTAGACCCCACCCCCTCCTGCTCATCGTCCCCACCCGCGACGACCTCTTCTCCCTCCCCTCGTCGCCGTTTCCTGCAGTGATTCCGCGACTTCAATTCGCCATAATGCCACGCCTTAACCTCGCTGCGACCACGTCCTATTAAACGCCTGAGTCTTCTCCTCCCTTCCCCTCTGTCGCCCCACCTCGACACGCCCCCAGGCTGCCGAATTTCGCTCAATACCACCCTCTGCTCTGACGAGGTCCGGTGCCGATTTCGACGACTCAGCGCCGCCCCTTGTCGCATTGACCACGCACACATACTCCCCACCTCCTGACGCATCTGTCTGTGCCCCTCGTTCAACTGCGGGCGCCCCAGAACGTCGATTCCGACAAGCTCCGAGCGCCGCCGCACCTGTTTTCTTCTCCGGCGAAGTCCCCTGGTAAGAACAGACCGCCCCTTCACCTCTCGTTCACACACACAGCCTTGCCTTGATCCTGCGCATCTAACCGCGTCTCCCTTTTCCCTCGGGGTGAACCATAGCACCATCCTCGACAACGACTGAGCGTGGCCGAGGCGCAGCTACACTCCGGCGAGAGATTAAGCCCACTCCAGTGCGCCCCTCCGTCTGCAACCAGCACGTTGAGCTTCACCACATCCTTGCGACCTCGGTGAGCACTTCCCCTCCCCTCCTTGCTTCCTGTAACCGCCGTAGCGCCACCGCCTGTCCGTGCGCCGCCGCTAGCCACCGTCGGCGCCACTCACGTTTGGTCAAGCAAACCAGCGCCGTAGGATCGTGATCTGACGCACACGATAGATCCACTTAACAACGAATAGGTACGCAGCCAGTGCCGTGCGATGCACTTGATCTAACGGCCTACAGCACGCGATCCACCCGAACCGGTACCAGCCAGTGATGTTGCGACGCGTGGCCAGTTCCTATTTAAAACAGAAGTTTGAATCTGTTTAGAATGTGATTTTGAAACTCTTGTAACTTTTGATCCACACGTCCAAAAATTGCAAACTTTATATCGTTGGAATCAGTGTAACAAACCCTAGCCAACCATTCCTTTTGTTTAGTAAATAGTATCGGTTAGATTGTTTGTTTTGGCAGAAACATTTGTATGCTTGTTTAGATTAGAAAAATTGTTCAAAAATGTTTTTAGGGTTAAAACCTTTGCAAAATGGTTTGTTGTGAACTTATTGACCCTAGGAACCAACCCATGGTTTTGAAAATGGATTTGGTAAAGTTTAGGATGGATTAATTGATTTAGTCCATTTCTAGCTAAATAAAATTATTGGTTTTGTTATGAAAATGGTTTTGGAGTAAAAACTTTGGGAAAATGTTTTGGACAAAACCTACTGACCCTAAAACACCAAGTTTTGAGAAACAACAACTTATTTGGTGAAAGACATAAAGTTTTGTTTTGATAAAAACATTTTTCACCACATAAAATGATGAATGGATTTAAAAATGGTTTATGGATAAAACCCTTTTGCAAATGACTTGGCCACCTTGGAAAATGTCCACCTTGAGCCTTACAAAGTTTAGAAACCTAGTGGAGACCATCTTTGCAAATAAAACTAACTCTTGCATGCTCCCATGCATGACTTAGTTTCTCTTGTTTTATGTTGTTTGATTGATTATTGGTTTGGGATGCTAGTTGATTTTGTGTTTGCTTGATTGATTGTAGTGAAGTTAGAAAGTGTGAGACTAGCAAGATCAAGAAGTGAACCTCCATTCCCTACCAAAAAAAGGCAAGTTACACTATCATCTTAAGTCCTATTATTTTCATTATACTTAGTGGATTTTGAAACATGCATGAAAAGAATTTCTATACTTATGATATGCTAAATCCTAATAGGATACCCTACATTCCTTAGTGAAAATAATGTAGTTGTTACATGCTTAGCCATGCTATATTTTGAAAAGAGTTACATGTTGAGATTTTACAAAGTTGAGAAAAGACTTGTGATTTTATATAATAAAACAAGGACTCAATGAACCACCTAGGTGGACAAGGATACTTTAAGTTTTGGAGAAGGTGGCAACAAAAGGAACCATGTCTATGGCAATCTCTTTGTGTTGTTCTCCAAAAAGAAATCCACCTAGGAAACTTAGAGATTGAACATGTTTCTCCAATTGTGGCTTTCGTGTACAACCACATGCTATTATGGCTCTGGCTTAGTCCACTACATTAGGAAGACACATGCATTGTCTTTAGTTTATTGGACATGGGGACCTGGAATCCTACATGGGTACTGAATACAAGCTAGCAATGGTGTATGGGAGGACCTTTTGGAAAGACTTCGTCACATTCTCAATCTGCCAGTACTCCATCTTGGTGAGCACTAATCCAGTGGCCACTGGTGACAACAAGATGGGATTGTGACATGTGGGTAAAGTGTACTACTTCTGTAGAAGATAATAAAATCTAAGTACTTAGCCGTATCCCCGGTTATGGACAATACTGAGCAACTAAAGTTTGAAGCTATGGGAAATCTCGACATTCCAACTTCTAAAATAAAGACTTGAACACTTGGGGGTACCAAGGTGCTCAAGAGATTTTGTTTAAGGCTTGATGCACTTGGGGTTACCAAGGAGCTCAAGAGATTTTGTTTAAGGCTTGATGCACTTGGGGTTACCAAGGTGCTCAAGAGATTTTGTTTAAGGCTTGATGCACTTGGGGTTACCAAGGTGCTCAAGAGATTTTGTTTAAGGCTTGATGCACTTGGGGTTACCAAGGAGCTCAAGAGATTTTGATAATAACTTAAACACTTGGGCTTTACCAAGAAGTTTTTCAAAGATTTGACAAGAGATCAAAACCATTTCTAAAAAGATAGGATAAATTATTATTTGCTGCAAATAAGCCTAAAAACCTACTTAGCCAAAGATGCATGTAATGATAGGATCCACTCATATCTACATAGTAGTGAACTTGCCAATACAATTCAAATGCATTGACCCTTGTGGCTGTAACTTGTAATGTTGCAGGTTTGGTTGCTTTTAGTGAAGATTGAATGATTAGGATTACAAAGTCTACAACCAACATGTCTGCCTGTGGCACTTGGAAGATGAAGGACCCATACTTATAGTTATTCCGCTGCAATGTAATGTAATAGCCAAATGAGCTATGTAAAGATGTAATAAAGTTATGTTATTCCTGGTTATAAAGTTATATTATGACCTTTGTTTCTTGATATTACATCTTAACTGTGGATGCTAGCTAATGATCCAGGGACTAGCATTGTAAACACAGGGGACACCACCTTATTAGAAAAGGTTGGGGACACGCCCTCTATAAGAAGTTGTACACTTTACCCACATGACACAATCTCATCTTGTTGCCACCAGTGGCCGCTGGATAAGTACTCACCAAGATGGAGTACTGGTAGATTGAGAATGTGACGAAGTCTTTCCATAGGAGTCCTCCCAATACACAATGCTAGCTTGTCTTCCAGGCACCAATGTAGGGTTTCAAGTTCCCTCATTCTAGTTAACCTGAAGAGGCCAATGCATGGGTCTTCCACTATGTAGTTGACTAAGCCAGTGCCCATTTAGCATGTGGCTGTACACGGAAGCCACTGTACGAGAAACATGTTCAATCTCTAAGTCCTTGGGTGGTTTTCTTCTAATGCACAACAAAAAGAGATTGCCATATAAACATGGTTCCTCTTGTTGCCACCTTTTCCAAAACTTGAGTATCCTTGTCCACCCAGGTGGTTCATTGAGTACTTGTTTTATTATATAAAACACAAGTCTTTTCAATACTTCTCATAATCTCAACATGTATCCCTTCTCAATATATAAAGCAGGGCTAAGCATATTACAACTACATTGTTTTCACTAAGGAATATATAGGGGTACCCTATTAGGATTTAGCTTAGCAAAATATAGTAGACCTCATCATGCATGTTTCAAAATCCACTAAGTGTAATGAAAATAGTAGGACTTGGATGATAGTGTCACTTGCCTTTTTGGTAGAGGATGTTGGTTCACTTCTTGATCTTGCTAATATCACACTCTTCTTACTTCACTACAAATCAATCAAGCAAACATAGATTTAACTAGCATTCCAACCAATATTCAATCAATTTAGCACACATAAAATAATAGAAACAAGGTCATGCATGCAAGCATGCAACAGATAGTTTTATTTGCAAAGGTGGTTTCTACTAGGCTCTATACATTGTAAGGTTCAAAGTGGTCATTTTCTAAAGTGTCAAACCCATTTGCAAAAGGGTTTTATCTATAAACTATTTTTAAATCAAACCATTATTTCATGTAGTGGAAAATGTTTTTAGCAAAGCAACAATTTTATTTTGTTCACCAAATAAGTTGTTAATTCACAAAGCTTGGTGTTTAGGGTCAGTAGGTTTGAATCAAAACATTTTCCAAAGGTTTTTCTCAAAAATCATTTCCATGTCAAAATCAATATTTTTATTTGACTAGAAATGAGCTAATTCAATTATTCAATCCTAATCTTCACAAAATACATTTTTAAATCCGTAAGTTGGTTCCTAGGGCCAGTAGGTTCACAGCCAACCATTTTGCAAAGATTTCATCTCCAAAATCATTTTAGAACAAATTTTATATCCTAAACATGCATACACCAGTTTCTGCAAAAACAAACATTTTACCAGAAGCTTTTTACTAAACAAAGTGCATGGTTGGCTAGGGCTTGTTTTTCTGAATCCATTGATATAAATTTGCAAATTTTGGACGTGTAGATTTAAAGTTATGCAATTTACAAGTTTGCATTTAAATCAGATTCTAAATTCTGTTTTAAACAGATCCAGTGCCACGCGGCGTGTTTCTACTGGCCGGTACCGGTTCGCACGGATCGGCCTCTGTGAGGCGTTGGATCTAAACAGATCGCGCGGCACAGATCAACTCGTACCCCTTCAGTAAGTGATATGTTACTATGCGTTGGATTGAAATCTAACGGTGCGGATTCATGCGACCAAATAGTGGCGGCGCTGCGCGACGACTGGCGGCGGCGACGCTCGGCTAGCGGTGCTGCGGCGGCTGCAGGAAGAGAGGGAGAGGGGAGAGGGCTCACCGTGCTCGCGCGGTCGAGGTGAAGCTCAAGGTGGCGTTGGCTTGGCGAGGGGCGCTCAGGGCTGCAGCCAATTCCTCGCCAGAGTAGCTGCGAGCGGCAGCTGGTTCTGTTTGATGACGGGGGCGAAATTGCGGTTCACCCCAAGGCAAAACAAAGGCGCGGTCAGATGCGTACAGTCCTGGGGATCTTAGGAATATCAATAGGGAGGCTCGGGGTGGTCGGCTCTTACCAGGAAAGCTCGTCGGAGGCGAGACAGAAGGCGGTGGCGAGTTGAGGTCGTCCTTGCCGACGCTAGGGAACGCGCGCGGGCGAGTGGAACACACGAGAAGGTATGCCTGGAGGTGGAGGACAAGCTTGTGTGCAGTGAAAGGCGAGGGGCGGCGAGGTATGGCCGGAATTCACTGGAGAAGCTCGTCGGAGCAGTGGCGGTGCAAGGGGAATTCAGGGCAGCCTATGGGCAGAGGGAAGGAGTTGTCTAGGGAAAACAGAGAGGGGAGAGGGGCGATTTAGCGGGCGTAGTCACTGCGAGGAATTAAGGCCGTCTTCAACGCGTATTCATCGCCGGAATTACTCGGCTGCAACGGTAGGGCGAGTTCACCGCGGGGAGGAAGAAGGTGACGTGGGCGTGGGGTCGTCTGGCAGTGAGAGAGAAAAGGGTGCGGTGGGGTCCTGCTGTCTGCGACTCTACGGGTGTGAGTTCGAGTGGAAAGCGATTCGCGCGTGGGGGTTTAATTGGGC
Source organism: Avena sativa (assembly GCA_916181665.1). Lineage (NCBI taxonomy): Eukaryota > Viridiplantae > Streptophyta > Magnoliopsida > Poales > Poaceae > Avena > Avena sativa. The sequence continues at coordinate 296,085,207 of OV702296.1, forward strand.
TGGAGCTGGGCTGCTGGGCCTGCTTAGTTGGGTTGCTGTTTGTTTCCTTTTTTTTGTACTGAATCTTTTTTCCTTTTCCATTTGATTTTCTGTTTTGAAATTTAATCCAACTATTCAAACAACAATTGAAATCAAACTTTTGCTAAAATTTGTATCCTTTTTAGTTCTATTTAACAACACAAATCAGAACCCAAAATAAATAATATTTTTACTCACTTAGGATCTATTTAATAACTAAATAAAATAGTCCTTAGTTATTAATTCATATAGGATTTGTTTTATTTAAAATCTCCATTTGAAACCTAAATAATATCAAAACCATTTCAGTAGGTTTTATTTGAAAATACAGAAGATTTGGAAAACTTGTTTAAAATAAAATATCAAGTTTTAGTGTTTATTTAAAATAGAAAAGCCTTTACTTTAAAATTGGGTATCAATAAACCCTCAGCATTTATTTAAATAAACCTTTACTCCTTTAATCAAGACAAAATATTTTATTTCCAAAAGCTTGGCCAAGATTTAATTTGGCTCTATAATAATTAAATAAGATAGTCCTTATTTATATTTCTACCTTTTCATTTGAAAACCAAATCTTTTTATTAAAAGATCCAAAAAATTGTAATTTCACTTATTTAAAATTTTCTTTATTAATTGTTTATCTTTTCAAATCCCTTTAGGATTTTGTTTGATCAAAAATAGGTTTGAAGGTTTCCAATTGGAATCAAAAGTTTCTTCTCACCCTGAAAATCAACAAAGTTTTATTTTATTCATTTATTTATCACATAACAAGATTTGGAAAATCTTGGGATGTGACATCCACAGTTCAGTGTGCTATCTTGTATGGTTTGGAATCGGAGCTTTAGAAAAGGTTTGGGAACCATGACCCACATGATATTGTCCGTGAACTCAAAATGATATTTGAGGCTCACGCGACAGTTGAGAGTTATGAGGCTTCTGAAAAGTTCTTTAACTGCAAGATGGAAGAGGGCAGCTCCGTCAGTGAGCACATGCTTAAGATGTCTGGGCACGCAAGTAAACTCCAAAGCTTGGGTATAGTGATTCCTAATGCTTTGGGGATTCACCGTGTCCTCCAATCGCTACCACCAAGTTACAAGAACTTTGTGATGAACAACAATATGCAAAACATGTAGAAGTCGTTGCCAGAACTCTTCTCCATGTTAAAGTCTGCAGAAGTGGAGATCAAGAAAGAGCACCAAGTGTTGTTGGTCAATAAGACCACCAAATTCAAGAAGCAAGGCAAGTCTAAGAACAAGGGAAACTTCAAGAAGGGCAGTAAGAAAGTTACCGCACCAGCGAAGAAGACCAAGGCTGGGCCTAAGCCTGATACTGAGTGTTTTGACTGCAAGGGAGAAGGTCACTGGAAGCGGAATTGCCCTAAGTACTTGGAGGATTTGAAGAACAACAACATCAAGAAGAAAGGTATATCCGATATACATGTTATTGATGTGTATCTCACTAGTACTCGTAGTAGTGCCTGGGTATTTGATACTGGTTCGGTTGATCATATTTGTAACTCGAAACAGGTACTGTAGAATAAACGGAAGCTAGCGAAGAACGAGGTGACGATGCGCGTTGGAAATGGATCAAAGGTTGATGTGATCGCGGTCGGCACGCTACCTCTTCATCTACCATCGGGATTAGTTTTATACTTAAATAATTGTTATTTGGTGCCTACGTTGAGCATGAACATTATATCTGGATCATGTTTATTGCGAGATGGTTACTTGTTTAAGTCCGAGAATAATGGTTGTTCGATTTATATGAGTAATATGTTTTATGCACATGCACCTTTGATAGATGGTCTATTCTTATTGAATCTCGATTGTGGAAATACACACATTAATAACATTGAAGCTAAACGTTTGAAATTGAGCGATAACTCGACCTATATGTGGCACTCTCATCTTGGTCATATTGGAGTGAAGCGTATGAACAAACTCCATTCCGATGGACTTCTTGAATCACTTGAAAGATGCGAAGCATGTCTGATGGGTAAAATGACTAAGACTCCATTTTCTGGTATGATGGAGCGAGCTACGGACTTATTGGAAATCATACATACCGATGTGTGTGGCCCAATGAGTGTAGCATCGTGCGGTGGTTATCGTTATGTTCTTACCTTCACGGATGACTTGAGTATATATGGGTATATCTATTTCATGAAACATAAGTCCAAAACTTTCGAGAAGTTTAAGGAATTTCAAATTGAGGTAGAGAATCAACGTAACAACAAGATTAAATTTCTACGATCTGATCATGGAGGTGAATATCTAAGTTACGAGTTTGGCGAGCATTTGAAGAAATGCGGAATACTTTCACAATTGACACCGCCGGGAACACCACAGCGTAATGGTGTGTCCGAACATCGTAATCGAACTCTCTTAGATATGGTTCGTTCTATGATGTCACTTACAGATTTACCGCTATCGTTTTGGGGTTATGCATTAGAAATAGCTGCATTCACTTTAAATATGGCACCATCTAAATCCGTTGAAACGACAGCGTATGAATTGTGGTTTGGGAAGAAACCTAAATTGTCGTTCCTTAAAGTTTGGGGTTGTGAAGCTTATGTAAAGAAGTTACAGCCAGACAAGCTTGAACCCAAAGCAGAAAAATGTGTCTTCATAGGATACCCGAAGGAAACTATTGGGTATACCTTCTATCATAGATCCGAGGGCAAAATCTTCATTGCCAAGAATGGATCCTTTCTAGAGAAGGAGTTTCTCTCGAAAGAAGTGACTGGAAGGAAAGTAGAACTCGACGAGGTTGTTGAACCTTCTCTCGAACTTGCGAGTAGCGCAGCACCGGAAGGGGTTCCTATGGCGCCTACACCAATAAGAGAGGAAGCTAATGATGTTGATCATGAACTTCGGTTGAAGTTACTACGGAACCTCGCAGGTCAACGAGAACTCGTACCACTCCTGATTGGTATGATCCCGTTATGAGTGTCATGTTGGTGGACAACACTGATGACCCTGCGACATATGAGGAAGCGATAATGATCCCAGATTCCAATAAATGGCAAGAGGCCATGAAATCCGAGATTGGATCCATGTACGAAAACAAAGTATGGACTTTGGTGGACTTACCGGATGGCTGGAAGGCTGTCGGGAATAAATGGATTTTCAAGAAGAAAACATATGTGATGGTAATGTTACTGTCTATAAAGCTCGACTTGTCGCAAAAGGGTTTTGACAAATTCAAGGAGTTGACTACGATGAGACTTTCGCAGCGAAGCTAAAGTCTGTGAGGATTATGTTAGCAATCGCTGCATATTATGATTATGAGATATGGCAGATGGATGTCAAAACGACTTTCCTCGATGGAGACATTGATGAAGAGTTGTATATGATGCAACCCAAAGGTTTTCTTGATCCTAAACATGCTAACAAGGTATGCAAACTTCAACAGTCCATATATGGATTGAAGCAAGCATCCTGAAGTTGGAATCAACGTTTTGATAAGGTAATCAAAAGTTTTGGTTTTGTACAAACTTATGGAGAAGCTTGTATTTACAAGAAAGTGAGTGGGAGCTCTATAGCATTCTTAATACTATATGTAGATGACATATTGTTGATTGGGAATGATGTAGACCTTCTTAATAGTATCAAGGATCATTTGAATAATGAAAGATCTTGGCGAAGCATCTTACATATTAGGCATAAATTGGGTTGTATTGCATGGAGGTACAAGTGGAAATTTTCCTTTGTCCTCATCCTTCTTGGTAGACTTGGCTCCCTCTTGATAGTTTGCAATCATTTGTTGCACTCCACCTTGTTTCCTTTGTTCAACTATGGAATAGATGGGGCATTGGATAGGGACATGATTATTCCCTTCACATAGGTAACAAGTAGCTTGAGAGGTGGGACATTGGCCCACTGGATGTTTCTCTTCACAGTTGGGGCATTGATCTCCATGCTCCTTGGAAGTGTGATCCTTGTCTCCACAAATATTGCAAGCTTGGGTTCCTTCTAGGATAACATCTTTGTCATCTTTGTTGTCACAAACTCCTTTGGAAGAGTTGCCTTCCATGTTGATCATTTGATCTGTCACCTTATGCAACATTTGGGCTTGGGTTTCCAAAAACCTTTGCATGGTTGGATCTTCCCCACTGGTGTTGGCTATGAATTGAGCTGTCATTTGGTTCAACTGGTTTTGGGTTGCTATAAGTTCTCTCATGTTGTCCTCTTGGTTGTTGTTGGTGTCATCAACCTTGATGTTGGAGTCTCTTGGAGTAGTCATCTGTTTGGGATGAATTGAGATTAGAATAGGCAAAATATTTCTAAGGAATCAATTCTAATCACACACATCACAATTCACTCAAGCAGGGTGCAAGCAATCACGACCAAATACTCAAACAACAAGTTTCAAGCATATTTTTAGGCAACCAAAAATATTTTTTGTTACCCCACTTAAGTTGGTGGGTTTGACTTAAACAAAATATGGTGGTCCATCTACATGGTTCACTTGTGATCTTTCCATCCTTCTTGGTTGATTCTTCTTGAATGAGATCTTTTATTCTTGAGAAAATCCTTGGTCACAAAACTTCAAAGGTGATCATGGTTCCTTCTAAGTTGTATTTCCTTAGTCTTCAAGTCTTGGGCAAGGTTTCTTGTCTCACTTGTAGTCCTTAGTGATATCCAAGGTTGAAGTCCTTGGTGAAAATGCTTAAGATGTTAAAGTCATTAGAGTTGAAGATGTTGAAGTCATTAGAGTTGAAGAAGTCCTTTGCATATGATGAAGTCTTTGGCCATGGGGTAGGCTTTATCCATCAAGTTGAAATTAGAAGAGATGTAGAATCAAAACCAAAATGGTTGAGGAAAGAGTTTACAAGATTGTTTGTAAATAAGTTTTGGAACAAATATAACTCCTATTTTTCTAAGGGGTTTTGTCCAGTCCAAGGTTTACAAATCCTATAGGCAACACAATGCTCTGATACCATCTATAGAGGTCCCAACCTTTAATAAGGTAGAGATCCCTGTGTTTACAATTCCAGTCCCTGGATCAATAGCTAGCATCCATAGTTAAGATGTAATATCAAGAAACAAAGGTCATAATACAACTTTATAACCAGGAATAAACATAATTTATTACATCTTACATAGCTCATTTGGCCATCTCATTACAATGCAGCAGAATATAACAATAGCATGGGGTCCTTCATCTTCAAAGTGCCACAGGCAGACATGTTGGTTGTAGACTTGTAATCCTAATCATTAAACTTCACTAATATCAAACAAACCTGCAACAATACAAGTTACAACCACAAGGGTCAATACATTTGAATTGTATTGGCAAGTTTCACTACTATATAGAAATAAGTGGATCCTATCATTTCATGCATATTTGGCTAAGTAGGGTTTTAGGCTCATTTGCAGAAAGCAGTATAATTTATCCTATCTTTTCAAAATAGTTTTGATCTTTTGTCAAATCTTTCTGAACTCCTTGGAAACCTCCAAGTGCTTCAAGTCTCTTGTTGTCACTTTCAAGTTTTACTTTTAGAAATTGGAATGTCGAGATTTCCCATAGCTTCAGGCCTTGGTTGCTCAATATTGTCCATAACCGGGGACACGGCTAAGTACTTAGATTTTTATCTTCTGCAGAAGTTGTACACTTTACCCACATGACACAATCTCATCTTGGTTCCACCAGTGGCCGCTGGATAAGTACTGACCAAGATGGAGTACTGGCAGATTGAGAATGTGACGAAGTCTTTCCATAGGATTCCTCCCAATACACAATGCTAGCTTGTCTTCCAGGCACCAATGTAGGGTTTCAAATTCCCTCATTCTAGTTAACCTGAAGAGGCCAATGCATGGGTCTTCCACTATGTAGTTGACTAAGTGTGGCATCCCGCAAAACCACTACTAGAAAATCGCGTTGTTTTTGTGCATTGCATCATCATGACCGCATGCTCATGTCATCATGCCACATTGCATTTGAGCATCGTCATCATCTTGCATCTGTTCGCATAAAACTATTTTTGAAAAGTCTGGTTTTGTTTTCTAAACGCCCCGTCTTTGTTCAAACGCAAAATCCGGGTCGCCGGAATATTTTGTTTTGTCTGATATCGGTTTGCAAAAGCCCGGTTTGAAATAAAGAAAATATTTAATTATTTTTAGTGGGGCAGTCGAACGGGCCGATTCGACCCGAACGACCACCCCCAGAATAAAAATCGGTCCAGCTTAGACCCCACCCCAAGTCTTTTCTTACCCCAGTCCTATCTATCCACCCTGCCTCCACCTCACCCCAACCAGTAGCAGCTCGCCACCTCACCCAGCCCCTCCCTTTGGCCATTCCTCTGCTGCCACCTCACCCCCTTTTCCCCCACTCTCTCTTCCCCCTGGCCCACACCCTCCCTGTCCAAACCGCACACAGCCCCATCCCCCTCCCCACGCGGTCAAACCCCCTCACCCCAGCCTGACCGCGGGCCCGCTCCCCCTGGCCCACCCCTGGCCCCGCGACCCCTCTCCCCCACCTCTCTCCTCCCTCACCCTCTCTCTGCGCCCCGCTCCCGCACCGAGCCACCGCCCTCCCCCGGCCTCTCCCCCGTCGCCCCTCAAGCACCTCCGTCGCCACCGCAAGCCCGCCGCCGGTCGACCCGCCCCGCCGGAGCCGCCCTCGACCCTCGGCCTCGCCCCGCGCTCGTCCCGGCACCCTCCTGCCGCCGCTGCCAGGGCCGCCCAGGCTCGATCCTCGTCGCCCCGCCTCCTCTGCCCCGCGCCGGCGCCGCCCTGCTCCGGCCCGTCTGCCTGCCGCCCGTGCCCGCCTCAGTCCGCCATCGTCTGTCCCAGAGCCCTTCTGCCGCGCTAGCTGTTTTTCCTCTGCCTTGCCGCGTGCGCAAGATGCAGGTACCACCAAGTTTGCTCGTGAACGCCTAACGGGTCTACATCGACAAGTTCGCCTATCGATGCCGCATGAACCCGAGGATGCCGGCAAGATCTCTAAGCTGATGTTTCGAGGGATGCACAGGGTAACACTCAAGACGCCAAGCCCTTCTTCCGAACCCGAACCCTGTCGAACCCCGAACCCCCGGAACCAGGATCTTCCGAACCCTAATGTGTGACCCTTTCTCGAACCCTATTTTTATAAATGCTAAACATAAACCCTGTTGCATATTAATCATTCATCTTGCATGCATACTTGTCCTGTGGTTTGGGGGCCTTATGCCGATTCACCATATAATTAAATATGGGGCCCATATGCGGGCAGATCTAGTCTCATATTGGCCTCATTTAAATTGATGTAGCGAACCGGTGCTATATTTTGCCATGTTAAGACAACATTTAAATTGCGGGGTAGATAAACAACTTGAACCATTTAATTAATTGTCGAGACCCCGGTTCCGCTTAATATGACCTAATTGCATCGCACCTTTGCCATGTCATACATCATTCATGCATCATGCCCGATCTTTTGCCGTAGTATTAAATATTGCATCCGGTGTTTATTTTAGTGTTTTGCTTCTTCGCGGATAAAGCGGTTGAGTTGATGTGAGCTTCGCCCCGATCTTCGGTTGAACCTTCGGCATGTTTTCAGGCGAGCATCTCCCCCTTTCTACCTATCTTACTTTTATAGTCTTTATTTCCTCCTCTTGATCTATTGCTATCTGTGTTGCGATGCTCTAGTTTCCGTACCCGTGATATCCCCTGCAGCCTTATATTGCCTTGGTCACATCCTATTACCTGTTGATTGGTAGATAGTTGGACTTGCGTGTCGTAGTCGCTCGCTCAAGTGCTGTTGCGTGTCGTCAAGTACCACAGTTGTTGGAGTATTGCCACAAGTTAATTGTTGGAGATGATCATGGCTTTACCTTTCGTTCACTTCAATTACTGTTTAACAACTAAAATTGAAGTAAGTAAGCAGAGGCATCGGTGGGTGATAGATAATGTTGGTTTCCGACCGCCCACTTGTGTCCCGTAGGACCCCGAGTTCTTGACACCTGTTCCGAGATCGAGCGCGCTAACCACAGGTGGGGAGATATGGGCCCCCCATTGATTAGTACCTGATTTCAAAGTATTGTACTGGGGGCCACAAACTAGTTTGAGGTTTTATTTACTATCCTGTACTTATGCCATGCTTTACTGCTTTATTTAAATTGTGCGATGGATAGCACACTGTACTGTTTAGGATCGGGACACGTTTTCGCGGTGTCGACAGTCCCAGTTTTGGGATTTGCTGTCGTTCACAGCCGTCTACCCAAACCCTAAGTCCGTCTCGGAGACCGGCCGACTTCGTTGCGGGTGTACTTAGTGGGGTGGCCCCCCGTGCTTGCTTTGGGTCTGGGAACGTCATGACTTAGGCCCCGCCGACATACCGATGGGTGTATGTTAACTGATCTGGCAAAAAGGGTCGAAGTGCTTGTGGATACTTTGGTGCACCCCTGCAGGGTTAAATCTTTTCGAGAAGCCGTGTCCGCGGTTATGGACGACGTGGAGCACAGTGCTTGATCATAGACAACTATAACTAAAGTTTACTGTCATAAATTGACTTGTATCCGATATGACTAGTAAGTATTGCAACTATAACGGAATGGCTAAATAAAAGTACCAACACTGTAGGGTTTTGGGTTATCTCATGCTAATCGTATCTGACTAGTAAGTGTTGCAACTACAACGGAATGGTTAACTAAAAGTGCCCACTGCTTAATTTATCAGGATGATTATCCATACTTGACTAGTAATTGCTGCAACGAGAACTGAATAAATAAAACTGCCAACGGTGTGAGTTCCTCGGTTGACTTCCTCGATTGGTCTCGAGGGGGAAACACCAGGATGGGTTTTGTTTGGTGTTAGTATCAGGTTGGATCCGGATAGGTCTTTCTTATCCCTCTCTGATAGCCGCCAGTTGTATCGAGTCTCTATAGGTGTTTAGCGCATGCTGCCGCTGCCGCTTTAGTCCACCATACCTATGTAGGCGAGGACCGCCGAATTCTAGCCTCGCCGTTTACTGGCCTCAGTACTGACGCTCCTCTTTTTCCTTTGCCCTTTGTCGGCACCCCTTTTGTTTAAGCAGGTTTTGAGATCGACGTCGTTAGCAGGGTTACCCTTCCGGCTTGGCCTGGGCAGGGTTATGGACGCCATTGGTTATTCTTTAGGGCTCTTAGCCCCATTTGCATCTTGTCCGTAGCTGGACGCTTCCTCGTTTTCAAGGTGATTTGGATCTTTGTATATTATACCTGTAATCTTGACTCATGGAGTCGTGTTGTAAATATATCTGTTCTGTGGGTCCCATCGAGGACTGTTGTGTAATGTTACTACTTCGTTTTCCACCCGCACGCAAGTGCCTGGTGGGCACCTTTGAATCGTTTCTATGCGGGTTTGGCGGGTTTCGCTAAAACTTGCATAGGGCCGATTCTGAGGGTGTTACAAAGTGGTATCAGAGCTCAGCAGTTGCGATACCCCACAAGTCCAGCCTGTAGGATAACCTAGCTAACGGCCGAAGTAGAGTGTCGAAACTATTTTGCAAAACCGGTTGGATAGTTCTGGTTAGGTCTGCTTTTACTCCTTACCCCTCTGCTATTCTCCTCTTACCTCTACGTGTTTTGAATCCGCTCTCGTCTCTTTCTTCGAGTCCAGGAATTCTCGTGGTTGGGTTTCCGTCGTACCTTCAGGGTTTCGCTTCCTCCTTTGGTAACGGTGTTGCTACATCTGGTCTTCATGCTATCAGAGGAATCCTTCATCTGTTGGATTTCTCTTTGTTCCTTCTCGTGCCTACCGGTGTTTTCCGACGCGGCGACATCATCTACGCCAGATCCGATGCAGAGTCTGCATCACCCCTTTGTTCCTGAACCTTGTTTGTCGAGATCTTCAGTCTGAATCCTGAGGGTTGGTTGCATAACCTATCTGTTCGTGTACAGAGTAATGCTTCGAGTGCGGGATGGAGTCGCGACCATACCACTACTCTTATCATTCGCTTTTGTACAATGAATGGTGGATCGATGCAACTTACTCCTTCCATGAAAGTTAGAGGTGGCCTTACCTTTAACTTCGTCCGTTGTTTATCCGGAGTGTTCTCTTGACGAACAGGATCAACGACATCTTGTTGGTGGTGTCGCCGTTTTCAAGACGAAGAAAGCATCCTTGTTAGTGGTGTCGCGAGGATCTACACGATGCGAGAAGATTCAGATCGCCGACCTTCCTTCCGGTACCATGAGGCGGATCTCGAGGGCGAGATCCATTGTTAGTGGTGTCGAATTGTGGCATCCCGCAAAACCACTACTAGAAAATCGCGTTGTTTTTGTGCATTGCATCATCATGACCGCATGCTCATGTCATCATGCCACATTGCATTTGAGCATCGTCATCATCTTGCATCTGTTCGCATAAAACTATTTTTGAAAAGTCTGGTTTTGTTTTCTAAACGCCCCGTCTTTGTTCAAACGCAAAATCCGGGTCGCCGGAATATTTTGTTTTGTCTGATATCGGTTTGCAAAAGCCCGGTTTGAAATAAAGAAAATATTTAATTATTTTTAGTGGGGCAGTCGAACGGGCCGATTCGACCCGAACGACCACCCCCAGAATAAAAATCGGTCCAGCTTAGACCCCACCCCAAGTCTTTTCTTACCCCAGTCCTATCTATCCACCCTGCCTCCACCTCACCCCAACCAGTAGCAGCTCGCCACCTCACCCAGCCCCTCCCTTTGGCCATTCCTCTGCTGCCACCTCACCCCCTTTTCCCCCACTCTCTCTTCCCCCTGGCCCACACCCTCCCTGTCCAAACCGCACACAGCCCCAGCCCCCTCCCCACGCGGTCAAACCCCCTCACCCCAGCCTGACCGCGGGCCCGCTCCCCCTGGCCCACCCCCTGGCCCCGCGACCCCTCTCCCCCACCTCTCTCCTCCCTCACCCTCTCTCTGCGCCCCGCTCCCGCACCGAGCCACCGCCCTCCCCCGGCCTCTCCCCCATCGCCCCTCAAGCACCTCCGTCGCCACCGCAAGCCCGCCGCCGGTCGACCCGCCCCGCCGGAGCCGCCCTCGACCCTCGGCCTCGCCCCGCGCTCGTCCCGGCACCCTCCTGCCGCCGCCAGGGCCGCCCAGGCTCGATCCTCGTCGCCCTGCCTCCTCTGCCCCGCGCCGGCGCCGCCCTGCTCCAGCCCGTCTGCCTGCCGCCCGTGCCCGCCTCAGTCCGCCATCGTCTGTCCCAGAGCCCTTCTGCCGCGCTAGTTGTTTTTCCTCTGCCTTGCCGCGTGCGCAAGATGCAGGTACCACCAAGTTTGCTCGTGAACGCCTAACGGGTCTACATCGACAAGTTCGCCTATCGATGCCGCATGAACCCGAGGATGCCGGCAAGATCTCTAAGCTGATGTTTCGAGGGATGCACAGGGTAACACTCAAGACGCCAAGCCCTTCTTCCGAACCCGAACCCTATCGAACCCCGAACCCTCGGAACCAGGATCTTCCGAACCCTAATGTGTGACCCTTTCTCGAACCCTATTTTTATAAATGCTAAACATAAACCCTGTTGCATATTAATCATTCATCTTGCATGCATACTTGTCCTGTGGTTTGGGGGCCTTATGCCGATTCACCATATAATTAAATATGGGGCCCATATGCGGGCAGATCTAGTCTCATATTGGCCTCATTTAAATTGATGTAGCGAACCGGTGCTATATTTTGCCATGTTAAGACAACATTTAAATTGCGGGGTAGATAAACAACTTGAACCATTTAATTAATTGTCGGGACCCCGGTTCCGCTTAATATGACCTAATTGCATCGCACCTTTGCCATGTCATACATCATTCATGCATCATGCCCGATCTTTTGCCGTAGTATTAAATATTGCATCCGGTGTTTATTTTAGTGTTTTGCTTCTTCGCGGATAAAGCGGTTGAGTTGATGTGAGCTTCGCCCCGATCTTCGGTTGAACCTTCGGCATGTTTTCAGGCGAGCATCTCCCCCTTTCTACCTATCTTACTTTTATAGTCTTTATTTCCTCCTCTTGATCTATTGCTATCTGTGTTGCGATGCTCTAGTTTCCGTACCCGTGATATCCCCTGCAGCCTTATATTGCCTTGGTCACATCCTATTACCTGTTGATTGGTAGATAGTTGGACTTGCGTGTCGTAGTCGCTCGCTCAAGTGCTGTTGCGTGTCGTCAAGTACCACAGTTGTTGGAGTATTGCCGCAAGTTAATTGTTGGAGATGATCATGGCTTTACCTTTCGTTCACTTCAATTACTGTTTAACAACTAAAATTGAAGTAAGTAAGCAGAGGCATCGGTGGGTGATAGATAATGTTGGTTTCCGACCGCCCACTTGTGTCCCGTAGGACCCCGAGTTCTTGACACCTGTTCCAAGATCGAGCGCGCTAACCACAGGTGGGGAGATATGGGCCCCCCATTGATTAGTACCTGATTTCAAAGTATTGTACTGGGGGCCACAAACTAGTTTGAGGTTTTATTTACTATCCTGTACTTATGCCATGCTTTACTGCTTTATTTAAATTGTGCGATGGATAGCACACTGTACTGTTTAGGATCGGGACACGTTTTCGCGGTGTCGACAGTCCCAGTTTTGGGATTTGCTGTCGTTCACAGCCGTCTACCCAAACCCTAAGTCCGTCTCGGAGACCGGCCGACTTCGTTGCGGGTGTACTTAGTGGGGTGGCCCCCCGTGCTTGCTTTGGGTCTGGGAACGTCATGACTTAGGCCCCGCCGACATACCGATGGGTGTATGTTAACTGATCTGGCAAAAAGGGTCGAAGTGCTTGTGGATACTTTGGTGCACCCCTGCAGGGTTAAATCTTTTCGAGAAGCCGTGTCCGCGGTTATGGACGACTTGGAGCACAGTGCTTGATCATAGACAACTATAACTAAAGTTTACTGTCATAAATTGACTTGTATCCGATATGACTAGTAAGTATTGCAACTATAACGGAATGGCTAAATAAAAGTACCAACACTGTTGGGTTTTGGGTTATCTCATGCTAATCGTATCTGACTAGTAAGTGTTGCAACTACAACGGAATGGTTAACTAAAAGTGCCCACTGCTTAATTTATCAGGATGATTATCCATACTTGACTAGTAATTGCTGCAACGAGAACTGAATAAATAAAACTGCCAACGGTGTGAGTTCCTCGGTTGACTTCCTCGATTGGTCTCGAGGGGGAAACACCAGGATGGGTTTTGTTTGGTGTTAGTATCAGGTTGGATCCGGATAGGTCTTTCTTATCCCTCTCTGATAGCCACCAGTTGTATCGAGTCTCTATAGGTGTTTAGCGCATGCTGCCGCTGCCGCTTCAGTCCACCATACCTATGTAGGCGAGGACCGCCGAATTCTAGCCTCGCCGTGTACTGGCCTCAGTACTGACGCTCCTCTTTTTCCTTTGCCCTTTGTCGGCACCCCTTTTGTTTAAGCAGGTTTTGAGATCGACGTCGTTAGCAGGGTTACCCTTCCGGCTTGGCCTGGGCAGGGTTATGGACGCCATTGGTTATTCTTCAGGGCTCTTAGCCCCATTTGCATCTTGTCCGTAGCTGGACGCTCCCTCGTTTTCAAGGTGATTTGGATCTTTGTATATTATACCTGTAATCTTGACTCATGGAGTCGTGTTGTAAATATATCTGTTCTGTGGGTCCCATCGAGGACTGTTGTGTAATGTTACTACTTCGTTTTCCACCCGCACGCAAGTGCCTGGTGGGCACCTTTGAATCGTTTCTATGCGGGTTTGGCGGGTTTCGCTAAAAATTGCATAGGGCCGATTCTGAGGGCGTTACACTAAGCCAGTGCCCATTTAGCATGTGGCTGTACACGGAAGCCATTGTACGAGAAACGTGTTCAATCTCTAAGTCCCTGGGTGGTTTTCTTCTAGTGCACAACAAAAAGAGATTGCCATATAAACATGGTTCCTCTTGTTGCCACCTTGTCCAAAACTTGAGTATCCTTGTCCACCCAGGTGGTTCATTGAGTACTTGTTTTATTATATAAAACACAAGTCTTTTCAATACTTCTCATAATCTCATCATGTATCCCTTCTCAATATATAAAGCAGGGCTAAGCATATTACAACTACATTGTTTTCACTAAGGAATATATAGGGGTACCCTATTAGGATTTAGCTTAGCAAAATATAGTAGACCTCATCATGCATGTTTCAAAATCCACTAAGTGTAATGAAAATAGTAGGACTTGGATGATAGTGTCACTTGCCTTTTTGGTAGAGGATGTTGGTTCACTTCTTGATCTTGCTAATATCACACTCTTCTAACTTCACTACAAATCAATCAAGCAAACATAGATTCAACTAGCATTCCAACCAATATTCAATCAATTTAGCACACATAAAATAATAGAAACAAGGTCATGCATGCAAGCATGCAAAAGATAGTTTTATTTGCAAAGGTGGTTTCTACTAGGCTCTATACATTGTAAGGTTCAAAGTGGTCATTTTCTAAAGTGTCAAACCCATTTGCAAAAGGGTTTTATCTATAAACCATTTTTAAATCAAACCATTATTTCATGTGGTGGAAAATGTTTTTAGCAAAGCAACAATTTTATTTTGTTCAACAAATAAGTTGTTACTTCACAAAGCTTGGTGTTTAGGGTCAGTAGGTTTGAATCAAAACATTTTCTAAAGGTTTTTCTCAAAAATCATTTCCATGTCAAAATCAATATTTTTATTTGACTAGAAATGAGCTAATTCAATTATTCAATCCTAATCTTCACAAAATACATTTTTAAATCCATAAGTTGGTTCCTAGGGCCAGTAGGTTCACAGCCAACCATTTTGCAAAGATTTCATCTCCAAAATCATTTTAGAACAAATTTTATATCCTAAACATGCATACATAAGTTTCTGCAAAAACAAACATTTTACCAGAAGCTTTTTACTAAACAAAGTGCATGGTTGGCTAGGGCTTGTTTTTCTGAATCCATTGATATAAAATCTGCAAATTTTGGACGTGTAGATTTAAAGTTATGCAATTTACAAGTTTGCATTTAAATCAGATTCTAAATTCTGTTTTAAACAGATCCAGTGCCACGCGGCGTGTTTCTACTGGCCGGTACCGGTTCGCACGGATCGGCCTCTGTGAGGCGTTGGATCTAAACAGATCGCGCGGCGCAGATCAACTCATACCCCTTCAGTAAGTGATATGTTACTACGCGTTGGATTGAAATCTAACGGTGCGGATTCATGCGACCAAATAGTGGCGGCACTGCGCGGCAACTGGCGGCGGCGACGCTCGGCTAGCGGTGCTACGGCGGCTGCAGGAAGAGAGGGAGAGGGGGAGAGGGCTCACCGTGCTCGCGCGGTCGAGGTGAAGCTCAAGGTGGCGTTGGCTTGGCGAGGGGCGCTCAGGGCTGCAGCCAATTCCTCGCCGGAGTAGCTGCGAGCGGCAGGTGGTTCTGTTTGATGACGGGGGCGACGTTGCGGTTCACCCCAAGGCAAAAAAAAGGCACGGTCAGATGCGTACAGTCCTGGGGATCTTAGGAATATCAATAGGGAGGCTCGGGGTGGTCGTCTCTTACCAGGAAAGCTCGTCGGAGGCGAGACAGAAGGCGGTGGCGAGTTGAGGTCGTCCTTGCCGATGCTAGGGAACGCGCGTGGGCGAGTGGAACACACGGGAAGGTATGCCTGGAGGTGGAGGACAAGCTTGTGTGCATTGGAAGGCGAGGGGCGGCGAGGTATGGCCGGAATTCACTGGAGAAGCTCGTCGGAGCAGTGGCGGTGCAAGGGGAATTCAGGGCAGCCTATGGGCAGAGGGAAGGAGTTGTCTGGGGGAAAAGACAGAGGGGAGAGGGGCGATTTAACGGGCGTAGTCACTTCAAGGAATTAAGGCCGTCTTCAATGCGTATTCATTGCCGGAATTACTCGGCTGCAACGGCAGGGCGAGTTCACCGCGGGGAGGAAGAAGGTGACGTGGCCGTGGGGTCATCTGGCAGTGAGAGAGAGAAGGGTGTGGTGGGGTCCTACTGTCTGCGACTCTGCGGGTGTGAGTTCGAGTGGAAAACGATTCGCACGTGGGGGTTTAATTGGGCTGGAGCTGGGCTACTGGGCCTGCTTAGTTGGGTTGCTGTTTGTTTCCTTTTTTTGTACTGAATCTTTTTTTCCTTTTCCATTTGATTTTCTGTTTTGAAATTTAATCCAACTATTCAAACAACAATTGAAATCAAACTTTTGCTAAAATTTGTATCCTTTTTAGTTCTATTTAACAACACAAATCAGAACCCAAAATAAATAATATTTTTACTCACTTAGGATCTATTTAATAACTAAATAAAATAGTCCTTAGTTATTAATTCATATAGGATTTGTTTTATTTAAAATCTCCATTTGAAACCTAAATAATATCAAAACCATTTCAATAGGTTTTATTTGAAAATACAGAACATTTGGAAAACTTGTTTAAAATAAAATATCAAGTTTTAGTGTTTATTTAAAATAGAAAAGCCTTTACTTTAAAATTGGGTATCAATAAACCCTCAGCATTTATTTAAATAAACCTTTACTCCTTTAATCAAGACAAAATATTTTATTTCCAAAAGCTTGGCCAAGATTTAATTTGGCTCTATAATAATTAAATAAGATAGTCCTTATTTATATTTCTACCTTTTCATTTGAAAACCAAATCTTTTTATTAAAAGATCCAAAAAATTGTAATTTCACTTATTTAAATTTTTCTTTATTAATTGTTTATCTTTTCAAATCCCTTTAGGATTTTGTTTGATCAAAAATATGTTTGAAGGTTTCCAATTGGAATCAAAAGTTTCTTCTCACCCTGAAAATCAACAAAGTTTTATTTTATTCATTTATTTATCACATAACAAGATTTGGAAAATCTTTGGATGTGGCATCCATAGTTCAGTGTGCTATCTTGTATGGTTTGGAATCGGAGCTTTAGAAAAGGTTTGAGAACCATGACCCACATGATATTGTCCGTGAACTCAAAATGATATTTGAGGCTCACGCGGCAGTTGAGAGTTATGAGGCTTCTGAAAAGTTCTTTAACTGCAAGATGGAAGAGGGCAACTCCGTTAGTGAGCACGTGCTTAAGATGTCTGGGCACGCAAGTAAACTCCAAAGCTTGGGTATAGTGATTCCTAATGCTTTGGGGATTCACCGTGTCCTCCAATCACTACCACCAAGTTACAAGAACTTTGTGATGAACAACAATATGCAAAACATGGAGAAGTCGTTGCCAGAACTCTTCTCCATGTTAAAGTCTGCAGAAGTGGAGATCAAGAAAGAGCACCAAGTATTGTTGGTCAATAAGACCACCAAATTCAAGAAGCAAGGCAAGTCTAAGAAAAAGGGAAACTTCAAGAAGGGCAGTAAGAAAGTTACCGCGCCAGCGAAGAAGACCAAGGCTGGGCCTAAGCCTGATACTGAGTGTTTTGACTGCAAGGGAGAAGGTCACTGGAAGCGGAATTGCCCTAAGTACTTGGAGGATTTGAAGAACAACAACATCAAGAAGAAAGGTATATCCGATATACATGTTATTAATGTGTATCTCACTAGTACTCGTAGTAGTGCCTGGGTATTTGATACTGGTTCGGTTGCTCATATTTGTAACTCGAAACAGGTACTGTAAAATAAACGGAAGCTAGCGAAGAACGAGGTGACAATGCGCGTTGGAAATGGATCAAAGGTTGATGTGATCGCGGTCGGCACGCTACCTCTTCTTCTACCATCGGGATTAGTTTTATACTTAAATAATTGTTATTTGGTGCCTACGTTGAGCATGAACATTATATCTAGATCATGTTTATTGCGAGATGGTTACTTGTTTAAGTACGAGAATAATGGTTGGTCGATTTATATGAGTAATATGTTTTATGCACATGCACCTTTGATAGATGGTCTATTCTTATTGAATCTCGATTGTGGAAATACACACATTAATAACATTGAAGCTAAACGTTTGAAATTGAGCGATAACTCGACCTATATGTGGCACTCTCGTCTTGGTCATATTGGAGTGAAGCGTATGAAGAAACTCCATTCCGATGGACTTCTTGAATCACCTGAAAGATGCAAAGCATGTCTGATGGGTAAAATGACTAAGACTCCATTTTCTGGTATGATGGAGCGAGCTACGGACTTATTGGAAATCATACATACCGATGTGTGTGGCCCAATGAGTGTAGCATCACGCGGTGGTTATCTTTATGTTCTTACCTTCACGGATGACTTGAGTAGATATGGGTATATCTATTTCATGAAACATAAGTCCAAAACTTTCGAGAAGTTTAAGGAATTTCAAATTGAGGTAGAGAATCAACGTAACAACAAGATTAAATTTCTACGATCTGATCATGGAGGTGAATATCTAAGTTACGAGTTTGGCAAGCATTTGAAGAAATGCGGAATACTTTCACAATTGACACCACCGGGAACACCACAGCGTAATGGTGTGTCCGAACATCGTAATCGAACTCTCTTAGATATGGTTCATTCTATGATGTCACTTACAGATTTACCGCTATCGTTTTGGGGTTATGCATTAGAAACAGCTGCATTCACTTTAAACATGGCACCATCTAAATCCGTTGAAATGACACCGTATGATATGTGGTTTGGGAAGAAACCTAAATTGTCGTTCCTTAAAGTTTGGGGTTGTGAAGCTTATGTAAAGAAGTTACAGCCAGACAAGCTTGAACCCGAAGCAGAAAAATGTGTCTTCATAGGATACCCGAAGGAAACTATTGGGTATACCTTCTATCATAGATCCGAGGGCAAAATCTTTGTTGCCAAGAATGGATCCTTTCTAGAGAAGGAGTTTCTCTCGAAAGAAGTGACTGGAAGGAAAGTAGAACTCGACGAGGTTGTTGAACCTTCTCTCGAACTTGCGAGTAGCACAGCACCGGAAGGGGTTCCTATGGCGCCTACACCAATAAGAGAGGAAGCTAATGATGTTGATCATGAACTTCGGTTGAAGTTACTACGGAACCTCGCAGGTCAACGAGAACTCGTACAACTCCTGATTGGTATGATCCCGTTATGAGTGTCATGTTGGTGGACAACACTGATGACCCTGCGACATATGAGGAAGCGATAATGAGCTCAGATTCCAATAAATGGCAAGAGGCCATGAAATCCGAGATTGGATCCATGTACGAAAACCAAGTATGGACTTTGGTGGACTTACCGGATGGCTGGAAGGCTGTCGGGAACAAATGGATTTTCAAGAAGAAAACATATGCTGATGGTAATGTTACTGTCTATAAAGCTCGACTTGTCGCAAAAGGGTTTTGACAAATTCAAGGAGTTGACTACGATGAGACTTTCGTAGCGAAGCTAAAGTCTGTGAGGATTATGTTAGCAATCACTGCATATTATGATTATGAGATATGGCAGATGGATGTCAAAACGGCTTTCCTCAATGGAGACATTGATGAAGAGTTGTATATGATGCAACCCAAAGGTTTTCTTGATCCTAAAGATGCTAACAAGGTATGCAAACTTCAACAGTCCATATATGGATTGAAGCAAGCATCCCGAAGTTGGAATCAACGTTTTGATAAGGTAATCAAAAGTTTTGGTTTTGTACAAACTTATGAAGAAGCTTGTATTTACAAGAAAGTGAGTGGGAGCTCTGTAGCATTCTTAATACTATATGTAGATGACATATTTTTGATTGGGAATGATGTAGACCTTCTTAATAGTATCAAGGATCATTTGAATAATAGTTTTTCAATGAAAGATCTTGGAGAAGCAGCTTACATATTAGGCATAAAGATTTATAGAGATAGATCGAGACGCCTAATATCATTATCACAGAGTACATATTTGGACAAAGTTCTAAAGAGGTTTGGAATGGAAGATAGCAAGAAAGGGTTCTTGCCCATGTTGCCCAATACGACCTTGAGTAAAACTCAAAGTCCTGTAACGGCAGAAGATAGAGAAAGGATGAGTAAGACTCCCTATGCCTCAGCCATAGGATCTCTAATGTATGCCATGCTATGTACTAGACCCGACATTGCATATGCTTATAGTTTGACTAGCAGATATCAAAGTGATCCAGGAGTGGATCATTGGACAGCGGTCAAAAACATCCTTATGTACTTGAGAAGAACTAAGGATATGGTTCTTTCTTATGGAGGTGATGAACAACTCGTTGTTAATGGTTACACCGACGCTAGTTGGAACACCGATCTGGATGATTCTAAATCTCAATCTGGATACGTATTTACTTTGAATGGTGTAGCAGTTAGCTGGAGGAGTGCAAAGCAAAGCATTGTGGCGAGATCTTCAACTGAATCGGAATGCATAGCTGCTTCGGAGGCTTCACAAGAGGCGATATGGATGAAAGAGTTCATTACAGAGCTCGGTGTGGTTCCAAGTGCGTTGGACCCAATGTCTATCTACTGTGATAAACTGGGCGACATAGCTAATGCGCAAGAACCAAGGTCACACAAGAAGCTGAAGCACATCAAGCTACGGTTTCACGCTATTCGAGAGCATGTCCAAGATGGTGACACAAAGATTTGCAAAGTACACACAGATCTGAATGTGGCGGATCTGTTGACTAAACCTCTCCCAAGGGCAAAACATGACTAGCACCAAACCGCCATGGGTGTTCGGTATATTACCATGTAATCTAGAATAGTTGACTCTAGTGCAAGTGGGAGACTGTTGGAGATATGCCCTAGAGGCAATAATAAAAGTGGTTATTATTATATCTTTGTGTTTATGATAAATGTTTACATTCATGCTATAATAGTATTAACCGGAAACATTAATACTTGTGTGATTTGTAAACTAAATTAGAGTCCCTGGTAAAGCCTCTTTATAATACTAGCTTGTTGATTAATAGATGATCGTGGTATCTCGATCATGAACATTGAGATGTTATTAATAACAAGATCATATAATTAGGAGAATGGTATGATGGACATACTCCTATAGATAAGCGTAGCATTAAGATCAAGTCATCTCAATAGTTCATTTGCTATAAGCTTTCTAATATATAGTAACCTAATTCCTTCGACCATGAGATCATGTTAATCAACATCACCGGAAGGATGCTTTGATGACATCAAACACCGCACCGTAACTGGGTGGCTATAAAGGTGGCATTGAGTGTTCGGAAAGTATGGGTTGAGGCACATGGATCAAGAGTGGGATTTGTCCATCCATATGACGGATAGATATACTCTGGGCCCTCTCGGTGGAATGTCATCCAATTAGCTTGCAAGCATGTGACTGGCTCACAAGGGATCACATATTACGGGAACGAGAAAAGAGTACTTATCGGTAACGAGGTTGAACTAGGTATGCAGAGATACCGACGATCAAAACCTCGGATAAGTAAACTATCATGAGACAAAGGGAAATTGGTATCGTATGTAAGTGGTTCATTCGATCGCAAAATAATCGTAGAAATATGTGATAGCCAAATGAATTTCCAGATTCCTCTATTGGTTATTGATCGGAGAAGTGTCTCAATCATGTCCGCATAATTCACGAACCGTAGGGAGACACACTTAAGGATTCAATGTTGTTTAGTAGATATGGAATGTTAGTAGGGATACCGAATGTTGTTCGGAGTCTCGGATGGGATCCGGGTTATCACAGGAGATCCGGAATGGTCCGGAGAATAAGATTCATATAAGGAAAGTCCTATTTCGGAGTTCGGAAAAGTTTCCGATGATTTCATCGGAGAGGTTCTAGAAGGGTCTAGAAGGTTCACCGGTCCGGAAGGGGAATGGTCCATGAATGTGTCATGGATATGTGGAATGATTGGATCATATCCTAGTTAACTTGGTGTTGGCATTTGCAAGAGAGAAATAAAGCTCTAAATTAAAAGTCAAACAGGAAGTTTGAAAAGTCAAACTGGAACAATGGTTTCCTAGTGGGAGAAGAAACAAGTCCTTCTCTCAATCCAACATGGGTTTGGGTTTGAATTCAAACCCACCCCTCCCAAGGCTGCCCCTTCCTCTCATAAATAGAGGGGGAGGGCTGCCCCAACACCACAATAGCCAAGCCCTCCCCACACACACGTGCCACCGCCGCGCCCTAGCTGCCGCCGCCGCCCAAGCCGCCGCACACACCTCCTCCTCCTCCCGGTCATCTAAACCCTAGATCTTCGGGAAACCCTAATCCGCCACAAACTCACACCGGCTTAGGCGAAGCCCTGCGGGATCCTCCCTCTACTTCCGACACCACGCCGTCGTGCTGCCGGAATCGCGAGGGGAGAACTACAACCTCCGCTTCCTGCTGGAACAAGGGATATGAAGGTCTTCATAGGGTACCGAACGTGTGACCGACTGCGGAAGCGCTGCCGGAACGCAGCGCCGGAAGGATCATCTACGCGATCTTGAAATCGGCAAGTTTACGACTACATCACCCACGAGAATCTGCTCTCGTTAACCGCTTTGGAATCTTCGAGGGTGAGTGCTTCTATCGACTCGTTGCTACAATCTAGTAGATAGATCTTGGCTTGTTTGTGTGCATGCCGTAGAATTTTTTTGTTTTCCATGCTACGAACCCCTATAGTGAGTGCAGCCGCCGCCGCCTCTACTAGGATTGGGTCGGGTTGGGGAGTGGAATAATGCTAGGGTTGGGGAAGGCTAGCGCGGATAAGTGATGGTGGTCGTGCGCGCCGGCGCAGTAGTAGCGGGTGTGGCACCAGCCCGAGTGGATCCACACTTGCGCTGTCAGAGCCCGTGGAGCTAGCGTGGCAGAGCGTGCGGCATCGTCCCGGCCGGCGCGGCAAGTGTGCTTGCGGTGCCCTGCTAGCCGGAGCTGCACATGCACGCCAGCGTGGCACTTCTGCAGCGTCGGGACCCAGATGGCCAGCGTGGCAGGGTTGTGGCTCCGTGACAGGTGGAGTGGTAGACGTGGTTGCAGCGTCGCGCGGGCGAGAGTGGCAGAAAAGTGTTACCGGCTGTGAAATTGTTTTGTTTAAATTTGTTTGACTTTTGGGTTATTTTTATTTAAATTGCCCGCGAGGCCGTGGGCCGGCGAGGCGCCCCGCAAAATGTACCAGTGCCCTCAGTTTGCCTAGAATTCAGCGTTGTCAGCACTGGCCTAGGGAGCGAGGCGGCTCTAGTGGGAGGATATCGAGGGGGTGGGGAGTATGTCCGGAGGAGGGCGGCGGCTTCAGTGGGATGAGATCTGTCCATGGGAGGAGGTGACTCTAGTAGGAGATCGAGGGGGTGGGGAGCATGGCCGGAGGATGGCGGTGGCTTTAGTGGGATGAGATCGATTGGTGGCGAAGAGAGCAATCTGGCAGCAGGGAAGGAGCAGCAGGTCGGGATTTTTTTTCAAAGCAACCGTTCCATTTGACTAAGCGGCGGCAGTGTTTTAATACCTCGAACCTTCAGGGGGCAAGACGGTTTTTCTAGACGTATGAACGACAGAAACCTTTCGTTTTTTTATTATTAGGTATAGATAACCCTTGCAAAATAAAGAAATTGGAAGATATATATGAATTTAGTAAGGATGATATCTGCAAAATATCTCGTACCGACAAAACAAAAGATATGAATCAACTTTCTAGTTCTATGAATGCATACAAGATAAATTGATACTGAAAGATAAGCTGATACTGAATGCAATCTTGTACCACTAATGGCATGCCTTCTCTAAGGAAGTATATTGCCAGGGTTCAATTAATGGAGTAACTATTTGTCTCAAATAATATAAGATATAATGTGCATCATAAAGATTGCATGGCATTAGCTTGGTCCGATCCAAATCATTTCCTATCTTCTACAATTAATACAGTCAATACTAATGCATGGATTCTCTAATAAAGATTAAACTACTGCAAGGGATACACTAATGGAGTAACATTGTGTCTCAGTTAATTACAAGGTATTATGTACTTCAATAGATTACAATCCATTAGTTTAGTCTTGTCCAAATCAAGTCACATCTTCACAATTAATGACTTTGATACGGTACAATGTGCTAAACCTCTCACACTTATAAGAACCCTAAATAGTTCACCGTGTCCTATATAAATAATCAAGATAAACGCCATTCAACCCAAGCGTTCACCATGGCAAGAAACACCATTGTTTTTCTCACATCCATCGTGATGATCGCACTAATCATAGGTGGAGGTAAGAAGCAAATACATATAGCACTATCTTTTTAATATATGTATGATACTCCTGATTTTTTATTAGAGTTTTTGTGTCATTACACCATTTAATAAAACTTATTTGGTTTGCATAGACATGGTTGAAGGGCTTCCATGCCAATATATGCCTGCCGGTATCAGTTGTGGTGACTCTGAAGCTTGCGTTGTGTATTGCCGTTATGGTGGCCTTTCTGGTGGGTATTGTGATTTCAAGAATAAGGAAGGTTCCTGTGTGTGCATGTTTTGTCCCTGATCAGTTTCTCTCTACATAATTGGTAGTGCTCCATTGGGCAGTAAGGTGTGTCTGAATTGATAATAATATCACATATTTTAAGTCATTATCGAGTATGGCATCCTGAACTGAAATTTAAATAATGAATGTGATACATCTCTTAGTTTTCTGTTACACTTTTGTTAATCCGTTCTTCATTTACTTGTTTGCTCAATGGCGTTGTGATATTTTGTTCTTTTGTGTTTATTTTTGGGAGGATTATTTTTATGTGAGTGTGACAAGAAATCATTTCCCTCAACTCACTAAGCAAGTAAGGCACGGAGAATTTTAAGTGTTGTTCAAGAAACAAGAGCCTTGCCTCCAACACCATGCTAAGGAAAAGAATCCAGAACCAACTGAGGCGGTGGCTGCCAAGCCAGCCACCACTACCAGCAGTGCATGGTGTGAAGGAAATGTGCCTAGTCTAGAGACAAATAATAAATGAGTTTATTAAACACATTCCATTAGTTTATAGTAGTTTTGTATCATGCTATAACTATATCAATAAGTAAACATTGATATAGGTGCGTATATAAACAAACCCAACTCCCTAGTAGCCTCTTTTCATCTAGTTCATTGGTCAACGCATGGTCAAAGGTTTCCTGACCATGAAGGTTCTTCGGCATCTAATTGACAATGGAGCTATCTCATTGGTGAATGAGATAGTGGACTGTGACACCCGCGGGATTAAGGCTAGACAAATCCCAGATTGTCGTCTGAACATAAGCCTAACCTAACCTCGAAAGCATACAAAGAAAGAACAATAGTGACCCTACGACACAAAAATTATTACAGCAAGCTCATAACTGAGCAAGAACCAATTAAATATTACAAGCATAGGTCACTGACCACAAACATTAAACAACGGAAGGCAAATTATGCTATTATAAGTATAGCAAACTTAACAGATGGCCTAAAAGGCCTGAATGTAGGGGTTTGTAGCATGGAAAATAAAAAAATTCTACCGCATGAACACACACAATCCAAGATCTACCTACTAGATTGTAGCAACGATTCGATAGAGTACTCACCCTCGAAGATTCCAAAGCGGTTAACGAGAGCATATTCTTGTGGGTGATGTAGCCGTTCACTTGCCGATCTCAAGATCGCGTAGACGATCCTTCCGACGCCACGTTCCAGCAGCGCTCCCGCAGTCGATCACACATTCAGTACTCGATGAAGACCTTCCTCTCCCTTGTTCTAGCAGGCAGCAGAGGTACTAGCTCTCTCCTCGTGATTCTAGCAGCATGACGGCGTGGTATCGGATATTAGAGGGGAGATCCCGTAGGGCTTCGCCTTAAGCCGGAGTGGGTAGGATAGAGTAGAGGGGTTCCCCGACGTCTAGGGTTTAGAGTCCAGAGAGGAGGAGGTGGAACAACGACGGCTAGGGCGACGGCAGCGGTGGCGGCGCGGCGGTGGCGCTGGGCGGCAACGGCGCGACGGCGGTGGCTTGGCAGCGGCCGCTTGTGGGGTTGGGGTCGTTGTGGTGTAGGTATTTGGGGAAGCCCCCTCTCCTATATTTATGAGAGGGAGGGGCATCTAGGGGAGAGGGAGGCTATATCCTCCCCCAACTCCCTCTCATTGGCACACGTGGTGGAGGGAGATGAGGTTTCCTCTCCTCCCTCTACCAGGAACCATTGTCCCAGTTTGACTATTAAAACTTGCCATTTGACTTTCAATTTTGGTGTTTGATTTCTTTCTTTTAAACGCACAGCCAAGTGACCTAGGACATGATTAAATCATTCCACTTAGTCATGACACATTCATGTACCCTTCCCCTTCCGGTTCGGTGAACCTTCTAGACCCTTCTAGATCATTCCGGTGAAAACACCAGAATCATTCCCGAACTCCGGAATTGGACTTTCCTTATATGAATCTTATTCTCCGGACCATTCTGGATCTCCTCATGATATTCCAGATCCCATCCGAGACTCAGAACAACATTCAGTCTTCTTACTCACATTCCATATCTACTAAACAACATCGAATCCTTAAGTGTGTCTCCCTATGGTTCGTGAATTATGCAGACATGACCGAGACTCTTCTCCGATCAATAACCAATAGAGGAATCTGGAAATTCATATGGCTCCCACATATTTCTATGATTACTTTGCGATCGAATGAACCATGTACATACGATACCAATTTCCCTTTGTCTCGCGATATTTTACTTATCCGAGGTTTGATCATCGGTATCTCTGCATACCTAGTTCAACCTTGTTACCGATAAGTACTCTTTACTCGTTCCTGTGATATGTGATCCCTTGTCAGCTAGTCACATGCTTGCAAGATAATTGGATGACATTCCATCGAGAGGGCCCAGAGTATATCTATCCGTCATATGGATGGAAAAATCCCACTCTTGATCCATGTGCCTCAACACATACTTTCCGAACACTCAATGCCACCTTTATAACCATCTAGTTATGAAGTGGTGTTTGATGTCATCAAAGCATCCATCCAGTGATGGTGATTAGCATGATCTCATGGTCGAGGGAATTAGTTTACTATGTATCTGAAAGCTTATAGCAAACGAACTATTGAAATGACTTGATCTTTATGCTACGCTTATCTATAGGAGTATGTCCATCACACCATTCTCCTAATGATATGATCTTTTTGTTAATAACATCTCAATGTTCATGATCATGAAACCATGATCATCTATCAACCAACAATCTAGTATTACAAATAGGCTTTACTAGGGAGTCTAACAAGTTTACAAATCACACAAGTATTAATGTTTTCGTTTAATATAATTATAGCATGAATGTAAACATTTATCATAAACACAAAGATATAATAATAACTACTTTTATTATTGCCTCTAGGGAATATCTCCAACAGTATCCCACTTTCACTAGATTCAACTAATCTAGATTACATGGTAATATACCAAACACCCATGGGAGTTTGGTGCTGGTCATGTTTTGTCCTCGGGAGAGGTTTAGTCAACGGATCCGCCACATTCAGATCTGTGTGTACTTTGCAAATCTTTATGTCACCATCTTGGACATGCTCTCGAATAGCGTGAAAACGTAGCTTGATATGCTTCGGCTTCTTGTGTGACCTTGGCTCCTACGCATTGGCTATGGCGCCCATGTTATCACAAAAGATAGACATTGGGTCCAGCACACTGGGAACCACACCGAGCTCCGTAATGAACTCCTTCATCCATATTGCCTCTTGTGAAGCCTCTGAAGCAGCTATGTATTCTGATTCAGTTGAAGATCTCGCCACAATGCTTTGCTTTGCACTCCTCTAGCTCACTGCTGCACCATTCAAAGTAAATACGTATCCAGATTGAGATTTAGAATCATCCGGATCGGTGTTCCAACTAGCATTGGTTGTTCATCACCTCCATAAGAAAGAACCATATCCTTAGTTCTTCTCAAGTACTTAAGGATGTTTTTGACCGCTGTCCAATGATCCACCCCTGGATCACTTTCATATCTGCTAGTCATACTAACAACATATGCAATGTCGGGTCTAGTACATAGCATGGCATACATGATAGATCCTATGGTTGAGGCATAGAGAGTCTTACTCATCCTTTCTCTATCTTTTGTCATAGCAGGACTTTGCGTTTTACTCAAGGTCATATTGGGCAACATGGGCAAGAACCCTTTCTTGCTATCTTCCATTCCAAACATTTTTAGAACTTTGTCCAAATATATACTCTGTGAAAGAGATATTAGGCGTCTCGATCTATCTCTATAAATCTTTATGCCTAATATGTAAACAGCTTCGCCGAGATCCTTCATTGACAAACTATTATTCAAATAATCTTTGACACTATTAAGAAGATCTACATCATTCCCAATCAACAATATGTCATCCACATACAGTGCTAAGAATGCTACAAAGATCCCACTCACTTTCTTGTAAATACAAGATTCTCCATAAGTTTGTATAAAACCAAAACTTTTGATTACCATATCAAAACGTTGATTCCAACTTCGGGTTGCTTGCTTCAATCCATAAATGGACAGTTGAAGTTTGCATACCTTGTTAGCATCTTTAGGATTGAAAAAACCTTTGGGTTGTACCATATACAACTCTTCATCAATGTCTCCATTGAGGAACACTGTTTTGACATCCATCTGCCATATCTCATAATCATAATATGCACCGATTGCTAACAAAAACCTCATAGACTTTAGCTTCGCTACCAATGAGAAAGCCTCATCGTAGTCAACACCTTGAATTTGTCAAAACCCTTTTGCTACAAGTCGAGCTTTATATATGGTTACATTACCATCAGCATCTGTTTTCTTCTTGAAAATCCATTTGTTCTCGAAAGCCTTTCGACCATCCGGTAAGTCAACCAAAGTTCATACTTGGTTTTGGTACATGGATACAATCTTGGATTTCATGGCTTCTTGCCATTTATTGGAATCTAGGCTCATCATCACCTCCTCATATGTCACAGGGTCGTCGGTGTTGTCCACCAACATGACATGCATAACGGTATCATACCAATCGGGAGTGGTACGAGTCCTCGTCGACCTGCGAGGTTCCATAGTAACTTCGACCGAAGTTTTATGATCATCATCATTAGCTTCCTCTCTTATTGGTGTAGGCGCAATAAGAACTTCTTCTGGTGCTACACTACTCACAAATCCGAGAGAAGGTTCGACAACCTCATCGAGTTCTACTTTCCTTCTAGTCACTTCTTTCGAGAGAAACTCCTTCTCTAGAAAGGATCCATTCTTGGCAACAAATATTTTGCCTTCGGATCTATGATAGAAGGTATACCCAATAGTTTCCTTCGGGTATCCTATGAAGACGCATTTTTTAGTTTTGGGTTCAATCTTGTCGGGCTGTAACTTTTTTACATAAGCTTCGCAACCCCAAACTTTAAGAAACGACAATTTAGGTTTCTTCCCAAACCATAATTCATACGGTGTCGTTTCAATGGATTTAGATGGTGCCCTATAAGATCCCTCCTTTATAAAGGAAAAAGGATCCCTGTGATTCTAATGCTAGTCCCTGGATCATTGCTAGCATCCACAGTTTAAGATGAAGTACACAGAAACAAAGGTCATTATTACAGTCATTCCAGAGACAACATAGTCTTTACAACTCCAAGGCCACAAACCTAGTACAAGAGTTTGAATAAGTAAATAAATAAAAGTCTTCATCTTCATGTGCCACAGGCAAACATGTTGAGTGTAGACTCATGACTCCTAATCCTCATCAGAGTAACCTGCAACATCACAAGTTACATCCACAGTGGGTCAATACATTGGAATAGTATTGGAAAGTGATACCTTAGTATAATTTAGGTGGACTAGATACTATATGCAATTTGGCTAAGTGTAGCTTGGCTTGCTTTGCTCAAAATAGGTTTTGCCTATTAGTTGAAATCACTAAGTTTTTCTTTGTCAAAACTTTTCCCAAGGAACCACCAATAGACATTGAGGTCCTTCACCCTTGTTCACCCACAAGTTTTTACTTAGAAATTGGGATGAGGAGATTCTTGATAGCTTCCATGTATTGATGCTCAAGTTGTCCTTTTCTAGGGACATGGCTAAGTACTTAGATTTTTCCATCTGCAGAGGTTGTGCAATTTCCCCACCAGACTTGATTTTCACCAAGACAGGACCTTTCAGAAGCCTTCCCTTAGACCAAATGGACGCGCTCCAACCTATCATTCCCACTACCACCAACTGTCCAAATGGCTAAGTTCTAGCAACCTATGTGATCCAGGCAGAGCCCATATTGCCAAGTGGCTGCACTAGAAGCTCCTTAACATTTGGCCTATAAAATCTCTTTGTTCCTGGGTGGCTTTCCACAAGTGAGATACACAATGTGTAACCACTCAACACAAACCAATCCTTCCATTCCACCCAGGTGTTTCATTTACTTAGTTGTTTTATTAGGCAAAACATAAGTCCAAAGACTTAGAAATATTTTCATCATAGCATGTATATTTCACCAACCCTTGGTTGCTACTAGCTAGGCTAAGCATGGCATAGATAAGCATCTTAACTTAGAAATTTCTAGCATTTCTACAACTACTAGGATTTCCCATCATGGCATATAAGCAAAAAAATAGCATGCAAGACTAGCAAAATATTTCTAATGCTTAGTAGAAAACATAGGGATAAAAATATTCATGAAGCACCACTTGCCTTGGTAGTTTGGAGAGTAGCTACACTCCTCACAATCACAATCACTAGCACCAAAATCTACACAAGAAATCATAGCCACAAATCACATACAAAACATATACAAACAAAAATATATGAATGCATGCAATATGATATGTGATGATTTTTAAAACTCAACAAAGCAAGTGTACAGTACTGGTTCATAAACAAGTTAAAAACTTGCCAAAGAACATTTATTTAAACCTTAAAACATTTCTTAAACAATTCATATACTCAAATTAGCCCTACACAAGTTTCTGCAAATAAAACTATTTTAACAGAAGCAAAACATTAAACACATTGCATATTTGGAAAGGTCTTGTTCTCCTGATTCCATTGATATAAAATTTGTCAAATTCTAACGTGGGGATCAAAAGTTATAGCCAAAACAAAATCAAACTTCTAATAGATTCAAATCCTGTTTTTAAATCCAAACAGCTGCCACGGGTCTTAATCTAATTGGCCCGTACCGCTTCGCTCAGGATCGCGCCTGTGAGCCGTTAGATCAACATAATATGCACGGCCCAGATCTAACTATACCGCTTCGTTAAGTGATCTAATCTCGCGCGCTGGATCCAGATCAAACGGCCCTGGATCAAACGACCAAATCTGAGCGGCGCTGGCGGTGGCTACTGGCGGCGGCGAGTTCTGCCTACGGCGGCGCGGCGCTACAGGTGGTTCTAGGGTCGTCGGGGGCGCTTACCAGAACCGCGGTGATGCACTGATGCTCAACCTGGCGACGGCTTGGCAAGGGGCGCTCTGGAGTGGCCGAGGGAGCTCGTCGGAGTTGCTGGCGGCATCAGGCTTGGGTGGACGACGATGTTGGCGAGGCTCCTGGTCACCCTAGCATGCACAAACAGCATCAGGAGATGCGCAAGACTACGGCGAGCAAGATCGTGTGCATCAGAGGCAGAGGGGAACAAGGGGCTCACCGAATTTGACCGCTGGAGTTGAGGATGTCGTCGGGGGCTTGATGTGCTTGTCGAAGAAGATGACCTAGGGCGGTACAGAAGGAACCAACGGTGTCAATAGATGCGCAAGGAAGTGGCGAGGCTGTCTGCAAGAACCAGAGGGAGAGGGGTGCACGGGGCTCACCGAAATCGGTCGCCGGAGTGCTCTCTGTCTACGGCGGTGCGAGGATGAATGCGGGCAACCTGGGGGCGCTTTGTGCTCGGAGTTTGGGGGGAAATGGAGAGGGGGCAGAGGGGGTTTAAGTAGGCCAGGTGGGGGCGAAGATCGCTCGCGGTATCAAGGGAATTTAAGCGAGGAATCAACGCGGCAGTGAAGGGCGGAGGAAATGGCCGGCGACGTGGTCGTGGCGCGATTTGGGGAAGAAGGGGTGAGCTGGCGAGGTCCACCGGTCAGCGAGTGAAACAGAGAGGGGGTAGGGTCGTGTGGTCAGTGACCCGGGGGGTGTGTCTGCGAGTGAGCGAGAGAGAGGGAGACCCCGGGTGGGCTTAGTGGGCTGGATTAGCAGTTGGGCCAGATAGGTAGCGCTGGCCTTTTTCCATTTCTTTTCTCCTTTTATTTTTCTGTTTTGATTTTCTGAAATGGTTTTCAAATCCAAATCAATTGAGTTTGAATTAAAATCTTCTCTAGGTTTTTATACTGCAAACCTTGCACTCAAATGTGTGTCAAACACTAATGTTTAATCAAAACACTTTGATCAAATGAAAATAAAATAAAACCAAGCCTTTATGATATACATTCAAATAGGCATAATATTGGTTTATTCACTCATTTTTTTTTGAAATTTTGTTCAAACTTTTGGTGGTGCCTAAGTATTCTTCTCATTGAAAGATAGCACTAAGGCTAGAGCAAACTTACATGAAATAATAAGCATAAATGCTTCTGTTTTGAAATGATTTGTTTGAAATGAAATTCATATGATCATGGATGCATGGATGATATGCATAAGTTTGAAACATGATTTTAGGGATGTTACAAATCTAACCCCCTTAAGGTGAATCTCTCCCTCGAGATTCGGATTGGCTAGCAAATAGGTGAGGGTGGTCTTTCCGAAGATCATCTTCTCTTTCCCATGTTGCTTCCTCTTCGGAATGATGGTTCCACTGAACTTTGCAAAACTTGATAGTCTTAGTCCGTGTGACTCTTTCTGCAGTCTCAAGAATCTTGATAGGCTTCTCCTCATAAGTGAGATCACTTTCCAATTGTACCTCCTCCAAAGGTATAGTATCCTTCAAAGAAGTTTCTTCCATTTCTGGATGACATTTCTTAAGCTGACTCACATGAAACACATTATGAA
This sequence comes from Avena sativa, assembly GCA_916181665.1. NCBI lineage: Eukaryota > Viridiplantae > Streptophyta > Magnoliopsida > Poales > Poaceae > Avena > Avena sativa. Next base: position 296,117,957 of record OV702296.1, read on the forward strand.
CAGCTGACAAAGACTCTGGCAATTCAATTTCATAGGCAACTTCTCCTTTATGACTCAGAATCTTGAATGGTCCAACATATCTGGGGGCCAACTTTCCTTTGACTCCGAACCTCTTTACTCCATGAAGTGGTGACACTCTAAGATAAGGTCTATCACCAACTTCGTAGGTGACTTCTCTATGCTTAGGATCTGCGTAGCTTTTCTGTCGGGACTGTGCTATCTTCAATCTGTCCTTAACCAACTTGACTTTCTCCTCGGCTTCTTTGATAAGTTTTGGTCCGAACAAACTTCTTTCTCCCACACCATTCCATAATAATGGGGTGGTACACTTTCTCCCATAGAGAAACTCAAATGGTGCCATCTCAATGCTGCTTGATAACTGTTGCTATAAGAAAATTCTGCGTAAGGCAGACTTTCATCCCAACTAGCTCCATAGTCTAGGGCACATGTCCTCAACATGTCTTCAAGAATCTGATTAGTTCTTTCTGTCTGTCCATCAGTTTGAGGATGAAAAGCAGTGCTGAATTCCAACCTCGTTCCCAATGACTCATGTAGCTGTCTCCAAAAATGGGAAGTGAATTGAGTTCCCCTATCAGACACAATACTCTTGGGCACTCCATGTAGACATACAATTCTACTCATATAGATTTTGGCCAACTTAGAACTTGTATAAGTTGTCTTCACGGGTATGAAATGAGCCACTTTAGTTAGGCGATCCACTACTACCCAAATAGAGTCATATCCTGACCTGGTCCTTGGTAATCCGGTAATGAAATCCATACCAATCTTATCCCACTTCCAATCAGGAATAGGTAGTGGTTGAAGTAAACCTGCTGGTTTCTGATGTTCCGCCTTCACTCTACTACACACATCACATAAAGCGATATGCTCGGCGATGTCCTTCTTGAGATTATTCCACCAAAATCTTTCCTTCATGTCCATGTACATTTTGGTGTTACCCGGATGAATGGAATACGGTGAGTTGTGTGCTTCTTGCAAAATCAGTTTCCGAAGCTCCGGATCTTGTGGAACACAGATACGTTTCCCATGCCATAAAGTACCATGTTCGTCTTCATGGAACCCTTTGGCTTTTCCTTTGCCAATATTTTCCTTAATTTCTTCAATTTCCTTATCAATCTTCTGGGCTTCTTTGATCTTGTCCAACAAAGTGGGTTGAACATCCAAATACATGAGATGTCCTTCAGGCACAATCTCCAATCTGAGATCTCTAAATTGGGCACACAAATCATCTGGCAATTCTCCTTTAGTAAGGCCATTCACAAAAACCTTACGACTTAGAGCATCTGCTACAACATTCGCTTTACCGGGGTGGTATTGCAAACTTAAGTCATAGTCCTTGATGAGTTCTAGCCACCTTCTTTGTCTCATATTAATTTCCTTCTGGGTGAAGATATACTTCAAACTCTTGTGATCTGTGAACACTTCACAACGCTTTCCCAAAAGATAGTGTCTCCATGTTTTGAGTGCATGGACAATAAAGGCTAACTCCAAATCATGAGTAGGATAGTTTACTTCATGAGTTTTGAGTTGTCTCGAGGCATAATCCACAACTTTTCCTTCTTGCATAAGTATTGCACCCAAACCATGATGAGATGCATCACAATATACTTGGAAATCTTTTTCCAAGTCTGGCAAACACAAGACTGGTGTTGTCACAAGTCTCTTCTTCAATCCCTGAAACCTGAGTTCACAACCTTCAGACCAAGCAAATTTCTTGTCCTTTTTTAGCAATTTTGACATAGGTTTAGCTACCTTGGAGAAATTCTCAATGAACCTTCTGTAGTAACCTGCTAAGACAAGGAAACTACAAACTTCTTTCACTGACTTGGGAGATTTCCATTCAGTTACAGCTGAAACTTTAGCAGGATCAACTGCTACACCATATTTTGTCATAACATGTCCAAGAAATCCAACTTCATTCAACCAGAATTCACACTTGCTGAATTTGGCATACAGTTTATCCTCTCTAAGCTTCTCAAGTATCAAATGCAAATGTCCTTCATGTTCTTCTTTGCTCTTGGAGTAGATTAAAATGTCATCGATGAAAACGACAACAAACTTATCAAGGAATTCCATGAACACCTTGTTCATCATATTCATAAAGTATGCTGGAGCATTGGTCAAACCAAATGGCATCACGGTATACTCATACAATCCATACCTTGTGGTGAAAGCTGTCTTAGGTATGTCTTGTTCTCTTATCTTGAGTTGGAAATAACCTGACCGGAGATCAATCTTCGAGAACACACAAGCTCCTTCTAGCTGATCAAACAAGTCATTGATTCTAGGCAAAGGGTATTTGTTCTTGATAGTTACCTCATTGAGTGAACGGTAATCTATGCATAACCTTTGACTCCTATCTTTCTTCTCCACAAACAAAACTGGTGCTCCCCAAGATGAAGAACTTGGTTGAATAAATCCTTTCTGCAACTGCTCTCCAAGTTGTTTCTTAAGTTCTTTCAGTTCATCAACTGACATCTTGTATGGTCTCTTTGCTATTGGTCCAGATCCTGGTAGCAAATCAATAAGGAACTCCACATCCCTATCTGGTGGCATTCCTGGCAATTCTTCCGGAAACACATCCGGATATTCACTCACAATTGGCACACTGTCTATGCTAACCCCCTTAAGAGAATTTAGCTTACTCCCTTTTGACTCAAAGTTAGACTTGAATTTAATTCGTTTCTTTTCCGGGGTTGTGAGTGCAACTGTACGATTAGCACAATCTAGTACTCCTTCATACTTAGCCATCCAATCCATTCCTAAAATTACATCCAGTCCTTGGGAATCTAGGATTATCAGACTCACTGGAAACCTATGCTTTCCAAACTCTATTACTAGATCCCGGCATCCAAGACTTACTATCATATCTCCACCTGGAGAACTAACCTTTATTGGACACCCAATGTTTTCAGTTGGAAACCCATTTCTATCAACAAATGCTTTTGATATGAATGAATGCGATGCTCCAGTATCAAAAGGAACAAATGCTGGAATAGAATTGAGTCTGAACTTACCAGCAACAACATCAGGCTCCTCATAGATTTCCTCCACATTGATGTGGTTAACTTGCCCTTTCTGAAAAGGGTTGGGCTTGTTGGGTCCTTTAACTTTCTTTTCTGGGCATTCATTTGCATAATGCCCCATCTTCTTGCACTTGAAGCATTCAACCTGACTAATGTCCTTCTTGACAGGCTGGCTTCCACTGCCACTTCCATTACCACTGTGGTGGCTCTTATATCCACCCTTGTGGTTCTTGTACTTGTCATTGTCATGACTGCGGTGATGCTTGTTGTCATGACGGTTGTGGTTGTGGTGCTTGTTGAATTTCCCATGCTTGTGGGATCCTAAGCTTCCACTATCATCATAATGGGAACGTTTGTGAGACGATCCCGAGTTGTGCTTGTCTGAGTGCTTTCTCTTCCTGCTCTCAACTTGCTTCATTTTGTTCTCCAAAATAGCAGCCTTATCACAAAGAGACTGGTATGTGGGAACATATGCCACAGCCAACTGCAGGTTCAGCTCATCATTCAACCCTTCGAGGAACTTTTCTTTCCTCTTAGCATCAGTGTCAACTTCATCCGGTGCATAACACGCCAGATTGTTGAACTCCTCAATATATTCAGCCACGCTGCGGTGGCGCTGCTTCAGGTTATGAAACTCTTTCTTTTTCAGACTCATCACTCCAGATGAGATATGAGCAGTACGAAAACCATCCTCAAAGATAGCCCATGTCACATCTTCTATGGGAGTGGTGATCTGGAAGTTATCCCACCAAGTGGCGGCTGGTCCTTCCAGCAAGTGTGCTGCAAATCTGACCTTTTCTGCATCAGTACAGCCTACAGTTACCAAGTCCTTGTTCACAGAGCGTAGCCAATCATTGGCCACCATGGGATCAGTTGTTCCTAAGAACTTTGCTGGTCTCAATCTCAAGAACCTGGTAAGCATGTCAAAACCCGGTGGGTTGTTGTTGTTATTGTTGTTATTGTTGTTGTTGTTGTTTTGGTTTTGGATGAACGTCGTCATCATTTGCATCAGCTGAGTCTGTGTTGTCATCATTTGCTGCATTTCTGGAGTGATGTTGTTGTTGTTGGGGTTGGGATTTGGACGACGGGGAGGCATCTGTGGTTTGTTCAATAGAGATAAGAATGAGATACCCATAGATGCTTTCATGCACAATACATCACATAAACAATCACAAAGCATGCAACATAAAGATAAAGGTTCAACAACCAGATAACAAGTTCGCAAAGTAAAACACACACAAATAACAAGCCATCCACATGTTGGATGGTCAAATAACAAGTTCCCAACAACAAGTATGATAATAAATGATAAATGAGTAGTCAAATCTAGTCCTCGGCATCAACCTCCTCCTCGACAAAGGTAAGACCTGCGTTCTCCATCGCGGTCTTGTATTCCTCGACACTGGTGGTCAAGGCCTCTATTTTGGCTTTGAGAGCCCTCTTCTGGGAACAAAGCCTCTCAATCACCGTCTGCTGATGCTCGAGCTCGAAGTCCTTGGCCTGCAGTTCTTCAGTCATGTCCCGGATCTTCTTGTTCCTATCCTAGACTCGCTTCTCCTGACTCTTGAAATTTCTGTCCTGGCTCTCGAACTTTGCCTCCATCTCCTTGACTATCTCATCTTGCTCCGCGAAGAGCTTGTCCTTCTCGCGAAGCTGCACCTGGAGTTTCTCATTGTTGAGCATGACGTTGGTCCTATCAGAGTCCACGTGCCTAATGAGAGCCTCTAAGTCCTGGAGGTATAGGCGAATCGGCTCCGCTGTCTCCCTCGAAGTGTCCTCGAAGTCGATGGACTCTCCATCCTCATCACGTCTACCGAAGACGTGAAAGTGAGTACCTCTAACCTGTCGAGAGTGTCTCCCCAGCAGACGTCCTATCAGATCCTGCATGACTACCTCAAGGCCTCTCTCCTTGTCATCGTGCATGAGCTTGAAGACGATGGCCTCCGTGGTAGGCTCAGTCTGGCGTCCGGGCTGGTTGACCTTGAAACCCCAAAGGTATTTCCTCTCAAACTTGGTGAGGGGAAGCACCATGATGGTAGGAAGAGGGAGATTGAGCAAAGTAGTAAGCTCAACAATACGGGGACCAAAGCGAGTTCCCTGGAACTCCTCAACAGTGCTGATGGTAACAGTAGGCATCTATTTATAAGATAGAAAAGGTTAGAACAACATAATTCAAGATAAAACACAAGGCAAAACATCACATACATATCCTTGGAAATCAAAACACACAAGTCATGGCATACATGGATCCATTACAACAACCAAGGTTCAACTTATTTTAAGCAACATTTGGAAAATAAGGTGATAAGTGGTGGTCCAACTAACGAAGTACATTTACAATCCTATCTCACTGGATCTGTTGGCTAACATAATGTTTCTAGAAGCAATCAGTCTATCTTGCTCACATGACTCCATCACTAAGTATATAATGTCTCCTCTTAAGGTTTGGTTGGTAGCCTCCAACTCTTGGGTATGTTTCTTCTCTTAATTTAGGCTATTTTGGATGTTGATCATTCTGCACTTGACTCTTTCACCAAGTTCTTTAATGGTCTTCCAAGCTGCATCCCTTGCTGAGTCAAAGAATGTAGGGTTAATCACTGAATTGGTGAACATGCGGAATCCTGAGTCCTTGTGGTTGTCTTCCTTGTTTTTATACAAGTGAAGTTGCACCCACCAGTACTCAACTCCTTCATCCATCACAGGAAAACCTTTGTACACAGCTGCACCATGTATTTCCATTGCAACCATGAGGTCCTTGAGAGCCTTGGGGAATAGACAAGTGTAGAAGTTGTTGAATTTTTTTTTCCTTAGTGGTTTCCAATCCTAGGGTCATGATCCTACAGGCAACACAGTGCTCTGATACCATCTGTAAGATCCCTCCTTTATAAAGGCAAAAGGATCCCTGTGATTGCAATTCTAGTCCCTGGATCATTGCTAGCATCCACAGTTTAAGATGAAGTACACAGAAACAAAGGTCATTATTACAGTCATTCCAAAGACAACATAGTCTTTACAACTCCAAGGCCATAGGCCTAGTACAAGAGTTTGAATAAGTAAATAAATAAAAGTCTTCATCTTCATGTGTCACAGGCAAACATGTTGAGTGTAGACTCATGACTCCTAATCCTCATCAGAGTAACCTGCAACATCACAAGTTACAGCCACAGTGGGTCAATACATTGGAATAGTATTGCCAAGTGATACCTTAGTATAATTTAGGTGGACTAGATACTATATGCAATTTGGCTAAGTGTAGTTTGGGTTGCTTTGCTCAAAATAGGTTTTGCCTATTAGTTGAAATCACTAAGTTTTTCTTTGTCAAAACTTTTCCCAAGGAACCACCAATAGACATTGAGGTCCTTCACCCTTGTTCACCCACAAGTTTTTACTTAGAAATTGGGATGAGGAGATTCTTGATAGCTTCCATGTCTTGATGCTCAAGTTGTCCTTTTCTAGGGACATGGCTAAGTACTTAGATTTTTCCATCTGCAGAGGTTGTGCAATTTCCCCACCAGACTTGATTTTCACCAAGACAGGACCTTTCAGAAGCCTTCCCTTAGACCAAATGGACGCGCTCCAACCTATCATTCCCACTACCACCAACTGTCCAAATGGCTAAGTTCTAGCAACCTATGTGATCCAGGCAGAGCCCATATTGCCAAGTGGCTGCACTAGAAGCTCCTTAACATTTGGCCTCTAAAATCTCTTTGTTCCTGGGTGGCTTTCCACAAGTGAGATACACAAGGTTCACCAGTCCCCTGGCCTTGTGTAACCACTCAACACAAACCATTCCTTCCATTCCACCCAGGTGTTTCATTTACTTAGTTGTTTTATTAGGCAAAACATAAGTCCAAAGACTTAGAAATATTTTCATCATAGCATGTATATTTCACCAACCCTTGGTTGCTACTAGCTAGGCTAAGCATGGCATAGATAAGCATCTTAACTTAGAAATTTCTAGCATTTCTACAACTACTAGGATTTCCCATCATGGCATATAAGCAAAAAAATAGCATGCAAGACTAGCAAAATATTTCTAATGCTTAGTAGAAAACATAGGGATAAAAATATTCATGAAGCACCACTTGCTTGGTAGTTTGGAGAGTAGCTACACTCCTCACAATCACAATCACTAGCACCAAAATCTACATAAGAAATCATAGCCACAAATCACATACAAAACATATACAAACAAAAATATATGAATGCATGCAATATGATATGTGATGATTTTTAAAACTCAACAAAGCAAGTGTACAGTACTGGTTCATAAACAAGTTAAAAAATTGCCAAACAACATTTATTTAAACCTTAAAACATTTCTTAAACAATTCATATACTCAAATTAGCCCTACACAAGTTTCTGCAAATAAAACTATTCTAACAGAAGCAAAACATTAAACACATTGCATATTTGGAAAGGGCTTGTTATCCTGATTCCATTGATATAAAATTTGTCAAATTCTGACGTGGGGATCAAAAGTTATAGCCAAAACAAAATCAAACTTCTAATAGATTCAAATCCTGTTTTTAAATCCAAACAGCTGCCACGGGTCTTAATCTAATTGGCCCGTACCGCTTCGCTCAGGATCGCGCCTGTGAGCCGTTAGATCAACATAATATGCACGGCCCAGATCTAACTATATCGCTTCGTTAAGTGATCTAATCTCGCGCGCTGGATCCAGATCCAACGGCCCTGGATCAAACGACCAAAGCTGAGCGGCGCTGGCGGTGGCTACTGGTGGCGGCGAGTTCTGCCTACGGTGGCGCGGCGCTACATGTGGTTCTAGGGTCGTCGGGGGCGCTTACCAGAACCGCGGCGATGCACTGATGCTCAACCTGGCGACGGCTTGGCAAGGGGTGCTCTGGAGTGGCCGAGGGAGCTCGTCGGAGTTGCGGGCGGCATCGGGCTTGGGTGGACGACGACATTGGCGAGGCTCCTGGTCACCCTAGCATGCACAAACAGCATCAGGAGATGCGCAAGACTACGGTGAGCAAGATCGTGTGCATCAGAGGCAGAGGGGAACAAGGGGCTCACCGAATTTGACCGCCGGGGTTGAGGATGTCGTCGGGGGCTTGCTGTGCTTGTCGAAGACGACGACCTGGGGCGGTACAGAAGGAACCAACGGTGTCAGTAGATGCGCAAGGAAGTGGCGAGGCTGTCTGCAAGAACCAGAGGGAGAGGGGCGCACAGGGCTCACCGGAATCGGTCGCCGGAGTGCTCTCTGTCTGCGGCGGTGCGAGGATGAATGCGGGCAGCCTGGGGGCGCTTTGTGCTCGGAGTTTGGGGGGAAATGGAGAGGGGGCAAAGGGGGTTTAAGTAGGCCAGGAGGGGGCGAAGATCGCGTGCGGTATCAAGGGAATTTAAGCGAGGAATCAACGCGGCAGTGAAGGGCGGAGGAAACGACCGGCGACGTGGTCGTGGCGCGATTTGGGGAAGAAGGGGTGAGCTGGTGAGGTCCACCGGTCAGCGAGTGAAACAGAGAGGGGGTAGGGTCGTGTGGTGAGTGACCTGGGGGGTGTGTCTGCGAGTGAGCGAGAGAGAGGGAGACCCCGGGTGGGCTTAGTGGGCTGGATTAGCAGTTGGGCCAGATAGGTAGCGCTGGCCTTTTTCTATTTCTTTTCTCCTTTTCTTTTTCTGTTTTGATTTTCTGAAATGGTTTTCAAATCCAAATCAATTGACTTTGAATTCAAATCTTCTCTAGGTTTTTATACTGCAAACCTTGCACTCAAATGTGTGTCAAACACTACTGTTTAATCAAAACACTTTGATCAAATGAAAATAAAATAAAACCAAGCCTTTATGATATACATTCAAATAGGCATAATATTGGTTTATTCACTCATTTTGTTTTGAAATTTTGTTCAAACTTTTGGTGGTGCCTAAGTTTGAATTTCAAACTTTACTGAATCAAAACAAGTATTCTTCTCATTGAAAGATAGCACTAAGGCTAGAGCAAACTTACATGAAATAATAAGCATAAATGCTTCTGTTTTGAAATGATTTGTTTGAAATGAAATTCATATGATCATGGATGCATGGATGATATGCATAAGTTTGAAACATGATTTTAGGGATGTTACATGCCCTATTTAAAGTGAATGCGGCTATCTCTAATGCATAACCCCAAAACGACAAAGGTAAATCTGTAAGTGACATTATAGAACAGACCGTATCTAAGAGAGTTCGATTACGATGTTCAGACACACCATTACGTTGTGGTGTTCTCGGCGGTGTCAATTGTGAAAGTATTCCGCATTTCTTTAAATGCTCGCCAAACTCGTAACTTAGATACTCACCTCCACGATCAGATCGTAGAAATTTTATCTTCTTGTTACATTGATTCTCTACTTCACTTTGAAATTCGTTAAACTTCTCAAAAGTTTCGGACTTATGTTTCATGAAATAGATATACCCATATCTACTCAAGTCATCTATGAAAGTAAGAACATAACGATAACCACCGCGCGATTCTACACTCATCGGGCCACACACATTGGTATGTATGATTTCCAATAAGTCCATAGATTGCTCCATCGTACCAGAAAATGGAGTCTTAGTCATTTTACCCATCAGACATGCTTCGCATATTTCAAGTGATTCGAAATCAAGTGATCCAAAAAGTCCATCAGAATGGAGTTTCTTCATACGCTTCACTCCAATATGACCAAGACGAAAGTGACACATATATGTTGAGTTATCGCTTAATTTTAAACGTTTAGCTTCAATATTATTAACATGTGTATTACTACAATCGAGATTCAACAAGAATATACCATCTATCAAAGGTGCATATGCATAAAACATATTACTCACATAAATCGAACAACCATTATTCTCGGACTTAAACAATTAACCTTCTCGCAATAAACATGATCCGGATATAATGTTCATGCTCAACGCAGACACCAAATAACAATTATTTAAGTATAAAACTAATCCTGATTGATAGGGATATGCCGAGTGGGGTATACCCAGCAGGACGTTCCATACTAGATCATACTCCCAGCGAGTGGGCCTACAGGACGGCGACTGGACCGTGACCCAAGAGGAAGTCCGGCAACTGGAAGTTGAAGGCCCAGAAGCATAGATAGGCCCAGTCGGATTAGGTCAAAACCCTCTGAGTCCTTATCTAAGTCGGTTGTAGATATGTAAACCCTAGCGAGGTGACTCTATATAAACCTCCCTAGGGCACGCATAGCACTTACGTTCCATCATACACCCCCTCGACTCGCCGCCTAGCCACTGATCTCGCCCATTGTACTATTTCATCAATACAATCCAGCAGGAGTAGGTCTTTACCCTCTGGGGGATGAACCTGGGTAAATCCCTGTGTCTTTGCCCTCATATCGCACCGCAGATGGCTAGCCTCCCTTGCCCCACGTCCTACTACTCTCTACCAATCGTAACATCTATCGTGGTCATTCCCACGACAGTGGCGCCCACCGTGGGGCCTGGCCGGTCAGGCCTGTGTTCTGTGGCGAGACCCTATCTGCCCATCAATCGAACGATCTCCACCGGTCGCATGATCGCCATCAGCGAGATCCTCCAGATCTTGCCCAGCAGCTATGTCCCGGCGTCACGCCCGGTCACGCACAGCGTCATCATGCCGGTCGACACGATCAGCCTCTTCGTCGGCTTCACCGACGTCATCGTCTATGAGAACTCGGCGCGCATCCGCGAGTCGCCGCCGCGCGATCGGCACTCTGAGAGCCAGGTCCGCACCATCCACCACCTTGCCTCCGAGTACGACTCAACCACCAGCAACATGGCCGAAACCAACGCGGCTGCGGACGACGCGGCCCTCAACGATGACGCTGACTCGGCGACCCCGGCCTCATTCGCCGGATCCATTGTCGTCGTGTCGCCAGTGGGCTCCATTACCCAAGTCTCCAACATGGGGGATTTCAAGGATCCATATATCCTCGGGATCTTCGACTCTGACTCCGGATTAGAGAACTCCGGTGACCTCCATGTCGGATCCAGTCGCTTCATCACGACCCCGGGATCTTGTCATACATGGTGGATACAATGGTGCTCCTTGAGCTGTATTTCCTATGCCTCTAGTAGCTTTTTCTGCGAGAGTAGAGGAGGAAGAAGATGAGATCCTAATGAGCATAGAGGAGAGGATCCCTTCGGAGCCTCCCCTGTATCGATCCCCCTAGTGATCCTTATAAAGGGGAACCCAGGGGACATGTCTTGGTTCACAAGCTTGGTCCTAGTCAGACTAGTTTGTCCTGTAGTTCTTGTCATCGGTATCTCTTCAGCATATTTCTAGCATCTTTCTGAGATTCTCAGCATATGCCTTAGCATCTCTAGAGATGCTTGGCGTATTCCCTAGCATATCAGGATATACCAAGGGCATATCCTATATGGCATGTGACAGTCTGTGCTAGGGGCATCCCAAGACTGGCACGTGACTTCACGAGCTTGATCTGGCTTGACGATGTGTCGATCTAGAGGTCGGAGGAACATCAGGGACTAATTACTAGGACAACCATGGCAGTTTAACTCGGCCCAGGTGTCTTTAGACGATGGGGGAACTTGGCCCTGACAGCAGTAGATTTGTTCTAGGGACTAAACAGCGCAGCCGGGTCAGCTAGCAGGCCAGCCGAGGTGGCAAAGGGCCCAGTCGGGTCACCCAGCCCTTGGCCCAGGCAGGGCAGCGACTGGGGGAGGAGTGTCCCATGGTGGGTCGGGTAAAGCCCGTGCTGGCCCACCTGAGTGACACTAGGGAGACGAGGTGGCATAGGTGGTGCGACCAGTGGTGGGCCGAATTAGGCTAAGGTCGACCCACTCGGGGGGAAATGATGAGGTTGGAGCGAAGAGAGTCGGCGGGAGTGGGGCGCTAATGTTGCGGTCCGTGGTGGGCCGGCCGGTTCGGCGGTGATGTTGGCCCACCAGGGTTATCAAGGTGAGAGGGGGCTGGCGGGAGCGAAGCGGGAGTGAGGGAGTTCGGCGGGAAGAACCTGAGTCACCAGGGTGGAGGTGTGTCGGCCCGGGGTGGGCCGCTGGATGAGTCGTCCCATCCGGGGTACAATGTTGAATCGGCCCAGGTAGGCGAAATTCGGTGCTGGGAGTGTGTATTGAGGCCTAATTTGGCCTCGAGCACTTTTTTTTCTTTATCCTTTCCTATTTTACTTATAATTTCATCAAGTGACCTCATCTTATACACAAGCTTTATTGAGTTGCTTTATTCCTCTTGTATCTCCTGATGACCCAACTCTGGGGTACCCAGGGTTATACCCTGACATTAGTTCCCGAGCAGCCTGTGAGGGACTCCTAGAGTCGCTCATAGGCTTTATACTAAAATATTCCTAGAGTTTTACATCGATTTTCAATCCGATTTATGTGAATCAACTATCATCTTATAGCTTTCATTCGGAAAGTTGACATATAATCCCTTTGGGTAAGTTTTTACATCATGCCTTCCTGGGCTCTGGTAATATACTCCTTTTAGGTAAGTCTTGACATCTAGCCTTTTGGGCTCTGGTCATATAACCCTTTTGGGTAAGTCTTGACATCTGGCCTTTTTAGGCTCTGGTCATAACCCTTTTAGGTAAGTTTGTGACTTCTGGGCTTCTTGGGCACTGGTCATAACCCTTTTAGGTAAGTTTGTAACTTTTGGCCTTCATGGGCACTGCCCATATAACCCTTTTGGGTAAGTCTTGACATCTGGTCTTCTTGAGCTCTGGTCATAATCCTTTTAGGTAAGTTTGTGACTTCTGACCTTCTTGGGCACTGGTCATAATACTTTTAGGTAAGTTTGTGACTTCTGGCCTTCATGGGCACTGGTCTATGAATCCAAGAGATGTACACAACCTGTTTTATTAGATTATTCTCAAAAACCTTACAAAAGGGATTACAAAGGTCAAACCGAAGCCCACCAAAACAAGCGAAAACTCGCTCATCCTACAACCCTGATGAAGGGGGTGTCTATGAACAGGCTCAATACCCCTGACATTCCACCAACGCGCATCATCTAAAACTGAAGGTCTCGACAAGTCGCCCAATGGAAAGAAAGTGGCACAACTGATCAGGCAGACCCTCAGCGCGTACCACCATACACGCTTCGGAAAGTCCTAGATGCCACCTTCTTCCGCATACCCAACTTCTGAAGAGATCAATGCACTGACCTTGCGAGGCCTGCCATCGACGCCACCATGACGCCAGACGACGCCACCACCCTGCACGCATCGATTCAAGCACGCGTGATCGCCACCGAGACCTCTCAGCACCATGTCATTGGGTCCCATCAACAGATGCAACTAGAGACCTCCGGAAAATCTGTCGTGTGTAGCACCTACTGACTGGCGTAGCACCAAGCGGCTAGGTATGACATGACATCTCCACTAAAGACTCCGTGCAAGATGAATCCGCCCCACCTCCTGCCTCTGCCCTCCAGTGTTGCTCCACAAACGATGCTCCCACGAGAGACTGTGACACCGCAGCACCACCATCGCCCGACTCGAACATCTTAGGGTTTCCCCCAGAGCAGCACGATTGAGGTCGACACTAGTTGCACGACGATGCCTTCATCAAGGTAACAACGTAGTAACGCCGCCATCGCCCGCCAACGACTCGGTTTTCACCGACACCTAGGTCTCCCCGCCTCGCTGCCGGGACTAGATGACAGATTCCGAGATCCGCCAAACCAGCCTCAGGCCGACCACCTCCGGCGAACTTTATGATCATGCCTGCGTCATGCTTAACGATATGATCATGCACATATAGTCTAATCTTTTGTGACTATTTTTCATGGCTTGATATAAAATATTCCTAGTTGGTTATTTGTTTCAGGTATTTGGCCGTCACACAAAACGACCACACACAATATGATTGCAAATCGAAGAACAACTATTTATTTAGATGGTACAATTCAGATGGTACAGTTCAGATGGATTGTGGTAAGATCGCATAGATAAGATCATGTTTCCTCCTAAAGATAAACCAGTTTGGTTTATGGTGTGAAGAGCTGAGGTTGATGTGCTCAAGAAATCTTTGTTGAGAAGGTTATTTTCGTTCTAATTGCTTCCATTTGGGGTTGTTGCTACATTGTGGTATCCTCACATGCACGGACTGAGCAGTGTGGTGGGTGTGCGTATGCTATCTTAAATATTCCATTAAGATAAAATATTAAATAAGGTTTTAGAAAAGATAAAACATTAAGCAATCTAAACCCATCACTACATCCAGTAGCATCATAGGAAGCTCGCCTGTTCACCTATTAATAAAGCCAAACAGCGGCAGGTAGTCTGATAAAACACACACCACACCAAGATCCAAACATAGCTTCAAGTTTGAACTTGGATGGATTGAAAGAGATGGTTTTTTTATTTAGTGAAAGACGTGTGGGAAAAACCGGTGGCTGGTCAAACACCTATACAGCGATGGAATAATAAAATGCAAGCTCTTCGTAAATTCCTTCGTGGTTGGGCTAGACATACTGCCGGTATCCTGAAAAAAGAAAAAATACGTCTTTCGACTATTATTGATGATTTGGAGGCTGCTGCGGAAATAAGGCTCTTAACTGCATCTGAGATTGAGCTTAAGAAGCAATCGAATGCAGAAATTGCCAGAATTTTCCGCGAGGAAGAACTCAAGTGGTACCAACGCTCTAAAGCAAAATTTATCCTTGAAGGAGATATGAATACAAGATACTTCCATGCTATTGCCAATGGCAAGCATAAGAAGAAACTTATTCACTCTTTGGTTTAGGATGAAGGTATGATTGAGGGACAGGAGCAGCTAAAATCTTACGTTACAAAATATTACAAATCATTGTTTGGGGCATCACCAGAAAACACCATATCACTGGAGGAATCCCAAACAGATGATATTCCCCAGGTATCTGTTGATGAAAACAAGTTTCTAACCGCCCCGTATACGGAGGAAGAGGTTAAGAAAGTTGTTTTTCAAATGGAACACAATAAAGCACCAGGACCTGACGGCTTTCCAGCTGATTTTTATCATAAATTCTGGGAAGTTATTAAGGAGGATTTGATGCACTTGTTTCATGTTTTGCATGAGGGTCAGCTTGATATTTTCAGACTGAACTTTGGCAACATTATTTTACTTCATAAAGTTATTAATGCAGAACGAATACAACAATACCGTTCAATCTGCCTTCTTAATGTAAGTTTTAAAATCTTTACAAAGGTGTCAACGATTAGGCTAAATTCAATAGCTGATAATGCTGTGCGTCCTTCTCAAACGGCTTTTATGCAAGGAAGAAACATCTTAGACGGTGTAGTAATCCTGCATGAGACAATCCACGAACTACACTCAAAAAAATTGAATGGAGTAGTGTTCAAGATTGATTTTGAGAAAGCATATGATAAGGTTAATTGGTCTTTCCTTCAGCAAACACTCCGTATGAAAGGTTTTTCTCAGGAGTGATGCAATCTCATTCAGACTTTTGTTTGTGGGGGTAGTGTTGCTATAAATTTCAATGATGACATAGGCAAATACTTCCGGACATACAAAGGATTAAGACAGGGGGATCCACTTTCGCCTATATTATTTAATATAGTGGCGGATATGTTGGCTATCCTTATTGAGAGAGCTAAGGCTGATGGCCAAATTGAAGGATTAGTTCCACATCTGGTAGATGGTGGACTATCAATCCTTCAATATGCAGATGATACAATACTTTTTATGGAGCATGATCTTGAGAAGGCTAAGAATCTGAAGTTAATACTTTTAGCATTTGAGCAATTATCAAGACTGAAAATCAACTTCCATAAATGTGACTTGTATTACTTTGGCGAAGCTAAAAATGAGGCACATTTATATGCTGAGTTATTTGGTTGTGGCCATGGACTCTTTCCTATTAACTATCTGGGTATACCGATACATTATCGGCGTCTCACGAGAGCTAAATGGAGAGGGGTTGAGGAAAGACTACAAAAACGTCTTAATAGCTGGAAAGGAAAACTGCTATCCCTTGGTGGAAGACTTGTAATCATTAATTCAGTACTGACTAATATGATACTATATATGATTTCATTTTTTTAAATACCAAAAGGGGTCTTGAAGAAAGTGGATTATTTCCGCTCAAGATTCTTTTGGCAAGGAGATGAGGTGAAAAAGAAATATCGACTGGCCAAATGGACTGTGGTTTGCCGACCAAAGGAATATGGTGGACTTGGCATACATGATTTGCAAGTCAAGAACACTGCACTCCTTGGTAAATGGCTGTTCAAACTTCTCTCAGAAGAAGGAGTCTGGCAAACCATTTTGTGGAGGAAGTATATTGGATCCAAAGCTTTGTCCCAAGTGGTCTGGAAGCCAGGCGACTCACACTTTTGGGCGGGGCTGATGGCAACCAAAAAACATTTTCTACGCTTTGGTTCTTTTAATATTAAGGATGGATCACAGATTAGGTTCTGGGAAGACAGATGGCTTGGCCAGATGCCCCTTAGAGAATAATATCTTGCTCTATATTCGATAGTTAGGCATAAAGGGGATACACTTTCCAGGGTAATGGAATCTAGTCCTCCTAATGTCTCTTTTCGTAGAAGTCTTATAGGTCCTAGACTACTATCATGGAATAATCTCTTATTGAGATTGTCTACGATACAGTTGTCGGAAGGTGTGGACGAATTTAACTGGAAGTTATTACATAATGGTAAATTTTCTGTTGATTTGTTTTATAGAGCTTTGATCCAACCAAATATTCCAGTTGATGATAATAGTAGAATTTGGAAAATGAAAATACCCCTGAAAACGAAAGTATTTGCTTGGTATCTTTGTAAAGGGGTAATTCTTACAAAAGATAATCTTGTTAAGAGGAATTGGCAAGGAAGTAAACAATGTGTCTTCTGTAATCATAATAAGACAATTAGACACTTATTCTTCCAGTGTAAATTTGCTCGTTCTATATGGTCAATCACCCAAATGGTCTCTGGTTTATCTCCCCCTTTATCGGTTGCTAATGTTTTTGGCAATTGGTTGAATGGGATTGATGATAAATATGGGACTGTTTTTAGGGTGGGAGCGCTTGCCATTATTTGGTCGCTATGGCTATGTAGAAATGACAAGATTTTTAATAATATGATGTCTTCTCCATTGCAGGTTATCTTCCGAGCCACGACAATCCTAAGATCATGGACAATTCTTCAACGTATGGAGTTCCGAGACTTCTTTGCGGAAGGGTGTAGGCGGTTGGACGCCGCGGCGCGGGATATTTTTTCTAGACATGGATGGCAGCGTGACCTACTATTAGAGTTATCTTAGTCACAAACCATTGTGTTATCTATACGTTTATACTTTTATTTGTTTATTTCTGGTTATAACTTGAGAGGGTTTTCGGCTATGTGCATCCTAGTTATGCAGAGGTCGGGTATAAACATTGCTTTGAGTAATAAAACGCTCATTTCCAAAAAAAAAAAGTCCCAGACACCAAAAATAAGTGCGGTTACACACACACACAAACTAGTACTCGGCGTTAACAGCTAGGTGAAGAGGGCTTGAGCTCAGCGATCGCAAGTCCCAACGCATCAGTGTTTCAGCATGTCTCTGAACCAGTATGCCGAGTCTTTGGGGTACCGCTGGAGGGTGTTGAAGTCGACGTACACGATGCCGAACTTGGATGTGTAACCAGAGCGCCACTCAAAATTGTCGAGCAGAGACCAGGCAAAGAAGCCAAGCACGTTGGCACCGCCATCGATGGCTCTCTTCAGCTGGCTGAGGTAGCTCCGGTAGTACCCAACCCTTGTGCAATCACGCAAGTACTCATCGTGGGTGAGGTTCCCAGGTTGATCCATCCCTGTTGGCGAGACATGGGGACAAGATTAAGTATATGCTTGAAAGATGATTCAGATCCAGGCAAAGAAAGAAAGAAATACAGAGCTGTATCCCAGTACCGTTTTCCATGATGATCACCGCTGGATTTCCATACTTCTGCCTGATGTAGTCCATACTTCCGTACATCCCAAACGGGGTGATGTACAGCCAATCAGAGTTTGCCTGTAACCATTATCATGCCACCACAAATGATTCATCGTAGTATTCAGTTTGATCTCAACAATGCAAATATATATGCAGCTACAGCTAGTGGTCGTAGAAGAAAACAGTTGTTGCAACTAGGAGCTAATTATTAATACGTACCCTTCGTCCTATGTGTTTGCCATCTCGCTCATCTGCGCAAAATTTCAGCAACCAAGGATGAAATGACAATATTTATATCGCGATAATATATAGAGCTCAGCACAACAAACTTACAGTTATAGTGCACGTGCCAGTCCTCGGAGTAGCTGATAGGCGTCTCGTTCACCATTTTCTTCTCCGTCATGTAGATAGCTGTGTAATGATTGATACCAATATAGTCTGATGAGCCCTTGACCAATTTAACTTGCTCAGGACTGAACCTGGGCAACCTCTCTTTCACAATATCTTGCATTGTCTGTGGATATTGTCCATTTATTATGGGATCCATATACCTGCATTCAACACAGACGTTGATATTTTTTTTTCAAATAAACGAAAATATACTATGCGATCGTTGACAGCATTGACATTGATATTTTTTAAGATAAAACACTTTGTCAAAGGATACTAGCAGTATGGATGGCCTTACCAGCCAACTTGGAAGTCCCTGGCTCTTTGAGCCGCTGCTTGGTCTTCAGTTGAGTTGGTAAGCCCCTCGTACCAACTGAAGTCCAGAACTATTCCAATCTTCCCTTGCTGAGCTGCCTACAATTTTTAATTATTACTATTCCATCAGCGCTCTGGACAGAATGATGTTCATGGAAAATCATACATATCTATTATCTCAAGAGTCAAGTAGTACTTGTCACATACATGCTCAATGGGTAATGGAAAGAATACTAATACATCAATGGATACATACACAATAATGAAAATAAAATCTTGTTGGTAGACCTAGACACAATAAAGTATGCTAGTATTTGTCAAACATGATTTTGTAAGAGAAATATGATTCAAACTACAATCCTGAAGGCCGGTCATATTAGTACAATTTACTAGTAATATAGTTAAAGCAAGGAAAATACCTGATACTTATTCCGGTATCTTGCAACTGCATAACCATGTGCTAAGAGAAGATTATGAGAAACAATGTAAGGTTCTGTTGCTGAGTTCCCACCAGCAGTGCATTTGGTGCACCTCTGAGGAGGTTGAAGCCCTTTATCATAACCAGTAAGCGCCACTCTGCTTGGTTCATTGAATGTAAACCAGTTCTTTACACGATCACCAAAGGTCTTGAAACAGAAGTCAGCGTAGTCTGCAAATAGTTCCCTAAAAAACAAATATTATAAAGATAATCAGGCATTGCTCATTGTGCAATCTTTCACACCAGAGGTATAGCATGCTGCATCCACATCTACACACATATAGACTATAGAGTAACTAGTATTTTGTTTAAACAATTTATGGTGTATGCTACTAATTGCACACATTAAGTCCACAATAACTCTGAAAGAGAATGTAACTGTAACACATGAGTAGATAGGAAGATGGAATACTACTACACATGAGTAGATAGGAAGATGGAATAACTAGTAGTAGTTGGCTTACACTGTCTTTGCATTTAACCAGCCTCCGTAGTTGTTCTCAAGTGCAAGAGGGAGATCTTAGTGGTGAAGAGTGACATATGGAGTAATGCCTGGTTAGTTTTCATGAAAAGATTCAGATACGAATGTATTCAGGTTCCCATGGAAGGTTAAAATAGTACTAGTAGATGCTTCGCTATACTGTATACCTTTGTGAAGCAGGTAGTCTATCAGATTGTTGTAGTACGCTACACCTTCTTCGTTCACTTTTCCTTCACCCACTGCAGAATTCAAAGACGAGCGCGTGTTCAGTCAGAACATTATGTAGGAGCAAGCTACAAGTCCAGTCAAATTGGGTGTACATATATACCCGGGAAGATTCTGGACCATGAGATAGAAAACCGGTAGGCATCGAAATTCAGTCCTTTCATGAGATTGACATCTTCCTGTCCCAGCATAAAGGGATTATTAAACGTGAGGCCCTGAATTTGTTTCACCACAACTGTAGTGGACCAGTGGTAGTGCAGATATTTAATGTTTTTTTCAGTCGGTAGATGTCATTGGTAGATGTCCATCAGTTCAACTTCGTTAACTGTGAGTGTTTCAGTGTTATTGTGAGGAGGTTGCTATGCCTACTAACACAAGTTACTATGATTACTTCCTATAACTTGCTAGGATTATCCTGTGGGCTTAAGGAGTATGTGGTACGTCTCTGTTTTACGCCGGATACAGAGTAGTAGTACCTTGTAGCGATGATATTGATCTGCTGTAACGTCTGCGTTTCGATTTCCCGGAATATTCCCTGTTCATGGCAACAAAGTATAAGAGAAGTGTTTGCGCCGTGTGTA
Source organism: Avena sativa (assembly GCA_916181665.1). NCBI lineage: Eukaryota > Viridiplantae > Streptophyta > Magnoliopsida > Poales > Poaceae > Avena > Avena sativa. The sequence goes on from OV702296.1 coordinate 296,138,367, forward strand.
AGAATTCCATCACTCGGAGAAGGGAGTCTGGCTGATCAAGGTAAGAATCGTAGCGGATCACCTGGTGTGTGCGCAAAGTCGTCCCAGACGGAAGGCCCGCGGCCGCCTCCTCTGGCCATGCCCTCGACCTGGTACGCCGACGTCGCCGTCCCGAAGACGAAGCCCTTGGGGAACGACGCCCGGCTCAGCCCACCCAGACAGGTACTCGCGCAGGCTCCGCCGCCATGGTACGCGGCCACCAGGGCAAGCAGCAGGATCGGCTCCGACCTCGCGGTCATCTCGCAGAGCAGCAGCGGGCAGTAGTGTGGCAGCCTGAGCTCAGAACAAAAAGCTAATGCTGCAGTGCAAAGCTACAGCTAGTAGCAGTCTGTGTTGGAGTATATATTTGCGGGGCGGGGCGGGGCGGGGCGCGTCGTCCTAACATTGCGGCGTCGATCGAAATAATTGCCGGTGCAATAGAGCGGACATGCATCATCTACTCAATCTTAATTTGGACGTGGGTTGCTTGTTTTCTCGATCAAAAGTCTCTTATCGTAATGGCGCTGCCAGCTTACAAAGATATAGACGCCACACTCGGCGTGCAACACGCAACTCCGGCCATGACCAGGACTGATCAGAACTAGAGTAGAAAAGAAGAAGAAGAAGAAGAAGAAGAAGAAGAAGAAGAAGAAGAAGAAGAAGAAGAACGACAAGACACGCACTTCCCATTCCGGCGCGAGATCAAACACCGACCACAGCTGCAAAAGGGAGATGACAAGGAACACCCGCACTGGTGGGTCAAGAAACAACCTTCTTACAGCAAGCAAGCGATTTCTCATATTCCGGAGCCGTCCACGCACCAAATTGCCGCCGCTCCATACCACAAAAGGATCGACTCATCTACTCCTACTTTTTCTTTTGACGTGGGATTTGACGGTGTGTGCGTGCTGGCTTCCTAATCTCTCGTTCTTCACTCAGCGCAATCTCCCTGATTTTGCGGCGTCGAAATAACTAGCTAGGGGACGACACGATGATGATGCGTCACACGGCGCGCGCGCCATGTTACCCGGGTAGGTGATGCCAAATCAGATGACCGAGTGGTGGTAGGCGTTGCGCGCGTAAGCAGACCATGCTGCAAATGATTTTCGAGATCCGAGTATAAATCTTTTCAGAACCCTCCGGTACATTTGTAAGCGCACCTGTATGTAACCAATTTTCTCCAGCAAGAAACGACACGCCAAACTAATATTGATAGTTTTCAACGAATATCCTGTCAGTAAATATGAGTGAGGATCTGTCGTCTTCCAGGTGGCGCGGATCGACGGCTTGGGGAGGAGAAGGTGTCGTGTGGTGGCAGCATTGGAGGCGATCTTGCAAGGTCTTCCTCGGCGGTGCTCACGTGCGGCCGCCATGGCAGGCGGCGGTTGCATCGGGTCTGATCCGGTTCCGATCTGGACCTCTGGCTGCAGAGGCAGTTGCACGCTAGGTTCTGGCGAGCCGCTTCGGTGATATGCTGGACTGTCTTCTCCTCTACCTCCGGCTAGTGGCGAGGGGGTTGCTGGCTCGGATTGAATAAAGAGGGTGGTCTTAGGGTTCATCTCACGACAAGACCAAGACCTGCTTGATGTTGGTCTTCACTGATCTGGTTGTAGTGTCGTGTTTCGAAAGGCTCCGCCGACGAACTCCATAGTGCGCATATGCCGAGAGGTCGCTGGATCGACTGGGATTCGGTCGTGTGCACCCATGTTTTTACTTTGGCAGTTTGGATTTAGAGGGAGCGCTTCGAATCTCTGTCTAATATCATGGGGGCATGTTCTCGTCCCATGTTGCCGACGGAGAATGTCATGAAGACCGAGATCTAAGGACTAACAATGGTGGTTCGAGTCCGGGTGGTGATGAGGAATTGTCTTGGTGACCCGTGACTTGGAGTAGTGGTATGCAATCGGAGACGACAGTACATGTGAATATCATGGTCCTATCTTTCAGGGTAAAAGTCCAGGGTCTGGCCTTAATTGGTTGTGCCTGACAATGGCCATGTTGAAGGTATTATTTTAAGAGCGTGGACTTTTTTTCAGAGTGAAAACCTAGATCTTTGATCGGACAATGACGGTGTTTATACACTGTTCCTTTCTTGGAGGCGTTATTTTTGAAGAAAATGGACTTCAGGTGATGTTTTGATGGTGATAGTACTGTTGTTTCAGTGAATGAGGAACTATAACGAGACTTTCCTTTTTTAGTTCTTCTTTCTTTTTTGGCTGTATGCATTCGTATGGCCGTTAGGATAATGCGTTGTTGCATAGGCTGAGTGTAATTAATATATGCTCCTTTCCAAAAAAAAAGAGTGAGGAACATTTTCCATATCAATCGTAGTGCAAACATTAGGGATCAGCTTGATAAACATAAAACACTGACCGAATATGCAAGCCCAATAATAGCCTTCCAGTGCCATGTCAACATACGCAAAACATGGACTACGTACTTATGGATATCAACGGCTAAGCAAAATACGCCGTGGTCTCAACGTATTACTCTAGAACATATATTGAGACTATGTCGGATCATATGCCCCTTTACTTTTAAACAGGGGTACCCAAAAGACTTATGATAAACACCAATTGAAGCTTAAATGGTACCGGTCCAACGCCCCAATTCACTCTTGAAAGAGATTCTAATACAAGATAATTCCACAATGTGACCAATTGGCCGACAAAGGAACAAACTTATTCATACTCTCCAACAAGATGAGGGAATGACCGATAAGCTATTTGAGAAGCTAAATGTTACAAAGGTTTGTTTGTTCTCTCTCGATGAGATCCGTACAAATGATATCACTCAGGTACTGACATGGTTGTACCCTACGGGTGCGTGACCTCAGCATACCTGGTCCAGCCCAAGGAAGGCCCACGGCAGATGTATGCCGGCCCATGAAGATTTTCGGGTGACCAAGGCCCATAACGCCTTTGGATCCTTGGAGAGCAAGACTAGTGTAGATAGGAAATTCAAAGGGGTAAAACCCTAGAACTTGTAACCGACTAGGTCTATGCCCGGGACCTGCCTAAGTCTATATAAAGGCCAGGAGGGCATGACCTAGATCTCTCGACTCATACATTCGCATACACACCTCCACGCCAGATCGAATCTGCGCACCCATGTAACCTTTGGTTCCGCCGTAATCAAGATCAGACAAGCAGGAGTAGGGTTTTTCCTCCGGGGGCCTGAACCTGGGTAAACTCCGTGTCCCCGTGTTGCTTGTTTGCTAACCGTTCCACGATCTCCAGCATCCCCATCTTCTCCAAAACCCAAGTCCATAACAATGGGCATTGATGAGATCAAACCTCGTCAATTGGCGCCGTCTGTGGGAACTGGGGCTGCTGATTGTGCGGTCGTGACGGTCCCAACCCGATCGATCTACAACTCAGCGGCGACGGAGAGTCACCTCCTCTTAGGCGCTTTCGACTTCACCGCCCACTCGCCGGCCACCATGAAAGATTTCGAGCCCGTAGGCGACGGACTCGAGATCCTATTCGGGAGCTTCTGCTTCCAGGTGGGTCAGACTGGTACCCTCCGCCTCCCTGAGCGGGTGCCCCTACCATCAATCAGGCCCGCCTCATGGGCTCCACACCCTGTGCTACGCACATCATCATCAACAGATGAGTTCTACAACAACAGCAGCTGCAACTCCGATCTGTGCGATCCACCTTCGGATGAGGGGACCTACGGTTCCGGATCCGAAAGCTGCGGCAGCAGCGGACCAATCTACGAGCGCTACCAATGCGCCGTAGTCATCCAGAGCGATGTGGAGCAGAAAACGCCCAACCCGCCGCCCAACCCGAACCCCAACCCGCGGGACAGAAACGGCGGGAACAGAAGAAGCCAGTCCCCCCCCACCCGACGAGGAAAACAACGGCCACGTCATCCGACTTAGCAAAGAAGGATGGGTCCAGGCACGCCGCGCCGTAGCAGGCGACATAGTCCTGCCTACAGACGCCTCACGTGAACTACTGATGGCATACCACTTCCTCCTCATCGAGGAGCACAAGAAGCAAGTCAAGAAGCAAGAAACACTCGACAAACGCAAGCAAGCAGCCTCTGAGTCCAGCGCGCGACGAGCTGCGCTCTCCGCCATGGCCCATGGCTCCAGCACGAACGGAAACCAAGGAAACAAACATCGCTCTCGGGTGGAGAACATGGATCCCAAGGAATGCCATGAAGTGACCCGAACTCTCCACACATCGTTCATGGAGATGGACGCCGATGGCAACGTCATCCCGAAGACGCCGCAAGCTGCGATCATGGCAGCCACTGCGTATCTCGCGGCCCACCCACCTCCGGAGGGGGACCCGAAAAGAGCCATGCATAAATCCGCACTCACCGGACTCGGACTTGTCGGAGCTGCGCTCCATCAAGACGCTCCCGCGGAGCCAAAGAAGAAAGCTCCGGCCAGGCACGACCGGAGCCCCACCCCTTCATCCGAAGAGGAAGAGGAACACGATCTTCCTCGAAGGAAGAAGAGCTCGCGTCACCATAAACGCGACTACAACGCCAGAGACGCGCTCACACAGTGCAAAATCGGCAAAGCGCGAGCCAAACGCGCATGCTCGTCTGAATCCGAGATGGACGAAGACGGAGAACTCTGTGGAGCTCGATGCTTCAGCAGATCCGTTCAGCGAACACGAATGCCACGCAATTTCAAGCTTCCTTCGGATACTCCGAAGTTCGACGGCACGCAAGATCCAAAAGCATGGCTCAGTGATCATCTGTCATCCGTTAAGCTGGACGGCGGTAACAAAGAAACCGCCATGCAATGCCTTCAGCTGCAGCTGACAGGCGCGGCACGAATCTGGCTCAGTAGCCTATCATCAGGGTCCATCCAAAGCTGGGAGGAGCTAGCTTACAGCTTCATCCGAAATTTCAAGGGCACCAGCAAGAGGCCTGCCTCAATCGAAGAGTTGCGGGCCTGCACTCAAAGAACGGGCGAATCTATTCGCTCGTACATACTACGCTGGTCCAACACCAAGAACTCCGCAGCACACATCTCCGAAGAGAGGGCCATCGACGCCTTCAGGGACGGCGTCAAGCGCTAAGACTTCAAGGAGGAACTTGGGCGCGTCAAGCCCAAAACACTCGACCACCTCATGGACATCGCCAACAGGTGGGCCAACGGCGAAGATTCCATTCACCGAGCACAATCGGATGAAGAGGACGACTACGGCCGAAGACGGGAACACCGTAGCAAGAGGAGATCGCGCGTCTACGACGATCGCGACGGACCTGATATGGTCGCGGCCGGCTACACCGATCGTCGCAACGACAACGGCCGCAACAGCGGAGGATACCGCGGAGGAAACTTCCGCGACGGCGGACGCCCAGCACAGTCGTGGCAACGCCGCGACCGCGACAACGTACCCTCAGCATACGACAAACTTTCGGGTCCATGCACCATCCACTTCTACATCGACAAGCAGGATGGCAAAAAGAAAGCCAGCCACATGCTCAAGGACTGCCGCGAGTTCCAGAAACTCAGCGAAAGCATGGTACAGATGAGGCAGCAAGCCCTAATCCCTACGTTCGGAAACGCACCTACGCCAGGTGAAATAGCGCATGGAGCTCCTCCACCGCTACCTATCGGAGGCCCAAACCAACCAGTCGCATCAGCACAGAACAACGCTGGGAACGGGTACCCCCCGCCAAAAGAAGCACTGATGATCCAGAAGGGGCACCCCACGAATAGGGTGCAGAAGAAAATCACCCGACAAATCAACCTGGTCGTGGCAACTCCACCTGCCATCCCTGAGTACCTCAGCGGATCGGAGTCCTGCATTACATTCACTCGTTCGGATCACCCTTGCCAGATCCCTCGCCCAGGTCATGCTGCCCTGGTGCTGGAGGCGCAGATCGGAGGTTTCGAGATGAGTCGCGTCTTCATGGACGACGGCAGCGGCATGAACCTAATGTTCGCAAGCACCCTAGCAGCAATGCGGATTCCGCAATGCAGCCTGGAACAGTCAGACGCAACGTTCCACGGCATCGTTCTAGGGAAGGGCATATTCCCCCTGGGCAAAATATGGCTCGACGTCATCTTCGGCAAGCTGGACAACTTCCGTCTGGAGCGACTCGAATTTGAAGTGGTGGACTGGCCATCACAGTACCATGCCATTCTTGGGCGCGTAGCATTCGCAAGGTTCCTGGCTGTACCACACTACGCATACCTACTACTCAAGATGCCAGGACCGAAGGGCATCATCACAATCCACGGGAGCTTCACCCGATCGGACCAATGCGATAGGGATTTCAACAGAATCTCCCAGTCATTCGGCATGCAGGAGGAGCTCCTAAGACTCCGCGAAGCAACAGACAATGGGGCACCCCCAGTAGCACGACAAAACGCGCCCGACATGTCTTTCGACTCCACTGTCAACACAAACAAGGTGCAGGTCCATCCGACGGATGCCTCCAAGACGGCCCTGATCGCCAACGACCTTAGCCCCGCATAGGAAGGCGCGCTCGTCGAATTCCTCCGTGAGCGCTGGGAAATCTTCGCCTGGTGTCCTGCGGACATGCCAGGAGTTTCCAGGAAATTCGCCGAGCACGCACTCAACGTCTTTCTAGACACCAAGACCGTCAAGCAATCCATCCAGAGACTGTCCGAGCCACGAGCCGAAGCTATCGGCAAGGAAATCAATAGACTACTCACTGCAGACTTCATCAGGGAAATCAAGGAAAGCGAGTGGCTTGCAAATACAGTGATGGTCCCAAAGAAGGACACGGACATCCTGCGGATGTGCGTGGATTTCACGTCACTAAACAAGCTTGCCCAAATGACCACTTCCCTCTTTCTCGGATCGATCAGATCATCGATTCGACTGCAGGTTGTGAGAAACTTTCCTTCCTCGACGCCTACTCAGGCTATAACTAGATTCGACTCAAGGTCGAAGATCAGGAGAAAACGGCGTTTATCACACCATTCGGAGTATTCTGCTACAACACAATGCCCTTCGGGCTAAAGAACGCAGGTATCACGTACCAGCGATGCATGCAGGCCTGCCTTAAGGACCAGATCAGTCGCAACGTCCAAGTCTATGTTGACGACATAGTCATAAAAACCAAGGAGGCAAGGACACTTATCGACGATCTCCGCGAGACGTTCGACAACCTTGATCGCTACAGGATCAAGCTCAACCCCGAAAAGTGCGCCTTCGGCGTCCCATCGGGTCAGCTGCTTGGGTACTTCATCTCTCTGCGAGGGATCGAGGCGAACCCGAAGAAAATCAGAGCCATCATGGCGATGGAGAAGCCGAAAAACCTCAAAGGCATCCAGCAGCTCGCAGGACGAATAGCGGCGTTAAGCAGATTCATCAGCCGCATGGGCGAGAAGGCCCTACCATTCTACCAGCTGCTACGCAAAGCAGATAAATTCGAGTGGACGCCGAAAACCAACGATGCATTCGAAAGCCTCAACACGCCAATGAGGAGAACGCATTTCTTACTACACCTTTTACTAAAGGAGTAAGAAAAGAGGTTTTCTAAATGAAGCACAACAAGGAGACGGGTTCAGATGGTTTGCCCGTTGAGTATTCTACCAACTTATGGGATGTTATTAAGTCAGAGTTTCAAGAATTGTTTGGATTTCTTCATGCACAACAACTAGTTTTCATCAAAATATTTAGAAAGACCGCAACTATTAGGCCGAATTCGGTGGCAAAGACCTCGAAGGCTAAGAATCCGTGAAGATAGGACCATCCCTAGAGGTTATCCCGCATGACTACTTGCATCTTGATAGTTCGATCTTAAGTTTTGCGTAGGCCAATTTTTCTTGTTACGTTTTCTACTACATTCTGTAACAGTGGTATCAGATGAGCAGATGCATGTTTGATCCAGAGTACATGAGATGTATGGTATTGCACAAATTGTTGAGTTGTTTTTAGATGAGATCTATTTACTCGATTTTCATGTTGTTTTCCTTGAATTTGCAATTTTTCGATCCTAGCGGCATAGTCAAGATTTTGGTACAAAGTTCTGTCTATCCGTGGTTCTTCTATGCTGCACCTTTTTTTGCAAACAAAAGGGTTTGTAGATGTGTTCTATACGGTGGTCATGCGTTTAACAAAGTTTAGTATGGGGATCGATAGTTGTTAATTATCAACTAGCATGGTGGCCCTCGCAAATGCGAGGGCATCACCTTTAGTTGTTCTATAGAGAGGGCCATGGCTTTAGTGTGCCAAAATTGGTGAGATAAGACCTCCATATTATGATGAATAGAAAATACTACATTCAACCTTTTATGCTAAAATTGATATCTCATGCCTGAGAGACATCTTTAAAATATTTTTAGGATACTTACAAAAACAATACAATAATGACCCTATGTGAAGTTTGTTCGTGATATGGTATATACTCCCTCCGTTTAGAAATATAAGATATTTTAGATTTATGAATGAGATGTATGTAGACACCTTTTAGTGTCTAGATTCGTTTGAACCTATACACTAAAAGGTGTCTAGATACATCTCCTTTACAAACCTAAAACATCTTATATTTCTAAACGGAGGAAGTACTATCCATCTAGATGGGAACAATGCACTCGTTGGAGAGCTTGCATACACGTTATAAGGATTGAGAAAAACTCTCAATTGTGGCGCGTACAAGAGATACGCTATGGACTCCAGCGAGAGTAACCAACGATGTAAGAAAAGGCGCAGGTTCGTCCACTACTTCCCTCTGTATTTCTATCTTCCAAAGTCGGCAGCGCCGCACATCTTTGATCTTCTATTTTGGTGCGATCCAACATCATCTCACTGTGTACTCGCAAGCAGCAGCGAACCAGGACACAGCGGCAGCATACTCTCGCAGTCAACCTTCCCGTCCTCGACCATCTACGGGCTTGCAGGTAAAAGCATGCTCCTTGATCCATTTTTTCTGTAACTCGCATCATCCTGACTCTTGCAGTTGCCCTTTGCATACCTTGCAGGTAATCGCCCTCTATTAGAAGACTTACGGCTCCTCTTTTTTTCTTTGTATGCCGGCGACGACGACAAGGATGGAGAAGGTAGCAGCAAGCACGGGCGGTTGCGGATTTCTATTCTCGTTGTTGTAGGTATGAAATCAGCATCGCTACAACACTTTCTCCCAGATTCGATTTGATGTCCCTTACCCCCTCTGCATTTGCAGGATACGACGTGTGAGCATCCAAACCGTGGTCTCTCCGGGCGTGTGGACGCACATTCTACAGCTCGGCCCTTGCATGCTCCACGCTATCATAATGTGGTCTCGCGGGCATGACTAGTGCAGAAGCTGGTCTGGCCGACGATCTACGGACGTGCACCATGGAGTTCGGCAGCTCGCGAATTACGTTCGGGGTTGATGGTGTTAGCAAGATAATTGTGCACGTTTTGCTTGTAACCGAAATATGGAGCAGTACTCCACTTTTGGATAGAGATAGATTTGGATAGAGGTAGATCTTGTTATGATCTGTTGAGATCACTACCGTCTCTCCCTCCCTGTCGTACGGTATTCAATCTTGTAACAACTTTGTGATTCTATTTAACACGAACCCGTGGTCCTCAACAGGATACACGTTTCCAGCCAAATACATCTAAATTAATATGGTATCAGAGCGACTCCCTTCCCCGACATAGCTGCCACCCAAACCCCAATCCAAATCGCCGCCGTCGCCGCACATCTGCTGCTGCCCCCGCGCCTACAGAACCCCAAAACCAAAAACCCTCGACAAAACCCAGCCGCCGCCGCATCTCCTGCGCTGCCGCCGCACAATCTAGACGACAACCCTCGACAAAACCCAGCCGCCGCCGCACCTCCTGTGCTGCCGCCGCACAACCTAGACGACTTTGATTTCTTGCTGAGATGACGAGCTCTACATCAACACCGCTCGCCTCCGCCCTGGGATCCCCTCCCTCCACCAAGATGACACGGTCGAACTTCCTTTTTTGGAAGACCCTTGTCTACCCGCCTCTCCATGGCGCCCAAGTCCTTGGCCTGCTTGACGGCACGGAAGCTGCACCGGCAAAAACTATGGAGGTCGAAGATGCAAACAATAAGAAGGTCATAGTCCCAAACCCTGCCTATACCACATGACTGAGTCGGGACCAGACGGTGCTTGGATTCCTCGTGAATTCCGTGGCACCGGAGATTCTTGCTCACGTCGTCGGCCTCGAATCATCTGCTGCAGTATGGTCGGTCATCACCAACATGTTCTCCACCCTCTCCCGCACGAAGATCAATCATCTGCGGGGTGCGCTGCAGTCCACTAAGAAGAACGAGCTGACAGCTGCAGCATACTTCGCCAAGATGAAGAGCTTCTCCTCCGAGCTCGCTGTTGCGGGCAAGATCATTGAAGAAGACGAGATGGTGGGGTACATCATCAATGGCCTCGATGGAAGCTACAACGACCTCGTCTCCTCTGTCAACGCAAATCCCGGTACCACACTCGATGATCTTTTTAGGCAAGTTTGTGCTCATGATCTTAGCAATGAGATGCTCGCAGAAACGGGACAAAATACCGGCTTCACCTCCTCCGCCAATGTCGCTGCTCGCCCTACCCGCGACAACAACCGTGAGCCACGTTCACGTGGTGACCGTGGTCGCTCCCCTGACCATGGCCGCTCTCCTGGCCGTGGCCATCGTGATGACGGCAGATGGCGACGCCGTGATGAGGATGGACGTCATGATTGGCGCCGTGATGATGGTGGACGTCGGCGTGATGACGGGGGCCGACGCCGTGATGATAGTGGTCGCCGCCGCGATGATGGTGGCCGCCGCGTCACCACACCGTACGTTGATGTGCGGTGCCAAATCTGCAAGATCCATGGCCATCCAGCCAGTGACTGCTGGTGGCGCTATGGCGATGATCGCAACGACCGCAACGGCAACGATCGAGATAACCGCTACAACCGCACCGACCGCAACGACCACAACAACAATCGTCGTGGCAATAATGACTCTGATGATGAGAAGGGCGCTCATGTCGTCTCCTATGGTGTCGACACCACCTGGTACCCGGACTCCGGCGCCACCAACCATCTCACCTCGGAGCTAAACAAGCTTACCACGCACGAGAAATATGAAGGGCATGATCGCGTTCACACGGCCGACGGCAATGGTATGAAAATAAGTCATATTGGTCATTCAACATTGTGCATCCCAAATAATGATTCCTTACAACTTAAAAATATTCTTCATGTTCCAAGTGCATCAAAAAGTCTTCTTTCCGTTCATAAGCTTACTCTTGATAACAATGCATTCATTGAATTTCATCCTTGGTATTTTTTGATTAAGGATCGCGCCACAAGAACAACTCTGGTTAGAGGACCATGCCATGGTGGCCTCTACCCATTAGTTCCCTCAGTAACAGGATCCTCCAAGCAAGCATTCATCACAATAAAGCCTTCGTCTTCTACGTGGCATCGCCGTTTAGGACATCCTTTATCTTTTGTGGTTCAACAAGTACTTAGGAAAAATAATATTTCTTATTCCCCTGAAACAAATCCATATGTTTGTGATCCCTGTCAACTAGCTAAGAGTCATCAATTGCCATACCCTGTCTCTACTAGTGTTTCCACTGTTCCATTGGAGCAAGTTTTCTCAGATGTATGGGGACCAGCACCTGTTTCTGCTGGCAAACATTCATATTATGTAAGCTTTATTGATGACTTCAGCAAATTTACTTGGATTTATTTGCTCAAAAAGCGTTCTGAGGTGTATCAAGTTTTTCTTAATTTCCAGCAACTTGTTGAAAGAAAATTTGATCGAAAAATCATTACTATGCAAACTGATTGGGGTGGTGAATATGAGAAATTAAATAGTTTTTTTCAACAAATAGGCATTACTCATCATGTATCATGTCCACATGCTCATCAACAAAATGGCTCTGCTGAAAGAAAACATCGTCATATTGTTGAAGTGGGCCTTGCTCTCCTTGCAAATGCATCCATGCCATTAAAATTTTGGGATGAAGCTTTTCTCACTGCCACCTTTCTCATCAACCTCCTTCCTAGCAAAGTGATTGATCATGATACACCTGTAGGCCGTCTTCTCCAAACAACACCCAACTATGAATCACTCAGAATCTTTGGCTGTGCATGCTGGCCAAATCTTCGTCCTTATAACACAAGAAAACTTGCCTTCCGTTCCACACGGTGTGTATTCTTAGGGTACAGTCCTCGTCATAAAGGAGTTAAGTGTCTAGACATCTCAAGTGGTCGTGTCTATATCTCTAGAGATGTTGTTTTTGATGAGAATGGTTTTCCCTTTGCTGAATTACATCCTCATGCTGGCTCTCGTCTTCGCCAAGACATTCTTCTTCTACCAAAAGCCACATCAAATAACAATGATGCACATGTTAATGATTTTATGACTTTACCTATTGTGCCTGTTGCTACTAATGAACACTCTGAGGAAACAGATACTACAAGCCAAGAGCGAGATTCAGGAGAAGATTTGGAGTCAAACCATGAAGAAATGGAGCAAAACCATCCTGTTTTTGACTCAGGTGAAAACAACACAGGCACCGATCCCGAGTCTGATCCTCTGGTATCGGATCCTGCGCGCCACAATCACGAGGCTGATTCTCCCGCGCGTGGACGACCCTCTGTGCGTGCATGGGGATCTCCGCGCTCTGAGTCTCCTCCGCTCCAACGACTTCGCTCCACGTCGCCGCGTTCAGCGTCTCCTCCTGCGCGTCATCATGGTGCTGGGGCCGGGGCCCCGCCACGGTCCCCGTCTCAGTCTCCTCTACGCCAACGACATCGCTCCACGTCGCTGCGCTTAGCGTCCCTTCGGATGACTCCGCCTCCGCATCACTCTCCTCACGACACGTCGTCACCCAGGTCTGGCTTCCCGCGTCGCGACACCGCACCGACACGGTCTTTGGCGGGCCCTCAGGACTATATGGATGAGGAGGCTGAAGCTGTTTTCCCGCCGGACAGCGCGTCTGGTTCGCCTGCTCTGTCTGCACGAGGATCTTCTGTGGATGAGCCTGATGCAAGTCCTCCTGCATCACCGACTCCACCTCCAGAACCTCGTACACGATTCCAAAAAGGTATACGCCAACCAAAAAAATACACTGACGGTACTGTTAGGTACAGTATGTTTACGTCTACAGGTGAACCATGCACACTCTCGGAGGCTCTTAAAGATGATCGTTGGCGCCGTGCAATGGAAGAAGAGTACAATGCTCTTGTGGAAAATAAAACATGGCATCTTGTTCCCCCTCATCTTACAAAAAATCTTATTGACTGTAAATGGGTTTATCGTGTTAAGAAACATGCAGATGGAACAATTGATAGGTACAAAGCACGATTGGTTGCAAAAGGGTTCAAGCAACGATATGGTATAGACTATGAAGACACTTTCAGTCCTGTGATTAAGGCAGCTACTATCAGACTTGTTTTGGCAGTTGCTGTCTCAAGGGGCTGGAGTCTGCGGCAGCTTGATGTCAAGAATGCGTTTTTGCATGGTGTTCTGGAAGAGGAGGTATACATGAAACAACCCCCAGATTTTGAGTCTTCCGCTACTCCACATTATATTTGCAAACTTGATAAAGCTCTTTATGGTCTTAAGCAAGCCCCTCGAGCCTGGTATTCCAGACTTAGTACCAAGTTGCAGCAACTTGGTTTTGTGCCATCCAAAGCAGACACTTCACTCTTTCTCTATAAGAAATCTGATACTTTGATATATGTTTTGATCTATGTTGATGATATTATAGTCACAAGTTCCTCAGATAAGGCTATTTCTGCACTTCTTCATGATCTTAATACAGAATTTGCTCTCAAAGACTTAGGAGATCTGCATTTCTTTTTGGGTATTGAGGTAAAGAGAACATCTGATGGTTTACTGCTTACTCAAGAAAAGTATGCAACTGAGTTGTTGGCTAAAGTAGGTATGACAAAGTGCAAAACCTCACCTACACCCCTTTCTTCCACTGAGAAGTTGTCATTAACTGAGGGAATTCCTCTTGGTCCTGATGATAGTACTCAATATAGAAGCATTGTAGGGGCCTTACAGTATTTGACCTTAACAAGGCCAGACATTTCTTTCTCAGTAAACAAAGTATGTCAATACTTACATGCTCCAACTACCACTCATTGGACAACTGCAAAAGGATATTGAGATATGTTCAGGGTACTATACATGTTGGTTTACAATTTCAAAAATCTTCATCTAGTTTGCTTAGTGCCTTCTCAGATGCAGATTGGGCAGGATGTTTGGATGATAGAAGGTCAACTGGAGGTTTTGCTGTATTCTTTGGACCAAATTTGATTTCCTGGTGTGCTAGGAAACAAGCTACAGTTTCAAGATCTAGCACAGAAGCTGAATATAAAGCACTAGGTGATGCCACAGCTGAATTGATTTGGGTTGAAGCCTTACTTCGGGAACTTGGTGTTCAACTTAAGGTAAAGCCATGTCTATGGTGTGATAATTTAGGAGCTACATACCTGTCAGCAAATTCTGTGTTTCATGCAAGAACCAAACATATCAAGATAGACTATCATTTTGTTCGAGAAAGAGTGACAAATAAGTTGTTAGAGATCAAATTCATATCAAGTAAAGATCAAGTTGCAGATGGTTTCACAAAGGCCTTGGCAATCAAAGAATTGAATGAGTTTAAGCGTAATCTTAACCTTTCAAAAGGTTATGATTAAGGGGGGCTGTTAGCAAGATAATTGTGCATGTTTTGCTTGTAACCAAAATATGGAGTAGTACTCCACTTTTGGATAGAGATAGATTTGGATAGAGGTAGATCTTGTTATGATCTGTTGAGATCACTACCGTCTCTCCCTCCCTGTCGTACGGTATTCAATCTTGTAACAACTTTGTGATTCTATTTAACACGAACCCGTGGTCCTCAACAGGATACACGTTTCCAGCCAAATACATCTAAACTAATAGATGGCTTCATCGTGAAGTGCAAGCTACGGACGTTGACAAACCTCGAGAAAGCAGGTATTTTGGACGCTCTGTAGAATAGCTAGATATCAGAATATGCCAGTCTATATGTATTTGTTCTAGGGTTCTACAATGACAAGAAATACAAATTTATCTTCAGACATCGTGTTAAATTGTTTTGTAGTCTGATCAAAGCAGTGCATTTGTTAGAAACACGTAGCTTCGATGAGGGACATACGACATACAAATGAAATCGTTACGTCCAGACGGACATCCTTCTAAACAATAAAAGCTTACCTATCGCTCGCGTGGTCAGTACATAATCGAAATTCGAAAGTATGCCTCCAACGCGTTCTAAAAACTCTACACGACTTCTCTGTAGATTTCCTTGATGGGCCGGCCCAAACTTGACCGTATTTTCTCTATCTATAAACGGATGTTGTGTGTATCGATGTTTAGTATCACCTCGAAATTTTACAGAGGGTTAAAGCAGTTTATAAACCCGAAAATGAAAAGGCATGCAATATAGACATCAAACACCAGCTATCAAATGGTTTTGTTTGGTAATTGGTGTTTAAAATCTAGGTTTTTTATACTGTTGGTCATGCAAAATTGTACGTGTTGGCAGCAATATTGTCATTTTAATTCAGCATCTCTCAACACGATTTTGTCATTTCAATGAATAATGAATAATATCACTTTCTACCTTTACATATTGTTTATTTATTTTGTTTAGCGTTTTACTTAGACTGTGTTTATCATAGGAGTTGTCGCACAAATATCCTGTTAGCTCTTTATTTCGTTTAGCGTTTTACTTAGACTGTGTTTACGTAGGAGTTGTCGCACAAATATCATGTTAGCTAGTAGGACGTGTACGATCAAATTTTACTCTGATTTGTAACCTCTCTTACTGCTCGGCCATGGTAAACACGAAGGCACGTACAGCAGTATTGCGATGCATGGACTTGGCGCTGAATGAGCCGTATACTATGTTCTTCGGAAGACTCTCGTAGGACTTAGCGGTGCGAGACCTGTTTTCAGCTGCGCCGAGAACCACGGCATAAGAATACTTTGAAAGATTCTCATATGACTTAGCGGTGTGAGACCGGTTTTCAGCTGCACTAAGACCCACGCCATAAGAACACAAAATTATTTTTCAAAAACGCTATCAATTAGCGTTTAGAGAGCAAATATTTTCTCTTACACGTGGATGTAGCGCAATCATATCATAAGGGTTTTGCCTACCTGCCTCGCCCGGGGGGGAGGGGGGCAAGGAGAAGTCTAGACTGAATAATTATTGTAAATAATTGTATAAATATTTGTTCTAAGAAATATTTTTGTCTGAGAAACTATTTCTGTAGTTTTTATGGGGTACATATTGAGGATATAGTATGACTTCGTGTATGCTTGGTTGCTATTATAAGTATGCAACTTTAATATTTTGGTGAAACTATGCTCTCGCGAATGATTGAACAATCTCTACTGTTCATGTTGATTTAAAATTTCAATTGTTGATGCTTAGATAGAATCATGCGATGCACGTGCATACTAACTAGTGACTGATAATGCCTAAACAACAATGAATAACATGCACAATGGTTTAAGAAAAAAAAGGGACATCATGAGGTGTTTGTGTGATACTAACTAGCCAACCGCATCGACAATGGCCACCAAAGTCCTCTTGCCACCATCAGGAAATGCAACTCCCAGATGGACCCGACACATGTGAACTTAGTCAGCATAGAACTAAAGTAGGAAAGAACATATAAATATTCTAGTGAAGGAAAATGACAAAATATTTCAAGAATTAAACATTTATCCATGAAACCAAACAAATAATTGATTCCAAAACAGAAGCCCTGAAGGTTCTACATTGCAAAGTGACATGGTTCAGATCTACTACCTTGAGAAGCGCGACTATAGTTGTGTCCTCTTGTGTAGATAATGGAAAAAATAGATATATCAACTGAGCTAAGTGATGGATTAACGAATAAATAGCAACAAATTAGATGTAGAGGTGGTGAAAAACTACAAACAAGTTGTAGAAGTGGCGATCCTTGCAAATTAGCGAAGGTGGTGGATAGTGCAATTCCTCTACATACATGTGATCCAACTATGTACTCGTTCCATCAGTAAATGCATAAGTCTGCATATAATCGGTGATTAAAGTTGTGCTTTACATTGGCATGCATCCATTACCGAATCTTGATGCGACTTCCATACGGTTGGATCTTGGGCGGGAAACA
The DNA here is from genome assembly GCA_916181665.1 of Avena sativa. Lineage (NCBI taxonomy): Eukaryota > Viridiplantae > Streptophyta > Magnoliopsida > Poales > Poaceae > Avena > Avena sativa. The sequence goes on from OV702296.1 coordinate 296,155,493, forward strand.
CCCCCATGAATACCAGATCCACACTCTTTTCCTTTTAGTTTTATCTATGGATGATTAAATCCAACCCTATATAGGACCACTAATGACATACTTCTTAGGGCTATATTAACCGGATAACAATTTTCCATGATCAATAAGATATTGTGCACTTATATCTTTTAGAAGTTGGTTTTGTCTAAATCCTCAAATTTGTTTCTAACAATCAACAACTAACGCGAGGGAAGTTACGGTGAGATAGCCATCACAAAAAGCATGAAGAGGTATATGAATACGATAAGAAACATAAGTGCAAACCTTTTGTCCTCACAAAAATATTAAAAATCACCTTTATGGTCCTATAAATGCATACAAGATAAACAAACAATGAATGCAATCTTGACCAACTAATGCCATGGCTTATCTAAGGAAAATACTGACAATATTACACCAATGGAGCAAAATAATAATTAATTATAGGGTATTATATGCTTCAAAATATTACATGGCATTACCATGGTCTGTCCAAATCATTTCCTATCTTCAATAATTAATGGAGCTACAACTAGTTCTGTCCTTATCTTAGAATAATGGCGCCATGGCTATATTAATTAAGTAGCAATTTGTCTAATTGTAAGGTATTATATGATTGAAACTATTACATGACATTAACTTGGTATGTCCAAATCATTTTGTATCTTCACCAATTAATGGAGCTACAACTAATACATGACTTATGTAAACTTCTATGGCTATATTAATGGAGTAACATTTGTCTCAATTAATTATAAGGTATTATATGCTTCAAAGGCATTAGTTTGGTCTAGTACAAAACACTTCCCATCTTCAACAATTAAATATTTTGGTACGATATGATGTGCTAACCCTTTCATATTGACAAGCACACATAGTAGTTCACCTTTCCTTGTCCTATAAATACATGTCAAGATAAACGACATTCAACCCAAGTGTTCTCCATGGCAAGAATGGCAATGATTTCCGTCATATCCGTCTTAATGTTTGCACTGTGCATAGATGGAGGTATGGAGAAAACACACATTGAACTAACTTTTATTATATACACCATACTCGCATTTTTTTGCATAATTATTATGTATTCACATCATCTAATAATTTTTTCTTAGACATGGTTGAAGGTACCAAATGCAAAGAATATGAAACTGACGTCGGTTGTGGTGACTCTGAAGCTTGCGTTGTGTGGTGCAGTTATGTTGGCTATGTTAGTGGCGGGCATTGCATTTTCAAGGATAAAGAAGGTCTTTGTGTGTGTGTGGATTGTATGTGATTGGTTTGTGTGAGCAAATTAGTAGTGTTTGACTGGGTAGTAAGGTGTGTCTAGATCGATGATGATACCGCCTTTTATATTCATTATCCAATATGGCAGGAGGATTAGCTTGAACTGATATTTAAATAATGAAGTTAAGAATAAGATTTAATTTCTTCAAGTGCTAGAATAAAAAACCAAAGGTTCCATAAGGATGTCGGTATTCAAGCGTTTCGAATTGATTTGTGCTCAATAACAAATTCACCTTCATATTGAAATGGGATCTAAACTCAATTTCGTTGTCTGGTTGTGTGCAACATTGGCAGATGGAACCATGTGAGTAAGCAAGTCCAAACTTGTTTGGGTGTTCATATATAGAATTGTATATGGAAAACATGCTCTCTCTTTGTGTGGGACCATGGTGGTGAGGATGTGTGCCACATCCTTCTATGGCGAATGTACGATAGGTGAACCTATACAATACGAATGAGGATGTCGAGCTTTTAACCAGGGGAGGGCTTCAAAGGAGGAGCTCTTCGAGGATGATGAGTGAAGGTTCCATACATGCCTGCTCCTCACGCCGAAAGTCTGGTCAAATAAGGGGATCCGGACGGCGCTGCCAACATTGGCCCCTGCTGGAGTGACATTGACCGATGGGAGCGACCGACTCGGAGAACTCCACCACTAGGACAGATATGCATAGGGTAGGGGTGGGGATATCAGCGAGAAGAGTAATTTTGTAGCGTTTTAGATTCAAGTATAGGGGGGCCGGCCATGACCCATGAGGAAGGGAAAGAGGCAGGACACGTTTGCTTTAAATAAGGGTTGACGACTTGTCAAAGGGAGTTGGAAGATGTGGGGCACCGTGTGCAACTGTTTTGTTCTTTTCTTTAAATAAAATGCCAAAGGACTTCCATTAAATTAATAACGCCTGATGCGGCTCAGATCACTGTAGAGCTTCATTGGGAGACCCCAAGAGGAAGGTTTGATGAGTACAGCAACAAGTTTTTCCCTTAGTAATAAATCAAGGTTATCGAACCAGTAGGAGGAAGGAAATGACTCAAAGGTGTTGCTAGCAATTGGAAACCTGCACAACACAAACTCAAGACTTTGCCCCAACGAACAGTGAGGTTGTCAATCTCACCGGTTTGTTGAAAATAAAGGGTTAACTGTATGGTGTGGAAGGTAATGATGGTTTGCATAAAGTAAATAGTAACAGTGGAAGATGTATCAATGGTAAAGATTGGACCGGGGTCCATAGTTCACTAGAGGTGTTCTCCTTAAGATAAACAACATGACATGCTGGGTAAACAAATTACAGCGGGACAATTGACAGGACAGAGCAAGGCATAACAATGCAATACTAGACATTCATGATCCTATGAGATTTGATTGGGCAATACAACAAGATACATAGACCACCATCCAACTGCATCTATGACTAGTAATCCACCTTCAGGTTATCATCTGAACCCCCTCCAGTATTAAGTTGCAAGCAACGGATAACTACTTTAAGCAAAGTGTGTAAGGTAAACAATCCACTTGTTTCATGAACAAGAGATCGTTTTTTTCTCCCTAGTAGCAACAACACATCTAAAACCTTAGAGATTTCTGTCACTTCCGCATATTAAATAGATGCATGAACCCACTATCGAGCATAAATACTCCCTCTTGGAGTCACTAGCATCTACTTGGCCAAGATAGCTATTGGAAAAGGAGAGCATGCAAGATCACAAACAACACAGACATGATAGAATCAATAAGATAGAATCATTAACCAATCTGACATAGTAATATCAATATCCATCGGATCCCCGCAAACACAACATGCATGATTACAAATAGATGATCTTGATCATGAACGGAGCTCACAAGTTCTAAACATGGTAGCACAAAGGCGGAGAAACAACTATCTAGCTACTACATGGACCCGTAGCAAGGTGGAACTACTCACGCATCATACCGGAGGCTAGCATGGTGATGAAGAAGGGCTCCAGTATGATCTCTCCCACCGGCAGGGTGCCAGGAAGAGCTTCAGATCCCTTCGATCTAGGGACGATGGTGGCGGAGACTACGGACTGTTTCGTGGAAGATTGATCGGGTACTTAGGGTTTTGGTATCGGGGGCTTCTTATAGGCGAAGAGGGAGGCCGAGGGGGTGCCCGATGCGGCTGCACCCCCCAGGCGTGGGCCAGGCCTCGCCGCGTGGCCAGGGATGTGGCCCCCTCGAGGCCCTTCTCCGTCTTGTCTTTTGGCTCCATGTTCCCCACGGTAAAATATTGACTTTGCCTTTTGTCCCGTCCAATACCAAGAATATTGATTTTTTGCCTTTTCTGGAACCAAAAACAGAAGAAAACAGGCAACTTGCACTGTGGCATCTTGTTAATAGGTTAGTCCTAAAAAACATATAAAAATACCTCAAAGTGCAGACAAAGCAAAGCAAAGTAGATATTAAACAAGCATGGAACATAAAAAATTATAGATACGTTTACAAGGTATCAAACATTCCCAAGCTTAACTCCTGCTCGTCCTCGAGTAGGTAAGTGATAAAAAGAATAATTTTTTAGATGACATGCACCATCAAAATCAATATCAAACCATTTGCAAGCATTGAAATCTAGGATCAAAGTACTCTAATCATGAGCATGAAAGAAGAAGTTCTAACAATAAGACAAAGTAACTATGCATGCAACATTAAAGGTTATAAACAAAGATCATGAATAACAATGCATTGAAAGACGTTTGTTTGTTTCACACATAGAAAACATAGCATAGTGGCATTCAGCTTGTCCCTCATGGAGTAGCAAATAAATGCATAGGACACCTTCAAAGTTCATAAGAGTGACTAGATACAAATAGTTCATGAGCAAGTAATATCAACAATATGAATCAATCAATAAGTTTTGGGACAATGCACATAGAACTAAGAATGGCACTATGCTCTCTTAATTGGTGCCTAAGGATAGAAGATGGAGACTCAATATAATGGTGGAAGAAAGGCCCTTCATAAAAAGGGAAGCAGGGATTTCAAGTCTTATAAAGACCTTCCAAAAATTATGGCACTTGTTAGCTTTCAACTCTCATTTCCCCTATCATAAGCATCTTGAAGTGATTATGGTTAAAGTGAACAAACTATGGAGTATATGCTTGACAAAGTATAAGTTGGCAATCTCATGTCCCTTGAATACGAGGGCCGCTTCTCATGCTACTCAAGTTTAGTTACCTGTAAGTTCTTGTCATAGTAAGTACATGTGTATCATAGAGAACCGCCAACGGGGTACCCCTTGCACATGATACATGAGCTATCCTATAATCAAAATGACAAGGCAAACAGACAATGAGCATCTTAGCAATCTTCTTATTTACCATGGGAAAATGGTGCTTTTTTTTCTCTTTCCTCTTTTCTCATTTTTTTCTTTTTCTCAATCTCTATCTCTTTTTTATAAGAAGAATGCTTCATAGATTGCTCATTATGGTGATGCTGCAAGTTTTCACCATGATTAGGCATGGCTTAGGCTAGCGGTCTAGGCATTTCTCTAACACACATACATAAATCCATGGACTTACAAGCTCCCCTTTCATTTCACACCGACGACATCCGCAAACAAAAGAGCATGATATTAATACAATGTACAAGTGCAATATTGAAAGCGTTCCCCATGACAGCATGGTTCTTCTAATTCCAACGTATAAGTGCAAGAATATACAACATATATGACACAATGGTTCAAGTTTATTAGGGGCAATAAAAACAAAGTGTGATATTAAGTTTGTGACAGCTTTAATCACTAAGTTTTCACATAACAAAGTGACTTTTTAATTGGAAGGTAAATGAAACAAGAATATACTTGGAATGGTGTAACTCACCATGCATAGGAATTTATAGTGGACACTTTGGAATAACTTGGTTTATTGGAAGTTGGATGCATGAGTAGAGCTTACTCATATAAGTGGAGGTTAGCAAAAGACTGGGAGCGACCAACTAAGAGAGCAATAATGGCCATAATCATGCAGAGCGACAAAACATTACTAATCAAAGCATAAAGTGGTACCACAAGTCAAAAACTAAATGATCATAGAGGCTAAGGTGACTGGTTCATATTCATAACATGGTGTGAGCATGTGCCAAGTCAACCTAAACAAATCATCAAAGGAAAAGACCACAATACTATGCTTTTGTATGCTAAAACAACGCATGATTCTTTCAAGGCACATTAAACAATCCTAATTGTTTATAACAAATCATGATACAACAATAATCACTAACCATAAGGTCAAAACAACATCTAACATGACATGATAAAGTCTAAGTCACAGTCAAAGCAAGCTCCTCTTGTACTACTAAAGCAAGAACTTCCTACTCCTTCCAACACCAATCAACTTATTTGAAACAACACAGCGGAAACGGGGGTCCATCCACTTTATTCAAGAAAACTAAGCAAACAAAAACCAAAGATGAAAACTAAGACGCTTCAAGAACAACACAACAGTGCATAAAACAATAAAAACTAAGTGTCTAGAAAGACCTGAGATTTTTATTGATGGAGAAGGGGATGTCTTGGGCATCCCCAAGCTTTGACGCTTGTACCTCTTGAATATTTCTTGGAGTGATATGGGTTGGAATCCCCAAGCTTGAGCTTTTGTCCATTCTTCATCTCATTACATCATTCTCCCTCTACACCTACAAATTTTCCTTCATACAAAACTTCACACAATCTTCATTAGCAACATTAGTGTATTCAAAAGATAATAGACCCTTTAGGGTTTAGTTTCAAAATAGCAAAACTTTCACTAAAGACACAAGCTACTGTATAAATTCCCTCAAAAATCTAAATTTCCCAAAAATAATCCAAAAAAGAATCAATAAGAAGCAAATGCAAATAAGCGCAGAAATCTGTCAAAACAGACCAGCAGGTAGAAATAGATTTTTTAGAAGACCTTCTGTTGCTGAAATCAAAAAGTGTTGAACTATCGAAAGTTAGCTAACAACCTGGGGGGTTTATTCAGAAAATTACAGATCAATACGACTTACAGAGATTTTACATGAATTTTTACAGTGGAGCACAAAAATCTGTTTCGGGACAGCAACTCTCCAAATCTTACTTCTCTCTCATTAGAGGTTATTCTTGGCACAAAAAGCAAATAAAAAGGATAAGGATGGGATATTACAGAAGTAATAACTTCTAAGACTCAATAAAACTATTGGGTTATCTCTCAAGAAGTATTTTTCTTTAACGCATTTAAGTTAGGCACAAGAAGCAAGAATCAAATATTTTCAAATGAAGAAGCATTAACATCACCTTTCTTGCTCCTACCTTTCTTACCTATCTTCTTATTTTTAGGGAATATATGATTGTTTATTGAAGAAGCAAAATTCATAATACCTTTTCCTACATCTATTATTTATCTAAGGTGTTTCAGCAGGGATCTTTCAAGTGTAATTTGTCCTTTTCCTACACATTCAATAACAAGATAATCAGTAGACAACACTTTCCCTGAGATCTTTGTAAACACACCTTCAGCTATTCCAATAGATAATAAAGTTGCATTATTGGTAAGAGATATTTCTTCTCCTCCTTCAGAAAGTCCCCAAAGATTCAAAGACTCATATATATCTTTAGGCATAAGACAAAATTCAGACATGACATCACAACGAGCATCAAAAGTTTTACTGTTTATAGCAACTTTTATTGTAGGAAACCATTTTGAAAGCTCAGAATTTATTGGAACATAATCATGGTGCTCTCTAATCATGTTATAGCAATCTTTCAAAGCAACTGTACGGGTCTCAAGAGTGTTTAACCTAGCATAGATGTTTATAAAGGAAGAATCAGCCTTGCTAGGCATATTATAAATTATAATCAACTTTTTTATGGCATCCAAAGCTTCATTCTCATTACATCAAAAAATATCTTTCCCAGCAACAGCATCCAAAGCATATCTATAACAAAGAGCAAGACCATGGTAGAAGCTATTAATAACCAGGCTTAGACACATCTTAGGCTCAGTTTTTCCTTGTAAATCAGAGATTCTAGACCAAGCTTCTTTGAAACTCTCTTCACTTTCTTGTTTGAAAGTAAAGATCCTTTCCATAGGTGACACAGTGATTGGAACAACACCAGACATGGTAGCAACTAAAGTAGGAACTAATTTTTTTGTGTTTTTGATAAAAGAAAGAAGACCAAAGGAAACTAATTTTTTTTGGAGTTTTTGGTAGAAGGAGGCAAACAAAACAAGGAAAAAGAAACTTAGAAAAACAAAAACAAAGTAAAGAGAAAGGTTGTGAAGGGCTCCCCTTGTGAAGACGTCCTTAGCCTCCCCGGCAACGGTGCTAGAAAAAGGCTTGATGCGGCTCAGATCACTGTAGAGCTTCGTTGGGAGACCCCCAAGAGGAATGTATAATGAGTACAGCAGCAAGTTTTTCCCTCAGTAAGAAACCAAGGTTATCGAACCAGTAGGAGGAAGGAAACAACTCAAAGGTGTTGCTAGCAACTAGAAACCTGCACAACACAAACTCAAGACTTTTCCCCAACGAACAATGAGGTTGTCAATCTCACCGGTTTGCTGAAAACAAAGGATTAACTGTATGGTGTGGAAGGTAATGGTGGTTTGCAGAAAGTAAACAGTAACAATGGAAGATGTATCAATGGTAAAGATTGGACCGGGGTCCATAGTTCACTAGCCGTGTTCTCCTTAAGATAAACAACATGGCATGCTGGGTAAACAAATTACAACAGGACAATTGATAGGACATAGCAAGGCATAACAATGCAATACTAGACATTCATGATCCTATGAGATTTGATTGGGCAATACAACAAGATACATAGACCGCCATCCAACTTCATCTATGACTAGTAATCCACCTTCACGTTATCATTCGAACCCTCTCCAGTATTAAGTTGCAAGCAACGGATAACTGCTTTAAGCAAAGTGTGTAAGGTAAACAATCCACTTGTTCCATGAACAAGAGATCATTGTTTTCTCCCTAGTAGCAACAACACATCTACAACCTTAGAGATTTCTGTCACTTCCCCAGATTAAATAGAGGCATGAACCCACTATCGAGCATAAATACTCCCTCTTGGAGTCACTAGCATCTACTTGGCCAAGATAGCTACTAGAAACGGAGAGCATGCAAGGTCACAAACACCACAGACATGATAGAATCAATAAGATAGAATAATTAACCAATATGACATAGTAATCTCAATATCCATCGGATCCCCGCAAACACAACATGCATGATTACAAATAGATGATCTTGATCATGAACGGAGCTCACAAGATCTAAACATGGTAGCACAAAGGAGGAGAAACAACCATCTAGCTACTACAAGGACCCGTAGTCCAAGGTGGAACTACTCACGCATCATACCGGAGGCTGGCATGGTGATGAAGAAGGCCTTCGGGATGATCTCTCCCCTCCGGCAGGGTGCCAGGAAGAGCATCAGATCCCCCCGATCTACGGACGATGGTGGCGGCGGCTACGGACTGTTTCATGGAAGATTGATCGGGTACTTAGGGTTTTGATATCGGGGGCTTCTTATAGGCGAAGAGGGAGGACGAGGGGGTGCCCAAGGCGGCTGCACCCCCCAGGCGCGGGCCAGGCCTGGCCGCGTGGCTAGGGGGTGTGGCCCCCTCGAGGCCCTTCTCCGTCTCGTCTTCTGACTCCATGTTCCCCACGGTAAAATATTGACTTTGGCTTTTGTCCCGTCCAATTCCGAGAATATTGATTTTCTACCTTTTTTGGAACCAAAAACAGAAGAAAACAAGCAACTGGCACTGTGACATCTTGTTAATAGGTTAGTTCCAGAAAACATATAAAAATACCTCAAAGTGTAGACAAAGCAAAACAAAGCAGATACTAAACAAGCATGAAACATAAAAAATTATAGATACGTTTATGACGTATCAATGCCCAATGCTGAACAGATACAAAATGCCGAACCTAGCTTATAAGGAAGAATTACACGCACACACACAAGAAAAGATCAACCAAAGGGGCAACAACCGGAAACGTAAAATAGAGGACACAACCACTAAGGGGGTTACATCAAAGGGGAAAGAGAACTTGCTCAGCAAGCAGTCCGATCAGAGCTCACCTAGAGCTCTGGCACATTAATAAGCATTGCACGCTGCAGAGACCACTCCACCAATGCATGCAATGCCACTAGGAGCTGACCACTCACCATCCACGCAAAGTAACTCAAGCACCAAAGGGTAGGACCCAACAAGGAACACCAATGGTGTAAATTTATTAAAGAATTATCCCAAGGACGTGGAGGAAGACCTGTGCAAATTCTTAACCGAGAATAATTTTGTTAAGGAAATACTATTTCCTTACAACTTCAAGTGAGTGTTTCTATCTTGTACAGATTTTATTTTTGCTTACTCGATGAGCTATGCATGTATGCTTATGAGAACATTATGTGGATGACGTGGAACTCGATATGCCTTAGTGATCTCCATGTAGTTGATATGATATATATATCATCAATGACCATGTAATTTCAAAACATTTCTTCCTTTTGATATGATTGATTATATGTATGCTTGCAAGGGATCGATTAATTATATAGATGCATCAACGTGTACGGTGTATGTAGTAGCGTAGAATATGTGTACTGAAATATATGTTTAAAATTATAGTGAAACACAAAACGAAAAATGAACGAAATGGCAAAAAAATCTCTGTAGCGGCAGAGAAACACAAAATTCTCTGCCGCGGCAGGAAACCATATAGTCCCGGTGATATTACGGTCCGGGACTAGAGTGTTTCCACCCCCGCCTCGCTGAAAGAGCCACCTGGCTGTTATCAGTCGCAGGTCGTAGCGAGCCGGGACTAGAGGGAGGGCTTCTAGTCCCGTTTTGATACTCCCAAGCCTAAAACCGGGACTAGAGCCAGTTACGGCTCGAAACTAAAGGCCTGTTTTCCACCGGTGTATTTCGGCCTACATGAGACCTATCTCAATATTGTATGACCCACTAGCGGCATGCACCATGTCGGTCCGGTACCGATAAGTCCTACGTTAGGTCGTCGATGTTTTTAAAGCCCGTCGTAGGCTACCCATTAATCTGCTACTGTTTTGTCATATTATTGTTCAGGCCGTACGCACGCTTTTAGGACTTTCGCCATTTATACAGCCTGCTATGACTTTCGCTAAGCTAGCTGTCCATGGTGCCATCCCAGGCCGTGGCACCTACCATGCAGGCAGCGCGATCTTCTCTCTCCAGCGCTGCTCCACGCGCACGCTGCCGACATGCCGGCATGTTCACTGAATAGCCCCGGCCTTGTCGCTACTCCGTTCCGCGCGCCCCATCGGCCGGCCTGCTCGCTGAATTGTCGCCAGCCTTGTTGCTGCTCTGCGCGCTCGTTGTCGGCTGGCCAGCCTGCTTGCTGAATCTCTGCCGGCCTTTTTGCTGATCCGCGACCTTTTTGCTCGCAGCGCCACGCCCGCCCTTAAACCACAGGTAATGGCCCAGTATATGTGCATTTTTATTACATTTAAAGAAGTATGCACGTAGTTACTACATGCATCACACCTTGGGGTTATGCAAATACTGTCATCAGGACAACTTAACAATATTCACTTGTTTAAGACAATATTGACAATATTCAGTTTCAGTCTAGTTTGACACAATTGACACTTTTCAGTTAACCATTTCATAAAAAACAAACTAAACAAGCTACTGGATCTAAATACATGAATGCTAGTGGCCTGAATACATTGGCCAGCATGGACGGAGATGGTAAGGTGGGCATGTCCAGGTTATCATGTTACTACCTGGATCTGAATACATGAATGCTAGTGGCAGTAGTGAGGAAGAAACCAAAGTGTGAATAATCATATGTTGTGAACTGATTGCGGAGAGCTGAGCATGTCGCGGTGTTGTTGCACTAGAGAAAGACAAAGAAACCAAAGTGAATAATCATGAGCCCATTTTTATCTTGTCCCAACAAGAACCCTCGTCTCCCTTGTTAGCTTGATCTTGTCTTGAAGCGTATCTGCATATTTGGTTTGCTTTTTTTGTGCATGTAACTTAGATGGTCTAGGAGTAGCTAGTCGTTGAAGCTTCAGTTGAGTGCACGGAGGAGGGGAGATGCCGGACTGCCATGTGATGCGGCAAGCAAGGTGAGATGCCGATGGCGGCGTGAAGATGCGGTGTTGTGCGATGCAGCACGGTCGTGTGATGCAACAAAGCGTGTAACTGGAGCAAGACGGCTGGACGATCAGTGTTAGCCAAGAGAATTGGCTGAGTTAGTTTAGTGCATGCATTAGCTGCATGTGCATGTTTAAGTTATTAGTAGTAGAAGAATAGGTCTTTGCTAGTGCGTGCATTTTGGAGGGCCAAGTCATATGCTCGTGGAGTGATTCCAAGAGGCCATAGTTAGTAGCGTGAGTGGCTGCATGCACGGTGGAATGCTTAATCCTTGTATAAATAGTTCAATCAGTTAATGAGAAAATATGGTTGTGAGGCCACAAGCAGAATGTAGCCACGGTGGTCAACATGCAGAAAATACTATTTCACTATATGTACTTGCACTATTTGTACTCTAAGAGGTACTCCAACAATCTCTATATACAGCAAACAATTTCTTAGTTGCCTACAAACAACATCCTCTACTGAACAAAATTAGACGTATACCATAAGAGCATCTCTAGTGAAACGTCTAAATGAAAACGTCTATATCTCCATATAGATGGCCGTGTATAAAGATTCTCTTTTAGATGTCTTTAGTTTTTCCAGTGGAACGTCTATATTCAGAAGATCTATATTCTCTCTCCTATATTTAACAATATATTCTAACTACCATCCAACGGCTATATTTTCAACGGCTCCTCTCATATCTCATCCAACATTCCTCAGTGTGGCTTCTCTCATCTGCGAGTTGTCCATCTATGAGTTGTTCATCGGCAAGTTGTCCATCTGCATACAAAAATACACAGCAGAATAATTCAGTGTCTAGGTAAATTTTGTGTGCAAACTAACAGCACCCCATCTATATTTTTGTTCATACAAACATCTGTAAAGAAAGCAGCAGCCGGTGTAGTACCAACCAAGCAGCAACACTCCAATTCAGCCGTGCTACCAAGAAGCAGCAGATCGGCATCTGCACTTACCCACCCGCATCTGCACTCCAATTCAGCTATGCACTCCGTCCGCCCGCATCTACACTCAACAGCCCGTCTACGAGCCAAGCCTCCGTCGGCCGGATGAGCCACCGAGCCCTCCCCCACACTCGGAGCCCAACCCGCCTACGAATCTGGTGCCACCCCCGCCCACCCCATCGTGCGCCGCCCCGCATCCATACATCATTCGCCACCCCCAACCCACCCACGCCGCGCGTGCCCATCCCCACCTCGCTGCCTCCAAATCGGGAGGGAACGGAGAGTCTACGGCCAGATCCGACGCCTGCCATGTTTCCTTGGTCGAATCCCCCTTCAATCCCGTCCAATTTTGGATCTCTCTCTCTCACCTATTCTACAGAGAAAAGATGGCGTACCTTGATGCCGGCGAGCGGGGCGACGGCGAGACGGGAGCGCTCCGCCCGTCCTGTTTCTCCACCTCCTCCGGATGGGCGTGGGAGCAGGGATGCGTCCGCGTAGGAAGCCACGAGGAACGCGGGAGGGAAGTTTCGCGAGCGGCAGTTGAGCTTGGACATCGTGGCTCCATCGTCCAAAGGGTAGCAGAATTAGACGGTCGTCTAAATTTACACGACCCTTTAGACAAGCCTCTGGAGAGTTTTTTCTGCCTCACATCGTCTAAATTTCCACTAGAGATGCTCTAAAGGGCAAAACAGCAAGAAAAGGTCTAATATGGCACTACTTCTTAGCACAGAGATTCACAGTCTGGAACCAGCTCGAAAACATGCAGAGAAGGTTTGTTCATATTGCAGCACTGGTGAAATTTACCAGCACTAGAATAATCTTGACTTGTTAGTACTACGACATGCTTATACACACAATACTGCAGGAAAGCCTGTGAGTATTACTATTACCACACTATACTACAGAAAAGCCTATGGACAACCTCCAAACAAAGAAGGAATGAGAACAACAGTCTTTTCATTGATTTACTAACCGCAGATTTTTTGCCAATAAAGAGTATATATTAATATTATGAAGATATCAATTACACCTAGCCTCTGCAATAACGCATCACCCTAGCGAGGCGAAAAAATGAAAGAGAAATAACTCCCCGCTGATGACCAAATATCTTCTGGTTTCATTACTGCTTTGTTTGGAGGCTGTCCATACCATAGGCTTTGTCACCTATTTGTTTGTGTCGCCACCGTAGTCTACTTCATCTCTAGCTTTGGCGTGCACTAGAATGGGAGAGCATGTCTCTAGGGCCACTTTCCTTTGCGATCCTATACGGGAGAAGGTGATGAGGTTTTTAGGAAGCGCCTCGCACAACTGCTCGCGTCATCACGGTCTCTATCGTCCACGTCAGGTCGTGCTGCGTACCGCCATCTTCGTCGTCATCTCCTTCGGCTGGTCCTTGTGAACGTAGTCATCAACAACGTCATCGTTGCAACCACGGCCGCTGCATTTGCAGCCGGTAAGTACGTATACCGTAATCTAATCTGTTGTTATACTATGGTTGCTACTGCGTATGCAATAATATTGTTCATGTTGATTAATACACCTGGTATGTTAGAGTTTCACGTGATCGTAGTTTCTGTATTCATGAATTATATTCTGAAATTAACTATAAAAATGTTGCCTAATAATTCAACATGGGCTCGCAGCACCCCTCTCATCCCGTGACCCGCGGACGGTGCTCATTTGTTGATATGGTTCCATTCGGCCATGATCCCCTCCACTAGGCAAGTTTTATGGTACCTTTTACTGGTCACCTAGAGAGACAAGTATGATTCCATCCAACGGCTCAGAGAGATTAGGCCCAGCTGGCCCATTAGACTTTACATCAAGGAAAAAATACATTTAGTTCTGGTAAAAAAGTCAGAAGTCACCGAACAAGTTCGTCTTCTCCCGCATCCGGCCGCCAGCGCCTCCCCCTGCCGCGTGCACGGAGCCGCCAGCGCCTACTCCACCTCCACTCCGCCGCCGCCTCAACCCCCACCCCCACTCGTCCTGCCTCCTCCACCCCCACCCGCCCAGCTCCGACGCCCCCACAGGAGGACGCCGCCGCCGCCTCGTCTAGCTCCGATGCCCCCATAGGAGGAGGGCCGCCGCCGCCTCCTCCCCCAGCTCCCACAGGAGTAGGGGCGGCGGGCGCCGCCTCGTCCATATCCCACGCGGCATACCTGCAGGGAGCCGCCGTAGGCGCCACCCACACGACACCGTGTGCATCCAGATCGCTGGAAGGTAGTTCAATCAACTCCGATCCCTAGCTTGCGATGTGATTGCAAGTGTTTGTAGGATGCTATGTGTGTCTCATGTTCAGTTGTTTTGCGCAGCTGCTATTCGCTTCTGTTTGATGAACAAAAACTGGTTATGGATGTTCAGCTCATTGGTCGGATGGTAATTAACAGTGTCATTTTTCTAGGCTAACTAGGGTATGTACTGATGAAAATTATGTTGCTTTTTTGAAATAAAAGGTTCACTGATGGCTTGGTTCTGCTGGGTCTTTTTAAAAAACTGAGACCCAATTAGAATTTACCAAACTAAGATGCACGAAATAATATTAGAGTGATATTCCTAGAAATACTAGTGGGTAGTCGAAAACTTTTTCATTTAGCTGGGGGGCCATGGCCCAGGTTTGCCCACGAGAAGGTCTGCTAGTGTGTACTATGTAGTATGTACTAATGTAGTTCTATTCAGAAAAAGCGGACAAATCGCTGTCAAATTAATGCAGAAATCTTGTCCAATTTTGTACTAGTTTTTTGTCTATTTTTTGTTCAAATTTGCTATTAAATTTATGAGCAAACAGTGTACCAAACTACCAACATAATTGCTTTTTTTCCATACAAACATATATTATACATTGGAGTTTTTACATTCATTTATCAGGTAAACATCATCATTCCAAGATACAAAGCAAATAAAACTTACATGAAGCCTGGTTATTGGTATAAACTCTTTAGAATCATCGACTATGCATACAGGTCTGCAATTCTGCATTTGCTTGACGTCTTATGGCATCTTCCAGTAGAGTAAAAATGATCAATAATTCACTCTATGCGCATCTACCTACATGCCCAATGTTCTACTTTCTTGTAACCTTGCCCAAATTTCTGCATACAGGTAATTCTTTTACATGATTTGTGACAAGAAGCTTTTTCCTCTTACACATCAGCCCTGCATATTTTCTCAAGAGTTTGTTTTAGTAATTGGATTGGTGTTCCTCTATACCTACACCTGTTGAGATGTATGTGGCTTTCCGGTGAGTAATGTGCACCAGAACATGGAATGAATAGAGAAAAAAGTATGTGCAGTGCCGACCTTCAGTTGCACATATCTGCTTTACAGGTTTGCAATTCTAGTTCTTTTTTGTTTGTCCTCTTATGTTTTGTCTAATTTGTTAACTTCATGCCAAAAAAAATCTTTCAGGTGCACGCAGCTCCCGCTAACGCTCTTGAAAGCTGACTGCACGCAGCCGCCGCCGCTGCCCCCAACTTGCAAGACCATAGACGGGTTCTCTTTCCAGCTCGCCAGTCGACGGGTTCGAGCATGTCCGTTCTATCTGGGCAAGAGTAGTGCCTGACCAAGGATTTTAATTCTACTGTGTGTTTTTCTGCTTACTGGTTGGAGAAATGCTGCTATGAGAATTAGCAAATTTATCCATGTAAATAGGCAATTCTCTTTGGAATAATGCATGGATTTGAGACCTGGTCTGGTTACAATTGTTCATATTGAGCTAAGCATCTGTGTCATTTTGATACTTTGATTATCACACATTAGTTCCCTTCCTTTGCCTATATAATACAATACACTTTAACTAACTTCACTAAATAAGAGCCTCACCAATGTCAGACGTGACTTGTTTTGGTGGCATATCTGAATCTTCTCTTCTTGATGAGACTATACACGAACCTTTAGTGTTGCCTAATTTTTCTTGCAGCCTTGGCATGTGATTTCAGTATTGATGGCAGCTCATGATTTTCATCCATAGTGTACACAGGCAAAGCTGACATAAAAGCTTCAAGTTTGTGTGTCCATTGCAAAATACTACTTGCCAAAATACATCATCAGAAGGAATTGGGAAATATGCAAAGTTTGTATAGAATAGAAAAAACAGAGGAAATACTGAGGCAGGAGAGAGCAAAATTTACTTATGATTAACAAAGTAGCCTCCTTAAAATTCTTCACCAACATCATCAAAAACAAAGATGAAAGCATATGATGTTCCATCTTTCACATACAATTATTTTTTTACCAATATTGTACAACTCATAAGATAGAATCCAGCACTCTTGTACAGCTTGTCAAGAACAGCTATCAGCCAAGAACAACCGACTACTTCAGTTAAGTAGCAACATGTCTCTGAACAAAGATTGCTTTCTCACTAGCTCTAGGAAGCTCCTCATCTCCAGCAAGCAATTCTTGCAACACACGGGGCCAGTCGGTGTCTTGTTCAGGGAGCTGAAACTTGCATCACATCGGCTAGCATATTCATGTATTCGACCTGACCACAAAGCTGCGGTTTATTCGCACGCTCTAGATCCCATCAAATTTCAGGACCATATATTATGCAACTCAAGCACCACCTTAGGAATTGGTAGTGACCTCAAGCACGGTTTATTGGCAGTGACCTCTTGGTCGTGCCAATCATAGTATTGGCAACCATCTAGCTGAAAAAAGAACACAAATCAGAAAAGCACGCAAAATCCACAAAATTTACAGCATACATTGACATGGAGTTACAAATTGCATAGCAAGTGACAAGCCTTGTGATTTTTGGAGGTAAAGGCTACAGGAAATCAATACATGAATGTAAAAGAGAAGAGAAGAAAAGGAACTCAAGGCCCTTAGGACATCTCCACCAGGCCGATGCATCCCGTCCAAGCTTGTCCGAACTTGTCTGCGCGGAGAAACGTGTCCAGCTCGACCCATCCATGCATCTAATCTGGGGCTCGGTTGCGTCGGTCCAGACGCGCTCAGACAGCACAAGTGTCCTGCCTATTGGCCACCCGGGCCCATATGTAAGAGAGACATTAGTATTTAACGATAGCTTTTTATTAGATTAAGCCCTGCCAGTTATAAAGAGGCCATTCAAACAAATTAGAGAGGGATGCTACTGCTACTGCTGCTGCTACGACTACTGCTGCTGCTACGACTACTGCTGCCACCGTTGCCACGGCCACCGTTACCGCGGCCGCCGGCCTCGTCGATCACCGCCCTAGCGGTCCAGATGGCCCACTGCTGGACGCGTTCGCGGTGACAGTCGCGAGCCGCCGCCTTGCCCTCCGCCTTCAGCCGGTCCTTCGCCGCCCGGTTCGCTAGGGCCTTGTACATCTCGACGGCCCAGTGGTCCCTCGCCTCCTGTTGGCCGAGCAACTCTGCCGGAGAAGGAGCCGAAGCCGAAATCGGAGCACCATTGGGCCGAAGCCCAGCGCTTGCGCTATCTACACGGGGACGGCGATCGGCGCCTCTAGCTGGTCCACCTCCTCCCCCTCCTTGTCGTCATCCTCCGCCACCTCTGTGTCGTCGGCGTCGACGAGACCCCATGCGAGCGCCGTCTCAGCGGCCAGAGCCACGCGCTCCTCCTCCACAGCCAAGTTGGCGACGTGCTCGTGCTGCGCCTCCTCCGCGTCGTTGCGCGCGTTGGCGACATGGCGGAGCTCGCGGATGGCGACCTTGGCGGCCTCCTTGGCCACCTCCTCCAGCATGGTCATGGCCGCCTCGTGGCGGATCTCGCGAAGAGCCACAGATGCGGCCTCCAAGGCCACAGCCTTCACCGCCTCCTTGGCGGCGACGTGGTGTATGTCGGTCACCGCCCATTGGGCGGCCACCTTTGCCGCCGCCTCCACCACCCGCTGCAGCGCACACTCGGCGATCTTGCCTTCCTTCTCGAAGGCCAGCACCTACACCTCGCCCATGCGCCGGGCCAGCACGGTGGCCTCGAGGTGGACCTCGTCGACCTCCACGTCCGCGTAGCGGGTGTGGCACATCTTCCAGATCTTGGACCATGTGGCGATTTTGCGGCGAGGCATGGCTGCTGGCGGCTGGAGCTTTTTCGGCTGCTAGTTTTCTCTTGCTTTGGGGCTTGTTGTCTCCACCGTGCCGGCAGCAGTCTTTTATAGACGCGACGGGCGGGAAACGACGTGGGATGAGCGGGAAGTTTTCTCGCTGCGGGAAGCGAGGCGCGCGCGGGAAACGATGGCAGGAAACGCCGGCCGCGCGGGAAGCCGCTGGCGCTGACAGCTGACGTTGCGTCGCCATTAACGTCCCAGCGCAAGGGTGCACTGGCGGACCTTGGGCCGAAATTCTAGGGAGCAGGGGGCAAATGGGTTGGGGCAAAAATTAAGGTTTAGGCTGACTTTTAGTTGAAAAATGGGCTAAATATATGTAAATATTATGCAATTTCTTGGGGGTGATGGCCCATTTCGCCCCCATTAAGGTCCGCCAGTGCGAGGGTGTCAACTGTGATAGAAGGAGGGAAACAGACATATGGGTCGGGCCGCTGGTCACGATCGGCCGGACAGGCCGGACCAAGGCCCCAAATCGACCGCGGCCCGACCCATCCGGACAGAAATGGGCCGTTTGGGACAACCGGATGGGTCGACCCGGTGGAGATGCCCTTAACTTCAGCTCACAAGTCTTGCTGGAGTGACGAATTTCCATTGAGTTACTCTCTCCGACCCATATTAGTTGACTCAAATTTATCTAGATTTGGATGAATCTAGACACTATTTAGTATATAGGTTCGTCCAAATTTTGATAAATCCAAGTCAAGTAATATGGGTCGGAGGGAGTAATATTTTTTTATTCTACTAATAAGCAAATGCCAATCATAGTTTTCTATACTAAAACAAGTGTCAATCATAATTTCCTATGCTACTACACATGGAACTTGATCAGCTCCTACCGTGTTCTGAATCATCCAGTTTTCATTGAAGTAAATTTCTTTTCACCATTTAGACTAATCAGAGTCTACAATAGTAACTCATTTCAGTAAAACCATTCAACTAACTGATTACTTCTTATAGGTATAATAAACTAAATTAATATCTGCATCAGAAGGTCTTTGTTTTCTATAGCATCATGTGCAAAATGCAAGCACAAATAAAAACACGGGAGAAAAAAAGTGTGAGATTGCCTGGATGAGGATTGATGGCTTGTCAATGGAGTGTGCAGGCCGCAGGCGGTTGGGCTCTAACCATCGTTGAACTGTATGCCCTATGGCCACCACTCTGCACGCTCGCCTCCAATGTCGCCGCTCTACTTATTCTACACTTTGGCCGTTTTTGCACAGTTCCTACGCCGCCGCGACCCAGCAGGTTAGGGTTTTCTGGTGCGAGGTAAGGCGGGCGGCGCGGGAAGGGGAATGAGTTGCTCCGCCGCGTAGCCGCCGCCATCGATTGAGCGCAACGCCGGCTACCCAACCACGAACGCAAGCCATCGTGAGACGAAGCGAGTGGAGAGGGGACAGGCTGTAATGTGTCGTCCAGAAGGACTACCAGATTATGGCGGCGACGCGGGTGTCGTCAGGAGAAGCTTGGAATTCTAGGGTTGGAATTTTTTTTTCTTTGTTGCGAACGACAGAAAACAGGGCGATGGAGTTGGGCCTGTTCGGCTGGGCCTGTCTACGGGATTTATTAGTTTGCTGTACCGTTTTTGCCCTGGCAAGCTCACAAGTATGATTGGTACCGGTCATGTTTTTAGCACCAGTATGAAGTGATATGGGCTGTTAGATCAGCAAAAATGAACGGATCTTATTCAACTGGGGGCACCACAAAAGACCCACTCCACTAACTGGCATCCTTCGATGGAGAAGAAGGTCAAGTCTTGCTTTTCTCAGTGCTTCTCTGGAGGTGGTGTATTTGACAATATGCCATTGATTGTTTGGCGAGGCAGCTTCCCCGCTCCTAGACTCCGGCGTTTTGTTTCTGTTGCGCCCGCTCGGCCGCCTAGGGAGGCTGGCTGGGAGGGAACAGATGGAAGATGGGGATGTTCTATGTGATTGATAGTGATATGGATGATCGTGGGCGAAAGCCCTGCCCGGCTCGCCATGCCGACGATGATGATGCATGCAGGTGCCATTTCCCTCCCTAGATTGTCAGCTGACAACCCAGCAGTGATCGTGTGTTGTAATGCGTTGCACTCCTTGCCGGTTGAGGGTTTTGTTAATTTAAAATCAGGCTTCCGTGGAGCCTTTTACCTAAAAAAAATCATTAGCATGAAATGAAATACTGAATCATCATGCCATCTTTTATTTCCTTCTGGTAGCTCTAGATAACAGAGTTGGTTCCGAATTGCGGTGCCGAACAATGGTAGGGACAAACTCAACAGAATGGTGATACCATTAGGTGAACTGCCAGGCACTCCATCAGTGCTTGACCTGCAGCAGATCTCTGAACCAGTAGGCCGACGCCTTCGGATGACGCTCTAGGGAGGGGCTGTTGAAGTCGACATAGACGATGCCGAACTTGGATGTGTAGCCAGAGCTCCACTCAAAGTTGTCCAGCAGAGACCATGCAAAGTAGCCAACCACGTTTGCGCCATTGTCGATGCCTTTCTTCAGTTCGTTAAGGTAGCTCCGGTAGAACCGAACCCTCGTGGTATCGCGCAAGTACTGATCACGGGTGAGGTTCCCAGGTTGATCCATTCCTGCCGACATGGTGACACGAGTAGTATAAGCTTCACAAGAGGATCAAAAGGTATGAAGTCAAAAACCGAACAAAGAGATATGGATCTGTATCCAGTACCATTTTCAGTTATGAAGACTGCTGGATTACCATACTTCTGCTTGATGTAATTCACACATCCGTACATCCCAAATGGAGCGATGTAAAGCCAATCAGAATTCGCCTGCAAGGATTCAAGCATCGACAAGGATTTATTATACTACATTAATTCTGAACTTACAGAATGCAGATATGGAGTGGTCAAAGAAAACAAAACTGAAAAAGCACCTAAGAGCTTCATATATACCTTAGGTCCTATTGGTTTCCCATTACGTGCATCTGCAAAATTAGGCCATAAAAGATGAATCGCAATATTTCTCTAAATATATTGATGCAAAACCTACAGCTTAAGACAAGAATCTCACATGCATAAGTAACCTGCCAATCAGCGGAGTAGCTAGTGGGCGTCTGCTGCAGCAATTTCTGTCCCTTCATATAACTTGCGGTGTATTGATTGATCCCAATATAGTCTGCTGAGCCTTTGATCATTTTAGCTTGATCAGGAGTGAACTTGGGCAACCTCTCTCTCACAAGGTCTTGCATTATTTGTGGGTAATGTCCATTTATTAGTGGATCAACAAACCTGCATCCAGTGCAACCGTTGATGGTATTAGCATCGATACTCTTTTAGTCTGAAGCGCTTTGTCAGAGGTTACTTGTATCATACAAGTTGTATGGCCTTACCAACCAATATGGAAGTCTCTGGCTCTTTGTGCTGCAGCTTGGTCTTCAATTGAGTTTGTAAGAGCCTCATACCAATTGAAGTCCAGAACTATTCCAACCTTCCCTTGCTGAGCTGCCTACATTTTTCAATTTTTATTCAATTATATTCCATCAGCAGTCTAAAAAGAATGGTGTCCATGCAAGTCATACATATCTGATATCTCAAGATTACTTGCCACTTAGATGTACAAAATAGGTTAGGGAAAGAATGCTACTCCCTCCGATCCATATTAATGGACTCAACTTTATCTAGATTCGTATGTATCTAGTTAAGTATTTAGACTAGATGCATCCGAATCTAGACACAGTTGAGGCCATTAATATGGACCGGAGGGAGTAAGACATTCAAGGATACAGACACAATAATAACGATAAAGTCATGTTGGGGGGCATTGTTCCACAATTAATGCACATGGAGGCTGTCATACTTGATTTTACAAGAGGAAATAATTCAAACTAAACTCCTGAAGGCTGATCATACTATAATACACAATTATTTGTTCAAGTAAGAAATTACCTGATACTTGCTTCGGTATCTTGCAACTGCATAACCATGCGCTAAGAGAAAGTTGTGACCAACAATGTAAGGTTCTGTCGCTGAGTTCCCACCAGCTGCACATTTGGTGCACCTTTGAGGAGGATTGCTCCCTGCATCATAACCAAGGAGCGAAACTATACGTGGTTCGTTGAATGTAAACCAGTGCTTTACTCGATTGCCAAAGGTCTTAAAACAAAAATCAGCATAGTTTGTGAATAGTTCCCTACAAAACAAATAGTATGTCACATGAGAGGTATAACATGCTGAATTTACTAGACACATACATAGATTGCTGGTATATTGTGCAGTTCAGGGCAGAATTTATACAGAGAATAAATAGTGATCTATCTAAAAAAATATTTTTCTTACGTATGATTTTAACTCCAAACTATAAGTCTCCAATAACAATGAAATGAGAAGTCAAATCTAACACATGAGTACATAGAAATACTAAATTCTGGTTTGACTTACACCGTCTTTGCGTTTAACCAGCCTCCGTACTTCTTCTCAAGTGCAAGAGGGAGATCGTAGTGGTAAAGATTGATATAAGGAGTAATGCCTGTTTTGTTTTCACGCGGGGAAATCATGTATCAGTGCATTCAGGCTCCCATGGAAGTTTCAGAGATCGAAATATATGCTTAGTTATGCTGTACCTTTCTGAAGCAGGTAGTTTATCAGATTGTTGTAGTATGCTACACCTTCTTCGTTAACTTTTCCTTCACCGTCTACAGAAATCAACAACGAATCAGCGGCGGCAACAGCTTGTGTTCAGTCAAAAAATTACCACAGCTATGTACGAGCATGCTACAACTCCAGTCAAGTTCGTCATACCCGGGAAGATTCTGGACCATGAGATAGAAAAGCGATAGGCATCGAAATTTAATCCCTTCATGAGATTAACATCTTCCTGTGCCAGCATAAACGGATCAAACGTCATGTTCTCGAAAATAAAGGTATGCGCACTCACTACTCTATAGCATATACAGACATACGGTCAATAATGCACATTGGAAGACGTCATTCAGATGCACTTTGTAAACTGTGAGTTCGAGTGTATGAATGGGCAGAGATATTCTACTTGCAGAAAGCTCGGTCAGGTCAGCCATCTCTTCACAGATAGCTACCTTTCAAAAAGTGTTTAAAGAGTAAAAGTTGAATGTACGCATTTGACTAATTTTATAAAAATGGAGAAACTAGCAGCCTACAAGGTTCTGATAAAACTAAATTACGGAGTAGGAACCAAGATACACGGTAACGAGATACAGAATCTGCTAACCTAACTGGGCACACACTCTCGCTCCTCTAGCCAACGGAAACCAAGCCTCAAACAGGGTGAACTGGGCACACAGTCGCACCTCTAGCCAACGGAACGACGCCCAGTTCTCATCCCGGAAGTGGGCTTAAGGAATACAAGATGTGTCTGTCTACTTTTGACGCAGTACTACCTTGTAGTGATGATACTGGTCTGTCGTGACGTCTGCATTTCCATTCCCTGCAATCTTCCCTGTTCATCGCAACAGAAAGCAAGAAAATGTTTGTGTGGATCAGGCATCGGGACAAAGAAGAAGAGCAGGCAAACTTGGAATTTATATCAGTTAAAATCCGAAGTTCAGCATTTAGATGTCTATAAGATTTATGTGCATGTACGAGAACAAAGATGGTCGGGTCATTATCCTGCAAAATTGAACAGATCTAGTTATCATAGTACACCAACCAACACTGAATTGGTCGGTGCCTACCACCCAGCATTCCATACACTGATACACTTGGTAATAATTTTGGCAAGACGGACGTGTGTCGTGTGATGGTGTCCTGGTGAGTCCTTCACTTAATTATTATGTCCTAATCAAGTACTTCGTACTCATGTCCTACGTTCCTACATTATTCTAGTGACGCCCAGCTGTAATGCCTTGCATACCAGCGCACATGGTTGACAGTGTTCTTTCCAATTCTTGGATCTCATGAACCTCATGGAGTAGTTGACAGTGAGTAGCACTACTAGACGCGGTTCGGAAATTGGAAGCAGAGTGTAGCTTAGTGAGCAGCACAAGCGAGGAAGGAGCAAATCAACCGGATGAATATGGTCACCTGGGGTGTGCGCGAACGCGTCCCAGATGGAGGGCCCGCGTCCGCCTCCGGCCGCCATGCCCTCGACCTGGAACGCCGACGTGGCCGTCCCGAAGACGAAGCCCTTGGGGAAGGACGCCCGGCTCAGCCCGCCCAGCCAGTGCGAGCCCGCGGCGGCGCGCACGCAGGCGCCTCCGCCATGGTACGCGGCCACCAGGGCGAGCAGCAGCAGGCACCTCCCCATCCTCGCGGCCATCCCTGAGCGAGCTCACACCCACCGGCACAGATCACAATGGTGGCTCTCCTCTCGCTCAGTGCCGCTATTTGTGGTGCCACTCTGCTCTGCTTGTGGGCGCGCCGCGCGCGCGTCCTAATAATTGCAGCTGCCGGTGCGATGCGGTGCGATGCGGTGGAGCGGAGCATCTTTTTGGACTGTGCGCGCGGTCGAGATTGGGTTTATTCCGGGATGGGACTGACACCGGCACCGCGCCCGCGGGGACGGCGCACGGACCTGTGTCTCCAGAGACATCTCACGACGGCGTGGCGAGGGGAAACGAAAATGATTTGCCAGTTCACGCCTGCCGGTCCTGGAATCGGGGCATGTGATGTGACGTGGTGACGAACAATGTCACTATGCGGAACGGGAGCGCGGAGGACAGGGACGTGATTGGTACACTGGGGTGACTTTGCAGCTCCCGCGGGTGACTTTCCGGAGACTATGTAGAAACGACACTCCACATTTTAGACTTTTTTTGTTATATCTCGGAAATTTCTAACGCATGTGTTACTTTGATTAGTTAGTCGCATCTAGTTTGGTTGCAATCAACATCCACACCGACTAAACACACTTAAGAGTATCTCCATGGCGCATGTGCTAAATAAACCGTTGATTTATAGCCGATTTATAGCGTCGACGTGTTGTTCGCGCGTGCTGTAATTTTTTTTGTGTGCACTGTTTAATTCGCTATCGTACACGACATATTTGGAGCGTCGACTCCAGCGCGCCCGAAGACGCAACCGCCCAGGAAAACTTCACCCACGCCCACACCCATTTTCTTCCGCAATCCTCCTCTACGTGTGGCCGCCGACGAAATTCCAGCGATGGACGGGTCAGGCACGCCACCGACCCTTCCTACGCAGTCCCCTCACCCACTACCGCCACCGGTGGAGAAGCTCCGCTGCCGTCATGCACGCCAAACCCTAGCGCCACCGCAGGTATTGCCACCCGCGTCCTCTTCGTGCCGCCGCGGCCGACCTCACACAGTAACGCCGGCACCGTGCAGCTGTCGGGCCAAGGAAACTTCACCCGCGCCCGCGCCCATTTTCTTCCCCAATCCTCCTCTGTGCGTGCCCTCCGGTGAAATTCCGGCGATGCACGGGTTAGGCACACCACCGACCCCTCCCTACGCAGTCCCTCCCACCGCCGCCGCTTGCACCAAACCCTAGCGTCGCCACAGCTATTGCCGCCCACGTCTTCTTCATTTCGCCGCGATCAACCTCGCACAACAGATGCCTCCACCCGCGCCGCCGAAGGGTAGGGAAACAACCACCAAGCTCTCGGCGCTGGCGGCAGGTGTCCAGAAACCAAAGGGCAAGTCGGCAAAGACGGCCGCTGCTCGGCGCGTCCAACATTCGGTTCCTCTCCAGGCCCCTGGGAACGCTCTGCCTCCTCCACCGTTGGTGGCGCAGGCTCCGTCGACAGCTGCAGCGACTAGCGCGCACGACCTGTTCGAGTAATTGACCACAAGATAAAAAATACTTTTTTTGTCTATTCCTTTTTTAGATAGATGAATATGGAGAGGATATTGATATGTGTTTATTGAATTGCAACTAGATTTAGTGGTGCGCCTTGGCGCACGATCTCGGTGGTTTTGAGTCAATTTGGTGATTATAAGTGATCAAAAATATTTACCAAATGATTGGACGTAATATGAACGCTCAAGTTTGATAGACGATTTTAAAATGGGATTAAGGTGGGCCGAGAGAAAATGCAATCGGTCAGATCATTGTGGGTTGAAGATAAAATTTGAACGCTGTCGGAGCACACCAAAAGCATGTGTGTTCTCTTTCAAGGCAGGTGTACACGAAAGGACCGTTTTAGGAGTGCCAACTAAATTCAAGTTTTCAAACCCTAATAGATTGCTACTTACTAAGCAAGAATATCATTCTAATTATACATTGAGAACGACAACGACAATTACAAAGGAAAGATTTGTATAGTACGATACAATGTCAAAATAGCAATCAAATTTACACCATACAACACTTGCTTAAATATTTGGTACGACCTGACGGAGAAAAAGGAAAGTTTTATAGGCAAATAAAAAGAACGCCATGTTTTCTATGGCGGCGGAGAAAGCAGCATTCTTTTGCCACGACAGAGAAAACACCATCCTTTCTGTCATGGCAGAGGAACAGCTGATTCTTCCGGCGTGGCAAAGAAACAACCAATTCTTCAGAACTTTTCTGGTGGGTCTCGCACATGTTTTGCGCTAAAAAAAATAATTTGTGAAAATGATAATTTGTTTACGACTTGTATTATTCTCGTGTTGATGAACACGTTCCTGGTTCTATTTGTTTAGGTATCTAGTCTTTACAATTTGAATGCGAAGCCAAGTAGTCAATCTCAACAAACTTGCAGGATCCATCTCTGTATGATATGTCCATAGTAAGCGAGGAGGTCCTTTGGTTTTCATCGTCACATGAACAAACCAACAACATTTACAAAGTATATATGTCAAGACCAGATCAATTTCTAGTTCCTCATATAACCCTCGTATACCCGGTGTTTTACAATTCCACTCGATCTCGGTATCAAAATATGGTTCGGAAATTCACTTTTGAACTCACGTGCATATGCTCCTGCCACCAAAAAAACATTTTAAAATGTTAAGAAAAACTTTGAAAGGAATTTTTTCATGTGCATCTTGATATTCTATGTGTGCACGACAAGTTTCGTGAAACTATATTTTTGTGTCATGTGTAGAAAAGATTTAAAAAATGTCTTATGAAGAGCTTTTTTAGCACCGAATTTTATCTTTTTTACACACAACACCAAACATTTTTCTATGAAACTACTTTACAAACACAAAGGACGTCGGGACCGCAACATTTTTTTGTCAGAATTTTCGAGCATGTTAAAATACTTTTAAAATTCAATTTAAAAAATAGGAGTATATGCTCCTGGGAGCAAAAATGCCTTGTCCAATATGTTTGCACTTGTTTTTGCTGATGATGTTGTGTTCAACCACTCCTGTCAATTTGCTCATCATATTTAATTCGTTCAACCAGATAGGTTTCTAAATTAGCAAAAGAATATATGTTTCTTAATTTACAAAACAAGAATTGTGTGTCGTCATGCCATTTATCGTAGTCAATTATAAACTATGTCATCGAAATATTACCTAGTTATCAAACAGAGGTGAAGTAAAATTACTATAATCACAAGGTAAGAGCCAAACAAATGCCAAAGAAGATTGACTGGACCTGTGGCTATTTTATAATGTCCGTAGAGTTTTGAGCTGTGAGAGTAGTTTAACCCTGTTCTTGTGGTTCAATGTAGATGAGTGAAGAGTGATGCTGAGAGTCAGTTTAAAAACTTTGTTGTCTGGGGTTTTCACCCCTCTGGGTGCTGTGAAGCTGTGTAATGAATTTGATGGTTTCAGTAATGGAACCGGGCGATGCCCTTTTCATATAAGAAATAGCCAAAGAAATTAAATAGAGTTGCTTAAGTCATGGCAGAACATGTCATCTTTCGCTGGAATCACATTTACATGACAATAACTTGGCTTTAGTACGTTGCAGCATGAACCTACATCATACTGAAGCTAGCTTCCCATGGCAACAGCGCTAATTATTCAGGCTACAGATACCATGAACCACACTTCACAACAGTTGGTCAACAAATCGGACATAATCCAGTGGAATGAACCTGCCATCGACCTTCTTGGAAACATGAACCAAGTTGCACTTCACTTTCCTGCTGGGCCTCGAGAGGAGGATGTCACGCGACCACTCCGCGAGATGCTTGGCCACAAATTTGCTAGGGATAATCTGCATATACAGCAAAACATTAGTCAATAGTAAAGAAAGTTTCATCAAAAAGGTTCAGAAAGACTGTCAAAGACGATTTTCTGAACCACCCAAATCTCTGATTCTGTTGTTAGCAGGACAATAGTACTGAATATCGAGTTGTTATTGCCGCTAATTTGAGTTTTCCACGGGACGACAAGGTATACGAGGTTTCCCAGTTGGATTGATGTCGACCCAAATATGTCCTCTTGCTCCTTGTCAGTCAGGTAATTGGCAAACCTCAAGTAGTAGTTGGTCTCAGCGTGTTCATCATATATTTCCTCTTGCTCAGTCACCTCGCCCTTAACCATAAAACTTTGAGATGCAGCCTTTTTCCCTCTAAGAAAAATAAAATACAAAATGTGCACTTCAAAATGATCAGGTACAGACACACTAACTCACTTGATTTCATACTGTTTCAGGATCATGCATTAGCGGACTACATAAAAACGAAATATCTATTGTTAGTAGTATGATACGGCAGCTATAAGGAAATGTCTACACCTAATTGGGTCACGTCACCTGCAAAAATATAATCTTGTGCAGTAGTAGTACATCATGGAAACCAAATTTGTTCTTACACATACAACTAAAGCATAGTCGTAGCGTCACTGAATTCAACAGGAACCGGGAAATTTAAATCATAGTAGTGTGAGGTAGCACCTCAGCACCCAAAGTGAGGGCATTTTAATGGAGAATATCCAAATGTGAGGGCATTTAAATAGAGTAAAACCACAAGAAATGCATGTTCCGTGAAATGCTAATACAAAAAGAAGAAAACAGAAACAAGAAAGGCTCCACAACTGTACCACAACAATATTATCTACATCGTTAGGTAATTACCTCTCCAGATCCATCTTGAGGTGATGATTCCTAGAATAGAGAATAGAGCCCTATGCATATCTGAATTCTGAATATCTTTGATGTCACTGTACAGAATGAAGGATCACACATGTAAATCAGAAAAACACTTTTGGAGGGACACCGGCTAGACCAAACAACATGTCAGACTCGGGTTTACATACATATATGCAATTGGTTTAACGACGGATGGCGGCTGTATCTGTAGGAGAATTGTCTCAGGACCACCATATTTGCAATAAAGGGTACATATTACATGCATGAGGAATAAGGCATAAGTAACCCAAGCCGCAAAACATAAAAAAACAATGTACCTTTATTAGAAACAACACATGTATATATGTCGATAAAACATAAGTAGAAGAAGTGACCATACCTATGGGGGCAAGAGGCATAGAAAGGCAAGTACCTGCCAAAAAGAACACACTAATGCCACACGGTGGAAACCTCTGAAGCACACGAAACCTGAGTTGAGTTTGAAGCGAGAAAGCCAAATTTAGATTTACATCATCACAAGATCGCTCAATTGTGCACAAGAAAGCATGGACAATAAGTTAGTTAGCATGACAATAAAATCTTACATATTCAATTCATCCTTCAGATGAAATGCATGTAAAGAAAATTCTTACATATTCAATTCAGTCTTCGGATGTGATCATATGGTAGGCACCTCTAACCAGCAAGTATGCAATATATGTTGTGTCTTCTGTGAAGGACATCGTGCAAAAATCAAAACCATACATCAAGACAAACACACGAGTGCAATTCAGAGATTGGCTGCATGAGAACTGACGTTAATCATTGAATCAAGAAAAAAATACTCGACAATTCAGAGATTGACTGCAAACTCAACTTCTTTTTTTCGGTAGTTTACTTTAGTGCTGTCTCGTTCCCACCGAATATTTGCAGGCAAACCAAAGCACGGAATAACAAAAATAGAGTAGAACTAACATGATTAGGACAATGTTCAAGTATATATATTCATCACGTACGGAGTCAGTGGAATCACCTTCCGATCACAATCTCAATAAATCTTTGTCCTTAAAAGTCCATCCTATCTTTAACTCTGATGAGTCTCCACCACATTATGATCTGAAAGGTTTTAAAAAATACACCAATATAGAGGATATAGCTTCTGGTCAAATTTGCGAGAACATGAAATCAAAGAGAACAGTGCAAAACTGTCTAGCTTGTGAAACAATCAGATCTGGCAAAATCATATGCAGGTGCAGCCGTGCAGGACACGGAAGTACATACAGAAGTTTAAAAATTAATAACTATGTAATTATCGCATGTTTATCTATTCTGGAACATGGATAGTCTGTTTTAACAAGGTGTGTTCAAGATATATGGGGTTCGAGAAGCTTCTTAAGACGCCTGAAGTTTTTTTCTGTTGTCTAAAGGATAGTAAACATTTAACTATGAAATCATGATTAACTTTACACCAAATATCAGGCTTGTTTATAAACTAAAATAGCTGGATCATATATACACATGCTGATGCATAACTAACAAACTATTAAATAAAACAGGTGATGAGAAATTCAGGAATGGCATCTAACCTTGGTCACCTCCTGTTGGAAACTGGAACTTGCAAGCACCAGCTTGGCTCGATTAGCTCTAACTGAACCCTGAGAAAATATCCACTCTGCTCAACAGCCATAGAAAAACATAGGATACGCACCAGAGATCTGCATCTGCTGTAGAAAGTTGTAGTCAGGCAGTCTATCTCCAAGATATCATGCTTCAACTTCAACTCTAGAGTCTAGCTAGTTGAAGCCTTGAAGGCCATGCCAACATGATTGTATCCAGTTAATTCCAGACTTCATGTATATGTTCACAATGCATTATTAATGTTTTGATAAGAAGCAACGTCAGTGATCGCTGATGCCTCTTGTACGTTGATTCTCCACTTTCTAATAAAAATAAAGCACCGAAGTGATTATGTACCCAACTTCAGGATAGTAGCACCAACAAGTGTTCTGGTCCTGATACCCCTTCTTTTTCTCTGATCTTTATCAAGTTTTCATATATTGAAGAATTGAACTGCACAAGATAGGTCACCGATACTCATATAGAGTTGAATGCCAAAAGGCTATTTTAGACTTCACCTAGAAAATGCAGAGCGCATTGAATTGAGTTAATTTTGTACATGTATATAGAATAAAATACCAATGCAAGAATTCAGTTCTAGGTAGCAAAAAAATGCACAAAACTGAATGGAAAATTGACCCTTAAAGTCTAACACAAATTGGTAAGAACAATACAGAAAATGAAAATTATGTCACTTAGTAATATGAAGCAGGGACCAATCTAGAGATACCTGAATATGGGTCAAACAAATGCTTCTTGGATAATTCTTCATTTTATAATGGAGAGACCGGAAAAAATATCGATAAAAAATCTGGAGCTTGCGGATAATTAACACATGTAGGCTGAGGCTGCTTGCACACCTTGCACCGTAATATCACACCATAAAGTACACTCACAACCCAATCACAAGAATTTAGAATGGAAAAAATCTAGGAGAATCAATACTAAAACAGAGAGAAAGAAAGATCTAATGAGACTAAGCTAGCAGATCGGACTGGGGCATGAACCAAGACACCTCTGTGCTACCTCGCTCCCATCTCCAGCACCAGTGACTCCGAAGGCTCCCTACTCTCCCTCCTCGCCCGCAGACTCGACAAAGAAGGCCATGAGGGCGCATGTAGGAGTGGGATGGCGGCGTCTGATCTCCTCCTTCCGCGCACGAGCAGCAGCGCGGGAAGGCGAGCCAGGAGGAAGAGGGTGGATGGCAGCGGGGCAACCAGCAGTGGAAGAGACGAGGAGGACGAGCACGAAGGGGAGGGGCTCACGATGGTGGCTGTACCGCGGGAGATAGCGGTGGCTAGGGTTTCCCTTCCCTTCTTCTCCTAGCAATGGATACGATGCGAGCTCAACCGTCGAGGGACTGGCGGCTGCACGCCAGGGAGAGGAGGGGATGTGAGGAGGAGGTCACGGGAGACGGAGGAGGCTAAACGGCGCCGGCCGCCACACGCGAGAGGAGAAGGGGTGCCAGTGCGGGAGGGCAGGAGGAAGAGGCGGCTAGGGTTTTTAGGGGCATACCATGGGGTGGTTTTATATGACGCGGTAAAAAACAAATCTACGGTTCTAAGTAGCTAATGGAGCTAATCGAACGGCTGATTAAATCTGATTTACCGGGAGGCTCCTAGGGGTGGCACCAATTACATCTTTAGATGTAGTGTTGATGATGAGAATTTCATGGACACTATGAATGTTGGTTCCTCTTTCTCACATGATTATGTGGATCAAAAATATGGTGAATAGGAGGAGTTTGAAGTGGATGAGGATGTTGAGGGGTTGATTGAACCTCCTAAAGGTAGGACAGCGAACTACACCATAGCTCAGGATAGTTTGCTTTGCCATGCTTGGTTGAAAATTGGCATGGATCCGGCGGGTGTTACGGACCAAACTAGAGACACCTATTGGATGAGAATGAAGGAGTACTTTGATGCAAACAACACTAGTGGAAATGTGTGCACCGACCGTTCTCTTCGGTCTCGTTGGTCGGTCATCAACGCCGATTGTCAAAAGTGGGAGGATGTGCAAAAGGACGTTGATGTCATTAACCCAAGTGGCACAAATGGTGTGGATAGGGTAAGTTGTTCTCTTATGTGGTAGTAGCTCATGTTGATGTGCATATGTTTGTTGTTCTATATGACTCATTTCTTCTCTTTTATTCACATTATAGCTCAACATTGCTCAAGGCTTGTACAAAGATGAGGGGAAAAAGACCAAGAAGGGGAGGAAAATTCTTGGAAGACATTAGTGTTGCATCATTGCTATAAAGTGCTAGGGAATGAGGAAAAGTGGAAGACCCATGGTTCCATGGACATGCCAACAATGGCCATGAATGAAACCGACGAGGCAACTATCATATATGATGGGACATCAAGTGACGAGGATAAGAAAAGAAGTGCCACTCCTTACTCGGTTGCCAACACAAGACGACCTGTGATTGGAAAGAAGGCCGCCAAATATATGAAGGGGAAGAAGGCCGGAGATGATGAAATTGCAAAAGCTATGGATAGGTTGGTCGATGCAAGGCTAGTAGCATACAAGGATAAGAAGTTCGCAAGGAGCTTGGAGGCCGAGGCGCGGCGGGTGGAATTGGAGGATAGGTTGGTGGCCGCCGAGGAGAGGAGGTTGGCATTGGAGGAGAAGAAGGTGGCCAATGAGGAGCATCAACGCCTAGTGGAAGAAGAGAGAAAGCCCTTTTTTATGGACACTTCCATCATGGATAAAATACAAAAGGAGTACATAAAACCTTGCTCGCTATGAAGCGTTGGCCAAACAAAGAATGTCAGCAAACTACTTGAATGGGCAAAATGGAGGGATGAGTGCACCGATGAGCGGCTATGGAGGGATTAGTGCACCTTCAGGCGGATATGGAATGATGAGTGTTTTTGGAGGAGGCATGGGAGCACCACCGAGTGTCTTTGGAGGAGGCATGGGAGGTATAGGAGCACCGTCATGTGTGGAATATGGAGGAGGCTTGGGTGGATTTGGAGGCTATGGAGGGATGAGTGCGTCAGGGGGATTCACCACCACCGTGGAAGACTCCAATGGAGAATAAACATAAAATGGAGATGGCAATGACTTCAACTATGTGAAACGTTGATGTGTTTGTGTTTGTGTGAGATAAATTTATGTTGAACTTGGTTGTGTCGAATTATCTTTTGCGTTGGAATTATGTCATTGCTTTGAGCTATGCTATTTTGATTGAGATGTGGAATCATTTATTTGGGTTTATTTGATCTTGTTAATTATGCAAAAATATGTGAAAAATATTTGCGCTGGTGCCGCGCGATGTAGTTTCAGCGCCTGGTGGGAGAGTGTTTTGGCTCCTTCGCGCGTGCAAAAAAATGCAGCCTCCGGTGGAGGTCGCGCCGGCACCGCGTGCTCCAAACTGGATTTACAGCGCCAGATTATAGTGTCGCTGCTGGAGATGCTCTTACCTCACACCACCACAGCTAGCAGCCATGAGCGATGGCGCGACAGAGGTAGCCGGGAAGTAGAACACCGGTGGAAGAGGGACCAACTGTGAGTGCCGCTACGGGAGTATGACGCCCTGTCGGCATGCAATGGCGGTGCTCCGTTACCGGATGCAGTTCAAAAAACCTCCAACTTTAACCATGATTTTGATATGCTACAGTTCATGAAACCCGGTACCAATGGTCGAAATAGAATCCCATCATCAAAGTACATCTTTTTTCATGTGGAGCTTCCTGTGAAACGAAGCATGTGATGTTAATTATAAGAGGCTAGAGAAAGGTCTGTTTGAGAGAGGGGAGGAATCGAGTTCATCTTCAACCTCACGTACACACACAGCTGCAGATGAATTTCTTAACCTGAACTAAAATGAAAAACTTGCGACATCAAAGTGGTGTGAAACAGGGAGATCAAGCTATTCCTCGAAAGAAACTTCAAACGGTTGATTGTTTGCGACAAATCTGATAAAATCGCTTAAAAAATATTTAACTTTGATCTTGAATTTAAGAAGATACGGTTTATGAATCTTAGTGCCGATGGTTGGAATAAGAACTCATCGTCGATGGGCATCTTTTTCATGTAGAGCTTGATTTAATTTGGAGCATAGTTATACTAATTAGAAGTGCTTATGATGAATACGTTTAGAGAGGAGAGATAAAACTAATCAAGCTAAGATCGTTGCATCGTTGGGAAACAAAAGATCACGCACGAGCAGCCTATACCTAGAAAAACGGATGATTCAAACTGTTATCGCTGGGCCTGGGTACGGCGTGCTTTGACGCATGCTGGCCACAACGTAGAGAGATCCCAATCAACCAATCGTCCAGTTTTATCATTGAGTGGGCCTATTTCTAGTGCATGAGAGCTACCAATCACACATCAGAGGTACCTTCCTCGAGCCTGGCGGCGACAAATATCTTTGCGTTTTGTGGTTGTCTAGGTTATGTGACCCTTAAAATGGCATATTTTTTGAGAAGGGGTAAATCCTCGACCTCTGCATCAAAATGGTGCACAATTTTAGATTTATTACTGTGTTTGTCAATCACATTATTACAATTCATGGATCACTCAAGGTCGATACGTGTATGATCCAAAGAAAAATGACAGCCAAACCGAGACTAAACATTATCTCATTTGGCAAAATGCCGTCACGAAGTCTGGCTGTAGATATCTTGTATTTCTGTCAGTAACCGTGTCGGGCCAATAGCCATAGGTTCTCGTTGCTCCAAAGGTAGAAAAACCGATCATTGTTGAATCTAGTACACAACCATGTGGATAACCCACAAAAAAATTGTACCACTAACTTTGTTAAAAATAATGTTACTCCTGCAGTTTCAAATAGACCAACATAAAGCAGAAACATCTATGTGTATTCTAGGATTGATGATCTTGTAAATATCATTCAACCAATTTCCAAACATATTGATGATATTGATTGGTGGTGGAATATTGAAGGTACAGTAAACCATAAGCCATACAAGTTGTGCAAAAGGACAGAAAATGAATAGATGCTGAATGGTTTTCCTCTTAATCACAAAAAAACATATTGTACTTCCGTCCATTTTATTCTAACAAGGATATATTTTGTAAGTAACCCTTTTTTATTGAGGAATCATATGAAAATCTTAATTCTTAGTGGGATTTTAAGTTTTCATAGGTATTTTCGAGGAAAATCATGTTGATCATTCATAAGATCTGCACAAATGGATTTGACCGAAAAAGCGCCCGAGGACATGAGCTTCCAAATGAATCTATCAGGTTCATCCGAATGATTCATATCCATCAGTCTTTCGCATAAATAAATCCATAATATCAAATTATTATTAGATAAAATTCTTCTAAAACTAATATTCGGTAGAACATGAGCTATACCATCAACAACTAAAAAAATCGATGCACAATGTTATATAAAGATGGATATTGATGAGCTAAAGACGAATCACCTAACCATACATCCTCCCAAAATCCGGTACATCTACCATTGCCGACACTAAATTGACCCCTATTATGGAAAAATTCTTTAACTCGCATTAGGCCCCTTCCAAAAAGGTGAGTCTCTAGGATTAGCTTCAACCTGAGCCAGTATTTTATTCTTGAGGTATTTATTATGTAGAAGATCCTGCCACTTTCCTTCCTCAGTTAACAATTTGAATAGTTATTGAGCAAACATATGTTTTAAATTCTTATTACCTATATACCAAGGCACCCTTTGTTTTAGGTCTACAAAGGATATTCCATTTAGTGAGTCTATATTTTTCTTATGTTCATCATTTTGTCAAAAAAACATAGAACAATAAAAGTCTAATTGTTTTCGTACCCCCTTAGGTATTTCTAGAAACGATAACATAAACATGGGAAGGATATTAAGAATAAAATTTATCAGTACCAAACTATATCCATGGGATAGTGAATTGACCTGCCAGCATCCCAACTTTTCTTCAAATCGAGACTCCATTGGATTCCATTCTATATTTTTAAGTTTTTGATGGTGTATCGGTACGCCGAGATACTTTAGAGGTAAAGACCCTGATTCACATCAAAGATCTCTTTATAAATATGTTCTTCATCTTTAGCCTTGTCAAGGAAAAAATATCTCACTCTTGTGAAAATTAATCTTCAAGGTAGAAAGTTGTTCAAAGATACAAAGAATCAACTTCATATTTATGGACTTCTCAAATCTTATTCAATAAAAATAATTGTATCATCTGATAGGAACTCCTCCCTCAACTAAATGAGGGACAAGTTGACCTACATGATCATCCTATTTTTCCATTGCAATAAGGATGGCCAACATATTTGTAATAATATTAAAATGCATCGAAGATAACAGATCTATTTGCCTAATACCTTTTCTAGTTTGAAAATAGTGACCAATATCATCATTGAATCTAATTCCAACAGTACCATCTTGCAAAAATTGGCAATCCAGCCACCATTTAGGATAAAAACCCTTTGTACGCATGACT
Source organism: Avena sativa (assembly GCA_916181665.1). NCBI lineage: Eukaryota > Viridiplantae > Streptophyta > Magnoliopsida > Poales > Poaceae > Avena > Avena sativa. Next base: position 296,192,853 of record OV702296.1, read on the forward strand.
TGTTGCATAAATGGTCATTTAACTTTGTCGTATGCCTTTTCAAATTCTATTTGAAACAGAACTCCATCCATCTTCTTCCTATGAATTTCATGAATCATCTCATCTAAACCACAATACCCTCCAATGTTTGGTAACAAATTTGTCCTCAACACGGAATAACCCAACTTTTTGGATAACATGTTGCATCTAGCCCAAATAGATGGTTAGGGTCTTAACAGCTTATCTAACATATGAGCTCGAATTTTTATACCATATACCACAATTATATTAAAACTAGCATGGCGGCCCTCGCAATTGCGAGAGCATCATTTCTAATACATTCAATGTGAAGAGAAACAAATTCATATTTGTCCGGATATTCTTGTTTTTTGATAGCAAATAGTACATATCGAGAGCCACCTCACAAATGTTATACTTTTAAAATATAGTATCATTCGTAATATTGTATGTTTTATGGCCATCTAATGATCACTCTTCTTTAGGAAGACTTGAAGATATATTTTTTCCTAAATACAACAAAAATGGTCTACATTAACTTAATAGCCAAATATTTTACTATTTAAACATTTGTAGTTTAACATTTAAAGATCCGGAGATTTATAGACTATGGTAGATGAATAGATAATATTAGATCTTCTGCTAAGAAAAATAAAAATGAAAGTGTCGAGGATGCTGGATAGTGTCTTAATTTAAGAAAAATAGATAATTGGATATATCTTTTGAAATTATATTTGTGGGGCGCCTTAAAACTTGTCTCTCATAAATCAAAGAAATTGCGTATGTAGTCGACTATAGTTCCACCTTCGCTTCCCTCATCTTCCATGAATGAGGACCAAACCTCTGCAAATTTAGATATCTAATTTCTTGGATTCATATTTTCTTCTTACCACATATGTCCAAGTGGCCAAGGTGCTATTGTACAATATAAGGTTCTCCGACTCCATCATTTTCGTAGGATCTTTGTCATAGTTTTTCATATAGGACCGGTTGTACTCTTTACTCATCTATTCGTGCTATTTTCCGGCATCACTTTGGTAACCTAAACTTGAAGGGTAATTCTGTTTCCTGAGTGTATTGGACGATATCAAGTGTTGGAATTATGCCCTAGAGGCAATAATAAAGATGTTATTATTATAATTCTTGTTCATGATAATGTTTATATTCCATGCTAGAATTGTATTAAGCGGAAACATTAATACTTGTGTGGTTTGTGAACAACATCGTGTCCCTAGTACGCCTCTATGGACTAGCTCATTGATTAATGATGGTTAAGGTTTCCTAACCATAGACATGAGTTGTCGATTAATAATGAGATCATATCATTGGGAGAATGATATGATGGACAGACTCAAACTAAGCGAAGCAATTAGATCGTGTCATCGTGTTCATCTTTGCGAAGCTTTTCCTATGTCAAATATTGTATTCCTTAGACCATGAGATAATACAACTCCCTGGTATCGGAAGAAAGCTTTGAGGTCATCAAACGTCATCCTATGAGAGGGTGATCATAAAGGTGTCTCTCAGGTGATCGGAAAGTACCTGTTGGGTTGTATGTATCGAGATGGGATTTGTCCCTCCCAAGTCGGAGAGATATACTTCGGGCCCACTCGATAATCGATATCAACACCGCTTGCAAGCATGTGGTTAAGGAGTTAATCACAAAGTGATATCGGATTACGGAACAAGTAAAGTACTTGCTGTGAACGAGATTGAACTAGGTATGACGGTACCGACGATCAAATCTCGGGCAAGTAAAATATCGCGAGACGAAGGGAATATAAATATGGGATTGATTGAATCCTGGCATCGTGGTTCATCCGATATGATCATCGATGAATGTGTGGGAGTCAATATGGGTTTCCAGACCCCGCTGTTGATTATTGATAGAAGATCATGTCTGCATATTCTCGAACCCGCAGGGTCACACACTTAACGTGTCTCGACGCTAGGATAGATTGGATAATTGGTTTATGAGTTTTTGTTCGGAGTCTCAGATGGGATCCGAGACATCACGAGAGGTTCCGGAATAGTCCGGATAATAAGATTCATATAAGGCAGTGTAGTTTTTGGAGTTCGGAATTGTTCCGGGTTAATCGGTATTGTACCGGAAGCTTCTAGAACCTTCCGGAGGAGGACCAACGTGGTCCCACCTTCCGGGAGGGGGCATGGGCCTATGAGGGAGTGCCCTGGCCTCTTTGGGCCAGGGGCACAAGGCCCCATAGGGCCCAACCGGCCAGCTAGGGTAAAACCCTAGATAGACCTTCTAGAAGGGGGGGTTCCTTGCCCCCCACTCCTCCTCCTTTGGCCGCCGGCCTTGGATTGGGAGAGGGGCTAGGGCTGCGCCCACCCCTCTATATAAAGAGGGCTGGGGGCGCACCACCCCCCCACCCCACACCTTCCCCTCCAACCCTAGCCGCCCTGTTGCCCTCCTCTCTCCCTCCCGACTGCTTGTAGGCGAAGCCCTGCTGCAGAAATTCTCCACCAATTGGACCGCGCCGTCGCATTGTAGATCCAACCCATCTCTCCACCATACTTGCTGGACCAAGGAAGGAGGAGACGTCGAGGTGCTGCACGTGTGCATCTCACGGAGGCATCGCCACTTGTGGTGCTAGATCGGATCGGATCGCGAGGAGGAGAAGCGAGTACGACTACATCACCCACGTTCCGACGAACGTTCCGCTGTGCGAATCTTCAAGGGTATGAAGATCTAATCCAATCTCTCTCGTTGTTTGCATCTCCTAGATTAGATCTTGGCTTCCCTCTATTCGCATCCGTAGAAAATTTTGATTTACTATGTCGCGAAACCATTGAGTGGTATGAGAGCTAGATCTATGCGTAGATGTGATTCACGAGTAGAACGCAACATGGTTGTTGCGGGCGCTGATGTTTTCTGTTGCAAGCCTCTTGTTTGTGTTCTTCTTATGACGCGGGATAGTGAGATTGAAGCGGTCCAGGCCAACCTTACGCGACGTCGTTCGTGAGACCGGCTCCGCACTTGACGTGTAGCTTGTTCCACACATGCGGCTGGTGGATGTCTGTTTCTCTCACTATAGTTGTCATGGGATCTACACCGGAGTTTGGCAACCATAATATCACCGTTGTGGCTTTCCGTAGGTAAGAATCGTTCTTAGCATCTACTCCCATAAGCCACGTAAAACATGCAACAACAAAGTAGAGGCGTCTAACTTGTTTTTGCAGGGAGTGTTTTCTGTGATATGGTATGGCCCAAGATGTGATGTGTATAATGTATGCGATGATCATGTTTTGTAATGTTTCACGACTTGCATGTCGATGAGTACACAACCGGCAGGAGCCATATGGTTGTCTTTATAATTGTGTATGACCTGCGAGTCAACTTCTTATACGCCATGTAATAGCTTTACTTTATCGCTAAGTAGTTAGCAATAGTTGTAGTTGCTATTCATGGTGGAGGCAATCATGGTGGAGTGATGGAGATCATGCCGGCACGCACAAGATGGAGATCATTGCGCGAAGATTGGCTATACCATGTCACATAAAGTTATATGCATGTGATGTTTATCCTTTTATGTATCTTATTATGCTTAGATCGCGACGGTAGCATTATAAGATGATTCCTCACTTAAAGATCAAGATAAAACTGTGTTCTCCCCAAGTATGCACCATTGCGAAAGTTCGTCGTGTCCAAGCATCACGTGATGATCGGGTGCTATAGACTCTACGCTCGCATACAACGGGTGCAAGCCAGTTTTGCACACGCGGAAATACTTGGGTTTGACTTGACGAGCCTAGCATGTACAGACATGGCCTCGGAACACATGAACCAAAAGGTTAAGCATGAGTCATATGAATGATATGATCGACACTTCGTTGTCCACCATTGAAACCACATCTCTTCTCGTGAAGATCGGATTAGGTGTGGTGAATTTGGATCGTGTTCACTAAACAACTTGAGGGATGTTGAATTTAGTGGGAGTTCATCTAGGAATATGATTAAAAGTTGAACTAGTTATCATGAACATAGTCTAATTTGTACTTGCAAATATTGTAGATCACATGGCTAAGTCCAACTTCAACTTCAACGTTTTTGCTAAGAAAGAAAAGCTTAAGAACAATGGGTCTAACTTCACCAATTGGTTCCGCAATCTGAGAATCATTCTCTCTGGCGGTCAAAAGGACTATGTCCTTGAGAAAGCGTTAGGTGACGCCCCTGCTGCAACTGCGCCGGCTGATGAGAAAGCTGTATATCAGTCGCGCAAAGATGATTATGGTGTGATTAAGAGCACCATGTTGTTTGCTATGGAATTGGACCTTCAAAATCGTTTTGAAGACTATCCCGGGCCCTTTGAGATTCTCGAGGAGCTGAAAACTATGTTTCAGACTCAGGCCCGTTCTGAGAGATATGAGATCTCTGAGAAGTTCTTTAACTGCAAGATGGAGGAAGGGAGTTCCGTTAGTGAGCACGCCATTAAGATGTCGGGCTACAATCAACGCCTTGAGCAACTGGACTGCAAGATTCCAGAGGAGCTCAAGATTGACAGGGTTCTGCAATCACTCCCTCCCAGCTACAAGAACTTTGTAGTGACTCACAATCAGATTGGTTCCACTGATACGATCACCGAGCTCTTCGCAAAGCTGAAGGCTGCGGAGGTGAACATCAAAAAGGATAATCATGTGTTGATGGTCAACAAGCCCTCCTTTAAGAAAGGTAAGGGTGCAAAGAAGCCCTTCAAGAAAGGCGGCGGCAAGCACGTTGCCCCTGCTGAGAAGAAGCTCAGGTCTGGTCCTAAGCCGGACACTGAGTGCTTCTATTGCAAGGACAAGGGTCACTGGAAGCGCAACTGTCCGAAGTACTTAGCGGACAAGAAGGCTGGCACCATCAAAGGTATATTTGATATACATGTTATTGATGTTTTCCTTACTAGCCCTCGTTGTAGTGCCTGGGTATTTGATACTGGTTCAGTTGCTAATATTTGTAACTCGAAACAGGAGCTACGGAATAGATGACGGCTTGCGAGGGATGAGGTGACGATGCGCGTTGGCAACGGATCAAGAGTTGATGTGATGGCCGTCAGCACGCTCTCCTTAGTTTTACCTTCGGGATTAGTTTTAAACCTTAATAAATGTTATTATGTGCCTGCGTTGAGCATGAACATTATTTCTGGATCGTGTTTATTGCAAGACGGTTATTCATTTAAATCGGAGAATAATGGTTGTTCTATTTATATGAGTAACATCTTTTATGGTCATGCACCTCTTGTGAATGGTTTATTTCTTCTAAATCTCGAAAGGGATGAAACACACATCCATAACATTGAGGCTAAGAGATGCAAAGTAGATAGTGATAATACTACTTATTTGTGGCACTGTCGTCTAGGTCATATTGGTGTAAAGCGCATGAAGAAACTCCATTCTGATGGACTTTTGGAGTCTCTTGATTTTGAATCATTTGACACATGCGAACCATGCCTCATGGGCAAGATGATCAAAACACCGTTCTCCGGTATGATGGAGCGAGCAACGGACTTGTTGGAAATCATACATACCGATGTGTGCGGACCGATGAGTGTTTCGACGCGCGGTGGATATCGCTATTTTATCACTTTTACCGATGACTTAAGTAGATATGGGTATATCTATTTAATGAAACATAAATCTGAAACATTTGAGAAGTTCAAGGAATTTCAGAATGAAGTGGAGAACCATCGTAACAGAAAAATTAAGTTTCTACGATCCGATCATGGAGGTGAATATTTGAGTTATGATTTTCTCACGCATCTTAAAGCAAGCGGAATCGTTTTGCAACTCACGCCACCCGGAACACCACAGCGCAATGGTGTGTCTGAACGCCGGAATCGAACTCTATTAGATATGGTCCGATCAATGATGTCTCTTACTGATTTTCCGTTATCATTTTAGGGTTTATGCATTAGAAACCGCTGCATTCACTTTAAATAGGGCACCATCTAAATCCGTTGAGACGACACCGTATGAACTGTGGTTTGGCGCTAAACCTAAGTTGTCGTTTCTTAAAGTTTGGGGATGCGAAGCTTACGTCAAGAAGTTGATGCCGGACAAGCTCGAACCCAAAGCGGAGAAATGCGTCTTCATAGGATACCCTAAGGAAACTATTTAGTATACCTTCTATCACAGAACCGAAGGCAAAGTGTTTGTCGCAAAGAACGGTTCCTTTCTTGAGAAGGAGTTTCTCTCGAAAGAAGTGAGTGGGAGGAAAGTAGAGCTAGACGAGGTTATTGAACCTTCTCTTGAATTGGAGAGTAGCGCAGCACCTGAAATTGTTCCAGTGCCGCCTGCACCAATAATAGAGGAAGCTAATGATAAGGATCATGAAGCTTCGGACGATGCTGCTACTGAACGTCGCAGGTCGACAAGGTCGCGTGCCCCTCCTGAGTGGTACGGCAACCCTGTCTTAACTGTCTTGTTAGTAGACGACAGTGAACCTACGAACTATGAGGAAGCGATGATGAGCCCAGACTCTGAGAAATGGCTAGAAGCCATGAAATCCGAATTGGGATCCATGAGCGAAAACCAAGTATGGACTTTGGTGGACCCTCCTAGCGACCGAAAGGCCGTTGAGTGCAAATGGATATTCAAGAAGAAAACAGACGCGGATGGTAATGTTACCGTCTATAAAGCACGGCTTGTCGCGAAAGGTTTTCGACAAGTTCAAGGTGTTGACTACGATGAGACTTTCTCTCCCGTAGCGATGTTTAAGTCCATTCGGATTTTATTAGCAATTGCTGCGTTTCATGATTATGAAATTTGGCAGATGGATGTCAAGACTGCGTTCCTCAATGGCAACATTGATGAAGAGTTGTATATGATGCAACCCGAAGGTTTTGTCGATCCTAAGGATGCTGATAAAGTATGCAAACTTCAGCGTTCCATTTATGGACTGAAGCAAGCATCTCGGAGTTGGAACCTTCGTTTTGATCAAGTGATCAAGAGCTTTGGATTTGTTCCAAATTGCTATGAAGCTTGTATCTACAAGAAAGTGAGTGGGAGCTCGGTGACATTTCTGGTACTATATGTGGATGACATATTGATTATTGGAAATGACATTAACATGCTTAACGATGTGAAGAGTTATTTGAACAAATGTTTTTCAATGAAAGACCTAGGTGAAGCTGCTTATATATTGGGCATCAAAATCTATAGAGATAGACAAAGACGCCTGATAGCTTTAAGCCAGAGTACATACCTAGACAAAGTTCTGAAAAGATTCAGAATGGATAAGGCAAAGAAAGGTTCAGTGCCTATGTTGTCAGGTAAGATATTGAGCAAGGCTCAGTGTCCAGCTACGGTAGATGATAGGGAAGCTATGAGCAAAGTGCCTTATGCCTCGGCCATAGGTTCTATCATGTATGCCATGTTGTGTACTAGACCGGATGTGTCCAATGCTCTTAGTTTGACAAGCAGGTATCAAAGTGATCCAGGAGTGGAACACTGGACAGCCGTGAAGAACATCCTAAAGTACCTAAATAGGACTAAAGAAATGTTCTTAGTCTATGGGGGTGATGAACAGGTCGTCGTAAAAGGTTACGTCGATGCTAGTTTCGACACCGACAAGGATGATTCGAAATCTCAGACGGGATACGTTTATATTTTGAATGGAGGAGCTGTGAGCTGGAGAAGCTGCAAGCAAAGCGTGATCGCGGGATCTACAGTAGAAGCGGAATACATGGCTGCTGCAGAAGCGTCAAGTGAAGGAGTTTGGATCAGAAACTTCATCACTGAGCTTGGCGTGGTTCCAAGTGCATTGGACCCACTGGAGATATTGTGTGACAACACTGGCGCCATAGCACTTGCTAAGGAACCAAGATATCATCCAAAGACCAAGCATATCAACCGCAAGTTTCATATAATCCGAGATTATATAGCAGATGGAGATCTGAAGATTAGCAAAGTACATACAGATCTGAATGTCGCAGATCCATTGACTAAACCTCTTCCACGTGTAAAACATGATCAACACCTCAGTGCCATGGGTGTGAGATTGTTGCCAAATGTAAACTAGATTATTGACTCTAGTGCAAGTGGGAGACTGTTGGAATTATGCCCTAGAGGCAATAATAAAGATGTTATTATTATAATTCTTGTTCATGATAATGTTTATATTCCATGCTAGAATTGTATTAAGCGGAAACATTAATACTTGTGTGGTTTGTGAACAACACCGTGTCCCTAGTACACCTCTATGGACTAGCTCATTGATTAATGATGGTTAAGGTTTCCTAACCATAGACATGAGTTGTCGATTAATAATGAGATCATATCATTGGGAGAATGATATGATGGACAGACCCAAACTAAGCGAAGCAATTAGATCGTGTCATCGTGTTCATCTTTGCGAAGATTTTCCTATGTCAAATATTTTATTCCTTAGACCATGAGATAATACAACTCCCTGGTATCGGAAGAAAGCTTTGAGGTCATCAAACGTCATCCTATGAGAGGGTGATCATAAAGGTGTCTCTCAGGTGATCGGAAAGTACCTGTTGGGTTGTATGTATCGAGATGGGATTTGTCCCTCCCAAGTCGGGGAGATATACTTCGGGCCCACTCGATAATTGATATCAAAACCGCTTGCAAGCATGTGGTTAAGGAGTTAATCACAAAGTGATATCGGATTACGGAACGAGTAAAGTACTTGCTGTGAACGAGATTGAACTAGGTATGACGGTACCGACGATCGAATCTCGGGCAAGTAAAATATCGCGAGACGAAGGGAATATAAATATGGGATTGATTGAATCCTGGCATCGTGGTTCATCCGATATGATCATCGATGAATGTGTGGGAGTCAATATGGGTTTCCAGACCCCGCTGTTGATTATTGATAGAAGATCACGTCTGCATATTCTCGAACCCGCAGGGTCACACACTTAACGTGTCTCGACGCTAGGATAGATTGGATAATTGGTTTATGAGTTTTTGTTCGGAGTCTCGGATGGGATCCAGGACATCACGAGAGGTTCCGGAATAGTCCGGAGAATAAGATTCATATAAGGCAGTGCTGTTTTTGGAGTTCGGAATTGTTCTGGGTTAATCGGTATTGTACCGGAAGCTTCTAAAACCTTCCGGAGGAGGACCAACGTGGTACCACCTTCCGGGAGGGGGCATGGGCCTATGAGGGGGTGCCCTGGCCGCTTTGGGCCAGGGGCACAAGGCCCCATAGGGCCCAACCGGCCATCTAGGGTAAAACCCTAGATAGACCTTCTAGAAGGGGGGTTTCCTTGCCCCCCACTCCTCCTCCTTTGGCCGCCGGCCTTGGCTTGGGGGAGGGGCTAGGGCTGCTCCCACCCCTCTATATAAAGAGGGCTGGGGGCGCACCACCACCCCCCCACACCTTCCCCTCCAACCCTAGCCGCCCTGCTGCCCTCCTCTCTCCCTCCCGACTGCTTATAGGCGAAGCCCTGCTGCAGAAATTCTCCACCAATTGCACCGCGCCGTCGCGTTGTAGATCCAACCCATCTCTCCACCATACTTGCTGGACCAAGGAAGGAGGAGACGTCGAGGTGCTGCACGTGTGCATCTTACGGAGGCATCGCCACTTGTGGTGCTAGATCGGATCGGATCGCGAGGAGGAGAAGCGAGTACGACTACATCACCCATGTTCCGACGAACGTTCCGTTGTGCGAATCTTCAAGGGTATGAAGATCTAATCCAATCTCTCGTTGTTTGCATCTCCTAGATTAGATCTTGGCTTCCCTCTATTCGCATCCGTAGAAAATTTTGATTTACTATGCCGCGAAACCATTCATCAAGGTCCCACACCTTCTGGTGTGCAAATCCTCCTCTTTTCAAATTAGGGAGATTAGTCCACCTATTGTGGGTTTGGACGTTTGTTACTACACTTATCGATTTTTTTTGAACCTTCTAGCTTTTAGTTTAGTCAAAGACCTTCGTTATTGTTATTCAAATTGGTTTTTCGTTATTGTTAGTCAGTACATGTTGTTGTGAACGGCTTTTCAATACACAAATTTGGAAGTTAATTACTTGTGATATCTATATGAAAACAATGATAAAACTATAACATAATATTTAAATATGTTTTTAGGAAACTAAAAGTATATAATATTTACATTTTACCAACATGGACACTTTTAAATAAGTTAAATCTTACTGTAATATAAGTTCGGTTTTCCGGTTCAAAGATAGAGATTATATTTTTTTACCAGTAAAGACAAAGGACAATAGGAAGTGCATGTAAATTGAAGGAGATATTTTTTCAAAATAGCTTTGTGAAACCTACTAAACAACTATGGTAAGAAAAAATAAGTACTACATTTCAATGAATAAGACGTCATCGTTTTCCGTCTTTTTTCTTTGACCAAGAATTACTTCTAATATATTAAAATTAGCATCATTAGAAATTAGAAAGTACAAAGGTACTAATTTTGTACAATATAAGCGAGTTATTGTTGCTCAATTTTTTTGGCTAAAGTTCATATGCACATCCGATCCTACCATCAGGGTGCCTCTCCAGTGCTAATAAAAAAGTGCATGCGAATTGAGCACAATATATGAGGAAATAGTCACTACTGAAAAAACCATCTTCGGTTCGATCACTAGAAGCCCAGCAGTCCCGGCCCGCCACAAACCGTGACTAGTGCTAGCACTAGTCTCGGTCCGTGAGGCCCCCAACGGCTAGAAATGGCCTTAAACATTAGTCTCGGGCCGGACCAGAGCATTAGTCCTGGTCTGTGATACGGCCCGGGACTAATAAGCTGGAGCGCCTTTTCGGGGACTATTAGTCCCGGATCGTATCACAGCCCGGAACTAATTGTCCATCAATATATATACAGCTCCCTGGCCAGCTGCCCTAAAGCATATGGTGGTCATTTTTCTCAAAGAAAGCAAAAGAGTTCATGCCATTTTTTTCTCAAGATTTGTCAAGATTTAGTTTGCAACACATAAATCCAAAGCTTTAAAAGGTTAGAACTTCATTCTTTCATCTCTTATTGCTACTTTAGCTCTATATAATGCTCTAGAAGTATAGAGATATGGATCAAATGCATGCATGCTCTAGAAGTAGCTAGAAGGATTTTGATATATATGTGTAACAAATTTTGATCAGGCACATAGTTACTGAAAATTGAAATATGTAATTTTAGAGTTTTAGAGCTTAGAATGGAATGAGATTTTCACTGATGGAACAATAATAAAAAACTCCACATTTATCATGTTGATTGTTTTCTCCAATTCACAAATTGGTGCATGTAAATTTTTCAAAATTCAAAATTAGTGCTCTAGAAGCTCTCAATATAACTTGTAATAATTTTATCATGTTGTGTAATGGTTTTTGATATACTTTTACTATAATGCAGATGGTCCGGGAATGGATGTACGGTACTGACCGACGCTCTGGCGAGTTCATTAATGGCGTGCATGAATTCATCTGTGTTGCTGATGCAAACAAGCACAATGGTTTTGTATTCTGTCCATGTAATGGATGTAGGAATCAGAAGGATTACTCTGACTCAAAAACCCTTCACAGCCACCTGTTGAAGTCTGGCTTTATGCCCAGTTATAATTGTTGGACCAAGCACGGAGAGAGAGGGGTTATAATGGAAGACAATGAAGAACAGGAGGAGGATGACAACTATCATGGTTTCCCTGAGTACGGAGATACTTCCATGGGGGATGCTGAAGGGGAGGATGAAGAAGAGACACATGATGAACCCGTTGATGATCTTGGTCGGACCATTGCCGATGCACGAAGAGATTGTGAAACTGAAAAGGATAGGGAGAAGTTCAATAACATGCTAGAGGATCACAAAAAGTTGTTGTACCCAAATTGCGAAAATGGTCTGAAAAAGTTGGGCAGCACACTGGAATTGCTGCGATGGAAGGCTGAGTGTGCTATACCTGACTCCTCATTTGAAAAGTTGCTGAAAATGATGAAGAATATGCTTCCAAAAGATAATGTATTGCCCGCTAGTACATACGAAGCAAAAAAGGTTGTCTGCCCTCTAGGTTTAGAGGTTCAGAAGATACATGCATGCCCTAATGACTGCATCCTCTACCGCGGTGAGGAGTATGAGAATTTAGATGCATGCCCAATATGCACTTCACTTTGGTATAAGATTAGACGAGATGACCCTGGTGACGTTGAGGGCGAGCCCCCCCCCCCCGGAAGAGGGTTCCTGCGAAGGTGATGTGGTATGCTCCTATAATACCACGGTTGAAACGCTTATTCAGAAACAAAGAGCACGCCAAGTTGTTGCGATGGCATAAAGAGGAACGTAAGTCAGACGGGATGTTGAGACACCCCGCTGATGGGTCGCAATGGAGAAAAATTGATAGAAAGTACCCGGACTTTGCAGATGACGCAATGAGTTTAAGGTTTGGTATAAGTAAAGATGGCATGAATCCCTTTGGGGAGCAAAGCTCCAGTCACAGCACCTGGCCCGTGACTCTATGCATCTATAACCTTCCTCCTTGGTTGTGCATGAAGCGGAAGTTCATTATGATGCCAGTGTTGATCCAAGGTCCGAAGCAACCCGGCAACAACATTGATGTGTACCTAAGGCCATTAGTGGAAGAACTTTTACAGTTGTGGCATGAACCCGGGATACGCGTGTGGGATGAGCACAAGAAGGAAGAATTTAATCTCCGAGCATTGCTTTTCGTAACAATCAATGATTGGCCTGCTCTTAGTAACCTTTCAGGACAGTCAAACAAGGGATACAATGCATGCACACACTGTTTAGATGAGACTACAAGTATATATTTGGAACATTGTAAGAAGAATGTATACAATGAGCATCGTCGATTTCTTTTGGCCAAGCATCGCTTAAGAAAGAAAGGCAAGCATTTCAACAGTCTGGCATGTCACTAGACGAAGCCTAAGGAGCGTACTGGTGCTGATATATTTGATATGGTCAAAGATTTGGATCAACTGGTAACCTTTGGAAAGGGTCCTGGAGGAAAATCTGTTCCGAAAGACGCTGAAGGACACGCACCCATGTGGAAGAAGAAATCTATATTTTGGGAGCTACCATATTGGAAATTCTTAGAGGTCCGCTCTGCAATCGATGTGATGCATGTGACGAAGAATCTTTGCGTGAACCTGCTAGGCTTCTTGGGCGTGTATGGGAAGACAAAAGATACACCGGAAGCACGAAAGGACCATCAACGTATGAAAGACCCAGATGGCCTGCATCCAGAGTGTGTTAGTCCCGTTTTGTGGCTGGACCGGGACTAAAGGAGGGCCTTTAGTACCGATTCATACTTACCATTAAGATCTGATCTCCAAACGCGTGATGTCACATATTAGGGAGTGCCTCTATGACCAGTTTCTCGGAGATGCCGGAGGACTGGGCTCCGTCGGCATCTCCCTGAAACTGGCCGTAGTGGTGTCCCTGCTCTTGAAAACCATCTTGCATCTTGTAACTTCTCTAACTAGATCAATACGCCTGGGAGCTAACTAATTTCATATATTAGGGAGTGCCTCTATGACCAGTTTCTCGGAGATGCCGGAGGACTGGGCTCCATCGGCATCTCCCTGAAACTAGCCGTAGTGGTGTCCCTGCTCTCTAAAACCATCTTGGAGATGCCTCAAACTGGCTGGAGGACTGGACTCACAAGGATGCCTATTTATAGTACAAGGAGCTCAGCATAATGTCGACACTCACGACATAATGTCGACACTCATCCCTATTATTAGTGCTGACTCATCTTTAGTCCCGGTTGGTGTCTCCAACCGGGACTAAAGGTTCATCTTTAGTCCCGGTTGGTGACACCATCTGGGACAAGGTACAAGCCGCACGACATAATGTCGACACTCACCCCTATTATTAGTGTTGCCTGGCCCAGTCTGCCGCAATCCCTTCAGTCGCGGTTGGTTTCTCCAACCGAGACTAAAGATGAACCCTCTCTTTATATAGGCATTTCCCTCTATTTATTAGGTAACACTCAAGACATTTATTAATATTAAAAACCGGGACAAACCGGGACTAGCTAACACTCAGGACTAAAGCCGCCCCCTTTAGTCATAATCATGCCTAGTCCTATAGTATGCAGCTTCAGTGTCTTCATCGTCATCGTCATCATCATCATCATCGTCACCTGCCACTCCGGGGATCCTTAGCCCATCCATGGCATATACCAGGGGCCATTCCAGCCTCATATTCATGGCGGGCAGGAGAGGGGTCTCCTGGAAGACGATGCCGCTACCGCCGGGACGGTGTGGAGCCTGTGGCGAGTGGACTCATGGGCACCGTAGGCGAGGATGGTCTCCCTCGGCGATGTAGCGCATCACTCTGATGATAGTATGGTTCACCCACCACAGATGTCGGCCGGCTTCGTTGTGGTTCACCGGTGGCGGGCCATCACCCTCGTACCTGGCGAGCTCCCTTTCCCGCCTATTAGCGAAGAAGGCATTCCAGGTGTCATAGTTATCGGGATCCCACTAGGGATCCATCCGCTGCTCCGACGTGAGCTCGTGGTAGAAGTGGTTTGTGATGGCCGCCTGGTGTGCGGAACCTTGAGGGACAGGAATCCCTCCAGCGCTCAGCATCCAGCCGGCGGGCGGCCGGTAGCCCGGCAGACAAGGGTAGTTGGAGGCGCACAGCGCCTCGGTCTCCTCGAGGTTCAGAATGGCCCAGTAGGCGTTGTCCATTGTTCTAAGAGAGGAAGGTGTGGCTGTGTGGATAGCCATGGCACGATCACCCTAAATATAGAGGGAAAGGGCAGGAAAACTTGGCGTGAAGCTTTGGGAAATGGCGGGAAATATCTTTAGTCCCTATTAGTGACTACATCCGGGACTAAAAGCTCTCGTAGAAAGGAAAGGGCGGGAAAACTTGGCGGGAAGAGGTGGGAAATGGCGGAAAATATCTTTAGTCTCGGTTTGTGACTACATCCGGGCCTAAATGGATATTATATTAAGATTCATTATATTTTTCTGATAATAATAGACATATTATTTGTGTTATTTGGATTATTACAATAAAAGATATGATTTTCCAAAGTTTTTATATTTGATTTGAATTAAAAAAAGAAAATTTACAAATGAAATAATTTATAATTGATGCAAACAGATAAATGGATATTATATTAAGATTCATTATATTTTTCTGATAATAATAGACATATTATTTGTGTTATTTGGATTATTACAATAAAAGATATGATTTTCCAAAGTTTTTATATTTGATTTGAATTAAAAAAAGAAAATTTACAAATGAAATAATTTATAAATGATGCAAACAGATAAATGGATATTATATTAAAATTCTTTATATTTTTCTGATAATAATAGACATATTATTTATTTTATTTGGATTATTACAATAAAAGATATGATTTTTCAAAGTTTTTATATTAGTTTTGAATTAAAAAAGAAAATTTACAAATGAAATAATTTATAAATGATGCAAACAGATAAATGGATATTATATTAAAATTCTTTATATTTTTCTGATAATAATAGACATATTATTTGTTTTATTACAATAAAAGATATGAGTTTTCAAAGTTTTTATGTTAGTTTTGAATTAAAAAAGAAAATTTACAAATAAAATAATTTATAAATGATGCAAACAGATAAATGGATATTATATTAAAATTCTTTATATTTTTCTGATAATAATAGACATATTATTGTTTTATTTGGATTATTACAATAAAAGATATGATTTTTCAAAGTTTTTATATTAGTTTTGAATTAAAAAAGAAAATTTACAAAAAAAAACAGTCGCGGGTCGTGGCTGGACGCGGGACTAATGGGTGAGTGCGCACGCGAAAACGAAGCGGCCGAAAAAGACCTTTAGTCCCGGGTTGTGGCTTAGCCCGCGACTAAAGGGGGGTCTTTAGTCGCGGGTTAAGCCACGGCCCGCGACTAAAGACCCTTTAGTCCGGGCGGTGGCTTAGCCCGGGACTAAAGGGGTGGGGGTATAAGTAACTTGCGCCCACCCCTGGCCTCCCCCACCCAGCACTTGGCGAAATCGACGAGGAGACGCGCGCAGACGACGACGAGAGCTCGATCGACGCAGGGGAGGTGCTGCTGGATTCCACCGCGCCGCCGCCCTCGTCTCCGGCCACCACCCCACCGTGCCGCCACGTTACATACCGCAGAGCCTCACTGAAGGAATCGAAGCCTCCCGCCCCCAGTCGAGCTCCCCGTCCGCTCCTTCCCCGTCTCCGGCCGCCGCGTCCGTCGCTGATTCCGTCCACCCTCGACCTCCCTCGGCCTCGCTGACCTCAGGCACCCTCCTGCTTCCTTCCTCTTCCCAGTTCGCCATCCCGCGCCGCCGTCAATCGCCATCCCGCGCGCGCCGCCGTCAACTGGCTCGTGAAAATAATCAACCCCCCGGTCCCTCTTGCTTGCGTGGCATGCTGAGGTGGCCGGTACCCCACTGGTCAGTCATAGTGGCTAGGCTTAGTAGCGGTACAAAAAGTTTAACCTCCTCTGCTGATGTCATAATGATGAAATAACCCTTTTTAGTAATTCAAGAATTTGATTAAATATTGTAAATTCAATAACTTTTAATTTATAAGTCAGAAAAATACAAATAATATATCAAAATGTTCAGAAAATTGAAACCTAGCTATATATATAATCATGCATTATTAATCAACTTTCATGACAAGTTTAATTATAAGAAAAAATGCACCCCTCTCATATGTTCCGGAGTTTTCCCGAGTTAGGGTTTTCACCCCTCGGAACCCCGATTAATTTGCCGAGCATGTTTTAGGGTTTCAATTCAATGCAATTCAACTTGTCATATCATCATACTTGCTTGAGCATTGCATTGATGCCATGCGTTGATTGTTTCCTCTTTATTTTTTTCTGGTGTTTGGTGCTTCTCGGTAGAATACGATATCGAGATCGAGATCGAAGCCCTTTAGGATTAGGGTTATTTTTTTGTTTAAGTTATTATCATTAGGATTATATTGTTTTAGATTATTGTTTTTTCTAACCTGTTTAACTCTCTTTTTGTTATAGATAATTAAGTCATGGATCCATCCGAAGATCCTGGTCGCATCGGTGAAGGTTTTCTTCAGGGCATGATAAGAGGTGAAATTCCTCTTCTTACGGGCACGGCCGAAGATATTTTGATCGAGGAAGAGATATCCTCATATCTGAATCCATCTGGTGATGGACTAGACGAAAACCAAGGGGAAGACCAGATAGACGAAGGGCAAACAAATAACAACAATAACGAAGACGCAGGGGAGGTGCTGCCCAGACGCTGATCCGCCGCGCCGCCGCCCTTGTCTCCGGTCGTGCGTGCTCTGCCGCTCTACCGTGCCGCCACGCCGCCACGCGCTGTCCCGCCGCCCCGCAACGCGCGCCGCCGCGCCGCCGTGCCGCCACGCGTCGTCCCGCCGCCCGCAACGCCGCCGCCTCGACGTGCGTTTTTTAGCTAGGATTTTTTATTTTCTTTTTTATATCTTAGTAGAATTTTTAGTAGCATTTTTAGTTTCTTTTTTTTAGGAATATATAATTGCTTTTAGTTTCTTTTTTTAGAATATATATTTGTTTGTATAATTGTTTTTAGTTGTTTTTAGGAATATATAATTGTTTTTAGTTTCTTTTTTTAGGAATATATAATTGTTTTTAGTTTCTTTTTTAGGAATATATAATAGTTTTTAGTTGTTTTTAGGAATATATAATTGTTTATATAATTGTTTTTAGTTTCTTTGTTTAGGAATATATAATTGTTTTTAGTTGTTTTTAGGAATATATAATTGTTTATATAATTTTTTTTAGTTGTTTTTAGAAATATATAATTGTTTTTAGTTGTTTTTAGGAATATATAATTGTTTTTAGTTTCTTTTTTAGGAATATATAATTGTTTATATAATTGATTTTAGTTGTTTTTAGGAATATATAATTGTTTATATAATTTTTTAGGATTAGGATTATTGTTTTAGTGATTTTTTTGTTTTATTTATTAAGATTAGAATTAAGATTAGGATTAGGGTTATTTTTTTGTTTAAGTTATTATAATTAGGATTATATTGTTTTAGTTATTAGGATTATTGTTTTTTCTAACCTGTTTAACTCTCTTTTTGTTATAGATAATTAAGTCATGGATCCATCCGAAGATCCTGGTCGCATCGGTGAAGGTTTTCTTCAGGGCATGATAAGAGGTGAAATTCCTCTTAATATTACTACCGGCGCCGAAGATATTTTGCTCGAGGAAGAGATATCCTCATATCTGAATCCATCCGGTGATGGACTAGAGGAAAACCAAATTTACCAAGGGGAAGACCAGATGGACGAAGGGCAAACAAAGAACTACAATAATGATGGCCCCTCGACAGGATCCGGCGAGGTACACATATATATATAAAGTCTCGTGTTACCTCTATTCATTAACTGATCTAGATATATATTAATCACTCTCTCTTCTTCTTTTAGCCCACCGGATCGAAGCAATCGACAACTCGAACGAAACGAGGGCCGAACAAAAAGTTGGATGGTAATCAGAGGTTCACCATCGAAGAAATAGATGATGATGGTGAACCGATTGCTCCAGAGAAGCACCGGAGGATGTTTATAAATCAATGTGGGGTGCTTGTTAGGGACAACCTGCCGATCACCATCGAAGAATGGAATAAGTCAAAGAAAGTCGGTGAAGAATCCAACAGCTATGTCACCGATGATGCCAAAGATGACCTTTGGCAGAAGCTCATAGCGCATTTCATACTACTTCCAGAGTATGAGGAATTTGAGGTAGATGGTATTACCCCAAGGCCGGGTGGGCTTGAAAATAGAGCAAAAGTCAAGGAGTGGGCACTAAGCAAGATGGCTGAACTGTATCGGAACCACAAGAAAAATTTATACGCGAAATATGTCGCGAAAAAGAAAACTCCAGACTTCAAAGGAGTAAACGAGAAGTTGAGAGAACAGTGGCCCGATTTTGTACAGTACAAGAAATCTAATAAAACAAAGGCAAAGTCGGCAAAGAACGCGTTAAATGCTGCCAACAAGAAATACCATCATAAAATGGGGACAGGTGGCTACAAGAGTGCCGTCCCTAAGTGGGAAACTATGGAGAGGGATATGAGGGCTAGAGGCGTCACTCCTGGTACAGATAGATGGCCCGAGAGGTCGAAGCACTGGTGGTACGGGCACGGGGGATCCTTGGACCCAGAAACAGGGAAGACATTATTTCATGATAAAATTCTAAAACCCTCCCAAGACCTTATTCAAGCAATGAACGATGCTCAATTGGGATTGTTCCGTCCCGAGAGAGAGAACGACGAGCTGACACGCGCCCTAGGAAATCCTGAAAAGGAAGGACAAACATGAGGCAAAGGCGCCGGTGTCTCGTGGAAGAAAGGGTTTCCTCTGTACGATGCCAGTTACAGAAGCCGTCAGAGAAAGAAGGACCGGGAGGCAGACCGGATCTCCAGGGTAGAGCAGGACCTAGCTGATCTGAAGAACCTCATGCATGAAATTAGCCAAAGGCCGCCGTCGTTAACTCACCCGCGGTCTGATGATCCTGCATTGGATCTTAGCCAACGGAGAAGCAACGTGGCTTCCACGGAGGTCCGTGCTGATGATCAAGCACTGCTGGATGATGCACCGGCTCCTCAATACCCCGTGGATGATGTCAGAGAGATGGCACAATGTGAGCTACATCAGCCAATGAACAACCTGTCCTTCAAGGTGGCGATCGGCACTGCTTTACCTTGTCTACCTGGAGCACTCCACCATTCACTTCCGATTCCACCAGGCTATGCTCGTGTCACGGTGGATGACATAGTGGAGGATTTTGCGGACCTAGAGATTGAAATCGCTACGCCTGAAGGCCTTACGAAACTAGGAGATGTCAAGCGCAACATCATTCTATGGAATAAGAAGTATATCAAGTTTCCAGGCTCGGCGCCAAGGCCACCGACTCCAAGGAATCCAAATCCACCCCGCATCGAATATCGTCAACCTCCAAGTCCACCCCAACCCGATTATCGCCAACCTCCAAGTCCACCCCAACCCGATTATCGCCAACCTCTAAGTCCACCCTGCCCCGCTGACGATCGCCGCAGCAGGAGTACATCAACTCGATCTCCGCCTCCGCCTCCGTGCAATACTACTACCTCGTCGAAGAAACGGAAGTTCGACGGTCCCCCACGCCCCACATCGAAGAAAGGTCAAACGCCGAAGATAGTCGATATCCCACCGGCTCTTCCAAAGAGACCTTATGACAAGACCGACGAGGAAACTAACGCGGATGTGGCTGCCCAAGTTAAGGCGCATTTTGCATCCAAAAAAGCCGGAGCCAAAGCCGGTATATAACGAAAAAACAAAAAAGTGGGCTAAGTCCTTTCTTGAGCAACCATCCCAGATATCGATGAATCTGGAATCAGACTATGACCGGGAGATTATTAAGCAAGCACAGAAGAAAAAAATCACAAGTGCAAAAAGCGGGAAGCAAGTTGGCCAGCTCGGAGCACAGGAGAATCAATCGGTCGCCCCGCTCAAAGTCATTTCAGACCTCGACAAGGCCTTCAGAGCTGAAATGGATATGAACATGCAAATAATGGACCCTAGAGCCCGTAATAATGCTGCACTTATGGGAATCACTGTATCGGAGGCCAAAGCACTTGCTAACGAAGCAAATATGTCTCTTGGTCAATATTTAGGCTATGAAGATACGCCAGTGGGTCAGATAGTACGACAGTATGTCCAAGGACAGCCTCTAGTCAGTAATGAGGAGCTCGCGCGTCTATCCACACATATGTGAAATCTACATGAATGGTACATGTCGCAAGCAGAAAAAAAGCATCATAAAGATTGGTTTCCGGTGGACGTTAGAAAGGAGCATCACTTCAAACCATACTTGATACAGGTTCAAATGACCGAACTGTTTCAGTTATACAACCAGCACGCCCTCGACAAATCTATCATTGGTTGCTACTGTCTGTAAGTTATTTATTTCTATAATTAAGTTTGTAGCTTTAGCTCGTTCATTGCATTTAATATATTATCCTAACTATATATCCTTTTGTATGATGATATTATATTCCACAGAATGAAGATGCTTGAATGCAAAAGAGCTAGAAGATACGACGTTGGGTTCATTGACCCATATATCATTAATGAATATACGTTAAAGAATCACCCCAAAGACGTGGAGGAAGACCTATCCAGGTTCTTAACCGAGCATAATTTTGTTAAGGAAATACTATTTCCTTACAACTTCAAGTGAGTGTTTATATCTTGTACACATTTTATTTTTGCTTACTGGATGAGCTATGCATGTATGCTTATGTAAATGTCCGCAGATTCCACTGGATCTTGCTAAACATTCAAGTTGATAACTCCCTAGTTGAAGTCCATGACTCATTAAGTTGGGACCAAGAGAAGTGGAGCGACATGAAAGCAATGCTCCATAAGTAATTTCAATCATTATCGCATTATATCGTCTTCTTTCATTCATTTCCTGATATCAAGTAACTAATAACTCCTTTGTTCATTTTCTTTGTCGAGCAGGTGTTGGACACGGTTCAGACAGAAAATACCAGGTCCATTCAAAGAGGAGCTAACTTATAAAATGGCGAAGAGTTTACAGCAGCCACCGGGAACTCATTTATGTGGATACTACGTCTGCGAGTACATCCGAGAGTTGACCAGTGAGCAGAAAGTTGACTCACATTATATTTATGATTTGCGGAAGAAACTAGAGCCAGACCAGCGCATAAGAGCAATTCAAGAGGAGCTGGCGGGATTTATGATGAAGGAAGTCCTTGATGTACATGGAGAGCATTATGCGGATGACATGGAACTCGATTTGCCTTAGTCATCTCCATGTAGCTCATATGATATATATATTCATCAATGACCATGTAATTTCAAAACATTTCTTCCTTTTGATATGATTGATTATATGTATGCTTGCAAGGGATCGATCTTATATAAATGCATCGACGTGTAGTGTATGTAGTAGCGTATAATATGTCTACTGAAATATATGTTTGTTATAGTGAAACACAAAACAAAAAAGGAACAAAATGGCAAAAAAAAAGGAAATACACAATCTCTGCCGCGGCAGATAAATGTGGTGTTTCTCTGCCGCGGCAGGAAACCTTTTAGT
This sequence comes from Avena sativa, assembly GCA_916181665.1. Taxonomy (NCBI): domain Eukaryota; kingdom Viridiplantae; phylum Streptophyta; class Magnoliopsida; order Poales; family Poaceae; genus Avena; species Avena sativa. The sequence continues at coordinate 296,214,905 of OV702296.1, forward strand.
CCCGGATCGTGTTACCGCCCGGGACTAAAGGGTTTCCGCCCCCGCGCCGCTGAAACAGCCACGTGGCTGTTATCAGTCGCGGGCCGTTGCGAGCCGGGACTAGAGGGGGGGCTCTAGTCCCGTTTTCGCAGTCCCGAGCCCAAAACCGGGACTAGAGTCCGTTGCGGCCCGAGACTGGAGGCCCTTTTTCCACCAGTGAGTTTTCAAAACCTTTTATCCTTTGTCACACGCTAGTGCAGTTTGTGAACATATATATTGTGCCTTCATATGCACATTGATCCTACCATCGGCTGTCACGTCCAAACTTATCACACTTTCGTGTGCATATGTTGAATACTTGAGATGCATGCAACATTTAATTTTATTTACTGGAGCACCTAGAACTGGATATGTTTCCAAGTCCGACTTCACATTAACACTCAGTCTGGACTTAACATGGATTTTTTCTCCCGACACGAATGGCCGCGTGATTTAAGGATTGATCTACCTTAAATTGAAGACAATTATTTTCATAGTGTCTTTTTTAATGCTTGTCTACTTTTTATTACCTAGTTCCGTCGTTCGTATGGCTGTGTGCATCTTAGTTATGCAGAGACCAGGTGTAAACATTAAATATTTTATATTAATAAATGCGTCCATTTCCAAAAAAAGCCAGGACTCAACTACCAACTCAAAATCAAATAGAGGTGTGTTCATGTCAAATACTCGACTCTACTCTTTTACTTTTTTAATGAACTCTACTCTTTTACATTCAAGCGGGCTCAGCTGGGGTGTATGTTTTATTTCTAGATGGACTCATGGGCTATTTCTAAGGAGAACAATTAATTAATCACGGGAGTCCACGTTGCAAAGGAAAAAAATGGACCGACTATCAAAAGTACTAAGCGTGTGGACATGTAGATATGAGACGTGACAGACAGACCTATATGGTTATCGTAATTAACAATATTTTATTAGATCCTAGCTCCACATTATAGATCCAAACTATCTAAATAAATGTTGATAATGTGGGTTAACCTGGTGCCTTGAAAAACACCTTTATATTGCTTTTAGTATATAACTAAGCGCCCTCGCAAATGCAAGGGCATCGCCTATAGTTGATTTCTCTTTTAATATGTCAGAATTGATCAAAAATATATATACCTTTGAAAATACTATCGAAAATAATAAATTATAAAGTCATAATTTATATATGGTAAATGTATATCACATGCCTAGAAGACATCTTTGATCGTCTTTAATTTTAGGATATTTCCAAAATACTACATTAATGAGCATATATAAAGTTTGTGCATGACATTAAATTGGTATATAAAATTAAATTTTAGACCTCGACCTAGCCGATAGTTTTCATGTGACGATCAAGCCTAATCTTCATATTGTTAAATAATTAAGGTATGCCTAATTTTGAGTACCTAGAAATTAAAATGACTCAGTATGCATGATTCATTTGTTGTAAATAATTTTGAGACAACATTGATTGTTTTAGTTATCTTTGGTTCGATATGGTTGCTCATACATATGGTCTGCATATCAGCTTATGTGGGAAAGCTTCTACTTCCTAACTTCATATATACCTTGTACAAAATCCATGTACCATTTAATTATTCCTGTTTAAACACTTCTATTACTTAAGGCCACATTGAACTCTGCCCTTGATGTTCCATGCATGCATAACATTAGCTCATGTATGTTTTACCGTGGCATGATTTCACATTGTTAAAACCAATCATATTTATACATATCTTAGATAGTTATGGACGTTGACATTTGTGACATGTATAATCCATTGCTACATCATGTCTCCTAGTGTGGATTCAATATCAAGTTGCTCAACTTATTTCATTTTTATCTCACATTTATGTTTCTATATACCCCGTTCTTATTTTACATGTATTTGACTCCAAATTTACCTATTTTATACTTTATATACCATGGCATGCGGTACACCTATATATTTTCCCAATTTATTCATATAAGGTTATTACATCTATACAATAAGAGTTGTATTATTTTTAAGAATCATCCTGACTATCATATATAGGTTTGCATTATTCATTCTCCTAATAAGAATTGTATCTACCATTGTTTATCGATAGATAGCACAAACTATTATCCGACTTAATGCATGTTGATACATCATTTTAAGATGTAAACTTTAGTGTGACCCTTTTTTTGTAGAACTAAATCTTCCGGTTAATTATCACTATGCCATGGCACCACAATAGAGCTAGTTTATTTGTTGCAAGAGCTTAAAATCAGACGATACTCTCTCTATCGACTATATTGTTTTTCAGTTGATAGTAGTGATGAGAGTCTAAAATTTTATGTTTTACATGACATGGAGCATTGGTGAGTCAGCACTATCAGCGGGGTGTTCAAACTTAGTTGTCAGTTTGTCAATCAAGAAAATGTGTTTCTGTAGTAAGAATATGTGTCGACTTTACTCATTTATACATAAATTACCCATCTAATTAAAGGAGGCCCATTAGTCGAGTCGTGCCATGCTTGCTCTAAAAGAACTTGAACAGCAAAGCGAAGCGAAAAAATAAGCATGATTTGCATATGTATATATGTCGATGCCTCTACACAAGTTCTTTTTATAGTATGTGCCTTAGAAGTTGTGTTGAATTTTGAGAAAATACAATGCCTAATATCGTCAGGTCTACAATGTGGATATGGCTACTTCAGATAAGGAACTACTCATACGCTAAGCAATGACCATGATCTCATCTAATGAAGTCTTATCTGTTAATTTTTCTACTCTACATTATGGTGTTACTTTTTCTAATACATTATGGTGATATTGATTGTGCGACCATGCAACGAAAATTAAAGATTGATGTTCCTGATTGAACATATTTTGATCATAAAACTAAGCAGGCAATTTACGTAAAAAAAGATATTTTCTAAATTGATCTAGTCTTATCGATCACTGAGAGCTTGAGGAGCCCGTGGATTTCTCTGTTCTAGTTTTGTTGTGTGTTGGCACCCAGTATATCTCTTTGTTTTTCTATGGTCAATTTCCGAAAGGAAAATCAGTTAGGCAGGTCGTGTCCTTGTCCAATACGTGCTGTACATATGGAGTTGTCTTACACCTTTTTTTTCAGATTTTGTCCTACCCGTTTTTTTTGTTGCACGTAACACATATATGTGGAGATAGATTTTTTTTTCTTTTCTTATAACTCGTGGAAACATGTTAATGTTTTTTTCTTTTACTTGTATACGTGTGAACGTGTCCATATATGTTGGTGCGTGTCCGTGTTAGGTTTGTACGTAGCAATTTTTGCGTAACACTCATAGGCTTAAAATCTCAACCATTAAAATTAGGATCGATGGAGGATATATTTTAAGGTGATGTGGATCAACCTGGTGCCTCGAAAAACACCCTTATATTGTTTTTAGTATATAATAGATATTAAAATTGGTAATCACAACTAAACGACAATTCTTTGAAATATTGGACAACATAACAACAATGTATCGGTAGAGAAAATCGTATACCGCGGTATTTTGTGTGTGCATAATGTCTATTTTCTATTATTATTATGCTACCTTTTTTAAGAAAGGTTTTCTTATAATTGTGGTATATAGTATAAAAATATGGACCCACATGTTAGACACACTGTGAGGGTCCTAAAAAATTTATTTGCGCTAGCAATGACGTATTACACTAAAAGTTAGGGGTTGTTTTGATTGTGTTGTGTAATTTTCTCTTGCAGCCCCACAAAGTGTAAAATATCATCGCAGTCATCTGATCTCCATGGTTCATTGTAGAGCACTTATTAGGTTTGTCTACTTTTTGTTGAAAATATAAACAATACTCTATATGATTTAATCCAAATAATAAAATGATATAGCATAATTATAAAAATAGTAATTAAACTAATCATGCATACTAATAAAGTAGATGAACATATTGCATATAAATATGATAAACGATCACATCTACTCCAAATGGTAGAGCTCAAAATTCTACCAAAATAAGGAAGAGAAAGTTCAGGGTCACGTACGGTGCAGTCTGAGCAGCGGTCGTGGAAATAACAATAGTTGCAGCAGTAGCAGCATCATTCGTATTGTCATCCATGTTGAGGTTGTCGAAGATATCACCGGCGTCCATGAAAAAGTCATTGTTGGGGAACTCGTCATCGGACGACTGCGTGGTTGCCAGTAGTCACGCTAGAGCGCTCCCCAAAAAATCTGATCGTTCCTCACTCATACAGGGTCACAAGATGCGGGGTTCCGAAAGGCTACTGTCTTGATATGCGGTGCATGCCGCAAACTGAGATAAGAAAGACGAAGGTGGTTGCGTAATGTTCTTGAAGTAGGTGCATGTGATGGCTTCCGATTACAGTTCGTGTCTGGATTTATATAGGTGCAGGTCGGGAAGGTCTTGGGGCACAACCTGAGATTGGCTCGGCTCATTCCCGCAGCCCGCGGCACGAGCGCGCCATCATGACGAGGTGGATGGCGTCGAAGGAGTAGTGCACGAGAGCTGCTCTTTTCTCACACCTTAGTGAGTAATAGAACAATCTAGCATATAAGGAGGTGCAAGTCTCACTCAACTAGCAATGTGAGATTAAATTTTAGCTCTACTAACACAATCATTAGTTGTCATGCATAAATAACAAAGAGAATTTCATAACTTGTATTTATTATGGGCCAATAGCCAACAGCAAATACCCCAAATTCCAACCATTTTCCACAAAGTCTCATTGGCACGTCATAACACTTTTGTTTCATAAAATTATTTTATATACCGATATGTAGTAAATTCTGAATTTCTCTTTTGTCCATTTATGCATGGCAACTCATGGTAGTGCTAGTGGAGATTTCCACCGACTACTGTGGCAGCAGGCCCGAGCGAGAGGCTTGCGGCTGTGGCTGCGGCTCTCGGGTGTGTCTAGGGATGTGCCCGCGGAGATGCTAGCGGGCGGCGGTTTTGGAAAGTGTAGTCCACTGTTGTTCGTTATGCTCTCCATGACAGTATATTTTCAAAAATTTCTGATCTATTAGAGAACAATATCATGGTGATATCTTTTGAAATGTAGAAAATTATCCCTCATGTTGATGAGCCAGATGTTCATTTCGGTGTGCATATAGTGATTGACAGGGAGATGAATTTAGAAACCTTTGGTTATACTATTCCTTTCTTCCCTCTAATCATTTCAGAGTTTCGTGTTTGTACATATTTTCCATTTTATGCATGGTGTCTTCTCGTGATGATCTTTTTCATGTCCATCATCGATACTGCTTACCAGTTATCAGTGATGGACTCCTGTTTGCCCGCCATTGATAAGCTGGCAACTATACCGTGATTAGGCAGTAACAGATTAGCAGGGGCATTCTGACCTGAAACATGAAATAAATACCAAATCACTGTAAAATCTTTTATTCCATTTTATTTCCTTTTGGCAGCTCGAAAGAATAGAGCATTCTGTGAATTGTGGTGCCACCCGAACAATGATAGTGGGAACTCCACAGGTGATGATAAACATTGCATGTAAATTCACGCGAGCTACATCAGTGTTTGCCTTGCAGCAGGTCTCTGAACCAGTAGGCCGACGCCTTGGGACGACGTTCCAGGGTGTTGAAGTCCACATACACGATGCCGAACTTGGAGGTGTAGCCAGAGCCCCACTCGAAGTTGTCGAGGAGAGACCACGCAAAGTAGCCAACCACATTTGCACCGTCGTCAATGCCTCTCTTCAGCTCGTTGAGGTAGCTCCGGTAGAACCGAACCCTCGTGGTATCGCGCAAGTACTCATCACGGGTGAGGTTCCCAGGTTGGTCCATTCCTGTTGGAGTGTTGACAAGATTAGTACACGCTTGATAACATGATTGTGAGGTATGAAGTCGAAAACCCGATAAAGAGATATGGAGTTGTATCCATTACCGTTTTCAGTTATGAAGACAGCTGGATTTCCATACTTCTGCTTGATGTAGTTCACACATCCGTACATCCCAAACGGCGTGATGTAAAGCCAGTCAGAATTCGCCTGTAGTAACAGTTCACGCATCGACAGAGATTCATCGTATGATAATTTTGAACTTAACGAGTGCAGAAATGGAGTGGTCAAAGTAAACAAAACTGAAAAAGGGTGCAGCTAAGAGTACCTTAGGTCCAATTGGTACGCCATTACGCGCAACTGCAGAATTAGGCCATGAAAGATGAATTGGCAATGTTTATCGTATGTACTTATATTGATGTGAAACCTGCCAATCGGCCGAGTAGAGCTTAAGGAAAGAAACTCACATGCATAATCAACCTGCCAATCGGCCGAGTAGCTAGTGGGCGTTTGCTGCAGCAATTTCTGCCCCTTCATGTAACTAGCTGTGTACTGATTGATTGCCAAAAAGTCTGTTGAGCCCTTGACAACTTTAGCTTGATCAGGAGTGAACGTGGGCAACCTGTCTTTCACGAGGTCTTGCATTGTCTGTGGGTAATGTCCATTTATTACTGGATCGGCAAACCTGCATCCAATACAACCGTTCATGATATCAGCTTTCATACTCTCTTTTTTAATCTGATGAAACGCTTTGTCGGAGAGTACTAGCAGTATGGCTGGCCTTACCAGCCAACATGGAAATCTCTTGCTCTTTGAGCTGCTGCCTCATCTTCAATTGAGTTGGTAAGAGCCTCGTACCAATTGAAGTCCAGAACTATTCCAACCTTCCCTTGCTGAGAAACCTACATTTTTTTTTATAAATGTTTAAGCATTCATGGGCTTCTCAAGGCGTACATTATCTAACTTAATTCAACTAGTTCCCCAAAAGAGTGTTTTATAAATACAACTGAAGAAATTGCGCTTTACAAAGTTTCTATAGAGGGTGTGCCGAAGTATGGATCGTTTATGACAGGTCTTACATATCTAACATCTCAAGATTACTTGCCACTTGCATGTCGAATGGATTAGGGAAATAATGCTAATACATTCATGGATATAGACAATAATAAAAAAGAAATCATGTTGGAGGGCATTGTTCCACAATTACTATACACCGAGCTTGTCAAACTTGATTTTGTAGGGAAAAAAAACTCCGAACTACACTCCTGAATGATGATCATATTATAATATGAGCCATGCTTCGGATCTTAATAGTTCAAGTAAGAAAATACCTGATAATTATTCCGGTATTTTGCAGCTGCATAACCATGTGCTAACAGCAAATTATGAGCAACAATGTAAGGTTCTGTTGCTGAGTTCCCACCGGCAGCGCATTTGGTGCACCTTTGAGGGGGGATGCTCCCTACATCATAACCAAGGAACGCAACTAGCCGTGGCTCATTGAATGTAAACCAGTGCTTTACTCGATTCCCAAAGGTCTTAAAACAGAAGTCAGCATAGTTTGTGAATAGTTCCCTACAAAACAAAACAAAACAAAACAAAAATATGGTCACGTGAGAGGTAGTATAATGTTCTGCATTTTTTACCTATAAAAAACAGTGCTTGTATATTGTGCAGTATACTTATGTGCAAGCATACCAAAAAAAAAAACACATGCACAATTTTTACTATCAACAAGTGAAGTCACTTTCAGAAGCGAATTAATTATGCAGAGAATAGCTGGTAATTTGTCCAAACTTCTTTAGTTTTCGCATGTATGATTCGAGTCCCAAATTATAAGTCTCCAATAACCGTGAAACTGGAAGGCAAATCTAACACATAATAAGTAGATAGAAATACTACTAAATATTAGTTTGACTTACACCATCTTTGCATTTAACCATCCTCCATACTTCTTCTCAAGTGCAAGAGGGAGATCAGAGTGGTAAAGAGTAACATAAGGAGTAATGCCTGCATAGTTTCCACGGAAACATCAGATACGAATGCATTCAGGTTCCTATAGAAGTTTCAGAGATCGAAATACATGTTTAGTCATGTGTTATACCTTTCTGAAGGAGGTAGTCTATCAGGTTGTTGTAATACGCTACACCTTCTTGGTTAACTTTTCCTTCACCATCTTCAGAAATCAAAGATGAATCAGTGAAACCATCGGAGTCATGCACTAGCATGCTAAAACCGCGCGCAGTCAAATTCGGTATATATATATATATATACCTGGGAAGATTCTGGACCACGAGATGGAAAAACGGTAGGCATCGAAATTCAGTCCTTTCATGAGATCAACATCTTTCTGTGCCAGCGTAAGAGGATCATTAAACGTGATGCATTGGAGTGCTTTTTGGACAATTGTGCCGTGGATATTGTTAATTTGGAGATATGCAGGAATAATATAGTACCTTGTAGAGATGATATTGATCTGTCGCAACATCTGCGGTTGCATTTCCTGCAATGTTTCCTGTTCATTGCGGCAGGAAGTAAGGAAATGTTAGTGTGGATGGATGAGGTCGAAAGAAGAAGAAGGATACGGTTCGAATCTCAGGCTAAATTTGAAATCGAACGTGTAGCTTAGCTTAGCTGTCAGTTTATGTGGACGAGCAAATATGTACAGTATGCATAAGTGCTTATCAACATCAAGCAACTAGTACTACCAATCAAATCCTTACTTATCAGAAAATAAATCGGACTGTTGTAAGCAGGTACTCCCTCCGTTCAGAAATATAAGATATCAAAACATCTTATATTTCCAAACGGAGGGAGTACGTACTACCGGTTTTGGAAGCAGAGTGGGGGCAGCACTCACAGGCGAAGTGAAGAGCTAGCTGATTAGGCAGCGAACGGATGACGTACCTGGGGTGTGCGCGAAAGCGTCCCAGGTGGAGGGCCCGCGGCCGCCTCCGTTGGCCATGCCCTCGACCTGGAACGCCGACGTGGCCGTCCCGAAGACGAAGCCCTTGGGGAACGACTCCCGGCTCAGCCCGCCCAGCCAGTTCGGCCTCGGCGCCCCCGCGGCGGCGGCTCCGCCTCCGACATGGTACGCGGCCACCAGCGCGAGCAGCAGCAGGCACCTCGTCGCGGCCATCTCTCTGCTCACCAGCTTGAGCATCCAATGGTTGGTGGATCCCACTGCTGCTACTGCCAGAGAGTGGTGGCACTCTGCTCTCTTCTATTTGTGGGCGCGCGTCCTAGCAATTGCAGCGACAAAATAATACTAGTAGCCGGTGCGGTGGAGCGGAGCATCTTTTTGGACGCGGGATTCGGCGGTGCGCGTGGTCGAGATTGGGCTGCTCGGCGATCGGACTTGGCGGTGCGCGCGTGGGTCACACACAGTGTCCCAGGGACATCAATCACGACGGCGTGCGTGCGTGGCGAGGGGAAATGAAAACGATTTCCAGTTCACCCCTGCCGGGTGGGTGGCGACTGGCGACTGGCGAGGTCTTCCTCCGGCCGGGAATCGAGGCATGTGATGTGGTGACCTGTGTCTGTGTGGGACGGGAGCGTGGAGTGGTTCCGGCGCAAGCACCATCCTCGAACCTGGCATCGACGAATATCGTGCGTAGTAGGTACTTTCATGTTCCGTGTCAACTCGTGCGTCGGTAACATGGTAGTATTCGCAACAACAACAAAAATGGTCCTGCATCGGTAACAGGGTTTTCCGCAGTGCTGCAGAGGTACAGATCGGACACGTGCTGCAGTTTGACTGGTTGTTGAACGCTTGCCCAACTCGTGTTGCCGTTGATTACTTGTCGAATCCTTACCGATCACACTTCGTCATTTTTCTTTGTTTTCCTTTTGAGAAGGATGCCGTCTTCAAAATCACGCTCTCTTGGGAGATGACTCATCGTGGTGTGTACTCGCCAGAGTTGAACAATTGTAATTTCAACAAGGTTTCGACGTCAACTTTAAATTTATTTAGATGATTCGACGTCAACTTCAAGAAGGCGGTGTGAAGACATACTCCATATTAGAGATAGCTTAACCGATTGCACTCATCTTGAGTCCTATAATATACTACATCGGCCTGGCCAAACGACTTCGTTGAGATAAACAAAACAAAAAACATGACTAATGGCCTAAGGCTATGGAATCAAATCTCCTATGATATCATATCGCCTTCGTTTGTATCTGATTATCTTTATGATTTGATGACTTGGGCTGGATGAAAGTGGCGTAGAATGCACGGTAGGTATAGGACGTACAGCCTCCGCAAATGGAGGGGTAGTCGAGCTGATAGCTCGCCATGGTGAAACTGCGAACACCAACTATGCTCGAAATAGTCTTTTGTCTCATTTTATAAATAAAGCACACAGGTGAGACCGCTGCTGGGTCAGACAGCACAACGTCCAAAGGAAGGACCAAACACTGCTGGGGCCGAAACAGCACAAGCAAAAACCCAAAAAAACAGACAAAAGAAGAAAAAAAAAGAAATGCACAACAGCATCGGGTCGACCACCGACGAAGACGTGCGACCACTGCTCCCTCCGAGAAAATCCCACCACGCTCCTATCAAGTCACGGTATTAAAATTGTAACCCCAGGACCATCTATTAACAACCTAGTTTGGAAGGCTTTTTGGCGTCTGAAAATTCCAAGTACGATAAATATTCCAACTATGTCAATCCACGCCTAGGTTTGTTTCGACGAGAACTTTAAAACAAAACCCTATCTTAATATGTTTTGGCGAAAATGATCAGGTTATTATACTATAGCTACAAGATTACTACTTAACAGTTACCATCCAAATAATAGACACTTAGTGGATAATATTTATACGTTTTTGTATCATACAATGATCTACACGTCCAGAATAAGTATTTGATACATTCTAAACACGTAAAAGATGACATTACATCATGTAATGCTCCCATTGGTGAGTGGTGAAGTTTGAAAAGCCTTGTAGCCATTTGATTTTAACCCGATAACCGATTTCATTCTACCTGGTGACCAATTAACTATAACCTAGCATCTAAAGTCGAAAAAAATTACAACATATTAGCTTGGTATCTACTTTTGAAGGTCTCGTTGCGACAAAGCTAATCGTAAAAATGGATCCGAATTTCGACTTACGGTTCGAAAGATAAAATATTCTAAAGTTTGGGATCAAAAGAAATCTTTCTTTGTTGTTTGCACTTGTGGACTCTAGTTACCAAATTAATTCGTCTGCCATAAGTACGCAATCCTGTATTATTTAGTATTATAGAATGTTTTATTTCTAAATAGGAGAATAACCAGCCTCTGCATATCCACACAACCATAATTATACAATAATGCTAAGAAAATCCATACATCAATATCAAACAAAAGCCGTTAAAGTGGATGACCACACAGTACTATTTTCACAATCCTACCACAAACCTTTGTCTTATGATCGAACAAATCCAGTACTCCTAAACAAAGCCTTGAAAAGGCATTTGCGGCATATGTACATGTGTCGACGATTCCAACCAAAGATGGAACTCAAGATTTTAATCCCCAATGTGTTGACATTGTCTGTTGTAACTTGAATTCGAGATCTTCTATTTGCTGGATGAAAGCCTGGGCAGTGGCGTGATAGGTTTCCCCGTGTTGCACAAGAGAAGCAACCCAGGGATGTGATGTTTCAAGTGTATGTGCTTACGTGGATATGGTATATATGAACTATTTTGAGCTTTTAACATCACAAGAGGCATGTCCTACTGACATCATTGGATCTCATGAAATAGGGAAACCCTTTGGTGAAGTCATCGGCATACCAGTCGAGGCGGACACGTGAAGAACACAGTGATATGATTGGCTAAGAGGGTTGATGGCGCTGATGTTATGGCAGAAAACAATGGCACGACGAAGGTAAGGTTCTTAGACGTTGGAGACCAAGTCCTGTTAGCATTATACATGATTAGATCATTGCAGAAAGTAGATGGGAGACGATATTGGTTAATGAGGTTCAAGGGTCAATGCCAATATCCTAGAGCATGCTTAACATGATGTGGTCATCATCATCTAGTAATCAACATAGTAAAACCGAGACAAACATGTTGAGGCCAGTAGACACATTATACCACCATGGCACAGCTGGTCTGGCAACCTCTATCACAGACACTGACCGTCCCTTGGTAATCTTGTGTCTAACCTACTAGTTTCGTCTAGTCTGTCTGGGCTACCCACGATGCATTTATATAATGCGCCTCGGTCACAAGTGACATGGTTATACCCTACGGGTACATGGTCTCAGCATACCTGGTCCAGCCCAAGGAAGGCCCACGACAGATGTACGCCGGTCCATGAAGATTTTTGGGTGGACAAGGCCCATGACGCCTTCGGATCCTTGGAGAGCAAGACTAGAGTAGATAGGAAATTCAAAGGGGTAAAACCCTAGAACCTGTAACCGACTAGGTCTATGCTCGGGACCTTCCTGGGTCTATATAAAGGCTAGGAGGGCACGACCTAGATCTCTCTCATACTTTCGCATACACACCTCCACGCCAGATCGAATCTGCGCACCCCTGTAACCTTCGGTTCCGCCGTAATCAAGAGCAGACAAGCAGGAGTAGGGTTTTCCCTCCGGGGGCCTGAACCTGGGTAAACCTCGTGTCCCGTGTTGCTTGTTTGCTAACCGTTCCGCGATCTCCAGCATCCCCATCTTCTCCAAAACCCAAGTCCATAACAATGGGCATTGGCGAGATCAAACCTCGTCAATTGGCGCCGTCTGTGGGTACTGGGGATGCTGATTGTGCGATCGTGACGGTCCCAACCCGAACGATCTACAACTCTGCGGCGACGGAGAGCCACCTCCTCTTCGGCGCTTTCGACTTCACCGCCCACTCGCCGGCCACCATGAAGGACTTCGAGCCCGTAGGCGACGGGCTCGAGATCTGATTCGGGAGCTTCTGCTTCCAGGTGGGGCAGACTGGCACCCTCCGCCTCCCTGAGCGGGTGCCCCTACCATCGATCAGGACCGCTTCATGGGCCCCACACCCTGTGCTGCGCACATCATCATCAACAGATGAGTCCTACGACAGCAGCAGCTGTAACTCCGATCTGTGCGATCCGCCATCGGATGAAGGGACCTACGGTTCCGGATCCGAAAGCTGCGGTAGCAGCGGACCAATCTACGAGCGCTACCAATGCGCCGTAGTCATCCAGAGCGACGTGGATCAGCAACCACCCAACCCGCCGCCCAACTCGAACCCCAACCCGCAGGACAGAAACGGCGGGAACAGAAAAAGACAGTCCCCCCCACCCGAAGGGGAGAACAACGGCCACGTCATCCGCCTCAACAAGGAGGGATGGGCCCAAGCACGCGCCGCCGTGGCGGGCAACACAGTCTTGCCTGCAGACGCCTCACGAGAACTACTGATGGCATATCATTTCCTCCTCATCAAGGAGCACAAGAAAAAGGTCAAGATGCAAGAGACGCTTGACAAACGCAAGCAAGCAGCCTCAGAGTCCAGCGCGCGACGAGCTGCGCTCTCCGCCATGGGCATCGGCTCTAGCACGAATGGCAACCAAGGAAACAAGCACCGCTCTCGGGTGGAGAACATGGATCCCAAAGAGCGCCGTGAGGTGACCCGAACTCTCCACACATCCTTCATGGAGATGGACGCCGACGACAACGTCATCCTGAAAACGCCGCAAGATGCGATCATGGCAGCCACTACGTTCCTAGCAGCCCACCCACCTCTGGAGGGGGACCCTAAAAGAGCCATGCATAAATCCGCACTTACCGGACTCGGACTCGTCGGAGCCGCGCTCCACTAGGAAGCTCCTGCAGAGCCAAAGAAGAAAGCTCCGGTCAAGCACGACCGCAGCCCCACCCCTTCATCCGAAGAAGAGGAACACGACCTTCCTCGAAGGAAGAAGAGCTCGCGCCATCATAACCGCGACTACGACGCCAGGGACGCGCTCACACAGCGCAAAATAGACAAAGCGCGAGCCAAGCACGCATGCTCGACTGAATCCGAGATGGACGAAGACGAAGGAGAACTTTGTGGGGCCCGATGCTTCAGCGGATCCGTTCGACGAACAAAGATGTCGCGTAATTTCAAACTCCCTTCGGATACTCCGAAGTTCGACGGCACACAAGACCCAAAGGCGTGGCTCAGCGACCACCTGTCATCCGTCAAATTACACGGCGCCAACAAAGAAACCGCCATGCAATGCCTTCAGCTGCAGCTGACAGGCGCAACCCAGATCTGGCTTAGCAGCCTATCCTCAGGGTCCATCCGAAGCTGGGAGGAGCTGGCTTACAGCTTCATCCGAAACTTTAAAGGCACTAGCAAAAGGCCAGCCTCAATCGAAGAGTTGCGAGCCTGCACTCAAAGAATGGGCGAATCCATTCGCTTGTACATACTACGCTAGTTCAACACTAAGAACTCAGCAGCACACATCTCCGAAGAAAGGGCCATCGACGCCTTCAAGGACGGCGTCAAGCGCCAGGACTTCAAGGAGGAACTCGGGCGCGTCAAGCCCAAAACACTCGACCACCTCATGGACATCGCCAACAGGTGGGCCGACGGCGAAGACTCCGTCCACCGAGCACACTCGGAGGAAGAGGACGACTACGGTCGACGACGAGAGCACCGTAGCAAGAGGAGATCGCGTGTCTACGATGATCGCGACGGACCCGACATGGTCACGGCCGGCTACGCCGATCACCGCAACGACGCCAACCGCAACACCGGAGGATACCGCGGAGGAAACTTCCGCGATGGAGGGCGTCCAACGCAATCGTGGCAACACCGCGATCATGACAACGGACCCTCAGCATACGAAAAACTTTTGGGTCCATGCACCATCTACTTCTACATCGACAAGCAGGACGGCAAGAAGAAGGCAAGCCACATGCTGAAGGACTGCCGCGAGTTCTAGAAGCTCAGCGAAAGCATGGTTCAGATGAGGCAGCAAGCCCTAATTCCTGCGTTCGGGAACGCACCCGCGCCAGGTGAAATAGCGCACGGAGCTCCTCCACCACCACCTGTGGGAGGTCCGAACCAACCAGTCGCACCAGCACAGAACAACGACAGGAATGTGTATCCCCCGCCGAAAGGAGCACTGATGATCCAGAAGGGGCGCCCCACGAATAGGGTGCAGAAGAAAATCACTCGCCAGATCAACTTGGCCGTAGCAACTCCACCCACCATCCCTGAGTACCTCAGCGGATCGGAGTCCTGCATCACGTTCGGCCGTTCGGATCACCCTTGCCAGATCCCTCGTCCAGGTCATGCTGCCCTGGTGCTGGAGGCGCAGATCGGAGGTTTCGAGATGAGTCACGTCTTCATGGACGGCGGCAGCGGCATCAACCTGATGTTCGCAAGCACTCTAGCAGCAATGTGGATCCCGCAGTGCAGCCTGGAACAGTCAGACACAACGTTCCACGGCATCGTTCCAGGGAAGGGCATATTCCCCTAGGCAAAATATGACTCGACGTCATCTTCGGCAAGCCGGATAACTTCCGACTCGAGCGGCTCGAATTCGAAGTGGTGGACTGGCCATCGCAGTACCACGCCATCCTCGGGCGTGTAGCATTCACAAGGTTCTTGGCCGTCCCACATTACACATACCTGCTACTCAAGATGACAGGACCCAGGGGCGTCATCAGAATCCACGGGAGCTTCACCCGATCGGACCAATGCGACAGAGACTTCAACAGAATCTCCCAGTCCTTCGGCATGCAAGACGAGCTCGTAAAGCTCCGTGAAGTGACGGATAATGGGGGACCCCCAGTTGCAAGACAAAACGCACCCGACATGTCTTTCGACTCCACCGTCAACACAAAGAAGGTGCAGGTCCACCCAACGGATGCCTCCAAGAAGGCTCTGATCGCCAACGACCTCAGCCCCGCATAGGAAAGCGCGCTCGTCGAATTCCTCCATGAGCGCTGGGAAATCTTCGCTTGGTGTCCTGCGGACATGCCAGGAGTTCCCAGAGAATTCGCTGAGCACGCACTCAACGTCTTTCCAGACACCAAGCCTGTCAAGCAGTCCATCCGGAGACTGTCCGAGCCACGGGCCGAAGCTATCGGGAAGGAAATCAACAGACTACTCGCCGCAGACTTCATCAGGGAAATCAAAGAAAGCGAGTGGCTTGCAAATATAGTGATGGTCCCAAAGAAGGACACGGACATCCTGCGGATGTGCGTGGATTTCACGTCGCTGAACAAGCACTGCCCAAAGGACCACTTCCCTCTTCCTCGAATCGACCAGATCATCGATTCAACTGCAGGATGCGAGAAACTCTCCTTCCTCGACGCCTACTCAGGCTACAACCAGATTCGACTCAAGGTCGAAGATCAAGAGAAAACGACGTTTATAACACCGTTCGGAGTGTTCTGCTACAACACAATGCCCTTCGGGCTAAAGAACGCAGGTGCCACGTACCAGCGATGCATGCAGGCATGCCTGAAGGACCAGATCGGTCGCAACATCCAAGTCTATGTCGACGACATAGTCATCAAAACCAGAGAGGCGAAAACGCTCATCGACGATCTCCGCGAGACGTTCGATAATCTCGACCGCTACAGGATCAAGCTCAATCCCGAAAAATGCGCCTTCGGCGTCCCATCAGGACAACTCCTTGGCTACTTCATCTCCCAGCGAGGGATCGAGGCGAATCCGAAGAAAATCCGGGCCATCATGGCGATGGAGAAGCCAAAGAATCTCAAGGGTGTCCAGCAGCTCGCGGGGCGAATAGCGGCATTGAGCAGGTTTATCATCCGCATGGGCGAGAAGGTCCTGCCATTCTACCAACTGCTACGCAAGGCAGATAAATTCAAGTGGACGCCCGAAGCCGACGACGCATTCGAAAGTCTCAAGGGACTACTCTCCACCTCGCCCGTTTTGGTCACACCAAAGGAGCGCGAGCCTCTACTGTTGTACATAGCAGCTACACACCAGGTGGTCAGCACCGTGCTAGTGGTCGAACGACCCGAAGAAGGCAAAACCCATGGGGTCCAACACCCAATTTACTATCTCAGCAAGGTATTGACGCCAATAAAATAGAGGTACCCTCACTACCAAAAACTCACCTACGGCGTGTTCATGATGGCTCGTCGATTAAGCCATTACTTCCAGGAGCACCAGGTGATGGTGGTCAGTGAGGCACCTTTGAACAACATCCTGAATAACCCAGAGGCCACAGGACGCGTGGCCCTGTGGGGAATCGAGCTGTCACCCCTAGACATCGTCTACGAGAAACGACTAGCAATCAAGTCTCAGGTCCTACCGGACTTCCTTGTACACTGGATGGAGCTACAACTGCCAGACACCCCAGACATGTCGCAATCATGGACGATGCACTTCGACGGCTCCAAGCGCAAACCTGGAGCAGGATCCGGAGTCATACTGACCTCCCCGCAAGGCGACAAGATGATGTATGTCCTTCGGATGAAATTCCGCGCTTCCAACAACGAGGCCGAATACGAAGCCCTCATCCATGGCATGAGGATGGCAAAGATCTGCGGCGCAACGCACCTGGTCATCTACGGTGACTCCAACCTCGTCGTCCAACAGACGATGAATGAGTGTGACGCACACGCCGAAAACATGATCGCGTACCGCGCGCTCTACAACGCACTCGAAGGAGAATTCGACGGCTGCGAGCTTCGGCACGTTGGAAGAGAAAGCAACGAGGAGGCCGATAGACTCGCCAACATCGGCTCCACCTGCGCCAAGGTACCACCAGGTGTGTTCCTCGAACAGATCTGCGTGCCATCCATCAAGCGAAAATTCCCTAAGGGATCACCCGAAGAGGCAGAGCACAAGGGAGCTACACTACCCGAAGGTCAGGAAGGACCCAAGAAACTGGACACAGAAGTCGCTATGGTCAACCTGATGCAGGTCATGGAAGTCGAAGAAACATGGACACGACCATACCTCCAGTTCTTAATCAACAGAGAACTGCCTGACAGCCCGACAGATGCCCGACGCATATCTCGCCGGTCGAAAGCTTTCACCATCATCAATGGTGAGCTGTACAAGCGCAGTATTACGGGTGTACTACAAAGATGCGTCACAATCAGTGACGGGAAAATCATCCATGAAGGCATCTTTGGCCATCACGCAGGCAGCTGCTCCCTTGTCGCCAAAGCTCTACGAGCTGGATTCTACTGGCCAACGGCCATGAGCGATGCAAAGGACATCGTCCGAAGATGCAAAGGGTGCCAAAGGTTCGCCGATAAACCACACGCACCCGGGTCAGAACTCAGGCCCATACCTATAGCTTGGCCCTTTGCTCAATGGGGCCTCGACATGATTGACAAACTGCCAAAGTCCTCGAAAGGGGGGCACGTCTACCTCCTGGTCGTAGTCGAAAAATTCACCAAGTGGGTCGAAGCCATGCCGGTCACTAACCAAAAGGGCAAGACCGCCGTGAAATTCTTTGAGTCCATCGTCTACAGGTTCGGCGTACCACACAGCATCATCACCGACAATGGATCGAATTTCATCTCCAAAGAATTTCAAGACTTCTGCGAAGGCCTCGGGATCAACATCACATACGCCTCAGTGGCACACCCGCAAACGAACGGGAAGGTGGAAAAGGACAACGGCCTAATCGGCGCTGGCATCAAGAAGCGCCTCATGAGCCCACTCGAGAGAAAGGCTGGAGCCTAGACGAAAGAGCTACCATCCGTCCTATGGAGCTTGCGCACCACGCCAAACAGCTCCACCGGCTACACACCGTTCTTCATGGTGCACGGAGCCGAAGTACGCCACCAGGCCCCCCAGGTCGTCGCTTACAGCGAAGCCGAATCCACGGCTACACTCGAAGACGCCGTCGACACACTCGACAAGGCACGAGACATAGCAGCAGCTCGATCAGCGGTGTACCAGCAGAGTCTCCGCAACTACCACAGCCGCCGGCTATGCCCAAGGTCCTTCGTCGAAGGAGACCTCGTCTTGCGACTCAAGCAAGAGCGACCGAAGAAATTCGAATCACCATGGGAAGGAGCCTACATCATCACCGAAGTCATCCCAGGTGGCGCCTATCGCCTCAAGCACGTGGAGGCTGGAGTCGCATGCTCCAACCCATGGAACATCGTGCACTTGCGACGATTCTACCCCTAGCTATCTACCTTTTTACTTTCAATAAGGCTATTCAGCCAAGGCTACCCAGCCGAACAATGTACTTCCTCCATTACGATATAAATAAAGCTAAGTGTCTCGCCCCAAAATCTCATTTTGCTATTGCACCTTTGCTTAATGCTACAAACGCACTCGGGGGCTCCCCCCACCTCACGATCTCATCAACTGAGGATAACACGTGTATACCTGAGTAGCTGATCACGTCAGGCTAACGAAAAGGATACGTACGCAAACAAAGCACTACGTGCTCAAACAACAACTGCATATTTATAACAAAAGGGCAAAAACACGCCCAGACAAATACATACAAATTTTACATCTATCTTTACAGGTACTACCTATTCTGAAGAATAACTTGAGCACGCTATCTCTTTTACAAATCTACGACATGTTCGGCATACTGCCTTACAGCCGCATAATGCGGACGCATGTCCCACTCACCACCATCCGGCCGAAGAGGTGGCCCAGCCGCTACAGCAGACAAATCTACATCAGGACGATGCAACCTCACAAGGGACAAAGCAGCCTTCACTCCCGCGGTGAGTGTTGCCGCACCAACTCCTTGACATTATTCACGTTCCGAAACTTCGACAGAAGAACGACAAGGTTTGTTGGCACGACATCCAAAGGAAACATAACATGCAGCACCGACGCAAGCGACGTCTGCACCTGACGAAGCACCCGCGAAACTTGGTGCACACGATCCTGCACCATCGCCAAGACCATAGCACGGTCACGATCCATCCAGAAGAACCCGCCAGCTTCCATGTCTTGTTGAGTCAAGCAATTGACCCGAACAGCGACACGCTCTTTATCCTCCCTCGGAGCAAGGTTAGCACCTGCGATACTTGCACAAAAATAAGACGCAAGGCCAACAGGCGCATCCGAAGAACTGAGCTGCAGCTCGAAACAAAGAACAACTTACATTGCAGCTGCTCAGACAGCCGAAGCAGTTCCGCCATCAAGTACTCCTCTCTGGCTGCACCGCGATCTGCCTTGGACTTCCAAACGTCGGCGTGACCACGCATCCCAAGCAACTCCTTCTCAAGACTACGAACACGGTCTCGAAGAAACACAAGTTGTGATGAATCATCCAAAGATGGCCGCAGTCGCGCTGCAGGCGAGGTGTCAACGGGATCAGCACCCGAAGGAACCTAGAGCAGCAGAAAAGAAAAGGACATAAACACTCAGACGAAGAAGAACACAACTCAACAAAATTCATTAAGCAGATAAAGGCCACTACGTGGCGCAGTGATTTTGTTCCTCAACATAATTACAGCAAAAGAAGATTACAAACTATCCTACAGCTACAACGCCTAAGACGCGGCACCCTGAGTAGCCTCGGAGCCGGATTGCCTCGCCTTGGCTTCCCCCTGCTGTCGTAGCGCGTACTCGGCCAGCAGATCAATGAGCTTTGGCCCATATCGCTTGCAGCGAGCAGAATAGGTAGCAAAGGATACCTCGGATCCATCCACGGTCGTTGGCATCCGGGAGGTGATCTGGGAAAGGTCCAGCTCCGCTCCAGCCGCCAAAGCCATCGCCAGCCCGACGGACGCGCCGATGCCCTTCTGCTTGCGCTTGTACGCCGCAAGCGCTTCGGCTGACAAGGCCTCCGCCAGGGCGACAACATCATCAAGGACCGCGCCCTTGGGGACAAGCTCCTTGTAGAAGCGGCCAAGGACCTCCTTGGCCTTGGCGAGTGAGCTGACGACGGTGCTGCAGCAATCTTCGACCGCTGCGGTAGCATCATCTAGAGCACTCCCGTGCTCCAGAGCGCTGCGGTCAAACTCGATGCCTGCGGCATCTGAGACAAAAAAGAAAAGGAATGAAGGAAGCATCACAGAAGAAAGACAAGAAAAAAAAAGGGGCAAAAGAAGATACTCACCCGAAACAGCCTTGGCAGCAGCCATGGGCTTGCCTGCCACCTCTCTTTCACGCGCAGTTGCAGCAGTGGCAAGCTGCTCCTCGCGGTCCGTGGCCTCCTGCTGCAGGCGCTCCTTAGCCTCGGCCGTAGTGGCCAGCTCCAGATCGAGGCGCTCTTTTGCATCAGTGGCGACCTCGGCCTTCTTCTTCGCTTGACCGAGGCTCTTCTTGAGAGCATCAATCTCACGGAGGGAAGCGTTATGCTCCTCTACATTCAAAATAATACAAACGTCAGGAAACAAGACAAAATTACAAAAAGAAAGAAGCACCAAGGCACATAGGTACCTCGAAGCTGTTGGAGGTTGGCCTCCAGCACCAGGTGCTCCTGCACCAGTCGCTTAGCATCCTGTACAAAGGGCTGCAGGAAGAAGACCTACCAATGAGGAAAAGGACTCGGGGGCTACGCCCAAAGAGAAAAGAACAAGAGCAAAATACGCACACGAAAACGCTCGGGGGCTCCCCCCGAAGACTCGAAGAAAGAACAAGACAAGAAAAAAAATTGCAGACGCTCGGGGGCTTCCCCTGTGGCAGGAGACAAAACTACTTACATGCTCCGATGGCGACTCCGAAGGCCCGCTCGCAGCCTTCTGAGGCGCAACCACCTGAACCTCCTGTGGAGAAGGGACCGGCGCAGCACCCTCAGAGGTAGACACCATCTGCGGAGGAGGAGACGCAACTTTCGACTCCCCCATCATCTCCCGAGCACCATCGCTGGAGGAGTCGTGGGAGGAGTGCCTGCACAAGGAAAAATTAGCACAAGTATAAAGGTCAACAGCAAAAAGGAAAGCAGTACAAAAGAAACTTACGAGTCCAGTGAGCTCAGGTTGAAGACAGGAGGAGTCCTTTGGGATCTCTTTTCTTCCTTCTTTTCTTCCTTCTTCTGCTTCGCTGGCGGGTGCGGCACTACAGCTCGCACAGGAAGAGCAGGAATAGGAGAGGAAGAACCTCCATGCCCGTCACTGTGACGCTCAAGGCATAGAGGGTTCCTGGGAGTCGGAGGAGTCGAGGCATCCGAAGACTCGCTAGAGCTTCGCGATCGTTTGCGAGTATGGTCCTCGCTCGACTCATTGGCCTCTTTAGCCGGAGATCTTGCCGACGGCAGCTCAGACATGGAATCCACCACATCATTATCCGGAGCATCCAGAAATATTTCGGGCAATGGCGGCACCATGCCCGGCACCTTGAAGGTCTGCAAAAAAGAAGAGACTTTGTTAGCAAACAAAAGAAAATAAATATGTAGTCGACAAAAGCGCTACGCGCACGAATCTACACCTGTGGAACGGCCAGCATAGAAGAAAACGGCGGAGTCAGCGACTTCCCGGGGATATCCTCTCCAGCCTTGTACTTCAGCAGCGTACGAAGGGCCCTGTCGAGATCACCCTGGGAGAGCTTCTCGGCCGAAACTCTCGTCGGATCACGGCGCCCAGCATAAAGAAACATCGGGTGTGCCCTAGCCTGGAGGGTCTGCACCCGACGCTCGAGAAACATGCGGATAATATCCACACCGTTCACTTCCTTCTCCGGAATCAACTGGAGATCCTCCACTCGACGGTAGAGAGCCTCTATCTCCGCTACCTCGCCATCCAAGATCTGGTTTTTCCAGGACCTCTTCGGCTCGATTTATTGGGGGGAGTCGAAAGGAGCAAGACCAAAATGCTGCCCAGCCACTGTGGAATCGTGAATGTAAAACCATCGCCTCCGCCAGTACTGGACAAATTCGGACATGGAAAAAGAAAAGAAAAGAATATTGGCCTTGAGAGAGATGATGCAACCCCCAATGGGATACACACCATCCGAACCAGATTGCCTCTTCACGGAATAGAGTTTCTGGAAGAGGCCAAAGTGCGGCTCGATGCCGAGCTAGCACTCGCAGAAAGTGATAAAACAAGCAATGTGAAGAAGAGAATTGGGGGAAAGATGATGCAGTTGGATGCCGTAGAGAAAGAGCAGCCCACGAAGGAAGTCATGGACTGGGAAGGAAAATCCGCGAATAACGAAGGCAAGGAACATAACCCGATACCCAGCGGGGGAACGGGGGATTACCTCGTTGCCTGGGAGTTTGACGACCTCCCTATCCTGCAGGATCAAGCCCTGCTCGTGAAGCTTGCGGAGATCACTCTCCCGCGTCTCCAATCGCCGCCAGCTACCGTCGGTGACACGGGTAGCGGTGGCGCCTTTTTTCCCTCCGGCGGCGCTGGTACCAGCCGCAGATGAAGACTTCTTCGGCTTCCCCATTACGGTACGGCGGCGCCGGCGGTGAGAACGCAGAAGGGAAGAAGGAAATGTGAAGGGATATTCCAGCACGCAGCAAGAACTCTTAGAACACAAGGAGGCAGTGAAAACGAGAATAGATGCGGTGAAAACAAACCGCAGCTTTCCCCAATGATTATAACGATGAAGACGACGCACGGCAACCGTCCATCACGAAGACCTAACGCCAATGGCAGGATCTGGCCATACACGTGTCAGCATCGCAACGAACCGTCGCTAACACGCCGTCCACTACGCGTGGAAATCGAGGCGACGCCGTAATTATCTCCACGCCGCGCGTGACCGGTCAATTCAAGGTCAGAAAATGGGACCCACGTTCGTCCAGTCAAGTCATCTCTGGTGCAACAGACGCTTGAGGTCATCGATTGTCAGCATTGACGTCATCAAAAGTTATACTAGCAGCAGCTATAAGATCTTTGGGATAAAAGCTAAGAGTACTCACTCGAATCTACGATTCGACTAATTACTCGGGGGCTACTCCTATCAGGAGCGCTGGCCGCGCACCCAAAACATCAATAGAAGCGCAATATTTCTTCGAGTCCTACGTCGAGTCTACGACTCCACTACAGACTCGGGGGCTACTCCCATAGGGAGGATGGATTTAAGTATCCGAATTTTTTTGTGTCCTACGGACTTAACACTGAACAAGGCCTGAATAAAAGTCTCCGCTCAAGTCTATGACTCGAACAGACACTCGGGGGCTACTCCCATAGGGAGCGCTGGTCGCGCACCCTATGAATTCTTCGACTGCAATCCTTCGGATCAGTATGCAAAAACTTTTCGGCAACTCTGCCCCAACTAAACGCTAAGTGAGCAACGTTCTCTTTGGCCACCCGAAACACCTCCGCGGTGATAAATATTCGGATGTTGTGTCTGCGACACAAAGATAAGACCTACAGATATCATCTGATGGATTAGCAACGCACACGACTGCGCTCTGCTAGTAAAACCCCGTACCAACAGGTGCAATGAAAAATCCCGACGGACGCGTTGGGTACATCTATTAAATTTACTGGAATTCCACTCCTGTAAGTCCTCTGCGGCCTGAGTCGAATTACGTCAGCATATGTTCCAGGTCCGAGTTGAGGGACTCGAACCAGAAGAAGATCGTGTTGTTTCGTCCTAAGACAGTTAACTGATCCTGGTCTGTCGGGTGAGTTAGGCACACGCATCAACAATCCCTATACACATACTATTGAAATACATAGTTGCACCCGAAGGATTGAAGAGTCTTCAGCCGAATCTACGATTCAACTGATCACTCGGGGGCTACTGACATGGTTATACCCTACGGGTACATGGTCTCAGCATACCTGGCCCAGCCCAAGGAAGGCCCACGACAGATGTACGCCAGCCCATGAAGATTTTCGGGTGGCCAAGGCCCATGACGCCTTCGGATCCTTAGAGAGCAAGACTAGAGTAGATAGGAAATTCAAAGGGGTAAAACCCTAGAACCTGTAACCGACTAGGTCTATGCCCGGGACCTGCCTGAGTCTATATAAAGGCTAGGAGGGCATGACCTAGATCTCTCTCATACTTTCGCATACACACCCCCACGCTAGATCGAATCTGCGCACCCCTGTAACCTTCGGTTCCGCCGTAATCAAGAGCAGACAAGCAGAAGTAGGGTTTTCCCTCTGGGGGCCTGAACCTGGGTAAACCTCGTGTCCCGTGTTGCTTGTTTGCTAACCGTTCCGCGATCTCCAGCATCCCCATCTTCTCCAAAACCCAAGTCCATAACAATGGGCATTGACGAGATCAAACCTCGTCAACAAGTGATCGACTCCAACACCTAACCTACCACGTAGTCTAAGTTGAACACCATCTTCGCACGAGCACCTATGAATGTTGAACTTGGTCTTCCTTGTTGCCCACTTACATGAGTCGGCCTTCGAGTCCTCATAAGACTTAGTGAATCCAACTGAACTCACCTTCTTCACATGAACACCTCCGAATGTTGAACTTGGTCTTCCTTGTTGCCCACTTGCGGACTCGGTGACCCCGACTAAACACGTTGCCACGTCTTGCTACTCTTTAGCTATGCTTGGAATGATGAGTAATTACACGCACCTTGTACTGGTTATTCTTGGTCATTCTAGTCTTCATCACTAGCTTCTTGTCCTTCTTGACTCTCATGGTCAACTTGTCCATATCCACATCGTAGACATAGCTTTACAATGAATTTTTCCAAATGAAAATAGATTTCTTCGAACCCTTGGCACATATCTAACATACTCAAGCATCAGTTCACCACCATCAATATTCAAACCTTTATTCGTTAGATCACACGCTGAATATTCAAGCCAAGCTGAATATTGAAGAGCAAAAGTTTCCCCAAGAAGAATACCCTAGCTGCCTCGTATCATACCTCTTTATTTGTTAGATCACACGCTGCATGGAGCCCCCGTAATTGCATCGAAATCGTTAACTAATTTATCCACCAACGGATGTTCGTACGATGTTACCTCTTTTTTCGAGAGTACGCCAATGGCGTACCATATTTTTATAGAAGGCAGCAACAAAATACAAGAGGTCGGGGACACTTTGCGAACAAAGGCCACGGCAAACCCGCACACACACTCTACTCTCAACTCCTCCTCTAGGATCTAAAGCCTACTCTCGCGGCATGATTAACCTCTCCCCTCTCACCGCTAACATCCAACTCTGAAACTCCTCATGGATGCGATCCAGCAATTGTGGCGTGCTCTGCTGCTCTCTCAGGTTGCCAAACACACGCGCATTGCGTTGTTTCCACAACATCCACGCTGTGAGAATAACCATCGTGTCAAACTTGCATCTATCTGAAATTTGTATCGCCTCTCTCGCCTCCAGCCACCAGGACTCCAGGTCCCCCTCCCCTGTTGAGGCTGCATGATCTCCAGGCCTGCTCGTTGCAAACATCCCATCCAAACCTCTCTCGCATATACACATTGGATCAGGATGTGTTCCACCGTGTCTTCCTCTTGTAGACAAGTGTAGCATTCCGAAGACTGGTCCTGTAGGCCATGCCTCATGCGTCTGTCCGACGTCCACAGTCGATATCTCGTGGCCAGCCCGATATCTCGTGGCCAGCCAGCAGAAGATTTTGCACTTCAGGGGTGCATGGGATCTCCAGATCAAGGTGGCTATGCTAGCTCTCTCCTGCCCCTAGCACACCCGACGAGTTAAGGATGCACTCCATGATAATAGGTGGATGTTGGACGTGAGAGGGGAACTGGATGACCAAGGATACTTGCAATGGATGAGGCTCTGGCTAGCGATCAGCGACATCCAATTAAGGGATCATGAACAAGACAGCTTCTCTTGGACAGGCTCAAAATCAGTACGATGATACCTCTAAATTTGCCCCAGGCAGCTAACCCACTGCCAGTGATAGATGATACCGAATTACTGATAAATATTTTTTTTATGATTAAAGCCTCTCCGCCATCAATACATCGCATCATATAACCACGCGCACATTACACATACAGATCTTCGTCTGAATCATAGCGTCCACCAACACTCTGAAACTGAACAACAGGACCCTTCAATCAGGCGGCTGTTCCAAAATACTCCTTGCTGCACTGCAGCACATTTTTAAACTGAACATGCTGCCGGCGTCCGCCACTTATTACGGCTTATTAAGTACTGCTACTTGCTAGTACATCAAGAAAAAAGAACTTCACTTCTACAAGGAGAACATGAAGATGGATGGAAGAACCAAATACAAGCAAACCAACAGAGGAAGCAGGACCCGAGGACTACTCGGGGCTGCTGAACCAGCTGCCAGATTGCCGCCTGAAACGCCTGGACCAGCCTGAGTGGTGCCAGGAGCGCCTGAACCCTCCTTCGCCCCTGCCCCTGATACCTGCAGCATTTCTTTGAACCAGTTGGCCGAGTCCTTGGGGTACCGCTTCTGAGTCTTGAAGTCGACATAGACGATGCCGAACTTGGATGTGTAACCCGACAGCCACTCGAAGTTGTCGAGAAGAGACCAGGCAAAGTAGCCGACCACGTTCGCGCCATCGTCGATCGCTTTCTTCAGCTCGTTGAGGTAGTTCTTGTAGAACTCAACCCTTGCGGTGTCGCGCAGGAACTCTTCCTGTGTGAGGTTTCCAGGTTGATCCATTCCTGGTACCATAGCACCGTTTATTTGTATACACTACATTCTGATGGGCATTGCAGGTAAAGTTACAAGTTAAAGGAGATATAAGTCGTTTTAAGTACCGTTTTCAGATATAACGATTGTGGGATTATTGTACTTCTCCCTTATGTAGTTCACACATCCGTACATGCCAGTTGGGACGATGTAAAGCCAATTGGAATTTGCCTGTACACATTGATACATCACCAAGACTCTCATGTTAGTTTTGAACTCGTCAATCTTGTAACGCCGCAATTTGAAGTTGAAAGGCGAAAAAGCTATACATACCAGCTTTCCAATTGGAACGCCATTTCTCTGAACTGCAGATTTTAAAGGGTAAAGGTGAAAAGTGATGTATATTAAGTAACTGTATTGATATATGTTTGTAAAACCTTAATCATATGTTGAAAACTTACAGACATACTGAACATGCCAATCAGATGAGTAGCTTGTTGGTGTTTGCTGGAGCGCTGGGTTGTTTGTCATGTAGGTAGCCGTATATTGATTTATCCCAAAATAATCTGCGGAGCCCTTGACTAACTTAGATTGTTCAGGTGTGAAACTAGGTAACCTCTCTTTTACTATATCTTGCATGGTCTTCGGATATTGACCATTTATTAGTGGATCAAGAAACCTGAATTTCCAGTACAAAATTCATTAAGTATCAAATAAAAAACCTCGAGGTTTCATGAGAAATTACAGTCACGGTCTTACCAACCAACATGGAAGTCCCTAGCCCTTTGAGCTGCTGCTTGGTCTTCAGTTGAGTTGGTAAGAGGTTCATACCAGTTGAAGTCCAGAACTATCCCAATTTTGCCTTTCTGACTTGCCTAAATTTTTTGTTTAGAGTCAGCTGACAGGATCATAGATAGCAACACAAATACATTTGCGACATACTTGACCCTATACTTTTTCACTAGGAATGGACAAAATATGCTATTGTGTTGTTCCCAAGTGAAGTGAGTTCTGACACTTAATTTCACTTGGAATAGCATGGAGAACATTACTTTTGTAAGATAGTACCTAGTACAGGATAGTGAATTGAATTCCATTCAGAAACTAATTCAAGAAAACACCAAAGGGCATAGAAGTGCAATACAAACAGGACTAATAAATTATAACAAAAGTTAGTGTTATATTGTTGATACCACACTATATGATCAATAATCGGTCGTAGCTGTTATCCATCAGAATGTATATGGAAATATCGGAACTCTCAGTTTACGTGGGTATGCATTAAAAAAACCAAAACTAAATTGTGACAAATTGGGCCAATTGTTGCGTACGTACAAACAACCATGTTACTTTTCGCAAGAAAAAACTACCATGTTACTAACCTGGTACTTATTGCGGTATCTCGCAACTGCAGTAGCATGACATAAGAGAATGTTATGAACAACGGTGTAAGGCTCTGTTGCTGAGTTCCCACCAGCGGCACATTTGGTACACCTGTTAGGGGGGTCTGCTCCAGTATCAAAGCCAAGTGCAGCCACGATCCTCGGCTCATTGAATGTGAACCAGTTCTTAATTCGATCGCCATAAGTCTTGAAACAAAATTCGGCATAGTCCGCGAATATGTTCCTACAAAAAAGGATGGAAAACTTTTAATGCCGCCTGACCCTTGTAAAAACTGTGATAAACATGCAAGTTACATACTTACATGTATCAACAATTATACATATAAATTACATAGTATTACATATATATAGAATTCAAATTATCTTATGTTCACAATGGAAATTGAGAACTCAGTAGTGGCCAATAATTTTGGTTCTGATAGAATCTTGGAAGCAAAGACCTTTCTTCTTCTTAATATACAGATATGTAGTTCCCCTGCATATCATGTATTATAAGTGATGAATCCATGACTAACTATATTCAGAATGTTGGCAGGGTCCCATATATATTATCCATATGTAATTACTCCAAATGGCAAGGCAGTACCAATATAAAGGAAAAGCAAATTCAGTGCAACTTACACGATCTTTGGGCTTAAGAATCCTTCATACTTCTTCTGAAGCGCGAGAGGGATATCATAGTGGTTAAGATTGACATAAGGAGTAAGCCCTGCTCAGTTTTGACAGAAACATTAAGACATGAACGCACTTACGTTCACACAAACACTTTAAACTGAAAAGGCTGAACGACTATTTTGTTGATACTTTGACACCCTACCTTTCTTAAGGACGTAGTCTATCAGATTGTTGTAATACGCCACACCTTCTTTATTAACTGTTCCCTCTCCATCTGAATCAACCAAAATGCATCGGTGAAACAAAAACAGAGAAACAGCTCAGGTAGGTGCTATGGCTAGAGTCAGGTTTCATGTACAGTACCTGGGAAGATCCTGGACCATGAGATTGAAAAACGATACGCATCGAAATTCAGGCTCTTGAGGAGGTCAACGTCTTCCTGCAGTGGCATAATTAAGGGCACCCAAACATGAGTCTGACGATAATCTATCTATTCTTCGCTCAGGACAGTTTTCAGAAATTAAACAAAACAGGATTTCAGAAACGGAGGTGGCTGACGTTCGATTCTCGTGTGCTCGTACTAGTACCTTGTAGCGATGGTACTCGTCTGTGGCCACATCTGCATTCGCGTTTTCCGCGATGTTCCCTGCTCGTGGCAGCACCCAAAACAAGAAGACGATGTTAGCTTCGCGCAATTCGTAAGCTTTCTTGAGACACGGTTGTTGAGCGGCTCCCCAACCACAGCACATTTGAGCTGATCGGTAACTGAATGCGCAGGATCTAGTTCAATTAGCTGGTGATGCGTTGCGTACCGGGCGTGTGGACGAAGGGGTCCCAGATGGAGGGCCCGCGGCCGCCTCCGTTGGCCATGCCCTCGACCTGGAACGCCGACGTCGCTGTCCCGAACACGAACCCCTTGGGGAACGCGGCGCGGCTCAGCCCGCCCGTGTCCACCGCGGCGCGGGCGCCGTCGCCGAGCAGGACGACGACTAGCAGCAGCAGTTGCAGTAGCAGCGGCGGTGGGAGGCCGCGGGCCGACGGAGCAGCCGCACTCATCTCGAGGTACCTTCCGAGTTCCGACAAGCGAGCGCGAGCAGCGGAAGCAGCGGCGGCAGGTGAGTCTCACTCTCGCCGGTGGAATGTGGAGTGAGCACTTTCTATCTGACGACTGTGGCTGTGCACGTGATGGGTCCTATTTTTTTTGCCGGTGGTCGGTCCATCGTCGGGGCCACGCTGGGTCGTTGAGCTGATTTGGACGCGCCGGGGGTGGGTTGGGTCAGGCTGGATTGGCACAGCTGGGATGGCTGTCGCAGAGTGCGTGCGATCTGCCGATCGGTCTGGCTGGTTGGACCTGCTGCTGGCCAGCTTTGCAGTGGCGGAATTCGCGGTCCGTGCCATTTTTTTCCTCACGAATCACGACGAATTCAGCGTGCTCCTGTCTCTCGTTGCATCGTTGTCGTTGGTCCCGCTGTTGTACCCTACTACAGGCTACCTCCTCGCTCTTATCTGAAGAGACGGTATATAGATCGGCTGAAATGGGATCTGGATCGATTAAGATGCTGTTGGCGTCCA
This sequence comes from Avena sativa, assembly GCA_916181665.1. Classification (NCBI taxonomy): domain Eukaryota; kingdom Viridiplantae; phylum Streptophyta; class Magnoliopsida; order Poales; family Poaceae; genus Avena; species Avena sativa. The sequence goes on from OV702296.1 coordinate 296,245,673, forward strand.
AACTCAAGACGGTGACATGGGCCATAGTCAACGCAACCCGAGGCCCAAGAAACTGATACAGCCCAACCGCAAATACATGGATTCAGCCAAAACGCAATGTGTTTTTCTGTTTGCACTAAACAATTAGGAGCAGTTAAATTAGACCAAGGTCCCGTTTCGCAGCTCCGTTTTTTTAAGTATTCAAAGAATACTTCAGTTTCTAGACATAATGAAGTATCAAATTCTTTATAACGCTGGCTCCAAAGAATATTGTGGCTTTAAAAACTGAAGTACCCAAAAAACTACAATATTTTTGACGTTTTGAAAACTTCAACCACTACCTCATTTTTTTTTGCCAAAACGGAGAAAAACACTCGCCGGTGCCCCTTCCAAAACACCACGCAAGATCCACGGTCTTATGCATGCTTGCATGAAATCAGCGGCGGATGTCACTTGTTGTAGCCGACCAGGAAACATGGACCTAGGATCCTAGTTTTACGTGTGCTTGCATGCAATCAGATGCCTTTGAGGCCTTATACATATCTATGCAATATTGATAGTATAAGCATGGTTTGATCCAACTCACGAAACAACGATGCATGCAGTAGCCATGTAAGCATCTTTCGGTCAAAAGAAACCATACATGCAACATAAAAATCAGCCAAAAAGACGGTACATAGCACTTCCCAAACGCCTTGTGTTTTTTGTCAAAACTGAGAAATACTATAGTATGAAGAAATTGTAGTATTCCTCTCCCGTGCACCGGAATACTTTAATTTTGTAATACTTCGGTCTAAGAAAAACTTTGTTGCCAAACTAGGCCTTATGGTTTCTCTACTACTAGCTCTGGTGATTGGATATCGCCGGAGGTAGGAAGGTTTCCCCCCACACCCTGAACCTCGATCGTCTCCCTCCTAACACCACGATCACTCGGGATGAACAAGGGGTCGACTAGCTTGACTACCCGTCCTTGGTGGGTTTGCATTGTGTCCTAGGGTTTTGATTGGATCGGGGTATGGTGGCATCTCTGAACAAGGGCGAGGCTAGGGGCTCGGAGGGGCGAGTGGGATCCGAACCACCGCTCGAGGAGTTGCTGCGTAGTCTCAACCTGGAGGGAGAGGACATTGGGGGAGTGTTTGGCAAATAAGGAAGTGGATTCTCTGAAGGAGAACACGAAGTGGATGGCGGTGATGCGCCTCCTCTCGTCGAAGCCTTTCAGCACGACGTCCCTAAAGAAGACGTTGTGTTTTGCCTGGGCGCCAGCCCATGATGTGACTTTCTATGATCTGGAGAACAACAGGTTCATCATGTAGGCGGACTGCTTTGGAGACTGGTAGCAGATTATCGAACAGGGTCTTTGGATCTTTCGGGACCATGGGCTTCTGGTGGAAATTTTTGATGGTAGTCAGAAGGCTTCCATGGTGGAGCTTAACCGCATTCAAGCATGGGCTCAAATCCATGACGTCTAGAGTTGTTCCGCAGGCGAATAATTGTTTTGGGCATGGCGGCCAATGTAGGAGAGGTCATTACCGTGGACATGGACAGATCGAGGTTAGAGGGGGCGACTTCGTCCGCGGACGTGTGTGGCTTGATGTCAGGAAGGCACTAACTCGCTTTGTCACCATCATCCAGAGGGAGAACCACTAGTGATCATGCGAGTCGAGTACGAGAAGGTTCCACGTTACGGTGTTGTTTGTGGTCTTATGGGTCATGTCCAAGAGGAGTGTGGCACTGGCGTTCACTCGGTGGGGAATGTGGCTTTTGGTAAATGGATGCTAGTTGATACCCCCATGTAATCGTTCTAGGTACAGAGAAATACAACCAACAGAGCTAGTTTCGGCTGCAGCGCCTTGGCTGTCTTTAGGGAAAATCCTGGTGGGGAGGATTATCCGGCCCGGGAAAAAGTTCCGTTCTTGGCTGGATAATCCGGGGGAAAACTCTGCCCCCCTACCGCTTGACGCGCCTTGGCCATGTTGGAGAAAAAACCTTGGGGGACGAATTATCCAGCCCCCTAGAGGGGCGGATTATCCGGCCGGGCAAAAGATCCGACCCTGGCCGGACAATCTAGGGGAAACTCCGCCCCTCACTGCTTGACGCGCCTTGGTGCCTTTGTCGAACGAGGCAGGGGCGGATAATCCGGATAGGGGTAGATAATCCGCCCCCAAAACTCTTGTTTAGCTGCATTTGATAAAAAATAATCTGCAGCACTAAACTCACAATTAAATAATCTTTGGCATTTTTATTTAACACACAAAACATTAGAGATCATGAAATATTCTTTCAATCCCCTCTTATGACACGACAAACCTCCAGACAATCTACTGCTATGCCACAAAATGTGGGATCTTCGATGCAGTCAGGAACTTAGTACATGTCCATGAGGTAATAATGACAAAATCGAGTTCATCTGAGGCCTAATTGGAAATTCCAAATATGCTAGCAAACCCTAACCCTAGGGAGGAATTGGGGGAATTTGAGCTTACCTACTAGTAGAAAACAGGTCTTTCGTTTGTAGTTGTCATAGGCTCTAGTCCCGGCCCTGTCTGGAACCTGGACTAGTGTGAGCACTAGTCCCGGTTCGTCTGTGTAGCAACGGATAGGAGGCAGTACCCGCATAGTCCCGGTTCGTGGGGGACCTCTAGTCCTGTTTTGTGAGGGGTGCCCCCCAACGGCTAGAAGCCAGGGAACCTCTAGTTTCGGCCTGTATTACAAACCGGGACTAGAGTCCACTAAATAGCCCCGGTTTGTTGTACATGCCGGGACTAAAGTTCTCCCTATATAATCACTGATTCGTCCAGTCCATGGTCGTTGTTGAGTCCGAGATAGCTCAAGTTCATCCCCTTTTTTTGTCCAAGATTTGGTGGCACCCAGCCATCAATCCAAGGTTATAAAAGGTTTGTAACTTCATTCTTTCATATCTCATTGTTAGTTTAGCTCAATGCTCTAGAAGTAGAGAGGAATTTTATGCTTTAGAAGTAGAGGGAATTTTAGATGTGTTATTTTAGGCAAATTTTGATTATGCAAAAAGTTACTGAAAGTTGAGTTGTGTAATTTTAGAGTTTCAGAGCTCAGAATTGAATAAGGTTTTCACTTCCAGATCAATAATTAAAATATATATGTTGTTGGTACACACTAAATTTTTAGATTTCAACAAGTAAATGTAGTGAAAATGATCCAATATTTTAATTGTAATGCAGATGAGCCGGCAATGGATGTACGACGTTCCCCGAATGTCTGACGCGTTCATTAAAGGCGTGCATTCTTTTCTCGATGTGGCTGAGGAAAACAAGCAGAATGGTTTTATGTGTTGTTTGTGTCGTGTCTGTCGGAATGAGAAGGATTACTCTTCCTCAAAAAACATTCACATCCACCTGATTCAGTCCGGTTTCATGCCCGGCTATTATTGTTGGACAAAGCATGGAGAAAGAGGGGCTATGATGGAAGACAACAAAGAAGAAGAGAATGATGACAACTATCTAATGTTTCCTGAATACGATGGTACTGCAATAGAAGACAATAAACACGAAGAAGGTGAGGAACAGGCATCAGATGAGACCGCTGATGATCTTTGTCAGGCCATTCTTGATGCACGGAGTGAATGTGAAAATGAAAACGAGAATAAAAAGTTGGAGCGCATGTCAGAGGATCACACAAAATTGTTGTACTCAACTTGCGAACATGACAACAACACAAATCTCAGTACCACACTGGAATTGCTGCAATGGAAGGCAAAGAATGGTTTATCTAACAAGGAATTTGAGAAGGTACTGAAAATAATGAAGAAGAATCTTTCAAAGGATAACGAATTGCCTGTTAGTACGTACGAGACAAACAAGGTTGTCTGCCCTCTAGGAATAGAGGTGCAGAAGATACATGCATGCATTAATGACTACATCCTCTACCACGGTAAGGAGTATGAGAATTTGGGTGCATGCCCAGTATGCGGTGCATTGCGTTGTCTGCCTGGTGATATTGAGGGCGAGTAGTGCCCCAGGAAGAGGGTTCCTGCAAAGGTGATGTGGTATGATCCTATAATACCACAGTTGAAATGTTTGTTCAGAAACAAAGAGCATGACAAGTTGTTGCGATGGCACAAAGAAGACCGCAATAAAGACTCGATGTTGAGACACCCGCTGATGGGTCGCGGTGGAGAAAAATCGATAGAGAGTACCCGGGCTTTACAGATGACGCAAGGAACTTAAGGTTTGGTCTAAGTACAGATGGCATGAATCCTTTTGGGGAGAAGAGTTGCAGTCATAGCACCTGGCTTGTAACTCTATGTATCTATAAGCTTTCCCCTTGGTTGTGCATGAAGCATAAGTTCATTATGATGCCAGTGCTCATCCAAGGTCCGAAGCAACCCGGCAACGACATTGATGTGTACCTAAGGCCATTAGTTGAAGAACTACTATAATTGTGGCGCGACGAAGGTGTACGTATGTGGGATGAACACAAATAGGAGCCATTTGTCCTACGAGCATTGTTGTTCGTAACCATCAATAATTGGCCTGCCCTTAGTAACCTTTTAGGACAATCAAACAAGGGATACAATGCATGCACGCATTGTTTAGATGATATTGATAGCGCATATTTGGATAAAGGTAGGAAGAATGTGTACTAGGGGCATCGTCAATTTCTTTCGGTTCAGCATCCCACAAGAAAGAAAGGCAAGCATTTCAATGGTGAGGTAGATCACCGAAAGAAGCCTATCCGTCGTACTGGTGATGATATATTTGGTATGGTCAAAGATCTAGAAATAATCTTTGGAAAGGGCCCTGACGGTTAATCTGTTCCGAATGACGCTGAGGGACACGTGCCCATATGGAAGAAGAAATCTATATTTTAGGAGCTACCCTATTGGAAAGTTCTAGAGCTACGCTCTGCAATCAACGTGATGCACGTGACAAAGAATCTTTGTGTGAACCTGCTAGGCTTTATGGGCATGTATGGAAAGACAAAATATACGCCAGAAGTATGGAAAGACCAGCAAGGTATGAAAGACCGAGACAACGTGCATCCAATAAAGACGGATAAATGATGTCTAATTGTTGTCAGCTACGCTCTTACGAAAGAAGAGAAGGAAATATTTTTTGAAGTCCTGAGTAGTATGAAGGTCCCATCTGGCTTCTCGTCGACTATAAAGAGAATAATAAATATGGCAAAGAAAAAAACGTAAAGTCACATGACTGCCACGTGCTTATGACGCAATTGCTTTCGGTTGCATTAAGGGGGATTCTATCAGAAAAGGTTCGACTACCCATTGTGAAGGTATGTGCATGATACGTCGTAAACGTATCTATAATTTTTGATCCTTCATGCTTGTTTTGTACCAACTATATTATGTTTTGTCTACACTTTAAGGCATTTTTATGCATTTTCTGGAACTAACCTAATAACAAGATGCCACAGTGTCAGTTCCTGTTTTCTGTTGTTTTTGGTTTCAGAAAATCTAGTAAAGAAATATTCTCGGAATTGGACGAAACAAAAGCCGAACTTCCTATTTTTCAGAGGCGGAGACGGAGTCCAGAGGCCAGAGGGAGGCGCACCCCAGGGCGGCCACACCTGGCCCAGGAGCGGCCAGGGGGCGCGCCGCCCTATGGTGTGGCCCCCCTGGACCTCTACCGACCTTGATCCTTCGCCTATATAAACCCCCCGAGGAGAAAACCCTAAGTACCCGATCAAAATTCCATGAAAAAGTTCGTAGCCGCCGCCACCATCGTCCCTAGGTTGGGAGGGATCTGAAGCTCTTCCCGGCACCCTGCCGGAGTGGGGAGATCATCCCGGAGGCCTTCTTCATCACCATGCCAGCCTCCGGAGTGATGCATAAGTAGTTCATCCTTGGACTATGGGTCCATAGCAGTAGCTAGATGGTTGTTTCTCCTCTTTGTGTTATCATGTTTAGATATCGTGAGCTACCTATCATGATCAAGATCATCTATTTGTAATCCTATATGTTGTGTTTGTTGGGATCCGGTGGATATTGAGTACTATGTCAAGATTGATTATTGATTCTATCATGTCTATGTTATTTATGATCTTGCATGCTCTCCGTTACAAGTAGTTACTTTGGCCAAGTATTTGCTTGTGACTCTAAGAGGGAGTATTTATGCTCGATAGTAGGTTCATGCCTCTAGTAATCTGGGGAGTGATAGAAACCTCTAAGATTGCAGATGTGTTGTTGCTACTAGGGAAAAAACAACAATCCTTTGTACAAGGGCAATTGTATTGTTTACTTTACACACCTTGCTTAATGCAATTATCTGTTGCTTGCAACATAATACCATAGGGTTGTTCGGATAATATCCCGGAGGTGGATTATTAGTCATAGATGCAGTTGGATTACGGTCTATGTATTATGTTGTAATGCCCAAGTAAATCTCATAGTGATAATCATGTCATGTACATGCGTTGTTATGCATTCTCTATCTGTAAATTGCCCAACTATAATTTGTTCACCCAGCATGTTATCTATCTTATGGAGAACACCTCTAGTGAACTGTGGACCCTGGTCCATTCGTTCCCATTGATATACCATCTACTGTTTACTATTTACTTTCAAGCAATTACTATCTTCCACGCTATATGTTTAATCCTTTGTTTTCAGTAAAACCAGTGAGCTTGACAACCTCACTATAAGTTGGGGCAGAGTAATTTGCTAGCAACACCTTTGGAAGTTGTTTCTCTCTCCTACTGGTTCGAAAACCTTGGTTTCACAACGTAGGGAAAACTTGATGTTGTTCTCATCATACCTTTCTCTTGGGATTCCCAACAGGTTCTACATCAATAGAGCCGTCATCGGTGCATTCCTCAATGCTATTTCTCAAAACGTAATCAATCCATAAATTCTACCAATGTTACAGAATGATGTGGTCCAGTGTCTCGTTAGTTTTGAGGTGGTGTTCCCACCATCCTTCTTCAATATTATGACGCATCTCCTGGTACACCTAGTCGACGAGATTACCATTCTGGGTCCTGTATTTCTATATAATATGTTCCCCTTTGAAAGTTTTATGGGAGTCCTAAAGAAATGTGTTCATAACCGTTGATATGTCGGAAACGTATCTATAATTTTTGATGCTCCATCCTTGTTTACTATCTACTTTGATTTGCTTTGTTCACGCTTTGAGGTGTTTTTATATGTTTTCTGGTACTAACCTATTAAAAAGTTGCCACAGTGCCAGTTGCATGTTTTCTTCTATTTTTGGTTCCAGAAAGGCAGAAAATCAATATTCTCGAAATTGGAGGGGACAAAAGCCAAAGTCAATATTTTACCGTGGGGAACACGAAGTCGGAGTACGAGACGGAGGAGACCCACAAGGGGGCCACACCCCTTGGCCGCGCGGGTGGGCCCACCCCACGCCTAGGGGGTGCAGCCGCCCTGGTGGCCCCCCTGCCTCGCCTCTTCGCCTATAAGAAGCCCTCGATGCAGAAACCCTAGGCACTGATACGTCGGAAACGTATCTATAATTTTTGATGCTCCATGCTTGTTTACTATCTACTTTGCTTTGCTTTGTCCACATTGAGGTGTTTTTATATGTTGTTTGGTACTAACCTATTAACAAGTTGCCATAGTGCCAGTTGCCTGTTTTCTTTTGTTTTTGGTTCCAGAAAGGCAAAAATTCAATATTCTCGGAATTGGACGGGACAAAAGCCAAAGTTAATATTTTACCGTGAGCAACACAAAGCTAGAATACGATACGGAGGAAGCTCACTAGGGGGCCACACCCCCTGGTCGCACGGGTGGGCCCACCCCGCGCCTAGGGGGGCATCCGCCCTAGCGTCCCCTTTCCTCGCCTCTTCGCCTATAAAGTCCCCCCGATGCAGAAACCCTAAAGACCCGATCAATATTCCACGAAACTGTCTCTAGCCGCCGCCACCATCGTCCCTAGAACGGGGGATATGAAGCTCTTCCCGACACCCAATCAGAGGGGAGCTCATCCCGGAGGCCTTCTTCTTCATCATGCTAGCCTCCGGTATGAAGCGTGAGTAGTTCCACCTTGGACTATGGGTCCATGTAGTAGCTAGATGGTTGTATCTCCACCTTGTGCTTTCATGTATAGATCTTGTGAGCTCCATTCATGATCAATATCTAATCTATTTGTAATCATGCATGTTGTGTTTGCAGGGATCCGATGGATATTGAGATTACTATGTCAGATTAATTAATGTTTTTGTCTTATTGATTCTATCATGTCTGTGTTGTTTGTGATCTTGCATGCTCTCTCTTTTTAGTAGCTATCTTGGCCAAGTAGTTGCTAGTGACTCCAAGAGGGGGTATTTATGCTCGATAGTGGGTTCATGCCTCTAGTTTCCAAGGGAAGTGACAGAAATCTCTTTGGTTGTAGATGTGTTGTTTCCACTAGGGATAAAACAACGGTCTCTTCTTTATGGAACAAGTGGATTGTTTACCTTACACACTTTGCTTAAAGAAGTTGTTTGTTGCTTGCAACTTAATACTGGAGGGGATTCGGATGATAACCTAAAGGTGGACTTCTAGTCATAGATGCAGTTGGATGGCGGTCTATGTATATTGTTGTATTGCCCAATCGAATCTCACAGGATCTTTGTGTCTAGTGTTGCATTGTTATGCCTTGCTTAGTCCTGTCAATTGCCCTGCTGTAATTTGTTTACCCAGCATGCCATGTTTGTTTATCTAAGAAGAACACCTGTAGTGAACTATGGAGCCCAGTCCAATATTTACCATTGATACATCTCCCACTGTTACTGTTTACTTGCTGCAAACCATCATCACCTTCCACACCATACAGTTAATCCTTTGTTACAGCAAACCGGTGAGTTTGACAACCTCACTGTTCGTTGGGGGCAAAGTCTTGAGTTTGTGTTGTGCAGGTTTACACGTTGCTTGCAATACCTTTGAGACGTTTCCTTCCTCCTAATGGTTCGATAACCTTGGTTTCTTACTGAGGGAAGACTTGTTGTTGTGCTGCTTCACACCTTGCTCTTGGGGTTTCCTGACAAAGTGCTCCACATCAACACAACACTCATCAAAGTTTTCTGGTGACGTTGTCGGGGAGGAAAGTTAAAAGGCACTCACACACGTTACCCCACGGCAATAGCAAGCCAGAAAGTTTTCTAGCGCCGTTGTCGGGGAGGCTAAGGACGTCTTCACAAGGGGAGTCCTCCTCAACCCCTCTCTTTACTTTGTTTTTAGTTTTCTTAGTTTCTTTTGCTTGGTTTTGTTTGCCTCTTTTTATCAAAAACTCCAAAAAAATAGTCTAGTTTGGTTTGCTTTCTCTTATCAAAAAACACAAAAAAATTAATTCCTGCCCTAGTTGCTACCATGTCTGGTTTTGGTCCTGTCTCTCTGACACCTATGGAAGAGATCTTTGATTTCAAGCAAAAAGGTGAAGAGAGTTTTAAAGAATCTTGGTCTATAATCTCTGCTTTACAAAAGGAAACTGAGACAAAGATGAGTCTTAGCTTGGTTATTAATAGTTTCTACCACGGTATTGCTCTTTGTTATATATATGCTTTGAATGTTGTGGCTGGGAAGTATATTTTTCTATGTACTGAGGATGAAGCTTTTAATGCCATAAAAAATTGATTATGATTTATAATACTCCTGGCAAGTTTGATTCCTCTTTCATAGATATTTTTGCTAGGTTGAACACTCTTGAGTCCAGTACTGCTACTTTGAACAGTTGCTATCACACACTTAGGGACTACCATAATTATGTTCCAATGAATTCTGAGCCTTCAAAGTGGCTTCCCACAATCAAATTCACTATAAATAGTGCAACTTTTGATGCTCGTTGTGATATCATGTCTGAATTTTGCCTTATGCCTAAAGATATTTATGAATCTTTGAGTTTTTGGGGACTTTCTAAAGGAGGAGAAGAAATATCTCTTACCAATAATGCCACTTTATTACCCATTGGAATAGCTGAAGGTGCGTTTACAAAAATCTCAGGGAAAATGGTGTCTACTGATTATCTTGTTATTGAATGTGTAGGCAAAGGACAGATTACACTTAGAAGATCCCTACTGAAACACCTTGGAGCAATAATAGATGTGGGAAAAGGCATTATGCATTTTTCTCCTTCAGTAAGCAATCATATTTTCCCTAAAGTAAAGAAGAAAGGTAAGAAAGGTAGGAGCAAGAGGGGTAATGATTCCTCATTTGAAAATACTTGATTTCTTGCTTCTTGTGCCTAACTTAAAGACGTTAAATAAAAGTACTTGTTGGGAGATAACCCAAAGGTTTCCTTGTGTCTTGGAAGTTATTACTTCAGTAATGAACTCTATTTATCCTTTTTGTTTGCTTTTTGTGCCAAGAACGACCTCTAATGAGACGGAAGTGAGATTTGGGGAGTTGTTGTCCCGAAACAGATTTCTATCCTCCACCATAAAAATTCGTGAGGAGTCTCCGTATGTCGGATTAAGCTGAACATTTACGAATAAATCCCCCAGTATGTTAGCTAACTTTTTTTAGTTCAACACTTTTTGATTTGAGCAACATAAGATTTTCGAAAAAATCGGTTTCTACCTGCTGGTCTATTTTGACAAATTTCTGCCATTATTTGCATTTGCTTCTTATTGATTCCTTTTTTAGTTCTCTTTTGGGGAATTGAGCTTTTTGAAGGAGTTGCTATAGTAGCTTGTGTTTTTAGTGAAAAGTTTTGTTGTTCTAAAGCTAAACCCAAAGGTCTATTATCTTTGAATACACTAATGTTGCTAATGAAGATTGTGTGGAGTTTTGTCTGAAGGAAAATTTTCAGGTGTAAAGAGAGAATGATGTAATGAGATGAAGAATGGACAAAAGCTCAATCTTGGGGATTCCACCCCGGTGTCACCCCAAGAAATATCCAAGAGGTCCAGGCGTTAAAGCTTGGGGATGCCCAAGGCATCCCCTTCTTCATCAATAAAAAGCTCAGGTCTTTCTAGACACTTCGTTTTTATTGTTTCATGCATTGTTGTGTTGTGCTTGGAGCGTATTAGTTTTTTTTGTTTGCTTAGTTTGTTTAGTTTGCTTGAATAAAGTAGTTTGGACCCCCGTTCACGCTGTGTTGTTTCAAATAAGTCGATTGGTGTTGGAAAGGAGTAAAAAGTTCTTACTTGAGAAGTGCAAGAGGAGCTTTCATTGACTATGACTAGGACTTTAGCATGACATGATAGGGGTTGTTCTGACCTTATGCTTAGTGATTATTGTTGTATCATGACTTGTTCCAAACAATTGGGATTGCTTAGTGTGCCTTGAAAGAATCGTGCGATGTTTTAGCATACAAAAGCATAGTATTGTGGTATTCTCCTTTGATGCTTTGTTTGGGTTGACTTGGAACATGCTCACACCATGTTATGAATATGAACAAGTCACCATAGCCTCTATGAACATTTAGTCCTTGTCTTGTAGTACCACTATATGCTTTGATTAGTAATGTTTTGTCACTCTGCATGATTATGGCCATTATTGCTCTCTTAGTTAGTTGCTCCGAGTCTTTTGCTAGCCTCCACTTTTATGAGTAAGCTCTACTCATGCTTCCAACTCCCAAGAAACCAAGTTATTCCAAAGTGTCCACTATAAACTCCTATGCATGGTGTGTTACACCATTCCAAGTATATTCTTGTTTTCAACTGTCTTCCAATTAAAAATTATTTTGTTATGTGAAAACTTAGTGATTAAAGACGTCACAAACTTGATGGCACACTTTATATTCCTTGCCCCTAATAAACTTGAACCATTGTGTCATGTATGTTGTATATGCTTGCACTTATACATTGGAAGTAGCTGAACCATGCTGTCACGGGGAACGTTTTCAACATTGCACTTGTACTTTGTACACAGTTGATATCATGCTCTTTTGTCTATGGATGTCGCCGATGTGAAATAAAGAGGGAGATTGTAAGTCCATGGAGTTATGTATTTTTTGTTAGAGAAACGCCTGGGCCACTAGCCTAAGCCATGCCTAATCATGGTGCAAACTTACAGCATCACCATAATGAGCATTCTGTGAAGCATCATCAATAAAAAGCTATGCACATAGTAAAAAAATATTGCTGAGATGCTCATTGTATGCTTGGCTTGTCATTTTGGTTATGGGTTAGCTCCTGTACCATGTGCAAGGGGTACCCCGTTGGCGGTTCTCTATGATACACATGTACTTACTATGACAAGAACTTACAGGTGACCAAAGTTGAGTAGCATGCGGTGTGATACGTCGGAAACGTATCTATAATTTTTGTTGTTCCATGCTTGTTTACTATATACTTTGCTTTGATTTGTCCACACTTTGAGGTGCTTTTCATATGTTTTCTGGTACTAACATATTAACAAGTTGCCACAGTGCCAGTTGCCTGTTTTCTGTTTTTTTTTCTTGAAAAGATAGTAAGGAAATATTCTCGGAATTGGACGGGACGAAAGCCAAAGTCAATATTTCACCGAGGAGAACACGGAGTCTAGAGGAGAGACGGAGGGGCGCCACAGGGTGGCCACACCCCCCCAGGCGCGGCCTAGCGTGGGCACATGCCTAGGCAGGGTGTGGGCCCCCTGGCCGCCTCCCAGCCTCGCCTCTTCGCCTATAAGAAGCCCCCAATACCGAAACCCTAAGTACCCGATCAATATTCCACGAAACCGTCTATAGCCGTCGCCACCATCATCCCTAGATCGGGGGGATCTGAAGCTCTTCCCGGCACCCTGTCGGAGGGGAGATCATCCCGGAGGCCTTCTTCTTCATCATGCCAGCCTCCAGTATGAAGCGTGAGTAGTTCCAACTTGGACTGCGGGTCCATGTAGTAGCTATATGGTTGTATCTCCTCCTTGTTCTTTCATGTATAGATCTTGTGAGCTCCGTTCATGATCAAGATCTAATCTATTTGTAATCATGCATGTTGTATTTGCGGGGATCCGATGGATATTGAGATTACTATGTCAGATTGATTATTGGTTTTGTCTATTTGATTCTATCATGTCTATGTTGTTTGTGATCTTGCATGCTCTCCGTTGTTAGTAGCTATCTTGGCCAAGTAGTTGCTAGTGACTCCAAGAGGGGGTATTTATGCTCGATAGTTGGTTCATGCCTCTAGTTTCCAAGGGAAGTGACAGAAATCTCTCCGGTTGTAGATGTGTTGTTGCCACTAGGGAGAAAACAACGGTATCTTGTTCATGGAACAAGTGGATTGTTTACCTTACACACTTTGCTTAAAGCAGTTGTTTGTTTCTTGCAACTTAATACTGGAGGGGGTTCGGATGATAACCCAAAGGTGGACTTCTAGTCATAGATGCAGTTGGATGGCGGTCTATGTATATTGTTGTATTGCCCAATCGAATCTCATAGGATATTTTTGTCTGGTATTGCATTGTTATGCCTTGATCAGTTCCTGTCAATTCCCCTGCTATAATTTGTTTACCCTTCATGCCATGTTTGTTTATCTAAGGAGAGCACCTCTAGTGAACTATGGACCCCGGTCCAATCTTTACCATTGACACATCTTCCACTGTTTACTTGCTGCAAACCATCATCATCTTCCACCATACAATTAATCCTTTGTTACAGCAAACTGGTGTGCTTGACAACCTCATTGTTTCGTTGGGGCAAAGTCTTGAGTTTGTGTTGTGCAGGTTTCCACGTTGCTTGCAACACCTTTGTGACGTTTCCTTCCTCCTACTGGTTCGATAACCTCGGTTTCTTACTGAGGAAAAACTTGCTGCTGTGCTGCATCACACCTTGCTCTTGGGGTTTCCCGACGAAGCGCTCCGCGTTGACGCAGCGCCATCAAGCTCTTTTCTAGCACCGTTGCCGGGGAGGCTAAGGACGTCTTCACAAGGGGAGTCCTCCTCAACCTTTCTCTTTACTTTGTTTTTAGTTTGCTTAGTTTCTTTTGCTTGGGTTTGTTTGCCTATTTTTATCAAAAACTCAAAAAAAGTTAGTTTAGTTTGGTTTGCTTTCTCTTATCAAAAACACAAAAAAATTAGTTCCTGCTCTACCTGCTGCTGTTTTTGGCTTGCTCCACTTTGCCAAAATGAACTCTGCCGAGAACACCAAGTTGTGTGACTTCACTAGCATAAACAACAATGATTTCTTTAGCACTCCTATTGCTCCACCTTCTCCTGATGCTACCTTTTATGAAATTAAGCCTGCTTTGTTGAATCTTGTGATGAGAGAGCAATTTTCTGGTGCTAGTTCTGATGATGCTACTGCCCATCTCAATAACTTTGTTGAACCTTGTTAGATGCAAAAGTATAAGGATGTATATGGAGATATTATTAAGCTCAAGTTGTTTCCTTTCTCCTTGAGAGGAAAAGCTAAAGAATGGTTGTTATCCTTGCCTAGAAATAGTATTGATTCTTGGATTAAGTGAAAAGATGCTTTTATTGGAAAGTACTACCCTACTGCTAAGATTATATCTATGAGAAGTGACATTATGAAATTTAAACAAATTGATAATTAACATGTTGCTCAAGCTTGGGAAAGAATGAAGTCTTTGGTTAAGAATTGTCCCACTCATGGACTCACTGCTTGGATGATTATCAAGACTTTTTATGCGGGTTTGAACTTCTCTTCAAGAAACCTGTTGGATTCAGCTGCTGGAGGTACCTTTATGGGCATCACTTTGGGTGCTGCGACAAAACTCCTTGATAATATGATGGTCAATTACTCTGAATGGCACACTGAGAGAGCTCCACATGGTAAGAAGGTAAATTATGTTGAAGAAACCTCCTCTTTGAGTAATAAGATTGATGTTATTATGGCTATGCTTGTTAATGAGAAAGCTCCTTTAGATCCATACAATGTTCCCTTAGCCTCCTTTGTTGCTCAAGAATAGCAAGTTGATGTAAACTTCATTAGAAACAACAATTTCAACAACAATGCCTATAGGAATAATTTTGGTGGTAACAACTATAGGACTTATCCTCCTAATAATGGCAATTCCTATGGAAACTCCTACAACAATGCTAGAAGTGCCCCCTCTGAACTTGAAGTCATGCTCAAAGAATTTATTAGTAAACAAACCGCTTTCAACAAAACTATGGAGGAAAAGTTGTTAACTATTGAGAAAAATATTTCCTCCCTGTCTAAAGCACAGTCCTCTTTGATTAATAAAATGGCTACTAAACCTGAAACCATGGAAAGTGACTTTGCTGCTACTCATGCCATACAAGTTACTATTGATGAAAATGTTAGACTGTTAGCCCAACTTCATGCTAAGTGGGAAAGGGAAGCTGAAATTGATAGAAACAATAGTGTGTGCACCATCACTAAAATGGATACCACTAAACCACAAGAAGTCCCTATTCCTCCTCCTACAATGCCTAAGCCTAATGACTCTACTACTAGTGATGCTAAGTTTGATTTTGATATAGATGGTTGCAATATTTCTGAAGTGATTCTGTTCCTGCAAAAGCTTGCTAGAAGTCCTGATGCTAGTGATATGCATGTTGCTTTCACCAAACACATTACAGATGCTCTTGTTAAGATTAATGAAGAGAAGTTAAAACACAAATCTTCTATTCCTAGGAAAGTAGAATATAGTTGGGAACCCATTATTAATGTGCAAGTGAATGACTTTGATCTCAAAGCTTCATGTGATCTTGGTTCTAGTGTCTCTATTATGCCTAGGAAGATTTATGAAATGCTTGATTTGCCACCTTTGGAAGATTGTTATTTGGATGTCCTACTTGATGATAATGCTAAGAAGAAACTCATGGGGAGTATTAATGTTTTTTTCATTATGGTTAATGAAAGGGCATGTATGCCCCCATGTGTGGTTTTGGTAATTAATGACAATCTCTGTGGACTAATGTGTAAATTGAGTTTCACTTGTAGGTTTGTCCATTGGCATCGCTTGGGCCATGTTTTGGTCTCAAGGTTGGAAGATGAAGAAATGTCCAAGGGCTTTGTGCCCATTGGAATCATGAAGAAAGAAGGAGCTTGAAGGTTGATCAAGGCATGTGCAAAGAGTTTCATCAAGATGGATCAACCTCAAGTAGGGATGAAGAAGGGCAAGCTCAAGATGTGCCATCTCTAGAAGATCTCATGCTTGAAGCTTGCCATCCTCGTGCTCATGTAATGATGAAGACAAGTTCAAAGAAGAGGTTTCCCCATGGAGTATGGGGGAGCAATTTGCAAGTCTTCATCTTCATCAAGCAAGAGCATCCAAGAAAGGTGTTCCCACTATAGAAGAACAAGACGGTCTACATCAAGTTCAAGTGGGATTCTCAAGGCAAAGGTATGTTCTTGATAGGGTTTTTCTTTTGCCGGTCTCGTATTGTTAGTTGGGAGACCGGGTTTAGGATAGATAGCCGTGCTATCAAGAGGGGATCTCAGCGGGTGTCTCGTCTGCATCGTTCGGAGAGAGCTCAAACCTTTGCATTCATAGCATCATCTTTCTTGGTTGTTAGTTGGTTCTTGTCCATGAGAGAATCTAGAGCTTGTGGTCACCATCATAACAAGCTCTAGTTCATCATCTAAGGATTTCACTTGCATATCTTATTGCAGTTTTTGATCTTGCGAGTTTTCCGGCTCCACACCTTGGGGGATACTTCACATATATGTTCATGGTATTTTCTCCCAAGGTGATACCCAATATTTTGTTGGATTCTATTCGTCGTTATCTTTCAACATTGGTTTAATCCCGTTTGGAGTTCGGATGCAAAAGTTATTGCGTTTCTGGTTTTCTAGTTTCTGGAATTTCCCTGACCGGAAGTTCCGGCTTCCCACCGGAAGTTCCGCTAGGGCATCTTTGTCGCCGAAAGTTCCGGTGGAAGTTCCGGGTCTTCTTCCGCTCATGTTCAGTAACCTTCTGTTTTGGATGTGCTATTTGGCAGAACTTCAGTCGGAATTTCAACCGGAAGTTCCGGCCAGGGACCGGAAGTTCCGCTCAGGCCTAGTTGCCGCCAAAAGTTCCGGTTGAACTTCCGCTCACGTTCAGTAACCTTCTGTTTTGAATATTTCTATTTGACGGAACTTCTGTCGGAACTTCCACCGGAAGTTTCGCTCCCACCGGAAGTTCCGGTGAACCGGCGGAAGTTTCGACCAGGATTCGCTTTTTCAGTTTCTCGCTCCGCAGTTTTTGACCGTTGGCTGTGTGCCACCGGAACTTCTGGCCTCCCACCAGAAGTTCCGGCCAGGAGTCGCGAATGCCCATAACGGGCAGATCTGGGAGCCCTTTAAAAGGGGATCCTCTTCCCCTTCGTGGGTACTAGCTTTTCTTCTTGGTTCTTGGCTTTCTCTCTCTTCTCCATTCTTAACCTTGAAGAAGCTTTCCCTCTCCCTTTCCCTTCCTATGATTCTTGCATCTTTTTGAGGGATTTGTGAGAGGAGATCTAGATCTACAATCCCCCAAGCCAAATCCCTTCTTTGTGAAGGAATCATTGGGATCTAGATCTTGGAGAGTTTTGTATTCTCCTCT
Source organism: Avena sativa (assembly GCA_916181665.1). Taxonomy (NCBI): domain Eukaryota; kingdom Viridiplantae; phylum Streptophyta; class Magnoliopsida; order Poales; family Poaceae; genus Avena; species Avena sativa. The sequence goes on from OV702296.1 coordinate 296,263,019, forward strand.
TGTGTTCTTCCTCCCTTATTCCCCCAATAGATTTTGTAGCTTTGTTGGAATTTGGGAGAGAAGGACTTGACCTTGCATTTGGTGCATAGGTTTGAGTTCTCCTCGTAGATTCGGTGAGTTCAAGCTTGTGAGCTTGTTTCTCTTGGGTTCCTTGGAACCCTAGACGGTTGTGTGGTTGGATTGTTGACCTTTTGTGGTCTTGTTGGCCTTTTGTGGCATTGTTGGCCTTTTGTGGCATTGTAGCCTTTTGTGGCTTTGTTGTTGGAGCCTCCAATTGAGTTGTGGAGTTAGCCCCAATCTTGTACGGGTTCGGTGACCGCCCTCAAGCGTCCCATAGTGGAGCGAGTGCCCGCCTTTTGTGGTGCGCACTTGGGAGAATAGGGTGAGCCTTTTGTAGCGTCGGTGAGTTACATGCTTCCGCATCCGGGGTGAGGCCTTGTGTGGCATTGGGTGAGCATCGAGCCACCACACCTCGAGGTGAGACATTTGTGGCGTTCGGAGAGCATTGCGCCATCGCACCTCTCCAACAGAGACGTAGCTTCTTTGGAAGTGAACTTCGGGAAACAAATCTTCGTCTCCGCGTCCATCGGTTATCTCTCAACCGAGCCCTTTACTTATGCCCTTTACTTATGCACTTTATATTGTGATAGCCATCATGCTTGAAGTATTTATACATTGCTATCACCTTGTTGCTTGTATTGCCTAGCATAGGATGTTGGTGCACTTAGGTGAACTCAGTGGCTAGGTTTTGTGCTCAATAAATTAAACGTTAGTTTTATTCCGCATTTACTTGTGCCTAAACCGTAATATTTTTAAAAGCCTATTCACCCCCCTCTAGGCGACTTCCTTTGTACTTTCAGTTAACAATGCTTATGTCCCTATTGATTTCTATGTTTTGGATGTTGAATACAATGCTTCTTATCCTATTACTTTGGGAAGAACTTTTCTTAGAACTGTTGGTGCCATCATTGATATGAAAGAAGGCACCATTAAATATCAATTTCCATTCAAGAAAGGTATTGAACACTTCCCTATTAGGAGAGATAAGTTGCTTTTTGCTCCTCCTTTGAAAGCAAGGTTTGATGTTAATGCTTCCTCATTTGAAAATACTTGATTTCTTGCTTCTTGTGCCTAACTTAAAGGCATTAAATAAAAGTACTTGTTGGAGATCACCCAAGAGTTTCCTTGAGTCTTGGAAGGTATTACTTTAGTAATGACATATCCTTATCCTTTTTGTTTGCTTTTTGTGCCAAGAATGACCTCTAATGAGAGGGAAGTAAGATTTGGGGAGTTGCTGTCCCGAAACAGATTTCTGTCCTCCACCATAAAAAATCGCGAGGAGTCTCTGTAAGTCAGATTTATTTGAAAATTTAGGAATATATGTTAGCTAATTTTCGTTAGTTCAACACTTTTTTATTTGAGCAATAGAAGGTTTTCGAAAAAATCGGTTTCTAGCTGCTGGTCTGTTTTGACAGATTTTTGCCATTATTTGCATTTGCTTCTTATTGATTCCTTTTTGAGTTCTATTTTGGGGAATTGAGATTTTTTCGGGAGTTTCTATAGTATCTTGTGTTTTTAATGAAAAGTCTTGTTGTTCCAAAGCTAAACCCAAAGGTCTATTATCTTTTGAGTACACTAATGTTGCTAATAAAGATTGTGTGAAGTTTTGTATGAAGGAAAATTTTCAGGTTTAGAGAAAGAATGATGTGATGAGATGAAGAATGGACAAAATCTCAAGCTTGGGGATGCCACCCCGGTGTCACCGTGATGACTCGTTGATGGGCCAGAGAACTTGTTGATGACGCTGACGTGGAGCACTTTGTTGGAAATCCCAAGAGCAAGGTGTGATGAGCACAGCAGCAAGTCTTCCCTCAGTATATACCGAGGTTATCGAACTAGAAGGAGGAAGGAAACGTCACACAGGTGTTGTAAGCAACACGGAGACCTGCACAACACAAACTCAAGACTTTGCCCCAACGAATCAGTGAGGTTGTCAAGCTCACCGGTTTGCTGTAACAAAGGATTAAACGTACCGTGTGGAAGGTAATGGTTTGCAGCAAATAAAACAAGTAACAGTGGAAGATGTATCGATGGTAAATATTGTACCGAGGTCCATAGTTCACTAGTGGTGCTCTCCTTAGATAAACAACATGGCATGAAGGGTAAACAAATTACAGGAGGGCAATTGACAGGAACTGAGCAAGGCATAACAATGCAATTACCAGTCAGAAAGATCCTATGAGATTCGTTTGGGCAATACAACAAGATACATAGACCGCCATCCAACTGCATCTATGACTAGAAGTCCACCTTCAGGTTATCATCCAAATCCCCTCCAGTATTAAGTTGCAAGCAACAGACAACTGCTTTAAGCAAAGTTAGTAAGATAAACAGTCCACATGTTCCATGAACAAGAGACCTTTGTTTTCTCCCTAGTAGCAACAACACATCTACAACCGAAGAGATTATTGTCACTTCCCTTGGAAACTGGAGGCATGAACCCACTATCGAGCATAAATACCCCCTCTTGGAGTCACTAGCAACTACTTGGCCAAGATAGCTACTAACAACGGAGAGCATGCAAGATAACAAACAACACAAACATGATAGAATCATAAAGACAAAACCATTAATCAAACCAACATAATAATCTCAATATCCATTGGATCCCCGCAAACACAACATGCATGATTACAAATAGATTAGATCTTGATCATGAATGGAGCTCACGAGATCTATACATGAAAGAACAAAGGAGGAGATACAACCATCTAGCTACTACATGCACCCATAGTCCAAGGTGGAACTACACACGCATCATACCGGAGAGAAGGCCTCCGGGATGATCTCCCCTCCAGCAGGGTGCCGGGAAAACTTCAGATCCCCCCGATCTAGGGACGATGGTGGCAACGGCTATAGACGGTTTCGTTGAGATTTGATCAAGTGCTTATGGATTCTGCATTGGAGTCTTATTATATGCGAAGGGGGAGGTCGAGGAGGTGACCAGGGGGCCAAACCCTAGCCAAGCGCAAGCCCACCCCTGGCCGTGCCTGGGGGGGGGGGGGTCTGGCTGCCCTGGCCCGCTTCCTCGTCTCCCCTCTGGACTTCTTGTTCCCCACGGAAAGTAATTGACTTTGACGTTTGTCCCATCCAATTCCGAGAATATTTCTTTACTAACTTTTCTGAAACCAAAAACAACAGAAAACAGGCATCTGGCACTGTTGCAACTTGTTAGTAGGTTAGTACCAGAAAACATGTAAAAATCACCTCAAAGTGTAGACAAGTAAAGCAAAGTAGATACTAAACAAGCATGGAGCATCAAAAATTATAGATACGTTTCCGACGTATCTACATCCCCAAGCTTAACTCCTGTTTGTCCTCGAGTAGGTAATTGATAAAAGAATAATTTTTGAGGTGACATGCACCCTCACAATAAAGATCCAACCATTTGCAAGCATTGAAAGCTGGGATCAAAGAACTCTAAACATGTGCATGAAATATGGAGTTCTAACAATAGGACATAGTAACTATGCATGCAACATGGCAAGTTACAAACAAAGATCATGAATAACATGCATTGAAAAACGTTTGTTTGTTTCACATACAGAAAACATAGCATAGTGGCAATCATCTTGTCCCTCATAGAGTAGCAAAAAGATGCATAGGACACCTTCAAAGTTCACAAGGGTGACTAGAAACAAATAGCACAAGAACAAGTAATATCACAATATGCATCAATTAATAAGCTTTGGAACACTGCACACATAATGACAACTATGCTATTTTAATGGTGCCTAAAGGTAGAAGGTGGAGACTCAATAATGGTGGAAGAAAGGACTTTTTTGTAAAGGAAGCAGGGATTAGAAGTTTCAAAAAGAGCTTCCAAAAATTATGGTACTTGTTAGCTTTCAGCCCTCATTTCCCCTATCATAAGCATCTTGAAGTGGTTAAGGTTAAAGTGTCAAAGATGGAGTATATGCTTGACGAAGTATAAGTTGGCAATCTCAAGTCCCTTAAATACGAGGGCCACACCTCATGCATACTCAACTTTGGATCCAGGTAAGTTCTTGTCATTGTAAGTATTTGCATATCATTGAGAACCGCCAACGGGTACCCCTTGCACATGGTACAAGAGATTTCCCATGACCAAAATGACAAGGAAAGCAAACAATGAGCATCTCAGCAATCTTTTTATTTACCATATGCATAGCTTTTTATTGAGGATGCTTCATAGATAGCTCACTATGGTGATGCTGCAAGTTTCCACCATGATTAGGCATGGCTTAGGCTAGCGGCCCAGGCGTTTCTCTAACATAGGATACAAACTCCATGGACTTACAAGTTCCCTCTTTATTTCACACCGGTGACGTCCATAGACAAAAGAGCATGATATCAACTGAGTAAAAAGTACAAGTGCAATGTTGAAAACGTTCCCCATGACAACACGGTTCTGCTAATTCCAACTTATAAGTGCAATCATATACAACAAAGTTGTCACAATGGTTCAAGTTTATTAGGGGCAAAGAATATAAAGTGTTCCATCAAGTTCACGAGGGCTTTAATCACTAAGTTTTCACATAATAAAATAGTTTTTAATTAGAAGATAGTTGAAAACAAGAATATACTTGGAATGGTGTAACACACCATGCATAGGAGTTTATAGTGGACACTTTGGAATAACTTGGTTTCTTGGGAGCTGGAAGCATGAGTAGAACTTACTCATACAAGTGGAGGCTAGCAAAAGACTGGGAGCAACCAACTAAGAGAGCATAATGGCCACAATCATGCAGAGCAAAAAAGCATACTAATCAAAGCAAAGAGTGGTACTACAAGTCAAGGACTAAATGATCATAGAGGCTAATGGTGACTTGTCATAGTCATAACATGGTGTGAACATGTGCCAAGTCAACCCAAGCAAAGCATCAAAGGATAATACCACAATACTATGCTTTTGCATGCTAAAACAACGCATAATTTCTTCAAGGCACACTAAGCAATTCCAATTGTTTGGAACAAGACATGCTACAGAAATAATCACTAATCATAAGGTCAAAACAACACCTAGCATGTCATGCTAAAGTCTAAGTCACAGTCAATGCAAGTTCCTCTTGCACTTCAAGCAAGAACTTACTACTCCTTTCCAACACCAAGCAACTTATTTGCAAAACAACATAGCGAGAACGGGGGTCCAAACTACTCAAGAAAACTAAACAACCAAGTAAAGAAAACAAAAACTAAGACGCTCCAAGAACAACAGAACTGTGCATGAAACAATAAAAATGAAGTGTCTAGACAGACCTGAGATTTTTATTGATGAAGAAGGGGATGCCTTGGGCATCCCCAAGCTTTTATGCTTGTACCTCTTGGATATTTATTGGGATGACACCATGGTGTCATCCCCAAGCTTGAGCTTGTGTCCATTATTCATCTCATTGCATCATTCTCTCTCTACACCTGAAATTTTTCCTTCATATAAAACTTCACACAATTTTCATTAGCAACATTAGTGTATTCAAAAGATATTAGACCTCTTGCAAAGCTTTGGAACAGCAAGGCCTTTCACTAAAAACACAAGCTACTGCAGTAACTCCTTCAAAAAGCTCAATTCACGTAAAGAGAACTCAAAAAGGAATCAATAAGAAGCAAATGCAAATAATGGCAAAAATCTGTCAAAACAGACCAGCAGGTAGAAACCAATTTTTTCGAACGTCTTCTATTGCTCAAATCAAAAAGTGTTGAACTAACGAAAGTTAGCTAACATACTGGGGGATTTATTTGTAAATTTTCAGCTCAATCCGAGTTACAGACACTCCTCACGAATTATTTTGGTGGAGGACATAAATCTGTTTCGGGACAGCAACTCCCCAAATCTTACTTCCCTCTCATTAGAGGTCATTCTTGGCACAAAAAGCAAACAAAAAGGATAAGGAGAGTTCATTACTGAAGTAATAAATTCCAAGACTCAAGGAAACTCTTGGGTTATCTTCCAACAAGTACTTTTCTTTAACGCCTTTAAGTTAGGCACAAGAAGCAAGAAGAATCAAGTATTTTCAAATGAAGAATTGCCCCTCTTGTTCTTTCCTTTATTACCTTTCTTCTTCTCTTTAGGGAAGATATGCTTGCTTACTGGAGGAGCAAAGTGCATAATGCCTTTTCCCACATCTATTACTGCTCCAAGGTGTTTCAGTAGGGATCTTCCAAGTGTAATTTATCCCTTGCCTACACATTCAATAACAAGATAATCAGTAGACACCATTTTCCCTAAGATTTTTGTAAACACACCTTCAACTATTCCAATGGGAAATATAGTGGCATTGTTGGTAAGAGAGATTTACTCTCCCCCTTCAGTAAGCTCCCAAAGACTCAAGGAATCATAAATATCTTTAGGCATGAGACAAAATTCAGACATGATATCATAGCGAGCATCAAAAAGTGTAGTATTTATAGAGACTTTGATTGTGGGAAACCACTCTGAAGGCTCAGAATTTATGGGGACATAATCATGATAAGCCCTAAGCGTGTGATAGCAACTATTCATAGCAGCAATACTAGTCTCAAGAGTGTTCAACCTAGCAAAAATATTTATGAAAGAGGAATCAGACTTGCCAAGTGTACCATAAATCATGATTAATTTCCTTATGGCATCAAAAGCTTCATCCTTAGTATATAGCAAAATATCTTTCTCAGCCATAGCATCCAGAGCATATCTAGAACAAAGAGCAATACCATGGTATAAACTATCAATAACCAAGCTAAGGCTCACCTTAGGCTCAGTTTCCCTTTGTAAAACAGAGATTCTGGACCAAGCTTCTATAAAACTTTCTTCACTTTTTTGCTTAAAACTGGAGATTTCTACCATAGGGGAAATAAAGGTTGGTCCAAAACCAGACATGGTAGCAACTTAGAGTAGGAACTAATTTTTTTGTGTTTTTGAATAAAGCAAGCAAACCAAACTAGACTAATTTTTTTGGGTTTTTTGGAAAGAGGCAAACAAAACCAAGCAAAAGAAACAAAGCAAACTAAAAACAAAGTAAAGAGAAAGGAAGTGAAGGACTCCCCTTGTGAAGACGTCCTTAGCCTCCTCGGCAACGGCGCCAGAAAACATGTTTATGACTCCTTGATGGCGCCAGATAACTTGTTGATGGCGCTGACATGGAGCACTTCGTTGGAAACCCCGAGAGCAAGGTGTGATGTGCACAACAGAAAGTCTTCCCTCAGTAGAGACCGAGGTTATCAAACCAGAAGGAGGAAGGAAATGTCACACAGGTGTTGCAAGCAACGCGGAGACCTGCACAACACAAACTCAAGACTTTGCCCAACAAATCAGTGAGGTTGTCAAGCTCACCGGTTTGCTGTAACAAAGTATTAAACGTACCGTGTGGAAGGTAATGGTTTGCAGCAAGTAAAACAAGTAACAGTGGAAGATGTATCGATGGTAAAGATTGGACCGAGGTCCATTGTTCACTAGAGATGCTCTCCTTAGATAAACAACATGGCATGAAGGGTAAACAAATTACAGCAGGGCAATTGACAGGAACTGAGCAAGGCATAACAATGCAATTACCAGTCAGAAAGATCCTATGAGATTTGTTTGGGCAATACAACAAGATACATAGACCGTCATCCAACTGCATCTATGACTAGAAGTCCACCTTTAGGTTATCATCCGAACCCCCTCCAGTATTAAGTTGCAAGCAACAGACAACTGCTTTAAGCAAAGTGTGTAAGGTAAAAAGTCCACATGTTCCATGAACAAGAGACCATTGTTTTCTCCCTAGTAGCAGCAACACATATACAACCGAAGCGATTATTGTCACTTCCCTTGGAAACTAGAGGCATGAACTCACTATCGAGCATAAATACCCCCTCTTGGAGTCACTAGCAACTACTTGGCCAAGATAGCTACTAACAACGGAGAGCATGCAAGATCACAAACAACACAGACATGATAGAATCATAAAGACAAAACCATTAATCAAACCAATATAATAATCTCAATATCCATTGGATCCCCGCAAACACAACATGCATGATTACAAATAGATTAGATCTTGATTATCAATGGAGCTCACAAGATCTATACATGAAAGCACAAAGGAGGATATACAACCATCTAACTACTACATGGACCCATAGTACACGGTGGAACTACTCACGCATCATACTGGAGAGAAGGCCTCCAGGATGATCTCCCCTCCGGCAGGGTGCCGGGAAGAACTTCAGATCACCCCGATCTAGGGACGATGGTGGCGGCGGCTACAGACGGTTTCGTGGAGATTTGATCGGGTGCTTAGGGTTTCTGCATCGGGGGCTTCTTATAGGAGAAGGGGGAGGCCGAGGAGGCGACCAGGGGGGGCCACACCCTAGCCAGGCACGGGCCCACCCCTGGCCGCGCCTGGGGGGGGGGGGGTTCTGTCTGCTCTGGACCGCTTCCTCGTCTCCCATCTGGACTTCTTGTTCCCCACGGAAAGTAATTGACTTTGACGTTTGTCCCATCCAATTCCGAGAATATTTCTTTACTAACTTTTCTAAAACCCAAAACAGCAGAAAACAGGCATCTGGCACTGTTGCAACTTGTTAGTAGGTTACTACCAGAAAACATGTAAAAAGCATCTCAAAGTGTAGACAAGTAAAGCAAAGTAGATACTAAACAAGCATGGAGCATCAAAAATTATAGATACGTTTCTGACGTATCACACCCCAAGAAATATCCAAGAGGTAAAAGCGTCAAAGCTTGGAGATGCCCAAGGCATCCCCTTCTTCATCAATAAAAAGCTCAGGTCTTTTTAGACACTTCGTTTTTATTGTTTCATGCACTGTTGTGTTGTTATTGGAGCGTCTTAGTTTTCGTTTTCTTTGCTTAGTTGTTTAGTTTGCTTGAATAAAGTAGTTTGGACCCCCGTTCTTGCTGTGTTGTTTCAAATAAGTCGATTGGTGTTGGAAAAGAGTAGGAAGTTCCTGCTTGAAAGTGCAAGAGGAGCTTGCATTGACTATGACTTAGACTTTAGCATGACATGCTAGGTGTTGTTTTGACCTTATGCTTAGTGATTATTGCTGTAGCATGTCTTGTTCCAAACAATTGGGATTGCTTAGTGTGCCTTGAAAGAATCATGCGTTGTTTTAGCACACAAAAGCATAGTATTGTGGTATTCTCCTTCGATGTTTTGTTTGGGTTGACTTGGCACATTCTCACACCATGTTATCGAAGGGTTTCGCAGCAATGTAAATCAAAAATTTCTACGGATGCGAACAGAGGGAAAGCCAAGATCTAATCTAGGAGATGCAAACAACGAGAGAGATTGGATTAGATCTTCATACCCTTGAAGATTCGCACAGCGGAACGTTCGTCGGAACGTGGGTGATGTAGTCGTACTCGCTTCTCCTCCTCGCGATCCGATCCGATCTAGCACCACAAGTGGCGGTGCCTCCGTGAGATGCACACGTGCAGCACCTCTATGTCTCCTCCTTCCTCGGACCAGCAAGTATGGTGGAGAGATGGATTGGATCTACAACACGACGGCGTGGTGTATATGGTGGAGAATTTCTGCAGCAGGGCTTCGCCTACAAACAGTCGGGAGGGAGAGAGGAGGGCAGCATGGCGGCTAGGGTTGGAGGGGAAGGTGTGGGGGGTTGGTGCGCCCCCACCCCTATTTATATAGAGGAGGGCGCAGCCCTAGCCCCTCCCCCAAGCCCAAACCGGCGGCCCCAAAGGATAAGGAGTGGGGGGCAAGGAAACCCCCCTTCTAGAAGCTCTATCTCGAGTTTAAACCCTCTTTGGCCGGCTGGGCCCTATGGGGCCTTGTGCCCCTGGCCCAATGCGGCCAGGGCACTCCCTCATAGGCCCATGCCCCCTCCCGGAAGGTGGGGCCACGTTGGTCCCCTTCCGGAAGGTTCTAGAAGCTTCCGGTACAATACCGACTAACCCGGAACAATTCCGAACTCCAAAAACTGCACTGCCTTATATGAATCTTATTCTCTGGACCACTCCGGAACCTCTCGTGATGTCCCGGATCCCATCCGAGACTCCGAACAAAAACTCATAAACCAATTATCTAATCTATCCTAGCATCGAGACACGTTAAGTGTGTGACCCTGCGGGTTCGAGAATATGCAGACATGATCTTCTATCAATAATCAACAGCGAGGTCTGGAAACCCATATTGACTCCCACACATTCATCGATGATCATATCGGATGAACCACGATGTCAGGATTCAATCAATCCCATATATATATTCCCTTCGTCTCGCGATATTTTACTTGCCCGAGATTCGATCGTCGGTACCTTCATACCTAGTTCAATCTCGTTCACAGCAAGTACTTTACTCATTCCGTAATCCAATATCACTTTGTGAGTAACTCCTTAACCACATGCTTGCAAGCGGTGTTGATATCGATTACCGAGTGGGCCCGAAGTATATCTCTCCGACTTGGGAGGGACAAATTCCATCTCGATACATACAACCCAACAGATACTTTCCGATCACCTGAGAGACACCTTTATGATCACCCTCTCATAGGATGACGTTTGATGACCTCAAAGCTTTCTTCCGATACCAGGGAGTTGTATTATCTCATGGTCTAAGGAATACAATATTTGACATAAGAAAAGCTTCGCAAAGACGAACACGATGACTCGATCTAATTACTTCGCTTAGTTTGGGTCTGTCCACCATATCATTATCCCAATGATATGATCTCATTATTAATTGACAACTCATGTCCATGGTTAGGAAACCTTAACCATCATTAATCAATGAGCTAGTCCATAGAGGCATACTAGGGACACGGCGTTGTTCACAAACCACACAAGTATTAAAGTTTCCGCTTAATACAATTCTAGCATGGAATATAAACATTATCATGAACAAGAATTATAATAATAACATCTTTATTATTGCCTCTAGGGCATAATTCCAACAGTCTCCCACTTGCACTAGAGTCAATAATCTAGTTTACATCTGGCAACAATCTCACACCCATGGCACTGAGGTGCTGATCATGTTTTACACGTGGAAGAGGTTTAGTCAATGGATCTGCGACATTCAGATCTGTATGTACTTTGCTAATCTTCAGATATCCATCTGCTATATAATCTCGGATTATATGAAACTTGCGGTTGATATGCTTGGTCTTTGGATGATATCTTGGTTCCTTAGCGAGTGCTATGGCGCCAGTGTTGTCACACAATATCTCCAGTGGGTCCAATGCACTTGGAACCACGCCAAGCTCAGTGATGAAGTTTCTGATCCAAACTCCTTCACTTGACGCTTCTGCAGCAGCCATGTATTCCGCTTCTACTGTAGAACCCACGATCACGCTTTGCTTGCAGCTTCTCCAGCTCACAGCTCCTCCATTCAAAATATACACGTATCCTGTCTGAGATTTAGAATCATCCTTGTCGGTGTCAAAACTAGCGTCGACGTAACCTTTTACGACAAGCTATTCATCACCCCCATAGACTAAGAACATTTCTTTAGTCCTATTTAGGTACTTTAGGATGTTCTTCACGCTGTCCAGTGTTCCACTCCTGGATCACTTTGATATCTGCTCGTCAAACTAAGAGCATTGGACACATCCGGTCTAGTACACAGCATGGCATACATGATGGAACCTATGGCCGAGGCATAAGGCACTTTGCTCATAGCTTCCCTATCATTTACCGTAGCTGGACACTGAGCCGTGCTCAATATCTTACCTGACAACATAGGCACTGAACCTTTCTTTGCCTTATCCATTCTGAACCTTTTCAGAACTTTGTCTAGGTATGTACTTTGGCTTAAAGCTATCAGGCGTCTTTGTCTATCTCTATAGATCTTGATGCCCAATATATAAGCAGCTTCACCTAGGTCTTCCATTGAAAAACACTTGTTCAAATAACTCTTCACATCGTTAAGCATGTTGATGTCATTTCCGATAATCAATATGTCATCCACATATAGTACCAGAAACGTCACCGAGCTCCCACTCACTTTCTTGTAGATGCAAGCTTCGTAGCAATTTGGAACAAATCCAAAGCTCTTGATCACTTGATCAAAACGAAGGTTCCAACTCCGAGATGCTTGCTTCAGTCCATAAATGGAACGTTGAAGTTTGCATACTTTATCAGCATCCTTAGGATCGACAAAACCTTCGGGTTGCATCATATACAACTCTTCATCAATGTTGCCATTGAGGAACGCAGTCTTGACATCCATCTGCCATATTTCATAATCATGAAACGCAGCAATTGCTAATAAAATCCGAATGGACTTAAACATCGCTACGGGAGAGAAAGTCTCATCGTAGTCAACTCCTTGAACTTGTCGAAAACCTTTCGCGACAAGTCGTGCTTTATAGACGGTAACATTACCATCCGCGTCCGTTTTCTTCTTGAAGATCCACTTGCACTCAACGGCCTTTCGGTCGCTAGGAGGGTCCACCAAAGTCCATACTTGGTTTTCGCTCATGGATCCCAATTCGGATTTCATGGCTTCTAGCCATTTGTCAGAGTCTGGGCTCATCATCGCTTCCTCATAGTTCGTAGGTTCACTGTCTTCTACTAACAAGACAGTCAAGACAGGGTTGCCATACCACTCAGGAGGGGCACGCAACCTTGTCGACCTGCGACGTTCAGTAGCAGCATCGTCCGAAGCTTCATGATCCTTGTCATTAGCTTCCTCTATTGTTGGTGCAGGCGGCACTGGAACAATTTCAGGTGCCGCGCTACTCTCCAATTCAAGAGAAGGTTCAATAACCTCGTCAAGCTCTACTTTCCTCCCACTCACTTCTTTCGAGAGAAACTCCTTCTCAAGAAAGGAACCGTTCTTTGCGAAAAACCCTTTGCCTTCGGTTTTGTGATAGAAGGTATACCCAATAGTTTCCTTAGGGTATCCTATGAAGACGCATTTCTCCGCTTTGGGTTCGAGCTTGTCCGGCATCAACTTCTTGACGTAAGCTTCGCATCCCCAAACTTTAAGAAATGACAACTTAGGTTTAGCACCAAACCACAGTTCATACGGTGTCGTCTCAACGGATTTAGATGGAGCCCTATTTAAAGTGAATGCAGCGGTTTCTAATGCATAACCCCAAAATGATAACGGCAAATCAGTAAGAGACATCATCGATCGGACCATATCTAATAGGGTTCGATTCTGGCGTTCAGACACACCATTGCGTTGTGGTGTTCCGGGTGGCGTGAGTTGTGAAACGATTCCACTTGCTTTAAGATGCGTGAGAAAATCATAACTCAAACATTCACCTCCACGATCGGATCGTAGAAACTTAATCTTTCTGTTACGATGGTTCTCCACTTCATTCTGAAATTCCTTGAACTTTTCAAATGTTTCAGATTTATGTTTCATTAAATAGATATACCCATATCTACTTAAGTCATCGGTAAAAGTGAGAAAATAGCGATATCCACCGCGCGTCGAAACACTCATCGGTCCGCATACATCGGTATGTATGATTTCCAACAAGTCCGTTGCTCGCTCCATCATACCGGAGAACGGGGTTTTGATCATCTTGCCCATGAGGCATGGTTCGCATGTGTCAAATGATTCAAAATCAAGAGACTCCAAAAGTCCATCAGAATGGAGTTTCTTCATGCGCTTTACACCAATATGACCTAGACGACAGTGCCACAAATAAGTAGTATTATCACTATCTACTTTGCATCTCTTAGCCTCAATGTTATGGATGTGTGTTTCATCCCTTTCGAGATTTAGAAGAAATAAACCATTCACAAGAGGTGCATGACCATAAAAGATGTTACTCATATAAATAGAACAACCATTATTCTCCGATTTAAATGAATAACCGTCTTGCAATAAACACGATCCAGAAATAATGTTCATGCTCAACGCAGGCACATAATAACATTTATTAAGGTTTAAAACTAATCCCGAAGGTAAAACTAAGGAGAGCGTGCCGACGGCCATCACATCAACTCTTGATCCGTTGCCAACGCGCATCGTCACCTCATCCCTCGCAAGCCGCCGTCTATTCCGTAGCTCCTGTTTCGAGTTACAAATATTAGCAACTGAACCGGTATCAAATAACCAGGCACTACAACAAGGGCTAGTAAGGAAAACATCAATAACATGTATATCAAATATACCTTTGATGGTGCCAGCCTTCTTGTCCGCTAAGTACTTCGGACAGTTGCGCTTCTAGTGACCCTTGTCCTTGCAATAGAAGCACTCAGTGTCTAGCTTGGGACCAGACCTGAGCTTCTTCTCAGCAGGGGCATTGCGCTTGCCTCCGCCCTTCTTGAAGGGCTTCTTTGCTCCCTTACCTTTCTTAAAGCTGGGCTTGTTGACCATCAACACATGATTATCCTTTTTGATGTCCACTTCCGCGGCCTTCAGCTTTGCAAAGAGCTCGGTGATCGTATCAGTGGAACCAATCTGATTGTGAGTCACTACAAAACTTTTGTAGCTGGGAGGGAGTGATTGCAGAACCCTGTCAATCTTGAGCTCCTCTGGAATCGTGCATTCCAGTTGCTCAAGGCGTTGAGTGTAGCCCGTCATCTTAATGGCGTGCTCACTAACGGAACTCCCTTCCTCCATCTTGCAGTTAAAGAACTTCTCAGAGATCTCATATCTCTCAGAACGGGCCTGAGTCTGAAACATGGTTTTCAACTCTTCGAGAATCTCAAAGGGCCCGGGATAGTCTTCAAAACGATTTTGAAGTTCCGGTTCCATAGCAAACAACATGGTGCTCTTAATCACACCATAATCATCTTTACGCGACTGATAGACAGCTTTCTCATCAGCCGGCGCAGTTGCAGCAGGGGGTCACCTAACGCTTTCCCAAGGACATAGTCCTTTTGTCCGCCAGATAGAATGATTCTTAGATTGCGGAACCAATTGGTGAAGTTAGACCCATTGTTTCTAAGCTTTTCCTTCTCAGCAAAAATGTTGAAGTTGAAGTTGGACTTGGCCATGTGATCTACAGTATTTGCAAGTACAATTTAGACTATGTTCATGATAAATAGTTCAACTTAATCAAATTACTAGATGAACTCCCACTAAATTCAACATCCCTCAAGTTGTTTAGTGAACACGATCCAAATTCACCACACCTAATCCGATCATCACGAGAAGAGATGTGGTTTCAATGGTGGACAACGAAGTGTCGATCATATCATTCATATGACTCATGCTTAACCTTTCGGTTCTTGTGTTCCGAGGCCATGTCTGTACATGCTAGGCTCGTCAAGTTAGACCCAAGTATTTCCGCGTGTGCAAAACTGGCTTGCACCCGTTGTATGTGAGCGTAGAGTCTATAGCACCCGATCATCACGTGATGCTTGGACACGACGAACTTTAGCAACGGTGCATACTTGGGGAGAACACAGTTTTTATCTTGATCTTTAAGTGAGGAATCATCTTATAATGCTACCGTCGCGATCTAAGCATAATAAGATACATAAAAGGATAAACATCACATGCATATAACTTTATATGACATGGTATAGCCAATCTTCGCGCAATGATCTCCATCTTGTGCATTCCGGCATGATCTCCATCACTCCACCATGATTGCCTCCACCACGAATAGCAACTACAACTATTGCTAACTACTTAGCGATAAAGTAAAGCTATTACATGGCGTATAAGAAGTTTGACTCGCAGGTCATACACAATTATAAAGACAACCACATGGCTCCTGCCGGTTGTGTACTCATCGACATGCAAGTCGTGAAACATTACAAAACATGATCATCGCATACAATATACACATCACATCTTGGGCCATACCATATCACAGAAAACACTCCCTGCAAAAACAAGTTAGACGCCTCTACTTTGTTGTTGCATGTTTTACGTGGCTTATTGGAGTAGATGCTAAGAACGATTCTTACCTACGGAAAGCCACAACGGTGATATTATGGTTGCCAAACTCCGGTGTTAATCCCATGACAACTATAGTGAGAGAAACTGACATCCACCAGCCGCATGTGTGGAACAAGCCACACGTCAAGTGCGGAGCCGGTCTCGCGAATGACGTCGCATAAGGTTGGCCTGGACCGCTTCAATCTCACTATCCCGCGTCATAAGAAGAACACAAACAAGAGGCTTGCACAGAAAACATCAACGCCCGCAACAACCATGTTGCGTTCTACTCGTGAAACACATCTACGCATAGATCTAGCTCTGATACAACTGAAGGGTTTCGCGGCATAGTAAATCAAAAGTTTCTACGGATGCGAACAGAGGGAAAGCCAAGATCTAATCTAGGAGATGCAAACAACAAGAGAGATTGGATTAGATCTTCATACCCTTGAAGATTCGCACAGCGGAACGTTCGTCAGAACGTGGGTGATGTAGTTGTACTCGCTTCTCCTCCTCGTGATCCGATCCGATCTAGCACCACAAGTGGCGGTGCCTCCGTGAGATGCAAACGTGCAGCACCTCGACGTATCCTCCTTCCTCGGACCGGCAAGTATGGTGGAGAGATGGATTGGATCTACAACACGACGGCGTGGTGTATATGGTGGAGAATTTCTGCAACAGGGCTTCGCCTACAAACAGTCGGGAGGGAGAGAGGAGGGCAGCAGGGCGGCTAGGGTTGGAGGGGAAGGTGTGGGGGGTTGGTGCGCCCCCACCCCTATTTATATAGAGGGGGGCGCAGCCCTAGCCCCTCCCCCAAGCCCAAACCGGCGGCCCCAAAGGATAAGGAGTGGGGGGCAAGGAAACCCCCCCCTTCTAGAAGCTCTATCTCGAGTTTAAACCCTCTTTGGCCGGCTGGGCCCTATGGGGCCTTGTGCCCCTGGCCCAATGCGGCCAGGGCACTCCCTCATAGGCCCATGCCCCCTCCCGGAAGGTGGGGCCATGTTGGTCCCCTTCCGGAAGGTTCTAGAAGCTTCCGGTACAATACCGACTAACCCGGAACAATTCCGAACTCCAAAAACTGCACTGCCTTATATGAATCTTATTCTCCGGACCACTCCGGAACCTCTCGTGATGTCCCGGATCCCATCCGAGACTCCGAACAAAAACTCATAAACCAATTATCCAATCTATCCTAGCGTCGAGACACGTTAAGTGTGTGACCCTGCGGGTTCGAGAATATGCAGACATGATCTTCTATCAATAATCAACAGTGGGGTTTGGAAACCCATATTGACTCCCACACATTCATCGATGATCATATCGGATGAACCACGATGTCAGGATTCAATCAATCCCATATATATATTCCCTTCGTCTCGCGATATTTTACTTGCCCGAGATTCGATCGTCGGTACCTTCATACCTAGTTCAATCTCGTTCACAGCAAGTACTTTACTCGTTCCGTAATCCAATATCACTTTGTGATTAACTCCTTAACCACATGCTTGCAAGCGGTGTTGATATCGATTACCGAGTGGGCCCGAAGTATATCTCTCCGACTTGGGAGGGACAAACTCCATCTCGATACATACAACCCAACAGATACTTTCCGATCACCTGAGAGACACCTTTATGATCACCCTCTCATAGGATGACGTTTGATGACCTCAAAGCTTTCTTCCGATACTAGGGAGTTGTATTATCTCATGGTCTAAGGAATACAATATTTGACATAAGAAAAGCTTCGCAAAGACGAACACGATGACATGATCTAATTGCTTCGCTTAGTTTGGGTCTGTCCACCATATCATTATCCCAATGATATGATCTCATTATTAATTGACAACTCATGTCCATGGTTAGGAAACCTTAACCATCATTAATCAATGAGCTAGTCCATAGAGGCATACTAGGGACACGGCGTTGTTCACAAACCACACAAGTATTAAAGTTTCCGCTTAATACAATTCTAGCATGGAATATAAACATTATCATGAACAAGAATTATAATAATAACATATTTATTATTGCCTCTAGGGCATAATTCCAACAGTTATGACTATGAACAAGTCACCATATCCTATATGATCATTTATTCCTTGACTTGTAGTACCACTATATGCTTTGATTAGTAATGTTTTGTTGCTCTGCATGATTATGACCATTATTGCTCTCTTAGTTGGTTGCTCCCAGTCTTTTGCTAGCCTCCACTTGTATGAGTAAGCTCTACTCATGCTTACAACTCCCAAGAAACCCAGTTATTCCAAAGTGTCCACTATAAACTCCTATGCATGGTGTGTTACACCATTCCAAGTATATTCCTATTTTCAGCTATCTTCCAATTAAAAAGTATTTTGTTATGTGAAAACTTAGTGATTAAAGACCTCACAAACTTGATGGCAGACTTTATATTCCTTGCCCCTAATAAACTTGAACCATTGTGTCATCTATGTTGTATATTCTTGCACTTAGACGTTGGAATTAGCAGAACTATGCTATCACGAGGACCGTTTTCAACATTGCACTTGTACTTTGTACAAGTTGATATCATGCTCTTTTGTCTATGGAAGTCACCGGTGTGAAATAAAGAGGGAGCTTGTAAGTCCATGGAGTTATGTATTTTGTGTGAGAGAAACGCCTGGGCCGCTAGCCTAAGCCATGCCTAATCATGGTGGAAACTTGCAGCATCACCATAATGAGCATTCTGTGAAGCATCCTCAATAAAAAGCTATGCACATAGTAAATAAAAAGATTGCTGAGATGCTCATTGTCTCCTTGCCCGGTTATGGGATAGCTCTTGTACCATGTGCAAGGGGTACCCCGTTGGCGGTTCTCTATAATACACATGTACTTATTATGACAAGAACTTACAGGTGACTGAAGTTGAGTAGCATGAGGTGTGGCCCTCGTATTTCAGGGACATGAGATTGCGAACTTATACTTTGTCAAGCATATACTCCATCTTTGTTCACTTTAACCTTAATCACTTCAAGATGCTTATGATAGGGGCAATAAGGTCTGAAAGCTAACAAGTACCATAATTTTTGGAAGCTCTTTTTGAAACATTGAAATCCCTACTTCCCTTTATGAAGGGACTTTCTTCCACTATTATATTGAGTCTCCACCTTCTACCATAGGCACCATTAAGAGAGCATAGTTTTCAATCTTAGTTCTATGTGCAGTGTCCCAAAACTAATTGATTGATGCATATTGTTGATATTTCTTGTTCTTGTGCTACTTGTATCTAGTCACTCTTACGAACTTTGAAGGTGTCATATGCATCTATTTGCTACTCCATGAGGGACAAGCTGAATGCCACTATGCCATGTTTTCTGTATGTGAAACAAACAGACGTTTTTTAATGCATGTTATTCATTATCTTTGTTTTTAGCCTTTCATGTTGCATGCATAGTTACTTTGTCTTATTTTTAGAACTCCATATTTCATGCACATGTTTAGAGTTCTTTGAACCCAGGTTTCAATGCTTGCAAATGGTTTGATCTTGGTTTTGATGGTGCATGTCACCTCAAAAATTATTCTTTTATCACTTACCTACTCGAGGACGAGCAGGAGTTAAGCTTGGGGATGCTTCATACGTTGGAAACATATCTATAATTTTTGTTGTACCATGCTTGTTTAGTATCTACTTTGCTTTGTCCACATTTTGAGGTGCTTTTCATATGTTTTTTGGTACTAATCTATTAACAAGTTGCCATGGTGCCAGTTGCCTGTTTTCTGCTGTTTTTGGTTCCAGAAAAGCTAGTAAGGAAATATTCTCGGAATTGGACGGGACAAAATCCAAAGTCAATATTTCACCAAGGAAAACACGGAGTCCAGAGGAGAGATGGAGGGGCCCACAGGGTGGCCACACCCCACCAAGAGGCGCGACCTAGGGTGGGCCCATGCCTGGGCAGGGTGTGGGCCCCCTGTCTACCTCCCAGCCTTGCCTCTTCGCCTATAATAAGCCCATGATACCGAAACCCTAAGTACTCGATTAATATTCCACAAAACCGTCTGTAGCCGCCGCCACCATCGTCCCTAGATTGGGGGGATCTGAAGCTCTTCCCGGCACCCTGCCGGAGGGGAGATCATCCCGGAGGCCTTCTTCTTCATCATGCCAGCTTCCGGTATGAAGCGTGAGTAGTTCCACCTTGGACTACGGGTCCATGTAGTAGCTAGATAGTTGTATCTCCTCCTCGTGCTTTCACGTATAGATCTTGCGAGCTCCATTCATGATCAAGATATAATCTATTTGTAATCATGCATGTTGTGTTTGCGGGGATTTGATGGATATTAAGATTACTATGTCAGATTGATTAATGGTTTTGTCTATTTGATTCTATCATGTCTGTGTTGTTTGTGATCTTGCATGCTCTCTGTTGTTAGTAGCTATCTTGGCCAAGTAGTTGCTAGTGACTCCAAGAGGGGTTATTTATGCTCGATAGTGGGTTCGTGCCTCTAGTTTCCAAGGGAAGTGACAAAAATCTCTTTGGTTGTAGATGTGTTATTGCCACTAGGGAAAAACAACGGTCTCTTGTTCATGGAACAAGTGGATTGTTTACCTTACACACTTTGCTTAAAGCAATTGTCTGTTGCTTGCAACTTAATACTGGAGGGGGTTCGGATGATAACCCAAAGGTGGAATTCTAGTCATAGATGCAGTTGGATGGCGGTCTATGTATATTGTTGTATTGCCCAATCGAATCTCATAGGATCTTTTTGTCTAGTATTGCATTTTTATGCCTTGCTCAGTTCCTATCAATTGCCCTGCTGTAATTTGTTTACCCTTTATGCCATGTTTGTTTATCTAAGGAGAGCACCTCTAGTGAACTATGGACCCTGGTCCAATATTTACCATTGATACATCTTCCACTGTTTACTTGCTGCAAACCATCATCATCTTCCACCATACAGTTAATCCTTTGTTACAGCAAACCGATGAGCTTGACAGCCTCATTGTTTCGTTGGGGAAAAGTCTTAAGTTTGTGTTGGGCAGGTTTCCACGTTGCTTGCAACACCTTTGAGACGTTTCCTTACTCCTACTGGTTCAATAACCTCGGTTTCTTACTGAGGGAAAACTTGCTGCTCTGCTGCATCACACCTTGCTCTTGGGGTTTCCCGACGAAGCGCTCTGTGTTGACGCAGCGCCATCACGGTGCGACCCTCGTATTCAAGGGACATGAGATTGCCAACTTATACTTTGTCAAGAATATACTCCATATTTGTTCACTCTAACCTTAATCACTTCAAGATCTTTATGATAGGGGCAATGAGGGCTGAAAGCTAACAAGTACCATAATTTTTGGAAGCTCTTTTTGAAACTTAAAATCCCAACTTCCCTTTAAGAAGGGCCTTTCTTCCGCTATTATATTGAGTCTCCACCTTCTACCTTTAGGCACCATTAAGAGAGCATAGTTGTCATTCTTAGTTCTATGTGGAGTGTCCCAAAACTTATTGATTGATGCATATTGATGTTATTGCTTGTCCTTGTGCTACTTGTATCTAGTCACTCTTATGAACTTTGAAGGTGTCATATGCATCTATTTTCTACTCTATGAGGGACAAGCCGAATGGCACTATGCCATGTTTTCTGTATGTGAAACAAACAAACATTTTTCAATGCATGTTATTCATTATCTTTGTTTGTAGCCTTTCATGTTGCATGCATAGTTACTTTGTCCTATTGTTAGAACTCCATCTTTCATGCACATGTTTAGAGTTCTTTGATCCCAGCTTTCAATGCTTGCAAATGGTTTGATCTTGGTTTTGATGGTGCATGTCACCTAAAAAATTATTCTTTTATCACTTACCTACTCGAGGACGAGCAGGAGTTAAGCTTGGGGATGCTTGATACGTCGGAAACGTATCTATAATTTTTGATGCTCCATGCTTGTTTACTATCTACTTTGCTTTGTTTTGTCCACACTTTGAGGTGTTTTTATATGTTTTCTGGTACTAACCTATTAACAAGTTGCCACAGTGCCAGTTGCCTGTTTTCTTCTGTTTTTGGTTCCAGAAAGGCATAAAATCAATATTCTCGGAATTGGACGGGACAAAAGCCAAAGTCAATATTTTACCGTGAGCAACACGAAGCCAGAATACGAGACAGAGGAAGCTCACCAGGGGGCCACACCCCCTGGCCGCGTGGGTGTGCCTACCCTGTGCCTTGGGGGTGCAGCCACCCTGGTGCCCCCTGTCTCGCCTCTTCGCCTATAAAGTCCCCCTGATGCAGAAACCCTAAAGACCCGATCAATATTCCACGAAACCGTCTATAGCCACTGCCAACATCATCCCTAGATCGGGGGGATCTGAAGCTCTTCCTGGCACCCTGTCAGAGGGGAGATCATCCCGGAGGCCTTCTTCTTCATCATGCCAGCCTCCGGTATGAAGCGTGAGTAGTTACACCTTCGACTACGGGTCCATATAGTAGCTAGATGGTTGTATCTCCTCCTTGTGCTTTCATGTATAGATCTTGTGAGCTCCGTTCATGATCAAGATCTAATCTATTTGTAATCATGCATGTTGTGTTTGCGGGGATCCAATGGATATTGAGATTACTATGTCAGATGGATTAATGGTTTTCTATTATTGATTCTATCATGTATGTGTTGTTTGTGATCTTGCATGCTCTCCGTTGTTAGTAGCTATCTTGGCCAAGTAGTTGGTAGTGACTCCAAGAGGGGGTATTTATGCTCGATAGTGGGTTTATGCCTCTACTTAATCAAGGGAAGTGACAGAAATCTCTACGGTTGTAGATGTGATGTGGCCACTAGGGAGAAAACAATGGTCTCTTATTCATGGAACAAGTGGATTGTTTACCTTACACACTTTGCTTAAAGCAGTTGTCTGTTGCTTGCAACTTAATACTGGAGGGGGTTCGGATGATAACCCAAAGGTGGACTTCTAGTCATAGATGCAGTTGGATGGCGGTCTATGTATATTGTTGTATTTCCCAATCGAATCTCATAGGGTCTTTTTGTCTAGTATTGCATTGTTATGCCTTGCTCAGTCCTGTCAATTGCCCTGTTGTAATTTGTTTACCTAGCATGCCATGTTTGTTTATCTAAGGAGAACACCTATAGTGAACTATGGACCCCGGTCCAATCTTTACCATTGATACATCTTCCACCGATATTGTTTACTTGCTGCAAACCATCATCACCTTCCACACCATACAGTTAATCCTTTGTTACAGCAACCAGTGAGATTGACAACCTCACTGTTCGTTGGGGCAAAGTCTTGAGTTTGTGTTGTGCAGGTTTCCACGTTGCTTGCTGTTGGAGATATGCCCTAGAGGCAATAATAAAAGTGGTTATTATTATATCTTTGTGTTTATGATAAATGTTTACATTCATGCTATAAGAGTATTATCCGGAAACATTAATACTTGTGTGATTTGTAAACTAAATTAGAGTCCCTGGTAAAGCCTCTTTGTAATACTAGCTTGTTGGTTAATAAGATGATCGTGGTTTCCCGATCATGAACATTGAGATGTTATTAACAACAAGATCATATCATTAGGAGAATGGTATGATGGACATACTCCTATAGATAAGCGTAGCATAAAGATCAATTCATTTCAATAGTTCGTTTGCTATAAGCTTTCTGATAGATAGTAACCTAATTCCTTCGACCATGAGATCATTCTAATCACCATCACCAGAAGGATACTTTGATGACATCAAACATCACAATGTAACTGGGTGGCTATAAAGGTGGCATTGAGTGTTCGGAAAGTATGTGTTGAGGCACATGGATCAAGAGTGGGATATGTCCATCCATATGACAGATAGATATACTATAGGCCCTCTCGGTGGAATGTCATCCAATTAGCTTGCAAGCATGTGACTGGCTCATAAGGGATCACATATCATGGGAACGAGAAAATAGTACTTAACAGTAACGAGGTTGAACAAGGTATGCAGAGATACCGACGATCAAACCTCGGATAAGTAAACTATCGCGATACAAAGGGAAATTGGTATTGTATGTAAGTGGTTCATTCAATCGCAAAGTAACCGTAGAAATATGTGGGAGCCATATGAATTTCCAGATTCCTCTATTGGTTATTGATCGGAGAAGTGTCTCGATCATGTCCGCATAATTCACGAACCGTAGGGAGACACACTTAAGGATTCGATGTTGTTTAGTAGATATGGAATGTAAGTAGGGAGACCGAATGTTGTTCGGAGTCTCGGATGGGATACGGGATATCACGAGGAGATCCGGAATGGTCCGGAGAATAAGGTTCATATAAGAAAAGTCCGATTCCGGAGTTCAGGAATGATTTCGATGTTTTCATCGGAGAGGTTCTAAAAGGGTCTAGAAGGTTCACCGGACCGGAAGGGGAATGGTTCATGAATGTGTCATGGTTAAGTGGAATGATTGGATCATGTCCTAGGTCACTTGGTTGGGCATTTGCGAGAGAGAAATAAAGCTCTAAATCGAAAGTCAAAAGGGAGGTTTGAAAAGTCAAACTGGAACAATAGTTTCCTAGTGGAAGAAGGAAAGAGTCCTTCTTTCTCTCCAACTTGGGTTTGGGGAAGGATTCAAACTCCTCTCTCCTAAGTTGCCCTCCCTCTCATAAATAGAGGGGAGGGGCTGCCCCAAAGGACCACAACCAGCCCTCCCCACCTTGCTTTGCCGCCGCCCAAGCCGCCGCCAGGATCTCTATGGTTATAGTTGGTCTCTTCTCCGATACCTGTATCACAAGGTATAGGATTTCCTATAGTTCCACCTTGAGATTCTACTCCTCATTCATACCGGTTTTGCTCAGGGTTATTTGGAATAGCTCCCGCCCATTCCTTTTGTTCAGAGATATACTTAGTCCATAGATCTTCAGATGGCTGGGGTTTATTTTGGTAGTAAGCATAATTTTCTGAGTGTGGATCATCAAATTCGGTTTCCTCATACACTTCTCTAAAGAGATGTGTTTGGGATGCCTAGCTTCTTTATCTAACTTCTATCTACGTGCCATTGCTTTATCAGGATCAGTAAAATCCTCAATGACCGTATCTAGTTCATGAACTAAGACTTGGTGAGTGTTATTGTAAGTGTTTAGCAAAGACCGATAACGATCCATATACTCTATGGCTAGAGTGGGGTCAGTTTGGACTAGAGTAGAGTGATCTAACTCATTCTCCGGGTTTTAGGTTTCATGGGGTATAATAATGTGGGTACTACCTTCTAGAGCTTGGGATTTCTGTTCTCGGATCATGGTTATAGATGCTGCTACGGCAATCTGGTATGCTGATGCCATGCACCTTGCCTCTCCTAATGGAATTTATCCC
The DNA here is from genome assembly GCA_916181665.1 of Avena sativa. Classification (NCBI taxonomy): domain Eukaryota; kingdom Viridiplantae; phylum Streptophyta; class Magnoliopsida; order Poales; family Poaceae; genus Avena; species Avena sativa. The sequence continues at coordinate 296,288,130 of OV702296.1, forward strand.
TTAAGTCCTAACTTCTTGGGTAACATGATCATGACACGGTATTTAGCTAATACCTGCCCATCATAGTAACTGTAAATCTTGACCAAAAGTCTTGATTCACAATCCAAACTCCATAGAAGTTGTCGGAGGTTATCTGTCCAATCCCCTCCATAGTCATTTAACGTCATGTTCATCACTTGAACATTCTGGGGTGGATATCGAGGTGCCATGTAGAACTGTAGATAAGAAATTATCATCAGTCACATAGAGTTAAAACTCTTGGTAGTGTTCAGGATTGCAATCATACTAAAGAATTATCGCACTAGCAACATGACAGGATTATTATCAGTTGAATATCCCTCATATCACTAGAGAACTCTTTATTATTGCAGATATGTGTCCTATAGGTTCTACCCATTTACTAGGTTTCCAACCTAAGGTCAAAGCATATGCTCTGATACCAACTGCGGTGACCCAGCATACCACTGCATGATGTAGTATACTATAGTCATAGACATAACACCGCTGAAACACCGTTCACTAGTATTACATCCCTCAGAGTGGTACAACAGAAACACAGCGGGTCCAAGACATGGCTATAGTTACAACTCGACTCTTTACAAAAGATCCAGAGAACACTCTAGTTTAAAGAGAGAGAAAGAACTTCTTACAAAGAAGAATCAAAGATAAACAAATCCAAAACTATTATACTATTAATACTGGCATTTTATCTAAGGGTTTGGCATTGTTGCTATTGCAATACACTACAAAAATAGGTTCTTTGGCTAGAGATTATATTCCTATCTAATCAGTAACTTCGTCTTCACTTGGGTTGATGTATATGTTGACTTCCTTGTCTTTGTTGAAGAGTTTGAGCTTTTGTTGATGATTCCTAGAGCATAACTTGATGTAGACATCGTCTGTATTGGCTTCAGAATCTAGCAAGGGTTAATAAGATACGTCGAGTACGAGCGTACTTAGCAAATTCACTAGAAAAGGAGTGTTTGATGCACTATATCTACAGCCATAGACTGTAGGTCGTAGGCAATGCGGGTTTTCGTAAACATTTCTTCAAAGGTTACTTTTATTCTGAAAAAACTATGTCCGTCAGCCTTCACGGGTTTACCAGAACTTTCATGGAGTTCCTTTCCCGCCGTGTTCGCAGCTCCTTCCCGGAACAGGGAGTAACAAGTTACAATTCTTACACTCTGCAGAGGTGCGTTACTTTACCCATGAGAGACCTTAGCCTTGTTGCACAACCAAGTTATGACCTTGTCCATACTTCCTTGGTATGGGGCCTAGTCTAAGATCCAAGTCAATCACTGCCTTCTCCGCGACCTCATATGTCTGCATGATCCTTCGGGGCCAGCTCACCTCCGTTAAGCCCCCTTTCGGGCAGGCTAAAACCCTGATGAGTTCCCGAAGACTCTATGACCTGGTGATGCCTGGACGAGTACCATTTAAATGGACTATATCCCTAAACACCATTCATAGATAATCTAGACACCAAAAGTGTGGGGCGTAAGGATGCCCACCCATATGTTGGATCCGCACAAGGAATCACAACGTCACGTTAAGGTCGTCTTGCCTCCATACGAGAGGAAAAGGATACAACTGACTTCTCCGTCCCATTCCAAATCTCATGGTCAACATGTAATATACGACGCAAAAATCACTGGCGACATTGGTTGTTAAGTCCTAGATAATATATTCCTTTACCACCAGAACTTTCATAGTAGGTTATTTCCTCATGGTAAACAACCTATAATCATATTATTATGAAAATAGTGTTTTCCGTCCCTTTTTCAAATACAGGTGGTGACAACACTGGATTTGTAAAATACTTTACTGAAAATAATCAAAGGACATGAGAAAGTATAAACTTGCCATTTGTGATTGCAAGATTATGCACTCACGGTCTTCGAGACAATATAAGATCCAATATATGAAATAAGCATCATTGGTCCGATAAGGACTAATGTTTAAAGAAGCAGGATGCTTTGATGCATAAATAATGTAATGCACTTTATAAATGCGAATCCCTGGAATAAGCGTTGTTCTAGGGTTTGGATACTGGAAATGATGTCTTTGAAATGTGTTGTACTTTTATATCAGTTTCACACTCGTGCTTCTTGTTAAGGCTTGTGAGTGTGTGCGAAACAACATGTATTTAACATAAAATAATGAGATACATACCAACGTGAAATATTACTCAAGATTGTTTACATTATAATTGTTTATCTTCAAATTTTATTTTACAAGTAATGGCACTAATAAGGAACTTAAGTGTTTACTATCCTAGGTAAACAAATAAGGTTTGAAATAATGTGATTGTAAGTAATTGTTATCTGTTAATTATGATGGGAGTCCTTGAATTTAATTTGTTAGGAGTTGGAAATATTATTATAAGTTTTGTTGATTGAAGTGGCAAAACGAATAAATTTTGAAGAAAAGATTCCTTTTCTAAGGTCTAAACAATCTTGGTGGTTAATCAAATGTGGTCGAGGTTGTTTGTGCTTGCTTGAACAGTTTGGACTTGAAATACTTATAACTTAATTATAACCGACCAAAGTTAACTATAAAATACATAACAAAGTCTTTAGCCTTATATTTAAAGTCTTGTAGACTAAAGTTAACTTTAAAAAAACCGAGATAGTCTTAGGTGTATTACTTATGATACTTGTATCTTGTTTAATTTATTTTGTTTCATTAAGGTTATTTAAGAATGGCATTGCTCTTATTTGAGTAGTGGTTCCTTAACTTTATAAATGTATCATAGGATTTATGTCCTTATAAGGGTATGGTTATGACTTGTGAATAAGTAAACAATATTATTTACTACTTATGAATTATCTCTGGAGTTAGTCCATTATAAAGTTGTGAGTGAAGCAATGGTAAAATATTTTATCTATTTAAGTTACCATTCTTTAAGATTTTCTATTTGTTAAAGATCCTTTGTAGAAAATAAACTACACATATGGTTAAAGGATAATTCTATAGAATTGTATTTAAGATGTGTTGGACCAATTTGATTTTATATTATAAATATTTAATACTAATACTATTTATTAGACTCAATTGGCTAATTTCTAGAATTATTAGCAATTTTTTATTTACCCTTATATGAATTATCCATTAAGGAAATGAGTTTAAATTCAAGTTATTAAGTTTTAAATGTTTATTTACCTCAAAAGTGGAATATCATATTTGTAACATGTAGGTATTATTTTTGTGATCATTTTGGTATATTACATTTATTTTTGTGATTTATAAATAATAAGATATAATTTTTATAAGGTTTATTACTTTATAAATACTTAATAAATAATAAATGTTTAATTAAGTGAATTAATAATGCATGATTGTAGTTTTAAATTGCAATTCTTATTTTTCTAAGATTTTTGGTATTTTATTTATATTTTTAATATTTACCAATATTAAAATATGAATTATCTAAGTTTTATTACTTATAAAACCTTTTTTAAATAATAATTATTTAAATTATTAACATAATAATGTTTGATAATACAACTAAGTTATAGATTTTATTTTTCTAATTTTTTTATATATTAAACATATTTTTCTCAATTATAAAACAAAAGTTATTAATTTAACAAGATTTAATCACTTTACTTTAATTTCTAGAATTTATTTGAGTTTGAATTTATATTGTTTTGTTTATTTTTAAATAGACACTGAACTTTTTATACCGCACACACATCTAGCCCTAGTCAATGTCTGGTGGGGCTCTGGCCATGTTGGATGCCACATTGGCGTGGACGAGTCCACACGCTGACCTGGTCAAAGCTGGCGCATGCATGTCGTCATGCTGACGACAGCACGGCCGCCACCGCCAGAGAATGGTCGTCGACGGCGAACCTGTGCACGCCGGTGAATGCGAGGGTGTTTGTTTGAACCGCACGGACAAGAGGTATACCTCAGTACTCGCACCACCACCAAATGGTCACCGGAGCTATGGGAACGATGGCGACTGACGGCGGTGTTACGGCGCGAGCATGCTAGGGAGCGCGATAGGAAGAAAGGAACGATGCTTGAGCATCAGTGACTCACCCTGGTTGCCGTGGTGGTGTCGGCGAAGACTGGTGTGGTCGGAGACGAGCTCTCTGACGAGGATTCCGACGAACTGTCGTAGAAAGGAACAGAAAAATTCCCCCTCTTCAGTACTCCCCTTGATGCAAGACTCCACCCAGAGGATCTACGGAGCATGGGGCACCTCCATGGCTACTTGGAAGAGAGTGGGGAGGTGCGGCACGACGACGAGGTTAGTTAGGGTTTCGGCTCTAAGGAAGAAATCGAGAGAGAGAGAGGGTTTCAGAGAGGAAAATGGGGATGAAGACGAGAAGGGACGTCGCGGTGGCAATCTTATCCCCACCCCGAGCGTCGGCGGCGAGCATCGTAGCACACGACGGCGACGGACGGCATCGGCCACTGCCACCGAGCAGCTTCCAGTAGACGAGGAAGACGACAAAGGTCGTTTTGCGGATAACCCCCTGCTATGTTTCAAGATTCCACCCGCAGTCCTCGGTCGTGTCCCACCTGTCAGTAACATCTCTAGATGAGCCAGGTTGGTTCTTGGGCCGAAGTGGGCTGCTACGGGCTGCGCGTGAGCAGTAGATTAAGAGAAAGGAAGTTGGGTCGTGGGCCAGATTTGATCTCCTTCTGTTTTTTACTGGTTCTTTCTCTTTTATATATTCTATTTTGTTTTTAGATTTGAATTTGCATCTTTGATTTGAATTTTCTTTATGGGCTTTATTTTCTAAATAATTGTAACTATATTAAAAGGTATTTACTAGCATTTTGTAAGCTTTTATTAAATAATGTTATATTTCTTTATTTTCTTTATATATATCCTTTTAATATTTTGTAAGGGCCTTTGTTATTAATTTTCCATCATGAATAGATCATGGATTTATATTATGATATTTCTTTATTTAATGATAGTATTTAACTCTAGTTAACTTATAGTTTGGAGGGAAAATTTTATATAATGATCATATATCATTATTTTATGTAGGATACACAAAGGAATTAATATGGTTAGTATTACTCCCATAAATCTAGGAAATAACAAAATATATACCTTTTATTATAACTAATATAGGAGTTAGGGTTTGAATTGTAAATACTTACCCTAGGGTTTAGGGTTCTTAATGTACCTATTTTCTTTTGTTGATGTGAGTAAAGGTTTATGACTAAACATATTGTCTTTTTGTTTGTGACCTTTAATGATATCACCCCTTGAAATAGAAAGTTACTATCTAGAATGTCTGATGGAAAAGAATTGATAAAAATAACTCCTAAACTCATATGGTTATGATAATTGGAAATGACAGAGATGTGCTTAAGTGATTTGCTATGGGGAATATTCCTATAAAGTATTGTGAAAATAAAATGATTTATTCAACAGATGAGATGGATCTTAAGCTTGATTATAGATTTAGGGTTTAGTGTTTACCAAGAATTCCTATCTTCCATAATTCAGAATTCTTGACTTCTACTTAAATAATTCCTTTCCTAGATATACTACTCCTTCATATCCATCATCATGTGCTAACATGATGAGCTTTACTACACAATAATATTCTTATCCACCTTTAATTCTTCTAAATCCATTTATAAATCCAATAAGCTTGACACTAAAAACCTTTCCTAATCCTCTTATATCTATACTTGGTTATATCAACTACTCTCTTGCTGATAACCTCCAATCCAACAAATATTTACTTCTAACTCCATACATACCCTTCCTTAATCCTCCACCACCAACAGTATTCTAATAGATTCATTTATAATTAAATATATATCAAATCCTACTTCACCTCAAGTGTTCTCTATCTTCCAAGAGGAAAATACTAACTCTATAATTCAATGCTACACTAACATCATCCTAATCATACTATCTTATCTCTACTTAACTCCAATATCTTATACTAGAGTTCAACCATGTTTTACCCACCAATGTCACTTATACTGGATATAAGCATTCAATCTTGGTGACTAAAGCATGATCATTATAATTCTTTGATCCTTTATGATTTAGGTTTCTAATTAGCTAATCAAGGCTTCATTAATACAACATTACAGTGGTATTGAAACTATCTTCTTAATATCTCTAGTGGATTAGGAAATGTTATTCATGGACTATACCTACTTAGTCCCATAGGATTACTCTTTGGTCTCTATCTTCAATGTTCATCCTTATAATCCTATTTGTTACCATATAACTAGATCTTCCATATAACTCTTCTATTTATTCAGTAGTGAGTTAACTCCTTCAATTACTATATTGATTTGATTCCCTTCAATCACTCCCATCCTATAGATGATATCAAAACTAGCATTACTAGTTACCTCTTGTTACTATTTTCTTTATAGGCCTTAAGTGAATGCTTTGATATGGACAAGAGTTGATAGATTAATAATTAATGGTTAAGAATTGGTGAATCAGTAGTTGATTACTCAACTTTGATGAACAACAAATATGAGATTAGGGTTTAATAGAGATGGTAAGGATTGATATGGAAAGAAAGATATGTGGTGAATGGTCTTGGCTTAGTTTCCTTCCTAACTAAAGATTTAGAGTGAAGTGTTACCATGTTTCTCATGGTAGAAATAGATAAGGATTGAATAGGTCAATAGTTAGTTATTACATTCTTGTTACTTGGTATTCATGAGTTATTGTAATGAATACTAGGATGTGATCACCTAGGGATCTAATTACAATCATTAATCAATGTGTAATGGTTTAGTTTCATTGTATTTTATCTACCCTTTGATCAAATAATGTTTACCCAAATTGAGGTTTTAGCAAAGGTCATATTGAAACTTTTCGCAATCAACTTGATGATCTGTTTCAATTCCATCAAGTTAAGAGAAGCTTCAATCACTTTGACAAGTTTTGTTCAAAAGCGCAAAAATTATTCGGATTTTCTATGCATGAATACAATGCACACATCTGGGTTCAGATTATTTCTGAGCTCTAATGCTGGGATGTTACAAGTACCGAATGTGTGAGCGACTGCGGAAGCACTGCCGGAACGCAGCGCCGGAAGGATCGTCTACGCGATCTTGAGATCAGCAAGTGTACGACTATATCACCCACGAGAATCTGCTCTCGTTAACCGCTTTGGAATCTTCAGGGTGAGTACTCTAATCGACTCGTTGCTACAATCTAGTAGATAGATCTTGGCTTGTTTGTGTGCATGCAGTAGAATTTTTTTGTTTTCCATGCTACGAACCCCTACACTTGCAACACCTTTGAGACGTTTCCTTCCCTCTACTGGTTCTATAACCTTGGTTTCTTACTGAGGGAAGACTTGCTGATGTGCTGCATCACACCTTGCTCTTGGGGTTTCCTGACGAAGTGCTCCACGTCAACAAGGAGTCATCAACCGTGCTAGGCTAGAATGAAGCATCTCGAAGAGCTATGGAATAGAGGAGGTCATTGAGTTTTGTGTTGACTTTATTACTGATATTAAGTCGATTGGTGTTCCTAAATCGCGACATGAGGGGAGACTGAGTGGAAAATGCACGCTAGGAAGGAAATCAGTAATATGTAGGGACGGGCATTCTTTCACTCAAGCACACTACATAATTCTACAAAATTCCACCTAGGTAGCTTCGTATATCAAGGAACACAAGAATATTGTATGCTCCAACAACCCGGGGAAGCCTGACTCCTGGATTAGAGATGAACACATGAAGACTTTCAGCGGTTGGTTGCAAACACATCTCATAAATAAAAAAACTATTTGTGATTAGCTGTACTTGCCATCTAACCATCTTCAACTATATGGACTTTCCAAGGGTACGAGATAAATGGGAATACTTTTTACACGATCGCCCAAGATAAAAACAGCACCAACCAAAAAGTGGTGTCCTCTTTGATGCAACAAATGACAATGGGTCAAAGGACACATATTATGGTTACATAGAGGAGATATGTGAACTTGACTATGGACCTTCTTTTAAGGTCCCTTTGTTTTGGTCCAAATTGGTCAAGATAACAGGAGGCGAGGTTGAGGTAGACAAAAAGTACGGAATGACAACGATGGATCTCAACAATCATGCATACAGATATGAACCATTCGTCCTAGACAATGAAGTGGTAAGGTTTTCTATGTGAAGGACATGTCTACCAGACCGAGAAAAAGAAAGTATAAGCAAACAAATACATCATCCCACGATGAGCCAAAGTGCCACATAGTTCTTTCAGGGAAAAGAAATATCGTGGGAGTGGAGGACAAGACATACATGTCAGAAGATTATTATAAGCTTCCGAAAATTCTGCCCTTCACAGTGAAGGATGACCCAATTATCATGTTAATTGATGAAGATGCTCCATGGTTACGGCCACACGGCCATAAGCAAGCCATGCGATGTATTCTGAATTTGGCCTTTGGTGATTTTTGAGATGCAATCAATATGTACTTGTAGATCATGTATTTGCATTGGATCCATGAAGAAACATCATATTGTGAGTCTAAATATGATTTTTTTTCAAAAAATCATGAGCATTAAATCATGTACGTGTAGTTCAAACCGGGCCTACTTCCTACCGGTTCGGCAGACATTTGTCTTTTTCATCAGGGGTGGACGGAAAGGTTTGAGATCTTCTGGTTGGTATATTGTCCATGTAAGGTGGTCTTGTATTTTTGGAAAATATGGTGGCACCATTTTGAATGAGCATTTTGGTGGTTGCTTCACAAAAAACTCCGTTTGAGCGCTCAGAAAATGAAAAATGGCCTTTTCGCGCGAGGAAAAAGAAAACTTGCTGCTACAACATTGTTTTCCATACCATGATGCACATGCATGCATAATATGGTATAGTATCACAAACTACGTCCTGATTCTATCCATAACATTGGTCATTTGACCCGAAAAAGCCACGAAACCTCGAACATGATAGGTCATTTTGTAAAGGTTTTTTGAGATATAGTCAATTTACCAAGTTTGGTATTTTTCCTTGCAACTATGTCACATAATATGACACCACACGAAGGATTTACATTGTTCGGACCTTTTTTGAATTTCTTATGCCTATTTCAAAAATTTCCCGTTTCAAACTATGGTCAAAACGGCGGGCATGAAGATAGGTGATGAGCATCGCTAAAACTTGCATTAGATCCATGAAGAAACATCATATTGTGAGTCTAAATATTATTTTTACAAAAAAATCATGAGCATTAGATAATGTACCTGTAGTTCAAACCGGGCCCACTTCCTGCAGGTTCGGCAGACATTTGTCTTTTTTACCAGGGATGGACGGAAGGAAAGGTTTGAGATCTTATGGTTGGTACATTGTGCATGTAAGGTGGTCTAGTATTTTTTTTAAATATGGTGGCAGCATTTTGAATGAGCATTTTGGTGTTTGCTTCACAAAAAAACACGTTTTGGACGCTTAGAAAATAAAAAACTGCATTTTCGTGCGACAAAAAGGAAAACTTTCTCCTGCAATCTTGTTTACCATACCATGATGCGCATGCGTGCATAATATGGGCATAATATCACAAACTATGCCCTGATTCTATCCATAACATTGGTCATTTGACCCAAAAGCCAGGAAACCTCGGATATGATAGGTCATTTTGTGAAAGTTTTTTCGAGACATAATCAATTTACCAAGTTTGGTATTTTTGCTTGCAACTCTGTCACATAATATGACACCACACGAAGGATTTATATTGTTCGGACCTTCTTTGAATTTCTTATGCCCGTTTCAAAATTTCCCCGTTTCAAACTATGGTCAAAACGGCGGGCATAAAGATAGGTGATGAGCATCGCTAAAACTTGCATTGGATCAATGAAGAAACATCATATTGTGAGTCTAAATATGATTTTTTTTTTCAAAAAATCATGAGCATTAGATCATGTATCTGTAGTTCAAACCAGACCCACTTTCTGCGGAGTCGGCGGACATTTGTCTTTTTCACCGGGGGTGGAAGAAAAGGTTTGAGACCTTACAGTTGGTACATTGTCCATGTAAAGTGGTCTAGTATTTTTTGGAAAATATGGTCGCATCATTTTGAATGAGTATTTTGGCGGTTGCTTCATAAAAAACCCCGTTTTGGGCGCTTAAAAAATGGAAAATGTCCTTTTCGTGCAACAAAAAGGAAAACTTCCTCGTGCAACATTGTTTTCCATACCATGATGCACATGCATGCACAATATGGGCCCGATATCACAAACTATGCCCTGATTCTATACATAACATTGGTCATTTGACCCGAAAGGAAGGAAACCGGGACTAAAGATGAACCTTTAGTCCCGGTTTTAGACACCAACTAGGACTTAAGGGGTTGCGGAAGGCTAGAGCCAGCACGAACCATGTTTAATCCCGGTTGAGGTCTCTAACCGGGACTAAAGATGAACCTTTAGTACCGATTGGAGACACCAACCGGGACTAAACATGAGTGGCGACACTATGCCAGTGAGTGACAACATTATGCCAGTGAGTGGCGACACTATTTCGGTGGGTGACGACACTAATGACGGGGGTGAGTGACGAAATTATGTTGTGAGTGTTGACACTGTGTCGTGCTGCTTAATCTCTAAATAGGCATCCTTGTGAAATTATCAACTGCAAACAAGATGGTGTGTGAGAGAATGGACAACACTATGGCCAGTTTGAGGGAGATGCCTAAGGATCCCGTCCTGAGACATCTCCAACAAGCTGGCGATAAATGCACTCCCTAATATGTGAAATTAGTTAGCTCCCAGGCTTATTACTCTAGTTAGAGAAGTTATAAACCGCAAGATGGTGTGCAAGAACAGGGACAACACTACGGCCACCAAGGACTAATTTGTGTGGATACTTCGTATGTGAGTACATTCGCTTAGAGGTCAGTGAGCGGGACAGAGCGACATTTATAGATGTACGTGAACAATATATTTACAAATTATGTTGAGTGTCATTCATAATATTTGTTATGACGATTGATATTCATATTGATCTCCTTCTTTTATATATAGGTGGAAAAATTGCGGGAGAATCTCCAACCAAGGGAGTGCCTGGTAGCAATTCAAGAGGAATTGGCAGGATTTCTTGTTGACCATGTCATAAACCCAGAAGGAAAATACCATACCAAGGGATTCTAGTGATTTAATAATCTCCATGTAATCGAATAGACGGGTTGTGATATCCATGTAATCAAATTGTATATATATGTAATCGAATTGTATCTATATAATTATGGCAATGTTGTGTGTAATGGGTTCCTTTGTTGCATGTCACTTACGCCAAACGCAACCCTCCTCTACCGATCCTCCTACCATGGCATACCTCCCATTTGGATGCCGCGGTAGAACCCCCCCCCCATTCGGCTGCCGCGGCAGAAATCGGCCCCAAAATTTTTGCCGTGACAGAAACCGTCATCGGTTGCCATGACAGCCGAATTTGTAAAATGTTGTTGTGGTAGAGAATGTCTAGTCCCGGTTCGTGATACGAACCGGGGATAAAGATCATCCACCCCGCGCTCTGCTACGCGGCCATGTGCAGAGCCTCTAGTCCCGGTTTGTAACTGACCCGGGACTAAAGGTTGGGACCTCTAGTCCCGATTCCGTAGTCCCGGTTGCAAAACTGGGACTAGAGGTTGTCTAGAACCGGAACTAGAGCCCCGTTCTCCACTAGTGACCCCTATACACGATTGGGTGGAGCTTTTGCCGTCATTCCGGCTTGGCATGGCAACCGGAGAGACGACTCGACAAAGAGGTAGCAGTAGTCTTCACGGGAACATCGCCGATGCTGCCACCGATGACCAGCGATGAGTGAGCCGCCTACAACTAACCGACTAGGGAAGAGAACTTGATGGGGGGATGGTGGTTTTGGTTTCGACGGTGAGCGAGATGGGAGTGTTTCTGTAACAACCGCGGTTCTGAAAAGACCGAGGCCTCTATGTGACATGCCAATCCCTGGATCGGTTCATTGGCCCACAATAGAGTAAGATGAATAACATAGCAAATATCCGTGTATCATGAATAACGAAGATCCAGAGTACCATTATTACAATAAAAGCTTAGCCCAAAGCTAGCTCAAATTATTCAGGTAGCAACATAAATAAAGTAAACCCTCCATTCTTCAAATTGCCCACAAGTGAACAAGTGCCGAGTGGAGTACCGTGGCCTATATCGATTACTCAGAATCGGAATAACCCGCAACATGAAACGTAGCAGCCCCGAAGGGTCAATACATGGAATGTATGTCAAGTAAAGCTAGTAAAGGAGACAATAGTACTAACATCTACATGCATATTTGGCAAGTGGAGCTGTCTCTGGCTTGCATTTGCAAATACCTTTGTCCTACTTTCATAAATAGTTTTTGATTTCCTTTGAAAAGATCCCAATTTAGTTAACCCAACAATATTGAAACAATTATGAAATTTGAATGAGCGATAAACATGTCATGGAATCAATATCAAGCAACTCAGTTGTCCATAACTGGGGACGCGGCTAATTGATTAGATTATACACCCTGCAGGGGTTAGTACACTTTACCCATGTGACTTGGCCAGCCCAGCTCGTACCATCACTCTCATTTTGGGTGATGATAGGGAGAAGTCCAAGAAGAGACTGTTCGGGAAGTAGCTCCCCAATCCCGACGCGCACCGGTCCAACCTACCAAAATTCTACATCTCTGGATACGCGGGTTCGGGTTACCACAACCTACTAAGTCCAACCAACCGCCCATTCCATTATTGGCACATGGTTGTACACGTAAGCTACACAATAAAGAAGCCAATCATTCTTTCTTGATACCTGGGTGCCTTTCCGCAATGAAACCACCAAAAATTATCAATCCCATCACACCCAGGAGATTCATTGATTAAGTTGTTTTAGTTTTTGCAAAACAACTCATTTAGAAACAACTTTTAGTGATGTAACCCAGCCCTTGTTCATCATAGCATGGCTAAGCACATCTACCAACGGTGGTTCATCTACAAGGAAAGCCCTACCACATAATAGGTCATAGCATAGCGATAGTATCATCCTACACATGCATCTACAAAATACACGACAATGCATTGAAAATAGTAGGACGATATCATGAACAAAGTAGCATCTACTTGCCTTGGTTGTAGCGGTCGGAAGAACAATCCACACACGAGCAAGCGTTGCACTCGTCACAATCTACACGATACAATTGCAATCATAAACAAACAATCCACAAGCATATGCAACAAATATGATGCATGAAGGTATGCAAGGCAAGTGAATTGGTGCTACAGCTGCACCACACAATCCTAATCAATAATACTACTGAATGCATGCATGGAAAATAGTTTTAGCGCTAGGAAAACTATTAAGCGAAAAGTAATGCTCAAAACTAGAGCTAGAACTCAAATAATTCACTACCGGTAGTATACTGTTTGTAAAATCTTGGGAAAATTCTACCGCAAAGGCATCGCTGATTAGAAACAGCACCAATTGGAATTACTCAAAAAGGGATTATAAAACTCCCCGAGTAATTAAAACACTGCAGAAAGCCACTAGACAGTTTCTGCAGATGTTTTCACTGTAAGCCTATCTTTTTAATTCACGATGAGATTCCCCTCGTTCCACTGAATCCAGGGACATATCATACGCGATTTTTGGAGCTACGGATCTTTTTCTACCTATTTAATACTCTGAAAAGGCCACTAACTAGTTTGATTAAACTGTACTAAACCTAGCTGCAAAAGTCTGAACCAAAGGTACAGCGAGATTCTACACGACTCACTGAATCTACACATATTTTATTTGCAATTTTTTGGCCAAGCGGTTTAATTTCTATGCAATTTACAAGTTTCTACCGAAATCTGTCAACTAAAAGGATTAACGAAATTAACCCAGTCAACTGTGTCTGTTGACTGGTCAACTCGTCTGCTGACTGGGCGCTGACTGGGCGTCTGACTAGTCAACGCCTGGGTCTGACCAGTCAACGAATGATCTGAACTGCTGATCTGAGATCTGACGGTGGTTGCAGGCTTACCGGGAACGAACGGCGAAACGGACGGCGGCAAGTTCCGGATGGTGCGGCGATCGGTTCTGGCGTCGGGGTTACCTGCGCGAGAGGGAGGCGATCAGCGCGTGGTTCAGGATAGTCATCGCGGCGCACAAAACGGCGCGCGTACGTGCGGGCGTGCGTGCGTGCATGCGGGACAGCGCGCGCGAGTGTGCGCGCGTGCGAGGCGCAGCAGCAGCAGCAGCTAGCGCAGCGCGCGCGGGGCGGCTCGGCAGCAGCAGCGCGGTAGCAGCGCGCGCAGCGCGCAGGCGGCGCAGCAGCGACACGGCGCGCGAGCAGCGGCAGCAGGCGGCGGCATCGCAGATGGCGCAGCTGGCGAGGCGCGGCTCGGCGGCGTCGCGGGCTGCAGGCGGCGTCGCGGGCTGCAGGCGGCGTCGCGGGCTGCAGGCGGCGGCTTGGCGGCGGGGTTGGCGCGCGGGTGGAGGGCGGCGAGGCGGCGGCTGTGGGGAAGAGGAGGCGTCCGGCGACGGGTACCTGCTGGCGGCGGGGAGGAGGGCGACGGCGAGCGGCGGCTCGCGCGAGGAGGCGGCGATCGCGGGGAGGGGCGATGGCGGCAGGTGCGGGCTCGGTTCCCGAGGGCGAGGCGCGGGTATCGAGGACAGGGGGTCGGCTGGGCCAGGTGGGTCCTATTTGTGGGCCCCTTGCGCGAGTTCTAAACTGATTCGGCGCAGAGTTAGACGCGGACTCGGAAATCGGTCCAAAATTCGGACAGTTTTCCGATCTTTTCATAAAACGGCCGCAACTTCTCCGTACGAGCTCCGAATCGAGCGATTCTTGCTCCTACAGTTTTGTACAGTCGAGGGGAACAATCTAGGGTCAAGGGTTGAGAGAAACCACTAGGCTACCAGGATGGTCAATGCTAGTCCTACTAAAGCCTCCCGCAGGAGCCTCGCAGCAAAATAGTATAGGGTTTTGAAAATAGCGTTTCGCCGAACCTTTTCACTCGATGGTTTTGCATGGAAAAGAATGATGCAATGATATGAATGATATGCAAGACCAAATCTAAAATTTGGGATGTGACAAGACTAACCCCCCTAAGATGAATCTCGTCCCCGAGATTCGGCGCGGCTAGCAAATATGTGTGGGTAGTCCTCTCGAATGTCATCCTCACGCTCCCAAGTGGCTTCCTCTTCGGTGTGGTGACTCCACTGCACCTTGCAAAACCTGATCGTCTTGGTACGGGTAGTCCTCTCTGTTGTTTCCAGAATCTTGACCGGTTTCTCCTCATAGGTCAACACGTTCTCAAGTTGAACCTCCTCTAGCGGTACAGTGTCTCTCAATGCTGTATCCACCATCTCCGGATGGCACTTCTTCAGCTGGGATACGTGGAACACATTATGAACAGCGGACAGAGTCTCTGGCAACTCCAACTGATAAGCAACTTCTCCTTTGCGTGCTAAGACCCGATACGGTCCAATAAATCGAGGTGCCATCTTACCCTTCATTCCAAATCTTTTGATTCCTCGAAGTGGTGACACTCTGAGGAATGCTCTATCACCTATCTCATACACCACTTCCTTGCGCTTGGCGTCTGCGTAGCTCTTCTGCCTTGATTGTGCTACCTTCAGCCTATCCCTAATCAAGGCGACCTTCTCCTCAGCGTCCTTGATCAAATCAGGTCCAAACAACTGACGTTCTCCTACTCCATCCCATAGCAATGGTGTTCGACACCGTTTTCCATACAACACATCGAACGGTGACGTCTTGATGCTGGTTTGATAGCTGTTGTTGTAGGAAAACTCGGCATACGGCAAATTCTCATCCCAACTAGAACCATGAGCCAAAGCGCAAGCTCTCAGCATGTCTTCCAAAATCTGATTCACCCTCTCGGTCTATCCATCAGTCTGCAGGTGAAACACCGTGCTAAACTCCAATCTAGTACCGAGTGACTTGTGCAGCTGGCGCCAGAAGTGTGAGGTAAATTGGGTGCCTCTATCAGATACAATACTCTTGGGAACTCCGTGTAGGCACACAATCCTGTCCATGTAAATCTTGGCTAACTTTGCACTCGTATAGGTCGTATTCACAGGTATAAAGTGGGCTACCTTGGTCAAATGGTCGACCACTACCCAAATAGAGTCATATCCTGACCTGGTCCTGGGAAATCCTGTGATAAAGTCCATTCCCACTCTATCCCACTTCCAATCCGGCACGGGCAATGGCTATAGCAGTCCTGCTGGCTTCTGGTGTTCCGCCTTCACTCGACTGCACACATCACATAGGGCAATATGCTTGGCGATGTCTCCCTTCATGTTGTTCAACCAAAATCTGCTCTTAAATCCATATACATCTTTGTGTTGCCCGGATGTATGGAGTATGGCGAGTTATGAGCCTCCTGCAGAATCAACTCCCTTATCTCCGGGTCGCTGGGCACACACAAACGATCTCCATACCACAAGGTACCATGCTCATCCTCGCGAATATCCTTTTCCCGATTCTCCTTCATCTTTTCCTTTATCTCCTCTATTTCCTTGTCTCCTACCTGAGCCTTCATGATCCTGTCCTGTAGTGTTGGTTGGACTTCCATTGTTGCCAAGTATCCTTCAGATACTACCTCCAGTCTAAGGTCCTTGAATTGCTTGCACAAATCCTCAGGCAATTCACCAATTGTCAATCCATTGGCATAAACCTTCCGGCTCAGAGCATCTGCTACTACGTTGGCCTTTCCTGGGTGGTATTGCAGATTCATATCATAGTCCTTGATAAGTTCCAACCATCTCCTTTGCCTCATGTTCAGTTCCTTCTGCGTGAATATGTACTTCAGGCTCTTGTGGTCGGTGTACACGTCACAGTGTTTTCCCATTAAATAATGCCTCCATACCTTGAGCGCATGAACCACTGACGCTAACTCCAAGTCGTGTGTGGGGTAATTCCGCTCATGGTGCTTGAGTTGTCGCGAGGCATAAGACACCACTCTCCCATCTTGCATCAGCACACTCCCAAGTCCCTGTCGAGAAGCATCACAGTACACTTGGAAATCCTTCTGAAGGTCTGGTAAGCACAGAACAGGGGCGGTCACTAGTCGACGCTTCAGTTCCTGAAAGCTAGCTTCACACACATTCGTCCATTCAAACTTCCTCTCCTTCTTCAGAAGTTCAGTCATTGGCTTAGCAATCTTGGAAAAGTTTTCAATGAACCTCCTGTAGTATCCAGCAAGTCCCAAAAAGCTTCGAATCTCTCCCGCATTCTTGGGTGCTTCCCACTCAGTTACTGCAGTCACTTTGCTTGGATCAACAGCGACTCCTTCTCCTGACACTACGTGTCCAAGAAACCCAACGGTGTTAAGCCAGAATTCACACTTGCTGAATTTGGCATACAGCTGGTGTTCCCTCAGTTTCTCCATAATCAGTCGCAGATGTTTCTCATGCTCAGCATCATCCTTGGAATATATCAGTATATCATCAATAAACACCACCACGAACTTGTCCAAATACTCCATAAATACCTTGTTCATCATGGTCATGAAATATGCCGGGGCATTCGTTAGTCCAAAAGACATAACCGTATACTCATATAAACCATACCTAGTGGTGAAGGCGGTTTTTGGTATGTCCTCCTCCCGGATCTTCAATTGGAAGTAGCCTGATCACAGATCAATCTTGCTGAACACCTTTGCTCCTTCCAGTTGATCAAACAAATTATTTATGTTCGGCAGAGGGTACTTGTTCTTGATGGTTACTTCATTCAGCGAGCGATAGTCCAATACTAATCTCTTGCTGCTGTCTTTCTTCTCCACAAACAGAACAGGTGCTCCCCATGATGACGAACTAGGCTGAATGAATCCCTTGTCCAACTGTTCTTTCAGCTGCTTCTTCAATTCCTTCAGCTCATCTACATCCATCTTATATGGTCTCTTTGCTATAGGTCCTGTTCCCGGCATCAGGTCGATAAGAAACTCTACTTCCCTGTCAGGTGGCATCCCTGGCAGCTCTTCCGGAAACACGTCAGGGTAATCCCAAATCACTGGCACAGTATCCATGCTAACCCCCTTAAGAGAATTCAACTTACACTTTCCTGGTTGTACAGCTGACTTGAATCTAATCCTCTTACCATCCGGGGTTTTGAGTGAAACAGCTCGCTGTGCACAATCTATGTGTCCCTCATGCATAGACATCCAATCCATACCCAGAATAACGTCTAAGCCCTGTGATTCCAACACTACCAGATGTGCAATGAAGTTGTGTGTTCCAATCCTCACGGTTAAGTTGCGGCATCCCGCGCTAGCTATCATATCTCCTCCAGGTGAACTCACTCTAATAGACCCTTTCATAGACTCTGTAGGTAGCTTATACTTATCCACAAATGCCCTTGATATGAATGAATGCGATGCACCAGTATCGAAAAGTATAAGTGCAGGGTGAGTGTTGATTGGAAACTTACCAATCACAAGGTCAGGCTCATCTGGGATCTCCTCCACATTCATGTGGTTCACTGTGGCCTTCTCGTTGTTGGTTGGATTCGGTCCCTTCCTCTCCGGACAGTTGTCAGCATAGTGTCCCTTCTGTTTACACTTGAAGCATGTCACCTCACTCAAATCCTTCTTCACAAAGTTGCGATCACGGTTTTGGTCATGTCCACCGTGTCCTCCAGAGTGATGAGAGTGTCCTCCCTTGTGGCTGTGGTGGCTGTTCCTATGGTTGTCATGACGATGCCCATCGCCTCCATGGTGGTGGCGGTCATGGCTCCCATGGTCACTCCCTCCATGCTTGGAGTACCCATCATATGAAGTGCGAGACTTGTGATGTGAACCAGAGTGATGATTGCTACTCTTTCTCTTGCGGCTTTCCACCTGCTTGTGTTTCCCTTCCAAGATCCTGGCCTTGTCCATAAGCTCCTGGAAAGTGGGGCAATAGACCACCAGTAGCTGCACGGAAAGCTCATCACTGAGGCCATCCAGAAATCTCTCCCTCCTTTTTGCATCAGTGTCAACATCCTCAGGTGCATAACGGGACAGGTTGTTGAACTCCTCAATGTACTCGGCCACGGTGCGATTGGTTTGGCGCAAGTTGCAGAACTCCTTCCTCTTCAGGCTCAGAACTCCTAAAGACACGTGGTTGGTCCTGAAACCTTCCTCAAACATTGCCCAAGTCACGGTATCCAGCGGGTGGGTGATCTGAAAAGTGTCCCACCAAGAAGCGGCTGGTCCCTCCAGTAAGTGAGCGGCAAACCTCACTATCTCAGCATCAGTGCATCCAACAGTTACTAGATCCTTGTTGACTGAACGCAACCAGTCGAGAGCAATCATTGGTTCAGTTGCAGTAGAAAACTTAGCTGGCCTTAACCTCAGAAATCTAGTGAGAGCATCTCCCTGAGGCTGGTTGTTTCCATTGTTGTTGTTCTGAGCTGCCATGAACTGAGTCATCACTTGGGTCAGCTGTGCCTGAGCTGCCATGATTTGCTCCAACTCAGTGGGTTGATGGCGGGGAGGCATCTGCGGTTCATCACAGGTAAGTTTAGAAAGAATCAACTACGACAATAGGATTCTATCCATGCATATGATCAATCAACAACAATCAATAGCAGACAATCTCAAGCAAGCAACACATCAACAAACAAGTGATCCAGCAACATCCCAGGAGTTATCCTAGCAGTATATACCTACTGAAATAGTTTTACAAGAGTTGGCAATGGTTAGCTAAACAGTTGATCAACTAAACAACAAAACAGCAATCTGCCAGAACAGTCCAGCAGCGTTCGCGAATTTTTCTACCTGACTTAAACTCGTCAGAAAAATAAGCTGATTTTTTCTCATACATTACAAAGAGTTTCGCACCAGCCCTATTTTTTCCAGATTTTTCCCAGTTACCAGAAAAATATGAAAAATCGTACAGTACTGCTGTATCAGCAGAAAACTGCAGCAAAAATAACACATATATTAACCAAACTTGCCATAACTCTTTCATAAAATTTTGCACAAATAATTCCTGGGATATTGGAGTACACAAATAAGCAACTAAACACTCTTAAACTAACAGCAACTAAGTTTCACATCGATCGAGAATAATCCTAACGAATTTACCTAACGAGGACTAATTGGTGGACTTCTATCTATTTCTTGAAGAGGTTGCGGTAGGTCCTTGCAGTCATGCGTTGGCACTTCGGTTCGCGGTTCAACCATGGCGGCGGAGTGTACACCTCTCCTAAATCATCACTTGAGATCTCAAACTCCACCTCTTCTGGATCCTCCTCTTCTTCTTCACTCTCTGCTGCAACTGCAACAGCTTCATCTCCTCCACCATCATCGTTTCCATCATCATCATCCTCGTCCTCATCATCATCATTGTTCCCACTGTCATCATCATTGTTGCCACCATCTCCATTGTCATGATCAGAGGGTGGATTCAGCTGCGCTTGGAGAGCGGCAATCTGGGCTGCCATAGCTTCAATAGTTTGATCCCTTTCCTGGACGGTACCTTGCAGCTGTTGTATGTTCTGGGTGTTCTCCTGCACAGTGCCATGAAGGTGAGCTATAGTTGGATCTCTGGCTATCAGGGCATTCTCCATAACTCCCACAGCTTCATGCAAGGTGTCAATTTCCTGTCCTTGGGCTGCCATAGTATTGCTGGCAAAATCTGCAATCTCCTTCACCATCATTACCTTCTCAGCTAGAGCTCCATTCTCCCTTTCCATGTCCTCTATGTGCCTCCGACGGGGCGGCATGTTGTTCCTGTCGCCCGGGGTAACCACAATGTGCCCATCTTCATCACGCCTCCCATAGTCACGGTAGGGTGAATCTGCTGGCAGTAGGTGTCGGACTTGATGGCACTGGCGAGACAGAGCTTCATGCATGGCCAAGTTGATACCAAGTCCCCAGTTGCAGTATGTCTTGGTGTAGATCAAATGCACTGGGTTTGGCAAGGCGGCATCCCTGAATATGAAGGTAGTGATCTCCCATGCATCCTCTCCATATCCATAGGTGTACAACCTTCTTCCCTTGAACATGGGCAGTGGCAATCCCAATGACTGCGAGAGCTATGCTAACTGCCTTGCAAAGGGCCTTGGTGATTCCATGGTTGCATACTCAGTCCTGACTTCTCCCATCTATCAAGTAAAAGAGGAAAGTGTGAGAATAGCATATGGTAAGAATTTACGAGGGTGAAATGCATAAGATGAAAGACAGAGTTAATATAGGCTTTAATAAATCTATGGCTTCCTAATCCAATCCTAGGTCACGATCCTACAGTCGACACATGGGCTCTGATACCATCCTGTAACAACCGCGGTTCTGAAAAGACCGAGGCCTCTATGTGACATGCCAATCCCTGGATCGGTTCATTGGCCCACAATAGAGTAAGATGAATAACATAGCAAATATCTGTGTATCATGAATAACGAAGATCCAGAGTACCATTATTACAATAAAAGCTTAGCCCAAAGCTAGCTCAAATTATTCAGGTAGCAACATAAATAAAGTAAACCCTCCATTCTTCAAATTGCCCCAAGTGAACAAGTGCCGAGTGGAGTACCGTGGCCTATATCGATTACTCAGAATCGGAATAACCTGCAACATGAAACGTAGCAGCCCCGAAGGGTCAATACATGGAATGTATGGCAAGTAAAGCTAGTAAAGGAGACAATAGTACTAACATCTACATGCATATTTGGCAAGTGGAGCTGTGTCTGGCTTGCATTTGCAAATACCTTTGTCCTACTTTCATAAACAGTTTTTGATTTTCTTTGAAAAGATCCCAATTTAGTTAACCCAACAATATTGAAACAATTATGAAATTTGAATGAGCGAGAAACATGTCATGGAATCAATATCAAGCAACTCAGTTGTCCATAACCGGGGACGCGGCTAATCGATTAGATTATACACCCTGCAGGGGTTAGTACACTTTACCCATGTGACTTGGCCAGCCCAGCTCGTACCATCACTCTCATTTTGGGTGATGATAGAGAGAAGTCCAAGAAGAGACTGTTCGGGAAGTAGCTCCCCAATCCCGACGCGCACCGGTCCAACCTACCAAAATTCTACATCTCTGGATACGCCGGTTCGGGTTACCACAACCTACTAAGTCCAACCAACCGCCCATTCCATTATTGGCACATGGTTGTACACGTAAGCTACACAATAAAGAAGCCAATCATTCTCTCTTGATACCTGGGTGCCTTTCCGCAATAAAACCACCAAAAATTATCAATCCCATCACACCCAGGAGATTCATTGATTAAGTTGTTTTAGTTTTTGCAAAACAACTCATTTAGAAACAACTTTCAGTGATGTAACCCAGCCCTCGTTCATCATATCATGGCTAAGCACATCTACCAACGGTGGTTCATCTACAAGAAAAGCCCTACCATATAATAGGTCATAGCATAGCGATAGTATTATCCTACACATGCATCTACAAAATACACGGCAATGCATTGAAAATAGTAGGACGATATCATGAACAAAGTAGCATCTACTTGCCTTGGTTGTAGCGGTCGGAAGAACAATCCACACACGAGCAAGCGTTGCACTCGTCACAATCTACACGATACAATTGCAATCATAAACAAACAATCCACAAGCATATGCAACAAATATGATGCATGAAGGTATGCAAGGCAAGTGAATTGGTGCTACAGCTGCACCACACAATCCTAATCAATAATACTACTGAATGCATGCATGGAAAATAGTTTTAGCGCTAGGAAAACTATTAAGCGAAAAGTAATGCTCAAAACTAGAGCTAGAACTCAAATAATTCACTACCGGTAGTATACTATTTGTAAAATCTTGGAAAAATTCTACCGCAAAGGCATCGCTGATTAGAAACAGCACCAACTGGAATTACTCAAAAAGGGATTATAAAACTCCCCGAGTAATTAAAACACTGCAGAAAGCCACTAGACAGTTTCTGCAGATGTTTTTACTGTAAGCCTATCTTTTTAATTCACGATGAGATTCCCCTCGTTCCACTGAATCCAGGGACATATCATACGCGATTTTTGGAGCTACGGATCTTTTTCTACGAATTTAATACTCCGAAAAGGCCACTAACTAGTTTGATTAAACTGTACTAAACCTAGCTGCAAAAGTCTGAACCAAAGGTACAACGAGATTCTACACGACTCACTGAATCTACACATATTTTATTTCCAATTTTTTGACCAAGCGGTTTAATTTCTACGCAATTTACAAGTTTCTACCGAAATCTGTCAACTAAAAGGATTAACGAAATTAACCCAGTCAACTGTGTGTGTTGACTGGTCAACTCGTCTGCTGACTGGGCGCTGACTGGGCGTCTGACTAGTCAACGCCTCGGTCTGACCAGTCAACGAACGATCTGAACCGCTGATCTGAGATCTGACGATGGCTGCAGGCTTACCGGGAACGAACGGCGAAACGGACGGCGGCAAGTTTCGGACGGTGCGGCGATCGGTTCCGGTGTCGGGGTTACCTGCGCAAGAGGGAGGCGATCAGCGCGTGGTTCAGGATAGTCATCGCGGCGCGCAAAACGGCGGGCGTACGTGCGGGCGTGCGTGCGTGCATGCGGGACAGCGCGCGCGCGAGTGTGCGCGCGTGCGAGGCGCAGCAGCAGCAGCAGCTAGCGCAGCGCGCGCTGGGCGGCTCGGCAACAGCAGCGCGGTAGCAGCGCGCGCAGCGCGCAGGCGGCGCAGCAGCGACGTGGCGCGCGAGCAGCGGCAGCAGCGCAGATGGCGCGCGGCAGGCGGCGGCAGGTGGCGCAGCTGGCGAGGCGCGGCTCGGCGGCGTCGCGGGCTGCAGGCGGCGGCTTGGCGGCGGGGTTGGCGCGCGGGTGGAGGGCGGCGAGGCGGCGGCTGCGGGGAAGAGGAGGCGGCCGGCGACGGGTACCTGCTGGTGGCGGGGAGGAGGGCGACGGCGAGCGGCGGCTCGCGCTAGGAGGCGGCGATCGCGGGGAGGGGGCGATGGCGGCGGGTGCGGGCTCGGTTCCCGAGGGCGAGGCGCGGGTATCGAGGGCGGGGGGGTCGGCCGGGCCAGGTGGGTCCTATTTGTGGGCCCCTTGCGTGAGTCCTAAACTGATTCGGCGCAGAGTTAGACGCGGACTCGAAAATCGGTCCAAAATTCGAACCGTTTTCCGATCTTTTCATAAAACGGCCGCAACTTTTCCGTACGAGCTCTGAATCGAACGATTCTTGCTCCTACGGTTTTGTACAGTCAAGGGGAACAATCTAGGGTCAAGGGTTGAGCGAAACCACTAGGCTACCAGGATGGTCAACGCTAGTCCTACTAAGCCTCCCGCAGGAGCCTCGTAGCAAAATAGTATAGGGTTTTGAAAATAGCGTTTCGCCGAACCTTTTCACTCGATGGTTTTGCATGGAAAAGAATGATGCAATAATATGAATGATATGCAAGACGAAATCTAAAATTTAGGATGTGACAGTTTCGCTAGGAGGTGAGCGAATATCTACCGCGCTCTTTTCCGCTGCTCCCGCATGCGCCATCGTCGGCCTCGCTTGTGCGGAGGAGCGTTGCTTTTGCATCACGTGGGCATACGACGAGGTTGACTCAGTGGAAATGCTTAATTTAAACGTTGTCGATGGGCCTAGCCACGGACTGCTTAATAGAACCTTCCGTAGGCTACCAAACGTATCCTAAATTCACTTGACCATCTAAAGCATCAGGTAGCATCTTGGACTTCGAAAGAGCCGAACTGGAGGAGGGAAGAATTTTCTAAGTCGCCAGTTCCTTGAAAAAATGAGTCTTTTCGTTTCACATTTATCCAAGAAAGCGGCTTCTGTCCCAAAAATTTATTTCGAGAAGCCATCTATTGCTTCGAAATGTCCGAGTCAGCGTGCAGTGTAACAGTGGAGTGTGGAGCGCCCGGACGGCACACAGCCAACGCGGATGTTTTAAGGGAAGCCGCGGCACCCCGAATGCATAGCCAATAGAACAAGTACAATCCAGCTAGCACCGATGGTGAACTGGGTGAAAGTGTACAGGAAGCACGTGCTGGCCCTCGTGGCCAAGCACGCCGGACTGCGGCAGCACGCCGTGGACGTCGACGACGCCGGCACGGTCATCAACTTCTGGCTGCCCAGGCACAAGCAGGCACAGGAAGAGAAAAAGAAGCAGATCACCAAGCACCCCGTCGTGCTTGTGCACGGCTTCGCTGGCGACGGCATCATGACTTGGTGGCTCCAGGTCGGCGCATTGTCCCGGCGCGGTTACGACGTGTATGTCCCTGACCTGATCCACTTCGGCGGCTCCACATCACCGTCGCCCGACCGCTCCGTGGGCTTCCAGGCAGGGTGCCTCGCGGCGGCGCTGCAGAAGCTCGGCGTTGCCGCCTGCGACGTGGTCGGGTTCAGCTATGGCGGCCTCGTGGCGTTCGAGATGGCGGCGGTGCACCCGGACCTGGTCCGGTCCGTCGTCGTCTCCGGCGCAGGCACCTCCTTCACGGACGCCGCGGTCGACGCCATGCTGGGGAGGTTCGGCGCCAAGACGATCACGGAGCTGATGCTGCCGGAGTCCGTCGAAGGGGTCAGGTCGCTCTTATCCATCGCCCTGCACATGAAGCTGTGGTTTCCCCGTCGCTTCCTCGAGGACTTCCTCAAGGTCAGTATGTACGTTCACCTTCTGACGAGTAGAGAATCAGAAGAAGAATCAAGCGTGTGTATGTTCACGGGTCGATGCAGGTGATGTTTACCAACCGTAAGGAGAGAGGTGAAA
This sequence comes from Avena sativa, assembly GCA_916181665.1. Classification (NCBI taxonomy): domain Eukaryota; kingdom Viridiplantae; phylum Streptophyta; class Magnoliopsida; order Poales; family Poaceae; genus Avena; species Avena sativa. The sequence continues at coordinate 296,313,770 of OV702296.1, forward strand.
TGCTTGAAGAGATGGTGATCAGGGACAAAAGGCCGACGCCTGCTTTTCACCAGGTAATCAAAACTATTGCCAATTCTTGAGTTTTTGCGAGTAGTTGCGAGTGCCTTCGTCCGCACCTACTTTCAGAACATCTATGTTGGTCTTAGAAGTGCAAGAGAAATCGAAAAGGGAAAATGTTCAGCTATCCATACTAATATACGCACACTCACAAAGTTATGTTAGTATGTACAAAATATGTTCATTTGCAAAATGTCCAAATAAAGACAATCTTGATAGGCATCATCATCACATGTCTCTGAACGATCGATTTGCATGCAGAACATATTTCTGCTATGGGGTGAACATGACAGCTTCGTCCCCATAGAGGATGCCAACAGTCTGAAAGAGTAAGTAAACCTCCAGCTGTTCCTTCAGATCATCATCATAGCTAATATGTATGGTCATGCATAGTTAGTTAGCGTTAATGATGTGCTCGATACATGCAGGGAACTGGGCAAGAAGGCGACATTACGAAGCATAAGCAAGGCGGGGCATCTAGCCCACCTGGAAAGACCTCTCATTTACAACCGCTGCCTCACGGAGTTCCTCGCTCATGTCAATGCCCAATCCTCCTGATCAACTTTGGGTCAATGAATAAACAATAAACGACTAGCCCTCCATTAGATTTCTTCATCGAAAAATACCTACTACGGAGTACCTCCATTCCGGAATGGAGGTAGTATGAATGTTTTCAATTTTGCGGGAGGGTCCATCTAAGTCAACGGTGATATAACCGATTCTGAAAAGTGCAATTTCTACCCAGTGAAAAGAAACTGCAGTTGCACTTTTCTGAATAGCTTGAGACTTGAGAAAAACATTTACTCAATTAAGATGCAATGGAAAAACTTTAGCCAAGAGCTCGTTTATCCTGCCCTTTGTGAGGACTATTTTTGGATGCAATGGAAAAACAAATCGCCATTTGTGAGGACTATATATATACACACACATTAACATGGGCATCATACATAATATGTTGGGTTCACCCAAGGATCAATCACGTCAAATAGACGAACACGACAAGCTCAAAAAAATTTAGCCAAGAGCTCGTTTATCCTGCCCTTCTCAATATCTCACGGTACAATCTAATCTATCCGTAACCTGTTGTGTTTATATACACGAACAGGCCACTTTTGTTTAGGTGGCTGATTCGTGCCGAGACTTTATTCGATCCGTAAATTGTGATAATCTGTAAACTGAGCTACGGCTGAATAATTTGAGTTAATAAATGCCCCATGTATTAGTTCAATGCAGAGAGAGGCTGGTGCACAAAGACACGAACAGGCCACGCCAAACGATTCGAAGTAAGGGCATCTCCACTGGGCTGATCCAACTCATCCGAGCGTGTCCGAATGCGTTCGAGTGGACTGACAAACAACTGCGCGGCGGCCTAGCGGTGTGACCCATCCGAACAAACGCGCGCGGACCGATCTATCCATGCATCAAATTTGGGCCTCGATTGGGTTGGCCTGGACAGCGTGCTTATCCTCGCGCGTCCTCCCTTCACCTTTGGCGCTCCCTCCCGCCGGTGGCACACAAACCACTCCACTTCTCCCTCCAAAAACCGTCTCCCAAATTTCCGCTGGTGGGAGCGGGAGGGAAGGCGATGGATCCCGCCGCCATGGCCGATGCCTACGGCATTCCCGTCCAAGAAGCACGGCCGTCCAAAGAAGCTTGGCAAGGACCTGACAGCGGAGTAGCATAAAGTTGAGTCAGGCAAGCGCGCTGGTCAGCGGGTAGCGGTGAGAGCTCAACTCGTCGCTGCCAAGCTCGAGAAGGAGCACCGGAGGGAGAACGAGCGCTTTCTCGCCGCGCTGGATAGGGTCAACACCGACAAGCTGTCAGTGAATGCCTCCAAGCACGCCATCAACATAATGAAGTAGGAGGCGCTGCCCGCCGCTTTTGGTGGCACCATCGCTTTCGATGGCGTGGTCGCTCTTCCCGGCTTGGCCATGTCCGATGCGTCCTCTACCAGCTCTTTCACTTCCACGCCTAGCGGCCGGCTACCAGGCCCGCACACACCTTCGCTTGGAGGCCACACTAGGATCGTGGCCTCGCTCTCCCAGTTCATCCATCCTCGCACGGTGTTGTCGGAGACGTTAGAGCTCGCCATTGACCTCAATCGTACTCCAACGACCATGGGCACAACCCCGGGGGCGTCGAAGAAGCGGCGCTCCATCTCTGCTGCGGACATATCGGTGCTAGTCAACCTGTTCGACGGAATGTCCGATGAGTCACCGACCGCCGACGACACGGTGTGGTCGCGACATTTATTTGCCATTGCCAATATACTGCTCCCTCCCCTTTATCATGGCCAAATTGGGTGTAGGATTTCATGGCCAACGATGCCGAGGACGTCATGCCCGACATGATCAATGAGGGTGGCGATGGCTATGCCGGCGACGAAGAGACCCAGCAAGACACTCAACAAGATGCCTACAACTTTGCGAATGAGGCATTGTTTGGAAACAATGGCACTTCCATGGGCGAGGGGAACACGGCCGAGTTGTTGGTGAAATGGATCGTATGGACACCTAGAGGGGGGTGAATAGGTGCTAACCAATTTTTAATACTTTTTTCAATTTTAGGCTTGACACAAAGTAAATTCTCTAGATATGCAACTACGAGAATTTCCCTATATGCAACCCTAACTACTAAGCACGTAAGAGAGGAGCGAGGAAACCGTAGTGGAGCACGCGGAGACATAGGGATTTGTTTTACCGCAGTTCCTTCCTTGTTAAGGGAAGTACATCTGCGTTGGAGGGGTGGGCGGTTCTAAGACCACCACGCCACAATAGGCCTCACCCTATTCTCCGATGGATCTCGCCACGAGAGGCCTGATCCACCTTCTCCACTATTGGATCCCTTCGAGGCGGGAACCGGTGCCTTTTACAACACTATCGGGGCACACACCCACAACCGAATTGGGGGCTCCCGAGATGACAACAAGCTGCCACAAGAACAAGGTTTATCAATATAAACAAAAACGAGGATCTAGATATCTGCAAGAGATACTAGATCGAAGGTTCTCCAAATGAATGGAGAGGAGTTGAATCGCTTGATTGCTGATGATGAAGATCGAGTTCTCCTCCTTTGATTCCCCAAGGGATGGGGCCTTTGGGTGGATCTCGGTGGAGCACTCTTGGATGAAGCTTTCAGATCTGATCTGGTCTTTTTTGAGATGAATCAAGAGTTCTGGCAGGAGGGGAAGGCTGGCTTAAATACCCCCTCCCCAGATCTGACCGTTGCACAACTTTGGGGGCGGATTATCCGCCCCCTGGGAAAACTCCGCCCCAAGGGCGGATTCTCCGGGGGAAACTCCGCCCCCTCTCTAGGGCTTGCGCCTTGGTGAAGCTTGGTGAAGATCTTGGGGGGCGGATAATCTGGCCCCCCTGAGGGGCGGATTGTCCAGCCTAGCCGGAAAGTCCGGCCAAAACTCCGCCCCCTCTCTGGGGCTTGCGCCTTGGCGATGAGCAGGGGGGAGGATTATCCGGCCCTCCTGAGGGGCGGATTATCCGGCGGGGCCGGAAAATCCAGCCAAAATTCCGCCCCCCTTCTGGGGCTTGCGCCTGCTTGGGCAGAGGGAGGGGCGGATTATCTGCCCCTGGTGGGGCCGGATTATCCGCCCCCACAGGCAGAGTTCTTTTCCCTTTATTCTCAAATAGAGCTGCAACACTTCAACACACATTAAATGATCCTTGGTATTGTTATCTAACACACAAAACACTAGGGATTAAGAAATGTTCTTTCAATCTCCCCCTTTTTGGTGTTAGATGACAATACTAGGATTGGCAATGAAACCGGCAAATGCCACCTTAAATAATGAAAGACGCTTCCCCTAGATGTGTGCATATTTAAGATTTGCATTTGAATACAAATACACACACTAGAGAGAACATTACTTCCATAACCAAGATAATTGGAACAGGGTGGTTTGGGAAACAAGGTCATACCACCGCGATGAGAATAAAGTCGGAGCATACATAGATAATTCCATGAATCCATAAGCCATCAAATATGCTCCATAATTCCAGAATTCCATAAGGTCCATAATAGATAAATTCAGAATTCCATGAATACCAAACATAGTGGAGTACGACATAGTCTTACATAGACAAACACAAATAGCACAAGAGTTCACGCTAGAAAAGGCACAAGCAAGCAAATAAAAACGACTAAAATCAAAAAGCTTGTGCCCGACCCTTGCAAATCCATGAGACCTAATAGAACTACTTCTCCCCCTTTGGCATCGAAACGCCAAAAAGGAAGAAGAGCGAAGCGAACGCCAAAACTGAGATGGTACTACACACCCAAATTTGCAAGAATCAAATCAATCAAAAGCCAAATTTAAGTGTGTTTTCCATAAGAACATGAGATATGCAAGAAAATCCAACGAGACCAATGAGAAACCAACTCTTCTCGAGGAAGAGGGCGGTGGCCGAAGCCACCATGTTGGAGCGCATGGCATGACACCGCGAAGATGTATCTTGAGTTCAAAACCAATGCTCATCGATGACCCACATATCACAAAATGATATTAAGGGAAATGATTTGACTTGCTTTCAGCATTATGGGGGGAGGGTTGGCCCAATCAATTAGGACCAGACTCCCCCTATGTTTATGCCCGCATCTAAACCAAATACATGAATAAGCGCAAGTGAGTGTGCAAGGGTAGTCAAGCCAAGCTCCTTGAATCTATGATATTTAGCTCATTCCTCAAATAACAAAATCTTGCTTCATCAAGAGGCTTCGTGAAAATATCAGCAAGTTGGTTCTTCGTGCTCACAAAAGATAGAGAAATATCTCCACGAGCAACATGATCCCGAATAAAGTGGTTGCGAATCTCTATATGTTTTGTTCTTGTATGTTGCACGGGATTGTAAGCAATTTTGATAGCACTTTCATTGTCGCATAAAAGAGGCACTTTGTCACAATTGACACCATATTCCTTTAAAGTTTGCCTCATCCATAACAATTGAGTACAAGCACTTGCAGCAGCAACATATTCAGCTTCGGCGGTTGAGAGTGAAATACAATTATGTTTCTTTGATGACCAACACACTAGAGACCTACCCAAGAATTGGCATGCACCAGAGGTTGATTTCCTATCATCTTTGTCACCAGCCCAATCTGAATCAGTGTAACCACATAGAGAGAAACTTGAACCCTTGGGATACCATAGCCCAAAATTTGGGGAATGAACCAAATATCGGAAGATTCACTTGACTGCCACTAAGTGGCTTTCTTTAGGAGCGGCTTGGTACCTTGCACACACTCCTACACTTAACACGATATCGGGCCTAGATGCGCAAAGGTAAAGGAGAGAGCCGATCATGGATCGGTATACCTTTTGATCCACGTCTTTACCCTTGGGATTGAGCTCAAGATGACACTTTGTTTGCATTGGGGTAGCAATGCCATTGAGATCCGTCATCTTGAACCTTTTGAGCATGTCTTGGATGTACTTAGCTTGATTAATAAAGGTTCCCTCTCTAAGTTGTTTGATCTCAAATCTAAGAAAGAACCTGAGCTCACCCATCATGGACATCTCAAACCTGTCAGTCATAAGCTTTGAAAATTCATCGTTAAAAGCTTGGTTAGTAGAGCCAAAAATAATGTCATCTACATAAAGTTGGCATACAAAAAGCTCCCCATTAACCTTCTTAGTAAAAAGAGTGGGGTCGATTTGCCCAACTTCGAATCCACGGTCTAGCAAAAGCTCTTTAAGGTGCTCATACCACGCACATGGGGCTTGTTTAAGGCCATAGAGCGCCTTATCGAGTTTGTAGACATGGTTCGGAAATTTGGGGTCCTCAAACCCCGGGGGCTGCTTGACGTATACTAACTCATGTAGAGGACCATTAAGGAAAGCGCTCTTAACATCCATTTGTTGTAATTTAAAATTATGATGGGCTGCATAGGCAAGAAGGATACGGATGGACTCAAGGCGAGCCACAGGAGCGTAGGTCTCGCCAAAATCAATTCCTTCCACTTGAGAGAATCCTTGAGCCATGAGTCGTGCTTTATTCCTCACAACAATGCCATTTTCATCTTGTTTGTTCTTGAAGATCCACTTGGTGCCGATAACATTGCGGCAATCCTTTGGTTTTTCAACGAGCTTCCAAACTTTGTTGCGTTCGAAGTTATTTAATTCTTCATGCATTGCAACAACCCAATCGGGGTCTTCAAGAGCATCAACAACTTTCTTCGGTTCAACCATGGAAATGTGAGCTTGATGATCACAGAAGCTTGCAAGCTCTCTTCTAGTGGATACCCTTCGTCGAAGATCACCAACAACCTTGTCAAGAGTGTGACCTCTTAGTTCAAGGTTCCGATCAGCACGAGCCTTGCGACGAGCCTCAATGTCCTTATTGTTTCTAGGAGGAGTGGATTCGATAGTTGTATCCTTGTCTTGATTACTGCCCTGCCCTTGATCATCCATGTCACCGTTACTGATAGAGGATTGATGCTGAACATTTTCTTCAGACCCGGATAATCCGCCCCTTGGAGGGGTCGGACTATCCGGCCTGGGAGGTGAAGTACCAGAACCATCTTCCTGAGGAAGCCTGACTGGAGTTGGAGACCCAGGGCCGGATACTCCGCCCCTGGGGGCCGGAGAATCAGGCCTGGGAGCTTCAGAGTTGTTGACTTCTCCTTCGGCTCCTCTAGAACCAGTTGGAGTGCCAGGGGTGGATTGTCCGCCCCTTGGAGGGGCGGATAGTCCGGCCTGGGACTACCAACTTGTCCAGGGGACAGATGATCTTCAGCAGATGGTGGTGTTGGTGCAGGATTGTCTCCAACAGTAGGAGATTGTTGATCTTGTGTAGATGAGGGCTCCACATGTGTGGAGCATTGTCCTTCCTGATCCGCCACAAGGGGTTCCTCAATGGGGCGGAAAAATCCCACGCCCATTCTTCTTATGGCATCTTGGGGTATTTCAACATCTGCATCACAAACATCAACTTGCCCTACAAAGGAGCCGTTATTTTCATCGAACTCCACACTACAAGATTCTACAACAATCCCAGTGAGCTTGTTGTAGACTCTATAAGTGTGGGATTCGGCACCGTAACCAACAAAAATACCTTCTAAAGCCTTGGATTCAAATTTTGACAAACGGACACCTTTAATAATAAAGAAACACTTACACCCGAATACCCTGAAGTATGAGATGTTGGGCTTGTTACCGGTAAGTATTTCATATGGAGTCTTGTCCAAGATCTTCTGAAGGTAGAGGCGGTTTGATGAGTGACAAGCAGTGGATATGGCTTCAGCCCAAAAATTATAAGGAGACTTGAATTCAGCAAGCATAGATCTTGCCATATCCATCAAAGTCCGGTTCTTCCTCTCGGCTACACCATTTTGTTGAGGGGTGTACGCAGCGGAATATTGGTGTCTAATCCCCTCTTCGCTTAGAAACTCGTTTAGAGTGTAGTTCTTGAATTCTGATCCGTTGTCACTTCTAATTGCCAAGATGGGAACATTGTGTTGACGTTGAACTTCATTGGCAAAGTCGATGACAGTTTGTTGAGTCTCACTTTTCAGCTTGAAGAAATATACCCATGTATACCTTGAGTAGTCATCGACAATGACCAAGCAATATTTCTTCCCACCAAGACTTGCATGAGAAGGAGGACCAAATAAATCCACATGAAGTAATTCCAAGATCCTCTTTGATGACACAATAGTCTTCCTCTTGTGGGGAGAGTCATGCATTTTTCCTTCAACACAAGCCCTGCAAACACGATCTTTGGCAAAAGAGACATTGTCTTTTAGTCCAAGGATGTGGCCACCCTTTTGGAGACTTTGCAAAGTTCTCATGTTGACATGGGCTAAACGGCGATGCCATAGCCAGCCCACGTCGGCCTTCCCGAATAGACACATCGGACCCGAAGTGGTTTTCCCTGAGAAGTCCACCACATACAGGTCATTTTCGACGTATCCAACGACAACGACCTTTAGAGACTTGCTCCATAAGAGTACCACCAAATCATCATCGATAAAAACAGCAAAACCCATCTTGCCAAGGGCACGAACAGAAAGAAGATTGTAGCCAAGGGTCTCAACAAGCATGACGTCCACGAGAGAGATATCGTGGGCAACCACAACCTTGCCAAGACCCAATACCTGAGATTTAGACTTATCACCATAGGATACTGTGATATTATCATGATTTGGACGTATCTCCGTGATGATCTCCTTGCTTCCGGTCATATGACTAGTGCAGCCACTATCCAGCACCCATTTCGACCCACCGGAAGCATAGCCATGCAAGAAAATTACTTCTTGGTTTTAGGTACCCATTTTTCAATGGGTCCTTTCATGTTAGTAAAAAGGGTCTTTGGGACCCAAATCGACCAAGCAATATATTCATCAAAAGGACCAACATAATAAGCATAAACATCGCCATAGTCATCACAAAAGAGTTCATAATTCCGATTGTGGGACCCTGCAAAACCAATATCATTAGTCTTGTCTTTTGTGACAACTTTCTCAGCAGTGCTTGTCTTTAGTTGCACATTCTTGGTCTTGTTTTTCTTGGTCTTCTTCTTCTTGGACTTGGTGACATACCCAAGTCCCTCTTTACTATGATTTGACCTTTGCTTTCCAAGGACTTTGTCAAGCACACCTTTGTCCTTGGTAGTGATGTCCTTGATCACTTCTTTTTCCACATTATCATTTTCTTTGTTACTATATGTTGAGTTTGACGAGCTAGGAGTATCATATTTGGCCAATCGACTTTGAAGCTGATCATGTGACTCGTTGAGAATAGAGAACTCGTTTTTCAACGCCTTGTGAGCATTGTCAAGTTTCTCCAATTCCTCGGAGAGTCTATCATGAGCAGCCCCAAAGTCAATCCTTTCCTTCTTTAACTTCTTTGCCTTGGTGACAGCATTGTCATGTTCCTTAACGAGTTTAGTCACAGTTTCTTCATGTGACTCTTCCATAGACTCAAGTCTCTCTTCAAGAGAGACCCGAGCTTCTTCTTCTTATTCAAGAGCATTTTTTAGAGATGCAATTTCCATTGCATCCTCCCTTTCAATTCTGCCCTTTTCTTCGAGAAGTGCTTTGTTTTGGGCCAGCTGATCCATGAGAGCCTCAAATCGAACTTTGTGCTCACCTTGCAAGTTAGTGTAGAAATAATCCAAAGCAATAATCTCTTCTTTAACCTTAAGACTAGTAGGATCATCCATGTCTATCATAGTCTTTGAAAAAGAAGAGTTAGAAGTTACCTCGGAGCTTCGTGCCATGAGGCAAGTAGCATTCTTGTTGATGATGTTCTCGTTCGGAGAGTTGAAGAGAGATGTTGATGTAGATGTGGTGGCTATAGCAGCCACCTCTTGAGAGTTATCATCCTCGTCCTCATCTTCACTCCCCGATGAATATTCTTCTTGAGCCACTAGAACAATCTTTGGTTGTTTCTTGAACGGAACATTCTTCTTAACAAACTGTTTCTTACGTGGAGCTTTTGATTTGTCCTTGAAAATGAGTCTTCCTCCATTATCCTCTCTACTTTGATATGGACACTCAGCTACAAAGTGCAGCCGGTCACCACAATTAAAGCATGTTCTCAGCTTGGGACCATTTTCTTTTCATCCATAGGCTCCACTTTTGCGATCTAGTTCAGCTTTAGCCTTGGCTGGATCTTTCCAAAAGTTTCTTGCATAAAGAGCCAAGTATTTCCCGTGGATCCTTTTTATATCCTCGGGACAGTCCAGACCTTCTACCGCATATTCATCATGATCAATCACACTAGTCTTCAAGGCCATGTTGACCCCTTTTTGCATCCCCATAGCTCGAGCACGAGCATCTTCGGCATTCTTGGCAGCTACTTTGAACGCGGCCATTTCTTGCATAACCTCATTGGATGACATGAGGTGATAGTTATGCCTTCCTTGGAGACTTTTCAAATCTGTGGGCTCAAATGGCATAAGGGCACTGACATACTTGCGCTTGATCCAAGCATCATCAACATGAGCTGCACCGTGGTTTCTGAAGGTTGTGGCTATTGCCTTGAGCCTCCTATACATGTCCTCGTGGTCTTCTCCATCCAGCATATAAAATCCTTCAGCTTCATTGCTCAAGGCATCATATCTATTCCTTCTCATACTTTCATTTCCAATGAAGAGCTCGGTGAGGGCATCCCAGGCTTCTTTAGCTGTGCTAAGATGCTGAATGTGTGGCATGTCTTTGTCACCCACACCAAGCTATATCATGTGTAGAGCTGTAGCGTTGAGTTGGCTATCAACCACTTATCTTCTTGTGAGATTGTTGGGGTTTCCAACATGAAGACCATTTTCGATGATCTTCCACAACTCTATGGAGGAACTGCACACATGAGATTTCATCAAAAATTTCCATTGTGAGAAAGTAGATGCTGAAAGTTTGGGTGGATCACCCCTATTATGGATATGTGGGTGAGGGATAGGCGGATCAGGGGAATACACATGAGAAACCTCATTGTATCCATCCTTACCGCTATCCTTTTTCGAGGAGGAGCTCTTGCTAGTATCATCACCTACCACTTCGTTATCTTTGGAAACAGTTTTACCCGTTTCCTTGGATTGCGGAGTGGTATCCTCAGAGTTAGATGGAGGTGATGCTGCGGATGTGGAGAGATGCATTATCAATTGACGCATCTCTTCCATCTTAGCCTCCATTGAACTCACCAAGGTTGTTTCCAACGTCTTGAGATCGTTCATGGTGAATACCTCCGAAGCATCATCCCCATCTACCTTGGAACCCATACTTCTCTTAGGCGGTTAAGCCCGAAATAAGAGCCGAGGCTTTGATACCAATTGAAATGGATCGTATGGGCACCTAGAGGGGGGGTGAATAGGTGCTAACCAATTTTTAATACTTTTTCAATTTTACGCTTGACACAAAGTAAATTCTCTAGATATGCAACTACGAGAATTTCCCTATATGCAACCCTAACTACTAAGCACGTAAAAGAGGAGCGAGGAAACCGTAGTGGAGCACGCGGAGACACAGGGATTTGTTTTACCGCAGTTCCTTCCTTGTTAAGGGAAGTACATCTGCGTTGGAGGGGTGGGCGGTTCTAAGACCACCACGCCACAATAGGCCTCACCCTATTCTCCGATGGATCTCGCCACGAGAGGCCTGATCCACCTTCTCCACTATTGGATCCCTTCGAGGCGGGAACCGGTGCCTTCTACAACACTATCGGGGCACACACCCACAACCGAATTGGGGGCTCCCGAGATGACAACAAGCTGCCACAAGAACAAGGTTTATCAATATAAACAAAAACGAGGATCTAGATATCTGCAAGAAATACTAGATCGAAGGTTCTCCAAATGAATGGAGAGGAGTTGAATCGCTTGATTGCTGATGATGAAGATCGAGTTCTCCTCCTTCGATTCCCCAAGGGATGGGGCCTTTGGGTGGATCTCGGTGGAGCACTCTTGGATGAAGCTTTCAGATAAGATCTGGTCTTTTTCGAGATGAATCAAGAGTTCTGGCAGGAGGGGGAAGGCTGGCTTAAATACCCCCTCCCCAGATCTGACCGTTGCACAACTTTGGGGGCGGATTATCCGCCCCCCACTTGGGGCGGATTATCCGCCCCCTGGGAAAACTCCGTCCCAAGGGCGGATTCTCCGGGGGAAACTCCGCCCCCTCTCTGGGGCTTGCGCCTTGGTGAAGCTTGGTGAAGATCTTGGGGGGCGGATAATCCGGCCCCCCTGAGGGGCGGATTGTCCGGCCTAGCCGGAAAGTCCGGCCAAAACTCCGCCCCCTCTCTGGGGCTTGCGCCTTGGCGATGAGCAGGGGGCGGATTATCCGCCCCCCCTGAGGGGCGGATTATCCGGCGGGGCCGGAAAATCCGGCCAAAATTCCGCCCCCCTTCTGGGGCTTGCGCCTGCTTGGGCAGAGGGAGGGGCGGATTATCCGCTGGTGGGGCCGGATTATCCGCCCCCACAGGCAGAGTTCTTTTCCCTTTATTCTCAAATAGAGCTGCAACACTTCAACACACATTAAATGATCCTTGGTATTGTTATCTAACACACAAAACACTAGGGATTAAGAAATGTTCTTTCAGTTGGCTGCTTCACTTGCGGCGTCAGCGTCACTTGTCGACGGCAAAAAGTTGAGCCAACGAACCTCGAGATACAGAACTGAAAAGAACAAGATCCTATGCAAGGCATGGATGGAAATTTCACAAGATTCACTATGCGTCGTCGAGCAAAAGGGCTTTGGCTATTTGGAAAAAGGTGGGAAAGTTCTTCCATGAGTATAGGAAATTCGGGAAGGATGCCTTCTATAGCGATCGAAATGATATCTCCCTCTCCAAGCGATGGGGCACCATCCATGCCGAGTGTAGCAAGTTCCAAGGCTCCTACGAGATGGTGATGAAAAGGAAAATAAGCGGCATGATGCCGGTTGACATGGTAAAACCTCTTCCTCTCTTTGTAGATGTCTTGCATATGCATTAAGCCATTGTTGGAATCCATATGTGTAGGTCATTAAAGCAATGGAGCACTTTAAGAAGGTGAATGATAACAAGGTCTTCATGTTGTCTCATTGTTGGATCGTTGATCAAGGACTGCAAAAAATGGGAGACTAGTTATGCCCTTTGGAAAGAGCTTGACAACAAGAAGAAGGGCAAGAGAAATGCTTCGACGTGCGGTGTCGTCGACCTAGATGACGGAAATGACGAAGGCTCCGTCAACCCTGTAGGCGATGGGACTGCCGCCTGTGCCTGTCGGCCTGGAGACCACAATGCTACAAAAGCCAACATCGCCTCCGGGCTGGTTCCTTGGCACTTCAGGATACCTTGAGGAAGATCCTAGAGAATAAGGAAGAGGCCATCACCGAGAGGGAAGAGAGGCAGCGCAAAGAGAAAGAGGCCACCGCCAAGACCTTTGTCGAGTTCCAGACGAGGTCTATCGAGGTGGAGGAGGCCAACGCCAAGGCTAGGCTAATGGAGATCGAGGCCAGAGCGAAGGAGGCCGAACCCAAGGGCAAGGAGGCCGAGGCCAGATCTAGGTTGGTGGACACAGAGGCCAAAACCCAAGAAGGTCGAAGCCAAGATCATGGCCGAGGAGAATGCCATCATACTCACCGACCTGGATACCATCGTCGACCCTGGTCGCAGGGCTTGGGTCGCTAGTAGGCAGCAGACCATCCAGGTTCGCGATACTTGAACGCCAATGGCGACGATGAATGCCACTTTTTGGGCGGAAGCTGCCATTTTTTGGACATTATGTATAATATTGCCCCCTTTTGCACATTTCAGATTTACTAGCCACTTGTTGGCGATGCTTAAATGACGATGGAACACGTCTGTCATATTATTTGATAGTCAATTTATGTATTAATTGTTTATCAATTTGAGTGTTTGAGCTGATTGTCAAATCCTTGGCCCGCAATGGCGCCAAGAAATGCCAGAGCAGCGCGGTTAGCCGGACATGCTGAACCACGATACAAAAATAACCATATTGCAACCCAATCAGATAGAAACGGATAATTTAGGACAATTTAGATCGGCCCGTTCAGATACCCTAACACCTTAGCACAACGCGTACATGACCAAGACGATAACTACCTAAGATGACTACATAGACTTACTGGAACACACACGTAGCTGTCCAACTCCAACACGTATAACTAGGTAGGAAACTTAACATTCCCAGCTAAAACTAACTAGTAAGACTACTCAAACTTAAACTGTATTAGGGCAAAAATTGTGTCTAACAATCTCCTTCTAATTTTGACCTGTCGTTTTCGATCACTCTTTTGGTCCCGACTCCTTGCATATTCGCGGCTTGTCGACTCACCTCAACGCATGATCCGGACTACTATCCTACCCGAGCGCATCTAGGCGTTCAACGTTCAAGACTGGACACACCATCAGCCTGCTTCACGTCATTACTACTTTAACCGGTCAATGTCCCACTACACGCCGAGCTTGATCTCCTCACCGAGACACACAGATCGCCTTCTCACCTTGTCTTCGTGCACTTCGATCCTTGCCCCAAGGAAACTCTTCGAAGTGGCGTGTTTCAACTGCAACAAATCTTCACAGAGACGAACACTTGAACATAAAAAGGACTCATGGACATGACGCTGACTCAGCGTGCCAACTTGCACAACCATGACTCTTCCCTCTTCTAACTTCCCAGTCAACAATCTTGATGGGACTCCAGGAACCACACCTCGGCACCACCTCGCCTCATCAACGATCATCCACCTCCGCCGAAGACGAACTTGAGAGGCTCCCGCCAATGATGCCCGCCACCTTGCTAACGGCGGCTTGCTCACAGACTCATGCATGTCACTCCGAAAAACGACGATGGCTCGCCCCGAGACGTTAGTATGCGTCGCCAATATGGATCGCCTCCCCGTGGCAAGCGTGACTTCAAATTCTCAACCTTACTCTAATACCAATTGTTGTATTTCACCCAAGGATCGATCACATCAAATAGACGAACACGACAATGCTCGAAAAAGTTCTTCTAACACATGTGCTCCAATAATCACTCTAAAAATAAAAAAATCATATTTATAAGTTTCAAAAGAATTAAAAATAATTTTGGACTTCATTAATGATATATCCTACAAGCATGCAAAATCGCAATAAGAAATATTTTTATTATGGGATACACAAAAATGACAACGTGTCATTTTTTTGGTAATTTGGAAATGTAATACTGATATTCATAGTTTTATCTTTTTTTGTATAGCTCAAAATACACATATTTTTAATTGATAGTTCGAAAGTTTTTGATATACATGACGGGCTACATCCTGATTTGTTTTCAGAATATTTTGAAATTCAGAAATATGATTTTATGATTTTATTTAAAAAAATAGGATCACTCGTATCCATGTGCACCAAATCTCCACTCTTGATTTTCTTTGAGTTAGAGGTATACATACCCAAATTATATATTACGTATACCACAGGCATATGTAACTTGAGTATATATACATTGGATATGTATGTCTAAATATATGTAACTGGGCTACATATACCCTCGAATATGTTTAATTATGTCACCGGGATGCACCTAACACCACCACCGCCCACCGCCCACCACCCACCCCCCACCACCCTATCTAAAAGCCATAACTACCTAACTATAATAATGAGGGATAGAGAAAGGAGGAGAGGGCGAGGGAGCAATGGAGAGAGAGAGGTCTCTTATCGTCGAACCCAATGCGCATCTCTAACAAGCAATATTCATTGTTAACTCATAGGAGAGAGAGTAACTCAATATACTAGAATTATGGATAGCCGAACTAACAACAATGCAGATCTTTCACAAATCATATTTTGTAGATACTCCTCCCTCTCATAATATAAGATGTAATTAGGAAAAAATATATAGATGTGGGAGGGAGTAGTACACTGTCGAGGTACTATATAGTACAAGAAACTAGGCGATACACATTTGATGCATATACTACGTTTAAAATACAAACAGCCACGTCGCCCTTTGTTGTGCGACATCTTCCCCTCCCTCGCGTCGCCACTGGCATCTATAGCGCGCGCGGAGGCGGGTGGGCGGGGGTTGATGTGCACGGTCAGTGGAAAATGCGGGAGGGAAGGAGAGATATGTGATGATCATGGCAAATGTCTGATTGGATTGTGGATCTCGCTGTGACCCCAACGCCGATTTGGGGGAGTAACAGAAAACGGAGGAGAGGGATAGGATCCCAAGGATCCGGTAATGAAAAGAGACGAATGGAAAATTGTCGGGGTTAGCGTTTAGTAGGTTGATTACAAGGGTTTTTTTTTATCATGGGAAGTTAACTTGAGTGGTACTTTCTCCGTTTAGAAATATAAGACATTTTAGCTTTATAAATCTATACATAAAAGTTATATAGATACATTTGTTTTATAAAACTAAAGCGTCTCATATTTCTAGATAGATAGAGAGAGTACGAGCCTATGGACAAGCCAACAAAAACGTACGCTCCTACTGCCTACACGCTGCAGCGACACAAATTAAAACGCTGAACGGTACTCCCTCTAATCCATTTTATTAGGCATGCACGTAGTTTAAAAAATCTTTCACCATTAATTTTAACCAATAAAATGTGCAATATATTTTCTAAAAAATATACCATTGAAAACTACTTATAAAGATAAATCCAATGATATAATTTTTATGACATATTATGTAAAATTTGTTGATTAAAATTAATGGTCAAAGTTGTTTTTAAATTATGTGCATGCATAATAAATCGGACCGGAAGAAGTATATCGTTTACAAAACACGATGAGCAGTAACCGACAGGTATGCAGGAACGAGGGACAAAGAGCTAGCTGTGAAGTAAATAAGACATCAGTTATGATCTCCAGATCCAGTCCAGGGTGTTATTTTTCAACATGTTAACTAGGCGGACCTAGGAAGGGCTCAGTGGGGGCCAATACCCCCACTCAAATCTCTGAATTGTAATGAAATCTTCATATTTTTATAAGGAAAACCTTTAAACTGTTTGAATTTACTAATAAGATGCTCCCGCTGAAACTTTCTGCTAGGCCCGTCCCTAAGAAAAGATTCTTGTTGGTTGTAACTTCCTTTTTTTGGAAAAGAGTATATATTAATATCACAAGGACACCAATTACACCTAGCCTCTGCAGCAACGCATGCCCTAGCGGCTCTACGGATGCATACATCTCAGAAAAAAGAAAGAAAAATTACAAAAAAGAAAAGTCCCGCTAGAGAGAACTAATCCTCAAAGAAACGACAGTGACACCGTCAGAACAACACCAGTAGTCCTCCACTCCAATAACAACGCCTTCAAAAAGGAAATAGTGTCCAAGCGTCGTCGTTGCCCGACCAAAGGTCATAGGTTTTCACCCTGGAGAAAATCCTTACTCACAAAACAATGCTTTCAACAAGGTCATTGCAAGACACAACCAGCTAAGGCCAGACCTTGGATTTTCACCCTGCAAGATAAGACTGGGAACTCCTCCGTGTTGTCTTCCCGCACCAACAATCGCTGCAACGAGTACCAGATCACGTAGCCAGATCTCCGTCACCACAGGAACAAAAATCACCATCGCTACCCTCAAATTTCCGCTTTCCTGACATTCTCCGCATCTGACATCACCATGGCTCAAAGCCTGGCACTTGGTGGGAACAAACAACAGAGCTTCGCAACGCTCCCGCTGAAACCAAACGGCCAGAAAAACAAGGTGCACGCGACCGAATACCTTCCGATCCAGCAATCTCCAGGCATGATACGCCCATGAGAGTTCGCCAGCGGAGCCTTCCGGAACCCGCCTCTCCAGACCAGATCAAGGAGGGCAGACATCAAGCAGATCTTCGTCTTCGTGCGAGAGAAATCAAAGGACCACCACCTTTATTAGATCCGACATAGCGATCCCCACACCGCCAGCCGGTTCCCGGAGGACGGATCGAGCAGGCAAAAAGGGAGAGAACCAAACCGGGAACCACCGAAGCAGCGCCAGAGCCGCCGCCCAGCAGGATCCCAGCACCACGCCTTGACCGCTGCCTACCACGGCCCCCCTGCCGAGGGCCGACCTGGCCTAGATGGCTCCAGATCCAGCCCACGCGGCGCACCCGCAGACGGTCGTCGTCGCAGTGAGGCCCCTCCGTACGCCATCCACACCGCCTCCGCCGAGCGACGATGCGCTGCCCGCGACCTCTAGAGCAGGCCGCGCCATCGCCCTGACCCGCCAAAACGCCTCCACGGCAGCTCCCTCCTCCAGCCTTCGGCAGTGAGGGCGCCCGCCGCCACCGTGTGAGGGACCTGCGGCAGCGGCGGCGGAGGGAGACTCGCGGGGGGCGCCCGCCGGCGGCGGCGGCTAGGGTTCCCCCGAGTCGCCCTGGGTCAGGAGCGACGCGGGGTCTGTTTGGTAATGAATCTGACTTCCTCCGTCACAATCACATCTGCCCGTAATTTCCTTTTACCGAGTTTCTGTTAATTGTTATGGTGCTCGTGTAGTTAAAATAGTTGGAGAGAAGAGTTTCAGGAACAATCCGCTTGCACTATGCCTTCGAATTAGAATTTTGAATCATTTCTTGATTTAGGAATTCAGAGATGGTTGGGCTCCTTCCAACAAACTATGTCATGGATAAGATAATGACCTTGGTCATTTACCTTGAAAGTCATGTAACCTCGTTCGTGGTAACTTAGTTCTGTGAAAGTTTTTCACGGAAATATCGGTAGTCCAGGTTTGTTATTTTTCTCGCAACTTGGCCACCTAAGATGATGGTGTATGCGGATTTTTTTTGTTTTTTCTGATTCTTTTGAATTACTTATGCACAACCGTCTTTGTCTAGGGGCAGCATCTTTCGTGACTGCCTGTGATGAAATGACATTTTGTGAACATAGAAGTGAAATGTTTGCAAAAAACCAAGAGCAAACTATGCAGCACCTATAGTTCAATTTCTGCCCGATTCCTACTAAATCAGCATGATTGTCTATTTTTTTAAAAAAAATCATGAGAATGTTTTTACAGTGGGAATACATTGTGAATCGTACATAAAACTAGGTCTTACTATTTTTGCAAGGTGGTTTGGTCAGGTTATCAACCAGAATTTTGATTGGTGGTTCAGAAAAAAAAAAAACCATTTCGTACCTTAGCAAATGGAAACTACATTTTCCCCTATCAAAAGGAACTTAATTAGTGCATAAGAACTGAAATGCGGATATTATGTATTTTATGATTGAGCCTGTGAACTTGTAACCTAGAACCTTTTTACCGAAGAGTTGGGAATTTTTGCAATGCTATTGAAACTTGGTGTTACCTTGCATAAACCTGGCTTAGGTATCGTGCATATGACTTGATTTCTAGTTTTACATATTAGCCGTTCACCTTTTGAACAATATCATAATGCTAGTTGCTTAACTTGGAAATTTTCGTACCACTTTTTGATTGAATATTTTGTTTAATGTTCGCGGTTGCTAATTGCTTAAACTCTTGGTCCAGTAAATCAAGTAATTTATTATATAAACAATAACAATCATTAAGTGTGGTCTATCTTCTGGCATGACCGTTTGTTTGCAAGTTTTAATCATGTTCGTAATTTGTCATGCAGCTCTCTTATACAATCGGCATATGGCTTGCACAGAATCAGCACATCGGCTCTTTGCAGACTTATGACTTTCCAACCTTTCCAGTATCACTTTCCAACATTTGCCAAGTGTATAAATTGTGTAAAGGTTCCGTAAACTTATATTTCCTTCGTTCCAAATTAATTCACACAGATTTGTCCAGATACATACATAGACAAATCAGCGTCAATTAATTTAAGACAAAGGGAGTACCATTTTTTCTTGTAGGTGAATGGATTGTCTTCCCAAGCGAAAGAGCATGCCGTAGTACTAGGGTGTCAAGTGGGATCCCACCAAAATCCCACTTCTAGTTCATTTGCTAAAATCTAGTGTAAATTCGAGCAAAAATGTACACAGAAATTTAAGAAATAAACTAAAAGTGAGACTTTGCTAGGATCTCATGTGACATCCTATGTGAACTAAAAATTCTACTGTCTAATTTTATCTTTTCTCGAGTATTCAGTTGTATTTTGAAATGCCTCAGAAACATTTGGGGCAGCCAATAAGCATTCCTGACGGTCGTTTGTGATGGTCTGGCCGTCGGCTTTGTCCTCTTCTTGGACTCATGAGGCCCGTCAGGAAACACCATCAAGGACAACCTTTCATGGCATCTTTCTTGATATATGTCGCTCCTGACGCCTGGTTCCTGACAGGTACCGTCACGCTGAACAGTATCATGTACAAACACAATGAGCAGTGGTCGACAATTATACAGGAACGAAGGACAGAGAGCTAGCCGCAAAGAAGACAAGACATTAATTTGTTATGACCTCTAGATCCAGTCCTGGCACCGCTGCAGGAGGGTTCGACACAAAATTAAACCCTGAACAGTATCGTGTAGTCCATCTGTTTTAAAATATAAGATGTTTTAACTTTATAAAGCAAATATACCTAAACTACTTTTAATGTGTAGGTCCATTCAAGTTTAGAGTGAATCTGTATACTAAAAGATGTCTAAATACATTGACTTCATAAATCTAAAACATGTTATATTGTAAAACGAAGGAAGTACTAACACAATGAGCAGTGATCGGCAACTATACAGGAACGAAGGACAAAGAGCTAGCTGTAAAGAAGTAAAGACATTAATTTGTTATATATGACCTCCAGATCCAATCCAGGGTGTTACTTTTCAACGTGTCAATTACTTTCTCCGTTTCAAAATAGATGTCTTAGATTTGTTAAAATTTGGATAAACCATTATACTAAGTAGTGTCTAGATTTATCCAAATTTTAATAAATCTGAGACATCTATTTGGGACGGAGGGAGTAGAAAAGATTGTTGTATCATTATGGCTTCCTTTTGCTGACTTGCTGTTAATTGGTTATCGTGTTCATGTAGTTAAAATTAGTTGGAGAGAAGAGTTTCAATAACAATCCATTTGCACTATTGAAAGAAATATTATAGCTAGATTGATATTGCTTATTGCGTGATTATATTGTGAGCATTTGGGATATTTATATAGTACTAGAAGACTTGAGGACTAAGAAGCCTAATAGAAATAGAATTCTAAACTACCAAATATTGCAATCTGTGATCTACTCTAATACCTAACCGTGGTATACTCTAATAATACCATCACCCCCTCCCTTGTAGTTAGATCGGTAGTGACGCGAACAACGGGAGTGTCACAGACGGTCCGACTGGAGCATAAGCCTGAAGGCGCTGACTGGAGAGGATGCCGGTGGATGATAGCCCTTGATGCCGATGTCAATATAGTCGAGAGTGAGGGCGTCGTAGTTATGGTCTATGGTGTTGTTGGAGTGTTGGTGATGTAGTCACCGTTGATGTGTTGATGTTTGTTGTTGATGTTGTTGTGGTCGTCTTTGAGCCCGGAGGAAGTCGTCAGAGTAATAAAATAGTAAAAAAAAAAGGAAGTTGCAGCGGTAGTCAACTTGATGTAGACATAGCTGGAGTATGTGGTACTAGAGGTAGGCGACATGGCATGCCAAATTTGCTAAACTTGGGAACACGTCGGAGACGAAGGTACACGCTGGCGTTGCCAATACCGGGCGTATGAAGACAGGGACCATCACAAATCATGCGAGCCAGAGTTAGAGGGAACAACAGAGAGAAGACCTCCGTGTACAGTTGTTTGCGTGTCGTATGCGCCAGAGTAGAAGAAGTAGTTGCAACAAGAAAATTTAGCACAAGAGGTGCAGATAAAAATTAGACTGCAACTCTGGCGGCGAGATCGTGGTGGACGAAGATGGCGAGGTGGTTGTCAATGACGATTGAACTTTAGTGGGTAGTAGATGTTGAGGATCAAACCCGTTTTATTCATCCACATGCAGGAGCTCTTTCGCGTTTGTTGAAAGAGAGGTTGTAGATGTTGGGCATAAAACCCGTTTTATTCATCTACATGCTCAAGTGCAGCAACGCATAACCGTTGGTGTTGACGCGTCAACCTTGATTTGTTGTGGCAGTGACAATAAGATACATGCAATGGGGTTGTTGGTATAGATTGTTGTCGTGATGATGACCAATGACGATGCAGATGTGGCCCTTGTTGATGGCGAGACACGTACTCAGGCATGATTGTCCCGGTTCATGACGGTGAAGACGAGTCGGCGAGGTGGCGATGTGCGGGAAAAAGAGCCAGTGACGGCACGTGAAGGCGTCCCTTGAGGCGCCGCGCATAGTATCTTTGGCATGGTCGTTGGCAAGGATTTGTAGGAGATGAGTCGATGCCGAGGTTGGAGTAGAGGCATGTGATGATGACATACGTACGATGCAATACGATTTATGATCGGCGAAAGAAAAGGAACCGTCGGTCAAGCGGATGGCTAAAAAAAATTTGACAAAATATATTGGATCTAATCTACGAGTTGCGTGACACCTGGTAGAGATTGTTCTTCCAGTCGTCGTCCATGGTGTGCTAGTCTAATCTAAGGTTTAAAATAGACCGTGATTCGCAAGTTATGAGTATCAATTTTCAGGATTCAAAGTTTACGAAGTTTAAGGTTTATTTTAAACTTTTCTCTGTATGCAAGCAGCGGAAATCTCTGATTTGTCCTACATGCAAGCGGCGGGAATCTCTTCACGGTACCGCACAGCAGGTTACAGCGCATAGCGCTAGTAAGAGCATCTTTAAGAGCCTTCCTATATTTGCTTTCAATTGCTATTATAGCAATCTTTGTCTAAAAAAAAGCTCCAACAGCCTTTGTATAAGTGGTCCCCTACAAAAAAATTTAGGAAGCTTAGTATATTGGCTCTTCACTTGGTATATATGCAAAGTCAAGAGACCAACCCCAAAATTATAGCAATCTGGTTTGTTGTGGTCTCCTTCAATTTTTAGTCACATTGACATGTGGGTCCGATTTGTGTGGGATTTGTTGTGTGGCTAGCCATATGCCTTGTCCCCACATGTCATTGTGTGTGTTGGACAAATATAGCAATCCAGTATAGGAATGCTGCCAAAGCAAAATCAGTTGAGGATTGCTATACCTCATCTTTCATATTGCTATACTCACTTTTTAGCAATCCATTATAGGAATGCTCTTGGAGATGCTCTAAGTAGTAACGCAGGCCTGCCTTCGCGTGGTCCCTGCACGGTCATTCGAGTCGGTCCAAAGGCGTTTTAGACGTGGGTGCTCTGTTCAGCCGAGTCTGTCGTATGATTAGGGTGTCAAACGGGACAGGTTGCGGCACAACTTTTTAACTAAATCTTTATTAATTTTACTAGATTTTGAGATTTTTTTGCCTATATTTTTTTTGTGGGTCATTATCCGGGTGTCGCTTGCCGCCCTATGTATGATAGCAATGTTACAGTTTGCACCTGCTGCACGCTACAGTATCACCATCGCCACAGTACACCTATTGTTGGGTCCCTGAAGTCTTGACAATTGCATCAAGAACTTTTTTTTTGCACAAGGAGCGATTCGAAGGGACTGAAAGCGTCACATTAATATCAAGTGGTGGATGTACAAATTGTTACAAAGAACCCTATAAAATAGACAAATAATATAGGTCCTTGATAAATGTAGAAAAGACCTCAATGATAGATGGAAAACAACAAACCGGTCCTTTTCTTTCTCCACCGCCGAGTCAGAAGTCAGACTCATCGTTGTCAAGCTTGGAAGCGGGGACGAAACCACTTGCTTCCATGCGGACGACGAATGCGGCCACCAACCTCGAAAGGGGCCTCATCGAGGAGGTTAAACAATTGCCGGGACCCTTCGCTGCTTTTGGATAGGCCATGTTCTGGTCTTGGATGTCGAACGGCTGTCAACTGCCGTCGAGGTGGTGCTCAAAAAAATTTCTTCCCAACTCCATTGTTGTTTGACACAGTTGTTCACCCAATCGACGCCTCCCATTTCCGCAACTACTATGTGCCACTCCTGCCACGGGTGGATGTGCATCAAAGAACTTTGTTGTTGATTTCGAAAACTCAGTGGTTGTATTAGACCAACCATATAACTGCATCACGGAGCTTAAGAGCTGTTTTTAGAAATTAGGTAGTTGTTGGTAAATAAAGTGGCCAATGTTTTTAAAAAACCGCCATCAGTTGTCAAAAAAATATGTTTTTTTATAATCAATGTCACAGTATATTCATAGTAGCATATAGTACACGATACAGATACATAGCATGTCTTCAGTGACCTTCAAACTCTTTCTTCCTCCAAGACACCCTCTTAAACTTTTCTGAAAGCAGTCAAAAACTGACAAATATCAAACCACAACTTTAAATACCAACTAGAGTTCTTCTATAATTTTAATTTTAGCCGTAGTACCAAGGTTGCATGAACACACACAGTCATTAGAGTAATCAATCAACATCGGTAAGAGTACCGACACCAGTTTTTCAATCAAAAGTAATCAAACAGCCTGGTCGACATCGCTGCTGAACCGATAGTATGAACCACCATTGTCGATGATGTAGCAGCTGAGACAAATATTGCAAGGATAATTCACGCGGCAACCATGAAAAAACTAAAAAATTGACTTGGCGAAGTTAGATCTGAAAGACCGTACCTATAGAACTGTAAACTTACAACACTGCCATTGACGCATGGAAGAAGATCTCGTTGTCGAACGAAATGCCGAAGATCACTTATTATAGACAATGTCATCTTTATTGACTTAGAGGTCAAAAAAGATAACTACCAAAACTCTAATCTAAATCTTTCATTACACTAATTTTACTGAAAACTCCACCCATAGATCGGGTTTCCCACCCCTCCTAACACCGACAAGGCCGTCTGGAGGAGGAGAACTGATCTATGGAGAAGGCGGTGGCTAGGTGAGAAGGCGGCGGATGAGAGGTGTGCTGATCGATTCTATAACTTTCTTTCATATAATATGGTAGTTGTATTGGTTTGGTACTCCAACCTTGATGTATTTTATTGGTACTCCAACCTCTTTTTATGAAGTACCAGGGTACAATAAAAGTTCTCTTTTATAAAGCATATAGTAGTTGTTTGTAATTAATTAGACAGTTGTTTGTAAATAACTAGGTAGTTATTTGCAAGTAATCAAATAGTTATTTTTAAATAGTTGATTGTCAAAAAACATTAGTGTGTATATACACGTGTTTTGAAAGAAAAAAACTAAAATATCTTATGTTTTGAAACGGATGTAACAGATAATTATAAGCAAACACGACCCAAGCAAGCACACCTAAAGTAGTACAAAGTAGCTAGCGTCGGTTGACACCAAGACAAAACAACCAATTCGATTTGGAGCCAACTCTGATTATAGCCTTGACACGTGTTGGGTTGTGGCAGCTCTCCCGAGTTCCTCGACATCATCCTGCAGGTGCAGTATCTTGCTCATCTCCTCCACGAACTTGTCCATGGCGACAGGGCCAGGCAGACACACAGGCACCACCACCCCGCTCTCACCCTTGACGTTCTTGAATGCGATGAAAAAGCTAGCAACCCCGGGGATGGCACCTACGCCGCCCTTCGCTGGCCCGGCGTACAGCGCCCTGCCCCACCCGAAGTCGATGTCCCAAAACCCGACCTTGGACACGTCCGACACAACGTACGCTCGCTCCACCGTGAAGTGTGGCCGCCGACGCCGCACCATGAGGTCGGCAACCGACCGCATATACTCCATGTCCACCTCCCGCTTGATCTTCTTCACCAGTCCCACGGCGTAGCCCACGGGTTTCGTGCAGAGATCGCCGGCCTTAGAGATGGCAACCGGGAACGCAAACGCGTTTCCGTAGTAGCCACACGGGATTTTGGCGGCACCCCTCTTGCCGCGGAGGTTGACGATGCAGATAATTCGCATCTCCTCGTCAGCAGTGGGGGCCAAAGCCATCGTGCGGCACTTCCAAAGGCACCCCGTGAGGAGCTCGAAGGTGGTGGCGCTCTCCCTGAGGTCCGGAGCAAGTTGGGAGCGGATAGCGGCGACCTCACGAGGCCCGAAGAAGAAGGAGCGGTGCACCATGTCGTCCAGGGGTACGGAGGTGGTGCGCTTATTATCGGTGTCCGGTATCTCGTCGTACTCGCGATGTGCCAAGGCCGACAATGGAGGTGGGTCGCGGGCCTCCAGCATCTCGCGTGCCCACACCGGCCGCACCATAGGTGTGGTTCCTCCCCGTGCGAGCTCCGCTATGGCTCCCAGTAGCTGCACCAGCCCCGGTGCGTCTGCCATTGCGTGTTGCATCCGCACCCCAAAGACGAAGCCTCCGCATGCTAACCGCGTCACCTGCATAAATGGACGACACGCTATCTATTACTAGAAAATAGTGTCCACCTAATTCTCAGTTAACTAAAAGTTACTATCTTAATTCTCACTTAAGTGATGTCATGTCACGAATTTGTATAATAATATGAATATTTTGTAGTTGCAAATCACTTGTAACTGAACAAATATCACTTGCAACCCACTCATAATTGGAAAACATTCAGTTGTAGCTTATTTCTTAGTTGTAACCCATTTGTAACTAAAAATAATCACCTGCTACAACACACAAACTAGCACAAATCATGATGCAGTTGTGACCCACTTGCAACTGAAAAGATCACTTACAACACGAACTAGAAGAAATCATGATGCAAATCCAATGGCTGAGCATTGATATGGCTTGAAATATATCGGGTTTAGATAAAATCGTAATGTTTAGAAAGGTTCTTCAGAAATCCCACACATAAATGGATTATTTTAGTTTTTTCAATATCTTGACTCGTAAAAAGGTTCTAAAAGATATATTACGGTTTCCTATAACAAAATCGACATGCCATATATCAATATGAAACAAGTTCATCTAAAAATAAATGAAACAAGTTATAACCCGCATAAAAAAATGAAACAAGTTATATAGGATGACATGCCTAGCACAAAAGAGTCGCGAATGGTTGTTCACGCCGGCCTGTAGAAATGCATTTTTGGTAACCTAACTAGTACCTGATACTGGTTGTATATATATTTGTCTTATGTACTGTATGATTAATATGGCGCATGCATCGTAGCCGCTAGTAGGCACGCGTGGGTCGAGGAAAATAAAATCTTTGGTAACCTGAAAGAGGAGGAGGGGGGTGTCGATGAGGGCGGAGGAGCCGGGGACGTCGAAGATGAGCTCCTCGAAGCACGGGAATGGCGGCTGGAGGGCGTCACCGAAGTGGTCGAGGCGGACGTCGGCGTCGGCCTCGATGAACAGCACGCCCTCGCCGGTGCAGTCGACGGCTAGCTTGCGGCCCTCTAGTTCCCTCAGACGCCCGGCGAACGGGTAGTAATGCACGAGCGCCGCGGCGACGGCGTTCCGTAGCACCACCGCGGGGTCGTCGTCGCAGCGACCGCCACCGTCCCCACGCCGGAAGAAGTATATGACGGGGATGTGGAAGCGCAGCCCGTCCTGGTCGTCGACGTCCGAGAGCCGCTTCAGCTCGCGCGGCGTCGGTCCCGCCGGCGCCACCATCACTGCCGGCTTCCTGCGCACCGTGAACTTCAAAGCCTCCGACGAGAACGCCATACGCGATGCACAGTTAACGGTCCAGGAAGAGGTGGCGTTTAGCTCCTGCGAGTCTCAGTTCGCTGTTGCTGGGCGGAGCGAGCACCCAGCGACGGCAAATTGGCTAGCTGCCTGGGATCGCCGGAGTGTTGCACAGACACAATATGACTCAGCTATGTGTAGAATTTGATTTGTTCTCGGGCTGTTCAGTCTCTTGGAGTCTGGCCGGATGCAGCTAGCCGTGAATTAGAGCATATATATAGGATCAGACTTGAAGTGGCACTGGCACACGTCCCATGTTCGGTTGTTTCCTACTCAAGATCTAGAACAAGGTGTGCAGACTTTTCAAAATTTAATTTTGAGTTTTTTTACGCGTTTTACAAAAAATACTACTCTCTTCGAACCATAATAAGTGTGGTATTTTTTTTAAACGAGGGCAAAAGCTTTGCACTTTTAAATTAATTAAGCAAGGAGAGTACAAAGCAAATAAAAATTTACAAGTACAAAAGGTGATTATTCTCGCGGCATCAAATTATTCATGCTGTTAGCGCCCGCAAGCACCCATAAATTTGTCTCTAGCTTAATCTTGTCTAAAAGGATCAGTGGCGGAGCATGCTTGTTTTTGAAGACTCAAGCATTATGCTCGTTCCAAAGTTCCCATGACAAATGTTACTACATCCGATCCATAATAAGTGTCACAGTTTGAACGATAATTATTATGGATCGGAGGTAGTAGAATTTTGGTCATAAGATGATAGGCCGTAGCCCGGCATTTTAGTCACTCTAGTTTGTAATATGCTCAGGCATTCACAACTTTCCTAGTACCTCACTGTGAAAAATCATTTCTACCTTGGATGCTATAACTACACGGCATCCATCGCTCAGTTTGTATCAGGGTATTCCCATTATCCTCTTTAGGCCTTGTTTGGGTGGAATGGGGGGATTAGAGGAGATTTTGATTTAGATGGGATCTAAACCCTTCTAATCCATGTCAATCCCGTTCAGTACCCAGCAAAACGAACAAGGCCTTACCATGTATTTCTTGTATTAGAGTATGTCAGACTGAGAATTAGCTTGAGTCTCAGTCGACTGCATAGCCGTTAGATATAATACGGTGATTGGTGTTGATTGTGCTATTTTTTTATTTTATTAAATTGTCTTGCATGGGGATTTTTTCTTAGTTTTTATTTTCTTTGAGGAATGACTATTTTCTTATCTTGCACTTGCGGCTAATAGCCATGGGCCAACATTTTTTCCCAGCAACACAAGGGTTGTGTCCAAAGGAATTACCAGCAAGGCAAAGCATTAGGCTCATTCCCCTCTCTTCATTTCTCTCTCTCCCTACTACAGTGGTGAGAGGCTCTCAGGAGGCTCCCGTCCGAACCAAAGCCTCCCTCACCAGTGTCGGTGGTGAGGGATGGCGGAGGGGAGGAAGCGGTGGTAGTTGTTGGTTTGCTAGGTGTAAGAGTTGTCCTCTAGGGGTGTTTTGGAGAAGGACTTAGGATCTAGGTGGCTAGATCATGGGTGTAGGACTTTTCTTCTCATGGTGTGTAACATCTCAGGGTTTGTTAGCACAAAGTTAAATAGATTTAGGAAACTTGAGTGGGCATAATTGCATATCATGCATCTGAAAAACATGGGAAAATTTTCGCAGAATTAAAACACTAGAGGGATATGGGGTTATCT
This sequence comes from Avena sativa, assembly GCA_916181665.1. NCBI lineage: Eukaryota > Viridiplantae > Streptophyta > Magnoliopsida > Poales > Poaceae > Avena > Avena sativa. The sequence goes on from OV702296.1 coordinate 296,342,449, forward strand.
CATTTCGATGGTTATGGTTTAGCTCATCTGAGATGAGTGCTATGGACTCTGACATGACCTCTACTGAATTTTCTTGCTTTGAGGGGAATCATTTGAATAGTTGTTTTTGAATTTCAAATTTGAAATTCAACTTTGAATTGAAATCATAAAAATAAAGAGTTTGTGAACATTAATGTACTAAATGCAAATGGAAATAAATTATGATACAATAATAGTACAATGGCCAATAAAGAATTGAATCCTTTATTTGGAACAACATTTAAATAGTTACAATGTTAATTATAATAAAAATATAAACTTTATTACAATAAAAATAACAATACAAAGTCTTTACTTGTAGTCCAATTTCACAACTTTTTAATAAGACATTCACCAAGGTGATTGTTAAAAGAGTTAAAGAGGAGGGATGGGGTTTATTTAGGTTCAGAAGACTGCTTTACGGTGAGACCTTGGCTCAGTGGAATTCGTTGGAGAATTTAGTGGACGGGGTCCAACTTAATGATCAAATTGATAGAGTTGGTTGGAAAATTGGGAGATCTCGTACTTTTAGTGTTAAGAACATGTATTTGCAGGTAAGGTCTATGGGTAATTTCCTTTTAAATTCCTCTAAAAAATCAAAACCCCTCTCAAAATTAAAATCTTCATTTGGTTGGTCTTGAAAAACAGAATCATGACAAAGGATAATCTACATAAGAGAGGATGAACTGGGAATGACGAGTGTCACCTTTTCTATCAAAGAGAGATAGTGTATCATCTTCTCTTCAGTTGCGTGCTTGCAATAAGCAACATGGAACACAGACTTGTAAGGCGTCACAACTCCTAGAGAAATTCTGAGATAGCGCTTTGTGTGTTCATTTGTGGTTACAGCTTCTCAAGTTTTCATCATACGTACTACTCCCTCCGATCCATATTACTTGTCGCAAAAATAAATGTATTTAGACATGTTTTAGTGTTAGATACATCCAATCCAGTGACAATTAATATGAATCGGAGGAAGTATTTATTTTGAGTTTATTATGTACATCTAAACAATTTTCATTCGCAGATCAAGAGACCACAAGTACTAGGAAACTGGTGGTAAAGCAAGCAACCGAAGAAGAACGTTACCGCCTTATGATAGTACGGAGTTAACTTGATTGAGCCGGTCGCAACAGTGTCCTGGTCACGAACAGCCTGTTACCACTTTTCCCGATTGGAGTTAACTTGATTGAGCCAATCGCAATAGTGTCCTGGTCGGGAATGCGAAATGGGCTTCTGAAAGGACGGAGGCCGTTGGTGAGCAGGCTGCAACATCAATTCACTGCATTTAACAACTTTGGAGGCACTTTTGTACGTTTGTCTGTCTTTAGCTTCTTGATTACTGTTACACTCCGTATTTATGCCAAACATTATTTGTGTACAGATTGTACACCCATCATATGCCCTACTCTAGGCACTAGCTACTCCCCTCATATTCCAATACATGATGAATGTCTGTAATGTGCCATATGTACCTTCTCCGTGGGTGGGGCCCACTGGCTTGGAGCCATCAGAGTAGATGGCAGCTAACACATAGATACTCCAATGCACAAATGGGGATGAAGACGATTTTGATCAGTACCACTTTTTTTCGTGTTTATTGATTTGTAGCAAAGAAACGTTGGATGTTAAAATTGTGCAATATTTTATTTTGATTCTTCTGTTTGAACCCATTTGCTTTTGATGTCTCCATGTTTGGAATAGCAATCGAGATTTTTTAATTCAAGTATTTGGTGCAATTACTTTTTGAAGAATAGCAACACCAAATAATGATATTTTTCTCAAAATTGTTTTTACATATCAAATTGGGTACTGATGGTAAATCAGTGTATGTAAACAATCTCTCACTATCACAGGAACATTATAGACAATTCTCACCAAATTAATAGTTCAGCCAAACAGTTTCCAATTTTTTCACAGTTGTCAGCTCACGACAGCTTTTTCATAGCTCACAACAGCTTATTTGGAATCTACAGCTGAACCAAACACACCCTAGTTTTCCATCATCGTACCCCTACCTCGCATTGACGAAGATGTCTTCTAGCTCCACGATCCGTTCATCTGAATTCCCAATAATCTCAAAATTTATCTTGTGCGCCTGCATTCCAGGGCGAAGTGCTGCACCGTCTCCCCTAGCCTGCTGTTTAAAAAGCACAGACAGGCATTTTTGGTTCTCCCTTTGATTATGAGCCAAGCAAACAATTGCCCTTTCTTGGGTGCTGCACAACTCGGGATAGTGCCAGCACCTATATGATCGACTCCTCCCCAGTTTTGGAGTTCATACAACTTGTAGTGCAAGTTCTTGACAGAGAAGGCCGTAGCCATATTCATTCTCCATCCACTCTTGTCCCGGGAGATGGAGCAGACGGTAGATCAGCTTGCAAGCTTTCTGTCCCGAGGCCTGGCCTGATGGCTGAAAGTTCGTGCTGCAGCGCACGGCCATATGAACCGAAAGAAGTTGCAGCTCTATTGATGGAAGGATCAAGAAGAAGCATATCCATGTGGAGTGAAGGAAGCAGAGTTGCTATGACAGGCTTAATCAATAAACAATTGGCCATGATTTCCAGCAGACCATGATGAGTCCCCTCAAGCAAACTGCGATGTACCATACACTGCTAAAACGGCTTATATTATGGAACGGAGGTAGTAAACAACAAACGAGTTACCTGCACAAGCATGTGCTCGCACCAAACAATGTTGCTCGGCTTTACCAAGCAGATGATGATGCACTTATAAGTTTTCAGCCACGCAGCACATGCAACTCCACCTTTTCTTTCAACACAACGGAAGGCTGGTTAGCCACAGCAAACACAAAACAAGTTGTTCTTAACCATCCTTAAAGACAGTATAAATATACAGTCAGCAACATCGACTTACAACAATATACATACGACTCCGGCTAATTTTAGCACAAACAATGACATAATTGCTATACATACTGCACTGGCATGGGAAGCAAAACCCTGCAATCTGATGTTGCTATCTGCCTCTGGACAGTTCAACTGCGTCCTGGTTGTAGATGGAATCCTCGCCCCAGTCAAACCGCTGCTGCATCCGCTCGTAGTCCTCCCTCCTCGTTACCTCCACCTGCTGCCACTCCTCCCATCGCTCGGCAAGGCCTTCCCCTTCAAGCATCCTGACCACCTCAGACATGGAGGGGCGGTCCTCAGGTGACCCCTGGGTGCACAGCAGCGCGATCTGCATCATCATCTCCACCTCCTGCCTGTCGAAGTTGGTGTTCAGATTGCGATCGACAATGTCGTCTAGCCTCCCTTCTCTTTGTAGCTTCCTGACCTGCAACTCAGATCAGATGCCGAGTCATCACAGATTTATTCTAACAAATGTAGCGTACTGTAACAAGAATGCACACATGTTCATTCAAGCAGTGCGAGTCTCTGTGAACTTTAGGTCCCCAGTGGAAGTGGAATACTTACATGATCGAGTAACAACACATCATCTTCGTCTTCCAAGCGTGAAAAGTCAATAGCGCGCTGTCCAGTGACCACTTCAAGAAGCATTATACCATAACCGAAAACATCAGTTCTCTCAGACGACTTCCCTGTGGACAGATATTCAGGTGCAATGTGACCCATTGTCCCACGGACTTGTGTGGTCACAGATGTCTTCTGTACATCCACCAACTTTGCCAAGCCAAAGTCACCGACAACCGGTTCAAAACCTTCATCGAGCAGGACATTCGCAGCCTTGACATCACGGTGTATGATCTTGGGATTGCAGTGCTCGTGTAGGTACTCCAGACCACGTGCTGTGCCTATAGCCACTCGCTTCCTTGCGTTCCAATCTAATATTGGTTCCTCAGGTTTAAACTCTGCACCATTCAACGCAAGGAGCACATAAGAGACTATCCAAATGGAAGGACAACAACAAAATTAACAGGTATTTTTCACTCATACACACATCATGGATCAGTAGAGTACAGTCTGCACTGATGCAACTAGCCTACACGTGATAAAATATGGCCAAAAGTAGAAAAGGTAATGACTAGTCTACAACAAAAACAAAGCATAGTGGAAAGACTATTAAGGACATGTTCTGAATATAGAAGCAAACTATTGCATTTCATAGTTTCCTAAATGAACACTGGATGTTGGTTTCACTGGCTATGACAACTCCGGCCTTTTCCTCTTCCTTTTCACCACTTACCTAAATCACTATATCTCAGAAGATTATTTGATGTTGCAAATTAGTCTGTCTATTCTTCACTCACGATTTATATCGCCTACGAAGTGAGAACCAAGCGCTGGCTTGGTTGCTAGAGCTCGGGGTGCCGAGCCAGCCCACCGGGTTCAAGTCGCAGAAGCGCTCGTTGACCAACAGGGTGCTATCCCATGTTAAAAAACACAGTGGAGAGGTCTCACCTACCAAACAACATATAGCCAAGGGGAGGGATCCTTCCCCCGTTGGTCAACGTTTCTATATCGCCTACCAAACAATTGTTTAGGTCATTTTGAACTTCTAGAAACAAGTCTAGTATGAAATATAGATTTCAATAGGGAGCTACCAAAAGGTTGGTATAAGAAAAAATTAATCAAATACACAGATTTACCACGACCTCGGTTGTGTCTCCATAGAAAAACTTAAGAACTTATATCTCCAAGACCATTGAAAAGGGTATTGAACGAGAAAGAAAACAAGCACATTATTAAGGATCTGAGAAACTTCATAGAGTAGCACAACTGTAGGATTGAAAGGAGATGAATGAAGTGGTTGACTGGTTAAGAAAGCAAGTACCTCGCAAACGGTAAGCCACACTAAGATTCTGCATGAAAGGATAAACAAGTAGACGTTCTGTTTGTGTTGTACAGAAGCCAACCAATCTTAAAAGATTCCGGTGAACTGCAACACTGATCAGCTCTACTTCACGCAAGAAGGCAGCCTCCCCACCAGGACTTTCATAATCAGTTAACCGCTTAACTGCAATCTTAGTGCCATCTGGAAGTGCTCCTTTATATACTTTCCCAAATCCCCCCTGTCCGAGAACATTTTTCTCACTGAAGTTATCAGTAGCGAGTTGTAATTCACGCCATGCGAATCTTTTCAATTGTCCAAATGCGATTCTTCGGTCGTCCTCACCTGGGAACCATAAGTTATTAGATTTGGTCAGATAAATGGAAGAAACAGCTCCCAGCCTCTGCATTCGACGAATTCACACATGCATATCAGATTAATTTGTTCAATACAAATGCAACCCATCAAACTACAAATTTGTAAGACTGACATTGTGCCTGTATAGATTGATATTGTGCCTCAAAAACACAGATGGTGCTACTAAAATGCTTCAAAAGATGCTAGACACTAAAGTAGTTCCATATATATCCAGAAACAGTGTTACGAGTTGTGCAGGAGGCATAATAAGCCAGTAGCAAAATACCCGTGTAGCAAACATAGATCAGTACTGCGAACCATAGTTTACAATGAACAATCCTGAGTTAAGGAAATCCACATTTGCTTGAAACGATTGGTTTTGACACACGATAAAACTATAATGTGTGAACCATATCTTTATTTTGTAAGCTAAAAGAAAAGACTGCAAAAAAACTTCACCCACAACAGAATGATGAAAACAAATTAGCAGAAAATACCCTACCTGATACATCCACAAATACTTCACGTAGATGGCCCTTTCTCCTTCCATTACAGATAATAAACAGAGCCCCTATGGTGAGTAGCCCTATCACGCCTCCGACTGTTCCAAGGACAATGCCTATCTTTGAACCACGGGATGCACCTATTGTAGAAGTGTCAAAATTAGCATATGCCTCAAAAAAATTACAGACGTCACATCAAGACTCATTTTCTGCTATTTGACAGATGTACAAACTAGAACAGAAAATATGACCTGGGAAAAAAAGGAAACTATGACTTATTACCTTGATAAGACGGACTTGATGCACAAGGGTTGACAAAGTTTGCTCCACAAGTCAAGTTATTACCAGAAAAGCTGTGGAATAAACGCCTTTGTTAGGCCTTAAATTAGCAAAGGTTGACTTATATTTATAATCATCTCACAGTACTTGTATCGTGCAACTTCAAATAGTTGAGCAGGTATTTGACCGGAGAGGCTGTTGTAGGCTAACCGACTGCCATCATAATAAGACCAAAGTTAGTTGTATATGCTAAGAAATTAAGAAAACAAACTAGTGTGGAAATCGCTGATATTAGCATTACTAGTTTACTGCTTACATGTCTGTCAAGCTTGAGATGGTTGCCAGGGTATCAGGAATAGACCCATTTAGACTGTTTTGACTCAGTATCCTGGTTAAGGAACAGAAATGTCAATGGGAAGGTTAATTGGTTGACATTCATGAAATTAAGGAGTAAGAATACTGATACATACAAGAGTTGGAGCTTCGTAAGATGGCCAAGAGAAGCTGGAATTTCTCCAACAAGCAGGTTATCTTCCAAATCTAAGCTTGTCAAACTAGATAGGTTGCCAAACTGCTCTGGTATGCCACCGGTAATCATGTTACCAGGCAAGGACCTGCAAAATCATTCACCACAAGGATTAACAGAAGTTGGAGAGTGAGGTCATATGACATATTAAGATGACCATCACTTCATCTAGGAGGCATAGATCCAAATATCTAATTGTAGCAATTCTCACATCCATTCCTATAGAAATCATAAGATAGAGTAACATTTACAGAAAAAAATGAGTAAGATACAGTATCCATTCCATCACAACAAATACTTAACATCTCAAAGATATTAAATCGTTCTAGACAAGTACACTTACAGAACATTCAAATGCTGAAGCTCTCCAATTCTTGGCGACAGAACTCCAGTGAATCCCATAGAAGCCAACGTTCTGCAGGAGCAAAATCAAGCACGATTAACTCATTGAAAAACTGGACGTCTTATTAAGAAATTTGCATAGCAAGGTAAAGGAAACCATATGAAGGTTCACCAAATGTTACAGATGGAAACAAACAAAATGGAATTAAACATGCTTTTGTCACTGTCATATAGTTCCATAATGAGTATATGCTCAAAGAGATAACGCTCGTGATACATGGAGTCTCATTCAAAGATCTTAAGGGCTAATGGGAAATGGATATGGAATGAAAACTAAATAAACCCCAGGTCCTAGCTATGTAATCTGTGGTTAAACGTTGGCAGTACACAAAGGGAAAAGCGACGAGAAAGATCAAGCAAATGGCAACTTACACTTGCACAACATTGTTGTTGCTGTCACAAATAACAGAATTCCAAGTGCAGGGGTTAACTTGATTCTGGTTCCAGTCTGTAAGCTGTGTGGCAGTAGCGTTCAGTTTCTGCTTCATGTCATTTAGTGCATCACCTAAGGAAACAAAAAAGTACTTCTCTGTTAGTCATCAAAATTATGTGGTTAACTAGGCAATGATTGCGGGCGTGCGCTAAAAGGGTGGATAGCTATACAAATGATAGCGATGCAAGTAAACCTTGGCGATCGGATGCTGCGAATGGGTGGAGAGACGCTATAATCAGAATGATGATGATCAGCTCCATCTTTCCTCTATTGCGGCTTTACCGTCAATGGCGTGACTTAGAAAATCTTGCCTGGCAAGAAAATATGCGGGCGCTATTCATAGTATCAGCAATCCACCGGGTACCTGGTTAAAAAATATCAGATCAATGTGGAGCAGCACGTCGTAGAAAAATCAAGGCATGAACCCTTGTATAAAATGAGATGAGTGTGAAGCACAGTATCATCAGGGAAGAAAGTGGGCTGGCCCGATATAAGCCAGCAGCAATTGCTGTTTACTTGCTTGGGAACCCTGAGATGATCTCAAAGGCGACGGATAATTATAGACACAGGGCCCCTGAACCCCACAATTCCCAAACTACTGAAATCCCAATTTCTACGGAGCGCATACCTTGCAAAACTGGGATTGCTATTCTTCTAGAAGCTAATTTGACGAACTAATAACTGAGGCTTATTACCACAATCAGACTGAACGTTTGTACAGACTAAGGCAGAACTGAATCCCAGCGACAGACACTCACACCCATAAATAAACTTCACAATTCGAGCGGTAATTCGAGACAGGAACAGGACGGCCGAGCCCAGCATTCAGTACCGAATCTGGCCCTGGTTCGTCGGCGGCGCTTCCAGCTCACGCACACGCTCGCGCCCAACCACCCACACAGACGCAGGGAGAGACAGGGAGACACCTACCGGTCAGTCGGGCTGGCCAGCCGCCGCGCCCTCCGAGAGAAAAAAACTTGCGCAAATTACGCGCCCAGCCCCATCCGCGCCGCCGCCGCCGCCACTGAGCTGGTGGAGACTTGGGTGGACGACTGGAGCGGTTGACTCCCCCGGACGCCAAAATTGACCGGTGCTGCTGCGACTGCTGCCCGGGTGCGCGCTGAATCCATTTTAGGTAGGCGGGGCGGGGCGGAGGGTGCGTTGGGGGCTGGGGGCGCAACTTGGCTCGTCGGGTTGGTGGATTCGCTCTTCCTTTTTCGCCCTCCGGATAAGACGGAATTGGGGCCGCTCCGCTGCGCTCGGGTTCGTTCGGATACCGCTGCCGCGACAGTGGCTGCGTGCCTTTCCGTGACTCGATTTGCCTAGTGGCAGATTCTCCCGGAAGCGAATGCGAGCGCTCCGTTACAACGCGGAGTAGCTTTCCGGTTCGCGCACGCTTTTTGTCTGTGCCCCTGTTTTTTTTTTTGCTGTTCACGGTGGTGCTGGGCGGCGATGGCACGGCACGGCGGATGATGGTGTGGGCTCTCCAGAAAAAGGAACATGGGTCGTTTTCGCTTCACGAGGCGACACGGTGGGAAGGCGGCAGGGGTCTCTCTCTACCGGTGACGGCGGCACGCTGATCATTTGGCTCGGCCCCACTTGGAGCCGGCGGTTCGGCGGACGGCCGCAGGGTGGCCGGTGGCGTTCGGCAGGTTCCAACTTCCAGCCCGGGTGATGGATGGTTCACGCTCTGCGCGTGCACGCGTGTTTCTCGCCTGGCGTGGGCCTCAACGGCAAGTCACCGGCATCGCGCGCGGGCAGGCCATACAAGTTGCTGCACGGCACCGTTCAGGGGCTACAGTGCGCAAAAGAGTGACATGTGGCGACATCCCATTTGTCAAGTCACGCCTCCATAGATAAAGTCTTTGCTAGGTATCAAGGGTTGCCGGCAACCTTACTCCCATCTTGCTAGCGGAAGAAGGCTACAACCAGCTTATAAAAGAGAGTTGCTCTCTTTCCTTCGGTTCGGAATTTTGGGATGGAGTCGGCTTTCCACCTTTTTTTTGAGCAATTATGACAGTAAAAACCCTTAAAGGGTTCTACTGTCTTCTCCCATTTTCATTAATATTGGCACATAATTACAAAATACAGAAGGAGTCAAGGTGACTCCAGTAGTCTAAAGAAATTACAAGTTGTTGACTATACTATGAATAGAAGAGTGTAGATCAGACTTGGTCCTATGGACCAGGAGAGAGAAGTCGGTAGAAAATCTAGTTTTCCAGGAACTCAAGGAAGGTGTAATTGAGTTAAATATAAGATCATTCCTTTCCTTCCAGATGCTCCAGGAAGCCACCATAAAAATTTCCATGAAGAAAGGTTGATTCCAATTATGCTTTGCATGGCTAATCCAGTCCAGTAGTACTCCTTGAGTGTTCCATTTTATCCCGAGTGAATGCCAGCAGGATTTACTGAAGCCACACTTCATGAACATATGTTCAGCAGTTTCTTCAGTCAGTCCACATATAGGACAAAGATAACCAGAATTAAGATGAAGGTGCCTTCTTCTCAACATGGATCTAGTATTTATCCTGTCAGAGAAGAGAAGCCAGCAAAAAAAGTTAACTTTAGGAGTACATTTCGATTTCCAAATCCACTTGAAGGCCTCATGAGTAGTCAAATTCATGCAATGCTTGTAAAACTTCTGTGAAGTATAATTTGCACCCTATTTTATAGCTCCAGGAGTCTTCAGTTACTCCTTCTAAAGTGATGTGGATAGATAAGCTCTGAATTTGCCTTAGTTCTCCCATTGCCTCTGGAGACAAAGGAAGATTGAAATTATGTGACAAATTATCTGCAGTTAAGAATTCCTGAATTGAAACATCCTCATAGAGGCAGTAAGATAATATTCTAGGAAATTTTTCAGAAACAATTTCATCCAACCATTCATCCTTCCAGAAGAGTACAGAATCACCCTTGTTCACTGAACATTTTGCAATACCGCTGTATATAGGGGATAGTTTGCATACATCCTTCCACCAAAAGGCTTTTCACTTATAGTTGGGTTGTATGCGTATAAACGCCTAAACGCAATAGGAGTGTGTGGAGCAAGGCCTGGGACACCGACAACCTTTTACAATGCATCGTCTCTTAGACCATACACTATGTAGGTTCGACCCAATGCAAAAGTGTGTAGGTTTGAATCGGTCACCAAATGCCTGTTGTGTATTGAACCACATAAAACGGTCACCATGGGGTCTTATCGAATGAAAAACCCCTCCTCTCTCCTCCCAATCTCTCGGTGTGGGCTAACCATCCATGTAGGGGATTCATTTTTTACTTGGCATGCGTCGAACCAATTGGTTCGCTTCTTGTGTTAGATGCAATGAGTCGATGTTCCACTATGTATGGAATCGATTCAAAGAGTCCTTTGAACCGTTTTAGGCTCACATAGTGTATAGTCTTAGAGCATCTTCACCTCCCACCTCAATAGCGTCCTCAATAGGCATATTGGGATGTCGGCCATGAAATGCAAAAGTGTGTAGGTTTGAATCGGTCACCAAATGCCTGTTGTGTATTAAACTACATCAAACTGTCACCATGGGGCCTTATTAGGTGAAAAGGCCCTCCTCTCTCCTCCAAATCTCTCCCTCCTCTCTCCTCCCAATCTCTCGGTGTGGGCTAGACGGTTAGTCATACATGCAGGAATTTCATTTTTTAGTTGGCACGAGTCGAATCAACAAATTGGTTCGTTTCTTGTGTCAGATGCAATGAGTCGATAATCCATTATGTATGGAATCGATTCAAAGAGTCCTTTGAACCGTTTTAGGCTCACATAGTGATGGTCTTAGAGAATCTTCACCTCCCGCCTCAATAGCGTCCTCAATAGGCATATTGGGAGGTCGGCCATGAAATGGACTCCCATAGGCACCCCAACAATGTGTCGGTGCTTTCAGAGGCCCAATAGAATCGTCAATACACCCACGCTAACGTGAGAGTGTCGGCACACTGCGCCACGTAGGATCCAAAGCATTGGGCCCCCTAGTCATCGACGGAATTCGCTGATCAGTGTATTAAATGACCAGCATGCCCGCCATGCCGGTTCCCCACGCGAAGAGGCACTGTCACTCGCATCTACGATGTGTCGACTCAGCTTCCAATACCGGAGTTTTGGTGTCACCGGCTCATCCACCCACCTCTCTGGCCATCCATAACAACTCCTCGCCTCGCTACACTGCCACCACACTCCTCTCCGTGCCAGCAACCTACCTCTATCTACTCACATGGCGGCGCATAACAACCATGAAGTGGGCGGAGCCGCTCGCGCAACCTCACCATTTAGGAGGCAACAGTCCTCGTCGAGAACTATGTTCTCGTGCCGCCGGATTTTGGCCTCCCCAGCAGTTGGAATATTAGTGTGGGTCGCTACGTCATCCCATCTCTGCACCGAGACGCAGAGCTCGTGGTCTACATCGAGCACCGGTGAGTGAGAAGAGCTCATGTCGAAGGCGAATGTGGACCGGGACTGGGCCACCGATAGCTCATTCTGTGGCTTCCGCTCTTCCGGGAGGAGCATGGCGCCCAGATCGCCACCTACGGTATAATGTGTGTTGCTGCCACCGTTGAAGAAGGACATGAAGCCGAAGTTGGAGGAGTCATGGCGCAAGGGTCTATGGATGCATTGCAAGGCACGTCTTAACTAATTAATACAGATCAAAATGCAACATATATATCACATGCTTCTCAACTGCACATGAATTTTCGAAAACCCAAGTTTTAATTTATCCTCTATAGATTTGGATTCTTCAAATACCATACGATAATTGAAAGGATAGAGATGTCGCCTAGAGGGGGGTGAATAGGCAATTTCAAAACTATTACGGTTTTGGCTTGATAGAATGCGGAATTAAACTAACGTTTATTTTACAAGCACAAAACCTAAATACACTAGGCTCAACTAAGTGCACCAACAACAAATTAAGCTAAGCAAGATAGCACAAGATAAATATACCACAAGTGATAAGCAAGATATAAGTACTTCAAGCTCGATGGTATCACAAGAAAAGTAAGCTCGGATATAGAGATAACCGACACACGCGGAGACGAAGATGTATTCCCGTGTTCACCACCTTTGGGAAGGGGGCTACGTCACGTTGGAGAGGTGTGAGGTTCCACGAAGGATTCCTCACGCGCCACAAAGGCTCACCTTCTTCTCCGAGTCTATCCCACGAAGGAATATGCCCTTTCCTTATGGCTAGCTTTTCCTCCACTCCGGAGATGGCAAGCTCCACAACCACTTCACAAGCTCCACGAAGGAGAATACCGGGTCTCTTCACAATCTTCCACGAAGAGAATACCGCGGTACCAACCACCAAGCCAACTAGGAGGTCACCCTCCAAGAGTAACAAACTCACGGTCTCTCACTCGAACAAATCATAATGGAAAGCTCAACACTTATGCAAGAATGCAAAGCAAGACCACCAAGGGTGCTCAAATCCTTCACTCTCAAATCCCACTAAAGCAACAAGTGCTAGGGAGGAATTAGAGAGGAAGAACAATGGTGGAAGTCAACCAATGACTCCAAGATCTAGATCCAATGGGTTCCCCTCACTTAGAGGAGGAATTGATTGGTGGGGATTGTAGATCTAGATCTCCTCTTCGAAAGCCCTCAAAAAGATGCAAGAATCATAGGAGGGAAGGGGGAGGAAGCAAGCTCAAGAGGTTCAACAATGGAGGTTAATTTCGTGGTCAAGAACACCCTAAAACGTTGGGAGAAGAACCCCTTTTATAGTGGAAAGCAAATATGGCCGTTGGGAGAAAACTATGTGAATCCGGTTGAAAGTTCGGTTGGACCGGCTCCAGAACCAGATGGTTCGGTTCCTGGACCGGAAAACCGGATCTCAACCGGGATAAGGGTCAGTACACAGTCTCGGATAGACTCGGTATAGAAAAACCGAAAATCTCGGTTGAATCTCGGTTGAAACCCGGTTGAATCTCGGTTTTCCGGTGCTGGCACCGGACCACCCGGTCTAGGAGCCGGTTGAACCGGATCCACAACCGGGATGAAACTGACTTCACGGAAAACACAATAACTTTTGCATCCGGACTCCGATTTCGATGATCTTGGGCTTGTTTTGACGAGGACAACAAGCTCTAAAAGATTGTGCAGAGAAACATCATAGCCCAACAAAGGAGGATAGAACCAAATGAAGAAAGGTAAGAATCCTCCCTAAATAAGAACCGATAAAACCTTCAAACTCGAAAACGCCATAGAAGATGCATACGAATTCCGTTTTCGATGAACTTGGGCTTGTTGAAGAGATAGCAACAAGCTCAAGAACCTCACATGGAGAAACACCAAGAAGCAACAAAATAGTAAGATGCAAAGTATGCAAAGGATTGAGCTCCATATGACGATGTGATCAAGTTACACAACCGAAAGCCCCTCTTGATAGTGTGGCTATCTATCCTATAACCCGGTCTCCCAACAACCACCCTGAGACCGGTAAAAGGAAAACCTAGCAAGGCCATACCTTTGCCTTGTGCATCCTGCTTGATCTTGATGACAACGCTTCAAGCTCCACCCAAGCTAGAATGCAACACTTGATCATTGTTGCTTCGTGAAGACTCCTAATTTGCTCCCCATACACCACTATGGGATAGCTTCATTAATACATGTCTTCACATGTCCATTATCACCAATATGGACGGCAAGCTTCAAGCAAATGATCTTCTCGAGATGCTTATCTTGAACTTTCCCTTCTCAACCTTGATGACGATCACCACTTGATGTCATCCTCTCATGGGCTATATAATATCTTCATTTTTGAAGCATGCCCATGGAAAGATACCTGTCCATATAGAAAACGCAAAGGCAAATATATAATGGGTTAGTTCATGATGCATAATTGACAAGGCTTACCATACCACAATACCATGTGGTACATTCTTTATGCTTCATGTGTTGACCAACTTGAAATCACTCTTCACTCTTTGTATTGGTCAACCAAGTATCTTCTCGTGCTCCATCTTAATATCTTGAGGTACATAAGGAACTCTTCATTTGATTACATTCTCTAAATCTTAGTCAACCATAGCTCAACTAATGAGGCTATCATGACACCGACTTAGAGCCATATCTTGAATTCTTCTATTGAGATCACACTCTCAAGATCTTGATCATATCATATTCTTCTCTTCAACTCAATGATTTTGATGCCAATACTCAAGGTATATCTTTATATTCATGGCATCCATACTTGAATCTAACACATGGACTACAAGCATGACCTATGGAATATACCTTCATATAAAACTCACTGAAAACATTAGTCCATAGGGATTGTCATTAATCACGAAAACCACACATAGGGGCAATTACCCTTTCAATCTCCCCCATTTTGGTAATTGATGACAATCACAACAAGAGGGTTTATATAATGAATATTAGAAACAAGTACACAGCTTATCTGAGAATAAGTTGTATACAAGAGGTTGCATTTGATATGGTTAAGTAACACAAAGATACTAGCCCATATCAAAATTGATTCTAATCACATAAACTACAACTAATGCATGAGATGTGAGTAGAACAAACATATATAGAGCAAACTCCCCCCCACAATATATGCACATGTGATGATCTTGAATTTCATTGCATACATTGTTAAGCATAACCTTTGGGAGAGTTTCCACTATATATACAACCATGCAAAACATAATAAAGATGAAATGCATGAAAGGCAAACACTTAAGAACAAACCAATCTTAAGTAGAAAACCATTTCCCTCAAAACCCTCTAAACTTCTCCCCCATTGACAACAAGTGCCAAAATGGATAACAAGGTTAGAATGACAATATAGTATGAGTTCCTACACAAGGTGTGCATTACTCGTAATATGAGTGAAATCACATGCACATACCCAATGACGAACACTTGGAGGAAATCAAACTATATTGAGGATCAAGGATTGCTAAAAGGATAACAAGGTGAAGGAACTTCAACGGATGAAGCAAGCAATCAAAAGATCCAAATAATCAAATGGACAAATAGTGCTCTAAGTGAAATAAGGAAGCTTCCCAAGGTTCATGCATAAATTAGTTGTTTCATTTGAATACAATATGCACAAACATGGAATCCTCACTCCCTCTATATTATTTAGAACACAACCAAGATACAGGGATTAGATATAAACCAATACACTTGTCAAGACAATCTTAAGTCCAAGAGAAACCAAATATGCGATATGAGTGCATGAAGATGAAATAAAAGTAAACCAAGCACTCATAAACCAATACCATACCAAAACCATTAAAAATCAAGAGGATAAGAGTGATGGTCGGAAAAGAGCGAGCATATCAAGGGGAGAGATTAACACTCTCGTGTATATAAGTTTCTAAGGGGAAAACATGAGAATAATCCACAAAGAAACATCCACACATAAGAGGTTAATAAAAAGAATACATGATATCCAAGCGGAAGTCATAAGATATACCAAAAAGGATATTTTGCTTAAGTGCATATATAGCCCATGGCTCTATTTTATCTTATGGTATATCAATGAACTTCACCAAAGAAAAAGAAAAAATCTCAAAACCATCACAACTAACACTAAGGGAACTAATGCTAGTTGGGATACTTTGAGAAAGGCAACAAGTATCAAAAGGAATGATTCAATGCAATTTAAACAATATTTCACATGAGAGTACCTTGAGGAGTTGATATGCAATAAATTGCTAGAAGGCATGTTTGGAATTGGTGAATCATGAAAATGATTTTATATACTCCCCATTATATGCATCATCTCAAATTACTCACATAAGCAATAAGGATACAAAGTCTTTCAAAGATAATTGCAAGAATCGAACATTGACAAACAAATAAATTCATGCCAAGATGCAACCTACAAGAGATTGTATGGAAGAATAGTATGCATGAATAAGATACTTGTTACCGAGATAGCAATGGTATGATGTAGTAGATAAGAATTTTTAGATCATCCTAGCTTGGCTCCAATTATCATGTGGTTACAACACTTTCCTTATTAACTAGACAAGCATCCATTGCATCTTCAATGTACCTAAAACAACATTCAAGTACATCTTGGTCCCCAAACTTATTGGGTCCAAAGTGGTTAGAATAACCACAACACATAGGATACATTCCATAAAAATATGTGCATATTTAGAGATGAAATTTGAATTTCATGCACATCTTAGCCATTTAAGGATTTGATGGAGTATACCCTATATATTGGATCAAAGAAAGCAAAACATGACATAAGATATACATATATTAAACATGCATGCACGAGAATTTCAAGATCCAACGAAGATATACTTTGGACAAAACACCAAAAATATTCAAGAAGGCATACAAGGTGTGACAAAACACATTTGTTGTCAAAAATATATCAAAGAATCAAATCAACACAAGATTTGTTCAACAAAGTTCAACAAATGAACCGAGCAAAAACTATTAAGCATGAAAGATGAAATAAGAACACAAATGCTCAAAGATTTATCTCATTTAAGAAAATAAAATAGAGAATAAAGAATGAGATAACAAACTCCCAAAAGAGCAAGGTTTCAACAAATAAACCAAACCCTTAACACTTTTCACAATGGCACAAGGTTCCGAGAAGAAAAGGTTTATCTTCCACTAAAACACATTTGATAATAATCAAAAACATCATCGAAGATATGTTCAAAAGCCAAGGAAGACAATGGGAGCCACACCAAAGTTTTGGAAATAAAATAAGGCAATAAGAGGTTAACTCCAAAGTGAAGATGATCCACAAATGCTACCACACACAAGTATATCAATTGTCAAAGACAATGAGTGTACTGGAATAGATTTCCGGTGGTATATTGCACGAATATTAAAGATAAATCTTCACAATAAAAAGCATAGGATATAAATAAAAAAGATTAAGCACTATGCAATGATAGAGATTCTTGATAGCTTCAACTATTCACAAATCATGCAAAGCAATGATTAAAATAACTTGAAGCAAATGGTATCCCAAATAAGATATAGAGATATGTATTTGAGAAAGACCGCACCAAGAATTTCTTACTCAAACAAAGACCAAAATATGAGGAATAAAAGCTTCTACCAAAAATAGGACCTTGTTTGAGCCAACATGCCACCTAGAAACAAGATAATCAACAATATCAACTCTAAGTGGCACTACCTCATATGTTCACATTTCCTAGGATTGTGATATGCAAAAGAAGCATATTACTCCCCCATAATGTGATTTTTTTTTCTTAATAAGAGGCAAAGCAACCTCAACTAGAGAGAATTAATGGACATTTAGAATTTGAATTTCTCATGAGTATGGAACACCACATAGTGACTAGATAAGCTTGCAATATCAATACTAAGTGGTAGTACTCACATACACACATTTTAAGGTTTGAGAGGTGCACAAGGCATGTCACTCCCCCAAAATGGTATGTTCCATTAACCACTCTAAAAGAGCCAAATAAGATATCATCAAGATGCATTAGAGGCTCAAAATAAAACACACGAGTAAATGATGTGCCAAACACCTAGACATACTTGAATACACAAAATAATCAAGCATGAGGCACACCAAATACAAACACATACTTGGTACAAAACCAAAACATGTAAAGGGGCAAGTAACTTACAATATAAATGAGTTAAGTACAAGTTACCGCGAAGAGGCACATTGAATATAAGATAGGGAAATAATAATCCAAAGGACTTGGCTTGATCAAATATAACATATGAAGATCCCTTAATTCTTCATGAGTTAGCCAAGTCTCCAATGCCCTCCAAAAACACCTATTGATCAAGTTTGAGCTAGTTGGTCCCCAACCAAGTTGGGTCCTAAGAGGTTAGTCACAATAGGCTTGGCAACCCAAATGGTTCTTTTCTTGACACCACTTTGAGTTCCAACAAACTTGGCAAACACATTGCCATCCTTATCCTTCCTAAGAGAATAATCATCATCAACAATGATAGGGTTAGATAAGGTACCGTTTGAACATGAAGAGGCAAAGTGCCCCTTCACACGACATATGTAGCAACAAGTGCTCCCCTTTCTCTTCTTCATTGATTTCTTGGCTTTGGGAGCATTATCTCGATTTTTCTTCGGAAGTGGTCTAACTTCAACTTGGGCTTGAACATGAACTTGTCGCTGCTTCCCTTGTTGCTTCTCACTCAAGTGATTTTTCTTCAATGGACAAGATCTTACATGATGTCCTTCAACCTTGCACTTGAAGCAAATAATCTTGGCCGAATTCTTGACTTGGTTTTGGCCCTTCTTCTTGTTTATATTGGACTTTTTCTTGTTATTGGAGTTGAATCAAGTCCACTTTTATCATTAGGGGATTTTTGCACACTCAAGATATTATCGAGTGTGGATTTCCATTCATGACTCTTTTCCAAGTCATTCCTCAAGGAAGTGACTTGAGCCTTGAGCTCTTTGATTTCCTCTACATGGTTAGTATAAATACAAGTACTAGAGGAAGTAGGAGCTTCATTATTAGAGCAACAAGGCAAAGCAATTAATCCAACACAAGGTTTATCAATAGTATGTCTAGATGAATTACTAGGACTAGCACATGGAAAAATAGCATTTTGAGTAGAAGTTGTGCTAATGTCCAAAAGAGGCTCACAAGATGTTACCTTAGTAATACTTGCCTCACAAGCTAACTTTATCCCATCATAAGAGATTAGAAGATCATTATGAGAGCCCGAGAGCTTTTCGTGACTTTCTTCCAATTTCCTATACTTGCTAGTTAGCAACTCAAGTTGAGCCATTAGCTCAACATTCTCCTTTAGGATAGATGCTTCACAAGAAGTAGAGTTAGTAGCACAAGCATCATTAATGGAATTTTCCTTTTCAATCTCATAAGATTCAATTTTTTGTGTGAGGAGACAATTATTGTGCTTCTCCTCGGCAAGCTCTTGCTTAAGGAGATTGAATCTCCGACTCACATCATCAAGTTGGAAATCCAACTCCTCTATGGTTCCCGTTTGTTTAGTTATGGTGTCCTAACGTGTTTGAGACAAGTAACGACCTTATTATTACCACGAAGAGAGGTACACAAAAAAGTCAACTCAAGCAAGAGAGCACTAGTATCCTCATCAATGTCATCATCACTATCATCATTATCATTGCTATTATCTTTACAAGATATATTGGGATCCAAAGTAGGAGATACCTTTGATCCTCTTGCCATAAGGCACATGTGAGCATGGGAGAATGAAGATGAGGATATTCTTGAATCTTCATTCATGATCATGTCTTGCTTCATAGAATGTTTGATTTCCTCTACATTGTTAGATAAACAACTAGATGAAATATAAGCATTTTTTTCATGGTAACAAGGCAAATCAAGCGTATCATCTACACTAGTACTCAAATAATTTCTAGATGATATACAAGGACTAGCAACACAGGGGGATATAGCATTATTGTTGCAAGAAGTGCTTAAGTCCAAAGAAGAAACATTGCAATGGGATAGAGATGAAGGATCATCATTAGCGAGCACAATATCAACATTGCAATTCCCAACACCACTCACCATATCTTTACCTTGTGTCTTGCCACACATTGGTGAAGTGGGTGAAGATGATAACTCATCGCGGCCGGAGGTGGAAGCAACTTGGAGCTCTTCATGATGTGAAGGAAAAGAGATCTCCTCGGAGAAACCACCGACAATATTAGAAATGGAACCACCAAATATTTCTTTAAGCTTGGTCCACTTCTCATGAGACGACTTGCGCTTTACAATCGTCAAGAACAAATTAACTGTGGGGCTCAAAGAGAAAATAAGCTCATTAGATACTTGAGCTTCGAGATGTAAATTTTTCTCATCCTCTAAAGATAGATTTTGAGGATCCATAGGAGGAGAAAAACCTACATCTAGAAATCGCTCAATATTTGGACACAAGGTCCGAAGATTACAAAGCAAGCAATTTCTCCACAAAGCATAATTTGTGCCATCAAAGATAATTCTGTCATTGTGCACTATACTACTAGCCGACATCTTAAAACTCTAGGCGGTGAAGCCTAAACAAGGAGAGACCTTGCTCTGATACCAATTGAAAGGATAGAGATGTCGCCTAGAGGGGGGGTGAATAGGCAATTTCAAAACTATTAAGGTTTTGGCTTGATAGAATGCGGAATTAAACTAACGTTTATTTTACAAGCACAAAACCTAAATACACTAGGCTCAACTAAGTGCACCAACAACAAATTAAGCTAAGCAAGATAGCACAAGATAAATATACCACAAGTGATAAGCAAGATATAAGTACTTCAAGCTCGATGGCTATCACAAGGAAAGTAAGCTCGGATATAGAGATAACCGAGGCACACGGAGACGAAGATGTATTCCCGTGTTCACCACCTTTGGGAAGGGGGCTACGTCACGTTGGAGAGGTGCGAGGTTCCACGAAGTATTACTCACGCGCCACAAAGGCTCACCTTCTTCTCCGAGTCTATCCCACGAAGGAATAGGCCCTTTCCTTATGGCTAGCTTTTCCTCCACTCCGGAGATGGCAAGCTCCACAACCACTTCACAAGCTCCACGAAGGAGAATACCGGGTCTCTTCACAATCTTCCACGAAGATAACACCGCGGTACCAACCACCAAGCCAACTAGGAGGTCACCCTCCAAGAGTAACAAACTCACGGTCTCTCACTCGAACAAATCGTAATGGAAAGCTCAACACTTATGCAAGAATGCAAATCAAGACCACCAAGGGTGCTCAAATCCTTCACTCTCAAATCCCACCAAAGCAACAAGTGCTAGGGAGGAATTATAGAGGAAGAACAATGGTGGAAGTCAACCAATGACTCCAAGATCTAGATCCAATGGGTTCCCCTCACTTAGAGGAGGAATTGATTGGTGGGGATTGTAGATCTAGATCTCCTCTTCCAAAGCCCTCAAAAAAAATGCAAGAATCATAGGAGGGAAGGGGAAGGAAGCAAGCTCAAGAGGTTCAACAATGGAGGTTAATTTCGTGGTCAAGAACACCCTAAAATGTTGGGAGAAGAACCCCCTTTTATAGTGGAAAGCAAATATGGCCTTTGGGAGAAAACTATGCGAATCCGGTTGAAAGTTCGATTGGACCGGCTCCAGAACCGGATGGTTCGGTTCCTGGACCGGAAAACCGGATCTCAACCGGGATAAGGGTCAGTACACAGTCTCGGATAGACTCGGTATAGAAAAACCGAAAATCCCGGTTGAATCTCGGTTGAAACCCGGTTGAATCTCGGTTTTCCGGTGCTGGCACCGGACCACCCGGTCTGGGAGCCGGTTGAACCGGATCCACAACCGGGATGAAACTGACTTCACGAAAAACGCAATAACTTGTGCATCCGGACTCCGATTTCGATGATCTTGGGCTTGTTTTGACGAGGACAACAAGCTCTAAAAGATTGTGCAGAGAAACATCATAGCCCAACAAAGGAGGATAGAACCAAATGAAGAAAGGTAAGAATCCTCCCTAAATAAGAACCGATAAAACCTTCAAACTCGAAAACGCCATAGAAGATGCATACGAATTCCGTTTTCGATGAACTTAGGCTTGTTGAAGAGCTAGCAACAAGCTAAAGAACCTCACATGGAGAAACACCAAGAAGCAACAAAATAGGAAGATGCAAAGTATGCAAAGGATTGAGCTCCATATGACGATGTGATCAAGTTACACAACCGAAAGCCCCTCTTGATAGTGCGGCTATCTATCCTATAACCCGGTCTCCCAACAACCACCCTGATACCAGTAAAAGGAAAACCTAGCAAGGCCATACCTTTGCCTTGTGCATCCTGCTTGATCTTGATGACAACGCTTCAAGCTCCACCCAAGCCAGAGTGCAACACTTGATCATTGTTGCTTCGTGAAGACTCCTAATTTGCTCCCCATACACCACTATGGGATAGCTTCATTAATACATGTCTTCACATGTCCATTATCACTAATATGGACGGCAAGATTCAAGCAAATGATCTTCTCGAGATGCTTATCTTGAACTTGCCCTTCTCAACCTTGATGACGATTACCACTTGATGTCATCCTCTCATGGGCTATATAATATCTTCATTTTTGAAGCATGCCCATGGAAAGATACCTGTCCATATAGAAAATGCAAAGGCAAATATATAATGGGTTAGTTCATGATGCATAATTCACAAGGCTTACCATACCACAATACCATGTGGTACATTCTTTATGCTTCATGTGTTGACCAACTTGAAATCACTCTTCACTCTTTGTATTTGTTAACCAAGTATCTTCTCGTGCTCCATCTTAATATATTGAGGTACATAAGGAACTCTTCATTTGATTACATTCTCTAAATCTTAGTCAACCATAGCTCAACTAATGAGGCTATCATGACACCGACTTAGAGCCATATCTTGAATTCTTCTATTGAGATCACACTCTCAAGATCTTGATCATATCATATTCTTCTCTTCAACTCGATGATTTTGATGCCAATACTCGAGGTATATCTTTATATTCATGGCATCCATACTTGAATCCAACACATGGACTACAAGCATGACCTATGGAATATACCTTCATATAAAACTCATTGAAAACATTAGTCCATAGGGATTGTCATTAATCACCAAAACCACACATAGGGGCAATTACCCTTTCAATAATGGAATCAAGCTCCACTTGACGACACAAATTCGTCTTATTTATAATCTAGATTGAAGTAGACATGGAGTTTTATCCCCTTAATTCTCAAAAATGTATTGCCTTTGTACCTTTTTTTCATTTTCTGAGGATCTGACTCAAGTTCCATAAAACTGAAGAACAGAAGAGTACATCACACCATCACTTGGTAATCGATCAAGAAATGTTAAGTATTTTATCCTGCATAAAAATAAATCAATATATGAGCATTGAGCAAGCATACCGGAATGGAGCCATCTTGAATTGTTTAACAAAAATAATTCAAAATTAACGACACCAAACGTTTCTCCCTAACTGGAAAGGGTAAATGTTAGGTCTGAAAGAGCATGTGGGCCCCATGTATAGTTTTGGTAATTAATGATAATTTTTGTGGACTAATGTGTGTATTAAGTTACACTTATAGGAATTATCCACTGACATCGCTTGGAGCATGTGTTGGCTTCAAGGTAGATGAAATGAAGAAGAAGATGTGTTGTGCAAGCTCAAAATGCGCCATCTCTAGAAGATCTCATGTTTGATGCTTGCCATTCTCGGTGGTCATGGATCCATGAAGATGAATCAAAAAAGGCGTTTTATCTTGAGAAGGACAAGATCGTCTACATCGAGCTCAAGTGGAATGCTCAAGATAAAGGTATAATCTTGACAGGTTTTCTATTTTGCCGGTCTCATGTTGTTAGTTGGGAGACCGGGTTTAGAATAGATATCCGTACTATCAAGAGAGGCTCTCGTTTGAGTAACTCGATCATATCATTCAGAGAGAGCTCAAACCTTTACATTCCTAGAATCATCTTTCTTGATTTGTTTATTGGTATTATCCATGTGAGGATATAGAGCCTGTAGTAATCTTCATAACAAGCTCCTGCTCATCAAAATCAGATCTCCCTTTTAAATCTTGTTGCAATTTTATTCTTGGAGGTTTTCCGAATTATCACCAAGGGAGATATCTCACTTTATAATACATGGAGGTTTCTCACTTGGTGGTATCCAATATTTGGTTGTGTAGCTCTCATCGTTCTCCTTCCAACAAAATTGGTTTCGGGTCAATCGGAGTTCCCTAGCTCAAGTTATTAATATTTGAAGTTGCCTCTCTTTTGTTTTAAAAAGGAAAAAGGGAAATTGTTGCACTTGGGTCGTGTGGTAGTACCGCGGGTACTACCGGCCCCATATGCGCGTGTTGTCTTGCTCTGCCCCGCCCGGTAGCCCCGGTCCGGTTGTATTGGCCTAGCCCGGTACTACTAGCCGACCCATCTGTCTCCCAGGCCCTGCTCCCTCCCTCTCGCTCGCCATGCTCGACCGCATTCTTCTGCACGCTCGCCTGCTGCTCTTGCTCGCTGGCGCGTCGCTGCTGGCTGAGCCTTCGCGCGCGCGTCTGCCTGCTCACGCTTCTCTTAGGCCGGCCCAGCTTGCCGCTAGCATTCGCTTGCCTACTATCGCCACTTGCTCACTCCTCTCGCGCATGCTGGCCCCACATCGACCCGATCCCCTGCCGCTCACTGCGTTGACCTGCTTTGCTCGCCTGGGTTTTGCGCAGTTGGGCTGTTGAGAGGTAGTACCGGGCCCTTCCGGTACTACTGGCCCAGGGCGAAAAAGATCCCCAACGGGCAGAATCTGCTAGGCCCCTTTATAAGCTTTTCCCTCTTTCTTTTTTAGCTAGCTCTTCTCCCTCTTTTCTCGAGCTCTTTTGCCCAATTGTCTTAATCTCTTTGAGCTTGATTACTTTCTTCCCCTATGATTCTTGCCAATATTTTAGAGGAAGATTGAGGAGATCTAGATCTATATTTTGACCAAACCAAATCATCTCTTTGTGAGTGATTCTTTGGGATCTAGATCTTGGAGGATTTTGTGTTTTCTTTGTGTGTTTCTTCTCTTGTTCCCCAATAGCTTTAGTAGCTTTGTTGGAACTTGAGAGTGAAGGATTGGAGCATCTTTGTGGTGCCCTTGCCATTTGCATTCGGTTGATTGCCTCCATGTCTGAGTAGATCATTAGTTCTTGGGGAGATGGAGAAACCCTAGCATGAAATTGAAATAGGATAAAGCTTATTATGATATTCATCGTTGTGACCATGTGTTAGATTGTCTACATCTTGATGTTGGGAGAATTCAACCTCTCAATATTTGCCTCTTGTGGGGACTTGATGGAGGAAACTACGTGTTGGTAGACAGATGGATGTGAGCAATTACAGTGACTATAAAGCTGTTGGCACCCCTTACGTATCAACTTGATAATCGAGGAAACTCACAAAACACTATCCATGCCATGGGATACGTCTTGTGGGATTATGTCTCTTAATAGCGCAGTAATTCAATTGACGTTGATTGCTGTATTTTGTGGTTATGAGGATGATTTGAGCGGTGGTTGCTGCCTCATTATCCAAATACGGAGTTTCTCCCACACATACATAGTTGAGAATATGCATGATAATAATCTTTACCTTAGCCCTTTATAATGCTAGTGGTGTATCTGCTAATCCCTGAGAACGCCTTTCCCCATTGAAGTTTCAAATGTCTTTTACATATGCGATACTTATTTTCTGTATTCAGTTTTGTTTACTTTACTCATTGTTCTCTTATACAAAAAAGCCAAAAATACATTTTTACAGAATACTCGTATTTTATCTTGTCACTTAGAACTTTATTTAACATTTCTATTTTCAGTATTTATTTCAAGAATTCTTAGACTTCACACCCATGCTCCCTGTGGGATCAATATCTTTATTTCGAAACTAGCTACAAATGATATGTGCACTTGCAGTCATCAAGCTATGGCGCCGTTGCGGGGAGCTAAGCGTTGTAGGTCTTTTAGTTTTTGCTTATTTACTTTAGTTTTGTTAAGGTTTGTTTTAAGTTACAGGTTTTCACCAACATGATGGAGTTTGAGCAAACAACTAGTGCTAACCCACTCGGCCACTTTGGGAAGCCCTATGATATTTATAAAAGAGACAACTCCAATGAAAAGACAAGGGGGTTTGAAATAAATCCTCTACTACTTGGTATTCTACACAAGAAGCAATTTACTACAGATGAAGAAGATCTTGACCCATATGAGCATACTGCATGTTTCAAAGTTATATGTGGCACGTTCCAATTGACTGGGTTACCGCCAATGAGGTAAGGGTTAAACTTTTTAGTCAAACTTTGACAAGTACAGCTCTCTCATGGTATAGATCTCTACCCTCAGAAGTCACTACTACTTGGGATAACTTAGCTTGTGAATTTTTATCTAAATATTATCCATTATCAAAATCTTTTGGAATTAGACGTCTTATAATGACTTGGAGTAACCGTCCTAATGAAGGACTAGTAAGAGCTTATATAAGATTTAAAGATTTACTTAGTCAATGTCCTCATCATGATTTGTCTGAATGGTATTTTTTTGTATATCTTTTATGGTGGTTTAATTGAACCTAATAAAATTGAACTAGATTCTTGCGTGAGAGGATATTTTATGGACTTATCCATAACTAAAACTTGGACTTACTTAATAGAATTCACGGTCATAGAGTTTCATGGAATTTTGGTCTAGGAAGTGAAGGAGGCACAACAATATATTATGAATGTATTCATGACTATAATAAAAAGTCCCATGTTAATGAATTATCTAAAGAGTTTTATTTAGATTCAGATCTTGTGTTACAAGTTGTTAAAGCTTTTACAGAACACATCAAAGCTCCAAAAGAGGGTTCGGCCAAGTATGATCCACCACCTGAACCTGAGAAGAAAATAGAAGTTAAAGCAACATTGGCCTCCCTAGAACCAATGTATGAGATATCTTTCCCTAACGCTACACAGAAGCATATTTTCAAATATGAACAAGTCAAGGCAATATAGGAGGAGAAAGAAGAGGAAAGTATGCCAATAATTGAAGAACATCTGGATAAAACCAAAGATAAAGAGGTAACCAAGGAAGCAATCATGGATATGTATGCACATTGTAACATAGTTGAACTTGATGAAGATACTTCTATATTGGTTGAAGGTAAAACTAAGGTAAAAGATGTGGGTAAGCCTATTCTTTCCCGTATAATTAAAGAAACGTTGCATTATGGTTTATGTGATCTTGGCACCAAAGTTAATGTTATATCCTATGATTTTTATTTAGAAATAAAAGAAGATATAGCACCGGCTACAATATAAAATACTGATATGAAAATTATGTTATCCAATAAAAATATTAGAATTCCAATGGGAGTAGTTGAAGATGCAACTGTCACAATTGGCAATAAAAATGTTCCTATCAATTTTGTAGTTGTTGATATGCCAGCTGACACTCTTTGCCCAATCATATTTGGAAGAAACTTTCTGAGTGATGTAGGTGCCAAAGTCGACTTCAAAAAGGAGGTTGTATCCCTTAAGCTTGGGAAAGCAGAAAAATAATTCCACTTTTCCAAATTTAAAGACAAACCTCTACATATACAAGAAGAAGAGAAAGAGAAAACTATTGAGGAGATGGCAGCTCTTTTCTTAAGTAATCAAGAAGAATAAATAAATGAAGACTCAAATTGTGAAGAAATAATTATGGAGGATAGAACCTTAGAGGAATTAGAAAGTGAATTTAATTCATTTCCCATTTTAGAACCTCCAACTGATAAAGCTTTTGAAGATCCAGAAAAGAGAGGGGATGAAGAATTACCACCCCCAAAATTAAAAACTCTATCAGATAATCTTAAGTATAGATTCTTAGATGATACTAATAAATTCCCTGTTATTATTAGTGCTAAACTTTTAGGGGAAGAAAAAGAACTCATGAAGGTACTAAAGGAACACTGCAAGGCCTTTGGGGTACTCAATCGACGATTGAAGGGTATTAGTCCTATGATATCCGTCCATCGAATATTCATGGAGGAAGGTGCTAAACCAGTTGCAGAATTTAATAGAATACTAAAGCCGAAAATGAAGGAAGTGGTAAGAAAAAAATAGCGCCTAATTGATGCAGGTATAATTTATCCTGTAAAAGAAAGTGAATGGTTAAGTCCTGTTCATTGTGTTCCTAAGAAAGGCGGCTTTACCGTTGTTCCTAATGAAAACAATGAATTTATACCTACTAGAACTATTGTTGGACATAGGATGTGCATGGATTTCAGAAAACTTAATAAGGAAACTAGGAAAGATCACTATACTTTATCGTTCATAGATCAAACTTTAGAGAGGTTAGCAATCCACACTCATTTTTGCTACTTGGACGGATACTCTGGTTTTTCCCAAATTGTTGTTCATCCCGATGACCAACTTAAAACGACTTTCATTAGTCCTTATGGTTTACATGCTTATCGATGCATGCCTTTTTGTTTATGTAATGCTTAGTTACTTTTCAAAGATGCATGATTGCTATTTTCGTAGATTTTATAGAACTGATAATGAAAGTATTTATGGATGATTTTTCTATCTATAGAACTTTGTTTACTAGTTGCTTGGATAATCTCAATAGAATTTTGCAGTGTTGCAAAGAAACCAATCTTGTTCTAAACTGGGAGAAGTGTCATTTTATGGTTAAAAAAGGCATAGTCCTTGGACATAAAGTATCTGGTAAGGGTATTAAAGTAGATAGGTCTAAAGTTAAAGCAATAGAGAGAATGCCTGTTGGGGAGGTGACCCCGGATAGGGAAAAGACAGGGAAAGACGAAAGGATGTTCCCCATCCAGTTTCCAAGTTATAATCTAAGTCGGCCGAATCCTGTAAAGGTTGGCCTAGATATGAAAGAGCAGGACCCTTATGAGAAGATCAAGGCATTACCCGACTGAGATACCGTGTAAGTCGGCCGGACCAGCCCGAATAGTCCAAATGCAGGTGAAGGCCAAGCTGAGTTATGCGAGATAGGGCCGAATGATATGAAGCTTGCAGGAGAAGGAGATGCCTATAGTCAAACTCTAGTCGCAAGCTAGGGAGAATCTGAGCAGAGCCAAGCACAAAGGACAAGGCGCAGAGCGACATAGGGGCAGAAGGAGGTCATGGAGGCGATAGTCCTGAAGCCCGAGGCATGCAGGTGGGGTCCTCTGGAACCTTGCCGTCGTTATAAGGGCGACACGGAAAGGAGGCTGCCGAGTTACTATATTGGGACAAGCATATTCCTCGAATATGCTTGCCACGTCAGCCCTAGAGGAGCCCAGGGCTCTCCTTTATAAGGAGAGGCTTGGACTCTGAGAAAGGCATCGGCTCATTTAGTACCGTTAGGCTGGTAAAGTTCTTCCTCTCTACTTGTATATAGCTCAAGGAGCACTTGTAGCCCAAGGAAGGAGAAATAAAGATCTTTACCTTAGTCTTCTGTGTGTAGAATCAACTACATCTTCCCTCCCCAGATCCCTCTAGCATCCATTGGCCCCGTACTTTAGCCTACCCATGGCATCTGTCGTGCCACCACCACGACAGTTGGCGCCCACCGTGGGGCAGGCAATGGTGTTAGCTGGAGTCATGATCCGGACGGGAAACTTCATCTGGCTTAGTCCGGAGACTTGATCTCTGTGACTACGTCAGCGACAACGCAGGCAGCTTCAAGGGAAAAATTCCTCCGCGCAACGGCGTCTTCATCAACTTGGGCATGCACCAGATCTACGTCGGCGTCGACATCTCCGGCGTTTATCCTCACCAGGTTGTTGTTGTAGGAGAACCTCCCCTTAGCGCCGCAAACAGTCCGCATGGAGTGCGCCCTGTCAGCAGCGTCGAGGTGATGGTCGCAGCCAGGGTGCAGGCGGGAGCAGCAGGCGCCGGATCGAGCAAGGATCCGACGGTAGGAGTGCAGGTGCCCCCAAAGCAGACAACTCCACAGCCCACCGAGGTAATTCCTTCAACGGCCAACCAGGCCGAGATGCAGGAGACGACCCCAAGGGCACCAAGGGTAAGAGGACCATCTCTGGAAAGACCTGAAAACATTCTCTAGGCAACTATAGATAATCTGACTACACCTGTAGCACCCATACTTGATTCGGCTAATGCTTAGGCAGAGTTAGAAGAGACCAGGCAGAAAGTGTTGGTAGAGGCAAAAAAGGTGTCAGCCTTGCGGGAGTCCTTAAACAGGACCCTGTGAGAATATGCCAGGGCAAACAAGCTTGACGTTGCCCCCGAGCGGGTTGACGAGTTGAGATTAAGAGGAAAGAACCTCATAGATGATATCAACAAGGAGCATGATGCTCACAAGGTAGAATCAGTTGATCTAGGCTTGCCGAGGTACAATACCCCGGCATAGAACCTGAGGGCGGCAAATGCCGCTGCATTAGAGTTAGAAGGATTGACCGGCGAAGCCCAGCAAAAAGAGCAAGAAAGAGTGAATGAGCTGGTGCGCATTGCGAACCAGCAGAATGAAGAAATGCTCAGGGCAGACCCGGCAAGGCCAGGTGCCTCGCGAATGGTTCATTCGGCTGGTGCAGCACCTGCCTTGTCCGTGGCAGCAACATCTTCACCCGGAAACAATGCACGAAAGGACAGAGCAGTAACTTCGGGAAAAAGAAATAAGCAAATTGTTCCATATGATCCGGCGATAGCCGGAAAAGCAAATGAGAACAGAGGCAATGGAAGCCGAGGTAACAGTGGCGAGAGAAACCCCGGCCGTGCCGAGAAAGGCAGCGGAAGCCGAGGCAATGGAGATCTCGGAAGAGGAGAACACGGAAGAGGGAATCACGAGAACAATGTCCCGGCCGAAGGTAGGAGAGAACCGCCACCCAATCCACAACCGAGACATGAACCTCGGCAGGAAAGAGAAGTGAGACCAGCTCGCCACAATCAGGTGAATGAGAGGTATAATGATGGTTATTCCGAGATGGAATATGCGCCTCATGGTGGAAATAACCACTATGGAATGCAGGAGAGAATTATGTACAGAGATTTGCCGTCAAGTGATGCCAGAGTAAAGCTGGACCGGCTATATCGATCCGAGTTGCTAGAAGAACAGGGTCTACCAGGTCCGACATGCTTCGGACCACGGATCATGGGCGAGCCGCTAGTGCCGAACTTTCAGCTAGCAAGAGGCACAAAAACATATAATGGAGCACCAAACCACAGGATTGGTTGATCGATTATGCCACTGCTGTAAAAATAGCTGGCGGAAACCTATGATGGGCAGTACGATATGTCCCGCAAATGTTGGAAGGACCAGCTAGAGTATGGCTAAATAACCTGCCAGCAGGCAGCATCAACTGTTGGTTGGATTTTGAAGAAATGTTCGTTAGCAACTTCACCAGTACTTACAAAAGGCCAAACAGGCCGCAACAACTAGCCATGTGCAAGCAGAGGCCGAATGAAACAGACAGAGAATTCTTAACTCGATGGTGTAATCTCAGGAATTCATGCGAGGGAGTAATAGAATCACAGGCGATAGCTTGGTTCGCTCAAGGATGCCGCTATGCCAGTGTATTATGGCAGAGATTGCAAAAAGATATGCCAACCACTTTGGCTGAGACCATCAGGATAGCGGACTCCTATGCATTGGGAGACCCGACGCAACCAGAACTAATGTCGGCAGATCATCGGGAACATCAAGATCAATATGCAAGAGATGCGGCCGGGTCATCGAGGCGCAATGAATTCAGAGGAAGAAGAAGAGAAGAGAGACCGGATTATAGATATGGTTCAAATCAGGTGGCAGCAGTAGTGCAAGATCAGCCGAGTCACGCAAACAGTCAGCGGCAAAAGAATGGTCCTCAGCAATGGACTCCAAGGAATGAAGGGAAAAGACAGTGGACACCAGAGCAAAAGAAGCAATGGCAGGAGAGGCCGAAGTACACGTTTGAGTCTATGTTAGATCAGTCGTGTAAATTTCACACATCAAACCCGGCCAGGCCGGCCAATCATACTACTCGCCAGTGTGCCTGGATGAAAAATGCAATGGGTAACCCTGCAGGCATGCAAGCAACATCCCTCCAGGCACATCAGCAGCATCAGCCACAATTGACTGGAGCAAATGCACAGCAACTGATGTTACCGCCTCCTCCCCCGAGGTATGAAAACTCGGACCGGAGAGATGTAGTGCATCAAGTGATAAATCAGGGTCCGGATGGAAGGACAAATCCAGGAAATAGTGGACGCAATGATTACAGGGAACATCATCAATCATATTGCATGTTCACAACAGAACAGCAAGACAGGCAAAGTGTACAGCGCCGGCATATGGAAGTAAATGCAGTTATGCCGGCAGTACCAAGGTATGTGCCTTGGTCAGATCAAGAAATAACTTGGAGCATAAAAGATCACCCCAAAATAATGCCGAGTCCGGGGTCGTATGCACTCGTGCTAGACCCGACATTTGTCGGACCAAGCATTAATGTGAAATTTTCAAAAGTACTCATTGACAATGGGAGCAGTATCAATATCATGTACAAAGATACAATGCATAAACTCGGAATATCACAGAATATGCTGCAATCCAGGAGGACCACATTCCATGGGATAGTACCGGGACTTTCATGCGAACCGATTGGAAAGGTTCGAGTGGATGTGTTATTCGGCACAAGAGATAACTGCAGAGCAGAAAATTTGGAGTTTGAAGTGGTGGATCTAGAGAGTTGCTATCATGCTCTACTCGGACGGCCAGCATTGGCCAAATTCATGGGCAGCTGCCACATAACTTATCTAAAAATGAAGTTACCCGGACCACAAGGGGTGATAACAGTAGCAGGAGATTACAGGAAGTCAATGGAATGTGCTTCAGCCGGATCAAATCTGGCCGAGTCATTGGTAATAGCAAGAGAAAAAAGAAGAATTCAGGAGGTAGCGGCCCTCGCTCAGTCGGCACAACTGAATATGCCGGCATTGGCCAATCCGCATGGAATTGTCTCTTTCCAACCAACTAAAGAAACAAAAAAGTTCCAGATAGATGAGCAGTTCCCAGAGCGCACCGTCACCATTGGTGCCGGCCTAGATGCTAAATAGGAAAGCGAGCTCACCAACTTCCTCCGTGAGAATCAGGATATCTTTGCATGGTCAACTCAGGATCTGCAAGGTGTGCCGAGGGAGTTGGCTGAGCACTCTCTGAATGTAAGGCTAGGAGCAAGGCTGATGAAGCAACCTCTCCGCCGCTTCGCCGAAGACAGGAGAAAAGTAATAGGGGATGAAATAGCTCGGCTCCTTGCGGCCGGGTTCATCATGGAGGTGCTATATCCGGATTGGCTATCGAACCCGGTGCTAGTAGAAAAGAAGAAGGATGATCCAAATGTAGCCATTGTATGGCGAATGTGTATCGATTACACGAACCTGAACAAGGCGTGTCCAAAAGATCCCTTTCCCTTACCTAGAATAGACCAAGTCATTGATTCGACCGCTGGTTATGAACTATTGTCATTTGTATACGCGTATTCTGGTTTTCACCAGATACCGTTAAATCCGGCCGATCAAATAAAGACTCCGTTTATTACCCCGTACGGGGCTTATTGCTATCGCACTATGCCATTCGGCCTGCGTAACGCGGGGGCAACGTATCAGAGATGTATGCAAAAATGTCTACATGACCAGATAGGAAAGAATGTACAAGTGTATGTAGATGATGTGGTTACCAAAACCAAAGAAAGCAAAACGCTACTAGATGATATCCGGCAGACTTTCGCGAACCTGAGAAGGTTCCGAATGAAGCTTAACCCGGAAAAATGCACTTTTGGTGTGCCTGCGGGAAAACTACTCGGTTTTCTCGTATCTAGCCGAGGTATAGAGGCCAACCCAACTAAGATAAAAACAGTGGAAAGGATGGAATTGCCGAGATGTCTAAATGACGTACAGAAGTTCACAGGTTGCTTAGCCTCGCTTAGACGATTTGTATGTCGGCTGGGAGAGAAAGCACTACCACTTTATCAATTGATGAAAAAATCTAATAAATTCATCTAGACACCACAAGCAGACAATGCATTCCATGAATTGAAAAAGATGTTGGTTACAGCGCCAGTCTTGGCTTCTCCATTGTTGAAAGAGCCTATGTTACTTTACATAGCCGCCACGAACAGAGTAGTGAGCGCTGCGATCGTGATGGAGCGAATTGAAGATGATAAATCAGTACAAAGGCTGGTGTATTACCTAAGCGAGGTACTATCAGCTTCAAAACAAAATTACCCACATTATCAGAAGATGGCATATGGGGTGTACATGTCAGCAAAGAAACTTAAACATTACTTCGAAGAGCACCCCATCAAAGTGATCTGTGAAGCACCCATAGCCTACATATTGAGCAACAAAGATGCAAGTGGCCGAATAGCAAAATGGGCAATTGAATTGTCACCTTATGCTCCACAATTCGATAGGCGAGATGCAATCAAATCTCAGGCTGTGGCCGACTTCTTCGTGGATTGGGCCGAGGTACAGTATGAGCCACCATTGCCAGATCCGAATTATTGGACGGTGCACTTCGACGGTTCCAAACTAAGAAATGGTTTGGGGGCAGGAATAGTGTTAACCTCGCCAAAAAGAGATCAGCTGAGATATGTGTTGCAAATACATTTTGCCGCGTCAAACAATGTCGCCGAATATGAAGCACTCGTCCATGGATTGAAGGTGGCTTGAGAGATTGGCATACGCCGAATCTTGTGCTACGGAGATTCAGATCTAGTAGTACAACAAGTCTCAGGCAATTGGGATGCGTTAGATGCCAATATGGCCTTATACAGGTTTCATGTGCAAAAACTTAGTGGATACTTCGATGGATGTGAATTTCATCATATACCTCGGGCAGAAAACGACGCCGCAGACACATTGTCAAAACTCGGATCAACCAGACAGTCAATTCCCCCAGGTATTGCCCTAGAGCACTTGAGGAAGCCATCAATAACACCGTCGCCAGAGTCCGAATCCATCTTCATTCCGGCAAAATCAAGAGAGGAAGTGTGCCGATGGAAATTGACAAGCAATGTAACCCGAAATTTCCAAAAATGAAGCCGGCTGATGCAAGGATGGATATGGAGAAATCCGAGGTAGTTATGTCGGCAGAAAATATGGAAATAGATAGTGAGATTACACCAGAAAAAATCACACCAACATGGGCGCAACCCATATTCTCTTTCCTTAGAGATGCGATTTTGCCGAATAACCCATATTATCTTTCCTTAGAGATGCGATTTTGCCGAATAACGAGATATTGGCAAGACAGACAGTGAGAAGAGCTAAAGCTTATACAATCATCAACAATCAGCTGTATAAAAGGAGCATCACAAGCGTGTTGCAAAGATGTGTGAGCTCGGCGGAAGGCCAGGAGATCCTCCTAGATATACATCAAGGAGAATGCGGGCATCACGCCTCGTCCAGAGCTTTAGTGGCCAAAGCATTCAGGCATGGGTTTTATTGGCCAACAGCGTTGAAAGAGGCCAAAGAACTGGTCGAAAAATGTAATGGTTGCCAGAGATATGCCAGCAACATACATATGCCATCGTCCGAGTTAAAAACGATACCAATTACTTGGCCATTTTCTGTATGGTGCTTAGATATGGTGAGACCATTCAAGCCGGCCCGAGGCGGGATGACCCACATCTTAGTCATGGTGGACAAATTCACAAAATGGATTGAAGTAAAACCAATAAAGAAGTGTGATAGGCCCACAGCAGTGAAATTCCTCAAAGATATTATCTTAAGATATGGTTACCCACACAGTGTTATTACAGACAACGGTACAAACTTTGCCGAAGGAGCCTTCGCTAGATTCTGTCAAGAGAAGCACATAAGACTAGATGTCGCATCGGTGGCTCACCTAGCATCTAATGGGCAAGTAGAAAGATCTAATGGACTAGTATTGTCCGGGATAAAACCACGACTCGTTGAACCGCTGCAAAGGTCGGCAAGGTGTTGGATCGAGGAACTACCAGCAGTACTATGGAGCCTCAGGACTACCCCAAACAGATCAACAGGCTATACACCATTTTTTCTAGTATATGGGGCAGAAGCTGTGCTTCCAGCCGACATAATACATGACTCGCCAAGGGTTACCCAGTATACAACCGCTGAGGTAAGTGAAGTAGCTCGGCAAGATGATGTCGATCTGCTAGAAGAAGCCAGGGAGCTGGCGCTATCAAGATCAGCTATTTATCAGCAGGACTTGCGACGATATCACAGCAAGAAGGTAAATCCGAGAGTGTTTAAAGAAGGAGATTTGGTTCTTCGACTGGTGCAACGCACGGCCGGCATGCACAAACTGTCACCCCCATGGGAAGGACCATTCATCGTGAGCAAAGCATTGCACAATGATGCGTATTACCTAATCGATGCTCAGTCACCAGGAAATAACAAGGCAGACAAAGCCGGCGAAGAATCGAAAAGACCATGGAACGTAGCTTTACTTCGTACATTTTACTCATAGGAGTCATCTACGACACATTGTAAAGTGATGCTTCAGGACGGAGCATCAACTATGTATCGAACCTCGGCGCCCAGAGCAGTGGCTTGGGGACTGCCATATGTTGTTTTTGATTTTGTGCTATGTATTAAACCTCGGCACCTTGAGTAATGACTCGGGGACTGCCCTGTATTATTTCTAAGTTCGGCTTATGTATTAAACCTCGGCACCTTGAGCAGTGACCCGGGGACTGTCCTATGTTGTTTTTAAGTTTGAGTTATGTATTAAACCTCGGCACCTTGAGCAGTGAACCGGGGACTGTCCTATGCTGTTTTTTAAGTTGGGGTTATGTATCAAACCTCGGCACCTTGAGCAGTGACTCGGGGACTGCCATGTGTCGTTTTTAGTTTGGGTTATATCTTAAACCTCGGCACCTCGAGCAACGACTCAAGGACTGCACAGTGTTGTTTCGCATTTTTAGTGATGCGGTAAGTCTAGGCCTCTAGAGCAGCAATAATTGCCCCACGGTTATCCCTTGTTGCAGGAGTGGGTATCAAACTTCGGCACCAGGAGTGATATTATTTCGCTCTCCCCAAATGTGGCCTTTGAAACTTACACACTGGTTAACAGTCCAAAACACAGCGGTCACGTTGTGAAGCTTATCAAAGTCAGGCAATATTGGACGCCGAACTACGGTAGGTCAAAGGCAAATATACACTCCAAACTCAAGAAATTGAAGGCTGCCAAAGCAAAGATTTAGACAAACAGGATCAGTTTAAACAAAGTGATAACGATTACAACCACATGTGCCTCACCGGCAAAAGGCAAAAGAGGTTCATACCGCACAAAAAGACGGACAAATGTTTGACACACATCATACGCCCGGCATACCAGGGATAAGAAATGACTTAGAGTTTTTTAACTGAAGGGGCGGCGACTTGATCAGGAGCTAGGCACTCCGAGGTAGGTGGCACTTCGGCCGAAGTTGCCTCGCCCTCCACAGATCCAGGAGCGACTTCGGGGGAAGCCCGAGGCTGTTGAGGAACGTCAGCTTGAGCTGTGTAATGCCCAGTACCTTTGGAGGAGGATCACGCGTCGCCATTACCATCCGAGCTCGAGCTGGAATCACCAGAAGTAGCCGAGTCACCCTCATCTTCGCCCTGTTCGGCTGAGTTATCATCAGAGGCATCCTCAACTTCGACCTCGTCTGCCGGGTTAGGAAGAAAACTCGGCCCTTCATTCCAGTTATGCACGTCTGCATACTCAATAAGCTGGAAGGCACGAGCTTTCTGGAGAGCAAAAAATTTTGGGTCCTCAACCTAACGGGAACCAGTGCGCAAATTTATCAAGGTATCAAGGGAAATATCCTCATACCATGACATAATGACTGTGAGAGCCATATCAGCACCAGCTCGTCCAGCGGATTCCCTCCAAAGACTTAACTGGTTCTCAGATGCCATTAATCTTTCCACCAATACTTTGACCTCATCAATATCAGGAGTCCCAGAAGTATTCGGCCAGAGAACATGGTAGGCCCGGATGGCTGCCTGCACCAAGTCCCTGCCCATAATCTTCATCGGACCAACAGCAGCGCCAACAGCAACCAAGAAATCTTCCATCGAGTACTCTGGGCTCGCATCAGCAGGAACACCTCGGCGCGCAGAGCATTAACCACCGCTTTGGAACTCACAGGCTTAGCCTCTGGAAAATGATCTGCGTAAAATAAAAATACGTCGATCAACAATAAGAAAGGGAAAAAGATAACTCGGCCACGGTCAGAGGCTTACGGTGAATATAGGTCAGCATTCTCTGAAGATCTTGTGCCCAATCACCCTTGGTTTTCTCAAAGCGAGTGATCTCCTTGCTCATCGTCCGTGTTTTAAGTTCGGCAGCCTCGAGGAGTTCTTTATCTTTCTGCAATTGCAGAGCTAGCCGATTCTTCTCCTCGGAGAATTCCTGGTCAACTTTCTCTAACTCAGACTTCTGAGAGAGCTTGAGGGATTCCACCTCGGCACGCAAGCGAGTTATCTCGTCGTCTTTATCCTTCAGCTGTGCCGTGTGAGTAGCGGCTTGTTCTAAAAAATGCAGCATCATATTAGGCATGGGCGTGCAATCTTGATGAGACGCTGCAAAAAAATTTAACTCGACTTTACCAAAGCCAAAAGAGTTAAAAGAAACCTAGTGCACATTTCAAATGGGAGTATGTAAAGTAAAAGAGTAACAAACCTTCCAGGGCCTTGACTTTCTTCTCAAGACGGATGTTAATATTGTTGATGTTACCTATTTACCAGCAAAGTGAGCCAACGCCTCATGTACAAAACAATAAGAGCTTTAGGGATAATGCAAGAGTTTGTTGACTTACTAGCTTTCTTCACCACAGGAATGACCTTCTCATACTTATCTTGCAATTTTTTATGCGCAAAAAGCAGCCTTTGGAATTCGGCGGTCCGCCGGTCATGCGCAAAACAAAACAAATAGTAATAAGATATTCGAACCTAAGAAAGATCCGAGTCAAGCAAAGCGTAACTCGGATCTTGGTGGCTGGATATTCGAACCTAAGAAAGATCCGAGTCAAGCAAAGCGTAACTCGGATCTAGGTGGCTGGATATTCGAGCCTAAGAAAGATCCGAGTCAAGCAAAGCGTAACTCGGATCTAGGTGGCTGGATATTCGAACCTAAGAAAGATCCGAGTCAAGCAAAGCATAACTCGGATCTAGGTGGATGGATATTCGAACCTAAGACAGATCCGAGTCAAGCAAAACTTAACCCGGATCTAGGTGGCTGGATATTAAACACTCAGGCAGATCCAAATCAAGCAAAGCTTGATTCGGATCTAGGTGGATAGATATTCGAACACTAAGACAAAACTAAACCAGGCAAAGCCTAATAAAACCTCCAAACGAATAACAAATTATTCGGTTGCAAGCTTCGGGGACTAGAGTGTATATAGTATCATTCAAAGGATTAATCGAACGTTGATAAAAAACAACTACCTCGTTCATCTTGTCGCTGTAAAGAACGATCTTAGCAGCCAGATGT
Source organism: Avena sativa (assembly GCA_916181665.1). NCBI lineage: Eukaryota > Viridiplantae > Streptophyta > Magnoliopsida > Poales > Poaceae > Avena > Avena sativa. The sequence continues at coordinate 296,381,614 of OV702296.1, forward strand.
AGGCGACTGCTGATGTCGGAAAGTTGAAAAGGCTGGCTGCTCGGATTGCCCTCGAGTTGGTCAGCAGCATTCCAATTGTTGGCATACTCAACCAATGAGCCGAGGCTGTTCCCACTCTCTGTACGAGTCAGGACTTTACCTCGGACGTGTTGTGTAGCTACCGCCGCCGCAGGACTCTTGTGAAGAGCGAGCTGTGTATCAGCAGCCGGGGTGACAATGGTCTTGGCAGAAGTAACCCCTTTGCGCAGCACATCGGCAATGGTAGGCTGAGAAGAGCCAGCAAGACCTTTCTGAGATGAGGGAGGCCTGGTGACGACGACCTTTCTTGCTTTAGAAGAGGCGTCGGCCGGAGCCGGTACCTCGGCATTTGGAGTGGCGTCTTTGGGAGCCGGAGGGATTACGGTTCCAGAGGGCGCCGAGATATTGATATCCTCGGCTGGAGTCGGTGTCGCGGTAAAGACTGTGGGGGTCGAAGGAATCTCAGCAGAAACATCGGGGTTCACGGAGGAGGCAGCAGGCTCGGTAGGAATATCTACTAGCCGAGTTGTATCGGCATCAGCAGGAGAAATCTCAGGCGCATCCTGGCGAGGTGGCGTCTGATTCGGAGCGGGAGGAGAAGCAATGCGAGCAGGACTCGGAACTCTGGTATCCTCAGGAGGCGAAGGAGAAGGCGGCCGAGTTGTACGACTCGTCATGCTAGGACCGCTGGGCTTAACAGAAATAGGAGCCCTGCAAAGACAAAAAAGATCAAGTCAAAAAGTAGAAAGAGAGAAACAAGAAATACAAACAAAAGCAACTCACCCAGTAACCCCGGGCATAGTTTTGCGCTTCGGAGGGTGCTGGGCTGACTTCTTCATTCGTTTCTTGGGAGCCGCTTCTAAGGCACCAGCGGGAGCTCTACGTTTCCCCGAGGTAACAGGAGGCCGGGAGGCGAGAGGCTCGGTGTTGTGAACCTGATCGGCCGGATTAGCTGAGAAAGTAGAAGCCGGAAATGCATAAGAAATTGGCATTGCGGCAACTACCTCTAGAACTTGGACCTTGTCCGAATCACCTTCCTCCTCGTGGGCCGGGGTCTTGCCGCGGGCGCGAGCCGGAGCAAGATCCGACTTGGGAACGAACTCTTCCGAGTACGGCTCCCCGCTGTCCGGAGTGTTCCGATCCGCGGGCCACGGGAGGGACAAAACCTCGGCATCCTCAATCTTCTGCTCCTCAAACCTCTGCAGGACAAGAAAGAGAAAAATTAACAAGAGAAAACACAAATGCGATTAAAAGGTAAAACATGACTGCAAGAACTTACTCTGGGAGGGGGATGCTCGCGGGTGAATGGCTTCAATCCCCAGGCCCAGTCCTCCGGCATCTCCGTCTTAAAGATAGCCCAGACGCGCTTGAAGATAAGGTAATTGTCCAGCTCCACCGTCGAGACTCGGTTGGGATCGAGAGGACCGCTCATATAGCAGAGCTTGTGTGTGCGTTTCTGGAATGGGAAGATCCGGCTGCTGACGAAGGTAGTCATCAGATCCTCGCCGCGTAGCCCGGAGCGGATCAGTTCCTTCAGCCGAATCTCAAAAGCCTCGGACAGAGCATGACTCTTCCTCGGATTATAGGTCCAGTTCTTCTTGGAAGGAGGGCCAATGGAAAAAGTAGGGAGCCGAATCCTATCCTCATTCCCAGAGTTCTTGACATAAAAGAATGACTTATGCCACTTCTTGCATGATTCTAAACCTGCAACGCGAGGAAATTCAGATTTCCTCCGAGGTGTGATTGACGCGGCACCACATTGGGTGAGCAACTTCTCGGAGGGTTGAAGAGATTTGTCTGGGACGACGTTGGATCGAATCTGGAAAAACTTCGACCAAACGTGCATAGACGGCCATAGGCCGAAGTATCCCTCCGAGGCAGAGATGAAGGCAGAAAGAGAGGCAATGGCATTAGCAGGAAGATGATGCGGCTGCAGGCCAAAGTAATCGAGGAACTCCCTAGCGAAATCGCTGAGGGGGAGACCAAACCCGCGAGCGAAATGTGACATGAAGACGACGTACTCGCCCTCCCTAAGAACTGGAGAGGATTCACTGCGGGGTAAGCGACAGGCTACCTCGGCAGGAATCCGGCGAGTTCGGATTAGCCACTCAACCTCTCGGCAGGTGACGGAAGAGCCCTGCCACGAGCCCCGCTCGGGCCCAGACACAGCATCGTCGTCCTCAATGAGCGCACCGCTGACGGACTCGACATGAGGTCGCCGGAGGAACTTACGAAGGAAGAAATAGCGGCGGAGGGAAACCTAGAACTGCAAGGCCCCGTCGTGATTCTACGTGAAAACGGCGGCAGAGCAGAGAAGGAACCACCGCGCGAGAACTAAAGAAAAACAGAGGTGTCTAGAGGAAAGCCTAGGCAATAAGACCGGATGAACTCATGGGCAACGACGACGGAGCAAGCGAACGGGGACGAGGTCGATGGAGCAGTGCGGTGGGAGCCTTGCCGTCGAAGACCCAGATGGGCGCACGGCGACGGAAGCACGAACGGGCGCGGAGGCGAGAGGAAGAAGAAGGGCACCGGTAAGCGGAGGGGGAAATTGAATCCCCTAGCACCATGCCCCTCTTTATAACCGCGCCGCCTGAGAAGTAGTGGGATCGTGGGTGTGGCGGTTATCTGTGTAGATCGTGTACGCGGCACAACCGCACGCCGCTAAGTGGAACCGCACCAACGACCACACGATGATAGAAAAGGTCAAGATCCCTGACGGAAACGGTACGCGAGGCATCGCAGCGCCGATGCGACAGGCGCAGTAATAACTGTAGCCTGTTAGTGGATACTGTAGAGGAACAAAAAACTAGAGAAACAATGATGAGTATGACACGTAGGACGAGGCGTACGCGAGAAGATATGCTAATACCTCGAACGAGAAAAAGATAACTCGGAAACAATGGGAAACGAATATCGTGAAACTGATACGGCCCGGCCGAAGTTATAGGCGGGGCCATACCAGCTTCGGGGACTAATGTTGGGGAGGTGACCCCGAATAGGGTAAAGACGGGGAAAGACGAAAGGAGGTTCCCCATCCAGTTTCCGTGTTACAATCTAAGTCGGCCGAATCCTGTAAAGGTCGGCCGAGATATGAAAGAGAAGGACCCTTATGAGAAGAGCAAGGCATTACCCGGCGAAGATACCGTGTAAGTCGGCCGGACCAGCCCGAATAGTCTGAATGCAGGTGAAGGCCAAGCCAAGTTATGCGAGACAGGGCCGAATGATATGAAGCTTGCAGGAGAAGGAGATGCCTATAGTCAAACTCTAGTCGCAAGCTAGGGAGAATCTGAGCAGAGCCAAGCACAAAGGAAAAGGCGCAGAGCGACAGAGGGGCAGAAGGAGGTCACGGAGGCGACAGTCCTGAAGCCCGAGGCATGCAGGTGGGGTCCTCTGGAACCTTGCCATCGTTAGAAGGGCGACACGGAAAGGAGGCCGCCGAGTTACTATATTGGGACAAGCATATTCCTTGAATATGCTTGCCACGTCAGCCCTAGAGGAGCCCAGGGCTCTCCTTTATAAGGAGAGGCTTAGACTCTGAGAAAGGCATCGGCTCATTTAGTACCGTTAGGCTGGTAAAGTTCTTCCTCTCTACTTGTATACAACTCAAGGAGCACTTGTAGCCCAAGGAAGGAGAAATAAAGATCTTTACCTTAGTCTTCTGTGTGTAGAATCAACTACATCTTCCCTCCCCAGATCCCTCTAGCATCCATTGGCCCCATACTTTAGCCTACCCATGGCATCTGCCGTGCCACCACCACGACAATGCCACAACCAAGGGATGTAAAAGGTATAATAAGTTTTCTTGGTCATGTAGGCTTTTGTAGAAGGTTCATTAGGAATTTTTCTAGAATTTCTAAACCTCTAACTAATCTGTTGCCAAAGGGAGTAAGATTCAATTTTGATGATAAATGCCTTATTGCCTTTGATAAACTTAAATATGCTTTATCTCGTGCTCCCATCATTAAACCACCTATATGGGATATGACTTCTGATTTAATATGTGAAGCTAGTGATGATGCTGTAGGAGTAACTCTGGGACAACACATAGGTCACAAATTTAATATTATACATCATGCAAGTAGAACTTTCAATAGTGCTCAAAAGAATTATCCTAAGAAAGAAAGAGAACTCTTTGCTGTATTTTTCTCTTATGATAAGTTTCGTTCTTATGTTGTTGATGCAAAAGTAAGAGTCCATACGGATCATGATGGTTTAAAAGAACTCCCCGAGAGGAAGATTCGTAAGCCAAGACTGATCCGTTGGATCCTTTTACTTTAAGAATTTGAGTTGTAGATTATGTAGTGACAAGAAGCAAAGGTAGTGGAAGCAGCATCTATATTTGTCCAGCAAGACACCGATCTTATTGAGAGGAGTTTTAGTCCTGGTGATTTTTGTTTTCAACAATTATTATATGAACTAAGGTCAAATCCTCCCAAAAAAAGAAGTCCTTGTTGTTGGAGGAGCTTGTCGCTCCCGACTAAATAAACGGTAAGTGGAAGGTAAGTTTTCTTACTCTAATAAGTGCTTTGTTTTCATCTAATTTTTTTGCCTTTGAATTCTTCTTGTTTTTCTGAAGTTTTTGAGGGTTTTTTGTCACTATACGGGCGCAACTAGACAACCGGAGAAAAATCTCCCGCCGTATAGTTGGTCGTTAAACGTTATGTATCCCCCTTGCGAAATAATTTTCGTTGTGCAGTATCTATACGGCCACAACTATACGGCTGGAGAAAAATCTCCCGCCATATAGTTGGTCGTCAAAGCTTCTGTATCATCGACCCGTTTTTGTTCTTATTTCTATCGAAAAACACACATGCTTTGTCGATTCCTAGTTGGTAATATAACCGACCTGGGTTCGAGATATTTGGAAATATCTGCCCGGAACCAACTATATGGCCGAAATTATACGGGCCCCGATCGTATAGTTGGTCGTTACGGAGAAGAACTCCTCCAAATCCGCGATTTCCTTTCCTAATCTGTTTGGATTCTTTTCTTGGACATGAATTTGGTGTTTCTCGCGAGTTTTACTGACTTGTGAACCCTGTTATATAATCCCATTATGCCTCTCTCTAATCACAAATCACCAGGAACCAATCCACCTTTATCTTCACGAGAGGCTAGCGCCAGGAAGCCAAGAAGAGAAGTCCCTATGGAGGTTGGGAGCAATAGCAAGTTCGATAAGGAGATCAAGGGCGTCCCCATAGAGATTTTTGACGCCGACCATGAACGCCAGAGAAAGGAGTTGAAAGCTCTCGAGTTGAAGATCGCAGGAATGGGGAAGGAGGCGCCAGGGACACCCATGCATCTTCGGTGGCTACAATTTTATCTTGATAAACTCAATGAAGATATCAAGCAGACCACTGAAGCAGGGTTTTCTATGAGTCTTATGGCGATACAAACCCTCCAAAGAAATAATGAGCTCATTAAAGAACAAGTGAAAGTGTTGGAGCGGGACAATCTTTTCTACAAGCTGCGTGTCAAAGAACTGGAAGCTGTCAATTAATCCCTCTGTCTCAAGCTAGCTCGCGCAGAAAAGATACCACATGCCATGACGCCACAGTGATCTTCAATAAAACACGATATCAAATAACCGCGAGGGATTGTTTGATCCCGCCTAGCTTGATTCCAAGCTTGGGGAGATCTTTAAGACCTTGTAATCTATCTTACAAGTTTTTATTTCTATTCTAGCTTTTGCATTAGTTCAAGCTCATAAATAAAGTTTGCATCATTAGAATTACCTTTAGGAATAGTTGATCCCTCTTATGAAATTCTGAGTTTATTATAATATATGGAGCATTATTAAGTTTGAGTTTGTTTTATTGGACATATGAATGGCTTGAGTATGATTTTACTTGCACTTGATGATAGCAATATGAGTCTTCCACACTATTGGTATTAACGGAACATATAAAGATAATTTGATCAATATGTTGTAGGTCAATGGTTTGATTTACAAGAGGAGAGATTATCTAATTAATTAATATGAAAAAAAAACTTGAACAAAGGAGAAATTATAAGTGATGTCAAATAGAGTGAGAACAAGTTGAGATAGAATACTCAAGTTATAAAGATAATTCATATATATTTGGAATTTGGTAATTGGGATCGTTAAACTTTGAATTTCTACATGAAGTGGAATATATGGCTAGCTCCTTTGCACATCACTTAAACAAAAGCGTGAGCACAAACATATATAGAGAAAGAAGAAAAAGAGAAAATGTGCAAAGAGCTATATTGTAGTAAGACAAAGAGACATTTAAGATTTTGAATCCCAAGTGAATATGTTAATCCTAAAAACACTTGGGACTACCTCACTAACTCATTCGGTTGAACCGAATGCTTTTACATCATGTTGAGAATAATCTTTTATAAATTGTTAATTGCTAAGGTGTGGAAGCCTGCTAATATTATTCGGATGGTTCGAATAAGGTACTACTCATAAACTTATTTATATGTATCCTTTATGATAAACACATGCTTCAACTGCCTCATTTATTTTATCGACTCAGCTTCATGAATATGAGGATCACATCCATTAATCTAAACTTGCTCGAGACGAGCAAGAGTCTAAGCTTGGAGAAGTTGATGAGTGCATATTTGCATCATGTTTTAGATTATTGTTTTGCATTGCAGTGGTAGGATTTTGGTATTTTATGGCGTTCACACGCACTTTTTATGTTTATTTTCACCAGGATCAGATCAGATGATGGATCCGATGGACACAATTCTTGGACCAATTATATTGGAGTGAAAAGGATCTAAAAACTACGTAAATTGCTTATTTGAGAAATATTAATAACACCAGAAGAAAATCCGAAGCAATTGGAGGATACATAAGGGTTAACGACCAACTATACGGTGGGAACAAATATTCTAGCCGTATAGTTCCCTCCGTATAGTTGGCACCAACACCACCTCCTCAAATAGTTTCACCCCGTGCAACTGGACCGGAGAGACGACATATAGAACACCCATAAAATCGCCAAAACCTAACCTCTGGAAGGCATCTAGTGGGGGAACTCATCCACCGGGGATCCATCTTCGCCCTGCGCAGATCCAGGAGGCTAAGGCATCGATCTGCATCAACAACCGCTGCATCACCACCATCTCCATCCATCTCATCTACATCTTGTCTAGATCTTGTTGTAATTTCTGTACTCGTTGTGGATTTATATAAGTACTATTCATCTATGATAGATTCCATTACTTTCGCCATGATGTTGATTGCCTCCATGTCTGAGTAGATCATTAGTTCTTGGGGAGATGAAGAAACCCTAGCATGAGATTGAAATAAGATAAATTTTATTATGATATGCATCGTTATGACCATGTGATAGATTGTTTACATCTTGATTTTGGGAGAAGTTAACCTCTCAATATTTGCCTCTTGTGGGGACTTGATAAAGGGAACTACTTGTTGGTAGACGGAGGGATGTTAGCACTTACAGTGACTATAAAGCTGTTGGCACCCCTTATGTATTAACTTGGGAATCGAGGAAACTCACAAAACACTATCCATTTTATGGGATACGTCCGGCGGGATTGTGTCCCTTAATAGCACAGTAATTCAATTAATGTTGATTATTGTATGTTGTGGTTATGAGGATGATTTGAGCAGTGTTTGCTGCCTCATTGTCCAAATCCGGAGTTCCTCCCACACATATATAGTTGAGAATGTTCATGATAATAATCTTTACCTTAGCCCCTTTATAATGCTAGTGGTGTATCCGTTAATCCCTGAGAATGCTTTTCCCCACTAAAGTTTCAAATCTCTTTTACATACGCGATACTTATTTTCTGTATTCAGTTTTGTTTACTTTACTCATTGTTCTCTTATATCAAAAACCCAAAAATATCTTTTTACATAATACTCGCATTTTATCTTATTACTTAGAACTTTATTTAGCATTTCTATTTTCAATATTTATTTCAAGATTTCTTAGACTTCTGCTCCATGTGGGATCAATATCTTTATTTAGAAACTAGCTACGAACGATCTATGCACTTGCAGTCATCACCGGCCACCTTGTCCTCCGCTCGTGCCCGTCACAGAAGGCATCGCCTCTCTCAGCAACTACCGCCGCTAGCTTTCTTCCTCACCGCGGCCGCCCAAGCTGCCCCCGCAACGCGATGTCCCCTGTGCTGGCCCGAGCCAGATCTCGTGCTGCCGCCGGCCCCTCCGCTGCCAACGAGACCACCCGCCTTCTTCGCGAGCTACGCTGGTTTCCACCTGGAGCCCCCTCCTCGTCCCCGCAACGACACCGACCTCAGCCTCGTCTCGTATGTTTGTCCACACGCTTCTAGGAGGCCAAGTTCCTCTGATCGTTTCCTTTGGCTTAACTCTCTGTGTTGGCAAAGTTTGTGTGTTGGTTCCTGCACGAGTGTTCGAGAAGAAACAAAGCGAGGATGTGGATTTGTTGGAGCGACTATTCGAGACACCTGAGATGAACAAGATAGATCAGGTGGAGACGCGTCTCGGCTACCTCGAGTATGTTCGATGTGGTCGTTGAAGTCCGAAACCGATGAATCATCGAGGTATTCCAAGACCACCGCGACCCAAGCCCGTCATCGAGAGCCGGAACCCGAAGATCCGATGTACCCGAAGATCACCGACATGGACCGACAAGATCTCCATCCCGGACTCCAAGAACTCCCTCACGGATCACCGAACACTCCTTCACGGGAACCGAAGACATCTCCCCTCGGACGCCAAGACCTCCATCACGGAAACCGCAAGATCCACTTCCGAAATCCGAAGACCCTAATCTCGAGAGACCGAACCAGACCCCCGGAGACCAAGATCGTCGGAAACCCAAAGTGTGACCCCTTTTTCGAGACCAATATTTTTATAATATATAATATATACCTGTTGCATATAAAATCTTCATGTCACATACATATTGCGTGGTTTGGGGGCATTATGTCGATTCGCCTCATAATTAAATATGGAGACCATATGCGAGCTTTTCTAGTCTTATATTGGCTCCATTTAAATTTGTGTAGCGAACCGGTGCTATATTTTTCCTTGTTAAGACAACATTTAAATTACGGGGTATATAAACAACATGAACCATCTAATTAAATGTCGAAACCCCGGTTCCGCTTAATATTGCATAATTGCATCGCATCTTTCCCATGCCATGCATCATACATGCATCATGCCCGATCTTCTGTCATAGTATTAAATAGTGCATCCGGTGTTTATTTTAGTGCATTGCTTCTTAATGGATTAGGCCGATGAGTTGATGTGAGCGACGACCGTTCTTCGGATGAACCTTCGTTAGTGTTTCTCAGGTGAGCATTCTCCCCCTTTCTACCTATTTTCGCATATATAGTCTTTACTTCCTCATGTTGATCTATTGATATTCGGGTTCCAATGCTTTTGTTTCCGTGCACCATTTATATTCCTTGCAGTCTCTATATTGCCTAGTACACCTCCTATTGCCCGTTGATTGATAGACAGTCGGCCTTGCGAGTCGTATTTGCTTTCTCAGGTGCTGCTTTACGTCATCGATGTTCTACCATTGTTGGCACATGCTTAATGGTGGAGATGATCATGGCTTTAATTATCGTTTAATAAATGATATTGAAAGTAGGTAAATAATGCAGAGGCACCAATTGGTAATAGACAATATTTAGTTTTTAACTGCCCACTTGTGTCCACTTAGGACCCGAGTTCTTGACATCTGTTCCGAGATCGAGCGCGCTAACCACAGGTGGGGTGTGTGGACCCCCCCATCGTTTTAGTACCTTATTTCAAAGTACTATATTATGGGCTATAAACTAGTTTGGGGCTTTATTACTATCATGTACTTATGACATGCTTTACTGCTTTATTTACTATTGCGTGTGGAGCGCCTGTACTATTTAGAAACCCCGTGATACATTTTCCTAGTATCGACAAGCCCAGTCACACTTTCGGGTTCCCATTCATTTACAGTCGTCGACACAAACCCTGGGTCCGTTTCGGAGACCGTCCGACTTTGTTACGGGTAGCTTAGTGGGGTGGCCCCCATGTGCTTGCTTTGGGTCTGGAAAACGTCGTATCTGAAACCCCGTCGACATACCATTGGGTGTATATTTTATGATCTTGTACCTACCTGATCTGACAACAAGGGTGTAGGTGCGTGTGAAAACTTTGGTGCACCCCTGTAGGGTAAATCTTCTACCCCTGTAGGGTAAATCTTTTTGAAAAGCCGTGTCCGTGGTTATGGATGACTTGAAGCATATTTCTCGATCATAGACAACTATAACTAAAGTTTACTGTTAAAATTTGACTTGTATCTGATATGACTAGTAAGTTGGATAACCACCACCGAAAGAATGAATAAAACTGCCAACCGTGTGAGTTTTCTCGGCAAGACTTCCTCGTTTGGTCTCGAGAGGGAAATACCAGTATGGGTATGTTTGGTGGTAGTATCAGGTTGGATCTGAGTAGGTCTTTCTTATCTCTCTTTGATAGCCGCCAGTTGTATCGAGTCTCTATAGGTTATTTAGTGTCAGCTTCGCTGCCGCTTTAGTCCACCATACCTATGTAGGCGAGGACCGCCGAATTATAAGACTCGCCATGTACTGTCCTGACTACTGACCGCCCCCTTTTTATTTTGCCCGTTGCCGGCACCCCTTTGTGTTTGACAGGTTCGAGATCAATGTCGTTAGCAGGGTTACTCTTCCGGCTTGGCCTAGGCAGAGTTATGGATGCTATTGGTTATTCTTCAGGTCTCTTAGCCCAATTTGCATCTTGTCCATACTCGGACGTGATATCGTTTTTAAGGTAATTTGGATCTGTGTATTGTATATTTGTATTTTCTACTCATGGAGTCGTTGTTGTATATATCTGTTCTATGGGTTTTATCGTGGACTATTGTGTAATGATATTAATTCGTTTTCCACCCGCACACAAGTGCCTGGTGGGCACCTTTGAATCTTTTCTTTGCGGGTTTGACGGGAATCGCTAAAACTTGCATAGGACCGATCCGAGGGTGTTACATTTGGTGACCGCCCTCAAGTGTCCCATAATGGATCGGGTGCTTGCCGTGCAACCGGTGCTCGGAAGAATAGGGTGAGGCCTCTTGTGGTGTTGATGGTCTTAGTACCGTCCACCCCTCCAACAAGACGTACTTCCATGTTTGAAAGCAATTTGGTAAAATATCGTCGTCTCCGTATGTCTCGGTTATCTCTATACCCGAGCTATTTACTTATGCATTTTATATTGTGATAGTCTTCATGCTTAAAGTATTCTATCTTGCTATCTCATTGTTCTTTGTCTTGCTTAGCATAAGTTATTGGTGCAAACATAGGTGAACCTTAGTATATATAGGCTTTGTGATTGATAAAAGAAAACGCTAGTTTTATTCCGCCTTTGTTAATCCCATCTCGTAAAAGTTCTAAACCGCTTATCCCCCCCTCTCCCCCCCCCCTCCTAGACGACATCCATAATCTTTCAAGGTCGTATCGCCATGAAGCTCCAATAACATTTAGGCATTATAAGTCTCGGAATCCTTGCATGTATAAACAAGTGCAAACAGAATTGTTACCACACATAAAACGAAGCAGATCAAGGAGAACAAATAGACATACCTAGGATTTTTTTTAGCTGACATACATAGGAATTGTTTACGTGCAAATGCAGTATCAAATAATGCAGGGTGATTCTAGCGTGTATGCTAGATCAAGTGCATGTTTATACCATTTGTTCACTTATTTACGATTTGTGCTGGCAAGTTTTATCTAGTTTTAATATGTTTTAAAAATCTATGTCTAATTTATACGCAATGAAACTGATTTAAACAGTGCACGTGATAAACATACATGCTAAAATGACAACACGCTGACCGAACACATGTGTTCTCTCATTTCCCTTGCTATCTTCTCCATACGCCTATCACTTTCTTCACTTGCCTTCTCTCGTTTCCCTTGCTATCTTCTTCGTATGCCTATCACTTTCTTCGCTTGGCCCCGCACCACACAAGGTGTAATAACCAAGACACAACATTTTTAAAACATAGATCGCTTGAGCTTAAAGAAAGGTACCTCCGGAGTTTACGATCGCAAAGGTGGTTAATGTGTTTTAAAAATCCAGAGTTTATAATCAAAAAATTAGTTTGAAAACCTTGGAGATTTGCTAGTATTTTCTTTGACTTTATTTTGTAATAGCTAGAGACTGTTCATGTATCACCATGTACTATTCGTTAGTTACTGTAAATATATTATGGTATTAATTGTCAAGAAAAAAGGTCTATACAATTCTTTACATGGGAAGAGCAACGGTATATATAGGGAACCCGCAAAAAAAAAGCATATATTTACCAAATCCGGTAAACCTGCATGCTACGGGTATAAACAAAAACGCTGGCCATTTACATGACACGCATAAGCTTCCGAAATCAGTGTCCATCCTGCTAGACCTTCAGCCATCCGCCGGGGTACACCTCGGTGGACTTTCTGCTGTCTACGTTCTTCGCCCTCGACTCGCTCTGGATTGACTTGTTGGAAAGTGAAGGTAAGATTGCCGTAAAGCTTGTCCCCTTGCTTCTCCTGCAGCACAGATGGATTGTTTCAGAAGGTCTAGCAATCTACAGTACTTGTGTGTCAGATTGGTCTCTGGTGCTCACATACCTGAGATGAGCTATGAAGAACACTGCCCCGACGAGCGTGATTCCTCCAGCAACCGACTTCAGCACCCCATTACTGCCTGATTTGGGAGCATCCTTCTCGGTCTCGTGAGCATTGGTGTTTTTGTTTTCAACTGTATCTTGCGGTTTCACCACTTCGTCTTCAGACTTGGGAGGATCCTGGATAGCAAGAGAAGCTTAGCGAACTATCATAGTAGCATTTCTGATTAAAAAGCAAACAGTAGTACAAGGAATAACATGTGCTAACAAAGTGTTTACCATATAAGGAAGCACCATGTGATCCGTAGTGCCGATTTCCTGTTCCAGCCCTCGACTCATGGTATCATCTTCAGAAACTGCTGGAAACACTGCAACTCCTGGGGTTAAACCTGACTCTGAACTCAACCTCGACTCAGGTGCCTCTCCGTTTAATCCGAGTATCGGTTCTTCACAACTTGGGCATACAGATTCCCTGTCACGGGCAGGAGCATCATAATGTTGATCGGTGGAGCTAGTGACCTTTTGCAGGTCGTCATCACCTTCTTTTGGGGGATTACCAGCAGATCTTTCGCCACTTCCCTCGATAGAATAATGCGAAGGTTCGACTTGTCCATCATGAACCATTTCAGGAATTTCTGCCGTAGGCGCATTGCTACTGTCAGACACTAAATGACCGGTTGTTGAAGATTCGGTAGAGCAACGCCGCAGTTGGTCGTTCTGAAATGGAGTTGAATCCACAGAATCCAAGTCCATACCGCCAAAGTCAAGCGATCCTACTGATTCAGCTAGCGAGTTCTCTTCAGGCAGACCATGTCCATTGTCTCCATAGCCTTCACTTTCTTCCTTGGTAGCATTTCCTAATTGCAAAAGCTCAGCGGTATCATCTTCGCCAACAGAGTTCTGAGGTTCTAGCGGAGAGATACTGCTCTCGGCTTCATCAGAGTCATACTGTGTGTCACCATTCTGTTCTCCAAATATGCTCTGTGAAAAATGGAGATGAAGGGAACAGGATTCGTGTTAAGCACATGATCAGTAAGCATGAGCATGAGAAGCAAAATACAGAAATTGTTTCAGAGAGTTTGCCAGATGCTCCCATACTTCAGAATTGGCACGCGGACTGTGTCCACTCGACCAGGATGAACTGCGTTGAGGTTGCTCCAGACTTTTGCGGATGCCTCCAACAATATAGTTGGGCATGGCTATTGAGCGAGTTACAATATCAAAATCAGGAACCTGCCACCAGGGAGCAGAAATACTCGTGTTAACACTACAGCTTGCATTGGTCAACAATAAGTAAGCTGAAAGGACTTCTTAAATAGGTTGCATTCAAAGGTAGGACTTACATTTAGGTGCATCATACTGGCCTTTTTAGATAGAGAACGTATGCACATACAGACTTTCCGTACATTTCTTTTATCGACCACATCGGAAGGTGTAAACAAATCAATCCCAGCTAAACCAAGAATTTGGCATATCTGTAAAGAAAAATATTATGATAAGATGCCCTTTGAGAAAAGATATATCAAGCCAGTAAATGATATGACACTGCCGCTTTCTGGGAAAAAAGAGAGGGACTGCTAAACTGTGTGATGGAATCTTTGGACAGGTCACCACATCATCACGCGATTATGAGTGTCCAGGGGTGTTAACCCAGCATCAAAAGGACATGAAATTACCAATACCTTTAGAAACGAGTCGACCTTTGGATAAGGCATATATTTCCCATTGCTTTTACCAAAAGATGTTCTCTCATACATATAAACTTTTGATTGTTTGAGTTGTTCATTGTTCTTTCTCAGCAGCCTTTTCCATAATAATTTCGAAAGTTGAAATCTGTCAGCATCATATAACAATCAGAATCAAAGAAGCATTACTGAAGTTAATGAAATAAAAGAAGTGTCAGAACATGGAACTACACTTGGATTATTTCCATACAAAATAACATAGCTAGTATGACAATTCAGCCAGACAAAGAAAATGCATGAGAAATTCAAAACTATGGAAGCCGCACCATTATCTCGGAGCCTAAGGGAAAATATACATACAGAGAGCTGATTTCTTAGATGGGAAAAGGAGTAACAGCTTTATTCATGGGTACTCCAACTATAAATTGCTTCCATGCATCTCCTGAAACACTGTCTGAACTTGTTTTTTTCCGTCCACTGTAGGTTTGAATCAGTGGCCCCCATGAAAACTATTAGGCATTAGCTAAAGAATATCAATCACTGAGGTCCAAGATTTCATTCGTTGCACCCTACATCACTGAAATTCATACAAAATCCTATGACGTGATGCCAAGTACAAGGATTGCATCCTAGGAGGTGCTAATAAGTACACACTAAAATTATACACTGCATTTGTTCATATAGGAAGGATTGGGGAAGAAACAAGAATCTTACAGCAACTCTCCATCACTTAGAAGGTCTGCAACCAAAATTTCTTCATCAAACCTAAGATGGAGAACTTCACCAAGCCAGATTTTGGTTTGTTTCTGAAACAAAAACAAACATAAGAAGAAAATCCCACACACAAAAGAAAAAATTGAACACAAAGCCAATAAGTAATAACTGAGAGTAGGAGAGAACATGTTCTGACTCACAGTAGTCAGAACAAAAAAAAAAGTAGTTAGCGTAGAGGTATATGTATAACCAGCAAAGAAAGATATTTTCTGTGGAGGGATAGCTAATAAAAGAAAGTAGTTGGTAACTATCTGCCATAGGAATATACTATAAAAAAGAATGGGGGAACATCACTATACAATCTAGCATTGGTTACTAAGAATGTTGTGGTCGAGTTCTGGATCCACATTTAGTATTACAAACATATATATATTTTATTTTTAAGTCGATATATGATTAACATTCGTGGAAAATGAAGATAGCTACTATATTCCATTCAACTTTGATAAGTACATAATTTCTATGAAATGTTAAAATGTTCAACAAAATGTATATCTCATGTTTATTACTAACAAAATCTGTTGTACGAAATATGTACATCAACATTCCGATAAATGTAGAAACTTATATAGACTTGTAGTATAAATCTACATCTAGCGTACACTTGTGATAGTTATATAGTCAGCAAGCACCACATCCTTGTTCATCTAACTAACTTCTTTGAATTTTGTCACAGGCTATTAAAGAGCAGATCACATATCGTAATTTTGTACCCATTGGATTGAGCATGAGAACTTAAGTTAAAATTTCGATATGCTAAAAAAATCCAGCATATGACATTTTTGAAGCTTTGTTTCCTTATCAACTGCGTTTGAAGCACGGAAAATGTAATAAGCCTATCACATGCATACCAGTTCCTTGATACAAATTTTATTTCACCTAACATGGCAGAGCATATAGTTTTGTTGTTGCATTTTCAGCCTCTGGAAAAACCTACGAGGCTATGTCGTTCAAGTCAAAATAAGCCCAACGAGGTACAAATGCCTGAAATTTTATCAATGAAGAATGTATATCTCATGTTTATTACTCACAAAATCTGTTGTACGAAATATATACTTCAACATTCTGATAATCGTAGAAACTTATATAGACTTGTAGTATAAATGTACATCTGGCGTACTATTGTGGTAGTTATATAGTCAGCAAGCACCACATCCTTGTTCATCACTAACCTCGTTGAATTTTGTCACGGGCTATTAAAGAGCAGATCACATATTATAATTTTGTACCCATTGGATTGAGCACGAGGACTTAAGCTAAAATTTCGATATGCTAAAAAAAATCCAGCATAGGACATTTTTAAAGCTTTGTTTCCTTATCAACTGCGTTCGAAGCACGGAAAAAGTAATACGCCTATCACATGCATACTAGTTCCTTGATACAAATTATTTCAGTTATTAACATGGCAGAGCATATAGTTTTGTCACATTTTCAGCCTCTGGAAAAAATCTATGAGGCTATATGTCGTGCAAGTCAAAAATAAGCCCAACGAGGTACAAATGCCTGAAATTACGGAAAAAAAATCTGGTGCCACGCCGCCATCATACTCCAACATTTCGCTCTTAGATAATTGCAGTGTTTTCATTCTTTGACAGCATCAAATGCAAGAACTGCTAAAATATTACTAACATGGAATGCGCAAACGCTGGGTTCTGAACCAGTAGCGAGGAAATAGCTAGGCGGATCAGTGACAGAACAGTGAATTAGCTTCTGTTGGAGTATGACGCGTTTGTTTTATTTGATAATCTTCTATGGAAAAAATAAGGAACCCGGGAAAACAGAATATTTATCATAAATCAACTCCGATGGCGGGCGCGATGCGGCACCAAGCACTTGGTTTGGACGGTGGGAGAAAAATCCGAGCACCCTATCCTAAACATCACGTTTGAGTCTGTGCAACGCATGCAGGAAATCTCCCAAGCATCTCCTGCGAAATCGAAGTGTATACTATAGAAGAAAAAACCGGAACGAAATCCAGTCCTGAACCCAGCACGCGGCGGCGGCAAGACGTACTGACACGAGCAGAGCGGCCCCGGCCGCTTGGCCGGTCGGCGATGGGACGCCGCCAGAACAGAGCGGCCTCGCGTACTGTTCGATTGATCAGGGTGGCGGCTGAGGCAGAGTGACTGACCTGCAGGAAGGCGTCGTCGAGCTGGCGGAAGCTGGAGGCGGGCGACGCCTGGTCCACGCGCACCACCCCCGGCGCCGGCGCCCCCTGCCCCTGCTGCTGCTGCGCCCTCCTCATCATCATGGCGGTGGTGGACTGACGGCGCCCTCCTCGAGGGGGGCTAGCTCCAGCTCAGATCCTCGGGCACCGCGCGCGCCAGGTCGGCAAAGGCCTCGGTCCGGCTGTTCCTTGCCTCAGCGGTGGAGTGCACGCTGCACGCTGGTGCGGGCGTGCTGGGAGGGTGGAGGAGGAGAGGGGGCGGTGCGGGCATGCGGCAACCGCGTGTCGCGTCCTGCGCCGGAAAAGGCGCGGCCGCTACTACTACTGCCACTACCCCGCGCGATTTACTCCCTCGCCTTTTCTATGTGCCCCCGGGCGGACGGAACGGGCGGGGCGGGGCACACGTGATGTATGCGTATACCGCTGGGATTTCGCCCGGTTTGCCGTGCGGCGGAGTGCGTCACGGCGGCGTACAACGTGAGCGCGCGCAACGGGACGCGTGCTCCAGGTTTTGATTTCCTTTCCCGGGCTGGGCCGGGCCGGGCCGGTGCCGTGTCGCCGTCGCCCGTCACCGTGCGAGCGAGCGGTTGGGTCACGACTCGCACGAGAAGGACAAAACCGGGAGACGAAGCGGACGCGCGCGGGATCGACGGCGACAGGGCTGGAGCCCTGGGCGTCCAGTCCGTCATCCGTATCGTATGGCCACGGGCCATGGCTACGACGACTACACTACACTCTATACAGGCTAAGGCCACGCTGTTGTTCACTTGTGGTGCAGCAGAAGACGAGTCCCCTTTTTTTTTCTATTCTAGAAGGATGTGTGTTTTGCTTATCCACGTCGACCACTGTCTGGAGCAGATTTTGATCGTCCCAAGGGTCTCGTACTGTACGTGAGCCGACGGCTGAAATCCAGTGATTATGTGAGTCATGAGCCTTCATTGGGTACTTGACTGATGAAAGGTCAGTTAAATAGTGCCTGTTTCTTGTCTTGCCCTTTGGCAGGCCAAAGCACGTCTTGCCAAATGCAATTGTCTCAAACTTTACTCCACGAAATTCAACGAATGGAGTAAAGCACGCTCTACTACTTACTGAAGGAGTTAACCGACTCTGTCTCCTGTTTAGTCAAACAACAGTTATTCAGCTGCCGACCACCATGTGCAAATTAGTACTGCAATACACTACTTATGATATGATCACGTTAGTCAAAAACCAAATAGAACCTTAATCTCGTTCCACTATTCACCCCAAGTTTTAGTGCACGTACTCCAGTTAGCATCACATTTGATGACCCAGTACATAAAGCGGACAATCGACAAACAAAATTGCAGATAAGTGATAACGCAAGAAAATTGCAATTTTCCAGTCACTATGAGTAAAGAATACCAGGCAATATAATGCTCCGGTTAGTTTTAGGAGCCATGTGGGCAAAGAATGATAAGGTCTAACATTTACAAACACGGGGTCACCCTAACATCACTGCAATGCCAACTCTTTCCTGCTAAGTTGTACAATATCTATCAACTGTCCTCAAGAAAAAAGCCTTTTCCTATGGAAAAAAAAATACACAAACAATCCAGCAAACATGGTCAATGCGCAAGCTCACGGATCCTATTTAACTACGCACCCTCCTAACGTATGGCACCATGAATGAAGACCTCGAAGATCTGGAGAACAATATATCATCAGCTATGTAATGAAATTGGTGCTAACTAGATAAATGGGAAAGCTAACATATATGAAGCTTGTCCTTTATGTTTGGCAGAAATAAACAGCTCACCTGTTCACGGGCTGAGCCGTGGTTGCACAAACAGAGACACCACACTATCAATACTATTGCCTATTGGTCGGCGGAGACAAAGAATCAAAAGAAGATCGAAGTGGCCTGTTAACAAATGGGTGCGCCAAAAGTTCTGATGCGGTAGGCCGCTCGTCTGGATCAACTCTTACACACTGGCTGATGAAATCGTGAGCTTCTTTTGACAAGTAGCTGGGCATGGGAGGTTGTTCTCCTCTTCCAATCATAAAGAAAGCATTTGTCTACAAGTAGCAAAGCAACATTAGTTCAGAGACAAGTTGATATAAACACATTAGCTCAGAGCCGAAGATCAATACTAACAAGTACTCCCTCCGTTTGGAAATATAAGATGTTTTAGGTTTGTGAATGAGATGTATCTAGACACCTTTTAGTGTCTAGATTCATTTGAACCTATACACTAAAAGGTGTCTAGATACATCTCCTTCACAAACCTAAAACATCTTATATTTCTAAACGGAGGGAGTACTAGGTTAAATTATGAACAAGTTACACAGAACACGTGCACAGGCACACAAACACTCTTATTTTTAGAATCAAAATGATCTCACACTAATACTGCGCATTTTTTATGGGAATAGAAAAAAAAGGAAAAGAGACGATGGTTAAACCAGCAGCAGGTACAATTTGTTTAATTCATACAACTTTGGAGGTACAATATCATCACTGGTATACGTGCAAAATACAAATTACAAGAGCTATATCTGATAAATGCTTCAGGCTTGGAAGGGGGGAGGTGATGATTTCCCCATGTTCTGCAATAGCAAGTGCATGGACAGATCCCAAATCCCAATATCGGATTATTTAAAAGAAAAAGGACAATAATCTGCTGGCATCCTACTGTTTCTTTATTACAAACTCATATAGGGAATTGCAGTTTTTCTGCAACTTAATTTCGAAATTCTTCCCATCCAATGGTTAATTTTTTTCAAAAATGGGAAAGCCCCAGTTTCTGCATCGGTTGATGCACACAGCCATCCCATAGGTTAATAATATCATATATTCAGATGATAGCGTTAACAACGGAACATATTTCAAATTTGTTTAGGCAAGTCAATACCAGAGAACTAAAACATATGAAGTTGAAATATGACATACCCACTCCACATTAGGATACGGTATTTGGCGGGTTAGCATTTCCAGTACAGTGCAGCCCAAGCTCCACATATCAGCTGCAGGCCCATACGTTTTTCTCGGATTAACAACCTGAAAGTGAGAAGATAGATTTAGAACTTGTGTGCTTACAAAAAGATACCAAACAGTCATTACTGAAATATTGCAAAATAACATCAAAATCGAATAATTTGAATCTGATCAGCACAGTTTTACCTCAGGTGCCATCCAATAAACACTTCCTTTGCATGATCTCAGCATATTAATTTTAGACATCTGAAATTAACAAGTACTACATAAGACATTTTTCATTTGAAGTGCAAATAAGATCGTGAAGCAAGAAGGCTCACCTCCTTTGCCAATCCAAAGTCTGCAAGTTTTACTGATCCATTTGCATGAACCAATATGTTCGCGCATTTGATATCTCTGAGTACAAAGAATTATCTCAATTAATATAAAGTAGTACGAAGGAAAAATTGAGAATCATCCAAAGATTTGGCATCAATTTAAATGTACTTTTAGATTGGCCACTCTAAACACTGGTAATTCTATGATCGACCTATTTATTCCTTTCCTTCATATTTTTACTTCTTTCCACTCTAAAAACAAGAGAGCTTTTTCAGAAAACCACAAGTACAGAAGATACTCATACTGTCATACAAACCATGTGGTGATGCAATAAGAAATGTCATAAATACGAATTTTATATTAACTCCACATGTTAGTCTCTCATGCGACACAGAAAATAGAAAAAAAAGTATAATGTCCAATAGACAAAGAGCTTTATTTGCTTATAAGACAAAAGAACCTACTTAACCCCCACGAGTCTACGGTGGATGCCACCTTCTTAAGAAGGTGGAGTAGATACTGACTTTTGGAAAGCAGATTTGCTCCCTCACATTTAAGTGCATGTCACATGGATCAAAAACTCGTATTTCCTGCTCCACATTATTCATTATCATTATTGAAAAGGAGGTTTAAAGGACAAACTTTATCAGGTAACAGGATTGCAGACACTGATTATTTCCAACATAAATCAGAAGAGAAGTTACCTGTGGACCACATTTCTCTCATGGAGATAAACTAATCCATTGAGAATTTGTCTTGTGTATGCAGAGACTTGTGAATCTCGCAATTTATACCTCTGATAGAGAGACGAAAGAGAACCTTGTGTAACAAGCTCAATAAAAATGTAGAGTTTTGATTCTTCCTGCATTTTAGTTTTGAACATCATTGTTAACGTACACAAGTAATGATTATTTAAATAAAAAGAATCTAGAATCAGAATACATAACAAGCAATTTCAAAAGGAGTGCTGAATATACCTTGTCAGTTCCATAATACTGGACTATATTTTCATGTTCAAACTGACTAAGCAGAGCAATTTCCTAAGAAGCAAAAAATAAATCAGAGCTTTGCATAAACAATGAATAATATAGCTTCAGAAGATGTCAGAGCATATGAATGTGAGCGTGTCTGACATAGACAACAGTTGATATCACATGATTAATACTATGACACAAATCAAGAACAACAGCTAACCTGTTCAAGTGCAAGAATAGACTGCTGTGCATTGCTTCCTTGGTCAAGTAAAGACACTTCCTTAACAGCAAAAAATGCACCTTCACTGCAGAATATTCAACAACAGATGCCGATGAATATAAATATTTTTACCAAAATGAATATATTAGCATATTAAATGCTTTATCAAATAGTACAGCAGAAACAAGAAAGTATGCTTGCTCACTCCTAATAATTTCCTCAGGAAAAGAAGTGTTTACAGTGAAGGGATAATCAGAAGTCATATTTTGTTATTGGTTGATTATGCCATTCTGCATGTTATCAAGCTTCTTTGTAGGACATGGCAGCATATTGGGGTTACTGATGCCAAGAGTTGGTTATGAATCATGTTCAGTTAGTAAAGGTCAAATTACCGTATTGTTTTTTATATAAACACCATATGAAATATTTTTTCCAAAACCAGACTAACTCCCCAACGCCCACTTTAGCTATCTTATCTCTATATATCAGCCAAACAGTAATAACAATATAATTCATTCAGTAACCACTACTCAGAGTACTTTATGAGTCATGTAGAGAACAGATTCCATCCCAAGTCGGCCCAGATTACTGTGAGCTTCATGACTTGTCAATAATCATGGTCAGACCATGCAGAGAAGTATGCCATCAGCAAATCAACGTTTGTTATACCAGTACCAGATCTATTACTATAGCAGTAACACTTCCAATGCTCTGTTCACTCGCATGATCATGATATAATGCCATGTACTTGTAAACTCTAGACACTAAAGGATGAGCTGCACAGCTGCGCCCTTGTCCTAGCAACGGTATAGCAGGGCTGTTTGGACTATCCAAGCTTATCATTAATCAAATCAACCATAATGTGAGGCGAATAACAGGTCTAATTTTTAGTTTTGCCTAAATTAGACAGAGGACTGCAGTACCTCCACGGATCTATCAGAAAGAAAAATGCTTAAGATGCACGGATAATCAAATGTCAGTTAAAGCAATGCTACTTACTCACTGATCCCCTCATAGACCATCCCGAATGAGCCGCTTCCCAGAAGCGCACCACGCATCCATGACTTGATGTTCCGCTTGAACTTGCCATTTGGCGAGATGACGAACACTGCCTCTGTATTCGTGCTTGATGCATCATCATCATTGGTTGTCGACAATGAGGATGTCCCGGTGAAACCTTCAAAGGTCTCTCCCACCCTCCACCCTTTGAGCTCCCCCTCAGCCCCTGTGAATCCTTCGTCGGTCTCCTCGGCGTTATCCTCCTCCTCCTCTGTGTCTGACGTGTGAGGTGTTTCAACATGTTCATAGGGCCTTCGTAGTTGTCTGTTCTCTTCCGTGGGAGCAAACGAGTTCACAATGTCCCAGGCTGATCCGCTCATGGTCTCAGCCACGGACGAGCGCCTCACCGGTGGTAGTGCGAGTCCCGTGATCGGCGGAGGCGGGGAGAGCAGTGGCGGCCGGACGCCCTTGATCCCGACCTCCCCGCCTCCCCTTCTGGGCGAGAGGAGTGACAAGCCTGCGACGTGCTCCACAATATCAACCGTAGGGGTAGCCTTGTGGGATTCCACGGGCGCCGCAACGGTGAGGTCCTCCACCGAGTCGGTGGCGGTGGAAGTGGATGAGGAGTGGATGGACTCCTCTGGAATGGGGTCGGGGAAGGAGAGAGGCGCGGGGCCCGGGACCTCGGGGGCGGAGATGGAGCGGACGACGGGGGAGGGGTCTTCCACGGGGGGAGTCGATGCGTCCGGGCGGGCGCGGGAGAGGAGGTCGTTGCTGGAGCGCGCCTTGCGGGCTTCCCAGGCGGCGACGGGGATGGCGAACTCCTCCGGCCCCGACAAGCCGAGGCTGCGGCAGAGCTCGTCCACCTCCCCCTCGGCGCTGCCGCTGATCCGGAAGTCCGTGCCGCCGCCGCCGCCCCTGGCCGCCAGGTCGAGCGAGCGCGACGGGCGGACCCCCGGAGACCGGTCGGCCGACGAGGTCGAGGAGGACCACGACTCCGACACGGACTTCACCCCCGCGCCGGCCTCGTAGTCGATGTGCTTCGCGGCGTTGCGGCGCTCCAGCCGCGGGCTCCGTCCGCGGCTCCCGCTTCCGCTTCCGCTCCCGCTCCCACTCCCGTCGCCCCTGCGGCGGCTGCTGGAGTCCATGGCGGAGGCGTCCCCGCCGCGGCGGCCGGAGGAGGAGGCGGGCGAGGACTGCTTACTACGGCCCCACGAGAACATCTGGATCCATAAGACGGGCCGAACCCCGGCTAGACGCTGAGCTCCATGGGGCGGAGGGGGCGCGTCGAATTTGAGCTTGCGTTTTGCCGTCGAAGCCCCGCGCCGCAGGATTTGGGGATTGGGGGAGGGAGGGGCGCTCGCGTCACCGTCGGCTCGGCTCGGCTGCTTGCGGGGAGGGAGGAGAGGAGGGAAGTGGCGTGCGCGGTGGCGCGATGGCGAGTAATTTTCAATACGAAGGGGGACCCGCGGTTTCAGTGCCAGGTGGGTCCACGTGTGAGTAGGGCCCGTGGGCAGTGAGGCGGCGATG
The DNA here is from genome assembly GCA_916181665.1 of Avena sativa. Taxonomy (NCBI): domain Eukaryota; kingdom Viridiplantae; phylum Streptophyta; class Magnoliopsida; order Poales; family Poaceae; genus Avena; species Avena sativa. The sequence goes on from OV702296.1 coordinate 296,405,869, forward strand.
TTGGCCTCTCCCTCTGTGATGTGCTTGGGGTTGGGGTGGGGTTGGCTGGACGCGGGTTGACTGCGACGACCAGCGGTGGAGTGGCCCCGCGGTAACAACGAAGGGGTCGATGCGCCTCCGTGCGGGTCCCGCCCTGTCAGCGGGGGATCGGGTGGTTAAAACGAATGGCTGCCGCTGGCGTGGACGTGCGGCCAGTGGAGAGCGTGTGAACGGGCGGCGTCGCCCGTCCACCGCCTGTCAACGGCAGTGGCGCATGCGGGCTCTCGGCGGTGGCCGGCGACCGGCGGCGCAGCGCAGGCAACAAATTTTATGGACTCTTCTTAGGTCGGGGATCTGGGGTCTGCATTAGTTAAGCACATGCTAAGCATAATATGGTGCTCCATCGCTCAAAGGAAGCAAACGAGTCCCGACAGACGTCGTCACTGCCATCGCCATCTCGGGGACTACATAATGACCGGTTAAGTTCGGAACATCGCACCATTCCAGTGGACCTGTTAAGCTTTAACAGCAGGCAGGTCCAATCAGTAATCTCTGATTATTAGCTGGCTTAATTAGCTTTATCGCTGGCCTCTCTCGCTCCCATCCCATCCGCGTGAGAACAGCACAGATCGACTGAGCTTTCTCCCGGCGGGGTGTCGCTACGTGCGTAACTGCGTATCTCTCATGTGCTCCAGCTCGACGGCGACGTAGCTGCGTGCCGCGCGCGTGTGTTCGCACCCGTGGATGGAAGCGACGGTGTTGGCATGGCATGGCATGGCGCGGCTGTCATGTGCGTGCGCCCTACGTTACGTTACGTACGTCCCCCCGTGACGATCCGTTTTTCTCCTTCTTCTCATCTTGAACGAAATGGTCGGATCTGTTTTTTCGATGACGCTGCCGGCCGGCGGCTACGCACGCAGCAAGCAAGGGGGTCCCTGGATCTGTCTTGACTCTATTAATTTCTCTGGTGAACTGTATCGGTACCACCTTGGTTTCCCTCGATAGATTGTTGACAAGTACGTAGTCCTGGTCCATTTTGACGAAAAATTGACCGGCGATCTTTTTTTTGGACCATACTAGTAGTAGCTTTTACTCCCTCCGTTTAAAAATATATAAGATGTTTTAGAGTTGTGAATCTAATATATCTAGACATCTTTTAGTGTATAGGTTTAAATAAATCTATGCACTAAAAAAAATTTGATTTATAAATCTAAAACATCTTATACGAGGAGTAGGTAAGAGTTTGAAGCAATGCCCTACACTTTCTCAGGCGTGAACCATAATGGCGATAAATAAGTAGTACTCACACCAGACGGACCGATTAATTGAAGTAGGTTTAGACAAAGCTTTGCCTAAACGTTGACTAAACCTGCAATCACTAAATTAGACAAGAGGAAGTTTTTTTAGTTGTAGCTCATACGTGTGAAAAAAACTCCTCGACGAAGCGCTCCCGCGACGCTCTCGTGGGCGTCGGGGGAGAAACCCTAGGCGCTGCCGCCGGACCCCCCTCCTCCGCCCTCTCTCCTCGCCGCCGCCGGAGGGCACGGCCGGGCAAAGCCCGTGCCACGTGGTCGGCAGCGGGGCTCCCCCTTCCTCCTCTCGGCCTGGCACAGCAGGCGACGGGGGGCGGCCCGGCCATGGCGGGGAGCCAGACCTCGGGCGGCCGCCGGTGGTGGGGGCGTGCGATTCTGGCGGAGCTTGCTCTTCGGGAGGTGGTGGTGCGGATTGGCGGCGGGCGCTGGCTACTGCCTGCAGGTGGTTGGTTCTGGCGGCGTCCGCGACGGCTTGGGCCTCTGCGTCCGTGCGCAGCGGCGGTGCGCGGCCGGGGGGTCGGCTTGGTCCATCGGGTGTCATGGTGACGGCGCGATGATGCCGATAGGGGTCGGCAGGGTGGCGGCTGGCGGGCTGGCTCCCTCGGGCAGCTCCGGCTAGCCCAGATCTAGGCCCACTTGGGCCCGATCTGGGTCTGGTACGGGCCTCGCGTTGTATGGTCACCTTCGGGAGGCGGGGTGGCGGGGTGGGGCGTGTAGGATGGCGGCGGCGGTTGCGGCTGAGCTGCAGCAGTGTGGTGGCGGGGACTTTACGGGCCCTTTTTTGGGCCTGGCGGGCCCGAGACTTGGTGTGTCCCTGCTGCTGCGCCCTGGTCAGCAACTGCCATCGACGATGGAGGTCGGTCTCCTTCGCGCAGTTGTGCCGCTGCCACCATCATGTGCCAATCTGTCCTTCCCCTACCCTGTCGGTCACGCAATGAACCTGGCCATGTAGGCACGAGTCCGCGGATGCCGGGACGGCGGCCTCGGAAGGTGTTCCGCAAAGCGTCCCTTCGGCGGAGGCGGCTCTGGGAGGCGACTTGTGTTGGTGATCCTCAGACCGGCGGACGTCCGACAAGCTCGGGTGAGTTAGGTGGCGTTGGAGTTGTTCTTTGACGGCTAGGACTTGCCTAGGTGGCGGTTCCCCTGGTGGACGATGGAGTTGGACCTGGCACGGGGATTGGCGTGTACGATGGCACCCTTGCTGCAGTGGGCGGCGAGACTTCACAAGCCTACTCCGGCTCGGCCGGGCCTGGAGGGCCTGGTTTGTCTTGCTTCTACATCCGGTCGGCTATCGCTTTCTGGCGGTGGAGGTAGTTTCCTCCCGCGTGCTGAGGTCATCCCGACCCCGTCGAAGTTCTCGCTCTCAGTCTTACTGGCCTCGCCCCATGGCTCACGGTGTGATGACGACGATGACCTCAAGACCGTGCTGGCGCGTGCAGGTGGGTGGCGAGTTTGGTGGAGCATTCCAAGGGGGCCCAGGAGTATGTGTATTGAGAGGTCAGGAGAAATCCTTGTCTATTTGACCCCGACGTGGTGATACCCGCGGGTATCACCTTCCTTCCTGAAGGGCGCCGAGTGTATCTTTCTCACACCTCCCAGGGCGTACCGGGGGAAACCCTAGGACCTGTCCGGGCAGCAGTGTCGTGGTCGTCACTCTCCTTCTTGAAGGTGATGCTTGGTACGCGGCGCTTTGGAATGCTAGTCATGTGGTGGTACTTCTCCGGTGGGCGCAGCGGTGGCGAGTTACCTTTGTTCATGTCGCATCGCCGATGTCGGCTTTATTTTCTTTTCCTTTCTTTTGTATTTTCTTTTGGGCTTGGCTTTGTGTTGTCTGCCCAGCAGTGGTGTCGTGGTTGTACCCGTTGTCCCTTGGGCATTGTGTTGTCTCGTTCAGCAGCGGTCTCACATGTATACTTTATTTATAACGCGAGGGCGAAAGACTATTTCGAGGAGTATTTTTTTAGTTAAATACACGGCGCCTCCAATTAACTTGTTCTGGACGGTACAGAGACATCCATAAACTTGAAAAATGGGGTTAGCGTGTCCTTTAACTTGTTCGGATGTGCAAGACACCCACAAACTTGTAAAATGAGGTCAAAACATTCTTTCACTTGTATTGCAAACCCCAATGAGCTCGACACGTAGCATCACACACTAGAAAGTGGCACGTGCCCGCTTTAGGTATTTTTGCAGAACACCGCAACTTCCGTAGAATTCACGTGTCACGTCCTCCGTTTAGTTAAACAAATAGGGAGCAAATCGATTTTCCATTCACCTCGATTTCCTAATCCTAGTCTACCCGACGGTGGTGATTAGCTGCGGCAAAGGACCCAAAGCGGATGGAGGACGTGCTAGAGCAAGTGGCGGAGCGTAATGATGGAGGGCCATATTACATGGGGTTGAGCAACAAAAGGAACCGTAAGTATTTGATCAACATCAACCACTACTTGATTACAATCTTCCTACCCTACATCAAGTTGAAACATGGGGGATCATCGCTGAGCATATGATTAAAATCATGACCTAATGAAGGCATACAGTCTTCAAGCGAAAGAACAACACCTAATCCACCAATTAGTTATGCCTTAATCAGTCTAGATCATGTACCCCCAAATACTACCTAAACCCCTACCCGAGCACGTCCCTAGTAAGGATGGAACCCCCAACCCCCCCCCCCCCCCCCCTCTCAACCATCCCTACCACGAATACTTTCTTGAGTAGACGATTTCCTCCGTCGCCGCCAAGTAGGCTAGAGTTAGGGGATCGGGGGAAATGGGAAATCAATTTGCTCCTTGTCTATTTAACAAACCTTGAAATAGGCTTTCGCCCTGTTATATTAATATAGCAATCAACCGATATAATTGTAATACATTGTTGGGGCAGACAATACAAATCCAGCCCAAAAATAAACAAGAAAGAAAACAAAGTGAAAATCATGCCGACACAAGCGGATCAACAAAAATGGAGATGACTTGCCACCGCTGCGAATTTCCACCACACTCCTAGCCCTCTGAAGCGTCGCGTATCAAGCCGCACCTCCAAGAAGGGGAGCGACGACGACGATGTTGCCCGAACCAATCCAAGGGTTTCCCCTGGAACACGTTCTAGGGTTTCCCCCGGTACGTTGTGGGGGTTGGGAAGGAGGTACTCCCGACGCCCTTTAGGAAGGACAGCGGCACCCGCAAGCGGCACCGCATCGGTGCCAAGACGGCAAGGATTTCTCCCGACCCCCAAAACCATACCCCCAGAGGCTCTATAATGCTCCACCAACCTTACCACCCACCAGCACACGCCACCACGGTCTTGCATTCATCACCATCGTCTCTCTATGGCCAGGTTGCGAGTCTGGTAAACCGAAAAGAAAAAGCTTTGGCGAGGTCTGCGGAGCAATGCCACGCGGGAGGGAACTACCTCCGCCGTCGGAAGACGGCCACCGACTGAATGCAGTAGTAGGGGCAAACGAGGCCCTTACCGGCCCGACCGAGCCCGAATGGACCCATAAAGCCCCCGTCGCTTGATACGTTGGAAACGTATCTATAATTTTTTATGCTCCATGCTTGTTTAGTATCTACTTTGCTTTACTTGCCTACACTTTGAGGTGCTTTTTACATGTTTTCTGGTACTAACCTATTAACAAGTTGCAACAATGCTAGATGCATGTTTTCTACTGTTTTTGGTTTCAGAAAAGTTAGTAAAGAAATATTCTCGGAATTGGACGGGACAAACGCCAAAGTAAATAACTTTGCGTGCGGAACAAGAAGTCCATAGGGGAGCCCGGAAGGCCAGCCAGGGGGACATACCCACCCTAGGCGCGGGTGGGCCCTAGCCCGCGCCTGGCTAGGGTATGCCAGCCCTGGCCGCCTCCCGGTCTCGCCCCTTCGCCTATAAGAAGCCCCTGATGCAGAAACCCTGAGTACCCGATCAGAAATCCACGAAACCGTCTGTAGCCGCCGCCACCATCGTCCCTAGATCGGGGGGATATGAAGTTCTTCCCGGCACCCTGCCGGAGGGGAGATCATCCCAGAGGCCTTCTCTCCGGTATGATTTGTGAGTAGTTCCACCTTGGACTATGGGTCCATGTAGTAGCTAGATGGTTGTATCTCCTCCTTTGTGCTTTCATGTATAGATCTTGTGAGCTCCGTTCATGATCAAGATCTAATCTATTTGTAATCATGCATGTTGTGTTTGCGGGGATCTGATGGATATTGAGATTATTATGTTGGTTTGATTAATGGTTTTATTTTTATGATTCTATCATGTTTGTGTTGTTTGTGATCTTGTATGCTCTCGTTGCTAGTGGTTATCTTGGCCAAGTAGTTGCTAGTGACTCCAAGAGGGGGTATTTATGCTCGATAGTGGGTTCATGCCTCTAGTTTCCAAGGGAAGTGACAATAATCTCTTCGGTTGTAGATGTGATGTTGCTACTAGGGAGAAAACAACGGTCTCTTGTTCATGGAACATGTGGACTTTTTACCTTACACACTTTGCTTAAAGCAGTTGTTTGTTGCTTACAACTTAATACTGGAGGAGATTCGAATGATAACCTGAAGATGGACTTCTAGTTATAGATGCAGTTGGATGACGGTCTATGTATATTGTTGTATTGCCCAATCAACCTCATAGGATCTTTCTAGCTAGTAATTGCGTTGTTATGCCTTGCTCAGTTCCTGTCAATTGCCCCGTTGTAATTTGTTTACCCTTCATGCCATGTTGTTTATCTAAGGAGAGCACCTCTAGTGAACTATGAACCCCGGTCCAATCTTTACCATTGATACATCTTCCACTTTTACTTGTTTACTTACTGCAGACCATTACCTTCCACATCATACGTTTAATCCTTTGTTACAGCAAACCGATGAGCTTTACAACCTCACTGATTCGTTGGGGCAAAGTCTTGAGTTTGTGTTGTGCAGGTATCCACGTTGTTTGCAACACCTGTGTGACGTTTCCTTCCTCCTTATGGTTCAATAACCTCGGTCGCAACTGAGGGAAAATTTGTTGCTTGCTCTTCACACACCCTACGCTTGGGGTTACCAACGAAGTGCCACGTCGAGCATCATTAAGACTTTCTGGCGCCATTGCCGGGGAGGCTAAGGACGTCTTCATAGGGGAGTCCTTCACTTCCTTTATCTTTACTTTGTTTTTAGTTTGCTTTGTTTCTTTTGCTTGGTTTTGTTTGCCTCTTTTCAAAAAAAAAATAGTCTAGCTTGGTTTGCTTGCCTTATTCAAAAACACAAAAAAATTAGTTCCTGCTCTAGTTGCCACCTTGCTCTAGCTCGCCATGTTGCTCCCCTAGTTCTCTCTGAAAAATATTGCAATAGGTAGTGGCTCCATAATTGGGAAAAATAATATTGAAGAATTCTTTAATTATGTTAGCAAGCATGAGGATATTGAGGATAAATCTATAGCTGAACTTGCTCCTAATTATGAGATTGCTGCAGCTTTTTTAGTTCATATGTTGGAGGCTAGGTTTGTTAGCCTGAACCCCTTCATACAATTCTTATTCCTAAAACTAAAAGAAGAGAAGAATGTTGAAAAAAGGGAATTCATCCTTGAAACTTTATCCAAAGAATTCCATGATGTTGCTAGGGAGGCTAAAAAGGTTTTTGAACGTTTCAATATGCTAGGTTCTAGTGTAGATGTTGTGGGTATTTCTGATAAAAATCCTAGAGAGGGATTCAATATACCCATACCCTATAAGCTTGTTGGAATGCATGAAGCCTTTGAAAATAACTTCGATTGGATTGCCCCTGAAAATCTTTTTGATGAAGGTAGTAGACCAAAGAGAGATGAGAAAGGATCCTACTGTTGGAATTATGCCCTAGAGGCAATAATAAAGATGTTATTATTATAATTCTTGTTCATGATAAAGTTTATATTCCATGCTAGAATTGTATTAAGCGGAAACATTAATACTTGTGTGGTTTGTGAACAACACCGTGTCCCTAGTACGCCTCTATGGACTAGCTCATTGATCAATGATGGTTAAGGTTTCCTAACCATAGACATGAGTTGTCAATTGATAATGAGATCATATCATTGGAGAATGATATGGTGGATAGACCCAAACTAAGCGAAGCAATTAGATCGTGTCATCGTGTTCGTCTTTGCGAAGTTTTTCTTATGTCAAATATTGTATTCCTTAGACCATGAGATAATACAACTCCCTGGTATCGGAAGAAAGCTTTGAGGTCATCAAACGTCATCCTATGAGAGGGTGATCATAAAGGTGTCTCTCAGGTAATCAGAAAGTATCTGTTGGGTTGTATGTATCGAGATGGGATTTGTCCCTCCCAAGTCGGAGAGATATACTTCGGGCCCACTCGGTAATCGATATCAACACCGCTTGCAAGCATGTGGTTAAGGAGTTAATCACAAAGTGATATTGGATTACGGAACGAGTAAAGTACTTGCTGTGAACGAGATTGAACTAGGTATGACGATACCGACGATCGAATCTCGGGCAAGTAAAATATCGCGAGACGAAGGGAATATATATATGGGATTGATTGAATCCTGGCATCGTGGTTCATCCGATATGATCATCGATGAATGTGTGGGAGTCAATATGGGTGCCCAGACCCCGCTGTTGATTATTGATAGAAGATCATGTCTGCATGTTCTCGAACCCGCAGGGTCACACACTTAACGTGTCTCGACGCTAGGATAGATTGGATACTTGGTTTATGAATTTTTGTTCGGAGTCTCGGATGGGATCCGGGACATCACGAGAGGTTCCGGAGTGGTCCGGAGAATAAGATTCATATAAGGCAGTGCAGTTTTTGGAGTTCGGAATTGTTCCGGATTAATCGGTATTGTACCGGAAGCTTCTAGAACCTTCCAGAAGGGGGCCAACGTGGTCCCACCTTCCGGGAGGGGGCATGGGCCTATGAGGGAGTGTCCTGGCCGCATTGGGCCAGGGGCACAAGGCCCCATAGGGCCCAGCCGATCCTAGATAAGTTTAAACTCGTTTAAACTAGAGATAGGATTTCTAGATAAGGGATAAGTTTAAATCGTTTAAACTAGAGATAGGCTTGGAGGATGGGCAAGGAATGGCCGCACCCCCCTCTATATATAGAGGGCTGGTGCGCCCCCTCCCCCCAACCTACACCTTCCTCCAAACCCTAGTTGCCCTGCTGCCCTCCTCTCTCCCTCCCGACTGTTTGTAGGCGAAGCCCTGCTGCAGAAAGTCTCCACCATATACACCACGCCGTCGTGTTGTAGATCCAATCTATCTCTCCACCATACTTGCTGGTCCAAGGAAGGAGGAGACGTCGAGGTGCCGCACGTGTGCATCTCACGGAGGCACCGCCACTTGTGGTGCTAGATCGGATCGGATCGCGAGGAGGAGAAGCGAGTACGACTACATCACCCACGTTCCGACGAACGTTCCGCTGTACGAATCTTCAAGGGTATGAAGATCTAATCCAATCTCTCTCATTGTTTGCATCTCCTAGATTAGATCTTGGCTTTCCCTCTGTTCGCTTCCGTAGAAAATTTTGATTTACTATGCTGCGAAACCCTTCACCTACAAAACCCATTTTGATGAGATACCTTTCATAGTGGAAGAATTTGGAAGTATGAATGTTAATTCTTCCTCATTTGAAAATACTTGATTCTTCTTGCTTCTTGTGCCTAACTTAAAGGCGTTAAAGAAAAGTACTTGTTGGGACATAACTCAAGAGTTTCCTTGAGTCTTGAAAATTATTACTTCAGTAATGACCTCTCCTTATCCTTTTTGTTTGCTTTTTTTGCTAAGAATAACCTCTAATGAGAGGGAAGTAAGATTTGGGGAGTTGCTGTCCCGAAACAGATTTCTGTCCTCCACCAAAAACATTCGTGAGGAGACTCTGTAACTCGGATTGAGTTAAAAATATTACGAATAAATCCCCCAATATGTTGGCTAAATTTCGTTAGTTCAACACTTTTTGATTTGAGCAACAAAAGATGTTCAAAAAAATGGTTTCTACCTGCTGGTCTGTTTTGACAGATTTCTGCCATTATTTGTATTTGCTTCTTATTGATTCCCTTTTCAGCTCTCTTCAGGTAAATTGAGTTTCTTTGAAGGAGTTACTATAGTAGCTTGTGTTTTTAGTGAAAATCCTTGTTGTTCCAAAGCTTTTCCAGTGGTCTAATATCTTTTGAACAAGCTAATGTTGCTAATGAAGATTGTGTGAAGTTTTGTATAAACGAATTTTTTTTCAGGTGTAGAGAGAGAATGATGCAATGAGATGAAGAATGGACAAAAGCTCAAGCTTGGGGATGCCACCATGGTGTCACCCCAAGAAATATCCAAGAAGTATAAGCGTCAAAGCTTGGGGATGCCCAAGGCATCCCCTTTTTCATCAATAAAAAGCTCAGGTCTGTCTAGACACTTTGTTTTTATTGTTTCATGCACAGTTGGGTTGTTCTTCAAGCGTCTTAGTTTTCGTTTGCTTTGCTTAGTTTGTTTAGTTTGCTTTAGTAGTTTGGACCCCGGTTCTCGCTGTGTTGTTTTGCAAATAAGTTTGCTTGGTGTTTGGAAAGGAGTAGTAAGTTCTTACTTGAAGTGCAAGAGGAGCTTGCATTGACTGTGACTTAGACTTTAGCATGACATGCTAGGTGTTTTTTAGCATTATGCTTAGTGATTATTGCTGTAGCATGTCTTGTTCCAAACAATTGGGATTGCTTAGTGTGCCTTGAATAAATTATGCATTGTTTTAGCATGCAAAAGCATAGTATTGTGGTATTCTCCTTTGATGTTTTGCTTGGGTTGACTTGGCACATGCTCACACCATGTTATGGCTATGACAAGTCACCATTAGCCTCTATGATCAGTTAGTCCTTGACTTGTAGTACCACTCTTTGCTTTGATTAGTTTTCTTTGTTGCATTGCATAAGTATGGTCATTATTGCTCTCTTAGTTGGTTGCTCCCAGTTTTTTGCCAGCCTCCACTTGTATGAGTAAGTTCTACTCATGCTTCCAACTTCCAAGAAACCAAGTTATTCCAAAGTGTCCACTATAAACTCCTATGCATGGTGTGTTACACCACTCCAAAGTATATTCTTGTTTCATCTATCTTCTAATTAAAAAACTATTTTATTATGTGAAAACTTAGTGATTAAAGCCCTCATGAACTTGATGGCACACTTTATTCTTTGCCCCTAATAAACTTGAACCATTATGACAACTTTGTTGTATATGATTGCACTTATAAGTTGGAATTAGCAGAACCATGCTGTCACGGGGAACGTTTTCAACATTGCACTTGTACCTTGTTGTACTCAGTTGATATCATGTTCTTTTGTATATGGATGTCACCGTGTGAAATAAAGAGGGAACTTGTAAGTCCATGGAGTTTGTATCCTGTGTTAGAGAAACGGCTGGGCCGCTAGCCTAAGCCATGCCTAATCATGGTGGAAACTTGCATCATCACCATAGTGACATCTATGAAGCATTCTTCTTATAAAAAAGATACACATTGAGAAAAGAGGAAAGAGAGAAAAAAGCACCATATTCCCATGATACATAAGAAGAATTGCAGAGATGCCCATTGTCTTCTTGCCTTGTCATTTTGGTTATGGGAAAGCTCTTGTACCATGTGCAAGGGGTACCCCGTTGGCGGTTCTCAATGATATGCAAATACTTATAGTGACAAGAACTTACCTGGACCCAAAGTTGAGTATGCATGAGGTGTGGCCCTCGTATTCAAGGGGCATGAGATTGCCAACTTATACTTCGTCAAGCATATACTCCAGCTTTGCCACTTTAACCTTAACCACTTCAAGATGCTTATGATAGGGGCAATGAGGGCTGAAAGCTAACAAGTACCATAATTTTTGGAAGCTCTTTTTGAAACTTGTAATCCCTGCTTCCTTTACAAAAAGGCCTTTCTTCCACCATTATTGAGTCTCCACCTTCTACCTTTAGGCACCATTAAGAGAGCATATTTGTCATTCTATGTGCAATGTTCCAAAGCTTATTAATTGATGCATATTGTGTTATTACTTGTTCATGTGCTATCTGTTTCTAGTCACCCTTGTGAACTTTGCAGGTGTCCTATGCATTTTATTGCTACTCTATGAGGGACAAGTTGATTACCACTATGCTATGTTTTCTGCATGTGAAACAAACAAACGTTTTTCAATGCATATTATTCATGATCTTTCTTTGTAGCTATGTTGCATGCATAGTTACTATGTCCTATTGTTAGAACTCCATCTTTCATGCACATGTTTAGAGTTTTTTGATCCCGGCTTTCAATGCTTGCAAATGGTTGGATCTTTATTGTGAGAGTGCATGTCACCTCAAATATTATTCTTTTATCACTTACCTACTCGAGGACGAGCAGGAGTTAAGCTTGGGGATGTTGATACGTTGGAAACGTATCTATAATTTTTGATGCTCCATGCTTGTTTAGTATCTACTTTGCTTTACTTGCCTACACTTTGAGGTGCTTTTTACATGTTTTTTGGTACTAACCTATTAACAAGTTGCAACAGTGCCAGATGCCTATTTTCTGCTGTTTTTGGTTTTAGAAAAGTTAGTAAAGAAATATTCTCGGAATTGGACGGTACAAACGCCAAAGTCAATAACTTTGTGTGGGGAACAAGAAGTCCAGAGAGGAGCCCGGAAGGCCATCTAGGGGGGCCAGACCCACCCTAGGCGCGGGTAGGCCCTAGCCCGCGCCTGGCTAGGGTTTGCCAGCCCTGGCCGCCTCCCGGTCTCGCCCCTTCGCCTATAAGAAGCCCCCAATGCAGAAACCCTGAGTACCCGATCAGAAATCCACGAAACCGTCTGTAGCCACCGCCACCATTGTCCCTAGATCGGGGGGATCTGAAGTTCTTCCCGGCACCCTGCCAGAGGGGAGATCATCCCGGAGGCCTTCTCTCCGGTATGATTTGTGAGTAGTTCCACCTTGGACTATGGGTCCATGTAGTAGCTAGATGGTTGTATCTCCTCCTTTGCGCTTTCATGTATAGATCTTGTGAGCTCCGTTCATGATCAAGATCTAATCTATTTGTACTCATGCATGTTGTGTTTGCGGGGATCCGATGGATATTGAGATTATTATGTTGGTTTGATTAATGGTTTTATCTTTATGATTCTATCATGTTTGTGTTGTTTGTGATCTTGCATGCTCTCCGTTGCTAGTGGTTATCTTGGCCAAGTAGTTGCTAGTGACTCCAAGAGGGGGTATTTATGCTCGATAGTGGGTTCATGCCTCTAGTTTCCAAGGGAAGTGACAATAATCTCTTCGGTTGTAGATGTGATGTTGCTACTAGGGAGAAAACAACGGTCTCTTGTTCATGGAACATGTGGACTTTTTACCTTACACACTTTGCTTAAAGCAGTTGTCTGTTGCTTGCAACTTAATACTGGAGGGGATTCGAATGATAACCTGAAGGTGGACTTCTAGTCATAGATGCAGTTGGGTGACGGTCTATGTATATTGTTGTATTGCCCAATCAACCTCATAGGATCTTTCTGGCTAGTAATTGCATTGTTATACCTTGCTCAGTTCCTGTCAATTGCCCCGTTGTAATTTGTTTACCCTTCATGCCATGTTGTTTATCTAAGGAAAGCACCTCTAGTGAACTATGGACCCCGGTCCAATCTTTACCATTGATGCATCTTCCACTGTTACTTGTTTACTTGTTGCAAACCATTAACTTGCACACCATACGTTTAATCCTTTGTTACAACAAACCGGTGAGCTTGACAACCTCATTGATTCGTTGGGGCAAAGTCTTGAGTTTGTGTTGTGCAGGTCTCCACGTTGTTTGCAACACCTGTGTGACGTTTCCTTCCTCCTTTTGGTTCGATAACCTCGGTCTCAACTGAGGGAAAACTTGCTGCTTGCTCTTCACACACCCTGCGCTTGGGGTTACCAACGAAGTGCCACGTTGAGCATCATCATCGCTGCACTGCAGCAGGGGCGCCATCGACACCACCAGACCCGACACTATCTCCTGCTTCACGCTCCACCAGGAGAGATCCCACCACGCTAGAGAGGGCCTGCCCAGACCTAGATGGGGCCCAATCGGGCCTAGATCTAGGCTGGGAGGGCGGGCGCTGCTGGTCGCGCAGGGCAGCCCTCCTCTTGTTGGTGGGATGACCCCAGGTAGGGTCAAGGTAGTAGAGAGAGGGGAGGAACCTTTATTACCCTGGGCCGGGTCACGAGATGATTCAGCCGAGTTATGCAAGGGTCGGCCGAATGAGGCATGGCTTACCTAGAATCAAGCATTTGATACCTAACTAGGCCGAGATATGAGCTAGGTCGGCCAAATGAGGTTGAGCAGCTCATAGACAGGTGAAGATCAAGCCGAGTTACGCGAGGCAAGGCCGAGTCACGGGAAGCTTGCGGAAGAAGGAGATGGTTCCCAGAGTCAAACCCTAGCTACTATCTAGGTGGAATCTGCTCAGAGCCAAGCGCTAGAGACAAGGAACAGAGCCGCAGAGGGGCAGACCAGCGTCACGGAGGTGACAGTGGGCAAGCCCGAGGCTCACATGTGGGAAGTTATGGGTCTTTGCCATCGATAGAAGGGGGACACGGAAAGAGGTCCGCCGAGTTACTACTTTGGGACAAGCATATTCTTGGAATATGCTTGTCCACGTCAGCCCTAAAGCGAACCAATGGAGTCCTTTATAAGGGGAGGGAGAGCTTCCTGGAGAGGGGATCGATTCATTTGAGGCTAGAGGGCTCGCGTTGTAACCTTCTTCCTCCTCTCTCTGGTACAGCTCAAGGAGCACTTGTAGCTTGATTGAGGTGAAATAAAGATCTATGTTCTAACTTGTTGTGTGTAGGAATCACTACATCTTCCCTCCCCAGATCCCACTAGCATCCATTGGTCCCAAACTTTAGCCTACCCATGGCATCTGCCGTGCCACCACCATGACAGTTGGCGCCCACCGTGGGGCTAGCAGCGGTGCTGGCTGGAGTCAAGATCTGAACGGGAAACTTCATCGACACCGGCAAGCGGGTGGTTTTTGGGTTAGTCCAGAGATTCGACATCTGGGACAATATCAACGACAACGCTGGCTGTTTCAGAAGGAAGGCACCCCCGCGCAACGACGTCTTCATCAACCTAGGCGCTCACAAGATCTACGTCGGCATCGACACCTCTTGCGTCTATCCGCTCCGAGTCATCGTCGCAAGAGATCCTCCGCTCAGTGCTGCCAGCGGTCAGCGTGGCACTCGCCCCGCAGGCAGTGTTGAGGTGATGATTACAGCTTCAGCACCAGCAGCAGGAGCAGGAGCAGGGCCAATCAAGGACCCGGCAGCAATAGGTCAGGCCGTAACAAAGCAATCAGCCGCAAAGCCAGCAGCAGCAGATCCGCCAGCAGCTGAAGCACCCGAGGTGCAAGAGGTAACTCCAAAGGCAACGAGGGTAAGGTGGCCATCTCTGGAGAGGCCAGAGAATATCCTGCAAGCAGCTATAGATAACTTAACTACACCTGCAGCCAATGTTAAGGAAATCGGAAATCGTTAGCTGCTCCATTGGCTTGGGAGTAGTGATTAATCGGATTTCGGACGATTAACTGATTTAATCGGTCGGCTATTAATCGGTGCATCCTACCAAAATTAGCACCTAAAACACGTATGAATCCTCAACGTTAAGCTCCCGGATGAGATCCTCAAGGCTCTCGAGCTCTTGTATCTGAGGTCTGGTCGGCAACTACGAGGAACTGGTCAACAACGACAAGGAACCAGTTGGTGATGGCTGAAATCAAGCTCCTGGAGGCAGGGATCGAATGAGAGCTTCACAAAACCTACTTTATTGGGACGGGCAAGAATGGATGGGCAATATGTGTTGATAATTTCGCAAGTTTTTTGACCAAGTGTAGTGGTTAATCGGGAACATACCTAGTAATCGAAGTGTCAGACCTATTAATCGGGCTAAACGATTAACACAAAGGATTAATGTAATCGACACGGTCAGGTCCCTAGTAGCGATTAATCTGCCTAGTAATCGTTGATTCGGCCTATTTTTTGAACAGTGCCTGCAGCACCGATAGTAAACCCGGCAAAGGCACAGGCAGAGTTAGAAGAGACTAGGCTGAAAATGTTAGAGGAGGCAAATAAAGTGTCGGCTCTACGGGAGTCCTTTAACAGGACTCTACGAGAATATTCCAGGGCAAACAAGCTAGATACGGCCCCTGGCCGAGTAGATGATCTAAGATTGAGAGGAAAGAACCTCATAGATGATATCAACAAAGAGCACGAAGCTCAGCAGGGCGATTCGGCTGACCGGGGCTTGCCGAGGTACAACACCCCGGCAAAGAACCTCAGGGCAGCGAACGCGGCAACTTTGGAATTGGAAGGACTGACCGGGGAAGCCCAGCAGAGACATCAAGAAAGAGTAAATGAGCTGGTACGCATCACGAACCAACAAAATGAGGAGATACTTAAGGCTAACCCGGCAAAACCGGGAGCTTCGCGCATGGTTCATTCGGCAGGGGCCGCACCCGCGCTATCTATGGCGGCGACATCCTCACCCGGAAACAATGCACGGAAAGATAGGGCAGTAACTTCGGGCAAAAGAAACAAGCAGATTGTCCCATATGACCCGGCAGTGGCCGGGAAGGTCAATGAACTTAGGGGCAATGAAAGCCGAGGTAATAGCGGTGACAAAAACCCCGGCCGCGGCAACAGAGAGCATGGGAATCTCGGAAGGGGAAACCCGGAGAACCATAACCCGGCAGAAGCAAGGAAATACTTTCTGCAAGATCATCAGCCGAGACATGAACCTCGGCAAGATCGAGAAGCAAGACAAGCTCCACATAACCAAGCAAATGACAGATATACTGATGGTTATTCGGCCATGGAAAATGCAGAGCATGGTGGGAAAAACCGTTATGGAGTGCAGGAAAGGATTATTTATAGAAACTTGTCGTCAACAGACGCAAGATTGAAGCTGGACATACTCTATCGGCCCGAGTTATTAGAAGAGCAGGGTCCTCCTGGACCGGCATGTTTCGGACCTCGAATTATGGGCGAACCGCCCATGCCGAACTTCCAGTTAGCGAGAGGCACGAAAACATACAATGGAACTACAAAACCACATGATTGGCTAATTGATTATGCCACGACAGTAAAATAGCGGGATGAAACTTGAGATGAGATGTGAGATACGTGCCCCAGATGTTGGAAGGACCAGCCAGAGTTTGGCTGAATAACTTGCCAACAGGCAGTATCAACTGCTGGCTGGATTTTGAGGAAATGTTTGTCAGTAACTTCACTAGCACATATAAAAGGCCAAACAGGCCACAACAGCTCGCAATGTGCAAGCAGAAACCGAATGAGACTAATAGAGAGTTCTTAATGGTGGTGCAACCTCAGAAATTCATGTGAAGGAGTTATAGAATCTCAAGCAATTGCCTAGTTCGCTCAGGGATGCAGATATGGAAGTGTGTTGTGGTAGAGGCTGTAGAGAGATATGCCGACCACATTGGCTGAGACAATCAGAGTAGCAGATTCATATGCCTTAGGAGATCCGACCCAACCAGAGCTTATGTCGGCTGAACATCATGAGCAGCAGGATCATTACGCCCGAGATGGCGCCGGATCATCTTGGCGCAATGAATACAGAGGTAGAAGAAGGGATGAGAGGTCGGATTATAAATATAGTTCAAATCAAGTGGCAGTGGTTGTCCAGGATCAACCGAGTCTTGGAAGAAATCAATGACAGAAGAATGGTCCTCAGCAGTGGACACCGAGGAATGACGGGAAGAAACAGTGGACACCTGAGCAGAAAAAACAATGGCAAGAGAGGCCAAAGTACATGTTTGAGTCCATGTTGGATCAGTCGTGTAAATTTCACACGCCTAACCCGGCCAAGCCATCCAATCACACCACTCGCCAATGTGCCCGGATGAAGAGCGCAATGGGAAAACCGATAACCATACAAGAACCACAGCATCAAACGCATCACCAGCAGCAGCCACAGCTGACAGGGGGAAATGCACAGCAACTGATGTTACCTCCACCACCTCCGAGGTATGAGAATCAGGATCGGAGGGACACAGTTCATCAAGTGATGAATCAGAACCAAGATGGAAGGGGAAATAATGGACGCAATGATTATAGGGAGCATTACCAATCGTACTGTGTGTTCACAACAGAACAACAAGATAGACAGAGCGTACAACACCGACATATGGAAGTGAATGCAGTTACGCCAGTAGTTCCGAGATATGTGCCATGGTCAGATCAGGAGATTACCTAGAGCATAAGAGATCACCCGAAAATCATGCCGAACCCAGGATCGTATGCTTTAGTGCTGGATCCGACGTTTGTTGGGCCTAGTATTAATGTGAAGTTCTCAAAGGTACTGATAGATAACGGGAGCAGCATCAATATTATGTACAAAGACACAATGCACAAACTCGGAATAACTCTGAATATGCTGCAGTCAACAAGGACAACGTTCCATGGGATAGTGCCAGGACTGTCATGTGAACCCATTGGAAAGGTTCGAGTAGATGTACTATTCGGCACAAGAGAGAATTGTAGAGCTGAAAAACTAGAGTTTGAGGTGGTGTATCTGGAAAGTTGCTATCATGCTTTACTCGGACGGACGGCATTGGCCAAATTTATGAGCAGCTGTCACATCAGCTACTTGAAAATGAAGATGCCAGGACCTCAGGGGGTAATAAAAATAGCAGGAGACTATAGGAAATCAATGAAATGTGCTTCAGCCGGATCAAACCTGGCCGAGTCTTTGGTAATCGCAAGAGAGAAAAAGAGAATTCAGGAAGTGGCAGCTTTAGCTCGGTCGGCACAGCTCAACATGCCGACACTTGCAAACCCGCACAGAAGTGTGTCAATCCAGCCGACTAAGGAAACAAAAAAGATCTAGATTGATGATCAATTCCTAGAGCGCACCATCACTATTGGTGCCGTCCTGAATGACAAATAGGAAAGCGAGCTCACCAACTTCCTCCGTGAGAATCAGGATATCTTTGCATGGTCCACACAGGATCTGCAAGGAGTACCGAGGGAGTTGGCTGAGCACTCTTTGCACGTAAGGCCAGGAGCAAGGCCAGTGAAGCAACCTCTCCGCCGCTTCGCCAAAG
The DNA here is from genome assembly GCA_916181665.1 of Avena sativa. Taxonomy (NCBI): domain Eukaryota; kingdom Viridiplantae; phylum Streptophyta; class Magnoliopsida; order Poales; family Poaceae; genus Avena; species Avena sativa. The sequence continues at coordinate 296,424,220 of OV702296.1, forward strand.
ACAAGAGAAAGATAATAGGGGATGAGATAGCTCGGCTCCTTGCGGCTGGGTTTATTATGGAAGTACTTCATTCAGATTGGTTATCAAACCCGGTGTTGGTAGAAAATAAAAAGGATGACCCAAATGTTGGGCTACGCAGAGATAAAACAAAACTTTTTCCTCTAACGTGGTGATCCCAAGATCTAGCTGAGGTAGAAGGCCACGAGGTTTACCACTAGAGTGAAGTTGTGGATTACTGATAAAGCGTGTCAGTTGATGCAGTGCAGTCCTCATGATACAATCGTCTTGGTGCTGATCGTACAACACCTCTCCTGGTATCCACACGTACAAGGAGGAGCACCGGCGGCGAACTGCTAGGTTCGTTACGATGGCAGGACTGCTGTGGAGCTAGGGTTTCCAACACATGGAATAACCTAACCTATCAACGATTAACCCTTCTGGGTTAATATGATCCACTATATATAGGGAGTGAACGTGGGCTCCATTTACGTGGCCCATTCACTAAAGCCCATATAATTCTTGTCACCGTGAGTCCGACTCACTGACTCAGTACAAATCCGGCTCGGATCCAACCCAACCAGATTTCTGGTTCAGATCTAATCCGAACTTACTCCCGCTCTTAAGTGTGTGACCCCGCAGGCTCATGGCTACTTGGACATGATTAGAGTCCAACTCTCAATCGATCAGTCGGTAGCGGCTCCTAGCAGAACGTGCCGACTCCCAAGTACCAAAGAGTTATGACGACTTGCCTTTCCAATGCGACTTGCGTCCGAGTCCCTTTTGCCTCACGATATACCTTGTCAGACTATAGGCGAATCATTGCCATCCCTTAAATAGTCCGACTCTCTTCTCGATCTAAGATAAGTGATTCACCCGACTAACTCTTAGTCGATCGCCTCGGTTAACACTTAACCGAGTCGTGCATGGCCATGCTTTCTGAATCATATCATCCGAGAGGACCTAGAGAATATCTCTCCAAGTGGAGGGGCAAAATCTCATCTTGGTTATTCACATCACACAGCTTGATTCTCAGTTGACTCGAACTCTGCCTTTATAACTGCCCAGTTACGGATCAGCGTTTGACAGAACCTAAGTCGGTGATTCTCAACTCGTACTATGCAACAACCTCAGGTCTAAGGATTACATTGATTGAGATATACAAATGACAACTTGTTCATTGCACCTCAATATGGGTCAATCCGACTCGCTAAACTCTTTAGCCGAATCTGTGTAAGTAGGAATAGCATCTCCATACTCATGACAAGTGGAACTAAGTTATCAAGTCGACTTTCACATTGGTCTAAGTTGTGTGTCCAACACAACCTCGATGACCAAGGATATTTAGTATAAACAACATGAATGTATAGTTCCACAACCGAATCACATATTCAATGATACACATTAGATGTTTATACAAGGACAACTTAATAACTTTATGAATACAATGGGAAATATCATCATACATGATTGCCTCTAGGGCATATTCCCAACACCAAATGTAGCTGTCGTTTGTCGAATGTGCATCGATTACACGAACCTTAACAAGGCGTGTCCCAAAGATCCTTTTCCTTTATCTAGGATAGACTAAGTCATTGATTCAACCACAGGTTGCGAGCTGTTATCATTTGTAGACGCGTACCAGATACCGTTAAATCCGGCTGATCAAATAAAGACTGCGTTTATCACCCCGTATGGGGCTTATTGCTATCGCACCATGCCGTTCGGCCTGCGTAATGCAGGAGCCACATACCAAAGATGCATGCAAAAATGTCTGCACGACCAGATTGGAAAAAATGTGCAAGTGTATGTTGATGATGTGGTTATAAAAACCAAAGAGAGCAACACGCTCCTAGAAGATATTCGGCAAACATTCGCGAACTTAAGAAGGTTCTGAACGAAGCTTAATCCGGAAAAATGTACCTTTGGTGTGCCAGCCGGAAAATTACTCGGTTTCCCGTGTTCAACCGAGGTATAGAGGCAAATCCGACTAAGATCCATGCGGTTGAAAGAATGGAACTGCCAAAATGCCTAAATGATGTGCAAAAATTTACAGGATGTCTTGCATCCCTGAGTAGGTTCGTGAGTCGGCTAGGTGAAAAAGCATTGCCTCTATATTAATTAATGAAAAAATCCGACAAGTTCACCTGAACACCTCAGGCCAATAGTGTTTTTGATGAGTTAAAAAAGATGCTGGTTACGACACATATCCTGGCTTCCCCGTTATCAAAAGAGCCTATGCTACTCTATGTGGCAGCAACAAATAGGGTAGTGAGTGCAGTAGTTGTCGTGTGATGGGGGAATACCAATCAGGGTATACCCACGAAGCAGAGTCGCCAGATGGGATCGAGCCGACTGAAGCCAATCCCAGAGCGGGTCGACTCGCTGGATATGACGAGTGGCGCATGCTGGACCCAAACGACTGGCGCCGACTGGAGGATCAAGACGGCGACTCCAATAGAAAGCCCACTAAAGCACTTGTAAACCCTAACTGGCTGCATATATAAAGCCACCAAGGGAACCCAAGGGGTACGTCATATTAGATCTAGTCTCTCCCACCGCCTCCGGCGGCTCCATTGTAAACCAATCTATGATCATATACTGGATTGATAGCAGGACGTAGCGATCCTCCACCCAGGGGACGTGAACCTGGGTACATCGTGTGCCAATCTCGCTCCCGGATTCTCCTACGTCGCCTTGCTCCCTCTACGTAAGCTATCCCCAGTATCATCTGCCGTGCAATACCACGATAGTTGGCGTCCACCGTGGGGCTAGCGATGCTTGGAGGGTGATGATCCGGACGGGATCCCTCGTCTTTGCGCGGCCAGATTGCATCTGAGAAAAGACGATCGGTCGATCGGTTCCGACTGCCGCCTAACCCGGCCAATGTGGAGCAGGCGAGCAGTCGGCTCGGAAATTTCCATGGCACACGCACTGCAGATGACGATTGATCTTCCGTTTGATTATCTTATTAATTTATTATTATATTTTGATCTAAAGTTTGCCCAGCTTCCAGCACATGCAGATGACGACATAACCGACCAATCTAGTGCGTCTGGCGTCTAATGCGGCCGCTGCGGACATGCAGATCAACTCAGAAAACCTCCAGCACACGGACATACCCGATACCTTTTGCATGTTCCATGAGTTTCCTCTTCCAATCACGTCTCTTCTATTAATTAATTATTATATTTGATCTAATCTCACATGCATGCTAGTTGTGCTTGTCGTTTGGAGGACCTATTCACATGGTTGTTTAACCGAGCACTCGCGGCTGCAAATCCGTGAGCCAAAGAAATATTCTTAGGCATCAGATCCAAGTTCCAAGGAAAGTCGGCTTATATTTTCTGACTGCCATGGCGAAGTCGACTCCGGTCTTACTGTGGCGATTCGACGCGCTGGATTGGCTTGTCACGCTGGCTCCGCTATGTTGACTCCATCTAGCCACCGCGTCGACCATCTTTATCTTCACCGACAAAAACGTCAGATCGTGATGTGACGTCAAGCGTTGCCGTAATCACCCTGGAAAATCAATCGTACATGGACATGCTTCCATGTGGGTTTCTTTTAATCCATCTAAATTCCTTTTGTTTAATTTATTGTTTATTTACGATTAGATTAATCTTTATATGTGATTTCTCATGTGCATAATACGGGAGGAATAATTCATAGAGACGAGCAATCTGGCGACTGTCTTTGGTCGTGTTGAATCGGTCCGCTTGGTTCATGACCATTATTTACCTATCATAAACACGCCATTATGCTCGATGGCGTGTGAGCAGGACTATGAATTTCAGCCTTTTCTATTCAATCTCATGTTTTGATACGATGATTACTCTCCCTAATACCTATTTTATTTGGATCTAATCCTTTATCTATTGTCTTCTTACAATACATGTACATGAATCGGCATCTCACGTGCACACTATGGGAGAATTAATCAAGGGAGACATGATGATCTGGCAATTTGCGTCAGTTTTAATCACCCGCCGCCGTGGCGGCCGATCTCGACTCGATCCGCCTATCTCCAAAAGCTGGTTCACGATCACACTTGGGAACTTTCCCGCCACAGACTCGCCCCTCGCGGATACGTCATGCTCCAGAACTCGCCTAAACGCGGACACGCTTAAACACGGACTCGCTAGGCTCGGGGACTCGCCTGCCGCGGGATCGCCATCGCGACCTTGCCCTCGCGGTCCTGTCACCGTCGACATCGTCATAGCGCGACCTCCGTCCACCGTGTCGACCCCGTGTTCGCCGCGTCGACATCTCCACAGCGCGACCTCCGTTCGCCCCGTCGACCCCGTGTCCGCCGCGTCGACATCGTCATAGCGCGACCTCCGTCCGCCGTGTCGACCACGTGTCCGCCGCGTCGACATCTCCACAGCGCGATCTCCGTCTGCCGCGTCGACCCCGTGTCTGCCGTGTCGACATCGTCATAGCGCGACCTCCGTCCGCCGTGTCGACCCCGTGTCCGCCACGTTGACATCTCCATGGCGCGACCTCCGTCCGCCACGTCGACTTCGCCATAGCGCGACCCCCGTCCGTCGCGTCGACCCCGTGTCCGCCGCGTTGACTCCTTCCGGCTACGTCGAATGCGTACGCCGCTCCTGCTAAGGGACCTTCATCGTCCGAGTCGCCAGAGAGGGTCGCATGCCACGCTGCATGGACTCACCACTGGGTGTCTCTTCCTCCCGGGAGAAATCTATTCGCCTTTGTCAACCTTTGAAAGAGCGACTCGCAATGGCCAAGTAGTGCGGACGAGGACTCGCAAACCGAGCCTCGGTTCGTCCACGAAAAACGCTAACCGAGAGCCATCATTGGAGTTGCCTTGCTCGACTGGCCTTCCGGGCCAAGATAAATGGCATTGCTACACAAACAACACCATGTCCTCCTCAACCTTAGATAGTGCGACTCGCACGGCCAAGTACTGCGGACGAGGACTCGCAAACCGAGCCTCGGATCGTCCAGGAAGAACGCCAAGTCGAGAGCCATCTTTGGAGTCGCCATGCGACTGCCGCCCCGGGCCAAGACGAGAGACTCGCTACACAGCGCAATCAACATCATCGCGGACTCGCCATACTCGCGGACTCGCCATACTCGGGGACTTTCCCCTCGCAGACTCGCAATCATCACGGACTCGCCACGCTCGGGGACTCTCCCCTCGCGGACTCGCAATCATCGCGGACTCGCCACACTCGGGGAATCTCCCCTCGCGGACTCGCAATCATCGCGGACTCGCCATACTCGGGGACTCTCCCCTCGCGGACTCGCAATCATCGCGGACTCGCCATACTCGGGGACTTTCCCCTCGCGGACTCGCAATCATCGCGGACTCGCCACGCTCGGGGACTCTCCCCTCGCGGACTCGCAATCATCGCGGACTCGCCACGCTCGGGGACTCTCCCCTCGCGGACTCGCAATCATCGCGGACTCGCCACGCTCGGGGACTCTCCCCTCGCGGACTCGCCACGCTCGGGGACTCTCCCCTCGCGGACTCGCAATCATCGCGGACTCGCCACACTCGGGGACTCTCCCCTCGCGGACTCGCAAACATCGCGGACTCTCCACGCTCGGGGACTCTCCCCTTGCGGACTCATCGCGGACTCGCCACGCTCGGGGACTCTCCCCTCGCGGACTCGCCGTGCTCGGGGACTCGGCGCCCGCCGGTCGCTCGACCTTGCCACTCGCCACGCTCAGGGACTCGGCGCTCGCCGGTCGTTCGACCTCGTCACTCGCCATGATCGGCAGCAACCACTACTATTTTTAGAATATGCATCTCTAAAGAGCCTCGAGTCGCCTCTACAAGCCAACTCGAGCCTCGGGGACTACTCCTAGGCATGCTGCGTGTGCGTGTGGTTCCACGACCGCGACTCGCCCTCGTCGACTCGCCACCGCGGACTCTCCACTCGCGTACTCAACACGTTCAGGGACTCGCCGCCGCGGACACTCGCCCTCGCGTCCTCAACGCGCTCGAGGACTTGCCGCCGCGGACTCTCCACTCGCGTACTCTCCACGCTCAGGGACTCGCCGCCACGGACACTCGCCCTCGCGTCCTCAACGCGCTCGGGGACTCGCCACCGCGGACTCGCCCTCGTGTACTCAACACGCTCAGGGACTCGCAGCCGCGGACACTCGCCCTCGCGTCCTCAACACGCCCGGGGACTCTACACCGCGAACTCGCCCTCGCGTACTCAACACGCTCGGGACTCGCCACCGCGGACTCGCCCTCGCGTCCTCAACATGCTCGGGGACTCGGCGCGCTACATACAACGCCACTCGTCGGTCGCCCAACCTCGCCACTCGGCATGCTCGGAGACTCGGCACTCGCCGGTCGCTCGACCTCGCCACACGCCACGCTCGGCGACTTGGCAGGCTCCACGTTCGGGGACTCGCCGCAACTGACGGCTTCACCAACACCCTGTGTCTTTCGCCAACTGGCCATCACCGACTGGCTCATGCCGACCGCCTCCTGCTTCACGGTTCTTTTCTCTGTTCAGGAGCTCGTCGCCGATTCGCCACGACCCATCGTCAAGACTCTCCGCGCCCTGCCTCAAGCCCGCATCAAATCGACAACGCGCTCGGGGACTACTGATGGGGGAATACCAATCGGGGTATACCCACGAAGCGGAGTCGCCAGATGGGATCGAGCCGACTGAAGCCAATCCTAGAGTGGGTCGACTCGCTGGATATGACGACTGGCACATGCTGGACCCAAACGATTGGCGCCGACTGGAGGCCCAAGACGGCGACTCCAATAGAAAGCCCACTAAAGCACTTGTAAACCCTAACTGGCTGCATATATAAAGCCACCAAGGGCACCCCCAAGGGGTACGTCATATTAGATCTAGTCTCTCCCACCGCCTCCGGCGGCTCCATTGTAACCCAATCTATGATCATATACTGGATTGATAGCAGGACGTAGCGATCCTCCACCGAGGGGACGTGAACCTGGGTACATCGTGTGCCAATCTCGCTCCCGGATTCTCCTACGTCGCCTTGCTCCCTCTACGTAAGCTACCCCCAGTAGCATCTGCCGTGCAATACCACGACATCGTGGAACGAAACGAAGAAGGTAAGTCGGTACAAAGACCGGTGTATTACCTGAGTGATGTATTATCGGCCTCTAAGCAAAACTACCCACATTACCAGAAAATGGCTTATGGAGTGTACATGTCGGCAAAGAAGCTCAAACATTATTTTAAAGAACACCCCATAAAGGTGATTTTTGAGGCACGAATAACCAAGATACTAAGCAACAAAGATGCAAGTGGCTGAATAGCAAAATGGGAAATCGAGTTATCACCTTATGCTCCACAGTTTGATAGGCGAGATGCAATTAAATCTCAAGCAATGGCCGACTTTTTTGTAGACTGGGCTGAGGTGCAGTATTAACCCCCAACGCCAGATCCGAATTATTGGAGAATGCACTTTGATGGGTCCAAGTTAAGAAATGGGTTAGGAGCAGGGATAGTATTAACCTCTCCAAAAAAGGATCAGCGGAAATATGTATTATAGATACATTTTGCTACATCAAACAATGTTGTCGAATATGAGGCACTTGTCCATGGCCTAAAAATGGCAAAATAGATCGGCATACATTGGATTCTCTGTTACGGAGATTCAGACCTCGTATTCCAACAAGTATCAGGAAATTGGATAACATTGGATGCAAACATGGCTCTATATTGGTTTCATGTATAGAAAATCAGTGGTTATTTTTATGGATGTGAATTCCATCATATACCACGGGCAGAAAATGATGCTGCAGATACGCTATCAAAGCTCGGATCAACCAGACAGTCAATTCCGCCTGGTATTGCCCTGGAGCACCTAAGGAAGCCGTCAATTATACCTTCGCCGGAATCCAAGTCAATTCGCATCTCATCAAATCAGATAACCGGGTGCGTCCCAATGGAAATTGACAAAGTACATGAGGTGAACTACTCGGAAATTGATTCGCTTAACCCAAAAGTGGATTGGGAAAAGCCAGCAGATGTTATGTCGGCAGAGATAATGGAAATTGACGACACAATTTTCCTAGAAAAAGTCATGCCGAAATGGGCACAACCCCTATTCTCATTCCTCAAAGAAAATGTCATGTCGTATAATGAGGTTATGGCTAGGCAAATAGTGAGAAGAACAAAAGCTTACACGATCATAAATAATGAACTTTATAAGAGAAGTGTGACAAATGTGCTGCAACGATGCGTTGACTCGGCAGAGGGGCGAGAGATCCTTTTGGATATACATTAAGGAGAATGTGGGCACCATGCCTCATCCAGAGCCCTCGTGGCCAAAGTATTTCGGCATGGATTTTACTAGCCAAGTGCGCAGAAGGAAGCAAAAGAATTGGTAACAAAGTGTAATGGATGCCAGAGATATGCCAGCAAAATACATATGCCTTCATCCGAGTTAAAAGCAATACCAATCACTTGGCCATTCTCTGTATGGTGTTTACATATGGTAGGACCATTTAAGCGAGCTCGCAGCAGCATGACTCACATTTTGGTCATGGTAGACAAATTCACAAAATGGATAGAAGTAAGACCAATAAAAAATGTGACGGGCCAACAGCGGTAAAATTCCTCAAAGATATCATTCTAAGATATGGTTACCCACACAGTATCATTACAGATAATGGCACAAACTTCGCTGAAGGAGCTTTTGCCCGATTCTGCCAAGAGAAGCACATAAGACTCGATGTTGCTTCGGTGCTCACCCGGCATCAAATGGGCAAGTAGAAAGATCAAATGGACTAGTACTATCCGGAATAAAACCTCGGCCGATAGAACCGCTGTAGAGGTCGGCAGGATGCTGGATTGAGGAACTCCCAGCAGTGCTGTGGAGCCTAAGGACTACCCCGAATAGATCGACAGGATATACCCTGTACTTTCTCGTATATGGGGCAGAATCTGTACTTCCGTCCAACATAATGCATGACTCGCCAAGATTCGCCCAATACACGAGCACCGAAGTAAATGAAATATCTCGGCAAGATGATGTGGACCTACTAGAAGAGGCAAGAGAATTGGCACTATCGAGATAAGCTATTTATCAATAAGACCTCGGGCGATATCATAGCAAGAAAGTGAGTCCAAGAGTTTTCAAGGAAGGAGATATAGTTCTTTGGCTGGTGCAACGCACGGCCGGCATGCATAAACTCTCACCTCCATGGGAAGGCCCATTCATCGTAAGCAGAGCATTATACAATGATGCATACTACCTAATCGACGCTCAAACGCCAGAAAAGAACAAGGCGGATAAGTCCGAAGACGAGTCAAAAAGACCATGGAATGTGGCTGTAATTCGTCCGTTTTACACTTAGAGGAAGTGTATTGTATCCAGCAATATTATGTATCAAAATGATGTATCAAACATGAACTAACAAAACTTCGGTAGCCTGAGCAGTAACTCGGGGACTACCCCATGTTGTTTGTCATTTTTGGTTATGTATGAAACTTCGGTAGCTCGAGCAGTAACTCGGGGATTACCCCATATCATTTGTCATTTTTAGTTATGTATGAAACTTCGGTAGCCCGAGTAGTAACTCGGGGACTACCCCATACAGTTTGCCATTTTGGTTATGTATGAAATCTCGGTGGCCCAAGCAGTGACTAGGGGACTGCCCCGTCTTGTCTATCATCAATCACATGTGTAATATGAATGATCACTTCGGCAACCCGAGCAATAACGCGGGGACTGACCCATGAATTTGTACTATTACAATCATACGAGTAATAACCTCGGCAGTTCGAAATATAATGTGGAAAGTATCCTATTTATATTATCTTAACAATAGATAACTCAGGGAGGTAGTAAGTCTATCAGACTAAATGACGTATGGACATAGTGGTCATAGTCCTTGAGACAAAATTATAAAACCAAAGTTTTGCAACTAAGAATAGATGAAAGACACAAGATGGATGCCGAGCGAAAATCAGACACGTGGAAATATGATTCGAACTTATGAAGTTAAAATTTTGCAAACAAGGATAGGAATCACACAAATTCAACTAGAAGAGTACAATACTACAACAACATATGACGCCGAAGTTAAACGGACCACATAGTACCAAAAGAGGAAGATTGTTTTAAGACAGCATACTCCCGGCATACCGGGGACTTAAACAAGTAAGAGTTTTTAAGCTCAAGCATCGGCAGTTGCCGAATCACCCGCAGGAGGAAAAGTAGCAGCAACAGGAGTTTCCGACATTGGTATCTCGGACGCAGCTGAGGCTACCTCGGCCTCGCTAGGAGGAACGACCTTAGGAGCAGGGGCCTCAAAAGTTGCTTGAGCCTCTGCAGAGGTTACTTCAGCGTCGACGGAGGTTGCAGGAACATCTTGGGCAGGGTTTGTCTGTTGAGAGACTCCACCTTGGGCTTGAGAAGCCTCAGTTCCCTTGGAGGAGGATCGAGCCTCGGCATCCCCTCCCGAACTATCACTAGACTCATCAGCATTAACGGAATCTTCATCTGATTCATCTTCACCACCGGAATCCCCGTCAGATTCATCGTCATCCACAACCTCAACATCATCTTCAGCATCATCAGGGAGAAAGGTCGGCCCTTTGTTCCATTGATGAACATTGACATACTCATTTAACTGATAGGCACGGGCTTGGCGGCGGGCAATATACTCCGGATTTTCGACCCAAGAAGAGCCTGTGCGCAAATTCATCAAGGTATCAAGGGAGATATCCTCGTACCATGACAAAACAGCAGTAAGCACCATATCAGCTCCGGCTCGTCCGGCAGATTCTCGCCAAAGATTCAGTCGAGTCTGAGAGTACATGGTAAGCCCGAATAGCCGCTTGCACCAGATTCAGCCTCTCCACGAGCACTTCTACTTTCTTAATTTTTGGCTCGTTCGGCCAGAGTACATGGTAAGCCCGAATAGCCGCTTGCACCAGATCCTTTCCCATAACCTTCATTGGCTCAATATCAGCAACAACGACAACTTGTCGTGGTGGTGGCACGGCAGATGCCATGGGTAGGCTAAAGTTAGGGGCCAATGGATGCTAGTGGGATCTGGGGAGGGAAGATGTAGTGGATTCTACACACAGTCAACTAACACAAAGATCTGTATTTCTCCTTTCTTGAGTTACAAGTGCTCCTTGAGCTGTATACAAGGAGAAAGAGAGAACTTTACCAGCCTAACGGTACCAAGAATGAGTCGATCCCCCCCTTAGGGTCCAAGCCTGCCCTTATAAAGGAGAGCCTTGGGTTCCTTTAGGGCTGATGTGGCAAGCATATTCGAGGAATATGCTTGTCCCAATATAGTAGTTCGGCGCCCCCCTTTCCCTGTCGCTCCCCTAATGACGGCAAGGTTCCAGAGGGGCCCTCCCGTGGGCCTCGGGCTTCAGGACTGTCACCTCCGTGACCTCCTTCTGTCTCTCTGTCGCTCTGCACCTTTGTCCCTAGTGCTTGGCTTCGCTCAGATTCTCCCTAGCCTGCTACTAGAGTTTGACTTTAGGCTTCTCCTTCTCCTGCAAGCTTCGTATCATTCGGCCCTGCCTCGCGTAACTTCGGCTTGTCCTTCACCTGCATCAAGATTACTTGGGCTAACCCGGCCGACTTACGCAGTATCTCGGCCGGGTAATGCCTTGCCCTTACTATAAGGGTCCTGTCCTTTCCTATCTCGGCCGACCTCTACAGGATTCGGCCGACTCAGAGTGTAACTCAGAAACAAGACGGGGAACACCCTTTCATCTTTCCCCGTCTTTACCCTATCCGGGGTTACCTCCCCAACATTAGTCCCCGAAGCTGGTACGGTCCCACCGATAACCTCGGCCGGGCCGTATCAGTTTCACGACACTTGTTATGTATTGTTTCCGAGTTATATTGTCGTGGTGATAACACCATATTTAGTAGTGCACGCCTCGTCCCACGTGTCATTCTCATCATTGCTTCTCTAGTTTTTTGTTCCTCTATAGCGTTTACTGACAAGCTACAGTTACTGTCGCGCCTGTCGCGCCGTTGCTGCGACGCCTCGTGCGCCGTTCTCGTTGGGGATCGTGAGCTCCTTGGTCAATCGTGTGGCCTTCTGTGTGGTTCCGCTCAGCGACGTGTGGTCGTGCTGCGCACATGATCCGCGCTGCCAACTGCCACATCCACGATCCCACTACCTTGCCTGCGGCTAGGTTATAAAGAGGGGCGCGGCGCCTGGGAGTTTCTTTTTCCCCTTCTCGCTCGCCCGCACCCTTCTTCTTCCTCGCGTTTTTGCGCTCGTTCGTAGTTCCACCGCCGCACGCTCAACTGGTTCTGCGACGAGGAGGACTCCGCCGCGCTGCTCCGTCTGTCTCCTCGCCGCTTACTTGTTCCAGCGTTGTCGCCGGTGAATTCTTTTCGGTCTTGCCGCCTAGGCTTTCCTCTAGATCTCTTCGTTTCCTCTTTGTTCGTGCGCTGCGGTTCTGTCGTCGTTCCGCCGCCGTTTTTGCGTTGAATTGCGACGGGGCCTCGTAGCTCTAAGTTTTCCTCCGCCGCGAGTTGTTCTTCCGGCGATCTCTCCGGCGAAATCATGTCTAGTTCCTTTAGCGGTGCCCTGGTAGAGGATGATGATGCTGCCTCTGCGCCTGAGCGGGGTTCGTGGCAGGGCTCTTCAGTTACCCGGCGGGAGATCGAGTGGCTCATCCGAACCCGGAGGATTCCCGCCGAGGTCTCTTGTCGTTTACCCGGCAATGAGTTATCTCCGGAAATTAGTGAGGGCGAGTACGTAGTTTTTATGTCGCATTTCTCGCGCGGCTTCGGTCTCCCTCTTAGCGATTTTGCAAGAGAGTTTCTCGATTACTTCGGCCTTCAGCCGCATCATCTTCCTGCGAACGCCATCGCTTCTCTTTCTGCATTCATCTCCGCCTCGGAGGGATACTTCGGCCTATGGCCGTCCGTGCACGTCTGGGCGAAGTTCTTCCAGATCCGTTCTAATGTAGTCCCTGACAAGTCTCTGCACCCTTCCGAGAAACTGCTTACTCAGTGCGGGGCGGCGTCCATTACACCTCGGAGGAAGTCTGTATTTCCTCGCGTCACCGGATTAGAGTCGTGCAAGAAGTGGCACAAATCCTTCTTTTACGTCAAGAACAAAGGAACAGAAGACAAGATTCGGCTCCCTGCCTTCTCCATTGGTCCACCTTCCAAGGTGAATTGGACTTATAATCCGAAGAGGAGCCACGTCTTGGCCGAGCTTTTCGAGACTCGGCTCAAAGAACTGATCCGGGCCGGATTACGCGGCGAGGACTTGATGGCTACCTTCATCAGCAGCCGAATCTGCCCATTCCAGAAAAGGACGCACAAACTTTGCTACATGAGTGGACCACTCGATCCCAACCGAGTCTCTACCGTCGAACTGGACAACTACCTTGTCTTCAAGTGCGTCCGAGCTATATTTAAGACGGAGATGCCTGAAGATTGGACCTGGGGATTGAAACCGTTTACCCGCGAGCGTCCTCCTCCCGCAGTAAGTTTAACCATCAATGCTTCGATTTTCTATTGTTTTCATAGCTGTTTTCCCTAATCTTCTTTCTTTTTCACCTCATAGAGGTTCGCAGAGCAAAAGGACGAGGACGCCGAGGTTTTGTCGCTTCCGTGGACTGCGGATCGGAATACCCCGGACGTTGGGGAGCCGGACTCTGAAGAATTCGTCCCTAAGTAAGATCCTGCTACGGCTCACGCTCGTGGCAAAACTTCGGTCCATGAGGAGGGAGGTGATTCGGACGAGGTCCAAGCTCTTGAGGTAGTTGCCGCAATGCCTATTTCTTATGCATTTCCGGCTTCTACTTTCCCAGCTAATCCGGCCGGTCAGGTTCACGATGCCGAGCCTATTGCATCCCGGCCCCCAGTTACCTCGGGGAAACGCGGGGCTCCTGCTAGTGCTTCAGAGGCGGCCCCCAAGAAACGAATGAAGAAGTCTGCTCTGAACCCTCCTAGGCGCAAGACCATGCCTGGGGTCGCAGGGTAAGTTCGTTTTGCTCGTATCTCTTGTTTCCTTGTTTCTGTTTTTCATCCTGACACCCTTTTTTCTTTCTTATTTTCGCAGTGCTCCACTTTCCGTTAAGCCTGGCGGTCCTAGCATGACTAGCCGCCCGATTCGGCAGCCGTCTCCTCCGCCCGTTGAAGATACTAGGATTCCTAGTCCTGCTCGTGCTACATCTCCTCCAGCTCCACATATGTCACCCCCTCGTCACGATGCGCCTGATATTCGCGTCTCCGAGATTTCTACTGAACCTGGTGCCCCTCCACTGAATCCGAGCATATCCACCAAGCCTCTTCCTACCTCGGTAGCTCCTACTGTAACCCTAGCCGCAGCCGTGGTCGTTAATACCCCGGCGCCCTCAGCGCCTGTGATCCCTCCTGCTTCTAAGGGCACTGTTCCCATTGCCGAGGTATCAGCTTCTGCTGGTGCCTCCACAGTAAGAAAAACTGTTGCCACTAAAACTTCCACTTCCCAAAAAGGTCTTGCCGGCTCTTCTCAGCCGAGTATTGCCGACGTGCTGTGCAAAGGAGCTGCGCCTACCAAAGCCTCTGTTACCTCGGGTGCCAGCACCCAACTTGCTCTTCATACATGCCCTGCGGCTGCAGTGGTTGCACAACATGTCCGAGGTAAAGTATTAACCCGGACGGCTAGTGGGAACAGCCTCGGCTCGCTGGTGGAATATGCTCATAACTGGAATGCTGCTGATCAGCTTGAGGGCAATCGAAACAGTCAGCCGTTTCAACTTTCCGACATCAGCAGCCGTTTGGATCAAGCTGCCAAGATCATTCTGGATAGCAACAAGATGAACGAGGTAATTGCTACTTCTCGGGGTTTAGACTGATTCTCCATATGTTATTATATATACATTAGTCCCCGAAACTTGCAAACGAGTAACTTGTTATTCGCTTGGAAGTTTTTATAGTGCTATACTTAGCTCTACTTAATTTAGGGTTCGATCCTATAACCGAGTAGATCTGTCTTAAACTTTTGCTTAAATTTTATCTAGCTGTTCTTTGAATGTCTAGCTACATAGGTCTGGGTTAAGCTTTCGCCTGATTCGAATCTACTTTTGGCTTTTAATATCCAGCCACCTAGATCTGGGTTAAGTTTTCGCTTAACTCGGATCTGCTTTAGCTTCGAATATCCAGCCACCTAGATCTGGGTTAAGTTTTCGCTTAACTCGGATCTGCTTTAGCTTCGAATATCCAGCCACCTAGATCTGGGTTAAGTTTTCGCTTAACTCGGATCTGCTTTAGCTTCGAATATCCAGCCACCTAGATCTGGGTTAAGTTTTCGCTTAACTCGGATCTGTTTTGGCTTCGAATATCCAGCCACCTAGATCTGGGTTAAGTTTCGCTTAACTCGGATCTGCTTTAGCTTCGAATATCCAGGCACCTAGATCTGGCTTAAGTTTCCGCTTAACTCGGATCTGCTTTAGCTTCGAATATCCAGCCACCTAGATCTGGGTTAAGTTTTCGCTTAACTCGGATCTGCTTTAGCTTCGAATATCCAGCCACCTAGATCTGGGTTAAGTTTTCGCTTAACTCGGATCTGTTTTGGCTTTGAATATCCAGCCACCTAGGTCCGGGTTAAGTTTTCGCTTAACTCGGATCTGTTTTGGCTTTGAATATCCATTCATTGTTTGTTCTATTGCTCAGGTTGCACATGACCGGCGGACTGCTGAATTTCAAAGACTGCTTTTTCTCGCACAAGAAGTTGGAAGAAAAATATGAAAAAGTTATTCCTGTGGTGAAAAAAGCAGGTATGCCGATCATTTTCCTTGTCATCTCTAATATTGTCATTGTTTTGTCTGCGGGATGCCGGCTTACTTTGTGGGTTAATAGGTAACATCAATAATCTCAACATTCGTCTTGAGAAGAAAGTCAAGAGCTTGGAAGGTTAGTTTTCCATCTACCTTGTACTCTTCCCTTTGTAAGACGTGCACTAAGTTTCTTTCACTTTGTTTGGCTTTGGTAAAGCCGAGATACGAACTTTTGCATCATCTCACCAAGATTGTACGCCCATGCCTGATGTAATTCTGCATTATTTAGAACAAGGCGCCACTCATTCGGCGCAGCTAAAAGAGAAAGATGACGAGATAGCTCGCCTAAGCGCCGAGGTGGAGGCCCTTAAGCTTTCTCAGAAATCCGAGCTAGAAATGGTCGATCAGGAGTTCTCCGAGGAGAAGAACCGGCTGGCTTTGGAATTGCAAAAGAACAAAGAGCTCTTTGAGGCTGCCGAGCTGAAAACTCGAGGAATGAGCGAGGAAATTGCTCGCTTTGAGAAGAACAAGATTGACTGGGCGAAGGACCTTCAGCTGATGATGAGTTACATTCATCATAAGCATCTTAACACAGCCGGATTATCTTTCTTCCTTCTGCTGCCCTCTGACGCCTCCCTTTTTTGCGCAGGTCATTTTCCTGAAGCTAAGCCCGTGAGCTCTAAAGCGGTCCTTGCTGCTCGCGCGCGCTGAGGTCTCCCTGTTGACGTGAATTTTGAATATTCAATAGAAGATTTCTTGGTTTCTGTCGGTGCTGCCCTTGGTCCGATGAAAATCATGGGCAGGGACTTGGTGCTGGCAGCTATTCGAGCCCACCGTGCTCTCTGGCCGAATACCTCTGGGACTCCTAACATCAGCGAGATCTAATTGCCGGTGACTAGATTGAATGCCTCTGAAAAACAACTAAGTCTTTGGAGGGAATCTGCTGGGCGAGCTGGTGCTAATATGGCCCTCACCGTTATCATGTCATGGTACGAAGACATTTCTCTTGATATCCTGAGGAATTTTCGCACAGGCTCCCGTTGGGTTGAGGATCCCACCTTTGTTGCTCTTCGGCAAGCTTGCGCCTTTCAACTTGTCGAGTATGCCGACGTGCACACCTGGATTGAAGGGCCGAGTTTCCTTTCAAACCCGGACGAGGAGATCGTAGTCGAGGATGCATCAGATGATTCAGCTGAGCAAGGGGGAGATGAAGATGACTCAGCCACTTCTGGTGACTCTAGTTCGAGCTCGGATGACAACGGCGATGCGCGATCCTCCTCCAAGGGTACCGGGCATTCCACTGCGCCAATTGATGCTCCTCAGCAGCCTCAGGCTTCAGCCGAGGTTGCACCTAGGTCTGCGGAGGGCGAGGTAACATCGGCCGAAGTTCCTCCTACCTCGGAGTCCCCAGTCCCTGACCAGGTTGCCGCCTCTCCGGTGAAAAACGTTTAAGTCATTTCGTATCCCTGGTATGCCGGGCGTACGATGTCCATGGAATACTTGTTAATTTCCTGTATGACCTGAATCTCCTTTCGCCGTACATTGCTGCGACATATAAGTTTGCAGTTATTATAACTTTGCTTAAGTGGGTTCCCATCCGAATTCTTGCTTTGGTACCCTGCATATTTTGGTGTTAGGATGTACCTTTGTCTTTGTTTTCTCGTGTTTTAGTCGAGTAATCTGTGTGTGAGCTTCGAACATCATATCGGGTTGATCTGTTCTTATCCTGAGTGCCGAAGTGTGATACCCTTTCCATATCAAAGATTGACTGCCACTTTGGAACAATACATGGCAGTCCCCGAGTGATTGCCTGTTCTGCTGAAGTCTAGTGTGTAAACTAAATCTCAGGAACAATATAAGACCACCGCCGAGGCGCTGCCCAGGGCGTCAAGGTTTGGTGCTCAACATAGCTCTGGAGTGGTATATGGTAGTTTTCTAGTTGCTGTCTTGACTGCCGAGGTTTAGTACATAAATCGAAACTTCAAATATCTATAGCAGTCCCCGAGTCACTGCTCTGGATGCCGAGGTTTAATACATAACATGAAATTGAAATAACATATGGCAGTCCCCGAGTCACTGCTCTGGATGCCGAGTTTTAATACATAACATGAAATTGAAATAACATATGGCAGTCCCCGAGTCACTGCTCTGGATGCCAAGGTTTAATACATAACATGAAATTGAAATAACATATGGCAGCCCCCTAGTCACTGCTCTGGATGCCGAGGTTTAATACATAACATGAAATTGAAATAACATATGGCAGTCCCCGAGTCACTGCTCTGGATGCCGAGGTTTAATACATCATTGGTCCTCGACCTTGAAATACTATGCTATGAGTAAAATGGATGAAGCAATGCTACGTTCTATGGCCGCTTCGTTTCTTCGCCGGCTTTGTCTGCCTTGTTCCTTCCGGGGGATTGAGCATCGATTAAATAATAGGCATCGTTATGTAATGTCTTGCTCACGATGAATGGTCCCTCCCATGGAGGTGACAGCTTGTGCATGCCGGCTGTGCGTTGCACCAGTCTGAGGACTAAATCTCCTTCTTTGAATACCCTTGGATTCACCTTTTTGCTGTGATATCGTCGCAGGTTCTGCTGATAAATAGCTGATCGTGATAGTGCCAGTTCTCTGGCTTCTTCTAGCAGGTCTACAGTATCTTGCCGAGCTATTTCGTTTACTTCCGAGGTTGTATACTGAGTAACTCTTGGCGAGTCATGTATTATGTCGGCTGGAAGCACGGCCTCTGCCCCGTACACTAGAAAGAATGGTGTGTATCCTGTTGACCTATTTGGAGTAGTTCTGAGGCTCCATAACACGGCTGGGAGTTCCTCAATCCAACATCCTGCCGACCTTTGCAGTGGTTCAACAAGTCGTGGTTTTATTCCTGACAATACTAGTCCATTAGACCTTTCCACTTGCCCATTAGACGCTGGGTGAGCCACAGAGGCAATATCTAACCTTATGTATTTTTCTCTACAGAATCTGGCAAAGGCTCCTTCTGCAAAATTTGTGCCATTATCTGTGATAACACTGTGTGGGTACCCATATCTTAAGATAATATCTTTGAGAAATTTCACTGTTGTGGGCCCATCGCATTTTTTTATTGGTTTCACTTCAATCCATTTTGTGAACTTGTCCACCATAACCAATATGTGGGTCATTCCCCCTCAGGCCGGCTTAAATGGTCCCACCATATCTAAGCCCCACACAGCAAATGGCCAAGTAATGGGTATTGTTTTTAACTCGGCTGATGGCATATGTATTTTGGTTGCGTATCTCTGGCAACCATTGCATTTTTCCACCAACTCTTTGGCTTCTTTCAACGCCGTCGGCCAATAAAATCCATGCCTGAATGCTTTGGCTACCAATGCACGAGATGAGGCATGATGTCCACACTCTCCTTGATGTATATCTAGGAGGATCTCCCGGCCTTCTGCCGAACTCACACATTTTTGCAATACGCTTGTGACACTTCTTTTATATAGCTCATTGTTTATGATCGTATAAGCTTTCGCTCTCCTTACAGTTTGTCTTGCTAATACTTCATTGCTTGGTAATACCGTGTCTTTAAGGTAAGAGAATATGGGTTGCGCCCATAGCGGTGTGACTTTTTCTGGTGTTGTCTCACTGTCTATTTCCATGTTTTCTGCCGACATATCTACCTCGGCCTTCTCCATAATTGTGCTTACTTCTGCTGTCCTCCTCTTGGGGGATTCCGAGTTATATTGCTGGTCTACCTCCATCGGCACATTGTCTGCTGCCGAATTAGTCGGGATAAAGATAGATTCGGATTCTGGTGAAGGGATTATTGATGGTTTTGTGAGGTGTTCCAGGGCGATACCCGGTGGAATTGACTGCCGGGTTGATCCGAGCTTTGACAACGTATCTGCGGCATCATTTTCTGCCCGAGGTATGTGGCTAAATTCACATCCTTCGAAGTATCCACTGATCTTTTGCACATGAAATCTGTATAAAGCCATATTAGCATCTAATGCATCCCAATTTCCTGAGACTTGCTGTACTACTAGGTCCGAGTCCCCATAGCATAAGATTCGGCGTATGCCAATCTCTTTTGCTACTTTCAATCCATGAACCAGTGCTTCATATTCGGCTACGTTGTTGGATGCGGCAAAATGTATTTGCAGCACATATTTTAGCTGATCTCTTTTAGGCGAGGTTAACACTATTCCCGCCCCCAAACCATTTCTTAGTTTGGAACCATCGAAATGCATCGTCCAATAATTTGGATCTGGTAATGGTGGCTCGTATTGCACTTTGGCCCAATCTACGAAGAAGTCGGCGACTGCTTGAGATTTGATTGCATCTCTCCTGTCAAATTGTGGAGCGTATGGTGAAAATTCGATTTCCCATTTAGCTATTCGGCCACTTGCATCTTTGTTGCTCAATATGTCGGATATGGGCGCTTCACAGATTACTCTGATGGGATGCTCTTCGAAGTAATGTTTAAGCTTTTTTGCCGACATGTACACCCCATAAGCCATCTTCTGATAATGTGGGTAATTCTGTTTTGAAGTGGACAACACCTCACTTAAATAATATACCGGCCTCTGTACCAACTTATTATCTTCAAGTCGTTCTACTACGACTACAACACTTACTACTCTATTGGTAGCCGCTATATAGAGTAACATAGGCTCTTTTGATAATGGAGAAGCCAAAATAGGTGTTGTGACCAACATTTTTTTCAACTCATGAAACGCGCTGTCCGCTTGTGGAGTCCAAACGAATTTATCTGATTTCTTCATCAGCTGATATAATGGTAGCGCCTTCTCTCCCAGCCGACATACAAATCGGCTGAGCGAGGCTAGACAACCCGTGAATTTCTGCACATCATTTAAGCATCTTGGCAATTCCATTCTTTCTACTGCCTTAATCTTTGTTGGGTTGGCCTCTATACCTCGGCTGGATACAAGAAAACCGAGTAATTTTCCTGCCGACACGCCAAACGTGCACTTGTCTAGATTAAGCTTCATTCGGAACCTTCTCAAGTTCGCGAAGGTCTGCCGTATATCCTCCAGTAACGTTTTGCTTTCCTTGGTTTTAATGACTACATCATCTACATATACTTGTACATTTTTTCCTATTTGATCGTGTAAACATTTTTGCATGCATCTCTGATATGTTGCTCCTGCATTCCGCAGGCCGAATGGCATTGTGCGATAGCAATAAGCCCCGTACGGGGTAATAAATGCAGTCTTTATTTGATCGGCCGGATTTAACGGTATCTGGTGGAAACCAGAGTACGCGTCTACAAATGATAATAACTCACAACCAGCGGTCGAATCAATGACTTGGTCTATTCTAGGCAATGGAAAAGGATCTTTTGGACACGCCTTGTTCAGGTTCGTGTAATCGATATACATTCGCCATACAACGGCTACATTGAGATCATCTTTCTTCTTTTCTACCAGCACCAGATTCGACAACCAATCCGGGTACAACACCTCCATGATGAACCCGGCTGCGAGGAGCCGAGCTATTTCATCCCCTATTATTTTTCTCCTGTCTTCGGCGAAGCGGCGGAGAGGTTGCTTCACCGGCCTTGCTCCTGGCCTTACATTCAAAGAGTGCTCAGCCAACTCCCTCGGAACACCTTGCAGATCCTGAGTTGACCATGCAAATATGTCCCAATTCTCACGGAGGAAGTTGATGAGCTCGCTTTCCTATTTAGCGTCCAGGCCTGCACCAATAGTAACAGTACGCTCCGGGTATTGCTCATCTATCTGAAACTTCTTCGTTTCTTTAGTCGGCTGAAAAGAGACACTGCTATGCGGGTTGGCGAGTGCCGGCATGTTCAGCTGTGCTGACTGAGCGAGGGCCGCTACCTCCTGAATCCTTCTTTTTTCTCTTGCTATAACCAATGATTCGGCCAAATTTGATCCGGCTGATGCACACTCCATTGATTTCTTGTAATCCCCTATTATAGTTATCACTCCTTGTGGTCCAGGTAGCTTCATTTTCAGATAACTTATATGACAGCTGCCCATGAATTTGGCCAACGCCGGTCGTCCGAGTAGAGCATGATAACAGCTCTCTAGATCCACTACTTCAAACTCTAAGTTTTCCGCTCTGCAGTTATCTCTTGTGCCGAATAACACATCCACTCGGACCTTTCCAATGGGTTCACATGAAAGCCCTGGCACTATCCCATGGAAAGTGGTCCTCGTGGATTGCAACATGTTCTGCGATATTCCGAGTTTATGCATGGTATCTTTGTACATGATATTGATACTACTTCCATTGTCTATGAGTACTTTTGAAAATTTGACATTGATGCTCGGTCCAACAAATGTCGGATCCAGCACAAGTGCATATGATCCGGGATTTGGCATTATCTTAGGATGATCCTTTATGCTCCAAGTTATCTCCTGATCCGACCAAGGCACATATCTCAGTACTGCCGGCATTACTGCATTTACTTCCATATGCCGGCGCTGCACACTTTGCTTGTCTTGTTGTTCCGTTGTGAACACGCAATAGGACTGATGATGTTCTCTGTAATCATTGCGTCCGGTAGTCGCCGGATTTGTTCTTCCATCCTGGACTTGGTTCATCACTTGATGCACCGCGTCCCTCCGATCCGAGTTATCGTGCCTCGGGGGAGGAGGCGGTAACATCAGTTGCTGTGCATTTGCTCCAGTCAACTGTGGCTGATGCTGCTGATGTACTTGATGGGGTGCCTGAACCCCTGCGGGGTTCCCCATTGCATTTTTCATCCATGCACATTGGCGGGTGGTATGGTTGGCTGGCCTGGATGGGTTTGACGTGTGAAATTTGCACGGCTGATCTAACATGGATTCGAACGTGTACTTCGGCCTCTCCTGCCACTGTTTCTTTTGTTCTGGGGTCCACTGCCTTTTTCCTTCATTTCTTGGTGTCCACTATTGAGGACCATTCTTCTGCCGTTGAGTTGCTCCATGACCCGGTGGGTCTTGTGCTACCGCCGCCACTTGGGCCGAATTGTATCTATAATCCGGCCTTTCCTCTCTTCTTCTCCCTCTGAAATCACCGCGCCTGGATGACCCGGCCAAATCTCTTGCATAATGGTCCTGTTGCTCGCGATGATCTGCCGATATTAATTCTGGTTGCGTTGGGTCTCCTAATGCGTAGGAGTCCGCTATTCTGATAGTTTCTGCCAATGTGGTCGGCATATCTCTCTGCAAACATTGCCATAATACGCTGCCATAACGGCATCCTTGCACGAACCAAGCTATTGCTTGTGATTCTATGACTCCTTCACATGAGTTTCTCAGGTTGCACCACCGAGTTAAAAATTCTCTATCTGTTTCATTCGGCCTCTGCTTGCACATGGCTAACTTTTGTGGCCTGTTTGGCCTCTTGTATGTACTGGTAAAGTTGCTGACAAACATTTCCTCAAAATCCAGCCAACAGTTGATACTGGCGGCTGGTAGATTATTCAGCCACACTCTAGCTGGTCCTTCCAGCATTTGTGGTACATACCGTACTGCCCATCGTAGGTTCCCACCCGCTATTTTTACAGCAGTGGCATAGTCAATTAACCACTCTTGTGGTTTGGTACTTCCATTATATGTTTTCGCGCCCCTTGCCAGCTGAAAGTTTGGCACAGGAGGTTCGCCCATGATCCGTGGTCCAAAGCATGTCGGCCCCGGTGGACCCTGTTCTTCCAACAACTCGGACCTATATAGTCGGTCCAACTTCACTCTTGCATCATTTGACGGCAAATCTCTGTACAAAACTCTGTCCTGTATTCCATAATGGTTGTTTCCTCCATGGATTGCATATTCCATTTCGGAATAACCATCATTATATCTCTCGTTAATTTGATTGTGGCGAGCTGGCCTTGTTTCTCTTTCCTGCCGAGTTTCATGCCTCGGTTGTGGGTTGAGTGGCAGTTCTCTCCTTACTTCGACCGGGGTATTGTTCTCATGATTGCCTCTCGCGGGCTCTCTTCTGCCGAGGTCTCCGTTGCCTCGGCTTCCGCCGTCTTTCTCCACACGGCCGTGGTTCCTCTCCCCACTGTTACCTCGGCTTGCATTGCCTCTATTTTCATTTGCCTTTCCGGCCATTGCCGGATCATATGGGACAATCTGCTTGTTCCTCTTCCCCGAGGTTACTACTTTGTCTCTTCGAGCATTATTTCCGGGTGAAGATGCTGCTGCCACAGACAAGGCTGGTGCTGCTCCTGCCGAATGAACCATTCGCGAGGCCCCCGGCCTCGCCGGGTTTGCTCTGAGCATTTCCTCGTTTTGCTGGTTCGCGATGCGCACCAGCTCGTTTACTCTTTCTTGTTGTTTCTGTTGGGCCTCACCGGTCAACCCCTCTAACTCTAATGCTGCGGCATTTGCCGCTCTTAGGTTTCTTGCCGGGGTACTGTACCTCGGCAAGCCCAAATCCTCTGATTGTGCTTTATGATCTTCATGCTCTTTGTTGATGTCATCCATGAGGTTCTTCCCTCTCAATCTTAGTTCGTCCACCCGTTCGGGCGCGACGTCAAGCTTATTTGCTTTGGCATATTCTCGCAGGGTCCTGTTTAAGGACTCCCGCAAGGCCGACACCTTTTTTGCCTCTATCAGCACCTTTTGCCTGGTTTCCTCTAACTCTGCCTGAGCATTTGCCGGATTAAGTATCGACGCTACAGGTGTAGTCAAGCTTTCTATGGTTGCCTGAAGAATATTCTCTGGCCTTTCCAGAGGTGTCCCTCTTACTCTTGGTGCCTTTGGGGTGGTGTTTTGCACCTCGGTCGGGTGGGTTACTGGTGGAATTACCTCGGAGGACATTGGTGTTGTCTGCCTGTGTGCGCCCTGTACACCGATGGCGGGTTCTCTGCCTGATCCGGCAGCTTCTACTCCAGTTTGCACCCCGGCCACGACCATTACCTCGACGCTACCTGCAGGATGCGCTCCGGGCGGACGGCCTGCAGCGTTAAGAGGTGGATCTCATGCAACAACAACTTGGTGAGGATAAACGCCGGAGATGTCGACGCCGACATAAACCTGGTGCCCGCCCAGGTTGATGAAGACACCATTACGCGGGGGTGCTTTCCCCCTGAAGCTCCCTGCATTGTCGCTGACATAATCACAGAGACCAAATCTCTGGACTAAGCCAGAAACAACGCGCTCGCCGGTCTTGATGAAGTTTCCCGTCCGGATCATAACTCCAGCTAGCACCGCTGCTAGCCCCAAGGTGGGCGCCAACTGTCGTGGTGGTGGCACGGCAGATGCCATGGGTAGGCTAAAGTTAGGGGCCAATGGATGCTAGTGGGATCTGGGGAGGGAAGATGTAGTGGATTCTACACACAGTAAGCTAACACAAAGATCTGTATTTCTCCTTTCTTGAGTTACAAGTGCTCCTTGAGCTGTATACAAGGAGAAAGAGAGAACTTTACCAGCCTAACGGTACCAAGAATGAGTCGATCCCCCCTTAGGGTCCAAGCCTGCCCTTATAAAGGAGAGCCTTGGGTTCCTTTAGGGCTGATGTGGCAAGCATATTCGAGGAATATGCTTGTCCCAATATAGTAGTTCGGCGCCCCCCTTTCCCTGTCGCTCCCCTAATGACGGCAAGGTTCCAGAGGGGCCCTCCCGTGGGCCTCGGGCTTCAGGACTGTCACCTCCGTGACCTCCTTCTGTCTCTCTGTCGCTCTGCACCTTTGTCCCTAGTGCTTGGCTTCGCTCAGATTCTCCCTAGCCTGCTACTAGAGTTTGACTTTAGGCTTCTCCTTCTCCTGCAAGCTTCGTATCATTCGGCCCTGCCTCGCGTAACTTCGGCTTGTCCTTCACCTGCATCAAGATTACTTGGGCTAACCCGGCCGACTTACGCAGTATCTCGGCCGGGTAATGCCTTGCCCTTACTATAAGGGTCCTGTCCTTTCCTATCTCGGCCGACCTCTACAGGATTCGGCCGACTCAGAGTGTAACTCGGAAACAAGACGGGGAACACCCTTTCATCTTTCCCCGTCTTTACCCTATCCGGGGTTACCTCCCCAACACAACTAAGAAATATTCAATGGAATATTCCTGATTTGGGATAACGGGAACACCTCGGCGGCTGCGAGCAGCAATCACAGCCTTAGAACTCACAGATTCGGCTTCCGGAAAATGATCTATAAGCAAACACATCGATCCGGTCAAGAGAAGCTACAAGCAAAGAATGACTCGGCAAGAAACAGAAAACTATCTTCTGGAGATCCAGGGCCTAGTTACCCCGTTCTTCTCAAAACGAGTAATTTCTTCGGTCATCGCCTGATTCCTTAACTCGACAGCATCAAGAAGTTCCTTGTCCTTCTGAAGCTGAAGACTCGGTCGGTTCTTCTCCTTGGAGCACTATTGATTAACCTTTTCTAACTCAGATTTTTGAGAGAGTTTGAGGGATTCAACCTCGGCACGAAGCCAGGTTCTCTCATCATCCTTCTCCTTAAGTTGCGCCGAGTGAGTCCCCGCTTGCTCTAAAAAAATGCAGCATCATATCAAGCATAGGTATGCATTCTTGATGCGACACTACAAATACTTGCAACTCGGCTGAGCCGAAGAAGGAATACCATGAGATACTCGAGATTCATTTCGAATGAAAATAGATAAATAAAAAATAGGTAACTAACCTTCAAGGGTGGCAACCTTCTTCATAACCGGGTGTTTAGATTGTTAATATTAGCTCCACAATAATACACCAGAAATCAGTCCATAAATTGGGTCTTCTACAAAGATAAGAGGCATGAAAGGACGGATAATTTACCAGTTTTCTTCACAACAGGAACCATTTCCTCGAATTTAACCTGAAGTTTTTTACGCGAGAAGAGTTACCTCTGAAATTCGGCCATACACCAATTATGAGGAACCTGAAATAACACCAAGTTATGCAAAGAAAATCACAAAAAGATCCAAATCAAGAATAAATTTGACTCGGATCTAAGTGGCTGGATATTCAAAACTAAAGCAGATCTGAATCAAGAAGAAACTTGACTCGAATCTAGGTGGTTGGATATTTAAAACTAAAGCAGATCCGAATCAAGAAGAAATTTGACTCGGATCTAGGTGGCTGGATATTCAAAACTAAAGCAGATCCGAATCAAGTAAAACTTGACTCGAATCTAGGTGGCAAGGTGCATTTTAATTCAAAACATGCACGGCAAAAGCTATCTATTGCACAACCAAACAACTGTATTTTCAACAAGGAAAGCTTCCAAACGAATAACATGTCATTCGGTTGCAAACTTGGGGACTAGTGGATATATAGTATCTAATAATTGAAAGATGAAGTGTAAACTGAAGCGCATACCTCATTCATCTTGTCGCTTTCTAGAACAACCTTAGCAGCCATGTGTAAACGGATGCTGATGTCGGATAGCTGGAAAGACTGATTACTCGGATTACCTTCAAGTTGATCAGCAGCGTTCCAATTGTTGGCATACTCTACCAATAATCCAAGGCTATTCCCGCTCTTTGTGCGTGTCAACACCTTGCCTCTGGCCTCTCGCGCCTGTTGCGTAACTACCTCGGCCACCGGAGTCTTGTGAAGCATGAGTCGCGTGTCGGCAGCAACGGCAACCCCAGGTTTAGCTATAGAGGCACCCTTGCGGAGAATATCGGCAACACTGGGCTGAGAAGAACCTCCTTGCCCTTTCTTGGATGGCAAGGGTTTAGCAGCGACAACTTCCTTGCTTTTGGCGTGAACTTCGGCAGGAGCAACAACCTCGGGGCTGGAAGCAACATCCTTTGCAGCAGAAGGCGTGACAGTCTCCAAAGGAGCCGAGGTAGTGGTAACCTCGGCATATGTCTGAGCAGAAGCTGGAACTGGGATAGCTGAGGGATCAGTGGGACTGACTTCGGGGATCTTGGGAGAAGCTGCCGAATCAGTCGGATGATCCGACATCAGGACATCATCAGAAACAACAGGGGGAGCAATGGGCTCATCTCGTCGAGTAGAGCCGTTAGTCGGCCCAGGAGGAGAATCATCGCGAGGAGGACTAGGGACCCGGACATCTTCCAAAGGCGATGGTGAAGGCAGTCGAGTAACATGAGATGTCATACTCGGACCGCTAGGTTTAGCGGAAAGAGGAGCACTGCAAAGAAATGAAAATTAATTTATAAATAGTAAGAGAGAAACAAGAAATACAAGTGAAAATATAAAGGGAAACTTACCCAGTAACTCCAGGCATAACTTTGTGCCTCGGAATATGCTGGGAGGATTTCTTGGTTCGTTTCTTGGGAGCAGCATCCGAAGGATCCTTCGAAGCGGCGCGCTTCTTTGAAGCAGCAGGGGCTTCTAAAGTGAGAGGTTCGACCTCGTGCACCTGGCCAGCCAGATTAGCTGGGAAAGAAGGAGCCGGAAATGCATAAGAGATAGGCACCACGGCAACTACGTCGAGAATTTGGACGTCATCCGAATCACCTTCCTCAGCTCGAGCCGAGGCTTTACTCCGGGTGCGAGCAGGAGCAGCCTCCGGCTTAGGAATGAACTCCTCCAGATCAGGTTATCCGTTATCAGGAGCATTGCGGTCAACGGTCCAAGGAAGAGCTAACACCTCGGCATCTTCCGTGGCCTGCTCAGCAAATGTCTGCAAGAAAAGCAAACAAGAGTTAGCAAAACAACCGATGAAAAATAACTCGGATAGAACATATGATGTTGAATTTACCTGGGAAGGAGGATTCTTGTGAGGGAATGGTTTCATTCCCCACTTCCATTCCTCGGGCATCTCGGTCTTGAAGATAGCCCGGACACGTTTATAGATTTGAAAATCATCGAGCTCAACCGTAGAGACTTGGTTAGGATCCAAAGGACCGCTCATATAAAAGAGCTTACGAGAGCGGAGCTAAAAAGGGCAGATCCGGCTACTGATAAAAGTGGCCATCAAATCCTCGCCGCAAAGCCCGGCCTAGGTCAACTCCTTCAGCCGAAGTTCAAATGCCTCGGCAAGAGCGTGGGTCCTCTTCGGATTATAAGACCAGTTCTGTTTAGAGGGGGACCAATAGAGAAGGTGGGGAGCCGGATCTTATCCTCTGCACCAGTGTTTTTGACATAGAAAAACGACCTATGACATTTCTTACAGGACTCTAAGCCAGTGACCCGAGGAAACAAGGAGTTCTTCCGAGGTGAGATGGAAGCGGCCCCACATTGGGTAAGAGATTTCTCGGAGGGATGCAGAGACTTGTCAGGCACTATGTTAGATCTAATCTGAAAAAACTTCGACCAGACATATATTGAGGGCCAAAGGCCGAAGTATCCTTCAGAAGTCGAGATAAAGGCTGAGAGAGAGGCAATGGCATTAGTCGACAGATGATGTGGCTGAAGGCCAAAGTAATCAAGAAAGTTCTAGGCAAAGTCGCTGAGAGGAAGGCCGAACCCTCTAACGAAATGCGACATAAAAACCACGTACTCGCCATCGTTGAGAACAGGGGAAAATTCTTTGCCGGGTAAGCGACAACTTACCTCGGCAGGGATTCGGTGGGTCTTGTGCAGCCACTCGATTTCTCGGCAAGTGACCATACAACCTTGCCATGAGCCGCGTTCTGGGCCCGCCATAAGTTCTTCTTCCCCCACAAGGGAGCCGCTGTGGGAGCTAGACATTGGCTTGTCGGAGGAATCGACGGAGGAAGAACTGGCGGCGGGGAGAGGCCTCGAAACCCAAGGCCCCGTCGCGATGGCGGAGCGGAAAGAAAACTACCGCAGGAGATTAAGAAAAACTAGAAGAGCACCTAGGGCGAGAACCTAGCAGCGACGACGCGTTATATAGCGGAGAAGAGAGGCAACGGGGACCCAAGAACGGTAACACAACGGTGAGCTCACTAGAGCGGAAGAGCGGCAGCGTGGTCGTCAAGACGGAGACGCGGAGGCACGGGCGCTATAGCGCAACAGCGACGGCGGCGACGCAAGGAGGAAGACGAAGGGGGTGGGGATGGGGAGGGGAAAAGTGAATCGACCCACCCCACTCCCCTACTTATAACTGCGTAGGGTGAACGCTAGTGGGATCGTGGATGCGCCACAGTAATCGCACGAACGCGTGTATCGTGCATCCACGAATAGTGAGTGGAGCCATTACAAGAAATCTGCTCACTAGTGACCTTTTCTTAACGACCATACATTTTTGGTCATAGATCTATGACCATGCTGAACCACTTGGTCGTAGCAAATTTAGGAGGGTCCAAACCTTGAAAAATAATGACCAATTTAGTCAAGAAGGTCATGATGTCCTAACACGAAAAGGTCATAAATAGATAGAACTGGTTTGGTGCCTTTTATTTGGTAGACTATGACCAATTTAAATGGTCGTTATGGTTAAATTCTGAGACAAAAAAATTACAAGATTGCCAACTTAGCAATATCACCTTCATATCCATGTGCCATTTTCTGCTTACTTATCACTACATGGCATCTAGGACCTGGCTTCGCACGAACCCCAAATATATGACAAAAAAGAGCTCAGTGGGGATCGAAGGGGCACAGACCATAGCGCCACTCGAATTGTTCGTGCTCGGCGTCCTTTAACCATTACCTTATACATAGCAAACTATCGCGAACGAATATATGAAAAAAAGAATGGACTAGGGCTCAAACCCGCACCCTCACGGACTCATAACGGGATCTCGCCACTATGACAATCTGCTTGTTCATGCTATATAGGGAGTTCATCTGCTTTAATCATTACCAAAGTACATAAACCAAATTCGGCAAAAAGGAGAACCTCCAAAGCTCGAACCCGCGACCTACCGCTCTAAAGAAAGCCACCTAACCAACACGCCATAGTAGATTTTGTGTCAAAACACCCCGCGCGATTTATTTACACACCCATAAATCGGGTTGGCCCTACCCGAAAACTTTTTTCTTTGTGTTTTTTCTTCCGCGGCTGGGCCACCGGCCAATAGACAAGGTCATTTTTGGGTGGAAATTGTAGGCTTCTTATAAGTTTTGAGCCTACATAATTAGAAAGGCTTCAATTTTTTTAGAGACTCTACAAATATAAATTCAACTATAATTTTGCATATGTCCTCGGATTAAGATGATATAAATATTATTTTGGTTCATATCAAAGATATATATAACCTTCATGGTGAAGAGTTTCTCATTTTATATCATACCGAGTGTATGGTCTATTTTTTTTGTTCTTGTGCTCTCAAAATGCAATCAAAACGGCGACATGAACGTTCTTCGTTTAGGGTAGAAAAATTCTAAACTTTCAATGTATCTCTCAAGAAATATCATATTTTGATTCTAAAAATGATTTTTTTAGAAAATCATGAGCATCAGATCATGTACATGTAGTTTAAACCGTACCCAATTCCTATCGATTCGATAGACATTTGTCTTTTTCGTTAGGGGTGGACGAAATGGTTTGAGATATCCTCCTCGAGACATTTTCCATGTAAGGTTATCTAGTATTTTTGAAAAATATGGTTTTAGCATTTTGAATTTACCATTAGGTGGTTGCTTCACAAAACGCCCCATTTTTTGCACTCGGAAAATGGAAAATATATTTTTCATGCGACGAAAAGAAAAACTTTCTCCTACAACATTGTTCGCCATCCCAATATACATATGAATGGAAAATATATGCACATTATCACAAACTATGCCACGATTCTGGCCATAATATTGGTCGTTTGACCCGAAAGCCATAAAACCTCGAACAAGATAGGTCATTTCTATGAAGGTTTTTTCTAGATGTTTGCAATATACCAAGTTTGGTATTTTTGCTTGCAAATATGTCACATAATATGACACCACGCGAAGTTTTTACATTGTTTGGGCCGTTTTAAAATTTTTATGCCCGTTTCAAACTAAGGTTAAAACGACTGGCATTAAGGTTCATAGATAGGGGATGCTCCTCGCTAAACTTTCAATGGTTCTCTAAAGAAACATCATATTGTGAATCTAAAAATTATTTTTTCAAAAAATCATGAGCATCAGATCATGTACATGTAGTTCAAACCGGATCCACTTCCTACCGATTCGGCACACATTTGTCTTTTTCGCCAGGGGTGGACGAAATGGTTTGAGATATCCTCTTCGGGACATTATCCATGTAAGGTTGTCTAGTATTTTTTAAAAATATGTTTTTAGCATTTTGAATTAACCATTCGATGGTTGCTTCACAAAACGCCCCATTTTTTGCACTCGGAAAATGGAAAATACATTTTCCGTGCAACGAAAAGGAAAACTTTCTCCTACAGCATTATTCGTCATCCCAATATACACATGAATAGACAATATGAGCACATTATCACAAAATATGCCATTATTCTGGCCGTAACATTGGTTGTTTGACCTAAAAGCCATAAAACCTCGAACAAGATAGGTCATTTGTATGAAGGTTTTTCTAGATGTTTGCAATATACCAAGTTTGGTATTTTTCCTTGCAAATATGTCACCACGTGAAGGTTTTACATTGTTTGGGCCGTTTTTAAATTTTTTATGCTCGTTTCAAACTATGGTCAAAACGACGGGCATTAAGGTTCATAGATAGGGGATGCTCCTCGATAAACTTTCAATGGTTATCTGAAGAAACACCATATTGTGAATCAAAAAATATTTTTTCAAAAAATCATGAGCATCAGATCATGTACATGTAGTTCAAACCAGATCCACTTTCTACCGATTCGGCACACATTTGTCTTTTTCGCCAGGGGTGGACGAAATCGTTTGAGATATCCTCCTCGGGACATTGTCCATGTAAGGATGTCTAGTATTTTTTTAAAATATGTTTTTAGCATTTTTAATTAACCATTTGGTGGTTGCTTCACAAAACGCCCCGTTTTTTGCACTCGGAAAATGAAAAATACATTTTTCGTGCAACGAAAAGGAAAACTTTCTCCTACAACATTGTTCGCCATCGTAATATACACATGAATGGAATATATGAGCACACTATCACAAACTATGCCATGATTCTGGCAGTAACATTGGTCGTTTGAACCGAAAGCCATGAAACCTTGAATACGATAGGTCATTTCTATGAAGGTTTTTTCAAGATGTTCGCAATATACCAAGTTTGGTATTTTCCTTGCAAATATGTGACATAATATGACACCACGCGAAGGTTTTTCATTGTTTGGGCCGTTTTTGAATTTTTTATGCCCGCTTCAAACTATGGTCAAAACGGCGGGTATTAAGGTTCATAGATAGGGGATGCTCCTCGCTAAACTTTCAATGGATCTCTGAAGAAACATCATATTGTGAGTCTAAAAATTAATTTTAAAAAAAATCATGAGTATCAGATCATGTACATGTAGTTTAAACCGGACCCACTTCCTACCGATTCGGCAGACATTTGTCTTTTTTGTCAGGGATGGACGAAATGGTTTGAGATATCCTCCTCGGGACATTGTCCATGTAAGGTTGTCTAGTATTTTTGAAAATATGGTTTTAGTATTTTGAATTAACCATTCGGTGGTTGCTTCACAAAACGCCCCGTTTTTTGCACTCGGAAAATGGAAAATACATTTTTCGTGCGACGAAAAGGAAAACTTTCTCCTACAACATTGTTCGCCATCCCAAGATACACATGAATGGACAATATAAGCACATTATCACAAACTATGCCACGATTCTGGCCATAACATTGGTCGTTTGACCCGAAAGCCATGAAACCTCGAATAAGATAGGTCATTTCTATGAAGGTTTTTTCAAGATGTTCGCAATATACCAAGTTGGGTATTTTTCCTTGCAAATATGTCACATAATATGACACCACGCGAAGGTTTTACATTGTTTGGGCCGTTTTTTATTTTTTTATGCCTGTTTCAAACTATGGTCAAAACAACGGGCATTAAGGTTCATAGATAGGGGATGCTCCTCGCTAAACTTTCAATGGTTCTCTGAAGAAACATCATATTGTGAGTCTAAAAATGTTTTTTTAATCATGAGCATCAGATCATGTACATGTAGTTTAAACCGGATCCATTTTCTACCGATTCGGCACACATTTATCTTTTTTGCCAGGGGTGGACGAAATAGTTTGAGATATCCTCCTCATGACATTGTCCATGTAAGGTTGTCTAGTATTTTTAAAAAATATGGTTTTAGCATTCTGAATTAACCATTCGGTGGTTGCTTCACAAAACGCCCCTTTTTTGCACTCGGAAAATGGAAAATACATTTTTCGTACAACAAAAAGGAAAACTTTCTCCTACAACCTTGTTCGTCATCCTAATATACACATGAATGGACAATATGAGCATATTATCACAAACTATGCCACTATTCTGGCCATAACATTGGTCGTTTGACCCAAAAGCCATGAAACCTCGAACAAGATAGGTCATTCCAATGAAGGTTTTTCAAGATGTTCGCAATATACCAAGTTTGGTATTTTCCTTGCAAATATGTGACATAATATGACACCACGCGAAGGTTTTTCATTGTTTGGGCCGTTTTTGAATTTTTTATGCCCGCTTCAAACTATGGTCAAAACGGCGGGTATTAAGGTTCATCCTAATATACACATGAATGGACAATATGAGCATATTATCACAAACTATGCCACTATTCTGGCCATAACATTGGTCGTTTGACCCAAAAGCCATGAAACCTCGAACAAGATAGGTCATTCCAATGAAGGTTTTTCAAGATGTTCGCAATATACCAAGTTTGGTATTTTTCCTTGCAAATATGTCACATAATATGACACCACGCGAAGGTTTTACATTATTTGGGTCGTTTCTGAATTTTTTATGCCCGTTTCAAACTATTGTCAAAACGGCAGGCATTAAGGTTCATAGATAGGGGATGCTCCTCGCTAAACTTTCAATGGATCTCTGGAAAAACTTTCAATGAATATCCTCCTCGGGACATTGTCCATGTAAGGTTGTCTAGTTTTTTTGAAAAATATGGTTTTAGCATTTTGAATTAACCATTTGGTGGTTGCTTCACAAAACGCCCCGTTTTTTGCACTCGGAAAATGGAAAATGCATTTTCCGTACGATGAAAAGGAAAACTTCCTGCAGCAACATTGTTCGCCATTCCAAGATGCACATACGTGCGCAATGTGGGTACATTATCACAAACTATTTTTTCTGCAACTATGCTATGATCACGAGCAGAAGCGGAGCCACTAATATCAGCATGTCTCCCGTAAATTTTATCATGTAGGACACATGACATACTTTCTGGGACAGATTGAGTAGGGTATACTCCAGGCTCACATTTCTCAATACTGTAGGGTTATACTTTTGTAGTTCCTTATATTACCGCGTGTTTTGAACTATGTCCTGATTGTAAGAGATGTTCTAATCTTGGTTATTGTGAAATCGAATGTGATTTGGGATCAATTTATGAATTATTGATTATTTTTAGCCTAGAATTTTAGAGATGAAGCAAATGCTAATTGAGATCTAAAATGTCCAAGACCGAAAAATGGACAAATATGACCCATGATAGCTGGGGCCATTTTACTAGTGAGACCAGCTTTAAAAAATTAAAAATGGACAAAAATGTTGGGCCAAAAATACCACGGCCAAAAAAATATGGGCTAAACTTTTGGGCTTGCCTTACTAAATAACTACACCATAAATATTAAATTTATAAAATAAAAGGCTAGAATTGTTGGGTTTGGCCCATGTAGAGCACCTCATTGGATTGGGCTGAATTTGATCTACAAGCATTGCCACGTAGGATTAGCTTGCGTGGAGGCTTACATGGATAGGCTAGATAGCCAGTGACCAAATCATCTATATTAGTCATAGTAGTTTATGACCAATGCACAGAAAAGGTCGTTATTGTCCGTTAGTGACTCTCAACTTTTGACCATCTGTTTTTGGTCATAAGAAGGCCACAAATGGAGAACAATGACCATCTAGTGACCAATATGGAGGGTCAAAAATTACCACATTTTTTGTAGTGAGCCACATCAAGGGTCACACGATGCAAGAGGAGATCAGGCCGCGTGACCGTTGCGTTGATCGAAGCGTCACTACGTCGACGCGACGGGCGCAGTAATTACTGTAGCGTGTGAGCGTACACTGTAGCAGTACAAAAAACGAGACAAAAGTAATGATTGGTACACGTAGGACGAGGCTTACTCAAGAAGCTAAGGGGATACTCCGGAAGAAAGACAACAACTCGGAAAGCAAATCACACCTCGGTAAGAGAGGATGAACAAAACCGAGATAGCTCAAAAAAGAGCACCCGCTAAAAAATACGTCAGACAGAAGATTAGAAAGATTGAATGTCTGGAAACTGATGTGGTCCGGACGAGGTATCTGGTAGGACCGCACCAGCTTCGGGGACTAATGTTAGGGGGATGACCCTAGGTAGGGTCAAGGTAGTAGAGAGAGGGGAGGAACCTTTATTACCCTAGGCCGGGTCACGAGCTGATTCGGCCGAGTTATGCAAGAGTCGGTCGAATGAGGCATGGCTTACCCAGAATCAAGCATTTGATACCTAACTCGGCCGAGATATGAGCTAGGTCGGCTGAATGAGGTTGATCGGCTCATACACAGGTGAAGATCAAGCCGAGTTATGCGAGGCAAGGCCGAGTCATGGGAAGCTTGCAGAAGAAGGAGATGGTTCCCTGAGTCAAACCCTAGCTACTATCTAGGTTGAATCTGCTCAGAGCCAAGCGCTAGAGACAAGGAACAGAGCCGTAGAGGGGTAGACCAGCGTCACAGAGGTGACAGTGGGCAAGCCCGAGGCTCACATGTGGGAAGTTCTAGGTCTTTGCCATCGATAGAAGGGGGACACTGAAAGAGGTCCGCGAGTTACTACTTTGGGACAAGCATATTCTTGGAATATGCTTGTCCACGTCAGCCCTAGAGCGAACCAACGGAGTCCTTTATAAGGGGAGAGAGAGCATCCTGGAGAGGGGATCGATTCATTTGAGGCTAGAGGTCTCGTGTTGTAACCTTCTTCCTCCCCTCTCTGGTACAGCTCAAGGAGCACTTGTAGCTTGATTGAGGTGAAATAAAGATCTATGTTCTAACTTGTTGTGTGTAGACATCACTACATCTTCCCTCCCCCAATCCCACTAGCATCCATTGGCCCCAAACTTTAGCCTACCCATGGCATCTGCCGTGTCACCACCACGACACCTCTAGCGACCACGACTCCCCGCACACCAAACGGCCGCCCCACCGCCACCATGCCCACCTACAGCTCGTCAGACCGCCGCTAAGCCTATGTGCTCCGCCACATGACGCTTGCGCCACGCCGCTACTCCCCACGCGCGGGGAAAAAGAAGCCAGGTGATGGCATGGTACGCGTCGCGCGATAATTGATTCCGGTCAAAAACGTGTGTGCAATACAAGTTAAATGACATGTTGGACAAATCTTGCAAGTGTGTGAGTGTCTTTGCACATCCTGGACAAGTTAAGGCTCTGTTTGGTAACAAAATATTTTTAAAGTATTAAGAGGATATTTTGGTTTCTGAAAGTATTAAATATTTTGAGGTTGAAAGGATACGGATGTCGCCTAGAGGGGGGTGAATAGGCGATTAAAACTTTTCCTAGAGTGGCTCAACAAAGGCGGAATAAAACTAACGTTTACTTTGTTAAGCACAAAACCTAGAACAATCTAGGGTTCACCTATATGCACCAACAACTTATGCTAAGCAAGACAAACAACTATGTGATAGCAAGATATATACTTCAAGCACGACGGCTATCACAAAGTAAAGTGCATAAGTAAGAGCTCGGGTATAGAGATAACTGAGGCACGCGGGGACGGCGATATTTTACCGAGTTCCTCCCAACATGGAGTACGTATCGTTTGGAGAGGGGGTGGTATCAAACCACCAACGCCACAAAAGGCCTCCCTTATTTTCCGGTGAATCTCACCCCAACAGGATCGATCCACACTTCCACTATCGGTGCACTTATCGGTGGCAACCGGAACCTCTCATAAGGTTGGGGCACTTCTCCACAACTTAATTGGAGGCTCCCAACAAACGCCACAAGGTTAGAGCACTTCTCCAAAATTTAATTGGAGGCTCCCAACAAATGCCACCAAGGCCTGAACCTGCAACACAACAAACCGTCTAGGGTTCCAAGAACCCAAGAGTAAAAAGCTTCTCAACTTTCACTCACCAAATCCTCCGAAGAGAACTCAAATCGATGCACCCAATGCAAATGGCAAGAACACCACAAAGGTGTTCAAATCCTTCTCTCCCAAATTCCACCAAAGCTACAAAAGCTTATGGGGGAATAAGAGAGGAAGAACAATGGAGCAAATCCATAAAAGACTCCAAGATCTAGATCCCAATATGTTCCCCTCACTTAGAGGAGAGATTGATTGGTGGGATTGTAGATCTAGATCTCCTCTTTCAAATCCCTCAAGAATATGAAAGAATCATAGGAGGGATTGATAGAAAGCAAGCTCAATAAGGTCAACAATGGAGGGGAAAACTTGCAAGAATGGTTGAGGAACCATTGGGGAAGAAGGCCCCTTATATAGGTCCCTCCAAAATCCAACCATTGCAGCCCAAAAACGCGATTCCCGGTACTACCGGACTTTCCCGCGGAAATTTCCTGGGGTTCCTGGGGCTCCAAACGCATTTTTCTCTGTGCTCTCCGGTACCAAAATGCGGTACTACCGGATCCTGGTCCGGTACTACCGGTCATCACAAAACGAAAATAGCCATAACTTTTGCATCCGGACTCCGATTTCGATGATCTTGGGCTCGTTTTGAAGAGGACAACAACCTCTACAAGATCATGCAAAGAAACATCATAGTCCAGCAAGGGAGGATAGATCCAAATGACAAAGTAAAAAACCTTCTGCCGCGCTAGGTACTAAAATGCGGTACTACCGCTTTTTGGTACCTAGCCCGGCAATTGGCTTTTGGAAACTTGTCAAAAACCTTCTGCCGTGCTAGGTACTAAAATGCGGTACTACCGCATTTTGGTACCTAGGAGGGCAGTGGCATTTGGCAACTTGCCAAAACCTACTGCCGCGCCGGGTACTAAAATGCGGTACCGCATTTTGGTACCTAGGAAAATTCAAACATCTATAACTTTTGATTGGTAACTCCGATCTACCTGATTCCAATTGCGTTGGAAAAAGGACGACATGAGCTACCCTATGAAAGGTGAAAATATTGGTTATCACCAAGTGAGAATGTATCATGTATAATAATGTGAGATACCTCACTTGGTGAGAAACCGAAAAGCCACCAAGATCAAAATCGCAACAAGATACAAATGGAAGATCCGATTTTGATGAACAAGAGCTTGTTATGGAGACTACCACAAGCTCTATATCCTCACATGTATAAGACCAAATAACAACCAAATATGATGATGCAAATATGCAAAGGTTTGAGCTCTCTCCGAACAAAGTGAACGAGTTACTCATTCGAGAGCTCCTCTTGATAGTACGACTATCTATCCTAAACCCGGTGTCCTACTAACAATATGAGACCGGCAAAAGGGAAAACCTATCAAGATTATACCTTTGCCTTGAGCATTCCACTTGAGCTTGATGTATATGATCTTGCCCTTCTCAAGATGTAACGCCTTTCTTAATTCCTCATCATCGATCCATGATCACCGAGAATGGCAAGCATCAAACATGAGATCTTCTATAGATGGTGCATTTTGAGCTTGCACAACACATCTTCTTCTCATTTCATCGACCTTGAAGCCAACACATGCTCCAAGCGATGCTAATGGACAAATCCTACAAGTATAACTTAATACACACATTAGTCCATAAAGATTGTCATTAATTACCAAAACCACACATGGGGGCCCACATGTTCTTTCAATCTCCCCTATTTTGGTAATTGATGACAATCCCTTTAAGAGGGTTTATATAAGTAATATTAATGAACAAAATGGTAACATAAATATCAAATACTACATAAGTATGTTATATTGGTACCACCACCATATATAGAGCAAACTCCCCCACAATCTATGCATGTGTGATGAACTTGAATTTCATTGCATATATTGCCAATCATTATTATTGGTGGAGTTTCCTCTATATATACCACATGCTAAGCAACAACAAAGATGCAAGAGCATGAAAGGCAAATGCTTAGAAACAAACTCAAAGCATAAACCATTTCCCTTAAACCCTCTAAAACTTCTCCCCCATTGGCATCGATTGCCAAAATGGGTGACAAGTTGTAGAACGCAAATATAGTAATATTTCCTCCAAAGATGTGCATTCCAACATATCCAATGATGAATACTTGGGAGGGAGTAGAACTATATCGAGGACCCTAAGATTGCCAAAGGAATAAAATAAAACGACGCATCACAAATGACGCAAGGAATCACAAGATCCGACAAACCAATTTGAAAACAACAAATGAGTCCAAATGGAAACAACAAGATATTATGATACGAGTAGATGAGTGTTTTAAATAACAAATTGAGAAGCTCCCCAAGATTTGTGCAAACATTAAAATGGTTGCATTTCAATACAAATTGCAAAAATATGGAATCCTCGCTCCCCCACAAGCATTTAAAACACATCAAATGAAAGATCAGATAAATGCTTAAATAAAATAGAGAAGTTCCCCAAGATTTGTGCACACTTTAGAATCGTTGTATTTCAATACAAAAATGCACAAATATGGAATCCTCACTTCTCCATAAACATTTAAGGCACAATAAATGAGAAATAAGACAAATGAGCATTATTAAATGAATTAGATGAGCTCCCCAAATATAATGCACCAATTATGATAATTGTATTTGGGAACAAGGTGCATAATCATGGAATCCTCACTCATCCAAGTTTATTTAACAATGCAAGGCATGAGAGAACAAATATGAGTGCCCAAATATGAAAACAAGAGGAACTAACACTCATAGGAAATTAAATTTGGAAGCCACTGAAGAATCAAAAGGAATAGAAAGGTGGTCTCCAAGGATAAAAAATCAACTAAAATTATCTTCTCATATGTGTATATGTATATAAGTGGAAAACATCACAAAGACATATGCCAACAAAGAAATATGCACACATAAAGAAGATATACAAGAAGGCATATGAAAAGCAAAAATGAAGTCATAATATATACCAATAAGATTTTTGCTTCAAAGCATGGCCAAAGGCTCAAATCTATCTTATTGTACATTAATGAACTTCAAACACAAACACACTACATATATTACAACTATCACCAAGGGAAAAGTAGAAAGTTGGAATATTTGGAGAAAGGCAACAAGTATCACTAAAACTAGCAAAATCTCACTATTGCACATGAGAGAAGTTGAGGAAATGATAGGCAATAAAATTGCTAGATTGACATATTTGGAATTGGAGGATCATATACATGATTTTGTATAGTCCCAATTATATGCACTCATCTCAACTTATACACATATACAATGGAGAGTCCTCTTAAAACCATGCCTAGAACTACAACAATTATAAATACATGAATTCATGCTAGAAGGCAACCGACAAATGGTTGGAATCAACATATATGAGCATGAGAAAGAGATACTTGTTACCGAGATATAATTGGTATGATGTAGAGGATATGAATTCATTGATCATCATATAGCTTGCCTCCAATTTTCATTAATGCACCACTTCTTCAAGATTTGAGAGACAAGCATCCAATATATCTCCAATGTACCTAAACACATTTAAGTACAAAATGGTCCCCAACCTTATTGGGTCCAAAGTAGTTAGTGCAACTACAATACATAGGAGAAACTCCACATAAATATGTGCATATTAATATGAAATTGAATTTCATGCACAACTTAGCCGTTGGGATTTGGTGGAGTTTCCCTATATATTGGATCAAATAAAGCAAGCATTCCATAATATAAACATATCGCAAATGTGCATGCATAAAGCTTTCAAGAACCAAAAAGAGATACAATTTGAACAAAAGCACCAAGTAAATTGAGATTGCACACACAAGAGTGTGACATGACAAACGATGTCCAAATTGTATCAAAGAATCAATTCAACATATGAAAGATCACAAGTTTAACAAATGAACTAAGCAAAAGCCAAAAGAGCAAAAGATAGATAAAAATAAAAATGATCAAGGATTTATCTCATTCTAAAGTTGGACAAAACATGAAACAAGGAATGAGACAAAACCAACTCCCAAAAAGAGCAAGGTTCCAATAAGAAACCAAACTCCCCAAACTTCTCATGATGGCACAAAATACCAAAACGAAAAGATTGAGGTTCCTAGCACATAAAACCTGATATGGATCAAACAAAGAAGCATAAACACGAGTGTTCTAAATAATATAGGAGAGCTCACCCATAAGTAGTATATTATATGGAATTTTGCTTTTGAATGCAAAATGCACACAAATGAGATCATCACTACTACCTACATTAAATAAAACACAAGAGGATACCAATAAAATAATAAGACCCAAAAGTAGCAAGGAATACATGGGAGCACACAAAATATTTACTTGGCCAAAGATAGGACAATATTAAGCAAGGGCCAAAGTGAATATGATCAATAAATTCTACCATAAATTGGGTACTCATTGTCCAAGGACAAGAAATATTAGGAATAATTTTCCCAAGTTAGCTTGCATGGATATCCAAGATCATAGTCACAACAAGAAGCATCTAACAAAATATAAGAATTAAGCATGATACTTCGAACAATATTCTTGGTAGCTTCCAATAGTCACACAATCACTAGTGATTAGAGTAACTTGAAGCAAATGGTTTTCATGATGATATAGAGATCTAAATATGAGGAAACATATACCAAGAAACACTCTCATATCCAAGATCCAAAATATGATCAACAACAACATTCAAGCAAATTGGAACTTGTATGAGCAAATGTGTCACATAGGTGCTAGATAATTATCAATATCAATTCTAAGTGACACAACCTCGAATATTCACATTTTCTAGGATTGTAATATGCACTAAGCATATGACTCCCCCATAATGTGATACTACCATAAAACCAACACGAGGCAAAATGATACAAATATAGATAATTAATGGACATTATAAAATTAAATTTCTCATGAGAATTATACCACATAGAGACTAGACAATAATCCAATATAAATACTAGGTGGTATTCCTCATGTACACACAATTTTAGGATTGTGGAATGCCCAAGCATAACACTCCCCCAAAAAGGTATAATCCATTAATTTCTCACAAGAGCCAAATAAGATACCAAATATAACCAAGCAAGGCTCAAACATAAGAAACACACATACATGGTGTGCCACCTAATCATACAAAAATATGCTTGATACCTCAAGATATGCTTGATACGTGGATAGCACAACATGTACAAAAGCATGGAAGATACAAAACCAACACATGCACAAGGGG
Source organism: Avena sativa (assembly GCA_916181665.1). Taxonomy (NCBI): domain Eukaryota; kingdom Viridiplantae; phylum Streptophyta; class Magnoliopsida; order Poales; family Poaceae; genus Avena; species Avena sativa. Next base: position 296,467,182 of record OV702296.1, read on the forward strand.
ACGAGTAACTTTCAATGTAAAGAGTTTAGCATATGTTACCGCAAGGAGGAACATTGGAAATATAATATAATATAATCATGATAATCCAAATGGCTTGGCTTGACAATAATAATTGATGAAGATCCCTCAATTCTTCATAATGTAGCCAAGACTCCAATGCCCTCCAAAACACACCTATTGATCAAGTTTTGGCTTGTTGGTTCCCAACCAAGTTGGGTCCTAAGAGGTTAGTCACAATAGGCTTGGAAACCCAGATGGATATTTTCTTGACACCACATTGGGCACCAACAAATTTGGCAAACACATTGCCAACCTCATCCTTATAAAGAGAATAAGTATTATCAATAATGATAGGGTTGGATGAGGAGATACCAATAATGCATGAGGAATAAATGTGCCCTTTCTTACGGCAAATGTACCAAGTTCTTCTCTTGCCATCTTTATTTTTGCATGAAGCGACAACTTGATGAAGAGCTTGAGTATTCTTGGGAGGAGGCCCATCTCTAACAATATGTAGAGCTTGAGGCCGCTTCCCTTGTTGCTTCTTGCCAAGGGACTTCTTCTTTAATATGCAATGTTTGACATGATGCCCTTCTTCCTTGCACTTGAAGCAAACAATGTTGGCCGGATTCTTGACTTGATATTGGCCATTCTTCTTGTTGTCCTTGTGCTTCAAATTGATAGTGGACTTGTTCTTGACATTGGAGCTGAATCCAAGCCCACTCTTGTCATTGGGGGATTTTTGCACACTCAAGATTTTGTTGAGTGCGGCCTTCCCTTGATGACCCTTTTTCAAGTCATTCTTCAAAGAAGTGACTTGAGCCTTGAGCTCTTTGATTTCCTCTACATGGTTAGTTTCAACAAAAGTACTAGAGGAAGTAGATGCTACATTGTTAGAGCAACAAGGCACGAAATGTAATTCATCACAAGATATATCATGGTTATGAGAGGATGAATTACAAGGACTAGCACATGGCAATATAACATTTGGAGTAGATATAGTGCTAATGTCCACATGAGGCCCACTAGATGTTACCTTTGACATGATGGCCTCAAGAGCTAACTTTAGCCTACCCTGGGATACTAGAAGATCCTCATGCGAGCTTGAGAGCTTAACATGACTTTCTTCTAATTTCCCGTAGTTGCTAGTTAGCAACTCAAGTTGAGACTTTAGCTCAACATTCTCCTCCAAAATAGATTCTTCACAAGAAATAGAGTTAGTAGCACAAGCATCATCATTATTACCGAGAGGTGAGGGCAACTTGGCAAGCTCTTTTGAATATGAAGCTTTAAGTTGCTCATGCGACTCGGTGAGTTTGATGAGCTCCCTCTTAACAACACGAGAGCCATTATCAAGATGCTTAAAATCCTCAACAAGTTTAGCATAAGCAACTTCAAGTTCATCATTTTTAAACTTGAAGGAGTTTACCACCACAAATTCTCTATCATGGTATTCTTTTACTCTAGATAATTCTAGAGTGGAAGTCTCCTCAAGAGATTCTTTGGTGGTTTGTTCTTCTTCAAGGGAGTCATTTAGTTGAGCAATTTCATTAGCATACTTACGCTCAATTAAGTTTTCTTGCTCCTCAATAAGATCATTGCCTTCTATAGCATAATTCAAGATTTCAAGAAAGTTGAAGGAAGCAATTTTATTTTGAAGAGAGCGCCATAGACAACCTCTCCCATTTTCTTAATAGAGGTAATATCATACTTACCTCTATAATCATCATTATCATTTTCAACCTCATCATCATCATCATGAGATACAATGGGATCCAAAGAGGTCACCTTTGTTCCCTTAGCCATAAGGCATATGTGAGAACCGGAGGAAGGTGATGATGAGATTGCACTTGTAGCTCTATTCAAGACCTTGTCTTGGTCAATAGAATCTTCGGTTTCCTCTACATGGTTAGCAACACAAGCACTAGAGGAAATAGAAGCATTTTTATCATGGCAACAAGATAACACAAGCATATCATCATGAGATTTATTCAAGTCATTTCTACATGATATGCAAGGACTATTAACACAAGCATGTAAGAAGTTTGTAGTGCTAGAAGTGTTAGGGTCCAAAGATAGACCATTGCAACTAGATAGAGATGAAGGATTACAAATAGTAAGCACACTATCCAAATTGCAATTTTTATCACCACTCACCATATCATTACCTTGTGAAAAGTCACATGTTGGTGAAGTGGTAGAGGATGAGAACTCATCTCGACCGAAAGTGGAAGCAACACAATCATCCTAAAAAATGTTGGACTTGCTATATTTATCTTGAAGCTTGGTACATATCTCACGAGCACTTGAATAAGGCATGATAGAAGAAAGAACTACATTGCTCACAATATGCAAAAGAATTTTAGTAGCTAGAGCATCTATATGAGAGTTCAACTTCTCCTCTAAAGATTCATTTTGGGTATCCATAGGAGAAGAGAAACCCACATATAGATATCCCTCGATAATTGGGTGAATTTCCCGAAATAAATTAAGCATGCGAATTTTCCAAACATCATAATTTGTGCCATCGAATGTGAGCGTGTCCTTGTGCACTAATCCCCTAGCCGACATCTTTACTCTCAAGGCCGTGAAGCCTAAAATGAGAGACCGGGCTCTGATACCAATTGAAAGGATACAGATGTCGCCTAGAGGGGGGGGTGAATAGGCGATTAAAACTTTTCCTAGAGTGGCTCAACAAAGGCGGAATAAAACTAACGTTTACTTTGTTAAGCACAAAACCTAGAACAATCTAGGGTTCACCTATGTGCACCAACAACTTATGCTAAGCAAGACAAACAACTATGTGATAGCAAGATATATACTTCAAGCACGAAGGCTATCACAAAGTAAAGTGCATAAGTAAGAGCTCGGGTATAGAGATAACCGAGGCACGCGGGGACGACGATATTTTTGTAGGGGTTCGTAGCATGGAAAACAAAAAATTCTACCGCATGCAAACAAACAAGCCAAGATCTATGTACTAGATTGTAGCAACGAGTCGATAGTAAAACTCACCCTCGAAGATTCCAAAGCGGTTAACGAGAGCGGATTCTCATGGGTGATGTAGTCGTACTCTTGCCGATCTCAAGATCGTGTAGACGATCCTTTCGGCGTCGCATTCCGGCAGCGCTCCCGCAGTCGGTCACACATTCGGTACTCGATGAAGACCTTCCTCTCCCTTGTTCCAGCAGGCAGCGGAGGTTGTAGCACTTTCCTCGCGATTCCGGCAGCATGACGGCGTGGTATCGGAAGTAGAGGGGAGATCTCGCAGGGCTTTGCCTTAAGCTGGAGCGAGTATGGTGGACTATGAGAGATCCCTTGGCGATCTAGGGTTTAGAGGCACCAAGGAGAGAGGGCTAGGCCGGTGGATAGGGCAAGGGTAGGGCCCAAACTCGGCGGCTAGGAGGAAACCCTAGGGCGGCGGCGGCGACTTGGTGGACGGCGGCTAGGGTTTGGTGGGGCAAGGTGTGTCTAGAGGGGCACCCCTGCCACTCCTTTTATAGGTGGGAGGACGCGGCCAAGGGGGAGGGAGCCCTCCCCCAACTCGGCCTCCCTGGCAGGCGGTGGAGGGAGAGGGACTTCCTCCCCAAGTAGGTTTCCTACTCTCCCCCTACCAAGCAAACTTGCCGTTTGACTTTTCAAATTGGCGTTTGACTTTTCAAACTAGGATTTGATTTATCCCTTTATTTTGCTCAACAATGACACCTAGTACATGATGCAACCATTCCAACTTGTTATGACACATTCATGTACCCTTCCCCTCCGGAGTGCCGGACCTTCCGGAACCGTAAGAGGGAGTGTCCCAACCTTTATTAACATAAGGTGGTGTCCCCTGTGTTTACAATGCTAGTCCCTGGATCAATAGCTAGCATCCACAGTTTAGATGTAATATCAAGAAACAAAGGTCATAATCTAACTTTATAACCAGAAATAACATAAGTTTATTACATCTTTACATAGCTCATTGGGCTATTACATTACATTGCAGCGGAATAACTATAAGCATGGGGTCCTTCTTCTTCAATGTGCCACAGGCAAATGCTGGTTGTAGACCTTGTAATCCTAATCAATCAATCTGCACTAAAATCAATCAAACCTGCAACATTACAAGTTACAGCCACAAGGGTCAATACATTTGAATTGTATTGGCAAGTTTCACTACTTTGTTGAATATGAGTGGATCCTATCATTACATGCATATTTGGCTAAGTAGAGTCTTAGGCTCATTTGCACAAAGCAGTGTTTTATCCTATCTTTTAAAAATGGTTTTGGTCCTTTGTCAAATCTCCCTTTTCCAAGTTCCTTGAACTCCTTGGTAGAAACTCAAGTGTTCAAGTCCTTGTCAAAATCCCTTGAGCTCCTTGGTAACCCCAAGTGCATCAAGTTTTATAAAAACTCATGAGTTCCTTGGTAACCCCAAGTGTTCATGTTTTCAACAAAATCTCTTGAGTTCCTTGGTACCCCCAAGTGCATCAAGTTTTGTCAAAGTCTCTTGAGCTCCTTGTAACCCCAAGTTCATCAAGTCCTTAAAAGTTTTCTTTTAGAAATTAGAATGTCGAGATCTCCCATAGTTCAAACTTTAGTTGCTCAGTATTGTCCATAACCGGGGACACGGCTAAGTACTTAGATTTTATTATCTTCTGCAGAAGGAGTAAACTTTACCCACATGTCACAATCCCATCCTTTTGCCACCAGTGGCCACTGGATTAGCACTCACCAAGATGGAGTACTGGCAGATTGAGAATGTGACGAAGTCTTTCCAAAGGGTCCTCCCATACACCATTGCTAGCTTGTCTTCAGCACCCATGAAGCATTCCAGATCCCCATGTCCAGTAAACTGAAGACAATGCATGGGTCTTCCCAATGTAGTTGACTAAGCCAGAGCCATAATAGCATGTGGTTGCACACGAAAGCCACAATTGGAGAAACATGTTCAATCTCTAAGTTCCCTAGGTGGTTCTCTTTTGGAGCACAACACAAAGTGATTCCCATAGACATGGTTCCTTTTGTTGCCACCTTCTCCAAAATTCAAAGTATCCTCCACCTAGGTGGTTCATTGAGTCCTTGTTTTATTATGTAAAACACAAGTCCTTTTCTCAACTTCATAAAATCTCAACATGTATCTCTTTTCAAAATACAGCATGGCTAAGCATGTAACCACTACATTGTTTTCACTAAGGAATGTATAGGGTGTCCTATTAGGATTAGCATAGCATAAGTATAAAATTATTTTCATGCATGTTTCAAAATCCACTAAGTATAATGAAAATAGTAGGGCTTTGAATGATAGTGTAACTTGCCTCTTTGGTAGGGAATGGTGGTTTACTCCTTGATCTTGCTAGTCTCACACTTCACTACAATCAATCAAGCATACACAAAATCAACTAGTATTCCAAACCAAAGCCAATCAAACAATTTCACACACATAAAACAATGAAATTCTAAGTCATGCATGTAAGCATGTAAGGGATGGTTCTATTTGCAAGGATGGTCTCCACTAGGCTTCTAAACTTTGTAAGTTCCAAATTGGTCATTTACCAAAATGGCAAAGTCATTTGCAAATGGGTTTTATCCATAAACCATTTTCAAAACCTTTCATCATTTTATGTGGTGAGAAAATATTTTTATCAAGCAACAACTTTAAGTGGTTCACCAAATAAGTTATTGTTTCCCAAAACTTGGTGTTTATGGTCAGCAGGTTTGGTTCAAAGCATTTTCTCCAAAGTTTTTTACTCAAAACCATTTTCATAACAAAACCATTATTTTTAAATGGCTAGAAATGACTAAATCAAGTTTTTATTCTCAAACTTTCACAAAAACTATTTTAAAATCCATGGGTTGGTTCCTAGGGTCAGTGAGTTTACAACAACCTATTTTGCAAAGGTTTTAATCCTAAAAACATTTTTGAATCATTTTTCTACTCTAAACAAGCACACCAAAGTTTCTGCAAAAACAATCACTCTAATGGATACTATTTGCTAAACCAAGGGCATGGTTGGCTAGGGCTTGTTTCACTGATTCTAATGATACCAAATTTGCAATTTTTGGATGTGTGGATCGAAAGTTACAAAGGTTTGAAATTCACATTCTGATCTGTTTTCAATTCTGTTTTTAATCGGAACTGGTGACACGCGGCACTGTCTAATTGGACGGTACCGGTTCGGCCGGATCGGCAACGTGGCGCGTTGGATCTAAACAAATCATGCGGTTCTGAGAGCGTACCCCTTCGGCGATTAAATGATCTATTTAGTTCGTTTGATCTAGATCCTACGGCTATTAACGTATTGACCAGACTCTGGCGGCGCAGCGACGGTTGCTGGCGGCGGCGAGGTCAGTCGGCGGCGGCGCTGGTGAAATAGGACGCTAGAAGAGAGGGGAGGATGCTCACCAGATTCGCGAGGACGTGGTGATGCTCGACGCGTGCTTGTCGTGGCAGGGGGTGCTCTGGTACAGCTGCAATTGCTCGCCGGAGTAGAGAACAACGTCGGGTGGTCCTGGTCGTGGTCGGGGTCATCGCTACAGGTCACGAGAAGGCTAACCGAGGGTATGGTTAGGTGCGTAAGACCAAGGCGAAGTTGCTCGCATGATCGAGAAGCAGAGGGGCGGTCAAGGTTTTATCGGGAGAGTTCGACGGGGACAAGACAGACGGCGGCGTTGTTAGAGCTTGTCGAAGACGGTGTTCTGGGGCGCCCGCGGTTGAACGAAGGGTACAGGCAGATGCGCCAGGGAGTGGTGAAGGTGTGAGCTTGGTCGGGGAGGCAGGAGGTGGCGAGTGCTGGCCGGAATTGGAGGAGAAAGCTCGTCGGAGCAGTGGGAGGGTGAGCTCAAATTGAGGCAACCTCGGGGCAGAGAGGGAGTGGCGTGTGAGGGGAAAGGAGGAGGAGACGCTGGCGATTAATAGCGTGCAGTCACGGCGAGGTTAAGGCGTGGAATCAATGCGTATTCAAGCCGCGACATCAACGGCAGAAACGGCCGGCGTGGTCGTCGCGAGGAAGGAGACGAGCTGGAAAAGTGGGGTCTGCTGGTCAGTGGGAAAAGGAGTGGGGGAAGGGTCCACCAGTCAGTGTCTGTTTAGGTTAGAATCTAAGTGCGAATCGTTTTTCTTCGGGTAGTAAAAGCTGGGCTGGTTCTGGGCCTTGTGGGCTTGGCCGGGTGGGCTGGTCCAGACTCTATATTTTTTTTTGTCTGCTGGCTTTTCTTTTTCTATAACTATTTCCTGTTTTGAAATTCAAACAACCAAACAACATTCAAATTGATTCAAACAATTACCAAGCTTTGTGACTTTGATTTTGGTTCTGTTCAGTAGTATAAACCAAATTCCAAAACCAAACTAATATTTTAAATCTTTTTAGGTTCCATTCATTAATTAATTAGTTAAATAAAATGGACCATGGTTTAATAATCAAATAGGGTTTGATTTTTATTAATAAAATCTCTATTTGAAATCTAATTATTTTCAAAACCAAATCAGTAGGTTTTATTTGAAAATACAAAATATTTGGAAAACTTATTTCAAATAAAACAAGTTTTGAGGTTTTGGAGAATAGTAAAACCTTTATTAATAAAACTTGGATATTAAATCCTTATTATTTTATTTAAACAAACCTTTACTATTTTTATCAAAACAAAATGTTTTATTTCAAAGGCTTGGCCAAGGTTTAATTTGGCTTTATAAAATAATTTCTTATTTTAAAAACCTTCCTTTTCTTTTGGAAACTAAATTCTTTTATTTAAAAGATTCAAAATAGTAATTCCAAAATATTTTATTTCCTCTATTTAAATGTTTATCTTTTCAAATCTCTTTAGGAATTTATTTGATCCAAATCGGTCTGAAGTTCCATTTGGATTTCAAAAAGTTTCTTCTGGCTCTGAAAATCAAACAAAGTTTTATTTTACTCATTTATTTTTCACATTACAAGATTTGGAAAATCTTGGGATATGACAGGCTACCACCCTTAAAATAAATCTCGTCCCGAGATTTGGGAAGGCTAGGGTTACAAGTAGGCTCAAGACAACTAGGGTACTACCACCCTTTTAAAAAATTTCAAACAAAAATTACATATTGTCCTTCTTGGGATCCTGGGAAAAACTTTCTCTAAGCAAACAGTTGCATTTGTGTCCTTAGTTTCCATGCTTGACTCATGGGCCAAGGTTGAGTTTCTCCATAGGCTTGGTGATCTTGTTCTTCATCTTTTCTGGACAGTTGCTTGCATAATATCCTAGGTTTTTGCAATTGAAACAATGGATGTCTTGGAGTTCTTTACGTGGCTCTTGTGGACAAGTTGCTACATAGTGGCCTAATTCTTTGCAGTTGTTGCACACCACTTGGCCAATCTCTTTATTCTTATTGTTCTCTGGGCATCCACTAGAGTAGTGTCCCATTTCCTTACATTTACGACATTGCACAAGGCTCATGTCCTGCTTTTGTTTCTTGGGTTTCTTTAGTCCTTTGAATTGGGTTGTCTTGTTTGGAGGTATAAATGGTCCTTTTCCTTTCTTGGTAGACTTGGATCCTTCTTGTTTCCTTTGTTCCACAATGGAGTAGATGGGGCATTGGATAGGGACATGGTTGTTTCCTTCACAAAGGTAGCAAGTAGCTTGAGAAGTAGGACATTGTCCAACAGGATGTTTCCCTTCACAGTTGGGGCATTGGTCTCCATGCTCCCTGGAAGTATGATCCTTGTCTCCACAAATAATGCAAGCTGGGGCTCCATCTAGAATAACATTTCTGTCATCCTTGTTGTCACAAACTTTCTTGGGATAGTTTTCTTCCATTTTGATCATTTGATTAGTCACCTTAAGCATCAGATGGCCTTGAGTTTCTAAAAATCCTTGCAGGGCTGGATCTGCTCCACTAGTGCTAGCTATGAACTGAGCTGTCACTTGGTTCAACTGGTGTTGAGTTGCTATGAGCTCTTTCATGCTGTCCTCTTGGTTGGTGTTGGTGTCATCAACCTTGATGTTGGAGTCTCTTGGAGTAGTCATCTGTTTGAAGGAAGATTAGAATAGGCAAGATATTTTTCTAAGGAAATAGTTCTAATCACACACATCACAATTTACACAAGCAATGTGCATGCAGTCACAAACCAAACATTTCACTCAAACAACAAAGTTCAAGCATACCCTTAGGCAACAAAATATTGTTGTTACACCACATGAGTTGGTGTGTTTGACTTAACTAAAGTATGGTGGTCCATCTATATGGTTCACTTGTGATCTTTCCATCCTTCTTTGGTTGATTCTTATTTACATGACATAATGGTTTCCTTGGAAAAACTCTTGGTTGCCTTGACTTCAAGTGATGTGGCTTCCTTCTAACTTTTGCATTCCCTTAGTCTCCAAATCTTGAGCAAGATTTCCTTGTTTCACTTGCAATCCTTGGGGGTATCCAAGTTGGAAGTCCTTGGTGAACATGCTGAAGATGTTGAAGTCATTAGAGTTGAAGAAGTTGAAGTCATTAGAGTTGAAGGTGTTGAGGAAGTCCTTTGCACAGGTGTAGTTTTTGGCCATGGGGTAGGTTTTTCCATCAAGTTGAAAATAGAAGAGATGTAGAGTTGAAATCAAAATGGTTAAGGAAAGAGTTTACAAGTGTTTTGTAAATAAGTTTTTGGAACAAGTACAACTCCTATTTTTCTAAGGGTTTTTGTCCAATCTTAGGTTTACAAATCCTACAGGCAACACAATGCTCTGATACCATCTGTAAGAGGGAGTGTCCCAACCTTTATTAACATAAGGTGGTGTCCCCTGTGTTTACAATGCTAGTCCCTGGATCAATAGCTAGCATCCACAGTTTAGATGTAATATCAAGAAACAAAGGTCATAATCTAACTTTATAACCAGAAATAACATAAGTTTATTACATCTTTACATAGCTCATTGGGCTATTACATTACATTGTAGCGGAATAACTATAAGCATGGGGTCCTTCTTCTTCAATGTGCCACAGGCAAATGCTGGTTGTAGACCTTGTAATCCTAATCAATCAATCTTCACTAAAATCAATCAAACCTGCAACATTACAAGTTACAGCCACAAGGGTCAATACATTTGAATTGTATTGGCAAGTTTCACTACTTTGTTGAATATGAGTGGATCCTATCATTACATGCATATTTGGCTAAGTAGAGTTTTAGGCTCATTTGCACAAAGCAGTGTTTTATCCTATCTTTTAAAAATGGTTTTGGTCCTTTGTCAAATCTCCTTTTTCCAAGTTCCTTGAACTCCTTGGTAGAAACTCAAGTGTTCAAGTCCTTGTCAAAATCCCTTGAGCTCCTTGGTAACCCCAAGTGCATCAAGTTTTATAAAAACTCATGAGTTCCTTGGTAACCCCAAGTGTTCATGTTTTCAACAAAATCTCTTGAGTTCCTTGGTACCCCCAAGTGCATCAAGTTTTGTCAAAGTCTCTTGAGCTCCTTGGTAACCCCAAGTGCATCAAGTCCTTAAAAGTTTTCTTTTAGAAATTAGAATGTCGAGATCTCCCATAGTTCAAACTTTAGTTGCTCAGTATTGTCCATAACCAGGGACATGGCTAAGTACTTAGATTTTATTATCTTCTGCAGAAGGAGTACACTTTACCCACATGTCACAATCCCATCCTTTTGCCACCAGTGGCCACTGGATTAGCACTCACCAAGATGGAGTACTGGCAGATTGAGAATGTGACGAAGTCTTTCCAAAGGGTCCTCCCATACACCATTGCTAGCTTGTCTTCAGCACCCATGAAGCATTCCAGATCCCCATGTCCAGTAAACTGAAGACAATGCATGGGTCTTCCCAATGTAGTTGACTAAGCCAGAGCCATAATAGCATGTGGTTGCACACGAAAGCCACAATTGGAGAAACATGTTCAATCTCTAAGTTTCCTAGGTGGTTCTCTTTTGGAGCACAACACAAAGTGATTCCCATAGACATGGTTCCTTTTGTTGCCACCTTCTCCAAAATTCAAAGTATCCTCCACCTAGGTGGTTCATTGAGTCCTTGTTTTATTATGTAAAACACAAGTCCTTTTCTCAACTTCATAAAATCTCAACATGTATCTCTTTTCAAAATACAGCATGGCTAAGCATGTAACCACTACATTGTTTTCACTAAGGAATGTATAGGGTGTCCTATTAGGATTAGCATAGCATAAGTATAAAATTATTTTCATGCATGTTTCAAAATCTACTAAGTATAATGAAAATAGTAGGGCTTTGAATGATAGTGTAACTTGCCTCTTTGGTAGGGAATGGTGGTTTACTCCTTGATCTTGCTAGTCTCACACTTCACTACAATAAATCAAGCATACACAAAATCAACTAGTATTCCAAACCAAAGCCAATCAAACAATTTCACACACATAAAACAATGAAATTCTAAGTCATGCATGTAAGCATGTAAGGGATGGTTCTATTTGCAAGGATGGTCTCCACTAGGCTTCTAAACTTTGTAAGTTCCAAATTGGTCATTTACCAAAATGGCAAAGTCATTTGCAAATGGGTTTTATCCATAAACCATTTTCAAAACCTTTCATCATTTTATGTGGTGAGAAAATATTTTTATCAAGCAACAACTTTAAGTGGTTCACCAAATAAGTTGTTGTTTCCCAAAACTTGGTGTTTATGGTCAGCAGGTTTGGTTCAAAGCATTTTCTCCAAAGTTTTTTACTCAAAACCATTTTCATAACAAAACCATTATTTTTAAATGGCTAGAAATGACTAAATCAAGTTTTTATTCTCAAACTTTCACAAAAACTATTTTAAAATCCATGGGTTGGTTCCTAGGGTCAGTGAGTTTACAACAACCCATTTTGCAAAGGTTTTAATCCTAAAAACATTTTTGAATCATTTTTCTACTCTAAACAAGCACACCAAAGTTTCTGCAAAAACAATCACTCTAATGGATACTATTTGCTAAACCAAGGGCATGGTTGGCTAGGGCTTGTTTCACTGATTCCAATGATACCAAATTTGCAATTTTTGGATGTGTGGATCGAAAGTTACAAAGGTTTGAAATTCACATTCTGATTTGTTTTCAATTCTGTTTTTAATCGGAACTGGTGACACGCGGCACTGTCTAATTGGACGGTACCGGTTCGGCCGGATCGGCAACGTGGCGCGTTGGATCTAAACAAATCGTGCGGTTCTAAGAGCGTACCCCTTCGGCGATTAAATGATCTATTTAGTTCGTTTGATCCAGATCCTACGGCTATTAACGTATTGACCAGACTCTGGCGGCGCAGCGACGGTTGCTGGCGGCGGCGAGGTCAGTCGGCGGCGGCGCTGGTGAAATAGGACGCTAGAAGAGAGGGGAGGATGCTCACCAGATTCGCGAGGACGTGGTGATGCTCGACGTGTGCTTGTCGTGGCAGGGGGTGCTCTGGTACACCTGCGATTGCTCGCCGGAGTAGAGAACAACATCGGGTGGTCCTGGTCGTGGTCAGGGTCGTCGCTACAGGTCACGAGAAGGCCAACCGAGGGTATGGTTAGGTGCGTAAGACCAAGGCGAAGTTGCTCGCATGATCGAGAAGCAGAGGGGCGGTCGAGGTTTTACCGAGGGAGTTCGACGGGGACAAGACAGACGGCGGCGTTGTCAGAGCTTGTCGAAGACGGTGTTCTGGGGCGCCCGCGGCTGAACGAAGGGTACAGGCAGATGCGCCAGGGAGTGGTGAAGGTGTGAGCTTGGTCGGGGAGGCAGGAGGTGGCGAGTGCTGGCCGGAATTGGAGGAGAAAGCTCGTCGGAGTAGTGGGAGGGCGAGCTCAAATTGAGGCAGCCTCGGGGCAGAGAGGGAGTGGCGTGTGAGGGGAAAGGAGGAGGAGACGCTGGCGATTAACAGCGTGCAGTCACGGCGAGGTTAAGGCGTGGAATCAATGCGTATTCAAGCCGCGACATCAACGGCAGAAATGGCCGGCGTGGTCGTCGCGAGGAAGGAGACGAGCTGGAAAAGTGGGGTCTGCTGGTCAGTGGGAAAAGGAGTGGGGGAAGGGTCCACCAGTCAGTGTCTGTTTAGGTTAGAATCTGAGTGCGAATCGTTTTTCTTCGGGTAGTAAAAGCTGGGCTGGTTCTGGGCCTTGTGGGCTTGGCCGGCTGGGCTGGTCCGGACTCTATATTTTTTTCTGTCTGCTGGCTTTTCTTTTTCTATAACTATTTCCTGTTTTGAAATTCAAACAACCAAACAACATTCAAATTGATTCAAACAATTACCAAGCTTTGTGACTTTGATTTTGGTTCTGTTCAGTAGTATAAACCAAATTCCAAAACCAAACTAATATTTTAAATCTTTTTAGGTTCCATTCATTAATTAATTAGTTAAATAAAATGGACCATGGTTTAATAATCAAATAGGGTTTGATTTTTATTAATAAAATCTCTATTTGAAATCTAATTATTTTCAAAACCAAATCAGTAGGTTTTATTTGAAAATACAAAATATTTGGAAAACTTATTTCAAATAAAACAAGTTTTGAGGTTTTGGAGAATAGTAAAAGCTTTATTAATAAAACTTGGATATTAAATCCTTATTATTTTATTTAAACAAACCTTTACTATTTTTATCAAAACAAAATGTTTTATTTCAAAGGCTTGGCCAAGGTTTAATTTGGCTTTATAAAATAATTTCTTATTTTAGAAACCTTCCTTTTATTTTGGAAACTAAATTCTTTTATTTAAAAGATTCAAAATAGTAATTCCAAAATATTTTATTTCCTCTACTTAAATGTTTATCTTTTCAAATCTCTTTAGGAATTTATTTGATCCAAATTGGTCTGAAGTTCCATTTGGATTTCAAAAAGTTTCTTCTGGCTCTGAAAATCAAACAAAGTTTTATTTTACTCATTTATTTTTCACATTACAAGATTTGGAAAATCTTGGGATGTGACAGGAACCTTCTAGAACATTCCCGATGAAAACACCGGAATCATTCTCCAACTCCGAAACAGGACTTTCCTTATATGAATCTTATTCTCTGGACCATTCCGGATCTCCTCGTGATATCCCGGATCCTATCCGAGACTCCGAACAACATTCGGTCCCTTACTCATCATTCCATAACTACTCAACAACATCGAATCCTTAAGTGTGTCTCCCTACGGTTCGTGAATTATGCGGACATGATCGAGACACTTCTCCGAACAATAACCAATAGACGAATCTGGAAATTCATATGGATCCCACATATTTCTATGATTACTTTGCGATCGAATGAACCACTTACATACGATACCAATTTCCCTTTGTCTCATGATAGTTTACTTATCTGAGGTTTTGATCGTCGGTATCTCTGCATACCTAGTTCAACCTCGTTACCGATAAGTACTCTTTTCTCGTTCCCGTGATATGTGATCCCTTGTGAGCCAGTCACATGCTTGCAAGCTAATTGGATGACATTCCACCGAGAGGGCCCAAAGTATATCTATCTGTCATATGGATGGACAAATCCCACTCTTGATTCATGTGTCTCAACCCATACTTTCCAAACACTCAATGCCACCTTTATAGCCACCCAGTTACAGTGTGGTGTTTGATGTCATCAAAGCATCCTTCCGGTGATGGTGATAAACATGATCTCATGGTCGAAGGAATTATGTTACTATGTATCAGAAAGCATATAGCAACTGAACTATTAAAATGACTTGATCTTTATGCTACGCTTATCTATAGGAGTATGTCCATCATACCATTCTCCTAATGATATGATCCTGTTGTTAATAACATCTCAATGTTCATGATAGGGAAACCACAATCATCTATTAACCAACAAGCTAGTATTATGAAGAGGCTTTACTAGGGACTCTAATTTAGTTTACAAATCACACAAGTATTAATGTTTCCTTGTTAATACTGTTATAGCATGAATGTAAACATTTATCATAAACACAAAGATATAATAATAGCTATATTTATTACTGCCTCTAGGGCATACTCCAACAATTTTACCGAGTTCCTCCCAACATGAAGTACGTCTCGTTTGGAGAGGGGGTGGTTAAAGTACAAAGGAAGTCGCCTAGAGGGGGGTGAATAGGCTTTTAAAAATATTACGGTTTAGACTCAAGTAAATGCGGAATAAAACTAACGTTTAATTTATTGAGCACAAAACCTAGCCACTAAGTTCACCTAGGTGCACCAACAACCTATGCTAAGCAATACAAGCAACAAGGTGATAGCAAGGTATAAATACTTCAATCACGATGGCTATCACAATGTAAAGTGCATAAGTAAAGGGTTCGGTTGAAAGATAACCGATGGACGCGGAGACGAAGGTTTGTTTCCCGAAGTTCACTTCCAAAGAAGCTACGTCTCTGTTGGAGAGGTGCGATGGCGCAATGCTCTCCGAATGCCACAAATGGCTCACCTCGAGGTGTGGTGGCTCGATGCTCACCCAACGCCACACAAGGCCTCACCCCGGATGCGGAAGCACGCAATTCACCGACGCCACAAAAGGCTCACCCTATTCTCCCAAGTGCGCACCACAAAAGGCGGGCACTTGCTCCACTATGGGACGCTTGAGGGCGGTCACCGAACCCGTACAAGATTGGGGCTAACTCCACAACTCAATTGGAGGCTCCCAACAACAAAGCCACAAAAGGCCAACAATGCCACAAAAGGCTACAAGACCACAAAAGGTCAACAAGACCACAAAAGGTCAACAATCCAACCACACAACCGTCTAGGGTTCCAAGGAACCCAAGAGAAACAAGATCACAAACTTGAACTCGCCGAATCTCCGAGGAGAACTCAAACCTATGCACCAAATGCAAGGGCAAGTCCTTCTCCCCCAAATTCCAACAAAGCTACAAAAGCTATTGGGGGAATAAGGGAGGAAGAACACAAGAGTAGAACTCAAACCTATGCACCAAATGCAAGGGCAAGTCCTTCTCTCCTAAATTCCAACAAAGCTACAAAAGCTATTGGGGGAATAAGGGAGGAAGAACACAAGAGGAGAACACAAAACTCTCCAAGATCTAGATCCCAATGATTCCTTCACAAAGAAGGGATTTGACTTGGTGGGATTGTAGATCTAGATCTCCTCTCACTTTTCCCTCAAAAAGATGTAAGAATCATGGGAGGGAGAGGGAGTAAGAGAGCTCAAATAGGTCAACAATGGTGGGCAAATACGAGCTCAAAAGATAGAGAACCATTGGGGAAGAAGCCCCCCTTAAATAGGACAAGGAAAAACTGACCGTTTGAGCCAGATTCGCGCCCCCACCGGAACTTCCGGCCTCCCACCGGAACTTCTGGCAAATAGAAACACAAGTTGCTGAACCTGGCCGGAACTTGGGTCGGAACTTGGGCCGGAACTTGGGTTGGGTCGGAACTTGGGCCGGAACTTCCGCTCAAGCAAAAACACAGGATAATATTGCACGAAAACTTCAATAACTTTTGATCCCGGACTCCGTTTTTGATGATCTTGGGCTCGTTTTGAAGAGAACGAAAAGTTTTACAAATTAGGCAAAGAAACATAATAGTCCAGCATGGAAGTATAAAACCAAATTGAGAAAGATATGACCTCTCTAAAAGCGATGAACCGGTAAAATCTCCAAAACCCAAAACACAAGAAGTTGAGCTTGGAAACTCCGATTGGGATGAAACCAATTTTGTTGGAAAGATAATGACGAATAGAATCCAACAAAAATTAGAAATATTGGGTATCACCTTGGGAGAAAATACTATGAATATATATGTGAAGTATCCCCCAAGGTGTGGAGCCGGAAAACTCGCAAGATCAAAAACCGCAATAAGATATGCAAGTGAATTCCTTAGATGATGAACTAGAGCTTGTTATGATGATGACCACAATCTCTAGATACTCTAATGGACAAGAACCAAATAACAACGAAGAAAGATGATGCTATGAATGCAAATGTTTGAGCTCTCTCCGAACAATGCAAACGAGACACCCGCTTGAGAGCCCCTCTTGATAGAACGGCTATCTATCCTAAACCCGGTCTCCCAACTAACAATACGAGACCGACAAAATAGAATCCCTATCAAGAACATACCTTTGCCTTGAGCATCCCACTTGAACTTGATGTAGACCGTCTTGTTCTTCTATAGTGGGAAAACCTTTCTTGGATGCTCTTGCTTGATGAAGATGAAGACTTGCAAATTGCTCCCCCATACTCCATGGGGACACCTCTTCTTTGAACTTGTCTTCATCATTCCATGAGCATGAGGATGGCAAGCTTCAAGCATGAGATCTTCTAGAGATGGCGCATCTTGAGCTCGCCCTTCTTCATCCCTACTTGAGGTTGATCCATCTTGATGCAACTCTTTGCACATGTCTTGATCAACCTTCAAGCTCCTTCTTTCTTCATGATTCCAATGGGCACAAAGCCCTTGGACATTTCTTCATCTTCCAACCTTGAGACCAACACATGGCCCAAGTGATGCCAATGGACAAGCCTACAAGTGAAACTCAATTTGCACATTAGTCCATAGAGATTGTCATTAATTACCAAAACCACACATGGGGGCATACATGCCCTTTCAATCTCCCCCATTTTGGTAATTGATGACAATCCCTTAGCGAGGGTTTAAATATGACAATTAACGACCAAAGCGGTTGCCCCAACATCAAATACTACACAAGTATGTGATGTTGGTACAACCACAATATATAGAGCAAACTCCCCCACAATCTATGCATGTGTGATGAACTTGAATTTCATTGCATAGATTGCCAACCGTTACCGTTGGTTGAGTTTCCTCTATATATTCAACATGCAAAGCAAACACAAAGATGCAAGAGCATGAGAGGCAAATGCTTAAGAACACACTCAAAGCAAAGCCCAACTTCCCTTAAACCCTCCAAAACTTCTCCCCCATTGGCATCGATTGCCAAAATGGGTGAAAAGTTGTAGACGGTCAACATAGTGAGAATTCCTCCAAAGGTGTGCATATGCACAAGTCAAATGATGAGAACTAGGGAGGAAGTAAAACTATATTGAGGACCCAAAGAAAGCAAAAAGAAAAGAAAGAAAAGAAAGTAAAGAAAAGGGCTTCAACAAATGAAGCGAGCAATCAAAAGATCCAAAAGAAACAATTGAAACACCATCAAATGATGTCAAAAGGGAACAACAACCAAAAGAGTGTTTAAATAAAAATAGAGAAGCTCCCCAAAGTTTGTGCAAAGATTAGAATACTTGTATTGAATACAATATGCACAAATATGGAATCCTTGCTCCCCCATAAGCATTTAAACCACAAGAAACGAGAAAGAAGGAACATGTGCATCATTAAATGAATTATAGAAGCTCCCCAAAAATTGTGCACCAATTATAGTAATTGTATTTGGAAAAAATGTGCACAACCATGGAATCCTAACTCCTCCAAAACCATTTAACAATGCACACAAAATACAATAATTTGGAAACCACCGAAGAATCAAAATGAAGTAAGAGATGATTTCCAAGAAATGCAAAAACAACCAAATATTGATCTTCTCTTGTGTGTATAAATTTTTAGGTGGAAAATATCACAAAGACATATAACCACAAAGAAACATGCACACACAAGATATATACTCAAGAAAGCACATGAAGACCCAAAAAAAAGTCATAGAATATACCAATAAGATGTTTTGCTTGAAAGCATGCCCAAGGGCTCAAATATATCTTATTGTACATCACTGAGCTTCAAACACCAACATACCCCATATAACACAACTATTCTCAAGGGAAGAAGAGGATAGAAGGAATATATGGAGAAAGGCAACAAGTATCACAAGATAGAAATCAACTTGGCAAAAATACTCACTATTGCACATGGGAGATATTGAGGAAACGATATGCAACAAAGTTGCTAGATTGACATATTTGGGATTAGTGAATCATGAGCATGATTTAGTATAGTCCCCATTATATGCACTCATCTCAACATACACACATTTGCAATAGAGAGAACTCTTCAAAGCCAAAACAAGAAATCCTACATATGGAAGAACACAAATTCATGCCAACAAGCAACCTACACAAGGTTGGGAACAAGATATGTATGCATGATAGATAGATACTTGTTACCGAGATATAATTGGTAGGATGAAGAAGATATGAATTCGTTGATCATCCTAGCTTGCATCCAACTAACATGTAGACGCCACTTCTTCCTTGTTCAAGATACAAGCACCCAATATATATCTCCAATGTACCTAAAACACAATTAAGTACACTATGGTCCCCAAACAAATTGGGTCCAAAGTAGTTAGTGAAACTACAATACATAGGAGATCCCCCACACAAATATATGCATATTGATATGAAATTGAATTTCATGCACATCTTCGCCCATTAGGATTTGGTGGAGTTTCCCCTATATATTGGATCAAAGAAAGCAAGCATGCCATAATATATACAAGAAGTAAATATGCATGCATAGACTTTCAAGAACCAAAAGGAGATACAATTTGAACAAAAACACCAAGTAAACCAATAAGACACACACAAAAGTGTGACTCGATAAAAGGTGTCAAAATTGTATCGAAGAGCCAAATCAACACATGAAAGAACACAAGTTCAACAAATGAACTCGAAAGAGCCAAAGAAAAAGGATAACAAAAATACCAAGACTCAAGGATTTATCTCATCCTATAAGAGCAAAACAAGAGAAACGGAATGAGATAAAGCCAACTTCCAACGAGAGCAAGGAAATAATAACCAAAACAAACTCTTCACACTTTTCATGATGGCACACAAAGTAACAACACAAAAAGGATCAAGCTTGCAAGCAAAAAGGATCAAATCAAGAAGCATAAAACAATGTTCTAGATAATATAGGAGAGCTCCCCCATAAGTAGAGCATTATATATAATTTTGCCTTTGAATGCAAAATGCCCACAAATGAGATCATCACTACTACCTACACTAAATAAAACACAAGGGGAAATAAATAAAATAAGAAGATCCACAAGAGGCAAGGAAATCTTGGGAGCAAATAGAAAAACATTTTCTTGACCAAAGAAAAGACAAATAAGAAAATGCAAAAGTGAATATGATCAATAAAATCTACCATATATTAAATACTAATTGTCCAAGGACAAGAAGTAATAGGGATAACTTTCCCGAGGTAGTTTGCAAGGATATCCAAGATCATATTCACACAAAGAAGCATATAACAAGATAGGAATTAAGCTTGATGTTTCAAAAGAGATTCTTGATTGCTTCAAATAGTCACACAATCACTAGTGATTGGATTAAATAGAAGCAAGTGATTCCCATGAGGATATGTAGATCCAAATATGAGGAAACACATACCAAGAATCACTCTCACAAACAAGATCCAAAAGATGAGCAATAAAAACATTTAAGTAAATTGGAACTTGTATGAGCAAATGTGCCACATAGGAACTAGATAATTCTCAATATCAAATCTAAGTGGCACTACCTCAAATGTCCACATTTTCTAGGTTTGTAATATGCACAAAGCATATGACTCTCCCATAATGTGATAAACCAAGAAATAACAACAAGAGGCAAGAAAAACAAAATAGAGGTATTAATGGACATTATGGAATATAAGATTCTCATGAGAGAGACATACCACATAGAGAGTAGATAAACATGTAATAAAACTACTAAGTGGTTTTCCTCATGTACACACATTTTAGGATTGTGGAATGCCCAAGCATGACACTCCCCCAAAACGTAATAGTCCATTAATCCCTCATAAGAGCCAAATAAGATACCTACTAGAAACAATAAAGGCTCCAAACCAAAACGCAAATACATGGTGTGCTAACCAACATACACAAATATACATCATAGATCAATATAGGTAAGTGGGAAGCACAACATGTACAAACACATGCAAGGTACAAAAACAACACATGCACAAGGGAGCAAGTAACTATAAATGTAAAGGAGTTAAGCACAAGTTACCGGAAGGAGGAACATTGGATATAGAATAGATGCATGATAACCCAAATAACTTTACTTTCATAAGAAGGAATAGATGAAGATCCCTCAAATCTTCATAAGGTTGTCAAGTCTTCAATGCCCTCCAAAAACACCTATTGATCAAGTTTTAGCTTGTTGGTCCCCAACCAAGTTGGGTCCTAAGAAGTTAGTCACAATAGGTTTGGCCACCCAAATGGTTCTTCTCTTGACACCACTTTGGGCACCAACAAATTTGGCAAACACATTGCCCAGCTCATCCTTACGAAGAAAATAAGCATCATCAATCAAGATAGGATGAGATGAGGAGATACCCATGGTGCATGAGGAAGAAAGGTGCCCCTTCTCACGGCATATGTAGCAAGTTCTTCTCTTGCCATCTTTCTTCTTGGGAGGAGCTGCACCATGAAGAAGAGCTTGAGTCTTCTTGGGAAGTGGCCCATCTTGAGCTTGTGTAGGAGCTTGAGGCCGCTTCCCTCGTTGCTTCCCACTAAGAGGCTTCTTCTTCAATGGGCAATCCCTCACATGATGCCCTTCTTCCTTGCACTTGAAGCACACAATGTTGGCCGGATTCTTCACTTGTCCTTGGCCCTTATTCTTTTTCCCCTTGTGCTTCAACGAGTTAGTGGGCTTGCTCTTGGTGTTGGAGTTGAATCCAAGCCCACTCTTGTCACTTGGGGGACGTCGCACACTCAACATCTTCTTGAGTGTGGTCTTCCCTTCATGATACCTTTTCAAGTCATTCTTCAAAGAAGTGACTTGAGCCTTGAGCTCTTTGACTTCCTCTACATGGTTAGTATCAACAACAATACTAGAGGAAGTAGAAGCTTCATTGTTAGAGCAACAAGGCAAATGATGCAATTCATCACAAGATTTAGCATGGTTGTGAGAGGATGAATTACAAGGACTAGCACATGGCAATATAGCATTAGGAGTAGATGTAGTGCTAATGTCCACATGAGGCCCACTAGATGTTACCTTTGACACAATGGCCTCATGAGCTAACCTTAGCCTACCATGGGAGACTAGAAGATCCTCATGCGAGCTTGAGAGCTTGGCATGACTTTCTTCTAATTTCCCATATTTGCTAGTTAGCAAAGCAAGTTGAGCCTTTAGCTCAACATTCTCCTTAAAGATAGATGCTTCACAAGAAATAGAGTTAGTAGCACACGCATCATCAATAAAAGCAAGAGGTGAGTGCAACTTGGAAAGCTCTTTAGAATATGAAGCTTTAAATTGCTCATGTGACTCGGTGAGTTTGATGAGCTCACCCTTGATGACCCTAGAGCCATTGTTGAGGTGCTCAAAATCCTCAAGGAGTTTAGCATAGGCAACTTCAAGTTCATCATTTTTAATTTGAAGAGCACTTGCCACCTCAAACTCTCTATCATGAGATTTCTTTACTCTAGATAGCTCTAGAGCAAAGGCCTCCTCAAGAGAATCCTTAGTGGTTTGTTCCTCTTCAAGAGCTTCATTTAGGTTGGAAATTTCATTAGCATACTCACGCTCAAGACTACTTATTTTATCTATTTTCTCCTCATGCTCATATATTAGTTGCCTACTTTCAATAGCACAAGTCAAGATTTCAATGAAAGTAGAGCAAGCATTTTTATTAGGATGAAGAGCACGAAGGACTAGCCCCCCCTTCTCTTTTAAGGAAACAACATCATCATCTACTTCTATATGATCAACATTCACATCATCATGAGATATATTGGAGTCCAAAGGAGAGGTTACCTTTGAACCCTTAGCCATGAGGCACAAGTGAACATTGGAAGAGGATGATGATGAGGGAACACATGAAGCTCCAATGACAACCTTGCCTTGGCCCACACAATCTTCACTTTCCTCTACATGGTTAGCAACACAAGAACTAGAGGAAATAGAAGCACATTCATCATGGCAACAAGGCAAAGCAAGCATATCATCATGAGACATATTCAAGGAATTTATACATGATATGCAAGGGAAATCAACACTAGGATGTAAAACACATGTGGTCCTACAAGTGTTCATGCCCAAAGATACACCATTGCAATGAGATAGAGACAAAGGATCATGAATGGAAATCTCACTATCTACATTACAAGTTCTATCACCACTCACCATATCATTACCTTGAGATAACTCATATGTTGGTGAAGTGGAAGAGGATGAGAACTCATCGCGGCCGGAGGTGGATGGAACACAATCATCCTTATCAATCTTGGACACATCATATTTTGCTTGAAGCTTGGTCCAAATATCATGAGCATTCCGAAAAGGCATGATTGAGGAAAGAACTACAAAGCTCACAACATTAACAAGCACATTATATGCTTGAGCTTCGAGATAAGAGTTTGTCTTCTCCTCCAAAGATAGATTTTGGGGATCCTTAGGAGGAGACAAGCCCATATCTAGAATACGCTCAATGATAGGGTCAATGGCCCGAAAATGACTAAGCATGCGAGTATGCCAAACATCATAATGTGTGCCATCAAAATCAAATGTGTGAGAGTGCACTAAACCCCTAGGAGACATCTTTACTCTCGAGGCCGTGAAGCCTAAAAGCGAGAGACCTCGCTCTGATACCAATTGAAAGTACAAAGGAAGTCGCCTAGAGGGGGGGTGAATAGGCTTTTAAAAATATTATGGTTTAGACTCAAGTAAATGCGGAATAAAACTAACGTTTAATTTATTGAGCACAAAACCTAGCCACTAAGTTCACCTAGGTGCACCAACAACCTATGCTAAGCAATACAAGCAACAAGGTGATAGCAAGGTATAAATACTTCAAGCACGATGGCTATCACAATGTAAAGTGCATAAGTAAAGGGTTCGGTTGAGAGATAACCGATGGACGCGGAGACGAAGATTTGTTTCCCGAAGTTCACTTCCAAAGAAGCTACGTCTCTGTTGGAGAGGTGCGATGGCACAATGCTCTCCGAACGCCACAAATGGCTCACCTCGAGGTGTGGTGGCTCGATGCTCACCCAACGCCACACAAGGCCTCACCCCGGATGCGCAAGCACGCAACTCACCGACGCCACAAAAGGCTCACCCTATTCTCCCAAGTGCGCACCACAAAAGGCGGGCACTTGATCCACTATGGGACGCTTGAGGGCGGTCACCGAACCCGTACAAGATTGGGGCTAACTCCACAACTCAATTGGAGGCTCCCAACAACAAAGCCACAAAAGGCCAACAATGCCACAAAAGGCTACAAGACCACAAAAGGTAAACAATCCAACCACACAACCGTCTAGGGTTCCAAGGAACCCAAGAGAAACAAGCTCACAAGCTTGAACTCGTCGAATCTCCGAGGAGAACTCAAACCTATGCACCAAATGCAAGGGCAAGTCCTTCTACCCCAAATTCCAATAAAGCTACAAAAGCTATTGGGGGAATAAGGGAGGAAGAACACAAGAGTAGAACTCAAACCTATGCACCAAATGCAAGGGCAAGTCCTTCTCTCCCAAATTCCAACAAAGCTACAAAAGCTATTGGGGGAATAAGGGAGGAAGAACACAAGAGGAGAACACAAAACTCTCCAAGATCTAGATCCCAATGATTCCTTCACAAAGAAGGGATTTGACTTGGTGGGATTGTAGATCTAGATCTCCTCTCATTTTTCCCTCAAAAAGATGTAAGAATCATGGGAGGGAGAGGGAGTAAGAGAGCTCAAATAGGTCAACAATGGTGGGTAAATACGAGCTCAAAAGATAGAGAACCATTGGGGAAGAAGCCTCCCTTAAATAGGACAAGAAAAAACTGACCGTTTGAGCCAGATTCGCGCCCCCACCGGAACTTCCGGCCTCCCACCGGAACTTCCGGCAAATAGAAACACAAGTTACTGAACCTGGCCGAAACTTGGGTCGGAACTTGGGCCGGAACTTGGGTTGGGTCGGAACTTGGGCCGGAACTTCCGCTCAAGCAAAAACACAGGACAATATTGCACGAAAACTTCAATAACTTTTGATCCCGGACTCCGTTTTTGATGATCTTGGGCTCGTTTTGAAGAGAACGAAAAGTTTTACAAGATTAGGCAAAGAAACATAATAGTCCAGCATGGAAGTATAAAACCAAATTGAGAAAGATATGACCTCTCTAGAAGCGATGAACCGGTAAAACCTCCAAAACCCAAAACACAAGAAGTTGAGCTTGGAAACTCCGATTGGGATGAAACCAATTTTGTTGGAAAGATAATGACGAATAGAATCCAACAAAAATTAGAAATATTGGGTATCACCTTGGGAGAAAATACTATGAATATATATGTGAAGTATCCCCCAAGGTGTGGAGCCGGAAAACTCGCAAGATCAAAAACCGCAATAAGATATGCAAGTGAAATCCTTAGATGATGAACTAGAGCTTGTTATGATGATGACCACAATCTCTAGATACTCTAATGGACAAGAACCAAATAACAACGAAGAAAGATGATGCTATGAATGCAAATGTTTGAGCTCTCTCCGAACAATGCAAACGAGACACCCGCTTGAGAGCCCCTCTTGATAGAACGGCTATCTATCCTAAACCCGGTCTCCCAACTAACAATACAAGACCGGCAAAATAGAATCCCTATCAAGAACATACCTTTGCCTTGAGCATCCCACTTGAACTTGATGTAGACCGTCTTGTTCTTCTATAGTGGGAAAACCTTTCTTGGATGCTCTTGCTTGATGAAGATGAAGACTTGCAAATTGCTCCCCCATACTCCATGGGGACACCTCTTTTTTGAACTTGTCTTCATCATTCCATGAGCATGAGGATGGCAAGCTTCAAGCATGAGATCTTCTAGAGATGGCGCATCTTGAGCTCGCCCTTCTTCATCCCTACTTGAGGTTGATCCATCTTGATGCAACTCTTTGCACATGTCTTGATCAACCTTCAAGCTCCTTCTTTCTTCATGATTCCAATGGGCACAAAGCCCTTGGACATTTCTTCATCTTCCAACCTTGAGACCAACACATGGCCCAAGTGATGCCAATGGACAAGCCTACAAGTGAAACTCAATTTACACATTAGTCCATAGAGATTGTCATTAATTACCAAAACCACACATGGGGGCATACATGCCCTTTCAGGTGGTATCAAACCACCAACGCCACAAAAGGCCTCCCTTATTATCCGGTGAATCTCACCCCAACGGGATCGATCCACACTTCCACTATCGGTTCACTTGTCGGTGGCAACCGGAACCTCTCACAAGGTTGGGACACTTCTCCACAACTTAATTGGAGGCTCCCAACAAACGCCACAAAGGCCACAAGGTTGGGGCACTTCTCCAAAACTTAATTGGAGGCTCCCAACAAATGCCACCAAGGCCTCAACCTAGAACACAACAAACCGTCTAGGGTTCCAAGAACCCAAGAGTAAAAAGCTTCTGAACTTTCACTCACCAAATCCTCCGAAGAGAACTCAACTGATGCACCCAATGCAAATGGCAAGAACACCACAAAGGTGTTCAAATACTTCTCTCCCAAATTTCACCAAAGCTACAAAAGCTTATGGGGGAATAAGAGAGGAAGAACAATGGAGGAAATCCACAAAAGAATCCAAGATCTAGATCCCAATATGTTCCCCTCACTTAGAGGAGAGATTTGTTAGACTGAAGACTCTTCCATGCACTGCTGTGGGCATCGCCCCTCATCTATCCATGCACGTGCCCATATCGCATGCACAAACGTGCAAGCGCTATCCTCAGATCAGCAACAGAATCAGTTGAGCTGTGTGCGTGTGTGTGTGTGCTCTCTCCTCCCTCCTGTACTCCTCTATATAAAAATGTACATATGATTAATGAAAGATAACACAGTCCATGCGTTTGACACCAAAGTATCCTCTCTATATTTCTTACATGGTATCGGCTTGATCACGGTCCATGGCTGACAACTCCAACGCGCCCGCTGCCTCTGCCGGTCTCCCTGCGCCGGCCATCTCCACCGGTCTCCTGGCTGCTACTACAGCACCCACACCGACCCTCTTCGTCGGCTCCTCCTCCTAGGTTCTTCCGCCGCCCCCTACCTTCGCTCCTCCTTGCATCTCCATCTCCTACCATATGCGCGACGTCCAGATCAAGAACATCATCACCCGGACGCTGGAGCTATCCACAGGTTCATACACCCAGTGGCGGAACCTGATGGAGCTCTCCACCAAAGTATCCTCTCTATATTTCTTACAAGATTGATTGGTGGGATTGTAGATCTAGATCTCCTCTTTCAAATCCCTCAAGAATATGCAAGAATCATAGGAGGGATTGAGAGAAAGCAAGCTCAAGAAGGTCAACAATGGAGGGGAAAACTTGCAAGAATGATTGAGGAACCATTGGGGAAGAAGGCCCCTTATATAGGTCCCTCCAAAATCCAACCGTTGCAGCCAAAAAAACGCGATTCCCGGTACTACCGGACTTTTTCCCGGTACTACCGGACTTTCCCGGCACTACCGGACATTTTCTGGGGTTCCTGGGGCTCCAAACGCATTTTTCTCTGTGCTCCCAGTACCAAAATGCGGTACTACCGGATCCTGGTCCGGTACTAGCGGTCATCATAGAACGAAAATAGCCATAACTTTTGCATCCGGACTCCGATTTCGATGATCTTGGGCTCGTTTCGAAGAGGACAACAACCTCTACAAGATCATGCAAAGAAACATCATAGTCCAGCAAGGGAGGATAGATCCAAATGACGAAGTAAAAAACCTTCTGCCGCTCTAGGTACTAAAATGCGGTACTACCGCTTTTTGGTACCTAGCCCGACAGTGGCTTTTGGAAACTTGTCAAAAACCTTCTGTCGTGTTAGGTACTAAAATGCAGTACTACCGCATTTTGGTACCTAGGAGGGCAGTGGCATTTGGCAACTTTCCAAAACCTACTGCCGCGCCAGGTACTAAAATGCGGTACTACCGCATTTTGGTATCTAGGAAAATTCAAACCTCTATAACTTTTGATTGGTAACTCCGATCGACCTGATTCCAATTGCGTTGGAAAAAGGACGACATGAGATACCCTATGAAAGGTGAAAATATTGGTTATCACCAAGTGAGAATGTATCATGTATAATAATGTGAGATACCTCACTTGGTGAGAAACCGAAAAGCCACCAAGATCAAAATCGCAACAAGATACAAACGGAAGATCCGATTTTGATGAACAAGAGCTTGTTATGGAGATTACCACAAGCTCTATATCCTCACATGGATAAGACCAAATAACAACCAAATATGATGATGCAAATATGCAAAGGTTTGAGCTCTCTCCGAACGAAGTGAACGAGTTACTCATTCGAGAGCCCCTCTTGATAGTACTGTTATCTATCCTAAACCCAGTCTCCTACTAACAATATGAGACCGGCAAAAGGAAAAACCTATCAAGATTATACCTTTGCCTTGAGCATTCCACTTGAGCTTGATGTAGACGATCTTGCCCTTCTCAAGATGTAACGCCTTTCTTAATTCCTCATCATCGATCCATGATCACCGAGAATGGCAAGCATCAAACATGAGATCTTCTATAGATGGTGCATTTTGAGCTTGCACAACACATCTTCTTCTCATTTCATCGACCTTGAAGCCAACACATGCTCCAAGCGATGCTAATGGATAAATCCTACAAGTATAACTTAATACACACATTAGTCCATAAAGATTGTCATTAATTACCAAAACCACACATGAGGGCCCACATGTTCTTTCAGAGGTGTTTGGATCCAACAAATAATATGGTTTTAAAACTAAAGTATCCTCTAAAACCATTTTTTTTAGTATTTGAGAAAGAGGTTAGACCCTTTTTTTTATAAAAACCGAGAAGAGAAAAAGTAAAGTATTGTTTTGCTAGGCACTAAATACTATGGTATTGATTACTTCAGTTTTAGAAAAACTTTGATTACTTTAGTAACATGGTGACCCTAGTTTACAAGCCTCTGAGTGTTTTTGCCATGTATTAAACTCTACTTTTTTTAGATGGATATAAACAAGGTAAACAAGTACTAGCTTCCTTCCTGATTTGATTAGACGTTAGACGAGGAAGGAAGTAAATGTTTTCCACACAAAAAAAAGGTGACCCCATTTCAGTAGGAAGTAAGTCGAGTATGCCCATTTTTACTGGGTTTTTAATGGTTAGCGCCCATTAACAAAAGACCGTTGACGAGATACTCCGTTTACTTCCACTAAAAAAAAGATACTCCATCTCAAAAAAAGAATACTCCGTTTACTACTCTATATATCTTGATTCGCTATAAGATTTTTCCCCTCCCACACTAGTCAATGCGGTTCCATAAAACCCGTCTTTTCTCCTGACTGTACCACTACTTGCCTTGCATGTCCCCGTCAGCCATTGCTTTGGCATGTCAAAAACAGCAACTCAGCAACTGTAGCTAGCAGCCTCGGTCGTGTGAGACCGAGAGCGACCGGTCGAGCCGAACTCGTCCGGTGAGCGTTGCGTGTCCTGCTAATCTCGGTCGCAGGTTTGTGCCTGCCTGCATGCGCGGTCGGAGTAGCGGCCGCCGTGGCTCTCGCCTTATAATTGACCCTGTCCGTCCGCGCGACCATACGCGGTCCGGTCTTCAGGCGTAGGTCAATGCCGACGCGGACCTCCACGGATGCCGCCAAGATGGTGGTCGTGACCCCCTACGAGGAGCTTCCCCGCCGCCGTCCCGGCAGCCGCGGCGCGACGTCGTCGTCAACGGCCAAGACGCGCGCGCCGTCGGCCGTGGGCGGCGGCTACAACCGCCGGGCGGTGCTGCTCGCGTACGCGCAGCACCTGCGGCGGCGCGGCGGCGGGCAGAGATCGTCGTTGTCAGGGCCGCGGGCGCTGGGGTGGGGCGAATGGAAGCGCGCAGATCTCGGCGGCGCGAGCAAGGTCGACGACGGCGATCGCAAGGTGAGCGCCACGGATAAGCAGACTTAACATTTCTTTTGATGCACATCTGCACGACAACGTGTGCCTAGATTCGTACCATTCCGATAACTTTTTGTGTTGGTTTCCTCGATCAGGTGGCATCATCCTGGAGGAGGAGGAGAAGCTGGTGCTGCAGGCTCCGGTTATGGGTACGGATTTGGACCCGGACGTTTTTCCGGCGAGTTCGGACGATCGGGGAGAACGCCTCCTGCAAGAAAGTAGATTGAACAGATTGGTGATGTGTCCCGATGTGATGTGCTAGACTCCGAGTGCATCTCCACATGAATGAGGCGTGTACCTTAGCAAAAATGCAGATGGTCAGTGTAGCTGGCGCTTGCCGAGTGCCGACTCGTTTGTTTAGGCATGAATTAAAACACATTCAACATCCATATACTCTCATGTGAACCTTATGAATTATTACTAGACCCTGCAAGCAATTTTCCTAATCCAGAATCCCACTCAAAGGATACCCGCAAACAACCCAATCTAAGAAGGTGTTTGGTGCTCTCAAAAAAAAAAGGTGTTTGGTTCTAGATTTTGTAACGTAACTTGATTACGGTGGAAACAGGTGCCTTTAAAACACGTTTGGTTCAACTTAACCGTAATCAGGTACCATGTAAACAAATCCCACCCGTATAGAAAATCAATACCGGCCATAACCCTCCGGTAACAGATCTCGTTACCGAGTCCCTCACGTCTGGATCACCTCGTCTCCTCCACCGAGTCCCGCCTCTATGGACCACAGAGATCGAGTGCTGCCGTTAGCACCGGCGATTGGAGTGGTACAGGACCACGATCCGCTCCCTCGACCACCCCTAACTCACCAGCAGCAACGGATACGAGGGCAGGCATTGAGCAGCGACGGCATGCGAGGAGGAGATGCGCCCATCTATCCCCAATCCCGAGTTGTGTTCTTCTCTTGACCCCTTCTCCTCTTTCCGGTTGTAATGGAGGTTGGAGCCCTCCATCCGGATCTTGGTTTAGATTATGGCTATTTTTCTTGGATTTCGTGGTGTTCCTGATCTGAAGATATGGCAGATGAAAAAAAAACTCTGTGTTTTGCTCCCTTTTCGTTACATGTACGAACCAAACAGGATTCAAAATTTCTTATTCCGTTACCATTACTCCCCATCAATTGATTCCATTATCGTTTCCATTTCCATAACTGAACCAAACACGTTCTAAGATGCTAATTTGACCCAAGAAATTTGTGCAATTGAATCACAGTATATACAAATAGGAATCGGTGAGGTAGCCAAACACGCACACACATCACATAGATCCAATTTTCACCAATCCTGCTAAGGGCGGGCTGTGGGAACATTGCTTGCCGATCGTTGCCATGATCCAGTGCTTGTCCGGCCGTCGCTCGCGCGTTGTAAAGCGTGTTTGGTTGGTTGGACCTAAAATTCTAGTTTTTTTTATAGGTCGTACTACGCGTTTTGCAATGGATAATTTCCTAAAATTCCTTGGATTCTCCCGCTGATGTCCTCAAAAAGCCCTAAAATTCCGTTTTTGCTATAAATATACCCACTTTTTTACAAATAGTCCCGTTTTTGCTACTTATAGCAGAAAACGGTTCAGTCCAAAAAATAGAAAAACAGACTGGACCTCGCCGGAGATTTCGCCGGTGGCTGCCGTAGCAAAACCGATTTTGCTGAGCACTTTCGTCGAATTGTAGCAAATAGTTTTTGCTATTGTAGCAAAAATACATAACAGAAATAGCAAAAAATTACTACTATAGTAACATCGCCCTGTAGCAAAATCTCAAGACGCATTCATTGGTCACTAGCATCGTGACCCTTCATCTATAGCAACGACGACCACCTCAAGTAGCATCGTCGTCCTGTCTATGTAACACCGTGCGTTGTAGCAAAATTCGCCGACGAGATTGTAGCATCCACCCTCACCGGTGGTAGCGCTGCTCATCGCCAATAGTAGCAACGCCAACGCCCGACGCCTTCGTCGCCGGTGTGTCCCTGGCCCTTGCGCCCCCCGAGGAGAAGCTCAGTCGTCAGACGCCACAATAGGTAACTCCGGAGGTAGAGGACGCCATGGACTTCCCCGCCGCCATGGATGGCCGAGCTCCGCAGCACCACTGCAAACAGAGGTGGCTCATGGCGGAGGAGAGAGGTAGGGAGAGGGCGACATGAGGTAATTTGACGGCGGCCGGAGAGCCAACGACGGCGAGCCTGCAGAGGGCCGGCGGCAGCAGGCGAGAAGAGGCTGGCGAGATAATTTGATGGAAGGCGGAGGGCCACTAGCAGCGAGCGGGCAGAGGGCTAACGGCGGGCGGAGGTCCACTAGCAGCGAGCAGGAAGAGGGCTGACGGCGAAGGGACAGCGACGCGACCTCATCGGTCATCTAGCTGCCGAAGATGTCTATTTCGTGAGTGAATAGAAGGAAGGGGATGAGGTGTGTGGGGTCCACCACGATCTGCAGACGGGAGACGCGGTTCCGTTGCGGCGCGTGAGCGAGTTGACCCGGGGGATCGTTTCGTTCGATCCCCGGGTGATATGTATCGTTTTCCTTTTTCTACTTGGCCCGGTGGGTGCTACATGAAGAGAGATTGGACTTGATCCAAATTTAACAGTTTGTTTTGGTTGCCTATATCTAGTTTTTCTGCAATTTTGGTAAGTTGTTTGGTTGCCAAGATAACTGATTTTGTGTTGTTTAATGCAAATTTCTACATGTTTGGTTGCTTATGCCATAGTGATGTACTCATCACTTCTCAAAGTTGGTGATGTTACCACGTAACAACACATAGAGAGGAAACTAAACTAGCTGTTTCAAGCAAGCGACAATTTATACTCGCAGTACCAAATTACCACCCTAGCTACTAGCAAATATGAGTTCACAATAATGTTACCCAGCTACTAGTAAATGACAATTTACCATAATATTATATAGCTACTACGAATGAATGTTTTACACCCCACGTCAGGGGTTGTTCATGAAACACAAGGGCAACACTTCATCAAATAATGTAGTTTCCTCTTGTCGTCCACATGTCAAACGTCCACTGTTGTCTCCTGCTTTTCCAAGAAACACAATTGTTTTGGACAACACCATAGCCATCGTCTTCCGGCCCAGTGCGAGAAGCAAAGATGGAGACAACCAAACACGACTATAATAACTCGTGTGGCTTTGGCCGTCGCGTCGAGGCCTACTTGCGCGCCGCTAGGCTTCCGCCTGTCATCTCGGAAAAGATGACGCCGTACACCGTGTGTGTTTGTTCATTGTACTACTACGGTGCAAAATTGAATGTTTCTCCGGTGTGGGATCGAGCGAAAAACTGAATTTTTCCATCAGATCGGACCGGACATGTGAAACGTACATCCTAGGAAGCCAATCCTGTGGTGGGTTTCCTTTTCCTGTTCCCACATTCCAAAGGGCATATCGAAAACTGTTTCTATAAAAATCCGTCTCAAAATAGATATCTTAAATTTGTGTATAAATTTATCTAAATTTTGAAAAATTTAAAATATCTATTTTGAGACGGTGGAAGTACAAAAAAAACCTATGTTCAAAACGACATAGCTAGAGGTGGATGGGCGGGTGATGGTGTTAAAGGTGGAAACGGACCTTATGTTTGAAAGGATAAGGGACCTCGGGTCTATGAAACAAAACCATTAGTACTACTCCCTTTATTTAGAAATATAAGATATTTTAGATTTGTGAAGGAGATGTATTTAGACACCTTTTAGTGTATAGGTTTAAATAAATCTAAACACTAAATGGTGTCTAAATACATCTCATTTATAAACCTAAAACATCTTATATTTCCAAACGGAGGGAGTAGATTTTCACGAGTGCGGGCCATAGCAACAAGATTGCCATGGGCAGATGATTTGCCATCGGCAATGATTGTTTCTTCTGACTCTATTCTTCTTTGTGAGTGGTATTTCTACCGGGTTTACCTTAATTAAATAAGTTAAAGCACTTCTAATCTTTTTTGAAAAACCAAACATTTTGGTAACATACTAGCTTTGCGGTCAGAGGTTAGAGCAATGTCTAATGTCTTGACATTCCATAAGTGTGTACTACTACAAGAGTGGCGCTCTTATGTTCCTCTGTCTCCTTTCTGGCGGTCAGTGTGAGAAAGTTAGTCTAAGGATTGGTTAATACTATGGCGTCGCGAGTAGCTCCGTAAACGACTCTCGGACAGCTTCCCAAACGAACGTTGAAACAAGCCAGCATTGGAATTAAGTTGATCAAATGCAAAAAAAAAATGGTTAGTGAGGCCTCAGGACAAGAAGGTATAGAAGCTAGATTGTCTTATGTTAAACCCTCTTCTCCAAAAGAAAAAGAGATATCAAAGAAAAATCAAGGTTCCACTTCTAGTTGGAAAATAAAATTCAAGACGTCAACTCCAACTTTTTAATTACAAAATTTTCTACTGCGAAAAAATGGATCAAAATTGCGTTTTCCAAACTTTCGGTTGCAACCTTTCTATTATCAAAAACTTTCACGCTCCAAAAGTCAAAACTTCTCGCTTTTAACTTAAATATGTATCCTACAAACATGGATCAAAGACTCAGACTTGCAACTTTATTGGAACTTTCCGCTTCAAAAATGAAATCAAGCTCTCAGTTTCCAATGTTGGTCTCCATTGATCTGGTTTTTGTGTCGTGTTCTAAAAGGTTTTGCCGGCGAACTCTATAAGTGCTATCATGTCGTGAGTTTGCTGAAAGAATTGAATTCGGTCGTACACACCCATGTTTTACTCTGACCGTTTGGTTTCAGAGGGTGTGCTTCGAAGCTTTGTTGGTTGTTATTATTATGGGACATGTTCTCGTTCCATGGTGCTGGCGAAGAAAGTCATGGAGACCGAGATCTGAGGATAGACAATGGTAGTTCGAGTCTGGGTGGTGGTGAGGAATTGGCTATGTGACTTGTGAATTGGAGCAGTGACATGCAAGTGGGGGCGACTGCACAGAAGAGGTTCATGGTCCTACCTCTCAGGGTAAAAACCTAGGGTATGACCTTAATTGGTTGTGCATGGCAATGGTCTTGTTGAATGTATTGTTTTGAGAGCGCGGACTTCTTCAGAGTGAAAACCTAGATCTTTAATCGGACGATGACGGTGTTTGTGCATTGTTCCCTTCTTAGAGGCGTCGTTTTTAGAGAAGCTGGACTTCTGGTGCTGTCTTGGTGGTGGTAGTAGTGATGTTTCAATGAATGAGTCACTGTAGCGGGACTTTTATTTTTTGTAATTCTTCTTTTTTTTTTGGCCGTGTGCATCCGTATGGCCGCTAGGACAATGCGTTGTTATAGAGGTTGGGTATAATTGATATCATCTGATATCCATATTAATATATGCTCATTTCCAAAAAAAGTTTCTAACTTCTAAATTGCAAGGTTCTACTAGTATAAAATAAAATAAAACAAAACACTTAGGTTCGTACTTTCTTTGCAAGCTTCCTACAACAGGGACGATTAGAGCTCTCAACTTCCAATTCTCGTGCAGAAGCTTCCAACTAGATGGACCGGAGCTTCAGAGTTCAGACATAAAAATATGTGATGCTTCCAACAGAAAAAGAAGGAAGGTTGTATAAAAATGCGACTTGGGAGGTAGCAAGGGGCCCTCCAAATCAATAGAACTTTTTGGGTGTGTACGGTCATGGTGAGAGAGCGGGCGCTAGCACTCCACCTCAGGATCTCACGGGTAGGACAAGTATCAACATCAGCTAACCATCCAAACTTTGTCTCGGTTCATGAAGGGAGGTTGTATAGAAACTCGGAAGTTTATAACCTACGCGACCCAGATATACCCTAATATATATGTCCGGACTTCTATTCAACTAAAGAAACACGTATCAACTAGTAACTTTTTATTAAACTTGGAGAAATGCAAACATATTTCAGAACACATGTGCATCCTTTTGAAAACTTTCACTATGTAGTATTCTCTCTGTTCCACAATATAATCTTTTTTATAAGTTTTACGGTGGTTGGCTATTTTAGGAACCGTCCAACCAAACTAATTCAACGGTGGAAAAAAATAGGCAGTACTAGAGAGAAGTACTGGGAAGTACAGGAAATGCTGATTTATTTTATGTATTATAAAAGGGTGGATATGTCCCATGGCCCCACCTGTCATCCTCATATTTCATCCCCTGCACCTCATCTGACCGGCCGACCTGCCACAGCTTCCGCCACACCTTCTCCGCCGACCTGCACCATCAGCAGAGCTGCACCACCTCCCCACCTCCCTACTCCAGCGACGACCTCCTCCAGGCGCTCGAGCCCGAGCTCCATCTCCAGGGGTGCAGGTTTAGGTTCAGGTAGCAGCATGGCAATGGCTCATGTTTAGGTTCGGTGGCAGCAGGGTAATGGCGTATGTTCAGGTTTAGGCTAGCAGCTCCTTCCGGCGGGCTGGGGTGGCTTCCTGCAAGAGGCTAGCGGCGGAGTTCGGCGAGCCGGGGCTGCGATGACTGAATATGGAGTGCAGGGGCTGTTTTATGTGGCGCGTCCGGCAAGCGGCGTAGGGATGCACATAGACTTGGGACAATTGGGATAGGTGGGATACTACTTTTAGACTACTAGACTAACTCTAATTTAGGTAGAAGAAGTAGGATAAGCGGGATATGTCAAATCTAGTTTATTCCACTAGTCTCACTTAGTTTTGAGTTAGACTAGTAGTCTAAAAAATGGTATCCCATTTATTCCAATTGCCCTACTTCTACATCCCTAAAGCGGCGGCAGTACGTGGTGGCATGGAGCAGATGATCGCTGGGCGGAGCAAGATCATGTTCGCGGGCGGGCGTCGTGCAGGTTGGGACGGTTACCATAATAACCTTTGGTTTAGGCTAATCTGTAACCTGTAATTAACTTGTCACATCTCTCAGATCAGATGGTGTGGGTAGCTTGGTCGCGTGTGTGATCCACCGCGGGTTGCAAGGCGGAAGCAGAGTTTCTTCATGGAGACAATGGAGGCCGAGGCTACGAGCAGTGTGGATCAGTTGCGATGGCTCTAAAAAGTCAGCATATTATGGTTTCTTCATGGAGATAATGGAGGCTGAGGCTTTGATGAAAAAACTAGGCCAACCAGGATTCTAGGAACCTCCCAAGGTGAAAAAAAATCCATGGCTTTGTCACGCACTCGAGGATGGCGGCTTGGTCAACAATTTGCTCAAGTTCTTGGCTTCCCTAGTGATCTTGTGCATACCATGTCAAGTGGTTGCTCCCTGTCTTATTCTGTGACATGCAGCATTGTGTTGTGGGCTCTTCAAAAAGTTGTCAGTGGAGATTAAAATTGGTATTGAAATTAAGGATGTAGGTTCCGTTTGGCAGTCAGTATTTTCAAAACCATAGTATACCTAAACCGTAGTATTTTGATGCTCGGCAATGAAATACTGTAGTTTTGGAAAACCACATTTTTTCTGTTGTTTTACCAAAAATCCGAGGTGTTTGGAAATGTGCATGCTAGTATTTAGTTGCTCTGCTCTATGAGTATGTCACCGAGCATCTAATCTATCTGCTGCTAGCCTATGCAATTGGCCGAAGCAACAAACCACCGTACAAGCTAGCTTTTTGATTGATCTCAGGTTGGGTTAGCTAGTGATCCAAGAAAGCGACGGATTGCACCTCGCCAAATCACGGAAAAGATGGCAGAGTAGCCTGCAGTACCAGGGGAAAGAGATGGAAGAAGAAAGCATTTCTCAGTTTTTTTGAAAAAAGAGGTCCGAGGCTCTTTTCTGGATACAGCAAAAATACCACAGTATTGCCAATAATGCAGTATTTAAAACTGCAGTTTTCATTAGAGCCAAACACCTCAAAGTATCTAAAACTATGGTATTTTCAAAAACTGAAGTATCTATCAGATACTTAGAAAATAGTTAGCTACCAAACGGGGCCATAGATACCTCATATAGGATTTGAGTATGCAGATAAGGAAGTTTTATCTGCATATACCTTGCAACATACAATTCCTGGCGGCTGGTTACCAGCCTGCAAAGATTGATCGCCATAGGAGACCACAAGCCACAGGTTGTGTAGTCCAAACATTAATCCCCGACCAAAATTTGCTTAAATTTTGCTTAAACCAGGAAACTAAAACTGCAGGTGCAGCCCACAGGTAAGTCTCAAGGTCTGACATACACCAGCTAGATTTATGGAGCCACAACAAAGAGAAATTTGACAATAAATATGGCACAACCAGTACAAAGCAGCCCAACTAAAATTACAATATAATAAAATTAAGACATCTCCCTGAATCTTGCAATGGCCTTCTTCTGGATTATAGTTTTATAACTATCACCAGCTTGAGCCTCCAGCGATGGATCAGCTTTCTTCTGCTGACTACCAAGCCCAGCTCTCGAGTCCCCAGACTTGGCCTGCACCGGCTCCTTGATCCCACTACCGTTCTTTCCAAGACCCTGGGTATTTGCAAAGTAGTTGCAAGGGAAAAAATACCAATACATACTCACATCAGAATGAATGTACAGGTCACGCAGCTTCCATTCTGTAGGAAATACTGGCAAACTGATCCATCTGCAGTCAGATTAACTTTCTGCGCCTAACAGTTTATGCCCACTAAAAATATCAAGCTATGTACCCCTTCTGTCCCAAAAAGGATGTCGCGGATCAATTTTTCAGTGACTTCAGCAATTTGCCAATTAAGCAAAGAGATGCAAAAAAAATGAACCCAGGAGTTGAAAGTTGAAACCCCAAAATGGCAGGTGACAGCCCATAGAAACCCGAACAAACAATATTAAAGAAACAAAAACAAACATTCAAGGACTTCACACGAAAAAAGGTCATATGCAGCTGGTTTTTAAATAGCGACAGCAGAATAGTTCACAAAATACAGGAACAGCAACGGGGACACTTTGAACTTGTGATCAAATGCAGGAAGCAGGTGACGCTAATAAGTGAAGAAAATTGCAGCTAATTCATCCAAAGAGGATAAAAACTGAGAAATATGTTTGAGGTGAACATACCAGTCCTTCTTGCCAACCCATGTTGCGCAGAATACGGTTGCCCACATTGTTTTCATCGATTGCTCTATCAGCAGTGATCACCTCATAATTTTCAGTGTTGTCAATTTCACCAACAGAGCGTTCACCCACCCCCGGAGGAAATGGCATGGATCCCATCTCACTTGAACCCTTTCGTGACGGGTAGTCACCAGCTTAACAAGAAATTTCCAGAAAATTAATACAGATCTTGAACAAGTAAGATGGGAAACATTCCTATAATGCATAGTTGCATAGGATCAAGAAACACAAATTCCGGATAAGCAGTAGAGGCAACCAAATCCCCATTCACGCCAAGTTGGGCTTAGATTGATATACAAGACTGAATATACTGTCAGCAAAACTTGTAAATGAGATAATAAACTAAATAAAGCAAGGATGCTATCTCGAATTAGGCTAGGAAAAAAAGGCAATGTACAAGAAGTCATGGTAAGAAGTAAACGAAAGTGTGATCTTACCTGTATCCAGTCCATCATTGGGAAGCGATGAAGATAATCCATATAGACTTCGTCTCTCTGCAGCCCGATCTCTGTACTGGGATTGTCCTGGTGCCTCAGAAAACCGACGTTTAGCACTCCCAGAAACTCCAGACGAAGTGTATGATCCTAGAGAGGATAAATCTGTCTTGAAGGGTGCAGAAGCAGTATGCATCTCAGCATTTGTCATTATTTCACTTGTGTTTACGGTTATATTAGATGAATAATTGCTTCCGCCAACATCAGATGATGCATGATATGTGGTATCTGACTTGATTGCTCCTCTTCCAGAGCCTCTTATGACACCCATAATAGTAGTTCCTAAGCTATTACTAACAGGTCTAGGCTTTATGTCAGAATCCAGTATTTGAGAGCCTGCAGTTCCTCGGCCAAGAGAATTAGATCCAGCAACCAAGTTTATATCCCTAGAATTTCCAATATCAGACTTAGGCTTGGCTTTCAATGAGAATGCAGTCCCACTGGGTGAAATGTTCGATTTGTCAGCAATGGATCTGGTTGGTTCCTTATCATCAAAGGCAACATGTGCAGCCTGGCCTTCTTGATTCCTTTGCTTCCACATTGCTAGGACATTGTTCATCTTCTTCTTATTGGCTAAGAGACTAATTTTTGAAGCCAACTTTATCTCTTTTGCTTTCTCCTTTTCTTTCTTTTCAGCGGCTAGCGCAGCATTGGCCGCAGCTTGAACAGCCTCAGGCAATGAAGTTTTCTCACTTTGTTTAAACGTGGCTGCAGGCGCAGAAATCACCACCTTTTTACTTTCTGGGATCTTCACACTTTCATTGACTGTGTCCCCAGTTGCTTTACTGCTGTTGCTTTCGTTACACGGGACATACTGTTGACTTTTTTGGTCATATGAATACCAAACTCCGACATTACTGTCATAGTAAAGGCCTGAAAAGAACAATTTTAATAATTTAGTCATAAATGGAGCGCGTGTCAGAGGCAAATTATGTGTTTTGAGGTCTAAAACCACGATAGTAATAGCATATTTGCATACTTACCAGTATTTCCATCATAATAGAATCCAGAAGAAGAATCAAAGTAATAGCCTGACTTTTC
Source organism: Avena sativa (assembly GCA_916181665.1). Classification (NCBI taxonomy): domain Eukaryota; kingdom Viridiplantae; phylum Streptophyta; class Magnoliopsida; order Poales; family Poaceae; genus Avena; species Avena sativa. The sequence continues at coordinate 296,507,455 of OV702296.1, forward strand.
ATCCCAAACAAATCCTGACTGTGAAGCAGAATCATCTTTCTGAGATTCAGAATTGTTATTCGGTTTGTCCTCAGCATTGTACTCTTTTGGGGCCCAACCCACAGCATCATACTGATTGTAAAGGTAAATAAGGGAGTAAACAACGAGACAGTGTGTACAACCAGCAAAAATTATGCTCCAAAATAATAGATGCAGTTTCAGAATGTAAAATAACTCTTTAAAATTTAGTCTGCAAAATCATATTGGTTGTAATACCATCTTATATTATGGGATGAAGGTAGTAATAGCTAAACGTTTCTTAATTGACCACAAAGGAAAGACAACATCTAGCTGTAAGGTAGTATGGTTTTGCCTTATCAATTGTCACAGAAACTGTATTACTGTAACAGACCTGCTGGGCAAATGATGCGGCCTCGATGGCTGCTGCAGCAAGGTTGTTTGACTGTGAAGACCCCGATACAGGTCCATGTGTGCTTTTAGCATAGGCTACACGTAGTACCTGACCATTTTTCTCATGTCTAATCCCATTTGTAGCTTCAAGAGCTTTAGTAGCATCTTCAACCTAACACAAATGGTGTATAGTCAGTGTGAAGAACTGAAATAAGAGAAAACTAATCTTAGCTATCCAGTAGTACTTACCGAATGAAAATGGACGAATGCAAAACCTCTAGACACATGAGTAAATTTGTCCCGGACAAGCCGGATATCCTACAAAGAAATGAGTTAAATTGACATGTAACTCTGCACAAAGGAAACAATTAGTCACAAGAGTTAGCTTTTGCCCACCTTTATTGGTGCATGCTTAGCAAATTCATATCGAAGCATTTCCTCATCGGCATTTTCTTCCAGGCCTCGAACAACTAAAACATGAGTTGGGCCTGAAAATGACAGTATACAGTAAGGCAATGCAGTCTATATTTCACATAATTCCACAATCAAGGCACGAACTTGCCTAGTTCAGGTCCCCGTTTTCCAAATTGTTGAGTGGAAGATGCTGCATCAGCTGGTGGAGCATCGTCTGTACGTGGCTCATTGCACTATGAAATACAACAATTAGATATGAAATGAAAGCGAGAGCAACAAAAACGTTGCAAGTACACAAGTAGTTATAATGTTATATACAACAACTGCTATTTGTCAGCCTTTAGCCCGTTACCATGTATTAAGGCAGCATGTAACAGGAGTTTTTTCTCAAATTTTACTATGTTTCAAATTTTGACTTCATTGGTCCTATTCCCAGGTTTCAGAAACCAGAACTGCATTTTTAAGGCTATGTTTTCCCAGGTTCTTGGACTCTATTTCACCTTCTACTTTTTTTATAACCCCGTAAGACAACACCCTCAAGCATGCAAGCAGCGGTAAAAAAGTATGTTGTATAACTGTTGTCTAGTCTGAGCAACTGGATGGTCCAACTGAATTTGTTTCTTCCTTGAAAAGATAATTTCAGTTGGAGTGGACACGAGATAGCATTGCACAGTTGCACATACAGAACTGGATATTTAGATACCGCAATAGATTCCCTAAAAAAAGATACCGCAATAGATATGAACAGGACTCAGTAAAGTCCGAGTCATCCAACATCTAAGTGATGTAAGTATTCCCTCCGTCATATAATAAGTGACGCAGTTTTGTCCAGATACGCATGTATCTAGACACGTGGGAGTAGTATATTGTCCAGAAGCGAAAATATATGGAAATTCTTAATTGACCCTTCAAATGGAGATGTATACATCGACACCGAACTCTTGAAGCAAGTTCAAACCAGCCACAGATCATGGAACTACTACAGCACACCTATTTTGACTAGGTTTCGCAACTTATTCCTAACAAAAGATATGTGAAGATTAAATGGGAAAACCAGAAAAGGTGCAACTCCGCAAATAAACTCATGCTATAAGAGATACATTCCATTTGGAAAACTGGAAGGAAGTTTAACCCACAACAGTGACTGGGAAAGAATGGAGCAAACTAGATTGAGAATGCTAATGCAACTATCTGATAAATAACTGTCCCATAATAGTCCTCAACTAAATGAGACCAAAATATACCTGAAAACAGGAGGTTCTGCGGGCAAAATTCATACAGCCACAAATAGTACATATCCAATCACATGGTGCGGATATGGCCCTGCGACCATAGGTAGGCCTTGCAACATTTTCAAGAGAATCCCCACCAGTTGGTTTACTACTGCAGTGACGACAGTCAGCAAATTGTACAAACAATAGATGAAGAATATAACAATGAGCACAAAAGGACTAGATATTTGAATAAGAGAACATAACGACCCGACAAAGTCATTCCTGTACAAGTTAAAGTTAATTCTCTATTCAATTTCCTCATATGTCCCTTTCTGCAATAGTTATGATGTAAAAAATACATGATAAAAACAAAGACAATACATGAAATAAATTCTACTTTGTCATACTTTAATGCCATCAAATAAACTGTAAGTTACTATCCTGTTTGGTTTCACAGGCATCATATGCAATTTGGCTCAGTCATGATGGAGCAGGCAGAGTTTGTTTCAAAGGACAGTAAACACAAAAATACAAGGTTGAGCCATCTGACAGTTTGACATATCAAGGCAACCTCCAGTGAGAATTACTAATATGATGATGATTGCGGGACAAAAGAAGATCGGTGATTCCACAACCATGGATTCTTAGGGACTACAAGTAAGCAACATGGTGTCCATACTAATTGATTCTACCAGTGTACAATCTTTGATATTCTTACACTTATAAATTAATTGTATTAAAGATAATTAAACAAATTGCTCAACAGTGCAACTCTGAAGCTATGATCAAGAACATTTTTTCACATGGATAATTTGTAACACATCTTAAAAGAGGATACATACCTGTACTCGAAAAATATCTGCCTACCATCAATTAGAAGGCCATTGTCTCCAGTACCTTCCATCATTTTGCGGGCAGCTTCCTATGGGAGCACACAAAACTTTGTGAGCGTAACAGCAAATGACAGTCTAGCCGGTAATGTACAACTCAGATCACATGTATGGTTAGTACCACAGTAGGGAAGTCAATAAAAGCAAATCCCCTAGACACGCCAGAGGGTCGTTCCTTGATCACGCGCACACTACGAAGAGGGCCCCACTCAGCCTAAAAGAGACCAGACCCAAATGATTAAAATGAACGAGACAATACACTTCCAACCAGTTTAACAGTTTATGACGAGGAACTTGTACAAGAGTCTGATATAGGTCATCTTCATTGGTCTTCTGGGACAGACCCTTAAGAACAACCGTCGCAGATGGTGCCTGCAATTATAGATGCAACCTTAATTAGCTTTGTGTTGAAAATACGGAAGAAAAATAATAGTCTGTCCTCACCACTAAATCATCATGCCTTCTTTCATCCCAGTCCTGTTCTCTTCTTCTGTCGAAGCGATTATCATCATAAAAGACATCTCTTTGGCTCCGACTATGACTTTTGCCACGCGGCGACCTTGATCTTGACCGAGATCTTGATCGGTTATCACGCCCACGTGACCGAGAACGGCTATGACGAGCATATGGGCTATCATGTCTTTCATGGCTTAACCCCTTTCTTTCGCGGTCATGCTCAAACGAATCATGCCTTCTCCAGCTACTCTCTCTCCTGCCCCTCTCATAGTCCGAATCACAGCTGTGACGTCCGTATTGATGATCTCTTTCAAAGCTGTCCTCTCTGCTTTGGTAGCGGTCCTCAAACTCAGCACCGAACTCCCCTCGGTCTCTACTTCCAATCCTTTTGTTCCTATCAACATGAAAATAATGATAACTACCAGATTAACAGTCATTCCCAGCAACATGATAGTCTTTACTCCTATAGAAATCAAATTCATGATATTTTCCATCATTGCAGAAATCAGAGGCGTGCCTTCTGTAATCTTTGTCAGTTGCAAATTCCTCGTCAAAATTTCTTCGAGGCTGAGACCACATTGTGCCAGCAGAGGGTGGTGGTGGATACATATTTCTATCATGTATATCTTGACCAAATGCACCCCTTCGATCACTAGGAAATCCTTCATCAACATATCTCCTACCACTGTAGGATCCACCAGCCCTGCAAATTGAGTTAGCAGTAGAAAACTAGAAATATGGTAATATGGCAAAGCTCTTTAAAGCGAAAATGCATGTCAAACATAAATGGACAACCATTGCAGCTACTTTAATAAGAATATAAGCAAACTCAGGTGTAGAAATAGAAATAGATATAAAATAAATAGCACTTATGGTGAATACTGAATACAGACATTTTAACAGGAAATAATTGAGTTACCTAAAGTCTGGCTCATTAATGACACCATACCCATCAGGTGCCTGTAGATTCAACAGAATAAGTTGAGTCAGCAACAAAGTCTACGGAACAGGCAGGTAAATCCATTCCATTTAAGCAACGGCCGCTTCTTGAATTCGTTTACAACATAACGCTTGTTACACAGAAGCCAATCACATGGCCAATAGATCTGCTATCTTCACCATCCTTGGTAGTTAATAAAGGAAAGGCTGCAATTACACTGTTGTTCTCCCATCCATGATGTGGGGCATAACGCCCACGGTCCATTTCTCTTGGTGATCCTTCAAATTTTGGGGCGTAGATATTTTTGGGGGTATTCTGTAAGAGAAGCATAAGACAATACAGTTAAGTGCCAACAAGGAAACCACCATAACACACCTCACTAGATCTTTGGAACGAACCAAAAGTGCTAAAATCATCTAAGGTTCAAGCTGTTAAATCAATCCAGGAGCATTTATTGCTGGTAGATAAGCCCATTCCTCAAACTACTTATTGCGCAAGATTTTGTATGGATTTATACCATATACAGGCCTGCCGTGAATGCAGGAATTATGCACGAAACGGAACAATTTGTCCAGAATTCATGGGATTCCTACATTCCAAATGGGGCCAGTGCATATGTGGAGAAAAAACAAATCGATATGCATCTTGCAAATAGAGAGCAGGAATTCAGCAGCATGACTACAACAGCAGCAAGTTCCACTGAGACCAATGCAATTGAGGCAGCGTGTATGAACTGAATAGAGAGCAATTCTCTTGCATCCTGTACTTTGTGAGAAACTATCTCCCGGGTAGTAACATATGCGCAAACACAGAGTGCTCAGTCATAGAAATAACACCGCAAACATTTGAGCTTTGTATACACAGCATAAATTTCTCCAATTACAAGACCATACACTTACCCAATTAACGGCATATTAGAAGACTCCATAGTACAACAAAACGTTGCAGTGACTGGTTGAAAAATTACCTTGCGGACAGGGAGGAGGAGACGAGCTCGTGCGTGCGGACCAGCAGCCGTAGGCAGGTTGGTGTGCGAGGCGATGGGATCAGCAGCCTGGAATCGTGGTGGACCACGGACCCGTAGTCGGAGCAGAGAGCCGGGGAGGATGTAAACCACGGGACGGCGGCGTCAAGGCGGATAACGGGGATGCGAGCCGGAACACCGGATCTTCGCAGTCGGGGCGGCCAGACGGGAGGCCGGATCGAAGCGGGTGGGGGAAGAAGGAGATGAGGTTGAAGGGGACTGGGCGGTGTTGTTGGCGGCGACGAAACCCTAGGAGAGAGGAGTCTCGTGGGAAGAGGAGACGTGACAGAGCGAACAGAGGCGAGCCGCGGCTCGGGATTCACGCCGAAGGGGACGGGTCTGGAGGTGCCCGTGGCGGTTGGACCATAAAAATCCCGACCGACAAGTTCGAGGGAATACATCGAAGAAGGGGAGTTCGACCGCAATACCGGGAGAACGAGTCCGAAGCAATGGCCGCGATAGTTAACCGACGATTCCAATACGACACGTCGGATCGAACCAACCATCGGAGACATCCTAGTGCAGCAGACCGTCAGATCCTGAATCGTACAGATATTGGACAGTATTTCGTGAAGTAGTTCCGTTGAGTATTTCATGTTGCTTCAATGCTAGTTGATTTACTTTGAAGAATTTTTTATAATCTTCTATTCGCTCTTAATTAATTAACCTACTTATATCTTTCACATTTTAACTCATTTTATTTTGCCTTTGTTATTTGTCAACATTTTGGTATCGTCTAGAATATCAAGTGGTTTTTTGTTTTATCTACACGTTTGCTTGACGGGTAGAGACGCACTACCTCAGCCTGGTCATATTGGATGGTAACTTAGAGTAGTAAAACATGTATATAGTGTCATAAGTGTAATAATATAGAAATGAGTATTATATAGACTCATTTTATATTGGAAAGTGTGTATGTTACTCAATTTTCTTTTCTCTTTATTAATTGTTTGTCACATCATCTTTTTAGTCTATATGGTATTTATGTTACTTCCACTATGACTAGCTTCATTGATGTGTTCAATGTAACCTTAAGTATAAATACATGTCGGAAGACACAACTACCATTAGGTGAATACGTGGGCAGGAAGGTTGACGGACAAAGCACAAAACTACTTTGTTTCCGACGAATATGAAGGATTCGGCCTCATAAACACGGGGCATGTCATTGTGCAACAACAACGACTTGAAGATGGTGTCGAGCCCCTAACTCTAGCCTCATCGTTTAAATTACATTGTAGTACTTGACAAATTTAAAATGAAACTACAAATTTGAGTGTTTGTAAAATTTAAAAACACGTGAGAGAGCCACCGTGGGCAGCCCCTGCAATTCCTATCGGCCCAAGGTCCGGACATAATCCATGGGCGTCAATGGAGATGCTCTAAGGGCATCTCCGGCGGCATGACCAATCCGGTCCGAGCTGGTTTGAATCTGTCCGCGCGGATAGAAAGACAGGCCGTGCACGCTCTACTGACATGACCTAAACGTATCGACATGTCCGACGCGACCCATCCGTTCACCAAATTTGGGGCACGAATATGTCGGGTCAGACGCGTAGCAGAACATGTGTGTCCTCTCTCGCCCGGATCGGGCACGTCTGGAAGCAGCCCAACGGTCTCCTCGTGCCTAAAGCATGCAATGGCTGTTGGTCGCTAGACGCTTGCATTTATAAGGTTGGTCGAAGCCAGTAGCCATGACCTTCAATGTCGGCATGTAATCATGCACAAGCATTTATGCCGATGCCGTTGGAGCCTGCGCGGACATTGATGGTTAGGGCTTCTTATACTAGCCATGCGACCGTCTCTCCCTGCACACCATCGCCTATACTATTGCCCTTCTAGCCAAGCCCTCCCCTCTCGCCCTAGGCAACGCCATGAAGATGTCGTTGTGGCTAAAGAAGACCGCCAACGACCACGAGGCAGGCTCGTCCTTGGGTCATCGCTGACCTGGGCGGTCGCCAACGTCGCTGCCTTCACCATGCGCTGGAGAAGCTCTGGTGAGACGTCGTCATAATCTGCACCGCCTCCATAGACGATATATTTCATGGGCCCGGTGGCAGTTGTACCCGTGGCACGGCTCGAACGATAAAAACGTGGGTAATTTGTTTATCCTTCATGCAATGTTGTTTATCTAAGGAGAGCACCTTTAGTGAACTATGGACCCCGGTCTAATCTTACCATTGATACATCTTCCATTGTTACTTATTTACTTGTTGTAAGCCATTACCTTCTACACCATACGTTTAATCATTTGTTACAGCAAACCAGTGAACTTGATAACCTCACTGATTCGTTGGGGCAAAGTCTTGAGTTTGTGTTGTGCAGGTCTCCGCATTTCTTGCAACACCTATGTGACGTTTCTTTCCTCCTTCTGATTCGATAACCTCGGTCTCTACTGAGGAAAGACTTGCTGTTGTGCTCATCACACCTTACTTTTGGGGTTCCCAACAAAGTCCTCTCTGTCAGGCAACAAGTTTTCTACGTCGGAAACGTATCTATAATTTTTTATGCTCCATGCTTGTTTAGTATCTACTTTGCTTTGCTTTGTCTACACTTGATTTGTTTTTACATGTTTTCTGGTACTACAGTGCCAGTTGCCTGTTTTTTGGTACTACAGTGCCAGTTGCCTGTTTTCTGCTGTTTTTGGTTTCAGAAAAGTTAGTATAGAAATATTCTCGGAATTGGATGGGACAAACGTCAAAGTCAATAACTTTCCGTGGGGAACAAGAAGTCCAGAAGGGAGAAGGAGAAGCGGGCCAGGGCAGCCATACCCCCCCTAGGCGTGGGTGGGCCCTGCCCCGCGCCTGAAGGGGTGTGGCCCCTCTGGCCGCCTCCTCGGTCTCCTCCTTCGCCTATAAGAAGCCCCCGATGCAGAAACCCTAAGTACCCGATCAAATCTCCACGAAACCGTCTGTAGCCGCTGCCACCATCGTCCCTAGATCGCGGAGGATTTGAAGTTCTTCCCAGCACCCTGCCAGAGGGGAGATCATCCCGGAGGACGGTGCTGGAAAATAGTCTTGATGACCCACAAGTGTAGGGTGCCAGTAGCTCCTCCGGCATCTTAACATCGATAGGGTGCCAGTGCCTCCTCCGCCAGCTAACAGGACGGTGCTGGAAACAGAGATGTGTCGCCGCGTTGCGTTGTTCGTGTCGGTGTTGTGGCATGAACGCGCCTATCACCGGAAGGACTTTTGGATGAAGTTCCTCGCCTGGGAGCACGATGCGCGGCGGGTGAGCTCAGCAAGTTCCAGCCAGGTGATGAGTCCAAAATTGATGCATATTTAAGTATATAAATTATTCATATTATCACTCATTACCAACTAGAGGGGACCATCAAGCTCACTACGACGATGGCGACGCACTAGGCAGGGTTGTTACCTCCACCGGCGCTGCCACTGCACGCCCCACCGCATGTTGCGTGGACTAAGCAGGAGGTTCCATCGCCGCCAGCTCCACCAACGTGGCTGCAACAGGGCCCCTAGACGAAGACAAAAGATAGTTTATTTGTTCGGCAATCGACTCAAGTCAGCATGTTTGAAACTCCAAATACAAAAATGAAAATATGTGTATAATGGGGAGGATTCCTTTAGAGTTTATTCATAAGATGATCGAGAGATCGTACAAAAGTGGATAAAGGATAATCTCGGTGGGTTTATAGTGTTACCCGACGAGAGATGAATCTAGGGTTTATGACTAGGGATAACTAAGACTTAGGCGATTATGGTATGTCCTCTTTAGGTGAATGTCTTCAGGTACTTATAGGCATCGATATTGTCAGAGTTTTCCTTAGTCATGACAGATCTTCATCTTCTTGCACATCACGTTTGACGAGGTTTCGACTCGTCAATGCCCATTGTTATGGACTTGGGTTTTGGAGAAGATGGGGATGTTGGAGATCGCAGAACGGTTAACACACAAGCAACACGGGGACACGAGGTTTACCCAGGTTCAGGCCCCCGGAGGAAAAACCCTACTCCTGCTTGTCTGCTCTTGATTACAGCGGAACCGAAGGTTACAGGGGTGCGCAGATGCAATCTGATGTGAGGTGCGTATGAGGTGAGTTGAGGCCCTTCTCGCCGTGCCCTCCTAGCCTTTATATAGATAGGCAGGTCCCGGGTGTAGGTCGAGTCGGTTACAAATTAGGGTTTGCCCCTTTGAAATTCTATCTACTCTAGTCTTGTTCTCCAAGAATCCGAAGGCGTCATGGGCTTGGGCCACCCAAAATCTCCATAGGCCGTGTATCTTGTCATGGGCCTTCCTTTGGGCTGGACCAGGTATGCTAACGTTGTGTACCCGTGGGGTATAACCATGTCAGTAGCCCCCGAGTGTTCATTCAAAACGTAGATTCAACTGAGGACTCTTCAATCTTTTGGGTGCAGTTGGACATGTTTGTAAGAGAAAATAATTTAGTTCGTAGGGATTGTTGATGCGTGTGCCTAACTCTCCTGACTGATCAGGGCCAGTTAACTGTCATAGAACAAAACAATACGATCTTCTTCAGACTCGAGTCCCCGGACTCGAATCTAGAATGAATGTTGGTGTAATTCGACTCAAGCCGTTGAGGTCTTATAGGAGTCGAATCCCGGTGATTTTCAAGTGATGTACCCAACGCGTCCATTAGGATTTTTCATCGCACTTGTTAACACGGTTTTTTACTGGCAGAGCGCAGTCAGGTGTGTTACCAGGCCATCACATGGTATCTGTAGGTCTTATCATTGCGTCGCAGACGCAGCATTCGAAATTTTATCATCGCGAAGGTGTTTCGGGTGGCCAAGGAGATTGCTTCTCACTTAGCTTTGGTTTGGGAAAAGTTTCCAAAAAGATTTTTGTCGTATTTGATCAGAAGGATCGCAGTCGAAGAAATCATAAGGTGCGCGGCCAGCGCTCACTATGGGAGTAGCCCCCGAGTGTCTGTTCGAGTCGCAAACTCGAGCAGAGACTTTAGTTCAGTTATTTTTAACTTTAGGTCCGAAGGACACAATTTTTTCGGATGCTTGAACAATCCTCCCTATGGGAGTAGCCCCTGAGTCCTTAGTGGAGTCGTAGACTCGACGTGGGACTCGAAGATAGTTGAGAGGTGCAGTACCTTAATCATGTCTCGGGTGCACGGCCAACGCTCCTAATAGGAGTAGCCCCTGAGATTCGAATAAGTACTTGATTTATCAGCCAAAGATTTCCAGCCGTTACTAGATTGGTTTTGATGACGTCAGTGCTGACGATCGGTGACCTCAATCGTCTACGGCGCCTGAGATGACGTGACAGGACGAACGTAGGTCCCACTGTCTGACTTGGAGTTGACTAGTCATGCGCGACGTGGTGAGAATTGTGGTGTCTCCTCGGTTTTCGTGCGTAGTGGACGGCGTGCTGGCGACAGTTTGTTGATGTGCTGACGCGTGTAGGGTTAGATCTTGCTTGCGCGCTAGGGCTTCTGGATCGACGACTTATGTTCATCGTCTTCGTCTTTTAATACCGTAGGTAAACAGTGATTCTGTTTTACCCCTTGCCATTGGATTTCTCGCCATTGCCTCCATTTTCACAAGCACTGCCTCTCTCGCTGTGCGCACTGGAAGTTCTCCGGTCGTTTCCTTCTTCCTTTCTCCGCGCTCACCGCCGCACTCGTCGTCGTGCGATGGGCAAATCGAGGAAGGGCGCTGCTAGAGTTGGCTCGAGCGTCGCCGCCGGTGGCAAGAAAGGTGCTGATGCCACTCGTACCACCAACGGTGGGTGGAGGCGCACGGATGTGTGCGAGATTGATCTGCGCAAGCTGCGCGATGCGGGTTTGATCCCGTAGGACAAGGAGGACGTCTGGATTCCTGGAGATGAGGTAATCCCTCGCCCACCCGTAGGGTTTCAGGTGATGTTCGTTGCCTTCGTCCTTTGCGGCCTCTCTCTTCCTGCCCATGATTTCCTTCATGGACTCCTTTTTTTCTATAGGATTCAGATACACCATCTGTCTCCCAACTCTCTTCTCCATGTTGCCTGCTTCATAACCCTTTGCGAGTGCTAGCTCGGCATCGAGCCACACTTTGGCCTCTTTCGGAAGCTCTATTCCGTGAAGAGGCAGTCCGGCACCGGCGGAATCTATCCGCTTGGCGGCTATATCATCTATGTCCGTCCTTTCGTCCAATTCTTCTCCTTTTCTATTTGCGAGTTCGTCCAACATTTGCGCTGGAAGTGGTTTTACATCCGCGATGCTAAGCTGGATGGTCAACAATATGGGCTTGCCCCTTCGACTCCAAGCAGGAGATCTTCCCGAAGAGATCGTGGAAGAACCACATCTTGGAGGGTGAAACTATGGAGGTGGAGAGGCTCTACGAATGGGTGGAGGCTCTTCACCTGGTGTCGGGCAAGGAGGTCAATAGTGTCGACATCATCCGCACCTTCCTCAAGCGCCGGGTGCAGCCGCTTTAGGCAAGGGCGCACCCGATGTTCCTCTACGCCGGCCCCAACGACCCGACGAGGGTTTCATCCAAAGAGTTATCTTCGGGTGACCTTGATAGGGCCCTTCGCCCCTTGCTGAAGTTCAAGGCTGATGAGGACCTTCCGGGGAAGTTGTTGACTCCCCCTCTTAGCATCGATAAAGGAGTTTCTCACGTGATGCATGTTCGGGCGCGTAGCGCGTTTGCGAGTGTTTGATTTTTACTGTAGTTTATTATGTTCTTTCTCTTTTCCTTTTGCTTTGCAGCGCCTCCAGGTCACGGGGTCCATGCATCCTCTGCCTGAGAAATTTAGGGAGTTGCCGGACAATGAGGAGGTGGACTCTGAATCTGAGCTTCCTCCAGCTCAGTTGCCAACTGCGGATGCTCCGGAGGCGAATGAAGGGCAAACCCGAAAGTGCTCGCGGAGCGAATCTTCGGATGCTTCTACACCGCTAACTCTGAGGGGTCCGTCCTTCCTCGAGTGTCATGTAGAGGATGATGGTGCTTCTTCCACACCGCTCCCGGTTGTGCTACTTCGGGCAATGGCATCACAGTCGCCGGCCAAGAAGAAGAAGAAGAAGAAGAAAAAGAAGAAGGAGAAGGCACCATCTATTTTCAACTTGTCGGATATTGACTCGTAAGTTTCTTCACCTAAATTATTTACTGCTACCTGTAGGTTGTTGTTTGATCAAGTTTTTCTTGCAGCCACTCCTCGGAGGGTTCTCTTAGTGAGGGCACTCAAGAGGCCGTAGGGGAGTCGAAGCCGACAGCTCCTCCCTCTCAGGTGGTGGCCAACTCTGAGGATGGTGAGCCGAACCTCTCCAAGCGGGAGGCTCGGGTAGTTGTTACTCAGAAGAACGCACGCGGAACTTTGGAGTCCCTGCCTGAACATGTAAGTAGCTTGCACCTTAATCTTGTGGGGGAGCCCCATAACCCTTTTTCGGATGACCTATTGGTCGATTTTGCTCTTGTGGGCTAGCCCCCGAGCCATTTCTAATGGTTCTGTTTGCATCCCTTCGTGCACAGCGCTAACCTGCTCATCCAGTAGCCTCTGGCGCTAGAAGCCAGCATGCATCAGCTTCGAGGTACGCACTTTGCTCATTCTCGTTTTTACTTTGTTCTTCACATGGATCATGCTTGTGTTGCTTACGTGTGTCTTGATATTTTGCAGATGAAAACAATGTTGCTCTCCGACGCCTTGACGCTCTCGAAAAGAGCCTTGGTCGAGCGGGGAAGCAGGTTGCGGATGCTGCGGAGGCGAAGGAGCGCCTGTAGAAGGAGGTTGTTGATGTTGCCGAGGCCAGGGAGCGCCTACAGAGGGAGGCTTCCGATCGCGAGAAGCAACTCGCTTCTGCGGCAGCTGCTCGCGAGAAGGAGATGGCCGATAGGCTTATGGCTGCAGCCAAAGCCTTCTCCGGTAAGTTTCCTTTAACTTCTTTTGCATCTTTTCAACTGAATCTCTCCTTGTTCTTATTCGAGTGCCTTTTATTTTTTGATTCAGATGCTTCAGGCATCACGTTTGATTGTGGTGCCCTGGAGCATGGAGATGCTCTAGATGATGCCACCGTAGCGGTCGAAGATCGCTGCATTACTGCTGCTGGCGAAGGCCAAGGAAGTTCTCCGGCGCTTCTATAGGGAGGTCGTCCCCAAGGGCGCTGCTCTTGAGGATGTCGACACTCTGGCGGATGCTCTATTGGAGGACGCTCCGGCAGCCTACAAGCGCAAGCAGAAGGGCATCGACGCCTCCATGGGGTTGGCGATGGCGATGGCGTCCGGAGCGGAGTTGGACCTGCACACATAACTTCCCAGATGTCGACGACTGCGGATGGATCAGAGGTAGCATTCGCCCTCTTCGCCTCTCGCTGTAAGTGTTGGAGATATGACCAAGAGGCAATAATAAAGTGGTTATTATCATATCTTCATACTTATGATAAATGTTTACATAACATGCTATAATTGTATTAACCGGAAACATTAATACTTGTGTGATTTGTAAACATAAAAGAGTCCCTAGTAAAGCCTCTTGTTAAACTAGCTTGTTGGTTAATATATGATCATGGTTTCCTGATCATGAACATAGAGATGTTATTAACAACAGGGTCATATCATTAGGAAAATGATGTGATGGGCATACTCCTATAGTTAAGCATAGCATAAAGATCAAGTCATTTAATATAGTTCATTTGCTATAAGCTTTCTGATACATAGTAACCTAATTCCTTCGACCATGAGATCATGTTAATCACCATCACCGGAAGGATGCTTTGATGACATCAAACACCACACCGTAACAGGGTGGCTCTAAAGGTGGCATTGAGTATTCGGAAAGTATGGGTTGAGGCACATGGATCAAGAGTGGGATTTGTCCATCCATATGACGGATAGATATACTCTGGGCCCTCTCGGTGGAATGTCATCCAATTAGCTTGCAAGCATGTGACTGGCTCACAAGGGATCACATATCACGGGAACGAGAAAAGAGTACTTATCGGTAACGAAGTTGAACTAGGTATGCAGAGATACCGACGATCAAAACCTCGGATAAGTAAATTATCATGAGACAAAGGGAAATTGGTATCATATGTAAGTGGTTCATTCGATCACAAAGTAATCGTAGAAATATGTTGGAGCCATATGAATTTCCAGATTCCTCTATTGGTTATTGATCGAAGAAGTGTCTCGATTATGTCCGCATAATTCACGAACCGTAGAGAGACACACTTAAGTATTCGATGTTGTTGAGTAGTTATGGAATGATGAGTAAGAGACCCAATGTTGTTTGGAGTCTCGGATGGGATCCGGGATATCACGAGGAGATCCGGAATGGTCCGGAGAATAAGATTCATATAAGGAAAGTCCTATTTCAGAGTTGGGGAATGATTCCGGTGTTTTCATCGGGAATGTTCTAGAAGGTTTCGGAAGGTTCGACACTCCGGAGGGGAAGGGTACATGAATGTATCATAACAAGTTGGAATGGTTGCATCATGTACTAGGTGTCATCTCTGAGCAAAATAAAGGGATAAATCAAATCCTAGTTTGAAAAGTCAAACGCCAATTTGAAAAGTCAAACGGCAAGTTTGCTTGGTGGAGGGAGAGTAGGAAACCTACTTGGGAAGGAAGTCATCTTCCCTCCACCGCCGGCCAAGGAGGAGGAGTTGGAGGAGGACTCCCTCCTCCCAACTGCGCCTCCCTCCCACCTATAAAAGAAGGGGCAGGGGTGCCCCTCTTCGCTACACCTCTCACACCCCAAACCCTAGCCCCAAGTCGCCGGCCACCTCCAGTGCAGCCGCCGCCTAGGGCATCCTATAAGTCGCCGAGTTAGGGTTTCCCCAAACCCTAGCCGCCGGCCAAGCTCTCCCCTTGGTGCCTCTAAACCCTAGATCGACAAGGCCCTCTCTCATACTCCACCATACTCGCTCCGGCTTAAGGCGAAGCCCTGCGAGATCTCCCCTCTACTTCCGGTACCACGCCGTCATGCTGCCTGAATCACGAGGAGAGTGCTAGAGCCTCTGCTGCCTGCTGGAACAAGGGATAGGAAGGTCTTCATCGAGTACCGAACATGTGACCGACTGCGGAAGCGCTGCCGGAACGCTGCGCCGGAAGGATCATCTACGCAATCTTGAGATTGGAAGTGTACGACTACACCGCTTTGGATCTTCGAGGGTTAGTATTCTATCGACTCGTTGCTACAATCTAGTAGATAGATCTTGGCTTGATCATAGATTAGATCTTGATTGTCTGTTCATGCGGTAGAATTTTTTTGTTTTCCATGCTACGAACCCCTACAGTGGTATCAGAGCCGTGTCTATATGTAGATCTGTTGCACGAGTAGAACACACTGGTCATTGTGGGCGGTGGTGCTTTTATTATTAATTGCTTCTTGTGTACTTTGCATCTTGCGGTATGATGGGATGAAGCGGCCCGGGCTAACCTTACATGACATCGTTCATGAGACTTGCTCCACGCTGAACATGCAACTTGTATTGCATAAGTGGCTTTGCGGGTGTCTATCTCTCCCATTATAGTATAGATCCAATTTACAACGGGCACTTGATAGTTCTAGCATCAACGTTGTGGTTCTTGTTCGTAAGTTAGAGCGACACTTTTGAAAGCCCCAAACCACGTAAAATATGCAAAGAAAATTAGAGGCGTCTAACTTTGTTTTGCAGGGGTGTGCTGTGATGTGATATGGCCATGATTGTGATTATATTTGATGTATGCAATGTTCCTTATTGTAAGTTGGCAACTGGCAGGAGCCATATGGTTGTCTTTAATTTCTGTTAAGACCCGCGTGTCTATTCAAAGTAGTTGTAATAGTTGAAGCTGGTGGACGACAACCATGGAGCAGCGTCATTGACCTTGATGTAATGCCGGTGATGATGGAGATCATGTTCGTGCTTGAAGATGGAGATCGGAAGCACAAAAAAGAAATGCCATATCATATCACATATTATGAATTGCATGTGATGTTAATCCTTTTATGCATCTTGTATTGCTTAGTTCACGACGGTAGCATTATAAGATGATCCGTCAAGCACACAATTTCAAGTTTTAAAGTGTTCATCCTTAGTAAGCACCGTTGCTAAAGCTCGTTGTTTCGAAGCACCACGTGATGATCGGGTGTGTTAGATTCTGCGAGTGTATACAACATGAGCAAGCCAGATTTGCTCATGCGGAAGCTAAGGTTTGATCATGACGAGCCTAGCATGTACAGACATGGTCTCGGAACACGGATCACCGAAAGGTAAAGCATGATCATATAGTAGATATGATGAACATGTTGATTGTTCGCCATTGAAGCTACATCAACTCTCGTGATGATCGGTTTTGATGTGGTGGATTTGGTTCGTGTGATCACTAAAACAATGTGAGGGATATTGTTTTGAGTAGGAGTTCAACGGCAATATGATTAAAAGTTGAACACTATTTATCATAAATTAAATCAAAGTGAATTTGCATAGTTGTTGTAGTCATTGGCATCCGTTTACCACCTTGCACTTAGTTTTAATTGAGATGACAGAACTATAGAATTCTGGTTAGTTACTTTATGAACTGGTATCGTATTGTTTTGAAGTGTTAATCTAAAGTTTAAAAGTCCTATTGCAAACTTTCAGTAAGTTCCGGTTACTCCGTGAAATTTAATAGTTGGTATTAAATCAAGAGTAACAATTCCAGTGTTAGTATATAAGTATCATGTTTATCTTCATGATTCTTGATATTCAAAGGATTGTCTTAATATCAAGGTTATCTCGGATCTGAAAGAGTTGTTTTAGAAACCATGATGTGTGGAAGATATTGTGATATCTGAAACGAAGTTTTGGTCGCAACATGATAGAGTATAATATGGCAAAAGTCATGTTCTCATATTTGATGAGAATTTGCAAAAGGTTGGAGACACTAGTTGTCCTAAACCTCCAAAAGGTTTTGGAAAGCAACATTATACTCATGATTCACCGTTATAAGCTAAAAGTAGCTTGATCATGGATGATTCCATGATAAGGGTGAATATTTTATGTAGGTAAAATGTTTACTACACCAAGAGAATACTAAAGAAAGGAATTTGAAAGAACACCAAACATTTGATGATGGTGAACTACTTCAAAGTGCAAGTCCAAAGACATTGGTATTTTACTATACATGCTTTGGACTATGTGTCATGTATATGGCTCCACTATTGATGTTGATAGATTCTTTCAAACAGAAAAGGAAATACTGAAAGAGAATCTCATAAATATATGGCAGAAAAGAAAAGACTAGAATTGTTCAGCTTAAGTATATAGATGATACACATATGGCTATATTTTTTGCTTGTTAAACAATGTGGTTCTTAAGTATTTGATACTAAATTTTTTGGTGTGAATCGTCATACGAAAAAACACAATTCATGAACTACAATGGCCTAAGTAACTAGCAAAAGAATATGTGATGATGTTCATCGAGAACAAATAAAGGGTTATTGTGCTGCTTGTTAAACATCAAAGCTTGCCTTCAAGATTTGTTTTATCAGGCATTATGAGAACAAAAGGGTTGTTCAAATAATTGCCGTAATCCATAAAAGATGGATGATTCACAAATGTCATTGGAGAAATCACATCCATAAAACTAGTGCTAAAAAATGTCGAAAGACAAATTGATTGAAAGATCATTTAGGAAGTGTCATTGCCGTTTAAATTATATTGGAAAGAAAACATGAAGAAACTCCATGTGGATGGAATTTTGGAGTCTTTTGATTTTTGATCAAATGATGCTTGTGAAACTTTCCTAGAGATAATTAAAACTTCGTTCATAGGCCAAAAGGGAACGAATGACTAGCTTATTGGAACTTGTACATATTGTTGTATGAAGTCCATTATGTGTAGTCAAGAGCCATGGATTTCAACTTCATATGCTTTCTCCGAAAATTTGAGTGAATATATACTTAATAAGGATGAAGTATGAAACATATGAAAAGTTCAAAGGTTTTCAAGATGAAGTGCAAAATCATTGTAACAAGAATATAAATAGTTTATGATAAGATCATAAAGGAAGATATCTGAGTTACAAGTTTAGCATAATACCTAAGATTTAAGAAATTGTTCCGTGGATTTGCATTTCCCAAAACACTATAAGAGTATGGAGCGTTCGAGATATGTAATTAAACCTTGTTTGACATGGTAAGATCAAAGGTGTAATTCATAAAAATGTCATTATATTTTAAAGATTAAAAGCGTTAGAGACTACCGTTTTTCCACTAAAAAGAGCTCCATCATAATCCGTTGAATTGACACCATATAAAGTTATGGTTTGGGATAAAACCCAAGTTGTCCTTTTTTAAAAATTGGTATGCTATGCATAAGAAAAATGTTTGCAACCAAAATCGGATGAACATATCTTTGTATGTTATTTTGAATAATAGTTAAGTATTCCTCCATAACACCAAAGACAAAAGTGTTTGTCGCTTAGAACGTCAAGTTTCTTTGAGAAGGAATTTTTCGTGAAAAGTTAAGTGGGAGGACAATAGAACTTTGACAAGGTTAAAAGAACCTTAACTATATATGATCAAAGTTGCGCAGCGCCGAAAAGTGTTCCGGAGGCAACAACAATGCTCATGGCTTACGTGCCTCAAAGGTTGTGGTCACGGAGGACTAAGTTCCTATTGAAACAATAAGGTCGGGTAAACAATCATTATTTAACGATAATGATCTGACTACATGCAAAGAAGCAATGATGGGCCCTGACTCCGTCAAAATGGCTTGAAGCCATAAATTCCGTGATAGTTCCATATACGAGAGATCAAGCTTTGAACTTGAAAGACCCTCTGGAAAGGTACAAGACCTTGTAGTCGTATTTGGATCTATAAAGAAATAGACATGGATGTTTCACATCTATGAAATTATCGACATGTCGGAAAAGAGTTCACGACAATGTTCAAAGAGTTGACTATGACAAGATCTGATCTTTCATTAAGCAATATTTAGTCTAGACGGATTAATGTAGCAACCACTACATATAATTTTGTTATGTGGTAGTTGAATAAACAAAACAAGTTCTTCTAATAGAATTGTTACCTAGGACGTGTGCATAACACAGTCCAAAGGGTTTTGTTAATTCAAAGGATGCTAAAAGCATATGCAAACTTCAATGATTGAAGTAAGCATCGCAGAGTTGGAATCTTCACTATGATGAAACTGTTAAAAGAGTTTAATTTCATCGGAGACGATGAAGATGCTTGCATTTGCAAGAAATTAAGTGGGAGCGCTAAGACATGTTTCTAATACATTATGTAGAAGACATAATGTTGATTGGAAATGATGTATCTTTTTATTAACACAAGATAAGAATTTCATCTCGATGAAAGGCTTAGGCAGAACCCGAATATTTGGCATCAAAGTCTATATGGATAAATTGTGATGCCAATATGGTTGTGCCAGAAGTACTGAGATATTGAATGAGTTCAATATAGAAACTACAAGAAAGGTTCTTGTTGCACAGGAAGATTGAATAAATATTTAAATATTTTTGATACTTGATATATAAAATCACAAAGAGTATTTTATCAATCATGCTGTGATGTGTACAAATTCAGATATGTCCTATGCTCTAAATGTTATGAGCATATACCAGAATAATTCATAAGATGATTATTGGAGATAGTAAAGATATTCTTATGATCTTTTAAAAAGAACTAAGAATATATTATTTTGTAGAAGTGACAAATAGATGGTTAGTTCATTGTAAAAGTATTACATTGATACTAGTTTTGTCACGAAGTACAAATTAAGTTTATCTCAATCTAAACTAAGGGTGGCACAATGTGATGAAAAGTAAGTTCCATAATGGATTTGGATAAGTTCCAAAGTTAAGACATTGTGACAGATACTACAACAAAAGGCTAAGTATATAACTGCTATTATACAGCAAAAGAGGGCATTTGTGTCAAGTAGTTTGTTATCAAACTAGGTGTAGTTCATAGCAGGGACAATACTATGGAGATATATTGTACGACAATATTATCAACATGTTTTAACCCCAAAGAACTAAAGGTCACACCAAAGGACCAAATTTGTACAAAGCCATCTCATTAGAGAATGAGTGATGCGTAGAGACGCAAAGACATGCAATTACACACGGACCTGGAAGTGTCAGATCCGGAGATCAGTTGACCACTAGCAATCGTGTACATACGACACCAGAAAGCCATAGGTGTTGAATACACAAAGGTTTGAAACTAGATTATTGACTCTAGTGCAAGTGGGAGACTGTTGGAGATATGCCCAAGAGGCAATAATAAAGTGGTTATTATCATATCTTCATACTTATGATAAATGCTATAATTGTATTAACCGGAAACATTAATACTTGTGTGATTTGTAAACATAAAAGAGTCCCTAGTAAAGCCTCTTGTTAAACTAGCTTGTTGGTTAATATATGATCATGATTTCCTGATCATGAACATAGAGATGTTATTAACAACAGGGTCATATCATTAGGAAAATGATGTGATGGGCATACTCCTATAGTTAAGCATAGCATAAAGATCAAGTCATTTAATATAGTTCATTTGCTATAAGCTTTCTGATACATAGTAACCTAATTCCTTCGACCATGAGATCATGTTAATCACCATCACCGGAAGGATGCTTTGATGACATCAAACACCACACCGTAACAAGGTGGCTATAAAGGTGGCATTGAGTATTCAGAAAGTATGGGTTGAGGCACATGGATCAAGAGTGGGATTTGTCCATCCATATGACAGATAGATATACTCTGGGCCCTCTCGGTGGAATGTCATCCAATTAGCTTGCAAGCATGTGACTGGCTCACAAGGGATCACATATCACGGGAACGAGAAAAGAGTACTTATCGGTAACGAAGTTGAACTAGGTATGCAGAGATACCGACGATCAAAACCTCGGATAAGTAAATTATCATGAGACAAAGGGAAATTGGTATCATATGTAAGTGGTTCATTCGATCGCAAAGTAATCGTAAAAATATGTGGGAGCCATATGAATTTCCAGATTCCTCTATTGGTTATTGATCGGAGAAGTGTCTCGATTATGTCCGCATAATTCACGAACCGTAGAGAGACACACTTAAGGATTCGATGTTGTTGAGTAGTTATGGAATGATGAGTAAGAGACCGAATGTTGTTAGGAGTCTCGGATGGGATCCGGGATATCACGAGGAGATCCGGAATGGTCCAGAGAATAAGATTCATATAAAGAAAGTCCTATTTCAGAGTTGGGGAATGATTCCGGTGTTTTCATCGGGAATGTTCTAGAAGGTTTCGGAAGGTCCGACACTCCGGAGGGGAAGGGTACATGAATGTATCATAACAAGTTGGAATGGTTGCATCATGTACTAGGTGTCATCTCTGAGCAAAATAAAGGGATAAATCAAATCCTAGTTTGAAAAGTCAAACGCCAATTTGAAAAGTCAAACGACAAGTTTGCTTGGTGGAGGGAGAGTAGGAAACCTACTTGGGGAGGAAGTCCTCTTCCCTCCACCGCCGGCCAAGGAGGAGGAGTTGGAGGAGGACTCCCTCCTCCCAACTGTGCCTCCCTCCCACCTATAAAAGAAGGGGCAGGGGTGCCCCTCTTCGCTACACCTCTCACACCCCAAACCCTAGCCCCAAGTCGCCGGCCACCTCCAGTGCAGCCGCCGCCTAGGGCATCCTCTAAGTCGCCGAGTTAGGGTTTCCCCAAACCCTAGCCGCCGTCCAAGATCTCCCCTTGGTGCCTCTAAACCCTAGATCGCCAAGGCCCTCTCTCATACTCCACCATACTCGCTCCGGCTTAAGGCGAAGCCCTGCGAGATCTCCCCTCTACTTCCGGTACCACGCCGTCGTGCTACCGAAATCACGAGGAGAGTGCTACAACCTCCACTGCCTGCTGGAACAAGGGAGAGGAAGGTCTTCATCAAGTACCAAACGTGTGACCGACTGCGGAAGCGTTGCCGGAACGCAGCGCCGGAAGGATCGTTTACGCGATCTTGAGATCGGAAGTGTACGATTACATCACCCATGAGAATCTGCTCTCATTAACCGCTTTGGATCTTCAAGGGTTAGTATTCTATCGACTCGTTGCTACAATCTAGTAGATAGATCTTGGCTTGATCATAGATTAGATCTTGATTGTGTGTTCATGCGGTAGAATTTTTTTGTTTTCCATGCTACGAACCCCTACAGTAAGCGTTATGGGCCTAAACTCATTGATCTGCTCGCGAAGTATGCTACGAAGCAACAGGAGGAGGCCAAGAGC
Organism: Avena sativa; assembly: GCA_916181665.1. Classification (NCBI taxonomy): domain Eukaryota; kingdom Viridiplantae; phylum Streptophyta; class Magnoliopsida; order Poales; family Poaceae; genus Avena; species Avena sativa. The sequence continues at coordinate 296,529,947 of OV702296.1, forward strand.
AGGCATTCTGGCTCTGAAGCCACTCTGGATGCGGTTGCCTAGGCCCAAATGTTGTAGCTAGGATAGTTTATCCTTTTGTTGATGTAATATTTTGCTGATGAACAATCCCCACCTATGCCACGATGTGGACTTGATGTATATAAATTATGTTTTGACCTGTCGCCAGTGTTGTATTTCATGTTCATGTCTTGATTTGCTTGTCTCTAGGGTCCTTCGGGTGAGGTTCCCCTTGTCCCTTAGAATGCTCCTGAGTCGCGTCCATCCTTGGATGATGCGTCGCAGCTGGTTTTTCTTCGCGTCTGCGTTCGCATCTTGGAGAAGGATATCCTTGGCATTCGAGGCCACACAGATGTGTGGAAGTCGAAAGTTGGGCGAGCCACTGCCAGGGAGGAGTTCTTGATGAGAGAACCGCGTCAGATGAGCGAGCAACTGCAATGTGAGTCTTGTCTAACTGTTGTTCTTTCGAGTGGAGCTATACATTTTCCTTAGTGCGTGTGTTCTGCATGTGTGAATCTTGTTTCGCGGGAAGAGAAAGAGCGTGTCGCCATTCGGATGAATTGCCTCACGCAACATGACCTGGAGGCTTCTTCTGGATGGACCGCGATCGGGCCATCGTCCTTGTGATGGTGCAAGATCGCGTGCACCAGGTTTCTCATGTGCTCAAGCAGGCGAGGATTTCTCTGGCATCCACTTGGGCCGTCATGTTTTCCTTGGATGAGGCACCTTCCAACCTTTTGGGTTTGCTAGCGAAATTTCAAAACATGGGCCACGCCAAGGAGTTGGTGCGGCGTCAGCTAGTCGCTGGGGTTAAGAAGCATTGTCCCTGGTTCGGCTGCATCGTCGTGATGTCAACCTCGCGGAGGTGGCGACTGAGCCACCCCTTCGGCCTGATGGCACCCTTTGGGATATGCGTCCTCATTATGCTGCTGTAGCGCAACATGCTGAGGAGATAGTAGACTTATTCGAGCACCGAGCGAATGTAATTCTCCAAAATAGGTAGTTTCTGTAAAGAAAAATTGATGTAAAACTTGTATTTTCGAGTGGGCTCGTAGTTCCCTTTGTAAAGTTTGTATATAGTAGAACATGGTGCTTTGTGATGTGCATGTCCTTTTCGTTAGCCTGACGTAGTCAGCTACTCAGGTTGTTCGCGTTATTCTCAGTCGGCGAGGTCGTGAGGTGAGGCGTAGCCCCAGGCGTATTATGACGAAAAGTAATGCAAATAAAAAGAAATTTCGGCCAAGGGACTTAGCTTTTATTCATAGCATAGTCGAAGAGGTATATTGTTCGGCTGAGTAGCCTTGGCTAAGTAGCCTTATTGAAAGTAAATAGGTAGCTAGGGGTAGAAGCGTCGCAGACGTGCGACGTTCCAGGGTTGGAGTATTCGACTCCTGATGCGATGTCTATGAGGCGGTAGGCGCCGCCTGGGATGACTTTTGTAACGATGTAGGGTCCTTCCCAGGGTGACTCGAGCTTCTTCGGCCGCTCTTACTTGAGTCGTAGGACGAGGTCTCCTTCGACGAAGGACCTTGGGCGCAGTCGGCGGCTGTGGTAGTTGCGGAGGCTTTGCTGGTAGACCGCCGAGCAAGTCGCGGTGATGTCGCGTGCCTTGTCGAGTGTGTCGACGACATCTTTGAGTGCGGTCATTGACTCGGCTTCGTGTAGGCGACGACCCGTGGGGCCTTGTGGCGTACCTCGGCAGGTAGTACGACTTCGGCGTGCACCATGAAGAAAGGTGTGAATTCAATTGTGTTGTTCGACGTTTTTGTAGGATCCATAGGACGGAGGGTATCTCTTCTGCCTAGGCTCCCGCAAGTCGTTCGAGTGGGCAGAGGAGGCGTTTCTTGATGCCGTTGCCTATGAGGTCGTTGGCCTTTTCGATCTGCCCATTGGTCTGCGTGTGCGCCATGGAGGCGTACGATATGTTGATGCCAAGGCCCTCGCAGAAGTCTTGGAACTCCTTTGAGATGAAGTTCGAGCCGTTGTCCGTGATGATGTTGTGTGGCACACCGAACCTGTAGACTATGGACTTGAAGAACTTGACAACAGTTTTGCCGCTTTAGTTGGTGATGGGCATGGCCTCGATCCACTTGGTGAACTTGTCGACTGCGGCCAGGAGGTAGATATGGCCTCCTTTCAAAGATTTGGGAAGTTTGCCGATCATGTCGAGGCCCCATTGGGCGAAGGGCCAGGCCAGTGGTATGGGCCTTAGCTCTGATCCTGGTGCGTGCGGCTTATCTGCGTACCTCTGACAGGCATTGCACCTTCAGACAATGTCCTTGGCATCGTTCATGGTCGTTGGCCAGTAGAATCCAGCTCGTAAAGCCTTGGCGACGAGGGCGCGGCTGACTGCATGATGACCATAGATGCCCTCATGGATGTCTTGGAGGATGGTTTTGCCATCACCGATGGTTACGCACCTTTGGAGTACACCCGAAATATTATGCTTGTATACCTTGCCATTGTGGAGGGTGAACGCTTTGGACCGGCGAGATATGTGCCAGGCATCTGTCGGATCATCGGTCAATTCCTTATTTTACAGGTACCGAAGGTACGACTGCGTCCATGTCTCTTTGATTGCCATGACCTGCATTAGGCTGACCAGCTCAGCCTCGGTGTCAAGCTTTTCGGGTCCTTCATGTCCTTCGAGTGGCGCAGCCCTCGAGTGCTCTGCCTCTTCGGGTGATCCCTTAGGGAATTTCCTTTTGATAGAGGGTACGCAGATTTATTCAAGGAACACACCTGGTGGCACCCGTGCACAAGTGGAGCCAATATTGGCGAGTCTATTGGCTTTCGCATTGCTTTCCCGTCCAACGTTCCGAAGCTCGCAGCCGTCAAAGTCCCCTTCGAGTGAATTGTAGAGCGCGCGATACGCGATCATGTTGGCGCTATGAGCGTCGCACTCGTTCATCGTCTGCTGGACGACAAGGTTCGAGTCACCGTAGATGATTAGGCACATTGCGCCACAGATCTTGGCCATCCGCATTCCATGGGCGAGGGCCTCATATTCGGCCTCGTTGTTGGAGGCACGGAATTTCATCCGAAGGACGTATTTCGTCTTGTCGCCTTGAGGGGACATCCGTATGACGCCAGCTCCTGCTCCAGCCTCACGTTTGGAGTCGTCGAAGTGCATTGTCCATGATTGCATCATGTCTAGAGTGTCCGGTAGCCGGAGTTCCATCCAGTGGACGAGGAAGTCAGGGAGGACCTGAGATTTGATGGCCTCATAGACTATGTATAGAGGGGATAGCTCGATGCCCCACAGGGCTACGCGTCCCGTGGCTTCGGGGTTGTTCAGGATGTTGGACAGTGTGCCTCGTTGATGACCATTATCTAATGCTCCTGGAAGTAGTGGCTCAGCCGACGAGCCGTCATGAATACGCCGTAGGCGAGCTTCTGATAGTGAGGGTACCTCTGCTTTCTTGGTGTCATTACCTCGCTGAGGTAGTAGATTGGGCGTTGAACCCCATGAGTCTTGCCATCTCCGGGTCGTTCGACCACGAGTATGGTGCTTACCACCTAGTGCGTAGCTGTGATGTATAGCAGCAGAGGCTCTCGCTCCTTTGGTGTGACCAGGACAGGCGAGGTGGAGAGTAGCCGCTTGAGTGCTTCGAATGCGTCGTCTACTCCGGGTGTCCACTTGAACTTGTTCGCCTTGTGCAGAAGCTGGTAAAAGGGCAAGACCTTATCACCCATGCGGATGATGAACCTGCTCAGCGTCGCGATGCGCCCAGCGAGCTGCTGGACACCTTTGAGGTTCTTCGGCTTCTCCATGGTCAGTATGTCCTGGATTTTCTTCGGATTCGCCTCGATCCCTCATTGGGAGATGAAGTAGCCGAATAGTTGGCCAGATGGGACGCCGAAGGCGCACTTTTTTGGATTCAGCTTGATCTTGTAGTGATCAAGGTTATCGAACGTCTCATGGAGATCGTCGATTAGTGTCTTGGCTTCCTTGGTCTTGATGACTATGTCGTCAACATAGACATGGATGTTGCGACCGATCTGGTTTTTCAAACACGCTTGCATGCACCTCTGGTACGTGGCGCCTGCGTTTTTTAGCCCAAAAGGCATGGTGTTGTAGCAGAACACCCCGAACGGCGTGATGAACGCCGTTTTCTCCTGATCTTCGACCTTCAGCCAAATCTAATTATAGCCTGAGTAGGCGTCGAGGAAGGAGAGTTTCTTGCATCCTGCAGTCGAATCGATGATCTGATCGATCTGCGGTAGAGGGAAGTGGTCCTTGGAATAGTGCTTATTGAGTGACGTGAAGTCCACGCACATCCGCAGGATGTCCGTGTCCTTCTTGGGGACCAGCACAGTATTGGCCAGCCACTCGCTCTCCTTAATTTCCCGGATGAAATTGGCATCGAGTAGTCCGTTGACTTTGATTCCAACGGCTTCGGCTCTTGGTTCACACAGTCATCGGATCGACTGCTTGACTGGCCTTGCATCGGGGAACACATTGAGTGCGTGCTCGGAAAATTTCCTGGGAACTCCTGGCATGTCCGCAGGACACCAGCCAAAGATTTTTAAGCGCTCATGGAGGAATTCGACGAGCGCGCTTTCCTATGCGGGGCTAAGATTGTTAGCGATCAGCGCCGTCTTGGAGGCATCTATTGGGTGGACCTGCACCTTTTTCATGTTGACCGTGGAGTCGAACGACATATCGGGTGCGTTTTGCCTAGAGACTGGGGGTGCCCCATTGTCTGTCACCTCTCGGAGCCTCGTGAGATCCTCCTGCATGCCGAACGACTGGGAGATTCTGTTGAAGTCTCTATCGCAGTGGTCAGATCGGGTGAAGCTTCCCTGGACGGTGATGACGCCCCTTGGCCATGGCATCTTGAGTAGCAGGTACGCGTAGTACGGTACTGCCAGGAATCTTGCGAATGCCACGCGCCCGAGGATGGAATGGTACCGTGATTGCCAGTCCACCACTTCGAACTCCAGACGCTCATGCCGGATGTTTTCGGGCTGCCCGAAGATGACGCCGAGACATATCTTTCCCAGGGGGTATATGCCCTTCCTTGGGACTATGCCGTGGAACGTCGTGTCGGATTGTTCCAGGCTGCACAGCGGGATCCGCATTGCCGCGAGGGTGCTGGCGAACATCAGGTTGGTGTCGTTGCCGCCGTCCATGAATACGCAACTCATATTGAATCTTCTGATATGCACCTCGAGCACCAGGGCAGCATGACCTAGTGACGGATTTGGTGGGGTGATCCAAACAGTCGAACGTGATATAGGAGTCCGAGCCACTAAGGTACTCAGGGATGGCTGGTGGGGATGCGATCGCCAGGCTCACTTGGCGGGTGATCTTCTTTTGCACCATGTTGGTAGGGCGTCCCTTCTGGATCATCAGGGACCCTTTTGGTGGTGGATATCCTCTTGTACCATTGTTTGGTGCAGGTGCGATTGCTGGATTCGATGGTCCAACGGGTGGTGGTGGAGGAGCTCCGTGGGCGATGTCACCTGGTGCAGGTGCGGGCTGAAGGGAATATGCCCGAGAGGCAATAATAAAGTGGTTATTATCGTATTCCTTATTTATGATAAATGTTTATTTTACATGCTATAATTGTATTAATATGGAAACGTTAATACATGTGTGTTTAATAAACAAAAGGAAGTTCCTAGTTATGCCTCTCTTATAAACTAGCTCGTTGATTAACATGATGATCAAAGTTTCCTGATCATGGACATTGGATGTTGTTAATAACGAGGTCACAACATTAGTGTAATGATGTGATGAACATTCATCCGAAGTATAGCATTACGATCAAAGTCATTGAGTTTATATTGCTATAACAACTTACGAAGTGATCCTAATCCTTAGACCATGAGATCATGTCAATCACTAACACCGGAAGAGTTTCTTGATAACATCAAACGTCACACCGTAACTGGGTGATTATAAAGATGGATTCAGAACTAATAAAGTGTTATGTTGAGGCCGATGGATCGAGAGTGGAATTTGTTCATCCTGATGACGGATAGATATGCTCTGGGCCCTCTTGGTGATATCACATTGATTATCTTGCAAGCAAGTGATTTGATCACTAGAATGTTATATCACGGGAACGAGAAAATAGTGCATGTCGGTAACGAGATCAAACTAGGTATGGAGATACCGATGATCGAATCTCGGACATGTAATATATCATGAAACAAAGGGATTAAGATACTAACGTAAAAGGTTCACACGATCACAGAAGTCATCGTTAAATGTGTGGGAGTCAGTATGGATCTCCAGGTCCCGCTACTGATTATTGATCGGAGAAGGGTCTCGATCATGTCCGCATTATTCGCGAACCGTAGGGTGACACACTTAAGGGATGTCGACACCATTCAGAGCAAATGATATGCCAGAAAAAGAAAAGGAAAGCGCAGGAATTTATTTCACTAGACACCGGAACTGTTTCGGTTGAAATTGCTGAAACTGGTTCTGCATGTGAAATGGAATACTAGCAAGGGGTTTTATGTGAATGTTTGTTAATTAAAGTAATTAACAAAATTCTGAATAAATAAATAAAAGAGTTTTATTTAAATGAGAGCTTGCATTAATTTTGGTGGAAAATGAATGCATGTGAGTGGAATTGTGAGTGGAGAGGTTTTTATGTGAGTGGAGCTTCCACCACATGAATGAGGGAGAGGTGGGGGCACCCTCCATGGCCGGCGTTCATGCCCCCTTGGGCTGCCCCCCTCCCCTATAAAAGGACCCCCTCCTCTCACTTGTCTCACACACCTCCTCGCGAAGGATCTCTCTCCCCCCTTTAGAATTTCCCCATGGTCTCGGATCAGCGAGATACATGTTCCCGGTGGCTTTTTCTGGAAGGATTTGTTGCTTCCGCTGCTTCGCTAGAGCGAGGGCGCGGAGGTTGTCGGGGTACCCGTACGTGTGTGCGATCACGGATGCACCACTGCTTTGAGGTGCTGGACTTGATCGTGCTGGATCGGATGGACCAGATGGACTTCATCACGATCTTGAGACCGGCAAGCGTTCGTCTACATCATCCACGAGTACAACCTCGTTAACGCTATTCGGTCTTCGAGGGTATGTATTCTATGGATGTATATCCACCCGTTGCTTGTATCTAGTAGATAGATCTTGGTACATAGATGTTCCCATCGTAGGAAATTTTTTGTTTTCTATGTTGCGAACCCCTACAGTGGTATCAGAGCCGGATCTTTGCGTAGATGCTTTGCACGGGTAGTACACATATGAGTATGTGGGCGATGATGATCATTTTATTGCTTCTTAGTTGTACTTTGGATATTGGTGGCATAGTGGGATGAAGCGGCCCGGACAAACTTTACATGTCCTCGCACATGAGACCTGTTCCACGCTTGACATGCAACTAGTTTGCATAAGTGGCTAGCAGGTGTCTGTCTCTCCTACTATAGTCAATATCTAATTTGCAACGAGTTATCAACAATTTGGTTATCCTCGTTGTGGTTCATGTTCGTAGGTAAGAACGGTTCTATCTTCGAAAGCCCTAAGCCACGTAAAACTTGCAATGAACAAATTAGAGGCGTCTAGTTTAGATAGTTGCTGGACTAGTGTTATGATATGGTGATGTTGTAAGTAGAAGTATGAGATGATACTCTTACAACACACGTAGCGTGTAAGTTCCATAGACCTTGGCCTTACACATAAAGGTATGATAGAGATCATACCACGGTGCACATGATGGAGATCATATGCGGGAACCATATCATTTCACTTATTAACATGAGATGTTTGATTGCATCTTATATTGCTATTTTAGCGTTTTATTAGCATAATAAGATGATCCCTCATTTAAATATCAAGATAAGAATGTGTTCTTCCTTTAGTATGCACCGATTATGTTTTCGTCACTCCAAGACATCTCGTGATGATCGGGTGTTCTTGGATCCACGACCATATTTCGGGTGTAAGACAGTTACACACGTGAATACTAAGGTTCTTACTTGGCGAGCCTAGCATGTACAAACATGGCCTCGGAACACGGACCGAAAGGTTAAGCATGAGTCATATGTTTTGATATGATGACCATTTGATGCTCGCCTTTGAAGCTATACCGACTCACGTGATGATCGGACTTGGTGTAGTGGATTTGGTTCATGTAATCACCAAAAAGGCACGAGGGATGTCGTTTTTGAGTGGGAGTTCATTTCTAATTTGGATTAGTAGAACTCAATTTATCATAAATTAAATCAAAGTGAATTTGCATAATTTGTTGTAGTCATTGGCATTCGTTCACCACCTTATGCATAGTTGTAATTGAGATAATAGAACTATAGAATTCTGGATATATACTTTACGAACTAGTATCGTATTGTGTTGAGTGTCAATCAAAGTTTAAAGTCCTATTGCAAACTTTCAGCAAACTCTATTTACTCTGTGAAATTTAATATTTGGTATTAAATCAAGAGTAACAATTCCAGTGTTAGTATCTTAAGTATCATGTTTGCCTCCATGATTCTTGATTGTTTTAATATCAAGTTTATCTAGGAGCTGAAAGAATTGTTTCAGAAACCATCATGTGTGGCAGATATAACGTTATCTGAAACAATGTTTTGGTTGCAATATGATAGAGTATAATATATGTTCTCATATTGGATGAGGATTTATGAAGGTTGGAGATGCTAGACATCTTAATCATCCAAAAGGGTTTTGGAAAGTAATGTTATACTCATGATTCGCCTTTATAAGCTACAGTAGCTTGATCATGAATGTCGTCATGATAAGGTCGAATAGAATATGTATGTAAAATGTTTACTACACTAAAAGATTACTAAAGAATAGATTTTGAAAGAATACCGATCATCTTGATGATGGTGATCTACTTCAAAGTGCAAATCCAAAGGTATTATTATTTGAATATACACGCTTTGGACTATGTGTCATGTATATGGCGCCACTTTTGATGTTGATAGATTCTTTTAAAAAGGAAAAGGAAATGTTGAAAGAGAATCTATAAAATATACTTGGCAGAAAAGAAAAGATTGGAAATATCCAATTTAGGTATATATATGATATACATGTTATGCTTGTATTCTTTGCTTGTTAAACAATGTGGTTCTTGGGTATTGGATACCGAATTGGTTGGTATGAAATTTCATACGGAACGACGCAATTCATGAAGCACAATGGCCTAAGTAACTAGCAAGAGAATATGTGATGATGTTCATCGAAAACAAACAAACCGTTGTTTGTATTTCTCGTTGACATCAAAGCTTGACTTCATGATTTGTATTAATAATTGTTATTTGAATCAGGTATTATGAGAACAAAGGTTGTTCAAATAATTACCGTATCCCATATAAGATGGATGATTTACAAATCTAGTTGGAGAAATCACATCCATAAAAAGTCGCAAGACAAATGATTGAAAGTTCACTTACAAAGTGACATCGCCGTTTAAATTATATTGGAAAGAAAACATGAAGAATCTCCATATTCATGGATTTTTGGAGTCTTTGATTTGATCAAGTGACGCTTATGAGACTTTCCTCGGGATAATTAAAAACTTCGTTCAAAGGCCAAAGAAGAACGAACGACTTAAATACTGGAATTTATACATATCGATGTATGTAGTCCATTATTTATAGTCGTAAGCGATGGGTTTCAACTTCATATACTTTCTCCGGAAATTTGAGTGAATGTTCACTTAATGAGAATGAAGTATGAAATATTTGAAAATGTTTCAAAGACTTTCAAGATGAAGTGAAAAATCATTGTAACAAGAAAATAAATAGTTTATGATTTTATCATAAGGGATTTATTTGAGTTACAAGTGTAACACGAAAATAAATGAATTATGATTTTATCATAAAGGGATTTATTTGAGTTGCAAGTTTAGCAAAACACCTAGATTTGCATCTCCCGAAACACCATAGGAGTATGGAGTGTTTGAGATTTGTAATGAAACCTTGTTTGACATGGTTGGATCAAAGGTGTTATTTATAAAACTGCCACTATGTTTTAAAAGATTAAACCTTTAGAGACTACCGTTTTTACACTGAAAAGAGCTCCATATTGATCCGTTGAAACGACACCATGGAAGTTATGGTTTGGGGTAAAACCCAAGTTGTCATTTCTTAAATTTTGATATGCTAAACATAAGTAAGTTGTTTACAACCGAAGTCGGATAAGCATGTCTTTGTAGGTTATTTCGAATAACAATTGGGTATTCCTCCATAACACCAAGGACAAAAGGTTTTGTCGCTTGAAACATGAAGTTTCTTGAAGAAGGAATTTTTCATAAAAGTTAAGTGGGAGGACAATAGAACTTTGATAAGGTTAACGAACCTTAGCTAAATGTGCTGAGTTGCGCAACACCAGAAATGGTTCCGGAGGCTGCCATAATGCTCATAGCTTATGTGCCTCAAAGGTTGTGGTCACGAAGATCTAAGTTCCTATTGAACCAAGAAGGTCAGATAAACAATCAAATGATTGAGATTTGAGAGTAAATCATTATTGTTTGACAATGATGAACTGACTATATGCAAAGAAGCGATGATGGGCCCTGAGTCCATCAAATGGCTTGAAGCCATAAAATCCGTGATAGTTCCATACACGAAAAATCAAGTTTTGAACTTGGAAGACCCTCCGAAAAGGTGTAAAAACCTATCGGTCGTATTTGGATCTATAAAGAAACAGATGTGGATGTTTCACATCTATGAAATAGTCGACATGTCTTAAAGTATTTTATGACAATGTTCAAGGAGTTGACTATGACAAGATTTGATCTTTCATAGCGATATTTAGTCTGGACGGATTAAAGTAGCAATCACTACATGTAATTTGGTATATGATAGATGAATAAACAAAACAAAGTTCTTCTAATAGAATGGTTACCTAGGACGTGTACATGACACGGTCCAACGGGTTTTGTTAAATTCAAAGGATGCTAAAAGGGCATGCAAACTTCAATGGCTGAAGTAAGCATCACGGAGTTGGAATCTTCACCGTGATGAAAAGGAGTTTTCATCAGGAGATGATGAAGATGCTTGCATTTGCAAGAAATTAAGTGGGAGCGCTGAGACATATTTCTAATACATTAAATGGAAGACATCTTGTTGATTAGAAATGATGTATCTTTTATTGACAAAGGTTAAGAATTTTATTTCGATGAAATACTTAGGCAAAACCCAAATATTCAGCATGATTGTCTATAGTGGATAGACTGTGACGCTAATATGGTTATGCCAAACGTACATATATGAGATATTGAAGGAGTTCAATATAGAAACAACAAGAAATGGTTCTCGTCGCATGGAAAAGGAATTGAATCAAGATTCAAGTGTATCGACACTTGATAAGTGAAACAAGATTCAAGTGCTTTGACACTTGATGAGTGAAATCACGAGAATGTTTTGATCAATCATACCATGATATGTACACATCCAGATATGTCCTATGCTCTAAGTGTTATGAGCAAATACCAGAATGAATCATAAAATGATCATTGGACTATAGTAAGGATATTCTTATGATCTTTTGGAAGAACTAAGAATATATTTGTGTAGAGGTGACAAACAATTACAAATAGTTCATTGTAAAGCGTTACATTGATACTAGTTTTGTCGCAAGATACAAATTAAGTTTATCTCAATTTAAACTATGAGTGGCACAATGAAATGGAAAGGAGTTTTCATGATGGATTTGGATGTATTCCAAAGTTAAGACATTGTGACGAATACTACAACAAAAGGCTAAGTATATGACTGCTATAGTAGCGGCAAAAGAGGGAATTTGTGTCAAGTAGTTTGTTATCAAACTAAGGTGTGGTTCGCAACGGGCTAACACTAAAGATATATTGTGTGACAATAGTATCGATGTGTTTTAACCCTAAGGAACTAAAGGTCTCACCAAAAGACCAAATTTATACAATGTCATCTCATTGGAGAATGAGTGATGCGTGAAGACGCAAAGACATGCAAATACACACGGACCTGAAAGTGTCAGATCTGTACATTATGTTAACCACTTGCAGTTGCGTATATGGAACACCGGAAAGCCATATGTGTTCAATACGCAAAGTTTTCAAACTAGATTATTGTCTCTAGTGCAAGTGGGAGACTGAAGGGAATATGCCCGAGAGGCAATAATAAAGTGGTTATTATCGTATTCCTTATTTATGATAAATGTTTATTTTACATGCTATAATTATATTAATACGGAAACGTTAATACATGTGTGTTTAATAAAAAAAGGAAGTTCCTAGTTATGCCTCTCTTATAGACTAGCTCGTTGATTAACATGATGATCAAAGTTTCCTAATCATGGACATTGGATGTTGTTAATAACGAGGTCACAACATTAGTGTAATGATGTGATGAACATTCATCCGAAGTATAGCATTACGATCAAAGTCATTGAGTTTATATTGCTATAACAACTTACGAAGTGATCCTAATCCTTAGACCATGAGATCATGTCAATCACTAACACCGGAAGAGTTTCTTAATAACATCAAACGTCATACCGTAACTGGGTGATTATAAAGATGGATTCAGAACTAATAAAGTGTTATGTTGAGGCCCATGGATCGAGAGTGGAATTTGTTCATCCTGATGACGGATAGATATGCTCTGGGCCCTCTCGGTGATATCACATTGATTAGCTTGCAAGCAAGTGATTTGATCACTAGAATGTTATATCACGGGAACGAGAAAAGAGTACATGTCGGTAATGAGATCAAACTAGGTATGGAGATACCGATGATCGAATCTCGGACATGTAATACATCGTGAAACAAAGGGATTAAGATACTAACGTAAAAGGTTCACACGATCACAGAAGTCATTGTTGAATGTGTGGGAGTCAGTATGGATCTCCAGGTCCCGCTACTGATTATTGATCGGAGAAGGGTCTCGATCATATCCGCATTATTCGCGAACCGTAGGGTGACACACTTAAGGGATGTCGACACCATTCAGAGCAAATGATATGCCAGAAAAAGAAAAGGAAAGCGCAGGAATTTATTTCACTAGACACCGGAACTGTTTCGGTTGAAATTGCTGAAACTGGTTCTGCATGTGAAATGGAATACTAGCAAGGGGTTTTATGTGAATGTTTGTTAATTAAAGTAATTAACAAAATTCTGAATAAATAAATAAAAGAGTTTTATTTAAATGAGAGCTTGCATTAATTTTGGTGGAAAATTAATGCATGTGAGTGGAATTGTGAGTGGAGAGGTTTTTATGTGAGTGGAGCTTCCACCACATGAATGAGGGAGAGGTGGGGGCACCCTCCATGGCCGGCGTTCATGCCCCCTTGGGCTGCCCCCCTCCCCTATAAAAGGACCCCCTCCTCTCACTTGTCTCACACACCTCCTCGCGAAGGATCTCTCTCCCCCCTTTAGAATTTCCCCATGGTCTCGGATCAGCGAGATACATGTTCCCGGTGGCTTTTTCTGGAAGGATTTGTTGCTTCCGCTGCTTCGCTAGAGCGAGGGCGCGGAGGTTGTCGGGGTACCCGTACGTGTGTGCGATCACGGATGCACCACTGCTTTGAGTGTTGGAGATATGCCCTAGAGGCAATAATAAATATAGTTATTATTATATCTTTGTGTTTATGATAAATGTTTGCATTCATGCTATAATAGTATTAACAAGGAAACATTAATACTTGTGTGAATTGTAAACTTAAATTGAAGTCCCTAGTATAGCCTCTATACTTCACTAGCTTGTTGGTTAATAGATGATTGTGGTTTCCCTATCATGAACATTGAGATGTTATTAACAACAAGATCATATCGTTAGGAGAATGATATGGTGGACATACTCCTATAGATAAGCGTAGCATAAAGATCAAGTCATTTCAATAGTTCAATTGCTATATGCTTTCTGATACATAGTAACCTAATTCCTTCGACCATGAGATCATGCATATCACCTTTACTGGATGGATGCTTTGATGTCATCAAACACCACACCGTAACAGGGTGGCTATAAAGGTGGTATTGAGTGTTCGGAAAGTATTGGTTGAAACACATGGATCAAGAGTGGGATTTGTCCATCCACATGACGGATAGATATTCTCTGGGCCCTCTCGGTGAAATGTCATCCAATTAGCTTGCAAGCATGTGACTGGGTCACAAGGGATCACATATCACGGGAACGAGAAAAGAGTACTTATCAGTAACGAGGTTGAACTAGGTATGCAGAGATACCAAAGATCATAACCTCGGATAAGTAACATATCGTGAGACAAAGGGAAATTGGTATCGTATGTAAGTGGTTCATTCGATCGCAAAGTAATCGTAGAAATATGTGGGAGCCATATGAATTTCCAGATTCCTCTATTGGTTATTGTTCGGAGAAGTGTCTCGATCATGTCTGCATAATTCACGAACCGTAGGGAGACACACTTAAGGATTCGACGTTGTTTGAGTAGTTATGGTATTATGAGAAAGAGACCGAATGTTGTTCGGAGTCTCGGATGGGATCCGGGATATCACGAGGTGATCCGGAATGGTCCGGAGAATAAGATTCATATAAGGAAAGTCCCGTTTCGGAGTTCGGGAATGATTCCGGTGTTTTCATCGGGAACATTCTAGAAGGTCCCGGAATGTCCGGCACTCCGGGGGGGAAGGGGTACATGAATGTATCATTGCATGTTGGAATGATTGCATCATGTACTAAGTGTTCTCGCTGTCCGAAATAAAGGGTTAATTCAAATCCTAATTGAAAAAGTCAAACTGCCAGTTTTCGGTCAAACTGCCAGTTTTCGGAAAGAGGAGAAAGAGGAGGAGGTTGAAACCGACTTGGGGGAGGAGTCCCTCCTCTCCAAGCCGGCGCCCCACCAAGGCCGAGTTGGGGAGGGACTCCACTCCCTCCCCTTGGCCGCCGGCCCTCCCACCTATAAAGGGAGGGGCAGGGCTCCCCTCTCTACACAACACTACTAGTTCCTACCCTCTAAACTAAACCCTAGATCTAAACCCCGGTTTAGAGCTATTTTGGTTTAGAGCCTTCTAATTGGTTTAGAGCCCTCTAATTGGTGTGTCTAATTACTAGACCACTAATAGCCTCTCTCATAAGCTCCACCATACTCGCACCGGCTTAAGGCGAAGCCCTGCGGGATCTCCCCTCTACTTCCGGTACCACGCCGTTGTGCTGTCGGAATCGCGAGGAGAGTGCTACAACCTCCGCTGCCTGCTGGAACAAGGGAGAGGAAGGTCTTCGTCGAGTACCGAACGTGTGACCGACTGCGGGGGCGCTGCTGGAACGTGGCGCCGGAAGGATCGTCTACACGATCTTGAGATCGGAAAGAGTACGACTACATCACCCACGAGAATCTGCTCTCGTTAAACACTTTGGAATCTTCGAGGGTGAGTTATTCCATCGACTCGTTGCTACAATCTAGTAGATAGATCTTGGCTTGTTTGTTTGTATGCGATAGAAAATTTTTGTTTTCCATGCTACGAACCCCTGAAGTGGTATCAGAGCCGTGTCTATATGTAGATCTGTTGCACGAGTAGAACACAATGGTCATTGTGGGCGTTGATGCTTTTATTGTAGATTGCTTTTTGTGTACTTTGCATCTTGCGGTATGTTGGGATGAAGCGGCCCGGGCTAACCTTACATGACATCGTTCATGAGACTTGCTCCACGCTTAACATGCAACTTGTATTGCATAAGTGGCTTTGCGGGTGCCTGTTTCTCCTAGCATAGTAAAGATCCAATTTACAACGGGTAATCAACAATGCTAGTATCAATGTTGTGGTTCTTGTTCGTAGGTTAGAACGACACTTATGGAAAGCCCCAAACCACGTAAAATATGCAAAGAAAGTAGAAGCGTCTAACTTTGTTTTGCAGGGGTGTGCAGTGATGTGATATGGCCATGATTGTGATTATATTTGATGTATGCAATGTTCCTTATTGTAAAGTTGGCAACCGGCAGGAGCCATATGGTTGTCTTTAATTTCTGTTAAGACCTGCGTGTCTATTCAAAATAGTTGTAATAGTTGAAGCTGGTGGACGACAACCATGAAGAAGCGTCATTGACCTTGATGCTATGCCGGTGATGATGGAGATCATATTCGTGCTTGAAGATGGAGATCGGAAGCACAAAGAAGAAAGGCCATATCATATCACATATTATGAATTGCATGTGATGTTAATCCTTTATGCATCTTGTATTGCTTAGTAGACGACGGTAGCATTATAAGATGATCCCTCATGCACATAAATTTCAAGTTCTGAAGTGTTCACCCTTAGTATGCACCGTTGCCAAAGCTTGTTGCTTCGAAGCACCACGTGATGATCGGGTGTCTTTGATTCCGCGGGTGAATACAACGTAAGCAAGCCAGATTTGCTTATGCGGTAACTAAGGTTTGATCTTGACGAGCCTAGCATGTACAGACATGGCCTCAGGAACACGGATCGCCGAAAGGCAAAGCATGAATCATATAGTAGATATGATGAACATGATGATTGTTCGCCATTAAAACTATATCGGCTCTCGTGATGATCGGTGTTGATATAGTAGTTTTGGTTCGTGTGATCACTAAAACAATGTGAGGGATGTTGTTTTGAGTGGGAGTTCACCTAGTTTAATTTCATTAATTAATTTGAACTCAATTTGTCATAAACTTAGTCTAAACTATTGCAAATATGTTGTAGATCAATGGCAGCCCCTACCATCAATTTTAATGCGTTCCTAGAGAAAGAAAAGTTGAAAAACAATGGAAGCAACTTCGCGGATTGGTTCCGCAATTTGAGGATTGTCCTCACAGCTGGTAATTTGACCTATGTGCTGGATGCACCGCTAGGTGACCCACCTGCAGCTGATGCTACCGATGAAGTAAAGAATGTTTACCTCGCTCGGAAGAATCAGTACTCCATAGTTCAGTGTGCTATCTTGTATGGTTTAGAATCGGAGCTTCAGAAAAGGTTTGAAGAGTCAGATCCATATGATATTGTCGAGGATCTCAAATTAATTTTTGAGACTCATGCGGCAATTGAAAGTTATGAAGCTTCTGAAAAGTTCTTTAACTGCAAGATGGAAGAGGGTAGCTCCGTCAGTGAGCATGTGCTTAAGATGTCTGGGCACGCAAATAAACTTCAAAGTTTGGGTATAGTGATTCCTAATACTTTGGGAGTTTACCGCATCCTCCAATCACTACCACCAAGTTACAAGAACTTTGTGATGAACTACAACATGCAGAACATGAACAAAGAGTTGCCAGAACTATTTGCTATGTTAAAATCTGCAGAAGTGGAGATCAAGAAAGAGCACCAAGTGTTGATGGTCAATAAGACCACCAAATTCAAGAAAGGCAAGTCTAAGCAAAAGGGACACTTCAAGAAGGGTGGTAAGAAAGTTACCATGCCAACGAAGAAGACCAAGGCTGGACCTAAGCCTGAAACTGAGTGCTTTTACTGCAAGGGAGAAGGTCACTGGAAGCGGAATTGCCCAAAGTACTTGGCGGATTTGAAGAACGGCAACATCAAGAAGAAAGGTATATTTGATATACATGTTATTGATGTGTATCTCACTAGTATTCGTAGTAGTGCCTGGGTATTTGATACTGGTTCGGTTGCTCATATTTGTAACTCGAAACAGGAGCTGCAGAATAAACGGAAGCTAGCGAAGAACGAGGTGTCGATGCGTGTGGGAAACGGATCAAAGGTTGATGTGATCGCGGTCGGCACGCTACCTCTTCATCTACCATCGGGATTAGTTTTATACTTAAATAATTGTTATTTGGTGCCTGCGTTGAGCATGAACATTATATCGGGATCTTGTTTATTGCGAGACGGTTACTTGTTTAAATCAGAGAATAATGGTTGTTCGATTTATATGAGTAATATGTTTTACGCACATGCACCTTTGATAGATGGTCTATTCTTATTGAATCTCGATAGTAGAAATACACATCTTAATAACATTGAAGCTAAACGTTTGAAATCAAGCGATAATTCGACCTATATGTGGCACTGTCGTCTTGGTCACATTGGAGTGAAACGTATGAAGAAACTCCATTCCGATGGACTTCTTGAATCACTTGATTTTGAATCACTTGAAAGATGCGAAGCATGTCTGATGGGTAAAATGACTAAGACTCCATTTTCTGGTATAATGGAGCGAGCTACGGACTTATTGGAAATCATACATACCGATGTGTGTGGTCCAATGAGTGTAGCATCGCGCGGTGGTTATCGTTATGTTCTTACCTTCACGGATGATTTGAGTAGATATGGGTATATCTATTTCATGAAACATAAGTCCGAAACTTTCGAGAAGTTTAAGGAGTTTCAAAGTGAGGTAGAGAATCAACGTAACAAGAAGATTAAATTTCTACGTTCTGATCGTGGAGGTGAATATCTAAGTTACGAGTTTGGCGAGCATTTAAAGAAGTGCGGAATACTTTCACAATTGACACCGCCGGGAACACCACAGCGTAATGGTGTGTCCGAACGTCGTAATCGAACTCTCTTAGATATGGTTCGTTCTATGATGTCACTTACAGATTTACCGCTATCATTTTGGGGTTATGCATTAGAAACAGCCGCATTCACTTTAAATAGAGCACCATCTAAATCCGTTGAAACGACACCGTATGAATTATGGTTTGGGAAGAAACCTAAATTGTCGTTCCTTAAAGTTTGGGGATGCGAAGCCTATGTAAAGAAGTTACAGCCGGACAAGCTTGAACCCAAAGCGGAAAAATGCGTCTTCATAGGATACCCAAAGGAAACTATTGGGTATACCTTCTATCATAGATCCGAAGGCAAAATCTTCGTTGCCAAGAATGGATCCTTTCTAGAGAAGGAATTTCTCTCGAAAGAAGTGACTGGAAGGAAAGTAGAACTCGACGAGGTTGTCGAACCTTCTCTCGAAATTGCGAGTAGCGCAGCACCGGAAGAAGTTCCTGTGGTGCCTGCACCAATAAGAGAGGAAGCTAATGATAGTGATCATGAAACTTCGGTTGAAGTTGCTACAGAGCCTCGGAGGTCAACGAGAACTCGTACCACTCCAGATTGGTATGATTCCGTTATGAATGTCATGGTGGTGGACAACACCGATGACCCCGAGACATATGAGGAAGCGATGATGAGCCCAGATTCCAATAAATGGCAAGAAGCCATGAAATCCGAGATTGGATCCATGTACGAAAACCAAGTATGGACTTTGGTGGACTTACCGGATGGCCGTAAGGCTGTCGAGAACAAATGGATTTTCAAGAAGAAAACAGATGCTGATGGTAATGTTACTGTCTATAAAGCTCGACTTGTCGCAAAAGGGTTTCGACAAATTCAAGGAGTTGACTACGATGAGACTTTCTCACCAGTAGTGAAGCTAAAGTCTGTGAGGATTATGTTAGCAATCGCTGCATATTATGATTATGAGATATGGCAGATGGATGTCAAAACAGCATTCCTCAATGGAGACATTGATGAAGAGTTGTATATGATGCAACCCAAAGGTTTTGTCGATCCTAAAGATGCTAACAAGGTATGCAAGCTTCAACGGTCCATCTATGGATTGAAGCAAGCATCCCGAAGTTGGAATCAACGTTTTGATAAGATAATCAAAAGTTTTGGTTTTATACAAACTTATGGAGAAGCTTGTATTTACAAGAAAGTGAGTGGGAGCTCTATAGCATTCTTAATACTATATGTGGATGACATATTGTTGATTGGGAATGATGTAGACCTTCTTAATAGTGTCAAAGAATATTTGAATAATAGTTTTTCAATGAAGGATCTTGGCGAAGCAGCTTACATATTAGGCATAAAGATTTATAGAGATAGATCGAAACGCCAAATATCATTGTCACAAAGTACATATTTGGACAAAGTTCTAAAGAGGTTTGGAATGGAAGATAGCAAGAAAGGGTTCTTGCCCATGTTGCCCAATACGACCTTGAGTAAAACTCAAAGTCCGACATCGGCAGAAGATAGAGAAAGGATGAGTAAGACTCCCTATGCCTCAGCCATAGGATCTCTAATGTATGCCATGCTATGTACTAGACCCGACATTGCATATGCTGTTAGTTTAACTAGCAGATATCAAAGTGATCCAGGAGTGGATCATTGGACAGCGGTCAAAAACATCCTTAAGTACTTGAGAAGAACTAAGGATATGGTTCTTTCTTATGGAGGTGATGAACAGCTCGTTGTTAATGGTTACACCGATGCTAGTTGGAACACCGATCCGGATGATTCTAAATCACAATCTGGATACGTATTTATTTTGAATGGTGCAGCAGTTAGCTGGAGGAGTGCAAAGCAAAGCGTTGTGGCGAGATCTTCAACTGAATCGGAATACATGGCTGCTTCGGAGGCTTCACAAGAAGCAATATGGATGAAAGAGTTCATTACAGAGCTGGGTGTGGTTCCTAGTGCGCTGGACCCAATGTCTATCTACTGTGATAACATGGGCGCCATAGCCAATGCGCAAGAACCAAGGTCACACAAGAAGCTGAAGCATATCAAGCTACGTTTTCACGCTATTCGAGAACATATCCAGGATGGGGATATAAAGATTTGCAAAGTACACACAGATCTGAATGTGGCGGATCCGTTGACTAAACCTCTCCCGAGGGCAAAACATGACCAACACCAAACTGCCATGGGTGTTCGGTATATTACCATGTGATCTAGATTAGATGACTCTAGTGCAAGTGGGAGACTGTTGGAGATATGCCCTAGAGGCAATAATAAATATAGTTATTATTATATCTTTGTGTTTATGATAAATGTTTGCATTCATGCTATAATAGTATTAACAAGGAAACATTAATACTTGTGTGAATTGTAAACTTAAATTGAAGTCCCTAGTATAGCCTCTATACTTCACTAGCTTGTTGGTTAATAGATGATTGTGGTTTCCCTATCATGAACATTGAGATGTTATTAACAACAAGATCATATCGTTAGGAGAATGATATGGTGGACATACTCCTATAGATAAGCGTAGCATAAAGATCAAGTCATTTCAATAGTTCAATTGCTATATGCTTTCTGATACATAGTAACCTAATTCCTTCGACCATGAGATCATGCATATCACCTTTACTGGATGGATGCTTTGATGTCATCAAACACCACACCGTAACAGGGTGGCTATAAAGGTGGTATTGAGTGTTCGGAAAGTATTGGTTGAAACACATGGATCAAGAGTGGGATTTGTCCATCCACATGACGGATAGATATTCTCTGGGCCCTCTCGGTGAAATGTCATCCAATTAGCTTGCAAGCATGTGACTGGGTCACAAGGGATCACATATCACGGGAACGAGAAAAGAGTACTTATCAGTAACGAGGTTGAACTAGGTATGCAGAGATACCAAAGATCATAACCTCGGATAAGTAACATATCGTGAGACAAAGGGAAATTGGTATCGTATGTAAGTGGTTCATTCGATCGCAAAGTAATCGTAGAAATATGTGGGAGCCATATGAATTTCCAGATTCCTCTATTGGTTATTGTTCGGAGAAGTGTCTCGATCATGTCTGCATAATTCACGAACCGTAGGGAGACACACTTAAGGATTCGACGTTGTTTGAGTAGTTATGGTATTATGAGAAAGAGACCGAATGTTGTTCGGAGTCTCGGATGGGATCCGGGATATCACGAGGTGATCCGGAATGGTCCGGAGAATAAGATTCATATAAGGAAAGTCCCGTTTCGGAGTTCGGGAATGATTCCGGTGTTTTCATCGGGAACATTCTAGAAGGTCCCGGAATGTCCGGCACTCCGGGGGGGAAGGGGTACATGAATGTATCATTGCATGTTGGAATGATTGCATCATGTACTAAGTGTTCTCGCTGTCCGAAATAAAGGGTTAATTCAAATCCTAATTGAAAAAGTCAAACTGCCAGTTTTCGGTCAAACTGCCAGTTTTCGGAAAGAGGAGAAAGAGGAGGAGGTTGAAACCGACTTGGGGGAGGAGTCCCTCCTCTCCAAGCCGGCGCCCCACCAAGGCCGAGTTGGGGAGGGACTCCACTCCCTCCCCTTGGCCGCCGGCCCTCCCACCTATAAAGGGAGGGGCAGGGCTCCCCTCTCTACACAACACTACTAGTTCCTACCCTCTAAACTAAACCCTAGATCTAAACCCCGGTTTAGAGCTATTTTGGTTTAGAGCCTTCTAATTGGTTTAGAGCCCTCTAATTGGTGTGTCTAATTACTAGACCACTAATAGCCTCTCTCATAAGCTCCACCATACTCGCACCGGCTTAAGGCGAAGCCCTGCGGGATCTCCCCTCTACTTCCGGTACCACGCCGTTGTGCTGTCGGAATCGCGAGGAGAGTGCTACAACCTCCGCTGCCTGCTGGAACAAGGGAGAGGAAGGTCTTCGTCGAGTACCGAACGTGTGACCGACTGCGGGGGCGCTGCTGGAACGTGGCGCCGGAAGGATCGTCTACACGATCTTGAGATCGGAAAGAGTACGACTACATCACCCACGAGAATCTGCTCTCGTTAAACACTTTGGAATCTTCGAGGGTGAGTTATTCCATCGACTCGTTGCTACAATCTAGTAGATAGATCTTGGCTTGTTTGTTTGTATGCGATAGAAAATTTTTGTTTTCCATGCTACGAACCCCTACATTGAGGTGCTGGACTTGATCGTGCTGGATCGGATGGACTTCATCACGATCTTGAGATCGGCAAGCGTTCGTCTACATCATCCACGAGTACAACCTCGTTAACGATATTCGGTCTTCGAGGGTATGTATTCTATGGATGTATATCCACCCGTTGCTTGTATCTAGTAGATAGATCTTGGTACATAGATGTTCCCATCGTAGGAAAATTTTTGTTTTCTATGCTGCGAACCCCTACACGGGCCCGAATCCAGGGTTCACGATCTGGCGTCACATTTGGGTGAGACCCTCGCTTAGTTTCTGGAACTCGCGGTAGTCCTTTAGCATGTGGCTGACCTTCTTTTTGCCATCTTGCTTATCGATGTAGAAGTGGATGGTGCAAGGACCAAACAACTTGTCGTATGCCAAGGGCTCGTCGTCACGGCTGCGGCGTTGTCATGTTTGCATGGGCCGCCCTCCATCGCGGAAGTTGCCTCCACGGTATCCGCTGATGCGGTTGCCATCATTGCGTTGGTCGACGTAGCCAGCCGCAACCATGTCGACTCCATCGCGATCGTCATAGACGTGCGGTCTTTGTTTGCTGCGGCGTTCGCGTCTGCGGCCATAGTCATCCTCGTCATCCGAATGCATTCGGTGGAGGGAATCCTCGCCATCTGCCCACCTATTGGCGATGTCCATGAGGTGGTCGAGCGTCTTGGGCTTGACACACCCAAGTTCTTCCTTGAAGTCCGGGCATTTGACACCATCCTTGAAGGCCTCGATTGTCCTTTCCTCAGAGATGTGTCCGGCGGATTTATTGATGTTGGACCAGCATAGGATGTACGAGCGAATGGATTCGCGGTACCTTGGGTGCAGGCGCGGAGCTCCTCGGTCGAGGCTGGCCTCTTGCTGGTGCCTTTGAAGTTGCGGGCGAAGCTGGATGCCAGCTCCTCCCAGCTTCGGATGGAGCCGGAGGACAGGCTGCTAAGCCAGATCTGAGTTGCACCTGTCAGCTGCAGCTGGAGGCATTGTAGCGTGATGACCCACAAGTATAGGGGGTGTATCATAATACTTTTGATAAATAGGAGTGTCAATCCCAACGAGGAGCAGAAGGTTCTGAACAGTGGTATGGAGCAGGATATCCCTCTGAATACTTAGCAAACGGATTTCTAGTGGTTTTCTAACAAGGCAACAAAAAAGAGCAAGTAACAGAAGTAACGAATAAACGGAGCAAGTGGCCCAATCCTTTATTAGCAAAGGACAAGCCGGTGAAAATACTTATAAGGACCAAACGTTCTCGAGGACACATGAGAATTCTATCAAGTGCTTTCGCTTCAAATAGCTGAGTACTCTCCTCTGGTGTTTGTAAGTGTTGTGTGGGTGAACCTGTGCTAACATACCGCCCCCTAGGACTAATACATACTTGTGATTAACCCTCCTACAAACATCCGTAACTACAGGAAAGTAATTAAGATATAAATCTAACCATAGCCTTAAACTCTGAGATCCTACGCTCCCTTGTGCAAAGGTGTCCTAACGGGGGTTCAGGTTTCTGTCACTCCGGTAACCCCGCGATTAGTATCCAAATACACAATGCATTCCCCTAGGCCCATAAATGGTGAAGTATCATGTAGTCGATGTTCACATGACACCACTAGAAGAATATCACCACAACTTAAATACTAAACCATTGAATAATAACTCATCACAGATTCAATACTAACAACATGACTTCTCCCATGTCCTCAAGAACTAAACTAACTACTCACAAAACATCATATGGATCAAGATCAAAGATGATATGGTGATGGATAACAATCTGAACATAAACAATAATCCAATGGTTTCACTCACAAGCATCAACTACAATAGTAATCACCACCAGGAAAGTTTCCCCAAAGAACTAAAGTAATATCCAACACAATTGTTACAGCGAGACAGAGTGGTGGTGCTGGTGCTGGTGGAGATGATGGTGTGGATGATGATGATGATCCCGATGAAGCCTAGCTTGATGACGGTGTTGATGGCGACGGTCTCCCCTCTTTGGGAAGAAATTCCCTCGGTAGAAATCTACCTGCCGGAGAGATCTTTCTCTCTCGGTGTTTTCCGCCCCCAGAGGCGGCGGAAATCTATCTGTGGTCGCTCTGCGAGCCTTAGGGTTTTGAAGGGAAGATATAGGAAAAGGGGCGGAGTCGGAGGCCGGGCAGGTGTGCCACACCTGCCCTAGGCACGGGGTCAGGTGGGCCCACGCCTAGGGAGGGGGGTGGGCCCCATGAGGCCCATCTCCGTCACTCTGTATGGCTTCCTTCGTCCTCTGGTAAAATAATATGTTTCCATATTTTTCTGGTATTTTTTTGAACTTCGCGAAATTGCACCGAAACACCTTCTTTTCCATCAGAATCCAGACTCCGGCAGTCCATCCTCCGGGAATCATCCAACATGCATAAATAGATGAAAAGTAAGTAATAACTCATAATAAGATAAATATAAATGAACAGAGGTAAATTATGATATAGAAGGGTGATGCAAATTGGGCGTTGTTTCTGTTACCGCCGTGCAGCTTGACGGATGAGAGGTGGTCGCTGTGTCAGGCCTTCGGGTCCTACGTGTCGTCGAACTTGGGAGTATCCGAAGGGAGCTTGAAATTTTTTAGCATCCGCGTCCGCCAAACGGATCTACTGAAGCATCGGGCTCCACACAGCTCACCATCATCATCCTCGTCGGATTCGGTTGAGCACGCGCGTTTGGCGCGCGCCTTGTCGACCTTGCGCTGGGCGAGGTCATTTCGAGCGTCGTAGTCGCTGCTACGACGCCTTGGGCTCTTGCGAGATGGAGGCAGATCATGCTCATCCTCGTCGGATGAGGGTGTGGGGCTGCGATTGAATCTGACCACAACTTTAATTTTCAGCTCCGCAGGAGCCTCCTCATGGAGCGCAGCTCTGACGAGTCCAAGACCGGCTAGCGCGGACTTGTGCATGGAGATTTTCGGGTCACCCACCGGAGGTGGATGGGATGCGAGGTACGTGGTGGCTGCCATGATTGCAGCCTGCGGCGTCTTCGGCATGACGTTGCCATTCACATCCATTGACATGAAGGACGTGTTGAGGGCCCTTGTGGCTTCGCGGCGCACAGTGGGGTCCATGTTCTCCACGCGGGAGCGATGCTTGTTGGCGTTGTTGCCATGTGAGCTGGAGCCGTCAGCGGCGGAGAGCGCAGCTCGTCGCGCGCTAGACTCTGAAGCTACCTTCTTGCATTTGTCGAGATCCTCCATCAGCTTCACCTGCCGGTTATGCTCGCCGATGAGGAGAAGGTGGTATGCCATCAGCAGATCCCGTGAAGCATTCACGGGTAGGATGATGTTGCCCACCACAGCTTCGCGTGCCTGACGCCATCCGTCCTTGTTGAGGTTGATCTTCTGGTAGGCGTTAGCGTCGCCCTCATTGGGCTGGAGGGATGGGTTTCCCCCGTTTCCTCTGTTCCCAGCTTGCGGGTTGGGCGGCGGATTGGGTGGTGGGTTGGGGGTACTCGAACCTGGTGGCATCTACGATTCGCCCTGGATGACCACAGCGCATTGGTAATGCCCGCGGATTGGGTCACTGCTGCCGCAGCTTTCGGATCCGGAACCATAGGTTCCTTCGTCTGAGGGAGGGCCGCATAGATCTGAGTTGCAGCTGCTGTTATCATATGACTCACCTGTCAGCATCGACGTGCGTAGCACGCAGATGGGTGGGACCCACAAAGCGGGCCTGATGGGTGGTGGCGGCACCCGCTCTAGGAGGCAGAGGGTGCTGGTCTGCCCCACCTAGAAGCAGAATCTCCCGAACAGAATCTCGAGCCCGTCGCCTACGGGCTCGAAATCCCTCATGGTGGCTGGCGAGTGGACGGTGAAGTCGAAGGTCCCGAAGAGGATATGACTCTCCATCGCCGATGAGTTGTAGATCGCTCCAGATGGGACCGTCACGATCACACAATCAGCGCCCCCAGTTCCCCACAGACGGCGCAAATTGACGAGGTTTCGACTCGTCAATGCCCATTTTTATGGACTTGGGTTTTGGAGAAGATGGGGATGCTAGAGATCGCGGAACGGTTAACAGACAAGCAACACGGGGACACGAGGTTTACCCAGGTTCAAGCCCCCGGAGGGAAAACCCTACTCCTGCTTGTCTGCTCTTGATTACGGCGGAACCGAAGGTTACAAGGGTGCGCAGATGCAATCTGGCGTGAGGCGCGTATGAGGTGAGTTGAGGCCCTCCTCGTCGTGCCCTCCTAGCCTTTACATAGATAGGCATGTCCCGGGCGTAGGTCGAGTCGGTTACATATTAGGGTTTGCCCCTTTAAAATTCTATCTACTCTAGTCTTGTTCTCTAAGGATCCGAAGGCGTCATGGGCTTGGGCCACCCGAAATCTCCACAGACCGCGTATCTTGTCGTGGTCCTTCCCTTGGGCTGGACCAGGTATGCTAACGTTGTGTACCCGTGGGGTATAACCATGTCAACGTTGATCTTCGATCTCCCTTGTACGCGCGTCTGGTCTTCGGGATCTCCAGAGAGTCGTCTTGCAGCCCCATAGGACAAGTCAGTTGAGAGCTTTTAGATGCAAGCCTTTAGGTCTTTGTTCACAAAGATAGGCGTGGGCAGGAATCATGGATTAATGCCATGTGATATACATGGTAAATCCACCTATCACCGACAAGCCCCCGATTAGTACCTTTAATTAGACGGCCTTTTCCTTCAACAGAGTTGCTTCAGCTCGTGTTTAACCTCCAACTTGTGAGCTTGATGACTTCATTTTGGTCTTGAGATCTTGGCCTCGGCAGCTTTGAGGGCTTTTGCAACAGCTCTTGAGCTTTGGGAAGAGCTGGCCAAGTCTCGAACAGATTGAAGGAATGAGGAGGCTCCCTGAATACAGAAGGAGGTGGTCAGTATGGGACCTCAAGGTTGAGGTGCGTAGGTCTCAAACAGTTGAGGAAGGAAAACATAAGGGCCTGACCTGCAGTCCCGGTCTTATCATTTGAAGGCTTTCATCCATCCGTTGGACATCCACCAGATATGGTTCCGACCTCCCAACTCTCGAAGGGGCAACCGCTGAGTTCGGAGGATTACGTCTAGCAGGAACAACGGGAGCCGAGCACGGCTCGACAACCACCCTGGAAAGTCACAACAACAATGGTAGAAGCAAGGAGGGAGTTGGCCCAGCACAAACACCTCGTGGAATGAGCCGTTTCAGAGAGGGAGGCTTGGCAATGCTCGAAGACCTCACAGACCAGTTGAAAGCTACTTTCGGTTGGAGTCTATCAGCTCCTTGGCTTGCCCGATCTTATTCAAGGTGATTCGAGTTGTAGGAGGCCACGTAGTCCCATTGGTCCCAGCTGTCGACCGTCGTCGAGATAGATCCGATCTGCATGACGCTAACTTCTCCCGCCTAGCTCGGTTGTCGCTGGTGGCATAGACAGCGCCCATAGCTAGAGTTTTGTTCTGTTTTTTTACCACTATGTAAATGTAAATTATATTTTCCAATCAATGAAAATGGTTTTAAAAAAAGTCTAGGCAACAGATCGTTTGTGTCAAGGCGTTGGGCGCACTAGGGACAACCAGACTATGATCTATTATTTCCTATCCGGCCCGACTAAACGGACCAAAATAGACAGTTTAAATGTTCTAAATGGGTAATATGCCGCTGAAGATGCTCTAAATATGCTCGCTCCTTCTCCAAATATATGTTGCAAAGTTAACAAACCTCACTGCTCAAAGCTTAATTCGTGCTGTCCAGTGTGCCATGTGTTCGCATGTGTCTGTTACAGTCCTCGCGTGAAAAAAAGTTACCGTATCAAACAACGACACCGAGAAACAAACCAAGCACCAAACCCAGAAAACACGACGGGGCACATAACGCAACACGGCACCGTCAGCGTCACCACCTCCTGCTTGTCGCCGTCCAACTTCCCCCATGAGGCCGTCCGAGAGACATGCCTCCTCGCCCCAGCACTAGCAGCAGCCCCCTCGCGAACGATCTCCCAGCCGCCTGAGTCCCCTGCCGCGCGGCCGCCGCCGGCGCCGCCATGCTGTTCGCGCGCCGCGACATCGAGGCCGCGGCCGCGGCAGCCGGCCAGGACGACTCGCCGGCCGCCAAGAGGGGCAAGCCGGAGTCGCCCGCCGGGGCGCGCCCCTCGCTGACGCGGACGGAGGGGTTCGCTGCCGCCACCGTGCTCGCGCTCTTCGTCGCCGGGATCTTCTGCATCTTCCTCGCCGCGCCCCGCCGCGAGTTCGGCCAGATCCTCCGCCT
Source organism: Avena sativa (assembly GCA_916181665.1). Taxonomy (NCBI): domain Eukaryota; kingdom Viridiplantae; phylum Streptophyta; class Magnoliopsida; order Poales; family Poaceae; genus Avena; species Avena sativa. The sequence continues at coordinate 296,558,748 of OV702296.1, forward strand.
CCCGCGCAGCCTCGCCGACGTACGCCTCCTCAAGTAGGCCTCCCCTCTCCTCGTTACACTTTGCTGCTCGACTGTATGTTTTGGATCGCAGTTATCTGTGTTTGGGGAATGTACTTTTTGAACCGTGCAAGCAAAGGAAGGTGTCGATTCATCTAGTGAAAGTTTCGGGCGTGATTTTGGCTGCCGATTTATAACGATTATAGGCTGTACCTTACCTTCACGAATCACAAGAACCCAATTGAGATTTTAGATTTGTGTCGCCTAAACATTGAGTTCCCACGCACATTTTAACCATGAGAAACTGAAACCATGACTTAGTCTGTGCAAGCAAGAGACTACAGTATTAGTAAATAAACAGCAAAGTAGATACTAATTTCTTCCAAGACGCCAAGAGAATATCCCTTTCCTCGTTGATCTTGCAGTGGCTGCAACTGGAAGTGGTCCAAGTCTAAGCATGCGGGTTTCCTTTCTTGCTTTTGCCTCAATCTGTATCACTTATGGTCACTGTAGCTCTTGTCATAACCTTTTATGTCTATAGTTCAAAGCTTCCATCAGCCATACAAATGGGCAATGCTATCCACATTTAGTCTGGGTAATGAATTAGGGAAGTATGACTCTATGAGGTAATACTTAAGATCACTGAACGATACCTCTGGACTGTTGTGGATTGGCTTATAATCGCAATCAACATTTGAATTTACCATTCTGTAAACAAAACGACTGTTTCCATCCACTGCACTTGTCAAGCTTTGCGCAAAACAATATTTTGAGCTTTGCCATATTGTTGGTTTGCGTGTGTTCAGGCACTTTAATTTGCTGGTGGATCTACATTGTAATTACTCACATACTCTAGTACATTGAGCTGTGTTTCTAGTTGCCACCGATAATATTCTTCTACGAAATAAGATGAACAGATATGACGTGGTTTCCTTCTGAAAAAGTCAACTTCTTATTGTTTTACTTGTAGCAATTAGCATTATCAGGACCGAATCATTTAGCTACATCCATGATTATTTTTTACAGGTGTTACAAATGCACGATCGCTTCCTTCTATGTACTAGCAACTAGTATTTCGTAGATGCATTATCTATTTACTATGATAAGCAGTGAATATATTTTAGAATACTGGATCTGTATGCTGACGTTCCTTTTCGAAACTTGCAGGGAGAATCTTGCGGTGTATGCAAGAGATCATCAGGCAAATTTTGTATTGGGTTATTGCTCTATATACATCTTTATGCAGACATTTATGATCCCTGGAACAATATTTATGTCTTTACTTGCTGGAGCACTTTTTGGAGTGGTTAAAGGCGGCATCTTGGTGGTCTTCACTGCCACAGCTGGGGCATCATCTTGCTATTTTCTCTCCAAGTTGATCGGTAGACCTTTGGTTAGCTGGTTGTGGCCTGAAAGGTTGAGGTATTTCCAGTCAGAGGTAATCTTCTGCTTTTTTATAACAAACTGCTTACTCTCCATTGTTATCTTTTTCTTGAGATCCTTCCCAAATGATATATTTCAGTATAACAAGCTTTTTATTCTTTTGTAGATTGCAAAGAGGAAAGACAAGATGTTGAACTACATGCTTTTTCTGAGAATAACACCAACTCTGCCCAACACTTTCATAAATATGGCATCACCTATTGTCGACATACCTTTCCATATTTTCTTTGCTGCAACACTAGTTGGACTCATACCAGCATCTTATATTACTGTAAAGGTAAGTATTAACACATGCAATGGCGTATCATTTGATTCTTGGTTTGGAAATAATCCTAATCTGTACCGAGTTCCAGTACATGTTCTGGTTTCTAGATATGCTTGCATTTTTCTTTCGCTGGAATCTTGTGTAAATAAGTCGATGAATGGCACCATGTTTGAATTGCACTTAACACGACAGCTCCAATCTTTAATATCCTACGAACTCTGTCCTTGAGAAGTTTGATGGGTTCTTAGCTTAGTAGAAGCCGAGCGGGCAAACAATCACCACGTGGTGGCTGGGGCTCTGGACACATTAAGATCACACAATCCAAGGAATCTGTCTCCAACTTGTTAGACTATCTATGTAATGGTGTAAGCACTGATCTAGCACATGGTTTTAGTTAGTTAGTGTGAGTGGTCTACCTTTGCCCATTACTAGGAAACTATCTGAACTTTAACTTGCAACAACTTCAGCATACCTAGCAAAGCAAGCTGTTGCTTGGATGGTTAGTGGAGGTGGTTGTACCTCCTGCTCTTTGGGAGTCAAACCTCGGGTTTGGCTCTCTGTGTATCACCGAGGTGGAATATTCTTTCTGGTGGATGTACCCGCTGTCTGCCCGTCCAGTCTCTTTTGTGTGAGTGCGAGTATGCGTCTGCTTGGCATACTGGGTGTATCTGAAAACAAACTAGTAACAATCCATGTTTTCATTCTAGTCACAATCACCGGTTGTCTTCATTGTATCATCATATTGTAGTGTGTACAGATTTTTCATATTGCTAGACAATCTCAAAGGTTTACGGTGTCTGTATCAAGTTTTCTGTTTGTCCTGTTGCAGTATTGAGTTTTTCATAATGAACCCTACTTCAAGTATATTTACTACCGTAACTGCAAGTTTAGACTCGTGCATTGATCTGGCTGTGCATTAGGGAAACATGTTGCTTGCATCTAGAAGCATATTTCGCAGTTTTTATTATTTACAGGTGACGAGTTCATACCTGCTAATGATCTTTTTTACCGGTGTACTGCAGGCTGGGAGAGCTTTAGGCGATCTGAGGTCGGTTAGGGATTTGTATGACTTCAAGACATTAGTTGTTCTATTCCTCATCGGCTCTGTTGCTGTTGTCCCAACCATCCTGAAAAGGAAGAGAATATACGAATGATGCCTCGGATCACATCTTAAGATCGGAGAGTGTACCAGTGTATTTATTTTTGGCCTTTCTTTTGTTTTCTTTATATATGTATACCTATGGAATTCTAGATGTAAAGATATGTAACAACCTGAATGCCTCCCTTAATAATAGAAGGCGCCATTACTGCATCTGCTTCCTCGTTGTTCTGAAATTGCAGTTATGAAAGCAAAGGAAATATCTGGTTTCTTAGTGTATGCAGATCTTAAGAAATTTGATTAAATGGATAAAATTTTTTTTAGAGAAATGTGGAATAAATTTTTTGTTGAAGAATTTGTTTTTAGTGGATATTGAGGAAATGTTGAATGACATTTTATAGGAAGCGTGAAGTGGCTACTTGAGCCGAGTAGAAACCTTGGGTGCAATTCTAGGCTTTGTGAGGCCCAATAGTCTTAAAGGCCCGAAATCAAGTCCAAGCCCGATAGAGGAGCAGCTTGCACTTGCAGCCACCTTATCGGCTCCCCCACTGGTTCTATCCGAGACAGAAGGTTTCGGCAAGAAACACAGCACATCGGCGCTCCTCGTCACAGCAGAAATGGCGACCCTCTCCATGGTCTCCGGCCCTGTCGCCACCTCCTCCCTCCCCCTCTCCACCCGCCGCCGCAGCTCCTCCGTCTCCTTCCCCGCCCCCAAGGTGAGTATCCACTCCCCCACGCCGTCCTCTTCCTCCCCTCCCCTTCGTTTAGGGTCGCCCCGTCGTGCCTTGGCCCCCTGCGGATTGGGTTCCTAGCGGCCTCGATTCGCTTCTCGCGTTTCCGTGGCCTTGGAAAGGAGGGGCTAGTGTAAATTGAGTGCGCCTATCAGGTCTAGGTGTTGTATGCCGCTTGCGTTGTGTGTCAGTGTGCGAAATTCCATTGATGCGTTGAGAATGTGGTAATGCTGTAAGACTGGGCGTCCCGTGGGTTCTAATTCATGGCAACATGGGATGAATTGGTGTCTATCTGGGGTGCTTGGCCTTGCTTGTGAAACATGAATGTCCTGTCACCAGCGCATTGCCGGAAAATCTAATTCTCATAATCAAATTTAAGGGGCCAAAGTTCCCCAATTCAGTTTCTATCTTATGAAATTGGGGCCTCTCACAAATGCGCACGCCTGCACAGCCTTGTCAACGTGCATGTTGGATGTTGTAGGAATGGTTCTTTGATGTTTTCTTTCCCATTGTCCCTTCGGGGTGTACCCTTATAGAGAAAATGTCCCTTCATATATCATATGTACAGAGAAAATGCCCCTTCATATGTGTCATATATATGTCAGTTACTGTCTTGTGGTTTTGATTCTTCTGTTCGTTGGGGGATTTTACAGAAGGGAGGCATTGGCCACGGCGGCCTGCGGATCGAGTGCATCCGTATCGGTGGTGTTGAGATTCCAAACCACAAGAGGGTGGAGTACTCGCTGCAGTACATCCACGGCATTGGACGGACGCGCTCCCGTCAGATCCTTCTGGACCTCAGCTTCGACAACAAGGTCACCAAGGACCTCTCGGAGGAGGAGGTCATCACCCTCCGTAAGGAGGTCACTAAGTACATGATCGAGGGAGACCTTGTAATGTCTCTGATCCCTTTGCCAATATACGATTTATCCATGCTACTATTATACTAACGATTTGCTGCCTGTCGGCCCTGTCTAGTTGTTTCCACATTTCTTAACCGTACCTGTCATTTTACTTTTACATTGGTAGCATCTTCAATCTAAACAACAGTACTGACTAGTGCCCCTAATGCTTGGCAGAAACGGTTCAACCGTGTGGCGATCGAGAGGATGAAGGAGATCAGGTGCTACAAGGGCATCCGGCACAAGCTCGGGCTCCCGGTCCGTGGCCAGAGGACAAAGAACAACTGCAGGACTCTCAAGGGGAAGAGGGCTCCAGTTGCCAAGAAGAAGTCAGCTGGATCCGAGGAATAAGCGGCACTGCCATGTATTTACCTCAGCGTTTAGTTTTTGTGTGCACTGCGTTACCGGTCGGTTACTCCATTTCGAGTTGCCATGCTGTCTGAAGAATTACGGGGATATATGGATATTATGTTGCGCTGCTGCAAAGTCTATGGTCATGTCATCTCTTCTCTTACGTCCATGGACGCCAAATCATCAAGATTACATGCGTTGTTCGTGCCAAGCAATTTTTTTCTTACATGTCTCTAGTCTAGTCATATCTGTGCTTCATGCTACTGATGGATTAGCTTATTTAGCACCAGTGCTCTGCGACTTTTTCATCTGCCGTTGCAGCATTATGTTGGTATGGTCATTTTATTTTGCAAGCTAGACAGTGGAGTTTCAGTGGTAGCGCAAGGTATTTTATCGAGCGGTGGTTTTGGCCCTGTTCAGCTTGATGTTGCTGTGATAGCGACTACTCCCTCTGTTTCATAATATAAGATGTTTTAGCTTTGTGAAGATAAGAATGAATTATACTCCGAAGAGTGGCCATAAGCTTGACTTGTCAGCCGTGTACTTGGGTCATGGAGCTTTCTTAAACAGAGTTCGTCGCCGGCTCAAGTTTTACCAGAACACTATGTACATGATGACTGATGTACACGCCTACAGATATCATGTGAGGCGGCTAGCTAGGCGGTAGGCTACCATTTGGCGCGCTACACCAACCACTCAAACACCACGCGACTCCTCCGCTCCCAGCCTCCTCCCTCCAGTGGCCTGCCGTGCTGTGCCATGGCGCTCGTCTCGCTCTCGCTCCCGTCCTCGTGCGCGTCCAACCGCCTCCTCGCGCCGTCGTCGCCTCCGAGCAGCAGGATAGGGCTACCTGCAGCAGGCTCCGGCAGCGTCGCGCTACCGGCCGGTCGCCGGGCCGTGCAGTGGCGGGCGCCCGTGTCGCTGTCGTCCTTCTCCTCCTTCCTGCCGTCCTTCTTCAAGAACAACAAGGGGAAGGAGGACGAGGAGAAGAAGGCGGCCAGGCTCAAGGAGGAGCTCCTGGCCGCCATCGCGCCGCTCGACCGCGGCGCCGAGGCCACGCCCGACGACAAGGACCGCGTGGATCAGATCGCCAGGCAGCTGGAGGAGGCCAGCCCGGCCAAGGACCCGCTCAAGTCCGATCTCCTCAACGGGAAGTGGGAGCTCCTATACACCACCTCCACATCCATACTGCAGCCACAGGTTCCACCTTTCTTTCTCTACTTCTTCTTCTTCTTATCCCAACAATGTAGCTCCATTTCGTGTGGCGTGAATTGTCTATCAAAAACCAAAAAAATAGGAGTATCTTCTTCATGCAAACTCTTGTTACTTTTTCCATAATTCTTCTTGGTAATAACCCCAGGCCACAACCCAAGCTAGCTAGGCAGCTGCATTCATCATTTTTCGTTTTTCAGAAAAAAAGTGTATATGCTATAGTCATCTGCATTCATCAATTCCCTTTTTCCGAAGAAGAAATGCTTAATTCGCACCATCCCTTTTGCGTTCCTAAACACTCCACGAAGAAGTGACGGTAGCTGGACTCTTCTCCAATTAGACAAGAGCTTCTTTTTTTTTTTTTGGAAAGGGGACAAGAGCTTTTTCTGGAGGCATACTAACTTGTTGGAAATATCCGATCTCGTGTTCACTTGCTAATGCAGAGGCCAAAGTTCCTGAGGCCGAACGGGACGATCTACCAAGCAATCAACACCGACACTCTACGGGCTCAAAATATGGAGACATGGCCTTACTTTAATCAGGTAACTCCCACCAAAACGCGGAGATATATATGGTCGATCTTTTCCCTCGATCGAGAGATCAATCATACCACTTACTCGACGTGCTAATGTTTTTGCTTCTGCAGGTTACTGCCAACCTGGTACCTCTCACTTCTAGAAGAGTCGCAGTTAAATTTGATTACTTCAAAATATTTAGTCTGGTGAGGCATTTTATTGAGTTATATCTCTCAGCCAGCAGTCTGTATACTCTACCTCAGTTTCTCACTAGTACTAGCCCACTTCAGTTTTAACACACTACACTCTATTGTTTGGTAAATAGATCCAAATCAAAGCACCAGGGAGTGGTAAAGGGGAACTGGAAATTACGTATCTTGATGAAGACCTCAGGTAAGCCATTCTCCTCCCATTCAGAATTTTTCCTGCCCCATTCTATTCTCTTCCGTTGTGATTCTCGGTTATTCTTTTCATCAAATTACCACTCCCTAAAGAACAACAACAACAACACAACACGTATCCTGCACATTTGAGCACGAACTTATTATACACGAATGTTTTAGCATTTGCAAATATTCCATACCTTTTAAAATAGGCATCAGAAAATGTGCATTGTCACACTTCACGTTTGCATGTTATTTTTACACTTCAGTGCTCAAAGTATTAATAATTTCGATAAAATATGGTGGCCCTGATGTCTGTATGCGGCGATCAGGGATAACATGTACTGATGCTGCAAGAGATCTTCTTGCTGAATTTGCAGGGTTTCAAGAGGCGACAAGGGGAACTTGTTCGTGCTGAAGATGGTCGACCCAACATACAGAGTTCCGTTGTAATAAATACGAGTAGTTGCTAGTAGATGCTAATGTGTACCGCTACAAGAATCAGGTGCCAGATATCTTAAATAGTTACTCTACCTTTTTTCCGTCTCGACGCAGTGTTGGGCGTGTACATATTAAGACTTGCGGATAGCCGTATAGCAGAAAGCACATTTAAACTGACAGAACTCGATGATGAAAGGGTAAATGCGTCTGGTCCAAATTCTACTTGACTATTGAAGTTTAGTCAAGTACATTTGCATCATATAAATTTGCTGAATTATCAGCACTACTGTGTCTTTAGATACCGATGTGTATGCTCATATTTGAAAATAAAGATGTATGTGTTGTATAACCACAGTGATTATTGATTGAAAATATATTTGATGTATCCAAAATTCCAACCCCGTCAAATAAGCAGTGTAAATCTTATATGTGATAAGTTATATCCTGTTAACTGTTAAGAATAAATGTGGAACCCCCATATTTCTAACCTTGTTTCAGTAAGATACTATACAAGGCTCAGTAACAGACAACGTGTCAAGCCTCTGGGAAGGAAAACACCCAAAGAAGTAATCACAACACTAACTTTGCTAGTACATCGTTTATGACATTCAACATCTTGTGCGTGTAAGTGATGGACATGGTTATATGATCAATTCTGACACACTTGTCCCAAACACCACCCCTTGATGAATTCTTAGATTGCAATGTCATCGTGAGTACGCTATCTTACTATGCAGCTTCAAGCATTGTCTACAGGATAGTATCGTCTATGTGAAAATTGTTACAACAGTTAGTTCCAATTTGCTCAAATTTGCTCATCTCCAGATGATAAAACTTAAATGAAACTTCAGCACTGCTTCCTCCAGCTTGCGGAATAGCTCCTTCACGAACTGGGAGGAGACGATAGCTTAAATGAAACTTCAGCCCTTGCTTCCTCCAACTTGCCGAATAGCTCCTTCACGAACTGGGACTTCGTACCATGTGTTATCTGAAGTACATCTGCTGCCCTAGTTAAAGATTTGAGAGCATCCTCTGTGTACTCAAGCAACCTACAACCCAGAGGAGCTTTTGGTCAGGACTGTTTAGCGGTATGAGGAAGGATTTAGTCAGGAAAGATGAAAAACATTGAGCTACTGTTAAAAATAGGACAAGCAGAGGGACCAGGTGTGAATTTTACTTGATAAGCAATCATCACAACTTAAAAAGCTCATGTCAATGCCATCATCTACATTGTTTTTTGTCCGGAAGACCTAGAGCTAACTATCGAGATTTTGGGCAATCCGGACACTACTTCGAGAAATGGTTTATGAATGTTTGTTACGAGGTCCAACAGGAGATCTAGTTGGTAACGATAACATATCCTTTTGCATTTTATGGATTTATGGAATTGATGATCGTGGAAGAGCCCTCTTTACCATTTCTGTATAAATGGACTATTCTATTTGTGTAGATTTGGTAGAGGGGTGTATCCAAGTATCAAACCCTCTTTTATCCACTAGTTCCCCCTCTTTAGCTTATCCACTATCCGGACACTACTTCGAGAAATGGTTTATGAATGTTTGTTACCAGGTGCAACAAGATCTAGTTGGTAACGATAACATATCCTTTTGTATTTTATGGATTTCTGGAATTGATGATCGTAGAAGAGCCCTCTTTACCATTTCTGTATAAATGGACTATTCTATTTGTGTAGATATGGTAGAGGGGTGTATCCAAGTATCCAAGCTTCTTATCCACTAGTTCACCTTTTTAGTTTAAGAGTATAGAGCAGGATTTGCTAGAGTTTCTCAAAAGGCATGTCCCTATCTTACCAGTGTCAAATTTAGCACCACTCTATTTAGCAAAGCGTAAAGAATTAATAGACATGGCTTAATACTAACAAGGAAAGCTAATAGTATCATAATTTGAACATGCACAGGAAACTAGGTAGAAATATCCATACCATTCAAGCTTTCCGCAAGTATAAAATTGTAATCCGATCATTGGATGAAAAGGTGGATAAACTCCTGATGAAAGTGTAACAACATTAGTGAACATCAAGTTTTTATTGGAAATCCCATAAACAGTGGTATATCATATGGAAGAGCAACGAGAAATTGAGAAATCATTATGTCTTAAAAAAATATAAACAACATTATTTTAGTTTATCACCTGCAATCATCCTTCCATGCTGTTAAGATCGTATGAAAGTTCTGTACTTGTGATTAACATAAGCGTCATCAGTGCAGCAGGAGTTTGCAGTATTGTAGCACTTACTGTACTAATCATGGTCAGTACAGGGTTCTCACATTTTTTCATGATAACTTCCTCACTACTGACTAGCGCCTAGTTTTCTTTATATCATCTAAAAACCTAAACAACCGACGTCCTCACAACTCACATGTTGTTCCGGATGGCACACCCACTATAGTGTAAAATCATATGTATTATCATGTTTGGTTAGCAAGTTCTTCCAATGAGTGTTGTTTTGGAATATCAACGGAAAGAAGCATAAAGTCAGGTTTCAACCCTTGAGATATTACTTTATGAGACAAAAACAGATATATTCCTATTTGGTGGAGCTTACAGATTCTTTGCGAGTTTAGCGACAGGATGCTGCCTATCTAGGTTTCAAGTCCTTGAAGGAGAGCCCTAAAGAACATCGTAAAAAACGAATTTGGTATAATGACAGAAAAGCACATTGCCACATGAGAATTTAGGCATTGTTAAGTTTTCTTATACGTGCAAATATTTCCTGAAATTGACCTCAGACATCAGAGTGATTTGGTGAACCTCTCATCTTAGAAATGTTTTAGTGTTAAAAATAAAATATATAATCAATAATATAAGATGTTCTCATTTAAATACAATAGGATTAAGGTTGTCTTACTTTCATAAACTGGAATCGTCAATCTGCAATACATCAGTGAAGTTTGCCAATCTTGTAAGTCCATGCATATCTGCAATAGTGGTAGGCATAGTGAGATAGTAAATCCAGTTAAGTTATAAGGGTGAGGGGCGGTAGTGGTTACTCCTATAGTCGCACTAGTAAGTATATTGAACATCCACAACTGTGCTACCACACAAGCTAGAAATATACCTTCAGGAGTTTTTCACGTGTGTGCAGCAAAGGGATAGAGAAAGAATGGTAAAGCTTCTGTTCTAGCTGCTCAATGACCTTGTACACTGAACCTGCGTCACTATTATCTATATAGCTCATTAAGGTAGCAAAATGCTCGCAAACTTATTAGATAGTATTCTGTTTAGTTAGAAATTTAGTACAGGAAAGGATACTTCCAGATGAAAGCAATGAAGAAGCTTTATCAGATAATAATAGTATTTGACTTGACACCTTCTTTACCTCTTCTCCATCTCTACAAATGCCACATTTCTGGCAAGTATAGGCCTTCTTTCCTAGAGATGTTGAACAGAGGTATAATGTATGATCAGTACTAACTGAATTAAATATGAACAATTTCAATAGATATTACTGCCATGTTTGTTAAATACAAACTTTTTTCGTTCCATTTCTTTACTTAGTAATTTCCTAACTGGTAACCAACCTGAGTCAGGCAGCAGAATGCCATCACACTTTGTGTCCTTGCATCTGTATCCCTCAAGGAGAGCATCTTCCTCCGAATCCTGTAACATTGATGAAAATGTTAGCAAGATAAAATCTGATAGGCGAGATTGTGTTATATCTCAATTTCCTTGGAGACAATAAAATACTGCGTAACCACAATGGAAAACCTTAATACAGCAGGGACATGAGCAGCTGAAGAAGTACTGCTTGAGATCATTCTGTCTCTTTATAGTGGTTGCTGCAGTTTCAATGTAACTTATCGATATCTAACAAAAGAACACAGCCAACATTCACCAGAGTGAGAGAAGGGTAAAGAAAAAACGCATGAAAAGCAAGTTAAGGAATGCATGATAAAGACAGAAGGCGAAGATAGATTCGTCACCTCAGTATTGTTACTTAAGGGTTCCAATGCACGCACATACGCAGTGTGACCCTCAAATAGCAAAACTGCATTTGGTACACAACTAATACCAGAAAAGGGTAAATATAAATACGACAATTTAACAAATTATCTCAACTCTTGAGGTAGATCCCAAGCAAGTGAACAGAATGATCAGTAATCCACCTGTGGTTAATAATTGATATAACAGGGAACAATCCAGTCCCAAGGGGCCTCAGTTCAGGATCACATATGGTATGGGCATTGCAGGCAAACTGCAGACATGTAGCACACAATCAACCATTCATGAACAAATTATGTATCATAAGGTGTCATGCGGGGCCACCACTACCATCTGCACAGCAAGGGCCAGAAGGGTGTTGCAGGACCAGCAGAAGCTTAGAGATGAGCGAAGCTTCCTTCCTTACTGGACTTGTTTGTACGTGAAGGACCAGAATTACAGAATATGGCCATGGTCAATACTGACAAATACTCCAATTTCGTACTTTCCATCATAGTATAATCAATGCTAAGGATATCGCTTATCGGTAATTTATCGGCAGGCTGAAAATTGGCGATTTTTCAGCGTATCGGCCGATTTATCGGGCGATAAATCGGAAAATCAGACGATAAATCAGAAAATCGGCATATCGGCCACCCTCGAGTAACGATAAATCGGACGATTAATCGGCATATAGGACGATTTTTTGAACAGTGAGTATAATCTTCAATGCAATGGTCCTAACTAGTACAGCTTAATGGTGATGATAGAGGAAGACAACATAATGTATAACTAGAGGAGAATACGTATGTAGAGAATGTATATCCCTTTTCTAGTTGCATGCTGGCTTATCTACACAAAGGAATTCTTAGATCTGGTTTCACCATATGAGCCCCTGGTTACCTGGATTCTAATTCTAGGACATGTTTTCCAAGGGGTTGACCAGACCACCACAGCCAAATACTCTCAGAATAACACCAACAGACAGCTGAGTTCATCAACATAACACGTCACATGATCAATTTAATCTTCTTCTATAGTAGTTATAAAGTATTTTATGTGGCACACTAGTATGCAATTACTACATGATCATATGATCCCACGGGCAGGACATGTTATGTGCATTACCTTAGAAAAAGTATGTGCAATTTCCTTAAGATCAAGTTGAATTGAAGGGAGAACCAGCTGCACAAGATTGGCCATCTGAGCATAGAGGACCAGTTGTTTGCCATCAACCTTAGAGATGTCTACCCATATGGAGTCAATCCAACAGCGTTAATCAGAATCCTATTCTTTTTCATGAATCAAATGTATGAAGAGTGCAGGATACGGGACTCCAACACATCCACTAGATTGTAGTTATCTGTTGCTGAAGATGGAATGGCCTGGAAAAACAAGTAGCATCAAGTTAACCGAGTGCAGCCAACACCGACGTGTAGAAAATATAGAGGTACTATTCATATGGTTCTTGGGAGGAATCAACCAAACCAGCCATTACCTTCTCAATTTGCAGTTTTCTTCTTAGTATAAGCCGCACCATCAAACGAATTGTGGGAGTAAGCATCTTCTTCCTATCCTCTGTAAGCGCTGAGATTGCCTGACACTCAAGTTGATGCAGTTTCCATTCTGCTTTCTGTAACAAAGTTTCACTGAAAGTGACATCTCTGAAAGCATAGCAATCCGGCCAGCAGAAATATGTTTTTGCACGTCGACGGCATGAAACATCAGAAGGGCAGAGTCCGCACCTGACACACGCTGCCACAGTACCAAGCTAGTCGACAAACCGAGCACTTCCTCAGCTTGCCCGAAGCGAAACAATGATCACAGGTCGACCCAACTGAAACCTTGTTAGGCGCAGAAGCATAGGGTTCTTGACAGATGAGGACTTCCCCTGCAAAACCATCGCAGAAGAATTTCGTTAGCTGATTAGAGCTGTGGTAATAAGATTGGACGAGCTTAATCATACACCAGCACTGCAAGCCAGGGAGCTAGCTCGACTCAAGCACGATTATCATCGCAGCAAAGTGCTACGGGTGCCGTTGGGCATTTCGTCGAGCGGTTCGTGGGCAAGCGCCCCCTGCTTGGTCTGAAACTCTGCACGGAGGAAAGAGCACCGTTTGTGAGGGGGTACCGGGGAAGAAGCTGCGGGTGGCAACGAGGCCACGGCCCTTGCCGGGAACGAAGGCGATGGCGAGGCCGCGGCCCGAGAGCTCGCGCTCCAGCTGCTCCGCCCAGGACGCCATCCCTTCGCGCGGGGACGCTCCGCCGCCTGACTGGATGCTTCGAAAGAGAAAAGCGGCACCAGTCACAGTTGGACCCCGCCGCGCTGGAAGGAAGCGAGCTGGGGAAAACAGAAAATAAAGCCCACTTACTAGCATCAAAGTGGGCTTGGGCCCGCCAGACCCTCCTCAGCATGTCACCGCTGCCCATTTCGGACAAAAGAGTATTTTTCTGGGGAAAAAGACCGAGGCTCGGTATTTTTCCTCCGCTTTGCATCACTCCGCTATTGCGTCTTCCTGCTTTCGCTTGCATTTCAAAATTTGGGGGTTTTGTCCCCATTCCCTCCCCCCACGCACTCGCTTCGATTCGCTCCAGCTCCCGTCCCACGGCGGCCTCGCACCTTGCATCTGCGCCGGCTCCGCCGCGCGCCTGGAGCGCCCGGCAGCTTCCTCTGCGCATCTCCCGCCGCGGCCCCACGCAGCCGCATCGGCCGCCTTCTCGAGCTCCGAAACCCTAGCGTCCCCGTTGCCCCGGTCCGCTTCTCCGGCGAGATGCCGGCGGGCCCCGCCGCCTTCCCCGACGCAGTTTGATGGAGAGGAGGGATAATTTCCTCCGCCCCCCTGCCGCCGACGAAACCGGCAAGAGCATCACGTTCCCCTCCGTCGGAGACACGAGCAACACAAACCTGAGCTCCTCCTCGGGCTCCTCCTCCTCCTCGCTCACGCTCGAACCTTCGGACGACTTCCTGAGCCAGCTCCATGCGGCCTGCAAGCGGCAGAGGCCTCTCGGTGAGTTTGGCCGGACCATACCCTCCTTCAGTGTTGCTGTTGCTTCCGTTTAGGGCTCTAGATTTAAGTTTAACGTTTTTCCCGTGCAGTTCTAACTAAGTTGATACACAGTAGCTTCAGGACCATTCGTACCACTGTTAACGAGCCTGTAAACTTATCAGACTTTTAACTGCTAGCTAACTCCTAAGTCTGCCATTGTTTTTCAGATGGTGAATTGAGTGTGAAAAATAAGTTGTGGAAAGTATCATAATCTGCTTGGTAGATCAGGTTGAAGTTAGATAGTTTTTGTCATGCCACATTTCTTCTTAGATGTTCTGGAATGCAATGATATATTTGTTTGCAACTTGATTAAGAAACAAAAATATGCTTGGCCGAACACCTTACTATCCACAAATATATCTTGTGTTGTTTTTTGGAATATTTACTTGTATCCAGCTGAATTTGTGTAAAATGTGCCGTTGTCTTGTTTTAACTTGAACTTGCCTCAGGTTCAACACAGCTCAAGCTCCCACGCGCAACCCGTATCTTGGTGTCCCGAGGTGAGGGGGTGACAAAAGCTGGTGCAAGCCCTTCTGATACGCAGAATTCTGAAGGAAAGGTTATGCAGAAGCAAAGAGGCGTGCTGGGAGCTTCCAGGTTGCAAAATGTGGTGCCTAATCAAAAGAATGTTAACGCTGCTGCTGGATTGCTGGCATCAAATCAAAACGAGTTGTTGGCTACACCTTCCATGTTGAGTACTATCACAGACACACATAATCAGAATGGCAGTCAAAATGACCAGCGGAAGAGTGAAATCAATCTGTTGATGGATAGGAATAAGTCGCCGTTAGATGTTTATTCGTCTCAGATGACATCTCGAAATGCATCGGTGGGGGTAGGTTTCAAGAAAGACCAGTTCCATTCAGTTGGTGATGCACATGTAACTTCTCAGAGTAAGACTCCATTTTCCCCCTTGTTATTGCTTTAAAGTCAAATGCAGACTTGTCTCTGTATTTAGTTTTCAGCTTGCATTGCAGGTGATAATGTAGGTGTCACCACTGACAGTAGAATGGACAGTATGTTGTCTTATTTGCATTCTGTTTCATTGACAGCAGGAGATAATTATCCTGTGGCTCAAACAATACATGATCAACGAGGGGAAAACCAGAAACTTGAGATAGCTGGTGCGGCAATTGAGATGGATGTCAAGTATCATGCAGCAAATTTGTCTCAAAGAGGCATTGAAGAGGCTTGTAATCAGGATCATGGAGAGCCAACGACCCGTTGCTCCGGCATTGGTTCTTCTGTTACTGCTGTATCACTGCATTCAGGGAAAAACACGCGAGATCCTCGGAACAACCAATATGATTCACCAATGCAGATGCCCGAATGTACAGTGGAATCATCTGCAGCTATACCAGGCAGTGTTCCTCAAAAACAGCAAGTAGCTGCAATGCCATCAGGTGCTGGTGATTGGAAACCCCAAAACCAGCAGGTTCCTAATCTGGCCAATTATGCCATTGATAAAGCTGCTTCTGGCAATGTAAATTGTTTGCCATCCCAAGGCCAAGGATTATCTGCAAACGACCAATCTACATCTGCAAGGGATGGTGGTACTTCACAACCAAGTGCGAGTCAGAAGGAGCGCCGAAAAAACAATTATGATCCTAACCTTTTCATTAAGGTGAATGGGAAACTATATCAGAAACTTGGGAAAATAGGTTCTGGGGGCAGCAGTGAAGTTTACAAAGTTATATCAAAGGAGTGTGCGATATATGCCCTGAAAAAGATCAAGCTTAGGGGTCGTGACTACCCTACTGCCTATGGCTTTTGCCAAGAAATTCAATACGTAAATAATTTGAAAGGAAAGAGTAACATCATACAGCTAATTGATTATGAGGTACCAGTTCCTAAATTATCTTCCTTTTTGGGGCTGTATATGTAAATTGCTACTTGTGTACACAATATCTCTATCTAGTTATTAGTGTTTTGATGTCTCAAACAATAGATAACATTATATTTTCCTCAGCATAAATTGTTCTTGTTATCATTTAACTTTCCATTTGCCATTTGACCATCCAAGACCAATTGATAATAATATAACTACATTTTAGTTTATCTAGTAATCCGTAACTTGACTGATGCTGAATGCAAATACCTAAGCTTCTATATTTCTATCTCACAAAACACCATATACCTCCTTAAAATACTGGCATTTTTTCCAATGTTCAAAAATCAGCCGATTAATCAGTTAACTGGCCGATTAATCCCTGCTCGGAGGGTCACCGAACAGCCAATTAACTGACCGATTAGCTTATTAATCTTCTACTAGCCAGCTGACCGAGCAGTTACCAGTTAACGATTTCCTCTCAACATTGTTTCTTCTTCCAATGGCATAGTATTAGAAACACCCTATACCCAGAATGTAACGATATTTTAGTTAATTTATTATTCCATACAGAAAATTGAACTTGTAGTGACGTTGAAATGGGAGGTTCTTGTTTCCTCTGCTCCTGGTTTATTTCTTATCAGTGCATATTTCAAAGTTATTCAGGATTGGCATTTGGTAGACTAGAAGTTCTCTCGTACCCTCTGCCCTTCAGGTGCACGATAAACAAAATCATGTCCTGTGAGATTTCCAGTGCAGAATATCTTTCAGAACTTTCATACCAACTGATGTATCTTTCATGCACAATCTTGGATATAAATTTTCGTGCAGATAAATGAAATTGTGAAATCTCTGTTTGGCCAAAATTGGCATATTTTCTAATCTGTAGTCTACTCTGCCTGTGATGATTGAAATTTCTAGACCATGCTGTGTGAAACCTGATTATGAACAACTGTAGATTACTTTAAGATATGCCAGTTATTTTGTTGCTGAAAAATAGTTATTACGAGCAGTACTCAGCCCATGATCCTTTCACTATCTAGGTGAACATTGTCTAATCTTCCTATGAATTTTGGTATGTACCAGGTTACTGATAAAAAAATTCTTAAGGAAGGTTCTGTCTCACCTCAGGATGGACGAATTAATGATGACCAATACATTTACATGGTCCTTGAATATGGAGAAATTGATTTAGCACATATGGTTGCTCAGAAGTGGAAGGAGAGGAACGACTCAACTATGAAGATAGATGAAAATTGGCTGCGGTTTTATTGGCAGGTAACATTTATTTTCTTCATTTTAAAGTAATGTACAATAAGACTTGGATATAGGACAATTAGCTTAACCAGTAACTGGAATGTATTAAAGTGGATAAATCTCCATTGATTTTAATTTTTCTTTCCAACATGCAGTTGTGCAAAATAAATGTTAAGTACACCGGTTGACCCAATGAACCAATCTTTGACTTCAGTTTAGAGCTGCTTTTCTTAGGAGGCTGTTATTAACGTACCTCAGAATATTGTTCTAAATAGCATTGCCTTTTGCAGTACATTTTCTGTTGTTCAGATGTTTCCTGCTTAGATTAATGCTTACACTTTGTAATTAATTACCATTGTTACAGTCAATTTAGTAAGCAAACTCACATAAATAAAAGGAAGCACCATAACGTCTTTTGTGCAATGTAACTTTACATCTTATATGATAGAGCAGGAAGTAACGTGGTCAGCTATGATAGAGCAGCAAGTAACAATGATGTCATGTGCAGAATTTCACCTTGGATCACTGTAGTCACACATATATTCATGTGGCATGGTTACATGGGTACTAAAGTAATATCTGGTAGCTGCATTTATTTATTATTTGTAAGAACTGGCACCTGCATTATGACTATGCCGAAACACAGTATTGGTATTCTGAATTTCAAACATTCCAGCACCTTCTCAATTTCCCTTGTTTGTGCTTTAGCAAATGCTTGAAGCAGTCAATACAATACATGAGGAGCGGATAGTGCACTCTGATCTGAAGCCTGCCAATTTTATGCTTGTGAGGGGATCTCTGAAACTAATCGACTTTGGCATTGCCAAAGCTATAATGAATGATACGACAAACATTCAACGTGATTCCCAGGTAACATGAGATGCAATTTGTATTTCCCCATTTACACACAGTTATGGCTTTTCTACTGTTGCATTTACTTGTGCGTTAGACGTTAGTAAGAATCTTACTGACCACTCATATATACTTTTTATCTGCCATGCTAATTTGTGATCTCTCCATATAAAAATCAGGTAGGAACACTTAACTACATGTCGCCTGAAGCGTTTATGTGCAACGAGCAAGATTCGGGTGGGAACGTTGTCAAGTGTGGACGCCCATCTGATATTTGGTCTCTAGGATGTATTCTTTATCAGATGGTCTATGGTAAGACGCCCTTTGCGGGTTACAAGACTTTCTGGGCCAAATTTAAAGCAGTCACGGACAGGAACCACGTGATCAGTTACGAACCGGTGGACAACCCATGGCTTATTGATTTGATGCAGAGGTGCCTTGCCTGGGATCGGGATGAACGGTGGAGAATACCTCAGTTGCTTCAACACCCGTTTCTTGTTCCTCTGGTGCCAGGGCATCTGCCTCGCATCGACCGTGATCCATGCACTGTGCTGATGGAGAGGGTCAGAGTACACTGGGCCAATCCCGAGGTTTCCAGGCTTTGTTCTGAGCTTGAAGATGTGATTGCAAAGCTTGAGGAGGATTAATGCACCCCAACCACTAAACAGATTACAGGGTAACAGTTGAGGTGTGATGCAGATGTTCAGTTCAGCTTGCGCCGTCTTGCCGATGTACTCCAGGTGGGCAGGATTGTGGCTGACCATCGTTCACTAGAGCATTCCATATATATATTTCGTCAGTGTAGAGGTTGCTAGTGTATGCCCCTCCCTCTTCGCTTAATTTGTTTACCCCCAAAACCACCAGGGATCAGGGGATCGTTTGTGACACGAGGTTTCCTTGGTATAGGATTCTTCTTGTTATTATATCAGGAACTAGGCAGTGGCTGCCCCAGCTCGGTCGCAGCAGCGTAGGTTCTTTAGTCTGTTATAATCTTTTGGTTGTGCTGAATTTAGGCGACAGCAGCGCTGTGTTGTAATCTGTAAATATAGCTCCTGCATGAGCTGGGAGTTTGCAGAGGGAGCATTTTTGGTGGTGTCCTGGGCATTCTTGGTGCCCGGGCAGCATTAGGAGGTTGATGCAATGTCCATGTCAGGAGTTGTTGCTGACTAATGTTTTTTTTTTTGAACCATGTTGCTGACTACTGTTAGAACTGAAGATATGTAGCTGTATGCTCTTTTCAGGAGTCATCCTTTGTTGGTTTGGTTTGTCCTACGGCTGAACTAGTATTTTCCTGATCAAACTGTAGGGATGCTCCGAGTTTCTCAGTGCTCCGAGCGTGATGTGCATTGTGGGCACAGTTTTGCTTCCTCCGTATTCCCGTCTGGGCTGATTTTGATTCTGTAGTAGAAGTGCCCAGGATTGTGGGCACAGTTTGCTTCCTCACACGAGCCCACAGTTCCACACCCAGTTTTGCTTTTGTAGAAGTGCGTCGGCTCTCAACATGCAGATGCAGGTTGCACACCTGCATAGCACTGGCGCGCAGCTCATGAGCGTTATCGTTTGAAATTTCAACAGCTCATGCGTAATGCGATGCGATCCATGCCAGCACCGTACGTCACTTCACTTAAAGCTGTGGGGGGGGGGGCATTGGCCTCTCTGTTTACGGCAGCAGAGCCTGCCAGTACTGTGCCAGAGGTCGCCACTAGCGGCGAAAGCTCTCCTCGCCACTAGGCGCGCCAAGTCTCGGCTCGCACTCGCAGGAAATGGTCAGAGACGCGCCCGAGCCGACTCTGGTCCATTCAAGGATGATGGTCCCGCGCTAGCTGCGCTCAGTCGCCGAGCCAGGAGCGCGCGGCCGGCCGGCGCGAGGGGGGCCGGGTCGGCCGGCACACACGGCGCGCGAGGCAGCCCGGCGTGGCCCGGGAGCGGCCGTGCAGGGACGAAGCAAGTGGGGGCTGTACGCAGTCCGCTATCCCGAGCTCTCGGCCCCCGCTAGGGGCTAGCTGAGCTGACCGCCCTGACGTGCACTGGCCCCGAAGTGTGCACGTCACGCTCGCGCCGAGGCTCTGCGCCTGCACGTAGAGTAGGTACGGCCGCAGGGTACATTTAAGCAGGTCACGTCGGCCTGCTGTGTAGTACCCCTCCAGTCATCGGACTCGTAGCCCGTCACTCGGTGGTGGTACTGGTACCTGTGGCCGACGTTTAACTGGAGCTGGACTGGACGGACTGACCTGACCTCCGCTGGCTGGTGGTACAACCGGGGGCTACCATCCGGTGGTAGCTTCATCAAGCTTAGCGCATCTTCTGGTCTGGTTGGTGGCGCGCCCTCGCGTCTTGGTGGTGACTGCAGCTCTGCGCCACCACGAACCGTTGCCCGCCGGCCGGCCGGCCACCGCGCGCCGACGCGGCACACAGTGGCGGGTCCTGGACGTTGCTACTGTTTCCGTGTCAGCTCGATCGGCCCTCTGTTGTCAAGTGCACGTACGCGACGCACTGTGCGCGCAACAGGAGCTCCTGGCTCGGTGCTTTGCGGAGGGGAGCGTCAAAGTTTCACTTTCACATGCGTGATGATGGACTGTGCGCCGCGCCCGTTGTCCGGTGTAAGAGACAGCATAATTGCGAGGCATGGAATCGTTTGATCATATTGGTGCTACATAGATATACGAAGGATTTATTTGTCACGGTAAAATGGTATTTGAAAGAGACTGAAAGCAGTCGTGTATTGATCTCAACATGATTACAGAGTATATATATCAGAGAGAGAGGGAGGTTGAGATCCTAAGTAGACGCACACGTTTGTGCATGGATAAGGATAGAGGAGGAAGACTAGTTCTACTAGTTACAGAGTGTACATAGTCTAATAGTCTTGGTGGCAAATTGCCATTGCTGCGCGTGGATGGACGAGGGGCAGTAGCGATGAAAACGAACGGAAACAAGTGGTGTCATATTTTTTTTTAAGAGGAAACAAATTCAAAGATCTTGAAAACAAATACAAAAATAGATACTGCCAGAAATAAATACAGACTAAATACGGTGCGAACATGGAACATACTATGGATGATTGGCAGAACCAATAGCCACCTTGAATCATGAAAAAAAAACTCAAGCAACTCAACCATAGTGAAAAACTTGTTCCCTACCGCTAAGAGGTTGCTCAATGTACTTTCCACCCCATTTTCATCTACTAAAATTAGTATCACCGGTACGGAAAAGTTGATGTATTAAAATTTAAAACTATCTGCCACTCAATCTTTTTTTTAAATGGACGATAAGCACCTCGGCCTCTGCATCAATCGATGCTCACAATCTTTTATTGCGAGGTTTCAAACAATAGCGTTACAATTCAAGATATAGTCAATGTAGATACATGAATCAACCGACGAAAGATAAAAAGAATATAACAAATATGCATCTTGTAGTCGACTAGTATGCTGCCAGGTAGCCTGGCAGAAGATATCCTAAGTGACCATCAGCAACCGATTGTAGCCAGAAACCATAGCATCTCGTTGGCCCGGTGAAAAAAATACGCCTAAAGCTACATCCAATGTGCCATCATATGAATAACCTGCATTTTTTTTGAAAGTTCACTTCTTGTTAACAGTTGTGTCATTCGTGCATCTCCGTATGGAGTAACATAAAGTAGATACACCAATGTGTATCCTAGCTTTTGTTTTGGTATCCATACCATCCAATCATGTAACAAAGATATGATCCACACTAGTTGGAGATAAAAGATCATAAGAAATATTAATTGTATGCCAAATAAGGCGAGAAAAAAATGCATGATATAAACAGGCGTTCAATTGTCTCTGGTGAACCACAAAAACAACTCTTGGTACAACCTAACCAATTGCGCTTAACTAGATTATCCTTAATAAGTAATACCTTATTATGAAGGTGAAAGGATTGTATGGGCACCTAGAGGGGGGGTCAATAGGTGCTACTTCAAATTTTACTCTTTTTCAATTTAGGATTTGACAAGAAAGGTAAATTCTCTAGACTATGCAACTATGGTGAATTTACCTATATGACAAACAAGCACAAACTAATACAACACTAAGCAAGAACAAGTAAGTAAAGTGCGGCAAAGGATAGAAGTAACCAAGGGAGTGGACGCAGAGACACAAGGATTTGTTTCCCGTGGTTCCTTCCTTTTGAGGGGAAGTACGTCTACGTTTGGAGAGGGGGTGGTTTCAAACCACCAACGCCACGAGAGACCTCCCTTGTTCTCCGATGAACCTCACCCCAACGGGCTCGATTCACCTTCCACTATATTGGCAACCTTCGAGGTGGAAGCCGACACCTTTACAACAAGTTCGGGGCACACATCCACAACTGAATTGGAGGCTCCCAAATACAAGCAAGCTGTCAAGACAAATCAAAGACAAGCTTGTAAGAACCAAATCAAAGTTAGGGTTTCCAAAGAAACACTAGAGCTTGGGGGCCCTCAAGTGAATGAGGGGGAAATGAAGTCTCTCTTGGTGAAGATGTGAATCAAGGCCTCCTCCTTCGATTCTCCAAAGATCAATGACTTTGGATGGTTGGATGAAGAGATCTTGTGGATTTGGTGGCTCTAATGGTGTTGGTGTTCTTGAGCAGCTCGAGCAGCTGGAGGAAGAAGATAAGGGTTCCTATTTATAGACAGTCCCCTCCACGAACCGTTTTCTGACCGTTGTAGAAAAGTCAGACCGGAGACTCCGGTCTGGAGACTGGAGACTCCGGTCTACACCGGAGACTCCGGCCAATCTCCGGACCAGCCTCCGGACTGCCCTTCAGACTGTCCCCGACCAGTTCTTCACCAGCAACACCGGAGACTCCGTCCTTCCAACACCGGAGACTCCGGACTGACCAAAGTCCGGAGACTCCGGAGTAAGCTCCGGTGCAACCTCCGGTCCCCTAGACAGAATGTCCCAGCCATGTCCTGGGAGGCACCACCGGAGCCAGAACCGGAAACTCCGGACCACACCGGAGACTCCGGTCTGGAGTTTCCAGAACTGTGGCAAATGTATGTGGACTTTTCCCAGGAGGTGTGTGATGTTTATCTTATGATAATACCAACCTGTGGACAATAACAACCTATAAAATGATCTACTTGTTGTTAACGAACACCAAAAGTGATTATGACAATAAATGCCCTTTCAATCTCCCCCTTTTTGGTGTTCGATGACAACAAGTGATTTTGCATGGAATAACATATAAATGTGGCTCCCCTGACTATGTGCATCAAGATAATGAAGTACACCATGTGAGGAAGATAACATCAACGATAGCACACATAGATTTCACATGAGTTACAATAGGTATTGCACACAAGCACATAGTCATAGACACACTTAAGAACAGCAGATAACACACATAAAGTTCAAGTTCGAATATCCAAATAAAAGGCAAATAAAGGCAGATGGTCGCAAATCCCAAGTCCCATGCAAAGCGATGAGAATGTCTTCTCCCCCTTTGGCATCGAAACACCGAAAAGGGAAAAGACATATACTAGCGCCCCAATAGCTCAGTAGTCATCGTCATCCTCGGCATCCTCATCCTCATCCTGGTCACCCTCATCCTGGTCATAGTCATCATCATCATCAGGGATAGCAGGCCCTTTGCCGTGAGGGCGAGAAGAGGAAGAACCCTGGTATACAAACCTAGAGGTGACATCAGCAAACGTCTTCCAGTCCACCAGACTATCCTGTTGGGCATTCCATGCCCCAAATGAGAGAGTGTGATCAGACTCAGTGGACTCCTGAGCCCCATGCTCATCATTGTATTCATCTTCACCTTCCTCAGTATCAGCAGCACCCTGGTCCTTGATCTCTTTAAGAAGCTTCTCAATGCGGCGGTTGCTTTGGTAGGATGCATGCTGCTGCTTGCGAATGTCAACATTCATGCAACAAAGGGTCCTTTCCCAAAAGCTGGCCTTCTTGACCCTCTCATGCACATAGTCTCTAGTCATGGTAGGCATAGGGGCATTGGAGGCATTCTTTCTCCGAACTCTAGGTGGAGAGGGAGACCTCTCCGTCTCAATCTCCTCATCAGCATCATTCCCATATCGACGCCTTGGAGCAGGCCCCATGTGACCCTTCTGCTGCAGAGAGACCAGAGCATGCACAGTGAGGTGTGGTGGTATGCCATGTGGAGAATCATGCGCCTGGGAGTTGATGAGCCTCATAACCAAGGGTGCATATGGAGGAGACTTCTTGTAAAGAATGGCATGGAACATCTCCTCGAAAATGAAGTCCATCACATCAATGGGTGCAGCATCAGCCTCTGGTCTAGCATTGAAGATCCGATGAGTATGGTACGGGAGGTTGACAAGCCCACCCCTGATAGCATCATCATTTCCAGCACTTGGAGCAATAGTGTGACAGAAAATCCTCAGCATAAGGTTGTAGAGGGGCTTGAGTCCCTTGGAGGCCCCCACAACACCACCATCATACAGAGGTGCCAACTTTAGCTTGTTCTCACCCAAAGCTGCCGAGTGCATGCGCTGTCCCACAGGAGTAGATACCCCGTGAAAGGTCTCAAAGATGACATTGGAAAAGTCATGAAAGGTAGTTGTGCAGCGAGTAGTGCCAGTCATCCACACCATGGTCCTGTCAAGATCAGACCCAAACACCACTGTGGCATAAAACTGCTGAACAAGGTGCACACTGTAGTCTTCGCGTAGCTCCATCAAGTTGTAGAGACCCAGCTTCTCACAGATCCACAGGGCATCACTGAAATAGGGGCTCTGGCGCATTTGCTCAATGTTCATGAACTTCTGAGGACAGACAGGTGATTTGGTCAGTACACCATACACATCCTTCATGAACACACCCTGTTCTTTCCTCCAGAAACGAGGGTCATCACTGGTATGAGGCAGTGCATAGAAATCGGTTTTCCTCAGCTCACGGAACTCCTCTTTAGACATCTTGGCTAGGGACTGGAGGTTGTCATACTTGGCTCTCTTTGCACGTTCCTCCCGTTCAGCCCTCTCTTGATCCCTCTGCATGTAAGCTGCATCACGTGCCCGCTGTTTCCGGTTGGATGGAGGCACGATATACTGACCCTGAGCTTCATCATAGCGAGGATTTCCCCTTTGGGACTTAGCCTTGGTACGACGAGGGCGACTAGAACCATCACCTGTGAACAGCAGTTAGGGAGATAGCAAGGATATGAGTATATATGTCCCAAAGATGCAGTACAAGAGCTTTGATGCATTTCTGGACTACTTTGATTCACCCAACACCGGAGTCTCCGCACAACACACCGGAGTCTCCGGATCAGACCGGAGTCTCCGGACCTGAGTCCGGAGTCTCCGGTCAGGAGGCTCGGGTATGCGATGGGGAGATGCTGGTGAGGGTGAATCTAGTAGATCGGGCAATGCAACAAGGCTAAAGTACTAGAGTGCAAGCAAACAAGTGATTCCAATGGACAAATCAGCAACAATCCTCAAAAACACATCTAGGGATGAACCCTAGGAGGAAAAAGGAGAGGAGAGGTACCAGATTTGTCCATGGGATCGATTCCTTTGGTGGGAATGACCCAATGGAGGAGAGGGGAAGGTTGGCCGGCTGCACGGCGGATCCCGGGGGCTTCTTGACCTCCGGGGAGGATTTTTGGAGGAGGAGGCGACGGGTTTGGAGGTAGGGAACGGGGTGAAGAATGAGGAACTGGTGTTCCAGTTCACCCTGTGCCCTTTCTTTAAGTGACAGAAACCGTCCAGACCAGAGACTCCGGTCTACACCAGAGACTCCGGCCTACACCGGAGACTCCGGTGTTTTCACACCGGAGACTCCGGTCCTCCTCGACCAAAAATTCCAGGAAAGGTGTTTGGGGACATATATGAGAGATGGATGGTTTTTAAGATAGGAAAAAGGGCTTGGGTTGAGACATCAAGCTGTGAAGAACCAATAAGAGCCATAGAAGTGCGAAAATAATCAGAAAAGCTCCAAGAGACTAAAATCAAGCAAATGACGAACATGAGTAAGTGCCAACCTCTCAAATGAGAGAGGGCGGTGGCCTAGGCCACCATATTTGGGTATGCTTGGCTTGGCACCACGAAGATATATCTTGGGTCCATTACCAAAACTCATCATTAAGCTCACATATCACTAAATGATATTAAGAGGAATGATTTTGATTGCTTTGGGCATAATGGGGGGAGGGATGGTCCAATCAATTAGGACCGCACTCCTCCTATATCCATGCCTACACCTAGACCAAATATGAGATGAAACATAGGTGAGAGTGCAATAACATCAAGTCAAGCTCCTTGAATCTACGATATTTAGTTCATTCCTCAAGTAGCAAAACCTTGCTTCATCAAGTGGCTTCGTGAAGATATCGGCAAGTTGATCTTTGGTTGGTACATATGATAGATCAATATCACCTCGAGCAACATGGTCTCTAATGAAGTGATGGCAAATCTCAATATGCTTTGTCCTTGTGTGGTCCACCGGGTTATAGGCAATCTTGATGGCACTTTCATTGTCACATAGAAGAGGCACTTTGTCACAATGGACACCGTATTCCTTTAAAGTTTGCCTCATCCATAGCAATTGAGTGCACGCACTAGCAGCTGCCACATACTTGGCTTCGGCGGTGGAGAGAGATATACAATTTTGCTTCTTGGAAGACCAACATACCAAGGACCTACCAACGAATTGGCAAGCCCCAGATGCTGATTTTCTATCATCCTTGTCACCTGCCCAATCCGAATCCGTGTATCCACAGAGAGCAAATGTTGAGCCTCGAGGATACCAAAGACCATAAAATGGGGTATGAACCAAATATCGAAAGATTCTCTTGACCGCCATTAAATGGCTTTCTTTAGGAGCCGCTTGATATCTTGAACACACACCTACACTCAACACAATATCGGGTCTAGATGCACAAAGGTAAAGCAAAGAACCAATCATAGACCGGTATACCTTTTGATCCACATCTTTACCATTTGGATTTTGTTCTAGATGAGTCTTTGTAGCTATGGGAGTAGGAGCTCCATTCAAATCTTGCATTTTGAATCTCTTGAGCATATCTTGAGTATACTTGGCTTGATTGAAGAATGTCCCTCCTCTAACTTGCTTGATCTCAAAGCCAAGAAATACTTTCAACTCCCCCATCAAGGACATCCGGAACCTACTAGTCATAAGCTTTGAGAATTCATCATTAAAAGCTTTGTTAGATGAGCCAAAGATAATATCATCAACATATATTTGGCATACAAAAAGCTCCCCATTGACCCTCTTAGTAAAAAGAGTGGGATCGATTTTCCCAACCTCAAAGCCACGGTCAACCAATAACTCTCTAAGGTGCTCATACCACGTACGTGGGGCTTGCTTTAGCCCATAGAGCGCCTTGTCAAATTTGTAGACATGGTTTGGGAAGTTGGGGTCCTCAAATCCCGGGGGTTGATTCACATATACCAATTCATTTAAAGGACCATAAAGAAATGCACTTTCTACATCCATTTGTTGTAACTTGAAGTTATGATGTGCCGCATAAGCGAGAAGGATACGGATGGACTCAAGACGAGCCATGGGTGCATAGGTCTCTCCATAATCAATGCCTTCAATTTGAGAATACCCTTGTGCAACCAATCTAGCCTTGTTCCTTACTATAATTCCATGCTCATCTTGCTTGTTCTTGAATATCCACTTTGCTCCAATAACATTGCGGCAATCCTTTGGCTTTGCAACTAACTTCCACACTTTATTTCTCTCAAAGTTGTTGAGCTCTTTGTGCATAGCTTCTAACCAATCCTAATCTTCAAGAGCTTCCCACACTTTCTTTGGTTCAATCATGGAGATGTGTGCTTGGTGTTCACTGAACCTCTTCAATTGTGCTCTTGTGGAAATCCCCTTCCTTAGATCTCCAACCACATTTTGGATGGTGTGGTCTCTTAATTCCAACATTCTTTCTTTTCTAGCTTCGCGACGAGCATGGATCTCCTCATTGTTTCTTGGAGGACCCTCTTCATCATTTTGATCCTCGTCTTGACCATCAACTTGACCTTGATCATCATTGGAGTCATCCTCTACATTGGGAGGCAAGGATTGACCTTGGTCTTGATCAAGTGATCTTCTAGCATCAATTTGAGCTTGTCTCAAAACAGTTTGGATGGATCTTCCTTGACAAATTGACTTGGCACCACTTGACAACCCATCGAACGGACCAAGCACCCTTTGACTAGAGTTCGCACATTGATCACTATGTTGAGGGTCCACATCTTGTCTTTGGCTTGAGTCAATGTCATCTTCGGTAGATGGAGCATGTTGAGGTTGTGAAGATGAGGGCTCCACTCGAGTGGAGCATAGTTCTTCTCTATCCACCATAAGGGGTTCCTCAACGGGGCGGATATAACCCACACCCATTCTTCCTATAGCATCCTGAGGCATTTCATCATCTGCATCATAAGTATCAACACGCCCCCCTTGGGGACCATCATATTCTTCGAAGGTCACACTACAAGATTCTATGACGGCTCCGGAGAGCTTGTCATGGATTCTATAAGTGTGAGATTCGAGACCATAGCCAACAAAAATACCCACTAATGCTTTAGACTCGAACTTAGACAAACGGACACCTTTGATGAGATAGAAACACTTACACCCGAACACCCGGAAATAAGATATGTTGGGTTTGTTACCGGTAAGTATCTCATATGGAGTCTTGTTGATTTTCTTGCGAAGGTAGAGTCGGTTTGAAGCATGGCAAGCGGTGGAGACGGCTTCGGCCCAGAAGTTGTATGGAGATTTAAACTCCGCCAACATGGTCCTAGCCATCTCAATGAGAGTCCGATTCTTCCTTTCGGCCACACCATTTTGTTGAGGGGTGTATGCAGCGGAATATTGATGTTTAATCCCCTCATCACTAAGGAAGTCATTCAAGGTGTAGTTCTTGAACTCGGTGCCGTTGTCACTTCTTATAATCAACACGGGAACATTGTGTTGTCGTTGAACCAAGTTGATTAAGTCGATAAAAGTCCTTTGAGTTTCACTCTTCAACTTGAAGAAATAAACCCAAGAGTATCTTGAAAAGTCGTCAACAATCACCAAGCAATATTTCTTCCCACCAAGACTTGCATGAGATGGAGGACCAAATAGGTCCACATGGAGGAGTTCCAAGATCTTGTTAGACTTGATTTGGTTCGTGGGCTTGTGAGGAGCGTCATGCATCTTCCCTAGAACACATGCCCTGCAAACATGATCTTTGGCAAAGGAAACATTTTCTTTTAGTCCAACAATATGGCCCTCTTTATGGAGACTTTGCAAAGTTCTCATGTTGACATGGGCTAGTCGGCGGTGCCATAGCCAACCCACATCGGCTTTTCCGTATAAGCACATCGGACCTGCAGTGGCTTGCCCCGAAAATTCCACCACATACAAGTCATTTTCGACGTACCCAACGAAAGCGACCTTGAGAGACTTGCTCCACATGAGGACCACAATATCATCATCAATAAAGACGGCAAAGCCCATCTTTCCAAGAGCACGGACAGAAAGTAAATTGTATCCAAGGGTTTCAACAAGCATGACGTTCACGAGTGTAATGTCGTAAGCTACCACAACCTTGCCGAAACCCATTACCTTAGACTTTGACTTGTCGGCATATGTGACGGTGATTTGATCTTCATTTGACACCAAGTCCTTGACAATAGACGAGCTTCCGGTCATATGACTTGTGCAACCACTATCGATCACCCATTTTGACCCTCCGGAAGCGTAAGTCTACAAAAGATCAAGCTAGTTTTTAGGTACCCATTTTTCAATGGGTCCTCTTTTGTAAGCAACAAGGGTCTTGGGAACCCAAATAGACCAAGCAATAACCATCATAAGGGCCAACATATTGTGCATACACATCACCATAATAATCACGCATTAGGACATAGTGAGGGTTAGCACTTCCTGCAAAATCATCATGAGACATAGTTTTACGCTTTGTGGTCTTACTCTCCACAATGGTCTTGTTGGTCTCTTGTGTGGGCTTGTCCTTCTTCTTCTTATTGTTCTTCTTCTTTGTTTTGGAGACAAAACCAATGCCCCCTTTATCACCACTACGCCTTTGCTTGCTCAAAAGATCATCAATAGACTTGTTGCCTTGTGGAAATGTGGCCTTAGCAAGCTCCCCCTTCAACCTAGCATTCTCTTCAAGAATAGTTGTGCTACTAGATGGAATGAAGTTACTAGGTGAAGGGATATTGTCCAATTGAGTTTGAAGCGTTTCATGGGACTTTGTGAGTGACAAGAGTTCACTATCCAAGGCCTTGTGGGCCTTGTTAAGTAAGCTAAAGTCCTCGGCAAGTTTTTCATGAACCACACCAAACTCAATCTTGTCCTTTTTAGCTCTTTTATATTTAGCAATAGCATGATCACGCTCTTTGATGAGTTTGTTAACAATAATGTCATTGGCCTCATCAAGCCCTTCAAGTTTTAATTCAAGTGACAACCTAGTTTTCTTGTTCTTCTTCTAGAGCATTGTTTAGGGCCTCTAGTTCAATCATATGTTCATGCCCAAGTTTACATCTTACATCTAGAAGCTCTTGAGTGTGTGATAGTTGATCTAATATATTTCCAAAATGTAGCTTAGCATCACCTTCAAGGTTAGTCATAAACTCATCAAAGGCAATTAATTCCTTTTTAACATCAAGAGACATCTCATCATCAATTTCATCATTATCTAAGTGAGTAGAGCGGGATGATGAAGATACCTCCGTTCCTCTTGCCATAAGTCAAGTGGCGTTCTTGGTGGAAGAGTTCTCATTCGGAGAATCGAAGAGTGATAATGTCGGAGTAGAGATGGTGGCAAGAGCAGCCACACCATGAGAAGTTTCCTCTTCGTCGTCTTCATCATCTTCATTGTCGGAGGAGTACTCTTCATGAGTGATCAAGACAATTTCTCCCGGCTTCTTGTTGATGGGATTCTTTTTGATGAAAGGTTTCTTGTACGATCCCTTGAGAGTCTTCTTCAACACAAGCTTTCCACTATGATCTTCTCTCTTCTCATAGGGGCAACTAGCTACAAAGTGGTAGCGGTCACCACAATTGAAGCAAGTTCTCAATCTTGTGGTATTCTCTCTTTTCCCATTTGGATTGCTCCTCCGTTCCATTTCCATCTTGGCCTTGGCGGGGTTCTTCCAAAAGTTCTTTGCATAGAAAGCCATATATTGACCATGAGCAATCTTGACTTCATCGAGATGGTCATGAAAAGCCCTTCATCACTATCATCTTCATCCCCATGGTCCACAACTTTGGCCTTCAAAGCAACATTGACAACATTTCTCATACCAAGCGCACGAGCACGGGCATCTTTGGCATTCTTGGCGGCAACCTTGAAAGCGGACATCTCTTGCATAACTTCATTTGAGGTCATGAGATGGTAGTTGTGTCTTCCTTGTAGGCTCTTCAAGTCGGTGGGCTCAAAAGGCATGAGTGCACTCACATATTTCCTTTTTATCCATGCATCATCCACATGTGAGGCACCCACATTCCTAAACGCAGTGGCGGTGGTCTTGAGCCTTCGGTACATATCTTCGTGATCTTCACCTTCTTTCATGTAGAAGCCTTCGGCTTCATTGCTTAGAGCATCGTATCGGTTCCTCCTCATACTCTCATTTCCAATAAACAACACAGTGAGAGCATCCGAAGCTTCCTTGGCAATGCTAAAGTGCTCAATGTGTGGATAATCCTTTGTCCCCAAGCCTTGTTGAATCATATGCAGAGCTGTGGCATTGAGTTGACTATTAACAATCTCTCTTCTTGTCAAGTTGTTTGGATCCCCAATAAAGAGTCCATGCTCGATGATGTTCCATAGTTCAATGCAAGAGCTGCGCATATGAGTTCTCATTAGTGATTGCCATTGAGCAAAGGTAGCAGATTCTTCAAGCTTAGGTGGGTCACCTCTATTGTATACATGAGGGTGAGGGATTGGAGGGTCGGGAGAGTACCATTATTGTGTGTGGAGGAATTAGCGTTGTCTAGTTTGCCCCTACCACCATACCCTCGGGGGATACCAGAGTATTCCCTTTAGGTACAACGGATGGTAGATCCTCTTGAGGAGATGGGGGTGATGAGTCATCTTTGTCTTTAAGAAGTTGCTCAAGCATCTTCTTGACTTCGTTGACCAAGGAAGAGCTCAAACTTGTTTCCAAGTTTCTGAGATCTTCCATGGTCACCGGGGTCGACTCACTACCACCATCCCCTTCTTGGCTACCCATATTCTCTTAGGCGGTAAATCCCAAATAAAGAGCCGACGCTCTGATACCAATTGAAAGGATCGTATGGGCAACTAGAGGGGGGGTGAATAAGTGCTACTTCAAATTTTACTCTTTTTCAATTTAGGGTTTGACAAGAAAGGTAAATTATCTAGAATATGCAACTATGGTGAATTTACCTATATGACAAACAAGCACAAACTAATACAACACTAAGCAAGAACAAGTAAGTAAAGTGTGGTAAAGGATAGAAGTAACCAAGGGAGTGGACGCGGAGACACAAGGATTTGTTTCCCGTAGTTCCTTCCTTTTGAGGGGAAGTACGTCTACGTTTGGAGAGGGGGTGGTTTCAAACCACCAACGCCACGAGAGGCCTCCCTTGTTCTCCGATGAACCTCACCCCAACGGGCTCGATTCACCTTCCACTATATTGGCAACCTTCGAGGTGGAAGCCGACACCTTTACAACAAGTTCGGGGCACACATCCACAACTGAATTGGAGGCTCCCAAATACAAGCAAGCTGTTAAGACAAATCAAAGACAAGCTTGTAAGAACCAAATCAAAGTTAGGGTTTCCAAAGAAACACTAGAGCTTGGGGGCCCTCAAGTGAATGAGGGGGAAATGAAGATCTCTCTTGGTGAAGATGTGAATCAAGGCCTCCTCCTTCGATTCTCCAAAGATCAATGACTTTGGATGGTTGGATGAATAGATCTTGTGGATTTGGTGGCTCTAATGGTGTTGGTGTTCTTGAGCAGCTCGAGCAGCTGGAGGAAGAAGATAAGGGTCCCTATTTATAGACAGTCCCCTCCACGAACCGTTTTCTGACCGTTGTAGAAAAGTCAGACCGAAGACTCCGGTCTGGAGACCGGAGACTCCGGTCTACACCGGAGACTCCGGCCAATCTCCGGACCAGCCTCCGGACTGCCCTTCAGACTGTCCCCGACCAGTTCTTCACCAGCAACACCGAAGACTCCGACCTTCCAACACCGGAGACTCCGGACTGAACCGGAGTCTGTTTAAGCTCCGGTGCAGCCTCCGGTCCCCTAGACAGAATGTCCCAGCCATGTCCTGGGAGGCACCACCGGAGCCAGAACCGGAAACTTCGGACCACACCGGAGACTCCGGTCTGGAGTTTCCAGAACTGTGGCAAATGTATGTGGACTTTTCCCAGGAGGTGTGTGATGTTTATCTTATGATAATACCAACCTGTGGACAATAACAACCTGTAAAATGATCTACTTGTTGTTAACGAACACCAAAAGTGATTATGACAATAAATGCCCTTTCAGAAGGAACCACGTGATTTGTTTATCTACGGTATATCATGAGTAATGTGTTCCATAAGAGTGACATTTGATGGGGCCGACGCCCCAAATAACATCTTATAGAACTCCGTTATGTAAACCTTAAGATTCTCCTCACCCACTATGGTTTCTTCATCTTGCTTTAGTTAAAATATTTTCTTTCTTCTATGTTTGCCATTTGTGATTAGATGAAAGTATTTTGTATTGTTACCACCTTCTTGAATATATTTAATCTTGGCTCTCTGCGCCTGTTTAATCTCTTCATCCCTTATTAACAAATTAACCTTCTCATTAGCCTCTTTCAATTTCTCTCGGTCTGGCATACGTAAGGGTATGGTTTCAGCTTTCAAATCAAGCTCATCAATAATACAAATTATTCTTTCTTTTTTCTTCTTATACTTGCCACTCTGGTTTTTGCCCAACCTCTTAGAAAGCGTATTAAATGACGTATTTTTATTCAGTCACCTCTCGATTGAGGTCGTTCCTTCTATAGTTGATGTCCACTCAGCTGCAACCATTTCATAGAGACCTTCCTGACGATACGAGATTTCGAACGAAAATCTACTTATTAGCAATATGAGCCTTACAACTGGAGTCTATTAGTAGAGGTGTGTGATCTGAACCCGCACGAGTAAGAGCATTCACATGTTACTAACATAAATTTCCTTAATAAGTAATACCTTATTATGAAGGAACCACATGATTTGTTTATCTTTAGTGAGATTTTTTATTTTCATAAGTATTTACAAAGAAAACACGTACTATCATTCATATGGTCCTCATTCATGGATTTGACCAAAAAGAGTCCAGAGGTAGTTTGGTTCCACATAAATTTATCTGGCTCCTACGAGTCTACGACAAGTGCATCATTAGTCTCTAGCATAGACGTAACCAAAGTGTCCAGTTATTGCCAGTTAATGTTCACATAAACTCAATATTCGTTCGCACATTAGCTAAAACATCCGCAACTAAAGCATTCTTATGTTGCATAATATTATGAAATAATGGATACCATTACACAAAAGATAAATCTCCCAACCATCTATCTTCCCAAAATCTTGTACTTAGACCATCCCCAGTTTTAAAATAACCCCTACTAAAGAAATCATCCTTCACCCCCATTAGTCCATTCCAGAAGGGCGAATCGGTGGGTTTAAATTGGACATCAGCAAGAGTTTTGTGATTGAGATACTTATTGTGTATCAGCTCCTGTCACACGCCCTATTCATTAAGTAGTTTAAAGATCGATTTACTCAATACAAATTTATTTTTTAGCTCAAGCACCTCAATACCAAGAACACCTTGGTCCTTTTGTCAACATATAATGTTTCACTTAGTCAGCCTATACTTCTTTCCGTTCTCATCACTTTGCCAAAAGAAAACAGAATGATAAAAGTCTAGTCGTTTCCATATCCCCTTAGGTATCTCAAGATGATAGCATAAACATAGGCAAACTAGTTAAAACATAATTTATAAGGCCTAACCGATCCCCATAAGTTAGTAATTTTCCTTTCCAGTAACCCAACTTGCCTGCGAAGTGGGTTTATACTTGACAAAAATCTAAAAAAATACTATAATTTATAGGTATCCCTGGATACCTAAAAGGCAAAGAACCGTCCGTACCCAAAGATCTCTTTGTATTGTTGTTCCTCATCTTTAGCCTTAACAAAACAGAAAATTTTACTATTGTAGAAATTGATTTTTAAAGTAGAGATTTGCTCGAATATACATAGAATTAGTTTTATATTCAGCGCCTTTTCCTAAATCTTGATACATAAACAAAATTATACCATCGACATATTGCTTAATTGAAACCCCTCTATCAAGATGAGAAATAATGCCTCCAATTTGACTATCCTCCTTTTCCCTTGCAATG
This sequence comes from Avena sativa, assembly GCA_916181665.1. Taxonomy (NCBI): domain Eukaryota; kingdom Viridiplantae; phylum Streptophyta; class Magnoliopsida; order Poales; family Poaceae; genus Avena; species Avena sativa. The sequence goes on from OV702296.1 coordinate 296,594,385, forward strand.
AGGATAGCTAACATTTCTACAATAATATTAAAGATAATCAGGGACAAAGGATCTCCCTGTCCTCGACCCTTCCCGTGTTTGAAGATTATGATTAATATCATCATTAACTTTTATGCCAACCTACCATCCTGCAGAAATTGTGTGATTAACCTACACCACCGAAGTACAAATCCTTTCATACGCAAATTATGTTGTAGAAATGGTCACTTAACCTTATCATACGTCTTTTCAAAATAAATTTTGAATAAAATCCCATCCATTTTCTTTCAGTGAAGTTTACGGATAGTTTCATGGAGTACCACCACCACTTTCAGGATATGCTAACCTGACATAAATGTTGATTGAGGTGGTCTAATAACCTCAATTCCCATATTTCAGTTTGCTCCCACTTTAGTAAAAATATTAAAGCTCATACTCAAAAGAAAAATTGTTTTGTATTGTCCGAATTTGTACTGCATTTAATTTTTTGGGAAACAAAGTAATGACACCAAAGTTCAATTTGTATAAGGTAAACTTCCCTGTATGTAATTGAACAAACAATACCATTAGATCTTCTTTAATTACCTCTCAGAACTTTTAATACAACTCCACCGAAAACCCATACAGTCTGGGAGCCTTATTATGCTCCATTTGAAATATGGTATCATAAACTTTCTTTCCCAAAAAGGGGCCATGAACAATGCAATTCTCCTTGGGAGAAATCTATGGTATATCACGAGTAATGTATTCCATAAGAGTGACATTTTATGGGACCGACGCCCCAAATAACATCTTATAGAACTCCGTTATGTAGACCTTAAGTTTCTCCTCACCCACTATGGTTTCTTCATCTTGCTTTAGTTGAAATATTTTCTTTATTCTATGTTTGCCATTTGTGATTAGATGAAAGTATTTTGTATTGTTACCACCTTCTTGAATATATTTAACCTTGGCTCTTTGCGCCCGTTTAATCTCTTCATCCCTTCTTAACAAATTAACCTTCTCATTAGCCTCTTTCAATTTCTCTCGGTCTGGCATACATAAGGGTATGTTTTCAGCTTTCAAATCAAGCTCATCAATAATACGAATTAATCTTCCTTTTTCTTCGTATACTTGCCACTCTGTTTTTGCCCAGCCTCTCAGAAAGAGTCTTAAATGGCGTATTTTTATTCTGCCACCTCTCAATTGGGTCATTCCTTCTATAGTTGATGCTCACTCAGCTGCAACCATTTCATGCAGAGTCCTGGCGATGCTAGAATATTTCGAACGAAAATCTAGACTTATTAGCAATATGAGATTTACAACCGGAGTCTATTAGTAGAGGTGTGTGATCTGAACCCGCATGAGTAAGAGCATTCACATCTTACTAACATAAATTTACGTTCTCATTCCACAGTCGCTAACATTCTATTCAGTTTTTCATATCTTAGGTTATCTCTACGATTTTTCTATGTGAATTGCCTACCTGAGAGAGCTATCTCTCCGAGGTCTAGGCTCTCGGTGATAGCATTAAAGACAAAAGGCCAACGGGCATTAAAATTATCATTGTTCTTCTCATTTATATTTCGAATAATATTGAAATCCACCCCTACCAACATATGTAGATGCTCCGATTCACACATTTGTACCAATTCGGCTAGAAATTGATTTGTACAAGGCAAAAGCCAAACAATTAAAATAACTAGGAACATTTCATTACAACTCTGACATACCACAAGTACACACAATTCAAAACAAACCATAAGTACTTGAGCTAACACATAGCAGTCGATATTACAATTCTAATGCACCAGCGCTCTCTTGACATTCGTTACGAAAGATATATACTCCCTTCGTCTCGTAATATATGTCGCAGGTTTGTCAAAATTTGGATGAATCTATATACTAAATATTGTTTAATTTAATTCAAATTTTAACAAATGTGAGAGATCTATTTTAAAACGGAGGGAGTAGTATATATATGATGAATCTATTTAGACAAAATGCTCATTGTGCGTGCACCTTAAATAGTAAAGGAAAAATGGAGAGTTACCACGGGTGACCAACACGGCAAGACCTCTTTGACTTTGTTGCGGGACGAGTACCAACTCAGCTAGTAGGACCATGTGAGGAGAGAAGGGATTGGTAGAAAATTGTCACGCGACTAGGGAAAATCCGACGTTTCAAATCCTTCTACACATAGATCCAATCGCTTCGAACAAAACGTTTGCTCGGAGAGGCCTCAACATGCGGGTACACAACCACGCTATAAATTTTAACAAATATGAGAGATCTATTTTTAGACGAAGGGGGTAGTATATATATGATTAAACTATTTAGACAAAATGTGCATTGTGCGTGTAGCTTTAATAGTAAAGGAAAAATGAAGAGTTACCACGGGTGACCAACACGGCAAGACCTCTCTGACTTCGCTGTGGGACCAGTACCAACTTAGCTAGTAGGACCATGTGAGAAGAGAAGGCATTGGTAGAAAATTGTCATGCAACCAAGGGAAAATCCAACGTTTTAAATCCTTCTACACACATATCCAACCACTTCAAACAAAGCGTTTGCTCGGAGGGGCCTCAACATACATGTACACAACCACGCTTACAGCTTAGTATAATGTGCATCTTGGGCAACCCCGTAGACCGACACAAAAACCCATCATCCTTCTTATATTTCATATGCAATTTGACACAATAGTCTCCTATATCAACTCTCAGGAGGATGAAATGTTCATTGCAAACAAAGTGTACTAGATCCTTCAGAACAAATGCTTGATTGACAGCTCAGGAGGGTTTGTTTGGGATAAATCTCCTATTTCCTCTAGGAAGGTGGATCAAGTATCTGGTTATTGGAATGAGGAACAAGGTTCTTTCTAAGCTGGAAAAGTTGCTGCTGAAGGTGTGGGCCTAAATTTGCCTAACTGTATTTTTCCTTCTCTAAAAGAAATTGTTGATCAGAATCTGAGGAATGATGCTGGGAGAGTTAAAAAGATGAAAGCATGGGGGACTGTTCATCCTATCAGGCAAAGCAGTAGGATTGTCAGGTCTCAGAGAGTGCTGGACAAAGCTATGGAAAGGAAAAAGGTGGTTAATCTTGAGAAGCCGAAAATGAAAGGTATAATGAATTCTAATCCTTTTAATGTTTTACCTGTAGATGAATTAGAAAACATGGATGTAGTTATAGGTGTTAATATAAATGAAGATTTAGACTTGAATGGTTCTGTAGATGTTTCTCATGTTAGTTCTAGTATTAAGTCTATAGGGAAAACCTTCTCTACTAAGAAGGATGTGGTTGATGATCTGGCTGAGGGCTGGATCGAGGTAGTAAATAAGTCTCTCGGCAAGCACCCCAGGAAAAAAATTAAATGATAGTGTCTATTTGGAATTACAGGAGCATGTCTGCTCCTGGTAGGAAGAAGTTTATTGATGATAATATTGCTCCTCTTCAAGTTGATTATATAGATTTTCAAGAAACTAAAAAGGAGCAATTTAGTAATTCCTTTTTAAAGTCTTTGTTAGGTAATAGAAATTTTGATTGGAACTATCTGCCTGCTGTTGGTACTGCAGGAGGCATTCTGGTTGGGGTTAATTGTTACCTGTTTGAGATCATTAATTGGGAGGTTAAAAACTTTTCTGTTAGTTCTGTTCTCATATATAAGTCTAATGGTAATACTCTTAGAATTTCTACTGTTTATGGTCCTGTTTATGAAGATAAGAAATAGGCTTTTATTTCTGAATTACATGAGCTTTTTGTTAATTGGGATGGCCTTGCTATTATTAGAGGGGATTTCAATTTGATTAGATCTGCTAGTGATAAAAGTAGTGGTAATGTGGATTATAGATGGGTAGATAAATTTAATGAATGGGTAGAGATTTGGGCTTTGATGGAAATAGGCTTAGCTGGTAGAGCTTATACCTGGGGGAATAACCAGGAAAACCTTATTATGAGTAGGATTGACAGGATTTTCTATTCTACTAATTTTGATAGTCTATTCCCTTTGGCTAGTGCTAAGACCTTAGCTAAAATTTGTAGTGATCATACTCCTATTATTTGGGAGTCTGGTGAATCTCAGGTAATTAAAAATAGAAGGTTTAAATTTGAGAAATGGTGGCTTTCTAAACCTGATTTTAGGTTAGTAGTGATGAAAGCTTGGTTTATTAATGTAAGGAGTGTAGATGTGATAGATATTTGGCAAGCTAAAACTAGATATCTTAGGAAATTAGCTAAGGGGTGGAGTGCTAATTTAGAGGCTGCTATTAGGAAAGAAAAGAAAGATTTGATGGTAGAATATGATATTCTGGACATAAAATCTGAAACTACTCCTCTTAGTGATGAGGAGAGGGATAGATTTGAGTTTATCCTTAGTGATCTTAATAATTTTTGGATTATGGAGGAAATTAAAGCTAAGCAAAGATCTAGGGATAGAGATATATTAGAGGGGGATAGGAATACTGCTTATTTTCATGCTATGGCTAACCATAGTAGAAGGAATAAGATGATTCCTGTTTTAGATGGACCTGAGGGCCCTATTACTGAAACAAAAGAAATGCTTAAGGTAGCTCTAGATTTTTATAAAGAGTTATTTGGTTTTGAGACTAGGGATGATATTAATCTTAGGCCTGACTTTTTCTCTAGTGAAGAGAAAGTCAGTACTGAGGAGAATAATATCTTAGGAGGAGCTTTTGAAGGGGTTCGTAGCATGGAAAACAAAAATTTTCTATCGCATACAAACAAACAAGCCAAGATCTATCTACTAGATTGTAGCAACGAGTCGATAGAATAACTCACCCTCGAAGATTCCAAAGTGTTTAACGAGAGCAGATTCTCGTGGGTGATGTAGTCGTACTCTTTCCGATCTCAAGATCGTGTAGACGATCCTTCCAGCGCCACGTTCCAGCAGCGCTCCCGCAATCGGTCACACGTTCGGTACTCGACGAAGACCTTCCTCTCCCTTGTTCCAGCAGGCAGCGGAGGTTGTAGCACTCTCCTCGTGATTCCGGCAGCACAACGGCGTGGTACCGGAAGTAGAGGGGAGATCCCGCAGGGCTTCGCCTTAAGCCGGTGCGAGTATGGTGGAGCTTATGAGAGAGGCTATTAGTGGTCTAGTAATTAGACACACCAATTAGAGGGCTCTAAACCAATTAGAAGGCTCTAAACCGAATAGCTCTAAACCGGGGTCTAGATCTAGGGTTTAGTTTAGAGGATAGGAAACTTGTGTGTGTTGGGAGGGAGCCCTGCCCCTCCTTATATAGGTGGGAGGGGCTGGCCGGCCAAGGGGAGGGAGTGGAGTCCCTCCCCAACTCGGCCTAGGTGGGGCGCCGGCTTGGGGAGGAGGACTCCTCCCTCAAGTCGGTTTCCTCCTCTCCTCCCACTTCCCAAAAACTGCCGTTTGACTTTCAAACTAGCCATTTGACTTTTTCAATTTAGGATTCAATTTAATCCTTTATTTGGGACAGCAAGAACACTTAGTACATGATGCAATCATTCCAACATGTAATGACACATTCATGTACCCCTTCCCCCCCGGAGTGCCGGACAATCCGGAACCTTCTAGAATATCCCCGATGAAAACACCGGAATCATTCCCGAACTCCGAAACGGGACTTTCCTTATATGAATCTTATTCTCCGGACCATTCCGGATCACCTCGTGATATCCCGGATCCCATCCGAGACTCCGAACAACATTCGGTCTCTTTCTCATAATACCATAACTACTCAAACAACGTCGAATCCTTAAGTGTGTCTCCCTACGGTTCGTGAATTATGCGGACATGATCGAGACACTTCTCCGAACAATAACCAATAGAGGAATCTGGAAATTCATATGGCTCCCACATATTTCTACGATTACTTTGCGATCGAATGAACCACTTACATACGATACCAATTTCCCTTTGTCTCACGATATGTTACTTATCCGAGGTTATGATCGTCGGTATCTCTGCATACCTAGTTCAACCTCGTTACTGATAAGTACTCTTTTCTCGTTCCCGTGATATGTGATCCCTTGTGACCTAGTCACATGCTTGCAAGCTAATTGGATGACATTTCACCGAGAGGGCCCAGAGAATATCTATCCGTCATATGGATGGACAAATCCCACTCTTGATCCATGTGTTTCAACCAATACTTTCCGAACACTCAATGCCACCTTTATAGCCACCCTGTTACGGTGTGGTGTTTGATGACATCAAAGCATCCATTCAGTAAAGGTGATATGCATGATCTCATGGTCGAAGGAATTAGGTTACTATGTATCAGAAAGCATATAGCAATTGAACTATTGAAATGACTTGATCTTTATGCTACGCTTATCTATAGGAGTATGTCCACCATATCATTCTCCTAACGATATGATCCTGTTGTTAATAACATCTCTATGTTCATGATCAGGAAACCATGATCATATATTAACCAACAAGCTAGTTTAACAAGAGGCTTTACTAGGGACTCTTATTTTAGTTTACAAATCACACAAGTATTAATGTTTCCTTGTTAATACTATTATAGCATGAATATAAACATTTATCATAAACACAAAGATATAATAATAACTATATTTATTATTGCCTCTAGGGCATATCTCCAACAGTCTCCCACTTGCACTAGAGTCATCTAATCTAGTTTCAAACTTTTGTGTATTCAACACCTATGGCTTTCCGGTGTTGTATGTACACGATTGCTAGTGGTCAACTGATCTCCGGATCTGACACTTCCAGGTCCGTGTGTAATTGCATGTCTTTGCGTCTCTACGCATCACTCATTCTCTAATGAGATGGCTTTGTATAATTTGGTCTTTCGGTGTGACCTTTAGTTCTTTGGGGTTAAAACATGTTGATAATATTGTCGTACAATATATCTTCATAGTATTATCCCGCTGTGAACTACACCTAGTTTGATAACAAACTACTTGACACAAACGCCCTCTTTAGCTGCTATTATAGCAGTCATATACTTAGCCTCTTGTTGAAGTATCTGTCACAATGTCTTAACTTTGGAACTCATCCAAATCCATTATGGAACTCACTTTCCATTATATTGTGCCACCCTTAATTTAGATTGAGATAAACTTAATTTGTACTCTGTGACAAAACTAGTATCAATGTAGTACTTTTACAATGAACTAACCATCTATTTGTCACTTCTACAAATAATATACTCTTAGTTCTTCCAAAAGATCATAAGAATATCCTTACTATCGTCCAATGATCATCTTATGAATCATTCTGGTGTATGCTCATAACTTTTAGAGCATAGGACATATCTGGATTTGTACATACCACAGTATGATTGATATAAACACTCTTTGTGATTTCATACATCAAGTATCAATCTATACTTGAATCTTTGTTTCACTTACCAAATGTCAATACACTTGAATATATCATCAACATTGAACTCTTTCAATCCTTTCTGTGCGACAAGAACCTTTCTTGTAGTTTCTATATTGAACTCATTCAATATCTTTGTCTATGTACTTCTGGCACAACCATATTAGCATCTATTGATGCCAAATATTTGGGTTTTGCCTAAGTCTTTCATCAGGATGAAATTCTTAATATGTGTTAATAAAAGATACATCATTTCTAATCAACAATATGTCCTCCACATAATGTATTAGAAATATGTCTTAGTGCTCCCACTTAATTTCTTGCAAATGCAAGTATCTTCATTGTCTTTGATGAAATTAAACTCTTTTAACAGTTTCATCATAGTGAAGATTCCAACTCCGCTATGCTTACTTCATCCATTGAAGTTTGCATATGCTTTTAGCATCCTTTGAATTAACAAAACCCTTTGGACCGTGTCATGCATACGTCCTAGGTAACAATTCTATTAGAAGAACTTGTTTTGTTTATTCAACTACCACATAACAAAATTATATGTAGTGGTTGCTACATTAATCCGTCTAGACTAAATATCGCTATGAAAGATCAAATCTTGTCATAGTCAACCTTTGAACATTGTTGTGAACTCTTTCCCAACATGTCGACTATTTCTTTATAGATCCAGACACAACTATAAGGTCTTACACCTTTCTCGAGGGTCCTTCAAGTTCAAAACTTGATTTCTCGTGTATGGAACTATCACGGATTATATGGCTTCAAGCCATTTGACGGAGTCAGGGCCCATCATCGCTTCTCTGCATGTAGTCGGTTCATTATTCTCAAATAATGATTCAACCCTCAAATCTTGGTATTTGATTGTTTACCCGATCTACTTGTTTCAATAGGAACTTAGATCTCCGTGACCACAATCCTTTGAGGCACGTGAGCCATGAGCATTGTTGCCGCCTCCGGAACACTTTTCGGCGCTGCGCAACTCTGCACATACAGCTAAGGTTCTTTTAACCTTATCAAAGTTTCTATTGTCCTCCCACTTAACTTTTCACGAAAAATTCCTTCTCAAAGAAACTTGACGTTTTAAGTGACAAACACTTTTGTCTCCGATGTTATGGAGGAGTACTTAACAGTTATTCGAAATAACATACAAAGACAGGTTCATCCGACTTTGGTTGCAAACATCTTTCTTATGCATAGCATACCAATGTTTAAGAAAGGACAACTTGAGTTTTATCCCAAACCATAATCTTATATGGTGTCATTTCAACGGATTATGATGGAGCTCTTTTCAGTGGAAAAACGGTAATCTCTAAAGCTTTTAATCTTTAAAATACAATGGCAGTTTTATGAATTATACCTTTGATCTTATCATGTCAAACAAGGTTTAATTACATATCTCGAACGCTCCATACTCTTATGGTGTTTCGGGAAATGCAAATCCACGGAACGATTCCTTAAATCTTAGGTATTATGCTAAACTTGTAACTCAAATATCTTCCTTTATGATCTTTATCATAAACTGTTTATATTCTTGTTACAATGATTTTGCACTTCATCTTGAAAGTCTTTGAACTTTTCAAATGTTTCATACTTCATCCTTATTAAGTAAATATTCATATATTCACTCAAATTTTCGGAGAAAGCATATGAAGTTGAAATCCATCGCTCTTGACTACACATAATGGACTTCGTACAACAATATGTACAAGTTCCAATTAGCTAGTCATTCGTTCCCTTTTGGCCTATGAACGAAGTTTTAATTATCTCTAGGAAAGTTTCACAAGCGTTATTTGATCAAAATCAAATAGACTCCAAAATTCCATCCATATGGATTTTCTTCATGTTTTCTTTCCAATATAATTTAAACGGCGATGTCACTTCCTAAGTGATCTTTCAATCAATTTGTCTTTCGACATTTTAGCTCTAGTTTTATGGATGTGATTTCTCCAACGAGATTTGTGAATCATCCATCTTTTATGGATTACGGAAATTATTTGAACAACCCTTTTGTTCTCATAATACCTGATAAAACAAATCTTTGAAGGCAAGCTTTGATGTTTAACAAGCAACGCAATAACCCTTTATTTGTTCTCGATGAACATCATCACATATTCTTTTGCTTGTTACTTAGGCCATTGTAGTTCATGAATTGTGTTGTTTCGTATGACGATTCACACCAACAAATTCAGTATCAAATACTTGAGAACCACATTGTTTAATAAGCAAAGAATATAGCCATAACATGTATATCATCTATATACTTAAACTGAACAATTCTAGTCTTTTCTTTTCTGCCATATATTTATGAGATTCTCTTTCAGTATTTCCTTTTCTGTTTGAAAGAATCTATCAACATCAATAGTGGAGTCATACATATGACACATAGTCCAAAGCGTGTATAATTAAATACCAATGTCTTTGGATTTGCACTTTGAAGTAGATCACCATCATCAAATGTTTGGTGTTCTTTCAAATTCCTTTCTTTAGTAATCTATTGGTGTAGTAAACATTTTACCTACATCAAATATTCACCTTCATCATGGAATCGTCCATGACCAAGCTACTTTTAGCTTATAACGGTGAATCGCGAGTATAATGTTGCTCTCCAAAACCTTTTGGAAGATTAGGACAACTAGTGTCTCCAACCTTTTGCAAATTCTCATCAAATATGAGAACATGACTTTTGCCATATTATACTCTATCATGTTGTAACCAAAACTTTGTTTCAGATATCACAATATCTTCCACATATCATGGTTTCTGAAACAACTCTTTCAGATCCTAGATAACCTTGATATTAAGACAATCCTTTGAATATCAAGAATCATGGAGACAAACATGATACTTTATATACTAACACTTGGAATTGTTACTCTTGATTTAATACCAATTATTAAACTTCATGGAGTAACCGGAACTTACTGAAAGTTTGCAATAGGACTTTTAAACTTTAGATTAACACTTCAAAACAATACGATACCAGTTCGTAAAGTAACTAACCAGAATTCTATAGTTCTATCATCTCAATTATAACTAAGCGCAAGGTGGTAAACGGATGCCAATGACTACAACAACTATGCAAATTCACTTTGATTTAGTTTATGATAAATTGAGTTCTAATTAATAATTAAATTAATCTAGGTGAACTCCCACTCAAAACAACATCCCTCACATTGTTTTAGTGATCACACGAACCAAATCCACCACATCAAAACCGATCATCACGAGAGTTGATATGGCTTCAACGGCGAACAATCAACATGTTCATCATATCTACTATATGACTCATGCTCTACCTTTCGGTAATCCGTGTTCCTGAGGCCATGTCTGTACATGCTAGGCTCGTCAAGATCAAACCTTAGCTACCGCATAAGCAAATCTGGCTTGCTTACGTTGTATTCACCCGCGGAATCAAAGACACCCGATCATCACGTGGTGCTTCGAAGCAACAAGCTTTGGCAACGGTGCATACTAAGGGTGAACACTTTAGAACTTGAAATTTATGTGCATGAGGGATCATCTTATAATGCTACCGTCGTCTACTAAGCAATACAAGATGCATAAAGGATTAACATCACATGCAATTCATAATATGTGATATGATATGGCCTTTCTTCTTTGTGCTTCCGATCTCCATCTTCAAGCACGAACATGATCTCCATCATCACCGGCATTGCATCAAGGTCAATGATGCTTCACCATGGTTGTCGTCCACCAACTTCAACTATTACAACTATTTTGAATAGACACGCAGGTCTTAACAGAATTTAAAGACAACCATATGGCTCCTGCCGGTTGCCAACTTACAATAAGGAACATTGCATACATCAAATATAATCACAATCATGGCCATATCACATCACTGCACACCCCTGCAAAACAAAGTTAGACGCTTCTACTTTCTTTGCATATTTTACGTGGTTTGGGGCTTTCCATAAGTGTCGTTCTAACCTACGAACAAGAACCACAACATTGATACTAGCATTGTTGATTACCCGTTGTAAATCGGATCTTTACTATGCTAGGAGAAACAGGCACCCGCAAAGCCACTTATGCAATACGAGTTGCATGTCAAGCGTGGAGCAAGTCTCATGAACGATGTCATGTAAGGTTAGCCCGGGCCGCTTCATCCCAACATACCGCAAGATGCAAAGTACACAAAAGGCAATCTACAATAAAAGCATCAACGCCCACAATGACCATTGTGTTCTACTCGTGCAACAGATCTACATATAGACACGGCTCTGATACCACTGAAGGGGTTCGTAGCATGGAAAACAAAAATTTTCTATCGCATACAAACAAACAAGCCAAGATCTATCTACTAGATTGTAGCAACGAGTCGATAGAATAACTCACCCTCGAAGATTCCAAAGTGTTTAACGAGAGCAGATTCTCGTGGGTGATGTAGTCGTACTCTTTCCGATCTCAAGATCGTGTAGACGATCCTTCCAGCGCCACGTTCCAGCAGCGCTCCCGCAATCGGTCACACGTTCGGTACTCGACGAAGACCTTCCTCTCCCTTGTTCCAGCAGGCAGCGGAGGTTGTAGCACTCTCCTCGTGATTCCGGCAGCACAACGGCGTGGTACCGGAAGTAGAGGGGAGATCCCGCAGGGCTTCGCCTTAAGCCGGTGCGAGTATGGTGGAGCTTATGAGAGAGGCTATTAGTGGTCTAGTAATTAGACACACCAATTAGAGGGCTCTAAACCAATTAGAAGGCTCTAAACCGAATAGCTCTAAACCGGGGTCTAGATCTAGGGTTTAGTTTAGAGGATAGGAAACTTGTGTGTGTTGGGAGGGAGCCCTGCCCCTCCTTATATAGGTGGGAGGGGCTGGCCGGCCAAGGGGAGGGAGTGGAGTCCCTCCCCAACTCGGCCTAGGTGGGGCGCCGGCTTGGGGAGGAGGACTCCTCCCTCAAGTCGGTTTCCTCCTCTCCTCCCACTTCCCAAAAACTGCCGTTTGACTTTCAAACTAGCCATTTGACTTTTTCAATTTAGGATTCAATTTAATCCTTTATTTGGGACAGCAAGAACACTTAGTACATGATGCAATCATTCCAACATGTAATGACACATTCATGTACCCCTTCCCCCCCGGAGTGCCGGACAATCCGGAACCTTCTAGAATATCCCCGATGAAAACACCGGAATCATTCCCGAACTCCGAAACGGGACTTTCCTTATATGAATCTTATTCTCCGGACCATTCCGGATCACCTCGTGATATCCCGGATCCCATCCGAGACTCCGAACAACATTCGGTCTCTTTCTCATAATACCATAACTACTCAAACAACGTCGAATCCTTAAGTGTGTCTCCCTACGGTTCGTGAATTATGCGGACATGATCGAGACACTTCTCCGAACAATAACCAATAGAGGAATCTGGAAATTCATATGGCTCCCACATATTTCTACGATTACTTTGCGATCGAATGAACCACTTACATACGATACCAATTTCCCTTTGTCTCACGATATGTTACTTATCCGAGGTTATGATCGTCGGTATCTCTGCATACCTAGTTCAACCTCGTTACTGATAAGTACTCTTTTCTCGTTCCCGTGATATGTGATCCCTTGTGACCTAGTCACATGCTTGCAAGCTAATTGGATGACATTTCACCGAGAGGGCCCAGAGAATATCTATCCGTCATATGGATGGACAAATCCCACTCTTGATCCATGTGTTTCAACCAATACTTTCCGAACACTCAATGCCACCTTTATAGCCACCCTGTTACGGTGTGGTGTTTGATGACATCAAAGCATCCATTCAGTAAAGGTGATATGCATGATCTCATGGTCGAAGGAATTAGGTTACTATGTATCAGAAAGCATATAGCAATTGAACTATTGAAATGACTTGATCTTTATGCTACGCTTATCTATAGGAGTATGTCCACCATATCATTCTCCTAACGATATGATCCTGTTGTTAATAACATCTCTATGTTCATGATCAGGAAACCATGATCATATATTAACCAACAAGCTAGTTTAACAAGAGGCTTTACTAGGGACTCTTATTTTAGTTTACAAATCACACAAGTATTAATGTTTCCTTGTTAATACTATTATAGCATGAATATAAACATTTATCATAAACACAAAGATATAATAATAACTATATTTATTATTGCCTCTAGGGCATATCTCCAACAGCTTTCTCACAGGAAGAGATAAAACAACTGTGTTTGAGTCTTATTCTGATGGGGCCCCTGGTCCAGATGGTTTCTCTTTTATGTTTTATCAGCAATTCTGGGATATTATCAAGTTTGATCTTCTGGCCATGTTTGATGCTTGGTCACAAGATAAATTGGATCTTTATAGATTGAACTTTGCTATTATTAATCTTATTCCTAAAGAAACTGATGCTAAATCTATGAGGAAATTTAGACCTATTAGTTTGTTGAATTGTTCCTTTAATTTTTTTAATATAGTGTTAACTAATAGATATGCTAAGATTATTGGGAGGTTAATCTCTTCTTATCAATCTGCTTTTATTAAAGGTAGATTTATTTTGGAAAGTGTGGTTACTGCCCATGAAATTGTTCATGAAGTGCATAAAAAGGAAGATAAAAGGTCTAGTTTTAAAGATAGATTATGAGAAGGCTTATGACAGAGTTAATTTTGAGTTTTTATATGAGGTACTAGAGTGTAGGGGTTTGACAATACTTTTATTAGAACGATTAGGCAGGTTACTGCTGGTGGATCTGTAGGTGTTAAAATTAATGATGTAGAAAGTAGTTTTATTCTTATAGGAAAAGGTTTGAGGCAAGGGGATCCCATTGCACCTCTCCTTTTTAATTCTGTGGTGGATGTGTTTTCTAGAATGTTAATTAAAGGGGTCCAACATAATCTGATTAGGTGTTTGTGTCCAAATTTTGTACCTGGAGGGGTGATCAGTTTACAATATGATGATGATACTCTACTTTTTTTAGATAAAGATGTTAGAGCAGCTAGAAATTTGAAATGATGCTTACTTGTTTTGAGCAACTTTCGGGTATGAGGATTAATTTCCATAAAAGTGAATTAATTCCTATTAATCTAGATCAGGAGGAGCTTACTCCTTTTCTTGATATTTTTCAATGTGTAACTGGTAATTTTCCTGTTAAATACTTAGGGATACCTTTACATTTTGATAGATTAAGTAGGGAGGATTTGCAACCTCTTTTTGAAAATATCTTAGCTAGGATGGCTGGCTGGAGAGGAAAGTTATTATCCTCTGCTGCTAAGAAGACACTTATTCAAGTTGTTTTGGCTAGCATTCCAGTGTACCTTCTTTCTTTTTTCAAATTCCATAAGTGGGCTTTGAATCTTTTAAATTCTAATTTAGCTAATTTCATGTGGAATGACGAGGAGGGGAATCATAAGATTCACCTTGCTAAGTGGCCTTCTATATCCATGAAAAAGAATTTGAGGGTATGGGTATTCCAAATTTACAAGATCTCAATCTTTGCCTTCTTGGATCTTGGATCAAGAAATATATACAAGGAGAGGGTGTTGGAATTTGAGGCATATTTCATGTTGGGATTTTGGCCCATAACAAATACAAATTCTGAAATTCTCTTTGGCCCATTATCATGGCAGCTCATGTGTGTGCTAGTGGTGCCAAAGTTTAGTCCCACATTGCTAGTGGAAGGGGAGTTGGACCACCTTATATAGTAGAGTGTTGCACCACTCACTAAGGTGTGAGAAGAAGAGAAGCCCTCGCGCACTCCTCCTCCGACGCCGCCCGCCTCGCAACGACGCGCGCGCGCCGCGGGTTGCGGGAATCTCGCCGAGCCGAGCTTTATTTTGCTCGTTGGGAAAATTAATTGTGTATTAATTATGAGTCATTAATATGTTATTACGGACGCGTTAATTAACCGGCCGTTTCCATATCGTGGGCCGGCACTGACTCGGTCGTGGACTGTTGCCCCACGTCCTACCCGACCCGCACTATATAGCAGGTAGACGCAAACCGTAGCAGTTACCAGCAATTAGATTGCATCTGCCTACCTGCGCATCGCCGTTCCATCTCTCTATGCTGCCCTCTGCTACTCCATCCCGCCGGCTGTGTGCACGATCGTCCGAGAGAGCAGGCCTCCGGAACCCCGTCTCTCTGATCCTGCACCGGGAGAGAGGCGATAAGGTTTTTGGGGAGCATCTAGACGCGACTGCTCAAGCTCTTCCTCGACTTCATCGCCATGTCTGACGATGCTGCTGCTGGTGGTGGCTCCACTTCTGTTGCGCCGTTGGTCATACCATCGACGAACTCGTACGTGTTCTTTGTCCTCCTGCTATTTCCTATGATGATCACTAGTATTGCAGTATGCGTAGATGTGCTAGATTTTCACTTGCCTGTATGGTGCATGTCTACTATGCGTATGCTAGTTAGTCTTGAAAATTGTTTTGTCATGATTTATACTTGGGGATTAAATTAATGCGAAAACTGCTAATTATTTCAACAATCCAAAAACCTTATTTTAGGCTGTTTTTGCGTCAAGGCTTTGCCGCTTGTCTGAAACCGAACCCGTTTACAGGTGCGCACTTTAAGCGCTGGCAAACCAAGTGTACCCTCTGGCTGATGGCTATGGACACCTTCTGGATATCGGCTGGTAATCCTGAAGGAACGATCACTCCTGAACAAGAGAAGACGTTCAAGGAGACCACCATATTCTTTGTGGGCTATGTCATAAGCGTCGTTGGGGACAAGTTGGTGGATGCATATTTACATATGCGCAATGCCAAAGAACTGTGGGATGCACTCGAAGCAAAATTCGGTGCTACTGATGCTGGCAGTGAACTGTATGCCATGGAGCAGTTTCATGACTATAGGATGGTTGAAAACCGTTCTGTCGTTGAACAGGCTCATGAGATTCAGTGCATTGCAAAAGAACTTGAGCTCCTGAAGTGTGCGTTGCCCGACAAATTTGTTGCGGGATGCATCATTGCAAAACTTCCTCAATCCTGGAGGAGTGTTGCCACTAACCTCAAACACCAGGGGCAAGAGATGTCTGTTGAGAATCTCATTGGGTTTCTGGACCTTGAGGAAAAGGCAAAGGCAAAAGACGCACACCCAAAGGGAGCCGAGGCACCCCAGTCAAGCGCCAATGTGGTGCAGAAGAACTTCCACAACAAGTTCAAAGGGAAGACCAAGGCCGTTCGTACTACCAACTTCAAAAATAATAAGAAGGACAAGTCACAGGATCCCTGCTTTATGTGCGGCGAGGTTGGACATTGGGCTCCAAACTGCAAGCAGCGCAAAGGAAGGAAGAATCCAAATGGACAGAACTCTAAGTCTGTCAACGTGACTATGAGCAACAATGATAAGGGTGCATCCGGGTATGGTAATTTACCTATTGTTTTGTCAATTTGTCAATCTACAGATTGGTGGCTCGACACCGGTGCTAATATTCATGTGTGTGCTGATATCTCTTTATTTTCTTCTTATCAGATCACAAGAGATCTCTCCGTCTTGATGGGAAACGGATCGTATGCTTCTGTTCGTGGTGTTGGCACGGTGGATCTGAAATTTACTTCGGGAAAGATCGTGCAGCTGAAGAACGTGCAGCATGTGCCCTTAATAAATAAGAATCTCGTTAGTGGTTCCCTTCTTTGCAAAGAAGGTTTTAAGTTGGTATTTGAGTCCAATAAAGTAGTCATCTCTAAGTATGGACAATTTATTGGTAAAGGTTATGAGTGCGGCGGTTTGTTCCGTCTTTCCCTATCAGATTTTTGTAATAAGGTTGTGAACCATATTTGTGCCCCTGGCAATGATACCGATATTTGGCATTCACGACTTTGTCACATTAATTTTGATTGTATAACGCGGCTAGCTAAGATGAATTTAATTCCGAGTTTCACTTTAGCCAAAGGCTCTAAATGTCAAGAGTGTGTTCAAGCTAAGCAACCGCGCAAGCCTCACAAGCATGTGCAGGAAGCAAGAAACTTGGCACCACTAGAGCTTATACATTCAGATCTATGTGAGATGAATGGTGTGTTGACCAAAGGTGGAAAGAAATACTTCATGACGTTGATTGATGATTATACTAGATTTTGCTATGTATATCTTTTGAAAACTAAAGATGAGGCTCTACACCACTTTAAAAACTATAAGGCAGAAGTTGAAAATCAACTTGAGAGAAAGATTAAGAGAGTCCGGTCAGATCGTGGTGGAGAGTATTTCTCTAATGAGTTTGATTTATTTTGTGCGGAACATGGCATTATTCATGAGAGGACGCCTCCCCATTCTCCCCAATCTATGGAGTTGCCGAAAGGAAAAACCGTACTCTAACAGACTTGGTTAACGCCATGTTAGGTACTTCGGGTTTATCCAAGGCATGGTGGGGGGAGGCGATATTGACATCATGTCATGTCCTGAATAAAGTTCCCACAAAAGACAATGAAACTGCTCCCTATGAATTATGGGAGAAGAGAAAACTAACACTCTCGTACTTACGTACTTGGGGCTATTTGGCAGGCTATTTGGCAAAGGTGAATTTGCCAATTCCCCAAAAGCGTAAACTTGGACTAAAGACCGTAGACTGTGTCTTTCTTGGCTATGCTCATCATAGCGTTGGATACAAATTTCTAGTGGTGAAATCTGAGGTACCTGGCATGAAGGTCGGTATAATTATGGAGTCTAAGGATGCTATATTCTTTAAGGATATTTTTTCGATGAAAGATATGCCTAGTATATCTAGACAGGAATCTGTTGAAACTCCTAAACCTGCTATTCCCATGGAATATTATGAACGAGCACATGATGAAATTCCTGAGGAGGTAGACAATGAAGTTCCTGTAAGGAACAAGAGACAGAGGATTGCAAAGTTCTTTGGTGATGATTTCATTGTCTATCTCGTGGATGATACTCCCACCTCTATTTCAGAGGCTTATGCATCCCCTGATGCAGACTACTGGAAAGAGGCTGTTCGTAGCGAGATGGATTCCATCATGGCAAACGAAACTTGGGAGATCACTGATTGTCCTTATGGGTGCAAACCTGTAGGATGTAAGTGGGTGTTCAAAAAGAAGTTTAGGCCTGATGGTACGATTGAAAAGTACAAGGCTCGGCTTGTTGCCAAGGGTTATACCCAAAAAGAAGGCGAAGACTTCTTTGATACTTATTCGCCTGTGGCTAGATTGACCACTATTCGAGTTCTACTCTCATTGGCTGCCTCATATGGTCTTATCGTTCATCAAATGGACGTCAAGACAGCTTTCCTTAATGGAGAGTTGGATGAGGAAATTTATATGGATCAACCAGATGGTTTTGCAGTAGATGGTCAAGAAGGCAAGGTGTGCAAGCTATTGAAGTCTTTGTATGGACTGAAACAAGCACCTAATCAATGGCATGAGAAGTTTGATCAAACTTTAACATCTGCTGGCTTTGTTGTAAATGAAGCCGACAAATGTGTATACTATCGCCATGGTGGGGGCGAAGGAGTTATACTTTGTTTGTATGTTGATGACATACTGATTTTTGGGACAAATATGATTGTCATCGAACAGGTCAAGAGTTTCTTGTCTCAAAGTTTTGACATGAAAGACCTTGGAGAAGCTGATGTTATTCTAAACATTAAGCTGCTGAAAGATGAGAATGGCGGAATTACACTTCTGCAATCTCACTATGTGGAGAAGGTGTTGAGTCGCTTTGGCTACTCAGATTGTACTCCTTCACCGACACCATATGATCCTAGTAAGATGCTTCGAAAGAACAAAATAACAACTAGAGATCACCTGAGATACTCTCAGATAATTGGCTCGTTAATGTATTTAGCTAGCGCAACAAGGGCTGACATCGCGTTTGCTGTGAGCAAACTTAGCCGGTTTGTTTCCAATCCAGGAGATGATCATTGGCATGCTCTTGAGAGAGTAATGCGCTATCTAAAGGGTACGTCGAGTTATGGTATTCACTATACCAGAGACCCTGTGGTACTTGAAGGGTATAGTGACTCAAATTGGATTTCTGATGCTGATGAGTTGAAAGCCACAAGTGGATATGTATTCACTCATGGCGGCGGCACTATTTCATGGAAGTCTTGCAAGCAGACCATCTTAACGAGGTCAACAATGGAAGCAGAACTCACAGCACTAGATACAACTACTGTCGAAGCAGATTGGCTTCGTGAACTCTTGATTGACTTGCCGGTTGTTGATAAACCTGTGCCGGCTATTCTTATGAACTGCGACAATCAAACTGTGATCGTCAAAGTGAGTAGTTCAAAGGATAATATGAAGTCATCAAGACATATAAAGAGAAGATTGACATCTGTTAGGAAAATGAGAAACTCCGGAGTAATAGCATTGGATTATATCCAAACAGCTAAGAATCTAGCAGATCCTTTCACAAAAGGTCTATCAAGAAATATGATAGATATTGCATCAAAGGAGATGGGTTTGAGACCCACATGAGTTACCATGGTAGTAACCCAACCTATATGATCGGAGATCCCGTGAATTAGGACCTGGGGAAACAGGCCAGTGGCTAACTGGAGGAGAGTAACTTTTATTAACCCACTCCGCTGAAGATGCATTACTCTCACGATCTGTATGGCAGGTTGACTTATTCTTAATGTGTTCATAGGCTTGTATAAGCCAAGATGCTATCCTACAGAGCAGTCTTGAAAGAACGCACCTATGTGAGCTCGACTGCTGGTCACAACCTATGAGATAGGGTAATCTCTAGGAAGCTCATGAAAAAGGCCAGGAATGTGACTTATATGCTCCACCCGAGGGGTAGCCTTCGGCAGCCTAGTATCAGTATGGCATTAGGTGAAACTCATTTACACAAAACTGGCAATTCAAGGCTTAGTCCATTGGCAGTTGTTGATGAGCGTAGTCTAATGCTCTAGGTGGAAGTTCAACTTAATAGTCTCCACTGAAAAATGCTGGTATATCAAAACAGTGATTTGGAACAGAATGGTGTGATGTGCCAATAAGACTTTGTGGGGAATTGTTGGAATTTGAGGCATATTTGATGTTGGGCTTTTGGCCCATAACAAATACAAATTCTGAAATTCTCTTTGGCCCATTATCATGGCAGCTCATGTGTGTGCTAGTGGTGCCAAAGTTTAGTCCCATATTGCTAGTGGAAGGGGAGTTGGACCAGTAGAGTGTTGCACCACTCACTAAGGTGTGAGAAGAAGAGAAGCCCTCGCGCACTCCTCCTCCGACGCCGCCCGCCTCGCCACGCCTCGCCTCGTCACGACGCGCGCGCACCGCGGGTTACGGGTTGCGGGAATCTCGCCGAGCCGAGATTTATTTTGCTCGTTGGGAAAATTAATTGTTGCCCCACGTCCTACCCGACCCGCACTATATAGCAGGCAGACGCAAACCGTAGTAGTTACCAGCAATTAGATTGCATCTGCCTACCTGCGCATCGCCGTTCCATCTCCCTGTGCTGCCCTCTGCTACTCCATCCCGCCGGCTGCGTGCACGGTCGTCCGGGAGAGCAGGCCTTCGGAACCCCGTCTCTCTGATCCTGCACCGGGAGAGAGGCGATAAGGTTTTTGGGGAGCATCTAGACGTGACTGTTCAAGCTCTTCCTCGACTTCATCGCCATGTCTGACAACGCTGCTGCTAGTGGTGGCTCCACTTCTGTTGCGCCATTGGTCATACCATCGACGAACTCGTACGTGTTCTTTTCCCTCCTGCTATTTCCTATGATGATCACTAGTATTGCAGTATGCGTAGATGTGCTAGATTTTCACTTGCCTGTATGGTACATGTCTACTATGCGTATGCTAGTTAGTCTTGGAAATTGTTTTGTCATGATTTATACTTGGATTAAATTAATGCGAAAACGGCTAATTATTTCAATAGAGGGATCCTTGTGGAGAAGAGTTATTGATGCTAAGTATGAAACTAAGAGTCCTAATATCTTATCTTGTCAAGACGTGCATCCATCTAGTTTCTAGAAAGGAGTGATGTGGGCTGCTAAAGCTGTTAAGATAGGATATAAATGGAAGGTGGGGAATGGTAGACTAATAAAATTCTGGGAAGATGTCTGGTTTGGTAATTCTTCCTTAGTTGTACAATTCTGGGATTTGTACATCGTTTCAAACCATCAAACTTTGACTGTTGCTGAGATTTGGGATGGTACACAGATTAGGAATGAATTTAGAAGGACCTTTAATGATGATATGATGGTTAAATGGCAAGAGTTGATAACTATTGCCAGTAGTATAGCCTTTAGTAATCAAGAAGATCAGCTGATCTGGCAATTTGATTCAAAAGGGATCTACTCTTCTAGTTTTATGTATGTTGTAGTAAACTTTAGAGGAGTTAAACAGATCTTTTTGCCGGCTGTGTGGAATCTTAAAATTCCCCCAAGGGTCCAAATCTTTCTGTGGCTCCTTTCTCAAAATAAAATCATGACTAGGGATAACTTGAGAGCTTGAGGTATCCTTAAACCTCTAGAATGTGAATTCTGTAAGGAGTTTGAGTCTTTCAGCATTTGCTCTTCGACTGTGTTGTAGCTAGAATGTTGTGGGCTGATGTGTTTAAGATTTTTAATATTCAAGTATCGGACTATGAGTCGGTAGCTGGTAGATGGTTGTGTAATAAGAAGTTTTTACATTTCAATGTAGTTTCTGCGGCTGTCCTGTGGGGCTGTGGAATTTTAGGAATAGATTAGTTTTTAACAGAACTACTTGGCTTAATATGAAACAGGTGTGGAGTCTGGTGCTTTCCTATCTGAGAAATTGGAAAGTTCCTTTCAAGGATCTAGAAAGCGGAGAAATGGCCCAGTTCACAGAACGACTACTGCAAAAACTAAGAAGACCACTGAGGCTTGCCCCGTGCTGACATGCCTAGACTTTGGCTGGTTCTCTACCTGGAAAACCTCAACGCTGAAGAAGATGCATGGGGAAAGGGCATCGCTGGGCTACCTGCAGCAGCACTCAGATGAAGGGGACTCCATCCATGTTGTGTTTTGAGTTGTCTTTCCCTCTGGTGGTCTCAGGGGTGCCTTACCCTTGTGGTGTTGGAGCCTGTGTTCTCTGGTTTTTGCTTTTGTAGTTGTTCTGGGACGGTTTCTCTCTAGCTTTTATCCTGAATTTTAGTAAGTTGCTCTCAGTAGTAGTTTCTGAGTTTAGTTTCTCCTCCCCGGCTATGGTCTGTAATCTTTTAAACTGATGGATATATGTTTTGATGTTTCTTTTCTTTTGAAAAGGAACGGGGAAATAAAAATCCCTTTTGATCAAAAAAAAATATCAACTCTCAAAACCCCTCCAATAAGTGTTTAAGAAGAAGAAACGGTAGAATTAGATCTCCCCACCTCCAGTAGGACAATCTATCTATACCTAATAATAAAGGAAGGAGTGTTTCTTGTAGTACCTACACTTTTTTGGACGACTTTAACCTTTGACCAAAAAATAAATTACCCACCAATGCCAATTTGGTCCGGTACCCCAAACACGTTGAATCCCAACTTCAAATCTCCTAAATCTCGCACAAATGGAAGACAGATCGTTAAAAAACAGGAGGCATAGGGACTACCGCTGCCGGCACATCGAGCCAGCTTCAATTCATCAAGGAGTTCGATGAGCAACTAAACACACCCAATCCCTCGCCTGCGCCAGCGACCTAGCCGGCTCGAGCGGCGCCTTCGACCTCCTCCGCAACAGCAGCGCCTGCGCTAGAGTAGGGGTCTTAGGTTATCTGTTCGCGCCACCACTCGTGAGTGAAAATAGCCATTCATCAAAATAGAAAAAAACAGCCGAGGGGACGTGCATGTGAGGATGAAGAGACCGAGCGGCGCTACGTCACGTCCTTGCCGTTGTTTGGAAGGCCGGCCATGAGGAGGAAGCATGACGGCCTGAGCTTGGAAAGCGCAGACGTCGCATCGGCATTGTGCGGAGCTTGGTGGCACGTGGACACGGACAATGATGGCAGCCAAGACACAGCAGGTTGGCGACCACTATATTGCGGTCATTTTCCGTATACTCCGACCACGACTCGCCCAGTCCACCCGGCCATAGGCGCCGCCTCCTCTCCCAGCCACGGTTGCGCCCCTTGCCATCCCTCTCCTTCCAAGCTCCTGGTCTATCCTTCCTTGGCTCCGCCGTTAACCGCGTCCCGTCGTCGGCAAGCTCCATGGTCCACCGCAAGCACCTCAACGCCATGCCCCAACATCTCTGTCTAAGGCGTGGCGGCGACAGCGGCCAACGGCCGGTGCGTGCGCGCCATGGGGACTCCCTCCGGCGCAAGGGAACTTCCTCCCTCTTTGTCGGAGTGTCACGACGAGGTTCTCTCTGGCAATTGATTGATTCCCGATGAATTTGCTAAACCACATCGGATACAGAAGGAGAACCTTATCTTGTCAGGAGCGTCATGAGCTTTTGTGCAGATCCGGGCTCTGATTCCTGGTTGTTTGATGGGCTCTGACGTACTCTTAGGCTTCAATTTGGCGATCAGTTTTGGGCTGTCGGTTTCTGAGTATATCTCTAACGTGAAAGGATCGGTAGTTGAGGGAAAAAATTACTGCCTCACCTTTTAGTCCCACCTTGCTTTTTTACACCAAACCCTACCGGTTTATATACATTGTCAAGTTGTCCACATGCAAGCCAAGTCAGGGAATCAATGAGCAATAACACCGTTGTTTGCTATGAATCAATAAGTGCACGGTATGACTGAGCTAAACGGGAGGGGATAGTGAGGAGGGAGAGGGATAGTTGAGGCGTGGTGTGCATGATTTAAAGAGATCCCTACCCTCACGGGGGCCAATGAGAGCGCGAAAAGACTAGATTGAGGGGCTTCCTAGCGTGCATAAGGGTATGAAGTGGTGTCAATGGTAGTGATGGCGTGACAAGAAAACGATGAGGAAAACAGATCGGTATCGCACCCGTCCCGGTCCTCAAGGCTGCCTACAAAACCCGGCCTCCGATTTTGCTAACATTGATATATATTTTTTTTGCTATCTCTATTTTGTTTGTTTTGCTACATTACCATAAAAATTTTGCTACAAAATTCTCCGACGAGGTCTTTCGGTTAAATGCTCCGGCGATGTTCTCTGGCGAAGTAGGTTTTCTGCTACATTAGAAGAACTTTGTTGCTACAACCGCCTTGTGGTTTTGCTATAACAGTGTCAACTATTTGCTACAAGGTCTCCGACGATGTCTCCGGCGAAGTCGATTTTGCTACATTAGCATAATTTTTTTGCTGCATGATCTCCAGCGAGACGTTCTATTTCTGAAACGAAGCGGTTTTTACTTCAAAAACAAAAACGGAGACATTATAAGGGACGTTTTGCAGCAAAAGCGAGATTTGGGGATTTTTAGGACACATGACGCACGCGGAAGCAGGACGATGGGAGCTCCCCATCGTCCGAGGACACCTAGCATGCGCAATAGTTAAAACACAGACATATACATTTTCTTTTCCGGTGCAACGCACGGGTATGTTTCCTAGTACTATTAAAAAGATGGAGAACGTTCGTTGCATCAGAAAATTTTCCGTCTGCCTGGTATTGACCGTTTTGCCCTTTACGTTTCTGAATTATTACACGTTTTTTGCCACCGGCTAAGTCAAACCGAAGCGTGCGGTGAAATAAAAAAATCCCAGAGGGCGAGAAGCCTGAGCGACAAAAGATCCGAGCGAGCGGCCGGGCCTTTGTGCTCCATGCGGCGGGGACGGACATGCACCTGGACGGAGCCCTTGGCGGCGAGGACGCGCGGCTAGAGGAGGGCGACGGAAGGAGCCGTGGAAGGTCGCAAACGAGGCGACAAAGAGGGATGCCACACGAGCTAGGGAGCGGGTTGAGCGGACCGAGGCCGAGCAGATCCGGTGACCGCCGACGGTGGGGGGAGCTCTTGGCTGCGGCGGACGTGGCGGAGGGAATCGAGCTGGGAGGAGCAGCGGTGCACTGGACCTGGGGAAGAGAGGTGAATGGAGGAGAAGGTCTAGGGGATGGCCCCGGTGGGAGGGGAGCGCCGGCCTGGGGTCAATCGAGGACTCCATCAGGAATGGAAAAGAGGTGCTCGGCCATGGCTCAGTCCGGGACTGAGGTGGTGGTTGGAGGGGATAAGAAGAGGTAAGCAGCCGGGTGAGTGAGACTGATTTCAACAATTGGACAGCTTATTCTTTGGCTCTGCCTTGTTGGCGATATGGACATAAGCTGAGAAGCCAGGAAGCTTAGCAACATATGGTATACCACGAACAGCCTAACGATCTTTGAACAGCCTAACGAGTCAAAGTGTGTCGTTACATATGGTGTTAGCGGGCTAGCATTGGTGTGCCCGCGAGTTTCTCTCTGTCAATCTATAGATGTAAAAAATCGCATCGGATCTATTTTTTTTCCGATAAAGTACGCTTTATTACTCCCTCTGTCCAACAAAAAATCCTAGCAACAAACGGCCTCCTGCTAGGGAGAAAAAACTTGATGGAGCGAGCGAATCACAAAAATATCAGCCCATCTCAGGTTATATGAACTCTTGTACTCCCTTTGTCCAAGAATAGATGTCTTGGGTTTTTCAAATTTTGGATGAATCTATATATTAAAAAGTGTCTAGATTCATTTAAATTTTGACAAATTTGAAACATCTATTTTGGAACAGAGGAAGTATGATAAACAAGAATTGATTTAGAAAACCATCACGACATTTGAGACCCATAGACACCATCGTGCGCTCGAAGCATTAAACTGGCTGAAGGCGAATGCCAGCCAGAAAATCAAGCCTTCTACCACAATAACAGCATGTACTCTCGGCAGGTTCGCGCATACTACCGAGTTATCAGACCCAGACGTTATGGTCAGTTCGTACTTCATAGTACTGGCTAGCACACGACGAGCTAGCAAGTTAGGCCAAGTCGTGTCGGTGCGTCCATACCCGCCGACTCGGGAGTGCATGCATGGGGGCAGTCAGCGAGGCCCCAGCTGGAATGCATACAAGCTGCGGGTAGTCAGCGAGGCATGTTGGTGGATGGATAGGTCGTCCTTGATGGTGACATGGCACCCATTCACGATAGCATCCGTCGTCCGTGAAGGTGCATAATACGAGTCAAGACTCCGGACGTGAAGGAGGCGTTGTCGGTGATAGTGGGTACCGGAGCCACCAAAAAAATTGTCGCCCCGCACAAGTTAATGACAACACCTATTACTTTGGAGGCGCTAACCGTCGTGGGATATATGGGGGTCATCGTGTTACGCGATGTACTCAAATAATAAGATTGAAGCCCGTAGCAACGCACGGGCATTTGTGCTAGTAAAACCTAATTTATGATCCCTAATAGTAGATTCTTCGACAAAGAAGGTGTGTAGCCGTTTTCCTAAAACCTTCACTATTCCGAGAAAGACCTTTTAAATTATGCGTCATGAGAAAAAAAAAATTTAATCCTACGTCTAGTGCTCTTCCGAACGTGACTAGAACCCGTTTGCCATATAGATTTACTAAACATAGAATTTGAAAGAAGAGGTAACAGGAAAAATGCATCGGTACATGTGGTACACTTTTCCTTGAAGAAACCTCAGGGCAGGACGTTCCTGCGAGATTGCAATTCGTATACTACTACTAGAAGAATAGAGTTGACCCATCGGTCACATCGACATCGGGAGGTCATCACCAGGTTTACACAGACAGTCCCCTACAGCCCTAGCCACCCGCGTGATGACCGACCAGACCAGCCAGGTCGAGCTACCATGCATGTACACCGATCGCGGCGATCACGCGGGCTGTCTAGATCATACTATGGCTTTGCCCAACAAAGCCGGAACCAGACGAGACAGCAACACCGCGACCGAGATTGATCCTGACCGACGATGGCTCTCCCGCAGGCCGCAGCACATGCGCCATCGATCACCTTCGCTTCGCACGAGGCCAGCCAGCCAGCGGGGCTTTGACGCTTTGTGTACGCGTGTTCGGCAGGCTATTTTTTTTTAAAAAAAGATCGGACGGTGCAAGCGAGGCGATGGAACGGAGGCAGGCCTACCTGTACCTGTACGAGCGCGACTGCTCCAGGGAGCGGGGGAGATCGTATCGGCGGGAGGGACGGGCGCATGTGAGCGACGGGGAGCTATCAGGGAGATCCGGGTGGTGTGCGCGTACAGGGGCCCGGACATTCTCGCCTGGCCGTGGGCGTGGAGCGCGGCTGCCCGGCCCCGCCGGCGCGTGTCCCTGTGCGTGCCGCGCCCGACCGGGCCTCGCCTGTCGCTCCAAAAGCGCATGCCCCCGCCCTGTCCTTTTTGCTGTTGCTCGCTCCGTCCGGCCTCGTGGCTCCTGTCACGAGTCACGACCGCGCTGTGCCTGCACCAGGCTCCGTCGGGCCGGCTGGCGTTCTCTGTTGCCACACACCAAAAGGGATTTTATTATAACCGGGATTTACCTCATCTTTTAATTAATTAAAAAATAAGTTGCTTAGTTAATATACAGAAAACCCGACAAAAATCGTTACAAACTTGGCGCACCAATGGGATCGAAGATACGTCTACTACCAAAAGAGGGGAACTTTTGAGTTTTGACGATTCATGATGATAAACAAACCTATGCTTAGTGTCCAGTGATTGAGTAGGTTATCTGACGCCCGGAGTAATGATATGGAGTATACTACTAGTGCATGTCTCCGTCTACTGTTACACACAGTCAGTTCAACTGTAGATCGGCTGCCCTACTTCTTTTCAGCTAAAATACTACTCACTCCGATCTAAAAAAGTATCACGGTTTTAAACTAACTCTAATTCAAAATAGCGACACTTATTTAGAATCAGAGGTAATACTAATCAGGCTCGATCCACCGGATGCTTCCAGTCGGTGGTCGAGGTCGATGTTCACTAACCAACCTAACTCTACTATACTAAACTATGCACCATAGTTAGGTTGATGTGGACTATGATGTTTCAGTTAAACATAATGTAATAAAATTCCGTTAAAAAAGCTTCATCGTCCTCTTCTCTTTGAAACGCCTCGGTCTTAGAGCATCTCCACTTCGTTGGCGAATCCAGGCCGAAATCCGGATTTTTTTGGCCGGATGAAACTTGATTTCGTCCTGGGTACGCTCAGTTTCCCACTCGCATACCCAGACCGAGTATCCAGGCGAACATAAAACGGCGAAATATTTGAATCCTTATCGTTCCCACCGCGAGTGCTCGGCCACAAGGTGTTCGACAGAAACGCCCACAAGGACTCTCAGTCGTCGATGGGAATGGGCTCCTGCGGCGTGGCCGACGCGGCGTTGTCGTCCGTCTCGCCGGCGAAGGTCGCCGGTTGGAGGAAGTGGAAGCAGAGCTCGGCGCAGGTGCGTTTGCCGCAGAGGAAGGGGAAGGCGTGATCACGCCCTGGAGGATGGCCTGACGTTGCGCCATGTACCAGGCCTTGACCGACGAGCTCATCTTCAACGTGTCCTCGCCGTTCATCAGGAACTTGAGGTCCGTGTTGCGCTTCTTGGCGGCGTAGTTGGCCTTCTTCTCGGCAAGGTTGGCCTTGATGAGGGCCACCTTTTCTCCTTGTGTCTCGATCAGCTGCTTCCAGCGCTCCTCGCTCTTCTCGGCCCTCTTCTCGGCTTGCGTCCTCGTGTCGGCGATGCATTTATCGATCGAAGCCTGGAGACGCTTGGCGGGAGGTCCGGCGGCTTTGAGCATCTTCGCCTTCTTCTGGCCGATCTCTGGTCTTCCTACGCCGGCGGCAGCGGCCGGCGCCTCGGGGTTGTAGACGTCGTCCTTGCTATGGGAGAGGCTCAGGCGAATGTCCCGTCACTTCTCGCAATTCTCGATTTGCTCGAAAACATGATGGAACTTGAACTCCATCTTCTTGTCCTCTCGAAACAGAGCAAGTGCACGATGAAGCTGCAAGTGTGTCAAGTGTGTTAAGTGTGCAAAATGGAACCGAGTACACGACAAAGCTAGTGTTTGCGAGTACCTTGTTGTCCATGTTTTCCCTGTTGGCTTGTGTGCGGTCCACCTCTTCCATGCAGCTGTGCCACTTGCTGCAGGCAGTCTGGATGATCGCCCAATGGTTGGTAATAGCCTTCTCCCCTCGCTCCATGTGGACTTTGCGATACTTTGGGTCGCAAAGGCTACGCTCGTCGAACGTTGTCTTCACGCGTCGCCAATAGTTGTCTGAATTCTGGTTCGCACCGGTGATCGGATACATTCTCACCGTTTTCCAAGCTTCGGCGAGGCAGGTGTCCTCGGCCACGGTCCACTTCATCCGAACGTCCGCCGAAGTGCCCGGCTTCTTCTTCCCCTTCTTGCCTTTCGCCAGCAGCAAGCCTTCACCCTCGGCGTCCTCTGGCTGCGTCTGCTTGGTCTGCGTCTCCTCGGCGAGATCCTGGGACTCGATATCGTGCTCGGAGTCGGTCCGGCTCTGTTCTTCCGTGAAGAAGGAGGGGTGGTTGGAGGCCGAGCCTGTTGCGATGATGTCCTCCATGTACGTCTCGGCCGGCATGCCTCGAGGAAGGGCAGAGGACCACGACGCAGAGGGGGGCCTGCGTACGTCGGAGAGGTGGAGTAGGGGAGGTTGATGTCCACGTTGAAGGCCGAAGGAGGGCGCGGCGCCGGGCAAGGGAAGATCACGTTGGGGTTGAACCCGTCGTCGAACTTGGGCGACGAAGAGTATCTCTGTCGAGCAGTCGCCTGGCTCTCCTGGAAGCCGGCCGGAGAGATCAGCGAGAATCCGGCGGGCGAGCCGACGTTTGCCTGGCTTCCCAAGTGTGGTGGGTACGGTGCCGCCATCATTGCCGACCTCGTCGCCGCCGCCTGCTTCGCCTTCAGGTTTGCCTGCTCTTCTGCCGCCGCCTTCTCCTCCGCCGCCGCTTGCTGTTGTCGTAGCTTCGCCCTCTCCTTTCTGCCCTTCCGGTCGTCCGATGCCATCTTCCTCGCCTGCTCCTTCTCCCACTCGGCGGAGGACATGCTCTCCGGCTTCGTCGGCGGCGCTCTTGGCTTCCTCGCCTTCTTCTCCATCGGACCCTCGTCGATGATCGATCTGGGTTGGACGAAGCTCTTGGGCAGCATGTTGGGCGGAGCTCGGCGGACTGGCTGGAGGGGAATGGGGGGAAAAGGCGGGAGGGGGAAGAAAAGGGCGGGAGCTCGGCGAAGTGGCGGGAGCTCAGCCTTCTCTCACCGACAGAGCTGGCCCACACCCGTTTTCGCTGCGTCCGGCGTTCCCAGGGCGTACTCGGGATCCTAAGTACGGCCTGAGTAGGCCGGACCAAACTACACCGATTTCCGGATGAAAACAGGTCC
This sequence comes from Avena sativa, assembly GCA_916181665.1. Lineage (NCBI taxonomy): Eukaryota > Viridiplantae > Streptophyta > Magnoliopsida > Poales > Poaceae > Avena > Avena sativa. Next base: position 296,624,861 of record OV702296.1, read on the forward strand.
TGGATACGCGACCGGACCGAATTTCGGCGTCCGGATCGACATCGTGGATAGTGGGTAGGCCAGTGGAGATGCTCTTAATCACGCATCTCCGAGGAGTAGACCGGATGATGTTTTCTGCACCCGAACACTATGATAAGTAGATGAAATAACGCCCTCCGAGTTTTAGTAGGCCTCGTTCTAGTAGGAGAATTGGCTTAATTCTTGGTCAATTACAACTCACTTGCAACTTCCAACTATCACAACGCAAAACCGATGGTCAGGAATGTCTTTTCTCTCGATTGCAACTCACTTTCAGTTAGAAAACCTTTATTGCAACCTAACTGTAACTCACATGACACAAAACCCTGATGCAAAAATCAAATGTTACAAAATCGGCCGTGCTATAACTTTAATTATCGGCCGACAAGACTTAACAAAATCGCAAAAGAAAAGTACTTATACTTATTAGCACTGCCTTGTCCATAGAGTAACTATCTAGCTCCTGAGAGACTTATTGACTATGTTAGGCTGGGTTTATTAGACTTTAAGTACGTACCCCCATTCGGAGTGATATTTACATGTCAGTCTCTATCTTACTATAGTATCATATCAGATCCACTGTTTAAACAACTGTAGATTAATACTATATCAGATCCACTGTTTAAACAACTGTGGATTAATACTAACCACCTTTCCAGCACATGCTCCCAATCGACGATCGAGGTCGATGTTTACTAACCAGCCTTATCTATCTACAGGAACCTTCCACACTAGATTAAAGCTAAAAGGTTACAGCATTGTTGGTCCCAAATCGTCCTTGTGTTTTAGACGGACGTCTCCACCTTAAACACACCTCTCAGGGAGGGAGGGAGGGAGGGAGTCAAGGGAAGTGTGCGTACCTCGCAAGTCATTTTCATGGCGACGAATCAAGGAACCAAGTTCTAGAGACCTGGACGGTCAAAATAATAGCACATGAAAGAGGAAGATGCCCTGCAGAGAGCATCATCCGATCGATCCGACGCGAATATTTCCCCCTGGATCCACCTACAATGCGGCAGTCTTTGCTACCAAATCAATATGTGTATTCTTCTATAAAAAATGTGTATTATTAGCCGGTCTATGAGTTAATAGCATAAAACCACCACTTTAAGAGCAAAATTTACTGATTGATACCACCTTACGAAAAGGACATAAAAAACACCATAAAATTCGTCAGTTGTCTCAAAAAACACCGATTCGGTGCTAAACCCGAATTGACCTCCTTCTGACCGGTCGGGCCCACTGACAGAGCTGGCGTGACACCCCGCAGACGGCTCCCGACACGGACGTTACGGCCGTTAACGGCGCGTGGAACCCCACGGTCTGTTGGTAACATAAAACCACCACTTCTGTGCTTAAATTTCGAAAAACCACCACTTTTAAATAAAAAATTCAAATCAAAACTTTTAATAATGCAAACTTTAGAAATTCATAATTTTAATTATATAATTCCAAATAATATAAGTAATATGTCTAAATTTATTAGAAAAAAATCAAGGAATCCATTTAACATCCACCATGCATGAATCACATCTGTTCCTCTCGGGTATTACAATAAAAAACAAAAAAACAAGCGTGTGTGCTGATCCTTGTGCGGGTGTTTATAGAGACCTTAGCTCGCTGCCAGTTACGCTCATGCGTACGTGACAACACCCATCACCGGCGTGTCTGCCACTATATAATATTAATATTCTCACACACACATACATGTATTATGTGTATTTAGCATTTTAGCATTTTTTTGAACGGAATGTACTATCAAATACAGAGAGAGATGGATATTTTCACATTAACTTATTAACAAAGGTCTTCATTCAAAGGCATGGCAGTTATATGATGAATCACCCTCACATTTTAAAAAATAAGTCAACAATTATCATTCAGCAAGATCACACACAAGTGCATATTAAGACCTTGAAATTCATACGAAAGAAACGATGTTCATACCACATCATCCTCATATCATCGCATTCTCTCTCTCTCTCTCTCTCTCTCTCTCTCTCTCTCTCTCTCTCTCTCTCTCTCTCTCTCTCCCATCGAACGACCATTTCACCCAAATAAGAACATCTCGTCTTGCTATCTGCACATGAATCAAGATAAAGCATTTCACAATACTTCTATCACAGCCACCAAAGTTTGATACTTTTGCACCATAATGAATAGTGTATACAAACCAAATAATGGTTTGGCAACCCTTCTGCCTGCAACATGGTGCGAACATGTAGAAACCACAAGTGTTGTTTCAAGTGGTACACAAAGTACCACTATACTGTCATAATCATAGATCATCACACTATGTACAGAGTCGTGGCCGTGCATCACATATGTACACGCGTTTTTTATTTTTTTCTTGTAATACCCGAGAGGAACATATGGGAATCATGCATGACGGATGTTAGAAATGGATTTCTTAAATTTTTCTAATAAATTTAGATATATTATTTATATTATTTGGAATTATATAGTTGAAGTTATGAATTTCCAAAGTTTGCATTACTAAAAGAAGCAAACAAAATCATATTTTACTTATTTAAAATAGTGAATAAAATTTATATTAAAAATATTCAAATATATCTTAGCACTTTTCATATTAAAAGTTTTTTCATTTGATTTTTTATAAAAGTGATGGTTTTTTGAAATTTAAGCACAAAAGTGGTGGTTTTATGCTACCAACAGACCGTGGAGCCCATGCGCCGTTAACTAACATCCGTGTCGGGAGCCGTCTGTGGGGTGCCACGTTAGCTCTGTCAGTGGGCCCGACCGGTCAGAAGCAGTGTCAATTCGGGTTTAGCGTCGAATTGATGTTTTTTAAAGCAAACGAATTTTGTGGTGGTTTTTTATATCATTTTCGTAAAATAGTATCAATCAGTAAATTTTGCTCTCAAAGTAATGGTTTTACGCTATTAACTCGCCGGTCCATCCTTAACCTAATCGTCCGATCCACCACCAGCATGCACTGCCCGATCCACCACCTGCATGCACCGCTGCCGTCTTGCTGGAAAATTACACTTAAACTGCTCCATTTCGCCGCAAGTCCTCTCTCCTGTTTTTTTTGTTTTTAGAGAGACAAGCCCCTCCTGTTGGATGTGCGTATGATCTGCGATCTTCTAGCATAGCTGTTATATTTTGTAGTAACTAAAGTGCAGATTTGCTAGAGACGTAGTTGTTGTATCGACACGGATTTGCTACACGCATGCATAGCTGTGCATAGACTTAAGTCTGTTGAATGTAGAGATCACATGCAATGCTCTTTTAGATGCTAGTGGTTGGCTTTTGAAAAGGGATAACGGTGTGTAACGGTGTGTGTATCATTTCGTTTTTTGAGTCAGGGTTAAGCATGCACCTCAAGTTGACCGCATGCAAAATTGAAACAAAACAAGCGTTGTTTGAGTTAGGGTTATGCATGCACCTCATGTTGACCGCATGCAAATCAAAACAAAACAAATCAATCGTTGTTTGAGTTATGGCTATGCATGCACCTCACGCTGTGCATCAAAAACAATAATTGTTTGAGTTAGGGTTACGCATGCACCTCACGTTGGACATAAAAAATAATAGTTGTTTGACTTAGTGTTTCGGGGGACACTAGATGCGGAAAGACAAACAACCGTTGTTTTAATTTGGATGGCTGCACTCTATGTATGGCCATAAGATTTTGTGCACGGATGTAATGCCGATTTGTTATGTCTAAACATTCTAACAAAGTAGCTAGAAATTGTAGCGTGAATATTAGAAAGGGGATTGTTCTTTAAACAAAAAATTTAAGATTTTGTCTGTTTTTGTTTGCTCATTCGGAATAGGTGTAGTAAAATAAATATGTAGTCTTTTTTTTTGTATAATTTCATTTTTTGATCTGTTGAGACAATAAAAAAATTCCGAACAACGCAAATTGTGATGGAACGAGGTTTTTGCATGTCTTTGTCTATGGTACATGGGTTTTGTGTTACAAAAGGAATAAAGATTAGTTTGATTAGGGTTTTGTGCATGTAGTACATTAGGGTTTGCACGCATTCAAAGAAATGTAATCTGAGAAGTTTAGTTTGACTATAGTTTTGTGCATGGCATGGTACGTAGGATATTAGAGTTTGCATTGAAAATGGTTAGCTAGTCAATTTGGGTTTCACTTGTCCATTAGTTAACGGCGTTAATAGCCTTAAATAGGAACCTACCGTTTTGGGTATCAAAATGTGTGCTCCGTATATCAAAAGGGGAGAGAGTCAACGGTGGATAGACTATACGCAGCTATGCCTGTGTGTAGCTGGCTTTTTTGCGCTGTTGTATTTTGTACTACTAGTATGTACGAAATCAACAGGTTTTATGCACGTTCTGAATTGGATGCCTTGGATTTTTCTAAATTCTCATACGATTCTAGATAAATCCAGGACATCTAATTCGAGAGAGATGAGGTATTGTAGATTTCTTCTCGAACCGCACAATCAGTGAATCACACGGATGGAGATGGAGAATAGGAATATATTTAGCACTTGTTCACGTCATATGGACTATTTCCACAATACGTATGTACTATGTGCATCGCGCGCTTTTTTGGTGTTGCCTTTTTTTTCAGGGCTTTCCTTTGCTTAGCAAGGGAGAGTTCCTTCTCGCAAGGGCTCTTGGTCCAGAAAGTCAGTCCCTGTGAGCTGTACGCGTGGATCTGTAGGAAGAAAAAGACAGCAGGCAACAAAGCAAAGCAGGTGCTTATCTACGCACACAACAAAACTACGGACATACGGTTATCTGTGGTTAACTGGGACCTCACGTTTTACAATTTTCTACGTATTGGAATACAATTCTTTGAATACATTTCTCTTCTAAGATACACTTCTTCAGATTGCATATCAATTTACGGTCAACTAGATACACTTCTTCAGACTACAAATTCCAAGGAATACCCTTCTCTTCAGATTGCATATCAATCTTGTCAACAACTACTAGTACATCTTCGCGACTTCCGCTGTAAGCATCGAATCAGGGACTTGGCCTGGAGTGAAGAAGCCTTCGGTTGCAATCCATGGGTCTCATTTTACTGAGGAGGTACTTTGATTGGAGAATGTATTATCGCCTCGGTTTAGGTTGGTCATAGTGAGAAGTAACTTGTTACTAGTCTAAGTTACTATCTTCATAGTGAAAAGTAACTTATGTGTGGTAATATGCAATGTCACATTAATTAGATTATAGACACACTTTGTTTTGGTATGTGTGATGTTATGGTAACATAGCTAGGTACTCAATCTATCTATCTTTTCATTAAATCATTCCACATAAGCACATGGGCAGGCACAAAGAGATTCATGGGTATTCAGCTGAATACCTATTATTTTTGCCAAAAAAACGTATGTATAGCATATGTACATGTATAGTAGGTATCCATCCCACGTGGCCCATGGCAACTACACCGAATAGGCCAAGGTCCAAATATCAGTATTTCCTTCGATTCATATTAATTGATTTTGATTTGTTAAAATTTGGATGAACCTATATACTAAATAATGTCCAAATTCATTCAAGTCTAGATAAATTTAAGTCAATTAATATGAGCCGGAGAGAGTAGCAGTTTTTCTCCCATTCATCCATCCCTGAACTGCTCCAGTGACACTGTGACACAGATCTAGCTGCAGCTCGGCGGAAGCTCGGCGGGTGAATTTGTGGCGGCTGCTGGTCGCCGACGCCACGAACGCGATTAGGGAACGGAGGGATCCTGGAGGCCGGAGCAAGCAGGAGATTCCAGCGTGGGGGCGTGGGACTACAGAAACAGAGACGGACACGCTGAAATTTTGACCACACACTGCAGGTTAGGGTTCTAAATCCTCACCAATTTCTTTTCAATTTTTAAACTGGTAAATCAGTAATATTGCTCTTACAGTTTACATTAGTTATTGACCGATTGGTTAATTGTCGTTCCGATGATGATGTAGGTTGTAGGTATTTCTTTGATCGCACTGGTAGACCATGAGATGATTTAGAGAAGTCGACAAGGTGGTTCTAAATAATGCTCTGCAGAAAATGTAAAATGATAGACCATAAGATGATGTCGTTGTTATATAAAATATATATGTGAACCTATCTGTTTGATATTGAATAATTTTCATGCAATTTCTCTACTATGTTGTGATGATGTCGTGAACCAGTCTATTTATATTGAACAGTTTGCCGATCTTTGTGCATGTACTTCTCTACTGAATTTTTTTAAAACCTTCCAGTTTTGCATTGTGTTTTTACTCTGAATACCCATTGCAAATACCCTGTGCCCGCCCATGCATAAGCAAAAATGCTAACTTGGACTCTTAGTTACTAGTGAAGTTACCCTCACTATGACCGGTCTTATGCTTGAGAAACCTAGTACTTACTACCTCCATTTCGGTTTATAAGACAAATAAGTATTTTGAGAAAATAGTTTGACTGTAAATTAGGATCAATAAAATAAATTTAGTCAATAAAATACAGACTATATTTAATAGAAAAATTACACCATTTGATTTATATTCAAAATACGCTTATAATGGTATAGTTTTTATGATATATAATTTATATATTGTTGATTAAATTTATGATCAAACTATTTTTTTAAAATATCTATTTGCCTTATAAAAAGGTAGTACGTGAAATGCAGTCAAACGAGAATTTGTAGTCAACCACTCGGGAAAAGAAAGAAGAGTAGTTAGCGGCATATGCAGCTTACAACGAGCTCGCACGGAAGTTGGCGCGAAAAGATTCCGTGGATCGATCGCAAAGAGAAAAAAGAACTCTCGGCATCCATCATATCTGGTGACAAGGGCCGGAGACGCTAATTGGCTGCAGCAAAAGCGATACCATAGTGGGGGGCTGTGGAACCGACGGCCGGGCACGGGGCACCTGATGCCGCCGTCTGGCACGTCCTCGCCCGGACGAATACGGGTTTCAGGCGACGGGTGGGTGGTCCACCGAACCCAAGGACGGAAACGTCTCGCGCCTTCCGGACCGTGGAAGCTCGGACGCGATCCCCGTCGGTCTAGCTCCCCCCGGGCTAGCCGGGCAGCACGGGATGCACGCGTCCGTCCGGTAGGTGCGGTGCGGAAGGGAATCTCGGCGCCGATCTTGCTTTGCCCCCGCTCGCGCAGGTTCCCAACTCGGCGGAACAACCGGATGAATCCACAACGAGCTCCACGGGCACGGGGGGTTGTGGGCGTTCCAACAAAACGTCGTCGGTCAAAGTTTAGGTACCAGTACTTTTTTTTTTTTTGGAAAAAAGTTTAGGTACTGTTGTATGTACCGGCGGCGGCCAATTATTGATCCCAGATATGCATGTACCGAACGGGAAAACGTGGAGAAGATGGCATGTGTATGTAGGAGGAGTTCAATACCAAAAGGACCTTTTGTTCTTGGCTAGGAGTCATTTTCAAGGGCCATGCGCCTGCATGTCGTTTTCTGTTTCCGGTGTTGATGCCACCATACCATCTACTACTACAACTTCTGCAAATTTTCCCTAAAGGAAAAGAAAAGAACTTCGCAAATTTAGATGTCCTGATATCTGAGAAAAACTAAATACTAGTATCAAAAGTTCACAATACAATAGTCATCAGTTACGCTAAAAGCCATTAATCAAGGTATGATACTCACCTTAGTTTTTTTTAAGCAAATAAAAGGCTTGTTTGCTATTTCTTAGTCGTTCCGGTGTTATATCTAAATAGATCTTGATCAAAACATTGATTGTAAAGAATGTTATAACAAAAAGGTCCATTTTGGTTTCTCATCTTCAAAAGTAAGAGAGGTCGATCCGTTAGGTTGGTCATAATGGGAATTAACTTAGACTAGTGTCCACGCGAAAATCCAATTCAACTGATGGGTGTAAATGAATCTATTAGTTTAAGACATATTTTGAAATACTAGAGATTTTTATGTGCGCCCACAAGTTCTAGGGGAAAAGGATATTTTTTGTGTCCAGTGTAAAAATGACAAATTTCGATGATCTAACATGACTATTCACAAACATTATTTTTTGGTCTCTTTACACAAGACATAAAAAGGTATTCCTTTCTCTCAAAAACTTGTACGTGCACATAGAGTGTATGGATGTCCACGTAATTTTGTTGTTCAATTTTTTAACATTTTTAAAATATTTTTGATTGATTTTTTATTCTCCCGTGAGCTAAAGAGTAGTAAGAAAAGCGGGAGTATATATTTTAAAGAGTAGTAAGAAAAGCGGGAGTCCCATGCTTGCAATATTCATGCATGGATCGTGCGCAACCATGTCGTGCCAGTTCCTCCAACCAAAGGTTCAGATTAACCGGCCCGATGCAGATCCGTCCTAGAGGTGATAGCTCACGGCCACATCCGCCCGGATCAAACGGACACGTTCCAATTATCTACCACATGCAACTCGCCGGTGTCAATTTGAGTGCCCACAACGTGCGTTGGGATCTGCCCGGCCTCACAGTCGTGGCAGATCTCTGCCGTCGTGGCCGCCTGGCCGGCATCGACATGGGCGCTACCACGCACATGCGAGTATACGTGAGACAGAGTTCATACTGCCTCTTTTTTTTTTTTTTGCAGGGTACGCAAAAAAAAAAGTTCTTACTGCCTCAGCGCGAGCATCCGCGCCGTGCACCCAAAATTCGACAACCATGCTGAATCGCTGGTATGCATAGGCGGACGCAGCGCCCCTATTCCCCGGCGCTCGCCCGGGCTTCCGGCCGGCCGGAACAGCCTAATTTACTATTCATTGCAAAGAAAAGTAGTGTTATTAGTCTTTAAATTCAGAGTTTGTCCAGGCTTTGATTAAGTCTTGGGTCCGCCACTGCTGGTATGGTGTGCATCGGCGTGAACATGCGCATATGGGTGTGCCACTCCCTGCCCGTGTCCCTTCCTATAGGTTTTTATCCTTTTTAGTAATTTTGAATCAAAATACAAATTTGTTTCGACCATCATTTATAATCCAGACCACTAAAATGGCGTCAAGTCCAGCCATGTATTAAGCACATAGTTTTTATTCTACAATAGTTAAAAATAAGAATATAATAAGTCAACTAGATCAAGGCCGGTTCCCATCTTTCTTGTCCTTCGAACCTCCACAAATGCTCGATCGTTTCGTTTTGCAGTTCGCTATGAATAACCCCGTCATGAATCTCCATGTGCATTGCAAGGAAATCATCCCAAACTACCGCACCAGTTAATCAACATCAGCAAAAGGACTCTGGCACATATACAGACGATCATCATTCGCTATAGTTTCGCGTTGACTCTTAATGATCATATTGCATAAAATCCCGCGGGAATTTATCACCTCCTACATCTGATCGTGAGACCAAATAAGCGCAATGTACCAAAAAATTGCAACCCTACATGCTCAGTGATTGTCTTCACAATGTCGCCTATTTTGGGTAGATGCCATCAACTAGATAGTAGCCTTTGATATATTGTCAACCATTAATCACACAGTTGCACAATGGAGCATGAACTTCAACAAATTTGATAAATACCGGAGAGCGTTGGAGCATGTTAATGTTATTGTGAGATCCCTCCATGCCATGAAATTACATGTCATAATCTTCCATATCTTTGAATACCACAGTGCACTCTCCTTGATGTATTTTGCATAAACATCAAGGTTTAAGTCGTCATGGATTTGAATTTGAGCTCTTATTATATTTTTAGGAAAAAACATGGGGGTGGTTTCTCTCTGTAGTTCTTTTAGATTACACAAGGCATGAAGCGAAACACGGTTGCTTGGTCATTTGTACGAGGATAGCCCGATGTGACACTCACTTGTGTTGGTTGCATGTATCAAGTTAGTTGATAAACCTACCTTATTTTTCACCACTACTAAAAAACTCTTAACCAAATCGGTTAGGATTCTCAAAACGGAAAATGTGCAACGTGAGACAAAAAGTGAGAACTAGCAAGGCAAGATTACTGCTCAAAGAGATACATGAAGACAACATATGACAAGAGAAGATACACACTCAATATCAACTCCATAAATGAACTAATAACCATGCTGATTACGTTGTTTTGTGAATTCGCAGGCTATGATTCTTGAACATAAAGCTTACAACATGAAAATTTTGCAGGACAACAAGACATAGCTACTGCTCTAAAGAATTTGAAGATGGTCAACCATGTACAATGGATTCAAAACCAATCTCAATGAACTCCATATGTAAACATGAAACAACTACGACTGTTGGTATTTAGAATGTATCGTGGAGTCGAATCAGTTCCCCCATGCATACTTTTTTTTGTCTAGACACCATAACGTATAGAATCATTGGGGAAGAGACCAGAAGAGACGAATGTGAGCATAACATGTTACTTGAAACACAATTATCTCTCATGCATTCTTAGCACGAGTGTATTGCATCATTTGCGCCATAACGAAACTAGATCAGTCTGACCAAGGGTTGTTTATGTCAAGCCCAACAGTCATACAAGCAAACAACTTACGAAGATTGCATATAGCAAGCTTCGTTAGGCTTCATGCAGGCACCAAACACGACTTTTTTTTTCTTTGCTAATATTTTTACAGAAAAATATTAGTTGTCGTTGGTATTGAAAATACATATTTATGCAGTGGCAACACTATAAATAAGCCTGAATTTATCCGTATTATTAGATTAAACACAAGTATTTATCAAATCTATGTTCATAGAAGGAATCCTTTATATTCATTTTTCTACAATAGGTATTGCGGCTGGTAAAATACTTTTCTAAAAGTTTGGTCAGATTATATAACAATTACTCAAGATATAGTATATAGAAGTATGCTTTTTTTTTAGAATAGAAGTATGCTTTCATAATGAGTGAGAATATCCAGGTCATTGCTGATAATTTCAATTTGTTTTTGTGGCAAGTAACGGGAAGACTCGAAAGCAACTAAGTGATGGCTAATATATTGAGGTAGCAACACGCCGAAGTGGAAAATATGCCAATGACGGATCTAGGATTGTACTAACAAGATGTTGCACCTTATAGAATGATTAATTATTTTTATGAAATGCTATAAACACGACACATAAGTTAAAACTTTATCAAGTGTACAATACAGACAATTTACTTGACTTAGGACATAAATAACTTCGCATGTGTGCCTCAAACTTGCGACAATTAAATTGGATAGAAGGCTATACAATTATAAAATAACTACGAACCAAATCTTTTGTTATGGACTTTGTTCTTGAGCGAAATGGAGGCATATGTACAAGATCCCTCTAAGACACTTGTATGAGTGAAACCTGTAAAATCTTGCACCACCACTCATTATCGTCCCACAGGCACAGCTACTTAACTTGGACACATTAGTATGACTTATATGCACCAAAATCAAAACATACTAAATGCTCCCGAAAACCACATACTACTAGTAAGAAAAATACTGTGCCACTGCAGCAATGCCAGTATTTTGGTGAACCAATCAACAGAGACCAAAATGACACTCAAGCCAAAAGGAAAAGATGCCACCGTGACCGTGGGCATCTGCCACGTATCTCTACTACTTCTTTCTCACCCGACGACTCGTGATCGCCAGTCGGTCATGGGCTCACGGCTCCGTCGTCCTACCCACCTCACTTCGCCCCGTCCCGCCCGTCGTCCCCGACGAGTCGTGCCAAGCTCAAAAGAAGCGCCCAAGTACGGTACCCAGCCCGCCGGAGCAGCTGTTTACCCCACTCCGCCCGGCATTTAAACCCGCTCACCCACCTTCCCCCCCCCCCATAAAACGCGCCCGGCCGTTCCCAGCGCAGCGATAAAAACAAAATTAAAGCTACTCACATACTCGCCGGCTACTCGCCTACTCGCCGGCCAGCGCGGCGAGCGCACGCACGCGTCTCTGCCGCGCTCGATCCGGACCGCCACATGCACCCATTCTGCTGCGTGCCCCCCGTGCCAGTCTCCCCCGCCGCCTCTGCCGCCGCCTCCTCCTCCGCCACGGCGGCGGCCGCGCCCACCGCGGCGGCGGGTCTCCCCGCCGTGATGCCGCCGCCGCCCCCGCCACCGTCGCTGCCCACGCGCAGCAGCAGCTCCACCGTCGGCGAGCGGCGCGTGCGCGTGGCGGGGGTTAGCGTCGGCGGCGGCGGCTCCTCCTCCCCTCCGGATGGGGTGAAGCTGAACGAGATCGTCGGCGGCGGCATCTCCGGGGTCCTCTACAAGTGGGTCAACTACGGCCGCGGGTGGAGGCCGCGCTGGTTCGCGCTCAACGACGGCGTGCTCTCCTACTACAAGATCCACGGGCCCGACCGCATACTCCTCTCGCGCGACACCGAGCGCGGCGCCAAGGTCATCGGCGAGGACTCCCTCCGCCGCCTCTCCCGCGCCTCGACCTCGTCCTCCACCTCCCAGTCCAACGGCCACCACTCACCACGCAAGCCCCTCGGCGAAATCCACCTCAAGGTTCACCTGTCGCTTCCATACCTCGATTTCGCTTCCGTGATCCGCAGATCCATTTCGTCCGTTTCTAACAAGGTGGAAATGGATTGCCCTGCAGGTCTCGACTGTCAGAGAGAGCAGATCAGACGACAGGAGGTTCTCGATCTTCTCGGGGACGAAGAGGCTGCACCTGCGGGCGGAGACAAGGGAGGACAGGGCCGCGTGGCTCGAGGCGCTGCGGGCCACCAAAGAGATGTTCCCCAGGATGTCCACCAGCGAGATGGTGGGCCCAGGGGACACCGCGGCCGCCGTGGCCGTCTCCACCGAACGCCTAAGGCAGCGCCTGCAGCAGGAAGGGGTAAGCGAGGCCGCCATTGCTGACAGCGAGAAGATCGTGCGTGCTGAGTTCGAGGCGCTGCATAAGCAGCTCGTGCTTCTCAAGCAGAAACAGGCGCTACTCCTTGACACCCTCCGCCATCTAGAGGTATTGGCATTACTCGTACTTATCTTCAAACAGAATCTGATTGCCAATGAAGTAGGAGCTATTGTGGTTCCATCCATTGGTATGATTTGCCATTTTGTACATGGTTGGATTAATTGAAGAAACAAGTACATAGCTGCTGCTGTACATTGACGTACATTTTTTTTGGCATTTTCTGTTTGCACCGATTGACATGTGTGTACATTGGAAATTCGCATTCACCGTGCTGTACTTCATTTCTTTTAATTTTCTGGTGCTGCTGTTTTATTTACTCTGTCAGTCAGACGTAACTTGGTCTCTAAGTAATTTAATGTGATATCCAAACTGTATATTGCGGTCTGTTTGATGGGTATATGTATCAGGTGGAAACTTAAATTCATCATTGACTTCATGGAAAGTGGAAACTAGTTGAGAATGCTTTTATAAATAGTAACTTGTAGATACTGGAAAAGGGCATTGTGCATCAATGTTAAATTTCAAGATAAAACTCAAACTAAATTTGAAAAGACAGGGAAAATGCAAATTCTGCATGACAAACACACATCACTGTTTGTGCATAATTTGTCCGGTATATATCTCAAATCTGGCCTACTTGAGAATTTCAGAAACCTCCACGCATGATTTGGCGTTCAATTTGGGGTTCCATCTGATATCTGCCCCTGTATAATTTATTATCTGACAAAAATGGAAAATCCTTAGATTAGTTTTGTTTGTTTGACTACATAGTTCATCCACCTTGTTGGTATTCAGTTTGAATATAAATGTGATATCAAACATGATAATCGTCCTCATATCTTCCTTTGAGGTTACAGCGTCTTGATGCACACACATATCATATGCATGCACACATGGGAGTGTCCTCAACCACCCTTTCGGAATTGCATAGGTCAAGCGATAAATCCTCAACCTCATGGGCGTGGGTATTTTCTCTCCCACTTAAGCTCAACTTGCTGGTGCAAGTTGCACAACCAAATATTTGTACTCCCTCAGTCCCAAAATAGATGTCTCAAATTTGTCAAAATTTAGATGAATCTAGACACTATTTAGTATATAGATTCATCCAAAATTTGAAAAACCTAAGACATCTATTCTTGGACGGAGGGAGTAACCTGATTGTGAATTTGGGAATGGACATGCTTTTCTAATCCTGTAGTACTCAAGGTGCAAAATTCGGTTTCGACTTATGTGCTTGAGTTTGCAGTTTTGATTGTATTTATGTTGGTCAAGGCGTGCCTACTTAATATCTCTGTTTCTAGTCGAACTACCAACCTTTTGACAACGCTACTGGGACATGTGGATCGGCTATGTTAGCACACTTCAGTATGTTGTCATGTGTCCAACATATTACAAATTATATGTGATACAGGTGCAATTTTGTGAAGTTCGAAAAAAAGGTGCAAGTTTGCTCAATAAAACTATATTAAACTATTCTAGATTTCCTGATGCTGTTGATGTACTCTGCTGCTTATATGTGCATTTCTCCATGCAAAGTGTTCCCTTGTTAACAAGAACAAATTTGTATAATGTGACTACCAAATAAGACGCTAAATCCATCTGAAAAATCGTATATCAAGTAATAATGAACATGTGACACCCCTCCCACAGCAGGCATGAGTCAGTCAGGTTGGTTAGAAAATTAGGTGTATGCACCTCAGACAAACAAAACGATAATATAGCTGACTCTGATTTTCTGTTATCTTTTCTTGTCTTCACATAGAACCCTTGTTGTCATTATGTGTTTTTATGTTATGTAGATCTACTCAGAATTTATGTAGATCTGCTCAGAATTTATGTAGATCTACTCAGAATTTATGTTATCGACATTCTCATCTGACAAAGTATTGTGTTCTGGTGCCTTTCTGTAGACAGAAAAGGTTGATTTGGAGAACACCCTCGTTGATGAGAGCCAAAGACAGTCAAAAGAGTACGCTTCTGCTTCTAGACCAAGGAATGAGAAGAATAGTGGTATGAGAAATTGACTATTAAATGTTAATGCTATACATGTCATTTCTATGTGTCACTTTTTCCTTGGTGGCTGCTAATTGGTGGGTAAGACCAGTATGGTTTGTCCATGTTTTTTTGCAAAGGGAAAATTTGTTATGACAGTGGACACTGTTAGTCTGTAACTGACTGGAGTACCATCTAAAACATAGCTGTACTCTGGAACGTCAACAACATTGTGGTAATGTGGATTGGACTGAGCATTACTGATTGGTCCGCCAAATGTAAACAACTTAAATCATGCACGAGCAGTTGCAATATACTGATGTACATATCATTCAAGGGGATGTTTTGAATCCAGAATGCGTATCTAGTTATTCATGCATGCAATCTTTTTCTGGTGCCATTATTTGGGGGGTGGAGTTCCTATAATTCTTGTAGAGAAGTGTTTAAATTCACTATTCTTGTCATCACTTATCATATCGAAATATAATTGTTTTAAGTTTTTTGGCAACTATAGTTGGAGTACCCTCCTATAAATGTCCGAAAGCTGCAATTCTTTGTATGCAATTCTGTCATTTTAGCACAGAAGAATCTTTAAATTCATTCTTCAGTTGTAAAAATTCAGTTGATCCTTTCTCTAGTCCTGGACCATATGAAAGTTCTTTGATAACTGGACCAGTGAATCTTGTAGTTCCCTGAGTATTTTCAAAATCATTCTAGATCTTTTCCCTCTCACCCTTTTCTTTCATAAGTTCCTTGTTGCTGTTCTTAGATACCAATATTCTGATTTCTTGAGTGTGCACATTTGTTTTCTCTTATATGTAGCTCTGGGTGTTCTTTTCTTCCAAACTCTGTTTGGATTGTGTATCCTGTATGTGTTGATTCATTATTTGATCTACTTTTGTGGATAGAAGTTAAATACTCATCACTCTTGTTCAGAAGGAAGTGCTAGCGAATCTGATGATTATAATGAACCACAAGATCCTGCTGAAGAAGAGACCGATGATGATGAGAACATTTACTTCGATACAACAGATTTTCTTTCATCAAGTTCTTTTAAAAGCAGCGGATCTGATTTCCAAAGATCTGAAGCTGGTTCAGATGACGACGATGATTATCCAATGGATGGAATTGATCCTTCCATGAAGTCTGTTGGAATTAGTTATCCATATGTAAGAAGGCGTAAGAAGCTGCCAGATCCTGTTGAGAAAGAGAAGGGTGTGAGCCTGTGGTCAATGATCAAGGACAACATAGGAAAGGATCTCACCAAAGTCTGTCTGCCTGTTTACTTCAATGAGCCTCTTTCATCATTGCAAAAATGTTATGAGGATCTTGAGTATTCCTACCTTATTGATCGTGCATATGAATGGGGCAAAAGGGTATTTCTTCTTCCTCTCAGTTTTCAACTTGGTCTCAGGAACATTTTATGTTTTTCCCCGTAATACTAAAATTCAACTTCACAGCGACTTTGTTTGATTTTGCACTGCGTCCCCTACCCATCTCTCCTATTATCTTGGTACTTCTAGGATATATCAAATTTACAATATAAATGAATGCAATATGAAAAATATTTTTGATGGATCTAATGGTATTTATTTGGTATTATAGATGTTGATATTTGTTTCTATAAACTTGGTCAATGTTTGCATAGTTTGACTTAGGACAAAATTAATATGCACTATATTTTGACATGGAGGGAGTACCATGGAGGGTAGTGATGTGCTTAGCAACTTGGTTTAAATGGGCCTGGATGTCAGAATATCCAGCTTACAATGGCATATTACACCCTTTTTTAATATCTTCCATTTAGCTGTAAATTCATTCGCTGTAAATTCATTCTAGTTCGTCCTCAATTGTAAGCTGCAACACTGCTAGTCAATTATGTTGAGCCTCTCCTGTGCATGTTATTTGAGAGTAGTAGCAACTACAAAGTTGTGATAAAAAATGTTCATTTGCATTATTCCTTTATCTTTTATGAATCTTACATATCTTTTGTTGAATACTCAGGGGGATAGTCTTATGAGGATTCTTAGTGTAGCAGCATTTGCTGTTTCTGGTTATGCCTCTACGGATGGAAGGAGCTGCAAGCCCTTTAATCCCCTACTTGGGGAGACCTTTGAAGCAGATTATCCAGATAAAGGCCTCCGTTTTTTCTCAGAAAAGGTTTGGTTATGAACCTCAAGAAATCCATTAATATGAAGAACGAGTTCTTACTATTGGTTTGACATAGTCAGCTAATCTTTACTGTTCTTTTTCTTATAGTTTGCTAGTCAGTTCTAACTTTTTGCAAGAAATATTTTTACCTATTGGAATTCTTTAATACAAACTGTCACCTGATTGTTCTTACCACCAAAACTGTGTTATGTAGCTTTACATGTGCCTTACCAGCATCAACTATACATTAAGACAATATGGGTTAACATTTTTTCAAATATGCATCCATTGTCTTTTTGCATATTAGCCCACTTGTTTGCATTTTCTGTCTGCAGTTTATTGTAGGACTTCTTTTTACAGTTCACTGGAATACTGCTCCCGTGCTCATCTCTTAAATAGCTCCTGATTGGCCATTCTATGGCTATTGGGTCATCAAATACCGTTTCTTTATAGACTCACAGATACCTGATGCTGCTACAAATTTTCTTCAAGTATATTTTATTTGCCTTTGCTCTTTGGTTAACAAAAATACTTGTCACTTGCCAGGTCAGTCATCATCCTATGGTTGTTGCATGCCATTGTGAGGGAACTGGCTGGAGATTCTGGGCAGATAGCAACTTAAAGAGCAAGTTCTGGGGTCGCTCCATTCAACTTGATCCTGTTGGTGTGTTAACACTGGAGTTTGATGATGGTGAAGTTTTTCAGTGGAGCAAGGTATTATTACCTAGTTACCAAGAAACGGTTAAATGTGTTAAAAAAATTAACTGGTAATATGCTATCACAGGTGACCACTTCTATTTACAATCTCATATTGGGCAAACTGTATTGTGATCATTATGGCACTATGCGCATTCAAGGCAATCGTGAATATTCATGTAAGCTGAAATTCAAGGAGCAGTCAATTATCGATCGCAACCCTCATCAGGTATTTAATAAATTGCTCATATACTAGTTGTCCTTGTTCTATCTGATTACTCCATTGACTTCCTTTGCGGTTTGTTCGTAACTATAAGATACACCTTCTAATCTATGTTCGTAACTATTGAAACAAGTGATGTATCTGTGCCTGTGGAAAGGCCTTTTTCTGAGACACTTCTTTGGAAAACAGTGAGTTTTTACTGCTATGTTTCTCAATGTTTGGAGAATCCCGGGTATCGTAGAATCCAACTCGAAATGATATGCGCATGAATTGAGCATTAGCTCAGTAGTCAGTACTGCCCTTATTGTAGCAGCATTGCAGATACGATAATCTTAGTGCAAATGACTAAGCCCAAATTCGTCACCAACTAGAGCTTCAGATTTTTGCAGTACACTAGTGAATAATGATCCGCTGGCATGCTATGAATGTGTTCACAGTACTTTCCTGCGGAACTCATCAAATCAAAATGGATACCCAGTTCGAACTTGAAACGCACACTTGTCTGATGGATCCTCTAACTTAGTACTCTTTTGGGGTCTCTCCTTGTCGAGTATCTGTCTTATAGTCCCCAGAATTAGAGTTATAATATTGCATTGATGACATTGTATTTCTTGAACTAGGAATGATAGTGAAATAGCTGATATGATTGTTCTTATTACTTCCTTTCTGTTTTAAAAGCTTCGGGACATACACTTGTTTGAGAAAAGAGGCAATATTTCACACTGAAATTAAATGGTATTTTGGCCCTATAGATTGAATTCAGAGGGCCATTTGACCCTATAGTTTGTTAGAACGGTAACATCTTAAGGTAAATAAAGTGCAAGGTGGGTATTTGTCTAGAAAAGGAGCAGTCATTTGTACCACCTACTCTTTGTGAATAAAACAGTGAGAACTGAATGGATCAAGTCCTGCGAATATTTTGAAAATGTTATGTGAATATTTCAAGCAAAATCGAATTATCAAGTCCTTGCCTATGTCTGTTTCTCTCCTAGCACCCCTATTCGAGCAATTGACGTTTGGTTTCTTTCATCGTGCCAGTATGTATTTTCATTGAAATATAGGTTCACAGCAAGCTTGATCAGTTGATTATTATATGTGCTTGTATCCATTAGGTTGAAATATAGTATGAAGGTTCGAATTGACAAGCCTTAATTTCTTTAAAAAAACTATAGTTCGGAAACCTAATTGCACGTTTTTTTGGAAGGTCGGGTTTTCTTGAATCTTTTCATTCGCGAAACACTTCTTTTTTGTCAGAGTACCTAACTCTGTAGTACAATACTGTTTACATCTTAGTTTACCTCACCAAAGTTGAACAAACATATATGCAGGTCCAAGGTGTTATTCAGGACCGAAGTGGTCGAACTGTTGCTACACTCTTTGGGAAGTGGGATGAAAGCATGCACTATGTGATGGGCGATTGCTTTGGAAAAGGCAAGGGATCTGAAAATTTCTCCGAGGCTCATTTGTTGTGGAAAAGGAGTAAACCGCCCAAGTTTCCCACTCGATACAATCTCACCAGTTTTGCAATCACATTAAATGAACTTACCCCTGGATTGAAGGTAAGGGTATTACTATTGGCTTCATATCCAGCTTCACTCATATAGGTAGGAGACTCATACCGATGATCAATTGTTTAATACAATCCAACCTATATGCAGGAAAAACTGCCACCAACAGACTCAAGATTGCGACCGGACCAGAGGTGCCTAGAGAATGGTGAATATGAAAGAGCAAATGCTGAGAAGTTGAGGCTTGAGCAGAGACAACGGCAGGTTAGTCTATGACTTAAACCCATCACGTTCTTTATTCTCAGCAAACTATGTTTAATTTATAAATTGTTTGACTCTGGTTACAATAAACTTCTGTATTGGCTGCATTGCATAGTTTTAAGTTCTCGTTTTCTCTTACTGTCCAGTCCTACATACTGATTCATTACTTCAGATCAAATCTTCACATAGTTATATTGTGCAATTCATGGGTGGAACAAAACACCACATCGATGTTTGCGTAGATAGTCATTTGTATGCTCATGTCAGCGACTAAACCTATGCCCCTATGCTCTTTGCCACAAGGCCCCCATATAGCTGTTAACTTGATCCTCTAAAACAGAAGAGAAACCCTTTCCAAAATAATTTGATGAGATTGAGATTGATTCATGTTGCTAAGTGTGTGTCTTATTCTTAAGATTTAATTCAAGCTTTCCATATCTCTACAACCTACATATAAGAGGAGGCTACCATTATAATTCAGTCAAGCAATGTACTTCCTCTGTTCCACAATATAAGCCCTTTTGGCAAGCTAAAACAGCTTGTTAAAAAAGCTTATATTATGGAACAGAGGGAGTATATATCAAAGGGGAGATGTACCAATGCCAACATGAAAGTGGCAATCCAGAAAACAAGGAGGCTATACGCATGTATACCCTGAGACATGGTAGCCTGAGAATGCAAGTTATGAGTGAGATTACCAGCTCTGGGTCACTCAGCAAACACAAAATTCTGGGTTTTTTATGCCTTCTTGTGCTAGCCAACTTGTTCACACGGAAGTTTTGCTTGATCATCTACAAGAAATCAGAAGCATTCCCTTGGCAATGACGGACCAAATGCTGGTTTACTCGGTGTTACACTATCATTTAAAAAGCAATACAGTTAAAAGCCAACTAGGGGTATAATGGACGTCGTAGCTGAATTTGAGCCATAGAAATTTGAAGACATTATCCAATATGTGTCGAAAAAAAGTTGGCGAAGAAAAAAAGTCGGAAGACATGATTATGCATAAGCATGATCTAGGTAAATGACTGGATAAACTTATAATTTTGGCAAGTATAGCCTGTTTGCTTCAATGATTTTGGAATCTGTGATCTAATGCTCAGTAAGTTTGGAAATCCATTCACTTGAGTTCATTTGGAATTGTTCACATCATCGTAGGCTTATTTAGTTCCTCATGAATCATGTTATGATACCAACTATGCTGCAGGCGCGGAAGATGCAGGAGAGTGGGTGGAAACCAAGGTGGTTTGCAAAGGATAAAGGTACAGACACATACCGCTACCTTGGCGGTTACTGGGAATCCAGAGAAAATAGCAGCTGGGAGGGCTGCCCTGACATCTTCGGCCAACTTCCTAACGATCTAATGATAACTGACTAGATTCAAGTAGGTTACAGGTCTTATGGTTCTCTGCTTTCTTCTTTTGGGATCCGTTGGTTCCATAATTTTTTAGTGGTTTATAGTAGAGCAATTAAATGTCTTTCGGCATGTGAGCAAAGGCTGCCCTTCAGATACATTGTTTTGCCGTACATAATAAGAGTTGTTCGTCCAAAGTGTCGCTCTGAATCAATGTTTTCTTGCGAGGATCTCACTCCAGCAAGTTCAGAGTGGTTATATAGGCCATTTGTGTATATTTGGATATGTAACGTGCATTGAAGTGCCAAAGAATATTAAAGCATCATGTGTTCATGAATCATGATGGTTTGATCTAACAGAACTGTATGTATCAGTCCAGGACAGTGGGATGCGAGTTTATTTTTTCTTGATTTCGTGATAGGTAGGTTCGCCAGTTTGTTTGCGTTCTCTTTTTGGGTTTTCTTTTTTGCTGATGTATATGTTATGCTTAGTACTGAAGAAAAGAACATACATTTATGCACGTAGAAACATGAAAATAAAACTCATATGCAGACTCACACCGACTGCTTCTAATCCCACGAGGCCCATTCCTAGAAGAATGCCCTTCGTCGTGTTTGCGACACAAGCGCTTCACGCTGCTAACAGTATTGTTTCCCTGAAATCGCTAGTAGAACAATTATCGAGAAACGTCCTGAATTGGTCAGAGAATATGAAGAGTGGACATGCACCCAAGTTTGGCAAGGTTGACATTCTGAAAGTAATGCTGGAACATTATTCAAATCTAGGGTATGAATAAACAGCAAGGGTAATCCTCTCCTTCTGCGGCATATCGAGGTCAAGTTGCTGCTGCTCCAGAGCTTCTATGCTCCTCCTTATAACGGAGCAAATGGTGAGATATTGCTGTATGTAGCTGCGTATGATCATTCAGAGTTCGCTGAATTTGTCATGGAGACGCCAGTGGTACGCAAACTTGTTAACGTGCAAGACAACAAATAGTGCAAGCCAAGCTTTACTGTCTCACAAGGACATAGATAGATGTGACGGTGCTTGACAAAAAGGGTGATTCAGCAGCTTGGAAATTGTCGAGCGACATGCAGAACGACACGACTTTAAACTGGGCACGTACGTACTCCCTCTGTTCAAGAATAGTTGCAGTTCTAGGTTTGTCCTGAGCAAGTTATTTTAAATTTTATCATGTTTACAGAAAAACATCAACATCTACAACACAAATTTGGTTTTATTAGGTTTGTCATACAATATATTTTAAAATATATAGATTTGACATTGCAGACTATGACACATTTTTCTTCAAATTCGATTGAACTTAGAAAACTTTGACTTACGAGTAGCATAAATCTAGAACTTCAATTATTTAGAAATAGAGGGAGTATGTTACAAATAATATTATCATGCATATACACAATTTTAAAAGTAAGGTAAAATATATAACTCTGATGTAATTTCTTTTAGGCGATGCAGGACATAGTTGGCTCTTATTAGCTCACACAAACCAACTGTGATAAGAACCAATTTTAGGCTTTTAAATCGCCTAAATCTTTTTTTATTTTCAAGTCTACAAACCATTGCTCAAACAGATTCCCATGGCTGTTACTTATATACGAGACACTTCAATGTACAAAATACTACTCCCTCCAACCCGTATTAGTTAACTTAAATTTATCTAGATATTAAATGTATCTAGTCAAGTTTTAGTGCTAGATACACTTGTATTTAGACAAATTTGAGTCAGCTAATATGGGTGGAAGGGAGTATTAATTTTATTGATATGCACTTTTCTTTTAAATACTCTCTTTCCTAAGCTAAGGCGACTAAAGTTTTTCCATATATCGGTGAATTTTTTTCCTTATGATTCTCTATGCGTCGTGCTCCAAAGTACTCTGCCGGTTCTAAAATATAAGATGTTTTAATATTTTTTAAAATCGATGTATCTAGACATTTTTTAGTGTGTAGGTTTACTCCGGAACTACATACTAAAAGCGTCTAGACACATGTGTTTCAACAAAACATAAAATATCTTATATTTTAAAACAGAGGGAGTAGTGTCAAAAGAGTCGAACCATATTTTCTTCTCCCACTGAGCTCGTGGAAGTGAGGGACTTCCCATTATGTCTCGGAAGGTTGCATTTCAAGCATTCTTTACCTTTGACACCTTAGCAATGTGCTCCTCATTTGTTGTTGCCTGCATATGCATCATAGCAAGGTGGGAGGATTTTTAGTTTTTGATATATTACCGACATGCCATTGCTATTTGTAATATGGTAGATTTGTTGCACTTTATTACTTGGCTACCGGAGAAATGTTCTATCTTAAAGCTCAGATCTTTGTTGGGTAAAAGTTTTAGGTCTAATCTCCTTGACATGGTGTGACCTCAACATTTTTTCTTACAGGGTCATGGTTTCTAATGATACTTTGTAATTAATATGTACTCCCTCCGTTTGGAAATATAAGATGTTTTAGGTTAGTGAAGCTAATGTATCTAGATATCTTTTAGTGTGTAGGTTTAAATAAATCTACACACTAAAATATGTTTAGATACATTTATTTTACAAACCTAAAACATCTTATATTTCTAAACGGAGAGAGTAATCGATAGTGTTTGGCTACTCATTAGGACATAATATTGTACCGTTATTCTTGTGTTCTGCTCAAATTTGGTGCATTGATTCTGCCTATCTAGGTATGATTAATACCATATTAATCTATCATCAAAGTAATTAGTTCGATGCAAAAAAGTCATCCAACTTTTCAACATAAGCTTGTCTCGTCATGAGTTCATCAGCAGTAGCAACAAAATGGATCTCTTACCCAATAGATCTTTGAGAATCACAAATCATAAGGTTTAGACATTGTAGGGTTTTTTAGAGCAGGGATTACGAAAGAAGCCTTTTTCTATCAGGATTTGTGGAAGTTGTGTGAACTAAATGCAACTGAACATGTACGATGGTACAACAAAGCATTACCACATTCACGGTTATAGTATGTATACTTAGTAATTATTCAAAAAAGTTGGATTCTAAAGTTTAGTATCATAAAAAAACAACCACCTACCCAAATTCATTTGCTTGGCTAGCTCCCTTACCCTCACATTAATGAGTGAAATGTCAAAATCCTTGCCTAGTTTTTTATCTTGTTTTATGGTGGTTTTGGCATGATTACACTTTAACTCAAATATGACCTTCTGTAATGTGATCTCTTTTTTATATTCTAATAGAAAAGGTAGCGCTCCTACCGGTTGCTCAAAAAAAAAAAAACTTGCTCACTTATCACTACAACCAGATGATGATGTAGCACGCCACTAAGGCAGCGACAACCCGACCCTTGGTCACTTAATTCCACACCCATGTTACGCTAGGGGCGTCTAAAAGGGGGTTACACCCTGATATTTGCTTTTGGGTTTTATATGCATATGAATCGATGGTTTTGCGTTGGCGGCTCGCCACGCCTATCACAACTCTCCTTCTTTACCCAAGTTTGGCTATTACCAAAAGTCATAGGCATAGTTAATATACTATTAGAAACAAGGGTAAAGAAAAATAAAAGTGAGAAAAGGAAAAGTGAAGCGGACCTAAACTAAAAGCAATGAGGTGAAAAAAAAAAGAATGAAATTATTTTCGAAACCAACTCCAAGAACAAAACTAGTACTTCACAAGAAATAAAACGCTCCCAAAAGGACAAACTCCTAAATGCCACAAAAAGCATAGGATGATGGACTAGTATATAAAACAACCCGCAGTTAAAAAAAATCTTGGAAAATATGGACCCAGATCATATACATGCAAAACCATGAAAAGAAGGCCCATAATAAGACATCGCACTGGCTGCTTCTTATTCCACAAGGCCCATTAACCGCCATTGCCTACGAGAATGCCCAGCGTCGCGTTTTGCGGCAGGAGCGCCTCGGCGGCTTCTAGTCAAGGATAAAAAAAATAAAAAGCCCAGCGTGCTACTCTGATACGGTCGACTATGGCTTAATAATAATAGAAAACAAAAGACGACACCTAGCGATTCCGCGTAGTATATACTCCATAAACAATCAGCTTTCCCACGCTACGATTTTGCTTGATCAGATTTTTTTTTGCTTGTAATATAAGGATTAAATGAAGTCCCTGCAAAAAAAAAGGGATTAAAGGAAAAAAAAAAAACTGCCATAGAGGGTTTGGATCCTAAAAACTGCTGAGAGCATAACCTTGTTTAAAACCTTGGTTTACCGGTTTCATCATCAATGAAAACGGGAGGTGTGGCCTCCTTAATTCGAAAAAAAAGAAGATTTTACTCAAGTTACACATCATACAGGCAAGTGACTATGTACGGTAGTAGCAAGCAAGCACTGTAGCACAAGAGAGTAACTTCTTTGCCCGGACCTGGAGCGGAGATGCTGCCGCCCACCTGCATTCACACAATCGACGACGAGCCGCATGCATGCATGCAGAGCGCAGCGCAGGGCTCGAGGCGGCGACCAGGAATGACACAAGGGCGGCAAGGCAACTCCGAGAAGGCAGCCGGCGCTCGCATTAGATGATGATCCTCATCGTGCCTGCCTGCCTGCCTGTCTGCCTGACACGACATGCCCCATCAGATCCATGGATGGACTTGGAAGGACGCGCGCAGTGCATGCGCTCCGAAACAGTTCCGCGCGCGTATTTGCCGATGTGAAAGGGCAGCGCCAGCTTGTCTCGCCGCGGCAACGTCAGGTCCCTCGCCGTCTGTCTGACTCTGGCCTGATGAGCCGATTCTGACGCTCTGAACGATGACGAAGCTGTGGAGTATGTAATGCAGTCATGAAGATATATGTACAGTATATTGTTATCATATACTACTCCCAGCTTCGCTGACCGTCGGTTTCGCCGGATGGAGTAAAGACCCGCTGCAATGCCGACAGTGCCTCGACCTGCGTCGTTTTTATGTTCGAAAATGGTCTTGGCCTGTCGGTCAGGCATGGATGCAGGGGTCGGAAGCGATAGGTTTCAGTTAATTATTCAGGTTGGGGGGTAAAGAATGAGTTTGTTTATTACGAGCAGCAGAAGATGGGTGTGCCTGTACTCTGCTACTTGTGTCCTTCCGGCCGTTGGATGTAGTAATGCAGACAATGCCACAAGCACTGGCCCTATTTTGTTTTAGAAGGCATAATATCTTGCTGGCTTAGCTTACCATATGGAATTAGGATGTTCTAAGAAGTGAGCACGATGTCGTTACATTAACATCAAACCCCTGTAATAAGGCTGCAGAACCGAACCTGAACCATGGAATTTTGAAAACGGACGGAGTACAACTTTGTACCTGCATACGTACACGTACAGTCAAAATCATGATACCAGGACCAAGTAAAGAGCAGCTTTAAATTGCTACACGCTTTGTGCAGTTTTTACTCATCCCTGTTTCGGTCCACGGCCGCTCCAAAAGCACAGACCCGAACAGACCAAATATGTTCAGGCCATTTTCGAAAGAACTTTGGAAGCTGTCTCAAAATAGCAGCTGTGAGCCTGTGACCTCTGTGTATGTGCTGACCAGTCTACCGCAACAGTAATCATGGCAGTACCTGCCTCGGGCGCGCGTGTGCGGAGAACGTGTTTGCATCATGCAGAAACGGAAATGATGCTGGGTTACTGATGATACTACTAGTAGCGGTGAAGTAAGCGCCTGTGCATAATTACGTGGAATGGAACACGTCTCGCATTCGGCAAGCTGGTCGGTCTATTTTTGGCCACGGTAGTAAATCAGTGGCGCATGATGCACAGTTCACCTATCAGTTAGCTGCGTTTTATTAACTTTGGCTAACATTGTAAAACGTGATTGATCAGGTAGTTAAAAATGCTACTTGGATAGTTTCCCGAACGGTTCGTACGTGTATATATACATTGCGCGACCGTGCGACTTGCATGAGTACAGGATTGTTGCATGAGTACGCGTAGGACTGTTACACTGAGTCTAATTCTATCTCTAACACCCTTGCTTAATAATCATACAACTTGGTAAAGTTGAGACTATAGCTAAACCCGATTCTTTGAAAGAATAAAGTGAATCTCGAGTTGCTTATATTCAACACTTGTCTCTAATAAAAGTGAATATCTATCTCAATGTACTTTGCTCTTGCATAAAAAACTGGATTGACTGACAAATATATTGCTTCCGAATTATCACACTATAAATTTTGGTCAATTCGACTTCAAATTGACCAAAATTATTCGACTTCAAATTCTGCAAGCAATGACTAGGCCAATATTACCTTAGTTGTAGCATTAGCCACAACATTTTATTCTGCTTGAGTGCTAGATCTCGAGACCGTGACTTGTTTCTTAGCACTTGAGAAATCAAAATTGATCCATAGAACACATACAAACCTCTAGTTGAGCGATGAGTATCTACACAACCAGCCTAATCTGCATCTGAAAAGGCACTCACTAGTGTATAACGTGATCTCATAAATGTGAGTCCACTGCTCATGGTGTGTTTAACATATCTCAGAATCTACTTAGGAACATTCCAATGTATGGTGGTAGGAGCATGCAAATATTGGCAAACTTTATTAACTATTGGCAAATGGCGGACATCACCAAGATCCTTCAAGGGAAAATCATTGCTTAAATCCTTCAATAGAGCATCAAGCAATGATGCTGATATGTTGAACAAGATGGGGACAAGGGGTGAGATCGAGGTATACCGTTGGCTCACCAACATGACTGACAATAGGCAGTGAGACCCTCCATGATGTCGGGAGGGAGAATTGTTGGGCCATGTACCTTCACATGGAGGTGTGTTGGCAACCCAACATCATACCGTGAAGTCCAACATGTTTCAACCTTTGGTCGAGCTTCGCATCCAACAACTGAGGTGCTCCTTTAGAGAGGACCGAAAAGAAAAACCTAGCCATCCGTGTCGGCTGTGAGAGTGAGTGACAAAGCGAGAAGCCATCATGACTAACATTGTGTGAGGGTGAGAGAACACACAGGAGCACCACAACCTAGTGAGAAGAGGGAAATAAAAGGAAGAGTGGTTTATGTTCATATTTTTGATACCTAACCGGTGTGCCTTCAAGCTAGCGTCTAGAGGCTCAAACATGCTTGGATTGACTCCAAACTTGGTGAGTTTATTCCTTAGTCTTAGTACTTCGATCGGGTTAGTTGGTTTGAGAATTGGGTTAGTGACGTGGTATTGTCAATGGGTACGCTATGAGGAGGGTCCTAGCAGCGAGTTTAGAGAGCTGGGGGTGACATGCGGCGAGCGTCAGGGAGGATGTCTAACACGAGTTACCCAGATTCAGATCTCACGATGGCGTCAAGATCCTACTTATGCTATAAATCGCTATAACAACAATATGTCGGGTTACATGGATTCTGTAAGTTGTCGTTCCCTTAGGCTACCGCATGTTCGGCTTATAAAGGCGCCAGAACCTAGGATTACATGCAATAGTCCTAGTCGGACATGTTACAGAGTTCTACACTAACACAGATAGAACTACGTGTCATTTACTCCAAGGTTCGGCTTTATCTAGGCGGTGTGCAGCCTTTCTAAATCTAGCTAGGCCTACCTTCTAAAATCATCTAATTGGGCTATTCGGCATGCCACAGGCCTTTCTGGCTAGGCTATGGTTATCCCATTATGCATATCCTCAATCGTGAGTGGAGCATCAGATTTGGGGATGGTTTAGTCAGTTCATACTGCTACACTTTCAACATAAATCAGTTTTGATAGGCGAATAATTTGGACATACAAACAGTGGCCCATTGAGCTGAAGTTTGGTGTGTATGTTGGAACACACATGTGTGCTTGTCTATCAAGTTTCTTGTTGATTGGATTTATGGTTCAAAAGAAGTTTGTTGTTTATTGGAGATGACAGAAACTGTAATATCTTTGTTTTGCTGTAATCTTGTCTATTGTAGTTGTTGCTGCTGTTGCCGGTTGGGAACATTCTGATTGTATTGTACACCTCTAGATATATGTTCTATAGAAGACTTTGTAGACATGCTGGTGATAGTGGAGGTTGCATAGACAGATTGGTCCACGCCATGGGTTTTCGTCCTCGAGTTGAGATTTCCACCATAAATCTTTCTGCCATGTGTGCATCCGATCGTTGTTTTTCTGCCACATATCTGTCGGTTGAAGCTAACCTCGAGGTTCATAGTAGCCCAGCGAGGTTTTGTATCACCTCCCAAACTCAATACTTCCCCGATCCAAAATAATTGACGCACATTCATTAAACTTAGACAGATTGAGACAAACAATTTTCCTAAATCTGCTTCATTTAATTTGGATCCGAGGGGGTATCATATTTTAGTTTACCCTAGTCTAACATCTTAATACGTAAATAAATAATACCCTGGATTTGATATGGGGGTGCTCTCAGCACGGTTTAGTTCCGTAGTCCAAA
Source organism: Avena sativa (assembly GCA_916181665.1). Classification (NCBI taxonomy): domain Eukaryota; kingdom Viridiplantae; phylum Streptophyta; class Magnoliopsida; order Poales; family Poaceae; genus Avena; species Avena sativa. The sequence goes on from OV702296.1 coordinate 296,654,222, forward strand.
GAGATCATTGACAATTGGAATTAGCAACAAAAATTCCACAAATTTGAAAATTTTGGAATTTGGATTCTAACTAACAGGTAGAGTGAGAGCGCGTAGCAGTGGGCACCCGCATGTGCCTGTCGCATGCTGCCTGCTCCGTACCCTCCCGTTCCTTCTGGCATGGACAAGCCCTGTTGGCACGTACAGTACAGTACACTGCTCCTCCGAGCGAGCGAGCGAGTGGTGACGGACGGTGTGCCCGAATCATTTCCCGCCTTTGGCCGCTGTCTCCCTCCTCCCCTCGGCTACGCGCACACGGGAGGCGGCTGGCCGACAGGTAGCCGAGGGAAAGGCGAGGGCGGCGGAGCCCACGGTCTTCTTCCGGCGTCAACACCCTTCGAAAGCTCCCAGGACACGTCGCTATCGCCAAATGAGGCGCTGTCTCCCCCATACTCGCCTCGCACTAAATGTTAAAGCGGAGCGAGAAAGGGAAAGAGAGAATGAATGAACACTGTATGAGTATGATGCCATGAGGAGGCCGAGGGCCAGAGAGAGAGAATGAATGGACACTGTTACGAGAGGGACGGCGTGTGTGCATAGACAGTGCAGGGTGGTCCTGACCGGCTAAGCTTACCTGTTCACGTAATGAAACTGGGTCCGAAACGATCCAAAACGTCTGGATGAAACTGGACGGTGCTGATGCAAATTGTTCCGGCTGGATCCGTCGCGCAGATTCCGACGACGACGACGCCAGTCTGAGCCACGCAGTACGTGTACCGGTGATCGACCGGTGCCGGCCGCTTGGACCGCCATCACGCATGACTGACAGAACCGACGCGGGGAGGCAAGGGGCAAACTGTTGTCGCGTGTGGGAGAGAACTTGCGCGGCTACTACCTGCAGCAGCCCACAGCTACGCTACATAGGAAGCAGAAGCCTCTGGTCCCTCGCCTATCTCGCCTAGCCCTGTGCCATGGCACGCACCGCCTAGCTACCAATGTAGTACTGGTATAGTAGCCGCAGCTGTAGACCTGTATGTATAGTAGGAGTAGTATAGTGCACTAGCCAGCCGGCCATGATCGAGTAGTATAGCTGCCACCACCACCCCCCACTACAACTACTACAGGGTATAGCCTTGCATGGAGGCATGCAACGGGTAGGTTGATACGTTTTTATGGCACAAAGAAAGGCTCCGGCCACACTCCAAAAAGAGCTCCATCTAGGCAGTGTGGAGATATGCAAAGGTAAAGCTGGTGCATGCCAATGCGATGAAGAAGGCATGCATGCATGCATGTTGCGGACCGTGTTGGTCGTTGTACATGTGGCTGGCCATGTGTGCATGCATGTGAGCGGCACAACGAATTCAATGCCCTTTGCCTGCCTGCCTGCTTGCCCCCTTTGCTCGAGCAGCGCGGGTGCAGGGCTAGGTTTAGCTTGGAGGGCTCGGAGCAGGTGCGCCACGGCTCAAGGTGGATCGCAACAGGGTAGGGTAAAAGGGGGTTAAGATTCTTGGCGGTCAAAAGGGGTAAAGGTTACTTAGGGGTGGCCTGCCGCTTAATCAATGCCTCGTTTTGGTTAGTATAGCATCTTTGAGTCACCCATGCCGCCAAAGCTGATCAGGGGGATACCACCTCTGTGGGCAGAGACGCGGCTCAGTCTGAAGATTGCTGTAAAATAAGTTGTCTGATTCGTATCAGCTCAAATCATATGCATATGGTTACCACTTACCAGGTAGATGATGGACCTAGCTAGCTGCTGCTGCCTTCTGGGTCGCGTTGCAGATTTTGCAGCTGCAGGAAAATAAAGGGCATTCGTCTTTCGAGGCAGCGCTCAAGGATTCTGGATAGTATCATTTGGGTAATTGTGTAGTCTCAAGATTTTGTTTTGCAGATTTAGATTACACTACATCGATCCTCGCTAAGAATAATCTGCAGTCCAGTCTTCCCCTTGCTCTCCAAGTTTTTCCTGGTAGGAGTACATGCAAGTAGTGTGTGTTCCTTTCACAGCAAGACTGGAAAGTATGAACTGCATATACTACTCGCGAAGTACTACATTCTCTTCAGACTTTGAATGTAAGTCTAACTTATCTAGACCCAAGACCAAGCAGACAAAACACCTTGCCGGCACCGCCATGCATCGATCCATTTGAGGGTTTTCTAAGGATCGGTGTCACCCCACGATTATAACAATCCTTTCTAACATTGCCTTTGTTAAACAAACAAGGAAACGCAACCCATGTTGGCTTTTCGTGGCACGCGGTATGCCTTGCTTTGTTGGGAACCATGGCGGCGGGCGACGTGTGTTGTGGGTTGCACGGCGTACGTTCACGTCGCACAGGGCACGTACGGTACGGCCAGTGTACATACATATACGCAAATACGTACTCCGCGTACACGTACGTACGTAGCCACTCGAGAAGCTCGCCGTGGCCGTGCATGGAGAGGACAGCTGAGGCTCTCTCTCGCAGTAATCACACGAAGCACGTACTAGAGCGTACTACGCGCCCATGCGTGTCCTCCCCATGTCGATTAAAGGCTTCACGTGAACGACTGCGAGAGCTTGGCAATGGATCGGAGGCATGTGTCGTGGGGGAACTGGGCTGCGGGGAAACGTACACATATTTCTCGCTGATAATAAGCATGGTGCATGCATGCATGCATGAGCGATGACACAGTGCAAAAGAAATGGTATGTGTATGTACAGTACGTGACAAAGTGAAGGACGTGTCAGAGCCATACATGTTGTACGTTTGTTAATTTCCATCTTGCCAGCTAGCTAGCTCCTTCGAATTATGTACAGCAAAGAATTTTGATGGCGACCGATCTGGCAGCTCGATCTTATTGTCCACCAGAGATAAATAATAGAGATCTGCTCGCCCGTGCGAAAAATCATGGCGAGCCTGTGGCGCCGGGTAATAACAGGAACACGTGCACCGGCGCGTACGTGCATCCATGCGCGCACGTCGAGGTCGGCCAGGGCAAACGGCATGGGCGCGTACCGCGGCGCGCTCTGCGGCGAGGATGCCCGTGAAGGCCGTCATTTCCACAATCGATGTTTACGCCCGGCGTACCGGTGGGCGCGGCAGGGGCCGGACGGCGTACCACGGAATAAAGCGCGCGCGCATCAAAGGCTGAACAGCGAGAACACGACGTGTGACGCGTTTGGTGGCGCCGCACACCGCACGGACGACGTGCTCGCTGGCGATGCGCACGTGACGTTCTGCCGCCGTTCTTAATGTTTCGTGTGCGGAAGTAATTGGGACCGCTAGCTTAGCTTCCCGACTGCGTGTTTGCTGCGTGCTGTGTGATCAATTGCCGTGTACGGGAACCGTGAAGGAGTAAGTACAATAATCTCAGTTAATCACCGAAAAAAAAGGACGAAAATCTCAGCTCTATACAAATATTTTGGCATGTGAAGTGTAAAGCGAGGTTAATTAAACAGTGCACTGATTACCGATGGAGGAAAATTTATCTAAGTGCGCTCGATTAGCCAAGAGAGCTTCACCGACCCCACGTGGGCCCACGTTTCCGTGACACCCGGGGCGGCACAACCAGCCGCGTCGCGTCTGGCCTGCGCCTCACCGGAGGTGGAGGGAATCCATCACCAGCGCCTCCCTCCACCCTATCTACATAGACTCGTAAAAGCCACCCACAAGTCTTCACTCACTGGCCACAAGCCTCATAGTGCTTCGCCAAATTTACTATTCCCTCCTCTACAAATCCCTGTACAAATCCCAGAAACAGGTGACCAAATCCTAGTAGAATCTACGCTGACCACGGTCAGCCCTTGCTCTACCTCTACGATGCCCAAAGCAAGAAAATATTTTCCCCCAGTATGGCCCTGGATTTGCAAGGATCTCGATCCCTTTCGCAGATACTCCTATACATATGTTGCTACCGTACATCAAACCTCGCGCTGGCTGCCCAGAGAGAAAAAACAAGCATTTGAACGGATACTCTCGATGTACCGAATCGCGTCTGCTTGCGATCCTCGCAGTCACAGGGATCGGACAGACACCACCACCCACGGGAACCTGGGAGATAGCAAAAACAATTCCATGGCTCCCTGGAGTAGCTCTCTATGCTTGGAAAACGGCGAGGCGCAAAGGGTTTTGCTGACTTGCTGGCTGGACGCTGGTGGGCTGCCATTAGCGAGGCATAAAGAAGGCACGGCAGGAGAGGAAATGACCATACATCCGTGTAGCGTAGAGCCGTACGGAAAAGCGAAGGGTTTGTGCGCCTCTGACATGGACTTTGACCTGGCTTGTCCGCATCCACGTACAAGATATGGACTGTAGCATGTAGTACTAGTATGATGTGGTGGACACGTATATGGTTCTATGGTGTGGGGAAAATGCCATGAGAAGAAGTAGATTGCAAATGTATTAGGGAGGATGGAAAGATTGGCTAATACAATACACGTCCCTTCCCCAATACTACAAGCAGATTCTTGATGGGATAACACCATGCCCAGAACAAAACCTTCGTTTCTTGCACCCTGGGCCACGACACCACCCCTGTCCTCACGTCCACGTGGGGGTGGGCGTACCATCCAAGCAGCTTGGCACGGTCGCCCGATGCCAACGAGCAACAAGTGGAACCGATAAAAGATTCCAATACACCGAGAGTGAAGTACACGTGGTAAGTAAACAGAGGCAACACAAAAACAAAATGCTCGAGCGTGTACTGCTCCCGACCACGAAGGCGTAAGCCACAGTGCCACATCAGGCTCCTTGCGCGGCTGCTGTGCCTGTGCGTAACTCGAGATGCCCATACGGTCAGGCTTAACGATCCTGCCCCTGTGCTGTGATCCGCGATCAGCGTGGCTGATCCGCCAATCTTTGAATGGAATAAGCAGAGGGTACCGGTAAAGGGATTCCAGGTTTGGGCATTATAGGAACGAAAAGGATAGAGGAGATCACCATTCCGATCTAAACCATCTCTGCTGTGCTGTGCTTTCCTTTCTCTTCTTTCTATGCACTTACTCCCCTCGCCTCTCCTATCACTTTTCCCCGCTTCCAACACTCTCTCTCCCCCTCTGAGACATCACAGGCAGCCTCGGTCACACAGGTCAAGGAGAGAAGCTACTTTCTCTCTCCAGCCTGCGAAAAGCTACCCGGAGGGGGGCCAATAAATACTACTGGGGAAAGGAAGAAACCAACGACGCAAAAGAGAGGGAGAAGCAGTGCGAGAGGACCCACACTCGGGCCATGAAGAGAAGATGCCGAATTCAATTCTGATCCCACCCCCATTCATTCATTCATTCATCCTTCTGGATCGAAATGTATCTGTACATCATCTTGTTATTCACTGCCTGCCGCAGCCTTAAATACCCCTCTTTCTGGAAACAAAAATTCCCTATCTCCCCTCCTTTACATCCAACAGATATATAGAAAGGGGAAAATTTTACCTACCGAAATGAATCCTAGCTAAAACAACAAGAAAAAAGAAAAGGCCGCTACCAAAGGGGGAACTGGAAAAACCAATCTCTCTCACCCAACCACCAAATCACAAAATTTACAGATACCTACTCTCGATCTCTGAGGCTGTGTTTCAAAATCCAGCCAGTCCGATTCAGGTTAGGTAGTTCTCGCAAATTGCTCTGCTTGCAACTTCATCTCCCTGGACTGCTGGTCGAGGTTTAACGGCGGGTTAAGTCAACGAGCTATCTTTACCGGGATCCCACTGGCTGAAGCTGGCTGTTGGTACAACAATGGAGTTTCTCTGCCCCGAGTCTCTTCGCGCTGCAGAAAATCAACCCCCTTGGAATCATTTTCAGGTGCTATGGACTTCGTTGGAATCCCTGTCTCCTCTGGACCTCCGCTGGAATTCCTGTCGCATCTCTTTACTCCAATTCTGGCCTTTCCACATTCTAGCCGTCTTCTACAAAAATTCTGCCGATGAAATCTTGAAACCTCCTCGAATAGAGCTTCGGGTCCACAGCTGATATTGAATTGGGATCTGTCTGCAATGACTTGTAAGCATGTTCTAGCCTTTTGGTGATGTCATAATCCTGGAGAATGTCGATTATCCCAAAATACAGAACGACGTCGTGCACTTCACCAGTCTGGTTTGGGGCCAAGAACCCACCACCACTCAGGAGAAATGGGTCGAACTCGCTCCTTCTGGATGCTTGCTCTGCCCGGGCTGGCATGTGCGCACCCAGCCTAATCAATGGCTTCCTGAATTTAAGAAAAAGTCGAGCAGATTGCATTAGAGAACAGATTAATGGATTTGAAATTGAGTTGTGGAGCATTGGTGTCTTTTAAACTAGAAAGAAACAATCATCTCTAACACAGCTGAGGAAACAGCTAGGACCCAACAATGCCTAAACACACAGATGTGTAAACCAAGTGGGAGGCAATGAAGTCTTGCTGTATGATGACTGCTCAAACTTTCAACTAAGATGGCGATGGCACTGGGATCAGGTGTGACTACTAGGTGTTATCAGTCGTGAGCCAGTTGTAGGATTTGAGACCAAGGACAAATGTGTTTTTTTATTCCTATGGATGACTCCTAAGGCTGGTCATAGTGGGGAGTAACTTAGAGTAGTAACATGTGTATGTTACTAGTCTAAGTTACTACCTCCATAGTGGCAAATAACATAGGTGTGGTGTCATGCAAAGGCTTATTTATTGCAATGTAGACTCATTTTATCTTGAAATGTGTGATGTTATGGTAACATAGCTAGTTACCACAAGCATCTCTCTCATCATTTAATTGCATGCCATGTCATCTAAATGCTTAGTTGGCAATGCATGTAGGACTATGTTACTACTCAAGTTACTCCCACTATGACTAGCCTAATATACAAAATAACCAACTAATTGCTTTCACGTTGCTGAAGTTGTGCTCTATCCGCCTCAATTTTCTAGGATGTCCAGATACTCAACTTTAATCTCACAATATTATACTCTTTAGCAAACAATATCCAAAGGAATCTTCAAGACAAGATGCACAACTAGGGCCTATTTGGAATGCACAAATTTCAAAGGAATTGCGCAAGAGTTTTACAGGAATCAGGTCAAAAGAAAATGCTAACAGAAATTACAGAGCAAACAAATAGAGTGCAAAGGCCTTTCCAAAATTAAGAAAATATAAAAGACAAGAGCAAACAAATAGGTATACATTAAAGAAAGCAACGTACCGGCAATCAGGTATCCTATCAAAATCATTATCTGAGAAGCACAGCTCTGGCATGCCACCACCACCAACTTGAAATGTCTCGGTCTTCATGGAAAGCTCTGGTTAAGGATCATCACTTAGGTTAGCATATAAGAGCAATCTTTTCACGGTACAAGACGAAAAGACATGACTTACTTGGAGAAGCAGTAAAACTAGTCAAGCCCATCTTTGTAGCAGATACATCATCACAAAAGTGAACTCCCACCAAGAAGCTGTAATCCATAATACCTTCAGACTCCAAAAATTCACAATCTCTCTGGAGTTGCCTGAATAATAAACGCCAATTTATGTTAGTGCTGCTCATTCAATTGTTTCCTTAAAAAGTAATTTTGACACTCCAAACATAATAAGGGTTGAACTTACTCATGCAGATCTCTATACCAAGATTGCCGCAACCGAAAGACAAAGTTGAGGTCTAGGTCTTTCAGAGTGGTTGTCTCATCAATCTCTTCCTCAAATTTATCTGCTGTCCGGCCATAGGATGAACCTTTAAGATCAAAACGGCGATGAATCTGATACTCCGAGCAGAACAAATTTCCCATCACAATAAAACGGACCTGGAGAAGTTATCAAGAATCAATAACTAACGTGAACATTTTGCAGCAAGGAAAATGCAAATATTGCTCACCTTCTGTCCATTAATCGGTTTTACACAGTGGACACCATAGAACCTTGTGATTAGAGAGTAATCATATTTACTAACATGTTGGTAGTAGCTAGGCAACATCCGAGTTAGCAACTGCATAGTCAAATAGCAAGGTGATCAGATACCTTTTAACAAACAAACAAAACGTTTCATCTCTGAAAGTAACTGCACTTGGCAGCAAATTTAGTTTTAATTGCATCGAAAAAAGGGATACGAAGAAAATGCCAAAACAAAGGCGCGCATATTTGCAATGCTTGAGACCCTATACACGAAACAAAATTTTCCTAGTTTCATGATACAATTCAAATACCACTGCAAACTATCTCACAAGGAACAGAACCTCTAACTAAAATGATACAGGCTTGTATATAGTCCATAACTAAAAATGACATGAACAACAAAACTACCTTGACTTCTGATTTCTTCACTGTTTTAATCATGAATCGATCATCTTGGGTGAGGTAAAAGAAACTTCCACTCTTCCCAGGCGAAGAAAGCTCCCTCAGGGCATCATTTCCACAGATGGCAAGCATGTAATCCGCCGGATCAACAGCAAACAGCTTCCTCAAATGCCTGTAGAATCCATATACAAGTTAATAATCCAGTAATTGAAGAAACTAAATCAGAACACATTGATTAGAAGGTAGGGCAAACAAGCACCTGAACACCATGGGGCAGTAGTCCTTCCACCGGAAATCTGGGGAGGAATGTGGTGGTGTGACTTTCGACCCCTCAGGCGGGAAGCGTGTCCAGAACTTCTCCCTAGGATCAAAATCAGCCAGTGCCAGCTCCCGCATCGGCACCGCAGCAGACTTCCCCACAGAATGCCTGAAAGATGGCAATCATAAACATCCCAAATAGACAAGCTCGCTGAAACCTAAGCCATTTTGCCAGCCAGGAATGTCTGAATAAACAAGAATAACCTGATGCCTAATTGCAGCTGCAACATGAGCTCGTAGTTCTTATGCCCTTTGGAGATGGTCTGTCCAGGTCGCTTCCCCTCTGGCGTGGTGGCAGCCGACGACGACCAACACGGGCCTCCGCTGGCTCCTCGCCGGACGCTGCGCTGTGGCCTCGTGTAGGTCGGCCCACCTCCAGCGGGTGCGGCCTCCCGATAGAGCATGGACGCCTCGAGCGCGTCCACGATGTCGCAGGTGATGTCCCCTGCTTCGCCCTCAGACTCCCAGATGCAGATCCGCGGCACAGCCGCCACCTTCTCCCCAATCCCCTCCACGGAGGACCTCTTCCGGACAGCACCGCCGGCCCCGACGCCAACCGGCGGGAAGAAGGTACCGCTAATGGCTGGCAGGTCCACACAGCTGCGCGGCCACGAACCGACGTACCGGCTGCCGTCGGGCCAAGTGAAGACTCCCGTCCCCCTGGGCACGCCGTTCTCCCACACCCCGTCGTAGCGGCTCCCGTTGGCCCAGATCAGCACGCCTCGGCCGGAGATGACCCCGCCGCGCCACTCCCCGACATACTGGTTGCCGGCGGCCCAGACGTACCGGCCGTGTCCGTCCTGCATGTTGCGGCGCCACTGGCCCTCGTAGTAGTCGCCGTTGGCGTAGCTCTTGGCGCCCACCCCATGGCGCCGGTCCGCCGCCCAGGCGCCGCGGTAGGTGGCGCCGTCGGGGCCGACGAAGACGCCCTGCCCCTCGATCCGGCCGCCGCGGAACTCCCCCTCGAAGGTGGCACCCGACGGCCAGGAGAAGCGGCCCTTGCCGGAGGCCTTCCCGCGCCGCCACTCCCCTTCGTACATGCACCCGTCGGCCCAGACGTACTTGCCCTTCCCGTGCGGCGCGCCGCCCGCGAAGCCGCCGCAGTAGACATCCCCATTCGGCAGCGCCTTCTCCACGAACGCCTCGCCGCCCTCGCCGTCGCACCCGCCTCCGGCGGCGAGGATCATCGCCGGCGCCACCCGCCTCATCTGCCGGCGCCCTCACGCCGCCCGCATTGCAGATCGGGGAGCGCTAGGGTTTGCGATTTGGGGGCCTCCGCTTCTCGCTAAAGCCTCGCTCGCCTCCTCCTCCTGCTGCTCCTTTTCGCCTCTGGTTTTTTTTGTGTGTGCGCTCTATCTCTCTCTCGCTGGCAACTCGGTCGTTTGATTCGGGGGCTAGCAGTGGTGGAGGAGGTGGTGGTACTGGTCTAGTAGTAGTAGTACTGTGGAGGCGAGCGTGGAAGGGGAAGGATAGAAGAGGAGTGAGGAGACAGGCGCTTTTACCGTACTGCCCCCGCCGATGGGGAAACACGCTGCGTGCAACGGGAAGGCGCTCCCCGGCCAACCGTATCTGGGGCTACCTGAACGGGAGGGTCGAGTTTACGGAACTGCCCCTGTGCAGGGACGGGGTTGGTGGGTCCGCGTGGTGGCACGAGCCACCCGTGGTCCCTTCCTCCGTCCGTCGTCGTCGTCGCCGTCTGGGTCGGTGGCGGACTGGCGGGTGGAGGGCAACGCGGCCGCGGTGGTGCTGCGCCTGCGCGCGGATGACGAGGACTGGTGACGGGTCGGGTCTGGGTATTGGGGTTGGTGCGGGGCCCACTGGGGATTGGTGTGGGCAGCGACTGAAATGGTGGGTCGGTAGCGTTCACGCTTGACTCCCTTGGGCCACCTTTGCTGGGAGGCCGGTGCTGGGCGACTGGTGCAATGACGAAAAAAGGCACGTTTTGTTCGAGGCTGATAGTATCGCAGCTAATTCTGTCACAACTCACAAGTGTGGTCGGAAGAATTGGAGTGTGGCATAACACTGTCTCCGTGACACATTGTTCATACTATGTGTCATCAACTATACTCCTAACAATGCTGAGATAGCTAGACATGTCACGAATTTGTGGTTTCTTCATGTGAACCAATAGCTCCTAACAATGCTGCCAAAAAAATAATCTATCACGGGCTCACGTTCTATATGTGGTTGCTGTCAAAAAAAATGGATTCACCGTGTTTTAGTACATTGTTCACAGACGAGCTTTTAGCGGAGAATTTTTTTACCTCTCTAGAATTGTTATTTTTTGTCCTTTTTAAAGATGATGTTGCACGGTCGACATGCGAAAAACACGCGATAAATTGTCAAATTATGGAAATGGATGACATATTTTTGTTAAAAGAACTTTTTGTTAAATGGTCGACGTATTGGAAGAGGGTACAAGCCCAAGCGGTTAACCACTATTTTGTTCCTACAAATGGCACACATGGCCAAGAAGTTGTGTCACTTCTTCGACGAAGGTGTTTGACGTGCACGAATACTTGCAACACAAAGATACTTACAAAAATGCACACACTACTCATAGGTGACAAATCAAGAGTCAGAGTTGACGTGTCATGGTGCGAAAGAATAACGACAATATATGTCACTTGATGGCTAGTCTGAGTTAGTGTGCACGTCGTATGGTTGCGATGGGCCTCGCTCTTCATGTCTTGTCTGAGACTTGTCACCAGAGTTGGATGTTTGTTGTTTCGTGACAATCGTGAGACTGTACTAAAGGATATAGTAATATGTAGCATGTCAACCAAAAGTTCGAGTGCTTGTATGACGGTGCGATATAGTGGCAACGAAGATACACAAATCATCGGTCGCGGATGCCCATTTTGTATAGGACTTCACTATGCATGTCTTATGTGGCACGTTGCTCATCGGTGTGGCTTGTCGCCATGTTGCTCACGAAGGTTATCAAGTAGGAGAAAAAAGAGTTTGCATACTTTTTGTCTCTACCGATTCTATACAAAACGATTATGATGTTATCACCGCCAGTTATAAATATGAAACACCTAAGAGTATCGGTTTTTTCATTCGTTTACCTTTTACATGGTCGAATTACGTCTCGGAACCGCTACATAGTGCATTTTTATGCCAGTTCCTTCAAAACCAACTAGGATCTGAAGTCTACGAAGAGAAACCTTCCAAGTGTGTTAAGAAGCGCCTTCTCCATTTTCAAGTTCTTTTGCATATATCCGAAACAAAATCACATGCAAGTGTCTCAAGTTTGATTCAAGATTTCAAATTTTGTGAAAATAATAGTACTAATTTGTTTGTCAGCTATGCAAAAAATTAAAGACCGGGCCACTTCTCCAGATCCTAAAACGCTAGCTCCTCACATTTTTTATAACCAGACCATGAAACAGAGAAATTTTCCATACAATATTGTCGGCACATGATTTTCTAAAAAAGATGAATATCGTTCACCCATGAAATCCGTTCTCCTACGTTCACGATCCCAAGTAATTGGAGGGGTATTGGGTACATAATCCACTCAGTTTCCTACGAGTCTTTCTAGGACCGTTCACGATGGCAAGTCATTATCAGATGCTTATGGTGCTTATGGAGCAGCGTTAACGGCCTAATGCGGTATACAAAAAGTATCGCCACTTATAGGCGGGGAGCTAATTAATCAAACGAAAGCGCGGCCTGACCGGCATGCTGAGGTCACCTGGAATTAGTCTGGTGGAATTTTCAATTCCTGGGATCGATTCGGTGGACTATACTAGTCACGGCTTTATATGGGGTTATGAACAATGATTAGGGTTAGGATAATTGGCGAGGATTTGGTCAGATTTCCTCAGGATTTTCTTATAATTTCTCCCATGCACGTTCTGAAATAGTACTATATCCATTGCACTTGCAACATGCATTTGAATATTAGGACGGTCAAGCTCGCGGCTCTGACCGTTGGTTCTGCTCCAAGATACGCGCTTCAGTTTTGCAGGCCGGATGATTGTCTGAAACGGAAAATTTATTTATCTTCGCATGTGAATGGGGGCAAGATTTCAGATGGTCAGACAGAGTGACAGACTCATAACCGCTGGTGTTTTCCACCGTGACCTCAAAACTGAATATGAGATTGGAAACACTGCCAGTCGGGTAAAGCAGTGTATTTGTGGCACTATACCTACTTGGAGGAAGAAAGCATATTTGAATAGGCCGGCAAAAGGGGGTGTTGGCTGGGTGATCTCAGAATCGGATCGCATGTCTCATCATCGGACGTGCCCATGCCCCATGCATATCCCCTATACCATGGGAATGGGATCGTAACCACTTTCTAGTTTAAGGCAAACAAGCTGCGCGCTTTCCTTGAAAGAATCTTGCTAGTTTTGTTCTGGTCGGGCCCCATCCCGTGCGAATTCGACTCGGTGAGGGTAGGGTACTCGGAGAATGACATCTCGGTTGTGGGAACGAGTTCTGAGCGCAGGAGTAATAATCTCCTTCATACGGAGTAGTTTAAATGATTCTAGTAGAGAAATATAGAACTCTGGAGATTTTTCGGATTTCGGAAGTATATTTGTTGTTGATTAAAATTCCCAAGCATTTGGTTTCTATGTGTGTTCTTTCACATAATTCTCATTTTGGACCGCATGATTGATAAATGCAGGAATAGATACTCCACAATGATCTAACAATGTTTGCTACTGCCTCATGTAAGGTTTTCTACCGGTTTTAATTGAACTACTAAAACGGCTTACATTTCGAAAAGGAAGGAGTAGCTTAGAAAATAGGTCATAAAACATAAAAAATGGACGCCCAGATGGCGCGGACACGAGAAACATGGTTCGCTCGTGCAAAGAGACCCACACCATTCATCCAAGCGTCCACGCACGGTGTTTTTACAAAAGAATAATGGAAAAATGGAAGTTGCGAGGGCCTAATAATAATTTGCCTTAGCAACTTAGTTTTGTGTCGCGATGAGTGACTACTTGGGGCACATTTTCCCATTATAAATTATGTAGAGATTGTAGGAATATAAGTTTAACAAAATGGGTCCATGGGCACAAGTCCGAACAGTTCCCCTCCCTCACCTCCTTCCTGCCAAGGTGGCTAGGGTTTTGTCGCCTCCCGTCGACACCGCCAGCGATCTGCCTCGCTTCTTTGGCCTTTGGGTCATGGAGGTGTGGTGGATATAGGCCCCCGCTGATGGAAGGGCTCTGCTTTCCTATTTTTAGGGTTCAAGTTTGGTGGGGAGGCACGCAGGTGGTGGTGGCGGTGTCTCTTCCAATAAGGTATTCCCGACTTCAACCCCATCTCGACGGCGACGTCGAGGATCTTGTGGGAGTGGTGTGGTCCTCGAGGACTTCTTCTGGCTGTGGGGATCTTCGAATCGTCAAGAGCTTCATCGACAGTTCATCCTTCTTCTTCATCCCCGGGACAGATGTGGTCTTTTTGAGCCGTTTAGCAACTTCCCGTCCGCAACAAACAACGTCAAGCTAGCGCAAGGAGGAGCGGTAGTGGCGACTCGCCATCGACATGGTCTGGAGGTGAAGATGAAGATTTTCTCAAAGATTTCGATGTAATTTTCGTTTTTGTTGAGATGCTTTGTATTGCTGGATGTTTCTTTTAATGTCAAAGTCCCGTCCGCAAAAAAAAGGTGCAACAAAAGGAAAATTAAACGCATGCTAGAAAAATATAGGCTACTCAAAGTCAGACTTAGCATACATGAATGAGAACCTATTTGCCTAGTACTCCCTCTGATACATATTAGTTGTCACTGATTTAATGCAGCTTTATTCTAAATCAACGAGAGCTAATAATATTGAATTAGGGAGTATGTTTACAAGACATAAATTCATGTCCGAGAACCAAATAGACCCATATGTTTGCAATGCAAGGACCGATGGTAACATATTTTTTGCAGATCGTAGAAGCTCAATTGAATCATTATTATATGAAAATGTTCTAATGATGTTAAAGAGTTTCTTATATGCTTTCAAATATGGATTGGCTAGAAGATTCATTACATCATCTCTACCAGCGCTAGCGATAGAGTTTCTGTCAACCCCTAAAGGATGGCCGCTATGGTGGCGCCTGGATGCATGTCCAACATTATGGGTCCGGCTACCAAGCACTCCCTCCCCCACCCTATTCTTTTTTGGCTATTTTTCACATAATTATATCCATATTTCGATCTAAATGATGAAACTATACTGCATAGTAATTTTTGACACATAAATTAGTTCAATAATTTAAACATAGAAATAATTTAATCAATACAGGAAGTTAAATTAAAATTTAAAATTAATAAGTTTTAGAAAATAAATAGCTTGCATAACCATCCAACATGACGCTAAAAAAACATGGTTTTCTTTGAGTGACCACAGGGCGTGCTTAACTAGATTGTCTTGTAGTTGCCTATGAACAATTTCGTCGCTCGTGCGAAATGGAGCATACCCGACAATAACCTAATGTGGCTTGGCAAGAGGGAAATGCATTTCATATGGATCTCAAACACTATACCGACAACACGCTTACTCTCCACGATCATATTGTGCATGTTAACATAAGCATTCATGACCTCACACATCTGATTTAGCGACCATTTTGAGTTGGGTACGAGACAATAGCAAAATAAGCTTGGAGCACATTGATACCCACAAGTGCAGGGGATTGATGAAATCATCTTCTATGAAAAGTATGAAAGGATTGTATGTGCACCTAGAGGGGGGGTGAATAGGTACAACTTCAAATTTTACTCTTTTTCAAATTAGGGTTTGACAAGAAAGGTAAAATTTCTAGAATATGCAACTATGGTGAATTTACCTATATGTCAAACTAACACAACACTAAGCAAGAACAAGTAAGTAAAGTGCGGTAAAGAATAGAAGTAACCAAGGGAGTGGACGCGGAGACACAAGGATTTGTTTCCCATAGTTCCTTCCTTTTGAGGGGAAGTACGTCTACGTTTGGAGAGGGGGTGGTTTCAAACCACCAACTCCACGAGAGGCCTCCCTTGTTATCCGATGAACCTCACCCCAACGGGCTCGATTCACCTTCCACTATATCGGCAACCTTTGAGGTGGAAGCCGGCACCTTTACAACAAGTTCGGGGCACACATCCACAACTGAATTGGAGGCTCCCAAATACAAGCAAGCTGTCAAGACAAATCAAAGACAATCTTGTAAAAACCAAATCAAGGTTAGGGTTTCCAAAGAAACACTAGAGCTTGGGGGCCCTCAAGTGAATGAGGGGCAAATGAAGATCTCTCTTGGTGAAGATGTGGATCAAGGCCTCCTCCTTCGATTCTCCAAAGATCAATGACTTTGGATGGTTGGATGAAGAGATATTGTGGATTTGGTGGCTCTAATGGTGTTGGTGTTCTTGAGCAGCTCGAGCAACTGGAGGAAGAAGATAAGGGTCCCTATTTATAGACAGCCCCCTCCACGAACCGTTTTATGACCGTTGTAGAAAAGTCAGGCCGGAGACTCCGGTCTGGAGACCGGAGACTCCGGTCTACACCGGAGACTCCGGTCAATCTCCGGACCAGTCTCCGGACTGGCCATCTGACTGGCCCAGCCCATTTCTTCACCAGCAACACCGGAGACTTTGGCCTTCCAACACTGGAGACTCCGGCCTTCCAACACCGGAGACTCCGGTCTGACCAAAGTCCGGAGACTCCGGCCAGTCTCCGGACTGGCCTTCTGACTGACCCAGCCATGTCCTGGAAGGCTCCACCAGAGCCAGCACCGGAAACCCCGGACCACACCAGAGACTCCGGTCTGGAGTTTCCAGAACAGTGGCAAATGTGTGTGGTCTTTTCCTAAGAGTGTGTGTGATGTTTATCTGTGGTCATACCAACCTGTGGACAATAACAAACTGTAAAATGATCAACTTGTTGTTACTGAACACCAAAAGTGATTATGACAATAAATGCCCTTTCAATCTCCCCCTTTTCGGTGTTCGATGACAACAAGTGATTTGCATGGAATAACTTATAAATGTGGCTCCCCCTGACTATGTGCAGCAAGATAATGAAGTAGATCATGTAACGAATATAATATCAACGATAGCACACATAAATCTCACATGAGTTACAATAGGTGTCGCACACAAGCACATAGTCATAGACACTCATAAGAACAGCAGATAACACACATAAAGTTCGAATACCCAAATAAAAAAGGCAAATAACGGCAGATAGTCGCAAATCTCAAGTCCCATCCCATGCAAAGCGATGAGAATGTCTTCTCCCCCTTTGGCATCGAAACGCCGAAAAAGGGAAAAGACATATACTAGCGCCCCAATAACTCAGTAGTCATCGTCATCCTCGGCATCCTCATCCTCATCCTGGTCATCCTCGTCCTGGTCACCCTCATCCTGGTCATAGTCATCATCATCATTCGGGATAGCAGGCCCTTTGCCGTGAGGGCGAGAAGAGGAAGTACCCTGGTATCGAAACCCAGAGGTGACATCAGCAAACGTCTGCCAGTCCACCAGACTATCCTGTTGGGCATTCCATGCCCCAAATGAGAGAGTGTGATCAGACTCTGTGGACTGCTGGGCCCCATGCTCATCATCATATTCATCTTCACCTTCCTCAGTATCAGCAGCACCCTGGTCCTTGATCTCTTTGAGGAGCTTCTCAATGCGGCGGTTGCTTTGGTAAGATGCATGCTGCTGCTTGCGAATGTCAACGTTCATGCAGCAAAGAGTCCTCTCCCAGAAGCTGGCCTTCTTGACCTTCTCATGCACATAGTCTCTAGTCATGGTAGGCATAGGAACATTGGAGGCATTCTTCCTCCGAACTCTAGGTGGAGAGGGAGCCCTCTCTGTCTCAATCTCCTCATCATCATCATTTCCATATTGGCGCCTTGGAGTTGGCCCCATGTGCCCCTTCTGCTGTAGAGAGACCAGAGTGTGCATCGTGAGGTGTGGTGGTATGCCATGTGGAGAATCATGCGGCTGGGAGTTGATGAGTCTCATAATCAAGGGTGCATATGGAGGAGATTTCTTGAAAAGAATGGCATGGAACATCTCCTCGAAAATGAAGTCCATCACATCAATGGGTGCAGCCTCAGCCTCTGGTCTAGCATTAAAGGTCCGGTGAGTATGGTACAGGAGGTTGACAAGCCCTCCCCTGAGAGCATCATCATTACCAGCACTTGGGGTAATGGTGTGATGGAAAATCCTCAGCATAAGGTTGTAGAGGGGCTTGAGTCCCTTGGAGGCCCCCACAACACCATCATCATACAGAGGTGCCAGCTTTAACTTGTTCTCACCCAAGGCTGCTAAGTGCATGCGCTGCCCTACAGGAGTAGATACGCCGTGAAAAGTCTCAAAGATGACATTGGCAAAGTCATGGAAAGTAGCTGTGCAACGAGTAGAGCCAGTCATCCACACCATGGTCCTGTCAAGATCAGACCCAAACACCACTGTGGCATAAAACTGCTGAACAAGGTGCACACTGTAGTCTTCATGCAGCTCCATCAAGTTGTAGAGCCCCAGCTTCTCACAGATCCATAGGGCATCATTGAAATAAGGGATCTGGCGCATTTGCTCAATGTTCATGAACTTCTGAGGGCAAACAGGTGATTTGGTGAGTACACCATACACATCCTTCATGAACACACCCTGCTCTTTCCTCCAGAAACGAGAGTCATCACTGGTGCGAGGCAGTGCATAGAAATCTGTCTTCCTCAGCTCACGGTACTCCTCTTTAGACATCTTGGCAAGGGACTGAAGGTTGTCATACTTGGCTCTCTTTGCACGTTCCTCCCTTTCAGCTCTCTCTTGATCCCTCTTCATTTAAGCTACATCACGTGCCCGCTGTTTCCGGTTGGATGGAGGCACGATAAACTAACCCTGAGATTCATCATAGCGAGGATTTCCCCTTTGGGACTTAGCCTTGGTACGACGAGGACGACTAGAACCATCACCTGTGAACAACAGTGAGGGAGATAGCATGGAGATGAGTATATATGTCCCAAAGATGCAGTACAAGAGCTTCGATGCACTTTGATTCACCCAACACCGGAGTCTCCGCACCAGACACCGGAGTCTCCGGTTCAGACCGAAGTCTCCGGTCCTGGGGAACGGAGTCTCCGGCCTGGAACGAAGTCTCCGACTTAAGTCTGGAGTCTCCGGTCAGGAGGCTCGGGTATGCGATGGGGAGATGCTGGTGAGGGTGAATCTAGTAGATCGGGCAATGCAACAAGGCTAAAGTACTAGAGTGCAAGCAAACAAGTGATTCCAATGGACAAATCAGCAACAATCCTCAAAAACACATCTAGGGATGAACCCTAGGAGGGAAAAGGAGAGGAGAGGTACCAGATCTGTCCATGGGATCGATTCCTTCGGTGGGAATGACCCAATGGAGGAGAGGGGAAGGTTGGCCGGCTGCACGGCGGATCCCGGGGGCTTCTTGACCTCCGGGGAGGATTTTTGGAGGAGGAGGCGACGGGTTTGGAGGTAGGGGACGGGGTGAAGAATGAGGAACTGATGTTCCAGTTCACCCCGTGCCCCTTCTTTAAGTGACAGAAACCGTCCGGACCGGAGACTCCGGTCTACACCGGAGACTCCGGCCTACACCGGAGACTCCGGTGTTTGTACACCGGAGACTCCGGTCCCCCTCGACCAAAAATTCTAGGAAAGGTGTTTGGGGACATATATGAGAGATAGATGGTTTTTAAGATAGGAGAAGGGCTTGGGTTGAGACATCAAACTGTGAAGAACCAATAAGAGCCATAGAAGTTCGAAAATAATCAGAAAAACTCCAAGAGACTAAAATCAAGCAAATGACGAACATGAGTAAGTGCCAACCTCTCAAATGAGAGAGGGCGATGGCCTAGGCCACCATATTTGAGTATACTTGGCTTGGCACCACGAAGATATATCTTGGGTCCATTACCAAAACTCATCATTAAGCTCACATATCACTAAATGATATTAAGAGGAATGATTTTGATTGCTTTGGGAATAATGGGGGGAGGGATGGTCCAATCAATTAGGACTGCACTCCCCCTATATCCATGCCTACACCTAGACCAAATATGAGATGAAACATAGGTGAGAGTGCAATAACATCAAGTCAAGCTCCTTGAATCTACGATATTTAGTTCATTCCTCGAGTAGCAAAACCTTGCTTCATCAAGTGGCTTCGTGAAGATATCTGCAAGTTGATCTTTGGTTGGTACATATGATAGATCAATATCACCTCGAGCAACATGATCTCTAATGAAGTGATGGCAAATCTCAATATGCTTTGTCCTTGTGTGATCCACCGGGTTGTAGGAAATCTTGATGGCACTTTCATTATCACATAGAAGAGGCACTTTGTCACAATGGACATCGTATTCCTTTAAAGTTTGCCTCGTCCATAGCAATTGAGTGCACGCACTAGCAGCTGCCACATACTCGGCTTCGGCGGTGGAGAGAGACATACAATTTTGCTTCTTAGAAGACCAACATACCAAGGACCTACCAAGGAATTGGCAAGCCCCGGATGTTGATTTTCTATCATCCTTGTCACCTGCCCAATCCGAGTACATGTATCCACAAAGAGCAAATGTTGAGCCTCGAGGATACCAAAGACCATAAAATGGGGTATGAACCAAATATCGAAAGATTCTCTTGACCGCCATTAAATGGCTTTCTTTAGGAGCCGCTTGATATCTTGCACACACACCTACACTCAACACAATATCGGGTCTAGATGCACATAGGTGAAGCAAAGAACCAATCATAGACCGGTATACCTTTTGATCCACATCTTTACCATTTGGATTTTGTTCTAGATGAGTCTTTGTAGCCATGGGAGTAGGAGCTCCATTCAAATCTTGCATTTTGAATCTCTTGAGCATATCTTGAGTATACTTGGCTTGATTGAAGAATGTCCCTCCTCTAACTTGCTTGATCTCAAAGCCAAGGAATACTCTCAACTCCCCCATCAAGGACATCCGGAACCTACTAGTCATAAGCTTTCAGAATTTATCATTAAAAGCTTTGTTAGATGAGCCAAAGATAATATCATCAACATATATTTGGCATACAAAAAGCTCCCCATTGACCCTCTTAGTAAACAGAGTGGGATCGATTTTCCCAACCTCAAAGCCACGGTCAAACAATAACTCTCTAAGGTGCTCATACCACGTACGTGGGGCTTGCTTGAGCCCATAGAGCGCCTTGTCAAGTTTGTAGACATGGTTTGGGAAGTTGGGGTCCTCAAATCCCGGGGGTTGCTTAACATATACCAATTCATTTAAGGGACCATAAAGGAATGCACTTTCTACATCCATTTGTTGCAACTTAAAGTTATGATGTGCCGCATAAGCAAGAAGGATACGGATGGACTCAAGGCGAGCCACGGGTGCATAAGTCTCTCCATAATCAATGCCTTCAATTTGAGAATACCCTTGTGCAACCAATCTAGCCTTGTTCCTTACAATAATCCCATGCTCATCTTGCTTGTTCTTGAATATCCACTTTGTTCCAATAACATTGCGGCAATCTTTTGGCTTTTCAACTAACTTCCACACTTTGTTTCTCTCAAAGTTGTTGAGCTCTTTGTGCATAGCTCCTAACCAATCCGAATCTCCAAGAGCTTCCCACACTTTCTTTGGTTCAATCATGGAGATGTGTGCTTGATGTTCACTGAACCTCTTCAATTGTGCTCTTGTGGAAATTCCTTTCCTTAGATCTCCAACAACATTTTGGAGGGTGTGGTCTCTTATTTCCAACATTCTTTCTTTTCTAGCTTCGCGACGAGCGTGGATCTCCTCATTGTTTCTTGGAGGACCCTCTTCATCATTTTGATCCTCGTCTTAACCATCAACTTGACCTTGATCATTATTGGAATCATCCTCTTCATTGGGAGGCAAGGATTGACCTTGGTCTTGATCAAGTGCCCTTCTTGCATCAATTTGAGCTTGTCTCAACACAGTTTGGATGGATCTTCCTTGACAAATTGACTTGGCACCACTTGACAACCCATCGAATGGACCAAGCTCCCTTTGATTAGAGTTCACACATTGATCACTATGTTGAGGGTCCACATCTTGTCTTTGGCTCGAGTCAATGTCCTCTTCGGTAGATGGAGCATGTTGAGGTTGTGAAGATGAGGGCTCCACTCAAGTGGAGCATAGTTCTTCTCGATCCGCCATAAGGGGTTCCTCAACGGGGCGGATATAACCCACACCCATTCTTCCTATGGCATCCCGGGGCATTTCATCATCTGCATCACAAACATCAACATGCCCCCCTTGGGGACCATCATATTCTTCGAAGGTCACACTACAAGATTCTATGACGGCTCTGGAGAGCTTGTCATAGATTCTATAAGTGTGAGATTCGAGACCATAGCCAACAAAAATACCCTCTAATGCTTTAGACTCGAATTTAGACAACCGAATACCTTTGATGAGATAGAAGCACTTACAACCGAACACCCGGAAATAAGATATGTTGGGCTTGTTACCGGTAAGTATCTCATATGGAGTCTTGTTGATTTTCTTGCGGAGGTAGAGTCAGTTTGAAGCATGGCAAGCGGTGGACACGGCTTCGGCCCAGAAGTTGTATAGAGATTTAAACTCCGCCAACATGGTCCTAGCCATCTCAATAAGAGTCCGATTCTTCCTTTCGGCCACACCATTTTGTTGAGGGGTGTATGCAGCGGAATATTGATGTTTAATCCCCTCATCACTAAGGAAATCATTCAAGGTGTAGTTCTTGAACTCGGTGCCGTTGTCACTTCTTATAATCAACACGGGAACACTGTGTTGCCGTTGAACCAAGTTGATGAAGTCGATAAAAGTCTTTTGAGTTTCACTCTTCAACTTGAAGAAATAAACCCAAGAGTATCTTGAGAAGTCGTCAACAATCACCAAACAATATTTCTTCCCTCCAAGACTTGCATGAGATGGAGGACCAAATAGGTCCACATGGAGGAGTTCCAAGATCTTGTTAGACTTGATTTGGTTCGTGGGCTTGTGACGAGCATCATGCATCTTCCCTAGAACACATGCCCTGCAAACACGATCTTTGGCAAAGGAAACATTTTCTTTTAGTCCAACAATATGGCCCTCTTTATGGAGACTTTGCAAAGTTCTCATATTGACATGGGCTAGTCGGCGGTGCCATAGCCAACCCATATCGGCCTTTCCGTATAAGCACATCGGACCTGCAGTGGCTTGCCCCGAAAAGTCCACCACATACAAGTCGTTTTCGACGTACCCAACGAAAGCGACCTTGAGAGACTTGCTCCACATGAGTACCACAATATCATCATCAATAAAGACGGCAAAGCCCATCTTTCCAAGAGCACAGACAGAAAGTAAATTGTATCCAAGGGTTTCAACAAGCATGACGTTCACGAGTGTAATGTCGTGAGCCACCACTACCTTGCTGAAACCCATTACCTTAGACTTTGACTTGTCGGCATATGTGACGGTGAGTTGATCTTCATTTGACACCAAGTCCTTGACCATAGACGAGCTTCCAGTCATATGATTTGTGCAACCACTATCGATCACCCATTTTGACCCTCCGGAAGCATAAGTCTACAAAAGATCAAGCTAGTTTTTAGGTACCCATTTTTCAATGGGTCCTCTTTTGTTAGCAACAAGGGTCTTGGGAACCCAAATAGACCAAGCAATATAACCATCATAAATGCCAACATATTGTGCATATACATCACCATAGTAATCACGCATTAGAACATAGTGAGGGTTAGCACTTCCCGCAAAATCATCATGAGACATAGTTTTACCATTTGTGGTCTTACTCTCCACAATGGTCTTGTTGGTTTCTTGTGCGGGCTTGTCCTTCTTATTCTTGTTGTTCTTCTTCTTTGTTTGAGAGACAAAACCAATGCCCCCTTTATCACCACAACGCCTTTGCTTGCTCAAGAGATCATCAA
Organism: Avena sativa; assembly: GCA_916181665.1. Lineage (NCBI taxonomy): Eukaryota > Viridiplantae > Streptophyta > Magnoliopsida > Poales > Poaceae > Avena > Avena sativa. The sequence goes on from OV702296.1 coordinate 296,677,636, forward strand.
TAGACTTGTTGCCTTGTGGAAATGTGGCCTTAGCAAGCTCACCCTTCAACCTAGCATTCTCTTCAAGAATAGTTGTGCTACTAGATGGAGTGAAGTTACTAGGTGAAGGTATATTGGCCAATTGAGTTTGAAGCGTTTCATGGGACTTTGTGAGAGACAAGAGTTCACCCTCCAAGTCCTTGTGAGCCTTGTTGAGCAAACTAAAGTCCTCGGCAAGTTTTTCATGAACCACACCAAACTCAATCTTGTCCTTTTTAGCCCTTTTGTATTTAGCAATAGCATGATCACGCTCTTTGATGAGTTTGTTAACAATGATGTCATTGGCCTCATCAAGCCCTTCAAGTTTTGACTCAAGGGACAACCTAGTCTCTTGTTCTTCTTCTAGAGCATTGCTTAAAGCCTCTAGTTCAATCATATGTTCATGCCCAAGTTTACATCTAACATCTAGAAGCTCTTGAGTATGGGAGAGTTGATCTAAGATGTTCCCAAAATGTAGTTTAGCATCACCTTCTAGGTTAGTCATGAACTCATCAAAGGCAATTAATTCCTTTTTTAACATCAAGAGACATTTCATCATCAACTTCATCATTATCTAATTGAGTAGAGTGGGATGATGAGGATACCTTCGTTCCTCTTGCAATAAGGCAAGTGACGTTCTTGGTGGAAGAGTTCTCATTTGGAGAATCGAAGAGTGAGAGTGTCGGAGTAGAGGTGGTAGCTAGAGCAGCCACACCATGTGAAGTTTCTTCTTCCTCATCTTCATCATCTTCATTGTCGGAGGAGTATTCTTCATGAGTGATCAAGACAATTTCTCCCGACTTCTTGTTGACGGGATTCTTCTTGATGAAGGGTTTCTTGTAAGGTGCCTTGAGAGTCTTCTTCAACACAAGCTTACCACCATTATCTTCTCTCTTATCATAGGGGCAGCTTGCCACAAAGTGATAGCGGTCACCACAATTGAAGCAAGTTCTCAACCTAGTGGTATTCTCTCTTTTCCCATTTGGATTGCTTCTTCGTTGCATTTCCATCTTGGCCTTGGAGGGGTTCATCCAAAAGTTCTTTGCATAGAAAGCCATATATTGACTATGAGCAATCTTGACTTCATCGGGATGGTCCAAGGAGAGGCCTTCATCACTATCATCTTCATCTTCAAAGTCCACAATTTTGGCCTTCAAAGCAACATTGCTCATACCGAGGGCACGAGCACGGGCATCTTTGGCATTCTTGGCGGCGACCTTGAAAGCGGCCATCTCTTGCATAACTTCATTTGAGGTCATGAGATGGTAGTTGTGTCTTCGTTGTAAGCTCTTCAAGTCGGTGGGCTCAAAAGGCATGAGTGCACTCACATATTTCCTTTTTATCCATGCATCATCCACATGTGAGGCACCCACATTTCTGAAAGCGGTGGCGGTGGTCTTGAGCCTTCGATACATGTCTTCGTGATCTTCACCTTCTTTCATGTCGAAGCCTTCGGCTTCATTGCTTAGAGCATCATATCGGTTCCTCCTCATACTCTCATTGCCAACAAACAACACGGTGAGAGCATCCCAAGCTTCCTTGGCAATGCTAAAGTGCTCAATGTGTGGGTAATCCTTTGTTCCCAATCCTTGTTGAATCATATGCAAAGCAGTGGCATTGAGTGGACTATTAACAATCTATCTTCTTGTCAAGTTGTTTGGATCCCCAATAAAGAGTCCATGCTCGATGATGTTCCATAGTTCAATGCAAGAGCTGCGCATATGAGTTCTCATTAGTGATTGCCATTGAGCAAAAGTAGCAGACTCTTCTAGCTTAGGTGGGTCACCTCTATTGTACACATGAGGGTGAGGGATGGGAGGATCGGGAGAGTACCAAGAATCACGGTGCTCACCCTTCCCCCCATCAAGTCGTGTGGAGGAATTAGCGTTGTCTAGTTTGTCCCCTACCACCATACCCTCGGGGGATACCAGAGTATTCCCTTTAGGTACAACGGATGGTAGATCCTGTTGAGGAGATGGGGGTGATGAGCCATCTTTGTCTTTAAGAAGTTGCTCAAGCATCTTCTTGACTTCGTTGACCAAGGAAGAGCTCAATCTTGTTTCCAAGTTTCTGAGATCTTCCATGGTCACGGGGGTCGACTCACTACCACCATCCCCTTCTTGGCTACCCATATTCTCTTAGGCGTTAAAGCCCGAATAAAGAGCCGAGGCTCTGATACCAATTGAAAGGATCGTATGGGCACCTAGAGGGGGGGGTGAATAGGTGCAACTTCAAATTTTACTCTTTTTCAAATTAGGGTTGGACAAGAAAGGTAAATTCTCTAGAATATGCAACTATGGTGAATTTACCTATACGTCAAATAAGCACAAACTAACACAACACTAAGCAAGAACAAGTAAGTAAAGTGCGGTAAAGGATAGAAGTAACCAAGGGAGTGGATGCAGAGACACAAGGATTTGTTTCCCATAGTTCCTTACTTTTGAGGGGAAGTACGTCTACGTTTGGAGAGGGGGTGGTTTCAAACCACCAACGCCACGAGAGGCCTCCCTTGTTCTCCGATGAACCTCACCCCAACGGGCTCGATTCACCTTCCACTATATCGGCAACCTTCGAGGTGGAAGCCGGCACCTTTACAACAAGTTCGGGGCACACATCCACAACTGAATTGGAGGCTCCCAAATACAAGCAAGCTGTCAAGAGATTTCAAAGACAAGCTTGTAAAAACCAAATCAAGGTTAGGGTTTCCAAAGAAACACTAGAGCTTGGGGGCCCTCAAGTGAATGAGGGGGAAATGAAGATCTCTCTTGGCGAAGATGTGGATCAAGGCCTCCTCCTTCGATTCTCCAAAGATCAATGACTTTGGATGGTTGGATGAAGAGATCTTGTGGATTTGGTGGCTCTAATGGTGTTGGTGTTCTTGAGCAGCTCGAGCAACTGGAGGAAGAAGATAAGGGTCCCTATTTATAGACAGCCCCCTCCACGAACCGTTTTCTGACCGTTGTAGAAAAGTCAGACCGGAGACTCCGGTCTAGAGACCGAAGTCTCTAGTCTATCTCCGGACCAGTCTCCGGACTGGCCATCTGACTGACCCAACCCATTTCTTCACCAGCAACACTGGAGACTCCGACCTTCCAACACCGGAGACTCCGGTCTGACCAAAGTCCGGAGACTCCGGCCAATCTCTGGACCAGTCTCCGGACTGGCCTTCTGCCTGACCCAGCCATGTCCTGGAAGGCTCCACCAGAGCCAGCACCGGAAACCCCGGACCACACCGGAGACTCCGGTCTTGAAAGACCGGAGACTCCGGTCTGGAGTTTCCAGAACAGTGGCAAATGTGTGTGGTCTTTTCCCAAGAGTGTGTGTGATGTTTATCTGTGGTCATACCAACCTATGGACAATAACAAACTATAAAATGATCAACTTGTTGTTAACGAACACCAAAAGTGATTATGACAATAAATTCCCTTTCAAAGTATAACCTAAAATTTTAGTTAGACACGGTGGGAGCACAAGAATACCAATAAGACTATAGGAATTGAGTCGTCACTCTCAATCAAACTTGTGTATCAATTTTCTCAAGAACAAATGGTGAATGCAAGAGTTGAACCAAAACACTAAAGTAAACCAGAAAACAATCACATCGGATTTCGAGTTGTCATTGAAAAGTATTTAGTTGTAAGTTTTAGTGGCTACAAACATAGACATGAGGTGATAAGCGGGGCATTGCAAAGATGGGAGCGATCATGTAATGCAAAAAATATGTCATGGTGCTTGGCTCTAATGATATGTTGGTGTGTTCCTTATATTGTTGTAACACCCCCGGTCACTCCGGACCGACTGCTGTCACTTCTGGCAGCTCAATAGGATCTCTAGACTAACCCACAGACCAACACTAGTCTTTTCTGCACATTTTGTTCTCACTTGTGCGCACCCGGTATCCACTTCCCTGTCGATCACCCATCCTAGAATTGCTCTAGGTCAAACATGCTTAACCTTAGAGTTCTTTTCAAATGAGCTTCCGGAAAAGAAGTTGCAACTTGTTGGTATGCGTTTCCTATCAATCCTATTGAGCCATGTGTCAGGGTCTCACATACACCCACCCTTAGAATATCGACGTCCTTGTCGATCAACCACAAGCCAGGAACGTCCCCTCTTGGCACACGTCTATGCGGGCCTTGGGGGTGTCACTCCTGGTAGCTTAATAGGATATCTATACTAGCCCCACAGACTAACACTAGTCTTTTCTGCATACTTTGTTCTCACTCATGCGCACCCGGTTACCCACTTCCCGGTCGGTCACACATCCTAGAATTGCTCTAGTCCAAGCACGCTTAACCTTAGAGTTCTTTTCGAATGAGCTTTCGAAAAAGAAGTTGCAACTTGTTGGTATGAGTATCCTATCAATCCTATTAAGTCATGTGCTTGGGTTTCTAAAAAAAGTCATGTGCTTGGATCTCACATACACCCACCCTTTAGAAGATCGATGCCCTCATCGATCAAGCACACCCCAGGAATATTCCCTCTTGGAACGCATATGTGTGTCCAGTGCCGGCACATGTGTCATGCAGTGTCCACTCCGGGCCACACGCGCCATGCTCCACATGTCCCACCACTGACCCGCACACACCCGTTTAACCGCGAGGATCAGCTCTGATACCACTTTGTAACACCCCGTCCACTGGGCCCGGGGGGTGTCACTCCTGGTAGCTTAATAGGATATCTAGACTGGCCCCACAGACCAACACGAGTCTTTTCTGCACACTTTGTCCTTACTCATGCGCACCCGGTTACCCACTTACCGGTTGGTCACCCATCATAGAATTACTCTAGGCCAAGCACGCTTAACCTTAGAGTTCTTTTCGAATGAGCTTCCGGAAAATAAGTTCAACTTGTTGGTATGAGTATCCTATCAATCATATTAAGTCATGTGCCTGGATCTCACAATTGTTGTCCCATCCTCCCATTTAGTATTAAAATGTATGATAGGGCAATAAAATTTTAGTATTGAAATCATGTCACTCAGGCCTCACATAGAAAAATGCATTAACATCCATACTAGAATATCTTCAAGACAAGCATCTCAAATCCTAATGACTATGCATTATTAAATGATAAATCTTATCCAATTTCCATCCACCTCACATGCCTACAAAGAACTACTCACACATGATGATGGGAGGATGAACAAATGGTTGACGTAGATGGCCTTGGTGACGATGGGGGTAAAGACATCGTCGAAATCCCCTATCCGATGTGGAAAGAAAGATCAATGTGATCTCCGAAACAAAGATCGCAATGGTGGTGGCGCTCGGGTTCGCAAAAAACTCTATCATGCCCAGATTATTAGGTATTTGGGGTATATATATGTCGACACAAAAGGAGGCGGCGAGGCGAGATTCGAGAGGCCGAGGGAACCATGACGCGACAGTGAGAGTGTCGCACCATGGGCCCTCCTAGCGCCTCGTCAGCCTCCTGGTCTACTTCTTCTGCCTGCTGTTTTTTACCATAAAAGCTTTATGTACTTTCTTGCTGAATTTAATTCTTCGTTTCCCGCATGAAAAGGATTGAAAGAAGATTTTGCTAAAAAATAACATCAATCCTAACAGTTTTAATCCAAGTTAGGTGGAATTCCAAACTAAATCAATGAACAAAGTAATTAGAAAAGCAATACATTTTACATGTATCAACTCTCCCAAGCTTAACTTGTTGCTTGTCCTCAAGCAACTCAAACGTATTGCAAAAGCAATAAAAGATTTTACAAGTACTTTGCTCTAAGCATGCATGATAATTTAATAACATCAAGTGGTTATAATATGACATCTCTAATGAATAACAGAGATTTAATTGGAAACAATTTTATCAATATTCAAAACATTATACTAGTCGCATGAAAGATGATATCTAATAATAATTTTTAGTAAATCAAGCTGAAAAGTATAGCTGCTTCCAACAAAGTCGTATTTCATCGCTTTGTTAGTATGCATAACATGAGGTTTTTGAGGCCTCTGTTTTTTCTGGAATTTTCAGGTTATACACGATGATAATTTAATAATATCAAGTGATTATAACATTGCATCTCTAATGAATAGCAAAGCTTTAGTTAGAAACATTTTTATCAACATTTGAAATGTTATACTAGTCACAAGAAAGATGATATCTAGTAATAATATTTACTCAAGATTAAAAGCACAATTACTTTAAGCAAGGCCATCTTCTCATCGCTTTGATATTGTGCATATGATGAGGTTTTTGAGCCCTCTCATTCTTTCTGTAACTTTGAAGTTTAGATCTATACACTATCTTTGCTTGTAAACTAAATATACAAGTTAATGATGTTTCTTTCTAGTTTCTCAACGTTTGAATGCTCATAAGGGAAAAATACTTAAGTGAGATTGCTTATACCTTCAGGTTACAACTTAAGACGGAAGGAAAAAAATAGGAAATACTTTTACTTGAAAGCTTTGTCTTATGGGCAGCACGGGTTTCATTTGGTTTGTAACTAAACAGTAGTTGCATTTGCAACTTCTTCAGTGTAAATCATTTCATCTTTCGTCAAAATTAGCTTGCTCATTGAGTTTGGTATTTTTTAATTTCTTGCAAGTTAAGGGCTCGAGAATTTTTTTGCCCACCAACACGGAATCATGTTGGCAAAATTGGATTTTCATGCTAACAAATCACCTCTGTAGCTCAGCGCCTCCATCTCCCCTTCTCCTCCGCAGATCGACCTCGCAAGCACGACCCGCTCGACAATGTGCATCTCCCCTGCGACCGCTAGCTGACGCCCAACTGCACACCACCGCAGCATCCCCTCGCTAGGACGCAGCTTCACACCGCCGCACCATCTCCTCGCCGACACTGCACCACAGCACCGGCCGACGGCAGCATTGTCTCGTCGCGCGACCGCATGAACCGCGCCCCTAGGCGTGTTGAGGAGATGTAGGGGAGCGCCCACCTTCGGCGGCCGAGCGAGCAGCGACAGCAACCAGGGATTTTTCTAGGGTCTGGGAGCCCTTCGGAGCCGCCCGCACGAGTGCCCTCGGGTGGGAGTACAGTTTTTTTTACGCACTGTCGAATTTGCACATGTCCGTTAGGACAAACAAATTGTGACAGTGGCATATACATAGAGCTGGCAGAATATTGACCATATCAAGTTGACATGGGTGCAATGAGGAGCAAATGGAAGAACCTCACAATTGCAGATGTATTCCAACATATCTTGTACATTTCCAAGTGGAATTTTTTTTGGGCTCACACGCACGCACGCACACACGGAGACTTTGTTCCAGTTATGATTAAGGAATTCCCGAGACATAGAAATGTTATTATCATGATAGTATCATATGGACATGATATTTATTACTTGGCGAATAAAAATTATGTACGTTTAAGAAAATTAAGAAAACATTCATGAACCTAAAGGTCAGATAAGACTGTACATGCAAAATCTTGTAAAGATCCGTTTGTCGTGAAGTAACTTCGGTACTCTCTATATCACATAATTATATACGGTAGTAAACCTAATATGCATTCTTTGGCCGGCGTGGAAATGATCACGTTCTTGGAAAGAGGAAGAAAGAACCCTATGCTCGCGCTCACAGACGAGACATACGTACCTACTAGCAGAGATCGGCACAAGATATCAAACATGCATGTCCTTGCCTGGTTTTACATGTAGCAGTGATTAATTTCTCGGTGAGCATCACGACAGGGACTGTTCGAGGCAACATGGCATCCACGGTAATGCAGATCGATCGAAGCCTGAAAAGCCGTCCATTAGTTAGCGAGATACCAGCAGCCAGCAGTGCACTACTCAAGCAATGATAAACTGTACTAGTAGTACCATCCATAAATCGCTGGCAGGGCCGTACCTGAGAAAACGGAGGCCCTGTGCAAAACAGAAAAATTGGGCCCTCGACATAACCATTATGCAAAACAGAAAAATTGGGCCCTCGACATAACCATTGAAAATTAGAGAAACAAGGTTTTATATTATATTATTATCAGGTTGATGGTACAATTTTTTGGAACAATTACATCTTATCAAAAAATAAACTCAGAGTGAAAACTACTCCAGTACTTCTTGAGAGAAAAACTTTAGCAGAAACGTGACATCCTTCTTGTATTTCTTGAGATAAAATCTTCAATTAGTTCTTCATAAGAAACTTTCTCCAAAATATCATTTTCAATTGCTATCATAGCCAATCCACTAAGTCTTTCTTGTGTCATTGTCGAGCGCAAGTATGATTTCAACAACTTTAGCTTAGAAAAGCTTCTCTCCGCGGATGCAACGGTCACTGGAATAGTTAGCAAAATTCTATATGCAATGGTTGCATTAGGAAAACAATCCATTCGCTTCAAGAAATTCAAAATATCAACAGGTCCCAAAATTTCCTTTGGAATTAAAGTTTGGAGTAACTTTAACTCTACATATAGCTCATTACCATCAATGTCAGATTTATTACCATCAACGTCAGTTTTTTTACCCCTTTTAAGTGTAGTCTCAAGGCAATAGCAAGACGACCTCAACTTTTTATCATCCAACAAACGTAGTGCCTGAGAAGTAAACAAGAAACCAAATATTTTGCAATATGATTTATATTGTTCAAATCTTGTAGTAAGTGAAGCAATAGCTTGATCAACAACCGGTAAAAAATACTTTATCCTGAACGAATCATATGCAGATTGTGTAGCAATTGGCACATCATTAGGGTTCTCATCAAATTGTTTTTTCTCTTAATTTCACGCTTTTTCCGAAATGTTGCATCTATATCAATTTCAAGTGCAATTTCTTTTGCTATTTCCATGGCACTTGTAAAACCAGTTTCCCTATAACCTTTGAAAAATGTAATCAGCCCCTGCACTTTTTCAATAGCAACATCAATAATCATATCTTTCGACTGTAAGCTCTTGCTAACCAAGTATACCGCAGCCAATATTTCATACCAAATTATTATGGCTACTATAAACTCAAAATCACCAAGATCATTACTTGCTAAAGATTTAGCTTCACTACTGGTTAAAGATTTAGCTTCACTACTGGTTATATCATCTGTATCAGTATCAGCTACTTGGAGTAGAGCCTCTCGTATATCAGAAATTTGAAACCTGATAGCTTTGACACTATCTATGCGACTCTCCCAACGAGTAGATGACACAGACTTGGGAGTTAAGCCTTCTATATTATCTTTCAAAATCTGCCATCTCTTAGTCGATTTAGCAAATATTGTGTAGATACGTTGTATAATTCCAAAAAAGTCCTTAGCCTTACCACAAGACTTGGCCATATCACAGAGAGTTAAATTAAGGCTATGAGATCCACATGCTGTATAAAATGCTCTAGGATTTATATCTAAAAGCCTCTTTTGGACACCTTGATTCTTACCTTTCATGTTTGACCCATTATCATAGCTCTGCCCTCTCACATTATCTATGTCTAGATCAAGTTGCTTTAGTTCATTTTCCAAAACATCAAAAAGTCCTTTCCCAGTGGTATCATTTACATTCAAAAATCCTAAAAAAAGATTCAACCATGCAAATAGAACTAGAAGATGCATCAACATATCTAATAATCAAAGACATTTGCTCTTGGTGGCTTGCATCAAGGGTACAATCAAGTATGACCGAGAAATATTTTGCATCTTTTATTTTTTTAATGATTTCTGTTTTAATCGCAGCAGCAAGCAATTGTATTAACTCGTTTTGGATGCCATGACCAAGGTAATGAGTGTGAGTTTCATCATTTGTTATGCGTCGAACATGCTCTTGAATAACCGGGTCAAATTCAGCCAACATTTCAACCAATCCTAAAAAGTTGCCATTGCTATCTTCATACAATTTGGAATTAGTACCACGAAATGCAAGATTATGTTTTGCAAGAAATTTAACAATCAAAAGAATTCTAAGCAAAACTTTTCGCCAATGGTCCTTTTCTTTCTCAAGTTGTTGTCGAGCTACGTTATCAATAGTTTCATTCTTTTGCAACCTAAGGCGCAAATCATACCAAGTGGCCATATTTCGAACATGTTCTGCTCCAATTTCGTGTTCTTTAAGTCTAATGGTAAGATGTATCCAATCACTAAAACCCTCATTAGCCAACTGACCTTTGCCTCGACCCTTTCCGAATATTTTGCAACAAAAACAAAAAATTCTATCGAGCTCCTTAGAATAAACAAGCCAATCTCTATCACACTCCTCTCCATTTGGCAAATTTCTAGTGTATAACTTTGCAGAAAATCTTCTACCTAATTTATCTTTAGGACCCTTTTGGATAGATAAATCTCTCTTAGGACCCTTCTCTACCAAAACATCAATTGCTTTAGGATCAAGGGCACCCCAATTTCTTGCATCAAATATATCAGGTTGCAAAGAAGCATTAGCGTCTATGGCATCGCCATGACTACTACTCTCCTCAGGAACAACGTCTATGTCATCCCCATTAGCATCTATGTCATCGCCATTAGAATTAGAATCTACATCCATGTTCCTATCAACATTATTACCTCCGATGTGATATTCAACATTGGTACTGTCTCCATGGATCTCATCAGTACTAACATCGACACTTTGATTTTTAGAAGGAACATTTGATTGTTTTGCTAAAAATTTATCAAGAGCACCCCTTTGAGATTGAGTAAGTTCTTCAATCTTTTGTTTTTTCTTACGTTTTTCATATCCCGAAGGGTGTTTCCTAATCAGGGCCGTACCTGAGAAAACGGAGGCCCTGTGCAAAACAGAAAAATTGGGCCCTCGACATAACCATTGTGCAAAACAGAAAAATTGGACCCTCGACATAACCATTGACAATTAGAGAAACAAGGTTTTATATTATATTATTATCAGGTTGATGGTACAATTTTTTGGAACAATTACATCTTATCAGAAAATAAACTCAGAGTGAAAACTACTCCAGTACTTCTTGAGAGAAAAACTTTAGCAGAAACGTGACATCCTTCTTGCATTTCTTGAGATAAAATCTTCAATTAGTTCTTCATAAGAAACTTTCTCCAAAATATCATTTTCAATTGCTATCATAGCCAATCCACTAAGTCTTTCTTGTGTCATTGTCGAGCGCAAGTATGATTTCAACAACTTTAGCTTAGAAAAGCTTCTCTCTGCGGATGCAACGGTCACTGGAATAGTTAGCAAAATTCTATATGCAATGGTTGCATTAGGAAAACAATCCATTCGCTTCAAGAAATTCAAAATATCAACAGGTCCCAAAATTTCCTTTGGAATTAAAGTTTGGAGTAACTTTAACTCTACATATAGCTCATTACCATCAATGTCAGATTTATTACCATCAACGTCAGTTTTTTTACCCCTTTTAAGTGTAGTCTCAAGGCAATAGCAAGACGACCTCAACTTTTTATCATCCAACAAACGTAGTGCCTGAGAAGTAAACAAGAAACCAAATATTTTGCAATATGATTTATATTGTTCAAATCTTGTAGTAAGTGAAGCAATAGCTTGATCAACAACCGGTAAAAAATACTTTATCCTGAACGAATCATATGCAGATTGTGTAGCAATTGGCACATCATTAGGGTTCTCATCAAATTGTTTTTTTCTCTTTATTTCACGCTTTTTCCGAAATGTTGCATCTATATCAATTTAAAGTGCAATTTCTTTTGCTATTTCCATGGCACTTGTAAAACCAGTTTCCCTATAACCTTTGAAAAATGTAATCAGCCCCTGCACTTTTTCAATAGCAACATCAATAATCATATCTTTCGACTGTAAGCTCTTGCTAACCAAGTATACCGCAGCCAATATTTCATACCAAATTATTATGGCTACTATAAACTCAAAATCACCAAGATCATTACTTGCTAAAGATTTAGCTTCACTACTGGTTATATCATCTGTATCAGTATCAGCTACTTGGAGTAGAGCCTCTCAGAAATTTGAAACCTGATAGCTTTGACACTATCTATGCGACTCTCCCAACGAGTAGATGACACATACTTGGGAGTTAAGCCTTCTATATTATCTTTCAAAATCTGTCATCTCTTAGTTGATTTAGCAAATATTGTGTAGATACGTTGTATAATTCCAAAAAAGTCCTTAGCCTTACCACAAGACTTGGCCATATCACAGAGAGTTAAATTAAGGCTATGAGATCCACATGCTGTATAAAATGCTCTAGGATTTATATCTAAAAGCCTCTTTTGGACACCTTGATTCTTACCTTTCATGTTTGACCCATTATCATAGCTCTGCCCTCTCACATTATCTATGTCTAGATCAAGTTGCTTTAGTTCATTTTCCAAAACATCAAAAAGTCCTTTCCCAGTGGTATCATTTACATTCAAAAATCCTAAAAAAGATTCAACCATGCAAATAGAACTAGAAGATGCATCAACATATCTAATAATCAAAGACATTTGCTCTTGGTGGCTTGCATCAAGGGTACAATCAAGTATGACCGAGAAATATTTTGCATCTTTTATTTTTTTAATGATTTCTGTTTTAATCGCAGCAGCAAGCAATTGTATTAACTCGTTTTGGATGCCATGACCAAGGTAATGAGTGTGAGTTTCATCATTTGTTATGCGTCGAACATGCTCTTGAATAACCGGGTCAAATTCAGCCAACATTTCAACCAATCCTAAAAAGTTGCCATTGCTATCTTCATACAATTTGGAATTAGTACCACGAAATGCAAGATTATGTTTTGCAAGAAAGTTAACAATCAAAAGAATTCTAAGCAAAACTTTTCGCCAATGGTCCTTTTCTTTCTCAAGTTGTTGTCGAGCTACGTTATCAATAGTTTCATTCTTTTGCAACCTAAGACGCAAATCATACCAAGTGGCCATATTTCGAACATGTTCTGCTCCAATTTCGTGTTCTTTAAGTCTAATGGTAAGATGTATCCAATCACTAAAACCCTCATTAGCCAACTGACCTTTGCCTCGACCCTTTCCGAATATTTTGCAACAAAAACAAAAAATTCTATCGAGCTCCTTAGAATAAACAAGCCAATCTCTATCACACTCCTCTCCATTTGGCAAATTTCTAGTGTATAACTTTGCAGAAAATCTTCTACCTAATTTATCTTTAGGACCCTTTTGGATAGATAAATCTCTCTTAGGACCCTTCTCTACCAAAACATCAATTGCTTTAGGATCAAGGGCACCCCAATTTCTTGCATCAAATATATCAGGTTGCAAAGAAGCATTAGCGTCTATGGCATCGCCATGACTACTACTCTCCTCAGGAACAACGTCTATGTCATCCCCATTAGCATCTATGTCATCGCCATTAGAATTAGAATCTACATCCATGTTCCTATCAACATTATTACCTCCGATGTGATATTCAACATTGGTACTGTCTCCATGGATCTCATCAGTACTAACATCGACACTTTGATTTTTAGAAGGAACATTTGATTGTTTTGCTAAAAATTTATCAAGAGCACCCCTTTGAGATTGAGTAAGTTCTTCAATCTTTTGTTTTTTCTTACGATTTTCATATCCCGAAGGGTGTTTCCTAAATTCGCTGGTTCCATCAAGAAGATATTGCTCCTCCTGACGCAGATCCAAGTCCTGCATAGCTGTATGGCACCAATCATATCCCAAAGATACACCGTACGGTCAGTACGCACGATCGAATCCTGTACGTTCGTACACCTGCGCGTTCGTTGTCTGATGGACTTCTAGAGCACTGTTTGATTCGTGTGTGTCTTCACCCCATGATGGGAGTTGGGAAGGAGTACTACTACGGATCTACTGATATATGATGGACGTTGTGCTCGGTTTTCATGGTTCATAGCCCGTCTCTCTGCAATGCGCATGGCTAAGAAGCTTGTCCGGGCCATCATTGTTTACACAAAACACAAGTAAAATCGCGATTGCGTTAATATCCATTTTAGATTACATTGGGCTACTCCCTAGGCTTTGACTTCACGATGCTAAACAAAGCATCCCCAAATCAAACGGCACAACTTACTACCTAACACTTAAATCCTTATCCTGCCTCTTACTCCTTATTATCTGAACCCCTGTTTTAGCTCTCTATAAAAATTGCTCACTTTTCAAAACCCTTGTATGCACTGTATTTCATCAATCATACGGATGATTCAAGCTCAACATACAGAACAAATTAATAATATACATACAAATAGTTCGTCCGTGGGCAGCGAGTAGGGGGCAAGGGTGGTGGCGCCGGCGACGAGTTTGGGCGGGAAAGCGGGAGAGAGACGGGGGAAATTTTACTCGACGCTGGTTGGGACCGAGTATATTTGAGAGAGGGAGGGGGGTGTTTTTAGGGGCGGCTCTTGTATTTGTACTCCCTAAACGGAAAGAGGTTCTGCTAGTTGCGGTTTAGAGAAAAAACCTGGAATTTTACATTCGAGGGTTCGGCTAGAAAATGTCTTTGGCTCTCGAGTTCTAGTGCTCCCTATATTTAAAAAAAATCGAAAAACATAATTACAAGTTTCAAATATTCTAATAAATATTTCCGGGCATTGTCAATATTGTGTCCTACAAGTATGCAATTTGTATTGTCCGCTACACAAAGATGACAAAATCTGATAAAGTTCGGAGATTTGAAACCATGTTTACTCAGATCCACACTTTTGTTATTTTTGTGTAGCTCATAATACAAAGTATTTAAAATTGTTATTTTACATGTTCGTGGATACATCATCTGCTACATCCAGAAATTTTTCCATATTTTTTTTGGATCTCAGAAACATATTTTCGATTTTTCTACAACATGATCATTGGTGGCCATCTGCACCAAGTCTACAGTCCCGTCAGTATGGATCCCCGTGCTTACGATCTCGTCTACGATCGAGGACGCAAGCATCGGGTTGCATCGGCGATCAAATGCAGAGGATACATAAAGAGATTTGCCTCGGAAACGCCGTGGACCGATCGCCAGAAGCAGCATAAGCCAGCGGTGTCATTTTCATGGCCATAGGATTCTCCTCTGGAGCCTCGTCACTCCGAGTTCGATTGGCGGTAGTGTCACTTCGCCCAGATATGCATTCATGGTTTTGGTTCGTCGCGCTTCGGTACGGCCCAGGCGCATGCCGGCATGCGGCGTCCTCGCGAGCATGCTGCGCGCCGCTGGCGCCATCATCTTGATCTCGTACTCGCCACTCGGCAATGTGGTCGAAGAAGGCGCGCTGTGAATCTCCTGAGGTCGCTGTTCCGAAGGAAGAAATCTCTCGAGGTCTAGGGTCTGACCCGCCGGCCGCGCGCGTACTTGATCGATCAAACGACGGAGCGAGTTATCAGCTTGGGTTGGGTGCGTCAGCACCCATCCTCTGTTCCAAAAAAAAAAGAGTTATCAGCTTGGGTGGCTGACAAGACATGGCGCGATCGATAAGCAGATCCTCGCTCTGCTTTGCGGCCGTCTGTGGCCTTGTGAAGAACTGTTCACAGAAGAAGACAGTCTAATACAGTAGTCCGAATCAGACCAATATATGTGGCAAGCTTTTCTCGGCCTAGGTCCAAGATCAAACACTCAGTGTCGGTCAGATTCAGTTTTGATTGGAGTCTTGTCAATAAGTACGTGGTGCATCAGTGGTATGCGAACAAAATAGTCGACAGTATGCAAGAGTGGAGATTACAGATGAACACAAACTAGCACTCGTAGCACCTTTTCGTTTCAGCTCGTTCAGAAAAGAACATGAAGGCAGCCATCCGTGTGCTTTTTTTTTTTTTGAGGATCGACCGAAGCTTTCTATTTTTGCAGAATAATGTTCGTAGGGATACAAACAAATTCAGGGAGGGGGGTCAGCTAGGCACACAATGGCACAAGCCATCGTTCTGCTGATCGTATGGGCTATTACAGGCCAGAGTATCTTTCTTTTTTTTTGACCTGGGCCAGAGTATCTTTAACAAAGCAGGCAGGGAAGCCTTTCACTTCTTCTTGCGGGAGCTAAGAGCTCCCCGCGTACGCTTTCTCCTTCTTGGACCCGGCCCAGCAGCTGGCTAATACGCATGGCTAATTAAGATTGTCAGGGGCGTCATCATTTACACAAAACACAAGTAAAACCGATTGAAATGGTGATTTTAGATTATTACAGCTGGGCTATACACCCTAGGCTTTGACTTGATAATGCTAAACAAAGCATCCCCAGATCGGGGCTGTCGACCGCGAGATCAAAAGGCCCCTGCTAAGGATTTTTAGCACAGTCACATCAGCATCTATCCCCGTGATTACATGTATAGTAGATCTCGTCTGTGATCGAGAAATGCAAGCATCGGATTGCACCTATCGGCGCTCTATCCGGCGAACTCATTGATTGCCTGCTTTTCCACTAGATTTTCCTCGGAAACGCCATGCATGGGCCGATCGATCGCCAGAAGCACCATACTATATGCGAGCATGATGCGGTGTAGTTTTCATGGCCATACGATTCTCCTCTCCATCCTCAGTCCGAGTTCCAGGGAAAGAAGCATGATGCGTTCACGTCGCCCAGATATGCATATGCTGAGATTATTATTTTTCAGTCCATGCTACATTAAAAAAAATTTACAGATCTAGGTGTGTGAATAGTGCACCTTCAAATCATGTTGGATTTCCTCTAAAACAAAATTTGTCAGATTTTGCCATTTTTGTGTAGCCTATAATACACTGTATTTTAGATAGAGATAATTACACATTTGAAATACGGGAACTGTATTTGGCACATGGGCACCAGTGTTCCGGTTTTTTTTGTTAAATAAAATTTGTGTAATTTGGTCTTCAAACTTCTTAAAAATAAATATATAACTAGATACGTACATCTATAATTTACAACTGCAATTTTGTGTGGTCTACATAAGAAGACAAAATTTTAAAAAATAATACGTATTCCTAGTCTTATTTACTATCAGAAATTTGGTTTTTCGTAGCCTAAAATAAAATGATTTTATTGAAATTTTACACAAATATATAAACCATTTACATATATTTTGGAGATTTTTTTCAATATTTTTAAGAACTCGAAGTACTATTTTTTATTTTTTTTGAAAATGAAGGGAGCAAACCAAATCTCTACTCCGTGAAATATACATAATCACTTACATGTACATACCTTTTCAGGATTTTTCAAAACTTTATAATATCATTTTCAAAATTTTAAAATAAAGGGCTTTGGTAAGCTCACGCTCCAAATGCATTGGCTCTGTTGACATTGGTCTATAGACCTTAAGAGTCTTTGCCATGAGAGGAGCCCATGTCATCATCGTTGTGATAAACATAGAGGTTGCATCAAGGAAGCGCATCATGGAGGCAAACTCGACAGCTCGTGTCAATGCTCTGAAGCTTTACCTTAGCTCCCTCAAGTCTGCCAGGGCCTCGCGCATCTTCCTCTCAACATATTGATGTAAGTATAACCCCTTTATCCCTTATGACACTTACTTGTCTTGTATGTACATTGGTCATGTGATGGTTAATGAAAGAGCATGTGGGCCCCCATGTGTGGTTTTGCTAATTAAAGACAATCTTTATTGACTAATATTTGTATTAAGGTGCACTTGTAGGAATTATCCATTGGCATCGTTTGGAGCATGTGTTTGCTTCAACATAGAAGAAATAAAGAAAAAACAATGTCCAAGGGCTTTGGGCCTATAGGAATCTTATAGAAGAAGAAGAATAAAAAAAAGATCAAGAGTGTCTTAAAGAAGACGATGGAGTTTCTTATGTGTATCTTTAAGACATCGTCCAAATAAGGTGCAAGCTCAAGATGCGCCATCTCTAGAAGATCTCATGTTTTAAGCTTGCCATCCTCGGTGATCATGGTTCAATGAAGAAATTTCAAAGAAAAGGTTTCCCATGGTGTATGGGGGAGAAAGTTGCAAGTCTTCATCAAGCGAGTGCAAGCAAGAGCAATCAAGAAAGGTGTTCCATCTTGAGGAGGACAAGACCGTCTACATCGAGCTCAAGTGCAATGCTAAAGGCAAAGATATAATCTTGATAGGTCTTCCCTTTTCCGGTCTCATGCTGTTAGTTGGGAGACCGGATTTAGGATAGATAGTCGTACTATTAAGAGGGGCTCTCAAGTGAGTAACTCGATCATATATTTCGGAGAGAGCTCAAACCTTTTCATACTTATCATCATATTTCTTGGTTGTTATTTGTATATTATCCAATTGAGGTTCTAGAGCTTGTGGTAATATTTATGACAAGTTCTAGTTTATCAAAAACGGATTTTCCTTGTATATCTTATTGTATTTTTGATCTTGCGGGTTTTCCGGCTCCACACCTTGGAAGGTATCTCACATATATAAACTAGATATTTTATCCCTTGGTGGTATCCAATATTTCCATTTTTGGATTCTACTTTTTTGTATCTTTCTAACAAAATTGGTTTCAACCTATTCGGAGTTCCCAAGGTCAAGTTATTGCGCTTTGCGTTTTGGAGGTTTTACTAGTTCGTCTCTTTTAGAGAGTTCAAACATTTAATCTTATGGTTTTATCTCCATGGTTGTATAATTATGTTTATCTACATGATCTTGTGGATCTTGTTGTCCTCTTCGAAATGAGCTCAAGATCATCAAAATTGGAGTCCGGATGCAAACGTTATTGTCGTTTTCGTTCAGGGATGTCCGGTAGTACCGAACCAGAATCCGGTAGTACCGTCCCTTGGTACCAGGTGTTACTGCATAGGGTGCGTTTGGAGACCTAGGAACCCCAAAGAATGTCCGTTAGTGTCGGGAAAGTCTGGTAGTACCGGTAAAAAGTCCGATAGTACCAGAAATTGCGTTTTTGGCTGTAACGTTGGATTTTGGGGGGACCTATTTAAGGGTCCTTCTTCCCCAATGGTTTCCCAACTCTTTTTACAAGTTTTCTCCTCCATTGTTGACCTCCTAAGCTTTCTATATCTCAATCCCTTCAATGATTCTTGCATCTTCTTGAGGGAAAAGAGAGAGGAGATCTAGATCTCCATTTTCACCAATCAATCTCTCCTCTAAGTGAGGGGAACCCATTGGATCTAGATCTTATAGTCTTTTGTGGATTTTATATTGTGTTCTTCCTCTCTCATCCCCCAATAGCTTTTATAGATTTGGTGGAATTTGAGAGTGAAGGACTTTCCATTGCATTAGGTGCATCGGTTTAAGTTCTCCTCGGAGGATTTGGTTGGTGAAATCAAGAAGCTTGTTACTCTTGGGTTCTTGGAACCCTAGTTGGTTGTGTGGCCTTTGTGGTGAGTTCTTGGAGCATCCAATTAAGTTGTGGAGCTCACCCCAAGTTAGTGACCTTGGTGGTGATTATTGGGAGCCTCCAATTAAGTTGTGGAGATTGCCTCAATCTTGTATGGATTTGGTGACCGCCCTCAAGTGTCCCATAGTGGATCGTGTGCTTGCTGTGTGGCGGGTGCTTGGGAGAATAGGGTGAGGCCTCTTGTGGCGTTGGTGGTCTTAGTACCCTAAAACATCGTCGTCTCTGCATGCCTCGGTTATCTCTATACCAGAGCCCTTTACTTATGAACTTTACATTGTGATAGCCTTCGTGCTTGAAGTAATCTCTTGCTATCACCTTGTTTATTTTCTTGCTTAGCATAAGTTGTTGGTGCACATAGATGAACCATAGCATATATAGGTTTTGTGCTTGACAAAATAAACGCTATTTTTATTCCTCCTTTGTTAAGCCCATCTCGTAAAAGTTTTTAACCACCTATTCAACCCCCCTCTAGGCGGAATCCATGATCTTTCAATTGGTATCAGAGCGAGGTCTCTTGCTTTTAGGCTTCACCGCCTTGAGAGTAAAGATGTCGACTAGGGGATTAGTGCACGATACCTTTTATATATTCGATGGCACAAATTATGATGATTGGAAATGTCGCATGCTTGATTTTTTTCTGGGGCATTCACCCAAATATTGAGATAATTCTATATATGGGTTTTTTCTTCTCCTATGGATTCCCAAAACGAATCTTTAGAGGAGAAGATGAAGTCTTATATAGCTGCTCAAGCTTCTAAAATTCTTTTACTTGTTGTGAGCAATGTAGTTATTTCTTCAATCATGCCTTATCGGAGTGCTCATGAGATATGGACAAAGCTTCAAGATAAATATAGTGAGCCCAACATCATTAAGGATGATTGTTTTCCCTCCACCTCCGGCCGTGATGATTTCTCATCTTCCCCCACTTCACCAACATGTGTTTTTTCACGAGGTAATGATATGGTCAGTGGTGATAGAAATTGCAATGTGGATAGTGAGCTTACCATGGGTAATCCATCATCTCTTTCTAGTTGTAATGTTATATCTTTGGACCTTAACACTTCTAGCATTCAAAACTCCTTACATGCTTGTGTTGATAGTCCTTGCATATCATGTAGAAATGGCTTGAATAAATCTTATGATGGTATGCTTGTGTTGTCGTGTTGCCATGATAAAAAAATATTTCCTCTAGTGCTTGTGTTGCTAACCATGTAGAGGAAACCAAATTTTCCATGGGCCAAGACAAGGTTTTGAATGGAGATACAAGTACAATCTCATCATCACCCTCTCCCGGTTCTCTCATATGCCTTATGGCTAAGGGAACAAAGGTAACCTCATTGGATCCCATCGTATCTCATGATGATGATGATGATAATGAGGTTGATGATGATCATCTTGTTGAGTATGATATTACCTATATTCAAGAGATGGGAGAGATTTTATTTCCCGCTCTTCATAAAAATAAAATTTTCTGGTCCAACTTTGTTGAAATTATGACTTGTGTTATTTAGGGCAAGAAACTTATTGAGGAGCAATAAAATATCATTTTTAAAAAGAATGAACATGAGCATTAGTATTCTAATGAGATTGATTATCTAAAGATCTCCCATTAAGAAGAACAAACCACCAAGAAATCTCTTGAGGAGACTTTTACTCTAGAATTATCTAGAGTAAAGGAAAACCGTGATAGAGAACTTGAGGTGGCAAATGTCTTCAAAACTAAAAATTATGAACTTGTCGTTGCCCATGCTAAACTTTTTGAGGATTTTAAGCACCTCAAAAATGGCTCTCGGGTCATTAAGAGTGATCTCATCAAACTCATTGAGTCGCACGAGCAACTTAAAGCTCCATATTCAAAAAAATCTCGCCAAGTTGCCCTCACCTCTTGCAATTAATAATGATGCTTGTGCTAATAATTCTATTTATGTGAAGCATCTATTTTGAAGGAGAATGTTGAGCTAAAGGCTCAACTTGCTTTGCTAACTAGCAACTGTGGGAAGTTGGAAGAAAATCATGTTAAGCTTTCAATCTCGCATGGGGATCTTCTAGTCTCCCATGGTAGGCTAAAGTTGGCTCATGAGGCTATTGTGTCAAAGGTAACATCTAACGAGCCTCATGTGGGCATTAGCACTATATCCTCTCCAAATGTCATATTGCCATGTGCTAGTTCTTATAATTCATCCACTCATGACATTTCTACATCTTGTGATGAATTACATTCTGTGCCTTGTTTCTCTAACAATGTAGTATATAATTTCTCTAGTTATTTTGTTGACACTAACCATGTATAGGAAATCAAAGAGCTCAAGACTCAAGTCACTTCTTTGAAGAATGACTTGAAAAGGGGTCATAAAGGGAAGGCCACACTCAAACACATCTCGAGTATGCAAAAATCCCCCAATGACAAGAGTGGACTTGGATTCAACTCCAATATCAAGAACAAATCCACTATCAAGTTTAAGCACAAGGGCAACAAGAATAATGGCCAAGATCAAGTCAAGAATCCATCCAACATTGTTTTCTTCAAGTGCAAGGAAGAAGGGCATCATGTTAAGTCTTGCCCATTGAAGAATAAGCCCATTAGCAAGAATCAATAAGGGAAGCGGTCTCAAACTCTACCTCTTGTTAGAGATGGGCCTTCTCCCAAGAAGACTCAAGCTCTTCCTCAAGTTGTTGCTTCACCCAAAAATAAAGATGGCAAGAGAAGAACTTGCTACATTTGCCGTGAAAAAGGGCACATTTCTTCCTCATGCACCATTGGTATCTCCTTATACCATTCGCGAGCTTTACCAGATAAAGATAAATACAGTAGCTTCCTTATCACTTCATTCTCATGAATACCTGCAAGTCTAAATAGGGAACATAGTTCTTCAATTTCATATAAATGCCCCAAAGTAGTTTGGCTTCCATCACCTGCAAAAGTTAATTACCTAGCTCTATGGACAATACCAATAGGGATTTGATATTCAACTTTGGGTTCAGTAGGCTTCTCAACCTTATCTTTATCCTTATCATTAAGGTACTAAAATAAGGTGAGTTCCAGTCCTTTATAGTTTGAGAAATCCATTGAAAGTGCAATGGACGTCGCCTAGAGGGGGGTGAATAGGATTTTAAAAATACTACGGTTTAGGCTCTAATAAATGCGGAATAAAAACTAACGTTTAATTTATAGAGAACAAAACCTAACCACTAGGTTCACCTATGTGCACCAACAAACTATGCTAAGCAATACAAGCAACAAGGTGATAGCAAGATATAAATACTTCAAGCACGATGGCTATCACAAAGTAAAGTACATAAGTAAAGGGCTCAGTTTAGAGATAACTGATGGACGCGGAGATGAAGATTTGTTTCCCAAAGTTCCCTTCCAAAGAAGCTACGTCTCTGTTGGAGAGGTGCGATGGCGCAATGCTCTCTGAACGCCACAAATGGCTCACCTCGAGGTGTGGTGGCTCGATGCTCACCTAACGCCACACAAGTCACCCCAGATGCGGAAGCACGCAACTCACCGACGCCACAAAAGGCTCACCCTATTCTCTTGAGTGTGCACCACAAAAGGCGGGCACTCGCTCCACTATGGGACTCTTGAGGGTGGTCACCGAACCCGTACAAGATTGGGGCTATCTCCACAACTCAATTGGAGGCTCCCAACAACAAAGCCACAAAAAGGCTACAATGCCACAAAAGGCCAACAAAGCCACAAAAGGCTACAAGACCACAAAAGGTCAACAAGACCACAAAAGGTCATCAACCCAACCACACAACCGTCTAGGGTTCCAAGAACCCAAGAGAAACAAGCCCACAATCTTGAACTCACCGAATCTCCGAGGAGAACTCAAACCTATGCACAAAATGCAATGACAAGTCCTTCTCTCCCAAATTCCAACAAAGCCACAAAAGCTATTGGGGAAATAAGGGAGGAAGAACACAAGAGGAGAACACAAAACTCTCCAAGATCTAGATCCCAATGATTCCTTCACAAAGAAGGGATTTGACTTGGGGGGATTGTAGATCTAGATATCCTCTCACTTTTCCTTCAAAAAGATGTAAGAATCATGGGAGGGAGAGGAAGTAAGAAATCTCAAATAGGTCAACAATGGTGGGCAAAAACAAGCTCAGAAGATGGGGAACCGTTGGGTAAGAAGCCCCCTTAAATAGGACAAGGAAAAACTGATCGTTTGGGCCAGATTCACGCACCACCGGAACTTTAGGCCCCCCACCGAAACTTCCGGCAAATCGGAACACAAAAACAGATGAATACAGTACGTCACCGGAACTTGGGTCGGAATTTGGATCGGAACTTCCGGTCAAGCAAAAACGCTGGACATCATTGCACGAAAACTTCAATAACTTTTGATTCCGGACTCCGTTTTTGATGATCTTGGGCTCGTTTTGAAAATAACAAAAAGCTCTACGAGATTATGCAAAGAAACATCATAGTACAACATGGAAGGATAAAACCAAATGGAGAAAGGTAAGACCTCTCTAGAAGCGATGAACCAGTAAAACCCCCAAAACCCAAAACATAAGAAGTTGAGCGTGGAAACTCCGATTGGGATAAAACCAATTTTGTTGGAAAGATCAAATCAAGTAGAATACAAAAAGGTGAAATATTGGATACCACCAAGGGAGACAATATCAATTATATATATGTGAGATATATCCTAAGGTGTGGAGCCGGAAAAATCCGTACGATCAAAAACCGCAATAAGATATGCAAGTGAAATCCTTATTTGATGAACTAGAGCTTGTTATGAAGATGAAAACAAGCTCTTGATCCTCTCATGGACAAGAACCAAATAACAACCAAGAAATATGATGCTATGCATGCAAAGGTTTGAGCTCTCTCTGAAATATGCGATTGAGACACCCGCTTGAGAACCCCTCTTGATAGTATGGCTATCTATCCTAAACCCGGTCTCCCAACTAACAACACGAGAACGGTAAAAGAGAAGCCCTATAAAGATCATACCTTTGCCTTGAGCATTCTACTTGAACTTGATGTAGACTGTCTTGTTCTTCTAAAGTGGGAACATCTTTCTTGTTTGCTCTTGCTCGATGAAGCCTTGCAAATTGCTCCCCCATAATCCACGGGGAAACCTCTTCTTTGAGCTTGTCTTCATCACCCCATGATCATGAGGATGGAAAGCTTCAAGCATGAGATCTTCTAGAGATGGAGCATCTTGAGTTTTCCCTTCTTCATCCCTTCTTGAGGTTGATCCATCTTGATGCAACTCTTGGCACTTGTCTTGATCAACCTTCAAGCTCCTTCTTTCTTCATGATTCCAATGGCACAAAGCCCTTGGACATTTATTCATCTTTCAACCTTGAGACCAACACATGGCCCAAACGATGCCAATGGACAAAACTACAAATGAAACTAAATTTACACATTATTCCATAGAGATTGTCATTAATTACCAAAACCACACATGGGGGCATACATGCCCTTTCAATCTTCCCCGTTTTGGTAATTGATGACAATCCCTTAGCGAGGGTTTAAATATGACAATTAATTACCAAAGCGGTTGCCCCAAAATAAAATACTACACAAGTATGTGATGTTGGTACAACCACAATATATAGAGCAAACTCTCCCACAATCTATGAATGTGTGATGAACTAGAATTTCATTGCATAGATTGCCAACCGTTACCGTTGGTTGAGTTTCCTCTATATATTCAATATTCAAAGCAACCACAAATATGCAAGAGCATGAGAGGCAAATGCTTAAGAACACACCCAAAGAAAATGTCAACTTACCTTAAACCCTCCAAAACTTCTCCCCCATTGCCATCGATTGCCAAAATGGGTGGAAAGTTCTAGACGACCAATATAGTGGGGATTCCTCCAAATGTGTGCATATGCACAAGTCAAATGATGAGTACTTGGGAGGAAGTAAAACTATATTAAGGACCCAAAGATTGAAAAAAGGAAAATAAAAAGAAATAAACTTCAACAAATGAAGCGAGAAACCAAAAGATCCAAAAGAACCAATTGAAAAACCAACAAATGATATCAAAAGGAAACAACAACAAAAATGAGTGTTTAAATAAAAAATAGAGAAGCTCCCCAAACTTTGTGAAAATTTTATAATACTTGTATTTGAATACAATATGCACAAATATGGAATACTCGCTCCCCCATAAGCATTTAAACCACAAGAAATGAGAAAGAAGAAAATTGTGCACTATTAAATGAATTAGAGAAGCTCCCAAAGATTGTGCACCAATTATATTAATTGTATTTGGAAACAAAGTGCACAACCATGGACTCCTCACTCCTCCAAACTCATCTAACAATGCACTCAAAGGTCAATAAATTTGGAAGCCACCGAAGAATCATAAAGAAATAAGAGGTGGTTTCCAAGAAATGCAAAAACAACCAAAGGATGATCTTCTCTTGTGTGTGTATATTTCTAGGTGGAAAATATCACAAAGACAAATGTCCACAAAGAAATATGCACAAACAAAATAGATACACAAGAAATCATATAAAGGCAAAACAGAAGTCATAGAATATACCAATAAGATGTTTTGCTTGAAAGCATGCCCAAGGGCTCAAATATATCTTATTGTACATCGATGAGCTTCAAACACCAACAAACTCCATACAATACTACTATTACCAAGGAAAGAAGGGATAGAAGGAATATATGGAGAAAGGCAACAAGTATCACAAAAATAGAAATCAACTTTGTAAAAATACTCACTATTGCACATGAGAGATATTGAGGAAACGATATGCAACAAAATTGCTAGATTGACATATTTGAGATTGGTGAATCATGAGCATGATTTAGTATAGTCCCCATTGTATGCACTCATCTCAACATACACACATTTTCATTAGAGAGAACTTCTTCAAAGCCAAAGCAAGAAATCCAACATATGCAAGTACGCAAATTCATGCCAACAAGCAACCTACAAAAGGTTGGGAACAAGATATGTATGCATGAGAGAGAGATACTTGTTACCGAGATATAATTTGTAGGATGAATAAGATATGAATACGTTGATCATCCTAGCTTGCATCCAATTGACATGTAGATGTCACTTCTTACTTGTTCAAGATACAAGTACCCAATATATATCCCCAATGTACCTAAAACACAATTAAGTACACTACGGTCCCTAAACAAATTGGGTCCAAAGTACTTAGAGCAACTACAATACATAGGATAATCTCCACACAAATATGTGCATATTGATATGAAATTGAATTTCATGTACATCTTAGCCCATTAGGATTTGGTGGAGTTTCCCCTATGTATTGGATCAAGGAAAGCAAGCATGCCATAATATATACATGAAGTAAATATGCATGCATAAGACTTTCAAGGACCGAAAGGAGATACAATTTGAAAAAAAACACCAACTAAACCAATAAGACGCACACAAAAGTGTGACTCGACAAAAGGTGTCCAAATTGTATCAAAGAGCTAAATCAACACATGAAATAACACAAGTTCAACAAATTAACTCTAAAGATCAAAAGAGATAAAAGATAGACAAAAATACCAATGCTCAAGGATTATCTCATCCTAAAAGATCAAAACAAGTGACAAAGAATGAGATAAAACCAACTCCTAAAGAGAGCAAGGTTCCAACAACCAAAACAAACTCCTTTCACACTTTTCATGATTGCACACAAAGTACCAATCACAAAAGGATCGAGCTTCCAAGCACAAAAAATGGATCAAATCAAGAAGCAAAAAAATGTTTTAGATAACATAGGAGAGCTCCCCCATAAATAGAGCATTATATATAATTTTTCCTTTGAATGCAAAATGCCCACAAATGAGATCATCACTACTACCTACACTAAATAAAACACAAGGGGATACCAATAAAATAAAAATATCCACAAGAGGCAAGGAAAGCTTGTGTCACATCCCAAGATTTTCCAAATCTTGTTATGTGAAAAATAAATGAATAAAATAAAACTTTGTTGATTTTCAGGGTGAAAAGAAACTTTTTGATTCCAATTGGAAACTTTCAAAACCTATTTGGATCAAATAAAATCCTAAAGGAATTTAAAAAGATAAATAAACAATAAACTTAAAAATATTTAAAATTACTATTTTTGGATCTTTTAATAAAAGATTTGGTTTTAAAAAGAAAAGGGTAGATTTATAAATAAGGATTATTTATAGAGCCAAATTAAACCTTGGCCAAGCTTTTGAAATAAAATATTTTGTTTTGATTAAAAGAGTAAAGGTTTATTTAAATAAAATAATGAGTGTTTATTAATAAACCAAATTTATTAAAGTAAAGGCTTTCCTCATTTTAAATAAACCCTAAAACTTGTTATTTTATTTTAAACAAGTTTTCCAAGTATATTATTTTCAAATAAAACCTACTGATTTGGTTTTGATAATATTTAGATTTCAAAAGGAGATTTTAAATAAAACAAATCCAATTTTAATGATTAAGATCTATTTTATTTAATTATTAAATAGATCTTAAAAAGAATAAAATTATTATTTTATTATGGACTTTGGTTTTGTGTTGTTAAACAGAACTAAAACTCAATGCAAAGTTTGATGAAAGTTTGAATTGATTTGAGTGTTTGAATTGTTGTTTGAAAAACAAAACAGAAAATCAATTAGAAAAAGAAAAAGACATTCAGAACAAAA
Source organism: Avena sativa (assembly GCA_916181665.1). Classification (NCBI taxonomy): domain Eukaryota; kingdom Viridiplantae; phylum Streptophyta; class Magnoliopsida; order Poales; family Poaceae; genus Avena; species Avena sativa. The sequence goes on from OV702296.1 coordinate 296,705,414, forward strand.
AAAATTGAATCTGGTCGACCCAACCCAGCAGCCCACTAAGCCCAGCAGGATCCCACCCGGCATATTCCTCAGCGAATCGTTTTTCCACCGAAAGACCCACCCGCAGAGCCAATGACTGGTGGACCCAACTCCCCTCTCCTCTCTCTCACTAACCAGCCGACCCCACCCCCTCCTATTCATCGTCTTCACCCGCGCGCAAACATCGCCGGCGGTTTCTGCCGATTAAAGCTCGCGTCAATACTCGTTACTGCCGCGTTGATTCAGTCCAGCAACCATGATGTATTAAATGCCATGCTCCTCTCTCCCTTCCCCCAAACCAGAACCACCAGAGAGCCACCAGGCTGCTCGAATCGTCTCCAAACCGCCACTGACTCCGACGAGGTCTGGTGCAAATTCCGGCCGTGTCCTTCCACCCCTCGCCTCCTTGACCACACTCACATACTCTCCTAGCCCTGGCGCTTCTCCCGGCGCTTTCCATTCACCCGCGGGCACCCCAGAACGTCGGCAACAACAACAACCGCCGCCGCCACCGTCTGGTTCTTCTCCGACGACCTCCCTCTAGTAAACCAGACCACCCCGCGCCTTTTCCTTCACGCACACACCATCGCCGTGTCTTTGCGCGTCTAACCACACCTTCCTTTCTCTCTGGCGTGACCCATAGCATCGCCTTCGTCAGCATCCGGGAACACCCGACGCCAGAAGCTCCTCCGACGAGCAATCACCGTCGCCCCCGTGCACCTCCTGCTCTCCTACGACCATGTTGAGCACCAGAATACCACGGCGGACCCGGTGAGCATATCCGTTCCCTCCCTAGCTTCCTGTAGCGCCGGCGCCGCCACCGTCTGGCCGCTCCGCCGCCAGTAGCCACCGCAGCTCCGCCCATCTATGGCTGGCACGCTGTACACCATAGGATGAAAATCCAAGCGCCACGATAGAACAGGATCGAAGGGGTATCGAACGATCTGTGCCATGCGATCAAGTTGGATCCTACGGTCTATGTCTATCGATCCGAACGAAACGTTTTTGACCAATAGGATTGCACCACGTGGCCTATAGTTGATTTAAAAGACAGAAAACTTTCTATTAGATGTCCATTTTGTAAATTCCATAACTTTAGTTCCACACGTCCAATTTTTGCAAACTTTATATCAATGGAATCAGTGGAACAAGCCCTAGCCAACCATGCCATTTGTTTAGTAAAAAGTTTCTGTTAAATGGTTTGTTTTTGCAGAAACATTTGTATGCTTGTTAAGGATGTAAAAATTGTTCTAAAATGTTTTTGGGGATAAAATCTTTGGAAATTGGTGTGTTTTGAACCTACTGACCATAGGAAACACTTTGTGGTTTCAAAATTTTATTTGGTGAAGTTTAGGATGGATTAATTGATTTAGCCCTTTTCTAGCCAATTAAAAATAATGGTTTTGTTATGAAAATGTTTTTGGAGTAAAAACTTTGGGAAAATGATTTGAATCAAACCTACTGACCCTAAACACCAAGTCTTGAGAATTAGCAACTTATTTGGTGAAAGACATAAAGTTTTGATTTGATAAAAACATTTTCCACCACATAAAATGATGAATGGATTTAAAAATAGTTTATGAATAAAGCTCTTTTGCAAATGACTTTGCCACTTTATAAAATGACCATTAGGTGTTTTAAAATGTTTATGACCCATTAGGAACCACTTTTTCAAATAAAACAATCCTTGGTATGCTTGCATGCATTATCTTGTTTATATGATTTTATGTGTTGTTTTGTTTGATTGGTAGTTTGAGATTGTGCCTTGCTTGATTGATTTGTAGTGACTTGAAGAGTGTGATTGTTGCAAGGACAAGGAGTGAACCTATACTCTACCAAAAAGGCAAGTGATGCTTCATACTTTTGTCCCATTACTTTCACTATGCATTAGTGATCTTTTCTAAGTAAAACTTGCATGGAATTTTGCTAAGTATAAACCTTGCTATAGGAAAACCTAGTAGATGAAACCTTAGTGGATCATTTTCTAAGTTAAGATTCCTACTACTATCAAGCTTAGCTTAGCTAATAGAAAACAAGGGTGGAATATATATTCACACTATGGAAAAATTTCTAAGTCTGAGGACTTGTGTTTTTGTTTAATAAAACAACTAAGTTAATGAATCACCTGGGTGGAATGGTAATTGCTTGGTGGATTTTGGTTGAGTGGTTCACAAGGCCCATGTCTATGGTTGACCTTGTGTATCTCACTTGTGGATGGCCACCCAGGAACAAAGAGATTTGAGATGTCAAATGTTGAGAAGCTTCAAGTGCAGCCACTTGGCATTATGGGCTCTGCCTGGATCATATAGGTTGCAAGAACTTAGCCATATGGACAGTTGGTGGTAGAGTTTGATAGGTTGGAGCGCGTCCATTTTGGTCTAAGGGAAGGCTTCTGAAAGATCTTGTCTTGGGAAACCAAGTCTTGTGGGGAAAGTGCACAACCTCTGCAGATGGAAAATCTAAGTACTTAGCCATGTCCCTGGTAAAGGACAATTTGAGCATCAAGACATGGAAGCTATCAAGAATCTCATCATCCAAATTTCTAAGTTAAAAACTTGTGGTTGAACAAGGGTTAAAGGATCTTCAATCTTTGATTGGGATATGCCTTGGGAAAGATTTTGCCAAAGCAAAAACATAGTGTTTCAAATGATAAGGAGAAATCTATTTTGAGCAAAGCAAGCCTAACCTCCACTTAGCCAAATGCATATAGATGATAGGTACCACTATACTACCATAGTATCACTTCCCAATACAATTCAAATGTATTGACCCTTGTGGCTGTAACTTGTTATGTTGCAGGTTTGATTGATATTAGTGAAGTTTAAATGATTAGGATTACAAGTCTACAACCAACATATCTGCCTGTGGCACTTTGAAGATGAAGGACCCCATGCTTATAGATATTTTGATGCAATGTAATGTAATAGCCAAATGAGCTATGTAAGATGTAATAAATTATGTTATTCCTGGTTATAAAGTTGTAATATGACCTTTGTTTCTTGATATTACATCTTAACTGTGGATGCTAGCTATTGATCCAGGGACTAGCATTGCAATCATAGGGAGCAAAAAAGAAAAACATTTTCTTGGCCAAAGATAAGGCAAATAAGAAAAGGCCAAAACGAATATGATCAATGAATTCTACCATATATCAAGTACTAATTGTCCAAGGACAAGAAGTAATAGGGATAATTTTCTCGAGGTAGTTTGCAAGGATATCCAAGATCATATTCACACAAAGAACCATATAACAAGATATAGGAATTAAGCTTGATGCTTCGAAAGAGATTCTTGATAGCAACAAATAGTCACACAATCACTAATGATTAGAGTGACTTGAAGGAAATGGTTCCCATGAGTATATATAGATCCAAATATGAGGAAACACATACCAAGAATCACTCTCACAAATAAGATCCAAAAAAGAGCAACAAAAACATTAAAGCAAATTGGAACTTGTATGAGAAATTGTGCCACATAGGAGCTAGATAATGTTCAATATCAATTCTAAGTGTCACTACCTCAAATGTCCACATTTTCTAGGTTTGTAATATGCACAAAGCATATGACTCCCCCCATAATGTGATAAAACAAGAAATCTCAACAAGAGGCAAAAATATCACAATAGAGGTATTAATGGACATCATGGAATATGAGTTTCTCATGAGAAAGACATACCACATAGAGACTAGATAGACATACAATACTACTAAGTGGTTTTACTCATGTACACACATTTTAGGATTGTTGAATGCCCAAGCATGGCACTCCCCGAAAACATAATAGTCCATTAATCCCTCATAAGAGCCAAATAAGATATCAACTAGAATTAATAAGGGCTCCAAACCAAGAGAAGCAAATACATGGTGTGCCAACGAACATACACAAGTATACTTGACAACTCAAATAATTAAGAGGTAAGCACAACATATACAAACACATGCAAGGTACAAAACCACACATGCACAAGTGAGCAAGTAACTATAAATGTAAAGGAGTTTAGCACAAGTTACCGGAAGGAGGAACATTGGATAGGGAATAGAAGCATGATAACCAATGACTTGACTTTGATAATAATAAAATGATGAAGATCCCTCAATTCTTCATAAGGTAGCCAAGTCACCAATGCCCTCCAACAAAACCTATTGATCAAGTTTTAGCTTGTTGGTCACCAACCAAGTTGGGTCCTAGGAAGTTAGTCACAATAGGCTTGGCCACCCAAATGGTTCTTTTCTTGACACCACTTTGGGCACCAACAAATTTGGCAAACACATTGCCACCCTCATCCTTACGAAGTGAATAAGCATCATCAATCAAGATAGGATGGGATGAGGGGTTACCCATGGTGCATGATGAAGAAAGGTGCCCCTTTGCACGACATAGGTAGAAAGTTCTTCTCTTGCCATTTTTCTTCTTGGGAGGAGCTGCACCATGAAGAAGAGCTTGAGGCTTCTTGGGAAGTGGCCCGTCTTGAGCTTGTGGAGGATCTTGAGGCCGCTTCCCTCGTTTCTTCTCACTAAGAGGCTTCTTATTCAATGGGGAATCCCTCACATGATGCCCTTCTTCCTTGCACTTGAAGCACACAATGTTGGTCAGATTCTTCACTTGTTCTTGGCCCTTCTTCTTGTTGCCCTTGTGCTTCAATGAGTTAGTGGGCTTGTTCTTGATGTTGGAGTTGAATCCAAGCCCACTCTTGTCACTTGGGGGTCGTCGCACACTCAACATGTTCTTGAGTGTGGTCTTCCCTTCATGACACCTTTTCAAGTAATTCTTCAAAGAAGTGACTTGAGCCTTGAGCTCTTTGATTTCCTCTACATGGTTAGTATCAACAACAATACTAGAGGAAGTATATGCTTCATTGTTAGAGCAACAAGGCAAAGAATGCAATTCATCACAATATATAACATGGTTGTGAGTGGATGAATTACAAGGACTAGCACATGGCAACATAACATTTGGAGTAGATGTAGTGCTAATGTCCACATGAGGCCCACTATATGTTACCTTTGACACAATGGCCTCATGAGCTAACCTTAGCCTACCATGGGAGACTAGAAGATCCTCATGCGAGCTTGAGAGCTTGGCATGACTTTCTTCTAATTTCCCATAGTTGCTAGTGTTGGAATTATGCCCTAGAGGCAATAATAAAGATGTTATTATTATAATTCTTGTTCATGATAAAGTTTATATTCCATGCTAGAATTGTATTAAGCGGAAACTTTAATACTTGTGTGGTTTGTGAACAACACCGTGTCCCTAGTACGCCTCTATGGACTAGCTCATTGATTAATGATGGTTAAGGTTTCCTAACCATAGACATGAGTTGTCGATTAATAATGAGATCATATCATTGGGAGAATGATATGATGGACGGACCCAAACTAAGCGGAGCAATTAGATCGTGTCATCGTGTTCATCTTTGCGAAGCTTTTCCTATGTCAAATATTGTATTCCTTAGACCATGAGATAATGCAACTCCCTGGTATCGGATGAAAGCATTGAGGTCATCAAATGTCATCCTATGAGAGGGTGATCATAAAGGTGTCTCTCAGGTGATCGGAAAGTACCTGTTGGGTTGTATGTATCGAGATGGGATTTGTCCCTCCCAAGTCGGAGAGATATATTTCGGGCCCACACTCGGTAATCGATATCAACACCGCTTTCAAGCACGTGGTTAAGGAGTTAATCACAAAGTGATATCGGATTACGGAACGAGTAAAGTACTTGCTGTGAACGAGATTGAACTAGGTATGACGGTACCGATGATCGAATCTCGGGCAAGTAAAATATCGCGCGACGAAGGGAATATATATATGGGATTGATTGAATCCTGGCATCGTGGTTCATCCGATATGATCATTGATGAATGTGTGGGAGTCAATATGGGTTTCCAGACCCCGCTGTTGATTATTGATAGAAGATCATGTCTGCATATTCTCGAACCCGAAGGGTCACACACTTAACGTGTCTCGACGCTAGGATAGATTGGATAATTGGTTTATGAGTTTTTGTTCAGAGTATCGGATGAGATCCAGGACATCACGAGAGGTTCCGGAATGGTCCGGAGAATAAGATTCATATAAGGCAATGCAGTTTTTGGAGTTCGGAATTGTTTCGGGTTATTCGGTATTGTACTGGAAGCTTCTAGAACCTTCCGGAGTGGGACCAACGTGGCCCCACTTGTCGGGAGGGGGCGTGGGCCTACGGGGGAGTGCCCTGGCTGCATTGGTCCAGGGTCACAAGGCCCCATAGGCCCAGCCGGCCAAGCACCTAGGGAAACCCTAGGTGAGCTTCTAGAAGGGGGGAACTTGCCCCCCACTCCTCCCTCCTTGGCCGCCGGCCTAGGGCTTGGGGGAGGGGCAAGGGCCAGCCTCCCACCCCTCTATATAAACAGGTCTGGGGGCGCACCCTCCCCACACCTCCTCCTAAAACCCTAGCCGCCCTGCTGCCCCTCCTCTCTCTCTCCCTCCCGACTGCGCGTAGGCGAAGCCCTGCCGCAGAAACTCTCCACCGCTTGCACCGCGCCGTCGCGTTGTAGATCCAATACATCTCTCCACCCCACTTTCTGGACCGAGGAAGGAGGAGACGTCGAGGTGCCGCACGTGTTCATCTCTCGGAGGCATCGCCACTTGCGGTTTTAGATCGGATCGGATCGCGAGGAGGAGAAGCGAGTACGACTACATCAACCACGTTCCGTCGAACGTTCCACTGTGTGAATCTTCAAGGGTATTAAGATCTCATCAATTCCCCCTCGTTGTTTGCATATCCTAGATTAGATCTTGGCTTTTCCCGTTCGCATCCGTAGAAAATTTTGATTTACTATGCTGCGAAACCCTTCAGTGGTATCAGAGCTAGATCTATGCGTAGATGTGTTTCACGAGTAGAACGCAACATGCTTGTTGTGGGCGTTGATGTTTTCTGTTGTAAGCCTCTTGTTTGTGTACTTCTTATGACGCGGGATAGTGAGATCGAAGCGGTCCAGGCCAAGTTTACGCGACCTCGTTCGCGAGACCGGCTCCGCACTTGAAGTGTGGCTTGTTCCACACATGCGGCTGGTGGATGCTAGTTTCTCTCACTATAGTTGTCATGGGATTTACACCGGAGTTTGGCAACCATAATATCACCGTTGTGGCTTTCCGTAGGTAAGAATCGTTCTTAGCTTGTTACTCCCATAAGCCACGTAAAACATGCAACAACAAAGTAGAGGCGTCTAACTTGTTTTTGCAGGGAGTGTTTCTGTGATATGGTATGGCCCAAGATGTGATGTGTATGTTGTATGCAATGATCATGTTTTGTAATGTTTCATGACTTGCATGTCGATGAGTACACAACCGGCAGGAGCCATATGGTTGTCTTTATAATTGTGTATGACCTATGTGTCAACTTCTTATACGCCATGTAATAGCTTTACTTTATCGCTAAGTAGTTAGCAATAGTTGTAGTTGCTATTTGTGGTGGAGGCAATCATGGTGGAGTGATGGTGATCATTTTGGCACGCACAAGATGGAGATCATTGCATGAAGATTGGCTATACCATGTCACATAAAGTTATATGCATGTGATGTTTATCCTTTTATGTATCTTATTATGCTTAGATCGCGACGGTAGCATTATAAGATGATTCCTCACTTAAAGATCAAGATAAAATTGTGTTCTCCCCATGTATGCACCATTGCGAAAGTTCGTCGTGTTCAAGCATCACGTGATGATCGGGTGCTATAAACTCTACGTTCACATACAACGGGTGCAAGCCAGTTTTTGCACACGCGGAAATACTTGGGTTTGACTTGACGAGCCTAGCATGTACAGACATGGCCTCGGAACACATGAACCGAAAGGTTAAGCATGAGTCATATGAATGATATGATCGACACTTCGTTGTCCACCATTGAAACCACATCTCTTCTCGTGAAGATCGGATTAGGTGTGGTGAATTTGGATCATGTTCACTAAACAACTTGAGGGATGTTGAATTTAGTGGGAGTTCATCTAGTAATTTGACTAAGTTGAACTAGTTATCATGAACATAGTCTAAATTGTACTTGCAAATTTTGTAGATCAAATGGCTAAGTCCAACTTCAACTTCAACGTTTTTGCTGAGAAAGAAAAGCTTAAGAACAATGGGTCTAACTTCACCAACTGGTTCCGCAATCTAAGAATCATTCTCGCTGGCGGACAAAAGGACTATGTCCTTGAGAAAGTGCTAGGTGACGCCCCTGCTGTAGATGCGCCGGCTGATGAGAAAGCTGTTTATCAGTCGCGCAAAGATGCTTATGGTGTGATTAAGAGCACCATGTTGTTTGCTATGGAATCGGACCTTCAAAATCGTTTTGAGGATTTCCCCGGGCCCTTTCAGATTCTTGAGGAACTGAAAACTATGTTTCAGACTCAGGCCCGTTCTGAGAGATATGAGATCTCTGATAAATTCTTTAACTGCAAGATGGAGGAAGGGAGTTCCGTTAGTGAGCACGTCATTAAGATGTCGGGCTACACTCAACGCCTTGAGCAACTGGACTGCAAGATTCCAGAGGAGCTCAAGATTGACAGGGTTCTACAATCACTCCCTCCTAGCTACAAAGGTTTTATAGTTACTCATAATCAGATTGGTTCCACTGATACGATCACCGAGATCTTTGCTAAGCTGAAAGCTGTGAAGGTGGACATCAAGAAGGATAATCATGTGTTGATGGTAAACAAGCCCCCCAGCTTTAAGAAAGGTAAGGGTGCAAAGAAGCCCTTCAAGAAAGGCGGCGGCAAGCGTGTTGCCCCTGCTGAGAAGAAGCTCAAGTCTGGACCTAAGCCGGACACTGAGTGCTTCTATTGCAAGGACAAGGGTCACTGGAAGCACAACTGTCTGAAGTACTTAGCGGACAAGAAGGCTGGCACCATCAAAGGTATATTTGATATACATGTTATTGATGTTTTCCTTACTAGCCCTCGTTGTAGTGCCTGGGTATTTGATACTGGTTCAGTTGCTAATATTTGTAACTCGAAACAGGAGCTACGGAATAGACGGCGGCTGGCGAGGGATGAGGTGACGATGCGCGTTGGCAACAGATTAAGAGTTGATGTGATGGCCGTCGGCATGCTCTCCTTAGTTTTACCTTTGGGATTAGTTTTAAACCTCAATAAATGTTATTATGTGCCTGCGTTGAGCATGAACATCATATATGGATCGTGTTTATTGCAAGACGGTTATTCATTTAAATCTGAGAATAATGGTTGTTCTATTTATATGAGTAACATCTTTTATGGTCATGCACCTGCTGTGAATGGTTTATTTCTTGATGGGGATATGCCTACCGGGGTATACCCAGCAGGACGTTTCCGACTGGCCCAAGAACTGGCGAGTGGGCCTGCAAGACGGCGACTGGATCGAGCCCTGGCGTGCATCCAAGCGACTGGAGGCTGAAGGCCTAGGAGAGTAGATAGGCCCAGTCGGATTAGGTTAAACGAGTACCGAAGCCTTAACTGATTCGGTTGAGATATGTAAACCCTAGGGGGAGGTGAGTCTATATAAACCTCCCTACAGGGCGTGTAGAGGCATGTTCCATCATACACCCAAGCGACTCGCCGCCTAGCCGCCGAGCTCGCCCATTGTACCTCCACCATAATACAATCTAGCAGGAGTAGGTCTTTACCCTCCGGGGGGCCGAACCTGGGTAAAACCCTGTGTCTCCGCGCTCATCTCGCACCACAGATGGCTGGCCACCCTTGCCCCTCATTCTACTACTCGCTGCCGATTGCAGCATCTGCCGTGACCATTCCCATGACAGTGGCGCCCACCGTGGGGCCTGGCCGGTCTGGCCGGTGTTCTGCGGCAAGATCCAATCTGCCCATCAACGAGTCGGTCGCCACCGGCCGCATGATAGCGATCGGCGAGATGCTCCAGATCTTGCCGAGAAGCTACGTCCCGGCAGCGCGACCCATCACGCACAGCATGATCCTGCCGGTTGGCACGATCAGCCTCTTCGTCGGCCTCACCGACGTCATCGTCTCGGAGGACTCGGCTCGCATCCGCGAGTCGCCGCCACGCGATCGGCTTTCCGAGAGCCAGGTCCGCACGATCCATCGCCTCGCCTCCGAGTACAACTCGGCCCATAGCGACGTGGCCGAAAACTCCGCGGCCGCGGAAGACGCGACCCTCAACAACGACGCCGACTTGGCGACCCCGGCATCACTCGCCGGATCCATCACCGCGGCTTCACCCGCGGGCTCCATCACCTAGGTCTCCAACGTGGGAGACTTCGAGGATCCCTCCATCCTTGGGATCTTCGACTTCGACTCTGGGTCGGAAAACTCCGCCGATCTCCGCGACGGGACCGGTCGTCACGCCGCGACCTACATGGCGACTGGCACCGATCCGCCGCAGGACCCCTTCTCCACCCCGATCCCACCCAACGCCACGGCAACGGAGGTCGAGGAACTCCGCCTGAAGCTAGCGGAGGCAGTACGCAAGGAGCAAGCCGAGCGCGAAAAATTTCGCCTCGAGCAGGTGACGGCACAGGAGCTGTCGCGTTACCACGCGCAGCGAATCAGGACGCGCCTGAACCCTACCGTTCAGGGGCGCGCCCTAAACTTCGACGACGAGAACGACCCGGCCCGCACGGCCGAGTGCGCGATCTGCGAGAACGCGCCACCAGGAGGAAGTGCCGGGCCCCCACCAGGATCGACGGTGATGGGCGCCCCACCTCCACCCAACCGTACACCCCCCAGGGATCAGCCGCGGATAGTCGTCTCCTCACGGGAGCGAGACGCGAACGGCCTTCCACTGTTCTCCACACCGATTTACAACCTCGTGGCGGGCCGGGCAGCGGCTGACAACATCACAGCCACCGGCGACGGTGCCCTACAGATCCAGTATGTCAGGGCCCTGCTCGCGAAGGCCGTTGAGCAGCAAAACGCAGGCGCCGACTCGCAGGGTCGAGTGTACTCGCGTTCTTCGGGAAGCAGAGCGGCCTCAAGCGGCTGCCCACTGGCGGCAAACACCCTCAACTGCCTGCCACCAGAGCAACTGCAGCTCCAACACCGACCCGCGAATGCGGCACTCTCCACAAACAACCCCAGTCCAGCGACCAACTTCGTCGCCGCCAACGGTCAGCCCATCGACGCCCGCACCCACATCATCAACAACCAAAGCTGGCGCGCACGCTAGCCCGACGACCTGCGACACACCCTAACCAATCACCACGACGGCGAGCCGATGGGGTCGCTAAGTCGACTCGGGCCCAGGTGCTTCGGACCAATGATCCGAGGCGATAAGTACCCGGCGAACTTCAAGGCGCCGAAGGAGATAGAAAAGTATGACCCTTCGTACGACCCCTCCGTGTGGCTCGATACATACCTCATGGTGATGGGGATCGCGGGCCACACCGACCTGCTAGCCGCCCGCTACCTCCCCTTGATGATGGAGGGAACGTGCAGGCAGTGGATCAACACCCTCCCCCAGGATAGCATCGACTCCTCGGAGGAGATGCGCGACGCCTTCGTCAGGCACTTCGAGTGCTCCTACACCGGCGCCACCACCATCGAGGACCTAGAGCGATGCGTCCAGGGACCCCGCGAGTCGACCCGTAACTGGGTCCGGCGGTGGCAAGAACTATGGTACAACGCGGTCGGCATCCACCCGGACACCGCGATCCATTGCTTCAAGACCCCATGCCGCTACGAGCCCTTGGTCGCCAAGCTCAAGCGACATTCTCGCACACTCGAAAACATACCGGATCTCCTCGAAATCGCCAAACGATACGCGGAGGAAGATCCAAACCAGGAAATCGACGACGAGTCGGGAGGCCAACACCGCACGAGCGGCAACGACAACGAACGACGGTCCGACCTACGCTACAGCAACACTCGCCTCACTGGCAAGCGCCGTAGTGACGGGCGAGTCAACTTCGTCGCCAATGCCAGGCACGCACAACGCGAGCCCAAGAGCTTTCGCCGCGACGGAGGACAACGCCGCGACGGCGGCAACTACAAGGCCAAGCCAAGGTTCGACCCCGCGGCCCTCCTTAACCAACCCTGTGCGTTTCATAGCAGGGAAGGGAAACCCGCAACGCACACGACCGCCTACTGCCACACTCTTCGGGAGATTGAGAAGGCACGGCGAGCGCGGGAGGACCCCGACAACAACCCGCCAAACGGCGGAAAGTTCGGCAACGTGGCTGGCTCGCTCCATACCTTCACAGGCTTCAACACGAAGCGCGAGAAGAAGGTCATCACCTGCGCCGTCGCCGTCAACATGGTGGCCCAGGTGGACGTTCCACAGTTCCTCAACTGGTCGGAGCAGCCCATCACTTGGAGCCGTCAGGACCACTCGCCACACATCGAGTACCCAGGCCGCGTCGCCCTGGTGGTCAAGCCTAAGGTGGGCGACTACTGGCTCCCCAAGACATTGATGGACGGCGGCAGCTCCATCAACATCCTGTACCTGGATACCTTCAGGCGGCTGCGGCTCCTGCAGTCGATGATAGAGACGACCCACACCATGTTTCACGGCATCGTCCCCAGTCGGAAGGCGAACCCGATCGGTAAGGTCACGCTGCCAGTCACCTTCGGCACGCCAGCAAACTTCCGCACCGAGCGGATCGTCTTTGAGCTGGTACCATTCGACAACCCCTACCACTGCGTCCTGGGGCGCCAGGCGTTCGCCAAGTTCATGGCAGCGCCCCACTACGCGTACAATGCGATGAAGCTCCCCGGGCCGTGCGGCGTCATCACCATCAACGGCGACCCCGACATGGCCGCCGAGTGCGAGGCCAAAGGAGCCGAACTCGTCGACGCCGTCATCGCGGCAGAGGCCAACCACCCCGACGAGCTCGCCAAGTACGCGAGCGGGGTGAACAATGACGACCCTACCATACTCAAGAAGCCCAATGCGGAGGGTGCAAACACCTCAGCCTTAGAGGCAACGACGCACACCTGCACCGTTGAGCTGGTCCCAGGCGACTCCAGCCAGACGGTGACAATCGGAACAGGGATGAGCCCAGCCTAGGAAGGCGCGCTCGTCGAGTTCCTCCGTGAGAATAGGGACATCTTTGCATGGAATCCCTCTGACATGCCTGGTGTCCCTAGGGAACTCGCTGAGCACAAACTAAACGCCGACCCCAAAGTGCGACCCGTCAAGCAGTCGCTGCGGCCCTTCAATGAAGAGCGCCGCCGAGCTATCGCCGAGGAGGTGCAGCGTCTACTCGCTGCAGGCTTCATCCGTCCAATCAAGTACTCCAAGTGGCTGGCAAACCCAGTCCTGGTCGAGAAGAAGAATGGGACCTGGAGGATGTGTATCGACTACACAAACTTAAACAGCGCCTGCCCAAAGGAGCAGTTCGTCCTCCCGCGGATCGACCAAATAATCGACTCCACTGCGGGCTCGGAGTCGCTGTGTTTCCTCGACGCCTACTCTGGGTACAACCAAATCAAAATGGCTGTTGAGGACGAGGAGAAGACGGTGTTCATCACGCCATTCGGAGCCTTCTGCTACACCGCCATGACCTTCGGCCTCAAAAACGCCGGGGCGACCTACCAGCGGTGCATGCAGGAGTGCCTCGCGAGCCAAATTGGCCGCAATATCCACGTTTACATCGACGAAGTGGTCGTGAAATCCGCTCGCCAGGGCGATCTACTCGCTGACCTGGTGGAAACGTTCTCCAACCGACGGAAATACAAGATAAAACTCAACCCAGGCAAATGCACCTTCGGCGTACCAACAGGGCAACTACTGGGGTACGTCGTCTCCAAGCGCGGGATCAAGGCGAACCCCACGAAGATCGACACGATCGCTCGACTCGGCAAACCCGAGTGCCTGCGCGACGTCCAGAAGCTCGCCGGGCGAGTAGCGGATCTCAATCGCTTCATCCCCCGCCTGGGCGAAAAGGCGATGCCCCTATACCGCCTGATGCGCAAAAACCCTACCTTACAGTGGGACAAGGAGGTGGATGACGCACTCCGCGACCTCAAGAAGGTGCTACTCGCAGCACCACTACTCGCTGCCCCTGTCGACAAAGAACCCATGCTGGTTTACGTCGCGGCTTCCGAGCGCGTCGTCAGCGCCGTCATGGTCGTCGAGCGACCGGAGGAAGGAAAGGAGCGCCCGGTACAGCGACCGGTGTACTACATCAGCGAGGTCCTCACCGAGTCGCGCCAGCGATACCCGCAGGACCAGAAACTGGTATACGCGGTCTTCAAAGCACAGCGGCGCCTGCCACACTACTTTCAGGAGCACCCGATCACGATCGTTTCCTCAGCACCGTTGCAGGATATCATCCGCAACCGTGAGGCGACTGGGCGAGTCGCCAAGTGGGCCGTCGAAATCGGCGTCCATAACATCAAATACGAGCCACGAAAAGCGATCAAGTCGCAGGCTCTAGCGGACTTCATCGCCGACTGGGAAGAGGCCCAGCAGCCAGAAAAGCTGCCATACCTCCACTACTAGATCCTGCACTTCGACGGCTCCAAAAACGCGAACGGCGCGGGAGCAGGGATCGTATTGACTTCACCAAAGGGCGACAAGCTCCGCTACGTCCTCTGCCTCGATTTCACCCCCTACACCAACAACATGGCCGAGTACGAGGCACTACTCCACGGCATGCGAGCAGCCAAGGAGATGAACGTCAACCGCCTACGCTGCTACGGAGACTCCGACCTCATCGCTGGGCAAGTCGCCGGCACTTGCGATGCCGTCTCCCCCACAATGGCGGCGTACCGCCAAGCAGTAGACAAGCTGGGGGGACACTTCGCAGGCTACTCCGTCGAGTGGATCGACAGGCGGAAGAACAAGGAGGCCGACGCACTCTCTCGCATCGGGTCAGCTCGACTCGCCCCACCCGCCGGCGTCTTCCTCGACACGATCACCAAGCCATCAGTCTCTCCCCCAAGGGATATCGACATCGGAGTCCCGCTGCAGCCAGAAGCCGCCCTAGCCGCACTCATCGCCGAGCCAGACGACTGGACCAGGCCGTACATCGCATACTTGGAGGCCGGCACCTTGCCGGCAGACGAAACAGACGCCCGGATGATCGCACGTCGATGCAAATCCTTCACCATCATCGACGGCGAGCTCCACAAACGCAGCGTGACCGGCGTGTTCCAACACTGCGTCCAGCCCGCCGAAGGACGCAAGATCCTCCATGACATCCACTCCGGCGACTGCGGCCACCACGCCGGCGCCCGCTCCCTGGTCGCCAAGGCTATGCGGCACGGCTTCTACTGGCCCACCGCACACGCTGACGCCGTCGACATTGTCCAGCGGTGCGCCGGGTGCCAGAAGTACGCCAACCAGACACACGTGCCGAGCTCAGCGCTCAAGACAATCCCCATCACATGGCCATTCGCCGTGTGGGGTATGGACATGGTAGGCCCCTTCAAAAAGGCCCCCTCTGGCTTCGCCCACCTACTGGTCGCGGTCGACAAATTCACAAAGTGGGTGGAGGCCAAGCCAGTCCGGAAATGCGACGGGTAGACCGCCACCAAATTCCTACGCGAGCTCATATATCGCTACAGGTTCCCAAACAGCATCATCACGGACAACGACACCAACTTCGCCAAAGGAGCCATGGCCAAATTCTGCGAGGAACACCACATCCGGCTCGACCTGGCGTTAGTCGCCCACCCAGAGTCAAACGGCCAAGCGGAACGGGCCAACCAGAGCATCCTCCACGGCCTGAAGCCACGGCTCCAAGTACCACTCGAGCGCACCGCCGGGTGCTGGGTCGAGGAGCTACCCTCCGTTATCTGGGGCATCCGCACCTCAGTCAACAGGTCGACAGGGTTCACCCCCTTCTTCATGGTGTACGGTGCCAAGGCAGTCATGCCCACCGACCTCGAGCACGACTCGCTGAGGGTCGTGCACTACACGGAGGCTGCGAACGAACTCGCACGACAGGATGGAGTCGACCAACTCGACGAGGCACGCGACCTAGCTCGCTCACGCACCGCCATCTACCAACAAGGACTCCGCCGCTACCACAGCCGGCGGGTGAAAACTCGCACCTTCCAAGAAGGCGACCTGGTGTTGCGCCTCATCCAGGATAAGAAGGGCATGCACAAGCTACCCCCCCCCCCCCGTGGGAGGGACCATTCACCATAGGGCGAGTACTCGGCAACGACGCCTACTACCTCATCGACGTCCACGGGGACGGCAAACTCGACGTCAAGCGACCATGGAATGTAAACCTCCTATGGAAGTTCTACTCCTAGAACTCCACATATGTATCCTCCAGTCGCTATGAAATAAAAATATTGGTTACCGCAAATTACGTCTACTCTCCGTGTCTTGTGCCACTCGCACTCGTAATAATAGCGTCAAGCTAACTGCAGAAGTCAACCTCTGGTACAGCGATCGGCATGGCCAAGTAGTGCGCTACAAGGGCACTGGGGTACCCCGGGTCTTGTAACGTCCATGAAAAATGCCTACCCGGAGCCCCATTGGAGTCGCCTAGCTCGACTGGCTCAACGATCCAAGACAACTACCTTCGCTTCTCACAGCAACCATGATCCTCCGCATCCTCGACATAGCGACTCGAACGGCCAAGTACCACGCTCGGGGACTGACGACCAGTTCATCGTGAGCGGCTAGGAAAAACGCCAAGTATGAGAGCATGCCCAGGACTCGCCATGCGACTGACCCAACGGGCCAGGCAGGAGTGATGCGCTCAAACTAACGCGCCAAGTCCTCACCCACCCTCGAGTCGCGCCTAGAACAACCAAGTACCACGCTCGGGGACTCGGCCACCCGACCTCGTTCGCGCAAGGGAAAACGGTGAAGTACAGAGCACTCATGGGAGTCGCCTCGCGACTGGCTCTCCGAGTTCGGGCGAGTCGACCACAATAACAAAACATTCAAAACCACAAACACATAACACACGAGGTAAACCCCATAAAAAGGGCGGACGCGCTCGGGGACTCGTTCAACCCTCAATCAAAAAACACATGACAAGTCACAAAACAACACGATATCTCATTAATAGCATGTCGCAATCATCACAAAGTACATAGTATGCCCAACGGCAGAACTGCTACTAACGCCCTAGGGCAAACTATTTTCCGCAGGCTTCGACGACGACTCACCAGCACCCTTGCGATTGCGGATGAAGGGAGTGTACGGGTTCGACGAGTACGTCGTCAGCTCACCCGCCATCGCCGCACGGAAGGGTTGCTCGATCTTGAAGTCCCGGTGCTACGGCTCGGGGTCGTTGGGCGCGACGACCGTCTCCTGGTAAGGAAGGAGGTCGCCCATCGCCCAGACGCGTTCGGAGTACACCGCGGCGCGGCCCGTCAACTTGAGCACCTCGGAGATCTCCACCGAGCCAGTCGACGACGGGTAGCCACTTGTCACGTCGTCCAGGTCAAAGTCCTCCGGGAAGTGAGCGAGCCCAAGGCTAAGCGCCGTCGCCGCTCCGTGTCGGAATGCCGATCGCGTCATGAACTCGACGACCGACGGCGCCTTCTCCAAGTACCGCCACACCTCGACGAGGTTGCTGGGAATTACTTCCGTAGGCGACATCTCCTGAAGGTATGCCCGTATGCATGTCGCCGACAACGTCGCTGAATCGACCAGCGTGGCTACACACTGCCGTGCGTCGAATGAGCTCGCCTCTTCCGTGCTATCAAGGATCCGATCTGCGGATAGAAGACAACAGTGAGTACATCAAAAATTACAAAATGCACATGCAACGGGCAGAAGCAGACACACTCACCAATCAAGGGACGGGAGAGATCCATGATGAAGCTCTGAAGAGAAGTGTAGTCATCCTGAAGCCCAGCAACAAGGGCGTCAGAAACCTTACGTTCCTCCACGGCGGCTGTAACGGCGGCCTTGGCTCGCCCATCCGCCGAACTCGCTTCCTCCTTTGCTTCCCTCAGCTCGCGCTCGAGGTCGGCGATCCGTTTCTCAGCCGAGCTCAACGCCGATTGAGCTGCTGCCAATTCACTCGCTGGGACAAGTCCCTGGCGGGCCTCCTCTGCCCTCGCAGCGATCGCTTGGAGCCTTTGTTTGCCTCTTGGATGGCGGACAGTTCCTTCTCCGCGCGGCGTTTCGCAGCAAGCCGCTCGGTTGATTCATGCTATAAACCCTGCACACAATTCGAACGGTTAACATTAGGGGAATCATAAGTGCCCACCCACTGAAATTCAGCGAGTGCGCACTCGGGGACTGGCAACCAAAAAATCCTAAGCGCTCACCCGCTGAAATTCAGCGAGTGCACACTCGGGGACTGGCAACCAAAAAATCCTAAGTGCCCACCCGCTGAAATTCAGCGGGTGCGCACTCGGGGACTGGACACGGAAAATAAAAGCAAGACATTAAAAGAATCAGACCGCTGCAATACAGCGACTTGATCCTCGGGGACTGGACATACCTGGATGGCTGCGCCAAGCATAGCATGAAGCTGTATCGCGTCCACGGATGCGAGGAGAGCCGGCGTGTGCCCGCGACGTTGCTCGACCTCCGTGTCGGCGACCCTAGGTGCTCGACTCGAGGGAGAGGTACCACTCGCTGTAGCCGCTTTGGTCGTGAAGCGCGGGAAGGTCGCGATGGATGCACCAGCACCAAAGGAGGCCGGTTCGGCCACCCCAGGCGAGGGAGCACCTTCTTTGGTCGTCAAGGCCGCCCCCGCCAAGGGCTCACTCGGAGCAACCGCAGTGTCGTCAGACACCGTGACGACCTCGTCGCCCTTAGTTTTCTTGGCACTATCCGCGGGGGCAATGACCTCGTCCGCCTTCCTCTTCCGGGAGGGATCCTCCTCGCTGACGACTGGCGGCACCTTGGCCATGGTTGTATGGCCTATCTTCTTGGTTCCAGTCCTACAAATTGATCACATGAGCAAAGTACTCTGAGTACGAAGAAAAACAAAGACAGGCGAATAAAACTCACTTGGCGACCGGTAGGAACCGCAGCCCCGTGCGAATGCCGTCCGGCTTCTCCAGCTCGGGGCCCAGCCGTCAACTGAGACCCATCTCGAGGACATCACATGCCCAAGACACGGATGGTTTCTTCGTCGTCGAGGCCGCAACTGGGGCTCCCGAAACGTTTTCGGCAGGAGCATCCCTGGGCGGCGAAGCTGTCGCGACCGGAGCGGCCCCCGACCCAGAGACTGGGACGAACGGCGGAGGCATCGCGGCCAGAGGCACCTCGCTCAGGACGGCGGTGATATCAGACGCCGATGTTGCCTGTGGAGCTTCACCCTTGGCCAGGCTGGTGGCGTTGGAGCTGCTTGGCGAATGAGGCGGAGACGCCCGCTTCGCTGGCTTCGTCTTCCTTGTTGGAGGGGCCTTCGCCTCCTTCTTCTTCTCCTTCTTCTCCTTCTTATTTTTCTTTGATGGAGTAGCTTCACGATGCGAGGTATGCTTGGGGAGCTCCTCGTCGTCATCATGACGCTCGAGGCTTTTGCTCGCCTCGAGCTCACGCTGCCGCTGTCCTCGAGTTTTCCAGACCAGCGGGGCAACCTCTTCCTCGGACTCGTCGTCATCGCCACTCCCGTCGCTCTCGACGCCGCCCCTTGCAGGAGGCGAGTCGCTCACCTCCTGGACGGATGAGCTCGAATTCTCCTCGTCCGCCGGCGGAAGCCACCCTTCCACCACTTGAAACAGCTGCAATAAGCACAAGACAATGTCAGTATAACCGCGACAGCATTTAACTGCGACTGCGAATGATAGAAAGACGACTCACCGTTGGGGCTGGATGCTTTGTGGTGTAGGGGGCGACCCCGGCCTTTGCGTCGAGGTACACCGCCTGGGTGATCTTCTTCAGCGCCAGGAGGTAATCCTCGAGCTGCCACTTGGCAAAGCAGGACTTCGCCAAGTCCTCCCGGCCCGCGTACTCGTACATGTAGTGGTCGCGGCGGGCCAGGGGGACGAGTCGCCGCCCGAGCCAGCAACTGTACAAGTTGATGGGCTGGAGGCCTCTCTTCTTCAGGCCACGGATGGTCTGAAGCATTTCATCTACGACCATCCGCTGGTCTGTTGGAAGCTTGCCGACTTGGAGTCGGCGCGGCTCGGGCCGATCGGCGGAGTATCTTGGAATCGCCACCTCGCCGTCCGGAGTCGCCTCGGTGACGTAAAACCAAGATTTCTTCCATTCACTCGCCTCCTTGGCGGGTAGCATCAGATCGAAGAAGGAAGCCTTCAATTTCAACTGAAATGTTAGGCCGCCCGTAGCGAGCATTGGGCTGCCCGCTTCTTCACGACTGATCCTCCCATGGAACAGGTCTTGCCATAGGGGTAAGTAGGGCCTGCAGCCCAGGTAGCATTTGCAGAACGCCACGAAACTGGCGAGCTGCTCGATGTTGTGCGGGCCCAAATCGGACGGCTGGATCCCGTAGAAAGCGCAGAAGCGCCGAAAGAAGAGAGATGTTGGGAATCCCAGCCCCCGCTCTAGGTGGTTGGTGAAGCAGACGAACTCTCCCTCGCGCGGGTCCGGAGTCACCTCTCCGGCCGCAGGGATGCGCCATCTACCGGCGTGTAGGATCCCGGCCTCCTCGAAGGACGCCAGGTGCGCTCTTGTGCATTTGGATCTGCCCCATGGCTCGGTGGAGGGGGCCATAGGCGGAAGGTCGTGGGGGTCGGGGGATTTCGGTTCGACTGGATCGCGATGCGGAGGAGAACGAAGGAGCGCGCAATCGGAGGAAATGATGAAGAGGTGGTTCTCCGATCGCCTACCATTCCCCTTATATAGCGGTTGTCACCCGCCAAATCAGGGAGCCGTTACTACGCGGTGATTACGCCAAAAGTTACCGTTGGATTACCCCAACGGCTATTTTGACCATGTTTAACGGTCCAACTTCAGCCACTCGGCTCGCCGACCCGATCACTACGACAGTGACTGAGTATTTCGCCGACTCGACTCGCCAAAGATGCGACCAGAATGACTAGTTTTCTCCTTTATTTAGGAGCCCGCCGATG
This sequence comes from Avena sativa, assembly GCA_916181665.1. NCBI lineage: Eukaryota > Viridiplantae > Streptophyta > Magnoliopsida > Poales > Poaceae > Avena > Avena sativa. Next base: position 296,726,327 of record OV702296.1, read on the forward strand.
ATTCGACTGGATGTCTGCTTTGAAGCCGTACGCTCTGACTGCCAGCAACCACCTGCGCCCAATCAACAACGGCGTCGGGGACTACTAATGGGGATATGCCTACCGGGGTATACCCAGCAGAACGTTTCCGACTGGCCCAGGAACTGGCGAGTGGGCCTGCAAGACGGCGACTGGATCGAGCCCTGGCGTGCATCCAAGCGACTGGAGGCTGAAGGCCCAGGAGAGTAGATAGGCCCAGTCGGATTAGGTTAAACGAGTACCGAAGCCTTAACTGATTCGGTTGAGATATGTAAACCCTAGGGGGAGGTGAGTCTATATAAACCTCCCTACAGGGCGTGTAGAGGCACGTTCCATCATACACCCAAGCGACTGGCGGCCTAGCCACCGAGCTCGCCCATTGTACCTCCACCATAATACAATCTAGCAGGAGTAGGTCTTTACCCTCCGGGGGGGCGAACCTGGGTAAAACCCTGTGTCTCCGCCCTCATCTCGCACCGCAGATGGCTGGCCGCCCTTGCCCCTCGTTCTACTACTCGCTGCCGATTGCAGCATCTGCCGTGACCATTCCCATGACATTTCTTCTGAATCTCGAAAGGGATGAAACACACATCCATAACATTGAGGCTAAGAGATGCAAGGTAGATAGTGATAATACTACTTATTTGTGGCACTGTCGTCTAGGTCATATTGGTGTAAAGCGCATGAAGAAACTCCATTCTAATGGACTTTTGGAGTCTCTTGATTTTGTATCATTTGATACATGCGAACCATGCCTCATGGGCAAGATGATCAAAACCCCGTTCTCCGGAACGATGGAGCGAGCAACGGACTTGTTGGAAATCATACATACCGATGTATGCAGACCGATGAGTGTTTCGACGCGCGGTGGGTATCGCTACTTTCTCACTTTTACTGATGACTTAAGTAGATATGGGTATATCTATTTAATGAAACATAAATCTGAAATATCTGAAAAGTTCAAAGAATTTCAGAATGAAGTGGAAAACCATCGTAACAGAAAAATTAAGTTTCTATGATCCGATCGTGGAGGTGAATATTTGAGTTATGATTTTCTCACGCATCTTAAAGCAAGCAGAATCGTTTCGCAACTCACGCCACCCGGAACACCACAGCGCAATGGTGTGTCTGAACGTCAGAATCGAACTCTATTAGATATGGTGCGATCAATGATGTCTTTTACCGATTTGCCGTTATCATTTTGGGGTTATGCATTAGAAACCGCTGCATTCATTTTAAATAGGGCACCATATAAATCCGTTGAGACGACACCGTATGAACTGTGGTTTGGTGCTAAACCTAAGTTGTCGTTTGTTAAAGTTTGGGGATGCGAAGCTTACGTCAAGAAGTTGATGCCGGACAAGCTCGAACCCAAAGCGGAGAAATGCGTCTTCATAGGATACCCTAAGGAAACTATTGGGTATACCTTCTACCATAGATCCGAAGGCAAAGTGTTTGTTTGCAAAGAACGGATCCTTTCTTGAGAAGGAGTTTCTCTCAAAAGAAGTGAGTGGGAGGAAAGTAGAGCTAGACGAGGTTGTTGAACCTTCTCTTGAGTTGGAGAGTAGCGCAGCACCTGAAATTGTTCCAGTACCGTCTGCACCAACAATAGAGGAAGCTAATGACAAGGATCATGAAGCTTCGGACGATGCTACTACTGAACGTCGCAGGTCGACAAGGTCACGTGCCCCTCCTGAGTGGTACGACAACCCTGTCTTAACTGTCTTGTTAGTAGATGACAGTGAACCTGCGAACTATGAGGAAGCGATGATGATCCCAGACTATGAGAAATGGCTAGAGGCCATGAAATCCGAATTGGGATCCATGAGCAAAAACCAAGTATGGACTTTGGTGGACCCTCCTAGCGACCGAAAGGCCGTTGAGTGCAAATGGATATTCAAGAAGAAAACGGACGCGGATGGTAATGTTACTGTCTATAAATCACGAATTGTCGCGAAAGGTTTTCGACAAGTTCAATGTGTTGACTACGATGAGACTTTCTCTCCCGTAGCGATGTTTAAGTCCATTCGGGTTTTATTAGCAATTGCTGTGTTTCATGATTATGAAATATGGCAGATGGATGTCAAGACTACGTTCCTCAATGGCAACATTGATGAAGAGTTGTATATGATGCAACCCGAAGGTTTTGTCGATCCTAAGGATGCTGATAAAGTATGCAAACTTCAGCGTTCCATTTATGGACTGAAGCAAGCATCTCGGAGTTGGAACCTTCGTTTTGATCAAGTGATCAAGAGCTTTGGATTTGTTCCAAATTGCTACGAAGCTTGTATCTATAAGAAAGTGAGTGGGAGCTCAGTGACATTTCTGGTACTATATGTGGATGACATATTGAATATTGGAAATGACATTGACATGCTTAACGATGTGAAGAGTTATTTGAACAAATGTTTTTCAATGAAAGACCTAGGGGAAGCTGCTTATATATTAGGCATCAAAATCTATAGAGATAGACAAAGACGCCTAATATCTTTAAGCCAGAGTACATACCTAGACAAAGTTCTGAAAAGGTTCAGAATGGATAAGGCAAGGAAAGGTTCAGTGCCTATGCTGTCAGGTAAGATATTGAGCAGGGCTCAATGTCCAGCTACCGTAAATGATAGAGAAGCTATGAGCAAAGTGCCTTATGCCTCGGCCATAGGTTCTATCATGTATGTCATGCTGTGTACTAGACCGGATGTGTCCAATGCTCTTAGTTTGATGAGCAGATACCAAAGTGATCCAGGAGTGGAACACTGGACAGCCGTGAAGAACATCCTAAAGTATTTAAATAGGACTAAAGAAATGTTCTTAGTCTATGGAGGTGATGAACAGCTCGTCGTAAAGGGTTACGTCGATGCTAGTTTCTACACCGACAAGGATGATTCTAAATCTCAGACAGGATACATTTATATTTTGAATGGAGGAGCTGTGAGCTGGAGAAGCTGCAAGCAAAGCGTGATCGCGGGATCTACAGTAGAAGCGGAATACATGGCTGCTGCAGAAGCGTCAAGTGAAGGAGTTTGGATCAGGAACTTCATCACTGAGCTTAGTGTGGTTCCAAGTGCCTTGGACCCACTGGAGATATTGTGTGACAACACTGGCGCCATAGCACTGGCTAAGGAACCAAGATATCATCCAAAGACCAAGCATATCAACCGCAAGTTTCATATAATCCGAGATTATATAACAGATGGAGATCTGAAGATTAGCAAAGTACATACAGATCTGAATTCGTGGATCCATTGACTAAACCTCTTCCACGTGCAAAACATGATCAGCACCTTAGTGCCATGGGTGTTAGATTGTTGCCAGATGTAAACTAGATTATTGACTCTAGTGCAAGTGGAAGACTGTTGGAATTATGCCCTAGAGGCAATAATAAAGATGTTATTATTATAATTCTTGTTCATGATAAAGTTTATATTCCATGCTAGAATTGTATTAAGCGGAAACTTTAATACTTGTGTGGTTTGTGAACAACACCGTGTCCCTAGTACGCCTCTATGGACTATCTCATTGATTAATGATGGTTAAGGTTTCCTAACCATAGACATGAGTTGTCGATTAATAATGAGATCATATCATTGGGAGAATGATATGATGGACAGACCCAAACTAAGCGGAGCAATTAGATCGTGTCATCGTGTTGATCTTTGCGAAGCTTTTCCTATGTAAAATATTGTATTCCTTAGACCATGAGATAATGCAACTCCCTGGTATCGGATGAAAGCTTTGAGGTCATCAAACGTCATCCTATGAGAGGGTGATCATAAAGGTGTCTCTCAGGTGATCGAAAAGTACCTGTTGGGTTGTATGTATCGAGATGGGATTTGTCCCTCCCAAGTCAGAGAGATATACTTCGGGCCCACTCGGTAATAGATATCAACACCGCTTGGAAGCACGTGGTTAAGGAGTTAATCACAAAGTTATATCGGATTACGGAACGAGTAAAGTACTTGTTGTGAACGAGATTGAACTAGGTATGACGGTACCGACGATCGAATCTCGGGCAAGTAAAATATCGCGCGACGAAGGGAATATATATATATGGGATTGATTGAATCCTGGCATCGTGGTTCATTTGATATGATCATCGATGAATGTGTGGGAGTCAATATGGGTTTCCAGACCCCGCTGTTGATTATTGATAGAAGATCATGTCTGCATATTCTCAAACCCGAAGGGCAACACACTTAACGTGTCTCGACGCTAGGATAGATTGGATAATTGGTTTATGAGTTTTTGTTTGGAGTCTTGGATGAGATCCAGGACATCACGAGAGGTTCTGGAATGGTCCGGAGAATAAGATTCATATAAGGCAATGCAGTTTTTGGAGTTCGGAATTGTTTCGGGTTATTCGGTATTGTACTGGAAGCTTCTAGAACCTTCCGGAGTGGGACCAACGTGGCCCCACTTGTCAGGAGGGGGCGTGGGCCTACGGGGGAGTGCCCTGGACGCATTGGGCCAGGGGAACAAGGACCCATAGGCCCAGACGGCCAAGCACCTAGGGAAACCCTAGGGGAGCTTCTAGAAGGGGGGGGACTTGCCCCCCACTCCTCCCTCCTTGGACGCCGGCCTAGGGCTTGGGGGAGGGGCAAGGGCCAGACGCCCACCCCTCTATATAAAGAGGGCTGGGGGCGCACCCTCCCCACACCTCCTCCTAAAACCCTAGCCGCCCTGCTGCCCCTCGTCTCTCTCTCCCTCTCGACTGCGCGTAGGCGAAGCCCTGCCGCAGAAACTCTCCACCGCTTGCACCGCGTCGTCACGTTGTAGATCCAATCCATCTCTCCACCCCACTTGCTAGACCGAGGAAGGAGGAGACGTCGAGGTGCCGCACGTGTGCATCTCTCGGAGGCATCGCCACTTGCGGTGTTAGATCGGATCAGATCGCGCGGAGGAGAAGATTTAAGTTGCTCATGTGACTTAGTGAGTTTGATGAGCTCACCCTTGATGACCCTAGAGCCATTGTTGAGGTGCTCAAAATCCTCAAGGAGTTTAGCATAAGCAACTTCAAGTTCATCATTTCTAATTTGAAGGGCACTTGCCACCTCAAAATCTCTATCATGAGATTTCTTTACTCTAGATAGCTCTAGAGCAAAGGTCTCCTCAAGAGATTCCTTAGTGGTTTGTTCCTATTCAAGAGCTTCATTTATATTTGCAATTTCATTAGCATACTCACGCTCAAGACAACTTATTTTATCTATTGTGTCCTCGTGCTCATATATTAGTTGCTTACTTTCAATAGCACAAGTCAAGATTTCAATGAAAGTAGAGCAAGCATTTTTCTTAGGATGAAGAGCACGAAGGACTAGCCCCCTTTCTCTTTTAAAGAAGCAACATCATCATCTACTTCTACATTATCAACATTCACATCATCATGAGGTATATTGGCATCTAAAGGAGAGGTTACCTTTGAACCCTTAGCCATGAGGCACAAGTGAACATTGGGAGAAGGTGGTGATGGGGGAACACATGAAGCACCAATCGCAACCTTGCCTTGGCCCACATATTCTTGAATTTCCTCTACATGGTTAGCAACACAAGTACTAGAGGAAATAGAAGCGCATTTATCATGGCAACAAGGCAAAGCAAGCACATCATCATGATATATATTCAATCCATTTCTACATGATATGCAAGGTAAATCAACAACACTAGGATGTAAATCACATATAGTGGTACAAGTGTTCATGCTCAAATATACAACATTGCAATGAGATAGAGACAAAGGATCATGAATGGAAATCTCACTATCTACATTGCAAGTTCTATCACCACTCACCATATCATTACCTTGAGACAACTCATATGTTGGTGTGGTGGAAGAAGATGAGAACTCATTGCGATCGGAGGTGGAAGGAACACAATCATCCTCATTAAGCTTGGACACATCATATTTTGCTTGAAGCTTGGTCCATATATCATGAGCATTCTGGAAAGGCATGATTGAAGAAAGAACTACAAAGCTCACAACATTAACAAGCACATTAGATGCTTGAGCTTCGAGATAAGAGTTTGTCTCCTCCTCCAAAGATAGATTTTGCGAATCCTTAGGAGGAGACAAGCCCATATCTATAATTCGCTCAATATTTGGGTCAATGGCCCAGAAATGACTAAGCATGCGAGTACGCCAAACATCATAATCAGTGCCAACAAATGTAAATGTGTGAGAGTGCACTAAACCCCTAGGAGACATCTTTACTCTCGAGGCGGTGAAGCCTAGAAGCGAGAGACCTCGCTCTGATACCAATTGAAAGTGCAATGGACGTCGCCTAGAGGGGGTGAATAGGATTTTAAAAATATTATGGTTTAGGATATAATAAATGCGGAATAAAAACTAATGTTTAATTTATAGAGCACAAAACCTAACCACTAGGTTCACCAATGTGCACCAACAACCTATGCTAAGAAATACAAGCAACAAGGTGATAGCAAGATACAAATACTTCAAGCATGATGGCTATCACAAAGTAAAGTACATAAGTAAAGGGCTCGGTTCAGAGGTAACTGATGGACGCGGAGACGAAGATTTGTTTCCCGAAGTTCACTTCCAAATAAGCTACGTCTCCATTGGAGAGGTGCGATGGCGCAATGCTCTCCGAATGCCACAAATGGCTCATCTCGAGGTGTGGTGGCTCGATGCTCACCTAACGCCACACAAGTCACCCCGGATGTGGAAGCACGCAACTCACCGACGCCACAAAAGGCTCACCCTATTCTCCCGAGTGCGCACCACAAAAGGCGGGCACTCGCTCCACTATGGGACTCTTGAGGGTGGTCACCGAACTCGTACAAGATTGGGGCTATCTCCACAACTCAATTGGACGCTCCCAACAACAAAGCCACAAAAAGGCTACAATGCCACAAAAGGCCAACAAAGCCACAAAAGGCTACAAGACCACAAAAGGTCAACAACCCAACCACACAACCGTCTAGGGTTCCAAGAACCCAAGAGAAACAAGCCCACAAGCTTGAACTCACCGAATCTCCAAGGAGAACTAAAACCTATTCACCAAATGCAAGGACAAGTCCTTCTCTCCCAAATTCCAACAAAGATACAAAAGCTATTGGGGAATAAGGGAGGAAGAACACAATAGGCGAACACAAAACTCTCCAAGATCTAGATCCCAATGGTTCCTTCACAAAGAAGGGTTTTGACTTAGGGGGATTGTAGATATAGATCTCCTCTCACTTTTCCCTTAAAAATATGTAAGAATCATGGGAGGGATAGGAAGTAAGAAAGCTCAAATAGGTCAACAATGGTGGGCAAAAACAAGCTCAGAAGATGGGGAACCATTGGGGAAGAAGCCCTCCTTAAACATGACAAGGAAAAACTGACTGTTTGGGTCAGATTCGCGCACCACCGGAACTTCCGGTAAACAGGAACACAAAAACAGATGAATACAATACTTCACCGGAACTTGGGTCGGAATTTGGACCAGAACTTCCGCTCAAGCAAAAACGCTGGACAACATTGCACGAAAACTTCAATTTTTGATTTCGGACTCCGTTTTTGTTGATCTTGGGCTCGTTTTGAAGATAACTAAAAGCTCTACAAGGTTATGCAAAGAAACATCATAGTCCATCATGTAAGGATAAAACCAAATGGAGAAAGGTAAGACCTCTCTAGAAGCGATGAACCTATAAAACCCCCAAAACCCAAAACATAAGAAGTTGAGCTTGGAAACTCCGATTGGGATGAAACCAATTTTGTTGGAAAGATAAAACCAAGTAGAATCCAACAAAAGGTGAAATATTGGATACCACCAAGGGAGACAATATCAATTATATATATGTGAGATATATCCTAAGGTATGGAGCCAGAAAAACCCGTACGATCAAAAACCGCAATAAGATATGCAAGTGAAATCCTTTTTTGACGAACTAGAGCTTGTTATGAAGATGAACACAAGCTCTAGATCCTATCATGGAAAAGAACCAAATAACAACCAAGAAATATGATGCTATGAATGCAAAGGTTTGAGCTCTCTCCGAAAGATGCGATCGATACACCCGCTTGAGAACCCCTCTTGATAGTATGGCTATCTATCCTAAACCCGGTCTCCCAACTAACAACATGAGACCGGTAAAAGAGAAGCCCTATCAAGATCATACCGTTGCCTTGAGCATTCCACTTGAACTTGATGTAGACCATCTTGTTATTCTAAAGTGGGAACACCTTTCTTGTTTGCTCTTGCTCGATGAATCCTTTCAAATTGCTCCCCCATAATCCATGGGGAAACCTCTTCTTTGATCTTGTCTTCATCACCCCATGATCACGAGGATGGCAAGCTTCAAGCATGAGATCTTCTTGATATGGCGCATCTTGATTTTGCCCTTCTTCATCCTTTCTTGAGGTTGATCCATCTTGATGCAACTCTTGGCACTTGTCTTGATCAACCTTCAAGCTCCTTCTTTCTTCATGATTCCAATGGCACAAAGCCCTTGTACATTTCTTCATCTTTCAACCTTGAGACCAACACATGGCCCAAGCGATGCCAATGGACAAACCTACAAATGAAAATCAATTTACACATTAGTCCATAGAGATTGTCGTTAATTAACAAAACCACACATGGGGGCATACATGCCCTTTCAGCCATGATAAAACAGTAGTAAAAAGATAAAAATAGATTTCAAGTTTCCTTACCAAACAACTTACCAATAGCACAACGCTCCCCGACAGTGGTGCCTGAAAAGTGTCTTGATGGCTCCCAAGTGCAGGAGATCAATTGTAGTACTTTTCAATAAATAAAGGTTGTCGAAACCACGAGGAGCTGAGGGTATTGGTTAGCAAGTTTGACAAAGAAAATAATAGTAAATGCAGTAGATGTGGTGTTTTGGGGTTTGTAGTTTGCAAGAATGTAAAGTGCGGAAAGTAAATAACAATGAGTAAATGATCCTAGTGAGAGAAAGCCAAATCCTCTATACAACAAGAGGACAATCTCAAGTGTGCGTGTGTGAACTTATATGTGACAAGCGTTTTGGAGGGCGGCATGGATTTACTTAGCATAATTATTTCTACACAATATGGTGACTATGTTGTAAAGTTTCATTCCCTTAGGGCGGAGCCTAAATGTAACATCCCAGGATTTAGCACCTAGAAATAGAGAGGACACATGTTTGTGCATTGCACTCATGCATAAGAAAATCCGGGGAATTTTCGTGCAAAACTAAAAGAGCTACAGAGGGATCGGGATCTCTCTTGTACTGAAGGAAACTTCGGAGAAAGTGCGATAGATTTCGACATGACCTTTGTAGAATTCTTTGTTTCGAGGAAATTATGTTCAAACATGAATTTGAATTTCAAATATGAAATTCAAATGAATTTATAAAATTCACAAATAGGATTTGGAAATATTTAATAACTTGAAATGAAATGATTACAGAAAATGATATAAAAAGGATCCTTTATATTATATACATATAGTATATATTGAATTTTTTACAATGAATAAATAAAAGTAAAGTATTAGGAAACCAATAAGTAAAAAAAAGAATTACATTACTTAAATAACTAAAAGAATTCTTATTACAACAAAGTATATATATGACTTTGTTTTTACAAAAGAATTGTAAAATAAAAAGGAAATAAGTAAACTTTATTGAATAAAATACAACAGTACAATGTTTTTACAAATTTTCAAACAGAATATAAATTACAATATCTCAACATTATTCAATCAGAAAAAAAATTACATATATATATAAGAGAAATCCTAAACTATTGTTCCTAAGCTACTTCTTTATCTTGTATCCTTTATCCCAGATGGTTCCTGCAAAAACAAACAACTAAAAAAATAAAACACAAGGGTTAGTTTTGGGATTAGATTACTCTTAGAATTAGCATACTGATGATATGCTTAAGCTCATCATTGAGTGATTTGAAATGGAACAAGTGTAGGATATGTTCTTGTTATAACAAATGACCTCAGCACAACATCATGGGTCAAAAAGGGGCAAGTTTCACCTTGGTAAAATAGTAAAAGAATCAAGCTTCCACTTGGCAACATCCAAAAATGTAGCTCAACTTCAGATAATACCAAATCAGCTGAACACATTCAGGGCAAAATATCTCACAGATGAAACTTGGACAAGGGGGAGGTTCCTGGACCATACCAGGCACACTCACAGGCAGCACTATCACCACATGCAGTTGTGAGATGTCAACACCACAACAAACCAGGAAACCAGATAAGAAGGAAACAACTGTAGCCAACAAGTACCTGCCCACACTCCACATCACATCCACACAACATTACCATCAGAGTGTCATACCACACCATCACCAGCAACTGGTTGCTCCCAGGAGCCATCCAAGATCTAGGAGGGGAGAAATTCACAAGGAAGGCAACACACCAGTAGGAACTAGTTAGCAGCTCACTCCAGAGCACAAGCAAGATCATCAAGATCCACATCAGGAGGAGCAGGCAACAACTACATCACAGGAACAAAGTAGGCTAACTGATCAAGTGCTAGTACCAGCATAGAAATCTCAAGTCCAGCATTAGGTTACTACTCAACCCCAAGATCATCATATAGTATCTGTTTATATTTGCATATGAAATTTCCAAAGTAAAACAGGCGATTGGTAAAAAGATTTCTCTCAGATCCACATAGAAATGCTATGTTGAGTCATCATAGAGAATCTGGTAGCCACACTGTAGTATCTGTTCTTATATAGAATTTGGCCTCAGTCTTACCATCCTTGGCAGCCAATCAAGAGTTCTCCAGAAAGTAAATCTCAATATACAACTACCAAAAATATAGCTATCACTGTGTACACTCCAGAGGGAGGCATCACAGTGGCATCTATGTTAGCAGCAACCATAGAGACTGGATGAACTAGAGATCACCAAACCATAGGCAAGGGACCTTTTTTTTGTTTAGTTGAGGTATAAGATTGATTCAAACAAAGATCATGTAGATGATCTTTTGTACTGTGCATCCTCCAAGGAGGTACCACAGCATCAAGATCATATATGAATACCACACATAAACAACAGATCAGAGAATAAGTCTCCCAACATACTAATAAAATCATTTTCTAGAGTAAACCACTAGAAATCATTCCAAGCCAAACCCACTGCCATGTGTCCATTACACATTTGTCAAACTGTTCCATCTGCAACAACAATACCACATCCTGGTAATTATTAACTGGACAACATTCCAACCACTGTCAATCCATAAACAAGTATCAAGAAACAATAAAACTTATATACATGCTTCTATTCATTTATTCATTTGTACATCAAGAAATCATTTATAAGTATTGCTTATATGTTCAACTTGCTAAAATGAATTGTACTCACTGATGTGTCTCACATACACATTAGTTTGATGAACCAACAGTCCTATCAAATGCATACCATCTACAATAGCATCTTGGAAGTGTTTTATACAGATTATTAAATAAAAGATAATATGTTATAATGTGTGACCACTTACAAATAAAACCCGAGAAACTATCCATGCCCAATACTAGGAACATAGAAACCAATTAATCTATGTGCTAAATCACTCCAGAACTCACATACACATAACCCTGTTATTCCACATTATGTTCATGTTCTAGTTATTATGTTCCTACAAATTCCATCTATAGTTATCACTATAGCTATGCAAAATCATATAAGAAATCCATAGGAAATTAACTAAAACCTGTCCAAGTAGCACCAAGAATAGCAACATATCTTATCTTTAGTATTTCCAAAAATCAAATGATCAATGGACTGTTATCACTATAAAAATTTCACCATCTAACTAGATTCAGATAGTACCATCATCTACATTGACCTCCCTATTTCAGCATAGAATTAATAAGAGATTAATTAGACTAATTCTGACCTGATCATGCAAACAACCTATATTGGCATCTGACCAATACCCCAACAACATAAAAAAATCTACTTAGTTTGTACAAATAAACCAAGAGTTTCATGAATTCAACCTTGACCAGTAAAACGAATTGATTAAAACCATTTAGCAATCAACTCAAGATCAATCAGAGCCATCAGCACTAAGGCTGGTCACATGGAATTAAAACTCACCAAGGGTGCCGAGCACCTGGAGCGTTGGCCTGACGAAGCCATGGAATATCCCCTGTTCAACACCATCACCAAATCAAAGAAAAGCACCTAAGGCCGGGGTTGCACTGGCAGCGCCGTCCCACGGGCATCAGGAGGGGAAAACACCGGGGTTGTGCCTGCGCACCTTCTCGCCGGTGTCGGGGTAGAGGAGGAGGAAGTCCTGGTCCTCCTCGAGTAGCAGCCAGGGACATCGAGGGCTAGCGAAGTCAAGCTGGCTACCTAGCCGAACCACACAGCTAGGGTTTCGCGGGGGCACATACGGGGAGACAAAGATTAAAGGAGGAGATTGAGATGGGTCCTCATCGGCAGGTGGCAGTGCCGGAGTTGGCTGGCGACCGGCCGAAGCAGCACCAGCGCTGGCAGCGGCATCGCAAGCGAGCAGAGGATGAGGGGAGAGGTCAGTGCGTATGCGGGTGGAGTGTGTGTGTGTGTCTATGTGTGAGACGAGGAAGAGAGAAGGGCTAGGGGTGAGATGGTTGGGCCCAATCCTAAACTAGGCCAACTTAGATGGTCCAGGCCAACCCATATACCCCAAACAAACATCCCAAATTAATTAAAATAAAGAAATAAAGTGAAAATAAAATAAATGAATTATCAAAATAACCTCTAAACATTTTTTAGCTATAGAAAATTATAAAAAAATCCTAAAAATACATATAATATATCAAAATGCTCATAAAAGTAAGATCTATCTAATAAAAAATAACTTCATTTATTTAAAATAAATATACAACCCATAAATTTTAAAATCATTAAATCCTGAGTAAAATTTCATTAAATAAGAAAAACTCATAAAAATAAATAAAAATCATTTTTTGTGCATAAAAAATAACTCTACTATTTTATAAAAATACTAACTCAGAATTTTACAAATAAAATATAAAACAAATATTTAAAGACACTTAATTCTTTGAAGAATTTTATAAAAATAAATAAAATTCATTTTTAAGATCTTGAATAGATATATTTTACTAGAAAAATACTATATATGTTATTCAAAGACATTTAAATAACCTTAGATAATAAAACTCTTTTACTTATTTTATTAAAATAAAATAACCACTTGGTTAATTTCCTAAAATTATTTACTAAGAAAGAAATAATCACATTTCTTAGTAAAAACACTAAATCCTTTAAATCTAATTCCATAATCATAATCCATAATAAAACTTAAGTAAAACTATTAACTTTTAAATACTCTTATTAAATCTTAAATTCAAATACAACTCCTTTTAAATAAATATTACATATCACTCATGTATAAGATGGTGAATAATCTGAATCTCTTAACAACTTTTAAAAATAACCCTAAACTCTAATAAATTTATAAGATCATCTAATTATGCTTCCATCAATAAATTGCATGTTATTAAATCCATCTTTCACTTACATTAAAAAGGATCATTCATAATCATATTTGTCAAAATCCTAAAACTAGATAATATTCTAAAACTCATTATATCTTAAAATTCACTTCTATTTTTATATTTAACTTTGGTGTAAACAATCATAAACAACTCATTTAAAGTTTATTCATGTGTTTTAAAGTTAACTTTGGTCACTTGTACCATCAACTAAAAGATGATAACTTAACATCATTCATAACCATCACAAACCCTAATGTTAAACCTAATAACCCTTAAGACCAATTAACCTTAACTAATACTAGTTTCTTCAAATGTTATTCTTTTTGCCACTTCACACAAACAAATCTATAATAGTTCCTTCAGTTCTTAAGAACTCAAACCAAGGACTTTTTATCCTAGTCACCAGATAACAATTAATCATAATCACATTACTCTATCCGTATTTGTATATTTTGGATTGTTAACACTTAAGTTCCTTATCAATGTCATTGCTTATGAAATAAACTTAAAGATAAACCCAATCTTAAAGAAGGTACCTAAAATTCAACTTATTCAAAATACTAAGGGTTTCACTTTGGAAATTATAAAATTGCATAACATTACTTATGCATAATGGCATCTTGCTTCTTTAAACATTAGTCCTTACCGGACCAATGATGTTGATTTCATATATTGGATCTTAAATCGTCTCGAAGACCGTGAGTGCATAATCTTGCAAACACAAAAGGCAAGTTCACACTTGCTCATGTCCTTTTATTATTTTATGTAAAGTATTTTGCAAATCCAGTAATGTCATCACCTGCATTTGAAAAAGGTCAGAAAACACTATTTTCATAATAATATGATTATAGGTTATTTACCATGAGGTAATAATCTACTATGAAAGTTCCGGTGGTAAAGGAATATAGTATCTAGGACTTAACAACCAATGTCGCCAGTGATTCTTGCACCGTATATTACGTGTTAACCATGAGATTTGGAATGGGACGAAGAAGTCAGTTGGATCGGCTCCCTTTCGCATGCATTAGACACTGTTCTGGGCATTTGTAAGGTGCAGATCGTGGGTATAGCCATTTTATACGAGGGAAGTCTACCGTGGATCTGGGCTCACAAAAAACAGATATCTAATGTTAATGGTTGTTGTGTGTATCCAACTAAGGTATAGCCGTTTTATACGGGGAAAAGTCCACCTTGAGTTTGGGCATCCCACAATTGTGGCGTATGCGGGGTCGCGGAGAAGGACAGTGATTGGCTTGGATCTTAGTCTGGGCCTCACACCAAGGAAGTGTGAACGAGCCTATAACTCGGATGTGCAACAAAGCTAAGATCTCTCATGGGTAAAGTGACGCACCTCTGCAGAGTGTAAGAACTGTAACTTGTTACTCCCTGTTCCGGGAAGGAGCTGCGAACGCTGCGGGAAAGGAACTCCATGAAAGTTCTAGTAAACCCATGAAGGCTGATGGACATAGCTTTTCAGAATAAAATCAACCTTTGAAGAAATGTTTACGAAAACTTGCATTGCCTACGACCTATGGTCTGTGGCTGTAGATAGTGCATCAAACACTCCTATTTAGTGAATTTGCTAAGTACGCTCGTACTCAACGTATCTTCTTAGACCTTGCTAGATCTCAGAGAAACCAATGAAGTTTCTAGGAAATAAGTCACTTGAAGAGTTGAAGATATCTAAGGGAGATCAACGGAGTCGAAGACCTTACCGGAATCTATCGAAGACAAGCTGAAGCATAGAATAGAAATAAAACTCCTAGAATCTAGAACATACTTCTATAGAATAATACTACAGTAGTACTTTCAAGATTTATACGTATATTAATAGTAGTACTTCTAAAGTAACTCCGAGTTGATCTTTTTGGTTCTTTCTGTATAATATTGCTCACTGTCCGAGGAAGCTCTCTGGATCTTTTGTAATATGCTATATGTAATATAAAGTGTTGTCTTGGACTCGTGATGTTTCTATCGTACCACTCTAACGGATATAATGCGGATGGAACGGTGTTCCATTGGTATTATATCAACGACTATAGTGTACTACACCATGCAGTGGTATGTTGGGTCACCGCAATTGGTATCAGAGCATATGCTTTGACCTTAGGTTGGAAACCTAGTAAATGGGTAGAACCTGTAGGTTGGATAGTGACTATAGGAAGCCATCTTATCAACACCATATTTCCTTGTATGAATGAAGGATATTCACTTGAGAATAACCTTGTCACACTTTAGTGGAATTTTTAGGTTACTTCTTTTCTTATTAATGATACTTTTCTACTATTTAATTTAGGAAGTACCTACCCAGTATTTTGTAAGTAGGCAATATATCTTCTACTAGACTATTCTATACTATAACTAAACTAGAGTAGTATATCACCAAGTCAGAGTCCCTCATAAGGGAGTAGTTAATCATGGTGTTATCTTACTAAGAGAAGCCATGAAATGAAGTAAAACTTTGTTATTATCTTTATACTAGTGGTAAATACCAGGGGAGTATGCCCCAAAATATTAAATAACATGTTATTGTAGGGGAAGTAACTAATGTTTTGTTTAACTAAAATCTATTATATAAAGAATAGAATCTTATAGAGAGGAACAAATAGGGTTATGCTTATCTAACCCCATGTAATATGCCAAATCCATAGTGGCATGAATGACAAGACAGTATTCTTGTAGTACAAGTAGGTCTATATAGGTTATGAAACTAGTTAAAACTTGAGAATTATTCGTTGTTATAATAAATATGGTTAGAAAAGTTAAGATTAGAAACAAAGGGCAGAAATGTGAGAATGATGTTTAGGATGTAACTCCAAGGATAATTAAGTTATAACCAATTATAGATTGATTTAACCACCTATCTCTAGAGTCGGATCAAATTTTACCAAAAGTTATCCCTTTGTGAATGGGAAAATGGTGTAATTTCAAAAGCAAAGAACATTATGAGCTATACAAATAGGTATATAACGGTAGAATTCCATACATTATATGTATGAAAAAATGGTAGTGTATAACATCAAAGTCTTAGTACAATAGATGTTTTACTCGAAGTACTGTTTCTACAGGATTTTGATGTATGTTTGCTAGTGGTAATATTTGGATTTGTTGGATTTTATTGGATTTTATTGTGTGACTAGGTCTGTGCATGAAGTTTGAACTTTATGGGCATATGCATGATGTTTCATGGAGTCCTTACTTGATGTACAGGTCTAGAAGGGAAAATGGGTCCGCGTGAGGGAGAGGCGAATTATCACTTTAATGTTGGAAAGATGGAGGCTCATGAGATGTTGGTGATACAACAAAAGGAGGCTAACCAGGCAATTCTAAAGGAAGGACCAAGTCAAAAGCCGTATTTAACCACCAAAGAGGAGGTTCTTCAGTATATGAGAAATATTGATGAAGGAAGAAAGGTTGAAACCGAGAGGCAGAACCAGTTTTATCGGGAGACATTAAAGGTTAGGCAAGACAAGCAATTCAAGGAATTACATCCAAGGGTTAAAATGGTGGAATTCTTATAAACCAAACCCTAGAGTTTTCTGTCGTTGAAGAACCTATGGAGGCAGAGAATTGGTTAATGGATACATCCCGTAAGCTTAAAAGTGTGGGATGCAAAGATGAAGAAAAGATGCGCTATGCAACTTTTCTATTGACCGGAACCGCAGCCACGTATTGGGAGAAATCCAAGTTTGTGATTCCGGAAGGAGGTGTCAATCCCTGGGATGAGTTCAAAAAGAAGTTTCAGGGAAGAATTTGTTCATCAGAATAATAGGAAAAGGAAGGATAATGAAGCCTTAGAGAACAAGAATCTCCCAGTCCTGAAACATGTACGAGAATTTAACCGTTTATCCAAGTACATTAGTGAGAAAGTAAACAGGAAGGCGAAACGACAAAAGAAGTTCATGAAAGGACTACAAGCAATTATGAAAATGCAGCTCAGGATTGTGCGTGCAAAGGAGTTCCAGGAATTGGTGGATAGTGCACATATATCAGGAGATGATGAGATTGATGCACCTGAAGGAAAGAAAAAGAGAATTCAAATACAGACCACAACAGGCCAGGCCCAAGGACATATGACAAAGCATTATCTGGATCCACATATGACATACAAAACAGATAATATATGTCACAACTGTGGAATTTGGGGCCATGTTTTGAAGGAGTGTCCAAAACCTAAGATAGTATGCTACGATTGTGGAGAACCAGGACACATGAAAAGGAACTGCCTAAAACCGCAGTTAACTCATGGATGGACAACAAGAGTAATAGAACCAATAATGGGGTTATCATCTACTCAAAATATTCCGCCCAATCCAAATGGAGAAAGGAATGTAGGAGCATTTCAATGGAAATGTAATAAGTGTTGAATCCTAGGACACAAGAAATCATGTTGTCCAGAACATCAGGAGGATTATGGAACATCAGTGGGAAGAGACATAACATCCATAAAATAACCATCAAAAGAGGGTGTAGGTGAAGACGGTACATCTTCAGGAAAACGGAAGTATGAAACCATAAATGAAGTCAATAACAGCAACAACCACAACAAAGCAAGTGGTAAGTTAAGGCATTATTAATGATATAAGTTACCTTATACATACATTTAAGGAGTTAGAGATTTTACACCACTATTTCCCAAGTGTGTGGGTGTACCATTTGTTCCTCAAAAGACCATTAGAAAATCTCAAGGGGGAGAGTGAATATTGAAGCATCAAGAGTTGAGATATGAAGTAAGGTTTAGGGAAAGCCAAAACATTATTAAAAAGTAAGCCATAAGGACTAAGTATACCATAAATAAATGAATAATAGAGTCAAGCTATATTTAGCCAAAGTATAAACCAGAATC
This sequence comes from Avena sativa, assembly GCA_916181665.1. NCBI lineage: Eukaryota > Viridiplantae > Streptophyta > Magnoliopsida > Poales > Poaceae > Avena > Avena sativa. The sequence continues at coordinate 296,744,650 of OV702296.1, forward strand.
TTACCTTAAGGAGACTTTCTAAAAACTTAGACACTTCTTAAATAGATGTCCTAATCTGGAAACACTCAAGAGGATCTGATCAGGGCAAAAGTGCTAGATTCAAAAGAAGTTTATACAACAAATGGGATTAGAAGTTGGCTCATTCCAAATCAGAAGAGGATCCAAGGAAAAGCTTCCAAGGTTTAAAAGAGTCACCAGAATCTGAAGAAGTCAATTTTATCTTTAGAAACGTAAGAGGGTGCGAACTTCGAGGATGAAGTTTATTTTAAGGGGGGAGTCTGTAACATCCCAGGATTTAGCACCTAGAAATAGAGAGGACACAGGTTTGTGAATTGCATTCATGCATAAGAAAATCCAAGGAATTTTCGCGCAAAACTAAAAGAGCTACAGAGGGATCGGGATCTCTCTTGTACTGAAGGAAACTTCGGAGCAAGTGCGATAGATTTCGACATGACCTTTGTAGAATTCTTTGTTTCGAGGAAATTTTGTTCAAACATGAATTTGAATTTCAAATATGAAATTCAAATGAATTTATAAAATTCACAAATAGGATTTGGAAATATTTAATAACTTGAAATGAAATGATTACAGAAAATGATATAAAAAGGATCCTTTATATTATATACATATAGTATATATTTAATTTTTTTACAATGAATAAATAAAAGTAAAGTATTAGGAAACTAGTAAGTAAAAAAAAGAATTACATTACTTAAATAACTAAAAGAATTCTTACTACAACAAAGTATATATATGACTTTGTTTTTACAAAAGAATTGTAAAATAAGAAGGAAATAAGTAAACTTTATTGAATAAAATACAACAGTACAATGTTTTTACAAATTTTCAAACAGAATATAAATTACAATATCTCAACATTATTCAATCAGAAAAGAAATTATATATATATATAAGAGAAATCCTAAACTATTGTTCCTAAGCTACTTCTTTATCTTGTATCCTTTATCCCAGATGGTTCCTGCAAAAACAAACAACTAAAAAAATAAAACACAAGGGTTAGTTTTGGGATTAGATTACTCTCAGAATTCGCATACTGATGATATGCTTAAGCTCGTCATTGAATGATTTGAAATGGAACAAGTGTAGGATATGTTCTTGTTATATCAAATGACCTCAGCACAACATCATGGGTCAAAAAGGGGCAAGTTTCACCTTGGTAAAATAGTAAAAGAATCAAGCTTCCACTTGGCAACATCCAAAAATGTATCTCAACTTCAGATAATACCAAATCAGCTGAACACATTCAGGGCAAAATATCTCACAGATGAAACCTGGACAAGGGGGAGTTTCCTGGACCATACCAGGCACACTCACAGGCAGCACTATCACCACATGCAGTTGTGAGCTGTCAACACCACAGCAAACTAGGAAACCAGATAAGAAGGAAACAACCGTAGCCAACAAGTACCTGCCCACACTCCACATCACATCCACACAACATTACCATCAGAGTGTCATACCACACCATCACCACCAACTGGTTGCTCCCAGGAGCCATCCAAGAGCTAGGAGGGGAGAAATTCACAGGGAAGGCAACACACTAGTAGGAACTAGTTAGCAGCTCACTACATAGCACAAGCAAGATCATCAAGATCCACATCAGGAGGAGCAGGCAACAACTACATCACAGGAACAAAGTAGGTTAACTGATCAAGTGCTAGTACGAGCATAGAAATCTCAAGTCCAGCATCAGGTTACTACTCAACCCCAAGATCATCATATAGTATCTGTTTATATTTGCATATGAAATTTCCAAAGTAAAACAGGAGATTGGTAAAAAGATTTCTCTCAGATCCACATATAAATGCTATGTTGAGTCATCATAGAGAATCTAGTAGCCACACTGTAGTATCTGTTCTTATATAGAATTTGGCCTCAGTCTTAGCATCCTTGGCAGCCAATCAAGAGTTCTCCAGAAAGTAAACCTCAATATACAACTACCAAAAATATAGCTATCACTGTGTACACTCTAGAGGGAGGCATCACAGTGGCATCTATGTTAGCAGCCACCATAGAGACTGGATGAACTAGAGATCACCAAACCATAGGCAAGGGACCATTTTTTTGTTTAGATGGTCCAGGCCAGCCCATATATCCCAAACAAACATCTCAAATTAATTAAAATAAAGAAATAAAGTGAAAATAAAATAAATGAATTATCAAAATAACCTCTAAACAATTTTTTAGCTATAGAAAATTATAAAAAAATCCTAAAAACACATATAATATATCAAAATGCTCATAAAAGTAAGATCTATCTAATAAAAAATAACTTCATTTATTTAAAATAAATATACAACCCGTAAATTTTAAAATCATTAAATCCTGCGTAAATTTTCATTAAATAAGAAAACTCATAAAAATAAATAAAAATAATTTTTTGTGTATAAAAAATAACCCTACTATTTTATAAAAATACTAACTCAGAGTTTTACAAATAAAATATAAAACAAATATTTAAAGACATTTAATTCTTTAAATTTTTTATAAAAATAAATAAAATTCATTTTTAAGATCTTGAATAGATATATTTTACTAGAAAAATACTATATATGTTATTCAAAGACATTTAAATAACCTTAGATAATAAAACTCATTTACTTATTTTATTAAAATAAAATAACCACTTGGTTAATTTCCTAAAATTATTTACTAAGAAAGAAATAATCACATTTCTTAGTAAAAACACTAAATCCTTTAAATCTAATTCCATAATCATAATCCATAATAAAACTTAAGTAAAACTATTAACTTTTAAATACTCTTATTAAATCTTAAATTCAAATACAACTCCTTTTAAATAAATATTACATATCACTCATGTATAAGATGGTGAATAATCTGAATCTCTTAACAACTTTTAAAAATAACCCTAAACTCTAATAAATTTATAAGATCATCTAATTATGCTTCCATTAATAAATTGCATGTTATTAAACCCATCTTTCACTTACATTAAAAAGGATCATTCATAATCATATTTGTCAAAATCCTAAAACTAGATAATATTCTAAAACTCATTATATCTTAAAATTCACTTCTATTTTTATAGTTAACTTTGGTCTAAACAATCATAAACATCTCATTTGAAGTTTATTCATGTTTTTAAAGTTAACTTTGGTCACTTGTACCATCAACTAAAAGATGATAACTTAACATCATTCATAACCATCACAAACCCTAATGTTAAACCTAATAACCCTTAAGACAAATTAACCTTAACTAATACTAGTTTCTTCAAATGTTATTCTTTTTGCCACTTCACACAAACAAATCTATAATAGTTCCTTCAGTTCTTAAGAACTCAAACCAAGGACTTTTTATCCTAGTCACCAGATAATAATTAATCATAATCACATTACTCTATCCGTATTTGTATATTTTGGATTGTTAACACTTAAGTTCCTTATCAATGTCATTGCTTATGAAATAAACTTAAAGATAAACCCAATCTTAAAGAAGGTACCTAAAATTCAACTTATTCAAAATACTAAGGGTTTCACTTTGGAAATTATAAAATTGCATAGCATTACTTATGCATAATGGCATCTTGCTTCTTTAAACATTAGTCCTTACCGGACCAATGATGCTGATTTCAGATATTGGATCTTATATCGTCTCGAAGACCGTGAGTGCATAATCTTGAAATCACAAAAGGCAAGTTCACACTTGCTCATGTCCTTTGATTATTTTTTGTAAAGTATTTTGCAAATCCAGTATTGTCATCACCTGCATTTGAAAAAGGTCAGAAAACACTATTTTCATAATAATATAATTATAGGTTATTTACCATGAGGTAATAATATACTATGAAAGTTCCGATGGTAAAGGAATATAGTATTTAGGACTTAACAACCAATGTTGCCAGTGATTCTTGCACCGTATATTACGCGTTAACCATGAGATTTGGAATGAGACGAAGAAGTCAGCTGGATCGGCTCCCTTTCACATGCATTACACACTTTTCTGGGCATTTGTAAGTTGCAGATCATGGGTATAGCCGTTTTATACGGTGGAAGTCTACCGTGGATCTGGGCTCACAAAAGACAGATATCTAGTGTTAATGGTTGTTATGTGTATCCAACTAAGGTATAGCCGTTTTATACGGGGAAAAGTCTACCTTGAGTTTGGGCATCCCACAATTGTGGTGTATGCGGGGTCACGGAGAAGGACAGTGATTGGCTTGGATCTTAGTCTAGGCCTCACACCAAGGAAGTGTGAACGAGCCTATAACTCAGATGTGCAACAAAGCCAAGATCTCTCATGGGAAAAGTGATGCACCTCTGCAGAACGCTGTTCCGGGAAGGAGCTGCGAACGCTGCGGGAAAGGAACTCCATGAAAGTTCTGGTAAACCCGTGAAGGCTGATGGACATAGATTTTCAGAATAAAATCAACCTTTGAAGAGATGTTTACGAAAACTTGCATTGCCTACAATCTATGGTCTGTGGTTGTAGATAGTGCATCAAACACTCCTCTTTAGTGAATTTGCTGAGTATGCTCGTACTCAACTTATCTTCTTAGCCCTTGCTAGATCTCGAAGAAACCAATGACATTTTCAGGAAATAAGTCACTTGAAGAGTTGAAGATATCTAAGGGAGATCAACGGAGTCGAAGACCTTACCGGAATCTATCAAAGACAAGCTAAAGCATAGAATAGAAATAAAACTCCTAGAATCTAGAACCTACTTCTGTAGAATAATACTATAGTAGTACTTTCAAGGTTTATACATATATTAATAGTAGTACTTCTAAAGTAACTCCGAGTGGATCTTTCTGGTTCTTTCTGTATAATATTGCTCACTGTCCGAGGAAGCTCTCTGGGTCTTTTGTAATATGCTATATGTAATATAAAGTGTTGTCTTGGACCCGCGATGTTTCTGTTGTACCACTCTGAGGGATATAATGCGGATGGAACGGTGTTCCGTTGGTATTATATCAACGACTATAGTGTACTACACCATGCAGTGGTATGCTGGGTCACCGCACTAAATTAGGTGTATCCAGACATATGAGCAAATTACACCACTTGTGATGGATCCTAGAGCCATTCATATGAACATCTAAGAATCATTAAGACATAAATTTCTCACCATAGCAATAAGTTTATTGGTCCCCGACATATAATCCCTCCAATGCAACTCTAAGTATTGGAAAACTGTTTCTGTCAATTCCATCCCTTCCAACCCCTATCATTGCATCAAAGTATTATCCTATGAGACCATATAGGTGAAGTAATATGTAGTCGATGTTCGCATAAAACCATCATAGAACAATATAAAGGATAAAAACCCGACCACATACTCATTGTATATTATATTGAAATCATAGCCAATTCATCCTATGCCCTCAGGAACATGGGGATCTACTCACAAGTGGAAAACATGATATGGCTCAGTAGCATATGGAATACAAAACATTTAAAAAATATAATCTCTTCACCAAATAAAGACAAGATTCCAATCACAAACATGTAAATAGCCCTTAAAACAATACTCAGGGTTCAGTCAATTACAAACTATGAGGGGAACGAGATGGATCTTAGAGATGGTGATGGTGATGATGATGGTGCTGGTGAAGATGTTGATGGAGAGGGCTCCCTATATGCCTAGGAGGAGTGGTGATGATGATGGCGTCAATTTCCCCCTCACTAGAGGCTCCGGTGCAGCATGATCTGCCCTCTCCAGAGTAGGAGAGGACTTTCGCCTCTGTAAATCATGGGAAAAATATGGCATAGGTTTTCTGGCGATACAAAGGCGTCTACAAAAAGGAGGAGCCAAGGCGATGCTCGTGGGCCAAAAGAGCATGGGTGGCGCGCCACCTGCCCTCTTTTGGGCCTCGTGGCTCCCATCGCTTTATTGTTTGGCCCATATTCCTTCTCTAGGTGAAAAACTCATCAGGTATTTTTTCCTTCGATTTATTGACGTCCAGAAGGTCCCTAAACAGCAAAAACATGAAAAAAGAGGTTTTCTGCCTCCTAGAAATTAAATACCAACGAAAAGGACTTTGTAGGAAAGTCCCATAAATCAACTAAATATGCATAAATAATGATAGATCGTGATAAATATGATTCTAAATAGAACATATAAGTCCTAAAAATGATGATGCAAAATGCACATATGACCATCTAGTATTGATATCGCAATATTATCTAGTCTCTATGTGGTATGGTTCTCATGAGAAATTCAAGTTCTAAAATGTCCATTAATTATCTCTAGTTGGATCTTTTGCTTCGTGTTGAGATTTATAGTTTATCACATTATGGGGGAGTCATATGCTTAGTGCATAATTTAAGCCTAGTAAATGTGAAAATTCGAGGTTGTGTCACTTAGAATTGATATTGATAATTATCTAGCTCCTATGTGACACATTTGCTCAAACAAGTTCAAAGTTGCTTGAATGCCTTTGTTTCTCATCTTTTGGATCTTGTTTGTGAGAGTTTTTCTTGGTATGTGTTTCCTCATATTTGGACCTCTATATCCTCCATGGAAACCATTTTCTTCAAGTTACTCTAATCATTAATGATTGTGTAGATATTTGGAGCTATCAAGATTCTCTATCCAAGCATCGAACTCAATTCCTATATGTTTTCTTATGCTTATGTTGTGAATATGATCTTGGATATCCTTGCAATCTACCTCGGGAAATTATCCCTATACTTCTTGTCATCGTATGATTGGTACTACATATATGGTAGAATTTATTGATTATATTTACATTGTTTGGATTTATGGACTCCCATGTATTCCTTGATTCTTTTGGGTCATTTGATTTTATTAACATTCTCTTGTGTTTTATTTAATATAGGTACTAGTGATGATCCCATTTGTGTGCATTTTGCATTGAAAAGGAAAATCCTACATAATGCACTATTCATGGGGGAGCTCTCCTTATTATTTAGAACACTCCTATTTATGCTTCTTGTTTTAATCCATATCATGTTTTATGTACTTGGAAGTTTGATCTTTTTGTTTTGCTATTTTGTGCCATCATTAAAAGGATGGAGAGTTTGGTTTATTTTTGGAACCTTGCTGTTTTTGGGAGTTGGTTTTGTCTCATTCCTTGTTTTGTGTTTTGACTGTTTAGAATGATATAAACCCTTGAGCATTTGTATCCGTGTCTATTTTTTGCTCTTTGGACTTTTCCTAGCTCATTTGTTGAACTTGTGATCCTTCATATGTTGAATTGGTTCTTTGATATAATTTTGACACCTTTTTTCGTGTCACAATCTTGTGTGTGCCATCTCGGTTTGCTTGGTGTTTTGTTCAAAATTGTATCTCCTTTTTGGTTCTTAAAAGCCTTATGCATGCATATTTACTACATGTTTATATTTTAGGAAAATTGTATCTCCTTTTTGGTTCTTAAAAACGGGCATAGCAGTAGTCTTTTAATTCAACCAAGTGAACACTAAAGCCACGGGTTACAAATGATTATTAAGTGAAGAACACATATTAAAGCATTAAGTGGTGATGTTGTTGTGATCCCGAATGGGTCGCTAAGAGAAGACCGTACTACCCTTTCTGTCACTGAGGTTCCTATGAGATCGCCACTAGCCAAGTATCTCACCTCAAGCCTTTATCAATCTATGGGATCTTGGGTACCTACAAGTCCATAGATCGAGACAAGAGATAAAGAAACAAAAGATACAAATCTCAATTGCAAGCAAAATACAATACTCCCATGATTATATACACATAGTTGCTACGAGGTTTATCCCCAACCCGTAGCCCGTGAGGACTACTCACTCATAACAAATAGATCAATGATAGAAAACATTGTGAAAATTACTTAGATTGAAATCAAATACTCTTACAATGGTTGCTAAATCACAAGGAGATCTAAAGTACAAAGCAATGGCTATGGCTAGTGGAGGGATGGATGGTGGAGTGGATGAACAATGGATGAAAAATGGCGTGGATCTCCTTTGGTGGTGTCGTGATGAAATCTAAGAATGACGGCTCTCTAGGTGGCGGCTGGAGCTTCAAAATATATAGACGTCTTCACAAAAGTTCTAGGGTTTGACGAGACGAAGCCATCGGCATCCCGTATGGGCGGGCATATGGGCTGGCTCCGCCCATACCGTCGATCGTTACGCGCACTGACGCCTGAAATTTTCTTCCCAATTACTAGTTCGTGTGGACTTCCTCAGATTCCTTCATTATTACTCCTGATTTTGCATTAAAACCCGTGATTTCCTGCACAACATAATTCAAAGCAAGATTTTGCATATCTTTGCAATTATTAGTCATTAGTGGCAAGGATTGAGAGTTTCTTGTCAATTGCTTTATTAAAAACAATGTTTAAACGCTGAGAAAGATGGAAAATTTCTAAGCCATCACCAATCTCATGTTGTTAGTTGGGAGACCGGGTTTAGGATAGATAGCCGTACTATCAAGAGGGGCTCTCAAGTGAGTAACCTGATCATATCTTTCGGAGAGAGATCAAACCTTTACATGCTTAACATCATATTTCTTGGTTGTTATTTGTATCTTATACAATTGAGGTTCTAGAGCATGTCGTATTATTCATTACAAGTTCTAGTTCATCAAAAACGGATTTCCCTTATATATCTTATTGCATTTTTTATCTTGTGGGTTTTCCGGCTTCACACCTTGGAAGATATCTCACATATATAAAAAAGATATTTTCTCCCTTGGTGGTATCTAATATTTCCATTTTTGTTGGGTGCTACTTGTTTATATCTTTCCGACAAAATTGGTTTCAACCTATTCGGAGTTTCCAAGGTCAAGTTATTGCGTTTTGCATTTTGGAGGTTTTACATGTTTGTTTCTTTTAGAGAGGTAAAAGCTTTCATCTTATGGTTTTATCTCCATGGTTGGAAAATTATGTTTCTCTACATGATCTTGTAGATCTTGTTGTCCTCTTCGAAACGAGCAGAAGACCCCGAAATTAGAGTCCGGATGCAAAAGTTATTATCGTTTTCATTTAGGGATATCTGGTAGTACCAAACCAGAATCCGGTAGTACCGCCCCTTGGTATCGGCCGTTACTATAGAGGGTGCGTTTGGAGACCTGGGAACCCTAGGGAATGTCCGGTAGTGCCGGGAAAAAGTCTGGTAGTACCGGAAATTGCGTTTTTGGGCTGCAACGGTTGTATTTTGGGGGGTCTATTTAAGGGGACTTGCTTTCCAATGGTTTCCCAACTCTTTTTGCAACTTTTATCCTCCATTGTTGACCTCCTAAGCTTTCTATCTCTCAATCCCTCCAATGATTCTTGCATTTTCTTGAGGGAAAAGAGAGAGGATATCTAGATCTAAATTTCCACCAATCAATCTCTCCTCTAAGTGAGGGGAATGATGCTACACTCAACAGGGAGGAAGAGTGCTTCGTTGGAAACCCCAAGAGCAAGGTATGAAGAGTACATCAGCAAGATTTCCCTCAGTAGAAACCGAGGTTATCGAACCAGAAGGAGGAAGGAAACGTCACACAGGTGTTGGAAGCAACGTGTAGACCTGCACAACACAAACTCAAGACTCTGTCCCAACGAATCAGTGAGGTTGTCAAGCTCACCGATTTTCTGTAACAAAGGATTAAACGTATGGTGTGGAAGGTAATGGTTTGCAGCAAGTAAACAAGTAACAATGGAAGATGTATCAGTGGTAAAGATTGGACCGAGGTCCATAGTTCACTAGAGGTGCTCTCCTTAGATAAACAACATGGCATGAAGGGTAAACAAATTACAGCGAGGCAATTAATAGGAACTGAGCAAGGCATAACAATGCAATTACTAGCCAGAAAGATCCTATGAGGTTGATTGGGCAATACAAAAATATACATAGACCGTAATCCAACTGCATCTATGACTAGAAGTCCACCTTCAGGTTATCATCCGAACCCCCTCCAGTATTAAGTTGCAAGCAACAGACAACTGCTTTAAGCAAAGTGTGTAAGGTAAACAGTCCACATGTTCCATGAACAAGAGACCGTTGTTTTCTCCCTAGTAGCAACAACACATCTACAACCAAAGATATTATTGTCACTTCCCTTGGAAACTAGAGGCATGAACCCACTATCGAGCATAAATACTCCCTCTTGGAGTCACTAGCAACTACTTGACAAAGATAACCACTAGCAACGGAGAGCATGCAAGATCACAAACAACACAGACATGATAGAATCATAAAGATAAAACCATTAATCAAACCAACATAATAATCTCAATATCCATCGGATCCCCGTAAACACAACATGCATGATTACAAATAGATTAGATCTTGATCATGAACGGGGCTCACAAGATCTATACATGAAAGCACAAAGGAGGAGATACAACCATCTAGCTACTACATGGACCCATAGTCCAAGGTGGAACTACTCACAAATCATACCAGAGAGAAGGCCTTCGGGATGATCTCCCCCTCTGGCAGGGTGCCGGGAAGATCTTCAGATCCCTCCCGATCTAGGGACGATGGTGGCGGCGACTATAGACGGTTTCATGGAATATTGATCGGGTACTCAGGGTTTCTGTATCAGGGGCTTCTTATAGGCGAAGGGGCGAGACCGGGAGGTGGCCAGGGTGCCCAAACCCTAGCCAGGCGCGGGGCTGGGCCCACCCGCGCCTAGGGTGGGTTGTGTCCCCCTGGCTGGCCTTCCGGGCTCCCCTTTGGACTTCTTGTTCCCCATGGAAATTTATTGACTTTTTCCTTCGTCCCGTGCAATTCCAAGAATATTTCTTTACTGACTTTTCCGAAACCAAAAAACAGCAGAAAACGGGCATCTGTCACTGTTGCAACTTGTTAATAGGTTAGTACCAGAAAACATGTAAAAAGCACCTCAAAGTGTGGACAAGTAAAGCAAAGTAGATACTAAACAAGCATGGAGCATAAAAAATTATAGATACGTTTCCAACATATCAGCATCCCCAAGCTTAACTCCTGCTCGTCCTAGAGTAGGTAAGTGATAAAAGAATAATTTTTGAGGTGACATGCATCCTCACAATAAAGATCCAACCATTTGCAAGCATTGAAAGCTGGGATCAAAGAACTCTAAACATGTGCATGAAAGATGGAGTTCTAACAATAGGATATAGTAATTATGCATGCAACATGGCAAGCTACAAACAAAGATCATGAATAACATGCATTGAAAAACATTTGTTTGTTTCACATACAGAAAACATAGCATAGTGGCAATCAGCTTGTCCCTCATAGATTAGCAATATAGATGCATAGGACACCTTCAAAGTTCACAAGGTGACTAGAAACAGATAGCACATGAACAAGTAATAACACAATATGCATCAATTAATAAGCTTTGGAACACTGCACACAGAATGACAACTATGCTCTCTTAATGGTGCCTAAAGGTAGAAGGTGGAGACTCAATAGTGATGGAAGAAAGGCCTTTTCGTAAAGGAAGCAGGGATTACAAGTTTCAAAAAGAGCTTCCAAAAATTATGGTACTTATTAGCTTTCAGCTCTCATTGCCCCTATCATAAGCATCTTGAAGTGGTTAAGGTTAAAGTGGCAAAGCTGGAGTATATGCTTGACAACGTATAAGTTGGCAATCTCAAGTCCCTTGACTATGAGGGCTACACCTCATGGATACTCAACTTAGGGCCCAGGCAAGTTCTTGTCACTGTAAGTATTTGCATATCATTGAGAACCGCCAACGGGGTACCCCTTGCACATGGTACAAGAGCTTTACCATAACCAAAATGACAAGGCAAGCAGACAATGAGCATCTCAGCAATTCTTCTTATGTACCATGGGAATATGGTGCTTTTTCTCTCTCTTTCCTCTTTTCTCAATGTGTCTCTCTTTTTTATAAGAAGAATGCTTCATAGATGTCACTATGGTGATGCTGCAAGTTTCCACCATGATTAGGCATGGATTAGGCTAGCGGCCCAGGCGTTTCTCTAACACAGAATACAAACTCCATGGACTTACAAGTTACCACTTCATTTCACATCGGTAACATCCATAGACAAAAGAGCATGATATCAACGGAGTACAAAAAGTACAAGTGCAATGTTGAAAACATTCCCCGTGACAGCACGGTTCTGCTAACCCCAACTTATAAGTGCAAGCATATATAACAAAGTTGCCTCAATGGTTCAAGTTTATTAGGGGCAAAGAATAAAGTGTGCCATCAAGTTCGTGAGGGCTTTAATCACTAAGTTTTCACATAACAAAATAGTTTTTAATTGGAAGATAGTTGAAAACAAGAATATACTTTGGAATGGTGTAACACACCATGCATAGGAGTTTATAGTGGACACTTTGGAATAACTTGGTTTCTTGGGAGTTGGAAGCATGAGTAGAACTTACTCATACAAGTGGAGGCTAGCAAAAGACTGGGAGCAACCAACTAACAGAGCAATAATGGCCATAATTGTGCAATGCAACAAAGCATACTAATCAAAGCAAAGAGTGGTACTACAAGTCAAGGACTAAATGATCATAGAGGATAATGGTGACTTGTCATAGTCATAACATGGTGTGAGCCATGGAAATTTATTGACTTTTTCCTTCGTCCCGTGCAATTCCGAGAATATTTCTTTACTGACTTTTCCGAAACCAAAAAACAGCAGAAAACGGGCATCTATCACTGTTGCAACTTGTTAATAGGTTAGTACCAGAAAACATGTAAAAAGCACCTCAAAGTGTGGACAAGTAAAGCAAAGTAGATACTAAACAAGCATGGGGCATAAAAAATTATAGATACGTTTCCAACATATCAGCATCCCCAAGCTTAACTCCTGCTCGTCCTAGAGTAGGTAAGTGATAAAAGAATAATTTTTGAGGTGACATGCATCCTCACAATAAAGATCCAACCATTTGCAAGCATTGAAAGCTGGGATCAAAGAACTCTAAACATGTGCATGAAAGATGGAGTTCTAACAATAGGATATAGTAATTATGCATGCAACATGGCAAGCTACAAACAAAGATCATGAATAACATGCATTGAAAAACATTTGTTTGTTTCACATACAGAAAACATAGCATAGTGGCAATCAGCTTGTCCCTCATAGATTAGCAATATAGATGCATAGGACACCTTCAAAGTTCACAAGGTGACTAGAAACAGATAGCACATGAACAAGTAATAACACAATATGCATCAATTAATAAGCTTTGGAACACTGCACACAGAATGACAACTATGCTCTCTTAATGGTGCCTAAAGGTAGAAGGTGGAGACTCAATAGTGATGGAAGAAAGGCCTTTTCGTAAAGGAAGCAGGGATTACAAGTTTCAAAAAGAGCTTCCAAAAATTATGGTACTTATTAGCTTTCAGCTCTCATTGCCCCTATCATAAGCATCTTGAAGTGGTTAAGGTTAAAGTGGCAAAGCTGGAGTATATGCTTGACAACGTATAAGTTGGCAATCTCAAGTCCCTTGACTATGAGGGCTACACCTCATGGATACTCAACTTAGGGCCCAGACAAGTTCTTGTCACTGTAAGTATTTGCATATCATTGAGAACCGCCAACGGGGTACCCCTTGCACATGGTACAAGAGCTTTACCATAACCAAAATGACAAGGCAATAAGACAATGAGCATCTCAGCAATTCTTCTTATGTACCATGGGAATATGGTGCTTTTTCTCTCTCTTTCCTCTTTTCTCAATGTGTCTCTCTTTTTTATAAGAAGAATGCTTCATAGATGTCACTATGGTGATGCTGCAAGTTTCCACCATGATTAGGCATGGATTAGGCTAGCGGCCCAGGCGTTTCTCTAACACAGAATACAAACTCCATGGACTTACAAGTTACCACTTCATTTCACATCGGTAACATCCATAGACAAAAGAGCATGATATCAACGGAGTACAAAAAGTACAAGTGCAATGTTGAAAACATTCCCCGTGACAGCACGGTTCTGCTAACCCCAACTTATAAGTGCAAGCATATATAACAAAGTTGCCTCAATGGTTCAAGTTTATTAGGGGCAAAGAATAAAGTGTGCCATCAAGTTCGTGAGGGCTTTAATCGCTAAGTTTTCACATAACAAAATAGTTTTTAATTGGAAGATAGTTGAAAACAAGAATATACTTTGGAATGGTGTAACACACCATGCATAGGAGTTTATAGTGGACACTTTGGAATAACTTGGTTTCTTGGGAGTTGGAAGCATGAGTAGAACTTACTCATACAAGTGGAGGCTAGCAAAAGACTGGGAGCAACCAACTAACAGAGCAATAATGGCCATAATTGTGCAATGCAACAAAGCATACTAATCAAAGCAAAGAGTGGTACTACAAGTCAAGGACTAAATGATCATAGAGGATAATGGTGACTTGTCATAGTCATAACATGGTGTGAGCATGTGCCAAGTCAACCCAAGCAAAACATCAAAGGAGAATACCACAATACTATGCTTTTGCATGCTAAAACAACACATAATTTCTTCAAGGCACACTAAGCAATCCCAATTGTTTGGAACAAGACATGCTATAGCAATAATCACTAATCATAATGCTAAAACAACACCTAGCATGTCATGCTAAAGTCTAAGTCATAGTCAATGCAAGCTCCTCTTGCACTTCAAGCAAGAACTTACTACTCCTTTCCAAACACCACGCAAACTTATTTGCAAAACAAAACAACGAGAACGGGGGTCCAAACTACTAAAGAAAACTAAACAAACTAAGCAAAGCAAACGAAAACTAAGACGCTCCAAGAACAACACAACTGTGCATGAAACAATAAAAGTGAAGTGTCAAGACAAACCCGAGCTTTTTATTGATGAAGAAGGGGATGCCTTGGGCATCCCCAAGCTTTGACGCTTGTACCTCTTGGATATTTCTTAGGGTGACACCATAGTGGCATCCCCAAGCTTGAGCTTTTGTCCATTCTTCATCTCATTGCATCATTCTCTCTCTCTACACCTGAAATTTTTTCCTTCATACAAAACTTCACACAATCTTCATTAGCAACATTAGCTTATTCACAAGATATTAGGCCGCTGGCAAAGCTTTGGAACAGCAAGGCTTTTCACTAAAAACACAAGCTACTGAAGTAACTCCTTCAAAGAAACTCAATTTACCTGAAGAGAGCTCAAAAAGGAATCAATAAGAAGCAAATGCAAATAATGGCAAAAATCTGTCAAAACAGACCAGCAGGTAGAAACAGATTTTTCCGAACATCTTCTGTTGCTCAAATCAAAAAGTGTTTAACTAATGAAAGTATCCAACATACTGGGGGATTTATTCGTAAATTTTGAGATCAATCCGAGTTACAGAGCCTCCTCACAAATTTCTTTGGTGGAGGACAGAAATCTGTTTCGGGACAACAACTCCCCAAATCTTACTTCCCTCTCATTAGAGGTCATTCTTGGCACAAAAAGCAAACAAAAAGGATAAGGAGAGCTCATTACAGAAGTAATAACTTCCAAGACTCAAGAAAACTCTTGGGTTATCTCCCAACAAGTACTTTTCTTTAACGCCTTTAAGTTAGGCTTGAAAGCTTGAGAAGATGCTCACATAAGAAATATGAATTGAAGTCAAAGAGAGCATCAAGAAGCAAATTCAAACCACATTTAAGTCTAACCCTCTTCCTATGCATAGGAATCTTGTATGCAAATAAATTCACAAAGAACGAAGTGATAGGCATAGGAAAATGAAACAAGAGCAACTTCAAAACTTTTAGCACATAGAGAGGTGTTTTAGTACCATGAAAACTTCTACAACCATACTTTCCTCCCTCATAATAATTTTTAGTAGAATCATGAATAAACTCAACAATATAGCTATCACATAAATCATGCTTTTCATGATCTACAAACACATAATTTTTATCAAGCTCAAAAATAGTGGGATTAAAACCTCCACAGGTTTTATCCAAAGTAGATATTTCAAAAGGATCCACGAAAACATAACATTCATCCTCCTTTTGTAAACATGGCAGACAATCAAATAATATAAGAGGTAAAGAGTTACTCTCATTAGAAGGTAGACATGGGTAGATCCATTCTTCCTCCTTTTGTTCATAACTCTCCTCCTCTTTTTCATGTAATGAGCTTCCAGTTTCAACAATTTCTTCTTCCATAGGCTCCTGCAAGGAATTAGTCTCTTTCGGTTGTGGAAAGCACCTATTAAAATATTCAAGAATATAGCCATTTGCTTCCTTGTAATTATCCAAGCAAAATTTAAGTATCTCATAAACCTCATGTTCATAAGGTGCATCATTAGTATTTTCAAGCAAACTGGCAAGTTCAAATGCACCCTTGAAGGTAATAAATTCTTCAATTTGTTCCACATCATAAAAGTCATAATTTCCTTTAACATAAGAGGATATGGTAACATTATCATTATACTCACATTGAAAAGGAAGGTGTTTATACCTCCTACAGCAACAAGATTTATCAAAGCAATAAGTAACATTATAAGTAGAGCACACGTCTCTAGCAATAGTATTCAACTTATCAATTTGTTCCCATAAGTGTTTTACTTTTTGTGACAAACGGTGTTCTTTATAATAATACTTTTGTTCTTCTGTGAACCCACCTTGCCAATAAGAACTAGTTTCAAAGAAACCATCCATTGATGGAAAGCATGACCAAGCAAGGCAATGATAGACCACCAACTAGAGTAAGAACTATTTTTTGTGTTTTTCAATAAGGCAAGCAAACCAAACTAAACTAATTTTTTGGGGTTTTTTCGAAAAGAGGCAAACAAAACCAAGCAAAAGAAACAAAGCAAACTAAAAACAAAGTAAAGAGAAAGGAAGTGAAGGACTCCCCTTGTGAAGACGTCCTTAGCCTCCCCAGCAACGGCGCCAGAAATTACTTGTTGATGGCGCCTAGTTGACGTGAGACTTTCTTTCTCTATTCCCCGGCAACGGCGCTAGAAATTTCTTGATGCTACACTCAACAGGGAGGAAGAGTGCTTCGTTGGAAACCCCAAGATCAAGGTATGAAGAGTATAGCAGCAACATTTCCCTCAGTAGAAACCGAAGTTATCGAACCAGAAGGAGGAAGGAAACGTCACAAAGGTGTTGGAAGCAACGTGGAGACCTGCACAACACAAACTCAAGACTCTGTCCCAACGAATCAGTGAGGTTGTCAAGCTCACCGATTTTCTGTAACAAAGGATTAAATGTATGGTGTGGAAGGTAATGGTTTGCATCAAGTAAACAAGTACAATGGAAGATGTATCAATGGTAAAGATTGGACCGAGGTCCATAGTTCACTAGAGGTGCTCTCCTTAGATAAACAACATGGCATGAAGGGTAAACAAATTACAACGAGGCAATTGACAGGAACTGAGCAAGGAATAATAGTGCAATTACTAGCCAGAAAGATCCTATGAGGTTGATTGGGCAATACAACAATATACATAGACCGTAATCCAACTGTATCTATGACTAGAAGTCCACCTTCAGGTTATCATCCGAACCCCCTCCAGTATTAAGTTGCAAGCAATAGACAACTGCTTTAAGCAAAGTGTGTAAGGTAAACAGTCCACATGTTCCATGAACAAGAGACCGTTGTTTTCTCCCTAGTAGCAATAACACATCTACAACCAAAGATATTATTGTCACTTCCCTTGGAAACTAGAGGCATGAACCCACTATCGAGCATAAATACTCCCTCTTGGAGTCACTAGCAACTACTTGGCAAAGATAACCACTAGCAACGGAGAGCATGCAAGATCACAAACAACACACACATGATAGAATCATAAAGATAAAACCATTAATCAAACCAACATAATAATCTCAATATCCATCGGATCCCCGTAAACACAACATGCATGATTACAAATAGATTAGATCTTGATCATGAACGGAGCTCACAAGATCTATACATGAAAGCACAAAGGAGGAGATACAACCATCTAGCTACTACTACATGGACCCATAGTCCAAGGTGGAACTACTCACAAATCATACCGGAGAGAAGGCCTCCGGGATGATCTCCCCCTCCGGCAGGGTGCCGTGAAGAGCTTCAGATCCCGCCCCCCTCCCCCCGATCTAGGGACGATGGTGGCGGCAGCTACAAACACTTTCGTGGAATATTGATCGGGTACTAAGGGTTTTTGTATCGGGGGCTTCTTATAGGCGAAGGGGCGAGACCGGGAGGCGACCAGGGTGCCCAAACCCTAGCCAGGCGAGGGGCTGGGCCTAACCGCACCTAGGGTGGGTCTGGCCCCCTGGCTGGCCTTCCGGGCTCCCCTATGGACTTCTTGTTCCCCACAGAAAGTTATTGGCTTTGTCCTTCGTCCCGTCCAATTCCGAGAATATTTCTTTACTAACTTTTCTGAAACCAAAAACAGCAGAAAACAGGCATCTGACACTGTTGCAACTTGTTAATAGGTTAGTACCAGAAAACATGTAAAAAGCACCTCAAAGTGTAGACAAGTAAAACAAAGTAGATACTAAACAAGCATGGAGCATCAAAAATTATAGATATGTTTCCAACGTATCAGGGAACCCATTGGATCTAGATCTTGGAGTCTTTTGTGGTTTTTCTATTGTGTTCTTCCTCTCTCATTCTCTCAATAGCTTTTGTAGATTTGGTAGAATTTGGGAGTGAAGGACTTGCCATTGCATTAGGTGCATCAGTTTGAGTTCTCCTCGGAGGCTTTAGTTGGTGAAATCAAGAAGCTTGTTACTCTTGGGTTCTTGAAACCCTAGTCGGTTGTGGCCTTTGTGGTGAGTTTTTGGGTCCTCCAATTAAGTTGTGGAGTTCCTCCACAAGTTAGTGGCCTTGGTGGTGATTATTGGGAGCCTCCAATTAAGTTGTGGAGATTGTCCCAATCATGTACGGGTTTGGTTACCACCCTAAAGTCTTGTTAGGGATATGCTAAATGGGTATCACCATTACATGTCTCTAATCCGGCTAACCCGGGTGGCCCACAGATGGTAGCAAGGCCTATGGCCTGCTGGGCGGCCTAATTAGATAGATCTAGAAGGGAGGCCCATGCCGGATAAAAAAAGGCTACGATGGAGTCACCGACATACCCGGAGCCTTGGAGTGTAAGACATGTAAGACTAGTTAGTACTCGTGTAGGACTCTATGACCTGTCCGGCTAGGACTTTCTCTGTAACCCTAGGTTCTGGCGTCTATATAAGCCGGACCTATGGGAGCCTTTAGGGCACGATCAATTACGACATACCTCGCACAGCGAACCGATCTTTATACTCAGCGTATTTTCATTATAGTGATTTATAGCAGGAGTAGGATTCCGCCACCGTTGTGGGATCTGAACCTCGGTAAGCTATGTTACCTCGTACCCGCCAACTCGCCGCCTCCCCCCACCTCTCTAAACACGCTCTGTGAGGACCCCTCCATAGCTTACTCGTCGGCAATACCACGACAAGTGTCCCATAGTGGATCGGGTACTTGTCATGCGGCGGATGCTCGGGAGAATAGGGTGAGGCCTCTTGTGACGTTGGTGGTCTTAGTATCGTCCACCCCTCCAATGAGACATACTCCCTTTTAGGGAGGAACTCGATAAAACATCGCCATCTCCGCGTGCATCGGTTATCTCTATACCCTCGCCTTTACTTACGCACTTTACATTGTGATAGCCTTCGTGCTTGAAGTAATCTCTTGCTATCACCTTGTTGCTTGTCTTGCTTAGCATAAGTTGTTGGTATACATAGATGAACCATAGCATATATAAGTTTTGTGCTTGACAAAATAAACACTAGTTTCATTTTACCTTTGTTACGTCCATCTCGTAAAAAAATTTAACCGCCTATTCACCCTTCTCTAGGTGACATCCGTGATCTTTCAGTTAAGTTTCAATTTGGAGAAGCGGTATATCACAGTTACTCCATTGCAGCACTGCATACATTTTACTCAGTCAAGCGGTGCAATCCTTCTGTATCTGCAAAAACAATGCAGGTGTGATATTCTGTCCTTTCTAACTATCTTAAGGCAGGGTTGAGATGCACTTTGCCACCAATAATCTCGGTATTGTCTCTTATTATTAGATCAAAATACTAGAAACAGACGATTTAAATGGCAGATACACTGGTACTGTTTTTTTCTCTCCTTGTGCGCAATGACTCAATGAGGCAATTTTGTACTGACACTCCTTGATGATATGAAAATCACTGCAAAATCAACGGGATCAAGGGTCCCGTTGTGAACTTGTCATCGGTCGCTCATCTCCATACATATCCCAACGGGAGTCAGTTTGATGAATTCAATGACAAGAAAATGTATGGGTTCTTTAGAAGAAAGTCTACTATTGATTCAGCTGTTGCTAATGGTTTTATATTGGCAGATACAATGATAAAATGGCCCATGAACAATCTAGGCTTGCAAACGCATTGCACGCGAAAGAGCTCTCTAGACGGCTCAAGGTATCACCACTAGTAGAAAAAAGGGCTTTAGTTCGTATCTAATTCTTACTCTAGTTCTGGACATGTCTTGGGTCGGGATTAGTGTGAGCACTAGTCCTGGTTCGTCCCATTTTCAGCGGCTAGGAGACTGGAAAAGCTCTAGTTGCGGGTCATTCCAGACGTTTAGTCCCGGCTCGTGATACGGCTAGGGACTAAAGAGATACAGGGTTAAACCCTCAACACCCTTTAGTCTCGATTGGTGCCTTCAACCGGGACTAAACCAACACCTTCTAGTCCCGGTTTGAGACATCAACACCGGCCCATGAATCTGAATCACGAACTGATCGACATCTCTAACGTGCACGCTATTTAATATGCACGCGGGAGTTGCTTTTCTCGACCATGATGCTTTTCTTCACTAACTTGGATTATTGAACCTTTTCCCTGTCCTATCAACAATAGCACCTCCATTTGCTATGCCCTTGCAAAGTAGCTAGATATAGTTTTGTAAAACCCGAACTGGATTATCAACAGATGCATCTTCCTTGTTAAAAAATAATATACTCCCTCCGATCCATATTTTTGTCACTGAAATGGATGTCTCTAGACATGTTTTAGTGCTAGATACATCCATTTCACAAATAATATGGATCAGAGGGAGTATTAAGTTTTGCTCGGCCTAGGTCCAACATCAAACAATCAGTGTCGGTGAGATTAAGTTCTGCTTCTGCCAGGATTGGAGTCTTGTCAATAAGTATGTGGTGCATCAGTGGTATGCGAACAAAATAGTCAGCAGTATGCAAGAGTGGAGATTACAGATGAACGCAAACTAGCACCCGTAACAACTTTTTTTTTGTTTCAGCTCGTTCAGAAAAGAATATGAAGACATCCATTGGTCTGCTTATTGTATTGTATGGGCTATTACAGGCCAGACTACCTTTACCAAAGTAAAGCAAGGAGGGAAGCGCGTTTGTGCTTACTTCAGGCTCGGTGACGCCCACAGCAAATGGCCGCGATTCCTATTTACCGCTCCTTGCGCGAGCTAACAGCTCTCCGCGTATCCTTTCTCCTGCTTGGACCAGGCCCAGCAGATGGCTACACGGGAATTAAATGAGTGAGGAATCTATGATGGACATCCTGCGGAAAGTGTCTTTGGCATGTGGACACCGCTCGTTTTTTTTTTTCAAAACTTATACTTGTACTAGATCTTTCAAATTTCTAGAATAAATATATAACAAGATACATCCATCTTAAATGTACGCCAGGAATTTTGTGTAAAAATAAGTTGTATTTTGGCTTAAAAAAATCTAACAAAAATCACGTATTTCTAGTCTTATTCAGTGTCAGATTTTTCCCTGTAGCCTAAAATAGGATGATTTTTTACTAAAATTTTGTATAGATATACTCCTTACGTCTCAAAATAAGTGATTTGGATTTGTCTATATTCTCATGCACTTAGATATGTTCTAGTGTATAGATACATACGAATTTAGAAAAATCCACGTCACTTATATTAAGACGGAGTGGGTATGAATCATGTACATGTATTTTCGAGATTATTTTTGAAACTCAACTTAAAAAAAAACACAGGTATTCATATGCACCAAATCTCCATTCAAGACATTGTGGATGGTTATATGGTTGGCGCTCGGCAATCCGCATGGCTATTACAGGCCAGAAGACTACCTTTTTACCAAGATCGTCTGGGGCGTGTGATCATTTACACAAAACACAAGTAAAACCGATTGAAATGGTGGGTTTAAATTACAGCTGGGCTACACCCTACTAGGCTTGGACCGCAAAATCACTATGGATCCCCGTACTATACTTCCCTCCATTTGGAAATATAAGATGTTTTAGGTTTGTGAACGAAATGTATCTAAAAGGTGTCTAAATATATCTTTTTTATAAAACTAAAACATCTTATATTTCTAAACCGAGGGAGTAGATCTCGTTTGTGATCGAGAAATGCAAGCATCGGTGCTCCATGTAGTGAACTCATTGATTGCCTACTTTTCCACTAGATTTTCCTCGGAAACTCCATGGAGGATCGATCGCTAGAACTAGAAGCATCATACGTACTATATGCGAGCATGATGCGGTGTTGTTTTCATGGCCATATGATTCTCCTCTCCAGCGTCATTCCGAGTTCAAGGGAGAGAAGCATGATGCATTCACGTTGCCCAGATATGCATATGCGTTCACGTCGCTTCATGTAAAGATAATTAACTATATACAGGAACCAACCAATTATGCATGCCTGCTTTTTCTAAGACGATTTTTTTTCTCGATCGAAGTATCTCACCAAAACCATTCACACAAATCTGACATTGCAGCTTACTGACTTAAGTATAGGCACTAGGGAGGAACATACATTTTTGCTATTCTTTGTTTCCCTTCTATGTGCATTTGTCTAAGTTTATCGTCAAGATCCTTTCAGTTGGATGCATGTCTTCTTCTGAGTGCATCATTTTGGCTCCCGGGCCCACGGGAGCCCTTTATTTTGAACATCTAAGAAAAGTATTTTCAAAGTCTTATTTTTTTTGGAAAAAATATGCATGAAAAGGAAATAATGTAATTTCAAGCGTACAAAGTCTCAATCCGGGATATGTTTAGTCCATGCTACATAAAAACTATAGATCTAGGTGTGTAGATAGTGCACCTTCTAACCTTATCCGATTTTGTCTTTTTTGTGTAGCCCATAATACATTGTATTTTAGATTGAGATATTACACGCTTGAAATAACATAATCACCTAAATGTATATATTTTTCCCACAATCTTTTAAAACATTAAAATATCATTTTCAAAATTCTAAAATAAAGGGCTGTGGTGAGCTCCGGAGTAGATTTTTTTGTGATGGGGCTTTTACCACGAAGGCCATCCGTCGTAAAAGACTTTTTAACCACGAAAAACGGGCATTCAATCAGGAAAATCATCCATTGTAAAAAACAACTTTTCTTGTAGTGTTAGTATGTACAGATTATTGTAGCAACCACTACATATTGAGGTATGGTAATTGGATAAACAAAACAACATTTTTCTGAGACAATCCAATTACTTAGGATGTGTATATGACACTAACCGAAGGGTTTTGTTAATTCGAAGGGTCCTGAAATATATGCAAATATGAATGGTTAAAGTAAGCATAGTGGAGTTGAAATCTTCACCGTGATGAAACTATTAAAGAGTTTAAGCACAAGGCCATCCATCGTAGATGACTTTTTAACCACGAAAAACGGGCCTTCAACCATGAAAATCCTCCATTATAAAAGCCAACTTTTCTTGTAGTGTTAGTATGTACGAATTATTGTAGCAACCACTACATACTGAAATATGGTAGTTAAATAAACAAAACAATATTCTTCTAAGAGAATGGTTACTTAGGATGTGTATATGACACTATCCAAAGGGTTTTGTTAATTCGAAGGGTGTTAAAATATATGCAAACTTGAAAAGTTGAAGTAAACATAGTGGAGTTGAAATCTTCACTGTGATAAAACTATTAAAAAGTTTAAGCTCATCAAAAACGATGAAGATGCTTGTGTTTACAAGAAAGTAAGTGAGAGCGTTAAGACATATTTCTAAATGCTTTATGTGAAAGACATTTTGTTAATTGGGAATGATGTATATTTTATGAGACTCGAATTAAAAATTTCATTAAAATTGGATTTTGATGAAAGACTTAGGCAGAACCAGAATATTAGACATAAAAGTCTATGCAAATAGATTGAAACACTAATATGGTTATGCTGAAGTACATATATGAAAAATTGAATTAGTTCAATATGGTGGCATATTTGAGTGGGAGCTATGTGAGTTTCCTAGTCAATATTAGACAAGAAAACTTCCTGCCACATGGTAACAAGATCAATTGTATTGACAATTGGTAAGTGAAAACTCATGATTGATTTAATCATGAATGCCATGATATGTACAAATCTAGATGAGTCCTATGCTCTAAGTGTTTGGAGCATGTGCTAGAGTGATTCATAAGATGATCATTAGACAATAGTGATAATACTCTTGGCTACTTTGGAAGAACCCAGAATATGAGATATATATAGAGGTGAAAAATAGTTCATTGTAACGTGTTACATTCATGCAAAATTTTCTCACATATATAAATGAATTTTATCTCAGTTAGGCTATGTATTAAGAAATAAGGTGACACCGCGAGATGGAAGAAAGTTCCATCGTAAATTTTGACTAGTTCCAAAGGTGTAACATTGTGATGAGTACTACAACAATAGTTAAATATATATAACTGTTATAGTAGCATCATAAATAGGGTTTTGTGTCAGGTAGTTTGATTGTCAATCTAGGTATAGTTCTAAATAGGCTATATTATGAAGATCCATTGTATGACAATAGGATCAATATAGTTTTGTCTTAAAGAATTGAGGTCTCACCAGAAGACTAAATTATATAGTTCTATCTTATTGAAGAAGGAGTAACACATAGTGACGCATATATATATATATATATATATATATATATATATATATATATATATATTATATATATATTATATATATATATAGAAATCCTATTTTCAGCACCCAGGATGCAGAATAGTTATTCTGCACCCAACATATTTTTATGTTGTTAGATTGGAAAAATTATGTTTTGTATACGAATAATTATGTCCATATATTCACCCCAATAACAATAATCGACAAAAAAATAGAGTTTATGTGTCATTATAGTGTAAAAAACACCAAAAATATGTATTTTACGTCGAATTTTTATACTGCATGTAAACAAAAAAATTATGTCATTTGTAAATTTTATTATGTTCTTCTCGACTTACGAAGTAAGACAAAATTTACGTGACGTAAAAATAATATACAGTTTTAAAGATAGAGGGTGGGTGTAGAATAACTATTCTACACCCTGGGAGTCAAATAGCGCGACTATATATATATATATATATATATATATATATATATATATATATATATATATATATATATATATATATATATATGCAAAATAGTGGGGTGCATACGGTGCTACGTGCGCATAGAACACCACCGTTCGATCCTTTAATAGAGAACACACGAAATAGAACGCATGCATGCGACGTGAGACGAGTTCGGAACGCCGTTATACCAGGAGCATGTATCCCTCATATGTTATGTCCATATTTATTTACTAAACAAGCACCATATTTGTTTACTTTCAAACACACACTGGCATGGATGGGGAGCAATGGTGGTAGTATGGTTCTCGTTGTTTTATCACGGCATGGCACTTCCAATTCTTCCCGCGTAGGACATCTATAACATTTAAAACAAATTATGACGGTCATATCTTCTTGAGCAGCTCACGGTAAGGTTACATCCCTTTTGTTTGATGATAGTGGTCTTCCCGTATATGGGACATCATCACGCCTAAGCCAAATCCAAAACATATTTCTCACTGGATACATCGCCTGCGCCCACCCACCCCATGCCCATTCGACACAAGCAGTTCCAAAACTCTAAAAACTTGAGATGGGAAGAAAAGACTACTACTAGAACAAGATCATAAAGGTATGTACGCCGACCGATTTTCTCCACCATTTTTAGCTCACAATTATCGATTTTTCTCTACATTTCAGTAACCAATGTATCCGAATTCAGTTCTCATCCAGTTCTTTACTATGATCTATTGAATCACGCTGGTCGCAAACCACTAGCCGAACACCATGAGCAGCGGCAAACGGTGGTTTTAATTTTGTCTAAACAAGAAACCCACTACTACACCGCGCATTTTTCTTGCCTTGTGGACGTAAACCAACTAGTACAAAAAGAAAGATGGATAAGTTGGCATTGTGGACGATGAAACTACTACAACAAAATAAAAGATGGAGAACCGCGTGTGGCGTGAATCCACCATCCTAGCTCCTAGCTCATAAAGCTTACAGAAGTACGTGAACCAAAAAAGTGTGGCCGCCACGGGAAGAAAGTGGCGGGAAAGATATAGCATCTCTAAAAAAACATAGGGCGTGCTGGGGTTTCTTTTCTGGTGTGAATATCATCTAACTTTCTCTATCTATAACAGCACTGTGCATTGTTTGGAGTGTAGACGCAAAACGATTACTAGAAAAAGAAAGATGGAGAGGGATAGAGAAACAAGGACGGGACGGTGGTTTCTCCATCTTGTAGCCGTGCGACCGATGGAGGCACACGCCACGCACACGCCGTGAAATCTAGAATAGAGCAGATCAGATCAAGGGAGCAAAGATGTATGCAATCCAACGGTTTTTAGACTATGCGCACGTACCACCATGAGTATAAAATCCACGTCATATATATATATATATATATATATATATATATATATATATATGCAAATACGCACAAAACTAAAAGTGCATGTTTTAGAGATTGGGTTTACCACAAGCAACGCGTGTGGACAATACCATAATTTCATAGGTGTTAAAATGCGTGAAGTAATAAATTAGATTATTGACTCTAGTGCAATTGGGAGACTGGAGGAGAGATTCCCTAGAGGCCAATAATAAATATGTTTTTATTGTTAAATCTTATTAGTTTGTAATTGTTTTATACCATGCTATAATTGTGCCAATCGAAAATATTGGTACACGTGTCGTATGTAAACAAATCAAGTCCCTAGTATCCTCTAGTAACTAGTTTGTTGGACAGCTGATGATCGAGGTTTTCCGATCATAGACTTATTAACGTCAACTGACAACAAGGTCACTTTATTAGATGAATATTATGATAGACACACCCGACTGTAGTATTATAATATGATTCAGTCATAAAGTTCTACATTGCGATATCTAGCAAAGCATAGTGATTCAGTCCTTTGACCGTGGGGTCATATTAATCACTATCTCCCTGGATGCTTTGACCGCATCAACCGACATGTCATTAACTGGTAGCCATAAAGGTTTGTATTGGGCATTCCAAAGGAATAGGTTAAGGACTATGTATCAAGATCAGGATTTGCCTATCCGAGTGACGAGTAGATACATTAGGCACACTCGGTGAGATTACATCTACAAGTTCGAACATGTGACTAGGTCACGGGAATATAATATCATAAGAAAGGTTAATGTGTTTGTCGATAACAATATCGAACTAGGTATATTGATATCGGAGATCGGGTCTTGGACAAACCAGGTATCGTAGTGCAAAGGGAATGAGTCGACGTTCAAGGTTCAAGCGATCATGTTATTCATGGAATGCATGGGGTCATAATGAGTTTCTAGACACCGTTGTTGGTCATTGATAAAAAATGTCTCGATCATGTATATGTATTCCCCAGGCCCAAACCGGCGGGAGTGCGAACTATGCGGCTGCACAGGGCCCAAAAAAAATTTGGGGCCCCAGAATTCTGACACAGGCTTATGTAGGTATAGGTATGCATCGGAAAAAAATTCTATATTTTCTACACTTGGTTTCTAGACCGGGGCCGCTTGGGAAATAAAAAGGACGGCATCACTGGGCCTTGCAATCGATCGGAGAGAGTTGAGGGTATCATATTGGTTGATCCCATCGATCGATCAGGATTCCGAATCGAGTCCAGCCTACAACCCTAGAGGAAGTGGCTGGAACGTCAGTTCATCTTCTCGACGCCGCGACGCGAGGCTGTTTCCATTTTGGCTTTCTTCCCTTCTTCCTCTAATCTACTCCTAACCAGCCGATCGCCAAAAACTGAATTTATGGATCGAGCCCATCAATCAGCAGGTGTATACATCCCTCATCCCCATAGGCTGTATCTGATCTTTTCCTCTTTGGTATTTGTGCCCTAGGTGTACTTCAATCCCAAGTTCATCTAACTCTGTTGTTCATCTCTTTTATAGGAAACCAAGAATATGGTTTTTAAAAGCGCAAGAAAAAAAAGGAAAAATATTGATTATGAGGATACTATTGAAGAATTCATTTCTATATTTCTATAAACACTAAGTGAATGATGTTTTTCAAATAAACATTACGAAACCAGGAGTTTTCTAGGTATGTTTATTCATATATCCAGGCCTATGTAAGATACTCTGGCTTATTATAATTGTTGAAGAGTTAAAATCAATTGTGTCACGAGGCCTATTTTAGAGTTTCGCATAGGGCCTCGGATTTTACCGGCTCGGACCTGGTATTCCTGAACCATAGGGTATCCCGCTTAAGGGTAGATGACACTTAATGATTGATCCGAGATGATATGAGAAAATAGATAGAACTATAGAATTATTCCGGTGTGATACCAGAATGTTTTCGGGGATATCGAATGATGATCGGAGGTGTCCAAAAGGTGTTTCAGAATAAGTATTAAATATTATATATTTAACACCAATTAAATGAATTAATATTAAAATGCATTATTTAAATGAATTTATGGAGCAACCCACCTACATGGGCCGTCCCGGAGGGAAGGTCCCATGGGGGCTAGCCGTCCCAAGGAGCAAATGCGCGCTGGGTGGGGACCATCCCCACCGTTGTCCTCCGCCTCCTCCTACTCCTCCCTCTTGATTAGTCCCACCCAGGACTTTGAGGGAGCTAGTGCCTCCCTTCCACCTATATAAAGAGGGGCACCCTTCTCCCTAAATCCATCCCATCAATTGGCTTTACCTATTCTCTCTCCCTCACGTGTGGTTTTCAAGATTGAAACTACATACATGGACAGGGTTTCTCCACCATACGCATACCGTCATACTGCTGGACTCTTGATCTGGATCAATCTTCTTCCGCTGTTTTACTGGACCGGAGCCCGGAAGACGTCTCTACACCGGATGCATGTAAAGCCACGAGGCACCGCCACTTATGGTGTTAATCGCTTGGAGCTTGGATCTTGGACATTTACACGGCCTTGAGATCGGCTACATCGTTCGACTACATCAGTAACATTTCTCTTGAAACATTAACCGCTTTCGGTCTTCAAAGATCTAAACACTGGAACCCTCTCATTACTATACATCTGTATTGATAGATCTTGACTATGGTGTTCGCGTTGCTAGGAAAAAATTTTGTTTTCTGCTTCAAAACTCTTCATAGAAGTGATCAAGTGAATCACACATCTTGATCGTGAATCTTGTTATTCTCTAACCATGCTCGTTGAATTGGATTCATCTCTTCATTCAAGGGACTCGTCATAATCTTGGACTCCTCGTCAAGTAGTGTGAGCTCCAATTCCTTTTGCTTGTTATCTACTTCCTTGGCTCTTGCAAGAGCGTTGTTGATCTATTCAATTTCCAGCTTCTATGTTGCATGTCATAGAAGCTCTTCACTACCTCATCTTTTTCTGGGGCTTTCTCTCATCCCTCTTCTCACTTGATACTTCCTTATTGACAAACATTGTCTTGGTCGACTCTTGCAATGCCGATGAGAAAGCCTCGCATGTTGCATCCGCCTTGGAGTTGGTCCTTTCCCTCAGCATCTTGGATACCCCATATGCACTTGGGGTGACACCACCAAGGTCGGTGACATAGGATTGTGCCCTTGGTTTCCCTTGGCGCCTCCATTGTTGGTCCACGACGTATAGAGCTCTTACCACTTGGGACAATCTTTGATTGCCTTCCAACAATAGACCATGTTGAATGATTTTCCTTGATGGGAAATCTTGAAGTGATTCAAATCTTGTAACACCTAAAAATAGCAAGATTTTGTAAGTAGAAAGGCGGAATGGCGCAACATGTTCCAAGGCCAATGCTCTTTCTTAGGCCACGGCCGCGGCGGCCAAGCGGGTCTTGACATTGTCTTTGCGGCGGCTCGCTTCCTGGACTCTATCGTCCTCTGCTCCGACGTCAACTCCTTCTTCTATTTGAGCAAAAAACCGGTC
The DNA here is from genome assembly GCA_916181665.1 of Avena sativa. NCBI lineage: Eukaryota > Viridiplantae > Streptophyta > Magnoliopsida > Poales > Poaceae > Avena > Avena sativa. The sequence goes on from OV702296.1 coordinate 296,774,718, forward strand.
GTTATGGTCTTTCTCGGGCGGCCGCAGGTGATAAGAGCCTCCGGCACGATGCCGGGATCCAGGGTGCCGGGCACGTCATCGACCACGAGCAAGTCGGGTGGGAGGGGTGTTTCCTCATGGATCCGAGGGCCTCGGCCACGCTGGGGTGGTGGCTGGTAGGGTATGGAAGGAATGCATGTTTGCAAGGCCCGAGCCAGACAAAAGGCCACGCTATCAGGACACACGGGCTGTCCGTGCCGCCGCATAGTCAGTCTAAATTTGATTTGGAAATGTGTCGATCTTGCACCGTGTCCGGTCAGATAAATTTAAACTGCCTGGTCCCTTTGCGTCGGAGTTGGCGTTTAGTGGCACTAGTTTGTTTTTCAGGGGAAGATGCACACTGCGGTTCTTGAAAAACAATTGAAACTGTCGTGAATGACAAAGCCCAACCGAACCGAGCAGCCATGCATTTATTTCCAACCTGGGCCAGGCTACGGTTTACGGAACGCCAATTGGTTGGTACCCATAGTTTACTTTTTTTTTTAATTGACATCTCGTAGAACTCGTTCAGCAAGAAAAACTTGTTATCTAGAAGAAAAGTGTCTGGCTGCCTTTCAAATGGACAATAATCCGATTTATAAGCCCATCTTGAACGCTTTTTTAGCTTAGCTTTCGCTAGGAAGAGAGAGAAGCCACAATATGCTGCGAAACATAACATTCTGAATGCTGCAATTTATTCAGTCATATACGTAGGAGTATACTATTTAAATTTCCATACAAACATTTCGCCCCAAAAACTAGCTAATTAAGGCATCTAGTGAAGGTTTTCTTAACTTAAATTAATAACACTGAGCTTGCTATACTTTGCCTGGTCATTTTATCCTTGAGAAGCACCTTCACTCTCTTCTGGTATACGTGTCCCTCAGGCATATCTACATATGTCTTTTTTATATAAAAAAAGCCATATCTACATATGGTGATGTCGCAAGGCCCCAGAAAATGGCATTGGCTGACATGCACGGTACGTCGACAGCAAAAGATTGCATCATTTGGTGTGCAAGGACTCCTATATGCATGCCACCTAGGATGCCATGCATCCGGCTGAAACGGACAGCAACGTCCCCATCCGTACCGAACGAAAGCACGCTCCGGCTCGGCGTAGTACCGTACATGTGATGCACACGGCGTACTCCGAATCGATCCACAGTTAGCTGGCCGGATTAGCACCTGACGTACGCCCTCCCTCCTTGCTTAGGCACTAAGCATGCATGAGGCTGGTACGCAAATCGACCGGCGACCTCTGCCCGCGAACGTCGTCGCCAAGTGCTCGACACACACAACTTGGGCGTGGGCGGCCCCGCTCCGGCGGGCGTAGCAATGCTAGTGCGCGTGTCACCGCGCAAAGGCGCTGCATTATTACGCGCCCCGGCCGGCCCAATGCGCGAGCCGGTCTCCTCCTCCCATCCATCACATCACATCGCCTTTCTCCTTGCCCTCTGCCTAGCTCAGCCACCGAAACCAGCCAGCCAACAGACCACCACCCAGCCAGCTAGTAGGAGCGAGTCCCTACCTCGATCGATCGAGCGATCTTCCTCCCCAAAGAGAGATCCCCGCGCACAGGGAAAAGAGCGGGGAAGCTGTTGGGGATGGAGCCTAGCCCAAAGGTGCATGCACGGAAACGCCCCTGCGTATCCGCCCGGGGATCTTCCCGCGAAATGTCTCCCCGCTCGCTCGATCGCTAGCTATAGGTCCTCTCTTGGATCGTGGCGCGCGTTAGATCGACCGATGTGGTGGGGGACGCGCGCTGCATGCGTCGGACCTCGGTGGGCTATGCTGTACGGCCTGCATTATGCTCAAGTTTCATCAGATCAGATCATATGGTAGTAGTAGTGGGTGTAGTAGGTCCGCCACTGCTCCGGTGTGCGGGGCACAGGTGACATGCCAGTGCTCATACGTACGACGGTACGAGGATCTTCAAAATGCAGGTCGATCTGAAAGGGTGGCGGCCCTGCGCCACATGCTGCTCTCTCTCTGAACCGGTCGATCAATCGATGAGACCGGTGGCCGGATCGACCTCATCAGCCAGAGACAGGCAACTACTCGTACAGTGCACACGTACCTGTAAATTCTGAACTACTAACCGTAATTGTGTATGTACACGCTGCTGCAAAGTGCAAATCTGTAGGCCGATCTACGACCTGAATCCCTGATGCATGTGCAGCGCATGGGGCTCGCACACTGCGCAGCTGTGGGGCGACTGCTGAGATCATCGTGCTGGTAATAGTACTAGCTTGGTCCTCCGGTACTTTGCCTGATTGGTCGGCTTTCCTTAGATATAGATGGGGCCCCATGGAGATTCGTGCTCGTGGATATATGTTGTGGCAGCGAGTGTGAATGTAGATTCACGGGGGATCGATCGGCTTGTCACTCATGACCCCTGTGATGTCGGTCGGTCGCTCGGTTCGATCACGCGATCCTTCGTACCAGTACGGTTGCATTGCAGGTCGTAGGCTAGGCCAGGCGGGCCACCACCCCCACTAAAACATGTTCTGTACCTGTTAGGCACCGAAATCCTTATCTCAAATTCTACCCCATGTATAAGTCTACGTGCCAATCGATTATAGGATAGCTAGAGAATCAACCGATCGAGCGAGGTAAACAAGCCGGTCCAAATCTACCCTCTCAAGCATGTGATGTGATCGATCGACCATGCATGTGTATCTGTCAGCTTCATGGATAGCACTACGTACTCTGGTGCAGCTACAAACTACGAACACATATCTCTTCGGGGCCGGGGAACTCCTGCTGCATGGCTGTTCTAAATTAATTAGCGATAATCAGCGCTGATTTAATATAACGTCAACGTCCCAAGTAGCGATCGTGTGTTTACCACGAGCTACTAGACACTGTATCTGCATATGGCCCATCCTACAAAGAAGACAATGATGAGCAATCAGGCAACAACAAAGCGACCGAGGCCGAGACCCCATTGGCACACGGCCGGAAAAGGAGTTGCTTGTTAGGTTTTGTTAAATCCGCAGGTCCATTTCCACAAAAGCTCGTACGTATGAAGGCCTCCCTGCTGCTTCCATCATCTCCCCTACTATTGCGCCAGTAAAAAGCCGATCAAAGAAACTGCCAAGGAAAACTGGTTAATTAACACAAGAGCCTTTACAATCATGCATCCTCAAACACAGGCTACAGTTCGTCATGTGTGCATTCTGCTTGTGTACGCATACAACTAATTAAAGAGAGTGCCCCCGCCCCCCTAAAGTTAGATTCAGTGGATATATATACACGCAATCAGTTTGCTTTCAGCTAGCTGTTGATCCAAACAGGGGTCAGCTTAGAGGACCAAACCAATAAAGCTGCTTATTCCATGACGCCTTCATTTGATCATTATTTCCAGCTTTGGTTTTGCAAACGGATGGAGTGTGTGTTGTCTTTCTGCCCGTGGTACCTAATTTGTGATATCACCGAACCTATCCGAATACCTGCACAGGAACTGTGTAACACTTATTTACTCGGCCAGTTGAGAATTATTACTATATATAGACCTTGCATTCTATGAATCTAGCAAACTGTCTCTGTTGCATAGACGTCACTCGGTATATGACATAATGACAATGACAATCTTGTTAAAAATATTGCTGCCCGCAAATTTGCATTTTTCTTCTAGAGTCCGAAGTTAGTCCTAAACATGCGTAGATATGCTTGCTCTTCCACTAGTGGGGAAGGAATACCAAAGGGGTATACCCTCAAGGTGGAGACGCTCACCAGGCGGGGAGGCTCATGGTTGGCTTGTGACCGCCCTTCCCTAGTGGGCTTACACAAAGAAGACCTGGGCCGGCTGACACCATAGTCGGTTCAGGGAGAGACCGAGAGCAAGATGGTGTACACAACTTGACGTGCAAGAAGAGTAGGGTAAGTCGGTTGTTGTAAGGGCTCTGACTCACCTCCGACATAGAACGGATATGTAAACACTTATTCGGTTAAGTATATAAGGCCAGACATGAAGGATCGCCTGAGAGGGCACGAGCAATTAGAGTAGAGGACTCGCCTCTTGAGCTAAACCTAGCTTAGTGTGTTGTCTTTCTGCCTGTTGTACCTAATTTGTGATATCATCGAACCTATCCGAATACCTGCACAGGAACTATAACACTTATTTACTCGGCCACTTGAGAATTATTACTATATATAGACCTTGCATTCTATGAATCTAGCAAGATGTCTCTGTTGCATTGACGTCACTCAGTATATGATAAAAATATTGCCCACAAATTTTGCATTTTTCTTCCAGAGTCCAAAGTTAGTCCTAAATATGTGTAGATATGCTCGCTCTTCCGCTAGTGGGGAGGGAATACCAAAGGGGTGTACCCACAAGGCGGAGACGCTCACCGGGCAGGGAGGCCCATGGTCGGCTTGTGACCGCCCTTCCCTAGTGGGCTTACACAAAGAAGACCTAGGCCGGATAACATCATAGTCGGTTCAGAGAGAGACCGGGAACAAGATGGTGTACACAACTTGACTTGCAAGACAATTATGGTAAGTCAGTTTCTATAAGGGCTCTAACTCACCTCCGACATAGAACGGATATGTAAACACTTATTCGGTTTTGTATATAACGCCAAATAGGATCGCCTTAGAGGGCACGAGCAATTAGAGTAGAGGACTCGCCTCTTGAGCTAAACCTAGCTTAAGGTGTGGTACCCTAAGTCGATTGTGTATATAAGGCCAGATAGGATCACCTTAGAGGGCACCAGCAATTAGAGTAGAGGACTCGCCTCTTGAGCTAAACCTAGCTTAGTCTGTGATACCTTGTGTCCTACTTGCAATTAATAGAAACAAAGCAGAAGTAATTATTTACCCCCTTAGAGAGGGGTCGAACCTGTATGGTACATCATGTGTACCAATCATGCCCCTAATTTCCTCGATGTCTATTCGCACCACCCTTCCTAAGCCATCCCTAATGGCGTTTTGCACCACCCTCGATAAGCCATCTCCGATGGCGTATGCAGTGACTTTCCCATGACAGTTAGTGTCCTGCCGACCGATTCACCGTCTTAACCTCAAGTCTAAACTGATATGACGGAACTTTTGGAAAAGAGAAAACATCAACCACTTGATTTGATTTTCAATGATCCTGATCTGGAGTACACCATCATTAACATGTCAAAGATGTGTCGCACTAAGCGAGGACCGACGAACGCGTGCAAGTCATGTCACACGCACACACCGATTTTCCAACACAAGGATCATGCGCGTTCGAGTTTTCCGTTGAAATGTTCGCTGAAAAAACGTTCTTGTTGCCGGTTGACGTCAGGATGGTTGACGATTCAAGCCAGGTTAACGCTGCATTATAGTGTTACAGACCCCCTACATATCCACACGATTAGCTACTTTACCACATCGTGAGCAAAAATCGTGTGCTCGTCTACCCCATACGTCGACGGGGATTTCGTAGTGCTATTCCAGATGCTCTTCGGCAAGAGGCCCCCGTCTACGTCAGGAGGAAAGGTTCTCTCCTCGGCATTGGCCGGCTGTGCTACCGACTCGTCGGGGCTTTAGCCACCTCTCGGTCTCGGAGGTCCCGGTGCATGGACTTCCCCGGAATTATGCAGCCAGGACCAAGGGACCACGCCGGCTTTAGGATAGATCACGGTAGATTTGATTACGTACGGCTCGTTCGTTAAGGCGTCTCGGCCGGCCGGGGCCACGAGTACGCGCACAGAAATCTCGTCCAATGGCCGCGCAGGTTGGCGCAAATGCTTTCCCCCACCCGCGACGGCCGGCGGCGTGCGCAGCCGTCCGACCGTGATCCGACGGCCTCGGGTCGTCGGACGGAGCAGCGAAAGCGCCTGCTGTCGAATCGTACCGGGCGTACCGGTGGTACAATCACAATCCCTCTCCTGATATCTCTGTCGCTGGTCGATCCAAGGCGAATGTGCGTGTGGGAAAGGGAGAGCTAGATTGCGTAGCACGCTGGCGAGAGAGAAACATATCGCAATAATTCCGCAGCGTGTCGGTTTGCCCACCGATCGAATAACTCCCTCCTAGGGCGTTCTCGGGCTGAAATCTGGCTAATTTTCTCTTTTGGATGGATGAAACTTTATGTTTTAGAATGACCGAATTTTCACTTCTGTTCGCATGTTTGTTTGTAATTTTTTTAAATTCAACCAAACTTCGTCTAAATTTGGCAAATTACATACTAAATAATGCGATTGCATTATATTATAGGCGAGTTCATACATAGTTTATCAAATTCGGAAATATAACCGAATTTGATTTGTAGTAGGCTAAAAACATAAATAAACGGCAACTACTAGCCTAGAACATGCTGAGGCGGCGGTAGAACAACTTGTACTCGCTGTCGCCACCGTCATCCTCGTTCGGCGGCTAGGAGCTGTTGCAGCCTTGCCTAGCGTCCCTACTGTGCCACTGCTGTGACGAGGGCCTCAGCCTGCCCTCGTATTCGTCGTCGTCGAGGAGGATGAGCGGCGCGCGCGGCCTGGCGCTCGGCCTGCTCTTGCAGGCGACGGACCCGTTCGGCCTCCACTTGCTCACAGGCGCACGCGGCGGGGCCGGTCATCGGCAGGACATCGTTGAGCGACGCCTCCATTGCCATCTTGCAGAGGAAGTCGTCCTCGACGTCTGGCTAGGCCCACTATGTCGGCTCCTTATTCGGTGTACGCAGCGACCCACCGGTTCTGGGCTCCCTATTCGGCATGTCGAGCCGAAGATGTCCGCTCAGCGGCGACAGAGTGCATCTCTCGTTGATGACGAGGCCACGCGAGCCCGTGCACGGTGACGAGCGAGGGGAGACTCAGCTCCGTCTTCACTGGCCGGAGCATCGTCATCGTGCTGCATGGCGGGGAGAAGTCACGCGACGCCGAGCCAAACGAGCAGGAGTGTGAGGCCGACGCTGGCGACGAGGACAACACGCCGACCATCCTTCTCAGCATCCAGGAGGCCGCCCCACGGTGCCGCGAAAAATACGGTGGCGAGTGCGGCCTGTAGGTCAGCCACAGGTTGTTGCCGACCGTGTTATGCTCGAGGACGATGCGTGGGCGTGGCCGGGCACCCACCAGCGACGCCGACCTTCGCGTTGTTGTGCGCCGGTGCCGGGACTTCGCCTCGTGGTATCTTAGTAGGCCTTGTTCTTGGGGTGCTCCATCATGTCGGGATCCATGCCGACGATGGCCGCCTGGTTCTCGTTGATCCTCTCGTGCCCCTTCGGCATCAGCGACACGAGTACGCCTCCTATGCTCAGCTTCTAGGTCGACGAACACCGAAAATCCGGCGGCTCCAGGTAGCCGGTCTTGTGGAGCTGCGGCGCCTCCCACGGCTGCAAACAACGCCAACAAGCCATTCACTGCCGCTCCCTCGCCGGGATGCCTTTCCGCCATCGCTTCCGCCGAGCTTCTCTTCGCCCGGAACTTGGTGGTTTGGGAAGGAAATAGAGTAATGGAGATGGGTGCTCCAAAAATGGTGAGGCTGTCGGTTTTTATAGCCATTTGGAGAAAGAGCAGCGAGGACGGAAGGGTTGTAACGGTAAGAGCGGGAAGATGGTCAGGCGGTGGCGCGCCATTACGCTGTCGCGTGGGAGATCCGTGAACAGTCGTAACAAGCGGCGCGCGAGTGTGGCCCGGGCAGAGATTCGGTGTTCGCGAGGGCTGAGCTGCATGAACTGCACGCGAGATCGGCCCGGGGATAACGCCGGCCGGCTGGATGCGGTCATCGCGGTGGCCGGTGGGTGACGCCCCGTTTTGATGTTGCACCGGCACGATGGTTCCTCGATCCAGAGACCCCGTTTTGATGTACAGCCTGGTTGGTGGCGGTCTCTCTCACCATCGATCGATCGACTTTGGTGAAACGCTGGTTTGGTCACCAAAGTTTGGTGTGACGGTGGTGATGGTGCGTCCGGCGTTCTTCGCGGGTTTTTTTCTTGCCTGGCATAACAACAGGTTTGGCCGTCTGTGCTCCTTTTTGATGTGCAGTGCCAGTCAGCACTATTGGACATATATGAAAAAATAAATACCCCCTTCAATCTTATTTAATTGTTGTATATGTCTAGGCAAAGTTTGGCCTAAGTCTTGCATAAACATGCGACAACTAAATCAGGTTGCAGGTTGTAAAAGATGTCCATGTCATTGTACTGCCTTTTTTTGAACAATAAACTGATCTAGAAGATCCTAAAAGCTGCAATAGTAACCACGTGTCAGGTACAAAGTGCAAGGAAGTCCTTAGCAACAAGAACACTAGGAATCCTAGAAATCAAAGGTAAAGGCTTCCAAAAAACAAACAACACCCCAGAACTAAAACATAAAAAAGCAATCGAGTCCTTGGACGCCTCTGCCACCATTCTCCGACGACCTCCAGGAGATGGAGACGCCAAGATCCCGGAGGTTTCTTGCTCGTGACACTCCCCAAGCCGGAGAAGAAGCAGTGCCGCCGGCCATCTCACTCTCTCCGGGGACGAACCACTTGTCGGGGGCGAGGCATTGAGCTCCGGGGCAGCGCTTCGGAGAAGGGCCTCTAGAGGAGGTTGAATCCCAGGGTCGCCTTTCGACCAGAACGGGCAGCGGCCCGGCAGCATCACCGCCGTCAATGGACCACTGTGAAGAGGAACATGCGGGCGCAGCTTCATGAACTTTCGCCCTCAACATCGTCTTCAGCTTTGGGCCCTTCCCCCTTCTATCCCTCGCCACCACGGCAGGCCAAGAGAAGGTCGAAGAGCATGTCGTCGTCGACGCAGCATAGAGGACCAGGAGTTTTATTCCCGAACCGCCGAAGCCATCCCTCCCACCAAAGGATCCAACCAATGGAGCGTGAAAAAGGAGGAGGCCAGACGACCTCCCGACACCGCTCACACGCACCGCGAAGTAACTCGGAGGTGCGCCATCTTGCAGCCGCACAGCAAGCTCCGCCCAACTCCCCCCGCCACCACGATCGGCCAGAGAAAGGCCAAGAGCTTGCTGCCCCCGCTCAACAACAACACCCGAGCCAAAACTCGCCGCCGCCGCCTCCCATCCACCATGGACAAGAAGAAGCCCGACGAAAACAAGCCTTATTAGGGGAGAGGGAGGGCTCCACCACCGTCACCAACGCCGGAGAGGCGAAGGGCCGAGGGGAGCACCACCGCCGCCACATTTAGCCAGGGACGGGCGGATTCCCATGGCAGCAGAAGGCCACCAACACCGAGGACAAGGCCCCAAACCTACTCTACCACCCAATCTACAAGGCTACAGGGCCGCCGCCCCCCTCAGCCCCGCTTAGCCGGCGGCTGCGGCGAGCAAGGCCTCAGGACAAGAAGGGTGGTTACTGTTGACAGGGGAGGAGGAGGAGAGGATAAGGCTGGGGCGTTTGTAATGCATATTTGCACCATCCACCAGGGCATATTAGGGCATCACCTATGTTTGTTACCAAACCAAACCACAAGCTGGGGCCCACTGGTTAGTCTTATGGCAAAGGAAGTACTCCACTATGTATGTTACACAAGCATACCTTAAGATGGGCTCCACATGTTAGAAAAAGTAGTCAAAAAGTGAACCTTATAGCCAATAGTAGATAGGGCAGCTCTAAAAGAAGTATTTATATATTCCTTATGGTAGTCCACAAGCTTGTAGGTTATCTACAAGGTTTTGAGCTTGTGGATAGCTTGTAGATAGGTTCCACTATGTATGTAGAAGTCCATAAGGTGCACTTTTTGCTTGTAGACATCCCTTATGGACAACATAGTGGATGACCTTAATCGTCAACCAGCCGTTCTTTTTGTTTATTTCTTGAATTTTTTTGTATGCTTAGCCTCAAAACAATAGAATGGAAAAGCAACGGGAGGGGATCTACCAAAAGAAATTTTCAAAAGCAAGGGTGTTACTTTCATTTCCTTTCTGAGCTAGTAGTATTTTTTTCTCACACAAAAAAAAGCAGAATGCATGTACGACAAACACACTACCGAGCAAAGCAGGAATACATCAGCTCTCACTCGAGCTAACTTTTCTTCCCCGCCTCAAAATCACGTCAAATCGAGGGCGCGGATAAGTGAAAGCAAAATATTACTCGCCGCCGCTGAGCGTGGTGTCCTGTCAACCTTAGATTAACGACCATCAGCGAGCGATTAACAAACCGCGGTATGGTACGACGCGCGCTCGCCGGGGCGCGCATCTCTCCGCTTAGGTAGAACCATTTCCGTTTCGGGATCCAACAAACGTCAGTGGGCAGCCGCGCGGCCGGACCGCGCCGCCGCCGGGCGCGCCGGGCCACAGAAATTACAGAAAACAGGCGGGTATTCCTTTCCTTTTCTTTTCTCCGGGAGGCACGGTGCGCTGCGCCTTTCGCATCACCGGCCACCGCGCGCGGGACGGCATCCGATCTCCTCGCGCGCGGATTCCTTGCGGACGCGGTGCCCGACGAGCGATCCCCCACTAGAACCCCGGCGAATCCGACGCTTTTCTCGTTGCTCGGTTTGAGCCCCCATGGCCTGTCTGGATGGGGATCGGCGGCCGATCGGACGGACGCGCGCCGTGCCGTCGTAAATAGCATTTTGGCACGCCCCGCTCCCGGCGTTCGGCCAGGTGGCTCGCCGTTGAAAGGTCGCAGGGCCCAGCCGAGTGACCGGTCTTTTCACATGAAAGGCCGCTACAGCGGTGAGGAGGCCCAGCCGTGGCAGCACAGATACTAAACCCGCTCCGGCCTAACAAAACATCTGGTTATTCCAAAAAAATAAAAATCTGATGTCATCGGCCGGTACCATATGCTTATTTCCTGTCATTCCATTTATTTTTCTTACCGTTTGTCATTGGCAGGTTCTTAGAAAGCAGAGCTGCATGTAGGGCTTTACTGAACGTGGCGTTTTTACTGTACACCGTGTATGTTCATACCGTTCTTTTAAAAAAACGGAGGCAAAAGTTTTGCCCTATCTCATTTAATAAGAAGGTTAACAAGTTTACTTATAAGCGAGTATGTGAAAATGCTCTCAACATAAAAGCCTACTCTCTCTCAGTATGATTGATCCCAAATGCTTTGCCCCGCCAAACTCCACAACCTCGCCTCTTCTCTAACTTTTTAAACTATGGAGCTTGACATGGTAGAGATCCTCTGAAGACCCTCGTACCCCGTTCGTTCCAAACCTCCCAAGAGACTAACATGATGAGGGACGCCATCGATTTCCTTCTAGTGTCATTCATGTATATGACCAAGTTCCACCATTCCTCAACAGAGTTGCATGATATCCAACTTGATGGGTCGATGGAGTGCATCCCGAGCCAATGAACAACCATGTTCCAAATCCGGATGGTGTAACGACATTTGAAGAAGAGATGTGCCATAGATTCATCCTCCCACTTACAAAGTTGGCAAGGCCAACAATTTGGCCATCCCCGTCTTTGGAGACGGTCAGCCGTCCACACCAGGTCGTGAAGGATTAGTCATGCCAAAAGCTTGCGCTTGGGAGGGGGGCAATTTTTCCAAACCAACTCTGACATCGGAGAGCGAATAATACCTTCAATTGAGCATTGTACACAGAGTTTGCCATGTAGGACCCCGAATTAGTGAATTTCCATATGACATCATCCGCCACCCCTCCTCCTCAAGGTGGACCTCGCTAGCCAAAGTCCAAAGCTCCTCGAATTAGCAGATGTGTTGCGTAGCTAGGCCCTAGATGTGTTTATTTTGTTGATCTAAAAATCATTGAACATCTCCCCATTAACAATAAACTTTTTACGAGTGGACAGTTTGAAGATGGATGGAGCAATATCCTTTGTTTTTCCCTTGTAGACATAGATCGTCCCAAAAGCTTGCAATGCGACCGTCACCAATGGAAATAGTGGTAGCCACATAGAAGAAATACATATCCGAAGAATCACATGGATGGTCATATCCAATCCACGCCTTAGAGGGGTCTTTCCATTTGAGCCAAGGCCAACATAAGCGTAATTCTCTCGCGAATTTTTCGAGGTCAATGATGCCAAGCCATCCATTTTCTTTGGGTCTACAAACTATTTTCCGATTAACTTGCATTGAGCTCTAGAAACTTTGTTGCTGCCGCCCATAGAAACGCTCTCTCCAACTTTGTGATTGAATGAAGAATACCGGGAGGGATTACAAGAGGGGTGATATGTTGGATATATTGAGAGGTGATCACCAACTTGATAAGAGTGCCCCTTCTAGCTGTGGCGATGTGCCTCCCATGTCATGGGATAAGCTTTGCGACCACCTTGTCCACGAGTTGTTGCACGCATTAATTGTTCTAAGGCATCTAGTGGAGAGGGGCAACCCCAAATAATTTTTGGGGAAAGAGGCTCCTTGCATCGGGAAATCTTGCATAATATCATCGAGATTTAACCCATTGCATTTGATGGTATCCACTTGACTTTTGAACACATTGGTGACCAGCCCCGTAACCTCCCAAAAACCTTCAAGAATGGTTGCCAAGTTTTCAAAATCTCCCTTTATTGGTGCCATGAAATTTGCAGTGTCATCGGTGTGTAGATAGAGGTGCGCATGATAGTGTTGGAGATATGCCCAAGAGGCAATAATAAAGTGATTATTATCATATCTTCATACTTATGATAAATGTTTACATACCATGCTATAATTGTATTAACCGGAAACATTAATACTTGTGTGATTTGTAAACATAAAAGAGTCCCTAGTAAAGCCTCTTGTTAAACTAGCTTGTTGGTTAATAAATGATCATGGTTTCCTGATCATGCACATAGAGATGTTATTAACAATAGGGTCATATCATTAGGAGAATGATGTGATGGACATACTCCTATAGTTAAGCGTAGCATAAAGATCAAGTCATTTAATATAGTTTATTTGCTATAAGCTTTCTGATACATAGTAACCTAATTCCTTCGACCATGAGATCGTATTAATCACCATCACCGGAAGGATGCTTTGATGACATCAAACACCACACCATAACTGGGTGGCTATAAAGGTGGCATTGAGTGTTTGGAAAGTATGGGTTGAGGCACATGGATCAAGAGTGGGATTTGTCCATCCATATGACAGATAGATATACTCTGGGCCCTCTCGGTGGAATGTCATACAATTATCTTGCAAGCATGTGACTGTCTCACAAGGGATCACATATCACGGGAATGAGAAAATAGTACTTATCGGTAACGAGTTTGAACTAGGTATGCAGAGATACCAACGATCAAAACCTCGGATAAGTAAACTATCGTGAGACAAAGGGAAATTGGTATCGTATATAAGTGGTTCATTCGATCGCAAAGTAATCGTAGAAATATGTGGGAGCCATATGAATTTCTAGATTCCTCTATTGGTTATTGATCGGAGAAGTGTCTCAATCATGTCCACATAATTCACGAACCGTAGGGAGACACACTTAAGGATTCGATGTTGTTGAGTAGTTATGGAATGATGAGTAAGAGACCGAATGTTGTTCGGAGTCTCGGATGGGATCCGGGATATCACGAGGAGATCCGGAATGGTCCGGAGAATAAGATTCATATAAGGAAAGTCATGTTTCGGAGTTGGGGAATGATTCTGGTGTTTTCACCAGGAATGTTCTAGAAGGGTCCGGAAGGTCCGGCACTCCGGAGGGAAAGGGTACATGACTGTGTCATGACAATATGGAATGGTTTCATCATGTACTAGGTTAATTGGCTGGGCAAAATAAATGGTGAAATCAAATCCTAGTTTGAAAGTCAAACGCCAATTTGAAAAATTCAAACGGCAAGTTTGCTTGGTGGAGGGAGAGTAGGAAACCTACTTGGGGAGGAAGTCTCCTCCCTCCACCCGCCGGCCAAGGAGGCCGAATTGGGGGAGGACTCCCTCCTCCCAAGCCACGCCCTCCCACCTATAAAAGGAGGGGCAGAGATGCCCCTCTCCAACACACCTCAAACCCTAGCTTTGGCGCCTCCACCTCCAAGTGCAGCCGCCACCTAGGGTTTCCCCTCCAACTCGGCGACTTGGGGCTTCCCCAAGCCCTAGCCGCCGGCCACACCCTCCCCTTGGTGCCCTCTAAACCCTAGATCACCAAGGCCTCTCTCATACTCCACCATACTCGCTCCGGCTTAAGGCGAAGCCCTGCGAGATCTCCCCTCTACTTCCGACACCATGCCGTCGTGCTGCCGGAATCGCGAGGAGAGTGCTACAACCTCCGCTGCCTGCTGGAACAAGGGAGAGGAAGGTCTTCATCGAGTACCGTACGTGTGACCGACTGAGGAAGCGCTGCCGGAACGCAGCGCCGGAAGGATCGTCTACGCGATTTTGAGATCGGAAGTGTACGACTACATCATCCACGAGAATCTGCTCTCGTTAACCGCTTTGGATCTTCGAGGGTTAGTACTCTATCGACTCGTTGCTGCAATCTAGTAGATAGATCTTGGATTGTGTGTGTTCATGCGATAGAAAATTTTGTTTTCCATGCTACGAACCCCTACAGTGGTATTAGAGCCGTGTCTATATGTAGACATGTTGCATGAGTAGAACACAATGGTCATTGTGGGCGTTGATGCTTTTGTTGTCGATTGCTTCTTGTGTACTTTGCATCTTGCGGGATGGTGGGATGAAGCGGCCCGGGCTAACCTTACATGACATCGTTCATGAGACTTGCTCCACGCTTGACATGCAACTTGTATTGCATAAGTGGCTTTGCGGGTGCCTGTTTCTCCCAACATAGTTAAGATTCAATTTACAACGGGTGATTGAGAATACTAGTATCAATGTTGTGGTTCTTGTTCGTAAGTTAGAACGACACTTATTAAAAGCCCCAAACCACGTAAAAATGCAAAGAAAATTAGAGGCGTCTAACTTTGTTTTGCAGGGGTGTGCTGTGATGTGATATGGCCATGATTGTGATTATATATGATGTATGCAATGTTCCTTATTGTAAGTTGGCAACCGGCAGGAGCCATATGGTTGTCTTTTAAATTCCTTTAAGACCTGCATGTCTATTCAAAGAAGTTGTAATGGTTGATGCTAGTGGACGACAACCATGAAGCGGCGCCATTGACCTTGACGCCACACCGGTGATGATGGAGATCATGTTCGTGCTTGAAGATGGAGATCGGAAGCACAAGAAGAACGGCCATATCATATCACATATTATGAATTGCATGTGATGTTAATCCTTTTATGCATCTTGTATTGCTTAGTTCACGACGGTAGCATTATAAGATGATCCCTCAAGCACACAATTTCAAGTTTTAAAGTGTTCATCCTTAGTAAGCACTGTTGCTAAAGCTCGTTGTTTCGAAGCACCACGTGATGATCGGGTGTGTTAGGTTCCGCGAGTGTATACAACGTGAGCAATCCAGATTTGCTCATGCGAAAGCTAAGGTTTGATCTTGACGAGCCTAGCATGTACAGACATGGTCTCGGAACACGGATCACCGAAAGGTAAAGCATGAGTCATATAGTAGATAAGATGAACATGTTGATTGTTCGCCATTGAAGCTACATCAACTCTCGTGATGATCGGTTTTGATGTGGTGGATTTGGTTCGTGTGATCACTAAAACAATGTGAGGGATATTGTTTTGAGTGGGAGTTCAATAGCAATATGATTAAAAGTTGAACACTATTTATCATAAATTAAATCAAAGTGAATTTGCATAGTTGTTGTAGTCATTGGCATCCGTTTACCACCTTGCGCTTAGTTTTAATTGAGATGATAGAACTATAGAATTCTGGTTAGTTACTTTACGAACTGGTATCGTATTGTTTTGAAGTGTTAATCTAAAGTTTAAAAGTCCCATTGCGAACTTTCAGTAAGTTTCGATTACTCCGTGAAGTTTAATAGTTGGTATTAAATCAAGAGTAACAATTCCAGTGTTAGTATATAAGTATCATGTTTATATCCATGATTCTTGATATTCGAAAGATAGTTTCAATATCAAGGTAATCTAGGAGTTGAAAGAATTGTTTTAGAAACCATCATGTATGGAAGATATTGCGATATCTGAAATGATGTTTTGGTTACAACATGATAGAGTATAATATGGCAAAGTTTATGTTCTCATATTTGATGAGAATTTACAAAAGGTTGGATACACTAGTTGTCCTAATCCTCCAAAAGGTTTTGGAGAGCAACATTATACTCGCGATTCACCGTTATAAGCTAAAAGTAGCTTGATCATGGATAATTCCATGATAAGGGTGAATATTTGATGTAGGTAAAATGTTTACTACACCAAGAGATTACTAAAGAAAGGAATTTGAAAGAACACCAAACATTTGATGATGGTGATCTACTTCAAAGTGCAAGTCCAAAGACATTGGTATTTTACTATACATGCTTTGGACTATGTGTCATGTATATGGCTCCACTATTGATATTGATAGATTCTTTTAAACAGAAAAGAAATACTGAAAGAGAATCTCATAAAAATATGGCAGAAAAGAAAAGACTAGAATTGTTCGGTTTAGGTATATAAAGGATATACATGTTATGGTTGTATTCTTTGCTTGTTAAATAATGTGGTTCTTAAGTATTGGATACTGAATTTGTTGGTATGAATAGTCATACGAAATTAACAGAATTCATGAACTACAATGGCCTAAGTAACTAGCAAAAGAATATGTGATGATGTTCATCGAGAACAAATAAAGGGTTATTGTGTTGCTCGTTAAACATCAAAGCTTGCCTTCAAGATTTGTTTTATCAGGTATTATGAGAACAAAAGGGTTGTTCAAATAATTGCCGTAATCCATAAAATATGGATGATTTACAAATCTCGTTGTAGAAATCACATCAATAAAACTAGTGCTAAAATGTCAAAAGACAAATTGATTAAAAGATCACTTAGGAAGTGACATCGCCGTTTAAATTATAATGGAAAGAAAACATGAAGAAACTCCATGTGGATGGAATTTTGGAGTCTTTTGATTTTGATCAAATGACGCTTGTGAAACTTTCCTAGAGATAATTAAAACTTCGTTCATAGGCCAAAAGGGAACGAATGACTAGCTTATTGGAACTTGTACATATTGTTGTATGAAGTCCATTATGTGTAGTCAAGAGCGATGGATTTCAACTTCATATACTTTCTCCGAAAATTTGAGTGAATATATGAATATTTACTTAATAAGGATGAAGTATGAAACATTTGAAAAGTTGAAAGACTTTCAAGATGAAGTGCAAAATCATTGTAACAAGAATATAAATAGTTTATGATAAAATCATAAAGGAAGATATTTAAGTTACAAGTTTAGCATAATACCTAAGATTTAAGGAATTGTTCCGTGGATTTGTATTTCCCGAAACACCATAAGAGTATGGAGCGTTCGAGATATGTAATTAAACCTTGTTTGACATGGTAAGATCAAAGGTGTAATTCATAAAACTGCCATTATATTTTAAAGATTAAAAGATTTAGAGACTACCGTTTTTCCACTGAAAAGAGCTCCATCATAATCCGTTGAAATGACACCATATAAAGTTATGGTTTGGGATAAAACCCAAGTTGTCCTTTCTTAAACATTGGTATGCTATGCATAAGAAAGATGTTTGCAACCAAGGTCGGATGAACCTGTCTTTGTATGTTATTTCGTATAACTGTTAAGTATTCCTCCATAACATCGGAGACAAAAGTGTTTGTCACTTAGAACGTCAAGTTTCTTTGAGAAGGAATTTTTCGTGAAAATATAAGTGAGAGGACAATAGAATTTTGATAAGGTTAAAAGAACCTTAGCTATGTGTGCAAAGTTGCGCAGCGCCGAAAAGTGTTCCGGAGGCAGCAACAATGCTCATGGCTCACGTGCCTCAAAGGTTGTGGTTACGGAGGTCAAAGTTTCTATTGAACCAAGTAGGTCGGGTAAACAATCAAATACCAAGATTTGAGGGTTGAATCATTATTTGAGAATAATGAACGAACTACATGCAAAGAAGCGATGATGGGCCCCGACTCCGTAAAATGGCTTGAAGCCATAAAATCCGTGATAGTTCCATACACGAGAAATCAAGCTTTGTACTTGAAAGGACCCTCGATAAAGGTGTAAGACCTTACAGTCGTGTTTTGGATCTATAAAGAAATATACATGGATGTTTCACATCTATGAAATAGTCGACATGTTGGGAAAGAGTTCACAAATGTTCAAAGGTTGTATATGACAATATTTGATCTTTCATAGCGATATTTAGTCTAGACGGATTGATGTAGCAATCACTACATATAATTTTGTTATGTGGTAGTTGAATAAACAAAACAAGTTCTTCTAATAGAATTGTTACCTAGGACATGTGCATAACACGGTCCAAAGGGTTTTGTTAATTCAATGGATGCTTAAAAACATATGCAAACTTCAATGGTTGAAGTGAGCATCGCGGAGTTGGAATCTTCACCATGATGAAATTGTTAAAAGAGTTTAAATTCATCAGAGATGATAAAGATGCTTGTATTTGCAAGAAATTAAGTGGGAGCGCTAAGACATGTTTCTAATACATTATGTGAAAGTCATATTGTTGATTGGAAATGATGTATCTTTTATTAACACATATTAAGAATTTCATCCCGATGAAAGACTTAGGCAAAACACAAATATTTGGCATCAATAGACGCTAATATGGTTGTGGCGAAAGTACATAGATTATGTATTGAATGAGTTCAATATAGAAACTACAAGAAAGGTTCTTATCGCACAGAAAGGATTGAATGAGTTCAATATTGATGATATATTCAAGTGTATTGACACTTGGTAAGTGAAACAAAGATTCAAGTATAGATTGATACTTGATGTATGAAATCACAAAGAGTATTTATATCAATCATACTGTGATATGTACAAATCCAGATATGTCCTATGATCTAAATGTTATAAGCATATACCAGAATGATTCATAAGATAATGATTGGACGATAGTAAGGATATTCTTATGATCTTTTGGAAGAACTAAGAGTATATTATTTTGTAGAAGTGACAAATAGATGGTTAGTTCATTGTAAAAGTACTACATTGATACTAGTTTGTCACAAAGTACAAATTAAGTTTATCTCAATCTAAACTAAGGGTGGCACAATATAATGGAAAGTAAGTTCCATAATGGATTTGGATGAGTTCCAAAGTTAAGACATTGTGATGGATACTACAACAAAAGGCTAAGTATATGACTGCTATTATAGCAGCTAAAGAGGGCATTTGTGTCAAGTAGTTTGTTATCAAACTAGGTGTAGTTCACAGCGGGATAATACTATGAAGATATATTGTACGACAATATTATCAACATGTTTTAACCCCAAAGAACTAAAGGTCTCACCAGAGGACCAAATTTATACAAAGCCATCTCATTAGAGAATGAGTGATGCATAGAGACGCAAAGACATGCAATTACACACGAACCTGGAAGTGTCAGATCCGGAGATCAGTTGACTACTAGCAATCGTGTACATACGATACCAGAAAGCCATAGGTGTTGAATACACAAAGGTTTGAAACTAGATTATTGACTCTAGTGCAACTGGGAGACTGTTGGAGATATGCCCAAGAGGCAATAATAAAGTGGTTATTATCATATCTTCATACTTATGATAAATGTTTACATACCATGCTATAATTATATTAACCGAAAACATTAATACTTGTGTGATTTGTAAACATAAAAGAGTCCCTAGTAAAGCCTCTTGTTAAACTAGCTTGTTCGTTAATAAATGATCATGGTTTCCTGATCACGAACATAGAGATGTTGTTAACAACAGGGTCATATCATTAGGAGAATGATGTGATGTACATACTCCTATAGTTAAGCGTAGCATAAAGATCAAGTCATTTAATATAGTTCATTTGCTATAAGCTTTCTGATACATAGTAACCTAATTCCTTCGACCATGAGATCATGTTAATCACCATCACCGGAAGGATGCTTTGATGACATCAAACACCACACCATAACTGGGTGGCTATAAAGGTGGCATTGAGTGTTTGGAAAGTATGGGTTGAGGCACATGGATCAAGAGTGGGATTTGTCCATCCATATGACAGATAGATATACTCTGGGCCCTCTCGGTGGAATGTCATACAATTATCTTGCAAGCATGTGACTGTCTCACAAGGGATCACATATCACGGGAATGATACAAGAGTACTTATCGGTAACGAGTTTGAACTAGGTATGCAGAGATACCGACGATCAAAACCTCGGATAAGTAAACTATCGTGAGACAAAGGGAAATTGGTATCGTACGTAAGTGGTTCATTCGATCGCAAATTAATCGTAGAAATATGTGGGAGCCATATGAATTTCTAGATTCCTCTATTGGTTATTGATCGGAGAAGTGTCTCGATCATGTCCGCATAATTCACGAACCGTAGGGAGACACACTTAAGGATTCGATGTTGTTGAGTAGTTATGGAATGATGAGTAAGAGACCGAATGTTGTTCGGAGTCTCGGATGGGATCCGGGATATCATGAGGAGATCCGAAATGGTCCGGAGAATAAGATTCGTATAAGAAAAGTCCTGTTTCGGAGTTGGGGAATGATTCTGGTGTTTTCACCAGGAATGTTCTAGAAGGGTCCGGAAGGTCCGGCACTCCGGAGGGAAAGGGTACATGAATGTGTCATGACAATATGGAATGGTTGCATCATGTACTAGGTCAATTGGCTGGGAAAAATAAAGGGAGAAATCAAATCCTAGTTTGAAAGTCAAACGCCAATTTGAAAAAGTCAAACGACAAGTTTGCTTGGTGGAGGGAGAGTAGGAAACCTACTTGGGGAGGAAGTCTTCTCCCTCCACCCGCCGGCCAAGGAGGACGACTTGGGGGAGGAATCCCTCCTCCCAAGCCACGCCCTCCCACCTATAAAAGGAGGGGCAGGGCTGCCCCTCTCCAACACACCTCAAACCCTAGCTTTGGCGCCTCCAACTCCAAGTGCAGCCGCCGCCTAGGGTTTCCCCTCCAACTCAGCGACTTGGGGCTTCCCCAAGCCCTAGACGCCGGCCACACCCTCCCCTTGGTGCCCTATAAACACTAGATCACCAAGTCATCTCTCATACTCCACCATACTCGCTCCGGCTTAAGGCGAAGCCCTGCGAGATCTTCCCTCTACTTCCGACACCATGTCGTCGTGCTGCCGGAATCGCGAGGAGAGTGCTACAACCTCCGCTGCCTGCTGGAACAAGGGAGAGGAAGGTCTTCATCGAGTACCGTATGTGTGACCGACTGCGGAAGCGCTGCCGGAACGCAGCGCCGGAAGGATCGTCTATGCGATCTTGAGATCGGAAGTGTACGACTACATCATCCATGAGAATCTGCTCTCGTTAATCGCTTTGGATCTTTGAGGGTTAGTACTCTATCGAATCGTTGCTGAAATCTAGTAGATAGATCTTGGCTTGTGTGTGTTCATGCGATAGAGAATTTTGTTTTCCATGCTACGAACCCCTACAGATAGGGCCGCAGCCTCAAAGGCGATGAAGATCTCCTCTATCGTTGCTAAATCCAAAAGTTGTTGAAAAGGGTCTATGGATAGATCGAAGAAAAGTGGTGAAAGTGAATCCCCTTGCCGTTAACCTCTCCCATGTTGTATTGGCCTACCCGGAACTCCATTGAGGACCACACGAGACGATGCTGAGGAGAAAAAACCGCCATCTAATTTCTATATCTCACGGGAAACCACACCTTTGCATGATATCTAACAAGAACTCCCAACGCACGGAATCAAAAGCCTTCTTGATGTCGAGCTTGAGAATAATGGTAGACTTGTTGGTATGGTGCATGGATCTAGCACAGTTGCGCACGCACATGAAATTGTCATGTATACTCTAGGATTTGATGAAAGCCCTCTGCTACTTTCAATTAGCGTGTCCATGTGGGGCGAGACACAATGACATCATTTTGGCGATAATTTTGGCAACAACATGAATGAGACTAATGGGAAGGAAGTCAGAGATGATCAACACCATCCTTCTTTGGAAAGAGGGAAACATTGGTGGTGTTTAGCCAATGAAAATCTCTGTCACGGAGAATGGAGAAGCGGTGAATCACTCCCATAAGATCGGCTTTGATAGTAGACCAACAAGCTTTAAAAAAGGCCCCGGTGAATCCGTCCGGACTTGGGGCTTTGTAACTAGGCATGCAATTAATGGCCGTGAGGACCTCCTCTTCCGAAAAAATCATCTCTAAGTTTGGTAAGATCACACAATGGAAAAGCCATGGACTCGCAATTGAAGTCACTAGTGCGAGATGGGCTACGCACCATCACCACGGAGAAATGCTCTTGGATTAAATCTTATTTTCCATCAAGATCAGTGACCCACCTTGTCCACCGGCTAGTTTGTGAATATAGTTTTTCTCCTCCTAGCATTGACCTTGTTGTGGAAATATTTAGTGTTTGCATTATAACCGTCTTTCAAGTTTTAATACGAGCACATTGCTTATTTATTGATCTCTCTAACACCGCAAATCTAATGAACCTCCGCTTGAGGCGATTGCGCAAGTCACCTTCTTCATTGGAGAGTACCCTAAAGTCTTGGGCCTCATCAATACGCAAGATAACCTCCAAAGCCATATGGAGATGCAATTTGGCGAAAGAGTTGAAAGATTGGCACCATTTCCTCAATGGAAAAATGATGACCCACAAGTGTAGGGGGTGTATCATAGTACTTACAATAAATAGGAGTGTCAATCCCAACGAGGAGAAGAAGGTGTTGAACAGTGGTATGGAGCAGGAAATCCCTGTGAATACTTAACAAACGGATTTTTAATGGTTTTCTGACAAGGCAACAAAACAAAGAGCAAGTAACAGAAGTAACAAACAAATGGAGCAAGTGGCCCAATCCTTTCTTAGCAAAGGACAAGCCGTGGAAATACTTATAAGGACCAAACGTTCTCGAGGACACATGGGAATTCTGTCAAGTGGTTTCACTGCAAATAGCTGAGTACTCTTCTCTGGTGTTCGTAAGTGTTGTGTGGGTGAACCTGTGCTAACATACTGCCCTTCCTATGACTAATACATACTTGTTATTAAACTCCCTGCAAACATCCGTAACTACAGGAAAGTAATTAAGATATAAATCTAACCACAGACTTAAACTCTGAGATCCTACACTCCCTTGTGCAAAGGTGTCCTAACGGGGGTTCAGGTTTCTGTCACTCCGGCAACCCAACGATTAGTAGCCAAATACACAATGCATTCCCCTAGGCCCATAAATGGTGAAGTGTCATGTAGTCGACGTTCACATGACACCACTAGAAGAATAGCACCACAACTTAAATACTAAACCATTGAATAATAACTCATCACAGATTCACTACTAACAACATGACTTCTCCCATGTCCTCAAGAACACAACGAACTCTCACAAGACATAATATGGATCAAGATCAAAGATGATATGATAATGGATAACAATCTGAACAAAAACAATAATCCAATGGTTCCACTCACCAGCATCAACTACAATAGTAATTAATACCAGGAAAGTATCCCCTAATGAATTAAGCAATATCCAACACAATTGTTACAGCGAGACGGAGTGGTGATGATGGTGATGATGGAGATGGTGGTGTGGATGATGATGATGATCCCGATGAAGCCTAGCTTGATGATGGTGTTGATGGCGACGGTCTCCCCTCTCCGGGAAGGAATTCCCTCGCAGAAATCTGTCTGCCGGAGAGATCTTTCTCTCTCGGTGTTCTCCGCCCCCCAGAGGCGGCGGAAATCTATCTGTGATCGCCCCCTTAGGCTTAGGGTTCCGAAGGGAAGTTATAGGCGAATGGGGAGAGTCGTAGGCCGGGCAGGTGGGCCACACCTACCCTAGGCGCATCAGGTGGGCCCACACCTAGGGGGTGTGGGCCCCTGCGGCCCCCCTTCGCTCCTCCTTCTGGCTTCCTTCGTCTTCTGGTGAAATAATATGTTTCCATATTTTTCTCGTATTTTTCTGATCTTTGCAAAATTGCACCGAAACGCCTTATTTTCCATCAGAATCCAGACTCCGGCAGTCCATCCTCCAAGAATCATCCAACATGCATAAACAGATGAAAAGCCATAAGTAATACCTCATAATAAGACAAATATCAATGATTAGAGGTAAATTATGATATAGAATGGTGATGCAAATTGGGCGTATCAACTCCCCCAAGCTTAGACTTTGCTTGTCCCCAAGTGAAAAATGAGCTCAGTAAACATGTCCACAGGTTTATGGAGTGAAGTGTCGATAAAAGAATACGAACAAGAAGCATCACACTTACCGTTGCACATCTCATAGAAGAAAACAACTCACCATTATATAACTTAGCTTGCAACCAAGCACAACAATCACAATAGAGATGCACAAAGATATATCATAATTGGAATTGGCAAACTTGTTCTTGGTCAGAGAACACCTGGCAAACAGTTTCACAACAAGCTTTTTGTAGAAGTTTCAAAACAGAAGCACTCTTTGCTCAAAAAGGTTTTTCATAAGTGAAAGCTTTCAAAGTAATACTCATTAGATAAGAGTTTTGTGCAAACAAAGAAGATAAATAACATGATTGAATAAATCACCATATGAATGCTTGAAACACAAAAACTCAAATGATTGCTGGAGATAGAGAGGAAGTAGGTTTACTGACTCAAACTTGGAAGTGGAAGAAAGGTCCCTTCATAGAGGGAAGCAGGGATTACAAGTCATAAAGAGCTTCCAAAAGATTATGGTACTTACTAGCTTTGAGCCCTCATTGCCCCTATCATAAGCATCTTGAGATGGTTAAGGTTAAAGTGAACAAAGATGGAGTATATGATTGACGAAATATAAGTTGGCAATCTCATGTCCCTTGAATATGAGGGCCACTCCTCATGCTACTCAACTTTTGGGCCCAGGCAAGTTCTTGTCATTGTAAGTACTTGCATATCATTGAGAACCGCCAATGGGGTACCCCTTGCACATGGTACAGGAGATTTACCATAACCAAAATGGCAGGGCAAGAAGACAGTGAGCACCTCAGCAATCTTTTTATTTACTATGTGTATATTTTTTTATTGAGGATGCTTCACAAAATGCTCACTATGGTGGTGCTGCAAGTTTCCACCATGATTAGGCATGGCTTAGGCTAGCGGCCCAAGCGTTTCTCTAACACAAAGTACAAACTCCATGGACTCACAAGTTCCCCTCTCATTTTACACTGTTGACATCCATAGACAAAAGAGCACGATATCAACGATGTACAGAGTACAATTGCTATTGTAAGGTTCCCAACCTTTAATAAGGTAGAGATCCCTGTGTTTACAATGCTAGTCCCTGGATCAATAGCTAGCATCCACAGTTAAGATGTAATATCAAGAAACAAAGGTCATAATACAACTTTATAACCAGGAATAAAATAAATCATTACAGCTTACATAGCTCATTTGGCTATCACATTACATTGTAGCAGAATATCTGTAAGCATGGGGTCCTTCATCTTCAAAGTGCCACAGGCAGTCATGTTGGTTGTAGACTTGTAATCCTATTCAATAAACTTCACTAACATCAAACAAACCTGCAACATAATAAGTTGCAGCCACAAGGGTCAATACATTTGAATTGTATTGGCAAGTTTCACTACTATGTAGAAATAAGTGGAACCTATCAATACATGCATATTTGGCTAAGTAGGGTTTAGGCTCATTTGCAGAAAGCAATATAGTTTTATCCTATATTTTCAAAATAGTTTTGTTCTTTTGACAATCTTTTTGAACTCCTTGGAAAACTCCAAGTGCTTCTAATCCCTTGTTGTCACCCTCAAGTTTTTAACTGTGAGAAATTGGAATGTCGAGATCTTCCATAGCTTCAGGCCTTAGTTGCTCAGTATTGTCCATAATCGGGGACACGGCTAAGTACTTAGAATTTGATCTTCTGCATAAGTTGTACACTTTACCCACATGACACAATCTCATATTGATGCCACCAGTGGCCGCTGGATAAGTACTCACCAATATGGAGTACTGGCAGATTGAGAATGTGACAAAGTCTTTCCATAGGAGTCCTCCCAATACACAATGCTAGCTTGTCATCCAGGCACCAATGTAGGGTTCCAAGTTCCCTAGCACAAATCTAGTTAACCTGAAGATGCCAATGCATGGGACTTCCACTATGTAGTTGACTAAGCCAGAGCCCATTTAGCATGTGGCTGTACACGGAAGCCACTATACGAGAAACATGTTCAATCTCTAAGTCCCTGGGTGGTTTTCTTCTAGTGCACAACAAAAAGAGATAGCCATATAAACATGGTTCCTTTTGTTGCCACCTTGTCCAACCTTGAGTATCCTTGTCCACCCAGGTGGTTCATTGAGTACTTGTTTTATTATATAAAACATATGTCTTTTCAATTCTTCATATAACATGTATCCCATCCCAATATATAGCAGGGCTAAGCATACTACAACTACAATGTTTCCACTAAGGAATATATAGGGGTATCCTATTAGGATTTAGCATAGCATAAAATATAGAAAACATTATCATGCATGTTTCAAAAATCTACTAAATGTAATGAAAATAATAGGACTTGGATGATAGTGTCACTTGCCTTTTTAGTAGAGAATGTTGGTTCACTTCTTGATCTTGCAAATATCACACTCTTCTAATTCCACTACAATTCAATCAAGCAAACACAATTCAACTAGCATTCCAACCAATATTCAAACAATTTATCACACATAAAATAATAGAAACAAGGTCATGCATGCAAGCATGCAAAGGATAGTTTTATTTGCAAAGGTGGTTTCTACTAAGCTCTAAACATTATAAAGTTCAAAGTGTTCATTTTCTAAAGTGGTAAAACCATTTGCAAAAGGTTTTATCTATAGACCATTTCTAAATCAAATCAATATTTTATGTGGTTGAAAATGCTTTTATCAAAGCAATAATTTTATATTGTTCATCAATAAGTTGTTAATTCACAAAACTTGGTGTTTAGGGTCAGAAGGTTTGAATTAAAACATTTCCCAAAGGTTTTACTCAAAAATTATTTCCATATCAAAATCAATATTTTTATTTGACTAGAAATGAGCTAATTCAAGTATTTATTCCTAAACTTCACAAAATTCATTTTTAAATCCATAAGTTGGTTCCTAGGGTCAGTAGGTTCACAACAAACCTTTTTGCAAAGATTTCACATTAAAATTATATCTAGAATAATTTTTATATTCAAAATAAGCATACACATGTTTCTGCAATTTCAACCAATTTACCAGAAACAAAACATTAAACAAAGTGCATGGTTGCAAAGTACATGTTCTGCTGATTCCATTGATATAAAATTTGCAAAATTTGGACATGTAGATTTTAAGTTATAAATTTAACAATTTTGCATAACAATCAGATTCAAAATTCTGTTTTAACTAAACTAGTGCCACGTGGCGCAATCTAATTGGCTGGTACCGCTTCGTGCGGATCAGCCTCTGTGAGTCGTTGGATCCAACTTAAATCGCTCGGCTCAGATGCGCTCATACCCCTTCGCCTAGATCTATTCTTAGTCGCAAGATTTACATCTAACGGTCACAGACGTTGGGTCAAAGATTGGCGGCGCTGCGCGGCGGCGACTGGCGGAGCTCGCTCTGCTCGCGGCGGAGCTGGCGTTACCAGACGCAAGGGAGGTAACAGGGGTGCTCACCGTGCTCGCAGGGGGTTGGCGAAGCTCAACGTGTGGTCGTCTTGGCGAGGGGCGCTCAGATGCGACTGGGATTCCTCGCCGGAGTAGCTGCGGGCAGCGGTGCTCTCGGGTTGTCGTCCCTGGCGTCGTTTAGGACCGCGCTAAGACAAAATAGAGGCATGGTTAGGTGCGCACGAGGGTCGCGAATAAGGGAGCATCATCAGAAGAGAGAGGGGAGGACGGGGCTTACGGGGATACTTCGCCGGAGACGAGACAGACGGCGGTGGCGAGTGGCGTTGAAGTTGCCGACGTTCTGGAGCGGGCGCGAGTGAATGGAGCACACGAGCAGGTGCGCCTGGAGGTGGGGAACAGGCTCGTGAGCAGTGGGGGGCGAGTGGCGGCTGGACGGCGCCGGAATTGGCCAGGAACCTCGTCGAAGACGGTGGCGGTGCAGAAGAAACTGGAGACAGCCTGGGGCTCTCTAGCAGCGGAGTCTGGGGGGAAATGGTGAGGAGGGAGAGGTGCTTAAGAGCGCGTGGTCGCGAGAGGGATTAACTGCGCCATCAACGCGTATTGACGCCGGCAATCAATCGGAGCAACGGCTGGGGACGTGGTCACAGGTGGAAATGAAGAACAGGTGATGTGGGGTCGTGCTGTCAGTGAAAGAGAGGGAGTGGGCACGGGGTCCACCTGTCTGTGTCTCTGCGGGTTTCTTTCTAAGTAGAAAACGTTTCGCTGAGAGGGGGGAAGAGTTGGGCTGCGACTGGGCTGCTGGGCTTGTTTGCTGGGCTGGGTCTGTTTCATTTTTTTATTCTGATTGCTTTTTCTTTTTCTATTTGATTTTCTGTTTTGATTTTCAATCAAACAAATAAACACTCAAATGAATTCAAATCTTTGCCAAACCTTGTGTTTATTTTAATTCTGTTTAACAACACAAAACAAAGTGCAAAAACAAAATAATTTTTATTCTTTTTAGGATCCATTTATAATTAAATAAAATAGACCTTAGTCATTAATTCAAATAGGATTTAATTTATTTAAAAACTCTATTTGAAATCTAAATAATACTAAAATCATTTCAGTAGGTTTTATTTGAATAAATCAAACACTTGGAAAACTTATTTAAATGAATTAACAAGTTTTAGGGTTTATTAAAAATGGAAAAGCCTTTACTTTAATAAAATTGGATATTATTAAATCCTCATTATCTGATTTAAATAAACCTTTACTCTTTTTATCACAATAGAAATATTTTATTTCAAAAGCTTGGCCAAGATTTAATTTGGCTCTATAAAATAATCCTTATTTATAATTCCACCTTTTCTTTTGAAAACCAAATCTTTTTATTAAAAGATCCAAAATAGTAATTCCAACTATCATAACTTTATTTATTATTTGTTTATATTTTTAAATCCCTTTAGGATTTTAATTGATCAAAATAGGTTTTGATGGTTCCAAATGGAATCAAAAAGTTTCTTCTCACCCTAAATTTTGTTTATTTATTCTTCACATTACAAAATTTGGAAAATTTTGGGATGTGACAGCTATGTTGAAAATGTTACCTGTGACAACACGGTTCTGCTAATCCCAACGTATAGATGCAAGCATATACAACTTCGATGTCCACAATGGTTCAAGTTTATTAGGGGCAAGAAAATAAAGTGTGCCATCAAGTTCGTGAGAGCTTTACTAACTAGTTTTCACATAACAAAATACTTTTTAATTTGGAAGGTAGATGAAGCTTGAGAATTTGCTTGGAATATAATAGCTACTAGGTAGATATGGTGGGCAAAAGTGGCAAAATTTTGGTTCAAAGGAGTTTGGAAACATGAGAGGTATGCCTTCTCAAAATAGGTTTTTGGCTAGCAAGGCTGGGTAGCAAGCAAGAGAGTTGAAAGAAACAAGAAAACATACAAGTAATAAAGCCAAACATGCAATCTTCCTTGAATACACAAAAGAATCTTAAATAAAGAATACTAAGCTTATGAGCCAACAAGAAAGAAATCAAATGATACCAAATACCTGTAAGCTTTTTCTCTTTTTTCTTTCAAAGCTCAAAATTTGCTACTATTGACCAGAACTTGGTTTGCCAGAACCAATTTAGATCCACTTGATGCTTCCAAAGTGGTGCTAATATCGATCAACAAGATGCATTATATAATAGAGATTGCAAACTAAAATAAGAAGTGCAAAAAGTAAAAGATGCGACTTCTCATTAATATTCAATAAAGGCACTCACACCAAGGGATACATAGATAAAACTAAAGGAGAGATACTTCCACATGTAAACCAAACTATAAGATAACTTCTCTACCATAGATATGAATCCACTAAAAAGGTAAAAGATAAAAGATAATGGTGGTGACACCACGACACTCCCCCAAGCTTGGAATAAGCCAAGGGGATGCCAAACCTGATGACGAATTACTCCTTCGATGGTGGTGATCTTTCTCCCTTGTCATCATAAAACTTCCAAGGCAAAGGTTCCCCATCCAAAAAGGATGTCCTTGTCTCTGCAATCCTGAAACTAGCAGCAGAGCTTATGCGATCAAACCTAGCCTCATACTCACAGTTTTGATTTTGTACGTCGTAGAGCTATGCTTGCAATTGATTGGTGGTCTGACGGAGTGAGAAGATCTCTTCTCGGAGCTCAGCAACCTCTCTCTCGTGCTTGGTGATGAGTTCTGAACTTATCTTATAAATAATATCCACCTCGCGTTCTGCCATCTTCTTGTACCTGAAAACTCCTTGTTCCAACACTTCAATCCTGTCCTCCAGACTGCCTTCTCCTTTAGGGCCTTGAACTTATTTCATCTGTACCTTCCCCTCTTTGAGGATCAAATCTTTGGGATGAATCCTCAACTCATACATGTACGGGTTGAGGACATCCGCAGAGGAATCCTCCGTGGGTGATCCAGAGGAAGACATTGAGGCTCCAGATCTGAGAATTTTCCTAACAGAAACAGATTGAAAACGAAAACACGATGCAAGAACCTCGGGGAACCCGGGGGGTTATATATTATGAAGGTTCAATGCATAAGGAAGGTTTTGACATGGAAACGAGGCGGAGTTGGAGCTCGGGGGTGTCAAACCCCCTCCAAGCGCCACCAGGCTGGGCCCGCGCCTGGGGTGGGTTTGTCCACCCCGGGCTCCGTTTCCTCTTCAGTTTTGTCTCGTAACTTCCCTTATGTATTAAAAACATCATAGATATAAAAAAAATTGGAGTTTCACGAACCTTCTGTTTTGACCACTTTTACCTATTCAAGGGCGAACTCTGTAGATTCTGGTGTTTGGTTCTTGATAAATTCTTCTGGAGTCACCATTTGAATGACATCCACATCTTCATTGTAAGAATCTCCAGAAATATAATGCTTTAGTCTTTGACCATTAACCACCTGTGTCGTGTCATCCTTCAGAGAGGATATTTTGATGGCACCTGAACAGTATACTTCCTTGACAACAAAAGGTCCTTCCCATTTGGAGAGTAGTTTCCTTGCAAAAAATTTGAGATGAGACCTATACAAAAGAACTTTCTCACCAACATGGAACTCCCTTTTGAGAATTCTCCTATCATGCCATATTTTTACTTTTTTCCTTAAAGAGCCTAGCATTTTCGTAAGCTTCACCTCTCCACTCATATAGATTACTTAAGTCGAGCAGTCTCTTCTCACCAGCAAGTCTAAAGTCTCTATTCAACTCTTTCACTGCCTAATAAGCTTTGTGTTCTAATTCTAAAGGCAAGTGACATGCTTTCCCATAGACCATTTTGTAAGGAGACATCCCCATAGGATTTTTATATGCAGTTCTATAAGCCCACAAAGCGTCATTCAATTTTTTAGCCCAATTTTTCCTAGATCTATTGATAGTCTTCTGCAAGATAGATTTGATTTTCCTATTGGAAAGTTCTACTTGCCCACTAGTTTGGGGGTGATAAGCTGAAGCTATTCTATGGTTTACATCATACTTAGCGAGATTTTTTCTAAAACCTCCATGAATAAAATGGGAGCCTCCATTAGTCATGAGATATCTAGGCACACCGAACCTAGGAAAAATGACATCTTTGAGCATTTTCAAAGAGGTCTTACCATCAGCACTGCTTGTAGGTATGGCTTCTACCCACTTCATAACATAGTCAACATCAACAAGAATATGAGTATACCCTTTTGAAGGAGGAAAAGGCCCCATAAAGTCAAATCCCCAACAATCAGAAGGTTTAATAACAAGAGAACAATTCATAGGCATTTCATTGCGTCTAGAGATGTTACCTACTCGTTGGCATTCATCACATGATATAACAAACTTCCTTGCATCTTTAAAAAGGGTAGGCCAATAAAATCCAGATTGCAAAACCTTTTGTGCAGTCCTATCCCCAGCATGATGTCCTCCATAAGCACTGCCATGGCATTTTCTCAATATCTCTTGTTGTTCAAATCTGGAACACATCTTCGCATAATACCATCTACTCATTTATATAAATGTGGGTCATCCCAAAAGTAATGCCTTAGATCATAAAAGAATTTCCTTCTTTGCTGAGTTGTAAAGGTTGGAGGCAAATACTTGGAAACAATAAAGTTAGCATAATCAGCATACCAATGACTCTCATGTGGACTTACCCTTATTGCAGCTAATTGCTCATTTGGAAAACTATCATTAACATGCAAAGGGTCAAAAGAAATGTTTTCCAAACGAGATAAATTATCAAAACAAGATTATCAGCACCTTTACTATCCACAATATGCAGATCAAACTCTTGCAAAAGCAATACCCACCTTATAAGCCTAGGATTAGCGTCCTTCTTCGTCATAAGGTACTTAATAGCTGCATGATTAGTATGAATAGTAACCTTAGAATCAACAATATAAGGTCTAAACTTATCACAAGCAAAGATTACAGCTAAGAATTCCTTTTCAGTGGTAGCATAATTCTTTTGAGCAGCATCCAAAGTCTTGCTAGCATAATGAATAACATTCAACATCTTGTCAACACGTTGTCCAAGGACAACACCCACAGCAAAATCACTAGGATCACACATGATTTCAAAAGGTAAACTCCAATCAGGTGGTTGGACAATAGGATCAGTTGTCAAAGCTTTCTTCAAGGTTTCAAAAGCTTCCTTACAATCATCATAAAAAATAAAAGGAACATCTTTTTGAAGAAGATTAGTAAGGGGCTTTGAAATTTTGGAGAAATCTTTAATAAACCTCCTATAGAAACCAACATGACCAAGGATACTACGAATACCTTTGATATCTCTAGGACAAGGCATCTTCTCAATTGCTTCAATTTTGGCTCTATCAACTTCAATGCCTCTTTCAGAGATCTTGTGTCCAAGAACAATCCCCTCATTAACCATGAAATGGCATTTCTCCCAAATAAGAACAAGGTTGGTTTCTTCACATCTCTGCAAAACTTTATGAAGGTTGTGCAAACAGTTATCAAAAAAAGTTCCATAGACGAAAAAATCGTTCATGAAAACCTCTACAATTTCTTCACAAAAACCATAAAAGATAGCAGACATACATCTCTGAATGGTAGCAGGAGCATTACATAAACCAAAAGGCATACGCCTATAAGCATAAGTACCGTAAGGACAAGTAAAGGTAGTTTTCTCTTGGTCCTGTGCTTTCATAGCAATTTGAGAAAACCTAGAATAACCATCAAGAAAGCAAAAGTGAGTCTTTTTGGACAACCTCTCTAGCATTTGATCAATAAAGGGAAAAGGATAATGATCTTTCTTAGTAACTTTATTAATCTTTCTAAAATCAATGCACATTCTATACCCAACCACTACTCTTTGGGGTATAAGCTCATTATCCTCATTAGGCACAACAGTTATCCCCCTTTCTTGGGAACACAATGAACAGGGCTAACCCATTGACTATCAGCAATAGGATAAATAATACCACCATCAAGGAGTTTTAATACCTCATTTCTTACCACATCC
This sequence comes from Avena sativa, assembly GCA_916181665.1. NCBI lineage: Eukaryota > Viridiplantae > Streptophyta > Magnoliopsida > Poales > Poaceae > Avena > Avena sativa. The sequence continues at coordinate 296,808,163 of OV702296.1, forward strand.
TTCATCTTAGGATTCAGACGGCGTTGGTGCTCAACAACTGGTTTTGCATCAGGCTCTATATTAATAGCATGCTGACATATAGTAGGAGAAATACCCTTTAAACCATCAAGAGTATAGCCCATAGCTCCTCGGTGTTTCTTCAATATCTCCATTAACCTTTCTTCTTCCTTTCCTGAAAGTTTAGAACTGATAATAACAGGGTATATCTTCTTGTCATCAAGATAAGCATATTTAAGATCATCAGGTAAAGGTTTTAATTCGAAAACAGGGTCCCCTTTAGGTGGAAGTGTGGTACCCAAATCTTCCACAGGTAAATTATGCTTAAGTAACTCAGGCTGGCGAAGGAAAGCCTCATCAATCTCATTTATTTCCTTCATGAAGGCATCACTTTCATGATCTTCCATGAATTGCTCCAAGGAATTCTTAGGAGCAAGAGAATAGCAGAAAGTTGTTCAACCCTGAAGTCCTCATTAGGCAGTTCATTTTCATAAGGAGTTTTGGAAAATTTGGAAAAATTAAACTCATAAGACTCTCCAGCAAACTTAGTCAAAACTTTTTCCTCCCTACAATCTATGATAGCCCCACAAGTGTTTAGAAAGGGTCTACCAAAGATAATAGGATAGGTTTCACTAACTTCTTTACCAAGTACTAGAAAATCAGCAGGATATTTAATCTTACCACAAAGGACCTCCACATCTCTTACAATGCCAATGGGGCAAACTTTCTCTCTATTAGCAAGGTGAATGACCACATCAATGTTCTCAAGCTCACAAGGACCAATCTCATGCATAATTTCCCTATAAAGCTCATAAGGAATAGCACTGGAACTAGCACCAATATCGCATAAACCATAATAGCTATGACTACCAATTTTAACAGAAAGCACAGGGACACTAGCTTTTCTAACTTTCTTAGGATGAGAAATAATATTAGTAGCGTCTTCACAGAAGACAATATGCCCATCCTCTATATTTCTAGCGACAAGATCTTTCACAATAGCTACCACATGCTCAATATCAATAAGCTCATCGGACCCTATAGTTTTCTTTGTACTTTTGCTAACCATAGTAGCCATAATAGAATGCTCCCTCACCTTGGAAGGAAAAGGAGTTTTCTCAATATAAGGTTCATGCAAAATAGGATCAATAGTACAAACCTCTATACTAGCAGGAACATGGGTGACGGTGTCTTTATAAGGAGTGTGGTACTTGTCCCATTGTTTCTTGGGAAGTTCAATATAAGAGGCAAAGGCATTAAAACATTTTGCAAGAACTTGGGGATAAAGGCCAAACTTATTGGAGATATCATGGAAGTTATCAGTTCCCATAAAAGATTTAATGCATTCATAATCATAGTTTATACCTGACTTCCTTCCTTTGTCATTCTCCCAAGCTTCAGTGTTCTCTTGAATACGGTCTAGAAGATCCCATTTAGCTTCCTCCTGTTGGAGATATGCCCTAGAGGCAATAATAAAAGTGGTTATTATTATATCTTTGTGTTTATGATAAATGTTTACATTCATGCTATAACAGTATTAAACCGGAAACATTAATACTTGTGTGATTTGTAAACTAAATTAGAGTCCCTAGTAAAGCCTCTTTGTAATACTAGCTTGTTGGTTAATAGATGATCGTGGTTTCCCGATCATGAACATTGAGATGTTGTTAACAACAAGATCATATCATTAGGAGAATGGTATGATGGACATACTCCTATAGATAAGCGTAGCATTAAGATCAAGTCATTTCAATAGTTCATTTGCTATAAGATTTCTGATACATAGTAACCTAATTCCTTCGACCATGAGATCATGCTAATCACCATCACCGGAAGGATGCTTTGATGACATCAAACACCACACCGTAACTGGGTGGCTATAAAGGTGGCATTGAGTGTTCGGAAAGTATGTGTTGAGGCACATGGATCAAGAGTGGGATTTGTCCATCCATATGACGGATAGATATACTCTGGTCCCTCTCGGTGGAATGTCATCCAATTGGCTTGCAAGCATGTGACTGGCTCACAAGGGATCACATATCACGGGAACAAGAAAAGAGTACTTATCGGTAACGAGGTTGAACTAGGTATGCAGAGATACCGACGATCAAAACCTCGGATAAGTAAACTATCGCGAGACAAAGGGAAATTGGTATCGTATGTAAGTGCTTCATTCCATCGCAAAGTAATCGCAGAAATATGTGGGAGCCATAAGAATTTCCAGATTCCTCTATTGGTTATTGATCGGATAAGTGTATCGATAATGTCCGCATAATTCACGAACCGTAGGGAGACACACTAAAGGATTCAATGATGTTTAGTAGATATGGAATGTTAGTAGGCATACCGAATGTTGTTCGGAGTCTCGGATGGGATCCGGGATATCACGAGGAGATCCGGAATGGTCCGGAGAATAAGATTCATATAAGGAAAGTCCGATTCCGGAGTTCGGGAAAGATTCCGATGTTTTCATCGGAGAGGTTCTAGAAGGGTCTAGAAAGTTCACCAGACCGGAAGGGGAATGGACCATGAATGTGTCATGGATAAGTGGAATGACTGGATCATATCCTAGGTCACTTGGTTTGGGCATTTGCAAGAGAGAATTAAAGCTCTAAATTGAAAGTCAAAACGGGAAGTTTGAAAAGTCAAACTGGAACAATGGTTTCCTAGTGGAAGAAGGAAAGAGTCCTTCTCTCAATCCAACTTGGGTTTGGGTTTGGATTCAAACCCATCCCTCCCAAGTCTGCCCTCCTCTCATAAATATAGGGGGAGGGCTGCCCCAAAACACCAAGCCCTAGCCCTCCCACACCCGCGCCGCCGTCGCTAAGACGCCGCCATCGCTAGACGCCGTCGCGCCGCTGCCTTGCGCCGTCGCCCTAGCCGCCGCCGACACCTCCTCCTCCTCCCAGTCTTCTAAACCCTAGATCACAGGGAAACCCTAGATCCACCATAACTCGCACCGGCTTAGGCAAAGCCCTGCGGGATCTTCCCTCTACTTCCGACACCATGCCATCGTGCTGCCGGAATCGCGAGGGGAGAACTACAACCTCCGCTGCCTGCTGGAACAAGGGAGAGGAAGGTCTTCATCGAGTACCGAACGTGTGACCGACTGCAGAAGCGCTGCCGGAACGCAGCGCCGGAAGGATCATCTATGCGATCTTGAGATCGCAAGTGTACGACTACATCACCCACGAGAATATGCTCTCGTTAACCGCTTTGGAATCTTCGAGGGTGAGTGCTTCTATCGACTCGTTGCTACAATCTAGTAGATAGATCTTGGCTTGTTTGTGTGCATGCGGTAGGATTTTTTTGTTTTCCATGCTACGAACCCCTACACTTCCTTCATACGTGTGAATGATCCAACACAATAAGCATCTAGTAAATCTTTATCATGAAGAGAAAGCCTAGCATAAAATTTATTGAGAATAATATTGTTAGGGAGTTCATGAATAGGACATTTAAGCATTAGTAACTTTAATCTCCCCCAAGCTTGAGTTGTACTATCTCCGTCAAGAGGCCAAAAGTTATATATAAGATTCCTATCCTTATGAATCTCACCGGGAGGATAAAATTTAGAGTAAAAGAGAGATGCCATCTCCACCCATTCCATGGATTGTCCATTCTTCAGCAGCTTATACCATTCTTCAGCTCTCCCTTTCAAGTAAATGGAGAGTTACTTCTTCTTCACCTGTTCAGTTGTGATACCTGCACACTTAAACAACCCGCATAATTCATGGATAAAAAGCAAGTGATCACCAGGATGAATAGTTCCATCCCCAAAATAATAATTATCCATAACACGATTAACAATACTTGTAGGTATCTTAAAAGGATCTATCTCAACAGGAGGTGGTTCATCTACTACCATAGCAGTGGTAGTAGTTTTCCCAAACAGAAAACCAAGTGGGTTATCCATATTGGAAAACAAAGTAACAAGCAGTAACAAAAGCAATACTCAGAGTGAAAGTTTCCCTTACGAGTTCCACTTTTCAATAGCGCTTCACTCCCCGACAACAGCGCCAGAAAATAGTCTTGATGACCCACAAGTGTAAGGGGTGTATCGTAGTACTTTCGATAAATAGGAGTGTCGATCCCAACGAGGACCAGAAGGTGCTGAACAACGGTATGGAGCAGGAAATCCCCGTGAATACTTAACAAACGGAATTTCAATGGTTTTCTGACAGGGTAACAAAACAAAGAGCAAGTAACAGAAGTAACGAACAAATGGAGCAAGTGGACCAATCCTTTCTTAGCAAAGGACAAGACGGTGGAAATACTTATAAGGACCAAACGTTCTCGAGGACACATGGGAATTCTGTCAAGTGCTTTCACTACAAATAGCTGAGTACTCTTCTCTGGTGTTCGTAAGTGTTGTGTGGGTGAACCTGTGCTAACATGCCACCCTTCCTATGACTAATACATACTTGTGATTAAACCCCCTGCAAACATCTGTAACTACAGGAAAATAATTAAGATATAAATCTAACCATAGCCTTAAACTCTGAGATCCTACACTCCCTTGTGCAAAGGTGTCCTAACGGGGTTCAGGTTTTTGTCACTCCGGCAACCCAGCGATTAGTAGCCAAATACACAATGCATTCCCCTAGACCCATAAATGGTGAAGTGTCATGTAGTCGATGTTCACATAACACCACTAGAAGAATAGCACCACAACTTAAATACTAAACCATTGAATAATAACTCATCACAGATTCACTACTAACAACATGACTTCTCCCATGTCCTCAAGAACACAACGAACTACTCACAACACATCATATGGATCAAGATCAAAGATGATATGATAATGGATAACAATCTGAACATAGACAATAATCCAATGGTTCCACTCACAAGCATCAACTACAATAGTAATTAACACCGAGAAAGTTTCCCCTAATGAACTAAGCAATATCCAACACAATTTTTACAGCAAGACGGAGTGGTGATGATGGTGCTGATGGAGATGGTGGTGTCGATGATGATGATGATGATCCCGATGAAGCCTAGCTTGATGATGGTGTTGATGGCGACAGTCCCCCCTCTCCCGGAAGGAATTCCCTCGGCAGAAATCTGTCTGCCGGAGAGATCTTTCTCTCTCGGTGTTCTCCGCCCCCCAGAGGCGGCGGAAATCTATCTGTGGTCGCCCCCTGAGGCTTAGGGTTCCGAAGGGAAGTTATAGGCGAAGGGGGAGAGTCGGAGGCCGGGAAGGTGGGCCACACATACCCTAGGCGCCTCAGGTGGGCCCGCGCCTAGGGGGTGTGGGCCCCCTGCGCCCCCTTCGCTCCTCCTTCTGGCTTCCTTCGTCTTCTGGTGAAATAATATGTTTCCATATTTTTCTTATTTTCGTGAAATTGCACCAAAACACCTTCTTTTCCATCAGAATCCAGACTCCGGCAGTCCATCCTCCAAGAATCATCCAACATGCATAAATAGATGAAAAGCCATAAGTAATACCTCATAATAAGACAAATATCAATGAATAGAGGTAAATTATGATATAGAATGGTGATGCAAATTGGGCGTATCAAAAACCCAACTTATTTAGCTTATGGAAAAGAACATGGCAAGGCTCAGAGTGAGGAGGGTTCACGGACCAAGCTTCATTCACCAAATATCTGACCCACGGCATCTTGATCCAATGGTTCTCAAACTTGAAGGCTCTAGGTTGCCGAGGACCGGTTTCACCGACCAAGAGGAGTGGACCATGATACGAGAGGGATGATAGGAGGGCATGGAGAATATGGTTGTGAAATGAATATGACAATCGTTATTGCAAAAAAATAGTCAAGCTTGCATAAGGCTGGATTTTTCCTCTCGTCGCTCCAAGTGAACCAGCCTCTCGTTTCTTGCATAAGGTATGTTCATACCGTCAATTCTGTGCTTTGCGGTCTATGCAAGAATGTTTCATAAAGTATTGTGGTGCTAAACTTGCATGAAATCCACACATGTTGGCACGAAATGAAATGCGGTTAAACAATACATGGAACGCACCGTGCACGGAATAAAGACATTTCTCTAACTTTGCTCGGATGTACCGTGGCATGTAATCAAATTGTCAGGGAGGTATGGGAGAAGAAAACCACCACGACACCACCACTGCTGGACTCACCACGATCTCCCCCAACACCAACACGACTGAACCCGCGACCACAAACACCCTTGTCCCGCTCGATGCGGCGACGCCTTGCCATCCCACCCTGCCCCAAGCCCCTCCTCCCCATCAATTATGCTGCCCCTAGCCATTCTCTAAGCCCCTCCACCCATTCTTCTCTGCAATCAACCCCACCCTTAGTGTGGCGCCGATGGCATGCACCTAAACCCCTCTTCCAACACAACCCTAATTTGTTGGTTCGCTTTAACGGTGGATAGCGGTGCCAGTCACGACTCCGACTCTCTATAGGGTCGTCATCGCTGGCGCCACCACAGACAACCGCGTCTCCCGACTCTAGCTCAGTGGACTCCGCCATGTACCTCTCTTTGGTTTTCTCTATAAATCTCTCGATCTCTCTCATCAGGTCTGAGCGAAGAAGCTAAGGAGGGGAAGAGGATAACATGGGTCCCACATATAAGGCTCACGTGGTTTCTCTCGGCACACAACCGCTTGGTCGGACTGAACATGCCCGGTACAGCCACCATGAAGCGATTTTGGGTGATGAGGTTGCTATGAAACAGCTACTCCCTCCGGCCCATATTAATTGACTCAAATTTGTCTAGATTTAAACGAGTCTAGATACTATTTAGTATATAGGTTCGTCCGAATTTTAAAATCAAAGTCAATTAATATGGATCGGATGGAGTAGGAATAAGCTGCATGAATCTGTACCATACAAATCAACTAAAAATTAGCACGTGTGTAGTAAATGTGCATACCCAACTGTACTTCTCCAGGGTACAGATAGTACTACCTAAACAAGAGAAGTGCATGCATGCGAAACTTTGAGCTCTGTTCGTGTTTCTTAACTCAGATTTATTTGCTATATTTCAATAAAAATATTACTCAGAAGTTAAGAAAGGAAACATTGATGAGACATGACTAGGCATGCTCTATCCGACAAAACCGTGTCATAGCCTAGGAATGGAATCTCCATTCCACTTAATGAACAAGATGGGTGACATACCACAATATTTCTATGAACATATAAATATTTTTTGTGCTGGTGAAAAACACATAAGACAAGAACCAAAAAAAGGATAATTATGTCCATCTACTATTTCTCCACTCCAGTAAAGACTTGTCGTGAATCTGGGTGATTGTCATTTCGGGTACCGATAGTGACGAACGAAAAACTCCATTCTTGTATGGAGATGCAAACGAACATATAAATAAACAAAACTGGAATCTTTCTATGTAAATTTTACCTAAAGCAATATGTAAGAACAAGAGAAAGGTAGAGGATTAAATATACGATTAACACAATTAGTGATTTGGGAATATTCCAACTCCAAAGGAGTTTGTACTTATATAGTTAATTTTCTCATCATGAAAAAGTTTATATTCTACCCCTATAGGCTACAGGCTGTTCTTTTGTACCCAATTGACCTTCTATCAGTATAACGTAAACTCATGGTTGAACTAAAGTTAGTGAAATTATGGTCCCTCGTGACAACCTAGGAGAAGTAGTAAGCAAAAAGCTTGGTATTTTTTATAGAAAAATTAAATAGTACTAGAAAAAATCACGAGAAACTATCTATCTATATACTATATATGTTTTCCTTTTTCACTTTGTATTGTACCGATGCAGTCCTACGATGCGTTCTATGCATAGATGCGCTTTCAAAATTATGTTTGATAAACGTTTTGAACTTTAATGGACGATATACACAAAGGTAAATGAACACCTTGTCTTTAAAATGTTATTACTTGATTTGGCTACATATTGTAAATCATCGTACTATTGGTCCTTGTTGTACTAATGATGTAGAAAATCTAAAACCAGATGTCAATATTGATACTACGATTGGGATCCACATGAGAAAATGAAATAAGAACAGATTGCAATAATTGTTATCATGTTGTGGTAGGAGTGGAAAGGAAATGGAAAACACATAAACAAATTTGAGATTGTTGTTTTGGACAGTTCACATAAAACATAATAGTCTTTTCAACGCAAGCAATAGAAAAGAAGTTAAGATATTCTATAAGATTCAAAACTGAAAGAGTATTAGAGATTATGGTTTAGGTTACTCCACAAGAAAGTGCAATAATCTTACTGAAAATATCCATCAACATATAAAGGAATCTGATTTGTCGAGATTCCATTTAAATTGAAAAGACTATTCCATATAATTTTTTTTTTTGGAAAAAATATATATTAATATCACAAGGATACCAATTACACCCAGCCTCTGTAATAACGCATACCCTGGCGTCCCTACGGATGCACACAACCCCGAAAAAAAAGAAGAATTACAAAAATGAAAAGTCCCGCTACAGAGAACTAATCCTCAAAGCAACGACACTGACACCATCAGAACAATACCAGTAGTCCTCCACTCCAATAACAACGCCTTCAAGAAGGAAACAGTGCCCAAGCGCCGTCGTTGCCCGATCAAAGATCATAGGTTTTCACCCTGGAGAAAGTCCTCGCTCACAAAGCAATGTCTTCAACAAGGTCATTGCCAGGCACAACCAGTTAAGGCCAGACCTTGGATCACCCTGCAAGGTAAGACTGGAAACTCCCCAATTCCCCATGTGTTGTCTTTCCGCACCAACAGTCGCTGCAACGAGTCCCAGATCACGCAGCCAGATCTCCGTCGCCACAAGAATCAAAATCACCATTGCTACCCTCATATTTCCGCTATCCTGACATTCTCTGCATCTGACTTCACCATGGCTCTAAGAATGGCACTTGGTGGAAACAGACAACAAAGTTTTGCAACGCTCCTGCTGAAACCAAACGGCCAGAAAAACAAGGTGCGCATGACCGAATACCTTCCGATCCAGCGATCTTCAGGCATGATACGCCCATGGGAGTTCGCCAGCGGAGCCTTTCAGAACCCGCCTCTCCAGACCAGATCAACGAGGACAGACAACATGCGGACCTTCGTCATCGTGCGAAAGAAATCAAAGGACCACCTCCTTTATTAGATCCGACACAGCGATCCCCACATCGCCGGCCGGATTCCGGGGAACAGATCAGGCAGGCCGACCATCGGTGCCGATGAGCACAAGCAGCCAGCGCGCGAGGAGGACCTCTAGTCGCCGGGGAGAGGGCCAGGCCACAGCACCCCTGCCAGCCCACATGGCACCGCCACGCCCCGAGCTTCCTCCTCCCGCTCCATCGCCGAGCCCCGCCGCTGCGCCCCGTGACACCGCCTCCCGCTGAGGAGCCCGAGCTGCCGCCGTCGAACCCCTCCCTGCGCCGCCCAGGAGAGGCCCCTCCTCCGCGCGAAGGGACTGCCTCAGGGCGCGCCACCGCCGATGCCCGCCGTCTTCGCCGGCCAGGCGTGGCCGCCACCACCCGCAGCGGTGGGGGCAGCGGCCGGGGAGGAAGGCCGGCGGCGGCTTCTGGGATTAGGAGGTGGGGAGCCTCCGGAGCCCTCTCACGCGAGAGGACCCGGGAGGGGAAAAAAGGACCTTCCATATAAAAACATAGGTTTAAAATTCTTCAAAACATTGCTATGGAACTCAATTGTCCTAGCATACATTCTTATGTTGATATGGTCTTTTACAGATGGAGTGCGCCATTTCTCACTCCCGTTCAACATATTTCCAAAATTATGTCTCTAAACTAGCAAAAAAAGCAACTCGGTTTTGCTTCTCACGTGTATCATCTTTTGTGTAGACCATCTAGTAGACAATCAAGTTACCATCATATTACTTCATGGTGATCGAACCGTGCGTGCGAACCAGCAATAAGAAATGCCAAAGTATAGATCGCGAAAAGGCGAAGGAAAACAGAGCATGGTGGCGGAGGCAAGTAGTGGGGGGGAGCATGGGGCCCTCCCCTTCGGCCTTGGACGGCCAACGCCATCCACAGTCTCTCTCCTTCCCCCCTGCCTACAAATAGCCCTCGGAGCTCAGCAGCCGAAACCATCCGTGCTCAGCAACAGAGCAGCTTCTTGTGTAACAGCTTCCAAGAGCGACAAGTGATCTTCTAGATTGTAGAGCAGCGAGACGTACTACACTAGCAGCTCCTTCACAGGGAGCAAGTGCCACTTCGCATCTTCCTCCACAAGTCGAAGATGTCGGTGGCCGTGTGCCGTGTCCCGGCGTTCCAGGCGCCTGCCTGGCTGCGCCCGGCGGAGCTGTACAAACCGGAGGTGGTGGTGGCTGACGACCGGCCTGCTCAGGTGGACATCTGGAATGCCATCCAGAACGCCGACGTGGACGACAAGGTGGCGAGCCCCAAGAAAGCCTCCGCCGCCAAGCCGTACGCCAGCCCGCGCGTGCGCCGGTCGATGAGCCAGAAGAGCCTCGAGATCTGCACCGAGAGCCTCGGCTGCGAGACCGGCTCAGGCGACTTCACCGCGTCGCTGGACGCCGTCGACCTGTCCCGCTTCCTTGGCTCGCCTCTGCCGACGGCGCCTGTCGAGGCAGAGGAGTCTTTCTGGCAGCATAGTGCGGCACAAGAAGCCTACTACCCGGAGGAACAGCCTGAAGTGAAGGACGAGCTGGTGGCAGTGAACTACCACTGCTCGGGCGGGAGGCGGTTGCCGCGCCGCTCTTTCCCGCCGCCGCTGGCGTCCATGTCGAGCCGCGACGGGCCGTGCTTGAAGATGTGCTCTCGCCGCCAAGACGGGCGCCTCGTCGTGGAGGCGGTGGCCGTGAGGCCGCGCGGGTACCTCCAGGCGAGCCGCCAGGACGGACGCCTCTGCCTCTCCTTCATCGAGTGCTCTGCTCGCGGGCAGAGCAGCAGCACCGGGGCGACCACCACCGAGGCATCATCGTACTTCCCGATCGTGGAGGACAAGTGTGAGGAGGAGGAAAAGGTGGCGATGGAAGTAGATGAGGAGGAGGAGGAAGACGAGGAGGAGGTGGAGGTGGTGGACAGAGGCACCGTGGTGGAGGTGAAAGTGAGCTCGCAGCCCCAGGCGCCCGCCGCCGCCAAGGTGCACCGGTCGACGCTCGTGATCAACAAGTTCGTGGGCAGCACGCCCTTCACCTTCGACCTGCAGCCCCGTGGCCACGCCCTCTCGGAGCCATCCGCGCGTGACGAAGCCGCGCAGGCGGCGGCGACGCCGAAGCCGACGCTGCGTCGGGTGCCCTCGTCCACGACGACGCTCGCGGCCGCGGTGGCGGTGGCGTCGACTGAGACCGGCGCCCCGCCCACTCCCGGCGACGACGACGACGAGGAGGAAGAACACGGGTGCGGCGGGCAGCACCCGTCGGCCCTGGCGGCCGCCGACACGAAGCAGCAGCTCCTCCTGTTCACCTCGCGGCGCGGCGACAAGCACGACCTGCTGCAGAGCGTGCGGCGGTGCCGGCAGCTGCGACAGAAGCCGCTCTTCATCCTCGAGCCGTACTGCATTGCCACCTCCTAGCTGCACGTGCGATCAAACCGGACCAAGACGAAGAAAAGAAAAGCACACCCAAAACAAAATCCCGACATTGCACTGCTGCTAGTGCGATAGTTCGGTTTGCCAGGCTTAAACTAATGGAGCACGCACGCACGCCTACTATTCCCAGCTTATTAGGTTAGTTAGTCAACTACTAATAACCTTATTAGTCCGTACGTGGTCACAGTGGCTGCTGCATGCCGGGCTTTTTTGCGACACATGCCCTGCCATGGTGTTGCCATTTTTTAACCTGACTACGCAACGATCGATCGGTCGGTCGGGTCGCCGTTTGGTCCCGATCATGCAGCGGCGCTGATGATGGTCCGGGCGTGACCGCGAGCACTACTGCTCGTGTTGTATTATTTCCGGTGTGATTTGAGTAACTGTTCAATGATGAATTAACAGATTGTTGGCTATAACTTCTGTCTCGACCAGCTTCTCAACATTCTCATGCATACATACATACTCCCTCCGTTTTAAAATATAAGACGTTTTAGTTTAGATTTATTTTCTTCACAAACCTAAAACATCTTATATTTTATGAATCTACACACTAAAAGAAGTTTAGATTTATTTTCTTCACAAACCTAAAACGTCTTATATTTTAAAACGGAGGGAGTACACATCATGTGCAATGATGGGCTCGTGCTGCCTACTTACATTAATTCCCATGGAGCATGTTTTATCCTGTATTCGCAAAACAAAAATATCATGAGAAGATTGAGACGACGTACGTACTATACGTGCGTGCCGAATAATTGTCGCGGTTTGGGAAAGAGAGAGAGAGATAAAGGCACGCGCGAATCAGTATAGTTTGCCCTGCCACTTCGGGTAACACTTGAGCGGTCGACCGATCGATCGTGCGGAACGGCGCGGTGCACATGACGTTTGTTTGCGGCACATGCCTCGACGCGTGCCCGCGTCTATCTCGTGGAGGCCTTGCAGCAGCGAGTGTTCATGCATTCCAAGTGCAAAGACTAATCTACTCTTGTGGGGGAAAGGCCTACTTTTCTTAGAAACAAGGGGTGAAACTTGCTAGTTTCATTAACAGCGAAGAAGTTTTTAGATGTAGTATTAGACATGCCTTGGAAAACCTAGGACTTAGAAAGGAGGCCTACTGCTCCACTATTACATTGCCCAAAATTTTTGCCCCCGCACGCTCTTTCTTCATCTTTAGTTTTTGTAATGACCATGGCCTCAATATATGAATGGTGTTGGAAGATTAGCATGTTGCCTTCCATTCCAAATTTCCCAAGAAATGAGGGGCGGCCCAGCTTGTATCAAAGGTATTCAGCTGAATACCTAAATGTTTTGCCAAAACTTTTAAATAATATTGATAGTGTCTTATATTTTAGTCTCCTTGTATAGAAAACTGATTGAAATTCTATCACAAGTACTCATAGAAGTAGTTGGTTAATTCAAATGCTTACAAGCGAATTGATCACAGTATTAAGTGCTACCCCTGCACCATTTTTTGTTATTTTTTCTTCAATTTTTTACTATGAATACCCATTGTGAAATTCCCAAGCCCGCCAAACGAGCATGGTCAATGATGCCATAGCCTTCCTCTCCTTTCCCATGTCTAGATCCATAGTTAACAGAAGGCTTTGTAGCCCACGAAACCCGTGGAGATGTTTTGCACACCATAGAAACAGAGAATCTCCTTCGAAATCCTTGTGGTGAATCTACGCTTGTAGACGAGGTGCGCCGCCGATCCTCGGACTTGGTTGCACACGGGGCAATTCCCAAAAATTGTCCATCCCCCTTTTCGAAGCCTATCCGTCGTCCAAATTTTATTTTGCATTGACAACCATGCGAAGAACTTGCATTTGAGAGGTGCACAGACCCTCCAAATTGGTTTACTAAGGGTTATACCGGTAAGGCCTTCCAATTACATCTTGTATGCCGACGAGGCGGAGTAGGTGCCATCATTGATGGATTTCCACTTGATGCTATCGGGGACGTGTTGTTGAAGATGAACACGGGAGACGAGATCCCAAACAGTGACAAACTGTTGAATGTGTTTCATCCATGCCAAAATCTTGGTGAATATCAATTTGATTGACCCACAAGTTATTGTCAAGCGCCTTCCGAACCGAGAAATTCGTTTTATTGGATTTCTCGAAGATTTTTGGAGCTATGTCCTTAGGAAAAATACCATCAAGCCAACGTGAATTCCAAAACTGAGTCTTCTTTCCATTTCCAATCATAACTATCTCGTGTATGTTATAAACGCAACAAGCAAATAATTAAGAACGGAAACGAAATCGCATCATGGAAACACGGAATTTAACGTGAAAAAATCTCTCCGACAAAGAAAAAAAACCATGGTCGTTCTTCAGCGAAACTTTAATATATCGAAAAGTGTTTACACAAGTAGTGGAGAAAAGGCCTACTCTCTCTGTTTAGAAATATAAGATGTTTTAGGTTTGTGAATAAGATGTATCTAGACAACTTTTAGTGTCTGAATTCATTTGAACCTATACATTAACAGGTGTCTAGATACATCTTCCTCATAAACTTAAAACATTTTATATTTATAAACGGAGGGAGTACTTAATCATATATTTTGTTCTCGGCGATGCAGCATCTCCCTGCGTTATGGCCGGAAGAATGTAATGATGGAGAAACAGGCATCTTTCTCGACCAAAAGAAATGGACCTCATATACACTGAATTATTCGAGTGAACAAGGTACCGAATGTGCAACTTGTGTGCTGACTAGGTGACTGAAGACGTCGTCTTCACCTGACTGACATCCTAGTGAATTCCTGTCAGCTGCAACTTGCGGCGCCGGTTCTGTGCAACCAGGCTGTGATGCCTAGGGTGGTTACGGACTGCCTGGCAGGCCGCACGCCGGTTTCGGGGATAGGAGGCTGAACCAATCAAGGGTCAATCAGACCGAGCATGGCGAGCGCAGTGTCCAATCAACAAATTGCACGGAACATACACGCATGTCTCTAAATGTTCACTGAATATACAAGACCCAATCATTTGGCTGGAATCATGCATGAGTCGGCAGCCGGCAGTTTGCACCATATACTGTAGTATTATACGAGTAGTAGTATCACATTATAATGTAGACCTGTGTTACAGTTTACACTTCACAAAGCGTGTACTGAACACCGTAGTCAGGGCCAACTTGGGTTGTCCCCATGAGAAAAATGTCAGACTATCCCTCAGTGGTTACTCCTCCCGTTCTAAATTATAAGTTGTACTACATATTTTATATTTCATCGTGGTCTACATACAGACGGAAATGAGTGATTGTCTAGATTCACGTGTTTCAGTAAAACAAAGCTAAAACATCTTATTATTTGGAATGGAGTGAGTAGTTCATATATCCAGTAAAAATCTTCCTAAAAGCTTGTTTTGTCGGTCCCCTCCCCCAGCCTGTCCCCCTTGGGCTCAACTAATTCTCACTCGATGGCTCCGTCTTTGCTTAGTAAAAAATCGAACCACTCACAGATGGATCTTTTCTTATATCAATTTCCAGGCGTTCGCATGTCACTAAGCATACCATAGACATCCCTAGCCACCTCCCCAACACACCTCTCTTGTCGCCACCAGAGGAATTTGGTGGGAAAAGCGTGGTGCTCGGCCTTGGAAGGCAGACGTGCGAGGCGGAGCTTGGACTCCGAGGCGGCGGCCCCGAGACGGTGGTGGCTGGGCGTACACGGCTACAAGGGCAGGCGATAGTGCCAAGGTCATTGTGACATGTGCTTCGGGCCATAGGGCCTATGGTGCAGGGCTGCAGAGCCTTGCAGCGAGGAAAGTGGTTGCTGCCGGCGGCTGGTGTTGCACGGTAGTACAGTACATGACAATCGGTCTAATAGCTCATAAATGTCTTGGGATCCTTCCATAAGTGTCCAATAGCTGAAACACGCATTGTAGAACAAGGTTTCTCTAAATTGCAATATTAGCGTTAGTTAAAAGGTGAAAATCCAATGAACCCGATGAAAACCAATGGAAAAAACCTTGGTGAAAAGTGTTAACATTTGGAGCTATCAGATACCTATCCCACATAGATAAGTCAAATTCACATATATAATGGGTTAGTTCATAAAGCATAATTGACAAAGCTTACCATACCATAAGATCTCATGTGGTACATTCTTTATGCTTCATGTGTTGACCAACTTAAATCCAATCTTCACTTTTTGTATTAGTCAACAATGTTTCTCATGCTTGATGCATGTAAAATGCATACATGAAGTTTGTAGTTTATTGTCACATACTCCAAAAAGGGAAAGGTGAGAGAGCATGCTTCGGAATTTTTGAGAAGAACAAAATGAGCTAAAATGGGTCACTATGAGATAAACGAGCTGGTAAAGAGGGCCCATGGTGCGGGGCCAACCCTAGGCCATGCCACTACACCTCTTTCCCAACTCGTTGCTCTGATTCTGTCGATTCCACCGCCATCCTCTTTGTTTTCACCTAAAACCATCTATAAAAGGGCCCCGACATGATTTCAGAACATACGGAGGTGGAGATTGAAGACACATAAACAGAGAGTCTGCAGTCCGCCATCGACGGAGATCAGCGGGGAGAAACGCTGCTGGAATTGCCTCCGTTAGGCTCCACCCCCCTCTAGTGTGGTCATCATGAACATCTACAACAAGATCCTATCCATACCTGTAATGTAATCTCCTGGAAAACATGATGTATGAAGCAATCTATTGTTTTCTCTTGATCTATTGTATCTCTATGTATATGTTTGAGTAGTGATTTATTCATGGAAATTGTGAAATAGTTCGTTGTTGGTTGCATACAAGTATGTTATTTTATATGATGGTCTTATATACTAATATATGAGTGGACACATATGTTGAGAGATGCATAAAATTGTCAGCGTTGCATGTTGATAAGAGAAGGGATGGTCGTAGATTGACAGAAACTGTGTCCCAAGTCTTAAATATGCATGTAACGGGGAATAAATTATAGGGACCTTAAACTTACAACGGTGGTTAAATTTTATGTCTTAATAGCTATCGTGCTTGAGTGGAAACGACATTAGAATCACTCACCAGGGGTGTTAATTGCGCGGTTACACAACTGCACCTATTTATGGCTCCTCTCTAGAAGAAGTATAGACTTTATTTTATATTTATAGCTTGTGTTACAATTGCGACAAGAAGATAACGAAGAACGAAAACGAAAAACACAGCAAGGGGACACAGATTTAACGTGGAAAAACCTCTCCAACAAAGAGAGGAAAAAACCACGGGCGCCAGCCAGCGAAACTTCACTATATCGAGGAGTGTTTACAAACGTCGGGGATTTCACAGATGCAACTCTTCCCAACCGGCGGCTTATAAGGGGTTTATATATCGGTGGAAACCTCCGGCGACGGGCCTCGCTCCACTCGTCAGAAGTTGGCCTATACTTTGTAGAATTTGGATCAACATATAACGAACTCCACCTTGAGACAAATTCCTCCTTGTAGCATCAACAACAACCATCTCCCTGAACAAACAAAGCAAATACTTTCGACGCCAATAGCCACTTGGGCTAATCAGTTAAACCAACTAAGTTCGAGCAAAGCTCAAACTTAGCAACAGGAACAGGTTTAGTCATCATATCAGCAGGATTATCATGAGTGTTGATCTTGCATACCTTTAATTTACCTTGAGCAACAATGTCTCTAACAAAATGGTACTTGACATCAATGTGCTTAATTCTCTCATGGAACATCTGATCTTTTGTAAGGTATATGGCACTTTGACTGTCACAAAACAAAGTAATACAAGAATCATCTCCACAAAGCTCAGCAAACAAACCTTTCAACCAAACAGATTCTTTGCAAGCTTCAGCAATAGCCATGTATTCAGCTTCAGTAGTAGATTGTGCAACAACAGCCTGCAATGTAGCCTTCCAGCTAACAGCACAACCTCCAACATTAAACACATAACCTGTGAGGGATCTTCTCTTATCCAAATCGGCAGCAAAATCTGAATCCACATAGCCAACGAGTCCCTCACCGGTCCTGCCAAACTTCAAACAAGCATTGGAAGTGCCAAGAAGGTACCTGAAAACCCACTGAACAACCTTCCAATGTTCTTTACCAGGATTAGCCATGTATCTACTTATCAAACTCATAGCATATGATAAATCAGGACGAGAACAAACCATGGCATACATCAAAGAACCAACAGCACTAGAATATGGCACCTTTGACATGTACTCAAACTCTTCATCAGTAGTAGGACATTGAGAAACTGACAATTTAAAATGAGGAGCAATAGGAGTACTAACTGAATTGGCACCATCCATATTAAAACGATGAAGAACTTTCTTAATGTAACTTTGCTGACTAAGAAATAACAAACCAGATTTTCTATCTCGGGTAATCTCCATACCTAAGATCTTCTTAGCAGCACCAAGATCCTTCATCTCAAACTCACTACTTAGGTGTGCCTTCAAAATAGTGATTTCTTTCATGCCCTTGGCAGCAATTAACATATCATCAACATATAGCAGCAAGTATATAGGTGACCCATCAACAAACTTGATATAAACACAACTATCATATTTAGACCTCTCAAAACCATGTGAGATCATAAATGAATCAAACCTTTTATACCACTGTCTTGGAGATTGCTTTAAGCCATAAAGAGACTTCTTTAATTTGCACACAAAATCCTCTTTACCAGGCACTATGAACCCTTCTGGTTGGTCCATGTATATTTCCTCATCAAGCTCTCCATGCAGAAAAGTAGTCTTGACATCTAACTGCTCAAGCTCAAGATCACGCATAGCCACAATACTAAAGAAAGTACGAATGGAACTATGCTTCACAACTAGAGAGAACACATCATTGTAATCAATACCTGGAATCTGGCTGAACCCTTTTGCTACTAACCTTGCCTTGTACCTTGAAGGCTCTTTGGGAGATAGACCTTCCTTTTTCTTGAAGATCCACTTGCAGCGGACCGCCTTCTTTTGTTTAGGCAAGCGCACAACATCCCATGTGCCATTTTTCTCAAGCGATTGCATCTCTTCTTGCATAGCAGAAACCCACTTCTCGCGGTCAACGGATGCAATGGCTTCATTATATGTAGCAGGTTCAGAATCGTTCTCCACCTGTTCAGCACAACTCAAAGCATAATGTACAAGATTACACTCTTCAATTAAACGAGGACGAGGACCACAGTTACGCCTCGGTCTATCAGCAGCAATGGACTCATGTGGCTGCTGCAAAACAGTAGGTGAGTGCTGAACAACAATATCATCAATGTTTTCCTCATGTGTATCTTCAACGATAGCATCATTATCAACAGTTTTCTGCAGGTTCTCCACCTGCACATTAACTCTCTCCTCTCCAACAGCAACAGGAGAGGTATCTGATGGCAAGCTATCATGATACATAACGGACTCATTGAAAACAACGTTTCTACTTAGCAAAATCTTTTTAGTTTCAGGATTCCATAGTTTATATGCTTTAACTCCTGAACCATAACCAAGGAATATGCACTTAACAGCCCTAGGCTCTAACTTTCCATTATCAACATGAGCATATGCAGTGCAGCCAAAAACTCTCAACTGTGAATAATCAGCAGACGAACCTGACCATACCTCAATGGGAGTTTTCTTCTCAAGTGGAATAGAAGGTGACCTGTTGATGAGGTAACACGCTGTGTTGGCTGCTTTAGCCCAGAAACGCCTATGCATACCTGCATTAGACAACATACAACGAGCCCTCGAGATGATGGTTCTGTTCATGCGCTCTGCCACGCCATTCTGCTGAGGAGTATATGGGATGGTGTGATGTCTGATCATGCCATCGTTACTGCAAAACTCCTCAAACTCATTAGAACAGAATTCCATACCATTGTCAGTACGTAGTACCTTTACCTTCTTCTCGGTCTGTTTTTCAACCATAACTTTCCACTTCTTAAAAGCATCAAAAACATCAGATTTATGCTTCAGAAAATAAGGCCACACCTTTCTTGAGTAATCATCAATAATAGTAATCATATAATTAGCACCACCAATAGAAGTCTTACGGGACGGACCCCATACATCAGCATGCACATAATCTAATATGCCTTTGGTGGTATGAACGGAAGCATTGAATTTAACTCTTTTATGTTTACCAAAAATGCAGTGCTCACAGAACTCAAACTTACTCAAGTTGCAACCATCAATCAGCTCTCTCTTGACCAACTCTGCCATGCCTTGTTTGCTCATATGCCCAAGACGCATATGCCATAGATGTGTTTTACCACAATCATCAGAATCATTAGAAGTAACAGCAGCAGCAATACCAGGCAAAGTGCTACCTCTAAGAACATATAATTTAGCAGAATTCATATCACCTATCATGTGAATAAGAGAACCTTTTGATACCTTCAGAACTCGATGCCCTCCGGCGACGGGCCTCGCTCCACTCGTCAGAAGTTGGCCTATACTTTGTAGAATTTGGATCAACATATAACAGCTTGCGCGATGCTTAGGCTTGTATTTGATCATCATGTTCTTGGTTCTTAATGCCAGAATATGATTTTTAATTTTTAATAGTAGTGGATATTTAATCACCGTGATTCCCCATATGGATGGTGGCTGACCACGTCAGCCGCACAACGATGGCAAGCCGCCTCTTGTCGATAGTTCCTATGGGAGATAAGGGCGTCTCATGTGACTGAGCTACTATGAAGGCACAAAATTAGGATAAAAGGACAAACCGAGGTTACACGAGTCAGTCGACTTTGGCATAATTAGGATCGTGCTAAATACTTCGACCATAAGTTGTTTCTTTTCAATCCCGGTGTAACGCACGGGCATGTTGCAGCTCCCCCACGGCAAAAGATCATTGCTAGTCATTGTATCTTGAGTCATCATCTTTACCATTGTCTCTACGCTCATAACGGTCATTTACCTAGTGTACTTAAACCTCGTAGAGACGCATATGACAGAAATAGAGGATGCAACCCAAATGAAAAGCATGACAAAAAGCTCCTCCGACTTCATCTACAGGAAGACCCTAGAAGTTTCGGACATAGCCCTAACTAAAACGCCGGATCAACCGTGTTGTACTCACTAACACATATTAGAAGATTCAGTTACATAGTAATTTGTCAAAAGGAGATAATAAAGCTAAAAGAGAGCTAGCTCGAGAGTAGGGACTACGGCGGGAAGGCGACGCGGTCGAGCTCATGTCATGTACTCCATCGGGATATGTTCATCGGCGAGACACGGGCACCGGCACCATGTGCAGGCGAGTCATGGCCTCCAGCTCACGATCACTCCGGAACTCGGTCCTCAGCACGAAGACCCCCATGGCTATCGACAGGAGCCCCAGGACGATTATGATGGACCCGACCACGAAGGCGGTGGTGTCGGATACGAAAAACCGCCGCAGCATCATGGCCACGATTCCGCCGGCGACCATGCCGACCGAGAGGAAGAAGGCAAGCCACATCGCGGCGGTGCCGATCCACGTCAACGGCTCCCGCTCCGGGGCCTCGTAGTGGAAGCTGATCGGGCCGGGCTGCGCCAGCTCCACGTCGCCGCCGCCGTCATCCATTACGCGTGCGTGATCGATCGATAGTTCGGATGATCCTGTCGCCTGTACGTGCAGGATCCAGCTCCGTTTTCGCACCTTGTTGTACTCCTCGTCCACGCGTACTTGTCTTGTCTCTGGAAAACGGACTCGTACGTACCTATGGAATCGAATACGGACTTCAACTCGACGCCCATCGAGCCATCCATACATATGCATGCAACTGAACGTACGTGCCCACAACACGAATCGATTACACGTACTACATCTAGAAAACAAAATTAAAATAGGCACGCGCCTCAGGTGGCCTCTGATAACTATGAAAACCGCCGCAGCATCATGGCCACGATTCCGCCGGCGACCATGCCGACCGAGAGGAAGAAGGCAAGCCACATCGCGGCGGTGCCGATCCACGTCAACGGCTCCCGCTCCGGGGCCTCGTAGTGGAAGCTGATCGGGCCGGGCTGCGCCAGCTCCACGTCGCCGTCGCCGTCGTCCATTACGCGTGCGTGATCGATCGATAGTTCGGATGATCCTGTCGCCTGTACGTGCAGGATCCAGCTCCGTTTCCGCACCTTGTTGTACTCCTCGTCCACGCGTACTTGTCTTGTCTCTGGAAAACGGACTCGTACGTACCTATGGAATCGAATACGGACTTCAACTCGACGCCCATCGAGCCATCCATACATATGCATGCAACTGAACGTACGTGCCCACAACATGAATCGATTACACGTACTACATCTAGAAAACAAAATGAAAATATACACGCGCATCAGGTGGCCTCTGATAACTATGAAAACCGCCGCAGCATCATGGCCACGATTCCGCCGGCGACCATGCCGACCGAGAGGAAGAAGGCAAGCCACATCGCGGCGGTGCCGATCCACGTCAACGGCTCCCGCTCCGGGGCCTCGTAGTGGAAGCTGATCGGGCCGGGCTGCGCCAGCTCCACGTCGCCGCCGCCGTCGTCTATTACGCGTGCGTGATCGATCGATAGTTCGGATGATCCTGTCGCCTGTACGTGTAGGATCCAGCTCCGTTTCCGCACCTTGTTGTACTTCTCGTCCACGCGTACTTGTCTTGTCTCTGGAAAACGGACTTGTACGTACCTATGGAATCGAATACGGACTTCAACTCGACGCCCATCGAGCCATCCATACATATGCATGCAATTGAACGTACGTGCCCACAACACGAATCGATTACACGTACTACATCTAGAAAACAAAATGAAAATAGGCACGCGCATCAGGTGGCCTCTGATAACTATGAAAACCGCCGCAGCATCATGGCCACGATTCCGCCGGCGACCATGCCGACCGAGAGGAAGAAGGCAAACCACATCGCGGCGGTGCCGATCCACGTCAACGGCTCCCGCTCCGGGGCCTCGTAGTGGAAGCTGATCGGGCCGGGCTGCGCCAGCTCCACGTCGCCGCCGCCGTCGTCCATTACGCGTGCGTGATCGATTGATAGTTCGGATGATGCTGTCGCCTGTACGTGCAGGATCCAACTCCGTTTCCGCACCTTGTTGTACTCCTCGTCCACGGCTCCACACGTACTTGTCTCTGGAAAACGGACTCGTACGTACCTATGGAATCGAATACGGACTTCAACTCGACGCCCATCGAGCCATCCATACATATGCATGCAACTGAACGTACGTGCCCACAACACGAATCGATTACACGTACATCTAGAAAACAAAATGAAAATATGCACGCGCATCAGGCGGCCTCTTACAACTAGAATCATAGTATCACTTTTACTTCCCCAAGTGCTAAAAAGTGCACGGTGGCCAGTTTGCTCCATCGAGCCATCGATTTGTGGCCGTCCGATGGCGCGTGAAGCGCGATGAAGCTGCACGACCACTCTTGTTCCGACAGTAACGGACAGCGACGTTCGGTGGCCCCACATGGCATGTGCCAGGGAGAGAGCCCCCTTCCCCACCTCTCTCCATTTGCCCGTTCCGTTCCCCTCCCATGTCTCTGCTAAATCGCCAAATCTCTAGGGTTCGTCGAATCTCCATGGATTGGTGGAGGCAAAATCAATGGGCGGTGGTGGTATCTCGGCGTTGGAGAGCGGTCGTGCGTACGTGGGAACGGATGCCGGAGTCGGAGAGCAGTCGTGTGTGTACGGGTGTGGAGCGCGCCGTCGTGCAGCGGCCGCACGCGAGAGGGCGCGAAGCTCGGTGTCGGAGAGCGGTCGCACGCGAGAGGGGCGAGGAGCTTAGCGCCCTAGAGTGGTCGCACGCCAGGCCCTGGAGCTCAAAATCGAGATCTTCCATGCTGTAGGGCGCAGATCTCGGCGTCGGGAAGCGGGAGCTCGCCTAGATTAGCGATGGTGACCGGTTACCAACGCGGAGGGCAGCTACGGTGAGGCTGCAGCAAGGGAAACCATGTCTACATACGAGGGGAGGACGTCTGCATCGGTATGTCTGAAACTATTGCATGATGTCATGGGATATAAATGCTCATCGCATTGTCTCTGTGTCGACCGATGTAGCTAGCAGCAAGTCGAGGTTCAACTGACTCTTCGCCATCTTGCCCTGCGTCATTGGCCTATGTGTTGTCTGCTTGTCTTGTAAAAGAACATGCTTCTTAGGCGCATAAATACTTTTTCTTTGGATAGAGTACAGACAAAAACATGTGCACATGTTCCCTAGATTATATTGTGTATATTACAGTTAACCAATTACATTTTTCAGTTGTACATGGACATAGATAGCATGCATCATGTCGCAATACATGCCGCTCTACACGCCCAACAACGAGCAGTAGCCCCTCTGGCAATTTAGCCAGATGTGTGCCCCTTGCCAGGTTTTATAACTATATACAACTACCTCTGCAACATTCCAACTATAGGCAAGCCCTTAATTGGGTTACTCTAATGCTTTTGAATTTGCATATAGATGATTTGTCGCACTAAATGCCCCTATGAAATACGTCCTGACTTTTGCATCTTATCAACAGCCAGTAGATGGAGATGGATCTTGGGAAGGGAGACATGCATGCGTTACCCCTTGCATACAACCATACTCGCCGCAGTAGATACTATTTTGTGTTTTTTGATGATTTCTTACTTCCTAGATTCATCTCGACACTGATTCTTTTGTGAGTTTTTCTACCTTTTTGTGAAAAAGAATGTGTGTACCGTGAACACCTTAGTTATTCCATGGTAACCATTCGTTGTTATTTAGCACAGTAGTGCAACACGCTACTCAGTGATTTTTTTTAGATGGGGGGAACAAAGACCATAGCAGATATATGTAGATCCCCATTAATCAAGTTGTTTATCGTGTTAAATTAGGTTGATTAGCCACTTCATCTTATGTTGCTTTAATCCATGGACTAGGGTTATTTTTTGGTCTCACTAGGAAAAGTTATCCTAATGTTTTTAAGTTACTTATCTATTAATTAAGTTGCCTAGCCACTTTACTTTAAGTTATTTGTGCCATTAATTAAGTTGCTTTTCTACAGCTTGGTTCTCTCATAACAGTAACTAGGACAATAGTAATTCTTTGAACCATGTCTGAAGTTGCTTTACAATGGACTAGTTAATTAGCACACGAATAGTGTTGATCCATGCTGAATGTTAGTTTTTGCTAAGTTGCTTTTTCCATTCATACTTTGTTGCTACATACATGAGTTAAGTTGCGCTTTTTCTTATGTACTTTTTTGCTACGCACATGTTCTAAGATCTTTTAAATATCCAATTTCATTGTCAAGTTGTCTATGGTTGTTATTAGGTTGTATTGTCGTTAAGTTGTATACCGATTGCCTTGAAGTTGTGTTCGTTTTAAAATTAACGATTACCGTTAAGTTTGCTATTCATCAACTTGTTCTTAGATTTAAAAGTTGTTTTTAGTATGCCTAGAGTTGGATGTTGAAACTTACTAAGTAATTTCTCTCATCATGCTTATCTAGTTTTACGTGTTTATCAACCTGCTTTGTAGTTGGCTACTGAGTCAATTAAGTTGCTTAATCAATATGTTTAAGTTGGCTTGTGATTTCTAATTAAGTTGCTTCTCCATATCAACTTGTGTTAAGTTTTGCTATTTATCAACTTGATGTTACATTTACGCTAAGTTGCTTTCTCGATATGCATAAAGTTATCCACTGAATCTTGCCAAGTTGTTTCCCTCATCATGCTTACCTAGGTTTACTTACTTACCGACTAAGCTTTTTAGTTGGCTACTCATTTAATTAAGTTTCTTAATCAATAGAGTTCAAAAAAAAGTTTCTTAATCAATATGCTTAAGTTGTCTAGATATTTCAATTAAGTTACTTGTCCATATTATGATTAGTTAAGTTTTCTATTTATCAACTTGTTATTAGATTTAAACTAAGTTGCTCTCTCAGTATGACTAAATCTGTCTGCTAAATATTACTAAGTTGTTTTTCTCATCATGCTTACCTAGGTTTACCTATTTACCAACTAGATTTTAGCAGCCTACTGATTTTAGTTAAGTTGCTTAATTAATATGCTGAAGTTGGCTATTGGTTTTTAATTGACTGTATTACATTTTATGCATTTCTTATAAAGACATTCAAATCATTGACTGTATTACATTTTCAGGTTCTAGTAGCAACGGAATTGTTACCACTGTGTCAACATCATTAGCAAGATTTGGAGAATGTTTATCCTAAACAACAACCAGGATCTTCTTATTTTCTTCCTATCTTTAAACTGAAGCAAGATAGTTTGCAAATTGCTACGCGCCACCACTAGTTTATTACATCAACTAGTTGATCAAAATATTAAGTTCCTGTTAGCGTAGCTAAATTGTTTTATACCTCTTCAATAAGTTGCTTTTCATATTAGGATTTTTCCTTATTTCGATTTTTTAGTACCTTACTTTTTTATTAAGTTCATCTTACAAAAAAGTTTAATTTGTTTTAATTTCATAGCTAAATTGCTTTTATTTTTATCACTAAGTTGCTCCTATACAATATAAGAGTTCGTTTTTGTTGAATTTTTATGTACAATGTTTTCATTTTAGTTTCATAACTTGTTTTTTAAGTACCTTTCTAAATAAAACTGAGTTGTTCTTGTTAGCATAGCTAAATTGTTTTATGCTTACTTTACTAGTTGCTTATCATAACTAAGTTGCTAAGTTTTCCTACCTTATTTTTTGATACCATAGATAATTTTCTTTATTTTTTATCACTAAGTTGCTCCCATAAAATTGGTGACTTCTTTTTTTTGACTTTTTATGTACTCCCTCCGACCCATATTAATTGACTTGGATTTGTCAAAATTTGGATGAATCTAGACACTATTTAGTATATAGGTTCATCCAAAATTTGGCAAATCCAAGTCAATTAATATGGGTCAGAGGGAGTACAATTTTTTCCTTTTAGTTTCCTCCATTCTTTTTTTAAGTTCATTTTAAAATACAACTAAGTCGTTCATGTTTTTAGCATAGCTAAATTACTAAGTTGCTTTTCATAGAAGTATTAGTTCTTTTGATATCATAGCTAAATTGCTTTTACTTTCATCACTAAGTTTCCCCCTTACAAATAAAGTTACATTTTTCCTGATTTCCTTGTTGCTACATTTTTTCAGGTTCTTGTGGCAACAAACCAACGACAAGTCTGCTACTGGGAAGGATGTATCTTTTATCACCACTATGTACAACCCAGGTGAAAATAAAAAGGGGTCGCATTGATTTGTGTCCCAGTAGTGTCCGTGTCAAAGTACATATCCTGTGAAGCCTACTATGTGTGAGATCTTTTAGAATATGCACTGCTTGGATGGTCCCCTGGTACAGGATTTTTGCTTTTTCTACATAAAACTAGATTAGGTTTTGTTATTTCTAACATACAAATAAGTTGGCCCATGTTATATGATGTAGTTGCTTTTTGCACAAAATACTTTTTCCTTGTTGCTGCTCTGTTTTTCCCCTGGTATTAAGTTTGATATCAAGTTTTGATTCTTCCTAGTACTGAAAGAGTGCTTCTAGTTTCTTGGAACGAGGGAGAGGGGATGGGGGAAGGGAAGGGGATGCTCATGATTTTGGTTTCAGAAGTAATTTCTTACACAAATCCTAGGGAGAGGGATGAGGGGGAGGAGGTGAGGAAGAGAGAGGGATGCTTTTGGCTGCTATACCTTTTTCGTTCTTGCCCTAGACCTGAAGAATTTTGCAGGTTCTAATGGAGGTAGGGGAGAAGGAGAGATCTGCCTTGGGGAGGAATCAGAGACAGAGAGGGGAGAAGCGGAGGAAGAAGAGACAGAGAGGGGATCTGGGTTTGTCACGTGGTCTTGGTGAAAGGGGTGGTTGGCAGGTTTGCCCGCGCGCGCAATCGGGTCCTAGGCGTGGGGTCGTGTTTCCTTTTCTGGACAGATGGGGCTGATCAGACCTTTCCTTTTTGGATGGTGGCTGGTTTGAACTAACCGGCCACCGGTTGCTATCTAGATGTTGCCTTTACTTCAGTGTCCCCCTTCTTTTCAAATTTTGACAATAAAAACTCGATACCAATTCGTTTCAAAGACCGTACGAATCTAACTGAAGTCCGTATGGTTCTCTTAGACGTATATTCATCATACACATATACTCACGTGCTTGTGCAAGACGGAAATCGGAAGGTATATAGTAGCAGAAACAAAATTTTAAAATATAGCATGCAAAGACGTAGATCGCGATAACAAGAGGTGGTATCAGCCGGTGAAAACATAGAATATATCAGCTCGACCGAGTACGCATATACAAAAATATACATACATAGATATGGGTTTCGATTGGTCAAAAAAACTGGTTCATACAAAATTAAGTTTGGAAGAGGGAGACACCAAAGCACACCTCTCATAGTATATAAGCCAGAGAGCTCCTAGCTAGGTATTACGTGTCCTGAAGCCTTGTATATTTTTTTAGGAAAGATCCGAATTTATCATATTATTATTTTATATAAGAGTTCCTTGCACGTCTCTGCCTCGGCCTCCAAGTAAGCATTTGTTTCTTAAATTTGTCAGTTGCCAATGTTTTTTTCCAATTTTTTGTGGTATTCTTCTACTCTTGCCAATATTTTTAGCAAGTGGAGTTCATGAGAAAAAACCTCCCCCAGGTCGCTTCAGCCTAGGGAGATCCAGGAGGCTCCCATAACCCTAGCTGTCACTCTCACCTTGTGCCTCCCCAGTCCGTTGCCGTCGCCGGTGCCGGTGCCGGTGGCGGCGCCCGTCTCGCCTGTTATAATTGCGCAAGAAGATAACGAAGAACGAAAACAAAATCACAACAAGGGGGACACAGATTTAACATGGAAAATCTCTTCAATAAAGAGAGGAAAAACCATGTGGGCGCCAGCCAGCGAAAACTTCACTATATCGGGGAGTGTTTACAAACGCCAGAAATTTCACAGATGCAACTCATCCCAACCGGCAGCTTGCAAGAGGTTTATATATCGGTGAAAACCTAGGTCTTCTATGATCTGTACCATAGCCGAGTGGAACGAGTCTGAAGTTGGTCTATACTTTCTAGAATTTGGATCAACATGTAATATACTCCACCTTGAGACAAATTCTTTCTTGTAGCATCAACAATAACCATCTCCCTGAACAAAAAAAGGGAATACTTTTGACGCCAATAGTCACTTGGGCTAATTAGTTAAACCAAATAAGTTCGAGCAAAGCTCAAACTTAGCAACAGGAACATGTTTAGTCATCATATGAGCAGGATTATTATGAATGTTGATCTTGCATACCTTTATTTTACCTTGAGCAACAATGTCTCTAATAAAATGATACTTGACATCAATGTGCTTGGTTCTCTCATGGAACATATGATCTTTTGTAAGGTATATGACACTTTGACTGTCACAAAACAAAGTAATACAAGAATCATCTTCACAAAGCTCAGCAAACAAACCTTTTAATCAAATAGATTCTTTGCAAGCTTCAGCAATAGCCATGTATTCAGCTTCAGTAGTAGATTGTGCAACAACAGCCTGCAATGTGGCCTTTCAGCTAACATAATAAAAACGATGAAGAACTTTTTTAATGTAACTTTGCTGGCTAAGAAACAACAAACCAAATTTTGTATCTCGGGTAATCTCCATACCGAAGATATTCTTAGCAGCTCCAAGATCCTTCATCGGAGCCATCTGAGGCGCTACAGCCATGGCGGACATCGGTGGCAGCTGGCCTGTCCTAGATCCGTTCTGGGTCGACGGGTCACGGCAGCAACTACGTGCATGACTAGACGGTATTGTTTCCGTGGAGGAGGAGGCGTGGATCCTTGGGATCTGATGACGGATCCAACAAGGTCAACGGTGGTTAGGTTCATCTCCTCTATGGCCAGTGGGTGGCGTGGGGGCTACTACCTCGGCTTGAATAATGGAGGCGGTCCTCGGGTTTTTCTCTCACCAAGATGATGATCTGGTTGATGCCTGCCCTCGATGATCAGGCCGGAGTGTCGAGTTTCGGAAGGCCCTGTCGAAGAACTCCCATGTGCGCCTTATGCCTGCAGATTCCTGGATCGTATGGGATTCGCCATGCGCACGTGTGTTTTCTATTATCGTTCGGTTTGAAAGAAAGTGTTGCAAAGCTCTGCTCAACACGTCTTTTTTATCCATGATGAAGTCAGATACGGAGAATGTCATGAAAGCAGGGACATGAGGGCTAGCGACGATGGTTTGAGTCTTTATGGCGATGATGAACAAACTTGATGATCTGTGACTCGTAGCAGCGACTGTTAGTGGGGCCGATATGACATGAGAAGTTCATAGTCTTAACTTGCAAGGTGAAAATCTAACGTCTGACCTTAATTGGTTATGTCTGACAATGGTTTTATTGAAGACATTGTTTTGTGAGCGAGAACTTTCTTCAGGGTGAAAATCTATGATCTTTGATCGGGCAATAATAGCGTATGCGCATTGTTTCCTTTTTGAAGGGGTCAATACTAGAGAGGTTGGACTTTTAGTGTTGTTTTGGTGGTGTTAGTGTCGCTGCTATAAAAAATTGGTCATTGTAGCGAGATTTTCTTTTTTTATAATTCTTATTTTTTTATGAGTTGTGTATATCTATTAGTCGCTAGAGTAATGTATTGTTATGGAGGCTGGGTGTAATTGATATATTGTCATGTTAATATATACATGTTATAAACGGACACCATTTAGCGGACGCACATATCGGAGTATATCATGCTCCTCTGCTTTCACATCACATTTCCTTGTTCATAGGCAAGGGGAGGAAAACGCAGCGTGCCGCGCACGAACCAAACCATTCCTGACCGAGACGATCACCCAGCAGCGAAGCTAGCAAACCTCAACGCACCGTCCGGTCACGATAAAAAGAGGCAAAGCGGGCCTGAAAAGCGAAAAGATCGATCGATCGGTCGATCGATGGACCCGAATACGGAAGATCTGCGTGTGTGGGCGTAGCGAACCGATGCGCGTCCTGCCGAAACGACATCGTCCTCGGTCGACCGATGCGAAATGCGAATAGGATGGTACGCGCGCACTAGGGCCGTGCGTGCGTGCGCTGTCGCAATGCCGCTGCGCCACGACACGCCGCAGCTGCCCTTTCCCGTTCTCGCAATGTTCGGTTACGCTTTTCTAGCGCTCGTGCTGCATATATAGTACGTGTGTGGCCAGATTGTTTGGTCTGGAAAAGAGATTTTGTGGGAGCACATGGATGGTGTGAAGAATAGAAGAATTGACAGCGAGAGACTAGAATGAATCCTTGTTCTGTATTGATGATGAATGTACAAATATATCTAGGAGTCAGTTTCCCTGGAGACGACGCTCCGGAAACGTTGCTGACGGTTCCCCGTTGTGGCAACTTCCTGTGCGGTTAATACGGAGATTATCTCTTAATTAACGCGTGTTAATTATTCTTAACACTCCCCCTAATCACCGCTTGACTGCACAAGAATTCATCATCTTGACTAAATCTCCTCCAAAAACCCTGTGGGAAAAATGTGAGGAATTGAGTAGGATATGCTGTTAAAACTCCTTCAAACCCAGTGGGAAAATAAGGAGAAAATGGCACAACATATAATGATTATCGCCTCTGTTAACTCAATATGAAATAAATCCATAGAATCTAGAGGTCAATAAATATGTCGTTTATACCATCTTAAAAACCCCGATGGGGAAAATGAATAGTATGACATATGATCTTATGTTGATATTACCTCATTAAAAACCTCAATAAGAACCTGTAAAGTAAACTCATTTAAGGGAAAAAGAGTGTAATATGATGCTTTGAACAGGAATAGTTCAGGAAGATACTCCCCCTGATACATGCAAATCTCGAAGCCGTCGCATACCAATTCCATGAATATATTTTTGGAATGTTGAAGTTGGTAGAGACTTCGTAAACAAGTCGGCGAGATTATCGCATGATTTGACTTGCAAGATGTTTATTTTCCCACTCTTTTGGAGTTCATGAGGATAAAATAACTTTGGGGCAATATGCTTAGTGATATTGCTCTTGATGTATCCTGTTTGCATCTGTGCAACACAAGCCGCATTATCCTCATAGATAATGGTAGGTGATTCGATAGAACCAATTCCACATGACTGTTGTATGTGGTTTATCATTCTGCAAAGCCACACACATTCGCGTGATGCCTCATATAATGCAATTATTTCAGAATGATTGGTAGAAGTGGCAACCAGAGTCTGTTTCGAAGACTTCCATGATATAGCAGTTCCACCATGTAGGAACACAAAGCCGGTATGTGATCTGGCATTGTGGGGATCAGATAAGTAGCCAGCATCAGTGTATCCGATCATATTGGAGTCCAGATTTCTCTGGAACAGAAAGTATAGGCCAAGATCCTTTGTGCCTTGGAGATATCGAAAGACATTCTTGACTCCCGACCAATGGCGTTTGGTGGGAGCTGCGCTGTGTCTAGCAAGTAGATTCACTGCAAATGCGAGGTCAGGTCTCGTACAATTTGCAAGATACATAAGCGCTCCAATAGCACTGAGATATGGAACCTCGGGTCCCAACATCTCTTTTCCATCATCCCTTGGCCTGAATGGATCTTTCCCTACGTCTAGATAACGAACCACCATGGGAGTTTTAGATGGATAGGATTTGTCCATATTGAATTTCTCCAATATTTTCTGGATATAGGCAGCTTGGTGTACCATTATTCCTGAGGGAAGGTGCTCGAGTTGGAGACCCAAGAAAAATTTGGTTTGATCCAAATCCTTCATCTCAAATTCTGTCTTTAGATGATTGCGTGCTTCATCAATATCTTGTGCATTGCCAATGATGTTGAGATCATCGACATATACTGAAATGATGCAAAATCCTGAAGAGGACTTCTTGATGAAGACACATGGACAGTCATCATTGTTGGAGTAACCCTTCTGAAGAAGGAACTCGCTAAGTCGGTTGTACCACATCCGTCCCGACTGTTTCAAGCCGTATAAAGACTTGTTCAGTTTTACAAAGTACATGTTGCGTTTAGCGCTTGCATTCGGGACAGAGACTCCATCAGGAACCTTCATGTATATGTCCGAATCTAGTGACCCGTAAAGATATGCGGTCACGACATCCATCAACTGCATAGATAGACGATTTTGCACTGCCAAAGATATAAGATATCGGAAAGTGATACCACTCATTACTGGAGAATATGTCTCATTGAAATCAATGTCGGGTCTCTGCGTGAAACCCTGTGCTACGAGCCTCGCTTTGTATCTCACCGCCTCATTGTTCTCATTCCGTTTCCGGAGGAAAACCCATTTGAATCCCACAGGGAAAACATTGGGAGGTGTTGGTATTGCTTCTGTGAATACCTTCCTTTTATTAAGCGAAGCAAGTTCTGCTTGTATTGCTTCCTTCCATTTAGGCCAGTCGGAGCGTTTCTCACACTCAACGATAGTCCTTGGATCATGATCATTGAGAAGGGTATCAGCAATTGTAGCAGAAAAAGAAGTGTCGACAACCGTAGACTTACGGTTGAATGATTCTCCAGAATCGATATAGTTGGTGGATATCTCATGCACCCTTGATGACTCTTCGTGATTTCCCAATACGCGTGAGTCTAGGTGTCCCGATGTCCCAGCCAGTGTGTGCAAGCTGGAGCTGGGTTGTGGAGGTTGCCCTTCCACTGGGTGTATACTACCCATAAGGTGTTCGTCAACGTTGAGCTGACTTGCATTTACTGATTTGGAGGATTTTCTCCTCTCTCTCTCTCCTTTGTTGCTTGTGAGAAGCAGGTTCCGGGTCAGTGGCCGTACTACTCCCCCTCTTTTTAGGATCAGGGAGTTGAGTGGTTTTTGTTGGTACCTCCACTCTTTCGGGCGCATTTCTGGCCGGTTTCCAGGATTTAGTAACACCTTTTAGATCAGTAAATGAATCTGGCAGATTATTTGCAAGATGTTGCAAATTGATAATTTTCCGAACTTGGAGTTCGGTCTCTTGGGTACGTGGATCAGAGGTTGAAATGGCGATAGCATTCCAATCAATTTCCGGGCATTCTTTCTGGTACTTGAAATCTCCCCCTAATGCCGAAAAATGTTCATCATCAAATATGCAATCAGCGTGACGGGCTGTGAATAGATCCCCAGT
Organism: Avena sativa; assembly: GCA_916181665.1. NCBI lineage: Eukaryota > Viridiplantae > Streptophyta > Magnoliopsida > Poales > Poaceae > Avena > Avena sativa. The sequence continues at coordinate 296,841,688 of OV702296.1, forward strand.
AAGGGGTTCCAGGTACTTAATAATCGACGGCGATTTGTACCCCACATAGATCCCTAGTTTTCTGTGTGGGCCCATGGATGTCCGCTGTGGTGGTGAGATCGGGATGTATGTAGCACATCCGAACTTACGCAGATGGGAAATGCTGGGAGGATTTCCACGTACCAATTGCAGAGGGGAAGTACTGTGATATGCAGTAGGTCGCAATTGGATTAGGTCAGCAGCGTGTAAAACCGTGTGACCCCAACACGAAGTTGGCAAGCTGGAATTCATTAACAAAGGTCTTGCAATGAGTTTGATCCTCTTTATTAGGGACTCAGCCAAACCATTTTGAGTGTGGACATATGGAACAGAGTGCTGAACTTCAATCCCCAAGGCCATGCAATAGTCATTGAAGGCGCGTGAAGAGAATTCTGCAGCATTGTCCATGTGAATTGATTTAATTCGACTTTCTGGATAATGGGCCTATAACTTAATTACTTCCCTCATTATCTTGGCAAATGCATGATTTCGTGTGGAAAGAAGACACACATGTGACCATCGTGTAGATGCATCAATCAAAACCATGAAATACCTAAATGGTCCAGATAATGGTTGGATAGGACCACAAATATCACCTTGAATTCGCTCAAGGAACTGAAGTGGTTCAACTTGTATTTTGAGGTGCGAAGGCCTCAAAATTAGCTTCCCTGTGGCACATGATGTACACACAAAGTCTGATGACTGAGGGAATTTGGACTCATGCAAATTGTGACCAATGGAATTGCTAGTAATCTTCCTCATCATCTCGATACCGGGATGGCCTAGGCGATCATGTCAAGTTTGAAATGCATCAACATTCTGGAAGATTACCTTGTAAGCAATATGTTCTACGGGCTTGATGTACATATAGTACAGTCCGGACGACAGAGAAGGAATTTTTTCAAGTACTTGCTTGCCATATCCGTTATCTTTTGTGAAGAGCAAATACTCTTCTTTGTTGTCTTCATGGGTTTCAATATGAAAACCATTCTTACGGATATCTCGATAACTGATTAAGGTACGTGACGAATCGGGATACAACAAGGCATACTCAATTGTCACTTGTGTACCGTTTGGGAGGGTAAATATGGCACGTCCAGTGCCAACAATTACCGTATCGCGTCCAGCGATAGTCAAAATATCTCCATTCATCTTTTTTAGAGTCTGGAAATATTTCAACTCCCTCAGTATGGAGTTTGTGGTAGCACTGTCCACAAGGCATAATTCCTCTTCCATCGGATTGTCCCCGTAGAGAGCTATATATAAAAATGAAGAATTTTCAATAAGAAAACCTTATTTAGATACATAGAATACAATCTTTATTATATCAAAGTGCTGATACAATATACATGACAACAACAATACTTATGTTCTTATTACAACATCACAAATGGACATAAAATAAAGTGATCACTAAGGAGATAGTGGGACTAGTCGAAGTCTCCAAACACGTCGTTTGAGGCGTACTCAATCATCATGTTTTCCGTGCTCATAGGGTCCTCGGGCTGCTGGAGAGTCATGGTGTTGCTAGGTCCAGGAGGAGCATCTTGCGAACAACCAGCTCCATTGGTGCCATCTGGATGAAGGTTGAAGTTGGCTTCAAACCTTTTCCCTTGAGGTGTCTTGCGTCCTTGGGATTGCTGGTAGAGTATTGCCAGATGCTTTGGGGTCTTGCACTTGTTAGTAGGATGCGTGTAGCATCCACACTTATCACAAAGCCTAGTTTTGTCATACTTTGGCTTTGCGGTGCCTTTCCTACAGTCCGAGTTTCGAGGCTTCCTGTTCCGGTTGCGCTTACGCTTACCCTTGAAGTTCGATTGGTTGCCGTTGAAGGAACCACCAAACTTTCTTCCGTTCGCGACATTCATATGAACTTCCGGCAAAGGTTGGGAACCAACCGGGCGTTGAGAGCCATTCTTAGCAAGAAGCTCATCATGCTTTTTAGCCTGAAGTAGGATATGAATAAGGTCTGAATAGACCTGGTAGTCGCGAGCGCGGTATTGCTGCTGGAGGAGCCTTTCAGATGGGAGCATAGTGGATAGAGTTTTTTCTATCTTTTTCGCATCTGTGGGTTCCTTCTCGCAAAAGCGCAGCTTGGAACTTATCTTATGAACCTCATGATTGTAATCCCCGACGGACTTAAAGTCCTGGAATCGAAGATGAGTCCAATCATGAAGTGCTTCGGGCAGGACAACTGCCTTCTGCTTTTCATACCTCGTCTTGAGGGCCTGAAACAAAGTAAATGGGGATTCCTCCTCCAAATACTCGGATTTAAGATCCGGGTGAATATGGTGCCTTATAATGTACAAGGCAGCATATTTCTGTTCTTCTCTCAGCGGTGCGGCTCCAGCCGGAAGGGGGTCGTCCGGGTTTTGGATGGCACGCACTATCCCACGGGACACAAGAGCGATCTTGATATCCATGACCCATGTAGGGTAATTGTGGCCGTTAAGCTCGAGTGAATCGAACTCTTTTCCAGCCATCGATTACCTACATGGTAAACCAGAGAATATTAATATACGTTTGGTAAATTAAAATCCATCATGGTCATGTTGTAATGAACTATGCAAAATTAAATGATGACTTCAAGAAGTGGGCTCGAAATCATTAGTGTGAACTTCAAATTGTTAAGTATGACACATTGTAGATAATCTCCGAAGAATATTCGGAGTCCGTCTCGCAGCACTAGAGAGTATAATCTGATGAAATCAGTAGATACTCATACTTCTAATGCCTTATGTCATAACTTAATAAAATGTTTGGGAGAGCACATTGTTAAGCAATCATAGTGTCAAATATGACAAAATGTAGGCTTTAAGCAGTAGTGGTGATAATCTGTAAGAACAGTAGATCAACACACAACCTTGTGGTCCCAAAACATCAATTTGAAGAAATCACTTTGAATTTTGCATACCAATTCGTGCTCGTATCAAGTCAAAATGACTTAATTAAGATGATGAATTGATCTATTTGCAAGAAATTGAAAATCTCAATTGCAAACGGTGAGTGTAATAAATATCAACATGTTCACACACGGAAATATATTACATCAAACAATTTCTGGAATACACATAGTACTCGACAGATAAACAGTACTAACAACAGTGTCTAAAGCAGAAAGTAAAAAAATACTTCTAAAAACTTACTGTTAGAAAACTAATCTCGTACTAGCAAGTTGAAATAAAACAACTAAATCAAGTACTAGCAGAGCAAGCCGCATGTGTCGTGCTGTACTAGGCAGTCCACTTTAATTAGTCTTCATATACAGTACGTGTACGAGAAGATAAGGACGGAAGTCAATCCATCCCCAAATCCTCTACCGAAACAGCGACCACACGCATCTTCCTCCGCTGCAGCGGATCACCAGCGACGAGCGGTGCTCTGGCCGCTCACTTCCTCGTCGGAGGATTCCCAAGGGAGCCGGGTCCCCGGGGCGACGCTATTGCAGGCGCTATTCGCTAGCCCGAGCGCGGACAAGCTCCAAGTCCCAGTGCGGCGGCCGCGGCTGCTCGTTGGCGAGTCCGCCGACGGGCCAGCCAGCGGGAGGCCGAGGGCCAGGAGACGGCGGCGGGTGCTTGCGCGTGGTGAAGGAGGGAGCATGGCCGGAGTTGGGGACGGCAGTCGCGGCGCACTGGCATCGACGCCCGACGAAGACGGAGGCGCCATGGGAGCACTCGTCGAGGTTCTCACGCCGTTGCCGAGGGTGAAGATGGGGGCCTCGGTCGGTGCTGACCCGTACGCGAGGATATCACCCTCTGTCTCGACGACCGTTGGGGTCAGAGACGGGAGGCGTGGTGCGGCGCTGTCGGCGTTGGCAGCCACTGCGCTGGTCGAGCCAAACCCGAAGACTGATGTGGGAGACTGCCCATCGGCGTCCACGCCGGTGGCGGAGCCGTACGGATGCAGAGGGCAGATGACCCAGCCATGCTCCGAGCAGCAGAACGCCGGAGGCGGCGCTGCCAATGGCGGGTCGGCGTTCTCGTCGGTCCCGAGCAGAGGCGGGGCAGGGCCATTGAGAAGCCAGGCTGGGACTTCCGGCGCTCGCGGAGTGACGGGCACGGGGGAAATCAGCGGAGGTGCGACGCCGGTTGTCGGACCGGCAACCGGCACCGGTCTGGTTGTGGATGCCCAGGCCGCGAAAACGGCCCATGCCGTGGCGGCGCGCCAGGTATCCCCCAGCGCCGTGGCGGCGGCCTATGAAGCCTCCAATGTTGTAGTGCCGGCCGTCGAAGCGGCGTCGTTCTCCGAAACCGCGCATGCGGCGAGCGATGGAGTGGCGGCGACGGCGTTCATCCCGCAGCAGGCGGCGGAGGAACAGTGGTAGGCGAGGCATCTCATCTTTTCTTGTCAATCTCGCCGGACGTTCGCTGGGAGAGCGAAAGTGCTGATAACGTGTGAAGAATAGAAGAATTGACAGCGAGAGACTAGAATGAATCCTTGTTCTTTATTGGATGAATGTACAAATATATACAGTCTGCAGTTGCTAATCGGTTCTAGGAGTCAGTTTCCCCGGAGGCGACGCTTCGGAAACATTGCTGACGGTTCCCCGTTGTGGCAACTTCCTGTGCGGTTAATACGGAGATTATCTCTTAATTAACGCGTGTTAATTATTCTTAACAGATGGAACGGCCGGGCTCAAGATTCGAAGTGGCTCGTACGTGGCAATGTGTCTACTTCCTATTGGGCGGCTCGATCCCTTTAACGACCCTGGTAAAAAAGAAAAGAACACGCGATGATGTCTCATTTCTTTATATCCATCTTTCGTCTACCGCTCATACTTTTTCCATTTTTTGCGAAAAAGGAGGCAACATATCTACGACCGCTAGTGTAGTTCTAACGGTGAGCTTTAGTTACTCGAACAGATTTTTGTCTCACTTTATAAATAAATAAATCCCAAAACATTACACAAATAGTATCTTAATTTAGGCACAGTATGACATTGTGCCAGAAAAAAAAAAGGCACAGTCCCAACATCCGTGTGCTGTTTGCACAATCTAGCAACCCAATTTAGGTATGACATTGAGCGTTTGCTACGACTTTGTGCAGAGGACTCCTGATGGTGGTAATAAAGACACTAGATAGATTAACTTTTAGTAGTATCCTTTTATGCTACTACTAAAAAAGTTCTCTTGTCACTACAGAGCACAGGGAGCTATTCTACATGATGTTACATATATAATCCATGGGACGGTTGGAACTGAACCAAAACCGACGAGTGTATGGACATCATCAATGTACGCTCCCCAGACAGAATCTAGCTAGCGTCGACGGATTAAGTTATCTGATGTCATAGGTTAGTGATAGTAGCAGTTAATTGCCGCCCCGAATGATCACTCACACTCACACCAACATACTAGCCGACGGTCCACGGACAAGCAGCTATCTTGTCGAGCATATATGAATACGCAGGGGCAACACGACGTAAATATCGAGCATGAACTGGCCGAACTTGGCCAAAATATGTTGTACTTACACTGCAGGCCGAACTATGTTTACATTTACGCCGAATTTGGTTAAAATTTCGCCGAACTTTGGTCTTAAATTATTCTGTATTTATTGTATGCCGAAGTATGCCGAAATCTAGACAAACTTGAGCCGAATTTGAGCGGAAACGGACGACCCGAAAACTTGGGCTGGATACGCGAGCGGGAAACTGGACATACGAGTGGAGATGCTCTAAGTATGATCCACGGAACGGTTGGAACTGAACCCAAACCGACGAGTGTATGGACACTATCAATGTACGCTCCCCAGACAGAATCTAGCGTGGACGGATTAAGTTATCTGATGTCATAGGTCAGTGGTATTTAATTGCCGCCCCGAATGATCACTCACACTCGTGCAAGTGCGGTTTGCACAACGTACGTGGACATTGAGCGTTTGCTAAAACTTTGTGCAAAGTCTGGTTGATGGTAATAAAGACACCCTTCAATTCATATTAATTGACTTTCATTTGTTAAAATTTAGATAAACCTATATACCAAATAGTGTCTAAATTCATTTAAATTTAGACAAATTTAAGTCAATTAATAGGGATTGGAGGGAGTATCCTTTTCTGTTACTGTACTATAAAAATGTTCTTTTGTCACTATAGAGCATATATATATATATATATATATATATATATATATATATATATATATATATATATATATATATATATATATATACAGAATGTTACAATATATAATCCACGGAACGGTTGGAACTGAAACGAAACCGACGAGTGTATGGACACTATCAATGTACGCTCCCCAGACAGAATCTAGCGTGGACGGATTAGGTTATCTGATGTCATAGGTCCTAGTGATAGTTAATTGCCTCCCCGAATGATCACTCACACCAACACCTACTACTAGCCGACGGTCCAAAGACAAGCAGCTATCTCGGCTGACCATATTCGTCGGCTTAATGCTTAAATATCTTTCTTCGCCCGAAAGTACACCGGCAGTACTCATCACGAGGTCAAAGTTTATTCTCCACGTATAGCGGTTTGAGTGGAGGCGTTTTTGAGCTGTTTCGCATGTTGGTCTCAGATGCATTTGTCTGTCTAGTAGTCTAGCAGTAATGGTAGTAGTGTCTATGGACGGCCTACAACATACACAATGCGTGGAACAAGAATAAGTATAGGACGAGAGAGAGAGATATTTAAGCCATGCATGGATGAGAAAGCTCTTCTCTAAGTCAACTCCATAAACAAGTGATTACAAAAATCATCTAAGGAGTGCGAAAGAGACGCGCGGCGAATGGACATGATTGCGTGAGAATTAAGGTGACGGCTCGCTCTTATCTGCTCGCTTAGGGAGAGGGGATTATTATCCTAATGGAAAGAAAAGACGCAACGAACTAGACTTATAATGTAAGAGTGATGGATGTTGACCAACTCGCAACCGTAAAGCAGCATTAGACTAGCAAATGACGTAGTAGAGAATTTCAAAGGCCTCGATCCCAATTGGCTATGTGGCAGCAAGATGAATAATGTAGTCAGGGGAAAGGCAAGGGGCACTATGACTATGGCCTAGCAACGACAAGAGCTGGAGATTGTTTATGTATAGGGGAGAAAACTAACGCAACATCTTGGTGGTGCATCACGACGTGGAAAAAGAAGAAGAAGAACCTAATACTTTCCCTCTCCTTGGCAAAGCTCGCTTTAGTTTTACCACTAATAACATACTGTGTCCTGGCGTCTTATTGTTCCAGGAAAGAACCGTCTTTTCCCTCCCGGAATTATTGGCTAGTCTGCGTCTGCTCGTACGTGTATATACTCCATCTGGAAGTCGCATATATGGCATCGTCTCTGCTTTGCCTAATCTGAATATATAGTATTTAATCTAGAAAGGGAAATATATACCTGTCAAAATGTACAGAGCATATACGTATGCTCGTACGTCATCGTCACCTTTGCGGTTATCATTGTTTACCCCCAGAAAAAAAGAAGCATCGGCAACAAATTCTACTGATGTCAATGCTGTCTTTCCGAGCGGATGTTCGGCACTCTCGTGGGCTCCTAACCCCCGCTGGAGATGCGATCTTATCTCAACTCAACTCAACCTGACGAAGAAAACATTCCCCTCCTTGTTCTTTTTTTTACCTTTCGCTCTTTTCCGCGACATAATAATAAAACTATAGAAGACGTTCAGGCCGTTGCACGGCTGACATTAAGCATCAGGGAAACAATACTGGCCAGCACTCGGCATCATCCAAGTTCACTTTGCTCTCGGCTGCCTACGGAAAAAATTAAAGCAAACGGTTCCTCCCTCCACTTAGGTGCATGTGAGATGGACAACACGGTCGCCAATAGCGACAGCTTGTAGCGGCCAAGGATTCTCCGCATCGCGCTCGGCCAAAGGGGAGCGAGCGAGGGAGAGGAAAAGGCGCTCTCCTACACTACACTACACTACACTACACTACATGGATTGGTGATTGCCATGCATCTGTGGGTGGGCTGCTTTCGTCTGATACCATGTGGATTGGTGATGGTTTCGATTTGGTTTGGCTGTCATGGAATTTGTCCTAGCTGATCTCCCCACGGTGACCTCGACCGGTGCGAAGAAGACGCTTCATTCCTTGCCGCGCAACCATCGACCTCCTCGCTTTCTCTCGGCACATGTTTCCTTGGCATCATGAACGAACTAGCATCGAGGGGCGACACCATGGTGTTCCTCCACTTGGATTAACACTTGTTGGAACTTTTGTTTGTGGCCAGGAACCGGGGATCGTCGTCTTATGATTCCATGTAGATGTGCTGCCCCGTAGGAAGGAGGATAGGATCGCCCAGTTTCGTGGTTAAGCAGCGCCGAGTAAGAAAGCGAAACCGACCGTGGGGGGTTGTAGATGACAAGTTGGACTGACTGTTGGAGCACAGTCATGTAAGTGTGTGGTTTTCCATGTAAGTTAGCACCTTACATGGATCAGGGTCGTCGCTGTGTGTAGCGTGTGGAGTAGGAACAGAGTGTACCGAGCACCGGCACAGGAGGGCGGGAGGGACACACTGCAACCAAGAGGTCCATTTACCATTATTACCAGCAAAAAGAGGAGGTTAAATCTCATAACTGACAGTGACGGAGGTTTAACCCAGTAGTCTCCATCTAGGCATCTGCCAGCGCACATTGGGATTTTCTTTTCGGAGGGGTATATTCCAGGAGCGAGCAGAAATTCTTTGACAGAGATAAGCTTCACTCTCTCCCTCCATAGTGAGTGACACAGAAGTTCACTGAAACCTTTATCACTGGACCAGGAACATGAAGGCTTTGTGCTACATCATGGGGGGATCCACGAGCGAATCCACACTTTTGTTTAGTCCGCACGCCTTCCACACAGCCCTCTTGTTTTGTAGACTTGTCTCATGCAGTACGGGAGGGCCATTCGAAACCAGCGAGTTCCGAACTCAGACGTCCTTGATGATGCAATTGGGCCTTGGGCTGTAATCTGACGCTTTGATCTTAGGGTTGTGGGAATGAGTTGGTAATTCAAGCATTCCTTTATCCGAAAGAGGAGAAAAGGAACCAAGGATGGCTCTGCGGAAGACTATTTCCTCTTGGCCTGTGGACGCCCCTGCAGAAATTCTAGTTCTTCCACAAAGGAATCATGATCTGATACACATCTAAGGTGAAAGATCGTCAAAGGGGAAAATCTGGCCATTAATTAGCATGGGCAAAGATAGACAGCAATTCCTACATGGTCTAATCAGCAAATAGTCGTCAAGGGGGAAACCTGATCTGGCCATTAATTAGCATGGGCAAAGATACACAACAATTCCTACATGGTCTAATCGGCAAATAGTAATGTCAAAAGCAATAGACCTGAATCAAACTGTCCTCTAGAACTAACGAAAGTTAAGTCCAGCGTGCAGCTGCTCGGGAAATAATGACCCCAAGTATGATGCTCCTGAAGAAGTCTAGGCACCCTCCAGCTGACCAAGTAAAGGCAGGGGAAGATAGTCCAGTGACCTGAGTCGACAGCTGAGAATTCTTGGACATTGTTGTTCACGAGTAATTTAGGTGATGTATCTTTCTTGCTGCTCCTGAAGCAAACGAGCAGATGACTTTGCGTCCAAATACAGAGCACCAACTTCTTCAAGATCAGCCTGGTAGAGGTCATGAGTTCAGAATATATTAGTTTGCATGAATGAATAAGATTAAGCTTGGAATATAACATATTACTGAAATTAAAACATACCTTAGAGATCTTCTCTCTCCCATTAGCCTTTGCAACCACGCTAGCAGGAGATAGTAACTGAATAGCATGCCTGCAAAGATAGTTAAGATCTATTACAACCAATAAAACCAACAACAAACTGGCCCAGTGATTGCAAACCCTTTGATATTAATACTTACACTAGGCATGCATACTTCTTCTGTTCACTAATATAAGATGTTTAGGCAAACGTGTAACAGAGGGAGTACATCTTAAAATTCACAAAGTAGAACACCAAAGGTGGGAGACAGCATTAAACTCTCCTAACTTCAAATACAAAACAAAATGCTGTCAACCCACATTCCAGATAAATTTTATTTAACGTCACATTTGAAATCTTTGCATGAGACACATATGTGGGACATACTCTGGACAAGAAACATACCTCAAAGATGTCTGCTGCCCAACCTCTCCCAGAAATGCAAGACTATCTTCATCAATGTCAATCTCCTCCACTTGTGCTCTAATAGCCAATATCTGCAAAGCATAATGAACAAACATCAAATCTATTTCTAGACAGGAAAACATAAAACATAATAAGATACAGAATAAGAACCTGGATCATCTCGATAGGACCATATGTCTCTGTCCTTACAATAACCAACCTATCTAGAAGGTCAACTGGGATACCGTGTGGACTTGTCATATCAGTTCCTCTGAATACAGGCAAAGAGTTGTAAAATCAAAGATGTATGATGGCAAAGTAGTACATAAAAGGCAGTATTTATTCCACAGTATTGCAGTTAAGCATGGAGCAGATCAAGAGGTAAGTCAGATTTCTTACCTCACGGTGCATATTCCTCTGTTCGTAGCGAGTATTACGATTGGCGATAATGAGCTCTCCAAAGCACGATTAAGATAAGAGAAACATTCAATATCCAGCATGTGAACCTGTAAATGACGTTCTTGTCGTTAATGAAATATAAGATCTCTACCAATTAGTAGCATGGAAGTCAATTAGTTCATCAGAATAATGCTGGTTCACAAGTGGTCACTTAGCAGTTTAGCGATAGGAAAAACTAAAAATAAACAAAGCCCAAGCTTTGTTCATATTTTTTGGAAATCTAAAAGAGCACAAGGGAGAGTAGATTTTCAATCATGGGACAGTAAGGTAATACCTCATCAATGAACAGCACACCAGGTACAAGCTCGGCAATACCTTCATCAATATATCTGTTAACAACCTATCACCATACAACAGAAAAACCATGCAGTGTTAATAGGCCTATCAATATTTGATCATATTTAAAATAGTAAATGTTGCATGATAAGAATTTTGAGACCTTATTAATCTCTTGGCGCAGCTTCTCAGTGATTTCAGTCTTCCGTGGCTTCATCATCTGGCCCATAAGGGACAAAATATCCTGTCCTCCTTGTGGTTGGGCATTTGCGGCGTCAAGGTCATGAAGTGTAACGTCCTATGCAGAAAATTATTTCCTCTCTTCAGATGAATTATATGTAAGTCGAAAACAAGAAGAATATGCTTCTATGTTACGTCAAAAGAAGGAATCTCTATTCTATGCTACTATAAAAATTCAACAATCCAAGTTGAATTATGTCTGTTGTCAGATTTGTAAGTATGTAAGACCGATTCTAATTTACTTTTTACAGGATACAGACACAACAAATCTTCCTTAATTGATCTTCCAGGCATGCAAACCTTATGTCAACTTATCCAGGAAAGCGCAATTAAGAATGTGGATTATATCTTTAATGTAATCTTGATCCTTGGGCTATACCTTTTACATTTCTATTTTCTGGAATTTAACAGAGCACGCAACTTGCAACTACTTGGCAGGCAACAACATATTTGAGCATGCTTCAGCAATGCGAAGGTATAATAAGATGTTCCGTATTAACAAATGCCCGATGCTTCCACCTATAATCCTTCAGATGCGATAGTATATTTGCACCATGCTTAAATACTGTATTATCTCAACTTCATTTATCAAGATGTTAATTTAAGGGTGGCAGAATGCAGAATTGGCCAGACTATTGTAAGTGCAAAAAACATAAGGCTGAACTAGCATCAAATTTTGTACCTGCACTATTTCTTTTTTCTTGTGGACTTCCCCTTTAGGAATTGGGACATACTCCTCTGCTTCAAGATCGTACTCTGTGGCAAAAGCATCACATCTACCGACTCTTTTCACTGCACCACTATTGGCTTCAATGTATATAACATCGCCCACTGCCACCTGCATTCCATATGAAAATGATGAAACCTCAAGCAACTCATGCAGAAGACACAAGTAGCAGAAATGAGGAAAGTACGCCATGAAAGTAAATACAATGCTTCATATCTGAACTTAACAGAAGTTTCATGACAGTTTGTTATGACATAAAAGAACATCTGACACTGAACAACAGAAATATGATTATATATGACTGGACATTGAACATAAGTCGGGGCAGCTTAAATATTGTACAAAGACAAGATTTTAAACACAACCATCCAGTCACTGTTGTTCAAAGCAAGTATGCAAATGCAAGCCAACGGTCTAGCTCCAGAGGCAGAGCAAGGGATGAAAGGGAGAAGACAGTAACCTTTTCCTTGATTAAAGCATCATAAATTGTAGGATCTAACTTCAGTTGCTTAGTCCCTTTTACAGTCTTCAGGCCAATTACTACATGGCTAATGCTTTTCCCATATCCACCAGTTGTACTCTCAGCTTCTTCTGGGGAAAGCTCGGTAACCTAAAGGCAAGAAAAAAAATTAGCAACAAGCACTAGAGTATTATAGTTCAATTAGAAAATGATGACAAGGAAGTTGTTAGTATCAAGTAAAACACTAATTCAAGAACTATATCTTTGTTCAAATTCCAAAAGGAGCATATATGCCACTCGTACCTCTCCTTCATAAACTTCTTTGTTTTCCTTTATACGCAAGCCTATAGCTCTACGGAAATTTTCCATCAGCACCTCAGTTTTCTTGACCTCTGAGGAGTACACCTCTGATCCTACCATAGGACAGAAAGGGACCTGCATTGCAGAATAGCGAGAGAACATTGGAGCTTGTACCAAAATAGAAATTAGAAGTAGTAGAGCACTGAATGACTAAATGTGAAGCAATATATAGTTCAATATGGACATAATTTCATTATTTCATACACGTTGTTGAGCATAAAGCAAAACAAACTGTACACGTCACGGCATCAAAGCTTCCATAAACTGCAAAGAAGAAAGCCAAATAAATAACTACCAAATGCTAGTAATTTTGCTGCAGCATCTTAGCACAAATATTTTCTACGGAATAGCAGATTTCCCATCAGCAGGGAGAATCGGCATGCTGAAATATCCTGAACCAGCGAGAAGCACATAATATAGATCTAAAAAACAATACCGACTTTGAAAGTTTAAACACACAGTAATACATTCACTAGCTAAAATGATCTTTCAGAACACCAATTTAGTTATGTAAATGTAAAATCCAATCTAACACTAGCAGCATCTCAACTACAAAAAAAAGAGAAGACGTGAATACTCCAATGGTCAGAGGCTCATAGCTCTCCATGAACTAAATTGGTTGCTGATCTTACTAGTTAGACAAGACCTTGCAAATGCAGAGCTGCCTGTTCAGCAGACAAGCGTTCACAAGCAGGAGACTCAACTTTTCTTTAAAAGACTAATACGATGATCAAGCACTGTCATCAAGTAAGGCACCACCAATTTATAGTCAAGTAAATGTTCCAATGCAACACACTAAGTACCATCTCAGCTACAAAAAATTGAGAAGGCATGAATATTCCAATGGTCAAAGCTCTCCATGAACTAATTGCTTGCTTGTCTTATGGAGTTACAAGATCTTGCAAATGCAGAGCTGCCTGTTCAAAAAGCTGTTCACGAGCAGGAGACTGAACCTTTTTTTTTAAAGACTACAATGATAAAGCAGTGTCATCAAGTAAGGCACTAGCCTAACCTTCAAATTTGCACAAGCAAGTTCAAATCTAGCAGTACTATGCATAACCAAGAAAAAAACTGTGGGGGGGAAAGGAGGAATTAGAGGCACGGACCTTGCTGCCCAGCTCCTGGGAGATTCCAAGAGCGAGCGCTGTCTTGCCGGTGGCAGGCGGGCCGGCCAGGAGCAGGGCGCGTCCGGCCATCTTCTTCTGGCGGATCATGTCGACCACTAGCCCAGACGCTTCACGTGCTGCCGCCTGCCCGACGAACCCCGCCGACATCCCTATCGCCGTCCCATCGGCCTGCGAAGAGAACCAAGCAAAGGCCTGAGAAAAAACTCGGGAACTACTGGAAACACTCAGGCCTTGTTCGTTTAATCCACCTCCCTAGTGGATTGAAGTGTTTTGAGGGGATTGGAGTGGATTTTGACTTAGATGAGATTTAATCCCTTTTAATCCATGCCAATCCCGTTGATACACCAGGTAACCGAACAAGGCCTCAGTGGGCTAAAACCCTAGGAAAACCTCCCCAACAGGAGGAGTGGAGAAGCAGGCGAGATGGAGTAGGTACGTCGAGGCCGAGGCCCTTAATGTGGGTGTGGGTCGCGATCCGCTGCTTCTTCGATGTCGACTGCACCTCCTCGATCCTCATCGTAGCCGCCACAGCCGCCGCCGGTTTCTGCGCTCTTTGTCTTTCTCTCTCTACTGAGGCGGCTAGGGTTAGCTGCGGGGGTCTCTCTCCTGAGGCGGCTAGAGCTAGCCGCGGGGGTCTTTCTCTCTCTCCTGAGGCGGCTAGGGTTAGCCGCGGGGGCTGGTGCGGGGACGAGAAGGCAACGCGGCGGGGGGTAATGAAGAGAAGAGAGCGACGCGGAGTAACACCGTGAGCTGCGGCCTGGGAAGGTAGCTGCGGAGACCGCAGTTGGGCGGCGCAGCGGCGGCAATTTCAGGAAGATAGGAGAGAGCTGTGCGGAAGAGAGGTTTTTTTTTTGTGTGTGTGTTTTGAGAGTCGTGGGGAAGAGAGACAAGAGAGTGACGGCAGAGAGGGGACCAATCATGTTTAGGGTTAACCGAGCGGACCAACTGGGCCGAAGGCCCAATTGGAGCAGATGTACCAGACTGGAAAATTTTGGCCAGGGAGGAAATAGACTCAGCCCAAACTTCTTTATAATTAGAAATAATTCTGTAAATAAATTTCTGTCCTAAACCCAAAGCTAACACAAAATTTAAACATTAATTTAACTTTTTTTACTTATTTATATAATCCAATAATTATTTTTATTGTGAAAATAAGTTTATATGCCTTTTAAATGAGGACATAATAAATAGTCCATATAAAATTTTATAAAAGACTGAAAATGAGAACTAAAGGCAATCTCAGTTGAAACTTAAATGTATATGTAAAACAAATAAATTTTCATTATTTTACTGATTATTATCGAAATCATTACATAATAAGACACATACAAATGATACAGAATTTCCCATATATACATATAGTTACAAAAAATATTCGCTTGTGTTTGTGTGCCTTGCTTGTTTCTTAGTGACCTCCTTTTTTATGGTTTTTCATGTGGCATATCCCCCTCTCTCATTCATCGCTGGCAGCATCCTCCCTCATTTCTCAACAAAGGGCAATTTTATTATACAAAAGTTCTCGTTAGGGAAGTACAGGCAAAGAATTCACACCCAGCCTCTACACAACTAGGGCGCATATAACTAATAGGACAAAGTAGAAGAAATACCATGGCGGTAGTATAATCAAGTTATTGATCATTTGCACCCTTTTCCGCTTCTCATGAGCCAATTATGTTCCATAATATCCCTTTAGTGATGCAAGTACTATGATAGACCAATTTTATCATAACTTGATCATGAAAGGTAATCTTTTGATGAACTGGAATATATGATGATGTGACATTTCAAAGAATAGGAAGGAGAAAGGGTAGATGTGTGATTAGTGCAATTGCATTCCTGAATTTGGAAATAAGGGGAAATTTAAACTTTTTTTATTTGAGTGACAAGTGTTTGAGATTTGACTCTAGTGTGGAGTTTGACTCAATTCCACACTAGAATTTGAAATTCAAATTTCAAACATGATTTTGAACATGATAAATTGATTCAATTAAAAATTTGAATGATAAAAACTCTTAGGCATACATACATACATACATAAGAACATATTCTAAGTAACCTAGGATTCAAATAACAACATTTGAATTCAAAATTTAGGTTTCACTTGTCAAACTTGGGTTCAAATTTAAACAAATACAGGTAAATAAAGGTACTCATAATAATGCATGGAAACTTGTCCATGTTCCAAACTTTGATCTTTATTCATATGAGTACAAGATTGTTATAATAGAAATGAAAATTCAAAATTGAAATTTACAAGAAATAAAAAAGGAAATCATAATACAAACTAAAAAGAAAGAAAGAACCTAAGCTAAACCTATCTACATTCTAACTCTATATTCTTATCTTCTTTCCATATTCTTCCCATCTTCATTCTATTTTCTATTCTCTGATGGAATTTGCGAACAAAACAAAATTAAACAAACCAAGTTTTTTAGTTAAAATGTAGGTTTCACCCATTACTTTGGAACCCAAAATAGGACATCGGGAACTAGTCCTGAAATCCTTGTACATAGGGAAGTTAGACAAGCAGCGACAAGAAAGAATGTAGTTCAGGACCAAAAGAAACTAATAGTAGGAATATACACTTGTAAGAAAAGGTCATCTCAGTAATCAGTGAACTAAGGAACATGTCCATAGCTAGAAGAATGACAACAAGTTAGATAGGATCAATAGCAGAGCTATAACAGCTAGTAGCCATTAATAGACAAGGTAACATGAATAACAATAGATACTGTATAACGTTTCAAAAGAACAAGTTCCAATACGAATAGGTAGAAACACTAGAAGACATCAGGTATATGAATATCAATGTAATCCGAGTAACCAAAACCAAGTGGAAAAGATGAAACCGTAGCAGTATAAAGAGTAAATAGAAAATTATACAAATAGTCAACTAGGTCTGTGCTTAGGGAAGTAATAGATACATAGGAACCCCTTAGCAAACCAAATAATCCCCAAGATATGGATTCCTCAGGAAAATACCAAAATACAATGAAGGATGAACACTAACATTTCATCACTTCAAATGAACTAAAACATCAAATAAAATATGTATAGGAACTAATAGAAACTAACAGAAAGAAAGGACTAAGTAAAGAAAATTCACTAAACACAAAATAGGCCTATTGTCCCTATCCAAAACCTAGAATAGGACAAAACTACCAAACCGACATACCTTATTTGGCAAGTCATATAATCCAAATACAATATGGGGTTTACCACGGAAAACTTTGAATCTATACATAGAGCCAAAGTAGAAGGTTGGTTGCAACATGACCAAGCAGTACATTCACCTAACTGCATGCCAGTGGTGTCAGCACCATAGTCATCCCAGAACACTATAAATAGCTAGGATCCCAGACCTAGAGATTACAAGTCACTAGTCTAGCTCAGACAAAAACATACACTCACACTTTAGAGAGATATCTAAGAGTGAAGGATGGTGATGTCTCCCAAGTGCAAGAGATCTGTTGTAGTACCTGATGACCCACAAGTATAGGGGTTGTATCGTAGTACTTTCAATAAATAGGAGTGTCGATTCGAACAAGGAGCAGAAGGTGTTGACTAGTGGTATGGAGCATGAAATATCTGTAAATACTTAGCAAACAGATTTTTAGGTTTTTTTGATAAAGCAATAAAACAAAGTGCAAGTAATAAAGACAACGAACAAATGCAACAAGTGGCCCAATCCTTTCTTAGCAAAGGACAAGCCAGTGGAAATACTTATAAGAACCAAACGTTCTCGAGGACACATGGGAATTCTGTCAAGTGCTTTCACTTCAAATAGTTGAGTACCTTTCTTTGGTGTTGTAAGTGTTGTGTGGGTGAACCTGTGCTAATGTACCGACCTTACTTGGACTAATACATACTTGTGATTAAACCCCCTGCAAGCATCCGCAACTACAGGAAAGCAATTAAGATAAAAACCTAACCACAACCTTAAACTCTGAGATCCTACACTCCCTTGTGCAAAGGTGTCCTAATGGGGGTTCAGGTTTCTATCACTCCGGCAACCCCACAATTAGTAGCCAAATACACAATGCATTCCCCTGGGCCCAAAATGGTGAAGTATCTGTTGGAGATATGCCCTAGAGGTAATAATAAATGTAGTTATTATTATATATCTTTGTGTTTATGATAAATGTTTACATTCATGCTATAATAGTATTAACAAGGAAACCATTAATACTTGTGTGATTTGTAAACTTAATTTGAAGTCCCTAGTATGGCCTCTATACTTCACTAGCTTGTTGGTTGATTGATGATGTGGTTTCTTTGTCATGAACATTGAGATGTTATCAACAACAAGATCATATCGTTAGGAGAATGATATGGTGGACATACTCCTATAGACAAGCGTAGCATAAAGATCAAGTCATTTCAATAGTTCAATTGCTATATGCTTTCTGATACATAGTAACCTAATTCCTTCGACCATGAGATCATGCATATTGCCTTTACTGGATGGATGCTTTGATGTCATCAAACACCACACCGTAACAGGGTGGCTATAAAAGTGGCATTGGGTGTTCGGAAAGTATTGGTTGAAACACATGGATCAAGAGTGGGATTTGTCCATCCACATGACGGATAGATATTCTCTGGGCCCTCTCGGTGAAATGTCATCCAATTAGCTTGCAAGCATGTGACTTGGTCACAAGGGATCACATATCACGGGAACGAGAAAAGAGTACTTATCAGTAACGAGGTTGAACTAGGTATGCAGAGATACCGACGATCATGACCTCGGATAAGTAACATATCGTGAGACAAAGGGAAATTGGTATCGTATGTAAGTGGTTCATTCGATCGCAAAGTAATCGTAGAAATATGTGGGAGCCATATGAATTTCCAGATTCCTCTATTGGTTATTGTTCGGAGAAGTGTCTCGATCATGTCCGCATAATTCACGAACCGTAGGGAGACACACTTAAGGATTCGACGTTGTTTGAGTAGTTATGGTATTATGAGAAAGAGACCGAATGTTGTTCGGAGTCTCGGATGGGATCCGGGATATCACGAGGTGATCCGGAATGGTCCGGAGAATAAGATTCATATAAGGAAAGTCCCATTTCGGAGTTGGGGAATGGTTCCGGTGTTTTCATCGGGAACATTCTAGAAGGTCCCGGAATGTCCGGCACTCCGGGGGGGAAGGGGTACATGAATGTGTCATTGCAAGATGGAATGATTGCATCATGTACTAAGTGTTCTCGCTGTCCAAAATAAAGGGTTTATTTAATTCCTAAATTGGAAAAGTCAAACGGCTAGTTTGAAAGTCAAACTGCCAGTTTTGGAAAGTGGGAAGAGGAGGAGAAGAGGAGACCGACTTGGGGAAGGAGTCCCCAAGCCGGCGGCCAGCCCTAGGCCGAGTTGGGGAGGGACTCCCTCCCTCCCCTAGCGCGCCAGCCCTCCCACCTATAAAGGGAGGGGCAGGGCTCCCCTCCCAAGACACACAAGTTCCTATCCTCTAAACTAGAAACTAGACCTAGACCCCGGTTTAGAGCTGTTTCGGTTTAGAGCCTTCTAATTGGTTTAGAGCCCTCTAATTGGTGTGTCTAATTACTAGACCACTAATAGCCTCTCTCATAAGCTCCACCATACTCGCACCGGCTTAAGGCGAAGCCCTGCGGGATCTCCCCTCTACCTCCGGTACCACGCCGTTGTGCTGCCGGAATCGCGAGGAGAGTGCTACAACCTCCGCTGCCTGCTGGAACAAGGGAGAGGAAGGTCTTCGTCGAGTACCGAACGTGTGACCGACTGCGGGAGCGCTGCGGGAACGCGGCGCCGGAAGGATCGTCTACGCGATCTTGAGATCGGAAAGAGTACGACTACATCACCCACGAGAATCTGCTCTCGTTAAACACTTTGGAATCTTCGAGGGTGAGTTATTCCATCGACTCGTTGCTACAATCTAGTAGATAGATCTTGGCTTGTTTGTTTGTATGCGATAGAAAATTTTTGTTTTCCATGCTACGAACCCCTACAGTGGTATCAGAGCCGTGTCTATATGTAGATCTGTTGCACGAGTAGAACACAATGGTCATTGTGGGCGTTGATGCTTTTATTGTAGATTGCTTTTTGTGTACTTTGCATCTTGCGGTATGTTGGGATGAAGCGGCCCGGGCTAACCTTACATGACATCGTTCATGAGACTTGCTCCACGCTTGACATGCAACTCGTTTTGCATAAGTGGCTTTGCGGGTGCCTGTTTCTCCTAGCATAGTAAAGATCCAATTTACAACGGGTGATCAACAATGCTAGTATCAATGTTGTGGTTCTTGTTCGTAAGTTAGAACGACACTTATGGAAAGCCCCAAACCACGTAAAATATGCAAAGAAAGTAGAAGCGTCTAACTTTGTTTTGCAGGGGTGTGCAGTGATGTGATATGGCCATGATTGTGATTATATTTGATGTATGCAATGATCCTTATTGTAAGTTGGCAACCGGCAGGAGCCATATGGTTGTCTTTAATTTCTGTTAAGGCCTGCGTGTCTATTCAAAATAGTTGTAATAGTTGAAGTTGGCGGACGACAACCATGAAGAAGCGTCATTGACCTTGATGCTATGCCGGTGATGATGGAGATCATGTTCGTGCTTGAAGATGGAGATCGGAAGCACAAAGAAGAAAGGCCATATCATATCACATATTATGAATTGCATGTGATGTTAATCCTTTATGCATCTTGTATTGCTTAGTAGACGACGGTAGCATTATAAGATGATCCCTCATGCACATAAATTTCAAGTTCTAAAAGTGTTCACCCTTAGTATGCACCGTTGCCAAAGCTTGCTGCTTCGAAGCACCACGTGATGATCGGGTGTCTTTGATTCCGCGGGTGACTACAACGTAAGCAAGCCAGATTTGCTTATGCGGAAGCTAAGGTTTGATCTTGACGAGCCTAGCATGTACAGACATGGCCTCAGGAACACGGATCGCCGAAAGGCAAAGCATGAATCATATAGTAGATATGATGAACATGATGATTGTTCGCCATTAAAACTATATCAGCTCTCGTGATGATCGGTGTTGATGTAGTGGATTTGGTTCGTGTGATCACTAAAACAATGTGAGGGATGTTGTTTTGAGTGGGAGTTCACCTAGTTTAATTTCATTAATTAATTTGAACTCAATTTGTCATAAACTTAGTCTAAACTATTGCAAATATGTTGTAGATCAATGGCAGCCCCTACCATCAATTTTAATGCGTTCCTAGAGAAAGAAAAGTTGAAAAACAATGGAAGCAACTTCGCGGATTGGTTCCGCAATTTGAGGATTGTCCTCACAGCTGGTAATTTGACCTATGTGCTGGATGCACCGCTAGGTGACCCACCTGCAGCTGATGCTACCGATGAAGTAAAGAATGTTTACCTCGCTCGGAAGAATCAGTACTCCATAGTTCAGTGTGCTATCTTGTATGGTTTAGAATCGGAGCTTCAGAAAAGGTTTGAAGAGTCAGATCCATATGATATTGTCGAGGATCTCAAATTAATCTTTGAGACTCATGCGGCAATTGAAAGTTATGAAGCTTCTGAAAAGTTCTTTAACTGCAAGATGGAAGAGGGTAGCTCCGTCAGTGAGCATGTGCTTAAAATGTCTGGGCACGCAAATAAACTTCAAAGTTTGGGTATAGTGATTCCTAATACTTTGGGAGTTTACCGCATCCTCCAATCACTACCACCAAGTTACAAGAACTTTGTGATGAACTACAACATGCAGAACATGAACAAAGAGTTGCCAGAACTATTTGCTATGTTAAAATCTGCAGAAGTGGAGATCAAGAAAGAGCACCAAGTGTTGATGGTCAATAAGACCACCAAATTCAAGAAAGGCAAGTCTAAGCAGAAGGGACACTTCAAGAAGGGTGGTAAGAAAGTTACCACGCCGACGAAGAGGACCAAGGCTGGACCCAAGCCTGATACTGAGTGCTTTTACTGCAAGGGAGAAGGTCACTGGAAGCGGAATTGCCCAAGGTACTTGGCGGATTTGAAGAACGGCAACATCAAGAAGAAAGGTATATCTGATATACATGTTATTGATGTGTATCTCACTAGTACTCGTAGTAGTGCCTGGGTATTTGATACTGGTTCGGTTGCTCATATTTGTAACTCGAAACAGGAGCTGCAGAATAAACGGAAGCTAGTGAAGAACGAGGTGACGATGCGCGTGGGAAACGGATCAAAGGTTGATGTGATCGCGGTCGGCACACTACCTCTTCATCTACCATCGGGATTAGTTTTATACTTAAATAATTGTTATTTGGTGCCTGCGTTGAGCATGAACATTATATCGGGATCTTGTTTATTGCGAGACGGTTACTTGTTTAAATCCGAGAATAATGGTTGTTCGATTTATATGAGTAATATGTTTTATGCACATGCACCTTTGATAGATGGTCTATTCATATTGAATCTCGATAGTAGAAATACACATATTAATAACATTGAGGCTAAACGTTTGAAATCAAGCGATAATTTGACCTATATGTGGCACTGTCGTCTTGGTCACATTGGAGTGAAGCGTATGAAGAAACTCCATTCCGATGGACTTCTTGAATCACTTGATTTTGAATCACTTGAAAGATGCGAAGCATGTCTGATGGGTAAAATGACTAAGACTCCATTTTCTGGTATGATGGAGCGAGCTACAGACTTATTGGAAATCATACATACCGATGTGTGTGGTCCAATGAGTGTAGCATCGCGCAGTGGTTATCGTTATGTTCTTACCTTCACGGATGACTTGAGTAGATATGGGTATATCTATTTTATGAAACATAAGTCCGAAACTTTCGAGAAGTTTAAGGAGTTTCAAAGTGAGGTAGAGAATCAACGTAACAAGAAGATTAAATTTCTACGATCTGATCGTGGAGGTGAATATCTAAGTTACGAGTTTGGCGAGCATTTGAAGAAATGTGGAATACTTTTGCAGTTGACACCGCCGGGAACACCACAGCGTAATGGTGTGTCTGAACGTCGTAATCGAACTCTCTTAGATATGGTTCGTTCTATGATGTCACTTACAGATTTGCCACTATCATTTTGGGGTTATGCATTAGAAACAGCCGCATTCACTTTAAATAGGGCACCGTCTAAATCCGTTGAAACGACACCGTATGAATTATGGTTTGGGAAGAAACCTAAATTGTCGTTCCTTAAAGTTTGGGGATGCGAAGCCTATGTAAAGAAGTTACAGCCGGACAAGCTTGAACCCAAAGCGGAAAAATGCGTCTTCATAGGATACCCGAAGGAAACTGTTGGGTATACCTTCTATCATAGATCCGAAGGCAAAATCTTCGTTGCTAAGAATGGATCCTTTCTAGAGAAGGAATTTCTCTCGAAAGAAGTGACTGGAAGGAAAGTAGAACTCGACGAGGTTGTCGAACCTTCTCTCGAAATTGCGAGTAGCGCAGCACCGGAAGAAGTTCCTGTGGTGCCTGCACCAATAAGAGAGGAAGCTAATGATGGTGATCATGAAACTTCGGTTGAAGTTACTACAGAGCCTCGGAGGTCAACGAGAACTCGTACCACTCCAGATTGGTATGATTCCGTTATGAATGTCATGTTGGTGGACAACACCGATAACCCCGAGACATATGAGGAAGCGATGATGAGCCCAGATTCCAATAAATGGCAAGAAGCCATGAAATCCGAGATTGGATCCATGTACGAAAACCAAGTATGGACTTTGGTGGACTTACCGGATGGCCGGAAGGCTGTCGAGAACAAATGGATTTTCAAGAAGAAAACAGATGCTGATGGTAATGTTACTGTCTATAAAGCTCGACTTGTCGCAAAAGGGTTTCGACAAATTCAAGGAGTTGACTACGATGAGACTTTCTCACCGGTAGCGAAGCTAAAGTCTGTGAGGATTATGTTAGCAATCGCTGCATATTATGATTATGAGATATGGCAGATGGATGTCAAAACAGCATTCCTCAATGGAGACATTGATGAAGAGTTGTATATGATACAACCCAAAGGTTTTGTCGATCCTAAAGATGCTAACAAGGTATGCAAGCTTCAACGGTCCATCTATGGATTGAAGCAAGCATCCCGAAGTTGGAATCAACGTTTTGATAAGGTAATCAAAAGTTTTGGTTTTATACAAACTTATGGAGAAGCTTGTATTTACAAGAAAGTGAGTGGGAGCTCTGTAGCATTCTTAATACTGTATGTGGATGACATATTGTTGATTGGGAATGATGTAGACCTTCTTAATAGTGTCAAGGAATATTTGAATAATAGTTTTTCAATGAAGGATCTTGGCGAAGCAGCTTACATATTAGGCATAAAGATTTATAGAGATAGATCGAAACGCCAAATATCATTGTCACAAAGTACATATTTGGACAAAGTTCTAAAGAGGTTTGGAATGGAAGATAGCAAGAAAGGGTTCTTGCCCATGTTGCCCAATACGACCTTGAGTAAAACTCAAAGTCCGACATCGGCAGAAGATAGAGAAAAGATGAGTAAGACTCCCTATGCCTCAGCCATAGGATCTCTAATGTATGCCATGCTATGTACTAGACCCGACATCGCATATGCTGTTAGTCTAACTAGCAGATATCAAAGTGATCCAGGAGTGGATCATTGGACAGCGGTCAAAAACATCCTTAAGTACTTGAGAAGAACTAAGGATATGGTTCTTTCTTATGGAGGTGATGAACAGCTCGTTGTTAATGGTTACACCGATGCTAGTTGGAACACCGATCCGGATGATTCTAAATCACAATCTGGATACGTATTTATTTTGAATGGTGCAGCAGTTAGCTGGAGGAGTGCAAAGCAAAGCGTTGTGGCGAGATCTTCAACTGAATCGGAATACATGGCTGCTTCGGAGGCTTCACAAGAAGCGATATGGATGAAAGAGTTCATTACAGAGCTGGGTGTGGTTCCAAGTGCGCTGGACCCAATGTCTATCTACTGTGATAACATGGGCGCCATAGCCAATGCGCAAGAACCAAGGTCACACAAGAAGCTGAAGCATATCAAGCTGCGTTTCCACGCTATTCGAGAACATATCCAGGATGGGGATATAAAGATTTGCAAAGTACACACAGATCTGAATGTGGCGGATCCGTTGACTAAACCTCTCCCGAGGGCAAAACATGACCAACACCAAACTGCCATGGGTGTTCGGTATATTACCATGTAATCTAGATTAGATGACTCTAGTGCAAGTGGGAGACTGTTGGAGATATGCCCTAGAGGTAATAATAAATGTAGTTATTATTATATATCTTTGTGTTTATGATAAATGTTTACATTCATGCTATAATAGTATTAACAAGGAAACCATTAATACTTGTGTGATTTGTAAACTTAATTTGAAGTCCCTAGTATGGCCTCTATACTTCACTAGCTTGTTGGTTGATTGATGATGTGGTTTCTTTGTCATGAACATTGAGATGTTATCAACAACAAGATCATATCGTTAGGAGAATGATATGGTGGACATACTCCTATAGACAAGCGTAGCATAAAGATCAAGTCATTTCAATAGTTCAATTGCTATATGCTTTCTGATACATAGTAACCTAATTCCTTCGACCATGAGATCATGCATATTGCCTTTACTGGATGGATGCTTTGATGTCATCAAACACCACACCGTAACAGGGTGGCTATAAAAGTGGCATTGGGTGTTCGGAAAGTATTGGTTGAAACACATGGATCAAGAGTGGGATTTGTCCATCCACATGACGGATAGATATTCTCTGGGCCCTCTCGGTGAAATGTCATCCAATTAGCTTGCAAGCATGTGACTTGGTCACAAGGGATCACATATCACGGGAACGAGAAAAGAGTACTTATCAGTAACGAGGTTGAACTAGGTATGCAGAGATACCGACGATCATGACCTCGGATAAGTAACATATCGTGAGACAAAGGGAAATTGGTATCGTATGTAAGTGGTTCATTCGATCGCAAAGTAATCGTAGAAATATGTGGGAGCCATATGAATTTCCAGATTCCTCTATTGGTTATTGTTCGGAGAAGTGTCTCGATCATGTCCGCATAATTCACGAACCGTAGGGAGACACACTTAAGGATTCGACGTTGTTTGAGTAGTTATGGTATTATGAGAAAGAGACCGAATGTTGTTCGGAGTCTCGGATGGGATCCGGGATATCACGAGGTGATCCGGAATGGTCCGGAGAATAAGATTCATATAAGGAAAGTCCCATTTCGGAGTTGGGGAATGGTTCCGGTGTTTTCATCGGGAACATTCTAGAAGGTCCCGGAATGTCCGGCACTCCGGGGGGGAAGGGGTACATGAATGTGTCATTGCAAGATGGAATGATTGCATCATGTACTAAGTGTTCTCGCTGTCCAAAATAAAGGGTTTATTTAATTCCTAAATTGGAAAAGTCAAACGGCTAGTTTGAAAGTCAAACTGCCAGTTTTGGAAAGTGGGAAGAGGAGGAGAAGAGGAGACCGACTTGGGGAAGGAGTCCCCAAGCCGGCGGCCAGCCCTAGGCCGAGTTGGGGAGGGACTCCCTCCCTCCCCTAGCGCGCCAGCCCTCCCACCTATAAAGGGAGGGGCAGGGCTCCCCTCCCAAGACACACAAGTTCCTATCCTCTAAACTAGAAACTAGACCTAGACCCCGGTTTAGAGCTGTTTCGGTTTAGAGCCTTCTAATTGGTTTAGAGCCCTCTAATTGGTGTGTCTAATTACTAGACCACTAATAGCCTCTCTCATAAGCTCCACCATACTCGCACCGGCTTAAGGCGAAGCCCTGCGGGATCTCCCCTCTACCTCCGGTACCACGCCGTTGTGCTGCCGGAATCGCGAGGAGAGTGCTACAACCTCCGCTGCCTGCTGGAACAAGGGAGAGGAAGGTCTTCGTCGAGTACCGAACGTGTGACCGACTGCGGGAGCGCTGCGGGAACGCGGCGCCGGAAGGATCGTCTACGCGATCTTGAGATCGGAAAGAGTACGACTACATCACCCACGAGAATCTGCTCTCGTTAAACACTTTGGAATCTTCGAGGGTGAGTTATTCCATCGACTCGTTGCTACAATCTAGTAGATAGATCTTGGCTTGTTTGTTTGTATGCGATAGAAAATTTTTGTTTTCCATGCTACGAACCCCTACAGTATCATGTAGTCGACGTTCACATGACACCACTAGAAGAATAGCACCACAACTTAAATACTAAACCATTGAATAATAACTCAGCACAAATCCACTACTAATAACATGACTTCTCCCATGTCCTCAAGAACTAAACGAACTACTCGTGAGACATCATATGGATCAAGATCAAAGATGATATGGTGATGGATAACAATCTGATCATAAACAATAATCCAATGGTTCCACTCACAAGCATCAACTACAATAGTAATTAACACCGGGAAAGTTTCCCCTAAGAACTAATGCAAGATCCAACACGATTGTTATAGCGGGACGAAGTGGTGATTATGGTGCTGGTGGAGATGATGGGGTGGATGATGATCTTGATGAAGTCTAGCTTGATGACGATGTTGATGGCGACGATCTTCCCTCTCCGGGAAGGAATTTCCCCGGCAGAAATTTGTCTGTCGGAGTGCTCTTTATCTCTCGGTGTTTTCTGCCCCGTAGAGGCGGCGGAAATCTTTCTGTGGTCGCTCTCCTGGTATTAGGGTTCTGTGAGGAAGATATATGCGAGAGGGCGGAGTCGGGAGCCGACCAGGTGGGCCACACCTGCCCTAGGAGCGGGGCAAGGTAGGCCCGTGCCTAGGGGGGTGTGGGCCCCCTGTGGCCCAGCTACGCCTCCCCTTCTGGCTTCCTCTGTCTTCTGGGAAAATATAATTTTCCAATATTTTTCTGGTATTTTTCTGATCTTCGTGAAATTGCATCAAAACACCTCTTTTTCCATCAGAAACCTGACTCCGGCAGTCCATCCTCCAAGAATCATCCAACATGCAAAAACAGAGGAAAAGACATAAGTAACACCTCATAATAAGACATATATCAATAAATATAGGCAAATTATGATACAGAATGGTGATGCAAATTGGACGTATCAACTCCCCCAAGCTTAGACCTTCGCTTGTCCCCAAGCAAAAACTGAGCTCAGTAAAAATGTCCACATGTTTATGGAGTGAAGTGTCGATAAAAGAATACGGACAAGAAGCATCACACTTACCATTACACAACTCATAGAAGAAAGCAACTCACCATTATATAACTTAACTTGCAACAAGTACATGAGTCACAATAGAGATGCATAAAGATAAATCATAATTGGAATTGGTAAACGTTGTTCATGGTCAGAGAACAGCTGGCAAACAGTTTCACAAACAAAGCTTTTTGTAGAAGTCTTCAGAACAGGAGCACTCTTTGCTCAAAAAGGTTTTTCACAAAGCAGGCTTTCAAAGTAATACTCAATAGACAAGAGTCGTGTGCAAATAAGGAAGATAAAGAACATGCTTGAATAAATCACCATATGAATGCTTGCTGGAGATAGAGGGAAAGTAGGTTTATTGACTCAACTTAGAAAATAGAAGAAAGGTCCCTTCATAGAGGGTAGCAGGGATTTCAAGTCATGAAGAGCTTCCAAAAGATTATGGTACTTACTAGATTTGAGCCCTCATTGCCTCTATCATAGGCATATTGAGATGATTAAGGTTAAAGTGCACAAAGATGGAGTATATGCTTGATGAAATATAAGTTGGCAATCTCATGTCCCTTGAGTACGAGGGCCGCTCCTCATGCTACTCAACTTTGGTCACCGGTAAGTTCTTGTCATTGTAAGTACATGTGTATCATAAAGAACCGCCAAAGGGGTACCCCCTTGCACATGGTACAGGAGCTATCCCATAACCAAAATGACAAGTAAAGCAGATAATGAGCATCTCAGCGATCTTTTTATTTACTATATGCATAGCTTTTTATTGAGGATGCTTCATAGAATGCTCATTATGGTGATGATGCAAGTTTCCACCATGATTAGGCATGGCTTAGGCTAGAGGCCCAGGCGTTTCTCTAACACACATACTGAAGGGGTTCGTAGCATGGAAAACAAAAAAATTCTAACGCATGCAAACAAACAAGCCAAGATCTATCTACTAGATTGTAGCAACGAGTCGATAGAGGAACTCACCCTCGAAGATTCCAAAGCGGTTAACGAGAGCAGATTCGCATGGGTGATGTAGTCGTACTCTTGCTGATCTCAAGATCGCGTAGACGATCCTTCCGGCACTGTGTTCCGGCAGCGCTTCCGCAGTCGGTCACACGTTCGGTACTCGACGAATACCTTCCTCTCCCTTGTTCCAGTAGGCAGTGGAGGTTGTAGCACTCTCCTCGCGATTCCGGCAGCACGACGGCGTGGTACCGGAAGTAGAGGGGAGATCTCGCAGGGCTTCGCCTTAAGCCGGAGCGAGTATGGTTGACTATGATAGAGGCCTTGGTGATCTAGGGTTTAGAGGCACCAAGGGGGGAGCTTGGCCGACAGCTAGGGCTTGGGGAAGCCCCAAGTCAGCGACTTGGAGAAACCCTAGGAGGCGGCGGTGACTTGGAGGAGGTCGGCGGCTAGGGCTAGGGTTTTGGGTGTGTTGGGTGTGAGGGAGAGGGGCGGCCCTGCCCCTCCTTATATAGGTGGGCGGGCGCGGCTTGGGAGGAGGGATTCCTCCCCCAAGTCGGCCTCCTTGGCCGGCGGGTGGAGGGAGAGGAACTCCTCCCCAAGTAGGTTTCCTACTCTCCCTCCACCAAGCAAACTTGCCGTTTGACTTTTTCAAATTGGCGTTTGACTTTCAAACTAGGATTTGATTTCTCCCTTTATTTTGCCCAGCCAAGTGACCTAGTACATGATGCAACCATTCCACATTGTCATGACACATTCATGCACCCTTCCCCTCCGGAGTGCCGAACCTTCCGGACCCTTCTAGAACATTCCCGGTGAAAACACCGGAATCATTCCCCAACTCCGAAACAGGACTTTCCTTATATGAATCTTATTCTCCAGACCATTCCGGATCTCCTCGTGATATCCCGGATCCCATCCAAGACTCCGAACAACATTCGGTCTCTTACTCGTCATTCCAAAGCTACTCAACAACATCGAATCCTTAAGTGTGTCTCCCTACGGTTCGTGAATTATGCGGACATGATCGAGACACTTCCCGATCAATAACCAATAGAGGAATCTGGAAATTCATATGGCTCCCACATATTTCTACGATTACTTTGCGATCGAATGAACCACTTACATACGATACCAATTTCCCTTTGTCTCACGATAGTTTACTTATCCGAGGTGTTGATCGTCGGTATCTCTGCTTACCTAGTTCAACCTCGTTACCGATAAGTACTCTTTTCTCGTTCCCGTGGTATGTGATCCCTTGTGAGCGAGTCACATGCTTGCAAGCTAATTGGATGGCATTCCATCGAGAGGGCCCAGAGTATATCTATTCGTCATATGGATGGACAAATCCCACTCTTAATTCATGTGTCTCAACCCATACTTTCCGAACACTCAATGCCACCTTTATAGCCACCAAGTTACGGTGTGGTGTTTGATGTCATCAAAGTATCCTTCCGGTGATGGTGATAAGCATGATCTCATGGTCGGAGGAATTAGGTTACTATGTATCAGAAAACTTATAGCAATTGAACTATTAAAATGACTTGATCTTTATGCTACGCTTATCTATAGGAGTATGTCCATCATACCATTCTCCTAATGATATGATATTTTTGTTAATAACATCTCAATGTTCATGATAGGGAAACCACAATCATCTATTAACCAACAAGCTAGTATTATGAAGAGGATTTACTAGGGACTCTAATTTAGTTTACAAATCACACAAGTATTAATGTTTTCTGGTTAATACTGTTATAGCATGAATGTAAACATTTATCATAAACACAAAGATATAATAATAACTACATTTATTATTGCCTCTAGGGCATATCTCCAACAGTCTCCCACTTGCACTAGAGTCAACTAATCTAGATTACATGGTAATATACCGAACACCCATGGCAGTTTGGTGTTGGTCATGTTTTGCCCTCGAGAGAGGTTTAGTCAACGGATCCGCCACATTCAGATCTGTGTGTACTTTGCAAATCTTTATGTCACCATCTTGTACATGTTCTCGAATAGCGTGAAAACGTAGCTTGATGTGCTTCAGCTTCTTGTGTGACCTTGGTTCTTGCGCATTGGCTATGGCGCCCATGTTATCACAGTAGATAGACATTGGTTCCAGCGCACTTGGAACCACACCGAGCTCTGTAATGAACTCCTTCATCCATATCGCTTCTTGTGAAGCCTCCGAAGCAGCTATGTATTCCGATTCAGTTGAAGATCTTGCCACAACGCTTTGCTTTGCACTCCTCCAGCTAACTGCTGCACCATTCAAAGTAAATACGTATCCAGATTGAGATTTAGAATCGTCTGGATCGGTGTTCCAACTAGCATCGGTGTAACCATTAACAACGAGTTGTTCATCACCTCCATAAGAAAGAACCATATGCTTAGTTCTTCTCAAGTACTTAAGGATGTTTTTGTCCGCTGTCCAATGATCCACTCCTGGATCACTTTGATATCTGCTAGTTAAAGTAACAACATATGCAATGTCGGGTCTAGTACATAGCATGACATACATTAGAGATCCTATGGCTGAGGAATAGGGAGTCTTACTCATCCTTTCTCTATCTTCTGCCGTTGCTGGACTTTGAGTTTTACTCAAGGTCGTATTGGGCAACATGGGCAAGAACTCTTTCTTGCTATCTTCCATTCCAAACCTCTTTAGAACTTTGTCCAAATATGTACTTTGTGATAATGATATTAGGCGTCTCGATCTATCTCTATAAATCTTTATGCCTAATATGTAAGCTGCTTCGCCAAGATCTTTCATCGAAAAACTATTATTCAAATAATCCTTGACACTATTAAGAAGGTCTACATCATTCCCAATCAACAATATGTCATCTACATATAGTATTAAGAATGCTACAGAGCTCCAACTCACTTTCTTGTAAATACAAGCTTCTCCATAAGTTTGTATAAAACCAAAGCTTTTGATTACCTTATCAAAACGTTGATTCCAACTTCGGGATGCTTGCTTCAATCCATATATGGACCGTTGAAGTTTGCATACCTTGTTAGCATCTTTAGGATCGACAAAACCTTTGGGTTGCATCATATACAACTCTTCATCAATATCTCCATTGAGGAACGCCGTTTTGACATCCATCTGCCATATCTCATAATCATAATATGCAGCGACTGCTAACATAATCCTCACAGATTTTAGCTTTGCTACTGGTGAGAAAGTCTCATCGTAGTCAACAAAAAAATTCTACTGCATGCAAACAAACAAGCCAAGATCTATCTACTAGATTGTAGCAACGAGTCGATAGAGGAACTCACCCTCGAAGATTCCAAAGCGGTTAATGAGAGTAGATTCTCGTGGGTGATGTAGTCGTACTCTTGCCGATCTCAAGATCGCGTAGACGATCCTTCCGGCGCTGCGTTCCGGCAGCGCTTCCGCAGTGGGTCACACGTTCGGTACTCGATGAAGACCTTCCTCTCCCTTGTTCCAGCAGGCAGCGGAGGTTGTAGCACTCTCCTCGCGATTCCGGCAGCATGACGGCATGGTACCGGAAGTAGATAGGAGATCTCGCAGGGCTTCGCCTTAAGCCGGAGCAAGTATGGTGGACTATGAGAGAGGCCTTGGTGATCTAGGGTTTAGAGGCACCAAGGGGGGGAGCTTGGCCGACGGCTAGGGCTTGGGGAAGCCCCAAGTCAGCGACTTGGAGAAACCCTAGGAGGCGGAGACTTGGAGGAGGCCGGCGGCTAGGGCTAGGGTTTTGGGTGTGTTGGGTGTGAGGGAGAGGGGCAGCCCTGCCCCTCCTTATATAGGTGGGATGGTGCGGCTTGGGAGGAGGGAGTCCTCCTCCAAGTCGGCCTCCTTGGCCGGCGGGTGGAGGGAGAGGAACTCCTCCCCAAGTAGGTTTCCTACTCTCCCTCCACCAAGCAAACTTGCCGTTTGACTTTTTCAAATTGGCGTTTGAATTTCAAACTAGGATTTGATTTCTCCCTTTATTTTGCCCAGCCAAGTGACCTAGTACATGATGCAACCATTCCACATTGTCATGACACATTCATGCACCCTTCCCCTCCGGAGTGCCGAACCTTCCGGACCCTTCTAGAACATTCTCGGTGAAAACACCGGAATCATTCCCCAACTCCGAAACAGGACTTTCCTTATATGAATATTATTCTCCGGACCATTCCGGATCTCCTCGTGATATCCAGGATCCCATCCGAGACTCCGAACAACATTCGGTCTCTTACTCATCATTCCATAACTACTCAACAACATCGAATCCTTAAGTGTGTCTCCCTACGGTTCGTGAATTATGCGGACATGATCGAGACACTTCTCCGATCAATAACCAATAGAGGATTCTGGAAATTCATATGGCTCCCACATATTTCTACGATTACTTTGCGATCGAATGAACCACTTACATACGATACCAATTTCCCTTTGTCTCACGATAGTTTACTTATTCGAGGTTTTGATCGTCGGTATCTCTGCATACCTAGTTCAACCTCGTTACCGATAAGTGCTATTTTCTCGTTCCCGTGGTATGTGATCCCTTGTGAGCCAGTCACATGCTTGCAAGCTAATTGGATGACATTCCACCGACAGGGCCCAGAGTATATCTACCCGTCATATGGATGGACAAATCCCACTCTTGATTCATGTGTCTCGACCCATACTTTCCGAACACTCAATGCCACCTTTATAGCCACCCAGTTACGGTGTGGTGTTTGATGTCATCAAAGTATCCTTCCGGTGATGGTGATAAGCATGATCTCATGGTCGAAGGAATTAGGTTACTATGTATCAGAAAGCTTATAGCAATTGAACTATTAAAATGACTTGATCTTTATGCTACGCTTATCTATAGGAGTATGTCCATCATACCATTCTCCTAATGATATGATCTTGTTATTAATAACATCTCAATGTTCATGATAGGGAAACCACAATCATCTATTAACCAACAAGCTAGTATTATGAAGAGGCTTTACTAGGGACTCTAATTTAGTTTACAAATCACACAAGTATTAATGTTTCTTGGTTAATACTGTTATAGCATGAATGTAAACATTTATCATAAACACAAAGATATAATAATAATTACATTTATTATTGCCTCTGGGGCATATCTCCAACACATACATCACTCCATGGACTTACAAGTTCCCTCTTTATTTCACACCGTCGACATCCGCAAACAAAAGAGCATGGCATCAACTGTGTACTACGTACAGGTGCAATGTCGAAAGAGTTCCCCGTGACAGCACGGTTCTGCTAATTCCAATGTATAGATGCAAGCATATACAACTTCGATGACACAATGGTTCAAGTCTATTAGGGCAAGAAAATAAGGTGTGCCATCAAATTCGTGAGAGCTTTACTAACTAGTTTTCACATAACAAAATAGTTTTTAATTCGAAAGATAGATGAAGCGTGAGAATTTGCTTGGAATAGCAATAATGCTAATAGGTAGATATGGTGGACACAAATGGCACATGTTTTGGTTCAAAGGGATTAGATGCATGAGAAGTATGCCTTTTCAAAATAGGTTTTTGGCTAGCAAGGCTGGGTAGCAAGCAAAAGAGTTGAAAGAAGCAAGCAAACCTACAAGTGATAAAGCCAAACATGCAACCTTCCTTGAAGACATAAGAGATCTTAAATAAAGAATACTAAGCTTATGAGCCAACAAGAAAGAAAACAAATGATACAAAATACCTGTAAGCTTTTTCTCTTTTCCTTTCAAACCTCAAAAAGTGTTGCTACAGAACAGGGCTCGGTTTTCCAAAACCAATTTAGATCCACTTGATGATCCCAAAGTGATGCCAATACTGATCAACAAGATCCATCATATAATAGAGATTTCAAACTAAAATAAGAAGTGCAAAAGGTAAAAGATGAAACTTCTCAT
This sequence comes from Avena sativa, assembly GCA_916181665.1. Classification (NCBI taxonomy): domain Eukaryota; kingdom Viridiplantae; phylum Streptophyta; class Magnoliopsida; order Poales; family Poaceae; genus Avena; species Avena sativa. The sequence continues at coordinate 296,876,394 of OV702296.1, forward strand.
TAATATTCCATAAAGGCACTCACACCAAGGGATACATAGATAATCAACTAAAGGAGAGATACTTCCACATGCAAACCAAACTATAAGATAACTTCTCTACCAAAGATATGAATCCACTAAAAAGGTAAAAGATGAAAGATAATGATGGTGATATCGCGGCACTCCTCCCAAGCTTGGAACAAGCCAAGGGGATGCCAAACCTGATGACGAATTACTCCTTCGGTGGTGGTGGTGTTCTCTTGTCATCATAAAACTTCCAAGGCAAAGGTTACCCATCCAAAAAGGACGTCCTTGTCTCCGCAATCCTGACACTAGCAGCAAAGCTTATGCGATTAAATCTAAATTCATACTCACAGTTTTGATTTTGTATGGCGTAGAGATGTGCTTGTAATTGGTTGGTGGTCTGACGGAGTGAGAAGACTTCTTCTCGGAGCTCAGCAACCTCCTCCTCGTGCTTGGCGATGAGTTCTGAACTTATCTTGTGAATAACATCCACTTCGCATTCTGCCATCTTCTTGTACCTGGAAACTTCCTACTCCAATGCTTCCATCCTGTCTTCTAGACTGCCTTCTCCTTTAGGGACTTGAACTTCTTTCATATGTACCTTCCCATCTTTGAGATGGATCCTTAACTCATACATGTACGGGTTGAGGACATCCGCAGAGGAATCCTCCATGGGTGATCCAGAGGAAGACATTGTAGCTCCAAAACTGAGAATTTGCCTGACAGAAACAAATCGAAACAAAAAAACGGCAAGAACTCGATACAAGAACCTCGGGGGATCCGGGGGTTATATATTACGAAGTTTCAATGCATAAGGAAGGTTTCGGTATGAAAAGGAGGCGAAGACGGAGCTCGGAGGGGTCACACCCCCTCCAGGCGCGGGGCAAGGTGGGCCCGTGCCTGGGGTGGGTTTGGCCACCCCGACCTTCGTTTCCTCCTCTGTTCCGTCTCGTAACTTCCCTTATGTAATAAAAACATTAAAAATATAAAAAGATTAGGATTTCACGAACCTTCTGTTTTCACCTCTTTTACCTATTCAAAGACGAACTATGCAGTTTCTGGCGTTTGGCTTCTAATAAATTCTTCCGGAGTCACCATTTGAATAATATCAACATCTTCATTATAAGAATCTCCAGAAATATAATGTTTTAGTCTATGACCATTCACCACATGTGTTGTGTCATCCTTTAAAGAAGATACTTTGTTAGCACCTGAACGATATACTTCCTCAATAACAAAAGGTCCTTCCCATTTTGAGAGTAGTTTCCCTGCAAAAAATCTGAGACGAGACCTATACAAAAGAACTTTCTCGCCAACATGGAACTCCCTTTTGAGAATTCTCCTATCATGCCATCTTTTTACTTTTTCCTTAAAGAGTCTAGCATTTTCATAAGCTTCACTTATCCACTCATCTAAGGTACTCATGTCAAGCAGTCTTTTCTCACCAGCAAGTTTAAAATCTCTATTCAACTCTTTCACCTTTGACTTTTCCTCCTCTGTTCCGTCTCGTAACTTCCCTAAACCCTGAAAACGGCCATAAAACACGAAAACTACGAGCTTTTAGGCATAACTCTCAAACATGTATTGGGTCTTAAGGTCGTTGTAAATCGCCCTGGAACCCCAAAACTGTTGGCAATGGCTCATGAAAATAGCCATAAAATGCGAAAACGACGAGTTTCTGGTCATATCTCTTAAACATGTAAGTGTTCTTACGAGGCATGAAAATCCGCCTGGAACTCAAAAACTATGGGCAATAACTCATGAAAATGACCATAAAACACGAAAACAACGAGTTTTTCGTCATAACTCTCAAACAGGTATCGTGTCTTAAGGTTGTTATAAATCGCCCTAGAACCATAAAACTGTGGGCAATAGCTCATGAAAACAACCATAAAACACGAAAACTGCGAGTTTTGGGTCATATCTCTCCGACATGTATCAGGTCGTAAGGTCGTTGTAAATTGCCCTAGAACCCCAAAACAGTGGGCAATAGCTCATGAAAACAGCCATAAAACACGAAAACTACGAGTTTTTAGGCATAACTCTCAAACATGTATCGGGTCTTAAGGTCGTTGTAAATCGCCCTGGAACCCCAAAACTGTTGGCAATAGCTCATGAAAATAGCCATAAAACGCGAAAACGACGAGTTTCTGGTCATATCTCTTAAACATGTAAGTGTTCTTACGAGACATAAAAATCCGCCTGGAACTCAAAAACGGTGGGCAATAACACATGAAAATGACCATAAACACGAAAACAACGAGTTTTTGGTCATAACTCTCAAACATGTATCGTGTCTTAAGGTTGTTATAAATCGCCCTAGAACCATAAAACTGTGGGCAATAGATCATGAAAACAACCATAAAACGCGAAAACTGCGAGTTTTGGGCCATATCTCTTCGACATGTATCAGGTCGTAAGGTCGTTGTAAATTGCCCTAGAACCCCAAAAGAGTGGGCAATAGCTCATGAAAACGGCCATAAAACACGAAAACTACGAGTTTTTAGGCATAACTCTCAAACATGTATCGGGTCTTAAGGTCGTTGTAAATCGCCCTGGAACCCCAAAACTGTGGGCAATAGCTCATGAAAACGGCCATAAAACGCGAAAACGACGAGTTTCTGGTCATATCTCTTAAACATGTAAGTGTTCTTACGAGCCATGAATATCCGTCTAGAACTCAAAATCTGTGGGCAATAACTCATGAAAATGACCATAAAACACGGAAACAACGAGTTTTTGGTCATAACTCTCAAACATGTATCGTGTCTTAAGGTTGTTGTAAATCGCCCTAGAACCATAAAACTATGGGCAATAGATCATGAAAACAACCATAAAACGCGAAAACTGCGAGTTTTGGGTCATATCTCTCCGACATGTATCAGGTCGTAAGGTCGTTGTAAATTGGCCTAGAACCCCAAAAGAGTGGGAAATAGCTCATGAAAACAGCCATAAAACACGAAAACTACGAGTTTTTAGGCATAACTCTCAAACATGTATTGGGTCTTAAGGTCATTGTAAATCGCCCTGGAACCCCAAAACTGTGGGCAATAGCTCATGAAAATGACCATAAACGATAAAACGACGAGTTTCTGGTCATAACTCTTAAACATGTAAGTGTTCTTACGAGCTAGGAAAATCCGCCTGGAACTCAAAAACTGTGGGCAATAACTCATGAAAATGACCATAAAACACGAAAACAACGAGTTTTTGGTCATAACTCTCAAACATGTATCGTGTCTTAAGGTTGTTGTAAATCGCCCTAGAACCATAAAACTATGGGCAATAGCTCATGCAAACAACCATAAAACGCGAAAACTGCGAGTTTTGGGTCATATCTCTCCGACATGTATCAGGTCGTAAGGTCATTGTAAATTGGCCTAGAACCCCAAAAGAGTGGGCAATAGCTCATGAAAACGGCCATAAAACACGAAAACTACGAGTTTTTAGGCATAACTCTCAAACATGTATCGGGTCTTAAGGTCGTTGTAAATCGCCCTGGAACCCCAAAACTGTGGGCAATAGCTCATGAAAATGACCATAAAACGCGAAAACGACGAGTTTCTGGTCATATCTCTTAAACATGTAAGTGTTCTTACGAGCCATGAAAATCCGCCTGGAACTTAAAAACTGTGGGCAATAACTCATGAAAATGACCATAAAACATGAAAACAACGAGTTTTTGGTCATAACTCTCAAACATGTATTGTGTCTTAAGGTTGTTGTAAATCTCCCTAGAACCATAAAACTATGGGCAATAGCTTATGAAAACAACCATAAAACGCGAAAACTGCGAGTTTTTGGTCATATCTCTCCGACTCAAACATGTATCATGTCTTAAGGTTGTTGTAAATCGCCCTGGAATCCCAAAACTGTTGGCAATAGCTCATGAAAATAGCCATAAAACGCGAAAACGATGAGTTTTTGGTCATATCTCTTAAACATGTAAGTGTTCTTACAAGACATGAAAATATGCCTGGAACTCAAAAACTATGGGCAATAACTCATGAAAATGACCATAAAACACGAAAACAACGAGTTTTTGGTCATAACTCTCAAACATGTATCGTGTCTTAAGGTTGTTGTAAATCGCCCTAGAACCATAAAACCGTGGGTAATAGCTCATGAAAACAACCATAGACCATTTTGTAAGGAGACATGCCCATAGGATTTTTATAACCAGTTCTATAAGCCCATAAAGCGTTATTCAACTTTTTAGCCCAGTTTTTCCTAGTTCTATTGACAGTCTTTTGCAAGATATATTTAATTTCCCTATTGGAGAGTTCTACCTGCCCACTGGTTTGGGGGTGATAAGCTGAAGCAATTCTATGGTTTACATCATACTTAGCGAGAGTTTTTCTAAAAACCCCATGAATAAAATGAGACCCTCCATCAGTCATGAGATATCTAGGCACACCAAACCTAGGAAAAATAACATCCTTAAGCATTTTTAAAGAGGTCTTACCATCAGCGTTGTTTGTAGGTATGGATTCTACCCACTTTGTAACATAGTCAACAGCAACAAGAATATGAGTACACCCTTTTGAAGGAGGAAAAGGACACATAAAGTCAAATCCCCAACAATCAATAGGTTAAATAACAAGAGAATAATTCATAGGCACTTCATTGCGTCTAGAAATGTAACCAACTCGTTGACATTCGTCACATGATAAGACAAACTTCCTTGCATCCTTGAAAAGGGTAGGCCAATAAAATCAAGATTGTAAAACCTTTTGTGCAGTCCTATCCCCAGCATGATGTCCTCCATAAGCACCGCCGTGACATTTTCTCAATATCTCTTGTTGTTCAAATTTTGGAACACATCTTCGCATAATACCATCTACTCCTTTATATAAACGTGGGTCATCCCAAAAGTAATGTCTTGGATTATAAAAGAATTTTCTTCTTTGCTGGGCTGTAAAAGTTGGAGGCAAATACTTGGAAACAATAAAGTTAGCATAATCAGCATACCAAGGAATCTCATGCGGACTTACCCTTATTGCAGCCAACTTCTCATTTGGAAAACTATCATTAACAGGTAAGGGGTCAAAAGAAATGTTTTCCAAACGAGATAAATTGTCAGCAACATGATTTTTAGCACCTTTCCTGTCTACAATATGTAGATCAAACTCTTGCAAAAGCAACACCCATCTAATAAGCCTAGGATTAGCGTCCTTCTTTGTCATAAGGTACTTAATAGCAGCATGATCAGTATGAATAGTGACCTTTGAATCAACAATATAAGGTCTAAACTTATCACATGCAAATATTATAGCTAAGAACTCTTTCTCAGTAGTAGCATAATTCATTTGAGCAGCATCTAAAGTCTTGCTAGCATAATGAATAACATTCAACTTCTTATCAACACGTTGCCCAAGGACATCATCCACAGCAAAATCACTAGCATCACACATAATTTCAAAAGGTAAACTCCAATCAGGTGGTTGAACAATAGGAGCAGTAGTCAAGGCTTTCTTCAAAGTTTCAAAAGCTTCCTTACAATCATCATCAAAAACAAAAGGTATATCCTTTTGAAGAAGATTAGTAAGGGGCTTTGAAATTTTGGAGAAATCTTTAATAAACCTCCTATAGAAACCAGCGTGACCAAGGATACTACGAATACCTTTTATATCTCTAGCGCAAGGCATCTTCTCAATTGCTTCAATTTTGGCTCTATCAACTTCAATGCCTCTTTCAGAAATTTTGTGTCCAAGAACAATCCCTTCATTAACCATGGAATGGAATTTCTCCCAATTAAGAACAAGGTTGGTTTCTTCACTTCTCTGCAAAACTTTATCAAGGTTGTGCAAACAGTTATCAAAATAAGTTCCATAGACGGAGAAATCGTCCATGAAAACCTCCACAATTTTTTCACAAAAACCATGAAAGATAGCAGACATACATCTCTTAAAGGTGGCAGGAGCGTTACATAAACCAAAAGGCATACGCCTATAAGCATAAGTACCATAAGGACAAGTGAAAGTGGTTTTCTCTTGATCTTGCGCTTTCACAACAATTTGAGAGAACCCCGAATAAGCATCAAGAAAACAAAAGTGAGTCTTTTTTTGACAACCTCTCAAGCATTTGATCAATAAAGGGCAAAGGATAATGATATTTCTTAGTAACTTTATTAACTTTTCTAAAATCACACATCCTATACCAAACCACTACTCTTTGGGGTATGAGCTCATTATTTTCATTAGGAACAACAATTATTCCCCCTTTATTAGAAACACAATGAACAGGGTTGACCCATTGGCTATCAGCAATAGGGTAAATAATACCAGCATCAAGGAGTTTTAATACCTCATTTCTTACCACATCCTTCATCCTAGGATTTAGATGGTGTTGGTGCTCAACAACTGGTTTTGCATCAGGTTCTATATTAATAGCATGCTGACATATAGTAGGAGAAATCCCTTTTAAATCATCAAGAGTATAGCCCATAGCTCCTCGGTGTTTCTTTAGTATTTCCAATAACCTTTCTTCTTCCTTTCCTGAAAGTTTAGAACTAATAATAACAGGATATACTTTCTTATCATCAAGATAAGCATATTTAAGATCATCAGGTAAAGGTTTTAATTCGAAAATAGGGTCCCCTTTGTAGGGTTCGCAGCATAGAAAACAAAAAATTTCCTACGATGTGAACTATGTACCAAGATCTATCTACTAGATACAAACAACGGGCGGATGTATATCCGTAGAGAACATACCCTTGAAGACCGACAAAGCTTAACAAGTTCAACTCGTGGTTGATGTAGACGATCTCTTGCCGATCTCAAGATCGAGAGGAAGTCCTAGCGCCGCAAATCAGCAGCGCATCCGTGCTCGCACACACGTTCGAGGCACCGAGCAACCTCCGCCTCCTCGCTCCAGCGATGCAGCGGAAGCACAACTCTTTCTTGCCGAATAGCCATCGGGAACATGTATCTCGCTAGTCCGAGACCATGGGGATAAATTCTAGAGGGGGAGAGAGATCCTTCACGAGGAGGTGTGAGAGACAAGTGAGGAGGGGGGCTCCTTTTATAGGAGGAGGGGGGAACCCCAAGGGGGTGGCCGGCGCATGGGGGCTTCCCCCTTGCCCTCCCCTCTTCATGTGGGTGGATACTCCAATCACAAATCTCCTTTAAATTCCCTCCACTCAAAAGTCCACTCAAATTCCCATTAAATTTCCACCAAATTTAATGCAAACTCTCATTAAATAAAACTCTTTTATTTTATTCAGAATTTTGTCAATTACTTTAATGACAAACATTCACAAATAACCCCTTGCTAGAATTCCATTTCACATGCATAACCACTTTATGCAATTTCACCCGAAAACCTGTTTCGGTATCTAGTGAAATAAATTCCTGCGCTTGTTCATTCTTTCGGCATGAAACTTTTGCTCCAATTGGATGTCGGTGTCTATTAAGTGTGTCACCCTACGGTTCGTGAATAATGCGGACATGATCGAGACCCCTCTCGGATCAATAATCAGAAGCGGGATCTAGAGACCCATACCGACTCCCACACATTCAACGATGACTTTCTTGTGATCGTCGGAACCTTTTTACGCTAGTATCTTAATCCCTTTGTTTCACGATATATTACATGTTCGAGATTCGATCATCGGTATCTCCATACCTAGTTTGATCTCGTTACTGACATGCACTCTTTTCTCGTTCCCGTGATATAACATTCTAGTGATCAAATCACTTGCTTGCAAGCTAATCAATGTGATATCACCGAGAGGGCCCAGAGTATATCTATCCGTCATCGGGATGAACAAATTCCACTCTCGATCCATGAGCCTCAACATAACACTTTATTAGTTCTGAATCCATCTTTATAATCACCCTGTTACGGTGTGACGTTTGATGTTATCAAGAAACTCTTCCGGTGTTAGTGATTGACATGATCTCATGGTCTAAGGATTAGGATCACTTCGTAAGTTGTTATAGCAATATAAACTCAATGACTTTGATCGTAATGCTATACTTCGGATGAATGTTCATCACACCATTACACTAATGTTGTGATCTCGTTATTAACAACATCCAATGTCCATGATCAGGAAACCTTGATCATCTTGTTAATCAACGAGCTAGTTTATGAGAGAGGCATAACTAGGAACTTTCTGTTTGTTTATTAAACACACATGTATTAATGTTTCCGTATTAATACAATTATAGCATGTAAAATAAACATCTATCATATACTTGGAATACACATAATAAACACTTTATTATTGCCTCTCAGGGCATATTCCCTTCAGTCTCCCACTTGCACTAGAGACAATAATCTAATTACATAGTGATAAATCTAACACCCATTGAGTTCTGGTGTTGATCATGTTTTGCTCTAGGGAGAGTTTTAGTCAATGGATCTGCTACATTGAGATCCGTATGTACTTTACAAATCTTTATATCTCCATCCTTGACATGCTCGCGGATGGAGTGAAACCGGCGCTTAATATGCTTGGAATGCTTGTGAGACCTTGGTTCTTTGGCATTGGCAATGGCACCATTGTTGTCACAATAGATCACCATTGGGTCCAACGCGTTTGCAACCACTCCTAGTTCGGATATGAACTCCTTCATCGAAACTGCTTCCTGAGCCGCTTCTGAAGCAGCAACATATTCGGCCTCCGTTGTTGATCCCGCTACCACAGGTTATTTGGAGCTCCTCCAACTAACCGCTCCGCCATTCATGAGAAATACGTATCCGGATTGAGACTTAGAGTCATCCGGATCGGTGTCAAAGCTAGCATCAACATAACACTTAGCGACGAGCTCTTCTTCACATCCGTATACAAGAAACATATCCTTAGTTCTTCGTAAGTACTTAAGGATATTCTTGACCGCTATCCAGTGTTCCGAACCTGGATCCGATTGGTACCTACTAATCAAACTAATAGCATGTGCCACATCCGGTCTTGTACATAGCATGGCGTACATTATAGAGCCTATGGCTGAAGCATAGGGGACCTTGTCCATTATCTCTCTTTCTTCCGCCGAAGCCGGACTTTGAGTCTTACTCAATGTCTTGCCTTGCAACATAGGTAAGAACCCCTTCTTACTTCCGTCCATTTTAAACTTCTTTAAAATCTTATCAAGGTATGTACTTTGCGATAGCCCTATTAGGCGCCTAGATCTATCTCTATAGATCTTTATGCCTAATATGTATGACGCTTCACCTAGGTCCTTCATTGAAAATTTGATGTTTAGATAACTTTTAACACTGTTTAAAAGATCTATATCATTTCCGATCAATAATATGTCATCCACATATAATATCAGAAATGCCACATTGCTCCCACTCACTTTCTTGTAAATACAAGCTTCTCCATAAGTTTGGACAAATCCAAACTCTTTGATCACCTCATCAAAGCGGAGATTCCAACTTCGTGATGCTTGCTTCAATCCATAGATGGATCGCTGAAGCTTGCACACCTTGTTAGCATCCTTAGGATCGACAAAACCCTTTGGTTGTATCATATACAACTCTTCTTCAATATTACCATTGAGAAACACGGTTTTGACATCCATCTGCCATATCTCATAATCGAAATATGCAGCAATTGCTAACATAATCCTAACTGACTTTAGCATCGCTACGGGAGAGAATGTCTCATCGTAGTCAACTCCTTGAATTTGTCGAAACCCCTTTGCGACAAGTCGAGCTTTATAGACGGTCACATTACCATCAGCATCAGTTTTCCTTTTGAAAATCCATTTGTTCTCCACGGCCTTTCGGTCGTGAGGTAATTCCACCAAGTTCCAAACTTGATTTTCATACATGGATTCCATCTCGGATTTCATGGCTTCTAACCATTTGTTGGAATCCGGGCTCATCATCGCTTCTTCATACGTCGCAGGGTCATCATTTTCATCAACCATGAAATTCATGACAGGATTTCCGTACATCTCGGGAGCTGCATGCGTCCTGCTTGACCTGCGAGGTTCGGTAGTACTCTCTTTCGGAGTTTCATGATCATTATCATTAGTTCCCTCTTCAACAGGTGGAGCCAACTCCGAAACAACTTCCGGCGCTGCGCTACTCGCCATACTTTGAAGAGAAGGTTCCATAACCTCTTCGAGTTCTACCTTCCGACTACTCACACCTTTCGCGAGAAACTCTTTCTCTAGAAAGGATCCATTCTTGGCAACAAAAACCTTGCCCTCGGATCTGTGATAGAAGGAATACCCAATAGTTTCCTTAGGGTATCCTATGAAGACGCATTTTTCCGCTTTGGGTTCGAGTTTATCCGGTTGAAGTTTCTTCACATAAACATCGCATCCCCAAACTTTAAGAAAAGACAGCTTAGGTTTGTTTCCAAACCATAATTCATACGGCGTCTTTTCAACGGATTTAGATGGTGCCCGATTTAAAGTGAATGCAGCAGTTTCTAGTGCATAACCCCAAAATGACAACGGCAAGTCCGTCAGAGACATCATAGATCGAACCATATCTAATAAAGATTATGACGTTCCGACACACCATTTCGCTATGGTGTTCCGGCAGGCGTGAGTTGTGAAACAATTCCACACTCTTTCATGTGAGTGCTAAACTCGTAACTTAGATACTCACCTCCACGGTCGGACCGTAGAAATTTGATCTTTCTATTACGATGATTTTCCACTTCATTTTGAAATTCCTTGAACTTTTCAAAGGTTTCAGACTTGTGTTTCATCAAGTAGATATAACCGTATCTACTCAAATCATCCGTGAAAGTAACAAAATAACGATATCCACCTCGCGCCGACACACTCATTGGACCACATACATCAGAATGTATGATTTCCAATAAATCTGTCGCCCGTTCCATTGAACCGGAAAACGGCGTTCTAGTCATCTTGCCCATAAGGCATGGCTCACATGTATCAAATGATTCAAAATCAAGTGATTCCAAAAGTCCATCCGAATGGAGCTTCTTCATGCGTTTAACGCCAATATGACCTAGACGGCAGTGCCACATATATGCGGATATATCATCATTAAGTTTAATCCTTTTAGCATCAACATTATGAATATGTGTAACATTATCATCGAGATCTAATAGAAATAAACCATTCATCATCGGTGCATGACCATAAAAGATTTCATTCATATAAATGGAACAACCATTGTTCTCGGATTTAAATGAATAACTAGTTCGCATCAAACACGATCCAGATACAATGTTCATGCTCAGTGCAGGCACCAGATAACAATTATTCAAGTTTATAACTAATCCCGACGGCAAGTGGAGAGGCAGCGTTCCGACGGCGATCACATCAACGCTTGATCCATTGCCGACACGCATCTTGACCTCACCCCTTGCTAGCGGTCGCTTGTTCCGCAGCCCCTGATTCGAGTTACAAATATTAGCAACTGAACTGGTATCAAATACCCAGGTGCTACTGCGAGCACTAGTCAAGTACACATCAATAACATGTATATCATATATACCTTTGTTTGCCTTGCCGGCCTTCTTGTCTGCCAAATACTTGGGGCAGTTGCGCTTCCAGTGGCCAGTCCCCTTACGATAGTAGCACTCGGTATCAGACTTAGGTCCAACTCGGGGTTTCTTTTCAGGCATGGCAACAGTCTTGCCGCCCTTACTTCCCTTCCGTTTTCCCTTCTTGTCTTTCTTGAAACCAGTGTTCCTATTGGTCATCAACACTTGATGTTCCTTTTTGATCTCCACTTCTGCAGTTTTAAGCATTGACAGAAGCTCGGGGAGAGACTTCTTCATGCCTTGCATATTATACTTCATCACGAAGCTCTTATAGCTAGGTGGCAGAGACTGCAGAACATGATGGATGCCTAAGTCAATGGGAATCGATATTCCCAAGGACACAAGCTTATCGGCGTAACCCGACATCTTGAGTACATGCTCACTAACGGAGTTGTGCTCTTCCATCATGCAGCTAAAGAACTTTTCTGAAGCGTTGTAGCTCTCTACAGCAGCATGTGTGTTGAAAATCATTTTCAACTCACCCATTGTATCAAATGCATTGCCGTTTTCGAAACGCTTTCGAAGTTCCGGCTCTAGCCCATACAATATGCCGCAATGAACTAAGTTATGGTCCTCCTAACGAGTCTGATAGACATTCTTCTCCTCGTCAGGGGCATCATCAAAAGGTGGGGGGCCTAACGACGCTTCTAGCACATATTGCTTTTGTGCAGCAGAGAGGAGAATCCTCAAATTCATGGCCCATTCGGTAAAGTTGCTACCGTTCGTTGCTAGTTTCTCTTTCTCCATGAACACATTGAAATTAAAAGCAGGTGGTGCCATCTACAACAGAATTTGTAAAGTTTAGACTAAGTGTATGATAGATTGAGTTCAACTAATCCATATTACGAATGAACTCCCACTAAAAAACGACATCCCTCGTGCCTTTTTGGTGATTACATGAACCAAATCCACTATACCAAGTCCGATCATCACGTGAGTCGGTATAGCTTCAAAGGCGAGCATCAAATGGGCATCATATCAACTATATGACTCATGCTTAACCTTTCGGTCCGTGTTCCGAGGCCATGTCTGTACATGCTAGGCTCGCCAAGTTAGAACCTTAGTATTCGCGTGTGTAACTGTTTTACACCCGAAATATGGTCGTGGATCCAAGAACACCCGATCATCACGTGATGTCTTGGAGCGACGAAGACATTATCGGTGCATACTAAAGGAAGAACACATTCTTATCTTGATATTTAAAAGAGGGATCATCTTATTATGCTAACAAAGCGCTAAACAAGCAATATAAGATGCAATCAAACATCACATGTTTATTAGTGAAATGTTATGGTTCCCGCATATGATCTCTATCATGTGCATCGTGGTATGATCATTATCATACCTATATGTGTAAATCCAAGGTCTATGGAGTTTACACGCTATGTGTGTTGTAAGAGTATCATCTCATACTTCTACTTACAACACTACCATATCATAACACTAGCCCAACAACAATCTAAACTAGACGCCTCTAATTTATCCATTGCAAGTTTTACGTGGCTTAGGGCTTTCGAGATAGAACCGTTCTTACCTACGAACATGAACCACAACGAGGATAATCAAATTGTTGACAACTCGCTTGCAAAATAGATATTGATTATAGTAGGAGAGACAGACACCCGCTAGCCACTTATGCAAACTAGTTGCATGTCAAGCGTGGAACAGGTCTCATGTGCGAGGACATGTAAAGTTTGTCCGGGCCGCTTCATCCCACTATGCCACCAATATCCAAAATTACAACAAAGGAGCAACAACATGATCATCATCGCCCACATACTCATATGTGTACTACCCGTGTAAAGCATCTACGCATAGATCCGGCTCTGATACCACTGTAGGGTTCACAACATAGAAAACAAAATTTTTCCTACGATGTGAACTATGTACCAAGATCTATCTACTAGATACAAACAACGGGCGGATGTATATCCGTAGAGAATATACCCTTGAAGACCGACAAAGCTTAACGAGTTCAACTCGTGGTTGATGTAGACGATCTCTTGCCGGTCTCAAGATCGAGAGGAAGTCCTAGCGCCGCAAATCAGCAGCGCATCCGTGCTCGCACACACGTTCGAGGCACCGAGCAACCTTCGCCTCCTCGCTCCAGCGATGCAGCGGAAGCACAACTCTTTCTTGCCGAATAGCCACCGGGAACATGTATCTCGCTAGTCCGAGACCATGGGGATAAATTCTAGAGGGGGAGAGAGATCCTTCACGAGGAGGTGTGAGAGACAAGTGAGGAGGGGGATCCTTTTATAGGAGGAGGGGGGGAACCCCAAGGGGGTGGCCGGCGCATGGGGGCTGCCCCCTTTGCCCTCCCCTCTTCATGTGGGTGGACACTCCACTCACAAATCTCCTTTAAATTCCCTCCACTCAAAAGTCCACTCAAATTCCCATTAAATTTCCACCAAATTTAATGCAAACTCTCATTAAATAAAACTCTTTTATTTTATTCAGAATTTTGTCAATTACTTTAATGACAAACATTCACAAATAACCCCTTGCTAGAATTCCATTTCACATGCATAACCACTTTATGCAATTTCACCTGAAAACCTGTTTCGGTATCTAGTGAAATAAATTCCTGCGCGTGTTCATTCTTTCGGCATGAAACTTTTGCTCCAATTGGATGTCGGTGTCTCTTAAGTGTGTCACCCTACGGTTCGTGAATAATGCGGACATGATCGAGACCCCTCTCGGATCAATAATCAGAAGCGGGATCTGGAGACCCATATTGACTCCCACACATTCAACGATGACTTTCTTGTGATCGTCGGAACCTTTTTACGCTAGTATCTTAATCCCTTTGTTTCACATATATTACATGTCCGAGATTCGATCATCGGTATCTCCATACCTAGTTTGATCTCGTTACCGACATGCACTCTTTTCTCGTTTCCCATGATATAACATTCTAGTGATCAAATCACTTGCTTGCAAGCTAATCAATGTGATATCACCGAGAGGGCCCAGAGTATATCTATCCGTCATCGGGATGAACAAATTCCACTCTCGATCCATGAGCCTCAACATAACACTTTATTAGTTCTAAATCCATCTTTATAATCACCCTGTTACGGTGTGACGTTTGATGTTATCAAGAAACTCTTCCGGTGTTAGTGATTGACATGATCTCATGGTCTAAGGATTAGGATCACTTCGTAAGTTGTTATAGCAATATAAACTCAATGACTTTGATCATAATGCTATACTTCGGATGAATGTTCATCACACCATTACACTAATGTTGTGATCCCGTTATTAACAACATCCAATGTCCATGATCAAGAAACCTTGATCATCTTGTTAATCAACGAGCTAGTTTATGAGAGAGGCATAACTAGGAACTTTCTGTTTGTTTATTAAACGCACATATATTAATGTTTCTGTATTAATACAATTATAGCATGTAAAATAAACATCTATCATATACTTGGAATACACATAATAAACACTTTATTATTGCCTCTCAGGGCATATTCCCTTCACCCTTTAGGTGGTAGTGTGGTACCCAAATCTTCCACAGGTAGATTATGCTTAAGTTGCTCAGGCTGACGAAGGAAAACCCTGTCAATCTCATTTCTTTCCTTCATGAAGACATCGCTTTCATGATCTTCCATAAATTGCTGCAAGGCATTATTAGGAGCAAGGGAAATAGCTGAAAGTCGTTCAACCTTGAAATCCTCATTAGGCAATTCCTTTTCATAAGGAGTTTTAGCAAAACTAGAAAAATTAAACTCATAAGACTCTCCATCAAACTTAGTCAAAAAAATTCCTTCCTTAATCTGTGATAGCCCCACAAGTATTCAAGAAAGGTCTACCAAAGATAATAGGATAGGTTTTAGTAGCTTCTAACCAAGTACTAGAAAATCAGCAGGATATTTAATCTTACCACAAAGAACCTCCACATCTCTTATAATGCCAATGGGACAGACTATCTCTCTATTAGCAAGGTGAATAACCACATCAATGTCCTCAAGCTCACAAGGACCAATTTCATGCATAATTTCCATGTAAAGCTCATAAGGAATAGCACTAGAACTAGCACCAATATCACATAAACCATAATAGCAATGATCACCAATTTTAACAGAAAGTACAGGAACACTAGCTTTTCTAACTTTTCTAGGATGAGAGACAATATTAGAAACGTCTTCATAGAAGA
This sequence comes from Avena sativa, assembly GCA_916181665.1. Lineage (NCBI taxonomy): Eukaryota > Viridiplantae > Streptophyta > Magnoliopsida > Poales > Poaceae > Avena > Avena sativa. The sequence continues at coordinate 296,892,047 of OV702296.1, forward strand.
CAATATGCTCATCCTCTATATTTCTAGTGACAAGATCTTTCACAATAGATGCCACAGGCTCAATATTTATTTGCTCATCGGGGTCCACGGTTTTCTTTGCACTTTTTCTAACCACATTAGCTATAATAGAATGTTCCCTTACCTTAGCAGGAAAAGGGATTTTTTCAACATAAGGTTCAGGCAAAATAGGATCAGTAGTACGAACTTCTATGCTAGCAGGAACATGGGTAACAATGTCTTTATTAGGAGCATGATACTTGTCCCACTCTTTCTTGGGAATTTCAATGTAAGAGGCAAAGGCCTTAAAGCATCTCGCAGGAACTTGAGGATCAAGACCATACTCATTACTAATATCACGGAAGTCATCAGTTCCCATAAAAGATTTAATGCATTCATAATCATAGTTTATACCTGACTTTCTTCCTTTGTCATTCTCCCAAGCTTCAGTGTTTTCTTGAATACGATCTAATAAGTCCCATTTAGCTTCTTCCTTCATACGTGTGAATGATCCAACACAAGAAGCATCTAGTAAATCTTTATCATGAAGAGAAAGCCTAGCATAAAAATTATTGATAATAATATTGTTAGGGAGTTCATGAATAGGACATTTAAGCATTAGTAGCTTCAATCTCCCCCAAGCTTGAGCTGTACTCTCTCCATCATGAGGCCAAAATTTATATATCATATTTCTATCCTTATGAATCTCACTAGGAGGATAGAATTTAGAATAAAAGAGAGAAGCCATTTCCTCCCATTCCATGGATTGTCCATTCTTCAACAGCTTATACCATTCTTCAGCTCTCCCTTTCAAGGATATAGAGAGTAACTTCTTCTTCACCTGTTCAGTTGTGATACCTACACTTAAACAACCTGCATAATTCATGGATAAAAAGCAAGTGATCACCAGGATGAACAGTTCCATCCCCTAAATAATAATTATCCATAACACGATCAACAATACTTGTAGGTATCTTAAAAGGATCTATCTCAACAGGCGGTGGTTCATCTACTACCCTAACAGTGGTAGTAGTTTTCCCAAATAGAAAACCAAGTGGGTTATCCATATTGGAAACAGAGTAACAAACAGAAACAAAAAGCAATACTCACAGTAGAAGTTTCCTTTACCAATTCCACTCTTCAATAGTGCTTCACTCCCCGGCAACGGCGCTAGAAAATAGTCTTGATGACGCACAATTATAGGGGGTGTATCGTAGTACTTTTGATAAATAGGAGTGTCGATCCCAACGAGGAGCAGAAGGTGTTGACTAGTGGTATGGAGCAGGAAATCTCTGTAAATACTTAGCAAACGGAATTTTAGGGGTTTCCTGATAAAGCAACAAAACAAAGTGCAAGTAATAAAGATAACGAACAAACGCAGCAAGTGGCCCAATTCTTTCTTAGCAAAGGACAAGCCGGTGGAAATACTTATAAGGACCAAGCGTTCTCGAGGACACATGGGAATTCAGTCAAGTGCTTTCGCTTCAAATAGCTGAGTACCTTCCTTTGGTGTTGTAAGTGTTGTGTGGGTGAACATGTGCTAATGTACCGACCTTACTTGGACTAATACATACTTGTGATTAAACCCCCTGCAAGCATCTGCAACTACAGTAAAGCAATCATGATAAAAACCTAACCACAGCCTTAAACTCTGAGATCCTACACTCCCATGTGCAAAGGTGTCCTAACGGGGGTTCAAGTTTCTGTCACTGCGGCAACCCCACAATTAGTAGAAAATACATGCATTCCCCTAGGCCCATAAATGGTGAAGTATCATGTAGTCGACGTTCACATGATACCACTAGAAGAATAGCACCACAACTTAAATACTAAACCATTGAATAATAACTCAGCACAAATCCACTACTAACAACATGACTTCTCCCATGTCCTCAAGAACTAAACGAACTACTCACAAGACATCATATGGATCAAGATCAAAGATGATATGGTGATGGATAACAATCTGGACATAAACAATAATCCAATGGTTCCACCCATAAGCATCAACTACAATAGTAATTAACACTGAGAAAGTTTCCCCTAAGAACTAATGCAAGATCCAACACGATTGTTACAACATGATGGAGTGGTGATGATGGTGCTGGTGGAGATGATGGGGTGGATGATGATGATCCCGATGAAGTCTAGCTTGATGACGGTGTTGATGGTGACGATCTCCCCTCTCCGGGAAGGAATTTCCCTGGCAGAAATCTGTCTGCCGGAGAGCTCTTTCTCTCTCGGTGTTTTCCGCCCCATAGAGGTGGCGGAAATCTTTCTGTGGTCGCTCTCCTGGTATTAGGGTTTCATGAGGAAGATATAGGCAAGAGGGCAGAGTCGGGAGCCGGATAGGTAGGCCACACCTGCCCTAGGCGTGGGGCAAGGTGGGCCCACGCCTAGGGGGTGTGGGCCCCCTGTGGCCCAACTACGCCTCCCCTTCTGGCTTCCTCCGTCTTCTGGGAAAATATAATTTTCCAATATTTTTCTGGTATTTTTCTGATCTTCGCGAAATTGCATCAAAACACCTCTTCTTCCATCAGAAACCTGACTCCGGCAGTCCATCCTCTAAGAATCATCCAACATGCAAAAATAGAGGAAAACATATAAGTAACACCTCATAATAAGAGATATATCAATAAATAGAGGCAAATTATGATATAGAATGGTGATGCAAATTGGACGTATCAATACCTTTCAATAAGAAAAGGTTGTCAAGCCCACGAAGAACGGAAGGTATTGGTTGGCAAGTTTGACAAGTAAAACAATGAAAGATGCAAAGGTTTTGTGTTTTGAGTTTATAGTTTGCAAAAAATAAATTGTTTTAAAGTAAATGATCTTTTCAGAGAAAGCCCAATCCTCTATGCATCAAGAGGATAATATCAAGTGTGTACTTATATGTGACAAGCGTTTCCGAGGGCCGCATGGATTTACTTAGCATAAGGACTTCTAAACAACATGGTAAGCATTTTGTCAAGTTTAATTCTCATTGGACGGAGCCTAAAGTAGGTGCATCCATATACATGAGCAAGTGTACCCCTAATGATTGGTCCTAAGGCCATTTTCATGTTCAAACAAAGGATTCATTAAGACATAAATGCCCAACCATAGCATTAAGTTCTAGGTCCCCGATCTAAAACCCCCTAATGCAACTGAAAGTGTCAGGACACGGTCTCTATCATTCAATTTCAACTCAAATTTTGTATCATGAAGTTTCACACATTTTTAACCATACTATTAAAAACACTCACAAGCCTTGCATTTATCTTCCTTTTTGGGACGAGTGATACTCTATGGAGTTTGCACATTATTACCACGTGATACGTCGGAAACGTATCTATAATTTTTGATGCTCCATGCTTGTTTAGTATCTAATTTGATTTGCTTTGTCTACACTTTGAGGTATTTTTATATCTTTTCTGGCACTAAACTATTAATAAGTTGCCATAGTGCCAGTTGCCTGTTTTCTTCTAGTTTTGGTTCTAGAAAGGCAGAAAATCAATATTCTCGGAATTGGACGGGACAAAAGCCAAAGTCAATATTTTACAGTGGATGACACGAAGCCAGAAGACGAGACGGAGAAGGCTCACCAGGGGGCCACACCCCCTGGCCACACGGGTGGGCCCACCCCGCGCCTGGGTGGTGTGTGTGCAGCTGCCCTGGTGCCCTGGCTCTCCCCTTCGCCTATAAGAAGCCCCCGATGCAGAAACCCTAGGCACTCAATCAAAACTCCACGAAACCATCTGTAGCCGCCGCCACCATCGTCCCTAGATCGGGGGATCTGAAGTTCTTCCCGGCACCCTGCCAGAGGGGAGATCATCTTGAAGGCCTTCTTCTTCATCATGCCAGACTCCGGTATGAAGCGTGAGTAGTTCCACAGTGGACTACGGGTCCATGTAGTAGCTAGATGGTTGTATATCCTCCTTGTGCTTTCATGTATAGATCTTGTGAGCTCCGTTCATGATTAAGATCTAATCTATTTGTAATCATGCATGTTGTGTTTGCGGGGATCCGATGGATATTGAGATTACTATGTCAGACTGATTAATTGTTTTGTCTATATGATTCTATCATGTGTGTGTTGTTTGTGATCTTCCATGCTCTCCGTTGTTAGTAGCTATCTTGGCCAAGTAGTTCCTAGTGACTCCAAGAGGGGGTATTTATGCTCCACAGTGGGTTCATACCTCTAGTTTCCAAGGGAATTGACAGAAATCTCTTCGGTTGTAGATGTGTTGTTTCCACTAGGGATAAAACAACGGTCTCTTGTTCATGGAACAAGTGGATTGTTTACCTTACACACTTTGCTTAAAGCAATTGTCTGTTGCTTGCAACTTAATACTGGAGGGGGTTCGGATGATAACCTGAAGGTGGACTTCTAGTCATAGATACAGTTGGATTATGGTCTATGTATATTGTTGTATTGCCCAATCAACCTCATAGGATCTTTCTGTCTAGTATTGCATTGTTATGCCTTTCTCAGTTCGTGTCAATTGCCCTGCTGTAATTTGTTTACCCTTCATGCCATGTTGTTCATCTAAGGAGAGAACCTCTAGTGAACTATGGACCCCGGTCCAATCTTTACCATTGATACACCTTCCACTGTTTATTTGCTGCAAACCATCATCACCTTCCACACCATATAGTTAATCCTTTGTTACAACAACCGGTGAGATTGAAAACCTCACTGTTCGTTGGGGCAAAGTCTTGAGTTCAGGTTTCCATGTTTCTTGCAACACTTGTGTGACGTTTCCTTCCTCCTACTGGTTCGATAACCTCGGTTTCTTACTAAGGGAAGACTTGTTGCTGTGCTGCATCACACCTTGATCTTGGGGTTTCCCGACGAAGCGCACCTACATCAACTAGGCGCACCAACAAGTTTTATGGCGCCATTTCCGGGGAGGCTAAGGACGTCTTCACAAGGGGAGTCCTCCTCAACCCTTCTCTTTACTTTGTTTTTAGTTTGCTTAGTTTCTTTTGCTTGGTTTTGTTTGCCTCTTTTTATCGAAAACTCCAAAAAAAATAGTTTAGTTTGGTTTGCTTTCTCTTTTCAAAAAAAAAACAAAAAAATTAGCTCCTACTCTAGTTGCCACCTTGCTCTAGCTCACCAAGTTGTTCCCCAAGTTCGCCCTGAAGGATCTTGCAATAGGTAGTGTTCTTTAATCATGTTAGCAAGCATGAGGATATTGAGGATAAATCTATAGCAGAGCTTGCTCCTAATTATGAAATTGCTGCAGCTTCTTTAGTTCACATGTTGGAGGCTAGGTTTGTTAGCCTTAACCCCGTGATGCAAATTTTGTTCCTAAAACTAAAAGAAGAAAAGAATGCTGAAAAGAGAGAATTTATTCTTGAAACTTTACTCAAAGAGTTCCATGATGTTGCTAAGGAAGCCAAAAAAGTCTTTGAGCATTTCAATATGCTAGGCTAATGTGTAGATGTTGTGGCTACTTCTGATAAAACCAAGTTTAGAGAGGAATTTAAGATACCCATACCCTTTAAGCTTGTTGGGATGCATGAGGCCTTTGAAAAGAATTTTGATTGGATTGTTCCTGAAAATCCTTTTGATGAAAGTAGTAAACCAAAGAGAGATGAGAAGGGATCCTCCAAAACTCATTTGGATGAGATACCTTTCATAGTTGAAGACTTTGCAAGTATTTATGTTAATGCTTCCTCATTTGAAAATACTTGATTTCTTGCTTCTTGTGCCTAACTTAAAGGCGTTAAAGAAAAGTACTTGTTGGGAGATAACCCAAGAGTTTCCTTGAGTCTTGGAAATTTTTACTTCAGTAATTACCTCTCCTTATCCTTTTTGTTTGCTTTTTGTGCCAAGAATGACCTCTAATAAGAGGGAAGTAAGATTTGGGGAGTTGCTGTCCCGAAACAGATTTTTGTCCTCCATCAAAAAAAATCGTGAGGAGTCTCTGTAAGTCGGATTGATCTTAAAATTTACTAATAAATCCCCCAGTATGTTATATAACTTTTGTTAGTTCAACACTTTTTTATTTGAGCAACAAAAGATTTTTGAAAAAATCGGTTTCTACCTGCTGGTCTGTTTTGACAGATTTCTGCCATTATTTGCATTTGCTTCTTATTGATTCCTTTTTGAGTTCTCTTTTGGGGAATTGAGCTTTTTGAAAGAGTTGATACAGTAGCTTGTGTTTTTAGTGAAAAGTTTTGCTGTTCCAAAGCTAAACCTAAAGGTCTATTATCTTTTGAATACACTAATGTTGCTAATGAAGATTGTGTAAAGTTTTGTATGAAGGAAAAAAATTCAGGTGTAGAGAGAGAATGATGTAATGAGATGAATAATGGACAAAAGATCAAGCTTGGGGATGCCACCCCGGTGTCACCCCAAGAAATATCCAAGAGGTACAAGCGTCAAAGCTTGGGGATGCCCAAGGCATCCCCTTCTTTATCAATAAAAAGCCCAGGTCTGTCCAGACACTTCATTTTTATTGTTTCATGCACTGTTGTGTTATTCCTAGAGCGTCTTAGTTTTCGCTTGGTTTTCTTAGTTGTTTAGTTTGCTTGAATAAAGTAGTTTGGACCCTCGTTTTCACTGTGTTGTTTCAAATAAGTCAATTGGTGTTGGAAAGGAGTAGAAAGTTCTTGCTTGGAAGTGTAAGAGGAGCTTGCATTGACTATGACTTAGACTTTAGCATGACATGCTAGGTGTTGTTTTGACCTTATGCTTAGTGATTATTTCTATAGAATGTCTTGTTCCAAACAATTGGGATTGCTTAGTGTGCCTTGAAAGAATTATGCGTTGTTTTAGCATACAAAAGCATAGTATTGTGGTATTCTCCTTTGATGCTTTGTTTGGGGTGACTTGGCACATGCTTACACCATGTTGTGACTATGAACAAGTCACCATAGCCTCTATGATCATTTAGTCCTTGACTTGTAGTACCACTCTATGCTTTGATTAGTAATGTTTTGTTGCTCTGCATGATTATGGCCATTATTGCTCTCTTGGTTGGTTGCTCCCAGTGTTTTGCTAGCCTCCACTTGTATGAGTAAGTTCTACTCATGCTTTCAACTCCCAAGAAACCAAGTTATTTCAAAGTGTCCACTATAAATTCCTATGCATGGTGTGTTACACCATTCCAAGTATATTCTTGTTTTCAGCTATCTTCTAATTAAAAAAGTATTTTGTTATGTGAAAACTTAGTGGTTAAAGCCTTCACAAACCTAATGGCACACTTTATATTCTTTGACCCTAATAAAACTTGAACCATTGTGTCATCTATGTTGTATATGCTTGCACTTAAAAAGTATTTTGTTATGTGAAAAAACTTAGTGATTAAAGCCCTCACGAACTTGATGGCACACTTTATATTCTTTACCCCTAATAAACTTGAACCATTGTGTCATCTATGTTGTATATTCTTGCACTTATACGTTGAAATTAGCAGAACCATGCTGCCATGGGAAACATTTTCAACATTGCACTTGTACTTTGTACACAGTTGATATCATGCTCTTTTGTCTATGGATGTAACCGGTGTGAAATAAAGAGGGAGCTTGTAAGTCCATGGAGTTATGTATTTTGTGTTAGAGAAACGCCTGGGCTGCTAGCCTAAGCATGCCTAATCATGGTGGAAACTTGCAGCATCACCATAATGAGCTATCTGTGAAGCATCCTCAATAAAAAGCTATGCACATATGTCACATCCCAAAATTTTCCAAATTTTGAAATCTGAAAAATAAATAAACAAAAAAAATTGTTGAAATTTAGGGTGAAAAGAAACTTTTTGATTCCAAATGGAAACATCAAAACCCTTTTTGAACAAAATTTGAATAAAAGGGAATTCAACAAATTTCAATCAAGTGAAATGCATTCATCAATGAATGTATCTTGAAATTTAAACTTGGGAAAATAAACCAAAACCCTAAAACCCTAATGGAAGAAAATCATTTCCAAGATCTCTCTAAGACTATGGATTTGATGCATATAAAAATTCAGCAACATTCATTTTAAAATGATCAAAGAATGATAAATAAAAATATTATAAAACCATAGAAATTGGTTTCATTTAATTTGGAGCCATGGATAAAAACTTATGAATATAATAGGATAAGAGGAATTAAATTCCAAAGCCAATAAAAGCTCCTAGATAAAATCCATACCAAATCATGAGCAAAGTAATCCTAAAAGGATTTAAAAAGATAAACAAATATTAAATAAAATATACAAATTGGAATCACCAATTTTGGATCTTTAAACAAAAAGATATGGATTTTATAAGGCAAAGAAAGAAATAAATAAATAAGGAATATTTAAAAGCCAAACTAAATCTTGGCCAAATCCATAAGCAAATGGAATAAATATAATCCAAATAAAATAAAGGGATAAAGAATGTTCAAATAAAAGTATATGGGATTAAACCATATTCTAATTATATTTAAATGAAGACAAAATCCCTAATAAAAATGATTAAATAAATCATGGGAAAAATAAATGAAATTACCAAAGAAAATTAAAAGTTATCTAATTGAATTACAAAGAATAAATGAAATTATTTGAATAAATAATATGGAATATAACCATATTTAAATCTTATTTAAAAAAGACAAATGTCTATTTTAAATAAATAATAAACCATAAATGAATAAAAGAATTATTCCAAAATAGTCATTAAAATACAATAATAAACAATATTAAAAGCTTGCTGAAAGTTTGGTAAAGGTTTGAATTCAAATGGTGTTTGAATTATTTGAACAAAAATCAAAACAGAAAAATAGAAAAGGAAGAAGAAAAAGATTCAGAATAAAAAAAGGGAAATAAACCCAGCCTAGAAACAAGGCCTAGTCCAGCCCAACAACGCAGGCCACCTTCCCCTCTCCCCCGAAACGTTTTCTTTTCTCACCCACGAGCTAACCCGCACCCTCACTGACGCTGCGACCCCACACGCGAACGCTCACCTGACTGACGATGCTGCCCCATCGCCAGGTCATCGTCTCCCTCACCCGCTGCGGCCGTTTTCCCCCTAGCGCCTCGCCGTTTCTACCGTGATTAATTCCGATAAATTCGCATGAATGCATGATCAAGCCTCGCCGGTGACCACGCTCTCTTAAACGCCCACGCCCCCTCTCCATTTCCCCCAGACACCACTCCCTGCCTGCCTCTAGGCTGCCCGAATTGCTCGTGGCAACGCCACTGACTCTGGCGAGCGTTTCGTCCAATTCCGGCGACGCCTGACCGTACCCCACCTCCTTGTGCACGCGATCTCACTCCTCCGTACCTTGTGCATCTACTAGTGGTCCCAGCTAGCCCGCGCGCGCTTCAGAGCATCGGTAAGGACACCATCTGACCAACGATGTCGTCTGCCTCAACTTCGGCGATCCTTCCCCGGTAACTCTGACCTCGCCTCTCTCTTGATGATGCTCACGTGTTCACCACACTCGCCCACGTCTAACGAACCCTTTGCATCGCCTTTTTATGCCTTGTAGCATCGACAACAACCACACCTGAGCGTGCCCATTGCCTGGACCAACTCCGGTGAGCAATCGCCGCTATTCCCGTGTGCCCCTCGACGAACAGCCACCACCTCGAGCTTCTCCTCATCAAGGAGAGTTCGGTAATGGCCTCCGCCCTCTCCCGCGCTTCCTGATTCGTCGGCAACGCCACCGCCAGAGCGCTCTGCCGCTTGCCACTGTCGCAGCGTCGCCCATCCATGGTCGAACTGCTAGGAACCGTTGGATTTAGATCTAAGTGACGCGATAGAATCTTAAATCGAAAGGGTATGATCATTTCTGTGCCGTGCGATTTAAACAGATCTAACGGCTATAGCTGCGTGATCCCACCGAACCGGTACTGACGAAAAAGAAACAGACGCATGGCACAAGTTTTGTTTTAAAAACAGAAATATTCTATTAGATGTTAGATTTTATAAAATTCATAACTTTAAATCTATATGTCCAAATTTTGCAAACTTTATATCATTGGAATCAGCAAAAAGAATACTTTCCAACCATGCCCTTTGTTTAGTATTTTTCCTCTGGAAAATTAGTTGTTTTTGCAAAAACATGTGTAGACATATTTTGAGTATAAAACTTATTCTAAAAATGTTTTTAGGGTAAAATATTTTGTAAATGGATTGTTTTGAACCTACTGACCATACAAACCAACTTGTAGATTTAAAAGTATATTTTGTGACACTTAGGAATTATTCCTTTGAATAAAAGCATTTGTAGTTAAATAAGAATGTTGTTTATGTTTTAAAAATGCTTTATGAGTAAAACCTTTTGAAAATGGTTTGATTTATACTCCCTGACCCTAAACATCAAGTTTTAGGATTTAAAAATATATTTTATGAACCCTAGTAAATTTTTACTTTGTTAAAAGCATTTCTAGCAAATAAAAATATTGCTTTGATTTAAAAATGGAATATAGGTGAAACCTTTTTGCAAATGGATTAATATTAAATACTTTGACCATAAACACTAACATTTGTGTTTAAAAATATATTTGGCTAACACTACAAAATATTACTTTGATTTAAATCATTTCTAGCAAAACAAAATGATTTAAATGGCCCATTTTCACTAACTTGGCTTCAAATGATTTTGCCACATTTATAAATGACCTTTAGGTGTTTTAAAATGTTTATATCCTATTATAAACCAATTTTCCTAATAAAACAATCTTTTGCATGCTTTCATGCATTGCTTTGTTTTTATTGTTTTATGTGGTGAATGGTTTGAATGCTAGTTTGAAAATATGCTTGCTTGATTGAATTGTAGTGAAATTTGAAGAGTGTGATTGTTGCAAGATCAACGAGTGAACCAATATTCACTACTAAAAAGGCAAGTGACACTATCATCCATGTCCTACTATTTTCATTACACTTAGTAGAATTTTTGTAGTATGCATGATAGGGCTACTATATTACTATGCTATGTTATGTCCTATTAGGATATCCTTTATATCTTCCTTAGTGAAAACACCATAGTTGTAGTATGCTTAGCCCTGCTATAGACTTGGGGTGGAATACCATGTTATGAATATATGAAGTGTTGGAAAAATATATGTTTTATATAATAAAACAAGTACTCAATGAATCACCTGGGTGGAATGTGGATACTCAATTGTGGATAAGGTGGCAACAAAGGGGACCATGTTTATATGGCTATCTTTTTGTATGTGCACTAGAAGAAAACCACCCAGGGACTTAGAGATTGAACAGGTTTCTCGTACAGTGACTTTCGTGTACAGCCACATGCTAAATGGGCTCTGGCTTAGTCAATTACATAGTGGAAGACCCTTGAATTGGCACCTACTCAGGTTAACTGGATTCATGTAGTGGAAATATATCCTTACATAGGTGCCTGGTAGACGTGCTAGCATTATGTATTGGGAGGACTTCTATGGAAAGACTTTGTCACATTCTCGATCTGACGGTACTCTATTTGGTGTGTACTTATCCAGCGGCCACTGGTGGCATCAATACGAGATTGTGTCATGTGGGTAAAGTGTATAACTTCTGCAGAAGATCAAATTCTAAGTACTTAGCCGTGTCCCCGGTTACGGACAACTCTGAGCAACTAAGGCCTGAAGCTATGGAAGATCTCGACATTCCAATTTCTCAAAGTAAAACTTGATGGTGTCAACAAGGGATTAGAAGCAATTGGAGTTTGCCAAGAAGTTCAGAAAGATTGTTAAAAGATCAAAACTATTTTTGAAAAGATAGGATAAAACCATATTGCTTTCTGCAAATGAGCCTAAACCCTACTTAGCCAAATATGCATATATTGATAGGTTCCACTTATTTCTACATAGTAGTGAAACTTCCAATACAATTCAAATGTATTGACCCTTGTGGCTGCAACTTATTATGTTGCAGGTTTGTTTGATGTTAGTGAAGTGTGTTGAATAGGATTACAAGCCTACAACCAACATGAATGCATGTGGCACTTTGAAGATGAAGGACTCCATGCTATATAGTTATTTTTGCTGCATTGTAATGAGATAGCCAAATGAGCTATGTAAGATGTAACGAATTATTTTATTCCTGGTTATAAAGTTGTATTATGACCTTCGTTTCTTGATATTACATCTTAAATTGTGGATGCTAGCTATTGATCCAGGGACTAGCATTGCAATCACAGGGACCTTTAACTTTATAAAGGTCGGGTCTTACAACATAGTAAATAAAAATATTGCTGAGATGCTCATTGTCTGCTTGCCTTGTCATTTTGGTTATGAGATAGCTCCTGTACCATGTGCAAGGGGTACCCCGTTGGCGGTTCTCTATGATACGCATATACTTACTATGACAAGAACTTACAGGTGACTGAAGTTGAGTAGCATGAGGTGTGACCCTCGTATTCAAGGAACTTGAGATTGCCAACTTATACTTTGTCAAGCATATACTCCATAGTTTGTTCACTTTAACCTTAATCACTTCAAGATGCTTATGATAGGGGCAATGAGGGCTGAAAGCTAACAAGTACCATAATTTTTGGAAGCTCTTTTTGAAACTTGAAATCCCTGCTTCCCTTTATGAAGGGCTTTTCTTCCACCATTATATTGAGTCTCCACCTTCTACCTTTAGGCACCATTAAGAGAGCATAGTTTTCATTCTTAGTTCTATGTGCAGTGTCCCAAAACTTATAGATTGATGCATATTATGATATTACTTGTTCTTGTGCTATTTGTATCTAGTCACTCTTATGATCTTTGAATGTGTCCTATGCATCTATTTGCTACTCTATGAGGGACAAGCTGAATGCCACTATGCCATGTTTTATGTATGTGAAACAAACAAACATTTTTCAATGCATGTTATTTATGATCTTTGTTTGTAGCCTTTCATGTTGCATGCATAGTTACTTTGTCTTATTATTAGAACTCCATATTTCATGCACATGTTTAGAGTTCTTTGATCCCAGCTTTTAATGCTTGCAAATGGTTTGATCTTGGTTTTGATGGTGCATGTCACCTCAAAAATTATTCTTTTTATCACTTACCTACTCGAGGACGAGGAGGAGTTAAGCTTGGGGATGCTTGATACGTCGAAAATGTATCTATAATTTTTATGCTCCATGCTTGTTTAGTATCTACTTTGCTTTGCTTTTTCTACACTTTGAGGTGTTTTTATATCTTTTTTGGAACTAACCTATTAACAAGTGGCCATAGTGCCAGTTGCCTGTTTTCTTCTGTTTTTGGTTCCAGAAAGGCAAAAAATCAATATTCTCGGAATTGGACGGGACAAAAGCCAAAGTCAATATTTTACTGTGGGCGACACAAAGCCAGAAGACGAGACAGAGAAGGCTCACCAAGGGGCCACACCCCCTGGTGGAGCGGGTGGGCCCACCCACGCCTGGGGGTGGAGCCGCCCTGGTGGCCCCTGGCTCGCCCCTTCGCCTATAAGAAGACCCCGATGCAGAAACCCTAGGCACCCGATCAAAACTCCATGAAACCGTTTGTAGCCGCCGCCACCATTGTCCCTAGATCGGGAGGGGGGGTCTGAAGTTCTTCCCGACACCCTACCGGAGGGTAGATCATCCCGGAGGCCTTCTGTAAGATCCCAACATTTAGGAACCTAACGAAGGGTAGATTTAGGATTATGTATTGTTGCATGCATCTATTTGTGAAAAGGTGGGTAAAATTTTCGCCAAATAAAATCTTAAGTGATCAATGTTTCTTTCTTACTTTAAGATTAGGTTTAGACTTAAAGGAGGATTGTTATAAACTTTGATGTGATCTTAAAAGAATTATGTGTGTTTTGAAATGGGTTTGAATTTAAAAACTTAAGTGTTTGAATAATAATTTAAATAATTAAGATATAAGATTTGAATCTTAACTTAATTAAGATATAGGTAGTATAACTTAAATCTCAAAACCATAGAAATTATGAAATTCATTTTCATATTATAAAGACATAAACAAGTTACAACAGAATAAAGAATAAGAATATTCTTTATTAATAATAATATAATCTTTATTATAATTGAATAAAATAAAGATTACAAGAATTATAAAAGAAAATTACAAAGGACTAAGAAAATTACATCTACTAACTATCCTATATCTAAAACCTATACTAAATATTCATCTTTATCTTTGAACCTGCAAAACAAAGATTAAACAGAAATAAAACCAGATTAGTGTTAGTATATATTTCTCTCATATATGTCAGTGAGGTGCACTTGACAATCTCATCATTGAAAAATGTTAAAGAGGGGCAAGTTTCACCAAATATGAAAGATGAATGCAAATGACAGCCAAAAAGGGACCAATTCACCAGCCAAGGTAAAAGTAGATTGGTAATAGTAAGTTCAAATTTTCTGAACCTATCCATATGTGCATAGCAGGCACACAGGCTGCACACACACATCATGCAAAAGGGTGAGCTGTCGACTTCACAAGCACAGCCAGATCAAACAAAACCAGAGCACAGCCATGGGGAAGCACCTCAGTGCATCACTACACCACACCACACCACACCACAACACATCCAGGGTGAACAGCAAGTAAACCAAGAACAACAGCCAACCAACCACCCAGATTAACGCAAACATCACCAGGATGGTGACATAAGTTGGGGGATGAATCAGGTGGACAGCAAGGCCAAGCCCAGGAGCTAGGAGGAGCAGGCTAGCTCCAGATCAAGCACATGAGTCCAGCAAAACCAGATCAAGATCATCACCAACTTACTCCACAAATATCAGTTTTTGTGGTGAGTTCCATAAAACCTTCACATGATCTAATCATCTAATTCAGAGATAGCATGTATTGTTTTATAAAACAAACCCTCAGAAAGCACCCAAGTGGGGTGAATCCATCATAGGGATTTCTTTTAAGCTCTAAAGTCAAACCACAAAATACCAAGATCCAATCAGAGCTCAGAGCAACATCCTTGCTATGGTTGTCAAATTATATTCTTCAATTCAATCATACATATACCTATGATCTATTTCTAGGCACATCCCTAAAGGAAGGGTAGCACCTTACAAATCTTTGGGATCCATAGATTGATCAAGCTCACTATCATTTTTTCCAAGCTATGATTCAATAAAGAATAGCTGGTACCACTACCATGACTATCTAGATAAACCAATTAGATAAGATTTGAATCCTTAAGCCTCAGACCAACATCATTGGTCAGAGGGAATTTAGATAAGAGCATCTCTATTTATGTTTCAAAGCCAAGATTGTTTTAAACATAAACTAACCAAATCCATGGTTTAGAATCAAACTTGTGTGCCATACATGATGGTGTCACAAGAACAATCCTTTATGAATCAGGAAAGACAGTAAATCATCATAGATTCAGACAATCAACTAACTAATCATTTTCCTGTTAACACAGGAATCATAACTAGGATATTTCTATGTTACACTTCACTGTTTAAGATCATGATGATCTTAGACCACATGTTAATTCCCAAGCTAACAGCACTAAGACAGTAGCTGTATCCTATCATAATCATGACCATGAATCAAATAAACAGTGGAAAGAAATCAAATCATTGGCTTTACCAAGCATGTTCCCCATACAACCACATCATCTGAATCAGATACAATCCAAGCATCAAATCATCTAGTAAGCCAACAGAAACATCATATATCATTTTAAGCAAAAAACTCAGGCCAATAAGCATTTAGCATGTGTACAGACCATCCAAACATGAATCAATTCATCCAGTACACGAACAAGCACATCATAGGAACCCAAAAGGGATAATCATCCTAATCTGAATCAGACAGTAGCTAGAGAGGACACTGCTAACATCTAGCATCGAATCAGCAAGCACAGAGAGCACCAGGAGAGGGGAAATCAAACTCACCGTAGGTCCTCGCTGAAGGATAGAAGAGGAAGTAGAGGGGCCGACGACCATGGCGGCACGGGGAGCACCCTAGAGGGGGTGCTGCAACCCGCACGGCGCCACGACAACGACCCTGATCACGCCTGGAGGTGCAGAGCTTCACCTCAACGCACAACGACCACGACCGCACTTGAATCCATGCCAAACCCCAAACCCTAGGGTTCGGGACGGCATCGATCCATCGCAGGAGAGCCCTAGGCTCGAATCCAATTGGATATAACGAATGGGCGTCGTCGACAACCCCCAATTGCACCATGGCGGTGGCTAGAATGGCCGACGGCGGTGAGAATCGACGGTGGCGGCATCGCCGGACGCGGGGTCGGGTCAGAGGATGAGAGGATAGGGTCGAGGGAGAGTGAGAGGCAGAGAGAATGGGCTGGGTGGGCCAAAACCCTTCGGGGTGATATTTTGACCCTGCCCTATTAGGCCACCCTGGCCCAATAAGCCCAAAGGGCCAGCCCAAATTGTTTAATAAACGATTTTGATCAATTGGAAAAGACTAAAATACCTCTGATATCAATAAAATTATAGAAAATAAAATAATAGTCCAAAAATTATAAATAAAATATTTTTGGATTCACAATAATCCATTCTGTCCAAATAAAATAAGATATCAAATTTTTATAAGAAATTTGTAATTTAAAAATTCCTTAGGGAATTTTACAAAATTATTGAAAGGTGATAAAATTAATTAAAATTCACTCTCATTATGTATTAATATGGTAGTATTTTAGAAAAATACTAAATAAATATTTAATCACCATTTTAAATGTATAATTGATAATTCCTAAAAGGATTATTAAATCAATAAAAATCAAATAAAAGGGAAATAAAATAAAATAATTCAACATATGTTAAATATTAAAAAAAATTATAAATCCTTTATTACTAAAAAGGGACTTTTGGGGGTAAATGCATATAAAATTAAATAATGCATTACATTACTTGCATAATCATTTTGCTTCTTCAAATATTGTCCTTACCGGGCAATAATGATGTTTTTGTAGAACTAGAAGCTCAAGGTCCAGTGCAAGCATCAGACTTCACTACCTTGCCATCACAAGGCAAGTTCATCACTTGCTCATGTCCTTTGAAGAGTCTTTATCAAAGTATTTGCAAATTGTGTGTTATCATATATGCTATAAAAGAAAGAAAATATTATTTTCACAAATAAAGAAATTATAGATATCATCCTAAGTGGTGATATGATGGAGCAATAGAACTTAGAGTTCTAATTGCAACAATGATGATCAAGTAGGGACTTAATAACCCCTGACATCAGTGATTCTAGCGCCGTATATTACGCGTTATCCATGAGATTTGGAATGGGACTGAGAAGTCAGTTGTATCTTCTTCCTCTCGCATGAAGCCGGATGTGCAGGTCGTGGCTGTTATCCTCGTAGCGTGCATATTAATTGGTAATTCGTAGAGGATATGCAACATATGGGTGGGAACCCTCAACGTCCCACGATAGTTCTGGCATCTAACGGTTTGTACGAACCATCGCCGTAATTCATTATGTGGGCATGGTGTACACCAAGGAGGCATGCGGGGTCGCAAAGGGGGCAGTGATTGGCTTGGACCAACTACTGGGCCCCACATCATGGAATTGTGGACAGGAAAGTACGCCCGGTTGTGCAACAAGGAGTTGATCTCTCATGGGTAAAGTAATGCACCTCTGCAGAGTGTAAGAACTGTAACTTGTTACTCCCTGTTCCGGGAAGGATCTACGAACGCAGCAGGAAAGGATATCCATGAAAGTTCTAGTCAACCTGTGAAGGATGATTGTCATAGTTTTTCAGAATAAAATCATTCTTTGAAGAAAGATTTACAAAAACTGCATAGTGCCAAGGATTTATAATCCAAGGTGGTAGTTAGAGCATCAAACTTCCCACCTTGCATATAATGAGCTTGTTGGGTAACGCTGTTACTCATTCTTTCCTTTGATCCCTTGCTTAGACTCTGAGGATTCCGAAGACGTGCCAATGTATGCAGCCGAATGCCAAGAAGACGTGTTCTACGAGGAACCCGATCTATTCGGAGGAATTGAAGGCGTGGACTACGAGATCCGCTATGGTGTCGATGAGAATGAGTCCACTTAAGGGTCTAGTTCGTAGCAACTAACGGAGCCGAGCAACATGAACTCTATAAAATAAGCTGTTGAGCCCCACTCCTAGTCGGAGTTGTTATTTTTAAATTTCCGCTGAACATCTATATTTTGGTTTGTAAGTTGGATCTTTTGGAAGTCTTGAACTTCCGGTATTGTAATAATAATAATGTGTGTACCTTTGTAATATGGACCCGCAATGTTTCTATTGTACCACTCTGAGGGATGTGATATTTACGGAACGGTGTTCTGTGGATGTCATGTCAACGACTATAGTGTATTACACATGCAGTGGTATGCTAGGTCACCGCACCTTATTCTTCATCATGTTGGCCTCTAGTATGAAGCGTGAGTAGTTCCACCTTGGACTACGGGTCCATGTATTAGCTAGATGGTTGTATATCCTCCTTGTGCTTTCATGTATAGATCTTGTGAGCTCCGTTCATGATCAAGATCAAATTTATTTGTAATCATGCATGTTGTGTTTGCGGGGATCTGATGGATATTGAGATTACTATGTCAGATTTATTAATGGTTTTGTCTATATGATTCTATCATGTCTGTGTTGTTTGTGATCTTGCATGCTCTCCGTTGTTAGTAGCTATATTGGCCAAGTAGTTGCTAGTGACTCCAAGAGGGGGTATTTATGCTCGATAGTGGGTTCATGCCTCTAGTTTGCAAGGGAAGTGACCGAAATCTCTTCGCTTGTAGATGTGTTGTTGCCACTAGGGAGAAAACAACGGTCTCTTGTTCATGGAAAAAGTAGATTGTTTACCTTACACACTTTGCTTAAAGCAGTTGTCTATTGCTTGCAACTTAATACTGGAGGGGGTTCAGATGATAACCTAAAGGTGGACTTCTAGTCATAGATGTAGTTGGATGGCGGTCTGTAGAGGTCCCAACCTGATAAGGTAGAGATCCCTGTGTTTACAATGCTAGTCCCTGGATAAATATCTAGAATCCACAATTTAAGATGTAATATCAAGAAACAAAGGTCATATTACAACTTTATAACGAGGAATAAAATAAACCATTACATCTTACATAGCTCATTTGGCTATCTCATTACAATGCAGCAGAAATATGTATATAGCATGGAGTCCTTCATATTCAAATTGCCACAGGCAATCATGTTGGTTGTAGACTTGTAATCCTATTCAACACACTTCACTAACATCAAACAAACCTGCAACATAATAAGTTACAGCCACAAGGGTCAATACATTTGAATTATATTGGCAAGTGATACTATGGTAGAATAGTGGTATCTATCATCTATATGCATTTGGCTAAGTGGAGCTTAGGCTTGCTTTGCTCAAAATAGATTTTCCTTATCATTTGAAAACACTAAGTTTTTGTTTGTCAAATGACCCAAAGCATCTACCAATAGACATTGGTGATCCTTTAACCCTTGTTCAACCACAAGTTTTTAACTTAGAAATTTGGATGCGGAGATCCTTGATAGCTTCCATGTTTTGATGCTCAAATTGTCCATTGCCGGGGACACGGCTAAGTACTTAGATTTTACTCTCTTGAGAGGTGGTGCACTTTCCCCACAAGACTCGACATGCATCGAGACAAGATCTTTCAAAAGCCTTCCCTTAAATCAAAATGGACGCATTCCCAAACCTATCACACCCTACCACAAACTGTCCATCTGGCTAAGTTATTGCAACCTATATGATCCAGGCATAGCCCATATTGCCATGTGGCTGCACTTGAAGCTTCTCAACATTTGGCATCTCTCTTTGTTCCTGGGTGGCTTTCCACAAGTGAGATACACTAGGGTAGGCCATAAATATGGGGCCCTGTGTAACCACTCAACATAACCCATTCACACCATTCCACCCATGTGATTCACTCGCATAGTTGTTTTATTAAACAAAACACAAGTCAAAGACTTATAAATATTTCATTAGCATGAATATAATCCATCCTTGTTTTCTACTAGATAAGCTAAGAATGATAGTAGTAGGGATCTTAACTTAGGGAAAATTCTACTAAGGCATCATCTACTAGGATTTCCCAAGGCATAGCATACTTAGTAAAAATTCCATGCAAGTCCTACTCAAAATATCACTAATGCATAGTGAAAATAATGGGACAAAAGTATGAAGCACCACTTGCCTTTTTAGTAGAGAATATAGATTCACTCCTTGATCTTGCAATAGTCACACTCTTCAATTTTCACTACAATTAAATCAAGGCACAAAATTCAAACTAGCGATCAAACAATTCATCACATAAAATAATAAAAACAAAGTAATGCATGCAAGAAGGCAAAAGATTGTTTTATTTAGAAAGGTGGTTTCTAATAGGCCATAAACATTTTAAAACACCTATTGGTCATTTATAAAAGTGGGAAAGCCATTTAAAATCAAGTTAGTGAAAATGGTCATTTAAATCATTTTTGTTTTATTAGAAATGATTTTAATCAAAGGAATAATTCCCAATGTTTGCCAAACATATTTTTAAACACAAATGTTAGTGTTTAAGGTCAAAGTGTATAAAACCAATCCATCTACTAAAGGTTTCCCTCAAAAACCATTTTTAAACCAAAGTAACATTTTATTCTACTGAAAATTCCTTTAATCAAAGTAATAATTTTCTAGGGTTAATCAAATACATTTCTAAATCCAAAAGTTAGTGTTTAGGGTCAGAGAGTTTAAACCAACCCATTTTCAAAAGGTTTTACGCAAAAAGAATTTTTAAACCATAATCAACCTTTTTATTTAACTAGAAATGCTTTTATTCAAAGATTTATTCCTTAGTATCACAAAATATACTTTTAAATCCATAAGTTGGTTTTTATGGTCAGTAGGTTCAAAACAAACCATTTGCAAAAGATTTTACCATAAAAACATTTTTAGAATGAATTTTATAACCAAAATAGACCTAATAATGTTTCTGCAAAAACATATAATTTTACAGAAGCAAAACACTAAACAAAGGGCATGGTTGCAAAGGTTTATTTTTGCTGATTCCATTGATATAAAATTTGCAAAATTTGGACATGTAGATTAAAATTTATGAATTTTACAAAATCAAACAATTAATAGACAAGTTTGTGTTTTTAAATCAAAAGCTGGGCCACGTGTCTGTTTCTAACTAGACGATACCATTTCGCGTGGATCGATCGATACTGGCCGTTAGATATAAGTTGCATCGCACGTCATAGGACGCACGATACTGCTTCGCTAGCTGTTCTATCCTATCCGCCAGATCTACATCCAACGATCCAGAGTAGCTTGACCATGGATGGGTGGCGCTGCGACGATGGACGGCGGTGGTGCACTCGGGCAGTGACATTGCCAGCGAAACAGGAAGCGAGAGCGAGAGGGAAGGGGCTCACCAGACTCGCCGTGATGTGTTGCATCTTGGTGTGGTCTTCTTTGACGAAGGGGCGCACGGAGCTGATGACGATTCCTCGTCGGAGTTCACGATGGTGTCGGGCGCTTCTGTTCGTCATTGTTAGCGAGGTTACAAGGCACGCTAAGATAAATGGATGGCGCCGTTAGATGCGTAAGAGAGTCACGAGCACAGGTGCATCAAAGAGAGGTGTAGGGGAGGTCAGGCATTACCGGAGTAGCTCGTCGGAGAGGGGGCAGACAGTGGTGACACTTAGTCCTCGACGTTGTCGAGGCTGCAGGGCACGCGCGGCCAAGTGGAAGCTACTGGCGGATGCGCAATACACTGGCGAGCAGGCTCGGGTGAGTTAGGGGCAGTGGGGGTGGTTGTGCTCGCCGGAATTGGGGCAAAAAAGCTCATCGGGACAGTGGGTTGCAAGCGAGAAATTAGGGCAGCCCGGTGGCTCCGAGGAAACGAGGACTTGAGAGAATGAGAGGGGGACGTGGGCGCTTAAGATGGTGTGGTCACGGCGAGAGATTATCGCGGCATTGATGCGAATTTAAGACGCGGATTCAAAGCAGAAAACAGCAGCGGAGTTTAGGGAAAGAACATGTCGCGTGGAGAATATGATGACACGGCAGTGGGGCTGCGTCGTCAGCGAGAGAGAGGGGGTGCACGTGGGGTCGCCAAGTCAGCGGCTGAGGGGGTCGCTGGGCTAGTTGGGGAGTGGGAGGTGGGCTTCGCTGGGCCAGTTGGGCTAGGTTTTCTGGGTTGGATCTGTTTCATTTTTTCCTTTTCTGTTTCTTTTTCCTTTTTCTATTTTGATTTTTGTTTTCAAATTCATACACCCATTTGAATTCAGATTGTTTATTCAAACTTTTCCAAACTTTCAGCATATTCTAATATTGTTTAACAAAGTATTTTAAAGTTCAATTTTAGAATATTTCCTTGTATTCCCTTGGGCTTTATTATTTATTTAAATAGACATTTGTCTTTATTTTAAATAAGATTTAAATATGGTTCCAATCCATGTTATTTATTCAAATAATTCTTTTATTCTTTTGAATTCAATTAGATAACTTTTAATCCTCTTTGGTAATTTCATTTAATTTTTTCATGATTTATTTAATCATTTATATTAGGAATTTTTGTCTTCATTTAAATAATTTGAATATGGTTTAATCCCATATACTTTTATTTGAATATTATTTACCCCTTTATTTTATTTGGATTATCTTTATTCCATTTGCTTAAGGATTTAATTCAAGATTTAAATTGTCTTCTAAATAATTTTATTGGAGTTTATTATTTAGATTAGGAAAATTGTCTTTATTTAAATAAAATTGGATATTGTTTAATCCTTATGATTTTATTTAAATAAACCTTTTCTCCTTTTATTATTCAAATAACTTTTATTTGTTTATGAATTTTGGTCAAGATTTATTTTGACTTTAAATATTCCTTATTTATTTTCTTTCTTTCTTTATCTTATAAAATCCATATCTTTTTATTTATAGATCCAAAATTGGTGATTCCAATTTATATAATTTTATTTAATATTTGTTTATCTTTTTAAATCTCTTTAGGATTATTTTTCTCACAATTTGGTATGGATTTTAGATAGGAGCTTGATTAGCTTTGATATTTATTTTCTTTACCTTATTAAATTCATAAGTTTTTATCTATGGTTTTAAATTGAATGAAACCAATTTCTATGATCTTATAGTATTTTTGTTTATCATTTTTGATCATTTATAAATGTTTGTTGCTAAATTTTTATATGGATCAAATCCACAGTCTTTGAGAGCTTCGAAATGATTTATTCCATTAGGGTTTTAGAGTTTTGATTTAATTTTTCCTTATGTTTAAATTTCAGGATACATTCATTGATGAATGCATTTCACTTGATTTTGAAATTTGTTGGATTCCTTTTTATTCAAATTTGTTCAAAATGGGTTTTGGTGTTTCCATTTAGATTCAAAAAGTTTCTTTTCACCCTAAATTTCTACAATTATTTATTTTGTTTATTTATTTTTCACATTTCAAAATTTGGAATTTTTTTTGGGATGTGACACAGTCTATGTATATTGTTGTATTACCAAATCGAATCTCATAGGATCTTTTTGTCTAGTGTTGCATTGTTATGCCTTGCTCAGTTCCTGTCAATTGCCCTGCTGTAATTTGTTTACCCTTCATGCCATTTTGTTTATCTAAGGAGAGCACGTCTAGTGAACTATGGACCCGGTCCAATCTTTACCATTGATACATCTTACACTGTTTACTTGTTGCAAACCATCATCACCTTCCACACTTTGTTACAGCAACCAGTGACATTGACAACCTCATTGATCGTTGGGGCAAAGTCGTGAGTTTGTGTTGTGCAGGTTTCCACATTGCTTGAAACACTTGTGTGACGTTTCCTTCCTCCTACGGGTTCGATAACCTCTGTTTTTTACTGAGAAAAGACTTGCTGCTGTGTTGCATCACACCTTGCTCTTGGGGTTTCCTGACAAAGCACACCTACATCAACTAGGCGCACCACCACACTCGGCCATAAAGGTTCTAGAAATCCCCTCCATGGAAAGCATATTATTTGGTATATTTAACTTACAGTGTAAAAGCAACTAAGTAATAGAAAATAATAGAACTTAAAAACAATTTTTTAAAGAAAAAGCACAAGCAAGAATAAATCTTATCGCTATACTGTCCTGCAATAGCGTTAGAAAAGTACTCATAACCCTCAAGTGTAGGGGACAATTGTAGCACATTTCAATGTGATAGTATAGAGTACCAAATGATGAGTGGATTGTATACAGTGTTTTAAGACTGCTTTATGAATATACAATCCCTCATCTCATGCTCCATCTAGAAGATTTTATGTCCATGATGCATTATGGCGGTACCATACCTAGGAGTCGCGGGCACCATCCTGATTCAACACGTGGACTACCAGGCTCGGCCGCACGCTTTCGAGCTAGATTATGTGGATAAATCTGATTTTTTTGCGAATGAGTGAATAAATATGATTGATCGAACATTTCGACAAGATTGGCTTATTAAGTCTGGTATGTGTGTAGTAGCATATGAGTGAAATAGTTTCTGGTTGTGATGTAACATATTCAACTAGTTAATTGCCAAACTGAAAATAATTTCTATTGAGTTTGATAGTTCAAAAAGGCTCAACCACTCGTGATACCTTGTAATATTCCATCCGTCCTGGTGTACACGTATTCTGAGATTTCAACTTTAAAAGTTTTAAGTGGTATAATTTGCATGACATATTTCTAATTTGTGGTTGGGAGAAAGCTATAATCAAAGTCAGATCATATGTGATGTGGACATCCCATCTATTGGTATAACCAATGTACCTACAACTACACAAATACAAGGACCTATCACTCGAGCTCGTGCCAAGCAACTTAACTATCATGTAATTCCGTTTCTTGGAACTATTTCTCATATACATGAGAATATGATGCTTCCTAAATCAGATGTATTTGTTGCTCTTAGGAATGATGGACGAAGCATGGACGAGAGGGATAAGCATTCGAGCATGATCATGCATGGAGATGGCAGCAATCATGTGAGGATTGAAGAGGACGCCAGGAGTAGAGATTTTAGAACTTTAAAGCCGCCATAATGAATATACAAGGCTTGGACGAAATATTCAAGAATATTACTTCATAAATTCGTCCATAGCTTAATTTGGTGCTGCGACACCTTTTATTTTGGGCCAAGCCCATTTAATTTTCGTAGGAATTAAAATAGCCACTTTTTAGTGTCCGTATTTGAGGAGAAAAGGACTTTTAGGGTTGGTTTCGGCCACCACCTCTATGGCTGGACGAAATCCCACTTTTCCTCCTTAAATACTCTCCATAGCCGTCACTTTAGACTCGGATTTTATTTAGACATAAAGTTAGCCATCATAGCAACTTCGCCAAGACTCGAGCGTCATAGAGGCCTATTGTACTTCACACCTCTACAGGATCCCACCTTTTTCAATAAAGCTTTCATCTATATCCATAATATCTTGATTGCAATATTAGTTCTTACATGTTCTCAATTTGAGGTAGGAATTAAGACCCTTGCTGGTCAGGCTTATCGTGCTTCTGCAAGATCGGTAACCTCTAGGAGATTGGCCTAGCGATTGCATTGGCGCTCGTGCTCGCACGTGTAGTCAGATCGTCAAGCCCGAACTCCACCGGAATCGACTATCACCATCTTATCGAAAGATCGAACACCTTTGCCCTATCAAGTGGTATCAGATTTCAGGTTGCTCGGTGAGATTTACTGTTTTTGTAGATTAGATCTGTTTTTACCTATAACCCACGAAAAATCCAAAAACACAATTAAATTTAGATCCATCCCATCACCAATCTACGCCTTGCATTGTATTTTTAGTTTTTGCATTGTTGAATTTGTGTCTGCATCTTCGCGTCGAGTTGCTGGTCTTAGTGTCTCATCCTTAGAGTTTCGAGTTCTAGTCACATTAGTCACCGCCGCCACGCTCGCAGACCTTCGCTATAGCCATATATCCAGCATCATATTCTGTTGTTACCATAAACCCTAAAACTCCGTCACCGCCTTCCTACCGCGACATGGATCCGATCACTTTTCCTATCACGGCACGGGTCCAAGTTGAGTTAGTGTTTCCTAGTTATTTATTTTTACTTTCGTTACTTGTTGTTTCCATGCTGTACGCTAAGTCCGTGTTGAACTAAAGTCCAATCGCAAGTCCGGTCTGGAACCTCCTCCGAAAAAATTCTGGCTACACTAGTTTTTGACCTTTGGGAGCATTTTTCTCCATCGACCGTTATAGTGATATTTTTTGTCGCCTCCATGCTTTCCAGAGCATAATAGAATTTTTTTGACAAAAAATTTCGGGGCTATCCTATTTTTAGACCCCGTAGATCAGTTCTAGACACTCATCATCATAGTAATTTTGGACATCTCGGTTCGCTTTTCAGGGCACCATATCATCATACCATTTCTAGTTGTGCCGCGTCGTGACATTGTTAGTGCTCTAGGCTCACGTCTCTAGTACGGTCTAGCCTAGGACCAGCATGGTACCCTCGTTGAGCATATTTTCAACTTTGCATTGTTGTTTTGATAATTGCTAACCCCTTTGCTATGCCTTCCTAGAGCTCCATAGATTTCTCCACGTACGATGTCTCGACTCCTGGTAATCGCTCGGTTCAATTTCCGGACCCACTGATCCTCGCGGTTGCACATCGCCTTTTTCCTGCTGTTGGTAAGAACTTGTAAGGGCTTCGTATATTGCTTGGCGGATTACGTGTGTTGTCACCAGATTTTTGTACTATAGGCATATATATACCTATTCTTTTAAGGACTAACCATGGCAGATATACCCCTTGAACCGGAGAACATGACAAATGTAGAGATGCATGCTCACTTCACCAAGCTTTTGGTCGGGCGTGCGCAAGATGTTGATTCAAGACTGGAGAGTTTTGACGTCAAGCTCAACGACACAATTGACAAGATAGAAGGACTCGAGAAATCCTTCAACGATAAGCTGGACACCAAGTTTCAAGAAATCCTCAATAGGTTACCGGCACCTACACCTACCGCTGATGCACGCCCTCGGCAGAGGTTACCAAACCAGATGGGTGGCGCATGACGTATCCCACGCACGGATCAAGGTACTTCGGGGTCCTCTGCACGTGCTGCAGCCGCACCACCTCCTGCTCCTGCACCTGTTGTTGACGCTGCTGCACCGCTGGCTGCCGCTGCTACCATGGATGGCGCTTTTGTGGCATATGGTGAAGATGGTGACTATGGGTATGATGATGAGGATGAGTTCGATGAGTATTTCAAACAACCTGCATGCCGCCCTCAGCATTACTACCGCAACGCTCGACCACCGGTACGTAATGATGATCATGTTGCTAAGCTTAAGCTAAATATTTCACCTTTTGAGGATAGATATAATCCTGATGCATATATTATATGGAAATTAGAAGTAGATCAACGTCTTACATGTTTAAGATATCCTAAGAATATGCGTGTTAGTGCTGCTACTTGCGAGTTTACAGATTTTGCTTCACTTTAGTGGTCTGAACATTGTCGCTTAAACCCTACTACTATTCCTAACACTTGGACCACCTTAAAAACTGCTATGCGTGTTCGTTTTGTGCCTCCTACTTATTAGCGTGATTTGCTAAAGAAACTTACACGTTTAGAACAAAGAAGAAATTCTGTAGAAAAGTATTATCAGGAATTGCAAACATGAATGGTTCGGTGTGGTATTATTGAAAATCCCAAACAAATGCTTGCACGTTTCTTTGGTGGGTTAAATAAGGATATTCAAAAATATTAGACTATAAGGAATATACTACCATCACTCGTTTGTTTCATCTTGCTTGCAAATATGAACATGAAGTGTAGGATTGCCAACAACCATGGATGACTAATAATTCTGCAGGTCGCACATCCTCCTGGACATCCCGCCAATCGCGCCTTCTTCTCGTGGTCCTCCACCAGCTCCTACCACATCCAAAGCCACCACGTCTACCTCACGGCCTCCTTCAGCTGTGCCTCCTCCATCATCCAATGCGCCTGCTCGTAGTGCTTCTTCTATGGCTTCCACGGGCAAGACAAAGGATATACAATGCCGCGAGTTATGGGGATATGGTCATATTGAGAGGATGTGCACAACACAACGCCTTATGATGGTGTGTGATGATGGTGAATATGATTCAAAAAGTGACTTTGACGAAGATACATTAGCTCTTATTTCTGCTCGAGATGGAGATAATTTTGATCTGAAGAAGAGACAAAGGCAATGGGAGCGAAAACTACTGATCAATACAAGAGCTTAGTTGCACAACGAGTGTTGAGTGTGCAATTGAGCAAATCTGAGCATGATCAACGCCACAACCTGTTCCAAACACGAGGCGTTGTCAAGGAAAGAGCTATAAGGATCATCATTGATGGAGTGAGTTGTAATAATCTGGCTAGTGTTGACATGGTAGAGAAGCTTGCACTCCCAACAAGACAACACACACATTCCTATTACATCCAATGGTTTGAGAGTTCTCGCAAGATCAAGGTAACAAGAATAGTACGTGTGCATTTTACTATTGAAACATATTCTGATTTTGTTGATTGTGATGTTGTATCTATGCAAGCTTGTTCTTTGTTACTTGGTAGACCATGGCAATTTGATAGAGAATCCGTTCATAATGGTAAAACTAATCACTATTGTCTTATGCATGATGGAAAGAAAATTGGTCTAAAACCTATGACTCCCGAACAGATTTTAAAAGGTGATCTTGCTAGAGCTAGTAGAGCTAAAACCGAGGAGAAACATAAAAGTGAGAATCAGATTGTTGCTGCAGATTTTGTACCACCAAAGAACACTAAATCTGATTCTAAACATGCTACTGAAATTCGTTTGAAGAGTCCATGTATGCTTGCAAATAAAATTGATATTGCTGAACTATATGTAAACAATACTCAATGTTATGCAATTATCTGCAAAGAGATTTTGTTTCATTTGAGGATATGCCTCCTTCTTTGCCACCTTCTGTTGCTAACCTTTTGCAGGAATATGAAGACATTTTATAGCTGAGATGCCACCAGGACTACCTCCTATTAGATGAATTGAGCACCAAATTGATCTCATTCCTGGTGCCACGTTACCCAACCGGGCGCCATATAGAACCAATCCAGAGGAGACAAAGGAGATACAACGCCAAATTCAGGAACTACTCGACAGAGATCATATTCGTGAGTCCCTTAGCCCATGTGCTGTTCCTATTATTTTGGTACCTAAGAAAGATGGTTCTTCGCGCATGTGTACTGATTGTAGAGCTATCAATAATATTACTATTCAATGTCATCATCCTATTCCATGTTTAGATGACATGCTTGATGATTTGAGTGGCTCTACCATGTTTTCTAAAGTTGATTTGCATAGTGGTTACTACCAGATTCGTATGAAATTGGGAGATGAATGGAAAACATCATTTAAAACTAAGTTCGGTTTATATGAGTGGTTAGTGATGTCGTTTGGTTTAACTAATGCACCCAACACTTTCATGAGATTAATGAACGAAGTTTTACGTGCTTTCATTAGACGTTTTGTGGTAGTCTATTTTAATGATATTCTGATTTATAGCAAATCTTTAGAGGATCATTTGGATCATTTACGTGATGATTTCAATGCTTTACGCGATGCATATTTGTTTGGTAATCTTGAGAAGGGCACCTTTTGCACCGATCGAGTTGTGTTTCTTGGCTATGTTGTTACATCACAGGGTATTGAAGTGGATCTAGCCAAGATTGAAGCTATTGAGAATTGGCCGCAGCCCAAGACGATCACACAAGTGAGGAGTTTTCTTGGCCCCGCTGATTTTTATAGGCGCTTTGTCAAAGACTTTGGATCAATTGTCGCGCCGCTGAATGAACTTACCAAGAAAGATGTGCCCTTTGTTTGGGCGATGCACAACAACAAGCCTTCATGATATTGAAAGATAAGTTAACACATGCTCCATTACTCCAACTTTCTGATTTTAATAAGACTTTTGAGCTTAAATATGATGCTAGTGGAATTGGTTTGGGATGTGTGTTATTACAAGAGGGAAAACCTGTTGCATATTTTAGTGAGAAATTGAGTGGGGCTAGTCTGAACTATTCTACTTATGATAAAGAATTATATGCGTTGGTTCGGACATTAGAAACTTGGCAACATTATCTATGGCCTAAAGAATTTTTTATACATTCTAATCATGAATCTTTGAAGCATATTCGTAGTCAAGATAAGTTGAATCGTCGTCATGCAAAGTGAGTTGAATTTACTGAGTCTTTTCCTTATGTTATCAAACACAAAAAGGGTAAAGATAATGTTATTGCTGATGCTTTGTCGCGCTGTTATACTTTGTTATCTCAACTTGACTTCAAAATATTTGGATTGGAAACTATTAAGAAACAATATGTGCATGATGTTGAATTTACAGACGTGTTGCGGAATTGTAGAGATGGTAGAACATGGAACAAATTCGTCTTCAATGATGGATTTGTGTTCTGTGCTAACAAACTATGCATCCCAGATAGTTCCGTTCGTCTTTTGTTGTTACAGAAGGCCCATGGAGGAGGATTGATGGGACACTTTGGTGTCAAGAAAACGGAGGATGTTCTTGCTACACACTTATTTTGGCCAGTTATGCGTCGAGATGTTGAGAGATTCCTGGCAGGCTGCACTACTTGACAAAAAGCTAAGTCTTGCCTTAATCAACATGGTCTATATATGCCTCTTCCTGTTCCTAGTGTTTCTTGGGAGGATATTTTTATGGACTTTGTTTTGGGATTGCCTCGTACACGGAAGGGGAGGGATGACATTTTTGTTATTGTGGATCGGGGTTTTCTAAGATGACACACTTTATTCCTTGTCACAAAACGGATGATGCTGCGCATATTGCTGATTTGTTCTTTCGTGAAATTGTTCGTTTACATGGTGTGCCAAATACTATTGTTTTTGATCATGATATTAAATTTCTTAGTCACTTTTGGAGATGTTTATGGGCTAAGTTGGGGACCAAATTGCTATTTAGTACTACATGTCATCCTCAAACTGATGGACAAACTAAAGTAGTCAATAGAACTTTGTCTACTATGTCGCGGGCTGTTTTAAAGAAGAACTTAAAATTGGGGGAAGAGTGTTTACCTCATATTGAATTTTCTTACAATCGTACGCTGCATTCTACCACAAAGATGTGCCCATTTGAGATTGTGTATGGTTTTATTCCTCGTGCACCTATTGATTTATTGCTATTACCTTTTTCGGTGCAAAATAATTTGGATGCTACACAACATGCTAAAATGATATTAAAATTGCATAAGACTACTAAAGACAACACAGAACACATGAATGCCAAGTACAAACTAGCTGGGGATAGAGGAAGAAAGCATGTTGTGTTTGATGTTGGTGATCTTGTTTGGTTACATTTGCGCAAAGATCGTTGTCCTGATTTGTGCAAGTCTAAGTTAATGCCACGCGATGCTGGTCCTTTAAGGTGTTAGAGAAGATAAATGATAATGCATATAAAATTGAGCTACCTGCAGATTTTGGTACGGTTAGTCCTACATTTAACATTGCAGATTTGAAGCCTTATTTTGGTGAGGGCGAAGAGATTGCGTCGAGGACGACTTCAATTTAAGAAGGGGAGCATGATGTGTACATCCCATCTATTGATACAACCGCTGTACCTATAGCTACACAAATACAAGGACCTATCACTCGAACTCGTGCCAAGCAACTTAACTATTAGATACTTTTGTTTCTTGGAACTATTCCTCATATACATGAGAACATGATGCTGCCTAAATTAGATGTATCTGTTACTCTTAGGAATAATGGACCAAACATGGACGAGAGGGACAAGCATTGGTGCATGATCATGCATGGAGATGGCAGCAAGCATGTGAGGATTGAAGAGAACGCCACGAGTGGAGATTTCAGAACTTTAAAGCCGCCATAATGAAGATACAAGGCTTGGACGAAATATTTAAGAATATTACTTCATAAATTCGTCCATAGCTTAATTTGGTGTTGCGACACCTTTTATTTTGGGCCAGGCCCATGTAATTTTCGCAGGAATTAAAATAGCCACTTTTTAGAGTCCGTATTTGAGGAGAAAAGGACTTTTAGGGTTGGTTTCGGCCACCACCACTATGGATGGCCGAATTCCACCCTTTTCCTTCTTAAATACCCCCCATAGCCGTCACTTTAGACTCGGATTTTGTTTAGACATAAAGTTAGCCATCATAGCAACTTCGCCAAGGCTCGAGCATCGCAGAGGCCTCTTGTACTTTGCACCTCTACATGATCCCACCTTTTTCAATAAAGCTTTCAACTATATTCGCAATATCTTGATTGCAATATTAGTTCTTACTTTTTCTTGATTTGAGGTAGGAATTAAGACCCTCGCTGGTCAGGCTGATCGTGCTTCTGCAAGAACGGTAATCTCTAAAAGATTGTCCTAGCGATTGCATTGGCGCTCGTGCTCGCACGTGTAGTCGGATCATCAAACCCGAACTCCACCTAAATCAACTATCACCATCTTATCGAAAGATCGGACACCTTTGCTCTAATCAATATGTAGGGCGTACGTATGTTATAGGCCTCGGGGTCACAGGACACCGGGTAAAAATGTAATTCTTTGACATATTTCATCCATTTATAGTGTGTGACACCCTCAATTCTAGATAGAAAAATGTGTGACTTAGTAGTGCGACACCAGGTTATTTTTGTTCTAGATCCGCCCCTGTGTAGAAACGAGAATGTCACATAGACTACACCAAATCCCAAGTACATCACTCGGTGCCACTGCACCAAGTTCCAATTGTACATTGAAATTGTAGAACTTGCATTAGAGCCGAGAAGGAAGGTGTACTTTTGCCTTTAGTGGCTATATACTCCTTTCTAGCATCATCAGTGCACATTTCCCTTATTCTAGAAACTTAGAAAGTGCATATCAATTTCCCTCCACTCCACTGGTGCTCACACACTAACCATTGGCCGTGGACTTGCATCGTGTCCATACAATTTTCTGCTTCATGCACTGCATGCCCCCATTTTCTATGATCCTGCCTGCTGATTTTACATGTCTGCGACAAAATCTTTGGCACCATTGCAAGTCGCAGCGTTTCTCTGAGTGGGTTCCCGTGAGCGTGAGTGGTTTGGCTTGTTGTTTAAAGGAACTTGTTATTTCCCAAAACTTGCAGTGCCGCACTGGTTGGTGGGTGTTTTTTATCGGAGACAGTGAAATGCCGGAGGCAAGAATCCTTTTGGCTCCAAAGTGGAATTTGCGTCTGGTGCAAATGCCGTTATTGGGGCCCACGTTTCGGGACGCCAGAGGGAAGCAGCAGGCAGACACTGACTCTCCTGTAGCCTAAAGCAGCCACTGTCTGAAAGTGACGTCCTTGATTAGCTAGCCTCACGGCCACTAACTTGCTGTGTGGACGCCCACACACGCGGACTACAGTAGGTCATGCAGCGACTGCGTGCATGCCGGCCGGGCAGCAGAGATCTGGATGAAAGATCTAGCTAGCTACCTACCTGTGCGTATCGCAACGGGAAAAACATAGGTTTATATGCCATATATAGAGAGAGATACAGTACGCCTGATGGATCTACATACAACTTGCCCTAGTCAATCTCTGCAAAGATCG
The DNA here is from genome assembly GCA_916181665.1 of Avena sativa. Classification (NCBI taxonomy): domain Eukaryota; kingdom Viridiplantae; phylum Streptophyta; class Magnoliopsida; order Poales; family Poaceae; genus Avena; species Avena sativa. Next base: position 296,925,519 of record OV702296.1, read on the forward strand.
GCTCCGCCTGACATGGCTATCCTCAAAGCAATACTTCTCTCGAAACGGAGGCAAAATCTTTGGTGTACATACGATGTTATCTGTCCTCCTGCCTGCTAGCTGCTAGTACTCCTATCTAGCTTCCCTTGCCGTGATCAAATAGACGAAAGGACTATCTACACCTTGTTTGAAACGTCGGAATTTCACCAGGAAACCATGCATGCAAGAATAAGATCTATCGTTGCGTTTGCCAAACAGTGTCAAATTGCAAAGGGGAAAGAGAAGAAGGATGAATCGCATGGAGAGGACGTTGCAGGAGCAATATATGTGGAGGACGCGCAGCGCAGGGAGGAGGGGAGGCATAGTGTAGATTTCTACCTACGGATATACATCGACGACCGATCTATCAATCAGCCGCGGCAGCATGGGGACAGTGGCCATCGGAATCGGCCATTTCGCCGCTGCCGCTGCTGCTGCTGCTGCGTGCGCGGCGTCTGTTCCGCTTTCTCTTGTCGCTATAGGTGAGCAGTGACTGATCTGAGTTTGGTACGTACTACTACGAGCGCATATGGTGGGTGCGCAGCGCAGGGCAAACACTCCGCCTATATAGCCTAGCCTGCTGATGGCGGTAGAGTGTCCCCTAGGCTAGGCTAGGCCAGGCTAGGCTAGTAGCTGCAACTCTCTATCGATGTTATTGGGAAGGGACAATTATTTCTTGCTCTCGTACCCTCCACTGCTGCCCTGGTGTGTACCCTAACCTCTGCCACTCTCTACTGTTTGACCGAGCGTGCATCTATCGCCTTCTCTCTCTCCCCCTTCATGAGCCCACGCACGCACATGGCTGGAAAAAGAATCTGCTGGCCGCTGCACTCCTGCTAATAATGGTCAGACACTGATGGGGATCTGAGCGATGCTAAGAGCGCACAGTAGTTTCAACTTTCCACCGATAGCAACCACACTTAGCCTAGGACAAACCTTTTTTTATCCCTTTACTTACTGCAAGGGCTTGCTCGCGTGATGGGTAGTATAATTCCATTCGGATTGGCAATTGGGAATCGAGTTTATCTTATCCTTCCTTTTCAAACTTAGGTCATACAGGATACTCGAAAGGCTGAGTTGAAAGAGCATTCTTCCTTTCTAGAAATGGGAACTTGCGAACTCGTCATACTACATACCAAGAAGAACTTAGCAACTATCCAAGTAGAATTTGCCTTTGCAGCGAGGGTGGTCTATCTTAATTTTTATAGTATTTTTTATTTAAGAACATTTGATGTTGCGACGCTTTGTATAGAACATTCCATGTTTCAGATCTTGATTTTCAATATTACTACGACACCGTACCGGGTCGACGGTGGTTGATGCAACCTAGTTTAATCATGGAATTTATACTGCGACTTAGATGGCGGATACATCATAGACTATATATAGTTTCTTGATTTCATGTACAACCTTTTCTCTCGGCATGATTGACGCCTCATTAATTTTGGTTGTTTCTAGACCTATGTAATGAAATGGTCTATTTTTCAAATGGCCCTAGAAAAGTGTCGGGTTCCACTATCAGAATGATAATGGAACAACAAACAGAAACTTTTTAGGTTTTAGAGATCTACAAATTCAGAGTTCTCGAAACTAAGAAATGGCCAAAAGGCACCACACATGCTAGTGCCCATAAGGGCAAGGAAAAGTGCAACCGCAATACAACATGGGTAGATCAAACAATGACAGACAAAAGAAACTATTGTGATGGGGCAAAAAAGGCTTCGGACATTAATCTATTTCTTTGAGCAGAACAACAATCTCCATGGCAAGGCCATCAACTTCTAGCTGCATCTTCCTCCGTAGCATGATTGTCTGGATCATTTCCTGCTTTTGGAGCACCTAGGATGGCATGAAGGTGGACTCGAGCATCTCTTCTCCAGTGCATTCCTGTGCAAGATTGCAACGCCACCTCGCAACACATTTCTTCTTCTTTGGGATTTAGACCTGCCCAATAGTTCACAAAGACACATGCATAACAAATTAGATCGACCGGGGAATTGATCAGTTTTTCAAAGCACGATTTCTCAACTTCCATATAGCCCAACAAACAACTGCTAGGGTATCGATTTGAATGTTTCTACTCACATATATGAATTGAGGGAGCCACTAAAAGAATTGGACAATGTCCTAGCTCTGGTGTCTGCACCAATGGATTTGCCAACAACACTCCAAATATATTTAGCAGGAATAGTTTCAACCCCATCACAAAACTGACATTATGTGTTTCCCAGCCAATTTCTTCTTAGCATAATATCTTTGTTATACGTATGGCACTGGTGCCGGATCAACCACAATCATACCTTGATTTTCAAAGAGATTTTGGCTTTTGGCTTTCCACGGATGCTTAAAAGATCTGTCCACACCATTAATAGAGAATTGTTTTCACACCGACTTCACTGTAAATTTGCCTATCTTTGTCCATTTCCACAAATGTTTATCAGTTACATCAATAAGTTCACTAATTCTATCATGTAGCTCTCTGTTATGAGTGTGTAACAACAATATTGGCCATCTTCTTAAATCTAGATTCCAACCTCTTGCAACTATCCCAACAATATTAATATTCAAGATTATCTTTCAGAGCCATTTTTCAAGCCATGCTTCTCCCCATAAATGGGTTCTAAAGCCATTGCCAACATGCATTCTTTTCTCCTGCAAATAAATTTCTATGACCTACAACATACCTCCCTAGCAAGCCGAGTCTCTTGGTTTCCTATTCACATCAAATATTCCCCCTTCACCCAAATACTTGCTTCTCATGAAATCCTGCGAAGGGCCATTGCTAGATCCCAGTTTTCACAACCACTTGCACGTGAAGCTCACATTAAACTTGTATAGGTTTTTGACCCCTAAACCACCTATCTCTTTTATTATTTGCACCACCATATTAGAAGAAAGGTCTGGCTGGTTTGTCCAATTGCTATTGGTTTTGTGCAACATCAACAACATCAAAGACATATGATACACTACCACACTTGAGATGTAAGCAGTCACTCTAATCAGTCTGCTACCTACTAAAAGAGCACCACCTATCCATCTATACATTCTTTTTTAGTTTCACACCAGGAAAGCCATTTCAGTTGTTGAACACCTCCAAGGACAAACATGCATTCCTAGATATTTGATTAGCCAAATCTCTTTCTAGCAAATAAAATACCAGTTTATTCAAAGAGATTTTTATCATCTTTCATGATCATAAACATTTTAGTTTGTTCAAAATTAATCTTTAGGCCTGACATAGATTCAAACATGTACCACACAAGTTTCAAGTTCCTTGCTTGTTCTAGGTTATATTTTACAAAAAAGAATGGTGTCTGATGACTGCAAGTGCACATATATTTTGTAGCTAGTTTCGAAATAAAGATAACGATCCCACAAGAAGCGGGAGTTATGAAGTCTAATAACTCTTGAATTAAATACTGAAATAGTAATGCTAAATAATGTTCTAAGTAATAAGATAAAGGGTCCAAGGTAAAGGGTCCAAGGTAAAGGGTCTAAGGTAAAGATTATTATCATGAACATTCTCACCTATGTATGTGTGGGAGGAACTCCGTAATTGGACGAATAGGTAGCAACCACTGCTCACATCATCCTCATACCCACAACAGACAAGTAATCGACATCAATCGAATTACTGTGCTATTAAGGGACTTTATTCCGTAGGATGTATCCCATGGCATGGATAGTGTTCCGTGAGTTTCCTCGGTTCCCAAGTTGATATGTAAGGAGTGCCAACAACTTTATAGTCACTTTAAGTGCTAACACGCCTCTGTCTTTCAACAAGTAGTTCCCTCCATCAAGTCCCCACAAGAGGCAAATATTGAGAGGTCGAATTCTCCCAACATCAATATGAAGACAATCTAACACATGGTCATAGCGATGAATATCATAATAAACTTTATCTTATTTCAATCTCATGCTAGGGTTTCTCCATCTCCCCAAGAACTAATGATCTACTCAGACATGGAGGCAATCAACATCATGACAAAGACAATGGAATCTATCATAGATGAATATTACTTGTATAAATCCATAACGAGTATGGAAATTACAACAAGATCTAGACAATATGTAGATGGGATGGATAGAGATGGTGGTGATGCAGCGGTTGATGATGAAGATCGATGCCTTAGCCTCCTGAATCTGCGTAGGGTGAAGATGGATCCCCGGTGGATGAGTTACCCCTCCAGATCCCTTCCGGAGGTGAGGTTTTGGCGATTTCTGGTCATTCTATATGTCTCCTCTCTGATCCAGTTGCACGAGGTGAAACTATTTGAGGAGGCGATGGCATCGCCAGCTACACGGTGGGAACTATACGGCCGGAGAAAATATTCTCGTGTATAGTTGGTCGTTAAACCTTCTGTATGCTTTGATCGCCTCGGGTTTTCTTATGGTATTATTGATATTTCTAAAATTAGCGATTTACGTTGGTTTTTACTCCTTTTTGCTCCAATACAACTGGTTCAATAATTGTGTCCATCGTATCCATCATCTGTCCTGATCCAGGTGAAAATAAACATAAAAGATGCGCGCGAACACCTTAAAATACCAAAATCCTACCACTACAATAATATAAAACATGATGCAAATATGCACTTATCAATATCCAGAAATACGCCACTAAACTCAGGCTTGTGACGCATGGCCCATTATGCGCCACAGATGTGGGAGATTTTGGTGGCGCATATAGATATGCGCCACAAAGTTTAATTTAGTGGTGACATATCAGTGGCGCATCTGATATGCGCCACAGAAGGGCCAAACCCATGAGTGACAGATGGGGTTTTTCCTAGTAGTGTCACACGTAGGGTGATGCAACACTAGAAAGGGCTTGTGCTCCTCCGAACACACTCTTCTTAATAGAATTAAATTGCTCCCTTCTTATTTTTGAAATAACATGATTAAATAAACCCTCCTCCTCACCCCCTCATTATCTACTAAATTTAAAACATTGTCTGGAATTGCATTATTTTCCTCCCCGCACACCACACTAGATTTCATATTAAGGCAATGTATGCACATTCCGTGTCTTTCATAGTATCACACTTTCAATGGGAAAGGTACTTACATAAATTCTCATTTCTAAGTCATTATTCATAATATCATAATTCCCAAGAATAGAAAAAAGAATTAGTGGTTATTAAGTTTGTACCTAATAGATATCTTGCAGCAACATTTGTTCTTGCCCTTTCTTCAATCCTCACATGAGAAGGCCCCTAGTTTCTATTTTTGTAATCATTCACATATTTGTAGCATCCCTCTGATATTCTTTTACATCGCTACAAAATACCCCACATGGGCGGCACTTTTTTGCGCGGCGCAAGAGAAAATTTACGTGCAATTTTTTTACCCGGTGGATAAGCATTCTCAGCACCTTTTTAAGATGGTGTCCAGATATCCGCTACGATAGACATGATGGTGGATGATGGTTCTCTATTAATGTAGAACCTGTTGGAAAACCCCAAGAGCAAGGTATGATGAGCACAACAGCAAGTTTTCCTTTAGTTGTGAAACCAAGGTTATTAAACCAGTAGGAAAAAAAATAGCTTCCGAAGGTGTTGCTAGCAACATGGAACCTGCACAACACAACCAAAATACTTTTCCCCAACTTATAGTGAGGTTGTCAAGCTCACTGGTTTTGCTGAAAACAAAGATTTAAATGTATAGTGTGGAAGATAGTAATTGCTTGAAAGTAAATAGTAAACAGTAGATGGTATATCAATGGGAAGGAATGGACCGGGGTCTACAGTTCACTGGAGATGTTTCTCCATAAGATAAATAACATGCTGGGTGAACAAATTACAGTTGGGCAATTGACATATAGAGAATGCATAACAATGCATGTACATGACATTATGACCACTATGAGATTCATTTGGGCATTGCAACATAATACATATACCATAATCTAACTGCATCTATGACTAATAATCTACCTCCGGGATATCATCCGAATAACCCTCGGGTATTAAGTTGCAAGCAACAGATAATTGCATTAAGCAAGGTGTGTAAATTAAATAATACAATTGCCCTTGGACAAAGGATTGTTATTTTCTCCCTAGTAGCAACAACACATCTACAACCTTAGAGGTTTCTGTCACTCCTCCAGATTACTAGAGGCTTGAACCTACTATCGAGCATAAATACTCCTCTTGGAGTCACAAGCAAATACTTGGCCAGAGTAACTACTAGCACGGAGAGCATGCAAGATCACAAATAACATAGAAATGATAAAATCAATAGTCAATCTTGACGTAGTACTCAATATCCATCGGATCCCAACAAACACAACATGTAGGGTTACAAATAGATGATCTTGATTATGATAGGCATCTTACAAGATCTAAACATGATAGCACAAAGAGGGTAAATAACCATCTAGCAACTGCTATGGACCCATAGTCCAAGGATGAACTACTCATGCATCACTCCGGAGGCTGGCATGGTGATGAAGAAGGCCTCTGATACGTCGTAAACGTATCTATAATTTTTGATGCTCCATGCTTGTTTTGTATCGACTTTCTTATGTTTTGTCTATACTTTGAGGTATTTTTATATATTTTCTAGGACTAACCTATTAACAATATTCCGCAGTGCTAGTTGCCTGTTTTCTGCTATTTTTGGTTCTAGAAAAGCCAGAAAATAAATATTCTCGGAATTGGACGGGACAAAAGCCAAAATCAATATTTTACTCGACACGACATGGAGCCCGAAAGAGAGACGAAGGAGGGCACCAGGGTGGCCACACCATACGGTGGCGCGGGCCCACCCTGGCCACGTGGCCACATGGTGTGGGGACCCTGGCCCTCCACCGACCTTGCTCTTTCGCCTACTTATACGGCTTCCTGAGACATAAACCCTAACGCGGGTATTCATCTACGAAAAGTTCCGCAACACCACCGCCACCGAGGGGGAGATTCGGGGGACAAAAGTCTCTATTCTGGCATCGTGTCGGGACGGGGAAGTGCCCCCGGAGCCATCTTCATCGATCTCCACCACCATCTTCATCGTCGTTGCTGATTCCCATGATGAGGAGGGAGTGTTCTTCCTCGAGGCTAAGGGCTCTACCAGTAGCTATGTGTTCATCTCTCTCTATGCATGATCTTGTTGTGGTCATGGGCTTTGTAATCAAGTAGATCTACTCTGCTACTCAAGTGCCTTAACCAATCTTCGGCTATCCCCACGTGTGTGAAGGTGACAGTGTGCACACCGTGTGGCACTTGGGCTAAAGATTACAGAATACTTATCATGAGTATATTTTGAGTTGGATGTCTCTATGAAATTGTGGTGTTTGTTGGAACCATCTAGCGTCAAGGAGACAGTGTGGGGTTATCTAGATGGGGAAAGCGAACTTTAAGGAGTGCTTTTGTAGCCCTACCATGGATTAGAGTTGTCCAATCGGAGAGTAGTTCAGAGTAGCATAATGAAGAGAAGATATTTATATGAGAGTGTCCACTAGTGAAAGTATAATCCCTAGGCCTTGTTTCTAAGCATTGAAACTCCATTCACAACTAGATCTGTTACATGTTTGCTTGCTGCCATCTTTGTTTCAGATTGCCTTTAGTCTTTCCATGCCATCAAAGTCTTTCCTGGCACCGTTATCTTATAATCATCCATATCACTTGTATTTCACTATCTCTTCGCCGAACTAGTGCACCTATACACCTAACAAGTGTATTGGTTGTGTTGGGAACACAAGAGACTTCTTGTATCTTGATTGCAGGGTTGCTTGAGAGGGATATCTTTGACCACTTCCTCCCTGAGTTCGATAAACCTTGGGTAATCCACTTAAGGGAAACTTGCTACTGTTCTACAAATCTCTGCACTTGGAGGCCCAATACTGTCTATAAGAATATAAGCGTGCGTAGACATCAAGCTCTTTTCTAGCGCCGTTGCCGGGGAGGTACGGTAAAAGGTACTCACATCCTCTGGCTACTAAGCTATGTTCTAGTGCTGTTGCTGGTGTGTGAGTGCTCGAAGTTATTTCCTTTAGATTCTGCAATCATATCTTTTTGTTTCTTGTTTTCACTAGTTAGGCTTAACGGAAAACAACAACAAAACTAGATAGCTTTATAGCATTTATCTTGAGTTAGGACATGAAGTGTTTGAAGAGAAAATTAAAAAACCTATGGAACTTTATTTGCATGCTAATAGCAATGTTATTTGTATGAATTCTTTGAACACCATTATTGCTAATGCTATGGAAACATCTAAGCTTGGGGAAGCTAGTTTTTATGAAAATGATCTTTTTAGTTCCCCAGCTTTAGAGGAGAAAATTTGTTATGAAAATACTATACCTCCAATATATGATGATTACAATGATGAATATGATATTTTCAGTCCACCCACTATAGAGGAGAAAATTTGCTATGATGATACTATACCTCCAATATATGATGACTACAATGATGAATATGATATTTTCAGTCCACCTAATATTGAGGAGAAAATTAATTATGATTACAATATGCCTCATATATTTGATGACTATGGTGATGAGAATAATAATGATAGCTGTTTTGTTGAATTTGCTCCCACTACAATTAATAAGAATGACTATGCTTATGTAGAGAGTACTAATTATTTTATGCATGTGTCTCATGATAAGAATGTTTTATGTGATAGTTATATTGTTAATTTTATTCATGTTACTATTGAAAGTTATTATGAGAGAGGGAAACATGGTCTTATGAATCTCAACAATATTAAGTTGCCCCTCTTTATGTTGAAAGTCTTGAAGTTGCACTTGTTTTGCTTTCCTATGCTTGTTGCTTTGTGCTTTCATGACTTGTTTCTTTACAAGATTATTTTTCATAGGAAGTGGGTTAGACTTAAATTTGTTTTATATTTGCTTCTTGATGCTCTCTTTTACTTCAATTCATATTTCTTATGTGAGCATCTTCTCAAACTATCAAGCCTAACTTAAAGGCATTAAAGAAAAGTAATTATTGGGAGATCACCCAAGAGTTTTCTTGAGTCTTGGAAGCGTGGTAGAAAACATACAACGATTTGTGCATCGTCTCAACGAACGTCTCTAGGTGCTAATTGGTTCTAAATTTTGAGACGAACACAAAAGCGTCCTAGGCAGAATGTCCTTACATGACTATTTTGTTGTAGTGTCAAGGGATATGAGATTTCCAACTTATGATTTGTCAAGCATATACTCCATATTTGTTTCACTTTAACATTAATTACTCCAAGACGCTTATGATAGGGGCAATGAGAGTTGAAAGCTAATAAGTACCATAATTTTTGGAAGCTCTTTATGAAACTTGAAATCCATGCTTCCCTTTTGTGAAGGGCCTTTCTTTCCACTTTTATATTGAGTCTCCACCTTCTATCTTTATGCACCAATTAAGAGGGCATAATTGTCATTCTTAGTTCTATGTGCATTGTCCCAAAACTTATTGATTGATTCATATTGTTGATATTCTTCTTCTTGAACTATTTGTACCTAGTCTTATGAACTTTGAAGGTGTCCTATGCATTTATGTTTTGCTACTCCATGAGGGACAAGGTGAATACCACATATGCTATGTTTTCTATATGTGAAACAAACAAATGCCTTTAAATGCATTGTTATTCATGATCTTTGTTTTTATCTTTTTCATGTTGCAACATAGTTACTATGTCTTATTGTTAGAACTACATATTTCATTCTCATGTTTAGAGTACTTTGAACCTAGCTATCAATGCTTTGCAAATGGTTTGATCAAGATTGTGATGGTGCATGTCACATAAAAAATTATTCTTTTTTTACTTACCTACTCGAGGACGAGCAGGAGTTAAGCTTGGGGATGATTGATACGTCGTAAACGTATCTATAATTTTTGATGCTCCATGCTTGTTTTGTATTGACTTTCTTATGTTTTGTCTACACTTTGAGGTATTTTTATACATTTTCTGGGACTAACCTATTAATAAGATGCCGTAGTGCCAGTTGCCTATTTTCTGCTGTTTTTGGTTCCAGAAAAGCCAAAAAATAAATATTCTCGGAATTGGATGGGACAAAATCCAAAGTCAATATTTTACCCGACACGACATAGAGCATGAAGGAGAGACTAAGGAGGGCACCAAGGTGGCCACACCATATGGTGGCACAGGCCCACCCTAGCCGCGCAGCCACATGGTGTGGGCCCCCTGGCCCTCCACCGACCTTGCCCTTTCGCCTACTTATACGTCTCCCTGAGACGTAAACCCTAATGCGGGCATTCATCTATGAAAAGTTCCACAGTGCTGCCGCCACCGAAGGGGAGATTTGGGGGACATACGTCTTTGTTCCGGCACCCTACTGGGACGAGGAATTGCCCCCAGAGCCATCTCCATCGATCTCTGATACGTCGTGAACGTATCTATAAATTTTGATGTTCCATGCTTGTTTAGTATCCACTTTGCTATGTTTTGTCTACACTTTGAGGTATTTTTATATGTTTTCTGGTACTAACCTATTAACAAGATGCAACAGTGCCAGTTGCCTGTTTTCTTTTGTTTTTGGTTCCAGAAAAGGAAGAAAATGAATATTCTCGGAATTGGACGGGACAAAAGCCAAAGTCAATATTTCACTGAGGGGAACACGGAACCACGAAGCAGAGACGGAGGAGGGCCTCGGGGGGCCCACACCCCTGGCCACGCGGCTAGGCCTGGCCCGTGCCTGGGGGTTTGGCCACCCCGGGCACCCCTCAGCCTCCCCTTTCGCCTATATATACGTCTCCCCGAGACGTAAACCCTAACGCGACCAAAAAACCACGAAAAGTTCCGCAGCGCCGCCGCCACCCAAGGGGAGATTCGGGGGACAGAAAGTCTCTGTTCTGGCACCCTGCCGGGACGGGGAAGTGCCCCCGGAGCCATCTCCACCACCATCTCCATCGCCGTTGCTGATTCCCATGATGAGGAGGGAGTAGTTCTCCCTCGAGGCTAAGGGCTCTACCGATAGCTATGTGTTCATCTCTCTCTCTATGCATGACCTTGTTGTGGTCATGAGCTTATTAATCAAGTAGATCTACCTTTCTACTCAAGTGCTTTAATAGATCTCTAGCTCTCCCCACGTGTATGTAAGTGACAATGTGCATACCATGGTGGCACTTAGGCTAGAGGTTACATAAATATTCATCGTGCTTTAATAGATCTATGCTTTTCCCCACGTGTGTGACAGTGATAGCGCGCGCGCGTGTGTGGCACTTAAGCTAGATTACATATATATTCATGAGTTATATTTGGAGTTGGATGTCTTTATGAAATTGTGGTGTTTGTTGGAACCATCTAGCGCTCAAGGTGACAGTGTGGGGTTATCTAGATGGGGAAGGCGAACTTTGAGGTGTGCTTTTATAGGCCTACCGTGGATTAGAGTGTCCAACCGGAGAGTAGTTAAGAGTAGTATCATGAAGAGAAGATATTTATATGAGAGAGTGTTCACTAGTGAAAGTATGATCCCTAGGCCTTGTTTCTAAGCATTGAAACACCATTTGCATCTAGATCTGTTACATGTTTGCTTGCTTCCATCTTTATTTTAGTTTGTCTTTAGTTTCTTCCACGTCAACAACAAGTCAGAAGCTCTTTTCTGGCACCGTTACCACTTGTATTTCACTATCTCTTCGGCGAACTAGTGCACCTATACACCTGACAAATGTATTAGGTGTGTTGGGGACACAAGAGACTTCTTGTATCTTGATCACAGGATTGCTTGAGAGGGAATGCCTTTGACCACTTCCTCCCTGAGTTCGAGAAACCTTGGGTAATCCACTTAAGGGAAACTTGCTGCTGTTCTACAAACCTCTGCACTTGGAGTCCCAACAACTGTCTATAAGAAAATAAGTGCGTAGACATCAAGCTATTTTCTGGCGTTGTTGCAAGGGAGGTTTTGGGCCTTTTACCTTTCCTCCATGTCAAGCTCCATCAAAGCTATTTTTTGGCGCCGTTGTCGGGGAGCTAAGGTTAAAGGTACTCACATCCTCCGGCATGAGTGCTCGAAGTTATTTCCTTTAGATTATGCAGTTTTGTCTTTTTGTTTCTTGTTTTCACTAGTTAGGCTTAATGGAAAACAACAACAAAATTAGAGAGCTTTATAGTATCTAACTGGAGTTAGGACATGAAGTGTTTGAAGAGAAAATTAAAAAACCTATGGAACTTTATTTGCATGATAATAGCAATGTTATTAGTATGAATTCTTTGGACACCATTATTGCTAATGCTATGGAAACGTCTAAGCTTGAGGAAGCTAGTTTTTATGAAAATGATCTTTTTAGTCCCCCAGCTTTGGAAGATAGCTATTATATTGCTTATGATGATACCAAACCTCCAATATATTATGATTATAATGATGATTATGATATTTTCAGTCCACCTACTATTGAGAAGAAAGTTAATTGTGATTACAATCTGCCTCCTATATTTAATGATTATGGTGATGAGAATACTAATGATAGCTATTTTTTGAAATTGCTCCCACTACAATTAATAAGAGTGACTATGCTTATGTGGAGAGTAATAATCATTTTATGCAGGTAGCTCATGATGAGAATGTTTTATGTGATAGTTATATTGTTAATTTTATTCATGTTTCTACTAAAAGTTATTATGAGAGAGGGAAACATGGTCTTATATATCTCAACAATATTAAGTTTCCCCTCTTTATGTTGAAAATCTTGAAGTTGCACTTGTTTTGCTTTCCTATGCTTGTTGCTTTGTGCTTTCATGACTTGTTTCTTTACAAGATTCCTATGCATAGGAAGTGGGTTAGAATTAAATGTGTTTTGGATTTGCTTCTTGATGCTCTCTTTTACTTCAATTCATATTTCTTATGTGAGCATCTTCTCAAACTATCAACCCTAACTTAAAGGCGTTAAAGAAAAATATTTGTTGGGAGATAACCCAAGAGTTTTCTTGAGTCTTGGAAGTTATTACTTCAGTAATGACCTCTCCTTATCCTTTTTGTTTGCTTTTTGTGCCAAGAATGACCTCTAATGAGAGGGAAGTAAGATTTGGGGAGTTGTTGTCCCGAAATAGATTTTTTGGGCTCTACCGTAAACATTCGTGAGGAATATCTGTAAGTCGGATTGAGATGATATTTTGTGAATAAATCCCCTAGTATGTTAGCTAACTTTAGTTAGTTCAACACTTTTTGATTTGAGCAACAAAATGTCTTCAAAAAAATCGGTTTCTACCTGCTAGTTTGTTTTGACAGATTTCTGCCGTTATTTGCATTTGCTTCTTATTGATTCCTTTTTGGGTTCTTTTTGGGAAATTGAACTTTTTGAGGGAATTGCTACAGTAGCTCGTGGTTTTTATGAAAGTTTTGCTATTTTAAAACTAAATCCAAGGGTCTATTATCTTTTGAATACACTAATGTTGCTAATGAAGATTGTGTGATGTTTTGTATGAAGGAAATTTTTCAGGTGTATAGGAAGAATGATGTAATGTGATGAAGAATGAACAAAAGCTCAAGCTTGGGGATGCCACCCCATGTCACCCTAAGAAATATTCAAGAGGTACAAGCGTCAAAGCTTGGGGATACCCAAGGCATCCCCTTCTTCATCAATAAAAATCTAAGGTCTTTCTAGGCACTTCATTTTTATTGCTTCATGCACAGTTGTGTTGTTCTTGGAGCATCTTAGTTTTATTTTTTGGTTTTTCGTTTGCTTAGTTTGCTTGAGTAAGTTGGTTGATCACACCACACTTATTTTGAAGAGAGACACACTCTGTTTTCATTGCCTAGAACACTCTAGTTTTCAGTCTTATTGTTTGTGAGTGTTCACTTTTCTAGCACTACGTTTGGCCTTAGTTTTCTTAGGCTCTCTGCTTAGAACTTTTTAGTTCTTCTAGGTGGATTTGTGATACTTGCTCACTGATCTTTATTGATTATTATCTTTGTGAGTTGTTTCAAGTAAGTTGATTGGTGTTGGAAAAGAGTAGAAAGCTTCATGCTTAAGTGGTACAAGAGAGAGCTTGCTTTGACTATAACTTAGATTTTATCATGTCATGCTAGATGTTGTTTTAACCTTATGCTTAGTGATTATTGTTGTAGCATGACTTGTTCCAAACAATTAGGATTGCTTAATGTGCCTTGAAGGAATCATGCATTGTTTTAGCATACAAAAGCATAGTATTGTGGTATTCTCCTTTGATGCTTTGTTTGGGTTGACTTGGCACATGCTCACACCATGTTATGACTATGAACAAGTCACCATAGCCTCTATGATCATTTAGTCTTTGACTTGTAGTACCACTCTATGCTTTGATTAGTAATGTTTTGTCGCTCTGCATGATTATGGCCATTATTGCTCTCTTAGTTGGTCGCTCCCAGTCTTTTTCTAGCCTCCACTTGTATGAGTAAGCTCTACTCATTCATCCAACTCCCAAGAAACCAAGTTATTCCAAAGTGTCCACTATAAATTCCTATGCATGGTATGTTACACCATTCCAAGTATATTCTTGTTTTCATCTATCTTCCAGTTAAAAAGTCTCTTTGTTATGTGAAAACTTAGTGATTAAAGCTCTCACAAACTTGATGGCACACTTTATTTTTCTTGCCACTAATAAACTTTAACCATTGTGTCATCTATGTTGTATATGCTTGCACTTATACGTTGGAATTAGCAGAACCATGATGTCATGGGGAACGTTTTCAACATTGCACTTGTACTTTGTACACAATTGATATCATGCTCTTTTGTCTATGGATGTCGCCGGTGTGAAATAAAAAGGGAGCTTGTAAGTCCATGGAGTTATGTATTTTGTGTTAGAGAAACGCCTGGGCCGCTAGCCTAAGCCATGCCTAATCATGGTGGAAACTTGCAGCACCACCATAATGAGCAATCTGTGAAGCATCCTCAATATGTGCAAATAGCTAATAAAAAGATCGCTGAGATGCTCATTGTCTGATTGCCTTGTCATTTTGGTTATGGGATAGCTCCTGTACCATGTGCAAGGGGTACCCCGTTGGCGGTTCTCTATGATACACATGTACTTACTATGACAAGAACTTACAGGTGACTAAAGTTGAGTAGCCTTAGGTGCGGCCCTCGTATTCAAGGGACATGAGATTGCCATATACTCCATAGTTTGTTCACTTTAACCTTAATCACTTCAAGATGCTTATGATAGGGGCAATGAGAGCTGAAAGCTAACAAGTACCATAATTTTTGGAAGCTCTTTGTGAGACTTGAAATCTCTGCTTCCCTTTATGAAGGGCCTTTCTTCCACTTTATATTGAGTCTCCACCTTCTATCCTTAGGCACCAATTAAGAGAGCATAGTTGTCATTCTTAGTTCTATGTGCGTTGTCCCAAAACTTATTGATTGATTCATAATGTTGATATTGCTTGTTCTTGAACTATTTGTATCTAGTCACCCTTATGAACTTTGAAGGTGTCCTATGCATCTATTTGCTACTCTATGAGGGACAAGCTTAATGCCACCCTGCTATGTTTTCTATATGTGAAACAAACAAACGTCTTTCAAATGCATTGTTATTCATGAACTTTTGTTTGTACCTTTTCATGTTGCAACATAGTTACTATGTCTTATTGTTAGAACTTCTTCTTTCATGCTCATGTTTAGAGTTCTTTGATCCCAGATTGCAATGCTTGCAAATGGTTTCATCTTGATTGTGATGGTGCATGTCACCTCAAAAATTATTGTTTTTATCACTTACCTACTCGAGGACGAGCAGGAGTTAAGCTTGGGGATGCTTGATATGTCGTAAACGTATCTATAATTTTTGATGTTCCATGCATGTTTAGTATCCACTTTGCTATGTTTTGTCTACACTTTGAGGTGTTTTTCTATGTTTTCTGGTACTAACCTATTAACAAGATGCCATAGTGCCAGTTTCATGTTTTCTTCTGTTTTTGGTTCCAGAAAAGGTAGAAAATGAATATTCTCGGAATTGGACGGGACAAAAGCCAAAGTCAAAATTTCATCAAGGGGAACACAGAACCATGAAGCAGAGACGGAGGAGGGCCTCGGGGGGACTGTCTATAATAATAGAAGCGTGCGTAGACATCAGCCACCGGGATGATCTCCCCTCTCCGGCAGGGTGCCGGGAACAGCTTTGGATCCCTCCCGATCTAGGGACGATGGTGGCGGTGGCTACAGACTTTTTCGTGGAATTCTGATCGGGTACTTAGGGTTTTCTCCTCGGGGTGGGGGTATATATAAGCGAAGGGGCAAGGTCGGGGGAGGTCCAGGGGGCCACACCATAGGGCGGTGCCCCTAGCCGCGCCTGGGCCAGGTGTGGCCGCCCTAAGGTGCGCCTCCCTCTGGCCTTTTACTCTGTGTTCGCCTCTAAAAAATAGGAAGTTCGGCTTTTGCTTCGTCCAATTCTGAGAATATTTCTTTACTAGCTTTTCTGAAACCAAAAATAGTAGAAAACAGGAACTAGCGCGCTAATTTTTTTTAAATAATACATTTTTTAATTGAATTTCATAAATAATACACAAAACGGGTAAATTGCAAATTTGTTGGTCGATCGGCCGTTCAACAGACGACACACTGCCTTCGTCCGTTGAACGGACGACACACTGCCTTCGTCCGTTGAACGGACGACACACTGCCTTCGTCCGTTCAACGGACGACACACCCTGGGTTCATCCTCCTGTAAAACCATTTTATGAGCTGCCCTTTTGTTTGTAAAACAAGCCATAAACTGAAGCTTCTGATATCGCTCGGCAGTAAACCGCACCACCTCTTACAGAGAGAGCAGAGAATTAAACCAAGCTGCACTGCACGGGTACTAATTCAGTACCCAGTAGTAAGTTCAGAGCAAAACTAGTACTAGTAGTACTGGGTACGAAAAAGGGATTTTCACTTGATCTGACACCGGAGCAGGCCGCGGAGTACCAAAATTGCGCTGCTGCCGCCCGCCGTGCTGCTGCCACTAAACTGACTCGAGAGCAGCAGAGGTGGACTGACTCGCGAGGCGCTACAGGGATGCTCCAGGGCAGGATGATGCTCGCCTCGAATCGGTGGTGGCGTGTCGTCCGTTGGACGGACGAAGGCACTGTGTCGTCCGTTGAACGGATGAAGGAAGTGTGTCGTCTTTTGAACGGCCGACCGACCAACAAATTTGTAATTTGTCTGTTTTGTGTATTATTTATGTAATTCAATAAAAAATGTATTTTTTTAAAAAGCACTGTGGCATCTTGTTAATAGGTTAGTTCCAGAAATGTATAAAAATGCCTCAAAGTGTAGACAAAACATAAGATAGTTGGTACAAAACAATCACGGAGCATCAAAAATTATAGATACGTTTACGACGTATCAAGCATCCCTAAGCTTAACTCCTGCTCGTCCTCGAGTAGGTAAGTGATAAAAATAATAATTTTTGAGGTGACATGCAGCATCACAATCTTGATCAAGGTATTGGAAAACATTGATAGCTGGATCAACGTACTCTAACATAAGCATGCAAGACATATTTCTAACAATAAGACAAAGAAACTATGTTGCAACATGAAAGGCAACACAAACAAAAGATCATGAATAATGCTTTGAAAGACGTTTGTTTGTTTCACATATAGAAAACATAGCAAGAGTGATATTCAGCTTGTCCTTCATGTAATAGCAAAACATAAATGCATAGGACTCCTTCAAAGTTCATAAGGGTGACTAGATACAAATAATTTAAGAACAAGCAATACCATGTTATGAATCAATCAATAAGTTTTGGGGAAATGCACATTGAACTAAGAATGAAAACTATGCTCTGTTAATTGGTTCATAAAGATAGAAGATGGAGACTCAAAAAAGTAAAAAAAAGGCCATTCGCAGAGGGAAGTAGTGATTAAATGGTTTTATAAAGCTTCCATAAATTATGGTACTTATTAGCTTTGAGCTCTCGTTGCCCCTATCATAAGCATCTTGAAGTGATTAAGGTTGAAGTGAGTGTAAATATGAGTATATGCTTGACAAATCACAAGTTGAGAATCTCATGCCCCTTGCGTACAAGTACCGAACCTCATGCTACTCAACTTTGGTCATAAGCAAGTTCTTGTCATTGTAAGTATATGTGTATCATAAAGAACCGCTAATGGGGTACCCCTTGCCCCATGACACAGGAGCTATCCCATATCAAAATGACAAGGAAATAGACAGTGAGCATCTCAGCGATCTTTTTATTTGCTATTTGCATAGGTTTTTATTGAGGATGCTTCATAGAATGTCACTATGGTTTCGTTGTAAGTTTCCACCATGATTATGCATGGATTAGACTAGCCGCCCATGCGTTTCTCTAACACATATACATACTCCATGAACTTACAAGCTCCCATTTTATTTCACACCGCCGGGATCCATAAACAAAAGAACATGATATCAACTAAATAGAATAAGTGCAATGTTGAAAGCATTCCCCATGACAGCATGGTTCTGCTAATTCCCAACTTATAACTTGCAAGCACATAAGCATCATAAGATAGTCACAATGGTTCAAATTTATTAAGTGCAAGAAATAAAATGTGCCTTCAAGTTTGTGAGAGATTTAATCACTAAGTTTTCACATAACAAAGAGACTTTTAACTAGAAGATAGATGAAAACAAGAATATACTTGGAATGGTATAACACACCATGCATAGGAGTTTATAGTGGACTCTTTGGAATAACTTGGTTTCTTGGGAGTTGGATGCACGAGTAGAGCTCATACTCAGTACAGGTGGAGGTTGGCAAAGACTGGGAGCGACCAACTAAGAGAGCAATAATGGCCATAATCATGCAGAGCGACAAAGCATTATTAATCAAAGCATAAAGTGATATCACAAGTCAAAAACTAAATGATCATCTAGGGTGACTGGTTCATAATCATAACATGGTGTAAGCATGTGCCAATTCAACTGTAACATCCCAGCATTTAGGAACCAACGAAGGGTAGATTTAGGAATCTGTGAAATTGCATGCATTCATCTATAAAAATGTGGGTAAAATTTTCGCCAAATAAAAACCTAAAGTGATCAAAGTTTCTTTCATGCTTTGAGATTAGGTATAGTCTTGAAGGATGATTGTTATAGACTTTGATATGATCTTTGTGGATTAGTATGTTTTTGGAAATGAAATTTGAATTTAAATTTGAATGTTGGATTTATAATGTAGAAGGATTTAGAATTAGGTTTGAGTAATTTGATTTAATCAAGAGTTAACAATTAATAACTCAAACTTTAAATGAAATAAATTAATAAATAAAATGAATATTAACTTATTCAATAAATGAGTTACAAAATGTAACTTATTGGAGTCTTTACAATAGTACATGAAACAAAAGAAGAATCTTTATTTATTGAATAATAGTACAATATTTATTACAAAATAATAAAAATAAAATTACAAAATAATAAAAGAAATATTACAAGTGACTATTCTATAAAGAAAAGGAAACCTAAACTAAAGTCTTGATCTTCAAGTCTGGTACCTGCAAAATAAACATAAACTAAAAAGAAAGAAAGTTAAGGATTAAAATTATTTTACTCTCAGACTTGACAGTGAGTTGCACTGTTCAAGGTTCATCATTGAGTAAATCTTTTAATGGGAAAGTTTCACCAATATGAAAGAATATATCTTTCATAATTTCAAGCCACAAGCCAAATAAACAGCAAGGAGGGGCAAGTTTCACCAGCCAAGTAAAATGTAACTAGATAAAAGTAACTTCATAATCAGAGCATATCCACAAGGTGTGCAGCAGGCACACAGGCAACACACACACCAAATTGCATGGTGTGTGTTGTCAGCACCACAACAACAGCTCCACACACGCAAAACTATCAGCACAACCGTGGGAGGCATCCCCACACCATTTCCTTGTTCATACACACCAAGGACAGCAGCCCAGCAGCTAAACCAAATCAAAGCCAAACAAGATCACACCAATCACAACCTTGATCATCTCACCAAGATGGTGACATAAGGAGGGGGTAGATCAGGTGGATAGCAAGGATAAGATCAAGCCACTAGGACCAGGAGGTGGAGAGCTAGATCAAGGACAAGTCCAAGGACTGGAAATACCAGGAGGAGCACCAGATCAAGCTAGCCACAAGATTCACCACTTGCAACCCCAACAACACACAAGTGTGGTGAGTATCATAAAGCACCCATATATTCTGTTCATCTTAGTCCAACAGAAAAGCATGTGATGTTTTACAAGTTAAACCTCTCAGTGATCACCCAAGTGGGGTGAACCTATCATAGAGGAAGTTTGAAATATAAAGGCCAGTAGTAAGCTCTACCAAATCCACTAGGACCTCAGACCAGCACCATAGTTCCTGGTAATCATAAACAACTCATATATTCCAAAATGTTCTCAAATAGCCTATAAAATTTGGGCACATCTCATGATGGAGTAGCACCTCAGATTTTATAAACTATGTGCACCAACATTAAGCTACAAGCAAACCAATCATTTTAGCCCACTAGGATCCAAGGTTCAGTGAACAACCTTGATACTTAAGCATATCTATAAGGGACAGTAGGATACGAATTTAATTCCTAAGCCTTAGACCAGCATCATAGGCATTGATCTTTTAAAGAAAGAAGCTTACAATTTATTTTAACAGACATCCAATCTTAAGCAATGCTAAGTAAAAGCCCAGTTGTAGAATCACTACTTGTGTGCCATCCTAGGATGGTGTCATAAGAACCAATTCTAAAACAATCCAACAATCATTGAGCTTTCATAAATAAACCAATAAATTAATAACTATCATCTTCCTGGAAGGAATAATCAGGAATCTGGATCAGGTTTACATGTGTGCAAAGTGTTACTATAAGAAACTAAGTAACTTCCATCTGCACATCTCCACTGACAGTGCTACTATCAGTACTGGAGTACTAACAATAGAGAAACTCACTAAGCCTCAACTTAACTAACCAGGTTTCACAGTTAAATCATCATCTTAACGAAGCTTTGTCACCAGTTATAGGCAACACTACTAAATCACCAGCAACAGTTCAAGAATATCATCAGGTAATCAAATCATGACAGAAAGCACTGAAGTGCAGTGAGCACAATCTTGACTAGTCATCACTACCAAATCAAACCATCATCTTACAAGCACAAACAGGGATGAATCCTAGAACCAGGAAAGAACCCTAGAATAGAGATGAACCCTAATGAGGGATGGCCACTAGTTACACACATATGAACTCAGAGGAGGTAGAGGCACGGGTGATAACCCAAGGAACAACTCACCTATGGTCCTCGCTGAAGAATAGAAGAGGAAACAAAGGAGGCCTACGAACATGGCGGCATGGGGAGCACCCCCAAGGGGGCGCTGCGACCCACACCACACCGAGGCGGCGACCACAGCCTCACCTGAAGGCGAGGAGCACCACCACAGCATGCGGCAGCAATGGCGGCGACAGTACCCGCATCACCCCAAACCCTAGCGTTCGGGATGAGGCTAGTCTGGCCACGGAAAAGCTCCAAAGCCAAATCGAATTGGACAGGAGGGTAGCGCATGGTCGACAACTGTAACATCCCAAAAATCATGGTTATAAAGTTTGCATATCATTCATGCATTCATAAGCATTTGGATTATTTTCAAATAAGATTTCCAAACAGAAGCCAACTATTGCCTATTATTTTATGTAGGAAAGGCAATGGCTTTATTACCACTTTTAAATTATGAGAATACTTTGTTTCAACCAGAAAGGTTTGAATGATGATTTCAAAGCTTGCCCAAATTTTCAAAACAAGAATCTAAATTAAAACCAATTTCAATGCCTAATATAAATAAATAATTAAGGCATGGTTTCAATTCTGTTTTTCAATGGGCAAATGTATTTGTGAGCAAACAACAGTGTTTAGTACACAAATATGTGCTTAAGTCACTTTATAAAAATCCATAAGAAGTTTGAATTCAAACTCATTTGAATAGCATTTGAAAATGATTTCAGAAAATCAAATCAGAAATAGAAAAGGAATTAGAAAGTAAGAAAAGGAATCAGAAACGGCGGTGTCGCCATCGCCGTTTCCTCCAAAAATGCCGCGTTGATTCCTCGCTTAATTCCCATTGATTCAGCGCGTAATTGCCGCCCTCGCTTTGGCTACATAATCACCTCGCCACCCCGCATCTTTCCCCTCACTCACCACTGCCTAAGCGCCACCAGGCTGTTCGTATTGGAGCTCACACCGCCGCGGTACCGAGCGTCTCCGACGACTGATTCCGGTGAGCCCTGACCACCCCTTTGCTTCTAGTTCAAACAAGCGTGACCCTCGTGTCCTTGTGCATCTTCTGACACCTCTAGTTTGCCTGCTCGTGACCCAGGTCGCCGTCCCCGTCCACCTCTGCAAACGACCGAGCCGCCGCCCAACTCCGTCGAGCAATCTAGGTAAAACCCGAGCGCCCCTTGCCTTCTCCCTGACCTTATCGTGTTCGCCTGATCCTTGTGCATGCACTGATGCTCTTGGCTTGTGCTAGGGTAATCTAGAACGTTGACAACATCGCCGTCTGCACGAACCCGACGCCGCCCGCAACTCCGACGAGCGCTAGCCTCTGCTACAGCCCGCCCCTGTCCATGCCGGCACCACGTTGAGATTCCTTGTGTTCTTGCGAGCCTGGTAAGCTACACCACAACCCCCAGCCCCTCCTGTATTCGCCGGACCGTCGCCGCCAGTAGCGCCGCCGAAGCTAGAACCTTGCGCGCCGCCAGTTCTTGGCCAAGCCAGCGTAGGCCGTTAGATCTAGATCCTGCGTGCTAGATTAGATCACTTAACGAAGGGGTATGTTTAGATCTGGTCCGTGCGATTTTATTTAAATCCTGTGGCTCTTGTTGATCGATCCGTGCGAAACGGTATCAGCCAATAGAAACATTCCACGTGGCCTAGCCTGTCTGTTTAAAATTCCAGAAATGATTTTTGAATGTTTAAACTTGTAAAATTCATAACTTTTGTTCTGCTTATCCAAAAAATACAAATAATATATCATTGGAATCACAAACATAAATCCTTCACATCTGTAGGCTTGGTTTTGTGATTTGCTTCTGTTAAAATAGAATTTTATGTAGATACATTTGTAGGCCTATTTTGTGTATAAAAATTATTTGGAAAATGTTTTAAATGCCTAATTAAGTTTAATTGATGTATAAATGTTTAGTTTATTGTTTAGTACTGTTTTAATTATCTTATTAGTTTATAAAAATCATCACATGGCATTTGCATGCATTCATATATTTTTGCTTGATTATTTGAAATATGAATTTGGTGCTATCATTTTATGTGTAGATTTTGGTGCTAGTGGTGATTGTGACTGTGAGGATTGTTGTTACTCCCCCAACTAGCAAGGCAAGTGATGCTTCATATTTTATTCCCAATATTTTGACTATGCATTAGTGGAATTTTGTATAGAGCTTGCATGAAATTTTTTGCTAAGTATCTATATGCTATGCTTGGGAAATCCTAGTAGTAGTAGAATTGTTAGAATTTTCTCTAAGTTAAGATACTTGCTATTGCCATGCTTAGCCTAGCTAGTAGTAACCAAGGGTGGATTATATACATGCTAGGGAAAATATTGCTAAGTCTTTGGACTTGTGTTTTTGCTTAATAAAAACAACTAAGTGAATGAATCACCTGGGTGGAATGGTATGTTTGGGTTATGTTGAGTGGTTACACAAGACCCATATCTATGGTTTACCTTGTGTATCACACTTGTGTAAAGCCACCTAGGAACAAAGGGATTTGATATGCCATATGTTTAGAAGCTTCTAGTGCAACCACATGGCATATGGGCTCTGCCTTGATCATATAGGTTGCAATAACTTAGTCATTTGGACAGTTGGTGGTAGGGTGATAGGTTGGAACGCGTCCATTTGGTCTAAGGGAAGGCTTCTGAAAGGTCTTGTCTTGATGAATGTCAAGTCTTGTGGGGAAAGTGCACCACCTCTCAAGAAGGAAGAATCTAAGTACTTAGTCGTGTTCCCGGAAAAGGACAATTTGAGCATCAAGACATGGAAGCTATCAAGAATCTCCTCATACCAATTTCTAAGTTAAAAACTTGTGGTTGAACAAGGGTTAAGGTTCACCAATGTCTATTGGTGGTTCCTTGGGAGTTTTTGTCAAACAAAAACTTAGTGTTTTCAACTGATAGGTAAAACCTATTTTGAGCAAAGCAAGCCTAAGCTACACTTAGCCAAATTCATGTAGAAGTTAGAAACTATTATTATACTAAGGTATCACTTGCCAATACTATTCCAATGTATTGACCCACTGTGGCTGTAACTTGTGATGTTGCAGGTTACTCTGATGAGGATTAGGGTTATGAGTCTACACTCAACATGCTTGCATGTGGCACATGAAGATGAAGACTTTTATTTATATTGTTAACTTAAACTCTTGTACTAGCCTATGGCTATGGAGTTGTAAAAGACTATGTTATCTCTGGAATGATGATGTAATAATGACCTTTGTTTCTGTGTACTTCATCTTAAACTGCGGATGCTAGCATTGATCCAGTGACTAGCATTACAATCACAGGGACCTTTACCTTTACAAAGGTGGGATCTTATAGATGGTATCCGAGCATTGTGTTGCCTGTAGGATTATGACACTAGGATTGGATTAGACTAAGAAACCACTAAGGAAAATGTCAACACTTTGAAAAAATTCCACACTTGTCTTTTTCTTCTCGTAAACTTTTCTAATCTTCTTTCTCATCTCTATTTGTAGATGAACTCCATCAACGAAGTCGTCAGGAAGGGACCACTCATGACCATGACTTTGGAGTGTGAGACTGAATTTCCCAAGGCACTCAAGAACCTTATGGTTACCATGGGGATACATGGTGCAACTATGTACAAGGGATTCCTGTGATGGATGAAGGAGAAGAGTATTGGTAGGTGCAACTTCACTTGTACAAAAACAAGGAACACAACCACAAGGAGTCAGGATTTTGCATGGTCACCAACTCCGAAATGCACACAACATTCTTTGACTCTGCAAGAACTGCAGCTTGGAATGCCATCAAGGAGCTTGGTGATAGACTCAAGTGCAGAATGCTCAACACCCAAAATGACCTTAGAGAAGAAAAGAAACATACCCAAGAATTAGACTACCAACCAACAACTAAGGGGAGACATCATAGACTTAATATGGGAGTCTTGTGAACAAGATAGACAGGTGGCCACTAAGGATGCCCTGATAGCTATTTTGTCTAGTGAATGGGAATTGTAACGTATTTCGTTAGTTGGACCACCACACTTATCGTTTTAACTTCCAAAAATTTGTTTAAGTTATGTTGAACCTTTGATGTTTGTAATGGATTTGTGTATGCCATGACTCTATGTTATTTTGATGCTTGGATATTGTGATTGCTCTATGTGTTGTATTGTGCATGTTAAGCATCTATGGGTATCTCATTCTTATCCTTATTAAAACCACGGATGCCTCCTTGATGTGCCAACCCCAACCAAAAGAACAACAACGTCACTCCCGAGATGCAATAGTTGATGACAGTGCAAGCTCAACTGATGCAGATGATGAGAACATTCATGCAGAACCAGAACCAGAATAACAACAATAATAACAACAACAACAAGCAGAACAATCCGCCAGGATTTGATATGCTCACCAGATTTCTAAGACTAAGGCCTGCAAAGTTCTCGGGAACCACTGATCCAATGGTAGCCAGTGACTGGTTACGTTCAGTGAACAAGGACTTAGTGACTGTTGGCTGCACCTACAAAGAAAAGGTCAGGTTCGCAGCACATCTGCTTGAAGGGCCAGCAACAACCTGGTGGGACAACTTTCAGATCACCACTCCCATTGAGGATGTGACTTGGGCTATTTTTGAGGATGGATTCCGTACAGCTCACATCTCATCCGGAGTGATGAATTTGAAGAAAAAGGAGTTCCATAATCTGAAGCAGCATCACCACAGTGTGGCTGAGTACATTGAGGAATTCAACAATCTGGCGTATTATGCACCGGATGAAGTTGATACTGATGCAAAGAGGAAGGAGAAATTCCTTGAAGGACCGAATGATGAGTTGAACCTGCAGTTGTCAGTTGCCTATGTTCCAACCTACCAATCACTTTGTGACAAGGCTACCATCTTGGAAAACAAGATGAAACAGGTTGAGAGTAGAAAGAGGAAGCATAACTTTGATAAGCACAATTCAGGATCGTCTCACAAGCATTCCCATCATCATGATAGTGGGAGTTCTGGGTCCCACAAACATGGAAAGTACAACAACCACCACAACCACAACCGTCATCATGACAACAAGCATCACCGCAGTCATGATAATGACAAGTATAAGAACCACAAGGGTGGTCACAAGAGCCACCATAGTGGAGGTGGAAGTGGAAGTGGAAGTCAGCCTGTAAAGAAGGATCTCAGTCAGGTTGAATGTTTCAAGTGTAAGAAGATGGGGCACTATGCTAATGAGTGCCCAGAAAAGAAAGTTGAAGGTGCCAACAAGCCCAATCCCTTCCAAAAGGGACAAGTGAACCACATCAACATGGAAGAAATATATGAGGAATCTGATGTTGTGGCTGGTAAGTTCAAACTAAATTCTGTTCTAGCACTTGTTCTTTTTGATACTGGCGCATCGCATTCATTCATATCAAGAGCATCTGTTGATAAAAATGGACTTCCAGTTGAATCTATTGGGTGTCCTATAAAAGTAAGTTCTCCTGGTGGAGAAATGATAGTGAACTCAGGATGTCATGATTCAGGCCGGGCAAAAAAAAACCGAAACCGAAGACCAAACCCGAAAAAACCGAGACCGAAACCAAAAAACCCGGAAATTCGGTCTTCGGTCATGTGTTTGGTCCTACAATCTGGAAGACCGAATTACGATCGGTCTGTTCGGTTAGCATTGTCAGGAGACCAAAATAACCAAATGGACCGAAACTCCTAGACCCCAAAGGCCTAAAGCTCATGCAAGCACGAACTAGCCCAGATAGACATAGCTAATTAATTGTTTTCCGGCCCATTCATGTCTCCCTGGTCATGAAAATGCACGCGTAGGCAACCAGGCACAGGAGCACGACCTCACGCGGCCACGAACACGCGCCTGCATCATTGATCCCCGCATGCCGTAGTCAACCAGGCGCCTCCAGCCAAGCCGCCATGCCTCCACGGCTCCCCGTCGCCGCCCATCCAGATGTCTCCCCGCCATCGCCATCTAGATCCCCGCCATCCACGTATCCCCGCCGCCACCCATCCATATCCCTGCCCATCGACGTCTCACCATCACTGCCCATCCAAATCTCCGCCACCACAGCGCCACCCTCCCCCGCCTTGTGATCTAGTAGCTGCCGGCCGCTGGCTATCGACTCGCGAACACGACCGACACAAGGTGAATCAAGGCAACGACCAACCTATAAAAGGAAACTTCGGTCAGTTTGGTCATGACCGAAGACCGGACCGAAAAGACCGAAGACCGAATACGGAAAAACCGGAAAGACCGAATTTATTTCGGGTATCATTTCTGGATGACCGAAATAGTGAAAGACCGAAAAAAACGGACCGAGCAAACCGAAAAGACCGAACGCCCACCCATAGTCATGATCTAGTGATAGAATTCAGGAAGCATAAGTTTCCAGTTAGTTTGATAATCCTAAACTCCTAGGGATTAGATGTTATTTTGGGAATGGATTGGATGACCAAGTATGAAGGAGTACTAGATTGTGCTAATCGTACTGTCACACTCACAACCCCGAATAATAAAAGGATTAGATTCAAGTCTAACTTTTAATCAAAAGGAAGTAAGCTAAATTCTCTTAAGGAGGTTAGCATAGACAGTGTGCTAATTGTGAGAGAATATTCGGATGTGTTTCCGGAGGAGTTGCCGGGAATGCCACCAGATAGGGATGTCGAATTTCTGATTGACTTGTTGCCAGGATCAGGACCAATAGCAAAGAGACCTTAAAAGATGTCAGTTGACGAGTTGAAAGAACTCAAGAAACAGCTTGGAGAACAGTTGCGGAAAGGATTTATTCAACCCAGTTCTTCATCTTGGGGTGCACCAGTTCTGTTTGTTGAAAAGAAAGATAGAAGTCAAAGGTTATGCATAGATTACCGTTCACTCAATGAGGTAACTATCAAGAACAAATATCCTTTGCCTAGACTCAATTTGTTTGATCAGTTAGAAGGAGCCCGTGTGTTCTCAAAGATTGATCTCTGATCAGGCTACTTTCAGCTAAATATAAGGGAACAAGACATATCTAAGACTGCTTTCACCACTAGGTATGGATTGTATGAGTACACCGTGATGCCATTTGGTTTGACAAATGCACCAGCCTATTTCATGAATATGATGAACAAGGTGTTCATGGAATTTCTTGATAAATTTGTTGTCGTTTTCATCAATGACATTTTGATCTACTCCAAGAGCAATGAAGAGCATGAAGAACATTTGCGATTGATACTTGAGAAGCTTAGAGAGCATAAGCTATATGCCAAATTCAGCAAGTGTGAATTCTGGTTGAATGAAGTCGGATTTCTTGGACATATTGTGTCAGGAGATGGTGTAGCAGTTGATCCCGCAAAAGTGTCAGCCATAACTGTGTGGGAATCTCCTAAGTCAGTGAAAGAAGTTCGTAGATTCCTTGGCTTGGCAGGATATTATAGAAGATTCATTGTGAATTTCTCAAAGGTAGCTAAGCCAATGACGGAATTACTTAAGAAGGACAAGAAATTTGATTGGACTGAAGGATGTGAACTCAGTTTCCAAGAGTTGAAGAAGAGACTAGTGACAACACCAGTCTTATGTCTGCCAGATTTGGAGAAGGATTTCCAAGTTTATTGTGATGCATCTCACCAAGGATTAGGTGCAGTTTTGATGCAAGAAGGGAAAGTTGTGGCTTATGCCTCGAGAAAACTCAAAATTCATGAAGTTAATTATCCTACTCATGATTTAGAGTTAGCCTCTGTTGTCAAATGGACGATTTAGAGTTATCCTACTCATGATTTCCATCTGCAGAGGTTGTGCACTTTCCCCACCAGACTTGGTTTCCCAAGACAGGACCTTTCAGAAGCCTTCCCTTAGCCAAATGGACGTGTTCCAACCTATCATTCCCACTACCACCAACTGTCCAAATGACTAAGTTCTAGCAACCTATGTGATCAAGGCAGAGCCCATATTGCCAAGTGGCTGCACTATAAGCTTCTCAACACTTGGCCTCCAAAATCCCTTTGTGCCTGGGTGGCATACCACAAGTGAGATACACAAGGTAAACCATATCCATGGGCCTTGTGTAACCACTCAACCAAAAACCACCATTCAAGTCCCATTCCAACCAGGAGATTTATTGACTTAGTTGTTTTATTAAGAAAAACATAAGTCCAAAGACTTAGAAATATTTTCATCATAGCATGTAAATACTTTACCAACCCTTGTTTGCTACTAGCTAGGCTAAGCATGGCATAGTAACTTAACTTAGGAAAATTTCCTAGCAATTCTACAACTACTTAGGATTTCCCAACATAGCATTTGGCAAAAGTAACATGCAAGACTTAGCAAAAATATTTCTAATTCTTGTACAAAATATAGGGATGGAAATACTCATGAAGTACCACTTGCCTTGGTAATGGGGAGAGTAGCACTCTTCACAATCACAGTCACTAGCACCAAAGTCTACACAACAAAATGGTAGAACACATTTTACACACAATTCATATACAATCATAAATATATGCATGCATGCAAAAGAAAATGCTAAGTGATGATTTTTAAAACTCCACCAAGCAAGTGCAAGGTACTGAACCATAAACTAGTCAAAAATCTTGCCAATCCAAGTCTATTTTACTTTAAACAATTCTCCAAACAAAATCTATACTCAAAATAGTCTCAAACAAGTTTCTGTAATTAAAGTCATTTTAACAGAAACTTTTCACTAAACACATTGCATAAACAGAAAGAGCTTTTCTCCCTGATTCCAACGATATAAAATTTGCAAAAATCTAACGTGGGAATCAAAAGTTATAGCTATTTCAAAATTGAACCAAAATCTGATTTCAAATCTGTTTTTGATTCAAACTCTAGCCACGTGTCTTAACCCTACTGGCGCGTACCGGTTCAAACGGATCAAGCTCTGTGGGCCGTAGGATCTAAGTCAGATCTGGTGGCTCAGATGCGCGCTTACCTCTTCGCTTAAGTTCTAATTTCAGCCGCAGGATCTGCATCTAACGCTCCTAATTGCTTTGACCAAACACGAGTGGCGCTAGCGGCGGCGGCTGGCGGTGGCGAGTCAGTCAGCAGCGGCGCTGGCGTTCTAGGTCGCGCGCGAGAGGGAGAAGGGGCTTACCAGAACCGCGGTGGCGTGCTGAAGCTCAACGTGGCGTTGGTTTGGGAAGGGGCGCACGGGTACGGTTGCTGGGGCTCGTCAGAGTGGCGGGCGGCGTCGGGAGGTTGCAGTCGAGGTTGTTGCCGAGGTTTAGCGTCGCCCTAGCACGAACCAGAGGGATCAGGAGATGCACAAGACGCAGGCGAACATTCTCGTATGAAAGAGGGGGCAAGGGGCGCTCGGGACTTACTGTTATTGCTCGCCGGAGTCGAGCGGCGGCGCAGGTGGTTGCAGGCTTGAACGAAAACGACGACCTGGGTCACGAGCAAGCAAACTAGAGGTGTCAGTAGATGTACAAGATCATGCTGGTTGCAGTGGTTTGAACGAGAGAGAGGGGGCGGTCGAGGCTCACCGGAATTAGTCATCGGAGTCGTCAGTACTGCGGGGTTTCGAGATGGAATGCACGCAGCCTGGTGGCAGAGTGAGCGAGGAGAGTGAGGGGAAATGGCCGCGGTGCAGAGGGGATTAAGTAGGCGAGAGGGGAGCTGCGATTACGCGCGGAATCAAGGCCAATTACTCGAGGAATCAACGCGGCAGTGAAGGGCGGAGGAAACGGCCGGCGACGGGGTCGGGCGTGATTTGGGGAAGAAGAGGGTGAGTCTGTCGCGGTCCACCGGTCAGCGAGTGAGACAGAGAGGGGGTGGGGCCTGGGTGTCAGCGAGCGCGTGGGTGCGTCTGTGCGTGCGAGCGAGCGAGAGAGTGGCCGGGTGGGCTTGCTGGGCCGATTCTGTGGCTGGGCTGAATTAGGAGCGCCTGGCCCTTTTCCTTTCTTTCACTCTTTTCTTTTTCTGTTTCAAATTTCTGAAGTGGTTTTCAAATGAAATCAAATCCCATTTAGATTCAAATCATTTTGCGATTTTTGCAGTGTGCAATAGTCTCAAATATAGGCATAGTAACATGTGGTTACTTGAAAGAGGCTTGGTCAATCTTGGAGAAACAAAATAACAGGGACTTGCACTTGATTTGCAAATATTTGAAAAATGGTTTTTGAATCCACTCCTATTTTGTAAAGTTTGGTTTAAACTCCACACTCAATCCTTTCAACAAGGAAGACACACAATCTAGGTTCAAAACATTCAAACTCTCAAATGGGGATGGCCATTTGATTTAAGTTTGCTCACATAAAATGATAGCACTAAGTGCTTCTGTTTTTCTGAAATGAGTTTTGAATTTGATCTCAATTCTATATGCATGCATGAATGATATGCAAACTTTGAAATCATGATTTTAGGGATGTTACAAATCTAACCCCCTTAAGGTGAATCTCGCCCTCGAGATTCGGATTGGCTAGCAAATAGGTGAGGGTGGTCTTTTCGAAGATCATCTTCTCTTTCCCATGTTGCTTCCTCTTCAGAATGATGATTCCACTGCACTTTGCAAAACTTGATAGTCTTTGTCCTTGTGACTCTTTCTGCGGTCTCAAGAATCTTGATAGGTTTCTCTTCATAAGTGAGATCACTTTCTAGTTGAACTTCTTCCAAAGGTATAGTATCTTTCAAGGAAGTTTCTTCCATTTCTGGGTGACATTTCTTAAGCTGACTTACATGAAACACATTATGGACTGCTGACAGAGATTCTGGCAGTTGAATTTCATAAGCAACTTCTCCTTTGCGACTCAGAATCTTAAATGGTCCAACATATCTTAGTGCCAACTTACCTTTGACTCCAAATCTTTTTACTCCACGAAGTGGTGATACTCTAAGATAGGCTCTATCACCAACCTCGTAGGTGACTTCTCTACGCTTAGGGTCTGCGTAGCTTTTCTGTCGGGACTGTGCTATCTTCAATCTGTCCTTAACCAATTTGACCTTCTCTTCGGCTTCTTTGATAAGATCTGGTCCAAATAAACTTCTTTCTCCCACACCATTCCATAGCAATGGGTGGTACACTTTCTTCCGTAGAGAAACTCAAATGGTGCCATCCCAATACTAGCTTGATAGCTATTGTTATAAGAAAATTCCGCGTAAGGCAGACTTTCATCCCAACTTGCTCCGTAGTCTAGGGCACATGCCCTCAACATGTCTTCAAGAATTTGATTAGTCCTTTCTGTTTGTCCATCGGTTTGAGGATGAAAAGCAGTACTGAATTCCAACCTCGTTCCCAATGACTCATGAAGCTGTCTCCAAAAATGAGAAGTGAACTGAGTTCCTCTATCAGATACAATACTTTTAGGCACACCATGAAGACATACAATTCTACTCATGTAAAATTTGGCTAACTTGGCACTTGTATAAGTTGTCTTCACGGGTATAAAATGAGCCACTTTAGTTAGGCGATCCACTACTACCCATATGGAATCATATCCTGACCTGGTCCATGGTAATCCGGTAATGAAATCCATACCAATCTTGTCCCACTTCCAATCAGGAATAGGTAGTGGTTGAAGCAAACCTGCTGGTTTCTGATGCTCCGCTTTTACTCTACTACACACATCACACAAGGCAATATGTTCGGCGGTGTCCCTCTTGAGATTGTTCCACCAAAATCTTTCTTTCATGTCCATGTACATTTTGGTGTTACCGGGGTGAATAGAATACGGAGAGTTGTGTGCTTCCTGCAAAATCAGTTTCCGTAGCTCCGGGGCTTGTGGAACACAGATACGTTTCCCATGCCATAAGGTACCTTGTTCATCTACCTGGAAATTTTTGGCTTTTCCTTGGCCAATCTTTTCCTTAAACTCTTCAATTTCCTTGTCCGTCTTTTGGGCTTCCTTGATTTTGTCCAGCAGAGTGCGTTGAACATCCAAAGACATGAGATGTCCTTCAGGCACAATCTCCAATCTGAGTTTCGGAATTGGGTACACAAGTCATCTGGCAATTCGCCTTTGGTAAGGCCATTCACAAAAACCTTACGACTTAGAGCATCTGCTACAACATTTGCTTTACCGGGGTGGTATTGCAAACTTAAGTCATAGTCTTTGATGAGTTCTAGCCATCTCCTTTGCCTCATATTAATTTCCTTCTGAGTGAAGATATACTTCAAACTTTTGTGATCCGTGAACACTTCACAACGCTTTCCCAAAAGGTAGTGTCTCCATGTTTTGAGTGCATGGACAATCGAGGCTAACTCTAAATCATGAGTGGGATAGTTTACTTCATGAGTTTTGAGTTGTCTCGAGGAATAAGCCACAACTTTACCATCTTGCATAAGTACTGCACCCAAACCTTGATGGGATGCATCACAATATACTTGGAAATCTTTTTCCAAATCTGGCAGACACAAAACTGGTGCTATCACAAGTCTCTTCTTCAATTCTTGGAAGCTGACCTCACAACCTTCAGTCCAAGCAAACTTCTTGTCTTTCTTTAACAATTCTGTCATGGGCTTAGCAACCTTTGAGAAATTTTCAATGAATCTTCAGTAGTAACCTGCTAGACCAAGGAAACTACGAACTTCTTTCACGGACTTGGGAGATTCCCATTCCGTCACAGCTAAAACTTTAGCAGGATCAACTGCTACACCATCCTTTGTCATAACATGACCAAGAAAACCAACTTCCTCTAACCAGAACTCACACTTGCTGAATTTTGCATAAAGTTTATGCTCCCTCAATTTCTCAAGTATCAAACGTAAGTGACCTTCATGCTCCTTTTTGCTCTTGGAGTAGACTAAGATGTCATCGATGAAAACGATAACAAACTTGTCAAGAAATTCCATGAACACTTTATTCATCATATTCATGAAGTATGCTGGAGCATTGGTCAAACCGAAAGGCATTACGGTATACTCATACAATCCATACCTTGTGGTGAACGCTGTTTTAGGTATGTCTTGTTCTCTTATCTTGAGTTGAAAATAGCCTGACCGGAGATCAATCTTCGAGAACACACATGCTCCTTCTAGCTGATCAAACAAGTCATTGATTCTAGGCAAAGGGTATTTGTTCTTGATAGTTACCTCGTTGAGTGAACGGTAATCTATGCATAACCTTTGACTTCTATCTTTCTTCTCTACAAACAAAACTGGGGCTCTCCAAGACGAAGAACTTGGTTGAATGAATCCTTTCTGCAACTGTTCTCCAAGTTGTTTCTTCAGCTCTCTTGGCTATTGGTCCAGACCCTGGTACCAAATATATCAGAAACTCCACATCTCTATCTGGTGGCATTCCTGGTAATTCTTCCGGAAACACATCCGGATACTCACTCACAATTGGCACACTGTCCATGCTAACCCCCTTAAGAGAATTTAGCTTACTCCCTTTTGGTTCAAAATTGGACTTGAATTTAATTCGTTTTCTTTCCGGGGTTGTGAGTGTAACAGTACGATTGGCACAATCTAGTACTCCTTCATACTTAGCCATCCAATCCATTCCCAAAATTACATCCAATCCTTGGGAATCTAGGATTATCAGGCTCACTGGAAACTTATGCTTTCCAAACTCTATGACTAAGCCATGACATCCTGAATTCACTATCATTTCTCCACCAGGAGAACTTACTCTTATAGGACACCCAATAGTTTCTATCGGTAGTTCATTTCTTTCAACAAATGCTCTTGATATGAATGAATGAGATGCACCAGTATCAAAGAGTACAAATGCTGGAATAGAATTGAGTCTGAACTTACCAGCAACAGCATCCGGCTCCTCATAGACCTCCTCCACATTAATGTGGTTAACTTGTCCCTTCTGGAAAGGGTTGGGCTTGTTAGGTCCTTCAGCTTTCTTTTCAGGGCACTCATTTGCATAATGCCCCAGCTTCTTGCATTTGAAGCATTCAACCTGACTGATGTCTCTCTTAGCAGATTGATTTCCACTTCCACTTCCATTGCCACTGTGGTGGCTCTTATGTCCACTCTTGTGGTTTTTATACTTATCATTGTCATGACTGTGATGATGTTTGCTGTCATGACGGTTGTGGTTGTGGTGCTTGTTGAATTTCCCATGCTTGTGGGATCCTGAGCTTCCACTGTCATCAAAGTGAGATCGTTTGTGAGACGATCCCGAGCTATGCTTGTCGGAGTGCTTTCTCTTTCTACTCTCAACTTGCTTCATTTTGTTCTCCAAAATAGCAGCCTTGTCACACAGAGACTGATAAGTGGGAACATAGGCCACAGATAACTGCAGATTCAGCTCATCATTTAAGCCTTCAAGGAATTTTTCCTTCCTCTTGGCATCAGTGTCAACTTCATCCGGTGCATAACGAGCCAGATTGTTGAACTCCTCAATGTATTCAGCCACGCTATGGTGGCACTGCCTCAGATTATGGAACTCTTTCTTTTTCAGGCTCATTATTCCTGACGAGATGTGAGCAGTGCGAAAACCATCTTCAAAAATAGCCCAAGTCACCTCATCAATAGGAGTAGTGATCTGGAAATTGTCCCACCAAGTGGCGGCTGGCCCTTCCAGCAGATGTGCTGCAAATCTGACTTTTTCAGCATCCGTGCAGCCCACGGTTACTAAGTCCTTGTTTACAGAACGTAGCCAATCATTGGCCACCATGGGATCAGTTGTCCCCGAGAACTTAGCTGGCCTCAACCTCAAGAATCTGGTGAGCATATCAAAGCCCGGAGGGTTGTTGTTGTTATTGTTGTTGTTGTTGTTGTTGTTGTTGTTTTGGTTCTGGATGAATGTAGTCATCATCTGCATCAGTTGTGTTTGGGCAGTCATCATTTGCTGCATTTCTGGAGTGATGTTGTTGGGGTTGGGGTTTGCACGACGGGGAGGCATCTGTGGTTTGTTCAAATAGAGATAAGAATGAGATACCCATAGATGTTTTTCATGCACATTACATCACATAAGCAAACACAAGCATGCAACAAGGTAAAAGATCAACAACAAGATAATAAGTTCACAAGGTAAAAACACACAAGTAGCAAGCCATCCACATGTCGGATGGTCCAATAACAAGTTCTCAACATAACAAGTCTGATAATAAAAGATAAACGGGTAGCCAAATCTACTCATCGGCATCAATCTCTTCCTCGACAAAGGTAAGACCTGCATTCTCCATCGCGGTCTTGTTCTCCTCAATAGTAGTGGTCAAGGACTCTATCTTGGCCTTGAGAGCCCTCTTCTGGGAACGAAGCCTCTCAATCACCGTCTGCTGCTGCTCTAGCTCGAAGTCCTTGGACTACAGTTCTTCGGTCATATCCCGGATTTTCTTGTTCCTATCCTGGACACGCTTCTCCTGACTCTTGAACTTCCTGTCCTGGGTCTCGAACTTCGCCTTTCATTTCCTTGACTATCTCGTCCTGCTGCGCGAAGAGCTTGTCCTTCTCGCGAAGCTGCACCTGGAGCTCGTCATTACTGAGCATGACATTGGTCCTGTCAGTGTCCACGTGCCTAATGAGAGACTCTAAGTCCTGGAGGTATAGGCGTATCGGCTCTGCTGCGTCCCTCAAATCGTCCTCGAAGTCGATGGACTCTCCGTCCTCATCACGTCTTCCGAAGACGTGGAAGTGAGTGCCTCTAACCTGTCGAGAGTGTCGTCCTAGCATACGTCCTATCAGGTCCTGCATAACTACCTCCATGCCTCTCTCCCTGTCATCGTGCATAAGCTTGAAGACAATGGCCTCCATAGTAGGCTCTGTCTGGCGTCCTGGCTGGTTCACCTTGAAGCCCCAGAGGTCCTTCCTCTCGAACTTGGTGAGTGGGTGCACCATGATGGTGGGAAGAGGGAGATTGAGCAAAGTAGTAAGCTCAACAATACAAGGACCAAAGCGAGTAGCCTGGAACTCCTCAACAGTGCTGATGGTAATAGGCATCTATTTATAAGATAGAAAAGTTAGAACAACACAATTTAAGATAAACCAAAGACAAAACACCCCATACATATCCTTGGGAAACTAAACACACAAGACATGCATACATGAAGTCATTACATCAATCAAGGTTCACTCTTATTTTAAGACAACATTTTGGAAAATAGGGTGATAGGTGGTGGTCCAACTAACGAAGTATGTTTACAATCCTATCTCACTGGATCTGTTGGCCAACACAATGTTCCTAGAAGCAATCAGCCTATCTTGTTCACATGACTCCATCACTAAGTCTATAATGTCTCCTCTTAAGGTTTGGTTGGTATCTTCCAACTCTTGAGTATGTTCCTTCTCTTTCTTCAAGTCTTTTTGGAGATTGAGCATTCTGCACTTGACTCTAGCACTAAGTTCTTTGATGGTCCTCCAAGCTGCTTCTCTTGCTGACTCAAAGAATGTGGTGTGCACCACAGTGTTGGTGTACATGCAGAATCCTTTTTCCTTGTGGTTGTCTTCCTTGTTTTTGTACAAGTGAAGTTGCACCCACCAGTGCTCAACTCCTTCATCCATCACTGGAAAGCCCTTGTACAAGGCTGCACCATGTATTTCCATTGCCACCATGAGGTCCTTGAGAATTTTTGGGAACTCTGTCTCACACTCTAAGGTCATGGTCATGAGTGGTCCTTTCCTTACGGCTTTGTTGATGGAGTTCATCTACAAATAGAGATGAGAAAGAAGATTATAAAAGTTTACGAGAAGAATAGACAAGTGTAGAAGTAGTTGAAATTTTTTCCTTAGTGGTTTCCAATCCTAGGGTCATAATCCTACAGGCAACACAGTGCTCTGATACCATCTGTAGGATCCCTCCTTTGTAAAGGAAAAGGATCCCTGTGATTGCAATGCTAGTCCCTGGATCATTGCTAGCATCCACAGTTTTAAGATGAAGTACACAGATACAAAGGTCATTTATTACATCCATTCCAGAGATAAAACATAGTCTTTTACAACTCAAGGCCACAGGCCTAATACAAGAGTTTGGAATAAATAAATAAACATAAGTCTTCATCTTCATGTGCCACAGGCAAGCATGTTGAGTGTAGACTCATGACACCTAATCATCATCAGAATAACCTGCAACATCACAAGTTACAGCCACAGTGGGTCAATACTTTGGAATAGTATTGGCAAGTGATACCTTAGTAAATTTTAAGTGGACTATATTACTATATGCAATTTGGCTAAGTGTAGCTTGGCTTGCATTGCTCAAAATAGGTTTTACCTATTAGTTGAAATCACTAAGTTTTTCTTTGTCAAAAACTTTTCCCAAGAAACCATCAATAGACATTGAGGTCCTTCACCCTTGTTCACCCACAAGTTTTACTTAGAAGTTGGAGTGATGA
Source organism: Avena sativa (assembly GCA_916181665.1). Classification (NCBI taxonomy): domain Eukaryota; kingdom Viridiplantae; phylum Streptophyta; class Magnoliopsida; order Poales; family Poaceae; genus Avena; species Avena sativa. The sequence continues at coordinate 296,963,901 of OV702296.1, forward strand.
GATTCTTGATAGCTTCCATGTCTTGATGCTCAAGTTGTCCATTGCCATGGACTTGGCTAAGTACTTAGATTTTTCCATCTGCAGAGGTTGTGCACTTTCTCCACCAGACTTGGTTTCCCAAGACAGGACCTTTCAGAAGCCTTCCCTTAGCCAAATGGACGCGTTCCAACCTATCATTCCCACTACCACCAACTGTCCAAATGACTAAGTTCTAGCAACCTATGTGATCAAGGCAGAGCCCATATTGCCAAGTGGCTGCACTATAAGCTTCTCAACACTTGGCCTCCAAAATCCCTTTGTGCCTGGGTGGCATACCACAAGTGAGATACACTAGGTAAACCATATCCATGGGCCTTGTGTAACCACTCAACCAAAAACCACCATTCAAGTCCCATTCCACCCAGGAGATTTATTGACTTAGTTGTTTTATTAAGAAAAACATAAGTCCAAAGACTTAGAAATATTTTCATCATAGCATGTAAATACTTTACCAACCCTTGTTTGCTACTAGCTAGGCTAAGCATGGCATAGTAACTAACTTAGGAAAATTTCCTAGCAATTCTACAACTACTTAGGATTTCCCAACATAGCATTTGGCAAAAGTAACATGCAAGACTTAGCAAAAATATTTCTAATGCTTGTACAAAATATAGGGATGAAAATACTCATGAAGTACCACTTGCCTTGGTAATGGGGAGAGTAGCACTCTTCACAATCACAGTCACTAGCACCAAAGTCTACACAACAAAATGGTAGAACACATTTTACACACAATTCATATACAATCATAAATATATGCATGCATGCAAAAGAAAATGCTAAGTGATGATTTTTAAAACTCCACCAAGCAAGTGCAAGGTACTGAACCATAAACTAGTCAAAAATCTTGCCAATCCAAGTCTATTTTACTTTAAACAATTCTCTAAACAAAATCTATACTCAAAATAGTCTCAAACAAGTTTCTGTAATTAAAGTCATTTTAACAGAAACTTTTCACTAAACACATTGCATAAACAGAAAGAGCTTGTCTCCCTGATTCCAACGATATAAAATTTGCAAAAATCTAACGTGGGAATCAAAAGTTATAGCTATTTCAAAATTGAACCTAAATCTGATTTCAAATCTGTTTTTGATTCAAACTCTAGCCACGTGTCTTAACCCTACTGGCGCGTACCGGTTCGGACGGATCGAGCTCTGCGGGCCGTAGGATCTAAGTCAGATCTGGTGGCTCAGATGCGCGCTTACCTCTTCGCTTAAGTTCTAATTTCAGCCGCAGGATCTGCATCTAACGCTCCTAATTGCTTTGACCAAACACGAGCAGCGCTAGCGGCGGCGGCTGGCGGTGGCGAGTCAGTCAGTGGCGACGCTGGCGTTCTAGGTCGCGCGCGAGAGGGAGAAGGGGCTTACCAGAACCGCGGTGGCGTGCTGAAGCTCAACGTGGCGTTGGTTTGGGAAGGGGCGCACGGGTACGGTTGCTGGGGCTCGTCGGAGTGGCGGGCGGCATCGGGAGGTTGCAGTCGAGGTTGTTGCCGAGGTTTGGCGTCGCCCTAGCACGAACCAGAGGGATTAGGAGATGCACAAGACGCAGGCGAACATTCTCGTATGAAAGAGGGGGCAAGGGGCGCTCGGGACTTACTGTTATTGCTCGCCGGAGTCGAGTGGCGGCGTAGGTGGTTGCAGGCGTGAACGGAAACGACGACCTGGGTCACGAGCAAGCAAACTAGAGGTGTCAGCAGATGCACAAGATCATGCTGGTTGCAGTGGTTTGAACGAGAGAGAGGGGGGCGGTCGAGGCTCATCGGAATTAGTCACCGGAGTCGTCAGTACTGCGGGGTTTCGAGATGGAATGCGCGCAGCCTGGTGGCGGAGTGAGCGAGGAGAGTGAGGGGAAATGGCCGCGATGCAGAGGGGATTAAGTAGGCGAGAGGGGAGCTGCGATTACGCGCGGAATCAAGGCCAATTACTCGAGGAATCAACGCGGCAGTGAAGGGTGGAGGAAACGGCCGGCGACGGGGTCGGGCGTGATTTGGGGAAGAAGAGGGTGAGTCTGTCGCGGTCCACCGGTCAGCGAGTGAGACAGAGAGGGGGTGGGGTCTGGGTGTCAGCGAGCGCGTGGGTGCATCTATGCGTGCGAGCGAGCGAGAGAGTGGCCGGGTGGGCTTGCTGGGCGGATTCTGTGGCTGGGCTGAATTAGGAGCGCCTGGCCCTTTTCCTTTCTTTCACTCTTTTCTTTTTCTGTTTCGAATTTTTGAAGTGGTTTTCAAATGAAATCAAATCCCATTTGAATTCAAATCATTTTGAGATTTTTGCAGTGTGCAATAGTCTCAAATATAGGCATAGTAACATGTGGTTACTTGAAAGAGGCTTGGTCAATCTTGGAGAAACAAAATAACAGGGACTTGCACTTGATTTGCAAATATTTGAAAAATGTTTTTTGAATCCATTCCTATTTTGTAAATTTTGGTTTAAACTCCACACTTAATCCTTTCAACAAGGAAGACACACAATCTAGGTTCAAAACATTCAAACTCTCAAATGGGGATGGCCATTTGATTTAAGTTTGCTCACATAAAATGATAGCACTAAGTGCTTCTATTTTTCTGAAATGAGTTTTGAATTTGATCTCAATTCTATATGCATGCATGAATGATATGCAAACTTTGACATCATGATTTTAGGGATGTTACAACGAACATGGTTCTTTATGGTATGGAAAACGTATCTGCGTTCCGCAAGATCCGGAGCTTCGGAAACTGATTTTACAAGAAGCACACAACTCACCATATTCCATTCATCCGGGTAATACCAAAATGTACATGGATGTGAAGGAAAGATTTTGGTGGAATAATCTCAAGAAGTACATCGCCGAACATATTGCTTTGTGTGATGTATGTAGTAGAGTGAAAGCAGAACATCAGAAACTAGCAGGATTGTTACAACCACTACCTTTTCCGGATTGGAAGTGGGACAAGATTGGCATGGATTTTATCACCGGACTGCCAAGGACTGGATCAGGATATGGTTCTATTTGGGTCGTGGTAGATCGCCTAACTAAAGTGGCTCATTTCATACCCGTAAAGACAACCTATACAAGTGCTAAGTTAGCCAAGATTTATATGAATAGGATTGTATGTCTGCATGGAGAACCCAAGAGTATTGTGTCTGATAGAGGAACTCAATTCACTTCCCATTTTTAGAGACAACTACATGAGTCATTGGGAACGAGATTGGAATCCAGCACTGCTTTTCATCCCAGACTGATGGACAGACAGAAAGGACCAACCAGATTTTAGAAGATATGTTGAGGGCATGTTCCCTAGATTATGGAGCTAGTTGGGATGAAAGTCTGCCTTACGCAGAATTCTCTTACAACAACAACTATCAAGCCAGTATTGAGATGGCACCGTTTGAATTTCTCTATGGGAGAAAGTGTACTACACCATTGCTATGGAATGGTGTTGGGGAAAGAAATTTGTTCGGACCAGAACTAATCAAGGAAGCTGAAGAGAAAGTCAAGTTAATAAAGGACAGATTGAAGATAGCACAGTCCCGGCAGAAGAGCTACATAGATCCAAAGCGTAGGGAAGTCACCTATGAGGTGGGTGATAGAGCTTATCTTAGAGTATCACCACTTCGTGGAGTGAAAAGGTTTGGAGTCAAAGGAAAATTGGCACCAAGATATGTTGGACCATTCAAGATTTTAAGTCGTAAAGGAGAAGTGGCATATGAGATTGAATTGCCTGAATCACTGTCTGCTGTTCACAACGTGTTTCACGTAAGTCAACTAAAGAAATGACATCCGGAGATGGAAGAGACTTCTTTGAAGGATATTATACCTTTGGAAGAGGTCCAGTTGGAAAGTGATCTCACCTATGAGGAGAAACCTATCAAGATTCTTGAGACTGCAGAAAGAGTTACTAGGACTAAGAATATCAAGTTTTGCAAAGTTCGGTGGAACCACCATTCCAAAGAGGAAGCAACTTGGGAAAGAGAAGATGATATTCGGAAAGGCCACCCTCATCTATTTGCTAGCCAATCCAAATCTCGAGGGCGAGATTCACCTTAAGGGGGTTAGATTTATAACATCCCAAAAATCATGGTTTATAAAGTTTGCATATCATTCATGCATTCATAAGCATTTGGATTATTTTCAAATAAGATTTCCAAACAGAAGCCAACTATTGCCTATTATTTTATGTAGGAAAGGCAATGGCTTTATTACCACTTTCAAATTATGAGAATACTTTGTTTCAACCAGAAAGGTTTGAATGATGATTTCAAAGCTTGCTCAAATTTTCAAAACAAGAATCTAAATTAAAAACAATTTCAATGCCTAATATAAATAAGTAATTAAGGCATGGTTTTAATTCTGTTTTTCAATGGGCTAATGTATTTGTGAGCAAACAACAGTGTTTAGTACACAAATATGTGCTTAAGTCACTTTACAAAAATCCATAAGAAGTTTGAATTCAAACTCATTTGAATAGCATTTGAAAATGATTTCAGAAAATCAAATCAGAAATAGAAAAGGAATTAGAAAATAAGAAAAGGCCGGCGCCACCATTTCCAGCCCATCAGCAGAATCGGCCCAAAAGCCAGCCCACCCGGGATTCCCTCCAGAAATGCCGCATTGATTCCTCGCTTAATTCCCATTGATTCAGTGTGTAATTGCCGCCCTCGCTCTAGCTAAATAAATTGGGTAATACTATCCTCGAAGACTGTTGCGATCCCCTATACTTTTGGGTCATCACACATTTGTCGGCAATGGACGCACAGGGTGTGACAAGAGGAGATGTTCCTAGCTTGTGCTTGATCGATGAGGACATCAATCTTCTAAGGGTGGGTGTATGTGAGATCACTACAAGAATCTACACGACACATGAAGATCTGATATCATCGTGGATCAGGAGAAAAACATTATATATCACTATCCGCGATGAATTTTGCGACGAAAAAAGGTCATGTACCTCACGTCATAATCTGATTTGTGACATTTGGTCCGTCTGAAAACATCACGACCGTCCGTGACATTCTTTGAATTTTGTCACGACTAACAGGACCGGCCCGGCCCAGGCCCAATCAGTCATGATGTTTTTGTTTCTTCATGGTCCACACCATGTGGTAGACGACACCGCGGGTGACCGTTAGTGACGTTAGCTAAAGTCATGCCGACCGTTAGTCATGTCATTGTTGTCCTGGCGTTTTTTCATTGCAACTTGATTCCGTTAACGCCGGTTGCTTACGCCATCTTGAGATATATGACGCCTTACACAACCATAACGAATTTCCTTTAATCACATCCTACCGTCAAAAGGCAGACACGTGGGTTACTAATAGGTTAATACGTGGACTAATCAGAGCGAGACACGTCGACTAAATTTTCGTGACCTTACTATTTTGTTATGGTAGTTGGACAGCTTAGGCGCGTCACATTGATGACTACGCATGAGGGAAATATTTCATAAATAAATAATCACTACATTTACACTTACATAAATTTTAGTATAAATGTTTCACTTCATAGAAATGAATACCAGCTTCAAAGAAACTCACATAAAAGGTTCAACACCATAATACTGCCGAACATCAGAAATGTTTCTTGGCCAAATGTCTGAAAAATTTCCACAGATTCATCACAATATTCACACCACCAGTTCACTTACCAAATTGCCTCTTCTGGTTTTGACAACTGAGCCAACACTTGTGGAATTAATGCATTTGCCTCTTCTTGTTTCTTCCTTAGGTGTTCTTGTTTCTTCCACATTGCTTGTAGGTCTTCCAAACACTTCAGCATATCTGCCTCGCCAGATTCATTCACCTTTTACAACTCCTCAATGGTAGAGCACCGTTCCATATTACCCGCTCTCTGATCCTCGAGTTACACTTCTAGTTGAGACTTGGTTGGTCTTGAAGTACTTGCATGGATGACCTTGTTCTTTAGGAATTTTGGCTTTCTCTTGTCCTGTGACGGCACAAAGTGCACAACGTCACTAGAAGGAATTGGTTCATCGGCTGTGCCATATACTGAAGAAGATGGCACCATGTTGCTTTCCATGACTGCCTACCAGTTTTAGGAATAAAAGAGAATATATGAAACCTATCGAGCAAATTATAAGGACATCGTATACGTTTGAGGGAATAAAAGGACACTGATTTTTACAAAGATGGACAGTATTATGGAGCACTTACCATTACTTTTTTCACATTGCCATTTGGAAGAAGTTCATTGGAATATTCCTCCATGTCGCACAAAACCTCGTAGATACAAGCACCAGTGGCATGAGGGTACTTGAATGACTATCTACTAATATTTTTTTACATACATAGCCTACACAAATAGGAAGCATAGAGTCAGTCCTGCTTAAAAAGTTCAAACGGGATGGAAGTTGAGTAAACAAGACATGACCTGGTTCTTGGGGCCAGACAAAAAATCAATAAGCCTGCACCATTCCTCACCACTCATGTGTTCCACATGATATACCCTTGTAACTTCATTCTCTGGGACAGTGTCAAAAAACAATTTCTTGAGATAATGACGTTGATTTCTTGCGTGCCTCATGAACTGCTTGTTGGAAGTAAACTGCACATCTGGTAGAGAGGGTCCATGATAAACTTTTGCTAAAATAAAACAAGGATCATTGCCTTTGCATAAACAACAAAGAAAGGGATAGATGAGTGCTACAGAACATTAAAAAACTTTGCCCTAAAAGTCTACTCTGACATCCGGTCTCTCTCTATAATCTTTACAATTGGGGAAGATAGGCATCTTAGTCCTGACTGTTACTCCACACTCGCAATCAATGGTGACACTGGTCTAGTTCTTCCTGCAGGAACAACAAGTGGAAGTTTTTGTTCTGTCGGCATCTTGTCAATCACAAATTGATGATCATCATGCATAATAGTGTCTTCAGATTTATTATGGCCAAATTCATCTACAAGAATATAAGGGGTATTTGGTGTTCTACAATAGAAAAAAATGTAATAAGTGTGAGGAAGCAATCGGTTTAACACGTTACCTTCTTGATCCTAGTCAGAACGGTCAAAGAACTATCCATCACGATAAGAATCTGACCCCTCGCCAAGGGTAGCTGAACCCTTAGGTACAAGGTCGCCTTGGAAAGGCGCTAGTGCATGGCTGGGCGGGGGCTGCTGCTGGCCTTGGGTAGATGCCCACGGAAGGCAGGGAGCGGGTTAAGATGGCCTTTGGGAGGTGCCTGTGGACGGCGGGGACCTGGCTGCTGGACTTTGGGAGGTGCCAGTGGACGATAGGGACCTGGATGCTCGCCTTGGGGAGGTACCCGCGGAAGGCAGGGATTTTGCTGCTGGACTGTGGGAGTGCCGACGGATGGCCGGGACCTGGCAGCTGGCCTAGGGGAGGTGCCCAAAATGCATGGACTTGGCTGCTGGACTTGGGGAGGTGCCGGCGGATGGCAGGGACCTGGCCGCTGGCCTACCCAGCTACTGGACTTGGGGAGGTGTCGGCGGATGATACGTCGGAAACATATCTATAATTTTTGATGCTCCATGCTTGTTTAGTATCTACTTTGCTTTGCTTTGTCTACACTTTGAGGTGTTTTTATATATTTTCTGAAACTAACCTATTAACAAGTTGCCATAGTGCTAGTCATATTTTCTTCTGTTTTTGGTTCCAGAAATGCAGAAAACCAATATTCTCAGAATTGGACAGGACAAAAGCCAAAGTTAGTATTTTACCGTGGGCGACACGAAGTCCAGAGGAGAGACGGAGAGGCGAGCCAGGGCCACCACACCCCCCTAGGCGTGGGTGGGCCCACCCCGTGCATGGGTAGGTTGTGGGCCCTCTGGCCACCTCCCAGCCTCGCCTCTTCGCCTATAAGAAGCGCACGATGCAGAAACCCTAGGCACCCGATCAAAACTCCACAAAACCTTCTGTAGCCGCCACCACCATCGTCCCTAAATCGGGGGGATCTGAAGTTCTTCTCGGCACCATGCCGGAGGGGAGATCATCCTGGAGGCCTTCTTCTTCGGTATGAAGCATGAGTAGTTCCACCTTGGACTACGGGTCCATGTAGTAGCTAGATGGTTGTATCTCCTCCTTGTGCTTTATTTATAGATCTTGTGAGCTCCATTCATGATCAAGATCTAATATATTTGTAATCATGCATGTTGTGTTTGCAGGGATCCGATGGATATTAAGATTACTATGTCAGATTGATTAATGGTTTTGTCTATTTTCTACTATCATGTATGTGTTGTTTGTGATCTTGCATGCTCTCCGTTGTTAGTAGCTATCTTGGCCAAGTAGTTGCTAGTGACTCCAAGAGGGGGTATTTATGCTTGATAGTGGGTTCATGCCTCTAGTTTCAAAGGGAAGTGATAGAAATCTCTTCGGTTGTAGATGTGTTGTTGCCACTAGGGACAAAACAACGGTCTCTTGTTCATGGAACAAGTGGATTCTTTACCTTACATGCTTTGCTTAAAGCAGTTGTCTGTTGCTTGCAACTTAATACCGGAGGGGGTTCAGATGATAACCTGAAGGAGGACTTCTAGTCATAGATGCAGTTGGATGGTGGTCTATGTATATTGTTGTATTGCTCAATCAAATATCATAGGATCTTTTTGTCTGGTATTGCATTGTTATGCCTTGCTTAGTTCCTGTCAATTGCCCTGCTGTAATTTGTTTACCCTTAATGCCATGTTGTTTATCTAAGGAAAGCACCTCTAGTGAACTATGGACCCAGGTCCAATCTTTACCATTGATACATCTTCCACTGTTACTTGTTTACTTGCTGCAAACCATTATCACCTTGCACACCATATGTTTAATCCTTTGTTACAGCAAACCGATGAGCTTGACAACCTCACTGATTCGTTGGGGTAAAGTATTGACTTTGTGTTGTGCAGGTTTCCTTGTTGCTTGCAACACCTGTGTGACGTTTCGTTCCTCCTACTGGTTCGATAACCTCGGTTTCTGACTGAGGGAAAACTTGCTGCTGTGCTACATCACACCTTGATCCTGGGGTTTCCCGACGAAGCACTGCACGTTGACGCAGTGCCATCAAGCTCTTTCTGGTGCCGTTGCCGGGGAGGCTAAGGACGTCTTCACAAGGGGAGTCCTCCTCAACCTTTCTCTTTTCTTTGTTTTTAGTTTTCTTAGTTTCTTTTGCTCATTTTTGTTTGCCTCTTTTCATCAAAAACTCCAAAAAATTGTTTAGTTTGGTTTTCTTTCTCTTATCAAAAACGCAAAAAAAATTAGTTCCTGCTCTAGCTGCTGCTGCTGCTGCTGTTTTTGGCTTGCTCCACTTTGCCAAAATAAACTCTGCTGAGAACACCAAGTTGTGTGAATTCACTAGCACAAAAAACAATGATTTACTTAGCACTCCTATTGCTCCACCTACTCCTGATGCTACCTTTTATGAAATTAAGCCTGCTTTGTTGAATCTTGTGACGAGAGAGCAATTTTCTGGTGCTAGTTCAGATGATGCTGCTGCCCATCTCAATAACTTTGTTGAACTTTGTGACATGCAAAAGTATAATGATGTAGATGGAGATATGATTAAGCTCAAGCTGTTTCCTTTCTCCTTGAGATGGAAAGCTAAATAATGGTTGCTATCCTTGCCTAGAAATAGTATTGATTCTTGGACTAAGTGCAAAGATGCTTTTATTGGAAAGTACTAACCCCCTGCTAAGATTATATCTATGAGAAGTGACATTATGAAATTTAAACAACTTGATAATGAACATGTTGCTCAAGCTTGGGAAAGAATGAAGTCTTTGGTTAAGAATTGTCCCACTCATGGACTCACTACTTGGATGATTATCCAGACTTTTTATGCGGATTTGAACTTCTCTTCAAGAAACCTGTTGGATTCAGCTGCTGGAGGTACCTTTATGGGCATCACTTTGGGTGCTGCAACAAAACTCCTTGATCATATGATGGTTAATTACTCTGAATGGCACACTGAGAGAGCTCCACATGGTAAGAAGGTAAATTTCGTTGAAGAAACCTCCTCTTTGAGTGATAATATTCATGTTATTATGGCTATGCTTGTTAATGGGAAAGCTCCTTTAGATCCAAACAATGTTCCCTTAGCCTCTTTGGTTCCTCAAGAAGAGCAAGTTGATGTGAACTTCATTAGAAACAACAACTTTGGCAACAATACTTATGGTAATAACTATAGGCCTTATCCTTCTAATAATGGAAATGCTTACCATGGAATGCCTAGTGAAGATAGGATTCTAGACGTTGAAAGATCCACTAAAAACTTTTCGCAGATGCAATATGAGCAAAATAAGATATTCACTAAAACTATAGAAGAACAATATGTTATCTTGAAAAATATTAGTCATCAGCTTGAGAATCTGAATAGAGAAATTCCTAGTTTACAGTCAAAAATTTTAAGTGCTGAGAAGAATATTTCCTCTTTGTCTGAAGCATAGCCCTCCTTGATTAATAAAATGGCTGCTAAACCTGAAACCTTGGAAAATACCTTTGTTGCTACTCATGCCATACAAGTTACTATTGATGAAAATGTTAGACTGTTAGCTCAACTTCATGCTAAGTGGGAAAGGGAAGCTGAAATTGATAGAAACAATAGTGTGTGCACAATCACTAGAATGGAGACCACTAAACCATAAGAAGCCCCTATTTCTCCTACAATGCCTAAGCCTAATGAATCTACTACTAGTGATGCTAAGCTTGATTTTGATATAGATGGTTGCAATATTTCTGAAGTGATTATGTTCTTGCAAAAACTTGCTAGAAGTCCTGATGCTAGTGATATGCATGATGCTTTCACCAAACACAATACAGATGCTCCTGTTAAGATTAAGGAAGAGAAGTTAAAACACAAAGCTTCTATTCCTAGGAAAGTATAAGATAGTTGGGAACCCATTATTAATACGCAAGTGAATGACTTTGATCTCAAACTTTCATGTGATCTTGGTTCTAGTGTCTCTATTATGCCTAGGAAGATTTATGAAATGCTTGATTTGCAACCTTTGGAAGATTGTTATTTGGATTTTCCACTTGATGATAATTCTAAGAAGAAACTAATGGGGAGTATTAATGATGTTCTCATCATGGTTAACAATGCTTATGTCCCTGTTTATTTTTATGTTTTGGATGTTGAATACAATGCTTCTTGTGCTATTACTTTGGCAAGACCTTTTCTTAGAACTGTTGGTGCCATCATTGATATGAAATAAGGCACCATTAGATATCAATTCCCATTCAAGAAAGGTATTGAACAGTTCCCTATGTGGAGAGAGAGGTTGCCTTTTGCTCCTCCTTTGAAAGAAAGGTTTGATGTTAATGCTTCCTCATTTGAAAATACTTGATTTCTTGCTTCTTGTGCCTAACTTAAAGGCATTAAAGAAAATTACTTGTTGGGAGATAACCCAAGAGTTTTCTTGAGTCTTGGAAGTTATTACTTCAGTAATGACCTCTCCTTATCCATTTTGTTTGCTTTTTGTGCCAAGAATAACCTCTAATGAGAGGGAAGTAAGATTTGGGGAGTTGCTATCCTAAAACAGATTTTTGTCCTCCACCATAAAAATTTGTGAGGAGTCTCTGTAAGTCGTATTGAGCTGAACATTTTGAATAAATCCCCCAGTATGTTAGCTAAATTTCGTTAGTTCAACACTTTTTGATTTGAGCAACAGAAGATTTTCGAAAAAATCGGTTTCTACCTGCTGGCTGTTTTGACAGATTTCTGCCATTATTTGCATTTGCTTCTTATTGATTCCTTTTTGAGTTCTTTTGGGGAATTGAGCTTTTTGAAGGAGTTGCTACAGTAGCTTGTGTTTTTAGTGAAAAGTTTTGTTGTTTCAAAGCTTAGCCCAAGGGTCTATTATCTTTTGAATACACTAATGTTGCTAATGAAGATTGTGTGAAGTTTTGTATGAAGGAAAAAATTTAGGTGTAGAGAGAGAATGATATAATGAGATGAAGAATGGACAAAAGCTCAAGCTTGGGGATGCCACCCCGGTGTCACCCCAAGAAATATCCAAGAGGTACAAGCGTCAAAGCTTGGGGATGCCCAAGGCATCCCCTTCTTCATCAATAAAAAGCTCAGGTATGTCTAGACACTTCATTTTTATTGTTTCATGAACTATTGTCTTGTTCTTGGAGCGTCTTAGTTTTCATTTGGTTTTCTTAGTTTGTTTAATTTGCTTGAATAAAGTATTTTGGACCCCCGTTCTTGCTGTGTTGTTTTCAAATAAGTTGCTTGGTGTTAGAAAGGAGTAGGAAGTTCTTGCTTGAAAGTTCAAGAGGAGCTTGCATTGACTGTGACTTAGATTTTAGCATGACATGCTAGGTGTTGTTTTGACCTTATGCTTAGTGATTATTGCTGTAGCATGTCTTGTTCCAAACAATTGGGATTGCTTAGTGTGCCTTGAAAGAATTATGCGTTGTTTTAGCATGCAAAAGCATAGTATTGTGGTATTCTCCTTTGATGCTTTGTTTGGGTTGACTTGGCACATGCTCACACCATGTTATGACTATGAACAAGTCATCATAGCCTATATGATCATTTAGTCCTTGACTTGTAGTACCACTCTATGCTTTGATTAGTAATGTTTTGTTGCTCTGCATGATTATGGCCATTATTGCTCTCTTAGTTGGTTGCTCCCAGTCTTTTGCTATCCTCAACTTGTATGAGTAAGCTCTACTCATGCTTCCAATTCCCAAGAAACCAAATTATTCCAAAGTGTCCACTATAAACTCCTATGCATGGTGTGTTACACCATTCCAAGTATATCCTTGTTTTCAGTTATCTTCCAATTAAAAAAATCATTTTGTTATGTGAAAACTTAGTGATTAAAGCCCTCACAAACTTGATGGCACATTTTATATTCTTTGCCCCTAATAAACTTGAACCATTGTTTCATCGATGGTGTATATGCTTGCACTTATACGTTGGAATTAGCAGAACCGTGCTGTCACAGGGAACGTTTTCAACATTGCACTTGTATTTTGTACACAATTGATATCATGCTCTTTTGTCTATGGATGTCACCAGTGTGAAATAAAGAGGGAGCTTGTAAGTCCATGGAGTTATGTATTTTGTGTTAGAGAAACGCCTGGGCTGCTAGCCTAAGACATGCCTAATCATGGTGGAAACTTGCAGGATCACCATAATGAGCTATCTATGAAGCATCCTCAATAAAAATCTATGCATATAGTAAATAAAAAGATCACTGAGATGCTCATTGTTTGCTTTCCTTGTCATTTTGGTTATGGGATAGCTCATGTACCATGTGCAAGGGGTACCCTGTTGGCGGTTCTCTATGATACGCATGTACTTACTATGACAAGAACTTACATGTGACTAAAGTTGAGTAGCATGAGGTGTGGCCCTCGTATTCAAGGGACTTCAGATTGCCAACTTATACTTTGTCAATCATATACTCCATCTTTGTTCACTTCAAGATGCTTATGATAGGGGCAGTGAGGGCTGAAAGCTAACAAGTACCATAATTTTTGGAAGCTCTTTTTGAAACTTGAAGTCCCTGCTTCCCTTTATGAAGGGCCTTTCTTCCACCATTATTTGAGTCTCCACCTTCTACCTTTAGGCACCATTAAGAGAGCATAGTTGCCATTCTGTGTGCAGTGTCCCAAAACTTATTGATTGATGCATATTGTGATATTACTTGTTCTTGTGCTATTTGTATCTAGTCACTCTTATGAACTTTGAAGGTGTGCTATGCATCTATTTGCTACTCTATGAGGGACAAGCTGAATGCCACTATGCCATTTTTTATGTATGTGAAACAAACAAATGTTTTTCAATGCATATTATTCATGATCTTTGTTTGTGGCCTTTCATGTTGCATGCATAGTTACTTTGTCTTATTGTTAGAACTCCATCTTTCATGCACATGTTTAGAGTTCTTTGATCCCAGCTTTCAATGCTTGCAAATTGTTTGATCTTCGTTTTGACGGTGCATGTCACCTCAAAAATTATCCTTTTATCACTTACCTACTCGAGGACGAGCAGGAGTTAAGCATGGGGATTCTTGATACGTCGGAAATGTATCTATAATTTTTGATGCTCCATGCTTGTTTAGTATCTACTTTGCTTTGCTTTGTCTACACTTTGAGGTGTTTTTATATCTTTTCTGGAACTAACCTATTAACAAGTTGCCAAGGTGCCAGTTGCCTGTTTTCTTCTGTTTTTGGTTCCAGAAAGGCAGAAAATCAATATTCTCGGAATTGGACGGGACAAAAGCCCAAGTCAATATTTTAACGTGGGCGACACGAAGTCCAGAGGAGAGTTGGAGAGGGGAGGCAGGGCCAGCACACCCCCCCTAAGCATGGGTGGGCCCACCCCACGCCTGGGTAGGGTGTGGGCCCTCTAGCCACCTCCCAGCCTCGCCTCTTTGCCTATAAGAAGCACACGATGCAGAAACCCTAGGCACCCGATCAAAACTCCACGAAACCTTCTGTAGCCCCCACCACCATCGTCCCTAGATCGGGGGGATCTGAAGTTCTTCCCGGCACCCTGACAGAGGGGAGATCATCCTGGAGGCCTTCTTCTCCGGTATGAAGCGTGAGTAGTTCCACCTTGGACTATGGGTCCATGTAGTAGCTAGATGGTTGTATCTCCTCCTTGTGCTTTCTTGTATAGATCTTGTGAGCTCCATTCATGATCAATATCTAATCTATTTGTAATCATGCATGTTGTGTTTGCGGGGATCCGATGGATATTGAGATTAATATGTCATATTGATTAATGGTTTTGTCTATTTTCTACTATCATGTCTATGTTGTTTGTGATCTTGCATGCTCTCCGTTCTTAGTAGCTATCTTGGCCAAGTAGTTGCTAGTGACTCCAAGAGGGGGTATTTATGCTCGATAGTGGGTTCATGCCTCTAGTTTCAAAGGGAAGTGATAGAAATCTCTTCGGTTGTAGATGTGTTGTTGCCACTAGGGAGAAAACAACGGTCTCTTGTTCATGGAACAAGTGGATTGTTTACCTTACATGCTTTGCTTAAAGCAGTTGTCTGTTGCTTGCAACTTAATACCGGAGGGGGTTCGGATGATAACCTGAAGGAGTACTTCTAGTCATAGATGCAGTTGGATGGTGGTCTATGTATATTGTTGTATTGCTCAATCGAATCTCATAGGATCTTTTTGTCTGGTATTGCATTGTTATGCCTTGCTCAGTTCCTGTCAATTGCCCTGCTGTAATTTGTTTACCCTTCATGCCATGTTGTTTATCTAAGGAGAGCACCTCTAGTGAACTATGGACCCCGGTCCAATCTTTACCATTGATACATCTTTCACTGTTACTTGTTTACTTGTTGCAAACCATAATGGAGGTGGAAGTGGAAGTGGAAGTCAGCCTGTAAAGAAGGATCTCAGTTAGGTTGAATGTTTCAAGTGTAAGAAGATGGGGCACTATGCTAATGAGTGCCCAGAAAAGAAAGTTGAAGGTGCCAACAAGCTCAATCCCTTCCAAAAGGGACAAGTGAACCACATCAACGTGGAAGAAATATATGAGGAATCTGTTGTTGTGGCTGGTAAGTTCAAACTAAATTCTGTTCCAGGACTTG
This sequence comes from Avena sativa, assembly GCA_916181665.1. NCBI lineage: Eukaryota > Viridiplantae > Streptophyta > Magnoliopsida > Poales > Poaceae > Avena > Avena sativa. The sequence continues at coordinate 296,979,441 of OV702296.1, forward strand.
TTCTTTTTGATACTGGCGCATCGCATTCATTCATATCAAGAGCATCTGTTGATAAAAATGTACTTCCAGTTGAAACTATTGGGTGTCCTATAAAAGTAAGTTCTCCTGGTGGAGAAATGATAGTGAACTCAGGATGTCATGATTCAGGCCGGGCAAAAAAAACCGAAACCGGACCAAACCCAAAAAACCGAGACCGAAACCGAAAAACCCGGCAATTCGGTCTTCGGTCATGTGTTTGGTCCTGCAATCTGGAAGACCGAATTATGATCGGTCTGTTCGGTTAGCATTGTCAGGAGACCGAAATAACCAAATGGACCGAAACTCCTAGATCCCAAAGGCCTAAAGCTCATGCAAGCACGAACTAGCCCAGATAGACATAGCTAATTAATTGTTTTCCGGCCCATTCATGTCTCCCTGGTCATGAAAATGCACGCGTAGGCAACCAGGCACAGGCGCACGACCTCACGCGGCCACGAACACGCGCCTGCATCATTGATCCCCGCATGCCGTAGTCAACCAGGCGCCGCCAGCCAAGCCGCCATGCCTCCACGGCTCCCCGCCGCCGCCCATCCAGATCCCGACCCATCCACGTCTCCCCGCCGTCGCCATCTAGATCCCCGCCATCCACATATCCCCGTTGCCGCCCATCCATATCCCCGCCCATCGACGTCTCACCGTCACTGCCCATCCAAATCTCCGCCACCATAGCGCCACCCTCCCTCGCCTTGTGATCTAGCAGCCACCGGCCGCTGGTTATCGACTCACGAACACGACCGGCACAAGGCGAATCAAGGCAACGACCAACCTATAAAAGGAAACTTCGGTCAGTTTGGTCATGACCGAAGACCGGACTGAAAAGACCGAAGACCGAATACGGAAAAAACCGGAAAGACCGAATTTATTTCGGGTATCATTTCTGGAGGACCGAAATAGTGAAGGACCGAAAAAACCGGACCGAGCAAACCGAAAAGACCGAACGCCCACCCATAGTTATGATCTAGTGATAGAATTCGGGAAGCATAAATTTCCAGTTAGTTTGATAATCCTAAACTCCCAGAGATTGGATGTTATTTTGGGAATGGATTGGATGACCAAGTATGAAGGAGTACTAGATTGTGCCAATCGTACTGTCACACTCATAACCCCGTATAATAAAAGGATTAGATTCAAGTCTAACTTTTAATCAAAAGGAAGTAAGCTAAATTCTCTTAAGGAGGTTAGCATAGACAGTGTGCTAATTGTGAGAGAATATCCGGATGTGTTTCTGGAGGAGTTGCCGGGAATGCCACCAGATAGGGATGTCGAATTTCCGATTGACTTGTTGCCAGGATCAGGACCAATAGCAAAGAGACCTTAAAAGATGTTAGTTGACGAGTTGAAAGAACTCAAGAAACATCTTGGAGAACAGTTGCAGAAAGGATTTATTCAACCCAGTTCTTCATCTTGGGGTGCACCAGTTCTGTTTGTTGAAAAGAAAGATAGAAGTCAAAGGTTATGCATACATTACCGTTCACTCAATGAGGTAACTATCAAGAACAAATATCCTTTGTCTAGAATCAATGATTTGTTTGATCAGTTAGAAGGGGCCCGTGTGTTCTCAAAGATTGATCTCCGATCAGGCTACTTTCAGCTAAAGATACGGGAACAAGACATATCTAAGACTGCTTTCACCACTAGGTATGGATTGTATGAGTACATCGTGATGCCATTTGGTTTGACAAATGCACCAGCCTATTTCATGAATATGATGAACAAGGTGTTCATGGAATTTCTTGATAAATTTGTTGTCGTTTTCATCAATGACATTTTGATCTACTCCAAGAGCAATGAAAAGCATGAAGAACATTTGCGATTGATACTTGAGAAGCTTAGAGAGCATAAGCTATATGCCAAATTTAGCAAGTGTGAATTTTGGTTGAATGAAGTCGGATTTCTTGGACATATTGTGTCAGGAGATGGTGTAGCAGTTGATCCCGCAAAAGTGTGAGCCATAACTGTGTGGGAATCTCCTAAGTCCGTGAAAGAAGTTCGTAGATTCCTTTGCTTGGCAGGATACTATAGAAGATTCATTGAGAATTTCTCAAAGGTAGCTAAGCCAATGACGGAATTACTTAAGAAGGACAAGAAATTTGATTGGACTGAAGGATGTGAACTCAGTTTCCAAGAGTTGAAGAAGAGACTAGTGACAACACCAGTCTTATGTCTGCCAGATTTGGAGAAGGATTTCCAAGTTTATTGTGATGCATCTCACCAAGGATTAGGTGCAGTTTTGATGCAAGAAGTGAAAGTTGTGGCTTATGCCTCGAGACAACTCAAAACTCATGAAGTGAATTATCCTACTCATGATTTAGAGTTAGCCTCTGTTGTCCATGCACTGAAAACATGGAGACATTATCTTTTGGGAAAGCGTTGCGAAGTGTTCACAGATCACGAAAGCTTGAAGTATATCTTCACTCAGAAAGAAATCAACATGAGACAAAGAAGATGGCTAGAACTCATCAAGGACTATGACTTGAGTTTGCAGTACCACCCCGGTAAAGCAAATGTTGTAGCGGATGCACTAAGCCATAAGGTTTATGTGAATGGCCTTACTAAGGGAGAATTGCCAGATGATCTATGTGCCCAATTCAAAGATCTCAGATTGGAGATAGTGCCTGAAGGACATCTCATGTCATTGTATGTTCAACCCACCTCGTTGGACAGAATCAAGGAAGCCAAAAAGATGGACAAGGAAATTAAAAAGATTAAGGAAAAGATTAGCAAAGGGAAAGCCAAAGGATTCCATGAAGACGAACATGGTACTTTATGGTATGGAAAACGTATCTGCGTTCCGCAAGATCTGGAGCTTCGGAAACTGATTTTACAAGAAGCACACAACTCACCATATTCCATTCATCCGGGTAATACCGAAATGTACATGGATGTGAAGGAAAGATTTTGGTGGAATAATCTCAAGAAGTACATCGCCGAACATATTGCTTTGTGTGATGTATGTAGTAGAGTGAAAGCAGAACATCAGAAACCAGCAGGATTGTTACAACCACTACCTATTCCGGATTGGAAGTGGGACAAGATTGGCATGGATTTCATCACCGGACTGCCAAGGACTAGATCAGGATATGATTCTATTTGGGTCGTGGTAGATCGCCTAACTAAAGTGGCTCATTTCATACCCGTAAAGACAACCTATACAAGTGCTAAGTTAGCCAAGATTTATATGAATAGGATTGTATGTCTGCATGGAGAACCCAAGAGTATTGTGTCTGATAGAGGAACTCAATTCACTTCCCATTTTTGGAGACAACTACATGAGTCATTGGGAACGAGATTGGAATTCAGCACTGCTTTTCATCCTAGACTGATGGACAGACAGAAAGGACCAACCAGATTTTAGAAGATATGTTGAGGGCATGTTCCCTAGATTATGGAGCTAGTTGGGATGAAAGTCTGCCTTACGCAGAATTCTCTTACAACAACAACTATCAAGCCAGTATTGAGATGGCACCGTTTGAATTTCTCTATGGGAGAAAGTGTACTACACCATTGCTAAGGAATGGTGTTGGGGAAAGAAATCTGTTCGGACCAGAACTAATCAAGGAAGCTGACGAGAAAGTCAAGTTAGTAAAGGACAGATTGAAGATAGCACAGTCCCGACAGAAGAGCTACACAGATCCAAAGCGTAGGGAAGTCACCTATGAGGTGGGTGATAGAGCTTATCTTAGAGTATCACCACTTCGTGGAGTGAAAAGGTTTGGAGTGAAAGGAAAATTGGCACCAAGATATGTTGGACCATTCAAGATTTTAAGTCATAAAGGAGAAGTGGCATATGAGATTGAATTGCCTGAATCACTGTCTGCTGTTCACAACGTGTTTCACGTAAGTCAGCTAAATAAATGTCATCCGGAGATGGAAGAGACTTCTTTGAAGGATACTATACCTTTGGAAGAGGTCCAGTTGGAAAGTGATCTCACCTATGAGGAGAAACCTATCAAGATTCTTGAGGCTGCAGAAAGAGTTACTCAGACTAAGACAATCAAGTTTTGCAAAGTTCAGTGGAACCACCTTTCCGAAGAGGAAGCAACTTGGGAAAGAGAAGATGATATTCGGAAAGGCCACCCTCATCTATTTGCTAGCCAATCCAAATCTCGAGGGCGAGATTCACCTTAAGGGGGTTAGATTTGTAACATACCAAAAATCATGGTTTATAAAGTTTGCATATCATTCATGCATTCATAAGCATTTGGATTATTTTCAAATAAGATTTCCAAACAGAAGCCAACTATTGCCTATTATTTTATGTAGGAAAGGCAATGGCTTTATTACCACTTTCAAATTATGAGAATACTTTGTTTCAACCAGAAAGGTTTGAATGATGATTTCAAAGCTTGCTCAAATTTTCAAAACAAGAATCTAAATTAAAACGAATTTCAATGCCTAATATAAATAAATAATTAAGGCATGGTTTTAATGCTGTTTTTCAATGGGCTAATGTATTTGTGAGCAAACAACAGTGTTTAGTACACAAATATGTGCTTAAGTCACTTTACAAAAATCCATAAGAAGTTTGAATTCAAACTCATTTGAATAGCATTTGAAAATGATTTCAGAAAATCAAATCAGAAATAGAAAAGGAATTAGAAAATAAGAAAAGGCCGGCGCCACCATTTCCAGCCCATCAGCAGAATCGGCCCAAAAGCCAGCCCACCCGGGATTCCCTCTTCTCTCTCTCACCCGCACCCGCTCTGCCCCGCTGACGCTGCCACTGGGCCCAAGACAGGTCAGCACCTTCTTCCCCAACCCCGCGCGCGTAGACTCTGTCGCCACCGCCGTTTCCTCCAGAAACGCCGCGTAGATTCCTCACTTAATTCCCATTGATTCAGTGCGTAATTGCCGCCCTCGCTCTAGCTAAATAAATTGGGTAATACTATCTTCGAAGACTGTTGCGATCCCCTATACTTTTGGGTCATCACACATTTGCCAGCAATGGACGCACATGGTGTGACAAGAGGAGATGTTCCTAGCTTGTGCTTGATCGATGAGTACATCAATCTTCTAAGGGTGGGTGTATGTGAGATCACTACAAGAATCTAGACGACACATGAAGATATGATATCATCGTGGATCAGGAGAAAAACGTTATAGATCACTATCCGCGATGAATTTTGCGACGAAAAAAGGTCATGTACCTCACGTCATAATCTGATTCGTGACATTTTGTCCGTCTGAAAACATCACGACCGTCCGTGACATTCTTTGAATTTTGTCGCGACTAACAGGACCGGCCCGGCCCAGGCCCAATCAGTCATGATGTTTTTGTTTCTTCATGGTCCACACCATGTGGTAGACGACACCGCGGGTGACCGTTAGTGACATTAGCTAACATCATGCCGACCGTTAGTCATGTCATTGTTGTCCTGGCGTTTTTTCATTGCAACTTGATTCCGTTAACGCCGGTTGCTTACGCCATCTTGACATCTATGACGCCTTCCACAACCATAACGAATTTCCTTTCATCACATCCTACCGTCAAAAGGCAGACACGTGGGTTACTAATAGGTTAATACGTGGACTAATCAGAACGAGACACGTCAACTAAATTTTCGTGACCTTACTATTTTGTTATGGCAGTTGGATAGCTTAGGCGCGTCACATTGATGACTACGCATGAGGGAAATATTTCATAAAGAAATAATCACTACATTTACACTTACATAAATTTTAGTATAAATGTTTCACTTCACAGAAATGAATACCAGCTTCAAAGAAACTCACATAAAAGGTTCAACACCGTAATACTGCCGAACATCAGAAATGTTTCTTGGCCAAATGTCTGAAAAATTTCCACAGATTCATCACAATATGCACACCACCAGTTCACTTACCAAATTGCCTCTTCTGGTTTTGACAACTGAGCCAACACTTGTGGAATTAATGCATTTGCCTCTTCTTGTTTCTTCCTTAGGTGTTCTTGATTCTTCCACATTGCTTGTAGGTCTTCCAAACACTTCAGCATATCTGCCTCGCCAGATTCGTTCACCTTTTACAACTCCTCAATGGAAGAGCACCGTTCCATATTACCCGCTCTCTGATCCTCGAGTTACACTTCTAGTTGAGACTTGGTTAGTCTTGAAGTACTTGCATGGATGACCTTGTTCTTTAGGAAATTTGGCTTTCTCTTGTCCTATGACGGCACAAAGTGCACAACGTCACTAGAAGGAATTGGTTCATCGGCTGTGCCATATACTGAAGAAGATGGCACCATGTTGCTTTCCATGACTGCCTACCAGTTTTAGGAATAAAAGAGAATATGAGAAACCTATCGAGCAAATTATAAGGACATTGTATACGTTTGAGGGGATAAAAGGACACTGATTTTTACAAAGATGGACAGTATTATGGAGAACTTACCATTACTTTTTTCACATTGCCATTTGGAAGAAGTTCATTGGAATATTCCTCCATGTCGCACAAAACCTCGTAGATACAAGCACTAGTGGCATGAGGGTACTTGAATGACTATCTACTAATATTTTTTTACATACATAGCCTACACAAATAGGAAGCATATAGTCAGTCCTACTTAAAAAGTTCAAACAGGATGGAAGTTGAGTAAACAAGACATGACCTGGTTCTTGGGGCCAGACAAAAAATCAATAAGCCTGCACCATTCCTCACCACTCATGTGTTCCACATGAGATACCCTTGTAACTTCATTCTCTAGGACGGGGTCAAAAAACAATTTCTTGAGATAATGACGTTGATTTCTTGCGTGCCTCATGAACTGCTTGTTGCAAGAAACTGCACATCTGGTAGAGAGAGTCCATGATAAACTTTTTCTGAAATAAAACAAGGATCATTAGACTTTGCATAAACAACACAGAAAGGGATAGATGAGTGCTACAGAACATAAAAAAACTTTGCCCTAAAAGTCTACTCTGACATCCGGTCTCTCTCTATAATCTTTACAATTGGGGAAGATAGGCATCTTAGTCCTGACTGTTACTCCACACTCGCAATCAATGGTGACACTGGTCTAGTTCTTCCTGCAGGAACGACAAGTGGAAGTTTTTGTTCTGTCGGCATCTTGTTAATCACAAATTGATGATCATCATGCATAATAGTGTCTTCAGATTTATTATGGCCAAATTCATCTACAAGAATATAAGGGGTATTTGGTGTTCTACAATAGAAAAAAATGTAATAAGTGTGAGGAAGCAATCGGTTTAACACGTTACCTTCTTGATCCTAGTCAGAACGATCAAAGAACTATCCATCACGATAAGAATCTGACCCCTCGCCAAGGGTAGCTGAACCCTTAAGTGCAAGGTCGCCTTGGAAAGGCGCTAGTGCATGGCTGGGCGGGGGCTGCTGCTGGCCTTGGGTAGATGCCCACGGAAGGCAGGGAGCGGGTTGAGATGGCCTTGGGGAGGTACCTATGGACGGCGGGGACCTGGCTGCTGGACTTTGGGAGGTGCCAGTGGACAATAGGGACCTGGCTGCTCGCCTTGGGGAGGTACCCGCGGAAGGCAGGGATTTTGCTGCTGGACTGTGGGAGTGCTGACGGATGGCAGGGACCTGGCAGCTGGCCTAGGGGAGGTGCCCAAAATGCATGGACTTGGCTGCTGGACTTGGGGAGGTGCCGACGGATGGCAGGGACCTGGCCGCTGGCCTACCCAGCTACTGGACTTGGGGAGGTGTCGGCGGATGATACGTCGGAAACATATCTATAATTTTTGATGCTCCATGCTTGTTTAGTATCTACTTTGCTTTGCTTTGTCTACACTTTGAGGTGTTTTTAAATCTTTTCTGAAACTAACCTATTAACAAGTTGCCATAGTGCTAGTCATATTTTCTTCTGTTTTTGGTTCCAGAAATGCAGAAAATCAATATTCTCAGAATTGGACAGGACAAAAGCCAAAGTCAATATTTTACCGTGGGCAACACGAAGTCTAGAGGAGAGACGGAGAGGCGAGCCAGAGCCACCACACCCCCCTAGGCGTGGGTGGGCCCACCCCGTGCCTGGGTAGGGTGTGGTCCCTCTGGCCACCTCCCAGCCTCGCCTCTTCGCCTATAAGAAGCGCACAATGCAGAAACCCTAGGCACCCGATCAAAACTCCACAAAACCTTCTATAGCCGCCACCAGCATCGTCCCTAGATCGGGGGGATCTGAAGTTCTTCCCGGCACCATGCCGGAGGGGAGATCATCCTGGAGGCCTTCTTCTTCGGTAAGAAGCATGAGTAGTTCCACCTTGGACTACTGGTCCATGTAGTAGCTAGATGGTTGTATCTCCTCCTTGTGCTTTCATTTATAGATCTTGTGAGCTCCATTCATGATCAAGATCTAATCTATTTGTCATCATGCATGTTGTGTTTACGGGGATCCGATGGATATTAAGATTACTATGTCAGATTGATTAATGGTTTTGTCTATTTTCTACTATCATGTATGTGTTGTTTGTGATCTTGCATGCTCTCCGTTGTTAGTAGCTATCTTGGCCAAGTAGTTGCTAGTGACTCCAAGAGGGGGTATTTATGCTCGATAGTGGGTTCATGCCTCTAGTTTCAAAGGGAAGTGATAGCAATCTCTTCGGTTGTAGATGTGTTGTTGTTGCCACTAGGGACAAAACAACGGTCTCTTGTTCATGGAACAAGTGGATTGTTTACCTTACAGGCTTTGCTTAAAGCAGTTGTCTGTTGCTTGCAACTTAATACTGGAGGGGGTTCGGATGATAACCTGAAGGAGGACTTATAGTCATAGACGCAGTTGGATGGTGGTCTATGTATATTGTTGTATTGCCCAATCAGATATCATAGGATCTTTTTGTCTGGTATTGCATTGTTATGCCTTGATCAGTTCCTGTCAATTGCCCTGCTGTAATTTGTTTACCCTTAATGCCATGTTGTTTATCTAAGGAAAGCACCTCTAGTGAACTATGGACCCTGGTCCAATCTTTACCGTTGATACATCTTCCACTATTACTTGTTTACTTACTGCAAACCATTATCACCTTGCACACCATACGTTTAATCCTTTGTTACAGCAAACCGATGAGCTTGACAACCTCACTGATTCGTTGGGGTAAAGTATTGACTTTGTGTTGTGCAGGTTTCCTTGTTGCTTGCAACACCTGTGTGACGTTTTGTTCCTCCTACTGGTTCGATAACCTCGGTTTTTGACTGAGGGAAAACTTGCTGCTATGCCACATCACACCTTGATCTTGGGGTTTCCCGACGAAGCACTGCACGTTGACGTAGTGCCATCAAGCTCTTTCTGGTGCCGTTGCCGGGGAGGCTAAGGACGTATTCACAAGGGGAGTCCTCCACAACCTTTCTCTTTTCTTTGTTTTTAGTTTTCTTAGTTTATTTTTCTCATTTTTGTTTGCCTCTTTTCATCAAAAACTCCAAAAAAATGTTTAGTTTGGTTTTCTTTCTCTTATCAAAAACACAAAAAAATTAGTTCCTGCTCTAGCTACTGCTGCTGTTTTTGGCTTGCTCCACTTTGCCAAAATGAACTCTGCTGAGAACACCAAGTTGTGTGACTTCACTAGCACAAACAACAATGATTTACTTAGCACTACTATTACTCCACCTACTCCTGATGCTACCTTTTATGAAATTAAGCCTGCTTTGTTGAATCTTGTGACGAGAGAGCAATTTTCTGGTGCTAGTTCAGATGATGCTGCTGCCCATCTCAATAACTTTGTTGAACTTTGTGACATGCAGAAGTATAAGGATGTAGATGGAGATATTATTAAGCTCAAGCTGTTTCCTTTCTCCTTGAGAGGGAAAGCTAAAGAATGGTTGCTCTCCTTGCCTAGAAATAGTATTGATTCTTGGACTAAGTGCAAAGATGCTTTTATTGGAAAGTACTAACCCCCTACTAAGATTATATCTATGGGAAGTGAAATTATGAAATTTAAACAACTTGATAATGAACATGTTGCTCAAGCTTGGGAAAGAATGAAGTCTTTGGTTAAGAATTGTCCCACTCATGGACTCACTACTTGGATGATTATCCAGACTTTTATGCGGATTTGAACTTCTCTTCAAGAAACCTGTTGGATTCAGCTGCTGGAGGTACCTTTATGGGCATCACTTTGGGTGCTGCAACAAAACTCCTTGATCATATGATGGTTAATTACTCTGAATGGCACACTGAGAGAGCTCCACATGGTAAGAAGGTAAATTTCGTTGAAGAAACCTCCTCTTTGAGTGATAAGATTCATGTTATTATGGCTATGCTTGTTAATGGGAAAGCTCCTTTAGATCCAAACAATGTTCCCTTAGCCTCTTTGGTTCCTCAAGAAGAGCAAGTTGATGTGAACTTCATTAGAAACAACAATTTTGGCAACAATACTTATGGTAATAACTATAGGCCTTATCCTTCTAATAATGGAAATGCTTACCATGGAATGCCTAGTGAAGATAGGATTCTAGAAGTTGAAAGATCCACTAAAAACTTTTCACAGATGCAATATGAGCAAAATAAGATATTCACTAAAACTATAGAAGAACAATATGTTATCTTGAAAAATATTAGTCATCAGCTTGAGAATCTGAATAGAGAAATTCCTAGTTTACAGCCAAAAATTTTAAGTGCTGAGAAGAATATTTCCTCTTTGTCTGAAGCATAGTCCTCCTTGATTAATAAAATGGCTGCTAAACCTGAAACCTTGGAAAATACCTTTGTTGCTACTCATGCCATACAAGTTACTATTGATGAAAATGTTAGACTTTTAGCTCAACTTCATGCTAAGTGGGAAAGGGAAGCTGAAATTGATAGAAACAATAGTGTGTGCACAATCACTAGAATGGAGACCACTAAACCATAAGAAGCCCCTATTTCTCCTACAATATCTAAGCCTAATGAATCTACTACTAGTGATGCTAAGCTTGATTTTGATATAGATGGTTGCAATATTTCTGAAGTGATTCTGTTCTTGCAAAAACTTGCTAGAAGTCCTGATGCTAGTGATATGCATGATGCTTTCACCAAACACATTATAGATGCTCCTGTTAAGATTAAGGAAGAGAAGTTAAAACACAAAGCTTCTATTCCTAGGAAAGTAGAAGATAGTTGGGAACCCATTATTAATACGCAAGTGAATGACTTTGATCTCAAACCTTCATGTGATCTTGGTTCTAGTGTCTCTATTATGCCTAGGAAGATTTATGAAATGCTTGATTTGCCACCTTTGGAAGATTGTTATTTGGATGTTCCACTTGATGATAATTCTAAGAAGAAACTAATAGGGAGTATTAATGATGTTCTCATCATGGTTAACAATGCTTATGTCCCTGCTGATTTTTATGTTTTGGATGTTGAATACAATGCTTCTTGTGCTATTACTTTGGGAAGACCTTTTCTTAGAACTGTTGGTGCCATCATTGATATGAAAGAAGGCACCATTAAATATCAATTCCCATTCAAGAAAGGTATTGAACAGTTCCCTATGAGGAGAGAGAGGTTGCCTTTTGCTCCTCCTTTGAAAGCAAGGTTTGATGTTAATGCTTCCTCATTTGAAAATACTTGATTTCTTGCTTCTTGTGCCTAACTTAAAGGCGTTAAAGAAAAGTACTTGTTGGGAGATAACCCAAGAGTTTTCTTGAGTCTTGGAAGTTATTACTTCAGTAATGACCTCTCCTTATCCTTTTTGTTTGCTTTTTGTGCCAAGAATAACCTCTAATGAGAGGGAAGTAAGATTTGGGGAGTTGATGTCCTAAAACAGATTTCTATCCTCCACCATAAAAATTTGTGAGGAGTCTCTGTAAGTCGTATTGAGCTGAACATTTCGAATAAATCCCCCAGTATGTTAGCTAAATTTCGTTAGTTCAACACTTTTTGATTTGAGCAACAGAAGATTTTCGAAAAAATTGGTTTCTACCTGCTGGCTATTTTGACAGATTTCTGCCATTATTTGCATTTGCTTCTTATTGATTCCTTGTTGAGTTCTTTTGGGGAATTGAGCTTTTTGAAGGAGTTGCTACAGTAGCTTGTGTTTTTAGTGAAAAGTTTTGTTGTTTCAAAGCTTAGCCCAAGGGTCTATTATCTTTTGAATACACTAATGTTGCTAATGAAGATTGTGTGAAGTTTTGTATGAAGGAAAAAATTTAGGTGTAGAGAGAGAATGATATAATGAGATGAAGAATGGACAAAAGCTCAAGCTTGGGGATGCCACCCCGGTGTCACCCCAAGAAATATTCAAGAGGTACAAGCGTCAAAGCTTGGGGATGCCCAAGGCATCCCCTTCTTTATCAATAAAAAGCTTAGGTCTGTCTAGACACTTCATTTTTATTGTTTCATGCACTATCGTGTTGTTCTTGGAGCGTCTTAGTTTTCATTTGGTTTTCTTAGTTTGTTTAGTTTGCTTGAATAAAGTATTTTGGACCGCCGTTCTTGCTGTGTTGTTTTCAAATAAGTTGCTTGGTGTTAGAAAGGAGTAGGAAGTTCTTGCTTGAAAGTGCAAGAGGAGCTTGCATTGACTGTGACTTAGATTTTAGCATGACATGCTAGGTGTTGTTTTGACCTTATTCTTAGTGATTATTGCTGTAGCATGTCTTGTTCCAAATAATTGGGATTGCTTAGTGTGCCTTGAAAGAATTATGCGTTGTTTTAGCATGCAAAAGCATAGTATTGTGGTATTGTCCTTTGATGCTTTGTTTGGGTTGACTTGGCACATGCTCACACCATGTTATGACTATGAACAAGTCATCATAGCCTATATGATCATTTAGTCCTTGACTTGTAGTACCGCTCTATGCTTTGATTAGTAATGTTTTGTTGCTCTGCATGATTATGGCCATTATTGCTCTCTTAGTTGGTTGCTCCCAGTCTTTTGCTATCCTCAACTTGTATGAGTAAGCTCTACTCATGCTTCAAACTCCCAAGAAACCAAATTATTCCAAAGTGTCCACTATAAACTCCTATGCATGGTGTGTTACACCATTCCAAGTATATTCTTGTTTTCAGTTATCTTCCAATTAAAAAAATCATTTTGTTATGTGAAAACTTAGTGATTAAAGTCCTCACAAACTTGATGGCACATTTTATATTCTTTGCCCCTAATAAACTTGAACCATTGTGTCATCGATGTTGTATATGCTTGCACTTATACGTTGGAATTAGCAGAACCGTGCTGTCACAGGGAACGTTTTCAACATTGCACTTGTATTTTGTCTATGGATGTCACTAGTGTGAAATAAAGAGGGAGCTTGTAAGTCCATGTAGTTATGTATTTTGTGTTAGAGAAACGCCTGGGCTGCTAGCCTAAGACATGCCTAATCATGGTGGAAACTTGCAGGATCACCATAATGAGCTATCTATGAAGCATCCTCAATAAAAATCTATGCATATAGTAAATAAAAAGATCACTGAGATGCTCATTGTTTGCTTGCCTTGTCATTTTGGTTATGGGATAGCTCCTGTACCATGTGCAAGGGGTACCCCGTTGGCGGTTCTCTATGATACGCATGTACTTACTATGACAAGAACTTACATGTGACTAAAGTTGAGTAGCATGAGGTGTGGCCCTCGTATTCAAGGGACTTCAGATTGCCAACTTATACTTTGTCAATCATATACTCCATCTTTGTTCACTTCAAGATGCTTATGATAGGGGCAGTGAGGGCTGAAAGCTAACAAGTACCATAATTTTTGGAAGCTCTTTTTGAAACTTGAAGTCCCTGCTTCCCTTTATGAAGGGCCTTTCTTCCACCATTATTTGAGTCTCCACCTTCTACCTTTAGGCACCATTAAGAGAGCATAGTTGCCATTCTGTGTGCAGTATCCCAAAACTTATTGATTGATGCATATTGTGATATTACTTGTTCTTGTGCTATTTGTATCTAGTCACTCTTGTGAACTTTGAAGGTGTGCTATGCATCTATTTGCTACTCTGTGAGGGACAAGCTGAATGCCACTATGCCATGTTTTCTATATGTGAAATGTAGAAGGAGTGACCCAACATTTAAAGTAAGGTAAGGTAGAGTCCCCTGTGTTTACAATGCTAGTCCCTGGATCAATAGCTAGCATCCACAGTTAAGATGTAATATCAAGAAACAAGGGTCATAATACAACTTTATGACCAGGAATAAAATAATTTATTACATCTTACATAGCTCATTTGGCAATTACAATACATTGCAGCGGATTAACCATAAGCATGGGTCCTTCATCTTCAAAGTGCCACAGGCAGACATGTTGGTTGTAGACTTTGTAATCCTAATCAATCAATCTTCACTAAAGACAATCAAACCTGCAACATTACAAGTTACAGCCACAAGGGTCAATACATTTGAATTGTATTGGCAAGTTTCACTACTATGTAGAATATAAGTGGATCCTATCATTACATGCACATTTGGCTAAGTAGGGTTTTAGGCTCATTTGCAGAAGGCAATAATTTATCCTATCTTTTCAAAAATGGTTTTGATCTCTTGTCAAATCTCCTTATCAAAAATCCCTTGAACTCCTTGGTAAAACCCCAAGTGTTCAAGTCCTTGTCAAAAATCTCTTGAGCTCCTTGGTACCCCCAAGTGCATCAAGTTTTATCAAAATCTCTTGAGCTCCTTGGTAACCCCAAGTGCATCAAGTCTTTTGTTGTCACTTAAAAGTTTTCTTTTAGAAATTGGAATGTCGAGATTTCCCATAGCTTCAAACTTTAGTTGCTCAATATTGTCCATAACCGGGGACACGGCTAAGTACTTAGATTTTATTATCTTCTGCAGAAGTAGTACACTTTACCCACATGTCACAATCTCATCTTGTTGCCACCAGTGGCCACTAGATTAGTGCTCACCAAGATGGAGTACTGGCAGATTGAGAATGTGACGAAGTCTTTCCAGAGGGTCCTCCCATACACCATTGCTAGCTTGTCTTCAGTACCCATGTAGGATTCCAGGTCCTCATTTTCAGTAACCTAAAGACAGTGCATGGGTATTCCCAATGTAGTTGACTAAGCCAGAGCCATAATAGCATGTGGTTGTACACGAAAGCCACAATTGGAGAAACATGTTCAATCTCTAAGTTTCCTGGGTGGTTTTCTTTTGAAGCACAACACAAAGAGATTGCCATAGACATGGTTCCTTTTGTTGCCACCTTCTCCAAAACTCAAAGTATCCTTGTCCACCCAGGTGATTCATTGAGTCCTTGTTTTATTATATAAAACACAAGTCCTTTCTCAACTTCATAAAATCTCAAACATGTATCTCTTTTCAAAATATAGCATGGCTAAGCATGTAACAACTACATTGTTTTCACTAAGGAATGTATAAGGGTATCCTATTAGGATTTAGCATAGCATAAGTATAAAATTCTTTTTATGCATGTTTCAAAATCCACTAAGTATAATAAAAATAGTAGGACTTTAGATGATAGTGTAACTTGCCTTTTTGGGTAGGGAATGTTGATTCACTTCTTGATCTTGCTAGTTTCACACTTTTCTAACTTCACTACAAATCAATCAAGCAAACACAATATCAACTAGCATTCCAACCAATAACACTCAAACAAAATAACACACACACAAAAATAATGGGATCTAAGTCATGCATGCAAGCATGCAAAAGATAGTTTTATTTCCAAAGATGGTTTATACTAGTCTCTAGACTTTGTAAGGTTCTAAGTGGTCATTTTTCCAAAGTGGTAAAGTCATTTGTAAAAGGGTTTTGTCCAAAAGTTAATATTAAATCCATTCATCATTTTTATGTGGTGGAAAATGTTTTTATCAAATAAAAAACTTTATGACTTTCATCAAATAAGTTTTTAATCCTCAAAACTTGGTGTTTAGGGTCAGTAAGTTTGATTCAAAACATTTTCCCAAAGTTTTTACTCCAAAAACATTTTCACAATAAAACCATTATTTTTATTTGGTTAGAAATGGGCTAAATTAATTAATCCATCCTAAACTTCACCAAATCCATTTTCAAAACCATGGGTTGGTTTCTAGGGTCAGTAAGTTCAACACAAACCAATTTGCAAAGATTTCATCCTCAAAAACATTTTTGAATAATTTTTATAACCTAAACAAGCATACAAATGTTTCTGTAAAAACAAACAATCTACCAGAGGCTTTTTACTAAACAAAAGGCATGGTTGGCTAGGGTTTGTTCCACTTATTCCAATGATATAAAGTTTGTAATTTTTGGACGTGTGGATCAAAAGTTACAAAGGTTTCAAAACTGCATCTAAATCTGATTTCAAATTCTATTTCTAAATCGTCTGGTGCCACGCGTCGCTTTCCTATTCGCTGGTACCGGTTCGGGTGGATCACGTGCTGTAGGCCGTTGGATCAAGTTGAATCGCACGGCACTGGTTGCATACCCTTTCAACGTTAAGTGATCTAATCGCGTCACTTCGATCTGGATCGAACGGCTCCTATCCGCTAGCCAAGAACTGGCGGCGCTCGACGGTTGTGCGCGGCGGCGACGGTCAGATGGTGGCGGCGCTGGTGAAACAGGAAGCGAGAGAGGGAGGGAGTAGGATCACCACGTTCACAACATCGTGGGGAAGCTCAACGTGCTGGTTGTAGACGGAGGGGCGCACTGGAGCGGGCTTAATCTCTCGCCGGAGTGGAGCTGCGCCTCGGCCACGCTCAGTCGTCGTCGAGGACGGTGCTATGGATCACTAGGAGACAAACGAAACACATGGTCAGACGCGCAAGGACACGGCAAAGGTGTGTGCGTGAACGAGAGGGGAAGGGGTGGACGGAAACTACCTGGGGCACTCGCCGGAGTTAAACCAGACGGTGGCGGCGGCAGTTGTTGTTGTTGCTGACGCTCAGGGACGCGCGCGAGCGAGCTGCGGATGCAGAAAGGTCCGCCAGGTGATGGAGATCACGGCTGGGTGCTTGAGGGGGCAAGGGGTGGCGTGGTGCTGCCGGAATCCTCGCCAGAGTGTCGTCGGACAGTGGCGGTGTTTGAGCTAAATTCGACAGCCTGGGGGCGTACTTGGGGGAGGAGACAGAGTGGAAATGGAGGGGAGACGCTGGCGTTTAAATGGGCGTGGTCACGGCGAGTAATGGTGGCCGCATTAAGGTGAATTGAAGCCGCGGAATCACTGCCAGAAACGGCGACGAGGGAAGAAAGAAGAGGTCGTCGCGGGTGAGGAAGAACGCTCGGGCGTGGGGCCGTTTCGTCAGTGGTGTGAGAGAGGGGGTTGGGGTCCACAAGTCAGTGACCTAGTGGGTTGCTTCTGCGGTAAAAAAAACGTTTCAGGGGCGAGGGAAATGGGCTGCTGGGCTTAATGGGCTAGGTTGGGTTGGGTCGAGTCCACTTCTATATTTTTTTCCTATTCTGAAACCTTTTTCTTTTTCCATTTCTTTTTCTGTTTTGAAATTCCAAACAACAATTCAAGCATTCAAATTCAATCAAACTTTCACCAAACATACAATTGAATTTGGTTCTATTTAACAACATAAACCAAGGTTCAAAGATCAAAATAATATTTTTATTTAAGGGCCATTATTAATTAAATAAATAGACCATTGTTATTAACTCAAATAGATTTTGATTTATTCAAAACTCCATTTTGAAAACTAAAACATTAACAAAACCAAATCAGTAGGTTTTATTTGAAGATATAAAATACTTGGAAAACTTGTTTTAAACAAATAAACAAGTTTTGATGTTTTAGAAATAGTAAAACCTTTATTAATAAAACTTGGATATTAAATCCTTATTACTTTATTTAAATAAACTTTCACTAATTTTCTCAAGTGGAAATATTTTGTATTTTAAGGGCTTGGCCAAGTTTTAATTTGGCTTATAAAATAATCCTTATTTAAATTCCTTCCTTTTCATTTGAAAACCAAATCCTTTTATTAAAAGAAACAAAATAGTAATTCTAAATATTTTAACTTTATTGTTTATTTATCTTTTCAAAATCCTTTAGGATTTTATTTGATCCCAAATAGGTTTTGAAGATTCCCATTTGAATTCAAAAAGTTTCTTCTCACTCTGAAAATCAACAAAGTTTTTATTTTATTCATTTATTTTTCACATTACAAGATTTGGAAAATCTTGGGATGTGACAGGCTACCACCCTTAAAATAAATCTCGTCCCGAGATTTGGGAAGGCTAGGGTTACAAGTAGGCTCAAAACATCTAGGGTACTACCACCCTTAAAATTTTCCAACTAAACTACATGTTGGCTTGCTTGGGATCTTGGGAAAACTTCTCTGGGCAAACATTTGCATGGTGTCCTTGTTTCCACTCTTGACTCATGGGCCAAGTTTGAGATTCTCCATAGGCTTGTTCAACTTGTTCTTCATCTTTTCTGTACAATTGCTTGCATAATGTCCTTGGTTCTTGCAATTGAAACAGTTGATATCTTTGAGTTCTTTACGTGTCTCTTGTGGACAAGTTGCTGCATAATGGCCTAGCTCTTTGCAGTTGTTGCACCATACTTGGCCAATCTCCTTATACTTCTGGTTCTCTGGGCATTCACTGGAATAGTGTCCCATTTCTTTACAAGTACGACATTGCACATGGCTTTTGTCCTTCTTCTGCTTTTTGGGTTTCTCCAAAGCTAGGAGTGCATCCAGTTCATGTTGTTCATATGTTATCTGGTAGGTAGGAATGTCTACATGTTTCTTGGACCTTTTATTGCTCTTTAGAAAATTCACATTCCTCTTCTTTGATCCTTTGAATTGGGTTGTTTTGCTTGGAGGTATAAGTGGACCTTTTCCTTTGTCATCAACTTTCTTGGTAGACTTGGATCCTTCTGGATAGTTTGCAATCATTTGTTGCACTCCACCTTGTTTCCTTTGTTCAACAATGGAATAGACGGGGCATTGGATAGGAACATGGTTGTTTCCTTCACATAGGTAGCAAGTAGCTTGAGAGGTGGGACATTGTCCAACATGATGTTTCTCTTCACAATTGGGCCATTGATCTCCATGCTCCTTGGAAGTATGATCCTTGTCTCTACAAAGAATGCAAGCTGGGGCTCCATCTAGAATAACATTTCTGTCATCCTTGTTGTCACAAACTCTTTTGGAATAGTTTTCTTCCATGTTGACCATTTGATCAGTCACCTTAAGCATCAATTGGGCTTGGTCTTCCAAAAACTTTTGCAGGGTTGGATCTTCACCACTAGTGTTGGCTATGAACTGAGCTGTCATTTCGTTCAACTGGTGTTGGGTTGCTATGAGCTCTTTCATGCTGTCCTTTTGGTTGGTGTTGGTGTCATCAACCTTGATGTTGGAGTCTCTTGGAGTAGTCATCTGTTTGGGTTAGATGGAGGTTACAATAGACAAAAGATTTTTCTAAGGAAATAATCCTATTCACACACATCACTATTCACACAAGCAATGTGCAAACATTCACAACAAATTTTCACACAAACAACAGAGTTCAAGCACATACTTAGGCATAAAAATATTTTTGTTACACCTCATAATTTGGTGGGTTTGACTTAACTAAAATATGGTAGTCCATCTATATGGTTCACTTGTGATCTTTCCATCCTTCTTGGTTGATTTTTCTTGCATGAGATCATGGTTTCCTTGAGAAAAACTCTTGGTTACAATATCTTCTAGTGAAATGATCTCCTTCTAATTTTTGCATTCCCTTAGTCTTCATTTCTTGAGTAAGATTTTCTTTGTCTCACTTGTAGTCCTTAGTGGTATCCAAGTTGGAGGTCCTTGGTGAATATGCTGAAGATGTTGAAGTCATTAGAGTTGAAGAAGTTGAAGTCATTAGAGTTGAAGATGTTCTTTACACTTGGTGTAGTCTTTGGCCATGGGGTAGGTTTTTCCATCAAGTTTGAAATAGGAGAGAGGTAGAGTTGAAACAAAAATGGTTGAGGTAAGGGTTTACAAGATTGTTTGCAAATAAGTTTTGGAACAAATACAACTCCTATTTTTCTAAGGGGTTTTGTCCAATCCTAGGTTTACAAATCCTACAGGCAACACAATGCTCTGATACCATCTGTAGAAGGAGTGACCCAACCTTTAAAGTAAGGTAAGGTAGAGTCCCCTGTGTTTACAATGCTAGTCCCTGGATCAATAGCTAGCATCTGTTGGAATTATGCCCTAGAGGCAATAATAAAGATGTTATTATTATAATTCTTGTTCATGATAATGTTTATATTCCATGCTAGAATTGTATTAAGCGGAAACTTTAATACTTGTGTGGTTTGTGAACAACACCGTGTCCCTAGTACGCCTCTATGGACTAGCTCATTGATCAATGATGGTTAAGGTTTCCTAACCATAGACATGAGTTGTCAATTGATAATGAGATCATATCATTGGGAGAATGATATGATGGACAGACCCAAACTAAGCGAAGCAATTAGATCGTGTCATCGTGTTCGTCTTTGCGAAGCTTTTCTTATGTCAAATATTGTATTCCTTAGACCATGAGATAATACAACTCCCTGGTATCGGAAGAAAGCTTTGAGGTCATCAAACGTCATCCTATGAGAGGGTGATCATAAAGGTGTCTCTCAGGTGATCGGAAAGTATTTGTTGGGTTGTATGTATCGAGATGGGATTTGTCCCTCCCAAGTCGGAGAGATATACTTCGGGCCCACTCGGTAATAGATATCAACACCGCTTGCAAGCATGTGGTTAAGGAGTTAATCACAAAGTGATATCGGATTACGGAACGAGTAAAGTACTTGCTGTGAACGAGATTGAACTAGGTATGACGGTACCGACGATCGAATCTCGGGCAAGTAAAATATCGCGAGACGAAGGGAATATATATATGAGATTGATTGAATCCTGGCATCGTGGTTCATCCGATATGATCATCGATGAATGTGTGGGAGTCAATATGGGTTTCCAGACCCCGCTGTTGATTATTGATAGAAGATCATGTCTGCATATTCTCGAACCCGCAGGGTCACACACTTAACGTGTCTCGACGCTAGGATAGATTGGATATTTGGTTTATGAGTTTTTGTTCGGAGTCTCGGATGGGATCCAGGACATCACGAGAGGTTCCGGAATGGTCCGGAGAATAAGATTCATATAAGGCAGTGCAGTTTTTGGAGTTCGGAATTGTTCCGGGTTAATCGGTATTGTACCGGAAGCTTCTAGAACCTTCCAGAAGGGGACCAACGTGGACACACTTTCCCGGAGGTGGCATGGGCCTATGAGGGAGTTCCCTGGCCGCATTGGGCCAGGGGCACAAGGCCCCATAGGGCCCAGCCGGCCAAAGAGGGTTTAAACCCTAGATAGAGCTTCTAGAAAGGGGGGTTTCCTTGCCCCCACTCTTCCTCCTTTGGGGCCGCCGGCTTGGCTTGGGGGAGGGGCTAGGGCTGCGCCCACCCCTCTATATATAGAGGGCTGGGGGAGCACCACCCCCCACACCTTCCCCTCCAACCCTAGTCGCCCTGCTGCCCTCCTCTCTCCCTCCCGAACTGCTTGTAGGCGAAGCCCTGCTGCAGAAATTCTCCACCAATTGCACCGCGCCGTCGCGTTGTAGATCCAACCCATCTCTCCACCATACTTGCTGGACCAAGGAAGGAGGAGACGTAGAGGTGCCGCACGTGTGCATCTCACGGAGGCATCGCCACTTGTGGTGCTAGATCGGATCGGATCGCGAGGAGGAGAAGCGAGTACGACTACATCACCCACGTTTCGACGAACGTTCCGCTGTGCGAATCTTCAAGGGTATGAAGATCTAATCCAATCTCTCTCGTTGTTTGCATCTCCTAGATTAGATCTTGGATTCCCTCTGTTCGCATCCGTAGAAAATTTTGATTTACTATGCCGCGAAACCCTTCAGTGGTATCAGAGCTAGATCTATGCGTAGATGTGTTTCACGAGTAGAACGCAACATGGTTGTTGCGGGCGTTGATGTTTTCTGTTGCAAGCCTCTTGTTTGTGTTATTCTTATGACACGGGATAGTGAGATTGAAGCGGTCCAGGCCAACCTTACGCGACGTCGTTCGCGAGACCGGCTCCGCACTTGACGTGTGACTTGTTCCACACATGCGGCTGGTGGATGTCAGTTTCTCTCACTATAGTTGTCATGGGATTAATACCGGAGTTTGGCAACCATAATATCACCGTTGTGGCTTTCCGTAGGTAAGAATCGTTCTTAGCATCTACTCCCATAAGCCATGTAAAACATGCAACAACAAAGTAGAGGCGTCTAACTTGTTTTTGCAGGGAGTGTTTTCTATGATATGGTATGGCCCAAGATGTGATGTGTATATTGTATGCGATGATCATGTTTTGTAATGTTTCACGACTTGCATGTCGATGAGTACACAACCGGCAGGAGCCGTATGGTTGTCTTTATAATTGTGTATGACCTGCGAGTCAACTTCTTATACGCCATGTAATAGCTTTACTTTATCGCTAAGTAGTTAGCAATAGTTGTAGTTGCTATTCATGGTGGAGGCAATCATGGTGGAGTGATGGAGATCATGCCGGAACGCACAAGATGGAGATCATTGCGCGAAGATTGGCTATACCATGTCACATAAAGTTATATGCATGTGATGTTTATCCTTTTATGTATCTTATTATGCTTAGATCGCGATGGTAGCATTATAAGATGATTCCTCACTTAAAGATCAAGATAAAAACTATGTTCTCCCCAAGTATGCACCGTTGCAAAAGTTCGTCGTGTCCAAGCATCACGTGATGATCGGGTGCTATAGACTCTACGCTCACATACAACGGGTGCAAGCCAGTTTTGCACACGCGGAAATACTTGGCTCTAACTTGATGAGCCTAGCATGTACAGACATGGCCTCGGAACACAAGAACCGAAAGGTTAAGCATGAGTCATATGAATGATATGATCGACACTTCGTTGTACACCATTGAAACCACATCATTTCTCGTGATGATCGGATTAGGTGTGGTGAATTTGGATCGTGTTCACTAAACAACTTGAGGGATGTTGAATTTAGTGGGAGTTCATCTAGTAATTTGATTAAGTTGAACTATTTATCATGAACATAGTCTAAATTGTACTTGCAAATACTGTAGATCACATGGCCAAGTCCAACTTCAACTTCAACGTTTTTGCTGAGATAGAAAAGCTTAGAAACAATGGGTCTAACTTCACCAAATGGTTCCGCATTCTGAGAATCATACTCGCTGGCGGATAAAAGGACTATGTCCTTGAGAAAGCGCTTGGTGACGCCCCTACTGTAGATGCACCGGCTGATGAAAAAGCTGTTTATCAGTCGCACAAGGATGATTATGATTTGATTAAGATCGCCATGTTGTTTGCTATGGAATCAGATCTTCAAAATCGTTTTGAGGAGTTCGCCGGGCCCTTTGAGATTCTCGAGGAGCTGAAAAACATGTTTCAGACTCAAGCCCGTTCTGAGAGATATGAGATCTCTAAGAAATTCTTTAACTACAAGATGGAGGAAGGGAGTTCCATTAGTGAGAATGCCATTAAGATGTCGGGCTACACTCAACACCTTGAGCAACTGGACTGCAAGATTCCAGAGGAGCTCAAGATTGATACTCCTAGCTACAAAAGTTTTGTAGTTGATCACAATCAGATTGGTTCCACTGATATGATCACTGAGCTCTTCGCTAAAATGAAAGTAGCAGAGGTGAACATCAAAAAGAATAATCATATGTTTATGGTCAACAAGCCTCCCACCTTCAAGAAAGGTAAGGGTGCAAAGAAGCCCTTCAAGAAAGGCGGCGGCAAGCACGTTGCCCCTGCTGAGAAGAAGCTCAAGTATGGTCCTAAGCCGGACACTGAGTGCTTCTATTGCAAGGACAAGGGTCACTGGAAGCGCAACTGTCCGAAGTACTTAGCGGACAAGAAGGCTGGACCATCAAAGGTATATTTGATATACATGTTATTGATGTTTTCCTTACTAGCCCTCGTTGTAGTGCCTGGGTATTTGATATCGGTTCAGTTGCTAATATTTGTAACTCGAAACAGGAGCTACGGAATAGACGGCGGCTTGCGAGGGATGAGGTGACGATGCGTGTTGGCAATAGATCAAGAGTTGATGTGATGGTCGTCGGCATGCTCTCCTTAGTTTTACCTTCGGGATTAGTTTTAAACCTTAATAAATGTTATTATGTGCCTGCGTTGAGCATGAACATTATTTCTGGATCGTGTTTATTGCAAGACGGTTATTCATTTAAATCGGAGAATAATGGTTGTTCTATTTATATGAGTAACATCTTTTATGGTCATGCACCTATTGTGAATGGTTTATTTCTTCTAAACCTCGAAAGGTATGAAACACACATCCATAACATTGATGTTAAGAGATGCAAAGTAGATAGTGATAATACTACTTATTTGTGGCACTTTCGTCTAGGTCATATTGGTGTAAAGAGCATGAAGAAACTCCATTCTGATGGACTTTTGGAGTCTCTTGATTTTGAATCATTTGACACATGCGAACCATGCCTCATGGGCAAGATGATCAAAACACCGTTCTCCGGTATGATGGAGCGAGCAACGGACTTGTTGGAAATCATACATACCGATGTATGCGGACCGATGAGTGTTTCGACGCGTGGTGGATATCGCTACTTTCTCACTTTTACCGATGACTTAAGTAGATATGGGTATATCTATTTAATGAAACATAAATCTGAAACGTTTGAAAAGTTCAAGGAATTTCAGAATGAAGTAGAGAACCATCGTAACAGAAAGATTAAGTTTCTACGATCCGATCGTGGGGGCGAGTATTTGAGTTATGATTTTCTCACGCATCTTAAAGCAAGCGGAATTGTTTCGCAACTCACGCCACCCGGAACACCACAGCGCAATGGTGTGTCTGAACGCGGGAATCGAACCCTATTAGATATGGTCCGATCGATGATGTCTCTTACTGATTTGCCGTTATCATTTTGGGGTTATGCATTAGAAACCGCTGCATTCACTTTAAATAGGGCACCATCTAAATCCGTTGAGACGACACCGTATGAACTGTGGTTTGGTGCTAAACCTAAGTTGTCGTTTCTTAAAGTTTGGGATGCGAAGCTTACGTCAATAAGTTGATGCCGGACAAGCTCGAACCCAAAGCGGAGAAATACGTCTTCATAGGATACCCTAAGGAAACTATTGGGTATACCTTCTATCACAGAACCGAAGGCAAAGTGTTTGTCGCAAAGAACGGTTCCTTTCTTGAGAAGGAGTTTCTCTCGAAAGAAGTGAGTGGGAGGAAAGTAGAGCTAGACGAGGTTATTGAACCTTCTCTTGAATTGGAGAGTAGCGCAGCACCTGAAATTGTTCCAGTGCCGCCTGCACCAATAATAGAGGAAGCTAATGATAAGGATCATGAAGCTTCGGACGATGCTGCTACTGAACGTCGCAGGTCGACAAGGTCGCGTGCCCCTCCTGAGTGGTACGGCAACCCTGTCTTGACTGTCTTGTTGGTAGAAGACAGTGAACCTATGAACTATGAGGAAGCGATGATGAGCCCAGACTCTGAGAAATGGCTAGAGGCCATGAAATCCGAATTGGGATCCATGAGCGAAAACCAAGTATGGACTTTGGTGGACCCTCCTAGCGACCGAAAGGCCGTTGAGTGCAAATGGATCTTCAAGAAGAAAACGGACGCGGATGGTAATGTTACCGTCTATAAAGCACGGCTTGTCGCGAAAGGTTTTCGACAAGTTCAAGGTGTTGACTACGATGAGACTTTCTCTCCCGTAGCGATGTTTAAGTCTATTCAGATTTTATTAGCAATTGCTGCGTTTCATGATTATGAAATATGGCAGATGGATGTCAAGACTGCGTTCCTCAATGGCAACATTGATGAAGAGTTGTATATGATGCAAACCGAAGGTTTTGTCGATCCTAAGGATGCTGATAAAGTATGCAAACTTCAGCGTTCCATTTATGGACTGAAGCAAGCATCTCGGAGTTGGAACCTTCGTTTTGATCAAGTAATCAAGAGCTTTGGATTTGTTCCAAATTGCTACGAAGTTTGTATCTACAAGAAAGTGAGTGGGAGCTCGGTGACATTTCTGGTACTATATGTGGATGACATATTGATTATCGGAAAGGACATCAACATGCTTAACGATGTGAAGAGTTATTTGAACAAGTGTTTTTCAATGAAAGACCTAGGTGAAGCTGCTTATATATTGGGCATCAAAATATATAGAGATAGACAAAGACGCCTGATAGCTTTAAGCCAGAGTACATACCTAGACAAAGTTCTGAAAAGGTTCAGAATGGATAAGGCAAAGAAAGGTTCAGTGCCTATGTTGTCAGGTAAGATATTGAGCAAGGCTCAGTGTCCAGCTACGGTAAATGATAGGGAAGCTATGAGCAAAGTGCCTTATGCCTCGGCCATAGGTTCTATCATGTATGCCATGTTGTGTACTAGACCAGATGTGTCCAATGCTCTTAGTTTGACGAGCAGATATCAAAGTGATCCAGGAGTGGAACACTGGACAGCCGTGAAGAACATCCTAAAGTACCTAAATAGGACTAAAGAAATGTTCTTAGTCTATGGGGGTGATGAACAGCTCATCGTAAAAGGTTACGTCGACGCTAGTTTTGACACTGACAAGGATGATTCTAAATCTCAGACAGGATACGTGTATATTTTGAATGGAGGAGCTGTGAGCTGGAGAAGCTGCAAGCAAAGCGTGATCGCGGGATCTACAGTAGAAGCGGAATACATGGCTGCTGCAGAAGCGTCAAGTGAAGGAGTTTGGATCAGGAACTTCATCACTGAGCTTGGCGTGGTTCCAAGTGCATTGGACCCACTGGAGATATTGTGTGACAACACTGGCGCCATAGCACTCACTAAGGAACCAAGATATCATCCAAAGACCAAGCATATCAACCGCAAGTTTCATATAATCCGAGATTATATAGCAGATGGAGATCTGGAGATTAGCAAAGTACATACAGATCTGAATGTCGCAGATCCGTTGACTAAACCTCTTCCGCGTGCAAAACATGATCAGCACCTCAGTGCCATGGGTGTGAGATTGTTGCCAAATGTAAACTAGATTATTGACTCTAGTGCAAGTGGGAGACTGTTGGAATTATGCCCTAGAGGCAATAATAAAGATGTTATTATTATAATTCTTGTTCATGATAATGTTTATATTCCATGCTAGAATTGTATTAAGCGGAAACTTTAATACTTGTGTGGTTTGTGAATAACACCGTGTCCCTAGTACGGCTCTATGGACTAGCTGATTGACCAATGATGGTTAAGGTTTCCTAACCATAGACATGAGTTGTCAATTGATAATGAGATCATATCATTGGGAGAATGATATGATGGACAGACCCAAACTAAGCGAAGCAATTAGATCGTGTCATCGTGTTCGTCTTTGCGAAGCTTTTCTTATGTCAAATATTGTATTCCTTAGACCATGAGATAATACAACTCCCTGGTATCGGAAGAAAGCTTTGAGGTCATCAAACGTCATCCTATGAGAGGGTGATCATAAAGGTGTCTCTCAGGTGATCGGAACGTATCTGTTGGGTTGTATGTATCGAGATGGGATTTGTCCCTCCCAAGTCGGAGAGATATACTTTGGGCCACTCGGTAATCGATATCAACACCGCTTGCAAGCATGTGGTTAAGGAGTTAATCACAAAGTGATATCGGATTACGGAACGAGTAAAGTACTTGCTGTGAACGAGATTGAACTAGGCATGACGGTACCGACGATCGAATCTCGGGCAAGTAAAATATCGCGAGACGAAGGGAATATATATATGGGATTGATTGAATCCTGGCATCGTGGTTCATCCGATATGATCATCGATGAATGTGTGGGAGTCAATATGGGTTTCCAGACCCCGCTGTTGATTATTGATAGAAGATCATGTCTGCATATTCTTGAACCCGCAGGGTCACACACTTAACGTGTCTCGACGCTAGGATAGATTGGATATTTGGTTTATGAGTTTTTGTTCGGAGTCTCGGATGGGATCCGGGACATCACGAGAGGTTCCGGAATGGTCCGGAGAATAAGATTCATATAAGGCAGTGCAGTTTTTGGAGTTCGGAATTGTTCCGGGTTAATCGGTATTCTACCGGAAGCTTCTAGAACCTTCCGGAAGGGGACCAACGTGGCCACACCTTCCGGGAGGGGGCATGGGACTATGAGGGAGTGCCCTGGCCGCATTGGGCCAGGGGCACAAGGCGCCATAGGGCCCAGCCAGCCAAAGAGGGTTTAAACCCTTGATAGAGCTTCTAGAAAGGGGGTTTCCTTGCCCCCCACTCTTCCTCCTTTGGGGCCGCCGACTTGGCTTGGGGGAGGGGCTAGGGCTGCGCCCACCCCTCTATATATAGAGGTCTGGGGGCGCACCACCCCCCACACCTTCCCCTCCAACCCTAGCCGCCCTGCTGCCCTCCTCTCTCCCTCCCGAACTGCTTGTAGGCGAAGCCCTGCTGCAGAAATTCTCCACCAATTGCACCGCGCCGTCGCGTTGTAGATCCAACCCATCTCTCCACCATACTTGCTGGACCAAGGAAGGAGGAGACGTCGAGGTGCCGCACGTGTGCATCTCACGGAGGCATCGCCACTTGTGGTGCTAGATCGGATCGGATCACGAGGAGGAGAAGCGAGTACGACTACATCACCCACGTCCCGACGAACGTTCCGCTGTGCGAATCTTCAAGGGTATGAAGATCTAATCCAATCTCTCTCGTTGTTTGCATCTCCTAGATTAGATCTTGGCTTCCCTCTGTTCGCATCCGTAGAAAATTTTGATTTGCTATGCCGCGAAACCCTTTAGCATCCACAGTTAAGATGTAATATCAAGAAACAAGGGTCATAATACAACTTTATAACCAGGAATAAAATAATTTATTACATCTTACATAGCTCATTTGGCTATTACAATACACTGCAGCGGATTAACTATAAGCATGGGTCCTTCATCTTCAAAGTGCCACAGGCAGACATGTTGGTTGTAGACTTTGTAATCCTAATCAATCAATCTTCACTAAAGACAATCAAACCTACAACATTACAAGTTACAGCCACAAGGGTCAATACATTTGAATTGTATTGTCAAGTTTCACTACTATGTAGAATATAAGTGGATCCTATCATTACATGCACATTTGGCTAAGTAGGGTTTTAGGCTCATTTGCAGAAGGCAATAATTTATCCTATCTTTTCAAAAATGGTTTTGATCTCTTGTCAAATCTCCTTATCAAAAATCCCTTAAACTCCTTGGTAAAACCCCAAGTGTTCAAGTCCTTGTCAAAAATCTCTTGAGCTCCTTGGTACCCCCAAGTGCATCAAGTTTTATCAAAATCTCTTGAGCTCCTTGGTAACCCCAAGTGCATCAAGTCTTTTGTTGTCACTTAAAAGTTTTCTTTTAGAAATTGGAATGTCGAGATTTCCCATAGCTTCAAACTTTAGTTGCTCAGTATTGTCCATAACCGGGGACACGGCTAAGTACTTAGATTTTATTATCTTCTGCAGAAGTAGTACACTTTACCCACATGTCACAATCTCATCTTGTTGCCACCAGTGGCCACTAGATTAGTGCTCACCAAGATGGTGTACTGGCAGATTGAGAATGTGACGAAGTCTTTCCAGAGGGTCCTCCCATACACCATTGCTAGCTTGTCTTCAGTACCCATGTAGGATTCCAGGTCCTCATTTTCAGTAACCTAAAGACAGTGCATGGGTCTTCCCAATGTAGTTGACTAAGCCAGAGCCATAATAGCATGTGGTTGTACACGAAAGCCACAATTGGAGAAACATGTTCAATCTCTAAGTTTCCTGGATGGTTTTCTTTTGAAGC
This sequence comes from Avena sativa, assembly GCA_916181665.1. Classification (NCBI taxonomy): domain Eukaryota; kingdom Viridiplantae; phylum Streptophyta; class Magnoliopsida; order Poales; family Poaceae; genus Avena; species Avena sativa. The sequence continues at coordinate 297,009,135 of OV702296.1, forward strand.
ACAACACAAAGAGATTGCCATAGACATGGTTCCTTTTGTTGCCACCTTCTCCAAAACTCAAAGTATCCTTGTCCACCCAGGTGATTCATTGAGTCCTTGTTTTATTATATAAAACACAAGTCCTTTCTCAACTTCATAAAATCTCAAACATGTATCTCTTTTCAAAATATAGCATGGCTAAGCATGTAACAACTACATTGTTTTCACTAAGGAATGTATAAGGGTATCCTATTAGGATTTAGCATAGCATAAGTATAAAATTCTTTTTATGCATGTTTCAAAATCCACTAAGTATAATAAAAATAGTAGGACTTTAGATGATAGTGTAACTTGCCTTTTTGGGTAGGGAATGTTGATTCACTTCTTGATCTTGCTAGTTTCACACTTTTCTAACTTCACTACAAATCAATCAAGCAAACACAATATCAACTAGCATTCCAACCAATAACACTCAAACAAAATAACACACACACAAAAATAATGGGATCTAAGTCATGCATGCAAGCATGCAAAAGATAGTTCTATTTGCAAAGATGGTTTCTACTAGTCTCTAGACTTTGTAAGGTTCTAAGTGGTCATTTTTCCAAAGTGGTAAAGTCATTTGTAAAAGGGTTTTGTCCAAAAGTTAATATTAAATCCATTCATCATTTTATGTGGTGGAAAATGTTTTTATCAAATAAAAAACTTTATGACTTTCATCAAATAAGTTTTTAATCCTCAAAACTTGGTGTTTAGGGTCAGTAAGTTTGATTCAAAACATTTTCCCAAAGTTTTTACTCCAAAAACATTTTCACAATAAAACCATTATTTTTATTTGGTTAGAAATGGGCTAAATTAATTAATCCATCCTAAACTTCACCAAATCCATTTTCAAAACCATGGGTTGGTTTCTAGGATCAGTAAGTTCAACACAAACCAATTTGCAAAGATTTCATTCTCAAAAACATTTTTGAATAATTTTTATAACCTAAACAAGCATACAAATGTTTCTGTAAAAACAAACAATCTACCAGAGGCTTTTTACTAAACTAAAAGGCATGGTTGGATAGGGTTTGTTCCACTGATTCCAACGATATAAAGTTTGTAATTTTTGGACGTGTGGATCAAAAGTTACAAAGGTTTCAAAACTGCATCTAAATCTGATTTCAAATTCTATTTCTAAATCGTCTGGTGCCACGCGTCGCTTTCCTATTCGCTGGTACCGGTTCGGGTGGATCACTTGCTGTAGGCCGTTGGATCAAGTTGAATCGCACGGCACTGGCTGCATACCCTTTCAACGTTAAGTGATCTAATCGCGTCACTTCGATCTGGATCGAACGGCTCCTATCCGCTAGCCAAGAACTGGCGGCGCTCGACGGCTGTGCGCGGCGGCGGCAGTCATATGGTGGCGGCGCTGGTGAAAAAGGAAGCGAGAGAGGGAGGGAGTAGGCTCACTGCGTTCGCAACGTCGTGGGGAAGCTCAACATGCTGATTGTAGAGGGAGGGGCGCACTGGAGCGGGCTTAATCTCTCGCCGGAGTGGAGCTGCGCCTTGGCCACGCTCAGTCGTCGTCGAGGACGGTGCTATGGATCACTAGGAGACAAACGAAACGCATGGTCAGACGCGCAAGGACATGGCGAAGGTGTGTGCGTGAACGAGAGGGGAAGGGGCGGACGGAAACTACCTGGGCACTCGCCGGAGTTTAATCCAGACGGTGGCGGCGACGGTTGTTGTCGTTGCTGACGCTCAGGGACGCGCGAGAGCGAGATGCGGATGCAGAAAGTTCCGCCAGGTGATGGAGATCACGGCTGGGTGCTTGAGGGGGCAAGGGGTGGCGTGGTGCTGCCGGAATCCTCACCGGAGTGTCGTCGGACAGTGGTGGTGTTTGAGTTAAATTCGACAGCCTGGGGGCGTACTTGGGGGAGGAGACAGAGGGGAAATGGAGGGGAGACGCTGGCGTTTAAATGGGCGTGGTCACGACGAGTAATGGTGGCCGCATTAAGGTGAATTGAAGCCGCAGAATCACTGCCAGAAACGGCGACGAGGGAAGGAAGAAGAGGTCGTCGCGGGTGAGGAAGAAGGCTCGGGCGTGGGGCCGTTTCGCCAGTGGTGTGAGAGAGGGGGTTGGGGTCCACAAGTCAGTGACCTAGTGGGTTGCTTCTGCGGTAAAGAAAACGTTTCAGGGGCGAGGTATATGGGCTGCTGGGCTTAATGGGCCAGGTTGGGTTGGGTCGAGTCCACTTCTATATATTTTTCCTATTCTGAAACCTTTTTCTTTTTCCATTTCTTTTTCTGTTTTGAAATTCCAAACAACAATTCAAGCATTCAAATTCAATCAAACTTTCACCAAACATACAATTGAATTTGGTTCTGTTTAACAACATAAACCAAGGTTCAAAGATCAAAATAATATTTTTATTTAAGGGCCATTATTAATTAAATAAATAGACCATTCTTATTAACTCAAATAGATTTTGATTTATTCAAAACTCCATTTTGAAAACTAAAACATTAACAAAACCAAATCAGTAGGTTTTATTTGAAGATATAAAATACTTGGAAAACTTATTTTAAACAAATAAACAAGTTTTGATGTTTTAGAAATAGTAAAACCTTTATTAATAAAACTTGGATATTAAATCCTTATTACTTTATTTAAATAAACTTTCACTAATTTTCTCAAGTGGAAATATTTTGTATTTTAAGGGCTTGGCCAAGTTTTAATTTGGCTTATAAAATAATCCTTATTTAAATTCCTTCCTTTTCATTTGAAAACCAAATCCTTTTATTAAAAGAAACAAAATAGTAATTCTAAATATTTTAACTTTATTGTTTATTTATCTTTTCAAAATCCTTTAGGATTTTATTTGATCCCAAATAGGTTTTGAAGATTCCCATTTGAATTCAAAAAGTTTCTTCTCACTCTGAAAATCAACAAAGTTTTTATTTTATTCATTTATTTTTCACATTACAAGATTTGGAAAATCTTGAGATGTGACATGAAACAAACAAATGTTTTTCAATGCATATTATTCATGATCTTTGTTTGTGGCCTTTCATGTTGCATGCATAGTTACTTTGTCTTATTGTTAGAACTCCATATTTCATGCACATGTTTAGAGTTCTTTGATCCCAGCTTTCAATGCTTGCAAATTGTTTGATCTTCATTTTGACGGTGCATGTCACCTCAAAAATTATCCTTTTATCACTTACCTACTCGAGGACGAGCAGGAGTTAAGCATGGGGATGCTTGATACGTCGGAAATGTATCTATAATTTTTGATGCTTTGCTTTGCTTTGTCTACACTTTGAGGTGTTTTTATATCTTTTCTGAAACTAACCTATTAACAAGTTGCCAAGGTGCCAGTTGCCTGTTTTCTTCTGTTTTTGGTTCCAGAAAGGCAGAAAATCAATATTCTCGGAATTGGACGGGACAAAAGCCAAAGTCAATATTTTAACGTGGGCGACACGAAGTCCAGAGGAGAGATGGAGAGGCGAGGCAGGGCCAGCACACCCCCCTAAGCACGGGTGGGCCCACCCCACGCCTGGGTAGGGTGTGGGCCCTCTATCCACCTCCCAGCCTCGCCTCTTTGCCTATAAGAAGCACACGATGCAGAAACCCTAGGCACCCGATCAAAACTCCACGAAACCTTCTGTAGCCCCCACCACCATCGTCCCTAGATCGGGGGGATCTGAAGTTCTTCCCGGCACCCTGCCAGAGGGGAGATCATCCTGGAGGCCTTCTTCTCCGGTATGAAGCGTGAGTAGTTCCACCTTGGACTACGGGTCCATGTAGTAGCTAGATGGTTGTATCTCCTCCTTGTGCTTTCTTGTATAGATCTTGTGAGCTCCATTCATGATCAAGATCTAATCTATTTGTAATCATGCATGTTGTGTTTGCGGGGATCCGATGGATATTGAGATTACTATGTCATATTGATTAATGGTTTTGTCTATTTTCTACTATCATGTCTGTGTTGTTTGTGATCTTGCATGCTCTCCGTTGTTAGTAGCTATCTTGGCCAAGTAGTTGCTAGTGACTCCAAGAGGGGGTATTTATGCTCGATAGTGGGTTCATGCCTCTAGTTTCAAAGGGAAGTGATAGAAATCTCTTCGGTTGTAGATGTGTTGTTGCCACTAGGGACAAAACAACGGTCTCTTGTTCATGGAACAAGTGGATTGTTTACCTTACATGCTTTGCTTAAAGCAGTTGTCTGTTGCTTGCAACTTAATACCGGAGGGGGTTCGGATGATAACCTGAAGGAGGACTTCTAGTCATAGATGCAGTTGGATGGTGGTGTAGGTATATTGTTGTATTGCTCAATCGAATATCATAGGATCTTTTTGTCTGGTATTGCATTGTTATGCCTTGCTCAGTTCCTGTCAATTGCCCTGCTGTAATTTGTTCACCCTTCATGCCATGTTGTTTATCTAAGGAGAGCACCTCTAGTGAACTGTGGACCCCGGTCCAATCTTTACCATTGATACATCTTTCACTGTTACTTGTTTACTTGCTGCAAACCATCACCACCTTCTAGACAATATGTTTAATCCTTTGTTACAGCAAACTGGTGAGCTTGACAACCTCACTGATTCGTTGGGGCAAAGTCTTGAGTTTGTGTTGTGCAGGTTTCCATGTTGCTTGCAACACCTGTGTGACATTTCCTTCCTCCTACTGGTTCGATAACCTCGGTTTCTTACTGAGGGAAAACTTGTTGATGTGCTGCATCACACCTTGCTCTTGGGGTTTCCCGACAAAGCACTGCACGTTAATGCAGTGCCATCAACGGACAGCAGAGACCTGGCCGCTGGCCATGGGGAGGTGCCAGCAGAAGGCAGGGACCTGGCTGCTAGACTTGGGGAGGTGCCGGCGGATGGCAGGGACATGGCTGCTAGGCTTGGGGAGGTGTGTGCTCAGCTTGGGGAGCTACTAGGGCACCTTGAACAACTGGTTGCTTCCCCTTTGTCCTGGTTTTCCTTGAAGTTTCTGTGTCGGCACCTAGGCCTGCCAAGACGCGCTTCTACGCAGTTGCTACACCATCAGGAGCCAACTTTGTCCTGACAGTAGATGGCTTCTTCCATTTCATCTTCTCGGGCTACAAATTTCATATGTACCGGTCAATTCAAAAGATATATGGATAAATTAGCTAGAAAACAATTCAACACAAGATGAGTAAGCAAGGGGTCGACTTGCAGCTCATCCTCCTCACTGACATCATTTGAGTATTGTTCAGTGGAATCTTCCTCCTCTTCAAGATCATAGTCAGATCCAGAGCCTTCGTTTTCCCTCTTTTTAGGAGAGAATATAGTTAACGATGTGAAAAGACTTGCAAAGGGTCTAACACCCAATTTTTGCAACCGCTCATTGTTTCTCATGATGTTTTTCAGCCGACTTTCTTACATTGGATGCATTTGAGTTTCTAAAATTAATAAAGAAATCTAAGTAGGCTACAAAAATAGGAAATTAAACAAAATATAACGTGTCGTGTTGATTGTCCTAGAGAGAACATGAGCAGGATAATGAATAGCCTCGCAGACAAGCAATTTCACGGGCAAAAAACTATTGCCTCAAATAGGAAAACACACATGAGCATCGAGCAGGCTTAAAAGAGCAGAAAAACAAGGTGATTGTTTCCTTTCATGCAGGAAGTAGGGCCCTTTTCTTTGTGTGCTTCTTGCTGGGAACCTTGGTGGCTTACCTTGTCGACGAGGTGGACGACGATCTAGCGTGCCTTGACGGCGTGGTTAGAGGTGAAGTGTCAGACCTTGACGGCGAGGTGTACATCGAGTAGACATGCATTTTTGGTGAGGTGGACGGCGAGGTAGAAGACGGTGGGTGAGTTGGCAGACCTTGCTAGTGAGGCTGACAGCGAGATGGCGGTCCTCCACGGTGAGGCGGCAAATCTGCAAGCTCGACGGTGTGGCGGGAAATCGGAATTGTGAGGACGGGATAGGACGACAGCTAGATGACTACTCGTCGGACGGACGACAACGAGGGATGGAGGTTGCGACAGGCAGCGGCGGCGGGTGGATGGGTGGGGGTGGGGAAGGGGGATTGGATCTGTCTCCTCTTGGTGAGGGGATAAAGGAGGTTTTTGCATATATTACGTACATTCCCTCTATGCAAATGCCTGGGTTGCCCTGTGCGGGAGGGCTGAACGGTAATATCAGCGCGCGAAAGTTTCATTTCGCTCTGTGGCACAAGAACTTGCGTGCCCAGCCGTGAAAATTTTGGCCACGAGAATTCTCTCTATGGCGAGGGAAAGACTGAATCCCAAATTTTTTGGCCGCTGGATGCATGATGTGTGGCTAAAATAAATTTTCAGGCCGGTTTTGAAATTCAGCCAAGACCACGACAGTTAGGATTTCTGGCTATGTGCTGGGTCTTTCTAATCTCTTGTTGGATCTCTAAAGAAATGCCATGTTTTGTACCTGGAAATGATTTTCTAGAAAATTCCCGAGAGAGCTACGAGATAACTCCAGGCTAAATTTGAGCCCTCTCCAACTAGACCGACAGAAACTTGTTTATATCGTGGGGGTTGCACTAAGAGGTTCTAGATGAAGCCAATTGGTGAATTGGACACTAAATGCTCTCTAGTATTTAATAAAAATGGGGTGATGCATTTTCATATCACATCCTTGGTAGCTGCTTCACCAAATAAGCCCTTTTTGACCCCGGGAAAATGGGAAATAGATTTTCCTTGTAGAGAATGTGAAAACTTCATGAAGAAACATTGTTTGCCATATGCATGTGTGGAATATGGGCACATTAACTCAAACGATGCCATGTTTGTGGCCACGACCTAGCTCATTTTCCTTGAAAGCCATGAATCCTCAAAGGCGGTAGGTGATCTATGTGAACAGTTTTTTAGAATAATCCTCATATGCCATGTTTGTTATTTTTGCATGGAACTAGGCAACATAAAATGACAATGTGCAAAGCTTCATGATTTTTTGAAATTTTTAGGCAGGTTTTGAAATTCGGACGAGACCGCTGCTGTTAGAGTTCCTGGCTATGTGCCGGGTCTTGCTAATCTCTTGTTGGATCTCAGAAGAAATACCATGTTTTGTACCTGGAAATGATTTTTTATAAAATTCCTGAGAGAGCTACGAGGTAGCGCCGGGCTAAATTTAAGCCTCCTCCAGCTAGACCGATAGAAACTTGTTTATATCGCGGGGTTGCACTGAGAGGTTCTAACTGAAGTCAATTGGTGAATTGGCCACTAAATGCTATGTAGTATTTAATAAAAATGGGGTGATGCATTTCTACATCACATTCTTGGTGGCTGCTTCACAAAATAAGCCCTTTTCAGCACCGTGAAAATGGAAAATAGATTTTCCTTGCAAAGATCGTGAAAACTTCATGACGTATCTCATTTGCTGATGGGCACATTAAAGCAAACTATGCCATGGTTGTGGTCATGACCTATCTCATTTGCATTCAAATCCATGAATCCTTGAAGGAAGTAGGTGATTTTTGTGAACACTTTTTAAGAATAATCCTCATATGCCATCTTTGTGACTTGCATACAACTAGGCAACATAAAATTACAATGTGCGAAGATTTCACATTTGATTTTTTTTTGAATTTTTTAGGCCATTTTCGAAATTCGGCCGAGACCGCGACAGTTAGGGTCCCTAGCTATGTGCTAGGTCTTGCTAATATCTTGTTGATCTCAGAAGAAATGCCATGTTTTGTACGTAGAAATGATTTTTGGGAAATTCCCTAGATAGCTACAAGGTAGCTCTGGGATAAATTTGAGTCCCCTCTAGCTAGACCGGCAAAAACTTGTTTATATCGCCGGGGTTGCGCCGAGAGGTTCTAGCTGAAGCCAATTGGTGAATTGGCCACTAAATGCTCTCTAGTATTCAATAAAAATGGGGTGATGCATTTTCACATCACATCCTTGGTGGTTGCTTCACAAAATAAGCCCTTTTTGGCATCGGGAAAATGGAAAATGGATTTTCCGTCCAGAGAATGTGAAACTTCATGAAGCAACATTGTTTGCCATCACAAGATACATGCATGTGCGGAATATGGGAGCATTATAGAAAACTATGCCATGGTTGTGGTCATGACCAAGCTCATTTGCCTTAAAAGACATGAATCCTCGAAGGCGGTAGGTGATTTCGGTGAACAGTTTTTTAGAATAATCCTCAAATGCCATGCTTGTTATTTTTTGCATCCAACTAGGCAACATAAAATGACAATGTGCGAAGGTTTCACATTTTTTTGTTTTTTAATGTTTGAGGCTGGTTTCAAAATTGGTCCCAGACCACGGAAGTTAGGGTTCCTGGCTATGTGCCGAGTCTTGCTAATATCTTATTGGACCTCTAAAGAAATGTCATGTTTTGCACCTGGAAATGATTTTTTTGGAATTCCCGAGAGAGCTACGAGGTAGCTCGAGGCTAAATTTGAGCCTCCTCCACCTAGACCGGCAGAAACTTGTTTACACTGTGGGGGTTACGCCAAGAGGTTCTAGCTGAAGTCAATTGGTGAATTGGCCACTAAATGCTCTCTAGTATTTAATCAAAATGGGGTGATGCATTATCACATCACTTCCGTGGTGGCCGCTTCACAAAATAATCCCTTTTCGGCACCGGGAAAATGGATTTTCCAGGCAAAGAATGTGAAAACTTCATGAAGCAACATTGTTTGCCATCACAAGATACATGCATGTGCGGAATAAGGGTGCATTAAAGCAAACTATGCCATGGTTGTGGTCATTACCTAGCTCATTTGCCTTGAAATCTATGAATCCTCCAAGGTGGTAGGTGATTTCCGTGAACACTGTTTTAAGAATAATCCTCATATGCCATGTTTGTTATTTTTCCATGCAAATAGGCAACATAAAATTACAATGTGCGAAGGTTTCACATTTTTTGGTTTTTTTGAATTTTTGAGGCTGGTTTCAAAATTTGGCCGAGACCTCGGCAGTTAGGGTTACTGGCTATGTGCCGGGTCTTGCTAATCTCTCGTTGGATCTCTGAAGAAATGCCATGTTTTGTACCTAGAAATGATTTTTTGGAAAATTCCTGAGAGAGCTACGAGGTAGCACCAGGAAAAATTTGAGCCCCCTCTAGCTAGACCGGTAGAAACTTGTTTATATCACGGGGGTTGCACCGAGAGGTTCTAGTGGAAGCCAATTGGTGAAATGGCCAATAAATGCTCTCTAGACGTAATAAAATTGGGGTGATGCATTTTCACATCACATCCTTGGTGGCTGCTTCACAAAATAAGCCCTTTTCGGTACCCGAAAAATGGAAAATGGATTTTTCGGGTAGAGAATGTGAAAAGTTCATGAAGCGATATTGTTTGTCATTAGAAGATACACGCATGTGCGGAATATGGGCACATTAAAGCAAACTATGTGGTCATGACCTAGCTCATTTGCCTTGAAAGCCATGAATTCTTGAAGGCGGTAGGTGATTTCAATGAACAATTTTTTTAGAATAATCCTCATATGCCATGTTTGTTATTTTTGCATGCAAATAGGCAACATAAAATGATAATGTGCAAAGGTTTCACATTTTTGAATTTTTATTGAATGTTTTAGGCTGGTTTTGAAATTCGTCCGAGACCGCTACAGTTAGGGTTCCTGGCTATGTGTCGGGTATTGATAATCTCTTGTTGGATCTCTGAAGAAATGCCATATTTTGTACCTGGAAATTATTTTTTGGAAAATTCCTGAGAGAGCTACGAGTTAGCTCCCGGCTAAATTTGAGCCCCCTCTAGTTAGACCGATAGAAACTTGTTTATATCGCAGGGGTTGTGCCAAGAGGTTCTAGCTGAAGCCAATTGGTGAATTGGCCACTAAATTAATTCTATTATTTAATAAAAATGCGGTGATGCATTTTCACATCACATCCTTGGTGGCCGCTTCACAAAATAAGCCATTTTCAGCATCGAGAAAATGGAAAATGGATTTTAGATACAAAGAATGTAAAAACTTCATGAAGCAACATTGTTTTCCATCACAAGATAGACGCATGTACGGAATATGGGTGCATTAAATCAAACTATGCCATGTTTGTGGCCATGACCTAGCTCATTTTCCTTGAAAGCCATGCATCCTCGAAGGCGGTAGGTGATTTCTGTGAACACTTTTTTTAGAATAATCCTCATATGCCATGTTTATTATTTTTGCATGCAACTGTTAAACATAAAATGAAAATGTGCGCAGGTTTCACATTTTTTGAATATTTTAGGCCGGTTTCAAAATTCGGCCGAGATTGCGACAGTTAGGGTTCTTGGCTATGTGCCAGGTCTTGCTAATCTCTTCAGGGATCTTGGAATAAATGCCATATTTTGTACCTAGAAATTATTTTTTGGAAAATTCCCGAGAGAGCTCCAAGGTAGCTCCAGGCTAAATTTGTGCCCCCTCTAGCTAGACCAATAGAAACTTGTTAATATCGTGGAGGTTGTGCCGAGAGGTTCTAGATGAGGCCAATTGGTGAATTGGCCACTAAATTCTCTCCAGTACTCAATAAAAATGGGATAATGCATTTTCACACCACATCCTTGGTGTCTGCTTCACAAAATAAGGCCTTTTCGGCACCGAAAAATGGAAAATGGATTTTCCATGCAGATAATGTAAAAACTTTACGAAGCAACATTGTTTTCCATCACAAGATACACGCATGTGCGGAATATGGGCGCATTAAGGCAAACTATTCCATGGTTGTGGTCATAACCTAGCTCATTTGCCATGGAAGCCATGAATCCTCGAAGGCGGTAGCTGATTTATGTGAACAATAATTTTAGAATAATCCTCATATGCCATGTTTGTTATTTTTGCATGCAACTAGGCAACATAAAATGACAATGTATGAAGGTTTCACTTTCTTTTTTTTTATTTTTTAGGCCGGTTTGCAAATTCGGCCGAGACCACGACATTTAGGGTTCCTAGCTATGTGGCGGGTCTTGCTAATCTCTTCTTGGATCTCTAAAGAAATTCCTTGTTTTGTACCTGGAAATACTGTTTTGGAAAATTCCCGAGAGGGATATGAGGTAGCTCGAGGCTAAATTTGAGCCCCCTCCAACTAGACCAACAGAAACTTGTTTATATCGTGGGGGTTGCACTGAGAGGTTCTAGCTGAAGCCAATTGGTTAATTGGACACTAAATGATCTCTAGTATTTAATAAAAATGGGGTGATGCATTTTCACATCACATCCTTGGTAGTTGCTTCACCAAATAAGCCCTTTTTGGCCCCAGGAAAATGGGAAATAGATTTTCCTTGCAGAGAATGTGAAAACTTCATGAAGAAACATTGTTTGCCATATGCATGTGCGGAATATGGGCACATTAAATCAAACTATGCCATGTTTGTGGCCATGACCTAGCTCATTTTCCTTGAAAGCCATGAATCCTCAAAGGCTGTAGGTGATTTATGTGAACAGTTTTTTAGAATAATCCTCATATGCCATGTTTGTTATTTTTGCATGGAACTAGGCAACATAAATGACAATGTGCAAAGGTTCAAGATTTTTTGAAATTTTTAGGCAGGTTTTGAAATTCGGACGAGACCGCTGCTGTTAGAGTTCCTGGCTAAGTGCCGGGTCTTGCTAATCTCTTGTTGGATCTTAGAAGAAATACCATGTTTTGTACCTGGAAATGATTTTTTGTAAAATTCCCGAGAGAGCTACGAGGTAGCTCCGGGCTAAATTTGAGCCTCCTCCAGCTAGACCGATAGAAACTTGTTTATATCGCGGGGTTGCACTGGGAGGTTCTAACTGAAGTCAATTGATGAATTGGCCACTAAATGCTATGTAGTATTTAATAAAAATGGGGTGATGCATTTCTACATCACATCCTTGATGGCTGCTTCACAAAATAAGCCCTTTTCGGCACCGTGAAAATGGAAAATAGATTTTCCTTGCAAAGACCGTGAAAACTTCATGACCTATTTCATTTGCTGATGGGCGCATTAAAGAAAACTATGCCATGGTTGTGGTCATGACCTATCTCATTTGCATTCAAATCCATGAATCCTTGAAGGCAGTAGGTGATTTTTGTGAACACTTTTTAAGAATAATCCTCATATGCCATGTTTGTTACTTTTGCATACAACTAGGCAACATAAAATTACAATGTGCGAAGATTTAACATTTGATTTTTTTTTGAATTTTTTAGACCGGTTTCAAAATTCGTCCGAGACCGCGACAGTTAGGGTCCCTATCTATGTGCTAGGTCTTGCTAATCTCTTGTTGATCTCGGAATAAATGCCATGTTTTGTACGTAGAAATGATTTTTGGAAAATCCCCTAGATAGCTACAAGGTAGCTCTGGGATAAATTTGAGTCCCCTCCAGCCAGACCGGCAAAAACTTGTTTATATTGTCAGGGTTGCACCGAGAGGTTCTAGCTGAAGCCAATTGGTGAATTGGCCACTAAATGCTCTCTAGTATTCAATAAAAATGGGGTGATGCATTTTCAGATCACATCCTTGATGGTTGCTTTACAAAATAAGCCCTTTTTGGCATCGGGAAAATGGAAAATGGATTTTCCGTCTAGAGAATGTGAAACTTCATGAAGCAACATTGTTTGCCATCACAAGATACATGCATGTGCGGAATATGGGCGCATTATAGAAAACTATGCCATGGTTGTGGTCATGACCTAGCTCATTTGCCTTAAAAGACATGAATCCTCGAAGGCGGTAGGTGATTTCGGTGAACACTTTTTTTAGAATAATCATCAAATGCCATGTTTGTTATTTTTTGCATCCAACTAGGCAACATAAATGACAATGTGCGAAGGTTTCACATTTTTTGTTTTTTTTAAGTTTGAGGCTGGTTTCAAAATTCGTCCCAGACCGCGGAAGTTAGGGTTCCTAGCTATGTGCCGAGTCTTGCTAATATCTTATTGGACCGCTAAAGAAATGTCATGCTTTGCACCTGGAAATGATTTTTTTGGAATTCCCGAGAGAGCTACGAGGTAGCTCGAGGCTAAATTTGAGCCCCGTCCACCTAGACCGGCAGAAACTTGTTTATATCACGGGGGTTACGCCAAGAGGTTCTAGCTGAAGCCAATTGGTGAATTGAGCACTAAATACTCTCTAGTATTTAATCAAAAGGGGTTGATGCATTTTCACAGCACATCCTTGGTGGCCGCTTCACAAAATAATCCCTTTTCGGCACCGGGAAAATGGATTTTCCAGGCAGAGAATATGAAAACTTCATGAAGCAACATTGTTTGCCATCACAAGATACAAGCATGTGCGGAATATGGGTGCATTAAAGCAAACTATGCCATGGTTGTGGTCATGACCTAGCTCATTTGCCTTGAAATCTATGAATCCTCCAAGGTGGTAGGCGATTTCCGTGAACACTTTTTTAAGAATAATCCTCATATGCCATGTTTATTATTTTTGCATGCAACTAGGCAACATAAAATGACAATGTGTGAAGGTTTCACATTTTTTGATTTTTTTGAATTTTTTAGGCTGGTTTCAAAATTTGGCCGAGACCTTGGCAGTTAGGGTTACTGGCTATGTGCCGGGTCTTGCTAATCTCTTCTTGGATCTCTAAAGAAATTCCTTGTTTTGTACCTGGAAATATTGTTTTGGAAAATTCCCGAGAGAGCTATGAGGTAGCTCCAGGCTAAATTTGAGCCCCTCCAGCTAGACCAGCGAAAACTTGTTTATATCACGGGCGTTGCGCCGAGAGGTTCTAGATGAGGCCAATTGGTGAATTGGCCAATAAATTCTCTCTAGTATTTAATAAAAATGGGGCGATGCATTTTCACATCACATCCTTGGTGGCTGCTTCACAAAATAAGCCCTTTTCGACATCGGGAAAATGGATTTCCATGCAGATAATGTGAAAACTTCATGAAGCAACATTGTTTTCCATCACAAGATACACGCATGTGCGGAATATTGGTGCATTAAAGCAAACTATGCCATGGTTGTGGTCATGACCTAGCTCATTTGTCTTGAAAGTCATGAATCCTCAAAGGCGGTAGGTGATTTCTGTGAACACTTTCTTATAATAATCCTCATATGACATGTTTGTTATTTTGCATGCAACTAGGCAACATAAAATGAGAATGTGCGAAGGTTTCATATTTTTTGAATTTTTTAGGCCCGTTTCGAAATACGGCCGAGACCTCGGTAGTTAGGGTTCCTGGCTATGTGTTGGCTCTTGCTAATCTCTTGTTGGATCTCTGAAGAAATGCCATGTTTTGTACCTGGAAATGATTTTTTGGAAAATCCCCGAGAGAGCTACGAGGTAGCTTCAGGCTAATTTTGAGCTCCCTCCAGCTAGACTGGCAGAAACTTGTTCATACCGCGGAGGTTGTGCTGAGAGGTTTTAGCTGAAGGCAATTGGTGAATTGGCCACTAAATGCTCTCTAGTATTTAATAAAAATGGGGTGATGTATTTTTACATGACATCCTTGGTGGCTTCTTTACAAAATAAGCCCTTTTCATCACCGGGAAAATGGATTTTCCGTGCAGAGAATGTGAAAAGTTTATGAAGCAACATTGTTTGCCATCACAAGATACACGCAAGTGCGTAATATGGGTGCATTAAAGCAAACTATGCCATGGTTGTGGTCATGACCTAGCTCATTTTCCTTAAAAGCCATGAATCCTCGAAGGCGGTAGTGATTTCTGTGAACACCTTTTTAGAATAATTCCCATATTCCATGTTTGTTATTTTTGCATGCAACTAGGAAACATAAAATGACAATGTGCGAAGGTTTCAATTTTTTTGACTTTTTTTGAATTTTTGAGGCCGATTCTGAAATGCAGCGCCGGTTTCGAAATTGACCACTGCCGTTGGACTAAAATTCGACCCCGTGTGGGATCCACTCATCATGGTGCTGCTTGCTTAACCCTCCCTAGTACCCACCACTACGCTCTTCCCGGCGACGACCAAATCTGGGACCAAATCGGTCCCCTCCAAGGCAACCACGAAACCCGCTCCCCTACCCGACGATGACGACGGTAGCGGTGGCTGCAGGCTCACGGGTAAGTGCTCCTCGACCTATCTCAACGCATCTCCTCCATGTTCCACGACTATGCGTATGTGCTCGATCTAGGTCACCGCATCGGCAATGCTGCCTAGCTCTAGGTCACCAGCGATGGGTCTAGGTCCCCATGGTCGATCTAGGTCTAGGTCTCGGCAAACACTCAAACTAGGTCTAGGTCCCACAAAGTAGTAAACACTCGATCTAGGTATAGCCATTGGGTACAACATCAAGTGCTCCCATGATGCCTTGTTTTAGTCACTTGATGCTTGTGCTTCCAATTTAATTTTTGTATTTACTCCCTGAGGTGGATAGAATGAACTATGAGGATTGCAGGTTCTGCGGTATGAAGGCTAGGGAGATACATGAGCATGTTCTAAATTGTTTCTATTGTCGCAACGCATCCGAGCCATCGACCGAGAGGTCTTTGGCATCTCCGTCCAACAAAGAGGTAGATCCGATCTGTATGACACGGGCTTTCCCTGGCTAGCGTGGCAACTGAAGAAGGATTGTTTTCATGACCCCTCTGCAGTCTCACTTCTGAGAAACGGAAGAGAGTTTATTTGTTTGGCAATCGGCTCGGGTCAGCAGGTTTGGATGTTCAAAGATAAAGACGATAATATGTGTGTAACAGGAGGATTCCCTTAGACTTTTTCATAAGGTGATTGAGAGATCGTACAAAGTGTCTATAAGATGATCTTGGTGGGTTTATAATCACACCAGACGAGAGCGATGAATCTAGGATTTATGACTAAGGCTAATGGTGAAGAATCGGGCAATTATGGCGTGTCCTCTTCAGGTGAATGTCCTCGAGTACTTATAGGCATTGATGGTGGCCGAGTATTCTTTAGTCACATTAGGTATTCATCCTGTCTTGCACGTAATCTTGATGCTCGATATGCCTTGGATGCGCGTCTGGTCTTCAGGATCTCCTGAGAATCGTCTTGCAGCCCCACGGGTCAGGTCGGTTGAGGTTACGCAGTTGAGAGCTTCTAGATGCGGGCTGTCAGGTCCTTGATCGACGAGGTAGGCGTGGGCAGGAATCATGGATTAAGGTCCATCTGAGGTACATGCCTAAATCCACCTATCACCCACACCACTCAACTTAGGTACCTCTTGCCCCATTGTACGAGGAGTCTTTTGGGATTTTCCATACTTAGATGACAATAAAAAACAATGGACGCCCGTGGTGTTTCTTTCTATTTACCATTTACATAGCTTTTTATTTAAAAATACTTCATTGAATGCCCGTGCTGCAAATTGCCACCATGATATATCATGACTTAGGTTAGCGGCACTATGATTCCTCTGACACATATGCGTACTCCAAGAAACTTTGATTATATCCAACTTATTTCACATCGCCTGACAGCCACAGCCAAAAGATACATGATATTAATAGATGTTGCCCGACTTGAAAACATACCCCATGATACATGGTTCTTCTAGCACTCAACCTTTAACATGCCATGCATACAACTAACATACGTCCATCCACAATGGGTCAAGTTTAATTATTATTCTAGTTGTTTTTAGCAGTGATGCACTTTTGGGTACACCCACATCTTACTTTCCCATGAGCTTTAAACTACACGAAAGGGATGCTTTTAAAATATTCAAAGATATAGCATATATAATATACTTGGAATATCATTTGCTATATATAGGTATGGTAGAATAACTTGGTTTTAAGGGATTATGGATGCACAAGTATTTGTTTGCTTAATTACTTGGCTAGCAAGAGGGAGATAGTTCACCATCTACAAGCATGCAAAATTGTCCATAGTACTAATCATTTAATAATAAACAATATTAACTTAAAGTTAACCATATATGCTATAAATAAAAGTTAGCACTAAATAATACACTTGCAAATTGTCACTCATTAAAGCAAATGAATCAAACAACAAGGTGAGACAACATTCATAACTTGTAATACAACTATTCTTTCCCTTTACCCTTTCTTTATTAGCATCCAACTTTAATTTTCATTTTATCCTAGTAGCCCTTTCATATTCATTAAAAACATCTCTATATGGTGGACTTTTTATTCCAAAGGTAAAAATATAAAGGTAAACATAAAAACTAGATACATACAACTCCAAGTTTATGCAAAACTAGAATGGTGCCCTAAAAACAAATTTGGAAGGTATGCAATCCGGGAGTTTTGATTGGTCAAGTGGGGTGCTTGGGCATCCCCAAGATAGCTAAACGCATACAAGGAAATAATATGAAACATTAGCAATTTTAGATATAAACAAACGATTCTTGAACGAGGAATCAAGATGAATCATTTCTTGCTATGGTCCGATCTGGAACATCAACACATTATCTCTTTCAATGGCAGGTCCAATGTTCAGTGCTAGATATACCGCACAACATCACCGCTATCTCACACAACAACGATGCTAGATAGTTGCTGACTCTGCTCACTACTCCGAACGAGACAGTACGGCTAATTATTTTGCAATTTTTTAAGTTCTCGCAACAGGTTTTAAGGGTAAGATCAGTTGCCCATGCGGTCATGCATAGCCCCACAGCTTTTCGTAACTACTATCTGCTACAGGGGTTGTGGCTCCGTGCAGCTAACCAGCCCAGCATCACTCGAACTCTTTGACTGACCCTAGTGAGCAACAGACCTTTTGGCCAGTGGTCCATGCAGGATGCATGTGCTGCGGCCACGAGCTGTGAATTTGATGCGGACCCAATACCATTAGTTTGAGGCTCAAGAAAGTATTACCCATATGAATTATTTCCGCCTGTAGTTTGATGCGGGCCAGTGGTCGGAAAGTAAAAAACGGACGCATAGAATACTGTTAAAGAAGTAAAAGAACTAGGTTTTTACTGCATTTGTCTATTTTTTGAATATTTGGCAGGAATGACACCATCGAACCTGGGTCAGTTGCGTGTATATAGGAGACGCCCCTTTGTCTAACATAGTTAACCATTTGTATGTAACTGTGGTTGGGAAAAAACATCTAGGGTTCCTTTCCCTTGCCGCTGACGACGTCGATCTGCTCCATCTTCGGCGGCCTTAGAGTCTTGGAGGTGTAGCAGACAACGACCCCATGCCGGCACGCGGGGGGAGGGGGAGGGGGGGTTATTCTCCCATGAGCATGTTTTTTGCGTATTTTTTGGATATTTAGGGGACGGCCATATCCTGAAGTCAGAATAAGGTCCTCCCGTCCTATCCTCGCTCTGGTGATACATCTAGTACCGATGGAGGCCGTGTGAAGTCGTGTGCCCTGCAGATCTCATGGGATCTGGTAGATTTTTGTGTTTGTTGATGTGATTTCAGGTCAGTCTTTTCTGATCTACAGATGTCATCATTGATGATGGCTGCTGCTCTAGTGCACTGGTCTATGAGATCTTAGCACGGCGACTTCCCGTCTGTCTACTACAACTAGCTTTTCCCGACTCCGGTGATGGAGGAGCGAGGACAGTGGCACGTCTTCGGCTTGTGCTAGTGTTTGTAGTTTTTGCTTGGTGATCCATGGACATATTTGTAATTTTTACTATTACTTTTAGTCCTCTTTATACCGTTGTTGATGATTCTTAATAGTGAGGTGAAATTTTCACAAAAAGATGACATACTCCTAAATGTTTCGAAATGAATTCATCATTTATAAGTTCTTGATCTTCAATTGTTTGTAACGATATACCATTTGAGATTTTAAAAAATATAACGTTGACAACTTTATTCGAATAAGAATAAAATGGTATAGTTTTTGTAACACATAAACACATGTGTTATTGGCAAAATTGGTGGTCAAAGTTGAATCTCGAAATTCATTTGTGTGATAGCAGATACCCCACCCCCATCACCTCAAGTCATTGAGCGCTGGCCTTTTTGGTGCTTCGTTGTTTGTGTTCTTTCTATGATTTGGGATTGTTTGTGTTGAGGCCCCAATAGAACCCTGTTTCTTTCAATCTTGTTGAATGGTGTATGAATGTTTGCTTTATTTATAAAGCGGGGTGAAAACATGTTTCGAGCATAGCGGGTAGAGTGTTATTTCAATGTTTACAACCTCCTAGAAAAGTGCTTCTGAAGATGTAAGCAATATAAACAATCATAACGGCTCCACCATTTTATGGGACCCTTTATCAATCAATTTAAAATTTGGGTACTTAAAGTATGCCTTACATATAGGAAGAGATGGAATACTATGGAGGTCATTTTCTTTCAATTAGAACCTTTTTGTTGCAAAACATGTGATATTTGACTCCAAACAACCGAAAAGTATTTATTGCAAGATGCATGAGGATAAAAACACGTCCATGAAATTAGACCAAAAAAAATCCTTCAATGCAAATGTGTATTGTCTGGTTATTTATTTTCCAAGCATGTCCAAAGGATTGCAATCCTCAAGAATATTTACTACTCCCTCTATACTAAATCAGCGACACTTATGATGGATCGGAGGGAGTACTAAAGAGGTTGTTAGATTTGTAAAAAAATACTCAGCCAAATTATGTACATTTTTTTATGTGAAACAAGACAGGGTATTTATCATTCCTATCAAATATTAGTAATTTCATAGGAATCTAAAAATCCAACTCAACCTTCTATGAATGTTTCTACAAATCAAACAAAGTCTCTCATGCATTTTGCAATCCGTTTGTTTTCACATTGCTATGTTATTCAAATGCGTATTTTGGAATCATACACGCAAAAGAGGACCGATATATATAGTTGTATTTCAATTCCGCGAAAGAAAATGGTGCCTGATCCTGAATTTTTAAAGTAAACTGTCCTTTGGTACCCATATGGTAAAGGGAAATGGTTGGACATGTTCCTAGCTAGTAAGTAGTACCCCTTTTTGTTGCATGTCGATAGTAGATTTGATCAAGCCTATTTGTGGTGAATATAATAGTGTAGTACTTATCCCAACTCGCAAAGGTCCCCTATGACTAGGTTCAGAAAGAGGAATACAACCACAGAGACCTTGTGACCTTGGTCCCCTACTGTGTGCTTATACACAACATATAGCTGCCAAATGGTCCTTCCACAGTCGGATCCATACCCCCGCAAATGTTCAATGTATACCTACTACTACCGTGTAAGGGAATTACTGTGCGCGCAGATACAAAAATACAACGTCATTCGTTTCCTGAAGAAGGGATTCCAAGGAACAAACGCATCCATTTCTACATGGCCATGGCCATGGCCATGGCTGGCCACCCTGCGTTGTTCTGCCAATAAATGCCCTAGGTCACTAGTAGCCAATAGCATTCCAACATGCACACATGCCCCCTTCCCCCAACAGTGTCCTTCTCCTGCCTGCCTTGTATTCTCTCCCTATCACCTCATCCACCAATACTCTTTCTCTCTCTATAAGAGATGGCGCACCCCTCTCACAAGCAGGAGAGAGTCTCTCACATCCAGAATTCTAGGCATCCATTCCTCTAAGCACAACCATCAGCTCAGACTAGCAGCTAGCTAGCCCATCCTACACACGAGCGGCGAGCCCATGCGGTGTGTGTGTGTGTGTGTGTGAGCTCAGGATGAGGCAGTAGGTAGGTACTACTACCAGTACCCGTCCTCCTCCTCTTCACGCCTCTGCAACTCCCATGAGAGATGATCTGCTCCTAGTCCCCTAGACCTCTTTAACAATCTTTCCCTCTCTCTCACGAGCGCGATGAGCTTGTGCATGGCCGGACACATCTGATCATAGCTCTGCTAGCCACACCCACACCGCTCTCTCGCACAGAGAAACGCCGCAGTTTCTCTTTGTCCGAGGACCTAGAGACGGGAGGTCTTGGAGTCCCATCACTAAAGCATGTTTCCTCTCTATGATTCCCCAAGCCCCATGGACTTACCACTTTACCAACAGCTGCAGCTCAGCCCTCCCTCACCAAAGGCGCCGGACCACCAATCCTTCCTCTACTACCATTCCTCCCCTGCATTCGCCGCCGACGCCTTCCAGTTCCACCACAGCTACCTCGGTGCCGGACCTGCCGGTGTGGAGGCGCCGCCTCCTGCCGAGATCGATTCGCCGACGGAGCTTCTGCTGATGGATCAGGCGCCGGCGCCAAGGACCAACGGCGTCGTAAATGCGCAAGGCCTGCACCGCGGTGGAGGCAGCATCGAAAGCGCGGCCGCGGACGCCGCCGCCGCCGCCGCCAGGAAAGATCGCCACAGCAAGATATGCACCGCCGGCGGGATGAGGGACCGGCGGATGCGCCTGTCCCTTGATGTCGCCCGCAAGTTCTTCGCGCTCCAGGACATGCTCGGCTTCGACAAGGCCAGCAAGACAGTGCAATGGCTCCTCAACATGTCAAAGGGCGCCATAAAAGAGGTCATGACCGATGAGGCATCCTCAGACTGCGACGAGGACGGCTCCAGCAGCCTCTCCTTCGTCGAAGGCAAGCCCAAGCCACCCGCGCAGGAGGTCGGAGGAGCCGATCACGGTAATAAGGGGAAGAAGCCGGCGGCAAAGGTGAGAAGGGTACCCGCCAACCCGAAGCCACAAAGGAAATTGGCCAGCGCACACCCGATCCCCGACAAGGAGTCGAGGACCAAGGCGAGGGAGAGGGCGCGGGAGCGGACGAGGGAGAAGAACCGGATGAAATGGGTGACGCTCGCGTCCACGATTAACCTCGAATCGCCAGCCAGCGCGGCGGCGAGGGCGGACGAACGGATCATGAGCCCCAACAATTTGAACCGCTCGTCGTCCAGGAACACGGCGACCGCTGAATTTGAGGAGAGGTGCTCGTCGTCAATGCCTAGCGAGACCAGCGACGCGATCATGACCGCTGGCTTCAGCAATGGAGGATACGGCGGCGGCAGCGGCAGCTACTACGAGTACCAGCTGGAGCAGCAATGGGAGCTCGGTGGAGTCGTCTTTGCAAACTCGCGGCTCTACTGAGAGGCGACGACGTGCGTACGGTACTGAACTACTCCCGCTGTCTCGCCTTGCACTTATACAATTATCCTGCTTGTTCGATCGGAGATTGGCATAATAATTTCCTTGTGAACTAACTATGTACCAATGCACTTGTTTTGATCATCGCATGATGTATTTTAGCCGGTGTAGCTACTACTATCAGCAACTATGTTGATTAATTCATGTAATTCATGTGTCGATTCTGATCTGCATTTTCTTAATAATTCTATAATGTTCAAACTGAATGAATCTCTATAATGAGGACACACAAATAAGATCTGGTATTCTGATCAAGGGGCTGCAAAAAAAAATACTTAAATTGTTAGCTTAATGGACGATAAGGTGATGAGTTTGATTTACAATTGTTCTATTTCATAGAACAGTTCTCCTTTTATTACCTGCCGAATCCTATACTTGGAGTAGGGTTCCACAAACATCATATGGCATGCAGCATATGGGTTGTTATATTTCATTTCAATGCTTGCATATCTGGGCATTAAGCATGGGGTACATACTCAGTTACTCACAGGCCGTAAGTTCAGTGCTCCACAACATTTGCTGATAAAGGAGTAAGTCAATTATTAGGTAGCACATCAATGGACTTATTACTCAGGTAGTGCTAATTGTAAGAGAAGGGCATGTTTAAGCATTAAGTATCATTCGTTTTACCGACAAATGGAAGTATCAATATGGTAAAGGTTGCCATCAGACTAAAGTGCAATGTTCCTGGCATGTAGCATGTTAACTTTGTCAAAAATTGTTGCTTTGTTGATGTTAACACCCTGGAAGTTACACTAACAATACCCATCACACATTTTCAACAAAATCACTTTTGGAAAACCTACAAGTGCTAGTAGTTGTTACAATTTTATGAGCATGCATTATTATCTCAGATATAATCTTGAAAAGCTGACCACATGCATATATATACATATAATTCCACAATATTGTCTAATATGGTGTCTAAATTAACTGTTATAAAAATTAAATTTCTTAAGTTTGGCGATGCAAATAATATCTAGAGTGAGATAGCATATTAACTTCCTTCTGATACTTGTGAAAGAACTCTAGTGTTAGGGCACAATACTATTATAAACTCCATGCATATCTTAAATATGTGACATTTTAGACATCGTTATTGTCTCAGGGGTGTAATTTTGGACCACTAATTTTATTAAAATATGTAAAAGAGCAAGAAGGTCATATTATTCTAGAAATATTTTCCAGGACACACCGATAGAGATATGGTTTTCAAATTTCTAATGTTATTAATTAAAATAGTACTCATAATCAAACATCTAATTTTTTTTGGAAGACATTTGTATTCATGATACGGATTGACTAGCTAGCTAGATCGAGTGGAGAAAGTATTAATTTTGTAGCTTCCAAGTTGTTTTCTTACAAATAAAAATAAGTGGCAAAGTATGAAATTTTGGAATTATGAGTATATGGACTTATGATAGGCATACTGTTTGAACATGTGCATACTTCGAAAATCTTACCATGAATAATAATACTCTACTGTGTAGTATACATGCAAGCTCTTACTTTATCTATTAATAGCTAATTCAAATTTTACACCCGATCATTAGTTATATACTACATATAAAGATATGCATTTAAACTAGAGCTGTGTTTTCCATATAAAATATAATATGCGCACTATTTTTTTTCTTGCTCAAGGAATCAAATATGCCAAATTATTTTAGTATATCTATATTATGAAAATTTTGAAGTAATACTAATAATATGCTTTTTGTATTGCCCATAAGCTTTGAATCGATATGTTTTAAATGTTTGTATGCAATATATATTCTCTGAATTCATTTCACTATAAGAACCTTGAAATTTTCAATGAGCTTACCACCATCATCGTCGAACTAAATAATATGAATTGATGTAGAATTCACTAATACATGAAATGAAAGAGATTTTCTCTGGATTAGTCACATCAATTCTTATAGAAATGAACATTTCACCTCACAAAAAATGACACTTCCCCTTGCCATAATATATATAGTGAATATAAGTTTTTTGAAAAGTAAAACTTCATCAACGTTGACCAAGTTTACTAAGCAAATTATTTATATCTACAATACCAGATGTATACTACATAAGAAATATAAATCATGATGAATCTAATGGTTTTAGTGTTTTTTTCTAGACGTTAATATTTTTTCTACATTCTTGGTTAAACTTCATATTGTATGACTAAAAATCTTAAATGAATTAAATTTGGCAAGGAGGGGGTATAAGGGATAACTCATAGATGCAAAGGTCCAGTAGTTCAATGCTACCAATTATCATGAAACCTTTGTGGAAAATATTGTTTGAAGAAAAGAAAAGAAAAGAAAAGAAAAACCAAGCTGCAAAACCACCAGCTTGTTTATTTACCAAAAATCAAATAATGGAGAGTAATTGGGAAAAATAAAATGACATATACCAACATAGAGTTATCCACTTCACATGCAGCAGCTAGCTTCTTCTGTGAAGGGATTTAACTAGTTACCATGAATCAGAGTGCTGCACCATGATGCATCTTGGCGAAGTGTGTCACCGTACGATCGGCCAACAGTAGCAGTAAAAACAACTATTTCTGCACAAAAATTGTACATAGATTAATTGCATGCACGTCGACCTACAGCTCACCTCAAAGGTCACATGCATGCTGTACTAGAAGAAATTAGGACAAACAGTGCTCATATGTATCTTGTCTTGTCATTCTGAAGTACTTCGGTTAAGAAAGACCAAGGCAATTGTATATGTGAACATGCAATACGTACTTCACTAGGACTACGTACTTTTCGCAGCACAGTACGAGAGTACTGTTCAGCGGTTCAGCCCGCCAGAGCAGCAGCTAGCCAATCAGAGTTGTATATATATATGACGAAATTGAGTTCTTCAGCAAAATAGGTTTGCATGTCCGTACATATGGTTTTTTCCCTTCAGGCAACAACCATAAGCATGAACTAAATTCTACTAGAAGAAAACGCTTTAATTTTAATGATTCAACATTAATCAAGCATGTTGTAATATTCACTTGCCAGGTCTGTCACACTCTCTCCCTGTTTTAAAATATAAAATGTTTTAACCTTTTCTCTGAAACACATATATCTAGACGTCTTTTAATATGTAGGTTCATTCATTTTTCTCCGAACCTACATACTAAAATGCGTCTACATACTTGTGTTTTAAGTAAAGCTAAACCATCTTATATTTTAAAACGGAGGGAGTAACCTAAAGAGCGTGATATTAATCGCCGAAACCCAATAGTTTATATTCACTGCAAGATTGTGGTTTGTGGGTCTCCAAGTTAACTTGTTGCGCTAGAATTCGTAAGTTCTATTGGTCATCCTACTGAGTATGGTCGTCAGCTAATAATGTAATATGACAAAGGATAATAGAAAACATAAAAACTGGTAAATTGACTAAGTTAAATTATTTTGGAACATGGATGAAACCTATTAGTTATGCAATATATGATACTCCATCCGTCTAAAAATAAGTGCTTTGGATTTATCTAGATTCGTGTGTATATACACATGTTTAAGTGTGTAGATACATGTGAATCTAAACAAATCGAGTCACCTATTTCAGGACGAAGGGAGTGTAGGTAGAATCGATGCTTTGATTATGATACAGACTGTGAGGAAAAATAGTGGCGGCTTCCATAATTTCTTTTATGTGGTCAAGCAACTCCAAGCAGTTGAAGGACCTAGAAACTTTCGGAAGCCTGGGCAAACAAGGTTAAGTTATGAATTTTACATACAAAATCGCTATAAAAATCTATAAAAATACAAGCTTTGCACCGTCCTTGACTCCGAGTAGTACCTTGTTTGGGATGTCTTGCAGTGATAGAAAAAAATATGTCGTTTAATCGTACCCACCTAGCAACCACCAAAGCAATGACAAGCAAAATTTCCAATCTCACGTATCAATTGGCATACTAAGATTAAAAAAATATGTTTCACTTCGGTGCACAAGCAGAGGCCTGTACAAGGTGCTAGCTAGCAATTAATGTGATTGTATGCAGCACAAGAAGAAACATTATTGACCAACTTTCTCATGTTTAAGCTAGAATATATCTTATTTCAAACCTGCTAGTAATAACATTTGCCGAAGTTTACTGTTGGTTATAGACTGGATATACTGCTTGTAGTTACCATACTCACTACGGTGGTTTTCCAGGAGAATAATACTGTGGCTGATGTTCCTTGAACTCACAGTTTTTTCTGCAGATGAAAATAAATTAGTCACCAAATTTATTATCAATAGACATTAAATTGGTACATACTATAACGGTTCTGTCTACCTGTCTTTTAAATTAGTACACAATCACCAATATATATTTTACCATTATTTTCTAATTGTATATGTCAAATAAGATAACCAAAATCTAGTTGCGTGGAAACAAACTTTTCATGCAATCCAACAATAGGAATCCATGTTACGAATCTAATGGTCAAAAGTTTTAAATTGTTGGACATCATTTTTGACATACACATAGTTCTCAGTACATTATTTTTCCACTTCTATGTTTCTAAGTTATTTAGAATAACATTGAAGCACACTTTCATGACGGTACATATAGTTTTGCAAAAAAAACTCCAGTGACAGGTTATTAAATTTTTTATTTTGAGAATTAAATATGTAGTGAAATATCTATTTGATAGCCTAGCCTTATTCCAATTACATTGTGGTCTTAATTTATGTGAGCTCAACTTTGCGTGTGCATTGATGTCAATGAATAAATAAATAAATAATAGGCCAAGCAAACTGTTATGACAATGCAAACCTAGACTCCTCTATGTGAGTTTAGCTTCACTGTCATACTAGGAGGTAACATATGCTACTATCATGCATATGTTATCACCTTCATAGTGGGTAATAACGTATGTCTAGTATCATGTAATGCTTTATTTATTATTTTGTAGACTCATCTTGTCCTGGGGTGTGTGATGTTATGGTGACATAGCTAGTTACCACAAGCATCTCTATCATCATTTAATGACATATCATGTCAATAAAATTCATAGTTTACACCGCATGTAATTGCATGTTACTATCTATGTTACTTCCACTATGACTAGTCTTACAAGTTCAATAAGTTATCCTGCAGTGGTTGTCATTATGTTTTCTCGTCGATGACTAAGAGGATTACTTCCCTACCCCTCTTAGATGTACTCGTGTAGCAGTGATAACTTCTATATGTACTATGGTAACCCCCTGAGGTGGAAACAATCATTCCTCGCCCCTTACTTCAAAAGCATATCTAAATCTAAAGATCTTGGCATTATAAAAAATACAATTTTCAATTGCAAACTTGATAATGAAAAAAGTCTTTACAAATCTTGTTGGTGTATGGATGGAAAATTTCTATATAGGTGTGCTAATATCATTAGCACTAAAGTTGTATACTATTTTGCAGATGAAAACTAGTGTTTCGATTCCCCCATGAGGGGAATATATTTTGAATCTAAACTTGACTTACACATTTTTTCCATTTTCTCTGGTCCCTTTGTTTTGTTTTCAAATAACACTATATGTGCATGGTTCACACATCAATAATAACGCAGATCATAATATATATTTTCATAATCAAAATGAATTCTTTAGAGGATCATGAAATTAGGGTATATCTATTGATACCGGCATCTAATGATACCACAATAACACCTGGGAAATTAGTCCAATGTCTAGAAAATTCTAAATTTAACTTCACAACATTAAAACTGAATCAAATTCTATTTCATAATATTCAAATCAAAATTTAATATGCTATGTGTAATTAAAAAACCAACGAAAGACAATTCCAAACTAAAAGGAACTAGTACGCACTATTCATATGGATGTGATGTTTTCTACTCCCTCCGGTCCATATTAATTATCAATGGATTATTGGATGTATCTAGCATTAAAATATGTCTAGATACATATATTTTTGCGACAAGTAATATGGATTATTGTATATACCTAGCATTAAAATATGTCTAGATACATATATTATTGCGACAAGTAATATTGATCGGAGGGAGTAGAATTGTTTTGTATAGTACTTTACACTTATTTTTTTGGTCGGTATCATGTATCGTTTGGAGGTTGCAGTGTAAGGTGGTCTTTAACCGATTTTTTTTCAGCCTCAACCATCAAGCAGGCTCCTCCCCGCAAATAAAACATCAACATGGCGCCAAGCAAAATCCCCATTTTCCTCGGGAGAAAAAAGAAAGAAAAATACCCTTTCTTCCCCTCCTGGTCTTCTAGATCGAGCTTTATTATTACCACTAAAATAAAAGCATGCGCCAAATTCCTATTCTCACCGTGAGCTTGTTTGACGCGTCGATCGATCAGCGTTACTCCCTTGCCTTCTCCTCCTTCCCCTCCGCGCCGGTCAACACAATCGCCGCTGTTCTAGCTCCACCGTACCTCCATAGACAGGAGGACGGTCCGGTCTGGCCACTCTGCCCTGCACAGCTGGTGGACAAGGTCGGCCGTGGCGGAGAGGCAACAACACCTGTTCTCTAATCTAAAACACCTCCTTGCTCTCTAATCTCTCTCTCTCTCTCTCTCTCTCTCTCTCTCTCTCTCTACATCCATGCATCATCCAAACTGAGCTGTTACGGTAGTTAATTAATCTACACTTCGTATACATATAGGACAGACAAAAAATTGGGAGTAAAAGACAATAGAGTGAAATTGATTACTTCACTTACAAGATATATAGTCAAGCGACTACGCACGATCGAACACCAGAACGCAGCAACGAGACGACACGTACAAGATCAGGATTGGTTTGCATGCTTTTGCCTGATTCGACGTCCAGCGTATCCTTCTCGCTCGCTCTGCAGCGTGTCGCTCAAAGATGGGGGAGGGGAAGCAGCGTAGGAAGAGGCAGATGAAGCGGCAGCGGTAGCGGCAACAACGGAAGAAGAAGAAGAAAGAGGAGAGGGAATATTGCAAGTGTGTCTGATTATTGGCTTACCTACGGGTTGGACGGTTGGACCTAGCAGATGGCTTATTCCCTAATTTTGCCAGGTTCGCGAGGAAGGGAAACTAAGGACAGGAGGGAGATTTCCTCAAAATAAAAAATAAAGGACAGGAGGGAGATCCCAGGTGGCATCTCTCACTCTACTCTCTAGAGAGGTACTACTAGTAGAGAGAGAAGGCAAACCTGATGGTCTCAGCACGCGTGATGTTTCCTTCCATCTCCTTTCGTGTGGAAATGATTCAAAGTTCATGTGCTAAAGGCTGCAGGGTGCAGATATTCCTTCCCTTTTCAACAGAAGACAACAGGGAACAAGAACCGAAATGCATTTCAGGTCATGTGGCTATGGATAAAATGGGAGGATAAGGACAAGCTTTTGTTATTAGCCCCAAAATATAAAGCAACACCAGTAGGAGCTGTCGTTTCATTGGTGTACGACCATGAAATCTACAGAAAATTAGTACTTGGTCGTTTTGACTTGTCACCGCATGAGTAGTACCCCTCTCTCTCTAACTTTTTCTCCAAAATCCAAATGTACTTAGGGCGTGGCAAAACATATATTTAAGATGACGCCCACTTAGGCCTTGTTTGGTACTCTAATTCCCACAAATCCCAATCCCCACCAATTCACTGGGTAGTGAATTGGATATGAGAAAAAATACACTAGAATTTGGGGGAAAATGGGGATTGAATCAGTCCAATACTCTAGAACCAAAAATACTATTTGAAGTAAGTGGGGATTTGGGGTTTGGTGAGGATTATCCCCTCTAATCCCCACAAATACTCTAGTACTACCTCTGTTTGGAATTATTAGTCCCAAGAGCTTTTTTATATTATTTTGAGATTATAAGGGCTATCTCATTTATTAGTTTCTCTCGTCCAATGCATGTTCTTCTTTTCCTCTCACTTCTCTCATGCATATAAAACTATTGGTGCATGCATAGATTAATGAGAGAGAGTTATGGAGTGTCTTGGTACTATCTCTGTTTGGGATTATTAGTCCTAAGAGCTTTTTTATATTGTTTGAGATTATAAGGGCTATCTCATTTATTACTCTCTCTTGTCATATTCACCTTTTCCTCTCACTTCTCTCATGCATGTAGTACTATTGGTGCATGCATATATTAATGAGAAAGAGTTATAGAGTGTCTTGGTATTAGCAACTTGGCCCTTAGGACTAATAATCCCATACAGAGGTAGTACTAGCAACTTGGCCCTTAGGACTAATAAAACCAAACAGAGGTAGTACCAAACAAGGCCTTAGAGATGTGCTTCGGTATTCCCTCAAACTTGATGGTAGGGCCGCCATTGATCTACAACATATTTGCAATAGTTTAGACTAAGTTTATGACAAATTGAGTTCTAATTAATAGTTAAATTAATCTAGGTGAACTCCCACTCAAAACAATATTCCTTGCATTGTTTTAGTGATCACACGAACCAAATCCACCACATCAAAACCGATCATCACGAGAGATGATGTAGCTTCAATGGCGAACAATCAACATGTTCATCATATCTACTATATGACTCATGTTTTACCTTTGGGTGATCCGTGTTCCGAGACGATGTATGTACATGCTAGGCTCGTCAAGATCAAACCTTATCTTCCGCATGAGCAAATCTGGCTTGCTCCCGTTGTATATACTCGCAGAATCTAACACACCCGATCATCATGTGGTGCTTCGAAACAACAAGCTTTAGCAACGGTGCCTACTAAGGATGAACACTTTATAACTTGATATTTTGTGAGAGGGATCATCTTATAATGCTACCTTCGCGAACTAAGCAATACAAGATGCATAAAAAGGATTAACATCACATGCAATTCATAATATGTGATATGATGTGGCCTTTCTTCTTGTGCTTCCGATCTCCATCTTCAAGCACGAACATGATCTCCATCATCACCGTCGTGGCGTCAAGGTCAATGGCACCGCTCCATGGTTATCGTCCACCAGCATCAACTATTACAACTACTTTGAATAATAGACACGCAGGTCTTAACGAAATTAAAAGACAACCATAAGGCTCCTGCCGGTTGCCGACTTACAATAAGGAACATTGCATACATCATATATAATCACAATCATGGCCATATCACATCACAGCACACCCATACAAAACAAAGTTAGACGCATCTAATTTTCTTTGCATATTTTACGTGGTTTGGGGCTTTCAATAAATATCGTTCTAACTTACGAACAAGAACCACAACGTTGATGCTTGAATTATCAAGTGCCCGTTGTAAATTGAATCTATAATATGATGGGAGAGACAGACACCCTCAAAGCCACTTATGCAATACAAGTTGCATGTTGAGCATTGAGCAAGTCTCATGAACGATGTCATGTAAGGTTAGCCCGGGCCTCTTCATCCCATCATACTACAAGATGCAAAGTACACAAAAAGCAATTGATAACAAAAGCACCACCGCCCACAATAACCATTTTTTATACTCGTGCAACAGATCTACATATAGACACGACTCTCATACCAATGCAGGGGTTCATACCATGGAAAACAAAAAAATTCTACCGCATGCACACAAACAAGCCAAGATCTATCTACTAGATTGTAGCAACGAGTCGATTAGAGTACTCACCCTCAAAGATTCCAAAGCGGTTAACGAGAGCAGATTCTCGTCGGTGATGTAGTCGTGCACTTGCCGATCTCAAGGTCGCGTAGACGATCCTTCCAGCGCTGCGTTTTGGCAGCGCTTCCACAGTCGGTCACACGTTCGGTACTCGATGAATACATTCCTCTCCCTTGTTCTAGCAGGCATCGGAGGTTGTAGTTCTCCCCTTGCGATTCTGGCAGCACAACGGCATGGTGTTGGAAGTAGAGGGAGAATCCTCCAGGGCTTCGCCTAAGCCGGAGTAGGTTATGGTGGATCTAGGGTTTCGGGCAATCTAGGTTTAGAAGGCCGAATAGGAGGAGGTGGAGTCGGCGGTGGCTAGGGAGGCAGAGACGATCCGGCGGCGGCGCGGCGGCTTAGTGGGGAGGGCTGGTTGTGTGGCCTTGGGGCACCCCTCCCCTCTATTTATGAGAGGGAGGGAAGCTTGGGAGAGGGGAGGTTGAATCCTTCCCCAACTCCCTCTCCTAGTTGGCTTGTGGTGGAGGGAAAGAAGGATTCTTTCCTTCCTCCACTAGGATACATTGTCCCAGTTTGAATTTTCAAACTTGCCTTTTGACTTTCAATTTGGAGCTTTATTTCTTTCTTGCAAATGCCCAACCAAGTGACCTAGGACATGATCCAATCATTCCACTTATCCATGACACATTCATGTACCCTTCCCCTTCCGGTCCGGTGAACCTTCTAGACCCTTCTAGAACCTCTCCGATGAAAACATCAGAATCATTCCCGAACTCTGGAATTGGACTTTCCTTATATGAATCTTATTCTCCGGACCATTCTGGACCATTATCAAGTGCCTATTGTAAATTGAATCTATAATATGATGGGAGAGACAGACACCCTCAAAGCCACTTATGCAATACAAGTTGCATGTTGAGCGTTGAGCAAGTCTCATGAACGATGTCATGTAAGGTTAGCCCGGGTTGCTTCATCCCATCATACCGCAAGATGCAAAGTACACAAAAAGCAATTGATAATAAAAGCACCACCGCCCATAATAACCATTGTGTTCTACTCGTGCAACAGATCTAAATATAAACACGGCTCTGGTACCACTGTATGGGTTCGTACCATGGAAAACAAAAAAATTCTACCGCATGCACACAAATAAGCCAAGATCTATCTACTAGATTGTAGCAATGAGTCGATTAGAGTACTCACCCTCGAAGATTCCAAAGCGGTTAATGAGAGCACATTCTCGTGGATGATGTAGTCGTACACTTGCCGACCTCAAGATCGCGTAGACAATCCTTCCGGCGCTGTGTTCCGACAGCGCTTCCGCAGTCGGTCACACGTTTGGTACTCGATGAAGACCTTCCTCTCCCTTGTTCCAGTAGGCAGCGGAGGTTGTAGTTCTCCCCTTGCGATTCCGGCAGCACGACGGCGTGGTGTCGGAAGTAGAGGGAAGATCCTGCAGGGCTTCGCCTAAGCTGGAGTAGGTTATGATGGATTTAGGGTTTCCGGCGATCTAGGGTTCAGAGGGCCGGAGAGGAGGAGGTGGAGTCGGTGGTGGCTAGGGCGGCGGCGACGATCCGGCGGCGGCTGGCAGCGGTGGCGCTGCGGGGGGTGCGGCGGCGGCGCGGCTTGGTGGGAGGGGCTGATTGTGTATCCTTGGGGCACCCCCTCCCCTCTATTTATGAGATGGAGGGGCATCTTGGGAGAGGGGAGTTTGAATCCTTCCCCAACTCCCTCTCCTAGTTGGCTTGTGGTGGAGGGGGAAAAGGATTCTTTCCTTCCTCCACTAGGATACACTGTCCCAGTTTGACTTTTCAAACTTGCCTTTTGACTTTCAATTTGGAGCTTGATTTCTTTCTTGCTAATGCCCAACCAAGTGACCTAGGACATGATTCAATCATTCCACTTATCCATGACACATTCATGTACCCTTCCCCTTCCGGTCCGGTGAACCTTCTAGACCCTTCTAGAACCTCTCCGATGAAATCATCAGAATCATTCCCGAACTCCGGAATTGGACTTTCCTTATATGAATCTTATTCTCCGAACCATTCCGGATCTCCTCATGATATCCCGGATCCCATCCGAGACTCTGAACAACATTCGGTCTCCCTACTTACATTCCATATCTACTAAACGACATCGAATCCTCAAGTGTGTCTCCCTACGGTTCGTGAATTACGCGAACATGACCGAGACACTTCTCCAATCAATAACCAATAGAGGAATCTAGAAATTCATATGGCTCCCACATATTTCTACGATTACTTTGCGATCGAATGAACCACTTACATACGATACCAATTTCCCTTTGTCTCGCGATAGTTTACTTATCCGAGGTTTGATCGTCGGTATCTCTGCATACCTAGTTCAACCTCGTTACCGATAAGTACTCTTTTCTTGTTCCCGTGATATGTGATCCCTTGTGAGACACTCACATGCTTGCAAGCTAATTGGATGATATTCCACCCAGAGGGCCCATAGTATATCTATCCATCATATGGATGGATAAATCCCACTCTTGATCCATGTGCCTCAACACATACTTTCTGAACACTCAATGCCACCTTTATAGCCACCCAGTTACAGTGTGGTGTTTGATGTCATCAAAGCATCCTTCCGGTGATGGTGATTAGCATGATCTCATGGTCGAAGGAATTAGGTTACTATGTATCAGAAAGCTTATAGCAAACGAACTATTGAAATGACTTGATCTTATGCTACGCTTATCTATAGGAGTATGTCCATCACACCATTCTCCTAATGATATGATCTTGTTGTTAATAACATCTCAATGTTCATGATTGGGAAACCACGATCATATATCAACCAACAACCTAGTATTACAAAGAGGCTTTACTAGGGACTCTAATTTAGTTTACAAATCACACAAGTATTAATGTTTCCGGTTAATACTATTATAGCATGAATGTAAACATTTATCATAAACACAAAGATATAATAATAACCACTTTTATTATTGCCTCTAGGGCATATCTCCAATAGGTATGACTTAGCCCGCAGCCTATGAGCACTGCTCACTCATGATTAGATCAACAATGATAAACATTGTAACAAAATCTTAAGATGAACACAAATAGTCTTACAATGCCACCAATCATGATGACATTAAGATTACAAGTAGATGACTATGGCCATGGTGGGAAATTGGTGATGGGAAGAAGGAATGATTATTGTGATGTCTATGGTGATAGCTCTGCGGTGGATCTCCTCTCCTCAGATGCGAATGGCTTTAGATGTGTTCTTTTGCAGCTATGCGTTAGGGTTTTTGGTGGTTGTGTTCTTCTAAATATATGGGCGCGTTCATGAAAATTGCTTGGCTTGACAGGGCGAAGGCGGTGGCACATGGTACGGGCGGTTTGTTCCCGTACCATTGCTCGTTAATGCGTCTGCCTCCTCCTTCATGGCCTCTTTGACTTGGGGAGATTATCAGCTCATGATTTCTCACTAATTAGCTAAGATTTTGCCATAAAAGTGTTCATTTCTGCAAGAAAAAATCAAACAAATGATCTAAAAAGCCATGCAATAATTAGTCATTAATAACAAGGCTAGAGAGACATTTCATCAATTAATTGACTAATATAAAGTTTAAATATAGATAAAAATGGTTGTATTTCACAGCCATGAACATCCCCAATCTTAAACCTTGATTGTCCTAGAGCAAGAAAACAAAATCATAAGAAACTCAACGTTTAAACTGAAATAACGAGAAAGCAAGTTCACTTGCAATTAGTAGTCTCATGCACCCACCACTTATTCAATCTGAAAGCTTTGCATAGAAAGAGTAGTGGCAAGAATATCATACAAGCTTCATTAAGTCAGGAAATCACAATAAAGATTTCATCAACATGGACAAGTAGATAGATTAACATTTATTCCAATTTCTCTACTTAACTCTCAACTTGCCGAGAAATATCGGAACATTCATATTAACAATTAAGAGTGAGAGTTCATGTTAAAATAAGCATAGCATTGAAGTGGCTCATTGTAAAACACCCACATCCATAAATCAAATCTATCAAAAACTTCTTTCCACTCTTTGTCTTTCTAGAACTTCAGTTTCCTAGTAACAAGATGATGCAAAATTTTAGTGAGTTTAATCAGACTATGTAAGGTAGGATGTTTTTGAGACCGTATAAGTCAAAGGAATATGGCTATGGTGGTGGAGAAGGGTTTGGAGATTAGATCTAGATTTATTCCTCCGGCGTGGTGGCTTCTGGTGGCAGGGAGAGTTGAGATCGAAAAGAGAGAGGGTTTTCTCGTTGCCTGAAGCCTCTTTATATAGGGGTCCCTTCATGAAAGTTGTTCTATTTGACCTGGCAATGTTGGTGCCAACTATACGGCCGGAATTTTATTCCGGACATAAAGTTGGTCGTTAAAGGTACTAGATCCACTTCACGGCTCCTGGTTTCTTTGACGTGTTGGAAATCTCGTATCTTTGACTTTAATGTAGTGATTCCCATCATCAAACATCATTATCTGTGTAGGAAAAAATAGGAAGAAAGGATTGCATACCCCTTTGATCATTAGGAACTAGTGGCAGAATTTAGAGAGATATTTTATCAAATATATGAATAATATCTAGTTTAAATGCGGACGTGGATGGCTATATTTCACAGCCATCACTCACCTACCAATTATTATATATTACCTAAGTCGATTTGAAGGGATTTGGCGAGGACAATTACGACTCATCCATAGACAATAGGTCCACGTGATTGAAGAGCTTGATGGGAAAAGTAGAAAAACAAGATGGCGCCCAAGTTTGGCATCAAGTTACAGTTAGGAACAATAGCTTGGGCGACAACAATCATTTACTCCTAGTTGACTCTAGTAACTCACCACATGCCTGCAGGGTGTTAGCAATAATATAGTACAAATATTGAACTGCAGGACATTAAATAATGACCCCCTTTCTTAATAGGTCCATGAATACTCATAAAACTAAAATATTGAACATGAGTAGGGTTCAAAAGAAAACTTGCACACTGAACATTGGTGTTTTTGTTGACGAACCTGAATCAGGTGCACCACTCGGTGAGGGTCAAGATGTACTTGCGGATCATGAGGCGAAAGGTGATCACGTCAGTTCCTTCACAATCCTCGACAAATTGGTAGCTTATTCCCACGGTGTGCTCCAGTGTGCTCAAGAACTCGAGCGTCAACCAGCGTAGGTTCAAACATCCTATAAGACAAATAGAACCAATCCAACTCTATTGCATATTAATTTTAAATCATTAGTCAAACCTAGTTGATTATGCATAGCAGGAAATGGTCACTTGTTGGACTTGACTTCACGGTCCTCGAGTATCTTAAACCTTTCAGTTTGGGACTCCTCGGTGAACCGTATGCCCATGGATATATCGCTCAGAGGTACAACAGGGTGGGTAGTGCCCGCGGCGGACTGCACATGTGTTCGTCTCCTCGTGTTCATCACCTAAAATAAAAAAATAAACAAATTAAAATTTTATCCACTAACAATATCATTAATGTTCCTATACACTTTCTACAAAATAATCTCCTCTAAACATCAATACAAAGCATGCTTAATAAGATAAAGGTTCAAAATAGACCTAGGTCTAGGATTGATAATGACAAGAGATAACACATGGATTTGCAAAATATTTAATGGGGGATCGGAGGAGAAACATACCAAGGATCATTGGTGTGTGAGGAATTGAATCAAAAACATGTAGAGCTGAAGATCCCTAAAGGTTTTGAATAGTTTGGAGGAAGAAGATATAGGAAAGGATAGGTTTTGGATTTTTTTTACCTTCCTCCCGGCGGCTGATATCATGATTCTACAGGTGGTATGGGCGCACCATATAGGTGCATCCCACTCGTATCAGCTCTAAATATCGTTGTGCTAGGGTTTCACCCTGGAGGTGCTCACTGTACGGGCACATGGTATTAGCGTGTCGGCCCGTGGAGAAGGCCGTTAACCATGCAGTATACTTCGATTAAAAAATTGTGTTTCGTCTTTTTGGCCATGCACGCGGTACGGGCGCGCCATATGGGCGCTCCTGCCCATATCGATGCTCGTTAAAGACACTATCATCTCCTTAATATTCCCGGTTAGGCTTCCTAAGTGGTATAGACACGTGGTACAGGCGGGCATGTCCATATCAGCACTCGTAACACTTGTGATTGTCTTCTCGAACGTTTTTTCCGTTGGAACTTCCTCTAATGATCTAAAATATTTGTGAGGCTTCTAAAATGACACTCTAGTCAGAAATACACCAGTATCTTAATTGTCCATATAATCATGAATGCATTGAAGCAAGTCTTATGTATCCTCTTGGATCTTTAAATACTATTTATTTTTCTAGAACAAAACAGGCAAAACTAAATAAAACTAATTAAAGTACTTACAAAATGTATTTCATATGGGTTTCCTCCCATGAAGCGCTTCTGGTTTCAGTTGTTTAGCTCGACCATGATGGTGATCACTAGAACTTTGGGAGTGGAACTCCTACTCCAAATAAATCTTGGCCTTCTTTTTCCTGGGGAAATGAACAAAAAATGGTTCTCGAGTGGGTAATTCAAACGTCGCGTTCCCTTCATGAAGATTAATCAAGGCCTTAATAGTTATTAAAAAGTAGCCTACCAAGGATTATAGGTTCTACTGGATCTCTAGGCATATCAACTATGACAAGATCAAAAGGTGCAGGACACCCTTTGATTTGTACTACAATGTTCTCTTTAATGCTCACAACTTGTTTTATGGTGGAATCATCTAGATAGAGTTTAAGTTCAGTTATTTTGAATAAACCAAGGTTAAGCCTATCAAATAAAATTTTAGGAATAGTTGAAACACTTGCACCTAGATCACAAAGTGCAGCAATCTCATTAACACCTACATGAATATTAATAGTAGGTTAATATATCATCTATAACTTAGCAGGGATGTTTTTAGATAACTTATTATACTCATTTTGTAGCTCATGTACCTTTCTACAACTTGATTTATAAAGTGTTGGTACATGGCATCATTACCTCCTTTAGTACCGGGTACTTCATAGTAATCATTTTAACAAGATTCTCCACGGTGTAATCCAGGGATGGAGCATTGCTATAGTCTAGCTCTTTAGGTTTTTTGACTTTATTTTCAACCCTCATTTTGAGGTCTTTAATCGGAATAGGCCCGGGCTTGCCTGCGAATCTTGCAAGTATGAGAGTTCGAATCTCGGCTATCTTGCCCAATTATGCCTCAATGGTCTTTGTCCTTTCCTATAGAGCATGCACATCATTTCTAATAGCAACAACTTGGTTAGAAAATTTACTGATAATAATATCTTCATTCTCTGTGATCTTGGTAATAAGACTATTATGATTTGCTTGAGTTTGCATTAACATTCTAAAAGAATTTTTAATTGGAGATATATTACCATGATTTGATCCACTATTATTATTTTTGTTGTTTGGAGTACGTGCGGGATTAGCATAAGGCTTTTTAAAAGTTTGAACCATAGTTTTGGTTCTTCCATGCAGGTTTATAAGGATTACGGGCAATGAACTCTACTTCCTCAACATTAGTATTGGTGATAGCATTAATTTCGGTTTCTTCCTTACCCTTTATTATTTTAATAAGATTATTCACCTTTGTAGTGAGTTCTTCATTCTTCTCCTCATTTATAGAGTTTACCTTCCTTAAGGAGGTTATTGGGCATAGTTGATCTGCATATCATCAAGAAGCTTAGTGGCAAATATTAACTTTGCCCATGAATGTGCGTCCAGCTGCAGTTTCAAGCATAGATTTAGACATGGGATTAAGAGCATTATAAAATAGATGTAGGATTAACCAGTCCCCCATCGCATGGTTGGGTCAATTTCTTATGGACTTCTTCATCCATTCCCATGCAAGCGCTAGTGGCTCTTGGTCCTCTTGTATAAATCCGATAACGTTAGATCG
This sequence comes from Avena sativa, assembly GCA_916181665.1. Lineage (NCBI taxonomy): Eukaryota > Viridiplantae > Streptophyta > Magnoliopsida > Poales > Poaceae > Avena > Avena sativa. The sequence continues at coordinate 297,048,483 of OV702296.1, forward strand.
TAGTTGCATAGTTTTAGTAGGAGAGAAAACTTAGTCATAAGCAAAGCAGTGCATTCCTCCCACTAAGTGATAGTGCCTTTAGATAATGCTAGCAACCAATCTTTTGTCTTTCCTCTTAGTGAGAAAGGAAATAAATGTAGCTTTACTGCATCGGGGTTAACATCCTTCGATCCAAATTAATGGTCTCAGATTTTTCTAGATTTGGATGTATCTAGTCATATTTTAGTGCTGGATACATCCGAATCTAGACAAATTTGAGACCATTAATTCATATTGGAGGGAATTTAAAGGCATACCTATGTCCTCGGTAGTTAAGCCTCCAAGTTGGTTCTATTGAACCAAACTCAAATAGTTAGGCTTAATTTCATAATTCTTCGATGTAACAGCGGGTTGAGTTATAGGTACACGCAAATAATAATCATTGGGAGTAGCATACTCCCCAAGCTTCTTTTCAGCCATCGATGAGATTTTTTTGGTGTTTTCCAATAAGATAAATAACAAGACTAATAATTAAAAGAGTAACTATTTTTTTGTATTTTCAAGAATGAACAAAAAGTAAACTAAGAACAACAAATAAGCTAAAACAAAAATATAACTAACTAGCAAGATCTCTAACTAACTAACAAAAATACAAGGCAGAAGCTTTTCTGCATTCAAACATTTTTCAAAATTCAACCACAAAAGCTTTTGAGTTGATTCCAACTCTCAAAAATCACATTTAACCAGACCTTTCTGAATATATAGAAATATCTAGGTTTACTTGCAGAAATAATGGACAAGTAATAAAAGAATGCTCCATATGCATTTCTAGTCACTTTATTTAATTAAATTAAAAAGGTTAAACCTTATTAAATTGTGACACCACTTTAAATCACATTCTCATGTACTGAAATATGTGGTGATGACATGTGTCAACATGATCCCATGTTTTAGTTGGAGAATATTAAATCTTAAGTAGTTTTTCAATGAGTAGAAATTACTTTTCCAAAATAAAATAAATAAGACAAGTGCTTTGATGATTGTAATGTTTGTGATGATTCTAGATCATCTAGTGAAAACCTTGGTGTGATAAATAGAACTAGTTAAGCATTGTTTGGTGATTGTGTACCTCGTATATATTTATAGACGCTAGTACCAACCAAGGATACGAGGAGGAAGGAGAATACTACGAAGGAGGAGCCGAGAACTTCAACCACTACTCTGCAGAAGGCAAGCTTATACTAATATCTTAGCAAGCTACTATCCTAGCAAGCTAAGCTAAACCATGCAAGATTGACTTGCAAGCTTACACCACTAGATACCCAATCCTAGTTTTACTTGCAAGCCTAGTATTTTATTTCTGTATCAAAGCTTTCTATTGGAGTTTATTTAGTGAATTGTAGATTCTAGAAAGATATTTAAAGGTAGCATAAAGAGCATAAAACTTGGCCTAAGTTAGATAAATCTTGATGTCATCCTGAGGCATGAGATTGAACTTAGATCATTCACCCTTGTTTACCACCCCTCAGTAGTGTTTACCCCTACTTGTAGATGATAGTGCTAAGCATAAAACTTGATCACTTTAGATGGGAATACTTGGTGAAAATGGTTATGAAAACCTTAGAATGAGGAGTCATTCTAATGAAATGATTTGACATGTGTTCTTGAACACCAGATGATTTTGATGATGAAAATATTAAGGCATGAGCCTTAGACCTTTATAAAACTGATGGTTGTCTTGATGCGATACCATTCCAATTTTACCGTACAACCAAAATCCAGAAATTTGGGTAGGTCTTGACTGGAAATTTATATAGCTTATTATGGGTTCCCTTGCGGCCAAGGTTTGAGCTGAGGCTACCTTGTGAAGATTGTCCACCTGTGCAGTTCCCAAGATGACAGTTGGTCATGGTTGGGAGGCCAAACTCATAGGAGAGGTGCCTATACTAGGGCGTGTAATTGAAAGTTTAGGATTGATTATCCACATACTGAGTATGGTGAATTCGGGATTGTTCCTGACGGATGTATCGAATATTGTGGTGAAAGTGTACCACCTCTGAAGAGTGTCAAACTATTCGAATAGCCGCGTCCGTGGTTATGGATAGTTGGAGTGGCCATACTATTCTGTCGTCAGATGTTTTCAAAATGACTTGTGAAATGAAATCATGACTTTGACTTGACCACAACAGGGTTGTGAAAGTGAAAGCTAAGTTCCCACTTAGGTGTTATAAAACTTTCAACTAGATTTCTTTGCTTCTGAACTCAGTTAAGGTAAATCTGGCTTTTGCAAAACAACCTAGAGCTTAGTATCCCTACTTAAATCCCCTTCACTCGTTAGTATTAGTTTGCGAGTACTTAAAGAGTACTCATGGCTTTGCCATGGCTATTCCCGTGGCTAGACTATGAAGAGGACCCTCAAGAGGACAGACCGCAGGAAGGTTACGACAGCTAGGATCATCTCATATCGTCAGCATTGCCTGTGACCATGAAGATGGAGCTTCGCCCATGCTACCGTTATTATTACGTTATTCCGCTGCTATGATTGTATTCAGACTAGATCATGTGATCCTTTATTTGTTGTAATACCTTATGTATGATTTGCATTGGATGATGTACTGTGATATCCAATCTGTTATGTCTCGTAAAAATGGTAATCCTAGGATTGCGATGTATGGCATAACTGGCATCTAGGATTAAAAATCCGGGTGTTGACAAGTTGGTATCAGAGCCATCCTAAACATAGGAGACCCTAGTTTAGAATGGACGTTTGAATCGAAAACTTAGTTTCAAAACCGAGGAAGTGAGTATTTATGAAAACTTATTCTCATTCTTATCATTTAGATTCTTTCATGAAAATTCGTGTTCCTCAAAAATTCTTGCAAACTTACATAAAATTGGACACACTTAATCACTCCAGTAACTTACTCATCCTATATTATTATAGATGTACGTGAAGTTGAAAGGATACGAATGTCGCCTAGAGGGGGGTGAATAGGCGATTAAAACTTTTCCTAGAGGGGCTCAACAAAGGCGGAATAAAACTAGTGTTTACTTTGTTAAGCACAACCTAGAACAACTAAGGTTCACCTATGTGCACCAACAACTTATGCTAAGCAATACAAGCAACAAAGTGATAGCAAGATATATATTACTTCAAGCACGAAGGCTATCACAATGTAAAGTGCATAAGTAAAGAGCTCGGGTATAGAGATAACCGAGGCACGCGTGGACACCGATATTTTACCGAGTTCCTCCCAACATGGAGCACGTCTCGTTTGGAGAGGGGTGGTATCAAACCACCAACGCCACAAAATGCCTCCCTTATTCTCCGGTGAATCTCACCCCAACAGGATCGATCCACGCTTCCACTATCGGTGCACTTGTCGATGGCAACTGGAACCACTCACAAGGTTGGGGCACTTCTCCACAACTTAATTGGAGGCTCCCAACACATGCCACAAAAGGCCTCAACAAATGCCACCAAGGCCACAATGCCACCAAGGCCACAAAACCGTCTAGGGTTCCAACAACCCAAGGGGGACAAGCTCCAATGAGCAACTCAAACCAAATCCTCCGAGGAGAACTCAAACCGATGCACCAAATGCAAATGGCAAGAACACCACAAAGATGTTCAAATCCCTCACTCTCAAGTTCCAACAAAGCTACTAAAGCTATTGGGGGAACAAGAGAGGAGGAATCAAAGAGAGACACAAAATCCCCCAAAATCTAGATCCCTAAAGATGCACTCACAAAGAGATGAATCAGTTAGGTCAAAACGCGGATCTAGATCTCCTCTATATTCCTCTCAAATATTGGCATGAATCATTGGAGAGAAATCATAGAATCAAGCTCAAGAGGGAATAAGAGTATGGGGCAAAGCTTGAGCAAGAAAAGAGAGAAGAGACCACCCTAAACAAAATAGACAAAAGGCTTAAATAGGGCTAGGAAAAATATGGCCGTTGGGACGATTTTCCTGAACGGTCGGTACTACCGGACCCAAAAAAACCCAGTACAACAGCGAGCGAGCCAGGGAGAGAAAGCAGCAGCAGGTGGTCAACGCGGGGCCACCAAGCAGCAGCGGGGCCGCGCGGTGCAGGCAGAGCATGCGCGCAGCAGCAGGTAGCAGCGCATGCGGCAGCAGCAGCAGCAGCTAGCAGCGCATGCGGCAGCAGACAACAGCGGCAGCGAGGCCCACGCGGGGCCAGTGCAGGCAGCAGCAGCGTGGGAGCAGCCGCAGCGGGAGGGCGCGCGCGCGAGAACGGCCAGCGGCGGCTGCAGGACAGCGGGGCCCAAGCGGGCAGGGGCACGCGGGACCTGTGCCCGGTCAGCGCTGGGCGGGACGCGCGGGATCGGGCGGCTGCGAGCGTGCGAGGCGGGCGCGGCGGCAAGTGCGAGCTGGGCCAGGGAGCAAGATTTGGATCTGGATCTGGGAAAAGAAACTGGGTCGGCCGGTACTACCGGCCCACCCGGGCGGTACTACCGGGCCGGCCGGTAGTACCAGATTTAGGTACCCAGCGAGACAGAAGAAAACAGGCCATTCTCAGGGGTGGGCGGTAGTACCGGCCCTCCCGGGCGGTACTACCGCTCGGCCCAGAAAATAGATTGACGGGCAAATATTCAAACAGCAATAACTTTTGACTGGAAGCTCCGATTGACCCGATTCCAATTGCGTTGGATAGAGGACGACAAGGGCTTTGCAATAAAAGGTGGAAATATTGGCTATCACCAAGTGAGAAAAATATCAAGTAGAATAATGTGAGATACCTCACTTGGTGAGAAACCGAAAAGCCGCATAAATCAAAATCGCAACAAGATACAAACGGAAGATCCGATTTTGATGAACAAGAACTTGTTATGGAGATTAACACAAGCTCTATATCCTCACATGGGTAAGACCAAATAACAACCAAATACGATGATGCAAGTATGCAAAGGTTTGAGCTCTCTCCGAACGATGTGACCGAATTACTCATACGAGAGCCCCTCTTGATAGTACGGCTATCTATCCTAAACCCGGTCTCTTACTAACAATATGAGACCGGCAAAAGGGAAAACATATCAAGATTATACCTTTGCCTTGAGCATTCCACTTGAGCTCGATGTAGATGATCCTGCCCTTCTCAAGATGGAACGCCTTTGTTGATCCCTCATCATCGATCCATGATCACCGAGGATGGTAAGCCACAAACATGAGATCTTCTATATATGGCGCATTTTGAGCTTGCACAACACATCTTCTTCTCATTTCATCGACCTTGAAGCCACCACATGCTCCAAGCGATGCCAATGGACAAATCCTACAAGTATAACTTAAGACACACATTAGTCCATAAAGATTGTCATTAATTACCAAAACCACACATGGGGGCACATATGTTCTTTCAAAAGTATAGTAAGTTCTATCAGTTGGGGAATGGAGGGGACCTCATCTTTGAGCGTGACTTGGACCAGCTCTTGGAACTTCTGGAGTGCCCGCACCCCAAGTTCTTCGGAGCTCAGCCCAACGACCAGGAAGGAGAGGAATTGCAATGGCTGATTGTTGCAAGTCTCCGAGGAAAAATTGAAGCCCCCACCTCCGAGGGAATTCAGTTCACCATTAGAGAGAACAACTGGCTCAGTGGATTTGCCAGGGCCATGCAGGAAGCTCTTGTCCGTCTGTGTGCGCAGAGTATCAACCAGATCAAGTGTACCCGCTTTGAGTTCTGCCCAAGGTGTGATGCTATGGGACAGCCACTGGAGGCACCATATCACCCTGAGCTGAAGAATCAAGTGGATCACCTCAGCTTCATGATGTATGACCGGCAGAAGGAGTTGGACAATGCCCGTTCCTACGCCAACCACAACTCTGCCATGCTAGTACAGGATCGCCAATCTCGTTGTCGTCAACTCGACAAGAAGTAGCGCATCATTGCCCGTCTTCACCACAGGATCACGGAGTTGGAGGAGACCGTCCACGAGAGGGACATGCAGCTTGAGGAGAGGGAGAATGCAGGGGAGGACATCCGTGGAGACCCCTACTCCTATCTTAGTGATGATGATGACTTTCTGGAGGATCAAGCCATGGACTTATTCACCGATGAGGATGACTTCGCCTTCATTGATGATGATGATGATGATGAGAATGATGAGGACACCGACTCCGAGGAGTAGTAGCACTTGAGCACTAGCGTTAGTGAGTTGTATCCGGTCCCATTGTATTGTAGTTTCCTAGAATGGTTCTTAAAACCATCTGTTTTGTTTGTTATGGTGTGTGTTTGTATCGTGTGTTATGAATGAATGAAAAGCAAGTTTCTAGAACAACCTGAGTCAAACTTTGAAAACTTGTCAAAAACAAAAACCCTGAACCTTAGAAATTTCCCTCTTTTCTCATGATCTATCTCAATCTTCAAATGCCTCGCGGAGGAAGCACTTCATCCCCGGACCCAATGTTGCAGATCTTGCAAATGTTGGTTTCTGACCACGAAGCTGAAAGAGCCGAACATCAAGCCAACCTAGCCACCCTTCAGCACATAGCTCAGATGGCCAACAACAACCAAGGCCATGGAAACCAGGACAACCATGGATCCAAGCTCAAGAATTTTCAGAACACCAATCCACCTATCTTCACTAAGTATGAAGAGCCCCTAGATGCAGATGATTGGATGCAAACTATGGAAAACAACTTATAAGTTGCAGGAGTGGAAGCCAATGAGAAGGTACTGTTCGCCACCCACTACCTGGTCGGAGATGCAAGAGCATGGTGGAACAGCGTTCGCGCCGTGAATGGAGGACAGATGATGACTTGGGATGAATTCAAAGTCAAGTTTCGCAGAACCCATGTGCCACCGGGTTTAATCAAGAGGATGAGAGATGAATTCAGGGAACTGAAGCAAGGAAGTATGACAGTAGTTGAGTACCGTGACAAATTTCTGTCATTGCTAGGTATGCACCGGATGAGATTGATACCGAAGCCAAGAAGAAGGAGAGATTCTTGAATGGTCTGCATGATGAGATGCAGACGATGTTAGTAAACATTCTGTTTGCTGATATTGAAGCCTTAGTGGATTCGGCAATCCAGATGGAAGGCAAGATCAACCAAGCCAATGAGAATCGCAAGCGTAGAATGATGCATCAACCAGGAACCCATCATACCCCAAAGTATCGCCCTAACCCATCTCCAGGATTTGCCCCAAGAAACAATAGACCCCCGATGAACCGTCCAACCTATCCCAACCGTGGACGAGGAAACTCAAGGCCCGGAGGAAACCACAACAACAACCCCGGCAACTCCAACAACTTCAATCGTGCACCGCCCAAGTTCAACACAAACAATGCCGCCACCAACACCAATACAGCCCCGAGAACTAGAAGCAATGTGGTACCTGTTGCAGCAAAGTACAAGTCTCAGGTGACTTTTTATGAATGTGGAACCAAGGGTCACTATTCCAATGAGTGCCCCAAGAAGATTGTCGTATCCCCCAATGCAAATGCCCCAACTCAGCAGCAGCGTCGTGTTCAGCCTGGTAGAAGATTTTCCCCAGGAAACTCGTTCAACCGCAACGGCCGTTCATGAATGCTGAAGAAGCCCAAGAAGCGCCAGATGTCATGCTGGGTATGTTTTCTGTTAACTCGGTACTTGCAAGAGTGTTGTTTGATTCTGGAGCATCGCACTCATTTGTTACCGAATAATTTGCATGCACTAGTAAGATTCAACCAACCAAATTGAAGCATGTTATGATAGTTCAAATACCTGGTTCAACCACCAAAGCTAGACAAATTTGCAAGGTCGTACCTATCCGAATCCATGGCATAGATTTTTATGCTAATATAATAGTACTCGGAACTAAAGGTTTGGAAGTAGTACTAGGAATGGATTGGATGTCGAAACATAAAGGATTAATCGACTGTGCCAAGAAAGCCATAACCATGACCAGTACAGCTGGAATATCAGTAGAGCATGTATCTGAAACCTTGCCCCATCAATTAAAGTGCAACAAGAGTCTAGCTCAACCAACCATTGAACAAGTCAGAGTAGTCTGTGAATACCCTGATGTATTTACAGATGTTTTGCCTGGTATGCCCCCAGATCAGGATATCGAGTTTATCATTGAACTAATCCCTGGAACTGGACCCATAGCCTAGAGACCATATAGTATGAACCCGTCTGAATTAGTGGAGCTGAAGAAGCAACTGGATGCTATACTGGAGATCGAACTGATTCAACCAAGTGCTTCACCTTGGAGATCACTTGTTTTATTTGTGGACAAGAAAGATGGAGGTAACCCTTTGTGTACGAATTATCGGAAGTTGAATGATGTCACCATCAAGAACAAGTACCCACTGCCGAAGGTCGAAGACCTGTTTGACCAGTTGACTGGTGCCAAGGTGTTTCCTAAGATTGATCTTAGAACTGGCTATCATCAACTCAAGATTCGTGCAGAGGATATTCCAAAGACTGCCTTTACCACCAGATATGGATTGTATAAGTATATTGTCATGTATTTTGGATTAACCAATGCCCTCGCTTATTTCATGAACCTCATGAATAAGATTTTTATGGACTTCCTGGATAAGTTTGTCGTTGTTTTCATTGATGACATTCTGATCTATTCCAAATCAGAAGAACATGAGCTACACCTAAGGACCATCCTTGGAACCCTTAGGGAGCATCAGTTGTATGCCAAGTTTAGCAAATGTGAATTCTGGTTACAGGAGGTAGGATTCCTCAGACATATCGTATCAGCCGGAGGAATTGCCATTGACCCTGCAAAGGTCAAGGATGTTGAAGATTGGCAAGCCCCAACCACTCAAACCCAAGTTCGTGCGTTTCTCGTATTTGTGGGATATTACCGCAAGTTCGTAGAAGGATTCTCAAGTATCGCAATACCCATGACCCAATTGCTGAAGAAGGACAAGAAGTTTGAATAGACGGACAAATGTGAAGCGAGTTTTCAAGAGCTCAAGAGGAGATTGATTTCAGCCCCAATCTTGATCATGCCGGATATCACGAAGCCTTTTGATGTCTATTATGACGCATCCAAGATCGGTCTCGGATGTGTGTTGATGCAAGAAGGAAAAGTAATATCTTATTTATCCCGACAACTGAAGCAGCATGAGCAGAATTATCCTACCCATGACCTTGAACTAGCAGCTGTAGTTTTAGCCCTGAAGACATGGAGGCATTACCTTATGGGAAACCATTGTGAGATTTATTCGGATCACAAGAGCCTGAAGTATATATTCACTCAGAAGGAGCTGAATATGAGGCATAGAAGATGGATAGAGCTAATCAAGGACTATGATCTGGACATTCACTATCACCACGGTAAAGCGAATGTGGTAGCAGATGCTCTTAGCAGATTGTCGTGCCGGTTGAACTCCATGATTCTGAAGGAGCAACCAAGCTTGCACAAGGAGTTGGAAGATTTCAGAATGGAATTAGTAAGTGAAGGATTTTTGGCTAGCATAGAACTTCAACCCACTTTGATCAGTTAGATCAAGGAGGCGTAGAAAGGAAATGCTAGTTTCGACGGAATCAAACATCGTATCGGTACAGGCAAAGTACCCGGATTCACCAAAGATGAAGAAGGAGTTTTGTGGTACAAAGGACGTCTCTGTGTACCAGCATATTCAAAGTTGAAGCAAGCTATTTTGAAAGAGGCCCATGATACTCTTTATTCTATCCACCCCAGAGGAACGAAGATGTATCAAGATCTAAAGAAGCAATTTTGGTGGCATAAGATGAAGAGAGAAATCGGAAGCTACATAGCCAAGTGTGATATTTGCCAGAGAGTCAAGACGGGACATCAGAGACCCGCAGGACTATTGCAACCCTTGCAGATTCTGGAAAGGAAATGGGATTCAGTTGGAATGCACTTTATCACAGGTTTGCCTACTTCTAGTAGGGGAAATGACTCTATTTGGGTCATAGTTGACAGACTGTCCAAAGTAGCCCATTTCCTACCTGTCAAGACCACCTATCAGATTTTGAAGCTAGCGGAGTTGTACATCACTAGAATCGTCAGTTTCCACGGAGTCCCCAAGAACATTGTATTGGATCGAGGAACTCAATTTACCTCGACATTTTGGAAGAAAGTCCAAGAAGGATTAGGAACCCGATTGGATTTTATCACAGCTTATCACCCTCAGACTGATGGACAAACAGAGCGAAGTAAATCAAATACTCGAAGATATGTTGAGAGCCCGTGTGTTAGAGTATGGATCTAAATGGGAAGATTGTCTGCCATTCGCAGAATTTTCGTACAACAACAGTTATCAAGCTAGTTTGCAAATGGCCCCATTTGAATTCATGTATGGAAGGAAGTGTCGTACCCCTTTGAATTGGTCGGAAGTAGGAGAGAGTCAAATTTTTGGACCCGACATCCTACGAGAAGCAGAAGAGAAAGTTCACAAGATTCGTGAGCACCTCAAGACCGCCCAATCCAGACAGAAGAGTTATGACTACAAGCGACATCGAGACCTCGCTTTCATTATCGGAGATTTTGTGTATCTCAAAGTGTCGCCTTTGAAAGAAATGCAACGTTTCCAACTCAAAGGAAAGTTAGCCCCAAGATATATCAGACCTTTCAAGATTCTAAGTCATCGAGGAGAAGTATCGTATCAACTGGAACTGCCAGAGGAGATGTCAGCAGTGCATAATGTGTTCCATATATCGCTACTTCGCAAATGCCTAGAAGTCTCGGAGAAGACTGAAGTTTTCTAGAACATTGATCACCAAACCATAGAGATCAATGATGACCTGACGTATCCTGAAGTACCCATCCATATTTTGGAGGAAAATTTCAGAACCACCAGGACCCGAAGCATTAAGTTTCTCAAGATTCAGTGGAGTAACCACACTAAAGAGGAAGCTACCTGAGAACGAGAAGACTACATCAAGACGGAGTTTCCCGATCTCTTTAAATCCTAATTTCCTTTTTCTTCTTTCTCAAATCTCGGGACGAGATTTTGTTTAAGCAGGGAAGGTTTGTAACATCCCAAAAATATTGAACAATGATTATCAATTTCCAATCACCAAAATTAGGGTTAACAAAAACTTTTGTTAATTAAATCATATGAATGCATGTGTGTATGTGATGATTGTATGAATGCATGAATGGACTTGTGTGATTGTTGGGGATATCAAGTAATGGTTTAAAGATGAAAACAACATCATCTAAATCAAATCCAAGCAGAAACAAATCAAGAGAAATTCAAAAACAAACAAAATAAGCAAATGGTCATTTTTGCCAATCTTGCTCACTAGGCCACTTTGAGTGTTTCTAGTCCAAGATTTCAAACAGAAACAGTTCCATTTATTTTCACCCCTTGCTATACCAAGTGAAAGTGAACCCAAGCCCACCTTTCAAACTCACATAAACATTTGGCAACTTGATTTAAATGACAATTCAAAACTAAATCTTTATCATATGTGAAGATCACCAATTCTCAAAAACCAACCAAAACAATTCACCTTGACCTTTCCAACTAACCAGAGACTACTTAGTATGTGACTAGTACACCCACCAAGTTTGAACCAAAAATTCAAATTCAAATCTCTTTCGACCATTTCATCAAACACCTTGCAAACACAAATCAAACAAACAACAAACACTATAGTGAGCAGTGTTTTGGCCTAACTTGTTCCCTCTCTAGCTCATAGCACACCCTTAGTAGATCATCTAGCTCATTTAACAAGCTTTAGCTCACTGTAAACTGGGCAGGGTCATCAATAGTGAGCATGCCTGAGCCCCAACCGGCCACCCCATTGTCGATAGCAAGCTAGGAGAAGCTCTAGCCTTGCCAACCTTGTCTGGGACACTGACCACCGTCCATCGCCACCTCCTGTCCAATTCCAACACCCAGCCAGCCCATGGACCACTCAGCCCGAGCGTGCCCAGCCTCTCTGCAAGCATGCCGAGAGGACGCCAGAGCGCCGCACTCGACACGCGAACAGAGGCCGCGCGCCGCCCTTGCCGCTTGCGTGCGTGATCACCACCATCCCAGGAACCGCCAGGACATGCCCGTTCATCGCCGCACGACCAGGAGAGACCGTGCGCCATTAAAATGTTCGTCGGACCCGCCCAGAGCACCACAACGTTCTGACCATCTCGCACCGTCCCACGCCTCGCGACCACGCCATTGAGCTTCGCCAGGGAGAACATCACCGCCCCTACCGCCGTCCATGCCGTTAGCCCACTATGACGACGACCACGACGAGCTCCACCCGCACCCTTCGGTCCCCTCGCTGCACTATAAATAGAGGCCACCCACGTTCGATTTCTTCACACCAACACACTCCCCTCTCTCTCAGAGCCACTCCACCTCATCCCCGGAGCAAGGCGAGCACCAGGTCGCCGGAATTTAGCCGGAGTCTGCCGTGGAGGAGGAAGAGAGAAGCCAGCGATTGGAGCCACCCCAGGAGAAGCCACTGGTACCAGGAAGTTCTCCGTCTTCGACTTTGTTCGTTCGCCCCCGTCGCCGACCCTCGCCTAAGCCCCGTTGAGCCCCCGTAGACCCCCACTGGCCGCGCTAGGGTTTTGTCTTGCTGGCGTTGCCCAACGGAGACGATAAGTCACAGCCGTTCGATTAGATGTTGACGTGTGGTTTAGATTGCCATGTACCCCTTCGCACCCCCCTGTCTCAGTGACTGGTGGGGACAACCACTTAAACCCACCCGCGTGCTCGCTGTGCGCAGTGGGCCGGACCAGTTACACTCTCGCGCGACCCAGTAATTCAAATTTAGGTTTATTCATTTAGTTTCAAACTTAGTTCTGTACCTAGATTCAAAAATCAACCCAGGTCGATCCACTAAATCAAATTTAATGAAACTAATTTTGCTAGAAAGGTACTGAAATTCCTAATCCAAGCCCGTTGGATTCAAACCATTTAGAATTGTAGTTCACATATAGTAAAAATAACAAGGCAGAAGCTTTTCTGCATTCAAACATTTTTCAAAATTCAACCACAAAAGCTTTTGAGTTGATTCCAACTCTCAAAAATCACATTTAACCAGACCTTTCTGAATATATAGAAATATCTAGGTTTACTTGCAGAAATAATGGACAAGTAATAAAAGAATGCCCCATAGGCATTTCTAGTCACTTTATTTAATTAAAATAAAAAGGTTAAACCTTATTAAATTGTGACACCACTTTAAATCAGATTCCCATGTACTGAATTTGTGGTGATGACATGTGTCAACATGATCCCATGTTTTAGTTGGAGAATATTAAATCTTAAGTAGTTTTTCAATGAGTAGAAATTGCTTTTCTAAAATAAAATAAATTAGAGAAGTGCTTTGATGATTGTAATGTTTTTGATGATGCTACATCATCTAGTGAAAACATTGGTGTGATAAATAGAACTAGTTAAGCATTGTTTGGTGATTGTGTACCTCATATTTATTTATAGACGCTAGTACCGACCAAGGATACGAGGAGGAAGGAGAATAGTACGAAGGATAATCCGAGGAGAACTTCAACCGCTGCTCTACACAAGGCAAGCTTATACTAATATCTTAGCAAGCTACTATCCTAGAAAGCTAAGCTAAACCATGCAAGATTGACTTGCAAGCTTACACCACTAGATACCCAATCCTAGTTTTACTTGCAAGCCTAGTATTTTATTTCTGTATCAAAGCTTTCTATTGGAGTTTATTTAGTGAATTGTAGATTCTAGAAAGATATTTAAAGGTAGCATAAATAGCATAAAACTTGGCCTAAGTTAGATAAATCTTGATGTCATCCTGAGGCATGAGATTGAACTTAGATCATTCACCCTTGTTTACCACCCCTCAGTAGTGTTTACCCCCACTTGTAGATGCTAGTGCTAAGCATAAAACTTGATCACTTTAGATGAGAATACTTGGTGAAAATGGTTATGAAAACCTTAGATTGACGAGTCATTCTACTGAAATGTTTTGACATGTGTTCTTGAACACCAGATGATTTTGATGATGAAAATGTTAAGGCATGAGCCTTAGCCCTTTATAAAACTGATGGTTGTCTGGATGCGATACCATTCCAATTTTACCGTACAACCACAATACCCGAAATTTGGGTAGGGCTTGACTGAAAATTTATATACCTTGGTATGGGTTCCCTTGCGGCCAAGGTTTGAGCTGAGGCTACCTTGTGAAGATTGTCCACCTGTGCAGTTCCCAAGACGATAGTTGGTCATGGTTGGGAGACCAAACTCACAAGAGAGGTGCCTAAACTAGGGCGTGTAATTGAAAGGTTAGGATTGATTCCGCATACTGAGTATGGTGAATTCAGGATTGTTCCTGCCGGATGTATCGAATATTGTGGTGAAAGTGTTGTTGGAATTATGCCCTAGAGGCAATAATAAAGATGTTATTATTATAATTCTTGTTCATGATAAAGTTTATATTCCATGCTAGAATTGTATTAAGTGGAAACATTAATACTTGTGTGGTTTGTGAACAACACCGTGTCCCTAGTACGCCTCTATGGACTAGCTCATTGATCAATGATGGTTAAGGTTTCCTAACCATAGACATGAGTTGTCAATTGATAATGAGATCATATCATTGGGAGAATGATATGGTGGACAGACCCAAACTAAGCGAAGCAATTAGATCGTGTCATCGTGTTCGTCTTTGGGAAGCTTTTCTTATGTCAAATATTGTATTCCTTAGACCATGAGATAATGCAACTCCCTGGTATCGGAAGAAAGCTTTGAGGTCATCAAACGTCATCCTATGAGAGGGTGATCATAAAGGTGTCTCTCAGGTGATCGGAAAGTATCTGTTGGGTTGTATGTATCGAGATGGGATTTGTCCCTCCCAAGTCGGAGAGATATACTTCGGGCCCACTCGGTAATCGATATCAACACCGCTTGCAAGCATGTGGTTAAGGAGTTAATCACAAAGTGATATCGGATTACGGAACGAGTAAAGTACTTGCTGTGAACGAGATTGAACTAGGTATGACGATCGAATCTCGGGCAAGTAAAATATCGCGAGACGAAGGGAATATACATATGGGATTGATTGAATCCTGGCATCGTGGTTCATCCGATATGATCATCGATGAATGTGTGGGAGTCAATATGGGTGCCCAGACCCCGCTGTTGATTATTGATAGAAGATCATGTCTGCATATTCTCGAACCCGCAGGGTCACACACTTAACGTGTCTCGACGCTAGGATAGATTGGATAATTGGTTTATGAATTTTTGTTCGAAGTCTCGGATGGGATCTGGGATATCACGAGAGGTTCCGTAATGGTCCGGAGAATAAGATTCATATAAGGCAGTGCAGTTTTTGGAGTTCGGAATTGTTCCGGATTAATCGGTATTGTACCGGAAGCTTCTAGAACCTTCCGGAAGGGGGCCAACGTGGTCCCACCTTCCGGGAGGGGGCATGGGCCTATGAGGGAGTGTCCTGGCCGCATTGGGCCAGGGGCACAAGGCCCCATAGGGCCCAGCCGATTCTAGATAGATTTAACTCGTTTAAATCTAGGGATAGAATTTCTAGATAAGGGGAGAGTTTAAATCGTTTAAACTAGAGATAGGCTTGGAGGAGGGGCTAGGGCTGGCCGCCGCCACCCCCTCTATATATAGAGGGCTGGTGCGCCCCTCCCCCCAACACACATCTCCCTCCAAGCCCTAGTAGCCCTGCTGCCTTCCTCTCTCCCTCCCGACTGTTTGTAGGCGAAGCCCTGCAGCAGAAATTCTCCACCATATACACCACGCCGTCGTGCTGTAGATCCAATCCATCTCTCCACCATACTTGCTGGTCCAAGGAAGGAGGAGACGTCGAGGTGCTGCACATGTGCATCTCACGGAGGCACCGCCACTTGTGGTGCTAGATCGGATCGGATCGCGAGGAGGACAAGCGAGTACGACTACATCACCCACGTTCCGACGAACGTTTCGCTGTGCGAATCTTCAAGGGTATGAAGATCTAATCCAATCTCTCTTGTTGTTTGCATCTCCTAGATTAGATCTTGGCTTTCCCTCTGTTCGCTTCCGTAGAAAATTTTGATTTACTATGCTGCGAAACCCTTCAGTGGTATCAGAGCTAGATCTATGCGTAGATGTGATTCACAAGTAGAACGCAACATGGTTGTTGCGGGCGTTGATGTTTTCTGTTGCAAGCCTCTTGTTTGTGTTCTTCTTATGACGCGGGATAGTGAGATTGAAGCGGTCCAGGCCAACCTTACGCGACGTCGTTCGCTAGACCGGCTCCGCACTTGACGTGTGGCTTGTACCACACATGCGGCTGGTGGATGTCAGTTTCTCTCACTATAGTTGTCATGGGATTAACACCGGAGTTTGGCAACCATAATATCACCGTTGTGGCTTTCCATAGGTAAGAATCGTTCTTAGCATCTACTCCCATAAGCCACGTAAAACATGCAACAACAAAGTAGAGGCGTCTAACTTGTTTTTGCAGGGAGTGTTTTCTGTGATATGGTATGGCCCAAGATGTGATGTGTATAATGTATGCGATGATCATGTTTTGTAATGTTTCACGACTTGCATGTCGATGAGTACACAACCGGCAGGAGCCATATGGTTGTCTTTATAATTGTGTATGACCTGCGAGTCAACTTCTTATACGCCATGTAATAGCTTTACTTTATCGCTAAGTAGTTAGCAATAGTTGTAGTTGCTATTCGTGGTGGAGGCAATCATGGTGGAGTGATGGAGATCATGCCGGAACGCACAAGATGGAGATCATTGCGCGAAGATTGGCTATACCATGTCACATAAAGTTATATGCATGTGATGTTTATCCTTTTATGTATCTTATCATGCTTAGATCGCGACGGTAGCATTATAAGATGATTCCTCACTTAAAGATCAAGATAAAAACCGTGTTCTCCCCAAGTATGCACCGTTGCGAAAGTTCGTCGTGTCCAAGCATCACGTGATGATCGGGTGCTATAGACTCTACGCTCACATACAACGGGTGCAAGCCAGTTTTGCACACGCGGAAATACTTGGGTCTAACTTGACGAGCCTAGCATGTACAGACATGGCCTCGGAACACAAGAACCGAAAGGTTAAGCATGAGTCATATGAATGATATGATCGACACTTCGTTGTCCACCATTGAAACCACATCTCTTCTCGTGATGATCGGATTAGGTGTGGTGAATTTGGATCGTGTTCACTAAACAACTTGAGGGATGTTGAATTTAGTGGGAGTTCATCTAGTAATTTGATTAAGTTGAACTATTTATCATGAACATAGTCTAAATTGTACTTGCCAATACTGTAGATCCAATGGCCAAGTCCAACTTCAACTTCAACGTTTTTGCTGAGAAAGAAAAGCTTAGAAACAATGGGTCTAACTTCACCAACTGGTTCCGTAATCTAACAAAAGCGTTAGGTAACCCCCCTGCTGCAACTGCGCCGGCTGATGAGAAAGTTGTCTATCAGTCGCGCAAAGATGATTATGGTGTGATTAAGAGCACCATGTTGTTTGCTATGGAACCGGAGCTTCAAAATCGTTTTGAAAACTATCCCGGGCCCTTTGAGATTCTCGAGGAGCTGAAAACCATGTTTCAGACTCAGGCCCGTTCTGAGAGATATGAGATCTCTGAGAAGTTCTTTAACTGCAAGATGGAGGAAGGGAGTTCCGTTAGTGAGCACGCTATTAAGATGTCGGGCTACACTCAACGCCTTGAGCAACTAGACTGCAAGATTCCAGAGGAGCTCAAGATTGACAGGGTTCTGCAATCACTCCCTCCCAGCTACAAAAGTTTTGTAGTGACTCATAATCAGATTGGTTCCACTGATACGATCACCGAGCTCTTCGCAAAGCTGAAGGCTGCGGAGGTGGACATCAAAAAGGATAATCATGTGTTGATGGTCAACAAGCCCTCCTTTAATAAAGGTAAGGGTGCAAAGAAGCCCTTCAAGAAAGGAGGAGGCAAACGCGTTGCCCCTGCTGAGAAGAAGCTCAAGTCTGGACCCAAGCTGGAAACGGAGTGCTTCTATTGCAAGGACAAGGGTCACTGGAAGCGCAACTGTCCGAAGTACTTAGTGGACAAGAAGGCTGGCACCATCAAAGGTATATTTGATATACATGTTATTGATGTTTTCCTTACTAGCCCTCGTTGTAGTGCATGGGTATTTGATACTGGTTCAGTTGCTAATATTTGTAATTCGAAACAGGAGCTGCGGAATAGACGGCGGCTTGAAAGGGATGAGGTGACGATGCGCGTTGGCAACGGATCAAGAGTTGATGTGATGGCCGTCGGCACACTCTCCTTAGTTTTACCTTCGGGATTAGTTTTAAACCTTAATAAATGTTATTATGTGCCTGTGTTGAGCATGAACATTATTTCTGGATCGTGTTTATTGCAAGACGGTTATTCATTTAAATCGAAGAGTAATGGTTGTTCTATTTATATGAGTAACATCTTTTATGGTCATGCACCTCTTGTGAATGGTTTATTTCTTCTAAATCTCGAAAGGGATGAAACACACATCCATAACATTGAGGCTAAGAGATGCAAAGTAGATAGTGATAATACTACTTATTTGTGGCACTGTCGTCTAGGTCATATTGGTGTAAAGCGCATGAAGAAACTCCATTCTGATGGACTTTTGGAGTCTCTTGATTTTGAATCATTTGACACATGCGAACCATGCCTCATGGGCAAGATGATCAAAACCCCGTTCTCCGGTATGATGGAGCGAGCAACGGACTTGTTGGAAATCATACATACCGATGTATGCGGACCGATGAGTGTTTCGACGCGTGGTGGATATCGCTATTTTCTCACTTTTACCGATGACTTAAGTAGATATGGGTATATCTATTTAATGAAACATAAATCTGAAACGTTTGAAAAGTTCAAAGAATTTCAGAATGAAGTGGAGAACCATCGTAACAGAAAGATTAAGTTTCTACGATCCGATCGTGGGGGCGAATATTTGAGTTATGATTTTCTCACGCATCTCAAAGCAAGTGGAATTGTTTCACAACTCACGCCACCCGGAACACCACAGCGCAATGGTGTGTCTGAACGCCGGAATCGAACCCTATTAGATATGGTCCGATCGATGATGTCTCTTACTGATTTGCCGTTATCATTTTGGGGTTATGCATTAGAAACCGCTGCATTCACTTTAAATAGGGCTCCATCTAAATCCGTTGAGACGACACCGTATGAACTGTGGTTTGGTGCTAAACCTAAGTTGTCGTTTCTTAAAGTTTGGGGATGCGAAGCTTACGTCAAGAAGTTGATGCCGGATAAGCTCGAACCCAAAGCGGAGAAATGCGTCTTCATAGGATACCCTAAGGAAACTATTGGGTATACCTTCTATCACAGAACCGAAGGCAAAGTGTTTGTCGCAAAGAACGGTTCCTTTCTTGAGAAGGAGTTTCTCTCGAAAGAAGTGAGTGGGAGGAAAGTAGAGCTAGACGAGGTTATTGAACCTTCTCTTGAATTGGAGAGTAGCGCAGCACCTGAAATTGTTCCAGTGCCGCCTGCACCAACAATAGAGGAAGCAAATAACAAGGATCATGAAGCTTCGGACGATGCTGCTACTGAACGTCGCATGTCGACAAGGTCGCGTGCCCCTCCTGAGTGGTACGGCAACCCTGTCTTGACTGTCTTGTTAGTAGAAGACAGTGAACCTACGAACTATGAGGAAGCGATGATGAGCCCAGACTCTGAGAAATGGCTAGAAGCCATGAAATCTGAATTGGGATCCATGAGCGAAAACCAAGTATGGACTTTGGTGGACCCTCCTAGCGACCGAAAGGCCGTTGAGTGCAAATGGATCTTCAAGAAGAAAACGGACGCGGATGGTAATGTTACCGTCTATAAAGCACGGCTTGTTGCGAAAGGTTTTCGACAAGTTCAAGGTGTTGACTACGATGAGACTTTCTCTCCCGTAGCGATGTTTAAGTCCATTCGGATTTTATTAGCAATTGCTGCGTTTCATGATTATGAAATATGGCAAATGGATGTCAAGACTGCTTTCCTCAATGGCAACATTGATGAAGAGTTGTATATGATGCAACCCGAAGGTTTTGTCGATCCTAAGGATGCTGATAAAGTATGCAAACTTCAGCGTTCCATTTATGGACTGAAGCAAGCATCTCGGAGTTGGAACCTTCGTTTTGATCAAGTGATCAAGAGCTTTGGATTTGTTCCAAATTGCTACGAAGCTTGCATCTACAAGAAAGTGAGTGGGAGCTCGGTGACGTTTCTGGTACTATATGTGGATGACATATTGATTATTGGAAACGACATCAACATGCTTAACGATGTGAAGAGTTATTTGAACAAGTGTTTTTCAATGAAAGACCTAGGTGAAGCTGCTTATATATTGGGCATCAAAATCTATAGAGATAGACAAAAACGCCTGATAGCTTTAAGCCAGAGTACATACCTAGACAAAGTTCTGAAAAGGTTCAGAATGGATAAGGCATTGAAAGGTTCAATGCCTATGTTGTCAGGTAAGATATTGAGCAAGGCTCAGTGTCCAGCTACGGTAAATGATAGGGAAGCTATGAGCAAAGTGCCTTATGCCTTGGCCATAGGTTCCATCATGTATGCCATGCTGTGTACTAGACCGGATGTGTCCAATGCTCTTAGTTTGACGAGCAGATATCAAAGTGATCCAGGAGTGTCATGGGTGTGAGATTGTTGCCAAATGTAAACTAGATTATTGACTCTAGTGCAAGTGGGAGACTGTTGGAATTATGCCCTAGAGGCAATAATAAAGATGTTATTATTATAATTCTTGTTCATGATAAAGTTTATATTCCATGCTAGAATTGTATTAAGCGGAAACATTAATACTTGTGTGGTTTGTGAACAACACCGTGTCCCTAGTACGCCTCTATGGACTAGCTCAGTGATCAATGATGGTTAAGGTTTCCTAACCATAGACATGAGTTGTCAATTGATAATGAGATCATATCATTGGGAGAATGATATGGTGGACAGACCCAAACTAAGCGAAGCAATTATATCGTGTCATCGTGTTCGTCTTTGCGAAGCTTTTCTTATGTCAAATATTGTATTCCTTAGACCATGAGATAATGCAACTCCCTGGTATCGGAAGAAAGCTTTGAGGTCATCAAACGTCATCCTATGAGAGGGTGATCATAAAGGTGTCTCTCAGGTGATCGGAAAGTATCTGTTGGGTTGTATGTATCGAGATGGGATTTGTCCCTCCCAAGTCGGAGAGATATACTTCGGGCCCACTCGGTAATCGATATCAACACCGCTTGCAAGCATGTGGTTAAGGAGTTAATCACAAAGTGATATCGGATTACGGAGCGAGTAAAGTACTTGCTGTGAACGAGATTGAACTAGGTATGACGATACCGACGATCGAATCTCGGGCAAGTAAAATATCGCGAGACGAAGGGAATATACATATGGGATTGATTGAATCCTGGCATCGTGGTTCATCCGATATGATCATCGATGAATGTGTGGGAGTTAATATGGGTGCGCAGACCCCGCTGTTGATTATTGATAGAAGATCATGTCTGCATATTCTCGAACCCGCAGGGTCACACACTTAACGTGTCTCGACGCTAGGATAGATTGGATAATTGGTTTATGAATTTTTGTTCGGAGTCTCGGATGGGATCCGGGATATCACGAGAGGTTCCGGAATGGTCCGGAGAATAAGATTCATATAAGGCAGTGCAGTTTTTGGAGTTCGGAATTGTTTCGGATTAATCGGTATTGTACCGGAAGCTTCTAGAACCTTCCGGAAGGGGGCCAACGTGGTCCCACCTTCCGGGAGGGGGCATGGGCCTATGAGGGAGTGTCCTGGCCGTATTGGGCCAGGGGCACAAGGCCCCATAGGGCCCAGCCGATTCTAGATAGATTTAACTCGTTTAAATCTAGGGATAGAATTTCTAGATAAGGGAAGAGTTTAAATCGTTTAAACTAGAGATAGGCTTGGAGGAGGGGCTAGGGCTGGCCGCCGCCACCCCCTCTATATATAGAGGTCTGGTGCGCCCCCTCCCCCCAACACACATCTCCCTCCAAGCCCTAGTAGCCCTGCTGCCTTCCTCTCTCCCTCCCGACTGTTTGTAGGCGAAGCCCTGCAGCAGAAATTCTCCACCATATACACCACGCCGTCGTGCTGTAGATCCAATCCATATCTCCACCATACTTGCTGGTCCAAGGAAGGAGGAGACGTCGAGGTGCTGCACGTGTGCATCTCACGGAGGCACCGCCACTTGTGGTGCTAGATCGGATCGGATCGCGAGGAGGAGAAGCGAGTACGACTACATCACCCACGTTCCGAAAGCGAATCTTCAAGGGTATGAAGATCTAATCCAATATCTCTCGTTGTTTGCATCTCCTAGATTAGATCTTGGCTTTCCCTCTGTTCGCTTCCGTAGAAAATTTTGATTTACTATGCTGCGAAACCCTTCAAGTGTACCACCTCTGAGAGTGTCAAACTATTCGAATAGCCGCGTCCGCGGTTATGGACAGTTGGAGTGGCCATACTGTTCCGTCATCAGATGTTTTCAAAATGACTTGTGAAATAAAATCATGACTTTGACTTGACCACAACAGGGTTGTGAATGTGAAAGCTAAGTTCCCACTTAGGTGTTATAAAACTTTTAACTAGCTTTATTTGCTTCTGAACTCAGTTAAGGTAAATCTGGATTTTTCAAAACAACCTAGAGATTAGTATCCCTACTTAAAACCCCTTCACTCGTTAGTCTTAGTTTGCGAGTACTTAAAGAGTACTCATGGCTTTGTCCCTGGCTATTCCCGTGGCCAGACTATGAAGAGGACTATCAGGAGGACGGACCGCAGGAAGGTTACGACAACTAGAATCATCTCACATCGTCAGTATTGCCTGTGACCATGAAGATGGAGCTTAGCCCACACTACCATTATTATTACGTTATTCCACTGCTATGATTGTATTCAGGCTGGATCATGTGATCCTTTATTTGTTGTAATACCTTATGTATGGTTTGTGTTGGATGATGTACTGTGATATCCAATATGTTATGTATCGCAAAAATGGTAATCCTGGGATTGCGATGTATGGCATAACATGCATCTGGGATTAAAAATCCGGGTGTTGACAACCTCACACCTCACCCATGTCATGATATGTTATAGCATGTAATTGTGCATCATTCCATCATGGAATACCTTATTTGCTTGGTGCATATGATTTCTATGTTTGTGCAATGTATTTATTTTGGCCCCTTGTTTGTTTGATTTTTATCTGGATAGACGCCGAGCAAGGGAACTATCAGGAGCCTCCGGAGTATTACCCAGATCCCACCTATTCTGCAACTGAACTGTCAGGCAAGCAATTCCCAATGCTTGCACTACATATAGTACCTATTGCATATGTCTTATTCTTGTATCATGAATCGTGTCACGAATTAAATTGCAATTCCAAGTACCACATAGCCTTTACTTTTAAACCCCACCAAAGCTTGTTCCTCAATCCTATGAGCCATTACTACATGAGTTGTTTAAGCCATGCGGTCGTAGAATAGCATATGTAGGGTTTATGAGAGTCTTTAAATAACGAGGTGCCTAACAACTTAATTGAGTACTAATGGGATAACTAAAGAAAGAGGCACTAGTGGGCAATATATGTTATTTGGTTCTTTATGCTCACTTGTGTCCCGTAGGACCCGAGTATCTGATTCTTGTTCCTTGACTATCGCACTATCTATATGTGGGACCATGAATCCCCTTAGTCCGAGCTTGATTCACACTTTATTTCTTGGGGCCACAAATAGTTTGGGGCTTTACTAGTATCCTGTACTTATGCCATGCTACTGATTCGTTTACTAATGTTGCTCGAAGAGCGTTTACTACTGTACTGTTTTGGAACATGGAATATTTTTGCGGTATCGACAAGCCCAGTCACACTTTCGGATTCCTAGTCGTTTATAGCCATTGACACAAACCTCTAGGTCCGTCTTGGAGCCGGCTGACTTTGAAGCGGGTAGTTTAGTGGGGTGCCCCCCTAAAATCATTTATGAATCTTGCGAATGATTTATCGTGATGCCTTGTTGGATTTTTATTTGGTTTTTCTGAGGTTGATCGTACGTGTGTTGCTATTTGTGCATCCCTGCAGGGTAAATCTTTCTGAAAGTCGTGTCCATGGTTATGGACGACTGGGAGCATAGTATCTCGATTATAGACAACTATAACTAAAGTAGTGCTATAAATTTGACTTTTGCATGACTAGTAACCAGCTTCACTACAATGGAATGATTAAATAAAAGTGCCAACAACTGGTGGAAGTGGGTTGTCTCATGCTATATGTACCTGATCAGTAAGTATTACAACTATAACAGAATGGTTAATTAAAAGTGCCTATGGCTTATGATATCAGGATGACTCATGCTATCTATATCTGACTAGTAAGTGCTGCAACTATAATGGAATGAATAAAATTGCCAACTATGTGAGTTTCCTCGATATGAATTCCTCATTTGGTCTCGAGGGAGAAAGTGTCAGGATGGGTATGTTTGGTGTTAGTATCAGGTTGGTCCCGCATAGGTCTTTCTTACCTCTCTCTGATAGTCGACAGTTGTATCGAGTCTCTATAGATTGTTTAGTGCATGCTATGTTGCCGCTACATTCTACCATACATATGTAGGAAATAGCCCCTGAATTCTAAGTCTCGCCGTGTACTGGCCTCGGTACTGACCGCTCTCTTCTTCCTTTCCCCTTTATCGGCGCTCCTTTTTTTAGCAGGTATGAGATCGACGTTGTTAGCAGGGTTACCCTTTAGGCTTGGCTTGGGAAGGGTTATGGATGCCATTGGTTATCCTTCAAGGATTTTAGCCCCATTTGCTTCTAATCCGTACTCGAATGTTGTACCATTTGAAAGGTGATTTGGATCTTTGTACTATATATATATATATGTATTCTTGACTCTTGGAGTCGTTGTTGTATATATCTGTGGGTTCCATCGTGAACTATTGTGTAATGGTATTACTTTGTTTTCCACCCGCATGCAAATGCCTGATGGGCATCTTTGAATCGTTTCTATGCGGGTTTGGATAGAATCGCTAAAACTTGCATCGGGCCAATCCGAGGGTGTTACACATATCTAAGACTTGGGATTCGGTTTTTGTCAAACTCTGGCTATCCATCCTTCTATCATCATGCAACGGTGACAATCTTATGCATCCCCCAACATATGTGCACACTCATATATTAGTACAAAATATCATCATAGAATATAACAAATATTTGTATGAACCAACAATGAACCATTTAACATTTTCCATAAACAATTCACTACTCAAACAAAGACATAGAGATATAATAGATCATGGGAAAACAATATATTGCATCACACATCATGTTTGCCAAGAGATTACAGTAGGATCTTGCTATAGATGTTGATGATGAACACGCTGGAGAGGGGTGGAGCCTTTTAGAGGCAATTCTGGTTGTGGTTCCCCCCTCCGATCTCCACCGACGGTGGCCTGCAGACTCTTTGTTTTGGTGCTTTTGATCTCCGCCTTCGTATGTTCTAAGATTGCATCGGGGACCTTTATATAGGCATTTTTAGGTGAAGACGAGTCTGTGGGCGAAAGATTGAGGCGAATCGGATGGCCGGGGGGAAATTCCCTAGGTGGCGCACCCTACATGGCTGGCCGCACCATGGGCCCTAGTTTCCAGCCCATTAAGCTCCTATGGTCCTTCTTTGGCCGATTGGATGCGTCTCGAAATTTCTGAACCATGGACTCTGACCTTGCCCTTTTTCGAGACCTGTAGCTCATGTAATGTAAAAATATTAACAGAAGGTGTATTCTGCTAGAAATAGTTAGAACCAGAGGAGAGTGTATTTTTTATAAAATCCCCAAGATCATTAAGAACATTGGTAATAACTACTAATATGATGCAAATATGTAACAACCCAAGTTTGTAATATATGTAATTAGTACTTAAGCATTGCATGCATCTGTTAAACTCAATAACATGTTTGCATGTGATCAAGTCTGTGAACTAAAACACAAGTACCAAAAACCCTAAACTCCCCCTCTCTTTGAAACATTCAAAAAGGTTTTATATTCTGAAAAGTGTCAAAATTATGGAGCCCAAATTGAATACAAGGGCTCTGCAATATTTTGGATATTTTATACACTCTCTGGTAATTTTGAAATATTCAAAAATAGATTTGAAAGTGAATTAGAAAAGAGGAAGCAAAATCAGAAAAAGAAAAGGATTTCTAGAAAAAACTAGATAGGAGAGAGAACCAGGCCGCAGCCTACTCCCCTCCTCCCCTCCCGGAACTTTTCCGCGGCCCAGCTTCGGCCCACCCGGGGCCCAGAAGCCAGCCCGGTACCCCTTCGCCTATTCTCACCTTTCTTCTTCCTCGCTAGAAGGACGCCACCGCGGAAGCTGCTCGCTGTCGCCGGCACGGCCGTCCCTGCTTCGCCGCGATGACCGTCGCGAGGAGATTCGCGCTACCGACGCTGTTGTCGCCTATAAGACCCCTCCCCGCCACCAGGACGAACCCTAAACCTTATCTTCCCCATTTCTTCCCCTCCACCGAACCCTAGATCGCCGGAGCTTTGGGTTGCTGATGTTCCCCACCTCCCCTCACCATTCCGAGCTCGCTGGGGTGACCGTCGTGGTCGACTGGTTCGATTGCCCTAGCCAGCGCTCGCCGAAGCCTTCTCCTTCTCCGCAATCGACACCGCCCGCCCGACGCAGGTCGCCATCATCACCGTCGATTCTGGCCTCGTCCGACCTCCTCCGGCCTCGCCATCACCACAGACTTGCTCAGGGTGAGCTCGTGATCCTACCTGTGCCCTTGTTTGCATGCGTATCGTTTGTAACCGTAGGTCGTCGTCGCTCTGTCACCACCACCGCTGCTCTTCGCCGTACTTGCCGCTCCGGTGACCAAAAATCGGAGGCGCCGCCTTAGCTAGGTCCGCCTCTGTGCGCTGATTCGAGCGAGCCCTAGCACGCCTTATCTCGTCCCCTGTAGTGTCGTTCCTCGCCGTCAGCCGACGAGCTCTCCGGCGAGCCCACGTGGCTCGCCTACATATCCCTGACCCCACCCGCCTGTCGCAGTGGGTAGCATCTGTGTCAGTGAGAAACACCCCAACCCCCTTAGGTCCCACCTATCCACGTGGAGGCCGATGTGGCTCTGAGGCCCCCCGGTCAGCCACTGTGGCTAGCCCAGCCCTCGGTGTAAAATGTTTTAGGGTGTGCGCTGATGTCAGTCCTGTGTCAGAGTGACGCAATAAATTTATTTAAACTGATTTAATAATTTCAAAATTTGAATAAAACTTGTAAAATTCATAACTTATTATCTGTAAGTCAGAAAAATATAAATAATATATCAAAATATTCAGAAAAATGAGAACTATCTAATTACACTATAATCATACATTGTTAACCAACTTTCATGACAAGTTTAATTAGAATAACTAATTGAACCCCACATGTGATTCCGAGGATCCCCATGTTCTAGGGTTTGGACCTCTCGGACCCCATTTAAAGTGATCAAGCATGTTCTAGGGATCATTTCAACACTACTTAACTTGTCATATCATCCATATTGATTATGCATTGCATTATGCCATGTATGAATGTTGGTTCCCCTTTTTTGGTATTTGGTTCTTCGTGATAGGATCCAAGCCCGAGGCTGAAGTCAACAACACCGAAGATCCATATCTGTCTATTGAAGGACAAGGCAAGCATAGCCTCTCATTCTGAACCTACTTTTACAAAGTATATTACTTTCTCGCTATGTTGCACACGATTCCAATGTGGTTTTTTGTCAGTAGTTAGTGTTACTTATCTGCTGCATAGTTTCCCTCTTGTAGCCTTATACTCCTGACCCACTGCTCCTAGCATACCTAGGTTTGGCATTTGAGCGTTGCTAGAGCTTCTGTGATCGACAGCTTAGCCATGCATAGTAACAACGTCTGATCTATCCGAATGATGAATCAAAGATGCCGGAGAATCTATAAAGGTAGGAGATGGTGACATCATCGAAGGAGTTAACTAAACATGATAAGGCTTGTATGGGAGGCCATGTTGGGTGTGGTTTTTGTAGTCCCATGCTCCCCACCACTAGGAATTGAGTTCTTACCTTTGGAACCAAGACGAGTGTACAACCACATGGGGCCTGGACAACCCCTCGACTAACTAACTTGCCTAGTAGATTCCATGAGTCGCATAGTTCAGGATTTCCATTTGGCATACGCATTGAAAATGTTTTCGAACGAGGAGGTGATGGAGGTGCATCATAACAGGTAGGGAAGCGTGGACCGGGTTGCTTGGGGTAGATAGCGCCCCTGGTAAACCAACCTCGTCTCACATATTTAAGTATCGGCTTCGGGATTTGACCCGCTATGGCGGAACCATACTTATTGTGTGACTCATGGTCTCGGCGAAAGCAAGGTAAAGGTCGTGCTCAACCACCATCTGTCGACCTTCCAAGGAAGAGGGCTAATAATTTGGCATTAAGAGTCGGTTGGTATGTGGGTAAAGTTGTACACCCGTGCAGGATTAAATCTTTTCGAAAAACCGTGTTCACGGTTATGAACGACTTGGCGACCGGACTTAAGATCATAGATAACATTAACCACCATAAAACTTGCTGATCCATGTGTGCTTAAGGATGCTTCCTCTGGGTCGAGGGGGTGATCCTAGATAGAAGGTTCTGTTGAAGCTGGTGGTTATCAAGATATGATGAACAAGATGAAGAAGTCGTTATCTTATCCCCTTTTAAAAGATTCTGAGTAGACGAGCCTCTTCTCTCTCTTCTTTACAAATAAAGTTTGCTTTCCGCAAAAGAGAATCCAGAGAAAGTCTTTCTAGCCAGAGCATGTAGATATTAAGTTATCTAAGTCTTGCAGAGTACATTCTCGTACTCAGATTTGTGCCATTATTGTTTTTCTACAGAGGATATGGTTGCAACTGAAGGTGGCTTCTACGTTGACATCGAAGAGTAGTTGGGGGTCCCAGGTAGCAGCCTAAGGAATATGGGATGGACGTCGCTTCTGTTTACGGCCTCTTAGGCCTTTTGCTAAGTTGTTGTGTAGAACAACATATTTGCTTTCGTTGTGTGATATAATGTTGGGTCTATGACCTCTGGTTTGTAATAACTCTAATATCTTACTCTGTTAAGAGTTTAAACTTATGTTGTTAAATCCCTGTGTTCTGTAACGTTACCAATCATACTGTGATATTTCGTGTTTGGGAGTTGAACTTATCTTAGATGGTGATCTAAGGTTAGCTTAACCCTAATCCCGGGGGGTGCTACAAAATATGTGGGAGTATGTATCAATAAACTATAAAGTTCATGTATGCATCTTACATGCATCAAACATATTATGGCAAGAGGAGTCTTAGTGGTGTGAGTGGAGATGACGCACCCCTCATCCACTTATTTTAAAAAGGAGAGGATCGGGACAACTAAGGACTTCCTCTTTCCCTGATGAAGCTCCCCATAGGCAACCACTTTCCTTTTTCATCCAGACCAGCCGCCTTGACTGACCAAACCCGACTAGGCCAATCGCATGAAGGATAAGCACGCCATAAACGCCTCGACAAGAAATGTAGATTCAAGGACTCCTTTGTAACCTCCATTCAGCACCCCCGTATGGAATTTGAAGCTTTGTTCCCTCCTATTCCGAAGGACTCGGAGGGCTACTAACGAGGTCATAGGTACCAGGTGGGTCCAGACAACCATAAAGTGGCCCACCAGGAACCATGATGGCCAACCACCAAGACTCGAGCCCATGCGGGTTCTCAAATGCCATTTCCTTGGTGGACAAGCCAACGCGTATCACCAAATGGATTTGTCAGGATACAAAGTTACTCCGACAAGATCGGATCTACATATTTGTGTTAGGATTTTGTATAGGCGTCGTCACTTGTAAAGCCATCTCGGCATTCTATAACCATATCCCCTACCGTGAATATAAGGGCTACGGAGGTAAACCGAGTGGAAGGACACAACCGACAGATATCATTGTACATTAGAAGACACCATAGCTAGGGAAGGATAAGTCAGATAGATCTTTGCTGCCACCATCCACCATAAGTGAGATCGAGCTTTATATCGAGTTCACCCGAGCATATTACGATAATCCCATCCACCCACAACCAGGATTAAGGTTTTTACCGGATATTTTACGCCTCGGGCCCAAACCTGTCTAAATATCTATCTCAATGTGCTATCATCCCGATCTTTGAGCGTGATCCTCCTGAAATCACAAAATACCTCGACAAAAGTAGTAACTCACTCTATGTGATTGAGAACCCGTTAATTAGAAGTGGGAGACATGCCAGGTTGATGTATGTCTTAATATTTTCTAAGTGGCTTATTTATATAAGCATTTTATCCCGTAGAGCATATTTTGAAGAACACACATATATGAGTCAGACCGTTACCGCGAAATTTAGGTGCTCTCTAACAAACTCATGAAAGGTCTTGGAGTATGATGCATAAGCTCTTACCCACGGGAAAGCTTTGTTGGGACCAAGTATTGGTCAAGGATTCGTGTGAAACTAGTGCACAAAAAGTTGTAGTTCAAGGCGTGGTACAATATTAAAGTTGTAAAAAAGTGTAGAATAAATTTCTACATAGAAATTCAACTTAAATATCTCCACCAAGCACTGTTATATAAATAACATTTTAGAATCATATGAAAACTCTTTGTGCCTTAGGGATCTTGTGAGGGATTGTTGGAGTTTTTTTATTGGGATGTCCTATATAAATAGTAATCCAATAATTCCATACAAAAAATATCAAAGGACCATTTGGCCCATTCATGCATGGCAGCACATAGCTGCAATAGTGGAGCTAAAGTTTAGTCCTAGATTACTAGTTGAGTGAGAGTTATACCTCTTTATAAGGGGATCTCTTCTAGAACTTGTATGTGAATAGAAACAAGAGACCTACATGTGTGCTCCTCCTCAGCTTCCTGCCTCGCCTCGTCATGACGTGTTGCACCGTGGGTTGCTAGAATGAGCGGAACCGAGGACCGACCCATGCCACATGCATGTGTTCTCTATATTTTTTTTCATGCATGATTGGAGAATCTGGAGGTTTCCAATCGAGGATGAAACAATTTTTTGTGTGGACAAACCTAATCCATTTGAATCCTCGGCTTCTCTGTGACCGTTCGATTCGTATATGTTGTTTATAAAGTGGTTTCTTCTCGACCTATACACACACAAAACACATAAGACTTCCTCTTCTAACACTTTGCGACACCGCCTAGTATTCCCCATCCCGTCTTCCAGCGTGCACCATGAGAGAGGACAATAGGCCTCCACAACCCTGGTTTCTCAGGATACCGTACGGGAGAGAGGATGTCAAGTTTTTTGGGAGTGCTCTCACGTGACTACTAGCAATATTGTAGTCATTGACTCCTTCCCTAACAGTGACTTCTTCCCAGACTTAGGCAACCTCATCGGCAACTTCGGTGACGTCAATGCGAACATTGGCGGTTCTGTTCCCACTAAACCATATGTGACTCTGTCTTTCATATATGAGATCATGCTTGAATTACTTGTTCTTCAAATTTGTTGAGATTGGATGTGTTCATCTAGTTTACTAGTAGGTATGGATAGTTTAATCTCTATTCTTTATGTCATGTTTTATTTTCCACTTTTTTAGATTCAAACATATGGTAATTTACTTGTATTTTCATCAATTATTGGATTTGTACTGAGCCAGCCTATATAATATTAATCCAATAATTCATGGTGAAAGTTCCAATGGCCCATTCATGCATGACAACATATCGTTGCACTAGTGGAGCTAAAGTTTAGATCCACATTACTAGTTGAGTGAGAGTTGGACCTCCTTATAAGGGGAGCTCTTCCACCACTTGTATGTTGATGGGAAGAACATACCTACACATGCGCTCATCCTTCACCGCCCGCCTCGCCATTCATTGTCTCGCCTCGTCACGACGCATCACAGGTTACGGGAATGATCCAAGACGGAGGCTCACCTATGTCATGTGTATGCGTTGTCTATATTTTTGCCACGCATGTTTGCACATGTCCGAGATGAAATTTTTGATGTGTGGACGAATATGATCCATTTGTCTGATCAGCTTCTCTCTGACTATTATTTCTCCTCCGCTGTCACTAAAGAGGCTGCTTCTTGCCTTACACGCGTACAAAACACATGAGACTTTCTTGTTCTAGAACTTTGCTTTTCCGCCTAAGTCTTCTCCATCTCGTCTTTTGGTAGGAAACACAAGTCATGATAATAGGCCTCTTAAACGACTTCTTCCTAAACTACAACAACCTCTTCGCCAACATGGACAACAACGTCAACGCGAATGTTGGCGGTTCCGCTCTCATTGGATCATATTTGATTATATCTTTCCTCTATGAGATCATGCTAGAATTACTTGTTCTTCATATTGGTTTAGATTGGATATGTTCATCTAGTTTACTAGTTCATATGGATAGTTTAATCTATATTCGTTATGTCATGTTTAACATATTATTTTCCTTAATGCAATCATATGGTAATTTTCTTATATTTTCAACAATCTAAAACCTGATCATAGGCATTTTACTGCATCGTCGCGTCTCCCGCTTTCGACGGTGTCCATTGTATGATATGGCATGTGAGAGTAGTTCTTTGGGTTAAAACCATGAGATGCTATAACAAAACTCTTGGACAACCTGGGGGAGAGCTTACTCCTCGACAAGAAGAAGCTTTCTAGAAATCTGATACCCTCCTTAAGGCTTCTTTCTCTAAGTGTTCTCGACAAGAACATTGTTGATCCATTTATATCTTTTGATAATGGCAAGGATATGTGGTATGCACTCGAGGCAAAGTTTGATGTCTTGGATGCTGGCACTGAGTTGTGCATCGTGGATCAATTTTAGGACTACGGGATGATTGATGACCTTCATGTGGTTGCGCAGGCTCACAAGATATATTCATTTGCCAAATAACTTGAGCATTTTATTTGTGTGTTACCAAACAAGTTTGATATCGGAGGCATCATTGCCAAGCTTCCTCCCTCGTGGAGGAATTTTGCAACTTCTCTGAAAGGCAAAAGTTTCAGTTTCAGATCTCATTAGGACTCTTCATGTGGAAGAAAAGGAAATAAAAAAGACATGCACGATCGAGTTACTGATGGGAGTTCAAGATCCAACATGGTGCATAAAAAGAACTTCCAATCCCATAAGTTCAAGAACAAGAACAAGTCTGAGACTAAAGGAAACTTTGATGGCAAGAACAAGGCCTCTCAATCTACCAACTTCAAGAACAAGACTGATAAGATTAAATGTGCTTGTCATGTGTACGGTGATCCTGATCATTGGGCTCCTAGTGGCCCTAACTGGTATGACAACATCAACATGGGAAGAGCGGCAAGACCACTAACATTCTTACTATGTTATATCTCCTCATGTCCTTTTGGTATGTCATCATTCTACTGAATGGTGGATTTACACGGGTGTCAGTACACTTGTGTGTGTTGATATTTCTTTATTTTCCTCTTATTAGGTTCCACGGGCTTCTACTGTGTTGATGGGAAACCATTCATGTTATTTTGTTCATGGTGTTGGTACGATAAATCTGAATTCACTTCGGAGAAGAGCATACGGTCGAAGAATGTGAAGCACGTCCCCTCTATCAATCAATAAAAATCTCCTCGGCGGTTCTCTTTTATGTCGAGATGGTTTTAAGTTGGTATTTGGGTTCAATAAAGTTGTAATTTATAAGTATGAAAAAATTGTTGGAAAAGGCTATGGGTATGAAGGCTTGTTCTGCCTATGTTTGTCAGATGTTTGCGCTAAAGATATAAATCATGTTTGCCAAGATATTGAGTCTAATGTTTGGCATTTGTGTTGTGGAAATATTCGATTACTACCAATGGCTACGTAGTCCTATGTAGCATAGTCAAAGCGCATCAAGGAAAGTTAAACTCAAGTACAAATGTCAAGTCATGGTCAACAAATCAATGAAAGGATAAGAATGAAAGAAGTCAAAGATGGAGGCCAAGGAGAAATGAGCCTAGCATGATGAACAGGTATGTGGGCTAACATGAACTGTGCAACACCCTTCTTCCATGGTACAACATGGGTTAGTGAGCCACAAATGAACATAACTACCCTACCACATAGAAGGTGGCGAGTATTAGGCCTTGGTCATTTGTCAAGCCTCCCTAGAGTATAAATATCCCCCATGGGGTGTCTAACAATTCATTCTCACTTGAATACAACTCGATGGAGAGGGTTGGAGACTCCACGTTCATGACATAGGGCTCTAGTGTTGGATATGTGGAGTTCATGAAATCTTAGACAAACGCAAAGATAATGCGTAGAGGCAACACTTGGGAAGTTCATGAAGGTCTCTTCTCTCCAAACGTAGGACTAAGTCGCGCTCCAACGTGGGTGACCAAACCATATTCAACATTGTTGTGTCCACTCTCATAATGTCCCGACGACATTCTCTATAATACCGTTGTACCCACCCCTACTAACTAATACTTTCTCGACAACCACGTTAGTTGATATACCCACTATTTTCTTGTTCAACTATAACAACAAATACCAAATCAATATCAATTGATTCACTGCAAAATATTTTTTCATAGTGTATGTATTCTCTTACAACAGGCTTTCGTCCCGTTTTATAAATAAAGCCTAACAGCCGAACTGATACAAGGTGATGAGGAAATTTTCTTACAGGCATTCCAAAGATAAACAAGTGAAATAGTGTATGTATTCGCTATTGTAAATGTTGATATTTTTTGTACATATTGGTCAAACTTAGTAAAACTTTACTTTTGATTCTACACCTCATTTTCAGAATAGAGGTGGGTACATACTACACTAGCTACTCCATCTGTCTCAAAATAGATATCGGAGATTTGTCTAATTTCGCATGTATCTATATGCTAAAACATGTATAAATACATATGAATTTATACAATTTGGATGCATCGTGCCTTTTAGGGATGGAGAGAAATATGCACAAAGAAGGCCATCCAAAGGAACTATGGAAGGGCATATTCCATGTGCTAGGTTGAGTTAGCTACTTGCAATCTGCAGAACACGTACACTAGAAGCGTTTGATCGATCACCAGTGGTCTTTAGGATCTGCCAATACGTAAAATTTGTTCGCGATATATATGTGGTATTCTGCCCGTGCTTCCATACGTTCAGGCTAGGATATGCTAGTGTGACCAACTGTAGAATGACGCCCGTCGTTAGCTCGGACACAGTAGAACGCAGCCATCCTGTGGACGAGAGGACGGGGGGCGGGCCTGGGACAAAGCCGACGTTTTCGGGAGGGTCCGACCGTCCAAGGAAGAGCGTGCCGGGCGCGGCAGGTGCGTGCAGCAGGCATGCATGCCATGCACTCTCCCATCCCACGCCTCCACCTGCAAGGCTGCAGCGGCAGAGGCTGAGTAGCCCTAGCTAGCACACTTGACGTCCCATCGACCAGTGGGCGCGCGCGGGGGCCGCCTTCCATTGGCCAAAACCCGGAACTCCCGCGCCCGAACCAGGCAGTTGTGCTCGAGTCCTAGAGCATAGGGAGCAGGAGCAGATAATTTAACGGCATGTTTCATTTTGAATTTTTATATGATTCCAGAGGACTCTAGTGTTTCTATAGAGCTTGTTAGGTTCACTGGAAATAATAGGAATTTTCCCCATGATCTATTGTGTATGCAATTTCATAAAACAAATCCTTAGATCTAACGTCGTTGAATTTTTCCTTTGTTTCTATAGAAAAAACTATGGCAAACACACAGTCCTAGAGAAAAAATCTCGTGATTTTCAACGCAACCAAACAACATATAATACTTTTTTGTGATTTCAATTCTAGTAGGACTGCATATCATGACATTTTATGCTTCTATTTTCCATGTTCTTCCTGCATTTTGAAAATCCTTTGAATGTAATAGGTCCTTTGAGGGGGATTAAAACCTTTGAATTTTTTCTACTTAGTTGTTTTCACTTATATGATTTAATCCCATAGAGATACCTCTTAAATATTCCTTTGCATTACATTTAATATTACATCCACCTAAACCATGATGTTTTTGGTTTTCTATGATGCAATAAAAAATCATATACTCTCTCCGTTCTAAAATAAGTGATTTCAATTTGTCTAGATTAATATATAAAAGGATGCATGTCCTTGTGATATTAATATACTCTTTTCCAAAAAAATATAAAAGGATGCATTTTAGTGTGTAGATACATGCGAATCTAAACAAACCCAGGTCACTATTTCAAGACGGATGGAGTATATTCAAATTAGCACAAACTACAATCCTAATTTTTTTTTCCATCTATGTGTATTTAGAATCCTGTGAACCAAAGAGGACTGAGACTTTTGCTAGAGTGCCACTAGGTGTGATCCTGAGACTTTTGCTAGAGTGTCACTAGGTGTGATATGGTTTTGGTTGAAAGGTATATTCCATACGTGTGTGGAAGAGGATTTAGTCATTAATTCAATCCGAGATTACATGCCATGAGGTCGGGATGGGAATGGCTCTACTGGCCCGCTGACCCGACCAAAAAATTCAAGTCCAACGGGTCTTGTGGGCCGGCTTTGAACAAGATTTTGTTCGACGAAGCCACCCACGGGTCAACAAGGCCAACAACCCATGATTCTAAATATTTGTGATATATTTGAACAAAATTATGAGACCCTCTGGAACTCGTGACTCCCAACGACATGTATTGTGTATTGCTAGCTGCTCTTAGGAATAGATCAACCGCGTGCTTGCTTAGCCTAGTACATGTGTGCACTTGTGCCTCTCGCTGGAACATCTCACAAGCAATAGCTTTGCAACATGCTTCATCTCTCATCGGCAAGCATACGGCGCAAGATCAGCCAAAGCAAACAAAGAATATGCTAGTAATTTTGTTACAAAAATTTGGAATTATCAGATATTTTATGACAAATCTAATGTTGTTGTTAAATTTTGGGTCGACCCAGGGTACCCATTGGCCTAGTAAAGCCACTGACTTATTTTGTTGAAACGGGTTGACCTGTGGCCCCTAATATTGGCCTTGACGCAACGAAGCTAGGTGCAAGGCAGGTCCGAGTCGACCCATTCCCACCCCGACCATGAGGAGTTATCACATGTGACATGTCCATCTATTTTCTGAATCTCTATCATGCTTTGATGTGGCGTCAGTTATGTTATTTTTGCTGTAGCACGTCTTTGTTTTAGGTGACATATGCGTGTGTCATAATTAAGTGGGCAACCCAGCTTTATCGCTTGTAATTCGATTGATGCCATTTATACAAAGGATGGCATGAGATAAACGGGTGATGAAAAAATACATGCTTACATTTATCTTA
Organism: Avena sativa; assembly: GCA_916181665.1. Lineage (NCBI taxonomy): Eukaryota > Viridiplantae > Streptophyta > Magnoliopsida > Poales > Poaceae > Avena > Avena sativa. Next base: position 297,085,731 of record OV702296.1, read on the forward strand.
GATATAAATTGATGTATTTATGTGTTAGTTTTGAAATGGAGAGAGTACTATACTACATTCAGAAGAAAGAGTCCTACATTAAGAGTATGATCCCTCACTCTTAGAGAACATCTGCTGTCAGGCCTCTCTTAGTTGCTTCTTCAGAAAAACGAAAGTAACAAAACAATCTCAATTAATTGTAAATATAAATTTTTTCAGAAAATAAAAGTTCTAATGATCATCATAGTCAGTTTTGTAAATGACGTCTCCATTGGCGGTGAAGGCTCGGGCAAGAAAGCCCGCGTCTACAGGCTAGCAGGTTGAGTCATGTTCTCAGTATTCCAATTAAATTTCAGCCGGTTCCCTAGTTGAACCTACTGGGATAGCGAAATAATTGTTCGAGGAACCGGCTGTGATAAGAAAATTGTATTGGTTCCCTTTGTACAACCGGTTCAGAATACCACCAACACAGTGGCCGTTTTAAGCCATCTCTACAGTACGTACAGAATTATAGTATGTAGTAGTAAAGTATCTATATATGGTGGAGAATGCAATTTTTCACTTGATCAATCCATGTCATAAATGACAATAAAATCATTATATGGATCAATTTTCAGTACTCCCTCACTCTATACAAGTACAACACAGTATCACTCACTCTATACAACACAGTATCAATTTTTAGAACACAGTATATCCATATAATTTTCAGTATCCTCACTTTTCAAACGACCATTATATGGATCAATTTTCAGTACTCCCTCACTCTATACAACACAGTATCCCTCACTCTTCGAAAAATTGCCATAAAATCATTATATGGAGTACAACATCTCTATCAATTAATACTCGCATAAATATATAAAATAATATTGATTATGTAGAACTGAATTGGTTAAGTGACGCGAAGTGAAAATATATGTAGATTGGAGAAAAACACGTTCTCTTGAACAACAAGTGATCATGGGCTCATGGCTTCAACAAGAGAAAGCAAACTTATTTGTCTTCTTCGGGCCTCTTCTTTTTTTACTCAACAAGGTGTACGTGTAACATCTTCAATGCCAATAAAAGTCTTAGTCAGACCATTGTACATGCATGCTCGGGATGGAAAGATACACAAAATAAGAAACGTAGAACCAACTGATTGGGGCATACTCACATGTTCCAGTATGATAATTAGTACGATGGCTAACGAAAATGAGAAGATCTAGCTAGGGTGTAGGGAGTAACAGTTGCAACAACAGTGTTTTCTATGTTCCGAAAGCATCACTGTTGGCTAACAGGATAGCGCTGTTCGACAGAAAAGTGCAGAGAGCCGCAGCAGATTTTATGGCAGTTTTCGAAACCTAACCACGTTGGGAAGGGACACTCTGTCGATAGGTAATAGGTTGGCTCCACAATCTAAAATAACGAGTTCGATTCGATTCTCGAGATGGACCAATGAGAAATCGAGACTATAGATATACTTTATGACTCTGTCCTAGTAAATTACTCTCTCCGTCACGGTTTGAAGGGCTTCTTACAAAAGCTATGCGTTTCCAAAACTCCTCTCCTTCTAGGCGCGTTAGACTTTCTACTCCATGGAGCCAAAGAATTAATTCTTGCATCCAACTCCACCAATGCATGCGTCTAAACTTCTTGTTTCCATTGAGTAATTACATTTAATAGGACACCGAATAATTAATGGACGCATGTTTTTAGAACAAATCTGGCCCCAATTAGCACCCACCTAGGTTCCAACAATCTCTCTAAAACGCCCTCCAAACCGTGACGGAGTGATTATAAGAAGCCTTAGACATTTTAATATAAAATATATACAAATAAAATGAGTGAACCTACACATCAAATGACGCTTAGATATATGTGTTTTAGAAAAAAACTAAAACATCTTATAATATAAAATGGGGTAGTACTCCGTTGGAAGACTCGTGAAGAGGTGTGCAGTCCTTTCCTCGCGGAGCTCGAGTCCAATGATCAGCTTGCGCACGGTTTGTGTTTTTGCTTGGGGCGTTTGGGGCTAAATTTTTTTAAATAATACATTTTTTTTATTGATTTGCACAAATAATACGCAAAATTGGCAAATTGCAATTCTGTCGGTCCGTCATCCGTTCAACAAACGACAGAGAGGCTTCGTCTGTTGAAGAGACGACACAGTGTATCGTCTGTTGAGAGGACGACGGCCCAGAGCTTCGTCTGTTGAAGAGACGACATAGTGTATCGTCTATTGGAAGGACGAAGGGTGCATTGCTCATGCAAGCTTGCACTGATCGGCAGTACTGCCGCTAAATAATCGTCCGCCGCAGTTTTCCTTGCCGAATTTTCCCGCCAGTACTCCCCGCCGATTTTTCCCGCCAGTACTCCCCGCCAATTTTTCCCGCCAGTACTCCCCGCCATTTGTTTCCGCCACTACTTCCTGCCCTTTTTTCCCGCCACTACTTTCCGCCCTTTTTTCCCGCCTATTCGGTTCGGTGCCTCTATAAATCCGGGCAAACCATCATATATCTCGTCCTCATCAGCTTCGCCACTGAATATGTCTTCCCCTAATCCTTCACCACCGTCCTCTGATACATAACCATCACCCCCGGTGTGTGCATAGCTACTGTGACCTGATTCATAACCGTTGCCACCCTCTTGGCCCTGACTACTCTGGACATGATCATAACTACCTCCAGCATGACCGGTCTGACTACTATGGCCATGATCATAACTACCTCCAGCATGACCGGTCTGACTACTATGGCCATGATCATACCCAGCATCTTTCGCCACAGGTAACACTAAGAGACTGGGGTTAACTTCTCTTTTCTGGCAAGCTTGCACAAATTTGACCCATTTCTGTTGCGCTTCTATTGGCCTTAAATAAAAATTAGGGGTTTGCCTTGACTTAGTCCATAAAGCATGCACACCGACAGTATGGGTAGGAGGGAGCCCTAAACGAACACATAACCAATCCTTCAACTGAGTAACGGGCACTGTTTCAGGATTCTGAAGCACTTCATCCATAAATCTAAACTCGCTCAAATCAACTCCGTGCTGGTTTATTCTGACGGAACCAGGACCATACAAGAACCTAAATACTACATTATTTGACATGATTTTCGACCTAAAAAATATCGAAAATAGTCAAAAACAGGTACATTGACACATAATACTCTAAAAATATCTTGCATCTAACAGACCCCATCAAAGGCTACCTATAAACATACACACATGACTGCAATTATAAAGAAATTAGGGTTTACCCTTGAAGCGTGCGAAGTCCTGCCGTGCAGCTGCCTCAAGTCAACGGATCAACACCTCCACCATGCACCTTTCTCAAGTCCCAGCACCAGCCTCCACCATGGCCATTGCTCAACAAGAACACCACCAGATCCCTCCACCAAAACGACTCAAATCACTACACCAGGCTATCCCATTAGTAGATCGGGACTCTACTAGCTTGCTAATGTGTTAGAGCAGCGAGTTTGGATAGAAATCTGGGCTACAAATCGGTGCAACAGCTGAGAAAATGAGAGCAAGCGAGAGAGGAAGAACAGCCAGAGAGAGAGGCGCGCAAGCTGTGAAGGAAGACGACGGGCACGGGCAGGCGCGTGAGCTAGCTATATGATGGGGCGCGTCGTCCATTCAACGGACGAAACGCCCTTCGTCCCTTCAACAGACGACGAAGCTGACCCCCTGTCACCCGACAGCTCGACAAAGACGTGTCGTCTTTTGAAGAAAAGAAGACAACTCGGTCGTCTTTTGAACAAAAGAAGACATGTCGGTCGTCTTTTGAATAGACGAAGCTGTTGTGTCGTCCGTTGAACGGACGACGTACCGACAGAATTGCAATTTGCCCGTTTTGTGTATTATTTGTGATAATCAATAAAAAATGTATTATTTAAAAAAAATAGCGCGTTTGGGAGCATTGGTGCCACTTTCTCTTCTATAGAGGATTGGTGAAACATGCACATCGAGCTCAAGACGCTGCAACACAAGGTTTTCAACAAGGTTACCATGTAATATGTTCCTTGAAAGAACATTTTAGAAACGTCGATACAACATAAACGGACATACGCAATGCATGCATACCACCACATGCACACACCCACTCAACTCCTACCCTAGTGTACCTAGGATTAGATTTTGACGACCCCTCTCAGATAACGAGTAATCCTCATTTCGTACACATTAAAACATCCAAAGTAAGGGTTTATCCCCCCGTTGGGGATACAACCATCCTTCCCACGAATGAAAATGGTTGACTCTCCAAACATGTGTTTTTTAGGTCACTCAATACATTATGTTCTAATTTCTTTTCTCATCGAAAAAGTTGAGCACTTGGAAATACTGCTTAATTACATACATAGATTATCCCTGGACAGAGCTATAGATGCCAATAACGATATTCTATTAAATGCTATCATGACAATCTACTGGAATATTGTTTGTTGTGCTACGAGTGATTGATTACCATGGCGGGTTTTTTTTTTGGTATGTATGTGCATCCTTAATGCATTTAGGCGTCTTATGTATGCAGAGGCGGAGTGTAATTGATATATCCGCGATATTAATATATTCCCATATAAAAATTGGTTTCTTGAATGAATTTAACAAGAGGACAGAAGCACCAAACTTGTAGGATATCCTACCAGCGGGTTTTGTATCTTGTTCTTTCAAGTTTTGTAGTTAGAAGGCGAATGCGGTGGCACATATTTTGGTCAGTTCGTTTGAGCTCTTAGTTGTAGAACTTTGTAATGATGTTATCTAATCAAAAAAGTGTCGACATCCTCTAATTTGTTTGTAGGAATGGAAGAATGTGATCATAAATCATGAGACCTTATGACGTTAAAAGCTAACAAAACGGTAAGTGGAAAGGAGAGAAGCGATTGAAGCGGAGCCCGTAAAACCCATCTAGGGTTCCGTTCCCCTCGCTAGCTATGCCGCTATTCCACACCGCCTCTGATATCCTTGGGGCCTTGGAGGTGTGGCAGACCATGGCCCCTTATCAACTAGAGGTTTTTGTTCTTTGTTTATGTTGTTTTTCAAGTGTCTTCTTCCAGATGGTGAGACGGCTGATACATCCTAAAGTTATGATAACGTCATCCCCACCCTTATTTGCTCTGGTGGTGTGTCTATCGATAGCAGACGGCACGTGGAGTTGTGTCTGGAGGATATCTTGAGATCTCATTGGTTTTCGTGTTTGGTGCTTTTGTGACCCAGCACACCATTGCATGTCATAATGTGCAAGTTGTTGATATAACACTTATGGAACACCATTCCATAAATATTACATCCTCGGAGTGTTACAACAAACAGAAATATTGTGGCTCCAATGTCTCACATACTTATTATTACAAGCCAAAAATGTACAGAGTCTTCAAGATCCTCCTCGGTACATTGAGGATTCATAGGCAACTCAATCATCAACTTTACTAGCATTAATACTAATGGTACGAATAGACTTAATACCATGACAACTCAGAAGCTTATTTACTAATATTCTACGCTGCTCAGCTATACAACACTAATTCATCCATTTTAAGGCTCTCCATCTGCATCATCATCTTTAGTTCCATACACTATTCTATAGTCTACGCCTTCAATTCGTCCAAGAAGATCTGGTGCTTCATAGTATATTTCTCCTTCATCTTCATGTCCCTCGATAGAAATGTGTGCAGTGTCTTCATAACCTAAGCAAGGATTAAAAAGGTACGGTTGAGTATAAACATACTCAGCAAGTCCTAACAATGTGGTTGTTTGATGCACTAGCTACAGTTGTGGAACATTAATCCTAGGCTAATGCAAGTTTTTTTTTGGAAATCATTTCTTGGAAAGATAAGTTTTATTTAGAAAATATGTATTTCGGTCTTCACGGGTTGTAGAGGAATTGACGGAGTCCCTTTCCATGTTGTGATCATATTTCATTCCCAAAAGAGGAAATGACAAGCCACCTCACTCTAAATAGGTGTGCTAATTTTCCCACAAAAGTCCATGGCCTTTTTTTCCTTTTCACACTTCCTTAGGAATGAGTGTCGGAGATATGCCCAAAAGGCAATAATAAAATGGTTATTGTTATATATTTATGTTTATGTTAAATGTTTACATCCCATGATATAATTGTATTAATCAGAAACATTAATACTTGTGTGTTTTGTAAACATAAAAGAGTCCCTAGTAAGCCTCTTGTTAAGCTAGATTGTTGATTAATAGATGATCATGGTTTCCTGATAATGGACATTAGATGTTATTAATAACAAGATCATATCATTAGGAAAATGATGTGATGGACACACTCCTATAGTTGGCATAGCATAAGATCAAGTCATTTAGAGTTCGTTTGCTACAAGCTTTCAGATACATAGTAACCTAATCCTTCGACCATGAGATCATGTTAATCACCATCACCGGATGAGTACTTTGATGACATCAAACACCACTTCTGTAACTGGTGGTTATAAAGGTAGCATTCGGTATTCTAGAAGTATGTGTTTAAGTGCATGGATCAAGAGTGGGATTTGTCCATCCATATGACGGATAGATATACTATGGGCCCTCTCGGTGGAATGTCATCCAATTGACTTGCAAGCATGTGACTAGGTCACAACGGATGTCATATCATGGAATGAGTAAATATTACTTATCGATAACGAGATTGAACTAGGTATAGAGATACCAACGATCGAACCTCGGATTCCAAAGCATATGACTTGTGCATCCACTATCAATCACCCACTTTGATCCTCCGGAAGCATAGGTCTACAAGAGATTAAATTAGCTTTTAGGTACCCATTTTTCAATGGGTCCTCTTTTGTTAGAAACAAGGGTCTTGGGAACCCAAATAGACCAATCAATATAACCATCAAGTGGGCCAACATATTGTGCATATACATCACCATAATAATCGTGCATTAATACATAGTGAGGGTTAACACTTCCCACAAAGTCATCATGTGACACAGTTTTTCCACATGTGGTCTTACTACCCACAATAGCCTTGTCTTTTGCTTGTGTGGACATGGACTTCTTCTTCTTGTTCTTCTTCTTCTTGGCTTTGGATGCAAAGCCAATGCCCCCTTTCTGATTATTTTACATTTGCTTACTCAAAAGATCATCAATAGACTTGTTTCTTTTGGGAAAGGTGGCATTGGCAAGCTCCCCCTTCAACCTAGCATTTTCTTCAAATGTGTTTGTACTACTAGAGGAAATGAAAACACTAGGTGAGGCAATGTTAGTTAATTGAGTTTGAAGTTTTTCACGAGACTTTGTGAGCAACGACAGTTCACTTTCCAAGGCCTTGTGAGCCTTGTCTAACTTCCTAAAGTCCTAGGCAAGTTTGTCATGAGCAACACCAAACTCAACCTTATCCTTTTTAGCCTTTTTATACTTAGCAATGGCATGATCACATTCCTTGATGATTTTATTAATAATTTGATCATTTTCCTGATCGAGGCCTTCAAGTTTTATTTCAAGGGACATCCTAGTCTCTTGTTCTTCTTCTAGAGCATTATTTAGTGCCTCCACCTCAATCATATGCTCTCTTCCTAGTTTACATCTTTCATCAAGAGGCTCTTGTGTCTGAGAAAGTTGGCTCAAGAGGTTCACAAAATGCTTCTTGTGTTCCCCTTGAAAGTTAGTCATAAACACATCAAAAGCAACTAATTCCTCTTTGACCTCAAGAGATATCTCCTCATCAAGTTCATCATCAATCAAATAAGAGGGGTGAGGAGATGACAATACTTCTGTTCCTCTTGCCATAAGGCAAGTGGCGTTCTTATTGGAGATATTCTCATTTGGATAGTCAAAGAGGGAGGAAGTGGGAGTAGAAGTAGTATCAAGAGCAGCCACACCACTTGATGTTTCCTCTTCATTATCTTCATTGTCGGAGGAGAATTATTCATGTGTTATCAAGACAATTTCACCCGACTTCTTGTTGGTGGGATTCTTCTTGATGAAGGTTTTCTTGAATGGAGCCTTGGATTTATCTTTAAGACAAGTTTACCCCCATGATCTTCTCTTTTCTCATAGGGACATCCGGCACCAAAATGGTAGCGGTCACCACAATTGAAGCAAGTTCTCAATTTTGAGTCATTGTCTCTTCTCCAATTTGGGTAGCTTCTTCGTTGCATCTCCATCTTGGCCTTGGCGGGGTCTTTCCAAAAGTTTCTAGCATAAAAGGCCATATACTCACCATGAGAAACCTTGACATCATCGGGGTGGATCATAGACAAGCCTTCATCACCCTCTTCTTCATCCACATACTCCACAACTTTGGCCTTTAAGGTAAGGTTGGTGCCACTGCTCATTCCAATAGCTCGAGCACGGGCATCTTTGGCGTTTTTGGCAGCAACCTTGAAAGCGGCCATCTCTTGCATAACTTAATTGGAGGTCATGATATGGTAGTTGTGTCTTCCTTGTAGACTCTTCAAGTAAGTGGGCTCAAAGAGCATCATTCACATGTGAGGCACCCACATTCCTAAAGGCGGTGGCAGTGTACTTGAGCCTTCGATACATGTCTTCATGATATTTACCATCCTTCATATAGAATCCTTCGGCTTCATTGATCAGTGCATCATACCGGTTTCTTCTCATGCTCTCATTTCCAACATATAGCTCAGTGAGAGCATCCCAAGCTTCATTGGCGGTGTTGAGGTGTTCAATGTGAGGGTAACTATTGTACCCAAACCTTGTTGAATCATGTGCAACACGGTGGCATTGAGTTGGCTATTGAAAACTTCTCTTCTTGTCAAGTTCGTTGGATCCACAATTTGGAGTCCTTCTTCAGTGATGTTCCACAATTCAATGCAAGAGCTGCGCACATGAGATTTCATTAATGATTGCCATTGAGCAAAGGAAGTTGCAGCTAGCTTAGGTGGGTCACCTCTATTATTTATATGTGGGTGAGGTATAGGTGGGTCGAGAGAGTGCCAATTGGGGACCTCATGGTTCTCTACCTTGTCATCATCTTTTTTGGTGGAGGGATTAGTGTTGTCATGATTATCCCCCACCGCCACAACAGAGAGTGATTCCGAGGCATTCGCCTTTGGTAGTGGTGGAGCTTCCTCTCGAGGAGGAGGAGGTGGTGAGACAAATTTATCTTTAACAAGTTGCTCAACTAGGTCGCGCAATTGTTTGATTTCGTTGCCTAGGGTGGAGCTTAAGCTTGTTTCCAAATTCTTCAGATCCTCCATGGACACCATGTTACTAGCCTCACCATCATCTTCTTCTACTTGGCTACTCATTTACTCTTAGTTGGTAAAGCCTGAATAAAGAGCCGAGGTTCTGATGCCAATTGAAAGGATCGTATGGGCACATAGAGGGGGTGAATAGGTGCTACTTCAATTTTTAGTCTTTTTCAAATTAGGGTTTGACACAAAAGGTAAATTCTCTAGATTATGCAACTATTGAGAATTTACCTATATGTCAACCTAGCACAACACTAAGCAAGAACAAGGTAAGTAAAGTGTGGTAAAGGATAGAAGTAATTGATGGCTCAGATCACTATAGAGCTTCATTGGGAGACCCCAAGAGGAAGGTATGATGAGCACAACAGTAAGTTTTCCCTCAGTTATGAAACCAAGGTTATCGAACCAGTAGGAGTAAGGAAACAACTCCAAGGTGTTGCTAACAACTTGGAATCCTACACAACACAAACTCAAGACTTTGCCCCCAACTTACAGTGAGTTTGTCAATCTCACTGGTTTGCTGTAAACAAAGGATTAAACGTATAATGTGGAAGATAGTAGTTGCTTGTAGAAAGTAAACAGCAACAGTAGATGATGTATCAATGGTAAAGATTGGACCAGGGACCACGGTTCACTAGAGGTGTTCTCCTTAAGATAGGTAACATGTTGGGTGAACAAATTACAGCGGGGCAATTGACAGACTGAGGAAGCATAACAATGCATATACTAGTCATCAAGACTCCTATGAGATTTGATTGGGCATTACAACAATATACATAGACCGTAATCCAACTGCATCTATGACTAATAATCCACCTTCAGGTTATCATCCGAACCGCCTCCAGTATTAAGTTGCAAGCAATGGATAATTGCATTAAGCAATGTGTGTAAAGTAAACAATACAATTGTTCCATGAATAAAAGATTGTTGTTTTCTCCCTAGTAGCAGCAGCACATCTACAACCTAGAGATTTTTGTCACTTCCCTAGATTACTAGAGGCATGAACCCACTATCGAGCATAAATACTCCCTCTTGGAGTCACAAACATCTACTTGACCAAGATATCTACTAGCAACGGAGAGCATGCAACATCACAAATAACACAGACATGATAGAATCAATAATCAATCTGACATAGTATCTCAATATCCGTCGGATCCCCGCAAACACAACATGTATGATTACAAATAGATGATCTTGATCATGAACGAAGCTCACAAGATCTAAACATGATAGCACAAAGGAGGAGAAACAACCATCTAGCTACTTTATGGACCCATAGTCCAAGGGTGAACTACTCACGCATCATACCGGAGGCTGGCATTGTGATGAAGAAGGCCTCCAGGATGATATCTCCCCTCTGGCAGGGTGCCGGGAAGAGCTTCAGATCCCCCTGATCTAGGGACGATGGTGCGGTGACTATGGACTATTTCGTGGATATTTGATCGGGTGCTTAGGGTTTCTGCATCAGGGTGACTTTATAGGCGAAGGGGCAAGGTCGGTGGGCGTCCGAGGGGTCCACACCTAGGGCTAGAGCCCCCTGGCCGTGCCGCCACTAGGTGTGGTCGCCTCGTGGCCTCACTTCGTTCGCCCTCCGGACTCTGTGTTCCTTCTGGTAAAATATTGACTTTGGCTTGTGTCCCCTCCAATTCTGAGAATATTTCTTTACTAGCTTTTCTGAAACCAAAAACAGCAAAAAACAGGCAACTGGCACTGCGGAATCTTGTTAATAGGTTAGTCCTAGAAAATGTATAAAATTACCTCAAAGTGTAGACAAAGCATAGCAAAGTTGATACTAAACAAGCATGGAACATCAAAAATTATAGATATGTTTACGACGTATCAGTAACCAAAGTGGAGCACGCGGAGACACAAGGATTATTTCCCCGCAGTTCCTTCCTTTTGAGGGGATGTACGGTTGTGTCTAGAGAGGGGGTGGTATCAAACCACCAATACCACGAGAGGCCTCCCTTGTTCTCCGATGAATCTCACCCCAACGGGTTAGATTCACCTCTTCCACTATATCGGCAACCTAGGTGGAAGTCGGCACCTTTACAACAAGTTTGAGGCATGCATCCACAACTGAATTGGAGGCTCCCAAATACAAGCAAAATGTCAAATAATCAAAGACAAGCTTGTAAGAACCAAATCAAGAGCTAGGGTTTCCAAAGAAACCCTAGAGCAAGTGGCCCTCAAGTGAATGAGGGGGAAATGAAAATATCTCTTGGTGAAGCTATAGATCAAGGCCTCCTCCTTTGATTCTGCAAAGATCAATGACTTTGGATGGTTGGATGAAGAGATCTTGGAGATATGGTGGCTCAAATGGAGGTGGTGTTCTTGAGTGGGACGAGCAGCTTCCCAAGGTAGAAGAAGAGGGGTATTTATACCCCCCTGGAAAAATAGCCGTTGTAGAGGCACTAACCTGGAGACTCCGGTCTCTAGGACCAAAGACTCCGGGGGCGGAGACTCTGGTGCTGATGATGGACTCCGGTCAACACTCCGGAGGGGTATCCAGTACCCTTTTCGACTGACCCTAGAGACAGGGTCGGAGAGGAGGCCGTAGACTCCAGGCCACAGCCCTGGATACTTCAGTGTTGCGCAAGACTCCGGGCCCAACTCTAGGGGAGGATACAAAACGTTTCCTGGGAGTCCAGAGGCAACCCCAGAGACAAGGCCGGAGTCTCCGGGCCTGTACCCGGGAGTCTCCGGGCCTAAACCCCTGAGTCTACGGACTCAAGGGAGGCAGCCGATAGAAAAATCCCTAGCAGGCCCTTTTTTCTTGATAAGATTCGGGCTCTTCTAGATTTTGAAAATAGAGCATCGTCTCTACCTTTTTTATAGATGAACCTTCAACACTTAGCACATGGTAAAAAATCGCTTGTGTTGTCATCAAACATCATTAGGGCAGGGAATGCCCTTTCAAGGGGGTTTCCAGGCCCCGTGTGGTTGTACGCTCGTCTTGGTTCATGAGGCAAGAACTCAGGTCCTAGTAGTGGCAAGTATGGGACTGCAAAAACCACAACCCACCATGGCCTCCCATACAAGCCTTAGCATGTTTAAATTTCATCAATGATCTTACCACGTCATGATGTCAAACTAGGTTCATTCTTAGCTCTAATTCATCAACCAGATGGACCAGCGGTAACAGCTAAGCATGGCTAATCACAACAGATATGACAGTTGTAGCAATGCTTCACAAGCCAAACCCTAGTTATGCTAGGAGTAGTGGATCAGGGAATATAGGCTACAAAGTAAACATGCATCATATAGGATTACTCTATCTATCGATAAAAGACTTTGGAATCGTATGCACATGACAAGAATGGAAATACTTTGAAAGCATAGGATTCATATGTATGTGTGGGGCTTCTCTTGCCTTTGCCTGTTGATACCCAACTATAGATCTTTATACACCTGGTACTTTGTTTGATTACAATTGCTCAATTATTGATCTTCGATCTTTGATGGTGTTGATCTCTGTCTTCGATCTCAGTATCGTATTCTATTGAGAAGAACCAATACACTAGAAAGAAAAGGAAACAATCAACATATGGCATAGATACAATGCTCAGTCAAGAATTATGATATGACAAGTTAAAGTTATTGGAATGAAACCCTAAAACATGCTCGGTCGTTTTAAACGGGGTCCGAGGGGTGCAAACCCTAATTCAGGGGATCCTCGGAGTCACCTATGGGGTTCATTTTTTTCTTCTAATTAAAATTTTCATGGAAGTTGCATAATAATGCATGATTTTGATGCTATTGTGTAGGTATTATTTTTCTAAACATTTTGATATATTATTTGTATTTTTCTGATTTAAAATGAATTAGTTATGAATTTCTCCATTTTTAATTCATTTTAAATCATTTTTGGAATATTATAAAATATTTTACATTTTGGAATTACTTTAACATTTTATTTATTCAGAAAACATTTCTAAAAATGTTTATTTGAATTATAGAGGGCCCACATGTCATATATTCCTTAATTACAGAAATGATTTACTAAAATTATTAAAAGAAAAGTAAAAAGGATTATGACGCCATGTTGATGTCAGCGATGGTGCCTCCTCCAGATCGAGCGTGGGGCTATCGCTAGAGACGATGCTAGGATGCGAGAGGGGGGCACGTTTGACGCGAACTAGTGCAGGGAGCACTTTGGTGGAGGTGCCGCTCATAATAGGTCACCGGAGCTGCGCGCACAACGGAGGCCGGCGGCGGGGCTTGCAGACGCATGGAGGCAAAGCAACAGGAAGCGAGAGGGAGAGCGCAGAGAGGTGCTGGAGCACCAGTAGCTCACCACGAACACAGTGCCGGTATCGGTGAGGAAAGGGGAAGGTCGGGCAGAGGAGAATCAACGGCGGTCGCGCTTCGGAATGACGGCGTCACCGAGCTTGATTTCGGCCAGAGGAGGTTGTCCCGGCTTGCATGCTTCATGGAGGAGGTCAAGGAAGACAAGGCAGTCACGTTGGTGGCCTCGGCTTGGCCCGGGGCGACCGGAGATGGTGGGGATCATCGATGTCTGAGCTAGGGTTTTGGCCACGGGGAGAAATGAGAGAGGGAGAGGAAGAAGGAAAGTAGGGGATGGCTAGGGTTCGTCCGGCGGCGACGAGCTATATAGATCTAGGGAGGCGACAGGAATCTTGGATCACACCGACGGCGATGGATGATGGCGGTAGTGATAGGCAGCTACTTCCTCTGTTGCGAGGAAGATGACGACGGGGATGCGAAGCCGAAGCGGTATCGGGCTAAGGACGGGCTACAAATGGGCCAAGTGTTGGGATCCAAGCGGCTGCGGCAAAGGAAGCAGGGGCGGCGGTTGTTGCTGTGCTGAGCGGCATATATGGGGAGGGAGAGATGGGCTACGGCCCAATTAGGTTTAGAAGCAAGTTTTTATTTTATAAAACCTTTTATATTTAGTTTTCTTTCCTTTCTCCTTTGTATTTGAATTCCAAATCTCTTTGGAGCTATTTGAAAACACTAGAGGGTTTGTAAAATGTAACAAAAGCACTCAGGGACCCTTGATACTGATTGGCTCCATAAATTTTGTGTTTCTCAAATATTTTGAAAACCATTTGAATTGATTTTCAAAGAGGAAAGGAATTAGGGTTTTGCATATTTTCTTTTTCTTGCATGCATTTTCAAAATATGATGCTCATGGATGCACAATGTAGCACCCCGGGTAAAACTGAAGGGTTTCGTAGCATAGTAAATCAAAAAAATTCTACGGATGCGAACGGGAAAGCCAAGATCTAATCTAGGAGATGCAAACAACAAGGGGGAATAGATGAGATCTTCATACCCTTGAAGATTCGCACAGCGGAACGTTCGACGGAACGTGGGTGATGTAGTCGTACTCGCTTCTCCTCCTCGCGATCCGATCCGATCTAACACCGCAAGTGGCGATGCCTCCGAGAGATTCACACGTGCGGCACCTCGACGTCTCCTCCTTCCTCGGTACAACAAGTATGGTGGAGAGACGGATTGGATCTACAACGCGACGGCGCGGTGCAAGTGGTGGAGAGTTTCTGCAGCAGGGCTTCGCCTACGCGCAGTTTGGAGGGAGAGAGAGAGGAGGGCAGCAGGGCGGCTAGGGCTTGAGAAGGAGGTGTAGGAGGGGGTGCGCCCCCAGCCCTCTTTATATAGAGGGGTGGGCAGCCAGCCCTTGCCCCTCCCCCAAGCCCTAGGGCCGGTGGCCAAGGAGGGAGGAGTGGGGGGCAAGTCCCCCCCCCTTCTAGAAGCTCCCCTAGGGTTTGCCCTAGGTTTGGCCGGCTGGGCCCTATGGGGCCTTGTGCGGCCAGGGCACAATGCGGCCATGGAACTCCCTCATAGGCCCATGCCCCCTCCCGGAAGGTGGGGCCACGTTGGTCCCCCTCCAGAAGGTTCTAGAAGCTTCCGGTACAATACTAATTAACCCGAAACAATTCCGAACTCCAAAAACTGCATTGCCTTATATGAATCTTATTCTCCGGACCATTCCGGAACCTCTCGTGATGTCTCGGATCCCTCCGAACAAAAACTCATAAACCAATTATCCAATCTATCCTAGTGTCGAGACACGTTAAGTGTGTGACCCTTCGGGTTCGACAATATGCAGACATGATCTTCTATCAATAATAAACAGAGGGGTCTGGAAACCCATATTGACTCCCACACATTCATCGATGATCATATCGGATGAACCACAATGCCAGGATTCAATCAATCCTATATATATTCCCTTCGTCTCGCGATATTTTACTTGCCCGAGATTTGATCGTCGGTACCGTCATACCTAGTTCAATCTCGTTCACAGCAAGTACTTTACTCGTTCCATAATCTGATATCACTTTGTGATTAACTCCTTAACCACATGCTTGCAAGCGGTGTTGATATCGATTACCGAGTGGGCCCGAAGTATATCTCTCCGACTTGGGAGGGACAAATCCCATCTCGATACATACAACCCAACAGGTACTTTCCGATCACCTGAGAGACACCTTTATGATCACCCTCTCATAGGATGACGTTTGATGACCTCAAAGCTTTCTTCCGATACCAGGGAGTTGTATTATCTCATGGTCTAAGGAATACAATATTTGACATAAGAAAAGCTTCGCAAAGATGAACACGATGACACGATCTAATTGCTCCGCTTAGTTTGGGTCTGTCCATCATATCATTCTCCCAATGATATGATCTCATTATTAATCGACAACTCATGTCTATGGTTAGGAAACCTTAACCATCATTAATCAATGAGCTAGTCCATAGAGGCATACTAGGGACACGGTGTTGTTCATAAACCACACAAGTATTAAAGTTTCCGCTTAATACAATTCTAGCATGGAATATAAACTTTATCATGAATAAGAATTATAATAATAACATCTTTATTATTGCCTCTAGGGCATAATTCCAACAGTCTCCCACTTGCACTAGAGTCAATAATCTAGTTTACATTTGGCAACAATCTCACACCCATGGCACTAAGGTGTTGATCATGTTTTGCACATGGAAGAGGTTTAGTCAATGGATGCGACATTCAGATCTGTATGTACTTTGCTAATCTTTAGATCTCCATCTGCTATATAATCTCGGATTATATGAAACTTGCGGTTGATATGCTTGGTCTTTGGATGATATCTTGGTTCCTTAGCGAGTGCTATGGCGCCAGTGTTGTCACACAATATCTCCAGTGGGTCCAATGCACTTGGAACCACGCCAAGATCAGTGATGAAGTTCTTGATCCAAACTCCTTCACTTGACGCTTCTGCATCAGCCATGTATTCCGCTTCTACTGTAGATCCCGCGATCACGCTTTGCTTGGAGCTTCTCCAGCTCACAGCTCCTCCATTCAAAATATAAACGTATCCTGTCTGAGATTTAGAATCATCCTTGTCAGTGTCGAAAGTAGCATCGACGTAACCTTTTACGACGAGCTGTTCATCACCCCCATAGACTAAGAACATTTCTTTAGTCCTATTTAGGTACTTTAGGATGTTCTTCACGGCTGTCCAGTGTTCCACTCCTGGATCACTTTGGTATCTCCTCGTCAAACAAAGAGCATTGGACACATCCGGTCTAGTACACAGCATGGCATACATGATAGAACCTATGGCCGAGGCATAAGGCACTTTGCTCATAGCTTCTCTATCATTTACCGTAGCTGGACACTGAGCCTTGCTCAATATCTTACCTGACAACATAGGCACTGAACCTTTCTTTGCCTTATCCATTCTGAACCTTTTCAGAACTTTGTCTAGGTATGTACTCTGGCTTAACGCTATCAGGCGTCTTTGTCTATCTCTATAGATTTTGATGCCCAATATATAAGCAGCTTCCCCTAGGTCTTTCATTGAAAAACATTTGTTCAAATAACTCTTCACATCGTTAAGCATGTTAATGTCATTTCCAATAATCAATGTCATCTACATATAGTACCAGAAATGTCACTGAGCTCCCACTCACTTTCTTGTAGATACAAGCTTCATAGCAATTTGGAACAAATCCAAAGCTCTTGATCACTTGATCAAAACGAAGGTTCCAACTCCGAGATGCTTGCTTCAGTCCATAAATGGAACGCTCAAGTTTGCATACTTTATCAGCATCCTTAGGATCGACAAAACCTTCGGGTTGCATCATATACAACTCTTCATCAATGTTGCCATTGAGGAACGCAGTCTTGACATCCATCTGCCATATTTCATAATCATGAAACGCAGCAATTGCTAATAAAATCCGAATAGACTTAAACATCGCTACGGGAGAGAAGGTCTCATCGTAGTCAACACCTTGAACTTGTCTAAAACCTTTCGCGACAAGCCGTGCTTTATAGACGGTAACATTACCATCCGTGTCCGTTTTCTTCTTGAAAATCCATTTACACTCAACGGCCTTTCGGTCGCTAGGAGGGTCCACCAAAGTCCATACTTGGTTTTCGCTCATGGATCCCAATTCGGATTTCATGGCCTCTAGCCATTTCTCAGAGTCTGGGCTCATCATCGCTTCCTCATAGTTCGCAGGTTCACTGTCGTCTACTAATAAGACAGTTAAGACAGGGTTATCGTACCACTCAGGAGGGGCACGCGACCTTGTCGACCTGCAACGTTCAGTAGTAGCATTTTCCGGAGCTTCATGATCCTTATCATTAGCTTCCTCTATTGTTGGTGCAGGCGGCATTGGAACAATTTCAGGTGCTGCGCTACTCTCCAACTCAAGAGAAGGTTCAACAACCTCATCTAGCTCTACTTTCCTCCCACTCACTTCTTTCGAGAGAAACTCCTTCTCAACAAAGGAACCGTTCTTTGCGACAAACACTTTGCCTTCGGTTATGTGATAGAAGGTATACCCAATAGTTTCCTTAGGGTATCCTATGAAGACGCATTTCTCCACTTTGGGTTCGAGCTTGTCCGGCATCAACTTCTTGACGTAACCTTCGCATCCCCAAACTTTAAGAAACGACAACTTAGGTTTAGCACCAAACCACAGTTCATACGGTGTCATCTCAACGGATTTAGATGGTGCCCTATTTAAAGTGAATGCAACGGTTTCTAATGCATAACCCCAAAATGATAACGGGAAATCAGTAAGAGACATCATTGATCGGACCATATCTATTAGAGTTTGATTCCGGCGTTCAGACACACCATTGCGTTGTGGTGTTCCGGGTGGCGTGAGTTGCGAAACGATTCCGCTTGCTTTAAGATGCGTGAGAAAATCATAACTCAAATATTCACCTCCATGATCTGATCGTAGAAACTTAATCTTTCTGTTACGATGGTTCTCCACTTCATTCTAAAATTCCTTCAACTTTTCAAATGTTTCAGATTTATGTTTCATTAAATAGATATACCCATATCTACTTAAGTCATCGGTAAAAGTGAGAAAATAGCGATATCCACCGCGCGTCGAAACACTCATTGGTCCGCATACATCGGTATGTATGATTTCCAACAAGTCCGTTGCTCGCTCCATCATTCCGGAGAACGGGGTTTTGATCATCTTGTCCATGAGGCATGGTTCGCATGTGTCAAATGATTCAAAATCAAGAGACTCCAAAAGTCCATCAGAATGGAGTTTCTTCATGCGCTTTACACCAATATGACCTAGACGACAGTGCCACAAATAAGTAGTATTATCACTATATACTTTGCATCTCTTAGCCTCAATGTTATGGATGTGTGTTTCATCCCTTTCGAGATTCGGAAGAAATAAACGATTCACAGCAGGTGCATGACCATAAAAGATGTTACTCATAGAAATAGAACAACCATTATTCTCAGATTTAAATGAATAACCGTCTTGCAATAAACACGATCCAGAAATGATGTTCATGCTCAACGCAGGCACATAATAACATTTATTGAGGTTTAAAACTAATCCCGAAGGTAAAACTAAGGAGAGCGTGCCGACGGCCATCACATCAACTCTTGATCCGTTGCCAACGCGCATCGTCACCTCATCCCTCGCAAGCCGCCGTCTATTCCGTAGCTCCTGTTTCGAGTTACAAATATTAGCAACTGAACCAGTATGAAATACCCAGGCACTACAACGAGGGCTAGTAAGGAAAACATCAATAACATGTATATCAAATATACCTTTGATGGTGCCAGCCTTCTTGTCCGCTAAGTACTTCGGACAGTTGCGCTTCCAGTGACCCTTGTCCTTGCAATAGAAGCACTCAGTTTCTGGCTTAGGTCCAGACTTGAGCTTCTTCTCAGCAAGGGCAACGCGCTTGCCCCCGCCTTTCTTGAAGGGCTTATTTGCACCCTTGCCTTTATTAAAGGTGGGGGGCTTGTTGACCATCAACACATGATTATCCTTTTTGATGTCCACCTCCGCAGCTTTCAGCTTAGCAAAGATCTCGGTGATCGTATCAGTGGAACCAATCTGATTATGAGTCACTACAAAACTTTTGTAGCTGGGAAGGAGTGATTGCAGAACCCTGTCAATCTTGAGCTCCTCTGGAATCTTGCAGTCCAGTTGCTCAAGTCGTTGAGTGTAGCCCGACATCTTTATGGCGTGCTCACTAACGGAACTCCCTTCCTCCATCTTGCAGTTAAAGAATTTCTCAGAGATCTCATATCTCTCAGAACGGGTTTGAGTCTGAAACATGGTTTTCAGCTCCTCAAGAATCTCAAAGGGCCCGGGATAATCTTCAAAACGATTTTGAAGGTCCGATTCCATAGCGAACAACATGGTGCTCTTAATCACACCATAATCATCTTTGTGCGACTGATAGATAGCTTTCTCATCAGCCGGCGCATCTATAGCAGGAGCGTCACCTAGCGCATTTTCAAGGACATAGTCCTTTTGTCCGCCAGAGAGAATGATTCTCAGATTGCGGAACCAGTTGGTGAAGTTAGACCCATTGTTCTTAAGCTTTTCTTTCTCAGCAAAAACGTTGAAGTTGAAGTTGGACTTAGCCATTTGATCTACAATATTTGCAAGTACAAATTAGACTATGTTCATGATAACTAGTTCAACTTAATCAAATTACTAGATGAACTCCCACTAAATTCAACATCCCTCAAGTTGTTTTAGTGAACATGATCCAAATTCACCACACCTAATCCGATCTTCACGAGAAGAGATGTGGTTTCAATGGTGGACAACGAAGTGTCGATCATATCATTCATATGACTCATGCTTAACCTTTCGGTTCATGTGTTCCGAGGCCATGTCTGTACATGCTAGGCTCGTCAAGTCAAACCCAAGTATTTCCGCGTGTGCAAAACTGGCTTGCGCCCGTTGTATGTGGACGTACAGTCTATAGCACCCGATCATCACGTGATGCTTGGACACGAAGAACTTTCGCAATGGTGCATACATGGGGAGAACACAGTTTTATCTTGATCTTTAAGTGAGGAATCATCTTATAATGCTACCGTCGCGATCTAAGCATAATAAGATACATAAAAGGATAAACATCACATGCATATAACTTTATGTGACATGGTATAGCCAATCTTCGCGCAATGATATCCATCTTGTGCGTGCTGGCATGATCTCCATCACTCCACCATGATTGCCTCCATCACAAATAGCAACTACAACTATTGCTAACTACTTAGCGATAAAGTGAAACTATTACATGGCGTATAAGAAGTTTACACACAGGTCATACACAATTATAGACAACCATATGGCTCCTGCCGGTTGTGTACTCGTTGACATGCAAGTCGTGAAACATTACAAAACATGATCATTGCATACAACATACACATCACATGTTGGGCCATACCATATCATAGAAAACACTCCCTG
Organism: Avena sativa; assembly: GCA_916181665.1. Classification (NCBI taxonomy): domain Eukaryota; kingdom Viridiplantae; phylum Streptophyta; class Magnoliopsida; order Poales; family Poaceae; genus Avena; species Avena sativa. The sequence continues at coordinate 297,106,622 of OV702296.1, forward strand.
CAAAAACAAGTTAGACGCCTCTACTTTGTTGTTGCATGTTTTACGTGGCTTATGGGAGTAGCAAGCTAAGAACGATTCTTACCTACGGAAAGCCACAACGGTGATATGATGGTTGACAAACTCCGGTGTAAATCCCATGACAACTATAGTGAGAGAAACTGGCATCCACCAGCCTCATGTGTGGAACAAGCCACACGTCAAGTGCGGAGCCGGTCTCGCGACCGACGTCGCGTAAGGTTGGCCTGGACCGCTTCGATCTCACTATCCCGCGTCATAAGAATAACACAAACAAGAGGCTTGCAACATAAAACATCAACTCCCGCAACAACCATGTTGCGTTCTACTCGTGAAACACATCTACGCATAGATCTAGCTCTGATACCACTGAAGAGTTTCGCAGCATAGTAAATCAAAAAAATCTACGGATGCGAACGGGAAAGCCAAGATCTAATCTAGGAGATGCAAACAATGAGGGGGAATAGATGAGATCTTCATACCCTTGAAGATTCGCACAGCGGAACGTTCGACGGAACGTGGGTGATGTTGTCGTACTCGCTTCTCCTCCTCGCGATCCGATCCGATCTAACACCGCAAGTGGCGATGCATCCGAGAGATGCACACGTGCGGCACCTCGACGTCTCCTCCTTACTCGGTCCAGCAAGTATGGTGGAGAGACGGATTGGATCTACAACGCGACGACGCGGTGCAAGTGGTGGAGAGTTTCTGCAGCAGGCCTTCACCTACGCGCAGTTTGGAGGGAGAGAGAGAGGAGGGCAGCAGGGCGGCTAGGGCTTGAGGAGGAGGTGTAGGAGGGGGTGCGCCCCCAGCCCTCTTTATATAGAGGGGTGGGCGGCCAGCCCTTGCCCCTCCCCCAAGCCCTAGGGCCGGCGGCCAAGGAGGGAGGAGTGGGGGGCAAGTTCCCCCCCCCCTTCTAGAAGCTCCCCTAGGGTTTTCCCTAGGTTTGTCCGGCTGGGCCCTATGGGGCCTTGTGCCCCTATCCCAATGAGGCCAGGGAACTCCCTCATAGGCCCATGCCTCCTCCCGGAAGGTGGGGCCACGTTGGTCCCCCTCCGGAAGGTTCTAGAAGCTTCCGGTACAATACCGATTAACCCGAAACAATTCCGAACTCCAAAAACTGCATTGCCTTATATGAATCTTATTCTCCGGACCATTCCGGAACCTCTCGTGATGTCCCGGATCCCATCCGAGACACCGAACAAAAACTCATAAACCAATTATCCAATCTATCCTAGCGTCGAGACACGTTAAGTGTGTGACCCTTCAGGTTCGACAATATGCAGACATGATCTTCTATCAATAATCAACAGAGGGGTCTGGAAACCCATATTGACTCCCACACATTCATCGATGATCATATCGGATGAACCACGATGCCAGGATTCAATCAATCCTATATATATATTCCCTTCGTCTCGCGATATTTTACTTGCCCGAGATTTGATCGTCGGTACCGTCATACCTAGTTCAATCTCGTTCACAGCAAGTACTTTACTCGTTCCGTAATCCGATATCACTTTGTGATTAACTACTTAACCACATGCTTGCAAGCGGTGTTGATATTGATTATCGAGTGGGCCCGAAATATATCTCTCCGACTTGGGAGGGACAAATCCCATCTCGATACATACAACCCAACAGGTACTTTCCGATCACCTGAGAGACACCTTTATGATCACCCTCTCATAGGATGACGTTTGATGACCTCAAAGCTTTCTTCCGATACCAGGGAGTTGTATTATCTCATGGTCTAAGGAATACAATATTTGACATAAGAAAAGCTTCGCAAAGATGAACACGATGACACGATCTAATTGCTCCGCTTAGTTTGGGTCTGTCCATCATATCATTCTCCCAATGATATGATCTCATTATTAATCGACAACTCATGTCTATGGTTAGGAAACCTTAACCATCATTAATCAATGAGCTCGTCCATAGAGGCATACTAGGGACACGGTGTTGTTCATAAACCACACAAGTATTAAAGTTTCCGCTTAATACAATTCTAGCATGGAATATAAACTTTCTCATGAACAAGAATTATAATAATAACATCTTTATTATTGCCTCTAGGGCATAATTCCAACAAAAACCACTACTAGAAAATTGTTGTTGTTTTTATTCTGTGCATCTATTTGCCTAAAACTATTTTCCAAAAATCCTATTTTGTTTTCTAAATATTCCCTCTTCCTTTCAAACCAAACCCTAGATCTGTCTAGATCTTTTATTTCGCCTACAAACTATTTACAAAAGGTTTTATAATTAAAATTAAATAAATAAAATAATATTATTCTTGTTCCGGGGAGTTAGTCCGGCTGGTCAACCGGGCCAGACTACCTACCACCCAGCCCAAAAAACCTAGTCTGAACTGGCCAGGCCCAAAGGCCTAGCCGGTTGAAACCCTAGCTAACCCTAGATCCCCATCTGCCCTCAACCAGACCCACTCCTCCCTCACCCCAGCCGCCAGAAACCTCGCTGCCAGTCCCACCACGTCTCCACGCCTCCACCCTAGCCCCACCTGGTCAATCCGACCATCCCACACGCATCCCACCCCTAGGATCGATTGATCCCATCGCTACCAACCACCCATTCCTCACACCATGCTGCCGTTGGGTCCCACCCCGCAGCGCCATCCCCGACCCTGCACTGTGCCCATGATCCCACCTCCCTCTCCTCGCAACCCCCCCCCCCCCCGCTTGCCCGCCTTCCTCGCTCAGCGTTGCCGCCTCCCCGGACTACCCCTGCTGTTGGCCGCACCTCCCTATCCTCCGGCGTCGCTCGCCACCCCGTGCCGGCCTCGCCCTCACTCAACTCTCCCCTGCGGCTCGATCAAGGACGCGAGCTGCATCCTGCGAGCCTGAGCCGCCCCCGCTTGCGACCCCCGGCGTGATCCTCCTGTCCCCACGCCGTCGAGCCGCCTTTGCCTTCTCCCTGTGGCCCGCGTTGTCGCCCTCATGAGCCCCGCTGCCATGACCCTCCTCCCTCTGCCGCTTGTCTGCCCGCAGCAAAGCGTCGCCGTCGACACGTCCCCGCCTCCGGCCACCCTCTGTCATGTCGTCGTCGCCTGACTACCGCTAGGACCGGCCTCACACCTCCCTTGTTCCCCTTCCCGGAAGCCGCATCGTCATCCTCGCCTCTGCGTCTCCAAGCCCCGCGACCGGCTGCCTCCCGCTGTCGCCGAGCGTTGCCACTCGGTGGCTCCTGTCGTTGTTGCGGTTTTTAGTGTGCACATCATGGTGATGGTTTTGACTTGAGGCCACTGGGTTCTTCCTCTATTTGCGCGTGAAACCCTGCAATGAAGTTTTGCCCCTGGATGTCAACTGTGTGCACTCATCGTCTCTTCGTTGTTCTGTGCAACAACAAGATCCCCTTCTGTCCGCGTGTTTACCGAGAACTCCGACCCGGAACATCAAGTTCGTCACGACACGCCAAGGCCTTCTCCTCGAAATCGCCATGATCGTCGACATGGAACCATCTACCAAGATCCCCGAAGACCGATCCCGGCGCCCGAACCCGAACCCCTCGGAACCCAAGATCGTCGAGCCCCCCAACGTGTGATCCCTTTTTCACGAGCCCTATTTTATAAATGTAATATCAACTTGTTGCGTATAAAATTGTACATGCTTGCACACATATCTTGTGGTTTGGGGGGCCTTATGACGATTCATCTCATAATTAAATATGGAGACCATATGCGGGCAAATCTAGTCTAATATTTGCTCCATTTTAATTTGGGTAGCGAACCGGTGCTATATTTTGCCTTGTTAAGCAACATTTAAATTACGGGGTAGCTAAACAATAATAACCTATTAATTAATTGTCGGGACCCCGATTCCACTTAATATTGCCTAATTGTATCGCATCCTTGCCATGTCATACATCATACATGCATCATGCCCGATCTTCTGCGTAGTATTAAATAGTGCATCCGGTGTTTCTTCTAGTGTTTTGTTTCTTCGCGGATAAGGCCGTTGAGTGGATGCGAGTGTTGACCCATCTTTGGAAGGACCTTCGGTAGTGTTATCAGGCGAGCATTCTCCCTCTTTCTACCTATTTTACATTTCTAGTCTTTATTTCCTCCTGTTGATCTATTGCTATCTGTGTTGCGATGCTATAGATTCCATACCCTTTATACTTCCCTTGCAGCCATTATATTGCCTTGGACACCTCCTATTACCTGGTGTTTGGTAGATAGTCGGCCTTGCGAGTCGTAGTTGCTTGCTAGGTGCTGCTTCGCGTCGTTGATGTTACACCGTTGTTGGGTGGTTGACACATGCTTAATGTTGGAGATGATCATGGCTTTAATTACCGTTTAATAACTAAAATTGAAGTAGGTAAATAATGCAGAGGCATAGGTGGGAAATAATGTTATTTGGTTTTTAATCGTCCACTTGTGTCCCGTAGGACCCCGAGTACTTGATACATGTTCTTTGAATATTCGCGCTATCCGCATGTGGTCCCATGAATCCCCTTAGCATGATCTTTAGTCATATCTTATTTCTTGGGGCCACAAAGTAGTTTGGGGCTTTATTACTATCATGTACTTATACCATGCTTTACTGCTTTATTTACTATTGCGCCTAGAGCACCTATACTGTTTTGGATCGCGGCACGATTTCGCGGTATCGACAAGCCTAGTCACACTTTCGGGTTCCCAATCATTTATAGCCATTCTCGCAAACCTCTAGGTCCGTCTCGTAGCCGGCCAACTTCGTGGCGGGTAGCTTGGTGGGGTGGCCCCCTAAAATATTATATGAATCTTGCAATTGCTCTGTCGTGATGCCTCGTTGGGTTTTCATTTGGTTTTTTTCGAGGTTGATCGTGCGTGTGTTGATATTTGTGCCCCCTGCAGGGTAAAACTTTATGAAAGTCGTGTCTACGGTTATGGACGACTTGGAGCACAGTATCTCGATCATAGACAACTATAACTAAAGTAGTGCTATAAATTTGACTTTATAATGACTAGTAATCAGCTTCACTACAACGAAATGGCCAAATAAAAGTACCAACAACTGCTGGTTTTGGGATGCCTCATGCTATATGTATGTGACTAGTAAGTATTGCAACTACAACGGAATGGTTAACTAAAACTGTCCACTGTTTATAATATCAGGATGACTCATGCTATCTATATCTGACTAGTAATTGCGGCAACTATAACGGAATGAATAAAACTACCAACTGTTTGAGTTCCTCGGTAGACTTCCTCGTTTGGTCTCGAGGGGGAAATACCAAGATGGGTATGCTTGGTGAAGTTTTAGGTTGGATCCTAATAGGTATTTCTTATCTCTATCTGATAGCCGCCAGTTGTACTGAGTCTCTATAGGTTGTTTCGTGCATGTTGAGCTGCCTCTTCAGTCCACCATACCTATGTAGGCGAGGACCGCTGAATTCTAGTCTCGCCGTGTACTGACCTAAGTACTGACCGCTCTCTTTTTCCTTTGCCCTTTGTCAGCACCCCTTTTGTTTAAGCAGGTTTTGAGATCGACGTCGTTAGCAGGCTTACCCTTCCGGCTTGGCCTAGGCAGGGTTATGGACGCCATTGGTTATTCTTCAGGGCTCTTAGCTCATTTGCATCTTGTTCGTAGTCGGATATTGTATCATTTTCAAGGTGATTTGGATCTTTGTACTGTATATCTGTATTCTTCTGAGGAAAGAAAGATTCCATCAGATAGAACATGACCATAGACTTCGAGCGGTGAACCTTTACTAAACAGCTTAGGTAGAGATTTCACGGTTATAGGGATATGAACCAACAAAACCAAGTTGTTGAACTACTTTTGAAATAGAAGGGTCACTCTTTCGTTCAAAAGAAGGCTAAGACAGAAAGTTGTTTTGTAGAGAGGACTCATAAGAGTCACAAGGAACATGTAACAAGAGAAACTGTGACTACCAAGATCATATTCACTCTTGCAACATGATTGCAAATGGTGGAAGGAACTCTTTATTCATCCAGGACTATCAATTTTTTTCCAAAGATCTTGATATCACTTTACACCACCAAGATGAATAGATAAGAAGATTCCCGATGACACGAGAAGAAAGAAACTTCATTCTCAGACTCCAAGTACTTGGCATAACAAGACGCTCGCTAGCATAAAAGGGTCTAGAGGATCGACCGAGAGACATTTAGCAGCACTACTTTAAATGTTCTCCTTGATGTTTGAGGTACCAATATTAGAATACTGCTATATCAATCATCAAGTAAAGGTCAGACTTCAGATACAAAGGAAACCATAGGCAAAACTCCTATAATAAGTCATAGAAGAAGCGTCATGAAGAGTGATTGTTTATTGCTAAATCTATCAAGATGTTATGGCAATAGGTCATCTGCCTTTTTGTGTCAACCACCACATCAATCTTGCGATATTTACAAATAAACCTATGTCAACCCTTGAAGAACACCAACCATCATATATGCTTGAGATTCAGATTTGGTTAGGTGAAGAGGTACTTCAGACTCAGCATGTTTGAATAGAAAGTTTGCAACATTTACCAGAGGTAAAGTCACTAGATTCTTAAGATATGTACTACAGTGTCTAGCTCCAAACATTCTAGATTGCGAAACCCATGTACTAGCAAGTTATCAGATGATAATTACACTTGCATGAATTGTTTGCAACAAAGCACAACTGAATCCTTGTTGGGAAACATTGATAAGATAAGAAAGTATGAAACTTCTTATCTTCATAACGAGTAAGTCAGTGGCTTAGGGTGCTTAGAGGATCTTCTCGAGATGTGAAGGTATCAACCTACCATTTCAATAATTCTCTGCACACTCTTGACTAACTTGAAATGATTCCCGGGGAAACAAAGATAACTCTACTCGGATCCACGACGACATCTTTCAACAACTACACGTGAACTCGAGAAGGTTACTTCTAACATCCAGAACACATACTTCGAGATAACACGAGGATGGTTCTCGAAAGTTTCCAACATTAATGCCAAATGCTCCATATGATTCTTTTCTAGCATGGAGAAGATAAGGATGTCATCGATGGGCTCAATAACAAATTTATCTAAATACTCCAAGAAGATTGACTCGTATGTTATGTGAACAAGGCATATACATTGATCGGACCAACAGACATGAAGATGTACTGAAGTGAAACATCTCGGATGGATACACCATCAAGATAGTTCTTGGGACTGAGTTTTATTCGACGATAACCCAAATATCAAAGGCGGGGAAGACAACATATCCATAAAGGAGATACTATCCTGCTTCAACACGAACAGAACTAGATATCCCTTTAAGAAGAAACAAAGTTGAATAGAACTTTTGTCTTACAACTTGACCAACTAGATCAGGGGTATCTATTACGGATTTCTTGGAGAAAGGAGCGGTTTAAATAAACAGCTTACTCAAGAACCTGATATCACGGTCATGTGGAAACAAGGTGATACTTCTAGAAGACATCCAGACTATCACAGACCCACTGATATGTCACTTAGTTCGAGAGGAAACTTTCTTGGTAAGGCAAGAAAGCATAGCCTTAGAGCTTTGGCACGAACCTAACTCTTCGACCAAAGAGAGTGCACAAGAACAATGGACTTGGCAGCTCAATCATTCTTTGCTTGGTGATAAGGTTAACCAATCACACTAAGAATGACTCAAATGTCCTTTGAGGTTAAAGCAATAATAATTGCTAAGAATCTTAGATTGCCACATCATTATGCATGCACAACACTCATGAGCGCGAACAACTCAGAGCAAGGGTGGGTATATATATGTAAGAACATCACTTCATTAACAGGGTCATGAATCTCAGCACGACCTCTTGATATAAATGAGTGCAATACTCTAAGGTAGAACGGAACATAAGCTAATCAACGCTTATTGATCCGCGGATTACAACACTTTGACCTAGTCTTACAAATGACGAGGTATTGGAGTTTTTTTCTCCTGACATCCCAAAATGGTTTGTCATGACGGACCACAAGAGTATCTTGCATTGAAAGACACCAATGCATGTTTACTACTTGGCTACCAACTGGTAGACAAAGGTCAGAAAACAACAAGGAAAAGGAATAGGCTCAGGATAGGATCCTGAGGTGTGGATGCATAAGTCAACAATCTTCTGAAAACCAATGCAGAGAAGGAGAGGTGTGGCAGAGTCACGAGCATAGATGTGAGACTCTCTAGGAGCACTCTTGTCGTGATCTATTTGGTTCCATTAAGAACATTTGCCATAACATGTGGTAGGAGAAGTCCTTAGTTGTCGCAACTCAATCACGACAATAACCACAAACTTGAAGGCTAGAGTAAAGGTACTAGACATCCTGAGGTAATGTTTAGACATTAACAACAGGGGTCTACAAAATGGATCTTGGGTTAAAGGTCGGCTTCATGTACAATATTCTCAACACCAGAATCCAGCACAATCATGGATCTTAGGTTCAAGTTCGAGGGTTAAAACCTAGAGAAATGACTAACTACTACTTGAATGAAAGAGGGTACACTACAAGGTAGTAATCACAAGGTAGTTTCCAGAAGAATATACAACTTCTGAAGTACCCAAACAAATAAAAAGGAGGCACACGAGGCGATAGAAGACCTTGAAGCCTAGAACATAACATTATGGGACCATGAACATGATGTTGTGTACCCATAAAACGGAGAGACCATGATGGAAAGAAATCTCTCAAGTGAAATGGAACAAGGGAAACAAGGAACACACAATACACCAGACTCTAGATAACTCGACACTAGGTCAACTGGTTGAGAAATGACATGCCTGGAAAGGCACCTAAGCTTTGAAGGAAGAGACGAGATAGCAAAACTTTTCCAAATAAACACAAGATAAGGTGACCCGGAGTTCAAGCGAAACTGGGTAAGGAGTAAACAAGAAGCATACTAGAGTTTTCATACATACTTTTCATCTTTGAAAATAGTTTTTACAAACACTAGACTCGACATCGACAAGTAGAAAGGTTTCCTACAGTCGGTACTGCTCTGATACCAAAACCTGTGACAACCCCGGGATTAAGGCTAGAAAAATCACAGACCTTCGTCTGATCATAAGCCTAACCTAATCTCGGAAGCATACAGAGAAAGAATCGGTAACACAACAGTGACCCTACGACACAAAAGTATTACAACAAGCTCATGACTAAGCGAAGAACCAAAATAATACAAGCAGAGGTCACTGAACACAGACATCAAACAACGGAAGGAAAAATATGCTATTAAGTATAGCAAACTTAACAAATGGCCTAAGAGGCCTGAAGCATAATGATGACGTCCAATCCATAGATCCCAGACTGCCGACTGGGAACCCCAAGCTACTCGTCGATGTCGATGTCGATGTCATAAAGAACTCCTCTTCTATGGTAACACTTACTCTGCTGCAAAAGTATCAACGAAGCAAGGGTGATTATAGGGTGTACTCCGCAAGACTTATGGCAGCTGGAGTCAATTTGCATGAAGCCAATTTTCTTTGTAAAATAGGTAGGAGAAGAAGCTCGACTAAATAGAGCATTTTAAAAAGGGGTAAGAGGAACGATATCTATAGCTTTGTTCATATATTGATATCCACCAAATCATCATCAGCTGAACCTACCAACTAGGATCACCCCCTCGATCCCTGAGGAAGCATCCTTTAGCACACATTACGTACCAAGTTTTATGATTAGCTAGGTTCAAGCTCTCTATGCTCTTAGAATCTATTCCCAAGTCGTCCATAACCGTGGACACGTCTTTTTGAAAATATTAATACCCTACAGGGGTGTACAACTTTACCCACACAAACCAAGCGATTCTTAATACCAAGCTATAAGCCTTCTTCCTTGGAAAGCCGACAGAGAGTGGTTGACCACGACCTTTACCTTGCTTTCGCCGAGACCATGAGTCACGCACTAAGGATATGCCGCTGTAACAGGTCGAGTCCCGAAGCCGGTACCTAGAGATGTGTGCGGGGTTCAAGATTACGGAGGTCGTATATCTCTTGTTCACGGCCATGCTTACCTACATGTTATGAATGCACCTCCTTCGAGAAGAACCAGAATGCGTATGTCGAATGGAAAGCCCAAACTATGTGACTCATGGAATCTACTAGGCAAGTTAGTTGGTCGAGGGGGTTTCCAGTCCCCCGTGTGTGTTGGGGGGGATGACCCCAGGTAGGGTCAAGCTAAGGTAAAAGGGAAATCCCCCGAAGATGTTGACCGGGTAAATGAATGACCCGACCGAGTTATATCGAGGCCGGCCGAATAAGGACCGGGTTAACCGAGTCAGGTAACTAAGACCTAACTCGGCCGACAGACAGGATATGTCGGCGTATCGCCTACTATGTTTGTATCTACAGGTTAGGGCTTGGTCGAATCATGCAAGGCGAGGTCGGGTCATGGGTAAGCTTGCTTGAGAAGGAGAGGGCGAACCCCAAAGTCAACACTACACACTGTCTCTCCCTCAAGAATTTGTATAGTGCCAAGCGCTACAGACAATGGACAGAGGGACAGAGGGGCAGAAGAGCGTCACAGAGGTGAGAGCCCGATGCTCACATGTCGTGGACTCTAGGTCATTGTCGTCAATAGAAGGAAGACACGGAAAGGCTCCCACCGAATGACTATCTTGGGACAAGCATATTCCACGAATATGTTGTCCATGTAAGCCCTAGTGTAACCTGGCCACCCCTTTATAAGGTGAGCTAGGACCTCCCAGTAGGGGGATCGATTCATTTCTTACTTAGAGCTTACAGAAAGCTTCTTCTTCCTCTTGCTTATACAGCTCGAGGAGCAAGTGTAGCTACTGTTGAGCTGAGTAAAGATCTTGTTCGTGTATTCTGTGTGTAGAAACCACTACATCATCCCACCCTGGATCCCACTAGTGCACATTGGCCCCAACTTAAGCCTACCCATGGCATTTGCCGTGCCACCACCATGAAAGTTGGTGCCCACCGTGGGGCCAACAGTGGTGCTAGCTGAAGTCAAGATCCGGACGGGAAACTTCATCAACACTGGCGAGCGCATCGTCTCCGGCTTAGTCCAGAGATTCGACCTCTGGGACTACGTCAGCGACAACCCACGCAGCTTCTAAGTGCGTCCACCCCCACGCAATGACATCTTCATCAACCTAGGCGCCCACAAGATCTACATCGGTGTCGACACTTCTCGCGTCTACCCGCAGCGAGTCATCCTCGCAGGAGAGCCTCCCCTTAGTGCTGCTAGCGGTCCGCGTACCACTCGCCCTACAGGCAGTGTCGAGGTGATGATGATCGCGCCCGCACCAGCAGCAGCGCAGGAGTCGGGCCAAGAAGGAACCCGGTGGCACCAGATTCGACACCAGCAGGCGCAGATCCGGCAGTTGCAGATGCGCCCAAGGTTCATGATGTAACACCTAAGGTGACCCGAATCAAAGGACCACCCTTAGAAAGGCCAGAGAATATCTTGCAGGAAGCTATAGATAACTTAACCACCCATGTAGCTCCTATTGTAAACCTGGCTCGTGCACAGGCCGAGTTAGAGGAAACACGGTTGAAAATGTTAGAGGAGGCTAAGAGGGTAGCAGCACTGTAGGAGTCACTTAACCGAACTTTGCGTGAGTATGCTAGGGCAAATAAGCTAGACACTAGCCTAACTCGGCTAGATGGTGTAAGGATAAGGGGAAAGAACCTCCTTAGTGATATCAACAAAGAACATGACTCTAGGCAAGGTCATTCGGTTAACCTGGGGATGCCAAGGTATAGGACTCCGGCAAAGAACCTTAGGACGGCAAATGTTGCAGCATCCGAGTTAGATGGCCTGACCGGTGAAGCCCGGCAAAGGCAACATGAAATAGTCATCGAGATGGTGCGCATAGCGAACCAGCAAAATGAGGAAATACTCAGGAACAACCCGGCAAGACTCGGAGGTTTGCGTGTGGTTCATTCGGCTGGAGCTGCCCCGTCACTATCAGCTGTCATGGCATCTTCACCCGGCGGAGGATCAAGGAAAGATAAGGCAGTGACTTCGGGAAGAAGGGTTAAACAGATGGTCCCATATGATCCGGCAGTGGCTGGGAAAGCAAATGAAAACCAAGGCAATGGTAGCCAAGGTAATAGTGGCACTAGAAACCCAGATCATGGCCATGGTGGTTAGGAAAACCACGGGCGTGAAAACCCCGGCCAGAATAATCTGGCAGGAGGGAGGCAATACCCTCCGCAAGATCGCCAACCGAGGTATGAACCTCGGCAAGGAAGGGATGCAGGTCCAGCTCCGCATAACCCGGCGCAAAATAGATATAATGATGGTTATTCGGAAATGGAGAATGTCAGATTTGCCAGGCCTAACCATGATGGGATGGAAGAAAGAGCAGCAAACAGAAACTTGCAGCCGAATGATGCAAGATTAAAGCTTGACAGGATATACAAATCCGAGTTATTAGAGGAGCAAGGCCCTCCGGGTCCGGCATGTTTTGGACCTCGGATCATGAGGAAACCGTCTGTTCCAAACTTTCAGTTGCCAATAGGCAAAAAAAACGTACAACGGAAGCACAAAGCCACAAGATTGGTTGATTGATTATGCAACTGTTGTAAAAATAGCAGAAGACAACCTTAGATGGACAGTAAGGTATGTCCCACAAATATTGGAAGAACCGACAAGAGTATGGTTAAACAACTTGCCAGCAGGAAGTATCAACTGCTGGCTATATTTTGAAGAGATGTTCGTAAGCAATTTTACGAGCATGTATAATAGATGGTACAGAATAGGATACCACAAAATAAATTTAGGGCAAACAAAAGTATGTTTTATGTACCATAAAAAATTTTCATCGTAGAAGATAATGTAAAATTAGTGCCCTAAAATACATCACTACGCTTTTGCATATACTTCACATATAGGAGCACAAAGTTGGTGCCTTAGCATACATCACAGGTACGTTTTATAATAGATCGCCTCTTGGAGCAGTGTTTTTGGCAAAAGTGGTGCTCTAAAAAAATCACGAGGTGGTCATGCGTGGTCCATTGTTGCCAGCTGAGGTACTCCCTCTGTCCCAAATTACTTTGGGTTCTAGGTTTGATCAAAATCAAACATGTTAAAATTTAATTAAACATCTTTAATAAAATAATAACATTTATAATATCGATTTTATATAATATAAAATATATTTTATGGCGAGTCTAACTATATTTATTACATATTCTAAATATTGATATTTTTTCTTACATACATAGTCAAAGTTTATAAAGTTTGACTTTGACTAAACATAGAATGCAGAGTCATTTGAGACATGAGAGTATATTTAGAGCACCTCAGTCCAAAACAATAAGGCCGCCCTAAAGCATTTTAGGCAAAATATACTTATATTTAGCTGTGTTTTGGTCCAGATGGCTTAATGCCCTAAAGCATGTAAAAAAGACAATTTTGGATGCTCCAACATGACTATTCAAGACATTTTTTTTGTCTCTTTTACACGAGCCACAATTTTTTTTTGAACTTTAGACAACTTTATTACTGAACAATAACACGGTCTTTTATAATAATTTGGATAAGAAAAGGTTTGGGATCATCAAATCAGAAATCCCTAGTCCCCTGAAGCCAACCGTGACGAGGAAGCGAATGTGCGGCCTCATTAGCTTCCCGTGGACAATGCTGAATTGTTGCCATGCCAAGCTCCCTCGGTAGCAGCCTGCAATCATCTATAATCACCGCATTCGCTCCCCTATACTCTGTTGGGTTTAGCATAGCCTCGACAACTTCCATGGAGTCAGACTCTACCATAAGCGATTGTGCTCCAAATTGTTCCGCCAGCTTGAGACCCGCTAATAGGGCATGGGCCTCCATACCTGGTACATCCATTACATGCTCACTGTAATCACAAGCAGCGGCGATAAAATTTCCACCTGAGTCTCTAATGATTGCTCCAATTGCTCCGCACCCACTGTTCGGATCAAGAGCAGCATCTACATTTAATTTGTAGATTCCAATAGCTGGTTTCATCCATCCATTTCGACGAATTGAATTACCAGAACCCTTTGCATAGTTTGCGACCATACCACTGATATTTACAACCGACCTGTCTACGGTAGGAATCCCCTCTTTATTTTTGATTTGTCTCCTCGACCACCATATGTACTGTTGGAGATATGCCCAAGAGGCAATAATAAAGTGGTTATTATCATATCTTCATACTTATGATAAATGTTTACATACCATGCTATAATTGTATTAACCGGAAACATTAATACTTGTGTGATTTGTAAACATAAAAGAGTCCCTAGTAAAGCCTCTTGTTAAACTAGCTTGTTGGTTGATATATGATCATGGTTTCCTGATCATGAACATAGAGATGTTATTAACAACAGGGTCATATCATTAGGAGAATGATGTGATGGACATACTCCTATAGTTAAGCGTAGCATAAAGATCAAGTCATTTAATATAGTTCATTTGCTATAAGCTTTCTGATACATAGTAACCTAATTCCTTCGACCATGAGATCATGCATATCACCTTTACCGAAAGGATGCTTTGATGACATCAAACACCACACCGTAACAGGGTGGCTACAAAGGTGGCATTGAGTGTTTGGAAAGTATGGGTTGAGACACATGGATCAAGAGTGGGATTTGTCCATCCATATGACGGATAGATATACTCTGGGCCCTCTCGGTGGAATGTCATCTAATTAGCTTGCAAGCATGTGACTGGCTCACAAGGGATCACATACCACGGGAACGAGAAAAGAGTACTTATCGGTAACGAGGTTGAACTAGGTATGCAGAGATACCGACGATCATAACCTCGGATAAGTAAACTATCGTGAGACAAAGGTAAATTGGTATCGTATGTAAGTGGTTCATTCGATCGAAGTAATCGTAGAAATATGTGGGAGCCATATGAATTTCCAGATTCCTCTATTGGTTATTGATCGGAGAAGTGTCTCGATCATGTCCGCATAATTCACGAACCGTAGGGAGACACACTTAAGGATTCGATGTTGTTGAGTAGTTATGGAATGATGAGTAAGAGACCGAATGTTGTTCGGAGTCTCGGATGGGATCCGAGATATCACGAGGAGATCCGGAATGGTCCGGAGAATAAGATTCATATAAGGAAAGTCTTGTTTCGGGGTTGGAGAATGGTTCCGGTGTTTTCATCGGGAATGTTCTAGAAGGTTCCGGAATGTCCGGCACTCCGGAGGGGAAGGGTACATGAATGTGTCATTGCAAGTTGGAATGATTGCATCATGTACTAGGTGTCATCGCTGTACAAAATAAAGGGTTTAATCAAATCCTAGTTTGAAAAATCAAACGCCAATTTGAAAAGTCAAACGGCTATTTTGGAAAGTGGAGAAGAAGTGGGAAACCGAGTTGGGGAGGAGTTCCTCCTCCACCGTCGGCCCACTAGGGATCCGAGTTGGGGAGGGACTCCCTCCCCTTGGCCGGCGCCTCCCTCCACCTATAAAAGGAGGGGCAGGGCTCCCCTCCTAGACACACAAGTTGCCTCCCTCTAAACCTAAACCCTAGCCACAGCCTAGGGATTTCTCCCAAGCCGCCGAGTTAGAGCTTCTAATTGCCCTAGCCGCTGGTTTAGCCCCTTCTAATTGGTGTGTCTAAACCCTAGATCACCAAGGCTCTCTCATAGTCCACCATACTCGCTCCGGCTTAAGGCGAAGCCCTACGAGATCTCCCCTCTACTTCCGGTACCACGCCGTCGTGCTGCCGGAATCGCGAGGAGAGTGCTACAACCTCCGCTGCCTGCTGGAACAAGGGAGAGGAAGGTCTTCGTCGAGTACCGAACGTGTGACCGACTGTGGAAGCGCTGCCGGAACGCAGCGCCGGAAGGATCGTCTACGCGATCTTGAGATCGGCAAGAGTACGACTACATCACCCACGAGAATCTGCTCTCGTTAACCGCTTTGGAATCTTCGAGGGTGAGTTCCCCTATCGACTCGTTGCTACAATCTAGTAGATAGATCTTGGCTTGTTTGTTTGCATGCGGTAGAATTTTTTTGTTTTCCATGCTACGAACCCCTACAGTGGTATCAGAGCCGTGTCTATATGTAGATCTGTTGCACGAGTAGAACACAATGGTCATTATGGGTGTTGATGCTTTTGTTGTCGATTGCTTCTTGTGTACTTTGCATCTTGCGGGATGGTGGGATGAAGCGGCCCGGGCTAACCTTACATGACATTGTTCATGAGACTTGCTCCACGCTTGACATGCAACTTGTATTGCATAAGTGGCTTTGCGGGTGCCTGTTTCTCCCAACATAGTTAAGATTCAATTTACAACGGGTGATTGACAATACTAGTATAAATGTTGTGGTTCTTGTTCGTAAGTTAGAACGACACTTATTGAAAGCCCCAAACCACGTAAAACATGCAAAGAAAATTAGAGGCGTCTAACTTTGTTTTGCAGGGGTGTGCTGTGATGTGATATGGCCATGATTATGATTATATATGATGTATGCAATATTCCTTATTGTAAGTTGGCAACTGGCAGGAGCCATATGGTTGTCTTTAAATTCTGTTAAGACCCGCTTGTCTGTTCAAAGTAGTTGTAATAGTTGAAGCTGGTGGACGACAACCATGGAGCGGCGTCATTGACCTTGATGCAATGCCGGTGATGATGGAGATCATGTTCGTGCTTGAAGATGGAGATCGGAAGCACAAGAAGAAAGGCCATATCATATCACATATTATGAATTGCATGTGATGTTAATCCTTTTATGCATCTTGTATTGCTTAGTTAACGATGGTAGCATTATAAGATGATCCCTCAAGCACACAATTTCAAGTTTTAAAGTGTTCATCCTTAGTAAGCACCGTTGCTAAAACTCGTTGTTTCGAAGCACCACGTGATGATCAGGTGTGTTAGATTCTGCGAGTGTATACAACGTGAGCAAGCCAGTTTTGCTCATGCGGAAGCTAAGGTTGATCTTGACGAGCCTAGCATGTACAGACATGGTCTCGGAACACGGATCACCGAAAGGTAAAGCATGAGTCATATAGTAGATATTATGAACATGTTGATTGTTCGCCATTGAAGCTACATCAACTCTCGTGATGATCGGTTTTGATGTGGTGGATTTGGTTCGTGTGATCACTAAAACAATGTGAGGGATATTGTTTTGAGTGGGAGTTCAACGGCAATATGATTAAAAGTTGAACACTATTTATCATAAATTAAATCAAAGTGAATTTGCATAGTTGTTATATTCATTGGCATCCGTTTACCACCTTGCGCTTAGTTTTAATTGAGATGATAGAACTATAGAATTCTGGTTAGTTACTTTACGAACTGGTATCGTATTGTTTTGAAGTGTTAATCTAAAGTTTAAAAGTCTTATTGCAAACTTTCAGTAAGTTCCGGTTACTCCATGAAGTTTAATAATTAGTATTAAATCAAGAGTGACAATTCCAAGTGTTAGTGTATGAGTATCATGTTTGTCTCCATGATTCTTGATATTCAAAGGATTGTCTTAATATCAAGGTTATCTAGGATCTGAAAGAGTTGTTTCAGAAATCATGATGTGTGGAAGATATTGTGATATCTGAAACAAAGTTTTGGTTGCAACATGATAGAGTATAATATGGCAAAAGTCATGTTCTCGTATTTGATGAGAATTTGCAAAAGGTTGAAGACACTAGTTGCCCTAATCCTCCAAAATGTTTTTGAGAGCAACATTATACTCGCAGTTCACCGTTATAAGCTAAAAGTAGCTTGATCATGGATAATTCCATGATAAGGGTGAATATTTGATGTAGGTAAAGTGTTTACTACACCAATAGATTACTAAAGAAAGGAATTTGAAACAACACCAAACATTTGATGATGGTGATCTACTTCAAAGTGCAAGTCCAAAGACATTGGTATTTAATCATACACGCTTTGGACTATGTGTCATATGTATGACTCCACTGTTGATGTTGATAGATTCTTTCAAACAGAAAATAAATACTGAAAGAGAATCTCATAAATATATGGCAGAAAAGAAAAGACTAGAATTGTTCAGTTTAAGTATATAGATGATATACATGTTATGGCTATATTCTTTGCTTATTAAACAATGTGGTTCTTAAGTATTTGATACTGAATTTGTTGGTGTGAATCGTCATACGAAACAACACAATTCATGAACTACAATGGCCTAAGTAACTAGCAAAAGAATATGTGATGATGTTCATCGAGAACAAATAAAGGGTTATTGTGTTGCTCGTTAAACATCAAAGCTTGCCTTCAAGATTTGTTTTATCAGGTATTATGAGAATAAAAAGGGTTGTTCAAATAATTGCCGTAATCCATAAAAGATGGATGATTCACAAATCTCGTTGGAGAAATCACATCCATAAAAGTAGTGCTAAAAATGTCGAAAGACAAATTGATTGAAAGATCACTTAGGAAGTGACATCGTCGTTTAAATTATATTGGAAAGAAAACATGAAGAAACTCCATGTGGATGGAATTTTGGAGTCTTTTTATTTTTGATCACATGACGCTTGTGAAACTTTCCTAGAGATAATTAAAACTTCGTTCATAGGCCAAAAGGGAACGAATGACTAGCTTATTGGAACTTGTACATATTGTTGTATGAAATCCATTATATGTAGTCAAGAGCGATGGATTTCAACTTCATATGCTTTCTCCGAAAATTTAAGTGAATATATGAATATTTACTTAATAAGGATGAAGTATGAAACATTTGAAAAAGTTCAAAGTCTTTCAAGATGAAGTGCAAAATCATTGTAATAAGAATATAAATAGTTTATGATAAAGATCATAAAGGAAGATATTTGAGTTACAAGTTTAGCATAATACCTAAGATTTAAGGAATCGTTCTGTGGATTTGCATTTCCCGAAACACCATAAGAGTATGGAGCGTTCGAGATATGTAATTAAAACCTTGTTTGACATGGTAAGATCAAAGGTGTAATTCATAAAACTTCCATTATATTTTAAAGATTAAAAGCTTTAGAGACTACCATTTTCCACTGAAAAGAGCTCCATCATAATCCGCTGAAATGACACCATATAAAGTTATGGTTTGGGATAAAACCCAAGTAGTCCTTTCTTAAACATTTGTATGCTATGCATAAGAAAGATGTTTGCAACCAAAGTCGGATGAAACTGTCTTTGTATTACTGTTAAGTATTCCTCCATAAACACCGGAGACAAAAGTATTTGTCGCTTAGAACGTCAAGTTTCTTTGAGAAGGAATTTTTCGTGAAAAGATAAGTGGGAGGACAATAGAACTTTGATAAGGTTAAAGGAACCTTAGCTATATGTGCAAAGTTGCGCAGCGCCAAAAAGTGTTCCGGAGGCAGCAACAATGCTCATGGCTCACGTACCTCAAAGGTTGCGGTCACGGAGGTCTAAGTTTCTATTGAACCAAGTAGGTCGAGTAAACAATCAAATACCAAGATTTGAGGGTTGAATCATTATTTGAGAATAATGAACGGACTACATGCAAAGAAGCGACGATGGGCCCTGACTCCGTCAAATGGCTTGAAGCCATAAAATCCGTGATAGTTCCATACACGAGAAATCAAGTTTTGAACTTGAAGGACCCTCGAGAAAGGTGTAAGACCTTACAGTAGTGTTTGGATCTATAAAGAAGTAGACATGGATGTTTCACATCTATGAAATAGTCGACATGTTGGGAAAGAGTTCACAAAATGTTCAAAGGTTGACTATGACAAGATTTGATCTTTCATAGCGATATTTAGTCTAGACGGATTAATGTAGCAACCACTACATATAATTTTGTTATGTGGTAGTTGAATAAACAAAACAAGTTCTTCTAATAGAAGGGTTACCTAGGACGTGTGCATGACACGGTCCAAAGGGTTTTGTTAATTCAAAGGATGCTAAATGCATATGCAAACTTCAATGGTTGAAGTAAGCATAGCGGAGTTGGATTCTTCACTATGATGAAACTGTTAAAAGAGTTTAATTTCATCGGAGACAATGAAGATGCTTGCATTTGCAAGAAATTAAGTGGGAGCGCTAAGACATATTTCTAATACATTATGTGGAGGACATATTGTTGATTAGAAATGATGTATCTTTTATTAACACATATTAAGAATTTCATCCTGATGAAAGACTTAGGCAAAACCCAAATATTTGGCATCAATAGACGCTAATATGGTTGTGCCGAAAGTACATAGATGATGTATTGAATGAGTTCAATATAGAAACCACAAGAAAGGTTCTTGTCACACAGAAAGGATTGAATGAGTTCAATATTGATGATATATTCAAGTGTATTGACACTTGGTAAGTGAAACAAAGATTCAAGTATAGATTGATACTTGATGTATGAAATCACAAAGAGTATTTATATCAATCATACTGTGATATGTACAAATCCAGATATGTCCTATGCTCTAAATGTTATGAGCATATACCAGAATGATTCATAAGATGATCATTGGACGATAGTAAGGATATTCTTATGATCTTTTGGAAGAACTAAGAGTATATTATTTGTAGAAGTGACAAATAGATGGTTAGTTCATTGTAAAAGTACTACATTGATACTAGTTTTGTCACAGAGTACAAATTAAGTTTATCTCAATCTAAACTAAGGGTGGCACAATATAATGGAAAGTAAGTTCCATAATGGATTTGGATGAGTTCCAAAGTTAAGACATTGTGACAGATACTACAACAAAAGGCTAAGTATATGACTGCTATAATAGCAGCTAAAGAGGGCATTTGTGTCAAGTAGTTTGTTGTCAAACTAGGTGTAGTTCACAGCGGGATAATACTATGAAGATATATTGTACGACAATATTATCAACATGTTTTAACCCCAAAGAACTAAAGGTCTCACCGAAGGACCAAAATTATACAAAGCCATCTCATTAGAGAATGAGTGATGCGTAGAGACGCAAAGACATGCAATTACAAACGGACCTGGAAGTGTCAGATCCGGAGATCAGTTGACCACTAGCAATCGTGTACATACAACACCAGAAAGCCATAGGTGTTGAATACACAAAGGTTTGAAACTAGATTATTGACTCTAGTGCAAGTGGGAGACTGTTGGAGATATGCCCAAGAGGCAATAATAAAGTGGTTATTATCATATCTTCATACTTATGATAAATGTTTACATACCATGCTATAATTGTATTAACCGGAAACATTAATACTTGTGTGATTTGTAAACATAAAAGAGTCCCTAGTAAAGCCTCTTGTTAAACTAGCTTGTTGGTTGATATATGATCATGGTTTCCTGATCATGAACATAGAGATGTTATTAACAACAGGGTCATATCATTAGGAGAATGATGTGATGGACATACTCCTATAGTTAAGCGTAGCATAAAGATCAAGTCATTTAATATAGTTCATTTGCTATAAGCTTTCTGATACATAGTAACCTAATTCCTTCGACCATGAGATCATGCATATCACCTTTACCGAAAGGATGCTTTGATGACATCAAACACCACACTGTAACAGGGTGGCTATAAAGGTGGCATTGAGTGTTCGGAAAGTATGGATTGAGACACATGGATCAAGAGTGGGATTTGTCCATCCATATGACGGATAGATATACTCTGGGCCCTCTCGGTGGAATGTCATCCAATTAGCTTGCAAGCATGTGACTGGCTCACAAGGGATCACATACCACGGGAACGAGAAAAGAGTACTTATCGGTAACGAGGTTGAACTAGGTATGCAGAGATACCGACGATCATAACCTCGGATAAGTAAACTATCGTGAGACAAAGGGAAATTGGTATCGTATGTAAGTGGTTCATTCGATCGAAGTAATCATAGAAATATGTGGGAGCCATATGAATTTCCAGATTCCTCTATTGGTTATTGATCGGAGAAGTGTCTCGATCATGTCCGCATAATTCACGAACCGTAGGGAGACACACTTAAGGATTCGATGTTGTTGAGTAGTTATGGAATGATGAGTAAGAGACCGAATGTTGTTCGGAGTCTCGGATGGGATCCGGAATATCACGAGGAGATCCGGAATGGTCCGGAGAATAAGATTCATATAAGGAAAGTCCTGTTTCGGGGTTGGAGAATGGTTCCGGTGTTTTCATCGGGAATGTTCTAGAAGGTTCCGGAATGTCCGGCACTCCGGAGGGGAAGGGTACATGAATGTGTCATTGCAAGTTGGAATGATTGCATCATGTACTAGGTGTCATCGCTGTACAAAATAAAGGGTTTAATCAAATCCTAGTTTGAAAAATCAAACGACAATTTGAAAAGTCAAACGGCTATTTTGGAAAGTGGAGAAGAAGTGGGAAACCGAGTTGGGGAGGAGTTCCTCCTCCACCGTTGGCCCACTAGGGATCCGAGTTGGGGAGGGACTCCCTCCCCTTGGACGGCGCCTCCCTCCACCTATAAAAGGAGGGGCAGGGCTCCCCTCCTAGACACACAAGTTGCCTCCCTCTAAACCTAAACCCTAGCCACAGCCTAGGGATTTCTCCCAAGCCGCCGAGTTAGAGCTTCTAATTGCCCTAGCCGCTGGTTTAGCCCCTTCTAATTGGTGTGTCTAAACCCTAGATCACCAAGGCTCTCTCATAGTCCACCATACTCGCTCCGGCTTAAGGCGAAGCCCTGCGAGATCTCCCCTCTACTTCCGGTACCACGCCGTCGTGCTGCCGGAATCGCGAGGAGAGTGCTACAACCTCCGCTGCCTGCTGGAACAAGGGAGAGGAAGGTCTTCGTCGAGTACCGAACGTGTGACCGACTGCGGAAGCGCTGCCGGAACACAGCGCCGGAAGGATCGTCTACGCGATCTTGAGATCGGCAAGAGTACGACTACATCACCCACGAGAATCTGCTCTCGTTAACCGCTTTGGAATCTTCGAGGGTGAGTTCCCCTATCGACTCGTTGCTACAATCTAGTAGATAGATCTTGGCTTGTTTGTTTGCATGCGGTAGAAATTTTTTGTTTTCCATGCTACGAACCCCTACATATACCAGCAAGCAACCATCATCAAGGCTGGTCGATGCTCTATATTGCATGTTAACCCTCCAGGTTTGTCCGAGCATAGAAGCTCCTCAAGGATCATGGACCCGGATTGATCCATTAGTAGTGTCGTGTTGACAAAGTCAATTAGGCCTAAGCCTCTCCAAATATCTTGGGCTCTTGGACACCCGAACAACATGTGTTTTAGATCCTCCGTATTGATCGAACATACTGGACAATTGACAGTTGAACCGATATGTCTGTTTGCTAAGACACAAAAGCATGGTATGATCCCATGTAGAGCTTTCCAAGTGAAAATCTGATTTTTTTTCTTGCCACCATAGTTTGCCAAATCTTTTTCCACACCATATGTGGTGCCGAGCTATCTGATCCATCTGATCTCTCAGCTCTTCTTCTATACTCAATTCTCCACTCAATGTGATAAGCTGATTTCACTGAGAAGCACCCCGATTTACTAGGGTGCCAAGCTATAAAATCATTTTGCTCATGATCCGACAACGGAATCTGTAGGATACGATCCACATCCACATCCCAAAAATTCTCTCTCAACAAATCCTCATCCCAATTACCAGTAATGGGATTGATTAGCTCCTCCACTCTCGATAGGACACATTGTCCTCTTGGTGATGCCACCATCCGAGTGGGGTTTGAGGGAACCCAATGATCCGACCAAATATTAATTGTGGATCCATTGCCTGGCCTCCAAATGCAACCCCTCTTGAAAGTTTTTAAACCTGAAAAAATGCTTTGCCAAGTAAAAGACGACCCTTTCTTCAACACTGCATTGATCAGATCGCCATCTGGATAGTACTTCGCTCTTAAAACTTGTGCACAAAGAGAATCGGGTTCACTTAGCAATCTTCAACATTGTTTTGCAAGCATAGCTTGATTGAAACAGTGCAAATCCCGAAATCCCATCCCTCCTTATTGTTTCGGAATACTCATTTTCCACCAAGCCATCCAATGCATCTTTCTTTGTGTTGTGGTGCCTCCCCACCAGAATTTTGCAATGGCATTGCATATGACTTTACATATCTGTTTTGGTAACTTGAACACTGACATCGCATAGGCTGGGATAGCCTGTGCAATAGCTTTCAACAGAATCTCTTTCCCACCAATGGACAAGAGCTTCTCATTCCACCCATTGATCCTCTGACAGATCCTCTCTACCAGATGTTGGAAACAGTCGCTTCGGTCAAGTCCAACCAACGAAGGTAATCCCAGATATTTTTTACTCAGAGATTCAACAAGAATATTTAAATGGACACATATTTCTTGTCTGACCAAAACATCTTTATTCGGACTAAAAAAGATGCTAGATTTAGAATCACTTACTAGCTGTCCCGAGCTTGCACAATACATATCTAGGGCATTACGGAGTGAGGCAGCGTTGGTCATATCAGCCGACATCAAGATCAAAGAATCATCAGCAAAGAAAAGGTGTGATACTGACGATGCCCCGCGACACACTTTGATCCCTTGAATACCACCATTCAACTCCTCATACTCTAGAAGACTTGATAAACCCTCAGCACATATCAAAAACAGGTATGGCGAGAGGGGATCCCCCTGCCTTATCCCTCTCATCGGGGTAAAAGTTTCTGTCTCATCCGAGTTAAACCACACTCTATAGTTCACCGATGTGACACAGGCCATAATCATATTAACCCATACCTGATCAAAACCAAGCTTCACCATCATGTCTCGCAGAAAACTCCACTCAACACGATCGTAAGCCTTGTGCATATCTAGTTTAACTGCACACATCCCTCTTTTTCCTTGCCTCTTATTCTTTATCGCGTGAAAGGATTCATACGCAACGAGAACATTATCAGTAATCAATCGACCTGGGACAAATGCACTTTGGGTTTTTGCAATTATCTCAGGTAGAATCACTTCCAGTCTCTTCGAAAGTACCTTTGAAATTACCTTATACACCACGTTGCATAGGCTTATTGGACGAAACTGTGTTATTACCTCCGGATTAGCAACCTTCGGTATCAATACAATAGTTGTCTCGTTCCAACCATCTGGTATGACACCAGTATTTAAAGCATTCAGTACTTCATACTTCATTTGTAACCTCCTCTCCGACAACGGACCATCTGTTCCCGGTGCTTTATAATCACCAATACTAAACATGGCCGATCTAACCTCTTCGGCCGTGTAGGGTTTTAGGAGCCACAAAAATGTTCTTTTGTCTTTGTGTACAAACATAGAATGGCCAGATGTACACACAAAATATTCATTCAGATTTTTTTTTACTTTCAAAATATATTTTTATGCGTTTTTCATAATGGGTGCATCTACACTTGTGAAGCCAAACACCACCTCGGTCCATTCTTATATTTCAAATTGTTACAGGAGTAGTGGAAGTCAAGAAGACCCGATCCAGTGGATCCAAGTAGGCAGGTACTCATCTCACGCTCGGTACAAACTCGGGTGAAGCTGGGTTACGCCTGGATCTAGGCTTGGTAAAAAAAAGCACGATAACATGCAAATTTACCGTGAGCTGTAATCAGGTCAACGCCCAAACCACCTTAAATCATTGATGCCATCATAACATGTCATCAGGTCAAAGCTTCTGCCCCTCAAAAAAATAGAAAGGTCAAAGAGTGTTTAGCACCGCCTATTGATACTTCGGAGTCCAGCTGCGAATGATTCCTTTCCAGACCATACATGCGCATGTGTAAACCCTTCACGACGTGAAGGGCCACATAGCACTTCATCAAGTGGTACAATGTTCCAATTGGAACTTGTTCCATTAGACGCCACTACAAGAGAACTTTACTTTTTTTTCTCTCAGTCAAAGACCACAGTATTCAAACAACAGCGACACTTTTATTTACATTGGAACACCATCTAAGTAAAACTGAAACATCTACCGGGCACAAAAAGAAGCCAAAAGCCAGATGGCATACTTACAGACTTATAGAACATAACTGGGACCAGAAAACGCTCAGCAGCTATCTTTCCTTCCTTTTGGTTAGACAAGATATATTTTCCCATGTTTGCTAAACTTTTCTGAGGTTGCGCAGATCTCAATCAGCTTAAAGTTGTGATCGAGCCCATGTGCATGACATCTCACAGCCCACATGTACAGATTTGTAATGTTCAGACTAGTTAGTGAAGTTTAAACATCATATACAGCCATGCGCTCGTCAATGGGGTTACGGCAGATTGGACATCTTTTGCACTTGTCCGAACAAGACCTGAACAGCAAAGGAAAGTTTGTAGTTTCTAATCAACAACTGACTGAAAAGTCCACTTGCAAAGATTGAACAGAGTTAAAGAGGCGGTTGAATCATACTTGCATAAAGTTCTGTGCCGGCATGGAAGTAAGACCATGCATATTTCTCCCTCGTAGCAAATCCTACAAAGTACCTTCTCCTGAAACGATGAGAATTTGTTTGGCCTTGTCAACAGAGAGAATGACAAAATACCAGCCAGACAACTAATTTGAATGAAAAATGAGCCAGGACAAGTCAGAGAAAGTACATTTTGAAGCCTTTCATATTCCTGCTGAGTAGACTTGGTGATTTCAGACTGCTCTCCCAATGCTGCCTGTAGTCTCCAAACCTGAAAAGGAATAAGTAGGAAAGTTATTGCTTCTGCTCACAATCATATAAACTGAATCAATTGTGATGTGGTAAGTGATTGCCGATTGTAGAACAACAAAAGGGTTACCTCTTCTGCTAGATCCTTCTTGGGCATTTTCTTCACTACCTCAGGTGGGTAGCCTGAGAATGTGTTGTACCTTCAACAAAAGGTAAACAAACATGCAGCTTCAGAGATCATGTAAACATTAGAAGCAATGACAAATGCACAGCATATAGCGCAAATTAACACAATTTATATGAACTTGCATGAACAAGCTGAAATGAATCATAATATACCCATTAGATTCGGTATAAAACAATCGGGCCTGCTCTTCCTTGCTCCCTTCATCAATAGACCACCAACCAAGAAGCCTGAACAACATATATACAGATACTACCTTATTAGAAGTTAGTATGAAGCTGGAATATTATTAGAATGATCCATAGCACATCTCTACATAATCAAACAAGAAAATAGATAATTAAATAAATAAATAGAACAATCAATTAGTAGCTATCGGTTTTACCTTGAACCATGATGAAGAAAAGCAAAACAATCACGGACTTTTGATGATACTGTAAGGTAATTAGGACTAACAGGTCCATTGCGCAATAGCAGAACAACTTTCTCCACCAATCTTCCTAGCGAGAATAGGACACCAGCTCCTTGTAGAATAAATAGTGGGGAGAAAAGAGCAAATATCGGAATGTAGCGAGCACTAGGTGGTGTACCCTGAAAAAACAGAGAGAATTAAGCTACCAACAAGGTCATGAAGATCATTATGGATCCAATTCAGTTGCCAGGATTTTCTAGCTAGTCCAGTGTTTTTACTTTTTGTTTCGAAAGGAATTCAAGCAATGTGTTCTTTCGAAAGGAAGAGAAAAATATTATTTCACTGGCAATATTTTATCTGCCCGGTATCTAATACTACATCTGTTCCTAAATATAAGACATTTTGAGAACTCAAATTGGACTCCCAAGAATGGAGGGAGTAGTACATATGACCTGTTAATCTCAACCGTATTTCCAGTGTGATATATGAATTGAATGGCATGTACCTCTAACCGCATACAGAGCAAAACTTGGAAAACCACCAATGGTATTTTCATAAAATGACCTCCTATGTCTGGAAGGCCACAAATTCTCTCTTGCTCATGGTCTTCCAGTGATGGGAGGACAAGACCACTCTCCCAATCGCGATATCTAATCGACGTTGATGATGAGCTAGCCTCCCCATGAGTAGGAGGCCTATGAATCATGGGATTGAACCATCTTGTACAAACAAGAAAAGCAAAACACTCTGCGATCCTGTATAAACAAGTTGATACATTAGACTATTAGACACCCCAGCTGTTAAATAAGAATGTTACCAAGATCAGTCTCACCCATAATTTATAAATAAATCCCACCATCCCAAAGCACCAACATCACCTGCCATATCCAAAATAGGCCACTATTAAAACATAATATCATGCATGGTAAGGAGGCCAAGAAAAAAGTGTTTAATTAGATAATGTTTTCAAAGATCTGATGGGATGTAACCCCAAGAAGAATCTCATTTTATAAGACGTAACAATTGGAAGGCAAGTCGGGATGTTTACCAGACAACTTGAGAAGTGTGAAGGTTGTAGCAGCTATAAGAAACACCATAGAGATTGCGACCCAAAAATGCTGGTTACAAAATCAAAGTCATCTATCTAATATAAGATAAATGTTACTCTACTGTAGGCAACAGAATAACGACTAGTATTTTTCACAATTTGTGCAGTCAAACTGTAAGAATTTGGACAGTGATATGCAACATCAGAACACATCACACATGTGAACATGGTATTCGTGAAGTTATCTTTTAAAATACTTCCAAATCGCTGTGTTTTATTAATTTGCACTAACATACTCCTCCAGGTCAAAAACTTGTCACTTGGCTATACACTAATACCACCATATTATATTCGGTGGAAAAGATCCATTTTTCAACATTCAACTGTCATCCAAGTTTGACTTTCAACCATAAACTCCAAACTGTCTAAAATATACGGTCAAGCTCTGGTAACATCTAAGAGCACAGGATTCCACCAATCTAGGAGGGCTTTGCCCTGATGTGGCACCCTATTTCGCAAGGGTTGGTATATCATTGCACATGCAAAGTGAGTCTCTTGCCCTGAAGTGGCAGCTGATTTGACATGGGTTCCTGACATCGCATATTGCGAACAGCACACCATTTTTATCACGAAACCAGAATAGCTGGCCTCACTTGCATGTTGGTCTCTCTCCTTCTCCTGACATGGCACACTGCGAACCACACACCATTTAAATCCAGAAACCAGAATAGCTGGCCCCCCATGTAGGTCTCTCTCCCTCTCTTCCAACCATCCTCTATTGTCATCATGTGGCCAACATAGGTAGGTGCCCTGAAGTACCGTCAGCAAGCTACTTGCGATCGCCGCAGAAACAGAGCTCATGCTGCTAGCAAGGTATCCTTCCCCAAATTTTGTGTCATCACTAGCCCAACACACGTCCAGCTTCCTCTCTCCCTCTCTGGTCGAGAGACGGTATACATGAAATCCAAAAAAAGGGTGTCGTGACTCTGGTTTAGATCCAAGAGATGGCAGCATCCATGGCTGGGACTGCTCCTCCCTATCCTGCTCAGTCTTTCTTCTACCACGTCCAAAGAATAACAGGAAAAGAGCGGTGCAGATGATAATTGATGTGGCCACTATCATTATTTTTATTTTGCTGATGTGTGCACTATTCTGCAGTTTAAGATTGAAAGTGATAGTTGAAGCCTTCGAGGTTGAAAAATGTAATCTCCAAGTTGGGTTTTAAAAATATATACAATAGAAATTGCAGGTTAAAAGTTGCGATTTGTAGGACAGTGCCAGTGTCCAAAATAACACGATTCTGCGAGCTAGAGGAATTGTGATTACCAGAAAAATAAAGTGGAATAATCTGTGTTTTGGGAACTGTCAAGGAAAAGGAGGTAGTATGTTGATATAAATTGTAGACTACAAGTAGAGTATCAAAGAGAATGAAATGATCCAACCATATATTTGGTGAAATAACAGTTAACTGATATGTTTGTACATTTCACTAGTTATTTCATGGTGAATTGATGCAAGATATATCAACAGTAGGATCAATATTTACTTGGGCTACATAGAATCATTCATAAATCTGTTCTAATGTGGAATAGGTCATATTGTTCTAATGTGGAATAGGTCATATAATACATTGTACCATATTGTTACATTGTAAAATTCTGACCAACTAAACAAAAAGGTAGCTATCTGTTGCATGGCTTCGAAGTCTATAATTAAAAGGCATTTGTATCTAGCCATAACTTTAGAATTAATTTCCTTGTGAATAGAAGGAGATGAAGTAAAAATTGTTCAATGAATAGAAGTTGAACTGTGAAGTTTAAGAAGGTTCCAATTGACAGATCCATTAATACGAGATAACTTACAGGAAGTGTCTCCCAGATAGCTTCGTCGCTCATGCTTTCTTCATCTCCTGGCATTAGAGCTTTACACATTCTGAAAAATGGACATCCCATAAAAAAACATATCGGTTGAGATACATACAAGCATAATTATTGTAGTAAAATAACAAACAGTACTTTTGTTGTTATTGTACAATTTCATCCAAGGGGATCTTTAATTAAAGTGGCTGAGAAGGAACTGAAACAGCAATAGTTTCAAAACTGGATGCTAACATTCCAAACGATTTATAACTTATATCTTAAGAAATAAATTCATAACTTCAGGGTGAATGCCAGCATTTGATTAATATGCATAGTAAAAAAGGAAATACAAAAATACATTTAGACCCTGTTTGGAACAAAGAAAAAGCGTAGGAATTTCGAAGAACAGGATTCCTATAGGAAAAATTCCTATGGTGTCATTTGAAACAAAGGAATAGGAATCTAAGAGTACTTCGAAATTCCTATGGAATGGGCTATTCCTTATGAATTGTAGAGGAAACTAACATGAGGTGTTACCTCATGCTTTCATCTCCTTGTATCTACAATTCCTGTGGTTCTGGTTCCTGTAGGAAATCAGGAGACATGACACCTCAATTCCTGTACTTTTCCTATTACTGCGTTTTGAGTTCATGCGTTCCAAACAGGGACTTATATTTCAATGGAGCTAGATACTATGATACAATTATATTGCAATGGAGCTTTAGGGCTGTACAGCTCTTAATGCTTCTTAGTGAAACAGAGTTGTATTTCCAATAAATATGCACCTATGTAATCTACACCCACCAAAAATAAACGATTTAGATCTCTTTTTTCTTTAATTAATGTGAGAAATTTAAGTCTCTTTGAGTAAACATGGAAGCTATCCGACAGTTTTAAGAAAATGCAATACATGAGTGATTTCCACATGCTTTAAGACAACAATGAAAGGAGGTGACATTCCCGTCGACAGCAAGGCTCCTGTGGTGACTTCATCAATTTCAAGACCAGCCAGCTCAGTCTTTTGGAGGTGCTCATAGGGGTAGGTGTGCGTGCTAGCGTTCATAAGGGTGACTGTATGTACATTTTTTGTGAGCATCTATGACTGTGCTGTGTTTCTCAAAAAAAAAACAATGAAAGGGAATCACCCAATTTTATCAGTCCACACCCAAAGTTCTCCAAGTTAGAAGTTATAATTTTGCAGCCAACAGAACTGTGATTACAAGATAGAACTGAACTCTAAATGAGAATCTGTGCAGTTGTCATCAGTCAATGCTTAGAACTGAAATACAAACTATTGGATACTCTTTCTACCACACTAATTTGGGGAAGGGGTGAACTATTTACTTACGGACTTTTTCCGTATTCATATAATGGACGAAGAGGACCTCGAGCACAGAGAAGTAAGAAAAGTGAACTGATGATTAGACTTTCTTCATAGTATTGTTCTAAATTGTTGGTACCATTAAGGGCTTGACCAATTACTACGATAGTTGTTAGCTAAAGCAACAATAAGCAATGAGGTTGAGTGCAAATCGACTCATGGGTGCGTCCACAATTATTTCCAAAAATGCACTTTCTTGCATTTAAAATTTGCGGAGAAAATCATAGATATAGAACACACTATGACATGTACACTTAACAAATATGTAAAAATATGACTATTAGAAAATTATACCCAAAAATGTACATATGTAGTTGCTACATCGAAAATTTCCTTGCCTTATTTGTGAGGTACATAATTAGCCATATTTTTGCACAAAGAATTGCCAATGCACATGTTGTACAGCTTTGTATACTTTCTC
The DNA here is from genome assembly GCA_916181665.1 of Avena sativa. Classification (NCBI taxonomy): domain Eukaryota; kingdom Viridiplantae; phylum Streptophyta; class Magnoliopsida; order Poales; family Poaceae; genus Avena; species Avena sativa. The sequence continues at coordinate 297,138,399 of OV702296.1, forward strand.
ACAATTTATTGGTATGTGCAAAGTCTATAGTAATATACTGCAAGTGTGCCCATGTGTACGAAATCATTCCTAGTGAAGTTGACCTAGTATGAATGGTTATTGTGAGAGTTGGGGTTACAAGAAAATGAATCTAGCTGCTTCTCATGGGTGCACCACATTAAAAAAGAACATGTACAGGGTATTTCTCTAGGTTTCCAGATATAGTCTGGGCAGTAGAAAGTTACAAGATATGTTTATAGCATGAGTGAATAATGAGCAGGAAGCACAAATGCATATCATGACAGCTTTTACTTTAGCTGGTTACCTAATCAGGAGAAGGATCAACAATCTAAGGGGATAATTAAACCAAAACTTTTTACAGATAATGTCCACAGTACTACATCTCTATATCCACTTAAATTCATGCCCACATTACTGCATCTACATATATGGAAAAAATGGAAATACGGTACTACTAGACAAAAAAAAGGAGAAATATATCTTACCTAAAATTGTCAATGAGAATAATCACTTCAAAAGTCAGCAGAGGAAGGAACACGATCTTCATATCAACAGCTGGATGATTTCTAACTGGGCAAAAACAAGAGTAAAGAAAAGGTGGGGTCATGGAATAGAGTAGAGCTCACAATAATACCAAAACGTAAGGCATGATTTGACAAAACTTGATTCATCTAGTGATTTCAGAACATACCGCTTAAGCTTTCAAGATGTATGCAAAGAAGCAGCTCGAACGCAATTAGCAATGGCGCTGCAACAACAGAATGACAAGGAGCCCACTGCATGCAGGGCATACGCTTATCAGATACAGTGCATTGTAAACGAATAGCACTTTGCATACATACAAAGACGCAGGAACCCAAGCTTGGCAAAATGAGTAGTGTATTCTTACATGACGCCCATGAGGCAATGAAGGGGCCGGCATTGAAAACCTTCCACGGGCGGTGATGCCATGAAACAGCCATAGCGGGATGAATATGATCCTGGGTGATAGAAGTAATGAACATTTAGTATTATTAGGTTTGTCACCGCACACACAAACCAGAGTGTACAGTACAGTTGTGTTGCATTGATTCTTCAATTATACTGATAACAGATCTAAGCTTTCCCAAAACACATGACCACTGTGAACAAGATGATCTTAAAAGTTACAAAATCCAGCAGGAAAGATATGACAGGACAATCAGAAGCCGATACACCGGCTGCGGCACGGCCTAACGAACAACATCGAAATCATTAATGACTTGTCTCATTCAAGTCCCCCTAATCATTCACAAGTCATAGGCGCCTCAGAGCAGACCAGTCCACCGCACGAATCGAACTGACGGGAAAAGCCGTCCACCAATCGCAGCACAGGCATCGCCTCGAATCTGTAGATTGCATCTGCATCCCAGTGAAACAGGGTAGCACGCAAATCCCCAGAGTCCACATCAACCAGCAGTCGCATCCCAATCCCACCCCAGACATCGAGGAGACGAGACCCGAACCAGATCGAGACGCGGCGAGGTCTCGGGGGGGAGGGCTAGCTAGGGTTTACGGGGACGTACCACCAGGAGTAGTCGCTGCGGCCGTCGACCCTGAGCGCGAGGAGGAGCGTGAAGCAGAAGAGCGCGGCGTGCGCCGCCGCCGCCTGCGCCGTCTTCCCGACCCCCGCCCACGTCTGCGCGCGCCGCCGCTGCATCTCCGACAGCAGCTCCTCCCACTCCCAGGGCAAAATCAAAATCCTCCTCTCTGCTCCTTCCCTCGGTCTTCTACCTTCCTCTCGGGGGGAGTAATGGTGGGGGTGGATAAAGCGGCGGGGGGGAGCAGGGAGGAGGGTTTCTCCGGTTCTTTACTCGACTGTGATGATGATTACGGAGGGAGCAGTAGGAGGAGTACGAGATCCTCTTCCTCTGTCCTTGTGTCTCTGCCTCCGCTGTTTTCTGAGCAAAAATTCCGGTGTGCTGACGATGGAATGTTTAATCGGGGCCACGGATTGGGTTTGGCTTTGGCCAGGTCGGCTCGGATCAGATGGATAGGGGAGGAGAAGGGAGGAAGTGCGTGCGCGTCCGTCTCTTGGCTGGCTCGGGGCAGCCGACGAGGTAGATATCGTTTTTTTATTAGGCTGAAAATGCTGGATATTTTCTTCCGGCCGGTCCTCAGTTTTGTCGACGCTCTCCGCCATTCCTGCGTTTTTTTATTTCCTTTTTTTAATTCAGGTCTCGCTCCACCGGTTTGGTGGCTCCGCCCGCCCGCGCGTCGCTTGCACGGCACGCACCGTCACGCTCCACCGTCACGCACAACAGCGCCCATGACGATCCATTCCAAGGGAAATAATCATCACTGTATCAGTAGCCGTGCCCGTGCGCCGGCGGCCGGTGCCGGTACTCGAGCGACGACGACCCGACGAGGTGGTGCGGGTGATTGGATTGGATCATTGGATGGGTGGCGTGGGTTTGGCGCATTCCGCGACGGCGGGTGATGGCTACGGGTCCGTGTACGTTCCGCCCGGGGTTTTCCAACGACCCGAGCAATCATGCGCGTCTGGCTGAGCACGGGCGCAGCCAGCTGTTGTCGATCAGGAGGGGACTCATCGTAGCTAACCATCGGAAAAGGCGTGCCGCAGATTAGGAAATTTTGAGAGCAGATTTAGTAGTATGCTCCTGGTTCTTGATTGCTACGATCGTGACATGCATCGCGTCGGGTCGACGCTGTCTTACTTTTCGTTTGCATACTTGTGCCGCAAGGAGTATTGTCACTACTTGTGCCGCAAGGAGTATTGTCACCGTCTGGTACTAGTCTCCGTTACGTTCCCGTAAGTATGCACGCTACAATTACAACACGGGTGTCAAACTGTCAAGCTGCAATTTTCATTTTGGCTTTTCTATGGTAATTTTGGTCTCAAAGTTTGCCCTAGGAAATCGAAAATGAGTTAGGCGGGATCCAGCTTCTGACACCCTAGTAGTTTGAGCATCTTGGAGCGTTGGACATGATACTATGTAAGATGTTCAGGCTCGAACAGGAACATGATACTATGTAAGATGTTCATTGTTCTCGTCAAGTAAATACATTATTACTTTATTAGGCATAGTTTTACAAGAACGATAATTAATGAATTCCAGATACTCTATGGCAGTGGCGTGGGAATCTAACCTGGAACTTATGGAGACAGCGACAGCAGGCCAACATCATCAATAAGCTTATCTGCATACAAGAGCTTTCGTCGGTTACTTAAGCAGCCGCTGCACTGTTTTGTTACTAATAACTTGACCCAATCTTCAGTCATCCATGATACTAGTACTAGGCTAAAACATTGCATAATCATTTTATAGTTCCGAGGAGATGTGCTAATTAGATGATGAATACAGCTCTTTTGTGGTGCCTTTTACGTAAGAACATACCTGCCATGTATTCTTTTTTTTCCTTGATATCCTTTTCACACCGAGAATTAATTAATGATGTAATATAAAAAAAATATCTCACTTGTACCTACATTGAAAACCAAATGGCCATTTTATAGAGATAAAGATAGTGAAACGCAACCGTCATGCCACTTGTTTAATGATCGTTCTCAACATGTTTATTTTTTAGCTGTCGTTTAACATAACTTCGTCTTTGTACATATAATGTTCATAAACTGAGAGAGAAATGAAAGGAGATCTGGCAAACTCATGCCAACTCTAGCGAACTCTGGCGGGCTCCGCAGGGAGCTCCAATGAGCGGTGATGGGTGAATGGTGTCTGGCGGTGGCGTGGGAGAAATTTTCTCTCTTAAAATAGACTTTCGTTCCGTTCTATAAAAAAAGTCACACAAAACTGCTACAAAGTTATGAGGAAATCCTCTTACAAAGCTGATCAAAGATAAACAAAAATAACAAGAGTAGCCACATCTCGAAGAAGCACCCTAGGATACTAACTAGAGGTGACACCATGTCTCCTTGTGAAACCACCGAACATCATCGCACTGTACCCGCCAAGTTGTCGTAGGAGAGGGTTGCCTTCCCTCTCGCTCTGGGACATGGAGCGTTGATCCCGCCAGCGTACAACGAGGACAGAGAGTGGTGATAACTAGGTCACGTGTATAAGATAAGAGATCACCGAGACCGCCCCATGCTAGTGCCAAAATGTCTTGAGACAGGATCCGAACTTATCCACCGATGACAACAGAATGACAGCGAGGGTACTAGACCTCCATGGCAACGCCCCCAAGAGGGTAACGATGTAATGCTTCGCCATCATCGAGACTGAGACGGTCATGGGTTCTCACCTGAAGCCCTAAAACATGGGGAAGGTAACCACAACGACGCCCCCCAATGTTGGGGATATGCTATATGGGTATCCTCATAGCATGTCTCTTATCCGAATAACCCGGGTGGCCCATAGTCGGTAGCATGGCATATGGCCTGCTGGGCGGCCCAGTTAGATGGATCCAGAAGGGAGGCCCATGCCGGATAAAGGAAGGCTACGGTGGAGTCACCAGCGTACCCGGAGCCTTGGAGTGCAAGTTACACAAGACTAGTGATAGACGGTGTAGGACTCTGTAACCTGTTCGGCTAGGACTTTTCCCTGTAACCCTAGGATCTAGCGACTATATAAGTCGAGCCTATGGGATCCTTTAGGGCACAACTTAGTATCGATTCATACAACCTCGCGCAGCGAACCTATCTCTGTAACTCGGCGTATTGCCCTTATAGTGATTTATAGCAGGAGTAGGATTCCGCCACTGTTGTGGGATCTGAACCTGGGTAAGCTGCGTTACCTCGTACCCGTCAACCGTCCTCCTTACCCCACGTATCTAAACACGCACTGTGAGGACCCCTCCATGGCGTACTCGTCGGCAATACCACGACAGTTGGCGCCCACCGTGGGGCAAGAGGCGCTTCAGGCTCTTCAGCGGGTGAGGACCAAGATCTTCGCGGGAATCGGCAAAACCGTAGCCATCGGCCGTGTTCTCTTCTCCGGCAACATTCTGATCGTCCCCCCTGATGAGTTATGGATCCCGGTGAATACGAACCCTACGCGGTGTTCGATCGTTCCTATCAGAGACATCCACCTCTTCATCGGCGAAACCGACCCGGGCACTAGTTCCCTGGGAGTCGGAGGAGCATCAAGACCCGCATGGATCGCCTACGGGCAGGATACGTTCGCGGAAGGATTGATGTCGGATCTCTCTTCGGAGTTTGCCGACAAAGATCGGAAAGCATCAAGACCCGCACGGACCGCCTACGGGCAGGATACGTTCGCGGAAGGATTGATGTCGGACCTCTCCTTGGAGTTTGCCGGCAAAGATCAGAAAAATTCAAGGCCCACCCAAACCGCCCCTGTGCAGGATATAAAGGTAGAAGATCACTGCAAATCTGTCGGCTTCGTCCGCGCGTCTGGACAACAGAGATCCAAGTTCGTCGGCGTGGTTACCATCTTCGATCTGGCGCGATGCGTGCAGAGAGAAGGTGAAAACCCCCGCGACTATCTAGCCAGATGGCTCCGTATACGAGCCGATCTGGCCAACTACCCCGATGATAACGCTTTGTATCACTTCGTGGAAGGACTGGACCGCGGCACACTTCTCCGACATTCTTTAAGACGGCAGCAGGCAACAGGACGCCTTACCCTCGAAGAGATGGTGAGCACCGTCAACAGCTACGCGGCAGCTGACGCGGTAGCCCAGATGGATCTTGCGCTCAGAGACGGAGAACCTCCGGTTCAGCAGCCGCCGCCACCGCCTCCCGCCGTCATCGTCGCAGCAGTACCACCACCTCCAGTCATCGTCGATGCCGTTGCACCTCCACCGCCCGTCATCGAGGAAGTCCTGGCACCCTCCGACTCTATCATTGCGCGCTTTATGCTGATTTCAGTGCAGATTCAGAGGAGATAGACTTCAATCCAGAAGAGCTAGACTCCGCTATGCAAGAGATGGAGGAGGAGTACTCGCGCGACGAGCAAGCTAACAACACCGTCATGTCTCGAGGGGTGTTCGTCACCATTGGGACAGCGATGGATGAAGATCAACCCGGGCAAGCTCCGCCTACGGCACTGGAAAAGGGGAAGGGGCCACTTATTGCTGCTAATGATGATCGCGCAAAGGTCATGCCTCCTCCGCCCAACCCAGTGCAGCAGCCGCAGGAACTCGGCACCGGCCCGAGCAACAACAACACCGCAAACTTGCCGCCTCTAGCATCCACGTCGGCAGCAGCCCATGTTACTCCAGCTGATAGAGTGATGTATGGCAATCTCCTCGTCGAGCCACTAACCGTTGCTCATATCCGGAACGTGACTCAGCTTGACGAGAAGCGCCAGCAGCTGCTGGAGGAGGCGCAAGCCATCGCAGAGCAAGGCACTAAACTAGATCGAGATCTGGTCAACGCGCAGAAGTCCATAGAGAAAGCTAGAGCAATGGAGGCCGAGTACAAGACTCTACTACAGTAGCAGAAGGCTAAGAAAGCTCGAGCTCGCGTCATCAACGATCCTGGAGTACGGCGCAACCTAGGATGGGCTCCCTCAAAGCCGGCACAGGCCAAGCCATACATTGATAGTGAAGGCAAGCAGGTGATGCCCACCCCACTCCTTAACCTCGCCGTCGCCAAGACCCTTCTGGAGCAGGATAGATCACCTGAGGCAGTAGAACAGGTCTATGACCTAGTGGCCAAGGCGGTAAAGCAGCAGGAAAAGTCCACCTCTCAGAGGCTTGAGTCTGACCCAGCGCTCTGCCGATCGAGCCAATACAAACCGCCAAGGGACAGATCTCCTCAGGATGTCGGATCACAGACAGGTTCATCAGAACAAAGACGGAGGGATGCACGCAACAGGATGGATGCTATCCCCATATCCTCCGACCACGGAGAAAAAGCCCAACCTCGCCGCCCATCGCCACCGCCCTGATCCCCCCGACGTCAGGAAAATTACAAGGATCACCATCATACGGATATGCCCCCACCAAAGCAGTGCGGCATCGTCATCCGCGACAATGCAGCACATACCCGTCATGATGAAGAGGGCCACCAAGGACACAAGAGCAGGTCACACCACGACCCTCCGCGTCTGACAACAACCGTGACAGGCGTGAGGCGTCGTTGGAGGGTAACAGCAAGAAGGCTAACCCACCGCCACCTCCGCCTCCGTCGCCGCCAAGCAGTCACCATGGCAGAAGAGGCCCGCGTCGTTCACGCAGCCCATCCCCTGTTGACAACAAGAAGAAGAACCTGGAGCCGTACGATGCATGTTCGCAGATCGATAAGATCCACGAGGCCCGGGAAGGACCATACCTGGGACCACGTTGTTTTGGACCTGCAATACGGTCCGCAACTTACCCCAAAGGTTTCCGGATTGACAAGACTATCAAGCCCTATGACGGCACCGCTAAGCCTGCCACATGGTTGCAGGACTACGGCAACGCGGTGGAGATTGCCGGAGGCAACCCCAACATCGCCATCAAGTACCTCCCGTTAATGTTGGCGGGCACGGCCCGTCAATGGATCGACGACTTGCCGGAAAGATCTATCTACAACTGGCTGGATATGCAAGAAGCATTCACCAAGAATTTTGAGGGTACATACAAGCATCCTTGCACTGTGGGCGATCTACAGCGGTGCGTGCAAGAAAAAGACGAGACATCTCGCGCCTATCTCTCCCGCTGGCTGGATATGAAGAATTCCTGCGCAGGAGTGCACGCTCAGACCGCCATGGCCGCCTTCATCGACGGGTTGGAAAGAGGCACGTTGCTCTGACATAAGCTAAAGCGCTTGCAGGACAATCATCAGCTTGACTTGAATCAGATGATTCAGTTAGCTAGTGAGTTCACAGCTGCTGACGACGATGCTCGTGGCTCTTTGCCGGCAACGGCCGTTCCAACTCAAGCTCGGAGGAACAGCAGTACAAAGCGGAAAACCACTCCAGAAGAAAAGCAATCTACCGACATGGTCGCTATGACTTTTGCAGGACAAGGAGAAGGCGGACAACGTGGCCGAGGAAGGGGAGCAGGCCACGGGCAGCAACGAGGAAGTGAAACCAACTCGGCGCCGCTCCGCGTTCCCCAAACCTACGAAGAGTACCGCGATATGCCGTGCCTCGTACACCTCGACGCCAACGGCAAGGCCACCCATACCAAACGACACTGCAAGTTCGTCAACGACCTCAAGGAAGACCCGGAGTCTGGATACAAGCAAAGTCGGAAGAACAGACCGCGAGGCAAGGGCAAGGGGAAGAAGAAGGAGGAGGAGTCCAAGGATTCAAGTGACATGGACGAGGACGTTGACCCCAAGCACGCCGCCAAGAGCGACGACAAGGGCAAGAACCCCTTCGCAAAGAAGGCCCCAGTCTACCACGCTTTCCTTGGCACCTCCACCGTCCGACAACAGAAGACCTCTCTGAGGATCCTGATGGCCACTCTCCCCCCAGTTCCCCAATACCTGCGCTGGTCAGAGGTTCCAATAACTTGGGACAAGACGGACCACCCAGACCTTGTGCCCACGGAGAACCAGTACGCCATGGTCATCAACCCATTGATTGACGGCGTGGAGTTCACCAAGTGCATGGTGGATAGTGGAAGCAGCATCAACATCATGTACCTGGATACACTGCAGAAGATGAACTTGACGGAGGCAAACCTAAGGCGGACCAACACCATTTTCCATGGCATAGTTCCTGGTCGGGAGGCTTGGTACCTTGGGTGCATTACGCTTCAGGTAGCCTTTGGCGATGTTAATAATTACCGCCAAGAGTGCATGACCTTTGAGGTGGTCCCCTTCAAGAGCGTGTATCACGTCATATTCGGCCGCGACATATTCCACACGTTCATGGCCAAGCCATGCTTCGTCTACAACAAACTCAAGATACCCGGACCAAACGGTGTCATCACCGTATCCGGAAGCTTTACCAAGGCAAGGGACTGCGAGATCAATGAAGCAGCCGTTGCAGAAGCTGTCCTCTACAGCGAAGAATTTAAGGAGATCCAGAGCAAGGTCAATGACTTAGAGATGCCCGCGTCGAAGAAGCAGATCTCCGACTCCGCTCCTGCGTTCAAGGCCGCCATCGAAACCAAGCCGGTGGAACTTGTGGTAGGCAATGCCTCCAAGACCGTCGCCATTGGGACGAACCTGGATCCCAAATAGGAAAGCGCGCTCGTCGAGTTCCTCCGTGAGAATAGGGACATCTTTGCCTGGCAATCTGCCGACATGAAAGGTGTACCTAGGGAACTTGCCGAGCATAACTTAAACATAGATCCAAAATGTAAACCAGTGAAACAACCTCTATGACGCTTCGGAGATGAGAAGAGACGCGCCATTGGCAAAGAGATAGCTAGTTTACTTAAGGCTGGGTTTATCCGAGAAGTCCTTCACACCCGATGGGTGGCCAATCCTGTACTTGTCCCCAAAAAGGGAACCAATGAATTAAGAATGTGTGTTGATTACACCGGCTTGAACAAAGCATGTCCCAAAGATCCGTTTGCTTTGCCTCGCATTGACCAAGTCATTGACTCGACGGCTGGCTCAGAACTTTTGTGTTTTCTTGATGCATACTCAGGATACCACCAGATCAAGATGAGGAAGTCGGACCAATTGGCCACTTCGGTCACTACCCTATACGACACGTTTTGCTATGTCACGATGCCCTTTGGGCTGAAAAACGCAGGTGCTACCTACCAGCGGACAATGCAACGTTGCCTTCACGACCAAATTGGTCGGAACGTTCACGCCTATGTGGATGATATCGCGGTGATGTCTAAAAAATCAAACGACTTAATCTTCAACTTGAAAGAAACCTTTGACAATCTCCGGAAATACAACATGATGCTCAACCCTAAGAAGTGCGTCTTCGGGGTGCCAGCCGGCAAATTGTTGGGCTTCATCGTTTCCCAGCGCGGAATCGAGGTTAACCCGGAGAAAATCAAGGCCATCTTAAACATAAACCGTCCGACATGCCTAAAGGACATTCAACGACTAACAAGTTGTGTTGCAGCAGTTAGTCGGTTCGTCAGCCGACTTGGAGAGAAGGCTTTGTCGCTGTACAAGTTGCTGAAGAAGGCGGACAAATTCACGTGGACGGACGAGGCAGATGCAGCATTGAAGCAACTCAAGGAGATTCTTTCCTCAGCGCCCATCCTTGCAGCACCCGAGCCTGGTGAGCCCCTGTTAATTTACATGGCGGCAACCAACTGGGTTATCAGCATCGTCGTCGTGGTAGAGAAGAAGGAACCAGGCTATGAGTACGGAGTTCAACGACTAGTTTACTATGTGAGCGAAGTCTTGACGAAGTCCAAGCAGCGTTACCCGCACTACCAAAAGATAGCTTATGGAGTATTCCTCGCTTCTCGGAAGCTGAGGCATTACTTTCAGGAGCACCCAATCACAGTGGGGAGCAAGACCCCACTGTCCGACATTATCAATAACAGCGACGCTACAGGAAGGGTCGCGAAGTGGGGCATTGAACTTGCCGCCTTCGATATCACCTACAAGAGACGCGACGCTATCAAGTCACAAGCGTTGGCGGATTTTATTGCAGATTGGATGGAGATGTCAGATGCTACTCCATTGCTAGAACCAGAGTACTAGGTGATGCACTTTGACGGATCAAAGTTGCTCAATGGCTCAGGGGCTGGTGTATTGCTACAGTCACCAAAAGGATACAAGCTACACTACGTTCTGCAGATCCACTTCGAGGCTACAAATAACATGGCGGAGTATGAAGCACTCATTCATGGACTACGTGTAGCCAAGGATATTGGCATCAAGCGCATAGTTTGCTATGCAGATTCTGACTTGGTTGCCCAGCAGGTGGCTGGCACCTGGAATGCGCGGAACCCTATGATGGCGGCATATCGAGACGAAGTGGACGAGATAGCCAAGAGCTTCTTGGGCTACGAAGTCAAGTATGTACCTACGGAACAAAACGAGGCGGCTGATCTGCTCTCTAAACTTGGATCAGGTCGCAAGCGAATTCCGCCAGGAGTTTTCCTAGAGCATCTACGCACACCTTCCGTGAAGGGAGCCGGCATCGACAACCCGGATAGAGATGAGTCTTTCGTCAACATAGTGACAAAGATCCCTCCGGCTTGGACAAAACCGTTCATGGAGTATCTCGAGCACAGAACTTTGCCCGACGACAAAGTCGAAAGACGGCAAATAGTACGACGAGCAAAGGGTTATACCATAATCAATGGGCAACTCTACAAGAGGAGCACTACTGGTGTATACCTAAAGTGCGTTTCCCAGCTAGAAGGTATGGAAATCCTACACGAAATCCATCTCGGAGATTGCGGGCATCACGCCGCTCCTCGATCATTGGTCGCGAAAGCCTTCCGGCAAGGATTCTACTAGCTGACCGCGAAGGCGGACGCCGACAAGCTGGTTGAGACATGCACAGGATGCCAATATTATGCCCGACAACCACATGTTCCTGCTGAAGAATTGCGAACAATACCAATAACTTGGCCGTTTGCAGTCTGGGGGCTAGACATGGTGGGGCCATTACAGACGGCACCGTGTGGATTTACGCATCTTCTTGTAGCAGTTGACAAATTCACCAAATGGATAGAAGCTAAACCCATTAGAAAGCTTGATGGGGCAACTGCCCTCAGGTTTGTTCGGGATCTAGTGGTGATATTTGGTGTCCCACATAGCATCATCACCGACAACGGAAGCAACTTATCACTCAGAGAAGTGGAGGCCTATTGTTGGGACAAAGGCATCTGACTTGACCTTGCATCTGTGGCACACCCACAATCCAATGGTCAGGTTGAGCGAGCCAATGGATTAATTCTGCAGAGAATCAAGACACGTCTTGAGGCACCGCTACATAGAGCAGCTGGAGCCTGGGCGGAAGAATTGCCATCTGTGCTGTGGAGTTTATGAACTACACCCAACAGATCCACCGGCTACACCCCTTACTTCATGGTATATGGAGCAGAAGCCATCCTACCTTCCGACATCCTCCACGATGCACCAAGAGTTGCCGCCTACGACGAAGATGACGCTGAAGAATCCAGACGCCTAGATGTGGACCTTCTCGAGGAGGAGCGCGTTTTGGCATGCCAAAGATCCGCCATCTATCAGCAGAAGCTACGCAGCTACCATAGTCGCCACGTCCGGCATCGCTCGTTTAAAGAGGGGGATTTGGTGCTCCGACTTAAGCAGAAGAAGTCGCACAAATTATTCCCGCCATGGGAAGGACCGTTCATCATAAGCAAGGCGCTTCTCAATGGGTCTTACTACCTTGTTGACAATCATGAACTCAAGGATAGACCCAACGAGGATCATAAGCATAAGCGACGTGACCCGGATGATGACTACCCGGAGCTTGATCGGCCATGGAACATAGCACAATTACGTCCTTTCTACACTTAGCATTTTTTATCTAATTGTGTACCTCTTATATGATCAATGAAATAAATATCTTTGGTTCACTCATATTGCTGAGTCTTTTACCTCCTTTAGTGTTCATTTTTGGATCATGTAAAACCTTTATGCACAAGTCTTGCGATTGCACTTGTGAAAATTCCGCCTACGGGCGTTAGCTTAAGTTTTCTGGTCTACACGTTCTTTGTTGTTTTTATGTGGATTCTGGAGTAGTGACTTTTGGCACTTATTGTCGGCGATTTTGTGCTCAGGTTATTGACGGTGCCATTGGGCATCATCACCTAAGCGCATGGATCTGACAACGAGTCTTCGGACTCACGAAAAGTCAAGCATAAGAACCAGAGTAATGGATAAGCCAGAACTTGCTTAAAAAATATATACATACTGGGAATTAGTTCTTAAGTAGCAGGATACGACAACCATTGTTTTCCGCCTTAAGATTACATCACCAAGTTTTTTCCGTGCACACATCAAAGGTGAAACAAGAATTACAAAGTGTTTTTCATTCTTTGGGCGCAGGAGACTTGGAGGCCGCATCATCACCAGCCGGAGAATCACCCTCGACGTCGGCGCTGTGATGAGACTCGGAGGAATCTTAGTTGACGCTATCGATGAGGTTCCTGGGCACGAAGACGTCAACGTCCACCAACTCGGCAACCCTGGTGCCATAACCCGTGAGTGATGACAGGATGGCTTCGTGATCGATCTGCTTGCCGTCATCATCCACGTCGGGGATACCAGAGGTCACCGTGTCGATGTCGGCATCTTCGTAGTGTGCCCTCACCATAGACAGTGCCATCCTTGCGCCAGCTCGTGCACATGAAGCTTTCCAGCTCGTGACACGCTCGGGGGCTCAGCGCAGGATCTCCGAGTACTTCGTCACGGAGTCCGATGCCTTGATATATATTTGGAGGGGCTTGGCAATCTCCTTGGCTTGGGTAATGGCAGTGTTGATGAAGTTGCCGGCAAGAACCATACATTCCTTGTCCGAAGGAGGCGAGCGGGTTAAACCCATAGGAGCTGCAAATTCCGACAAGGAGCACATGAGTTCGATAAACTCTAAGTATCCAGACTACAGAAATATAAGGCAGAGGAAACTTACTGAAGATGCTGGCCTTGGCCTGCCAAAGGATGTCCGCCAAGGATTCCTTCTCTTGTTGGAGGAGCTTAAATGCCTCGCTATGGCGAAGGTTTTGCTCATCAGCAGCTTGCTTCTGATCCTTTAGGATCACAAGCTCCTCCTTCAAGCGATTGATCTCCGCGGAGGCGGAATCCTGCAGGGCTTTCATGGAATCCTCGTGCATCTTCAGCATCTCCTTCCTCTCCTCCTTCAGGATCTTGTTCTTGTTGTCTAGCTGCTGGATATGCTTGGACTACTCGACAATGTCCTTGGCCTTGGCGACATGTTCTGCAAGTCGGAGAAAACAAAGTACACAGTGAGTACTCGGAGATTATGGGCACAAAAGTAAGACAGAAATGCGCAATAAGAAAACAAACTCTTGTTTTTGATGATTTGTTCCTTCAATATGGCAGTTTTACCCTTTTCGGCTTCAAGATCTGCGGACATCTTCTGGTACTTGTCGTTGGCCATGCCCCTCCGAGCATTCTCGTTCTATGGAAACGAATACAAAGTCAAATCATTGTTTGGTCTGCTTGGAGCTTCTAGTCGGAGATTTTCCACCTAGATGCTCGGGGGCTACAACGAGAGTTTTTAACTTAGCAATATGCTTAGCTTTTCTTTAAGCATCTAGTCGAAGCTAATTCAGTTCTCGATTAGAAGCTTGGGGGCTACAGTATAAAGTTTTTAACTCAGAAACTGCTTAGCTTTTCTTTAAAGCATCTAGTCGGAACTAATTCAGTTACAACTAGAGGCTTGGGGGCTACAACATTGAAAATTATGAACACTGCTTGTGCTACTCTTAAAGCATCTATTCGGAGTAATTCATTCCATCTAAATGCTCGGGGGCTAAGTGAGAGTTTTTTCTAACTTAGTCACTCTTAGAGCATATAGATACAAAACCTATGGTTTTCCGTCTACATCCTCGGGGGCTACAGTGGGATACTCATATGAAATGCAGAAGGCAAAGTAAAAACTTACAAGTGCAACAATCTTGAGATTTGTAGCGCTCTCGGCTAGCAGCTTGCCGAAGGAAATGCTATTTCCTCGCAAGATATTCGCTTGTCGGAGTAGCTCCTCGAGACCGCACGTCGGAGATGACGACACTCCTCCAGCAACCATAGTAGTGTTACTCGACAGAAGCGCTGGGTAAACTATCTTTGGGAACTCGAAGGGTTTCTGGGGAGTAGGGGCGCCGCCTTCGGCAGAGGTACCAGCTCCACCACCGCCTTGCCGCTACCGATGGCATCCTTAGCCGGAGCTTCAGCCATTTGAAGAGCAGCGCTCTCCTGCGTCGCCTGCTCGCCGACAACAGCGAGCTCGGTAGAGGCGCCAGAATCCACTTCCATGGCGGAAGGGCCTGGTGCCTCCTAGACTTGAGAGCTTTTCGAAGCAGAGGAGGGCTTGACGGCAGGAGTAGCAAGGGCGATGGCAGGGGAGGAGTCGCGATGCAGCATATCTTTGATGTTTCTAGAAGCCCCAAGAGTCTTGGAAGACTTCTTGAGGCTGGTTGTGGCTTTCTTCCTAAAACGTGCAAAGTGCATAAGTACAGGAACAAGACAGATAAATAGACAATGTCGGAGAATGAGAGGCTTACACTAGGGGGGCGCTTTGGCAAACATCCCGGTGGCTTTTCTCTTTTCCGCCTCCAGGGCGGCGGTAGTCTTCTTGGAGGGTCCACTCTCCGTCTTCTTCTTGCCTCCGTCGGCAGCGTCAGAGGTGGAGCTCTTCCGCTTTCGCGCCAATGGGACATCGTCGTCGGACACGACCGTGACTTCCTTCATCTTTGGATCATAGATTTGGGCAGCAAGGTTGTCCTCATCTAGATCGCTAAGCTGTTAAGTGAGAAATCACCGTGTTAGATAAGATGGCATTGGCAAGATGGAGAAACTGGAGCAATGTCATACACGGAAAATAAATACCTACCTTTGGGCACTTGCTGTCTACGTACATGTCGCAGGTGATGGTGAAGCCACGCTTCTTATCCTTCACCTTGATGATGTCCTTCAGACGGAGCTTGATGGAGTCGCTCGAGAAGTTATCCACGGAGATCCGGAGGGTATCCCTTCGATCACTGGTGTACTCGTGCATGAACTTCACGCGGTGCTGCAGAGGTTGGATTCGCCTGATGAACCAACACATGGCTAGGTCCAAGCCGGTCAAACCCGTCTCTACGAACCACTCGATCCGCCTTATTGCGCGAGAAACATCGAGGTCGGAGGGAAGGGAGGCATGGGATCTCCATGTGGAAACTTCAGCGGCGGCTCCATCCACGAAGTCCAGGTACGTCACTTCTCGGCCCGCCAAAGGAATGCCGGGGCCGTAGAAGTACGTCCGCTGCCAGTTTTTGCATGACTCGTGGCCGACGATGTCGGGGAACCGCCGGCCAGGTTGGATCTTGAAGCTTATGGTGCCGCAGTTCCTAAGCTCCTCCCTACTATGTCCGGCTTCACGTTTGATGGTGAAGAAATACACGAACAAGTGTAACCTAGGCCTAATCCCTAGGTAACCCTCACAAAGTGCCGCGAAGTTGCTAAGCACTAAGATACTATTGGGGAGAGGTTATGGGGTTGGACCTTGAAGTGGTTCAAGACGGATAGAAAGAAGTGGGAGATGGGCAGAGAAATGCCGCGTACCAGCTGAGCCTTGAGGCACACCTTTTCTCCGGCTTGGGGAGAAGGTGTCACCTCGCCGGCCGGCGCCGCCCGCCAGGCGAGCCCCTCCGTCGCGGGGAGGTAGCCTTCGGCGACCATCTCTTGGATGTCGCGGCCGGTGATGTCCGAGCCGCGCCAGTCGCCCTTGTGCGAGTCTGGCTCTTCTTCGAGAGGCTCTAGCGCCGCCAGATTGTGGTCACCGCCGGTGGTTTTAATCACCGCCGACGCGGGGATGACCAGGACCTTTGGGGGCACGACGACAGAGCTCGTCGGCTTCGCCGTGGCTTCGCTCGACACCGCCATCGACGGGGAGGAGCTGCTGCTAGCCATGGAGGATTGGAAGGATGCGACTGATGCAAAGAGAGGCTAGGGTTTCTTCGAGGTTTTCTGCGGAGAGCTCGAGGAGGTGTGCGGCTGGAGGAAGAAGACGATGACGCGAGAGAATGGGGTAAAAAGTGGCAAGTGTCCCACGGTTACTATTTATCTTACTCTGTGCCAAGATTTGTGCAGCTAATCGGACGGTTGCCGCGTAGACGACGTGTTCGTGCACGTGCGCCGTAATTTCGCCACGTCTCCAACCGCCGCCGCCAACGGTTCGTATGGCTCGCGCGGGAAAATCAGATATGATTGTGTTCTCTATATGTGTGAGTTACGAGGCGTCGCTGACCTAAGCCTACGTCGTCATAACTGACATGGTAGATGAGCCGTCGCATCGAAGATTCCGGCATGGACGCATTTAATCCGACTACGAAAGAGTACGTTGGAAGATTCAACATTTCTCCGACTTACAAGTTGAAGACGGAGAAAGCCTTGCAGGGTTCTTTGGGAGGACTACAAGATGTTGCTTGACGATTTGCCGACATCCATCTAGACGGAGCATTCCACGTGAAGAGGCAAGACGGCGCAAGATCTCAGAGTTCTCCGGGGGCTACTGTTGGGGATATGCTATATGGGTATCCTCATAGCATGTCCCTTATCCGAATAACCCGGGTGGCCCATAGTCGGTAGCATGGCCCATGGCCTGCTGGGCGGCCCAGTTAGATGGATCCATAAGGGAGGCCCATGCCGGATAAAGGAAGGCTACGATGGAGTCACCAGCGTACCCGGAGCCTTGGAGTGCAAGTTACAGAAGACTAGTGATAGACGGTGTAGGACTCTGTAACCTGTTCGGCTAGGACTTTTCCCTGTAACCCTAGGATTTGGCGACTATATAAGTCGGGCCTATGGGAGCCTTTAGGGCACAACTTAGTATCGATTCATACAACCTCGCACAGCGAACCTATCTCCGTAACTCGGCGTATTGCCCTTATAGTGATTTATAGCAGGATAAGGATTCCGCCACCGTTGTGGGATCTGAACCTGGGTAAGCTGTGTTACCTCGTACCCGTCAACCGTCCGCCATACCCCACGTCTCTAAACACGCACTGTGAGGACCCCTCCATGGCGTACTCGTCGGCAATACCACGACACCCAAGATGGTCACAACACCCGCAGGCATCGCCGCCGCTGGTGCTGAAGTGTTGAGCTTCTGCCAGAAAAAACCTCTACATGGCATCTCGATACCCCGAACTACCCGCTACCACCAAGCCAAGCCTCCAACACAGGATCTGAGAGCCGCCATTGCCGAAGCGTCGTCAACACCAAGATTCCCCATCGCTTCCTCCTCGCCATCCTCATGGCCAAAAAGAGAGACCATCACCACCACCACGTCGCTAGTCGGAGGCCGCCACCCCAGGCATCGAAGATCTCGCACCTGGTAGGCAACAAGACGAACCATGGCTAACTGAACAACATGAACGGGGAAGGTCGGTGCTATATACAACCCTGTTTGGCCTAAATCCGGCCAGCATGAGACCGCGGTAGCGCGACGAGCACAATAGGCATGACATCTCCATGCCGCTAGCAAGTCACAACTCACATAGCTCAAATAGGATCTACTGGTTGGCTGCCAGATCCAAGCCTGCACAACCTAGATCCTGCACCTTAGACGCACCGCAACCACGTTTGTGCCTCCATAGTCGTGGGTTCATGCCCTCGGTTCCTTAGTATTACTCAGTGACGTGGGCATGATCTGTTAGGTTCCCGTGATTAATATACCTGGTACAAATCCAAGGTAAGGCCCATAAGAAGCCATAGTCCTGGAAGCATTTGAAGCCTAGGGACCAGGTGTGGCAAATAAGGCAAGATTCAAGATGTAGCCGACATAGTGTAACACCCCAAAATTATTAATGAGGATCATCCCCTAATTAATCAGGATTAGGGTTAAGAAAAGCTTTTATTAATTAAATTCTAATCTTAATGCTTGTGTGTGTGAATGCTTGCTATGCCTTATTTGATTGTTGTAAATGATGAGAAATGGTTTAAAGATCAAAACCATATCATCTAGGTCACTATCAAACCAGATCAAAACAAAACAAAATGAAAATATGAAGCCTAAGACCTAATAGTCATTTCTGCCTAAGTTAACCACTAGCTCACTTTGAGCATCTCTAGCAACTAATCTCAAACAGAAACTTTTCCATTTATTTTCTCCCCTTGCTATACCTAGTGACACTAAACCCAATGGAGCTTTCCAACTTTGCAGAAACCTTTTCAAACTCCTTTGAGAGGTAATTCAAATTTGAATATATCTTATGTATCAAGATAGCCATTTT
Source organism: Avena sativa (assembly GCA_916181665.1). Lineage (NCBI taxonomy): Eukaryota > Viridiplantae > Streptophyta > Magnoliopsida > Poales > Poaceae > Avena > Avena sativa. The sequence continues at coordinate 297,157,149 of OV702296.1, forward strand.
TGGAAAACCACTCAAACCTTCACCACTTAGCAAACCATTGCACCCGGAGACTACCAAGATTAGTATCGGAACACACACCAAAAATCATTGAATTTGGTGATGGTTTAGTTCTTGCAGCCATTTGATCGAACACTTGGTGATCACATTACAACTCTACCAACTATCTACTGTTTTGATCAATACTTTGCTCACCATTGTGACCTCACCGAGCTCACACGTCGTGCACTTAACTCACCCAGTACTAGCCTATGCAATTGAGCTCATCTCACTCACCGTTTGACCCATGCAAAGTGGTACCTGATGACCCACGAGTATAGGGGATCGCAACAATCTTCGAGGGTAGTATTACCCAATTTATTGATTTGACACAAGGGGAGCCCAAGAATACTTGCAAGCCTTAACAACTGAGTTGTCAATTCAGCTGCACCTAGAAATAGTCTTTCTAATAGGAGTTTATTGGTAGCAACAGTTTTGTAGTAGCAATAGCAAAGTAATAGTAGCAGTAGAACAAGAGAAATAGTAACGGTAGTAGCAAACAGTAGGATATGAGTGCAGTTGGCATAGGGATGGATGGACGGGCGTTGCATGGACGAGTCTAAACATGTAACTTCAAGTTCTATGGCAATTGCAGATAAATAAGATAAAGCATCCAAGTACTAAACAATCATAGGCATGTGCTCTATATATAGTCATACGTGCTCGCAATGAGAACTTGCACAACATCTTTTGTCCTGCCAGCCCGTTGCAGCGGGGCCTCAAGGGAACAACTAGCAATTAATGCACTCCTTTTAATAGAGCACCAGAGCAAAGCATTAACACTCCATGAACACATGTGATCCTCATATCACAGCCATCCCCTTCGGTTGTCCCAATTTCTGTCACTTCGGGGCCTTTGGATCCGGACAATGATATGTGTACACAACTTGCAGATAAGATCACAAACAATACTATCATCATGAATCAATCATAAGTATAGATCTGAGATCATGGCACTCGGTCCCTAGTGACAAGCATTAAGAACAACAAGTTGCAATGAAGTTAGATAGCACTAATAGAGATACTAGGCACCATGCCCTAACAATCTTATTCGATTACATGATAGAACTCATCCAATCCCTACCATACCCATAGCCTACAATGGGGGATTACTCACTCATTGATGAGGGAAACATGGATGGTTGATGGAGAGGCGTTGTTGATGATGATGGCGATGATCCTCTCCAAATTCCCCATCCCGGCAGGGTGCTAGAATGAAGTTTCTGGTTCCGAATCGCGGTTTCTGGTGGTGGCGGCATAGCGGAACTCTTTCTGGAAAAATGTCGACCCCCCTGAGTTTTTAGGTCAAGAGGCAACTTATAGGCAAAGAGGGAGGCCGAGGGGGTGCCTGAGGCGGCCACACACCCTCCAAGCATGGACATGCCTGGCCCGCGCGGCAGGGGGTGGGCCCCCTAGGCCCCCGCTCCGTCTCGTGTTCTGGCTCCGTGAGTCTTCTGGTGAAATAGGATTTTTGGCATATTTTCCGGGATTTTTCGTGATAGTTGATTTTCTGCACAAAAACTAGACACCAAGGTAATTCTGCTGAAAACAGCGTCAGTCCGTGTTAGTTGTATCCAATTCACACAAGTTTAGAGGAGAAACAATAACAAAAGTGTTCGGAAAAGTAGATACATTTTGGACGTATCAACTCCCCCCAAGCTTAGCTTATTGCTTGTTGATGGCGCCCGAGAGCGCTTCGTCGGGAAACCCCAAGAGCAATGTGTGAAGAGCACAGCAACAAGTCTTCCCTCAGTAAGAAACCGAGGTTATCGAACCAGTAGGATGAAGGAAACGTCTCAAAGGTGTTGCAAGCAACTTGGAAACCTGCACTACACAAACTCAAGACTTTGCCCCAACGAACAGTGAGGTTGTCAATCTCACTGGTTGGTGTAACAAAGGATTAAATGTATGGTGTGGAAGGTAATGGTGGTTTGCAGAAAGTAAACAGTAACAGTGGAAGATGTATCAATGGTAAAGATTGGACCTGGGTCCATAGTTCACTAGATGTGTACTCCTTAGGTAAACAAACATGGCATGCCAGGTAAACAAATTATAGCAGGGCAATTGACAGGACTGAGCAAGCATAACAATGCAATACTAGACATCATGATCCTATGAGATTTGATTGGGCAATACAACAAGATACATAGACCGCCATCCAACTGCGTCTATGACTAGAAGTCCACCTTTGGGTTATCATCCGAACCCCCTACAGTATTAAGTTGCAAGCAACAGACAACTGCTTTAAGCAAAGTGTGTAAGGTAAACAATCCACTTGTTCCATGAACAAGGGGTCGTTGTTTTCTCCCTAGTGGCAACAACACATCTACAACCTTAGAGATTTTTGTCACTTCCCTTAGATTAAATAGAGGCATGAACCCACTATCGAGCATGAATACCCCCTCTTGGAGTCACTAGCAACTAGTTAGCCAAGATAGCTACTAACAACGGAGAGCATGCAAGATCAGAAACAACACAGACATGATAGAATCAATAAGACAAAACCATTAATCAATCTGACATAGTAATCTCAATATTCATCGGATCCCCGCAAACACAACATGCATGATTACAAATAGATGAGATCTTGATCATGAACGGGGCTCATAAGATCTAGACATTAAAGCACAAAGGAGGAGATACAACCATCTAGCTACTACATGGACCCGTAGTCCAAGGTGGAACTACTCACGCTTCATACTGGAGGCTGGCATGATGAAGAAGAAGGCCTCCAGTATGATCTCCCCTCTGGTAGGGTACCGGGAAGAGCTTCAAATCCCCCTGATCTAGGGACGATGGTATCCGCGGATACAGACGGTTTAGTGCAATATTGATCGGGTACTTAGGGTTTAGGCATCAGGGGCTTCTTATAGGCAAAGAGGGAGGCCGAGGGGGTGCCCGAGGCGGCTGCACCCCCCAGGCGCGGGGTGGGCCCACCCGCGTGTCTAGGGGTGTGGCCCCCTCGAGGCACTCCTCTGTCTCGTCTTCTGGCTCTGTGTTCCCCACGGTAAAATATTGACTTTGGATTTTGTCCCGTCCAATTCCGAGAATATTGATTTTCTGCCTTTCTAGAACCAAAAACAGAAAAAGAAGGGCAACTCGCACTGTGGCATCTTATTAATAGGTTAGTACCAGAAAACATATAAAAACACCTCAAAGTGTATATAAAGCAAAGCAAAGTAGATACTAAACAAGCATGGAACATAAAAAATTATTGATACGTTTCCGACGTATCACTTGTCCTCAAGCAATTCAGTTGAAAACTGAGTGCGATAAAAGAAGTTTCACTAACACATTTGCTTCATATGATGTACATATTCTCATCACAAGAGTAGATACTTATACAATTCATAGAAAGGAATATGCAACTAAGTCTACTTAATAGTCATTGCAAGCTATGAAGAGATTCCAACTCAATAATAATAAGTATCATGAAACATAAACATAAGCAACATTGCAATGCTCATAAGAAGGTATGATAGAGTGGTATCTCGCTTGCCTTTGATGGTGGCGCACATAAATAAATGCCAAGGCACCTCTGAAGTTCAAGTGAAGACTAGAAGTAAAGATATCAAAGATACAAGCATCAAAGTCATGACATAAATAACCAAGTTTTGAGACAAGCACATTACACTAAGAATGACAACTATGCTCTCAAGAAGGTGCTCATAGAATAAGTGGTGACTCAACAATGGAGTAAAAAGGTTTTGAAAAGTTTGAAAGGCTTCCAAATGATGAAAGTATGGTACTCGTTAGCTTTAAGCTCTAATTGCCCCTATCATATGATTTTTAAATGGTTAAGGGTGAAAGTGAGGTCCAATATGAGTTATATGCTTGACAGATCATAAACTGGAAATCTCATGTCCCTTGAATACGAGGGCCGCTCCTCATGCTACTCAACTTTAGTTATCGGTAAGTTCTTGTCATAGTAAATACATGCGTATCATAGAGAACCGCCAACAGGGTACCCCTTGCACATGATACAGGAGCTATCCCATAATCAAAATGACAAGGCAAGCAGGCAATGAGCATCTCAGCGATCTTTTTATTTGCTATTTGCATAGGTTTTTATTAATGATGCTTCACAGATTGCTCATTATGGTTATGCTGCAAGTTTCCACCATGATTAGGCATGGCTTAGGCTAGCAGCCTAGGCATTTCTCTAACACATATACATAACTCCATGGACTTACAAACTCCCCTTTTATTTCACATCGACGACATCCGTAAACAAAAGAGCATGATATCAACTGGGTACAATGTACAAGTGCAATGTGGAAAGCGTTCCCTGTGACAGCACGGTTCTGCTTACTCCCAGCCTATAATTTGCAAGCATATAACTTTCATGGACAATCACAATGGTTTAGGTTTATTAAGTGCAAGAAATAAAGTGTGCCATCAAGTTCGTGAGAGCTTTATTAACTAACTTTCTCAAAATAAGCAAACATTTTATTTGGAAGAAAACAAGGCATATTGAATATGCACGGAATAGCAAATGATGCTACTAGGTAGATATGGTGGACACTTTGGCAATATTGGTTTTGGGGAGTTGGATGCACAATTAGAGCTCATACTCAGTGCAAGTGAAGGCTAGCAATAGAGAGGGAGCGTCAAATGAGAGAGCAATAACTGTCATAATCATGCTTGCAACAAAACAGGACTAATTATGGCATGAGGGTGATACAAGAACTCTGAGGCAAAATAAATCATGAAACATTCAGAGGAGGATACCATAATATCATAGCAAGTTATGAATAGAACAATGCAAGCAAAATTTTATATGACATGCTACAAACTATTAGCAAGCTAGAGCTAATAATAAGAAAGCAAGAACTACTAAGCATCCATAAATAACATACACCTTACATGAACAGACTAAGCATGCCCACAATGATGAGTATATGTACAAAAATGAAAACAAATAGAGTTCGTTACCAGCCTCTTACCATACCTCAAGTTGTCTTAATCTTCATTATTGCCCTTCACTTGTGTGGCTTGAATAATAACATGAAACCAAACTCCACTGAGGACTGCTGAACCCTGCAAAGAACCTCACAAAACCAAAGAAGAACAACAAATATTTTTGGTGTTTTCAATTTTTAAAGCAAGCACACAAAGCAAAAACAAAAAAAGCAAAAATATTTTTGGATTTTTCTTTAAGGAAAACCAAAGCTAAAAATCAAAGAAACAAACCAAGAGAAACAACGAAAATATTTTTGGTCTTTTGTGTTTTGAGAAAGCAGAAACAAAAACCAAAAAGAAAGCGAAACAGGATATACAAAGAACCGACGAAACATGATATATATAGATGAGTGTGATATCGATATACCTCCCCCCAAGCTTAGGATTTTGGCCTAAGTGGGGCTTAATCCCATGGTGACCAAGAAGGTGCACCTCCGTAATACAACTAAGAGTCTCCTTCATCCTGGTATGAGCTTGAGGAAACCCATGTGTAGTGCACAAAGTGGTCATAAGAGGGCGCGTCCCCCTGGTAGTGTCCGTGGAAACCACGAATGCGTAGCTGCTCGTCCATCTCCTCCTTGGAGCCTGACCAAGGTCCCTGGCAAATACTAAACAAAGTGGTTTGGGGCAAAGGAATTTCTCTCTCTTCCCCGTTAGTAAACATCATCCTATAAACCAAACTCTCAAGGGTAGAGCCAGCAGTGACAAAGTGATACTCTTTCATGGCAGCTAAATCAAGCCTCTAAGGATCCAAAATTGTATCATTTGGATCAACAAAAAGGTCTAAGGAAGCAGCAACACGTGCAACAATAATACCTCCATAAATGGGTCCTATAGCGGCTAAGCGACGAGCAATGAGAGAGCCAAGATTATACCTGGTTTTATTATTGAGTGCAGTAGCTGGAAAGGCCAAATGATAGTTGGAAATATTGATAGTGTTCTCCCTACCAAGAATACTAGTGGCAAGATAATAAGCAAAATATCTGATAGCTGGGAGTTGAATATTTCTTATCTTTCCGCGTTGGGCTCTATGGTCATCATCATTGGTTATCCCGCGGTAGAGCTCCAACAAATTAGCGGGTTGAGCTGGAATCTTCTTCACTGTCCCAGCCGTGCCAATACCCAAGATTTCGCAAAATTACTTCATTGTCATGGTGAAGGGCCTATTATAGATTTTGAATGACACCTCTGACTTGAAAGGGTTATTGGTAAAAGAGAAACTCTCCACAAAAGTTTTGGTGAGCATAGCATACTGCACACTCTCATCCTGCATATAACTAGTTAGTCCAACCCTCCGAACCAAGGTTAGAAAACCATTGAGAATCTCTGCAGCCTGCAGCGGGGCCTAGAAAAACTTGCAAGCCTTAACAACTGAGTTGTCAATTCAGTTGCACCTAGAAATAGTCTTGCTAACAGGAGTTTATCAGTAGCAACAATTTTGTAGTAGCAATAGCAAAGTAATAGCAGCAGTAGAACAAGAGTAGTAGTAACAGTAGTAGCAAATAGTAGGATATGAGTGCGGTAGGCATAGGGATGGATGGACGAGCGTTGCATGGACGAGTCTAAACATGTAACTTCAAGATCTAGGGCAATTGCAGATAAATAAGATAAAGCATCCAAGTACTAAACAATCATAGGCATGTGCTCTATATATAGTCATACGTGCTTGCAATGAGAACTTGCACGACATATTTTGTTCTACCAGCCTGTTGCAGCGGGGCCTCAAGGGAACTACTAGCAATTAAGGCACTCCTTTTAATAGAGCACCAGAGCTAAGCATTAGCATTCCATGAACGCATGTGATCCTCACATCACAGCCATCCCCTCTAGTTGTCCTAATTTCTATCACTTCAGGGCCTTTGGATCTGGACAATGATATGTGTACACAACTTGCACATAAGATCACAAACAATACTATCATCATGAATCAATAATAAGTTCAGATATGAGATCATGGCACTCAGGCCCTAGTGACAAGCATTAAGCACAACAAGTTGCAACAAAGTCAAATAACACTAATAGAGATACTAGGCACCATGCTTTAACAATCTTATTCGATTACATGATAGAACTCATCCAATCCCTACCATCCCCATAGCCTACAGCGGGGGATTACTCACTCATGGATGAGGGAAACATTGATGGTTGATGGCGAGGCGTTGTTGATGATGATGGCGATGATCCTCTCCAAATTCCCCGTCCCGGCAGGGTGCCAGAAAGGAGTTTCTGGTTCCGAATCGCGGTTTCTGGTGGTGGCGGCGCAACGGAACTCTTTCTAGAAAAACGTCGAACCCTCCCTGAGTTTTTACGTCAAGAGGAAATTTATAGGCGAAGAGGGAGGCCGAGGGGTGCCTGAGGCGGCCACACCCCCTCCAGGCGCGGCCAGGCCTGGCCCGCGCGGTAGGGGGTGTGGGCCCCTCGGGGCCCCACTCCGTCTCATGTTCTGGCTCCGTGAGTCTAATGGTGAAATATGATTTTTGGCATATTTTCCGGGATTTTTCCCGATAGTTGATTTTCTGCACAAAAACTAGACACCAAGGTAATTCTGTTAAAAACAGCATTAGTCCGTGTTAGTTGTATCAAATTCACACAAGTTTAGAGGAGAAACAATAGCAAAAGTGTTCGGGAAAGTAGATACGTTTTGGACGTATCAGTACCCGAGCTCACCCTGCCACCCCGACATGGAAACGATGCCACAGACCGTGCTGCCCTCTCCCACGATGTCTAGGAGGTAGCCCTGACCTCACCGCCTCTGCCTGTGCACGCCCCGACCAAGGACATCTCGAGGAAATGCCAGCAAAGCCGTGACCATTTAACACCGAACCATGTCGGTCGCCACGCCAGAGCTGTTGGAATTATGCCCTAGAGGCAATAATAAAGATGTTATTATTATAATTCTTGTTCATGATAAAGTTTATATTCCATTCTAGAATTGTATTAAGCGGAAACATTAATACTTGTGTGGTTTGTAAACAACACCGTGTCCCTAGTACGCCTCTATGGACTAGCTCATTGATTAATGATGGTTAAGGTTTCCTAACCATGGACATGAGTTGTCGATTAATAATGAGATCATATCATTGGGAGAATGATATGATGGACATACCCAAACTAAGCGAAGCAATTAAATCGTGTCATCGTGTTCATCTTTGTGAAGCTTTTCTTATGTCAAATATTGTATTCCTTAGACCATGAGATAATACAACTCCCTGGTATCGGAAGAAAGCTTTGAGGTCATCAAACATCATCCTATGAGAGGGTGATCATAAAGGTGTCTCTCAGGTGATCGGAAAGTGCCTGTTGGGTTGTATGTATCGAGATGGGATTTGTCCCTCCCAAGTCGGAGAGATATACTTCGGGCCCACTCGGTAATCGATATCAACACCGCTTGCAAGCATGTGGTTAAGGAGTTAATCACAAAGTGATATCGGATTACGGAACGAGTAAAGTACTTGCTGTGAACGAGATTGAACTAGGTATGACGGTATCGACGATCGAATCTCGGGCAAGTAAAATATCGCGAGATGAAGGGAATATATATATGAGATTGATTGAATCCTGGCATCGTGGTTCATCCGATATGATCATCGATGAATGTGTGGGAGTCAATATGGGTTTCCAGACCCCGCTGTTGATTATTGATAGAAGATCATGTCTGCATATTCTCGAACCCGCAGGGTCACACACTTAACGTGTCTCGACGCTAGGATAGATTGGATAATTGGTTTATGAGTTTTTGTTCGGAGTCTCGGATGGGATCCGGGACATCACGAGAGGTTCCGGAGTGGTCCGGAGAATAAGATTCATATAAGGCAGTGCAGTTTTTGGAGTTCGGAATTGTTCCGGGTTAATCGGTATTGTATCGGAAGCTTCTAGAACCTTCCGGAAGGGGACCAACGTGGCCCCACCTTCCGGGAGGGGGCATGGGCCTATGAGGGAGTGCCCTGGCCGCATTGGGCCAGGGGCACAAGGCCCCATAGGGCCCAGCCGACCAAGAGAGGTTTAAACTCTAGATAGAGCTTCTTGAAGGGGGGTTTCCTTGCCCCCCACTCTTCCTCCTTGGGGCCGCCGGCCTTGGCTTGGGGGAGGGGCTAGGGCTGCGCCCACCCCTCTATATATAGAGGGATGGGGGCGCACCAACCACACACACCTTCCCTCCAACCCTAGCCGCCCTGCTGCCCTCCTCTCTCCCTCCCGACTGCTTATAGGCGAAGCCCTGCTGCAGAAATTCTCCACCAATTGCACCGCGCTGTCGCGTTGTAGATCCAACCCATCTCTCCACCATACTTGCTGGACCAAGGAAGGAGGAGACGTCGAGGTGCCGCACATGTGCATCTCACATGCGAACCATGCCTCATGGGCAAGATGATCAAAACCCCGTTCTCCGGTATGATGGAGCGAGCAATGGACTTGTTGGAAATCATACATACCGATGTATGTGGACCGATGAGTGTTTCGACGCGCGGTGGATATCGCTATTTTCTCACTTTTACCGATGACTTAAGTAGATATGGGTATATCTATTTAATGAAACATAAATCTGAAACGTTTGAAAAGTTCAAAGAATTTCAGAATGAAGTGGAGAACCATCGTAACAGAAAGATTAAGTTTCTACGATCCGATCGTGGAGGTGAATATTTGAGTTATGATTTTCTCACGCATCTTAAAGCAAGCGGAATTGTTTCGCAACTCACGCCACCCGGAACACCATAGCACAATGGTGTGTCTGAACGCCGGAATTGAACCTTATTAGATATGGTCCGATCAATGATGTCTCTTACTGATTTGCCGTTATCATTTTGGGGTTATGCATTAGAAACCGCTGCATTCACTTTAAATAGGGCACCATCTAAATCCGTTGAGACGACACCGTATGAACTGTGGTTTGGTGCTAAACCTAAGTTGTCGTTTCTTAAAGTTTGGGGATGCGAAGCTTACGTCAAGAAGTTGATGCCGGACAAGCTCGAACCCAGAGCGGAGAAATGCATCTTCATAGGATACCCTAAGGAAACTATTGGGTATACCTTCTATCACAGAACCGAAGGCAAAGTGTTTGTCGCAAAGAACGGTTCCTTTCTTGAGAAGGAGTTTCTCTCGAAAGAAGTGAGTGGGAGGAAAGTAGAGCTAGACGAGGTTATTGAACCTTTTCTTGAATTGGAGAGTAGCGCAGCACCTGAAATTGTTCCAGTGCCGCCTGCACCAATAATAGAGGAAGCTAATGATAAGGATCATGAAGCTTCGGACGATGCTGCTACTGAAAGTCGCAGGTCGACAAGGTCGCGTGCCCCTCCTGAGTGGTACGGCAACCCTGTCTTAACTGTCTTGTTAGTAGATGACAGTGAGCCTGCGAACTATGAGGAAGCGATGATGAGCCCAGACTCTGAGAAATGGCTAGAAGCCATGAAATCCGAATTGGGATCCATGAGCGAAAACCAAGTATGGACTTTGGTGGACCCTCCTAGCGACCGAAAGGCTGTTGAGTGCAAATGGATTTTCAAGAAGAAAACAGACGCGGATGGTAATGTTACCGTCTATAAAGCACGGCTTGTCGCGAAAGGTTTTCGACAAGTTCAAGGTGTTGACTACGATGATACTTTCTCTCCCGTAGCGATTTTTAAGTCCATTCGGATTTTATTAGCAATTGCTGCGTTTCATGATTATGAAATATGGCAGATGGATGTCAAGACTGCGTTCCACAATGGCAACATTGATGAAGAGTTGTATATGATGCAACCCGAAGGTTTTGTCGATCCTAAGGATGCTGATAAAGTATGCAAACTTCAGCGTTCCATTTATGGACTGAAGCAAGCATCTCGGAGTTGGAACCTTCGTTTTGATCAAGTGATCAAGAGCTTTGGATTTGTTCCAAATTGCTACGAAGCTTGTATCTACAAGAAAGTGAGTGGGAGCTCGGTGACATTTCTGGTACTATATGTGGATGACATATTGATTATTGGAAATGACATTAACATGCTTAACGATGTGAAGAGTTATTTGAACAAGTGTTTTTCAATGAAAGACCTAGGTGAAGCTGCTTATATATTGGGCATCAAAATCTATAGAGATAGACAAAGACGCCTGATAGCTTTAAGCCAGAGTACATACCTAGACAAAGTTCTGAAAAGGTTCAGAATGGATAAGGCAAAGAAAGGTTCAGTGCCTATGTTGTCAGGTAAGATATTGAGCAAGGCTCAGTGTCCAGCTACGGTAAATGATAGGGAAGCTATGAGCAAAGTACCTTATGCCTCGGCCATAGGTTCTATCATGTATGCCATGCTGTGTACTAGACCGGATGTGTCCAATTGTCAGACCCCTCCTTTATAAGGGAAAGGATCCCTGTGATTGCAATGCTAGTCCCTGGATCAATGCTAGCATCCACAGTTTAAGATGAAGTACACAGATACAAAGGTCATTTATTACATTCATTCCAGAGATAAAACATAGTCTTTTACAACTCAGGGCCAAAGGCCTAATACAAGAGTTTATGGAATAAGTAAATAAACATAAGTCTTCATCTTCATGTGCCACAGGCAAGCATGTTGAGTGTAGACTCATGACTCCTATTCATCATCGGAGTAACCTGCAACATTACAAGTTACAGCCACAGAGGGTCAATACTTTGGAATAGTATTGGCAAGTGATACCTTAGCTTATTTATAGTGGACTATAATACTATGTGCATTTGGCTAAGTGGAGTTTAGGCTTGCATTGCTCAAAATAGATTTTTCCTTATCATTTGAAAACACTAGTTTTTTGTTTGGCACAAATCACCCAAGGCATCTACCAATCAAAGATTGAAGATCCTTTAACCCTTGTTCACCCACAAGTTTTACTTAGAAATTGGGATGAGGAGATTCTTGATAGCTTCCATGTCTTGATGCTCAAATTGTCCTTTTCCAGGGACATGGCTAAGTACTTAGATTTTACTCTCTGCAGAGGTGGTGCACTTTCCCCACAAGACTTGGTTTCACCAAGACAAGATCTTTCAGAAGCCTTCCCTTAGACCAACATGGACACGTTCCAACCTATCAAACCCCTACCACCAACTGTCCATTTGGCTAAGTTATTGCAACCTATATGATCCAGGCAGAGCCCATATTGCCATGTGGCTGCACTTGAAGCTTCTCAACATTTGATATCTCAAATCTCTTTGTTCCTGGGTGGCCATCCACAAGTGAGATATCAAGTTTTCCCCAGTATTCTGGACTTGGTGAAGCCCAAGTTTTCCCCAGCATACTGGACTTGCATAACCACTCAACACAAACCATTCATTCCATTCCACCCAGGTGATTCATTCATTTAATTGTTTTATTAAACAAAACATAAGTCCACAAACTTAGAAATATTTCATAGTATGAATATATATTCCACCCTTGTTTTCTATTAGCTAACCTAAGCATGAAAGTAATAGGAATCTTAACTTAGGAAATTGCTACTAAGGTTTCATCTACTAGGTTTTCCCATAGCATAGTTTATACTTAGCAAAATTCCATGCAAGTCCTACTTAGAAATATCACTAATGCATAGTAAAAATAATGGGACAAAAGTATGAAGCATCACTTGCCTTGGTAATGAGGAGAGTAGCACTCTTCACAGTCACAATCACTAGCAAAATCTACACAAAAATGTAGCATACAATTACACACAATTTATATACAATCAAAAATAATATGAATGCATGCATGCATGAACTTACTAAGTGGGGGTTTTGAAAACTCTACCAAGCAAATGCATGTTTACAGAAACTTAACAAGTCACAAGTTTGCCAACTAAACTTATTTAACCCTAAAACAAATTACTAAACTAAATCCATACTCAAAAATAGCCTTGACATGTTTCTACAAATAAAGTCATTCTAATGGTTACTATTTGTTAAACACTTTGCATAAACAGAAAGGCCTTGATTCACTGAATCCAACGGTATAAAGTTTGCAAAAATCCAACGTGGAAAACAAAAGTTATAAGCATTTGAATTTTGGATCAATTTCTGATTTAAAATCTGTTTTTAGATCTGTTCCTAGCCACGCGTCATGTTGTGACTGGCGCGTACCGGTTCGCACTGGATCGAGCTCCACAGCCGCAGGATCTAAACAGATCGCACGCTCCAGATCGCGTACCTCTTCGCTGATAAGTGAATCTATCCTAGCGCTTGGATCTAAATCTAACGGCGCGCGATAGAGCGACCATGTCCTGGCGGCGCGCGGCGTCAGCGAGCGGCGGAGCGCTCGGTCTACGGTGGCGCTAGCGTTCCAGATCGTCCGCGAGAGGGAGAAGGGTCATACCAGGTTCGCCGGAAGCCGCTGAAGCTCAAGGTAGCGTTGGTTTGCGAAGGGGCGCTCGGATGTGGCTGAGAGAGCTCGTCGGAGTCGTGCACGGCGTCGGTGGTTGTTGTCGGAGTCGTTGGTGAGGGTCCGCGTCACCCTAACACGAGCCAGAGGGTTTAGGTGATGCGCAAGAACGTTGCGAACAATCTCGTGTGAGTCAGAAGTGAAGGGGCGCACGGGACTTACGGAATTTGGTCGCCGGAGTCGAGGTTGTCGTCGGTGCTTGTGGTGTCGAGTGGAAACGGCGACCTGGGGCAGTACAGGATGAACTAGTGGGGTCAGGAGGTGCGCAAGGAGATTGCGAAGTGGCTCGCTTGAACCAGAGGGGAAGGGGCGCACAGGGCTCACCTGAATTGATCGCCGGAGTGAGCTCTGTCTGCGGCGGTGTGGGGTTGATTGAGGGCAGCCTGGTGGCGGAGAGGTGGTGCTAAGTGAGGGGAAACGGTCGCAGAGAGGTGGGGGTTAAGTAGGCGGAGCAGGTGCGAGAATCTCGCGAGCATTCAACGCCAATTAAGCGCATTTGCGTCGGGGAGGAAACGGCCACGGCGAGCAGTTCTTCAGGGCGAGATTGACGACGAGCCTGACGTGGCAGTTGGTCTACCTGTCAGCGAATAGAGTAGAGGGGTGGTGGGGTCTGGCTGTCAGCGACTGGGTGCGTGTGCTCGCGCGTGAGAGAGGGAAAAGAAAACCCCCGGGTGGGCTAGTTGGGCTTGTTTCACTGCTGGGCCAGATATCTGGCGCGCGGCCTTTTTCCTTTGTTTAATTCTTTTTCTTTTCTAAATCGATTTTCTGATTGGGTTTTCAAATGGTTTCAAAATAAATTTGAATTCAAATCTTCCTGAGGTTTTGTAGTGGTGAATTGGTCTCAGAAATGGGTCAAAACTCATGGGGTTACTTTGCAAGGGCTTGGTCAAACTTGGATTTCAAACAAACAGAGACTTTGCTTCTATTTTGCAAATGTTTGAAATAGGGGTTTTGAAATTATTTCTAAATTATGACTTTGGTCTAAATTTTTCACACACACTTTCCAACAATGGAGGCAAGCAAACAAGTTCCTAAACAATCAAGTTCAAAGGGTGATGGTCATTTGAATTAAATCTGCTCACATGAAATCATAGCACCAAGCTTCTGCTTCTGAAATGATTTTTGAGAAAAACCCTAAATGATGAAGGATGCAAGGATGATATGAATGAGCTTTGAAATATGATTTTAGGGATGTTACAAATCTAACCCCCTTAAGATGAATCTCGCCCTCGAGATTCGGATTGGCTAGCAAATAGGTGTGGGTGGTCTTTCCGTAGATCATCTTCTCTTTCCCATGTTGCTTCCTCTTCGGAATGGTGATTCCATTGCACTTTGCAAAACTTGATAGTTTTTGTCCTTGTGACTCTTTCTGCGGTCTCAAGAATCTTGACAGGCTTTTCTTCATAGGTGAGATCACTTTCTAGTTGAACTTCTTCCAAAGATATGGTATCCTTCAAAGAAGATTCTTCCATTTCTGGGTGACATTTCTTGAGCTGGCTCACATGAAAAACATTATGGACTGCTAATAAAGATGCTGGCAGTTCGATTTCATATGCAACTTCTCCCTTGCAACTTAGAATGTTGAATGGTCCAACATATCTTGGTGCCAACTTCCCTTTGACTCCAAATCTTTTCACTCCACGAAGTGGCGATACTCTAAGATAAGCTCTATCCCCAACTTCGTAGGTGACTTCTCTACGCTTAGAATCTGCGTAGCTTTTCTGTCGAGACTGTGCTATCTTCAACCTGTCCCTAACCAATTTGACCTTTTCTTCGGCGTCTTTGATAAGATCTGGTCCAAACAAACTTCTTTCTCCCACACCATTCCATAGCAATGGGATGGTACACTTTCTTCCGTAGATAAACTCAAATGGTGCCATCCCAATGCTAGTTTGGTAACTGTTATTGTAAGAGAACTCTGCGTAAGGCAGACTTTCATCCCAACTTGCTCCATAGTCTAGAGCACATGCCCTCAACATGTCTTCAAGAATCTGGTTAGTGCTTTCCGTTTGTCCATCCGTTTGAGGATGAAAAGCCGTGCTAAATTCCAACCTCGTTCCTAAAGATTCATGAAGCTGTCTCCAAAAGTGAGAAGTGAACTGAGTTCCTCTATCAGACACAATACTCTTAGGTACACCATGAAGGCATACAATTTTGCTCATGTAGATTCTGTCTAACTTGGCACTGGTATAAGTTGTCTTTACGGGTATAAAATGAGCCACTTTAGTTAGGCGATCCACTACTACCCATATGGAATCATACCCTGACCTGGTCCTTGGTAATCCGGTAATGAAATCCATACCAATATTCTCCCACTTCCATTCAGGAATAGGCAGTGGTTGAAGCAAAGCTGCTGGTTTCTGATGCTCCGCTTTCACTCTACTACACACATCACACAAAGCAATGTGTTCGGCGATGTCCCTTTTGAGATTGTTCCACCAAAATCTTTCTTTCATATACATGTACATTTTGGTGTTTCCCGGGTGGATAGAATATGGAGAGTTATGGGCTTCTTGTAGAATCAGTTTCCGCAATTCCGGATCCTGTGGAACACAAATACGTTTCTCGTGCCATAAAGTACCTTGTTCGTCTATATGGAAACTTTTAGCTTTCCCCTGGCTAATCCTTTCCTTAATCTCTTCGATTTCTTTATCCGTCTTTTGGGCTTCTTTAATCTTATCCAACAGAGTGGGTTGAACATCCAAAGACATGAGATGTCCTTCTGGCACAATCTCCAACCTGAGTTCCTTGAATTGCTTACACAAGTCATCTGGCAATTCACCTTTGGTAAGGCCATTTACAAACGTCTTACGACTTAAAGCATCTGCTACAACATTTGCTTTACCGGGGTGGTATTGCAAACTCAAGTCGTAATCCTTGATAAGTTCTAGCCATCTCCTTTGTCTCATATTGATTTCCTTCTAGGTGAAGATATATTTTAGACTCTTGTGATCCGTGAATACTTCACAACGCTTTCCCAAAAGGTAGTGTCTCCATGTTTTGAGTGCATGGACAACAGCGACTAACTCTAAATCATGAGTAGGATAATTTACTTCATGAGTTTTGAGTTGTCTCGAGGCATAAGCCACAACTTTTCCGCCTTGCATAAGTACGACACCTAATCCTTGATGCGAAGCATCACAATACACTTGGAAATCTTTTTCCAAATCAGGCAGACACAGAACTGGTGCTGACACAAGCCTCTTCTTTAATTCCTGAAAGCTGAGTTCACAACCTTCAGACCAAGCAAATTTCTTATCTTTCTTTAACAATTATGTCATTGGTTTAGCAACCTTTGAAAAAAATTCAATGAATCTTCTGTAGTAACCTGCTAAACCAAGGAAACTACGAACCTCTTTTACGTTCTTAGGAGATTCCCATTCTGTCACAGCTGAAACTTTAGCAGGATCAAATGCTACACCATCCTTTGTCATAACGTGACCAAGAAATCCAACTTCCTCTAACCAAAACTCACACTTGCTGAATTTGGCATAAAGCTTATGTTCCCTCAGTTTCTCAAGTATCAAGCGTAGATGTCTTTCATGCTCTTCCTTGCTCTTGGAGTAGACTAAGATGTCATCGATGAAAGCGACCACGAACTTGTAGAGAAATTCCATGAACACTTTGTTCATCATATTCATGAAGTATGTTGGAGCATTGGTTAAACCAAAAGGCATCACAGTGTACTCATACAATCCATACCTTGTGGTGAATGCTGTTTTAGGTATGTCTTGCTCTCTTATCTTGAGTTGAAAATAGCCTGACCGAAGATCAATCTTCGAGAACACACATGCTCCTTCTAGCTGATCAAACAAGTCGTTGATTCTTGGCAAAGGATATTTGTTCTTGATGGTTACCTCGTTGAGAGAACGGTAATCTATGCATAATCTTTGAGTCCTGTCTTTCTTTTCTACGAACAAAACTGGAGCTCCCCAAGATGAAGAACTTGGCTGGATGAATCCTTTCTGCAATTGTTCTCCAAGTTGTTTCTTGAGTTCCTTAAGTTCGTCAACTGACATTTTATAAGGCCTCTTTGCTCTTGGTCCAGAACCTGGTACCAAATCTATTATAAATTCTACATCTTATCTGGTGGCATTCCCGGTAATTCTTCCGGAAACACATCCGGATATTCACACACAATTGGCACAGTGTCCATGCTAACCCCCTTAAGAGAATTCAGCTTACTTCCTTTAGATTTAAAATTGGACTTGAATTTTATCCTCTTACCTTCAGGGGTTGTGAGTGCAACTGTACGATTGGCACAATCTAGTACTCCCTCATACTTAGCCATCCAATCCATTCCCAAAATCACATCCAATCCTTGGGAATTCAGGATTATTAGGTTCACTGGAAACTTATGTTTTCCAAACTCTATGACTAAGTCATGGCATCCTGAGTTTACTATCATTTCTCCACCAGGAGAACTTACTCTTATAGGACACCCAATGGTTTCTACCGGTAGTTCATTTCTTTCGACAAATACTTTTGATATGAATGAATGAGATGCACCAGTGTCAAAGAGTACAAATGCTGAGATGGAATTGAGTCTGAACTTACCAGCAACAGCATCAGGCTCTTCATAGACCTCCTCCACATTGATGTGGTTAACCTGTCCTTTCTGAAAAGGATTGGGCTTGTTAGGTCCTTCAACTTTCTTTTCAGGGCACTCATTAGCATAATGCCCCATCTTCTTGCATTTGTAGCATTCAACCTGACTGATGTCCTTTTTAGGCCGGTTTCCACTTCCACTTCCACTATGGTGGCTCTTATGTCCACTCTTGTGATTCTTGTACTTATCATTGTCATGACTGCGATGATGCTTGTTGTCATGACGGTTGTGGTTGTGGTGCTTGTTAAATTTCCCATGCTTGTGGGATCCTGAGCTGACACTATCATCATTGAGATCGTTTATGAGACGATCCCGAGCTGTGCTTGTCGGAGTGTTTCCTCTTTCTACTCTCGACTTGCTTCATTTTATTCTCCACAATAACAGCCTTGTCACACAGCGACTGATAAGTTGGAACATATGCCACAGACAGCTGCAGATTCAGCTCATCATTCAAGCCTTCTAGAAACTTTTCCTTTCTTTTGGCATCTGTGTCAACCTCATCCGGTGCATAGCACGCCAGATTGTTGAACTCTTCTATATATTCAGCCACGCTGTGGTGGCGCTGCTTCAGGTTGTGAAACTCCTTCTTTTTCAGGCTCATCATTCCTGGTGAGATATGAGTAGTGCGAAAGCCATCTTCAAAAATAGCCCAAGTCACCTCATCGATAGGAGTGGTGATCTGGAAATTGTCCCACCATGCGACGGCTGGTCCTTCCAACAGATGAGCTGCGAACCTGACTTTTTCAGCATCCGTGCAGCCCACGGTCACTAAGTCTTTGTTCATAGAACGTAGCCAATCATTGGCCACCATGGGATCAGTCGTTCCTGAAAACTTAGCTGGCCTCAGACGCAGAAATCTAGTGAGCATATCAAAACCCGGAGGGTTGTTGTTGTTGTTATTGGGGTTGTTGTTGTTCTGATTTTGGATGAATGTCGTCATCATTTGCATAAGCTGTGTCTGCGCATTCATCATCTGTTGCATTTCCGGGGTAATGTTGTTGGGGTTGGGGTTGGGGTTTGCGCGACGGGGAGGCATCTGTGGTTTGTTCATATAGAGATAAGAATGAGATACCCTTACATGATTCATGCACAATACATCACACAAGCAAACACATAGCATGCGACACAAGGATAAAAGCTCAACAACAAGATAACAATAGTCTCAAAGTAAAAACACACAAGTGGCAAGCCATCCACATGTCGGATGGTCCAATAATAAGTTCACAAATAACAAGTACGGTAAATAGAGATAACTGAGTAGTCAAGTCTACTCGTCAGCATCAATCTCCTCCTCGACAAAGGTAAGACCTGCGTTCTCCATTGCGGTCTTGTTCTCCTCAATAGTAGTGGTCAAGGAGTCGATCTTGGCCTTGAGAGCCCTCTTCTGGGAACGAAGTCTCTCAATCACTGTCTGCTGCTGCTCTAACTCGAAATCCTTGGACTTCAGTTCCTCGGTCATGTCCCGAATCTTCTTGTTCCTATCCTGGACACGTTTCTCCTGACTCTTGAACTTATGGTCTTGGGTCTCGAACTTCGCCTTCATCTCCTTGACTACTTCGTCCTGCTGCGTGAAGAGCTTGTCCTTCTCGCGAAGCTGCACCTGGAGCTCGTCATTGCTAAGCATGACGTTGGTCCTGTCAGTATCCACGTGCCTAATAAGAGTCTCTAAGTCCTAGAGGTATAGGCGTATCGGCTCTGCTGCGGCCCTCGAGTCGTCCTCAAAGTCGATGGACTCTCCGTCATCATCACGCCTTCCAAAGGTGTGGAAGTGAGTGCCTCTAACCTATCGGGAGTGACGACCCAACAGTCGTCCTATCAGGTCCTGCATGACAACCTCCATGCCTCTCTCCCTGTCATCGTGCATAAGCTTGAAGACGATGGCCTCCGTAGTAGGCTCTGTCTGGCGTCCTGGCTGGTTCACCTTGAAGCCCCAGAGGTCCTTCCTCTCAAACTTGGTGAGTGGGTGCACCATAATGATGGGAAGAGGGAGATCGAGCAAGGTAGTAAGCTCTACGATACGAGGACCAAAACGGGTAACCTGGAACTCCTCAACAGTGCTGATGGTAATAGGCATCTATTTATAAGATTGAAAAAGTTAGAACAACACAATTTAAAATAAACAAGACAAACATTCATACATATCCATGGAACACAAAATTCACACAAGTCAAGCATACATGAATCCATTACATCAACCAAGGTTCAAACTTATTTAAGGTATCATTTGGAAAATAAGGTGATAGGTGGTGGTCCAACTAACGAAGTGCGTTCACAATCCTATCTCACTGGATCCGGTGGCTAACACAATGTTCCTATAGGCAATCAGCCTATCTTGTTCACATGCTTCCATCACTAAGTCTATAATATCTCCCCTTAAGGTTTGGTTGGTGGCTTACAACTCTTGGGTAAGTTCCTTTTCTTTCTCTAAGTCTTTTTGGAGGTTGAGCATCTTGCACTTGACTCTAGCACTGAGTTCTTTGATAGTCTTCCAAGCTGCTTCTCTTGCTGACTCAAAGAATGTGGTGTGCATCACAGTGTTGGTATACATGCAGAAGCCTCTTTCTTTGTGGTTGTCTTCCTTGTTTTTGTACAAGTGAAGTTGCACCCACCAATACTCCACTCCTTCCTCCATTACTAGAAAGCCCTTGTACACAGCTGCACCATGTGCTTCCATTGCCTCCATGAGGCCCTTGAGAATCTTGGGAAACTCAGTCTCACACTCCAAGGTCATGGTCATGAGTGGTCCTTTCTTCACGGCTTCGTTGATGGAGTTCATCTACAAATAGAGATGAGAATGAGAAGATTAGAAAAGTTTATGAGAAGAATAGACAAGTGTAGAAGTAGTTAAAAGTTTTCCTTAGTGGTTTCCAATCCTAGGGTCATAATCCTTAGCGGACAAGAAGGCTGGCACCATCAAAGGTATATTTGATATACATGTTATTGATGTTTTCCTTACTAGCCCTCGTTGTAGTGCCTGGGTATTTGATACTGGTTCAATTGCTAATATTTGTAACTCGAAACAGGAGCTACGGAATAGACGGCGGCTTGCGAGGGATGAGGTGACGATGCGCGTTGGCAACGGATCAAGAGTTGATGTGATGGCCGTCGGCACGCTCTCCTTAGTTTTACCTTCGGGATTAGTTTTAAACCTTAATAAATGTTATTATGTGCCTGCGTTGAGCATGAACATTATTTCTGGATCTTGTTTATTGCAAGACGGTTATTCATTTAAATCGGAGAATAATGGTTGTTCTATTTATATGAGTAGCATCTTTTATGGTCATGCACCTATTGTGAATGGTTTATTTCTTCTAAATCTCGAAAGGGATGAAACACACATCCATAACATTGAGGCTAAGAGATGCAAAGTAGATAGTGATAATACTACTTATTTGTGGCAGTGTCGTCTAGGTCATATTGGTGTAAAGCGCATGAAGAAACTCCATTCCGATGGACTTTTGGAGTCTCTTGATTTTGAATCATTTGACACATGCGAACCATGCCTCATGGGCAAGATGATCAAAACCCCGTTCTCCGGTATGATGGAGCGAGCAATGGACTTGTTGGAAATCATACATACCGATGTATGTGGACCGATGAGTGTTTCGACGCGCGGTGGATATCGCTATTTTCTCACTTTTACCGATGACTTAAGTAGATATGGGTATATCTATTTAATGAAACATAAATCTGAAACGTTTGAAAAGTTCAAAGAATTTCAGAATGAAGTGGAGAACCATCGTAACAGAAAGATTAAGTTTCTACGATCCGATCGTGGAGGTGAATATTTGAGTTATGATTTTCTCACGCATCTTAAAGCAAGCGGAATTGTTTCGCAACTCACGCCACCCGGAACACCATAGCGCAATGGTGTGTCTGAACGCCGGAATTGAACCTTATTAGATATGGTCCGATCAATGATGTCTCTTACTGATTTGCCGTTATCATTTTGGGGTTATGCATTAGAAACCGCTGCATTCACTTTAAATAGGGCACCATCTAAATCCGTTGAGACGACACCGTATGAACTGTGGTTTGGTGCTAAACCTAAGTTGTCGTTTCTTAAAGTTTGGGGATGCGAAGCTTACGTCAAGAAGTTGATGCCGGACAAGCTCGAACCCAGAGCGGAGAAATGCGTCTTCATAGGATACCCTAAGGAAACTATTGGGTATACCTTCTATCACAGAACCGAAGGCAAAGTGTTTGTCGCAAAGAACGGTTCCTTTGTTGAGAAGGAGTTTCTCTCGAAAGAAGTGAGTGGGAGGAAAGTAGAGCTAGACGAGGTTATTGAACCTTTTCTTGAATTGGAGAGTAGCGCAGCACCTGAAATTGTTCCAGTGCCGCCTGCACCAATAATAGAGGAAGCTAATGATAAGGATCATGAAGCTTCAGATGATGCTGCTACTGAAAGTCGCAGGTCGACAAGGTCGCGTGCCCCTCCTGAGTGGTACGGCAACCCTGTCTTAACTGTCTTGTTAGTAGATGACAGTGAGCCTGCGAACTATGAGGAAGCGATGATGAGCCCAGACTCTGAGAAATGGCTAGAAGCCATGAAATCCGAATTGGGATCCATGAGCGAAAACCAAGTATGGACTTTGGTGGACCCTCCTAGCGACCGAAAGGCTGTTGAGTGCAAATGGATTTTCAAGAAGAAAACGGACGCGGATGGTAATGTTACCGTCTATAAAGCACGGCTTGTCGCGAAAGGTTTTCGACAAGTTCAAGGTGTTGACTACGATGATACTTTCTCTCCCGTAGCGATTTTTAAGTCCATTCAGATTTTATTAGCAATTGCTGCGTTTCATGATTATGAAATATGGCAGATGGATGTCAAGACTGCGTTCCTCAATGGCAACATTGATGAAGAGTTGTATATGATGCAACCCGAAGGTTTTGTCGATCCTAAGGATGCTGATAAAGTATGCAAACTGCAGCGTTCCATTTATGGACTGAAGCAAGCATCTCGGAGTTGGAACCTTTGTTTTGATCAAGTGATCAAGAGCTTTGGATTTGTTCCAAATTGCTACGAAGCTTGTATCTACAAGAAAGTGAGTGGGAGCTCGGTGACATTTCTGGTACTATATGTGGATGACATATTGATTATTGGAAATGACATTAACATGCTTAACGATGTGAAGAGTTATTTGAACAAGTGTTTTTCAATGAAAGACCTAGGTGAAGCTGCTTATATATTGGGCATCAAAATCTATAGAGATAGACAAAGACGCCTGATAGCTTTAAGCCAGAGTACATACCTAGACAAAGTTCTGAAAAGGTTCAGAATGGATAAGGCAAAGAAAGGTTCAGTGCCTATGTTGTCAGGTAAGATATTGAGCAAGGCTTAGTGTCCAGCTACGGTAAATGATAGGGAAGCTATGAGCAAAGTGCCTTATGCCTCGGCCATAGGTTCTATCATGTATGCCATGCTGTGTACTAGACCGGATGTGTCCAATTGTCAGACCCCTCCTTTATAAGGGAAAGGATCCCTGTGATTGCAATGCTAGTCCCTGGATCAATGCTAGCATCCACAGTTTAAGATGAAGTACACAGATACAAAGGTCATTTATTACATTCATTCCAGAGATAAAACATAGTCTTTTACAACTCAGGGCCAAAGGCCTAATACAAGAGTTTATGGAATAAGTAAATAAACATAAGTCTTCATCTTCATGTGCCACAGGCAAGCATGTTGAGTGTAGACTCATGACTCCTATTCATCATCGGAGTAACCTGCAACATTACAAGTTACAGTCACAGAGGGTCAATACTTTGGAATAGTATTGGCAAGTGATACCTTAGCTTATTTATAGTGGACTATAATACTATATGCATTTGGCTAAGTGGAGTTTAGACTTGCATTTCTCAAAATAGATTTTTCCTTATCATTTGAAAACACTAGTTTTTTGTTTGGCACAAATCACCCAAGGCATCTACCAATCAAAGATTGAAGATCCTTTAACCCTTGTTCACCCACAAGTTTTACTTAGAAATTGGGATGAGGAGATTCCTGATAGCTTCCATGTCTTGATGCTCAAATTGTCCTTTTCCAGGGACATGGCTAAGTACTTAGATTTTACTCTCTGCAGAGGTGGTGCACTTTCCCCACAAGACTTGGTTTCACCAAGACAAGATCTTTCAGAAGCCTTCCCTTAGACCAACATGGACGTGTTCCAACCTATCAAACCCCTACCACCAACTGTCCATTTGGCTAAGTTATTGCAACCTATATGATCCAGGCAGAGCCCATATTGCCATGTGGCTGCACTTGAAGCTTCTCAACATTTGATATCTCAAATCTCTTTGTTCCTGGGTGGCCATCCACAAGTGAGATATCAAGTTTTCCCCAGTATTCTGGACTTGGTGAAGCCCAAGTTTTCCCCAGCATACTGGACTTGCATAACCACTCAACACAAACCATTCATTCCATTCCACCCAGGTGATTCATTCATTTAATTGTTTTATTAAACAAAACATAAGTCCATAGACTTAGAAATATTTCATAGTATGAATATATATTCCACCCTTGTTTTCTATTAGCCAAGCTAAGCATGAAAGTAATAGGAATCTTAACTTAGGAAATTGCTACTAAGGTTTCATCTACTAGGTTTTCCCATAGCATAGTTTATACTTAGCAAAATTCCATGCAAGTCCTACTTAGAAATATCACTAATGCATAGTAAAAATAATGGGACAAAAGTATGAAGCATCACTTGCCTTGGTAATGAGGAGAGTAGCACTCTTCACAGTCACAATCACTAGCAAAATCTACACAAAAATGTAGCATACAATTACACACAATTTATATACAATAAAAAATAATATGAATGCATGCATGCATGAATTTACTAAGTGGGGTTTTTTGAAAACTCTACCAAGCAAATGCATGTTTACAGAAACTTAACAAGTCACAAGTTTGCCAACTAAACTTATTTAACCCTAAAACAAATTACTAAACTAAATCCATACTCAAAAATAGCCTTGACATGTTTCTACAAATAAATTCATTCTAATGGTTACTATTTGTTAAACACTTTGCATAAACAGAAAGGCCTTGATTCACTGAATCCAACGGTATAAAGTTTGCAAAAATCCAACGTGGAAAACAAAAGTTATAAGCATTTGAATTTTGGATCAATTTCTGATTTAAAATCTGTTTTTAGATCTGTTCCTAGCCACGCGTCATGTTGTGACTGGCGCGTACCGGTTCGCACTGGATCGAGCTCCACAGCCGCAGGATCTAAACAGATCGCACGCTCCAGATCGCGTACCTCTTCGCTGATAAGTGAATCTATCCTAGCGCTTGGATCTAAATCTAACGGCGCGCGATAGAGCGACCATGTCCTGGCGGCGCGCGGCGGAGCGCTCAGTCTACGGCGGCGCTAGCGTTCCAGATCGTCCACGAGAGGGAGAAGGGTCATACCAGGTTCGCCGGAAGCCGCTGAAGCTCAAGGTAGCGTCGGTTTGCAAAGGGGCGCTCGGATGTGGCTGAGAGAGCTCGTCGGAGTCGTGCACGGCGTCGGTGGTTGTTGTCGGAGTCGTTGCTGAGGGTCCGCGTCGCCCTAACACAAGCCAGAGGGTTTAGGTGATGCGCAAGAATGTTGCGAACAATCTCGTGTGAGTCAGAAGTGAAGGGGCACACGGGACTTACGGAATTTGGTCGCCGGAGTCGAGGTTGTCGTCGGTGCTTGTGGTGTCGAGTGGAAACGGCGACCTGGGGCAGTACAGGATGAACTAGTGGGGTCAGGAGGTGCGCAAGGAGATTGCGAAGTGGCTCGATTGAACCAGAGGGGAAGGGGCGCACAGGGCTCACCTGAATTGATCGCCGGAGTGAGCTCTGTCTGCGGTGGTGTGGGGTTGATTGAGGGCAGCCTGGTGGCGGAGAGGTGGTGCTAAGTGAGGGGAAACGGTCGCAGAGAGGTGGGGGTTAAGTAGGCGGAGCAGGTGCGAGAATCTCGCGAGCATTCAACGCCAATTAAGCGCATTTGCGTCGGGGAGGAAATGGCCACGGCGAGCAGTTCTTCAGCGCGAGATTGACGACGAGCCTGACGTGGCAGTTGGTCTACCTGTCAGCGAATAGAGTAGAGGGGTGGTGGGGTCTGGCTGTCAGCGACTGGGTGCGTGTGCTCGCGCGTGAGAGAGGGAAAAGAAAACCCCCGGGTGGGCTAGTTGGGCTTGTTTCACTGCTGGGCCAGATATCTGGCACGCGGCCTTTTTCCTTTGTTTAATTCTTTTTCTTTTCTAAATCGATTTTCTGATTGGGTTTTCAAATGGTTTCAAAATAAATTTGAATTCAAATCTTCCTGAGGTTTTGTAGTGGTGAATTGGTCTCAGAAATGGGTCAAAACTCATGGGGTTACTTTGCAAGGGCTTGGTCAAACTTGGATTTCAAACAAACAGAGAATTTGCTTCTATTTTGCAAATGTTTGAAATAGGGGTTTTGAAATTATTTCTAAATTATGACTTTGGTCTAAATTTTTCACACACACTTTCCAACAATGGAGGCAAGCAAACAAGTTCCTAAACAATCAAGTTCAAAGGGTGATGGTCATTTGAATTAAATCTGCTCACATGAAATCATAGCACCAAGCTTCTGCTTCTGAACTGATTTTTGAGAAAAACCCTAAATGATGAAGGATGCAAGGATGATATGAATGAGCTTTGAAATATGATTTTAGGGATGTTACACCAATGCTCTTAGTTTGACGAGCAGATATCAAAGTGATCCAGGAGTGGAACACTGGACAGCCGTGAAGAACATCCTAAAGTACCTAAATAGGACTAAAGAAATGTTCTTAGTCTATGGGGGTGATGAATAGCTCGTTGTAAAAGGTTACGTCGATGCTAGTTTCGACACCGACAAGGATGATTCTAAATCTCAGACAGGATACGTTTATATTTTGAATGGAGGAGTTGTGAGCTGGAGAAGCTGCAAGCAAAGCGTGATCGCGGGATCTACAGTAGAAGCGGAATACATGGCTGCTTCAGAAGCGTCAAGAGAAGGAGTTTGGATCAGAAACTTCATCACTGAGCTTGGCGTGGTTCCAAGTGCATTGGACCCACTGGAGATATTGTGTGACAACACTGGCGCCATAGCACTTGCTAAGGAACCAAGATATCATCCAAAGACCAAGTATATCAACCGCAAATTTCATATAATCCGAGATTATATAGCAGATGGAGATCTAAAGATTAGCAAAGTACATACAGATCTGAATGTCGCAGATCCATTGACTAAACCTCTTCCACGTGTAAAACATGATCAGCACCTCAGTGCCATGGGTGTGAGATTGTTGCCAGATGTAAACTAGATTATTGACTCTAGTGCAAGTGGGAGACTGTTGGAATTATGCCCTAGAGGCAATAATAAAGATGTTATTATTATAATTCTTGTTCATGATAAAGTTTATATTCCATGCTAGAATTGTATTAAGCGGAAACATTAATACTTGTGTGGTTTGTAAACAACACCGTGTTCCTAGTACGCCTCTATGGACTAGCTCATTGATTAATTATGGTTAAGGTTTCCTAACCATGGACATGAGTTGTCGATTAATAATGAGATCATATCATTGGGAGAATGATATGATGGACAGACCCAAACTAAGCGAAGCAATTAAATCGTGTCATCGTGTTCATCTTTGCGAAGCTTTTCTTATGTCAAATATTGTATTCCTTAGACCATGAGATAATACAACTCCCTGGTATCGGAAGAAAGCTTTGAGGTCATCAAACGTCATCCTATGAGAGGGTGATCATAAAGGTGTCTCTCAGGTGATCGGAAAGTGCCTGTTGGGTTGTATGTATCGAGATGGGATTTGTCCCTCCCAAGTCGGAGAGATATACTTCGGGCCCACTTGGTAATCGATATAAACACCGCTTGCAAGCATGTGGTTAAGGAGTTAATCACAAAGTGATATCGGATTACAGAACGAGTAAAGTACTTGCTGTGAACGAGATTGAACTAGGTATGACGGTACCGACGATCGAATCTCGGGCAAGTAAAATATCACGAGACGAAGGGAATATATATATGGGATTGATTGAATCCTGGCATCGTGGTTCATCCGATATGATCATCGATGAATGTGTGGGAGTCAATATGGGTTTCCAGACCCCGCTGTTGATTATTGATAGAAGATCATGTCTGCATATTCTCGAACCCGCAGGGTCACACACTTAACGTGTCTCGACGCTAGGATAGATTGGATAATTGGTTTATGAGTTTTTGTTCGGAGTCTCGGATGGGATCCGGGACATCACGAGAGGTTCCGGAGTGGTCCGGAGAATAAGATTCATATAAGGCAGTGCAGTTTTTGGAGTTCGGAATTGTTCCGGGTTAATCGGTATTGTATCGGAAGCTTCTAGAACCTTCCGGAAGGGGACCAACGTGGCCCCACCTTCCGGGAGGGGGCATGGGCCTATGAGGGAGTGCCCTGGCCGCATTGGGACAGGGGCACAAGGCCCCATAGGGCCCAGCCGGCCAAGAGAGGTTTAAACTCTAGATAGAGCTTCTAGAAGGGGGGTTTCCTTGCCCCCCACTCTTCCTCCTTGGGGCCGCCGGCCTTGGCTTGGGGGAGGGGCTAGGGCTGCGTCCACCCCTATATATATAGAGGGCTGGGGGCGCACCAACCCCACACACCTTCCCTCCAACCCTAGCCGGCCTGCTGCCCTCCTCTCTCCCTCCCGACTGCTTGTAGGCGAAGCCCTGCTGCAGAAATTCTCCACCAATTGCACCGCGCCGTCGCGTTGTAGATCCAACCCATGTCTCCACCATACTTGCTGGACCAAGGAAGGAGGATACGTCGAGGTGCCGCACGTGTGCATCTCACGGAGGCATCGCCACTTGTGGTGCTAGATCGGATCAGATCGCGAGGAGGAGAAGCGAGTAGGACTACATCACCCACGTTCCGACGAACGTTCCGCTGTGCGAATCTTCAAGGGTATGAAGATCTAATCCAATCTCTCTCGTTGTTTGCATCTCCTAGATTATATCTTGGCTTCCCTCTGTTTGCATCCGTAGAAAATTTTGATTTACTATGCCGCGAAACCCTTCAGTGGTATCAGAGCTAGATCTATGCGTAGATGTGTTTCACGAGTAGAACGCAACATGGTTGTTGCGGGCGTTGATGTTTTCTGTTGCAAGCCTCTTGTTTGTGTTCTTCTTATGACGCGGGATAGTGAGATTGAAGCAGTCCAGGCCAACCTTACGCGACGTCGTTCGCGAGACCGGCTCCGCACTTGACGTGTGGCTTGTTCCACACATGCGGCTGGTGGATGCCTGTTTCTCTCACTATAGTTGTCATGGGATTACCACCGGAGTTTGGCAACCATAATATCACCGTTGTGGCTTTGCGTAGGTAAGAATCGTTCTTAGCATCTACTCCCATAAGCCACGTAAAACATGCAACAACAAAGTAGAGGCGTCTAACTTGTTTTTGCAGGGAGTGTTTTTCTGTGATATGGTATAGCCCAAGATGTGATGTGTATAATGTATGCGACGATCATGTTTTGTAATGTTTCACGACTTGCATGTCGATGAGTACACAACCGGCAGGAGCCATATGGTTGTCTTTATAATTATGTATGACCTGCGAGTCAACTTCTTATACGCCATGTAATAGCTTTACTTTATCACTAAGTAGTTAGCAATAGTTGTAGTTGCTATTTATGGTGGAGGCAATCATGGTGGAGTGATGGAGATCATGCCGGCACGCACAAGATGGAGATCATTGCGCGAAGATTGGCTATACCATGTCACATAAAGTTATATGCATGTGATGTTTATCCTTTTATGTATCTTATTATGCTTAGATCGCGACGGTAGCATTATAAGATGATTCCTCACTTAAAGATCAAGATAAAAATTGTGTTCTCCCCAAGTATGCACCGTTGCGAAAGTTCGTCGTGTCCAAGCATCACGTGATGATCGGGTGCTATAGACTCTACGCTCACATACAACGGGTGGAAGCCAATTTTGCACACACGGAAATACTTGGGTCTAACTTGACGAGCCTAGCATGTACAAACATGGCCTCGGAACACAAGAACCGAAAGGTTAAGCATGAGTCATATGAATGATATGATCGACACTTCGTTGTCCACCATTGAAACCACATCTCTTCTCGTGATGATCGGATTAGGTGTGGTGAATTTGGATCATGTTCACTAAACAACTTGAGGGATGTTGAATTTAGTGGGAGTTCATCTAGTAGTATGATTAAAAGTTGAACTAGTTATCATGAACAAAGTCTAATTTGTACTTGCAAATATTGTAGATCACATGGCTAAGTCCAACTTCAACTTCAATGTTTTTGCTGAGAAGGAAAAGCTTAGAAACAATGGGTCTAACTTCACCAATTGGTTCCGCAATCTGAGAATCATTCTCTCTGACGATCAAAAGGACTATGTCCTTGAAAGTGCGTTAGGTGACGCCCCTGCTGCTACTACGCCGGCTGATGAGAAAGCTGTCTATCAGTCGTGCAAAGATGATTATGGTGTGATTAAGAGCACCATGTTGTTTGCTATGGAATCGGACCTTCAAAATCGTTTTGAAGACTATCCCGGGCCCTTTGAGATTCTCGAGGAGCTGAAAACCATGTTTCAGACTCAGGCCCGTTCTGAGAGATATGAGATCTCTGAGAAGTTCTTTAACTGCAAGATGGAGGAAGGGAGTTCCGTTAGTGAGCACGCCATTAAGATGTCGGGCTACACTCAACGCCTTGAGCAACTGGACTGCAAGATTCCAGAGGAGATCAAGATTGTCAGGGTTCTGCAATCACTCCCTCCCAGTTACAAAATTTTTGTAGTGACTCATAATCAGATTGGTTCCACTGATACGATCACCGAGCTCTTCGCAAAGCTGAAGGCTGCGAAGGTGGACATCAAAAAGGATAATCATGTGTTGATGGTCAACAAGCCCTCCTTTAAGAAAGGTAAGGGTGCAAAGAAGCCCTTCAAGAAAGGCGGCGGCAAGCGCGTTGCCCCTGCTGAGAAGAAGCTCAGGTCTGGTCCTAAGCCGGACACTGAGTGCTTCTATTGCAAGGACAATGGTCACTGGAAGCGCAACTGTCCGAAGTACTTAGCGGACAAGAAGGCTGGCACCATCAAAGGTATATTTGATATACATGTTATTGATGTTTTCCTTACTAGCCCTCGTTGTAGTGCCTGGGTATTTGATACTGGTTCAATTGCTAATATTTGTAACTCGAAACAGGAGCTACGGAATAGACGGCGGCTTGCGAGGGATGAGGTGACGATGCGCGTTGGCAACGGATCAAGAGTTGATGTGATGGCCGTCGGCACGCTCTCCTTAGTTTTACCTCCGGGATTAGTTTTAAACCTTAATAAATGTTATTATGTGCCTGCGTTGAGCATGAACATTATTTCTAGATCTTGTTTATTACAAGACGGTTATTCATTTAAATCGGAGAATAATGGTTGTTCTATTTATATGAGTAGCATCTTTTATGGTCATGCACCTATTGTGAATGGTTTATTTCTTTTAAATCTCGAAAGGGATGAAACACACATCCATAACATTGAGGCTAAGAGATGCAAAGTAGATAGTGATAATACTACTTATTTGTGGCAGTGTCGTCTAGGTCATATTGGTGTAAAGCGCATGAAGAAACTCCATTCCGATGGACTTTTGGAGTCTCTTGATTTTGAATCATTTGACACATGCGAACCATGCCTCATGGGCAAGATGATCAAAACCCCGTTCTCCGGTATGATGGAGCGAGCAACGGACTTGTTGGAAATCATACATACCGATGTATGCGGACCGATGAGTGTTTCGACGCGCGGTGGATATCGCTATTTTCTCACTTTTACCGATGACTTAAGTAGATATGGGTATATCTATTTAATGAAACATAAATCTGAAACGTTTGAAAAGTTCAAAGAATTTCAGAATGAAGTGGAGAACCATCGTAACAGAAAGATTAAGTTTCTACGATCCGATCGTGGAGGTGAATATTTGAGTTATGATTTTCTCACGCATCTTAAAGCAAGCGGAATTGTTTCGCAACTCACGCCACCCGGAACACCACAGCGCAATGGTGTGTCTGAACGCCGGAATTGAACCTTATTAGATATGGTCCGATCAATGATGTCTCTTACTGATTTGCCGTTATCATTTTGGGGTTATGCATTAGAAACCGCTGCATTCACTTTAAATAGGGCACCATCTAAATCCATTGAGACGACACCGTATGAACTGTGGTTTGGTGCTAAACCTAAGTTGTCGTTTCTTAAAGTTTGGGGATGCGAAGCTTACGTCAAGAAGTTGATGCCGGACAAGCTCGAACCCAAAGCGGAGAAATGCGTCTTCATAGGATACCCTAAGGAAACTATTGGGTATACCTTCTATCACAGAACCGAAGGCAAAGTGTTTGTCGCAAAGAACGGTTCCTTTCTTGAGAAGGAGTTTCTCTCGAAAGAAGTGAGTGGGAGGAAAGTAGAGCTAGACGAGGTTATTGAACCTTTTCTTGAATTGGAGAGTAGCGCAGCACCTGAAATTGTTCCAGTGCCGCCTGCACCAATAATAGAGGAAGCTAATGATAAGGATCATGAAGCTTCGGACGATGCTGCTACTGAAAGTCGCAGGTCGACAAGGTCGCGTGCCCCTCCTGAGTGGTACGGCAACCCTGTCTTAACTGTCTTGTTAGTAGATGACAGTGAGCCTACGAACTATGAGGAAGCGATGATGAGCCCAGACTCTGAGAAATGGCTAGAAGCCATGAAATCCGAATTGGGATCCATGAGCGAAAACCAAGTATGGACTTTGGTGGACCCTCCTAGCGACCGAAAGGCTGTTGAGTGCAAATGGATTTTCAAGAAGAAAACGGACGCGGATGGTAATGTTACCGTCTATAAAGCACGGCTTGTCGCGAAAGGTTTTCGACAAGTTCAAGGTGTTGACTACGATGAGACTTTCTCTCCCGTAGCGATTTTTAAGTCCATTCGGATTTTATTAGCAATTGTTGCGTTTCATGATTATGAAATATGGCAGATGGATGTCAAGACTGCGTTCCTCAATGGAAACATTGATGAAGAGTTGTATATGATGCAACCCGAAGGTTTTGTCGATCCTAAGGATGCTGATAAAGTTTGCAAACTTCAGCGTTCCATTTACCAGAGCCATGCCGTCGTGCCCCCTTCGCTGTTGTATAAAAAGAGCCCTTCCCCGACCCAAAATGTATACCATTCCAAACCTCTCTCACCCGGGAACCTCTCTGACCAACACTGGAGCAAGGCGAACACAACCGTGCCGGAATTTCACCAGAGTTCGCCGCTCTAGAGGAAGGAACGAGCCAAAGCTAGGAGCCACCCCAGGAGCTGCTCGACCACCGTTCGAACCGCGGTCGTCGACTCGTTTGTTTGCCCTATCGCCGCACCTAGCTCGAGCCTTGGTAAGCCCTCGAAGACCCCGCCGTAGTGCTAGGGTTCAGACTCGTGCATGCCCTGCGACGGAGACGACGACGCTCAGCTGTTGATCACGCTCTAATCGTAAGGCTTGGATTCACCGATACCGCTTCATGTTTGCTTAGCCACTGACAGGTAGGACTAACCTCGGAGCATTCCGTTGCGCGCACGTTGTGTAGTTGGGCCAGCCCATTAGCGTTCCCGCGCACAGCTGATACATCCAATTTGCATCACCATTCTATATCATAATTTGCCTCTATTCATTGATATATTTCATATTAAGAGGTGCTACTTATGTCTTTTCATCTGTTTTTGCATGTTGGATGATTCTTGGAGGATGCACTTCCAGAGTCAGGATTCTGATGGAAAAAGAGGTGTTTTGATGCAATTTCGCGAAGATCAGAAAAATACCAGCAAAACTACGGAAAATCCTATTTTCACGGAAGACGAAGAATGCTAGAAGGGGAGGCGGAGATGGGCCACAGGGGGGGCACACCCCCTAGGCGCGGGCCACCACTAGGTCACGCCTATAGGGGGTGTGGCCCACCTGGTCCACCTCTGACATGGTTATACCCTACGGGTACACGACATTAGCATACCTGGTCCAGCCCAAGGAAGGCCCACAATAACATACGCGGCCTGTGAAGATTTTCGGGTGGCCCAAGCCCATGACATCTTTGGATCCTTGGAAAGCAAGACTAGAACAAATAGAATATTTAAAGGGGCAAACCCTAAACTTGTAACCGACTCGATCTGTGCCCGAGACCTGCCTAACTCTATATAAAGGCTAGGAGGGCACGACGAGGAGGGCATCTTTTTTCCACCGCATACACACCTCCACACCAGATTGCATATGCGCACCCCTGCACTATTCGGTTCCGCCGTAATCAAGAGCAGACAAGCAGGAGTAGGGTTTTCCCTCTGGGGGCCTGAACCTGGGTAAATCTCGTGTCCCCTGGTTGCTTGTATGTAAACTGTTCCGCGATCTCCAGCATCCCCATCTTCTCTAAAACCCAAGCTCATAACAATGGGCATTGACGAGTCAAAACCTCGTCAATTGGTGCCGTCTGTGGGAATCGGGGGCGCAGATTGTGCGATCATGATGGTCCCGACCAAAGCGATCTACAACTCCTCGGCGACGGAGAGTCATCTCCTCTTCGGCACTTTCGACTTCACCGCCCACTCGCCAGCCACCATGAAGGATTTCGAGCCCGTAGGCGATGGGCTCAAGATTCTGTTCGGGAGTTTCTGCTTCCAGGTGGGACAAACATGCACTCTCTGCCTCCCAGAGCGGGTGCCACTGCCATCAATCAGGCCCGCCTCATGGGCCTCGCATCCCAGTGTGCTACGCACGTCAACGCTGACAGATGAGTCATATGACAACAACTGATGCAACTCAGATCTGTGCGGCCCCCCGTCAGATGAAAGAACCTACAGTTTCAGATCCGAAAGCCGCGGCAGCAGCGATCCAATCCATAGACGCTACCAGTGCACCGTGGTCATCCAAAGCGACGTGGAACAACCACCAGGTTCGGGTTCCCACGTGCCACCACCCAACCCACTGGGTGGAAACGGAGGAAACGGAAGGCAACCATCCCTCCCACCCAACGAGGGATACGCCGACGCCTATCGAAGAATCCACCTCAGTGAGGAAGGATGGAACCAGGCACACGAAACCGTGGCAGGCAACAAGATCCTGCATGTGAATGCTTCACGAGACCTGCTAATGGCATACCACCTGCTCCTCATCGACGAGCATAACAAGCAGGTGAAGATGCAAGAGGTACTTAACAAACGCAAGCAAGTGGCTTCGGAGTCTAGCGCGTGGCGAGCTGCACTCTCTGCCGCTGGTGGCTCCAGCTCGCACGGCAATCTAGCCAACAAGCATCGCTCTTGCACGGATAACATGGATCCCACTGCACGTCGCGAGGTGACTCGAACCCTCAACACGTCCTTCATGGAGATGGACGCCGACGGCAACGTCATCCCGAAGACGCCGCAAGCTGCGATCATGGCAGCCACCACATATCTCGCGTCCCATCCACCTACGGTGGGGGACCCGAAGAGGGCCATGCATAAGTCTGCACTAGCCGAACTCGGACTCGTTGGAGCTGCGCTCCACGAGGAAGCTCTTGTGGAGCCGAAGAAGAAGGCTGCAGTTAGATTCAACCGCAGCCCCACGCCTTCAGACGAAGAGGAGGAAGACGAGCACGATCTACCTCGACGACGCAAGAATACGAGATGTCGCAGCCGCGACTACGACGCTTGAAGCACCGTCACTCAGCGCAAAGTCGATAAGGCACGTGCCAAACACGCATGCTCATCCGAATCCGAAGAGGATGATGATGGAGAACTTTGTGGAGCTCGATGCTTCAGCAGATCTGTTCGGCAAACATGGATGCCGAGAAACTTCAAGCTTCCTTCGGACACTCCAAAATTCGACGGGACGCAGGACCCGAAGGTGTGGCTCAGTGACCACCTGTCGTCCGTCAAGCTGCACGACGGAAACAAGAACACCGCCCTGCAATGCCTTCAGCTGCAGCTGACAGGCATAACCCGGATCTAGCTCAGTAGCCTGTCCTTGGGTTCCATCCGAAGCTGGGAGGAACTGGCGTACAGTTTCATCCGAAACTTTAAGGGCACTAGCAAAACGCTAGCTTCGATCGAGGAGCTGCGGGCCTGCACTCAACGAACGGGCGAATCCATTCGCTCGTACATACTACGCTAGTCCAACATCAAGAACTCCGCGGCACACATCTCCTAGGAGAGAACGATTGATGCCTTCAAGGATGGCGTCAAACTCCTAGACTTCAAGGAAGAACTTGGGTGCGTCAAGCCCAAGACACTCGATCACCTCATGGACATCGCCAACAGGTGGGCAGATGGCGAGGACTCCGTCCACCGAGCACATTCGGATGAGGAAGATGACTACGGCCGCCGACGCGAGCGCCGTAGCAAGCGAAGATCGCGCATCTACGATGATCGTGACGAACCCGACATGATTGCGGCTAGCTATGCCGAACGCCGCAACGAAAACAACCGCAGTAGCGGCGGATATCGCGGAAGCAACTTCCGCGACGGAGGACGCCCAACGCAAACGTGGTAGCACCGCAGCCGCAACGACGAACCTTCGACATACGACAAGTTATCGGGACCATGCACCATCCACTTCTACATCGACAAGCAGGATGGAAAAAAGAAGGCCAGCCACATTCTCAAGGACTGCCGCGAGTTCCAGAAACTCAGCAAGGGTTTCACCCAGATGCGGCGACAAATCCTAAACCCCGGGTTCGGACCCACACCTACACCAGGCAACATCGCCCATGGAGCTCCTCCACCACCACCCGTGGGATCTTCGAATCAAGCAATCGTGTCCATGCAAAACAACGGTGTAAATGGGTACCCCGCGCCAAAAGGGTCCCTGATGATCCAAAAAGGGCGCCCAAAAAACAGGGTGCAAAAGAAGATCACCCGCCAAGTTAATCTGACTGTGACCGCTCCACCCGCCATCCCTGAGTACCTCAGTGGCTCGGATTCCTGCATCACATTCAGTCGTTCGGATCACCCCCGCCAGATCCCTCGCCTAGGACATGCTGCCCTGGTGCTTGAGGCACAGATCGGAGGATTCGAGATGAGTCGCGTCTTCATGGACGGTGGCAGCGGCATCAACCTGATGTTCGCCAGCACCTTAGCAGCAATGTGGATCCCGCAATGCATCCTGGAACAATCCGATACAACGTTCCATGGTATATTCCTAGGGAAGGGCATATTTCCCCTAGGACAAATATGGCTCGACGTCATCTTCGGCAAACCCGAAAACTTTCGGTGTGAGCGGCTCGAATTCGAAGTGGTGGACTGGCCATCACAGTACCATGCCATCCTCAGGCGCGTGGCATTCGCAAGATTCCTGGTAGTACCGCACTATGCGTACTTGCTACTCAAGATGCCAGGACACAGGGGCGTCATCACGGTCCAGGGCAGCTTCACCCGATCCGACCATTGCGAAAGAGATTTCAACAGAATCTCCCAATCGTTCGGCATGCAGGAAGAGCTCACAAGGCTTCGCGAGGTGACAGACAATAGGGCACCCCCAGTCTCCGGGCAAAACGCACCCGACATGTCGTTTGACTCAATAGTCAACACGAAAACGGTGCAGGT
The DNA here is from genome assembly GCA_916181665.1 of Avena sativa. Taxonomy (NCBI): domain Eukaryota; kingdom Viridiplantae; phylum Streptophyta; class Magnoliopsida; order Poales; family Poaceae; genus Avena; species Avena sativa. The sequence continues at coordinate 297,194,688 of OV702296.1, forward strand.
CCACCCGACGAACGCCTCCAAGACGGCGATGATCGCCAACAACCTCGGCCCCGCATAGGAAAGCACGCTCGTTGAATTCCTCCATGAGCGCTGGTAAATCTTCGCCTGGTGTCCTACGGACATGCCAGGAGTTCCTAGGGAATTCGTCGAGCATGCACTCAATGTGTTTCCAGACGCCAAGCCCGTCAAACAGTCCATCCGACGATTGTCCGAGCCATGGGCCGAAGCCGTCGAAGTCGAAGTCAATAGACTGCTCGATGCTGACTTCATCCGGGAGATCAAGGAGAGCGAGTGGCTAGCCAACACTGTGCTGGTCCCTAAAAAGGACACGGACATACTGCGGATGTGCGCGGACTTCACATCGCTCAACAAGCACTGCCCGAAGGATCACTTCCCTCTCCCTTGGAACGACCAGATCATTGATTCGACTACATGATGCGAGAAACTCTCCTTCCTCGACGCCTACTCAGGCTACAATCAGATTCGACTGAAAGTCAAAGATCAGGAGAAAACGGCGTTCATTGCACCGTTCGGAGTATTCTGCTACAACACAATGCCCTTCGGGCTGAAGAACGCAGGTGCCACGTACCAGTGATGCATGCAGGCGTGCCTGAAGAACCAGATAGGCCACAACATACAAGTCTATGTCGACGACATAGTCGTCAAGACAAAGGAGGCCAAGACTGTAAGGGTTCGTAGCATGGAAAATAATAAATTTCTACCGCATGCAAACAAACAAGCCAAGATCTATCTACTAGATTGTAGCAACGAGTCGATAGAAGAACTCACCCTCGAAGATTCCAAAGCGGTTAACGAGAGCAAATTCTCGTGGGTGATGTAGTCGTACTCTTTCCGATCTCAAGGTCGTGTAGACGATCCTTCCGGCGCCACGTTCCGGCAGCGCTCCCGTAGTCGGTCACACGTTCGGTACTCGATGAAGACCTTCCTCTCCCTTGTTCCAGCAGGCAGTGGAGGTTGTAGCACTATCCTCGTGATTCCGGCAGCAAGAAGGCGTGGCGTCGGAAGTAGAGGGGAGATCTCGCAGGGCTTTCGCCTTAAGCCGGAGCGAGTATGGTGGACTATGAGAGAGGCCTTGGTGATCTAGGGTTTAGAGGCACCAAGGGAGGAGGCTAGGCCGGCGACTAGGGCTTGGGGAGATCCCCAACTCGGCGGCTTGGAGCAAACCCTAGGGCGGCGGCGACTTGTGGTGGCCGGCGGCTAGGGCTAGGGTTTTGGTGGAGAGAGGTGTAGGCTAGAGGAGGCACCCCTTCCCCTTATTTTATAGGTGGGAGGGCGCCGGCCAGGGGAGGAGAGTCCTCCCCCAAGTCGGCCTCCTTGGCCGGCGGGTGGAGGGAGAGGAACTCCTCCCCAAGTAGGTTTCCTACTCTCCCTCCACCAAGCAAAACTGTCGTTTGACTTTTCAAATTGGCGTTTGACTTTTCAAACTAGGATTTGATTTATCCCTTTATTTTGCCCAGCCATGATACCTAGTACATGATGCAACCATTCCAACTTGTTATTACACATTCATGTACCCTTCCCCTCCGGAGTGCCGGACCTTCCGGACCCTTCTAGAACATTCCTGATGAAAACACCGGAATCATTCTCCAACTCCGAAACAAGACTTTCCTTATATGAATCTTATTCCCCGGACCATTCCGGATCTCCTCGTGATATCCCGAATCCCATCCGAGACTCCGAACAACATTCGATCTGTTACTCATCATTCCATAACTACTCAACAACATCGAATCCTTAAGTGTGTCTCCCTATGGTTCGTGAATTATGCGGACATGATCGAGACACTTCTCCAATCAATAACCAATAGAGGAATCTGGAAATTCATATGGCTCCCACATATTTCTACGATTACTTTGCGATCGAATGAACCACTAACATACGATACCAATTTCCCTTTGTCTCGCGATAGATTACCTATCGGAGGTTTTGATCGTCTGTATCTCTGCATACCTAGTTCAACCTCGTTACTGATAAGTACTCTTTTCTCGTTCCCGTGGTATGTGATCCCTTGTGATCCAGTCACATGCTTGCAAGCTAATTGGATGACATTCCACCGAGAGGGCCCAGAGTATATCTATCCGTCATATGGATGGACAAATCCCACTCTTGATCCATGTGTCTCAACCCATACTTTCTGAACACTCAATGCCACCTTTATAGCCACCCAGTTACGGTGTGGTGTTTGATGTCATCAAAGCATCCTTCCGGTGATGGTGATAAGCATGATCTCATGGTCGAAGGAATTAGGTTACTATGTATCAGAAAGCTTATAGAAATTGAACTATTAAAATGACTTGATCTTTATGCTACGCTTATCTATAGGAGTATGTCCATCATACCATTCTCCTAATGATATGACCATGTTGTTAATAACATCTCTATGTTCATAATCAGGAAACCATGATCATATATTAACCAACAAGCTAGTTTAACAACAGGCTTTACTAGGGACTCTTTTATGTTTACAAATCACACAAGTATTAATGTTTCCGGTTAATACAATTATAGCATGGTATGTAAACATTTATCATAAGTATGAATATATGATAATAACCACTTTATTATTGCCTCTTGGGCATATCTCCAACAGTCTCCCACTTGCACTAGAGTCAATAATCTAGTTTCAAACCTTTGTGTATTCAACACCTATGGCTTTCTGGTGTCGTATGTACACGATTGCTAGTGGTCAAATGATCTCCGGATCTGACACTTCCAGGTCCGTGTGTAATTACATGTCTTTGCGTCTATACGCATCACTCATTCTCTAATGAGATGGCTTTGTACAAATTTGGTCCTTTGGTGTGACCTTTAGTTCTTTGGGGTTAAAACATGTTGATAATATTGTCGTACAATATATCTTCATAGTATTATCCCTGCTGTGAACTACACGTAGTTTGATAACAAACTACTTGACACAAATGCCCTCTTTTGCTGCTATAATAGCAGTTATATACTCAGCCTTTTGTTGTAGTATCTATCACAGTGTCTTAACTTTGGAACTCATCCAAATCCATTATGGAACTTACTTCCATCATATTGTGCCACCCTTAGTTTAGATTGAGATAAACTTAACTTGTACTTTGTGACAAAACTAGTATCAATGTAATTCATTTACAATGAACTAACCATCTATTTGTCACTTCTACAAAGTAATATATTCTTATTTCTTTTACAAGATCATAAGAATATCTTTACTATTGTCCAATAATCATCTTATGAATCATTCTGGTACATGCTCATAACATTTAGAGCATAGGACATATCTGGATTTGTACACATCACAGCATGATTGATAAAATACTCTTTTTGATTTTATACATCAAGTATCAATCTACACTTGAATCTTTGTTTCACTTACCAAGTGTCAATACACTTGAATATATCATCAATATTGAACTCATTCAATCCTTTCTGTGCGACAAGAACCTTTCTTGTAGTTTCTATATTGAACTCATTCAATATATCATCTATGTACTTTTGGCACAACCATATTAGCGTCTATTGATGCCAAATATTTGGGTTTTGCCTAAGTCTTTCATCGAGATGAAATTCTTATCCTGCGTTAATAAAAGATACATTATTTCCAATCAACAATATGTCTTCCACATAATGTATTAGAAACATGTCTTAGCGCTCCCACTTAATTTCTTGCAAATGCAAGCATCTTCATCGTCTCCGATGAAATTAAACTCTTTTAACAGTTTCATCATAGTGAAGATTCCAACTCCGCGATGCTTACTTCAACCATTGAAGTTTGCATATGCTTTTAGCATCCTTTGAATTAACAAAACCCTTTGGACCGTGTCATGCACACGTCCTTTGGTAACTATTCTATTAGAAGAACTTGTTTTGTTTATTCAACACATAAAAAAATTATATGTCGTGGTTGCTACACTAATCCGTCTAGACTAAATATCGCTTAATGAAAGATCAGATCTTGTCATAGTCAAATCTTTGAACATTGTCGTGAACTCTTTCCCGACATGTCGATAATTTCATAGATGTGAAACATCCATGTCTATTTCTTTATGGATCCAAATACGACTATAAGGTCTTGTACCTTTCCAGAGGGTCTTTCAAGTTCAAAGCTTGATCTCTCGTATATGGAACTATCACGGATTTTATGGCTTCAAGACATTTGACGGAGTCAGGGCCCATCATCGCTTCTTTGCATGCAGTCGGATCATTATTGTCAAATAATGATTTAACTCTCAAATCTTGGTATTTGATTGTTTACCTGACCTGCTTGTTTCAATAGGAACTTTAGATCTCCGTGGCTACAACCCTTGAGGCACGTGAGCCATGAGCATTGTTGCTGCCTCCAGAACACTTTTCGGCGCTGTGCAACTTTGCACATATAGCTAAGGTTCTTTTAACCTTATCAAAGTTCTATTGTCCTCCCACTTAACTTTTCACGAAAAAAATCCTTCTCTAAGAAACTTGACGTTTTAAGCGACAAACATTTTTGTCTCCGATGTTATGGAGGAACAGTTATTCGAAATAACATACAAAGATAGGTTCGTCCGACTTTGGTTGCAAATATCTTTCTTATGCATAGCATACCAATGTTTAAGAAAGGACAACTTGGGTTTTATCCCAAACCATAACTTTATATGGTGTCAATTCAATGGATTATGATGGAGCTCTTTTCAGTGGAAAAACGGTAGTCTCTAAAGCTTTTAATCTTTAAAATATAATGACAGTTTTATGAATTACACCTTTGATCTTACCATGTCAAACAAGGTTTCATTACATATCTCGAACGCTCCATACTCTTATGGTGTTTCGGGAAATGCAAATCCACGGAACGATTCCTTAAATCTTAGGTATTATGCTAAACTCGTGACTCAAATATCTTCCTTTATGATCTTATCATAAACTATTTATATTCTTGTTACAATGATTTTGCACTTCATCTTGAAAATCTTTGAACTTTTCAATTGTTTCATACTTCTTCCTTATTAAGTAAATATTCATATATTCACTCAAATTTTCGGAGAAATCATATGAAGTTGAAATCCATCGCTCTTGACTACACATAATGGACTTCATACAACAATATGTACAAGTTCCAATAAGCTAGTCATTCGTTCCCTTTTGGCCTATGAACGAAGTTTTAATTATCTCTAGGAAAGTTTCACAAGCGTCATTTGATCAAAAATCAAAAGACTCCAAAATTCCATCCACATGGAGTTTCTTCATGTTTTCTTTCCAATATAATTTAAATGGCGATGTCACTTCATAAGTGATCTTTCAATCAATTTGTCTTTCGACATTTTTAGCACTAGTTTTATGGATGTGATTTCTCCAACGAGATTTGTGAATCATCCATCTTTTATGGATTACGGCAATTAATTGAACAACCCTTTTGTTCTCATAATACCTGATAAAACAAATCTTGAAGGCAAGCTTTGATGTTTAACGAGCAATACAATAACCCTTTATTTGTTCTCGATGAATATCATCACATATTCTTTTGCTAGTTACTTAGGCCATTGTAGTTCATGAATTCTGTTGTTTTGTATGACGATTCATATCAACAAATTCAGTGTCAAATACTTAAGAACCACATTGTTTAACAAGCAAAGAATATAGCCATAACACGTATATCCTTTATATACCTAAACTGAACAATTCTAGTCTTTCTTTTCTGCCATATATTTATGAGATTCTCTTTCAGTATTTCTTTTTCTGTTTGAAAGAATCTATCAACATCAATAGTGGAGCCATACACATGACACATAGTCCAAAGCGTGTATAGTTAAATACCAATGTCTTTGGACTTGCACTTTGTAGTAGATTACCATTATCAAATGTTTGGTGTTCTTTCAAATTCCTTTCTTTAGTAATATCTTGGTGTAGTAAACATTTTACCTACATCAAATATTCACCCTTCTCATGGAATTATTCATGATCAAGCTACTTTAGCTTATAACGGTGAATCGCGAGTATAATGTTGCTCTCCAAAATCTTTTGGAGGATTAGGACAACTAGTGTCTCCAACCTTTTGCAAATTCTCATCAAATATGAGAACATGAATTTTGCCATATTATACTCTATCATGTTGCAACCAAAACTTCGTTTCAGATATCACAATATCTTCCACACATCATGGTTTCTGAAACAACTCTTTCAGATCCTAGATAACCTTGATATTAAGACAATCCTTTGAATATCAAGAATCATGGAGACAAACATGATACTCATACACTAACACTTGGAATTGTCACTCTTGATTTAATACCAATTATTAAACTTCATGGAGTAACCGAAACTTACTGAAAGTTTGCAATAGGACTTTTAAACTTTAGATTAACACTTCAAAACAATACGATACCAGTTCGTAAAGTAACTAACCAGAATTCTATAGTTCTATCATCTCAATTATAACTAAGCGCAAGGTGGTAAACGGATGCCAATGACTACAACAACTATGCAAATTCACTTTGATTTAATTTATAATAAATAGTGTTCAACTTTTAATCATATTGCCGTTGAACTCCCACTCAAAGCAATATCCCTCACATTGTTTTAGTGATCACATGAACCAAATCAACCACATCAAAACCGATCATCATGAGAGTTGATGTAGCTTCAATGGCGAACAATCAACATGTTCATCATATCTACTATATGACTCATGCTTTACCTTTTGGTGATCCGTGTTCCGAGACCATGTCTGTACATGCTAGGCTCGTCAAGATCAAACCTTAGCTTCTGCATGAGCAAATCTGGCTTGCTCACGTTGTATACACTCGCAGAATCTAACACACCCGATTATCACGTGGTGCTTCGAAACAACGAGTTTTAGCAACGGTGCTTACTAAGGATGAACACTTTAAAACTTGAAATTGTGTGCTTGAGGGATCATCTTATAATGCTACCGTCGTTAACTAAGCAATACAAGATGCATAAAAGGATTAACATCACATGCAATTCATAATATGTGATATGATATGGCCTTTCTTCTTGTGCTTATGATCTCCATCTTTAAGCACGAACATGATCTCCATCATCACCATCATGGCGTCAAGGTCAATGGCGTCGTTTCATGGTTGTCGTCCACCAGCTTGAACTATTACTACTACTTTGAATAGACACGTGGATCTTAACAGAATTTAAAGACAACCATATGGCTCCTGCCGGTTGTCAACTTACAATAAGGAACATTGCATACATCAAATATAATCACAATCATGGCCATAGCACATAACAACACACCCCTGCAAAACAGAGTTAGACGCCTCTAATTTTCTTTGCATGTTTTACGTGGTTTGGGGCTTTCAATAAATGTCGTTCTAACTTACGAACAAGAACCACAACATTGATACTAGTATTGTTAATCACCCGTTGTAAATTGAATCTTAACTATGTTGGGAGAAACAGGCACCCGCAAAGCCACTTATGCAATACAAGTTGCATGTCAAGCGTGGAGCAAGTCTCATGAACGATGTCATGTAAGGTTATCCCGGGCCGCTTCATCCCACCATCCCGCAAGATGCAAAGTACACAAGAAGAAATCGACAACAAAAGCATCAATGCCCACAATGACCATTGTGTTCTACTCGTGCAACAGATCTACATATACACACGGCTCTGATACCACTATAGGGGTTCGTAGAATGGAAAACAAAAAATTTCTACCGCATGCAAACAAACAAGCCAAGATCTATCTACTAGATTGTAGCAATGAGTCGATAGAAGAACTCATCCTCGAAGATTCCAAAGCGGTTAACGAGAGCAGATTCTCGTGGGTGATGTAGTCGTACTCTTTCCGATCTCAAGGTCGTGTAGATGATCCTTCCGGCGCCGCGTTCCGGCAGCGCTCCCGCAGTCGGTCACACGTTCGGTACTTGATGAAGACCTTCCTCTCCCTTGTTCCAGCAGGCAGCGGAGGTTGTAGCACTCTCCTCGTGATTCCGGCAGCACGATGGCGTGGTGTCGGAAGTAGAGGGGAGATCTCGCAGGGTTTCGCCTTAAGCCATGATACCTAGTACATGATGCAACCATTCCAACTTGTTATGACACATTCATGTACCCTTCCCCTCCGGAGTGCCGGACCTTCCGGACCCTTCTAGAACATTCCCGATGAAAACACCGGAATCATTCTCCAACTCCGAAACAGGACTTTCCTTATATGAATCTTATTCTCCGGACCATTCCGGATCTCCTCGTGATATCCCGAATCCCATCCGAGACTCCGAACAACATTCGGTCTCTTACTCATCATTCCATAACTACTCAACAACATCGAATCCTTAAGTGTGTCTCCCTACGGTTCGTGAATTATGCGGACATGATCGAGACACTTCTCCGATCAATAACCAATAGAGGAATCTGGAAATTCATATGGCTCCCACATATTTCTATGATTACTTTGCGATCGAATGAACCACTAACATACGATACCAATTTCCCTTTGTCTCATGATAGTTTACTTATCTGAGGTTTTGATCGTCGGTATCTCTGCATACCTAGTTCAACCTCGTTACTGATAAGTAATCTTTTCTCGTTCCCGTGGTATGTGATACCTTGTGAGCCAGTCACATGCTTGCAAGCTAATTGGATGACATTCCACCGAGAGGGCCCAGAGTATATCTATCAGTCATATGGATGGACAAATCCCACTCTTGATCCATGTGTCTCAACCCATACTTTTCGAACACTCAATGCCACCTTTATAACCACCCAGTTACCGAGAGGGTTTCGCAGCATAGCAAATCAAAATTTTCTACGGAAGCGAACAGAGGGAAAGCCAAGATCTAATCTAGGAGATGCAAACAACGAGAGAGATTGGATTAGATCTTCATACCCTTGAAGATTCGCATAGCGGAACGTTCGTCGGAACGTGGGTGATGTAGTCGTACTCGCTTCTCCTCCTCGCGATCCGATCCGATCTAGCACCACAAGTGGCGGTGCCTCCGTGAGATGCACACGTGCAGGACCTCGACGTCTCCTCCTTCCTCGGACCAGCAAGTATGGTGGAGAGATAGATTGGATCTACAACGCGACGGCGCGGTGTATATGGTGGAGAATTTCTGCAGCAGGGCTTCGCCTACAAACAGTCGGGAGGGAGAGAGGAAGGCAGCAGGGCTACTAGGGTTTGGAGGAAGGTGTAAGGGGGTGTGAGAGGGGGCGCACCAGCCCTCTATATATAGAGGGGGGGTGCGGCCAGCCCTAGCCTCTCCTCCAAGCCTATCTCTAGTTTAAACAATTTAAACTCTCCCTTATCTAGAAATCCTATCTTATCTTATCTCTAGTTTAAACGATTTAAACTCTCTAGGATCGGCTGGGCCCTATGGGGCCTTGTGCCCCTGGCCCAATGCGGCCAGGACACTCCCTCATAGTCCCATGCCCCCTCCCGGAAGGTGGGACCACGTTGGCCCCCTTCCGGAAGGTTCTAGAAGCTTCCGGTACAATACCGATTAACCCGGAACAATTCCGAACTCCAAAAATTGCACTGCCTTATATGAATCTTATTCTCCGGACCATTCCGGAACCTCTCGTGATATCCCGGATCCCATCCGAGACTCCGAACAAAAATTCATAAACCAAGTATCCAATCTATCCTAGCATCGAGACACGTTAAGTGTGTGACCCTGCGGGTTCGAGAATATGCAGACATGATCTTCTATCAATAATCAACAGCGGAGTCTGGGCACCCATATTGACTCCCACACATTCATCGATGATCATATCAGATGAACCACGATGCCAGGATTTAATCAATCCCATATATATATTCCCTTCGTCTCGCGATGTTTTACTTGCCCGAGATTCGATCGTCGGTATCGTCATACCTAGTTCAATCTCGTTCACAGCAAGTACTTTACTCGTTCCGTAATCCAATATCACTTTGTGATCAACTCCTTAACCACATGCTTGCAAGCGGTGTTGATATCGATTACCGAGTGGGCCCGAAGTATATCTCTCCGACTTGGGAGGGACAAATCCCATCTCGATACATACAACCCAACAGATACTTTCCGATCACCTGAGAGACACCTTTATGATCACCCTCTCATAGGATGACGTTTGATGACCTCAAAGCTTTTTTCCGATACCAGGGAGTTGCATTATCTCATGGTCTAAGGAATACAATATTTGACATAAGAAAAGCTTCGCAATGACGAACACGATGACACGATCTAATTGCTTCGCTTAGTTTGGGTCTATCCACCACATCATTCTCCAATGATATGATCTCATTATCAATTGACAACTCATGTCTATGGTTAGGAAACCTTAACCATCATTGATCAATGAGCTAGTCCATAGAGGCGTACTAGGGACACGGTGTTGTTCACAAACCACACAAGTATTAATGTTTCCGCTTAATACAATTCTAGCATGGAATATAAACTTTATCATGAACAAGAATTATAATAATAACATCTTTATTATTGCCTCTAGGGCATAATTCCAACAGTCTCCCACTTGCACTAGAGTCAATAATCTAGTTTACATCTGGCAACAATCTCACACCCATGGCACTGAGGTGCTGATCATGTTTTACACGTGGAAGAGGTTTAGTCAATGGATCTGCAACATTCAGATCTGTATGTACTTTGCTGATCTTCAGATCTCCATCTGCTATATAATCTCGGATTATATGAAACTTGCGGTTGATATGCTTGGTTTTTGGATGATATCTTGGTTCCTTAGCGAGTGCTATGGCGCCAGTGTTGTCGCACAATATCTCCAGTGGGTCCAATGCACTTGGAACCACGCCAAGCTCAGTGATGAAGTTTCTGATCCAAACTCCTTCACTTGACGCTTCTGCAGCAGCCATGTATTCCGCTTCTACTGTAGATCCCGCGACCATGCTTTGCTTGCAGCTTCTCCAGCTCACAGCTCCTCCATTCAAAATATACACGTATCTTGTCTGAGATTTAGCATCATCCTTGTCGGTGTCGAAACTAGCATCGACGTAACCTTTTACGACGAGCTGTTCATCACCCCCATAGAATAAGAACATTTCTTTAGTCCTATTTAGGTACCTTAGGATGTTCTTCACGGCTGTCCAGTGTTCCACTCCTGGATCACTTTGATATCTGCTCGTCAAACTAAGAGCATTGGACACATCCGGTCTAGTACACAGCATGGCATACATGATGGAACCTATGGCCGAGGCATAAGGCACTTTGCTCATAGCTTCCCTATCATTTACCGTAGCTGGACACTGAGCCTTGCTCAATATCTTACCTGACAACATAGGCACTGAACCTTTCAATGCCTTATCCATTCTGAACCTTTTCAGAACTTTGTCTAGGTATGTACTCTGGCTTAAAGCTATAAGGCGTCTTTGTCTATCTCTATAGATTTTGATGCCCAATATATAAGCAGCTTCACCTAGGTCTTTCATTGAAAAACACTTGTTCAAATAACTCTTCACATCGTTAAGCATGTTGATGTCATTTCCAATAATCAATATGTCATCCACATATAGTACTAGAAACGTCACCGAGCTCCCACTCACTTTCTTGTAGATGCAAGCTTCATAGCAATTTGGAACAAATCCAAAGCTCTTGATCACTTGATCAAAACGAAGGTTCCAACTCCGAGATGCTTGCTTCAGTCCATAAATGGAACGCTGAAGTTTGCATACTTTATCAGCATCCTTAGGATCGACAAAACCTTCGGGTTGCATCATATACAACTCTTCATCAATGTTGCCATTGAGGAAAGCAGTCTTGACATCCATTTGCCATATTTCATAATCATGAAACGCAGCAATTGCTAATAAACTCCGAATGGACTTAAACATCGCTACGGGAGAGAAAGTCTCATCGTAGTCAACACCTTGAACTTGTCGAAAACCTTTCGCAACAAGCCGTGCTTTATAGATGGTAACATTACCATCCGTGTCCGTTTTCTTCTTGAAGATCCATTTGCACTCAACGGCCTTTCGGTCGCTAGGAGGGTCCACCAAAGTCCATACTTGGTTTTCGCTCATGGATCCCAATTCGGATTTCATGGCTTCTAGCCATTTCTCAGAGTCTGGGCTCATCATCGCTTCCTCATAGTTCGTAGGTTCACTGTCTTCTACTAACAAGACAGTCAAGACAGGGTTGCCGTACCACTCAGGAGGGGCACGCGACCTTGTCGACCTGCGACGTTCAGTAGCAGCATCGTCCGAAGCTTCATGATCCTTGTCATTAGCTTCCTCTATTGTTGGTGCAGGCGGCACTGGAACAATTTCAGGTGTTGTGCTACTCTCCAATTCAAGAGAAGGTTCAATAACCTCGTCTAGCTCTACTTTCCTCCCACTCACTTCTTTCGAGAGAAACTCCTTCTCAAGAAAGGAACCGTTCTTTGCGACAAACACTTTGCCTTCGGTTCTGTGATAGAAGGTATACCCAATAGTTTCCTTAGGGTATCCTATGAAGACACATTTCTCCGCTTTGGGTTCGAGCTTGTCTGGCATCAACTTCTTGACGTAAGCTTCGCATCCCCAAAGTTTAAGAAACGACAACTTAGGTTTAGCACCAAACCACAGTTCATACGGTGTCGTCTCAATGGATTTAGATGGTGCCCTATTTAAAGTGAATGCAGCGGTTTCTAATGCATAACCCCAAAATGATAACGGCAAATCAGTAAGAGACATCATCGATCGGACCATATCTAATAGGGTTCGATTCCGGCGTTCAGACACACCATTGCGCTGTGGTGTTCCGGGTGGCGTGAGTTGTGAAACGATTCCACTTGCTTTGAGATGCGTGAGAAAATCATAACTCAAATATTCGCCCCCACGATCGGATCGTAGAAACTTAATCTTTCTGTTACGATGGTTCTCCACTTCATTCTGAAATTCTTTGAACTTTTCAAACGTTTCAGATTTATGTTTCATTAAATAGATATACCCATATCTACTTAAGTCATCGGTAAAAGTGAGAAAATAGCGATATCCACCGCGCGTCGAAACACTCATCGGTCCGCATACATCGGTATGTATGATTTCCAACAAGTCCGTTGCTCGCTCCATCATACCGGAGAACGGGGTTTTGATCATCTTGCCCATGAGGCATGGTTCGCATGTGTCAAATGATTCAAAATCAAGAGACTCCAAAAGTCCATCAGAATGGAGTTTCTTCATGCGCTTTACACCAATATGACCTAGACGACAGTGCCACAAATAAGTAGTATTATCACTATCTACTTTGCATCTCTTAGCCTCAATGTTATGGATGTGTGTTTCATCCCTTTCGAGATTTAGAAGAAATAAACCATTCACAAGAGGTGCATGACCATAAAAGATGTTACTCATATAAACAGAACAACCATTATTCTCCGATTTAAATGAATAACCGTCTTGCAATAAACACGATCCAGAAATAATGTTCATGCTCAACGCAGGCACATAATAACATTTATTAAGGTTTAAAACTAATCCCGAAGGTAAAACTAAGGAGAGCGTGCCGACGGCCATCACATCAACTCTTGATCCGTTGCCAACGCGCATCGTCACCTCATCCCTCGCAAGCCGCCGTCTATTCCGTAGCTCCTGTTTCGAGTTACAAATATTAGCAACCGAACCAGTATCAAATACCCAGGCACTACAACGAGGGCTAGTAAGGAAAACATCAATAACATGTATATCAAATATACCTTTGATGGTGCCAGCCTTCTTGTCCGCTAAGTACTTCGGACAGTTGCGCTTCCAGTGACCCTTGTCCTTGCAATAGAAGCACTCTGTTTCTGGCTTGGGTCCAGACTTGAGCTTCTTCTCAGCAGGGCAACGCGTTTGCCGCCTCCTTTCTTGAAGGGCTTCTTTGCACCCTTACCTTTCTTAAAGGAGGGCTTGTTGACCATCAACACATGATTATCCTTTTTGATGTCCACCTCCGCAGCCTTCAGCTTTGCGAAGAGCTCGGTGATCGTATCAGTGGAACCAATCTGATTATGAGTCACTACAAAACTTTTGTAGCTGGGAGGGAGTGATTGCAGAACCCTGTCAATCTTGAGCTCCTCTGGAATCTTGAAGTCCAGTTGCTCAAGGCGTTGAGTGTAGCCCGACATCTTAATGGCGTGCTCACTAATGGAACTCCCTTCCTCCATCTTGCAGTTAAAGAACTTCTCAGAGATCTCATATCTCTCAGAACGGGCCTGAGTCTGAAACATGGTTTTCAACTCTTCGAGAATCTCAAAGGGCCCGGGATAGTTTTCAAAACGATTTTGAAGTTCCGGTTCCATAGCAAACAACATGGTGCTCTTAATCACACCATAATCATCTTTGCGCGACTGATAGACGACTTTCTCATCAGCCGACGCAGTTGCAGCAGGGGGGTTACCTAACGCTTTCTCAAGGACATAGTCCTTTTGTCCGCCAGACAGAATGATTCTTAGATTGCGGAACCAGTTGGTGAAGTTAGACCCATTGTTTCTAAGCTTTTCTTTCTCAGCAAAAACGTTGAAGTTGAAGTTGGACTTGGCCATGTGGTCTACAGTATTTGCAAGTACAATTTAGACTATGTTCATGATAAATAGTTCAAGTTAATCAAATTACTAGATGAACTCCCACTAAATTCAACATCCCTCAAGTTGCTTAGTGAACACGATCCAAATTCACCACACCTAATCCGATCTTCACGAGAAGAGATGTGGCTTCAATGGTGGACAATGAAGTGTCGATCATATCATTCATATGACTCATGCTTAACCTTTCGGTTCATGTGTTCCGAGGCCATGTCTGTACATGCTAGGCTCGTCAAGTCAAACCCAAGTATTTCCGCGTGTGCAAAACTGGCTTGCACCCGTTGTATGTGAGCGTAGAGTCTATAGCACCCGATCATCACGTGATGCTTGGACACGAAGAACTTTCGCAACGGTGCATACATGGGGAGAACAGAGTTTTATCTTGATCTTTAAGTGAGGAATCATCTTATAATGCTACCGTCGCGATCTAAGCATAATAAGATACATAAAAGGATAAACATCACATGCATATAACTTTATGTGACATGGTATAGCCAATCTTCGCGCAATGATCTCCATCTTGTGCGTTCCGGCATGATCTCCATCACTCCACCATGATTGCCTCCACCACGAATAGCAACTACAACTATTGCTAACTACTTAGCGATAAAGTAAAGCTATTACATGGCGTATAAGAAGTTGACTCGCAGGTCATACACAATTATAAAGACAACCATATGGCTCCTGCCGGTTGTGTACTCATCGACATGCAAGTCGTGAAACATTACAAAACATGATCGTCGCATATAATATACACATCACATCTTGGGCCATACCATATCACAGAAAACACTCCCTGCAAAAACAAGTTAGACGCCTCTACTTTGTTGTTGCATGTTTTACGTGGCTCATGGGAGTAGATGCTAAGAACGATTCTTACCTACGGAAAGCCACAACGGTGATATTATGGTTGCCAAACTCCAGTGTTAATCCCATGACAACTATAGTGAGAGAAACTGACATCCACCAGCCGCATGTGTGGTACAAGCCACACGTCAAGTGCGGAGCCGGTCTCGCGAACGACGTCGCGTAAGGTTGGCCTGGACCGCTTCAATCTCACTATCCCGCGTCATAAGAAGAACACGAACAAGAGGCTTGCAACAGAAAACATCAATGCCCACAACAACCATGTTGCGTTCTACTCGTGAATCACATCTACGCATAGATCTAGCTCTGATACCACTGAAGGGTTTCGCAGCATAGCAAATCAAAATTTTCTACGGAAGCGAACAGAGGGAAAGCCAAGATCTAATCTAGGAGATGCAAACAACAAGAGAGATTGGATTAGATCTTCATACCCTTGAAGATTCGCATAGTGGAACGTTCGTCGGAACGTGGGTGATGTAGTCATACTCGCTTCTCCTCCTCGCGATCCGATCCGATCTAGCACCACAAGTGGCGGTGCCTCCGTGAGATGCACACGTGCAGCACCTCGACGTCTCCTCCTTCCTCGGACCAGCAAGTATGGTGGAGAGATAGATTGGATCTACAACGCGACGGCGCGGTGTATATGGTGGAGAATTTCTGCAGCAGGGCTTCGCCTACAAACAGTCGGGAGGGAGAGAGGAAGGCAGCAGGGCTACTAGGGTTTGGAGGAAGGTGTAAGGGGGTGTGAGAGGGGGCGCACCAGCCCTCTATATATAGAGGGGGGGTGCGGACAGCCCTAGCCTCTCCTCCAAGCCTATCTCTAGTTTAAACAATTTAAACTCTCCCTTATCTAGAAATCCTATCTTATCTTATCTCTAGTTTAAACGATTTAAACTCTCTAGGATCGGCTGGGCCCTATGGGGCCTTGTGCCCCTGGCCCAATGCGGCCAGGACGCTCCCTCATAGGCCCATGCCCCCTCCCGGAAGGTGGGACCACGTTGGCCCCCTTCCGGAAGGTTCTAGAAGCTTCCGGTACAATACCGATTAACCCGGAACAATTCCGAACTCCAAAAACTGCACTGCCTTATATGAATCTTATTCTCCGGACCATTCCGGAACCTCTCGTGATATCCCGGATCCCATCCGAGACTCCGAACAAAAATTCATAAACCAAGTGTCCAATCTATCCTAGCGTCGAGACACGTTAAGTGTGTGACCCTGCGGGTTCGAGAATATGCAGACATGATCTTCTATCAATAATCAACAGCGGAGTCTGGGCACCCATATTGACTCCCACACATTCATCGATGATCATATCAGATGAACCACGATGCCAGGATTCAATCAATCCCATATATATATTCCCTTCGTCTCGCGATGTTTTACTTGCCCGAGATTCGATCGTCGGTATCGTCATACCTAGTTCAATCTCGTTCACAGCAAGTACTTTACTCGTTCCGTAATCCAATATCACTTTGTGATCAAATCCTTAACCACATGCTTGCAAGCGGTGTTGATATCGATTACCGAGTGGGCCCGAAGTATATCTCTCCGACTTGGGAGGGACAAATCCCATCTCGATACATACAACCCAACAGATACTTTCCGATCACCTGAGAGACACCTTTATGATCACCCTCTCATAGGATGACGTTTGATGACCTCAAAGCTTTCTTCCGATACCAGGGAGTTGTATTATCTCATGGTCTAAGGAATACAATATTTGACATAAGAAAAGCTTCGCAAAGATGAACACGATGACACGATCTAATTGCTCCGCTTAGTTTGGGTCTGTCCATCATATCATTCTCCCAATGATATGATCTCATTATTAATCGACAACTCATGTCTATGGTTAGGAAACCTTAACCATCATTAATCAATGAGCTAGTCCATAGAGGCATACTAGGGACACGGTGTTGTTCATAAACCACACAAGTATTAAAGTTTCCGCTTAATACAATTCTAGCATGGAATATAAACTTTATCATGAACAAGAATTATAATAATAACATCTTTATTATTGCCTCTAGGGCATAATTCCAACAGTCTCCCACTTGCACTAGAGTCAATAATCTAGTTTACATCTGGCAACAATCTCACACCCATGGCACTGAGGTGCTGATCATGTTTTACACGTGGAAGAGGTTTAGTCAATGGATCTGCAACATTCAGATCTGTATGTACTTTGCTGATCTTCAGATCTCCATCTGCTATATAATCTTGGATTATATGAAACTTGCGGTTGATATGCTTGGTTTTTGGATGATATCTTGGTTCCTTAGCGAGTGCTATGGCGCCAGTGTTGTCGCACAATATCTCTAGTGGGTCCAATGCACTTGGAACCACGCCAAGCTCAGTGATGAAGTTTCTGATCCAAACTCCTTCACTTGACGCTTCTGCAGCAGCCATGTATTCCGCTTCTACTGTAGATCCCGCGACCACGCTTTGCTTGCAGCTTCTCTAGCTCACAGCTCCTCCATTCAAAATATACACGTATCTTGTCTGAGATTTAGCATCATCCTTGTCGGTGTCGAAACTAGCATCGACGTAACCTTTTACGACGAGCTGTTCATCACCCCCATAGACCCATGAGATGGCAAGACCCATGAGGTCCAACGCCCAATCTACCTCAGCGAGGTATTAACACCAACAAAACAGAGGTACCCTTACTACCAGAATTTTGCCTACGACGTGTTCATGACGGCTCGTCGACTGAGCCACTACTTCCAGGAGCATCAGGTGATGGTCGTCAATGAGGCGCCACTGAACAGGATCCTAAACAACCCCGAAGCTACAGGACGTGTAGCCCTGTGGGGCATCGAGCTGTCCCCTCTAGACATAGTCTATGAGAAGCGCCACACGATCAAATCTCAGGTCCTCTCAGACTTCCTCGTCCACTGGATATGACGCAATCATGGACGATGCACTTTGATGGCTCCAAGCGCGAGGCTGGAGCAGGAGACGGCGTCATACTGACGTCCCCGCAACGCATAAGATTAAATACGTCCTCCGGATGAAATTTTAGGCCTCCAACAACGAAGCCGAATATGAGGCCCTCATCCACGGCATGAAGATGGCCAAGATTTGTGGCGCAACGCGCCTAGTCATCTACGGTGACTCAAACCTCGTCGTCCAACAGATGATGAACGAGTGCGACGCTCACGCAGCTAACATGATCGCGTACCGCACGCTCTACAACTCACTCGAAGGAGACTTTGACGGCTGCGAGCTTCGGCACGTTGGACGATAAAGCAACGAAGAAGCCGATAGACTCGCCAACATCGGCTCCACCTGCACACGGGTGCCACCAGGTGTGTTCCTCGAACAAATCTGTGTGCCTTCCATCAAAAGGAAATTCCCCAAGGGATCACCCGAAGAAGTAGAGCACTCGGGGGCTGCGCTACCCGAAGGACAGGAGGGACCCGTAAAGCTCGACACGGTGGTCGCAGTGGTCAACCTGATGCAGGTCATGGCAATCGAATAAACATGGACGCAACCGTACCTTAAATACCTAATAAACAGAGAACTGCCTGATGATCCGACAGATGCCGGCGCATATCTCGCCGGTCCAAGGACTTCACCATCATCAACGACGAGCTGTATAAGCGCAGCATTTCGGGTGTACTCCAGCGGTGTGTCACCATCGGTGACGGTAAAACCATCCTCCAATACATCCATGAGGGCATTTGTGGCCATCACGCGGGCAGCCGCGCCCTCGTCGCCAAAGCTCTACGAGCTGGATTCTACTGGCCAACAACCATGAACAATGCCAAGGACATCGTCCAGAGGTGCAACGTCTGCCAGAGGTTTGCAGATTAGCCACACACACTAGGGTCGGATCTCAGGCCCATACCCTTGACCTGGCCCTTCGCCCAATGGGGCCTCGACATGATCGTCAAACTGCCCAAATCTTCGAAAGGAGGCCACGTCTACCTTCTTGTCTCAGTCGAAAAGTTCACCAAGTGGATCAAGGCCATGCCCGTCACCAACCAAAAAGGCAAAATGGCCGTCAAGTTCTTCGAGTCCATAGTCTACAGGTTCTGCGTGCCGCACAACATCATCTCAGACAACGGGTCGAACTTCATCTCCAAAGAATTCCTGGACTTCTGCGAAGGCCTCGGGATCAACATATCATACGCTTCTATGGCGCACCCGCAAACCAACGGGCAGGTCTAAAAGGCCAACGGCCTCGTAGGCGGCGGCATCAAGAAACGCCTACTCAGCCCACTCGAACGGCTTGCGGGAACCTGGTGTTGGGGATATGCTATATGGGTATCCTTATATCATGTCTCTTATCCGGCTAACCCGGGTGGCCTATAGTCGGTAGCATGGCCTATGGCCTGCTGGGCGGCCTAGTTAGGTGGATCCAGAAGGGAGGCCCATGCCGGATAAAGGAAGGCTATGGTGGATTCACCAACGTACCCGGAGCCTTGGAGTGCAAGATACACAAGACTATTAATAGACGGTGTAGGACTCTGTAACCTGTCCGGCTAGGACTTTTTCCTGTAACCCTAGGATCTGGCGACTATATAAGGCGGGCCTATGGGAGCCTTTAGGGCACAACTTAGTATCAATTAATACAACCCCGCATAGCGAACCTATCTCTGTAACTCGGCGTATTGCCCTTATAGTGATTTATAGCAGGAGTAGGATTCTGCCACCGTTGTGGGATCTGAACCTGGGTAAGCTGTGTTACCTCGTACCCGTCAACCGTCCGCCTTACCCCACGTCTCTAAACACGCACTGTGAGGACCCCTCCATGGCATACTCGTCGGCAATACCACGACAGTTGGCACCCACCGTGGGGCAAGAGGCGCTTCAAGCTCTTCAGCGGGCGAGGACCAAGATATTCGCAGGAATCGGCGAAACCGTAGCCATCGGACGCGTTCTCTTCTCTGGCAACGTTCCGATCGTCCCTCCTGACGAGTTCTGAATCCCGGCAAAGACGAACCCTACGGTGTTTGATCGTTCCTATCAGAGGCATCCACCTCTTCATCGGCGAAACCGACTCAGGCACTAGTTCCCTGGGAGTCGGAGGAGCATCAAGACCCGCACGGACCGCCTACGGGCTGGATACGTTCGCGGAAGGATCAATGTCGGATCTCTCTTTGGAGTTTGCCGACAAAGATCGGAAAGCATCAAGACCCACACGGACTGCCTACGGGCTGGATACGTTCGTGGAAGGATCGATGTCGGATCTCTCTTCGGAGCTTGCCGGCAAAGATCGGAAAAATTCAAGGCCCACCCAAATCGCCCCTGTGCAGGATATAAAGGTGGAAGATCACTGCAAGTCCACCGGCAACAAGGAAGTGAAACCACCTCGGCGCCGCTCCGCGTTCCCCAAACCTACGAGGAGTACCGCAATATGTCGTGCCTCGTACACCTCGACGCCAACGGCAAGGCCACCCATACCAATCGACACTGCAAGTTCATCAACGACCTCAAGGAAGACCCGGAGTCCGGCTACAAGCAAAGTCGGAAGAACAGACCACGAGGCAAGGGCAAAGGGAAGAAGAAGGAGGAGGAGTCCAAGGATTCAAGTGACATGGCCGAAGACGTTGACCCCAAGCACGCCGCCAAGAGCGACGACAAGGGCAAGAACCCCTTCGCAAATAAGGCTCCAGTCTACCACACTTTCCTTGGCACTCCTACCGTCCGACAACAGAAGACCTCTCTGAGGATCCTGATGGACACTCTCCCTCCAGTCCCCCAGTACCTGTGTTGGTTGGAAGTTCCAATAACTTGGGACAGGACGGACCACCCAGACCTTGTGCCCACGGAGAACCAGTACGCCATGGTCATCAACCCCTTGATTGACGGCGTGGAGTTCACCAAGTGCATGGTGGATAGTGGAAGCATCATCAACATCATGTACCTGGATACACTACATAAGATGAACTTGACGGAGGCAAATCTAAGACGGACCAACACCATCTTCCATGGCGTAGTTCCTGGTCGGGAGGCTCGGTCCCTTGGGTGCATTACACTTCAGGTTGCCTTTGGCGATGCTAATAATTACCGCCAACAGCGCATGACCTTCGAGGTAGTCCCCTTCAAGAGCGTGTACCACGTCATATTCGGCTGCGACATATTCCACATGTTCATGGCCAAGCCATGCTTCGTCTACAACAAACTCAAGATACCCGGACCAAACGGTGTCATCACCGTATCCGGAAGCTTTACCAAGGCAAGGGACTGCGAGATCAATGAAGCAGCCGTTGCAGAAGCTGTCCTCTACAACGAAGAATTCAAAGAGATCCAGAGCAAGGTCAATGACTCAGAGATGCCCGCGTCAAAGAAGCAGATCTCCGACTCCGCTCCTGCGTTCAAGGCCGCCATCGAAACCAAGTCGGTGGAACTTGTGGTAGGCGATGCCTCCAAGACCGTCGCCATTGGGACGAACCTGGATCCCGAATAGGAAAGCGCGCTCGTCGAGTTCCTCCGTGAGAATAGGGACATCTTTGCCTGGCAACCTGCCGACATGAAAGGTGTACCTAGGGAACTTGCTGAGCACGGCTTAAACATTGATCCAAAATGCAAACCAGTGAAACAACCTCTACGACGCTTTGGAGATGAGAAGATATGCGCCATTGGCAAAGAGATAGCTAGGTTACTTAAGGCTAGATTTATCCGAGAAGTCCTTCACACCCAATGGGTGGCCAATCTTGTACTTGTCCCCAAAAAGGGAACCAATGAATTAAGAATGTGCGTTGATTACACCGGCTTGAACAAAGCATGTCCCAAAGATCCGTTTGCTTTGCCTCGCATTGACCAAGTAATTGACTCGACGGCTGGCTCGGAACTTTTGTGTTTTCTCGATGCATACTCAGGATACCACTAGATCAAGATGAGGAAGTCGGACTAATTGGCCACTTTGTTCACTACCACATACGACACGTTTTGCTATGTCACGATGCCCTTTGGGCTAAAAAACGCAGGTGCTACCTACCGGCGAACAATGCAACGTTGCCTTCACGACCAAATTGGTCAGAACGTTCACGCCTACGTGGACGATATTGCGGTGATGTCTAAAAAGTCAAACGACTTAATCTCCGACTTAAAAGAAACCTTTGATAATCTCTGGAAATACAACATGATGCTCAACCCTAAGAAGTGCGTCTTCGGGGTTCCAGCCGGCAAATTGTTGGGCTTCATCGTTTCCCAACTTGGAATCAAGGTCAACCCAGAGAAAATCAAGGCCATCTTAAACATAAACCGTCCAACATGCCTAAAGGAAATTCAACGACTAACAGGTTGTGTTGCGGCAGTTAGTCGGTTCTTAACCGACTTGGAGAGAAGGCTCTGCCGCTGTACAAGTTGCTGAAGAAGGTGGACAAATTCACGTGGACGGACGAAGCAGATGCAACATTGAAGCAGCTCAAGGAGATTCTTTCCTCAGCGCCCATCCTTGCAGCACCCGAGCCTGGAGAGCCCCTGTTAATTTACATGGCGGCAACCAACCGGGTTATCAGCATCGTCGTCGTGGTAGAGCGAAAGGAACCAGGCTATGAGCACTACCAAAAGATAGCTCAAGCGAGGTCCTGACAGAGTCCAAGCAGCGTTACCCGCACTACCAAAAGATAGCTTATGGAGTATTTCTTGCTTCTCGGAAGCTGAGGCATTACTTTCAGGAGCACCCAATCACAGTGGTGAGCAAGACTCCACTGTCCGACATTATCAATAAAAGCGACGCTACAGGAAGGGTCGCGAAGTGGGGCATTGAGCTTGCCGCCTTCGAGATCACCTACAAGAGACGCGACGCTATCAAGTCACAAACCTTGGCGGATTTTGTTGCAGATTGGACGGAGATGCCAGACGCTACTCTGTTGCTAGAACCAGAGTACTGGGTGATGCACTTTGACGGGTCAAAGCTGCTCAACGGCTCGGGGGCTGATGTATTGCTACAGTCACCAACAGGAGACAAGCTACACTACGTTCTGCAGATCCACTTCGAGGCTACAAACAACATGGCGGAGTATGAAGCACTCATTCATGGACTACGTGTAGCCAAAGATATTGGCATCAAGCGCATAGTTTGCTGTGGAGATTCCGACTTGGTTGCCCAGCAGGTGGCTGGCACCTGGAATGTGCGGAACCCTATGATGGCGGCATATCGAGACGAAGTGGACGAGATAGCCAAGAGCTTCTTAGGCTACGAAGTCAAGCATGTACCTAGGGAACTAAACGAGGCGGCTGATCTGCTGTCTAATCTTGGATCAGGGCGCAAGCAAATTCCACCAGGAGTTTTCCTAGAGCACCTGTGCACACCATCCGTGAAGGGGGCCGATATCGACAACCCAGATATGGCTGATTCTTTCGTCAACATGGTGACCAAGGTCCCTCCGTCTTGGACAAAACCGTTCATGGAATACCTCGAACACGGAACTTTGCCCGACAACGAAGTTGAAAGACGGCAAATAGTACGACGAGCAAAGGGTTATACCATAATCAATGGGCAACTCTATAAAAGGATCACTACTAGTGTATACCTAAAGTGTGTTTCCCAGCTAGAAGGTATGGAAATCCTGCGCGAAATCCATCTCGGAGGTTGCGGGCATCACGCCGCTCCCCGATCGTTGGTCGCAAAAGCCTTCCGACAAGGATTCTACTGGCTGACCGCGAAGGCGGATGCCGCCAAGCTGGTTGAGACATGCACGGGATGCCAGTATTATGCCCGACAACCACACGTTCCTGCTGAAGAATTGCGAACAATACCAATAACTTGGCTGTTTGCAGTCTGGGGGCTAGACATGGTGGGACCGTTACAGATGGCACCTTGTGGGTTTACGCATATGCTTGTAGCAGTTGACAAATTCACCAAATGGATAGAAGCTAAACCCATTAGAAAGCTTGATGGGGAAACTGCCCTCAGGTTTGTCCGGGATCTAGTGGTGAGATTTGGTCTCCCACATAGCATCATCACCGACAACGTAAGCAACTTGTCACTCGGAGAAGTGGAGGCTTATTGCTGGGAGAAAGGCATCCGACTTGACCTTGCATCTGTGGCACACCCACAATCCAATGGTCAGGTTGAGCGGGCCAATGGATTAATTCTGCAGGGAATCAAGCCACGTATTGAGGCGCCGCTACATAGAGAAGCTGGAGCCTGGGTGGAAGAATTGCCATCTGTGCTATGGAGTTTACGAACTACACCCAACAGATCCACCGGCTACACCCCTTACTTCATGGTATATGGAGCAGAAGCCATCTTGCCTTCTGACATCCTCCACGATGCACCAAGAGTTGCCGCCTACGATGAGGATGACACTGAAGAATCCAGACGCCTAGATGTGGACCTTCTCGAGGAGGAGCGCGTTTTGGCATGCCAAAGATCCGCCATCTACCAGCAGAAGCTACGCAGCTACCATATTCGCCGCGTTCGGCATCGCTCGTTTAAAGAGGGGGATTTGGTGCTCCGACTTAAGCAGAAGAAGTCACACAAATTATCCCCGCCATGGGAAGGACCGTTCATCATAAGCAAGGCGCTGCTCTATGGGTCTTACTACCTTGTTGACAATCGTGAACTAAAGGATAGACCCAATGAGGATCATAAGCGTAAGCGACGTGACCCGAATGATGACTACCCGGAGCTTGATCGGCCGTGGAACATAGCACAACTACGTCCTTTTTACACTTAGCATTTTTTATCTAATTGTGTACCTCTTATATGATCAATGAAATAAAGCTCTTTGGTTCACTCATATTTCTGAGTCTTTTACCTCCTTTAGTGTTCCTTTTTGGATCATGTAAAACCTTTATGCACAAGTATTGCATTTGCACTTGTGAAAATTCCACCTACGGGCGTTAGCTTAAGTTTTCTGCTCTACACGTTCTTTGTTGTTTTTATGTGGATTCTGGAGTAGTGACTTTCGGCACTTATTGTCGGCGATTTTGTGCTCAGGTAATCGATGGTGCCATTGGGCATCATCACCTAAGCGCTTGGTTCCGACAACGAGTCTTCTGACTCACGAAAATTCAAGCATAAGAACCAAAGTAATGGATAAGCCAGCACTTGCTAAAAATATATTCATGCTGGAAACTAGTTCTTAAGTAGCAGGACAAAACAACCAATGTTTTGCGCCTTAAAGTTACATCACCAAGTTTTTCCTGTGCACACACCAAAGGTGAAACAAATATTACAAAGTGTTTTTCATTCCTTGGGCGCAGGAGACTTGGAAGCAGCATCGTCACCAGCCGGAGAATTACCCTAAACGTCGACACTATGATGAGACTCAGAGGAGTCTTGGTTGACGCTATCGATGGTGTTCATGGGCACGAAGACGTCGATGTCCACCAACTCGGCAACTCTGGTGTCATAACCCGCGAGTGATGACAAGATGGCTTCGTGATCAATCTCTTTGCCGTCATCGTCAACGTCGGGGATACCAGAGGTCACCCTGTCGATGTCGACATATTCGTAGTGTGCCTTCACCATTGACAGCGCCATCCTTGCGCCAGCCCGTGCACATGAAGCTTTCCAGCTTGTAACACGCTCGGGGGCTCGACGCAGAATCTCCGAGTACTTCATCACGGAGTCCGAGGCCTTGATGTATATCTGGAGGGGCTTGGCAATCTCTTTGGCCTGGGTGATGGCGGTGTTGATAAAGTTGCCGGCAAGAACCATGCATTCCTTGTCCGAAGGAGGCGAGCGAGTTAAACCCATAGGAGCTACACATTCCGACAAGGAGCGCATGAGTTCAATAAATTCTAAGTATCTAGACTACAGAAATACAAGGCGGAGGAAACTTACTGAAGATGCTGGCCTTAGCCTGCCAGAGGATGTCCGCCAGGGATTCTTTCTCTTGTTGGAGGAGCTTAAACGTCTCGTTGTGGCGTTGGTTTTGCTCATCAGCAGCTTGCTTTTGATCTTTTAAGATCGCAAGCTCCTCCTTTAAGTGATTGATTTCCACGGAGGCGGAGTCCTGCAGGGCTTTCATGGAATCCTCATGCATTTTCAACATCTCTTTCCTCTCCTCCTTAAGGATCTTGTTCTTGCTGTCCAGCTGTTGGATGTGCTTGGACTGCTTGACAGTGCCCTTGGCCTTGGCGACATGTTCTGCAAGTCGGAGAAAACAAAGTACACAGTGAGTACTCGGATAATGAAGGCACAGAAACAAGACGGAAATGCGCAAAAAGAAAACAGACTCTTGTTTTTGATGATCTGTTCCTTCAAGATGGCAGTTTTACCCTTTTCGGCTTCAAGATCTGCACGCATCTTCTGGTACTTGTCGTTGGCCATGCCCCTCCGAGCATTCTCGTTCTGTGGAAAAAAGGAAAAAGTTAAACCGTTGTTTAGTCTGCTTGGAGCATCTAGTCGGAAACTTTCCACCTAGACGCTCGGCGGCTACTGTGAGAGTTTTTTAACTTAGCAATATGCTTAGCTTTTCTTTAAGCATCTAGTCGGAGCTAATTCAGTTCTCGATTAGAAGCTTGGGGGCTACAGTATAAAGTTTTTAACTCGGAATCTGCTTAGCTTTTCTTTAAGCATCTAGTCGGAACTAATTCGGTTACAACTAGAGGCTTGGGGGCTACAATATTGAAAATTATAAACACTGCGTATGCTACTCTTAAAGCATCTAGTCGGAATAGTTTGTTCCATCTAAATGCTTGGGGGCTACAGTGAGAGTTTTTTCTAACTTAGTCATTCTTAGAGCATATAGATGCAAAACCTATGGTTTTCCGTCTACATTCTCGGGGGCTACAGTGGGATACTCATATGAAATGCAAAAGGCAAAGTAAAACTTACAAGCGCTCTCGGCTAGCAGCTTGCCAAAGGAGATGCTATTTCGTCGCAAGATATCCGCTTGTCGGAGAAGCTTCTCAAGACCGCACGTCGGAGATGACGGTACTCCTCCAGGAACCAGAGTTGTGTTACTCGGCGTGAGCGCCGGGTAAACTATCTTCGGAAACTCAAAGGGTTTCTGGGGAGCAAGGGCACCGCCTTCGGTAGAGGTACCAGCTTCCACCATCGCCTTGCCGCCACCGATGGAATCCTTAGCCGGAGATTCAGCCATTTGTTGAGCGGTGCTCTCCTGCGTTGCCTGCTCGCCGACAACAGCGAGTTCAGTAGAGGGACCAGAGTCCACTTCCATGGCGGAAGGGCATGGTGCCTCCTTAGCTTGTGAGCTTGTCGGGGCACACGAGGGCTTGACGGCAGGGGTAGCAGGGGCGATGGCGGGGGAGGCGTCGCGATGCAGCATGTCTTTGATATTTCTAGAAGCCCCGAAAGTTTTGGAGGTCTTCTTGAGGCTGGTCATGGCTTTCTTCCTGGGACGTGTAAAATGCATAAGTACAGGAACAAGACAGATAAATAGACAATGTCGGAGAAAGAGAAGCTTACACTAGGGGGGCGCTTTGGCAAAAATCCCGGTGGCTTTTCTCTTTTCTGCCTCCAGGGCGGCGGTAGTCTTCTTGGAGACTCCACCCTCCGTCTTCTTCTTCTTGCCTCTATCGGCAGCGTCAGAGGTGGAGCTCTTCCACTTTCGCGCCAATGGGACATCGTCGTCGGACAAGACCGTGACTTCCTTCATTTTTGGATCGTAGATTTGGGCAGCCAGGTTGCCCTCATCTAGATCGCTAAGCTGTTAAGTGAGAAATCACCGTGTTAGATAAGATGGTATTGGAAAGACGGAAAAACTAGAGCATATGTCATACACGGAAAATAAATACCTACCTTTGGGTACTTGCCTTCTACGAACATGTCGTAGGTGATGGTGAAGCGACGCTTCTTATCCTTCACCTTAACGATGTCCTTTAGACGGAGCTTGACGGAGTCGCTCGAGAAGTTATCCACGGAGATCCGGAGGGTATCCCTTCGATCACTGGTATACTCGTGCATGAACCTCATGCAGTGCTGCAGAGGTTGGATTCGCCTGATGAACCAGCACATGGCTAGGTCCAAGCCAGTCAAACCCGTCTATATGAACCATTCGATTCGCCTTATTGCATGAGAAGCATCGAGGTCGGAGGGAAGGGAGGCATGGGATCTCCATGTAGAAACTTCAGCGGCGGCTCCATCCACGAAGTCCGGGTACGTCACTTCTCGGCCCGCCAAAGGAATGTCGGGGCCGTAAAAGTACGTCCGCTGCCAGTTCTTGCAGGACTAGTGGCCGACGATGTCGGGGAACCGCCGGTGAAAGGATACAGATGTCGCCTAGAGGGGGGGTGAATAGGCAATTAAAACTTTTCCTAGAGTGGCTCAACAAAGACGGAATAAAACTAGTGTTTACTTTGTTAAGCACAACCTAGAACAACTAAGGTTCACCTATGTGCACCAACAACTTATGCTAAGCAATACAAGCAACAAAGTGATAACAAGATATAGATTACTTCAAGCACGAAGGCTATCACAATGTAAAGTGCATAAGTAATAGCTCGGGTATAGAGATAACCGAGGCACGCGGGGACGACGATATTTTACCGAGTTCCTCCCAACATGGAGCACGTCTCGTTTGGAGAGGAGGTGGTATCAAACCACCAACGCCACGAAAGGCCTCCCTTATTCTCCGGTGAATCTCACCCCAATGGGATCGATTCACGCTTCCACTATCGGTGCACTTGTCGGTGGCAACCGGAACCTCTCACAAGGTTGGGGCACTTCTCCACAACTTGGAGGCTCCCAACAAACGCCACAAAAGGCCTCAACAAATGCCACCAAGGCCACAATGCCACCAAGGCCACAAAACCGTCTAGGGTTCCAAGAACCCAAGAGGGACAAGCTCCAATGAGCAACTCAAACCAAATCCTCCGAGGAGAACTCAAACCGATGCACCAAATGCAAATGGCAAGAACACCACAAAGGTGTTCAAATCCCTCACTCCCAAGTTCCAACAAAGATACTAAAGCTATTGGGGGAACAAAAGAGGAGGAATCAAAGAGAGACACAAAATCCCCCAAAATCTAGATCCCCAAAGATACACTCACAGAGAGATGTTTTGGTTTGGTCAAAACGTAGATCTAGATCTCCTCCAACTACCCCTCGAATATATGCAAGAATCAATGGAGGGGTGAGTAGAAATCAAGCTCAAAGAGTAAGGCAAATGGGGGCAAAACTTAGACAAAAAGAGGAGGAAGAAGCAACCCTAAATGAAAAGGGGCAAAGCTATTTAAAGAGACGGGCTAATTCTGCCCGTTGGGGCAATTTTTCTGGACGGAACGATAGTACCGGATCGGACCGGTACTACCGGACCGAACAGATCAAATCGGGTCGAGCCAACCCAGCGAACGAGCCAGGAAGAAAAACAGCAGGGTAGCGCACTGGGTGGGGCCAAGCAGGCGGCAGCAGCAGCAGTGGCTGCAGGCGCAGCTGCACATGCGGCAGCACAGCGCGCAGTGCAGCGCGTGGGTCGCGGGGCCTGCAGGCAGCAGGCGCGCAGCAGTAGCAGCGGGAGGGGCGCGGTGGGCCCCAGCGCTCAACGAGGCAGCAGCAGGCGGGCAGGCACGCGCGCGTGAGGGATGTGCAGGGCGCGCGCATGCAGCTGTGCAGCGCGGCAGCAGCGAGCAGCGCATCGGCAGGGTCAACGCAGGCCCGCGTGGGAGCCAGGTGGGATGCAGCAGGCAGGCGGGGCGGCTGTGCATGCGTGGCAATGGGCGGCTGCAGCTGGATCTAGATCTGGAAAATATCTGGGAAAGAAACTGGGCCGATCCGTACTACCGGCCCACCCGGGCAGTACTACCGGGCCGGCCGGTAGTACCGGATCTGGGTACCTAGCGAGACAGAACAAAAACGGGCCGTTTTTAGGCCCAGGCGGTAGTACCGGCCCGTCCGGGCGGTACTACCGCTCGGCCCAGAAAACAGACTAACAGGCAAATATTCAAACGACAATAACTTTTGACTGGAAGCTCCGATTGACCCGATTCAAATTGCGTTGGATAGATGAAGACAAGGGCTTCCCAATAAAAAGTGGAAATATTGATTATCACCAAGTGAGAAAGTATCAGGTAGAATAATGTGATATACCTCACTTGGTGAGAAACCAAAAATCCGCATAAATCAAAATCGCAACAAGATACATATGGGAGATCCGATTTTGATGAACAAGAGCTTGTTATGGATATTACCACAAGCTCTATATCCTCACATGGATAAGACCAAATAACAACCAAATACGATGATGTAAGTATGCAAATGTTTGAGCTCTCTCCAAACGATGTGACCGAATTACTCATACGAGAGCCCCTCTTGATAGTACGGTTACCTATCCTAAACCCGGTCTCCTACACACAACAAGAGACCGGAAAAAGGGAAAACCTATCAAGATTATACCTTTGACTTGAGCATTCCACATGATCTCGATGTAGACGATCTTGCCCTTCTCATGATGGAACGCCTTTCTTAATTCCTCATCATCAACCTCGCATATTGAGCTTGGCCAACATATCTTCTTTGCATTTCATCGACCTTGAAGCCAACACATGCTCCAAGCGATGCCAATGGACAAATCATACAAGTATAACTTAATACACACATTAGTCCATAAAGATTGCCATTAATTACCAAAACCACACATGGGGGCCCAACATGTTCTTTCAGTCGGCCAGGTCGAATCTTGAAGCTTATGGTGCCGCAATTCCTAAGCTCCTCCTTACTATGTCCGGCTTCACGTTTGACGGTGAAGAAGTACACGAACAAGTCTAACCTAGGCCTTATCCCTAGGTAACCCTCGCAAAGTGCCGCGAAGTTGCTAAGCACTAAGATACTATTGGGGGAGAGGTTATGGGGATGGACCTTGTAGTGGTTCAAGACGAAGAGGAAGAAGTGGGAGATGGGCAGGGAAACGACGCGTACCAGCTGAGCCTTGAGGTACACCTTTTCTCCGGCTTGGGGAGAAGGTGTCACCTCGTTGGCCGGCGCCGCCCGCCAGGCGAGCCCCTCCGTCACGGGGAGGTAACCTTCGACGACCATCTCCTAGATGTCGCGATCGGTGATGTCTGAGCCACGCTAGTCACCCTTATGCGAATCTGGTTCTTCTTCCAGTGGCTCTAGCGTCGCCAGATTTTGGTCGCCGCTGGTGGACTCGATCATCGCTGATGCGGGGATGACCAAGCCCTCTGGGGCATGACGACGGAGCTCGCCGGCTTCACCGCGGGTTCGCTCGACGCCGCCATCAATGGGAAGGAGCTGCTGCTGGCCATGGAGTGACGGACGGGTGCGACTAACGAGATGGAAGCTAGGGTTTTCGAGGTTTCTCGCGGAGAGCTCGAGGAAACGTGCGGCTGGAGGAAGAAGACGGTGCGAGAAGAAAGGGGTAAAAAGTGGAAAATTCCCCACAGTTACTATTTATCATCCTCGGTGTCAAGATTCGTGCAGCTAATCGGACGGTTGCCGCGTAGACGACGTGTTCGCGAGCGTGCGCGGAAATTTCGCCACGTCTCCAACCGCCGCCGCCAAAAGTTCGTATCGCTCGCGCGGGAAAATCGGATATGATTGCGTTCTCTGCATGTGTGAGTTACGAGGCGTTGCTAACCTAAGCCTACGTCATCCTAGCTGACACGGGTAGATGAGCCATCACATCGAAGATTCTGGTATGGACGGATTTAATCTGACTATGGAAGAGTAGGATGGAAGATTCAGCATTTCTCCGACTTACAAATCGAAGACGGAGAAAACCTTGCAGGGTTCTTTGGGAGGACTACAAGATGTTGCTTGACGATCTGTCGACATCCATCTAGACGGAGCATTCCACGTGAAGAGGCAAGACGGCGCAAGATCTCGGAGTTCTCCGGGGGCTACTGTTGGGGATATGCTATATGGGTATCCTTATAGCATGTCTCTTATCCGGCTAACCCGGGTGGCCCATAGTCGGTAGCATGGCCTATGGCCTGCTGGGCGGCCCAGTTAGGTGGATCCAGAAGGGAGGCCCATGCCGGATAAAGGAAGGCTACGGTGGAGTCACCAACGTACCTGGAGCCTTGGAGTGCAAGATACACAAGATTAGTAATAGACGGTGTAGGACTCTGTAACCTGCCCGGTAGGACTTTTTCCTGTAACCCTAGGATCTGGTGACTATATAAGTCAGGCCTATGGGAGCCTTTAGGGCACAATCTCATACGATCATAGATCGATACACACAACCCCACATAGAGAACCTATCTCTGTAACTCGGCGTATTGCCCTTATAGTGATTTATAGCAGGAGTAGGATTCCGCCACCGTTGTGGGATCTGAACCTGGGTAAGCTGTGTTACCTCGTACCCGTCAACCGTCCACCTTACCCCACGTCTCTAAACACGCACTGTGAGGACCCCTCCATGGTGTACTCGTCGGCAATACCACGACACCTGGACAGAAGAGCTACCCTCTGTCCTCTGGAGCTTGCGCACAACGCCAAACAGCTCAACTGGCTACACGCCCTTCTTCATGGTACATGGAGCCGAAGCCGTGTTACCTGCAGAAGTACGCCATAAGGCCCCACGGGTCATCGCCTACAGCGAAGCCGAATCGACGGCCGCACTCGAAGACACCATCGACACGCTCGACGAGGCACGTGACATCGCCGCGGCTTGCTCGGTGGTCTACCAGCAGAGCCTACGCAACTATCACAGCCGTCGGCTGCACCCAAGGTCCTTCGTCGAAGGAGACCTCATCCTACGACTCAAGCAAGAGCAGCCGAAGAAGCTCGAGTCACCCTGGGAAGGACCCTACGTCGTCACCGAAGTCATCCCAGGTGGCGCCTACCGCCTCAAGCACGTGGAGTCTGGAGTCGCATACTCC
The DNA here is from genome assembly GCA_916181665.1 of Avena sativa. Taxonomy (NCBI): domain Eukaryota; kingdom Viridiplantae; phylum Streptophyta; class Magnoliopsida; order Poales; family Poaceae; genus Avena; species Avena sativa. Next base: position 297,227,766 of record OV702296.1, read on the forward strand.
AACCCATGGAACGTCGCACAATTGCGATGCTTCTAGCCCTAGCTATCCATCTTTACTTTCAATAAGGCTACTCAGCCAAGGCTACTCAGCCGAACAATGTACCTCTTTGTTACGATATGAATAAAAGCTAAGTGTCTTGCCCGAAAATTTATCCTTTTTTTCCTAAATTACTTTCTGTTACAACACACTCGGGGGCTTCGCATCACCTCACGACTTCGTCGACTGAGTATAATGCATGTAAACCTGAGTAGCTGACCACGTCAGGCGAACGAAAAGGGCATGCATACAACCAAGCACCATGTGCTAATACAAATAACCTTTACAACAAAGGGCACAACAAGCCCACTCAAAATATATACAAGTTTTACATCTATATTTTTTACAGGGCCTACCTATTCTGAAGAATCACATGCGCCCGATGCTCAAAAAGATCTACAATCTCCTCGGCATACTGCCTAATAGCCGCATAATGTGGGCGCATGTCCCAAAGGCCACCATCTGGTCGAGGGGGCGGCCTAGCCGCCACCGCCACAAGATCAACATCTGGGCGGCGCAGCCGAACAAGCGACAGGGCGGCCTTCACCCCTGCAACCAACTGATGTCGCACCAACTCCCTGACGTGACCCACATCTCGAAACTTTGCCAGCAAACCCCATAGATTCTAAGGCGCCTCATCAAGGGGAACATGACGTATAGAATTGACACCAGGGAAGTCTTCACCTGCCGCAACACCCGTGACACCTGATGAGCGCGATCCTGCACAGTCGCGAGGACAGTGGCCCGGTCGTGTTCCATCCAGAAAAAGCCTCCGGCTTCCATATCCTGTTGGGTCAAGCATTTGATCCGAACTGCAACACGCTCCTTCTCCTCCCTCGGAACAAGATTGGCACCTGCAGAAAGTATAGAGTAAGATGACACGCAAACCAAGCGCATCCGAAAACAAGGAGCAGCTCAAGGAAAACTAACACTGCAGTTGCTCGGCCAACTGCCGCAGCTCCCCCATAAGATACTCCTCCCTGGTGGTAGCCCGCTCCTCCTTCGACTTCCACACGTCTGCGTGGCCTCGGACACCAAGCATATCCTTCTCAAGGCTGTGTACGCGGTCACGAAGAAAGACAAGCTACGACGCATCATCCAAAGATGGTCGCGGCTGAGTGGCAGACGAAGTATCAACGGCATCCTCACCCGAAGGTCCCTAAAGAAAAACATGCAAGAATATGAACAACACATGACCGAGCAACAGCTTGAAGCATCATTTATATACAACAAAAGGCCATTGCGTGGCACAAGGAAACTGTTCGACAAATATTACAGCAAAAGAAGAAGACAACTATCCTAAAGCTATAACGACGAAGCCTAAGCAATCGCATCCGAAGTGGCCTCGGAGCCAGAGTGCCTGCTCTTTACCTCCCCTGCTGCTTCGCCGCATACTCCGCCAGAAGGTCAATGAGCTTCGGCCCATAGTGCTTACAGCGAGAAGCGAAGAGAGCAAAATCTACCTCGGAGCCGTCGGGAGCTGTTGGCATCTGAGAAGTGACCTGATGAAGATCCAACTCCACCCCAGACGCCATGGCCATAGCAAGCCCCATGGAAGCGCCGATACCCTTTTGTTTGCGCTTGTAGGCCGCAGGTGCATCCGCTGACAGCGGATCCGCCAAAGAATCCACATCCTCAAGGGCAACGCCCTTGGGAACGATCTCCTTGTAGAAGCGCCCGAGGATCTCCTTGGCCTTGGCAAGGGAGCCAGCAGCAGTACCGTAGCGGTCTTTGAGTGCCGCGGCAGCATCGTCCAGAGTGCTCCCGTGCTCCAGGGCACTGCGATCGAATTCAATGCCTGAGGCATCTGGAGAAAAAGGAAGACAAAGAAGGAATCGAATAAGGGCACGAAGACAGAGCAGCCGAAAAACCAAAGACAGGCAAAAGCACTTACCGGAAACGGCCTTGGCAGCAGCCATCAGCTTCTCAGCCACCTCCTTCTCGCGCGCAGCCACAACAGTGGTGAGCTGCTCTTCGCGATCTGAAGCTTCCCGCTGAAGGCACTCCTTGGCCGCGGTGGCGTCAGCCAACTCTTGCTGCAGGCACTCCTTTGCCTCCACGACATCCGCAGCCTGCTTCTCTGCATGACCGAGGCTCTTTTCGAGAGCGTCCAGCCGACGAAGGGCCGCATTATTCTCATCTACCAAATGTTCAGGACGCACATGAACAACACAAGCTACATTTCAGGCAACAAGTAACAAAGATAAGAGCGAGAAAAGCACGTACCTTGCAGCTGCTTCATGCTGGCCTCCAGCGCCAGATGCTGCCGGATGAGCAAGTTCGCGTTGTGCACAAAGGGCCGCGGAAGGAAGCAAAAGAAAACAATCAAGAAAGAATCAAGAAAAGGGCTCGGGGGCTGTGCCCCACAACGAGCACAACGTCGAGCAAAAACGACCCAGCAAAGGCTCGGGGGATCCCCCTAGGACAAAAGGGAAAAATCACTTACATGCTTCGACGGAGACACTGAAGGTCCCGGTGTAGTCTTGTGGGAGATGATCACTCAAGCCTCCTGCGAAGAGGGCTTCGGAGCATCGCCCCCAGAGGTGGCCACCGTCTGAGAGGGAGGGGGGCATCAGTTTCGACTCCCCTACGGCCTTCTGAGTGGCCTCATTAAAAGAGCCCTCAGAGGAGTGGCTGCAAGGAAAATACCAAACAAAAACAAGAAGACATGAATACAAGACAACAAGAACGAATAGCATCTGAAGGTACTTACGAGTCGATTTCGTTCATGTCAAATACGGGCAGCGCCCTTTTCTCTTTCTTCTCTTCCTTCTTCCTCTTGGCCGATGGCTGCGGCGCTATAGCCCACACGAGCAAGGCCGGGATAGGCGAGGAAGAAGCGTCGTCATCACGACTATGGCACACAAGGAAAGACGGGTCCCTAGGTTTCGGTGGAGTCGAGGCATCCGAAGACTCGCTCGAACTCCGTACCCGCTTTTGGGTCTGCCCCTTGCTCGCCTCGGGGGCTTCCTCAGTCGGCAACTGCGCCAGCGGAAGCTCGGACTCGGAGTCCACAACTTCGTTGTCTGGCGCAATCAGAAACCTTTTAGGCAGTGGAGGCACCATGCCAGCCACCTTGAGCTCCTGGACAATGAAGACATAAACGTTCAGTACAATCAATCATAAGGAAAAGCACTCGAAAAAAGGCGCTATGTGCACGTCGCAAATCTACACCTGCGGAACTGGTCTCACGACACTGAACGGGGGCGTCAACGACTTCCCCGGAAGGTCCTCATTAGACTTGTACTTCAGCAGTGGCCGAAGAACTCGGTCGAGGTCCCTCCTGGAGAGCTCCTCAGCCGAAACTCTCGTCGGGTCGTGGCAGCCAGAGTAAAGGAACATCGGATGCGCCCTAGCCTGGAGTGGCTGCACACGCCGTTTGAGGAAGGTGCAGATGATGTCCACACCGTTCACCTCCTTCTCCGCAACCATCTGGAGAGACTCCACCTGACGGTAGAGCTCCTCTACCTCCTCCACCTTGCCCTCCAGGATATGGTTCTTCTAGGATCTCTTCTTCAAGTTCTCCTGTGTGGAGTCGAAAGGGGCAAGGCCGAAGTTTTTCCTGTCCACTGTGGAGTCGCGGATATAAAACAACTTCCTCCGCCGGTATTAGACGGACTCAGACATAGAAAGAGAGAAGAAAAGAACAATAGATCAGATGGAGATGACGCAACCGCCAAGCGGATAGACCCCGCCGGTGCCGGACTGCCTTTTCACGGAATAGAGCTTCCGGAAGAGGCCAAAGTGCAGCTCGATACCGAGCCAGCACTCGCAAAAAGCAATGAAGCAGGCGATTTGGAGAAGAGAATTGGGTGAAAGATGATGGAGTTGGATGCCATAGAAGAAGAACAGAGCAAGAGGTCGCGAAGAACAAAAGCGACAAACATCACCCGAAACCCTACGGGTGGACAGGGAGTTACCTCATCGCCGGGGATCTTGACGGCCTCCTTATCCTGCGGGATTAAACCCGCATCACGAAGCTTGAGCAGGTCACCCTCACGCGTCTCCGAGTGCCGCCATCCACCATCAGTGATGCGAGCAGCGGTGGTGCTTTTCTTGTCGCCGGCAGCAGCACTTGTGCCCGCTCCGGTGGAGGCCTTCTTTGACTTCACCATCGTGGCGCGTCGATGGCGACGGTGTGCGTGCAAGAATAAGGAGGGGAACGATCGAAGAACATCCAGTGCGTGCAAGGATGAGCTCGTGAAAATGGAGGCAGTGAAAGCAAATGGTTAAGGGTGAAAACAAACTACAGTTTTCCCCACAGTTATAAGGACGAAGACGATGAACAAGAACCGTTCATCTAGAAGCCCTAACGACAGGATCAGATCCAACCGTCCACATGTCAACACAGCAGCGAACCGTCGCTCGCACGCTGTCCACTACACACGGAAACCAAGGAGACGCCGTAATTCTTGCCACGTCGTGCATGACTAGTCAACTCCAAGTCAAAAAGTGGGACCCTCGTTCATCCAGTCACGTCACCTCTGGCGCCGCAGACGGCTCAGGTCACCGATCGTTATCACTGATGTCATCAAAACCACACTAGCAACGGTTAGAAATCTTCGGCTGACAGCTAAAAGTACTCACTCGAATCTACGATTCGAGCAACTACTCGGGAGCTACTCCTATCAGGAGCGCTGGTCGCGCACCCGAGGCATGATTAAGGTAGCACACCAATGTTGATTCTTCGAGTCCTACGCCGAGTCTATGACTCCACTACAGACTCGAGGGCTACTCCCATAGGGAGGATTGATTCAAGCATCCGAAAAAATTGTGTCCTACGGACCCGATGCTAACAACGGCTGAATCAAACTCTCTGCTCGAGTCTACGACTCGAATAGACATTCAGGGGCTACTCCCATAGGGAGCGCTGGTCCTGCACCCTATGAATTCTTTGACTGCGATCCTTCGGATCAAAAGGAAAAAACTTTTTGGCAACTTTGCCCCAACCAATGCTAAGTGAGTAACATCCTCTTTGGCCACCCAAAACACCTCCGCGGTGATAAAATTTTAGATGTTGTGTCTTCGATGCAAAGATAAGACCTACAAATACCGTCTGATGGCCTGGTAACGCACCTGACTGCGCTCTACTAGTAAAAATCCGTGCCAACAGGTGCGATGAAAATCTCGACGGACGCGTTGGGTATATCATTCGAAAACTACTGGGATTCGACTCATGTAAGACCTCAACGGCCTAAATCTAATTACGCCAGCATCTATTCTAGGTTCGAGTCTAGGGACTCAAGTCTGAAGAAGATCATATTGTTTTGTCCTATGACAGTTAACTGACCCTGATCCATCAGGAGAGTCAGGCACACGCATCAACAATCCCTATACATAATAAAATCATTCTTTTGTCTGATGAACAGAAACAGCTGCACCCTAAAGATTGAAGAGTCCTCAGCCGAATCTACGATTCGACTGAACACTCGGGGGCTACTGACATGGTTATACCCAACGGGTACACGACATTAGCATACCTGGTCTAGCCCAAGGAAGGCCCACAAGAACATACGCGGCCTGTGAAGATTTTCGGGTGGCCCAAGCCCATGACATCTTCGGATCCTTGGAAAGCAAGACTAGAACAGATAGAATATTCAAAGGGGAAAACCCTAAACTTGTAACCGACTTGATCTGTGCCCGAGACCTGCCTAACTCTATATAAAGGCTAGGAGGGCACAATGAGGAGGGCATATTTTTTCTGCCGCATACACACCTCCACGCCAGATTGCATCTGCGCACCCCTGTACTTTTCGGTTCCGCCATAATCAAGAGAAAACAAGCAAGAGTAGGGTTTTCCCTCAGGGGCCTGAACCTGCATAAATCTCGTGTCCCCTGGTTGCTTGTCTGTTAACTGTTCTGCGATCTCCAGCATCCCCATCTTCTCCAAAACCCAAGCTCATAACAATGGGCATTGACGAGTCGGAACCTCGTCAACCTCTGGCTCCGCCCTCTCGCCTATATCTTCTCCTCGAAACCCTAATACACGGGGAGCAACCACAGAAAGATTCCGCCGCCTCTGCGGGGCAAAAACACCAAGAGAGAAAGAGCTCTTCGGCAGACAGATTTTTGCCGGGGAAATTCCTTCCCGGAGAGGGGAGATCGTCGCCATCAACACCATCATCAAGCTAGACTTCATCGGGATCATCATCATCCACACCATCATATCCACTAGCACCATCATCACCACTCCATCCCGCTATAACAATCGTGTCGAATACTTGCATAGTTCTTAGGGGAAACTTTCCCGGTGTTGATTACTATTGTAGTTGATGCTTGTGAGTGGAACCATTGGTTTATTGTTTATGTTTAGATTGTTATTGATCACCATATAATCTTTGATCTTGATCCATATGATGTCTCGTGAGTAGTTCGTTTAGTTCTTGAGGACATGGGAGAAGTCATGTTGTTAGTAGTGGATTTGTGTTGAGATATTATTCAATGGTTTAGTATTTAAGTTGTAGTGCTATTCTAGTGGTGTCATGTGAACGTCGAGTACATGATACTTCACCATTTATGGGCCTAGGGGAATGCATTGTGTATTTGGCTACTAATTGTGGGGTTGCTGGAGTGACAGAAACCTGAACCCCCGTTAGGACACCATTGCATAAGGGAGTGTAGGATCTCAGAGTTTAAGGTTGTGGTTAGGTTTATACCTTAATTGCTTTCTTGTAGTTGCGGATGCTTGCAAGGGGTTTAATCACAAGTATGTATTAGTCCAAGTAAGGTCGGTACAATATCACAGGTTCACTCACACAACACTTACAAAACCAAAGAAGACTACTCAGCTATTTGAAGCGAAAGCACTTGACAGAATTCCCATGTGTCCTCGAGAACGTTTGGTCCTCATAAGTATTTACACCGGCTTGTCCTTTTCTAAGAAAGGATTGGGCCACTTGCTACAATTTTTTGCTGTCTTTATTACTTGCACTTTATTTCTTTGCTTTATCAGAAAACCCATAAAAATCTATTTGCTAAGTATTTACAGAGATTTCCTGCTCCATACCACAAGTCAACACCTTCTTCTCCTCGTTGGGATCGACATTCCTATTTATCAAAAGTACTATGATACACCCCCTATACTTGTGGGTCATCAAGACTATTTTCTAGCGCCTTTGCCGGGGAGTGAAGCGCTATTGTAGAGTGGAACTGGTAAAGGAAACTTCGACTCTGAGTATTGTTTTTATTTTTGTTTGTTACTTTGTTTCCAATATGAATAACCCACTTGGTTTTATATTTGGGAAAACTACTACCACTGTTAGGGTAGTAGATGAACCACCACCTGTTGAGATATATCATTTTAAGATACCTACGAGTATTGTTGATCGTGTTATGGATAATTATTATTTAGGGGATGGAACTGTCCATCCTGGTGATCATTTGCTTTTTATCCATGAATTATGTGGGTTGTTTAAGTGTGCAAGTATCACAACTGAACAGGTGAAGAAGAAGTTACTCTCTATATCCTTGAAAGGAAGAGCTGAAGAATGGTATAAGCTGCTGAAGAATGGACAATCCATGGAATGGGAGGAAATAGTACCTCTCTTTTATTCTAAATTCTATCCTCCGAATGGAGAGAGTACAGCTCAAGCTTGGGGGAGATTGAAGTTACTAATGCTTAAATGTCATATTCATGAACTCCCTAACAATATTATTATTAATAACTTTTATGCTAGGCTTTCTCTTCATGATAAAGATTTACTAGATGCTTCTTGTGCTGGATCATTCACACGTATGAAGGAAGAAGCTAAATGGGATCTCCTAGACCATATTCAAGAAAACACTGAAGCATGGGAGAATGACAAAGGAAGAAAGTCAGGTATAAACTATGATTATGAATGCATTAAATATTTTATGGGAACTGATGACTTCCGTGATATTAGTACTGAGTATGGTCTTGATTCTCAAGTTCTTGCAAAATGTTTTAAGGCCTTTGCCTCTTATATTGAAATTCCCCAAAAGGAGTGGGACAAGTACCATGCTCCTTATAAAGACATTGTTACCCATGTTCTTGCTAGCATTGAAGTTTGTACTGTTGATCCTATTTTGCCTAAACCTTATATTGAGAAAATCCCTTTCCCTGCTAAGGTAAATGAACATTCTATCATAGCTAATGTGGTTATCAAAAGTGTAAACAAAACTGTGGAACCTGATGAGAAAATAAATATTGAACCTGTGGTAGCTATTTTGAAAGATGTTGTCACTAAAAATATAGAAGATGAGCACATTGTCTTCTGTGAAGACGCTTCTAATATTGTCTCTCATCCTAGAAAAGCTAGAAAAGCTAGTGTCCCTGTGCTTTCTGTTAGAATTGGTGATCATTGCTATTATGGTTTATGTGACATTGGTGCTAGTTCTAGTGCTATTCCTTATGAGCTTTACAGGGAAATTATGCATGAAATTGGTCCTTGTGATCTTGAGGATATCGATGTGTTTATTCACCTTGCTAATAGAGAGACAGTCTACCCTATTGGTATTATAAGAGATGTGGAGGTTCTTTGTGGTAAGATTAAATATCATGCTGATTTTCTAGTACTTGGTTCTGAAGCTAGTAAAACCTTTCCTATCATTTTTGGTAGACCTTTATTGAACACTTGTGGGGCTATCATAGATTGTAGGAAGGAAATTTTTTGAATAATTTTGATGGAGAGTCTTATGAGTTTAATTTTTCCAAATTTGCTAAAACTCCTTATGAAAACGAACTGCCTAATGACGATTTCAGGGTTGAACAACTTGCTGCTATTTCTCTTGCTCCTAACAATGCCTTGCAGCAGTTTATGGAAGATCATGAAAGCGAGGTCTTCATGAAGGAAACAAATGAGATTGATGAGGTTTTCCTTCATCAACCTGAGTTACTTAAACATAATCTACATGTGGAATATTTGGGTACCACACTACCACCTAAAGGGGACCCTGTTTTCGAATTAAAACCTCTACCTGATGATCTTAAATATGCTTATCTAGATGATAAGAAAATATATCCTGTTATTATTAGTTCTAAACTTTCAGGAAAGGAAGAGGAAAAGGTTATTGGAAATATTGAAGAAACACCGAGGAGCTATGGGGTATACTCTTGATGATTTAAAAGGAATTTCTCCTACTATATGTCAGCATGTATTAATATAGAACACTGTCTAAATACAGTTGTTGAGCAACAGTGATGCAAAACCAGTTGTTGAGCACCAACGCCGTCTAAATCCTAAGATGAAGGATGTGGTGAGAAATGAGGTATTAAAACTCCTTGATGCTGGTATTATTTACCTTATTGCTGATAATAAATGGGTTAGGCTTGTTCATTGTGTCCCAAAGAAAGGGGGAATCACTGTTGTGCCTAATGAAAATAATGAGCTTATACCCCAAAGAGTACTGGTTGGGTATAGAATGTGCATTGATTTTAGAAAGGTTAATAAAGTCACTAAGAAAGATCATTATCCTTTGCCCTTTATTGATCAAATGCTAGAAAGGTTGTCTAAAAAGACTCACTTTTGTTTTCTTGATGGTTATTCCGGGTTCTCTCAAATTGCGGTGAAAGCGCAATACCAAGAGAAAACAACCTTTACTTGTACCTATGGAACTTATGCTTATAGGCGCATGCCCTTTGATTTATGTAATGCTCCTTCTACCTTGCAGAGATGTATGTCTGCTATCTTCCATGGTTTTTGTGAAGAAATTGTGGAGGTTTTCATGGACGATTTCTCCGATTATGGAACTTCTTTTGAAAATTGTTTGCACAACCGTGATAAAGTTTTACAGAGATGTGAAGAAACTAACCTTGTTCTTAATTGGGAGAAATGCCATTTCATGGTTAATGAAGTGATTATTCTTGGACACAAAATTTCTGAAAGAGGCATTGAAGTTGACAGAGCCAAAATTGAAGCAATTGAGAAGATGCCTTGCCCTAGGGATATTAAAGGTATTCGCAGTATCCTTGGTCATGTTGCTTTCTATAGGAGGTTTATTAAAGATTTCTCCAAAATTTCAAAGCCCCGTACCAATCTTCTTCAAAAAGATGTACCTTTTGTTTTTGATGATGATTGTAAGGAAGCTTTTGAAACTTTGAAGAAATCCTTGACCACTGCTCCTATTTTTCAACCACCTGATTGGAGTTTACCTTTTGAAATTATGTGTGATGCTAGTGATTTTGCTGTAGGTGCTGTTCTTGGGCAACATGTTGATAAGAAGTTGAATGTTATTCATTATGCTAGCAAGACTATAGATGATGCTCAAAAGAATTATGCTACTACCTAAAAAGAGTTCATACCTGTAATCTTTGCCTGTGATAAGTTTAGACCCTATATTGTTGATTCAAAGGTTACTATTCATATTGATCATGCAACTATTAAGTACCTTATGACGAAGAAAGATGCTAAGCCTAGGATTATTAGATGACTGTTGCTTTTACAAGAGTTTGATCTGCATATCATAGATACGAAAGGTGCTAAAAATCTTGTTGCTCACAATTTATCTCGTTTGGAAACCATTTTTTTTACCCTTTGCCTGTTAATGATAGTTTTCCAAATGAACAGTTGGCTGCAATAAGGGTAAGCCCACATGAAAGTCCTTGGTATGTTGATTACGCTAACTTTATTGTTTCCAAGTATTTTCCTCCAACCTTTACAACCCAGCAAAGAAGAAAATTCTTTTATGATCTAAGACATTACTTTTGGGATGACCCACATTTATATAAAGGAGTAGATGGTATTATGCGAAGATGTGTTCCAGAGTATGAACAACAAGAGATATTGAGAATGTCATGGCAGTGCTTATGGAGGACATCATGCTGGGGATAGAACTGTACAAAAAGTTTTACAATCTGGATTTTATTGGCCTACTCTTTTCAAGGATGCAAGGAAGTTTGTCTTATCATGTGACGAATTTCAAAGAGTTGTTAATATTTCTAGACGCAATGAAATGCCTATGAATTATTCTCTTGTTATTGAACCTTTTGACTGTTGGGGTTTTGACTTCATGGGTCCTTTTCCTCCTTCAAAAGGGTATACCCATTTCTTATTGCTATTGATTATGTTACAAAGTGGGTAGAGGCCATACCTACAAATAGTGCTGATGGTAAGACTTCTTTAAAAATGCTTAAAGATGTTATTTTTCCTAGGTTTGGTGTGCCTAGATATCTCATGACTGATGGAGGCTCTCATTTTATTCATGGTGGTTTTAGGAAAACTCTTGCTAAATATGATGTTAACCATAGAATTGCTTCAGCTTATCACCCCCAAACTAGTGGGCAAGTAGAACTTTCCAATAGGGAAATTAAATCTATCTTGCAGAAGATTGTTAATAGGTATAGAAAAATTGGGCTAAAAAGCTGAATGACAATTTATGGGCTTATAGAATTGCTTATAAAAATCCTATGGGGATGTATCCTTACAAAATGGTTTATGGGAAGGCTTGTCACTTGCCCCTAGAATTATAACACAAAGCTTATTGGGCGGTGAAAGAATTGAATAGAGATTTTAAACTTGCTGGTGAGAAGAGATTGCTTGACTTGAGTACCTTAGATGAGTGAAGAAATGAATCTTATGAAAATGCTAGACTCTTTAAGGAAAATGTAAAAGGATGACATGATAGGAGAATTCTCAAAAGGGAAATCCATGTTGGTGAGAAAGTTCTTTTGTATAGGTCTCGTCTCAGATTTTTTGCAGGGAAACTACTCTCAAAATGGGAAGGACCTCTTATTGAGGAAGTGTATCGTTCAGGGGCTATCAAAATATCTTCTTTGAAGGATAACACTACACAGGTGGTGAATGGTCAAAGACTCAAACATTATATTTCTAGATATTCTTATAATGAAGATGTTGATATTATTCAAATGGTAACTCCACAAGAATTTATCAGAAACCAAACACCAGAATCTACAGAGTCCATCTTTGAATAGGTAAAAAGTGGTGAAAACAGAAGGTTCGTGAAAACCTTATCTTTTTATATTTTTTGTTTTTATTGCATACGAAAGGTTACAAGACAAAACAGAGGAGGAAACGGAGGCCAGGGTGGCCACACCCACCCTAGGCGCGGGCCCTAGCTGGCCGCACCTAGAGGGGGTGTGACTCCCAGAACTCCGTCTCCACCTCATTTTTGCACCAGTACCTTCCTTATGCATTGAAACTTCGTAATATATAACCCCTTGGATCCCCCGAGGTTCGTGTATCGTGTTCTCGTTGTGTTTCTGTTTTGATCTGTTTCTGTCAGGCATATTCTCAGTTTTGGAGCTACAATTTCTTCCTCTGGATCACCCATAGCAGATTCCTCCGCGGATGTCACCAACCCGTATATGTATGAGTTGAAGATTCATCCTAAGGTGTTGATTATCAAGGATGTGAAGGTGCGGATGAAATAAGTTCAACGCCCTAAAGGAGAAGGCAGTCTGGAAGACAGGATGGAAGCATTGGAGCAGGAAGTTTTCAGGTACAAAAAGATGGCGGAATGCGAGGTGGATATCATCCATAATATAAGTTCAGAACTCATCGCCAAGCACGAGGAGGAGGTTGATGAGCTCCGAGACGAAATCCTCTTGCTCCATAAGACCAACAACCAATTACAAGCATAGCTCTATGACATACAAAATCAAAATTATGATATGAGGCTAGATTTAATTGCATAAGCTCTGCTGCTAGTTTCAGGATTGTGGAAACCAAGACATCCTTTTTGGATGGGGAACCTTTACCTTGGAAGTCTGATGATGACAAGAGAACACCACCACCACCAAAGGAGTAATTCGTTATCAGGTTTGGCATCCCCTTGGCTCGTTCCAAGCTTGGGGGAGTGATGACCCACAAGTATAGGGGATCACAACAGTCTTCGAGGGTAGTATTACCCAATTTATTGATTCGGCACAAGGGGAGCCAAAGAATACTTGCAAGCCTTAACAACTAAGTTGTTAATTCAGCTGCACCTAGAAATATTTCTTGCTCACAAAAGTTTATCAGTAGCAATAGTTTGTAGTAGCAACAGCAAAGCAACAACAACAATAAAAAAGGAGCAATAGTAACAGTAGTAGCAAACAGTAGGATATGAGCACGGTAGGCATAGGGATGGATGGACGGACGTTGCATGGACAAGTCTAAACATGTAACTTCAAGATCTAGGGCATTGCACATAGATAAGAATAAGCATCCAAGTACTAAATAATCATAGGCATGTGATCCATATATAGTCATGCGTGCTCGCAATGAGAACTTGCACAACATCTTTTGTCCTGCCAGCCCGTGGCATCGGGGCCTCTAGGGAACTACCGGCAATTAAGGTGCTTCTTTTAATAGAGCACCGGAGCAAAGCATTAACACTCCGTGAACACATGTGATCCTCACACCACAGTCATCCCCTCCGGTTGTCCCAATTTCTGTCACTTTGGGGCCTTTGGATCCGGACAATGATATGTGTACACAACTTACAGATAAGATCACAAACAATACTATCATAATGATTCAATAATAAGCTCAGATCTAAGATCATGGCACTCGGGCCCTAGTGACAAGCATTAAGCACAACAAGTTGCAACAAAGTCAAATAGCACTATTAGAGATACTAGGCACTATGCCCTAACAATCTTATTCGATTACATGATAGAACTCATCCAATCCCTACCATCCCCATAGCATACGGCGGGGGATTACTCACTCATGGATGATGGAAACATTGATGATTGATGGAGAGGCATTGGTGATGACGATGGTGATGATCCTCCCCAAATTCCCCGTCCCGGCAGGGTGCCAGAACAGAGTTTCTAGATCCAAATCGCGGCTTCTGGTGGTGGCGGTGTAGCGGAACTCTTTCTATAAAAACGTCAAACCCCCCTCGGTTTTTAGGTCAAGGAGTAACTTATAGGCAAAGAGGGAGCCTGAGGGGGTGCCTGGGGTGGCCGCACCCCCTAGGCACGGGCTAGGCACACCCGCGCCTGGTAGGGGTGTGGGCCCCCAGGACTCCACTCCGTCTCGTACTCTGGCTTCGTGGATCTTCTAGTGAAATAGGATTTTTGGCATATTTTCTAGGATTTTTCCTGATAGTTGATTTTCTGCACAAAAACTAGACACCAAGGTAATTCTGCTGAAAACAGCGTCAGCCTGTGTTAGTTGTATCCAAATCACACAAGTTTAGAGGAGAAACAATAGCAAAAGTGTTCGGGAAAGTAGATACGTTTTGGACGTATCAACTCCCCCAAGCTTAGCTTATTGCTTGTCCTCAAGCAATTCAGTTGAAAACTGAGTGCGATAAAAGAACTTTCACGAACACATTTGCTTCATATGATGTAAATATTCTCAGCACAGGAGGAGATACTTAAACCATTCATAATAATAAGTATGCAACTAAGTCTACTCAATAGTCATTGCAAGCTATGAAGAGGAACCAACTCAATAATAATAAGTAGCATGGAATATAAACATAAGCAACATTGCAATGCTCATACGAAGGTTTGATAGAGTGGTATCTCCCTTGCCCTTGTTTGTAGAGCACAATATAAATGCCAAGGCACCTCTGAAGTTCAACTGAAGACTAGAGGTAAAAATATCAGAGATACAAGTATCAAAGTCAAGACATAATTAACCAAGTTTTGAGACAAACACAAGAATGACAACTATGCTCTCAAGAAGGTGCTCATAGAATAAGCGGTGACTCGACAAGGAAGTGAAAAGGGTTTTGAAAAGTTTGAAAGGCTTCCAAATGCTGAAAGGAAGGTACTCACTAGCTTCGAGCTCTCATTGCCCCTATCATAGGCATCTTTATGTGGTTAAGGTGAAAGTGAGGTCCAATATGAATTATATGCTTGACAGACCATAAACTGGAAATCCCATGTCCCTTGAGTATGAGGGCCGCTCCTCGTACTACTCAACTTTGGTTACCTGCAAGTTCTTGTCATTGTACATACATGCATATCATAGAGAACCGCCAACGGGGTACCCCTTGCACATGATACAGGAACTATCCCGTGATCAAAATGATAAGGCAAGTAGACAATGAGCATCTCAGCGATCTTTTTATTTACTATGTGCATAGCTTTTTATTGAGGATGCTTCACAGAATGCTCATTATGGTGGTGCTGCAAGTTTCCACCATGATTAGGCATGGCTTAGGCTAGCGGCCCAGGCGTTTCTCTAACACATATATATATACTCCATGAACTCACAAGATCCCCTTTTATTTCACACCGTCGACATCCACAAACAAAAGAGCAATGTATCAATTGGATATGTATCCATAAGTGTTGAAAGCGTTCCCCGTGACAGCACGATTCTGCTAACTCCCAGCCTATAATTTGCAAGCATATAACTTTCTTGGACAAGTCACAATGGTTCAGGATTATTAAGTGCAAGGAATAAAGTTTGCCATCAAGTTCGTGAGAGATTTACTAACTAACTTTCTCAAAACAGACAAACATTTTATTTGGAAGAAAACAAGGCATATTGAATATGCACTGAAATAGCAAATGATGCTAATAGGTAGGTATGGTGGACACTGTTGGAAATATTGGTTTTGGGGAGTTGGAAGCACAAGTAGAGCTCATACTCAGTGCAAGTGAAGGCTAGCAATAGAGAGGGAGCGACAAACGAGAGAGCGATAACTGTCATAATCATGCTTGCAACAAAACAGGACTAATTATGGCATGAAAGTGATACAAGAACTCTGAGGCAAAATAAATCATCGAGGCTTACTGACTATTGTTTAGTCATATGCATGCGTGAGCATGTGACAAGTCGATTCACATGAAACTTCCAGAGGATGATACCACAATATCATACCAAAATATGAATAAAACAATGCAACCAAACTGAAGGGAATATGCCCTGAGAGGCAATAATAAAGTGGTTATTATGTATATTCCAAGTATATGATAGATGTTTATTTTGCATGCTATAATTGTATTAATACGGAAACGTTAATACATGTGTGTTTAATAAACAAATAGAAAGTTCCTAGTTATGCCTCTCTCATGAACTAGCTCATTGATTAACAAGATGATCAAGGTTTCCTGATCATGGACATTGGATGTTGTTAATAACGAGGTCACAACATTATTGGAATGGTGTGATGAACATTCATCCGAAGTATAGCATTACAATCAAAGTGATTAAGTTTATATTGCTATAACATCATACGAAGTGATCCTAATCCTTAGACCATGAGATTGTGTCAATCACTAACGCCAGAAGGGTATCTTGATAACATCAAATGTCACACCATAACAGGATGATTATAAAGATAGGTTCAGTACTACTAAAGTGTTATGTTGAGGCCCAAGGATTGAGAGTGGGATTTGTTCATCCCGATGATGGATAGGTATGCTCTGGGCCCTCTCGGTGATATCACATTGATTACCTTGCAAGCAAGTGATTTGATCACTAGAATGTTATATCACGGGAACGAGAAAAGAGTACATGTCAGTAATGAGATCAAACTAGATATGGAGATACCGATGATCAAACCTCGGACATGCAATATATCGCGAAACAAAAGGATTAAGATACTAGCGTAAAAGGTTCTCACGATCACAAGAAAGTCATCATTGAATGTGTGGGAGTCAGTATGGATCTCCAGGTCCCGCTTATGATTATTGATCTGAGAGGAGTCTCGATCATGTCCGAATTATTCGCGAACCGTAGGGTGACACACTTAAGAGACATCGACACCATTTGGAGCAAAGGTTCATGCCGAAAAGAATAACAAGCGCAGGAATTTATCTCAACAGATACCAAAACGGGTTTTCGGGTGAAATTGCAGAAAGTGTTTTTGCATGTGAAATGAAATACTAGCAAGGGGTTATATGTGAATGTTTGTCATTAAAGTAATTGAAAAAATTCTGAATAAATAAAAGGAGTTTTATTTAAAGAGAATTTGCATTAAATTTGGTGGACATTTAATGGGAATTTGAGTGGGTTTTTGAGTGGAGGGAATTGAAAGGCATTCTTGTGAGGAGTGTCCACCCACATTAATAGAGGGAGGGAAAGGGAGCAGCCCCATGCGCTGGCCACCCCCTTGGGGTTCCCCCTCCTCCTATAAAAGGAGCCCCCTCCCTCTCTCTCTCACTCACACCTCCTCATGAAGGATCTCTCTCCCCTCTAGTATTTATCCCCCATGGTCTCAGACTAGTGAGATACATGTTCCCGGTGGCTATTCGGCAAGAAAGAGTTGTGCTTCCGCTGCATCTCTGGAGCGAGGAGGCGGAGGTTGCTCGGTGCCTCGGACGTGTGTGCGAGCACGGATGCGCCGCTGATTTGCGGTGCTATGACTTCCTCTCGATCTTGAGATCGACAAGAGATCGTCTACATCAACCACGAGTTCAACCTCGTTAAGCTTTGTCGGTCTTCAAGGGTATTTTCTCTACGGATGTATATCTGCCCATTGATTGTATCTAGTAGATAGATCTTGGTACATAGTTGTTCCCATCATAGGAATTTTTTGTTTTCTATGCTGCGAACCCTACAGTGGTATCAGAGCCGGATCTATGCGTAGATGCTTTGCACGGGTAGTACACATATGAGTATGTGTGTGATGTTGGTGGCATAGTGGGATGAAGCAGCCCGGACAAACTTTACATGTCCTCGCACATGAGACCTGTTCCACGCTTGAAATGCAACTAGTTTTCCATAAGTGGCTAGTGGGTGCCTGTCTCTCCTACTATAGTCAATATCTAAATTGCAACGAGTTGTCAACAATTTGGTTATCCTCGTTGTGGTTCATGTTTGTAGGTATGAACAGTTCTATCTTCGAAAGCCCTAAGCCACATAAAACTTGCAATGGATAAATTAGAGGCGTCTAGTTTAGATTGTTGATGGGCTAGTGTCATTATATGGTGATGTTGTAAGTAGAAGTATGAGTTTATACTCTTACAACACACATAACGTGAAAGTTCCATAGACCTTGGCCTTACACATAGAGGTATGATAGTGATCATACCATGATGCACATGATGGAGATCGAGTGCAAGAACCATATAATTCCACTTACAAACATGTGATGTTTGATTGCATCTTATATTACTTGTTTGGATTTTTATTAGCATAATAAGATGATCCCTCATTTAGATATCAAGATAAGAAATGTGTTCTTCCTTAAGTATGCACCGATTATGTTTCGTTGCTCCAAGACATCACGTGATGATCCGGTGTTCTTGGATCCACGATCATATTTTGGGTGTAAAACAGTTACACACGTGAATACTAAGGTTCTTACTTGGAGAGTGTAGGGTTTCGTAGCATGGAAAACAAAAAATTTCTACCGCATACAAACAAACAAGCCAAGATCTATCTACTAGATTGTAGCAACGAGTCGATGGAATAACTCACCCTTGAAGATTCCAAAGTGTTTAACGAGAGCGGATTCTCGTGGGTGATGTAGTCGTACTCTTTCCGATCTCAAGATCGCGTAGACGATCCTTCCGGCGCTGCGTTCCGGCAGCGCTCCCGCAGTCGGTCACACGTTCGGTACTCGACGAAGACCTTCCTCTCCCTTGTTCCAGCAGGCAGCGGAGGTTGTAGCACTCTCCTCGCGATTCCGGCAGCACAACGGCGTGGTACCGAAAGTAGAGGAGAGATCTCGCAGGGCTTCGCCTTAAGCCGGAGCGAGTATGGTGGAGTATGAGAGGGCTCCTCGGCGATCTAGGTTTTAGACACACCAAGGAGGAGGTGCTAGAGCCGGCGGCTAGGGTTTGGGGCACCCCAAGTCGGCGGCTAGGGCAAACCTGGGAGGTGGCGGCAGCAGCAGGAGGTGGTGGCGCCAATCTAGGGTTTTGGAGGAGAGGTACTTGTGTGCTAGGAGGGGCAGCCCTGCCCCTCCCTTTATAGGTGGGAGGCGCGGCCAAGGGGAGGGAGTGGAGTCCCTCCCCAACTCGGCTTGGGTGGTGCGCCGGCTTGGGGAGGAGGACTCCTTCCCCAACTCGGTTTCCACCTCTTCTCCTCTTTCCAAAACTTGTTGTTTGACTTTCAAACTAGCCGTTTGACTTTCCAATTTAGGATTTAAATAAACCCTTTATTTTGGACAGCAATGACACCTAGTACATGATGCAATCATTCCAACTTATAATGACACATTCATGTACCCTTCCCCTTTCCGGAGTACCGAACATTCCGGAACATTCTAGAACATTCCCGATGAAAACACCGGAACCATTCCCCAACTCCGAAACGGGACTTTCCTTATATGAATCTTATTCTCCGGACCATTCCGGATCTCCTCGTGATATCCCGTATCCCATCCGAGACTCCGAACAACATTCGGTCTCTTTCTCATCATTCCATAACTACTCAAACAACGTCGAATCCTTAAATGTGTCTCCCTACGGTTCGTGAATTATGCAGACATGATCGAGACACTTCTCCGAACAATAACCAATAGAGGAATCTGGAAATTCATATGGCTCCCACATATTTCTACGATTACTTTGCGATCGAATGAACCACTTACATATGATATCAATTTCCCTTTGTCTCACGATAGTTTACTTATCCGAGGTTATGATCGTCGGTATCTCTGCATACCTAGTTCAACCTCGTTACTGATAAGTACTCTTTTCTTGTTCCCGTGATATGTGATCCCTTGTGAGCCAGTCACATGCTTGCAAGCTAATTGGATGACATTTCACCGAGAGGGCCCAGAGTATATCTATCTGTCATATGGATGGACAAATCCCACTCTTGATCCATGTGTTTCAACCAATACTTTCTGAACACTCAATGCCACCTTTATAGCCACCCAGTTACGGTGTGGTGTTTGATGTTATCAAAGCATCCATCCGGTAAAGGTGATATGCATGATCTCATGGTCGAAGGAATTAGATAACTATGTATCAGAAAGCATATAGCAATTGAACTATTAAAATGACTTGATCTTTATGCTACGCTTATCTATAGGAGTATGTCCACCATATCATTCTCCTAACGATATGATCTTGTTGTTAATAACATCTCAATGTTCATGATAGGGAAACCACAATCATCCATTAACCAACAAGCTAGTATTATATAGAGGCTTTACTAGGGACTTCAAATTAAGTTTACAAATCACACAAGTATTAATGTTTCCTTGTTAATACTATTATAGCATGAATGTAAACATTTATCATAAACACAAAGATATAATAATAACTATATTTATTATTGCCTCTAGGGCATATCTCCAACAGTCTCCCACTTGCACTAGAGTCATCTAATCTAGATTACATGGTAATATACCGAACACCCATGGCAGTTTGGTGTTGGTCATGTTTTGCCCTCGGGAGAGGTTTAGTCAACGGATCCGCCACATTCAGATCTGTGTGTACTTTGCAAATCTTTATATCCCCTTCTTGGATATGTTCTCGAATAGCGTGAAAACGTAGCTTGATGTGCTTCAGCTTCTTGTGTGACCTTGGTTCTTGCGCATTGGCTATGGCGCCCATGTTATCACAGTAGATAGACATTGGGTCCAGCGCACTAGGAACCACACTCAGCTCTGTAATGAACTCTTTCATCCATATCGCTTCTTGTGAAGCCTCCGAAGCAGCCATGTATTCTGATTCAGTTGAAGATCTCGCCACAACGCTTTGCTTTGCACTCCTCCAGCTAACTGCTGCACCATTCAAAATAAATACGTATCCAGATTGTGATTTAGAATCATCTGGATCGGTGTTCCAACTAGCATCGGTGTAACCATTAACAACGAGCTGTTCATCACCTCCATAAGAAAGAACCATATCCTTAGTTCTTCTCAAGTACTTAAGGATGTTTTTGACCGCTGTCCAATGATCCACTCCTGGATCACTTTGATATCTGCTAGTTAGACTAATAGCATATGCAATGTCGGGTCTAGTACATAACATGGCATACATTAGAGATCCTATGGCTGAGGCATAGGGAGTCTTACTCATCCTTTCTCTATCTTCTGCCGATGTCGGACTTTGAGTTTTACTCAAGGTCGTATTGGGCAACATGGGCAAGAACCCTTTCTTGCTATCTTCCATTCCAAACGTCTTTAGAACTTTTTCCAAATATGTACTCTGTGACAATGATATTTGGCGTTTCGATCTATCTCTATAAATCTTTATGCCTAATATATAAGCTGCTTCGCCAAGATCCTTCATTGAAAAACTATTATTCAAATATTCTTTGACACTATTAAGAAGGTCTACATCATTCCCAATCAACAATATGTCATCCACATATAGTATTAAGAATGCTACAGAGCTCCCACTCACTTTCTTGTAAATACAAGCTTCTCCATAAGTTTGTATAAAACCAAAACTTTTGATTACCTTATCAAAACGTTGATTCCAACTTCAGGATGCTTGCTTCAATCCATAGATGGACCGTTGAAGTTTGCATACCTTGTTAGCATCTTTAGGATCGACAAAACCTTTGGGTTGCATCATATACAACTCTTCATCAATGTCACCATTGAGGAATGCTGTTTTGACATCCATCTGCCATATCTCATAATCATAATATGCAGCGATTGCTAACATAATCCTTACAGACTTTAGCTTCGCTACTGGTGAGAAAGTCTCATCGTAGTCAACTCCTTGAATTTGTCGAAACCCTTTTGCGACAAGTCGAGCTTTATAGACAGTAACATTACCATCAGCATCTGTTTTCTTCTTGAAAATCCATTTGTTCTCGACAGCCTTCCGACCATCCGGTAAGTCCACCAAAGTCCATACTTGGTTTTCGTACATGGATCCAATCTCGGATTTCATGGCTTCTTGCCATTTATTGGAATCTGGGCTCATCATCGCTTCCTCATATGTCTCAGGGTCATTGGTGTTGTCCACCAACATGATACTCATAACGAGATCATACCAATCTGGAGTGGTACGAGTTCTCGTTGACCTGCGAGGCTTTGTAGCAACTTCGACCGAAGTTTCATGATCATCATCATTAGCTTCCTCTCTAATTGGTGCAGGCACCACAGGAACTTCTTCCGGTGCTGCGCTACTCGTAATTTCGAGAGAAGGTTCGACAACCTCGTCAAGTTCTACTTTCCTTCCAGTCACTTCTTTCGAGAGAAATTCCTTCTCTAGAAAGGATCCATTCTTGGCAACGAAGATTTTGCCTTCGGATCTATGATAGAAGGTATACCCAATAGTTTCCTTCGGGTATCCTATGAAGACGCATTTTTCCGCTTTGGGTTCAAGCTTGTCCGGCTGTAACTTCTTTACATAGGCTTCGCATCCCCAAACTTTAAGGAACGGCAATTTAGGTTTCTTCCCAAACCATAATTCATACGGTGTCGTTTCAACGGATTTAGACGGTGCCCTATTTAAAGTGAATGCAGCTGTTTCTAATGCATAACCCCAAAATGATAGCGGTAAATCTGTAAGTGACATCACAGAACGAACCATATCTAAGAGAGTTCGATTACGACGTTCAGACACACCATTACGCTGTGGTGTTCCCGGCGGTGTCAATTGTGAAAGTATTCCGCATTTCTTCAAATGCTCGCCAAACTCGTAACTTAGATATTCACCTCCACGATCAGAATGTAGAAATTTAATCTTCTTGTTACGTTGATTCTCTACCTCACTTTGAAATTCCTTAAACTTCTCGAAAGTTTCGGACTTATGTTTCATGAAATAGATATACCCATATCTACTCAAGTCATCTGTGAAGGTAAGAACATAACGATAACCACCGCGCGATGCTACACTTATTGGACCACACACATCGGTATGTATGATTTCCAATAAGTCCGTAGCTCGCTCCATCATACCAGAAAATGGAGTCTTAGTCATTTTACCCATCAGACATGCTTCGCATCTTTCAAGTGATTCAAAATCAAGTGATTCAAGAAGTCCATCGGAATGGAGTTTCTTCATACGCTTCACTCCAATGTGACCAAGACGACAGTGCCACATATAGGTCGAGTTATCGCTCGATTTCAAACGTTTAGCCTCAATGTTATTATATGTGTATTTCCACTATCGAGATTCAATAAGAATAGACCATCTATCAAAGGTGCATGTGCATAAAACATATTACTCATATAAATCGAACAACCATTATTCTCGGATTTAAACAAGTAACCGTCTCGCAATAAACAAGATCCTGATATAATGTTCATGCTCAACGCAGGCACCAAATAACAATTATTTAAGTATAAAACTAATCCCGATGGTAGATGAAGGGGTAGCGTGCCGACCGCGATCACATCAACCTTTGATCCGTTTCCCACGCGCATCGTCACCTCGTTCTTCACTAGCTTCCGTTTATTCTGCAGCTCCTGTTTCGAGTTACAAATATGAGCAACCGAACCAGTATCAAATACCCAGGCACTACTACGAATACTAGTGAGATACACATCAATAACATGTATATCAGATATACCTTTCTTCTTGATGTTGCCGTTCTTCAAATCCGCCAAGTACTTTGGGCAATTCCGCTTCCAGTGACCTTGTACCTTGCAGTAAAAGCACTCAGTATCAGGCTTGGGTCCAGCCTTGGTCTTCTTCGTCGGTGTGGCAACTTTCTTGCCACCCTTCTTGAAGTGTCCCTTTTGCTTAGACTTGCCTTTCTTCAATTTGGTGGTCTTATTGACCAACAACACTTGGTGCTCTTTCTTGATCTCTACTTCTGCAGACTTTAACATAGAAAACAGTTCTGGCAACTGCTTGTTCATGTTCTGCATGTTGTAGTTCATCACAAAGTTCTTATAACTTGGTGGTAGTGATTGGAGGACACGGTAAATCCCCAAAGCATTAGGAATCACTATACCCAAGCTTTGAAGTTTGTTTGCGTGCCCAGACATCTTAAGCACATGCTCACTGACGGAGCTGCCCTCTTCCATCTTGCAGTTAAAGAACTTTTCAGAAGCCTCATAGCTCTCAATCGCCGCGTGAGTCTCAAAGATCAATTTGAGATCACGGACAATATCATGTGGGTCTGAATTCTCAAACCTTTTCTGAAGCTCTAATTCTAAACCATACAAGATAGCACACTGAACTATGGAGTACTGATTCTTCCGAGCAAGGTAAACATTCTTTACTTCATCGGTAGCATCAGCTGCAGGTGGGTCACCCAGCGGTGCATCCAGCACATAGGTCAAATTACCAGCTGTGAGGACAATCCTCAAATTGCGGAACCAATCCGCGAAGTTGCTTCCATTGTTTTTCAACTTTTCTTTCTCTAGGAACGCATTAAAATTGATGGTAGGGGCTGCCATTGATCTACAACATATTTGCAATAGTTTAGACTAAGTTTATGACAAATTGAGTTCTAATAATAAAGTTTAATCTAGGTGAACTCCCACTCAAAACAACATCCCTCACATTGTTTTAGTGATCACACGAACCAAATCCACCATATCAAAACCGATCATCACGTGAGTTGATATAGTTTCAATGGCGAACAATCGACATGTTCATCATATCTACTATATGACTCATGCTTTACCTTTCGATCAGGCTCGTCAAGATCAAACCTTAGCTTCCGCATAAGCAAATCTGGCTTGCTTACGTTGTATACACTTCCGGAATCTAACACACCCGATCATCACGTGGTGCTTCGAAACAACAAGCTTTAGCAACGGTGCATACTAAGGGTGAACACTTTAGAACTTGAAATTTATGTGCATGAGGGATCATCTTATAATGCTACCGTCGTCTACTAAGCAATACAAGATGCATAAAGGACTAACATCACATGCAATTCATAATATGTGATATGATATGGCCTTTCTTCTTTGTGCTTCCGATCTCCATCTTCAAGCACGAACATGATCTCCATCATCACCGGCATTGCATCAAGGTCAATGACACTTCTTCATGGTTGTCGTCCACCGGCTTCAACTATTACAACTACTTTGAATAGATACGCGGATCTTAACATAAATTAAAGACAACCATATGGCTCCTGCCGGTTGCCAACTTACAATAAGGAACATTGCATACATCAAATATAATCACAATCATGGCCATATCACATCACTGCACACCCCTGCAAAACAAAGTTAGACGCCTCTACTTTCTTTGCATATTTTACGTGGTTTGGGGCTTTCAATAAGTGTCGTTCTAACTTACGAACAAGAACCACAACATTGATACTAGTATTGTTAATCACCCATTGTAAATTGGATCTCCACTATGCTGGGAGAAACAGGCACCCGCAAAGCCACTTATGCAATACAAGTTGCATGTCAAGCGTGGAGCAAGTCTCATGAACGATGTCATCTAAGGTTAGCCCGGGCCGCTTCATCCCAACGTCCCGCAAGATGCAAAGTACACAAGAAGCAATCGACAATAAAAGCATCAATGCCCACAATGACCATTGTGTTCTACTCGTGCAACAGATCTACATATAGACACGGCTCTGATACCACTGTAGGGTTTCGTAGCATGGAAAACAAAAAATTTCTACCGCATACAAACAAACAAGCCAAGATCTATCTACTAGATTGTAGCAACGAGTCGATGGAATAACTCACCCTTGAAGATTCCAAAGCGTTTAACGAGAGCGGATTCTCGTGGGTGATGTAGTCGTACTCTTTCCGATCTCAAGATCGCGTAGACGATCCTTCCGGCGCTGCGTTCCGGCAGCGCTCCTGCAGTCGGTCACACGTTCGGTACTCGACGAAGACCTTCCTCTCCCTTGTTTCAGCAGGCAGCGGAGGTTGTAGCACTCTCCTCGCGATTCCGGCAGCACAACGGCGTGGTACTGAAAGTAGAGGGGAGATCTCGCAGGGCTTCGCCTTAAGCCAGAGCGAGTATGGTGGAGTATGAGAGGGCTCCTCGGCGATCTAGGTTTTAGACACACCAAGGAGGAGGTGCTAGAGCCGGCGGCTAGGGTTTGGGGCACCCCAAGTTGGCGGCTAGGGCAAACCTGGGAGGTGGCGGCAGCAGCAGGAGGTGGTGGCGCCAATCTAGGGTTTTGGAGGAGAGGTACTTGTGTGCTAGGAGGGGCAGCCCTGCCCCTCCCTTTATAGGTGGGAGGCGCGGCCAAGGGGAGGGAGTGGAGTCCCTCCCCAACTCGGCTTGGGTGGTGCGCCGGCTTGGGGAGGAGGACTCCTTCCCCAACTCGGTTTCCACCTCTTCTCCTCTTTCCAAAACTTGCTGTTTGACTTTCAAACTAGCCGTTTGACTTTTCAATTTAGGATTTAAATAAACCCTTTATTTTGGACAGCAATGACACCTAGTACATGATGCAATCATTCCAACTTATAATGACACATTCATGTACCCTTCCCCTTTCCGGAGTACCGAACATTCCGGAACATTCTAGAACATTCCCGATGAAAACACCGGAACCATTCCCCAACTCCGAAACAGGACTTTCCTTATATGAATCTTATTCTCCGGACCATTCCGGATCTCCTCGTGATATCCCGGATCCCATCCGAGACTCCGAACAACATTCGGTCTCTTTCTCATCATTTCATAACTACTCAAACAACGTCGAATCCTTAAGTGTGTCTCCCTACGGTTCGTGAATTATGCAGACATGATCGAGACACTTCTCCGAACAATAACCAATAGAGGAATCTAGAAATTCATATGGCTCCCACATATTTCTACGATTACTTTGCGATCGAATGAACCACTTACATACGATATCAATTTCTTTTTGTCTCACGATAGTTTACTTATCCGAGGTTATGATCGTCGGTATCTCTGCATACCTAGTTCAACCTCGTTACTGATAAGTACTCTTTTCTCGTTCCCGTGATATGTGATCCCTTGTGAGCCAGTCACATGCTTGCAAGCTAATTGGATGACATTTCACCGAGAGGGCCCAGAGTATATCTATCCGTCATATGGATGGACAAATCCCACTCTTGATCCATGTGTTTCAACCAATACTCTCTGAACACTCAATGCCACCTTTATAGCCACCTAGTTACGGTGTGGTGTTTGATGTTATCAAAGCATCCATCCAGTAAAGGTGATATGCATGATCTCATGGTCGAAGGAATTAGATAACTATGTATCAGAAAGCATATAGCAATTGAATTATTAAAATGACTTGATCTTTATGCTACGCTTATCTATAGGAGTATGTCCACCATATCATTCTCCTAACGATATGATCTTGTTGTTAATAACATCTCAATGTTCATGATAGGGAAACCACAATCATCCATTAACCAACAAGCTAGTATTATATAGAGGCTTTACTAGGGACTTCAAATTAAGTTTACAAATCACACAAGTATTAATGTTTCCTTGTTAATACTATTATAGCATGAATGTAAACATTTATCATAAACACAAAGATATAATAATAACTATATTTATTATTGCCTCTAGGGCATATCTCCAATAGAGAGCCTAGAATGTACATACATGGCCTCGAAACATGGACCGAAAGGTTAAGCATGAGTCATATGGTAGATATGATGCCCATTTGATGCTCGCCTTTGAAGCTACAACGACTCACGTGATGATCGGACTTGGTGTAGTGGATTTGGTTCATGTAATCACCAAAAAGGCACGAGGGATGTCGTTTTTGAGTGAGAGTTCATTCTTAATTTGGATTAGTTGAACTCAATCTATCATAAACTTAGTCTAAACTTTACAATTTTTTTGTAGATGGCACTACCTGCTTTTAATTTCAATGTGTTCATGGAGAAAGAGAAACTTGCAACTAACGGTAGCAACTTTACCAAATGGGCCATGAATTTGAGGATTCTCCTCTCTGCTGCACAAAAGCAACATGTGCTAGAAGCACCGCTAGGCCGCCCACCGTTTGATGATGCCCCTGACGAGGAGAA
Source organism: Avena sativa (assembly GCA_916181665.1). NCBI lineage: Eukaryota > Viridiplantae > Streptophyta > Magnoliopsida > Poales > Poaceae > Avena > Avena sativa. Next base: position 297,255,480 of record OV702296.1, read on the forward strand.
GAATGTCAATCAGACTCGTCAGGAGGACCACAACTTAGTTCATTGCGGCATATTGTATGGGCTAGAGCCGGAACTTCAAAAACGTTTCGAAAACGGCAATGCATTTGATACAATGGGTGAGTTGAAAATGATTTTTGACACACATGCTGCTGTAGAGAGCTACAATGCTTCAGAAAAGTTCTTTACCTGCATGATGGAAGAGAACAACTCCGTAAGTGAGCACGTACTCAAGATGTCGGGTTACTGTCACATCCCAAGATTTTCCAAATCTTGTCATGTGAAAAATAAATGAATAGAATAAAACTTTGTTGATTTTCAGGATGAGAAGAAACTTTTTGATTCCAATTGGAAACCTTCAAACCTATTTGATCAAATAAAATCCTAAAGGGATTAAAAAAAGATAAATAAACAATAAAGTTAAAAATATTTAGAATTACTATTTTGGAATCTCTTAATAAAAGGATTTGGATTTCAAATGCAAAGGATAGAATTATAAATAAGGATTATTTTATAAGCCAAATTAAAACTTAGCCAAGCCAAATTATTTTATCAGAATAAAGGTTTTACTATTTTAATTAAACATCAAAACTTATTTATTTATTTTAAACAAGTTTTCCAAGTATTCTTTATTTCCAAATAAAACCTACTGATTTGGTTTTGAAAATATTTAGATTTCAAATGAAGAATTAAATAAATTAAAACCCATTTGATTTATTAACTAATGTCCATTTTATTTAATTATAAATGGACCCTAAGATAAAAATATTATATTATTTTGGGACATTGAATATTGTTGTTAAACAGAACCAAAACTCAATGCAAAGTTTGGAGGAATTTTGAATTGATTTGTTGATTGATTTGTTTGATTGAAATTCAATGCAGAAAATGGAAATAGAAAAAGATAAAACAATCAGGAAGAAAAAAATAGAATCAGACATCAGCCCAACTGGCCAAGCCCAACGAGCCTAGCTAGCCTAGCTTCTTTCCCTCCCGAAGAAAACGTTTCGCACCTAGTTTTTAACCCACGCAGACGCTGACAGATGGACCCTCTTTCCCTCACTCTCTCTCGCTGACAAGCATGTCCCACACTGCCTGGTCGTCGTCTTCCTCGCGCAGACCCCGCCCTACAGTTGCAGACAGGAAACGCCGGCGTTGATTGAGCGTTGATGAATCCTTGATTCCTCACAGTAACAGCGCCCATTTAAACGCCCGCGTCTTACCTCTCTTTCCCCCCAGACAGCTCTCTCCCTCTGCCTCTAGGTTGCCCCAATTCGAGCCCGCGCTCTCACTGCTCCGGCGAGCTCCGCAACCAATTCCGGCCAGTAGGAACCGCCCCTTGCCTCATCAACCAAGCTCACACACTCCCTAGCCTCTGGCGCTTTCCCCTGTGCCCTCCGTTCACCCGCAGGCGCCCCAGAACGTCGACTTCGACAACCTCTGAGCGCCGCCGCGTCTGCTACTTTCTCCGGCGACCTCCCCCTGGTAAGCCCGACCACCCCGAGCTCTCTCTATCATACTCGCGTGAACCCCAGGTCTGCCCGCGTCTAACCATGTCCTCGTTTTGCCTCAGAGTGAACCACAACGTCGCCCCGACAACGACTAGAGCCGCCTGACGCTGTCCCCCACTCCGGCGAGCAATCCCCTTCACGCCAGTACGCCCCTCGACCAACCGACAATGCCTCGAGCATCACCACAACCCTGCGAGCACGGTGAGCACCTCCCCCTCTCTCTTTGCTTCCTACATCGCCAGTACCGCCACCGTCTGAGCGTCGCCGCCGCCAGCCGCCGCACAGCGCCGCCCGTTGTTGACCAAGCAGTCGTGTCCGTAGGATCTAGATCGGACGAACGCGATAGAAGCTAGGCGAAGAGGTAAGTAGCATCTCAGCATCGTGCGATGTAGTTTAATCCAACGGCCTGCATCGCTCGATCCGTGCGAACCGGTATCGACCAGTAGTATTGCGCCGCGTGGCCAGTCTTTGGTTTAAAACAGATTTTAGAATCTGATTTAGATGCAAATTTGAAAACCTTATAACTTTTGATCCACACGTCCAAAATTTACAAACTTTATATCAATGGAATCAGTGGAACAAGCCATAGCCAACCATGCAATTTGTTTAGTAAAAAGCTTCTGGTAAAATGTTTGTTTTTGTAGAAACAATTGTATGCTTGTTTAGGTTATAAAAATTATTCCAAAATGATTTTGAGGTTGAAATCTTTGCAAATTAGTTTGTTGTGAACCTGCTGACCCTAGGAACCAACTCATGGATTTAAAAATATATTTGGTGAAGAATAGGATTGAATAATTGAATTAGCCCATTTCTAGTCAAATAAAAATATTGATTTTGTTATGGAAATGATTTTTGAGCAAAACCTTTGGAAAATGTGTTGATTCAAACCTACTGACCCTAAACACCAAGTTTTGAGATTAACAACTTATTTGGTGAACAACATAAAATTGTTGCTTTGCTAAAAACATCTTTCACCACATAAAATAATGATTGGATTTAAAAATGGTTTATGGATAAAACCTTTTTGCAAATGACTTTGCCACTTTAGAAAATGACCACTTTGATCCTTACAAAGTCTAGAACCTAGTAGAAACCATATTTGCAAATAAAACTATCTTTTGCATGCTTGCATGTATGACTTAGTTCCTATTATTTTATGTGTGTTTGATTGTTTGAATATTGGTGAGAATGCTTGTTGAACCTATGTTGCTTGATTGATTTGTAGTGAAGATTAGAAGAGTGTGTTATTAGCAAGATCAAGAAGTGAACCAACATTCCCTACCAAAAAGGCAAGTGACACTATCATCCAAAGTCCTACTATTTTCATTATACTTAGTAGATTTTGAAACATGCATGAAAAGGATTTCTATACTTATGCTATGCTAAATCCTAATAGGATACCCTTATATATTCCTTAGTGAAAACAATGTAGTTGTAAAATGCTTAGCCATGCTAAATATTTTGAGAAGAGATACATGTTGAGATTTTAAGAAGTTGAGAAAAGACTTATGATTTATATAATAAAACAAGTACTCAATGAACCACCTGGGTGGACAAGGATACTCAAGTTTTGGACAAGGTGGCAACAAAAGGAACCATGTCTATGGCAATCTCTTTGTGTTGTGCACCAAAAGAAAACCACCCAGGAACTTAGAGATTGAACATGTTTCTCAAATAGTGGCTTTCGTGTACAGCCACATGCTAATATGGCTCTGGCTTAGTCAACTACATTGGGAAGACCCATGCATTGGTCTTCAGGTTTACTGGAAATGAGGGAACTAGGAACCCTACATTGGTGCCTGAAGTCAAGCTAGCATTGTATTGGGACCCTATGGAAAGACTTCGTCACATTCTCAATCTGCCAGTATTCCATCTTGGTGAGTACTTATCCAGCGGCCACTGGTGGCAACAAGATGAGATTGTGTCATGTGGGTAAAGTGTACAACTTCTGCAGAAGATCAAATTTGAAGTACTTAGCCATGTCCCCGGTTATGGACAATACTGAGCAACTAAAGCTTGAAGCTATGGGAAATCTCGACATTCCAAATTCTAAAAGAAAAACTTTAAAGGTGACAACAAAAGGCTTGTAGCACTTGGGGTACACCAAGGAGCTCAAGAAGATTTTGATAAAGAGTTGTAGCACTTGGGGTTTACCAAGGAGCTCAAGAAGAATTTTGATAAAAACTTGTAACACTTGGGGCTTTACCAAGGAGTTCACAAAGATTTGACCAAAGATCAAAACTAATTTGAAAAGATAGGATAACTTATTGCTTTATGCAAAAGAGCCTAAAACCCCACTTAGCCAATTATGCATGTAATGATAGGATCCACTTATATTCTATATAGTAGTGAAACTTGCCAATACAATTCAAATGTATTGACCCTTGTGGCTGTAACTTGTTATGTTGTAGGTTTGTTTGATATTAGTGAAGTTGATTGATTAGGATTACAAGTCTACAACCAACATGTTTGCCTGTGGAACTTTGAAGATGAAGGACCCATGCTTATAGATTTTCTGCCGCAATGTAATGTAATAGCCAAATGAGCTATGTAAGATGTAATAAAATTATGTTATTCCTGGTTATAAAGTTGTATTATGACCTTTGTTTCTTGATAATACATCTTAACTGTGGATGCTAGCTATTGATCCAGGGACTAGCATTGTAAACACAGGGGACTCTAACTTATTTACAAGAAAGTGAGTGGGAGCAATGTGGCATTTATGATATTATATGTGGATGACATATTATTGATCGGAAATGATATAAATCTTTTAAACAGTGTTAAAAGTTACCTAAACAACACATTTTCAATGAAGGACCTAGGTGAAGCGTCATACATATTACGCATAAAGATCTATAGAGATAGATCAAGGTGCCTAATAGGGCTATCGCAAAGTACATACCTTGATAAGATTTTAAATAAGTTTAAAATGGACGGAAGTAAGAAGGGGTTCTTACCTATGTTGCAAGGCAAGACATTGAGTAAGACTCAAAGTCCGGCTACGGCGTAAGAAAGAGAGATAATGGACAAAATCCCTTATGCTTCAGCCATAGGCTCTATAATGTACGCCATGCTATGTACAAGACCGGATGTGGCACATGCTATTAGTTTGACTAGTAGGTACCAATCTGATCCAGGATCAGAACACTGGATAGCGGTCAAGAACATCCTTAAGTACTTGCGAAGAACTAAGGATATGCTTCTTGTGTACGGAGGTGAAGAAGAGCTTGTCGCTAAGTGTTCTGTCGATGCTAGCTTTGACACTGATCTGGATGACTCTAAGTCTCAATCCGGATATGTATTTCTCATGAATGGTGGAGCGGTTAGTTGGAGGAGTTCCAAACAACCCGTGGTGTTGGGATTAACAACAGAGGCCGAATATCTTGCTGCTTCGGAAGCGGCTCAGGAAGCGGTTTGGATGAAGGAGTTCATATCTGAACTAGGTGTGGTTGCAAGCGCGTTGGACCCAATGGTGATATATTGTGACAACAATGGTGCCATTGCCAATGCCAAAGAACTAAGGTCTCACAAGAATTCCAAGCATATTAAGCGCCGGTTTCACTCCATCCACGAGCATGTCAAGGATGGAGATATATAGATTTGTAAAGTACACACGGATCTCAATGTAGCAGATCCGTTGACTAAAACTCTCCCTAGAGCAAAACATGATCAACATGAGAACTCCATGGGTGTTAGATTTATCACTATGTAACTAGATTATTGTCTCTAGTGCAAGTGGGAGACTGAAGGGAATATGCCTTGAGAGGCAATAATAAAGTGGTTATTATGTATATTCCAAGTATATGATAGATGTTTATTTTGCAAGCTATAATTGTATTAATACGGAAACGTTAATACATGTGTGTTTAATAAACAAACAGAAAGTTCCTAGTTATGCCTCTCTCATGAACTAGCTCGTTGATTAACAAGATGATCAAGGTTTCCTAATCATGGACATTGGATGTTGTTAATAACGAGGTCACAACATTATTGGAATGGTGTGATGAACATTCATACGAAGTATAGCATTACGATCAAAGTCATTGAGTTTATATTGCTATAACATCATACGAAGTGATCCTAATCCTTAGACCATGAGATCATGTCAATCGCTAACACCGGAAGAGTATCTTGATAACATCAAACATCACACCATAACAGGGTGATTATAAAGATGGGTTCAGTACTACTAAAGTGTTATGTTGAGGCACATGGATCGAGAGTGGAATTTGTTCATCCTGATGACGGATAGATATGCTCTGGTCCCTCTCAGTGATATCACATTGATTAGCTTGCAAGCAAGTGATTTGATCACTAGAATATTATATCACGGAAACGAGAAAAGAGGACATGTCAGTAACGAGATCAAACTAGGTATGGAGATACCGATGATCGAATCTCGGACATGTAATATATCGCGAGACAAAGGGATTAAGATACTAGCATAAAAGGTTCTCACGATCACAAGAAAGTCATCGTTGAATGTGTGGGAGTCAGTATGGATCTCCAGGTCCCGCTTCTGATTATTGATCTGAGAGGGGTCTTGATCATGTCCGCATTATCCGCGAACCGCCGGGTGACACACTTAAGAGACACAGACACCATTTTGAGCAAAGGTTTCATGCCGGAAAGAATAACAAACACAGAAATTTATTTCACTAGATACCGAAACGGGTTTTCGGGTGAAATTGCAGAAAGTGTTTTTGCATGTGTAATGAAATACTAGCAAGGGTTATATGTGAATGTTTTTCATTAAAGTAATTGAAAAAATTCTGAATAAATAAAAGGAGTTTTATTTAATGAGAGTTTGCATTAAATTTGGTGAAAATTTAATGGGAATTTGAGTGGGTTTTTGAGTGGAGGGAATTGAAAGGCATTTTTGTGAGGAGTGTCCACCCACATCAATGGAGGGAGGGTAAGGGGGCAGCCCCATGCGCCGGCCACCCCCTTGGGGTTCCCCCCTCCTCCTATAAAATGAGCCCCCTCCCTGTCTCTCACTCACACCTCCTCGTGAAGGATCTCTCTCCCCTCTAGTATTTATCCCCATGGTCTCGGACTAGCGAGATACATGTTACTGGTGGTTATTCGATAAGAAAGAGTTGTGATTCCGCTGCATCGCTGGAGCGAGGAGACGGAGGTTGCTCGGTGCCTCGTACGTGTGTGCGAGCACGGATGCGCCGCTGATTTGCGGTTCTAGAACTTCCTCTCTATCTTGAGATCGGCAAGACATCGTCTACATCAACCACGAGTTCAACCTCGTTAAGCTTTGTCAGTCTTCAAGGGTATGTTCTCTACGAATGTATATCCGCCCGTTGATTGTATCTAGTAGATAGATCTTGGTACATAGTTGTTCCCATCGTAGGATTTTTTTTGTTTTCTATGTTGCGAACCCTACACAAACATTCATATGACATGATACAAACTATTAGCAAGATGGAGACAATCACAAACAAGCAAGAACTACTAAGCATCCATCAGTAACATACTCCTTACATGAACAAACTAAGCATGCTCACCGTGATGAGTATATGTACAAAAATGAAAACAAATAGAGTTCGTTACCAGCCTCTTACCACACCTCAAGTTGTCTTGTTCTTCATCATTGCCCTTCACTTGTTTGACTTGAATAATAACATGAATCCAAAATCCACTGAGGACGGCTAAACCCTGCAAAGAACTCACAAAACCAAAGAAGAACAACAAATATTTTTGGTGTTTTCGATTTTTCAAAGCAAGCAAACAAAGCAAAATCTTTTTGGATTTTTTATTTAAGGCAAACCAAAGCTAAAAATCAAAGAAACAAACCAAGAGAAACAATGAAAATATTTTTGGTATTTTTGTGTTTTAAGAAAGCAGAAACAAAAACCAAAAAGAAAGCAAAACAATGGATATACAAAGGACCGACGAAACATGATATATAGATGAGTGTGATGTCGGTATACCTCCCCCCAAGCTTAGGATTTTGGCCTAAGTGGGGCTCAATAGCGCAGGTATTAACCCCAAGCTGGTGGGTCATCATAGGAATGATCATAGTCAGGCGCTTGCGATGAAGAAGAAGACGCGCCCCAATCATATGAAGGCTGCTGGTATGAAGACTCTCCCAGGTTGGAGGGCTGAACTGAATCATCTTCGGCATCCTCTCCATCATTCTCTTGCTGGGAGAGCTCCGCCACATACATGTCAAACTCCTCCTCTGTGAGCGACCATCCTTGCCTGTTATCAAAATTAAACAAAGCAGGTGCAGGCAAATAAACTACTTTATCAGTCCTACCCCCTCTCCAACCACGCTTGACAAAGGATAACTCATACAGTAAACTTCTCACAGTAGCCCCTAAAGAAACAAAACCATGCTGAATAATGGATTCAAGATCAAGCCTCTCTATGGGGAACCGATAATCTGAATGGTGAGGCTCTAAACCATGGAAAGCTAGCAATTTAGAAGCAATGAGACCTCCACAAATTCCACCCTTCTCGCGGTTGGTGGTGAGATGGTAAGCTATCAAAGCACCCAGGTTATAAGATCTATTCCTATTCAAAGAAGCTGTGATAAAAACTAGATCAAAAGAATATAACTTTCTAGCAATCTTTCTAGCAAGAACACACTTGGTAATGAAGTAGGCAAAATATCTAATGGCTGGGAACTGAATGTTTCGAATTTTACCACTTTCCTTTGAGAATTCGAAACCTTGGCAAATCTCAGCATATAAATCCATAAGTGACTTGGGCCTCTCCTTGATCTTCTCACAAGATCCCCACTGAGGTACTCTAATTGCTGCACATAAATCAACAAAAGGCAGGTTGACAGCTATATTGTATATTTTATAATGGACCATGGGAATAGATGAAGACCAAGTAAACAGGAAGTCCTGCACAACAACCATGGTTAGCTTAACATATTGAAGTGGTTCACCTTCAACAAAGTGTTCCAACCCTGCATTGGTAATCATAGTTTGGAAATCCTGGAAGATTACCGCGGCTCTCATAAATTCATGGCATGGATATATGGAAGGGAAGAATCCTTCCTCACGATGAACTTTCATTGGCTCGGGTACCATCAAGTCATATTGATTCAACGGGTATGCACTCATCTTCCTTTCTGAAATTTTTAGACAAACATCAAACCAAGTGATTTCCATGTTGATAAATGATGAGAAACTACTATAGGAACTTGCTAGAGGGATACACATGCATCAAAATGAAATTTCTAAGCATAGAACAAGCATGCAAGATCACACAACATGTCACCTATAGCAGCAAAATACCCAAGATACAATCTACCAATCACAGATCTAATTGGACAAGCGGAGGAGGCACATACCAAGGAGCAATCCCTCCAAAAATCAGCAACAAAGATGGGCTGAGCAAGGAGATCGAAATTCGCGAGCAAGAACAGCAGGAACTCGAGCTTGCGAAAGTTTTCTGATGTTTTTTGGGAGAGAGAAAGAAGATGGCTGGGAGGAGGCACCTTGGAGGGGCCCAAGTGGGCCACACCCCACCCAGGCGCCACCTAGGGTGTGCCCGCGCCCACCAGGGGTGTGGTGGCCTGGGGTGGCCCCCAGTGTCAGTCCAGGTGTCCCTCTGTCCCTTTTTTTGAGGAAAATTTTATTTTGAATTTTCTGGGATTTTTCGAGAAACTTTATTTTTGGCCAATTTTTAGGGTATGAAAATTGATTTTCTCGCAGGAAAATATGTTTAGAAGAAGCAAAGCAAACCAAAACCAAACTATTGAAGTTCTAAGACACTCTAGCAAGCAAACAACTAGCAAAACCAAAGCTAGCAAAAGAAAGGCAAAGACTAGGAAGGAGAAAAGTAAGAGAAAGCAAGTATAACCATAGTGAAAACATTATTTTGTTCATTAAAATCCTTTTGTTAACATGATTGATCAAGTCTTGTTACCAAAACAATCTTATATGAGACAAAACTTTGTATTCCACAAGGTGATTATGTTACCTCATACTTGATAGCAATGGTCCCAATCATAATAGTTTCAAAATTTTCTTATGGAATGGGACAATATATTTCTCCAACCTTGATGCTCTCAATATTTTCAATGGAATTCAGGCAATAGCTCTTAGAAACCTTCTTGGGGAAATAAACAGTATGCTCTTTGTCATTAATATTGAATGTTACTTTTCCTTGATTACAATTAATGATAGCACCTGCAGTATTAAGAAAAGGTCTCACAAGAATAATGGACATATTATCATCTTCAGGCATTTCAAGCACAACAAAATTAGTTAAAACCAAGCAATTATGAGCCACTTGAACAGGAACATCCTCACATATACCAATAGGAATAGTAGTTAACTTATCAGCCATTTTCAAAGATATATCAGTTGGTATCAAATTTTCTAGCTGGAGTCTCTTGTAGAGAGAAAAAGGCATAACACTAACCCCAGCTCTCAGATCACATAAAGCAGTTCTAACATAATTATTCTTAATAGAGCAAGGCATAGTTGGTATACCTGGATCACCAAGTTTCTTTGGAACCTTACCATTGAAGGAATAATTGGCAAGCAAAGTATAAATTTTCTCATTAGGAATCTTCCTTTTATTAGAGACAATATGCTTCATATACTTTGAATAAGGAGGCAACTTAATAACATCAGTCAAAGGAATTAGCAAAAATAAAGGTTTCATCCACTCACAAAACTTATTGTAGTGTTCTTCCTCCTTTGACTTGTGTTTCTTACCTGGAAAAGGCATAGGTTTCTGCACCCAAGGTTCTCTCTCTTTACCATGTATATTAGCAATAAAATCTTCCTTAGTGTACCTAGTATTCTTAGTGTGCTTCTTAGGTTCTTCCTCAACTTCCTCATACAATTCTTCTATATGAGGTAGATTCTTCACATCTTCAGCTCTGATACCTTTATCCTTTAGACATTTCTTAGCTTCCTTCATCACCTCATCATTTAATGCAATAACTCCCCTTTTCTTTGGTGTTGGTGTTGGAACTGATTCAGGCACAACTGGTTCAGGAGTAATAGGCTCAGGTGTATTTAGCTCAGTTGAAGTCCAATCATCATAATTCTTGCTTATTTTAGCCATTAGTTCTTTAGCATCTGTAGGAGTTCTTTTCCTGAAAACACAATCAGCAAAACTATCTAGGTATGTCCTAGAATCATCAGTTAGTCCATTATAATAAATGTAAAAAACTCATTCTTAGGCAATGGACATCCACGATGTGCATGAATAAAGGCACAAAACCTTGTCCATGACTCAGGCAATTTCTCTTCTTTTCCCTGTTTAAAATCAAAAAGTCTCTGCAAAGCAGCATGTCTAGCACTGGGAGGAAAATATTTCTGGAAGAAATAAGCAATCAAGCAATTAGGGCTATCAATGGAACCATGAGGCAATCTATTAAACCAAGCCCTAGCTTCTCCTTTTAGTGAAAAAGGGAAGATCTTAGTAACAAAGTACTTACGCATTTTAAAATCATCAGAGAATAAAGCACTCATAGTAGAAAGCTCATTCATATGAGCCATAACACTCTCATTTTTAGTCCCACAAAAAAGGTTCTTTCTCAACAATGTCTAGATAGGATAAATCAAGAGAGAAATCCTAATCTTTATCTTTAATATCTATGGGAGAGGTGGCAAACTTAGGATCAGAGGACATTTTAGGAATAATGGTACGTCTAGCAAGGAGACTCTTAATAGCACTAGCACCATGTGTGTTTCGGCACTCTTCAACAAATTCATCAGTGAACTCAATGTAACCATCATTAATATCATAACTCTCTCTAAACTCAGGTGAGCTAACAGGTGTAACAATGTCTTCACTAGGAGTTTTAGTATTTCCTAGACTAGCCATAGTAGCATCTAGAAAAGGACCTAATGAACCACTCGCATCAATCACAGTAGAAGTAACATCATGAGTATCAAAAGCAGTTTCAGATTCAACAGTAGTAGCAGTGTGTGTAGCATGAGTATGTGGTGGTGGTGTAACAAGCTTACTTATAACAAACGGTGAATCAAGAGCAGCAGAGGTGTTTAGGACTATACCTCTTCTTGTAGTGGACGGTATAATAGGAAACTTTCCATCACGAGACTTACCCATGAACGGAGTAGCAGTGAACAATAGTAGATCTAAGTGAACTTACAAATAAAGCTATGCTCCCCAGCAACGGCGCCAGAAAATAGTCTTGATGACCCACAAGTATAGGAGATCGCAACAGTCTTAGAGGGTAGTATTACCCAATTTATTGATTCGACACAAGGGGAGCCAAAGAATACTTGCTAGCCTTAACAACTGAGTTGTCAATTCATCTACACCTAGAAATAGTTCTTGCTCATAGAAGTTTATCAATAGCAACAGTCTGTAGTAGCAACAGCAGCAGTAAAACATGAGCAATAGTAACAATACTAGCAAACAGTAGGATATGAGCGTGGTAGGCATAGGGATGGACGGACGGGCGTTGCATGGACAAGTCTAAACATGTAACATCAAGATCTAGGGCATTGCAGATAAATAAGAATAAGCATCCAAGTACTACACAATCATAGGCATGTGCTCCATATATAGTCATGCGTGCTCGCAATGAGAACTTGCACAACATCTTGTGTCCTGCCAGCCCGTGGCAGCAGGGCCTAGGGAACTACTGGCAATTAAGGTGCTCCTTTTAATAGAGCACCGGAGCAAAGCATTAACACTCCATGAACACATGTGATCCTCACACCACAGCCATCCCCTCAGGTTGTCCCAATTTCTGTCACTTCGGGGCCTTTGGATCCGGACAATCATATGTGTACACAACTTGCAGATAAGATCGCAAACAATACTATCATAATGATTCAGTAATAAGCTCAGATCTAAGATCATGGCACGCGGGCCCTAGTGACAAGCATTAAGCACAACAAGTTGCAACAAAGTCAAATAACACTAATAGAGATACTAGGCACTATGCCCTAACAATCTTATTCAATTACATGATAGAAATCATCCAATCCCTACCATCCTCATAGCCTATAGCGGGGGATTACTCACTCATGGATGAGGGAAACATTGATGGTTGATGGAGAGGTGTTGGTGATGACGATGGCGATGATCCTCCCCAAATTCCCCATCCCGGCATGGTGCCAGAACAGAGTTTCTGGATCCAAATCGTGGCTTCTGGTGGTGGCGGCGCAGCGGAACTCTTTCTGGAAAAATGTCGACCCCCCCCCCTCGGTTTTTAGGTCAAGGGGTAGCTTATAGGCGAAGAGGGAGCCCAAGGGGGTGCCTAGGGTGGCTGCACCCCTCTAGGCGTAGGCTGGGCCCACCTGCACCTGGAAGGGGTGTGGGCCCCAAGGCCTCCACTCCGTCTCGTACTCTGGCTCCGTGGATCTTCTGGTGAAATAGGATTTTTGGCATATTTTCCGGGATTTTTCCTGATAGTTGATTTTCTACACAAAAACTAGACACCAAGGTAATTCTGCTGAAAACAGCGTTAGTCTGTATTAGTTGTATCCAAATCACACAAGTTTAGAGGATAAATAATAGCAAAAGTGTTTGGGAAAGTAGATACGTTTTGGACATATCAGGGAGTGCCACGGTATCACATCATTATTTTTCATCTTTTACCTCTTTAGTAGATTCATATATTTGGTAGATAAGTTATCTTATAGTTTGGTTTGCATTGTGGAAGTATCTCTCCTTTAGTTGGTTATCTTTGTATCCCTTGGTGTGAGTGCCTTTATGGAATATTAATGAGAAGTTTCATCTTTTACTTTTTGCACTTCTTATTTTAGTTTGCAATCTCTATTATATGATTGATCTTGTTGATCAGTATTGGTATCACTTTGGGAGCATCCAGTAGATCTAAATTGGTTTTGGCAAACCGAGCTCTGGTCAGTAGCAACACTTTTTGAGGATTGAAAGGAAAAGAGAAAAAGATTACACGTATTTTGTATCATTTATTTTCTTTCTTGATTGGATCATAAGTTTAGTATTCTTTATTTAAGATATTTTGTGTCTTCAAGGAAGATTGCATGTTTGGCTTTATCACTTGTAGGTTTGCTTGTTTCTTTCAACTCTTTTGCTTGCTACCCAGCCTTGCTAGCCAAAAACCTGTTTTTGAGAGGGCATACTTCTCATGCTTCCAACCCCTTTGAACCAAAACATGTGTCATTTGTGTCCACCATATCTACCTATTAGCATTATTGCTATTCCAAGCAAATTCTCAAGCTTCATCTATCTTTCAAATTAAAAATTATTTGGTTATGTGAAAACTAGTTAGTAAAGCTCTCACGAACTTGATGGCACACCTTATTTTCTTGCCCCTAATAAACTTGAACCATTGTGTCATCGAAGTTGTATATGCTTGCATCTATACGTTGGGATTAGCAGAACCGTGCTGTCACGGGTAACACTTTCAACACTTATGGATACATATCCAGTTGATATCATGCTCTTTTATTTGTGGATGTCGTCGGTGTGAAATAAAAGGGGAGCTTGTAAATCCATGGAGTTATGTACGTGTGTTAGAGAAATGCCTGGGCCGCTAGCCTAAGCCATGCCTAATCATGGTGGAAACTTGAAGCATAACCATAGTGAGCAATCTGTGAAGCATACTCAATAAAAACCTATGCAAATAGCAAATAAAAAGATCGCTGAGATGCTCACTGTCTGCTTGCCTTGTCATTTTTATTATGGGATAGCTCTTGTATCATGTGCAAGGGATACCCCGTTGGCAGTTCTTTATGATACACATGTACTTACAATGACAAGAACTTACCGGTAACTAAAGTTGAGTAGCATGAGGAGCGACCCTCGTACTCAAGGGACATGAGATTGCCAACTTATATTTCGTCAAGCATATACTCCATCTTTGTTCACTTTAACCTTAATAACCTCAAGATGCTTATGATAGGGGCAATGAGAGCTCAAAGCTAGTAAGTACCATAATCTTTTGAAAGCTCTTTATGAACTTGAAATCCCTGCTTCCCTCTATGAAGGGCCTTTCTTCTACTTCTAAGTTGAGTCGGTAAACCTATTCCTCTCTATCTCCAGTAAGCATTTGAGTTGTTGTGTTTCAAGCATTCATATGATGATTTATTCAATCATGTTCTTTATCTTCCTTGTTTGCACAAGACTCTTATCTATTGAGTATTACTTTGAAAAACCTTTTATGTTTGACCAAAGAGTACTCCTATTGTAAAACTTCTACAAAAGCTTTTTGTGAAACTGTTTGCCAGTTGTTCTCTGACCAAGAACAAAGTTTGCCAATTCCAATTATGATTTATCTTTATGCATCTCTATAGTGACTCCTATACTTGTTGCAAGCTAAGTTGTATAATGGTGAGCTGCTTTATTCTATGAGTTGTGTAATAGTAAGTGTGATGCTTCTTGTCGTATTCTTTTATCGACACTTCACTCCATAAAACCTGTGGACATGTTTACTGAGCTTAGTTTTCGCTTGGGGACAAACGAAGGTCTAAGCTTGGGGAGTTGATACGTCCAATTTGCATCACCATTCTATATCATAATTTGCCTCTATTCATTAATACATTTCATATTAAGAGGTGTTACTTATGTCTTTTCATCTGTTTTTGCATGTTGGATGATTCTTGGAGGATGAACTGACGGAGTCAGGATTCTGATGAAAAAGAGGTGTTTTGATGCAATTTCGTGAAGATCAGAAAAATATGAGAAAAACTATCGAAAATCCTATTTTCCCAGAAGACGAAGAATGCCAGAAGGGGAGGCGAAGATGGGCCATAGTGTAGGGGTTCGTAGCATGGAAAACAAAAAATTTCTACCGCATGAACACACAATCAAGATCTAATCTACAATCAAGCCAAGATCTATCTACTAGATTGTAGCAACGAGTCGATGAAATACTAACCTTCGAAGATCCAAAGCGGTTAACGAGAGCAGATTCTCGTGGGTGATGTAGTTGTACACTTGCCGATCTCAAGATCGCGTAGACGATCCTTCCGGCGCTGCGTTCCGGCAGCACTCCCGCAGTCGGTCACACGTTTGGTACTCGATGAAGACCTTCCTCTCCCTTGTTACAGTAGGCAGCGGAGGTTGTAGCACTCTCCTCGTGATTCCGACAGCACGACGGCGTGGTACCGGAAGTAGAGGGGAGATCTCGCAGGGCTTCGCCTTAAGCTGGAGCGAGTATGGTGGACTATGAGAGACCCCTTGGCAGTCTAGGGTTTAGAGGCACCAAGGAGAAGAGGCTAGGCCGGCGGCTAGGGAAAGTGGAGAGCCCCAAGTCGGCGGCTAGACCAAACCCTAGGGGTGGCGGCGACTTGATGGAGGCCGACGGCTAGGGTTAGGGTTTAGAGGAGAGAGGTGTAGGCTAGAGGGGGCACCCCTGCCCCTTCATTTATAGGTGGGAGGGCGCCGGCCAGGGGAGGAGAGTCCTCCCCCAAGTCGGCCTCCTTGGCCGGCGGGTGGAGGGAGAGGAACTCCTCCCCAAGTAGGTTTCCTACTCTCCCTCCACCAAGCAAAACTGCCGTTTGACTTTTCAAATTGGCGTTTGACTTTTCAAACTAGGATTTGATTTATCCCTTTATTTTGCCCAGACATGATACCTAGTACATGATGCAACCATTCCACATTGTCATGACACATTCATGTACCCTTCCCCTCTGGAGTGCCGGACCTTCCGGACCCTTCTAGAACATTCCCGATGAAAACACCGGAATCATTCCCCAACTCCGAAACAGGACTTTCCTTATATGAATCTTATTCTCCGGACCATTCTGGATCTCCTCGTGATATCCTGGATCCCATCCGAGACTCTGAACAACATTCGGTCTCTTACTCATCATTCCATAACTACTCAACAACATCGAATCCTTAAGTGTGTCTCCCTACGGTTCGTGAATTATGCGGACATGATCGAGACACTTCTCCGATCAATAACCAATAGAGGAATCTGGAAATTCATATGGCTCCCACATATTTCTACGATTACTTTGTGATCGAATGAACCACTTACATACGATACCAATTTCCCTTTGTCTCACGATAGTTTACTTATCCATACCTAGTTCAACCTCGTTACCGATAAGTACTCTTTTCTCGTTCCCGTGGTATGTGATCCCTTGTGAGCCAGTCACATGCTTGCAAGCTAATTGGATGACATTCCACCGAGAGGGCCCAGAGTATATCTATCTGTCATATGGATGGACAAATCCCACTCTTGATCCATGTGTCTCAACCCATACTTCCCGAACACTCAATGCCATCTTTATAGCCACCCAGTTATGGTGTGGTGTTTGATGTCATCAAAGCATCCTTCTGGTGATGGTGATAAGCATGATCTCATGGTCAAAGGAATTAGGTTACTATGTATCAGAAAGCTTATAGCAAATGAACTATATTAAATGACTTGATCTTTATGCTACGCTTAACTATAGGAGTATGTCCATCACATCATTCTCCTAATGATATGACCCTGTTGTTAATAACATCTCTATGTTCATGATCAGGAAACCATGATCATATAATAACCAACAAGCTAGTTTAATAAGAGGCTTTACTAGGGACTCTTTTATGTTTACAAATCACACAAGTATTAATGTTTCCTGTTAATACAATTATAGCATGGTATGTAAACATTTATCATAAGTATGAAGATATGATAATAACCACTTTATTATTGCCTCTTGGGCATATCTCCAACAGTCTCCCACTTTCACTAGAGTCAATAATCTAGTTTCAAACCTTTGTGTATTCAACACCTATGGCTTTCTGGTGTCGTATGTACACGATTGCTAGTGGTCAACTGATCTCCGGATCCGACACTTTCAGGTCCGTGTGTAATTGCATGTATTTGCGTCTCTACGCATCACTCATTCTCTAATGAGATGGCTTTGTACAAATTTGGTCCTTTGGTGTGACCTTTAGTTCTTTGGGGTTAAAACATGTTGATAATATTGTCGTACAATATATCTTCATAGTATTATCCCTGCTGTGAACTACACCTAGTTTGATAACAAACTATTTGACACAAATGCCCTCTTTTGCTGCTATAATAGCAGTTATATACTTAGCCTTTTGTTGTAGTATCTGTCACAATGTCTTAACTTTGGAACTCATCCAAATCCATTATGGAACTTACTTTCCATCACATTGTGCCACCCTTAGTTTAGATTGAGATAAACTTAATTTGTACTTCGTGACAAAACTAGTATCAATGTAATTCGTTTACAATGAACTAACCATCTATTTGTCCCTTCTACAAAATAATATATTCATATTTCTTTTACAAGATCATAAGAATATCTTTACTATTGTCCAATAATCATCTTATGAATCATTCTGGTATACGCTCATAATATTTAGAGCATAGGACATATCTGGATTTGTACACATCACAACATGATTGATAAAATACTCTTTGTGATTTTATACATCAAGTATCAATCTATACTTGAATCTTTGTTTCACTTACCAAGTGTCAATACACTTGAATATATCATCAATATTGAACTCATTCAATCCTTTCTGTGCGACAAGAACCTTTCTTGTAGTTTCTATATCGAACTCATTCAATATATCATCTATGTACTTTCGGCACAACCATATTAGCGTCAATTGATGCCAAATATTTGGGTTTTGCTTAAGTCTTTCATCGAGATGAAATTCTTATCCTATGTTAATAAAAGATACATTATTTCCAATCAACAATATGTCTTCCACATAATGTATTAGAAACATGTCTTAGTGCTCCCACTTAATTTCTTGCAGATGCAAGCATCTTCATCGTCTCCGATGAAATTAAACTCTTTTCACAGTTTCATCATAGTGAAGATTCCAACTCCGCGATGCTTACTTCAACCATTGAAGTTTGCATATGCTTTTAGCATCCTTTGAATTAACAAAACCCTTTGGACTGTGTCATGCACACGTCCTAGGTAACCATTCTATTAGAAGAACTTGTTTTGTTTATTCAACACCTAACAAATTATATGTCGTGGTTGCTATATTAATCCGTCTAGACTAAATATCGCTATGAAAGATCAGATCTTGTCATAGTCAACCTTTGAACATTGTTGTGAACTCTTTCCCAACATGTCGACTATTTCATAGATGTGAAATATCCATGTCTATTTCTTTATAGATCCAAATACGACTTTAAGGTCTTGTACCTCTCCAGAGGGTCTTTCCAGTTCAAAGCTTGATCTCTCGTATATGGAACTATCACGGATTTATGGCTTCAAGCCATTTGACGGAGTCAGGGCCCATCATCGCTTCTTTGCATGTAGTCGGATCATTATTGTCAAATAATGATTTAACTCTCAAATCTTGGTATTTGATTGTTTACCCGACCTACTTGTTTCAATAGGAACTTAGATCTCCGTGACCACAACCTTTGAGTGTAACATCCCTAAAATCATGTTTCAAACTCATGCATATCATCCATGCATCCATGATCATGTAGAGTTCATTTCAAACAAAAACAATTCAAAAACAGGAGCATATGAGCTCATTATTTTATGTGATCAGCATTTGAAACAAATGCTACTATTCTATGAGAGATTGTTGTTCATGAAACCAAACCTTGTGCCTTATTGCTTTCAGAATGAGTTGCTGGATTGCTAAGACCTAAACCCAAGTTTTCAAAGCAAATACAATTTGAAAACCAAATTCAAAACCAATATAAAACAAGTACTGTGTCACTGTTATTTTGTCTTTCCAAAATGACCAAGCCCACTCAAGGTGACCACATGGTTTTATGCCTAGATTTGTGACTGTTGCACACTGAAAAAATCCTGAAAAGATTTGAATTCAAATAGAGTTTTGAATTCATTTGAAAACCATTCCAAAAAATCAAATTAGAAAAAGAAAAGGAATAAAGAAAAGGAAAAAGGCCGGCGCTCCTATTCTGGCCCAACAGTGAAACCAGCCCAGCTAGCCCACCTGGGTTCCCTCTCTCTCTCGCACGCGCAGACGCACCCACAGAGTCACTGACGTTCGGACCCCACCCCTTCTCTGTTTAACCCGCTGACGTGTGGACCCTGCGACCACGTCGCCTTCGTCGTCAATCCCGCGCGCCAGCGCCGCTCGCTCCGCCGTTACCTCACCGCAGTCACTGCGGGCTTAATTGCCATTGATTCTGAGCTTAATCGCCACTCCCCCTCTGCCTACATAACCCCCTCTGCACCGCGTCCATTTCCCCTCACCTAGCGCCACCTCTCCGCCACCAGGCTGCCCACAATCGCCATTGCACCGCCGCAGACTGACGCACTCCGGCGACGAAATTCGGTGAGTACTGACCGACCCCAGTCTCTGGTTCAAACCATCATGACCAGCACGACTTGCGCGCATACTGATAGCCTCTGTTTGCCTTCTCGTGACCCAGAGTGACGTCTTCGTTCTCAACCGCGAGCACCCGAGCCGCCGCTCAACTCCGACGTGCGATTCAGGTAAAGTGAGACCGCCCCTTGCCTTTCCTTTGATACTGTATTGATCGCCAGGCCTTTGCGAATCTCCTAAACCATTTGGCTCGTGCTAGGGCGACGCAGAACCTCGAAAACGACTTCGACAGCAAGCATCTGACGCCGCCAGCAACTCCGACGAGCTCCCTCAGCCACTACAACGCGCCCCTTGACCAGCCACTGCCACGTTGAGCTTCAGCACACCACCGCGGTTCTGGTAAGCATCCTCTCGCCTCCCCGGGCGACCTAGAACGCCGGCACCGCCACTGACAGTCACGCTGCCGCCAGTCGCCGCCGCTAGCGCCGCTAGGTTTTGGTCAAAGCAATAGCAGCCGTTAGATGTAGATCTTGCGGATTAGATTAGATCTGAGCAAAACGTTTTCTTTGAATCTGGCGCGTAGGATCTGTCTTGATCGGACGGCACGGAAGGGTGATCTAGAGTCAACTGGTACGGGCCAATAGAAAACAGACGCGTGGCTAGGGTTTGAGTTTAAACAGAATTTGAAATCTGATTTGTATCCAATTTTTGAAATAGCTATAATTTTTGATCCACACGTTAGAATTTGACAAATTTTATACCGTTGGAATCAGGAGAACAAGCCCTTTCAGAATATGCAATGTGTTTAATGTTTTGCATCTGTTAAAATGGTTTCATTTGCAAAAACTTGTGTAACGCTTATTTTGAGCATATGAATTGTTTAGGAATTAATTTAGGGTTTAAAGTATTGTTGTGTGGCAAAGTTTTGACTTGTTTTGGATTCAGTACTATGCACTTGCTTGGTTGAGTTTTAAAAAAATCATCACTTAACATTTTTGCATGCATGCATATATATTTTTGTTTGCTATATATATGGTGTGTAATTTGTTGCTGCCATTCTTTGTGTAGACTTTGGTGCTAGTGATTGTGATTATGAAGAGTGCTACTCTCCCAACTACCAAGGCAAGTGGTACATCATGAATAATTCTATCCCTATATTTTATACTAAGCATTAGAAATATTTTGCTAAGTCTTGCATGTTATTATTTTAACTATATGCCTTGTTGGGAAATCCTAAGTAGTTGTAGAATTGCTAGGAAATTTCTAAGTTAGGTTACTATCTATGCCATGCTTAGCCTAGCTAGTAGCAAACAAGGGTTGGTGGAATACACATGCTATGATGAAAATATTTCTAAGTCTTTGGACTTTGTTTGCTTAATAAAACAACTAAGTCAATGAATCACCTGGGTGGAATGGGACTTGATTGGTGGTTTTGGTTGAGTGGTTACACAAGGCCCATGGCTATGGTTTACCTTGTGTATCTCACTTGTGGAAAGCCACCCAGGAACAAAGGGATTTTAGAGGCCAAGTGTTGAGAAGCTTCTAGTGCAGCCACTTGGCAATATGGGCTCTGCCTGGACCACATAGGTTGCTAGAACTTAGCCATTTGGACAGTTGGTGGTAGTGGGATTGATAGGTTGGAGCGCGTCCATTTGGTCTAAGGGAAGGCTTCTGAAAGGTCCTGTCTTGGTGAAACCAAGTCTGGTGGGGAAAGTGCACAACCTCTGCAGATGGGAAAAAATCTAAGTACTTAGCCAAGTCCATAGCAATGGACAACTTGAGCATCAAGACATGGAAGCTATCAAGAATCTCATCATTCCAACTTCTAAGTAAAAACTTGTGGGTGAACAAGGGTGAAGGACCTCAATGTCTATTGATGGTTCCTTGGGAAAAACTTTGACAAAGAAAAACTTAGTGATTTCAACTAATAGGCAAAACCTATTTTGAGCAAAGCAAGCCAAGCTACACTTAGCCAAATTTGCATATAGTATCTAGTCCACTTAAAATATACTAAGGTATCACTTGCCAATACTATTCCAAAGTATTGACCCACTGTGGCTGTAACTTGTGATGTTGCAGGTTACTCTGATGATGATTAGGTGTCATGAGTCTACACTCAACATGTTTGCCTGTGGCACATGAAGATGAAGACTTACATTTATTTACTTATTCCAAACTCTTGTAATAGGCCTATGGCCTCTGAGTTGTAAAGACTATGTTTATCTCTGGAATGGATGTAATAATGACCTTTGTATCTGTGTACTTCATCTTAAACTGTGGATGCTAGCAATGATCCAGGGACTAGCATTGCAATCACAGGGATCCTTTTCCTTTATAAAGGAGGGATCTTACAGATGGTATCAGAGCACTGTGTTTCCTGTAGGATTATGACCCTAGGATTGGAAACCACTAAGGAAAAAATTTCAACAACTTCTACACTTGTCTATTCTTCTCGTAAACTTTTCTAATCTTCTTTCTCATCTCTATTTGTAGATGAATTCCATCAACGAAGCCGTAAGGAAAGTACCACTCATGACCATGACTTTGGAGTCTGAGACAGAATTCCCCAAAGCTCTCAAGGACCTCATGGTGGCAATGGAGTTACATGGTGCAGCTGTGTACAAAGGCTTTCCTGTGATGGATGAAGGAGTTGAGTACTGGTGGGTGCAACTTCACTTGTACAAAAACAAGGAAGACAACCACAAGGGAACAGGATTCTGCATGTACACTAACACTGTGGTGCACACCACATTCTTTGAGTCAGCAAGAGATGCAGCTTGGAGGACTATCAAAGAACTTAGTGCTAGAGTCAAGTGCAGAATGCTCAACCTCCAAAAAGACTTAAAGAAAGAGAAGGAAAATACCCAAGAGTTGGAAGCTACCAACCAAACCTTAAGAAGAGACATTATAGACTTAGTGATGGAGTCATGTGAGCAAGATAGGCTGATTGCTTTTAGAAACATTGTGTTAGCCAACAGATCCAGTGAGATAGGATTATAAACGTACTTCGTTAGTTGGACCACCATTTATCACCTTATTTTCCAAAAGTTGCCTTAAAATAAGATTGAAACTTGATTGATGTAATGGTTTCATGTATGCATGACTTGTGTGTTTTGCCTTCCAAGGATATGTATGTGTGTTATGCCTTATGTTGTAACTTAAATTGTGATGTTCTAACTTTTTTATCTTATAAATAGATGCCTACTGTTACCATCAACACTGTTGAGGAGTTCCAGGTTACTCGCTTTGGTCCTCGTATTGTTGAGCTTACCACTTTGCTCAATCTTCCTCTTCCCACCATCATGGTGCTTCCCCTCACCAAGTTCGAGAGGAAAGACCTCTGGGGCTTCAAGGCCAACCAGCACGGATGCTAGACAGAGCCTACCATGGAGGCCATCGTCTTCAAGCTCATGCATGATGACAGGGAGAGAGGCCTTGAGGTAGTTATGCAGGATCTGATAGGACGTCTGCTAGGGACACACTCCCGACAGGTTAGGGGTACTCACTTTCACGTCTTCGGGATACGTGATGAGGATGGAGAGCCCATTGACTTCGAGGATGATTCGAGGGACACAGCAGAGCCGATTCGTTTGTACCTCCAGGACTTAGAGTCTCTCATTAGGCACGTGGACACTGACAGGACCAACGTCATGCTCAGCAATGACGAACTTCAGGTGCTGCTTCGCAAGAAGGACAAGCTCTTCGCGGAGCAAGACGAGATAGTCAAGGAGATGGAGGCGAAGTTCGAGACCCAGGACAGGAAGTTCAAGAGTCAGGAGAAGCGTGTCCAGGATAGGAACAAGAAGATTCGAGACATGACTGAAGAACTGCAGTCCAAGGACTTCGAGCTCGAGCAGCAGTAGACGGTGATTGAGAGACTTCGTTCCCAGAAGAGGGCTCTCAAAGCCAAGATAGAGACTTTGACCACTAGTGTCGAGGAATACAAGACCGCGATGGAGAACGCAGGTCTTACCTTTGTCGAGGAGGAGGTTGATGCCGAGGAGTAGATCTGACTACTCATTTATCATTTATCATCGTACTTGTTATTTGAGAACTTGTTATTGACCATCCGACATGTGGATGGCTTGTCATTTGTGTGTGTTTTACTTTGCGAACTTGTTATCTTGTTGTTGAACTTTTAATCCTTTGGTTGCATGCTTTGTGATTGTTTGTGATGTATTGTGCATAAAAGCATATATGGGTATCTCATTCTTACCTCTATTGAACAAACCACAGATGCCTCCCCGTCGTGCAAACCCCAACCCCAACAACAACAACATCACTCCAGAAGTGCAACAAATGATGACCGCTCAGACTCAGCTGATGCAGATGATGACGATGTTCATCCAGAATCAAAACAACAACAATAACAATAACAATAACAACAATAACAACAACAACAACCCATCGGGTTTTGATATGCTGACCAGGTTCCTGAGATTGAGGCCAGCAAAATTCTCCGGAACGACTGACCCCATGGTGGCCAATGACTGGTTACGCTCAGTAAACAAGGACTTGGTAACCGTGGGTTGTACTGATGCTGAAAAGGTCAGATTTGCAGCACATCTGTTGGAAGGACCAGCCGCCACTTGGTGGGATAACTTCCAGATCACCACTCCCATCGAAGATGTGACATGGGCTATCTTTGAGGATGGCTTTCGCACTGCTCATATCTCATCCGGAGTGATGAGTCTGAAAAACAAAGAGTTCCATAATCTGAAGCAGCGCCACCGCAGCGTGGCAGAGTATATTGAAGAGTTCAACAATCTGGCGCGTTATGCACCGGATGAGGTCGACACTGATGCTAAGAGAAAGGAGAAATTTCTTGAAGGCTTGAATGATGAGCTGAATCTGCAATTGTCTATGGCATATGTTCCCACTTATCAGTCGCTCTGTGACAAGGCTGCTATTTTGGAGAACAAAATGAAACAAGTTGAGAGTAGGAAGAGAAAGCACTCCGATAAGCACAGCTCGGGATCGTCTCACAAACGTTCCCACTATGATGACAGCGGAAGCTCAGGATCCCACAAGCATGGGAAATTCAACAAGCACCACAACCACAACCGTCATGATAACAAGCATCATCGCAGTCATGACAACGACAAATACAAGAACCACATGAGTGGACATAAGAGCCAAAGTGGAAGTGGAAGTCAGCCTGTTAAGAGAGACATTAGTCAGGTTGAATGCTTCAAATGCAAGAAGATGGGGCATTATGCAAATGACTGCCATGAAAAGAAAGTTGAAGGACCCAACAAGCCCAATCCTTTCCAGAAAGGACAGGTGAACCACATCAGTGTGGAGGAGGTCTATGAGGAGCCTGATGTTGTTGCTGGTAAGTTCAGACTCAATTCCATTCCAGCATTTGTTCTTTTTGATACTGGAGCATCGCATTCATTCATATCAAAAGCATTTGTTGATAGAAATGGGTTTCCAACTGAAAACATTGGGTGTCCAATAAAAGTTAGTTCTCCGGGTGGAGATATGATAGTAAGTCTTGGATGCCGGGATCTTGTAATAGAGTTTGGAAAACATAAGTTTCCAGTGAGTCTAATAATCCTAGATTCCCAAGGACTGGACGTAATATTGGGAATGGATTGGATGGCTAAGTATGAAGGAGTACTAGATTGCGCCAATCGTACTGTTGCACTCACAACCCCAGAAAGAAAAAGAATTAAATTCAAGTCCAATTTTGAATCCAAAGGAAGTAAGCTAAATTCTCTTAAGGGGGTTAGCATGGATAGTGTGCCAATCGTGAGTGAATATCCGGATGTGTTTCCGGAAGAATTGCCGAGAATGCCACCAGATAGAGATGTGGAGTTTCTTATAGATTTGGTACCAGGGTCTGGACCAATAGCAAAGAGACCTTATAAAATTTCAGTTGATGAACTGAAAGAGCTCAAGAAACAACTTGGAGAACAGTTGCAGAAAGGATTTATTCAACCAAGTTCTTCATCTTGGGGAGCCCCAGTTTTGTTCGTGGAGAAGAAAGATAGAAGTCAAAGGTTATGCATAGATTACCGTTCACTCAACAAGGTAACTATCAAGAACAAATACCCTTTGCCTAGAATCAATGACTTGTTTGATCAGCTAGAAGGAGCTTGTGTGTTCTCAAAGATCAATCTAAGGTCAGGCTATTTTCAACTCAAGATAAGAGAACAAGACATACCTAAAACAACTTTCACTACGAGGTATGGATTGTATGAGTATACTGTAATGCCTTTTGGTTTGACAAATGCTCCAACATACTTCATGAATATGATGAACAAGGTGTTCATGGAATTCCTTGACAAGTTTGTTGTCGTTTTCATCGATGACATCTTAGTCTACTCCAAGAGCAAAGAAGAGCATGAAGGACATTTACGTTTGATACTTGAGAAGTTAAGAGAGCATAAACTTTATGCCAAATTCAGCAAGTGTGAGTTTTGGTTGGAGGAAGTTGGATTTCTTGGTCATGTTATGACAAAGGATGGTGTAGCAGTTGATCCTTCTAAGGTTTCAGCTGTGATTGAATGGGAATCTCCCAAGTCCGTGAAGGAAATTCGTAGTTTCCTTGGCTTAGCAGGTTACTACAGAAGGTTCATTGAGAATTTCTCAAAGGTTGCTAAGCCCATGACTGAATTGTTAAAGAAAGACAAGAAGTTTGCTTGGTCTGAAGGTTGTGAACTCAGCTTTCAAGAGCTAAAGAAGAGACTTGTGACAGCACCAGTCTTGTGTCTGCCAGATTTGGAAAAAGATTTCCAAGTATATTGTGATGCATCTCATCAAGGTTTGGGTGCAGTACTTATGCAAGACGGTAAAGTTGTGGCTTATGCCTCGAGACAACTCAAAACTCATGAAGTAAACTATCCTACTCATGATTTAGAGTTAGCCTCTGTCGTCCATGCACTCAAAACATGGAGACACTATCTTTTGGGAAAGCGTTGTGAAGTGTTCACAGATCACAAAAGTTTGAAGTATATCTTCACCCAGAAGGAAATTAATATGAGACAAAGAAGATGGCTATAACTTATCAAGGACTATGACTTAAGTTTGCAATACCACCCCGGTAAAGCAAATGTTGTAGCTGATGCTCTAAGCCGTAAGGTTTTTGTGAATGGCCTTACCAAAGGAGAATTGCCAGATGATTTGTGTGCCCAATTCAGAAAACTCAGATTGGAGATTGTACCTGAAGGACATCTCATGTCTTTGGATGTTCACCCACTTTGTTGGACAAGATCAAAGAAGCTCAGAAAGCTGATAAAGAAATCGAAGAGATTAAAGAAAAGATTGGCAAAGGAAAAGCCAAAGGGTTCCGTAAAGACGAACAAGGTACTTTATGGCATGGGAAACGTATCTGTGTTCCACAAGATTCGGAGTTGCAGAAACTGATTTTACAAGAAGCACACAACTCACCGTATTCCATTCATCTGGGTAACACCAAAATGTACATGGACATGAAAGAAAGATTTTGGTGGAATAATCTCAAGAAGGACATCGCCGAACATATTACTTTGTGTGATGTATGTAGTAGAGTGAAGGCGGAACATCAGAAACCAGCAGGTTTACTTCAACCACTACCTATTCCTGATTGGAAGTGGGACAAGATTGGTATGGATTTCATTACCGGATTACCAAGGACCAGGTCAGGATATGATTCTATATGGGTAGTAGTAGATCGCCTAACTAAAGTGGCTCATATCATACCCGTGAAGGCAACTTATACTAGTGCTAAGTTAGCCAAAATCTATATGAGTAGAATTGTATGTCTACATGGAGTGCCCAAAAGTATTGTGTCTGATAGGGGAACTCAATTCACTTCCCATTTTTGGAGACAACTACATGAGTCATTGGGACGAAGTTGGAATTCAGTACTGCCTTTCATCCTCAAACTGATGGACAGACAGAAAGGACCAATCAGATTCTTGAAGACATGTTGAGAGCATGTGCCTTAGACTACGGAGCTAGTTGGGATGAAAGTCTGCCTTACGCAGAGTTTTCTTATAACAATAGCTATCAAGCCAGCATTGAAATGTCACCATTTGAGTTTCTCTACGGGAGAAAATGTACAACCCCATTGTTATGGAATGGTGTGGGAGAAAGAAGTTTATTCGGACCGGATCTTATCAAAGAAGCCGAAGAGAAAGTCAAGTTGGTTAGGGACAGATTGAAGATAGCACAGTCCCGACAGAAAAGCTATGCGAATCCTAAGCGTAGAGAAGTCACCTACGAAGTTGGTGATAGAGCCTATCTTAGAGTATCACCACTTCGTGGAGTGAAGAGATTCAGAGTCAAAGGAAAATTGGCACCAAGATATGTTGGACCATTCAAGATTCTGAGTCGTAAAGGAGAAGTTGCCTATGAAATAGAACTGCCAGAATCTCTGTCAGCTGTTCATAACGTGTTTCATGTGAGTCAACTTAAGAAATGTCATCTAGAAATGGAGGAAACTTCTTTGAAGGATACTATATCTTTAGAGGAGGTTCAATTGGAAAGTGACCTCACTTATGAAGAGAAACCTATCAAGATTCTTGAGACTGCAGAAAGAGTCACAAGGACTAAGACTATTAAGTTTTGCAAAGTGCAGTGGAATCATCATTCCGAAGAGGAAGCAACATGGGAAAGGGAAGATGATCTTCGGAAAGACCACCCTCACCTATTTGCTAGCCAATCTGAATCTCGAGGGCGAGATTCACCTTAAGGGGGTTAGATTTGTAACATCCCTAAAATCATGTTTCAAACTCATGCATATCATCCATGCATCCATGATCATATAGAGTTCATTTCAAACAAAACAATTCAAAAACAGGAGCATATGAGCTCATTATTTTATGTGATCAGCATTTGAAACAAATGCTACTCTTCTATGAGAGATTGTTGTTCATGAAACCAAACCTTGTGCCTTATTGCTTTCAGAATGAGTTGCTGGATTGCTAAGACCTAAACCCAAGTTTTCAAAGCAAATACAATTTGAAAACCAAATTCAAAACCAATATAAAACAAGTACCGTGTCACTGTTATTTTGTCTTTCCAAAAATGACCAAGCCCACTCAAGGTGACCACATGGTTTTATGCCTAGATTTGTGACTGTTGCACACTGCAAAAATCCTGAAAAGATTTGAATTCAAATAGAGTTTTGAATTCATTTGAAAACCATTCCAGAAAATCAAATTAGAAAAAGAAAAGGAATAAAGAAAAGGAAAAAGGCCGGCGCTCCTATTCTGGCCCAACAGTGAAACCAGCCCAGCTAGCCCACCCGGGTTCCCCTCTCTCTCTCGCACGCGCAGACGCACCCACAGAGCCACTGACGTTCGGACCCCACCCCTTCTCTGTTTAACCCGCTGACGTGTGGACCCTACGACCATGTCGCCTTCATCGTCAATCCCGCGCGCCAGCGCCGCTCGCTCCGCCGTTACCTCGCCGCCGTCACTGTGGGCTTAATTGCCATTGATTCTGCGCTTAATCGCCGCTCCCCCTCTGCCTACATAACCCCCTCTGCACCGCGGCCATTTCCCCTCACCTAGCGCCACCTCTCCGCCACCAGGCTGCCCACAATCGCCATTGCACCGCCGCAGACTGGCGCACTCCGGCGACGAAATTCGGTGAGTACTGACCGCCCCCAGTCTCTGGTTCAAACCATCATGACCAGCATGACCTTGCGCGCATACGGATAGCCTCTGTTTGCCTTCTCGTGACCCAGAGTGACGTCTTCGTTCTCAACCGCGAGTACCTGAGCCGCCGCTCAACTCCGACGTGCGATTCAGGTAAAGTGAGACCGCCCCTTACCTTTCCTTTGATACTGTATTGATCGCCAGGCCTTTGCGAATCTCCTAAACCATCTGGCTCGTGCTAGGGCGATGCAAAACCTCGACAACGACTTCGACAGCAAGCATCTGACGCCGCCAGCAACTCCGACGAGCTCCCTCGGCCACTACAACGTGCCCCTTGACCAGCCACTGCCACGTTGAGCTTCAGCACACCACCGCGGTTCTGGTAAGCATCCTCTCCCCTCCCCGGGCGACCTAGAACTCCGGCACCGCCACTGACAGTCACGCCGCCGCCAGTCGCCGCCGCTAGCGCCACTAGGTTTTGGTCAAAGCAATAGCAGCCGTTAGATGTAGATCTTGCGGATTAGATTAGATCTGAGCGAAACGTTTTCTTTGAATCTAGCGCGTAGGATCTGTCTTGATCGGACGACACGGAAGGGTGATCCAGAGTGAACCGGTACGGGACAATAGAAAACAGACGCGTGGCTAGGGTTTGAGTTTAAACAGAATTTGAAATCTGATTTGTATCCAATTTTTGAAATAGCTATAACTTTTGATCCACACGTTAGAATTTGACAAATTTTATACCGTTGGAATCAGGAGAACAAGCCCTTTCATAATATGCAACGTGTTTAATGTTTGGCATCTATTAAAATGGTTTCCTTTGCAAAAACTTGTGTAAGGCTTATTTTGAGCATATGAATTGTTTAGGAATTAATTTAGGGTTTAAAGTATTGTTGTGTGGCAAAGTTTTGACTTGTTTAGGATTCAGTACTATGCACTTGCTTGGTTGAGTTTAAAAAAAAACATCACTTAACATTTTTGCATGCATGCATATATATTTTTGTTTGCTATATATATATGGTGTGTAATTTGTTGCTGCCATTCTTTGTGTAGACTTTGGTGCTAGTGATTGTGATTGTGAAGAGTGCTACTCTCCCAACTACCAAGGCAAGTGGTACATCATGAATAATTCTATCCCTAAATTTTATACAAAGCATTAGAAATATTTTGCTAAGTCTTGCATGTTATTATTTTAACTATATGCCTTGTTGGGAAATCCTAAGTAGTTGTAGAATTGCTAGGAAATTTCTAAGTTAGGTTACTATCTATGCCATGCTTAGCCTAGCTAGTAGCAAACAAGGGTTGGTGGAATACACATGCTATGATGAAAATATTTCTAAGTCTTTGGACTTTGTTTGCTTAATAAAACAACTAAGTCAATGAATCACCTGGGTGGAATGGGACTTGATTGGTGGTTTTGGTTGAGTGGTTACACAAGGCCCATGGTTATGGTTTACCTTGTGTATCTCACTTGTGGAAAGCCACCCAGGAACAAAGGGATTTTAGAGGCCAAGTGTTGAGAAGCTTCTAGTGCAGCCACTTGGCAATATGGGCTCTGCCTGGACCACATAGGTTGCTAGAACTTAGCCATTTGGACAGTTGGTGGTAGTGGGATTGATAGGTTGGAGCGCGTCCATTTGGTCTAAGGGAAGGCTTCTGAAAGGTCCTGTCTTGGTGAAACCAAGTCTGGTGGGGAAAGTGCACAACCTCTGCAGATGGGAAAAAATCTAAGTACTTAGCCAAGTCCATGGCAATGGACAACTTGAGCATCAAGACATGGAAGCTATCAAGAATCTCATCATTCCAACTTCTAAGTAAAAACTTGTGGGTGAACAAGGGTGAAGGACCTCAATTCCTATTGATGGTTCCTTGGGAAAAGTTTTGACAAAGAAAAACTTAGTGATTTCAACTAATAGGCAAAACCTATTTTGAGCAAAGCAAGCCAAGCTACACTTAGCCAAATTTGCATATAGTATCTAGTCCACTTAAAATATACTAAGGTATCACTTGCCAATACTATTCCAAAGTATTGACCCACTGTGGCTGTAACTTGTGATGTTGCAGGTTACTCTGATGATGATTAGGTGTCAAGAGTCTACACTCAACATGTTTGCCTGTGGCACATGAAGATGAAGACTTACATTTATTTACTTATTCCAAACTCTTGTAATAGGCCTGTGGCCTCTGAGTTGTAAAGACTATGTTTATCTCTGGAATGGATGTAATAATGACCTTTGTATCTGTGTACTTCATCTTAAACTGTGGATGCTACCAATGATCCAGGGACTAGCATTGCAATCACAGGGATCCTTTTCCTTTATAAAGGAGGGATCTTACATTGAGGCACGTGAGCCATGAGCATTGTAGCTGCCTTCGGAACACTTTTCGGCGCTGCGCAACTTTGCACATATAGTTAAGGTTCTTTTAACCTTATCAAAGTTCTATTGTCCTCCCACTTAACTTTTCACAAAAAATTCCTTCTCTAAGAAACTTGACGTTTTAAGCGACAAACATATTTGTCTCCGATGTTATGGAGGAACAGTTATTCGAAATAACATACAAAGACAGGTTCATCCGACTTTGGTTGCAAACATCTTTCTTATGCATAGCATACCAATGTTTAAGAAAGGACAACTTGGGTTTTATCCCAAACCATAACTTTATATGGTGTCAATTCAACGGATTATGATGGAGCTCTTTTCAGTGGAAAAACTGTAGTCTCTAAAGCTTTTAATCTTTAAAATATAATGGCAGTTTTATGAATTACACCTTTGATCTTACCATGTTAAACAAGGTTTAATTACAAATCTCGAATGCTCCATACTCTTATGGTGTTTCAAAAATGCAAATCCACAGAACGATTCCTTAAATCTTAGGTATTATGCTAAACTTGTAACTCAAATATCTTCCTTTATGATCTTATCATAAACTATTTATATTCTTGTTACAATGATTTTGCACTTCATCTTGAAAGTCTTTGAACTTTTCAAATGTTTCATACTTCATCCTTATTAAGTAAATATTCATATATTCACTCAAATTTTTGGAAGAAGCATATGAAGTTGAAATCCATCGCTCTTGACTACACATAATGGACTTCATACAACAACATGTACAAGTTTCAATAAGCTAGTCATTCGTTCCCTTTTGGCCTATGAACGAAGTTTTAATTATCTCTAGGAAAGTTTAACAAGCGTCATTTGATCAAAAATCAAAAGACTCCAAAATTCCATCCATATGGAGTTTCTCCATGTTTTCTTTCCAATATAATTTAAATGGCGATGCCCCTTCCTAAGTGATCTTTTAATTTGTCTTTCGACATTTTTAGCACTAGTTTTATGGATGTGATTTCTCCAATGAGATTTGTAAATCATCCATCTTTTATGGATTACGGCAATTAATTGAACAACCTTTTTGTTCTCATAATACCCGATAAAACAAATCTTGAAGGCAAGCTTTGATGTTTAACGAGCAACACAATAACACTTTATTTGTTCTCGATCAACATCATCACATATTCTTTTGCTAGTTACTTAGGCCATTGTAATTCATGAATTCTGTTGTTCGTATGACAATTCATACCAACAAATTCAGTATCCAATACTTAAGAATCACATTGTTTAATAAGCAAAGAATATATCCATAACATGTATATCATCTATATACTTAAGCTGAACAATTCTAGTCTTTTCTTTTCTGCCATATACTTATGAGATTCTCTTTCAGTATTTCCTTTTCTGTTTGAAAGAATCTATCAACATCAATAGTGGAGCCATATACATGACACATAGTCCAAAGCATGTATAGTAAAATACCAATGTATTTGGTCTTGCACTTTGAAGTAGATCACCATCATCAAATGTTTGGTGTTCTTTCAAATTCCTTTCTTTAGTAATCTCTTGGTGTAGTAAACATTTTACCTACATCAAATATTCACCCTTATCATGGAATTATCAATGATCAAGCTACTTTTAGCTTGTAACGATGAATCGCGAGTACAATGTTGCTCTCCAAAACCTTTTGGAGGATTAGGACAACTAGTGTCTCCAACCTTTTGCAAATTCTCATTAAATATGAGAACATGACTTTTGCCATATTATACTCTATCATGTTGCAACCAAAACTTCGTTTCAGATATCACAATATCTTCCACACATCATGGTTTCTGAAACAAATCTTTCAGATCCTAGATAATCTTGATATTAAGACAATCCTTTGAATATCAAGAATCATGGAGACAAACATGATACTCATACACTAACACTTGGAATTGTCACTCTTGATTTAATACCAATTATTAAACTTCATGGAGTAACCGGAACTTACTGAAAGTTTGCAATAGGACTTTTAAACTTTAGATTAACACTTCAAAACAATATGATACCAGTTCGTAAATTAACTAACCAGAATTCTATAGTTCTATCATCTCAATTAAAACTGAGCGCAAGGTGGTAAACATATGCCAATGACTACAACAACTATGCAAATTCACTTTGATTTAATTTATGATAAATAGTGTTCAACTTTTAATCATATTGCCGTTGAACTCCCACTCAAAACAATATCCCTCACATTGTTTTAGTGATCACACGAACCAAATCCACCACATCAAAACCGATCATCACGAGACTTGATGTAGCTTCAATGGCGAACAATCAACATGTTCATCATATCTACTATATGACTCATGCTTTACCTTTCGGTAATCCGTGTTCCGAGACCATGTCTGTACATGCTAGGCACGTCAAGATCAAACCTTAGCTTCCGCATGAGCAAATCTGGCTTGCTCACGTTGTATACACTCGCAGAATCTAACACACCCGATCATCACGTGATGCTTCGAAACAACGAGCTTTAGCAACGGTGCTTACTAAGGATGAACACTTTAAAACTTGAAATTGTGTGCTTGAGGGATCATCTTATAATGCTACCGTCGTGAACTAAGCAATACAAGATGCATAAAAGGATTAACATCACATGCAATTCATGATATGTGATATGATATGGCCTTTCTTCTCTGTGCTTCCGATCTCCATCTTCAAGCACGACCATGGTCTCCATCATCACCGGCATTGCATCAAGGTCAATGACGCTACTCCATGGTTGTCGTCCACCAGCTTCAACTATTACAACTACTTTGAATAGACACGCGGGTCTTAACAGAATTTAAAGACAACCATATGGCTCCTGCCGGTTGCCAACTTACAATAAGGAACATTGCATATATCAAATATAATCACAATCATGGCCATATCACATCACAGCACACCCCTGCAAAACAAAGTTAGACGCCTCTACTTTCTTTGCATATTTTACGTGGTTTGGGGCTTTCAATAAGTGTCGCTCTAACTTACGAACAAGAACCACAACATTGATGCTTGAACTATCAAGTGCCCATTGTAAATTGGATCTATACTATGATGGGAGAGACAGACACACGCAAAGCCACTTATGCAATACAAGTTGCATGTTGAGCGTGGAGCAAGTCTCATGAACGATGTCATGTAAGGTTAGCCTTGGCCGCTTCATCCCATCATACCACAAGATGCAAAGTACACAAGAATCAATTGATAATAAAAGCACCACCGCCCACAATGACCATTGTGTTCTACTCGTGCAACAGATCTACATATAGACACGGCTCTGATACCACTGTAGGGGTTCGTAGCATGGAAAAAAAAATCTACCGCATGAACACACAATCAAGATCTAATCTATGATCAAGCCAAGATCTATCTACTAGATTGTAGCAACGAGTCGATGGAATACTAACCCTTGAATATCCAAAGCGGTTAACGAGAGCAGATTCTCGTGGGTGATGTAGTTGTACACTTGCCGATCTCAAGATCGCGTAGACGATCCTTTCGGCGCTGCGTTCCGGCAGCACTCCCGCAGTCGGTCACACGTTCGATACTCGATGATCCATGTGTCTCAACCCATACTTCCCGAACACTCAATGCCATCTTTATAGCCACCCAGTTATGGTGTGGTGTTTGATGTCATCAAAGCATCCTTCTGGTGATGGTGATAAGCATGATCTCATGGTCAAAGGAATTAGGTTACTATGTATCAGAAAGCTTATAGCAAATGAACTATATTAAATGACTTGATCTTTATGCTACGCTTAACTATAGGAGTATGTCCATCACATCATTCTCCTAATGATATGACCCTGTTGTTAATAACATCTCTATGTTCATGATCAGGAAACCATGATCATATAATAACCAACAAGCTAGTTTAATAAGAGGCTTTACTAGGGACTCTTTTATGTTTACAAATCACACAAGTATTAATGTTTCCTGTTAATACAATTATAGCATGGTATGTAAACATTTATCATAAGTATGAAGATATGATAATAACCACTTTATTATTCCCTCTTGGGCATATCTCCAACACATAGGGGGCCCACACCCCCAGGCGCGTGCCACCCCTAGGTCGTGCCTACAGGGGGTGTGGCCCACCTGGTCCACCTCTGGCTCCGCCCTCTCGCATATATATTCTCCTCGAAACCCTAATACACTGGGAGCGTCCACAAAAATATTCCGCCGCCTCTGCGGGGAAGAAAACACCGAGAGAGAAAGAGATCTCTGGCAAACAGATTTCTTGCGGGGAAATTCTTTCCCGGAGAGAGGAGATCATCGCCATCAACACCATCATCAAGCTAGACTTCATCGAGATCATCATCATCATCCATACCATCATATCCACCAGAACCATCATCACCACTCCATCCCGCTGTAACAGTCATGTTGAATACTTGCATAGTTCTTAGGGGAAACTTTCCCGGTGTTGATTAATATTGTAGTTGATGCTTGTGAGTGGAACCATTGGATTATTGTTTATGTTCAGATTGTTATTCATAACCATATAATCTTTGATCTTGATCCATATGATGTCTCGTGAGTAGTTCGTTTAGTTCTTGAGGACATGGGAGAAGTCATGTTGTTAGTAGTGGATTTGTGTTGAGATATTATTCAATAGTTTAGTATTTATGTTGTGGTCCTATTCTTCTAGTGGTGTCATGTGAACATTGACTACATGATACTTCACCATTTATGGGCCTAGGGGAATGCATTGTGTATTTGGATACTAATTGTGGGGTTGCTGGAGTGACAGAAACCTGAACCCCCGTTAGGACACCATTGCACAAGTGAGTGTAGGATCTCAGAGTTTAAGGATATGGTTAGGTTTATACCTTAATTGCTTTCTTGTAGTTGTGGATGC
Source organism: Avena sativa (assembly GCA_916181665.1). NCBI lineage: Eukaryota > Viridiplantae > Streptophyta > Magnoliopsida > Poales > Poaceae > Avena > Avena sativa. The sequence goes on from OV702296.1 coordinate 297,292,006, forward strand.
TTGCAAGGGGTTTAATCACAAGTATGTATTAGTCCAAGTAAGGTCGATACATTAGCACAGGTTCACCCACACAACACTTACAAAACCAAAGAAGAATACTCAGCTATTTGAAGCGAAAGCACTTGACAGAATTCTCATGTGTCCTCGAGAACGTTTGGTCCTCATAAGTATTTCCTCCGACTTGTACTTTGCTAAGAAAGGATTGGGCCACTTGCTGCAATTGTTTGCCGTCTTTATTACTTGCACTTTATTTCTTTTCTTTATCAGAAAACCCCTAAAAATCCGTTTGATAAGTATTTACAGAGATTTACTGCTCCATACCACTAGTCAACACCTTCTGCTCCTCGTTGGGATCGACACTCCTATTTATCGAAAGTACTATGATACACCCCCTATACTTGTGGGTCATCAACAACCCGTCAGTTCAAACTTAGTTTTATCTTTTATTTGAAAATCCTATTCTGTAGTGAACTTTAAAAATCAATTCAGAGAGATTCACAACACCAAATTGAATGAATCCAATTTTGTTTGAAAGTAGATGAAAATCTCTAATCACTCCCATTGGATTCAAACAGTTTGAAACTATGGATCACCCTTGGTAAAAATAACAAGATAGTAGATTTTGCAACTTCAAACATTTTTCTAAAATCAACCATAAGTGATTTTGAGTTGATTCCAACTCTCGAAAATCACACTAGACAAGACCTTTCTGAATATATAAAACATACTTACACACAGTAGTCCTGGACCAAAATTAAAGAATGGCTTTATAGTTATTTTTATCCACTTAAATAATATTAAATAATAGTGTTAAGCTTTATAAATTATGCCAACCACTTTAAATCACATTCTCAAGTATTAGAATATGTGGTGATAACATGTGTAAATATGATTCCATATTTTTAATTTGGAGAATATTAAATCTTAAGTAAATTTTCAATGAGTAGAAATTACTTATCTAAAAATAAGATAAATAAAATCTTATCACCCTTTCTTATAATGACAGAGATGATGATAGATCATCTAGTGTGACCCTTGTGTGATTAATAAAAGTAGTTAAGTATTGTTTGGTGATTGTGTACCTCGTATTTATTTATAGACGCTAGTATCAATCCGGGCTACGACAAGGAGGAATTCTACGAAGACGAGGAAGAGAACTTCGACCACCTTAGCAATCAAGGAAGGCTACATTATGCAAGCTATACTAAGCATGCTAGACCATGCAAGCCTTATTATGCATACCTTTAGGATCTTATGTTGAGTATACCATTTTCCTAGTTTTACTTGCAAGCTTCGCCTTTTTTTATTGAAGTTGTTCAAGTAGTAATTAATTGGTGATCCGTAGAAGATTAGGAAGGATGCCATCAAGAGCTTGGAACCTGATGTAGGTAGAAATACTAGTTGATACCCCTCAAATAGTGACACCCCCATTTGATAGCTGCTAGTGCTAAATTAAACTTGATCACTAGATGGGAACAAATGATTATGAAAACCTTGGAATGATGAGTCATTCTATTGAAATGTTTTGACATGTGTTATGGACACAATGACTTGAAGATGATGGTGAAGGAAGTATGTGACTTGACTTTGATAAAAACTGATGGTTGGGTTCAGATGCGATACCATTTCAATGTTTACCGTAAAACCACAATACCCGAATTTGGGTAGGGCTTGACTGGAAGTTTATATGTCTTAGTATGGGTTCCCTCGCGGAACAAGGTGAGCTGAGGCTACCTTGTGAATGTGACTGTCCACCTATATAGTACCCAAGATGACATATGGTCATGGTTGTGAGGCCAAACTCATAGGGGAAGTGCCTATACTAGGGTGTGTAATTGAAAGGTTAGGATTGATTATCCGTATACCAAGTATGATCATTCAGGATTATTCCTGACAGATGTATCGAATGTTGTGGTGAAAGTGTACCACCTCTGCAGAGTGTCAAACTATTCGAATAGCCGCGTCCGCGGTTATGGACAGTTGGATAGCCATACTGTTCCGTTGTCAGATATTTTCTAAAATGACCCATGACTTGAATGATGACTTGACCCCACAAGTTGTGGAGATGAAGCTAGGTTCCCACCTAAGTAACTTAGACAACTGAAGTTAGGTTTTATTACTGAAATAAAATTGGCTTGTGGCAAACAAACCTAGAGCTTAAGATTCCTATTAGAATGGCCTTACTGCTTTAGTGATAGTTTGCGAGTACCTCAAAATACTCATGGCTTTGTCCCTGACTATTCCCATGGCCAGACTATGAAGGAGACTATGAGGAGTCTGCCCGGGCATTCAGTCTGTTCGGTTTGTTTGGTCCGGTCTTTTCAGTTATTGAAAATTTCGGTCATCTAGAAATGCTACCCAAATTACATTCGGTCATTTCGGTCTTTAAGTATTCGGTCTTCGGTCTTTTTAGTCCGGTCTTCGGTCATGACCAAATTACCCATATAGAGATAAAAATGTAGCAGTATTCTCGTCACAAACAAATCCATCTACATCTGAACCACGTCGTTGGCCATGGACCCTTCGGTTCGGGGAAGAACAATAGCCTGGGGCATTAGCCGTCGATTCTGCCGCGGCTGGGGTTGGAGATGTGGTGACGGCACGACTCGGCGCTAGAGATGGCGTGGCCCGGCGTTGGAGATGTTGTGGCGGCACAAGTGGTGCTAGAGATGTCACGGCGGTGCCGGCTGTCGCTGGAGATGGCGTGGCGGCGACGCGTTGGAGATGGCGTGGCAATGGCGTGGTGCGGCCTGGTGATGGAGATGTGGTGGCGGCGAGGCGTTGGAGGCGGTGCGATAGCGAGCGGTGTGGCGACGTACGGGACGGGAGGCGGTCACTAGGATAGGGTAGCGAGAGGAGACCACCAGGAACGAACGCATGCCAGACAAGGAACGAAGTAACGGGATATGGCTATTACATAGGCCTCTGCGTGCGTTAATGGGATTTTTGTGCCCAGAGAATTTGGAACTTTGGTCTATATGGTTAGTTCGGTCTCCCACCAGCGATAACCGAGCAGCCTGAGAAAATTTTGGTCTTTGGATTCCTAGGACCGATCTACTGACCGAAGACCGAAATTTCGGTTTTTCGGGTTCGGTCTCGGTTTTTTCGGTCCGTTCTTTGGTCTTTGTTTTTTTGTGCCCAACCATAATGAGGAGGATGGACAGCAGGACGCTTATGATAACTAGGATCATCTTCCATCGTCAGTATTGCCTATGACCCTAAAGATGGAGCCTCGACCATGCTACTACTATTATTATTCCGCTGCTTTGATTGTAATCAGACTTGATCATGAGATCAACTATTTGTAAACCCTTTATGGTTTATAATGAATGATGAACTATGGTACCAATCTGTTATGTCTCGCAAAAATGATAATCCTGGGATTGCGATATACGGCATAACAGGCATCTAAGATTAAAAATCTGGGTGTTGACACATAGTCATGGACTTACCATTTATCATGTAAACCGACCCGTGTTGTACTCCGAGACCCATCCTCTCATATGAAGGCTGGGAGCAGCCGACGGGGAGACAAACTTAACCTTTGATTCACCACAATCCGTTGTAAGCTAGATTGTATCTAGCGACTTCGTACTCTTCATCAATAAAGATCAGACGAGCAGGACTAGGGTTTCCTCTACGAGGGTCTGGACCTGGGTAAATCTCGCCTCCCTTATTTGTCTAATAAACCGAGAAATCACCAGCGTACCCTTTTTCCCTAAAACCTAAGTCCATGAATATAGACATTACCGATGTTACCCATCACCACTCAATTTTACCCATAATGTTATTTGCTCCTCTGTTTTCCCCTGACCCCTCCATACCATACTTTACCTTTTACCACAAGGAGTGTTTCCATGAGTCAAGGCCCTTTGAACGTGCGGCCACCAAAATATTGACGAGTGGGACCTACTTGTGCAATGGCCTATTTGCACTAAACTATCCATATTTTAAAAAATAGAGAGTGAAGCCCCGACTGTGAGACCCGCTAAAGGCTTATAGGTGAAACCACACATCCAATTTGACACCTCGGTATGTCTATTTTCTCCTATGTTGACTTTTATCACCCCATGTTATCTTTAAGTATGCTCGAACCACTTTTAATTGTTGTTTATGCATTGATAGGGGAGATGAAAATGGAAGGAAATCAGGTTTCAACATCATCTCAACCATGATATTGGAAGAGCAACTCGCACGGCGATGGACTTTCCCGGAGGAGAAACCATGGGGGTAGCCTGAGTAGTGGCCAATATGGGCAGAAGACTATGACCAACTAGAACCAAGAGTAGGGAGCAACTGCCACCGGGGAGAGGGGCCTGGCATAGCAGTGGCATGGAAACAAAGATTTGACAGGAAACTTTGTTTGTCCGGCATGTGGGTTCCACATGTAAGAAAAACATCCAAAATACGAGTTGTATAGTCTGACTTTGCACTACAACGCTTAGCCTCTAAATTTTACCTACACAATTCTCTAAAGCCACTTTACAAGATCCATTTAAATTTAGCTGCTAGAGTTGCTCTAAGCACTTCAAATAGAAATGGAGAAGGTTTTTTAGCAATTGGGATGGAGGGTGTTTTGGCAATATGATGGAGATTTTTTTTTGAGAATTCACTAAATATGGAGAAGACCTGAGAGGTCTACCACGAAGTTATTGTAGAAAAGCTCACCAATATCAACGTATAAAAGGAGGATTAAGGTGACACTCTGGTTCGGGGAGCTCCTATACATCGACTTTAGAGATGGAAACTCTCAGGATCCCTTCGGTATCGAGTACCCGGGGAAAATATGGGCTTGGCCCATGTGATGTGTCTACGCTACTCATGATTCATTCGAAATAGTGTCACCCATTCTCGGGATTCTGTTTAGGCTTTGTCTTTGTATACGTTATCAAACGCCCATTGAGATTAGGATATCGTTGGTTTCCTGTTAATTCTTCATGGTTGTATGCTGATTTTCTCATATCTAAAATAAAATAAATTACGAGAATTTTCAAAATAGGAAGAAATTTCAAATATGTACATTTTAAATCTATTTTTTAAAATCCAAATAATTTTCGAATCTAAAGTTAAAATTTGAACAAATTTAAAATTTGAACAAATACAAAATATGAACAAATTCAAAATCTGGATAATTTTCCAATTTTTAAAAATTCAAAAACTAAAAAAAATCAAATCTGAAATTCTTCAAAAAATCGAACAAGTAAAGTAAAAGGAAAAATAAAAAATAAAACAAAAAAAGGAAACATAAATAAAAAAGAACAAAAGAGGAAAACAAATACATGTTGGGCTGGCCCGCCACGGAAGTCTTCAGGCGATCCCAAATCACACCGAGCAATCTGTCTTCCGTTTCTGTCCTAGAGACAAAGATGGACTGGTTATATCTCGTAACTGGGCGGCCATATATATAGCAATCATTCCCAAGAGCCTGGCCAGCCACCGAAGATGTATGGGCCAGGCTCAGCCCGTGTCCATATATGATATTTTGTAGTATATGTAATAATGCCGTGTATTTTTTCTAATTCATTCAATCGATCATACGGTCCAAACAGTAGTTATACTTTATGTGGAGTATCGATCATTAGTAGAGCTAGGCTGACTTTACACCTGACCCCAATGAACAGATCAGACAGAATCAGAACTGTCCGTTGGACTTGAAGGAAATTGCAATGATCAAACATGCTCCCTTTAGATGCATGTGGTTCAATGAATCGCTCTTTTGCTGCTAAAAATAGAAAGCAAATGAAAGTTATGTCATCGAGCTGCATGTGTACTACAAGTAAGATTTAAATTAAAGAGGACGAGAAGTTTTTTTTTAACTTGGAGGACGAGAAGTTGAGAGAGCTGCATGTGTACTATTTCCATGAGGGTGGATAAATATATATAATCAGATCATTATTCTCCTCATGCGTGCACAAAGTAAATAGGAAAATAAACCTTCGTACTACTACTGATGAGAGGTCCAATAATTGTTTAGAACACTGATTACCTCTAAAATAGTACAGTACGCATGAAGTAAGATCCTTTTACTTGCACCAATAGTTCAATAGCGTGCTCTTGAAGTTACTTATCATCATCATTAGAGTTATGAGGCCATAAAATAGTACATGCATATATATTTATTTACTAGAATAACATGTGTCGACGGTACGACAACTTGGCAGCGGTGTGCACTCTAGTCCGCCAACTGCAAGCTGTTCATCCATATACACAAACTTGTTTAAGTGGTACACTACATATCCTGCTAGATCGCGTGAGCAAGATAGGCTGATGATGCAAGCAGAGTTTTGCACGAGCATTTTTGTGGTATTTCCATGAAATTCAGTTTACAAAATGTCATCGAACTCTGTATTTTTACCCTTCATTCACATCACATGCTATGTATGCACCAACTTCCAATTTTAAAACAAAAGGTAACTCGCCTTTGAGTTTTATCCCATTCAATCACACCTTGCTTATGTGATCCACGATGGCTACCACCCGAAGCTTGTGTTGTTGTGGCAGCATAAGTACTACCCGCTAGCTATACGGCCAAAACAAGCAAACACATTGGAGGGAAAGGAGAGACCGGGTTCATGTCTAAATGGGCTTGCCCAAACATAGTTCACAGTTCATCAATTCCAAATTATAAGTCACTCATCTCCCTATATATCAAAGTCAGGGGCGGAGGCGGGATAAACAAATATGGAGGTGTAGAGGAGAAAATATGACTTGGGATTGGAGGGTATATGTGCATAAATGTTGAACCCCTGGTGGTCCTTGCCACCACCACCGTCCATATTTGATTAAGCATTATATTCGTATTCAAAAGTACTTCTCAATGGTATCATTTCGTGTCACATAATCATTTTCAATCAAACTTAAATCTAAAAGTGCGTGTACCTTGCATAAAGGAACTCAATAAGAGCATCATGCTACATCTTGTTAGATAGAGTTCGAGCTGCTTCTATTTGCACGCTCACCAAATGAGCATTATGCTAGACCAATCCAATGCCGGTCTCGTAACAAGTACATAAACCAGAATACACAAATAATCATGAACCACGAAGAATTTGACAAAAACTACTACCTCTATTCCAAATAATAAGACATAGGAGTACATGTGAAGTTCCTATCATAGCATAGAATGCATGAACTTTTTCACAATTTACTCATGGATTAAATTATTTTGCCAGAGTTCAAGGGCCATCTAGAATGCATGAACCTTTTCACAATTTTCTCATGGATTAAATCATTTTGCTATGAAATATTGCATTTTAGAGGTGCCATTTGGGTAACATAAACACTTTTTTCATCATGAGGACACGTTTAGAACATGTGACATCTTTAGCTGTGAAATTCAAGCGACAAAACAAAGTAGGTTTAAAAATTCCCCCAAAAAATCCTAATTCCAGCACCATATTACGCTTTAACACGATTTAGTATGCAACCACCAAAAGCCATTCAGATTAACCACTCTTTTTTTGTATACATCTTCAGGCTAACTAGTACTCGCTTCATTCTAAAATATAAATTGTTTTAGACTTTTTGTAAAACGAATGTATCTAGACAATTTTTAGCGTATAATTTTAGAGCAAAATTCGTGCTAAATGCGTTTTAAGACATGTGTTTCAAAAAAGGTAAAACATCTTATATTTTGGAAGAGAGTGAATATTTCTTTCTTATACAGCGGATGTTCAGGTTAACTAGATCGTGAAGTATTCAAACTGGACTCTATTTGAAAATATAGCTGACCTTTCGTATGGTATCGCCCGTGGTATATAGCTCCGCGAAGCTCCCGCACCGGACCACCACGGTGCCGGGTTATCCATCCACCACGCACCCAGCTTTCTTCACGCCTCCTCCTCCTTCCGGGCCTCGCCGTCTTCCTCTTCCTCCCCCCCTTCTCCACCGCCCTCTCCTCAAAAACCCCGCCCCCCTAAACCCTAGCTCTCGAATTCGCCCCCGCCTCGCTCGGAGCACACGGACCCCCTCCTCCCCTGCACATGGCGTCCTCCACGGCCGCCAACCTCTGGGTGCTGCTCGGCCTCGGCATCGCCGGCGTCCTCCTCGCAGCGAAGCGCCTTAAACGCCCCGCTCGCCCGGACAACGGCGCTTTCATATCGCGCCTCGAGCTCCTGCCGCCTCCTCAGCCCCCGCCGCCCCAGGCGCGCCACCCCCTCACCGACCTCTGCTTCGCCATAGCTGACGCGTAAGCTCTCGCCCCCCTTCCTGTTTGCCTGACATTAAGTTCTAACCCCAGATTGGATTGGAGAGTGCATGTTGGCATAGCATGGGTCGTAATTCGATTGAGTGAATTGTACTATCATGATACAACTAATTCGCTTTGTTGCTTGGAAGAATTTACTCAGCACTGAACATTGTATGTACTGAATTATATCGTGCTTTTGCTTGAATAGTTGATTGTATAAATGCCTCCTCGCATGGAACAGCTTCATGAATGTCTTGCCAACTTTTAGTGGGTGACACCAGAAAGGGAAACGGTCCCCTGTACACACACATGAATGTTGGTATTGTTGGATACAATTAGTATGGCGCTATTTATCACAGTTACTTAGCAATCTACCCTAGAACTAGGTGACTCCGTAGTTCCAGCATGCATTGTGGCTCTTGGTGAAGGTTATACTTCGAGATGCTAGAATCCATAGAGGATAATAGGCAACATAATAATGAGTTAACTGATTATTCTCCCTTTCATCTTTGCCATGCCAATTGTTAGTTGCTAGAGCTGAACTTCACGATTAAGATCCAAGTTTTAGGGAAGATCATGGATTATTGATAAATGTACAAATCTAGGCATCTAGTTCTGGTTTCAGAAGCACATCTTTCGTAGTCTGTGAACTTCACTGCTTCATTCTCCTGCACGAAGTATATTAGTTTATGTTTTTGTTGGTGACTGTCGAAACAATCTGCCCTGCCCACCCGCCCACCCACACATTTGTCAAAGTGCCGTGCTAACATGCTGCGTTGCATGCAGACCTTACCCCTGTATTCACAGCCTTACTACGAATAAATTCTGTTTTGATTCCACTTTTACTTGTAGGGGGTTACTTAGGTAAGAACAACTAGTGGAGACGACTTGGGATTTGTTCTTAATTTTTCTATTCATGTGACCATGTCTTGCCTTTTCTTTTGGAACGTGCAATGAAACTACCCTAAAGTGTCAGTTCTTTTCTCATAGAGGTGCTATCTTTTTATCATGGGAACATTTGAACGCAAAGAATTTTCTTGGATTTCCTCAGTCATCACCTTACCAAATTAAAGGTGCAATAGTTTTGTCAACTTAAGGCTGTAATCATGCATGGTTCACCCAAATGATGTGGTATGTGGTGGCTCATGGCTTGTCTTTGAAAATCTTTTAACAAATTCAGTTTGGTGGTGTTGTTGTTAAATCATTGCGAAGTAGATGTTTGTGTCCTCTTTGATAAAATGAACGGATGTTTGATCATTGTGGTATGATACTGTTCTTGCTGCAACCATGATAGTTATTATGTTTTTAACACAATCCGTACAGTTGCAAACTAATCATAAATGTTCTGTACAACACATAGATTGATTATATTGATAATACCATATTTTCATAGTTTTCAGATTTTTTCACACTTGAACCAACTGAAAACATGACATGTCTGACCTTTATCCTGTTTAACACGGTCTTAGCATTTCATATTCTACTGTTAAATTGGAATGGACCGGCTAGCTCTGGATCAGGCTAGTGCTGCTGACTGCTCGCCTGAAGGAGTTCTATAGGCCTATTTTGGGGGAAATGAACCACAACTACCTCTAAAAGTAAAACCCGCATGATTGCTCTGCAAATAGGATTTGCATTCAGTTTGCAACTGTAATATCTATGGTTAAACTTTTAAAGAATATAGATGTATTTGCTAGTGCTATGGCATCTTTCTAATGAACTTAATACTCAAGGAAATGTATTCCTTGGAATCTGTATTGTGGGCTATATCTGTTTCCTGGAGGAAAATGCTGTTCCCTGCAACCCTATCTGCATGGTCTAAGCTATTTTTCCAAAATACAAATAGATGGTTGGTACTTTACAGCCATGTCCTGAATGAATTATATAAATAGGCATCCAATTTATGTTTGTCTTGCTTCCTCCGATCCAAAATTCGAGTCTGATTCAAAATGTGAGTCTTTTGGACATTAGAACACTCTTCAAGATAGTACTTTGACCATCAATTTCTGTTCAAACATCTTGCCTCACATAAAAATAATTATGCAGTATGAAAGTACATGAAATTCATTATGAATCTATTAATTCCAATTTGATGTTTATGGTGCTAGTTTTTTTTTCAAGAAAACACAAAGCTTGTGTCTATATTGAAAAGATAGAAATAGTTTTCACAGAGCAAGGCATGACTCTAGGGATTAGTGGCCATCCCCCGCTCCTTGTAAACATGCTGTAAGCTCTAAGGCACCAGTGCGTGCCGGGCAAATCAGCAAGCCAGCTACACAAGCAGTGGCTCCCTCAAATGTGCAATCGTTGCAATGCTTCCACAGCATCCAAGAGGTGGGCAGAACCAGAGAGGCAGTGCCTCTGCGAAGGTCCTTGAGAATCCCGCCAAAAAATACTAAAAGTTCTTAGAAATGTTTGGCTGGCAAAAATGCCAAGTTCTTAGGTTTTTGGATCGGAGGTTGTACTCCCTCTGTTCAGAAATATAAGACATTTTAGCTTTGTGAAATGAATGTATCTAGACGCCTTTTAGTGCATAGGTTCACTCCGAACCTCTACAAACCTAAACACTAAAAGACGTCTAGATACACTCGATTCACAAAGCTAAAACGTCTTATATTTCTGAACGGAGGGAGTACTTTTTAGTGTTTGTAAGCTATATCTGTTTCCTGGAGAAAATTCTATCCCTTCAACGCTACTGGCACATTCAGGTGTGAACTATTTATCCAAAATTTCAAATAGATGGCTGGTACTTCGTAGCCACATCATTTATTATATGAATAAGCATCCAATACATGTTTGTGTCATACTCTGGTGCTCAACAAAAGTGTCTGATGTGTTACCATGTATATGTCCATTGCTTGTTTTTTGAAATTTGCTTCTATTCTTCACTGTACGCCCCACTGTTCCAAAAATGCTTTTGTGCTTTAACTTTTAGATACCTACTTTCATGGTTTCTGGAACTAAATGTCAGGCGTGTTCATCTACTTGGCATTCCTTTGTGCTGGTTGTATACTTGTCATTGACCACATATATGATTCACTTGCTTTGATGACTGCAGATTCCATGTCAGTAGTTATATAACAAGTTTCGGCAGCCTAGAATGGGCGAAGACACATGATGCAGCAACACAAACATCTCTAGTGGTTTCAACTCTTGTAGATGGTGGTGCTATATGTGTTGGGAAAACTGTTATTGATGAGATGGCATATAGGTACATTCATTTTGCTTTCTGAACATAGTTTCAGAAACCTGTGTTAAGTTCTGATTTCTGAAATATTTTTGTTCTTTTGTTCCTTTCCGTTTTAGTGCCAATATCATAAAAAATGATACTCCGTATATATATTCCTTACGTATGCTAGGATTATTTTCACGCTTTTATTGTCCAGTGTGTCTGCTGACTTAATGCGCTTTGCTTGTTCAGTATCCATGGCGAGAATAAACATTTTGGCACTCCAACAAATCCTGCAGCTTCCGATCGAGTACCTGGGGGATGCTCAAGTGGATCAGCTGTTGCTGTTGCTGGTGGCATGGTAGATTTTGCTTTGGGTAAGTTGACTTTTGTCTGCCTCTTGTTGTTTACTGCTGGTTGCTTCATTATCCTCTTGACACCAGGTCTTAGTATTAAAAGTAGTGGGGACCAATGAGCTATCCTTTCTTTAGATGATTCCAGTGAACTATTCTTTTTCCATGTAATTGTAGCATTTATATTATGCATCTTATGATACTTTCTTCTCTTTTACTAGAGTTTGCAGCCTTCAGTTTTTTAGTGGAATGGCTGATCAGTTACAGCTTTCACGATTCTTTTCACCTTGTGAAACGTAGTTCCATGCCTGTCATTGAACTTCCATGTTCTCTTTGATTAACAGATTATATACTTCCCATTTTGTGCTTGTGCATTTGATGCACTCACCCAGTCCTAGTTACATTTTAAAAATTCATTCATATGTGACATTTTGCAGACAAAGAGATTTTCTTGCTTGTGACAGTTCAACATATTGTACCATATATAACAAACAATAGTTACTATTGAGTTTACTTTGGACACCACTAGGGGTAATATAATATAATTAATATAGGAAGACCATGCTATTCAGCACCCAGGGTGCATAATACGTTGGCGCCCGTGTTTTACGTTGTTTCGTTCAGAAATTATGTTAGGAATACAAATATTACGTTCATATTGACGCACAACAAATAAATTGATATAAGAAACACAATACATGAGTTATAACAACGTAAAAACCACAAAAATGACTTAAGGGATATTTTACGGGGTAAGACAAAATTGACATGAAATCATGTATGGCTGCAAAGAAACAGGGTGGGTGCAGAATAACTATTATTCACCCTGGGAGTCAAATAGCGCGTCGCATAGGAAGATAACTACCCCCTCCGTCCCAAATTAGTTGACTCAACTTTGTCTAGATATGCATGTATCTGGACGTGTTTTAGTTTGTAGATACATGCGTATCTAGGCAAAGCTGAGTAAATTAATTTGGGACGGAGGGAGTAATATATTGATTTCGGTCTGCAATGATATGTCCATAACTATCTTAGATCCATGAAAATTGTCAGTACTAACTAGTAAAAAGCATTTTATCCGCCTCCTAAGAACTGAATGATGTGGTAAGCGATAACGTACTAACATGGTATGTTTACCCTAGTGTATTTGCAGTAAATCCTACTTTCCTAATAATCTTTTACCCATTCTGGTAATAGTTATCTGAATTCAGAATATATCTTCTATAGAATTAAAATCATTCGATCCATATTCCTGCTCAGTGTCGGATCTGCTATTTCTACTGTGTGGATGTCTAACATATGGGTTTTCCTTTGCAGCTAAAATTATATGGGCTATTCCCTTACAATTTCATGAACTTTACAAAATGCCTGTCATTTTGGCTGTTAAAAGCTTCTTGATCTTGAAATCCACATCTTTCTTTAGTGACGTTTGTTCTGTTGAACTGTTTATTCTTCTCATAATGTTATTACCATTTCTCTAACTTGCATGGTTAAGTACTACCCTGATATTGTGATGTGGTAGGTATTGATTCCATTGGAGGAGTAAGGGTACCAGGTGGCTATTGTGGCGTACTGGCGTTCCGGCCTTCACATGCTGTTATACCCAGCAGTGGTGTTATTCCTGTGGCGCCTAGCCTAGACACTATAGGTACCAATAAAAATATTATTCTTATAACCATGTTGAGTATAGATCCTGACGTGTGAACAGTAATCATCATGTCTCGTTATTTTATTATTTCTATTGCAGGCTGGTTTGCAAGGGACCCAATTGTATTGCGTCGTGTTGGTCATCTTCTTCTGAAATTATCTTATACTGATATCCATCTACCCAGACATTTCTACATAGCTGATGATTGCTTTGAACTTTCAAAGATACCTGCAAGAAGGTTAACTCAGGTGGTAACAAAATCTGTGGAAAAGCTCTATGGAAGTATGTATTTCCTCTTTTCACCGTCTTCTGTTATTTCGATAGAACTTTTTTGTTGGAAATTAACTTGTGTCTTTCCTCAGGACAAGTCCTGAGTCATGTGAATATTGGAAATTATTTGGCTTCAAGAATTCCCAGCCTGCGGAACTATTCAAATGGGCACAAGAATGGGGACTCAAAGTTTTCTTCATTGCGAGCACTTTCTAGTGCCATGCAGTTGCTTCACAAGTATGGTCCTGCATTAGACAATCATCAAATTATTTACCAAACAAATAAGGAAATAATCATTTAATTTGAGCTATGTTTTTTGTATGCTTCCCTGGTTGTAGACTATTTTTTCCTACATAATCTAATTAGAAATTCTGATAACGGATAATTCCTAAAGGCTCTTCTTTTCTTAGAACTATTTCAGGTTTTGGGTTCGCCAACAGCGAATATCAAATGCTGTTTAGTAAACAAAAGAATATAGCCGCCATGCTTAAACAAATGGAGTTTATATGCCATGTTTGGTCTTACTTTGGGTTGTCTTTGGTGTAGAATTTTAGAATAATTTAGATGAACGATTTGTTGTATGTTTACAATATATTTGATGATTAAAGTGAGAAATTTACCTTGCGTATCTGCAAATTTCTGTCAGCTTGCTGTACACGGGACACATCATTGTGAACTTGTTATTCAATGCAGGCATGAATTTAGAGATCAGCATAACGAGTGGATAAGCTCGGCTAAGTCTTCTGTTGATGCTTCCATAGTCGGTAATTTGTCTGATGATGGTGATTTGACTACTGATATCGCCCAAGAAGCAAGAAAGGAAGTGCGCTTAGCACTCAACACACTTCTTAAGGTATTATTACATTGAGTTCAGGCTGAACTAGAATTTTGTTGGATTATCTGCCTACATTAACAGGATAACAACATTTTTGATCCTGTGATTAATTTCTTAGCACATTCATTTTCCTGTTACCAATAGTTTTGCTGCGTAAATTTCATTGAAGGAAACCCCATGCCTCTGTGTGAAACCTTAAACTGTGAGCTGTTCAAAGCTTGTGAACTTCTAATTGGCAGAGCAAACCTAGTGTTTTGTAGTGGCATTGAAATGCCAACTTTTTGAAATTTCTGTATTGTACAACAAGTGGATCACATTGATAATCAAAGATTATGAGGGTAAACTTAAATATCTGATAGATCTCTGATGGAAGGCAAGTAAACTATTACCTGCAAAGTTATTACCCCACAAGCTTGGTGAGTTGACTTGGCAAGTGAAGATGCCTTTTTTTTTGCGTAAATCAGCAATTATCAGGAATATTAGGAGCTATATTGAAACATCATGTGCAGATATTTCCTTGAAGTTTTTATATACAACAAGCAAGTGAAAAATCTAAATTTACTGGCCAAACGCAATACAATAGTATCTCTTTGATCCCAGTAATTCTGCAGTATTCCTTCAACTTGCCTTTTTTTTCTTTGATGGAACTGGCCTGTTTCTTTTGTCTGTAAGACTAACTAGATCTCTCCATGAGCCAGGCTGGGTCTGGGAAATCCTGGCCTTGAAAGGCCACCTGAACCTATCTGGACCTGCAAGACAAGGCCTGGCGTGTGTAGTTACTTTTTCTGAAGCAAAATACTATCTGAATTATTTTTCTAAAATACATTATATTTATCATTCTGTTATTTTCTTGGGCTTTGACCTGGCTGACGGGCTGAAATTCCAGCTGAACCCGAAAGTTGCCAGTCAGTATTTACGTTTATGTTGGTATTTTGATACTTGATGTCAGCCGTGTCTGTTATTGGTTGCTGTGTTTACATCAGAGTTTGGACTGTGGAGCCAATTCTTGAGCTCTCTTACTTCTAAAGCTGCTTCTGCTAGAGTGAAGTAGTTTATTTACATTTTGTGGTGTATTGTCACCCCATAGTGCACAATATCTGAGAATTTTTCGTATTTGACAAAAGTTTGCCTATTGGTTTGTTGTTAGTTGAAGATAATCCTGCCATTCTGCTTGTTTGCATGTCCTTCATAATCTTACTTTGCAATCCTGCATGCATCTAAAATGTGTTGTGATGAATCATCATATTACTGTTTAGTTGTATCGTAGAAATGCCTTTTCTGATGGCGATGTTGTGTTGTTACGTAGGATGATGGAATTCTGGTCATCCCAACTGCTTTGGGGTGCCCTCCAAAAATTAATGCTAAGGAGCTCTCATCTACAAGCTACAATACTGAGACATTATGCCTTCAATCTTTATCTAGTATGTCAGGGTGCTGTCAGGTATATTTTTTTCCTAGTGGAATTCCAATTTTATGTTACTAGCATATAAACCTTGTTACTGTTTCCTCTGTTGACCTTTAAGCTTTAACCTTTTTTTTTTTGCTTCTGAGTAATGTTATAGATGTTCTATTGCATATATGATAGCTAGTGGCATCAACACATGTACCTTTCATATGGTAACCATGAAAATTGATAATTGCGTATTTCATTGACCTGGTTCAGTTAATTGACGTGTCAGATTTTACTTCTACTTTTGGTAGAGGTGCAAATTATCTCTGAGTTGTCTTTGGACCTAGGTATGGGTATGGGTGGATATTGGAAAAGTTAAATCAATATCCTTTCCATGCCTATGAATTGTACTTCCTCTGTTCCATATTAACTGTCGCAGATTTGTGTAGATATGCATGTATCTAGACTTGTTTTAGCGTGTGGATACATGCGAATCTAGACAAATCTGCGACAGTTAATATGGAACGGAGGTAGTAGTAGTAGTTATTCCCATGTCCTTCCATTCCTGGTAAGCCTACAGTCCTTTTGCTAAAGTAACAGTATTGATGCTCTTTTCAGGTTACTGTTCCTGCAGGTGAACATGATAAGTGTCCTATTTCAGTTTCGCTCATTGCAAGGCACGGTGGTGACCGCTTCTTGCTGGACACCACTCAAGCCATATATGCCACCATCCAAGAGCAGGTTGAGATGCTAGCGAAATCTAATGCTTCAAGTAAAGAGGCCATGAATGAAGAAGCTGCTGAAGCTGCTAAAGAGAGAGTCAGTTCGTTTCTTATTAGTCATTTTGGGAATATAACTTTTGTTTTTCAAACTTTTGCTTAAAGCCAGCCACAACCACTTTTATTTTCCTAGTATTATCTTACAGTAGCACACCATGCCAATGTGATGGTAATTCACTAACTGAAGAAATAACTGATAAATCTCAGGTAACGCATGACAATTTTAGGTGTTACATCATATCATTTTCTAGTTAGTTATAGGCTTCTAGATCTTTTGGCAGCTTTTTGGCTTTTGGTTCTGTTTGGCCCTTTGGCTTTTGTACTTTGCGCCTTTTGGAATGACACATATTTTGGCGCGTGTTTGAGAAAAATAAACACCTTAGCATTGACAAATTGAATTGAACTTCTAAGGTTTAAGTATATTTTAGCATTTGATACTGATAAGTTGATAGTACTGGTTTCTGCATCTGGGGGCTGTGTAGATGATGCACATGCACAAATCCTTATTGTGTACTGAACCAGTTTCCCATGAGCCAGAATTATGATCACAAGTGCGTGTTTTGAATATTTCTTGCTACTTGACAGGGTAACGGTGCATTTAAGGAGAAGCAATGGCAAAAGGCAATAAATTTGTATACTGAAGCGATCAAATTAAATGGCAAAGTAGCCACATACTACAATAACAGAGCTGCTGCTTTTCTAGAACTAGCTAGGTATAATCTTTTCCCCTCTCACAATTTTGTCCCCAGTTTATCTTATAGAGCTGGCATGTATGAGTGTTTGCCATTTATCTTTGAAGAGCTCATGCATGTGTGTTCGTTTGGCACTTTGGTTATTCATGGTTATCCATTTTTGGACCTTTCAGTTACCGTCAAGCTGAGACAGATTGCACTACTGCCATCGATATTGATCCAAAGGTTAGGATATATGTTTTTCTTAGTTTAAACTCTGAAGCATGCATATGATGTGCCTTATACCTCTTCCTGATTTATATTTTATTCTATACTTACTTACTTAGTATAAGATGTAAAATGTAGACAATGGGATAAAAATGGTATTGCTAGACTTCACTTTTCAGTTTTCTAATGTAAGATGTCTTTGGTCTGCTGAGATTGTGATGGTGTGTGAGTCTCTGCATAACTGGTTGAGTTGGTTATTATATAATATTTTTGCGTTAATCTTGTATACGTTTTAGATTGTGAAAGCTTATTTACGGAGAGGCACAGCAAGGGAGATGCTTGGATACTATAAGGAGGCTGTTGACGGTCTGATTTTCATTCTTTCCCTTCCCTGATATTCAATTATCTCGATGACTATTAGTAGTGCCATTAGGTGCTAAAACTAACAGTGTACTTCTCCACTGCATTTTGCAGATTTTAGCCATGCTCTTGTTCTAGAACCAATGAACAAGACAGCTGGTGTTGCCATTAATAGATTAAAGAAGTTATTTCCGTAAGTGCCAAGCCCATGGAATTATTTCTGCATGAAGATGTGACTGCCGATTTTTTGCACAAACAACTTGTGCATTTCTGGGGGATGGAATGGAAGTACCTGAGCGCGACCGATACATGAAATTCTGCATATGCCCTTTGTGTTCTGCAAGGTTCTAAATTGCCACTGGCAACAGAGCTGCCATAAGTGCTGTTGGTTTACTCGTTTCCCCCAAGTTTTGAGAAAGCAAAGTAAAGCATAGGTTTTGCGAGAATCGATCATAGTAACGATGTGCTCTACAGGTCAGGTGTCATCGCATCATGTATATTATCAGTTTTGACAATTATTTGTTGGAACACCTTGTTTTGCCAAATAAAATGTTCCCACATGCTGTATCCATTTGTTGGAAGTGTAGCTTTCAAGGCTCTTCCGGGAACGGCTGCCCTAGTGAGGCCGACGCTGTTAGGCAGCCATATGTCCTTATGCCGAACCTATCACCAGGGCATTTCAAATTTCTCTTATGGTCTTGGTTGTTTGCATGTTGCTCTAACTGAGTTTTCCTGATGTCTGCATCGGTGATGTGTGCCTAATATGTTGGTGTGGATTGCTGGGCACTGGACCGTCCTTTATCCTGTGCGTGGGCGTTGTGTTCATTAACGAAGTTAGGCTTATGCTTGTTGTTGTCACTTTCGGATCAAATACAGGAGCACTAGTTGTAGCCTAGGCCATTGACTATCTTTCGCCAAAAGAAAAGCTATCTGCCCCGCGCTAATCTAACCATTCAGGTACCGTCATCATTGATTAACGAATTTAGGTGTGTCGTTCTATTATTTTCAGCTGGCTCAGGTGGATCCACGAACGAATCATCATTGTACTAGGCCAGATGATAACAACATCCTTAGGGGGTAAATAGGACATCTGATCTGTGGTTTGACAGTTATGTTTGCCATGGTGCCGACGCCAGAGCTCCTGTGAGAAAAATGAACAATGATTGGAGGAGGACGTCTCCTTTGACTTGGCTTCCACTACCGCTTGCCGGATGTACGCATCATCAGCATTCTAGTTACAACTAGATCGAACGGAAAGGGACCGACCTCCTGCCTTTCGGAAAGCTGGGGAAAATCGCACGTCCATCGGCCGGGCCTTGCACGAGCGGGTCAGGGTCAGGGTCAGGGACTAAAAGAAGAGCTTTTCCCCCACGAAGTGCAAAGTGCGCAACACGCTTTGCTTTCCCTCCCGTGCGATTTGGCTTCGGACCGAACGAACGGGCATGGCCACCGGCCGGTACCATGGATATGGATGCCCGCGATCAGTCCATGAGAGCGGCATCTACATGCAGCTAGCTCTGTGGTGATTAGGTACTGCTCTTTTTCAACGTTCGCCTTTTTATCTGTTGGGGACCATGCGTGAACAGAAGTGCGTCGTGACCACAGTTCACAGATCGAGATGAGCGAGGTTTGGGAGGCTGATGGGAGCCGTGCGGGAGAATGAATAGGGCGTGACCACACGCGCGCGCGCGTACACATATCCTGCGTACGTACCGCTGCTCGCGCCGGCAGCGCGGCAGGACGGAACGAACGAGTCGTGGCTGTCACGCGAACCAATGGATTCCTCGAGCTTAATCTGCCTCCGGACGGCCGTTTCCATTCGAGGTACTCCCTCCGTCCCAAAATAAATGTCTTAGATTTATTAAAATTTGGATGAACCTATATATATTATATAGTGTCTAGATTCATCTAAATTTTGATAAATCTAAGACATCTATTTTAGAACGGAGGGAGTAGTATCTACTACTTCCTCCGTCTAGAAATAATTGATTTTTGAGTTTGTCTAAATTTAAATTTATTTATACACTAAAATATGTCTAGATACATTTAAATCTACTTAAACTCAAGTCAGTTACCCTGCTAGACGGAGGGAGTACTTAGTATACGTACTGGGAGTAGTGTCTAGCAACAGCCTCCAACTCCCCGAAGACGAGAAAGAGATAGATATTTCCTCTTCGCGATGTGCTATACAAATATCTTAAATAATGCAAGCAACAAACTCTCCAATACACACGCATGTGAATGTGATACGTGGTCGGCTCTATTATTCTTCTTCTTCTTCGGTTAGGGACTTAGGGGTCTGCCACGGGGTTTGTGCTAATCATACTTATATTCGACGATCGGGCTCTAGGCCCACTGCTACTAGGAAATGCTTCTACGTACGTACCAACTTTGCTCGATCCATACGTGTTCTTAATACGAACGGGCCGGATCAACTCTGTAGACGAGCGAGCCACACACGCATGCATGGATATGGATGGATGAGAGAGGGCCAGCGCAGCTTGCATGCGATCGTCCATCGAACGACAACTACGACATGGCGGTCCTTGATCTTGATGCATGGCTTTCTGCTGCCAGATCTAACAGACTCTCTCTCTCTCTGTGTTTCCGGGCATTCATCTTTGGTAGTACGTACCAGTAGGGGTGGGCATATAAACCGATGATCGATTTACCGAACCAAAAGACTCGAAACCGAATAATTATTCACTTATTCGGTTGTCATTTCTCAAGAACCGAAGTTAATTCGGTGTGTTCGGTCATGTGGCTCGGTTACCCGAGCAGACCGAAAAAACAAATTAGTATGCATATATGGCCTAAAAATGGGTAAATCCAGCCCAAAGCCCAACACTTGTAATACACGTGACTCACTCCTTCTCACGTACGCAGCCCCCAGCTGTTCAACACCTGCCCACTCTCGATTCCCCATCCGTAGACCGTGGTGTCACCATAGCAGCGATTGCGCCGCCTCTCCTTTTCTCCACTTCGTCGGCGGCGGTAGACTGCAGCCGACGCGCCTTGTCCTCACCCAGGCCGGCAACGGTGTCATTTAGACGACGCTCGTATCCACCCCGGCCAGCGGCGGTGTCCTGCAGATGATCCTCTCCATCAGTCCGGCGATGGTGGCGGTGGCCTGCAAGCAAAGCTCCTTCACTCTACCTAGCGGGCGACGGTGGTGATGGCCTGGAGCTGACCCTTTTTCTCTACGCCCTTGCCAGCAATTTCTTCTATTTCTGTGATTGAGATTCTCAGATGCGATCAGTTCACGTGATGTTCTTCATTGTAAAGTCTGATTTTTCTTACTTCCATCGTATGTATATGTGTATTTGCAAATCAATTTCAGGATCTGCCTCTTGTTGTTTCCTTCTCGAATCCATCGGTCACTTAGGTATCAAGCGAGGACCGAACCGAATTCTAGTGGGACCGAACTCCTCGGTTAGCATATTCTAGAATGACCGATCGGTCCGCATATTTGCAAAACCGAATTTCTTCAAACCCCGAAGAACCGAACCGATCGGTTCGGTCTAACCGTACGCCCAGCCCTACGTACCAGTGCAGTACGTACCGCTGTGGTGTCTGTTTTTTCTTTTCCATGCATGCCCCGTGGACCCCGGGCGGCCCGGTGCACGCACGCATGCGACCTTTTTGGGCGATGAGCTGTAACTAGCTAGGTATGCTGGATTTGGCATGCGCATATTCACGGCGATTAATAATAAACAAACTCATTCAGTCTGAAGTTATATGCCTGACTGCTGGGTCTGTAACGTACTGCTTGGCTGCTATGGATGGTGAACAGTTGTTAATTGAGTGGTCCGATCCATGTCGGCCGCACCTCGATCTCTAGTCGACCAGAGACTGTGGTTACCTTGACAATATTTGGTAAGGGCACGTACAATGCGGTGACGTCAGTCTTCCCTTATGCTTGCCACGTTGGATTTTCGCTTAGTTGGAGAAGAGAGAAACAAGAGAGAGAGGGTTGTCTTCCCTTAACTAAGGGATGATCTCTTAGCAATAAGAGAAGACTATTTTTCTCCATTGTACCATATGCCTTCTCTTAGTCAACCAATTTTTTACTAAAAATAGTTAATTCTATTAATTGCTAGAGATAGCAATAAGAGATAATTTCATTATACAAGTTATATATTGTGTCTTCTCTAAATGATGTGGAGAGCTAAGAGAAGGCATGCCTTCTCTAGCATTGTACATGCCCTAAGTGGATTATTGTACCCATAGAAAGGGATCGAGCCTTCGATGGGCATTAGAGCATCTCCACTCGCCTGTCTACTCAGGACGCCGGTTCGGACGCTGAATTTCGGTCCATATTTAATAAGTGGATTATTCATTATTGTACCCATCGAAAGTGTCGAGCCTTTGAAGGGCACTAGCTAGCTAGGTAGAATTTGTTCCAGCACGTACGTACGTTACGTTCTCTGGGTCTGGGCTAGATCTTCCAACCGGTAAACGCAACGCACGCATCCGCCTCGATCGATGATGTGTCACGCGACGACGACGTGGAAGGTGCAACCGGTCCCCGGGCTCGCGCGCAGCCCGTCCGCGTCACCACCGGTCCGGTCCTAGCCTACCTGTGTGTGACCCGCGCGCGGCCGGTGCCTGCCGGGCACATGCAACTGTCCGAGTCCGGCCGCCTCCCTCCCTTGATTTCCCGGTGGCGTCTGACAGCAGGATCGAGATCGTGACAACGCACGTAGTACTAGCTAGGTCGTTGTGCCGATCAGGTTGCAACGAAAACACGTACGTACGTACGCGACAAGTATCAGGCAACCGCAACAGCTCACACACAACAGTCACGTACGTGTACAGTTCCTCCGTTAAAAGTCTAACCCAGAGTGTATAATTATCATCCACTTTGGCTGGCCACAGAGCGAGATTGATGGTTTTACCTGCAAGCGCCCGGCCGCGCTAGCTGTTAACCCTGCGTACGTGCGTACGTGTGACCCCCCGTGAGCTCTGCGGCAGACAGTGTGCGCGATCGGTGACTCCGCATGCATTCGCGCATGCATGCGGGCCTCTGCGCGCATATAATAGTAATGTCTGGCCACGTTTCGCAAAACATCGCTTCAGACTTCCCGACCTCTCTGCTGCTTAGACAGGACCGATTCATGTACTAGTCCAGCTTGATCTGTTCCAAGCACACACGCACACGCACACGCACGCACGCGGGGGCTCGATCGGCCTCAAAGCAAACGTTCCTACGTAGCAGTAGCAAAACACCAGGATGCAGCAGGCACTACAGGAACCACGCGCAGCTTCACGTACCATGCATTAACCAATTCCACGTCTCATTTTCAAGAGGCGAAAATGACATTCTCTTGATATCCTATATCTTTGTTCCAATCACGGACGGAGCCAGGATTTGACATTGAGGGAGGCGAAGATATTGATGATTATATATAAGATTTTTTTTCTCATGAAGTCTACAACTACCTCTTATTTTGTGTTGAATAAATTGTTTGGACAAAAAACATAACAGTATTTCAAAGTATCAGCATAGAACCAATATTAATATGTAGCACTAAATCTTGAACAATACAAAACAGAAGATTGGTTTATATTGGATCAACTTTATCTCTACGAGTATAAAGCCTGATAATTCCATTGCAGGTGACCTTCCTATTATTATTTTATAATTATTATGCAATAAGTTGTCGTCATCATCGAACAAACATCAAACAAAAGACACATCTTTTTTTGTAAACTAATCAATTAGACTATAGATTATGGAATCTATCGACAAAATACTAACGACTTGGTACAATCAATCAAAGTGAGGAAGATGGATTCCTATACTCGATGGCACAATATGCCTGTCGCTGGCATTGCGATAGGATTAACAAAGGTAGAAACTAGCAAACTACATGGTTGGCTAGCATGGCGCCACAACCGCTGTATCGCGTGGCATCTGGATACTGAGTAGGAGCGAGCGACAGCGGCAGACATCCAGTCAGTCAGTTGATCTGAATGATTGAATATGGTGCTAGCTACTATGTATAATTACACAAACAAAGAATATTGGGACATGTTACTATGGTTGACATATAAACCGGATTCATGGGCTATATTTGACTTTCGATAGAGAGAAGCACGACAAACCAATTAAATTTAGGCTTAGTGTTAATTAAGCCTACGAGGCTATTAGATTAGTACTAAAATTTTCACCTATGTATTGAGGGGGGACGATTGTTAGGGGGGGGGGGGGGGTCTAGCCCCTGCTGGCCCCCCTTGGCTCCGCCCCTGGTTCCAATCACATCGAAGGGGAGGCGCCATGAGCTCTCCTATCCGTGCGGAGCTCCGGTCTTCACGGATAGCTCGATTTTGGCCATTCATGGACGCGCCGGCGTCCCTGGCGAGCTCTCCCTTCCTATTTAAGTTTTTTTTTTATGATTTTAATGTATTTTGTATGAACTGCTCGATCTATCGACGAACTAGTGCATTCGTGCGTTAAATTTCTCGCCGGAATTTTTTAATTTGAATTTGCGTGTTGATTTATCCTATTTCTTTGTTCCAATCACACCGACGCCGTACGTACGCGCGCATCAGGTTTCTATAGGCAGATGCTTCAACAACTTGCGATACCGCTTTATCAACTGCTAGGATATACTCCTATAGGATAGTAGAGTTGGGTGTCTGTCAAGCTCACAGCAACGGAAGTGATGGGCGCGGGCGCATGATTTCTGCCCGGATAGGAACGTGCCCTTGTATAGAGAGAGGGACGTGGATTGGCGAACCGACCGGACCAACCCCAGTCGCGCTCCAACAGAATTATTCACGCGTCCCGTTGCTCTCCGGCCGAAACCCCAACGCCGTCGGTCCATGTCCATCAGCTCGAAAATGACGCGACGGAACACTGAATTTCTCGCGATGTTGGACTCGACGGTATATATGGGTCCGTTCGTATTAAGTTTACAACCAAATAAATTCAAAACCAAACACATGGCAGGGTTCAAATTCAACAAATCATCAGAATAGTTCAAACTCACCTAGGTAGCACCATGGAGAGCCTAGTGATGCTCACGAGCGGAGGAGGTGACGAGGTTGGCCAGACGGTCGTCGGATAGTCTTCGGGTAGGGCAGAGGAGGCGTCGAGGGCGACGGTGCCTGCCTTCTACAGCCTTCCCAGCCTCTAACGGCTCAAAAATTGCGGCGAATCAACGGCGGCGGAGCCCGATTTTCTCCAAATCGGGGCGGCGACCGGCAAAAACGAGCTCGCCCCGTCGATTTCGGCGACGGCGAGAGGCGTTGAGCGAGGGAGAGGTGGGCCGGAGGGCGGCGGAGCGACCGGGGTGGGGCGACGGGGTATGGGTGTACTACTACATGCTACTCCCTCCTTTTCATAATATAAGCATTTTTAAATAGCTAAAACAGTTTGCTAAAAGAGCTTATATTGTGCAACGGATGTAGTATGTGTGTTCCGCGAGGTACTGGATGATCATCATTTGCTGCTGGCAACGGATCATATTCCTCCCAAACTTTTGAGAAAGCAAAGTAAAGCATGGGTTTTTAGAGTCGAATAGTAACAATGTCCTCAAATTGGCTCTACAAGTGTACTTTAATCATGTATACACTATCGGTCTTGACAGTTATTTGCCATTAAAATGGCACACCATGCTGTATCTATCCGTGCAATTCTGAAGTGCAGCTTTCAGCGCTCGTCCTGGAACGGCTGCCTCAGTTGAAGTCGCTCTCTTAAGGCTGTTAGGCAGCCATCTGCTTATGGACATTTCAACCTTCTCTTTCGGGTCTGGTTGTTTACATGTTTCCTTTCACTGAATTTCCTGTATTAGAAGATGTCTGCATCAATGTATTAGAAGATGTCATCAGTGTTCTGTGCATAATATATATGATGGTGTTGATGTGTACCTTCATGGGTCAAGTTAGGCTTTGTGAGACCCTAACTAATAGGATTGATAGTATATCCATACTAACAAGTTGCAACTTATTTTTCGGAAGCTCGTCTGAAAAAAACTATGAGGTTAAGTATGCTTGGCCTAGAACAATTTGAGAATGGATGGCCAACCGAAAAATAAATACCAAGTGCGCACGAGTGAGGACAAAATGCGCAGAAAAGACTAGTGTTGATCTGTAGGGTTAGTCTAGAGATTCTATTGAGCTGCCAAGAGTGACAGTCGTTGATCTAAAGATGCCGGGGTGTTACAGCCTTAGCCTGTTAGGTCACTTTTGGATCGAGCAGTGGAGGGCACTAATCGTCTAATCGTGCCTTAGGTCATTGGCTCGTTTGTTAGAACGGTTCTCAATTTTGTTGGTCAAGTATAGCATACAATGATCAAGGTGAGAGAGCTGATCTTCACGGGATCAGAGACGGGTAGCGTACTGTCTAGATATTCAATGATATATGGTGTTTCTTATGACCTGCTTTGTACCTGGGAAATATATATTGCACGTCAGATATTTGTTTCTTCAGATTAGCAAACAAATTTTCCATCAGATTGGTAGCTTAATATATTAACAAACTGCTTTTTAAAATAGGAGAGATAGCTCTAATTTGCTCTCTCTTCAATTAGTGCATGTTTCTCGATGGTGGAGAGAAGAGTTAAATTTACAATCCTACGACTGCTTGACCTCCTAACTTTCTTACATATATTTTCAGAGATGGTGAATTCTTTTTGTCTTGCAGTTTGTGTGTGGCATCGAGTTCCCATCCTTGATGTGCACGAATGATAGGATCTGGGCAGGTCGGAGGTGCTGCTAGCAAGGTCGATCTTGTAACAGCATCTCTTGGTCGCCAAAAAAAAAAAAACTACACATCTCGATCGCACCCATGCATGTGGCACGTTGTTGGTGTATTATTCGTTCACACCAAGCATATGGATTACCACGTCGCCCAACTAGCTCTTGGGTCTTGACTCTTGTGCCTACCATACACCATGCCAGGAAATGTTGCTAGCACCAACTTCCTCCAATCCTCGATCCCGTTCCCGTACTTACGTGCATACGGGTTACATTTTTGCAGTGTCCACGGCGAATCAGAATTAATCATGTTGGAGTGGAGGGGGTTCGATCTCTCTGCGTCTACCGTTGGCTGCATGCGTTGCCGACTGCTGAATGCTGATTGGGTCGAGTTTGCAGACGATCGAGCCATGCATGCAACTTGCGATCCCATTAGGACAACATCTGTGCATTCCTTGCCGCATGGCTTTCCGCCGCTGGATCAACAGATTTACGTGTGTTTCTTGGCATCCATCCTGAATTGCCGGTGCTGGCATGTGATGCCTGTTTTTCTTTTTCATCCTTGCATGCCATGTGGACCCGGCCCCATGTTGCACTGTACTCCGCTATGCTGTATTTGGCATGCACACATTCAGCAGTGATTAACAGTCCATTTACTCTCAAGTCAGGATGGACAGGCCTGGTTCTGAAGCTGTTTGGGTATATAGGAGAGAGCGTACGTACCCTAAAACTAGTTGTGCATGGTTAACTGAGTACTTGTTCCATCTATTTGCTGGAGTGTTCATTCCTACTATCATCGACGACACCATTCATAACTTGGTATGGTCACTCCAAAATCTGGAAGTCCGAGAAGCTTTCCTCTGCTAGGACGAAGAAAGATTGAACACGTACGTGCAAGCAAACGAAAAGGTTCAAGAATGGTCTGATGGTTTGTCTAGGAAGATGCTTTTGTTGTGCTCTTGAAATGTAGTGGCCGTAGCCTCGTAGCGCCCCTCATTCTCACTGATTCGTTTCCTAGTTAAAAGCAACAGGTACACGGTTCCTCGTGCCGTGAAATCGTATTCTCATTTGTTAATGCACAATTTTCGGAGCGACATGCTGTCCGAGATCGGCAGAATTCTGAAGCCGTAAAGAATCTCACAGCACACGAAACCAGTTGAAATGAAAAATCTACTCGGTTCTGAAGATGGGCAGAGCAATCCCTGTGCAGCATTTTGAACCTCTCAAAAGCAGGCAATTGAGCAAACAATTCAGGCAGGCAGGCTGGTTAATAAATTCCTGCAACAGCTCGGGTGAAGACATGGGTGTATATATCGGGGCAGGGGAGATCAGATGGGAGGAGAATGCAATCCGGGCACAGTAACACGTGGTGCGGTTACTGCTATCCATCTCAACAGTACTCCCTCCGTTTCGAAATATAAGGCGTATACGGATTTCAATGCAAAGTTTGACCGAATAAATAGAACAACTAAAATTTAATTATATTACGTAAAATTAATATCGTTGGATTCATATTGAAACACATTTTCAATAATGCTAATTTTATACCAACATTTATATTTAGAATAAATCTTGATAAAAAATCACGCAAAACGAGCCCGTATGTGCATTTGGTGTAGCAAACATAATAAACAGCGTGCGATTGATTCCTTTTCTGTCGTGCTCTGTTGGCACTCCTGTGGTGAGTTGGAACAGACGAAGCCGATCCAAAATATTCTGCTAGCGAAGAGGAGAAAGAACATTTCGCAAGGTCTTGGTACGAGCACATAATATTCTGAGTGTTTTAGGATCTCCAGATGTGCCCCGTCGGTCGATGGTCGACGCGGCAGGTTCAAATTCGGGAATGTTTAGCCCAAGCGTAGCGTGGTGCTTGTTGCCGACTACTCTGGCCACTACTCCTCCAGCTAGGACCTCCAGCGAGGAGTACGTTTCAGTTAAGGCCTATGGCAGAAACCGTCTGATCGCCTGGAGCTTTCAAGGTGACAACCTGAAATAGTTCCGCTTATCTGTTGTGCCACTCTGAAGTGCACCTTTCAGGCCTCCGCCCTCCGCCGGTGAGCTCTGCCCCCTGAAAGCACATGCCATGAAACGGTTCCGGTCGCAAATTCGCAATGAACGGGTGATGCGTTTTCTTTTGCCGATGTTAGAGCATCACTAGTAGTACCTCTAAACCCTCAAACCCTCAAACCAGTTTAAGGGTTAAGAATGGGCATTTTTTTTTGGCATTTTTAGAGATTGAAAAACAGAGGCAAAGACTAGAACCTTCAAACCCATTTCCGTTATAAGGGTTGGGTTTGAGGGGTTTTAGTCTCTGCCCCAACCCTACCCTTCTAATTGTCATATGACATATCATAATTATCACTAGAAAAACACAAACAACATTGAAACAACTAGGAAATGAAAATCATTGATGCATGGTTTAATAGTTTACATCACAAAATCATCATCTTCCACCTCTAATCGGCACCGTCACCAAAAAGTTGCATCTCGGCGCCATCTCCTCCACACCGCCATCGCCTCAAGCACCTCCATAGGCGCCGGTGGTGGAGTCCTCCACACCGCCATCGCCACCACAACTCCACTTGATCCCTCAACTTCCACTTGTCAAAAGTTTGAAGAATTGCCCAAGCATGCTTAAATGGGAATGATTTTTCCCTTGGAAGCGGGCATCCCCTTGTACCTCAAACCGACAATTGTCTCCTACAAACCCACCAATAGCATAGTAAACAAACATAAGAACCCAACAATGCATAGAAAATAAAAAATGAGCACATATGTACTCACATAGTCACTCTCCACACATCCACTAGACGGTGCATTCTTCACTTGGTCCATTGCCGCACTCCAACGAGCACACCACGGCTTCATCAACTCCCATCGGCCTTGAAGCGACCGGTATGAACGAGAGATGTACCCACCGGTCTTCGGCTTGATCTTGCAATAGGTGTCTTCTATGCGTTGCCAATATCGTTTACCGGTTTGATCGGTACCCGTGCTTTGCATCCATCCCCACATGTGTCCAAGCACGAACCAAGAGAATATCTTCGGCCTCGGTATAATTTGTCGAGCACGGGGTGAGGCGGGCAATGACGGTGAACGTCTCCTCCTCTATCTCGGTCACCTCCTCATCATCACCCTCTTCCTCCTCCTCATCACCCTCTTCCTCCTCCTCACCACCAAACCCAAAAGACTCGAGAGGAGCAGCCCCGATGTCCACCTCCGCGTCTTGGAGAAGCCCCATGAATGATGTTGCGGGATTATTATCAAGCACCTCGTGCACGACGGGCGGCGTGTCGGCAATCGCGGGCGCGGGAGCGGTGGGCTTCTTCCGGGCGGTTGTCTTCTTCACGGCCGGCTTGGCGGCCGCACCCTTGGGCCCAAGTGACGGGCGTTTGGGCGCGCCTTGCTCGGCGGCTTCGCCGGGGCGACGGGGCGTCTGGATGACGTGCTGGCCAGCAGGCCGCCGCTTTGCTCCGACGTGCGTCGCGGCCACCGTCGAGGCGACTTGCGCCTCGCTCGGGCGGGCGGGCGGCGGCTGCGGGACGACGGAGGCCGGGCGCGACGCGGACGGAGGCGGGGCGACGGGGGCCGGCGGGGCGGCGGCCGACGGAGGCGGAGCGGGAGGCGGCGTCGCCATGGCCGGTGGAGGCGGGCGGACGGGCGCGCGGCCAAGGAGGAGGCGGGCACGCGGCCGACGCCGGACGGGCGCGCGGGCGGGCGACGGACGGGCGGGCGGGCGGCCGGCCGACGGCGGGCGTGCGGCGGCACGTGGGGGAAAAATCCTCCCTGGTTGTGCAACCGGCCGAAACGAGAGGAGTAGGGGTTGGGCCAGTTTTGCCTATCCAACCCCCACTTCTACAGGTTGGAAGGGGGAGTAGGGGTTGGACCTTTAATTTTTTTTAGGGGTTTAGGGTTTCTAGTCTACGCCTTTTTTCTCGCCGAAAACTGTAAAAAAACGATTATTTTTACAGATTTAAGGGTTTAGGGTACTACTGGTGATGCTCTTAGGCTCAAGATATCGAGTCACTTGTGGATCAATAACATGGTGACGGAAAAAAAAGGACCAGTCCTGTTCGAGAAGTTGCCCTGCACGCAGAACTCCTCTTTATTCCGTGCTAATCCAGGTTGTTCCGTGAATTATCCGTTCATCGTTCCAATAGCCTCACATGGAGTCGGAGTAGCTTTGTACGTGCGGGGCGGCACGCGCAAGGCAGGTGGCGCCCGCGCCCAGCTCGTGTGTGTGTGACGGCGACGCTGCATACATATATGTACCGGCCGATCGGGCGCCTAGTGCGTTTCCTTGTCATAAGAAGTTGTAAAAAGAGAGGGGAAAAAAAGACAGCGCATCTCCAACCGCGTCCACGGAGGCATCTCATTTTAGCTCCTTTGGATCGTCTTCCACCAGCCGTGACAGCTGCTAGATACTAAGCTGGACCGACCGGGACCGCGAACCTTTTCACGCATCCATCCCACCTTGCACGAGCGGGTGTGAGTGTGACCAGTACAGAAAAGAGCTGTCGACTGTGTCGACCGTCGATGAAGTGCAAAATTGCCACGCCGCCGGCACCGCACACGCATCCCGGCAGGTTTAGACCTTTCTAGAACAATGCATTGTCAGGTTTGATCGGCCGGACGGAAAATGGATCACGGTTCGGCCTACGGCCGGTGCGTCCACTAGGACGATCCATTTGGTCCGTCATTTTTCCCTCAAACATTTCTATTAATTTAAAAATATAATTTACATAGACAAAAAAGGCGATGCCGAAGTCAGGGAGAAGTTGACAGATCTACGAGCTAGCAAATGCCGAAGTCGGACAGAAAAGACCATCCGGTGCCATAGTGTGCTTAGCACTTGCTGCCGGAGATCTAAATCGCCGCCGCCACCGCACGAGAGGAAAATGGGGAGGAGGACTTTTCACGCCATACGGCGCTGTGATTCTTTCGGCTTCCACCATCTCCCTGTTGCCCTCCCGCGCACGTTGGTCCTCCTGTTGCGTTCACCAGGCCCTGTCTCTGTGGAAATGTTCAATTTGGCGTTCTCACGGAGTGAGGATGAGAGCTGTTTTAAGACCAGTGCGGGCAAATCCGCGTCACGCCGCAAAACACCAAATGGTCTTATTCTTTTGGCCCGGTGCGAGAAACGAAGATCGAGCCAACCAAACATGCCCCTAGCAAATGCACCTTTGTGTCTCGTACTCTCTCTGTTTGGTATTATAGGTCCTATACGCATACCTAGATTGTTAATTTGACTAACAAAATATAACTTATACATCACAAAGTTATACCATTAAAAAATATAACGTCTAAAGTTTCTAATTATATAGTTTTTATGTTATAATATTTATATTTTATAGTTTAAATTAGCAACCTAGTTATTCACGCGGGATTTATAATCACAAATGAAGGGACTACTTCTACCTTGGTCCTCACGGTCACATGGGGCTCTATGCTCCACCCTTTTTTTTTGGTTTTCTTGTGGGACGGTATCCTTCCCGCCTGAAGGGAGAATCATGGGCCACGGCCCATAAGATCCACACAATTTTTTTTATTTTGCCTTTTAATTTTTTATGATATATAAAATATTAAAAAAATGTTTATGTTTTGAAAAATTATGATTTAAATTTTGTTTAGATTTGAAATTTATGTAAATTTAAAAAACTAGATTGCAATTTGTTCAAATTTATTCAGAGTTAAAAATATTCATATTCCAAAAGTTTGTATTTAAAAAGTGGGATTTGAAAAACAAAAAGAAAAGAAAAAACCTCACAAAAACCATAAAAGAAAAAACCTCACAAAAACAGACATAAACTGACAGAAAACGGCGCGAGTGACGAACTTAAGAGCATCTCCACTCGTCTTCCTAGGATGCCGATTCTAGGGTAATTTTTTTGGTCCGGACTCGAAAATTGGCCCAGTCGCATTCCTAGGACCCCGGTTTCGTCTCGATTTGTGCCAATTTTGGTCCGGACTTTCCAAGCCATTCCGAGCATCCCGGGAACGCCCTGAGAATATAAGACGAAGCAAAAATAACGGTGGGTCAGCACTGTCGACGAGACAGTCTCATTTTCCCTCACCCACTCGCCCAGACTGCGACGAAGAGCTCCCTAGCTGCCTCTGTCGCCATGACTTCGCCGACGAAGCTCCAGCATGCGAGCCCTATCCATGCCTCTAGATAGACTCGCTGTAGACGACGGCGCTTCTGTCGCCGCTTTCGCCGCCCAAACTTCGCCGTAGCTCGGCTTTGCTAGGATCTCCCACCACCTCGCCCACCAAGTGATCGGCATTTTGCCGGTCCGACAACGAGGAGATGTTCGCCGTGTGGCTGGAGGAGGAGAACGCCGCTACCCTCGAAGATGCAGATCACATGCAAATCCTCGCCTCCCTCGCCCAGCTGTACGTGCAGACGGCGACGCCGAAGCGTGGAGGTTCGGTGAAGGGTCGACGGAAGTGCAGGGCAAGGCAGATGATGGAGGGCTACTGCATGTTGTAGGCCGACTACTTCGCCGACGAGCCGTTGTACGAAGAGGCCGTGTTTCGGCGCCGTTTCAGGATGAGCCGGAAGCTCTTCCTCAAGATCGTGCATGTCATCCGTGAATTTGACCCCTATTTTGTGTGCAAGAAGGACTGCAACGGCATGATTGGGTTTTCCTCATTGCAGAAGTGCACAGTGGCAATGAGGTTGCTTGCATATGGAGCGCCGGGTGACAGTGCTAATGACTATCTCTGCATGGCCGAGTCTACCGCCATCGGTTGCTTTTTACAGGTTCTGCAGGGCAGTCATTGAAGTGTTTGGAAAACAGTACTTGAGAACACCCACTGCTGAAGACACTGCTCGGATCATGGCAGTCAATGAAAGTAGATGATTTCCTAGGATTCTTTGAAGCATAGACTGCATGCATTGGCAGTGAAAGAACTGTCCATTTGCATGGCAGGGAATGTACAAAGAACACAAAGAAGGTTGCACTGTGATACTCGAGGCAGTTGCTACACATGGTCTTTGGATCTGACACTCCTTTGGTATGGCAGGATCTAACAACAACATCGACGTCCTCAACTCCTCAAATGTCTTTGCCAAGCTTGTTGAGGGTCATTGCTCCCCCTGTGAACTTTGAGATCAACGGACACCACTACAACAAGGGATACTATCTAGCAAATTGCATCTATCCAAGATGGTCAACATTTGTAAAGACTATCTCAAATCCAATGCTTCCCAAGCATGCTCAGTTTGTCAAGGAACATGAAGCTTGCAAGAAAGACATGGAGAGTGCATTTAGTGTGCTCCAACAGAGGTTTGTAGTTGTCCAGTTCCCTGCTATAACCTGGTCGAAAGATCAGATGTGGAAAGTGATAAACTGTTGTGTAATCTTGCACAACATAATCATGGGGATGAGAGGAAGGACCCAGTAATTTGGTCGAGCAGAACGAGCCATACTACAGACAAGAACCTCTTGCCGAGCCTGAACACCAGGTGCCTCTAACCTGGGCTACCTTCATCGCCATGTGTCAGGAGATTCGAGATCCGGTAGTGCATCACTTGCTGCAGGATGATCTGGTTCAACACCTATGGATACACAGGGACAAGGGCAACACGTAGATGCCGAGCATGAACTTGCCAAAATAGCCCGAAATATGTTGTATTTTTATTGTACGCCAAACTATGTTTAAATTTACGCCGAACTATGGTCAATTTTATGCTGAACTAGACCGAACAATGCTTTGTATTCATATTATGCCAAAATACGCCGAAACCTGGATGAATTTGAGCAGAAAAGGCCGTCACGAAACCCAAACTAAAAACACGAGTGAAAAACTCGACGTTTTCAGGTCAAATTCGTGTTTCAACTGGTCATATTTAGATCAAGTTTTCGGCTTAGAAACGGCGACGAGTGGGGATACTCTAACAGGCCAGCTTCCACCGCGCGATAGCGCAGCTGAAAGGTTTTCCGTCCCGGCTAGCTGATCTTCCCCGCGGACCGGCCAGCACGCGAAACGTGCACTCAGCCAGCGCGCAGCTGATGGTGCACGCTAGACGTTGCTTTTTTTTACCGCGCACGAGTTTTTTTCCATCGGTCGTCTCGCCGCGCTGGCCGGCCATTCATAAAGGTGAGGCGACTTCACGGACGAATGGGATGCGCTATGTGTGCGCGCAACCAACACTAACTCGATCCGACCGGACAAGACATCACTGGCCATCCTCTGATTCTCGGCAAAAATCAACGCCTTTGTTTGGCTCCCGGTTGTGCTACGTTAGCACAGAAATACAAGGGGAAAGTAATTAATAGTATCCAGATCGAGGTTTCAGCTTCCAGGCGATCTTATTTTGGCGTTTCTTCTTAGATCGTCTTGATAGAATAGCTTTGGATCTCCTAGTCTAGGTACTCACAGTAGTGACTGTATTACACAAGTTATTGCATCTGAGAGGGAGAGAGAGGAAAAGAGAGGAGAAAACCACCTGTGCCCTGGCTCGACAAGCATGAGCTAGAGGGGATGTCCGAGCTGGTGTCGGAGCTGGAGCCGCCGTCGTTGGCCATGGGGAATAGGGGCGAGAGTGTGGCGGCGGTGGTGCTTCCCGTCGGCGCAGCACTAAGCCTAGATCGGTAGGGCTTGTAGGTGGGGCGGCTAGGGCACGGCTAACCTCGTGAGGCGTGCTGCCGGCCCCCCACCTCTTTATATAGCGCTGGTGACAGGGGCCCACCCACCAGATGAGGTTGGGGCGCCCCCGATCAGGGCGCGGATAGGGGCGTGCTGGGCCGTTGGGCCCAGTCACGTTTGAGATCTATCTAACATTCTCCCCCTAGATCTCGACTTTACTTTTAACTTTGTACTTTACTTATTTCATCACAGATCGATACATAGAGCATGTTTCATCGTCTCAGCTCAATTGCCGATAGAATCAGACAGCCACTATATACCTTCATGTTTTGAAACAAATCCTGTTACTTTTGGGCCTCTGTAGTCCAGGAATCATAGGCTTCCCATTAAACCCATGCCGGCTATGTGTTCCTTGAACACATTGGGTGGTAAGCCTTTTGTTAGCGGATCCGCAAGCATATCCTTTGTCCTTATATGCTCGAGTCTTATAGTTTGATCCTGGACTTTGTCCTTCACAACATAATACTTTATATCTATAGACTTTGTAGCATTACTCGACTTATTGTTGTGAGCATAGAATACTGCGGGCTCGTTGTCACAGTACATCTTTAGTGGCCTGCTAATGTAGTCAACCACTTTCAAGTCAGGCAAAAATTTCTTTAACCATAACTGTAGGGGTTCGTAGCATGGAAAACAAAATTTTTCTATCGCATACAAACAAACAAGCCAAGATCTATCTACTAGATTGTAGCAACGAGTCGATAGAGGAACTCACCCTCGAAGATTCCAAAGCGGTTAACGAGAGCAGATTCTCGTGGATGATGTAGTCGTACTCTTTCCGATCTCAAGATCGTGTAGACGATCCTTCCAGCGCCACGTTCCAGCAGCGCTCCCGCAGTCGGTCATACGTTCGGTATTCGACGAAGACCTTCCTCTCCCTTGTTCCAGCAGGCAGCGGAGGTTGTAGCACTCTCCTCGCGATTCCGGCAGCACAACGGTGTAGTACCGGAAGTAGAGGGGAGATCCCGCAGGGCTTCGCCTTAAGCCGGTGCGAGTATGGTGGAGCTTATGAGAGAGGCTATTAGTGGTCTAGTAATTAGACACACCAATTAGAAGGCTCTAAACCAATTAGAAGGCTCTAAACCGAATAGCTCTAAACCGGGGTCTAGATCTAGGGTTTAGTTTAGAGGATAGGAAACTTGTGTGTCTAGGAGGAGCCCTGCCCCTCCTTTTATGGGAGGGGGGTCTTGGCGCGCCAGGGGAGGGAGGGAGTCCCTCCCCAACTCGTCCTTGGGCTGGGCGCCGGCCTGGAGGAGTCCAACTCCTCCTCCAAGTTGATTCCAACTCCTCTTGCTTGTTTCCCACAGTTTCTTGTTTTAGCCGTTTGACTTTCAAACTGGACATTTGACTTTTCTGTTTTAGGATTCAATTTAATCCTATATTTGGGACAGCAAGAACACTTAGTACATGATGCAATCATTCCAACTTACAATGACACATTCATGTACCCTTCCCCCTCCGGAGTGCCGGACATTCCGGGACCTTCTAGAATGTTCCCGATGAAAACACCGGAACCATTCCCCAACTCCGAAACGGGACTTTCCTTATATGAATCTTATTCTCCGGACCATTCCGAATCACCTCGTGATATCCCGGATCCCATCCGAGACTCCGAACAACATTCGGTCTCTTTCTCATAATACCATAACTACTCAAACAACGTCGAATCCTTAAGTGTGTCTCCCTACGGTTCGTGAATTATGCGGACATGATCGAGACACTTCTCCGAACAATAACCAATAGAGGAATCTGGAAATTCATATGGCTCCCACATATTTCTACGATTACTTTGCGATCGAATGAACCACTTACATACGATACCAATTTCCCTTTGTCTCACGATATGTTACTTATCCAAGGTTATGATCGTCGGTATCTCTGCATACCTAGTTCAACCTCGTTACTGATAAGTACTCTTTTCTCGTTCCCGTGATATGTGATCCCTTGTGACCAAGTCACATGCTTGCAAGCTAATTGGATGACATTTCACCGAGAGGGCCCAGAGTATATCTATCCGTCATGTGGATGGACAAATCCCACTCTTGATCCATGTGTTTCAACCAATACTTTCCGAACACTCAATGCCACTTTTATAGCCACCCTGTTACGGTGTGGTGTTTGATGACATCAAAGCATCCATCCAGTAAAGGTGATATGCATGATCTCATGGTCGAAGGAATTAGGTTACTATGTATCAGAAAGCATATAGCAATTGAACTATTGAAATGACTTGATCTTTATGCTACGCTTATCTATAGGAGTATGTCCATCACATCATTCTCCTAACGATATGATCCTGTTGTTAATAACATCTCTATGTTCATGATCAGGAAACAATGATCATATATTAACCAACAAGCTAGTTTAACAAGAGGCTTTACTAGGGACTCTTATTTTAGTTTACAAATCACACAAGTATTAATGTTTCCGGTTAATACAATTATAGCATGGTATGTAAACATTTATCATAAGTATGAAGATATGATAATAACCACTTTATTATTGCCTCTTGGGCATATCTCCAACAGTCTCCCACTTGCACTAGAGTCAATAATCTAGTTTCGAACCTTTGTGTATATAACACCTATGGCTTTCCGGTGTTGTATGTACACGATTGCTAGTGGTCAACTGATCTCCGGATCTGACACTTCCAGGTCCGTGTGTAATTGCATGTCTTTGCGTCTCTACGCATCACTCATTCTCTAATGAGATGGCTTTGTATAAATTTGGTATTTCGGTGTGACCTTTAGCTCTTTGGGGTTAAAACATGTTGATAATATTGTCGCACAATATATCTTCATAGTATTATCCCACTGTGAACTACACCTAGTTTGATAACAAACTTCTTGACACAAATGCCCTCTTTTGCTGCTATAATAGCAGTCATATACTTAGCCTTTTGTTGTAGTATCTGTCACAATGTCTTAACTTTGGAAATCATCCAAATCCATTATGGAACTCACTTTCCATTATATTGTGCCACCCTTAGTTTAGTTTGAGATAAACTTATTTTGTACTTTGTGACAAAGCTAGTATCAATGTAGTACTTTTACAATGAACTAACCATCTATTTGTCACTTCTACAAATATTATACTCTTAGTTCTTTCATAAGATCATAAGAATATCCTTACTATTGTCCAATGATCATCTTACGAATCATTCTGGTATATGCTCTCAACATTTAGAGCATAGGACATATCTGGATTTGTACATATCACAGTATGATTGATATAAATACTCTTTGTGATTTCATACATCAAGTATCAATCTATACTTGATTATTTGTTTCACTTTACCAAATGTCAATACACTTGAATATATCATCAACATTGAACTCATTCAATCCTTTCTGTGCGACAAGAACCTTCTCTTGTAGTTTCTATATTGAACTCATTCAATATCTTGTCTATGTACTTCTGGCACAACCATATTAGCGTCTATTGATGCCAAATATCTGGGTTTTGCCTAAGTCTTTCATCGGGATGAAATTCTTAATATGTGTTAATAAAAGATACATTATTTCCAATCAACAATATGTCTTCCACATAATGTATTAGAAACATGTCTTAGCGCTCCCACTTAATTTCTTGCAAATGCAAGCATCTTCATTGTCTCCGATGAAATTAAACTCTTTTAACAGTTTCATCATAGTGAAGATTCCAACTCCGCTATGCTTACTTTAACCATTGAAGTTTGCATATACTTTTAGCATCCTTTTGAATTAACAAAACCCTATGGACCGTGTTATGCACATGTCCTAGGTAATGATTCTATTAGAAGAATTTGTTTTGTTTATTCAACTACCATATAACAAATTATATGTAGTGGTTGCTACATTAATCCATCTAGACTAAATATCACTATGACAGATCAAATCTTGTCATAGTCAACCTTTGAACATTGTTGTGAACTCTTTCTCAACATGTCGACTATTTCATAGATGTAAAACATCCATGTCTATTTCTATATAGATCCAGACACAACTGTAAGGTCTTACACCTTTCTCGAGGGTCCTTCAAGTTCAAAACTTGATTTCTCGTGTATAGAACTATCACGGATTTTATGGCTTCAAGCCATTTTACGGAGTCAGGGCCCATCATCGCTTCTCTGCATGTAGTCGGTTCATTATTCTCAAATAATGATTCAACCCTCAAATCTTGGTATTTGATTGTTCATCCGACCTACTTGTTTCAATAGGAACTTAGATCTCCGTGACCACAACCTTTGAGGTACGTGAACCATGAGCATTGTTGCTGCCTCCGAAACACTTTTCAGTGCTGCGCAACTCTGCACATATAGCTAAGGTTCTTTTAACCTTATCAAAGTTTCTATTGTCCTCCCTCTTAACTTTTCACGAAAAATTTCTTCTCAAAGAAACTTGACGTTCTAAGCAACAAACACTTTTGTCTCCGGTGTTTTATGGAGGAACAGTTTATACAAAGACAGGTTCATCCGACTTTGGTTGCACACATCTTTCTTATGCATAGCATACCAATGTTTAAGAAAGGACAACTTGGGTTTTATCCCAAACCATAACCTTATATGGTGTCATTTCAACGGATTATGATGGAGCTCTTTTCAGTGGAAAAACGGTAATCTCTAAAGCTTTTAATCTTTAAAATACAATGGCAGTTTTATGAATTATACCTTTGATCTTACCATGTCAAACAAGGTTTAATTACATATCTCGAACGCTCCATACTCTTATGGTGTTTCGGGAAATGCAAATCCACGGAACGATTCCTTAAATCTTAGGTATTATGCTAAACTTGTAACTCAAATATCTTCCTTTATGATCTTTATCATAAACTGTTTATATTCTTGTTACAATGATTTTGCACTTCATCTTGAAAGTCTTTGAACTTTTCAAATGTTTCATACTTCATCCTTATTAAGTAAATATTCATATATTCACTCAAATTTTCGGAGAAAGCATATGAAGTTGAAATCCATCGCTCTTGACTACACATAACGGACTTCGTACAACAATATGTACAAGTTCCAATAAGCTAGTCATTCGTTCCCTTTTGGCCTATGAACGAAGTTTTAATTATCTCTAGGAAAGTTTCACAAGCGTCATATGATCAAAAATCAGAAGACTCCAAAATTCCATCAACATGGAGTTTCTTCATGTTTTCTTTCAAATATAATTTAAACGGCGATGTCACTTCCTAAGTGATCTTTCAATCAATTTGTCTTTCGACATTTTTAGCACTAGTTTTATGGATGTGATTTTCTCCAACGAGATTTGCGAATCATCCATCTTTTATGGAATACGGCAATTATTTGAACAATCCTTTTGTTCTCATAATACCTGATAAAACAAATCTTTGAAGGCAAGCTTTGATGTTTAACAAGCAACACAATAACCCTTTATTTTGTTCTTGATGAACATCATCACATATTCTTTTGCTAATTACTTAGGTCATTGTAGTTCATGAATTGTGTTGTTTCGTATGACGATTCTCACCAACAAATTCAGTATCAAATACTTGAGAACCACATTGTTTAATAAGCAAAGAATATAGCCATAACATGTATATCATCTATATACTTAAACTGAACAATTCTAGTCTTTTCTTTTCTGCCATATATTTATGAGATTCTCTTTCAATATTTCCTTTTCTATTTGAAAGAATCTATCAATATCAATAGTGGAGTCATACATATGACATATAGTCCAAAGCGTGTATAATTAAATACCAA
The DNA here is from genome assembly GCA_916181665.1 of Avena sativa. Lineage (NCBI taxonomy): Eukaryota > Viridiplantae > Streptophyta > Magnoliopsida > Poales > Poaceae > Avena > Avena sativa. Next base: position 297,332,959 of record OV702296.1, read on the forward strand.
TGTCTTTGGACTTGCACTTTGAAGTAGATCACCATCATCAAATATTTGGTGTTCTTTCAAATTCCTTTCTTTAGTAATCTCTTGGTGTAGTAAATATTTTACCTACATCAAATATTCACCCTTATCATGGAATCGTCCATGATCAAGCTACTTTTAGCTTATAACGGTGAATCATGAGTATAATGTTGCTCTCCAAATCTTTTTGGACGATTAGGACAACTAGTATCTCCAACCTTTTGCAAATTCTCATCAAATATGAGAACATGACTTTTGCCATATTATACTCTATCATGTTGTAACCAATACTTCGTTTCAGATATCACAATATCTTCCACAAATATGGTTTCTGAAACAACTCTTTCAGACCCTTAGATAACCTTGATATTAGGAGAATCCTTTGAATATCAAGAATCATGGAGACAAACATGATACTTATATACTAACACTTGGAATTGTTACTCTTGATTTAATACTAATTATTAAACTTCATGGAGTAACCGGAACTTACTGAAAGTTTGCAATAGGACTTTTAAACTTTAGATTAACACTTAAAAAACAATACGATACCAGTTCGTAAAGTAACTAACCAGAATTCTATAGTTCTATCATCTCAATTATAACTAAGCGCAAGGTGGTAAACGGATGCCAATGACTACAACAACTATGCAAATTCACTTTGATTTAGTTTATGATAAATTGAGTTCTAATTAATAATTAAATTAATCTAGGTGAACTCCCACTCAAAACAATATCCCTCACATTGTTTTAGTGATCACACGAACCAAATCCACCACATCAAAACCGATCATCACGAGAGTTGATATAGTTTCAATGGCGAACAATCGACATGTTCATCATATCTACTATATGATTCATGCTTTACCTTTCGGTGATCCGTGTTCCTGAGGCCATGTCTGTACATGCTAGGCTCGTCAAGATCAAACCTTAGCTTCCGCATAAGAAAATCTGGCTTGCTTACGTTGTATTCACCCGCGGAATCAAAGACACCCGATCATCACGTGGTGCTTCGAAGCAGCAAGCTTTGGCAACGGTGCATACTAAGGGTGAACACTTTAGAACTTGAAATTTATGTGCATGAGGGATCATCTTATAATGCTACCGTCGTCTACTAAGCAATACAAGATGCATAAAGGATTAACATCACAGGCAATTCATAATATGTGATATGATATGGCCTTTCTTCTTTGTGCTTTCGATCTCCATCTTCAAGCACGAACATGATCTCCATCATCACCGGCATAGCATCAAGGTCAATGATGCTTCTTCATGGTTGTCGTCCACCAGCATCAACTATTACAACTATTTTGAATAGACACGCAGGTCTTAACAGAAATTAAAGACAACCATATGGCTCCTGCCGGTTGCCAACTTACAATAAGGAACATTGCATACATCAAATATAATCACAATCATGGCCATATCACATCACTGCACACCCCTGCAAAACAAAGTTAGACGCTTCTACTTTCTTTGCATATTTTACGTGGTTTGGGGCTTTCCATAAGTGTCGTTCTAACTTACGAACAAGAACCACAACATTGATACTAGCATTGTTGATTACCCGTTGTAAATTGGATCTTAACTATGCTAGGAGAAACAGGCACCCGCAAAGCCACTTATGCAATACAAGTTGCATGTCAAACGTGGAGCAAGTCTCATGAACGATGTCATGTAAGGTTAGCCCGGGCCGCTTCATCCCAACATACCGCAAGATGCAAAGTACACAAAAAGCAATCTACAATAAAAGCATCAACGCCCACAATGACCATTGTGTTCTACTCGTGCAACAGATCTACATATAGACACGGCTCTGATACCACTGTAGGGGTTCGTAGCATGGAAAACAAAATTTTTCTATCGCATACAAACAAACAAGCCAAGATCTATCTACTAGATTGTAGCAACGAGTCGATAGAGGAACTCACCCTCGAAGATTCCAAAGCGGTTAACGAGAGCAGATTCTCGTGGATGATGTAGTCGTACTCTTTCCGATCTCAAGATCGTGTAGACGATCCTTCCAGCGCCACGTTCCAGCAGCGCTCCCGCAGTCGGTCATACGTTCGGTATTCGACGAAGACCTTCCTCTCCCTTGTTCCAGCAGGCAGCGGAGGTTGTAGCACTCTCCTCGCGATTCCGGCAGCACAACGGTGTAGTACCGGAAGTAGAGGGGAGATCCCGCAGGGCTTCGCCTTAAGCCGGTGCGAGTATGGTGGAGCTTATGAGAGAGGCTATTAGTGGTCTAGTAATTAGACACACCAATTAGAAGGCTCTAAACCAATTAGAAGGCTCTAAACCGAATAGCTCTAAACCGGGGTCTAGATCTAGGGTTTAGTTTAGAGGATAGGAAACTTGTGTGTCTAGGAGGAGCCCTGCCCCTCCTTTTATGGGAGGGGGGTCTTGGCGCGCCAGGGGAGGGAGGGAGTCCCTCCCCAACTCGTCCTTGGGCTGGGCGCCGGCCTGGAGGAGTCCAACTCCTCCTCCAAGTTGATTCCAACTCCTCTTGCTTGTTTCCCACAGTTTCTTGTTTTAGCCGTTTGACTTTCAAACTGGACATTTGACTTTTCTGTTTTAGGATTCAATTTAATCCTATATTTGGGACAGCAAGAACACTTAGTACATGATGCAATCATTCCAACTTACAATGACACATTCATGTACCCTTCCCCCTCCGGAGTGCCGGACATTCCGGGACCTTCTAGAATGTTCCCGATGAAAACACCGGAACCATTCCCCAACTCCGAAACGGGACTTTCCTTATATGAATCTTATTCTCCGGACCATTCCGAATCACCTCGTGATATCCCGGATCCCATCCGAGACTCCGAACAACATTCGGTCTCTTTCTCATAATACCATAACTACTCAAACAACGTCGAATCCTTAAGTGTGTCTCCCTACGGTTCGTGAATTATGCGGACATGATCGAGACACTTCTCCGAACAATAACCAATAGAGGAATCTGGAAATTCATATGGCTCCCACATATTTCTATGATTACTTTGCGATCGAATGAACCACTTACATACGATACCAATTTCCCTTTGTCTCACGATATGTTACTTATCCAAGGTTATGATCGTCGGTATCTCTGCATACCTAGTTCAACCTCGTTACTGATAAGTACTCTTTTCTCGTTCCCGTGATATGTGATCCCTTGTGACCAAGTCACATGCTTGCAAGCTAATTGGATGACATTTCACCGAGAGGGCCCAGAGTATATCTATCCGTCATGTGGATGGACAAATCCCACTCTTGATCCATGTGTTTCAACCAATACTTTCCGAACACTCAATGCCACTTTTATAGCCACCCTGTTACGGTGTGGTGTTTGATGACATCAAAGCATCCATCCAGTAAAGGTGATATGCATGATCTCATGGTCGAAGGAATTAGGTTACTATGTATCAGAAAGCATATAGCAATTGAACTATTGAAATGACTTGATCTTTATGCTACGCTTATCTATAGGAGTATGTCCATCACATCATTCTCCTAACGATATGATCCTGTTGTTAATAACATCTCTATGTTCATGATCAGGAAACAATGATCATATATTAACCAACAAGCTAGTTTAACAAGAGGCTTTACTAGGGACTCTTATTTTAGTTTACAAATCACACAAGTATTAATGTTTCCGGTTAATACAATTATAGCATGGTATGTAAACATTTATCATAAGTATGAAGATATGATAATAACCACTTTATTATTGCCTCTTGGGCATATCTCCAACAATAACGCCTGTCCCATGGCCTCATAACATGCTATAAATTCTGCATACATCGTAGATGATGCAACTATCGACTGTTTGGCGCTTCTCCACGAAATAGCACCTCCTGCGAGAGTAAAGACATACCCTGTCGTGGACTTTCGGTCGTCTTTATCTCCCGTAAAATCCGCATCTGAATACCCTTTTATATCTAGGGAATCAGATCTTCTATATGTTAGCATGAGGTCTTTTGTGCCTTGCACATAATGCAAAGCTTTCTTTACCATCTTCCAGTGCTCTATGCCTGGATTCTCTTGATATCTACCGAGTACCCCGGTGATAAATGCAAAGTCAGGGCGAGTGCACACTTGTGCATACTGTAAGCTTCCAACAGCCGAAGCATATGGTACTGACTTCATTTGATCGGTCTCATATTGATTCTTTGGACATTGGGATTTCCCAAAACTATCGCCCTTGACTATGGGAGCAGGTGTTGCATTACTCGCATGCATATTGTATTTATTTAAGATCTTTTCACAATACGCTTTCTGCGACAGTCCTAACACTCCATTCTTTCTATCTCGGTGAATTTCTATGCCCAAAACATAAGAAGGTTTACCAAGGTCTTTCATGTCAAAATTTGATGACAAGAACTTCTTTGTCTCTAGTAGTAGACTAACATCACTGCTAGCAAGCAGAATGTCATCCACATACAAAATTAGGAAAATATATTTCCCACTTTTGAACTTTGCATAAATGTAGTTGTCCTCAACATTTTCCTTGAAACCAAATCTTTTAATTGTATCATTAAACTTTAAATACCACTGCCTAGAGGCTTGCTTTAACCCATAAATGGATTTCTTTAGGCGGCATCCCATATGTTCCTTCCCCTCCATGAAAAAACCCTTGGGTTGTTTCATGTAAACATTTTCTTCTAAATCTCCATTTAGAAATGCCGTCTTAACATCCATTTGATGCAACTCTAAATCAAAATGTGCAACAAGTGCCATGATGATTCCGAAGGAGTCCTTACAGGAGACCAGAGAAAAGGTCTCATTGTAATCTACGCCTTCTCTTTGCGTAAAGCCTTTTGTCGCAAGTCTAGCTTTGTATTTTTCTACATTCCCATTGGACTCATACTTTTTTTTGTAGACCCATTTGCATCCTACTGTTTTGGCTCTTTTAGGAATTTCCTCTAAGTCCCAAACATTGTTGGAACTCATTGATGTCATTTCATCTTCCATTGCCTCCACCCACTTGGCTGAGTGAGGGCTACTCATGGCTTCTTCATATGAGGTAGGATCACCCTCCATATAAACTACGATGTAGACTTTGTAAATTTCTTTGGAAATGGCTGGTCTTCGTTCTCTTTTAGACCTTCTGAGTTCATCAGACTCTTACTCATTTCTTGCCTCGGGTTCAGGAACATTTACAGTATGTGGCTGTTCTGGCTCCCTTTCGTGCTCAACAGTGGGTTCTGGTGGCTCCTGATGGACAGGTTCCGAACTTTCGCCCATTGTTGTCACGTGTGGAATCACAACAGGTGCCAGCACCACAACCTCAGGGGTTGTAGATGGTGGCACAACAGGTAGCGAGAAAAATGGCACCTGAGTCTTCGGATTAGGTGCATGCACCCTCTTCTTCTCAAGATCAATTTCCCGAGCTACCGTGCTCCCCCTCATCAATTCGTCCTCCAAGAAGACTGCATGTCTCGTTTCTACAAACTTTGTGTATCTGTCAGGACAGTAGAAACGATAGCCTTTTGACTTATCTGCATAGCCAATGAAGTGGCAAGATACTGTTTTTGGGTCTAACTTTGCAATGTTTGGATTGAAAACTTTTGCCTCAGCTGGGCTCCCCCAGACCCTCAAGTGGTGCAGAGAGGGGACTCTGCCTGTCCACAATTCATACGGTGTTTTAGGCACCGACTTACTTGGTACTCTGTTGAGAATGTGAATGGCGGTTTTAAGGGCCTCCATCCACAATCCCAATGGGAGGGTGGAATAGCTCATCATGCTGTGCACCATATCCATAAGGGTACGGTTACCCCTTTCAGCTACTCCGTTTTGCTGAGGTTCGCCCGGCATAGAATACTGGGCGACTATTCCGTTTTCCTGCAGGAACCTTGCAAAGGGTCCTGGTACTTGACCATATGGAGTATGCCGACCGTAGTACTCCCCCCCCCACGATCGGACCAAACTATCTTAATTCTTTTATCATGCTGATTTTCCACTTCAGCTTTGAAAATTTTAAATTTATCCAATGCTTCAGATCTTTCTTTAATTGGATAAATATAACCATACCGGGAGTGATCATCCGTGAATGTTATGAATGCATTATAGCCATCCACACTTTTCACCGGAAACGGTCCACAAATATCCGTGTGGATTATTTCGAGTGTAGCTATGCTTCGGTTTGCACCCTTTTTAATTTGTTTGACATACTTTCCTTTAATGTAATCTATGCATTGTTCTATGCCTGCGAACTCTAACGGAGGAATAATATCATTTTTAACGAGGCTTTCTATTCTTCCCCTCGAAATATGGCCAAATCTGCAGTGCCATAACTTCGATGAGTCAAGAGTTCGCTTTCTTTTCTTTTGTTCTTTGTTCGACAAGGGAACTTGTTCATTCACATCACACACAAAAAATACTTTCTCATGCAAAGATAATAAATATAGCTTGTCATGTAGGATAACAACACCCACACAAATATCTTTTAACCAAATGGCACATTTGCCATGTCCAAAATAACACTCATATGAATCTTTGTCCAAGCACGACACACTTATTAAATTTCTATGAATGGAAGGAACAAAAAGAACATCCTTAAGCAAAAGAGAAGAGCCATCAGCCAGCTCCAGAGGAATGTCGCCAATAGCCTCCACTTCTGCTTCAATCCCATTCGCCACTTCAATGAGTCTTTCTCTTTTTGGCAAAATCCTTGTCGAATGGAACCCTTGTAAGAGTTGGCAACATGAACAGTTGCACCAGAGTCAATCCACCAAGTAGATCTAGAAAACTTTTCATACAGAGATTCATTAACAAAAGAGACTATATCTTTACCGTTTTTGGCCATTATGTACTTCAGCCATACTGGACAATCCTTCTTGTAGTGGCCAACCTTTTTACAGTGGTGGCACTGGTCTTTTTCCCCAGGGGTGGACTGCTGGTACTGATGCTGGTGCTGTTGTGGGCCCTTGCCATGTGGCTTGGAAGGTGAGCCACCATGGTTACTGTTGGTGAAGTTACTCTTCCTATTGTCCTTCACGTAGTTCAAGGAACCACCGTGAAGAGACTTCAGCCTTTCTTCCTCATGGGAGCACATCCCTATGGTCTTTTCAATGTACCACTTTTCAGGGGACATGTTATAGTTGATTACGAAGTTCTTGAATGGCTGTGGAAGAGAGGCCATGACCAGGTGCACCATAAGTGTAGGCTTTAGCTCGAGGTCCTCATCCATGGGCTTCAGCTTGGCCGCCATGTTTGACATCCTCAAGATGTGTTCTCTTATGCCATGTGGCCCTCCCGTGTACTTTTTGTCACCAGCTGTTTTAACAGCTGGGTTGCATACATCTTTGAAGAGCCAGTAAACTGGCTCTTTATCTTTGCAAGGTATTCTCCCACGGAGGCACACTCTCCAATTGAGCCCACTATAGCGTTCTCAATTGTGTTCTTTACAAAAGCCAAACATTTCTTGTTGGCGTTCACCCACTTTTGATTGTCTATCGAGTAGGCCAGCTCCAAAGGAGCATGGTCCCTCTTTCTTTTTTCAAATGCAGCACTTTCCTCAGCATCACCCCTCACAGGGTCAGCAGGCTTGACTGGTTGCTTGGTGTCAACCACCCAGTCCACTTCGGCGCATACAAATGCCAGATCAACCTTTTTCCTCCATTTGGAGTAGTTGTCCCTCCCTTAGCAGTGGGATGTCCTTCAAGCAGCTCATGAGGTTGAGACCTCCTGAAAATCACAAAAGATGTGAGATAACCAAAACAACTGTATGCATTAATCCAACGTTGGTATAAATTAAGCATGCAATTGTTTGTGCCATTTAAAATTGTTGGAATTATGCCCTAGAGGCAATAATAAAGATGTTATTATTATAATTCTTGTTCATGATAATGTTTATATTCCATGCTAGAATTGTATTAAGCGGAAACTTTAATACTTGTGTGGTTTGTGAACAACACCGTGTCCCTAGTACGCCTCTAAGGACTAGCTCATTGATTAATGATGGTTAAGGTTTCCTAACCATGGACATGAGTTGTCAATTAATAATGAGATCATATCATTGGGAGAATGATATGGTGGACATACCCAAACTAAGCGAAGCAATTAGATCGTGTCATCGTGTTCGTCTTTGCGAAGCTTTTGTTATGTCAAATATTGTATTCCTTAGACCATGAGATAATACAACTCCCTGGTATCGGAAGAAAGCTTTGAGGTCATCAAACGTCATCCTATGAGAGGGTGATCATAAAGGTGTCTCTCAGGTGATCGGAAAGTATCTGTTGGGTTGTATGTATCGAGATGGGATTTGTCCCTCCCAAGTCGTAGATATATACTTCGGGCCCACTCGGTAATCGATATCAACACCGCTTACAAGCATGTGGTTAAGGAGTTAATCACAAAGTGATATCGGATTACGGAACGAGTAAAGTACTTGCTGTGAACGAGATTGAACTAGGTATGACGGTACCGACGATCAAATCTCGGGCAAGTAAAATATCGCGAGACGAAGGGAATATATATGGGATTGATTGAATCCTGGCATCGTGGTTCATCCAATATGATCATCGATGAATGTGTGGGAGTCAATATGGGTTTCCAGGCCCCGCTGTTGATTATTGATAGAAGATCATGTCTGCATATTCTCGAACCCGCAGGGTCACACACTTAAAGTGTCTCGACGCTAGGATAGATTGGATAATTGTTTTATGAGTTTTTGTTCGGAGTCTCGAATGGGATCCGGGACATCACGAAAGGTTCCGGAGTGGTCCGGAGAATAAGATTCATATAAGGTAGTGCAGTTTTTGGAGTTCGGAATTGTTCCGGGTTAATCGGTATTGTACCGGAAGCTTCTAGAACCTTCCGGAAGGGGACCAACGTGGCCCCACCTTCCGGGAGGGGGCATGGGCCTATGAGGGAGTGCCCTGGCCGCATTGGGCCAGGGGCACAAGGCCCCATAGGGCCCAGCCGGCCAAGAGGGTTTTAAACTCGAGATAGAGCTTCTAGAAGGGGGGGGGGTTTCCTTGCCCCCCACTCCTCCTCCTTGGGGCCGCCAGTTTGGCTTGGGGGAGGGGCTAGGGCTGCCCCCACCCCTCTATATATAGAGGGCTGGGGGCGCACCACCCCCCCACACCTTCCCCTCCAACCCTAGCTGCCCTGCTACCCTCCTCTCTCCCTGCCGACTGTTTGTAGGCGAAGCCCTGCTGGAGAAATTCTCCACCATATACACCACGCCGTCGTGTTGTAGATCCAATCCGTCTCTCCACCATACTTGCTGGTCCGAGGAAGGAGGAGACATCGAGGTGCTGCACGTGTGCATCTCACGGAGGCACCGCCACTTGTGGTGCTAGATCGGATCGGATCGCGAGGAGGAGAAGCGAGTACGACTACATCACCCACGTTCCGACGAACGTTCCGCTGTGCGAATCTTCAAGGTTATGAAGATCTAATCCAATCTCTCTCGTTGTTTGCATCTCCTAGATTAGATCTTGGCTTTCCCTCTGTTCGCATCCATAGAAAATTTTGATTTACTATGCCGCGAAACCCTTCAGTGGTATCAGAGCTAGATCTATGCGTAGATGTGTTTCACGAGTAGAACGCAACATGGTTGTTGCGGGCGTTGATGTTTTCTGTTGCAAGCCTCTTGTTTGTGTTCTTCTTATGACGCGGGATAGTGAGATTGAAGCGGTCCAGGCCAACCTTACGCGACGTCGTTCGCGAGACCGGCTCCGCACTTGACGTGTGGCTTGTTCCACACATGCGGCTGGTGGATGTCAGTTTCTCTCACTATAGTTGTCATGGGATTAACACCGGAGTTTGGCAACCATAATATCACCGTTGTGGCTTTCCGTAGGTAAGAATCGTTCTTAGCATCTACTCCCATAAGCCACGTAAAACATGCAACAACAAAGTAGAGGCGTCTAACTTATTTTTGCAGGGAGTGTTTTTCTGTGATATGGTATGGCCCAAGATGTGATGTGTATAATGTATGCGATGATCATGTTTTGTAATGTTTCACGACTTGCATGTCAATGAGTACACAACTGGCAGGAGCCATATGGTTGTCTTTATAATTGTGTATGACCTGCGAGTCAACTTCTTATACACCATGTAATAGCTTTACTTTATCGCTAAGTAGTTAGCAATAGTTGTAGTTGCTATTCGTGGTGGAGGCAATCATGGTGGAGTGATGGAGATCATGCCGACACGCACAATATGGAGATCATTGCGCGAAGATTGGCTATACCATGTCACATAAAGTTATATGCATGTGATGTTTATCCTTTTATGTACCTTATTATGCTTAGACCGCGACGGTAGCATTATAAGATGATTCCTCACTTAAATATCAAGATAAAAACCGTGTTCTCCCCAAGTATGCACCGTTGTGAAAGTTCGTCGTGTCCAAGCATCACGTGATGATCGGGTGCTATAGACTCTACGCTCACATACAACGGGTGCAAGCCAGTTTTGCACACGCGGAAATACTTGGGTCTAACTTGACGAGCCTAGCATGTACAGACATGGACTTGGAACACATGAACCGAAAGGTTAAGCATGAGTCATATGAATGATATGATCGACACTTCGTTGTCCACCATTGAAACCACATCTCTTCTCGCGAAGATCGGATTAGGTGTGGTGAATTTGGATCGTGTTCACTAAACAACTTGAGGGATGTTGAATTTAGTGGGAGTTCATCTAGTAATTTGATTAAAAGTTGAACTAGTTATCATGAACATAGTCTAATTTGTACTTGCAAATATTGTAGATCACATGGCTAAGTCCAACTTCAACTTCAACGTTTTTGCTGAGAAAGAAAAGCTTAAGAACAATGGGTCTAACTTCACCAATTGGTTCTGCAATCTAAGAATCATTCTCTCTGGCGGTCAAAAGGACTATGTCCTTGGGAAAGCGTTAGGTGACCCCCCCTGCTGCAACTGCGCCGGCTGATGAGAAAGCTGTCTATCAGTCGCGCAAAGATGATTATGGTGTGATTAAGAGCACCATGTTGTTTGCTATGGAACCGGAACTTCAAAATCGTTTTGAAGACTATCCCGGGCCCTTTGAGATTCTCGAAGAGCTGAAAACCATGTTTCAGACTCAGGCCCGTTCTGAGAGATGAGATCTCTGAGAAGTTCTTTAACTGCAAGATGGAGAAAGGGAGTTCTGTTAGTGAGCACGCCATTAAGATGATGGGCTACACTCAACGCCTTGAGCAACTGGAATGCACGATTCCAGAGGAGCTCAAGATTGACAGGGTTCTGCAATCACTCCCTCCCAGCTACAAAAGTTTTGTAGTGACTCACAATCAAATTGGTTCCACTGATACGATCACCGAGCTCTTCGCAAAGCTGAAGGCCGCGGAAGTGGACATCAAAAAGGATAATCATGTGTTGATGGTCAACAAGCCCACCTTTAAGAAAGGTAAGGGAGCAAAGAAGCCCTTCAAGAAGGGCGGCGGCAAGCGCACTGCCCCTGCTGAGAAGAAGCTCAAGTCTGGTCCTAAGCCGGACACTGAGTGCTTCTATTGCAAGGACAAGGGTCACTGGAAGCGCAACTATCCGAAGTACTTAGCGGACAAGAAGGCTGGCACCATCAAAGGTATATTTGATATACATGTTATTGATGTTTTCCTTACTAGTCCTCGTTGTAGTGCCTGGGTATTTGATACTGGTTCGGTTGCTAATATTTGTAACTCGAAACAGGAGCTACGGAATAGACGGCGGCTTGCGAGGGATGAGGTGACGATGCGCGTTGGCAACGGATCAAGAGTTGATGTGATGGCCGTCGACACGCTCTCCTTAGTTTTACCTTCGGGATTAGTTTTAAACCTTAATAAATGTTATTATGTGCCTGCATTGAGCATGAACATTATTTCTGGATCGTGTTTATTGCAAGACGGTTATTCATTTAAATCGAAGAATAATGGTTGTTCTATTTATATGAGTAACATCTTTTATGGCCATGCACCTCTTGTGAATGGTTTATTTCTTCTAAATCTCGAAAGGGATGAAACACACATCCATAACATTGAGGCTAAGAGATGCAAAGTAGATAGTGATAATACTACTTATTTGTGGCACTGTCGTCTAGGTCATATTGGTGCAAAGCGCATGAAGAAACTCCATTCTGATGGACTTTTGGAGTCTCTTGATTTTGAATCATTTGACACATGCGAACCATGCCTCATGGGCAAGATGATCAAAACCCCGTTCTCCGGTATGATGGAGCGAGCAACGGACTTGTTGGAAATCATACATACCGATGTATGCGGACCGATGAGTGTTTCGACGCGTGGTGGATATCGCTATTTTCTCACTTTTACCGATGACTTAAGTAGGTATGGGTACATCTATTTAATGAAACATAAATCTGAAACGTTTGAAAAGTTCAAGGAATTTCAGAATGAAGTGGAGAACCATCGTAACAGAAAGATTAGGTTTCTACGATCCGATCGTGGAGGTGAATATTTGAGTTACGATTTTCTCACGCATCTTAAAGCAAGCGGAATCGTTTCGCAACTCACGCCACCCGGAACACCACAGCGCAATGGTGTATCTGAACGCCGGAACCGAACCCTATTAGATATGGTCCGATCGATCGATGATGTCCTCTACCCTAGATCCTTTTGCTGTCCGCGCCCCTCGGAGGGTTAAAAAACCGCCCGCGCCGCAGCCCCCCTGAAACCCTAAGTCATTCCCACACCAGCCCACCCCGCGACCCCCCTGTCCCTCTCTATGGCGGCGGCTGGCCGCTTGGTCCGAGGCGAGGCGGCGCCGCCCGGCACCGCCGACAGCCCCCTCCCTCTCCCAGCGTGCTGGCCCCTCCCTCGAGCTCCCCACCTGCTCCACCCTCTCTCTGGCGGCGCGCACCCGAGCGGACGAGGCGAGGAGGCCGCCCTGCCGACGACGGCGCCGGCCGGCGAGCCCCTCCCTCTCACTCTCTCACGCGCAAGCCCCCTTTCCCTAGCCTTCTGTCCACCTTCCCCCACCCCTCAAGCGACGAGGGAGAGAGGAGAGATGGTGACGAGCGGCGGAGCCGCGGCCCCCCTCTGCCCCCCTTGGCGAGGGTGCGTCCACCCGAGGGTGGGCGCACGCCTGTCAAGCGGCGCAGTGGCAGTGCCACCTTGCCGGCGCACGACGGCGACCGGTGATGCTTGGGGTTTTGTTTTGCTTTTTCTCTGAGATTTTCGGGGCTTTTCTTTGTGGGATCTGGGAGGTTTGGGGGTTTTCTTCTCTGTTTTTCTTGATTCGGGGTGGGATATGGGGACAAACTAGGGTTAGGGTTCATCTCTGTTCGGGATATGGGGATTCTTTTAGGGTTTCTTTTCTTTCTCTTTGCCCCAGAGGGGTTGCCCTTCTTCCCTATGCCTCGGCTTGCCGATGCACATAGGGATCGAGGGGGACGGCGCGGCCATAGGGAAAGGCGCACTGTTAGATCTAGGATCTTTATTCTTCTTTTGCTTTTCTACCGAAGGGAACTAGATCTAGGCTAGAACGACTCGCTCTGATACCATTGATAGAATAGCTTTGGATCTCCTAGTCTAGGTACTCACGGTAGTGACTGTATTACACGAGCTATTGCATCTGAGAGGGAGAGAGAGAGGAAAAGAGAGGTGAAAACCACCTGCGCCCTGGCTCGACAAGCATGAGCCAGAGGGGATGCCGGAGCTGGAGCCGCCGTCGTTGGCCATGGGGAATAGGGGCGAGAGTGTGGCGGCGGTGGTGCTTCCCGTCGGCGCAGCGCTAAGCCTAGATCGGTAGGGCTTGTAGGTGGGGCGACTAGGGCACGACTAACCTCATGAGGCGTGCTGCCGCCCCCCCACCTCTTTATATAGCGCTAGCGACAGGGGCCCACCCAGCAGATGAGGTTGGGGCGCCCCCGATCAGGGCGCGGATAGGGGCGTGCTGGGCCGTTGGGCCCAGTCACGTTTGAGATCTATCTAACACATCTCTGGTAGATATCGTATATTCATCAGTCCATAAAAATTTGGCCGATATGTGTTATCAGTGCCAAATAATGGTCTTTTTAGCTACCACAAACGGACAGATACCGCAAATTGTTTTGCGGTTTCCCGCATCGAGGCACATTCATCCGCACATATTCGATATGGAGGGCCATTTTCCCCAATGCTTCCACGCGCAGAAACCCCGCTGACGCATGCCAATGCAGATTCCGAACACCTCCATCAAATCGTCGCCTCCCACCCACCCTTCCTAGCCATGGTCGGCCAATAGTGCCGAAATTTGGTCGGTCGAGGCGGCGCGGGGGGGGGGGGGGGGGGGGGGGGCTCTGGCGCCAGAACTCCCGCGCCGCCGCCGAGCGAGGGGGAGGTGCGCCGACGTCGGTCCGAGCAGGCGTGGGCGCGGCGCCCTCGCGGGCTCCCACGTGACCTCCCTGCATGGGTCGGGTTCAGGTTTGCACCCGTCGCGCACGATGCTTAGGCGGGAGGCTCCCCGGGCTACCGCGAGCGCTGGCCCGCGCCTCCGTGCGCCATTGCCGGTAGTGCGTGCGCCGCCTCCCGTTCCCGCGCCAGCTCCTGTGCCGACTTGGTAGGGCCACATCTCCGACGAGGATAGCGAGAAGGAGGAGTCTGACTCCGGCTCGGGGGAGGACGTCTGGGTCCGCGAGGCGAAGTTCAACTCGCTCGGGACCCTCGTCTCCAACGTTTGGGAGCGCGTGAAGCGCCGCCGCGACGAGCGTCAGCACGAGCTCCCTCGCCGCTCCGCACACGAGCACCAGGCCCGATTGGGCTTCTTCGTCGTCGACTACTCTGACGATAGCACCAACTCCGATGACGACGCGGTAGACACTCCGGTGAGTAGATATCGCTGGCAGATGCTAGGGTTAGACTGGATGTAGGGCACGACATCCAATTTTTTATTGTAAATATATTGATCGAGATGATCACCCTTTCTCCCCTGCGCGTATGTATGATCTGGCGTCAACGTGATAATTTTTAAAAATGTAGTTTCAGTTTAGTATATCTATTTCGCGGCGGAAAATTTCATGCCACAAACGTGATTTGAAGTTTACCGCAAACCATGTTTATGGTATCAGCTAGAGATGTCCTTATACTCTAATTAAACAATCAATTTACTATGCTAAGTGTTGAAGAACAATGTAAGATTACTTCGGGCCTTAAGAAGGGCGACCAAATACGTTGGCCCATGGATGTGAGCCAGAATGTATGCATGTACGTATTTACAGCCGTAGATGCATTTGGGGTAGTAGGCATTATATTGCACACCTTCCCTCCTATCGACCGGTGACGAAAATTCTTTCAAATATCTCAGGAGAAACTGTAATACATCCAGGTATTTGGAGTTATGAAGGTTTGGCAAGTGTAAAACTTCACCATAACACGACGTCAAGTTGCCCCCGACTACGAGTGCCTACTTTTGTAACGCTTTCAGCAAAGAAGACGGTATAGCCTGTCCTAGCCAGTACGAAGATGTGAAGATGATCAAAAAACCAAAGCTAGCGCTCGTGCTCCCAAAAGGAATAGAAACAAGAAAAGGGCTAAAAGACATCGAAAGTGTTGCTTCCGAGTTCTGCTCTCCCTACTTGTGCAATACTAATAATCACAACGCGAACCACACAGAGTTCCCCAATATGATTAAGAAAAAACATTAACAAAAGAAACTCTCTAGTAGCAAATCTTGTTCCGATCTCCCTGTCCGCTCGATCGTCAGATTTGGACGTGTAAATAAAATCTCTATTCCCAGACGCCTCCTCGAGCTGTGTTTTGTTAAGCGCCCAGTGGGGAGCGTGAGCACACGCACGGTGACAGGGACTAGTGATGATGGACTTTGGTGGTAGAATTAGTAGATACTCGTAACAGCAGACGTGACGGGCGCAAAAAATATATGCGACAGCACCACGGATTAAAAGGATTTTAAGGATGGGAATAATAAGTGGGCTTGGAGAGGGACATGGATTGGCGAACCGATCGGACCAACCCCTGTCGCGCTCGACATCGCGTCCCGTTGGCGATTATTAAAAATTCGCGTCCCGTTGCTCTCCGACGGAGCCTCAACGCCGTCGTCGGTCCACGTCCGTTCGCACGAAAACGACCCGACGCAACTGCAAATGTCTTGCGATATTGGCCTGGCTGGAGCGTATGGATCAGTTGTTACACAGTGCGTCGTCGTGTCGAGATCAGACGATATTTAAGAGATGATATAGTGTTACGTATAAAATATATGTGAAGTGTTATTAGGAGCATTAGGGACTGTCCAAGTGGACCTGCCAATGTATGCGTCACCTCCTGCGATTACTGTTCGAAATATATCAGCACGATAAAGATACAGGAGGAGCACCAGGGTATGGGCGTTTGTGTTCCTGGAATAGATGTGTGCTACGGTGTGTTTTAATCTTTCAGAAGATAAATGAGCAATGGATGTATTGGAAAAGGATGAGTGAGCGCAAACAATTATTGAGGATTCAGATTGTACATATAATTTCGGCAGCTTGTGGCCACCTGACTGGCAAGCACTATGTATCTGGATGTTGCTTTATCTATAAAGCGGGGCGAGAGCCTGATTCGAGAGAAAGACATATAATTTCGGCTAGTCCATTTAGCCGTTGGTCTGTGCAAGAAGATAATTTTGGCCGTGATAAAATACTCCACCAGCAAGTCGATGGGTTCTGTTACGAGTCATGTCATATGTGTTTACATCACTTTAAATACTATGATCTTTGCCGTACTTAATCAAAACATTAACCTGCAGAGGTAATGGTCTCACCATACGGGCAACTCTCATTCCTAATTGGTTCACAGCCTAGCCGTAGCCAATGGCCACTCTCGAAGATTAAGCTGCAACTTTTATCATCTGGTACGACGTCCAATTGATACACACGAACATCTCACAGCACCGTCTTCAACTTTTTAATTACGACATACTTGATACTCCTGCAGCCATGAAAACTCTCATAGCACCGAGCACTCAAGACCAGACCACGTCATATTTCAAAACTATACTCGCGTCTGTAGATTAGCAGAGGAAAGCACTACGCAAATACATTTTGAACTGCTCAAACGTCGGTCGGCGGCTCTAACGACATGCTCCTACGAAGATGCACCGTTATCCGTACTCCCTCCGGTTTATCCGTTTATATATTTAGATTAGACAAGATGTATTCATATTTAGGCAAAGTTAAGCCCATTAGTATAAATCGGAGAGAATACTAAAAATCTGGGCTGGCTTGGAAAAATAAACATGTGAATGTCTGGATGTTGGTAATTTCTGCGTACGCTATGAGAAGGTTTTGTATGAAAAATGAGATTTTGAATTTAAAATGGGTTTCATGTAGCTCAACAACTAAAGAAACTTGTCGAGAGAATGGAGTGGGCACAGGCAATGTGGGATGATAAAGTTAACGATACTCAGTGAGAAGAAGAAGAGCATGAAGAAGACATGCAAGAAGAAGAAGAAGAAGGCTGCATTTTTCTTTTCATCGCCACCAGACTGTAGTGATAAACGCAGTTTCATCCCTTTGTAGGATGAATCGATGAAAACTGTCATTCGCAATAGCTAGGCCAGAGTATATTTGTTAGGTCTAGTAGTATTTTTGTGGATGAACAGTGATAAATGCTACTTCATTACTCGTTGTGTTATATATGGAGGTGTTCTATGGTAAGATCATGAGCAACAAATAAAAGGTGACCACAATGTTGTCTGCATACAACCAAACACATTGGTGTTGTATCGAAACAGCAATAATTACCGCTTGTATGTAGACAACCAATCACAAAATATACTTGGGGTCTAAGTATACAACGCAGCCAACCAAACGAAATGATAACACTAGTCGAAGGCTGTTTCCGTGGAGACATGCCCTCCAGGACCTAGTCAGGACGGAACCTAAAATAGGTGCTACCTACCAAACACGTCCCATGTAAATGTTGGATGCCTAATTTATGCGTGTGCTATGAAAAGGTTTTGTATTTAGAATGAGATTTCGAGTTTAAAATGAGTTTCATGTAGCTCGATACCTGCAGGAACTTTTGGTTAACTATACTTTTTTTTTTCGAGATCTTGGTTAACTATACTTTTGGTTAACTATATTGATATAATCAATATTGTTTTTTTTTTTTTTTTGCAATTGTAGCATCTCTTCTCTGGTGTCGGCACGAAGAGCGCCGGACGCCGGGAACCCATGCGGCGCAAACAAAGACGCCCCGACAAGCACTCAGCTTTCCAACGTGGCTTAATGTATTCCTCAAACGCCAACTACGTACTGAAGCTTAGATTAAGCATCCCGAGAGAGAGAATCAGGGAGTCGCTCCCCTAATTATACCAACTACGAACATCTCACAGCACCGTCTTCAACTTTTTATATCGACATACTCCTGCAGCCATGAAAACTCTCGTAGCAGCGAGCACTCAAGACCAGATCATAGTATTTCAAAGCTTCACTCGGGTCTGGATATTGGCAGAGGAAAGCACAAGTGAGACCCCTCATGGGATCATACATCGCGCATGTGAAAGATGCGATCTTTGAATGATTAGTATAGTCAGAATTCTTTTTCCTCTGGATTGGAGTAATCATCAAGTCAATAGCTGTGCTATTTCCTGATGTACAATCAATAGATAAAGAATTTATTAAGGAAGGGTTAAAGGAAAAACTCATTAATGAAATGAATAGATCGGATGGACAAATTTCAAATAGATTTGCCAAGGATCTGCCGATGCCAGTCACAAGCATATTTGGATGCCAGTACTATATACGCGCACGTACGATTTCTTCCTGGTGATGTGCGCGATTCCTCTCGTACAGAATAGGGGCCTCATCTGCTAACCTCGATCTCCCCGGAATACCAATGTCATAATGTTGACAAACACATGCAGTCATGAAGTGAAATAGGAGGGATATGCTTGCTAACCATCTGACTTGATTGTCATTGGAGCGAATAAACACATCCTGGTAAAAAGGAAATGATTTAGAAACTTCGGTGGCTCTGACGACATGGTCCTACGACGCAGCGTTACCCGTACTAGAAACCTGGAATGGCTTGGAAAAATATAAACAGCATCTGAATGTGAATGTCTGGATGCCGGTAGTTTCTGCGTGCGCTGTGAGAAGGTTTAGTATGAAAAATGAGAATTTCGAGTTTAAAATGAGTTTCATGTAGCTCGACAACTATAGGAACTTTTAGTTAGCTATATTGATATAATCAATATTTGTTTCCAAGAATGACAGTCGATCAATAAGCATTGCAGCATCTCTTTATCTCGTGTCGGCATGAAGAGCGCCGGACGCCGGGAACCAAAGCGGCGGGAAACAAAGACGCCCGGACAAGCACTCAGCTTTCCAATGTATTCCTCTAACACCAACTACCGATGCTTAGATTAAGCATCCCGAGAGAGAGAATCAGGGAGTCGCTCCTCTAATTATACCCTAATCCCTGATAATTGCAGGTCTGTTAGCAGCAGCCAATAGTATAATAGACAAGCAACGTGAGGCACTCAGCCTGATTCCTCCTCTGCCACAGTGGCACGCTATGCCTGCATAGGACCAGAGTTCTTAAATCGTCAGTACAGATAACAGCGATCGGACTTCTGCTAAAACAATTGATAGCACTAACCACTAATCAAGTAGTAGGGCGGTGCGGGTCTGACGCGTGGTTTGGGACTGGATCATTGGAGGGACCGGTCGCAAAGTCACTGATCTTGAAAAGAAGTGTGCTCTAATCGAGCGCAAGCTTGCACAGTGCTTTTTCTGTATATTCAACTGGTGCTGCGATGAGATCTTCTCACCTCCCTCGTGCTTAGCCTCTTTGTTTACAGCGAGGATCTCGAATGCAAGTTGGTGCTTATCATTCTCTCAGAAAAAATGTGCTGATCGGTCGACCAGACAGGTTCAATTCAAATGCCGGCTGGCAGGCTGGATTGATTAGCACAAAGCCTTGGAGCTGGCAGTGCGGCTCCTTTTAAATGACAGCGTGTATATTACGACTTATGAACTTATAAGGTAACACTACCTAATAAGTAGGTTGGAAAAAGAATGATCTGAATAAAAGTACGTACGTGACAGGAGGTTATAATAACTTAATTTCATGTGTTTCATGATTAAAATGTACCAATAGGGAGTTTCCCTCAAGTCAAAGTCAGACCCCAGCGGTGCGAAAAAGTCAACGACATATGCAAAACAACAAGGCGAGATGGTGGAAGACTAGGTTGGTTTGGAGGCAAAGGTAAGTCTCATCTCCCCTTATCAATCAACCTCCTTCTACTCCCCTCGGCATCTGCTTGCTGCCTTTGTCGCGTGACGGCCACGTCCAGCCTGTCAAAGGGTGGGAGAGCTCCTACGGTCTCCTATGTGCGAGGCGGGCTGTCACCGGGGCGGCGAATGTGGAACACGGTGGTGGCGGAGGTCTTGCACGATGGTGCGTTGACTGGCAGCGAGGGTTCCATCGCCGCACGATTCGGCCAGATCTGGTGAAAGATCGACCTTATTCTGTCGTCTTCTTCCTTGATGCTAGCCTGACCGGTGAGGTTCGGAGTGGCGTATCCAAAAGGGTACCGGCGGGTGGCGTGGGGGCTACTAGCTCGGCATGAATAAAGGTGCCGGTCCAACGGTTCCAACTCGCGCCAAGATGATGACCTGTCAGATGCTTGTCCCATCGATCCAACTGCCGTAACTGTTACGGAAGCCTCCGCCGACGAATTCCACTGCGAGATTCATGCTTGGACATTGTTGGATCGGGTGGGATTCGATTGTGCACACCCATGTTTTTATTTTATCATTTGGTTTCAGAGGGAGCGTTGTGAAGCTCTGCTGGTTGTTACCATCATAAGGCACGCTTTCTTGTTCCATGGTGCAGTCAGCTGGTGGAGAATGTCATGGAAGTCGGGGTGTAAGGACTAGCAATGGTGATTCGAGTCTTTGCGGCGACGAGGAATTGTCTTGGTGATTCGTGAATTGGGTCAATGGTATTATAAGTAGGGTCCATGAGAAGTTCAAAGTCTTACATTTCGAGATAAAACTCCAAAGTTTGGCTTTTATTGGTTTTGGTTGGTAATGGCCTTGTTGAAGAAATTGTTCTGTGAACGAGAACTTCCTCCAGCGTGAAAACCTAAGATATATGATTGGGCGGAAGACGCTTGTGCAATATTATCTTCTTGGAGGCATCACTTTTGGCGAAGCTTTACTTCAGGCGTTATCTTGGTAGTGTTAGTACTGCTGCTACACGAAATAGATCACTGTAGCGAAACTTTTTATTTATTGTAATTATTATTTTTTGGATGTGTGCATATGTCAGTTTGTTAGTGCAATGCGTTGTTGCAGAGGCTGACTGTAACTGATATCTTCGGAATATTAAGGTATTTTTTTTGTCATTTTTATCAATCAACCTCCTCTCGTTGGAACATAGCAAAAAATCCTCACCTTTTTGTTCTGGCATTGGCGGCGGCACCGACTTGTCCCCTTCGTCTCCAACACCTGATCAGAGTGTCTTATTGACATAGGTATGCCCTACGAGTATCTACTATTGGCCTATCTGGTTTGGCCCAGCAGGACACCCATGTAACGATCCGCTGCTAACAGTGAAGCCCATGACAATTCGGGTGAGGCCAAGCCAATGAAGGATTTGATTCCTTGGCGGATACGGCACTACTAGATAGAAACTTTAGGGTTTCTCCCTCAAACTTGTAACTAACTCGGACGTATTCTAAGACCTAATAACCTTCCCATATAAAGGCCACGAGAGAGAGACGAGGAGGGTAATCAATCTCTGGCACATACACCGCCAGATTCAATCAGCGTACCATTGCCATCTTGGTGACCTTGCAAACGTTCGGTTCCTAAATCAATCAAGAGAAGACAAGTAGGCGTAGGGTTTTCCCTTCAGGGGTCTGAACATGGGTAAACCTTGTGTCCCTATGTGTTTGTCTGTTAGCCGGCGAAGTCTCCAGCGCGCCGCTCTTCCTCTAAACCCAAGTTCATCAAGTATGGGCATTACCATAATCACCCCACGTCACTTATCTAGCATAAGCATGGGCTATTCTCCTTCTCGGATCCCGCTTCCTCTCTATTGCTCCATGTGCTAGAGGAAACCACCCTCTTCTCACCTACTCTATGTTCCCACCGTGAGTGGAAAACTTGTAGGGTTGATTTATCCAGTACTCATGATAAAATGAATCCATTAGTCGACCAGATGACCTTATCCATTGGGCAGCAACACCCATCACTGTGATTCTGGCATGGATAATGATGATTCACAAGAGAGAGCTATTAGGCGCGATGCCTATCCTAGAGTCACATTTGATTCTATGTGTTGTCCTATATCTTGAGAGAATGGAAAATCTAAACTACATCTATAACTCAAATAATGTAGTGTCTATCCAAATGCTACAGATGTGACGAGCTCCATTTTTTGAACTTGTCAAAAGATTTAGAGAGAAAACATGAGATTAAGGGAGGCTCGTACACTCTTCTCTAGTGACAATTTACATACGGTATTATGTATGAAACATGGGTAAGTGGGTATCACCCTATCCATACCCAACTTAGAACGGGTAACGGTGTTTTCATCCATACACTATCCAAATTACATGGTGTGAGTTTGGATGTGGTTTAGGGCATTTTTGAGATTAAGGATTTTTCAGGTGTTATGTTTTGCTATCCTCTATTCTATACATCCAATGTTATCAAATTTATGTGTTTTTTCCTATTCTTCTGTTTTGTAATCATGTGATCTAAAGAAGGCATTACCCGATTGCACTTCACTCATGCCCTTCTTTCTTCTTTCGATTTTGGTTCCCTACTGTTTCCATCGCAGGTCTTTTTCTTCCAGTAACATAAACGCTTGTCTCGGCAACGAGTGCCTAATTGTATGTGGACGCGCAAGTGGTGGCTAATTATGGTTGCAATGAACGCGCGATCCTGGGTTGCTTATGAGAGGCTGGGGCCTTTGGGACACCTTTGGAACCATCTACCGAAACACTAGTTGTAGCATGTCCTTAGGTAACTGAATCGTTTTTCCTACCCAAGTAACCAACAGGAGAAGGACTAAAATCATAGGAGATGTGTTCAAGAGGAGTATGCATAAAACTACCACAATTGGACCTAGGTATACAAGGCGGTACCTATTTGACTAATGTTTTTAAAAAACTACCAAGTATGAAGTAGAGCGTTACAAATAGCACTACTAGTCGTTTGACACAACTCTAATTGCAAATTTGACAAGTAGGGCCGTTTGTATGGGCTGAGTTGGCTGACACGTGGAGGAGGAGCTGAGGTCGATATGGGGCCTACCTATCAGTTCCTCCTCTTCTTTCTCTTTCTCCGCTCCGTCTCTCGTGTCCCCATTCCGACGACACCCTCCTCTTCCTCTCCCCAAAGCCCACTCTAGTGCCGCCCCGTCCTTCCACGCGGACAAGCTCCCATCACCATCCTCCAACTCGGAGGCCGAGAGACAAGATTGAATCAGGTTGTCATCTCTCCCGTGCGTACCATGCATGCATCGAACGAAGAAGACTAGCAGGATGAGAGAGAGAGAGGGGCTGACAGGTAGTCCCTATGTGCACCTCATCCTTGTGACCATTTTTGTAGCCATGCCAACACTAACCACTAGGGTCTACATGTCAAGAGGGCTGTCAAAATTCGACTCAAGCTTGGTAGTTTTTTTTTTTGAAAAAATAAACAAAATAGGTACCACCTTATAAACCCACACCCAATTATGGTAGTTTTATGTAATTTACTTGTTCAGGAGGTTATCATGCACAACTCCAAATTATTCATCCGTTGTAATCCAGTCATTCGGATGCTATGCTTCTTACCTTTTTTATGAAGACAATAAATCAATGCCAAGATGATATCAATTACACTTGGCCTCTGTAATAACAAAATATCAAGAACATCAAGAATGCAAATGGCTAAAAAATAATATTTTTAAAAAAGACCGCACGAAGTAATCAGAAACTTGCAGCAACATGAACAAACCGCCACTAATGTGCGACACCTAAACTCCTAAATTCTCCAAACTGACACCTTTATGACTGAAAAAGCGCACAAACGTCATCATCGTCTGTCTAACCACCAGGTTTCACTCTAGAGAAGGTCCAATCTCAAGGCAATGCCTTCAAAAATAAAAACCAACGAGAAAATCGCCATTGACGAGACGATAACTCTGTAAAATAAACGGGCAACTCGAAGCGAGCATGCAAGATGGTACCTCCAGAGAATAACCTTCTTCCAACATGAGCGTCTTCATTCCCCACGTCAACACCTTTGTAATCCGGACCAGGACCATGAAGATGTCGATGACGATGTAGCTAAAGTATCCAAATAATGCATTTTTTAGTCACGAGGTCACCGAAGCTCGAAGCCTCCTATGACGTCAGCAACATCCAAACCCACATCAGAGGCACTCAACATGGATGTTCAGCAGGAGGTGGCGTCCTTCAGGCGCACGATCCGGTCTTGTGGCGTCAAACCATTGAAGGTGTCGTCATCAGACCATAGGCAGGTCCGCCAACACAACATAACCTAGCCGCATGCCGGGATCCAACTGCGAGATCCAACCACGAAGCCTAGCTGGTCAACCATGAAGAGGACGTGATGTTGATGCAGATTAGGGTTAAAAGCCACGGCAAGAGGAGCCAAGGAAATATCCCAGCGGCACCACCTCATACATGAATTCCTCATGGCTCGTTCCAATATTCTTGCATATGCACACATTAGAGTATCTTCACTCGTTGGTCGAACCCAAGCCGAATCCGGACCAAACTTTGGCTGGACTGCGCAAGTTTTTGGCCTGGGTACGGCCAGTTTCCCACTCGCGTACCCAGACCGAGTTTCCGGGTTGCCCGTTTCCGCTCAAATTCGGCTCAAGTTCGTCTAAATTTTGGCATAGTTCGTCATATGATGAATACAGACCAAAGTTCGGCGAAATTTTAAACAGAGTACGGCGTAAATGTAAACATAATTCGGCCTGCAATAAAAGTACAACATATTTCGGCCAAGTTCGGTTAGTTCATGCTCAGCATCTACGTCGTGTTGCCCCTACGTATCCATAGGTGCTCGACAAGATCATCCTGCAACTGTTGATGCATCGTCGGATCTTGGATCTCCTAACGCATTGCGATGAATGCTGCCCATGTTGGAGGCACCTGATGATCAGGCTCGGCAAGAGGACCCTGTTTGTAGTATGGCTCGTCCTCCTCGAGCAAACTCATTGGATCCTTCCTCTCATCCTGAATGATCATGTTGTGCAAGGTAACACAACATTTCATCACTTTCCACATCTGATCTTTCGACCAGGTCATAGCAGGGAACCGGACAACTTCAAACCTCTGCTGGAGCACACCAAATACCCGCTCCACGTCCTTCCTACAAGCTTCCTGTTCCTTGGCAAAGTGAGAATGCTTGGGGAGCATTGGGCTTGAGATAGTCTTCACAAATGTTGGCCATCTTGGATAGATGCGATCTGCTAGATAGTATCCCCTGTTGTAGTGGTGTCCACAGATCTCAAATTCCACAGGGGGAGCATGACCCTCAACAAGCTTGGAAAAGACAGTTAAAGAGTTGAGGACGTTGATGTCGTTGTTCGATCCTGCCATGCCAACGAAGGAGTGTCAGATCCAAAGATCATGTGTAGCAACTGCCTCAAGTATCACAGTGCATCCTCCTTTGTGGACTTTGTACATTCCTTGCCATTCAAATGGACAGTTCTTTCACTCCCAATGCATGCAATCTATGCTTCCAAGCATACCAGAAAATCCTCTACTTTCATTGACTGCGAAGATCCGAGCAGTGTCTTCAGCAGTGGGTGATCTCAAGTACTCTTCCCCGAACACTGCAATCACTGCTCTGCAGAACCTGTACAAGCAATCAAGGGCGGTGGACTCGGCGATGCGGTGATAGTCATCGGCAGCATCAGCCGGCGCTCCATATGCAAGCAACCTCATTGCCACGGTGCACTTCTGAAGCGAGGAAAACCCAACCAAGCCGGTGCAGTCCTTCTTGCAAAGGAAATATGGGTCGAACTCCCGGATGGCATGCACGATCTTGAGGAAGAGCTTCCGGCTCATCCTGAAACGGCAGCGAAACACGTCCTCTCCATGGAGTGGCTGGTCGGCGAAGTAGTCGGCGTACAACATGCAATAGCCCTCAATCCTCTGTCTCATCTTGCAGTTCATGCGACCTGGTGCCGAACCACCGCGCTTCGGCTTCGCCATCTGCATGTACAACTGGGCGAGCGATGCGAGGATCTGCAAGTGCTCTTCACTTTCGGCGACCTCGGCGCTCTCCTCCTCCAGGAGTACGACGAGCAACTCCTCGTCGTCGGAATCCATGGTGAGTATCTCGCCCTCGTCAGAGTCACTGGATAGTACCTCGTCGCCTCGGAGTCCATGGCCGAATCCGGCCAAATATCGAACACCTGGCGGGCATGGTGGTGGGCGCATGGAGCGAAGCAGAGCTACGGCGAGGCTAGGTCGGCGAAAGCGGCAGCGTATAAGGCGTGGAGGTGGGCGGCAACAACGGCGAGCGTAGCTAGAGGCGTGGGCATGTCTCGGCGCGGGGGAGCTCCGCCGGCGAAGTCATGGCGATAGAGCTCTTCGCGACAGTCTAGGCGAGTGAAGTGAGTGGGAATGAGACTGTCTCGCCGACAGAGCTGGCCCACGCCCTTTTTTGCAGCGTCCGGCGTCCCCAGGGCGTACCCGGGAACCTGGGTTCGGCCTGGGTAGGCCGGACCAAAACACGTCAAAATCCGGACGAGGTTGCTGGATACACGATTGGGCCGATTTTCGGCGTCCGAGAATTTCAGCTTCCGAATCAGCCTCCTGGGTAGCCGAGTGAAAATGCTCTTAGCTAGAACCACAACCAACACGACGAGATTATCTGGAGGCAACAATAAACAATTGGCGAACAGAGAGGAGCTGGTGATCCGTGTGTGGTTTTGACTAGACTGTAGAACGCACGCACGCACGGACGCGCTCGGTGCCGCCGGTGCCCAGCTCCTGTGTGACGGCGACGCCACAATGACCGGCCGACCCGTCCCAGTGCGTTTCCACATCATTAGAAGCTCAAAAAGGAGCATCTCCAACCGCATCCACGACGGAGGCGCGCTACCTCCTTTGACTTGTCTTCCACTAGCGGGGGGCAGCGGCAGCATCAAGCAGGCCATGTGTCGTAACAGCTCGAACTGAATCTACACGGGACCACGGCCCTTTTCACGCATCCATCCCCCTCGCACGAGCGGGTCGGTCAGAGCATAGATAGGTGAGAGAGAGAGCAGTCGCCCAAGTGCCAAGTTGCGGCGCCGGCGCCGCCGCCGCCGCCGCACGCGCATCCCGACCGGACGGCTGAAACCGCCGGGCAAGAAAGATCACGCACGAGGAGGTCGGCAGCCCGCTGCGTGCGTGCGTGCGGGGTGCTCGGTGGATCTCTGGTAGGTGCAGAACTGCGTCGTGACCACGGCCGGGGTCCATCCAGCTCCAGCGTGAGAATGGGGCAGGGTTGTACACGCGCTGGGGAATGAATAGAGCGTGTGTCTGCGTGCGTGCGTGACCACCCTATCACGACCGATACTCTCGCCGGCCGGCCGGCCGGAAGGACGGAACGGACGATTCCCTGGTGATCTTTTTCTCTGGCGGCTCCAGAGCTGCTTTTAGTTAAACCCCACTACTAGTGGACACTGCAATCTGCGTCGCCCGTGCGGTCCAAAGGTCCTCGCCTGTAATAACTTGACGCTGCATCGAGTGTGTAAAGTTTCACTCACTCATTTTGTCTGTCAAACTAATGGTCAAAATTGGATCTTACAACTAACCATGTAAGTAGGCTCTAGAATTAGCAAAAAAGAAAAAAATTGACCGTGTCCTAAATTTTTTTTCAAGTTCCACATGATTTGAGGCGGGTATGCTTAATTACCTGCTAGCAATGATAACACCTCACATTTTTCACGAGGTGCCACCAAGAGTACTTAATAATTGGGAGTGGCTAGATCTCAGGCGCATGAGAACTTTTATATCTAAGTTGCTGATCTCATCCTAATATTTATGCTAATCCTCAGTTGCAACCTAGTTACAACTCATAAGATTTGTATTATTTCTCAATAGTAACCTAGTTGTAACTTATTAAATTCTCAGTTACACCCGAGTTACAACTCATGTGTAACTTTCATTTTACACGAATCATGAGATAAATCGAATGGTGAAAGAGATGTCCAATAACTAGCAAATCTGTTAAAAATGTCGCCAATAAGCTCTCTTGGTCGGGCTTGACGCACATGTTGCATTATTCACACATATACCAAGCTTAATTAAATCAGGGTGTCCGCCACGCGGCCCGTTCCATATTCATAAACTCGACCAGCACTTGGTCCACTGCTTGCCGCCACCACCTGACCCTTTCGCTCTCTTTTACCGTGACAAATTCTACCACGAGCCACTCTGCGTGTACGTGTAGCGTAGTTGTTACCAGCTCCGGTTTACTGGTACGTACTAGTCACGTACGCGAGCGATGTTGCAGATCACGGACGGAGGACCATCCCGTGCGATCTGTGATGGAGATCGACAAACCTCGCATTCCCTGGCGCTGCTACTGCTGCTGCAGCTGCGTGGCTTTCTGCTGCTAGATCTAAACTGGCTTATGTTTTGTGTCGCCCACGCACCTTTCCCTGCGCCAGCATGTGGCGTTTGTTCCCCTTTTCATGCGTGTCCCTCTGCTGGACCCCCGGTCCATCGGACCACTGCATGCATGGCTAGCTGCAACCCTTTTTATTCGGCCAACTCGTGTGCGTGTGTAGTATAGTATAATTCACGGACTGAAATTGAAACGCAGAATTTAACTTAGGATTTTTTTGGCGACTGACAATTATTTTGGGAAATTCATCTGTAATCCAACGGTGAAATCCTCGACGGCGGATTACATATAGGTGCACAGGTATATATATGTTCGTGCGCACGACTAGATGGTTAAACTAGGAGTATAGTAGCTCGATTACCAGTCTTCTCGTGCTGTTAATAATTATTACCAGTTGGAATGTTTCATATGCCTTTCCTGTCAAGAAGAAAGTTGATGTGAGCTAGTGATGACTCGCTCGGATTTGACTCGGAGTGCGGACCAACCAATCGGAGCCTAGAACAAACAGGAGACGCACGCACCAGCTTTCTTTTCGTCAAAGCAGACGGTGTGAAGTTACAGTAGTGACTTTGTGATCGAGCTGAACCTCTCACCATCTCCACAGCTTCGGTTCTCTCTAGCGTTCAACTACCTAGCTAGCTAGGAAAGCTAGCATAGATTTGCCGTACGTGCCACATAGTTTCCCTTTAGATGTGCCTTAATTAAACCCCACGTACCTTTTCGTTTGCCTCACTTGACTGGAACGGCCTCAGATAATAATCGATCAAAGGACCATGCATATCTTCTCCGCAATTTTCAAGTTACAACATACGCCTCCTCCGCATAAACGAACACTTTAAACTAGTACAGTACTACCACTCTCCACTATCTCCTCCACATGCACGCTTGATTAGTTAGGAGTAGGACCCGAGAAGCTTTACGCCTTCCGTCCTTTTTTTCAGAGCAAGAGGTATGCCTCCTTAGAGCATGTACACCGTTTAGACAGTGTCTAACAAAAAATACTTGCCAACACAACACTGGGCTAGCAGAGCAAAAATGGATGCACTGGTTTAGCCACCTTGATAGGACCCACAAGCCCTCACATTCCTGGCATTTCTGTTAGTGTACTATGATGCTGATGAGGCTGACTGTGGGCCTTTTTTGGCTTTTGTTTTCTTAGACACTGGGACTAGTACTAGACACATGTCTAAGGATTTGTATGCTAGACTCAGGTACTCCACCGGTTAGACTCGAGCTTAGAAACGAAAAGATTTCCTTAGCCACCACTATTTTCATACGCTGTGATTGCTCTTGCTTTCCGACGTTCAGTGTAAAATGCCCTGAAGCGATGGCCCGCCGACCGATCGATCAGAGTACGCCGGCGGGCGGCGAGAGCTGGCCGCCTGGCGGGCACATGGAACTGTCCACCACCACCGTCCCG
This sequence comes from Avena sativa, assembly GCA_916181665.1. Lineage (NCBI taxonomy): Eukaryota > Viridiplantae > Streptophyta > Magnoliopsida > Poales > Poaceae > Avena > Avena sativa. Next base: position 297,362,936 of record OV702296.1, read on the forward strand.
GCCAGGCTCGATCGCGGTCGCCACAGCCCACAGGTCACGCTCTGACTCACCTCCACACCTCCCAGCAACAACCCTACACGCTCCCTCGCGCAACCCTGAATAAAAAGGAACTAGATCGGCTAAATTATCGTCGTAGGACGGCCCTCAGATTCGGCTACACATTATCCTGCTGTGCTAGCTAGCTTGGTGGGCGACTCGTACCGCATGTCGACATGTCTAGCTAGCTAGACCGGATCGATCAGCTTGCTATTCCTCTGCTCAGCCTCGCTCGTGTCTATACCCGTGCCGCGCGGCGGTCCGTCTGGGCGGGCTCCCTCCATGCATCATCATACTGCTGTAGACTTCTCATCCTCCCGATAGTGCAAGCAGTCAAGCACGCACCATGTTTGCTTTTCGCAACAAACCTCATCAAGTTTTCTCCGGTCGTCTCGCCGCGCCGGGTCTGGGTGCAGGCCATCCATCCGTCCGTCCATAAAAGCTGACGCGACGTCACCACGGTTGGGTCGCTATACTACTAGAATGCTAGCTAGCTATGTGCACGCGCAACCAGCACTAACACGATCCGACCGGACAGGACACCACTTGCTATGCTCTGATTCCAGTATCAAAACAGAGAGGGCTTTGCTTGGCTCGCGGCTGTGGGCTGTGCTACGTGCGTAGCGCAACGACACCGATCGAGGGGAGAGAAAGTTTCGCCGTGCACTATCGTTCAGGATCGAGATTCCATGTGACTCGATCAACTGGCGCGTGTTTTATCTACTGATTGAGCCACTAAATTGCTACGATCAATCACAAAAACATTTTGTTGAGCTCCTGAGCCTCGGATGGAACACTAGCGAGGGCGACCAAGTACTGAACCAGACTGTATTAATGATGTATTTACGGTTCGCAACAAAAAAAATGATGTATTCACACCCGTACACGAACAAGTGCGTACTGCTTTTGTAACGTCTATTCACCTTTCATCAAAGACGGTACACACGTAGACTGGCCTAGCCTGTAGTACTGCGCGCGTACAGAGTCTGGCAGAGGATGTTAAAAAGCAAAAGCACTGCAGCTCCACGGAGGAATAGAAACACCAAAGAGGAAAAAAAAGCGTCGCGTCTGATGTGTTCTGCTCCGCCCAAATAAGTGTACACGTAGCTTCTGCCTAAATCAAAGATAATCAAATTTGACTAACTTTATATAGAAATATAGTAACATATATTACATCAAATTGATATATTATGAAACTAGATTTAAAAATAAATCTAATGGCTATAATTTAGTGTCATAAATGTTGTTATTTTGTGCTAAAAAATTAGTCAAACATGATAAAATTTGACTTAGAACAAGGCTAGAAGTACACTTATTTGCCGACGGAGAGAGTAGGCACCGGTGCACACCACGAAACACACACACACACAGCCAGCTCCTCCTCGTTTTTCTTAAGTACGTATCAACATTACTGAAAACGAAATTTCGAATAGAAAAATCTCTCCCTCTTCTGTACTAATCTGCCTGTCCGCTCAGCAGATATTCAGATCTGGCCTATGTGTAAAATCGATTGCCAGGACGCCTCAAAATCATCAAGTGGCCTAATTATTAAAACGAACAGAAGGCCGAAACTAATCGGGACACACACGCTTTGACAGGGACTAGTGATGATGGACTTTGATGGGAGGATTAGCAGATCAGAGAGCCGGGTGTCAAGCTCGCCGAGCAGCAGACGTCGTAATGGGCGCGAAGATATGCGACGGAACCACTGGTTTAAGATGTTTAATCACTATCTTAAGGCTCGTGATTTCTGCCCATACAGGAACCTGGCCTAGCCTGGCTTGGACTTGGGAGCTCAGACATGGACCGGCGAACCGACCGGACCTGCAGCCCCGTCGCGCTCGCCGTTGCGTCCTGGGGAGAGAAGTTTTAGATCCGCCGTCCCGTAGCTCTCCGATCGACGACGCCGTCCGTTGGCGCGAAAACGATCCGACGCAACTGCAATTTCCTCGCCATCTTTTGGACTGGGGAGTGTGGATCAGCTCGGAAAGAATGCCGTAATGTCAAGATCACATGATGATAATTAAGAATGCCTAGGCGTTATTAGGAGCGTTCGGGACCGTCCAAGTGGACCTGCGAAAGGGACGGGTCACCTCGGGTTACTATTTAGGATCATAGATCAGCATGAAAGAACGATATCAGGCGTGTAGAAGAAGGGTGTGGGCGTTTTGTGCCGCTCGAATGGATTTGTAATGGAAACGGACGAATGGTTCCGAATTCATAAAAAACATGGCATAATACCATCTGGTCTACGGTTAGTTTTGTTTCTTTGTAGTACTATGCACAGGGAAGAAATTAGTTTACTGTCACGAAAGAACTTGTAATGGGTTAGATCCGCCAGAAAGTACACCGTTTCTGATGCGAGTGTTAGAGCATCTCCACTCGTTGGGCGTACCCAGGCTTAAAACCGGACCATTTTTGGGCCGGACGGAACTAGTTTTCGGCCTGGGTACGCCCAGTCCCGTACGCAGGTCACGTTTCCAAGTTCGACTAAATTAACTTAAACTCGGCGAAATATGGGCGAATATAGGCGGAATTTCATTAAAGTAGGCGAGGGGTACATAGTACATCGGTTTTAACTAGGAAAGGACGCCGCCGTGGTCGACGCCGGACGCCGCAACTACAGGCCGAGGCGGGGTTTGTTGCCGGCCTCGATGTGCGCCATGACTCCGGCGAGAGTTCGCCCTGGAACGCTCCACCAGCGGCGGCGGTAAGCCATATTGTTACGCGGCGGCGGCGAGCCCGGCGAGCTCCTCAAGGCGCTTGCCGGCGAAAAACTGCCTCCAGAAGACCAGGTTGTCCTGATCCTTGGCGAGTGCCAGGCCTTGCATGGCGGCGATAGCGGCATGGATCTCTCCGGCGAGTTCTGGGTCTTCCATGGCGGCGATAGCCGCCTGGATCTCTCCGGCGAGGTCCTGCCCGTCCGGCACCGGCGAAACGGGGATCCCGCCGGCACTGATTTTCCAGCCTAGGGGGAGACGTGTGTCCGGCGGGGCCGTATAGCGTGCCTCGCGGAGCAGCCGGGCTTCCCACGGCGACAACATGCGTCGGCCGGCCATGGCTTCTCGGCGGAGTTGAGGAAGAAAGGTGCGGGCGTCCGAAGTTCGCCGGAGTTGTGGTGGTGTGAGGGGCTGTGAAGAGAGACGGCGAGATGTACGTCTTTTATAGGCCGGAAGAATGGCGGGAGGGGTGTAGCGACAAGAGCGGAAAAAGTGGAAACGGTGGGAAGTTAGTGACCACCGGTCCGTCGCGGGAGCCGAGGCGGCGATGGTGGCGCCATAAATCGGCGACGCGTGGCCGGCGCGACGGACAGTTATTGCCTGGCGGTCGCCGCGTGGTTTCGAGGATGACGACGACTTGGCTTCCGTCAATGACTCGGCGGGTCCACGCGCCGCTTCGAATTTTTTTCGCCGATTTCGCCGAGTCCGGCGTCCCCAGGGTGTATCCGGAAACCTGGGTTTGACCTGGGTAGTCCGGACAAAAATGACCCAAATCCGGCCAAAAACAGGTCCTTGGTTAAGCGACTGGGCCAGTTTTTGGCGTCAGGACCAAAATTCGACGTCCGGATCAGCGTCGTGGGTAGGCGAGTGGAGGTGCTCTTATGTCCACAAGACCACACCACCCTGGAAGTGTGATACTATGTGTACCTTTGCAGTTCTTCACTACAGTATCTTTATTGGTTGCCCTAGAGTAATGGTTATGGTCGTGGCAACTCTCTTTATTCATCGCTTCATATAATAGCTAGTGCCGCAAAGAAAAACAGAGAGTGAGGTGCATAAAGATGACTTTTCTCTAAGAAAATCTGTGCACGTACATGTCACAAAAGGTTGCGCTTTTGTAGAGTTTCTTCTTATTTGATGCAGCACGACTCGTGGGCTCACTTCTCATACCAGTGAGCTAAACGGGACACCTGAACCAAATTCCTATTTGAAAACTTTGCTAGCGCCTGAACACTGCCAGAGAAAAAAAAAACTGTGCATTACATTTTGAACTGCTCAAACGTCCGGTAACCTGACTGCCGGCGTGACCCAAAAAAAACGGATTTGCTAGTTCTTAGACGCCTGAGCACTTCTTAAGTCTTAGTCGTCTCCTTCACCGTTTGATTTACCTCGTAATTCGTGCTATACATAAGTTGCAACATAAGCACAAATATTACGATAACATCAGCGAGTTAGACATAACTAATTTTTAGACGCATAAGATCTAGACACTCCAAAAAAAAAAAACGCGCATCGCTATCCGCGATGGAATAAAAAGAGGAGGTGAATGTCTCGGAGCCGGTAAATTTCACGGCAAGTGCTGGACAGCGAGGGCCGAGGCGGGGCAGGCGTTCCACGTGACGGTATATATCGGGCCGGGTGACGCAATGCGCCTTCGCAGTAACCTGCGCCGTATGCAGTTGGTATTTATCAAATGCCGGTTCCGATCCGTGCATGCACCTAGTGACCTAGATCGATGCGGAGACGGGATCAGATCACAGACACGTTAGGGATTCCCAGAAGATCACCACCGATTCAATAATCCTAGCAGCAGCTCTGCCTCTGCCTGCATTGTCCTTCGTTCGTCTGCTCGATTTTTTTTTGTAGGAGGTGCAGAATTTGTTTCTCGGCTAGTACTAATAATGTTTGTCTATTTTTATTTGTTTATTAAGCAAGAATCCACAGTAGGCCTCACAGAGAATGTGCTAGTAATCTTTTTCGAAAGGGAAGGTGAGGGGAAATTGGATTGCTGGTGAGGGTTTATCAGCTCGATTGTTTAGGCGAAGCATGCACATTTCCCTTGCCATGATTCTTCTTGGTTAGCATGTGAATCCTGGCACCAGAAATAGCTCCGGGAAAAGGTGTTTGCACCCTGTGAATGGTGACCACTGGCCACGGGGCCCCCTGCAGGCCAGGAACCCATGCGATGCAGACACAGGCGCCCCGACCGACAAGCACTCGCCTTTCCAAGCCGCGGGGCTCGTTTAGACTACTCCAACTAATGTGGCTTGGGTTAATCATCCCAAGGTAGAGAGGGAATCAGGGAATCGTTCCCCTAACTATACCTGGTCCTGATTACTGCGGGAGTGTCAGCGGCAGCATGAACAGCAGCTGTACTAATAGACAAGCAGCTGGAATTGATTCCTCCTCTGCCACGCATAGGAACGGGGTTCCTGCTTAGTTTTACTAGCACTGCTAAGATAAGATAATAGCGGTCGAGCACTGCTAAGAAAGATGCTAATCGCTGAGGGCGGCGCGGGCGTGACACGTAGGTTGGGAACGGATCGTTGTGGGAGCCACTTGCAAGTCACTGATCTACTTATATGATTCTATCTACTCCATATAGTAATAAGCAGAGAGTATTAAAAAAATAAGAGAAACGATGTTCTAATGGAGCAATTGCACAATGAGTATTTTTCTTCCGGTATTCAAGTGGCGTTGCGTTTGCGGACTTGCTACTGTACTACCTCCCTCGTGCAGCAACACCTGCCATTAGCCTCTTTGTTTACTTTCAGGATGGCCTCGATCATGCAAGTAGCGGCCGATCGATCGACGCGGCACGGCGGCAGGTTCAAATGCCGGCCGGAATGATTAGCACAAAGCCTCGGAGCTGGCACCCCGGCTCGTTTTAAATGGTGGTGTGTAGGAACTTAAGATAATGAGGTGGAGATTCGAAAAAAAAAAAGATAATGGGGCGAGGGCAGAGATGATGTTCTCACATGTTCTCTATTAGCAAAACAAACGATGTAAGTAGTACTCCATCTCTTTCAAAATATGAGATGTTTTAGGTTTGTAAAAAAAATATCAAAACTATTTTAAGTGTGTAGGTTCACATGCTAAGGCCCAGTTTTTTTAGCGGCTTCTCTGAGAAGCTGTCATACCGCCAGCTTCATAAGAAGCCGGTTCAAAAATGTTACGGAAATTGCCACGACAGATGTTACGATGGACAGCGAGTAGTAAGATGAAGGGCAATGACGGTCAGCCATCTGCGGTGCGAGATGAGGGCGAGGACACAAAGGTTTTACCCAGGTTCGGCCTTCCGGAAGGTAAAGACCTACTCCTGCTAGATTGTATTATCGAGTGGTTACAATGGTGGCGAGCTCGGCGGCTAGATAGCAAGTCGATGAGATATATGATGAAACGTGAGTACAGAGAGTTTTTTTTAGAAGGGCTGACAAGCTTTATTGATCAGTGATAATGTTTACAGGAACTGTTATATCGTAAGGAATAGTAAGCCAGATATATCAACCTGCTAATAGATAAAACATTCTTGGCTAAGTTCGTGAGTACAGAGAGTACCCTAGGGAGGTTTATATAGGGGTACCTCGCTAGGGTTTACAGATATACAACCGGGTCAGTTAAGGACTTGTAGGAGTTGACCTAATCCGACTAGGCCTATCTACGCTTCTGGGCCTCCAGCTTTTAGTCGGCGGGTCCCTTCTTGAGTCGTGATCCAATCGCAATTTTGTAGGCCCACTCGCTAGGAGCTTGATATAGTAGGAAACATCCTGCCGGACATACCCTATTCGGCATATCCACATAAAAAAAATTACCAGGTTTTCAAAGTGGTTAAGACTAAATTAATTTGGAAGCCTCACAATTTTTTTGAACCGGCTTTTCCAGGTAGCTGAGGGTAGAGCAGATTCTTGGAGAAGCCACCAAAAGAACTGAGGCTAAAAGTAGTTTAGATATATTTGCTTCACAAAACTAAAACATCTTATATTTTAAAACAGTGGGAGTACTATGTAGTAGTAGTAGAATTGTAGATGCAGTCACTAAAAAAAGAATTGTAGATGTTATGCCTGATTTTTCATGACTCATGATTTTTAGTATACTGTGATTATGTAGTATGATAAACGAAAAAAACATGACCAAGTGAATCTATCCACCGTGTGCAAATAGGGTAGGACCTAGCGCATTAAAACAAGCTACTGCAAAGGTAGAGAATCAGATTCTCTTAGTCTATCTTGAAAAAAAAAGTTACCCTTAGGCTCTTTCAGACACTGATTGTTTTTTTTCTGGAGTAAGAAGTTGCGCACGAATACCACAAGTTTCATCAGTACATCGTTTAGAAATAGTGATTAACTACATATCACCTAACATTCGAAACCAAACATATCATAGAACTCATAAACTAGAATGAACACCTTCCAAGAAGCACTCTAGGAGTTACAAGGTTGCTACAACAAAACATATGAGAGCATCTCTAAGTACAACCTTCTAAAGGAAGAAGAGCTTAGGCTCAAGTAAGAACTTGAGCTAGGCAGGGATGTTAACGAGTTAGCAAGGCAAAATCTAAGAGTTCAAACATCTACTCCAACATCAAGCTTAAGTGATGTTTCCTCGTCAAGCTCTAGTGGTGGCACTCATCTTCAATAAGTTCCAAGTGCCCATTCAAGTGGCTCAAGAGCTTAAGAATTAGAAGATGCAATAGGCCTCACCTGTATTGTTCATCATATTTTTCACTTTTTTGGTGAATGGTGTCAAAAGGGGTAGAAATCCGTTGGGAGTTACAAGCTTGCATGTTACCGTTGTAAGTTATATGGCTTGTAAAATCCATTCTTTTGTGTGTGGTGCTACTTTATGCAAATATTTTGGTTTTATTCTTTCAATCATAGGTCATGCAATCTCTTGGTTCACCACACTTAACTTGAACTTATATGTTTGATTTATGTATAATGTATATATTGCACAACCCCTTCTAAATCATGTAAACTGAGCTTTGACATACTTTTTTTATGATCTGCATTTACTGGAGAATTTAATATGCAGAGGTTTAGAGGGGGTGGTCTTTAGATATAAACTAAATTGCACTCTTTCACCATCTTATGTGAGCTATAATTGTATTGTGAGAAACCTCCCGATTGACGTGTTCGTTGAAGAAAAGACGATTTCACTTTGGCGTAGCCTTTAATGAAGTTAATTTCGAGAATGACTACACTAGGATTTTTGCGATGCATCTCATGCAATACAATCACCCTGTCCATGATGTTCCTACCTTGCATAAAACCCGCTAGAGTGGCCGAATGACATGATATCCCATTTTAACCCGTTAGTCAGTACTTTTATAAATGAACCGAAAATAACATATAGGTAAATATTATTGTATATGACATGCAATGGAACAATTTCACTAAAATTAACGTAAAATAATTCTGCATGAATTTTATTAAATAACCTTTCTACACTTCCTAAGAAGTTTAATAAAATCCAGCCAAAAACCCTATGAGGCCTAAGAATCTTATTGTGTTCCAAGGAGAAACCTACCAATTGCACCTCCTTTCTGCAGAAACATGATATGAATAAGGCATTTTCCACTTTAGAGACTTGACGCATCTCTTCCCTCCAAGATTCGTCCAAGGATTAATGTATTTTTGATGGACGCAATGTCTTTTATGTGACATTCATCTCCTCATTAGAGTCTGGAACCATGTTTTGTCCGTGAGACTCATCTAAGGACTAATGTGATGTTTAACAAATGCATTGTTTCTATGGTGTTGGTGTTCATCGTATTTTATTGCTATATTATTTCTCAAGAGCTTAAGAAATATAAGATGCAACAGACCTCACTTGTATTGTTCATCGTATTTTCACTTTTTTTGTTTTGAAGGGGGAGAAATATTTGGGCGAGGGTGAAGAAAAAAATGGGTGTTTTAAACTTTGGGAGTTACTGATGGAAATAAGAGCAATTTACCATGTAATTTCATCTATAAAAATAGTAGATAAGTAATGACTAATAATATAGCAATAAACATAATCATGCAATCTAATAGATAGAATGTAAAAAAGAAAATCTAAACAGATTGCCACACATAGTATTTGAGGCATACTTTGCAATAGTAGGAATATGATATGAACAAGGTGAATCCAGAATGCGTATGGTGTAGAAGAGGAACCGCTCACGTTGATGTTGGTGTTGCCAGTCATATTTTCGAACAGTTGATCGACGTCGGGGAAGAAGTGATCGTCTGGAAAATTAGGGCATTCGTGATGAAGCCAATAGTCGCATGGCAGTGCTCCCCCAAAACCTTATCATCTCTCCCATACAAAATCGCAAGAGTGCATGTTGTAGTGTACAAGTCATTGGCATAACACTTACGAAAGTCCTCTTCCGCATATTACACCCTTCAGAGTGGTACAACATAACGGTTATGGATCCAACTAATTTTTTATTCCTTATTCATAACACAAGAACAATACGAGCTTCTAGATCCTCCTCGAGCAGTGAAGATTCATCTATACCAATAAATTTAAAAGCGCTAGCTTGAGGAACAATGGAAACTATAAGCTAAGTACCATTGGATCGTTACAACTTTACTGGAGTTTGTCTACGTTGCTCTGCCCGGCTATACTATCCGTGCGAAACTACTCTTCAAATTCTACGCTTTCCTCCTCATTTCCAAATTTTCTTTCGTAGTTTAGGCCTTCCATTCCTACTGAAAGGTCGGGTTCTTCATAACAAACCTCTTCTTCCATGATGTCTTCTATAGTGGATATATATCTAAATTTTATTTCGTAGTATACGTCGCCCATTTCGGGCTGGTTCAAAACCGACCCTTTTCCTGCTACATTCTTTTGCCTTTTTCGCCCGTTTCTTTTTAGGCAAAATCCCGTAGGGATTTTGCCTAACTTTTAAGATGTCTTTTATAAATCTTTATTTTAATATTATTTTATAATACTCGAAAACCCTTTTATAAATCATATTTAAATAACTATTTCTCCGAAAACCCTTTTCTGGTCATTTTCATTATTCTTTCTCCGAACGACTTCAGATCGCCCTAGAACTTTTCTGGTTTCTCCCTTCTCACTTCTTCAGTGATTCAAACTACCCATTAATAATCTTCAAGCTTGGTCAAACCCTTAAGAGTGCTACCCAACAATTCGTGAATACAAAAGACATGGCCAAAACTCCTCTATGGCCAATGATCAACATCGGGATCTGGACATCCTCTCCTTGTTGACCACCTGTATACTCAACGATATTTGTCGTTGAACCGTTAAACATTGTGTATTATTCCCTTTGTCTGTACGATAATACATTGTCCAAGGTTTGATCAAGTGACATCACTATGTTAGTGTTCAATCTAGTTTCCGACAATACCTTCTTTACTCGTTCCGATAAGTAATATACATGTGATCAATACATTGTCCAAGGTTGATCAAGTGACATCCCTATGTTAGTGTTCAATCTAGTTACCGACAATACCTTCTTTACTTGTTCTGATAAGTAATATACCCGTGACATAGTCACATGTTGTGCAGCTTATGGATGTAACTTATCCGAGTGGGATCAGAGTATCTTCCGCCACGCGGATGGACAAATCCTGCTCTTGACTCAGTCTCCTCAACACGTTCCTCTGGATATCTAACATCACCTTTATAATCACCACATCAATAAGTGACTTGTGTGTTGTTAGAGTATCCTCGGGTAACATTGATTTGATCTGGTCTCATAGTCTAAGAAAAGAGTCACTATGTTTCCTAAACATCATAACCCAAACTTCGTGACATGATCTTGATACGATGCTATAGATAGGGTATGTTCATCATCTTATTCCCGACCTCATTGTCAATTAGGGGCTGAGGCACCTTCATAATCAGGAAACCTTTGATCATCAGTTGACCGATGAACCAGTGACTAGAGTTTCACCAGGAACTATTGTTTGTTTGTTTGTTTGTATATCACACATGTATTGATGTTTCCTATCAATACAGTTATAGCATGATACAAAACTTAATAATAAACTTTACGAAATATGCCATCTAATATTTGACTCTAGGACATATTCCCTTTGGTCTCCCACTTGCACTAGGATGTTCGGAAACATGTCTACAGATCTCTCTCCAGATGTTGTGGACAATCCCAACTGATCGTTCAATGATTCACTAATCATTTCTGAACTTGTTCTTTCAAATAAGAACATGGATCAACTTATGTTAAGTGTTCATCATGATTTCATTTTAGAATCCTATGTCACAACATAGTGAATGTCCGAACATCCTATTCTTTAAATCATGGACTTTTATACTTAATGATCTTTCCTAAACCCCTTGTTGAATTATTTAAGGACTCTTCTTAAATCAATTCATATTCTGAACTATTTAGAATTTGTTAGGAATTCATTCCAACATAATTACATAGGACATATCTCAATCTCCTAGATTTCAATGTCGTATGCTCTATAAATCATCATTTATTCATTGATTGGCATGCTGGTCTTTTATTCATAATATGACACTCACACATATGAATCTTATTAAGCTCCCACTCAAAATATGTTGGCTACATATGTGAGCTTAAACTTAATAATACTCCCTCACAAATATGTCATTCACATATTAATTCAGGAAAACTCCCTAGCTCCCACTCAGCTTTATGCATTTTGCATATACATTCTCGACATTTCGAACAATTTGAAATCCCTTTATCAAGTATCAATTCGTGACCTTACTCCTTCTACAAGATTCTAAAATTCATTAGACATTCAACACTCTGAATTAAATTCATTCAAATTCACTCAAGACCCTTCTTCATGAATTGCGCTTTGTCTTTCTAAGACTCCCACATATTTCGTGTAACCTTGCGGTGCTTTAGAAATATCAAGAAACTTCTTACTTGTCAAGATTCAGTAACAGTTTTACTTTCTAATCTCAAGTGAAGTTTTAATTTCAGGATTTTTTGTAACCTTAGTTTACCATCATCTTCCTTGTTGTTCGTAGGTATGTCTTGTTCCAGTAACACGACAATAGAAAAAAGGGAGAAACGGGCAGCAGCTGGGTGGGCCAGCTTCCCACCCGCGCCTAGCCCAGCCGGCCAGAGCACCGACGGCAAACAGCGCCCTAGGCGGCAGCCAGCGGCGGAGGGGGGGGGGACGTTGTAGGGTTTCGTAGCATGGAAAACAAAAAAATTCTACCGCATGAACACACAATCAAGATCTAATCTATGATCAAGCCAAGATCTATCTACTAGATTGTAGCAACGAGTCGATAGAATACTAACTCTCGAAGATCCAAAGCGGTTAACGAGAGCAGATTCTCGTGGGTGATGTAGTCGTACACTGGCCGATCTCAAGATCGTCTAGACGATCCTTCCGGCACTGCGTTTCGGCAGCGCTTCCGCAGTCGGTCACACGTTCGATACTCGATGAAGACCTTCGTCTCCCTTGTTCCAGCAGGCAGCGAAGGTTGTAGCACTCTCCTCGTGATTCCAGTAGCACGACGGCGTGGTGTCAGAAGTAGAGGGAAGATCCCGCAGGGCTTCGCCTAAGCCGGAGCGAGTATGGTGGAGTAAGAGAGGGCCTTGGCGATCTACGGATTAGAGGCACCAAAGGGGGTGGGGCTTGGCCGGCGGTTAGGGTTTAGAGAAAACCTAACTGGCGACTTGAGGATCCCTAGGAGGCGGCAGCACTTGGAGAGGTGTAGGCGCCTTGCTAGGGTTTGGAGTTGTAGGGAGAGGGGGCGCCCTACCCCTCCTTATATAGGTGGGAGGGGGCCAGTTGGGAGGAGGGAGTCCTCCTCCAACTCCTCCTCCTTGGACGACGGGTGGAGGGAGGGGACTTCCTTCCCAAGTAGGTTTCCTACTCTCCCTCCACCAAGCAAACTTCATATTTGACTTTTTCAAATTGGCGTTTGACTTTCAAACTTGGATTTGATTTCTCTCTCCATATTGCCCAGCCAAGTGACCTAGTACATGATGCAATCATTCTACATTGTCATGACACATCCATGTACCCTTCCCCTCCGGAGTGCCAGACCTTCCAGACCCTTCTAGAACATTCCCGGTGAAAACACCAAAATCATTTCCGAACTCCGAAACAAGACTTTCCTTTGAATCTTATTCTCCGGACCATTCCGGATCTCCTCGTGATATCCCGGGTCCATCCGAGACTCCGAACAACATTCGATCTCTTACTCATCATTCCATATCTACTAAACAACATCGAATCCTTAAGTGTGTCTCCCTATGGTTCGTGAATTATGCGGAGATGACCGAGACACCTCTCCGATCAATAGCCAATAGAGGAATCTGGAAATTCATATGGCTCTCACATATTTCTACGATTACTTTGCGATCGAATGAACCATTTACATACGATACCAATTTCCCTTTGTCTCATGATAGTTTACTTATCCGAGGTTTTGATCGTCGGTATCTCTGCATACCTAGTTCAACCTCGTTACTGATAAGTACTCTTTTCTCGTTCCCGTGATATATGATCCCTTGTGAGCCAGTCACATGCTTGCAAGCTAATTAGATGACATTCCACCGAGAGGGCCCATAGTATATCCATCCTTCATATGGATGGACAAATCCCACTCTTGATCCATGTGCCTCAACCCATACTTTTCGAACACTCAATGCCACCTTTATAGCCACCCAGTTACGGTGTGGTGTTTGATGTCATCAAAGCATCCTTCCGGTGATGGTGATTAACATGATCTCATGGTCGAAGGAATTAGGTTACTATGTATCAGAAAGCTTATAGCAAATGAACTATATTAAATGACTTGATCTTTATGCTACGCTTAACTATAGGAGTATGTCCATCACATCATTCTCCTAATGATATGACCCTGTTGTTAATAACATCTCTATGTTCATGATCAGGAAACCATGATCATATATTAACCAACAAGCTAGTTTAACAAGAGGCTTTACTAGGGACTCTTTTATGTTTACAAATCACACAAGTATTAATGTTTCCGGTTAATACAATTATAGCATGGTATGTAAACATTTATCATAAGTATGAAGATATGATAATAACCACTTTATTATTGCCTCTTGGGCATATCTCCAACAGTCTCCCACTTGCACTAGAGTCAATAATCTAGTTTCAAACCTTTGTGCATTCAACACCTATGGCTTTCAAGTGTTGTATTTACACGATTGCTAGTGGTCAAATGATCTCCGGATCCAACACTTTCAGGTCCGTGTGTAATTGCATGTCTTTGCATCTCTACGCATCACTCATTCTCTAATGAGATGGCTTTGTACAAATTTGGTCCTTTGGTGAGACCTTTAGTTCCTTGGGGTTAAAACATGTTGATAATATTGTCATACAATATATCTTCATAGTACTATCCCGTTGTGAACTACAGCTAGTTTGATAACAAACTACTTGACACAAATGTCACAATGTCTTAACTTTGGAACTCATCCAAATTCATTATGGAACATACTTTCCATCATATTGTGCCACCCTTAGTGTTGGGGATATGCTATATGGGTATCCCTATAGCATGTCTCTTATCTGGCTAACCCGGGTGGCCCACAGTTGGTAGCGTGGCCTATGGCCTGCTGGGCAGCCCAGATAGATGGATCCAGAAGGGAGGCCCATGTCGGATAAAGGAAGGCTACGGTGGAGTCACCAACGTACCCGGAGCCTTGGAGTGTAAGATACACTAGACTAGTAATAGACGGTATAGGACTCTGTAACCTGTCCGGCTAGGACTTCTCCCTGTAACCCTAGGACCTGGCGACTATATAAGTCGGGCCTATGGGAGCCTTTAGGGCACAATCTCAGACGATAATAGACATACTTCACACAACCTCGCACAGCGAACCAATCCCTGTAACTCGGCGTATTGCCCTTATAGTGATTTATTGCAGGAGTAGGATTTCGCCACTGTCGTGGGATCTAAACCTGGGTAAGCTGTGTTACCTCGTACCCGTCAACCGTCCGCCTTCCCCCACGTCTCTAAACACGCACTGTGAGGACCCCTCCATGGCGTACTCGTCGGCAACACCACGATAGTTGGCGCCCACCGTGGGGCAAGAGGCGCTTCAGGCTCTTCAGCGGGCGAGGACCAAGATTTTCGCGGGAATCGGCGAAACTGTAGCCATCGGTCGCGTTCTCTTCTCCGGCAAGGTTCTGATCGTCCCTCCCGACGAGTTCTGGATCCCGGCGAAGACGAACCCTACGCGGTGTTCGATCGTTCCTATCGGAGACATCCACCTCTTCATCGGCGAAACCGACTCGGGCACTAGTTCCCTGGGAGTCGGAGGAGCATCAAGGCCCGCACGGACCGCCTACGGGCAGGATACGTTTGCGAAGGATCGATGTCGAATCTCTCTTCGGAGTTTGCCGGCAAAGATCGGGAAAATTCAAGGTCCGCACGGACCGCCTACGGGCAGGATACGTTTGCGGAAGGATCGATGTTGGATCTCTCTTCGGAGTTTGCCGGCAAAGATCGCAAAAATTCAAGGCCCGCATGGACCGCCTATGGGCAGGATACGTTCGCGGAAGGATCGATGTCGGATCTGTCTTCGGAGTTTGCTGACAAAGATCGCAAAAACTCAAGGCCCGCACGGACCGCCTATGGGCAGGATACGTTCGCGGAAGGATCGATGTCGGATATGTCTTTAGAGTTTGCCGGCAAAGATCGCAAAAACTCAAGGCACACCCAAACCGCCCCTGTGCAGGATATAAAGGTGGAAGATCACTGCAAATCCGCCGGCTTCGCCCGTGCGTCTAGAAAGCAGAGATCCGAGTTCGTCGGCGTGGTCACCATCTTTGATCTAGCACGCTGTGTTTAGAGAGAAGGCTAAAACCCCCGCGATTACCTAGCCAGGTGGCTCCGTATACGAGCCGATCTGGCCCACTACCCCGATGATAACGCTCTGTATCACTTCGTGGAAGGATTGGACCGTGGCACGCTTCTCCGACATCCTCTAAGACGGCAGCAGGCAATAGGACGCCTTACCCTCGAACAGATGGTGAGCACCGTAAACAACTACGCGGAGGCCGACGCGGAGGCCCAGAAGGCACTCGCACTCATCGACGGAGAACCTTCGATTAAGCCACCGCTACCACCACCTCCGTCCGCCATCGCCGTAGCAGCACCACCGCCTCTAGTCATCGTCGCGGCCATTAGACATCCACCGCCCGTCATCGAGGAAGTACTAGCACCCTCCGACTTTGTCATTGATGCGCTTTATGCTGATTTTAGTGCAGATTTAGAGGAAATATATTTCAGTCTAGAAGAGCTAGACTCCGCTATGTAGGAGATGGAGGAGGAGTACTCGCGCGACGAGCAAATCAACAACGCCGTCACGTCTCGAGGGGTGTTCGTCACCATTGGGACGGCGATGGATGAAGATCAACCCGGACGAGCTCCGCCTACAGCGCTGGACAAGGGGAAGGGGCCACTTATTGCTGCTGACGATGATCGCGCAAAGGTCATGCCTCCTCCGCCTAACCCAGTGCAGCAGCCGCAGGAACTCGGTACCGGCCCGAGCAACAAAAACACCGCAAACTTGCCGCCCCCAGCATCCACGTCTGTAGCAGCCCAAGTTACTCCAGCTGATAGAGTGATGTACGGCAATCTCCTCGTCGAGCCACTGACCGTTGCTCCTATCCGGAACGTGACCCAGCTTGACGAAAAGCGCCAACATCTGCTGGAGGAAGCGCGGGCCATCGCGGAGCAAGGCGCCAAGCTAGATCGAGATCTGGTCAACGCGCAGAGATCTATAGAGAAGGCTAGAGCAATGGAGGCCGAGTACAAGACTTTGCTGCAGCAGCAGAAGGCTAAGAAAGCTCCAGCTCGCGTCATCAACGATCCTGGTGTACGGCGCAACCTAGGATGGGCTCCCTCGAAGCCGGCACAAGCCAAGCCATACATTGACAATGAAGGCAAGCATGTGATGCCCACCCTACTCCTTAACCTCGCCGTCGCCAAGACCCTTCTGTAGCAGGATAGATCGGCCGAGGCAGTGGAACAGGTCTATGACCTAGTGGCCAAGGCGGTGAAGCAGCAGGAAAAAGCCACCTCTCAGAGGCTCGAGTCCGATCCAGCGCTTTGCCGGTCTAGCCAGTACAAACCGCCAAGGGACAGATCTCCTCTTGATGTCGGGTCCTAGACGGGTCCATCAGAACAAAAACGGAGGGACGCACGCAACAGGAAGGATGCCATCCCCATATCCTCCGACCACGGATAAAAGCCCCAACCTCGCCGCCCGTCGCCACCGCCCCGATCTCCCCGACATCGCGACGATTATAAGGTTCACCATCGTACGAATATGACCCCATCAAAGCAATGCGGCATCGTTATCCGCGACAACGCGGAGCAGACCCATCATGATGGAGAGCGTAACCAAGGACACAGGAGCAGGTCGCACCATGACCCTCCGCGTCCGACAAGCAACCATGACAGGCATGAGGAGTCGAAGGAGGGTAACAACAAGAAGGCTAACCCACCACCACCTCCGTCTCCGTCACCACCAAGCAGTCACCATGGCGGAGGAGGCCCGCGTCGTTCACGCAGCCTGTCCCCTGTTGACAAGAAGAAGAACCCGGAGCCATACGATGCACCTTCACGGATCGATAAGATCCACGAGGCCCGGGAAGGACCATACCTAGGACCACGTTGCTTTGGACCTGCAATACGGTCTGCAACTTACCCCAAAGGTTTCCGGATTGACAAGACCATCAAGCCCTATGACGGCACCGCCAAGCCAGCCACATGGTTGTAGGACTACGGCAACGCGGTGGATATTGCTGGTGGCAACTTCAATGTTGCCGTCAAGTACCTCCCGTTAATGTTGGCAGGCACGACCCGTCAATGGATTGACGACTTGCCGGAGAAATCTATCTACAACTGATTGGACATGCAAGAAGCGTTCACCAAGAACTTTGAGGGTACATACAAGCGTCCCTGCACTGTTGGCGATCTACAGCAGTGCGTGCAAGAGAAAGACGAGACATCTCACGCCTACCTCTCTCGCTGGCTGGACATGAAGAATTCCTGCGCAGGAGTGCACGCTCAGACCGCCATGGCCGCCTTCATCGACGGATTAGAAAGAGGCACATTGCTCCGACATAAGCTGAAGCGCTTGCAGGACAATCACCAGCTGGACTTGAACCAGATGATTCAGTTGGCTAGTGAGTTCGCAGCTACCGATGACGAAGCTCGCGGCTCCTTGCCGGCAACAGCCATTCCAACTCAAGCTCGAAGGAACAGCAGTACAAAGCGGAAAACCGCTCTAGAAGAAAAGCAATCTACCGACATGGTCGCTATGACTTTTGCAGGACGAGGCGAAGGCGGACAGCGTGGCCGAGGAAGAGGAGCTGGTCGTGGGCATCAACGAGGAAGTGAAACCATCTCGGCGCCGCTCCGTGTTCCCCAAACCTACAAGGAGTACCGCGATATGCCGTGCCTCGTACACCTCGATGCCAACGGTAAAGCCACCCATACGAATCGACACTGCAAGTTCGTCAATGACCTCAAGGAAGACCCGGAGTCCGGCTACAAGCGAAGTCGGAAGAACAGGCTGCGAGGCAAGGGCAAGGGGAAGAATAAGGAGGAGTCCAAGGATTCAAGTGACATGGACGAAGATGTTGACCCCAAGCACGCCGCCAAGAGCGACGACAAGGGCAAGAACCCCTTTGCGAAAAAGACTCTAGTCTACCACACTTTCCTTGGCACCCCCACCATCCGACAACAGAAGACCTCTCTGAGGATCCTGATGGCCACTCTCCCCCCAGTTCCCTAGTACCTGCGCTGGTCGGAGGTTCCAATAACTTGGGACAGGACGGACCACCCAGACCTTATACCTACGGAGAACCAGTACGCCATGGTCATCAACCCTTTGATTGACGGTGTGGAGTTCACTAAGTGTATGGTGGATAGTGGAAGCAGCATCAATATCATGTACCTGGATACACTGCAGAAGTTGAACTTGACAGAGGCAAACCTAAGGCGGACCAACACCATCTTCCACGGTGTAGTCCCTGGTCGGGAGGCTCGGTCCCTTGGGTGCATTACACTTCAGGTTGCCTTTGGCGACGTTAACAATTACCGCCAAGAGTGCATGACCTTCGAGGTGGTCCCCTTCAAGAGCGTGTACCACGTCATATTCGGCCGCGACATATTCCACATGTTCATGGCCAAGCCATGCTTCGTCTACAACAAAGTTAAGATACCCAGACCAAACGGTGTCATCACCTTATCCGGAAGCTTTACCAAGGCAAGGGACTACGAGATTAATGAAGCAGCCGTTGCAGAAGCTGTCCTAAACAGTGAAGAATTCAAGGAGATCCAGAGCAAGGTCGATGACTCAGAGATGCCCGCGTCGAAGAAGCAGGTCTCCGACTCCGCTCCTGCGTTCAAGGCCGCCATCGAGACCAAGTCGGTGGAACTTGTGTAGGCGATGCCTCCAACACCGTCGCCATTGGGACGAACCTGGATCCCAAATAGGAAAGCGCACTCGTCGAGTTCCTCCATGAGAATAGGGACATATTTGCCTGGCAACCTGCCGACATGAAAGGTGTACCTAGGGAACTTGCCGAGCACAGCTTAAACATTGATCCAAAATGCAAACCAGTGAAACAACCTCTACGACGCTTCGGAGATGAGAAGAGACGCGCCATTGGCAAAGAGATAGCTAGGTTACTTAAAGCTGGGTTTATGTGAGAAGTCCTTCACACCCAATGGGTGGCCAATCATGTACTTGTCCCCAAAAAGGGAACTAATGAATTAAGAATGTGCGTTGATTACACCGGCTTGAACAAAGCATGTCCCAAAGATCCATTTGCTTTGCCACGCATTGACCAAGTCATTGACTCGACGGCTGGCTCGGAGCTCTTGTGGTTCCTCGATGCATACTCAGGATACCACCAGATCAAGATGAGGAACTCGGACCAATTGGCCACTTCGTTCACTACACCATACAACAGTTTTGTTATGTTATGATGCCCTTTGGGCTGAAAAACGCAGGTGCTATGTACCGGCAGACAATGCAACGATGCCTCCATGACCAAATTGGTCGGAACGTTCACGCCTACGTGGACGATATCGCGGTGATGTCGAAAAAATCAAACGACTTAATCTCCGACTTAAAAGAAACCTTTGATAATCTCCGGAAATACAACATGATGCTTAACCCTAAAAAGTGTGTCTTCGATAGGGATGGCAATGGGCCCCGAAACCCGATAACCAGGTGGGTACCCGCCTTAAATGGGGCGGGTCTGGTAAAAAATTTGACCCGCCAAATTATACGGGGCGGGTATGGAGGAGCCGGACCCGTACCCGCAGATCTGCAGAAGCGCCACTGGCCCAACATATTGTCTAGATTTATACTAATAGCCTCAACGACCGGCCCACCAACAGGCCCACCATCAGCCAGACAACAGACTCCCAGCCTAGTAGCCCACTATCACGTCTAGGGCATTCTCGCGAATCGATGTCGCCTCCCACGATCCTGCAGGCGCGCTTTGCGCCGCCATCGCCACACGCCTCTGTGTCGCGCCCGCATCGCGCCTCCGCGCCGCCCCTGTCCTGTCACCTCGCGTTGCCCGCCTCGCGTCTCCGCGCCGCCCCTGCACCGACGCCTCGCGTCTCCATGCCGCCCTGCACCACCACCTCTCTCCTCCACGCCGCCTCGCCCCTTTGCGCTGCCTTCCTCGCGCCTTTGTGCCACTGCGCCGCCGCCTCTCGCACGTCTGCACCGCCTTGCTGCATCTGCGCCATCATCGCCGTCGCCTCACGCCTCTGCGCCATCATCGCCGCCGCCTCACAGGACATGGATGCGGGTACCCGTTGGGTACCCGGGACCCGTCGGGTGGCGGGTCTGGAGAAATTTTTGACCTGACAACAGAGTCGGGGCGGGTATGGGGGTGTCGGACCCGGCCCCGAACCCGGCAAATTGTTGGGTTTCATCGTTTTCCAACGCGGAATCGAGGTCAACCGGAGAAAATCAAGGCCATCTTAAACATAAACCGTCTGACATGCCTAAAGGACATTCAACGACTAACAGGTTGTGTTGCAGCAGTTAGTCGGTTCGTCAGCCGACTTGGAGAGAAGGCTCTGCCGCTGTACAAGTTGCTGAAGAAGGCGGACAAATTCACATGGACAGACGAAGCAGATGCAACATTAAAGCAACTCAAGGAGATTCTTTCCTCAGCGCCTATCCTTGCAGCACCCGAGCCTGGAGAGCCCCTGTTAATCTACATGGCGGCAACCAACCGGGTAATCAACATCGCCGTCGTGGTAGAGAAAAAGGAACCAGGCTATGAGCACGGAGTTCAGCGACCAGTCTACTATGTAAGCGAGGTCTTGACGGAGTCCAAGCAGCGTTACCCGCACTACCAGAAGATAGCTTATGGAGTATTCCTTGCTTCTCGGAAGCTGAGGCATTACTTTCAGGAGCACCCAATCACAGTGGTGAGCAAGACTCCACTGTCCGACATTATCAACAACAGCGACGCTACGGGAAGGGTCACGAAGTGGGGCATTGAACTTGCCGCCTTCGAGATCACCTACAAGAGGCGCGACGCTATCAAGTCACAAGCCTTGGCGGATTTTATTGCAGATTGTACGGAGACGCCAGATACTAGTCCATTGCCGGAACCAGAATACTGGGTGATGCACTTGGACAGATCAAAGCTGCTCAACGGCTCGGGGGCTGGTGTATTGCTATAGTCACCAACAGGAGACAAGCTACACTACGTTCTGCAGATCCACTTCGAGGCTATAAACAACATGGCAGAGTATGAAGCACTCATTCACGGACTACGTGTAGCCAAGGATATTGGCATCAAGTACATAGTTTGCTGTGGAGATTCCGGCTTGGTTGCCCAGCAGGTGGCTGGCACCTAGAATGCGCGGAACCCTATGATGGCGGCATATCGAGACGAAGTGGACAAGATAGCCAAGAGCTTCTTGGGATACGAAGTCAAGTATGTACCTAGGGAGCAAAACGAGGCGGCTGATCTACTGTCTCAGCTTGGATCAGGGCGCAAGCAAATTCCGCCAGAAGTTTTCCTAGAGCATCTGCGCACACCATCTGTGAAGGGAGCCGACATCGACAACCTGGATAGAGCTGACTCTTTCGTCAACATGGTGACTAAGGTCCCTCCGACTTGGACAAAATCGTTCATGGAATATCTCGAACACGGAACATTGCCCGACGACAAAGTCGAAAGATGGCAAATAGTACGACGAGCAAAGGGTTATACCATAATCAATGGGCAACTCTACAAAAGGAGCACTACTGGTGTATACCTAAAGTGTGTTTCCCAGCTAGAAGGTATGGAAATCCTACGCGAAATCCATCTCAGAGATTACGGGCATCACGACGCTCCTCGATCGTTGGTCGCGAAAGCCTTCCGGCAAGGATTCTACTGGCTGACCGTGAAGGAGGACGCCGACAAGCTGGTTCAGACATGCATGTGATGCCAGTATTATGCTCGACAACCACATGTTCGTGTTGAAGAACTGCGAACAATACCAATAACTTGGCCATTTGCAGTCTGGGGGCTAGACATGGTGGGACCGTTACAGATGGCACCTTGTGGGTTTACACATCTGCTTGTAGCAGTTGATAAATTCACTAAATGGATAGAAGCTAAACCCATTAGAAAGCTTGATGGGGCAACTGCCCTCAGGTTTGTCCGAGATCTAGTGGTGAGATTTGGTCTCCCACACAGCATTATCACCGACAATGACAGCAATTTATCACTCGGCGAAGTGGAGGCTTATTGTTGGGAGAAAGGCATCCGACTTGACCTTGCTTATGTGTCACACCCACAATCCAATGGTCAGGTTGAGCGAGCCAATGGATTAATTCTACAGGGAATCAAGCAACGTCTTGAGGCACCGCTACGTAGATCAGCTGGAGCCTAGGCGGAAGAATTGCCATCTGTGCTGTGGAGTTTACGAACTACACCCAATAGATCCACCGGCTACACCCCTTAGTTCATGGTATATGGAGCAGAAGTCATCCTACCTTCCGACATACTTCACAATGCGCCAAGAGTTGCCGCCTACGACGAAGATGACGCTGAAGAATCCAGACGCCTAGATGTGGACCTTCTCGAGGAGGAGCGCGTTTTGGCATGTCAAAGATCCGCCATCTACCAGCAGAAGCTACGCAGTTACCATAGTCGCCGCGTCCAGCATCGCTCGTTTAAAGAGGGATTTGGTGCTCCGAATTAAGCAGAAGAAGTCAAACAAGTTATCCCCGCCATGGGAAGGACCGTTCATCATAAGCAAGGCGCTACTCAATGGGTCTTACTACCTTGTTGACAATCATGAACTGAAGGATAGACCCAACGAGGATCATAAGCGTAAGCGACGTGACCCGGATGATGACTACCCGGAGCTAGATCGGCCATCGAACATAGCACAGCTACGTCCTTTTTACACTTAGCATTTTTTATCTAATTGTGTACCTCTTATATGATCAATGAAATAAAGCTCTCTGGTTAACTCATATTTCTGAGTCTTTTACCTCCTTTAGTGTTCATTTTTGGATCATGTAAAACCTCTATGCACAAGTTTTGCGATTGCACTTGTGAAAATTCCGCCCCCAAGGGCGTTAGCTTAAGTTTTCTGGTCTACACGTTCTTTGTCGTTTTTATGTGAATTCTGGAGTAGTGACTTTTGGCACTTATTGTCGGTGATTTTGTGCTTGGGTTATTTGGCGGTGCCATTGGGCATCATCACCTGAGCGCATGGTTCCGACAACGAGTCTTTCGACTCACGAAAGGTCAAGCATAAGAACCAAAGTAATGGATAATCTAGCACTTGCTTAAAAAATATATATATACATGCTGGAAACTGATTCCTAAGTAGCAGGACATGCAACATTGTTTTCTGCCTTAAGTTACATCAATAAGTTTTTTACACATGCGCACCAAAGGTGAAACAAATATTACAAGTTGTTTTTCATTCCTTTGGCGCAGGCGACTTGGAAGCAACATCATCACCAGCAGGAGAACCACCCTCGAAGTCGGCGGTATGAAGAGACTCGGAGGAGCTTCGGTTGCGGCCATCAATGGTGTTCATCGGCATGAAGACGTCGACGTCCACCAACTCGGCAACTCTGGTGTCATAACCCGCGAGCGATGACAGGATGGATTCATGATTAATATCTTTGCCATCATCATCTGCGTCGGGAATGCCAGAGGTCACCGTGTCGATGTCGGCATCTTCATAGTGTGCCTTCACCATCGACAGCGCCATCCTTGCGCCAGCCCGTGCACAAGAAGCTTTCCTGCTCGTGATTCGCTCGGGGGCTCGACGCAGAATCTCTGAGTACTTCACCGTAGAGTCCGACGCCTTGATGTTCATCTAGAGGGGCTTGGCGATCTCCTTGGCTTGCGTGATGGCGGTGTTGATAAAGTTGTCGGCAAGAACCATGCATTCCTTGGCCGAAGGAGGTGAATGGGTCAAACCCAGAGGAGCTGAAAATTCTGACAAGGAGTGCATGAGTTCAACAGTTCAAAGTATCCGGACTACAGAAATCCAAGACGGAGAAAACTTACTGAAGATGCTGGCTTCAGCTTGCCAGAGGATGTCCGCCAAGGATTCTGTTGGAGGAGCTTATACGCCTCGTTGTGGCATTGATTTTGCTCATCGGCAGCTTGCTTCTGATCCTTTAAGATCGCAATCTCCTCCTTTAAGCGATTGATTTCCGCGGTGGCGGAGTCCTACAGGGATTTCATCGAATCCTCATGCATTTTCAGCATGTCTTTCCTCTCCTCCTTAAGGATCTTGTTCTCGCTGTCTAGCTGCTGGATGTGCTTGGACTGCTCGACAATGTCCTTGGCCTTGGCAACATGTTCTGCAAAGTCGGAGAAAGCAAAAGTACATAGTGAGTACTCGGAGAATGTAGGCACAAAAACAAGACGAAATGCGCAAAAAGAAAACAGACTCTTGTTTTTCATGATCTATTCCTTCAAGAAGGCAGTTTTACCCTTTTCGGCTTCAAGATCTACACGCATCTTCTGGTACTTATCATTGGCCATGCCCCTCCGAGCATTCTCGTTCTGTGGAAAAAAGGACAAAGTTAAAACGTTGCTTAGTCTACTTGGAGCATCTAGCCGGAAATCCTCCACCTAGACGCTCGGGGGCCAGCGAGAGTTTTTTAACTTAGCAACATGCTTACTTTTCTTTGAGCATCTAGTCGGAACAAATTCATTTTTCGATTAGAGGCTTGGGGGCTACAGTATAAATTTTTTAACTCAGCTATATGCTTAGCTTTCTTTAAGCATCTAGTCGGAACTAATTCAGTTACAACTAGAAGCTTGGGGGCTACAGTACGGAAATTTATAGATACTGCGTATGCTACTCTTAAAGCATCTAGTCGAAACATTTCATTCCATCTAAATGCTTGGGGGCTACAGTGAGAAGTTTTCTAGCTTAGTCACTCTTAGAGCATCTATACGCAAAAGCCTATGGTTTTCCGTCTACATCCTCGGGGGCTACAGTGGGACACTCATATGAAATGCAAAAAGGAAAATAAAACTTACCAATGCAATGATCTTGAGATTGGTAGCGCTCTCGGCTAGCAGCTTGCCAAAGGAAATACTGTTTCCTCACAAGATGTGTGCTTGTCGGAGGAGCTCCTCAAGACCGTACGTCGGAGATGTTGGTACTCCTCCAGGAACCAGAGTTGTGCTACTCGGCGTAAGTGCCGGGTAGACTATCTTTGGGAACTCAAAGGGTTTCTGGGGAGCAAGGGCGCCGCCTTCGACATAAGTACCAGCTTCCACCACCGATGGCATCCTTAGCCGGAGCTTCAGCCATTTGATGGGCGGTACTCTCCTGCGTCGCCTGCTCGCCGACAATAGCAAGCTCAGTAGAGGCGCCAGAGTCCACTTCCATAGCGGAAGGGCCTGATGCATCCTTAGCCTGAGAGCTTGTCGGGGCATACGAGGGCTTGACGACAGGAGTGGCAGGGGCGATGGCGGGAGAGGCGACACGATGCAGCATATCCTTGATATTCGAGAAGCCCCCGATGTTTTGGAGGTCTTCTTGAGGCTGGTCGTGGCTTTCTTCCTGAAGCGTGCAAAATGCATAAGTACAGGATCAAGACAGATAAATAGGCAATGTTGGAGAATGAGAAGCTTACACAAGTGGGGGTGCTTTGGCAAAGGGGATCCCGGTAACTCTTCTCTTTTCCGCCTCCAGGGCGGCGGTAGTCTTTTTGGAGGCTCCACCCTCCGTCTTCTTCTTCTTGCCTCCTTCAACAGCGTCAGAGGTGGAGCTTTTCCGTTTTCACGCCACCGGAGCTTCGTCGTTCGACACGACCGTGACGTCCTTCATCTTTGGATCATAGATTTGGGCAGCCAGGTTGCCTTCCTCTAGATCGCTAAGATGTTAAGTGAGAAATCATCGTGTTAGATAAAATAACACTTGCAAGACGCAAGAACTGGAGTATATGTCATACACGGAAAATAAATACCTACCTTTGGGCACTTGCCGTCTACGTACATGTCGTAGGTGATGGTGAAGTCATGCTTCTTATCCTTCACCTTGACGATGTCCTTAAGGTGGAGCTTGACGGAGTCACTCGAGAAGTTGTCCATGGAGATGCGGAGACTATCCCTTTTGTCGCTGGTATACTCGTGCATGAACTTTGCACGGTGCTACAGAGGTTGGATTCGCCTGATGAACCAGCACATGGCTAGGTCCAAGCCGGTCAAGCCCATCTCTACAAACCATTCGATCCGCCTTATAGCGCGAGAAGCGTCAAGGTCGGAGGGAAGGGAGGCTTGGGATCTCCATGTGGAAACTTCAGCGGTGGCTCCGTCCATGAAGGCCGGGTACGTTACTTCTCGGCCAACCAGAGGAATGTCTGGGCCGTAAAAGTACGTCCGCTGCCAATTTTTGTAGGACTCATGGCCGACGATGTCGGGAAACCGCCGGCCAGGTCGAATCTTGAAGCTTATGGTGCCGCAGTTCCTAAGCTCTTCCTTGCTATGTCTGGCTTCACGTTTGACGGTGAAGAAGTACACAACGAGGTATAACCTAGGCCTTATCCCTAAGTATCCCTCACAGAGCGCCGCGTAGTTGCTAAGCACTAAGATGCTATTGGGGGAAAGGTTCTGGGGCTGGACCCTATAGTGATTCAAGACTGAGAGGAAGAAGTTGGAGATAGGCAGAGAGACGCCACGTACCAGCTGAGCTTTGAGGTACACCCTCCGTCTTGGGGAGAAGGTGTCACCTCGACGGCCGGTGCCGCCCGCCAGGCGAGCCCCTCCATCGCAGGAAGGTAGCCCTCGGCGATCAGCTCCTGGATGTCACGGTCGGTGATATCTGAGCCGTGTCAGTTGCCCTTGTGTGAATGAAGTTCCTCCTCCAACGGCTCCAGCGCTGCCAGATTGTGGTCGCCGCCGGTGGACTCAATCACCGCCGAGGCGGGGATGACCAAGCCCTCTGGGGGCACGAAGATAGAGCTCGCCGGTTTCGCCGCGGCTTCGCTCGACGCCGCCATGGAGGGAGAGGTGCTGCTGCTGGCCATGGAGAGAGGTTGGATGTGACTGGTGCGGATTGAGGCTAGGGTTTTTCGCGAGTTCGGCGCGGAGACCTCGAGGAGGCGCGCGGCTAGAGGAAGAAGATGATGCGAGGATAATGAGGTAAAAAGAGGAAAAATCCACCACGGTTACTATTTATCATCCCCAAGCGTCAAGATTCGTGCAGCTTAATCGGACGGTTGCCGCGTAGACGACGTGTTCGCGAACGTGCGCGGAAATTTCGCCACGTCTCCAACCGTCGCCGCCAACGGTTCGTATTGGTCGCGCGGGAAAACCGGACATGATTGCGTTCTCTACATGTGTGAGTTACGAGGCATCGCTGACCTAAGACTACATCGTCCTAGCTGACATGGGCAGATGAGCCATCACATCAAAGATTCCGATGTGGACGGATCCAATCCGACTACGGAAGAGTACGATGGAAGATTCAACATTTCTCCGACTTACGAGTTGAAGACGGAGGAAGCTTTGCAGGGTTCTTTGGGAGGACTACAAGATATTGCTTGACGATTTGCCAACATGCATCTAGACGGAGCATTCCACGTGAAGAGGCAAGACGGCACAAGATCTCGGAGTTCTCCGGGGGCTACTATTGGGGATATGCTATATGGGTATCCCTATAGCATGTCTCTTATCCGGCTAACCCGGGTGGCCCAAAGTTGGTAGCGTGGCCTATGGCCTGCTGGGCGGCCCAGTTAGATGGATCCAGAAGGGAGGCCCATGCCGGATAAAGGAAGGCTATGGTGGAGTCACCAGCGTACCCGGAGCCTTGGAGTGTAAGATACACTAGACTAGTAATAGACGGTATAGGACTTTGTAACCTGTCCGGCTAGGACTTTTCCCTGTAACCCTAGGACCTGGCGACTATATAAGTCGGGCCTATGGGAGCCTTTAGAGAACGATCTCAGACGATCATAGACAGACTTAACACAACCTCGCACAGCGAACCAATCCCTGTAACTCGGCGTATTGCCCTTATAGTGATTTATAGCAGGAGTAGGATTTCGACACCGTCGTGGGATTTGAACCTGGGTAAGCTGTGCTACCTCGTACCCGTCAACCGTCCGCCTTCCCCCACGTCTCTAAACACGCACTGTGAGGACCCCTCCATGGCATACTCATCGGCAATACCACGACACTTAGTTTAGATTGAGATAAACTTAATTTGTACTTTGTGACAAAACTAGTATCAATATAATACTTTTACAATGAACTAACCATCTATTTGTCACTTCTACAAAATAATATATTCTTAGTTCTTCTAAAAGATCATAAGAATATCTTTACTATCGTCCAATAATCATCTTATGAATCATTCTGGTATACGCTCATAACATTTAGAGCATAGGACATATCTGGATTTGTACACATCACAACATGATTGATAAAATACTCTTTGTGATTATATCTATCAAGTATCAAAAATACTTAAATCTTTATTCAATCCTTCCTGTGCAACAAGAACCTTTCTTGTAGTTTCTATATTGAACTCATTCAATATCTCATCTATGTACTTCTGGCACAACCATATTTGCGTCACAATTTATCCATATAGATATTGATGCCAAATATTTGGGTTCTGCCTAAGCCTTTCATCGAGATGAAATTCTTATCTTGTGTTAATAAAAATATACATCATTTCCAATCAAAAATATGTCTTCCACATAATATATTAGAAATATGTCTTAGCGCTCCCACTTAATTTCTTGCAAATGCAAGCATCTTCATCGTCTCCGATGAAATTAAACTCTTTTAACAGTTTCATCATAGTGAAGATTCCAACTCCGCGATGCTTACTTCAACCATTGAAGTTTGCATATGCTTTTAGCATCCTTTGAATTAACAAAACCCTTTGGACCGTGTCATGCACACATCTTAGGTAACCATTCTATTAGAAGAACTTATTTTGTTTATTCAACTACCACATAACAAAAATTATATGTAGTGGTTGCTATATTAATCTGTCTGGACTAAATATCGCTTAATGAAAGATCGGATCTTATCATAGTCAACTATTTGAATATTGTCGTGAACTCTTTCCCGACATGTCGATAATTTCATAGATGTGAAACATCCATGTCTATTTCTTTATAGATCCAAATACGACTGTAAGGTCTTGTACCTTTCCAGAGGGTCTTTCAAGTTCAAAGCTTGATCTCTCGTATATGGAACTATGACGGATTTTATGGCTTCAAGCCATTTGACGGAGTCAGGGCCCATCATCGCTTATTTGCATGTAGTCGGGTCATTATTGTCAAATAATGATTTAACTCTCAAATCTTGGTATTTGATTGTTTACCCGACCTACTTGTTTCAATAGGAACTTAGACCTCTGTGACCACAACCTTTGAGGCACCTGAGCCATGAGCATTGTTGCTGCCTCCGGAACACTTTTCGGCACTGCACAACTTTGCACATATAGCTAAGGTTCTTTTAACCTTATCAAAGTTCAATTGTCCTCCCACTTAACTTTTCACAGAAAATTTCTTCCTCAAAGAAACTTGACGTTCTAAGCGACAAACATTTTTGTCTTTGGTGTTATGGAGGAATACTCAACGATTATTCAAAATAACATACAAAGATATGTTCATCCATTTTTGGTTGCAAACATCTTTCTTATGCATAGCATACCAATATTTAAGAAAGGACAACTTGGGTTTTATCCCAAACCATAACTTTATATGGTGTCAATTCAACGGATTATGATGGAGCTCTTTTCAGTGGAAAAACGGTAGTCTCTAAAGCTTTTAATCTTTTTAAATATAATGGCAGTTTTATGAATTACACCTTTGATCTTACCATGTTAAACAAGGTATAATTACATATCTCGAACGCTCCATACTCTTATGGTGTTTCGGGAAATGCAAATCCACGGAACGATTCCTTAAATCTTAGGTGTTTTATGCTAAACTCATAACTCAAATATCTTCCTTTATGATCTTATCATAAACTATTTATATTCTTGTTACAATGAATTTGCACTTCATCTTATAAGTCTTTGAACTTTTAAAATATTTCATACTTCAACCTTATTAAGTAAATATTCATATATTCACTCAAATTTTCGGAGAAAGCATATGAAGTTGAAATCCATCGCTCTTGACTATACATAATGGACTTCATACAACATTATGTACAAGTTTCAATAAGCTAGTCATCCGTTCCCTTTGGCCTATGAACGAAGTTTTAATTATCTCTAGGAAAGTTTCACAAGCGTCATTTGATCAAAATCAAAAGACTCCAAAATTCCATCCACATGGAGTTTCTTCATGTTTTCTTTCCAATATAATTTAAACGACGATGACACTTCCTAAGTGATCTTTCAATCAATTGTCTTTCGACATTTTTAGCACTTATTTTATGGATGTGATTTATCCAACGAGATTTGTAAATCATCCATCTTTTATGGATTACGGCAATTAATTGAACAACCCTTTTATTCTCATAATACCTGATAAAACAAATCTTGAAGGCAAGCTTTGATGTTAATGAGAAACATATCAACACTTTATTTGTTCTCGATGAACATCATCACATATTCTCTTGCTAGTTACTTAGGCCATTGCAGTTCATGAATTGTGTTGTTTCGTATGACGATTCACACCAACAAATTCAGTATCAAATACTTAAGAACCACATTGTTTAATAATCAAAGAATATAGCCATAACATGTATATCCTCTATATACCCAAGCTGAACAATTCTAGTCTTTTCTTTTCTGCCATATATTTCTGAGATTCTCTTTCAGTATTTCCTTTTCTGTTCGAAAGAATCTATCAACATCAATAGTGGAGCCATACACATGACACATAGTCCAAAGCATGTATAGTTAAATACCAATGTCTTTGGACTTGCACTTTGAAGTAGATCACCAACATCAAATAGTTGGTGTTCTTTCAAATTCCATTCTTTAGTAATCTTTTAGTGTAGTAAATATTTTATCTAATATTCACCCTTATTATGGAAATTCATGATTAAGCTAATTTTAGCTTATAACGGTGAATCGCGAGTATAATGTTGCTCTCCAAAACCTTTTGGAGAATTAAGACGATCAGCGTCTCCAACCTTTTGCAAATTCTCATCAAATACGAGAACATGACTTTTGCCACATTATACTCTATCATTTTGCAACCAAAATTTCGTTTCAGATATCACAATATCTTCCACACATCATGGTTTCTGAAACAACTCTTTTAGATCCTCGATAACCTTGATATTAAGACAATCTTTTGAATATCAAGAATCATGGAGACAAACATGATACTTATACACTAACACTAGAATTGTCACTCTTGATTTAATACCAATTATTAAACTTCACGGAGTAACTAAAACTTACTGAAAGTTTGCAATAGGACTTTTAAACTTTAGATCAACACTTCAAAACAATACGATACCAGTTCGTAAAGTAACTAACCAGAATTCTATAGTTCTATTATCTCAATTATAACTAAGCGCAAGGTGGTAAACGGATGCCAATGACTACAACAACTATGCAAATAGTGTTTAACTTTTAATCATATTGTTTTAGTGATTACATGAACCAAATCCACCACATCAAAACCGATCATCACGAGAGATGATGTAGCTTCAAAGGCGAACAATCAACATGTTCATCATATCTACTATATGACTCATGCTTTACCTTTCGGTATTCCGTGTTCCGAGACCATGTATGTACATGCTAGGCTCGTCAAGATCAAACCTTAGCTTCCGCATGAGCAAATCTGGCTTGCTCGCGTTGTATACACTTGCAGAATCTAACACACCCGATCATCACGTGGTGCTTCGAAACAACAAGCTTTAGCAACGGTGCTAACTAAGGATGAACACTTTAAAACTTGAAACTTATGTGCTTGAGGGATCATCTTATAATGCTACCGTCATTAACTAAGCAATACAAGATGCATAAAGGATTAACATCACATGCAATTCATAATATGTGATATGATATGGCCTTTCTTCTTTGTGCTTCCGATCTCCATCTTCAAACACGAACATGATCTCCATCATCACCGGCATTGCATCAAGGTCAATAACGCTGCTCCATGGTTGTCGTCCACCAGCTTCAACTATTACAACTACTTTGAATAGACACGCGGGTCTTAACAGAAATTAAAGACAACCATATGGCTCCTGCCGATTGCCAACTTACAATAAGGAACATTGCATACATCAAATATAATCACAATCATGGCCATATCACATCACAGCACACCCCTGCAAAACAAAGTTAGACGCCTCTAATTTTCTTTGCATATTTTACGTGGTTTGGGGCTTTCAATAAGTGTCGCTCTAACTTACGAACAAGAACCACAACGTTGATGCTAGAAGTATCAAGTGCCCGTTGTAAATTGGATCTTACTATAATGGGAGAGACAGACACCCGCAAATCCACTTATGCAATACAAGTTGCATGTTTAGCGTGGAGCAAGTCTCATGAACGATGTCATGTAAGGTTAGCCCGGGCCGCTTCATCCCATCATACCGCAAGATGCAAAGTACACAAGAAGCAATTGATAATAAAAGCACCACCGCCCACAATGACCATTGTGTTCTACTCGTGCAACAGATCTACATATAAACCTGGCTCTGATACCACTGTAGGGGTTCGTAGCATGGAAAACAAAAAATTTCTACCGCATGCAAACAAACAAGCCAAGATCTATCTACTAGATTATAGCAACGAGTCGATAGTGAAACTCACCCTCGAAGATTCCAAAGCGGTTAACGAGAGCGGATTCTCGTGGGTGATGTAGTCGTACTCTTGCCGATCTCAAGATCGTGTAGAAGATCCTTCCGAAGCCGCGTTCCGGCAGCGCTCCCGCAGTCGGTCACACGTTCGGTACTCGATGAAGACCTTCCTCTCCCTTGTTCCAGCAGGCAGCGGAGGTTGTAGCACTCTCCTCGCGATTCCGGCAGCACGACGGCGTGGTACCGGAAGTAGAGGGGAGATCTTGCAGGGCTTCGCCTTAAGCCGGAGCGAGTATGGTGGACTATGAGAGAGGCTTGGCGATCTAGGGTTTAGAGGCACCAAGTAGAGGGATCTAGGCCGGCGGCTAGGGCAAGTGGATTGCCCCAAGTCGGAGGCTTGGGCAAACCCTAGGGCGGCGGCGGCTATGGTGGACGGCGGCGGCTAGGGTTAGGTTTAGAGGGGCAAGGTGTGCGTTGGAGGGGCAGCCCTGCCCCTCCTTATATAGGTGGAGGGGGGCGCCAAGGGGAGGGGAGTCCCTCCCCAACTCGGTCTCCAAGGGCCGGCGGTGGAGGGAGAGGGACTTCCTCCCCAAGTAGGTTTCCTACTCTCCCTCCACCAAACAAAATAGCCGTTTGACTTTTTCAAATTGGCGTTTGACTTTTCAAACTCGGATTTGATTTATCCCTTTATTTTGTTCAGCGATGACACCTAGTACATGATGCAACCATTCCAACTTGTAATGACACATTCATGTACCCTTCCCCTCAGGAGTGCCGGACATTCTGGAACCTTCTAGAACATTCCCGATGAAAACACCAAAACCATTCTCCAACCCCGAAACAGGACTTTCCTTATATGAATCTTATTCTCCGGACAATTCCGGATCTCCTCGTGATATCTCGGATCCCATCCGAGACTCTGAATAACATTCGGTCTCTTACTCATCATTCCATAACTACTCAAACAACATCGAATCCTTAAGTGTGTCTCCCTACGGTTCGTGAATTATGCGGACATGATCGAGACACTTCTCCGAACAATAACCAATAGAGGAATCTGGAAATTCATATGGCTTTCACATATTTCTACGATTATTTTGCGATCGAATGAACCACTTATTTTACTTATCCGAGGTTTTGATCGTCGGTATCTCTGCATACCCAGTTCAACCTCGTTACCGATAAGTACTCTTTTCTCGTTCCCGTGGTATGTGATCCCTTGTGAGACAGTCACATGCTTGCAAGATAATTGGATGACATTCCACCGAGAGGGCCCAGAGTATATCTATCCGTCATATGGATGGACAAATCCCACTCTTGATTCATGTGTCTCAACCCATACTTTCCAAACACTCAATGCCACCTTTATAGCCACCCAGTTACGGTGTGGTGTTTGATGTCATCAAAGCATCCTTCCGGTAATGGTGATAAACATGATCTCATGGTCGAAGGAATTAGGTCACTATGTATCAGAAAGCATATAGCAATTGAACTATTAAAATGACTTGATCTTTATGCTACGCTTATTTATAGGAGTATGTCCATCATACCATTCTCCTAATGATATGATATTGTTGTTAATAACATCTCAATGTTCATGATAGGGAAACTATAATCATCTATTAACCAACAAGCTAGTATTATGAAGAGGCTTTACTAGGGACTCTAATTTAGTTTACAAATCACACAAGTATTAATGTTTCCTTGTTAATACTGTTATAGCATGAATGTAAACATTTATCATAAACACAAAGATATAATAATAACTACATTTATTATTGCCTCTAGGGCATATATCCAACAGATAAAACCTTGTTGATGCTTCAAGAATCTTCTGGAACCTGCCAAAAACCTCCATTGTGTAGAATTGAAGGGCCTGCTTTTCAATGCTCCAACTGCAAGGAAAATAAGTTTCACATATGTTCAGGGAATTCTATCAAAGTTACTTGAAGCAAAAACACATTTTGTAGCAACAAACACACTACTGAAGCAACAAACACACTACTGATGCAAAAACACACTTCTGAAGCAATAATGACACTTCTGAAGCAAAAACACACTTTCTGAAGCAAAAAACACACTACTGAAGCAACAACATACTAGTGAAGCAAAAAACATTATAGCACTCACCTGCCCCAAAGTGGCGCTGTTGTTGTGTCCATTGTAAAACCTGCATTGTCTTCACGATCAAGCATCGGGTTCTGGCACAACTCATATTGTTGCACAAAGTTTCATATCATGTCACTTGGCCGAACTAGTGTTTTGAAGTAGCTGTTTAGACCTTCAGATATGCCAGTTGTGCCGGTGAATGGGAAGAAACTTTTCCTGAAATATACAGGTGCCCATGTGTTCCTTGTTTTCCACATGTTTTGCAGGTGATTGTTCTCAGCCATCTCAAAGGTTTGTAGCATTGTCTACCAGCAGAATCTAACACACCCGATCATCATGTGGTGCTTCGAAACAACGAGCTTTAGCAATGGTGCTTACTAAGGATGAACACTTTAATACATGAAATTGTGTGCTCGAGGGATCATCTTATAGTGCTACCGTCGTTAACTAAGCAATACAAGATGCATAAAAGGATTAACATCACATGCAATTCATAATATGTGATATGATATGGCCTTTCTTCTTGTGCTTCCGATCTCCATCTTCAAGAACAATCATGATCTCCATCATCACCGGCATGGCGTCAAGGTCAATGGCGCCGCTTCATGGTTGTCATCCACCAGCATCAACTATTACAACTACTTTGAATAATAGACACGCGGGTCTTAACGGAATTTAAAAGACAACCATATGGCTCCTGTGGGTTGCCGACTTACAATAAGGAACATTGCATACATCATATA
Organism: Avena sativa; assembly: GCA_916181665.1. Lineage (NCBI taxonomy): Eukaryota > Viridiplantae > Streptophyta > Magnoliopsida > Poales > Poaceae > Avena > Avena sativa. The sequence continues at coordinate 297,398,759 of OV702296.1, forward strand.
TAATCACAATCATGGCCATATCACATCTCAGCACACCCCTGCAAAACAAAGTTAGACGCCTCTAATTTTCTTTGCATGTTTTACGTGGTTTGGGGCTTTCAATAAGTGTCGTTCTAACTTACGAACAAGAACCACAACGTTGATGCTTGAACTATCAAGTGCCCGTTGTAAATTGAATCTTTACTATGATGGGAGAGACAGACACCCGCAAAGCCACTTATGCAATACAAGTTGCATGTTGAGCGTGTAGCAAGTCTCATGAATGATGTCATGTAAGGTTAGCCCGGGCCGCTTCATTCCACCATACCGCAAGATGCAAAGTACACAAGAAGCAATTGATAAAAAAAGCACCACCTCCCACAATGACCATTGTGTTCTACTCGTGCAACAGATCTACATATAGACACGACTCTGATACCACTGTAGGGTTTCGTAGCATGGAAAACAAAAAAATTCTACCGCATGAACACACAATCAAGATCTAATCTATGATCAAGCCAAGTTCTATCTACTAGATTATAGCAACGAGTCGATAGAATACTAACCCTCGAATATCCAAAGCGGTTAACGAGAGCAGATTCTCGTGGGTGATGTAGTCGTACACTTGCCGATCTCAAGATCGTGTAGACGATCCTTTCGGCGTTGCGTTCAGGCAGCGCTTCCACAGTCGGTCACACATTCGGTACTCGATAAAGACCTTCCTCTTCCTTGTTCCAGCAGGCAGCGGAGGTTGTAGCACTCCCCTCGTGATTCCCTCAGCACGACGGCATGGTGTCGGAAGTAGAGGGAAGATCCCGCAGGGCTTCGCCTAAGCCGGAGCGAGTATGGTGGAGTAAGAGAGGGCCTTGGCGATCTACAGATTAGAGGCACCAAAGGGGGTGGGTCTTGGCCGACGGTTAGGGTTTAGAGAAACCCTAACTCAGCGACTTGAGGAGCCCTAGGAGGCGGCAGCACTTGGAGAGGTGTAGGCGCCTTGCTAGGGTTTGGAGTTGTAGGGAGAGGGGGAGCCCTACCCCTCCTTACATAGGTGGGAGGGGGCCGGCGGGTGGAGGGAGGGGACTTCCTCCCCAAGTAGGTTTCCTACTCTCCCTCCACCAAGCAAACTTCAGATTTGACTTTTTCAAATTGGCGTTTGACTTTCAAACTTGGATTTGATTTCTCTCTCCATATTGCCCAGCCAAGTGACCTAGTACATGATGCAACCATTCCACATTGTCATGACACATCCATGTACCCTTCCCCTTCGGAGTGCCGGACCTTCTAGACCCTTCTAGAACATTCCCGGTGAAAACACCGAAATCATTTCCGAACTCCGAAATAGGACTTTCCTTATATGAATCTTATTCTCCGGACCATTCCGGATCTCCTCGTGATATCCCAGATTCCATCAGAGACTCCGAACAACATTCAGTCTCTTACTCATCATTCCATATCTACTAAACAACATCGAATCCTTAAGTGTGTCTCCCTACGGTTCGTGAATTATGCGGACATGACCGAGACACCTCTCCGATCAATAGCCAATAGAGGAATCTGGAAATTCATATGGCTCCCACATATTTCTACGATTACTTTGCGATCGAATGAACCATTTACATACGATACCAATTTTCCTTTGTCTCACGATAGTTTACTTATCCGAGGTTTTGATCGTCGGTATCTCTACATACCTAGTTCAACCTCGTTACTAGCCACCCAGTTACGGTGTGGTGTTTGATGTCATCAAAGCATCCTTCCGGTGATGGTGATTAACATGATCTCATGGTCGAAGGAATTAGGTTACTATGTATCAGAAAGCTTATAGCAAATGAACTATATTAAATGACTTGATCTTTATGCTACGCTTAACTATAGGAGTATGTCCATCATATCATTCTCCTAATGATATGACCCTGTTGTTAATAACATCTCTATGTTCATGATCAGGAAACCATGATCATATATTAACCAACACGCTAGTTTAACAAGAGACTTTACTAGGGACTCTTTTATGTTTATAAATCACACAAGTATTAATGTTTCCGTTAATACAATTATAGCATGGTATGTAAACATTTATCATAAGTATGAAGATATGATAATAACCACTTTATTATTGTCTCTTGGGCATATCTCCAACAGACGTCGGGTGGGCCAGCCTTGCGGCCCAACAGGCCACAACGCGCGCGGCAGCTAGCGCCCATGCCCGGGTGGGCCGGGGCCAGGCGGCCTTCGACGGCGGCGTGCAGCAGTCGCTGCCCCGCACGGTAAATAGTATCTGCCGCCCATCATTCAAAACATGCCCTTTCCTTGTTGCATTCTTTTGCCTTTTCTGTCTGTTTCTTTTTAGGTAAAATAACTTATAAGATGCCTTTTATACATCATTATTTAAATATATTTTTACAATATATTAATTCATAATTAACATATAATAATCTGTTGGAGATATGCCCTAGAGGCAATAATAAATGTAGTTATTATTATATCTTTGTGTTTATGATAAATGTTTACATTCATGCTATAATAGTATTAACAAGGAAACCATTAATACTTGTGTGATTTGTAAACTTAATTTGAAGTCCCTAGTATAGCCTCTATACTTCACTAGCTTGTTGGTTGATTGATGATTGTGGTTTCCATATCATGAACATTGAGATGTTATCAACAACAAGATCATATCATTAGGAGAATGATATGGTGGACATACTCCTATAGACAAGCGTAGCATAAAGATCAAGTCATTTCAATAGTTCAATTGCTATATGCTTTCTGATACATAGTAACCTAATTCCTTCGACCATGAGATCATGCATATCACCTTTACTGGATGGATGCTTTGATGACATCAAACACCACACCGTAACAGGGTGGTTATAAAGGTGGCATTGAGTGTTTGGAAAGTATTGGTTGAAACACATGGATCAAGAGTGGGATTTGTCCATCCACATGACGGATAGATATACTCTGGGCCCTCTCGGTGGAATGTCATCCAATTAGCTTGCAAGCATGTGACTTGGTCACAAGGGATCACATATCACGGGAACGAGAAAAGAGTACTTATCAGTAACGAGGTTGAACTAGGTATGCAGAGATACCGACGATCATAACCTCGGATAAGTAACATATCGTGAGACAAAGGGAAATTGGTATCGTATGTAAGTGGTTCATTCGATCGCAAAGTAATCGTAGAAATATGTGGGAGCCATATAAATTTCCAGATTCCTCTATTGGTTATTGCTCGGAGAAGTGTCTCGATCATGTCCGCATAATTCACGAACCGTAGGGAGACACACTTAAGGATTCGACGTTGTTTTGAGTAGTTATGGTATTATGAGAAAGAGACCGAATGTTGTTCGGAGTCTCGGATGGGATCTGGGATATCACGAGGTGATCCGGAATGGTCCGGAGAATAAGATTCATATAAGGAAAGTCCCGTTTCGGAGTTGGGGAATGGTTCCGGTGTTTCCATCGGGAACATTCTAGAAGGTCCCGGAATGTCCGGCACTCCGGAGGGGAAGGGGTACATGAATGTGTCATTGGAAGTTGGAATGATTGCATCATGTACTAAGTGTTCTTGCTGTCCCAAATAAAGGATTAAATTGAATCCTAAATTGAAAAAGTCAAACGGCTAGTTTAAAAGTCAAACGGCAGTTTTTGGGAAGTGGGAGGAGAGGAGGAAACCGACTTGGGGGAGGAGTCCTCCTCCCCAAGCCGGCGCCCCACCTAGGCCGAGTTGGGGAGGGACTCCACTCCCTCCCCTTGGCCGGCCAGCCCCTCCCACCTATATAAGGAGGGGCAGGGCTCCCTCCCAACACACACAAGTTCCTATCCTCTAAACTAAACCCTAGATCTAAACCCCGGTTTAGAGCTATTTCGGTTTAGAGCTTCTAATTGCACTAGCCTTCGGATTAGAGCCTTCTAATTGGTGTGTCTAATTACTAGACCACTAATAGCCTCTCTCATAAGCTCCACCATACTCGCACCGGCTTAAGGCGAAGCCCTGCGGGATCTCCCCTCTACTTCCGGTACCACGCCGTTGTGCTGCCGGAATCGCGAGGAGAGTGCTACAACCTCCGCTGCCTGCTGGAACAAGGGAGAGGAAGGTCTTCGTCGAGTACCGAACGTGTGACCGACTGCGGGAGCGCTGCCGGAACGTGGCGCCGGAAGGATCGTCTACGCGATCTTGAGATCGGAAAGAGTACGACTACATCACCCACGAGAATCTGCTCTCGTTAACCGCTTTGGAATCTTCGAGGGTAAGTTATTCCATCGACTCGTTGCTACAATCTAGTAGATAGATCTTGGCTTGTTTGTTTGTATGCGATAGAAAATTTTTGTTTTCCATGCTACGAACCCCAACATAATCATATTTAAATAACCATTTATCTGAAACCCATTTCCGGTCCTTTTCCTTATTCTTTCTTCAAACGACTTCGGATCTCTCCAGAACTTTTTTTGGTTTCTCTCTTCTCACTTCTTCAGTGATTCAAACTAGCCATTAACGATCTCCAAGCTTCGTCAAGCCCTTAATCATGCTACCTAATAGTTCGTGAATACAACAGACATGGTCAAGACTCCTCTCTAACCAATGATCAACATCGGAATCTGGACATCCTATCCTTGTTGACCACCTGTGTACTCAATGATATTTGTCGTTGAACCGTTAAACACTGTGTCTTATTCCCTTTGTCTCTACGATACTATATTGTCCGAGATTTGATCAAGTGACATCTCTATGTCAGTGTTCAATCTTGTTACCGACAATACCTTCTTTACTCGTTCCAATAAGTAATATTCCCATACCTAGTCACACGCTGCGCAGTTTATGGATATAACTTATTCGAGTGGGCCAAGAGTATATTCCGCCACGCGGATGGACAAATCCTGCTCTTCACTTAGTCTCCTCAACATATTCCTCTGGATATCTAACGTCACCTTTATAATCACCATATCACTGAGTGACGTTGTGTGTTGTTAGAGTATCCTCGGGTAACATTGATTTGATCTAGTCTCACAGTTTAAGAAAAGAGTCACTATGTTTCCTAAACATCATAACCTGTTCTTCGTGACATGATCTTGAAACGATGCTATAGATAGGTTTATGTTCACCATATCATTCCCCAATAAAATGATCTCATTGTCAATTAGGGGCGGAGGCACATTCATGATCAGGAAAGCTTTGATCATCAGTTGACCAATGAACTAGTGACTAGAGTTTCATGAGGAACTACTATTTGTTTGTATATCACATGTGTATCGATGTTTCTATCAATACAGTTATAACATGATACAAAACTTAATCATAAACTTTATGAAATATGCCATCTAATATTTGACTATAGGGCATATTCCCTTCAATATTCTGACTTCACAACATAGTCGTCGTCTCAATATCCCGAAGAAGACACTAAAAAACAGGTTAACCAAAAAATAAAAAACCTCTGACCGGCGACACACCATGCTGTGCCACACCTTCAAGGCTCAAAGGCCACCGAAGATGGAGCAGACCGATGACGCTGCCGGCAAGAGGGGTGGAACCTTAGATTGTTTTTGGTTGTCGGTCATCGATCGCCTTCCCCTTTGTTTGGACTGGACTTTATTATGCAAGGAGCGAACCAAACATAATGTAACAGTATCATATTGCATTTTTATAGGATAACGAACTCAGATTTTTCTTCTCTCAAGTCTCTCATCCACTTTATGTGTTGACCGGCATCTTCATATTTTTACACACTTTAGAGTTTTTGCATGTCGAGTTCATCAAACTCGTATTTTTGAACATGGTCAATTCAACTGCTAAAAAGTTAGGTAATCCAAGGAAGCAATGCCCTACATAAGCATAAGCAAATTCCAAAGCGTATACTCAGTTGCCTTTGGTTATACTACTCCTAATAGTAACCGATTAACTCAAAATAAAAATACTCCAATAAACAACGCGTTCCATGCTATTCGTTGGCATAAACAAATATTTTTTGTATATGGAGCTCGTGCCATTGCGTCCAATCGCTTTACCATGTCCTACCTTTTCTATCCAACAGTAAATACATCTTGTCAAGCTTATCCCATGACAGGTGAGTTTGACACAGCAGGCTCCGTATCCATCCGGTTGTTGGGGTCGAGCAGAAACAAGTTGACGAGTCCCCGCACACCCGCCCGCGAACCGCATCTCCCCCATCGCATGTGCACGCACCACGCCCAGTCACATCCACCGAATAATCGATCCACCCACCCCAAAACCCCCGTATGGCATGGCCCCCATCCCATGCATGGCCATCCCCAGCGAAAAGAGAGAAAAAAACTCGCCAAGGAGATCCCACGCGTACCGGCGCACGGACACGCACGTCCCCGGAAACCGCCGCGGCAACAAATTCCATACGCCGGTGGGTGCGCCCATGCGTGCCTCGGCATGGCCGGCCCTCGACGGATAAGGAAGGAAGAGTGTGGATAGGTCACCGGCGTGCGTCTCCGTGGGCGGGCGCGCCGCAAACCAGGAGAAGGGTACACGTCGCCGCTGCGGCGAGCAACGGAGCTACTACCGGCGCCAAGGCGCGTGACGGGAGGCAGGGACGGAACGGCACGGCACGGCGCGGCCATCCCGTCGGGGGGTGACAGGAGAATTGACCCCCCGGCGCATCGTCCGCCCCCACCGGATCGGCAGGGAGGGGAGGAGGGGGGGGACCCCCCACCACGCCTCTCCTTTTCCGTTTTCTTTATCGACGGTGGGTCCCGCGTGTCCCCAGCCGGAGCAGGAGAGGAGTCAGAGCTGGGCTAGGTGCGTGACTGGGATGGACAGGGAGAGGCAGAGGCCGACGTCCGGGCCCCGCCAGCACGCAGCCCTGCCCCCATCATCTCCCCTGACACGGCCACCTGATCCCGATGGGACAGCTGTTGCCGCCCGCCCTCGCCTCCTCCTCCCAAAACTACCACTGCCTCCGCCACCCCATTGGCCCTCCTCCCTGTGCCTGACCTCACCCACCTCGGGCCAGGTTAAATAAACGATAGTACACCAGAACTCACCTCACCGCGCGCGCGCATCACCGGTGAGATTTGCACGGCAGATCTCCCACGGCCCAACCCCATGCCCACGCACCACGCTACCGCATCCCGTCTCTTTTTTATCTGTCAGACCAACACCGTGGCTGGCTGGTGATGCACGTAAATGTTCTCTGCCTTCTTCCTTCGGGCCACCCCACCGGCACCGGGGGTAGTGGGTAGAGGACGAACGAACAATTACCGCGCCGCGCGGCGCGGCGGGTTTTGAAAGGCCACGCAAGCTGAGCCTGCTGGTGGTGCGGGTGGTGGGGGGAGGACAGGACAGGGCCTCCCTCAACAGAAGTGGCAATGAGCCGTACTGTAGGGAGTACCACCAGTGCCCTCTCAGGTTGCCACTGCTCCCCCCGCCCTCTGCGCCAATCCCAGCTCGCCAGTAAAACTTCCTGTACACCCACACGATCAATTAAACTTAATTAACGCCACTGATTATTACTGCTGCTTATGCCGCCACCCCCACCGTGTAGTACGGGCAAAGTAGCACCCCTGTTTGGCAAACAAGGCGCCCTGTTTGGCAAACGGACTCATAACCGGTACCTCCGCCTGAACAAGAGTCTTGCCAATCCGATGCTCATCCGCCTTAAAAACCCCTGTTTTTTCTCGTGCGAAACTGGAATTACACTGCTACTACTACACTCGACATAGCCTTTTTCTCTTCTGCCGCCAAATCAATTTCTTGCAGCAATAACTGAATACTGAATTTCCACACCCACTAGCGTAGTAGCAGAAAGTACTCGGTAGAAATTCAGTATTCAGTTATTGCTGAACGCAGAATCCTGTGTATTCAGTTACGGATGTGCAGCAGCATTCGGTTTCATCAACTGAATGCTTACCTGTGCACCACTACTTCGCTCATCAGGTTGCCATGTGTGCACAGTACCCAGGTTGATGAACTCATTGATGCGGCTGCGCGAGCCTTGGATCAATTTGGCTGTTAGGCACCTCCCCAAAGCAAGTGCAGGTTCATTTTTGGATCGGAAACAACCAGCAGAGGATGACCACGTAGGCGCCCAGGCACGGCAGAGGGAAACTACACGAGGTCTTTCCAGCAAAAGACGCGCCCCCTTGACAACATCTCCTAGATCGGAAAACGTTCGATTCCATGATCCGCATAGGTTTAACTGGGAGCATTGTGAATCTAATGTGTACTCTCGACTAATTCTAAGGGCAAAGATCCAACACAAACGATGCAGAAAAGCATCATGTTCATAGAGTTTACAACTTGATGATCAAGACCAGAACAGAGCTCACTTGTGTGGATGCCTTGTACGTACACAAAATTCTCATTCGAGCTAAGTAGTAGTAACGAAATCCGGCCCGTCCTTATTTAATATGAGCGATTGGAGGAATTACACATAGCAATAATAGACATTTCAACAACATAATAATAATAATAATAATAGGCTATAGAGTTTCACGGATCATCGAGGAGAGTAGAGCAGGGAAAAAGAGCGAATTACATGTCGGTCTGCTCGGATGTCCTCCATCTCTCTTCAGGCCGGCGAAGACAACCTTCGGTAACCCGATCCATCTTTGGTCGCTGCAATTCAGCGAGTTCACTGGTGACATTTTAGCTTCTCAAGTGCGTGCGCCGGTGAGCTAGGGCGGGGCTTGTGCTCCATGCTCGGGGGGATGGATGTCTACTTACAGCGTTCAAAACTTGCGATCACGGCGCGGCCAGGCGCCATGCGGAAGTGGCGATCAGCGGGCGGGTGTGCCACCCCAGCGTTAGGCAGCCTTCCTTCTCCTCCACCTTGTACCCGTCGCCGCCGGCGAACAGCGCCAGCAGCGTGCTCGCCTGCTTGTACGCATTGGACCCCAGGTGCACGGTCTCGAACCCGGCGTGGCCCAGGCGGCTGCGCCACTGCCCCAGGGTCTCGTGCCGCTCCGTGCGCTCCTCGCCCTCGCAGGCAACCACGTTGCAGATCTGCCGGCCGAGGTACACCTCGGACATGACTTGGTCCGTGCCAACAGCGGCAGGCCCCGACGAGATTTCTGACGGGCCTTGGCCGGCGCCCTCAAGAGAGTCGAACATGGTGGAGTAGTAGTGCAGAGACTCGGAGAATCGGTCCAGGAATGAGCCGCTGTTGTGGTTGGCCTCCTGCTCGACCACGGTCACGATCCTTGGCCGGACGGCGCGCACGGTGCCCAGGACCTTCTCCAGGGCGCCGGGCTGCGCCAGCAGCCGGTGCATCTCGAAGACTGAGTTCACGGCGATTACCTCGGGTTCCTCGTTGGGGTCCTCCTCGCCCTCTGGCTGAAGCATGAACGGCTCTAGGTCGGCCAGCGTGGCGGCGACGAGGCCACGGTACTGGAAATCGACGCGGATAGTGTGCGCAAACTGGGCCAGCTTCCAGCCCACCTGCTGCAGGGCGTCGGTTTCGTCCGGCTGCGGGGGCCCAACGCCGGTGAGGCGGAACGACGGAGGGCCGCCGGGACGAAGCGCGAGGGCCTGGAGAAGAGCTGGCCACTGCATCCCCTGCTTGATGCCGAAGTCGACGACGTGGACGCGACGGCAGCCGGCGAAGGCCTCGAGGATGGCCTGGTTAGCGGTGAAGTGGGCGAACTTGAGGTAGGGGCAGGACTCGTAGAAGTGCGCGTGGAGGAGGTCGGCGAAGGCGGCGTCGAGGAGGGAGCTGTCGGGCTGCGGGCGGAAGCGGAAGACGCGGCGGGCGAGGGCCTCGCCGAAGTAGGCGGCGACCTTGCGCATGGCGCCGCCCTGGGACGCGGCCAGCAGGGGTATCTGCTTCACCAGCGCCTCGGCCGCCGAAAAGTTCTCCTGTTGCACGGCCTCCGCGCACGCCAGCAGCGCGTGCACCAGCCGGATCCCGGCCTCCTGCGTGTCGACCACCACGACGGGCAGCGCGGGCGCGTTGGCCTCCGCGGTGGCCGCCGCCGGCGGAGCAGCCTCCACGACGGAGCTCCTGGCGCCGCCGCCGCCGCCGAGAGAGGACGATGACGACGAAGACGAGGAGGTGCTGCCGCCGCCAGTGCGCATCCGCTTGGGGTCCCGCGCGGAGTCGTCGGGCTGCGCGACGGCGGGGGAGGGGATCGGCCTGAGAGCGTAGGTGCTGCTGGACGAGTCGACGGAGGGCGGCGGGATATCGAAGAATCCCCCTCCTCCTCCTCCCGTGACGGTGGAAGCGAGGCTCGGGGTCTGCGGGAGCGGCGGCGGCGGCGCGTTGAGCTCGGAGAGCATGCTCTCGACCCACGAGGAGAGGTCGGTGGGGTTGTAGTGCACGGTGTCCGTGGCGAGGTGCGCGGTGAAGCCGTCGTCCTGGGCGGCGCCGGGGCCCACGCCGCCCATCCCCATAGCCATCTCGAGCTGCTCCAGCTTCTGCGCCACGTCCGCCATGTCTGATGAGCGCACCTTGTACCCTAGCGCGGCCAGGAGCTCGTCGACCTCCTCCTCCTCGGCGGCCGGCGCCGACATGAACTTGTCCTTGCCCATATCCCCGGCGGCGCTGCTCCCGCCGGCGTCTTGGTACTCGCGCTTCATGATCGAGCTAGCTAGCCCTGGGTAATAATTGCGCGAAGCTGTGGCCTTTGCCTGCCTCGGTTTCGGTTCTGGGATAGGTTGGGATTTGGATCCAGGGTTGGGAAGTGGGGGAAGGGAAGGGAACGGAAGGGGGGATGCGAGATTGAGCAACAAAGCAGCGGCGGCAGCAACGAGTAGTAGTACTAGTAGTAGAGGTAGCGGGGGAACGGAAGGGAAGGGCCGAAGGGGAGGGCGAGATTGAGATTGCGAGACGGCATCAGGTGATCAGAGAGGGGGGAAGGCATCTACTACTATAGTCTGTGACTGCTGCGTGGGCCCACGTGGCGCCTCGCCATCCAACACACGCACAGCGTTGGATCGATGGCCGGATTCGTCGGGGCCATCTTTATCAGCAGACAAACTTCACCATCCACTTACAAATCTCGGTGCCCACCACCCCAAAAATCGCCACGATTAAAAAAAGGCGTGGTCATTGGAGAGGCCTCGCTCGCTCCTCCTCCGTCGCCCCGGAAGGCAATGGCGAGGTGAACTCTTCCCCGCTCCCTGCCCAATCGCCCTGTGGCCCAGCGTGCGGCTTCGCAGATCATACACGCACAACAGTAGTAGATCTGTTAAGCCAAAGAAGGAGCCATCTCGTTGTTATGACACATGAACATTACATTACGGCTAATCTAGTTTTGCTACGATTACTATGTCTGTTCCGGTCAGTGGTAGACTGCACGTAGTACGCAAAAAGTTTTCGTGTGAACTTTAATTGAAGTGCAGTACTCCCTCTGTTTCAAATTACTCCGCACGCACGCTTATCTAGGTGGGCTAGTATTCTCTTATTTTTCGTTCAAAAAAATTTCTGAGATTTTTGAAATAGCTAGTACACATTTCATACTATCTAGTTCAAAAATTCTAAGATTTTTTTGGATAAAAAATGAGAAAATACTAGCCCACCTAGATAAGAGTGCGCGCGGAGTAATTTGAAACAGTACTGGAGTGACATGATTGCTTCGGTCAATGCACGAATATTTAATCTACGTCATTACTACTCCCTCTGTTTCAAATTACTTCGCCGACGCGTTTATGTAGGTGGACTAGTACTCCTTATTTTTCATTCAAAAAAATCCTGGGATTTTTTAAATAGATAGTATGAAATGTATATTACGTATACCAAAAATCGTAAAAAAAAATTGATGAAAAATGAGAGAATACTAAGCCACCTAGATAAGCGTGCGCGCGGAGTAATTTAAAATAGAGGGAGTACTACTAACCACTAGACGTAGTACCACCTAACAATCTAAGATGACACTAATAGCGACTACAGTACAGTTACGTCGAGGGAACTCTGCCATGTTCACTGGTGACCGAGAAAATGTGACTCTACTTATTTGACTCAAGTTTCAGCCATGTTGTTTGTAAGAACAATGATCCAAATTACAGGTTTGGCTTACAAGCTCAAGATATATCATAATGAATAACCCGTAATACCTAGACCTCCACCGAAAGGCTGTCAAAAAATTCTACATAACACCGCCTTGATTAACAATTGCAATCTAACCATTGATAATCCCCGTTTATTTTAGGCGAAACAGTGGAGAAATCCCCATTGCAATTTTTAATATTATCAATGGTTGGGTTGCAATGGTCTGAAAAAAATGAGCTTAAGTTTGATTACAAGGAATTTCATTGAATTGAGAGACATGTCGATGTCTAGCTCTATGATCAACCAAGCCTAGCTCTTGTATATAAAACTTCTTCTCTTCATCATGGTCTTAGTAATTCGAGATCATCCAAATTCCCCAAAGAGCTAAAACAACGAGCTCCATGTAAAAGGAATATTAAGATTATGTGTGGCATCTTCTCATAACGCACGATAGATTTGTTAAGCCAAAGAAGGATCCAAGATCACCATCTCGTTATGACAAAGAAACATTACAGCTAATCTAGTTTTGCTAGTAATACTCCACATGTATGCAGTTGGAGTAGTTTTTGTGTGAACTTTAATTCAAGTGGTAGTACTAATATGATTGCATGAATCTTTAATCTATTTCATTACTAGTAACCACTATTAGTAGTACCACCTAACAGTCTAAGATACTATTAATAGCGACTACATTACACTGATGTATGCGTCAATTCCACTTTCAAGTATAGCTGCTACTACAACTCTGCCATGTTCACTGGTAACATAAAAAATGTTACTCCTACTACTTATTTGAGTGAACATTCAACATTGTTGTTGCCAAGAACAATTGCCTAAGTTACAAGTTTTGCTTTCAAGCTCAAGATATATCTAGTTCCTTGAGGAAAAAACGAGGTTATTATAATGAATAACCCCTAATCCCTAGCCTTCCATCGAAAGACTGGAAAAAATTGTACATAACACCACCTTGACCTTTTTCATGCGAGACATTCATTACTTCTCCCTCTCGGTCTCGTCTTCTTTGTTTTGTTTTGTTTTCATTTCTTTGCATTGTACCTTATCCCGTTGACTAATCTCTTGCTCCCATTACCCCAATTATATCAAATGTAACATCATTCCAAAATCCGGCAAAGATTCATTAAGAACACTCCTTGTGTCAACAATCCCCTTACATTTTAGGCAAAAACTGTGGGAAATCCCCATTGTAATTTTTAATATTTTTAATGGTTAGGTTGCAATTATTTTAAAAAAGAAACATAAGCTTAAGTTTGACTAGTAGGCATTTCCTTGAATTGAGAGACATACCGATGCCTAGCTCTATGATCAACCAAGGCCAGCTATTGTATAGAAAAGTTCTTCTCTACAAGATCTTAGTAATTCAACACTATCTAAATACCCCAAAGGCTAAAATAATAAGCCCCATGTAAACGAAATATTCAGATTATCATTGGCATCTTCAAATGCTTCAAACACCAATTAGTATGTCCATAAGATCGACATGGTGCAAAGTTTTATCATGTCGGTAGTTTATTATTGTACAATTGTAGCTGTAGAGGTGACCTTCTTTCCTTTAGACCGAGTTTCTAATGTTCAATCTATCATGTAGTAGAATCCTGAACTAAATATTTTTCTTAGGTTGAAAAGAACTTTCTCATAACCAATTTAAGTGTGGATGATCACGTTGGTACCGAATCCAAACCTTATAACCTTTTATAAAATAAGATATCTTATTTTCCTGGTATGTAACTCTAGAGGCCGGGGTTCTCTCTATGTTGTTTTTCTTAACCTGAGTGCACGGATCTTCCATGATCACAAATTCTTTACATGCCTATTGTGAACGAGCTAGACAGGAGATATCTTGAAGTTCCTATTGAGAAACAACATAGACTAACATGTTTTTACTCCTAGCAGAAGTATGTGAATATTTAAAATCCAACCACTTATGGTACCATCTAACAGTCTATAGGCAGGAACTCTTTCCATCTCCCAACTTACACCTAACCATGGACGTAAAGAGATTTGAGAGCTATACATTTTCTTACTGCCAAACATAGGCATTAGAGATGATTTGCTTCAAACATACAATTTATAACAATATTTGTTCCAACTCTTATTCAATTCACCCATCAAATGTATGGCCTATTGAAGGATTTGTGAAGATTCTTAAGAAGAAAGGTTTTATTTTGTATATTAAAACTGAGGGGCCCCACACAGCATTATTGTGTTTTTGTCTTATATATTTAGTACAAGTTTCCAATGCATAATATTGTCCTTTCATAATTGAACTTGTCCATAAATAATGTCTAATTTATAACTTGTTTTGTAGCATCAAGGATATCTAGATAGTAAATGAAGAAAATGAACATAAATGATGACATATCCACCTACAATTTTTAAGTGGAGATCTCAAAATGTCCTCTCTTCTATTATGTGAACCATGGGAATGAAATGCTACTCTGTAAGTTTATTTAAGCCTAGTGGAAGACTTGGGTATTTGAAAGTGAAAGAGCGTGTGTGGTTTTGGTAATTAATGACAATCTCTATGGACTAATGTTGGATTGAGTTATACTTATAGGGATTGTCCATAAGCTATGCTTGAACCATGGTTTGGCTTAAAGTTTGAAATGAGAAGAAGAAAGCAAAGAAGATCAAGTGATGACTAAGATGATATTCAAGAGAAGATCCAAATAATGGTCATGGATTGTCCATAGGCAATGCTTGAACCATGTGTTCGCTTCAAGGTTGAAAGAAGAAAAAGAAAGGAAAGAAGATCAAGTCATGACCAAGGTGACATTCAAGAGAAGATCCAAAAGAATAGTCATGTGAGAGTTGAGCCTATGGAAAGCATGTCTTGAACAAAAAGATTTAGTGAGATCTCATGTGTACCTTTAGGAAATCATCAACATAATGAATAAAGAAGAAATGAATTGTAAGGTGAAGATATCCATCTCAAAGAGATCATATGCTTGAAGCTTTGTTGTCTTGATGGCGATCCTGGATATGTGAAGATATGCCCAAACAAGAGGTTCTACCATAGTGGAGTTTGGAAGAAAAATAGGAGTCTTCATCAAGCAATTAAGCGTGGGCAAGCATAATCAAGAAAGGTGCTTCAACTTTAATAGGACAAGATCATCACCATTTAGACGAACTAGAATGCACAAATCAAACATATGTTATTAATAGGTTTTATCTTTTACCGATCTCTTATTGTCAAGTGAAAGACTAGGTCATAGGTTAGTTAGTCGTACTATCAATAGGGGTACTCGAGAGAGTAACTTGACCACATAATTATTAGAGAGGTCAAACCTTTGTATTATTGGCATCATATTTTTAGTTTTTATTTGTATTTTATTCATATGAGATTTTAGAGCTTGTGGTTATCTTCAAGACAAGCTCAACTTCATCAGAAAAAGATTTTTGATGAAAAACTTGTGTTTTTTATTTGGGATTTCTATTTTTGTACCCTTGGTTTGTTAGTTGTACCCAGTTTTTCACAGCCGCTTGTTACTCACTTTTGCCCATCTCCTACTATGAAACTGAAGGGAATATGCCCTGAGAGGCAATAATAAAGTGATTATTATGTATATTCCAAGTATATGACAGATGTTTATTTTGCATGCTATAATTATATTAATACGGAAAGTTTAATATATGTGTGTTAATAAATAAACAGAAAGTTCCTAGTTATGCCTCTCTTATAAACTAGCTCGTTGATTAACAAGATGATCAAGGTTTCCTGATCATGGACATTGGATGTTGTTAATAACAAGGTCACAACATTATTGGAATGGTGTGATGAATATTGATCCGAAATATAGCATTACGATCAAAGTCATTGAGTTTATATTGCTATAACATCATACGAAGTAATCATAATCCTTAGACCATGAGATCATGTCAATCACTAACACTGGAAGACTATCTTGATAACATCAAACGTCACACCGTAACAGGGTGATTATAAATATGGGTTCAGTACTATTAAAGTGTTATGTTGAGGCCCATGGATCAAGAGTGGAATTTGTGCATCTCTATGATGGATAGATATACTATGGGCCCTCTCGGTGATATCACATTGATTAGCTTGCAAGCAAGTGATTTGATCACTAGAATGTTATATCACAGGAACGATAAAAGAGTACATGTCAGTAACGTGATCAAACTAGGTATGGGGATACCGATGATCGAACCTCGGACATGTAATATATTGTGAGACAAAGGGATTAAGTTACTAGCGTAAAAGGTCCACACGATCACAACAAAGTCATCATTGAATGTGTGGGAGTCAGTATGGATCTCCAGGTCCCTCTTCTGATTATTGATCTGAGAGGGGTTTCGATCATGTCTGCATTATTCGGTGAACCGTAGGGTTACACACTTAAGATACATTGACACCATTTGGAACAAATAGTTTCATGCTGAAAAGAATAACAAAGCGCAGGAATTTGTTTCACTAGACACCGAAACTGTTTTTGGGTGAAATTGCAGAAAGTGTTGCTGCATGTGAAATGAAATACTAGCAAGGGGTTATATGTGAATGTTTGTCATTAAGGTAATTGACAAAATTCTAAATAAATAAAAGGGGTTTTATTTAAAGAGAGTTTGCATTAAATTTGGTAGAAATTTAATGGGAATTTGAGTGGGATTTTTGAGTGGAGAAATGAAGGGCCAAATTGTGAGTGGAGCTTCCACCCACATGAATGGAGGAGGGGAGGGGGTATACCCCATGCTCCGGCCACCCCCTTGGGGTGCCCCCCTCTCTCTCACTCACATCTCCTCGCGTAGCATCTCTCTCTCCCTCTAGTTTATCCCCCATGGTCTCGGACTAGCGAGATACATGTTCCCAGTGGCTTTTTGGCAAGAAAGAGTTGTTGCTTCCGTTGCATCGCTAGAGCGAGGAGGCGAAGGTTGCTCGGTGCCTCGGACGTGTGTGCGAGCACAGATGCGCCGCTGATTTGCGGCGCTAGGACTTCCTCTCAATCTTGAGATCAGCAAGAGTTTGTCTACATCAACCACGAGTTCAACCTCATTAAGCTTTGTCGATCTTCAAGGGTATGTTCTGTACGGATGTATATCCGCCCGTTGTTTGTATCTAGTAGATAGATCTTGGTACATAGTTGTTTCCATCGTAGATTTTTTTTGTTTTCTATGTTGCGAACCCTATAGTGGGGGATCTATGCGTAGATGCTTTGCACGGGTAGTACACATATGTATATGTGGGCGAGGATGATCATGTTATTGCTTCTTAGTTGTACGTCGGATATTGGTGGCATAGTGGGATGAAGCGGCCCGGCCAAATTTACATGTCCTCGCACATGAGACCTATTCCACGCTTGACATGCAACTAGTTTTGCATAAGTGGCTAGCGGGTGTCGTTCTCTCCTACTATAGTAAATATCTAATTTGCAACAAGTTGTCAATAATTTGGTCATCCTCGTTGTGGTTCATGTTTGTAGGTAAGAATGGTTCTATCCTTTAAAGCCCTAAGCCACGTAAAACTTGCAATGGATAAATTAGAAGCGTCTAGTTTAGATTGTTGTTGGGCTAGTGTCATGATATGGTGATGTTGTAAGTAAAAGTATAAGTCGATACTCTTGCAACACACATAACATGTAAGTTCCATAGACCTTGGCCTTACACATAGAGGAATGATGACGATCATACCATGATGCACATGATGGAGATCAAGTGCAAGAACCATATCATTTCACTTTTTCACATGTGATGTTTGTTGCATCTTATATTGCTTGTTTGTTGTTTTATTAGCATAATAAGATGATCCCTCATTTAGATATCAAGATAAAAATGTGTTCTCCCTTAAGTATGCACCAATTATGTTTCGCCGCTCCAAGACATCACGTGATGATCGGGTGTTCTTGGATCCATGATCATATTTCGGGTGTAAGACAGTTTACACACGCGAATACTAAGATTCCTACTTGGCGAGCCTAGCATGTGCGAACATGGCCTCATAACACGGACCGAAAGGTTAAGCATTAGTCATATGAAATATATGATATTCATATGGATGCTCGCCTTTGAAGCTACACTGACTCACATGATGATCGGACTTGGTGTAGTGGATTTGGTTCATGTAATCACCAAAAAGGCACGAGGGATGTCGTTTTTGAGTGGGAGTTCATTCTTAATTTGGATGAGTTGAACTCAATCTATCATAAACTTAGTCTAAACTTTACAAATTCTGTTATAGATGGCACCACCTACTTTTAATTTCAATGTGTTCATGGAGAAAGAGAAACTTGCAATCAATGGTAGCAACTTTACCAAATGGTTCATGAATTTGAGGTTATTCCTCAATGCTACACAAAAGCAATAAATGCTAGAAGGTCCGATAGGTGACGCTCCTGCAAGCAATGAATCTCAGTATGAGTGCGATGTGTATGACACAAAGCTTAATGACTACACTCTTGTGAAATATGCGATCCTTCTGTCATTGGAGCCTAAACTCCAAGGTTTGAACTTAGCAATGTTGATGATGTGGTGAAGGAACTCAAAGCTATGTTTAAGAGCCAAATCCATGCTGCGAGATTCACAATATCCAGCGAGTTCTTTAGTCTGAATATGAAGGAACACAACTCTGTGAACGATCATGTCATGATGATGATAGGATATGTTCAACATCTTAAGGCGCTAGGATATGATATCCCAGTTGACCTTGCGATGGATAGAGTTCTGCAGTCGCTCCCACCCAGCTACAAAGAGTTTGTGTTGAATTACAAGAAAAGTGGCACGATTGGATCGCTCACCGAACTTGCTGCCATCTTGGTGGCTGTCGAAGTAGACATAAAGGATAGGCATATGGGGTTGATAGTCGATAAGACCACAACCGCTAGAGAAAGGGCCGTGGCCAGGGCAAAACTCAAGATGGTCATAACTTTCGTTGTCCCTAAGAGAACGGTCAATGGAGGTCCTAAGCCTGATACTGAATGTTTTTATCGCTATGAGTTGGGTCACTGGAAACGGAACTGCCCCAAGTATTTGGCAGACAAGAAGGCCGACAAGGCAAATAAAGGTATATTTGGTATACATGTCATTGATGCGTACTTGACTAGTACTCACAGTAGCACCTGGGTATTCGATACCAGTTTAGTTGCTAATATTTGTAACTCGAATCAGGGGTTGCGGAACAAGAGACCACTAGCAAGGGGTGAGGTCAAGATGCGTGTCGGCAAAGGATCAAGCATTGATGTGATCGCCGTCGGAACGCTACCTCTCCACTTACCATCGGGATTAGTTATAAACTTGAATAATTGTTATCTGGTGCCAGCACTGAGCATGAACATTGTATCGGTATCATGTTTGATGCGCAGTGGTTATTCATTTAAATTCGAAAACAATGGTTGTTTGATTTATATGAATTATATCTTTTATGGTCATACACCGATGATGAATGGTTTATTTCTATTGGATCTCGAAAATAGTGTTACACATATTCATAATGTTGATGCTAAAAGGATTAAACTTAATGATGATATATCTGCATATATGTGGCATGCCGTCTAGGTCATATTGGTGTTAAACGCATGAAGAATCTCCATTCGGATGGACTTTTAGAATCACTTGATTTTGAATCGTTTGATACATGTGAGCCATGTCTTATGGGCAAGATGACTAGAACGCTGTTTTCCGGTTCAATGGAACGGGCGACAAATTTATTGGAAATCATACACTCTGACGTGTGTGGTCCAATGAGTGTCTCGGCGCAAGGTGGATATTGTTATTTTGTTACTTTCACGGATGATTTGAGTAGATACAGTTATATCTACTTGATGAAACACAAGTCTGAAACCTTTGAGAAATTTAAGGAGTTCCGGAATGAAGTGAAAAATCATCGTAATAGAAAGATCAAATTTCTATGGTCCGACCATGGAGGTGAGTATCTAAGTTACGAGTTTAGCACACATATGAAAGAGTGTGGAATAGTTTCACAACTCACACCTGCCGGAACACCACGGTGAAATGGTGTGTTAGAATGTCATAATCGTACTTTACTAGATATGGTTCGATCTATGATGTCTCTGACGGACTTGCCACTATCATTTTGGGGTTATGCACTAGAAACTGCTGCATTCACTTTAAACCGGGCACCATCTAAATCCGTTGAAAAGACACCGTATGAATTGTGGTTTGGAAACAAACCTAAGATGTCATTTCTTAAAGTTTGGGGATGCGATATTTATGTGAAGAAACTTCAACCAGATAAACTCTAACCCAAAGCGGAAAAATGCGTCTTCATAATATACCCTAAGAAAACTATTGGGTATTACTTCTATCACAGATCCGAGGGTAAGGTTTTTGTTGCTAAGAATGGATCCTTTATAGAGAAAGAGTTTCTCACGAAAGGTGTGTGTAGTCGGAAGGTAGAACTCGAAGAGGTTGTGGAACCTTCTCTTCATAATATGGCGAGTAGCGCAGCGCCGGAAGCCGTTCCGGAGTTGACTTCACCAAATGAAGAGGGAACTAATGATAATGATCATCAAAATCCAAAAGAGAATACTACCGAACCTCGCAGGTCTAGCAGGACGCGTGCAGCTCCCGAGCTGTACGGAAATCTTGTTATGAATTTCATGGTCAATGAAATTAATGAACCTGAAACATATGAAGAAGCGATGATGAGCCCGAATTTCAACAAATGGCTAGAAACCATGAAATCCGAGATGGAATCCATGTACGAAAACCAGGTTTGGACCTTGGTGGACTTACCTCACGATTGAAAGGCCGTGGAGAATAAATAGATTTTCAAAAGGAAAACTGATGCTGATGGTAATGTAACCGTCTATAAAGCTCGACTTGTCGCAAAGGGGTTTCGACAAATTCAAGGAGTTGACTACGATGAGACATTCTCTCCCGTAGTGATGCTAAAGTCAGTTAGGATTATGTTAGCAATTGATGCATATTTCGACTATGAGATATGGCAGATGGATGTCAAAAGTGCGTTCCACAATGGGAACATTGAAGAAGAGTTTTTTATGGTACAACCAAAGGGTTTTGTCGATCCTAAGGATGCTGGCAAGGTATGCAAGCTTCAGCGATCCATCTATGTACTGAAGCAAGCATCCCGGAGTTGGAATCTCCGTTTTGATGAGGTGATCAAAGAGTTTGGATTTATCCAAACTTATGGAGAGGCTTGTATTTACAAGAAAGTGAGTGGGAGCGATGTGGCATTTCTGATATTATATGTGGATGACATATTATTGATCGGAAATGATATAGATCTTTTAAACAGTTTTAAAAGTTATCTAAATAGCAAATTTTCAATGAAGGACCTAGGTGAAGCGTCATACATATTAGGCATAAAGATCTATAGGGATAGATCTAGGCGCCTAATAGGGCTATCACAAAGTACATACCTTGATAAGATTTTTAAGAAATTTAAAATGGACGGAAGTAAGAAAGGGTTCTTACCTATGTTGCAAGACAAGACATTGAGTAGGACTCAAAGTCCGGCTACGGCGGAAGAAAGAGAGGTAAAGGACAAAGTCCCCTATGCTTCAACCATGGGCTCTATAATGTACGCCATGCTATGTAGAAGACCGGATGTGGCAGATGCTATTAGTTTAACTAGTAGATACCAATATGATCCAGGATCGGAATACTGGATAGCGGTCAAGAATATCCTTAAGTACTTGTGAAGAACTAAGGATATGTTTCTCGTGTACGCAGGTGAAGAAGAGCTCGTCGCTAAGTGTTATGTCGATGCTAGCTTTGACACCGATACGGATGACTCCAAGTCTCAATCCAGATATGTATTTCTCATGAATGGTGCAGCGGTTAGTTGGAGGAGTTCCAAACAACCCGTGGTGGCAGGATCAACAACGGAGGCCAAATATGTTGCTGCTTCGGAAGCGGCTCAGGAAGCAGTTTGGATGAAGGAATTCATAACCGAACTGGGTGTGGTTGCGAGCGCGTTGGACCCAATGGTGATTTATTGTGACAACAATGGTACCATAACCAATGCCAAAGAACCAAGGTCTCACAAGAATTCCAAGCATATTAAGCGCCGGTTTCACTCCATCCGCGAGCATGTCAAGGATGGAGATATAAAGATTTGTAAAGTATATACGGATCTCAATGTAGCAGATATGTTGACTAAAACTCTCCCTATAGCAAAACATGATCAACACCAGAACTCGATGGGTGTTAGATTTATCACTATGTAACTAGATTATTGTCTGTAGTGCAACTGGGAGACTGAAGGGAATATGACCTGAGAGGCAATAATAAAGTGGTTATTATGTATATTCCAAGTATATGATAGATGTTTATTTTGCATGCTATAATTGTATTAATACGGAAACGTTAATACATGTGTGTTTAATAAACGAACAGAAAGTTCCTAGTTATGCCTCTCTTATAAACTAGCTCGTTGATTAACAAGATGATCAAGGTTTCCTGATCATGGACATTGGATGTTAATAACGAGGTCACGACATTATTGGAATGGTGTGATGAACATTCATCCAAAGTATAGCATTACGATCAAAGTCATTGAGTTTATATTGCTATAACATCATACAAAGTAATCCTAATCCTTAGACCATGAGATCATGTCAATCACTAACACTGGAAGAGTATCTTGATAACATCAAACGTCACACCATAACAGAGTGATTACAAAGATGGGTTCAATACTACTAAAGTGTTATGTTGAGGCCCATGGATCAAGAGTGGAATTTGTTCATCCCTATGACAGATAGATATAGTCTAGGCCCTCTCGGTGATATCACATTGATTAGCTTGCAAGCAAATGATTTGATCACTAGAATATTATATCACGGGAACAAGAAAAGAGTACATGTCAGTAACGAGATCAAACTAGGTATGGGGATATCGATGATCAAATCTCGGACATGTAATATATCACGAGACAAAGGGACTAAGTTACTAGCGTAAAAGGTTCTCACGATCACAAGAAAGTCATCGTTGAATGTGTGGGAGTCAGTATGGATCTCTAGGTCCCGCTTCTAATTATTGATCTGAGAGGGGTATCGATCATGTCTGCATTATTCGCGAACCGTAGGGTGACACACTTAAGAGACACCGACACCATTTGGAACAAATAGTTTCATGCTGAAAAGAATAACAAAGCGCGGGAATTTATTTCACTAGACACCGAAACTGTTTTCGGGTGAAATTGCAGAAAGTGTTTCTGCATGTGAAATGAATACTAGCAGGGGGTTATATGTAAACGTTTGTCATTAAGGTAATTGAAAAAAATCTGAATAAATAAAAGGGGTTTTATTTAAAGAGAGTTTGCATTAAATTTTGTGGAAATTTAAAGGGAATTTGAGTGGGATTTTTGAGTGGAGAAATGAAGGGCCAAATTGTGAGTGGAGCTTCCACCCATATGAATGGAGGAGGGGAGGGGGAATCCCCCATGCGCCGGCCACCCCCTTGGGGTGCCCCCTCCCTCCTATATAAATTCCCCCTCTCCCTCCCTCTCTCACTCACACCTCCTCGTGAAGGATCTCTCTCCCCCTCTAGTTTATCCCCCATGGTCTCGGACTAGCGGGATACATGTTCCCGATGGATTTTCGGGAAGAAAGAGTTGTAGGAGGCAGAGGTTGCTCGTTGCCTCGGACGTGTGTGCGAGTACGGATGCGCCGCTGATTTGCGGCGCTAGGACTTCCTCTCCCGATATTGAGATCGGCAAGAGTTCGTCTACATCAACCACGAGTTCAACCTTGTTAAGCTTTGTCGGTCTTCAAGGGTATGTTCTCTACAGACGTATATCCGCCCGTTGTTTGTATCTAGTAGATATATCTTGGTATATAGGTGTTACCATCGTTGGAATTTCTTGTTTTCTATGTTGCGAACTCTACAGAAACTCTCACATGTTCTGAAACTTGCTGTCCGTCAGCCTTGCCGTTACATGCTGACAAGTGGGATCATATTCGGTTGGGTCTCCCGTGTGGACCCTCGCTGTTACGTGCTGACAACTGGGGTCGTGATCTTTCGGGTCCCGTAGTGGACCCTTGCTGTTACATGCTGACAAGTGGGGCCGCGTTAAGTTGGTTCCCGTAGTGGACACCTCTCTCTACTTATTCAGATCAGCATGGGACCCACAACTTATCCACGTGATCATTGGACCCACAACTTATCCACATGAGCTAGCCCAGCGCCCGCATCCGTGTCGTTGCCTGCCCTTTCTTCTTCCTATTCTCCAGCGACGGTGGCCCTTTGTCGAGCTTCACTTCGGCCTCCCATTCGTCATGGCTACAGTATGGTGTCGTCCTGTTGACCTGTATGAAGAATGACAATGACAACCGTGCACAGAGAAGGTTAGATCTCGCACCAAAATGTTCCGATTAGACGAGGGCGCTTGCTGTGGAGAATGCGGCCGATGTGCCATTCCGATGATTTAATTGGTTTATCGAGTTAATGTCTCGACTGCAATCAAGTGAATCTATGAGGTGGAAGTCAAACTTCGAGATTTAGGGAGATGGATGTATAAGAAATAAAAAATGACACAACTCTTGAACACTTTCAAGTTAAAAAAAATTATACAAATCTTAATGTAAAAGAATGTTTATAATTGACACAACTCTTAAACACTTTCAAATTAAAAAAATATACAACTCTTAATGTAAAAGAGTTTTAATAATTGACACAACTCTGAACACTTCCAAATTAAAAAAATTATACAAATTTAAAAGAGTGTTTATATTTGAAACAACTCTTGAACACTTTCAAATTAAAAAATTATACAACTCTTAATATAAAAGAGTGTTTATAATTGATACAACTCTTGAACACTTTCAAATTAAAAAAATTATACAACTCTTAATATAAAAGAGTGTTTATAATTGACACGACCTTTGAACACTTACAAATTGAAAAATTATACAACTTTTAATGTAAAATAGTGTTTATAATTGACACAACTCTTGAACACTTTCAAATTAAAAAAATATACAACTCTTAATGTAAAAGAGTGTTTATAATTGACACAACTCTTGAACACTTTCAAATTAAAAAATATACAACTTTTAATGTAAAGGAGTGCTTATAATTGACACAAATCTTGAACACTTTCAAATTACAATTTGCACATGATAATGTTGTCCTAAGAAAATCTTGAGAGTTTACCTTTTTAGAGCATGAAAAGTGATTCCTAAAATAAAATCTGTATACCTCGTGCATATACGAAAATTATACACCTTTAAACTCTTTGAAATCTCACTTAGGACATGATAATGTTGTGCTAATAAAATCCTGATCATTTATCTTTTCATGGAGTGAAATATAATACATAAACTCGCGTATACGAAAATTATGGACCTTTGAACACTATGAAATCACACTTAATACGTGATAATGATGTGATAACAAAATTTTAAGGGATTATCATTTTATCCCCATTTTCATAGAATGGGGTGTAATGCATAAACTTGCATATACGATCATTTATCATTGTCATGGAGTGAAATATAATGCATAAACTTGCATATACGAAAATTATACACCTTTGAACACTTTCTCTTCAAATTATATTCAAAATCATTTATTTATGGAGTTAAAGTACCGGCGAAAAACTCGTTATTTTGCATGGATAGAGGGGTGCCTCCCGATAGATATAGGGATTATCCTATCTGCTAGATCACAGAGGATCAGCGGTTGGTGGCACGATCCGCGTGACAACTGTCTCGACCAATCAGAGCGTAACAGCCAAGATGAACACAAGTGTGAGAGTTTGTGACTAATAGAGAGGGGAAAATGAGTAGAAGTTAAAAAACAAGGGCAAAACTGAGTAGAACTTAAAAACAAACCAAGGGCAAAATTGACAAAGGGATTCAAATAGAAACAGAAAGAGGTTTAAAAATGGAAAATGGTTCTTTTATATAATAAAATACATCTTAGCATACATCAAACTATTTATAATTCAAATATACATCAGTTTGACAATTATTGCCTCATTCAGACAAACTATGTTTTAGGGAGGGATGTTTTGGGAAGAGGCTTGAGCAGAAAGCCATGAACCTTCATAGATAGTAGGTGATTTGAGAAGTGGTGATTTAGGCTAAAACTTTATTTATATATATTTCTTATGGTGGCAGGTCACATAATAAGACTACCTGGGTAGATGCCACTATGTTTTGATCTTTTTGATTTTGTTGTGCATAAAATGACTCAATTAGGTAGCTAAAACTCATTCATTAACTTTCTATTGACCAGCCACCGGAGGGTAAAAGTGAGTATATTGCACATGACAGTTTTAGTACTGGAGGGAAAAACTGGGTACAACTGTGTTACACTCGAGGGTATAACTGAGCACAATTAAGTGGCCAAGGTTAGACATGGAGGAAAACGTGATGCACAGTACGCGTGTCATGGTGCACGGGACGGTAGAGGACGCGTGTGGGCATGCACGACGTAGTAGCATACGCAGTTACGCGGTGCACGGTGGTGCAACGAAACGTCTCCATCCTTCACATTTATAGAGGCCTCCTCACTCTCACTCCTCACTCACTCACACAACCATCTCCACTGTCCCATCACCTTCTGAAAACCCCCAAGAAAACCCCAACCCCGCCGGTGATGGAGAAGAATGGCGCGGTGGCCATCGTCGCCTCCCAGGCCGCCGATGAGGAGGCCCTAGTCCCTATGCAGTCCCCCGCCGAGGCATCAAAGGCAGTCGACGTTCCTGCTTCCGCCATAGCCACCAGCGAGGAGGACCCGTCGATCTCGGGAAAATCCCGCATGGTTGGGATTCCTACGAGGAGGAGGATTACATCAAGCTGGAGAACCCCTACGAAACTAGCATCGTCTATCCATGGTCGGAGGTAACTAGGGTTTTCTCCCTTTACTTTGTTCTTTCCCAATTCCCATCGTTGGATGCTAGATCGTGTGTTATTAGGGTTCAGCTGTTCGTATTTTCAATCATTGGATGCTAGGTATTTTACAGTAGCTAATTCTCTCGTGTTAGATCTCGTATTTTGATGAATGCCCCTGTTCGTATTTCAATACTATTTTATTTTTTTATCCGAGTTGCAGTTAGGGGATTCCCTAGTTTGTACTAGTGTCGATCTGTAGTTGGGATCAGTATTCGATTTGGGGATTGGGGAATAATCAGGGGATCTCAATCGATTAATTTATGCAAGTAATTAATCCCGATAATCAAGATATATCAATCATGTCCTTATTGCACTCTACTATTTTTTTCCAATAGGTGGATAACAACGACGTCCGCAGCGACAATAAGTCCAAGGACACCAAGACTCATCAGGTGTCGAGGAGGATGAAGTCAGCCAGTACGACAACTTCTTCGTCGGTGATGCCTAAAGGTGCCCCTTCTAAACCAGGAGGCTACACGCCACCGACTTCAAATCCCTCGTGAAGCATGCCGAGGATGTGAATACATGTGGCCCATCCGTGAATGTCAACGGCTTCAGAGCCAAAACAAGGCACTCGGGTTTCACCTCCGCAACCTCCAGAAGGTTGCCATCGAGGAGTGTCGCATTCCCCCAATCAAGCCCAAGGCGCCCAAGGTTAAGGGACATGGCAACAAGAAGTGGAGAAAGCGCCAGAGGGAGAAGACGGAGGCCCTCCTGGCGGAGGCCATGAGGGGCCACTGATCTTGTGTTGCTGCTGCTATAAAGCAGCTTCTTTTGTTTTGTCTGTGTTGAACTTGTCCGATGCTGCTGAGCAGCCTAATTGTCGAACCTCGTTTAAATATCATATTATATATATCCTATATTAGCTGCTTTATCTACATATGCTTTGTTTACTGAATGTATTTATGGTGCTGGTTAGATTTGCTACCAGATTGGAAAAAATGAGGGCCAAAAGGAACCATGAATGAATAGAGAAGCTGCTTTAGATTCGCTACCTTTTAGGAAAAAACACAACTGTTAGCGAGGTAAAGTGGAAAAGACGCTCTTAAAAAGGTCAATCATAAAAATAAAAATAAAACTTCTAATTTAGGCGAAAAGGCGCACGTAACCACCAAACCTGCCCCACATGGTCCCACACCATATCCTCCATAACGCGTTCCCAACAAGATGGTCCACACAGTCAAACATGGCATGGCCCCATACGTCAGCATAATGCATTCCTAACCAACCGGTCCCACTTATTAGCACGTAACGGCGAGGGTCCACTACAGGACCCGACTGAACGTGGCCCCACTTGTTAACACGTAATAGCAAGACTGATGGACAATGATTTTCATACCGTGTGAGAGTTTCATAGTAGGAGATAAGCAAAAGTGAGAAAAGTTAAGCGGCTGAGGAAAACTGAGTCCAGCTAACAAACCAGGGGCATAAAATAGAAATCTCTTTTGATTTTAGAGGTTTTAATTTGTCGGTTCTTCTCTTAGGGAGGTTTCACACTTCTCTTTTATTGAAATTTCCTCCTTTGTTTGAATATAATTTTTTTCTCAATGATCTACTAGATCTTGTTGTCCTATTCGAAACGAGCCTAAGATCAACAAAATTTGAGTCCGAATGCAAAAGTTATAGAAATTTTGGTACCAAATAGTTCTCGATTTTCTCTGGTATAGTAGTGTGACCTAAAGTACCGCTTTAGTGCCCTAGGGTAGGTTTTAAGTGGTGGTACCACTAGAATGAGCGGTAGTACCGCCTCTAGGCAAGTTTGGGTTGTAACAGCTGGTTTTTAGGGGTCCTATTTAAGGGGAAATTCTTCTTCTATAGTCTCCAACCTTTTTTTCAAGTCTTGAGCATGTTTTTATTTCTCCAGTGTTGACCTCTTGAGATTGTATATATCTCTATCACTCCCATGATTATTGCATATCTTTGAGGGAAAAGAGAGAGGTGATCTAGATCTACTTTCCCACCAATCAATCTCTCCTCTAAGTGAGGGGCGACCTTTTGGATCTAGATCTTGGAGTTTTTTGTGGATTTGCTCTTGTGTTATTTCTCTATTATTCCCCAAATAGCTTTTGTAGATTTGGTGAAATTTAGGAGTGAAGGATTTGATCACTTGTGTGCATTAGGTATATCGGTTTGAGTTCTCCGTGGAGAATCGGTTGGTGAAAGTGTGAGAAGGTTATTACTTTTGCGTTCTTTGAACCTATAGCTTGTTACTCATGGAGCCTTTCCTCTTGGCTTATTGGAACCCTAGACGGCTTGGTGGTGCCGCGAAGCTCAATAATTATAGTGTAAAACTTGTCTGGTGGATTACTTGGGAGTCTCCAATTGATTATGGACATGGGCCCAAGTGATATGGATCATATGGGCACTTAGAGGGGGGGTGAATAGGTGCTAACCAATTTTTAATACTTTTTCAATTTTAGGCTTGACACAAAGTAAATTCTCTAGATATGCAACTACGAGAATTTCCCTATATGCAACCGTAACTACTAAGCACGTAAAGAGAGGAGCGAAGGAACCGTAGTGGAGCACGCGGAGACACAGGGATTTGTTTTACCGCAGTTCCTTCCTTGTTAAGGGAAGTACATCTGCGTTGGAGGGGTGGGCGGTTCTAAGACCACCACGCCACAATAGGCCTCAACCTATTCTCCGATGGATCTCGCCACGAGAGGCCAGATCCACCTTCTCCACTATTGGATCCCTTCGAGGCGGGAACCGGTGCCTTTTACAACACTATCGGGGCACACACCCACAACCGAATTGGGGGCTCCTGAGATGACAACAAGCTGCCACAAGAACAAGGTTTATCAATATAAACAAAAACAAGGATCTAGGTATTTGCAAGAAATACTAGATCGGTGATTCTCCAAATGAATGGAGAGGAGATGAAGCGCTTGATTGCAGTTCATGAAGATCGAGTCCTCCTTGTTTGATTCCCCAAGGGACAGAGCCTTTGAGTGGATCTAGGTGGAGTTCTCGTGGATGAAGGTTGCAGCTCAGGTCTTTTCTTTTTCGAATCAATCAAGAGTTCTGGACAAAGGGGGAAGACAGACTTAAATACCCCCTGCCCAGAACAAGCCGTTGGAGAAATTTGGGGGCGGATTATCCGCCCCCCCTTTGGGGCGGACTATCCGCCCTGGGGAGAAAATCCGCCCCCAGGACGGAAACTCCGGGGAAAACTCCGCCCCCCATACAAAGAGCGACGCAACCTTGACTTGGAGAAAATTCCTGAGGGGGCGGATTATCCGCCCCTGCCGGGGGCGGAATATCCGCCCTTGGGAGAAAGTCCGCCCAAGGACCGGAAAGTCCGAGGGAAACTCCGCCCCCATACAGAGAGCGACGCAGGCCTTGGCTTGAAGGAAATCCTCGAGGGGGCGGACTGTTCACCCCCAAGGGGCGGACTATCCGGCATGGCCGGAAAATCCGGCCACAAACTCCGCCCCTTCTCTGGGGGTCGCGCACTCTTGGGAAGAGGGAGGGGCGGATAATCCGCCCCCACCGGGGGCGGATAATCCGCCCCCCAAAGGCAGATACTTTTCCCTTTTTCCTAGAGAGAGCTGCAACACTTCAACACACGTTAAATAATCCTTGATATTGTTATCTAACACACAAAACACTAGGGATTAAGAAATGTTCTTTCAATCTCCCCCTTTTTGGTGTTAGATGACAATACTAGGATTTGCAATGAAACCGGCTAAAACCACCTTAAAAATTAAAGACGCTCCCCCTAGATGTGTGCATATTTAAAATTTGCATTTGAATACAAATACACACACTAGAGAGAACACACCTTTCATAACAAAGATAATTGAAACAAGGGGGGTTGGGAAACAAGGTCATACCACCGGGATGTGATTATAGCCAAAGAAAATAATTAGCTTGATAGCCTTCAAGCACATACCAACAATATTGATGCATACATTAGATAATCCCATGATTCCATATGCCATCAAATATGCTCCATAGATAAATCCAGACCATGAGATCCACAATAGATAAATCCAAACTTCCATGAATACCAAACATAGTACCAAACATAGTGGAGCACGACATAGTCTTACATAATCCAAGCACAGATAGCAAATAAGTTCACGCTAAAAGGAGCACCAGCAAGCAAATAAAAACAACGGAAAGACAGTTGCTTGCGCCCGACCCTTGCAAATCCACGAGACCTAATAGAACTACTTCTCCCCCTTTGGCATCTAAACGCCAAAAAGGAAGAAGAGCGATGCTAACGCCCCTGAAGATGATATGCAAGAAAATCCAAAGAGAACCATTAGAAACCAACTCTTCACAAGGAAGAGGGCGGTGGCCGAGGCCACCATGTTGGAGCGCATGGCATGACACCGCGAAGATGTATCTTGAGTTCAAAACCAATGCTCATCGATGACCCACATATCACAAAATGATATTAAGGGAAATGATTTTTCTTGCTTTCGGCATTATGGGGGGAGGGTTGGCCCCGTCAATTAGGACCACACTCCCCCTATGTCTATGCCCGCATCTAAACCAAATACATGAATAAGAGCAAGTGAGTGTGCAAGGATAGTCAAGCCAAGCTCCTTGAATCTATGATATTTAGCTCATTCCTCAAATAACAAAATCTTGCTTCGTCAAGGGGCTTCGTGAAAATATCAGCAAGTTGGTTCTTCCTGCTCACAAAGGATAGGGCAATATCACTACGAGCAACATGATCCCAAATGAAGTGGTTGTGAATCTCTATATGTTTTGTTCTTGTATGCTGCACGGGATTGTAGGCAATTTTGATAGCACTTTCATTGTCACATAATAGAGGCACTTTGTCACAATTGACACCATATTCCTTTAAATTTTGCCTCATCCATAACAATTGTGTACAAGCACTTGCAGCAGCAACATATTCAGCTTCGGCGGTTGAGAGTGAAATACAATTCTGTTTCTTTGAAGACCAACACACTAGAGACCTGCCCAAGAATTGACATGCACCAGAGGTTGATTTCCTATCATCTTTGTCACCAACCCAATCTGAATCAGTGTAACCACATATAGAGAAACTTGAACCCTTGGGATACCATAACCCAAAATTTGGGAAATGAACCAAATATCTAAAGATTCGTTTGACCGCCACTAAGTGGCTTTCTTTAGGAGCGGCTTGGTACCTTGCACACACTCCTACACTTAACACGATATCGGGCCTAGATGCGCAAAGGTAAAGGAGAGAGCCGATCATGGATCGGTATACCTTTTGGTCCACGTCTTTACCCTTGGGATTGAGCTCAAGATGACACTTTGTTTGCATTGGAGTAGCCACACCATTGAGATCTTTCATCTTGAACCTTTTGAGAATGTCTTGGATGTACTTAGCTTGATTAATAAAGGTTCCCTCTCTAAGTTGTTTGATCTCAAATCCAAGAAAGAACCTCAGCTCACCCATCATGGACATCTCAAACCTGTCAGTCATAAGCTTTGAAAATTCATCGTTAAAAGCTTGGTTAGTAGAGCCAAAAATTGTTGGAATTATGCCCTAGAGGCAATAATAAAGATGTTATTATTATAATTATTGTTCATGATAATGTTTATATTCCATGCTAGAATTGTATTAAGCGGAAACTTTAATACTTGTGTGGTTTGTGAACAACACCGTGTCCCTAGTACGCCTCTAAGGACTAGCTCATTGATTAATGATGGTTAAGGTTTCCTAACCATGGACATGAGTTGTCAATTAATAATGAGATCATATCATTGGGAGAATGATATGATGTACAAACCCAAACTAAGCGAAGCAATTAGATCGTGTCATCGTGTTCGTCTTTGCGAAGCTTTTTCTTATGTCAAATATTGTATTCCTTAGACCATGAGATAATACAACTCCCTGGTATCGGAAGAAAGCTTTGAGGTCATCAAACGTCATCCTATGAGAGGGTGATCATAAAGGTGTCTCTCAGGTGATCGGAAAGTATCTGTTGGGTTGTATGTATCGAGATGGGATTTGTCCCTCCCAAGTCGGAGAGATATACTTCGGGCCCACTCGGTAATCGATATCAACACCGCTTGCAAGCATGTGGTTAAGGAGTTAATCACAAAGTGATATCGGATTACGGAACGAGTAAAGTACTTGCTGTGAACGAGATTGAACTAGGCATGACGGTACCGACGATCAAATCTCGGGAAAGTAAAATATCGCGAGACGAAGGGAATATATATATGGGATTGATTGAATCCTGGCATCGTGGTTCATCCAATATGATCATCGATGAATGTGTGGGAGTCAATATGGGTGTCCAGACCCCGCTGTTGATTATTGATAGAAGATCATGTCTGCATATTCTCGAACCCGCAGGGTCACACACTTAACGTGTCTCGACGCTAGGATAGATTGGATAAGTGGTTTATGAGTTTTTGTTCGGAGTCTCGGATGGGATCCGGGACATCACGAGAGGTTCCGGAGTGGTCCGGAGAATAAGATTCATATAAGGCAGTGCAGTTTTTGGAGTTCGGAATTGTTCCGGGTTAATCGGTATTGTACCGGAAGCTTCTAGAACCTTCCGGAAGGGAACCAACGTGGTCCCACCTTCCGGGAGGGGGCATGGGACTATGAGGGAGTGCCCTGGCTGCATTGGGCCAGGGGCACAAGGCCCCATAGGGCCCAGCCGGCCAAAGAGGGTTTAAACCCTAGATAGACCTTCTAGAAGGGGGGGTTTCCTTGCCCCCCACTCTTCCTCCTTGTGGCCGCCGGCCTTGGCTTGGGGGAGGGGCTAGGGCTACACCCCACCCCTCTATATAAAGAGGGCTGGGGGCGCACCACCCCACACACCTTCCCCTCCAACCCTAGCCGCCCTGCTGCCCTCCTCTCTCCCTCCCGACTGTTTGTAGGCGAAGCCCTGCTGCAGAAATTCTCCACCAAATACACCACGCCGTCGTGTTGTAGATCCAATCCGTCTCTCCACCTTACATGCTGGTCCGAGGAAGGAGGAGACGTCGAGGTGCTGCACGTGTGCATCTCACGGAGGCACCGCCACTTGTGGTGCTAGATCGGATCGGATCGCGAGGAGGAGAAGCGAGTACGACTACATCACCCACGTTCCGACGAACGTTCCGCTGTGCGAATCTTCAAGGGTATGAAGATCTAATCCAATCTCTCTCATTGTTTGCATCTCCTAGATTAGATCTTGGCTTTCCCTCTGTTCGCATCCGTAGAAAATTTTGATTTACTATGCCGCGAAACCCTTCAGTGGTATCAGAGCTAGATCTATGCGTAGATGTGTTCCACGAGTAGAACGCAACATGGTTGTTGCGGGCGTTGATGTTTTATGTTGCAAGCCTCTTGTTTGTGTTCTTCTTATGACGCGGGATAGTGAGATTGAAGCGGTCCAGGCCAACCTTACGCGACGTCGTTCGCGAGACCGGCTCCGCACTTGACGTGTGGCTTGTTCCACACATGCGGCTGGTGGATGTCAGTTTCTCTCACTATAGTTGTCATGGGATTAACACTGGAGTTTGGCAACCATAATATCACCGTTGTGGCTTTCCATAGGTAAGAATCATTCTTAGCATCTACTCCCATAAGCCACGTAAAACATGCAACAACAAAGTAGAGGCGTCTAACTTGTTTTTGCAGGGAGTGTTTTCTGTGATATGGTATGGCCCAAGATGTGATGTGTATAATGTATGCGATGATCATGTTTTGTAATGTTTCACGACTTGCATGTCGACGAGTACACAACCGGCAGGAGCCATATGGTTGTCTTTATAATTGTGTATGACCTGTGTGTCAACTTCTTATGCGCCATGTAATAGTTTCACTTTATCGCTAAGTAGTTAGCAATAGTTGTAGTTGCTATTCGTGGTGGAGGCAATCATGGTGGAGTGATGGAGATCATGCCGGAACGCACAAGATGGAGATCATTGCGCGAAGATTGGCTATACCATGTCACATAAAGTTATATGCACGTGATGTTTATCCTTTTATGTATCTTATTATGCTTAGATCGCGACGGTAGCATTATAAGATGATTCCTCACTTAAAGATCAAGATAAAAACTGTGTTCTCCCCAAGTATGCACCGTTGCGAAAGTTCGTCGTGTCCAAGCATCACGTGATGATCGGGTGCTATAGACTCTACGCTCACATACAACGGGTGCAAGCCAGTTTTGCACACGCTGAAATACTTGGGTCTAACTTGACGAGCCTATCATGTACAGACATGGCCTCGGAACACATGAACCGAAAGGTTAAGCATGAGTCATATGAATGATATGATCGACACTTCGTTGTCCACCATTGAAACCACATCTCTTCTCGTGAAGATCGGATTAGGTGTGGTGAATTTGGATCATGTTCACTAAACAACTTGAGGGATGTTGAATTTAGTGGGAGTTCATCTAGTAATTTGATTAAAAGTTGAACTAGTTATCATGAACATAGTCTAATTTGTACTTGCTAATATTGTAGATCAAATGGCTAAGTCCAACTTCAACTTCAACGTTTTTGCTGAGAAGGAAAAGCTTAAAAACAATGGGTCTAACTTCACCAATTGGTTCCGCAATCTAAGAACCATTCTCTCTGGCGGTCAAAAGGACTATGTCCTTGGGAAAGCGTTAGGTGACCCCCCTGCTGCAACTGCGCCGGCTGATGAGAAAGCTGTCTATCAGTCGCGCAAAGATGATTATCGTGTGATTAAGAGCACCATGTTGTTTGCTATGGAACCGGAACTTCAAAATCGTTTTGAAGACTATCCCGGGCCCTTTGAGATTCTCTAAGAGCTGAAAACCATGTTTCAGACTCAGGCCCGTTCTGAGAGATATGAGATCTCTGAGAAGTTCTTTAACTGCAAGATGGAGGAAGGGAGTTCCGTTAGTGAGCACGCCATTAAGATGACGGGCTACACTCAACGCCTTGAGCAACTGGAATGCATGATTCTAGAGGAGCTCAAGATTGACAGGGTTCTGCAATCACTCCCTCCCAGCTACAAAAGTTTTGTAGTGACTCATAATCAGATTGGTTCCACTGATACGATCACCGAGCTCTTCGCAAAGCTGAAGGCCGCGGAAGTGGACATCAAAAAGGATAATCATGTGTTGATGGTCAAGAAGCCCACCTTTAAGGAAGGTAAGTGAGCAAAGAAGCCCTTCAAGAAGGACGGCGGCAAGCGCACTGCCCCTGCTGAGAAGAAGCTCAAGTCTGGTCCTAAGCCGGACACTGAGTGCTTCTATTGCAAGGACAAGGGTCACTGGAAGCGCAACTGTCCGAAGTACTTAGCGGACAAGAAGGCTGGCACCATCAAAGGTATATTTGATATACATGTTATTGATGTTTTCCTTACTAGCCCTCGTTGTAGTGCCTGGGTATTTGATACTAGTTCAGTTGCTAATATTTGTAACTCGAAACAGGAGCTACGGAATAGACGGCGACTTGCGAGGGATGAGGTGACGATGCGCGTTGGCAACGGATCAAGAGTTGATGTGATGGCCGTCGGCACACTCTCCTTAGTTTTACCTTCGGGATTAGTTTTAAACCTCAATAAATGTTATTATGTGCCTACGTTGAGCATGAACATTATTTCTGGATCTTGTTTATTGCAAGACGGTTATTCATTTAAATCGGAGAATAATGGTTGTTCTATTTATATGAGTAACATCTTTTATGGTCATGCACCTATTGTGAATGGTTTATTTCTTATAAATCTCGAAAGGGATGAAACACACATCCATAACATTGAGGCTAAGAGATGCAAAGTAGATAGTGATAATACTACTTATTTGTGGCACTGTCGTCTAGGTCATATTGGTGTAAAGCGCATGAAGAAACTCCATTCTGATGGACTTTTGGAGTCTCTTGATTTTGAATCATTTGACATATGCGAACCATGCCTCATGGGCAAGATGATCAAAACCCCGTTCTCCGGTATGATGGAGCGAGCAACGGACTTGTTGGAAATCATACATACCGATGTATGCAGACCGATGAGTGTTTCGACGCGCGGTGGATATCGCTATTTTCTCACTTTTACTGATGACTTAAGTAGATATGGGTATATCTATTTGATAAAACATAAATCTGAAACGTTTGAAAAGTTCAAAGAATTTCAGAATGAAGTGGAGAACCATCGTAACAGAAAGATTAAATTTCTACGATCCGATCGTGGAGGTGAATATTTGAGTTATGATTTTCTCACGCATCTTAAAGCAAGTGGAATCGTTTCGCAACTCACGCCACCCGGAACACCACAGCGCAATGGTGTGTCTGAACGCCAGAACCGAACCCTATTAGTTATGGTCCGATCGATGATGTCTCTTACTGATTTGCCATTATCATTTTGGGGTTATGCATTAGAAACCGCTGCATTCACTTTAAATAGGGCTCCATCTAAATCCATTGAGACGACACCGTATGAACTGTGGTTTGGTGCGAAACCTAAGTTGTCATTTCTTAAAGTTTGGGGATGCGAAGCTTACGTCAAGAAGTTGATGCCGGACAAGCTCGAACCCAAAGCGGAGAAATGTGTCTTCATAGGATACCCTAAGGAAACTATTGGGTATACCTTCTATCACAGAACCGAAGGCAAAGTGTTTGTCGCAAAGAACAGTTCCTTTCTTGAGAAGGAGTTTCTCTCGAAAGAAGTGAGTGGGAGGAAAGTAGAGCTAGACGAGGTTGTTGAACCTTCTCTTGAATTGGAGAGTAGCGCAGCACCTGAAATTGTTCCAGTGCCGCCTGCACCAACAATAGAGGAAGCTAATGACAAGGATCATGAAGCTTCGGACGATGCTGCTACTGAACGTCGCAGGTCGACAAGGTCGCGTGCCCCTCCTGAGTGGTACGGCAACCCTGTCTTGACTGTCTTGCTAGTAGAAGACAGTGAACCTACGAACTATGAGGAAGCGATGATGAGCCCAGACTCTGAGAAATGGCTAGAAGCCATGAAATCCGAATTGGGATCCATGAGCGAAAACTAAGTATGGACTTTGGTGGACCCTCCTAGCGACCGAAAGGCCGTTGAGTGCAAATGGATCTTCAAGAAGAAAACGGACGCGGATGGTAATGTTACCGTCTATAAAGCACGGCTTGTTGCGAAAGGTTTTCGACAAGTTCAAGGTGTTAACTACGATGAGACTTTCTCTCCCGTAGCGATGTTTAAGTCCATTCGGATTTTATTAGCAATTGCTGCGTTTCATGATTATGAAATATGGCAGATGGATGTCAAGACTGCGTTCCTCAATGACAACATTGATGAAGAGTTGTATATGATGCAACCTGAAGGTTTTGTCGATCCTAAGGATGCTGATAAAGTATGCAAACTTCAGCGTTCTATTTATGGACTGAAGCAAGCATCTCGGAGTTGGAACCTTTGTTTTGATCAAGTAATCAAGAGCTTTGGATTTGTTCCAAATTGCTACGAACCTTGTATCTACAAGAAAGTGAGTGGGAGCTCGGTGACGTTTCTGGTACTATATGTGGATGACATATTGATTATTAGAAATGACATCAACATGCTTAACGATGTGAAGAGTTATTTGAACAAGTGTTTTTCAATGAAAGACCTAGGTGAAGCTGCTTATATATTGGGCATCAAGATCTATAGAGATAGACAAAGACGCCTGATAGCTTTAAGCCAGAGTACATACCTAGACAAAGTTCTGAAAAGGTTTAGAATGGATAAGGCAAAGAAAGTTTCAGTGCCCATGTTGTCAGGTAAGATATTGAGCAAGGCTCAGTGCCCAGCTACGGTAAATGATAGGGAAGCTATGAGCAAAGTGCCTTATGCCTCGGCCATAGGTTCTATCATGTATGCCATGCTGTGTACTAGACCGGATGTGTCCAATGCTCTTAGTTTGACGAGCAGATACCAAAGTGATCCAGGAGTGGAACACTGGACAGCCGTGAAGAACATCCTAAAGTACCTAAATAGGACTAAAGAAATGTTCTTAGTCTATGGGGGTGATGAACAGCTTGTCGTAAAAGGTTACGTCGATGCTAGTTTTGACACCGACAAGGATGATTCTAAATCTCAGACAGGATACGTGTATATTTTGAATGGAGGAGCTGTGAGCTGGAGAAGCTGCAAGCAAAGCGTGATCGCGGGATCTACAGTAGAAGCGGAATACATGGCTGCTGCAGAAGCGTCAAGTGAAGGAGTTTGGATCAGAAACTTCATCACTGAGCTTGGAGTGGTTCCAAGTGCATTGCTAACTACTAAGGAACCAAGATATCATCCAAATACCAAGCATATCAACCGCAAGTTTCATATAATCCGAGATTATATAGCAGATGGAGATCTGAAGATTAGCAAAGTACATACAGATCTGAATGTCGCAGATCCATTGACTAAACCTCTTCCACGTGTAAAACATGATCAACACCTCAGTGCAATGGGTGTGAGATTGTTGCTAGATGTAAACTAGATTATTGACTCTAGTGCAAGTGGGAGACTGTTGGAATTATGCCCTAGAGGCAATAATAAAGATGTTATTATTATAATTCTTGTTCATGATAATGTTTATATTCCATGCTAGAATTGTATTAAGCGGAAACTTTAATACTTGTGTGGTTTGTGAACAACACCGTGTCCCTAGTACGCCTCTAAGGACTAGCTCATTGATTAATGATGGTTAAGGTTTCCTAACAATGGACATGAGTTGTCAATTAATAATGAGATCATATCATTGGGAGAATGATATGATGTACAAACCCAAACTAAGCGAAGCAATTAGATCGTGTCATCGTGTTCGTCTTTGCGAAGCTTTTTCTTATGTCAAATATTGTATTCCTTAGACCATGAGATAATACAACTCCCTGGTATCGGAAGAAAGCTTTGAGGTCATCAAACGTCATCCTATGAGAGGGTGATCATAAAGGTGTCTCTCAGGTGATCGGAAAGTATCTGTTGGGTTGTATGTATCGAGATGGGATTTGTCCCTCCCAAGTCGGAGAGATATACTTCGGGCCCACTCGGTAATCGATATCAACACCGCTTGCAAGCATGTGGTTAAGGAGTTAATCACAAACTGATATCGGATTACGGAACGAGTAAAGTACTTGCTGTGAACGAGATTGAACTAGGTATGACGGTACCGACGATCAAATCTCGGGCAAGTAAAATATCGCGAGACGAAGGGAATATATATATGGGATTGATTGAATCCTGGCATCGTGGTTCATCCGATATGATCATCAATGAATGTGTGGGAGTCAATATGGGTGTCCAGTCCCTGCTGTTGATTATTGATAGAAGATCATGTCTGCATATTCTCGAACCCGCAGGGTCACACACTTAACGTGTCTCGACGCTAGGATAGATTGGATAATTGGTTTATGAGTTTTTGTTCGGAGTCTCGGATGGGATCCGGGACATCACGAGAGGTTCCGGAGTGGTCCGGAGAATAAGATTCATATAAGGCAGTGCAGTTTTTGGAGTTCGGAATTGTTCCGGGTTAATCGGTATTGTACCAGAAGCTTCTAGAACCTTCCGGAAGGGGACCAACGTGGCCCCACCTTCCGGGAGGGGGAATGGGCCTATGAGGGAGTGCCCTGGCTGCACTGGGCCAGGGGCACAAGGCCCCATAGGGCCCAGCCGGCCAAAGAGGGTTTAAACCCTAGATAGACCTTCTAGAAGGGGGGGTTTCCTTGCCCCCCACTCTTCCTCCTTGTGGCCGCCGGCCTTGGCTTGGGGGAGGGGCTAGGGATGCGCCCCACCCCTCTATATAAAGAGGGCTGGGGGCGCACCACCCCACACACCTTCCCCTCCAACCCTAGCCGCCCTGCTGCCCTCCTCTCTCCCTCCCGACTGTTTGTAGGCGAAGCCCTGCTGCAGAAATTCTCCACCATATACACCACGCAGTCGTGTTGTAGATCCGATCCGTCTCTCCACCTTACTTGC
Organism: Avena sativa; assembly: GCA_916181665.1. Lineage (NCBI taxonomy): Eukaryota > Viridiplantae > Streptophyta > Magnoliopsida > Poales > Poaceae > Avena > Avena sativa. The sequence continues at coordinate 297,439,402 of OV702296.1, forward strand.
TGGTCCGAGGAAGGAGGAGACGTCGAGGTGCTGCATGTGTGCATCTCACGGAGGCACCGCCACTTGTGGTGCTAGATCGGATGGGATCGCGAGGAGGAGAAGCGAGTACGACTACATCACCCACGTTCCGACGAACGTTCCGCTATGCGAATCTTCAAGGGTATGAAGATCTAATCCAATCTCTCTCGTTGTTTGCATCTCCTAGATTAGATCTTGGCTTTCCCTCTGTTCGTATCCGTAGAAAATTTTGATTTACTATGCCGCGAAACCCTTCAAAAATAATGTCATCTACATAAAGTTGGCATACAAAAAGCTCCCCATTAACCTTGTTAGTAAAAAGAGTGGGATCGATTTGCCCAACTTTGAATCCACGGTCTAGCAAAAGCTCTTTAAGGTGCTCATACCACGCATGTGGGGCTTGTTTAAGTCCATAGAGTGCCTTATCGAGTTTGTAGACATGGTTCGGAAATTTGGGGTCCTCAAAACCCGGGGGCTGCTTGACGTATACTAACTCATGGAGAGGACCATTAAGAAACGCACTCTTAACATCCATTTGCTGTAATTTAAAGTTATGATGGGCAACATAGGCAAGAAGGATATGGATGGACTCAAGACGAGCCACAGGAGCATAAGTCTCGCCAAAATCAATTCCTTCCACTTGAGAGAATCCTTGAGCCACGAGTCTTGCTTTATTCCTCACAACAATGCCTTTTTCATCTTGTTTGTTCTTGAAGATCCACTTGGTACCGATAACTTTGCGGCAGTCCTTGGGTTTCTCTACGAGCTTCCAAACTTTGTTGCGTTCGAAGTTATTTAATTCTTCATGCATTGCAACAACCCAATCGGGGTCTTCAAGAGCATCAAAGACCTTCTTCGGTTCAACCATGGAAATGTGAGCTTGATGATCACAGAAGCTTGCAAGTTCTCTTCTAGTAGATACCCTTCGACGTAGATCACCAACAACCTTGTCAAGAGTGCGACCCCTTAGTTCAAGGTTCCGATTAGCACGAGCCTTGCGACGAGCCTCAATGTCCTTATTGTTTCTAGAAGGAGTTGATTCAGTATTTGTATCCTTGTCTTGACCACTGCCTTGCCCTTGATCTTGATCTGAGTTAACACCAGGAGGTTGCTGCAGAGATTGTTCTTCAGGGCCGGATAATCCGCCCCTTGGAGGGGCCGGACTATCCGGCCTGGGAGGTGAAGCACCAGTGCCTTCTTCCTGAGAATGTCTGACCGAACTTGTCGTGGGAATGACCACGGCAGATGCTGCAATCGGCAGCGAGTAGTAGAACATAGGGCAAGGGCGGCCAGCCATCTGCGGCGCGAGATGAGGGCGGAGACACAGGGTTTTACCCAGGTTCGGCCCCCGGAGGGTAAAGACCTACTCCTGCTAGATTGTATTATGATGGAGGTACAATGGGGCGAGCTCGACGGCTAGGCGGCGAGTCGCTTGGGTGGATGACGGAACGTATCCTCTACACGCCCTCTAGGGAGGTTTATATAGACTCACCCCCTAGGGTTTACATCTCTCAACCGAATCAGTTAAGGTCTCGGCAATCGTTTAACCTAATCCGACTGGGCCTATCTACTCTCCTGGGCCTTCGGCTTCCAGTCGCTTGAGTCTACGCCAGGCCTTGATCCAGTCGCCGTCCTGCAGGCCCACTCGCCAGTTCCTGGGCCGGTCGGAAACGTCCTGCTGGGTATACCCCGGTAGGCATATCCCCATCAGTAGTCCCCGAGGCCGTCGTTGATTGGGCGCAGGTGCTCGTTGGCAGTCAGAGTATACGGGTCCAATGCGCACGCCTAGTCGAATCGGCGACGGACTCCTGAATAAAGGAAAAAAACCAGTTATTCTAGTCACAATGATGGCGGTCAATCGGGTCGCAGCTCGGCGAACGGGTCGGCGAAATGTTCAGTCACTGTTGTAGTGATCGGGTCAGCGAGTCGAATGGACGAAGTTGGACCGTCAGATGCAGTCAAAACTAGCCGTTGGGGTAATCCAACGGTAACTTTGGCGTAATCACCGCGTAGTAACGGCTCCCGAAATTGGCGGGTAGCAACCGCTATATAAGGGAAACGGCAGGCGATCGGTGAACCACTCTTCCATCATTTCCTCCTCTTTCGCCCATCTCCATCTTCCTCCGCCCCGCGATCCAATCGATCCGAAAACCTTCGACCTCCGCGAATCTTTCTGCCAATGGCCCCCTCCACCGAACCATGGGGCATGTCCAAGTGCACCAGAGCGCTACTGGCATCCTTCGAGGAAGCCGGGATCCTGCACGCCGGCAGGTGGCGCATCCCCGTGGCCGGAGAGGTGACTCCGAACCCACGCGAGGGAGAATTTATTTGCTTCACCAGCCACCTTGAGTGGGGGCTGGGTTTCCCACATCTCTCTTCTTCCGGCGCTTATGCACCTTCTACGGGATCCAGCTGTCGGACCTGGGCCCGCACAGCATCGAGCAGCTCGCCATTTTCGTGGCGTTCTACGAGTGCTACCTGGGCTGCAGGCCCTACTTCCACCTATGGCAAGATCTGTTCCACGGGAGGATCAGTCGCGAAGAATCAGGCGGCCCGATGCTTGCTACGGGTGGCCTCACGTTTTAGTTGAAGTCGAAGGCCTCCTTCTTCGACCTGATGCTGCCTGCCAAGGCGACGAGCGAGTGGAAGAAGTCCTGGTTTTACGTCACCGAGGCGACTCCAGACGGTGAGGTGGCGATCCCAAGATACTCCGCCGACCGACCCGAACCGCGCCGACTCCAAGTCGGCAAGCTCCCAGTAGACCAGCGGATGGTTGTGGACGAAATGCTTCAAACCATCCGCGGCCTGAAGAAGAAGGGTCTTAAAACCATCAACTTGTACAACTGTTGGCTCGGGCGGCGACTCGTTCCCCTGGCCCGCCGTGAACATTACATGTACGAGTACACGGGCAGGGAGGACTCGACGAAATCCTGCCTCGCCGAGTGGAAACTCGAAGACTATACCCTGGCGCTGAAGAAGATCACCCAGGCGGCATACCTGGACGCGAAGGCTGGGGTCGCCCCGTACACCGCTAAGCATCCAGCTCCGATGGTAAGTCGCTGTTTTCACTATCATTCGCAGTCGCAGTTGATGCTGCAGCTATTCTAGGTAGTGGAAGGGTGGTCCCACCCACGGACGACGAGAACTCGAGCTCGTCCGTCCAGGACGGGGACGAATCACCTCCTGCCAAGGGCGGCGTCGGGAGCGACGCGAGTGATGACGACGACGACGATGACGAGCCCGGGGAAGACGCTGCCCCGATGGTCCGCAAAACTCGCGGGCAACATCAGCGCGAGCTCGAGGCGAGTAGAAGCCTCGAACGTCATGACGATGACGACGACGAGCTTCCCGAGCACACTTCGCGTCGTGAGGCTACACCATTGAAAAGAAGAAGAAGAAGAAGAAGGAAGTGAAGGCCCCTCTAGAGAGGAAGACGAAGCCGGCGAAATAGGCATCTCCGCCTCGCTCGGCGAGTAGTTCCGACGCCACCAGCTTGGCCAAGGACGAAGCGCCGCAGACGACAGCAACACCGGATGCCACTGCCACCCTGAGTGAGGTACCTCTGGCCTCGCTCCCCCCTATTCGCCCCAGTCTCTGGGTTGGGGGTTGCTTTAGCTACAGCAGCTTCGCCTCCCAGGAGAGCTCCTGCCGAAGTCGTTTCGGAGGCTCCTGTCGCGGCCTCGTCGTCGAAGAGGCCTTCCGTGTCTTGGGCACATGATATTTTGGAGATGGGCCTCAGTCGGAAACTGGGCCCCGAACTAGAGAAGCCGGCCAGCATCCGCACGGGGCTGCGGTTCATACCAGTCGCCAAGTAAGTTTTGTTCAACTGCTTTTCCTTTCGTTGTAATCGGACCATTTTGCTCATATAATCAACTCGCAGGACTGGATTTAAAAAGATAGGCCACCCATCCGTGGCCAAGGTGCCACCAGTCGTCGCCGAGGAGGACCCCTCGCGGAAGAGGAAAGCAGACGAGGTCGCTGCCCCCGCAGACAGTGCCAAGAAGGCCAAGGGCGATGATGTTGTCATGGTGTCTGACAACACAATGGTTGCTCCGAATGGTCCTCCGACTGCGACAGAGGCAGCCGTGAAGACCAAGGAGGATGCTTCTCTTGGTGCTGGAGCGTCCACCGCGACCTTCCCCCGCTTCATGGCCAAAGCGGCTACGGCGAGTGGTACAACACCATCGAGCCACGCACCTGGGGTCGCCGAAACGGAGGTTGAACAGCGTCGCGGGCACACTCCGGCTCTTCTCGCATCTGTGGACGCGCTGCAGCTCCATGGCATGCTAGGCGCAGCCATACAGGTATGTCCAGTCCCCGAGGATCGGGCGACTGAATTTCAGTGGTCAGATTCTTTTTGTTGTTTGTGTTTTTTTTTGTAACACCCAGTCCCCGAGTGCCTAGTCGCTGAATTTCGGCGGGTGGGCACTTAGGATTTTTTGATCTCCAGTCTCCGAGTGTCCAGTCGCTGAATTTCAGCGGGTGGGCACTTAGGTTTTTTGATCTCCAGTCCCCGAGTGTCCAGTCGCTGAATTTCAGCGGGTGGGCACTTAGGTTTTTTGATCTCCAGTCCCCGAGTGTCCAGTCGCTGAATTTCAGCGGGTGGGCATTTAGGTTTTTGATCTCCAGTCCCCGAGTGTCCAATCGCTGAATTTCAGCGGGTGGGCACTTAGGTTTTTTGATCTCCAGTCCCCGAGTGTCCAGTCGCTGAATTTCAGCGAATGGGCACTTAAGATTCCGTTGTTTGTTTAACTGTTTGACTTGTGCACAGGGCATGCAGCGTGAATCAGCCGACCGGCTTGCTGCGAAGTGTCGCGCGGAGAAGGAGCTTGTTACCGTCCAAGAGACGAACAAGGGACTCCAGGCAATCGCTGCCAAGGCAGAGGAGGTCCGCCAGGGCCTTGTCCCGGCCAGTGAACTGTCAGCGGCTCAGTCTGCCTTGAGTACGGCTGAGCAACGGATCGCTGATCTTGAGTGCGAGCTGAAGGAAGCGAAGGCGGAGGCGAGTTCAGCGGATGGGCGAGCCAAAGCTGCTGTTACGGCTGCTGCTGAAGAGCGGAAGGTCTCTGACGCCCTCGTTGCTGGGCTACAAGATGACTTCTCCTCTCTTCAAAGCTTCATCACGGGTCTTTGCCGTCCTTTGATTGGTAAGCTTTCCTGCCTCTGCCTGTAGTAGCTCTGTTATGGAATCGTCGTTGTATTTACTGCCGGCCCCTGTCCGTAGGTCAGATTATCGACAGCTCGGAGGAGGCGCAAACGTATGACGCGCGGCAGTGCGTGGCCACTCTGGTCGACTCGGCCACGTTGTCCGCGGCTTGCATTCGAGCTTATCTTCAAGAGATGTCGCCCACGGAAGTGATTCCCAGCGATCTCGTCGAAGTTTGGCAGTATCTGGAGAAGGCGCCGTCAGTCGTCGAGTTCATGACGCGGTCGGCGTTCCGGAGTGGGGCGGCAACGGCGCTTAGCCTTGGGCTTGCCCACTTCCCGGAGGACTTCGACCTTGACGTGACGAGTGGCTACCCCTCGTCGACGGGCTCGGTGGAGATTGCCGAGGTGCTGAAGATGACGGACCGGGCCGCGGTATACTCCGATCGCGTCTGGGCGGTGGGCGACCTTCTCCCTTATCAGGAGACGACTATCGCCCCCAATGATCCTGAGCCACCGCACCGGGACTTCAAGGTTGAGAAGCCCTTCCGTGCGGCGATGGCGGGTGAGTTTACGACGTACCCGTCGAACCCGTACACTCCCTTCATTCGCAACCGCAAGGGTGGCGGTGAGTCGACGTCGAAGCCTGCGGAATAGAAACATTGTGCCTTGGGGCGTTAGTAGTAATTTGGCCATTGGGCTCAGCTTGTATTTTGTAACAACTTTGTTATGCTATAATGGAATTTCGCGTTATTTTGTCTTGCGATATTGATTAATGATTGGACGAGTCCCCGAGCGCGTCCGCCCTTTTTTTATGGGGTTTACCTCGTTTGTTATGTGTTTGTGGTTTTGAACGTTTTGTCAGTTGTTTTGTTATTGAGGTCGACTCGCCCGAGCTTCGAAAGCCAGTCGCAGGGCGACTCCCATGAGTGCTCTTTACTTGACCGTTTTCCCTTGCGCGAACGAGGTCGGGTAGCCGAGTCCCCGAGCGTGGTACTTGGTGGTTCTAGTCGCGGCTCTAGGGTGGGTGAGGACTGGGCGCGTTAGAGTGAGCGCATCACTTACTGCCTGGCCCGTCGGGTCAGTCGCGTGGCGAGTCCTGGGCACGCTCTCGTACTTGGCGTTTTCCCCTAATCGCTCGTGCTTAACTGGTCGTCAGTCCCCGAGCATGGTACTTGGCCGTTCGAGTCGCTGTGTCGAGGATGCGGAGGATCACGGTCGCTGTGAGGAGCGAAGGCAGTTGTCTTGGCTTGTTAAGCCAGTCGAGCTAGGCGACTCCAATGGGGCTCCGGGTAGGCGTTTTTCGTGGACGTTACGAGTCCTGGGGTAACCCAGTGCCCTCGTAACGCACTACTTGGCCGTGCCGGTTGCTGTACCAGAGGTTGACTTCTACAGTTAGCTTGACGCTGTTATTACGAGTGCGAGTGGCACAAGACACGGAGAGTGGACGCAATTTGCGGTAACCGATATATTTTATTTCATAGCTAGTGGAGGGTACATGTATGGAGTTCTAGGAGTAGAACTTCCGTAGGAGGTTTACATTCCACGGTCGCTTGACGTCGAGTTTCTCGTCTCCACGGACGTCGGTGAGGTAGTAGGCGTCGTTGCCGAGTACTCGCCCGATGGCGAATGGTCCCTCCCACGGGGGGGGGGGAGAGCTTGTGCATGCCCTTCTTGTCCTGGATGAGGCGTAGCACCAGGTCGCCTTCCTGGAAGGTGCGAGTCCTCACCCGCCGGCTATGGTAGTGGCGGAGTCCTTGCTGGTAGATGGCAGTGCGGGAGCGAGCTAGGTCGCGTGCCTCGTCGAGTTGATCGACTCCATCCTGGCGTGCGAGTTCGTTCGCAGCCTCCATGTAGTGGACGACCCTTGGCGAGTCGTGCTCTAGGTCGGTGGGCATGACTGCCTCGGCGCCATACACCATGAAGAAGGGGGTGAACCCTGTCGACCTGTTGACCGAGGTGCGGATACCCCAGATGACGGAGGGTAGCTCCTTGACCCAGCACCCGGCGGTGCACTCGAGTGGTACTTGGAGCCGTGGCTTCAGGCCGTGGAGGATGCTCTGGTTGGACCGTTCCGCCTGGCCGTTGGACTCCGGGTGGGCGACTGAGGCAAGGTCGAGTCGGATGTGATGTTCCTCGCAGAACTCGGCCATGGCTCCTTTGGCGAAGTTGGTGCCGTTGTCCGTGATGATGCTGTTTGGGAACCCGTAGCGATATATGAGCTCGCATAGGAACTTGGTGGCGGTCTTCCCGTCGCATTTCCGGACTGGCTTGGCCTCCATCCACTTTGTGAATTTGTTGACCACGACCAGGAGGTGGGTGAAGCCAGAGGGGGACTTTTTGAAAGGTCCTACCATGTCCATACCCCACACGGCGAACGGCCAAGTGATGGGGATTGTCTTGAGCGCTGAGCTCGGCACGTGTGTCTGGTTGGCGTACTTCTGGCACCCGACGCACCGTTGGACAATGTCGACGGCGTCTGCGTGTGCGGTGGGCCAGTAGAAGCCGTGCCACATAGCCTTTGCGACCAGAGAGCGGGCGCCGGCGTGGTGGCCGCAGTCGCCGAGTGGATGTCGTGGAGGATTTTGCGTCCTTCAGCGGGTTGGACGCAACGTTGGAACACGCCGGTCACGCTGCGCTTGTGGAGCTCGCCGTCGATGATGACGAAGGATTTGCAGCGGCGTGCTATCATCCGGACGTCTGTTTCGTCTACCGGCAAGGTGCCTCCCTCCAAGTAGGCGATGTATGGCGTAGTCCAGTCTTCTGGCTCGGCGATGAGTGCGACCAGGGCTGCCTCTGGTTGCAGCGGGACTCCGATGTCAATCTCCCATGGGGGAGAGACGGAAGGCTTGGTGATGGTGTCGAGGAAGACACCGGCGGGTGGTGCGAGTCGAGCCAAGCCGATACGAGAGAGTGCGTCGGCCTCTTAATTTTTCCGCCTGTCGATCCACTCGACGGAATAGCCTGCGAAGTGTCCGCCCAGCTTGTCCACTGCGTGGTGGTATGCTGCCATGGTGGGGGAGACGGCGTCGCAGGTACCAGCGACCTGCCCAGCGACGAGGTCGGAGTCTCCGTAGCAGCGTAGGCGGTTGACATTCATCTCCTTGGCGGCTCGCATGCCATGGAGTAGTGCCTCGTATTTGGCCATGTTGTTGGTGCAGGGGGTGAAGTTGAGGCAAAGGACGTAGCAGAGCTTGTCGCCCTTCGGGGAAGTCAGCACGATCCCTGCTACTGCGCCGTCTGCATTCTTGGAGTCGTCGAAGTGCAGGTTCCAGTAGTGGAGGTACGGCAGCTTTTCCGGCTGCTGGGCTTCTTCCCAGTCGGCGATGAAGTCCGCGAGAGCCTGCGACTTGATCGCTTTGCGTGGCTCATATTTGATGTTGTGGACGCCGATTTCGACGGCCCACTTGGCGACTCGCCCGGTCGCCTCACGGTTGCGGATGATGTCCTGCAACGGTGCTGAGGAGACGACCGTGATCGGGTGCTCCTGGAAGTAGTGCGGCAGTCGCCGATGTGCTCTGAAGACCGCGTATACCAGTTTCTGGTATTGCAGGTATCGCTGGCGCGACTCGGTGAGGACCTCGCTGATATAGTACACCGATCGCTGTACCGGGCGCTCCTTTCCTTCCTCTGGCCGCTCGACGACCATGACGGCGCTGACGATGCGCTCGGAAGCCGCGACATAGACCAGCATGGGTTCTTTGTCGACGGGGGCGGCGAGTAGCGGTGCTGCGAGTAGCACCTTCTTGAGGTCGCGGAGCGCGTCGTCCGCCTCCTTGTCCCACTGGAAGGTGGGTTTCTTGCGCATCAGGCGGTATAGGGGCATCGCCTTTTCGCCCAATCAGGGGATGAAGCGACTGAGAGCCGCGACTCGCCCGGCCAGCTTCTGGACGTCGTGTAGGCACTCAGGTTTGCCGAGTCGAGCGATTGTGTCGATCTTGGTGGGGTTCGCCTCGATCCCGCGCTTGGAGACGACGTAGCCCAGTAGTTTTCCGGCTGGTACACCGAAGGAGCATTTGCCTGGGTTTAGCTTTATCTTGTATTTCCGCAGGTTGGCGAATGTTTCCACCAGGTCGGCGAGTAGGTCGCTCTGGCGAGCGGACTTCACTACCACGTCGTCGATGTAGACGTGGATATTGCGGCCAATTTGGCTCACAAGGCATTCCTGCATGCACCGCTGGTAGGTCGCCCTGGCGTTCTTGAGGCCGAAGGTCATGGCGGTGTAGTAGAAGGCTCCGAATGGCGTGATGAACACCGTCTTTGCCTCGTCCTCGACAGCCATTTTGATCTGGTTGTACCCAGAGTAGGCGTCGAGGAAACACAGCGACTCCGACCCCGCGGTGGAATCGATTATTTGGTCGATCCACGGGAGGACGAATTGCTCCTTTGGGCAGGCGCTGTTTAACTTTGTGTAATTGATACACATCCTCCAGGTCCCATTTTTCTTCTCGACCAGGACTGGGTTTGCCAGACACTTGGAGTATTTGATTGGCCGGATGAAGCCTGCAGCGAGTAGACGCTGCACCTCCTCGGCGATGGCTCGGCGGCGCTCTTCATTGAAGGGCTGCAGCGACTGCTTGACAGGTCACACTTTGGGGTCGGCGTTGAGTTTGTGCTCAGCAAGTTCCCTAGGGACACCAGGCATGTCAGAGGGCTTCCATACAAAGATGTCTCTGTTCTCACGGAGGAACTTGATGAGCGCGCCTTCCTATGCTTGGCTCATGCCCGTCCCGATTGTCACCATTTGGCTGGAGTCGCCTGGGACCAGCTCGACAGTGCGGGTGTGCGTCGTTGCCTCAAAGGCTGAGGTGTTGCCGCCTTCTGAGTTGGGCTTCTTGAGTATAGTGGGGTCGTCGTTGTTGACCCCGCTCGCGTACTTGGCGAGCTCGTCAGCGTGGTTGGCCTCAGCCGTGATGACGGCGTCGGCGAGTTCGGTTCCTTTGGCCTCGCACTCGGCGGCCATGTCGGGGTCGCCATGTATGGTGATGACGCCACGCGGTCCGGGGAGCTTCATCGCGTTGTACGCGTAGTGGGGTGCCGCCATGAACTTGGCGAACGCCTGGCGCCCCAGGACGCAGTGGTAGGGGTTGTCGAAGGGCACCAGCTCGAAGACGATCCGCTCGGTGCGGAAGTTTGATGGTGTGCCGAAGGTGACTGGTAGCGTGACCTTGCCGATCGGGTACGCCTTCCGACCGGGTACGATGCCGTGGAACGTTGTGTAGGTCGTCTCGACCATCGACTGCGGGAGCCGCAGTCGCCTGAAGGTGTCCAGGTACAGGATGTTGATGGAGCTGCCGCTGTCCATCAATGTCTTGGGGAGCCAGTAGTCTCCCACCTTGGGCTTGACCACCAGGGCGACTCGGCCTGGGTACTCGATGCGTGGCGAGTGGTCCTGGCGGCTCCAGGTGATGGGTTGCTCCGACCAGTTGAGGAACTGGGGAATGTCCACCTGGGCTACCGCGTTGACGGTGACGGCGCGTGCGATGACCTTCTTCTCGCGCTTCGTGTTGAAGCCCATGAAGGTGTGGAGCGAGCCGGCCACGCTGCCGAATTTTCCGCCATTTGGCGGGTTGTTGTCGGGGTCCTCCCGCGCTTGTCGTGCCTTCTCGATCTCCTTGAGAGAATGGCAGTCGGCGGTCGTGTGCGTGGTGGGCTTCCCTTCCCTGCTGTGAAACGCACAAGGTTGGTTAAGGAGGGCCGCGGGGTCGAACCTTGGTTTCGCCTTGTAGTTGCCGCCGTCGCGGCGTTGCCCTCCGTCACGGCGGAAGCTCTTGGGCCCGCGCTGCGTGTGCCCAGCGTTAGCGACGAAGTCGACTCGCCCGTCACTGTGGCGCTTGCCGGTGAGGCGAGTGTTGCTGTAGCGTAGGTCGGACCGTCGTCCGTTGTCGTTGCCGTTCATGCGGCGTTGACCTCCCGACTCGTCGTCGGTTTCCTGGTTTGGGTCTTCCTCCGCGTATCTTTTGGCGATCTCAAGGAGGTCCGGTATGTTGTCGAGTGTGCGGTATGCTCGTTTGAGCTTGGCGACCAAGGGCTCGTAGCGGCACGAGGTCTTGAAGCAGTGGATCGCGGTGTCCGGGTGGATGCCGACCGCGTTGTACCATAGTTCTTGCCACCATTGGACCTAGATGCGGGTCGACTCGCGGGGTCCCTGGACGCATCGTTCCAGGTCCTCGATGGTGGTGGCGCGGGTGTAGGAACCCTCGAAGTGCCTGACGAAGGCATCGCGCATCTCTTCCCAGGAGTCGATGCTATCCGGGGGGAGAGTGTTGATCCACTGCCTGCACGCTCCCTCCATCATCAGGGGGAGGTAGTGGGCGGCTAGCAGGTCGGTGTGGCCAGCGATCCCCAACGCCATGAGGTAGGTGTCCAGCCACACGGAGGGGTCGTACGAAGGGTTGTACTTCTCTATTTCCTTCGGCGCTTTGAAGTTCGCCGGGTATTTTTCGCCTCGGATCATCGGTCCGAAGCATCGGGGCCCGAGTCGGCTTAGCGACCCCATCGACTCGCCGTCGCGGCGATTGGTTAGGGTGTGTCGCAGGTCGTCGGGCTGGCGTGCGCGCCAGCTATGGTTGTTGATGATGTGGGTGCGGGCGTCGACAGGCTGACCGTTGGCGGCGACGAAGTTGGTCGCTGGCCTGGGGTCGTTGGTGGAGAGTGCCACGTTCGCGGGTCGGTGTTGGACCTGCAGTGGTTCGGGTGGCGGGTAGTTGAGGGTGTTTGCCGCCAATGGAAGGCCGCTTGAGGCTGCTCTGCTGCCCGATGAACGCGAGTACATCCGGCCCTGTGAGTCGACGTCTGCGTTTTGTTGCTCGACCGCCTTTGCGAGCAGGGCCTTGACGTACTGGATCTGTAGGGTGCCGTCACCGGTGGCCGTGATGTTGTCGGCCGCTGCTCGGCCCGCCACGAGGTTGTCCATCGGGGTGGAGAACAGTGGTAGGCCGTTCGCGTCTCGCGCCCGTGAGGAGACCACGATCCGCGGCTGGTCCCTGGGGGGTGCGCGGTTGGGTGGAGGTGGGGCGCCGTTCGTCGTCGACCCTGGTGGGGGTCGGGCGCTTCCTCCGGGTGGCGCGTTCTCGTCGATGACGCGCTCGGCTACGCGGGCCGGGTTGTTCTCGTCATCGAAGTTCAGGGCGCGCCCCTGGACGGTGGGGTTCAAGCGCGACCTGATTCGCTGCTGGTGGTAACGTGACAGCTCCTGCGCCGTCACCTGCTCGAGGCGAAATTTTTTGCGCTCGGCTTGCTCCTTGCGGACTGCCTCCGCCAGCTTCAGGCGGAGTTCCTCGACCTCCGTTGCCATGGCGTTAGGAGGGATCGGGGTGGAGAAGGGATCCTCCGGAGGGTCGGTGCCAGTCGCCATGTAGGTCGCGGCGTGGAGACCGGTACCGTCGCGGAGATCGGCGGAGTTTTCCGATCCGGAGTCAAAGTCAAAGATCCCAAGGATGGAGGGATCCTCGAAGTCTCCAACGTTGGAGACCTGGGTGATGGAGCCCGCGGGCGAAGCCGCGATGATGGATCCGGCGAGTGACGCCGGGGTCGCCGAGTCGGCGTCGTCGTTGAGGGCCGCGTCTTCCGCGGCTGCGGTGGTTTCGGCCACGACGCTGTGGGTCGAGTTGTACTCGGAGGCGAGGCGGTGGATTGTGCGGACCTGGCTCTCGGAGAGCCAGTCACGTGGCGGCGACTTGCGGATGCGAGCCGAATCCTCCGAGATGATGACGTCGGTGAGGCCGACGAAGAGGCTGATCGTGCCGACTGGCAAGATCATGCTATGCGTGACGGGTCGCGCCGCCGGGACGTAGCTGCTCGGCAAGATCTGGAGCATCTCGCCGATCGCTATCATGCGGCCGATGGCGACCGACTCGTTGATTGGCAGATTGGATCTCGCCGTAGAACACCGGCCAGGCCCCACGGTGGGCGCCACTGTCGTGGGAATGACCATGGCAGATGCTGCAATCGGCAACTAGTAGAACATAGGGCAAGGGTGGCCAGCCATCTACGGTGCGAGATGAGGGCGGAGACACAGGGTTTTACCCAGATTCGGCCCCCCGGAGGGTAAAGACCTACTCCTGCTAGATTGTATTATGATGGAGGTACAATGGGGCGAGCTCGACGGCTAGGCGGTGAGTCGCTTGGGTGGATGATGGAACGTATCCTCTACACGCCCTCTAGGGAGGTTTATATAGACTCACCCCCCTAGGGTTTACATATCTCAACCGAATCAGTTAAGGTCTCGGCAATCGTTTAACCTAATCCGACTGAGCCTATCTACTCTCCTGGGCCTTCGGCTTCTAGTCACTTGAGTCTACGCCAGGCCTTGATCCAGTCGCCGTCCTGCAGGCCCACTCGCCAGTTCCTGGGCCAGTCGGAAACGTCCTGCTGGGTATACCCCGGTAGGCATATCCCCATTAGGACTTGGAGAACCAGAGACGGATAATCCGCCCTCGGGGGCCGGAGAATCCGGCATGAGAGTTTCTTGGCAGTTGTCTTCTCCTTCGGATCCCCTGGAACGAGTTGGAGTGCCAGGGGCAGATTGTCTGCCCCTTGGAGGGGGCGGATAGTCCGTCCTAGGACTACCAACTTGTCTAGGAGACAGAAGATCTTCAGCAGATCGCGGTGTTGGTGCAGAGTTTTCTCCAACAGTAGGAGCTTGTTGATCTTGTGTAGATGAGGGCTCCACTTGAGTGGAGCATTGTCCTTCCCGATCCACCACAAGGGGTTCCTCAATGGGGCGGAAAAATCCCATGCCCATTCTTATTATGGCATCTTGGGGTATTTCAACATCTGCATCACAAACATCAACTTTCCCTACAAAGGAGCCGTTATTTTCATCGAACTCCACACTACAAGATTCTACAACAATCCCAGTGAGCTTGTTGTAGACTCTGTAAGTGTGGGATTCGGCACCATAACCAACAAAAATACCTTCTAACGCCTTGGACTCAAATTTAGACAAGCGGACACCTTTAATAAGAAAGAAACACTTACACCCGAATACCCTGAAGTAAGAGATGTTGGGCTTGTTACCGGTAAGTATTTCATATGGAGTCTTGTCCAAAATCTTTTGGAGGTAGATCCGGTTTGATGAGTGACACGCAGTGGATATGGCTCCAGCCCAAAAATTGTAAGGAGACTTGAATTCAGCCAACATTGATCTTGCCATATCCGTCAAAGTCCGGTTCTTCCTCTCAGCAACACCATTTTGTTGAGGGGTGTACGCAGCGGAATATTGATGTCTAATCCCCTCTTCGCTTAGAAACTCATTCAAGGTGTAGTTTTTGAATTCGGAGCCGTTGTCACTTCTTATTACCAAGATAGGGACATTGTGTTGACGCTGAACTTCGTTGGCAAAGTCAATGACTGTTTGTTGAGTCTCACTCTTTAGTTTGAAGAAATAGACCCATGTATATCTTGAGTAATCATCGACAATGACCAAGCAATATTTCTTCCCACCAAGACTTGCATGAGAAGGAGGACCAAATAAATCCACATGAAGTAATTCCAAGATCCTCTTTGAAGACACAATATTCTTCCTCTTGTGGGGAGAGTCGTGCATTTTGCCTTCAACACAAGCCCTGCAAACACGATCTTTGTCAAAGGAGACATTGTCTTTTAGTCCAAGGATGTGGCCACCCTTGTGAAGACTTTGCAAAGTTCTCATGTTGACATGGGCTAAACGGCGATGCCATAGCCAGCCCACGTCGGTCTTTCCGAATAGACACATCGGACCCGAAGTGGTTTTCCCCGAAAAGTCCACCACATACAGGTCATTTTCGACGTATCCAACGGAAGCGACCTTTAGAGACTTGCTCCACAAGAGTACCACCAAATCATCATCGATAAAAACAGCAAAACCCATCTTGCCAAGGGCACGAACAGAAAGAAGGTTGTAACCGAGGGTCTCAACAAGCATGACGTCCACGAGAGAGATATCGTGGGCAACCACAACCTTGCCAAGACCCAATAACTGAGATTTAGACTTATCAGTTATCACCATAGGAGACTGTAATATTATCATGATTTGGACGCATCTCCGTGTTGATCTCCTTGCTTCCGGTCATATGACTGGTGCATCCACTACCCAGCACCCATTTCGACCCACTGGAAGCATAGCCCTGCAAGAGAATTACTTCTTGGTTTTAGGTACCCATTTTTCAATGGGTCCTTTCATGTTAGTGACAAGGGTCTTTGTGACCCAAATAGACCAAGCAATATATTCATCAAAGGGACCGACTAACAAGCATAAACATTGCCATAATCATCACAAAAGAGTTCATAATTTGGATTGTGGGACCCTGCAAAACCAATATTGTTAGTCTTGTCTTTTGTGACATTCTTCTTAGCAGTGCTTGTCTTTGACTGCACATTCTTGGTCTTGTTCTTCTTGTTTTTCTTTTTCTTGGACTTGGTGACATACCCAAGTCCCTCTTTACCATGATTTGACCTTTGCTTGCCAAGAAATTCATCAAGCACACCCTTATCCTTGGGAGTGATGTCCTTGACCACTTCTTTTTCCACACTAGCATTAGCATTTTCCTTGTGACTATATGTTGAGTTGGATGAGCTAGGATCATCATATTTGGCCAATCGACTTTGAAGCTGATCATGTGACTCATTGAGAATGGAGAAATCGTTTTTCAATGCCTTGTGAGCATTGTCAAGTTTCTCCAATTCCTCGGAGAGTCTATCATGAGCAGCCCCAAAGTCAATCTTTTTCTTCTTTAACTTCTTTGCTTTGGTGACTGCATTGTCATGTTCCTTAACAAGTTTAGCCACAATTTATTCATGTGACTCTTCAATAGACTCAAGCCTCTCTTCAAGAAATACCCGAGCCTCTTCTTCTTCCTCAAGAGCATTTTTTAAGGATGCGATTTCCATTGCATCTCCCCTTTCAATTCTGCCCTTTTCTTCAAGAAGAGCTTCGTTTTGGGCCAGTTGATCCATAAGAGCTTCAAAACGAACTTTGTGCTCACCTTGCAAGTTAGTGTAGAAGTAATCCAAATCAATAATCTCTTATTTAACCTTAAGACTAGTAGGATCATACATGTCAATCATAGCCTTAGAAAAAGAAGAGTTAGAAGTCGTTACCTCAGAGCTTCTTGCCATGAGACAAGTAGCATTCTTGTTGATGATGTTTTCATTCGGAGAGTCGAAGAGAGATGTTGATGTAGATATGGTGGCTATAGCAGCCACCTCTTGAGAGCTATCATCTTCTTCCTCATCTTCACTTCCTGATGAATATTCTTCTTGAGCCACTAGAACAATCTTTGGTTGCTTCTTGAAGGGAGCATTCTTCTTTACAAACTGTTTCTTGCGTGGAGCCTTTGACTTGTCCTTGAAAATAAGTCTTCCTCCATCATCTTCCCTACTTTGATATGGACACTCAGCTACAAAGTGCAGCCGATCACCACAGTTGAAACATGTTCTCAGCTTGGGACCATTTTCTTTTCTTCCATAGGCTCCAGTCTTGCGTTCTAGTTCAGCTTTAGCCTTGGCTGGAACTTTCCAAAAGTTTCTAGCATAAAGAGCCAAGTATTGTTCGTGGATCCTTTTTATATCCTCGGGACAGTCTATACCTTCTATGGCATATTCATCATGATTAATCACACTAGTCTTCAAGGCCACGTTGACCCCCTTTTGCATCCCCATAGCTCGAGCACGAGCATCTTCGGCATTCTTGGCAGCCACTTTAAAAGCGGCCATTTATTGCATTACCTCATTGGATGTCATGAGGTGGTAGTTATGCCTACCTTGGAGACTTTTCAAATCTTTGGGCTCAAATGGCATAAGAGCACTGACATACTTGCGCTTGATCCATGCATCATCAACATGAGGGGCACCATGGTTTCTGAAATTTGTGGCTATTGCCTTAAGCCTCCTATACATGTCTTCCTAATCTTCTCCATCCAACATATAGAATCCTTCAGCTTCATTGCTCAATGCATCATATCTATTCCTTTTCATACTTTCATTTCCGATGAAGAGCTCGGTGAGAGCATCCCAAGCTTGCTTAGCTGTACTAAGATGCTGAATGTGTGGCATATCTTTGTCACCCACACCAAGTTGTATCATGTGTAGAGCTGTAGCGTTGAGTTGGCTATCGACAACTTCTCTTCTTGTAAGATTGTTGGGGTTTTCAACATAAAGACCATTTTCGATGATCTTCCACAACTCTATGGAGGAACTGCACACATGATATTTCATCAAAAATTGCCATTGAGTAAAAGTAGATGCTGAAAGTTTGGGTGGATCACCCCTATTATGTATATGTGGGTGAGGGATAGGTGGATCAGGGGAATAGACATGAGAAACCTCATTGTATCCATCCTTACCGCTATCCTTTTTCGAGGAGGAGCTCTTGCTAGTGTCATCACCAACCACTTCGTTATCTTTGGAAACAGTTTTACCCGTTTCCTTGGATTGCGGAGTGGTATCCTCAGAGTTAGATGGAGGCGATGCTGCGGATGTGGAGAGACGCATTATCAATTGACGCATCTCTTCCATCTTAGCCTCCATTGAACTCACCAAGGTTGTTTCCAACGTCTTGAGATCGTTCATGGTGACTACCTCCGGAGCATCACTCCCATCTACCTTGGAACCCATACTTCTCTTAGGCGGTTAAGCCCGAAATAAGAGCCGGGGCTATGATACCAATTGATATAGATCGTATGGGCACCTAGAGGGGGGTGAATAGGTGCTAACCAATTTTTAATACTTTTTAAATTTTAGGCTTGACACAAAGTAAATTCTCTAGATATGCAACTACGAGAATTTCCCTATATGCAACCCTAACTACTAAGCACGTAAAGAGAGGAGCGAAGGAACTGTAGTGGAGCACGCGGAGACACGAGGATTTGTTTTACCGCAGTTCCTTCCTTGTTAAGGGAAGTACATCTGCGTTGGAGGGGTGGGCGGTTCTAAGATCACCACGCCACAATAGGCCTCACCCTATTCTCCGATGGATCTCGCCACGAGAGGCCTGATCCACCTTCTCCACTATTGGATCCCTTCGAGGCGGGAACCGGTGCCTTTTACAACACTATCGGGGCACACACCCACAACCGAATTGGGGGCTCTCGAGATGACAAAAAGCTGCCATAAGAACAAGGTTTATCAATATAAACAAAAACAAGGATCTAGGTATTTGCAAGAAATACTAGATCGGTGATTCTCCAAATGAATGGAGAGGAGATGAAGCGCTTGATTGCAGTTGATGAAGATCGAGTCCTCCTCGTTTGATTCCCCAAGGGACGGAGCCTTTGAGTGGATCTAGGTGGAGTTCTCTTGGATGAAGGTTGCAGATCAGGTCTTTTCTTTTTCGAATCAATCAAGAGTTCTGGACAGAGGGGGAAGACAGACTTAAATACCCCCTGCCCAGAACAAGCCGTTGGAGAAATTTGGGGGCGGATTATCCGCCCCCCCTTTGGGGCGGACTATCCGCCCTGGGGAGAAAATCCGCCCCCAGGACGGAAACTCCGGGGAAAACTCCGCCCCCCATACAGAGAGCGACGCAGCCTTGACATGGAGAAAATTCCTGAGGGGGCGGATTATCCGCCACTGCCGAGGGCGGACTATCCGCCCTTGGGAGAAAGTCCGCCCAAGGACCAAAAAGTCCGAGGGAAACTCCGCCCCCCATACAGAGAGCGACGCAGGCCTTGGCTTGAAGGAAATCCTCGAGGGGGCGGACTGTCCGCCCCCAAGGGGCGGACTATCCGGCATGGCCGGAAAATCCGGCCACAAACTATGCCCCCTCTCTGGGGGTCGCGCACTCTTGGGAAGAGGGAGGGGCGGATTATCCGCCCCCCAAAGGCAGATACTTTTCCCTTTTTCCTAGAGAGAGCTGCAACACTTCAAATCACGTTAAATAATCCTTGATATTGTTATCTAACACACAAAACACTAGGGATTAAGAAATGTTTTTTCACCAAGCTTGTATGGTTTTTGTTACCATCTTTGGGTGTCCCATAGTGGATCATGGTCCCCTTGTTGGTGGTGTGTGCACGGGAGAATAATGTGAGCCTTTGTGGTGTCTCCGTGAGACCTTTGTGGTGTTTGGTGAGCATTGTGCTACCACTCCTCAAGGTGAGCCTTTTGTTGTGTTTGAGGAGGATTACACTACCGCACCTTTCCAACATAGATTAGCGTCCTTGGAAGTGAATTTTAGGATAAATCATCGTCTTCGTGTGTCTCAATAATTTTTATACTCATGCTCTTTACTTATGCAATTTACTTTTGCGATTGCCTTTGTGCTAGAAGTTATTTATCTTGTTACATCTTAGTTGCTTGTATTGTTTTGCATAAGTTGTTGGTGCAGAGAGTTGAACCTTAGCATATTTAGGTTTTTGCTTGATAAATTAAATGCTAGTTTTTATTCCTCATTTATTAGAGAATTTTTTTAATAGTTTTAGAACTCATATTCAACCCTCTCTAGGAGACATCCATGTCCTTTCGAAAAGGTCAAAAATTATTTTTATGAATCAAGCTATTGTTAAAGACCTCGTTTCCACCTTCATTCACATTTATGGGAACCCTTATATATTTAAGGTAGTTCACCTTGAGAGTAGTGAATTTAGGAAAGGTTTTATGTAGCATTACGGTAGAGACGAACAACTTGACATCAACTCTTAATATTCACACATTTTCATTTACATATGTATTATAGGGAAATATTGAAATCCAACAAATTTGTTGGATCTTTAAGTAAGCCTTGATTCATAGCCTTGTTGAGAATTTAATGAAGGAAGCTCGCAATAAGCACATAAGAGCTTAACACCATTGAAACCCGATTAAGGTTTTAGCTCACATGATATGTAGGATGGACTCATGTTTAATTTATGAAAAGCCTTTTTAAAATCTAGCTTACACCCACATTTTTTAGTCATACCACTTGTGTACATATTGAGAGGCCCTCTTTTTATTTATTAAAAGTTTTTTCATAGTATGAAACATGATTTTTTACCCGTGGCACTAGCGTAAATATTTAAAATCATATACAAGTGAATATTTACTTTAGATAACTATTTATAATGCACTACTTGGTTAATTATATGGTGAATTTGAAGGAGATATGCCCTAGAGGCTAATAATAAAGTTGTTTTATTGATATATCTCTAGTGTTCATAATATTTTTATATCATGCTAGAACTGTATTAAGTGGGAACATTAACACATGTGTGGTATATAAAAAAAATAGGTCCCTAGTATCTTCTAGTACTAGTTTGTTGGGTAGCTGATGGTCGAGGTTTCCCGATCATGGAATTATTAACGGTAACTGACAATGAGATCTCTTCATTAATAAATGAAGTGATGGACACACCCGACCATAGAATTGCAATATGATCCAGTCACAAAGTTGAATGTTCCAATATCTAGCAAAGCATAGTGATCCAGTCTTTTGACCATGAGATCATATTAATCACTATCTCCCACAGATGCTTTGATCGTATCAATCGTCATGTCCGCATCTCGGTGACCATAAATGTGTGTATTGGATATTTCAAAGGAATAGGTTAAGTCCTATGTATAGAAATTGGGATTTGCCTATCCGAGTGACAGATAGATGCTCTGGGCGCACTCGATAACATTACACTAATGAGTTTGCAAGCTTGTGACTAGGTCACGAGGATGTAATATCACGGAAACGAATAAATGTGTTTATTAGTAACAAGATCGAACTAGGTATACCGATACAGAAGATCGGGTCTTGAACAAACCAGGTATCATAGTGCAAAGGGAATGACACTCAGCGTCTAAAAGGTTCAATCGATCAATCAAATTTTTGGAACGTGATGGGACCATCATGAGTTTCGAAAAATCGATGTTGGTCATTGATCATAGAAATGTCTCGCTCATGTCTAAGCACTCCCAAACCGTAAGGGTGTCACGCTTAAGGGTAGAGATGCTACGGGTTGATCCGTTACCATAAGATAAATAGGAAGAGGGAGAACCAGAAACGTTCGGGAGAGATACCTAAGTGTTCAGAGGTTATTCAAAAGGGGTTTTGAATAAAAATGGAAATTAAATGAAAGGTATTTACTATTTAATTGATGGAATTAATATTAAATATATATGTTTAAATAAAAATGGGCAATACCCCGACATGGGCCATCCCTAGAGGGGAGGGGCCCAAGAGGGAGCCGCTGACCCCTAGTGGGCTTGGGCGCGCGAGTTGGGGCAATCGTCTTTTACATCAGACAAGTGTAAAACTTCGGAGGCACTACCAATAGTGGTGTTGGACGCTTTGAGTGTGTCCATAAAGCCCACAAGTATAATGTAGAGGTGCATGTTTTATCTAGGGGGTGTATGTTTTAGCTAGGGGTTCTCTGTACTCTAGCATAGGTAGATTTGTGTTGTTCCAACATCCACCTGATGGTGTGAGTGTAAACATTCTAAATAATTAATAAAAATTGGGTTCTAAAAAAAACTATCACTAGTGGTGTTGGACGCTTGAAGCCTTCTAGACCCTGAGGTCTGCTACACTCGACTTCATCAGCAACATTTGTGCGGGAACGTAATCCCGCTTCCGGTCTTCAAGTTATGAACACTGTATCCCGCTCGTTACTATACTTCTCCATAGATAATTATTGGCTGGTGTTTTCTCGTAGTAGGATTTTTTTGTTTTTTGCCACAGAACCCCTTCAGTGGTATCAGGGCGATCTATGCGTAGATATATCAGTACGAGTAGAACACATCAAAATTTGTGGGCATTTATTCTCTAATTGCTACCCTCCCACGTGTACTTCTCATATCGTGGCAATGTTGGATATGTTGGATGAAGCGGCCTGAACCGATCTTACGCGAGACTGGTTCCATGACTAACATATGACTTGTACCATATAATTGGCGAGAGGGTGTCTATCTCTCCAACATTAGTTAATATGGCACTTACAAAGGATGGCCCTGCAAATGGATTGAAAGCAGCAACTAGTTAATCTGTGTGTTGGCTATTGTTCGTAGAGGCACGTAAAACATGCAAGATAAAATAGAGGTGTCTAACTTTATTTTATAGGGACACGTGATATGTGTGGTCTAGGTAAGTATTTAGAAGATGAACAACCCAAGGCAAGGTGGCACCCTGAACTTGGTGTAATGTCGACGCACTCGATGGAGATAAAGGCGCGACGACCACCACATATCACCTAAACTGTTTATATTTGATGTTAATTGCTGTGTATCTTGTTGTGCTAGTATTATACTTACGACGGCAGTATAATGATATGATCCCTCAAACATAATTCCAATGTTCATGTTCTCCCATTAGTGTGTAGCACCAAGAAAGTCCATCGTTATGAAGCATGCCGTGACGATCGGGTGCTAGACATATCAACGTTTACATACGGTAAGTTCAAGCCATGTATGCACTCCAATACACTATGGTTAAAATTGACGAGCCTAGCATGTACAAACATGGATTCCAGAATATCCCAGAACGATTCTGGTTCTCTCACGGAACACTTATGATGCTCATTTCTCTTTCATCTCGTGCAGCTTAAGGATGTAATTCACCAAGTGGACCCAGTGTATCCTCCCATCACGTGGAAGAACACATACACATTTATGGTCACCTAGTCACGGTCATGACGGTTGATGCAGTCAAAACTTCCTTAGGTACAGTCAGTGGTGCACATTGACCATTAGCTTAGGAGGGGCTAAAAGAGATTAGATAAGAGCTGAGGGGCCAATTTTGAGATTTTTGTGTTTTGTATGGTGAAAAGGTGATAATAGATAGTAGTACTATGCAAAATTTCATTTAGTTGGGGGCGGGGGGCATGGCCCATGTTGGCGTCCACTAAGGTCCACCATTGGATACTACGATTAAACATGATCTCACGGTCTAAGGATTAGGATATTTCATTTCTAACTATTGCAACTATGGACCTGTGACTTCGTCGTGTTGCAATACTTATATTGGGTAATGTCCATCATATCATTAGTAATGACATGACTTTATTGTCAGCTGGCATAAATACACCATGATCAGGAAATCTTTATCATCAACCGCCAAAACTAGTTAAATATAGGCTGCTAGGGGTCTTTGTTTGTCTATATATCACACGTGTATCAATATTTCCGACTAATACAGTTATAACATGATATAGAACTATTATAAACTAATAAGATATGATAATAACCACCTTTATTATTTGCCTTTAGGCTATATCTCCTTCACCTGACCGCGCTCAAGGGTCCCATAATGGATCGAGGGCTCGAGGAGAATACAGTGATCCATTGTGGCATTTTCTGAGCCTTAGGCCTCCACACCACACCAATATAGAGTATTGTCCGCAAGAGTGTAAACTTTAGGATACATCCTCGTCTATGCTTACCTAGGTTATCTTTATACTCGATATCTCTACTTATGCAACTTACGTTGTGATAGCTTTCGAGTTTGAAGTAATATATTTACTATCAACGTTTTGCTTGTTTTGCTTAGTATAATCATGCACCTAGTTGAACCTAATATATAGTTTGTCCTTGATAAATTAAACACTAGTTTTGTTCTGTATTTATTTGAGCTAAAATCGTAACCGGTTTAACTCGTCTATTTGCCCCCTCTAGATGGCATCCGTGTCTTTTCACGAATAATATTATTGCTTTTTTTTTCAAACTCACATATTTCCACTTTGTCCATGTTATGCAAAATCATGATGTGACTGCACCTTTAGCTAATGTTAACTTAATTATGGAAAAATGTGTTATCCTCATCACGTATGTGCACCCATTGGGTTTTCTACTTTTTATCAATATACTTATCTGGTCATGCATGGAGTTGCATTTAGAAAAAAAAAACACACACACACACAGAGATATTTACGAACTCTCTAAACATGTCAAGCATGGCAATATATTCACTTACACCGAACTATCATTGAACCTAGCTACGTGGTTTTCGATTTGAGGACATAATTAATTGCTTTTTGAGTAAACAATCAAATATTACTAACATGCAGTTAAATAACAGCAGACAGATGAAAGCAGAACGCACTCACACAAACGAAATGATCTTTGATAAACCTGTAAGTCACATCGAATACCTTCAAAATCATGTCGATCCTCTAAAACTTTGCTGAGAAGATCTTCGAAGACCTAGATTGCACAAGTTGGAGTAATTTCGGAGGTTTTAGTCGTCTACCCCAATAGTTGAGTACGTATGTTCGTTAGACACGCTATGGCCGAGAATACACCCCATGGAGGAAGGTTACCGAACCACATGCTCATTGTCGTATTGTCATGGTAGTTTTTCACAAGCACAAAAGAACCAAATTTAACAACTAGTGGCCACACCAACATTTTTTTTTGCAAAATTTCACGGATCTATTGATAATTATCAACGGCAGTATAGAGAGACCCAGAAGTAATGAAAATTATAAATCGGTTATTGGACCACCTAGTGACGACTTACAAACACTGGCATGGGCTGTAGACGCGCCGCCGTCCTCGTCCCTCCATTACCAAAGCCGAGCAAAGCTTGTCGTAGTAGAGCTTGTTGTAGTAGAGGAACGAGAAGTCGTCGTGCTAAAGTCCCAAAGAACCAGTGCACTAGAAGAACAACCATCGCCGCAAATGACATACGTAGATCAGAAGACACTGACCTCAAATCACACTAAACAATACGAAAAACGACCGGATTCCAAGGATTAAGCGGACACACGACTCCACATGCCCTCTAACGATGCTAGACGCACCACCAAAGCGAGGATAGAGCGGAAAGGATATTATTTTGACTTCAATACGTAGCCGTCGCCTCAACATTCTAAAGAAGACACTAAAAATATTCTAGACGAAACACTAAGACCTCCCGCCGGCCAAGACCCTAATGCCGCCGGAGACGGGGCAGACCGGTCGCGTCGCCTGCGTAGGGAAGGAACCCTAGATGGGTTGTAGCCACCGCCTCTCTCCTCTCTCTGTACCGGTTTGGGAAGTTACACGAACCTTGGCCACACCAACATCGACACTACTAGATCGAGAGCCGGCAATTTGCATGGACCAAAACACCACAAACTTATCAGTGCCAATCACGTATGCAAGAACATGAACATGATGAGATTGATCAAAACCTAATATTGAATGGGATAAGCGGAGATCCGAGGTCCTGGGTTCTTCATCTAGAGGTGATATACCGAAGAGAAGCGGAAGTGATGGAAAACAGAGGGTCCAATGACCTATTTGTAATTTTTATTAGATCTTTTTATACTGATTATTAATAGATTAGTGGAATTTCGAAGAAGAAAAAATGATAGATTAGTGGAATTTCGAAGAAGAAAAAATGATAAGGCGACACGTATTTAGAAATGATCGAAAGCCTCAGGTCAGCACACACGACCCGATGGTACAGAAAATCGGAGCAAAGATTGGCAACACAGCATTGGACCCCGACCACCACTAATCCTTGTTTATTCAATATCATTGATTCTTTTCCACCCTGCGAGCGTACGCACAGTGTTTTTTCAGCAAAACCCTGCGTACGAACAGTTAAGTCCCGACCCAATCAGAGACCGTCTGAGCTGCCACGGGCCCACGTCGGTTCTCCGCCGGTCCCACTCACTCCTCACGATTCGTGCGGCCGATCCTGGAGCCGGTACGGTCCTCGACGCGCGGCCGTAGGTTCACGAGGCCTAAACCTTATCGCGGGCTCCTTCCACCACGTGCGGGGCAGCTCCATGTGGGGGTGTGGGGGGTCACTGCGAGGCAGGCACGAGTCTTGGTGGACCAGGGCCGCTGCTGCCGGCGAGGCGGGGGCCACGGCGGTGGGGATCGGCCGGTCCACCGTGCCGTGCACCGCCCGCGCGGGAATTTTTCCGTCGGTCTCTAGCGCAACGGAGGGAATAATGGAGGAGGAGGGAGCGAAATTGTTTCCGGTGGCGCGCATTGCGCGTGACTGTACGCGAGCACGGACGACGGGGCAATCGCTACGCCCACCCGTCTCGCGTGGCCGGTGGTTCGCAGGAACGGGTCGGGTGGCCGGCTCGTGCATATCCACAGACCACAGACCACAGAGCACCAAATGAGTGAGTGAAATACGTGATGCAAGCCGATCTCTCCTTTTGGAGGGAGTGGCCGTATATTTTAATCAATGAGCCTTGAGGTCATCTTTATACGTACGTACGGTTCTTCCTTTTGGAAGGTTATATTATGTACGGTTCGAATTCGGGCGGCTGCAAGTGACAAAAGAGAGCGTACTGCCTGGTATTCCTGCGACCGTGCTTGCATTTCCTCTTGGGATTGCGTCCATCTGCTTGATTCCTACACTACTATTGGAGGATGCACCAACTTTTCTTTCGTATTAAAAGATAACTTTGAACACTGCATTTTGTTTGTGAACTTGTATCGGTAAAACGCCGTATTTGCAATAGCTGTTGTATTTTAAAAAAAAAAATCAGCTGGTCTTGTATTTCTTTCTAATGCCTGGTCCAATAAGTGTTACCATGTCGTCATGTTGACATGCAAAGTCTTAAGAAAATACGTGTTGACTCTTTAATATGCCATTTAAAATTTAATTTGAAAAAGGTTAACTTTTCTCGGGGCACAAAGTTTGTCCAACAAAATTTTGTGACAAGTTAAAAATAGCGAGATGCTTAAACTATTTTCTCCTTTTGGTTGGCCCCTCTGTAGTTTTATATCAACTTTGTCCATTCATTGATCTAGTAGAAAGTCATACGCGTAGCATACATACATATGTATGTTGGGATTGCATTTCGTTACGAAGAAGAATTGACTTACATGCGGCATGTGTTAATCCTGCCATTTGTGAAAGTCTTGTCATCTTTTTTGTGTGGAGTCTATTACATAAACTTTTCCAATAATCTACCACCTAATGTCAAAATTTTCCTTACTTGACAGTGTACCATCAGCGCACCATACCATTTATGTCGTTACGTGCAACTTCACCTCACCAAGCTTACAAATACATCCTTCGTATTTCAATCGATCTGATGGACCGGGGTGACATGTGACATACGCCATATACGATGTACATGGAGTCTATAAATACAGTGTACCATATTCCAATATTTTACCACCTAATGTCAAAATATTCCGTACTCAACAGTGTACCTTCGACACACCTTGCCATTTATATATGTCGTTGCGTGCATCTTCGCCTTTTCCAAGTCTATAAATACATTTTTCGAACTTGAGTTGATTTGATGGACATATGGCATGTCACATATCGATGTACATGGAGTCCATGTCTCATAAACTTTTCCAATAATTTACCACCTAATGTCAAAATATTCCTTACTTAACAGTGTACCTTCAACACACCTTACATTTATGTTCGCTGCGTGCATCTTCACCTCACCAAGCTTATAAACACATTGTACGTATTTCAGAGTCGATCTGATGGACGGATGGCATGTCACGTATATATAAACCCCTTGTAAGCCGCCGGTTTGAGATAAGTTGCATGTGTGAAATCCTCGGCGTTTGTAAACACTCTTCGATATAGTGAAGTTTCGCTGGCTGACGCCCGTGATTTTTCCCTCTCTTTGTTGGAAAGATTTTTTCACGTAAATCTGTGTTCTCTTGTAACATTTACTTTACTGTGTACCTTCAACAGACCTGTGCGTGCACGGTTGCGGGCCTCACCGTATTTGAAGCATTTGATCTGATGGACCGATGGCACGTCGCCCTGGGTATAATCAAGAAAAGTGGTTCCGTGCTGTTGCTCTCCCTCATCAATCAATCAGCTTAATTAACCAAGGGTACGGACGCACGTCTGAGTTCGCCCGCTAGCGGCAACTGGACTTGATTAAACAGCCAGCCAGCCAGGTGTGAGGAGCGGAGTGCACGTAGCGCAGGCTCCCGCGTCCCCCGATTCCCATGCAGGCGGAGGACCCGCCACGGAGAGAGAGAGAGGGGGAGGCCTACCTCCCCCGGGCCGGCCGTACGGTGAGGCACGGGGGGCGCACGCACGGGGCCCGGCGTCCTGACATCTCGGGCCCGCCGCCCATACGCAGCACAGCGCAGCAAGACGGGGGGAGACACGAACAGCAAAGCCGCGCGACCCGCCCACGTTCCCGTCGCGGTCACCGTTGCGGCAGCCTACGTGGCCGCACCGCCGTTAGCCTGCCCATCGTGGCGGCCGCGCGGTGCGAGCGTTGCGTCCATGCGTGTGCGTGGGGGGGGGGGGAGGGGACGTACGTACGTATACATGGGCGAACGTGGGTGACGGCACCCGTCGCAACGGCCTACGCTACGCTCGGCGCGCATGGCGTCGCGCGCGGATTCTCCCCCATGGCGCCTGCCCCCCTATCCGATCGGCTCCCGCGTCACGTCACATGGGCGGGGGCGGGGGGTGGTGTCCCTGGCGGCCAGCCCGGCGCACGGAACGGGCCACGTACGCGGCGCGAGGGGGAGACGGTTACGGGGCCGATACGTGTCCCGCCTGCATGGGACGGCTGGATCAGGGAGGGCACTGGACCAGGCGAGGCCAGCCTGTGTGGGTCGCTCGCTCGCTCCAAGCATTATTGATTGATTGGTTTTCTCTGGGCCTCCTCTATAGCTCCTCTCCCTCCTCCCTCCCTCGATCCATCGATCAATGAAACATGATTAGGACTAGCATTAGGGTGGTGCGTCGCTGCCTCATCTTCCCCAAAACCGTCCCGGCGTAGATTGCTAAATTTGCTTCCGTAGCGTAGCGTGTGTTAAGCATTTAACGCCGAGGTGCAGTGCAGGCCTCCTACTCCAGCCTCCAGGGCAATTAGCCACCATCCCCATTCCCTCTTGCTAGCTTAATTCGGATAACATGTTCAACCGCATAGACCGTGGCCACCTCTAGCCACTAGCGTGACCACTCGCCGTTCACGCATCCATGACCGGCTAGCTACGAATCGGGACTCGGAAGAAACTGGGTACGCTACGTCCCTCCTCAAAAACGTTCGGTCCACGACGGACGCGCGCCTCACCCTGCCCGCCGGCCGTTGTTCCCATCGCTACCCCTAGCCGTGTGCGTAGGCTTGCCCACGCTACGAGCCCGGTCCCGCCTTTCCTCCTAGCCTAGCACAATCAACGTCACGCCCAACTCTGTTACTCCAGGTCCCGGCCGGCAGCGGAATATATTCTCACCCGCCACCACACTATTCTGCTATCTCTGAGAAATACTGTTACTGCTGCAGTATATCGTCTGAACGAACACAGTGAGACGACTATTACGGCGATCCGCATCCACCATCTACTGTGTGATGTGTCTCCAGAATCCAGATGTGTTTATTTTACTACTCCTACTTTATGTTGTGGTGCACACTGTTTTAGGAGGATTTATCGTTTCAACGGGTCGAATTTTTTTAATTAGATGTCAATGCTTTATTATACAGCAGTAGTAGTAGTACCGAAGTTAGGCTCATCCACTATGCAATTCTCATGCTCACCCGCACACCCGCTGTGGGTTCCGGTTTTTATAACGACGTAAATTCCTCTGAATTATCTACACAGTGTGTCAAGATCTCCACAGAAGTGTAACGCTGACGTACGGTCCTCCTTAATCACATCAACAAACTGTAGTATGACTGTTAGCGTTTCCCGTATCAGGAATAGTAATATGACACTGTTACACAATGAAATAGAAACATGACTGCAAGTCAAAAAGGAAAACAGAAACATGACTAGTGCTACCATATATATAAAACAGTGAGATACTTACATCTCAAAGCGAACCTATCATCCTTCGGAAAAAATATAAAGCCCATGTATTGCATGGTCCCAACCATTCTGTATGTTCTTCACATTCTAATTGTGTTTGCGAATTATCGTCCGACCGAGAATTAAGTTATATCTCGGTTGGATTCTAAACCATTAGATTTGTATCGCGGTTCGGTTGAGATTATTTTAGCTACGAATGGGGACAAACATGGCTGGCCCATAGGGCGGGGCAGAGGGGCAGTCGCCCTGTGCCCCAAGAAAGTATGGGTCTCGGTCTAAGACTTGTATGTGTATTTATATTTGTATTCTACTTTTAAGATCCAACAAGGTTGAATAATTCTAGAAAATATAAATGGTCCAAGCTACCGCCTACTATGTCTCTACTCTGATTTCTCTTTTCCGAAAAAATACTCCAATTTTTTTTATAAAAAAGAGGGAAGCGCGGGTTCCATTTAAGAAACCAATATCGTGGGAAACAACATTAACATCGCCCTACCAAATACTCCAGCATTTCTGAATATTTTTTTGATTTCACAATTTATATGGTCTCTTGAAATGTGCAGAACAATACCACCCCTCATGTGCATCCACAAAGTTGTGAGTATTAATTAGTGGAGACTATCGACGTAATAATATATCTATATTATTCCGTAGGAAGTTTCGATTCCTAACGGTAGTACTTGTCCCAGCATCCATGCTGTAGAGATTATTTCATCCTTTTATTAATTCAGTGACTAATATGTCTACTCTTTTATTCATTTTTTGCACATGTATATGAATGTGTTACTTTTATAATTTTATTCTCTCATTAATTCTAGAGGTACATATGGATATACACGTGTGCACAAGAGCAATTGATAGGAATAAGTATCATGTTAAATAGTTTGCTCAATCAATAGAAATGGTTAGTTTTGAATGTTGAGATTCCAGAGATCATGGATATATCAGATGTACGAATTATATAATTGTTTAGAGGCCCATGAACGCTAATTATGCTTAAAGTTTGAGTAATACTTAAAAAATATCATAAAAACTATAGATATATTTAAGCATCTTTCAAAAATAGGGGGCCATTGGCCCCCTCCCCCGACTCAGTGAATCTTTGCCATTTTAAACAACCCCCGACTCAGTGAATCTTTGCCATTTTAAACAAGGGGACTTTGGTGTCATGTTTCCCTAGGGCCCCCAAAATTTATGGACCTGCCCTGGGGACAACCGATATTGAATGATATCACCTACTGAGAACTAGACACCGATACATATTCTAATATCACTCTCATGGTCGCTTATTTTCACCAGTTGCTCCTTACTCTTTCTTCATGCTTTAATTCAAGAAGTACCTTCCCAACCATATCTTTTGGGCCTAAGCATGTAAGTGGAACATAAACTAAAAAATATATAGAATTTGAGATTTTATGGTCACGGCTTGTCAGGTACTACAAGTTCAAAACAACACATGATTTGCAAAATTACTTGTTTGGATACCCTACAAGAATTTGACAGAATTTTGAAGAGAGTGAGCATACAACCAGCCATAAATGAATATCACCATAAGTTGCAAATAATTCCTTAAGGTTTGAATGTTTTGAAACATTCATATGAATAACATTGAATTCCAAAGCAGCATATTTTTTATGACAAATTCAATGCTACAAATTTATATATTCAATCTTAACTTCTAATTTGTATTTCTTTTAAAAAGGACTAACATGTCGAAACTAGGTTCTTTGAGTCACCGAATTATTTAGACAATCCATTAATACACGTGATTAGTAATTAGGAGCGACCGAGCATATGTTGATCCTTAATGGGTGGTACACGAGGAACTCAAATGGAACTTGAGAGGTACAATTGTTGCACTTAATTCTCAAATCGTTATATTGCTTTTATCTTTGACAACGAGTATTTAAAGAATTTTTTTGGAGAACTTATGAGTAACACTTGAGAATCACATGAATGATCAATTGTTGCATGCTTTTCTTGGTACTCCATCAAATGTGCAAGAGACATTTATGGCATAATTTTTAAAAAAATAAAACTTTGGTCATCAACACCTTTTTAAAATATTTCTATTTGTCTTAATGAATATTTTCATAATTGTGTTTAACTTACTAATTATATTGTAATAGTAATGCTCAACAACATCTTATAGATCATGTTAATGAACAACACAACATATTATAAAGACTTGAAGACTCATTTTTCTAGCTTAAGTGATTATGGTGTATTCAAGGTTTCCATGACCTTGAAAACATAGTAATTAAGTTGCATAACTTACGTTTTTGAATGGTTTCACCTATTTAATTTGTAGTATTTCATTCATGTGTGACCTTGTTAGAACTATTTAAATAGTGCTCTTGGCTAATTTGAACCTGCATGTTGTATTTTTGGTGCTTTGAGACCTTACTAAACTCTATATCTATTGATCCAAAAAAAAATCTACACTTATTTTACCATTTTTTTAAGTTCTGAACCATAACATTGAGTTGTTTGTTTGAAATGCGGCACCATATCAGTGCAATTCTGAACCTGCCACCGCAGTCAAGTATTGTTATATCCTTCGAAAGGTTACTCGCAAAGCGAATGTCTTACTGAGTGAGGGTTTGTGGGGTTATTCGAATAATTCAAAATGCAAGCATGTTTGACATGCAAGTTGAGAGGAAGTGTTTTGGTGCACAATTCAAATTGTTAGTCCATCGGCCCATAAATACTAAGTAAACACCTTCTTCAAGATTAGAACAAGAAAATTTTGAACATATATATATATATATATATATGGTAGTAATTTTCTCTTACATAAGGTCGTACTTATAAACATTTGACTAAGAAAAAAATGTTAAAAAGGTCCTACAATTTTATATGAGATAATACATATTTATACATATGAAAATACATTTTCCAGCGGTATTGATAGTATTAATGATTACAATATGTGTATAGTTATATTAACCACTAAGGTCCAGACGTCCAGTACACACATCCCTAGGGAAGTGTAACAAGGACTACAAAAAAAAAATCATCGCAAATAAATAAATAAACCCATAAAACAAAGTGAGTACATAAAGGAGCAAATCCATTTACGATCCAAATGCGAATTCTAATGAGTCCTTGTCATCTCGATCCACAACATATCAATCGGATGCATATCTACAAAACCAATCAATCTGTCGCGGGGTATAGAAGTATAGATCCATGTGCAGTTCTAAACAAATGTTTGTAATGTCGATCTGAAATTTTGCATTTGTTTTTAGATAATAAAGTTCCATACCAGCTCCTCCAATCAAGGTACACACCAGCCATCATTTAACAAATCCCACACGCTTGGTTAGCTGAACGGACCTAGCTGAACTATTATAAAAATTTGGGCACACTGACGCGGCCACCAGTCCAGCCTGTTCATCGAAAACCATTTTTGCAGATTTGGTTTGAGTTCCCGAGTAGTCAATCGCGGTCCAGCGATTCACACAGAAACACATCGAATTAATAACCGGCAGCCACCAGAAATGGGACGTGTGAGAGTTTTTGCTGTGCTGTTCACCACAGTAGCGGTCGTTTCAACAATAATGATACTACCTGAACAGAAGAGAATTAATACGAGGGTAGATGTAGTAAACTAGGTGGTCGCCGTCAGCATTAAGACTAAGTAAGTATCGGTGATTAAGATCTAATAGTAGTACTCGACTACGATTAGCAGGTTGAGTGTTTCCTCAGGAGCTTAGATCGATCGAGACCCAACGATCTAGATAGATAATCAAGTGATTAGCGCATCCGCGGTTAAGCCGGAAGCCACTTGGAGCAGCAGCTAGCATAAAATTCGCAAAGTATCTTCCAAGAACAGCAAGCAGAATCGACATGACGGGCTGACAGCTACCTACAGGCAGAGAGGAAAATAAGCGATGGGAAATGCTTCTACGGACGAGAGGAACCCGGAGCGGGCGATGATGCAGATGATGAGGCTTACGTTTTTGCGAAACAGAAAACTAAAACTGTTTTAATGATTGATTGATGCCAGTGGGAGATGTGCTCCCGTGATTAAACAAAGTGATCGAGGGAGGGGGGAGCTTGTTTAGTTTATTAAGCAGAGGGGCGTAGCCATCAGATGAAGCTAGGCTTGCATCAAGTTGACCGCCTCCCGATCTCACCAAACCGGACCGGCCGGCTGGCCGGCCGGCTTCGTGATGCCTAATCCTCGCTTGTTTATTCGCAACTGGATGTGGAAACTAGCTTGCTTGCTAGTACTAGTACGTAACCTTATTTGATTCTGCGCTACGTGTCACATCAAGCGTGTGATGGCAACATGCACGGTAAGCTTGACCTTACAGGACTAGATGTAAGTACGTACAGATAGGATCCGATGTGAAAATGGTTAGTTAGGATCACTCTATGAAGTATAATTGTGCAGTGTCGTTATGCGAGTCGTTACAGGTAGGAGTACGAAATCACCAGGGTCATCACCCAACGAAACGATGGGTTCCACTAGCAAACGATAACATCCTCGCGACTCCCCCTCACGTCGCCCCCTCCTGGCGACCGAGGGGGCCAAACCCTACCCCGCCGCCACCTCCTCCCCCTCCATCCTTCTCCCTTCTCGTCGTTTTCGGAGGGCAGTCGGCCTAAGTGCGTGGATGGGGGCGGCGGGGATCTGGCCTCCCGGCCTCAGCGCGGCGGTAGGGAGGAGGACGCCGGCACTGGATGGGGCCCCCTCGTTATCGACGTCTTCGCGGCTCCGGCCGGCGGTGGCTTCGTGGGAGCTCGGATCTGGAGGCGGCGGCCTCTATCGGAGTGGGGCGGGTGGTGATCTGGTGGAGGAGATGACGGTGATGGGATTCCGTTGGAAGACCTAGATCGGCTCTCTATCCCTAATTGTCTGTTCGATCCGTTCTTCGAAAACCGGCCGACGGTGTGTCGTATCTAATAAAGGAGGTGGTCCTTTGTTTCTTTCGCACGAAGACGAATATCTGCTTGATGTCTGCCCTCGTTGATCTGGTCTGGAGAGGCGGGTTCTGGAAGGCTCCGCCAGCGAACTCCCATGGGCCTATCATGCCTGGAGATTGCTGGATCGGAAGGTATTCGGTCGTGCGTACCTTGTTTTTCTGGCCGTTTGGTTTCAGCGGGAGCGTTGCAAAGCTCTGTTGTTTGTTCCCATCAAGTACCATTCTTAGAGCCACGGTGAAGTCAGATGCGGAGAATATCAGGAAAGCGGAAATATAAGGGTAGAGATGGTGATTTTTGTTCTTGTGGCGACGGAAAACTGGCTACGTGATATGAGACTCGTTGCAACGACTGTTGGTGCGGGAAGATAACACAGGGGGAGTTCCCAGTCTTATCTTGCAGGGTGAAAATCCAAGGTCTGACCTTAATTGGTTGTGCCTGGCAATGACCTTGTTAAAGGCATTGTTTTGTGTGCAAGGACTTTCTCCAGACCTTAATTGTTTTGTGAAAACCTATGATCTTTGATCGGGCAACGACGGTGTTTGGACACAATTTCCTTTTTGAAGGCGTTGTTATTGGAGTAAAGGACTACTGGTGTTGTTCTGATGGTGTCAGTGTCGTTGCTTTGAGGATTAGTTCTCTGTAGCGGGACTTTTCATTTTTGTAATTCTTCTTTCTTTTTTCTAAGCTGTGTGCATCCATAGGGCCGCTAGGGCATGCGTTGTTGCGGAGACTGGGTGTAATTGGTATCCATGTGATATAAATATATACTCTTTTCCAAAATAAATAAATAAATGATATAACATGTATTTTCTTTCCCTTTCTCCTCCTTTCCGAGAGTCGAGTGTGATCCCCTGCCTTTAGCTCCCTTCTCCCTAGCGATGTCGCCGACCGGTGTGGACTAGCTGTACAGAGTAAATGTAGGTGCTTCAGCGGTCTAGCGGTCGTGGGCTTCATGCCCTTAGCTTGGGCTGGGGTTCGAGATCTTGGCGGCTAGATCTGGGGTGCTCTAGGGTTCTTTCTGCTCCGCCTCAGGCTTCCCTGGTCGAAGCTGGAGTGGAGGGGAAGACCACCATCTCCTTCAATAAAGTCGTCGCCTGGCGCCAACATCTGATGTATAGAAGAGGCGCTCTTCCTCCGGCTGTCCGTGGCGGCGAGGAGAGGAAGTGCACCAGCTGTTTGTGCCATTTTATTTTTGGAAAAAAGTATAGATTAATATCGTAGAGATAACAATTACACCTAACCTCTGCAATAACGCATGTCCTAGTGGCCTTACGGATGCACACAACCCACAGAAAAAGAAAAAGAATTACAAAAAAGAAAAGTCCCGCTAGAGAGAACGATTCCTGAAAGCAACGACACTAACACCACCATAACAACACCAATAGTCCAACCACTCCAATAGCAATGCCTTCAAGAAGTAAACGGTGCATAAGTTGTTTGTGCTCTATAGAAGGATGATGGGGAAGGTTTCTTCTGCGCCTTGGAGAGACAATCTTTGGGAGTTCTCCCTCAACGGCTCTTCATCGACGGAGAGCTGCCATCATGCTCCTAAGTCTCATGACTCCCTTCCTATTCGTCGGCAAGAAGGCGAGTGGTATTCTACCTCTTTGCCTTCGTGCTAGATCGGAGGCCCTCTAGCGCCGATGCGATGTGCTCCCAGTGCTCCACCCCAAGTGGCCATGCCCCGGTGTCGGTGTGCTTGATTGTGATATGTTGATTCGTCAAGATTTTGGTGGAGAAGTAGCAAGGCGAATCCCTGGACTTGATTGCTTTTCTGTTTTCCGTGTCAGGGGCTTCAATGCAAAATTCAAGGGCTTTGTTGTAATTTTATTTCTTTCAAAAGTCATTTATGTAAAAGTTTCTTTGTTGATGATAATATTATTACAGCAGTCTGGATCCTTCGAGACCCATCCCGCAAACCCACATGTAAGTATATTAAAAATCAAACATAAGGCCGTCTTAAAAAGTTTATACTCCACAAAGTGTGAACTAGATTAACTTTTATAAAATTCTTATATGCGGATATATGCAGGCTCTCGCTCGCACACCTCACACAAGGTGTGAACCTCATCTCTGTAAAGAAAGCCGAACGTCCTGCATTCATATGATGCAGCATTTCTGTAAATTTGACATCTTACCCAACTTGCGAACATTGGAGAAGTCGCGAGCTCTGACGACGCACGAGCCAGAAACGGAATGCGTTCGAGTGCCGCGCGCAGATCAGCTATTTCCGTTAGTTAATCCAGCAGCGCAGACGGGCCTACCGCTTGCGTGGAGTGGTTAGCCTAACGGCAAAGGCTGCCATAATTGATCGCATTGCTTGGTGCAGTATTCCAGATAAGCGAAGAACGAACGCCATGATGCAAGGGCTTCAATTATGAAATGGCCCAGCATCGATCATGCGTGTGTGCGTGTATATGATAGTAGTTACGTGCCTACCAACGTGGAAGGGGGGAGGCTTCCTTTGGAGTATTTAGGACCTGCCTCCTTTCGTGCTCTGTTATGGGACCATACCTCGAAACGGTTATGCCTCCACTAGGGCTAGATTACCCAAAGGAATTCGTGAGACGACATCAGAGAACCTGATTAGCTGCTTTGCTGCGACGAATCGACACGTGGACACGAAGAAAATTTCCGCAACATTGACATGATATCAGGATTTGGTTACCGAGCCAAATACCACGGATATTGGCCAGAAGCTAGAATTTTGAATCCACCCACCCCACCCCACTGATAAATGCATTCACCACCCTGCGAGAAATCCTAAATCGTATATATTAGTCCTCCCTTCCTAAACCCTAACTACCTGGTCCGGAACATCCGATTCCTCATCCTCCCAAAAAATCAAAATCCTAGTGCCCCAAGATTTTTCTTTTCTCCCTGTAACCAAATCCTTGAATGAGACTTGATCCGGAAAACCCTTTAAGCAAAATACACCGCACAATGGACTTTACTACTTAGAAAGTTCTTACAAAATATTGAGATGTATCATTAGTCGCCAATGCACCTCTTGTTGCTCGACATATGTTTACAGCCTCTTTTGATCGCATGATTTAGACACCGTAAGAATACATGATTGTGATGTCATTTACTTTGAGTTCCTGCATGATCTCAAAACACAAGCTTTTTGTAACATGTGTGTTTGGATGGTACACATGATACAAACACAGTAGTTTTACGGGACCGGGGCAAGACATTCGGGAAACAAAGTGCATGTACGTTGGCCTTCTCAAAATAAAATCAAACACGGTTGGAACTCATGTTGAGATTCCTATGAGCATATGAATGGATTCCATGAGAATTTGGTGATTTCAATCCTATGATCAAAATGGTTTCCATAGAAAAAATTCCAGTGAGATCCTCCAAAATTCCTTCGTGGCCTATTTGGATCAAGGAATTTCATTGTGAGTTTTGAGGGATTCCAACACATAGAATTATTTCCTGTAAAACCCTTAGGGCATGTTTAGTTCACAAAATTCCAAAACAAAAGAACTAGGCATGAATGCATGCGCGAAATCATGGGCTGAAAACATATGAATTTTGTAAACTTGAGAGTTTGGTTATATAATTAGAAAAAACATAGGGATCCCGACAAACTTGGTCAAATCAAATGAAGATGTATAATTAAGATCTATTATGCAACAAAAGACCCCGGTCTCATTCTTTCGTGCATATAGGAATGTGATAATGAGAACCCGTTCTCTTTACTCAATTTCGTTTAACCAAGAGGATGAAAAGTGCCAGCATTAGGAAATCTCCTATTCCCAATTCTTCTCCGTTTTGTTTGGATCAAAGAGGCGCTTAGATCATATGATTAAACTTCACCAAATTCGTACGGAATCAATTCCTACACTCTCTCTATTCTGTATGAATCTCAACATCAACTTAAACCCTATTTCAATTTTTTTACTTTCAGAAGTTCAATGCACTTACACTATATCTATATATATCTAAGCGCCTGTCTTTTCTCAAATGTCCTAATGTTTACTTCCCGTGCGCCATTTTGTACACATCCCTGACAGAGTTCCCCCGTTTTGCAATCATGTAGCAATACAAGACATGGCATCTCAATCATGTAGCTTTGTGAAGAAAATGTATCTAAACTTTTTTTAGTATGTTCACTTAGGTTTATAATAAATCTACATATTAAAATAAGTCTAAATATATTTTCTTCACAAACTTAAAACATCTTATATTCTTAAACGGAGGGAGGTACTTTATATCCTTGTGTTTTAAAAAATGCTGCAATCCGTGGATGCCCTATTAGTATTAGGCGTCGTTTATTAGAAATTGTGCGCCTTATAGGAGAATTGTGATCCTACAAAACCTGCACAAATAGGAATAGTACCTCTCGGAACTCTTAAATGCTTTCTTTTAGAGAGATGTTGAAGTGAACTCTAGAGGTTTCGATACTCTGAAGTCTGACAGCTATGTGTACACGCGTTTTTCCCCGTTTGGGCATATAAGGTGTGGAAGTGCGGGAAGAAAGCAAAGCTGAAGGGAAAAAAAAAAGAAGGCGTACATCGCTCGCTGCATACGGTCCATGCGATAACCGCCGAGCGCGTCACGTACTAGAACAGAGGGCCGCCGCGTCAGCGGTTAACCGCGCGCCTACGCGTCTCTCCTCCGTCGAACGAATTCCCCTTCTCCTCTCGCGAGCGCGTCGTTCTCGGTTCGGGCACCCGTCGCCGCAAAGGCGAAGCGACGAAAGGGAAGCCCCCTCCGGTTCTGGCTCCAGCTCCCCGGCCGGTCAGGGAGGCGATCGAAAAAGCGAATTTCCCAGCCAGCCAAGGCAGGGCGAAGAAAAATCTCGAAACGGAATTCTGGCGAGATAGCGAGCGAGACCGAGAGAGGCAGCAGCGCGCGGAACGGAATCGGTGACAGAGACACGGCGACGCGGACGGGAGGCGCGCGGAGACGAGAGAACACATGCCCCATGGCCCCGTGGGGGCGAAACGGGGGTCCTCGCCTAACGACCGATCGGAAAGAAAAACCGCACGTCGCCGTCCCACACACCATACAGAGAGCCCCGCCCGCCTGCCTATCAGGAGGAGAGGCTTTGTTCGTGTGACGTGGATGGACGGACGGATGGATGGCTACGGGGTTTTTCATCAATACGGAATGAACCGTCGCACCTCTCTTCTCCCGTCCGTCGCTCCT
This sequence comes from Avena sativa, assembly GCA_916181665.1. Classification (NCBI taxonomy): domain Eukaryota; kingdom Viridiplantae; phylum Streptophyta; class Magnoliopsida; order Poales; family Poaceae; genus Avena; species Avena sativa. Next base: position 297,479,293 of record OV702296.1, read on the forward strand.
ACCTGACGACGGCCTAAAAAGTTTCGCAGCGTAACATGGCTCTGCTGCACTGCTGCCTGATTTCTCTCTTCCATCTTCTGAACCCCTCACTGAAACAGTGTCGAGCGATCGACGCGGATCTGGATCTAGAGGCCCGCCAGAGCTGCAAGGGGCAAGCGAGCACCGGCCGGAGCCACATTTTTTGTTGTCCGGCCGTCGGAGCTGAGTTGTGCCACAGCGGCGCACAGAGTGGAGGCGCCCCCACCGTGTCTGTTAATCATGAGTCGGGCGGGAGGCTCGTCACATGCGCGCCCCTTGAAGCTGGAGAGAGAGGAGCTCTGGCAGGCGAGTTTCCTGCCCTCTCCGCTCCAAACGACAACTTGCTCCAGGGGGATCAGGGAGGGAGGGACCGGACCGACCTCCGGTGGTTTTCCAGACGGCATCTGCTCAGCTCAGCTCAGCTGTGATCTTGTTTAGCGCAGACGGCATGTTCTCGGGATTAATTTACACGGTGTATCTGTTTTGGTCTTGCCAAGTTGCTGTGCGCCTAGGTTAATTACTAGAGAAATCTATCGGCAAAGAATCAATACGGCTACCTCTATACTGTATTACAGTAGCTGTGAAACGAGCGATGCGAATGCTAATACTGTCCCCGCAATCTCATCACGGCAGGACTATACGTGCTTAACTCTTGAAACAGCTTATTATTGGGCCTGTGATGTTTTGCTTCTTAACGGGAACTGCTGACTTGGCTATGAACAATACTCAAGTTGCCGAGATGCATGGTGTGAACATCATTGCTGTTTCACACAAAAAAAGAGCTTCGACATGGTCTTCTTTTAGAGGTGGAAATACCTGGGCCAAATTGGACCATACGTGCTTAACTGTTAAGCCATGAGCAGCCCATAGCGTGGAAGTAAGGCCAGGACATATCCAACCCGGGCCTTTGATTGGAGTACAGCGCGGCCCAATAAGCCGGTTCCAATAGAGTGGCCCAAGGAATACCTTATTATATGCAGCTAATACAGGTCCTCTATTAGAGGAAAAAAAAATCTCACATGTGTTTGTAACTGCCCTAAAAAAAAGTCTCTGTAACAGTTGGATAATCCTGGAACAGTTGCATTTTGCTTTATCTTTAACTATGTACTACAGAATCATCTTCTTCAAAAAAAGAAAAAAAAACATGTATATACTTCCGACCATATGTATGTCTCCGAAGTGATGGAGCAAATATGTATGTTTTGCGACTGCAGAATGTCTGCCAGGTAAAAGGAGGCAATTCATCCCAGCTTCATAATGCTACATATATGCATCTTAGGTAAAAATAATATTCTCTCCGTTCCATTTTATAAGATGTTATTGCATCCAATATATGAGTAGTATTGTAGTAAGTATATTGGATGAAATAACATCGTATCTCATTTGATGTATGTACAATAAAGTCGTGATTTCCATGCCAAAGTCATGTAAATGTAGGGTCCGAACATTTCAGCACTATATAGTTACAAAAGGGAGCATAACGCCAGGTGGTCATTCGACTCTCCAAAGCTAAGATTCGATTCGTATGGTTTAAACAAACACATAGCAGTCAGTCAACGGACTTATAAGGTTGACAGCAATGGAAGCTATGTTTAATACATTTACGTCAAATTATCTACTAGCTATATTTACATTTCCTCGATAGAAAAAAGCAATGCCTTCAGGTTTCGTCCTCAAAGAGTCGAGTTTCCTTTTTTATCTAGCTATGTTTAATATATTTACAAGGAATCTACCCATGGTGCAGCGAACATCCATTTACAGTTGGTCAATGAGCACTTTACACCGGCGCGCAGCACCATGTAGTACAGGGTAAACTTCAGATTTGGAGTTTCCAGCCATAATGCCCCATTTTCTAATATTTACGGGGCGTTATCTTATCTCTAGTTACTACCTAGTTAGTCCAGTTGATCACTTGAAAGGCAACTCACCTCCAAGATCATGTGAATAGCAAGCTTCCTCTGTGGAGCAAACGACGGTTGCATATATTTGATGAACCAAGCATCGACATGCCAGAAGAATATAATGCCCCTTGGTTTTGTTTGGTTTTATATACAGTTGTGATCCTGACCCTGTCTTCGAAGGATGCGTTACTGCCTTGACATTGGGCTATAATGTTTTATCCTTCCTATTTTACAGAAAACAAAGAACTTAAGCAAAGTAAATGATTACCCCGCATGAAAGAACAGCGGGAAATGGATAAATGGTTAAGCAGTTGGCAGTCATGACACACGCGTTACCTTTCTAATTGTCTGCCTATGTTCTTCCTGGAATCGAACAGGGATAGCAGATAGGGAGAAGCGGTCCTGCTGTTTCAGTGGGGTTTCCAATGCAGTCCTGCTGCGTGGTTCTACTTTCTTGGACTTTTCAGGAGCTGACCCAAATAGCTGCACAGTTAGGCTTCCACCTGATGAAGAGGGCGGCAACATATACTCAATTAGCTTGAAATGCTTAGGTCAAGGTACCTATCTCAGTATCAAAATGTAAATGTAAAAACAAAGAACAGAGTGGAAAGAAGTATCATAATTCTAAGCTTACATAGTACAAGTGCAGCTCCAATCCATGCAGCATTGTCCCATCTTTCACCTAAGAGGAACCAAGCGAAAGCAGCTCCCCATACTGGTTCTAGCCCATAAACAATCGCAGTTTCGGTAGCTGAAACATGGGCCATCGCTACCATCTGTGCAGAGGCATACATATAAGATGATCGTAAGCAAGTATTCACTAAGATTGTTCATAATACTATTAAAAGGCTCTAGGGAGTAGGCTAACCTCTGCCCACATGCATAACCCTGTAGAAAAGACTCCGGTGTACAATGCTGGTATCCAAGGAAAAGAAGCCGCCGAATCCCACAGCATACCAAAAGTCCATGATTCAAAGCTGGAATCGTTGACATCGACAAAGCCATCTTTGAACAAAAACCAGAGTATCGAGGTGAAAGCCACAACAAGGACCTGAATGATAGAGGGTCAGTGAGATGGTTCCCATAGTGGCTAAGATGATAAGAGCAGTATAATGGATATGGGATACTGCAGGTACAGTAATGAACCTCAAAGCTAAGAAGAGCCATGAACTTCTTCTTGTTTATGCTTCTTGATATTTGCTCCGTCCTAAGCATATGGATCCCAAAAAACACTGCACTGAAGAAGCTCAGCACGTCACCAACCTGTGGAAACAACAAGATGGCACAATCAAAATCTTGTCAAGACACGGCATTTATATTGTAGCCAAAGATCAACTCAATTTTATATAAACAACACGATGGAATGTTTTGAAGCGGTTGGTCATTGTGATTGCAAGAATATTCATTCAGAGCATCTCTGTTGCTGGTTACATAACAACAGGACTTTGAAGCGTTGTAGATTCTGAATTGTATTGCAAAAACAAGTGAATAAACTAAGAAGCGCTAGTACAAAAAGAGCAAGAGTAATGCTAACTTACACAAGGAGGGGAGCCACCACATTCTAGCAAGCCCACCCCTATAATTGATACTATAGCCCCGAACCAGGTCAGCTTGGGGATAGAGGCTCCAAAAATGCCATCAATTAAAGGTACAACTATAACCTGTTTCACAGAATTATTCAGATATCACCACAGCAATTGCCAATTCAATCAATTCCATAATTACAGAAAAAAAATTGTGGAAGAAGACATACCGTGAAGGCTGTAATAAAGGATGCTTGTCCAGCCTCAGATGTGATCAACCCAATTGCTTGAGCAAGGTACGCTAAACTAATCCAAAGACCTAGCTCTAATCCTCCATTTCGTGTACGGCGATCTCCAAATGCACGTATCACAAATGGTATGAAGGGGATGGCCGCAACAACAAAGCGCACCATGTTGAAAACCGCAGGTTCTGTTAAGGCTTCTACCTCTTTCAGAACTGGAATATCACTTGCTGCAGAAAATAGGAACAAAAATACTTGTCAAACACTGAATCTTTTTTGGTGGGGATTGTCAAACACTGATCGATCTGACTTCTTGATAAATGATACTAACTAGTAAGAGTTGTCTAAGTCTGTCCTACTAAATAATGCATTTCTCCGCGATGTAGTACTAAATAACGAGCTATTGTCGCTAATACTCATTCATGAGCCGCCTCATTAATATTTTGGTCACCATTCTTGAGCACCTTGAGCCTAGACGAACGAATTGGGAGGGAGATCGAGAAAGGTGTGTATACCATAGATGACAGTGAGGGCGTTGAGGATCATGATGCTGCGCGTCTTCTTGGAGGCGAACAGGATCCGCCTCCACACAGGCCTCCCGCGCGCCTGCTTCTTCACGCTCCCCTTCTCCTTTCCTCCATCCTCCCCACCGGCACCGGGATCCTCGAGCGCCGAGCACCGGAGCGGTGCGAGAATTCCCACCCGGCGGGTCGACGCGGCCGAGCGGCGCTGCGCGACGGCGAGTAGCAAGCGGCAGCAGGAGGGACCTGCCGCAGCCGCTGCCGCCGTGGCAACCCTGGGATGCAGGGTCAGCGCGCACGACGCGGACGCGATGGAAGAAGCCATGCCGCCGATACCACTGCAGTCTGCAGCTGCAGCTACTGTCAGCGAGCAGGCACTGGTTCTACTTCAAGTGTTTGGGCAGCTTTCTACCTCGCCGGGAAAGGGGGAGAGAGCGTGCAACTCGTGGGTACTGTGCGCTGAATCTGTGACTGTCCAGAGAGCGGGGAATCGAGCGAAGAAAAACGACGGAGATCCATTATTTTCTGTGGAGCTGGTCGCGCGCGGTGGGGTTGGGTGGTGGTGGCGGCCCGCCAGGGCGGGGCGGGGAAAATCCTGGAGTTTTGCAGCGTTTTCGGGCATGTTTTTTCCCGGTAAAACGCCAACGTCGTGCCGATGACACGGCAAGAGTTGAACGGTCTTCTCGTTTCCGACGAGCTCAGGCCTTTCACAATGGGTGTTTATTAGCGCAGTATCCTAGATGTTTTGTCTATGTGGCATGTCATTTAATGAAGAAAGATGGTGTTGTTGTATCCTAGCTAAGCTACACCCCTTGCACGGTATCATAGGCAAAAAACTTGGCTAGACCAATCACACACATGCATGAGACTAAAATCATTAAATACGACACCGCTAAGAAACACCATCTAAGAAACAATGCATTGTCATTGTTGTTTCTTAAGTTTTAATTACTTTTATGAAAACGTGCTAAGAAACACCCCATTGTGAAAGGCCTCAGTCTCCAAGGGTGGGTGGGCTATGCAACTTGGACAGGTGTCTCAGGGCAGTGCACATGATTGGTGTTTTTACACGTGACAGCTCTACTCTGATGTCTCGAAACTGATATGCAACCGGCTCAAGCCTATCCGAACTTGTTCGTGCAGACGCGCGGGTTATACGCGATGTCTTAACGACACGATCTATCCGAATAAACGTGTCTGATTCGACCCATCCTTGTACCAAATCTGAGCAACGGTGTTGGCATGGACACGCACGGACAACATTCTGTCAGTCGGCCATTCAGGACCCATATATAAGTGAAACATTAGTAATTAACGATAGCTATTCATTAGATTAAGTTCTGCAAGTTACAAAAAAACCGTTTAAACAAAATAGGGGGAGACTGATACTGCTACTGCTACGACTACTACTGGAGGAGGACGTCGCTACGACTACTCGTCGCTATAGTCGCGGCGACCGTTATCATGGCCACCGTTGCCGATGCCGCTGGCCCCATCGATCGCCGTCCTAGCAGGACAGATGGCCCGCTGCTGGAGGCGATCGCGGAAACGGTCGCGCGCCAGGCCGCGAACCACCGTCTTGCCCGCCGCCTTCCCGCGGTCCTCCGCTGCCTGGATTGCCAGGGCCTTCTCCATATCGGTGGCCTAGTGGTCCCTCGTCTCCTGGTCGGCGAGCTTCTTTGCGGCAGCAATGGCAAACGCCTGGCGCTAGACTTCCGTCTCAGCCGCGAGCAACTTCGTCGGAGCCGGAACACCATTGGGGCCAAAGTCCAGTGCATGGGCAATCTGCAAGGGGGCTATCGCCTCCTCCCCTCCTCCTCCTTAGCCTACGACTGATCCACCTCCTTCCCTTCCTCCTCGTCGTCCTCCTCCACCTTCGTATCGTCGTCATCGACGAGACCCCACACGGTGGCCGCCTCAGCGGCCGTAGCCACGCGCTCCTCTTCCGCCGCCGAGTCGGCGACGTTCTCGCGCTGCGCCGCTTCCGCCTCACTGCGCGCTTTGGCAACGTGGCGAAGCTCGCGGACAGCGACCTTGGCCACCTCCTCCAGCGTGGGCATGGCCGTCCCGTGGCGGATCTCGCGGAGAGCTTGTGATGCGGCCTCCACGGCCACCTGAAAGTACAAAGGAAGTCGCCTAGAGGGGGGTGAATATGCTTTTAAAAATGTTACGGTTTAGGCTTAAGTAAATGCGGAATAAAACTAACGTTTAATTTATCGAGCACAAAACCTAGACACTAAGTTCACCTAAGTGCACCAACAACCTATGCTAAGCAATACTGTAACATCCCAGCATTTAGGAACTAACGAAGGGTAGAATTAGGAAATTGAAATGTTGCATGCATTCATCTTTGAAAATAGGGGTAAATTTTTCGTCTAATAAAAACCTAAAGTGATCAAGGTTACTTTCATACTTTGAGATTAGAATTAGTCTTAAAGAATGTTTGCTAGTGACTTTGATATGATCTTTGTGAAATTATGTGTTTTGGGAAATGAAATTTGAATTTAGAACATGAGTGTTTAAATTATAATTCAAATGATTTTTGAATCTTGATTTAATTAGGAGTTAATCAATATAACTCAAACTTTATCTAAAGAAAACAATTAAGAATATGAATATTTATTTCATATTTTCATTCAATAAATAAGTTACAAAAATGTAACTTGTTGAATTTATCCACAAACTTCACAATAGCAAATAAATAAAAAATAAAAATATTTCTTTATTGATAATAATATAATATTTATTACAAAATAATAAAATGAAGATTACAAAATAATAAAATGAAAATTACAAAAGAATAAAGAAGATTACATTAACTATTCTATAAAGGAAACCTAAACTAAAATCTTCATCTTCAAATCTGTACCTACAAAACAAACATTAATAAAAAAATAAAGAAAGATAGGATTAGTAATGTTTTACTCTCAGACTTGTCAGTGAAATGCACTGATCAAGATTCATCATTGAGTAATTCTATTAAAAAGGGGCAAGTTTCACCAAATTGAAAGAATGTATCTTTCATATTTTTTTAGCTTGAAGTCAAATGACAGAAAAGAGGGGCAAGTTTCACCAGCCAGGTAAAAGTAACCAGATAACAGTCAATTTCAAAATTCTGAACATATCCACAAGTGCACAGCAAGCACACAGGCAGCACACACACCAGATTGCATGGTGTGTGCTGTCAGCACCTTAGCAACAACCCAGCAACACAAAACTATCAACAGAGCCGTGGGAAAGCACACAACCACATCCATCTTTTGCTCCTACACATCAAGCTTAGCAGCCAACAGCTAAACCAAGCACAACAGCCAGCAGCCAAATCAATCAAAGCCCAAGATCACATCACCAGGATGGTGACATAAGGAGGGGGAAGATCAGGGGGATAGCAAGACCAAGGTCAAGCCATCAGGATCAGGAGATGATGGGCTAGATCAAGTACAATCCAGGAGCTAAATATACCAGGGGAGCACAAGATCAAGCTACCACAAGATCCACCACTAGCAACCACAACAACCAGTGACAGTGGTGAGTTGATAGACCATCATATGATCTATATGTCTAAGATTAGACAAGCATACATGATCTGTATAGCACCCAAGTGGGGGTGAACCCATCATTGAGATTTTAAACTAAGAGCAAACAGCAAAATACAAGGATCCAACCAAAACTCAGAACAACATCATTGATTTTGGCTATCAAGCTATATTCCAATTCAATAATAAATATAGCTAAGATTCAATTTCTAGGCACATCCCTAAGATAAGGGTAGCACCTTAGAAGTTAATCTTTTGGATCCATATAAGTGATCAAGCATACTATCATTTTTTCCAATCTTTGATTCAAGAAACGGTAGCTGGTACCACTACCAGAACTATCCATATAAATCAATTAGATAAAGCCTAACCCCTAAGCCTCGGACCAACATCATTGGTCTTAGGGATTTCAGAAAAGAACATTTCTACTTATCTTTTAAAGCCAAGCTTGTCTTAATCTTAAACCAACCCAATCAATGGAGTAAAATCAATCTTGTGTGCCACATAAAGATGGTGTCACAAGAACAATTCTACATAAATCAGAATAAGCATTCCAGCATCACAGATTCAATCAATCTACTAATCATTTTCCTGTCATTACAGGAATCATAATTAGGACATTCCTATGTAAATCTTCACTATCTAAGATCATTGTGATCTCAAACCACACAGGAATTCTCAAGCCAACAACACTAGGACAGTGATTACATCACACCATACTCATTATCCTTAATCAAGTAAGGACAGGGGTAAGTTATCAAACCCACTGACTATACCAAGCATTGATTTCAGAGCAACTATATCATCTGGATCATATGAACTCTAAGCATAAAATCATCCAATAAGTAACCAGGACCATTATAGTTCATCTCAAGCAGCAAGCCTCAAGCTAATAATCATTTAGCATGCTTATAGGCCATCCACTCATGATCTAATTCATCCAGTAGATAATCAACACCGGGATATGAACCCTAAATGGAACAAATCATCTTAACCAGGACAAGACAGTAACCAGAGAGATCACTACCAACATCCAACATAGGATGAACAAGCACAGAGAGCACAAGGGGAGAGGAAAATAACTCACCAAAGGTCCTTGTTGAAGACTAGAAGAGGAAGCAGAGGTGGCTGACGACCATGGCGGCACGGGGAGCACCCCCAGGGGGAGCGCTGCGACCCATACAGCGCCACGGCGGCGACCATGACCACACCTAGAGGCGAGGCAAATCACCATGAAGCACGACGGCAGCGACAGCGCTAAGATCCATGCCAACCCCCAAACCCTAGGGTTCGGGACAACATCGATCCGTCATAGGAGAGTCCCATGCTCAAATCCAATTGTATAGAAAGGATGGGCGTAGTCAACAACCTCCTACTGCACCACGGCGGTGACCAGAACAGCCCACGACGGCGGGAATCGCTGGCGGCGATATCACCGACCACGTGGTCGGGGCAGAAGAGGAGAGGAGTGAGCTCGAGGGTGAGAGGCAGCGAGGAGGTGGGACGAGTGGTCCTGAACCCTTCCGGGTGGCTGTTTTAACTAAGTCTCATGGGCCACCAGGGCCCAATAAGTACAAGCCAGCCCAGAAACCTTTAAGGCATGTTTTTAATTAATAGAAAAGACCAAAATGCCCCTAAACTTAATCAAATTCTAAAAAATGAAATAAATATCCAAAAATTATAAATAAAATACTCTTGGATTCAAAAAAATCCAAGCTATCCAAATAAATTAAGATATAAAATTTTAGACATTTAAATTTTATTAAGAATTTTGTAATTTATATATTCCTTATGGAGTTTTACAAAATTATTGAAAGATGATAAAAATAAATAAAAATCACTTTCATTATATATTAATATTGTAGTATTTTTTTAAAATACTAAATAAATATTTAATAACAATTTTTGATATTTAAGTGATAATTCCTAAAAGAATTATTAAATCAATAAAAGTCAAATAAAAGAGAAATAAAATAAAATAATTCAATATATATTATAAATATTAAAAGGTAATATTTATAAATCCTTTATTATTAGAAATAATTTTATTAATAATGGGTAGAATGCATATCAAATTAAATGATGCATTACATTACTTGCATAATCATTTTGCTTCTTTAAATATTGTTCTTACCGGGCAATAATGATGTTTTTGTAGACACAGAAGCTCAAGGTCCTGTGCAAGCATCTGACTTCACTACCTTGCCATCACAAGGCAAGTTCGTCACTTGCTCATGTCCTTTGAAGAGTCTTTATCAAAGTATTTGGAAATTGTGTGTTATCATATCTCTACTACCTAAAAAGAACTTTGTGTTCCGTCTCCTCCCGATACGTCGTTTCGCTTCGTCGAGCGCTTCCATCGTCAATCCCGTCGCTTAGGAAATAGCGCACTCCATCAACGCAATACATCCCCACTTTGTCCGCCTACCTCCCTTCCTCTCCCAAAGCTGGCGTGCTAATCTCCTCCCGATCCGAACTCCCTCCCGATTTCTCGCCTCTGTCGGCACCCTCCCAACTCGGCCACCGGTGGCGACCTCCTATCCCCATCATCGAGATCATCCAGCGGTGCCCTGTTATCCCTGCATCGAGGTCAACGACCGAGCCTTGCCACTCCTACAATGATTTCCACCGGAGGTGCCCTCCACTCCATCCCCGCATTGAGTTCAATGGCGACGCCTTCTCACTCCTGCCTCGATCTCCACCGGAGGATCCCGCCCCTCTGCCTAGTGTGTACCCTCCATCCTATGGCGCAGCCGCCCGCCATAGCACGCCGCAAACCGCGGGTGGCTTCTTGGTCGAGGATGAAGCATGGCCTCAGCCACGGCGTCGGGTGCAAGGGATCCTCCGCCATCTCATGGGCCTGGAAATCTCCGGACGGTTTTCTGAATCTCCACTGCATCAGATAGGGACCTCTGCCGCACCGCCGTGTGAGGAGTGATCCCGCTACTGCTGGTGGGTAGCTACACTAGGGACGGAGGTGGCTCTCCCTGTCAGTAGTAGGGTGAGTATTGCGGCTGGTGTGTTTGCTGAGCAGCCAAAAGTACTTATGGCCTTTTGATTTTGGTTCTTGCTTCTTTATTCTGTTTTTCTCGCTTAGAACCATTTTTCATAAATTCGAGAACTGCACTCATTCAACTAAAGACCGGCAGATAATACACAAAACATCATTCTGTTCCTTTTGGTTGGAGCTTCACCGGATGTTCATATGCATATTCTACAATATGTACATATTCTTCAAGGTACAGACAATATGTTTGATATTATCATCTCATTCTGTTAGACATGCCAAGAATGAGAGTACTCCAAATAAACTGTTGCACTACTGAAGTACTACTCTTGCCAAGTTTTGAAGTTTTACATGTATATTTTAAATTCTTAAACCATATAGCATTGATGTTGCATGTGTATATAATGAACCAAGGTAAAAAAGAACTATATTTTAACCTCTTTAGCCTGACATGGTTAATCCTTTTATTTGTATATACTCCGTTGATGTTACAAATATATTGTTCGAGGATGTTCGTAGATGCACTGGATGTAGAAATATACGACAAGATTTATCAAACTAGACATTGCATCTTGAGTATCCAAATGTTGAGTTTCTCTATTATATATTCATAATATAGTTACCTGTCTCAGAACAGCTGAAATCTTTTGTCAAAATAAAAAAACAACTGGACACTGGTTCTGTTGCACATGAAACATCCTACCTTCATTATATTGAACATTCTATCTCTGACCTCTTCCTTTACATGATTCCATGGGATCCCCCGGCGAGGGGTCAGGAGGTGAGGGACCGCGTTTATTGACTTTTGGAGCTATGATTAGAGACCAAGCAAATCAGGAAGTAGATTTCTCTCTCTTTCTTGTAGTTTACTTATGTGCACCATTGCATATAGCAGGCATGGAAAGAGTTTCTTACTCGACCATTTATCCTGCCATAAGAGAGGCTCAATAAGCACACCGAGTGGAATTTCTCACCATCGCGTAAGCACATTACTATGACGCTTTATTTTTAAAATTATCCGATCTTTTGTTTCACAGAATGAGCGCTGGAGCAAAGTATTAGCGCCACCATTATTGTGGACACCGGAGACACACTGTAGCTCGAGGGAATGGAAGGTCCAGGAATTTACAATGACGCTTTACTGTTTACTTATTTGTGGTTGAGGAGGTGCGGATCAAGGTACTTGACTGGCCTCTCTTATATTGTCATTATTTTTTAGTACCTAACCATATAGTACCATATAGAATGATTGCATTAAGATGTTTGTTTGCTATGAAAATTGATGTCCTAATCATGTTTGTGGAACATAGATAGTGACAAATAATTCTTAACATGCATGCATTTAGCTAATTAAAGTATTCCAAATAATGTTTTGTTAATAATGTTTGGATTGCCAAGTTTTGAACTGAATTCTTGTGATGATCTATAAACCACTCAGATTTTCTACCACTGCTGGTTTTATGTACTACTATTGGTAGGTTCACTTAATTAGTAAGTTAACAAGAGGTGCAACTTGAAGTTGAATGATGAAGAACTCACGATGACCTGAAGGTGAGATAGGCTAATCGAGCCTTAACAAAATAATCATAGTTTTAAAAAATAAGGTGAGCAAGAGCCTATTTTTAAACATGGATTTGTTTAAACTGATACAGTACCATGAAGAGACCAGATTTCAACACGAAGAGCACTGTTCTGACTGTATAAGACCTTATCTCTTCTTAATTTTATAGTTTGAGAAATGAGAGAATACCATGTTATCGATTATACTTCAAAATGTCATCGTTATTTTTCTTTTCCTTTTAGTCCATATATAGATTCATAATTGAAGTCTTATGTATTAAAAGAAAATGAATGCCATGCTATATTTGTTCTTAAAAAAGAAACAAATGCTTATAGTTACTTCATTTTATAAAACATAGGAAAAGACGCCATTTTTCTACTATGGGTACTCTTGTTGACTTATTTTTCAAGTTGTGTCTTGGGTCAGATTTGGCGAATGGTAAGCATATAGGAGTAGTTACTATATGTTATCCTTTTTGAAAAATAATATGAAATGTTTCAAGACTGTGTAAATACGCAACCCATAAAATGGTCTTACGGGAAAGTGAAGCTATGCTACCTTTTGCATATAATATATTGCAAAGAGTTAACTGGCAGACTGGGTTTCGCACAATCTGCAATTTTAGATTTATTTTTCTTAATAGCATACTGCCCATTTTTATTTCTGAAAATAATCATGGACCTAACGGAGTTCCATGGTCAATACGCATATAAGAACCATGTCATTTTTATGTCATTTTTTCTTTGGATCGTGTTATGTGTAGCATAGGTGAGGGTGAAGGCAAATTACCGGGAGCCGGAAATGTGGCTGCTCCTCAGATCTTCCCTTATAGCCTTGCATGGTGTGGGACATCTCTACCCGACGGCGACGCGACATCTTGACCCGACGGCGAGGGGAGATGAGGATGAATGGCCTTGAGGTGTGAGGACGCACTGGCCTGAACACGTGGGGTCGCAGTTGTCCGAGGTCGCCAACCGACGGTGGCTGATACGTTGCACAGCTCCTTCCATCTTCTATCTTCCCTCCTATCTATCTTTCTATTTTTTTTGCTATAATATAAGACACATGTGCGGGACTTGCGGCCAGGACAGGAGTGCTCTGAAGAACTCCAGGCATCCCTGCTCGCATTTGGTGACCTCTAATTTGTTATTTGGGGGCTGTTCATGAGACCTCCAATTTGTGTGAATCTTTTCTTATAACTGACTATATATGCATATAGGTACTGGTTATTTTGTTCTAAATTGCTAAGATACAAAGACAAAATGTACTATCAACTTATTATTATTATTATTATTATTATTATTATTATATAAGACATCGAACATGTATTTCTATGCACTTTTACCTTCTTGCAGCAACATTACTTTTCTGAATTAGCTTGAGCAGTTGTCGTTTGCTTTCCAGGAGTTGTGGTAGCCCTGTGATTTAATCATCACTTGTGCAATTGTTGTAGAGAAAGCATTAGGGCTGGTCAAGAAAAGAAATCAAAATCATCAAATTGTTAGTACAGGATGTGCATCTTATACCGAGGGCTCTTTGCAAAAACTCGCCGACAACATTGACTATGATAGGTTAGTCTGTTGTCTCCAATGTTGGTAAAGCCAGATGCTATTTGTTTCCTTTTTTCATGTATTAAACAGTAGATGTGGATTAATAATTTAGAGCACTACATGTGGTTTAAAGGAAGAGGATTTCATTTCCAGTGAGTGGCAACAAGATACATATCATGGCGTGGCAGACTTGCAAGGGCGATGCATATAGTCACCAGTATAGTCCTTTTTTGTCTTGTCAGTAAGAAATTCTCTCAATATAGATATAATAATTGGTAGTGTAGCCACCGGTATAATAATTTTTCCTTGTGTTTAATACAAATCTTTTTGATCAATTAGCCTCCAATGAGGAAATGAAGTGAACAACTCAATATTTGTTATTTGAGTATGGCCCTTGACCTCATCATCAGGTCGATATGAGCCGAGGAGAAAAATAGTCACAAACCTCTTCTCTGAAATAATTATTGTCTTTATACAGAATACACCACTATGTCTTTACATCTGCTCTGTTTAACATTTCTTATGAACTATTGCTCCATGCAAGATCCAACATTCAAAGGAATGGTGAAGCAGAAGAATATCAGCTGCATTTTTAGTATGTCTGCTTAAAACTTAGGATTGAATTTGCTTCTCTATTGATTAGGATGTCATGAATCTTTTAAGTAGAATAATGGAGCCATAAAACTAAAGCAGAAATCAGAAGGAAATTTGTCCTAACCTCCTTCTGGAATCCTGATGATCAAGTTGCTCTTTAGAATAATATCGATGGTGTTGGGTGGGGATCGTTGCGAAGGACGAAAATGGAGAATCTATGGCTTCTGGTGTAGGCAACCTCAAACGAGTTACTAATGCTCTACATTCTGAAGCTTTTCCATTGCTTCATGCCATTAGCACTGAAAGCTCGAATGGGATGCGCACAATTTGTTCAAAGATGTCAAATTTCACGTGTCTGTGGGTTTTATTGTTCTTTTGTTTCTTTCAATTGGATTTGTAATTTAGTTACGCCCTCTTTAGTGGTTCATGGTGCTGACTTTCAGAGCTGGTATCTGCCAGGCTGGGTCAACAATCATACTGCACTAAACATTGCTGCAGTTCAGCTATGTTATATAATGGATGCAATGTGTCCTTCCAAAAAGAAGTACTGGAGGTTCACTAAGCATGTTGTGACTCAGGTTTCATTCGAGCTATCATTAGGGGTCCATTGTAATTAGTTTAGCTGAAGTACTATTAGGGGTCCATCGTAATCACAATTTTCTTAATGCGCATAAGAAATACAACCAACTTTGAGTATTTTTAGAGAATCTAGGAATTATTTATTTGAAAATGATGAAAACATCCCATTTATGTCCTGTCAAACAAGTGGACCACAACTGTTGGAGACGAACGCAAGTGTGACGTGGACTGCACATTGTGTTGATTGTTCAACAATGGCGGAATATAATGTTACTATTTTTATATCCGCCTAGGCTTCAGAAGTACCATGCAAAAATAAAGAAACAATGTACCATTTGGGATAAAAGGGGACAGATGACCGGGAGGAAGGGCCTAAGGGACATGGATCTTCTAAAACACATGTGGTAGTTACAAGAAAAGAGCCATGAAGAATTAACATAGACATGGTTGAGAATAGAATGAACATTACATGGTTGAGAATAGAATGAACATTACGTCTAATAAATCTCTATACCCGTTGGATCGCACGGGCATTCAACTAGTATACTATAAAAGAAAGAAAATATTATTTTCACAAATAAAGAAATCATAGATATCATCCTAAGTGATGATATAATGGACCAAAAGAACTTAGGGTTCTATTTGCAACAATGATAATCAATTAGGGACTTAATAACCCTTGACATCAGTGATTCTAGCGCCATAAATTACGCGTTAGCCATGAGATTTGGAATGGGACACAGAAGTCAGTTGTATCTTCTTCCTCTCGCATGAAGCCGGATGTGCAGGTCGTGGCTGTTATCCTCGTAGCGTGCATATTAATTGGTAATTCATAGAGGATATGCAGCATATGGGTGGGAACCCTCATCGTCCCACGATAGTTCTGGCATCTAACGGTTTGTACAAACCATTATCGTAATTCATTATATGGGCATGGTGTACACCAAGGAGGCATGCGAGGTCACGAAGGGGGCAGTGATTGGCTTGGACCAACTACTGGGCCCCACATCATGGAATTGTGGACGAGAAAGTACGCCCGGTTGTGCAACAAGGAGTTGATATCTCATGGGTAAAGTAACGCACATCTGCAGAGTGTAAGAATTGTAAATTGTTACTCCTTGTTCCGGGAAGGAGCTACGAACGCGGCAGGAAAGGAACTACATGAAAGTTCTGGTCAACCTGTGAAGGCTGATGGTCATAGATTTTCATAATAAAATCAATCTTTGAAGAAAGATTTACAAAAAAATGCATAGTGCCAAGGATTTATAATCCGAGGTGGTAGTTAGAGCATCAAACTTCCCACCTTGCATATAATGAACTTGTTGGGTAACGCTGTTACTCATCCTTTCCTTTGATCCCTTGCTTAGACTCTGAGGATCCCGAAGACGTGCCAATGTATGTAGCTGAATGTCAAGAAGAAGTGTTCTACGAGGAACCAAATCTGTCCGGAGGTGTTGAAGGAGTGGATTACGAAATCCGCTACGGTGTCGATGATAACGAAGCCAACTAAGTATCCCTAGTTAGTAGTAACCAACGGAGCCGAGCAGCATGAACTCTATAGAATAAGCTGCTGAGCTTAACTCCTAGCGGAGTTGCTACTCTTAAATTCCGCTGAAACACTTTATATTTTGGTTTGTAAGTTGAATATTTAGGAAGTCTTGAACTTCTGGTATTGTAATAATAATAATAATGTGTGTATATTTGTAATATGGACCCGCAATGTTTCTGTTGTACCACTCCGAGGGATGTGATATTTACGGAACGGTGTTCTGTGGATGTCATGTCAACGACTATAGTGTACTACACGTGCAGTGGTATGCTGGGTCACCGCAGTTGGTATCAGAGCAAATTGCTTTGACCTTAGGTTGGAAACCTAGTAAAGGGTATTACCTGTAGGAAAGTTTAGCAACGATAAAGAATTCTCTAAAAGTATTATATTGGGTATTCAATTGAGAATATTCTGTTATATATTTTAGTGCGATAATTCTTTGTTATGATGCAATATATTATTGGATACTAATCAAAACTATTTTTCTGATATACAGATATATGGCACCAAAGTTTCCAAAACAGACTTTGGTAAGGAAAGAGGAGACTCTTGATGATTATCAAGGATCATTCATAGACCAACTTCGTCAACTTTTAAAGCTCTTTAGTTGTCCAACCAGAATTCCAGTGAACATTATCACTTACCTTGATGGCCGGATGTTATCCAAGTATCGTGTGAGTATCCAACTCCCAGAGGAGCTTGGATTATATCACGATCTACCTATAGGAGAAGGTAGGAGTCATTTAGCAGCATATCATGTTGCTGTTGTGGAGGCGATAGCTAATATCCAGGAGCAGATAACCAAGGAGTTAGAAGGTAGTACATTCTCTGTGATACCTCATGATTCCATAGACTCGGAGCCTACACCGGATCATCTTACTTTGTTTAAGAAGCATCCTAAGTTAGCTTCCAAGTTTATGGATAGATACCGAACACTCGTTGCGTCTTTTTATAAGACACATCAAGTGATTGTTGAAGATAAAAATGATATGTTAGAGGACCTAACTGATCCGAAAAGGAGGAAGCGGTTAGCATTCCAGTTAGAGAAGGAAGCAGGTAGTAGCGCAACACCTATCTTTAAGGATATACCTATAGATCTTGAATCTTTTATACCATATCCTTATTCACCAAGACCTGAACCTATACATGATCCTACTATGGATATGAGGTATGCAGTACCACAGGGCTTAGAGGAGGGTTCTGACTCAGAACTTCCTATTGAGAATTCGGATGGTTGGAGAATGGGATCGTATGAAATATCTCAAGAACACCAGATGTCCACAGATGGTTCTGACAAAAATGTTGGACAATCTAGCTGGATGGGTGCAAGAATCAACCCTAGTAACAGTAGTAGAAATACCATGTCAATAGATGATCAGGATGAAGAAGAAGATCCTGAGGAGAGAGTGTTTGAATCATCAACATCTTCTCAAAACCCAGGGAATATACATTATCCAGTGTTTAACTATCTTGCCCAAGGGAGCACCTGGGAAGCAGCAGGATCTGCGTATCCTGTTGACAACTCAAGGAATGAAGCTCAGGAGATGCAGGCTGGAGATAATGTTGAATATGTTTCTGAAGACTTTTCAGCTGAGCTGGAGGGATTCAATGCGCTCAGGTTGAGTAATGACTCAAGTCCTGACACTTCAGATACAGAGTATGTTCCTTCTGGAAGGCCATTTGTTCCACAAACTGTGCGACAAACAACATGTCATCACAGTTGGACATCAGGCATGTATGATGAGCGTAGTTACTACTATAAGGAGGCAACTAGTTAGTGATATCAAGTACCGTGTATTGTACTCCAAGTAATAAGGTAGTGAGATGAATATGGTAGTTTTGTGATTATACCTATATGGTATATGTTGTAAGAACTTTGTATCATTATGATATTATGTATAATATGTGAAATGCATATTTGGATTTTCTTGGATCTTCATTGTGTGACTAGTTCTGTGCGTAAAGTCGAGCTCAGAACACATGTGCATGATGTAATTATGAGTATTCGCTTTGTGTTGCAGGACTAGAGGGTCATGGATACGGGTATAGAAATGGAAACTGAGCAGCAGCGGATGGAGCGAGAGGCCAAGGAGAAGGCCGATGCAGATGTAGCAAATCAAAGAGCATTACCACCACCACCACCAATGAGGCCGTTAATGGAGCAGAACTTTATGCAGTGCATGCAGATGATGCAAGAGACCCAGAATAAATTCATGGAAGAGTTGTTGGGGCGAGAAAATCAGAGGGAACCTGAAGGTGGAGGAGTGAGTCTCTCCGATTTCCAGAATGCAAGACCGTTACCTTTTGCATCAGCTCCTGAACCAATGGATGCAGAAGATTGGCTAGCAGATACTGAAAGGAAGCTGAAAACTATAGGTTGCAATGATGAGGAGAAATTGAGGTATGCAACTCATCTTCTGATTGGACCTGCAGCATCATGGTGGGAGAATCAGTTGGCCATGCAACAACCAGGAAGGGAGTTTACCTGGGAAGAGTTCAAGTAGTGATTCCGTGAATATCATGTTCCGGAAAGTGTTCTGGAGTTGAAGCGGAGAGAATTTGAGGAGCTTCAGCAAGGATATACTAGTGTCATGAAGTACATCCGGGAGTTTAGTCAACTGTCTCGCTATGCTGAGGAGGATGTCAACACTAAAGAGAAGCGGAAGAAGCATTTTCTGCGTGGATTAAATCCATTTGTGAAGATGCAGCTAAGGTTAGCCAATAAGCAAACTTATCAGCAGTTGCTGGATGCAGCCATTACTTTTGAAGATGATTATAAGAATGTCCAAGAGGATAGGAGGAAGAGAGCCAAAAAGGAAACCAAGAGAATTCAGGCAAGCAAACCTAAACCTAACCTGGAGTTCAAACCTCGGAACAGGAATTATGGCAACAATAACAATAACAAGGGCAGTGGTGGAAATCAATCCAATCCGAGAAGGAATGTTATTTGTAACAATTGTGGAATTCCAGGGTATTTCCAGAGAGAATGCAAAAAGCCTATAGTGATCTGTTACGGTTGTGGTCAGAAGGGACATATCAAGCCAGATTGTCCGAGCAAACCACCAGGAGGTTGGCCTACCAAGGGAGGAGGACAAGCCAGTGGAGGAAATGGACAGACCAATAAAGGAGGAAATAATGGCAAGAACAACAATGGCAAGAGGAACCGACCTACCGGGAAACTGAATTGTGCAACCCTCGAGGAGGTGGATAATTCGGAGCATGCAGTGATAGGTATGCTCAATATCCTTACCAATCCCGGCAAAGTTCTATTTGATACTGGTGCAACTACTTCATTCATTTCTGAAGAATTTTGTGATAAGTTCGGGATTAGAAGGGCAACGTTAGAAAGTCCCATGACCGTAGTTACGGCAGGAGGGAATGTGATTGTACGCCACATAAAACAAGATCAGGTTATCTCGATCTGTGGTTGTACATATTTCGCAGACCTTTATGTGATTCCTTTGAAGGGAATTGCAGTAGTGTTGGGAATGGATTGGATGATGGAACATGGAGCTCAGATAAATTGTGAGGAGAAAACTGTCTCAATCAAAACTCCAAGTGGAGCAAGGATAAGCACAGTCATATCATGGTGGATCTGCAGTTGAACTCAATGAAAGAGGTCAAATTGGAAGAGATTCCTATAGTAAGTGAATTTCAAGATGTTTTTCCAGCAGAGCTACCAGGAATGCCACCAGACCGGGAGATAGAGTTCACTATTGACCTAATTCCTGGTACAACACCAATAGCTCAAGCACCATATAAAATGGGACCCAAAGAGTTAAAAGAACTCAAGGAGCAAATTGATGAGTTAGCCAGAAAAGGATTTATTCAGGAAAGTGTATCTCCATGGGGAACACCCGTACTCTTTGTGGATAAGAGAGATGGTGGAAGAAGAATGTGTGGAGATTACAGAAACCTAAACAACGTTACTATCAAGAATAAGTATCCTTTACCAATAATTCAAGATTTGTTTGATCAAGTGAAAGGGGCTGGAGTATTTTCAAAGATCGATTTAAGATCTGGATACCATCAAATAAAAATCAAACCGAAAGATGTTCCAAAGACAACATTTGTCTCAAGATATGGACACCATGAGTATCTGGTAGTACCATTTGGTTTGACCAATGCACCGGCAATATTCATGAGTCTGATGAACAAGATCTTCATGTCATATTTGGACAAGTTCGTCATAGTCTTTATTGATGATATTATGATATATTCCAAGGATAAGGAAGAGCATGCTGATCATTTGAGAATAGTATTGCAAACTTTAAGAGAACACAAACTTTATGCTAAGTTTAGTAAGTGTTAATTTTGGCTAGATGATGTAGAATTCCTCGGTCATGTGATCAGTAAGGATGGAATTGCTGTGAATCCATCTAAAGTTCAGTCAGTACTAGAGTGGACTGCACCAATCAATGTGAAGCAAATTCAAGGTTTCTTAGGAATGGCTGGTTATTATCGGAGATTCATTGAAGGTTTCTCCAAAATAGCCGGACCAATGACCAAATTATTAAGGAAGAATACACCATTCAAGTGGGATGATAAATGTGAAGCAAGTTTTCAAGAGTTGAAGACTAGGTTAACCACAACTCCAATCTTAGCAGTTCCTGAAACAGGGAAGGAGTTCACAGTATACTGTGATGCATCTAAAGAAGGTTTGGGTTGTGTATTAATGCAAGATCAGAAAGTGATTGCTTATGGTTCAAGACAACTGAAACCACATGAAGTTAACTATCCAACTCATGATTTAGAGTTAGCAGCCGTAGTTTTTGCGCTCAAAGGATGAAGGCATTTCCTATATGGAGACAGATCTGAGTTATACACTGACCATAAAAGTCTCAAATATTTCTTCACTCAAAAGGAATTGAATATGAGACAGAAACGTTGGTTGGAACTAATCAAGGATTATGATTTAATAATAAACTATACTCCAGGGAAGCAAATGTTGTAGCTGATGCTTTAAGCAAAAAGAGTGCAGATATTCAGCCTCGCAATAGGGAGCTACCAAAGGAGTTACAAATGGACTTGGAAAGATTAGAGCTTCAATTCATCAGAACAGAGGTTCTTGGAGGATTAGCTACTATGCAGGTAGTTGCAGAGCAAGACAGTGATCTTAAGCAAGAAATTTTTAGACATCAAGCAGAAGATCCTTTTATTGCTGAGGAAATTCGGAGGATATCTCAAGGGCAAAAATCAGTTTTTCGCCTTGGGGATTATGAGTCTTTATGGTTTCAAGACCGTCTTTGTGTTCCAGATGTGACTGAGATTCGTGATATCATACTCAGAGAAGGACATGAAACACCATATTCTATACATCCGGGAAGTACTAAGATGTATATGGATTTGAAAGAACTATTCTAGTGGAATAACATGAAAAGGGACATTGCTAAATATGTATCTGAATGCCATACTTGCCAAAGGGTGAAAGCGGAACATCAAAGTCCAGCAGGACCATTACAACCCTTGGAAATTCCTGAATGGAAGTGGGAGGAAATAGGTATGGACTTCATCACAGGATTGCCCATGACACCAAAAAGGAAGGATATGATATGGGTAATTGTGGACAGACTCACTAGGAGTGCACATTTTATTCCAGTGAATAAAAAACATAATGCCGAGAAATTACTTGAAGTATATGTCAAAGAGATAGTTGTAGGGGTTTGTAGCATGGAAAACAAAAAAAATCTACTGCATGCACACAAACAAGCCAAGATCTATCTACTAGATTGTAGCAACGAGTCGATAGAAGCACTCACTCTCGAAGATTCCAAAGCGGTTAACGAGAGCAGATTCTCGTGGGTGATGTAGTCGTACACTTTCCGATCTCAAGATCGCGTAGACGATCCTTCCGGCGCTGCGTTACGAAAGCGCTTCGCAGTCGGTCATACATTCGGTACTCGATGAATACCTTCCTCTCCCTTGTTCCAGCAGGCAGCGGAGGTTGTAGTTCTCTCCTCGCGATTCCGGCAGCACGACGGCGTGGTGTCAGAAGTAGAGGGAAGATCCCGCAGGGCTTCGCCTAAGCCGGTGCGAGTTATGGTGGATTAGGGTTTCCCGGAGATCTAGGGTTTAGAAGTCCGGGAGGAGGAGGAGGTGTTGGCGGCGGCTAGAGCGGCCGCGACGGACCGGCAGCGGCGGCGGGTCGACGGCGGCGTCGGCTCGGGTGGAGAGGGGCTAGGGCTTGTGCTTTGGGCAGCCCTCCCCCTCTATTTATGAGAGGGGGGCAGCCTTGGGAGGGGTGAGTTTGAATCCAAACCCCAACCCAAGTTGGATTGAGAGAAGGACTTGTTTCTTCTCCCACTAGGAAACCATTGTTTTAGTTTGACTTTTCAAACTCCCGTTTGACTTTCAATTTAGAGCTTTAGTCTCTCTTACAAATGCACACACTATGTGACCTAGGATATGATCCAATCATTCCACTTACCCATGACACATTCATGGATCATTCTCCTTCCGGACCGGTGAACCTTCTAGACCCTTCTAGAACCTCTCTGATGAAAACATCGGAAACTTTCGCGAACTCCAAAATAGGACTTTCCTTATATGAATCTTATTCTCCGGACCATTCCGGATCTCCTCGTGATATCCCGGATCCAATCCGAGACTCCGAACAACATTCGGTATCCCTACTAACATTCCATATCTACTAAACAACATTGAATCCTTAAGTGTGTCTCCCTACGCTTCGTGAATTATGCGGACATGATCGAGACACTTCTCCAATCAATAACCAATAGAGGAATATGGAAATTCATATGGCTCCCACATATTTCTATGATTACTTTGTGATCGAATGCACCACTTACATACGATACCAATTTCCCTTTGTCACACGATAGTTTACTTATCCGAGTTTTGATCATCGGTATCTCTGCATACCTAGTTCAACCTCGTTACCGATAAGTACTCTTTTCTCGTTCCCGTGATATGTGATCCCTTGTGATACAGTCACATGCTTGCAAGCCAATTGGATGACATTCCACCGAGAGGGCCCAGAGTATATCTATCCGTCATATGGATGGACAAATCCCACTCTTGATCCATGTGCTTCAACCATACTTTCCAAACACTCAATGCCACCTTTATAGCCACCCAGTTACAGTGTGGTGTTTGATGTCATCAAAGCATCCTTCCGGTGATGGTGATTAGCATGATCTCATGGTCGAAGGAATTAGGTTACTATGTATGAGAAAGCTTATAGCAAATGAACTATTAAAATGACTTGATCTTTATGCTACGCTAATCTATAGGAGTATGTCCATCACACCATTCTCCTAATGATATGATCTTGTTTTTAATAACATCTCAATGTTCATGATCGAGAAACCACGATCATATATTAACCAACAAGCTAGTATTATAAATAGGCTTTACTAGGGACTCTAATTTAGTTTACAAATTACACAAGTATTAATGTTTCTGGTTAATACTATTATAGCATGAATGTAAACATTTATCATAAACACAAAGATATAATAATAACCACTTTTATTATTGCCTCTAGGGCATATCTCCAACAGTCTCCCACTTGCACTAGAGTCAACTAATCTAGATTACATGGTAATATACCGAACACCCATGGCGTTTTGGTGTTGGTCATGTTTTGCCCTCGGGAGAGGTTTAGTCAACGGATCCACCACATTCAGATCTGTGTGTACTTTGTAAATTTTTATGTCACCATCTTGGACGTGCTCTCGAATAGCATGTAAACGTAGCTTGATGTGCTTCAGCTTCTTGTGTGACCTTGGTTCTTGCGCATTGGCTATGGCGCCCATGTTATCACAGCAGATAGACATTGGGTCCAGCACACTTGGAACCACACCGAGCTCTGTAATGAATTCCTTCATCCATATCGCCTCTTGTGAATCCTCCGAAGCAGCTATGTATTCCGATTCAGTTGAAGATGTTGCCACAACGCTTTGCTTTGCACTCCTCCAGCTAACTGTTGCACCATTCAAAGTAAATACGTATCCAGATTCAGATTTAGAATCATCCGGATCGGTGTTCCAACTAGCATCGGTGTAACCATTAACAACGAGTTGTTCATCACCTCCATAAGAAAGAACCATATCCTTAGTTCTTCTCAAGTACTTAAGGATGTTTTTTACCGCTGTCCAATGATCCACTCCTGGATCACTTTGATATCTGCTAGTCAAACTAACAACATATGCAATGCCGGGTCTAGTACATAGCATGCCATACATAAGAGATCCTATGGCTGAGGCATAGGGAGTCTTACTCATCCTTTCTCTATCTTCTGCCGTTGCTGGACTTTGAGTTTTACTCAAGGTCGTATTGGGCAACATGGGCAAGAACCCTTTCTTGCTATCTTCCATTCCAAACCTCTTTAGAACTTTGTCCAAATATGTACTCCGTGACAATGATATTAGGCGCCTCGATCTATCTCTATAGATCTTTATGCCTAATATATAAGCTGCTTCGCCAAGATCTTTCATTGAAAAACTATTATTCAAATAATCCTTGACACTATTAAGAAGGTCTACATCATTCCCAATCAACAATATGTCATCTACATATAGTATTAAGAATGCTACAGAGATCCCACTCACTTTCTTGTAAATACAAGCTTCTCCATAAGTTTGTATAAAACCAAAGCTTTTTTACTTTATCAAAACGTTGATTCCAACTTCGGGATGCTTGCTTCAATCCATATATGGACCGTTGAAGTTTGCATACCTTGTTAGCATCTTTAGGATCGACAAAACCTTTGGGTTGCATCATATACAACTCTTCATCAATGTCTCCATTAAGGAACGCCGTTTTGACATCCATCTGCCATATCTCATAGTCATAATATGCAGCGATTGCTAACATAATCCTCACAGACTTTAGCTTCGCTACTGGTGAGAAAGTCTCATAGTAGTCAACTCCTTGAATTTGTCGAAATCCTTTTTCGACAAGTCGAGCCTTATAGACAGTAACATTACCATCAGCATCTGTTTTCTTCTTGAAAATCCATTTATCGTCGACAGCCTTCCGGCCATCCGGTAAGTCCACCAAAGTCCATACTTGGTTTTCGTACATGGATCCAATCTCGGATTTCATGGCTTCTTGCCATTTATTGGAATCTGGGCTCATCATCGCTTCCTCATATGTCGCAGGGTCATCGGTGTTGTCCACCAACATGACACTTATAACGGGATCATACCAATCAGGAGTGGTACGAGTTCTCGTTGACCTGCGAGGTTCTGTAGTAACTTCAACCGAAGTTTCATGATCAACATCATTAGCTTCCTCTCTTATTGGTGTAGGCGCCACAGGAATTACTTCCGGTGCTGCGCTACTCGCAAGTTCGAGAGAAGGTTCAACAACCTCGTCGAGTTCTACTTTCCTTCTAGTCACTTCTTTCGAGAGAAACTCCTTCTCTAGAAAGGATCCATTCTTAGCAACGAAGATTTTGCCCTCGGATCTATGATAGAAGGTATACCCAATAGTTTCCTTCGGGTATCCTATGAAGACGCATTTTTCCGCTTTGGGTTCAAGCTTGTCGGGTTGTAACTTCTTTACATAAGCTTCGCAACCCCAAACTTTAAGGAACGACAATTTAGATTTCTTCCCAAACCACAATTCATACGGTGTCGTTTCAACGGATTTAGATGGTGCCCTATTTAAAGTGAATGCAGATGTTTCTAATGCATAACCCCAAAACGATAGCGGTAAATATGTAAGTGACATCATAGAACGAACCATATCTAAGAGAGTTTGATTACGACGTTCGGACACACCATTACGGTGTGGTGTTCCCGACGGTGTCAATTGTGAAAGTATTCCACATTTCTTGAAATGCTCGCCAAACTCGTAACTTAGATATTCACCTCCACGATCAGATCGTAGAAATTTAATCTTCTTGTTACGTTGATTCTCTACCTCACTTTGAAATTCCTTAAACTTCTCGAAATTTTTGGACTTATGTTTCATGAAATAGATATACCCATATCTACTCAAGTCATCTGTGAAGGTAAGAACATAACGATAACCACCGCGGCGATGCTTCACTCATTGGGCCACACACATCGGTATGTATGATTTCTAATAAGTCCGTAGCTTGCTCCATCATACCAGAAAATGGAGTCTTAGTCATTTTACCCATCAGACATGCTTCACATCTTTCAAGTGATTCGAAATCAAGTGATTCAAGAAGTCCATCGAAATGGAGTTTCTTCATATGCTTCACTCCAATATGACCAAGACGACAGTGCCACATATAGGTCGAGTTATCGCTTAATTTCAAACGTCTAGCTTCAATGTTATTAATGTGTGTATTACCACAATCTAGATTCAATAAGAATAGACCATCTATCAAAGGTGCATGTGCATAAAACATATTACTCATATAAATCGAACAACCATTATTCTCGGACTTAAACAAGTAACCGTCTCGCAATAAACATGATCCGGATATAATGTTCATGCTCAACGCAGGCACCAAATAACAATTATTTAAGTATAAAACTAATCTCGATGGTAGATTAAGAGGTAGCGTGCCAACCGCGATCACATCAACCTTTGATCCATTTCCAACGCGCATCGTCACCTTGTTCTTCGCTAGCTTCCGTTTATTCTGCAGTACCTGTTTCGAGTTACAACAACCGAACTAGTATCAAATACCCAGGCACTACTACGAGTACTAGTGAGATACACATCAATAACATGTATATCGGATATACCTTTCTTCTTGATGTTACCGTTCTTCAAATCCGCCAAGTACTTTGGGTAATTCCGCTTCCAGTGACCTTCTCCCTTGCAGTAAAAGCACTCAGTATCAGGCTTAGTCCCAGCCTTGGTCTTCTTCGCCGGCGCGGTAACTTTCTTACCGCCCTTCTTGAAGTTTCCCTTTTTCTTAGACTTCCCTTGCTTCTTGAATTTGGTGGTTTTATTGACCAACAACACTTGGTGCTCTTTCTTGATCTCCACTTCTGTAGATTTCAACATGGAGAAGAGTTCTAGCAATGACTTGTCCATGTTTTGCATATTGTAGTTCATCACAAAGTTCTTGTAACTTGGTGGTAGTGATTGGAGGACACGGTGAATCCTCAAAGCATTAGGAATCACTATTCCTAAGCTTTGAAGCTTGCTTGCGTGCCCAGACATCTTAAGCACGTGCTCACGACGGAGCTGCCCTCTTCCATCTTTCAGTTAAAGAACTTTTCAGAAGCCTCATAACTCTCAACTGCCGCGTGAGCCTCAAATATCATTTTGAGTTCACGGACAATATCATGTGGGTCATGATTCTCAAACCTTTTCTGAAGCTCCGATTCCAAACCATACAAGATAGCACACTGAACTTTGGAGTACTGATTCTTCCGAGCGAGGAAAACATTCTTTACCTCATCGGTAGCATTAGCTGCAGGCGGGTCACCCAGCGGTGCATCCATCACATATGTCAAATTACCAGCATTGAGGACAATCCTCGAATTGCGGAACCAATCCGCGAAGTTGCTTCCATTGTTTTTCAACTTTTCTTTCTCTAGGAATGCATTAAAATTGATGGTAGGGGTCGCCATTGATCTACAACATATTTGCAATAGTTTAGACTAAGTTTATGACAAATTGAGTTCTAATTAATAGTTAAATTAATCTAGGTGAACTCCCACTCAAAACAATATCCCTCAAATTGTTTTAGTGATCACACGAACCAAATCCACCACATCAAAACCGATCATCACGAGAATTGATGTAGCTTCAATGGCGAACAATCAACATGTTCATCATATCTACTATATGATTCATGCTTTACCTTTCGGTGATATGTGTTCCGAGACCATGCCTGTACATGCTAGGCTTATCAAGATCAAACCTTAGCTTCCGCATGAGCAAATCTGGCTTGCTCACATTGTATACACTCGCAGAATCTTACACACCCGATCATCACGTGGTGCTTCGAAACAATGAGCTTTAGCAACGGTGCTTACTAAGGATGAACACTTTAAAACTTGAAATTTTTGTGCTTGAGGGATCATCTTATAATGCTTCCATCGTGAACTAAGCAATACAAGATGCATAAAGGATTAACATCACATGCAATTCATAATATGTGATATGATATGGCCTTTCTTCTTATGCTTCCAATCTCCATCTTCAAGCACGAACATGATCTCCATCATCACCGGTATGGCGTCAAGGTCAATGGCGCCGCTTCATGGTTGTCGTCCACCAGCATCAACTATTACAACTACCTTGAATAGACACGCAGGTCTTAACGGAATTTAAAAGACAACCATATGGCTCCTGCCGGTTGCCAACTTACAATAATGAACATTGCATACATCATATATAATCACAATCATGGCCATATCACATCACAGCACACCCCTGCAAAACAAAGTTAGACGCCTCTAATTTTCTTTGCATATTTTACGTGGTTTGGGGCTTTCAATAAGTGTCATTCTAACTTATGAATAAGAACCACAATGTTGATGCTTGAACTATCAAGTGCCTGTTGTAAATTGAATCTATACTATGATGGGAGAGACAGACACCCGCAAAGCCACTTATGCAATACAAGTTGCATGTTAAGCGTGGAGCAAGTCTCATGAACGATGTCATGTAAGGTTAGCCCGGGCCGCTTCATCCCATCATACCGCAAGATGCAAAGTACACAAAAAGCAATTGATAATAAAAGCACCACCGCCCACAATGACCATTGTGTTCTACTCGTGCAACAGATCTACATATAAACCTGGCTCTGATACCACTGTAGGGGTTCGTAGCATGGAAAACAAAAAAATTCTACCGCATGCACACAAACAAGCCAAGATCTATCTATTAGATTGTAGCAACGAGTCGATAGAAGCACTCACCCTCTAAGATTCCAAAGCGGTTAACGAGAGCAGATTCTCGTGGGTGATGTAGTCGTACACTTGCCGATCTCAAGATCGCGTAGACGATCCTTCCGGCGCTGCATTCCGGCAGCGCTTCCGTAGTCGGTCACACGTTCGGTACTCGATGAAGACCTTCCTCTCCCTTGTTCCAGCAGGCAGCGGAGGTTGTAGTTCTCTCCTCGCGATTCCGGCAGCACGATGACGTGGTGTCAGAAGTAGAGGGAAGATACCGCAGGGCTTCGCCTAAGCCGGTGCGAGTTATGGTGGATTAGGGTTTCCAGGAGATCTAGGGTTTAGAAGTCCGGGAGGAGGAGGAGGTGTCGGCGGCGGCTAGAGCGGCGGCGACGGACCGGCGGCGGCGGTGGCGGTGGCTCGGGTGGAGAGGGGCTAGGGCTTGTGCTTTGGGGCAGCCCTCCCCCTCTATTTATGAGAGGGGGCAGCCTTGGGAGGGGTGGGTTTGAATCCAAACCCAAACCCAAGTTGGATTAAGAGAAGGACTTGTTTCTTCTCCCACTAGGAAACCATTGTTCCAGTTTGACTTTTCAAACTCCCGTTTGACTTTCAATTTAGAGCTTTAATTCTCTCTTACAAATGCACACACTATGTGACCTATGATATGATCCAATCATTCCACTTACCCATGACACATTCATGGACCATTCTCCTTCTGGACCGGTGAACCTTCTAGACCCTTCTAGAACCTCTCCGATGAAAACATCAGAAACTTTCCCGAACTCCGAAATAGGACTTTCCTTATATGAATCTTATTCTCCGGACCATTCCGGATCTCCTCGTGATATCCCGGATCCAATCCGAGACTCCGAACAACATTTGGTATCCCTACTAACATTCCATATCTACTAAACAACATCGAATCCTTAAGTGTGTCTCCCTACGGTTCGTGAATTATGCGGACATGATCGAGACACTTCTCCAATCAATAACCAATAGAGGAATCTGGAAATTCATATGGCTCCCACATATTTCTAGGATTACTTTGCGATCGAATGAACCACTTACATACGATACCAATTTCCCTTTTTCACGCGATAGTTTACTTATCTGAGGTTTTGATCGTCGGTATTTCTGCATACCTAGTTCAACCTCATTACCGATAAGTAATCTTTTCTCGTTCCCGTGATATGTGATCCCTTGTGATACAGTCACATGCTTGCAAGCCAATTGGATGACATTCCACCGAGAGGGCCCAGAGTATATCTATCCGTCATATGGATGCACAAATCCCACTCTTGATCCACGTGCTTCAACCCATACTTTCCAAACACTCAATGCCACCTTTATAGCCACCCAATTACGGTGTGGTGTTTGATGTAATCAAATCATCCTTCCGGTGATGGTGATTAGCATGATCTCATGGTCGAAGGAATTAGGTTACTATGTATCAGAAAGCTTATAGCAAATGAACTATTAAAATGACTTGATCTTTATGCTACGCTTATCTATAGGAGTATGTCCATCACACCATTCTCCTAATGATATGATCTTGTTTTTAATAACATCTCAATGTTCATGATCGAGAAACCACGATCATCTATTAACCAACAAGCTAGTATTATAAAGAGGCTTTACTAGGGACTCTAGTTTAGTTTACAAATCACACAAGTATTAATGTTTCCGGTTAATACTATTATAGCATGAATGTAAACATTTATCATAAACACAAAGATATAATAATAACCACTTTTATTATTGCCTCTAGGGCATATCTCCAACAATAGTATGTAAGCATGGAGTACCCAAAAAGATTGTAACTGACAGGGGATCAGTTTTTACTTCAGCATTTTGGAAGCAATTGCATGAAGCACTTGGTTCAAATTTAGATTTCAGCACAACATATCATCCTGAGACAAGGGGTCAAACTGAAAGAATAAATCAAATACTAGAAGACATGTTAAGAGCTTGTGCACTAGATTTTGGAGGTACATGGGAAGATCATCTACCATTGGCAGAATTTTCCTACAACAATAACTATCAGAGTAGTCTGAAGGCAGCTCATACCAAGTTCTGTATGGAAGGAAGTGTAGATCACCGATATGTTGGTATGAGCCTGGAAGCAGCAAAGAAATTGCGCCAGATTATATCAAGGAAAGACAAGATATCATTGATAAGATCAGGGATAGACTGAAAATAGCTCAGAGTAGGCAGAAAAGTTATGCGGATCAAAGTCGAAGATCATGGCATCCATAAGTGGGAGATATGGTATATTTGAAAGTAAGTCCAATGAAAGGGGTGAAAAGGTTCGGAGTTAAAGGAAAATTGAGTCCAAGATACATCGGACCATTCAAGATATTGAGTCAAAACAGAACTATAGCTTATGCTTTAGTGTTACCATCAAGATTGGCTCAAGTGCATAATGTTTTCCATGTGTCACAACTTCGTAAATGTTTGAAAGTTCCAAATGATGCAATCACACATCAGGAAATAGAACTACAAGCAGACTTGACCTATATTAAAAAGCCCTGTAAAATTTTGGAAGAAAACTGGAAAAGGTTGAGGAACAGAGCAATCAAATATTGCAAAGTACAATGGGAACATCACCCTGAAAGAGAAGCTACCTAGGAGAAAGAGGAGGATTTAAGGAAAGCCTATCTAGAACTATTCAGGTACATCTCAACAAACTTCGTGACGAAGTTTAATTTAAGGGGGGAAGTGTGTAACATCCCGGCATTTAGGAACTAACGAAGGGTAGAATTAGGAAATTGAAATGTTGCATGCATTCATTTGTGAAAATGTGGGTAAATTTTTCGCCAAATAAAAAGCTAAAGTGATCAAGGTTACTTTCATACTTTGAGATTAGAATTAGTCTTAAAGAATGTTTGCTAGTGACTTTGATATGATCTTT
This sequence comes from Avena sativa, assembly GCA_916181665.1. Classification (NCBI taxonomy): domain Eukaryota; kingdom Viridiplantae; phylum Streptophyta; class Magnoliopsida; order Poales; family Poaceae; genus Avena; species Avena sativa. Next base: position 297,511,582 of record OV702296.1, read on the forward strand.
GTGAAATTATGTGTTTTGGGAAATGAAATTTGAATTTAGAACATGAGTGTTTGAATTATAATTCAAATGATTTTTGAATCTTGATTTAATTAGGAGTTAATCAATATAACTCAAACTTTATCTAAAGAAAACAATTAAGAATATGAATATTTATTTCATATTTTCATTCAATAAATAAGTTACAAAAATGTAACTTGTTGAATTTATCCACAAACTTCACAATAGCAAATAAATAAAGAATAAGAATATTTCTTTATTGATAATAATATAATCTTTATTACTAAATAATAAAATGAAGATTACAAAATAATAAAATGAAAATTACAAAATAATAAAGAAGATTACATTAACTATTCTATAAAGGAAACCTAAAATAAAATCTTCATCTTCAAATCTATACCTACAAAACAAACATTAATAAAAAAATAAAGAAAGATAGGGTTAGTAATGTTTTACTCTCAGACTTGTCCGTGAAATGCACTGATCAAGATTCATCATTGAGTAATTCTATTAAAAAGGGGCAAGTTTCACCAAATTGAAAGAATGCATCTTTCATATTTTTTTAGCCAGAAGTCAAATGACAGCAAAGAGGGGCAAGTTTCACCAGCCAGGGAAAAGTAACCAGATAACAGTCAACTTCAAAATTCTGAACATATCCACAAGTGCACAACAAGCACACAAGCAGCACACACACCAGATTGCATGGTGTGTGCTGTCAGCACCTTAGCAATAGCCCAGCAACACAAAACCATCAACACAGCCATGGGCAAGCACACAACCACATCAATCTTTTTCTCCTACACATCAAGCTTAGCAGCCAACAGCTAAACCAAGCACAACAGCCAGCAGCCAAATCAATCAAAGACCAAGATCACATCACCAGGATGGTGACATAAGGAGGGGGAAGATCAGGGGGATAACAAGACCAAGGTCAAGCCATCAGGATCAGGAGATGATGGGCTAGATCAAGGAAAAGCCAGGAGCTAAATATACCAGGGGAGCACAAGATCAAGCTACCACAAGATCCACCAATAGCAACCACAACAACCAGTGACAGTGGTGAGTTGATAGACCATCATATGATCTATCTGTCTAAGATTAGACAAGCATACATGATCTGTATCATATTAAAACTCTCAGAAAGCACCCAAGTGGGGTCAACCCATCATTGAGATTTTAAACTAAGAGCAAACAACAAAATACAAGGATCCAACCAAAACTTAGAATAACATCATTGATTTTGGCTATCAAGCTATATTCCAATTCAATAATAAATATAGCTAAGATTTAATTTCTAGGCACATCCCTAAGATAAGGGTAGCACCTTAGAAGTTAATCTTTTGGATCCATATAAGTGATCAAGCCTACTATCATTTTTTCCAATCTTTGATTCAAGAAACAGTAGCTGGTACCACTACCAGAACTATCCATATAAATCAATTAGATAAAGCCTAACCCCTAAGCCTTAGACCAACATCATTGGTCTTAGGGATTTCAGAAAAGAACATTTCTACTTATCTTTTAAAGCCAAGCTTGTCTTAAGCTTAAACCAACCCAATCAATGGAGTAAAGTTAATCTTGTGTGCCACACAAAGATGGTGTCACAATGTCACATCCCAAGATTTTCCAAATCTTGTAATGTGAAAAATAAATGAGTAAAATAAAACTTTGTTTGATTTTCAGGGTGAGAAGAAACTTTTTGGAATCCAATTGGAAACCTTCAAACCAATTTGGATCAAATAAATCCTAAAGGAATTTAAAAATATAAACATTTAATAAAGGAAAATAAAAATATTTAAAATTACTATTTTGGATCTTTTAAATAAAAGGATTTGGTTTTCAAAAGAAAAGGTGGATTTATAAATAAAGATTATTTTATAGAGCCAAATTAAACCTTGGCCAAGCTTATGAAATAAAATGCTTTGTTTTGATAAAAATAGTAAAGGTTTATTTAAAATAAATTAATAAGGATTTAATATCCAAGTTTTATAAATAAAGGTTTTACTATTTTAATTAACCATCAAAACTTATTTTTTTAATTCAAATAAGTTTTCCAAGTATTTTATATTCTCAAATAAAGCCTACTGTTTTGGTTTGGTTATTGTTTTAGTTTTCAAAATGGAGTTTTGAATAAATCAAAATCTATTTGATTTAATAACAATGGTCTATTTATTTAATTAATAATGGACCCTAAAATAAAATTATTATTTTGGTTTTGGAATTTTGGTTTATGTTACTGAATAGAACCAAATTCAAAGTTACAAAGTATGGTGATTGTTTGAATTGATTTGAGTATTGTTTGGTTGTTTGAATTTCAAAACAGAAATTAGAAATAGAAAAAGAAAAAGGTTTTAGGAAGAAAAAAAAGGGTTTTGGACTCAGCCCAACTGACCAAGCCCAGGAAGCCCAAACAACCAGCCCAGTTCCCCTCCTCCGCAGAAAAACGCTTCGCACCCGCTCCCTGACCCACAGAGTGACTGACTTGTGGACCCCAACCCTCTCTCTCGCTCCACTGACGAAACGGCCCCACACCCGAGCCTTCTTCCTCACCCGCGCGACTTCTTCTCCCCAAATCTCGTCGCCGTTTCTGCTGTTTGAATGCGCGCTTGATTCCTCCTTAACCACGCATTGATTCAGACCGTGACTGCGTGCACTTAAGCGTCTCTCTTCCCTCTCCATTTCCCCTCGCTCACTCCTCTCTCCCGGCCACAAGGCTGCCACGATTTCACGCGTAAACCCACTCTACTCCGACGAGCTGCAGCACAAATTCCGGCCGAGCCTCTCCACCCCGTGCCTCCCCGAGCACACGAACTTACTCCCCACTCCCAGGCGCTCCTGCCAGTACCTTCCATTCAACCGCGAGCACCCTAAGCATCGACTTCGACGATTATCTGAACACCGCCGTGTCTGCAAGCAACTCCGGCAACCCTTCTGGTAATCACCTGACCGCCCCTCTTCCTCTCATTCACGCACGCAAGTTTGCCTTGATCTAGCGCATCTAACTGCGTCTTCCTTTTTCCTCGGGGCGAACCACAGCACCATCCACGACGAGCTCCAGGACCATCTGACGCCGATCACGTCTCCGGCGAGCAATTGCTGTTGTCCCTGAGCGCCCCTTGTCAAGCCAACCGTACCTTGAGCATCACCATGTCCTTGCGATCACGGTGAGCCTCTCCTCCTCTTCTCTCGCTTCCTGCTTCGCCAGCGCCGCCACCGTCTGACCGTCGCCGCCGCGCGCGGCCGTCGAGCGCCGCCAGTTCTTGGCTAGTGGATAGGAGCCGTCCGATTTAGATCGAAGAGACACGATAGAACCACTTAACAGCAAAGGGGTACGCGACCAGAACCGTGCGATCTGTTTAGATCCAACGCGCCGCAGAACCCGATCCGACCAAATCGGTACCAGCGAATAGGAAAGCGCCACGTGGCCAGACTTTGTTTAGAACTGAATTTAAAATCTGATTAGAATGTGATTTTGAAAACACTATAACTTTTGATCCACACGTCAAAAAATTGCAAACTTTATATCATTGGAATCAGTAGAGCAAGCCCTAGCCAACCATGCCTTTTGTTTAGTAAAAAGCCTCTGGTAGAATGTTTGTTTTTGCAGAAACATTTGTATGCTTGTTTAGATTAGAAAAATTGTTCAAAAATGTTTTTAGGGTTAAAACCTTTGCAAATTAGTTTGTGGTGAACTTACTGACCCTAGGAATCAACCCATAGTTTTGAAAATGGATTTGGTAAAGTTTAGGATGGATTATTTGGTTTAGCCCATTTCTAGCCAAATAAAAATAATGGTTTTGTTATGAAAATGGTTTTGGAGTAAAAACTTTGGGAAAATGTTTTGGATCAAACCTACTGACCCTAAACACCAAGTTTTGAGAAACAACAACTTATTTGGTGGATAACTTAAAGTTGTTGCTTTGATAAAAATATTTTCCACCACATAAAATAATGTTTGGATTTAAAAATGGTTTATGGATAAAACCCTTTTTGCAAATGACTTTGCCACTTTGGAAAATGACCACTTTGAACCTTACAAAGTTTAGAAGCCTAGTGGAGACCACCTTTGCAAATAGAACCATCTCCTGCATGCTTACATGCATGACCTAGATCCCATTGTTTTATGTGTGTGAAATTGTTTGATTGATTATTGGTTTGGAATGCTAGTTGATTTTGTGTTTGCTTGATTGATTGTAGTGAAGTTAGAAAAGTGTGAGACTAGCAAGATCAAGGAGTAAACCAACATTCCCTACCAAAAGAAAGGCAAGTTACACTATCATCTAAAAGTCCTACTATTTTCATTATACTTAGTGGATTTTGAAACATGCATGAAAATAATTTTATACTTATGCTATGCTAAATCCTAATAGGATACCCTATACATTCCTTAGTGAAAACAATGTAGTTGTTACATGCTTAGCCATGCTATATTTTGAAAAGAGATACATGTTGAGATTTTATGAAGTTGAGAAAAGGACTTGTGATTTTATATAATAAAACAAGGACTCAATGAACCACCTGGGTGGACAAGGACTTTGAGTTTTGGAGAAGGTGGCAACAAAAGGAACCATGTCTATGGCAATCCCTTTGTGTTGTGCTCCAAAGGAAAACCACCCAGGAAACTTAGAGATTGAACATGTTTCTCCAATTGTGGATTTCGTGTGCAACCACATGCTATTTATGGCTCTGGCTTAGTCAACTACATTGGGAAGACCCATGCATTGTCTTCAGTTTACTGGACATGAGGACCTGGAATCCTACATGGGTACTGAAGACAAGCTAGCAATGGTGTATGGGAGGACCCTCTGGAAAGACTTCGTCACATTCTCAATCTGCCGGTACTCCATCTTGGTGAGCACTAATCCAGTGGCCACTGGTGGCAACAAGATGGGATTGTGACATGTGGGTAAAGTGTGCAACTTCTGCAGAAGATAATAAAATCTAAGTACTTAGCCGTGTCCCCGGTTATGGACAATACTGAGCAACTAAAGTTTGAAGCTATGGGAAATCTCGACATTCTAATTTCTAAAAGAAAACTTTTAAGACTTGATGCACTTGGGGGTACCAAGGATCTCAAGAGATTTTGATAAAACTTGATGCACTTGGGGTACCAAGGAGCTCAAGAGATTTTGATAAAACTTGATGCACTTGGGGTTACCAAGGAGCTCAAGGGATTTTTTTGACAAGGACTTGAACACTTGGGAATTTACCAAGGAGTTCAAGGGATTTTGAAATAAGAGATTTGACAAAGGACCAAAACCATTTTGAAAAGATAGGATAAATTTTGCTTCTGCAAATGAGCCTTAAACCCTACTAGCCAAAATGCATGTAATGATAGGATCCACTTATGTTCTACTTAGTAGTGAAACTTGTCAATATAATTCAAATGTATTGACCCTTGTGGCTGTAACTTGTAATGTTGCAGGTTTGATTGATTTTAGTGAAGATTGATTGATTAGGATTACAAAGTCTACAACCAACATGGCTGCCTGTGGCACTTTGAAGATGAAGGACCCCATGCTTATAGTTATTCCGCTGCAATGTAATGTAATAGCCAAATGAGCTATGTAAAGATGTAATAAAATTATGTTATTCCTGGTTATAAAGTTATATTATGACCTTTGCTTCTTGATATTACATCTAAACTATGGATGCTAGTTATTAATCCAGGGACTAGCATTGTAAACACAGGGGACACCACCTTATGTTAATAAAGGTTGGGACACTCCCTCTACAGATGGTATCAGAGCATTGTGTTGCCTGTAGGATTTGTAAACCTAGGATTGGACAAAAAACCCTTAGAAAAGTAGGAGTTGTATTTGTTCCAAACATATTTACAAACAATCTTGTAAACTCTTTCCTCAACCATTTTGGTTTCAACTCTACATCTCATCTATTTCAAACTTGATGGAAAAACCTACCCCATGGCCCAAGACTTCACCATGTGCAAAGGACTTCATCAACTCTAATGACTTCAACTTCTTCAACTCTAATGACTTCAAGATCTTTAGCATGTTCACCAAGGACTTCCAACTTGGATATCACCAAGGACTACAAGTGAGACAAGGAAATCTTGCTCAAGATTTGGAGACTAAGGGAATGCAAAATTAGAAGGAGCCCACATCACTTGAAGTTTAGTAACCAAGGAGTTTTCCCAAAGAAACCATGATCTCAAGTAAGAAAAAGCAACCAAGAAAGATGGAAAGATCACAAGTGAACCATATAGATGGACCACCATATTTTAGTTAAGACAAACTCACCAACTTATGTGGTGTAACAAAAATATTTTGTTGCCTAAGTATGTGCTTGAACTTTGTGTTTGAGTGAAATGTTTGGTTTGTGATTGCATGCACATTGCTTGTGTGAATTGTGATGTGTGTGATTAGAATTGATTCCTTAGAAATGTCTTGCCTATTCTAATCTTCATTCAACCCCAAACAGATGACTACTCCAAGAGACTCCAACGTCAAGGTTGATGACACCAACACCAACCAAGGGGACAACATGAAAAGGCTCATAGCAACCCAGAACCAGTTGAACCAAATGACATCTCAATTCATAGCTAACACCAATGGTGAAGATCCAACCCTGCAAAAGTTTTTGGAAGACCAAGCCCAATTGATGCTTAAAGTGACTGATCAAATGATCAATATGGAAGAAAGCTATTCCAAAAGAGTTTGTGACAACAAGGACGACAGAAATGTTATTCTAGATGGAGCCCCAGCTTGCATTATTTGTGGAGACAAGGATCATACTTCCAAGGAGCATGGAGATCAATGCCCCAACTGTGAAGAGAAACATCCTGTTGGACAATGTCCCACCTCTCAAGCTACTTGCTATCTATGTGAAGGAAACAATCATATCCCTATCCAATGCCCCATCTACTCCATTGTTGAACAAAGGAAACAAGGTGGAGTGCAACAAATGATTGCAAACCATCCAGAAGGATCCAAGTCTACCAAGAAGGTTGATGACAAAGGAAAAGGTCCACTTATACCTCCAAGCAAAACAACCCAATTCAAAGGATCAAATAAGAGGAATGTGAATTTTCTAAAGAGCAATAAAAGGGCCAAGAAGCATGTAGACATTCCTACCTACCAGATAACATATGAACAACATGAACTGGATGCACTCCTAGCTTTGGAGAAACCCAAAAAGCAAAAGAAGGACAAAAGCCATGTGCAATGTCATAAATGTAAGGAAATGGGACACTATTCCAGTGAATGCCCAGAGAACCAGAAGAATAAGGAAATTGGCCAAGTGGTGTGCAACAACTGCAAAGAGCTAGGCCATTATGTGGCAACTTGTCCACAAGAACCACGTAAAGAACTCAAAGACATCAACTGTTTCAATTGCAAGAACACAGGACATTATGCAAGCAATTGTCCAGAAAAGATGAAGAACAAGTTGAAAAAGCCTATGGAGAAACTCAACCTTGGCCCATGAGTCAAGTGTGGAAACCAAAGACACCATGCAGATGGTTGCCCAGAGAAGTTTTCCCAAGATCCCAAGAAGGCCCATATGTAATTTTGTTTGAAAATTTTAAGGGTGGTAGTACCCTAGTTGTTTTGAGCCTACTTGTAACCCTAGCCTTCCCAAATCTCGGGACGAGATTTATTTTAAGGGTGGTAGCCTGTCACATCCCAAGATTTTCCAAATCTTGTAATGTGAAAAATAAATGAATAAAATAAAACTTTGTTTGATTTTCAGGGTGAGAAGAAACTTTTTGGAATCCAATTGGAAACCTTCAAACCAATTTGGATCAAATAAATCCTAAAGGAATTTAAAAAGATAAACATTTAATAAAGGAAAATAAAAATATTTAAAATTACTATTTTGGATCTTTTAAATAAAAGGATTTGGTTTTCAAAAGAAAAGGTGGATTTATAAATAAAGATTATTTTATAGAGCCAAATTAAACCTTGGCCAAGCTTATGAAATAAAATGCTTTGTTTTGATAAAAATAGTAAAGGTTTATTTAAAATAAATTAATAAGGATTTAATATCCAAGTTTTATAAATAAAGGTTTTACTATTTTAATTAACCATCAAAACTTATTTATTTAATTCAAATAAGTTTTCCAAGTATTTTATATTCTCAAATAAAGCCTACTGTTTTGGTTTGGTTATTGTTTTAGTTTTCAAAATGGAGTTTTGAATAAATCAAAATCTATTTGATTTAATAACAATGGTCTATTTATTTAATTAATAATGGACCCTAAAATAAAATTATTATTTTGGTTTATGTTACTGAACATAATCAAATTCAAAGTTACAAAGTATGGTGATTGTTTGAATTGATTTGAGTATTGTTTGGTTGTTTGAATTTCAAAACAGAAATTAGAAATAGAAAAAGAAAAAGATTTTAGGAAGAAAAAAAAATGGTTTTGGACTCAGCCCAACTGACCAAGCCTAGGAAGCCCAAACAACCAGCCCAGTTCCCCTCCTCCGCAGAAAAACGCTTCGCACCCGCTCCCTGACCCGCAGAGTGACTGACTTGTGGACCCCAACCCTCTCTCTCGCTCCACTGACGAAACGGCCCCACACCCGAGCCTTCTTCCTCACCCGCGTGACTTCTTCTCCCCAAACCTCGTCGCCGTTTCTGCTGTTTGAATGCGCGCTTGATTCCTCCTTAACCACGCATTGATTCAGCCCGTGACTGCGTGCACTTAAGCGTCTCTCTTCCCTCTCCATTTCCCCTCGCTCACTCCTCTCTCCCGGCCACAAGGCTGCCACGATTTCACGCGTAAAACCACTCTGCTCCGACGAGCTGCAGCACAAATTCCGGCCGAGCCTCTCCACCCCGTGCCTCCCCGAGCACACGAACTTACTCCCCACTCCCAGGCGCTCCTGCCAGTACCTTCCATTCAACCGCGAGCACCCTAAGCGTCGACTTCGACGATTATCTGAACACCGCCGTGTCTGCAAGCAACTCCGGCAACCCTTCTGGTAATCACCTGACCGCCCCTCTTCCTCTCATTCACGCACGCAAGTTTGCCTTGATCTAGCGCATCTAACTGCGTCTTCCTTTTTCCTCGGGGCGAACCACAGCACCATCCACGACGAGCTCCAGGACCATCTGACGCCGATCACGTCTCCGGCGAGCAATTGCTGCTGTCCCTGAGCGCCCCTTGTCAAGCCAACCGTACCTTGAGCATCACCATGTCCTTGCGATCACGGTGAGCCTCTCCTCCTCTTCTCTCGCTTCCTGCTTCGCCAGCGCCGCCACCGTCTGACCGTCGCCGCCACGCGCGGCCGTCGAGCGCCGCCAGTTCTTGGCTAGTGGATAGGAGCCGTCCGATTTAGATCGAAGAGACACGATAGAACCACTTAACAGCAAAGGGGTACGCGACCAGAACCGTGCGATCTGTTTAGATCCAACGCGCCGCAGAACCCGATCCGACCAAATCGGTACCAGCGAATAGGAAAGCGCCACGTGGCCAGACTTTGTTTAGAACTGAATTTAAAATCTGATTAGAATGTGATTTTGAAAACACTATAACTTTTGATCCACACGTCAAAAAATTGCAAACTTTATATCATTGGAATCAGTAGAGCAAGACCTAGCCAACCATGCCTTTTGTTTAGTAAAAATCCTCTGGTAGAATGTTTGTTTTTGCAGAAACATTTGTATGCTTGTTTAGATTAGAAAAATTGTTCAAAAATGTTTTTAGGGTTAAAACCTTTGCAAATTAGTTTGTGGTGAACTTACTGACCCTAGGAATCAACCCATAGTTTTGAAAATGGATTTGGTAAAGTTTAGGATGGATTATTTGGTTTAGCCCATTTCTAGCCAAATAAAAATAATGGTTTTGTTATGAAAATGGTTTTGGAGTAAAAACTTTGGGAAAATGTTTTGGATCAAACCTACTGACCCTAAACACCAAGTTTTGAGAAACAACAACTTATTTGGTGGATAACTTAAAGTTGTTGCTTTGATAAAAATATTTTCCACCACATAAAATAATGTTTGGATTTAAAAATGGTTTATGGATAAAACCCTTTTTGCAAATGACTTTGCCACTTTGGAAAATGACCACTTTGAACCTTACAAAGTTTAGAAGCCTAGTGGAGACCACCTTTGCAAATAGAACCATCTCCTGCATGCTTACATGCATGACCTAGATCCCATTGTTTTATGTGTGTGAAATTGTTTGATTGATTATTGGTTTGGAATGCTAGTTGATTTTGTGTTTGCTTGATTGATTGTAGTGAAGTTAGAAAAGTGTGAGACTAGCAAGATCAAGGAGTAAACCAACATTCCCTACCAAAAGAAAGGCAAGTTACACTATCATCTAAAAGTCCTACTATTTTCATTATACTTAGTGGATTTTGAAACATGCATGAAAATAATTTTATACTTATGCTATGCTAAATCCTAATAGGATACCCTATACATTCCTTAGTGAAAACAATGTAGTTGTTACATGCTTAGCCATGCTATATTTTGAAAAGAGATACATGTTGAGATTTTATGAAGTTGAGAAAAGGACTTGTGATTTTATATAATAAAACAAGGACTCAATGAACCACCTGGGTGGACAAGGACTTTGAGTTTTGGAGAAGGTGGCAACAAAAGGAACCATGTCTATGGCAATCCCTTTGTGTTGTGCTCCAAAGGAAAACCACCCAGGAAACTTAGAGATTGAACATGTTTCTCCAATTGTGGATTTCGTGTGCAACCACATGCTATTTATGGCTCTGGCTTAGTCAACTACATTGGGAAGACCCATGCATTGTCTTCAGTTTACTGGACATGAGGACCTGGAATCCTACATGGGTACTGAAGACAAGCTAGCAATGGTGTATGGGAGGACCCTCTGGAAAGACTTCGTCACATTCTCAATCTGCCGGTACTCCATCTTGGTGAGCACTAATCCAGTGGCCACTGGTGGCAACAAGATGGGATTGTGACATGTGGGTAAAGTGTGCAACTTCTGCAGAAGATAATAAAATCTAAGTACTTAGCCGTGTCCCCGGTTATGGACAATACTGAGCAACTAAAGTTTGAAGCTATGGGAAATCTCGACATTCTAATTTCTAAAAGAAAACTTTTAAGACTTGATGCACTTGGGGGTACCAAGGATCTCAAGAGATTTTGATAAAACTTGATGCACTTGGGGTACCAAGGAGCTCAAGAGATTTTGATAAAACTTGATGCACTTGGGGTTACCAAGGAGCTCAAGGGATTTTTTTGACAAGGACTTGAACACTTGGGAATTTACCAAGGAGTTCAAGGGATTTTGAAATAAGAGATTTGACAAAGGACCAAAACCATTTTGAAAAGATAGGATAAATTTTGCTTCTGCAAATGAGCCTTAAACCCTACTAGCCAAAATGCATGTAATGATAGGATCCACTTATGTTCTACTTAGTAGTGAAACTTGTCAATACAATTCAAATGTATTGACCCTTGTGGCTGTAACTTGTAATGTTGCAGGTTTGATTGATTTTAGTGAAGATTGATTGATTAGGATTACAAAGTCTACAACCAACATGTCTGCCTGTGGCACTTTGAAGATGAAGGACCCCACGCTTATAGTTATTCCGCTACAATGTAATGTAATAGCCAAATGAGCTATGTAAAGATGTAATAAAATTATGTTATTCCTAGTTATAAAGTTATATTATGACCTTTGCTTCTTGATATTACATCTAAACTGTGGATGCTAGCTATTGATCCAGGGACTAGCATTGTAAACACAGGGGACACCACCTTATGTTAATAAAGGTTGGGACACTCCCTCTACACACAAGAACAATTCTACATAAATCAGAATAAGCATTCCAACATCATAGTTTCAATCAATCAATCTACCAATCATTTTCCTGTCATTACAGGAATCAGAATTAGGACATTCCTATGTAAATCTTCACTGTCTAAGATCATTGTGATCTCAAACCACACAGGAATTCTCAAGCTAACAGCACTAGGACAGTGATTACATCACACCATACTCATTATCCTTAATCAAGTAAGGACATGGGTAAGTTATCAAACCCACTGACTATACCAAGCATTGATTTCAGAGCAACTATATCATCTGGATCATATGAACTCTAAGCATAAAATCATCCAATAAGTAACCAAGACCATTATAGTTCATCTCAAGCAACAAGCCTCAAGCTAATAATCATTTAGCATGCTTACAGGCCATCCACTCATGATCTAATTCATCCAGTAGATAATCAACACCAGGATATGAACCCTAAATGGAAGAAATCATCTTAACCAGGACAAGACAGTAACCAGAGAGGTCACTACCAACATCCAGCATAGGATGAACAAGCACAGAGAGCACAAGGGGAGAGGAAAAGAACTCACCAAACGTCCTCGTTGAAGACTAGAAGAGGAAGCAGAGGTGGCTGACGACCATGGCGGCACGGGGAGCACCCCCAGGAGGGGCGCTGCGACCCATACAGCGCCACAGCGGCAACCATGACCACGCCTAGAGGCGAGGCGAATCACCACGACGCACGACGACAGCGGCAACGCTAAGATCCATGCCAACCCCCAAACCCTAGGGTTCGGGACGACATCGATCCATCGTAGGAGAGTCGCATGCTCAAATCCAATTGGATAGAAAGGATGGGTGTAGTCGACAACCTCCTACTGTACCATGGCGGCGACCAGAACGTCCCACGATGGCGGGAATCGCCGGCGGCGATATCACCGACCACGGGGTCAGGGGCAGAAGAGGAGAGGAGTGAGCTCGAGGGTGAGAGGCAGCGAGGAGGTGGGTCAAGTGGGCCAGAACCCTTCTGGGTGGCTGTTTTAACTAAGTATTATGGGCCACCAGGGCCCAATAAGAACAAGCCAGTCCAGAAACCTTTAAGGCCTTTTTAATTAATAGAAAAGACCAAAATGCCCCCGAACTTAGTAAAATTCTAAAAAATAAAATAAATATCCAAAAATATAAATAAAATACTCTTGGATTCACAAAAATCCAAGCTATCCAAATAAATTAAGATATAAAATTTTAGACATTTAAATTTTATTAAGAATTTTGTAATTTATATATTCCTTATGGAGTTTTACAAAATTATTGAAAGATGATAAAAATAAACAAAAATCACTTTCATTATATATTAATATTTTAGTATTTTATAAAAATACTAAATAAATATTTAATAACAATTTTTGTTATTTAAGTGATAATTCCTAAAAGAATTATTAAATCAATAAAAGTCAAACAAAAGATAAATAAAATAAAATAATTCAATATATATTATAAATATTAAAAGGTAATATTTATAAATCCTTTATTATTAGAAATAATTTTATTAATAATGGGGAGAATGCATATCAAATTAAATGATGCATTACATTACTTGCATAATCATTTTGCTTCTTTAAATATTGTCCTTACTGGGCAATAATGATGTTTTTGTAGACACAGAAGCTCAAGGTCCTGTGCAAGCATCTGACTTCACTACCTTGCCATCACAAGGCAAGTTCATCACTTGCTCATGTCCTTTGAAGAGTCTTTATCAAAGTATTTACAAATTGTGTGTTATCATATATACTATAAAAGAAAGAAAATATTATTTTCACAAATGAAGAAATCATAGATATCATCCTAAGTGATGATATAATGGAGCAAAAGAACTTAGGGTTCTATTTGCAACAATGATAATCAATTAGGGACTTAATAACCCCTGCCATCAGTGATTCTAGCGCCGTAAATTACGTGTTAGCCATGAGATTTGGAATGGGACAGAGAAGTCATCTGTATCTTCTTCCTCTCGAATGAAGCCGGATGTGCAAGTCATGGCTGTTATCCTCGTAGAGTGCATATTAATTGGTAATTCATAGAGGATATGCAGCATATGGGTGGGAACCCTCATCGTCCCACGATAGTTCTGGCATCTAACAGTTTGTACAAACCATTGCCGTAATTCATTATGTGGGCATGGTGTACACCAAAGAGGCATGTGAGGTCGCGAAGGGGACAGTGATTGGCTTGGACCAACTACTAGGCCCCACATCATGGAATTCTGGACAGAAAGTACGCCCGGTTGTGCAACAAGGAGTTGATCTCTCATGGTTAAAGTAACGCACCTCTGCAGAGTGTAAGAATTGTAACTTGTTACTCCCTGTTCCGGGAAGGAGCTACGAACGCGGCAGGAAAGGAACTCCATGAAAGTTCTGGTCAACCTGTGAAGGCTGATGGTCATAGATTTTCATAATAAAATCAATCTTTGAAGAAAGATTTACAAAAAAATGCATAGTGCCAAGGATTTATAATCTTAGGTGGTAGTTAGAGCATCAAACTTCCCACCTTGCATATAATGAACTTGTTGGTAACGCTGTTACTCATCCTTTCCTTTGATCCCTTGCTTAGACTCTGAGGATCCCCAAGACGTGCCAATGTATGCAGCCGAATGTCAAGAAGAAGTGTTCTACGAGGAACCAGATCTGTCCGGAGGTGTTGAAGGAGTGGATTACGAAATCCGCTACAGTGTCGATGATAACGACGCCAACTAAGTATCCCTAGTTAGTAGTAACCAACGGAGCCGAGCAGCATGAACTCTATAAAATAAGCTGCTGAGCTCAACTCCTAGTCGGAGTTGCTACTCTTAAATTCCGCTGAAACACTTTATATTTTGGTTTGTAAGTTGAATCTTTAGGAAGTCTTGAACTTTCGGTATTGTAATAATAATAATGTATGTATATTTGTAATATGGACCCGCAATGTTTCTATTGTACCACTCTGAGGGATGTGATATTTACGGAACGGTGTCCTATGGATGTCATGTCAATGACTATAGTGTACTACACATGCAGTGGTATGCTGGGTCACCGCAAATACAATCAACAGGGTGATAGCAAGGTATAAATACTTCAAGCACGATGGCTATCACAATGTAAAGTGCATGAGTAAAGGGCTCGGTTGAGAGATAACTGATGGATGCGAAGACGAAGATTTTTTTCCCGAAGTTCACTTCCAAAGAAGCTACGTCTCATTTGGAGAGGTGCGATGGCGCAATGCTCTCCGAACGCCACAAATGGCTCACCTCGAGGTGTGGTGGCTCGATGCTCACCCAACACCACACAAGACCTCACCCCGGATGCAGAAGCACGCAACTCACCGACACCACAAAAGGCTCACCCTATTCTCCCGAGTGCGCACCACAAAAGGCGGGCACTCGCTCCACTATGGGGCGCTTGAGGGCGGTCACCGAACCCGTACAAGATTGGGTCTAACTCCACAACTCAATTGCAGGCTCTCAACAACAAAGCCACAAAAGGCTACAATGCCACAAAAGGTCAACAACACCACAAAAGGCTACAAGACCACAAAAGGTCAATAATCCAACCACACAACCGTCTAGGGGTTCCAAGGAACCCAAGAGTAACAAGCCCTCAAGCTTGTACTCGCCGAATCTCCTAGGAGAAATCAAACCTATGCAACAAATGCAAGGGAAAGTCCTTCACTCCCAAATTCCAACAAAGCTACAAAAGCTATTGGGGGAATAAGGGAGGAAGAACAAAAGAGGAGAACACAAAACTCTCCAAGATCTAGATCCCAATGATTCCTTCACAAAGAAGGGATTTAGCTTGGGGGGATTGTAGATCTAGATCTCCTCTCTCAAATCCCTCAAAAAGATGCAAGAATCATAGGAAGGGAAAGGGGAGAGGGAAAGCTTCTTCAAGGTAAACAATGGAGGAGAGAGAGAGAAAGCCAAGAACCAAGAAGAAAAGCTCGTCCACACGAAGGGGAAGAGGAGCCCCTCTTAAAGGACTCCCAGATCTACTTGTTATGGGCATTCATGACCATGGCCGGAAGTTCTGGTGGGAGGCCAGAAGTTCTGGTGGCACATAGCCAACGGTCAAAAACTGCAAAGCGAGAAACTGAAAATGCGAGTCCTGGTCAGAACTTCCGCCAGTTCACCGGAACTTCCGGTGGGAGCGAAAATTCCGATGGAAGTTACGACAGAAGTTCCGTCAAATAGAGCAAACAAAAACAGAGAGGTTACTAATCGTGAGCGGAACGAGAGCCGGAAATTCAACCGGAACTTTCGGCGGCAACTAGGCCCGAGCGGAACTTCCGGTCCCTGGCCAGAACTTCCGGTGGGTGCGGAACTTCCGATGGAAAATTTGAATGAAGTTCCGTCAAATAAACACTTTCAAAACATAGGTTACTGATCATGAGCGGAAGAAGAACTGGAACTTCCGATGAGAAGCCGGAACTTCCGGTCAGGGAAATTCCAGAAACTACAAAACCAGAAATGCAATAACTTTTGCATCCGAACTCCAAACGGGATGAAACCAATTTTGTTGGAAATATAACGACGAATAGAATCACCTAGGAATAAAATACCATGAATATATATATGTGAAGTATCTCCCAAGGTGTGGAGCCGGAAAAACTTGCAAGGTCAAAAACCACAATAAGATATGCAAGTGAAATCCTTATTTGATGAACTAGAGCTTGTTATGATGATGACCACAAGCTCTAGATTCTCTCATGGACAAGAACCAAATAACAACCAAGAAAGATGATGCTATGAATGCAAAGGTTTGAGCTCTCTCTGAACGATGCAAATGAGACACCCGTTTGAGAGCCCCTCTTGATAGAACGACTATCTATCCTAAACCCGGTCTCACAACTAACAACACGAGACCGGCAAAAGAAAATCCCTATCAAGAACATACCTTTGCCTTGAGCATCCCACTTGAAATTGATGTAGACCGTCTTGTTCTTCTATAGTGGGAACACCTTTCTTGGATGCTCTTGCTTGATGAAGATGAAGACTTGCAAATTGCTCCCCCATACTCTATGGGGAAACCTCTTCTTTGAACTTGTCTTCATCATTCCATGAGCACGAGGATGGCAAACTTCAAGCATGAGATCTTATAGAGATGGTGCATCTTGAGCTCGCCCTTCTTCATCCCTTCTAGAGGTTGATCCATTTTGATGCAACCTTCAAGCTCCTCCTTTCTTCATGATTCCAATGGGCACAAAGCCCTTGGACATTTCTTCATCTTCCAACCTTGAGACCAACACTTGGCCCAAGCGATGCTAATGGACAAACCTACAAGTGAAACTCAATTTACACATTAGTCCATAGAGATTGTCATTAATTACCAAAACCACACATGGGGGCATACATGCCCTTTCACCACCGCCTCCTTGGCTTCGATGTGGTGTATGTCGCGCACCGCCCATTGGGAGGCCACCGTGGAGGCCACCTCCACGACCCGCTCCAGCACCGTCTCGACCACATGGCCTTCCTCCTCGAAGGCCAATACCCGCGCCTTGATCATGCGCCTGGCCAGTAATGTGGCCTCGAGGTGGACCTCGTCGACCTCCACCTCCGGGAAGCGGTTGTTGGAGATATGCCCTAGAGGAAATAATAAATATAGTTATTATATCTTTGTGTTTATGATAAATGTTTACATTCATGCTATAACAGTATTAACCAGGAAACATTAATACTTGTGTGATTTGTAAACTAAATTAGAGTCCCTAGTAAAGCCTCTTCATAATACTAGCTTGTTGGTTAATAGATGATTGTGGTTTCCCTATCATGAACAGTGAGATGTTATTAACAACAAGATCATATCATTAGGATAATGGTATGATGGACATACTCCTATAGATAAGTGTAGCATAAAGATCAAGTCATTTTAATAGTTCAATTGCTATAAGCTTTCTGATACATAGTAACCTAATTCCTTTGACCATGAGATCATGCTTATCACCATCACCGGAAGGATGCTTTGATGACATCAAACACCACACCGTAACTGGGTGGCTATAAAGTTGGCATTGAGTGTTCGGAAAGTATGGGTTGAGACACATGGATCAAGAGTGGGATTTGTCCATCCATATGACGGATAGATATACTCTGGGCCCTCTCGGTGGAATGTCATCCAATTAGCTTGCAAGCATGTGACTGGCTCACAAGGGATCACATATCACGGGAACGAGAAAAGAGTACTTATCGGTAACGAGGTTGAACTAGGTATGCAGAGATACCGACGATCAAAACCTCGGATAAGTAAACTATCGTGAGATAAAGGGAAATTGGTATCGTATGTAAGTGGTTCATTCGATCACAAAGTAATCGTAGAAATATGTGGGAGCCATATGAATTTCCAGATTCCTCTATTGGTTATTGTTCGGAGAAGTGTCTCGATCATGTCCGCATAATTCACGAACCATAGGGAGACACACTTAAGGATTCGATGTTGTTGAGTAGTTATGGAATGATGAGTAAGAGACCGAATGTTGTTCGGAGTCTCGGATGGGATCCGGGATATCACGAGGAGATCCGGAATGGTCCGGAGAATAAGATTCATATAAGGAAAGTCCTGTTTCGGAGTTGGGGAATGATTCCGGTGTTTTCACCGGGAATGTTCTAGAAGGGTCCGGAAGGTCCGGCACTCCGGAGGGGAAGGGTACATGAATGTGTCATGACAATATGGAATGGTTGCATCATGTACTAGGTAACATGGCTGGGCAAAATAAAGGGAGAAATCAAATCCTAGTTTGAAAGTCAAACGCCAATTTGAAAAAGTCAAACGGCAAGTTTGCTTGG
Source organism: Avena sativa (assembly GCA_916181665.1). Lineage (NCBI taxonomy): Eukaryota > Viridiplantae > Streptophyta > Magnoliopsida > Poales > Poaceae > Avena > Avena sativa. The sequence continues at coordinate 297,530,130 of OV702296.1, forward strand.
TGGAGGGAGAGTAGGAAACCTACTTGGGGAGGAAGTCCTCCTCCCTCCACCCGCCGGCCAAGGAGGCCGACTTGGGGGAGGACTCCCTCCTCCCAAGCCGCACCCTCCCACCTATAAAAGGAGGGGCAGGGCTGTCCCTCTCCCTCACACCCAACATACCCCAAACCCTAACCCTAAGCCGCTGGCGCCACCACCCCCTGCTGCCGCCGCCTAGGGCACCACCAACTCGCCGAGTTGGGGTGATCCCAAACCGTAGCCGTCGGCTACACTCTCCCCTTGGTTCCTTCTAAACCCTAGATCACCAAGGCCTCTCTCATAGTCCACCATACTCGCTCCGGCTTAAGGCGAAGCCCTACGAGATCTCCCCTCTACTTCCGGTACCACGCCGTCGTGCTGCCGGAATCGCGAGGAGAGTGCTACAACCTCCGCTGCCTGCTGGAACAAGGGAGAGGAAGGTCTTCATCGAGTACCGAACGTGTGACCGACTACGGAAGCGCTGCCGGAACGCATCGACGGAAGGATCGTCTACGCGATCTTGAGATCGACAAGAGTACGACTACATCACCCACGAGAATCTGCTCTCGTTAACCACTTTGGAATCTTCGAGGGTGAGTTCCTCTATCGACTCGTTGCTACAATCTAGTAGATAGATCTTGGCTTGTTTGTTTGCATGCGGTAGAATTTTTTGTTTTCCATGCTACGAACCCCTACAGTGGTATCAGAGTCGTGTCTATATGTAGATCTGTTGCACGAGTAGAACACAATGGTCATTGTGGGCGGTGGTGCTTTTATTATCAATTGCTTCTTGTGTACTTTGCATCTTGCGGTATGATGGGATGAAGCGGCCCGGGCTAACCTTACATGACATCATTCGTGAGACTTGCCCCACGCTCAACATGCAACTTATATTGCATAAGTGGCTTTGCGGGTGCCTATCTCTCTCATCATAGTATATATCCAATTTACAACGGGCACTTGATAGTTCAAGCATCAACGTTGTGGTTCTTGTTCGTAAGTTAGAGCGACACTTATTGAAAGCCCCAAACCACGTAAAATATGCAAAGGAAATTAGAGGCGTCTAACTTTGTTTTGCAGGGGTGTGTTGTGATGTGATATGGCCATGATTGTGATTATATTTGATGTATGCAATGTTCCTTATTGTAAGTTGGCAGCCGGCAGGAGCCATATGGTTGTCTTTAAATTCTGTTAAGACCCGCGTGTCTATTCAAAGTAGTTGTAATAGTTGAAGCTGGTGGACGACAACCACGGAACGACGCCATTGACCTTGACGCAATGCCGGTGATGATGGAGATCATGTTCGTGCTTGAAGATGGAGATCGGAAGCACAAGAAGAAAGGCCATATCATATCACATATTATGAATTGCATGTGATGTTAATCCTTTATGCATCTTGTATTGCTTAGATAACAACAGTAGCATTATAAGATGATACCTCAAGCACACAAATTTCAAGTTATTAAAGTGTTCATCCTTAGTAAGCACCATTGCTAAAGCTTGTTGTTTTGAAGCACCACGTGATGATCGGGTGTGTTAGATTCTGCAAGTGTATACAACATGAGCAAGCCAGATTTGCTCATGCGGAAGCTAAGGTTTGATCTTGACGAGCTTAGCATGTATAGACATGGTCTCGGAACACGGATCACCGAAAGGTAAAGCATGAATCATATAGTAGATATGATGAACATGTTGATTGTTCGCCATTCAAGCTACATCAACTCTCGTGATGATCGGTTTTGATGTGGTGGATTTGGTTCGTGTGATCACTAAAACAATGTGAGGGATATTGTTTTGAGTGGGAGTTCACCTAGATTAATTTAACTATTAATTAGAACTCAATTTGTCATAAACTTAGTCTAAACTATTGCAAATATGTTGTAGATCAATGGCGGCCCCTACCATCAATTTTAATGCGTTCCTAGAGAAAGAAAAGTTGAAAAACAATGGAAACAACTTTGCGGATTGGTTTCGCGATTTGAGGATTGTCCTCAATGCTGGTAATTTGACCTATGTGCTGGATGCACCGCTGGGTGACCCGCCTGCAGCTACTGCTACCGATGAAGTAAAGAATGTTTACCTCACTTGGAAGAATAAGTACTCCACAGTTCAGTGTGCTATCTTGTATGGTTTGGAATCAGAGCTTCAGAAAAGGTTTGAGAACCATGACCCACATGATATTGTCCGTGAACTCAAAATGATATTTGAGGCTCACGCGGCAGTTGAGAGTTATTGAAATCTACAGAAGTGGAGATCAAGAAAGAGCACCAAGTGTTGTTGGTCAATAAGACCACCAAATTCAAGAAAGGCAAGTCTAAGCAAAAGGGAAACTTCAAGAAGGGCGGTAAGAAAGTTGCCGCACCGGCGAAGAAGGCCAAGGCTGGACCTAAGCCTGATACTGAGTGCTTTTACTGCAAGGGAGAAGGTCACTGGAAGTGGAATTGCGCAAAGTACTTGGCGGATTTGAAGAACGGTAACATCAAGAAGAAAGGTATATCCGATATACATGTTATTGATGTGTATCTCACTAGTACTCGTAGTAGTGCCTGGGTATTTGATATTGGTTCGGTTGCTCATATTTGTAACTCGAAACAGGTGCTGCAGAATAAACGGAAGCTAGCGAAGAACGAGGTGACGATGCGTGTTGGAAATGGATCAAAGGTTTATGTGATCGCGGTCGGCACGCTACCTCTTCATATACCATTGGGATTAGTTTTATACTTAAATAATTGTTATTTGGTGCCTGCGTTGAGCATGAACATTATATCGAGATCTTGTTTATTGTGAGATGGTTACTTGTTTAAGTCCGAGAATAATGGTTGTTCGATTTATATGAGTAATATGTTTTATGCACATGCACCTTTGGTAGATGGTCTATTCTTATTGAATCTCGATTGTAGTAATACACACATAAATAACATTGAGGCTAAACGTTTGAAATTGAGCGATAACTTGACCTATATGTGGCACTGTCGTCTTGGTCATATTGGAGTGAAGCATATGAAGAAACTCCATTCCGATGGACTTCTTGAATCACTTGATTTCGAATCACTTGAAAGATGCGAAGCATGTCTGATGGGTAAAATGACTAAGACTCTATTTTCTGGTATGATGGAGCAAGCTACAGACTTATTGGAAATCATACATACCGATGTGTGTGGACCAATGAGTGTAGCATCGCGCGGTGGTTATAGTTATGTTCTTACCTTCACGGATGACTTGAGTAGATATGGGTATATCTATTTCATGAAACATAAGTCCAAAACTTTCGAGAAGTTTAAGGAATTTCAAAGTGAGGTAGAGAATCAACGTAACAAGAAGATTAAATTTCTACGTTCTGATCGTGGAGGTGAATATCTAAGTTACGAGTTTGGCGAGCATTTGAAGAAATACGGAATACTTTCACAATTGACACCGCTGGGAACACCATAGCGTAATGGTGTGTCCGAACATCGTAATCGAACTCTCTTAGATATGGTTCGTTCTATGATGTCACTTACAGATTTACCGCTATCGTTTTGGGGTTATGCATTAGAAACAACCGCATTCACTTTAAATAGGGCACCATCTAAATCCGTTGAAACGACACCGTATGAATTATGGTTTGGGAAGAAACCTGAATTGTCGTTCCTTAAAGTTTGGGGTTGCGAAGCCTATGTAAAGAAGTTACAGACGAACAAGCTTGAACCCAAAGCGGAAAAATGCGTCTTCATAGGATACCCAAAGGAAACTATTGGGTATACCGTCTATCATAGATCCGAGGGCAAAATCTTTGTTGCCAAGAATGGATCCTTTCTAGAGAAGGAATTTCTCTCGAAAGAAGTGACTGGAAGGAAAGTAGAACTCGACGAGGTTGTTGAACCTTCTCTTGAACTTGCGAGTAGTGCAGCACCGAAAGTAGTTCCTGTGACGCCTACACCAATAAGAGAGGAAGCTAATGATGATGATCATGAAACTTCGGTTGAAGTTGCTACAGAGCCTCGCAGGTCAACGAGAACTCGTACCACTCCTGATTGGTATGATCCCGTTATGAGTGTCATGTTGGTGGACAACACCGATGACCCTGCGACATATGAGGAAGCGATGATGAGCCCAGATTCCAATAAATGGCAAGAAGCCATGAAATCTGAGATTGGATCCATGTACGAAAACCAAGTATGGACTTTGGTGGACTTACCGGATGGCCGGAAGGCTGTCGAGAACAAATGGATTTTCAAGAAGAAAACAGATGCTGATGGTAATGTTACTGCCTATAAAGCCTGACTTGTCGCAAAAGGGTTTCGACAAATTCAAGGAGTTGACTACGATGAGACTTTCTCACCAGTAGCGAAGCTAAAGTCTGTGAGGATTATGTTAGCAATCGCTGCATATTACGATTATGAGATATGGCAGATGGATGTCAAAACGGCGTTCCTCAATGGAGACATTGATGAAGAGTTGTATATGATGCAACCCAAAGGTTTTGTCGATCCTAAAGATGCTAACAAGGTGTGCAAACTTCAAAGGTCCATATATGGATTGAATCAAGCATCCCGAAGTTGGAATCAACGTTTTGATAAGGTAATCAAAAGCTTTGGTTTTATACAAACTTATGGAGAAGCTTGTATTTACAATAAAGTGAGTGGGAGCTCTGTAGCATTCTTAATACTATATGTAGATGACATATTGTTGATTGGGAATGATGTAGACCTTCTTAATAGTGTATTTGAATGATAGTTTTTCAATGAAAGATCTTGGCGAAGTAGCTTACATATTAGGCATAAAGATTTATAGAGATAGATCGAGACGCCAAATATCATTGTCACGGAGTACATATTTGGACAAAGTTCTAAAGAGGTTTGGAATGGAAGATAGCAAGAAAGGGTTCTTGCCCATGTTGCCCAATACGACCTTGATTAAAACTCAAAGTCCAGCAACGACAGAAGATACAGAAAGGATGAGTAAGACTTCCTATGCCTCAGCCATAAGATCTCTAATGTATGCCATGCTATGTACTAGACCCGACATTGCATATGCTGTTAGTTTAACTAGCAGATATCAAAGTGATCCAGGAGTGGATCATTGGACAGCGGTCAAAAACATCCTTAAGTACTTGAGAAGAACTAAGGATATGGTTCTTTCTTATGGAGGTGATGAACAACTCGTTGTTAATGGTTACACCGATGCTAGTTGGAACACCGATCCAGACGATTCTAAATCTCAATCTGGATACGTATTTACTTTGAATGGTGCAACAGTTAGCTGGAGGAGTGCAAAGCAAAGCGTTGTGGCAAGATCTTCAACTGAATCAGAATACATAGCTGCTTCGGAGGCTTCACAAGAAGTGATATGGATGAAGGATTTCATTACAAAGCTCGGTGTGGTTCCAAGTGCGCTGGACCCAATGTCTATCTACTGTGATAACATGGGCTCCATAGCCAATGTGCAAGAACCAAGGTCACACAAGAAGCTGAAGCACATCAAGCTACGTTTTCATGCTATTCGAGAACATGTCCAAGATGGTGACATAAATATTTGCAAAGTACACACATATCTGAATGTGGCGGATTCGCTGACTAAACCTCTCCCGAGGGCAAAACATGACCAACACCAAACTGCCATGGGTGTTAGGTATATTACCATGTAATCTAGATTAGTTGACTCTAGTGCAAGTGGGAGACTGTTGGAGATATGCCCTAGAGGCAATAATAAATGTAGTTATTATTATATCTTTGTGTTTAGGATAAATGTTTACATTCATGCTATAACAGTATTAACCAGGAAACATTAATACTTGTGTGATTTGTAAACTAAATTAGAGTCCCTAGTAAAGCCTCTTCATAATACTAGCTTGTTGGTTAATAGATGATTGTGGTTTCCCTATCATGAACATTGAGATGTTATTAACAACAAGATCATATCATTAGGAGAATGTATGATGGACATACTCCTATAGATAAGCGTAGCATAAAGATCAAGTCATTTTAATAGTTAAATTGCTATAAGCTTTCTGATACATAGTAACCTAATTCCTTAGACCATGAGATCATGCTTATCACCATCACCGGAAGGATGCTTTGATGACATCAAACACCACACCGTAACTGGGTGGCTATAAAGGTGTCATTGGGTGTTCGGAAAGTATGGGTTGAGACACATGGATCAAGAGTGGGATTTGTCCATCCATATGACGGATAGATATACTCTGGGCCCTCTCGGTGGAATGTCATCCAATTAGCTTGCAAGCATGTGACTGGCTCACAAGGGATCACATATCACGGGAACGAGAAAAGAGTACTTATCGGTAACGAGGTTGAACTAGGTATGCAGAGATACCGACGATCAAAACCTCGGATAAGTAAACTATCGTGAGATAAAGGGAAATTGGTATCGTATGTAAGTGGTTCATTCGATCGCAAAGTAATCATAGAAATATGTGGGAGCCATATGAATTTCCAGATTCCTCTATTGGTTATTGTTCGGAGAAGTGTCTCGATCATGTCCGCATAATTCACGAACCATAGGCAGACACACTTAAGGATTCGATGTTGTTGAGTAGTTATGGAATGATGAGTAAGAGACTGAATGTTGTTCGGAGTCTCGGATGGGATCCGGGATATCACGAGGAGATCCGGAATGGTCCGGAGAATAAGATTCATATAAGGAAAGTCCTGTTTCGGAGTTGGGGAATGATTCCGGTGTTTTCACCGGGAATGTTCTAAAAGGGTCCGGAAGGTCCGGCACTTCGGAGGGGAAGGGTACATGAATGTGTCATGACAATATGGAATGGTTGCATCATGTACTAGGTAACATGGCTGGGCAAAATAAAGGGAGAAATCAAATCCTAGTTTAAAAGTCAAACGCTAATTTGAAAAAGTCAAACGGCAAGTTTGCTTGGTGGAGGGAGAGTAGGAAACCTACTTGGGGAGGAAGTCCTCCTCCCTCCACCCGCCGGCCAAGGAGGCCGACTTGGGTAAGGACTCCCTCCTCCCAAGCCGCGCCCTCCCACCTATAAAAGGAGGGGCAAGGCTGCCCCTCTCCCTCACACCCAACACACCGCAAACCCTAACCCTAAGCCGCCGGCGCCACCCCCCTGCTGCCGCCGCCTAGGGCACCACCAACTCGCCGAGTTGGGTTGATCCCAAACCCTAGCCGCCGGCTACACTCTCCCCTTGGTGCCTTCTAAACCCTAGATCACCAAGTCCTCTCTCATAGTCCACCATACTCGCTCCGGCTTAAGGCGAAGCCCTGCGAGATCTCCCCTCTACTTCCGGTACCACGCTGTCGTGCTGCCGGAATCGCGAGAAGAGTGCTACAACCTCCGCTGCCTGCTAGAACAAGGGAGAGGAAGGTCTTCATCGAGTACCGAACGTGTGACCGACTGCGGAAGCGCTGCCGGAACGCACCGCAGGAAGGATCGTCTACGCGATCTTGAGATCGGCAAGAGTACGACTACATCACCCACGAGAATCTGCTCTCGTTAACCACTTTGCAATCTTCGAGGGTGAGTTCCTCTATCGACTGGTTGCTACAATCTAGTAGATAGATCTTGGCTTGTTTGTTTGCATGCGGTAGAATTTTTTTGTTTTCCATGCTACGAACCCCTACAGCGGCTGCATCACATCTCCCGGAGCTTGGTCCACTTCGCGATCATGCGGCGAGGCATGGCTGCTGGTGGTTGGCGCTTTTTTGGCTTCTGATTTTCTCTTGCTTTGGGCTTGTTGTCTCTGCCGCGCCGGCAACCGTCTTTTATAGACCACGGCGAAGGCAGGAAATGGCCGGGAAGGCGCGAGAAGTTTTCTGGCCGCGGGAAGTGAAGCACGCTCGGGAAACGATGGCGGGAAACGCCGGCCGCGCGGGAAGCCGTCGACGCTGATAGCCGACGTCGCATCGCCATTAACGTCCCATCGCGAGGGTGTCAAGCGGTGACAGCGGGAGAGAGATGGATAGATGGGTCGGGCCGCTGGGCTCGGCTGGCCGTACATGCCAGACCATGACCCAAAATCGACCGTGGCCCCGGAAGCTTTTGGGTAGCAGTAGCAGTCTCCCTCCTATTTTGTTTAAACAACTTTTTTGTAACTGACATGGCTAATCTAAATAAAAGCTACCGTTAAGTACTAATGTTTTACTTACATATGGGCACCGAGTGGCGGACTGGCAGGACACCCGCGATGTTCGCGCGCGTCCGGGTCGACGCAACCGTTGCCAAGATTTTGTGTATGGTTTAGGGTCGAGTCAGACGCATTCGTCCGGATGGGTTGTACCGCTGGGATGCCGTGCACGCCAGCGCCTCCGCGCCGACAAGTTCGAACGCGCTCGAACGGATTAGATCGGTCCGGTGGAGACGTCCTAAGCATGTGAAAAGCGGTGTGGGCAATTTGAACGGTTTAGGCTAGTTTGGTACTAGTTTCAAAGTTTAGATTGAATTTATGAATAAGATTGAATTAGGGAATTTTTGGCCGGTTTGGCCGGTTTGAGTAGTTTTATTTTTTGCACAGGCTTACTGATGGGAGAAAAATCAAGCCCTAACAAAAAAAATCTGGAAATGAGAAAAAAAGGAAGACACGCGTGCACAAGTGACCGGAATTCCATACTTTTTTTTTTTCAGGAAAGTTGCCGGAGGCCCCAAATTTCATCACCTCGGAAACGCAGTACATCTTTGATAACAAAATTCTGCGAATTGAAATACAGTAGTGCAAAGTCGGAATTGCAGGACATGAAGGATATGAGTGAGCCGAACAAATTACTAAGAAAAAGTATAACTCAATCAGCTAGGCTCTCACATAGGGATTGTGTCCTGATTCCTGAACCGTCACCAGAATCTTCCTAGCTCGCTGAAACATCACTGTTAGTCTGTTACTGGTTTGAACCGTCAATTCGCGTCAAATGGGCTGGTCCTGTGTTATTAGGATGCTACTCTGCAGATCGAGTTGGACGTTTTCTATTTAACAGGGCCAAGAATACCTAAGACGGCCCGATAGTACTTTGAGGCCCGCTTCCGTTCTCTCTCTCCCGACTAGGTTTGCTGCTCGATCCGGCCTGGTCAACTCTTCTCAAAATAAAATGAGTTAAATCCATGATTAGTCATTGAACTTGCTTAGCAAAGTTAATACGGTCATTGTACAACATGAATACAAGTTTACGGTCACTGAAGACGTATCGAAGGGTCATTGGCGGTCACCCTTGCGCCGTAGAGATGTATTTGCTGACGTGGCGAGAGGGGAGACCCTACTGTCAGTTAACTTAAAGGATATGTAGCAATATTAAGCTAGAGGGGGGCTTTTTTGCAAACAATGCATTACTTCGCCTTCCTATCTCACGCAATCCCTTGGCGAGCCCGCACCACCGCCTGCTGCCGCCTCGGCCGAAGCCGGCCGTCTCCGGTGCTGCTGCACTCCGGCGAGGCTCCTATGCTAGGAGCTCAACGTGCTGGCCGAGATCAAGCGCCCCAAGGCCTCTGCCGTGTGGATTTCGCGCCGGCGAGGCCGGGGTCCGGGTGGCACGACAAAAATAAGAAGGGCAGGGGATGGTCTCCGCCATGGCGCATCTCGAGGAGGTGGTCGTTGCCGCATAGATCCCCTCCATTGGCGAGCCCCGACCTGCACACAGACGACGAGGGACGCGAGCATGTCTGCGCCTTGCAGGCATGGTGTCGAGCACTTGCAGAAGCTGCTGCGCCGCCCATCCTCCCTGCAATCCGCCATGTATGGTACATAGTTGATGTTTTGGATTTGGGTTCTAACTCATATATAATCCGTCCTGTGCAGAATTAATAGGAAATTTATCATTGATCTGTGCAACAGTTCTGAATATGAGGAACAACAGGTGCAACGTTAACTGTATTGCATTGTTTGACTGAAGAAAATTTCAGGCTATCAGCTGCAACGAAGGGCATAAGAGCTTCGTCAGACCAAGCAGTCTGAGATGGGCAGAGGAGCAACTCGAGGTGGGCGGAGAGCGCTGTCTCGGCCGTTTTCTCCGGCTCCGTTGCGGTCAGGGGTGGTCGGAGGAAGCCACGTGGGTGAACTTCAGGGCCATCGTGGCCGGAGGTGGGCGGAGGGAGCCGGCGTGGGTGATCTACAGGGATCCTTCGTGGCCGAAGGTGGGCGCAACGGCGGCGGCCGGATCTGCAAGCTCCGCCCAAAGTGCTCGTGCGCTTGTTGACCCGTGCTGGCCTCCTTTTGCTGTGAACTGTTGGTGTCTGTTCGATTTGGTTGGACGCCAGATGTAAGGGATGTTTTTGCAAATGAGACACAAGTAGAGGCTGACAATGGGTCCCAGATTGCCATGTCATCAGTTACGTCTCTACGATATCCGCGGTGACCACGAGTGACGCTTCGACGCGTCTTCAGTGACTGTAAACTCGTATTTCTGTTATATAATGACCGTATTGACTTTGCTAAACAAGTTTAGTGACTATCCATGGATTTAACTCAAATAAAAAACAAATCAGTCGAGTACTACTACTCCTACAAGAGATGGAAACCTAGTGCTAAAAAAAACAAGAGATGGAAACCTGGATCAACTGAACCTCGCCGGCCGATTCGGCCCTCGCCAGTTGATTCAGTAGGGACGTGAACGGTCTTTGCACAAAGACCGAAGTTTCGTAGACCAAACTGGTCCAGCCGGCAAGCAGTAAGGCATCCGTTGCTCATTTTTGCCTTTAATGGATTTTGAGGTGCGCCACTCGCCAGCGACAGATTGTGGAGGTATGTTATTGTCTCTCTGCCCACACCTACTTAAGTTTGTGTGACTATATATTGGTCATCTCTTGTTAGATTTTCGGGCTTGATATATAGTCCGTGTTACTCACAGTGATTTTATTTTGTTATGCTTTTCTAATTTTGTTCTCAATTTCCAGGTGCTATCAGTGGAAGTGTTCATCCTAATGATGCAAGATTTCTTCGACAAATTATAAGGATGATTCTCATATATTGGATGGTGACCTCACAGTTCGCATTAGAGATGGAACTTTTAAACCTTTAGGGTACCCTCTAGTTTACCCTAGTTCAAACAAATGAACTAGTTTTCTCAAAAGTGGTGTTTTGTCAAAACTTAGTTTATTTTTTGTACTAAGTAGGGTAAAGGGTACCCTAATGGGTACCCACTACCATCCTTAGTTCGCAGCCTCTATGAGTTCATTCTTTCCGCTTATGAAATCTATGAGTTCATTCTTTCCATTTATGAAATTTTGCAGCCGTTCAACAGAATTTGTTGTATCCGAGCGATTCACCGCCAGTTTGTGGGTCAGCTCGTGGACTTAATTTAGCCCATAGTTTCACAGAATTTGTTGATTCATGCGTACCAAGTGATTCATTATCTTCCACTCCTGTGTATATTTGCATGTATGGTGAATGTCACTTCTTTTTTCTAAAGATGAAAGACCGCACATTGTTTTTGCTCCTACAATGGCATACAATTTGGGTTCCACTTATTGATGATGTGATGGAAGGAGGGATTAACATCTGAATGTTGGTATGCTGACACTATTCTTGCAGGTGTGTGCTTGAATCAGATAGAATGCATGTTTCTCAAGAGATGCAAATTCCACTTGATACAGTATGGCAATAGCAACCTTTGTTTCTGGTAAATACCTTCATTTATTGGTCAAGTTTGAGTTGCTTCTATCTAAGACACGGGACTCAATCTTGACTTCTAGAGTACATGGCGATATAAAGAAATACTTTAGCTTCATTGGCGCATCCCTTGTATTATATTTCAGATCTTGACTTCTGTAGTTTGTTATAGCTTATGTTCTGATCTGATTGCACTAGAACTACCTCTGCTTGCTAATATGATTTGTTTTCACGTTCCATGTTAATTTGCAGGTTGATCTATTTTTTTTTTCCAGGTGAACTAACAATGAGATCCATAAATGAGGATTGAGCTTCGAGGGAGCACGCCTCGGATAGCTCAATGCATATTTTGGAAATTTAATTAAACGCCAATGTTTTGTCTGATCTTCGTAAGCATCTCCTTCAGGTTTTATCACTATCACTTCAAATGATTTTCTATTTCAGTTAAGGCTATTTAGCCTTCTATTATTGACCATTTCTTTAGCATTTCACGAGCATGTGCGGTGGCTGTGGGGGAGACCGAGCGCGGTACAGTGGTTGTTGGCATTGCAGGCATCGCTTCTTGTCCTTTCTCGCGTGACTCGGTGTCGTGCGGCGGTGTGCGTGTCGCTTTAGATGTCATTGGTCTTTTTCATGTAGATTGCTTCGAGAGGCTACATAAAACCCGTCCCCTGTCGAGCCGAGCTCAACGGCGAGGATGCGAGCTAGGAGAGGGTTGCAGCTGTGGGAAGGAGCAAGGCTGACCAATGTCCCGTGGTCCCCATTATATAGGAAACGTGGTAGGGTTGCGTATGTTGGGACTTAGTAGCCAACCTGTTATGCACATCGGGCGTGGTATTTACGGATCGATGATGTGCATGGGGTGTTTTGTGTTTGTCGGAGGCCACCAAGTCGGCTGTTCCGGTGACATCGTGGATGAGATAGCGAGACTATCGCGGGAGAATGTACATGTGGCGGCGAGATGGGAAGGTGAGATCTTTCTAGCTTATCAGTTCTTATCTGGCCTCGGCGGAATGCCTCTTTGTGCAGGGTCTATTGTGTTGGCCAGCCCTCAACAATATGAATCGGTGTAATTTTGGTTTCATTGTAGTGTGTATGTTTTATTGTACAGCCCATCCTCTCGGCACGGTGCCAAGGGCACGGCGTGCGTCGCGCAGCCCATGCTAGTAATAAGTAAAAGTATTGGAACCGTAATTTTAAGTGCAGTAATTGTTTTTGTATTTTTGGAATAAATAAGTGCGAAAATTGCAAATGCAAATAAAGCAAAGTAAACTCTTCTTCTTTTAATAAAAATTGGATCAGGATTCATGGGTTGACTGACCTCTTTCCCATAAACATGGTGGAACAAATATAGCACTTCTAGGGAAGATAAACATATTGCAATTTCTCATTTTTGTGTTCGATTCATATCCATATGGACATCACATTCTAATGTAGAAATAATGCAAGACATATCTCTAATGCACCTAAGTGTGGGTACAGCCAAACACACCTAGAATTAAGTGACTGCACTTCTAACGATGACACAAAGTATTGCTTTAAGTGGTGAGTGGTGACCCAATGTTGCATCACCCATGTGCTACCTCAAACAAATGAGGCCATATTTTCTGCCACTAGACAAATAAAGCACACAATGTCCCATTTCTCCAAGTGAGGTAATCATAGAAAGGTAAAAACAAAGGAAGTCCCAGATTTTCTGCCACTATCTAGTTGCTACTAGAAGTTCACTCCATCCAACACACACACCCTTGAATCCTAGCATACTAGTGTGATCAGAACATGTACATATGAACGGAGTACTAATATGCACATTCAAATACATCAAACACAAAATGAAATTGCGTCTCATAACTCATCTCATTGTCAAAAGATCTACCATAAAAAATACATAGATGACCATAATTATGTAGAGCAAATCATATGGTTCTAAATATGATAGCACCAGAGAGTTTATTCAGAATACTACCATAAACCCGTAGTCTAGAGGTTGGGATACTCACTTCTCATCATGACGATGGCGGTGAAATGTTGGAGAGGTCAGAGGTGCAACTTGAGATGGCTTCGTTGGTGTTTCCCCTCCACTACTCGACGACAGTGGAGTTTTTGTCTACGGAGTTTGTGAAGGTTGCTGAAAGTAAAAAAAAAAACATAAAAATAAGGATTTTTTGCTTCGTAGACTTAAATACTAAATAAAATGAATTTCTAGGAAATTTCATAGAACGTTAAAATTTATGGTAAAAAACTCTTAACATGATACAAATATATAAAATATTATTATAATAAACTACAAAGTTCATATTTGTTTCAGACGTATCAACAATGAAAAATTGTGATGTGTAGTGCTGTCGCTATACGAAGATAAGAGTGATGATCCTTGATTATAGATGTTCTAGCTTAGGACAAACTCAATGTTTCAGGAAAATTAATGGAGGCTCATGGAGGGGACAAGATGGCATAACTACAAAGGAGACCAGGGCAAAGAAAGAGGGTTTTTAGATACGTTCCGCCATGAACGACGAGTAGCAAATGAGGAGATACATTGGTTAGCGCAATCAGTTATTTGGGTTTTCATGTAAACATTAGTTCCGTTTTTGCTAAAGAAAAGGCTAGGTGTTAATTGAAATAGATGGCTTTTCTCAATACTCCCTCTGTGTTAAAACATAAGACGTCTAAGATTAGTTAAAAATAACTTCGACAGCATTTAGAGAAAATATCTATATCTATAATATTGAATGGACATATTAAGAGTATTTTTTTATAAAGACGATATATTAATATTATAAAGATATCAATTACACTCAGTCTCTGAAACAACATTATCCTAGCGACCTTACGGATGCACACACTCCAAAAAAAATAAGAATTACATATATTCATGGTGAATCTACTGATATTCGGTTCAGTATCATAGATATTGGCTTCAAACTTACAAAACTTACAGAACGCAGGGGGTACAATGCAATAGGAGAGCTGGGCTTCGGACTACACTACACGCTCATCATACATCCCAATCCGTCGCTTCATTTTGGCTGTGTGCCTTTACTTAAAGAAAAAAGATGTTCAAGTGGAGTTCCGTGCAACAATCAAGTGTCCATTGTCAAGATTGTTGAACTGATCTGCTCCTATGATTTTCATAGGTTAGAAAGATCTTCGTAGCCGGCAAGACCAAGACCAGATAGTACTAGTAGTGATGGATACGGAACGCAAACCTGTTCATCGACCGACGCACCTAGCTAGCTGACAAACATACTCGAAGCAGCGGTTGCCGTTTAGGTACGTACGTAGACGGCAGCTTCTCCTGCCTAGGAAGCAGAAAAATGACATAAAATGCCAAACAAATGCATGTCCTGTTCCTTGCGTTGATTCACCGGGCCATACATATCCACGACTCACCTTTCACAGATCCCTGGCGCCCTACTTTTCATCACCCACACCGCCGGCCGTATGCAATTTGTTCTCCACTTGCTTCTCCTCCTAACTGAACCAATACAATAGCAAATCATTGGAAGAGATCATTGAAACACAGCTTGAACAATAAATGCTTCAGTTACACATTAAATACATGATGATATGGAAAGACCAAGAGGTATATACTCCCTCCGTTTAGAAATATAAGATGTTTTAGTTTGTGAAGGAGATGTATCTAGACATCTTTTAGTGTATAGGTTCAAATGAATCTAGACACTAAAAGGTATCTAGATACATCTCATTCACAAACCTAAAACATGAACCTAGACACTAAAAGGTATCTAGATACATCTCATTCACAAACCTAAAACATCTTATATTTCCAAACGGAGGGAGTATATTTTTAGTCCCACATCTTGCACCGCTGGAGAGTTTTAGTCCCACATCTTGCAAAGTGAGCAAAACTAGTCCCATAACTTGCATCCCAGGAGCATTTTAGTCCAATTTAGTCAGATTTCAGCAAATTTAATCGAATCCATCCACTTGTAGGGCAGAACCCATTCTAAAGATTTTTACAAAATGACCCCTGTATATGTGGGACCACTCGTCAGTGATCAAATAATAAAATCTAATAATGGCAACAGTGGGGGTCGAACTCAGGACCGTGCCAATAAATTAAGCTTGCCACAGTACAATACACCCGCAGGTTTGTTAAATAAGAGAACACCCGTTTATTATACATTAATTTCAGGCTCACGTGTCCTAACTCACCACACGCGTGAGTGTATACACCTGCGCTATATATAAACCTTTGTTTTGAACATCCAAAAATATGTGTTCTAAAGTTGTAAAAATTCTAAAAAATCCAAATTTTCAATCTGAAATAATTTGTGTTCTAGGCTACATAGAAAAGATAAAATTAGAGATCTGGGTTTGTTCCTTCATATCTTGTTAGAATAGTCTTTTTTTGTGTAGACCCAGTGTAATCAATCTGGTTTAAAATTTTGCACACCGAAAGATTATATCATTTCCCACCTGTATGTATTTTTTAAAGGTGTTTTATACTTTAAATTGCATTATTCAAATATTCAAAACAAATGGCTCCATCTAGCGCGAGTTTCAAAATAAAGGCCTCCACGCACGAGATTACTTTGACCACGGACATGAGCATTTGAATGTGTATGCGCGCGTTTGTATTTTGTAAAAAGAATTGCGCCTTATTAGGTTATAATCATTACATTCAACGTAGTGGCTTGAGCAAGCGGTTAGTGATGCTAAGGTCATGAGTTCAATTCCTTCCTCCCTTGCTACAGTTTTAACTATTTTGTATGCCTGCTGCCTGCCAGTTGGTTAGCACCAAGGACACAAGTGCCACAAAAAAATACACATGGTCATTTAAAAAAATTATAACGCCATAGTTGGACGAATTTGGTCAAACTTACTGAAATCAGACTAAATTGGACTAAAATGCTCCTCGGATGCAAGTTGTGGGACTAGTTTTTCTCACTTTGCAAGATGTGGGACTAAAACGCTCCAGCGGTGCAAGATGTGGGACTATAAGTGTATATACCTCAAAGACCAAAGTTAAACTTTTGAAGCTTTAACTATAGGTACCCTTTTTCAATAGTAACTACTAGATTTGTTAATGAAAAATATTACTCCCTTCTTCGTTCGGAAATAACTAACTTGTCTTTGAAAAGATTTGCATATACCTAGACGTGTTTCAGTGTTTAGATACATGTGAATCTAGACAAATCCAAGTCAGTTATTTCTGGATAGAGGGAGTATTAGTTTTGTCACATAAATCTCATAACTAATTATTTTTTTGACTAAGGTTGGTTCTATTAGCTATGTCTAATTTTGGTATCTGAAATTTCTTCTAAAATATCGAAACCATCTAAGTTTCATCGTCGGTCCAAATAAAATTGGTTTCGATGTTGAGTGTTCCATGTTGTTTCATAGAGATTACAACAAATTGGAAAGAAAAACTTGAACAATAAGAAACTGGAAAAACCTAAAATACCAAACTATCGTGGAAACGCTAGTGATCCTTTATGAGTTTTAAAATCGCTAACATACACGGATCTTCTAAAAATAATTGGAAGTTGATTACATATATCCGTTTCCACATTATTGTTTTAGTTTTATATTATTATAAAATTATGTGGTAATATTGCTTCATTTGTTCAAACCTCTGAAATTTGTTACTACTAGATCTTAATATATCTTTCGGTCAATCTCCATGTTGAACATCCTATTTCTAAATTTATAGTTTAGTACAAAAAATGGTTTTATGTTTTTCATATGTATGAATTTATAATTTTTCTTTCACTTCATTTGTAGCATTATTTCTTGACTTATCATTTGTTATTGTTTCTTTCACTTATCATTTGTAGGAAACATGAGAATTTATGATTTTTCTTTCACTTCATTTGTTATTGTTTCTTGACTTATCATTTATCTCACTCGTCAGCCATGTGCGAGAAGCTGCCATCACGATACCATTATAGCTCTGTTCAAAAAAAAAAAACGATACCATTATAGCATTATCTGTTTGGACTTGGGACCAAATCCAAGTATGGTTTTTACACTC
Organism: Avena sativa; assembly: GCA_916181665.1. NCBI lineage: Eukaryota > Viridiplantae > Streptophyta > Magnoliopsida > Poales > Poaceae > Avena > Avena sativa. The sequence continues at coordinate 297,547,701 of OV702296.1, forward strand.
GAGGGCTGGAGTACAGTTCACACAGAGCCGAGGGATCAAACTTAATCGAACTTTAGTTGGCGGGGAAAACAAAGTGAAGCGCGGAAAAAACAACGTTTTTCATATAGAAATTGTATCTCTTTGGAGATTGGAGTCACATAGAAATGGCGCCGTTGTATTGTATGCTGTCGCGATCGCGAGCTAGCAGCTCTCATCATCGGTCGTTCAAGCGTACGTATGCACTTGCGGTGCCGATCAGACTCTCTGAAAACAGACCGAGTAGCTTACGTGATCAGTGACCGCATGTCTTGTAGCTTTGCACAATGCCTATCGATAAAATCAAGGTGTCTCTCGATTGTTTGGTCAATTTAGAGAACCTTTTTCGTCGATCGCACTTCGATAAGTACATGTCGTGTGTATGTACCGGAGGCTCGCCGGCTTACAACTGGACCTGGTCTCCACTATAGAGCGCGGTACAATATAGTTGCCTCCACGCACTAGCTAGCCCAGCTGATTAGTTTGTTTCGAGATGGACATGGCCAAGCTGTTGCCGCTGCTCCTCGTAGTCGTAGTGACAGCCAGCTATGGCTGCGCGGCGGAGGCGACTGCGGCGGCAAGGGGGAGAAATACCATCACGCACGTCAAGGGGTTCGATGGCCCTCTTCCCTTCTCCATGGAGACGGGCTACGTGGAGGTAGACGAGACGCACGGCGCGGAGCTCTTCTACTACTTCATCCAGTCGGAGCGCAGCCCGCAGGAAGACCCTCTCATCCTCTGGATCACCGGCGGCCCTGGCTGCTCCGCGCTCTCCGGCCTCCTCTTCGAGATCGGGCCACTCAAGTTCGACGTCGCCGGGTACACGGAGGGTTTCCCGCGCCTCGTCTACTTCGAGGACTCGTGGACCAGGGTGAGCAACGTCATATTCCTGGACGCACCCGTGGGGACGGGCTTCTCCTACGCGCGGGAGGAGCAGGGGCTCAACGTCAGCCTCACCGGCACCGGGACGCAGCTCCGGGTGTTCCTGCAGAAGTGGATGGCCGAGCACCCCGAGTTCGCCTCCAACCCTCTCTACATCGGCGGCGACTCCTACTCGGGATACACCGTCCCGGTCACCGCGCTGGACATCGCCGACCATCCCGAGGCGGGCCTGAACCTCAAGGGGTACCTGGTGGGCAACGCTGGGACGGACGACAAGTACGACACCAGCGGCAAGGTTCCCTTCATGCACGGCATGGGGCTCATCTCCGACGAGCTCTACGAGGCGGCGCAGGTCAGCTGCAGCGGGGACTTCGTCACGACGCCGAGGAACGCGCAGTGCGCCAACGCGCTGCAGGACATCAACCAGGCCACCTGGGCCGTCAACCCAGTGCACATCCTGGAGCCCATGTGCGGGCTCGCGCTGCGGCCCCCGACGACTCCATCAACAACCGACGTCTTCCTCGCGAGAAGATCGGCGAGGATGCTGGTGCAGGAGCAGGACATGCTGCGCCTCCCCGTCGAGTGCCGGGACAACGGGTACAGGCTGTCGTACGCCTGGGCGGACGACGCGGAGGTGAGGGAGACGCTGGGCATCAAGGAGGGATCCATCGGCGCGTGGAGCCGGTGCACCACGCTGATCCACTTCCGCCACGATCTGCGCAGCACAATACCTTACCACCGCAACCTGACCCAGCGAGGGTACCGGGGCCTGGTGTACAACGGCGACCACGACATGGACATGACCTTCGTGGGCACGCAGGCGTGGATCAGGACGCTGGGCTACCCCGTGGTGGAGGCATGGAGGCCGTGGTACGCCAACCGCCATGTCGCGGGGTTCACGACAGAGTACGCCTACAACCTCACCTTCGCCACCGTCAACGGCGGTGGCCACACCGCGCCCGAGTACCGTCCCAAGGAGTGCCTTGCTATGCTCGACAGATGGACCTCAACCGTCGGCAAGCTCTGAGCCTCTGGCGGACTAATTACTCCATTACCATCGATCGATCTCGATGTCTGATAGTAGTAAATTCACCACTATACTGCTAGTCCGTAGACTATAGTGTATAATCCGACGACGACGACGACGGTTCACACCATTCATACAGTATAATAATTTGAGGAGGAAGAATTCCCGCGCAAAAGTCAAAATGGCTAAACAAAAGTACATAACCGAACTAGCTATTCCAGTTAGACATGTAGTACGATCGCAGATGAAGGTACATGAAGCAAAATTGATTCGTAGTTCCTCCGAGACATCGGTCACAAATGAACTCATAATAAAAATACTGTACTAAATAGGGAAAATAGGGTGACGTACTAAGTAAGTTCGCTACGAGCAACTCTAATAGATGCCCCATTATAGATTAGCTCAAACAAATTATAGATTAGAATAGGGCACGAAAACGGCTGCAGCTTTTCTAGATGATGTTTTTTGCAGCGCAGCCGCCGCAGGATGCTCTAGAAAATAGGGTATGGCTATCGCGCGACAACCTCTCTATTTCTTTTCCATATTTCCGTACAACTATGTATAAACTTTGCAAAATCACCATATAAGCACAGAACAACAAAACAAAAGTTAAACTTTGCAAGATCATCACGTATAAAACAACTAGGGCGCGTGTTTGGTAACCCGTTTCTCGCATGGGACGGAAAAAATAAGGGCATTTTGTGTATTGGGTCGCATGTGTTTCTTGCGCCGCACGAACTTTAAAGAAGCCAAAAAGTTGGCCCACTGGAAACGCCGATTTTGGGCGTTTTCGCGGGGACAGGCGCCGCTCGTGCAAAAGGGGAGGAAAAGTTGCGCCGCCCGTGCGACCTCGGCGATGGTGCGAGCCGCATGTTTCCCCCAAAAGATGGCGGGAGAAATTTCGTCACCGCCCGCCACAGCGCCGCGGTATATATCACCTCCCTCCATTGCTACGTCCTTGGCCACCATTTTCCCCTTTCTTTGAGCTCTCAAGCCGGCGAGGTTCTTCATCGGCCATCGGGTAAGCGGCGGTAGCGGAGGTGGCGGTTCTAGATCGGTCGGTGCAGGCGTTCTCCTCCAATATCTTTAGCGGCGACGTGCTCCGTTTCGATGATGCCGGTGAGTTCCATCAAACCCTAGGTGTGGTAGCTTTGATTTGTTAGCACCTCGTAGATCTGATTGTTATTTACGGTAGATCTATGTTAGTTTGCCCAATAAACTTCTAGGTATAGTTGTAGATCGGTGTCTTCATGGACTCGTTGCATGTTTAAGTTTATGTTCATGCCTAGTCTAGGTCCTGATATGTGTGACTGTGAGATCTGTAGGTCATGACCACCGATGAGTTCATCTAGGCCCTCATGGATTCTCAGGAGACGTTTGTCGCTGAGACCCAATCCCAGCTCCCGCCTATGAGGCTCGCCTATCCTCAGCGCACGAAGATCTTGTCTTCTCGTCCGATGACCGGGTTCACGGTGGAGCAGATTGCTGGCAAAGCCCACAACACAGGCCAGACTGGCAAGGGGGTGAAGGGCACCGTGAAGTGGGAACCGTTCCTCTCAGCGCTCGTGCTCAACCAGATGTGCGAGATCATCAAGAGAGGCGTCAGGATAGAGAAGGGGTTCAAAGAGGTGCACCTCAACACTGTTGCCCGCAAGGTGTTTGAGTTTTGTGGCATCGAGGTGCCCTCACAGCAGGTGTACAACCACCTGCCTAAGTGGAGGACCATGTGGATCCATATCTCCAAGCTTAGAGACCTTAGCAGAGCTAGCTAGGACGAGGAGACCTGCACCATCATCTTGTAGGACACACACTATAGGGGACACATCTCGATATTAACTAATTTCAGTTACATCCCTATGATTCCCTGGTGCAAAATCGCTAACCTGGCTAACCTCGCCGCCATTCCATGTCCCAGGATCACCCCAAGGATGCCGAGTATCTGAACAAGCCCATCGCCAACTATAGGCAGATGGAGGACATCTTCTCCTTTGGCCTTGCCACTAGCAGGTTTGCCATGGGCTTCAGTGAGCCCCTTGGCGAGCCAAGCCCTGAATACATGCAGACCCAGCGTGAGACCCTAGCGCATGGCTTAATATGATTGATAGTATATCCATACCAACAAGTTGCAACTTCTTTTTAGGAAGCTCATCCAAAAAGAACCTCCAGGTTAAGCGTGCTTGGCCTGGAGCAATTTGAGGATGGGTTAACGACTAGGAAGTGGATACCGGCTGCACACGAGTGAGGACAAAGTGCACAGAAAAGACTAGTGTTGGTCTGTGGGGCTAGTATAGAGATCCTATTGAGCTGCCAGGAGTGATAGCCGCCGGTCCAGAGAGGCCGGGGTGTTACAAGTGGAATCAGAGCCGATCCTCGTGGTTACACGGGTGTGTGCGGGTCAGTGACAGACATGTGGCGCATGGCGCGTGTGGCCCAGAGTGGACACGCCATGGCACATGTGCCGGCACTGGACGCACAGACGTGTGCAAAGAGGGGACGTTCATGGCTTGTGGTTGATCGACGAGGGCGTCGATTTTCTAAGGGTGGATGTATGTGAGACCCTGGCACATGGCTTAATAGGATTGATAGTATACTCATACCAACAAGTTGCAACTTCTTTTCCGAAAGCTCATCCAAAAAGAACCTCTAGGTTAAGTGTGCTTGGCCTGGAGCAATTTGAGGATGGGTGACCGAATGGGAAGTGGGTACCATGTGCGCAAAAAAGACTAGTGTTGGTCTGTGGGGCTAGTCTAGAGATTCTATTGAGCTGCCAAGAGTGACAGCGGCCGGTCCGGAGAGGCCGGGGTGTTACACCCAGGAGTCGGAGATAGTGGTGATTGATGATGATGCCGAGACCGATGCCACCGCAGGTTCTCCTGCTACCGGCGTTGGTCAAAGCGGCAGCACAAATGCCTACGTTGCTGGTAGCTTCGATCATTGCAAGAAGAGGAAGAGGTCGCTGCTGGGAGAGGAGGATGTTGTCTCCATCACCTGCATGACCGACGCCATGAAAGCGGTGGCGACCGCCATCACCACTGCTTCCCCTCCTGATGTGGACCCACCTCTGTACAACGTCGTCATGGCCGCCAAAGGCTACAACCCTGAGGCTTTGATGGTGGCGCTCTGCCACCTCTTCGACAACAGGGCTATGGGTAATGACTTTGTTTAGATGGCGGAGGACCACAGGGATCTCTGGCTCAGGACCTTCCTGGCCAAGCACTACTACGTTTAGTGCTTGCTCCCTGATCATGGAGATGGTGGCGGTAGTGCGTGCATGATGAAGAAGTTGTATATTTTGAAGTAGCTAGGGACTTGATGAAAACTTATGCATGTTCATTGTGAGGTGTATACAGTAACCCCTCACGTGATGGAGAACTTATGTGGTGGTAGTATTGCACCCCTTTTGATGTGGTGGTAGGATGACATCATAGATGTTGGTGGTGATCGGTTGGATCACACTAACTTGGTAGGTTGGAACTGCTGATGCTTGTGCCTGTATGATCATGCACACTTAATATAAATAGTTTATGTTTATTGCCCTGTGTTGTTTGTAAACTTGATCTACCTGCTTTAGTTGTGATCCTTATATCTGTTATGTCTCATAGAAATACAATTGGTATGTGGTCTACTACGGCAAGAAGTCGGGAATCTACAAGACATGGGAGGAGTGCAGCCAACAAGTGACATGTTATCAGCACAACCTCCATAAGAGGTTTAAGACTCTAGAGCAGACATAAAAATCATACTCTGAGTTCTTAGCAGAGCGTCCACAGAAGGCACAGTCGTCGCAAGATATGAACATCAATTTCACTCCACCGCCATCAGTTCATCAACAGGTTTGTCCACATGAGCAGTTTCCACCTATAGGGGATGCAAGTATGATCAAAGACATCATCATCGTCGGCTTGATCATGTGGATTATTTACTACCAGTTGCTCTGATTCATGTGAATAATCATGTAAGATCTTAAATCCTCATGACTAGTTGGTAAGCTCACCATTTTACAGTGCGAGGTAACCATATCGGGCTGGATGCGGGCTTCCAAACGTGCAGCTTTGCACCAGCCGAGCCCAATTTGGGAAACCAAACAAAGTGGCCATATGGGCTCTCAAAGTGGGGAAACGAAAAAACAGGGAACCAAATAAACTTCCTATCCTGGCCCGAGGTCAATCTCCCCACATGCAGCATCCACTAGGCCAAGTAGCAAAAACGTGAAATTACGGCCCGAGTAACCAAACACGCCCCTAGTACTTAAAATCCACTTATCATAGTATAGTTCAAAGCATATCATAGTTCAAGACAATCATAAACATAAGGTCTCATACTTCAAAACACAAACATAAACAGAGCATAGCCACTCCTCATCATGCATCATTGTCGTTCGCATCGGTTGCATCTTGGTCTTGTTCCCCATTGCCATCACCGTTAATGTTGTGCTCATTTTTTGTGCCTCCTCCCATGGCGCCTACCATGCCACCCAAGGTAAACATGCCCATATCACCCATGTAGTGTAACACCCCGTCCTTTCCAGACCAGCGACTGTCACTTCTGGCAGCTTAATAGGATCTCTAGACTAACCCCACAGTCCAACACTAGTCTTTTCTGTGCACTTTGTCCTCACTCGTGCGCACCCGGTATCCACTTCCCGGTCGGTCACCCATCCTAGAATTTCTCTAGGTCAAGCACGCTTAACCTTAGAGTTCTTTTTAGATGAGCTTCCAGAAATGAAGTTGCAACTTGTTGTTATGGATATACTATCAATCCTATTAAGCCACGCCCTTGTCGATCAACCACAAGCTAGGAACATCCCCTCTTGGCATATGTCTGTGCGTCCAGTGCCGGCACATGTGCCATGCCGTGTCCACTTCGGGCCACACGCGCCATGCGCCACATGTCTGCCACTGACCCACACACGCTCGTGTAACCGCGAGGGTCGGCTCTGATACCACTTTGTAACACCCCGACCTCTCCGGACCAGCGGTTGTCACTTCTGGCAGCTTAATAGGATCTCTAGACTAACCCCATAGACCAAAACTAGTCTTTTCTACGCACTTTGTCCTCACTCGTGCGCACTCGATACCCACTTCCCGGTCGGTCACCCATCCCATAATTTCTCTAGGTCAAGCACGCTTAACCTTAGAGTTCTCTTTAGATGACCTTCCAAAAAAGAAGGTGCAACTTGTTGTTATGGGTATACTATCAATCATATTAAACCATGCGCTAGGGTCTCACATATAGCCACCCATGTAATCTATCATGCCACCTCCAAATGCACCCATGAAGCCTCCCATGTTTGCCAACAATTGTTGCTTCTTTCTCAACACTTCATCTCGACAAAGCTCCACATATGCCTTTTTTCTCATTAATTGTACTAGTGCCCATGAACATAAGCTTTTGCTTCACATCCATTGCCTTTTGTTGTTCTTTCATTGCAACCCTCGTATCCTTGACCACCACACACCACCTTGCGTAGATCAATCAACACTTGTCGCATCTCCCATAGAGATCCTGGCCTTCTTACTAGGAGCCTCATGGATGTCACAGTTCCTGATGTGGTTGCTTGGGGACAAGCAACAGGTTCTGGGGGAGAACTTGTCACACCATGACGGTGTGCCTTAGGCGTGAAGGGGACACCAAGCATAGGAGGCATAGAGTGTGTGAGTGTGTTACTTGCGTGGGGCCTACGTGCGAGATGAGCCAGGTGTTGTGTGGGTTGGCATATAGGCCATGGCTATAACTGAAAAAGACCAAGTCTAAAGAAATAAAAAGAAACAAAAGTTCGTCTCTCTACGTATCTCTCTGCTATTCTTCTCCACAGAACCCATCAAAGCTCGATCTTCTAACGCTGGCAATCATACCGGCAACATGAAACTTATACGCAAGCCTACATGGAAAGAGTGGCCATCAAGGGCCAGCAGAATCAATTACGATGATGTGTGAGCTATATATGAGTTCTGAAACATAAGGCCTTGGCCCGGCTTTATAAATAAAGCCAACAATGGAATGGATATGGTACAGTCAAATAGAGGATAGGGTAGGGTAGCGGATACAAGTACAAATAGTTTAAGGTTACAACACCGAAAAACACACGGTTGAGACGCAAAGCTCGCTTAGGAATAACTATGAACGGGTAGGCATGATATCTCTACTCTGTTCTAAGCCCACAAGCGGGGCCCAGCCGACTATACTGGTACAATGTTGCGCCTCCCTGATGTCTGGCATAGTGTCGCACCCCTCGGCCATCACGGAAATAGTGGAGGCCGACATGGGCGGCGCCTCCTCCTCCTGCCCGATGATGGCTATGAAATACCACCTCTTTTAGACATATAAAATGTGCCATTTATCTCACATATTATGTTTCTTCTAGCTATAGCTATGCCTAATATGCATGATTACTTGTTTTCATTATATTCAATATGAGCTTTGTACATTTAGTAGTTTAGGTAGAATTTTATCCCTCTTTCTTGTATTTTACATATGTGTAGGTCTTGATGATAATTATGGACAAAACAAAGGCAAAAGGAACAAAGAGAGCATAGTATGGAGGAGCTGCAGTGACCAGACTTAGCCATTTGAGAGGTTGGAAAAGTGAATTTTTCCAACTTCTCAAAATAAAGATCCAATACCATGGGGTTGTAGCCCTCGACAATATGAATCCAACGAGCCCAAGAACGCCCAAAACGGAGTTCGTATGAAGAAATGACGACCAAAATACGAAAGGGGGCAGAAGGTTTGACAACCAACTATACGGATGGCCGTCGTATAGTTCCGGACGTATAGTTTCCAAAATGGTCGGAAACAATGGGAAAACACTCCAGAAAATCTTCAGAACCTTTTCCAAGTCATATGATGGTATTATGGGTATCCTAGGGCACCCCCAAGGCCTATATAAAGAGGGAAGGAGCCAAAGGAAGCCACCATACACCATATACAAGTTCTAGATCCCATCTATCGTCTCCACGGCGGCGCTCTGCCACCGTGCCGCCTCCATAGCCTCTCAAGCTCCACCAAGATCCAATCTCCATCAACACCATCACCATCAAGGCATCCAAGCAAGAAGAAGAGGAGGAGAAGAAAGACATCACCACCACACATCAATCTCCATCTCCCTCTCTCTCTTGTGTTTGGTAATTGTAAGATTGAACACGGTTGTGACATCATTATATATTTATATGTTTTGGCGTTCATCCATGTGTGATTGATTGATTCAATTCTAGGTTGAGGTATGATCTAGTGCGCTAAGTTAGAATTTATTGTGATCTAAGATGAGTTTATGTGATCCTTTGGTTCGGAAGTGCCTTTTGCCTTGCGGTGACGCACGAGAATCATGCATAGTGCACACAGCGTGACAACCCAGTAATCAATTGGGTAACGTTTATTTGTCTGAGTAATCTCTTATAGATCACACATATATTTTCCCATCTAGTACTAGTGATACCGAAGCCTAAAAGCCCTCTATCATTCCATTCAATCCTACAACTACAATCTCTTTAATTCAGTTCATATTCCTGTTTACTTTTTGTCTTAGTTTATTTTGTTCTTGTTAAAAATCTTTGTTATTAGATACTTTAAACCTCTCTGAATTATCGCCATTCTAGTAAGTTATAGAATAGGCTATTTACAAACCATGGTTTGGGTGCCAAACATGGGCGCATTGACAACGTGGCTGCGGGCTTGTGTTGTTTCCGTTCGTCGATCTCTCATTGGGACAAACTCTTAAATATTTGCTACTACATGTACTGCAATAACCCTGTTGTTGGTGCAGGAATCTAGTCATCAAATTGGCGTCGTTACTAGGGAGCTAAGCGTCCGGTTATTACCTTCCTACTCGCACATAGTTTATTTCCATTTGTTGCTATTTATCTTGCTGCTTTTAATTATTTGAAAAGAACAAAAAAAATTAGTTTACCTTTTGTTAGTAGTCTTGTTATTTATTTTAGTTATAGGAAATTCAAAAATATAGGAACTATGGAAAGTAAAAGTCTTGCGGAATATGCTTCTCCGAGTGTTGATCATTTACATGCTCCTATTGTTCAGCCCGCTATTGATGTGGATGGATATGAGATTAGTCCTATGTGGATAAATACAATCATGTAAATATCTTTTGAAGGAGATCCGGACAATGATCCATATCAGCATATTGACAAATTTACTTCATTTTGTTCTACGGTGAAGGCAAATGGATGGACAAATGATAAGCTGAAGTTATATCTCTTCTGGTTCTCGCTGAAAGGAAAAGCTAAAGATTGGCTAAAATCGCATCCCGCGGAACACTTAAATTCATGGAAAGGTATCTTCGAATCTTTTCTCGATAAGTATTTCTCACAAAAGCAAACTTATGAGCGTAGGCTTCATATCCTGAATTTCAAGCAAAGCAACAACGGGGATTTAATACAAGATTATAGTAGAAATTGTTGCATGATTGTCCACATCATAATTTACCTGATTGGTTATTGTTGAATCACTTTTATGAAGGCTTAAATCACTCTTCTAAGAATAAGCTAGACATGATGTGTGATGGTGCATTCCTTGGAAAAACTCTGGAAGAAGCTTGGCAACTCTTAAGAGATATACATACTAATTTTCATCAATGGCAATGTAAATATTGTGCATGAAGAAAAACCTCTCCCTACCGATCTAGAGAACTTGGTCAATGAGTTTCTTAAAGATGAAAATAGAAGAGTAAAAATTCCTTATGATAATACCTTAGTTAGAGATGTTCTTTCTAAAGCAATGCCTTTCATAGCTGATTATTTTAATCATATTAGAACTGCTTCTACTAACGATGGAGAACAACCCTCTATTATTAATTCCATATCTTCCACTTGTTGCATCATTGAAGCATGAAAGAAAAGGAAATCCATGAAGCCTAAAACCAGGAAAAATAAAAATAAGAAGCCTCGTGTTGAATATCCCACATATCTGACACCTGCAGATGAAGTGAAACGTAATTATGAAGTGTATCAGAGAAATCAAAGATGCATCAAGAAGAAAGAAGAAAAAGAAATCAAGGAATGGAATAAATTGAAAGCAACTCTCAAACCTTATCCCCCACCTATTCCTGATGATTATTATTCTTCTGACTCTAGTGATAATGAGGACTTCAATTATTATATAATCCCTGATAATTGCCCTAAAGAATTTTTCGATGATTCTAGTAGTGTTTGTTTAAATACTCTTTTTGGGGAAATTAATTATGATGAGCCAAAGACAGAATCCTGTGTGCCTCCCATACCTGTTTGCTATGACTTTAGTTTTACTAATGAGGTGCAGGAAATTCCGGTGGCAAGGATCTAGCTACTGGATCCAAAAGGACATTATAAGTTGTACCCTCAAGATAGTAATCAAGGTAAAGATTGCAAGTTTGATAATAAATCTTTAACACCCTCTATGCAGGAGGGAAGAAATACATATTTACCGCCCTTGGTGCATCCATCCTCATGTGGCAATAAGAACACTTACAAGATACCGATGCACTGCAAGCGGGTACGTCTTAGAAGAAAAAAAAATATATAAATCCTGAAATCACTCGTTGGAGGTAAGCAAAACTACTCCTATAGCTGCCTCCATTGCTGAATAAATGTGGGGTATAAAAGCCTGGCTACTTGGTTATAAGAAAGCTTTTCTCGGGAGGCAACCCGGAAGTTACTAGGTGTCTTTCTTAGTTTTGTGTCTTAAGTCTAGTTGCATTCATATTGCATTGGCACTTTTATTCTTTGCATGTATTGCTATTAGAGTTATCTTGTTGAAGTTTTCTAAAGGTAGAATTTATTGTGTTGCATAACTCGGTTGTACTTAATTTCCGTTTTATACATGCTAATGTTGGTCGAAAATTAAAGTTGTCATTTTCTGTCAAAACATGATGTTTCGCTAAGTTTCAGGTTAAGAAATAATTCCTGAATAAACGGATTTTTTTTACGACTACAGTACCTTTAACGATCAACTATATGACGGAAATAAAAACTACAGCCATATAGTTGTCGCAGTATAGTTATCGATACCATCGTCAAATTTTCTTTCCCATGTACAGAAGGTTTAACGACCAACTATATGGCGGGGATAAAAATCACGACCGTATAATTGCCGCCGTATAGATATCGACACATGTTTTGAATTCTTATTTCAGGCTGCTACACGTTTGACGACCAACTATATGGTGAGAAATATTTTTCTGGCCGTATAGTTGCGCTCGTATAGTTGGTGCGACCACAAAATTACTATGGGAAGGTAACCCAGGTATCAAAATTTTGATATACTTTCTCCCTACTTCCTCTAAAACCTTGAAACTCCACATGGGATCTTTTCCCTTGATCGAGGGGAAGCCGAATATCTATAAGCATTAAAAGTTCTACCTCAGAAACTTCCTACACAGTAATTTTCTATAGAAGTTCATGTTTTCTCTTTTACTTTCTTTTTATCGATGGGGTAAATGAACTATGTTCGTATAGCAAACCGATGCATTTTATTTTGTGTGTTATTTTCGCAAGGACTTAAACCTTGTGTGACAACATATACGGTAGTGCCAACCATGCAAACACTCGCATGAGCCAATGAATTGCTTTAATTTTACATGCCTACTTAGTAATGTCTGGTAAAACTTTTCAACTCGAACCTCTTTTAATAAGTACATAGGGGCTGCATACTCGTGTTTCATATTTTGTCTCACTTGCACTTCATCAAAATCTGAGAGTATGTATAACTCTTGTACCTAGTTTGTTGACTTAAGCGTGGTGCTTAGGTTGATGAACCGACTCAGTGGGACTTGTATTTTTATCACTAGTGAGCTAATCCCCGTGTTTTCAAAAACACAAAATGTTTTATTTTCTTCTTAGTTTCCAAGCAAGTTCTCAAGGAAGGCAGCCTCCAGGCTATATCAAGAAATTTACGTTAAAGCAAAGGTTCTTTGTCCATCAGAAGAGAGGTTACTTGTACCTCAACGGTAAAGTGTGTAATCCTTGGTTTCAACTAAGCTTGGGGAGGTAACCACTTATCACACTCTCTTTTGGAAACTGTACTTTCTCTTTTCTTTTGGTGATATATTCAAGTTTGGTTCTTGCAAAGTTCTAAGCTTGGGGAGGTTACTTCTGCATGTGTAGAGTCTTGTGCAATATTCATATTCGATGAAGGTTTAATGCAATCATGTATCCCTCTGTTCTTGAATGCTTGCTTAAGTGAATCTAGTTTTGTATTTATATGGGGTTACACTTGCTCATGATAGGAACCATAGGAGTTGACTTAGAACGTGTATGCATCTTGCCAAATTGTTTATCAATCTTGTGACAATATTTGTGATCCTCTAGAAAACATTGCCACAATCTCTATACTTGGAAAGAATGAAAACTTGATCAAGATCTTTTGAAATTTGTTGGTGGTCACCTAATATCTTTGTATTAAATAAATAAGTTATGCTCGACCCCATATTGTTATAATAATAGACTTGATAGTTTGCTTATGGAAGGAGTTGTCAATTGGAAATGATATTTCAAAGTTTTGAGTTATATGCTAAATAAAGTGTTGTTTAATTGTCTTAAGATTTTAGCCTTAAAGATACTCAACACCATAGATGTGATGATCGACTTGATAGTACTCTTTGAAAGGATTTGTTTGAAGAAACTAATGTTTAGTTGTAATTGAGATGCATGCCAAATCTTGACCTGTTGATTAAAGTATGATATTTTTTTATGCGTGTCTGCACCACTGTCGCACAACATGGGATGCTAACAACTCCGATGGCCTTTGAACAATCCAAAAAGAGGAAACTCTTGGAGTTTGGCTATGAGTTGCCCAACATATATAGCAGGAATGCTATATTTGGGTATGCATTGGTATTCTCATGGGCCTGCGTTCAAAGCAAAAGAGGGAATACTCCTCTGACCATTATGATAAATCATTATACCAAAAAGGGAAACCTTGGTAATGGTCACGAGTATCCATTCTTAGCATGTACAGTCTGATTAAACACACTAAGTTTTGGCATGATCTCATTACAGATGAACTGAAGTTTAGAAAGACAAATAATAGAAAATGAGTGTTTGATAGCCATGATTCATTGATGTGGATGACCAAATGATACATTCTAATGGTATGCTTCTTTTGACATGTTCTCGCATTTCCTTTTGGCATAAATCTCGTTACTAAGTGATAAACTTTTTGAAAGTTCAATAACTGATGTTTGCACTTGAGAGCCTTAACTAGATGACATGATTGGGTAGAATCGATAAACTTTATTCCTATTTATGCTTGACATCTACTTGTGACTAAGTTTTGTCTCATAAAAATAATGATATGAAAAGTTAGACAAAAAGTGCAATAAGAGGATCACAAGTTTGTTTGCAAGTTAGATTCACTGTTGACATGGAGCATATAAGTTTTGATGAATCTTTAGTGGTCTTTATAACTGATATTGTGTTGCCTTGTATGAATACATGTTTTCTCTCTTCGAGCTTGTAGAAGAAATAAGGATGCAAGGCACTGATTTCCAATAATAAGCTATTTCACAGCCATTAATTTATTATCAACCCTTCCCGCTCGAGGACGAGCAAGGTCTATCTTGGGGAAGTTGATGGCTGTGAAATGCCACCTCTTTTAGCCATATAAAATGTGCCATTTATCTCTCATATCATGTTTCTTCTAGCTATAGCTATGCCTGATATGCATGATTACTTGTTTTCATTACATTCAATATGAGCTTTGCACGTTTAGTAGTTTAGGTAGAATTTTATTCCTCTTTCTTGTCTTTGACATGTGTGTAGGTGTTGATGATGATTATGGACAAAACAAAGGCAAAAGGAACAAAGAGAGCATAGTATGGAGGAGCTGTAAGGACCAGACTTAGCCATTTGAGAGATTGGAAAAGTGAATTTTTTAAACTTCTCAAAATAAAAATCCAAGACAATGGTGTTGTATCCCTCGACGATACGAATCCAACGAGCCCAAGAACGCCCAAAATAGAGTTCGTATGAAGAAATGACGACCAAAATACAAAAGGAGGCAAAAGGTTTGACGACCAACTATACGGCTGGCCGCCGTATAGTTCCGGCCGTATAGTTGCCAAAAAAGGTCGGAAACAGCGGGAAAATACCCCAGAAAAGATTCAGAACCTTCCCCAAGTCATATGATGGTATTATAGGTATCCTAGGGCACCCCTAAGGCCTATATAAAGAGGGGAGGATCCAAAGGAAGCCACCATACACCATACACTATATACAAGGTCTAGATCCCATCTACCGCCTCCACGGCGGCGCTCTGCCGCCGTGCCACCTCTATAGCCTCTCAAGCTCCACCAAGATCCAATCTCTATCAACACCATCACCATCAAGGCATCCAAGCAAGAATAAGAGGAGGAGAAGGAAGACATCACCACCACCACGCATCGATCTCCATCTCCATCATCATCTCCATCTCCCTCTCTCTCTCTTGTGTTTGGTAATTGTAAGATTGAACACGGTTGTGACATCATTATATATTTATATGTTTTTCATCCATCTATGAGTGATTGATTCAATTCTAGGTTGAGGTATGATCTAGTGCGCTAAGTTAGAATTTATTGTGATCTAAGATGAGTTTATGTGATCCTTTGGTCCAGAAGTGCCTTTGCCTTGCGGTGACGCGCGAGAATCATGCATAGTGCACACAGAGTGACAACCCGGTAATCAATTGGGGAACGTTTATTTGTCTGAGTAATCTCTTATAGATTACACATATATTTGCCCATCTAGTACTAGTGAGACCGAAGCCTAGAAGCCCTCTCTCATTCCATTCAGTCCTACAACTACAATCTCTTTAATTCAGTTCATATTCCCGTTTACTTTCTGTCTTAGTTTATTTTGTTCTTGTTAAAATTTCTTTGTTATTAGATACTTTAAAACTCTCTCAATTATCGATGTTCTAGTAACTTATAGAATAGGATATTTCCAAACCACGGTTTGGGTGCGAAACATGGCCGCATTGACAACGTGGCTACAGGGTTGTGTTGTTTCCATTCATCGATCTCTCATCAAGACAAACTCTTAAATATTTGATGCTACAGGTACTGCAATGATCCTGTTGTTGGTGCAGGAATCCAGTCATCACCCGACAAGGGTACGACCCATGATCTCCGGCATCCGTGCTGTCGGCTGGTCCTTTGGGTTTCGTCGTTGTCTGCCAAGGGCGGTGGGTTACTGTGTACTCGTTACCCTGGTACCTTCATATTCCTGGTTGGCCTTGTCTGGCTGGGGTGACCCAGACAACTAGTTGCATACGGCTGGGGTGATCCAGCCGGCTAGGAGTCTTGGCTACGTCTTTTCATCCGACTGTCTAGTTTGCCGGCTCGCTCTTCGTCTGGCCTTCTGATGCGGCTCAGATCACTTTAGAGCTTCGTTGGGAAACCCTAAGAGGAAGGTATGATGAACACAACAGTAAGTCTTCCATCAGTATGAAACCAAGGTCATCGAACCAGAAGGAGGAAGGAAACGACCCCAAGGTGTTGCTAACAACTTGGAACCTGAACACCACAAACTCAAGACTTTGCTCCAGCGAATAGTGAGGTTGTCAATCATCGGTTTGCTGAAAACAAAGGATTAAACGTATGGTGTGGAAGGTAATGATAGCTTGCAGAAAGTAAACAGTAACAGTGGATGATGTATCAATGGTAAAGATTGGACCGGGGTCCATAGTTCACTAGAGGTGTTCTCCTTAAGGTAAACAAATTACAACGGGGCAATTGACGGGACTGAGTAAGGCATAACAATGCAATACTAGACATTCATGATCCTATGAGATTTGATTGGGCATTACAACAATATACATAGACCTCCATCCAACTGCATCTATGACTAGTAATCCACCTTCAGATTATCATCCAAACCCCCTCCAGTATTAAGTTGCAAGCAACGGATAACTACTTTAAGCAATGTGTGTAAAGTAAACAATACAATTGTTCCATGAACAAAAGATTGTTGTTTTCTCCCTAGTAGCAATAGCACATCTACAACCTTATAGATTTTTGTCACTTCCCCAGATTCAATAGAGGCATGAACCCAATATCGAGCATAAATACTCCCTCTTGGAGTCACTAGCATCTACTTGGCCAACATAGCTACTAGAGACGAAGAGCATGCAAGATCTCAAACAACACAGACATGATAGAATCAACAAGATAGAATCGTTAATCAATCTGACATAGTAATCTCAATATCCATCAGATCCCCGCAAACACAACATGCATGATTACAAATAGATGATCTTAATCATGAACGGAGTTCACAAGATCTAAACATGATAGCACAAAGGAGGAGAAACAAACATCTAGCTATTGTATGGACCCATAGTCCAAGGTGGAACTACTCACACATCATACCGGAGGATGTCACGGTGATGAAGAAGGCCTCCGGGGTGATCTCTCCCCTCCGGCAGGGTGCCGGGGAGAGCTTCAGATACCCCCGATCTAGGGACGATGGTGGCAGCGACTATGGACTATTTGGTGGAGATCTGATCGGGTACTTAGGGTTTTGGCATCGGAGGGCTTTTATAGGCGAAGAGACGAGGCAGGAGGGCGACCAGGGGCCCACACCCTGCCCAGGCGTGGCCCAGGGTGGGCCCGTGCGTTAGGGGGTGCGGCCACCCCATGGCTCCCCTCCGGTCGCCCGTTGGTCTCTGTGTTCTCCTCGGTGAAATATTGACTTTGGCTTTTGTCCCGTCCAATTCCTAGAATATTTCCTTACTAGATTTTCTGAAACCAAAAAAGTAGAAAACAGGCAACTGACACCGTGGCATCTTGTTAATAGGTTAGTCCCAGAAAATGTATAAAAATACCTCAAAGTGTATACAAAGCATAACAAAGTGTATACTAAACAAGCACGAAACATCAAAAATTATAGATACATTTACGACGTATCAAGAATCCCCAAGCTTAACTCCTGCTCGTCCTTGAGTAGGCAAGTGATAAAAAGAATAATTTTTTAGGTGACATGCACCATCACAATCAAGATCAAACCATTTGCAAGCATTGAAAGCTGGGATCAAAGTACTCTAAACATGAGCATGAAAGATGAAGTTCTAACAATAAGACATAGTAACTATGATGCAACATGAAAGGATACAAACAAAGATTCATGAATAACAATGCATTGAGAGACGTTTGTTTGTTTCACATACAGAAAACATAACATACTGGCATTCAGCTTGTCCCTCATGGAGTAGCATAACATAAATGCATAGGACACCTTCAAAGTTCATAAGGGTGACTAGATACAGATAGTTAAAGAAGAAGCAATATCAACATTATGAATCAATCAATAAGTTTTGGGACAATGCACATAGAACTAATAATGATAACTATTCTCTCCTAGTTGGTGCCTAAGGATAGGAGGTGGAGACTCAATATAAAAGTGGAAGAAAGGCCCTTCAAAGGGAAGCATGGATTTCAAGTTTCATAAAAAACTTCCAAAAATTATGGTACTTGTTAGCTTTCAGCTCTCATTTCCCCTATCATAAGCATCTTGAAGTGATTAAGGTTAAAGTGAACAAAATATGGAGTATATGCTTGACAAATTATAAGTTGGCAATCTCATGTCCCTTGAGTATGAGGGTCATTCCACATGCTACTCAACTTTAGTCACCGGTAAGTTCTTGTCATAGTAAGTACATGTGTATCATAGAGAACTGCCAACGGGGTACCCCTTTCCCCATGATACAAGAGCTATCACATGTCAAAATGACAAGGCAAGTTAACAATGAGCATCTCAGCAATCTTCTTATTTACCATGGGAAAATGATGCTTTTTTCTCTTCTTTCCTCTTTTCTACCTCTCTCTTTTTATATAAGAAGAATGCTTCATAGATTGCTCACTATGGTGATGCTACAAGTTTCCATCATGATTAGGCATGTCTTAGGCTAGCGGCTCAGGTGTTTCTCTAACACACATACATAACTCCATGAACTTACAAGCTCCCCTTTTATTTCACACCGCCGACATCCGTAAACAAAAAATCATGATATCAACTGGGTAACATGTACATATGCAATGTTGAAAGCGTTCCCCATGATAGCATGGTTCTTCTAATTCCCAACTTATAAGTGCAAACATATACAACATAGATGACACAATGGTTCAAGTTTATTAGGGGCAAGAAAAATAAAGTGTGCCATCAAGTTTGTGAGAGCTTTAATCACTAATTTTTCACATAACAAGTTTAATTTGGAACATAGATAAAACAAGAATATACTTGGAATGGTGTAACACACCATGCATAGGAATTTATAGTGGACACTTTGGAATAACTTGGTTTATTGGGAGTTGGATGCATGAGTAGATCTTACTCAATACAAGTGGAGGCTAGCACAAGACTGGGAGCGACCAACTAAGAGAGCAATAATGGCCATAACCATGTAGAGCGACAAAACATTACTGATCAAAGCATAAAGTGGTACCACACGTCAAAAACTAAATGATCATAGAGGCTAAGGTGACTGATTCATAGTCATAACATGGTTTGAGCATGTGCCAAGTCAATCCAAACAAAGCATCAAAGGAGAATACCACAATACTATGCTTTTGTATGCTAAAACAACGCATGATTCTTGCAAGGCACGTTAAGAAATCTCAATTGTTTGGAACAAGTCATGCTACAACAATAATAACTAAGCATAAGGTCAAAACAATATCTATCATGACATGATAAAGTCTAAGTCACAGCCAAAGCAAGCTCCCTTTTTGTACTACTATAAGGAAAAACTTTCTACTCCTTTCCAACACTAATCAACTTATTTGAAACAGCACAGCGAAAGCGGGGGTCCAACTAATTTATTCAAGCAAACTAAATAAAAGAAAACCAAAAACGAAAGCTAATACGCTCTAAGAACAACACAACTGTGCATGAAACAATAAAAACGAAGTGTCTAGAAAGACTTGAGATTTTTATTGATGAAAAAGGGGATGCCTTGGGCATCCCCAAGCTTTAACGCTTATACTTCTTGAATGTTTCTTGGGGTGACATGGGGTGGAATCTCCAAGCTTGAGCTTTTGTCCATTCTTCATCTCATTACATCATTATTCCCTTACACCTAAATTTTTTCCTTCATACAAAACTTCACACAATCTTCATTAGCAACATTAGTGCATTCAAAAGTAATAAATCTATGGGTTTAGTTTTTAAAACAGAAAAACTTTCATTAAAAACACAAGATACTGTGGCAATTCCCTCAAAAAGCTCAATTTACCAAAAAGAACCCAAAAGGAAATCAATAAAGAGGCAAATGCAAATAATGGCAGAAATCTGACAAAACAGACCAACAGGTATAAACCGATTTTTTCGAAGACCTTTTGTTGCTCAAATAAAAAAGTATTGAACTAAAGAAAGTTATATAACAACCTGGGGTATTTATTCAGAAAATTATAGCTCAATCCGACTTACATAGATTTTTCACGAATTTTTATAGTGAAACACAAAAATCTGTTTTGGGACAGCATTTCCCCAAATCTTACTTCCCTCTCATTCGAGGTTATTCTTGGCACAAAAATTAAATAAAAAGGATAAGGAGAGGTTATTATAGAAGTAATAACTTCCAAGACTCAAGAAAACTATTGGGTTATCTCCCAAGAAGTATTTGTCTTTAACGCCTTTAAGTTAGGCACAAGAAGCAAGAATCAAGTATTTTCAAATGAAGAAGCATTAAGATCAATACTCAAAATTTCTTCAACTAGGAAAGGTATCTCATCCAAGTGAGTCATATAGGATCCTCTCTCAGCACTCTTGGGTTCACTACTTTCATCAAATGGGTTTTCAGGAACAATCCAATCAAAATTCTTTTCTAGAGCTTCATGCATTCCTACAAGTTTAAAAGGTATGGGTATTTTAATTTCCTCTCCATTGAGTTTAGTTTTATCCAACTTTTCTAATGTACCCATAACATCTACATATGAGCCTAGCATATTAAAACGATCAAAGACCTTTTTGGCTTCCTTAGCAACATCGTTGAACTCTTTTAGCAAAGTTTCTAGAAAAAAACTCTCTTTTCAGCATCCTCAATTTCTTTTAGTTTAAGAAATATTATTTGCATAATGGGGTTAAGGTTAACAAACCTAGACTCCAGCATGTGAACTAAAGAAGTTGCAGCAATTTCATAATTAGGAGCAACTTCTGCTAAGGATCTGTCCTCAATATCCTCATGTTTGCTAGTATGATTAAAGAATTCTTCAATATTTTCTTTCCCAATTATAGAGCCACTACCTATTGAAAGGTATTTCAGGGTGAACTTAGGGATCAACATGGTGGGCTACAACAAGGTGAAAACTATAGGAAGAACTAATTTTTTTGTGTTTTTGGTAAGAAAAAGCAAAACAAACGAAAGTAATTTTTTGGAATTTTTGATAAAAAGAAGCAAGCCAAACAAAGCAAAAGAAACTAAGCAAAACAAAAACAAAATAAAGATAAAGGTTGTGTACTCCCCTTTTGAATCCGTCCTTAACTCCCTGGCAACGGCACCAGAAAACGTCTTGATGCGGCTTAGATCACTGTAGAGCTTTGTTGGGAAACCCCAAGAGGAAGGTATGATGAGCACAGCAGTAAGTCTTCCCTCAGTATGAAACCAAGGTTATTGAACCAGTAGGAGGAAAGAAACGACCCCAAGGTGTTGGTAACAACTTGGAACCTGCACAATACAAACTCAAGACTTTGCCCAATGAACAGTGAGGTTGTCAATCTCACCGGTTTGCTGAAAACAAAGGTTTAAATGTATGGTGTGGAAGGTAATGATAGCTTGCAGAAAGTAAATAGTAACAGTGGATGATGTATCAATGGTAAATATTGGACCGGGGTCCACGGTTCACTAGAGGTGTTCTCCTTAAGATAAACAACATAACATGCTGGGTAAACAAATTGCAGCGGAGCAATTGACAGGACTCATCAAGGCATAACAATGCAATACTAGATATTCATGATCCTATGAGATTTGATTGGGCATTACAACAATATACATAGACTGCCATCCAACTACATCTTTGACTAGTAATCCACCTTTAGGTTATCATTCGAACCCCCTCCAGTATTAAGTTGCAAGCAATGGATAACTGCTTTAAGCAATGTGTGTAAAGTAAACAATACAATTGTTTCATGAACAAAAGATTGGTGTTTTCTCCCTAGTAGAAACAACACATCTACAACCTTAGAGATTTTTGTCACTTCCCTAGATTCAATAGAGGCATGAACCCACTATCGAGCATAAATAATCCCTCTTGGAGTCACTAGCATCTACTTGGCCAAGATAGCTACTAGATACAGAGAGCATGCAAGATCTCAAACAACATAGACATAGCAATCTCAATATCCATCGGATCCCCGCAAACACAACATGCATTATTACAAATAGATGATATTGATCCTGAATGGAGCTCACAAGATTTAAACATGATAGCACAAAGGAGGAGAAACAACCATCTAGCTACTGTATGGACCCATAGTCCAAGGTGGAACTACTCACGCATCATACCGGAGGCTGTCATGGTGATGAAGAAGGCCTCCAGGATTATCTCTCCCCTCCGGCAGGGTGCCGGGAAGAGCTTCAGATCCCCCCAATCTATGGACAATGGTGACGGCTACGGACTGTTTCGTGGAGATCTTGTCGGGTACTTAGGGTTTTGGCATCGGGGGGCTTTTATAGGCGAAGAGGCGAGGCAGGAGGACGGCCATTGGCCCACACCCTGCCCAGGTGCGGCCCAGGGTGGACTCGCGCGTGGGAGGGTGCGACCACCCCGTGGCTCCCCTCCGGTCGCCCTTTGGTCTCTGTGTTCTCCTCGGTGAAATATTGACTTTGGCTTTTGTCCCGTCCAATTCCAAGAATATTTTCTTACTAGCTTTTATGAAACCAAAAACAGTAGAAAACAGGCAACTGACACTGTGGCATATTGTTAATAGGTTAGTCCTAGAAAATGTATAAAAATACCTCAAAGTGTAGGCAAAGCATAGCAAAGTGGATACTAAACAAGTATGAAACATAAAAAATTATAGATACGTTTACGATGTATCACCTTCTTTCTGACATGCCTTTGGTTTTTACATCTGGTTGGCATCAGCCAGCTGAAAGTTACATTTCCCTTATATCTTATCCGGTTAGCCTACCCGGGGATGGTCCCCCGACATCTTGGATTGTCCGACAACCCTCCTTACCTCGAAGCCCACAACTGTTGTGATAGCTCCGTCTAGCTACCAAGTGCCTTGTAGAGAGAGTCTGAATCTCTCACACTTTATCAAAGAGAATTGGCAATGACCCAACAATATGAGCCCATTAACAAAGATTGTCTGACTTTTAGTGTTGCACCAAATGGCGGGGATAATCCGACTAGACCTTCTTTGAGGGAAAAAAGAAGCAAATGAAACTGCAAGTCAGAACCTTTTCGGCTCACACCAGCTACCTTTTAGCCGTAACTTTGACAGGGTACAACTGTCCTATTCTTGTCCAACAAGAAAATAAACTTTAGTGGTTGATCGTGGACGTCAGCCATGTGATCTCCTACTCAGATCTGGACCATTTTTGACCAACTTCTTGGCCAAGACAAACCATATCTGGCCATTGTCGTAGATCAAAACAGATCAAAAAGGCAAACGAAAAAATGTGAAAAAGATCCAATATTTCCCACTAGCACATCTTATGCACAAGAACTAGGCCAAAAACCTAGAGCCGATGCTATGATACCACTGTTGGGCAATGCGTAGAGACAAGACAAAAAACAAAAACTTTTCTGCTCTGACTATAACTTCGGCGAGCCACCCCAAGAGATGGCCAATGTTAGAGGCAGTACGTACCTCTCGATGCGTAGGTGCGGAAGCTAAGAAAGCGTGTCACGGTGGTGCCGTACGTTCCCCTCGTCTCGTTCGGCTTTAGCAAACTGTTCTATCCGGGGACCACCTCATCATCGGCTCAAGTACTCCTCCTCATTCCTCCTTCGACTTCTCTGCCCAATGCCATCGACGAGAACCGCATGTGTGGTGCCTCTGCTGTCTCACACACGTGCAAGGTGGAATAGAAACAAGTGAGGTGGTAGCCTCGGTATTGCCATCGTGGGACAGCAAGGTGGAAATGCAAGTCTAGCGAAACCCTAGGAAGTAGCACTGGATTATCTTGTACGCCGCCACCCACATTTCTTTATATAGGCGAGTAGGTGAGGGCACACAACACTTGTGTCCCTCGGTCCTAAACTCTAACCCTAGTTAAAGTGGGTCCAAACATTGACATGTGTCCCTTTCTAAACAAGTCTAACTTGTCGGCTTATGATAGTCGGATCAACATACGGCTAGTTCCACTCTCTTACCTGTGCGACCCTGTAGGCTTACGGTAAGCCAGACACAACTCAGTAATCATTCAATTAGAGCCATAGCTCAGTGATTTTCCGACTAGAGCTGATATTCGGAATCGGCCTCTAGCAAGACTTACCGACTCCCGGTTTACGCAAGTGCCCTCAATGTGACGATCTGTCCAAGTAATTTTGCCTCACGATATTGGTGGTAAACCGCATGGGAGATTCTGTCATCCTAGTGTCGGTTTAACTCTCTTCTTGTTGCAGTGATAACCGATTTGCTCCGGCTTCACTAAGTCGGCCTACCTCGATCAACACTTGATCAAGTAGCACATGGCCATGCTTCTGAATCATATCACATAAGAGGTCCCGTAGAATATCTCTCTGAGATGGACGGGCAAATTCCGTCTTGGCTGATCAACGTCACGCATCTTGCTTCGAAGTCGGCCTAAGAC
Source organism: Avena sativa (assembly GCA_916181665.1). NCBI lineage: Eukaryota > Viridiplantae > Streptophyta > Magnoliopsida > Poales > Poaceae > Avena > Avena sativa. The sequence continues at coordinate 297,572,350 of OV702296.1, forward strand.
CACCCTTATTACTCCCAATTACGGTGAGCGTTAGATGGAGTCAAAATCAGCTTTTCCACAACTCGGATCGTGTGATCCCTTAGGTGTAAGGATTCCATTGGTGTTAGTCGGAGCGTATGGCGGTATGCTCACGTCCTACTAACCTTTGAATCGGTCCGGCTATCGTACCTCCTCCGACTATCCAATGCAAGGTGGATAGCATCTCCATGCACATGACACGTGAAACATTGTCATCTTCCAACTCACAAATTAGTCTCGGTAGTGGGTTTCCCTCCCAACCTCAAACGACTAAGGAAAAACTGGCTAGTGCTACATACAAGTATGTGGTTCTACACCTGCAATAGTTGTAGTGACACATATAACTAGCTATAAGACGGATTCTGGGTTACAAATACAAGTCGGAATGTGAGCCTCTAGAGCATCATTCCTAACATTGTCTACCGTGCGATGAGCAATACAATAAAGCCTCAAGGCATAAGCCTTCACCACAATTTTAAAAATAACATTTATGAGCGTGATAGGGTGGAAGAGCTCAATATTGTCAGCTCCAACAACTTTGGGTATAAGCGTGAGAACCAAAAAAAATTAACCTAGAGACATCAACCCTTCCTAACACGAAATCATTAAGAAGCCAGAGAATTTGTCCTTCGGTAGACCATAAAAACACTTGAAGAAAGCCACGGGAAGGCCATCTGGGCATGGCGCCGAATCTGGATTCATGCTAGCAAGCACCTCATCCAGCTCCTACTGAGAGAAGGTGATTGCAAGCCTATCGTTCTCATCGCTTGTTACCCTCCTTTCTGCTAGCCAAATTTCCGCTCCCTGCAAAAACATGGGCCGTCGCTTCCAGGAGGTTCAAGTAAAACCCACAGGATGGAGTTCCCTTTGATCTGAGACCATCCCTGTGTTAGTGATCAAGTTGGTAATCATGCATTTTATCCTTCTGCCATTGGCTATTGCATGGAAGTACGTTGTATTAGCGTCTTCCTTAAGAATCCAATTAATCCCCTCTCCTTTGACGCCAGTACTCCTCATCTGCTCTAGAAAATTGCATGATTTTCTCTTCCAGGCAATACCTTAGCGCCCATCCCTCCTCATCCAAAATCGTGTTGTCAATCCTAGTAACAAGCATTAAACATAGCAAAAGTGCATCAACACCCATACAAGAATATCTTTAATACTAGCACCTCAAATCTCAGCATCTATGCATTATTACATGATCAATCTCATTCAATACTCATCCACCTCATATGCCTATAGAGAACTACTCACTCATGGTGATGGATAGTGAGCACATGCTTGATGGAGATGATGTCAGTGATGATGGTGTTAAAGAGGGCGTCAAAATCTCTCTCCCTGGCATGGAGAGGAGGACCAATCTGATCCCCAAAACAAAGATCGTGGCGGTGCTCTGTTTCGCGTCTGTCTCCTGGTAGGGTGGGGTTTTGAGGCATATAAAGAGGTACGCAAAAGGAGGCGGCGAGGCGATGCTCGAGGTCCAAATGGGAACATGCACGCCCCCCCTTCCCGGTCGCACCACCTACGCAAACTTGGGCCCATGTGGTCTCATGTGCATATCTTCGGCTAGGGTTCTTGTATTTCCATAAAAAATGTCTCGTGAATTTTTTTTCAAAAATTATTTCCAACATTTCCTACGTCAAAAGATAGAAATAAGACTTTTGCTGAAAATAACATCAGATCTGGCAGTTTTATGTCATGATTGATTAGATTCCGGAGCAAAACAATGAACAAAGTATTTGGAAAAGTAGATACATTATGGATGTATCAATGTCCGATTTAGAAATGTAAGGATGCATTGCAAGTTCTTGTTTCGGAATGTGGATGTTTTTCCCCAATTCGTATCAAACCAGAATTGTTTCGAGAACATTTTCTAGGTGATTTATGAAAAAGCAATTAAGGAAACTTAATTTCTTTGCTAAGTGTTTCGGGTTTTTAGTTCAAATTGCTAGGTGGACGTGTCAAAATTGACCGCCAAAAGATTGAGAAGATATACGACATTCAGTGAGCTGTAATTTTTATAGTAATTTTCTTGAGTTGTAGGATGCAGAGACCGAGGGTATGTCTGATTTAGAAATGTAAGGATGCATTGCAAGTTCTTGTTCGGAATGTGGATGTTTTTCTCCCAATTGATATCAAACAAGAAATGTTCCGAGAACATTTTCCGCGCCCCTTACATTCCTTCCACTTCCATCTCTAGATACAAAGTTACAAACCATGCCGTCCCTAGAAATCAATCCACTTACAGTACATATTTTGATAACTCATCAAACTACTGTGTAGGCTGTATATCTTTTCCTTCTCGTTTGATTGGAGACCGACTCGCAAGACCAGCGCAAAGGAACAGTACGAACATGGCAAACGAAGGAGCTAGCGGCCAAAAACGACATTGGATCATGGGGCAGCACCCAAGTGCGTGGATCGGCGACTTGCAAGTCGCAAAGTGTACTCTCCCCAATCACTAAAAAATCAAGCCACGCCTAAATATCTAGACCAGCCCATGAGACCATGGCCCAATCATCTGGGCGGAAAGAAACTACCCTTGAAATATGAAAAAGAACGGAATGCGCTGGATCGCCGACACACATGCTCGATCGTCTCGGTCGACCGTGGGTCGACGTGGTGCATGCACGGCATCTTGCTCTGCGCTGTCCGCTGCCAGCCCGTGAGCTACGCAACAAGCCCCGCGCGCTCACGGGCAGGATGCAACCAAAACCTACTCGCGCCCCCATCATGCCTGCCCTTCCTCTCTCTCTAAATCAGTGCCTACGGACTGCAGCCGCAACTAGAGTCCCGGAGTTCACCGCGTCGCCCCAGCCAATGCGCCGCTCCCCCTAGATCTTTTATCCGGCCAGGAACGGCCGCACGGCCGGCGCGCAGTGCTATAAGTTCAGTTGCAGGCGGCCGCCGTCTCGATCGGCAGAAGAGAGAGAGATAGGAGGAGGAGGATTTTAGCCTTTTAGAGCTAGCTAGCTAGCATACATGGCGCACGGCAGAAGCAGTTCCGCGGGGCGGCCGCATTTGCGTCTGCTCGCGGTGCTTGGGCTCGTCGCCAGCGCCGCCGTCGCGCCGCGCTCCTCCGCGCTCAACGTCGGGCCCCAGTCCCTCGACGCCGACGGCAACGAAGTGGTAAGTGATACTAGGCAGACGATTACTCCATTCCGCGTGCGTGCGCATCTGCTCTGCTTGCCGATATTGCTTAGCGAATCATGCATTCAGCTGACCGTGCGCTAACAATAACTGTCGATTGGTTTTCGGCGGACGACGCAGAGCAAGCAGCAGGAGTGCAGCCGCACGTGCGAGTCCGACCACTGCACGAGTACGTGTATTGATTTGTCGTGCACATTACATGATGATGTATTAATATCTCCTCGTTAGGTTCTTAACCCCGTCTCTCTTGATCCGCAGCGGCGCCGTTCCTGCGGTACGGCAAGTACTGCGGCATCCTCTACAGCGGCTGCCCCGGCGAGCGGCCCTGCGACCCGCTGGACGCCTGCTGCATGCGCCACGACTACTGCGTCCAGGCAAAGAGTATGTACTACTACTTAGCAACTAACCGATCAAGATCGTATAAAAACATGTGTACGCGTGCGCATGTGTGTGACTCCGATCTGTGCGTGGCTTGATTTTCAGACGACTACCTGAGCACGCAGTGCAACGAGAGCCTGCTGGAGTGCCTGGGGGAGCTGCGGGAGGACGGGGGCACCTTCGAGGGGAACAAGTGCATGATCGACCAGGTCATCGACGTCATCACCGTCGTCATCGAGGCCGCAGTCGTCGCCGGCAGGGTCCTCCACAAGCCCTAGATATCTAGCCCCCTAGCACATTAGCCCGGCCGGCGGCAAGCAACTACAGTACTTGAGTGGTGGTAGGTGGGTGGTACATGCTTTGCTTGCTTGGTGTGTGTCACATGCATATGGGTGTGTGTGATGCTTACCTTAAGATCGACCTCTGCCGAAACTAGGTCACGAAAAGTATATGGAGATGATCAACATCTTACTTGCTTTGTGTCGCCTTTTGCTTACAGATCGACCATGTGCATCTCGTACGTGTCATAATCGATCCTGTCGTTTCCCCTTTTTATGTTGAGAGAAGATCGATCCTACCTGTAACACTGTACTGACTGTATAAGTTTGAAGGAATCTTACACTGTAAGAGTCTACGTGGATTTCGATGGCAATCAATCTACATACACAGATATGAAATGTGTACATGACAAAAGGCAACATGTTATACTTTAGTTGATTGCGAGCCACTTGGATTATACAAATGTTGATGATGTGATGGCAATGCCTTTTGAATTGTACACCTGTCGGACCGATCTGCATAATAACACGACTAATTTTGTATTCCATGTCGCCCGTGCTTAGGCTAACCGGGATATCAGACCCGCTCAACATTTTAATAATCCAAGTGCCTCGCAATCAATCAACTAAAGTAAAAAAAGGCATTTAAATGTTGCTGATATCCAAGACGGGCACGGTGTCTCACAACGAACAAAACAAAGGGCGGCCGAGACTGATTCAGAAGGAAACTGAAATACTCTAGTACACTTTCAGGCTCGAACAAACAGTCAACTGTGTGATCTACGGAGTAGTAACGCATGGCTACTGGAACACAGTTGATACATATCATGACAACACGGTAGCAAGTATTTACAACGTTTGCATGTGAAACAAAAAATAAAGAAAACCAAGCATTGTCCAGCAGCTTTCCCAAATTACACTACAGCGAGGATAACCGATTGGCGCCATCAATGGGAATTGCTTGCTGGAGATCTCTCGTTTTATTAGTAACTGGCTGAACTAAGACACATAGAGCGGTTCAGGTGCAGTTGTCCTCTGTATCCTGAAAAACAAACATAAAAAGCCATGTCAAAACGTGCGTAAATTCAACAAGTTTGTGTGCAAAAATCACCAGGTATTTCCATGATGTTGCATATGGTGTGGCATATGTGTTCACAAACTCCCAATTCTAAGATGAGAGTACTATTTTGTTGAACACACGTAGAATAACCTATTATAAGTAACGTAACTAAACAAATAGGAATATTACTAACCTAACATGAGCAGGTTGCCTTGTCTAGCTTAACTGTTAGGCAGGTGAAATGGACAGTGTTCCCAATAGACAATATCATGTTTCAATTTTTCTTCGTCGGTAACCAAAATGTGTCTTCAGTTACTACAAAGTTGTTACGCTAAAATAAGCAGGTTGGTTTGAAGAGGAAACAAGTACTTGCCGCATTCAGTACAAACTGGCTTGTTTTGCAGTCTGTCCAGTTCTAACAGTTAACTAGTATATGATACCGTCTTGAGCAAATTAAATCTATATATATTGCAACTGAACCATTGACATGCCATTATGAACTAACCAGTTGTCCTTGGACCATTTACATCCTTCCATATCAACTACATGTAAGCTCAGTGCATGTCTTGACACTGGAGAAAGGTTCTCAAAGCTGTAAAAGAAAGCTAAAGCATGTTAGTAAAATATGAAAAACAAAAAATGGAACGAGGAAGCAGCTGCAATATAGAAAGGAAATTCACCTCTGATGTACAAGATCGCCGTGAATAACAACAAAGTCACCTGATTTTACTTCCAGTGGTACAAATTCTTTTTGATCGTAAGCTGGGGAGGGACGATCAAAATGAGTACCGTTTTCATCTCTGATCATTCGTCTTTGCAGACCATCTGGTGCAGAACATTGCAAACGTTAAAATGTTAGATAGTCTGATAGCAACAGAAAGGTTTGCATTAGATAATGTGGGAGAATAACATACTTTTATGTGAGCCAGGAATTGCCCATAGGCAACCATTAGTTATCGTTGCATCTTCAAGTGCAAGCCACAATCCTGTGCAGGATAGAGGCTCTGTATAAAGGAATGTATTATCCTGGTGTGGCACCACCTCACCACCAATGCCCGGTTGCTGAAATGCAAATAAAAGGAAATAACTCAATAATAAAGAATTAAACATGCATATCATACAAACGAAAAACTAGAGTCTTCAAAAGGTACCTTAAAGATGTACATAGATTGAATAACTGCAGGCCTCCTGTACCCTAAAGAAGAGAACAGGCTGGAAACATTCTCCGCGAAAGCAAACTTTTTGAACACAGGATCATGTTCATGTAATGCTGCATTAAATACACCATGGTGAAGGTTATATATCTCCGTAGAGAAGAAATTAAGTCATCATCAAAGTATGCAAGCATAAAAACACGATAAGTCACCCACAGCATGCAGATCTTTTAACTCAAAAATACTAGAAAATAACAACTACGATAAATAAATTAGCTCTACATTGGAAAAAAACTGTATCACATGCACTTTTGGCTTAACTCCAGATTAATAGAATTGAAAATAGAAGACACAAATACAAGTTTGAAGTTCAAATTATCACAAGTAGTGACAATGCCGTCCACTGAAATGCAACATGACGGTGTTTAAAACTATCACAACCCGCACATCTAAATTGTATACAACTTCTTTTCAGTATACTCAACTCTATCGTTTTTTTAGTTAACAGGGAATGTCCTTATTGTTTCCGCGTACTAAATAATCCGAGCAGACAAATTAGACTATGTATGGAACATGGGACAACACGTCCCGATCATGTAACAGAAGCAGTAAATTATATCAAAAGAACCAATTGATCATGGAGTTTGGAAGATAAACATGTAAAATAATTTATCTCTGAATCTGATTGCAACATGGGCATACTAACCGTGCCCAACTTTATTAATTGAGAGTTCCTTTGGCTGCCTCAAGCATCCGTCGTCTCCAAATGCCTTTTCTGTGGTCACATAAACAGCAAAGTGACAAGAGAGAGAGATCACCGTCAAGAGCCAATATGTATAGCAAGCGTAGTTCACCCAATGTAAGTCAGTAACTTATATCTTCTTCTTTCAACCAAATTACCACCTATCAGTTCCTAGCTCAAGGAGCATAAATGATAAATGTTACTGACTGGTGATTCCTAATTGACAAGTGTAACTCATTCTCCCAGGTCCAGGATGTCAGAAATCGCATACCCTCAAAGAAGAATGATATATTCTCCGCGCTCTTGAAGAAGTAGTCGTCCTTCAACTGCCGCTGCATAGGGAAACAGCATTAATCGGGAAGTACAAATTCAAATCGTGCTGGATATCAGACTAAAAGTCAAATCTAGCGAATGAAAACGGAAGCTACCTCTCTGAAAGAAGTGTACATGGTAGTACAAAGTTAGTTATTCGGCAAAAGGAACAATGAAAAGATAGAGCAGGTTGGAGATGATGAGCCTCTCATCTGGACATACATGATCCTTGGTGGAGAAGACGCTGGAGTTAGCGCCGTCGTAACTCTCTACGAGCTCGGCCATGCGGCCCCGCATCGCCTGGACCTCCTCCGCGCTCGAGAACGACTCCAGCACCAGGTACCCTGGGACCAATTAGAGCCCACACTCGATAATGATTAGGCTTCCCGCACTAATTTCAGAATTGGGGGATTCGCCTCCGGTCGCTGGGAGACAGAGGTTGAGGGAACGAGGAGGGGCCACGACGCGCTTACCGTTGGCATCGAAGAAGCTTAGCTGCTCCGCGGTGAGGCTACCGGCCGGCGGCATGTCGGCGGCGGCGGCGGAGGGGAGGCAAGAGGTTTGGGCGGAACAGGGGATGGATCTCTCTGTCTGGATTGAACAGTGGAGCAGATGGCACGGCCACGGAACTGTTTTCGTTTTGTCTGTAGCAGTCTCCTGGTTCCTGAAGCCACCGGGAAGACGCAGGCGGTACGAGATGCTATGTGCCGCCTGGGCGGTATGGAGACCTCCCACCGCTAAGCAGCTTTCTTTTAGATTAGATCCCTGCTAAACAGCTGGAGGCAAGTAATTGTTGTAAAAAAAAAGCTTTTTTTTAGATGGTTGTCAAAAAGCTAGAAACAAAGTAAACAAGGTAGTCTCAACATTTTTGATATATCACGTCAAAAAATAAAAATAAAGATGAATCTGCAACAAAAATGACATATTGTCTGCAGTTCGGATGAACGATGCAATTTCGGTTGTCATTTCAAGTAGTAGTTCAGTGAAAAAAGGTCAAGCTTCGTTTCGCCCTTCCTACTCCTGGAGCTTGCACCCGTTTAGTGCAGATCAGGACAAAATATTAGTACTACCTTTGTTCAGGCAATCTAGTCTATTATGGAGAGGCAAAAGCCACCTTAGTTTACTGGAATCAATGGTATTTACATTCATTTTCTTTGTCCGCTATGATAGTTGATTATACTGGCTGTGAGTAAGAGTGTGCAAAAACTGAAACCGGTGAAACCAGCTAAACCGGTCACTTACACCCTAGTTCATTTTTCTTCACAAATAAAATCTAAACTTTGGAACTTACAAAAATTTGAACTACCCAAAACCGGCTAAACTACTTAAACCGGTTTTGCACGGGCCTAGCTGTGAGCATCGATCTCTGTCAGCCAGAGTTTTCTTGTTAAAAATGATTCTAAGCCCCTTTCACATGTCCCCGTTGCTTTCTCCTTGCTATATTCTTGTATCACCTTCCAACTGCATCACAGATTATGTATACCATTTTCGAAATTCAACTTCCAACACCGAGTTAAAGTTGCAAACTAAATTGTTCAACCTAGAATCTTCAACCTTCCAACTTTAACTCGTGTCCAAAACACTCTAGCTAGTCATTAAGTTCAATTTTCAACTTAATATCTAAAACCTCAAACAATAGAGTTGATATTTAGAAAACATCTAAAACCTCTAAACATTGCCTAGCAATGTAACTTCGGCTAGGTGGGAATGCGAGACATCACATAGTACATCATCAAGTCATCCGCACCTTCGGCTGCCCCACCACTGCCAAATCAACTCTCAGATGCAGCACGCCGTCGATGAAGAGGTCATCATCGGCGAGGAACTCCAACCATGGCATCTCAAACAGATCACTGTATCCATACGCACACTCACTGTTCAAGGTGACCTCGTCCTTACGCAGCATTACAAATTCCCTTGATGTTTTGCTCTTGTTGGCTGCGAACTCACACCTGAATGTGATAGACTTTGAGAGCTCCGGATTACACACCATCTGCAAGTAGATGCCAAAGCTGGAATAGCTATCGGCCTCGGCCAGTACATGCCATCCCCCGAAAAATAATTCCTGGTCTGCAAGATAGAACGAGTGCGAGAAAATTCCTTCTGACGGTAAGAGTCTGGAGCACTCCTTGCGAGTCAGATCCAAGTAAACTATGACCTGTGGGCAGGGTCCATCAAACGCAACCACTCTCACAGGTTTGTACTCGTAAGCTCTTCCATCTGCTGCAAGAGCACCTTCCATCTCTGTTGGGTAAGCTATTTGCAGAAGTGCCTCAGTGATTCTCTTGGTTACTTGCTCATGGTCTATGTCATCATCAGTGCACGCTAAGATCTCCTGTAGTGTCTCACGTGTAATATGACTAAAGCGTACCAGCGGAAGTAAACGAGAACTCAAGATCTCGCGCCTTTCCTTCAATTCTGGGTACCACGCACGGGCCTGAAATGAGACAAACTATGCAATCAGTACGCCACAAACATGATTTAATGCATACATTTTCCTCAAAGAAACAGAACATTGCTCCATCAAATGGGAATCACTAACTTATCAAAATCCTTGTATTTGTTGGCAAGGAATTCCTTGGCTACGCGTATCACATGCTGGACGTCCGCAGCTAATGAAGTCGAGCAAGGATGATCTATATAGAGCAGTGCAGATTCTGTGGTCATAGGCAAGCTTGTAAGCAGCTGACTGGAATGCCTCATGCAAGAAAGAACCTCAAACTTGTCTGCAGCCATCAAGATTTCGAGCAGAAGAGTGGGCTCTTTTGTAGTCAATTTTCCACTGTACATATAGCTTAAAAGCTCCATAAGGGCATTTTCCTCTGTTCCAAGTAGAATGAAAACAAAATGCACAAGGATTACGGAAACAATTAATAAAAAAGTAAACAAAAAAAAGACAGCCTTTGTATCCAAGTACTGATGATATAATGGGAGATCTTTTCTTTATGACAGAAAGTACAAAGAAGTCACAAAAACTATGAAACATCATCTTTCATTTACCATAAATGCCTTTAAAAAAATAAAAATAACACAGCCGTAATAGAAGATTATAAGTAATAAATTATAAAAGGAAGATCGCATTACCTGAATCAGCAATCCTAAATGTTGGATGCGTTTGATCAGATTCTTTCATGCCATTTGAGAAAAGCTAAGAAGCATGGCGTTTATTAGAAACTTCAACTGACCGGAACAAATGCATTTCACAAGGTATCAGAATTACCTTTAGAAAGAAGGGACTTCTTGAAGCAAGAACCACTGAATTAACATAGATGGTTTTTTCTCGTAAAACTGGTGTGCCCAGATTCATCGCGGAAGAGTCAACACTCTGTCCTTTATCACCTTGAAAATACCAAGGATCAAAAAAATAAAGAACATACTCGAAAAGTAAAAACATATCCAAATAGAATCAATGAACATATATTGTGTTGTTAAAATACTCGAAACACTCTGTTCTTCTATGGGTGCAGATTCATTTAATAACACTTCAGAAATAGGATAAAATGCTTAAAATAGGAATCTATGTAAAGTTATCATAGATGTAACTGGCTCTACTATCCAATGAACTAGTGTAGTCCATACTGCGCAAGCATCTAGTGGCACAAGCTCAGGTATCTAAAATGGAAATGATGTTTTGAATAAGAACTTGTGGTTATCTTTGTATTTTTGCAAGCACCGTCTGCAACCAGTTTTTTGTGTGTTATAGCGACAACAGGCAACCAATGGCTACCCTTGATCAGCAGATTGTGTTGAAAACCAAACTCACAGGCAACCCTAAGAACTTTTTACCGAGCAGGCTAATGGTAACCTTTGTTAAAAAGAGCATACCTGGAAAATAAGAATGCAGACTAATGTTGACCTAAAATGAAGGCCATGGAACAGTTTCTTCACTCCAAATACATATGTTACATCGACTGCACACTTAATTATATGGTGTTCCTATTTGTTCTATTGCTACATTAAGGAATCTAGCAATTGGATGATTTATTGTAGTGACTACTGTTAGACTGAAGACATTGTCGGCAGTCTGACCGAACCAGCCGTGCACATCTCTATCCATGCATCACATGCACAACGTGCGACGAGTTAGGAGCACTAACAGAATATTGTTAGAGAGTGCGTGTTTTCTCGCTTGTCCCTTCTTGTAATTTTATAAATACTTGTACACAAGGATCAATATAGTCGTGCAATTGTAGTGCTATTTAAGCACACCAAATATTTGTATCCAACCTTACATGGTATCAGTTTAGGACATGTTCCTATGGCCCACAACTTTGCCTCTGCGCCCATCGTCTCTCTGCATCGATCAACTTCAACTCTATCTCTTGCCCAGGTCCCTCCACAACCTCTATTTGCTCATTTTGGTATCTCAATCTTTTATCAGATGTGTGGTGTTCACATAAAAAACATCAACCCTCACACCCCCGAGCATTCCATTGGTTCTTACACCTAGTGGCGCAATATGATGGAGCTGGCCATTGCGGAGTACGGTGTTCTCGATCACCTGATAGAAGATGTGACGCCAATCAACCTGACGTCGAGTGGCGCACCGTCGATCTCATCCTCAAGCGATGGATCTACGGGTCCATCTCCCAAGAGCTGACGGGGATGATCATGGACCCTAACAAGACAGCTCAGCACCTCTATGTCACACTTCCTGTTGTCTTCCTCAACAACAAATGCCACCATGTTGTTCACATGACCTCTGACCTCGACGATCAGCGGCAGGGCAGCCTCTGAGTTGCCTAGTACTCCGCATGTATCAAGACAACCGCTAACGCTTTGCGCGGAGTCGATCAGCCCGTCAACAATGACACACTCATCACCGTGCTTGTGTGCGTGCTCACCGAGCGGCACCACGTCACGGGCAAAATCCTTCTCGCCGCCGCCCGCAAGATCTCCTTTGATAGCATGTTGCTGGCATTGTCAAAGGAGATCTTGCCCGCGGTGGGGAGAAAGATTTTACCCATGACATGGTGCCACTCGGTGAGCACGTGCATGAGCATGGTGACGAGTGTGTTGTTGACGGGCTGATCGACGTCATGTAGAGCGTCGGCGATTGTCTTGATACGCACACAATACTGGGCAACATCGAGTCTGCCATGTCGCTGTTCGTGGAGGTCAGAGGCGAGGTGAGCAGCGCGGTAGCGTTTGTTGTTGAGGAAAACGGCAGCAAGCGTGACGTAGAGCTGTCGTGTCGTCTTGTCGGGGTCCATGATCATCCCCGGTAGCTTCTGGGAGATGGATACGAAGATCCACTGCTTGAGGAGATAAATGGTGCATCAGTCATGTCAGGTTGATCGGTGCCGTGTCTTCTGCCAGATGATCGAGAACACCGTACTCCGTGACGGCCAACTCCATCAGATTGCGCCACTGGTACCAGTGGAAAGCTCGAGGCTGCGAGGTATGATGCTTTTGATCTAAACACCACACCACACATATGATACGAGATTGAGATACCAGAAGGAGTAAGTAAAGGTTGTGGAGGGACCTGTCCAAAAGATAGAGTATCTGACGCGTTAGAGAGGCCGGTGGAGACAGCAGGGACCGGCAGCGCGTCGGAGGTGATCGATGACGAGAGATGGCCAGAGGCGACAGCTTCGAGGCAGAGTTGTGAGCCATAGGAATGTAACCTAAGTTGATACCATGTAAGATTGGATGCAAAGATTTTGTATGCTTAAGGAGCACTACAATTGCATGACTATGTTGATCCTTCCATACAAGTATTTATAGAATTACAAGGAGGGAGAAGAGAGAACATGTAGACGCACTCTATAACAATAATCTCTGTTAGTGATCCTAGCTAGGAGCATGCACTTTGTGCATGCGATACATGGATAGAGATGAGCCCGGCTGGCTCGGTAAGACTGCTGACTATGTATTCAATCTAACATACTCCCTCCGTCCTAAAAAGAATATCTTAGATCTGTCAAAATTTATATGTATCTAGATTCTATACACTAAAACCTGTCTAGATATATGCAAATCTAGACAAATCTGTGACATCATTTTTATGACAGAGAGAGTAAAAGAAATTTTGTCTTTTTTAGAAGAGGAAAAGGCCACAGAGGGCCTAGATAATGCATTTGTTGCAAGTGGTGGTAATAAATTTTACAGAGAATCACAAGAAGTAAAACTTACAACACAACAGGCCCTAACCAAAATAAATAGAATGCAACCGGATCCTCCACCATCGATGGATCGGAGCGACCGCCTGCTTTGCCGCCAGTGACACACGGCCACTTGGGGTGAAACCCGCGCTGTCCAGGAACCAAAGGGCCTCCGATTCGGCAGAAGGTTGACGAATTAAAACATTTTCCTCTTTGAAATATCATACACGTCAATGTCTCAATGTAACCTCACTCAAAACAAGTTTAATTAAGAGACCTCTAAACTTTTCCACAAATAAATAATTGTCAAAACCCTAACAAGGCAGTGCCTTTTCAAAAGGCTTCGTGGTCACAAACGCTGTAACATGAAGATTAAAGGTTTTAAACCGACACAGGCACCTCATAGGTTTCAACTGACATAGCTAATTTGCATTTCTTTTGAGTTGCATGTATGCCTATTCTCAATTACAATGGGTTGATCCTTTTTTGTGTGTGTGTGTGTGGTCAACCCCGTAACAGGGTGATATTATCTTAACACCATTGCTACATACAAAACAAGCAACTAAACATTTGCTGCATTCTCTGTTAATTGCTTCATCTGAGATGTGAGGAGAATATTTCTACGTTGGGGTGTACCTACACCTTCACTTCTTTTGGATACTTTTGGTGTACTGAAAATTCTGGAAAAATGTATACACATCATGAAACAAGAGTTACGTTGACCTGTAATGTTTCACGTTTACATGGCAAGATAAATTCTATGAATTTTATATTCACATATATCTGCTAAAACTTATTATTTCCGTATGAGCCACATACTCCTATACTCTTAATTATTTTTTCCGTATGAGCCACATACTCCTATACTCTTTTCCGTATGACCTACTTCCTCTATTTTAAAATATAAGATATTTTAGCTTTGTGAAGCAAATGTATTTAGACTTATTTTAGTACATAGGTTTACTCATGTTTGGAGTGAATCTACACATTAAAACAAGTCTAGATACATTCTTTTCACAAAGCTAAAACATTTTATATTTTGAAATCTTATATTTTGAAACGGAGGGAGTATAATGTTGTACTACACTTCTGATTCCCATACCAGGACAACTTATGAATTCCACTACACTATATTTCCGTTTCCCTAACCGCTAACAACTACTGAAAGTCTCAGCTACGCAAAGAGTGATCGGATCGTCAAAATCAACCAAAAGAATAGCTAATGAGCCACAAATTCACACCCGGATGGCACCAAACTGCAGAAAAAACGTATACAAGAATCGAAGGTCAGACACCGTACCGTACGCATTTTTGTCATCGCGGAGGTCGCCAATGGATCCTCCGACGACGTCTCCGCCGGAACCAGGCGCGTTGTCGCCGGCGACGATCTCTATCCGCAGCACCCTGTCGGAGAAGTTGGCCGAGTTGAACGCGAACTCGAAGCTGTGCAGTACGCTGCCGCGCGAGAAGTCCAGGCCCACGTCCGCCGATGCTGACTCTTTGCCGGCGTCCATGCCCTCGGCAGCGGCTGGGAGAGGGAGGAAGCGCAGGACGGCGGGCGGCCGCTTCAGTTTGGGAAGAGGAGCACAGGAACACGCGAAGTAGTAGTGATGTAAAAAAAAGACTGGACCTTTACAGGGCCAGACTGCTTGGAGTTGGGCTGCTAATGGGCTGTAGGCTTCACGAGTCGGCGGTCCAATCACGTTAGCGATATTATTATCAGCTTACGATGTACGCTAAAATTAACAGATCCATCCGCGTGGGAAAAAAGCAACCGGACCGGAGTTCCCCACGCCCAAAATCGGCAACCGCTCTCCGCAACGATCTCTCCTCCGCCGCGATCGGTCGATGGATCCCCCCATATAAACCTAGCCA
The DNA here is from genome assembly GCA_916181665.1 of Avena sativa. Taxonomy (NCBI): domain Eukaryota; kingdom Viridiplantae; phylum Streptophyta; class Magnoliopsida; order Poales; family Poaceae; genus Avena; species Avena sativa. Next base: position 297,587,424 of record OV702296.1, read on the forward strand.
ATCCGGACACCCCCCTCCAGGCGACCATGGCGGACTGGTCGGGGCTCCACGAGGACTTCCTCCTCCTGCTCGTCCCGCGCCTCCCCTCCCTCGACCTCCGCCGATTCCGCGCCGTCTGCGCCTCCTGGCGCGCCGCCGCGGCCACCTTCACATCGGCCCGCGGCCGCCCGCGCCCCGACCGCCCCTGGCTCGTCCTCCCCACGGACGCGGCCGACCCGGACGGGCGCCGCTACATTATCTGCCGCGACCGCGAGGTGCCCGTGGTCACCCTCCCCGCGCGCCTCGGCCGCGCGCACGACCGCGGCTTCGTGCCCCTCGGCTCCTCCCGCGGCGTCATCGTGGCCGCCGACGATCGCGGCGATATGCACCTTCTCGACCTCGTCACAGGTAAGCGCATGCCTCTGCCCCCCGTCGCCACTCTCCCTCTCGTTGATTTCGTCGAGAGGACCCCTGCCGGTCTCACCGTCCACCACCAGCCCGCCGGCGCCGGCGTATCCGGCGTCGACGGGCTGGTCCACAAGGCCATCCCGGTGCCCACCCCGGACGGCGGGGTGCTGGTGGTCGCAATCTACCGCCAGCCGCAGCACCGCAACCAGTGGGCGACGGCCCGGCCCGGCGACTGCGCGTGGAAGTCCGTGAAGCCGAGCAGCATCCCCTCCGTGGTCGACCTGGCGCTCCACCGCGGGCAGCTCTACGCCAACACGCGGTACGGGATGGTGTACGTCTTCCCTGAGCTCCGCGGGCTGGGCTCGGCCTCCCCGGAGATCATCCCGTCCGTGACGCGGCGGCCGACCTCGTACGTGGAGCGCAGCTTCCTGGTGGAGACCCCCGGCGGCGGCGGGCTGATGCAGGTGGAGCTGCTCCGCCCCGTGGCGGCGGCCGGGGGCGAGGGGTTCGTGGTGCGCATGCTGGACGAGTGCGGCGAGACGTGGGAGGAGGAGGAGGACATCGGCGACGTGGCGGTGCTGGTCGACGCGTCCGGCGCGGTGGCAGCGTCCACGAGGGAGTGCCCGGGGCTGAGGCCCAGCACCGTGTATTACGCCGTGGACCTCGACGGTGAGACGCGGGTGTGGGCGTACAGCCTCGCCGGCAAGCACAAGAAGATCGAGGTCGTCGAGTCCCTCCCCAGGGCGGAGGGGTACAAGCAGCCGTGCTTCTGGTTCACGCCGGTCTATTCACAGTGATGATGATTTAGCCTTGCTAAATTGCTAGGCGTGCACGCCTGCACGGGTCGTGCAGGAAGCTGCTCTTCTTACATGTGGTGATGCAATGTGGGTCTAGTAGTCTACGAGTCGTGCGATGGGGGCACATCTGAGTTGTAACTGGTGACACACCAGGAAGGTCTCTGTTGATTGTCGTTGTCCCTGCTACAACTATGTACATACATACATACATACATGAAACTGAACTTGACTGAAACTTAAATTTGTGTTTCATCACCGAATTCAGAAATCTTTAATTTCTTTCTACGTATGTTAAAGTGCAAATTCTAGAATATGCTGAAGGGTAAATATTCCCACAACCTGAGGCCTTGTTTACTTATCCGGTATTTTTATTTCCAAAAGATGTGAGATATACAGGGATTTGGTGTTCACCTAATACTCTCAAATTCTTTAAATACTCTTCCCCAAAAATACTCTACCATGACTTAGATTTTCTAATCTAGCAAAAATACACTAGTGTGGAGAGGATTTGTGGGGATATCTCCGTATTATCCCCTCCCTAGTAAACGACCTATCAAGAAAATTATGGGATACAAAATAATCCCTTCTCATCCCTTTAAATATCCTAGAAGTAAACAAGGCCCGAAGGTGAATATTCCTTCGACATTGTGAAATCTGGATGCCCGAATATTCGCTCGATTTGATGGAGAGCTGAATACACGGTCAAAATGCTGCATTGATTTTGGTTTAGGCTGCGTTTGATGGAGAGCTGAATACACGGTTAAAATGCAGTTTGTTGGATTTTTAGGGTCTCGCTAAATACACCGTTCGGAAATAGAACTTGGATCTTTTTAGATTCATGTGTATCCATTATCCAAGTTACTTATTTCTGAATGAAAAGAATAGAGAAATTACCACAATATTACTCGGTTCTGAATTGTAGTAGGCAACAGCTTAATAAGGAATTTCCCCAGCAAATATCCTGAAAATATACTTCAAGGCTCTAGATCATCTCCAATAGATGCACTGAAATAGTGATCCACTTTTTTGTTTTAGGGCGTTTCTTTATCAATTTTAGGCGTCCTCCGGGGGATAAAAGTTTCCGATCCCCGTTTTTGCTACATGTAGAAAAAACGGTCCGTGTCAGATAGATTAAAAAGACTGTTTCGCTGGAGACCCCGTCGAAGACTTTGTAGCAAAAAAATTGTGCTAATATAGCAAACACGACCTTGCCAGAGACTCGCCAGAGAGTTTCGCCGGGACAGCTTGTTGGAGACCTTGTAGCAAACTGTTTGTGCTATTGTAGCAAAACCACTAAATGGTTGTAGCAAAAAAAATTAGCAAATGTAGCAAAACATACTTTGCCACAGACTCACAACTGAGACCTCGTAGCAAACTTTTTGTACTATTATAGCAAAAAAATTGTTGCATCATATCAATAAAAAATGTCCTATAGGAGCAAAATCCAACTTCGCCGGACCTAGGGTAGCAAAATCGTATTAGTATTATAGCAAAAATCACAAACAAATGTAGCAAGAGATTTGTATTGTAGTAAACTCGTCCCGTCAACGATCCACGGAAGCACCACCACCCATGGTATCACCACCACACATGGTAGGCATGTCCAGAAAGGTGGCATTCGGCGGCGGGCTAGACGTGTAGGTGCACGTGTTCGCACATGAGATGGGGCTGGTAGCGAGGCAGGGTCGTGAGGTGAGAGGTCGACGGGAGGCCACATGTGGAGCGACGCGTGGGCTCTCACGGAGGTGGCGGCCGGTGGCGGGGCGCGCTCGTGGAGGTAGCAACAGGGGCGTCGCATGTCATGGCTGGAGATGGAGCTCGACGGCGCACGAGGGAGTGGCCACGGCGGAGATCTGGCAGCCGGTGGAGGATCTCGCCGGCGGCGGAGGGCCAGCGACACTCGGGTGAGAAGAAGGCCGCGATGCGAGCAGATGCATGAGCAAGAGGATGTCTGTCTCAGGGAGAGAAAGGGGATAAGGTGTGCGGGACTACCAAGTGATGTGCAGGACGGAACATGAGCGAGTCGATCCAGGGGATTGTTTCGATCGATCCCCGGGACGATACATATCCTTTTACTTTTAGTACACAGCAGTTGGGCGACTGTTTTCCATATGCACTAAAGTACAGAGCGCTGCCGACAACAGTCTTCGAGACATATACTAAATAGGACACCACAAACATAGGAATCTGCGAAATTCTAGACGAATTGATCATAGATCTTGTTAGATTTTCAACTAATCAAAATCATTTCGATCCTATTCGCTACCAAATAACAATCATTTGTACCAATTCAGTATAGTAGGACAGTAGCACGAACAAGAATAGTGCTCATGAGCAAAACCGATTCCTAAAACTATATTGATGTCATGGAGTAAGAGAGAGATGAGGCCAGCTCCCCTGCAGAAGGTTGACTGTCTCCCAACCGGCTCCCCCCTCCCCCCCCTAACACACACATCGGCAACAGGGAAGTGATGGACATTATCCCAGTTCATTCCCGTGATTTCATCATGATCAAGATATAAACTGATGAAATGGTTTTCAATATCAACAAACATAGACATAAATGTCGTGTCATGTTCATATCCGATCTTCCTCAACACATTGTTCCCAATTGTCAGAATAGTAATGCAATAGTGCACCTTCACCCTCCCTTGCATCTCATATCCAATCTCCTCAAAAATGTTCTCTAGCATCAGGGGTGACCAAGTAACTGTATCCACATTAGCATACCATATCACATACCCATCTATATAGCTTCTACCGTTACCACTGCCAAAGAAATAGCCCCATGATTTACTTCTAGAGAGAGAAAATTGCTACTTCTACATGCGAGAACAATAAATAGCGAAATCCATCAAAATCTTCTCCAACATTGCAAGATTATTACTGAAAAACAATAGCTTGATAAACCCTACCTAAACCCCCAAATCTAACCCCTGCTCAAACTGAAGAAAACCTACTGAAACCGCTGCTAATCGACCATGGCAACAACAACAACATGACACATTGAACGAGGAGATCCCTAACCCTAACGATAAGGACTCGTTTTACCACCATATTGAGGACCAATTTGTGGGACTAACCATATACGGGAGGAGGATCTCCTTCAGGACGCCACACCGAAGACATCGTCCGCTTGTCCACAGTCAGGCAACAAGACACGCCTACAACCGGGAAACAACAAGCCAAGGTACACCGCCTACACCATCTTCTCGCCACCTCGGAATGATCGAGTGGAGAGGGCGGAGGAGGCAGTTGTCCTGCCTCTTTTGTTGGACTAGAGGAAGGACAGATGAGGGGGAAGCAGAGCTCGCGGGGGGGGATGGGGATTTCGCAAAAGAACCGAGCATCATAGCTAGTCTATCAAGCACTAGTGGCTGACGGTGGGGACATCGCGTGCCACGTCATCGCATACCATGTTGTACTGTTGACAGTGATCGCATACGACACATCATGACATTTGTGGTGACTGTAACTAGCGTATCACGATATACGACAACCAAGGTGAGTAAGAGGGTTAAGTTTCGACCATCCATGTATTGAACTCTTTTGATATTGTTCGCTTAGCTTTTGATGGTCAGTGTGTCTGGTGTATTTTCTTTCTCATGTAAAATGCGCGTAGAATGTTGCCGCTCATTTGTTAGCTTATTCCAATGAGTGTACTGGGTGTTGCGGGTGTGCCTACCGAATCCCGATTGCATTCGGGAAATAATTTTGTATTAATAGTATGTCCCTGTGAATTTTGAATTTAGGATTCAGCTATGTAATTGGATTTGATACTTGTATACTCCGATGACTGATTCGAATTTGGCTAGTTGGATTTGCTTGTTTAAAATTGATTTAATGTTGCAGGAACACCAAGATGAAGAAATTTTATCCATGGATCTCGAAAACAAATCAATCAACAAATGTGAATCCTCAAACCGATCTCAACAAATGACTTCTATATCAAATATAACATTGTGGTGCCAAACATGGATGATTGGATGAATCATAGCATGGTGTGCCATATTGAGTAAGATGTACTTCACTCTATCAATGACGATCATATTGTATATCATTTTCAAGCATATATGTCACGTAGAGGAGTTTTACCTCTTCGTTTTAGTAAGTTCTCATAATTATATCAATGATCGACTACTTCATTTCATATGTTCATTTTCTTATGATATATTCTTTGTTTCTTGAAGGTACTTTTTTTTAGACAACAACTGATGGAATTTCAATATTAGCAAAACCGATTATATACGACTCCACAAATAAAGGAAAATACAATATGGTCCCAGAATTTTGCAAGAAGGACCTCACACCATGCTTCCAAAATGCAATCAAGCCCATCGTCCTCGTCGTCACCAACCAAGTACAGGGACCGGATCCAGAAGCAACACATCTTCAGACGCCATCGTATCACCGCCGTCGCCATCGCCACATTGGGCTTTGAACACCGTAGGAGTGCCCACCCCGAGGGGTGAGAGCTAAGAATCTTTTCCAGACCATCAGGCATGCATGAGATGGAGAGGACCAAGCAGTACCTCCAACCAAAGATCCCCGAGCAGTATAGCCAAACCACCAGCAAAATGCTCCACCATCTAGAAGATTTAGGCGTCGACACGTCGAGCCGCCTCCTCCCCTCGCCACCAAGGCCGGACGGAAGAAGCTTCAAGATGCGACAGCCTCACACCACCATAAGAACACAAACAACCCTAAAAATGAAGACGGCGGTGACATCCCCTTCCTCTCCCTTGCCATCACGACCGGACGAGGGGAAGACAACAACATCAGCACCCCTCTGACTCCTGAACAGACCCCACAAACTCCAAGGCAGGGGCAAAAGTCGACCGCGCCTGGAGAAAACACCCTCCCTAGATCCACAGATCTGAGAGGACACCAAGCCAGCAGCTCGCCGGCGCCACCATAGGTGGCCTTGCCGAGATGGGGATCGAGCTCCAGCACCCTTATTCCGACACGACGCCGCCTCCACCATCCTGACGACGTCCCCCAAAGCCCTAGCAAAAATCAAGCCGCTACCCGGTGCAGGTAGAGAAGATCCCCCGCCGCCAAGCCAAGCCACTCGGGCTTTGCCTAGCGCACCACCGACGGCGACTGCGGGAGGAGGGAGTGGTAGGGGCTAGGGTTTGGGAGGAGGGAGTGGTATCTCGGTCATGTTATCTCGGCAATTGTTGTTGTGTTTCTTGAAGGTATTGGTTCTTTTTCTACTATTGATGAGGTTATGGGAGGCTCGAATGAACAAAAACACGGTATTATCTTTTGTATTTTGTACTACTATTTCTAGTTTTAGTCATCCCTTTTTTACGTTCTTGGATCGTTAGCGATAGATTTTAAATTATATGATTATGTTTTCTATTGAACCAAAATTCCTAGGTTATTATAGAAAAGTTAGCAGTTTTTCTTGGCCCGGGGCTTGCTCTATTCCTGGCTATGCCACTGCTCCCAATTGCATCCGGAAAATAATTTTGTATTGATAGTATATCTCCGTGATTATTATCCAAAGAAATGCATGGTAAAACAAAATTGTGTTTTGGATCGCAGGTCCCGAAATCCATCCATTCGCTCCAATCACCATCTCGAGAACCTCTCACCGTGTTGATAATTCGAGCTACCCGTGCCTTGCTTTCCCGGTCAACACAAGAACGGTCACAAGTCACGAGCTTACTTGGATTGTCTTTGTCCAATTTCCCAACGAGTTATTTACCACACATAATCGCATATTATCATTCTTTTATGTTGACAACGTGCCGGCGTGCCGCCGGCCTGGGATGTATTTTTTCACATAGAAGAAGTCTTTAAATAAAGCTCGACCCAACTAGAAATGAGGCGATTGCGAACCACAAAATACTAGTCGCATGCGTGCTGCGCTGCTCTGCTCTACTCTCCTCGCTTTCGGCGAGCTCCCTTCTTTTCTCCGCGCGTGCGCCTGCGTGCCCCCTTTTGCTCATCAGGCCAGGTTTCCATAAAAATGTACTACGATTTTGGTATTTTTAGGACTAAGTTTTTAGGTATACTAAAACTAGTGTGGTGCGAGTTTTACGTGGCGTCGCATTTTTCAAATGGCCTTATTCCTTCCATTCTCGTACGAAAAACGAGCGTGCACCCTAGCAAACATGTTCTTAAAGCCTATGTCTCCTAAGAGACGGTCAAGAGACGGTCAAGTAGACTTGGTGAGTTATTTGAACTCCTTACTGATTATACGACAGAGGCCACTTGATGATCTTGTCAAAGGCAAGACGGTAGTGGTGCACGAACTCGGCTTCACATGCACTAATAAACCGTCCGATGGGAGGCAGAAAAACGTGATCAAATGGAGCCCTCCTCCACCAGGTATGGTTAAGCTAAATACTGATGGGTCTTTTATCAATTCACAGGAGGCAGAGACAGACATGGTGTTGCGGGATAATAACGGGGCAGTGATACTAGCTGCTACAAGGAGGCTAAAGAGCTGTACAGATGCGGCGGAATCCGAGCTAGCGGCTATTGAAGATGGTCTGGCATTCACACTGAACTAGTCGGCACTTCCAATCATCGTCGAAACAGCTGTACAGATGCGGCGGAATCCGAGCTAGCGGCTATTGAAGAAGGTCTGGCATTCGCACTGAACTGGTCGGCACTTCCAATCATCGTCGAAACTGATTGCTCTGAGGCAATTCATGTGATAAAGGAAAACACTCCCAATTATTCTATACATGCGTCAAGAATCCAAGTTATTCAAGAATTACTACGAGAGAGAGAGGAATAAAAGTGGCCAAAGTTCATCGGACAGCAAATGGCGCTTGTCATGAACTGGCAAAAATTAGGTAGAGTACAAAATAGAACAGCTACATGGCTCAGGAATTCTCCCCCAGAGATTGCTGAGATCATAGACTCTGAGTGTAACTCTGTCTTCAATTAATAAAACTCTCTTTCGGGCAAAAAAAAGTAGACTTGGTGAGAATTCTTGTCTACCCTTTTAGAGATAGCCACAAAATCTAAATTATGATTTCTAAAACATTGTGCAATATGCAAATATTTAGCCAAGTCACGAAGACCTCTTCTATTCAAGAACATGCCATTTATTGGGAAACAATATCAGATTTTGGGGCAATATCTCATTTTCAAGACTTATATATTCTTTACCAGAGATAAATTTTTGACCAGAAGCAGTTAATTCATATAACGAACTTAACTAGTCCTCATCAAAACTAACCTCTAACACTTCACCTCCTAGATGAGAAAGGAGGTGACTGTTGGTTGTCGAGGTTGTGGGGAGAACGATGCGTACCCGTTGGGTGCACCGGTACGTGTTAATAAGGTAGGGAAAAGCCCCTAAATGGCTTACACAATTAGATATGAGTCCGGGTGGAGTACTACTCCATACCGATTGTAAACAGGAAAAATACAACTCCAACACCCCCCCCCCCCCCCCCTTAATCTAAAGCTTGGAAAGATTTAGATTACGCTTGAACTCATCGAGCTTCTTAGAGCATAACGTCTTTGTGAAACCATCTGCAATCTGACCCTTGCTGGAGATAAATTTGACCTTAAGTTGTTTACTAGCAACTCGTTCCCGAACAAAATAAAAGTCAATCTCAATATGCTTGGTACGAGCATGAAACACAGGATTAACAGAAAAGAAAGTAGCACCAAGATTATCACACCATAAACAAGGTTTTTCAAGAAGAGAGATACCCAACTCTCGAATTAAAGCCTCAAGCCAAATCAATTCGGCAATAGCATTAGCAAGTGCTTTGTACTCAGCTTCGGTGCTAGAACGCGACACAGTGGGTTGTTTCCTAGCACTCCATGATATGAGATTAGGACCAAAGAAATAGCAAAACTTCCTGTAGAACGTCTGTCATCAAAATCACCTGCCCAATCTGCATTTGAAAAGGCACTAAGAAGTGTGAAATTGGACTTACTAAACGTTAGTCCAACTGTACATGTACCATAAATATACCTCAATATCCGTTTAACTGTTGTCCAATGAGTTGTTGTAGGTGCATGAAGGAACTGACATACCTTGCTAACAGAGAAACATATGTTTGGTCGTGTCAAAATCAAATACTGAAGAGCACCTACAATGCTCATGTATCAAGTACTATCCCCTCAGGACCAAGCAGAGTACCATCATGTAGTGATAATGTGTCATTGGTAGACAAAGGTGTGGGAGATGATGAACAATCTTGCATACCAACACGTTTCAGAATATCAGTAGCATACTTCTCTTAGCATACTTCTCTTGATTCAACAGCAAAACATTAGACTATTTGTGAACCTCAAGACCCAGAAAATAATGAAGATCACCAAGATCTTTGAGCGCAAACTCATGACGGATATTCTTAAGAAGGGTTGTGATTGCATCATTAGAGGAACTGGTGACAATAATATCATCAACATATATAAGAAGAAATATCTGAATACCTCCATGATCAAATAGAAAAAGAGAGGTGTCTGCCTTGGACGGTATGAATCCAAGTGTATGAAGCTTAGTACTCAACCGAGAATACCAAGCCCGAGGTGCCTGCTTCAGTCCATAAAGAGCTTTATCAAGTTTACAAACATAATTTGGGTTAGCGGAAGACTCAAAACCAGGTGGCTGTTTCATGTAAACCTCCTCTTTCAGAACACCATATAAGAACGCATTCTTGACATCTAGCTGTCGTAGACTCCAACCTTGTGAGACAGATATTGATAGAACAATTCCAATAGTGACAACTTTAACAACTGGACTGAAAGTATCCTCATAATCTATGCCATACCGTCATTTGAATCCTTTTGCAACAAGGCGGGCTTTATACCTGTCAATTATACCATCAACATTTTTCTTGATACGATAAACCCACTTGCAGTCAATGACATTCCTTTTAGAGCTTGGAGGAACAAGGTGCCACGTGTTATTAGTTATGAGAGCATCATGCTCATCTTGCATAGCTTGTCTCCAATTTCCATCAGAGAGAGCCTCATGAAGATTTGCTGGTTCTCCTGTAGATGTCAACAAGGCCCATCGAACAGTACCATCAGTACGAATTTTAGGATTTTTAATACCTTTTTGCAGGCGAGTGCGCGGTCCAGCAGCAGGCAAAGCTGCAGCATTATCTGGTACAGAAGATCCCTCAGGTGTATGAGCAAACGACGAAACGTCACTGTCACCTGCACTCTGCCACGAGGGAGCGCTGTCGCTGGGAGCGTCGTCGCTGTCGGGGTCCACGCCCTGCCGTGAGAAAGACACCGCGTCGGGACTTCGGTCGCTGTCCTGGCCCGTACCCTGACGCGAAGACGAGGCAGAGAAATTCTCCGCGTCGACCGTTCCACGTCGCGTGGTGGGAGTGCAGGGCAGGGACCGTGCCGCGTCGTGGCGTGAGGCAGAGGGAGGGCAGAGCGGGGACCGCGGCGACAGGCCTGAGGGAGATTCCTCCCGCGTGGGCGCACAGACGGGAGACGACAGCGACGTGGACGTGTCTGCTGGTTCCCGATCCGAGACGCTGCACCCAGAATCAATATGAAAATCAGCATTTTTTGTCCTATAGCATCTTGTTCTTCTTGCTCCATATTGCATGTGTTTGGGGTTGTATTTTGCTCATAATTTGATCTAGTTTCTTTAGCAAAATGGTTGGTAGGTACCTGTGGAGAAACAACAACAGGGACAATCGACAAATAATGTTCATTAGTGTGCACACCCCTATTTGTATCAACCGGTGATGGATTTTCTGGAGACAGAAGAAGAATTTTCTCTCGGAGACGACGATCAGCATTTGGGTGTAGTGAGGCAAAGGGAAAAACATTCTCATCAAAGACAACATCTCGAGAGATGTAAACACGAACAGTGGTAACATCAAGACACCTGACCCCTTTGTGTAATGGGCTATAACCAATAAACACACATCTCTTGGAACGAAAAGAAAGTTTATGCTTATTGTATGGGCGTAGATTTGGCCAACAGGCACAGCCAAAAACACGTAGAGAATCATAGTCAGGTTTGGTGTGAAGAAGTCGTTCTGTAGGAGTTCCAAAGTTGATAACTTTGGAGGGAGTGAGATTAATGAGAAAGGTGGCTGTTAGGAAAGCATCATCCCAAAATTTTAATGGCATATAAGCGTTGGCAAGTAAGCCAAGACCAACTTCAACAATATGACGATGTTTTCTTTCAGCAGAACCATTTTGTTGATGAGCATGAGGACATGAAACATGATGAGTAATGCCCACCTTTTGGAAGAAACCATTAAGTTTTTCATATTCACCACCCCAATCAGTTTGCATGGTAATGATTTTCCTATCAAATTTGCGCTCAACAAATTGTTGAAAATTCAGAAACACTTGGTAAACATCAGAACGCTTCTTGAGAAGATAAATCCATGTAAATTTACTAAAATCATTGATGAAGCTTACATAGTATGCATGTTTGACTAAATACAAGGGAGCAGGACCCCAAACATCAGAAAACACCTGTTCCAAAGGAATAGTGGAAACATGATAGGGGAGCTGGTGACTCTTAGCCTGTTGGCATGGATCACATATGTAAGAGTTTATTTCTGGGGTATAAGGGAGATTGTTTTTTTTAAGAATTTGTTAAACAATAAACGACGAAGGATGACCTAGACGACGATGCCATGTAGAGGAAGAAGGCTTGACGGTGACCAAAGCATGCTTGGAGGGACCCGTTGACACAGGAACAAGAGGATAGAGACCACCCCGACATGGACCTCTATACATTATTTGCTGCGTGGCCTGGTCCTTGATCAAGAAAAAGAATGGGTGAATTTCAATAAAGGCATTATTGTCTAAAGTAAGCTTATGAGCAGAAACTAGATTCATGGAAGAGGTAGGAACATGTAAGATATTACGAAGTTGAAGAGAGTTATTAGGGGTGTGCAAAACTGAATGACCAACATTAGCGATTTCCATACCTTGTCCACTAGCGTTGTGGATTTGATCATGGCCTGGATATGCATCATGGACCTGGAGCTTGTTTAGCTGACCTGCAACATGGTTTGTCGCCCCCGTGTCAATGACCCAATTTGTGTCAACACCATAAGCACCTTTTTTATCATTGGGTGTATCATCACCATCATCATCATCACCATAACGCCACCAGCAGTCATTGGCAGGATGACCCTCCTTTTTGCAAATCTGGCAATAGACACCGGGCTGCCAAGGAGAGGCGACCCTTCCTTTATTTTTGCCGCGCCCCCCTTGGGGTGACGATCCGGGCGACCCTGGTCAGGACGCGCGCGCGGCTGTGGTGGGGGAGGAGGGGGCGATATGGTTGGGGAGGATGGTAAGGTTGTGGTGGATAGGTATAGGGTGGCGGCGCATAGGAGGAAGGGGAGTAGTGTGGGTGAGGTGGTGTGGGATATGGGGGATGGGTGTAGGACGGTGGCTGGTATGGATTTGGTTGCGTGGGGTTGTAGGGTGGTGGCGAGGGGTTATATGGTGGTGGCGTTGGGTGATAGTTGGGAGGGGAAGGTAAAATGGGTGGTTTGGGTGGTGCGCCTCCATAGGGAGCAGGAGGGCGGCGAGAAGCAGCGTTGACGGAGGAGGTGAAAGTACCAATGTTTTGACCAGTGGCAATGAGCATATTTTCACGATACTCATAGGACAAAAGCTGAGAGCACATATCATTGAGGGTTGTAGCAGGATTTGCGTTGATGGAGGCAACAAGAGGATTAAAAGTACCATCAAGACCATTGAAGATGTAGTCCTTGATCTCATCATCATCAATCAGCTTTCCTGCAGCAGCAAGCTCAGAGGCAAAACCCTTCATCTTTGTCAGGAACTGAGTAGCATTCATGTCGAGCTTTTTGGTGTTGGTGAGGGCTCCATGGAGAGTAGAGACCCTTGTTTTGGATTGAGTGGTGTAGAGGCTGGTGAGGGTAGTCCACACCCTTGGCATGAACAAGGCCAAAAATGTTGGGCAACATCTCATCAGCAAGAGAATTCACCATGTAGCTCATAACCTGTTGATCCTTGAGGACCCAAGCATCATAGTCGGGGTTGGGGATGGAGATCTTCTTTTGATTTGCATCTTCAGCTTCAATCTGCTGAGGGGGCGCCACTTCAGAGCCATCGAGGATTCCCATGACACGGGCACCACGAAGGGTAGGCAGAGCCTGGGTCTGCCATAGGAGAAAATTTTCTCGAGTCAGTTTGGTGGCAGGCGGCGCCCCAAGAGAGGCCGACGAAGAAATTGTCAAGGAAGACATGGTCCTAGCGATCTACGGTTTTGGGGAGGGTGGGATTTGTGTGGCTGTTTTGGATGGAATTTGTGGGGAATAGGTAGAGGATGCCTTGATCTATGGAGAGGAGATGATCTTGGGATTTTTGGAGGGGAGGAGGAGGGCCGACGGCGATGGAGAAGACCAGGCGGTCGGCGGCGGCTAGAAGGGAAGAGGCAATGCTCGTGATACCATGTTGGTTGTCGAGGTTGTGGGGAGAACGATGCGTACCCGTTGGGGTGCACCGGTACGTGTTAATAAGGTAGGGAAAAGCCCCCTACGTGGTTTACACAATTAGATATGAGTCCGGGTGGAGTACTACTCCATACCGATAGTAAACAGAAAAAATACAACTTCAACAGTGACCATCAGTTGTGGCATTCACATACTCATCATCTAAGTAAGTTGTATCTAAAGAGGTTAATTTTTTTGAAATAACCGTTAGACGGTCAAATTCCATCCGCCTCAAGACCTTTGTGGAAACAGAAACATCTCTACGCGGGAACCAAGACTAACCCGACACTATTTAACTTTGAAGAAATATGCGTATAAGAAAAAGAAAGAAAGGATTTGGGCGATGATGTATTACCATTCGAATCCATGTTCTTATCCGTCTTACGACACATGGCCTTTATCATTGTTTCCTCGTCGGACGCCACTGACCCATCCTCATGCACCAAGTGGCGCCCACTCCGACGCGGCACGGGTGCCACCGAGATGTGAATCAACATAGTCAGCGAGGGTCCACGCACCTCCTCCATGTCTGCTTGGGGGCATGTAAATGTGATGAAGCACTAGCCCCCACATCAGAAGAACACCTCGTGGGAGACGGGGTAGCAAAGGTCGAAGTCGAGGCTCCCCCGCCCGCCCATACTACTGTCTAGAACCATCAAACGGGGCTCCGTGTGAGGTGTAGTAGGCTCCTCCTCTAACCCGGTGGCCGACGCACCCAGCCCAAATATAGTCGTGGCTAGGTGGTTTATAGATCTATTTTGAATTTTTATTACTTTTGAACTTGTTTGTAGGGCGGTTGATGAAGTGGATTTCTGGCGAAAAAAACAGTAAAGACCTCTCACCGTGTTGATAATTCGAGTCACCCGTGCCTTGATTTCCAGGCCCACACGAGAACGGTCACGAGTCACGAGCTACTTGAATTGTCTTTCTCCAATTTCCCGGCGTGTGATTTACCATTCACATGTGACATGGTTATACCCTACGGGTACATGACTTCAGCATACCTGGTCCAGCCCAAGGAAGGACCACAGCAGATATACGCTGGCCCATGAAGATTTTCGGGTGGCCAAGGCCCATGACGCCTTCGGATCCTTGGAGAGCAAGACTAGCGGAGATAGGAAATTCAAAGGGGTAAAACCCTAGAACTTATAACCGACTAGGATTATGCCCGGGACCTGCCTAAGTCTATATAAAGGCCAGGAGGGAACGTCCTAGATCTCTTGACTCATACTTTGGCACACGCATCCACGCCAGATCGAATCTGCGCACCCTGTAACCTTCGATTCCGTCGTAATCAAGAGCAGACAAGCAGGAGTAGGGTTTTCCCTCCGGGGGCCTGAACCTGGGTAAATCTCGTGTCCCCTGGTTGCTTGTCTGTTAACCGTGCCACGATCTCCAGCATCCCCATCTTCTCCAAAACCCAAGTCCATAACAATGGGCATTGACAAGATTAAACCTCGTCAATTGGCGCCGTCTGTGGGAATTGGGGCTGCTGATTGTGCGGTCGTGACGGTTCCGACCCGATCGATCTACAACTCCGCGGCGACGGAGAATCACCTCCTCTTCGGTGCTTTCGACTTCACCGCCCACTCGCCGGCCACCATGAAGGATTTCGAGCCCGTAGGCGACGGACTCGAAATTTTGTTCGGGAGCTTCTGCTTCCAGGTGGGACAAACTGGCACCCTCCGCCTCCCTGAGCGGGTGCCCGTGCCGTCGATCAGGCCCGCCTCATGGGCTCCACACCCCGTGCTACGCACATCAACATCGACAGATGAGTTCTACAGCAGCAGCTGCTGCAACTCCGATATGTGCAATCCACCTTCGGATGAAGGAACCTACGGTTCCGGACCCGAAAGCTGCGGCAGCAGCCGACCAATCTGCGAGCGCTATCTATGCGCTGCAGTCATCCAAACCGACGAGGAAACGCCTAACCCGCCGCCCAACCGAAACGGCAAAAACGGCGAAAACAGAAGAAGCCAGTCCCCCCCACCCAACAGGGAAAACAACGGCCACGTCATCCAACTTAGGAAAGAAGGATGGGTGCAGGCGTGCCGTGCTGTCGCAGGCGACGCCGTCTTACCTGCAGACGCCTCGCGTGACCTACTGATGGCATACCACTACCTCCTCATCGAGGAGCACAAGAAACAAGTCAAGATGCAGGAGACGCTCGACAAACGCAAGCAAGCAGCCTCCAAGTCCAGCGCGCGACGAGCTGCGCTCTCCGCCATGGCACCCGGCTCTAGCACAAACGGAAAACCAGGGAAACAAGCACGCTCTCGGGTGGAGAACATGGATCCCAAGGAACACTGTGACGTGACCCGAACTCTCCACACATCGTTCATGGATATGGATGCCGACGACAACATCATCCCGAAGACGCCACAAGCTGTGATCATGGCAGCCACTGCGTATCTCGCGGCTCACCCACCTCCGGAGGGGGACCCGAAAAGGGCCATGCATAGGTCCGTACTTACCGGACTAGGACTAATCGGAGCTGCGCTCCACGAAGACGCTCCTGCGAAGCTGAAGAAGAAAGCTCCGGCCAGGCGCGACCGGAGCCCCACCCCCTCATCCGAAGAGGAAGAGGAGCACGATCTTCCTCGGAGGAAGAAGAGCTCGCACCGCCACAAATGCGACTACGACGCCAGAGACAAGCTTACACAGCGCAAGATCGACAAAGCACGCGCCAAACGCGCATGCTCGTCTGAATCTGAGATGGATGAAGATGAAGGAGAACTCTGCGGAGCTCGATGCTTCAGCAGATCCGTTCGGCGAACACAGATGCCACACAACTTCAAGCTTCCTTCGGATACTCCGAAGTTCAACGGCACGCAAGATCCAAAGTCCTGGCTCAGCGACCATCTGTCATCCGTCAAGCTTCACGGAGGCAACAAAGAAACCGCCATGCAATGCCTTCAGCTGCAGCTGACAGGCGCGGCGCGGGTCTGGCTCAGCAGCCTATCGTCAGGATCCATCCGAAGCTGGGAGGAGCTCGCTTATAGCTTCATCCGAAATTTCAAAGGCACCAGCAAGAGGCCCGCCTCAATCGAAGAGTTGCGAGCCTGTACTCAGAGAACGGGTGAATCTATTCGCTCGTACATACTATGCTGGTCTACAACCAAGAACTCCGCAGCACACATCTCCGAAGAGCGGGCCATCGACGCCTTCAGGGACGGTGTCAAGCGCCCAGACTTCAAGGAGGAACTTGGGCGTGTAAAGATCAAGACACTCGACCACCTCATGGAAATCGCCAACAGTTGGGCAGACGGCGAAGATTGCATCCAGCGAGCGCAATCAGATGAAGAGGACGACTATGGCCGAAGACGTGAACACCGCAGCAAGAGGAGATCGCGCGTCTACGAGGACCGCGATGGACCCGACATGGTCGCGGCCGGCTAAGCCAACCGTCATAACGACAACAGCCGCAACAGCGGAGGATACCGCATCGGAAACTTCCACGACAGCGGACGACCAACGCAGTCGTGGCAACGCCGCGACCGCGACAACGGACCCTCAGCATTCGACAAACTTTCGGGTCCATGCACCATCCACTTCTACATCGACAAACAGGATGGCAAAAAGAAAGCCAGCCACATGCTCAAGGACTGCCGCGAGTTCCAGAAACTCAGCGAAGGCATGGTGCAGATGAGGCAACAAGCCCCAATCCCTGCGTTTGGAAACGCACCTGCGCCAGGTGAAATAGCACACAGAGCTCCTCCACCGCCGCCTATTGGAGGCCCAAATCAACCAGTCGCACCAGCGCAAAACAATGCCGGGGTCCCATACCCCCCACCAAAGGGAGCACTAAATATGATCCAGAAGGGACGCCCCACCAACAGGGTGCAGAAGAAAATCACCCGACAAATCAACTTGGCCGTGGCAACTCCGCCTGCAATCCCTGAGTACCTCAGCGGATCGGAGTCCTGCATTACATTCACTCGCGCGGATCACCCTTGCCAGATCCCTCGCCCAGGTCATGCTGCCCTGGTGCTGGAGGCGCAGATCGGAGGCTTCGAGATGAGTCGCGTCTTCATGGACGGCGGTAGCGGCATCAACCTAATGTTCGCAAGCACTCTAGCAGCTATGCGGATCCCGCAATGCAGCCTGGAACAATCAGACACAACGTTCCATGGCATTGTCCCAGGAAAGGGCATATTCCCCCTGGGCAAAATAGGGCTCGATATCATCTTCGGGAAGCCAGACAACTTTCGGCAGGAGCGCCTAGAATTCGAAGTGGTGGACTGGCCGTCGCAGTACCACGCCATCTTAGGGCGTGTCGCATTCGCAAGGTTCCTGGCCGTCCCACACTACGCATACCTACTACTCAAGATGCCAGGACCAAGGGGCGTCATCACAGTCCACGGGAGCTTCACCCGATCGGACCAATGCGACAGGGATTTCAACAAAATCTCCCAGTCTTTCGGCATGCAAGACGAGCTTGTAAGGCTTCGCGAGGCGACGGACAACGGGCTACCCCCAGTCACAAGGCAGAACGCACCTGACATGTCCTTCGACTCCACCGTCAACACCAAGAAGGTGCAGGTCCATCCGATGGACGCCTCCAAGACGGCGCTGATCGCCAATGACCTCAGCACCGCATAGGAAGGCGCGCTCGTCGAATTCCTCCGTGAGCGCTGGAAAATCTTCGCCTGGTGTCCTGCGGACATGCCAGAAGTTCCCAGGGAATTCGCCGAGCACGCACTCAATGTCTTCCCAGACACCAAGCCAGTCAAGCAGTCCATCCGAAGACTGTCGGAGCCACGAGCCGAAGCTATCGACAAGGAAATCAACAGATTACTCGCAGCAGACTTCATCCGGGAAATCAAGGAAAGCGAGTGGCTGGCAAACACGGTGATGGTTCCAAAGAAGGACACGGACATCCTGCGGATGTGCGTAGACTTCACGTCACTAAACAAACATTGCCCAAAGGACCACTTCCCTCTTCCTCGGATCGATCAGATCATCGATTCGACTGCAGGTTGTGAGAAACTCTCCTTCCTCGACGCCTACTCAGGCTATAACCAGATTCGACTCAAGGTCGAAGATCAAGAGAAAACGGCGTTCATCACACCGTTCAGAGTATACTGCTACAACACAATGCCCTTCGGACTAAAGAACGCGGGTGCCACATACCAGCGATGCATGCAGGCCTGCCTCAAGGACCAGCTCGGTCGCAACGTCCAAGTCTATGTCGACGACATAGTAATAAAAACCAAGGAGGCAAGGACACTTATCGACGATCTCCGCGAGACGTTCGACAACCTTGATCGCTACAGGATCAAGCTCAATCCAGAAAAGTGCGCCTTTGGCGTCTCCTCGGGTCAGCTGCTCGGATACTTCATCTCTCAACGAGGGATTGAGGCGAACCCGAAGAAAATCAGAGCCATCATGACAATGGAGAAGCCGAAAAACCTCAAGGGCGTCCAGCAGCTCGCAGGACGAGTAGCAGCACTAAGCAGGTTCATCAGCCGTATGGGCGAGAAGGCCCTACCATTCTACCAGCTGCTGCGCAAGGCAGACAAGTTCGAGTGGACACCAGAAGCCAACGACGCATTCGAAAGCCTCAAGCGGCTCCTCTCCACCTCGCCCGTTTTGGTCACGCCAAAGGAGCGCGAGCCCCTGCTGCTGTACATAGCAGCCACACACCAGGTGGTCAGCACCGTACTTGTGGTCGAACGACCCGAAGAAGGCAAGACCCATGGGGTCCAGCGCCCAATTTACTACCTCAGCGAGGTACTGACACCAACAAAACAGCGGTACCCGCACTACCAGAAGCTAGCCTACGGCATGTTCATGACGGCTCGACGGCTGAGCCACTACTTCCAGGAGCATCAGGTGATGGTCGTCAACGAGGCACCCCTGAATAGCATTCTGAATAACCCAGAGGCCACAGGACGCGTGGCCCTGTGGGGCATCGAACTATCGCCCTTAGACATCGTCTACGAGAAGCGACATGCAATCAAATCTCAAGTCCTTCCGGACTTCCTGGTGCACTGGATGGAGCTGCAGCTGCCAGACACCCCAGACATGTCGCAGTCCTGGACAATGCATTTCGACGGCTCCAAACGCGAAGCCGGAGCAGGGGCAGGAGTCATACTGACCTCCCCGCAAGGTGACAAGATGAAGTACGTTCTTCGGATGAAATTCAGAGCCTCTAACAATGAAGCCGAATACGAAGCCCTCATCCACGGCATGAGGATGGCAAAAATATGCGGCGCAACGCGCCTGGTCATCTACGGTGACTCCAACCTCGTCGTCCAGCAGACGATGAATGAGTGTGACGCACACGCCGACAACATGATTGCGTACCGCGCGCTCTACAACGCACTCGAAGGAGAATTTGACGGCTGCGAACTTCGCCACGTTGGAAGAGAAAGCAACGAGGAGGCCGATAGACTCGCCAACATCGGCTCCACTTGTGCAAAGGTGCCACCAGGTGTGTTCCTCGAACAGATCTGCGTGCCATCCATCAAGCGAAAATTCCCCAAGGGTTCACCCGAAGAAGCAGAACACTCGGGGGCTACGCTACCCGAAGGTCATGAAGGACCCAAAAAGCCGGATACCGAAGTTGCCATGGTCAACCTAATGCAGGTCATGGCAGTCGAAGCAACCTGGACACGTCCATACCTCCAGTTCCTGATTAACGGAGAATTGCCTGACAGCCCGACAGATGCCCGGCGCATATCTCGTCGGTCAAAAGCCTTCACCATCATCAACGGCGATCTGTACAAATGCAGCATTACGGGTGTACTACAACGGTGCGTCACCATCGACGACGGCAAGGCCATACTCCAAGACATCCATGAGGGCATCTGCGGTCACCACGCAGGCAGCCGCTCCCTTGTCGCCAAAGCTCTACGAGCAGGATTCTACTGGCCAACGGCCATGAGCGACGCAAAGGACATCGTCCGAAGATGCAACGGGTGCCAACGGTTCGCCGACAAACTGCACGCACCTGGGTCCGAACTTAGACCCATACCTATAGCCTGGCCTTTTGCTCAATGGGGCCTCGACATGATCGGCAAACTGCCAAAGTCCTCGAAAGGGGGACACGTTTTCCTCCTGGTCGCAGTCGACAAATTCACCAAGTGGATCGAGGCCATGCCAGTCACCAACCAGAAGGGCAAAACCGCCGTCAAATTCTTCGAATCCATCGTCTACAGGTTCAGCGTGCCGCACAGCATCATCACCGACAACTGATCGAACTTCATCTCCGAAGAATTCCAGGACTTCTGCGAAGGCCTCGGGATCAACATCACGTACGCCTCAGTGGCACACCCGCAAACAAACGGGCAAGTGGAAAAGGCCAACAGTCTAATAGGCGTCGGCATCAAGAAGCGCCTCATGAGCTCACTCGAGCACAAAGATGGAAACTGGACGAAAGAGCTACCGTCTGTCCTGTGGAGCTTACGGACTACGCCAAACAGCTCCACCGGCTACACACCGTTCTTCATGGTGCACGGGGTTGAGGCCATGCTACCAGCCGAAGTACGCCACCAGGCTCCACGAGTCGTCGCTTACAGCGAAGCCGAATCCACGGCTGCACTCGAAGATGCCGTCGACACACTCGACGAAGCACGGGACATAGCAGCAGCTAGATCAGCGGTGTACCAGCAAAGTCTCCGCAACTACCACAGCCGCCGGCTACGCCCAAGGTCCTTCGTTGAAGGAGACCTCGTCTTACGACTCAAGCAAAAGCGACCGAATAAACTCGAGTCACCATGGGAAGGACCCTATGTCATCACCGAAGTCATCCCAGGTGGCGCATATCGCCTCAAGCACGTGGAGTCTGGAGTCGCATACTCCAACACATGGAACATCTCGCACCTGCGACGATTCTACCCGTAGCAACCTACCCCCTTTTACTTTCAATAAGGCTTTCAGCCAAGGCTACTCAGCCGAACCATGTACTCCCTCCATTACGATATAAATAAAGCTAAGTGTCTCGCCCCCAACCTTCGGTTGACTATTTTCCTGCAACTCTACTACATGCTACATACGCACTCGGGGGCTCCCCCCACCTCACGATTTCATCGACTGAGAACCAAACGTGTACACCTGAGTAGCTGACCACGTCAGGCAAACGAAAAGGACACGTACTCAATCAAAGCACTGCGTGCTCACAAAAAAGCAAACCTTTACAACAAAGGGCACAAAACGCCCAGCCGAAATATACAAATTTACATCTCTCTGTCTATTTTCAGGTCCTACCTATTCTGAAGAATAACCTGAGCACGCTGTTCAAACAAATCTACAACTTGTTCGGCATACTGCCTTACAGCCGCGTAATGCGGACACATGTTCCACTCGCCACCATCCGGTCGAAGAGGTGGCCTAGCTGCCACAACAGCCAAATCTACGTCAGGACGGTGCACCCTCACAAGAGACAAGGCAGCCTTTACTCCTGCGACGAGCTGCTGCCGCACCAGCTCCTTGACATTGCTGGCACTCCGAAACCTCGACAGAAGACCTGCAAGGGTCGTCGGCACGGCATCCAAAGGAAACATGACGTGCAGCACCGAGGAAAGTGACGTCTGCACCTGGCGGAGCACCCGCGAAACTTGATGAGCACGATCCTGCACCATCGCCAGAACCAGGGCGCGATTGCGATTCATCCAGAAGAAGCCGCCGGCCTCCATGTCCTGTTGAGTCAAGTAGTTGACCCGAACAGCGACACGCTCTTTTTCTTCCCTCGGAGCAAGATTCGCACCTGCGACAACCGCACAAGACAAGAATAAGGCCAGCAGGCTCACCCGAAGAACTGAGCTACAACCCGAAACAAGGACCAACTTACATTGCAGTTGCTCGGATAGCCGACCGAGCTCCGCCATCAAGTACTCCTCCCTGGCTGCACCACGATCCGATTTGGACCTCCACACGTCGGCACGGCCACGCAACCCGAGCAGTTCCCTCTCCAAACCGCGCACGCGATCTCGAAGGAAAGCGAGCTGCGAGGAATCATCCAACGATGGTCGCACGGGCTTTACGGATGAAGTGTCAGCTGGGTCAGCACCCGAAGGAACCTATGGCAGCAGAAAAAAGAAGGCACACAGACATTCAGCCAAGGATAGAGCACAACTCGGAGGAATTCATTAAATATATAAGGCCACTGCGTGGCACAAGGATGGTACTACAAAAGATATTTACAACAAAAGTAAACTACATACTACCCTACATCTACTATGCCTAAGGCGCAGGACACTGAGTCGCCTCAGAGCCAGACTACCTAGCTTTGGCCTCGCCCTGCTGCCGCAATGCGTACTCAGACAGCAAGTCAATGAGCTTGGGCCCATATCGTCTGCAGCGAGCGGAGTAGGCAGCGAAGGCTACCTCGGATCCATCTGCAGCCGTCGGCATCCGAGAGGTGATCTGGGGCAAGTCCATCTCCGCCCCAGCCGCCATGGCCATCGCTAGCCCGACGGACGCGCCGATGCCCTTCTGCTTGCGCTTGTATGCCGCAGGCGCTTCGGCTGACAGAGCCTCTGCCAGGGCATCCACATCTTCAAGGGCTGCGGCCTTGGGAAAGAGCTCCTGGTAGAAGCGACCAAGGACCTCTTTCGCCTTGGCAAGGGAGTTGACGACGGTGCCGCAGCGGTCTTCGACCGCCACAGTGGCATCATCTAGAGCACTCCCATGCTCCAGAGCACCGCGGTCGAACTCGATGCCTGCGGCATCTGAGACAAAAATGAAGAAAAACATGAAGAAGGGCAGCATAGAAGAAGACCCACCGAAAAAGAAACAAGTACAAAAATCCAGCACTCACCCGAAATAGCCTTGGCAGCAGCCATGAGCTTCGCCGCCACCCCTCTTTCACGAGCAGCCGCAACGGTGGCCAGCTGCTCCTCACGATCTGCGGCCTCCTGCTGCAGATGCTCCTTCGCTTCGGCTGCCTTCGACAGCTCTAGCTCAAGGCGCTCTTTTGCGCCAGCGACGGCTCCGGCCTTCTGCTCCGATTGGCCAAGGCTCTTTTTAAGAGCGTCGACCTCACGGAGAGAGTCGTTATGCTCCTCTGCATTTAAGACAAGCAAGTGTCAAAGAACAGGACCAGGATAAACAAGAGAAGTACTAAAAAGCAGACGAATACCTTGAAGCTGCCGCAGTTTCGCCTCCAGCGTCAGGCGTTCCTCCACCAGCCGCTTGGCCTCTTGGACAAAAGGCTGCAGAAAAAGGCAATAGCAGTAAGAACATGACTTGGGGGCTACGCCCAACACAAAGAAGCAAAAACAACATCAGCACACGAAGACACTCGGGGGCTCCCCCCATGACATGAAGCAGAAAAACTTACATGCTCCGATGGCGAACCCGAAGGCCCGCCTGCGAAATTCCGAGGCGCAACCACCAGCCCCTCCTGCACAGGAGGAACTGGAGCGGCGCCACCCGAAGTCGCCACCGTCTGAGGAGGAGGCGACGCAATGTTCGACTCCCCCATCATCTCTCCCGCACCATCACTAGAGCCGTCGGAGGATTGCCTGCATACAAATCAATCAGCACAAGTGCAAAAAAATCATGAAGGGAAAAGGACAACAGTACAACAAGAAAACTTACGAGCCCAATGCGCTCAGGTCGAAGATAGGAGAAGCCCTTCAGGCCCTCTTCTCCTCTTTCTTCTCTTCCTTCTTCTCCTCCTTTTCTTCCTTCTTCCGCTTTGCTGGCGGGTGCGGAGCAACAGCTCGCACAGGAATAGCAGGAAGGGGAGAGGAAGAACCCCCATGACCATCACTATGACGCTCAAGGCCCAGAGGATTTCTAGGAGTCGGAGGAGTTGAGGCATCCGAAGACTCGCTCGAGCTCCGTGACCGCTTGCGCGTATGGTCCTCACTCGACTCGTCGGCATCCTCCGCCGGAGATTGCGCCGAAGGAAGCTCGGACACGGAATCCACCACTTCATTATCCGGGGCATTCGGATACCTTTCGGGCAATGGTGGTACCATGCCCGGCACTTTGAAGCTCTACAAGATGAGAAGGAACTTTGTTAGCAAACAAAGGAAGCAAACACACAATCAACAAAAAAAGGGGGGAGCACTACGTGCGCAAATCTACACCTTCGGCATGACCAACGTCAAAGAAAAGGGAGGAGTCAGCGACTTCCCCGGGATTTCTTCTCCGGCCTTGAACTTCAGCAGCACGCGAAGATCCTTGTCAAGATTCCCCTCGGAGATTTTCTCACTCGAAACCCTCGTCGGATCACGGCGCCCAGAATAAAGAAACATCGGGTGCACCCTCGCTTGGAGAGGCTGCACCCGACGCTCAAGAAACGTCCGGATGATGTCCACGCCATTCACCTCCTTCTCAGGAATCAGTTGGAGATCCTCCACCCGACGGTAAAGGGCCTCTATCTCCGCCACCTCACCGTCTAGGATTTGGTTCTTCCAAGACCTCTTCTTCTCAATCTTTTGGGAGGGGTCAAAGGGAACAAGACCAAAATCTTGCCCGGGCAAAACGGAGTCGCGGATGTAAAACCATCTCCTCCGCCAATACTGGATAGATTCGGACATGGAAAAGGAAAAGAATTGCACATTGGGACTGAGGGAGATGATGAAACCCCCAATAGGATACACACCATCCGAACCAGACTGCCTCTTCACGGAATAAAGCTTCCGGAAGAGGCCAAAGTGCGGCTCAATGCCAAGCCAACACTCGCACAATGTGATAAAACACGCAATGTGGAGAAGAGAGTTTGGAGACAGATGATGGAGTTGAACCCCATAGAAGAAGAGCAGTCCACGGAGGAAGTCGTGGACCGGAAAATAAAACCCGCGAATCACGAAGGCAACAAACATAACCCGGTACCCAGATGGGGGACGGGGGATTACCTCATTGCCAGGGAGCCTCACGGCCGTCGTATCTTGCGGGATCAGGCCTCGCTCGCGCAGTTTGCGGAGATCGCTCTCCCGCGTCTCCGATCGCCGCCAGCCACCATCGGTGACACGAGCAACGGTGGTGCCCTTCTTGCCTCCGGCGGCGCTGGTGCCAACCGCAGATGAAGACTTCTTCACTTTCCCCATGGCGCTACGGCGGTGGTGGCGTTGCCAACGAAGAAAGAACGAAGGAAAT
Organism: Avena sativa; assembly: GCA_916181665.1. Classification (NCBI taxonomy): domain Eukaryota; kingdom Viridiplantae; phylum Streptophyta; class Magnoliopsida; order Poales; family Poaceae; genus Avena; species Avena sativa. The sequence continues at coordinate 297,613,102 of OV702296.1, forward strand.
GTGGAAGAAACTCTCAGCGCGCAACAAGAATCGCTCAAGAACAAGGAGGCAGTGAACAGATGAACTGGTGCGGTGGAAAACAAACCACGATTTCACCAAGGATTATAATAGCAAGGACGATGCACGCTGGCCGTCCATCGAGAAGACCTAACGCCAACGGTAGATCTGGCCATACACGTGTTAGCACCACAACGAACCGTCGTTACCACGCCGTCCACTACGCGCGGAAATCGAGGAGACGCCGTAATCATCTCCACGCCACGCGTGACCAGTCAATTCAAAGTCAGGAAGTGGGACCCACGCTTCATCCAGTCAAGTCATCTCTGGCATAGCAGACGCTTGAGGTCATCGATCGTCAGCACTGACGTCATCAAAAGCTATACTAGCACCAATTTCGGCTCCACAGCTAAGAGTACTCACTCGAATCTACGATTCGACTAAATACTCGGGGCTACTCCTATCAGGAGCGCTGGCCGCGCACCCGACAAACAAATGAGGACAAAATTACTTCTCTGAGTCCTACGTCGAGTCTACGACTCCACTACGGACTCGGGGGCTACTCCCATAGGGAGGATGGATTTAAGCATCCGAAAATTTTCGAGTCCTGCGGACTTAACAACTGAAACAATGCTTGAAATAAAGTCTCCGTTCGAGTCTACGACTCGAACAGACACTTGGGGGCTACTCCCATAGGGAGCGCTGGTCGCGCACCCTATGAAATCTTCGAGTGCGATCTTCTGGATCAGCACGCAAAAACTTTTTTGCCAACTCTGCCCCAACAAAACGCTAAGTGAGCGACAATCTCCTTGGCCACCCGAAGCACCTCCGCGGTGACAAACATTCGTATGCTGTGTCTTCGACACAAAGATAAGACCTACAGATATCATATGATGGCCTGGCAACGCACCTGACTGCGCTCTGCTAGTATGAAGCCGTACCAGCAGGTACGATAAAAAATCCCGACGGACGCGTTGGGTACACCAATTAAAATCACTGGAATTCCACTCCTGTAAGTCCTCCGCGGCCTGAGTCGAATTACGCCAGCATATGTTCCAGGTCCGGGTTGAGGGACCCGACCTGAAGAAGATCGTGTCGTTTCGTCCTAAGACAGTTAACTGACCCTGATCCGTCGGGTGAGTCAGGCACACGCATCAATAATCCCTACGCTCATATACTATTAAAACATAGTGGCACCCGAAGAATGGAAGAGTCCTCAGCCGAATCTACGATTCGACTGATCACTCGGGGGCTACTGACATGGTTATACCCTACGGGTACATGACTTCAACATACCTGGTCCAGCCCAAGGAAGGCCCACAGCAGATATACGCTGGCCCATGAAGATTTTCGGGTGGCCAAGGCCCATGACGCCTTCGGATCCTTGGAGAGCAAGACTAGCGGAGATAGGAAATTCAAAGGGGTAAAACCCTAGAACTTGTAACCGACTAGGATTATGCCCGGGACCTGCCTAAGTCTATATAAAGGCCAGGAGGGCACGTCCTAGATCTCTCGACTCATACTTTCGCACACGCATCCACGCCAGATCGAATCTGTGCACCCTGTAACCTTCGGTTCCGCCGTAATCAAGAGCAGACAAGCAGGAGTAGGGTTTTCCCTCCAGGGGCCTGAACCTGGGTAAATCTCGTGTCCCCTGGTTGCTTGTCTGTTAACCGTGCCACGATCTCCAGCATCCCCATCTTCTCCAAAACCCAAGTCCATAACAATGGGCATTGACGAGATTAAACCTCGTCAACATGTGACCAGTTTTCTTTTACGTTGACATAGTGCCGGCGTGCCGCCGGCCTGTGATCTATTTTTCACGAGTTAAATCCATGGTTAGTTATTGGACTTGCTTAGCAAAATCAATACAGTCATTGTACATCGGAAATACGAATTTACGGTCATCGAACTCGCGTCGGAGCATCACTCATGGTCACCGCGGGCGCCGTAGAGATGTATTTGACGAGTGGACCCACTGTCAGCCTCTATGTGTGTTTCATTTGCAGAAAAACCCCTCACATTTGTTTTATATCCTAGGCCCATTGATAACTCAGTCAGACTGACCGGTGGGACCCACCTGTCGGTCCCACCCAGGCCCTCTTGTCCTCCCCTCTCTCTCCTCTCTTCCCCGTCCCAAACCGATGCAGCCATCTCGTCGTCTTGGCACCCCCCTTCGCTGCTCCCCCAATTCGTCCACGAGCTGTCCGGCAGCTCCGCGGGCGCGCGCGTTGTGGGGTGCCTGCCGCCGAGAGGGAGCGGCGACTCGCGGGCTGCAGGGAGCGCCGGAGCGTAGCATGCGGCGGTGAGGAGCGGTGAGCTTGCCAGCCCAGAGAGAGAGCGAGCGAGAGGATGCAGCAGCCGCAGCATCACCACCACAAGCCCAAGCCCTCCCTCTACGGGAGCTCCTCGTGGTTCCGGAGGTCGCCGCCGCACAAGAAGCCCTGGGGCGCCGGGGGCAGGAGCCGGTATGCCTGCCGCCTCATGCCGCTGCTCGTGCTCACCCTGTACAGCCTCTTCACCGTGCTCCGAATCCCTAGCTCCTCCCTCGTCGTCAACACCGCCGATTCAGGTACACCGCCCCTCCTCCTACCAGGCTCCCAGCTCCATTGAAATCTCTTCCTCGCTTTCGCCGCCGCGGCTTGGCTCCTGAATTGAATGCCCCCTTTCGTGCTGTGCTGTGCTGTAATGAGGAACCGACCTTTTTTCTCTGTCCGTAGAGCGCGTGGAGCGGCGCGACGATGTGGAGGCGTTCAAGACCCACCCGACCTTCGCTAGCCAAGACCTCAGAGATGGGCAGAGGCGCATCGGTTTGGGACGGGGAAGAGAGGAGAGAGAGGGGAGGACGAGAGGGTCTGGGTGGGACCGACAGGTGGGTCCCACCGGTCAGTCTGACTGAGTTATCAATGGGTCTGGGATATAAAACAAATGTGAGGGGCTTTTCTACAAATGAAACACACATAGATGCTGACAGTGGGTTCACTTAGCGCCACGTCGTCAAATACATCTCTACGGCGTCTGCGGTGACCATGAGTGATGCTCCGACGTGAGTTCGATGACCGTAAATTCGTATTTTCGATGTACAATGATTGTATTGATTTTGCTAAGCAAGTCCAATGACTAACCATGGATTTAACTCATTTTTCACATTGAAGAAGTCTTCCAGAAAAGCTCGACGCCACTGGAGATTCGGAGGCGATGGGCGATGGCGCACCACAGAATACGAGTCGCCTGCGTGCTGCGCTGATCCTCTGCTCTCCTCGTGCGCTTTTGCATAACCAGCCTCGCAAGTATTCCTCGCGCCTCCCTGTCCAAACCCCAGCCACAAGCTCCGCCTGGGCCTCGCGGCCGCGAACGCCCCACCGCGCTCCGTCCGCCGGGTCGCACAGTTGACAGTCCACGCCGCCACCGCCGCCGTCGACCAAATCCAACCACTGCCCCCGTTAAAACAGTACGCTCCGCTCCGAATCCCAGCCGTGCGCGTGCTCTCATCATCTCTTTCCCGTGTCACGGAAAAGGGAGAGAGTATTGTATTGGCACGAACTGCCAGGGGAAGGATAAACAAACAGCAAATCCGGGGGAGAAAGGCGATGGGCACCGTGCTGGATTCGCACTTCCTGGCGCTCACCGCCCTCGTCACCGTAAGTGAATCTCTCGCGCCGCCTCCTCCCCCCCTCCCCCCCCCCCCCCCCCCCCCCTCTCTCTCTGCTCGGTGTATTTATCAGTGGTTCCATTTTGCTGTTCGTTGTGGTGGTGGTGGTTAGGTTGGGTACCAGCTGGTGTTCTTCATCATCACAGCTCTCCTCCGCTTCGACAAGGTCACGGATTTCGCAGGTAACACTCCACTTCCTGCCTCTTCATAGTATCTCTTCCGATTCACTGATTCTGCTCTCCTTTTTCAGGCAGTACAAATTTTGTCATAATTGCCGTCCTGACAGCAGCTTTGAAGGGAACATGGCACTTCCGTCAGGTAAAACTACCAGCAAGGAGTTAACTCTCTCACTTTCTTGCTCACTTGTTGTAAACATTACTCTGTTGATAAGAATCTTCTAATACAGCTGCATAGAAACCTTTAGCTCTCAAAAGTTGGCTTATTCATTGACAGTTTGTAACTTGCCAGAACGGTTGGTGTTTTTTTTCATCTTTATGCTGAACCACATTTCCTTTCACACCAATATACTCAAAGCATATGTGCAGCAGCAACTGCCTCTCCTAGTAATAGTTTACCTGAAGGATGCGCTATCTGTGATTACTTTCCTTAGATGCCTGTTCAGGTGCAACTCTTCATGCTACTGCAGCACGACTGGCTAGTTGTTTATCTGAACTTTTTTCATAGATCTATAGAATTTCATGACTGTGTTGTCTGCCTAGTTTTAAGATAAAGTACCATCCATGGTATATCGGTTGAATTATGGTGGGCATGGATGTTGTTGTGGGCTGTGGTAGCTATTGTATTTACGACGATGTGACATAACTGCATCTCTGCAGTGCTAATGCTGAATACTACTCCTCTGTTCCATATTATAAGACATTTTGGCAAACAAATTTGGTTTGCCATGTTTGCCAAAACATCTTATAATATGGAGTAGAGGGAGTAATAAAGAAAAAGAATCGTCTCATCACTTACATTGAAAATTAAAACCAACAGATGTTATCATGGTTCTGAGACTAGATGGAAGTTGTGTGTAATGTCAATAGAACTAAGATGGAGATTGTGTTCATGAAGTCTTGGTTCTGAGACTGTCTCAAACCAATTTAGTAGGTATATGTCTGTTCCAACGAAATCTCTTTTGTTTTTTTCCAAGTGGAAAAAAACACAAGAACTAATACTAGATTGAGACGGTAAATCTTAAAGGTAACCTCATTTCATTTGAAAGGGTATCTAACAGAGAATAGTGGTGTTCTTCTGTGATACCAACTATATAAGTGATACATCCATGTATTATTTTGAAACATCATCATGATTTTTTTTCCGAAAGAACAGACTACAATCGTTTCTCTATAAAGAACTTCGCCCCTTCTGAACAAAAATCCTTTTCTCAGGTTGTCTTGACAGTGCTTGTTGTGGTTTGGGGACTTCGCTTAGCAGTATTTTTACTAATGAGGTATGTTATCCTAAAACAACATTTTCGGTTGAAAGTTCAAACACATGGCCCCCGCTGGAGTATGTCTAGTGTGATCTTGATCTCTTCTTCTTTTTCACGAGATAATCTTTATTGCTTTGTGACTTCATGTGATCTTGTGTAGTTGATCTCACCCTGTTTTATTGGCAAACAAAAAATATCCCACCCTGCTTATTTATTAAAAAAAAGATCTCACCCTGTTTGCCATGTGCCTATTGTTCAATAATATTAGTAGCACACAAAATCTAATAATTAGGATAATTCTTGTTCGCCATTGCAGTATTATTCTGTCACTCTTGGCTGTTGCCAGCTGCATTCGCATCAATAAGCATGTTCGGTATAAGGTATTACTCACCCAAGTGCAGATGCAGTGCACTCATAACATTGAACCTCAAGAGCATATAGAGTTCTGATAATTCAAGTAGTCGCACAGTTTCTAGTTTCTAGATATGGGAATAGTCATTATTTCTCCAGGAAGTCAGTTTTATTTGCCTACTGTTCAATATTATTATTTTTATATTTCTCCCTACAAGACGTTGTTATGACTTTCGACTTGGCATAACTATTTTAGCTTCTAGCACAATAACACAACTAATCCTTAGCCTGACTGAAAACGTATTTTCTTTTGAAAGCAAGTTGCTAATGCTTGTGTTGCCTAATGGTATCTAGGATTTTGAATTGGGGAGAGGATAAACGGTTCGATGAGATGCGGGGCAACTTGGGGAAATTAGCAGTATTTTGGATTTTTCAGGTACGTTTCGCAACTTATATTCAGCATATTGATCTGGTCAAGTGTTCATGTCATTCCCAAAGAGAACCTTACCTGGCCTTTTATCTTAACTTGGGCAGGCTGTCTGGGTTTGGACTGTCAGCTTGCCTGTTACAATTGTGAATGCCAGTGACAGAAACCCTTCGATTGAAGCTCGGGATATCATTGGCTGGATAATGTGGGTCATTGGGTTATCTGTGGAAGCTATAGCCGATCAACAGAAGCTTGCATTCAAGAATTCTCCAAGCAATAGGGGAAAGTGGTGTAACGTGGGTCTTTGGAGTTATACTCGCCACCCAAATTACTTTGGCGAGGCAAGTTGATTAATTTGATTATTGTTTGCATATGAATCATAAACTCCTGATTTATAGTTGACCATTGTTTAATTTATGGATCTAACTACCATCCTTCATGTGGACCAAATCTGTTGCTTACCTTCTCAATCCCGGGTTCTCCTTTCTCTACGATGTACTCACCATTACCCGCAACAACATGAAATACATCATACATATTCTAGTTTTGGTGATCTAGGCACACTTTAAAAAGTTAAGACACCTATCCCAAACAGATCTTATATGATAACTGGCATTTGACGTTTCATTGTTGAGTAATGGCTGCTAATGTCAACTGTATTTGAGTTCCACAATGTCCCTGAACTTCATAAGTCAACAGTACAACTAATATGCTTATATTAAAAGGTTGACCGGCATAGTGTATGTGAAAATTGTTAGGTTAACCTCTTGTGTAGTAGTCTCTATGATGACATGTCATTTTTTATACAGAAACAAGTCTCAAAAATCAAAATGCTGTTTTAGATGCAGTGAGAACTTGCTGGCCTTCTCATGCTTCATCAGTTCAAACCGAATGTTATATCGTTACGGAGTCCGAATGCTAGTTCATTGTATTTCCATACGCCCAACCCTTCATGATATAAATTCTGACTTCTGAGCACTTCGATATGGAATGTCCAGCATATCCATGCACATGTTTCACGATTTGATCTGATGCAGATGTTCCTTTGGTGGGGTGTGTTCGTAGCATCAGCCCCAGTTCTCTCAGGAGCTGAATGGCTTGTAATCCTGGGAACCATCTTCCTCACATTGTTGCTTCTTTTTGTTAGCGGGATCCCACTTCTTGAGGTTAACCTCTAATCTTGCACATCCGAAATCCATTACTACTTTGCTATGTATCTTCATCTCAATGCTAATGCACCTCATCTTCCATATTTCCATGTGAAGGCATCTGCTGATAAGCGCTTCGGTCGGTCAGAGGAGTACCGCACATACAAGAACACTACGAGGTAAACGGCACTCTTATACTGGGTCATTTTCAGATCCCTCCCCAACAACTGCTTTGCAACAGAGGAGTCACTGATCTATGTACCCGTTGTTCCTCTGCAGCCCTCTTATCCCATTGCCACCAGTTGGGTATGGAGCCCTACCTGACTGGTTCAAGGTAGCATTCCTCCTCGAGCTCCCCCTCTACAATCCTGGACCAGAACGCGACCCTGTCAGCTGAGCGCTGAATGTGCATTGTTGTGCTTTAGCTTGATTGATTATACATGTATACACTGTTATTGTGGATCGCTTATTGTTTTCCATTTGATTTCAAGGATTTAGGGTGAGTCTGTCCATATGTATCTCGCAGGTTGTTCAAAAGATATGTTGTGTACTTGTGTTAACAGTGTAAAAGTTTGATTTTCTTTTGTATGAAAGACGGAATTTCCCCTCTTTTCTATTGCAATTGGTAATTGTTGCACATTTGAAACTTCTATGCTCCAAACGGTCTGAGAGAATTGCATATGTATAGCATAAAATTTGGTCTGTTCCAGAGAAATTCTGGTTCCAAATACCACATTTTTTTGCACTGGTTCCAAGTATGTCCATCACTGGCTGCGCTTAAGAAGAGTGTGCTCTTTACATTGATTGCAAATACTCCCTCCGTTTCAAAATATAAGATGTTTTAGGTTTGTGAAGAAAATAAATCTAGACTTATTTTAGTATGTAGGTTCACTCAACTTTTGGATGAATCTACACACTAAAAGAAGTCTAGATTTATTTTCTTCACAAATCTAAAACATCTTATATTTTGAAATGGAGGGAGTACCACTTAAATTTTTGCACTGGTTCCAAAAACCAGTCAAATACATACATGCTGCTCTATACCAGAATGGTTACTCTTCACCTGTTACACTAAGTTGCAAACTTACAGACAGTTGCGTATCACTTGGCAGAAGTCACAATCACGTGGCACTCCAAAGCTTGTAAGCTCTGGACAGCTTCTTGAACAGCCTACGATAATTTTCTGAACCGGGGTCAAGCAAGATGATATCTGTGCGCGGTGGAGAAAATTGCATTTTGCTACTCCCTCCGATCCATATTACTTGTCGTTAAAATGGATGTATCTAGCACTAAAACATGTCTAAATACATCCATTTTAGTGACAAGTAATATGGATCGGAGGGAGTACCATAATTGAAGCAACGACTTCAAAAAACTACCATAATTCAGGAAAATTTCAAAACACTACCACACTTACGGCTAATCGTCGCAAAAAAACTATCACTTTTATATAACCCTTGTCTTAGCTCCATTTTTTTTTTGAGAATTAAGGCTGCGTGCTATATTAGATCACCGAACCATCCAGATCTAGTACACTTACAATGACAGCCGGTGGAACACCAAGCCAAGTCTTAACTAACTTATTCTCACAGCCCTCTTTAGCTAATAGGTGCGCAGCACCATTTCCTGTTTGGCATGCACTGAAGCTTCACCAAAGCCACGAAGCAGATGCTTTATCTCCTCCACCAGCGGACCATAGGAAGAACAATCAAGCTCCCCCCTCTTTAGCTTCGCCGCGACTCCAGAACTATCCATTTCCAATATCACCTTCTCCCGCTGAATTTCTTTGGCAAGCAGTAGGCCTCTCCTGCACGTTAGGAGCTCCGCACCTTCCGCATCAGATCATGGATGGTGGTCAGGATATGCACCATGGCCACCATGGGCAGACCACTATTTCTCTATTATGTACTTGTATTGATAACAGTGTAAAAGTGCCCCCTTGTTATTTGTTTCCTGGAAAGCCCAAATTTCCCCTCATTTGTATGGCAATTGGTGTGAAAACTGTCCGAGAGAACTGCATATATATCACTTAGGGCTTAGTTTGATTCAAAGGAATCTCATAAGAAATTTAGAAGATTTTGATCCTTAGGAATTTTTCCTTTATGTACTGTTTGATTCATAGGATTAGAGCCATAGAAAAAATTTCCATAGGATTGCGCTATATTTTAGAGGAAAATTTCCATCCACCCAAACCTCATGTTACAATACCTTGCCTTTCCTGCGATTCAAACACTAGTTCAAAAAAAAAAATCCATAGACACCAACTAGACAGGACAGTCTCCTACACTTTTCATATTCATGCGTTTTTCCTATACTACGAATCAAACATAAAATCTGATCAGTTTCGTATATGCCACTCGAGAAATTCTGGTTCCAAATACGTCATCACTGGGCACTGGCTGTTGTTAAGAAGATTTTGCCTTTTGTACACTCATTCATACATGCTGCTCTGTACCAAATTGGTCCAGCACGAAGAACAATACAGTACTAGCAGAAGTTGGCAATCTATCTACAGCACAAGATGAGAGCCTCAGGCCGGCGCGATGGACACCTTGTCGACCTGCACGACGTACTCCAGCGTCGCCCCGGGAGGCACCTGCACGTGCTCGTCCCCGAAGTCGGCGCCGTCCTCGCCGAAGCCCAGGCTCGCCGGGATGACCACCCGCCGCTTGCCGCCGTTCCGCATGGACCGCAGCACGTACTCGATGCCCTCGCACATTCCTCGGGTGTAGGGCCTGGAGCCCATGACGAGCGCCAGCGGCCTCTTCCCGTCGCCGAAGGTGTCCACGAACGTCTCGCCGCCGGTCACCCGCCCCTGCAGGTCGATCACCACCAGGTCGCCCGGCCGCGGCACGTCGCCACCTCCCACCCGCAGCTCCGTGTACCTGCACCGTTGTTGCTTGCTGTTAGAGCCCAAGCCGGTCTGTGGGTAGTAGTAGGAGAGGGAAGATGGGGATACATGCTGCTTACCGGATCCCATTGGGCAGGACGACCTCCTTCTCCTCCTCCACATCCCTGCGGTTAAATCTGAATTAATCAACGAGAACATGGAAGGTAATGCCATGGATGATGGAGGCAGGTGAAGGATTGAGGCCACTGACTTGGTGTTGGCCTGCTGCTGCGCGACCTCGAAGCGGGTCTTGAGCTGCTCCGACACGACGCCGAAGGCCAGGAACCCGACCCACGCCAGCCCGGCGCCGATCCCGAACCGCCGCGTGAGCGACGAAGCCACCCAGTCCGTGGAGTCCGCTGACGGCGCCGCGCGCTTCGGCGCCTTCGCCGGCAAGGCCTGCGGCTGCGGCTGCGCTTGGGCCTGCATGGGCTGCTGCTGCTGCTGCGGTGGCGGCGACGGAGGCTGCTCGGACGGCGGCTGGGCGCTGGGCGGGCGCGAGGACGGCGCGCACGAGACGTGCGGCTTGGCGGCGGGGCGGGCGAGGAAGGCCGGGGAGCTGCCCAAGAACGTGGCCATGGCCGCGGCACGGTACGTTCCTTGTGCTATGGGTGAGGCCGTACGGCGAGCAGTGCTGTGAGGATGGAATTGGATATTTGGCTAGCCTATTAGTTGATTTGCTTTTTTCCAAGTTTTTTTGGAGATTTTTTTTCGGCTGTGTTTTTCTTCTGCCTCTCTTGGACTGAAATGTGGCCACGTGAGGCTTATCCAGTTCTTTCCGTGCTGCGCTAGCGGCGTGCCGCTTCACCGCTTGGTCCTCGATCGGTTCGCTAGCACAGCGCAAAAACAGAGCAAGTGGTAACGGAAACGTTGACGTAATCAGATCACAGACTCGCAGTTCGTGCTCAAACAAGGAGGCACTACTCCATCGTTTTGTCAAACAGATAGCTAGCCGTCGCCAATCCCGGCGAGGAGCCATTTCTCCATCTTCCGCTGGGGAAGTTTGAGAACCGAGACAAGAGGGGGAAATACATGGTAGGAGTACTGTAGAGTACAGACAGCCACAGCCTAGAAGGAAGCATACTGACATCGCCCCTGCCTAGGCTAGAACACGTATCCGTACAGTACGTTGCCTGGACAGTACATGCAGTGTGGATCGAAGCAAACACATCGCCGCGCTTGCGTCATCAGATGGGTCCTGGGAATATCCCTTCCTCCCTCTGCCTGTTCCACTCGACGACCTGCAGATCACGCACCCACTTAACAATCGTAGCAACGGGAGATTGAGACCGAAGAAAGAAACAGCGTCTGCAGAGACGCCGAACTATGCGTACGTACCCAGTCCGTCGGGCAGAGCGACCTGTAGTAGCGCCGGAACTTGTCGCACTCGGACCTGTCGTCGCCTTCCTTGGCCTTCATGCACCTGTGGTACTCGAGGTAGCGCGCGTAGCAGTGGCGCGTCTGGTTCTGGGTCGGGAACCGGAAGTCGCACGGCGCGGTGCGGATCTCGATGGCGCCGTCGGGCGGCGGAGGCGGGGGCGAGTCCGCCACGCTGCCGGGCTCGTGGGGCGGCCTCGGCGCCTGCTCCCCTCGGGCCACCTTGCTCACGTCCCGGCCGCGCATCTTGTCGTGCGGGCTCACGACGGCGCTCGCCATGGCGGGACGCACGCTCGGAGGTCGGAGCGGCGGTCGGGGACAACGCTTCCTCTGGATCATGGCGTGGCTTTTGTAGTGTGAAGCGGTGGAAGCGCCGAAGAGAGGGGTGAAGCGGCACCAGGTGCTCATACGTGGCAGCGGCACGTGTCGGAATGAACGCGTAGACACGTTCCAGAGAGCTGTTGATCCAAGTAGACGCCAGTTCCACGTTAATCCAAATGGACAAAGGAAAACCGAAGCCAAAATGGAACTCATCTGCGTCTCATCAGGTGCAAAGCGACCTAACGTTTTAACATGCAACATGCTGAGCAGTTCGACTGGGTTAGCTAGCTCGCTGTTCGACTGTCTTGTTCGGCTCATCTGCGTTAGAGCATCTCTAATACGTGTCCTATTTTAGTAGGAGGGCTGTTTGGCACCTGTTTTAGTGTTTTAGGGCACTAAAACTTTTCTAGATTTTCCAGATGCCCTATTTTAGGGCACGGCCACCCCAACAACTGCCCTATTTTATGGCACCGTCCATCTATATTGTCAAATAAACAATATGATTGATGATCTAAAATATTTTTAAACAAATAAAATTTAAACAGTACTTACTCATTACATCACAATACAAATAGTTCATCAACTAACACACAATTCAACACACGATAGAAAATTGTTCATCACATACAACAACATCAAATCAAGTACATGGCCTTGATCTTTGCCTTTCGTACCATGTCCACCACTCCTCCATGAGATCTTTTGAAAATCTCCGTGCACATCGGAGTCTCGAATGTTGTGTGTAGGCCTCAATGAAGTGTGCAACCCGGTCTCCCCCTCACCTCGGCCACACCCGATGTCCCATCAACTTATAGGTGTCATAGACCATATTTTGGCGACGCTCATTCTCGATGATCATGTTATGCATGATCACGCATGCATTCATGATATACCAAAACATATTTTGATCCCAAAACCTCGTCGGTCCTCTCACAATAGCAAATTGGGCTTGCAAAATCCCAAATGCTCTCTCCACATCTTTCTAGCTGCGGGTTGAGCATTATGAAATTCAAGTTCCTTCTTACCTTCCGGGACAACTAATGGCTTCACGAATGTCACCACTTGGGATAAATCCCATCCGTAAGATAATAGCTACTAAAAGCAATTACTATATAATTCTAAATTGCCACTAAAATCTATCAAAAATAAAAATACAATTCCAAAAACCACTTACCTCCAACTGATGGAAGTGGCGGCCGATGGGAGCAGGTCGTCGCGGATGAGGACGGGCGGTGGCACGGGCAGCTGGCAGCGTCAGGAAGCTCCTTTGCTGGTGTAGGGCAGCAGAGGGGACTTCAGCATAACTCGGCAGCGTAGGGGCTTCGGGTGCACACCCATGGCCATGGTCGTGTCGGAGAAGCGGCAGGATGAGGCGGAGGCACATGATCTGTAGGTTTACGACCTCGCCGACTTCGGGGGAGGCCCAATTGGTGCCGGTGGCTGTGAATCGACTGAGACAATTCATGGCAGTGGCCCGTTCCAAGCCATCCCCAACGATTTCCCGGCAGGATTTAGGATGGGCAGGGTTGCGCGCGATCGGTGGCGAGTTTCTATGGCAGAAGGGAGACGACGGGGCCAACGGCGGTGGGAGAGGAGGCATGAAGAGAAATGAACTTTCACCATGACGTTTTTTTTCACTCACGTGCGTTTTCAAGGATAGTGTAGTAGCCACGCACGATCCTCTCTATCCCAAATATGAGACAGAAAGGACAAAAATTTGGAACAACTCCAAAATAGAGCATCATTTGGGGCAGCTGTTGGAGGCTATTCGTTGTCCTCTCGTGCCCCAAGAAACATTTTTAGTACACCACTGCTAAAACATGGCACCTATTAGAGATGCTCTTAGGACGGAGATCCTCTTAGGACATGTATATTGCGCAGCCGCTCAGGACGGAGCTCCTCAACGCAAACAAACAATATTTTTAAGCATATGTCCCAATGTAAAATCGTTTTGTGTAGTAGAAAAAAAGGCAAAGCGCCTGACGTAGTTTTGCAGCGACCCTAGGACCGATCCAAACCCGGCCAACAGGCCGGCCCGCCGTGGCCCGTCTAGCTCATGTGCCGTGCCAGGGCCCCGACACCTGGCGGGCCAGCCCGTGGCACGTTAGGCACGCGGGCATGTTAGTCTTTTTGGCTAGCCCGTCCAACAAATATACAAAAAGCACTACGTCGCCCCTATTACAACTAGCATTCTGTGGTCGGGTGGTTGAAGGGGTGGTGCAGAAGGGAGAGGTCGCGAGTTCTCGATCCCTCTTGGATGTATTTTTGTCGGGCCGTGCTGGGCCGGCCCGCGTTGTTTCATGGGCCCGACATAAGCACGGCCCCGTTGTTTCACGGGCCCGACATGTCACGGGCCGAGCCGGTGCCAGGCTTTTCTCGCGGGCCAACATGCCGGCACGCTAAAGAACGACCCGTTGTCCAGGTTTGGACCGATCCCACTATTGAACCGAATTATGGTGTAACGGACAGGAATTTATTCTTAGCGTATGCTCTTAACATCTCCATTGTAGGCACCCTTAGTCAAGGTAGGGCGGCCACCCTACCTTGATTTTGGCAAACAAAACTACATGTGTGTAGGAATTTCTCTTTGTATATAATTTTTGTTATTTTCTATTTAGTAAACAGATTTTCTGGTCGCATACAAACTCGAATTTGGACGTTTTCATAGAAAAATGAAACCTTTGTAAAAGACCCACAACTTTCATATTCCTTTTTTCTCTGACATCATCTTCCTGGAGCTTTTTGACGATCTCTAAGAACTGGTCCCAAAGGGGCAAATTTTGAGAAACTCCGAAATTCACCGTAGGCTACTACAGAATTCATCTAGTACCTATGCAATTCCTACACATCAAAGGTGTAAATGAAAAACATCTTATGACCATTAATATGTTAGTCCTAATAAATATAATAAAAGTTGTTAAGTACTCCCTCCGTCCCGGTTTAAAGGACACAATTTATAATTTTTTTAGGCCCTAGGTGTTATCTGATTGATCCGTTTTATAGTGTGAAGAAGAACATGCGTAACAATAAGAAGAGCCAGCAAAAAGTTCACATTTGTTCACATATGTACAAGAAATTATTTTGTTCTTTTCACACCGGAGTAATTACACCGATTAAATGCTTTTGTGTCTAAATATTTTGTGATTGCATGACTTGCAAATTATGTCCTTTAAACCGGAACGGGGAGTATCATAAATAGTAACATGACAAACTGAAAAATACATAAATATGTTCTTATGAGTGCACTACATCGAGCAAGAGATATTCAAAAGTACTGAGCTTGGTTAAATTAAGAAAAAAAAGTCAAAAAGAAGTTAGAGCTTTGCCATGGCGGGACTTCTGATGGACGACATCAAAGAATTCTTATCGGTAGGTTCATAGGTTCCATTTCTATTTAAATAAGTTGAGATTCCCTTGTTTTTATACATAGTACAATGACCCATAAACAACTTTTAGTTAGTGTTATGCGATCATATTTTGATTGGAATCCTTGAATAGCTTGCCGACACTTTTATGTAATACAAATATAGGGAGGGGGCACCATGATTTTAGTTAAATAATAATATATGTCTATAAATTCGCCCTACCAACTACATTGGCCTCCTTTTCTCACGAATGCTTTGCTAATTTGTTTGTAGAAACTATGAGGTCCAATCCAAGCGCAATGACACGGTGGAAGATTTCTACCGTACCAACCACGTTAATCAGACCTTCCAATTCGTCAAGGGGGCGAGCCCTATTAAACAAAACAAAGATGTGCATTTGGGACTGCATGGAGCTTCTCAACAAGGCGATCGACAATAGCAACCCAGACGTCGACTTGCCGCAGATCCAGCATCACCTCCAGACCATCCCGACGAGGACTGGCTCCACCTCACCGTACTCATCCATGGTAAGTATCTTGTACTATGTCTATGTCTATAGCTAGCTAGGTTTGTGTGTAAGGAAAGATATCATGTTGTTGGGTTGGGTTGTCAGGATGTGCGGATCTGGGTAAGGTGTTTATGCATCCCATACTCGGAGAGCAACCTCCAGAGGCGATTGTCAGTGGCACCTTCCTTTTCGGTCACGCCTTCGACCAGAGCAACGTTCACTTAAATGTTTGTCACTATTGATCAAGGTTTATGGCGTTTTCCCAAATAATAAGATAATCAAAGTTCACTGTATCATGCCTTCTCCCTTTATGTGTGCGATACTTCAAGGAGAACCCGGACTACCTTAACCCAGAATTCAACATAGGGTTGGGGTGCTACTCCGAGGGGTGTGGGCTCGAGAACATGCTCGTGTCCTGGGTCATGACAACTAGAACATGTACCTGTTACTACATATTATTAAAACAATCTCGGTCAAACCCGACTTAGTAAACATACTATGGGGATTTTACGGGAATTGAAATAATCCCTTCCAATCCTCGTGAAAACACTAAC
The DNA here is from genome assembly GCA_916181665.1 of Avena sativa. Taxonomy (NCBI): domain Eukaryota; kingdom Viridiplantae; phylum Streptophyta; class Magnoliopsida; order Poales; family Poaceae; genus Avena; species Avena sativa. The sequence continues at coordinate 297,629,127 of OV702296.1, forward strand.
AAAGCTGAATTCTCCAGAGTAAACTGACATGAAGCAACCTTGCGTAAATATGTATTCTTTGTTTACATCTACGAAACAACAGCTAGTGTACATGGTCACGCGACCTTGCGTAAATATGTATTCTTTGTTTACATCTACGAAACAACAGCTAGTGTACTCTGGAGTATTCTATGTACTCTGGATGATAGCTAAACTGAATCCAACATGAAGCAACCTTGCGTAAATATGTATTCTTTGTTTACATCTACAAAACAACAGCTAGTGTACTCTGGAGAATTCAGGGAATAAGGTCAATTTATAAGCATCTAACTCGGGGCCGCGTGGATCAAAGTGTGATGCAAATAGTGGTAGAGATGAACTCATAGACATATATCGCTATTTAACTAAAACCATGGGAGGGGGCAAATGCCCCTCCCCAATATTTGTTTTACATAAAAGTTAGTTTTGTCGGCTAGATATTCAAGGATTCCTCACTTTTTACTTACTTCCTCCGGTCTATATTAATTGACTTAAATTTGTCCAGCGCAAAGGTCGGAGGAGTCGAGGAAGCGACCTGCCATAGAGTCAACGCCAGGAACCGGCTGGCCGTTGTCGCCAAGGCCAACAAAGGGCACTCGCCATCGAGCTCGCCGCTGCCATTCAGGTCTGCACAGATGCTGATGTCATAGCTGCCCACGTTGTGCTCGTGCTCAAGGAGCAGCCGCTGAATGCGACCTTGGAAACCACGACGAGCTCGTCCACAAACAAGCCCCATGTCAAGGGCTAGGGACGACGCCATCTCGGTTCTTAGGCTCGTGGGAATGTGCCAAAGGTCGACAAGTATTTCTCGACCATGCTGGCAGCTCCCATCGACATGAACACCGCCAAGGAGCGAGGAAAGGAAGCCCCCAAGGAGCTTGGCACCCTAGGTCATCCCCGTTCCCGGTGACCATGCCAACAGCTCCCATCGACATGAACGCCGCCAAAAAGCAGGGAAAGGAAGCCCCCAAGGAGCTTGGCACCCTGCCGTCCCCATTCGCTCAAATGTCGGAGCCATCTAGTTCATCGTCCAACCTTGAGGAATTGGAACTCGCCCTACTCACCGAGGAGGCTTGAGTGGGGACACAGTTCCAACTCAACTGACATGGTTGGAAAAGAAGATGCCACTGCCTTGAGAGCACATGGTTGGAAAAGAAGATGATCCATGATCGAGAATGATAATTTATGTGTTTTATTCAAGTACTATTTATGTGTTTGAAATAGGCAAAAAAAAAAAAATAGCACGACCGATGACAGACAATTTTTATTTTTGCTGCTTTGGGTGTCGTGGCCTGTCCAGGACAACATGGGCCGCAATCCTGTCCACGGGGCACTGTAAACAGACCAATTCAGACAAAATCACGGGCCGCAATCCTGTCCACGGCCCCTCCGTTTGGGATTATAAGTCCCATCCGTCTCCGTTTGGGATTATAAGTCCCGTCCGTATAACTAGGTTGCCAATTTGAACAATAAAATATAAATAGTATAACATAAAAATTATATCATTAGAAACTTTAGAAGTTATATTTTCTAATGGTGTAACTTTTGTGATATATAAGTTATATTTTGTTGGTCAAATTAACAACCTAGGTATGCGCATAGAACCTATAATCCAGAACAGAGGAAGTACAAAACAGCTGGAGTTGCCCTTAGCACCGCTGACAGAAAGGAGGACAATTTCACAACGCCACGCACACAAAGGAAAACATATATGGCAGCGTCACAACACCACAAATTTGGCTAAAGAAATTAGCTCCACGTTGCAGACACGAATGCCACTAACAAATTCATCATACAACTTATACAAGGGTACAAGTACAACAGCGGTTCCCATAGTCACAGGGTGCAACTCAGATGCGATACGACGAGCAAGATGAACTGCAACAGAAGGTAGACATGTGGTACAATCATATATAGATTGAAACTATTGGAAGGAAAACATATATTTACAGCAGCTGGGACGACAACAGATAGTTTAATCGGGAAGCACAAACTTACCAATTTCAGCACCTTGAACAAGCATGGTCCTGCTGGCACATCAGACGTGGTTTGTGTGTGTATTCTAGATTCAGTAATAATTGACAAAAGTCAAAATCACAAAGCGTGACTTCAGGATATTTCAAGAATTTACACAGGCTGAAACTCGGAACATGTCGATCAACAAATGCCTACAGCACTGAGAAAGAAATTTACATAATGTCATGGCAAAGATTCAAATCATTTTTCCATTCAGTATACATGGGCCCAATGCCCATCTCTATTAAGACTGTTAAAGAGACCAATTTTCTAGAATGACAGGCGGTCACTGTTTCCTCAAAAATGGCCACCAAATCTCTGAGGCAGCAAGGGGGTGGTGGCGCTTCAGGATTTCTAGGGTCTGTCTGGATTGTGACCAAAATACACCTGACCAAGTTTTCCGTACCAAAGATTTGGCTAGCTAGAATTTTGGTTGAGGGTTGCCAATGAGTTGGCCAACATTGGCGAGAACAATGAACTTCAGTTGGTAAAGGAGGATTGGCATGCCAAAAAGTTGGCAATACCTAAACAAGGACCAATTTTTTGGTCATGACCAAAAAATTGGCAAGGTGCATTTTGGTCACAACACAGAATGTATTTTTTTTTTTTTTGCATCAAAGCAACAGCAACCAAAAAACTGGACATCGGCAGCAGTGAGCTCATCAACATCCTGTTTTGGTCCTGGAAAGGTGGAAAGGGCCTGTGTGGGTTTCGCCACGGAGCTATTACTGCCAGAAGTGCAGCACGAGCATGGACAGGGAGCAGTGCCGACCTCAGCCATAGCAAAATCTGATGGCTGATGGGCAGATTTAGCCCAGTTAAGGGTCATGAGGTATGGCCGAATCACCAGATGCTCTACATGGCCCACATACATAATCCATACGGCATACGCATTACTGGGATACGGTAGTTTGACTACTCATCACCACCTTGAGAATCTACAGTCTAGTCTATTATGTAAATCTCTCATTTAGTTTGAGGCGCAGGAGCATTTGGCTGAGATCATGACCCATGACACGGGCATTGCATTGTGGCAACGCCTTCCATGACAATGTTGTGGTCGGTGGCTAGACTAGGTCTATTTGGAACATGGGAAAGAAAAGAGAGAAAGAAGATGAAGAATGTGGACTGTAGACAAAGATAAAAAGAAATGAACAAGTACAGTCCAACAAATAGGTTACATACCTCTTAAAAGTTATGCCATCCTTTTTTGTTGATGCTCAATGCAAACATACTTACTAACGTTTATGAATGTACCTTATCATTGCAGTTCAGATCACGGTTTAATCTCAAAAAAGAAAGCATATGGCCACATCAAGGAGCATTTGATCCAACCACATTAAACACCAATAATCTTAACCAAATATTCGCAATTTTCCATCATCTACACACAAGTTAGGATACCCAGCCAAAACTTAACGGTTTCAGTAGTATGACTGATTGTACAGGACTAGTACAGCCAACTGGTCAACTATTCATAAGCCATAACTCTATAAGATGGGACTTAATTTTCGCTCTGAAAAATCACTAACCTTTTTACCAGATATATACCCTGGTGCACACTGCGACACATAGGTTATCAATACAGCAATAACAAACACAAAATACAAAGCACAGCAAGATCAAATATGTTATCTGGTATCATAAGACTACTACATATAAACACCTAACTCTAGGTGGATAAACAATTAAGAATAATCTGTTTTAAATGATTCAATTCATGGAACCAAAAATTGTATAATTGCAGGATTTACTTATGTCATCATAGACCAAACTGATATAACGCTATAATTATTCAACAGACTTTAGCACCTGCCCTTTATGGCCATTGTTTAGAACTCGGAAGATGAGCTAAACAAAAGCACTTCCCATCCATTTATGAAATAAGCATATGCCAGAAATCTAATCTAAAGCACACATTTCATTTTCACCTTAGGATATTATCTGAAAACAGTAACTGGGTCATTTCAATTCCTTCCTTTTAAAGCATCGAAAGCAATAGCTAGCTATAGAATTGAATACTGAAGTACATAACAAAAAACAAGGAAAGTAACAGGCACCTCTTGAGACTTAAAATGCTGAAAGAACCACATAAATCTCCACAATGAAGATAAGATTCAACATTTGCCCTCTGCAAAAATGATAGAAAATGAATCTGAAGCAAATGAGATGCCTGTAATAAAATGAGGTTGTTCAACCTGAAACCAACACAACAAAAGCAGATAATATTTGGATATGACAAAGTTCAGAGCACAGCACCAACAATACAATAAGATACACAAGTCCAGTTCTAGATCATCATAAATAAATTTAAGTTACAGCAATATAAAAGCTGGTTTGTACCTCATAAGAACTAATCTAGACCCTTCGCATTCTAATGGAAGTTCTCTCACAATATTCGAGAAGGATCTCAGCTCTTTTTCGGCAGATTGCTTCAGTGAGATGCAAAGACGGTGTCATTTCGCCTTGGAGGTCTATCGGGAACTGATCCTGGCTTAAACTTTGAGGCCTCATGCCTTGCAAGTTCTGGTGGCACAGGACTGTTGCTCTGTATAAGCATCTGTTTCAGATCATAGAAAATATCAGTGTTCTCCAGAGTTAAGAATGAAGTCGCAAGTCCCTTCTTTCCTGCACGCCCTGTTCTTCCGATACGATGTGTGTACGTATCAACTGAACTAGGCATCTCATAATTGATCACATGAGCAACATCAGGAATATCAATACCACGCCCCGCAACATCAGTTGCAACAAGAACATTGAACCGGCGGTTCCTAAATCCATCAAGACTTATTTCCCTCTGATCCTGTGACTTCCCTCCATGCAGGGCTGTGACGCGGAAGCCTGCCTTGTCCAGATCCTTGGAACGATTGTCTGCTGACTTCTTTGTATTGCAGAATACTATAGCTGTCTTGTCCCCAAGATCTGTAAGTATCTTCTGGAGTCGTGACATCTTCTCTGACTCCTTCACCATGATCACATTCTGGGTTATCAGATCTGTGGCCTTGCCAGCTGTGCCAATTGTGACAACGACTGGGTTTCGGAGGTACTTCCTAGCAAGGCGTTCAACAGCAGGTGGCATGGTGGCACTGAACATATAAGTTGTCCTGTAAATCTTCTTCTCATCCAGTTCCTCTTCCTCATTCTCAGGTTTCAAGTTACTTGACGGCATGGCATCAAGTACACCAACAACCTGTGGCTCAAAGCCCATATCAATCATTCTATCAGCCTCATCAAGTACAACATAATTGCACTGGTTGAGCACAGCATACCTTCTCTCCAAACAATCAAGAAGCCGACCAGGCGTTGCAATTACAACCTCACAGCCCTGCCTAATCTTGAAGCCTTGCTCCTCAATCGACTGACCACCAACAATGGAGACAACCTTAATGCCTAGGTAGGTTGCGAATTTCACAGTCTCTTCCTCGATCTGTTGAGCAAGCTCACGAGTAGGTGCCATGACAACAGCATAAGGACCCTCGGCCTCATTCTCCTCGCTTATGGGCGGCAAGCGAGTAATGTATGACAGCATAGGAAGCACAAAAGCTGCAGTCTTACCAGAACCAGTCTCGGCAATACCAATGACATCACGCTGCTGGAGACCAAGTGGAATGGCAGCCATCTGGATCGGTGACGGTTTCTTGTACCCAACCTTCTCAATCGCACGAAGCAGTTCGCTCCCAAGCTTGCTCTCGGGCCAGTTCCGCATCGGCCGGGGTATGCGAGATCCCTTGTAGGAGATATTGAAATCCTCACGGAAGATACGCCAATCCCGCTCAGTCATCTCCTCGATGCCCTTCTCGGACCAGTGCCTGTCCACCCGCATGTCAAAGGCATCATACATCTCCGCAGCAGCAGCCTTCTTCTTATCTGCAACATCATCCTCAGGCCGGTCCTCCACACCAAACTTGCGCCGCTGCTCGGCACGGGTCTCCTTCTCAAACACAGCTGCCGCCTTCTTCTGCTCGCGGCGGTCGATCCCAGCAAGGAAGCCACGGCCGTAGAGCAGGCGGGCCTCATGCGGCGTCTGGTAGAGCGTGTTCATGTCACGACTGGTGTCCTCCGTGTTCTCCCAGTCGAAGGAGAAGCGGAACTTCTCCGAGGGCTTGATGACCCGCTTCTTGGGCTTCTTGGACCCCAGGTACTGCTCCTTGATGGCCTCGAGCTCCTTCTCCCGCTCCCTCTCGGCCATCTTCTCCAGCCGATCCTTCTCCCTGTCCTTGTCGCGCTCCCCACGCTCCCTGTCCCGGTGCTCCCTGTCACGCTCACGGTCGCGGTCTCGCTCCCTGTCCCTGTCCCGGCGGGAAGGCTCTTCTCGGTCGCGGTCCCTATCGCGATCCCGATCTCGGTCTCGGCGGGAGTCGTCGTCGCGGCGGCGGTCCCGGTCCCGGTCGCGGTCCCTATCCCTGTCCCGGTCGGAGGAGTCGCGGTGGGACGAGGTGGAGGAGTCCCGAGGGGCGCCGGACGGGGGAGTCGGCTGAGTGGACTTGGGGAGCGACTGGAGGATGTCGAGGGCGGAGCGGCGCTGGTCGGCGACAGCGGCCTGGCGGCGCTCGAGGGCAAGGCGCTGGCGCTCCTCCTTGGAGAGGAACACGGGCTTCGCCTCCATGGCGTCCAGGGAACGCTTCATGGCGGCGGCGGCGGCCGGCGCGGCTAGGCAGAGCGAAGAGCCGTGCCGATGCGTGCAGGGGAAGGGTTTGTGGACAGGTGGGGGATTTTCTAAAACAGATCAGGCAGCTTTGCTACTAGTCACAGTAGGCAGGAGATGGACTTGTTCCATCAAAGAGGAACCGACCTAGTGGGGTTTGGGCCGTAAGAGGGGTTCGGGCCGAAAACTAGTTGCTTCTTTTTGCAGCTTGGGGCGCAGCAGGCCACTCGAAGCAGGGCTTGGATACGAACATTGGTCGGCATATCAGTTATTCCACTAATAAAGTCACAAAAAAAGTTATTCCACTAATAAAAAGGTATAGTTAAAGCCAAAAAAAAAGTAACTAAACATAAAAAATAAAAATATTTCTATCATCAAATCAATGGAACATACTTTCACATTATACACATTTAATATTGTAGATAAAATATATTCATACTACCCGGGTGTAGTTACAGGTGTTTTACACCATCTAGGTAGTATATATATGGCATAACCGAGAGTATATATGTGTAATATGAAATATATAAGACTATTTTAATACTAGTATATATACTACCTTTTAGGTAGTATGTGTAGTTTTCACATACTCCTTTTTTATATATAAATATGAAGGTGATTCAAAATTTTAGTGCAAATTATTAGATCAATTGTGATTTTTTTCACACTTGATTTAATGTATCTTACACATTGTATGAACATACTCAAACCGATAAAGTATCATATACAATTCCGCATGGTAGTAGTCCATATGTAACAATATCCATGAGTAGAAAGTATTTACTATGGATATTGATATTTTAAAACTTATACTTGATCAAACATTAAAAGGATTGCTTTAATTAAACCTAATATGTGGAAAAATATTGAACCGAGGGTGTATAGCTTTGAGATTGAGCCGCTATGGGCTTATTTTGTGCAGGTTGGTCATCAATGTGGTAGTTCGGTTGATCTTACCGAAGGTAGTCAATTCGTCGACCATTTTATAAAGAGAAATGATGTACAAAGTGTCACAAAACAATTATGGGTTGTTGCAGCTTTCCATCGTAGGTGCAAGGGAACCGCCATGAAAGGAAGCATATTTCTCATCTATTTCCCCCTATCCACCTCTCATGTGTTTCTCCACTCATCTTGAGTGGGTACGAACTTCACATTACATGGGTACTTTTATATTTCTATGGGGCATCTTTTTTTCTCTAAATTAAAATTCCAATTTTGTTATAACATGATGGATTCTTTATCTGCCGACTCACTAGGACGATAAAATTTACACCATAAATGCACCCAAGGCGGAAAGTTATGGGGACGGCCGAGGGAGAACACTGTGAGCTACACGGAGCTAACGTTGGCAGTACACTGCAGTCAGACACGCAGTCATGGCCATTGATGAGACAAAACAATATCAATGAAGGAAATATGCCCTAAAGACAATCATAGAGATGATTATATTTCATGTGTATCCATGAGTTATTGTAATGTTCTCTGAATATCCATATATCAGCCAACTTGTATTGATTGGCAATTATGTGAATTGTTTATACAACTCTTTAATTATATGGTTATCTATTAGTTGTCCCTAGTCGGAGTTCATGTGAGGACACACGTGAATATTAGACTAACACATCGATTGGTTGACGACTATGTTTCGCAAGTCATAGACATGGAGATGTCAAACCAATAATGTGGACACATGTTATGAACATGGGGTTGAAGTGGTCCAACTTAAGACTGACAATTATACTTGCAGCTCTCTCTATACATCGTGTACGTGTTGTCTTTAGACCTGAGATTGTCGCATGTACTTGAGATGTGGATCGATCTACTTTGGGGCTATCAACCGCTGCTCCGTAACTGGGTAGTTATAAAGGTAGCTTTCGGGTTTGTCCTGATACATGCTGCAAGGCATTGGTCAATCAATATGGAATTTTTCTCTCTCAATATCTTTGGACCCTTCGAGTGATCGGATCCAGAAATGCATGGCCGTGCTATATATGGTTAAGAGTTAACATAGTAAAGGGATTCTGAATTACAGTATCGATAAAGAGAGGTCAGCTTGGATCTAGACCAAATATCGTAAAACAAAGGAAAAGACATGTACTCAACATTATGATGGTTTGTTCGAATGATCTTTATATGCATTTAGGAGTTGACACGTCTTGCTAGAGGCCGCTACCAACTATTTACGGAGTAAAATGTATCCGTGTCATGTCTATATGTGTATGAACCTATAGGGTCACACACTTAAGGGGCTGAAAGCCTAATGAGGATTGGATCAAAATTAGACCAGACTTAGACTATTAATGGACTGCTAATATAGAAGACCACCGGGGACGCCTATATAAGAGAGGATGAGGCGAGCTGAATATGGTCGAGCATTCCACCCAGCTGCCACTTCTCTCACGCCTCTGTTACACGTGCGGACCTAACAGTTTCGCGTGTGACGCTTCTACTCCGGACGTGTGGATACTCGGAGGTGCTGCTGCTATAGCACTTCGACGAGTCATGCAAAGGTGAGCTTCTCGTGAGATGAGGACAAGGAGGAGATGTGGAACATCTACACTGCTTCGACATGCTTCATCGAGTTCCGAAGTTATGCCTTTTAGGTAGTATGTGTAGTTTTCACATACTCCTTTTTATATATAAATATGAAGGTGATTCAAAATTTTAGTGCAAATTATTAGATCAATTGTGATTTTTTCACACTTTATTTAATGTATCTTACACATTGTATGAACATACTCAAACCGCTAAAGTATCATATACAATTCCGCATGGTAGTAGTCCATATGTGAGATATGGATGTAACAACATCCATGAGTAGAAAGTACTTACTGTGGATATTGATATTTTAAAACTTATACTTGATCAAACATTAAAAGGATTGCTTTAATTAAACCTAATATGCGGAAAAAAATGAATGGAGGGTGTATAGCTTTGAGATTGAGCCGCTATGGGCTTATTTTGTGCAGGTTGGCCATTAATGTGGTAGCTCGGTTGATCTTACTGAAGGTAGTCAATTCGCCGACCATTTTGTAAAGAGAAATGATGTACACAAAGTGTTACAAAATAATTGTGGGTTGTTGCAGCTTTCCATCGTAGGTGCCAGGGAACTGCCATGAAAGGAAGCATATTTCTCATCCATTTTCCCCTATCCTCCTCTCATGTGTTTCTCCACTCATCTTGAGTGGGTCGAAACTTCACATTACATGGGCACTTTTATATTTCTACGGGGCATCTTTTTTCTCTAAATTCAAATTCCTATTTTGTTATAACACGATGGATTCTTTATCTACTAAATCACTAGGACGGCAATATTTACACCATAAATTCACCCAAGGCTAAGACAGAAAGTCATGGGGGCGGCAGGGAGAAACACCGTGAGCTACACCGAGAGGAGCTACAATAGGAGGAGCTAACGGCAGCGGTACGCTGCAGTCGGACACGTAGCCATGGCCATTGATGAGACAAAACAAGATCAAGGGGTTGGCTTCTCTCCTTAGGTTGGACGGTTTGGGAATTTCAAAAACATTTACAAGCAGTTCACCGCTTGACTAACAAAAAATGTTTGACATCTCACGGGAGTGCTATTTGGGCTATAAAAACAAGATCCTAATGGTATTTTGGCAACCTTGGTTTCATGGGTGGTATTTTGGAACTTTCGGTTCTAAGTAGTCGTATATTGGGCTCATGTCTACATCTAGTTTCCTTGAGCATAGTATATTATCTTTTGTTTTATTCTAAATTCCTAGACAACTCATTACAAATATTAATAAAACGCCAATGATATATTTGCATTACTTAGTTTTTCCCTCATGTCATTCACTTTTATTACTTCAAAATGATAGATTCCACCCATATAGTTATAATCGTAAAACCTCGTACAAATAGAAGGTGGAAGAGAAGCATATAATGAAATTACCAATTCGATCTTACAACCTAGTTCGTTTGATTCATGCATCAACAGACATACATTTCATCAAAAAACATGGTCGTCTTGTAAAAGAATTTTGCTTAATTTATTTTTGATATATCGAAATTTGCAGTTAATTCGCCATTTCAATGATATAATCTTAAGAAAATGAAACACCGACATAAGCATCCATCTTTCAGCTAGAAAATTTCACATGGTATAGGAACTAGGGTATTAAATATAACTCTACATGAATTATGGATATACCTTTGATGGGTGGTGCGCTTGCTTTATTGTTGCATAGCAATAGAAGCATGATCTTGCTGCGTCGGTGATGCTCTCTGTAATAAGTAAATGCTATTTTCTCAATGAGTTTTTTGGGATTATTTGCAATAGATGGCTATAATAATTGAGTTTATCAACGAAACTGTCAATGAAGACTAGAGTACTCTCTCCGTCTTAGCCCAATAAACCCGGGCGGAGGGAGTGCATAGCATGTGGTTCTTAATTTCGTGTACAAGATTAAAAAAGTTGAATATGTACTATTGTACCAATGTACCTTTGCCAACCGTTGCCATTTACGCCAATACAAGTCAGAGATACTTCTGGAAGGAACTTTCACGAACTAGTTTCTACTTGTGGACAACGGTTTTGCTACTTGGCACAGTCGGGGACGGACTAGTTTCTACTCGTCAAAGGGAAACCGACCTAGAATTTGGGCCGCATATTGAGAAGTTCTTCTTTGTAAATCAGGGCAACAATAGGTTCAAACAGGGATTTCGCAGCCTGGACGCAGCGGGCCGGCCATCTTGTCTTCCTCCTATGGGAGGTTTGTTTTGAATCAGAACTAATTACCAATCTACAGCTTGTGCAGACCCCCCCCCCCCCCAAAAAAATCTACAGCTTGTGCAGTTCGGACATCAATGTAGCTTGGGAGTTAGTAAAAAAACAATTTGGTTAGAAACAGAGTAACTACATTTTGCAAAGTTACAAAAAGTTAGTTATGTATAAAACAGAATAATCTTGGATGAGTTCAGCATCCATACGTAGGGCCCGATAAACCGCCATGGAAGGAAGCGTATTTGGCAATCATTTTTCCTGGGGTTCTCCGACGTTTGTCTTTACCGCAGTGAGCCAGTAACTTTGATATTCATGAGTACACCAATTTTTTAAGGAGTTGTTTGGTCCCTACCTATTTTTTTTCTATGATATAGACAGATTCCTCATTTGATTCTGTTTACTTTGTGATCAGTTTCAAACCGACTCTACAAGACTACAATATGTACAACATACATTCTATTCAAAAAAAATATACAACATACATTTAGAAAGCTAACTGGGATGCAAATGAAATAAACAATTATTGTTTTTACTTATTGTTTTTATATTGTTTTCAGTTACTCAGTAGAGCAGTGTATCTTGAGGTTAATCATAGGTAAAATAGGAAAATCAGATCTTTTATGACATAAAGATATGTGCCTAATGGAACCCTGTCATCTCCTCCTCCAGAATCCTAGTCGTCGGTCTCCTCTAGTACCTCTGTATGATCCGTTCCTCTCCTTCGGTCGGTCTTGCTGGCGTCAGGAGAGGTGGGGAACCTGATATAATGATGGAGTCCCTTGCTGGGCCACGCAGAGATAAAACAAAACTTTTTCCTCTAACGTGGTGATCCCAAGATCTAGCCGAGGTAGAAGGCCACGAGGTTTATCACTAGACGCGCAGTTGCGGATTACTGATGAAGCGCGTCAGTTGATGCGGTGCAGTCCTTTGCGATCCGATCGTCCTGGTGCTGATCGTACAACACCTCTACTGGTATCCACACGTACAAGGAGGAGCACCGGCGGTGAACTGCTAGGTTCGTAACGACGGTAGGACTGCTGTGGAGCTAGGGTTTCCAACACATGGAATGACCTAACCGAACAACGATTAACCTTTCTGGGTTACTGTGCTCCACTATATAGGGAGTGAACGTGGGCTCTGATCGCGCGGCCCATTCACTAAAGCCCATATAACACTAGTCACCGTGAGTCCAACTCACTAACTCATTCCTAATCCAGTTTAGGTCCAACCCAACCAGATTACAGGTTCAGATCCAATCCAAACTTGCTTCCGCTCTTAAGTGTGTGACCCCGCAGGCTCATGGCTACTTGGATACGATTGGAGTCTGACTCTCAATCGATCAGTCGGTAGCGGCTCCTAGCAGAACGTGCCGACTCCCAAGTACCAAAGAGTCATGACGACTTGCCTTTCCAATGCGACTTACGTCCGAGTCCCTTTTGCCTCACGATATACCTTGTCAGACTATAGGCGAATATTTGTCATCCCTTAAATAGTCCGACTCTCTTCTCGATTCGAGATAAGTGATTCACCCGACTAACTCTTAGTCGATCGCCTCGGTTAACACTTAACCGAGTCGTGCATGGCCATGCTTTCCGAATCATATCTCACGAGAGGGCCCAGAGAATATCTCTCCAAGTGGAGGGGTAAAATCCCGTCTTGGTTATTCACATCACACAGCTTGATTCTCAGTCGATCCGGACTCTGCCTTTATAACTGCCCAGTTACGGATCAGCGTTTGACAGAATCTAAGTCGGTGATCCTCAACTCGGACTATGCAATAACCTCAGGTCTAAGGATTACATTGATTGAGATATACAAATGACAACTTGTTCGTTGTACCTTAATTTGGGTCAATCCGACTCGCTAAACTCTTTAGACGAATCTGTGTAAGTTAGAATAGCATCTCCATGCCCATGACAAGTGGAACCGAGTCATCAATCTAACTTTCACATTGGTCTAAGTTGTGTGTCCAGCACAACCTCAATGACTAAGGATATTTAGTACAAACAACATGAATGTATAGTTCCACAACCGAATCACATATTCAATGATACACATCAGATGTTTATACAAGGACTACTTAATATCTTTATGAATACAATGGGAAATCTCATTGCCTCTAGGGCATATTCCAAACATCCCTCAATAAAAATTAGTTTTCAGCAGTTTAGTCTTGGATTTGGTGGTCCTCTTCTTGGCATTGGTGTTGATGAAGATGACAACTTCTTAGATAAGTGTTCTTCGCCCCTACGTTCGACGACGTGAGTTCCTGCTCGGCGTCAATGGTGGTGTTGGAACATCAAATTTCTTAAGGTATGTTTTTTCAGATCTTGCTTCGCAGGATCGATCTTTTTGTTGCAAGGAGGTTTTTCCTTCTAAAATCTATCATGGCTGCTACGTTCTCGACAATGGTGAATTGGTGATTCATACTCTCGGCTCCCCAGCGACATCAACCAAGCTGTTCGGTTCGTCTTACCTGGAATACTGGTGTTGGTCCTCTTGCTGATGTTTTTGATTACTCTAATAGTTGCGCGAGTGTACATAGCCTTAGAACTGCGGCTCAAAAAAAATATGAGAGAATCCTCGTTAGTATTTGCAGGTCTATCGTTTGGTATCTTTTTTGTCTAGGTGTCTTCGGAAAACTACAAGATTGTACCATGGGAGAAGAAAGCGTTTAAAATCCTCGATGGTTTGCTAGTTTCTTTTAGGCTTTGTTTTGTAATTGTTGAAGACAGTTCATATATCTTTGCCATGTACTATTTGTTATGATAAATATATATATGATATTTATTGTCAAAAAATAAAGATATGTGCCTAATGGTTATTGCTTGTCTTACCCAAAAAAAATAGTGTAGATATAACCTCCAATCTATCTACATCTCTTTTAAAGCAAAAAATCCCACTAACATTTATTCATGGTAGTCAATCTCTATATGCCATCTACATAGATAATCTATTCATTTAACTAGCCAACCATTTGTCTATGTCGCTGGTGCTAACAAACATTAATAACAATATATCTTTGCATGGAATCTATCCATGTCATCCATTTTTTCCGCCAACCAATTGTCCACACGCCAAATTTTAGCATTCCACTACACATAACCATAATATTTTTTTTAAGGAAAACCATAATATATTGTATTTTGTTAGGGTCTAATCTCCTAGACTACTTCTTAGATATACTAATATCGAATTTGTTGTGTCGCCATTACTTATTGTCCCTCTTTTTATTCATATTATTATAATTTTATAATAGACCACACCCATGTAATTATCACGATGAAATCTCGTATAAATAGAAGGTGAAGATGATATAATAAAATTCTGAATTCGATCTTAGGGCTTAATTAACTTGATCAATGCACAACAAACAAACCCCCCATTTATGAAAAGGGACAATGTTTTTGAAATTCAAAGGTTTTTTTCTACTACATAGAATAAAAGAATCTTTCTGTTTTTATTTTCCTATATCCATTTGTTTACACTTTATACACCATTTCATCGATATAGTTTAACAAAAATGAAACACAACATATGCATCCACTTTTTAGCTCGATAATTCCACATGGTGGTAGATGAATTATGGATATCCCATTGTTGGTTGCGTCAGATCCCACATATGAAACTCGCTCATCTAAACATTTGGTGTGCGGTGTGCTTGCTATATTTTCGCGTAGCAATAGAAGCATGTCCATGCTGCTTCAGTGGCGATCTCCATATATATCGAGTAAATATCCATTTCTTTCCATAAGTCTGTCAGGATTATTCACAGTAAAAAACTCGAGGAGTTTATCAATGAGATTTCCATTTTCTCATTAGTGCTAGTTTGTGTTTTTCGTATTATTAATACGTCGTAAACGTATCTATAATTTTTTATGCTTCATGCTTGTTTTGTATCAACTATCTTATTTTTTGTCTACACTTTGAGACATTTTTATATATTTTTTGTAACTAACCTATTAACAAGATGCCACAGTTGTAGTTCCTGTTTTCTGTTGTTTTTGATTTCAGAAAAGCTAGTAAGGAAATTTTCTCGGAATTGGACGAAACCAAAGCCAAAGTTTCTATTTTTCTAGGCACTACACGGAGTCCGAAGGAGAGACGAAGAAGTGCCATGAGGCAGCCGCACCAGGAGGCCGCATGGGTCCACCCTGGGCTCGCCGCCCTATGGTGTGGACCCCTCGAGCGTCCACCGACCTTGCCCCTTCGCCTGTAAGTTGGGGCAAGTATTGTGGTTGTGTTGTGTTAGGTTCCACGTTGCTAGCAACACCTTGGGAGCTGTTTCCTTTCTCCTACTGGTTCGATAACATTGGTTTCACAATTAAGGAAAAACTTGTTGTTGTGCTCATCACACCTTGCTCTTGGGGTTTTCCAACAGGCTCTACAGTAACCGAGCCGCATCAATTATCAAATAGAGCTCTTCTTATTTAGTTAGGTCTAGCCCACCACAAATAGGTGAAGTCCGTCCTTAGGTGACGGTTTCCGTGTTTCACGCTCTGGCGTTTCCAGGGCGATTCCGATCCAGTCTTCGTTTCGTCTTCCCGCTTGCGTTCTTGACGGCTTTGGTAATCTCAGTGATCTTCCAATATTTTGGGTTCCTACTCTCTCGCCCAGATCGGAGATCTCTCGTCGCGAGTGTTAACTTCTCCCTCGTTTCCTTGGTTTTCTCCTCGAACTCCCACCATACATCTTTAAACACAACCTAGTTTCGCTGGTCCCAGATGGAAAGAGTAGAAGGGCTCATGAGGGATCTACAACTATCAGAGGCTGAGCAGAAGGGTCTCAAGATTGTTTGGAAGGAGGGGGGACAGAAGGAAGATGCGTCATGCAAAGCTCTCGGAAAAGTTCTATCTGAGAAACCAGTTTTTGCTGAAGGACTTGAGAACTCGCTGGGGAGGGTTTGGTGTCCACTCAAGGGCATTAATTGTAAAGGTATGGGTGATAATATTTTTCTATTCACGTTTCTGCAAAGCTCCGGAAAAAAGAAAGCCTTGGAGGAAGGTCCGTGGATGGTAAACAACAATGATCTCATTGTAATGACGGAGTTTGATCCAACAAAAACTCAGGAAGAGCATGTGTTCGATAATATCCCCATCTGGATCAGAGCTATGAAACTTCCGTTGGGCATGATGGACCGGTTCACTGGGGAGTTGATCGGTAACCAGGTGGGAGAATTCATGGGGGTTGATGTTGGAGATGATGATATGGCTGTGGGGAAGTATCTGCGTATTCAGGTGCGCCTGAACTTAAAGTCTACACTGATGAGAGGTACAATGTTGACTGTCGGTAAAGATGAAAAGCAAATCTGGTGTCCGTTTGAGTATGAGTATTTACCAGAGTTTTGTTTTACCTGCGGAATAATCGGACATGAAGCTAGAGAGTGCTCAATAAAATTGCATAAGGGAGAAAAGCAGCAGTTTGGAAGATGGCTCAGAGCTTATATTCCAAAAAGAACAAGTACTAGCGAGAAGGCGAGATGGGATGGAGGAAGAAGATATGGAAGTAACAAAGGGTATGGTTTTGGCGGCGGTGAAAGAAGGTCAGGCATCAGTGACAGTCTCAGTTGGCGCAAGGATCAAGATGGCCATCATTTGTGGAATAATCGTGCACAACAATCTGATGCTGCACCAGAGACTGGTGAAGCAGACCCTCTAAAAAAGCAGACAACTCTAACGGAAGAAGGGCCACAGAAGCAGCCACATTTCTTAGCTCTTGAAGGGGAGAAGGTGGATGGTTTGTCTGACGTAGTGGATGGTAAGGTTCAGAGCACAAAGAATGCTTGTTCTGGATTTGACAAAGGAGCTGGGTTGGGAGGTAAAGAGGGAGGCGTGGAGCAGGTCACACCACTGCATGGTAAGGGTCACGTAGGGAGTGAAAAACCAGGAAAAGAGATGAAAGTTAAGGAGGGTAAATATAAAAAGAGGGAGAGAGCAGGAATAATCGTTCAAGAAGAAAGTGGAGTGGTACTTGGAAAAAAGAGAGGTGCCGAACAAATGGAGGTGGATGAGGAAGGTGAAGTGACTTTCAAAAAAATAAAGAAGAGCGCAAATAACTTAAATATGGTAGCGGGGCTGTCGGAACAGCTCCGCGAGTCCCAATGAAGATAGGGGCTTTGAATTGCCGGGGTTTGGGGAATGGCCCGGCAATTCGCGATCTTCTGGCGTTCCAGAAGAGGGAGGACCCCGATATCCTTTTCTTGTCGGAGACAAAACTTGACGAGAAGAGGATTGATTGGCTGAGGTGGAAATTGGGCTTGTCAGGTATGAGAATAAAGGACTGTGTGGGTCAAAGTGGAGGTTTGGCTCTGTTCTGGAGAAAGGGGGTCAATCTAAAGACGGGTTTGATATCGAGGTATCATATTGATGCAGAAATAACAGAGGAAGATGGCTTTCGTTGGCGTTTTACTGGCATATATGGAGAACCAAAATTAGAAGAAAGGGAAGCTACTTGGAGATTATTACGCAACATAAAACATCACAGTACTCTCCCATGGATATGTGCAGGGGATTTTAACGAAATTTTACTACAATGTGAGAAGGAAGGGGGTGCAGCTAGACCACAAATATATATGGATCGTTTCAAACATGCTTTGGAAGATTGTAACTTACATGACCTTGGCTTCTCGGGGGACCCTTTCACGTGGAGAAACAATAACCATGATGCAAATAACTATATCCGAGAAAGGTTGGATAGGGCTGTAGCTACCCCTGATTGGTGTGATCATTTTCCTTCGTACCGGGTTGTAAATGGAGAACAGGGACACTCGGATCATCGGCCAATTATCATACACCTTGATGATGAACAATGGGGATAGCAGGGTAGGAGGCGAGAGGCTGCAGGGTTTCGTTTTGAGGCGTCATGGATGGAGGAAGATATGTGCAAAACAGTCATAGAAAATGCATGGAACCGTGAAATGGCAGGAGGTGTGACCTCGGTTGCTGAAGCGCTAAAAGGCGTGGCAGGAGATCTCAAGCATTGGAGTAGTACTTCCCTTGGAGATATAGAAAAACGTATATCTAGACTGAAAAAAAAACTAGAGCAATACCGAAAAGGGGAGATAAATCAAAAACATGTGAATCGGGAGCATATCCTGCGGTACAAGCTAGAGCGTTTGGAGGATCAAAGGAATACCTATTGGAAGCAACGTTCTCATGTAAACTGGTTGTCGAAGGGGGATCGCAATACGTCCTATTTTCACTCATATGCTTCTGAGCGGAAAAAAAGAAATAGGATAAAAAAACTGAAAAATGATGATGGAGAAGAAGTGAAGGATGAGGGGGAGATGGCGGCGGTGATAACTAATTATTTCCATGATCTATTTTCTTCCCATGCAGGAAATCGTACAGCTGAACTTTTGGAGAAAGTGATACCTCGGGTTACCAATGAGATGAATGAATCACTTCTCCGTTCCTTTTCATCCGAAGAGGTGAAGAACGCACTGGATTGTATTGGCGAACTAAAGGCACCTGGTTTGGACGGCCTTCCTGCCGTGTTTTATAAATCCTATTGGGATATTATTGGTGAACGGGTAACGGCTGAAGTACTTCAAGTGTTGAATGGAGGGGATATTCCACTTAATTGGAATGAAACATGTGTGGTTTTGATACCAAAGGTAAAAAGTCCAGAGAGGATGAAGGATCTTAGGCCGATTAGCCTGTGTAACGTCATCTATAAGCTTGTTTCGAAGGTGCTTGCAAATAGATTGAAGTTAATTTTACCAGAAATTATAGCACCGAACCAAAGTGCATTTGTTCCTGGCCGTCTTATAACCGATAATATTTTGTTGTCTTATGAGGTGACCCATTTTATGCACAATAAGAGAAGTGGTTCGTCAGCTTATGCAGCTCTCAAATTGGATATAAGCAAGGCATATGACCGAGTTGAATGGCATTTCTTGGAAGTAATGATGAAGAGAATGGGGTTTGCAGATCAATGGGTGGAGCTTGTTATGAGGTGTTGCTCAACAGTAAAGTATAGGTTTCGGTTTAATGGAACATTAACCGAGGAGATTATACCAGAAAGAGGGCTCCGTCAAGGTGATCCCATATCACCATATTTGTTTCTTTTCTGTGCTGAAGCCTTTTCTTGCCTCTTGAACAGTGCCGAAGAGGAGGGAAAGTTGGAGGGGGTCAAAATATGCCAGGATGCTCCGAGTTTTAATCATCTTTTGTTTGTAGATGACTCATTAATCCTTCTGAAAGTTTCAGAGGATAGTATCTCTCATCTGCAACATGTGCTAGAACTTTATGAGGATTGCTCGGGGCAGACTCTTAATGTGGAGAAGACCTCCATCATGTTTAGCAAAAATACAAAAGAAAGAGATAAAAGAAGGATGATGAACCAGATGGGCGTGTCAAGAGAAAGTTGGAATGAGAGGTACTTGGGCTTACCGGTGTATGTGGGGCAATCAAAGATGAAAACTTTTGCTTATCTTAAGGATAGAATCTGGCAAAGAATTCAGGGGTGGAAGGAGAAGTTACTTTCTCGGGCAGGCAAAGAAATCTTGATAAAAGCTTGTGCGCAAGCAATTCCGACCTTTGCTATGTCCGTTTTTGATCTCACAAAAGGTATGTGTGAACAAATATCAACTATGGTGTGCAGATTTTTTGGGCACAGCAGGATAACGAAAATAAAATTCATTGGCTGTCATGGGAAAAGCTTACAAAATCGAAGAAAGAAGGTGGTTTAGGCTATAAAGATCTGCATACTTTTAACCTTGCTATGCTGGCAAAGCAAGGATGGCGTATGCTCAATGATCCTTCATCGTTATGCGCTAGAGTACTCAAAGCAAAATATTTCCCTGATACAGATATCCTCCATGCGGAGGAGAAGGCCGGTATGTCATACACTTGGCGTAGTATATTGAAGGGTATTGATCTGTTGCGTCAGGGAATCATCAAAAGGGTAGGCGACGGCACGACTATTAAGATTTGGTCTGATCCGTGGGTGCCAAGGAAATGGTCTCGTACTCCGATCACTCCGAGAGGAAATGCTCTTGTTGAGCACGTGTCTGATTTGATAGATCCAGTGGAAGGAGGATGGGATGAACAGCTGGTCGAGTCTATCTTCTGGAAGCAAGATGCTGCACTGATCCTAACTATACCTCTAAAGGAAGACATGGAGGATACTTGGGCATGGTTTGGAGACCCACGAGGCAGATTTTCGGTCAGAATTGCATACAAGTTATGCAGAGATATCAACCATGCTTGGTCAGGAGAGACTGGTACAAGCAATAATCAGAATAGTTTTAAGTGGCAGGCAATTTGGCAGGCGCCATGTCCACTGAATGTCCAACAATTGTTGTGGCGTATCGCTCATAATAGTCTACCAGTCAAGCGTAATCTAGCTTACCGTGGAATGGAGGTCGATACCATATGCCCGGTCTGTAAACGCTTTGACGAGGATGGGGCACATCTATTTCTGAAATGCAAACCAATTAAGAAGATTTGGCAAGAACTGAAGCTAGAAGATCTCCGGATCAAGTGGAGCGAGTTTTCCGATCCAAAGGATTTTATTGAAGCTGTTCTGCAATGCGAGTCTAGTAGGAAAACTATGTGTATCGCTCTCGTCTGGAATTGGTGGACAACACGTAATAAAGTGAATGCAGAGAGCAAAACTGTTCAGCCGGAGCAGGTGACTATACAAATCCGCAAGTCGTCCAATGAATATTTGGAGTTCTTTACAAAGCAGATTCCTGAAAAGGTGGTGGTGCTGCAACAATGGAAAGCTCCTCCGCTTGACATCCAAAAAATCAATATTGATGGAAGTTTCACTACTGAATCTAGGAGTGGCGGATGGGGCTTTATCATCCGTGATTCTGATGGTGATACGGTCTGTTCTGGAGCAGGACGTGTTTTGCATGCCCAAGATGCTCTTCAGACTGAAGCAGAAGCTTGCATCCAAGCGATGAATGTAGCACAACAATGTGGAATGACAAACGTAATCATCGAGACCGATGCCTAATTGCTGGTTCAAGCCGTCCGCTCGACGGATTCTGATCTTGCACCTAATGGTGTGCTCTTTCGTGAGATTAAGGCTCTAGCAAGTTTGAACTTTAGCTCATTTTCTATTTCTTATTGCCCCCGGGCTTGTAATAAAGTGGCTGACGCTCTTGCGCACCATGGTGCAAAGATGGTCAACGTGCCCCAAGCCGTATGGCCGGGCAGGGTTCCTATCTTTGCTCAGGATCTGGTTGCCAGCGATTTTGCTGTGCAGTTTGGTTAATGGAAATTGTTTTTGCATCAAAAAAAAAGAATTGATCAAATTAGATTAGTCACAATCAAGATCGCATGCTATGGGCACTAAATCAACAAGGATTCGAGACTAGAACTTAACTAGGAGAAATTCCCTCCTGTGGGCACTAAAATTAGAAAGAGGTCGAAATAACATCCATTCAAGTGGGGAGATTCCACGAGCCGAGGGCGTCATATGAATTATTTGCAACCGTATCAATACCCAAGGAAAGTCCCTCACCGGCAATGTAGACATTGTAGCGAGGAGTAATAGACCACACCATGTAGTTATCACGATGAAATCTCGTATAAATAGAGGGTGAAGAGATAATATAATAAAATTCCCAATTTGATCTCATGACTTAGTTAACTTGATTAATGCCAACAAACAAACAACCCATTTATGAAAAGGGAGAACGTCCTTATTGGAATTGAAAGGTTTTTTTCTACTACATAGAATAAAATAATCTTTCTGTTTTTGTTTTGCTATATATCCGGGTTTTTTTCACTTTATACACCATTTCATTGATATTATTTAACAAACATGAAGCACAACATATGCATCCATTTTTTTAGCTCGAGAACTCCACACCCGAAAGATGGATTGTGGATATCGCTTTTGCTGTATGCGTCAGATCCCACGTATGAAACCCGCTGTCCAAACATTTTTTTTTGTGGTGTGCACTTGCTCTATTTCAGCGACGATCTCCATATTAAGTAGATTTCTTTCTATGAGATGTTGTCGGGATTATTCGCAATAAAAACTCGAGGAGCCTATCGATGAGATTTCCATTTGCTCACATTGTCATTGTCACCGGTAATGTAAACACTGTAGCTGGTAGTAGTAGTAGTAGTAGTAGTAGTAGCGGTGGTTCCTAATTTCATGTCCAGGCCGGATAAAAGTTGAATGGCATTGTACTTTGTTCAAAGAGATATTGCTGAAAGGAGCTTCCACAAAGCATAGTACAGTACTATATGTGCAGCACTGTGGCGAATTAAAATGTGAACTCTTACCATTCACATCCTGGAACATGTTGATGGTGGTACTACTGGTACTACAGTGGTTTGACGACCTGGACTACCGAACCAACACTTCTGTAATTGGCGTTCGCAGTACTATCGCCCACAAAATTCATGAAGATCACCGCCTCATGTCATGTCGTGTCGTGCCTTGCCGCCGGGAGCAGACCATTAATTAACCACAGTTCTATTTGACAGCCGCGAGCACGTATTGATCGTCTCCCTTACCGCGCACTCAGCGTGCAGGAGACTTCCTCCGCCTCCATGCTTGGATCCAAAGCAAGCGTCCCTCTCGCATCATCAGTTCGACCGATCCGGGGGATGCGACGCAGCTCGTTGTTAGCCCGTTCGTCCCTTCGCGATCAGAGTGCCAGTAACAGACACACGACGTGCCACCTCGCTCGCTTACACGCGGGCCCTCGACAGCAAACGGTACCAGCAGTGACAGATCCGGCCTAGGATCGCCCCAGCATCTAGTACTAGCTGGCTGTACGTTAGCAACAGACAAGCTTCAAGATCATTGCTAAAAAGAAGAAGAAATCATTGGAATCTGTTTTTCAACTTCTCCTGCCTTCTTTCGTCGGAACCTGCTACATATATGGCGAGAATTTTGATACTCACCATTGGAGTACTTATTATCCCGGTTGTATTTTTCGTCTAGTTATCCCAGGAGTATAAGTCAAATTTCATGTAAAAAATCATTGCAGCAGCAGACAAAGCTCGAGTTCGATCGAGGCAGTACTACCATCTAGCTAGAGCGGACATGATGACACACCGGCAGCAGAGGTTCATGAACTGTATCACATTACATACGCAGCATCGCAACATGGTAGGGCTAGGCACAGGTCCAGCGCCCCAACCAACAGATCGTTCGGTGAGCTGCATCCATGATTTCTGACAGCTAAACACCAATCAATCATACTAGAACGGAAGCCGCCTGTTGCTTTCACTGCATCCATCCGTTCTCTCGATCTCAAAAGGTGAAAAGGGAGGTTCTAGTATCCTAGTCTACTAGCAGTACACCAAGATTGGGGGGACAAAAAGCTAAGTGAAGCTCAAGCTACAGTACACACAACGATGCTTCTTCTTCATCAGACAATCATGCTACGCACGATGCACTCGAATTAACAACCTCACATTCAGAAAGCCAAAAGGCATTGCTTGCACATCTCCTATAGGATTTACAGGGAAAAAAAAGAAAGAAAACAGCTAAGGAAGCCAACTAGGACTAACAAATTCTCAAGAAAAATCTTTTTTTATATCCACCCTATACCTGGCACCAGAGCTGGCGGTGGCCCGTACCATGTTTTAATCAATGCATGCATCGTCCCAAAGGCAGCTCTCCCAAAAGCCATGATTTCTGCCACAAAACACACCTCATGGGGGGACGGGGTGGGCGGCTCACCAACCCTATCGCGCCAAAGTTTGGAAGCCCCTCCCCCCACATCCAAAATGAAACCAGAATCGAAATTTAAGAGGGCACAGCGTGGGGAGGTGGTCCACAAAGAAAACCTTACAAGGCACAGATTTTGCAGCACGATCCGCCTTCCGAATTCCGATGGCGATGCCGTGAGAGCGCCAGGAGGAGCTCCTCCTCCTGAGACAAAGCCAAGCTTCTGGCATGGCTATACTTCTAACTAGCCGACAAGCTTTTTCTTGTTGGTGGTATTTTCATCTTGATGCATTGCTGTCGAACATGATCGCGGAGGCTTTGCTGGTGCTGATCTGTAAATTGAAAGCAAGAATTAAGGTTCTGGCATAATTCAATCAAGCCACAATGTGGTCTTGTTAGGCAGGAAACATTGGCGGAAACTTAAGTATTCTACAAAAGGCATGTGGAGGTGCATTGCTTCCTCTCGGAAAGTAGTATTTAGTCTATTCACAGAAGTAATGAGCATGCATGTACGGTTGCACTAAACTAATTCCATTAGAATGTACGTGAAGAAACAATGATTGCGCTATACACCCCATGCGCAATATAATATTCTGCAAATCATGATCAAAAGTGCACCGTCCTACCTTTAATCAGTGTAAGGATGCACATAATCTGGCGAAAGTTCTCCAGAGTTCCTTGCACGCTGCTCAATCCTTCTGAGGTCCCGGAGATGCTGCAAGATCTCCTGAAGGAGAGCAAACCCTTTGCCTCCTTTATTCAAAGACCTCACACACTGTTTTATGAACTCCTTATCTGCCTCGAGAGCGTGCAAGCGCTCATGGACTTGATCGATTTCACTGGCGATTGCGAGTTTATCTTGCTCTTTAGCAAGTTCCAGCACGACTTCTGCTGGAGGATCTGCCTCAGTATATTGCTTTGTTGGGAGGCCATTACCATTTTGCACAGTAGCATCGTCAAATAGAGGGAGGAGCTTCTTTCGACTATAGCTTGCACCTCTTCTACTCTCATGAAGTTTGAAGCTGATATCATCATCAGAGAAACCATTTGAGGCACCGTTTAAATGGTTATCTTCCGAGAAAAGCTTGTCTGTCTTCATGTTATCAGATTCTTCGTCTTCGAGGTCAAAAAGCCTCTCCTCGAGTACTTTAAGCTGCTCCAATATGGATAGCCTCTCTTCCTCACAATCAGCTAGCGAGCCATCAATTGTAACAATATGACTAGTGGTTTCATGTAAAACAACATCAGTAGGAATACTGCCATTGCTTCCATTCAGACCATGGGCAGATTCGTCACCCTCGTAGAAACTTTGGGAAAGATCATCACTGTCCTCAGCACTTGATGATGCTGAGGATGATCCATTCTGGTCATCAACCTTCTGCCCGGACAATTTCCTCCTCTCCTTCGCTTCATACAGATGAATCTTGTGGCGATATAGTTCAAGTTCTCTCTCCATATCTTGCCTCTCCTTTTCTCTCTTTACAGCTAGATCATTCAACCTCTGAAGTGCTTCCTGGTCATACTCCGACTGCTCTTCCATAAGCCGCTGGTACTGCATTGCCTCCATCTGCATTGCAGCTTTCTGTTCTTGCAGGCGATTTATCATTGCCATGGTCTCATCAGCAGCTATAGCAGCTGCACTCCTCTCATTTTCAAGTTCTGCATATAGTGTACTCAATGATTTGCGTGCACCTGCCAAAGCAGACTTTAGTTGATCAACAGTCACCAGTTCAACGCTTTCCAGGTCAGTAGACATAGTAGCAACACTTGAATCAACAGATTTGGTATCAGAGGCCACTGCTCCAGGGTATGACAATTCCTGTAAGTAACTGATGCCTTCAATATGAGTTGGTGTATCAGAAACTCTCTTATCTTCGACATCACTGCAGTCAGGAGATGATTTATCTGAACTTATTGAATGTCCATCAGAAAGTTGCTGCAAGCTTGGTAGAAGAGCCTCTGTTGGATCAACTTCAATATCAACTGTTCAAAAATTCAAATATTAAGAATTATTTCAAATACGCCAATAATATTAGACAAGTCAATCGAATTTCAGCAAACAGGTAGAAACAAACAAAACACTCATACACTCATTTTACCTTTGCATGTGGTTGTGTTAACACGGAAAAACTCAAGAACCCCTGCTTCCATATAAGTGGATAAGTGCTTCAGCTCAGGCAGTTCAACATTATTTTCAGTGTTCTCACTTGAAGTCTCGGTCACTTGTTCCCAGGTATCAAGTGCCACAGAGTCCAATTCTTGTTGTGACTCGGCCTGTGCAGTTATGTCACCTTCAAATTCTTCATCGACATGCTTTACATCAGTGTTCTCAATCGAAGCCTCAGAGTCACATGACCCACCTTCCATTGGCTTGGTGTCACATTGATTCTTTATATCAGCTTCTTGAATCATCACCTCTTCAGTATTTCCATCAGATCTGTCAACAACAAATCCATGCTCCCTGGCATCTGATGGCAGTGAAAACAGTTCATATTTTACAGCGCCCTGTTGAACTTGCTCATCATCCTCTGACATCTCATCCCCAATTGATATTTCCTGATCCTTGTCCTTCAATCCATTGTTCCCCTGAGGAGCTGCGTGCAACATTTTAAAATCAATATGGTTTTCTGATTAACAATAAAAGGCAGAACTATCAGCACGGAACAACTCAAAGGACAGTGCATGGCATGAATCCGCTTCTATTTGGTTAAGAGGTCTATTTCATGCTATCAATGTCACTTCCATTTTTCTTCAGTTTCATTAAAGGTTCATCAATACAGATGCTAAAATCTAGCATAGCATATGGATTGATCAGCTAAAATCTAGCATAGCATATGGATGGATCAGCTAAAATAAGAAGTCTGGGTAGAAATAGGCATGGTATTCACAAGAAATAATACTGTCTGTTCTACTCACTGAATGACTAGCATCACAAAATAGATATGCAGTGGAGATGGAAAGTAGAGACACAGTAATTAAATATGCCACCAAGCAATTGAAGAGCATGGATAAAATTGATTACAAAGAATGCAAGTGTATGATAAGGAAGAAGAATGACTTACAGCGTTGATCGGCTAAGCTCTCCGCAGTTTCTCCTGCATTTGTCTCCCGGTTGAGCTCATTCTCCATACTAGCAACCGAGACAACCAGGGCGGCAATTTCTCCGTCAATCAACCTATCAACCATATCATCCACCTTCTCATCATCAGAGGTCATCCGAAATTTCTCCTCATTGGCATTAACCCCGTTCATCGGCGCCACATAATCCCGCGGAACGGTCCCATGATCAACCACCTTCTCATCACCAGAGGTCATCCCAAATTTCTCCTCATTGGCATTAACCGCGTTCATCGGCGCCACATAATCCCGTGTAACGGTCTGATCAACTGCTTCTGGCACACCGACGGCCAATGAGTCGATGGATTGAAGAGGCACCAGTCTCTCAGCAATGTCGGCACCGTGAGCTGCCATGACACCAACCGAATCATCCTCCACCAATGGCTTCTCATCGAAAAGCTCGATGACAGGACCGTCCTCAGACACAAATACAACATCTCTGTGTAGACATGCCGTGCCATCTTGCTTGTAGGAGCCGCAGTCCTGGTCGCGCTCCGCCGTCCTGGGGAGCAGGAAGGGCGGCGAGTAGAATCCGCTCTCGAGCGCGACGCCGCAGCAGGCGCATGCGAGGTCCTGCTCGCCGAGCTCGCTCCGCCTCATCCACGACAGCAGCTCCTTCCCGGACGCCGCCGACGCCGCGGTCCCGCAGTCCTCGCACATGTCGGCGGCGTCAGCGAGCCTCCGGTGTGCGCGGCAGTATCCGAGGCGCGACATCTCGGCGGCGTGCGCGTCACAGACGACGCGGCGCAGTGGCTCGGCGCCGGCTCCGCGGCGGCGTGGCGAAGAAGGGGAGGAGAAGAGGCTGTCGACGCCGAGGCGGGAGCAGAGCGCGCAGGGCGGCGGCAGGCCGCAGAAGGCGGCGAACCAGGCGATGAGGCAGGAGAAGACGCCGTTGGCGAGGAGCAGCGCGATGAGGATCCACTCGAGGAGCGCGTAGGCGAGCACCCGCGCGACGCGGTTGCTCCGCTTGCACATGGAGGCCGTGAGGCAGGCGCCGCCACCAGCACCCGCCGCCGGCGGCACGGGCGCGGCCTCCGCCGATGACTCCGAGACCGCCATCTCCTCCTCCCCGATGTCGGCTTCTCGGCGACCGGGTGGGGAATGCGATCGATACGCCGCCGCCCTTGCCTAAGATTTGGCGTGGAATCAAAGGAAGCGCAGAGAAATCCCGAGCCGGCGTCGGCAATTTTGACTGAAAAGAAAAGTATCGGAGAATAGGGACGACCCGAAACGCGATTTCTGGTGGAACAGCCCAACCACTCTCTCGAGAGGGAGAAGTGGAAGAAGAAGCCCGGTTTCGCTGGACAAAATAACAAGAACAAGAAAACAAAAGAGAACTGCCTCCGACTCTACTATAGTAGTACCGGATTGCAAGGAGGAGGAGGAGATTTTTTCACAGGTGGAATCTGGAGGGAGGCGACCAAGAACACCTTGACGGAATCTGGAGGAGGAGGAGCGGGTCTAGCAGGGCGATGGCGACAGAATTACGAGTGTGGTGGAGAAGAAGAGGAGGGGGGAGGACGGCGAAAGAGGGGGGAGTTTGTTTGGTGAAAAGAACGGAGACGAAGGGGGGAAGAAGATATCGGGGGGAGAGAATAAACGGGACGGACGAAATAGCGCTTGGGCGGCAGCGAGGCTACTGGCTGGTAGTAGTAATCCGCATCATTATAAGCCGTAATAATGGCGGCAATTACTCGCTGGTATATTTTCCTAGATTCGTCGTAATTAATTAGCAGTATGAGGAACGTTGGGGCGACGCGATCATCGGACGGTGCTGGTCGAGAGCCCTTGCCTCCATCTCTCTGACCGCGTCACAGATACGGAGGAGCGTGTAGCTAGATTTTTTCCCAACATCTCTCGACTTTTAATTTGCTTTTCCGCTTGTGGCACGGACGGACTACGTCGATAGATTCCGGTGCTCGGAGCTTTTCTCCAAACACGTCCCCGTTCGGACGGCGACGAGATACTGCTGCTGGTGCTCGTAGTACGACTTGCCGGAGCCGCACGGCTAGTTGAAAGATCCTCGTTGTGTTTTGGGGGAAATGGCACGGCCACGGAGTAGTTTTAAATCCGGTAACCCGAAGACGACCGGATCAGAGACATGTACTACTGCTGTTGCTGCTCCTGCTGCCTGATCTGTCACTCCCTCAACACGATGTGGAACGTGGTGGCACTTCTCGCATTCGTCTTTGACCTGGCTTTTCTATCCGGACAGCTACATATACTCACCGGTCGCTTAAAGCCAGCTACTACTGTAAAATGTTTTTCTTTCAGACCACAACGCCGTGGACCGTGGAGCATGGATCTCCGGTGTGTGAATCTGCCTCCTTTTTTTTTAAGACGGTGGAACAGTCCTGGTCTACTCTAACCATCCTAAGATGTATACAACCAAATTATATTCAAAATGACCTTTCAAACATCCAGATCTAACCGAGTTACAAATACAACAACAACGTCAAAAAAAAATCCAAACAAGTGGGTAGGCTATGATTCTGACACATGAATAGCTGATTTCCACACAATCCTATCGAGAGTCAAATCTCCCGATACATTCCACTCTCCCCGGTCCATTTTTATCGCCTCCCCTATGTCTACTTTGGCCGTCCTCTATCCCTCCTAATATTTCGCACATCCTTCAAATAAATGTCATTATTAACTGGTGCTTCTGGAGGCCTCCGTTGGATGTGTCCAAACCACCTTAGTTGGTGATGGACTAGCTTCCCATCAATAGAACGCCACCCCTACCCTATCGTGTATTGCAGCATTCCAGATTTCGTCCTTTCTTGTATGGCCACATATCTATCATAGCATGCATATTTCCGCAACGTTCATTTATTGGATGTGTTGTCTTTTAGTGGGTCAATATTTTGTTCCATATAGCATTGCGGGCTTGATTGTCATCATATAGTACTTACCTTTTAGCTTTTTCTGAGACCTTCTTACCACATAGGATGCCAGATGCTTGTCGCCATTTCATACACATTACCTTGATCATGTGGCAAACATCCTTGTGTATGTCACCATTGCTTATCATGAGTATCGTAAAGTGTCCCTCTTAGGCACTATTTTCCCTTATAAACAAATATTTCCGTCTTCGTCTCAACACCACTAATGTCACATCTCATATACTCGGTCTTGGTCCTACTAATTCTAAACTCTTTGGATTCGAAAGTCTGTCTCCAAAGCTCTAATTTCCTACTTACGCCAATCCGGGTTTCATCTACCAACACCACATCATGAGCGGAGAGCATATACCAAGGAATATCACCTTGTACAACCTTCGTTACCTCATCCATCACTGAGGAAAACATGTACGGGCTCAAGGCTGGCCCTTGATATAGTCCTATCATGACTGGACTGGTATCAATCTTACTACCACCGGCACAAGCGACATTTGTCACAATATTGTCGTACATATCTCTAATGTGGGTAATGTATTTTGTTTGAAATTTATGTTTCTCCAGTTCCCACCACATGACCATCCTTGGTATCTTGTCATATGCCTTCTCCATGTCGATGAAGACCATATGTAGGTCCTTCTTCTACTCCCTATATCTCTCCATAAGATGGTGAAGTAAGAAAATCGCCTTTGTAGTCGGTCTCCCGGGCATAAAACCAAATTGGTTTTCGGTGACATTTGTCGCTCTCCTCAAGCGATTCTCAATCACTCTCTCCCATAGTTTCGTAGTATGGCTCATAATCTTGATTCATCGATAACTAGTACAACTTTGAATATCTCCTTTATTCTTGAACATATGTACTAATATACTCTTCCTGCAAACTCTGGGCATCTTGTTTGGCCAAAAAATATGGTTGAATGGCTTATTTAGCCACACTATTTGCCACATCCCCAAGCCATTTCCACACCTCAATTGGAACATCATCAAGGCCAAGGGACTTTCATCCTTTTTAGGGTATCCTTAACCTCAAGCTCTTGGATGCTCCGCATGAACCGTCTATTGGTGTCATCCATCCCGGGCATAGTGCTCTCATCGACATCGCTGAATAACCCATCTAAGTAATCTCACCATCTATTCTTGGCCTCTTCATCCATCACTAGAAGTTGATTAGCCTCGTACTTGATGCATTTAACTTGGTTGAGGTCCCTTGTCTTCCTCTCGCAAAATTTTGCCATCTTGTAGATGTCCTTCTCTCCTTACTTTGTGCCTAGTATCTCATACAGCTCCTCATAGCCCCCCTCCTTGCTTCATTCATGGATCGCCTTGCGTTGTTCTTGTCCTCTTTGTACTTCGCATGTTTAGCGAGATACAAATGGAAAAAAAGTATCACAAGATGGTTAATATCAGTGAATAATTTCATCGGCGTATGACTTGGGTCACGAATAAACATGTATTCAAGAAAGTAGAAACAATGGTTGCCACACATTATCGCAACCAACGATTTAAACCAATGGAAATGTCTTTGAGAGAGTAGCACCACAAACATGATTGCACCACACATATGATATCGCTGTTGCAACTAGCCAATAAAACTCCAAACAAGGGGGTTTTATCTTGCAGCTCTCCTTATCACCGGCGGATGCGTGAATCTATTACTTGTTGTTAGGTCGTGCAATCAAGAGGTACAACAAGGAGTTACCTTTTCAAAATTCCATAAGTCGGTGCACTTAGGAATAATGAGGTATGTGGCCGGTCTTGCATGGAGCACGTGAATATTTTTTGCAAGATATTGGGAAATTTTTCCATACATTTATTGCAAAAGTGGAACATTAAAAAATGATGTCAAGCAAAAATGCTTAATTTTTATATACATTATTTTGCGTGAATATGGAAATATACACATGAAGACTACTATAGGCGATGGAGTGGCTAGATTAGATCAAACATGCTTGAATTTATGTGAAGCCCAATCAATGTGATACCGTTAGGGGCTCCTGATTTTCATGAATTAAGGTACCTAGCTTAGCAAACTAAATAGCATAACCCAACAATGAATATCAACATGCATATATCTAGGGATCGAATTGAAATCTTCAAAATTTCATGGACTACTTGAAATCATGGTCTAACTGGATTCTTACAATAAAAGAGGAAAACTGAACAAGATGGGGTTTGGGTCTTGGACTCCACAAAGAGATAGGTGGGAGCAAATCTCAACTAATTTAAGGGAAAGGGGTATTTATAGTCCTAACACCTAGCCACCAAATTCATGGGCCTCAGATCGGATATATGGGCCACAATCTAACCCACTAACCCACACGCACATGTAGTCATAGGCATTGAGTGTACGGGTCTTCGATCCTAGAATGTCCAACATGAATCAAAGGTACATGTTCTCCTATGTTTCCACGTTTCCTTCTTGGAGCAGGGGAGCTTTGTCTTCCTTAATTCCATCTCATGCTTCTCTCCTGGATGGTTTATTCACCCTCACATCCACCACTTCCTCTCTTTCGTGTATGTCACATTTCTCACACGTAAATATGCATAGGAGAGGAGTGCCAAGAAGTTCATCCTCGAGAGTAATAGATGGAAACGAGTAAAATAAGAAGGTTCACCATTATTGCCATGATTTAGCGATGAATTGGCTAATACAAGTGGCACTTGCACTTGAAGTCTTTGACATGGTCATACTTGTGGATCTCGCCATACCAAATGCATTTTAATATATCCCCTATTCAATCCCCTCTAGTCATCATATCTCGATCTTTCATTGCTCCTATGGAGAAAATAATGTGTGGCTTTGGCCCCCCAACTCCCCCCACGATTCCCATCTTATAGCATGTGATAGTGATCCATACAAATATAACAGATTGATTTGTATGTTACTTTAAAGAACAAACATGACCTGGTCATAAAAAACATTGTGCTCATCATCACACCGGTAGTAGTTATGGTTGTGAAATACCACCTCTTTTATCCACATAAAATATGCCATTTATCTCCCATATCATGTTTCTTCTAGCTATAGCTATGCCTTATATGCATGACTTTTAGTTCTCATTTACTTTCACATGAGCTTTGCACATTTAGTATTTTAGGTAGAATTTTATCACTTTCCTTGTCTATGACATGTGTGTAGGTGTTGGTGAAGATTACATATAAAAAGGAACAAAGAGAGCATAGTATGGAGGAGTTGTAGGGACCAGACTTGGCCATTTGAGAGGTTGGAAAAGTGAAATTTTCCAACTTCTCAAAATAAATATCCAAGACAATGGGGTTGTAGCCCTAGATGAGACGAATCCAATGAGCCCAATAACACCCAAAACAGAGTGCGTATGAAGAAATGGTGGCCAAAGTACTACAGGACCTGAAGTTTCAACGACCAACTATACGGCTGGAACGAAAAATTACTGTCGTATAGTTGGTCAAAAGGTCGCAAACGACAGGATTTCGCCCCAGAGAAGCTCTAGAACCTTCCCTAAGTCATATGACGGTATTGGTGGTACCCTAGAGCACCCCCCCAAGGCCTATATAAAGAGGGGAGGAGCCAAGAGAGAGCCACAAAGCCATATCCTCCACCACGGCGGAGAACTGTCGTCGTGCCACCGCCATAGCCTCCTCCAATCAGATCTACACGATCACCATCACACAAGAGAAGAAGGGACTAGGATCTTGAAGGCCTCCACATCAATATACATTGTCATCTTCATCAACAACGTCTCCATCACCGATCCCCTTTGGTTACTTGTAGTAATTCTATATTGAATCTTGGATTTGCACTTGTCTTCAATTGTATCATCATACTTCATCCATATTCTATCCATGATGTTGATTGCCTTCATGCGTGAGTAGTTTCCTTTGTTCTTGGGGACATGGAGAAACCCTTGTATGTGATTGAATTGAGATAAAGATTATCATGTGATATTGCTCATTATGTGCATGTGTTAGATTTCCTTCATCTTAATGTTGGGTGAAGCGCGCCACTCAATATTTGCCTCATTGAGGAATAGATGGAGGGGACTAATTGTTGGTAGATGGAGGGATGATAGCACTTACAGTGACTACAAAACTGTTGTCATTCCTTATGTATCAACTTGAGAACCGATGAGAACTCACTAAACATTGCCCATGCCATGGGATACATCCTACGAGGTAAAGTCTCTTAATAGTACAATAATTCGATTGATATTGATTGATGTCTGTTGTGGTTATGAGGATGATGTGAGCAGTGGTTGCTGCCTATTTATCCATATATGGAGCTCCTCCCACACATGTCATAAATGGTATTATTCATTATAAAAAATTTGTTCACTCGTTCTAATGACTAGCGATGGATCCACTACTCCCTGAGGACTCTTTCCATCATCTTGAAAACTTTCGTAATCATACTCACATGCTCATGTTTACTTACAGCTTTAGTTTACTTATTGTTCTCTTATTTGAAAACCCAAAAATATCTTTTACACAAAACTCGCATTTTATCTTGTTACTTACAACGTTATTTAGCATTACTATTTCAGTATTTAGTTTAAGAGTTATTTAGACTTTAGACTCCTGCTCCCTGTGGGATCGATATCTTTATTTCGAAACTAGCTACAAACGATCCGTGCACTTGCAGTCATCAAGCTATTTTCTGGCGTCGTTGCTAGGGAGCTAAGTGTTGTAGGTCTTTTAGCTTTTGTTTATTTATTTTAGTTTTTCTAGATTTTGTTTTAAGCTTTTTTATTTGATGCATTTGTCTATTTGCTTTTGTTTACAAACCAAAAAAAACATAAAAATATTTGTTACTAATCATGTCATCCGAGATGACTACCTTTGAACGGGAAAAACTCGCAAGGGAGGAGGAGTATCTATTAAAGAAGCAAGAAATACTGAATCAATGGATGATAGGGGTGAATGATTATTCATCCATACTATGTGCCTAGTACAAGTTTGTTTGTAGATTCTGCGGATCCAAAGATCATATCGCTTACCAATGTAAGTATAACATTGATCCCGCATTAGAATCCTATAATAGAGATGAGATTAAAAGCTTAGTTGATATGAATGTTCTAGAATTTGCGGTTTATACTGGTTGTTTAGAGTTGTTGTTTTTCTATGAAAAATATTCGATAATGATGCCAGGAGCTTGATGACATATATGAAGACGTTCATCTCATGTATTTATTTTGCTGTGAGAACTTTATGGATAATGATTTACAAATCACTGTTCATGAGCGGATTTCAGCCCGCATGGAAAAGCCTAGCCTTTTGCAGGATCAAAAATCTGAAGAGAAGGCAACATCATATGAAGAACCTCCACCGAAACTGCCTGAACATATTGATAATGAAGAGGTGACGCTTGACGTTTCATCCTCTCAACTAGTGGAAGGTAAGCCCGAAGGTAAGACTATCGCCGATCTACTCGCGAATTATCTTATTAAGAATGAAGAGGAGTAACTCGATCAAACAATTGAATCAGCTACTTCTGAAAATAAAATTCCACATACAAATAGTATTCTTGTTAATGATATCTCATTTTCTAGTAATGATTTCTGTAAGTCCCAAACTTATAATGATTGTTCTGAGGAGGGTTCGTGCCTAGACAGTGATTTTGGGGACTTTGGTGAGGAACTAGAAAATGAATATTTTTATGAATATTGTGAGGCTATTAACATGGTGCAGGAAATCCCATTGGAGAAGGATGAATTTCTGATGGTGCGTGGAAGCTTCGTTGGGAGACCCCAAGAGGAAGGTGTGATGAGCACAACAACAAGTTTTCCCTTAGTAAGAAACCAAAGTTATCGAACCAGTAGGAGGATGGAAATGACTCAAAGGTGTTGCTGGCAACTTGGAAACCTACACAACACAAACTCAAGACTTTGCCCCAACAAACAGTGAGGTTGTTAATCTCACCCATTTGTTGAAAACAAAGGGTTAACTGTATGGTGTGGAAGGTAATAGTGGTTTGCAGAAAGTACACACTAACAATGGAAGATGTATCAATGGTAAAGATTGGATCGGGGTCCATAGTTCACTAGAGGTGTCCTCCTTAGATAAACAAACATGGCATGCTGGGTAAACAAATTACAGTAGGGCAATCGACAGGACTGGGCAAGGCATAACAATACAATACTAGACATTCATGATCCTATGTGAAAGAACATGTGGGCCCCCATATGTGGTTTTGGTAATTAATGACAATTTCTATGGACTAATGCTTGTATCAAGTTGTACGTGTAGGAATTGTCCATAGGCAATGCTTGAACCATATGTTGGCTTCAAGGTTTGGAGAAGAATTGAAGAGGACCATGTGGTGACCAAGGTGTTCAAAGAATGATCTCATGTGGTGACCAAGGTGTTCAAAAGAATGATCCACAGATTGGTCATGTGAGAGTTAAGCCTATGGCAAGTATGTCTTGAAGAATAAGATGGAGTAATATCTCTGGTGTATCTTCAAGGCATCAACATAATGAAGAAAATAAGAAATGATGTGCAAGCTAAAGATGTGCAATATCTAGATGATATCATGCTTAAAGCTTGCCATCCTCGGTGATCATGGATCGATGAAGACAAGGTCAATGTAAAGGTTTCCCCATGTTGTATAGGGGAGTAACTTGCAAGTATTCATCAAGCAAGTGCGTACAAGAGCAATCAAGAAAGGTGTTCCATCTTGAGAAGGACAAGATCGTATACATCAAGATCAAGTGGAATATGCGTAAGGCAAAGGTATGATATTGATAGGGTTTCTTTCTTATCGATCTCGTGGTGTTAGTTGGGGAGACCGGTTTATAGGATAAACAACCGTACTATCAAGAGGGGCTCTTAAGTGAGTAACTCGATCATATCTTTCAAAGAGAGCTCAAACCTTTGCATACTTAGCATCATCCTTTCTTGGTTGATTATTTGGATCTTACCCATGTGAGGTTCTAGAGCTTGTGGTAATATTCATAACAAGCTCTAGTTCATCAAAAATGGATTTCCCTTTTATATCATATTGCGTTTTTGATCTTTGAGGTTTTACGGTTTCTCACCAAGAGAGGTATCTCACATTATAATACATGAAATGTTCTCTCTTGGTGGTATCCAATATTTCCACCTTTTGTTGGGTAGCCCTTGTTGTCCTCTTTCCAACAAAATTGGTTTCGGGTCACTCGGAGTTTCCAAACTCTAGATATCGCCATTTGAAGTTTGCCTCTTATTTGATCCTGACCGGAGTCTCCGGTTTGTGTGGACCGGAGTCTCCGGTGTAGTCCGGAGTTTCCGGATGTGTCTCCGATGGTGAATTCAGAATCAGGACTAGGACATACAGCATGGGGGTCCGGAGCCAGGTTCGGAGGCTACCCCGGAGTCTCCGGTGTTTCCTCAGTCCGGAGTCTCCGGTATTGGAAGACCGGAGTCTCCGGTCTTGTTGGGTCTTGGATGGCCCAGGTCATTCAGATGGGTGGTCCGGAGGTTGGGCCAGAATCTCCGGTGTAGACCAGAGTCTCCGGTGTAGACCGGAGTCTCTGGTCTGACTTTTCCCCAACGGGCAGAAAACGGTCAGAAATATGTGGGCCTATAAAAGGGGGCCCTTCTTCCCCAATGCAACTGCTCAAGTTTTACAGGCTTTCTCCTACATTCTTGACCCTCTTGAGCTTGCTCCCCCTTCAATCCCTCCCTTGATTCTTGCATATACTTTAGGGATTTGAAAGAGGAGATCTAGATCTACAATCCCACCAATCCATCTCTCCTCTAAGTGAGGGGAACATCTTGGGATCTAGATCTTGGAGTATTTTGTGGATTTCCTCCATTGTTCTTCCTCTCTTATTCCCCCACAAGCTTTTGTAGCTTTGGTGGAATTTGGGAGATAAGGATTTGAGCACTACTTGTGTTCTTGCCATTTGCATTTGGTGCATCGGTTTGAGTTCTCCCCAGAGGATTTGGTGAGTGAAAGTTGAGAAGCTTTTTACTCTTGGGTTCTTGGAACCCTAGACGGTTTGTTGGTGTTGCAGGTTGTGGCCTTGGTGGCGTTTGTTGGGAGCCTCCAATTAAGTTGTGGAGAAGTGCCCCAACCTTGTGAGAGGTTCCGGTTTGCCACCGACAAGTGCACCGATAGTGGAAGTGTGGATCGATCCCATGTTGGAATTATGCCCTAGAGGCAATAATAAAGATGTTATTATTATAATTCTTGTTCATGATAAAGTTTATATTCCATGCTAGAATTGTATTAAGCGGAAACATTAATACTTGTGTGGTTTGTGAACAACACCGTGTCCCTAGTACGCCTCTATGGACTAACTCATTGATCAATGATGGTTAAGGTTTCCTAACCATAGACATGAGTTGTCAATTGATAATGAGATCATATCATTGGAGAATGATATGGTGGATAGACCCAAACTAAGCGAAGCAATTAGATCATGTCATCGTGTTCATCTTTGCGAAGCTTTTTCTTATGTCAAATATTGTATTCCTTAGACCATGAGATAATGCAACTCCCTGGTATCGGAAGAAAGCTTTGAGGTCATCAAACGTCATCCTATGAGAGGGTGATCATAAAGGTGTCTCTCAGGTGATCGGAAAGTATCTGTTGGGTTGTATGTATCGAGATGGGATTTGTCCCTCCCAAGTCGGAGAGATATGCTTCGGGCCCACTCGGTAATCGATATCAACACCGCTTGCAAGCATGTGGTTAAGGAGTTAATCACAAAGTGATATCGGATTACGGAACGAGTAAAGTACTTGCTGTGAACGAGATTGAACTAGGTATGACGATACCGACGATCGAATCTCGAGCAAGTAAAATATCGCGAGACGAAGGGAATATATATATGGGATTGATTGAATCCTGGCATCGTGGTTCATCCGATATGATCATCGATGAATGTGTGGGAATCAATATGGGTGCCCAGACCCCGCTGTTGATTATTGATAGAAGATCATGTCTGCATATTCTCGAACCCGCAGGGTCACACACTTAACGTGTCTCGACGCTAGGATAGATTGGATACTTGGTTTATGAATTTTTGTTCGGAGTCTCGGATGGGATCCGGGATATCACGAGAGGTTCCGGAATGGTCCGGAGAATAAGATTCATATAAGGCAGTGCAGTTTTTGGAGTTCGGAATTGTTCCGGGTTAATCGGTATTGTACCGGAAGCTTCTAGAACCTTCCGGAAGGGGGCCAACGTGGTCCCACCTTCCGGGAGGGGGCATGGGCCTATGAGGGAGTGTCCTGGCCGCATTGGGCCAGGGGCACAAGGCCCCATAGGGCCCAGCCGATCCTATAGAGTTTAAATCGTTTAAACTAGAGATAAGATAAGATAGGATTTCTAGAGAAGGGAGAGTTTAAATTGTTTAAACTAGAGATAGGCTTGGAGGAGAGGCTAGGGCTGGCCGCACCCCCCCTATATATATAGAGGGCTGGTGCGCCCCCTCTTATACCCCCACACACCTTCCTCCAAACCCTAGTTGCCCTGCTGCCCTCCTCTCTCCCTCCCGACTGTTTGTAGGCGAAGCCCTGCGGCAGAAATTCTCCACCATATACACCACGTCGTCGTGCTGTAGATCCAATCCATCTCTCCACCATACTCGCTGGTCCGAGGAAGGAGGAGACGTCGAGGTGCTGCACGTGTGCATCTCACGAAGGCACCGCCACTTGTGGTGCTAGATCGGATCGGATCGCGAGGAGGAGAAGCGAGTACGACTACATCACCCACGTTCCGACGAACGTTCCGCTGTGCGAATCTTCAAGGGTATGAAGATCTAATCCAATCTCTCTCGTTGTTTGCATCTCCTAGATTAGATCTTGGCTTTCCCTCTGTTCGCTTCCGTAGAAAATTTTGATTTACTATGCTGCGAAACCCTTCAGTGGTATCAGAGCTAGATCTATGCGTAGATGTGATTCACGAGTAGAACGCAACACGGTTGTTGCGGGCGTTGATGTTTTCTGTTGCAAGCCTCTTGTTTGTGTTCTTCTTATGACGCGGGATAGTGAGATTGAAGCGGTCCAGGCCAACCTTACGCGACGTCGTTCGCGAGACCGGCTCCGCACTTGACGTGTGGCTTGTACCACACATGCGACTGGTGGATGTCAGTTTCTCTCACTATAGTTGTTATGGGATTAACACCGGAGTTTGGCAACCATAATATCACCGTTGTGGCTTTCCGTAGGTAAGAATCGTTCTTAGCATCTACTCCCATAAGCCACGTAAAACATGCAACAACAAAGTAGAGGCGTCTAACTTGTTTTTGCAGGGAGTGTTTTCTGTGATATGGTATGGCCCAAGATGTGATGTGTATATTGTATGCGATGATCATGTTTTGTAATGTTTCACGACTTGCATGTCGATGAGTACACAACCGGCAGGAGCCATATGGTTGTCTTTATAATTGTGTATGACCTGCGAGTCAACTTCTTATACGCCATGTAATAGCTTTACTTTATCGCTAAGTAGTTAGCAATAGTTGTAGTTGCTATTCGTGGTGGAGGCAATCATGGTGGAGTGATGGAGATCATGCCGGAACGCAAAGGATGGAGATCATTGCGCGAAGATTGGCTATACCATGTCACATAAAGTTATATGCATGTGATGTTTATCCTTTTTTGTATCTTATTATGCTTAGATCGCGACGGTAGCATTATAAGATGATTCCTCACTTAAAGATCAAGATAAAACTGTGTTCTCCCCAAGTATGCACCGTTGCGAAAGTTCGTCGTGTCCAAGCATCACGTGATGATCGGGTGCTATAGACTCTACGCTCACATACAACGGGTGCAAGCCAGTTTTGCACACGTGGAAATACTTGGGTTTTACTTGACGAGCCTAGCATGTATAGACATGGCCTCGGAACACATGAACCGAAAGGTTAAGCATGAGTCATATGAATGATATGATCGACACTTCGTTGTCCACCATTGAAGCCACCTCTCTTCTCGTGAAGATCGGATTAGGTGTGGTGAATTTGGATCGTGTTCACTAAAGAACTTAAGGGATGTTGAATTTAGTGGGAGTTCATCTAGTAATTTGATTAAAAGTTGAACTAGTTATCATGAACATAGTCTAAATTGTACTTGCAAATACTGTAGATCACATGGCCAAGTCCAACTTCAACTTCAACGTTTTTGCTGAGAAAGAAAAGCTTAGAAACAATGGGTCTAACTTCACCAACTGGTTCCGCAATCTAAGAATCATTCTGTCTGGCAGACAAAAGGACTATGTCCTTGAGAAAGCGTTAGGTAACCCCCCTGCTGCAACTGCGCCGGCTGATGAGAAAGCTGTCTATCAGTCGCGCAAAGATGATTATGGTGTGATTAAGAGCACCATGTTGTTTGCTATGGAACCGGAACTTCAAAATCGTTTTGAAAACTATCCCGGGCCCTTTGAGATTCTCGAAGAGATGAAAACCATTTTTCAGACTCAGGCCTATTCTGAGAGATATGAGATCTCTGAGAAGTTCTTTAACTGCAAGATGGAGGAAGGGAGTTCCGTTAGTGAGCACGCCATTAAGATGTCGGGCTACACTCAACGCCTTGAGCAACTGGACTGCAAGATTCCAGAGGAGCTCAAGATTGACAGGGTTCTGCAATCACTCCCTCCCAGCTACAAAAGTTTTGTAGTGACTCATAATCAGATTGGTTCCACTGATACGATCACCGAGCTCTTCGCAAAGCTGAAGGCTGCGGAGGTGGACATCAAGAAGGATAATCATGTGTTGATGGTCAACAAGCCCTCCTTTAAGAAAGGTAAAGGTGCAAAGAAGCCCTTCAAGAAAGGCGGCGGCAAGCGCGTTGCCCCTGCTGAGAAGAAGCTCAAGGCTGGTCCTAAGCCGGACACTGAGTGCTTCTATTGCAAGGACAAGGGTCACTGGAAGCGCAACTGTCCGAAGTACTTAGCGGACAAGAAGGCTGGCACCATCAAAGGTATATTTGATATACATGTTATTGATGTTTTCCTTACTAGCCATCGTTGTAGTGCCTGGGTATTTGATACCGGTTCAGTTGCTAATATTTGTAACACGAAACAGGAACTACGGAATAGACGGCGGCTTGCGAGGGATGAGGTGACGATGCGCGTTGGCAACGGATCAAGATTTGATGTGATGGCCGTCAGCACGCTCTCCTTAGTTTTACCTTTGGGATTAGTTTTAAACCTTAATAAATGTTATTATGTGCCTGCGTTGAGCATGAACATTATTTCTGGATCGTGTTTATTGCAAGACGGTTATTCATTTAAATCGGAGAATAATGGTTGTTCTATTTATATGAGTAACATCTTTTATGGTCATGCACCTCTTGTGAGTGGTTTATTTCTTCTAAATCTCGAAAGGGATGAAACACACATCCATAACATTGAGGCTAAGAGATGCAAAGTAGATAGTGATAATACTACTTATTTGTGGCACTGTCGTCTAGGTCATATTGGTGTAAAGCGCATGAAGAAACTCCATTCTGATGGACTTTTGGAGTCTCTTGATTTTGAATCGTTTGACACATGCGAACCATGCCTCATGGGCAAGATGATCAAAATCCCGTTCTCCGGTATGATGGAGCGAGCAACGGACTTGTTGGAAATCATACATACCGATGTATGCGGACCGATGAGTGTTTCGACGCGCGGTGGATATCGCTATTTTCTCACTTTTACCGATGACTTAAGTAGATATGGGTATATCTATTTAATGAAACATAAATCTGAAACGTTTGAAAAGTTTAAAGAATTTCAGAATGAAGTGGAGAACCATCGTAACAAAAAGATTAAGTTTCTATGATCCGATCGTGGGGGCGAGTATCTGAGTTATGATTTTCTCACGCATCTTAAAGCAAGTGGAATCGTTTCACAACTGACGCCACCCGGAACACCACAGCGCAATGGTGTGTCTGAACGCCGGAATTGAACCCTATTAGATATGGTCCGATCGATGATGTCTCTTACTGATTTGCCGTTATCATTTTGGGGTTATGCATTAGAAACCGCTGCATTCACTTTAAATAGGGCTCCATCTAAATCCGTTGAGACGACACCGTATGAACTGTGGTTTGGTGCTAAACCTAAGTTGTCGTTTCTTAAAGTTTGGGGATGCGAAGCTTACGTCAAGAAGTTGATGCCGGACAAGCTCGAACCCAAAGCGGAGAAATGCGTCTTCATAGGATACCCTAAGGAAACTATTGGGTATACCTTCTATCACAGAACCGAAGGCAAAGTGTTTGTCGCAAAGAATGGTTCCTTTCTTGAGAAGGAGTTTCTCTCGAAAGAAGTGAGTGGGAGGAAAGTAGAGCTAGACGAGGTTGTTGAACCTTCTCTTGAATTGGAGAGTAGCGCAGCACCTGAAATTGTTCCAGTGCCGCCTGCGCCAACAATAGAGGAAGCTAATGACAAGGATCATGAAGCTTTGGACGATGCTGCTACTGAACGTCGCAGGTCGACAAGGTCGCGTGCCCCTCCTGAGTGGTACGGCAACCCTGGACTAGCTCATTGATCAATGATGGTTAAGGTTTCCTAACCATAGACATGAGTTGTCAATTGATAATGAGATCATATCATTGGAGAATGATATGGTGGATAGACCCAAACTAAGCGAAGCAATTAGATCGTGTCATCGTGTTCATCTTTGCGAAGCTTTTTCTTATGTCAAATATTGTATTCCTTAGACCATGAGATAATGCAACTCCCTGGTATCGGAAGAAAGCTTTGAGGTCATCAAACATCATCCTATGAGAGGGTGATCATAAAGGTGTCTCTCAGGTGATCGGAAAGTATCTGTTGGGTTGTATGTATCGAGATGGGATTTGTCCCTCCCAAGTCGGAGAGATATGCTTCGGGCCCACTCGGTAATCGATATCAACACCGCTTGCAAGCATGTGGTTAAGGAGTTAATCACAAAGTGATATCGGATTACGGAATGAGTAAAGTACTTGCTGTGAACGAGATTGAACTAGGTATGACGATACCGACGATCGAATCTCGAGCAAGTAAAATATCGCGAGACGAAGGGAATATATATATGGGATTGATTGAATCCTGGCATCGTGGTTCATCCGATATGATCATCGATGAATGTGTGGGAATCAATATGGGTGCCTAGACCCCGCTGTTGATTATTGATAGAAGATCATGTCTGCATATTCTCGAACCCGCAGGGTCACACACTTAACGTGTCTCGACGCTAGGATAGATTGGATACTTGGTTTATGAATTTTTGTTCGGAGTCTCGGATGGGATCCAGGATATCACGAGAGGTTCCGGAATGGTCCGGAGAATAAGATTCATATAAGGCAGTGCAGTTTTTGGAGTTCGGAATTGTTCCGGGTTAATCGGTATTGTACCGGAAGCTTCTAGAACCTTCCGGAAGGGGGCCAACGTGGTCCCACCTTCCGGGAGGGGGCATGGGCCTATGAGGGAGTGTCCTGGCCGCATTGGGCCAGGGGCACAAGGCCCCATAGGGCCCAGCCGATCCTATAGAGTTTAAATCGTTTAAACTAGAGATAAGATAAGATAGGATTTCTAGATAAGGGAGAGTTTAAATTGTTTAAACTAGAGATAGGCTTGGAGGAGAGGCTAGGGCTGGCCGCACCCCCCCTCTATATATAGAGGGCTGGTGCGCCCCCT
Organism: Avena sativa; assembly: GCA_916181665.1. Lineage (NCBI taxonomy): Eukaryota > Viridiplantae > Streptophyta > Magnoliopsida > Poales > Poaceae > Avena > Avena sativa. The sequence goes on from OV702296.1 coordinate 297,673,790, forward strand.
CTTATACCCCCACACACCTTCCTCCAAACCCTAGTTGCCCTGCTGCCCTCCTCTCTCCCTCCCGACTGTTTGTAGGCGAAGCCCTGCGGCAGAAATTCTCCACCATATACACCACGCCGTCGTGCTGTAGATCCAATCCATCTCTCCACCATACGCTGGTCCGAGGAAGGAGGAGACGTCGAGGTGCTGCACGTGTGCATCTCACGGAGGCACCGCCACTTGTGGTGCTAGATCGGATCGGATCGCGAGGAGGAGAAGCGAGTACGACTACATCACCCACGTTCCGACGAACGTTCCGCTGTGCGAATCTTCAAGGGTATGAAGATCTAATCCAATCTCTCTCGTTGTTTGCATCTCCTAGATTAGATCTTGGCTTTCCCTTTGTTCGCTTCCGTAGAAAATTTTGATTTACTATGTTCCGAAACCCTTCATCCCATTGGGGTGAGATTCACCGGAGAATAAGGGAGGCCTTTTGTGGCGTTGGTGGTTTGATACCACCCCCTCTCCAAACGAGACATACTCCATGTTGGGAGGAACTCGGTAAAATATCGTTGTCCCCGCGTGCCTCGGTTATCTCTATAACCGAGCTCTTTACTTATGCACTTTACATTGTGATAGACTTCGTGCTTGAAGTAATATATATCTTGCTATCACTTTGTTGCTTGTATTGCTTAGCATAAGTTGTTGGTGCACATAGGTGAACCTTAGTTGTTCTAGGTTGTGCTTTACAAAGTAAACACTAGTTTTATTCCGCCTTTGTTGAGCCACTCTAGGAAAAGTTTTAATCGCCTATTCACCCCCCCTCTAGGCGGCATCCGTATCCTTTCACTATGAAATTCGATTGGGCAATACAACAAGATACATAGACCGCCATCCAACTGCATCTATGACTAGTAATCCACCTTCAGGTTATCATCCGAACCCCCTCTAGTATTAAGTTGCAAGCAATGGATAACTACTTCAAGCAAAATGTGTAAGGTAAATAATCCACTTGTTCCATGACCAAGAGACCGTTGTTTTCTCCCTAGTGGCAATGGCACATCTACAACCTTAGAGATTTCTGTCACTTCCCTTAGATTAAATAGAGGCATGAACCCACTATAAAGCATAAATACCCCCTCTTGGAGTCACTAGCATCTACTTGGCCAAGATATCTACTAGAAACGGAGAGCATGCAAGATCTCAAACAACACAGACATGATAGAATAAATAAGATAAAACCATTAATCAATCTGACATAGTAATCTCAATATCCATCGGATCCCCTCAAACACAACATGCATGATTACAAAATAGATGATCTTGATCATGAACGGAGCTCACAAGATCTAAACATGGTACCACAAAGGAGGAGATACAACCATCTAGCTACTACATGGACCCGTAGTCCAAGGTGGAACTACTCACACATCATACCGGAGGCTGGCATGATGAAGAAGAAGGCCTCCGGGATGATCTCCCCTCCGGTAGGGTGCCGGGAAGAGATTTAGACCCCCCGATCTAGGGACGATGGTGGTGGCAGCTACAGACTGTTTCATGGAATATTGATTGGGTACTCAGGGTTTTGGCATCGGGGGGTCTTTATAGGCGAAGAGGCGAGGCAGGGGCAGCCAGGGTGGCTGCACCCCCCAGGCGCGGGCTAGGCCCAGTCGCGCGGTCAGGGGGTGTGGCCCCCTGGTGGATCCCCTCCGTCTCGTATTTAGGCTCCGTGTTCCCCACGGTAAAATATTGACTTTGGCTTTTGTCCCATCCAATTCCGATAATATTGATGTTCTGCCTTTTTTGGAACCAAAAACAGAAGAAAACAGGCAACTGGCATTGTGGCATCTTGTTAATAGGTTAGTCTAGAAAAACATATAAAAAACTCAAAGTGAAGACAAAGCAAAGAAAAGTAGATACTAAACAAGCATGGAACATCAAAAATTATAGATACGTTTCCAGCATATCAAGCATCCCCAAGCTTAACTCCTGCTCATCCTCGAGTATGTAAGTGATAAAAAGAATAATTTTTGAGGTGACATGCACCATCAAAATCAAGATCAAACCATTTGCAAGCATTGAAAGCTGGGATCAAAGAACTCTAAACATGAGCATGAAAGATGGAGTTCTAACAATAAGACAAAGTAACTATGCATGCAACATGAAAGGATACAAATAAAGATCATGAATAACATGCATTGAAAAACGTTTGTTTGTTTCACATACAGAAAACATGGCATAGTGGCATTCAGCTTGTCCCTCATGGAGTAGAAAATAGATGCATAGGACACCTTCAAAGTTCATAAGTGTGACTAGATACAAATAGCACAAGAACAAGTAATATCAAAAATATGCATCAATCAATAAGTTTTGGGACAATGCACATAGAACTAAGAATGGCAACTATGCTCTCTTAATTGGTGTCTAAGGATAGAAGGTGAAGACTCAATATAATAGTGGAAGAAAGGCCCTTCATAAAGGGAAGCAGGGATTTCAAGTTTCATAAAGAACTTCCAAAAATTATGGTACTTGTTAGCTTTTAGCTCTCATTACCCCTATTATAAGCATCTTGAAGTGATTAAGGTTAAAGTGAACAAAATATGGAGTATATGCTTGACAAAGTATAAGTTGGCAATCTCATGTCCCTTGAATACGAGGGCTGCTCCTCATGCTACTCAAGTTTAGTTACTTGCAAGTTCTTGTCATAGTAAGTACATGTGTATCATAGAGAATCGCCAACGGGGTACCCCTTGCACATGATACAGGAGCCAGCCCATAATCAAAATGACAAGGCAAGCTGCAGTGACCCATCATACCACTGCATGTGTAGTATACTATAGTCGTTGATATGACATCCACAAAACACCGTTCTGTAAATATCACATCCCTCAGAGTGGTACAATAGAAACATTGCGGGTCCATATTACAAACATTCACACATTATTATTATTACAATACCAGAAGTTCAAGACTTCAAAAGGTTTCAACTTACAAACCAAAATATAAAGTGTTTCAACCGAATTTAAAAGTAGCAACTCCAACTAGGAGTTGAGCTCAATAGCTTATTCTACAGGGTTCATGCTGCTCGGCTCCGTTGGTTACTACTAACTAGGATACTTAGTTGGACTCGTTATCATCGACACCATAGCGGATTTCGTAATCCACTCCTTCAACACCTCCTGACAGGTCAGGCTCTTTGTAGAACACATCTTCTTGACATTCAACTGCATACATTGGCACGTCTTCGGGATCCTCAGAGTCTAAGCAAGGGATCAAAGGAAAGGATGAGTAATAGCGTTACCCAACAAGTTCATTATATGCAAGGTGGGAAGTTTGATGCTCTAACTACCACCTTGGATTATAAATCCTTGGCACTATGCAGTTTTAGTAAATCTTTCTTCAAAGATTTATTTTATTAAGAAATTCTATGACCATCAGCCTTCACAGGTTGACCAGAACTTTCATGGAGTTCCTTTCTTGCCGCTTTCGTAGCTCCTTCCCGGAACAGCGAGTAACAAGTTACAATTCTTACACTCTGTAGAGGTGCGTTACTTTACCCATGAGAGATCAACTCCTTGTTGCACAACCGGGCATACTTTCCCATCCACAATTCCATGATGTGGGGCCCAGTAGTTGTTCCAAGCCAATCACTGCCCCCTTTGCGACCTCGCATGCCTCCTTGGTGTACACCATGCCCACATATTGAATTGCGGCAATGGTTTGTACAAACCGTTAGATGCCAGAACTATCATGGGATGATGAGGGTTCCTACCCATATGCCGCATATCCTCTATGAATTACCAATTAATATGCATGCTACGAGGATAACAGCCACGACCTGCACATCTGGCTTCATGCGAGAGGAAGAAGATACAGCTGACTTCTCTGTCCCATTCCAAATCTCATGGCTAACGCGTAATATACGGCGCTAGAATCACTGATGCTAGGGGTTATTAAGTCCCTAATTAATCATCACTATTGCAAATAGAACCCTAAGTTCTATTGCTCCATTATATCATCACTTAGGATGATATCTAAGATTTCTTTATTTGTGAAAATAATATTTTCTTTCTTTAGAGTATATATGTCACATCCCAAGATTTTCCAAATCTTGTAATGTGAAAAATAAATGAATAAAATAAAACTTTGTTGATTTTCAGGGTGAGAAGAAACCTTTGAATCCATTTGGAAAACTTTCAAAACCTATTTGGATCTAATAGGATCCTAAAGGGATTTAAAAAGATTTAGTTTTCAAAAGAAAAGGAAGGATTTTAAATAAGGATTATTTTACAAAGCCAAATTAAAACTTGGCCAAGTCTTTAAAAACAAAATATTTCTATTTGGGAAAAATAGTAAAAGTTATTTAAATAAAAACAATAAAGATTTAATATCCAAGTTTTATTAATAAAGGTTTTACTATTTCTAAAAACAATCAAAAACTTATTTATTTGTTTAAAATAAGTTTTCCAAGTATTTGGTATTCTCAAATAAAACCTACTGATTTGGTTTTGAAAAGATTCAGATTTTAAAAGGAGTTTTAAATAAATCAAATCCTATTTTGATTAATTAAAGCAAAGTCTATTTGTTTAATTAATAATGGACCCTAAAATAAAATTATTATTTTGCTTGGAATTTTGGTTTATGTTACTGAACAGAACCAAATCCAAAGTTACAAAGTGTGGTAAATGTTTGAATTGATTTGAGTATTGTTTGGTTGTTTGAAATTCAAAATAGAAATTAGAAATAGAAAAAGAAAAGGTTTTAGGAAGAAAAAAATGGATTTGGACTCAGCCCAGCCGGCCAAGCCCAATAAGCCATTCACAGCCCAGTTCCCCTCTCCCGCAGAAAAACACTTCGCACTCGCTCCCTGACCCGTAGAGTGGCTGACCGGTGGCCCTCTTTCCCCCTCACTTCCTCGCTGACAGCAGGGACCCACGCAGCCAGCTCACTCCCCCTTCTTCCTCGCGCAGACGACGCCCTGCCGTTGCTGCCATTGAAAGCTCGCGATCAATTCGCCATAATGCCGCGCCTTAACCTCGCTGCGACCACGCATTCTTAAACGCCTGCGCCTTCTCCTCCTTTCCCCCTCAAACACCGCAGCATGAGAGCCCCTAGGCCGACGGAATTTCGAGCTGCAACGCTACTGCTCCGACCACCGTCCCTCCTCGATTCCGGCCGAGCCTCTCCACCTCGTACCTTCCCGAACACACGAGCACACTCACCACTCCCAAGCGCATCTGCCTGTGCCCTCCGTTCGACCGCGGGCGTCCCTGAGCATCGACACCGACAAGCTCTGAGCGCTGCGGCGTCTGCCTCTCTTTCCGACGAAGTCTCCTGGTAAAAAGTGACCGCCCCGCGCTCTCTCGTTCACACTCCCATACTCGCCACATCCTCCTGCACCTAACTATGCCCTCTGTTTGCCTCCGCGTGATCTGCAGCGTCGCCTCCGACCACGAACAGGACCGCCCGACGCCGTTCTCCACTCCGGCGAGCAATTGCTGCTGACCCTGAGCGCCCCTTGCCCAACCGACCGTACCTTGAGCATCACCACGTCCTTACGATCTCGGTGAGCATACTCCCAACCTACCTTGCTTCCTGTAGCCGCCATAGTGCCACCGTCTGGCCGTGCGCTGCCGCTAGCCACCATCGGCGCCGCTCGCGTTTGGTCAAGCAAACCAGCGCCGTTAGATTTTCATCTGGCGGCCACGATAGATTCATTTAGCGAAAGGGTACGGGCTAGCCTGAGCCATGCGATCTGTTTAGATCCAACGGCTGCTGCTGCGCAATCCGTGCGAACCGGTACCGGCCAGTCATATCACGCCGCGTGTCACCGGACGTTTAGAAATAGAATTTGAATCTGATTTAGATACAGATTTGAAAACCCTATAACTTTTGATCCACACGTCCAAAAATTACAAACTTTATATCGTTGGAATCAGTGGAACAAGCCCTAGCCAACCCTGCAGTTTGTTTAGTAAAAATACTCTGGTAGATTGTTTGTTTTTGCAGAAACATTTGTATGCTTGTTTAGATTGGAAAAATTGTTCAAAAATGTTTTTGAGTTTGAAACCTTGGCAAATTGGTTTGTTGTGAACTTACTGACCTTAGGAACCAACCCATGGTTTTGAAAATGGATTTGGTAAAATTTAGGATGGATTATTTGACTTAGCCCATTTCTAGTCAAATAAAAGTATTGTTTTGTTTATGAAAATTTCTTTGGAGTAAAAACTTTGGTAAAATGATTTGAATCAAACCTACTGACCCTAAACACCAAGTTTTGGGAATTAACAACTTATTTAGTGAAAGACTTAAAGATTTGGATTTGATAAAAAATATTTTCCACCACATAAAATGATGAATGGATTTAAAAATGGTTTTGGGCAAAACCCTTTGCAAATGACTTTGCCACTTTGGAAAATGACCACTTTGAGCCTTACAAAGTTTAGAGCCTAATAGAAACCATCTTTGCAAATAAAACTAACTTATGCATGCTTCCATGCATGACTTAGAAACCATTATTTTATGTGTGTTTGTTTGTTTGATTTTGGTTGGAATGTTAGTTGATATTGTGTTTGCTTGATTGACTTGTAGTGAAGTTAGAAAAGTGTGAGACTAGCAAGATCAAGGAGTGAACCACCATTCCCTACCAAAAAGGCAAGTTACACTATCATCTAAAGTCCTAATATTTTCATTATACTTAGTGGATTTTGAAACATGCATGAAAAGAATTTCTATACTTATGCTATGCTAAATCCTAATAGGATACCTTATACATTCCTTAGTGAAAACAATGTAGTTGTTACATGCTTAGCCATGCTATATTTTGAAAAGGAGATACATGTTGAGATTTTATGAAGTTGAGAAAAAGGACTTGTGTTTTATATAATAAAACAAGGACTCAATGAACCACCTAGGTGGACAAGGATACTTTAAGTTTTGGAGAAGGTGGCAACAAAAGGAACCATGTCTATGGCAATCTCTTTGTGTTGTGCTCCAAAAGAAAACCACCTAGGAAACTTAGAGATTGAACATGTTTCTCCAATTGTGGCTTTCGTGTACAACCACATGCTATTATGGCTCTGGCTTAGTCAACTACATTGGGAAGACCCATGCATTGTCTTCAGGCTACTGAAAATGGGGACCTGGAATCCTACATGGGTACTGAAGACAAGCTAGCAATGGTGTATGGAAGGACCCTCTGGAAAGACTTCGTCACATTCTCAATCTGCCAGTACTCCATCTTGGTGAGCACTAATCCAGTAGCCACTGGTGGCAACAAGATGGGATTGTGACATGTGGGTAAAGTGTACTACTTCTGCAGAAGATAATAAAAATCTAAGTACTTAGCCATGTCCCCGGTTATGGACAATACTGAGCAACTAAAGTTTAAAGCTATGGGAAATCTCGACATTCCAATTTCTAAAAGAAAACTTTTAAGTGACAACCAAGACTTGATGCACTTGGGGGTACCAAGGAGCTCAATAGATTTTGATAAAACTTGATGCACTTGGGGGTACCAAGGAGCTCAAGAGATTTTGATGAAAACTTGAACACTTGGGGTTACCAAGGAGTTCAAGGAGTTTTGATAATAACTTAAACACTTGGGCTTTACCAAGAAGTTTTCAAAGATTTGATCAAGGATCAAACCATTTTGAAAAGATAGGATAAACTATTGCTTTCTGCAAATGAGCCTATAACCCTACTTAGCCAAATTTGCATGTAATGATAGGTTCCACTTATATTCTACATAGTAGTGAAACTTGCCAATACAATTCAATTGTATTGACCCTTGTGGCTGTAACTTGTAATGTTGCAGGTTTGATTGCTTTTAGTGAAGATTGATTGATTAGGATTACAAAGTCTACAACCAACATGTCTGCCTGTGGCACTTTGAAGATGAAGGACCCCATGCTTATAGATATTCTGCTGCAATGTATTGTAATAGCCAAATGAGCTATGTAAGATGTAATAAAATTATGTTATTTCTGGTTATAAAGTTATATTATGACCCTTGTTTCTTGATATTACATCTTAACTGTGGATGCTAGCTATTGATCCAGGGACTAGCATTGTAAACACAGGGGACTCTACCTTATTTAAAGGTCACTCCCTCTACAATATATGATAACACACAATTTGCAAATACTTTGATAAAGACTCTTCAAAATATAAAGTGATGAACTTGCCTTGTGATGGCAAGGTAGTGAAGTTTGATGCTTGCACTGGACCTTGAGCTTCTATGTCTACAAAAACATCATCATTGCCCAATAAGGACAATATTTAAAGAAGCAAAATGATTATGCAAAGTAATGTAATGCATCATTTAACTTGTTATGCATTCTCCCCATTATTATAAAAATTCTTTTTAATAATAAAGGATTTATAAATATTAATTTTTAATATTTATAATAGAATATTGTATTCTTTTATTTTATTTCCCTTTTATTTGAATTTTATTGATTTGATAATTCCTTTAAGAATTATCATTTAATTACCAAAAATTGTTATTAAATATTTGTTTAGTATTTTTCTAAAATACTACAATATTAATATATAATGAAAGTGATTTTTATTTAATTTTATCATCTTTCAATAATTTTGTAAAATTCCATAAGGAATATTTAAATTACAAAATTCTTAATGAAATTAATAAAATTTATATGTTTAAAATTCTATTTCTTAATTGATTTGGATAGTTTGGATTATTGTGAATCCAAAAATATTTTATTTATAATTTTTGAACTTTTATTTTATTTTCTAAAATTTATTTAAGTTCAGGGGCATTTTGGTCTTTTCCTATTTTTTAAAAACAGGCTCTAAATGATTTGGGCTGTCTGTTTGGGTTTATTGGGCCCTTGTGGCCTAGTAGGGCAAGGCCAAAACAACACCCCGAAGGGTTTTCGGCCCACCCAGCCCAACTCACTCTCTGTCTCTCCCTCGATCTCACCTCTCTTCTTCTCCTCTCCCGACCCCGTGGTCAGCGATGCTGTCGCCGGTGATTCGCGCCACCATGGACCGTCCTGGCCGTCGCCATGGTGCGGGGCGAGGTTGTCGACCACGCTCGTCCATCTGGTCCAGTTCGATTTGATCCTAGGGCCCTACCATGGTCAGGCTAGCCCCTTCCCGAACCCTAGGGTTTAGGGATGGTGTTGTTGTGGCCGTCGCCGTGGCTGGTGCGGGTTGCAGCGCCCTCTAGGGTGCTCCCCGTGCCGCCGCGAGCTTGTCGGCCATTCTGCTTCCTCTTCAATTCGTCAGCGAGGACCCTGGTGAGTTATGCCTTCGTGGATCCTAGTTCATCTTATCACCGTGGATTCCTTTGTGTGTATCTAGTGGCCAGTTATAGTTTGTGCTTGTATTGCTACTAGGGTTCATCTCTGGTGCTTGTAAGATGCTCCTATGACCTGGTTATGCTGTTTAGTGGGGATTTTGGTGCTCTGCACCTCAGTGCTTGTGGTCACCCCCTTTGATTGTGTGGTGCTGTTGTTGGTTTGTGACTAAGGCTGGATTAAATGCTAGGGTTGCATAGTATTGCCTCTGGTTGGTACTCTGGTGAATTGATGTGTTTATCTGTTGTTAGTATCTTGATACTGACAATGATCTAGTCAGTGAGGATTCACTGACCTAGTTATTGTTGGCTTGCCAGATTATGCATGGTCTGAATTTTATTCAATAGAATCTAATGATTCTTTGATCATGAATAAATAACTAGGATATGATCCCTGTATCTAGTTTCAGGGAGATGATTTGATAGATGATTTGTGTAGATTGGACTATTTGATTGTCTTTGTGATAAGGTCAGTGCTTATGAAACCTTCTTAAGATGGTACATAAGTAGATCTTGTTAGTGACTATACTTATAGTCATTTCTGGGACTTGATGGATGTTGGTAGATAAGTTGGGAAACTTATTGTTTGATCCAGCCAATGATGCTGGTCTGAGGCTCTAGGAATTGAGTTCCTAAGTTGCTGTCATTTTCAAAATTGATTAAGACATCAGCTGCTTACTAGATCTTGGATCCTAGTTGGTTAAATATATATGGTTTTGTTTGTGGCTTATAAAATCTGAGGTGCTACTCCTTCTTGGAGATGTGCCTAGATTTTGTAAGAACAAATGATAGAGTATAGAAGTTGCCTTTGGTATTACCAATTCTGTGAGGCTGGTATGAGAATTTGGTGTTTTTAATAGAGTTTGATCATGATATTTATATTTAAAACCTCTAGGATAGCTTCACCCCACTTGGGTGATTATTGAGAGGTTGTATTATGCATCAGCACATATATTTTGCTTGGATAAGATAAATAGATCATGTGGTTGTTTATGATACTCACCACAAAATCTATGGTAATGAACATGTTGCTCAAGCTTGGGAAATAATGAAATCTTTGGTAAAGAATTGTCCCACTCATGGACTGACTGCTTGGATGATTATCAAACTTTTTATGCAGGACTAAATTTCTCTTCAAGAAATCTGTTGGATTCTACTGCTGGAGGTACCGTTATGACCATTACTTTGGGTGTTGCAACAAAGCTCCTTGATAATTGATGGTTAATTATTCTGAATGGCACACTGAGAGAGATCCACATGGTAACAAGGTAAGTTATGTTGAAGAAACCTCCTCCTTGAGTGATAAAATTGATATTATCATGTCTATGCTTGTTAATGGAAAAGCTCGTATTGATCCAAATAATGTTCCTTTAGCCTCTTTGATTGCTCAAGAAGAGCAAGTTGATGTGAACTTCATTAGAAATAACAATTTCAACAACAATGCCTATAGGAATAATTTTGGTAATAATAATTATAGGCCTTATCCTCCCAATAATGGTAATACTTATGGACATTCCTACAATAGCAATAGAAGTGCTCCCTCTGAACTTGAAGTCATGCTTAAAGAAATTATTAGTAAACAAACCATTTCAATAAGACTGTGGAGGAAAAGCTTTTGAATGTTGAGAAAAATATGTCATCTTTGTCTCAAGCACAATCCTCTTTGATTAATAAAATGGCTGCTAAACCTGAAACCTTGGAAAGTACCTTTGTTGCTACTCATGCCATACAAGTTACTATTGATGAAAATGTTAGACTGTTAGCTAAATTGCATGCTAAGTGGGAAAGAGAAGAAGAAATTGCTAGAAACAATAGAATTTTTACTATTACCACAACCAATATTGATGCTAGCAAACCACAAGAAGTCCCCATTCCTCCTACAGCAATGCCTAAACCCAATAAGGCTACTACCTGTGATGCTAAGTTTGATTTTGATCTTGATGGTTGCAATATTTCCAAAGTGATTATGTTTCTACAAAAGCTTGCTAGAAGTTCTAATGCTAGTGCTATGAATATGGCTTTCACCAAACACATTACAGATGCTCTCATTAAAATTAAGGAAGAAAAATTGAAACACAAAGCTTCTATTCCTAGGAAAGTAGAAGATAGTTGGGAACCCATCATTAATATGCAAGTGAATGACTTTGATCTCAAAGCTTCATGTGACCTTGGTTCTAGTGTCTCTATTATGCCTAGAAAGATTTATAAAATGCTTGATTTGCCACCTTTGGAAGATTGCTATTTCGATGTCCCACTTGATGATAATGCTAAGAAGAAACTTATGGGGAGTGTTAATGATGTTCTTATTATGGTTAACAATGCCTATGTCCATGTTGATTTCTATGTTTTGGATGTTGAATGCAATGATTCTTGTCACATTACTTTGGGAAGACCTTTTCTTAGAACTGTTGGTGCCATCATAAGAGATTTTCATTTCCCCCTCATTTCATTGAGGGCCCCCTTTGCTCTAGTGTTTTATTGGAAACCCTAGTTCTTGTTTTGGTTCTTACAAGCTTGTCTTTGATTGCTTTGACAACTTTCTTGTATTTGGGAGCCTCCGATTAAGTTGTGGATGTGTGCCCCAAACTTGTAACGGTGCCGGCTTCCACCTTGAAGGTTGCCGATATAGTGGAAGGTGAATCGATCTCGTTGGGGTGAGATTCATTGGAGAACAAGGGAGGCCTTTCGTGGCGTTGGTGGTTTGAAACCACCCCCTCTCCAAACGTAGACATACTTCCCCTCAAAAGGAAGGAACTACGGGAAACAAATCCTTGTGTCTTCGCGTCCACTTTGGTTACTTCTATCCTTTACCGCACTTTACTTACTTGTTCCTACTTTGTGTAGTGGTAGCTCTTGCATATTTGTCATATAGGTAAATTCACCCTAGTTGCATTATCTAGAGAATTTACCTTATTGTCAAACCCTAATTTGAAAAAGAAGAAATTTTTAAGTAGCACCTATTCACCCCCCCCTCTAGGTGCCTATACGATCCTTTAAATTGGTATCAGAGCCTCGGCTCTTTATTTGGGCTTTACCGCCTAAGAGAATATGGGTAGCCGCGAAGGGGATGGTGATGGTGAGCCGACCACGGTGACCATGGAAGATCTCAAAAACTTGGAAACAAGATTGAGCTCTTCCTTGGTCAACGAAGTCAAGAAGATGCTAGAGCAACTTCTTAAAGACAAAGAAGGCTCATCACCCCCATATCCTCAAGAGGATCAACCATCCATTTTACCTAAGGGGAATAGGTCAGTATCCTCTGAGGGTGTGATGGTAGGGGGTAAACCAGACAACGCTAATTCCTCCACACAACTTGATGGGGGAAAGGGTGAGCACCGTGATTCTTGGTACTGTCCCGATCCTCCCATCCCACACCCTCATGTGTACAATAGGGGTGACCCACCTAAGCTTGAAGAGTCTGCTACTTTTGCTCAATGGCAATCACTTATGAGAACTCATGTGCGCAGCTCTTGCATTGAACTATGGAACATCATCGAGCATGGACTCTTTATTGGGGATCCAAACAACTTGACAAGAAGAGAGATTGTCAATAGTCAACTCAATGCCACTGCTTTGCATATGATTCAACAAGGTTTGGGGACAAAGGATTATCCACACATTGAGCACTTTAGCATTGCCAAGGAATATTGGGATGCTCTCACTGTGTTGTTTGTTGGAAATGAGAGTATGAGGAGGAACCGATATAATGCTCTAAGCAATGAAACCGAAGTCTTCTACATGAAAGAAGGTGAAGATCACGAAGACATGTATCGAAGGCTCAAGACCACCGCCACCGCTTTTAGAAATGTGGGTGCCTCACATGTGGATGATGCATGGATAAAAATAAAATATGTGAGTGCACTCATGCCTTTTGAGCCCATCGACTTGAAGAGCCTTCAAGGAAGACACAACTACCATCTCATGACATCAAATGAAGTTATGCAAGAGATGGACGCTTTCAAGGTTGCCGCCAAGAATGCCAAAGATGCCCGTGCTCGGGCCCTTGGTATGAGCAATGTGGTCAATGTTGCTTTGAAGGCCAAGGTTGTGGACCTTGGGGATGAAGATGATAGTGATGAAGGACTCTCCATGGACCATCCCGATGAAGTCAAGATTGCTCATGGTCAATATATGGCTTTCTATGCAAAGAACTTTTGGAAGAATCCTGCCAAAGCCAAGATGGAAATGCAATGAAGAAGCAATCCAAATGGGAAAAGAGAGAATACCACTAGGTTGAGAACTTGCTTCAATTGTGGTGACCGCTATCACTTTGTGACAAGCTGCCCCTATGAGAAGAGAGAAGATCATGGTGGTAAGCTTGTGTTGAAGAAGACTCTCAAGGCACCTTACAAGAAACCATTCATCAAAAAGAATCCCGTCAACAAGAAGTCTGGAGAAATTGTCTTGATCACTCATGAAGAATACTCCTCCAACAATGAAGATGATGAATATGAGGAAGAAGAAACTTCTCATGGTGTGGATGCTCTAGCCACCACCTCTACTCTGACACTCTCACTCTTCGATTCTCAAAATGAGAACTCTTCCACCAAGAACGTCACTTGCATTATGGCAAGAGGAACGGAGGTATCCTCATCATCTCACTCTACTCACTTAGATAATGATGAAATTGATGATGAAATGTCTCTTGATGTTAAAAAGGAATTAATTGCCTTTGATGAGTTCATGACTAACCTAGAAGGTGACGCCAAGCTACATTTTGGGAACATCTTAGATCAACTCTCACATACTCAAGAGCTTCTAGATGTAAGATGTAAACTTGGGCATGAACATATGATTGAGCTAGAGGCTTTAAGCAATGCTCTAGAAGAAGAACAAGAGACTAGGTTGTCCCTTGAGTCAAAACTTGAAGGGCTTGATGAGGCCAATGACATCATTGTTAACAAACTCATCAAAGAGCGTGATCATGCTATTGCTAAATACAAAAGGGCTAAAAAGGACAAGATTGAGTTTGGTGTGGTTCATGAAAAACTTGCCGAGGACTTTAGATTGCTTAACAAGGCTCACAAGGCCTTGGAGGGTGAACTCTTGTCTCTCACAAAGTCCCATGAAATGCTTCAAACTCAATTGGCCAATATACCTTCACCTAGTAACTTCATTCCATCTAGTAGCACAACTATTCTTGAAGAGAATGCTAGGTTGAAGGGGGAGCTTGCGAAGGCCACATTTCCACAAGGAAACAAGTCAATTGATGATCTTTTGAGCAAGCAAAGGCATAGTGGTGACAAAGGGGGCATTGGTTTTGTTTCCAAAACCAAGAAGAAGAACAATAAGAAGAATAAGGCCAAGCCCGCACAAGAGACCAACAAGACCATTGTGGAGAGTAAGACCACAAGTGGTAAAACTATGTCTCATGATGACTTTGCGGGAAGTGCTAACCCTCACTATGTTCTAATGCGTGATTACTATGGTGATGTGTATGCACAATATGTTGGTCCTTATGATGGTTATATTGCTTGGTCTATTTGGGTTCCCAAGACCCTTGTTGCTAACAAAAGAGGACCCATTGAAAAATGGGTACCTAAAAACTAGTTTGGTCTCTTGTAGACTTATGCTTCCGGAGGGTCAAAGTGGGTGCTTGATAGTGGTTGCACATGTCATATGACCGGAAGGTCATCTATTGTCAAGGAGTTAAAGCCTAATGATGATCAAATCACCATGACATATGCTGACAAATCAAAGTCTAAGGTAATGGGTTTCGGCAAGGTTGTGGTTGCTCACGACATTACACTCGTGAACGTCATGCTTGTTGAGACCCTTGGATACAATTTACTTTCTATCCTTGCTCTTAGTAAGATGGGCTTTGCCATCTTTGTTGATGTAGATATTGTGGTCCTCTTGTGGAGCAAGTCTCTCAAGGTCGCTTTTGTTGGGTATGTCGAACATGACTTGTATGTGGTGGACTTTTCGAAGCAAACCACTACCGGTCCGATGTGCTTATTCGGAAAGGCCGACGTGGGTTGGCTATGGCATCGCCGACTAGCCCACGTCAATATGAGAACTTCGCAAAGTCTCCATAAAGAGGGCCATATAGTTGGACTAAAAGAAAATGTTTCCTTTGCCAAAGATCGTGTTTGCAGGGCATGTGTCCTAGGGAAGATGCATGACGCTCCTCACAAGCCCACGAACCAAATCAAGTCTAACAAGATCTTGGAACTTCTCCATGTGGACCTATTTGGTCCTCCATCTCATGCAAGTCTTGGTGGGAAGAAATATTGTTTGGTGATTGTTGACGACTTTTCAAGATACTCTTGGGTTTATTTCTTCAAGTTGAAGAGTGAGACTCAAAAGACTTTTATCGACTTCATCAACTTGGTTCAACGGCAATACAATGTTCCCGTGTTGATTATAAGAAGTGACAACGACACCGAGTTCAAGAACTACACCTTGAATGATTTCCTTAGTGATAAGGGGATTAAACATCAATATTCCGCTGCATACACCCCTCAACAAAATGGTGTGGCCGAGAGGAAGAACCAGACTCTTATTGAGATGGCTAGGACCATGTTGGCGGAGTTTAAATCTCCATACAACTTTTGGGCCGAAGCCATCTCCACCGCTTGCCATGCTTCAAACCGACTCTACCTTCGCAAGAAAATCAACAAGACTCCATATGAGATACTTACCGGTAACAAGCCCAACATATCTTATTTCCGGGTGTTCGGTTGTAAGTGTTTCTATCTTATAAAAGGTGTTCGTTTGTCTAAATTCGAGTCTAAAGCATTAGAGGGTATTTTTGTTGGCTATGGTCTCGAATCTCACACTTATAGAATCTATGATAAGCTCTCCAGAGCCGTCATAGAATCTTGTAGTGTGACCTTCGAAGAATATGATGGTCCCCAAGGGGGGCATGTTGATGCTTGTGATCCAGATGATGAAATGCCTCAGGATGCCATAGGAAGAATGGGTGTGGGATATATCCGCCCCGTTGAGGAACCCCTTATGGTGGATCGAGAAGAACTATGCCCCACTCAAGTGGAGCCCTCATCTTCACAACCTCAACATGCTCCATCCACCGAAGAGGACATTGACCCAAGCCAAAGACAAGATGTGGACCCTCAACATGATGATCAAAGTGTCAATTCTAGTCAAGGAGAGCTTGGTTCATTTGACGGGTTGTCAAGTGATGCCAAGTCAATTTGTCAAGGAAGATCCATACAAACTGTTTTGAGACAAGCTCAAATTGATGCTAGAAGAGAACTTGATCAAGACCAAGGTCAATCTTTGCCTCCAATTATCGAGGATGATTCCAATGATGATCAAGGTCAAGATGATGGTCAAGACGAGGATCAAAATGATGAAGAAGGTCCTCCAAGAAACAATACGGAGATCCAAGCTTGTCGCGAAGCTAGGAAGGAAAGAATGTTGGAGATAAGAGACCATACCCTCCAAAATGTTGTTGGTGACCTAAGCAAAGGTATCTCCACAAGAGCACAATTGAAGAGGTTCAGTGAACATCAAGCACACATCTCCATGATTGAACCAAAGAAAGTGTGGGAAGCTCTTGAAGATTCGGATTGCTTAGAAGCTATGCACAAAGAGCTCAACAACTTTGAGAGAAACAAAGTATGGAAGTTAGTTGAGAAGCCAAAGGATTGCCGCAATGTTATTGGAACAAAGTGGATATTCAAGAACAAGCAAGATGAGCATGGAATTATAGTAAGGAACAAGGCTAGATTGGTTGCACAAGGGTATTCTCAAATTGAAGGCCTTGATTATGGAGAGACTTATGCACCCGTGGCTCGCCTTGATTCCATCCGTATCCTTCTTGCTTATGCGGCACATCACAACTTTAAGTTGCAACAAATGGATGTAGAAAGTGCATTTCTTTATGGTCCTTTAAATGAATTGGTATATGTTAAGCAACCCCCAGGATTTGAGGACCCCAACTTCCCAAACCATGTCTACAAACTTGATAAGGCGCTCTATGGGCTCAAGCAAGCCCCACACACGTGGTATGAGCACCTTAGAGGGTTATTGTTTGACCGTGAGTTTGAGGTTGGGAAAATCGATCCCACTCTTTTTACTAAGAGGGTCAATGGGGAGCTTTTTGTATGTCAAATATATGTTGATGATATTATCTTTGGCTCATCTAACAAAGCTTTTAATGTTGAATTCTCAAAGCTTATGACTAGTAGGTTCCGGATGTCTTTGATGGGAGAGTTGAGAGTATTTCTTGGCTTTGAGATCAAGCAAGTTAGAGGAGGGGAAATTTTTCAATCAAGACAAGTATACTCAAGATATGCTCAAGAGATTCAATATGCAAGATCTAAATGGAGCTCCTACTCCCATGGCTACAAAGACTCATCTTGAACAAAATCCAAATGGTAAAGATGTGGATCAAAAGGTATACCGGTCTATGATTGGTTCTTTGCTTTACCTTTGTGCATATAGACCCGATATTGTGTTGAGTGTAGGTGTGTGTGCAAGATATCAAGCGACTCCTAAAGAAAGCCATTTAATGGCGGTCAAGAGAATCTTTCGATATTTAGTTCATACCCCATTTTATGGTCTTTGGTATCCTCAAGGCTCAACATTTGCTCTTTGTGGATACACGGATTCGGATTGGGCGGGGGACAAGGATGATAGAAAATCAACATCCAGGGTTTGCCAATTCCTTGGTAGGTCCTTGGTATGTTGGTCTTTTAAGAAGCAAAATTGTATATCTCTCTCCACCGCCGAAGCCGAGTATGTTGCTGCCGCTAGTGCTTGCACTCAATTGCTATGGATGAGGCAAACTTTAAAGGAATACGGTGTCCATTGTGACAAAGTGCCTCTTCTATGTGACAATGAAAGTGCCATAAAAATTGCATACAACCCGGTGGATCACACGAGGACAAAGCATATTGAGATTCGTCATCACTTCATTAGAGATCATGTTGCTCGAGGTGATATTGATCTATCTTATGTTTCAACCAAAGATCAACTTGTCGTTATCTTCACGAAGCCACTTGATGAAGCAAGGTTTTGCTACTTGAGGAATGAACTAAATATCGTAGATTCAAGGAGCTTGACTTAATTCTCTTGCACTCTCACCTAATACTCGACCCATATTTGGTTTAGGTGTAGGCATGGATATAGGGGGAGTGCGGTCCTAATTGATTGGACCGTCCCTCCCCCCATTATGCTCAAAGTAAACAAAATCATTCCTCTTAATATCATTTTGTGATATGTGAGCTTAATGATGAGTTTCGGTAATGGACCCAAGATATATCTTCGTGGTGCCAAGCCGAGTATACTCAAATATGGTGGCCTAGGCCACCGCCCCCTTTCAATCGAGAGGTTGATATGCTTACTCGTGTTTGTCACTTTTTGAATTGGTTCTTACTCATGTTTGTCATCCTCTAGTTGGTTTTGTTCTTTTGGTCATGCACTCACATTTGGCTCTTCATATGTTTTTAGTAATTTTTGAGTGCATTGGCCCATATCAGTGTGACTCTCTAAACCCATACCATTCTTATCCCCCAACAAAACTCATCTACTCTGCACAAGAACCGTCCATTTTATGTATCTTGGCTCTCTGTCCTGATGGTTATGGTACTACCGGGTCCCATAGGCGGTACTACCGCCACACGGTACTACCGGACATTGATAGCGGTACTACCGCCTCTGGTTCAGTTTCCAGGGTCCTGTCTGGAAACTTCCCAGGTGTGGTACTACCGGTTGATATTTCCGGTACTACCGCCTAGCGGTACTACCGCCCTTGGCACCAGTACTATCGCTTGTGCGTGTCGGTTAAGATTGGAGACGAGGGGGAGGCACCCCTTAGTGCCTCATTCATCTCTCGTATCCACTCCTCACCAGCGCCACCACAGGAGCAAGAGGACGCCGCAGGAGCCCCGCTCTCCTCTCCTTCTCCCGGATCCACACCGGATTCGGCCTCCCCGCGGGCTCCTCCTTCTTCCCCACCATCATGGACACCGGTACTACCGCCCTCCTCATCTTCTCCCTTGTTTTCTCCATTGAATCTAGGGTAACTTCGATTCTTGGTTAAAACTTGTATTCTTGAGGTTGTATCGTGTGCTATTTACCAGATCTACAACTTTGTCCAATGGAAATCGTGTTTTACAACCAATTTACTGCCCGTACATGGATCTCTAGGTCAGATCTGCAGTGTGGTCGCGGGCCGGTAGTACCGGGAATCTTTTCCGGTACTACCGCTTGGCGGTACTACCGCCAGTGCATATCCGGTACTACCGCCCTGTACTGGCAGCAAATTGTTTTTAAAACACCAAGAGCTCCATCCCCTGTTTGTCTCAAGTTCTTGTGCCCTTACCCCTATGTTGTCTCCCTCGATCTTTCACGCGTGCAGGGGGTTCCCGGGGATCGCGCAGACGCTCCAAAGCTCACTATGAGATCGAGGACTATGAGTCAGAATCAGAGACTGAGTCAGAAGAGGAGGTCATGCCTCAACCTAGTGCCTGTCTGAAACTGCCAACAACTCGTGGTCGTCGGGGTGGAGGGGTCAAGCAAAGTGCTGGTCGTGGTAAAGCTCCTCCACCTCCTCCTCCCTCCGGTCCTCGCAAGAGTCACAGTTCCGGGCCATCAGGGCCAAAGCTGCTGTCTGACTTGTCTGAGACAGCATTTCATGACCTATGGGTTGTCAGTCCATATGGTACATCTCGCTCTCATCTTCGGGAAGGTAGCCTCTTCTATACGGATTTCCAGGAGCGGGTGTTCCATGAGATACTCATGAAGGATGACAAAATTGTGGTTCCTCCAAAATGGATCGAGATGAATCATGTGAGGAAGAACCTGAACTACTTTGGTGAGGCCCTTGACATTTGCACCAACATTGGCTTGCTTCCTATTATGGAGTTCCGGTGCAACTATGATCCAATGCTCATTGCTCAGATCTATGCCACCGTTCACTTTGCCAAGAATAATACTCGCACTCTCACCTGGATGACTGAGGGTGTTGTCAAGCAAGCAATGTTGGCTGAGTTCGCTGCCATTCTCGGGTACGAAGACCGTGGCAAAGACATTCCCGTTGGTTTTCGGTGCCATGACAATGATCGCCCCAAGAAGAAAGATGCTCTTGCACCACTGTACATCCGGGGGCGCGGTATTCCTGGAAAGATCAAAGGACTTTTACCTACATATGATATCTTGCATCGCATCTTCCGTGAGACCATCGCCCCCCGTGCTGGAAATGTTGATGAGATACATGCCTTCATGGTGGATATTATGCTTGCCACCTACCACCACCGTGACTCTGGATTTCCCATGGATGTGATGGATGTCATTTGGAATGAAATGGTATGTGCCACTTTTCAAAGGAGGGTGCCTCCTTTTGCTCCGTACATCATGGCTCTCATCATTAGCAAGTTCCCTGTGATTGCCCATGACTTGTCTTCTCTTCGCCTTGTCACTCACTGCCACAAGAGCCTGTTGATCAAGACCCATCTCAAACCACGCAATGCCGATGGTCAGATTGTTGATGAGGATGGGAACCCCGTTGTGGAGGAATCCAGTGATGCTGACGATGCTCCGCAGGATACTGACTATGTGGTCTCTCGCTGCAAGCCCGCTCAGCCATCTTGGGCCAAGAGATTTGAGGCCAAACTCAAGAAGATATTCTGCCTCCAAGTGGACAATCAGAAACACATGTACGAGGCCCATGTCTATGCCAAGAAATCTGTTGTTCGTCAGAAGGAAATAATGGAGGCTCAAGGCTTGACCATTTCCAAGGGCTCCGAGAACAATATTACCCCAGAGGACCAATGGATCTCCAAGCACAGCAACTGGGAAGATGATGCCACCTCCTCCTTCCGTGCTCCGCCACCTCATGATGATGCATGGGAAGACTATGATGATGATGATGAGTGATCTCCGGGGCGTTAGTGTTTCTCTTGTCCCTTTTTGGCGTCTTGATGCCAAAGGGGGAGAAGTTGCACATTAGGTATGCGGGATTTGCGAGGGAAAAGTCACAAGCTCGTTCTTGTCATTGATTTTATTCGCTTGTGAACTTTATTTGTCTGCCTCTTATTATGTGTGACTTACTATGTGTGAACTAACTATGTGTGCTATGTATGGTAAGACTATGTGGTTATCGTATGGATCCATCTTGTGTGTAATATGTCTATTCTCGTTTGGATCCATCCTATGTGACGACCTTTCCCATTCCTAATCAATATTGGTCATCACATGTTATTTAGCAAAGGTATGTGCTCTATGTGTGACTTATACTCCCAGGTAGCTTGTTAGAGTGTATGGGGCTTGTTTCTACATATCTAGGGGGAGCCCCATCTATATCTTGTCATCACTAGATTTCCCTGCAAAATGTGTGTTGTCATCAAACACCAAAAAGGGGGAGATCGAAAGAGCATTTGCTATCCCTAGTGATTTTGGTGTTTGATAACAACACACATATCAGACTAATGATTTGCTAAGTGTGTCGCAGGTGCATTAAAAAAGATTTGCAATGTTCAAAAACTGTCTGCCTGGCGCGGTACCAAAAAGCGATACTACCACTTTTTGCTACCGGATGCGACAGAAGGCTGTGACTAACTGTCAAAAAACCTCTGCCGGGCTAGGTACTAAAAAGCAGTAGTACCGCATTTTAGTACCTAGCGCGACAATAGCTTTTTGACAACTTGTCAAAAGCTTCTGCCTGCTCCGGTACTAAAATGCGGTAGTAGCACATTTTAGTACCATACCATGCAGAGACTTTTTGGATGTTGTCAAAAGCTTCTGCCTGCTCCGGTACTAAAATGCGGTAGTACCGCATTTTAGTACCGCTCGAGGCAGAAACTTTTGTATTGGCAAAAATCTTCTGTCCGCATTTTACTACCTGGCGTGACAGAGTGTTTTTAGTCTATAGATGTTGTTTCCTCTGCTCGTCCGGTGGTACCGGTTGCCAGTTGCGGTACTACCGCTTAACGGTAGCATCAATAGTAGTACCGCTGTGGGCAGTGCTTCATTAAGTTTGAAAGAGGGTGGTCCGGTACCAGGTCCGGTAGTACCGGAGTTCTCCGGTAGTACCGCTTGAACTTCCGGTACTATCGCTTCAATACATGCTCCAACTGCCAGATTTTGTGGAGGGGTATAAATACCCCTCCACCTACCTTGGTACAAGTTGCTCAAACACGTTAAAGTCAAGACCACCATTGGAGCCACTCAATCTTCAAGATCTCCTCATTCCACCACCCAAAGTCCTTGATCTTTGGGGAATCGAAGGAGGAGGCCCCGATCTACTACTTCACCAAAAGAGATTTTCATTTCCCCCTCATTTCATTGAGGGCCCCCTTTTCTCTAGTGTTTTCTTGGAAACCCTAGTTCTTGTTTTGGTTCTTACAAGCTTGTCTTTGATTGCTTTGACAGCTTGCTTGTATTTGGGAGCCTCCGATTAACTTGTGGATATGTGCCCCAAACTTGTAATGGTGCCGGCTTCCACCTTGAAGGTTGCCGATATAGTGGAAGGTGAATCGATCCCGTTGGGGTGAGATTCATCGGAGAACAAGGGAGGCCTTTCGTGGTGTTGGTGGTTTGAAACCACCCCCTCTCCAAACGTAGACGTACTTCCCCTCAAAAGGAAGGAACTACAGGAAACAAATCCTTGTGTCTCCGCGTCCACTTTGGTTACTTCTATCCTTTACCGCACTTTACTTACTTGTTCCTACTTTGTGTAGTGGTAGCTCTTGCATATTTGTCATATAGGTAAATTCACCCTAGTTGCATTATCTAGAGAATTTACCTTATTGTCAAACCCTAATTTGAAAAAGAAGAAAATTTGAAGTAGCACCTATTCACCCCCCCCTCTAGGTGCCCATACGACCCTTTCAATTGATATAAAAGAAGGCACCATTAAATATCAATTCCCATTCAATAAAGGTATTGAACACTTCCCTATGAGGAGAGTTAAGTTACCTTTTGCTCCTCCTTTGAGAGCAAAATTTGATGTTAATGCTTCTTCATTTGAAAATACTTGATTCTTGCTTCTTGTGCCTATCTTAAAGGCGTTAAAGAAAAGTACTTCTTGGGAGATAACCCAATAGTTTTCTTGAGTATTGGAAGTTATTACTTCTGTAATAACCTCTCCTTATCCTGTTTGTTTGATTTTTGTGCCAAGAATAACCTCTAATAAGAGAGAAGTAAGATTTTGGGAAGTTGTTGTCCCGAAACAGATTTTTGTGCTTCACTGTAAAAATTCGTGAAACATCTTTGTATGTCGGATTGAGCTATAATTTTCTGAGTAAATCCCCAGGTTGGTATCTAACCTACGTTATTTCAACACTTTTTTTATTTGAGCAACATAAGGTCTTTGAAAAATCGGTTTTTACCTGCTGGTCTGTTTTGATAGATTTCTGCCATTATTTGCATTTGCCTCTTATCGATTTCTTTTGGAGTTCTATTTGGTGAATTGAGCTTTTTGAAAGAATTGCTACAGTAGCTTGTGTTTTAATGAAAGTTTTTCTGTTTTGAAACTAAACCCAAAGGTTTATTACTTTTGAATGCACTAATGTTACTAATGAAGATTGTGTGAAGTTTTGTATGAAGGAAATTTTCAAGTGCAGGGGAAGAATGATATAATGAGATGAAGAATGGACAAAAGCTCAAGCTTGGGGATGCCACCACGTGTCACCCCAAAAAATATTCAAGAGGTACAAGCGTCAAAGCTTGGGGATGCCCGAGGCATCCCCTTCTTCATCAATAAAAATCTCAAGTCTCTTTCTAGACACTGTTTTTATCGTTTCATGCACTGTTGTGTTGTTCTTGGAGCGTCTTAGTTTTCGTTTTTGGTTTTCATTTGCTTAGTTTGCTTGAATAAAGTAGTTGGACCCCCGCTTTCGCCGTGTTGTTTCAAATAAGTTGATTGGTGTTGGAAAAGAGTAGAAAGTTTCATGCTTATAGTGATACAAAAGGGAGCTTGTTTTGACTGTGACTTAGACTTTATCATGTCATGCTAGATGTTGTTTTGACCTTATGCTTAGTGATTATTGTTGTAACATGAATTGTTACAAACAATTGAGATTGCTTAGTGTGCCTTGGAAGAATCATGTGTTGTTTTAGAATAAAAAATCATAATATTGTGGTATTCTCCTTTGATGCTTTGTTTGGATTGACTTGGCACATGCTCACACCATGTTATGACTATGAACCACTCACCTTAGCCTCTATGATCATTTAGTTTTTTGACTTGTGGTACCACTTTATGCTTTGATTAATAATGTTTTGTCCCTCTGCATGATTATGGACATTATTGCTCTCTTAGTTGGTCGTGAAGGGTTTCGCGGCATAGTAAATCAAAATTTTCTATGGATGCGAACAGAGGGAAGCCAAGATCTAATCTAGGAGATGCAAACAACGAGAGAGATTGGATTAGATCTTCATACCCTTGAAGATTCGCACAGCGGAACGTTCGTTAGAACGTGGGTGATGTAGTCATACTCGCTTCTCCTCCTCGCGATCCAATCCGATCTAGCACCACAATTGGCGATGCCTCCGTGAGATGCACATGTGCGGCACCTCGACGTCTCCTCCTTCCTTGGTCCAGCAAGTATGGTGGAGAGATGGTTTGGATCTACAACGCGACGGCGCAGTGCAATTGGTGGAGAATTTCTGCAGTAGGGCTTCGCCTACAAGCAGTCGGGAGGGAGAGAGGAGGGCAGCAGGACGGCTAGGGCTTGAGGAGGAGGTGTAGAGGGGTGGTGCGCCCCCAGCCCTTTTTATATAGAGGGGTGGGCGCCAACCCTAGCCCCTCCCCCAAGCCTAGGCCGGCGGCCAAGGAGGGAAGAGTGGGGGGCAAGTTTCCCCCCTCCTTCTAGAAGCTTTCCTAGGGTTTGCCCTAGGTCTGGCCGGCTGGGCCCTATGGGGCCTTGTGCCCCTGGCCCAATGCGGCCAGGGCACTCCCTCATAGGCCCATGCCCCCTCCCGGCAGGTGGGGCCACGTTGGTCCCCCTCCGGAAGGTTCTAGAAGCTTCCGGTACAATACCGATTAACCCGAAACAATTCCGAACTCCAAAAACTGCACTGCCTTATATGAATCTTATTCTCCGGCCCATTCCGGAACCTCTCGTGATGTCCCGGATCCCATCCGAGACTCCGAACAAAAACTCATAAACCAATTATCCAATCTATCCTAGCGTCGAGACACGTTAAGTGTGTGACCCTGCGGGTTCGAGAATATGCGGACATGATCTTCTATCAATAATCAACAGCGGGGTCTGGAAACCCATATTGACTCCCACACATTCATCGATGATCATATCGGATGAACCACGATGCCAGGATTCAATCAATCCCATATATATATTCCCTTCGTCTCGCGATATTTTACTTGCCCGAGATTCGATCGTCGGTACCGTCATACCTAGTTCAATCTCGTTCACAGCAAGTACTTTACTCGTTCCGTAATCCGATATCACTTTGTGATTAACTCCTTAACCACATGCTTGCAAGCGGTGTTGATATCGATTACCGAGTGGGCCCGAAGTATATCTCTCCGACTTGGGAGGGACAAATCCCATCTCGATACATACAACCCAACAGGTACTTTCCGATCACCTGAGAGACACCTTTATGATCACCCTCTCATAGGATGACGTTTGATGACCTCAAAGCTTTCTTCCGATACCAGGGAGTTGTATTATCTCATGGTCTAAGGAATACAATATTTGACATAGGAAAAGCTTCGCAAAGATGAACACGATGACACGATCTAATTGCTTCGCTTAGTTTGGGTCTGTCCATCACATCATTCTCACAATGATATGATCTCATTATTAATCGACAACTCATGTCCATGGTTAGGAAACCTTAACCATCATTAATCAATGAGCTAGTCCATAGAGGCGTACTAGGGACACAGTGTTGTTTACAAACCACACAAGTATTAAAGTTTCCGCTTAATACAATTCTAGCATGGAATATAAACTTTATCATGAACAAGAATTATAATAATAACATCTTTATTATTGCCTCTAGGGCATAATTCCAACAGTCTCCCACTTGCACTAGAGTCAATAATCTAGTTTACATGTGGCAACAATCTCACACCCATGGCACTGAGGTGCTGATCATGTTTTACACGTGGAAGAGGTTTAGTCAATGGATCTGCGACATTCAGATCTGTATGTACTTTGCTAATCTTCAGATCCCCATCTGCTATATAATCTCAGATTATATGAAACTTGCGGTTGATATGCTTGGTCTTTGGATGATATCTTGGTTCCTTAGCGAGTGCTATGGCGCCAGTGTTGTCACACAATATCTCCAGTGGATCCAATTCACTTGGAACCACGCCAAGCTCAATGATGAAGTTTCTGATCCAAACTCCTTCACTTGACGCTTCTGCAGCAGCCATGTATTCCGCTTCTACTGTAGATCCCGGGATAACGCTTTGCTTGCAGCTTCTCCAGCTCACAGCTCCTCCATTCAAAATATACATGTATCCTGTCTGAGATTTACAATCATCCTTGTCGGTGTCAAAACTAGCGTCGACGTAACCTTTTACGACGAGCTGTTCATCACCCCCATAGACTAAGAACATTTCTTTAGTCCTATTTAGGTACTTTAGGATGTTCTTCACGGCTGTCCAGTGTTCCACTCCTGGATCACTTTGATATCTGCTCGTCAAACTAAGAGCATTGGACACATCCGGTCTAGTACACAGCATGGCATACATGATGGAACCTATGGCCGAGGCATAAGGCACTTTTCTCATAGCTTCCCTATCATTTACCGTAGCTGGACACTGAGCCTTGCTCAATATCTTACCTGACAACATAGGCACTGAACCTTTCTTTGCCTTATCCATTCTGAACCTCTTCAGAACTTTGTCTAGGTATGTACTCTGGCTTTAAGCTATCAGGCGTCTTTGTCTATCTCTATAGATCTTGATACCCAATATATAAGCAGCTTCACCTAGGTCTTTCATTGAAAAACACTTGTTCAAATAACTCTTCACATCGTTAAGCATGTTAATGTCATTTCCAATAATCAATATGTCATCCACATATAGTACCAGAAATTTCACTGAGCTCCCACTCACTTTCTTGTAGATACAAGCTTCATAGCTATTTGGAACAAATCCAAAGCTCTTGATCACTTGATCAAAACGAAGGTTCCAACTCCGAGATGCTTGCTTCAGTCCATAAATGGAACGCTGAAGTTTGCATACTTTATCAGCATCCTTAGGATCGACAAAACCTTCGGGTTGCATCATATACAACTCTTCATCAATGTTGCCATTGAGGAACGCAGTCTTGACATCCATCTGCCATATTTCATAATCATGAAACGCAGCAATTGCTAATAAAATCCGAATGGACTTAAACATCGCTACGGGAGAGAAAGTCTCATCGTAGTCAACACCTTGAACTTGTCGAAAACCTTTCGCGACAAGCCGTGCCTTATAGACGGTAACATTACCATCCGCGTCTGTTTTCTTCTTGAAGATCCATTTGCACTCAACGGTCTTTCGGTCGCTAGGAGGGTCTACCAAAGTCCATACTTGGTTTTCTCTCATGGATCCCAATTCGGATTTCATGGCTTCTAGCCATTTCTCAGAGTCTGGGCTCATCATTGCTTCCTCATAGTTCGTAGGTTCACTGTCCTCTATTAAAAAGACAGTTAAGACAGGGTTGCCGTACCACTCAGGAGGGGCACGCGACCTTGTCGACCTACGACGTTCAGTAGCAGCATCGTCCGAAGTTTCATGATCCTTGTCATTAGCTTCCTCTATTATTGGTGCAGGCGGCACTGGAATAATTTCAGGTGCTGCGCTACTCTCCAATTCAAGAGAAGGTTCAATAACCTCGTCTAGCTCTACTTTCCTCCCACTCACTTCTTTCGAGAGAAACTCCTTCTCAAGAAAGGAACTATTCTTTGCGACAAACACTTTGCCTTCGGTTCTGTGATAGAAGGTATACCCAATAGTTTCCTTAGGGTATCCTATGAAGACGCATTTCTCCGCTTTGGGTTCGAGCTTGTCCGGCATCAACTTCTTGACGTAAGCTTCACATCCCCAAACTTTAAGAAACGACAACTTAGGTTTAGCGCCAAACCACAGTTCATACAGTGTCGTCTCAACGGATTTAGATGGTGCCCTATTTAAAGTGAATGCAGCAGTTTCTAATGCATAACCCCAAAATGATAATGGCAAATCAGTAAGAGACATCATTGATCGGACCATATCTAATAGAGTTCGATTCCGGCGTTCAGACAGACCATTGCGCTGTGGTGTTCCGGGTGGCGTGAGTTGCGAAACAATTCCGCTTGCTTTAAGATACGTGAGAAAATCATAACTCAAATACTCGCCCCCACGATCGGATCGTAGAAACTTAATCTTTCTGTTACGATGGTTCTCCACTTCATTCTGAAATTCCTTGAACTTTTCAAATGTTTCAGATTTATGTTTCATTAAATAGATATACCCATATCTACTTAAGTCATCGGTAAAAGTGAGAAAATAGCGATATCCACCGCGCGTCGAAACACTCATCGGTCCGCATACATCGGTATGTATGATTTCCATCAAGTCCGTTGCTCGCTCCATCATACCGGAGAACGGGGTTTTGATCATCTTGCCCATGAGGCATGGTTCGCATGTGTCAAATGATTCAAAATCAAGAGACTCCAAAAGTCCATCAGAATGGAGTTTCTTCATGCGCTTTACACCAATATGACCTAGACGACAGTGCCACAAATAAGTAGTATTATCACTATCTACTTTGCATCTCTTAGCCTCAATGTTATGGATGTGTGTTTCATCCCTTTCGAGATTTAGAAGAAATAAACCATTCACAATAGGTGCATGACCATAAAAGATGTTACTCATATAAATAGAACAACCATTATTCTCCGATTTAAATGAATAACTGTCTTGCAATAAACAAGATCCAGACATAATGTTCATGCTCAACGCAGGCACATAATAACATTTATTAAGGTTTAAAACTAATCCCGAAGGTAAAACTAAGGAGAGCGTGCCGACGGCCATCACATCAACTCTTGATCCGTTGCCAACGCGCATCGTCACCTCATCCCTCGCAAGACGCCGTCTATTCCGTAGCTCCTGTTTCGAGTTACAAATATTAGCAACTGAACCAGTATCAAATATCCAGGCACTACAACGAGGGCTAGTAAGGAAAACATCAATAACATGTATATCAAATATACCTTTGATGGTGCCAGCCTTCTTGTCCGCTAAGTACTTCGGACAGTTGCGCTTCCAGTGACCCTTGTCCTTGCAATAGAAGCACTCAGTGTCCGGCTTAGGACCAGACTTGAGCTTCTTCTCAGCAGGGGCAACGCGCTTGCCGCCGCCTTTCTTGAAGGGCTTCTTTGCACCCTTACCTTTCTTAAAGGAGGGCTTGTTGACCATCAACACATGATTATCCTTCTTGATGTCCACCTCCGCAGCCTTCAGCTTTACGAAGAGCTCAGTGATCGTATCAGTGGAACCAATCTGATTATGAGTCACTACAAAACTTTTGTAGCTGGGAGGGAGTGATTGCAGAACCCTGTCAATCTTGAGCTCCTCTGGAATCTTGCAGTCCAGTTGCTCAAGGCGTTGAGTGTAGCCCGACATCTTAATGGCGTGCTCACTAACGGAACTCCCTTCCTCCATCTTGCAGTTAAAGAACTTCTCAGAGATCTCATATCTCTCAGAACGAGCCTGAGTCTGAAACATGGTTTTCAGCTCCTCGAGAATCTCAAAGGGCCCGGGATAGTCTTCAAAACGATTTTGAAGGTCCGATTCCATAGCAAACAACATGGTGCTCTTAATCACACCATAATCATCTTTGCGCGACTCATAGACAGCTTTCTCATCAGCCGACGCAGTTATAGCAGGGGCGTCACCTAACGCTTTCTCAAGGACATAGTCCTTTTGACCGCCAAAGAGAATGATTCTCAAATTGCGGAACCAATTGGTGAAGTTAGACCCATTGTTCTTAAGCTTTTCTTTCTCAGCAAAAACGTTGAAGTTGAAGTTGGACTTAGCCATGTGATCTACAGTATTTGCAAGTACAAATTAGACTATGTTCATGATAACTAGTTCAACTTTTAATCAAATTACTAGATGAACTCCCACTAAATTCAACATCCCTCAAGTTGTTTAGTGAACATGATCCAAATTCACCACACCTAATCCGATCTTCACGAGAAGAGATGTGGTTTAAATGGTGGACAACGAAGTGTCGATCATATCATTCATATGACTCATGCTTAACCTTTCGGTTCATGTGTTCCGAGGCCATGTCTGTACATGCTAGGCTCGTCAAGCTAGACCCAAGTATTTCCGTGTGTGCAAAATTGGCTTGCACCCATTGTATGTGAACATAGAGTCTATAGCACCCGATCATCACGTGATGCTTGGACACGACGAACTTTCGCAACGGTGCATACTTGGGGAGAACACAATTTTATCTTGATCTTTAAGTGAGGAATCATCTTATAATGCTACCTTCGCGATCTAAGCATAATAACATACATAAAAGGATAAACATCACATGCATATAACTTTATGTGACATGGTATAGCCAATCTTCGCGCAATGATCTCCATCTTGTGCGTGTCGGCATGATCTCCATCACTCCACCATGATTGCCTCCACCACGAATAGCAACTACAACTATTGCTAACTACTTAGCGATAAAATAAAGCTATTACATGGCGTATAAGAAGTTGACTCGCAGGTCATACACAATTATAAAGACAACCATATGGGTCTTGCCGGTTGTGTACTCATCGACATGCAAGTCGTGAAACATTACAAAACATGATCATAGCATACATTATACACATCACATCTTGGGCCATACCATATCACAGAAAACACTCCCTACAAAAACAAGTTAGACGCCTCTACTTTGTTGTTGCATGTTTTACTGGCTTATGGGAGTAGCAAGCTAAGAACGATTCTTACCTACGGAAAGCCACAACGGTGATATTATGGTTGCCAAACTCCGGTGTTAAACCCATGACAACTATAGTGAGAGAAACAGGCATCCACCAGCCGCATGTGTGGAACAAGCCACACGTCAAGTGCGGAGCCGGTCTCGCGAACGATGTCGCGTAAGGTTGGCCTGGACCGCTTCAATCTCACTATCCCGCGTCATAAGAAGAACACAAACAAGAGGTTTGCAACAGAAAACATCAACACCCGCAACAACCATGTTGCGTTCTACTCGTGAAACACATCTACGCATAGATCTAGCTCTGATACCACTGAAGGGTTTCGCGGCATAGTAAATCAAAATTTTCTACGGATGCGAACAGAGGGAAGCCAAGATCTAATCTAGGATATGCAAACAACGAGAGAGATTGGATTAGATCTTCATACCCTTGAAGATTCGCACAGCGGAACGTTCGTCGAAACGTGGGTGATGTAGTCGTACTCGCTTCTCCTCCTCGCGATCCGATCCGATCTAGCACCACAAGTGGCGATGCCTCCGTGAGATGCACACGTGCGGCACCTCGACGTCTCCTCCTTCCTTGGTCCAGCAAGTATGGTGGAGAGATGGGTTGGATCTACAACGCGACGGCGCGGTGCAATTGGTGGAGAATTTCTGCAGCAGGGCTTCGCCTACAAGCAGTCGGGAGGGAGAGAGGAGGGCAGCAGGACGGCTAGGGATTGAGAAGGAGGTGTAGAGGGGTGGTGCACCCCCAGACCTCTTTATATAGAGGGGTGGGCGCCAACCCTAGCCCCTCCCCCAAGCCTAGGCCGGCGGCCAAGGAGGGAAGAGTGGGGGGCAAGTTTCCCCCTCCTTCTAGAAGCTTTCCTAGGGTTTGCCCTAGGTCTGTCCGGCTGGGCCCTATGGGGCCTTGTTCCCCTGGCCCAATGCGGCCAGGGCACTCCCTCATAGGCCCATGCCCCCTCCCGGCAGGTGGGGCCACGTTGGTCCCCCTCCGGAAGGTTCTAGAAGCTTCCGGTACAATACCGATTAACCCGGAACAATTCCGAACTCCAAAAACTGCACTGCCTTATATGAATCTTATTCTCCGGACCATTCCGGAACCTCTCGTGATGTCCCGGATCCCATCCGAGACTCCGAACAAAAACTCATAAACCAATTATCCAATCTATCCTAGCGTCGAGACACGTTAAGTGTGTGACCCTGCGGGTTCGAGAATATGCGGACATGATATTCTATCAATAATCAACAGCGGGGTCTGGAAACCCATATTGACTCCCACACATTCATCGATGATCATATCGGATGAACCACGATGCCAGGATTCAATCAATCCCATATATATATTCCCTTCGTCTCGCGATATTTTACTTGCCCGAGATTCGATCGTCGGTACCGTCATACCTAGTTCAATCTCGTTCACAGCAAGTACTTTACTCGTTCCGTAATCCGATATCACTTTGTGATTAACTCCTTAACCACATGCTTGCAAGCGGTGTTGATATCGATTACCGAGTGGGCCCGAAGTATATCTCTCCGACTTGGGAGGGACAAATCCCATCTCGATACATACAACCCAACATGTACTTTCGGATCACCTGAGAGACACCTTTATGATCACCCTCTCATAGGATGATGTTTGATGACCTCAAAGCTTTCTTCCGATACCAGGGAGTTGTATTATCTCATGGTCTAAGGAATACAATATTTGACATAGGAAAAGCTTCGCAAAGATGAACACGATGACACGATCTAATTGCTTCGCTTAGTTTGGGTCTGTCCATCACATCATTCTCCCAATGATATGATCTCATTATTAATCGACAACTCATGTCCATGGTTAGGAAACCTTAACCATCATTAATCAATGAGCTAGTCCATAGAGGCGTACTAGGGACACGGTGTTGTTTACAAACCACACAAGTATTAAAGTTTCCGCTTAATACAATTCTAGCATGGAATATAAACTTTATCATGAACAAGAATTATAATAATAACATCTTTATTATTGCCTCTAGGGCATAATTCCAATAGGTCGCCCCTAGTATTTTGCTAGCCTCCACTTGTATTGAGTAAGCTCTACTCATGCATCCAACTCCCAAGAAACCAAGTTATTCCAAAGCGTCCACTATAAATTCTTATGCATGGTGTGTTACATCATTCCAAGTACATTCTTGTTTTATCTATCTTCCAAATTAAACTTGTTATGTGAAAATTAGTGACTAAAGCTCTCACAAACTTGATGGCACACTATTTTTCTTGCCCCTAATAAATTTGAACCATTGTATCATCTATGTTGTATATGCTTGCACTTATAAGTTGGGAATTAGCAGAACCGTGCTATCACGGGGAACGCTTTTAACACCTGTAAATATCTACCGAGTTGATATCATGCTCTTTTGATTATGGATGTCGGCGGTGTGAAATAAAAGGGCAGCTTGTAAGTCCATGGAGTTATGTATATGTGTTAGAGAAACGCCTGGGCCGCTAGCCCAAGCCATGCCTAATCATGGTGGAAACTTGCAGCATCACCATAGTGAGCAATCTATGAAGCATTCTTCTTATAAAAAATAGAGATAGAAAAAAGAGAATAGAAAAGGAAAAAAAGAGGAAAGAACAGAAAAAGGACCATTTCCCAAGGTAAATAAGAAGATTGCTGAGATGCTCATTGTCTGTTGCCTTGTCATTTTGATGTGGGATAGCTCCTATGTCATGGGGCAAGGGGTACCCCGTTGGCGGTTCTCTATGATACACATATACTTACAATGACAAAAACTTGCCGGTAACTAAAGTTGAGTAGCATGAGTAACGACCCTCGTACTCAAGGGACATGAGATTGCCAACTTATACTTTGTCAAGCATATACTTCATACTTTGTTCACTTTAACCTTAATCACTTAAAGATGCTTATGATAGGGGCAATGAGAGCTGGAAGCTAACAAGTACCATAATTTTTGGAAGCTCTTTATGAAACTTGAAATCCCTGCTTCCCTTTGAAGGGAATTTCTTTCCACTTTTATATTGAGTCTCCACCTTCTATCTTTATGCACCAACTAGGAGAGCATAGTTGTCATTCTTAGTTCTATGTGCATTGTCCCAAAACTTATTGATTGATTCATAATGTTGATATTGCTTGTTCTTGAACTATTTGTATCTAGTCACCCTTATGAACTTTGAAGGTGTCCTATGCATTTATGTTTTGCTATTCCATGAGGGACAAGCTGAATACCACTATGCTATGTTTTCTATATGTGAAACAAACAAACGTCTTTCAATGCATTGTTATTCATGATCTTTGTTTGTATCCTTTCATCTTGCAGCATAATTACTATGTCCTATTGTTAGAACTTCATCCTTCATGCTCATGTTTAGAGTACTTTGATCCCAGCTTTCAATTCTTGCAAATATTTTGATCAAGATTATGATGGTGCATGTCACCTCAAAAATTATTCTTTTTATCACTTACCTACTCAAGGACGAGCAGGAGTTAAGTTTGGGGATTCTTGATATGTCGTAAACGTATCTATAATTTTTGATGTTCCATGCTTGTTTAGTATCCACTTTGCTATGCTTTGTCTACACTTTGAGGTATTTTTATACATTTTCTAGGACTAACCTATTAACAAGACGCCGCACTACCGGTTGCCTGGTTTCTGCTATTTTTGGTTTCAGAAAATCTAGTAAGGAAATATTCTCGAAATTGGACGCGACAAAAGCCAAAGTCAATATTTCACCGAGGAGAACGCGGAGTCCAGAGGAGAGACGGAGGGGCGCCACATGATGGCCACACCCCCCAGGCACGGGCCCACCCTAAGTCGCGCCAGGGCAGGGTGTGGGCCCCCTGGCCGCCCTCCTGCCTCGCCTCTTCGCCTATAAAAGCCCCCCGATGCTAAAACCCTAAGTACCCGATCAGATCTCCACGAAAAAGTCTATAGCCGCCGCCACCATCGTCCCTAGATCGGGGGGATTTGAAGCTCTTCCCGGCACCCTGCCGGAGGGGAGAGATCATCCCGGAGGCCTTCTTCATCACCATGCCAGCCTCTGGTATGATGCGTGAGTAGTTCACCCTTGTACTATGGGTCCATACAGTAGCTAGATGGTTGATTCTCCTCCTTTGTGCTATCATTTTTAGATCTTGTGAGCTCCATTCATGATCAAGATCATCTATTTGTAATCATACATGTTGTTTTTGCAGGGATCCGATGGATATTGAGATTACTATGTCAGATTGATTATTAATTCTATCATGTCTTATTGATTATTAATTCTATCATGTCTATGTTGTTTGTGATCTTGCATGCTCTCCGTTGCTAGTAGCTATCTTGGCCAAGTATATGCTAGTGACTCCAAGAGGGAGTATTTATGCTCGATAGTGGGTTCGTGCCTCTATTAAATCTGGGTAAGTGACAGGAATCTCTAAGGTTATAGATGTGTTGTTGCTATTAGGGAGAAAACAACGATCTTTTGTTCACGGAACAATTGTATTGTTTACTTTACACACATTGCTTAACGCAGTTATCCGTTGCTTGCAACTTAATACTGGAGGGGGTTCGGATGATAACCTGAAGGTGGATTACTAGTCATAGATGCAGTTAGATGGCAGTCTATGTATATTGTTGTAATGCCCAATCAAATCTCATAGGAATCATGATGTCTAGTATTTGCATTGTTATGCCTTGCTCAGTCCTGTCAATTGCCCACTGTAATTTGTTCACCCAGCATGTTTTGTTATCTTTTTTAAGGAGAACACCTCTAGTGAACTGTGGACCCCGGTCCAATCTTTACCATTGTTACATCATCTACTATTACCGTTTACTCTCTACAAGCAACCATTACCTTCCACACTATACGTTTAATCCTTTATTTTCAGCAAACCACTGAGATTGACAACCTCACTATAAGTTGGGGAAAAGTCTTGAGTTTGTGTTGTGCACGATTCCAAGTTGCTAGCAACGCCTTTGAGTTGTTTCCTTCCTCCTACTGGTTCGATAACCTTAGTTTCATAACTGAGGGAAAACTTACTGCTGTGCTCATCACACCTTCCCCTTGGGGTCTCCCAACGAAGCTCTACAGTGATCTGAGCTCATCACCCACAAAAAGGTTCTTTCTCAACAATGGTTATATAGGATAAATCAAAAGAGAAATCATAATCCTTATCTTTAATGTGTATAGGTGATGTGGCATACTTAGCATCAAGAAATAGTTTAGGTCTAATAGTACGTCTCTCAAGAAGACTTTTAATAGCACTTGCACCATGTGTGTTTCGAAATTATTCAATAAATTCATCATTCAATTCAATATAACCATCATTAATATCATAGCTAGGTCTCTCTCTAGAATCAGGTGAGCTAACAGGTGTAGTATTATCTTCATTAGGAGTTCAAGTATTTCCAAGTATAGTTCTAGCAATTGTAGCATCTAGGAAAGGACCTAATGAACCACTCTCATCAAGCATGGTAGACGTAACATCATCAGTATCAGAAGCAATTTCAGATTCAGCAGAAGTAGCAGTATGTGTAACATGTGTATGTGGTGGTGGTGTAAGGAGCTTACTCATAACAGATAGTGTATCAAGAGCAACAGAGGTGTTTAGAACTGTACCTCTTCTTGTAGTGGATGGTAATATAGGAAATTTTCCATCATGAGTTTTACCCATGATGAATGTATAGCAGTGAACAATAATACTTCCAAGTAAACTTTATAAATAAATCCATGCTCCCTGTCAATGACGCCAGAAAATAGTCTTGATAACCCACAAGTATAGGGGATCGCAACAGTCTTCGAGGGAAGTAAAGCCCAAATTTATTGATTCGACACAAGGGGAGCCAAAGAATATTTATAAGCCTTAACAACTGAGTTTTCAATTCATCTGCACCCGGAAAGAGTCTTTCTCGCAGTAGTTTATCAGTAGCAACAGTTTTGTAGAAGAAATAGCAAAGTAACAGCAGCAGTAAAATAAAGATAGTAGTAACAATTATAGTAAACAGCAGGATTTGAAGTGCGGTAGACATAGGGATGGATGGACGGGCGTTGCATCGATAAGACAAATCATGTAATAATCAAGACAAGGGCATTTGTAGATAAATAAGATAAAGCATCCAAGTACTAAGTAATCATAGGCATGTGTTCCATATATAGTCATACGTGCTCGCAATGAGAACTTGCACAACATCTTTTGTCCCGCCAGCCCGTTGTAGCGGGGCCTCAAGAGAATCTACTGGCAATTAAGGTGTTCCTTTTAATAGAGCACCGGAGCAAAGCATTAACACTCCCTGAACACACGTGATCCTCACATCACAGCCTTCCCCTCCGGTTATCCCGATTTTTGTCACTTCGGGGCCTCGGGTTCCGGACAATAATATGTGTATACAACTTGCACGTAATATCACAAACAATAATATCATCATGAATCAATAACATGTTTAGGTCTGAGATCATGGCACTCGGGCCCTAGTGACAAGCATTAAGTATAACAAGTTGCAACAATGTCAAAAAACACTAATAATAGATAGTAGGCAATATGCCCTAACAATCTTATGCAATTACATGAGAGATCTTATCCAATCCCTACCATCCCCATAGCCTACAACGGGGGATTACTCACTCATGGACGGGGGAAACATGGATGGTTGATGGAGAGGCGTTGGTGATGATGATGGCGATGATATCCTCCAATTCCCTGTCCCGGCAGGGTGCCAAAACGGAGTTTCTGGTTCCGAATCGCGGTTTCTGGTGGTGGCGGCGCAGCAGAACTCTATCTGGAAAAACGTCGAACTCCCCTTTGTTTTCAGGTCAGAGGGCTTATGTAGGCGGACGGAGAGGTCGAGGGGGTGCCCGAGGTGGTGTGTGCCCCTCGTGGCCCTTCTCCGTCTTGTCTTCTGGCTCCGTGAGTCTTCTGGTAAAATAGGAGTTTTGCGATATTTTCCGGGATTTTTCCTGAAAGTTGATTTCCTGCACAAAAACGAGACACCAAAGCAATTCTGCTAAAAACAGCGTCAGTCTGTGTTAGTTGTATCCAAATCACACAAATTAGAGGAGAAACAATAGCAAAAAAATTCGAAAAAGTAGATACGTTTTGGACGTATCAAATATCTTTATTTCAAAACTAGCTATAAACAATATGTGCACTTGTAGTCATCAAATAGTAGGCTCGCTACATTTGTTTCCCAACCCACCTCATAATACATAGAGTAAATCGCACCAGCGGTCCTAATTCTTTTCGCGTGTCTTCAGTTTGGTCCTAATTCTTTCAAAATGCATATCTAGTTCCTAAATCTTTTGTAAGTGATTCATGTGAGGTCCTAAATTGGGTTGACCCACGTTGACTGATGCCACGTCAAAAGTAAGGCCCATGTGGCATACCCAGTCATCCTGTATATTTGAGAATAGACCCTTCAGGTTGTATTTCTTCATCTCCAAATCCCCTGCCTTTGCATGGTAGACCGACGGTGGAGGTGCAGCTCCGGTGAAGATCGGCACCATCCTGCTCCTCATCGACGATGAATTGGAGCCGCGCTTTGTTCAGGATCTCGGTTGTAGGAGAGGCGCAAGGCTATGGGTGTTGAAGAACGTCAACCCGTCGGCTATGCTCATGTTTGAGCACTTGCCCCGGCCATCAATAATAGTCCACGACCGACCTCGTCAGCACCGCACATGAATCAAGACTCCAGAGCATGACGGTGGCCTGGTAGACGCTGGTGCAATGAGCCACCACCTCTCGAGGTGTATAGTACCACGAAGAGACATGGACACGGACCTGGACCCGGAGAGCGCGCCCCCTCCGCCCTCATAGGAACTCACCGCCGTGTGGCGTAAGCAGAGCCAAGACATGAGTGTGGTGTAAGCAGAGTCGTGACGTGCACCTCGCTGCCGCACGCGCAGCAGAGAACGCCAGGTCTGACTCAATGACGCAACCTGCCTGGCTGCTGACGTGGAAGCGGCGTGTGGCCCGCCAGCAACACGCGCATAGGAGTGGCGTGTATTCTGACAAGGCAGGATCGCGACGCACATTTGCTGGGATCTTGTGTTGCTTGTGTGGGCGCGATGGATGAGACGGGTACATGAGTGGGCAAGTGGGGAAACTCATGGGCTCCATCCTCACGGCAATCGCCTCACCGGAGTTGCACCCTCCACCGTCGGTCTACCGTGCAAAGACAGGGGATTTGGAGATGAAGAAATACAATCGAAAGGGTCTATTCGCAAATATACAGGGTGGCTGGTATGCCACGTGGGCCTTACTTTTGACGTGACACCGGTCGACGTGGGTCAAACCTATTTAGGACCTCGCGTCAATCACTTACGAAAGATTTAAGACCTAGATATGCATTTTGGAAGAACTAGGACCAAACTGAAGGCACACAAAAAGAATTAGAACCGCTGGTGCGGTTTACTCTAATACATATTTCCTCACATAGACAAGCTCACACTTGTGACCTAAAGAAAGGAGCAAGTCCATGGAAAGGAATAGGTTTGGTCATGACCTAACTTCTGACTAGACATATTCTAGAAGATTTATCGAAAACACAATTAAAAAGTAGAAAGTGTACCTTACCCGCTTCACAAAAAAATGTGTGTAATAACCAAGCTAGTCAAATTGTATTTTACAACAAGTGCAATAATCTTGGAATCCAGCGGATGCACAAGATCATATTGTTTAGGGACATAGAGAACCACAAGTGGATTATGGGTATGTCCGTAAGCATAGCTCCTATTGGTTTTACCCGATTAGAGCACCACAAGCATATAAGGTTAAGTGCTACAAGAAAACTAGCCACATTAGTTAACCGTGGAACACAAGTTAAGCATATGCAAAATTGGTAGGTGCATACTCTGTGACCATCCTTGTAGGAGGTTTGGTATGTGTCGGGTTTTTATAGTGTGGCTATATGCCTTCTCGTAGAGTAAAATATGTAAAACTTGTACTACCTCGGCTAAGGGGGGAAAGTTGGGCAATCTTTTCTCATTACCCAGCCCTTCT
This sequence comes from Avena sativa, assembly GCA_916181665.1. Lineage (NCBI taxonomy): Eukaryota > Viridiplantae > Streptophyta > Magnoliopsida > Poales > Poaceae > Avena > Avena sativa. Next base: position 297,713,949 of record OV702296.1, read on the forward strand.
CAGTTGGTCAGCCTTCTTTCATTAACTTCTTCGTCTATTTCTTTGAAGAATAGCACTAGGAATAGATATATTGTAACTTCATCCATTTCAGGGAAAGGGGCATACTATTTATAAGGATTCTGAAAGAATGAACCGCTGAATTATATCATACAAAATGTCATTGCACACTTGGAAACCTTATTCTAGTTGTCGGGATTTTCACATACCTAGAAGCCTTCTTCTAATTGCCATGACCCAGCGTAATGCCGAGGCAAAATGTGAATATAGACCAGATAAGAATGGAACTCTTTAGGCGGAGTGGCTTTTAAGTTCCATGTCTTCTTCTAAACTTGAAAATATAGTTTTTTTAAGAAACATAGTTGTAACCTTAGAAGGACAATTGACATTCAAGTTTAATAGTTCCTCCTCCTCGATCTTCCGTCAGGCGAGTGGGCACGATCGCCGAGGAAACTGACCCTGCTCCTTGGTCACTCCCGTGCGACCCGGGGGCGGAACCCTAATCCCCCCCCTTCTCCCTCCTCCCTTCTCCCTCCCCCCTCCCTTCCCGGCCACCGCCGGCGGCGGCTGGATCTCCTCTCCCCGGCGCGCGGAGGCCCGTGCGGGGCGGCGTCCTTCCTGGCGGCGGTGCTCATCGGCAGGGACGGTTGGGATCTGACGCAGCGGTGGCCGGTGGACTGCGTCGGGGTCGTCCCTTGCACATGGAGGCGGCGACGGTATCTGGTGCTTGCGGCGGCGGCAGATCTCAGCGGCGGCGGTGCAGGCCGTGGTGGCTGGGCGGCTGGTTTCGCCGAAGTGGAGGGGACGGCCTTGCTGGGGCAGCCTCTCCTCTCGCCTGTGGGGACGGTCTGGTCGGTGCTAGCTCCGGGCGAGCTCGGCCAGGGCTTCGGGGGCGGCCATGGGGGTCTGCCGGGCGGCGATGGCGGGTCTGGTTTCTCTCGGGGTGCAGGCGCCCGCTGGTGTTGAAGGCGCGGCTGCAGCAGCGTTGCGGCGGAGCTGATAGGGCCGATCGGGCCTCGATATGGGCCTGGACGGCGGGCCGAGCCTGATCCGGGTTGGATCCAGCCCTAATTGGATCTGCTGCGGCGTTCGGACGACACTCACCGCTGGTGATGGAGGGAAGTTCCCCTCCCCCACGCCGTCAGGCACCTCGGGGCCTGCTAGTCCGTGACACCTAACCGTCCCCCTCTTCGGCGATGCGATGTGCCGTTGTTCGGAGCGATGGCTAGAGCTCGAGGATGCCGGGGTGGCGGCCCCGGAAGGTGGACTCGCGGCGGGCTCTTCGGCGAGCGCCGTGGCAGTGGTGGTGGCTTCTCCCCTCGGTCATGTGGATGGCGAGGAGAGGGCATCAGGCGGCTTTGGTGTTTGCGGCGTTTCGGCTTCGACAGCCCCCAGATCATGTGCCGGAGGCCTAACTTGGGGACAACGGGCGTGGCGGAAGGCGGGGAGCGATTCAAAGGTTTTTCCAGGCGAAAGCCCTATGCTTCGGCACCATCGGCAGCGATGCCTGCGGGTACCGTTACCCTCCTGGGGGCGCCGATGCGGCTACCTCCCTCGCGACAGGGCTCCGGGTAAAAACCCTTGACCGTTGGTCTCGGCGGCGGCGGCGCGGTGTGTCGTTACCCAGTTGGGGGCGTCGTCATGGAGCCCTGGCTCATCTCGGTCTTGGCTCATTGTCTCCAGTGGCAAGTTTAGGTTCTTCACGGTTGTCTTGCTTATTTTGATCTGCTTTGTAAAAGGGATCTTCCCTCCAACTTGTATCTGTTTGGCCGGTGTGGCTTTATTTTATAAAGCGGGGCGAAAGCCTATTTCGAGAGATAGTTCCTCCTCCTCGAAACAGCCTTCTGGTCAGCTTTATAAATAAAGCAACAATCATACAAGATCCATTACACACGGATGACAAACTGCCGAAAAACGACGAAAACCAAGAGCTGAGGCCAATTGACATTCAAGTTTAATAGTTCCAGTTGCTCACGAAGATTGAAGTCCAGATATTTACGAAGAATGGCAGATAGATAGATGGTATTCCCGTCCATGCGGCACATTATAGCCATGGCCATCTGAATAGCACTGGCCATCTAAGAGCAAGTCCAGCAGTTTTCCTAAAATTTCTCCTCTATATCTTAAAATCTTGGACTCTCCTAAAAATTGTCGGACTCCAGCAGTTTCCCTAAATGATCTCCCCTATTTATATTTTAAGAATTTTCTATAACTATTATTTGAAAACGAACGGCTACGATGCTTGCGAAGAAGTTTTTCCACGCTCGGGAGATGGATAGGGGAGCCCTCCAGTTCCCTTATAAATGAGGGAGTTGGGGAGAAAAATAGGGGAATCAAAAGAATAGGGAAACGGCCGGGAACTGTTGGAAGATTTTTTTTCTGTTCTTTTCCCTAAAAACGCTATAGGAGAGATGATAAGGAAACTGCTGGACTTGCCCTAATGAATCAGTCGTCCTCCTCACTGTATACCTAGAATCCAAGGGATTCCGTCAGGATACATTTGGCAAACATAGTATCCCTACAAAACAAAATCGCGATATCATTATGAGATTTGAACAGTTGCTCCTGCCCATTTGTTAGAAGCAGAACGGACCCAAGAGATTCTCAGACACGCGGTCACCGAATAATTGAAGAAAGCCTAGCTCAGAGGGACATAGATGCTCTGCAGATTGACAATTGGTTTGTACCACCGGTCTGCCAACTTGTCTGAACCGTGCATGACCAACACGTGATATCTGTCTGTACATCAGTTTCAGGCTGATCAGTGAGCCAGAACTAGTAGTAACTACTAGCAATTGTCAAACAAACAAGAAATCTAGGAGCACTTCCTTCATTCCTAAATATAAGATGGTCTGTTGGTCGATTTTATCATATCAAAACAGCATTGCAATACTACGTGCAAGACTGTTAGAGCATCACTAACAGAACCCCTACTCGCACATACCCGTATTTTTCTGGCGAGAGTAGGGGTTCTAGGCCTAACGCGCGAGCTAACAGAGCCTCTACTTGGACTGGCCTGTAAAATATTTTAACGGACCCCCATGAAATGGCCTCGTCGACCTTTACAAGTAGAGGCTGAACGAGCGTTCACAGGTCGGAACGCGTACTCGCTCCGCCTCGCAACCCTACCACGTCGCCGCCGCGCAAACCCTACCCTACTCCGGCGAGAGATTTCACGGTTGTGCGTCGCAGATCCACACCTCCACTAACGGCATGGCCACCCTCCATGGTGGATGCGGCCAGGAAGGCGGACGTAGCGAAGGAGGAAGCGGTGGAGGAGGCGGTGATCGAAGGCCACCATCATCGTCTCCGCACCCTTGCGCCGACGAGCTGCGAAAGAAGCTCGCTCGCTCCGTCGGGGCGAAGCGCCGCGCCGCGAGGCGCTGGACCAACTGGGGGCTACGCTCGCCTCCCTTGCTGGCAGCATACACCGACTAGACACCGGCGTCAGGGCCTCGTCAAGGTATGGTTCCTCCCTCCTCTGTGAGCGAGCGCCGCGGCAACAAAGAGGAGCAGGCGCAACTGCAGGCGGCGCTCGCGGCCTCCAAGGCCGCGTACGACGAGCTGGTCCACTACGAGCAGGAGGAGCTGCAGGCGACGCTCGCGGCCTCCAAGGCCGCATACGACGAGCTGGTCCGCGGCGAGCAGGAGGAGCTGCAGGCGGCGCTCGCGGCCGTGCACGTCGCGGGCGCGCAGGAGGAGCTGCAAGCGGCCATCGCGGCCGTGCGCGACGAGCAGATGGTGGCCTCCTCCTCCGGTGTCGTCGGCGACGAGGAGATGGTGAACGTCATCGTCATCGACTAGCCGGAGCTCCAGCGCACCTCCGGCGCCCCCGCGAGCTCGATTTTGCCCAATCGAGGACGAGTCGGTGTCCTCCGGCGAGCTCGCCGCGTAGTTTTAGGTTAATCTAGGTTAGTTTCGCTGTAAAATAGGATGTATGATCGATGAACTAATTTATCCGTATGTTTAATTTCATGGGAAATTCCAAATTTGAAATTATAAGGGTTCGATTAGGGTTCTGATTTGCGTCTCGCTGAAAAAAACTGTGAATCACAAGTACATACGCATGTACTTGCGATTTACTGTTCACGCGAGTAGGGATTCTATTAGTGACTCTCTTAATAGTGAAATGGTGCATCGTACATCGCACACATGACGATGCATGCCTCGGCTGTTGCCGTGCACATTCGGTGGAAGAGCACGTCTCGGCTTGGTGGTTTGGGTACAGAGAACGTACGCTGAGTAATGCAATTAGCAACGGCGGCAGCTCAGTGTTGGCTGGGGTCCCTGACAAGTCGAGTGCAGTGGATCAAGGCGGCGTAGGCGGACGTAACGTAAGGTGAAGAAAATGAAAAACGAATTTGCAACGGCAGGGGATTGGGAGGAGAATATTTCTGGCGTAGCTCTAGAAAAGACGAGAAAAACTAAGCCACCTTGCTTTTTCGAGACAACCAAACTAAGCTGTTGTTTGCAGAAAATGAAAATGAAAATGAAAATGAAAATGGGAGCCTTGTTTGCCTTGTATTATGATATTGTTGGGTTTATTTGGTCAATTTTTCTCCCGCTGGAGTATATGATTCATGCGAACTTTAGAACCTTTGAGGCTGTGAGACTAATCTAACTTGTGTAAATCATATAAGTCTTGCTCGACGTAAATTGAGCGTCAGCCAAACAAGATCAGAAAGCTGAGAGCATTGGCAAAAAAGTACTAAGTGAATAAGCCTTTTGCCTTCGGCTGAAACTCTTCAGCGTACGTTTTGCTTTTGTATAAATTAAAGATCATTCTTACCTTTGCTCGCACGTACGTAAGCCCACTATGGAAAAAACAAATCCTCAAATCATCATCATCGCCCGAGGAACCAGAAGAATCTGCGTTACGATTAGTCTATAGTTCCCCGCCGATTACTTTCGGGTTTCTGAAGTCGGAATGATTCGGCAACGATTATGTTTTCGGCCGGGGAGGAATGTCATGGCAGCTCATGATTACAGCACTAGTGCATGCACGTGTAATCCCAGACAAAGAAAAAAGGCTAATCCAGTATTATTGTAAACAGGCTATAGAAGTGAACCAACACAATTATGCCAATCAAGTGAGCAACTGAGAGGTTAGTTTGCCCAGTTTTTCTTTTTGAACTTAGCTTCCTATCTAATCCCTCCATTTCAAAATATAAGATGTTTTAGCTTTGTGAAACAAATGTATCTAGACTACTTTTAGTATATAGATTCACTCATGTTTGAAGTGAATCTACACACTAAAATAAATCTAGATACATTATCTTCACAAACCTAAAACATCTTATATTTTGAAATGGAGGGAGTAGTGCGTAGTACCAACTGATTTTCTCATGTTTAGTAGTACTCCAGAATTTCCGGGTATTACTTCAGAATTAGAACTATAATAATTATGTCACTGAACACAATGATTATACTATACTACCTCTAGCAACGAAAGCCAGGCATGTAGTCAGCTGCGCCGTCAAGCCACTGACCGGAACAAGGAAGAAGACAGACCAAGCTAATCCAGGAATTCTTAGCTGGGAGCATCCGAGTAATCATGAGTTGTGCATCTGCGGAACCTCATCACTGAGTTCATTTCTATGACTTCATATCAGTCATCTTCACACTCTGCTCATGAAAGCAAAATTGGCAATTCAATTTGAGCTATCATCAAAAAGATACAACAGCCAAAGATATATCTGATCAAATCAGCAAATACACAAACACTTTTTTTTTTGTCCTGGTGAACTTCACAAGTATAGGTCAACTCAATCATGCTAGCTCCTTTGACAGACTCGTAAAAAGCAAAAGTGCAAACTGATGACTCCTTTGATGATATGAGTTCAGGGAAACACATAATTTCCCCTATTTCGGTAGACCATGCTAGTAGTACATGCAGACAGATTGATAGATGTGTCCCTATCGAAGGAAATTGGAATTTTGGGAAGATCAACTAGAGTTCAAGACCTCTGGTTGGTGGCATGGTGTGTAGAGACATTTAGCTTACTATATGATCAGGCAATTTGCTGCTTATTATAGTTGTAGAGGACCAGCAAGATCAACCGCCATTCTTTTGTCAACAATGTAACATGACATGTTTATAAATAGTTATCTGAAATATTGTTCAGTTTATGTTTATAAATAGTTGTCTCCTGCCTCCAAAACCAACACTACACTTACCTAAGACAACAACCAACACATCGGTGAAAATTAGCTAGTGAAATAATAAGAATAAAGATATGGATCTGCGACCACTGGGAATTGATAGTTGGTACCACAATATGAAAAGATACTAAAAAACTGGGGAAAAGGAAACCATTCATCACTACAAAAGCTGTATGTGTAGTACTACACATCTGCAAAAGCCAGTTCTCATGGAAATGGAAGAATCAATTCACCAGAATCTTGCGCCAACAAAATTACCTAAAGAAATACAGGTCACACAAACAGAGACCATGCCATTGCTTTCAAAAAGGAAAGGAAATTATAAGAAATTCTACATGGATTCAACAAAGTACGGCTTAGTTCAAACTAACAAACATAGAGCTTTTAGAAAGACAAGTTTCCCTGAAAATATGCATATATACTGGGATCATGCTTCTCTGAAACAAATTTAGTAGTACTATTTCTTGAAGCATTGCACTAAATTCATTATGGGATCTGACAATAACAATGGATCTACTAGTGATATTCTGCTATCGTTGAGCTAACCATGTTGGCCCCCTAAAATAAGAGCCAGCATGTCATACTTACAAACTGCACCCATCTTTGGTACTGTAACAAGAATGCAGACAAGCACCACCACAGCATATCACCAACCAGCAGGGCATACAGCAAGAAGCACAATGTAATTTGCTATCCAATGAATTCACTGAAAATATAATACAGTTTACCACTATAAATAACCTATTTATGAATAAGATGCAAACAATAAGCTAAGGACACACAGGTGGGATAGACCTTGCACAGAATGTAGAGTGACTAATGTTGATTGAATAAATTCTACTGCTTGTTCTCAAGTCAGGAAAAAGGACATCATAAGGGACAATTTATCTAATACTCCAACAAACAAGACACTTGGTCAAACCCACACAACCGAAATGCTTCTACACCTTCTTTTCCTCTTTTGCAAGTATGATTAGAGAAAAGAAATCCAAATATGGCTTAAATCAGGTGGCAATAAATATCTCACATGGTCATTGTGGTCATTAGACTTAAGTACAAAAATCTTCATCTGAATGAAACCATTAATACCAACATTCATACTTATCCTGAACACCAAGTGCAACTATTCCACCCAGGGACAACAATATTGCCCAATATATCTGGTATAGTTTACAACAGGATCACATGATAACCAAACAAAAAGACCAAATTTTTTTCTAGAGTCCAGACATAAGGTCAATGTTTCTGATATTGCAGCACCTTCTGACAAGTGACACCTAAATCATTTTGTGTAATAATGTTCACGACTCATGCTCAATATGCCAGGTTGAATTCATATATTACGGTGAAGGGATAGTTCAAATTGTATGGAGCTGGTTAAGAAAAAAGGATCAGAAGAGAAGAGGTCTGTACGGAAACTTGCAACAGTTTCTAGTGGAGAAAGTTGAAAAGGTTAAAGCTACATGAACTAAGTCTCATTTATTCACCTGGTGTCAATTCTACTGATAGCAGGAAACTATATAAACAATAATGCTAGAATCATAAGATATTATTACGATGATGGAATGATCGAATTATTAAACTAAACAGCAAGTCAGACCCACACAACCGAAATGCTTCTATACCTTGTCCTCTTTTGCAAGTATCATCAGAAAAAAGAAATCCAATATGGCTTAAATCAGGTGGCAAGTCATTGTGGTCATTAGACTTAAATACAAAAAATGAAAATCTTCATCTGAATGAAACCAGTAATACCAACGTTCATACTTATCCTGAACACCAAGTGCAACTACTCCACCCAGGGACAACAATATTGCCTAATATATCTGCTAAAGTTTACAGCAGGATCACATGACAAGCAAACAAAAAGCCCAAACTTTTCTAGAGTCCGGACATAAGGTTGATGTTTCTGACATTGCAGCACCTTCTGACAAGTGGCACCTAAATAATTTTGTGTAATAAGTTCACAACTCATGCTCCATATGCCAGGTTGAATTCAGATATTACGGTGAAGGGATAGTTCAAATTGCATGGAGGTGAGTTAAGAAAAAAGAATCAGAAGAGAAGAGGTCTGTATGGAAACTTACAACAGTTTCTAGTGGAGAAAGTTAAAAAGGTTTAATCTGCATGAACTAAGTCTCGTTACTAATTGGTGTCAATTCAAAATAATACTAACAGCAGGAAGCTATATAAACAATAATTCTAGAATCATAAGATATTATTACGATGATGGAACGATTGAATTATTAAACTAAACAACAATATCCGTAGCGACATTACATAGGCATAGAACATGATAAGACCGGCTAAAGCAAGGCTCAAGCTGAGCAATGAGCTACATAAGCATAGCGCAACAAGCTAGCTTTCTATACATAGCGGCAAAGGGTGGAAGCATGTCTGCCAAAAATAAATCTCACTTTAGTGCCCTGCAGCAGGTGCATCCTCAACGATCAACCTTAGCCTTCGGCTCAAGACATCAAGCTCATCAATCCTCTGTTGCCTCCACCGCTTTGCAAGTTCGCTTTCCTCAGCGTTTGCATGACAGATCGTTCCATCGGCCTTTGCCTCCCTCACGCACTCCTCAAAAATATCCAGCACGGCGCTTGCCAAGCGATGCTCGTTGCTACGTGGCAGCATCACCGTGCCGTTTCTGTTTCCATTGTCAACCACGTTGTTGTTGTTGTTAGCAACAAGCATGTTGTTGTTGTTGTTGCCACCAAGAATGTTGTTGTTGTTGTTGCCAATGATATTTGGGACATGAGTGGCAACTCCATTGTCTGCAATGTTGGTGAAAGCAGCCATGGTCTCTCCCTGCTCCATGGCAATCCCATCCATCGCTATTCCTTCAACAAGGTTGCAGTCAGCTGCGAGAGCGGCAGCACCTTCGTCGAAATAAAGGTGTCCGCTTTGCTGCTCGAGATACATCACATCCTCGCCATTCTCATCGGGGAAGGCTCCTGGGGTGGAGGAACTAATCCCGTTGTAGCTATTGTCCCCCGAGGGGGCTGGGACGTCGAGCGGGGCGACGCCTCCCTGTGGGTTGGCGCGGCGGCGCTTGTTCCCGGAGGAGCCTGCGCTGACGGCTGCGAAGGGCGAGGTGGCGGCGTTGGCGGGGTCCCAGAGGCGGGAGCAGAGGTGCAGCACGTCGCGGTCGTGCGGTGCGAGGCGCGCGGGGTCGAGCCCCTTGGCGACGCGTGTGGAGACGCTGCGGTGCTTGTTGTTGAGGCGGCGGAGCTTCTCGGAGAGCTGGGAGCGGGTGTAGGGCTGTGGCATGGACTCGGAGAAGCGGTCGTAGAAGACGTTGAGGTCCCGCGGGAAGACGAGGCCCTGCGCGCCGCAGCCGAGGAGGCCCTGCAGGAAGCGGAGCTCGTCGGACTCGGACCAGATGCGCTGGAACTTGAAGGCGGGCTGGTGCTTGAGGGGGTCGCCGCCGGAGGAGGCGGGGCCGGAGGAGGACGGGGAGGAGGAGGGGCGCGGCGGGGAGCGGCGCTTGATGGGGAGCTTCCTGGCGGCGGAGGAGGAGGTGCGGGGCGGGGGCGGGGGCGGGGTGAGGTCGTCTTCCGGGAGTGGTGCGGTCGGGGTGTGGTGGATCTGGTTAGGGTTGGACGGGGCGGGGGGGAGTGGCGGGAGTGGGAGGGTCTGGTCCGAGGCCATGGATGGATCGATCGAGCCTCCTCTGCGAGAGGTGAGGCGCGACGAGACGGGATGAGGCGTGGCGTGGGGATCGATCTGTGTGGATTGGGTCGCGGCGCGGCCGGGACTGGAGATTTGGGGTTGGAACTTGGGAGAGGGTGGTGCGGGGCGAGGGGATGGAGACGGCTAGACCTAGACGAGTAGACGGGACGGGCTTGATGCGTGGGTTCTGGCTCGTGTGTGTTGTGTGGATGCAGGTGCACCTTCGATGGGACCGCGAAGGGAGGCTGATGCGTGGGCCACCACAACCGGGTCCTACGATTTCTTTAGTCAGCGTTTTACTAGGGGCGACCGAGTATTTTCTTTCAAGTATAAAATCTATTAAGAATCTCTAAACTTGGCACTGATTTTTGATACGGTCACTCGGAATACGATACATGTATACGGCGCATGTCCCAGTCCCATCACAGTCACTGTTGCTACCAGGCTCCAGGGACCGAACACCTTTCGCCCCTGACCTAGCCGCCAGGCTCTAGGGAGTCGACGTTTCTACCACCCGATCTCCACCGGCGTTCTTGCTGGTCCCCTCTCCCTCTGCTTGTTGCTCCGGCGGTGGGAAGGAAGGGGATCCGGTTTCTTTGCTCTGTAGTTAGGGTTTGGTTTTGCAGGTCGTGGAGCGCCGTTGGGGTGGCGGGAGCGGCGCCCAGGCGAATAAATCTGCCTCAACTTCACTCTCACACCGACGACGTTCCTCGTGGCGGCGTCTCGGAGTTGATTTCATCGTGTTTGTGCTGATTCCACGGATTGGCGGCATTAGAGTTCTTGGATGGTGTCGCCGAGGCGGAGGCGGCGATCCCATCAGGTGTGTCCCTCCTTCTATTTTGTCCCTGTTACTACGGCGTTTGCTCCAACGTCATGGTGGAGCAGGGAGGATGTGTTTTCTAGGAGTACGCGCAGACTGTCGTCTGTGTATGTGTCATGAAGATGGTTTATCATGTGCTGGGTTTATGGATGGAAGCTGGCAGTTTTGATTTCCTCTCCCGACGTTGTAGTCGTGCGAGGGTGTCAGTTCTGGAGTTTGATCGCGTGTCCGGGAACATGTTACCCCGGTCTGATTCTTTCAACGATAATTGTTTTGCCTTTTGGCAAGCTACTTTTCAGTTTTGTAAGATCGTCTCGTTCGTACCTTGTAACTTGTTTTTACCTTATTAATAAAGAGCGGATTACAGTGTAAAAAAACAGTCACGGTTGCGCGTAGAGCGCATGTCTTTTTGTAAACGGGTGATGACCCACAAGTGTAGGGGATCGCAGCAGTCTTCGCGGGTAGTATTACACAATTTATTAATTCAACACAAGGAGAGTCAAAGAATATTTGCAAACTTTAACAACTAAGTTGTCAATTCAGCTGCATCTGAAAATAGTTCTTGCTCACAGAAGTTTATCAGTAGCAACAGTTTGGTAGTAGCAACAACAAAGCAATAGCAATAGTGAAACAGGAGAAATAGTAACAGTAACGGTAACAGTAGGATTCGAGTGCGGTAGGCATAGGGATGGATGGACGGGCGTTGCATGGAAGAGTCTAAACATGTAACTTCAAGATCTAAGGCATTGCAGATAGATAATAACAAGCATCCAAATACTAAACAATCCTAGGCATGTGCTCCAAATATAGTCATACATGCTCGCAATGAGAACTTGCACAACATCTTCTGTCCAGTCAGCCCGTGGCAGCAGGGCCTCTAGGGAACTACTGGCAATTAAGGTGCTCCTTTTAATAGAGCACCTGAGCAAAGCATTAACACTCCATGAACACATGTGATCCTCACACCACAGTCATCCTCTCCGGTTGTCCTTATTATTGTCACTTTGGGACCTTTGGATCCGTACAATGATATGTATACACAACTTGCAGATAAGATCACAAACAATACTATCATAATGATTCAATAATAAGTTCAGATCTTAGATCATGGCACTCGGGCCCTAGTGACAAGCATTAAGCACAACAAGTTGTAACAAAGTCAAATAACACTAATAGAGATACTAGGCACTATGCCCTAACAAATCTTATTCGATTACATGATAGAACTCATCCAATCTCTACCATCCCCAAGCCTACAGCGGAGGATTACTCACTCATGGATGAGGGAAACATCGGTAGTTGATGGAGATGCGTTGGTGATGATGATGGCGATGATTCTCTCCAAATTCTCCGTCCCTGCAGGGTGCCAGAACGGAGTTTCTAGATCTGAATCTTGGTTTCTGGTGGCGGCGGTGGAGCGGAACTCTTTCTAGAAAACTATCGAACCCTCCTTGATTTTTAGGTCGAAAGGCAACTTATAAGCGCAGAGGGAGGCCGAGGGGGTGGCTGGGGTGGCTGCACCCTCCTAGGCGTGGGACAGGGCCCACCCGCGCCTGGTAGGGGTGTGGGCCCCCCAGGTCCCTTCTCCGTCTCATCTTCTGGCTCTGTGGGTCTTCTGGTAAAATATAATTTTTGGCATATTTTCCGGGATTTTTCCTGATAATTGATTTTCTGCACAAAAACAAGACACCAAGGTAATTCTGCTAAAAACAGCGTTAGTCCGTGTTAGTTGTATCCAAATCACACAAGTTTAGAGGAGAAACAATAGCAAAAGTGTTCGAGAAAGTAATTACTACTCCTTTCCAAACACCAAGCAAACTTATTTGCAAAACAACATAGCGAGAACGGGGTTCCAAACTACTTAAGAAAATTAAACAAACTAAGCAAAGCAAACAAAACTAAGACGCTCCAAGAACAACATAACTGTGCATGAAACAATAAAAACGAAGTGTCTAGACAGACCTGAGCTTTTTATTGATGAAGAAGGGGATGCCTTGGGCATCCCCAAGCTTTGACGCTTGTACCTCTTAGATATTTCTTGGGGTGACACCATGGTGGTATCCCCAAGCTTGAGCTTTTGTCCATTTTTCATCTCATTGCATCATTCTATCTTTAAACCTTAAATTTTTTCTTCATACAAAACTTCACACAATCTTCATTAGCAACACTAGTGTATTCAAAAGATATTAAACCCCTAGCAAAGCTTTGGAACAGCAAGGCTTTTTACTAAAAACACAATCTACTGTAGTAACTCCTTCAAAAAGTTCAATTTACCTGAAGAGAACTCAAAAAAGAATCAATAAGAAGAAAATGCAAATAATGACAGAAATCTGTCAAAACAGACCAGCAGGTAGAAATCGATTTTGTCAAACATCTTCTGTTGCTCAAATCAAAAAGTGTTGAACTAACGAAAGTTAGCTAACATACTGGAGGATTTATTAGTAAATTTTGAGCTCAATCCGAGTTACAGAGCCTCCTCACGATGGACAGAAATCTGTTTCGGAACAGCAACTCCCCAAATCTTACTTCCCTCTCATTAGAAGTCATTCTTGGCACAAAAAGCAAACAAAAAGGATAAGGAGAGGTTATTACAGAAGTAATAACTTCCAATACTCAAGTAAACGCTTGGTTTATCTCCCAACAAGTACTTTTTTCTTTAACGCCTTTAAGTTACGCACAAGAAGCAAGAAGAATCAAGTACTTTCAAATAAAGAAGCATTAACATCAAATCTTGCTTTCAAAGGAGGAGCAAAAAGCAACTTCTCTCTCCTCATAAGGAAGTGTTCAATACCTTTCTTTAATGGAAAATGATATTTAATGGTGCCTTCTTTCATATCAATGATGGTACCAGCTGTTCTAAGAAAAGGTCTTCCCAAAGTAATAGGATAAGAAGCATTGTATTCAACATTCAAAACATAGAAATCAACAGGTACATAAGCATTGTTAACCATAATGAGAACATCATTAATACTCCCCATGAGTTTCTTCTTAGCATTATCATTGAGTGGGACATCTAAATAACAATCTTCCAAAGGTGGTAAATCAAGCATTTCATAAATCTTCCTAGGCATAATAGAGACACTAGAACCAAGATCACATGAAGCTTTGAGATCAAAGTCATTCACTTGTATATTAATAATGGGTTCCCAACTATCTTCTACTTTCCTAGGAATAGAAGCTTTGTGTTTTAGGTTCTCTTCCTTAATTTTCACAAGAGCATCTGTAATGTGTTTGGTAAAGGCAACATGCATATCACTAGCATCAGGACTTCTAGCAAGCTTTTGCAAGAACATAATCACTTCAGAAATATTGCAACCATCAATATCAAAGTCAAACTTAGCATCACTAGTGGTAGGCATAGTAGGAGTAGGAATAGGGACTACTTGTGGTTTAGTGGTGATAGTGCACACACTATTGTTTCTATCAATTTCAGCTTCCCTTTCCCGCTTAGCATGAAGTTGACCTAACAACCTAACATTTTCATCAATAGTAACTTGTATGGCATGAGCAGTAGCAAAGGTGTTTTCCATCGTTTCAGGTTTAGCAGCCATTTTATTAACCAAGGAAGTTTGAGATTCAAACAAAGAGGATATATTTTCTCAACAGTTAAAAGCTTTTCCTCTATAGTCTTATTGAAAGTGGTTTGTTTACTAATAAAGTCCTTCAGCATGACTTCAAGTTCAGAGGAGGCACTTCTAGCATTATTGTAAGAGCTTCCATAGGAATTGCCATTATTAGGAGGATAAGGCCTATAATTGTTGTTGCTACCAAAATTATTCCTATAGGCATTGTTGTTGAAATTGTTGTTTCTAATGAAGTTCACATCAATTTGCTCTTCTTGAGCAACCAAAGAGGCTAAGGGAACACTATTAGGATCTAGAGGATCTTTCCCATTAACAAGCATAGCCATAATAACATCAATCTTTTCACTCAAAGAGGAAGTTTCCTCAACAGAATTTACCTTCTTACCATGTGGAGCTCTCTCAACATGCCATTCAGAGTAGTTAACCATCATATTATCAAGGAGACATATTGCAGCACCCAATGTGAGGCCCATAAAGATACCTCCAGCAGCAGAATCCAACAGGTTTCTTGAGGAGAAGTTCAAATCTGCATAAAAAGTCTGGATAATCATCCAAGCAGTGAGTTCATGAGTAGGGCAATTTTTAACCAAAGATTTCATTCTTTCCCAAGCTGGAGCAACATGTTCACTATCAAGTTGTTTAAATTTCATAATGTCACTTCTCATAGATATAATCTTAGCAGGAGGATAGTATTTTCTATTAAAAGCATCTTTGCAGTTAGTCCAAGAATCAATATTGTTTTTAGGAAAAGAAAGCAACCATTCTTTAGCTTTTTCCCTCAAGGAGGAAGGAAAAGGCTTGAGCTTAATAATATCTCCATCTACATCCTTATACTTTTGCATCTCACAAAGTTCAACAAAGCTATTAAGATGGACAGCAGGATCATCAGAACCAGCACCAGAAAATTGCTCTCTCATCAAAAGATTCAACAAAGCAGGCTTAATTTCATAAAAGGTAGCATCAGGAGCAGGTGGAGCAATATGAGTGTTAAGGAAATCATTGTTGTTGGTGCTAGTGAAGTCACACAACTTGGTGTTCTCTGGAGAGTTCATTTTGGCAAAGGTGGGCAAGCCAAAAACAGCAGCAGCAACTAGAGCAGGAACTAATTTTTTGTGTTTTTGAATAAAGAAAGCAAACCAAACTAGAATAATTTTTTTTGGTTTTTTTAAAAGAGGAAAACAAAACCAAACAAAAGAAACAAAGCAAACTAAAAACATGTTGGAGATATGCCCTAGAGGCAATAATAAAAGTGGTTATTATTATATCTATGTGTTTATGATAAATGTTTACATTCATGCTATAATAGTATTAACCGGAAACATTAATACTTGTGTGATTTGTAAACTAAATTAGAGTCCCTAGTAAAGCCTCTTTATAATACTAGCTTGTTGGTTAATAGATGATCGTGGTTTCTTGATCATGAACATTGAGATGTTATTAACAACAAGATCATATCATGTTGGGGAGGTGACCTCGGATAGGGTAAAGACGGGGAAATACAAAAGGACGTTCCCCGTCCAGTTTCCGAGTTACAGTCTAAGTCGGCCGAATCCTGTAGAGGTCGGCCGAGATATGAAAGAGCAGGACTCTTATGATAATAGCAAGGCATTACGCGGCCTAAATACAGCGTAAGTTGGCTGGGTTAGCCCGAGTAGTCTTAATGCAGGTGAAGGACGAGCCGAGTTATGCGAGGCAGGGCCGAATGATACGAAGCTTGCAGGAGAAGGAGAAGCCTAAAGTCAAACTCTAGTCACAGGCTAGGGAGAATCTGAGCAGAGCCAAGCACAAAGGACAAAGGCGCAGGGCGACAGAGGGGCAGAAGGAGGTCACGGAGGTGACAGTCCTGAAGCCCAAGGCACGCAGGAGGGGCCCTCTGGAACCTTGCCGTCATTAGAAGGGCGACACGGAAAGGAGGCCGCCGAGTTACTATATTGGGACAAGCATATTCCTCGAATATGCTTGCCACGTCAGCCCTAAAGGAACCCAGGGCTCTCCTTTATAAGGGGAGGCTTGGACCCTGAGAAGGGCATCGGCTCATTTAGTACCGTTAGGCTGGTAAAGTTCTCTCTTTCTTCTTGTACACAACTCAAGGAGCACTTGTAGCCCAAGGAAGGAGAAATAAAGATCTTTACCTTAGTCTTTTGTGTGTAGAATCAACTACATCTTCCCTCCCCAGATCCCTCTAGCATCCATTGGCCCCTAGCCTACCCATAGCATCTGTCGTGCCACCACCACGACAGTTGGCGCCCACCGTGGGGCCAGCAGCGGTGCTAGCTGGAGTCATGATCCGGACGGGAAACTTCATCAACACTGGCGAGCGCATTGTCTCTGGCTTAGTCTGGAGACTTGATCTCTGTGACTACGTCAGCGACAACGCAGGCAGCTTCAAGGGAAAAGCTCCTCCACGCAATGGCGTCTTCATCAACTTGGGCATGCACCAGATCTACGTCGGCGTCGACGTCTCCGGCGTTTATCCTCACCAGGTTGTTGTTGCAGGAGAACCTCCCCTCAGCGTCGCAAACAGTCCACGCGGAGTGCGCCCTATCAGCAGCGTCGAGGTGATGGTCGCAGCCGGGGTGCAGGCAGGAGCAGCGGGCACCGGATCAAGCAGGGATCCGACGACGGGTGTGCAGGTGGCTCCCAAGCAGACAGTTCCACAGCCCACCGAGGTAATTCCTTCAGTGGTCAATCGGGCCGAGGTGCAGGAGACAAACCCAAAGGCACCAAGGGTAAGAGGGCCACCTCTGGAAAAACCAGAAAACATTCTTCAGGCAACTATAGATAATCTGACTACACCTGTAGCGCCGATACTTGATCCAGCTAATGCTCAGGAAGAGTTGGAAGAGACCAGGCAGAAAGTGCTGGTAGAGGCAAAAAAGGTGTCGGCCTTGCGGGAGTCCTTAAACAGGACCCTGCGAGAATATGCCAGGGCAAACAAGCTTGACGTCGCCCCCGAGCGGGTGACGAGTTGAGATTGAGAGGAAAAAACCTCATAGATGTCAATAAGGAGCATGATGCTCATAAGGCAGAGTCAGTTGATCTAGGCTTGCCGAGGTACAGTACCCCGACAAAGAACCTGAGAGCGGCAAATGCCGCAGCATTAGAGTTAGAAGGATTGAACGGCGAAGCCCGGCAGAAACAACAAGAAAGAGTGAATGAGCTGGTCTGCATTGCGAACCAGCAGAATGAAGAAATGCTCAGAGCAGACCCGGTGAGGCCAGGTGCCTCGCGAATGGTTCACTCGGCTGGTGCAGCACCTGCCTTATCTGTGGCAGCAACATCTTCACCCGGAAACAATGCACGAAAGGACAGAGCGGTAACTTCGGGAAAGAGAAATAAGCAAATTGTTCCATATGATCCGGCGATAGCCGGAAAAGCAAATGAGAACAGAGGCAATGGAAGCCGAGGTAACAGTGGCGAGAGAAACCCCGGCCGTGCTGAGAAAGGCAGCGGAAGCCAAGGCAATGGAGATCTCGGAAGAGGAGAACTCGGAAGAGGGAATCACGAGAACAATATCCCGGTCGAAGGAAGGAGAGAACCGCCACCCAACCCGCAGACGAAGACATGAACCTCGGCAGGAAAGAGAAGCGAGACCAGCTCGCCACAATCAGGTGAATGAAAGGTACAATGATGGTTATTCTGAGATGGAATATGCGATTCATGGTGGAAATAACCACTATGGAATGCAGGAGAGAATTCTGTATAGAGATTTGCCGTCAAATGATGCTAGAGTAAAGCTAGACCGGCTATACCGGTCCGAGTTGCTAGAAGAACAGGGTCCACCGGGTCCGACATGCTTCGGATCACGGATCATGGGCGAACCGCCTGTGCCGAACTTTCAGCTGGCAAGAGGCACAAAAACATATAATGGGAGCACCAAACCACAAGATTGGTTGATCGATTATGCCACTGCTGTAAAAATAGCAGGTGGAAACTTACGATGGGCAATACGATACGTCCCGCAAATGTTGGAAGGACCAGCTAGGGTATGGTTGAATAACCTGCCGGCAGGCAGCATCAACTGTTGGTTGGACTTTGAAGAAATGTTCGTTAGCAACTTCACCAGTACATACTAGAGGCCAAACAGGCCGCAGCAGCTAGCCATGTGCAAGCAAAGACCGAATGAGACAAACAGAGAGTTCTTAACTCGGTGGTGTAACCTGAGAAATTCGTGTGAGGGAGTTATAGAATCACAGGCAATAGCTTGGTTCACTCAAGGATGCCGCTACGCCAGTGTATTATGGCAGCGACTGCAAAGAGATATGCCAACCACTTTGGCAGAAACCATCAGGATAGCGGATTCCTATGCATTGGGAGATCCGACGCAACCAGAATTAATGTCGGCAGATCATCGGGAACATCAAGATCAATATGCAAGAGATGTGGCCGGGTCATCTAGGCGCAATGACTTCAGAGGAAGAAGAAGAGAAGAAAGACCGGATTATAGATATGGTTCAACTCAGGTGGCAGTAGTAGTGCAAGATCAGCCGAGTCACGGAAATAGTCAGCAGCAAAAGAATGGTCCTCAGCAATGGACACCAAGGAATGAAGGGAAAAGACAGTGGACACCAGAGCAAAAGAAGCAATGGCAGGAGAGGCCGAAGTACACGTTTGAGTCTATGTTAGATCAGCCCTGTAAATTTCACACGTCAAACCCGGACAGGCCGGCCAACCATACAACCCGCCAATGTGCATGGATGAAAAATGCAATGGGTAACCCCGCAGGCATACAGGCAGCGCCTCTCCAGGCACATCAGCAGCATCAGCCACAGTTGACTGGAGCAAATGCACAACAACTGATGTTACCACCTCCTCCCCCGAGGTATGAAAACTCGGACCGGAGAGATGCGGTGCATCAAGTGATAAACCAAGGTCCGGATGGAAGGACAAATCCAGGAAGTAATGGGCACAATGATTACAGAGAACATCATCAATCATATTGCGTATTCACAACAGAACAGCAAGACAAGCAGAGTGTACAGCACCGGCATATGGAAGTAAATGCAGTTATGCCGGCAGTACCAAGATATGTGCCTTGGTCGGATCAAGAAATAACTTGGAGCATAAAGGATCACCCCAAGATAATGCCGAGTCCAGGGTCGTATGCACTCGTGTTAGATCCGACATTTGTCGGACCAAGCATTAATGTGAAATTTTCAAAGGTACTCATTGACAATGGGAGCAGTATCAATATCATGTACAAAGATACAATGCATAAACTCGGAATATCACAGAACATGCTGCAATCCACGAGGACCACATTCCATGGGATAGTACCAGGGCTTTCGTGCGAACCCATTGGAAAGGTTCGAGTGGATGTGTTATTCGGCACAAGAGATAACTGCAGAGCAGAAAATTTAGAGTTTGAAGTGGTGGATCTAGAGAGTTTCTATTATGCTCTACTCGGACGGCCAGCATTGGCCAAATTCATGGGCAGCTGCCACATAACTTACCTGAAAATGAAGTTACCTGGACCACAAGGGGTGATAACAGTAGCAGGGGATTACAGGAAGTCAATGGAATGTGCTTCAGCCGGATCAAATCTGGCCGAGTCATTGGTAATATCAAGAGAAAAGAGAAGGATTCAGGAGGTAGCGGCCCTCGCTCAGTCGGCACAACTGAATATGCCGGCATTAGCCAACCCGCATGGAAGTGTCTCCTTTCAGCCGACTAAAGAAACAAAAATGTTCCAGATAGATGAGAAGTTCCCAGAGCGCACCGTCACCATTGGTGCCGGCCTAGATGCTAAATAGGAAGGCGAGCTCACCAACTTCCTCCGTGAGAATCGGGATATCTTTGCATGGTCAACTCAGGATCTGCAAGGTATGCCGAGGGAGTTTGCTGAGCACTCTCTGAATGTAAGGCCAGGAGCAAGGCCGGTGAAGCAACCACTCCGCCGCTTCGCCGAAGACAGGAGAAAAATAATACGGGATGAAATAGCTCGGCTCCTTGCGGCCGGGTTCATCATGGAGGTGCTGTATCCGGATTGGCTATCGAACCCGGTGCTAGTGGAAAAGAAGAAGGATGATCCAAATGTAGCCATTGTATGACGAATGTGTATCGATTACACGAACCTGAACAAAGCGTGTCCAAAAGATCCTTTTCCTTTACCTAGAATAGACCAAGTCATTGATTCGACCGCTGGTTGTGAGCTATTGTCATTTGTAGACGCGTATTCTGGTTTCCACCAAATACCGTTAAATCCGGCCGATCAAATAAAGACTGCGTTTATTACCCCGTACGGGGCTTATTGCTATCGCACCATGCCATTCGGCCTGCGTAACGCGGGGGCAACGTATCAGAGATGTATGCAAAAATGTCTACATGACCAGATAGGAAAGAATGTACAAGTGTATGTAGATGATGTGGTTATCAAAACCAAAGAAAGCAAAACGCTACTGGATGATATCCGGCAGACTTTCACGAACCTGAGAAGGTTCCGAATGAAACTTAACCCGGAAAAATGCACTTTTGGTGTGCCTGCGGGAAAACTACTCGGTTTTCTCGTATCTAGCCGAGGTATAGAGGCCAACCCAACTAAGATAAAAGCAGTGGAAAGGATGGAATTGCCTAGATGTCTAAATGACGTGCAGAAATTCACAGGTTGCTTAGCCTCGCTTAGCCGATTTGTATGTTGGCTGGGAGACAAAGCACTACCACTTCAATTGATGAAAAAATCTGATAAGTTCATTTGGACACCACAAGCAGACAATGCATTCCATGAATTGAAAAAGATGTTGGTCACAGCGCCAATCTTGGCTTCTCCATTGTCGAAAGATCCTATGTTACTTTACATAGCCGCCACGAACAGAGTAGTGAGCGCTGTGATCGTGGTGGAGCGAATTGAAGATGATAAATCAGTACAAAGGCCGGTGTATTACCTAAGCGAGGTATTATCAGCCTCAAAACAAAATTACCCACATTATCAGAAGATGGCATATGGGGTGTACATGTCAGCAAAGAAACTTAAACATTACTTCGAAGAGCACCCCATCAGAGTGATCTGTGAAGCACCCATAGCCGACATATTGAGCAACAAAGATGCAAGTGGACGAATAGCAAAATGGGCAATTGAATTGTCACCTTATGCTCCGCAATTCGATAGGCGAGATGCAATCAAATCTCAGGTTGTGGCCGACTTCTTCGTGGATTGGGCCGAGGTACAATATGAGCCACCATTACCAGATCCGAATTATTGGACGACGCACTTCGACAGTTCCAAACTAAGAAATGGTTTGGGGGCAGGAATAGTGTTAACCTCGCCAAAAAGAGACCAGCTGAGATATGTGTTGCAAATACATTTCGCTGCGTCAAACAATGTCGCCGAGTATGAAGCACTCATCCATGGATTGAAGGTGGCGAAAGAGATTGGCATACGCCGAATCTTGTGCTACGGAGACTCAGATCTAGTAGTACAACAAGTCTCAGGCAATTGGGATGCTTTAGATGCCAATATGGCCTTATATAGATTTCATGTGCAAAAACTCAGTGGATACTTTGATGGATGTGAATTTCATCATGTACCTCGGGCGGAAAACGACGCCGCAGACACATTGTCAAAACTCGGATCAACCAGACAATCGATTCCCCCAGGTATCGCCCTAGAGCACCTGAGGAAACCATCAATAACACCATCACCAGAGTCCGAATCTATTTTTATTCCGGCAAAATCAAGAGAAGATAGTGTGCCGATGGAAGTTGACAAGGAATGTAACCCGGAATTTCCAAAAATGAACCCGGCCGGTGCAAGGACGGATATGGGGAAATACGAGGTAATTATGTCAGTGGAAAATATGGAAATAGATAGCGAGATTACCCTAGAAAAAATCATACCAACATGGGCGCAACCCATATTTTCTTTCCTCAGAGATGCGATTTTGCCGAATGACGAGGTATTGGCAAGACAGACACTGAGAAGAGCTAAAGCTTATACAATCATAAACAATGAGCTGTATAAAAGGAGCGTCACAAGCGTGTTGCAAAAATGTGTAAGCTCGACGGAAGGCCAGGAGATCCTCCTAGATATACATCAAGGAGAATGCGGTCATCACGCCTCATCCAGAGCTTTAGTGGCCAAAGCATTCAGGCATGGGTTTTATTGGCCAACAGCGTTGAAAGAGGCCAAAAAACTGGTCGAAAAATGTAATGGTTGCCAGAGATATGCCAGCAAGATACATATGCCATCGTCCGAGTTAAAAACGATACCAATTACTTGGCCATTCTCTGTATGGTGCTTAGATATGGTGGGACCATTTAAGCCGGCCCGAGGCGGGATGACCCACATCTTAGTCATGGTTGACAAATTCACAAAATGGATTGAAGTAAAACCAATAAAGAAGTGTGATGGGCCCACAACAATGAAATTCCTCAAAGATATTATCTTAAGATATGGTTACCCACACAGTGTTATTACAGACAATGGTACAAACTTTGCAGAAGGAGCTTTCGCTAGATTCTGTCAAGAAAAGCACATAAGACTAGATGTCGCCTCTGTGGCTCACCCAACATCCAATGGGCAAGTAGAAAGATATAATGGACTAGTATTATCCGGAATAAAACCACGACTCGTCGAACCGCTGCAAAGGTCGGCAGGATGTTGGATTGAGGAACTACCAGCAGTACTATGGAGCCTCAGGACTACCCCAAACAGATCAACAGGTTATACACCATTTTTTCTAGTGTATGGGGCAGAAGCTGTGCTTCCAGCCGACATAATACATGACTCGCCAAGGGTTACCCAGTATACAACCGCTGAAGTAAATGAAGTAGCTCGGCAAGATGATGTCGATCTGCTAAAAGAAGCTAGAGAGCTGGCGCTATCAAGATCAGCTATCTATCAGTAGGACTTGCGACGATATCACAACAAGAAGGTGAGTCCAAGAGTGTTTAAGGAAGGAGATTTGGTTCTCCGGCTAGTGCAACGCACGGCCGGCATGCACAAACTGTCGCCCCCATGGGAAGGACCATTCATCGTGAGCAAGGCATTGCACAATGATGTGTATTACCTAATCGATGCTCAGTCACCAGGAAAGAACAAGGCAGACAAAGCCGGCGAAGAATCGAAAAGACCATGGAATGTAGCTTTACTTCGTCCATTTTATTCATAGGAGTCATCTACCACACATCGTAAAGTGACGCTTCAAGACGGAGCATAAGCTATGTATTTAACCTCGGCGCCCAGAGCAGTGGCTCGGGGACTGCCATATGTTGTTTTTGATTTTGCGTTATGTATTAAACCTCGACACCTTGAGCAGTGACTCGGGGACTGCCCTGTATTGTTTCTAAGTTTGGTTTATGTATTAAACCTCGGTACCTTGAGCAGTGGCTCGGGGCTTGCCATATGTTGTTTTTGATTTTGTGCTATGTATCAAACCTCGGCACCTTGAGCAGTGACTCGGGGACTGCCCTATATTGTCTCTAAGTTTGGTTTATGTATCGAACCTCGGCGCCCAGAGTAGTGGCTCGGGGACTGCCATATATTGTTTTTTAGTTTTGTGTTATGTATTAAACCTCGGCGCCTTGAGCAGTGACTCGGGGATTGCCCTATATTGTTTCTAAGTTTGGTTTATGTATTAAACCTCGATGACTTAAGCAATGGCTTGGGGACTACCCTATATTATTTCTAAGTATGGGTATCCCGTGTTACAAGAGTGAGTACCAAACTTCGGCACCCAGAGTGATGCTATTTCACTCTCCCCAAATATGGCCTTCGATATTTACACCCAGATTAACAGTCCAAAACACAGCGGTCACGCTAAGAAGCTTATCAAAGTCAGGCAATATTGAACGCCGAACTACGGTAGAGCAAAGGCAAATATACACTCCAAACTCAAGAAATTGAAAGCTACCAAAGCAAGGATTCAGACAAACAGGACCAGTTTAAACAAAGTGAAGACGATTATAACCACATGTGTCTCAGCGGCACAAGGCAAAAGAAGTTCATACCGCACAAAAGACGGACAAATGTTTGACGAACATCATACGCCCGACATACAGGGATAAGAAATGACTTAGAGTTTTTTAACTGGAGAGGCAGTGACTTGGTCAGGAGCTGGGCACTCCGAGGTAGGTGGCACTTCGGCCGAAGTTGCCTCGCCCTCCACAGATCCAGGAGCGACTTCGGGGGAAGCCCGAGGCTGTTGAGAAATGTCAGCTTGCGCTGTGGAATGCCCACTGCCTTTGGAGGAGGATCGCGCGTCGCCATTACCATCCGAGCTCGAATTGGAATCACCAGAAGTATCTGAGTCACCCTCATCTTCGCCCTGTTCGGCTGAGTTATCATCAGAGGCATCCTCAACTTCGACCCCGTCTTCCGGGTTAGGAAGGAAACTCGGCCCTTCATTCCAGTTATGCACGTCTGCATACTCAACAAGATGGAAGGCACGAGCTTGCCGGAGAGCGATGAAGTCTGGGTCCTCAACCCAACGGGAACCAGTGCGCAAATTTATCAGGGTATCAAGGGAGATATCCTCATACCATGACATAATGACTGTGAGAGCCATATCAGCACCATCTCGTCCGGCGGATTCCCTCCAAAGACTTAGCTGTCTCTCAGATGCCATTAATCTTTCCACCAATACTTTGACCTCATCAATATCAGGAGTCCCAAAAGTATTCGGCCCGAGAACATGGTAGGCCCGGATAGCTTCCTGCACCAAATCCCTGCCCATAATCTTCATCGGACCAACAGCAACGCCAATAGCAACCAAGAAATTTTCCATCGAGTATTCTGAGTTTGCATCAGCAGGAACGCCTCGGCGCACACGAGCATTAATCACCGCTTTAGAGCTCACGGGCTTAGCTTCTGGAAAATGGTCTGCGCAAAACAAAAGTGTGTCGGTCAACAGTAAGAAAGGGAAAAAGATAACTCGGCCGCGGTCAGAAGCTTATGGTGAATATAGCTCAACATTATCTGAATATCTTTAGCCCAGTCACTCTTGCTTTTCTCAAAGCGAGTGATCTCCTTGCTCATCCCCCGTGTCTTCAGTTCGGCAGCCTCGAGGAGCTCTTTATTTTTCTGCAATTGTAGAGGTAGCCGATTCTTCTCCTCGGAGAACTCCTGGTCGACTTTTTCTAACTCAGACTTCTGAGAAAGCTTGAGGGACTCCACCTCGGCGCGCAAGCGAGTTATCTCGTCATATTTATCTTTCAGCTGTGCCGAGTGAGTGGTGGCTTGTTCTAAAAAATGCAGCATCATATCAGGCATGGGTATGCATTCTTGGTGTGACGCTGCAAAAGTTTGTAACTCGGCTATACCGAAGCCAGAAGGGTTAAGAGAAACCCGGTGCATATTTCACATAGACATGCGTAAAATAAAAAGAGTAACTAACCTTCCAGGGCCTTGACTTTCTTTTCAAGACGAATATTAAGATTGTTGATATTACCTATTCACCAGCAAAGTCAGCTAACACCCCACTTCCAAAGCAATAAGAATTTTAAGAATAATGCGAAAGCTCGTTAACTTACCAGCTTTCTTCACCACGGGAATGGCCTTCTCGTACTTCTCTTGCAACTTTTTATGAGCAAAGAGCAGCCTTTGGAATTCGGCGGTACACCGATCATGCGCAACCTAAGCAACAGAACAAATAGCAATAAGATATTCGAACATACGACAAATCCAAATCAAGCAAAGCTTAATTCGGATCTAGGTGGCTGGATATTCGAACCTCAGGCAGATCCGAATCAAGCAAAGCTTAATTCGGATCTAGGTGGCTGGATATTCAAAACTCAGACAGATCCAAATCAAGCAAAGCTTAATTCAGATCTAGGTGGCTGGATATTCAAAGCTCAGACAGATCCGAATCAAGCAAAGCTCAATTCAGATCTAGGTGGCTGGATATTCGAACCTCAGGCAGATCCGAATCAAGCAAAGCTTAATTCAGATTTAGGTGGCTGGATATTCGAAGCTCAGACAGATCCGAATCAAGCAAAGCTCAATTCGGATCTAGGTGGCTGGATATTCAAAGCTCAGACAGATCCGAATCAAGCAAAGCTTAATTCGGATCTAGGTGGCTGGATATTCAAAGCTCAGACAGATCTGAATCAAGCAAAGATCAATTCGGATCTAAGTGGCTGGATATTCGAACTCTAACAAAAAACTGAACTAAGTAAAGCATTATAAAACTTCCAAACGAATAACAAGTTATTCAGTTGCAAGCTTCGGGGACTAGAGTATATATAATAGCATCCGGAGGACTAATCAAAACTCCATAAAAACAATTACCTCATTCATCTTGTCACTATCAAGAACGATCTTGGCAGCCAGATGTAGGCGGCTGCTGATATCGGAGAGTTGAAACGGCGGGCTGCTTGGATTACCCTCGAGCTGATCGGCAGCGTTCCAATTGTTGGCATACTCGACCAACGAGCCGAGATTGTTCCCACTTTCCGTGCGAGTCAGAACTTTACCTCGGACATGTTGGTTAGCCACCACCGCCGCAGGACTCTTGTGAGAGCAAGTTGTGTATCAGCAGCCGGGGTAACAGTGCTCTTGGCAAAGGAAGCCCCCTTGCGCAGCGCATCAGCAATTGTAGGCTGAGATGAGCTGGCAAGTCCTTTCTGAGAGGACGGAGGCTTGGTAACAACGATCTTTCTTGCCTTAGGCGAGGCGTCGGCAGGAGCTGTTACCTCGGCACTTGGAATGACGGCTTTAGGAGCCGGAGGAATTACGGTGTCTGAGGGCGCCGAGATATTGGTATCCTCGGCTGAAATCGGAATAGCAGCAAGGGTTGTGGGGGGTCAAAGGGACCTCAGGCGAAACTTCAGCGTTCATGGAGGAGGCAGCAGGCTCAGTAGAAATATCTACTGGCCGAGTTGTATCGACATCAACAGCAGAAATCTCAGGCGCATCCTGGCGAGGTGGCGTCTGATTCGGAGCAGGAGGAGAACCAGCGCGAGCAGGACTCGGAACTCTGGTATCCTCAGGAGGCGGAGGAGAAGGCGGCCGAGTCGCACGACTCGTCATGCTAGGACCGCTAGGCTTAACAGAAAGAGGAGCCCTACAAAGACAAAAAGATCAGGTCAAAAAGCAGAAAGAGAGAAACAAGAAATACAAACAAAAGCAACTCACCCAGTAACCCCGGGCATAGTTTTGCGCTTCGGAGGGTGCTGGGCTGACTTCTTTATTCGTTTCTTGGGAGCCGCTTCTGAGGCACCACCTGGAGCGCTACGTTTCCCCGAGGTAACAGGAGGCCGGGAGGCAAGAGGCTCGGCGTTGTGAACCTGACCGGCCGGATTAGCTGAGAAAGTAGAAGCCGAAAATGCATAAGAAATTGGCATTGCGGCAACTACCTCTAGAACTTGGACCTCGTCCGAATCACCTTCCTCCTCGTGGGCCGTGGTCTTGCCGCGTGCGTGAGCCGGAGCAAGATCCGACTTGGGGACGAACTCCTCTGAGTCCAGCTCCCCGCTGTCCGGAGTGTTCCGGTCCGCGGGCCATGGGAGGGACAAAACCTCGGATGCGATTAAAAGATAAAACATGACCACAAGAACTTACTCTGGGTGGGGGGTTCTCGCGGGTGAACGGCTTCAATCCCCAGGCCCAGTCCTCTGGCATCTCCGTCTTAAAGATAGCCCGGGCGCGCTTGAAGATGAGGTAATTATCCAGCTCCACCGTCGAAACTCGGTTGGGATCAAGAGGACCGCTCATGTAGCAGAGTTTGTGTGTGCGTTTCTAGAATGGGCGGACCCGGCTGCTAACGAAGGTAGTCATCAGATCCTCGCCGCGTAGCCCGGAGCGGATCAGTTCCTTCAGCCGAATCTCAAAAGCTTCGGCCAGAGCATGACTCTTCCTCGGATTATAGGTCCAGTTCTGCTTGGAAGGAGGGCCAATGGAAAAAGCAGGGAGCCGAATCTTATCCTCATTCCCAGAGTTCTTAACATAAAAGAACGACTTATGCCACTTCTTGCATGATTCTAGACCTACAACGCGAGGAAATTCGGATTTCCTCCGAGGTGTGATGGACGCGGCTCCACATTGGGTGAGCAACTTCTCGGAGGGTTGCAGAGATTTGTCTGGGACGACGTTGGATCAAATCTGGAAAAACTTTGACCAAACGTGCACAGACGGCCATAGGCCGAAGTATCCCTCCGAGGCAGAGATGAAGGCAGAAAGAGAGGCAATGGCGTTAGCAGGAAGATGATGCGGCTGAAGGCCGAAGTAATCAAGGAACTCCCTAGCGAAATCGCTGAGAGGGAGACCAAACCCGCGAGCAAAATGTGACATGAAGACTACATATTCGCCCTCCCTAAGAACTGGAGAGGATTCACTGGCGGGTAAGCGACAAGCTACCTCTGCATGAATCCGGCAAGTCCGGATTAGCCACTCAGCCTCTCGGCGGGTGACAGAAGAGCCCTACCACGAGCCCCGCTAGGGCCCAGACGCAGCATCGTCATCTTCAATGAGCGCACCGCTAACAGAGCTCGACATGGGGTCGCCGGAGAAATTTACAGAGGAAGAAATAGCGGCGGATGAAAACCTAGAACTGCAAGGCCCCGTCGTGATTCTACGCGAAAACGGCGGCGGAGCAGAAAAGGAACTACCGCGCGAGAACAAAAGAAAAGCAGAGGTGTCTAGAGGAGAGCCTAGACGACAGGACCGGAAGAACTCACCGGCGACGACGCCGGAGCAAGCGAACGGGGACAAGGTCGACGAAGCAGTGCGGTGAGATCCCTACCGTCGAAGACCCAGATGAGCGCACGGCGGCGAAAGCACGAACGGGCGCAGAGGCTAGAGGAAGGAGAAGGGCGCAGGTAAGCGGAGGGGGAAAGTGAATCCCCCAGCCCCGCGCCCCTCTTTATAACCACGTCGCTTGAGAGGTAGTGGGATAGTGGGTGTGGCGGTTATCTGTGAAGATCGTGTACGCGGCATGACCACACGCCGCTAAGTGGAACCGCACCAACGACCACACGATGAAATAGAAGGCCAAGATCCCTGACGGAAACGGTGCGCGAGGCGTCACAGCGCCGACGCGACAGGCGCAGTAATAATTGTAGCCTGTCAGTAAATACTGTAAAGGAACAAAAAAACTAGAGAAACAATGATGAGTATGACACGTAGGACGAGGCGTACACGAGAAGATATGCTGAAACCTCGAACGAGAAAAAGATAACTCGGAAACAAAGGGAAACGAATATCATGAAACTGATACGGCCCGGCCGAAGTTATTGGCAGGGCCATACCAGCTCCGGGGACTAATGTTGGGGAGGTGACCTCGGATAGGGTAAATACGGGGAAAGACGAAAGGATGTTCCCCGTCCAGTTTCCGAGTTACAGTCTAAGTCGGCCGAATCCTGTAGAGGTTGGCCGAGATATGAAAGAGTAGGACCCTTATGATAATAGCAAGGCATTACGCGGCCTAAATACAGCGTAAGTCGGCTGGGTTAGCCCGAGTAGTCTTAATGTAGGTGAAGGACGAGCCGAGTTATGCGAGGCATGGCCGAATGATACGAAGCTTGCAGGAGAAGGAGAAGCCTAAAGTCAAACTCTAGTCACAGGCTAGGGAGAATCTGAGTAGAGCCAAGCACAAAGGACAAAGGCGCAGGGCGACAGAGGGGCAGAAGGAGGTCACGGAGGTGACAGTCCTGAAGCCCGAGGCACGCAGGAGGGGCCCTCTGGAACCTTGCCGTCATTAGAAGGGCGACACGGAAAGGAGGCCGCCGAGTTACTATATTGGGACAAGCATATTCCTCGAATATGCTTGCCACGTCAGCCCTAAAGGAACCCAAGGCTCTCCTTTATAAGGGGAGGCTTGGACCCTGAGAAGGGCATCGACTCATTTAGTACCGTTAGGCTGGTAAAGTTCTCTCTTTCTTCTTGTACACAGCTCAAGGAGCACTTGTAGCCCAAGGAAGGAGAAATAAAGATCTTTACCCTAGTCTTTTGTGTGTAGAATCAACTACATCTTCCCTCCCCAGATCCCTCTAGCATCCATTGGCCCCATACTTTAGCCTATCCATGGCATCTGCCGTGCCACCACCATGACATATCATTAGGAGAATGGTGTGATGGACATACTCCTATAGATAAGCGTAGCATAAAGATCAAGTCATTTTAATAGTTCATTTGCTATAAGCTTTCTGATACATAGTAACCTAATTCCTTCGACCATGAGATCATGCTAATCACCATCACCAGAAGGATGCTTTGATGACATCAAACACCACACCGTAATTGGGTGGCTATAAAGGTGGCATTGAGTGTTCAGAAAGTATGGGTTGAGGCACATGGGTCAAGAGTGGGATTTGTCCATCCATATGACGGATAGATATACTCTGGGCCCTCTCGGTGGAATGTCATCCAATTAGCTTGCAAGCATGTGACTGGCTCACAAGGGATCACATATCACGGGAACGAGAAAAGAGTACTTATCAGTAACGAGGTTGAACTAGGTATGCAGAGATACCGACGATCAAAACCTCGGATAAGTAAACTATCGCGAGACAAAGGGAAATTGGTATCGTATGTAAGTGGTTTATTCGATCACAAAGTAATCGTAGAAATATATGGGAGCCATATGAATTTCCAGATTCCTCTATTGGTTATTGATCGGAGAAGTGTCTTGGTCATGTCCGCATAATTCACGAACCGTAAGGAGACACACTTAAGGATTCAATGTTGTTTAGTAGATATGGAATGTTAGTAGGGATACCGAATGTTGTTCGGAGTCTCGGATGGGATCCGGGATATCACGAGGAGATCCGGAATGGTCCAGAGAATAAGATTCATATAAGGAAAGTCCTATTTCGGAGTTCGGGGAAGTTTCCGATGTTTTCATCTGAGAGGTTCTAGAAGGGTCTAGAAGGTTCACCGGACAGGAAGGGGAATGGTCCATAAATGTGTCATGGATATGTGGAATGATTGGATCATATCCTAGGTCACTTGGTGTTGGCATTTGCAAGAGAGAAATAAAGCTCTAAATTGAAAGTCAAACGGGAAGTTTGAAAAGTCAAACTGGAACAATGGTTTCCTAGTGGGAGAAGAAACAAGTCCTTCTCTCAATCCAACTTGGGTTTGGGTTTGGATTCAAACCCACCCCTCCCAAGGCTACCCCTCCCTCTCATAAATAGAGGGGGAGGGCTGCCTCAACACCACAAGATCCAAGGCCTTCCCACACACCCACGCCGCCGCCGCCGCTGCCCGCCGCTGCCGGTCCGTCGTCGCCGCCCTAGCCACCGCAGACACCTCCTCCTCCTCCTGGACTTCTAAACCCTAGATCTCCGGGAAAAACCTAATCCACCATAACTCGCATCCGGCTTAGGCGAAGCCCTGCGGGAGCTTTCCTCTACTTCCGACACCACGCCGGCGTGCTGCCGAAATCGCGAGGGGAGAAATACAACCTCCGCTGCCTGCTGGAACAAGGGAGAGGAAGGTCTTCATCGAGTACCGAACGTGTGACCAACTGCGGAAGCGCTGCCAGAACGCAGCGCCGGAAGAATCGTCTACGCGATCTTGAGATCGGCAAGTGTACGACTACATCACCCACGAGAATATGCTCTCGTTAACCGCTTTGGAATCTTCGAGGGTGAGTGCTTCTATCGACTCGTTGTTACAATCTAGTAGATATATCTTGGCTTGTTTGTGTGCATGCGGTAGAAATTTTTTGTTTTCCATGCTACGAACCCCTACAGTGGTATCAGAGCCGTGTCTATATGTAGATTTGTTGCACGAGTAGAACACAATGGTCATTGTGGGCGGTGGTGCTTTTATTATCAATTGCCTTTTGTGTACTTTGCATCTTGCGGTATGATGGGATGAAGCGGCCCGGGCTAACCATACATAACATCGTTCATGAGACTTGCTCCATGCTCAACATGCAACTTGTATTGCATAAGTGTCTTTGCGGGTGTATGTCTCTCCCATCATAGTATAGATTCAATTTACAACAGGCACTTGATAGTTCAAGCATCAACGTTGTGGTTCTTGTTCGTAAGTTAGAACGACACTTATTGAAAGCCCCAAACCACGTAAAATATGCAAAGAAAATTAGAGGCGTCTAACTTTGTTTTGCAGGGGTGTGCAGTGATGTGATATGGCCATGATTGTAATTATATATGATGTATGCAATGTTCCTTATTGTAAGTTGGCAACCGGCATGAGCCATATGGTTGTCTTTTAAATTCCGTTAAGACCCGCGTGTTTATTCAAAGTAGTTGTAATAGTTGAAGCTGGTGGACGACGACCATGAAACGGCGGCACTGACCTTGACGCCATACCGGTGATGATGGAGATCATGTTCGTGCTTGAAGATGGAGATCGGAAGCACAAGAAGAAAGGCCATATCATATCACATATTACGAATTGCATGTGATGTTAATCCTTTATGCATCTTGTATTGCTTAGTTTGCGACGGTAACATTATAAGATGATCCCTCATGCACACAATTTCAAGTTTTAAAGTGTTCATCCTTAGTAAGCACTGTTGCTAAAGCTCGTTGTTTTGAAGCACCACGTGATGATCGGGTGTGTTAGATTCTGCAAGTGTATACAACGTGACCAAGCCAGATTTGCTCATGCGGAAGCTAATGTTTGATCTTGACGAGCCTAGCATGTATAGACATGGTCTCGAAACACGGAGCACCGAAAGGTAAAGCATGAATCATATAGTAGATATGATGAACATGTTGATTGTTCGCCATTGAAGCTACATCAACTCTCGTGATGATCGGTTTTGATGTGGTGGATTTGGTTCGTGTGATCACTAAAACAATTTGAGGGATATTGTTTTGAGTGGGAGTTCACCTAGATTAATTTAACTATTAATTAGAACTCAATTTGTCATAAACTTAGTCTAAACTATTGCAAATATGTTGTAGATCAATGGAGGCTCCTACCATCAATTTCAATGCGTTCCTAGAGAAAGAAAAGTTGAAAAACAATGGAAGCAACTTCGCGGATTGGTTCCGCAATTTGAGGATTGTCCTCAATGCTGGTAATTTGACCTATGTGCTGGATGCACCGCTGGGTGACCCGCCTGCAGCTACTGCTACCGATGGGGTAAAGAATGTTTTCCTCGCTCGGAAGAATCAGTACTCCACAGTTCAGTGTGCTATCTTGTATGGTTTGAAATCGGAGTTTTAGAAAAGGTTTGAGAACCATGACCCACATGATATTGTCCGTGAACTCAAAATGATATTTGAGGCTCACGCGGCAGTTGAGAGTTATGAGGCTTCTGAAAAATTCTTTAATTGCAAGATAGAAGAGGGCAGCTCCATCAGTGAGCACGTGCTTAAGATGTCTGGGCATGCAAGCAAGCTTCAAAGCTTGGGTATAGTGATTCCTAATGCTTTGGGGATTCACCGTGTCCTCCAATCACTACCACCAAGTTACAAGAACATTGTGATGAACTACAATATGCAAAACGTGGACAAGTCGTTGCCAGAACTCTTCTCCATGTTGAAATATGTAGAAGTGGAGATAAAGAAAGAGCACCAAGTGTTGTTGGTCAATAAGACCACCAAATTCAAGAAGCAAGGCAAGTCTAAGAAAAAGGGAAACTTCAAGAAGGGCGGTAAGAAAGTTACCGCGCCGGCGAAGAATACCAAGGCTGGGCCTAAGCCTGATACTGAGTGCTTTTACTGCAAGGGAGAAGGTCACTGGAAGCGGAATTGCCCAAAGTACTTGGCGGATTTGAAGAACGGCAACATCAAGAAGAAAGGTATATCCAATATACATGTTATTGATATGTATCTCACTAGTACTCGTAGTAGTGCCTGGGTATTTGATACTGGTTCGGTTGCTCATATTTGTAAATCGAAACAGGTGCTACAGAATAAACGGAAGCTAGCGAAGAACGAGGTGACGATGCGCGTAGGAAATGGATCAAAGGTTGATGTGATCGCGGTCGGCACGCTACCTCTTCATCTACCATCGGGATTAGTTTTATACTTAAATAATTGTTATTTGGTGCCTGCGTTGAGCATGAACATTATATCCGGATCATGTTTATTGCGAGACGGTTACTTGTTTAAGTCCGAGAATAATGGTTGTTCGATTTATATGAGTAATATGTTTTATGCACATGCACCTTTGATAGATGGTCTATTTTTATTGAATCTCGATAGTGGAAATACACACATTAATAACATTGAAGCTAAACGTTTGAAATTGAGCAATAACTCAACCTATATGTGGCATTGTCGTCTTGGTCATATTGGAGTGAAGCGTATGAAGAAACTCCATTCCGATGGACTTCTTGAATCAATTGATTTCAAATCACTTGAGAGATGCGAAGCATGTCTGATGGGTAAAATGACTAAGACTCCATTTTTTGGTATGATGGAGCGAGCTACGGACTTATTGGAAATCATACATACCGATGTGTGTGGCCCAATGAGTGTAGCATCGCGTGGTGGTTATCGTTATGTTCTTACCTTCACGGATGACTTGAGTAGATATGGGTATATCTATTTCATGAAACATAAGTCCGAAACTTTTGAGAAGTTTAAGGAATTTCAAAGTGAGGTAGAGAATCAACGTAACAAGAAGATTAAATTATGATCTCATCGTGGAGGTGAATATCTAAGTTACGAGTTTGGCGAGCATTTAAAGAAATGCGGAATACTTTCACAATTGACACCGCCGGGAAAACCACAGCGTAATGGTGTGTCCGAACGTCGTAATCGAACTCTCTTAGATATGGTTCGTTCTATGATGTCACTTACAGATTTACCGCTATCGTTTTGGGGTTATGCATTAGAAACAGCCGCATTCACTTTAAATAGGGCACCGTCTAAGTCCATTGAAACGACACCATATGAATTATGGTTTGGGAAGAAACCTAAATTGTCGTTCCTTAAAGTTTGGGGTTGCGAAGCTTATGTAAAGAAGTTACAACCCGATAAGCTTGAATCCAAAGCGGAAAAATGCGTCTTCATAGGATACCCGAAGCAAACTATTGGGTATACCTTCTATCATAGATCCGAAGGCAAAATCTTTGTTGCCAAGAATGGATCCTTTCCAGAGAAGGAATTTCTCTCGAAAGAAGTGACTGGAAGGAAAGTAGAACTCGACGAGGTTGTTGAACCTTCTCTCGAACTTGCAAGTAACGCATCACCGGAAGTAGTTCCTGTGGCGCCTACAACAATAAGAGAGAAGGCTAATGATGTTTATCCTGAAACATCGGTTTAAGTTACTATAGAACCTCGCAGGTCAACAAGAACTCGTACCACTCCTGATTGGTATGATCCCGTTATGAGTGTCATGTTGGTGGACAACACCGATGACCCCGCGACATATGAGGAAGCGATGATGAGCCCAGATTCCAATAAATGGCAAGAAGCCATGAAATCCGAGATTGGATCCATGTACAGAAACAAAGTATGGACTTTGGTGGACTTACCAGATGACCGGAAGGCTGTCGAGAACAAATGGATTTTCAAGAAGAAAACAGATTCTGATGGTAATGTTACTGTCTATAAAGCTCGACTTGTCGCAAAAAGGTTTCGACAAATTCAAGGAGTTGACTACGATGAGACTTTCTCACCAGTAGCGAAGCTAAAGTCTGTGAGGATTATGTTAACAATCGCTTCATATTATGATTATGAGATATGGCAGATGGATGTCAAAACAACGTTCCTCAATGGAGACATTGATGAAGAGTTGTATATGATGCAACCCAAAGGTTTTGTCGATCCTAAAGATGCTAACAAGGTGTGCAAACTTCAACGGTCCATATATGGATTGAAGCAAGCATCCCGAAGTTGGAATCAACGTTTCGATAAAGTAATCAAAAGCTTTGGTTTTATACAAACTTATGGAGAAGCTTGTATTTACAAGAAAGTGAGTGGGAGCTCTGTAGCATTCTTAATACTATATGTAGATGACATATTGTTGATTGGGAATGATGTAGACCTTCTTAATAGTGTCAAGGATTATTTGAATAATAGTTTTTCAATGAAAGATCTTGGCGAAGCAGCTTACATATTAGGCATAAAGATTTATAGAGATAGATCGAGACGCCTAATATCATTGTCCCAGAGTACATATTTGGACAAAGTTCTAAAGAGGTTTGGAATGGAAGATAGCAAGAAAGGGTTCTTGCCCATGTTGCCCAATACGACCTTGAGTAAAACTCAAAGTCCTGCAATGGCAAAAGATAGAGAAAGGATGAGTAAGACTCCCTATGCCTCAGCCATAGGATCTCTTATGTATGCCATGCTATGTACTAGACCCGACATTGCATGTGCTGTTAGTTTGACTAGCGGATATCAAAGTGATCCAGGAGTAGATCATTGGACAACGGTCAAAAACATCCTTAAGTACTTGAGAAGAACTAAGGATATGGTTCTTTCTTATGGAGGTGATGAACAACTCGTTGTTAATGGTTACACCGATTCTAGTTGGAACACCAATTTGGATGATTCTAAATCTCAATCTGGATACGTATTTACTTTGAATGGTGCAGCAGTTAGCTGGAGGAGTGCAAAGCAAAGCGTCGTGGCGAGATCTTCAACTGAATCGGAATACATAGCTACTTCGGAGGCTTCACAAGAGGCGATATGGATGAAGGAGTTCATTACAGAGCTTGGTGTGGTTCCAAGTGCACTGGACCCAATGTCTATATATTGTGATAACATGGGTGCCATAGCCAATGCGCAAGAACCAAGGTCACACAAGAAGCTGAAGCACATCAAGCTACGTTTTCACGCTATTCGAGAGCATGTCCAAGATGGTGACATAAAGATTTGCAAAGTACACACAAATCTGAATGTGGCGGATCCGTTGACTAAACCTCTCCCGAGGGCAAAACATGACCAACACCAAACCGCCATGGGTGTTCAGTATATTACCATGTAATCTAGATTAGTTGACTCTAGTGCAAGTGGGAGACTGTTGGAGATATGCCCTAGAGGCAATAATAAAAGTGGTTATTATTATGTCTTTGTGTTTATGATAAAAGTTTACATTCATGCTATGATAGTATTAACCGGAAACATTAATACTTGTGTGATTTGTAAACTAAATTAGAGTCCCTAGTAAAGCCTTTTTATAATACTAGCTTTTTGGTTAATAAATGATCATGGTTTCTCGATCATGAACATTGAGATGTTATTAACAACAAGATCATATCATTAGGAGAATGGTGTGATGGCCATACTCCTATAGATAAGCGTAGCATAAAGATCAAGTCATTTTAATAGTTCGTATGCTATAAGCTTTCTGATACATAGTAACCTAATTCCTTCGACCATGAGATCATGCTAATCACCATCACCGGAAGGATGCTTTGATGATATCAAACACCACACCGTAACTGGGTGGCTATAAAGGTGGCATTGAGTGTTCGGAAAGTATGGGTCGAGGCACATGGATCAAGAGTGGGATTTGTCCATCCATATGACAGATAGATATACTCTGGGCCCTCTCGGTGGAATGTCATCCAATTAGCTTGCAAGCATGTGACTGGCTCACAAGGGATCACATATCATGGGAACGAGAAAATATTACTTATCAGTAACGAGGTTGAACAAGGTATGCAGAGATACCGACGATCAAAACCTCGGATAAGTAAACTATCACGAGACAAAGGGAAATTGGTGTAGGGTTTCGTAGCATGGAAAACAAAAAATTTCTACCGCATACAAACAAACAAGCCAAGATCGATCTACTAGATTGTAGCAACGAGTCGATAGAATAACTCACCCTCGAAGATTCCAAAGTGTTTAACGAGAGCGGATTCTCGTGGGTGATGTAGTCGTACTCTTCCCGATCTCAAGATCGCGTAGACGATCCTTCCGGCGCTGCGTTCCGGCAGCGCTCCCGTAGTCGGTCACACGTTCGGTACTCGACGAAGACCTTCCTCTCCCTTGTTCCAGCAGGCAGCGGAGGTTGTAGCACTCTCCTCGCGATTCCGGCAGCACAACGGCGTGGTACCGGAAGTAGAGGGGAGATCTCGCAGGGCTTCGCCTTAAGCCGGAGCGAGTATGGTGGAGTATGAGAGAGTCCCTCGACGATCTAGGCTTTAGACACGTCGAGGAGGAGGCTAGGCCGGCGGCTAGGGTTGCTAGGCGGCGGCGGCGGTTTGCCCTAGGGCGGCGGCGGCAGCAGGTGGCGGCGCCGGCTGCTTAGGGTTTGGAGGATAGGATCTTGTGTGTCTCTAGGAGGGAGCCCTGCCCCTCCTTATATAGGTGGAGGGGCCGGCCGGCCAAGGGGAGGGAGAGGAGTCCCTCCCCAACTCGGCTTGGAGGTTGGCTGGCGGTTGGAGGAGGGAACTCCTCCCCAACTCGGTTTCCCACTCCTCCTCCTCTCTCCAAAAACTGCCGTTTGACTTTCAAACTAGCCGTTTGACTTTTCAAACTAGGATTTGAATAAACCCTCTATTTTGTTCAGCGATGACACCGAGTACATGATGCAATCATACCAACTTGATATAACACATTCATGTACCCTTCCCCCCCGGAGTGCCGGACATTCCGGAACCTTCTAGAACATTCCCGATGAAAACACCGGAACCATTCCCCAACTCCAAAACGGGACTTTCCTTATATGAATCTTATTCTCCGGACCATTCCGGATCTCCTCATGATATTCCGAATCCCATTCGAGACTCCGAACAACATTCGGACGCTTTCTCATCATTCCATAACTACTCAAACAACGTCGAATCCTTAAGTGTGTCTCCCTACGGTTCGTGAATTATGCGGACATGATCGAGACACTTCTCCGATCAATAACCAATAGAGGAATCTGGAAATTCATATGGCTCCCACATATTTCTACGATTACTTTGCGATCGAATGAACCACTTACATACGATATCAATTTCCCTTTGTCTCACGATAGTTTACTTATCCGAGGTTATGATCGTCGGTATCTCTGCATACCTAGTTCAACCTCGTTACTGATAAGTACTCTTTTCTCGTTCCCGTGATATGTGATCCCATGTGAGCCAGTCACATGCTTGCAAGCTAATTGGATGACATTTCACCGAGAGGGCCTAGAGTATATCTATCCGTCATATGGATGGACAAATCCCACTCTTGATCCATGTGTTTCAACCAATACTTTCCGAACACTCAGTGCCATATTTATAGCCACCCAGTTATGGTGTGGTGTTTGATGTCATCAAAGCATCCATCCGGTAAAGGTGATATGCATGATCTCATGGTCGAAGGAATTAGATTACTATGTATCAGAAAGCATATAGCAATTGAACTATTAAAATGACTTGATCTTTATGCTACTCTTATCTATAGGAGTATGTCCACCATATCATTCTCCTAACGATATGATCTTTGTTGTTAATAACATCTCAATGTTCATGATAGGGAAACCATAATCATCTTATTAACCAACAAGCTAGTATTATATAGAGGCTTTACCAGGGACTTCAAATTAAGTTTACAAATCACACAAGTATTAATGTTTCCTTGTTAATACTATTATAGCATGAATGTAAACATTTATCATAAACACAAAGATATAATAATAACTACATTTATTATTACCTCTAGGGCATATCTCCAACAGTCTCCCACTTGCACTAGAGTCATCTAATCTAGATTACATGGTAATATACCGAACACCCATGGCAGTTTGGTGCTGGTCATGTTTTGCCCTCGGGAGAGGTTTAGTCAACGGATCGGCCACATTCAGATCTGTGTGTACTTTGCAAATCTTTATATCCCCATCTTGGATATGTTCTCGAATAGCGTGAAAACGTAGCTTGATGTGCTTCAGCTTCTTGTGTGACCTTGGTTCTTGCGCATTGGCTATGGCGCCCATGTTATCACAGTAGATAGACATTGGGTCCAGCGCACTAGAACCACACCCAGCTCTGTAAGGAACTCTTTCATCCATATCGCTTCTTGTGAAGCCTCCGAAGCAGCCATGTATTCCGATTCAGTTGAAGATCTCGCCACAACGCTTTGCTTTGCACTCCTCCAGCTAACTGCTGCACCATTTAAAATAAATACGTATCCAGATTGTG
Organism: Avena sativa; assembly: GCA_916181665.1. Lineage (NCBI taxonomy): Eukaryota > Viridiplantae > Streptophyta > Magnoliopsida > Poales > Poaceae > Avena > Avena sativa. The sequence continues at coordinate 297,754,115 of OV702296.1, forward strand.
ATTTAGAATCATCCGGATCGGTGTTCCAACTAGCATCGGTGTAACCATTAACAACGAGCTGTTCATCACCTCCATAAGAAAGAACCATATCCTTAGTTCTTCTCAAGTACTTAAGGATGTTTTTGACCGCTGTCCAATGATCCACTGATGGATCACTTTGATATCTGCTAGTTAAACTAACAGCATATGCAATGTCGGGTCTAGTACATAGGATGACATACATTAGAGATCCTATGGCTGAGGCATAGGGAGTCTTACTCATCCTCTCTCTATCTTCTGCCGATGTCGGACTTTGAGTTTTACTCAAGGTCGTATTGGGCAACATGGGCAAGAACCCTTTCTTGCTATCTTCCATTCCAAACCTCTTTAGAACTTTGTCCAAATATGTACTTTGTGACAATGATATTTGGCGTCTCGATCTATCTCTATAAATCTTTATGCCTAATATGTAAGCTGCTTCGCCAAGATCCTTCATTGAAAAACTATTATTCAAATATTCCTTGACACTATTTAGAAGGTCTACATCATTCCCAATCAACAATATGTCATCTACATATAGTATTAAGAATGCTACAGAGCTCCCACTCACTTTCTTGTAAATACAAGCTTCTCCATAAGTTTGTATAAAACCAAAACTTTTGATCACCTTATCAAAACGTTGATTCCAACTTCAGGATGCTTGCTTTAATCCATAGATGGACCGTTGAAGTTTGCATACCTTGTTAGCATCTTTAGGATCGACAAAACCTTTGGGTTGCATCATATACAACTCTTCATCAATGTCTCCATTGAGGAATGCTGTTTTGACATCCATCTGCCATATCTCATAATCATAATATGCAGCGATTACTAACATAATCCTCACAGACTTTAGCTTCGCTACTGGTGAGAAAGTCTCATCATAGTCAACTCCTTGAATTTGTCGAAACCCTTTTGCGACAAGTCGAGCTTTATAGACAGTAACATTACCATCAGCATCTGTTTTCTTCTTGAAGATCCATTTGTTCTCGACAGCCTTCCGGCCATCTGGTAAGTCCACCAAAGTCCATACTTGGTTTTCGTACATGGATCCAATCTCGGATTTCATGGCTTCTTGCCATTTATTGGAATCTGGGCTCATCATCGCTTCCTCATATGTCTCAGGGTCATCGGTGTTGTCCACCAACATGACACTCATAACGGGATCATACCAATCTGGAGTGGTACGAGTTCTTGTTGACCTGCGAGGCTCTGTAGCAACTTCAACCGAAGTTTCATGATCATCATCATTAGCTTCCTCCCTTATTGGTGCAGGCACCACAAGAACTTCTTCCGGTGCTGCGCTACTCGCAATTTCGAGAGAAGGTTCGATAACCTCGTCGAGTTCTACTTTCCTTCCGGTCACTTCTTTCGAGAGAAATTCCTTCTCTAGAAAGGATCCATTCTTGGCAACGAAGATTTTGCCTTCGGATCTATGATAGAAGGTATACCCAATAGTTTCCTTCGGGTATCCTATGAAGACGCATTTTTCCGCTTTGGGTTCAAGCTTGTCCGGCTGTAACTTCTTTACATAGGCTTCGCATCCCCAAACTTTAAGGAACGACAATCTAGGTTTCTTCCCAAACCATAATTCATACGGTGTCGTTTCAACGGATTTAGATGGTGCCCTCTTTAAAGTGAATGCGGCTGTTTCTAATGCATAACCCCAAAATGATAGCGGTAAATCTGTAAGTGACATCATAGAACGAACCATATCTAAGAGAGTTCTATTACGACGTTCGGACACACCATTACGCTGTGGTGTTCCCGGCGGTGTCAACTGTGAAAGTATTCCGCATTTCTTCAAATGCTCGCCAAACTCGTAACTTAGATATTCACCTCCACGATCAGAACGTAGAAATTTAATCTTCTTGTTACGTTGATTCTCTACCTCACTTTGAAATTCCTTAAACTTCTCGAAAGTTTCGGACTTATGTTTCATGAAATAGATATACCCATATCTACTCAAGTCATCCGTGAAGGTAAGAACATAACGATAACCACCGCGCGATGCTACACTCATTGGACCACACACATCGGTATGTATGATTTCCAATAAGTCCGTAGCTCGCTCCATCATACCAGAAAATGGAGTCTTAGTCATTTTACCCATCAGACATGCTTCGCATCTATCAAGTGATTCGAAATCAAGTGATTCAAGAAGTCCATCGGAATGGAGTTTCTTCATACGCTTCACTCCAATGTGACCAAGACGACAGTGCCACATATAGGTCGAGTTATCGCTCGATTTCAAACGTTTAGCCTCAATGTTATCAATATGTGTATTTCCACTATCGAGATTCAATAAGAATAGACCATCTATCAAAGGTGCATGTGCATAAAACATATTACTCATATAAATCGAACAACCATTATTCTCGGACTTAAACAAGTAACCGTCTCGCAATAAACAAGATCCCGATATAATGTTCATGCTTAACGCATGCACCAAATAACAATTATTTAAGTATAAAACTAATCCCGATGGTAGATGAAGGGGTAGCGTGCCGACCGCGATCACATCAACCTTTGATCTGTTTCCCACGCGCATCGTCACCTTGTTCTTCGCTAGCTTCTGTTTATTCTGCAGCACCTGTTTCGAGTTACAAATATGAGCAACCGAACCAGTATCAAATACCCAGGCACTACTATGAGTACTAGTGAGATAAACATCAATAACATGTATATCAGATATACCTTTCTTCTTGATGTTGCCATTCTTCAAATCCGCCAAGTACTTTGGGCAATTCCGCTTCCAGTGACCTTCACCTTGCAGTAAAAGCACTCAGTATCAGGCTTAGGTCCAGTCTTGGTCTTCTTCGTCCGTGTGGTAACTTTCTTACCACCCTTCTTGAAGTGTCCCTTCTGCTTAGACTTGCCTTTCTTGAATTTGGTGGTCTTATTGACCAACAACACTTGGTGCTCTTTCTTGATCTCCACTTCTGCAGATTTCAACATGGCAAAGAGTTCTGGCAACGTCTTGTTCATGTTTTGCATGTTGTAGTTCATCACAAAGTTCTTGTAACTTGGTGGTAGTGATTGGAGTACACGGTAAATCCCCAAAGCATTAGGAATCACAATACCCAAGCTTTGAAGTTTGTTTGCGTGCCCAGACATCTTAAGCACATGCTCACTGACGGAGCTGACCTCTTCCATCTTGCAGTTAGAGAACTTTTCAGAAGCCTCATAGCTTTCAATTGCCGCATGAGTCTCAAAAATCAATTTGAGATCCTCGACAATATCATATGGGTCTGAATTCTCAAACCTTTTCTGAAGCTCCGATTCTAAACCATACAAGATAGCACACTGAACTGTGGAGTACTGAGTCTTCCGAGTGAGGTAAACATTCTTTACTTCATCGGCAGCATCAGCTGCAGGTGGGTCACCCAGCGGTGCATCCAGCACATAGGTCAAATTACCAGCTGTGAGGACAATCCTCAAATTGCGGAACCAATCCGCGAAGTTGCTTCCATTGTTTTTCAACTTTTCTTTCTCTAGGAACGCATTAAAATTGATGGTAGGGGCTGCCATTGATCTACAACATATTTGAAATTGTTTAGACTAATTTATGACAAATTGAGTTCTAATTAATAATAAAATTAATCTAGGTGAACTCCCACTCAAAACAATATCCCTCAGATTGTTTTAGTGATCACACGAACCAAATCCATCACATCAACACCGATCATCACGAGAGTTGATATAGTTTCAATGACGAACAATCGACATGTTCATCATACTAGGTTAATACCCGTGCATTGCTACGGACTCTTAGAATATGTCAACATGCCATATTGTTATCGTCGTACTCGATACAACACTGTTGGATCCATCTTTTTCAACATGCCATATTGACGGTAGTCTTTAAACACCAAATTGTTTTTCCTACAAACAAGAAATGGAACATACAATTGTATTAAAGAAAGGTATCTATCGCTTGGTGTTCCCTGCTCAAGGTCCTTCCTGGTGGGTCGACACCCTTAATCATGGGTGACATGGATATACCATACGGGTGCCTCATATTGGTATATACGGTCCAACCTAGGGAAGGCCCACGTGAAGACTTGCTTCCTAAGAAGATTCTGATTGGTCCAAGCCAATTACAAATTCGACTCCTTGGAGGACACGACCAAGCTGTAGATAGATTATTCAAGGGTGAAACCCTAACTTGTAACCGACTCGACCTACCCTCGGGACCTAGCCTATCTATATAAAGGCCAGGAGGAAACGACGAGGAGGACCTGACCAACTCATACACACACCTCACGCCAGATCGCATCTGTGCACCCCCTATAACCTTCGGTTCCGCCGTAATCAAGAACAAACAAGGAGTAGGGTTTTCCCTTCGGGGGCCTGAACCTGGGTAAACCTCGTGTCCCTTTGCTGCGTGTTTGTTAACCGTCTCGCGACTTCCAGTATCCCCATTTTCTCCAAAACCCAAGTCCATAACAATGGGCATTGACGAGTCGAACCCTCGTCAATTGGCGCCGTCTGTGGGAACGGGGGACGCTGATCATGCGGTCGTGACGGTTCCACCCAGAGCGATCTACGATTCCTCGGTGACGGAGAATCATCTCCTCTTTGGCTCTTTCGACTTCACCGCCCACTCGTTGGCCACCGGCAAAGATTTCGAGTCCGTAGACGACGAATTCAAGATGATGTTTGAAAGCTTCTGCTTTCAGGTGGGCTAGACTGGCACCCTCCGCCTTCCAGAGCGGGTGCCACTTCCATCAATCAGGCCCTCCTCGTGGGTACCACCTATTGATTCCTCGTGCATGTCGTCCCTGATGGGCAATTCGGATGACAACAGCAGCTGTAACTCTGATCTCTATGACCCTCCTACGAAGGAAGGAACCTACAGTTCTGGATCTGAGAGCTGCGGTAGCACAGGCGGACCTTCACAGGGGCGAACCTGGGCCGTCGCCCCCCCAGCGAAAAGTAATTTTGTTCGCTACCCCTTAATATATTCAGCCCATAAGGCCCAGTTTATCCCTTCTCACTTTACCTCGAGTCCTCGACCTGGAACTGGAAGGATCGACCGTTTCTTCTCGGTTCCCGTCTCTCTTTCTTGTCTCTAACAGCATCAGTTAGACAGCAACCGGGCGGTGTTTCCTCGGCTTGACCTGCTGCCGGTGGCGCTGGGTGACAGAGGCGGCCTGCCGGATACTAACTCGTCTCGTCCTGATCGTGTGCCGACGCGTTGAGCAGATAAGAAGCAGCAGACTCGCAAGCCGCTGGCTCGATCTCCATCCACAAATGTTCCCGTGGAAGCTGAAGCTAGCTCTTCGGCCGGCCGGCCGGCGAGCGACCACTGCTGCTGGTAATTTCCCCCCCTATGTACATTCCCAAACTATCAATTCTAGTTTTTGTTGTCATCATTTCTTGCATCTCACAATTGGGGAAAATGCTATCTTGTCACAGATTTTGCCAAAAATAAAAAAAGTTTGATTAAAGATTGTTGTTCCACCGTGTAGGAAGGAAGTGAAGATGAAGACAAAACCATTGATTCATTTTTCAGAAACAAAGGAGGTGACTCTGAACAACCAGACCCTTAACCAATAACAGTAGATCCCATTCATGTGCAGGCTAAACCAATAACAGTAGATCCCATTCTTATTGCTTGAATTTGTACAACAAAGTCACGCAGAACAGGTACATCAAACTCAAACAAATGAAGTTATATTCTCTACATTTCACGGGCGCAAATGGGCGAAGAGTTGATCTGTAGTGATTGACACATGAGTCTTTGATGAGTGAAAATCCATGGTTAAGTAGTAGATGGTTTCTTTTATTTTAGACTACCTTATGCATATATTGATCTTATAAATGTATTTTGTGGACAAGGTCAATCTCAATATATAAGTTCCAAAAAATGTTACACATTCTACCTTGTTGCCATCATTTGATTTGCTTCCAAAAACAGATTTTCATGTCATTTTGTAGCTTCGCCCCCCCTAAGATTTTCTGCAAGGTCCGCCACTGTGCGGTAGCAACGATCTCTCCCCGCACTACCAGTGCGCCACCATCCATAACAGAAACGTCAACAACGGAACTGATCCGCCACTGGACCCCCCGCCCAACCCTCAGACCGAGAACAGAGGAAACATGGCATCCCCGCCAGATCCCAACGGGAATAGGGCGCCTCAAGGCACCGAAGGCATAAACCGTGTCCGCAATGAAATCCACCTCAACGACGCCGGCTGGGAGACGGTGCGCAACGTCGCACGGGGCACTCACCCTTTACCTATTGACGCCCCCTGCGACATGATGATGTACTATCACTGGCTCCTGATCGAGGATCACAATCGATAGGTCAAGCAGCAAGCCGAGCTCGACAAGCGTAAGCGAGCGACCGACGAATCGAGCATGCGTCGAGCTGTGCTCTCTACTGGCGGCTCTACCTCGAAGGGCTACGATGGTGGCAAATACCGCTCTCGCCTAGAGCGCATGGACCCTGCAGTGCGACGTGAGCCTACCAAGGCACTCGACATGTCCTTCATGACAATGGACTGACATGGCAACTCCATGCCCAAAACACTGCAGGCCGCGGTCATGGTGGCCACCACCTACCTCGCACCCAACCCGCCACCGGCGGGAGACCCAAGGAAAGCAATCCACAAGTCTGCACTTGCAGGCCTCGGACTCGTCGGAGGTGCGCTCCACGACGAAACACCCGCGGATCCAAAGAAGAAGGTTGTGGTAAAGTTCACTCGAAGACGCACGTCCTCATCCGAGGAAGAAGAGCATGACCTGACACAACGCCGCCGCAGCCCATGGCACAGGAGGAGCAACTATGACGCTTGTAGCGAGCTCGCACAACGCAAGATCGACAAATCATGTGCCAAGCGCGGTTGCTCAACTGAGTCCGAAGATAACGACGGGGAGCCGTGCGGCGCCAGGTTCTTCAGTAGGGCCGTCCGACAATCACGGATGCCGAAGAACTTTAAGCTCCCTTCGGACAACCCAAACTTTAAGCTCCCTTCAGACATAGTGGAAAGGTTTCCCTCTATAGCAGTAGTGACACTTGGTTGTTGAGCTTGCATGCTACGGTGGTCCTGTTCATCTATGGGGGATGGCTTCACCCTCTTCCGTTGTTCCGTATTTTGTGCGTCTTTGTCTTGTAGCTTCGGTCCGGTGTTGCGGTTCAATCTCTGGTGGTGGTGGTCTCAGTGAAGCTCCCTGGGTGTTTCTGGTGGCTTCTTCGCTGACAGCCTAGCTCTGTTGTGCTCTAGGAGAAACATTTTCCTCCCAGTGGTACGACACCCTTCTATCCAGGGCGAGGGACAAGGGGTCCCTTTCCGGAGGCAATGACAGTGAAGTTTGGGTCTAGTTCTGTTCGGCTGGAGCAACGAAGACATGTTCCCGGCTGCCTTAGATGTTGATCTCGTCATTGAGCTCTGGTCTAGGTGTCTCAAGTTGTGCCTTTTTATTTAATCTCTTGTTTCCTTGTGTTGCCTAGAGTCTATAAGTTGTTTGTAAGAACGTTGTATCTATCGTTTCGGCGTTATTAATTTAATAAAGGCTAAGGCCTTAAGTTTAAAATAACAAGCCCGGTTACTTCCTCCCAACCTCTCGCATTCGGCTCCTTTCTTATGTAAAGCATTCCATCAATAATGGCAGAAGTGGCGCATTAAGCATCTCTATTTTTCTATAGTACTATCAGAGAAGTTGGTGAATGTGCGATGAGGTGGCACATATTTAAACCCTTCCACGGAAACATCAATCCATTCATGGTACCAAGTAGTCCGATAATACCAACAATAAAACAATATGTATGTGCTGACCGATCTTGAGACCATGATTCTCTCTCCCCACTACCCCATGACTTAGCTACTGTGCATTGATGTGATTTGTGAACCGGTCTCCCTTCAAAATTCAGAGCTTATTCGTATGGACGAGGAAAAAATAGGTAAAGTTGTCAACTGTTGAGATGCTTATTGTTTGGTCATTTAGATCTTTAGTGTAGTGATAAATAACAGACTCGAGTAATCAAACCATGACCATGGTTATGTCTTCCGTCATGAACGTGGCTCGAGGCCTGCCCTGAAGCAAAGATCGACCAGTTAAAGAGTCTGGCATTCTAGACATGGGAATGCCCCTACTCAGGGCGGTGTTCATGGCATGCCAGATCTACTTGAACTCGTCAGGATAGACATTGATCTAGCAGCCTGTGATTTAGGTATGTGAGGAGCATTCTAACTAAGGATGGCATGCTTTGGCATCCTGCTCTTTGCCATTCCCGAGGGCTTGGCAAGTTAGAACATGCCGATGCCACGTAGCATCGAATAATTAAATGGATCTTCCAAAGGAAAAAAGAACACGAGTGCCTATCATTAGAGGAATTATATTTTTGTTAAGATTTTTAAATAACCATCTAGTCGATTTTATGGGGATATACAAAGGGTGAGAGATAAATTAATAATGTAGCATCGGATTTGTTTTCCGGAAAGGTTAATGTGTCTAAGAAACTTTTGACTGGAGAGAGTAATCAAATCGCGAGAGGATTGACCTGGGGGATCACATACAACAGTTCCATATAATATTGCAACGAAAACACACAATTGCTAGTTGCTAGATACATACATGCATGGTATACACATGCGTGGTAGTAATTAAGCAACCTTAAAGTAGATAGCTTGCATGACACTAAATGTCATTGGTTCGCACATGACAAATCAATCTGCCGATTTGATCGAGTACAATCTTTGGGCAACGAAAACCTGTATCCTTTTTTTTGAACAATGGAACCTATATCCTAAAAGGCTCTTATTTTTTACTTGGTGGCCGAGGAAGAAGGGGATCGGGTCACGGCTATGGTGGGGTGGTGTGAGGTAGCCCGAGGAGGATGCATCTGATGCTGAGGCACACTGACTTGCTCTCCCTCGGTGCCATGAAGATCGGCATGTCGATTTGCGTGTCGATCCGCTCACGTGCATCGTCCATATTGGTCACCATTATCTTAATACACAAACAACGATCGAACCAGATCAAGAGCAGCTCAACACCACAAATTAACCGCTGTTTTGAAAACCAACAAAGAACATGAATCATAAAGAAGCCAACGCATGATAGAAGTACTCTTATCTTGTGGGAAGTGCAGTTTGCAAGCAGCGGAGCTCGTCGGAGAAGTCCGGTAGGTGGCTGGTGTGGAAGACGATGTTGATCGTGTCGTAATCGATCGTTGGAGTTTTTCCCGCCGGCGATGTAGATGATAGGGATGTCCTCACGCTGGGGGCAACCATGGAGTATGAGCATGCCGAGATCGTCGACAGTGAATGTGACGGCTGGCCCCTCGCCGCAGACCCGGTCTTATGCGTACGTCTCGGCCGCGTACCCTGCTATTTCCTCCATCCCAGCACGCATGGATGACGCTCTCTGCCCGATTTCTCAGCATTGCATGCGTTGGTTTTGTCGAGATAAAGAAAGGCTTGTTAGCATCTTGTTAAAAAGGAAGGTTTCTCAACTATCCATCAACAAGAAGATTTGTTAGCATTTTTAGATGATCTCGGTTGAGACATGCACGTACTCTCGCCCGTTCCATTGGAAGTTTGTTAGTCAATTAGTTATACCGTCGAGTAGATATGGGCTAAAAAATAGGCACACATCTAGTTTATTGTTGCGGTGGTATTTTCTTAGTAATTATATCGACGTGTGACACCGTGTGACACCACCACTTTGCTTTTAATAGTAAAGATCTACTATATGATTCATGCTTTGCCTTTCGGTGATCCGTGTTCCGAGACCATGTCTGTACATGCTAGGCTCGTCAAGATAAAACCTTAGTTTCCGCATGAGCAAATCTGGCTTGCTCACGCTGTATACACTTGCAGAATTTAACACACCCGATCATCACGTGGTGCTTCGAAACAACAAGCTTTAGCAACGGTGCTAACTAAGGGTGAACACTTTATGACTTTGAAATTCATGTGCATGAGGGATCATCTTATAATGCTACCGTCGTCTACTAAGCAATACAAGATGCATAAAGAATTAACATCACATGCAATTCATAACATGTGATATGATATGGTCTTTCTTCTTTGTGCTTCCGATCTCCATCTTCTAGCACGAACATGATCTCCATCATCACCGGCATTGCATCAAGGTCAATAACGCTTCTCCATGGTTGTCGTCCACCGGTTTCAACTATTACAACTACTTTGAATAGACACGCGGGTCTTAACATAAATTAAAAACAACCATATGGCTCCTGCCGGTTGCCAACTTACAATAAGGAACATTGTATACATCAAATATAATCACAATCATGGTCATATCACATCACAACACACTCCTGCAAAACAAAGTTAGACGCCTCTACTTTCTTTGCATATTTTACGTGGTTTGGGGCTTTCAATAAGTGTCGTTCTAACTTACGAACATGAACCACAACATTGATACTAGTATTGTTAATCACCCGTTGTAAATTGGATCTTAACTATGCTAGGAGAAACAGGCACCCGCAAAGCTACTTATGCAATACAAGTTGCATGTCAAGCGTGGAGCAAGTCTCATGAACGATGTCATGTAAGGTTATCCTGGGCCGCTTCATCCCAACATACCGTAAGATGCAAAGTACACAAGAAGCAATCGACAATAAAAGCATCAACGCCCACAATGACCATTGTGTTCTACTCGTGCAACAGATCTACATATAGACACGGCTCTGATACCACTGTAGGGTTTCGTAGCATGAAAAACAAAAAAATTCTACCGCATACAAACAAACAAGCCAAGATCTATCTACTAGATTGTAGCAACGAGTCGATAGAATAACTCACCCTCGAAGATTCCAAAGTGTTTAACGAGAGCAGATTCTCGTGGGTGATGTAGTCGTACTCTTCCCGATCTCAAGATCGCGTAGACGATCCTTCCGGCGCTGCGTTCCGGCAGCGCTCCCGCAGTCGGTCACACGTTCGGTACTTGACGAAGACCTTCCTCTCCCTTGTTCCAGCAGGCAGCGGAGGTTGTAGCACTCTCCTCGCGATTCCGGCAGCACAACGGCGTGGTACCGGAAGTAGAGAGGAGATCTCGCAGGGCTTCGCCTTAAGCCGGAGCGAGTATGGTGGAGTATGAGAGAGTCCCTCGACGATCTAGGGTTTAGACACGTCGAGGAGGAGGCTAGGCCGGCGGCTAGGGTTGCTAGGCGGCGGCGGTTTGCCCTAGGGCGGCGGCAGTGGCAGCAGGTGGCGGCGCCGGCTGCTTAGGGTTTGGAGGAGAGGATCTTGTGTGTCTCTAGGAGGGAGCCCTGCCCCTCCTTATATAGGTGGAGGGGCCGGCCGGCCAAGGGGAGGGAGAGGAGTCCCTCCCCAACTCGGCTTGGAGGTGGGCCGGCGGTTGGAGGAGGGAACTCCTCCCCAACTCGGTTTCCCACTCCTCCTCCTCTTTCCAAAAACTGTCGTTTGACTTTCAAACTAGCCGTTTGACTTTTCAAACTAGGATTTGAATAAACCCTCTATTTTGTTCAGCGATGACACCGAGTACATGATGCAATCATACCAACTTGATATAACACATTCATGTACCCTTCCCCCTCGGAGTGCCGGACATTCCGGAACCTTCTAGAACATTCCCGATGAAAACACCGGAACCATTCCCCAACTCCGAAACGGGACTTTCCTTACATGAATCTTATTCTTCGGGCCATTCCGGATCTCCTCGTGATATCCCGAATCCCATTCGAGACTCCGAACAACATTCGGACTCTTTCTCATCATTCCATAACTACTCAAACAACGTCGAATCCTTAAGTGTGTCTCCCTACGGTTCGTGAATTATGCGGACATGATCGAGACACTTCTCCGATCAATAACCAATAGAGGAATCTGGAAATTCATATGGCTCCCACATATTTCTACGATTACTTTGCGATCGAATGAACCACTTACATACGATATCAATTTCCCTTTGTCTCACGATAGTTTACTTATCCGAGGTTATGATCGTCGGTATCTCTGCATACCTAGTTCAACCTCGTTACTGATAAGTACTCTTTTCTCGTTCCCATGATATGTGATCCCTTGTGAGCCAGTCACATGCTTGCAAGCTAATTGGATGACATTTCACCGAGAGGGCCTAGAGTATATCTATCCGTCATATGGATGGACAAATCCCACTCTTGATCCATGTGTTTCAACCAATACTTTCCGAACACTCAATGCCATCTTTATAGCCACCCAGTTACGGTGTGGTGTTTGATGTCATCAAAGCATCCATCCGGTAAAGGTGATATGCATGATCTCATGGTCGAAGGAATTAGATTACTATGTATCAGAAAGCATATAGCAATTGAACTATTAAAATGACTTGATCTTTATGCTATGCTTATCTATAGGAGTATGTCCACCATATCATTCTCCTAACGATATGATCTTTGTTGTTAATAACATCTCAATGTTCATGATAGGGAAACCACAATCATCTTATTAACCAACAAGCTAGTATTATATAGAGGCTTTACCAGGGACTTCAAATTAAGTTTACAAATCACACAAGTATTAATGTTTCCTTGTTAATACTATTATAGCATGAATGTAAACATTTATCATAAACACAAAGATATAATAATAACTACATTTATTATTACCTCTAGGGCATATCTCCAACAATTGGTATCGTATGTAAGTGGTACATTCGATCGCAAAGTAATGTAGAAATATGTGGGAGCCATATGAATTTCCAGATTCCTCTATTGGTTATTAATCGGAGAAGTGTCTCGGTCATGTCCGCATAATTCACGAACCATAGGGAGACACACTTAAGGATTCGATGTTGTTTGGTAGATATGGAATGTTAGTAGGGATACCGAATGTTGTTCGGAGTCTCGGATGGGATCCAGGATATCACGAGGAGATCCGGAATGGTCCGGAGAATAAGATTCATATAAGGAAAGTCCTATTTCGGAGTTCGGGAAAGTTTCCGATGTTTTCATCGGAGAGGTTCTAGAAGGGTCTAGAAGGTTCACCAGACCGGAAGGGGAATGGTCCATGAATGTGTCATGGATATGTGGAATGATTGGATCATATCCTAGGTCACTTGGTGTTGGCATTTGCAAGAGAGAAATAAAGATCTAAATTGAAAGTCAAACGGGAAGTTTGAAAAGTCAAACTGGAACAATGGTTTCCTAATGGGAGAAGAAACAAGTCCTTCTCTCAATCCAACTTGGGTTTGGGTTTGGATTCAAACCCACCCCTCCCAAGGCTGCCCCTCCCTCTCATAAATAGAGGGGGAGGGCTGCCCCAACACCACAAGATCCAAGGCCTCCCCACACACCCGCGCCGCCGCGCCCAAGCCGCCGCCGCCGGTCCGTCGTCGCCGCCCTAGCCGCCACCGACACCTCCTCCTCCTCCCGGACTTCTAAACCCTAGATTTCCGGGAAAACCCTAATCCACCATAACTCGCAGCCGGCTTAGGCGAAGCCCTGCGGGAGCTTTCCTCTACTTCTGACACCACGCCGTCGTGCTGCCGGAATCGCGAGGGGAGAACTACAACCTCCGCTGCCTGCTGGAACAAGGGAGAGGAAGGTCTTCATCAAGTACCGAACGTGTGACCGACTGTGTAAGCGCTGCCAGAACGCAGCGCCGGAAGGATCGTCTACGCGATCTTGAGATCGGCAAGTGTACGACTACATCACCCACGAGAATCTGCTCTCGTTAACCGCTTTGGAATCTTCGAGGGAGAGTGCTTCTATCGACTCGTTGCTACAATCTAGTAGATAGATCTTGGCTTGTTTGTGTGCATGCGGTAGAATTTTTTTGTTTTCCATGCTACGAACCCCTACAAAACAAAGTAAAGAGAAAGAAAGTGAAGGACTCTCCTTGTGAAGACGTCCTTAGCCTCCCGGCAACGGCGCCAGGAAAGCTTGTTGGCTGCGCTGGGTTGATGTAGGAGCGCTTCCCCCAAGAGCAAGGTGTGAAGTAGCACAGCAACAAGTTTTCCCTTAGTAAGAAACCGAGGTTATCGAGCCAGTAGGTGGAAGGAAACGTCACACAGGTGTTACAAGCAACACGGAGACCTGCACAACACAAACTCAAGACTTTGCCCCAATGAATCAGTGAGGTTGTCAAGCTCACCGGTTTGCTGTAACAAAAGATTGAACGTATGGTGTGGAAGGTAATGGTGATTTGCAGCAAGTAAACAAGTAACAGTGGAAGATGTATCAATGGTAAAGATTGGACCGGGGTCCATAGTTCACTAAAGGTGCTCTCCTTAAATAAACAACATGGCATGAAGGGTAAACAAATTACAGCGGGGCAATTGACAGGAACCGAGCAAGGCATAACAATGCAATTACTAGCCAGAAAGATCCTATGAGGTTGATTGGGCAATACAACAAGATACATATACCTCCATCCAACTGCATCTATGACTAGAAGTCCACCTTCAGGTTATCATCCGAACCCACTTCAGTATTAAGTTGCAAGCAACAGACAACTGCTTTAAGCAAAGTGTGTAAGGTAAACAGTCCACATGTTCCATGAATAAGAGACCATCATTTTCTCCCTAGTAGCAACAACACATCTACAACCGAAGATATTATTGTCACTTCCCTTGGAAACTAGAGGCATGAACCTACTATCGAGCATAAATACCCCCTCTTGGAGTCACTAGCAACTACTTGGCCAAGATAGCTACTAACAACGGAGAGCATGCAAGATCACAAATAACACAGACATGATAGAATCATAAAGACAAAACCATTAATCAAACCAACATAATAATCTCAATATCCATCGGATCCCCGCAAACACAACATGCATGATTACAAATAGATTAGATCTTGATCATGAACGGAGCTCACAAGATCTATACATGAAAGCACAAAGGAGGAGATACAACCATCTAGCTATTACATGTACCCATAGTCCAAGGTGGAACTACTCACGCATCATACCGGAGAGAAGGCCTCCGGGATGATCTCCCCTCCGGTAGGGTGTTGGGAAGAACTTCAGATCCTCCTGATCTAGGGACGATGGTGGCAGCGGCTACAGACGGTTTCGTAGATTTCTGATCGGGTACTGAGGGTTTCTCTATCGGGGGCTTATTATAGGCGAAGGGGGAGACCGAGGCGGCTGCCAGGGCGACCAAACCCTAGCCAGGCATGGGGTGGGGCCCACCCGCGCCTGGGGTGGGTCTGGCCCCTCTGGCCGGCCCCTCGGGCTCTCCTCTGGACTTCTTGTTCCCCACGGAAAGTAATTGACTTTGTCCTTTGTCTCGTCCAATTCCAAGAATATTTCTTTACTAACTTTTCTGAAACCAAAAACAACAGAAAACAGGCATCTGACACTGTTGGCAACTTGTTAATAGGTTAGTACCAGAAAACATGTAAAAAAACACCTCAAAGTGTGGACAAGTAAAGCAAAGTAGAAACTAAACAAGCATGGAGCATCAAAAATTATAGATACGTTTCCAACGTATCAGTCTAGCACTGGGAGGAAAATATTTCTGAAAGAAAGAAGCAATCAAGCAATCAGGGCTATCAATGGAACCAATAGGTAATCTATTAAACCAAGCCCTAGCTTCTCCTTTTAGTGGAAAAGGGAAGATCTTAGTAACAAAGTACTTGCGCATCTTAAAATCACCAGAGAACAAAGCATTCATAGTAGAAAGCTCATTCATATGAGCCACAACACTCTCATTTTCAGTCTCACAAAAAGGTTCTTTCTCAACAATGTCAAAATAGGATAAATCAAGAGAGAAATTATAATCTTTATCTTTAATATCTATGGGAGAGATGGCAAACTTAGGATCAGAGGATAGTTTAGGCATAATAGTGCATCTAGCAAGGAGACTCTTAATAGCACTAGTACCATGTGTGTTTCCGCACTCTTCAACAAATTCATCAGTAAACTCAATGTAACCATCATTAATATCATAACTTTCTCTAGACTCAAGTGAGCTAACAGGTGTAACAATGTCTTCACTAGGAGTTTCGGTATTTCCTAGACTAGCCATAGTAGCATCTAGAAAAGGACCTAGTGAACCACTCACATCAAGCACAGTAGAAGTAACATCATAAGCATCAAAAGCAGTTTCAGATTCAGCAGTAGTAGCAGTGTGTGTAGCATGAGTATGTGGTGGTGGTGTGACAAGCTTACTTATAACAGACGGTGAATCAAGAGCAACAGAGGTGTTTAGGACTATACCTCTTCTTGTAGTGGATGGTAAAATAGGGAACTTTCCATCAAAAGACTTCCCCATAATGAAAGAAGTAGCAGTGAACAATAATAGATCCAAGTCAACTTACAAATAAAGCTATGCTCCCCGGCAACGGCGGCAGAAAATAGTCTTAATGACCCACAAGTGTAGGGGATCGCAACAGTCTTCGCGGGTAGTATTACCTAATTTATTGATTCGACACAAGTGGAGCCAAAGAATGCTTGCAAGCCTTAACAACTAAGTTATCAATTCAGCTACACCTGAAAATAGTTTTTGCTCACAGAAGTTTATCAGTAGCAACAGTTTGGTAGTAGCACCAGCAACAGTGAAACAGGAGCAATAGTAACAGTAACGATAACAGTGGGATTCGAGTGCGGTAGGCATAGGTATGGATGGACGGGCGTTGCATGGAAGAGTCTAAACATATAACTTCAAGATCTAGGGCATTGCAGATAGATAATAACAAGCATCCAAGTACTAAACAATCCTAGGCATGTGCTCCGAATATAGTCATACGTGCTCGCAATGAGAACTTGCACAACATCTTCTGTCCAGTCAGCCCGTGGCAGCGGGGCCTCTAGGGAACTACTGGCAATTAAGGTGCTCCTTTTAATAGAGCACCTGAGTAAAGCATTAACACTCCATGAACACATGTGATCCTCACACCACAGTCATCCCCTCCGGTTGTCCCAGTTATTGTCACTTTGGGGCCTTTGGATCCGAACAATGATATGTATACACAACTTGCAGATAAGATCACAAACAATACTATCATAATGATTAAATAATAAGTTCAGATCTGAGATCATGGCACTCGGGCCCTAGTGACAAGCATTAAGCACAACAAGTTGCAACAAAGTCAAATAACACTAATAGAGATACAAGGCAGTATGCCCTAACAAATCTTATTCGATTACATGATAGAACTCATCCAATCTCTACCATCCTCAAGCCTACAACGGAGGATTACTCACTCATGGATGAGGGAAACATCTGTGGTTGATGAAGATGCGTTGGTGATGATGATGGCGATAATCCTCTCCAAATTCCCTGTCCCGGCAGGGTGCCAGAACGGAGTTTCTAGTTCTGAATCTTGGTTTCTGGTGGCAGCGGTGGAGCGGAACTCTTTCTGGAAAACTATTGAACCCCCCCTCGTTTTTTAGGTCGAAAGGCAACTTATAGGCGCAGAGGGAGGCCGAGGGGGTGCCTGGGTGGCTGCACCCTCCTAGGCGTGGGGCAGGGCCCACCCGCGCCTGGCAGGGGTGTGGCCCCCCAGGTCCCTTCTCCGTCTCATCTTCTGCCTCCGTGGGTCTTCTGGTGAAATATAATTTTTGGCATATTTTTCGGGATTTTTCCTGATAGTTGATTTTCTGCACAAAAACAAGACACCAAGGTAATTCTACTGAAAATAGCGCCAATCTATGTTAGTTGTATCCAAATCATACAAATTTAGAGGAGAAACAATATCAAAAGTGTTCGAGAAAATAGATACGTTTTGGACGTATCAACTGGTAGAGCGCATGTCTTGATAAGTGCTCTCGCAAGTGCTTTGAGCTCTAGCTTATCCGTGAACAAGCCTACACGCCTTGCTTCTCAAGGGCACGAAGGGGCGCCATCTCGGGGTTCTCCGGCTCGATGGACACGTCGCTATAACATCGACCTGAACGTTGCCCCGGTGACCGACTCGTCTGGGAGGAGGAAAAGGAAGCCCCAAAGGCGATTCGCACCCAAGGTTGTTCTCGTCCCCGCAACTTGTTCAATGAAATAACAAAGCCACCCGAGTCCAACCCGGTATGTATTCCTTTTGAAGGGCAATCAAAGAGTGTCCCAAGTGGCAAGAGCTCTATGCGTAATGGACCAACAATGGAAGTGCCAATGGAAACCAAGGGGCGCAATCCTATGTCATCGATATTTATGGTGTCATCCTAACTGCATCTGCGATATCAAGGAGGCCGAGAGGAAGGACTAATTCCAAGGCGTATTCAAAGCGCAAGGCTTCCTCGTTAGCATTGCAAGAGTCATGCAAGAGAATGCCAATGAGGAGGTATCAAGTGAGAAGAGGAAAGAGACAAAACATCGGGGAAAAATGAGGTCGTGAAGAGCTTCTATGACATGCAACATAGGAATATCGAAATTAAAGGATCAACGTTCGTGCAAGAGCAAGGGATGTAGATAAGAAGCAAAAGGAACCGGAGCTTGCCATACTCAGTGATGACTCCCTTGATCGAGGACATGGATCCAATTCAACGGACATGGTTGGAGAAGAAGAAGAAGACGATCCATGATCGAGATGTGTGATCACTTGATCACTTCTATTTATGTGTTTCTTGAACCATGTGACATGTGCATTTGGTAGCTTTGTGTATGGCGGGACACCGTCGATAATTTGCTACTTTGACCAAGAATATTTATGTGTGTGTGTGGAATGTGCAAAATGGGAAAAAGGTAAAAAAAGTCCGACCACAAGCAAATGGGGGCGCCGTTGGGTGCAGTGACCTGTCCTAGGAGGAGATGGGCCTTCGACTTATCCGCGGGCCACCGCAAACTAACTAAATCGGACACTTCCGGTGTCCGTTATTGAGGCGTCGTTGGAGTTGCCCTTAGGGTGCTTGGGGGTGATTGTGAAAGCTGTTTTATAAAATGTAAGTATTGAACTATGGATCTCCTTTGAATTGTAATCTTTTTACAATACGTGAGTATTGAACTCCAAATGCGATATTTTAAGCATCAGATTTGTTTTTTAGCACGTGTCCTAATTTTTTTGTTTTGTCCATAATAAAAAATTACACGTACACTTTTTATAGATTAGTCACATATGCACTTAAGACATAGGCATGTGCACCTATAATTATTTTTAGATTCTTCTAACATTAGGAAGCCCATGTGAATATCCCATACTTGTTCAATTGTGGTATCAAAAGGCAAATGATTATTAGTACTATAGAGTAAAAAAGATTTTTTATAAAACGTGGCACAGATAAATAGCATAAGCTTTCAGTAAACTGCAATCTTACACGTGAATAGCCTAGATGAAAAATTAAAATAAGTAAAATCACCCAAAATGATAAATCACTTGACTCAAATAGGTGTTAATTGTGAAAAAAATGAAACTCGTGTATAAGACAATAACTACATTGTCAACAACTTCATGTCAAATACATTATCCATTTTTCATATGTACTACATTATCGACAACTTTCAACCCGTTATCAGTTAAGTTATTTCTCTCCTCATGTTTTCGTTTTCGTTTATTTATTTTTAAGACAACCCAGGTGTATATGAGCATAGCTACATCTATGCTAGCTGAAAAAATAGTGACGGCATGAGCTAGAAATACGAGTGAAATAAGAAACACCAAAACAATAAGATGGGCTAAAAATTCTAAAAATCTCAATCTAAGAGGATTATACTTTGTGACTCTACTAGCTAACAATCATTGTATGGCAATATTCTAAAAGGTACATGTTTTTCTCTTACCGAAAACTATTGAAGAAGTGATTTGTTTTTGTTAGCTTCACGGCATAGATTTTTTTTCTACGAGTGTGAACAAAAATCAAGATCCAATCTACTCCGTGCAAGTACCGAGTGGGAGATTAGATTTACATACCCTTTTAGAACACGTGAGTTAACAATAAAAAAATCGTGGATGATGTAGTCGTACTCTCTGTGTTCCGATCCAATCTCCAACACCGCATGAACGTCACCTCCAAGATGTACACACGTACGACTAGATGGCATATCCTCCTTGTTGATCGAGAAAGAGAGGGGGGATAAGTATATTATATCGATGTTGGTAGAACGATGTCGTGGTGGCAGAAGTTTGGTGGGAATACGGTAGAGCTTCGCTAAACTGTGCATGGAGGAGTATGCGGGAGAGAGGGCGAAGGTGGTGGCCAACAAAGGGGTGGTGCGCCCTAGCCTATGCCCTCTCTTTATATAGGCGTGGGGGGAGGCACATGCCTTTCCCCCTCCAAGTTGATTGGGGCGGCGGCCAATGAATGGGAAAAACTCCCCTTCCCATATGCCCCTTTAGGATTTCCCTATGGGTTGGCGCATGGGCCCTTGAGGTCTATGTCTTACAGGATCATGTAGGTCGTGGTGCCCCCTTACAGGCCCATGTGACCTCTCCGTATAGGTGGGTCCCACGGGCAGACCCCTGAATCCTTCTAGAACCTTCCCAGTACAATATCAAAAAAATCCTGAACTTTTCTAGAACCATGAAATCAACTTTTCTTATATGAAAATTTGTCTCCAGACCATTCTGAAGTTCCTCATGATGTTCGGGATCTCATCCAAGACTCCAAATAAAAATTCAATATCACCATCTTAATATCTCATAAGTACCCTAACAACATCGAGCGTTAAGTTTGTGACCCTACGGTTCGAAAACACGTGGACATGACCGAGACACCCTCTCCGATCAATAACCAATAGCAGGACCTTGGATGCCCATAATGGTTCCCACATATTCTACGAAGATCTTTCATTGGTCGAACCACGATGTTGAGGATTTAAATAATCTGGTATGCAATTCTATTTGTCTCACGATGTGTTACTTGCCCGAGATTCCATTGTCGGTATCACCACACATAGATCAATCTCGTTACTCGCAAGTTATCTTTGCTCGTTTTGTAAATATCCTTGTGACCAAACTCATTAGTCACATGCTTGCAAGCTACTTAGGATGTTGTGTCACTGAGAGGGCTAGAATATCTCTTCATCACATGGTGACAAATCCCAGTCTTGATTCATGTAACTCAACAAGTGCCTTCCGAGATACCTGAAGAACACCTTTATGATCATCCAATGATGAAGTGGCGTTTGATGCGAACAGTTTATTTTTCCGGTTCTATGGAGTAACATGATCTTATGGTATAAGGAAGTGATACTTGACATTTAGAAAACTACATCAATTAAAACTCAGTTACACGATCAAATGTAATGCTTGGTTTTGAGTTTGTTCATCACACCATTCTTCTAATGGTATGACCTCGTTACTAAATGACAATACATGTCTTTGGTTAGAAAATCTTAAACAACATTTAATCAACAAGCTAGTCCAGTAGAGGCCTACTAGGGACACGATGTTGCGTATCAACACATATATTCAGTTTTCAGGCAATACAATTATAGCATGAACAATAAACACTTATCATGAACTAGAAAATATGATAATAAGAATCTTTCTTATTACCCCTAGGGAATATTTTCAAAGTTTTCACTATGACAAAATGAATTTCAGTTTAGGGCACTGAAATGGCTAAAGGGATGAAGTAAAATGGCAAAAATAGTTTTAAAAATCAATCCTTTTTCACATGTTCATGTTGAAATCCGTTGCCTTCCTAGCATATTTCATGCAAAAAATGGAATATTTATGTTACAACATTCCGATCACATAGTTTTCTTACCAATACTGTCAAGATGTAATACTCGAGTCCCATTCCTATTCAAGTTTGCATATATTAAATTGTGTTTTTTTGCCTGGAGAAACATGTACTTTGGGGCGCAGATTTGAATTACAGGATTGCTCTCATCGGGTATGCCATCAGCCGAACAAGGCGACATAGTCATTATAGTCCTAAAAACCCTCTAAACCCTAATCATCAAACCAACATGGAAATCTGTCATCTGATAAATTCAGTCTCTTATCATATGCATAACCCTTTTCTTCTTAGTTGTTTGTTATTTTCTTCATGAGAATGAACAAGGCACAACCAAATGACAATGGCATGATCTATATAATGTCTTAGCTTTCGCAAAAAAAAAAGTCTCAGCAACATTGTCCTGCTATACTATCATTGGTTAATTTTCTCCAGGCAAAAAAAAGAGGGTGTTCCAATCCTAGGCCAACAACGCTGTTCTCGTTACTAAACCCTTTAAACCCTAATCCCCCTTCTATCCATTCTCCCTCTCTGCTCTCACCAAGCCAGCCAGCCCCCGCCTCCATGCTCACCTGAAGAATCCTCGTACATCCCCATCCGCGCGCCATGGCCTCCTCCAAGCTCCTAACCACCGCCATGAGCGCCTCCTTCCGGCGCTTCTACCGCCTTGCCTCCTCCCCACTCCTCCCGCCCGCCTCCCGCCGCCTCCCGGGGCCGTTCCTCTCCGCCGCCGCCGCCGCCGCCACCAAAACCGCCCCCGAAGCGCTAGACGTCGCCTACTCCGCCGTCGCCGCCGTATCCGCGGGCCACCCGTGGCCGGAGTGGGGCGACTTCCTCGAGAAGCTGCGGGCCAAGGGGTACTTCGAGCGCCCCCCTCCCCCAGGCTCTGATGCCGCCAAGAGCGCCGCCGGAGATGGAGAGGTGGCCGCGGCGGACCCTTACGTCATGAGGGACCAGAACAGGGTGAAGAACGCCTGTCTCAAGTTCGCACGCGAGCGCTTCGATCTCCTCAGGTTGGGATTTCTTCTGTGCATGAATTGGACTCAACTCTGTTGCATACTGCACCTAGTCAGGGAGGCCTCACTCTGTTTGGAGTATGCAGCTCTTAGAATTGTTGGATACAACGAAAATGATCATGTCTGTAGCTAGGTGAAAATGTAGCAAAATTTGCCAATTTAGGCCTTGATCTGATCCTGAAGTATAGCATACTCGGTAGTCCTCCATGCAGTATTTTCTTTTGTAGCTTGTTTTAGCTTCTACTCAATTTTTCCTCTGCAGTGTAGCATATTTTATTGAGCACTTCCGATGATGATGGTCTTGGAGCATCAGCTAAATTCGTTGCTGCATCTTTTTGATGAACATGTGTTGAATTCATGATCCTCGTCATAGGATCATATGATTCTATGATCACACAAACACAATACCAGTATGACTTAAAGTTGTAGCCTGAGTCATACCTGTTAGGATCGTACTCGGCCCTCCTAGGCATACAATCCCATGGTAGAATTCTGCACACTCCCAGATCTAGTGTAGTCAGTTCTTTGCTGTCCCACAATTTAAATTGCATGGTTAGTCAAATTACTTGCAGATTCGAAGGTCCAGAATAACAAGTAGTAGTATTTTTATTTGCCTGATAGTCACAAGGTTGCTCAATCGTCATTGATAGCATCAAATGGCACCAAATCTATACCAAGATTCTAGCAATTGATAATATATTAGTCAAATTATTCGTGAGATGGCAAAGAAGAACTCTGTGCAGTTGTGAACTGTGATTTGATCCTAAACTGTGACCTCTACCAGAATGTATTCAACTCAGTTCAGAAGTTATCCTTGCCATGCGGATCTGGGGGTATTTGGCTAGGCTTATTTATGACTTTTGGCTTATAAGCCACAAAAGCACCTAAATTTCGGCTTTGTCTTGCAATCGCTGTGGAAGCATCTAGTTGTGTGGCCATTGACGCATCTGCTTCCAATAGGGCAGCACTCGAGAAGATCGTGGATGGCTGCTGCCGCCCCTGACAAGGGTCAGACGGAGGGCACTCCGGGGGAGAGTAAAGGAAGGAAGGCAGGCGTGCAGGAGGGGGGTGTTACTGCCGGAGTGCCTGTGAGAGACCTGAACACGCGAGAGAGATCACCGTAGAAATCAACACTTCAGTGTTCACAAACCTGCAGCATTACGAGGGAGCCAGGGCGGGGATTCACAGAGGGTTACTGGGGGTTTCAAGGTGACAGGGGTGAATGAGGATGCCGGGGTGAGGAGGGGTGAATCCAAAAACCAAAATCAAAAGCACGTTTTTATGTGCTTTTGTGGCTTATAAGCTAAAATCCAAAAGCCAGAAATAAGCTGCAACCAAACAGCCTAAATTTAATATTATCCAGAAAGTCATATTGAATTAATTTTAGAATCATGGTTATTGGCAAGTGATTCTGTTATTGGTTACTCTGTTTATGCCTACTACCTTTGTAACTATATTAGATTTCTAGCTAGATTGGAAATTAATTTGACTGCATTATTGTTGCAGCTCTCTTCCAAAGCAGGATATTCAAGCTATTGTTGAGTGTGGATGTCCCAATATCTTCCGAAAGGCTGTCAGTTCTGCAAAAAGGCTGAGAGAATTTGTGCAGGTTGACGAAGGAGATGTAAGTTAAAGTGTTCTTCTTTAGTATGTGTTCCCCTTGTAGTGACTCTTAAATATTTTTAACATACAACACTCACAGTTTACTTTGATCTCAAAAGATGGGTCTCATATTTTCTGCTTTAATACAGGCATGCAGCGTCTGCAAATTACGTGGATCTTGTGACAAAGCCTACGTCATTGCAAATGCTGAGGAAGCTGCTCGGACTGTAGATGTTGTGCGCATACTGCTAACTTATGCAATAGATCCAACCAGCCTTTCAGGAGAAAATCCTGTTGCCGGGGGTGTGCAAGAATCTGCACGCAAGCTTCTCTCAGATCTTACTACGCTTTGTGACACAACAATTAATCCATCTCTTCCTAAACCTGTACTTCAAACTTCTAGCAAGCAGGATTCATCGACCAAGCCTGGCAAGGGCACACAATCACATACAAAGTCTAGGGTATCAGCTGGAAATGGCAGAGAAACAGCTGTGACTGAAATGAAGAAGGGCGATTGGCTGTGCCCAAAGTAAGTGTGTTATGCTGCTCCACCTTTCTGTTATAGTGTTATGTGGACCTTGAAGTTAGTTTTCT
Source organism: Avena sativa (assembly GCA_916181665.1). Lineage (NCBI taxonomy): Eukaryota > Viridiplantae > Streptophyta > Magnoliopsida > Poales > Poaceae > Avena > Avena sativa. Next base: position 297,778,884 of record OV702296.1, read on the forward strand.
TTACACTGCATTGTGAGATTGCTAAGTTACCATTAACTGTGTGCTGTTATTTATTGTTCATGATGATCAATGATTCTCTCACCTGATCTCATGTAAACATAGGTGCCCAATACTATCATTAACATCTGTTATTTATGCACAGGTTTAACTAGATCTGTTGAGTGGTGGAAGTTATATTTTCCGTAGTTTCCACAGTTAATAGAATTATCGAACTACTCCATGCCATATTACATACGGCCATAGATATACCTACTCGTGGTATGGCTTTCACATTACTTTGTTAATAGAATATACCTACTCGTGGTATGGCTTTCACAGTTAATAGAATTATCAAACTACTTCATGCCATATTACATTACTTTGTCCCATTTGAATGCTTTCACAGTTTTATTACAAGAATCCATTTCATGGTTGTCATTATGTCCTCATGTACCACTAATCACAGCTTAATTTGTCCTTTTCTTACTGTGGCTTTTATATGATTCAGAATCCCTCTTTATTATTACTGCTTGGTGACCAAAATTTTCTCTTAGATTTTGCTCCTACCATGTTAAACATTCTGAATTTCTTGTTCAAATTGTTCTTTTTCTTATTTAAGCGTTTGAGTTTGTACAATTACAGTGTATCCTAATGTACTTAACC